>OX465521.1:17500-10017500 GCA_950022985.1 Udea ferrugalis
ACCTTCCACAAGTACCGGCCGAAGCACCCGTGCCCGCTCAGTACTTGTGCAATGTGGAAGGTGACCGAGCCGTGTTGTCGACCGATCCACTCGCTGAGTACCGGCCGGATGGCTTCAACCGCCTGGTGTCCGGCCCTGGGCTGCTCTAGTGCCCTTCCCCACTCCTCTATCGCGGTGATCCTTGCGTCGTCGCGCCAGCTCTCCACCTCGGCGAGCGCGGGCCTTCTGCCCTCGGCTCGAGCCTCGGTTCTCTTGTGGTACACCGCTGTTAGGACCTCGGCCTCGAGTTCCCATGGCGGTGCACCAGCCAGTGCGCATGCAGCCTCGACGCCGATTGTGCGGTATCCGCGGATTGCCCTGACCGCTATAACGCGCTGCGGAGCTCGCAGCAGAGCTCTGTTACGAGCGGTCAAGGCATCCAACCACACTGGCGCGCCGTACAGGGCCATCGAGCGGACCACACCCATGAAGAGGCGGCGACACGCAGACCTCGGTCCACCCACATTCGGCAAAAGCCGGCCTAGCGCAAGCGCCGTTCCCACCAACTTTTGCGACAAACGCTGAAAGTGGGGGCCGAAGGTCCACCGCCCGTCCAGGATGAGCCCGAGGTACCTCATCTGAGGTTTCACCACCACCTGCTCCCCCCCGACGACAATCGTGCTCCCAGAAGGAGGCCGGTTACGGGGTCCGTGAAAGCACAGGGCTTCGGTTTTATGGAGCGCCACCTTGAGACCCAGGCGCTCAACCCGGGTGACTACCTGCCCTGTGCCTACAGCAGCTAACCGGGCGGCGTCGCCAAATTGTTCTCCGCGGGCCGTGATTAGCGTGTCATCTGCGTAGCAGATCACGTTCAACCCGCGGAGAAGGGCTCCACGCAGCACCCAGTTATAGCCCACGTTCCACAGGAGTGGCCCGAGGACCGACCCCTGCGGAACGCCACGCTGCATCTGCCGCCTTCGGACTACTCCGGAGCGATCCAGGTATACCACGCAACGGTCCCGGAAATAATCCCGCACGACGCGCCTAAGGTATACCGGCACGCCGTGGTAAACCAGCGCGGCCTCAATGCACCGGAAGGGGATGCTGTTGAACGCGTTGGCGATGTCAAGAGACACCGCCAACAGCATTCCCCCTCGCATTGTCTCTGCCTGCGCCAGTTCACGGATCGTGAGGATCGCGTCCGTCGTTGACCTCCCAGCACGGAACCCGTACTGCCCCTCGGCCAAGTCAGGACCCACCGTGCTGAGGTGCCCGTTGATGCGGGAGGCGAGAATCCTCTCGAAGAGTTTTCCCGCCTCATCGAGCAGCACAATGGGCCTGTATGCAGACGGGTCTACCTCCGGCCGGCCGTCCTTCTTGAGCAGAACAAGACGCCCAGCTTTCCAGATCGTGGGAAAGCGGCCCTCTTCGAGACAGGAGTCTAAAAGACCCCTGAATCGGACACCCAACTCGCTCAGGGCCACTGCCCAGACCTTGGACGGTACTCCGTCAGGGCCGGGCGCCTTGTTCTTAGCCCTCATCCGCTCCACTGCCGCGTCAAACTCCGCGTCCGTAATGGGGGACGGAGGTCTGGTGGTTGCCTCGGTCTCACGCCGGAACGGCGCCATTGGTGGGGCCTCGAAGTCGTCGCTCTGCTCTGGGAAGAGCGTTGACACGACTGTGTCTAGAAGAGCCGGCTGGATAGTTTCCACGACCGGGGGAGCCTGGTTGCGCAGCTTGCTGCGAACCATTAAATACGGGCGTCCCCACGGATCGCGGTCTAGGCTACCCAGCAACTCCTCCCAGGCAGCCGACTTCGCCCTCTTGATCGCCATTTGTAGGGCGCCTTTAGCGGCCTTGTAGATCTGGCGCAGCTCGATCTCGTCCGCCTCGACCCGGTGGTCACCACGCCGCCTGCGGTACCGCTCGAGCATCCGCTTCGCCCGCACGCAGGTTCCGCGGAGCTGTGCGAGCTCCGGTGACCACCAGTATACCTGAGTGGCAGGAGGAGGGCGCCTCACCCGTGGCATAGCGAAGTCGCATATGCGGGTCATGGCGCCTCTAAACCACTCTGCCTCCTCGTCCGGACCCCCGGCCGCCTCCGCGTCACCAAACCAGGCCTGGACTATTGAGGCCTCCTTCGCCAACTCGCGGTCCATCTTTCCCAAGGCCCAGCGCGGGAAGGGACTCGCTGCCAGGGCTGCTTGACCGGCTCCAGTTTGGTCCGAGGGGGAAACGCTGAACGCAATGTACTGGTGGTCGGACAGCGTCTCCGCACCCTCAAGAACCCGCCAGTCAAGAACTCGCGAAGCAATGGCGGGGGAGGCGAAAGACAGGTCGATGATCGAGCCGCCCTGCTGCCTGACGCAAGTGTTAACCGAGCCCTGGTTGAGGAGCGCCAACTCCGAAACGACTGCCCACTCCAGGATGACCTCTCCTCTGGGGTCTGTGCTCGGGGAGCCCCAGGCAGTAGCCTTGGCGTTAAAGTCCCCGAGCACGATTACTGGACCTCCAGAGGCCCGTCTCACTGCGGCTTCCAGGTCGTTGACGCTCAACTCAAACTCCGCTAGGGTTCGGTTGGGGGAGAAATACACCCCGAAGAGCGTGCATTCTCCCCACCTTGCCGCCACGAAGCCCCGACCAGCCTCCCTGAGGGAGATAGGCTCGGCTGTGCTTGCGGTCGATCCCATTATGGCTACGGTGCCGTCCAGGTCGGAGACCCAATTGGGTCGTGATGGGACGCTGTACGGCTCCGCAACCACGGCCACATCAATCCTCCATTCCACCGCCGATTGCAGGAAAAGGTCCTGGGCAGCGGCAGAATGATTGAGGTTGCCCTGCAAAATGTAGCGCGCTTGGGCCGCACTAGGCATTGTTGCCAGTCGCCATCGGTGTTGTCTGCGGGCATGAGGTGGGCCGCGCAGACTCTGGAGCGGCCGTGACGGTGGCTAGCGCTCTACTTCTTTTGGGGCGTGGAGGGTTGCAGCTTTTGGCCCCCAGAACATGGTCCGCCTTTAGCCCGAGCTCGGCGCAGATGCTGCACTTAGGTTTGTCGGCACAACCGCTGGCCTTATGGCCGGGCTGGCCGCACCTGTAGCAGAGGCCGCTGCGATCGGTTGGAGCCGTGCAGAAAGGCCTAGTGTGCCCTTGCTCTAAGCACCGAAAGCACTTCATAGCCCTTGGCTCTAGGAGCTGTATGTGTGCCGAGCTCCAGCCCACTAGGAGACGGCCTGTGCTGACGACCTTCGCCACCGAGGTTGGGCACCTAAACCATGCTGACCCCGTGCCACCGCGCCTGGGCCGGATGTCCCCGACCTTCACGTGTTCTGGTGGACATCCACCCTTGAGCGCCACCGCAGCAACGACATCCTCCTTGGTGATGGAGTCGTCCAGCCCGGATATACGCATGTCCGTATATTTAACTGGCCGGACGACTCTCACAGTTTGTGGGAGAATGTCTCGCAGCTTCTGCACCACTTGATCAGCCACCTCAGATGTCACAGTCGCAGGCAGCTCCATAAGGCGGGCTCCCGCTGCCGTCTGTTTCATTCTGGCTCCCTTTTCAATGCCTAGAGTCGCCAAGTCTAGTTCCTCCCGGGCCTTTTTCATGATGGAGGCGTAGGTGACGCCCTCGCCTGCACCCGGGGGGACTGTGATGACTACTGCCATGGTTTTGGGGGCGGCTAAGGCCTTCCCTCCCCTCGTCCTTTTCTTTTTTGGCCTTTTAGTGGCCTTTGCGGATTTCGCCGGCGCCGTCTTGGTGTTCGTTCTTGGCGCGGCCGCCGGACCACCCTTCTCCACGCTGGGCTGAGCAGCCTTCTTCTGCCCCCTTTTCCTAACGACGGTGGTCCACTCCTCGTTAAGAGGCGCTGGAGGAGGAGCAGAGATCGCTGGCTCGTCTCCTTGGACAGGTTGGACTGGGGGCGCTTGTGCCTTTGACTTCCGTTTCGCCGCAGTTGCCACGGTGTTTCCGCCTGCAGGCGATGCTGAAGGCCCAGGTTGAGGGCGCGCTATCTCCGGCATGTCCTGCTGCTGCACAGGTACCTCAGTCACCCTCTTTTTATCTGAGGCGAGTGGTGGCCTGCGACGCTCTTCAGGCAGCTTCTGATAGCCACCGAGTCTAGCGTCTAGCACGGACCCCATTTGCAACATAAGGTTGCGGTCCCGTGCTTCGGACGACTCCTGCACCTTCACCAAGTCAGACCGCAGCAGTGACATCTCTGCCTTGAGACCGGCTAACTCGGCGTTCACTCGCGCGTTTTCTTCTTCAGCCCGCGCCAATTTGGCCGCGAGGCACGCTTTCTCCGCTTCGAGCCTCTTAACCTCGTCTGAGGTATTCAGACGGAGGACTCGACTAGCTAGCTCTTCAGCCTTTGCATTGGCGTCATACAGGGCTCGCTGATAAGTCCCTTTTAGATGAGACGAAGTTTTTCCTACTTTCAGCACCGTGGCTGCCACATTTAGTAACTCCTGCCTTATGGCTGAGGCCGAGTCTTGCAGGTTTGCGGCAGGCGCTGTCTCCTCCGTTGACATCGACGCATCACTCAGTGTGACAGCTTCTTTGGATCGAAGCGTCAACGCCAACGCAGCCAGCTCTTCTTCACCGTCTGCTTCCGCCGCAAGTCGCGCGCTTTCCTTCAATTGGCGATTAAATTCAGCCTTAGCCTTGGCCAGTCCCACATATTCACCCGTGGTTGGCGGGCGGCCCCTTCTCTTTCGCGCTGAGCGGTCAACAGCTGTTACCGCCGACGCGTCGCTGCTCGATGGGCTACCAGACCCCGAGCGCTGTGAGGTCTCTCGATGCCCTGACCGGCTTCTCCTTCTCTGGGCCCACAACTTGCCAGTTGGTCCGGAGCGAGACTCACTTGTCTCACGTGGCAGTGACTCCACGGATTCGAAGCTACCCGCATCCGAATCTTCCTCCTCGAGCACAATCCTAGTGAGCTTGACAATTGGCTCCCTCATTCTTGTCCGACTGGGTCTCAGAGCGGGGGCTCCGCTCGCCGTCGAACTCTCTGATCTTGAGACCTCGGGGTCGGACAAAACGTCCGGCACCGGTGTCTCACATCGAGTCGCCCCTCTATCCGTCACCTCTGACGATGTCTCTTCCGTTGGAGGGAAGCCTCCCGGGGGACTGTCATTTTCGCGATCCTTACCTACCAACCGACCTGGACGCAGACAGTCTCCCCGTTCGACAACAACAGCAGTATTTGTTGTCTCCTCCACTTCGCTCTCATTCCCGAGAGCGGAAAAACTATTAACTAAACTAACCCTAAAACTAAAAGATGATTCGTTTTCCATACGAGATCCCACGAGTATGGGGGATATAAAAAGTCCACCCAGGCAGTGCCCCCTGTACCTGGGTAACCCTAGTACTGCACGAGGGCGGGTGGTCTCGTGCAGTTGGCCGCTAGCTGGCAGGCGTTCACCCATCCTGCCACCTCGAGACCGAGGCGGCCGGACGTCGCGCGAGGCCCCGAAGGGCGCCCCAACGTCCGACCTTTTGGGGTTTTTTAGTGAGGTTGGCTCCTCTTGGTCCGGGCGACCAAGCCAGGACCCCTACCCCCGCTGGGCCGCGAGACATGTCCACGACACCCAAACGGGGAGCAGGTTGCCAGACGGTTGGCCTGAGCCACCCACCTAGTCGCGCAACCGCGAGTGGTGGGCCCGTCCAGCCGCAAGCCTTGAAGGCTGCCATCCCACGAGCCTAGGCTCCGCTAGTCCGAGGGACTCCGTCGCAGGTGCAGAAACAATCTGCCCGGCGCAACCGCTGAGCCTCAAAGAGGCTCTGGAGCATCACGCGTCTCAGCCTCTTATTATAAGAGGCGAGGGTGAGCTCCGCGGCCCCGCCCGACGAGGGCCAGTCATACTGGACTCCCCGCCGCGCGGGTTGTCTCTCTTCGCTTCCCCGAAGCAACGTGCCCCGGGTACTGAGCCCCCCTACCACGACAAGGTGGAGACATATTCAGGGGGGAACCTAACCTAACCTAACCTAACCTAACCTAACCTAACCTAACCTAACCTAACCTAACCTAACCTAACCTAACCTAACCTAACCTAACCTAACCTAACCTAACCTTTTTTTTTTTTTTTTTCTCGGTGTCAAAAAATCCATTTACGGACTATCCCACCCCCCGGGGAAGGGGTGGGGGTGTGTGGGACTCGCCCACCTCTGAAGGAGGTGGGAATACCGCACTAAAAAATACACCGGTATACCCTCGCCGCTTACGGGACGGCATGGCTCTGGTCGATTACCACATCGTCCCTGCGGCGGCCCGGCCTCCACACCGGGCCTCCTCACGCCACGGGGGGCATCCTGGTATACGAGGACACCCCCAGACGGGGACACCGTGCAATGGGGATTGGGCTCCCCAGCCCGCACCCCTGGTGTCACTTTTAGGGAGCAGGAATGACATAACGGTTAAACCGCCGCATTCCCGCCCCCCGCCGTCTGCGTCGGAGAGGCGCCGCTAGAGGATCATCCTCACGGGCCCTCTCCGCGGCCTCCTTCTGTGACATTACGTCGTCACAGAAGGCGACCATCCCCCCCCATGCCTCATCGCTGCCTAGCATACTATCGATGATCCTCGGCAGCGAGAGGTCTGGGCCCACCTTGGCCATTAGAGCGCGGCGCTGTACCGCCCATGCAGGACACACTTGAAGTGTGTGCTGGGCGGTATCCTCTGGCGCGCCGCACTCGTGACACCGAGGTGTCGGCTCGCGTCTCGCGACCCGGTGCAGATACTTTCCGAAGCACCCATGGCCGGAAAGTATCTGCACCAGCCGATATCTCAACGGCTTTCCGTCTCGCCGGACCCACGACCGGAGGACCGGGCGGATCGCGTCTATCGGCCATTGGCCGAAGAGCGGATCCGCCAAGTCCTCCTCCCAGAGACGCAGGACCTCCTCTTGCGCCCGCTGCCTAACCGCCTCTACCTCTTCGAGGCAGGGGCGCTCTCCTCTTGCTCTCCGGTCTGCTCGGTATCTGTAAACAGACTTTAATACAGCCGCTTCCAACTCCCACGGGGGCATGCCTGCCAGAAGGCAAGCAGCCCCCGCCGATATCGTGCGATATCCTCGGATCGCCCTCACCGCCATGGTCCTTTGAGGACCACGCAACAGCCGTCTGTTGCGGGCGGTGAGAGCATCCACCCAGATAGGCGCCCCGTATAGCGCCATACTCTTCAGAATTCCGGCGTATAGGCGCCGGCACGTCGTGTCTGGGCCGCGTTCGTTCGGCAGAAGGCGACCCAGAGCTCCCGCAGCGCGAATGAGACGGGGCGCGAGGCGGTCGAAGTGCGCGTCAAACCGCCAGCGCCCGTCCAGAATCAGGCCCAGATATTTCATCTGGGCCATCACCTTCACTTCCGCACCATCTATATGAACCGAGGCGCCGGGTGGTGGTCCCTGCCGAGGTCCATGAAAAAGGAGGACCTCGGTCTTACCGAGAGCCACCTTCAATCCCAGCGCCTCGATTCGGCCGATGACAAGGCTGGCGCTTACCTCCGCCAGTCTTTTTGCATCGGCAAAATCCCCCCCCGTGGCTACGACTAGGGTGTCATCCGCGTAGCAAATGACACGCACCCTAGGAGGGAGCGTGCCGCGGAGCACCCAGTCGTAGCCGATGTTCCACAACAGGGGCCCGAGTACGGACCCCTGGGGAACCCCACAAGTAACAGGCCGGCGAACCAAGACGCCGTCGGCCCCCTCGAATAACACCTCTCGGCCGCGGAGGTAATCCTCCAACAGCCTTTGGAGGTAGAGAGGCACTCCGAAATAACGGAGTGCCTCCCTAATCACCCCGAAGGGCAGGCTGTTGAAGGCGTTGGCAATATCCAGAGATATCGCCAACGACCTCTCCCCGCGACCGGAGGCGGCAGTCGTCTCTTCCTTTAAGAGGGTCAGGGCGTCGAGGGTCGAGTGACCCGCCCTGAACCCGAACTGCACCGGCGACAGATCGGGCCCCACCTCCTTCAGGTGTTGGATGAGACGGAAGGAAATGATTCGTTCGAAAGATTTCCCCGTCTCATCCAACAAGACGATTGGCCGGTACGCGCCGGCTTCACCCGGAGGCCTCCCCTCCTTCGGGAGAAGGCACAGACGCCCCTCCTTCCACAACTTCGGGAATCGTGCCGACGCGAGCGCTGCGTCGAACAATTCCCGAAGTTGTCCCCCCAGGTGGGCCAAGGCCAGGGCCAAGACCTTGCCCGGTACCCCATCAGGCCCCGGGGCCTTCTTCCGTGCCTTGAGTCGATCCACCACTGCCGCCATCTCCTCGTCGGTGACAGGTGGAATCGACTCGTCAGCCAAGGCAGGCACGGGAGGAGCCATAGTCGGAGGGGTGTGCATTGGGGGCTCTGGGAAGAGCTCCCGCACGACCCGCTCCAACACCTCCGTCTGAAGGGTCTCAATCACGGGGGGACCATTATTGCGGAGCTTATTACGCGCCGCCTTATATGGTCTCCCCCATGGGTCCCTATTGAGATCCTCCAGCATCTCTTCTCGTGCCCTGCTCTTCGCCTGGCATATGGCCAGCTGTAATGCCTTCTTATCCTCGATATAAGTGGCATACAGCTGGCTTTCCCTCCCTGTGTCACGGCGTCTACGGCGGAGCGCCCGGGTGAAAGCCCTCCTCGACAGCGAGCACTGCTGCCGAAGAAGGGCGATCTCCTCGCTCCACCAGTAGACTTGGTGACGCCGCGGCGGTGGCCCAATTACCTTGGGCATGGCGGCGCTGCAGACCCCGGACATAATGTCGCGGAATCTGCTTGCCGCCTCGTCAACCCCCGTGGTGACAGGGGTGGCACACCAAGCCGCCACTATGGCAGCCTCCTCCGCAAGTTCCCTGTCGAGCTTTGTCATCGCCCAACGAGGGAAGGAGGAGTGCCCCGTCTGTCTTTGCGGCCCTGGGGAGCCGCTGGAGGTGGAGACGTCGAACCTTATATACTTGTGGTCCGACATGGTCTCCACCTCACTTAGCACCTGCCAGCCCTGGACGCGTTGTGCTAGAGAAGGGGTGGCGAACGTCAAGTCCACCACGGACCCCCCTCCTCTACGCACACACGTGTGTGATGTCCCCCTGTTAAGGAGGGACAACCCAGAGCTGACAGCCCAGTCCTCCACGGCCAGACCCCACGGGTCTGTAGACACACTCCCCCAGAGCGTCGACCATGAGTTAAGGTCACCCATGACCAACACCGGGAGAGGTGCCAACCGCTGAATGACTGGGCCAAGGCCCCGCAAAAAGTCTTCTAAGTTAGACAACCCTCGGTTTGGGGAGACATAGACGCCAACGATGGCAATGCCTCCCCATGTTGCAGCGACGTAGCCGGCACCCCTTTCCTTAGGAATAAGGATGTTACGACTAGCCGCCGCCACGATCGCCACAGAACCGCTTGTGTCTCCAGCCCATAAGGGCTGAGAGGGCACAAAATACGGCTCTGCGACAACCGCCACGTCAATCTCCCACTGCGCCATGGACTGGATTAATAAATCCTGGGCCCCGGCGCAGTGGTTGAGATTCGTCTGGAGGAAACTGCTATGCCGAGTGTAACTCATAATTGCATGACAGTTTCCTCTGACGCTGACGTGCGCGTCCCGCTAGTGGCCTGGGTCCGTTTGGCCGCCCTCGATTTGATGGCGGGAGGACAACAGCTCCTCCCACCCATCGTATGCCCAGAGGGCTTGCCCGCATCTGCGCAGACCGCACAGCGAGCCTTCGCCGTGCATCCGGCGGCTTTGTGGCCCGGCTCACCACACCGGAAGCACAGCTCGTCCCGCTGCTTGTCGGACGGGCAGAGCTGCCGCGTATGCCCGATGCCCATGCACCTAAAGCACCTCAATGGAAGTGCTTCAAGGGCCCGGACCTGCGCACAGCTCCACCCAACCAACAAACGACCGCCGGCCAAAACGGTCTTGGCCGCAGCCACGGGGCATTTCAGTGTCACTGAACCTGCCCCGGAGCGACCAAGCCGAATGTCCGCGGCCTTAATTTGCGCTGCGTCGCAATTCCCCTTGGCCGCTACGGCAGCCACAACGTCCTCGCGGGTCACGGACTCCTCGAGGCCCGAAATACGCAAATCTGCGCATTTCGTGGGCCTCGTGACAGTGGCGATCCCCGCGAGCGCCTCCGCTAGCTTGGCTGCCAGACGGTCGGCAGCCTCGGCGCTTTTGGCACCCGGCAACTCGAGCATTCTCGCTCCTGTTGCCGTCTGCCTGGACGTCACTCCCTGAATGCCCAGTTCAGGGAGTGCGATAGCCTCCTTGGCCTTCAGGAGTGCCATCTTGTATGAAACCCCGCGCGCCACAGCCTCGGGCTGTAGTGTGAAAACTACAGCGGAGGAGCGCGGCGAGGTCAATTTGGCCTTCGGCTTGGCTTGCGGCTGGGCTTGCTTGCCTGCTTGGGCTTGCGGCTTCGACTTACCCTTCTTAGCCTTGGGCGCAGTCGCGGTCGGCGGTTTCGGAGCTGCAGGGGCTGCGGGGACGGGCTTGGAGCTCTTCCCCTTCCCCTTTCCCTTCCTGCTGGCCACCACACTCCAAGTCTCTGCATCCGCAGAGGCTGGGGTAGCAGCAACAGCAGCCGGGGTCGCAGCAGCAACCGGAGTCGCCTTCGCAGGTGCTCGCGATGGACCTGCAACAGACATCACTTCGGCAGATTGAGGTGCCTTCACCTTCTTCCCCTTCTTTGCCTTCGGCTTGGCCTTGACCTGGGCCGGGCGGGCTGCGGCTGGAGCAGCCAAGGCAGCCTCCCTGGTCGCGGCCGCAGCCTCCTCGGCAGCGGCAGCCTCCCTGGCAGCGGCCTCCTCCCTCCTCTTGTCCGCCGCAAGCGGGGGGCGGAGAGTAGGCGCAGGTGGGAGGCGCATCTCCAACCCCGCGATGCGCGCGGAGATCATGTCGCCGACGGTGCGACACATGGAGGCCTTCATATCCTCCATCATGTCGGCGACCATGACGGCGACCTGACCCACGACATCCTTCGAGACCTCAGGCTCCAGAACCGGCTGTGCTTCTGAAGAAGAAGGACCAGGCTGCTCGGACCTACTCGTGGCGAAGTCGCGGCGCAAGGCCTTGACCTCACGCTGTAAGTCCTCCACCTGGTTCTTCAGCAGCCGGTTCTGCACACTCAATCGCCGAGTCTCATCCGAAACGGAGCGTTCGGATAGAGAATCGACGATCTCCTGGTACTCACACGCGTACGCCTTGAGGTCTCGGATAAAGTTCCCCTTAAGGTTACCCGACTTGCGAGCTATCTCGAAGATAGCCCGCTTCAATTCTGTAGCGCGCTCACGGGCGAGCTGCGTGTCGAGGTCCGCCGTCAGCTCATCCAGAGTTTGGACCTCGCCAGGCACCTCATACGGCAGTGGGACCGCGATCGGAGAGGGGGGCTCCGTCGGGTCGAAATCTGCCAAGATGTCATCGATGTTTTTGTTGCACCGAGCAACCAACTCTTTATGGGAAGGCGAAGAGGAATTCTTCTTGCCCCGTTTGGAGCCCTTCCCAGCTTTTTTATACTTGCTGCTACAAGTTTTTGTTCTGCATTTTGATTGCTGGACTTGATCGTCATCAGTCGTCTCGTCATCGCCTGAGGCGAAGAGAGGTGACATAGCCGGTCGCTTTCCACGAGAACTCCTCGTCAAACAACCTTTCTCCTCAAACGGTCCCTCATCGACCACTAGCCCCGAGAACGAGTTCTCGGTAAAGTCCGGGGACATGCATGGGTCGTCAGTGGGGACGCCGACCAACGGGGCCGACGTCTCCACCGCCAGATCAACGAACGCCGGTTCATGAGCTGAATCAGAGTCAGTGTGGGAAGCCAGGTTGTTGGCGGACCTATCCTTAAAAGGACTGGATCCGCCAGAAGACGAATCGGCAGCAGCGGGCCTATCCTGAAAAGGACTGGGCCTGCGCGCACAGGAAGATTTCTTAGCAGTCGACATAACGAACTCAGTCAAAACGCAAGTCGCAATGCACTGAAGTGTTGCCGTCGTCTGTGCCACTCCGTTACGGTGGTCACAGACTACGTTGCCCAGGGTTCACTACGGGGAAGTCACTTCAGGGCGAACCCCAACCTAACCTAACCTAACCTAACCTAACCTAACCTAACCTAACCTAACCTAACCTAACCTAACCTAACCTAACCTAACCTAACCTAACCTAACCTAACCTAACCTAACCTAACCTAACCTAACCTAACCTAACCTAACCAGTACCGCGCCAACCGCACCCGTGAGCGTCACGTTTTTAAGTCGCTCCGCGCTCAAAAATTCAAAATAGTGGTATTTTTTGTGATTATAACATCAAATTTGGTATCAGTGTGTGCGCGCTGGCGAGCCACACATACCAGTGAAAAAACTATCGCGATCAGTGAAAGTGACAAAAAGTTACGGCCAAAAAACTAGAAAGTGAAAACTTCAATAATTCACCCTGGGTCAACAAGATCTACGACCCCCACTTTTTGGACTGTGCCCAACAGCGCTATCACCCCCCGCATCGTTTGACACCATCCCGGGATTTTTCCCGTGAAAATTGGCTTCAGGGAGCCAATTAATCCAAAAACCACGTGGAACGTGGTCTGGTTCAGGAGTCCAGAAGTGGACACCTAACACCAGGTCCGCAAGCACCTTGACAAGAGCAACCAAAATCCGTTTTCAAAAATTTTTTAGCAGACTGCAAACCAAAGATAGAGGATTTTAAAAAAGCAGCAAAAAGTAAACAAACTTTGAAAATCCAGGAAAACGGATTTTCAGTGACGACCCCGAGCGCAACTCACGCCACCTGCAGTAACACTATCCAACAACAACAGTGCCAATTTTTAGATTTTTCGGACAAGCCAAACAAAAGTTATTTAAATTACAGTGCGTGAAAGAAAACTAGCAAATTTGAGGTTAAAAATTAATTTTAACCTCAAAAATTAAATTCAGTGCGCGGCACCCACACCAGCTGACCACCGTTCGTTGGCCTAATCGTGTTCCCTGTCGCCCCAACAACACCTAGGAGAAAACCCCACTCTCGAACTCCTCGATTTCGGGATTTTCGAGATCGGAACCAGGGGATCCAGGAACGGCAGGAGCACCATTCTACCAGCAAAAGATAGAAAAAATCACGACACAACCACCTCCACCAAGACCTGGAGGCCACTCCACCAGCGAACGAAGAGACAGCGTACTCCGTGCTTGCGGGAACTCCTGCACGAGAACCTCATCAGCTGTGCCCACTGCGTGCAGCCAGGCAGCCTACAGGATTCCCCTCTACAGAACCCTGTCAGCGCGGCCGGTCTGCCGTCCACGGCTGTGAAGTTCTCCCAGTAAACCCAGCGCCAGCATCCAGGAACCTGCAAAAGCGGAAGTAGAATTAGACTAGAAAAAATTATTGTCAGCAGCCTCACTGCAAATATCAGCATAGTTGCAAAGATATTAGCATTAATCCAACTTAATTAATCTTAATCAGAAAACAGAAACTCAACTATAATTAGCCCTTAGAATTTGTAAGATACCTTTTTTGTTTCTCCCGTTTGCGTGGAAACGGTGCCTCCTAGAGGATTTCTGAAAAAACATTATTAAGTCAACTTCCCGTACCCTACCCAACCCCCCACCACTCGATCCTGAGAACCCTCGCGAGGACACAAAAACCCCTGTGGAGACTACACCAGAGCAGCTGGGCAACATAAAACCCCACCGTACCAAGCGTCTGCCACTCCACCAACAAGATCCCAAGGAAAAACCCGCGAGGCCCCCTCCAGTCCCCCAGGCCATCAAGCCCAACCCCTAGAACCCCTATAGCCCAGCCCCCACGCACCCCTGACCAAAACTCCTCACCACCTCCAAAAATCCCTGTCCCTAGCAGCTTCCAACCCCATTTTCCCCAACCCCAAAACTCACCCCCAACCCCCCCATTGATTGACTGAAAGTTTTCGAGGGTCATATCTCGGAAACCAGAGGTCCAAGGCGGAAAACACAAGAATTTTGCTCACCGAAGGTGAGCAAGAAGTGACCCCCGCCCTCCCCTTCGCCCAAAACCCATTTTTCCCGGAATCCCACGCCCCCCCCCAAAAACCACCCCTCCCCACCCCCCTAGGCATCCCACTCCAAAAAGTCCCAAACAAAACCTAATCCCACAAGTCCCCCCCACAAGAATCCCGAACAAAATTTCCAAATTCCCCCTTTTTGGCAAATCCCACATCCCACACCCCAAAAATCCAAGTCCCAGCCCGATCACCCTTGACACTTTCTTAAAAAATCCCCCTCCCTTTATCTCCCAAACGGTGCGTCCTACGCAAAAAAGGACGAAATTTTCGTTACCAACTTCGTTGGTAACGAAGCAGGAGTCCTCGACCAACCCTCCCCGCCCCCACCCCAAAACTACCCCCAACCCCAAAACTACCCCAAATTTTAGATTTTTAATTAATTCGACATAACTTTTGACAGGACAGACGGACAAAGACGCGGTTTTTAGTAAAATCATTTTTGGAAGTAGAGCCAGCGACCGCCACCAAAAAATTTCGAGATTTTTCAAAAATAGAGTTTTCGTTTTTCGGAAATTTTTTACGCAAACGGGAAAAACAGCTTTTGGGGAAACCGCGATATCTCGGCAACCGAGACAGCCAGAGCGACGCGGTTTTCTTCAGTAACCGTCCCCCGAACTGCGCTACCTACCTGTCTCAAACCCGCGACTCTAGGTAGAGCGGCAAAAAAGTTGAGTTTTTAATTTTCAATTTTTGTATTTTTTAAATTTGACATTATTTTAACGTAGGATAAGTAGGCTATTGCAATTAAGTTAGGATAAGACTCTCTACATAGAGAAAAAAAAATTTTTTTAGTAGACTAATTTTCAATTTCTGAAAATTTTCATAGAGGGCATATTGGAAGACCAAACTTAATAAAAAATCTTAACCTAAGAATTAGAACTTATAAAACTTATACAAATATTTTAGCGTACTATTCAATTTAATTTCAATTTATTAATTTTACTTCAATTTTCGATTCAATTTTATCTCAATTTTATTTTAACTCTATTTAAATTTTATTCCAATTTATTCAATCATTCCCTCTTGACAATATTATATTTATTTAAATTGACGCATTCTCCCCCATTTTAAAAATGTTTGGTCACCGCACACCCATAAAGCCGACAGAAGCTAAAGTGGTTAAACACTCGCCTCCAAAAGATATGGCCAAGGCAGGCCCATCCTCTGTAAGACGCAGCATTGGGGAGTGGGAGGCAGGAAAACCTGAAAGTAAACAGAAAGCCCCAACACCAACACCAACACCACCAACAAAGCCCCAAAGCGCGTCCCAAAAGACCAACGTAAACGGAAAAAGGGCATCAATCGAAGCCCACACAAACATCCCCAAGGCAACAACATCAGCCAAACAGTACAAAAGCCGGAGAACTGAAGCCCATGCCTGCCACACAAACATCATCGAGCAGCTGGAGCGTACCAGAAACACCAAGACGGACATAAAGAACGAAATTCAGAAGTCAGCAGATAGGCTCTGGACGCTATTTCAGCAAGCCGAGGCTGAAGTGAAAAATAACACAACGCCACAACCAGCCACGGACATTCCAATACAAGTCCCAGAGACAAACATCGACATCGAGGCCAACATTAAAACAATGCTCCAACAGCACACGAAGAGTCTCAAGGACCACGAGGCCAAAATGGCCGCACTAAACGAGGCGCTCGAAAAAACAAACGAAGCGATAACCATCCGCATGTCATATGCAGACGCGCTCATCACACAGCCCAAGCCCAAGGACGCAGAAAGGACTGCCTTGCACTCGGTCGTCATCACATCGCAGGACGAGACCGACACCGGCGAAGAGGTTCTCGAGCGTGTAAGGACCGCTGTGAAAGCGACCGACGGATGGGTCACTGTCGACAACGTCCGCAAGGCGAAGAACCGCAAGATCATTTTGAGCTGCAGGTCCAAAAGCGACACCCAGAAGGTATCAGAGAGACTACGGGAAGCGGGGGACCGTCTTTCGGTGGAAGAGATCCGGAATAGGGATCCGCTCGTGGTCCTGAGGGGGGTCATGAAGGTCGTCAGCAATGATGACGTCATGAAGGCCCTCAGGAATCAGAATGCGGACCTTTTCCGGGCCCTGAAAACGGAAGACGACAGAGTGGAGATTAGGTTCAGAAAACCTACAAGAAACCCCCACACCAATGACGTAGTAATGAGAGTGTCCCCGGCCATCTACAAAGCCATGCTGGACAGAGTGACCCTACACATCGACATTCAAAGGGTCAGAGTTGCTGACCAATCGCCATTGGTCCAGTGTTCGATGTGTCTGGGTTACGGACATGGCAGGCGATTCTGCACAGAGACGCAGATAAAGTGCAGTCACTGCGGGGGTGAGCACATGAAGAGCAACTGCGAGAAGTGGATGGCCCGGGAGGCACAAAGTTGTTGCAATTGCGTGGCCGCAAAACTGGACAGGACCGACCACAGTGCCTTTAGCACTGATTGTCCGATCCGTAGAAAATGGGAGGCCTTAGCCAGAGCAAAGATCGCATATTGCTAAGGGCCCCCCACGCAACAACAGGGCAGGCACCCCAACCAGCGAGGCAGCATACACCGTGGCCCAGGCGAACCTTCAGCGCAAGGACCTGGCGACCACCGAGCTGATGATCGAAGCCAGCGAGCGTAGGATCGCCTTCTCGCTGCTCCAGGAGCCCTATGTGGGTGGAGCTCGACGTATGAAGAGCTACCGTGGTGCGAGAGTCTACCAGTGCGCGGACCAAGGAAGCGGGACTGTCAAGGCGGCCGTTGTAGTACACGACGCCGACCTTGACGTTATACAGTGCCCAGAACTCACCACGAACAACATCGTAGTGGTGAGGATCCGGACCAGCGCCTGGGAAATCGCAGTAGTCTCTTACTACTTTGAGCCAGACCAGCCCATAGAGCCATACTTGGAGCAGCTGAGGAGCGTACGCAGAAACCTGCAACATACAAAGATAGTCATCGGCGGTGATGCGAATGCAAAGAGCACCTGGTGGGGAAGCACCAAGGTCGACCACAGGGGAGACGAAATGTCGGGGATCCTGGAAGAGTTAGACCTCCAGGTACTCAATCAAGGTAACACCCCTACCTTTGATACCGTGAGAGGGAACATGGCGATCAGCAGCCATGTCGACGTAACAGCTTGCTCACTGGACATGCTCAACCTGGTGGAAGACTGGAGGGTGGACCGCGGGCTCACAAGTTCAGACCACAATACAATCCTTTTCAAAATTAAACTAGTCCAATCAAAAGGTATCGACGTAGACAGGACAACAAGAATCTACAACACCAAAAAAGCCAATTGGGACCAATTTCGTGGCAAATTGGCCCAATTAAACCAAGCAAACAATTTTACCACACAAACAATTAATTTATTAGAAAATAAAACAGACTTAGAAAATATGGTTAGTAAACTCACAGACAATATTAAAACAGCATCCGAGGAGACTATACCTCGCATCAAAAAGGGGTCAAAACTCACCATCCCTTGGTGGTCCGAGGAACTTGAGCAGCTGAAGAGAGAAGTCGCCACCAGGAAGCGTCGGATACGATGCGCAGCACCAGTACGGAGAGCAAAGGTCGTTGAAGAGTACCTGGAAATGAAGACGTTATATGAGTGCAAAACAAAAGCCGCCCAGACCTGCAGCTGGATGCAGTTCTGCGAGAAGCAGGACCGCGAAGGGGTATGGG
The DNA here is from genome assembly GCA_950022985.1 of Udea ferrugalis. Lineage (NCBI taxonomy): Eukaryota > Metazoa > Arthropoda > Insecta > Lepidoptera > Crambidae > Udea > Udea ferrugalis. The sequence continues at coordinate 35,176 of OX465521.1, forward strand.
AAGGGATATACCGTGTCATCGGTCGCACCAAGAAGAGGGAGGAAGATCTGCCCCTGGTGAGGAACAACACTCCGCTAAACCCAAGAGAGTCGGCTACCTTACTCGCTGAAACCTTTTATCCGGCAGACCTGGAGAGCATGGACAACGCTGACCACCGGCGGACACGTGAAGCCGCTGACAGAGTGAACGAGCAAATGCATGGTGAGGTACATGACCCGCCGTTCACACTGTTAGAGCTGAAGACCGCCGTGGACGGGTTCAATCCCAAGAAAGCTCCCGGGGCGGATGGTTTTACTGCAGACATCTGCAAACAGGCTATTCTCCAGGATCCTACATCCTTCCTATCCCTTTCCAATAAAGCCTTGGAGCTGTCCCACTTTCCCGACAGGTGGAAAGAAGCCACGGTGGTAGTTCTTCGCAAACCCAGCAAAGACAGCTACCTTCACCCCAAATCCTATAGGCCAATTGGCTTATTACCCGTCCTTGGTAAGATCTTGGAGAAGATGCTTGTGGCTCGACTGAAGTGGCACCTGGTTCCCCGGACTAGTACTCGCCAATTCGGATTCATGCCACAAAGGAGCACTGAGGGCGCCCTCTATAATCTAGTTGAGCACATCAGATCCAAGTTGGATTGTAAAAAGATAATCACACTGGTGTCCCTAGATATAGAGGGCGCGTTCGATAGCGCCTGGTGGCCAGCCGTAAGAGTCCGTTTGGCTGAGGAAAAGTGTCCGGTGAACATAAGGCGGCTGATTGACAGCTACTTGTCTTGCAGGAAGGTGAATCTAAGGTACGCCGGGGAGGAGGTCACCAGGGAAACAACACAGGGATGCGTGCAGGGCTCTATTGGCGGCCCTATTCTATGGAATTTGTTGCTGGATCCACTCCTTAGGGAGTTGAACGACAGAGGGATCTTCTGCCAGGCGTTCGCGGACGACGTCGTCCTAGTGTTTGATTCCGACACGGCACTGGAGATTGAGCAGATTGCCAACTCCACACTCGAACATGTTCGGGCGTGGGGAGTCCGAAATAGGCTCCGGTTTGCGCCGCACAAGACCTGTGCAATGGTGCTAACCAGGAAACTAAAGTACGACACACCACGCCTGAACATGGGCGGAGTGCCTATTGCTGTGTCTCCGGAAATCAAGCTACTTGGAGTCACAATTGACGACAAATTAACTTTTAACGCCCATGTCACGAATGCGTGTAGGAAGGCATTAAATTTATATAAGCAGCTTTCCAAGGCCGCCAAGGCCAGCTGGGGGCTTCACCCCGACATAATCAGGGTCATATACAACGCAGCAGTGGAGCCTGTCATATTGTACGCAGCCAGCGTATGGGCACAAGCCGCGAAGAAGATATGCGTCCAAAAGCAGCTCAACACGGTGCAACGAGGCTTCGCGCAAAAGCTATGCAAGGCCTACCGCACTGTCTCCCTGAACTCGGCACTAACCCTGTCCGGCTTGCTCCCCCTTGACCTGCGTATACAGGAAGCGGCGTCATTGTACGCCGCCAAGAGGGGAGCACCACTCGACGGGCTAGGAGATCGGGAGATAGAGGTACCGGTAGCCTTTGCAGAGCTTCCGCATCCGGCCAAGCATATGGAGATAGGGTTCGAGTGTTTGGTAAACCAGGAACAGGTTGATAGCCGAAACGCGCAGTCTGTGAGGATCTTCACGGATGGCAGCAAAATTGACGGCAAGGTCGGTGCAGCTCTATCCTTGTGGGATAGAGACGCAGAGATCAGAGCGATCAAACTTTGCTTGCCATCATACTGCACGGTTTACCAGGCGGAACTACTGGCCATATGTAGGGCCACTAAGGAAGTCCTCCGACGGAAGGAGGAGAGCTACGGCCTATACAGCGATTCGAGGGCAGCGCTGGAGACGATCGCATGCCAAAGCTCTCCCCATCCACTTGCCGTCGAGACCCGACGCAACCTCGCAGCAGCTTCTCTCCAGAAGAAAGCTGTGTCTTTCTTCTGGATAAAAGCACATGCGGGGCTGCCAGGGAATGAGCGTGCAGACGAATTGGCCAAAGAAGCAGCCCTGCACTCACGCAGGACGCCCGACTACGACCTGTGTCCGGTCTCCTATGTCAAGCGCCAGATCCGTTTGGAAACGCTAGACACATGGAACCGTCGATACCAGTCGGCCGATACTGCTTCCGTAACCAAACTCTTCTTCGAGGATGTGCACGGCGCGTACAAGGTTGTAAGAAGCCTACAACCAACAGGCCTCACGACACAGCTTATGACCGGGCATGGAGGCTTCGCACACTACTTGCACCGTTTCAAGTGCAAAGACAGCCCCTCCTGTATCTGCGATCCAAACGTTGACGAGACGGTCACCCATGTCATACTAGAGTGTCCCATAAACATGACCAGTCGGCACGACACTGAGTCTAGACTGGGGACCGATCTCAAAATCGACAACTTGAGCGCCCTAATTAAAGACAAAGTCAAAAGGCCCATTTTTATAGACTATTGCATAAAAACCATAGAGATGGTAAATAAGAGGAATAAGTAACCTCTCGTTGCTACCCCAATTTGCTATAAATTGATGTATCCAACGACAAAGATATTTAAAAAACGTGTATAAAGGTTAATCTTCTTATGAAATGTGATAAAACTGTGATAAATTTTAACCATCTGTAGTGTGCTGTATTAATTCTTTCTGTGATATAAACCTGTAATACTTGCTTTTAACGTGTGTGTGTGAACAACTTTATGTGAATTTTATGATGTGGATGTCTTGCAATTTTATTTATACACTTTATATTGTTTTAATCATTTTTTATTCTGATATGTGCAAATAATTCTATAATTTTAACCTATTTATTGACTATTTTTATGTAATTGAAATGTACATTAGAATAAGATAGCATTAAGTATAGACATAAGACTGACAGGGCACCAAATAAGGTGGCAAGAAAAATGTATGATAGAAAACAATTACTAGATTTGAACTGTATAGAATTATTAATAAGACAACGGCACCTAAAGGATGCCATAAAAATGCACAGTAGTTAGGATCAATTAGCTAAGACTGTAACGATAGCTTAAGGTGTAGGGCACGAAAAAGTGCGATGAAAATGTAAGCTAGGTTAGTAAATTCAAAGACGCTATTGCGTAAATTTTTACAAAATTGTAAGTAAAATCCACGCAGGCCAATAATAAAGTTAAAAAAGTCTCTGGCCACCACACTAGGGGAGAACGAGAGGGGGGTAAACCCCCAATAAAAAAAAAAAAAAAAAAAAAAAAAAAACCTAACCTAACCTAACCTAACCTAACCTAACCTAACCTAACCTAACCTTTTTTTTTTTTTTTTTTTTTACGGTGTCAGAAAAATGCATTTACGCACTATCCCACCCCTCGGGGAAGGGGTGGGGGTGTGTGGGACTCGCCCACCTCTGAAGGAGGTGGGAATACCGCACTAAAAAAATACACCGGTATACCTACGCCGCTTACGGGACGGCATGGCTCTGATCGATTGCCACATCGTCCCTGCGGCGGCCCGGCCTCCACGCCGGGCCTCCTCACGCCACGGGGGGCATCCTGGTATACGAGGACACCCCCAGACGAGGACACCGTGCAATGGGGATTGGGCTCCCCAGCCCGCACCCCTGGTGTCACTTTTAGGGAGCAGGAATGACATAACGGTTAAACCGCCGCATTCCCGCCCCCCGCCGTCTACGCCGGAGAGGCGCCGCTAGAGGATCATCCTCACGGGCCCTCTCCGCGGCCTCCTTCTGTGACATAACGTCGTCACAGAAGGTGACCACCCCCCCCCATGCCTCATCGCTGCCTAACATCCTGTCGATGATCCTCGGCAGCGAGAGGTCTTGGCCCACCTTGGCCGTTAGAGCGCGGCGCTGTACCGCCCATGCAGGACACACTTGAAGTGTGTGCTGGGCGGTATCCTCTGGCGCGCCGCACTCGTGACACCGAGGTGTCGGCTCGCGTCTCGCGATCCTGTGCAGGTACTTTCCGAAGCACCCATGGCCGGAAAGTACCTGCACCAGCCGATATCCCATCGGCCCTTTGTCACGCCGGACCCACGACCGGAGGACCGGGCGGATCGCGTCTATCGGCCATTGGCCGAAGGGCGGATCCGCCAAGTCCTCCTCCCAACGACGCAGGACCTCCTCGTCTGCACGCCGTCTCACCGCCTCCACCTCTTCGAGGCAGGGGCGCTCACCTCTTGCTCTCGCGTCTGCTCTGTACCTGTGAACAGACGCGAGAACTTCCGCCTCCAACTCCCACGGGGGCATGCCTGCGAGAAGGCAAGCAGCCCCCGCGGATATCGTCCGATATCCACGGATCGCTCTCACCGCCATGGTCCTCTGAGGACCACGCAACAGCCGTCTGTTGCGGGCGGTGAGAGCATCCACCCAGATAGGCGCCCCGTATAGCGCCATACTTTTTAGGATTCCGGCGTATAGGCGCCGGCACGTCTGGTCTGGGCCGCGTTCGTTAGGCAGAAGGCGACCCAGAGCCCCCGCAGCGCGAATAAGACGGGGCGCGAGGCGGCTGAAGTGCTCTTCAAACCGCCAGCGCCCGTCCAGGATCAGGCCCAGATATTTCATCTGGGCCATCACCTTAATCTCCGCGCCATCTATGCGGACCGAGGCGCCGGGCGGTGGTCCCTGCCGAGGTCCATGAAAAAGGAGGACCTCGGTCTTACTGCGAGCCACCTTTAAGCCCAGCGCCTCGATTCGGCCGATGACAAGGCTGGCGCTTACCTCCGCCAGCCTTTTCACCTCGGCAAAGTCCCCCCCTGTGGCTACGACTAGGGTGTCATCCGCGTAACAAATGACACGCACCCTAGGTGGGAGCGTGCCGCGGAGCACCCAGTCATAGCCGATGTTCCACAACAGGGGCCCGAGCACGGACCCCTGGGGAACCCCGCAAGTTACCGGCCGACGAACCAAGATGCCGTCGGCCCCCTCAAATAACACCTCCCGGCCGCGGAGGTAGTCCTCCAACAACCTTTGTAAGTAGAGGGGCACTCCAAAATAACGGAGTGCCTCCCTAATCACCCCGAAGGGTAGGCTGTTGAAGGCGTTGGCGATATCCAGAGATATCGCCAACGACCTCTCCCCGCGACCAGAGGCAGCAACCGTCTCTTCCTTTAGGAGGGTCAGGGCGTCGAGGGTCGAGTGACCCGCCTTGAACCCGAACTGCACCGGCGACAGATCGGGCCCCACCTCCTTCAGGTGTTGGATGAGACGGAAGGAAATGATTCGTTCGAAAGATTTCCCCGTCTCATCCAACAAGACGATTGGCCGGTACGCGCCGGCTTCACCCGGAGGCCTCCCCTCCTTCGGGAGAAGACACAGACGCCCTTCCTTCCACAACTTCGGGAATCGTGCCGACGCGAGCGCTGCGTCGTACAATTCCCGAAGTTGTCCCCCAAGATGGGCCAAGGCCAGGGCCAAGACCTTGCCCGGCACCCCATCAGGCCCCGGGGCCTTCTTCCGAGCCTTGAGTCGATCCACCACTGCCGCCATCTCCTCGTCGGTGACAGGTGGAATCGACTCGTCAGCCAAGGCAGGCACGGGAGGAGCCATAGTCGGAGGGGTGTGCATTGGGGGCTCTGGGAAGAGCTCCCGCACGACCCGCTCCAACACCTCCGTCTGGAGGGTCTCAATCACGGGGGGACCATTATTGCGGAGCTTGTTTCGCGCCGCCTTGTATGGTCTCCCCCATGGGTCCCTATTGAGATCCTCCAGCATTTCCTCTCGTGCCCTGCTCTTCGCCTGGCATATGGCCAGCTGTAATGCCTTCTTATCCTCGATATAAGTGGCATACAGCTGGCCTTCCCTCAGTGTGTCACGGCGTCTACGGCGGAGGGCCCGGGTGAAAGCCCTCCTCGACAGCGAGCACTGCTGCCGAAGAAGGGCGATCTCGTCGCTCCACCAGTAGACTTGGTGACGCCGCGGCGGTGGCCCAATTACCTTGGGCATGGCGGCGTTGCAGACCCCGGACATGATGTCGCGGAATCTGCTTGCCGCCTCGTCAACCCCCGTGGTGACAGGGGGGGCACACCACGCCGCCACTATGGCGGCCTCCTCCGCAAGTTCCCGGTCGAGCTTGGTCATTGCCCACCGGGGGAAGGAGGAGTGCCCCGTCTGTCTAGGCGGCGCCGTGGAGCCGCTGGAGGTGGAGACGTCGAACCTTATATATTTATGGTCCGACATTGTCTCCACCTCACTCAGCACCCGCCAGTTCTGGACACGGTGTGCTAGAGAAGGGGTGGCGAACGTTAGGTCCACCACGGACCCCCCTCCTCTACGCACACACGTGAGTGATGTCCCCCTGTTAAGGAGGGACAGCCCAGAACCGACGGCCCAGTCCTCAACGGCCAGGCCCCACGGACTCGTCGACACGCTCCCCCAGAGGGTCGACCACGAATTGAGGTCGCCCATGACCAAAACTGGGAGAGGTGCCAACCGCCCGATAACGGGCCCAAGGTTCCTCAGGAAGGCCTCTAGATGGGCCAGACCTCTGTTTGGGGAGACATACACACCAACGATGGCAATGCCTCCCCATGTGGCAGCAACATAACCGGCACCCCGTTCTTTTGGAACAAGGATATTCCGGCTTGCCGCCGCCACGATTGCCACAGAGCCGTCTGTGTCTCCCACCCATAAGGGCTGAGAGGGCACAAAATACGGCTCTGCGACTACCGCCACGTCGATCTCCCACTGCGCCATGGACTGGATTAATAAATCCTGGGCCGCGGCGCAGTGGTTGAGGTTCGTCTGGAGGAAACTGCTATGCTGAGTGTAACTCATAGTTGCATGGCAGTTTCCTCTGACGCTGACGTGCGCGTCCCGCTAGTGTGGGTAGTGGCCTGGGTCCGATTGGCCGCCCTCGATTTGATGGCGGGAGGACAACAGCTCCTCCCACCCATCGTGTGCCCAGAGGGCTTGCCCGCATCTGCGCAGACCGCGCAGCGAGCCTTCGCCGTGCATCCGGCGGCTTTGTGGCCCGGCTCACCACACCGGAAGCACAGCTCGTCCCGCTGCTTGTCGGACGGGCAGAGCTGCCGAGTGTGCCCGATGCCCATGCACTTGAAGCACCTCAAGGGAAGTGCCTCAAGGGCCCGGACCTGCGCACAGCTCCACCCAACCAACAAACGGCCGCCGGCCAGAACGGCCTTGGCCGCAGCCACGGGGCATTTCAGTGTCACTGAACCTGTCCCGGAGCGACCAAGCCGAATGTCCGCGGCCTTGATTTGCGCTGCGTCGCAACCCCCTTTGGCCGCTACGGCAGCCACAACGTCCTCGCGGGTCACGGACTCCTCGAGGCCCGAAATACGCAAATCTGCGCATTTCGTGGGCCTCGTGACAGTGGCGATCCCCGCGAGCGCCTCCGATAGCTTGGCTGCCAGACGGTCGGCAGCCTCGGCGCTTTTGGCACCCGGCAACTCGAGCATTCTCGCTCCTGTTGCCGTCTGCCTGGATGTCACTCCCTGAATGCCCAGTTCAGGGAGCGCGATAGCCTCCTTGGCTTTCAGGAGGGCCATCTTATACGAGACACCGCGCGCCACCGCCTCGGGCTGCAGTGTGAACACCACAGCGGAGGAGCGCGGCGGCGTCAGCTTGGCCTTGGGCTTGGCCTTGGGCGCAGTCGGTGGTTTCGGGGCTGCTGGGGCTACGGGGGCGGGCTTAGAGCTCTTCCCCTTCCCCTTCCCCTTTCTGCTGGCCACTACACTCCAAGTCTCTGCTACATCAGAGGCTGGGGTAGCGGCAACAGCAGCTGGGGTTAGAGCAGCGGCCGGAACTTTTGTGGAAGGACCTGCAACAGTAGTCACTCGGGCAGATTGAGGTGCCTTCTTCACCTTCTTCGCCTTCGACTTCTTGGCTTTGGCCTTGACCTGGGCCGGGCGGGCTGCGGCTGGAGCAGCCAAGGCAGCCTCCCTGGTCGCGGCCGCAGCCTCCTCGGCAGCGGCAGCCTCCCTGGCAGCGGCCTCCTCCCTCCTCTTGTCCGCCGCAAGCGGGGGGCGGAGAGTAGGCGCAGGTGGGAGGCGCATCTCCAACCCCGCGATGCGCGCGGAGATCATGTCGCCGACGGTGCGACACATGGAGGCCTTCAAGTCCTCCATCATGTCGGCGACGACGACGGCGACTTGAGCAGCAACGTCCTTCGGGACTTCAGGCACCTGAGCTGGCTGTGCAGCTGAAGTTGAAGGACCAGGGAGCTCGGACCTACTCTTGGCGAAGTCTCGGCGCAGGGCCTTGACCTCACGCTGTAGGTCCTCCACCTGGTTCTTCAGCAGCCGGTTCTGGACACTCAATCGTCGAGTCTCGTCCGAAATGGAGCGTTCGGAGATGGACTCGACGATCTCGTGGTACTCAGACGCGTACGCCTTCAGGTCCCGAATGAAGGTCCCCTTGAGATTGCCGGACTTCCGCGCAATCTCAAAGATGCCCCGCTTGAGCTCGCTAGCACGCTCGCGCAGGCGCTGCATGTCGAGGTCCGCCGTCAGCTCATCCAGAGCTGGGACCTCACCAGGCACCTCCTGGAGCAGGGGGACCGTCACCGGGGAGGAGGACTCCGTCAGGTCAACCTGTTCCATGAACCCGTCATTGTTCCTATTCACGCGGGAAACCAACTCGGCGTGTGAGAGCGATGACCCTTTCTTGCCACGTTTGGCCTTCCTACCCTTCTTGGTCATCGCCCCCTTTTTTTTTCATTTTGCGAAATCAATACAAAAGGTGCGTTTTCGTCGGATACCTCATCGCACGAGGCGAATAGAGGCGAGACAGCCTGTCGCTTGGGACGAACGCTCCTCATGGCTCGTGACGTCAGGCAATCGAGCTCCGCAGACGGGTGTTCCTCTTCGACCTCAAGCCCGGAAAAAGAATTTCCGGCTAAGTCCGTGGACAGGCAGGGGTCATCGGTGGCGACGCCGACCAACGGGGTCGACGGCTCCACCGCCAGATCAGCGAAAGCCGAATCGCAGGCTGGATCGGAATCCGTATGAGAAGCCAGGTTGTTGGCGGACCCGTCCTTAGGACGGGACCCACCAGAAGTCAGTGAGGCAGCAGCAGGCCCATCCTGTGAAGGACTGGGCCCGCGCGCACGAGGAATTTTTGAGACAAACGACATTGCGAACACAGTCAATTGCACGAAGTCGCAAAAACAGAAGCAGTTGCCGTCGTCTGTGCCACTCCGTTACGGTGGTCACAGACTACGTTGCCCAGGGTATACTACGGGGAAGTCGCTTCTGGGGCATACCCCAACCTAACCTAACCTAACCTAACCTAACCTAACCCATTTAGATAAGAAAAGTTAGGTTTCAGAATTGACCTAACTTTCTCATAGTTAACCTAACTTAACCCATTTAGATAAGAAAAGTTAGGTTTCAGAATTGACCTAACTTTCTAATAGTTAACCTGACTTAACCCATTTAGATAAGAAAAGTTAGGTTTCAGAATTGACCTAACTTTCTCATAGTTAACCTAACTTAACCCATTTAGATGAGAAAAGTTAGGTTTCAGAATTGACCTAACTTTCTCATAGTTAACCTAACTTAACCCATTTAGATGAGAAAAGTTAGGTTTCAGAATTGACCTAACTTTCTCATAGTTAACATAACTTATTCCATTTAGATGAGAAAAGTTAGGTTTCAGAATTGACCTAACTTTCTCATAGTTCACCTAACTTAACCCATTTAGATGAGAAAAGTAAGGTTTCAGAATTGACCTAACTTTCTCATAGTTAACCTAACTTAACCCATTTAGATGAGAAAAGTTAGGTTTCAGAATTGACCTAACTTTCTCATAGTTAACCTAACTTAACCCATTTAGATGAGAAAAGTTAGGTTTCAGAATTGACCTAACTTTCTCATAGTTAACCTAACTTAACCCATTTAGATGAGAAAAGTTAGGTTTCAGAATTGACCTAACTTTCTCATAGTTAACCTTACTTAACCCATTTAGATGAGAAAAGTAAGGTTTCAGAATTGACCTAACTTTCTCATAGTTAACCTAACTTAACCCATTTAGATGAGAAAAGTTAGGTTTCAGAATTGACCTAACTTTCTCATAGTTAACCTAACTTAACCCATTTAGATGAGAAAAGTTAGGTTTCAGAATTGACCTAACTTTCTCATAGTTAACCTAACTTAACCCATTTAGATGAGAAAAGTTAGGTTTCAGAATTGACCTAACTTTCTCATAGTTAACCTAACTTAACCCATTTAGATAAGAAAAGTTAGGTTTCAGAATTGACCTAACTTTCTCATAGTTAACCTAACTTAACCCATTTAGATGAGAAAAGTAAGGTTTCAGAATTGACCTAACTTTCTCATAGTTAACCTAACTTAACCCATTTAGATGAGAAAAGTAAGGTTTCAGAATTGACCTAACTTTCTCATAGTTAACCTAACTTAACCCATTTAGATGAGAAAAGTTAGGTTTCAGAATTGACCTAACTTTCTCATAGTTAACCTAACTTAACCCATTTAGATAAGAAAAGTTAGGTTTCAGAATTGACCTAACTTTCTCATAGTTAACCTAACTTAACCCATTTAGATGAGAAAAGTTAGGTTTCAGAATTGACCTAACTTTCTCATAGTTAACCTAACTTAACCCATTTAGATGAGAAAAGTTAGGTTTCAGAATTGACCTAACTTTCTCATAGTTAACCTAACTTAACCCATTTAGATGAGAAAAGTTAGGTTTCAGAATTGACCTAACTTTCTCATAGTTAACCTAACTTAACCCATTTAGATAAGAAAAGTTAGGTTTCAGAATTGACCTAACTTTCTCATAGTTAACCTAACTTAACCCATTTAGATGAGAAAAGTAAGGTTTCAGAATTGACCTAACTTTCTCATAGTTAACCTAACTTAACCCATTTAGATGAGAAAAGTAAGGTTTCAGAATTGACCTAACTTTCTCATAGTTAACCTAACTTAACCCATTTAGATGAGAAAAGTTAGGTTTCAGAATTGACCTAACTTTCTCATAGTTAACCTAACTTAACCCATTTAGATAAGAAAAGTTAGGTTTCAGAATTGACCTAACTTTCTCATAGTTAACCTAACTTAACCCATTTAGATGAGAAAAGTAAGGTTTCAGAATTGACCTAACTTTCTCATAGTTAACCTAACTTAACCCATTTAGATGAGAAAAGTAAGGTTTCAGAATTGACCTAACTTTCTCATAGTTAACCTAACTTAACCCATTTAGATGAGAAAAGTTAGGTTTCAGAATTGACCTAACTTTCTCATAGTTAACCTAACTTAACCTAAAGCGCGTGTAATGCCCTCAGTGAAACAAGTGTTCATAGGCTGCTATAACGTAACCGTTTTTAACATCAGGCCAATCAGGCTGTCCGCATGCTTGTTTGCTACCGCGATTTATAAAAACACATAGTAGGTAAAACACCTAGTGATTTGATTATAGACGTTTATACCTAGTGATAACCTACAGAGCAAAAGTAGCTGGAACCACTTGCAAGTACACCTTCCGAAATTAACAAACCACGCCCATGGGTTTTGTTTCCAGTTGAATACGATTTGGGTTGGAATTTTCACTGGCCATTTACTTTTCTCTGTTTCGCTTGGGCTCAAATGAGCTAAATTGCCGCAATATACATTTCAAACAATACCAGTAAGATGGGGTTAGATCTTTCAAAGCTCATAGAAGCGCTATCAATCAACGCGAATCATTTTACGGGACCGCATGAGCGTGAACGCGTGTGTTAGATATATTGATATCATTTATAAAATAAAAAGGCAAAAAGTAATTTTATAATAATAAAATTAATTATAATTAAAGGAAACATTTATTTTATCTTCATTAAAATAAATATTTCACTTAAAAGTTGTTTTCTGACTACAAAAGTTATTCAAGTATCACACATGAAATATATTTTATAGAATAAACATGTATTTCTAGTTATTAAGTCGTAGTTAATGACTAATGTACAGATTAATGATTTATGTAAGGATTATTGTATTTATAACTAGTCCAAACATTATTTAATTACTTCAAAAAGTATAGTATCCGTTGTCGGCTCCTTTTCCGTTTCCTTTTAGTATTTTTATTAATTTCAAAAGTTTATAGTACACAGAATATTATAAAAGCTTCTGTAAATAATGTAACATTAATTATGTATAATTTTCATGACCTTCAGATTATTTATTAACATCTCTTACGATAATTAGCTAAAATATTTCTAAATCAAAATAACAGAACGGAAGTGACGTAGAAAACCGCCAAAATGGTTGTTGTGGCCTATTAAAGAAAAAGATTGGTTTTCGACTCCACTTTTGTTGGAGCTCCAAGACTGGACGGATCTAAGTTAAGTACTTTGTTACTATTTACTAGGTTCAAGTAATTAATTATGAAAGCTGTGACTGTGATCTTATATTGTTGTATTTGGTGATAATTATTAAGTATCCGTTTATTGCTATGGTTTCTCTGAGTATTGTAATTTATTTCAATCATTTGCTTGTGAGTTTAAGAATATTAGTTTATTGCGAATAGCCTATAAATGTTTCTTAACATTTACATATTGATTGTGTTTCATCTGATCAGTGGTGTTTAAGCCTTAAGCCTCTTGACTTAATTTGAAGTGAAACTGATTTTATTTTATTTAGATTATATTTATATACTACGTAATTCTTAACAATGTGATATTGAATTTGAAAAGACTAACTACTGAGTTTCTTGCCGGATCTTCTCAGTAGAATCAAGGTTCCGATCCGGTGGTAGATTCTTTTGAAAGTTTTAATATAAATATCATTGAAACTCCTTGTTGCTGTTCTTATTTCCTCTCCTAATCGTTTTATTATTATGAGGTAGGCAGGTACACAATTAATATTGAGTAAATTCCTAGTTCATTTCATTATTTATTAGAATTGATACTAGAAATGTTAGCCCATACTTAATACCTACTTTAGTCCTAATTTCACATCAGAAGTGGGATAGTATCTGGCCTGTTATTAATACAAGATGTGTTTCAGATTGGATGGCGAGACTTCTGATCACTACCGTGCTGCTGCTGACTTTTCGAGCAAGGGAAGCTACCGTGAAGATGATTCCACGTCATTTTAGAAGACGCAATTTGGTCTGGCAGCTTCTTCGCGGGTCGAATGTTTTCAAGAAAGATATTTCATCAGTTAACGAGGAATATGTACAAGACAGCTACGATTACCGGTAAGGCCAACAACGTGTTGGCTATTTTCATTCTCAAATTCAACTGGCGTTATAGGTTTGAAAACGTTATACCTACCTATGTCATCGCGTTATATTTTTAGAACTAAGCAAACAGTTCAAATGAAATCTCAATACATCAAGATTTCATTATTTTTATTTAAAAAATGAGGGTAGTTATTTATCTTAAGTTATTGTGCCTCTGTGGAAGTTAGTTATTTATCTGAAGTTATTGTGCTTGTGTGGAAAGATTTTTTAACTACATTACACAACCATTGGTTCCTTTTTTTTTTCAATTTATGTTATTGGTTAAAAAGATAACATCGATCTTCAACGTATTTGAATATTCCATGATATTATGTTCTTTAGAACTGAGTTAACCTAAAAACATAAGTAAATAAACTCAGGGTCATTTTGTGTAGTAAATTTTTTTTAAAGATGTTTTCGTCTGACATACCGAGTGGACTTCAGGGTAGACATGATTAACATTTTACTTGTACTAGACACTTGTTTGTTAAGATGCAAAGGATATGTAGTTTATTTCATTTCCAAACAAAACTGTCTGTTAAGGGTTCCATTTATCATTTCTAGCCTTACGTGTCATACTGCGAAGTACCTGTATGAGATAATCTAAGGCAAATTGTCTGATGTAGTTTTGAAATTGACCTTTTCTTAAAAATCTGTTTTAGTTTCTTCTGAATATTATTTTAGTCACAAGTCACAGCCGTTGAAAATAAAATGAGTGTTCCTGTGAGTAGCAAATGTGTCAGATTGACCAAGCGGTTGATCGAATGATAATGATAATTGATGGATTCGATGTCCAAAAAAAAAATTTGAATACAGGATAACTAGGTTAACTGTTTTCACCAGTTAATGTGTTCTTGTTTGGTTCTTGTCAGCTCTTGCAACTAGTTAGGTGTATTATTTTTTACAACTAGTATTTTTTTACAACTAGTATTTTTTACAAACTAGTATTTTTTACAAACTAGTATTTTTTACAACTAGTATTTTTTACAACTAGTATTTTTTACAACTAGTATTTTTTACAACTAGTATTTTTTACAACTAGTATTTTTTACAACTAGTATTTTTTACAACTAGTATTTTTTACAACTGGTATTTTTTACAACTAGTATGATTTTTGGACTAGTATAATTTTTCGGCTAGTATGATTTTTGGACTAGTATAATTTTTCGGCTAGTATAATTTTTCGGCTAGTATGATTTTTGAACTAGTATGATTTTTGAACTAGTATTTTTGAACTAGTATGATTTTTCAACTAGTATGATTTTTCAACTAGTATGATTTTTCGACTAGTATGATTTTTCGACTAGTATGATTTTTCGACTAGTATGATTTTTTGACTAGAATGGTTTTTCTTACAAGTTCGGATTTACTAGTTAGGTTTCGACAACTAGCTAAGTTTGTCGACTAGTTAGGTTACATAATAGTGAGGTTACAAAATAGTTAGGTAACAAATAGTTAGGTTACAAATAGTTAGGTTACAAATGGTTAGGTTACAAATGGTTAGGTTACAAATGGTTAGGTTACAAATGGTTAGGTTACAAATGGTTAGGTTACAAATGGTTAGGTTACAAATGGTTAGGTTACAAATGGTTAGGTTACAAATAATTGAGTTACAAATAATTGAGTTACAAATAATTGAGTTACAAATAGTTCGGTTACAGACTAGTGTGGTTAGACACAGACTAGTGTGGTTTGACGACTTGTCTGTTTCGGGACTTGTTTATATTTATTATTTTGTTTATGGTTTCAAACTAGTTTTCAACCCAGGTTTCAAACCCAATCCGAGTTTAAATTTGGTTTTTAGGTTCAATTAATGGTTTAATGTTTTAAGTTTCCATTCTTAAAATATATAATTGTGTTGTTAATTTTAGTAGTTATTACCTGGTAATGTTCTCCGGGGACGGAGTGGTTTTGAAATGATAACCGTGTTAGATAGATAAACAGAGCTACTAACTCTGCTTGTTTTGATTAATAATGTTAATAATGTCTAGACAAGTATGTAATCAAAGTAAAAAAAAGAAAGAAAAAAAAAATTTTTTTATTGATACAAAATAAATGTATTTTGTTTTCAATCATAGCTATAAATGTCACTTGTTTTTACATTATACTATGTACATGAGTAATAAAATTTGGATTGAAAGTAAGATCAATCCTAATACTCTTTATTTTTTTACTGTTACTGTGTTATTTTTATAAGTTATGTATAGGCATTTACAAAATAAGCATTGTGACAGTAAATTGCCTCATAATCAAGAGTCACCGGTACTTGAATAACCTTATTTATTATTTTCACTTGATAGTGTTACTATGTTATGAAGCCTTATTGAATGATATAAATATTAAAAAGTGCTGGTTGGTCACTGCCCTGATGCTCTTCTGGAACTCACACAACCAGGTGATAGGATGAGTATGTCAAGGCCAGATGACAAATAAAATACTTCTGGTCGGGTCACTGCCCTGATACTCTTCTGGAACTCACACGGCCAGGTGATAGGCTGAGTATGTCAAGGCCAGATGACATATAAAATTCTTCTGGTCGGGTCACTGCCCTGATACTCTTCTGGAACTCACACGACCAGGTGATAGGCTGAGTATGTCAAGGCCAGATGACAATTGTTGATAAATGTCCTTCGAGAACGAAGGACAGGTCAGTATGGCCGTGTTAGATATATTGATATCATTTATAAAATAAAAAGGCAAAAAGTAATTTTATAATAATAAAATTAATTATAATTAAAGGAAACATTTATTTTATCTTCATTAAAATAAATATTTCACTTAAAAGTTGTTTTCTGACTACAAAAGTTATTCAAGTATCACACATGAAATATATTTTATAGAATAAACATGTATTTCTAGTTATTAAGTCGTAGTTAATGACTAATGTACAGATTAATGATTTATGTAAGGATTATTGTATTTATAACTAGTCCAAACATTATTTAATTACTTCAAAAAGTATAGTATCCGTTGTCGGCTCCTTTTCCGTTTCCTTTTAGTATTTTTATTAATTTCAAAAGTTTATAGTACACAGAATATTATAAAAGCTTCTGTAAATAATGTAACATTAATTATGTATAATTTTCATGACCTTCAGATTATTTATTAACATCTCTTACGATAATTAGCTAAAATATTTCTAAATCAAAATAACAGAACGGAAGTGACGTAGAAAACCGCCAAAATGGTTGTTGTGGCCTATTAAAGAAAAAGATTGGTTTTCGACTCCACTTTTGTTGGAGCTCCAAGACTGGACGGATCTAAGTTAAGTACTTTGTTACTATTTACTAGGTTCAAGTAATTAATTATGAAAGCTGTGACTGTGATCTTATATTGTTGTATTTGGTGATAATTATTAAGTATCCGTTTATTGCTATGGTTTCTCTGAGTATTGTAATTTATTTCAATCATTTGCTTGTGAGTTTAAGAATATTAGTTTATTGCGAATAGCCTATAAATGTTTCTTAACATTTACATATTGATTGTGTTTCATCTGATCAGTGGTGTTTAAGCCTTAAGCCTCTTGACTTAATTTGAAGTGAAACTGATTTTATTTTATTTAGATTATATTTATATACTACGTAATTCTTAACAATGTGATATTGAATTTGAAAAGACTAACTACTGAGTTTCTTGCCGGATCTTCTCAGTAGAATCAAGGTTCCGATCCGGTGGTAGATTCTTTTGAAAGTTTTAATATAAATATCATTGAAACTCCTTGTTGCTGTTCTTATTTCCTCTCCTAATCGTTTTATTATTATGAGGTAGGCAGGTACACAATTAATATTGAGTAAATTCCTAGTTCATTTCATTATTTATTAGAATTGATACTAGAAATGTTAGCCCATACTTAATACCTACTTTAGTCCTAATTTCACACGTGCATCGCTTTGATTGAAGTTTGTGAATTCGCTGGTATAGGTATTTCTTAAATTATTGGGTGTATTTATTACAAGGTATTACAGATAAAGATAAAAAAATACCCAAAAATACTAGTTATTGACGGTACAACGTTAATTTGATAAACTTACATAAGTAAAATGACCAGTGCTGCAACACAGAAGAAGGTAACACAATTTTGAAAGCAGCAATTTTAGCGCCCGCCCTGGTGGAAAATTTGTTGATAAATGAATCTGACTGAAAATATTGTAAGAGACAGTCACAACATTTAACATACTGGTTATTGCTGAGTTAGTTTACAGAAGGGTTCAAAATCAGTAGATACCTACCTACCTACTTAAGTTTCACGTCCACCACATTAACAGTAAGTATCTGAGTTACCTACCACAATTCCTATTTTTTTTACCACGTGTTGTTCGATCCGGATTCACTGGTATGTAGGCTGTATAGTACGCCAGTATCCTTTTTTCCATCTTTGAAGTTCCACGTTATCAGTGAGTGGGCTTGTAATTTATTTGAATAAATCTTACTCGTTAGTTTTAAAAATTCAAAGTGTCTAATTTACGAGTATATCTAGGGCATCTGTACTTGTAACTAACTTTTTATCAAAACATTTTTAACGCAATGAAATATTGCCGCCTTACTTTTTTCTTTTTTGACGTTCCTATTCAGGCAGACGCAGAACGCGCTCACAAGCACAGGCGGTAAGAACATACGCATGTTGTCGAAATAAAATAAAATAATTTTATTTCCAATGTTTTTTGAAGTATTTACGAATATGGTAGGCAGCTAAATACCGTTTAGTATTTGTATGTGTGTTCAAAGTACGAAACAATTGTACGAAACTCCTAAGTAGTGGAATTTAGTAAGTGCATGATTGAAGCAAGCCAAATTACGAAACTTGATTTCAACGACCCTAAAAGGGGCTTGAAACACAGGAAGAAAAGGTAATTTTAAGACTTCAGACTTTTGCAACGCGCCATGCGTCTAAGTTTATTATTACCCGTATGTTTTTTATTGAGTGATGATTTGGAAATAAAAAACTGTCTATCTTAATATATCCGTATATTTAATGAACGTTTATGTACACGGGAGCGAAACGGGCGGCGGCGATGGCGACGGCGGCGACGCCAGCGCCCCCCGCGGCGGCGGACTTGCGGCGCACTAGCGGCGCTAGCGCGGGGTCACAGCGCGGGCAGCGCGAGCGCGTGCGAGAGGGAGAGGTGCGGCGCGTCGGGCGCGTGCGAGAGGGAGAGGTGCGGCGGCGGGTCGGGCTCGTCGAGGTCCAGCGCGGCGTCGATCATGGTCGTGTCGTGCAGCAGCCGCAGCCGCGACGCGCTCAGCCCGCCGCCGCCGCCGCTGCCGACGCTCACGGCCGAGCACGGAGACATCACGGCCGACCGCACTTCTGCCAACAATAATGTTCGATTACTATTTATTTATTTATTTGACGTACCCTCACCTAATAAAAATACTTCACTTTTAAAATATAGTAGCTGCCTGATGACATGCTAAATCTACGCTAAAAATGAAGTTGGCCAACAAAAACGGACAATCAATAAGCTGGTGCTGCTTTTACAAGATTCACCTTTTCTTGATTTCGGCTTAAATTCAATTCAATTCATTTCAGTCAAGCAAGTAAGTCCATACAGCAATTTTAAATTTAATATTTAAAACGGTAGGTAGAATATTGTGCATTATAATTTGCCCCAGAATGTTGCACATAAAACTAGTAGATGAGTAGTGTACTGACCCTGCAGAGGCACGGGGTCGAGGTCGAGGCTCCGGTTCATGTAGGCGTGCCGCGTCTCGCCCTCGAACAGGTTCGTGTAGCTGCCGCCCGCCGCGCCCGCTGAAGATAACATTACAATTGGAGCGTCAGTCTCTTAAGGGAACACACTTTATACCTTCGATTGAAACTGTACTCAAAATAAGAAAAATAGGTGTGCAGGGCAGGGAGTTTCTGGCTCACTAGGAATCTTTACTCTTTCGTATGTAGTGACTTCCTATTTTTCTTTCCGGAGGATAGTATTAAGATTGTTTCTTACTGTAATACACAAGTTTCTCTTTACTTTTGTTTTCTTAACAATTGTCGGAGTGTCGGACGACCCAGAGACCCTGACAGAATACCAGCATCTTTGCAGTTGTAACATAAGACTGAGACATGGACCCCTTTGGCCCCACTGTAAGCTATATTTTTGACTATGTGACCATTATTTTTGCGTCTAAAACTTTTGATATTTACTGTTATTTGTAAATTTTATTTGTTTCAACTCGTTAAAAACGAGTTCTGTTGTTCGGCCAATGCAGCACTTTTTTTATTTCTTTTTTTATTTTTAGTAAGGTGACATACCATCCCTCGGGTCGAGGTCCCGGAGCTGCTGCGTGGTGACAGCGAGCGGCGCGGGGGCCGCGGTGACGGGCGCGGGGGGCGCGGGGGCGCTGACGGCGCGCGCGAACGTCGGCGGCAACTCGTCCTTCACGTCGATCGCGAACACGCCGCGACTGGGGGAGGTAGTGCACACATAAATAACAAACAGACGACAGCCTTTATACAACCGGCTGCGGGGCATAAGCCACACACCTCAACTTTAAGGCGGTTCTGTACTCAGTGCCATAATGCCAGTGATGCAAAAAAAAAAAACTCCTTCATAACCCAGCCAAATGTCCAAGGAGGGATGAACAGTAGGAGAGTTCAAAACAAGGGCGTACCCAGGTAGGAGCAGGGGGGGGCAGCTGCCCCCCCTAGAAGTCAATTTTCCTTACAAGTGGGAATTAAAAACGTATTTCTCTATCTACGAAAAACGAAACAGGTATGAGCTGCCCCCACCCCCCCCCCCCCTAGCTGAAATCCTGGGTACGCCCTTGGTTCAAAAGCAGTCTTGGCCGACTATCAATATCCTGACCTGGCGTGCTAAATTAGAGCACTAATTTGCGGCAATTTATTTATTTTTTGCCAATTGAATGGATTTAATTTTTAATGGATCAATGGTGTTTCAAACCAAACTTTTTTATGTCAAAAACTGACCGTAAACCACCCAATTGTTGGCACCCTTCCTATATGTTATCCTATGGTTCGGTATGTATTAAATAAGGCTACGAGACATTGTTTCGTTATCTAATTCATACCGAACCTAAAAAATCTGTCGTAGCCTTGTATATTCTATTAGACTATTGTTACGTAGAAAATCGTGAGGTCGATTTTCTTTTCATTTATTTTATCTGGAGTCTGACGATTTGTGTTTTTTTTTAAATCTCTCGATTTCAGAAATTGAAATGAGACAACACTAGCAGCTTTGTCTTGTTCACATCACTAGAGATCACGAGGGATGTCAGCTTCTGAAGACTTCAGACTACTAAATATTACTATTTTTATGGTTTTTAATTCATTTCAGTGCTTTTGTTCTCAACAAACAAGGTAGTTTTCATATAGGTATTTTTCTAAGCCTAATTCTATAAATTCATCAAAAGGCATGGCCTTATTCATCTTTTTCAATTTGAACATTTTCGGAGGATTTTGGTCTTTGCCATGGCAACACACCGGCTCGATATCGATTTTGCGTAGGTCATTGCGCCCTGCCATTTTACTTTTCGAAACCGGCGTACGCGCTGTAGTTCCAAATATCTTAAACCCCTGATACCGGTAAGTTGCAGCTCGAAGACCAGGATTAGTGGAATCCATCGTGTTTGTGGTGTGCTGATTAATCAGTGTCGCTTTTTTCCAGCTCGTGATGTGCTTGGTGTAGACGTGACCGATGACGTGGTCTACGTGAAAGTGTTAGTTTTTTCTCAACCCGGAACAATGCCCCGGAGTTGAATTGCTGGAGAAAGCATTGAGCGTCAGCATTAACCTCCAATAGGTATGTTAAATTGCTTATTTTGATTAGGGAATCCATGCACCGCACGTTGTCGAGGCACGGCTAGGTTAAGTCACTTCACGCCGCTATTTCTGAGCACCTAGGCCATAAGCACGCCTTATTACTGCATCTGCTGCCTGCTTATGCTACGGCACCCTCGCTTTGCCTCTGCAACTGCGGTTTCTTGCATTTTTCTGCGTCTTGGGACCCTTCTCTTCGTCTCAGTCCCAGACACGTGTGTCTTGTGTTAACGCTGGTGCCTGTAACGCTTACAGGAGGTGTTCAGTACGGGCGAAGGCTGCCCGTAAGGTGCTAAGTACAGGCAAAGGCTGCCCGTCCATGCCAGTGTCCTGACTGTCTCCGTGGAGTGGCCGAAAACATTCCACGGGCTGTCCGGACCTGCATGCTGCAGCCCTCAGTGCTGTGTCCCACCGGATCCCGCAGGAGAAAGAAGTAGGATCTTTCTTTTTTTTATATTTTTCCACGCATTTAGAGCGTGGTGGCGCCCCTCATCTTAATTATTTTGAACATTATGATCAAACAAACGCTCGGTACCTCTCGTCACCCAAACCCAAAGGCTCCTGAGTCTGGCCGGCTCCAATAGGGCTTCATTTTCTGTGCCTAGCTTTATTTTAGGCCTAAGATTTCAAGGTAAATAAACTAAATTTATTTCAACCAAAATTTGCTTTAATTTCATAATTGTAAAACCCAGCTTCCCACTTTTTTAGGTAACAATGGCGCCCAACGTGGGGCTTTGACTTGAGGTAAACAACATGTCGAATAAGCTATGTTGCTGAGCGTTTGTTTTTTCAAAACTTGATAGGGATTTTTTTTATTAATAAATGTTCAAAAACTTGTGATTTGCTGTAAATGTTTCCATTTATTGCCTTAGTGTTTGAGGGCAACTTGTAGGTATACTAGCTTGCTGTGTGTTGTGGTTATGTTGTTTATTGGTAACAAGTTCTGACCTACTTACCTCTTGGTTATATTCTGCCAATATAGCCCTATTATATTTTTTTTTCTTTGTTGGGACTTGTTAGCAATAATGTGAGATACTAGTTTTATTCTAGTATACCTACATACCTAATTTATTTTTAATTCTAAAGTGGTAACGTTACTGTGATGTTGTTAGGAATGAAATTCTTAACCTGTGATTTTTGCTAAAACTCATAGCTTAATTTATTTTTAAAATTTAAAAATTTGGTTTTATTATTTTTAACTTTTAGAACTCAAATGATTTAAATTTATAACTTGATTATGGTAATCTTTATCTTAACTTATTGATTTTGACTTTGAAACTGAAACAAGCATTTCACGAGCGGTATAGGTTGTTTATTTATTTGTTTGTGTTTGTCCAACGTTTTTTTACAATTTTAATTTTTACTTTACCTTGCTTTTGTTTAGGTACTTACATTGTTTACTTGTACTGGTTGTTGTTGTATGTTGGTAAAAGCAGTATGTGACTTTCTGCCTTACAATATGTTTAGAACTTAATAACTAATAAAAAACATACTTGTTACAGTTAAATATTCTAAGATTATATACATTATCACAATGCAAGCATGATGTTGGTGCAAGTAGTTGGCACTTCCTGCCCTACCACATATTTTGATTTGGAATTTAAATTAAATTTCTTTAAAACTTAAGTAAGTTATATTTTTTGTAAGAGCCAATTAGGGTCAAGTGTGTTTTGGGTTTGGGAATATCTTCATCCATAGCTTAAGAAACTGTTGATAAGAGGTACTGGACATATTAACTTCTTCTTAGGGATATATAACTACCTACTTAGGTACCTACTTTAACTTTTAGGAGGAATGCTACCACGTTACTTCCCTAAGCCCAAATATAATATCCCTTGATTTTCTGTTCTCCCTGCAAAGGCCCCTTTGGTACCTACACAAGGTATTGTGTATTCAGTTCTGTGTTTTGTTATTTTTTTGTTTACTGATTGAGAGTGGAGTGGTGGTTAAGAAAGGCGAAGTAGTAGGTACTTTGTTTTTCTTCTTGGAGATATTGTTGTGGTTTGTGGTGTTACAGCTGTGGCAAAGGGCGCTGCAGACTGTGCAGTACAAGTGGTGAGCAATGGGTTCACAGTCTGGAGTGTGGTAGTGACCTTGGCGTTACCACGTCAAGGATTTGAAGGCGATGTAAGCCTTCCCTTTTAGAGGTTGTTGTTGGGTTGTTTGTGGTGTTGCAGCTGTAGCGCATGGCGCTGCAGGCTGCCATACAAGTGGTGGGCAATATGCTCTCATAGTGATGTGTTGATAGTGCCCTTGGCGTATGAACGCCAAGGATTTGAAGGCGTAGTGCGCTTTCTTGTTTTGAGTTGTTGGATGTTTGTGAAGGTTTCGCAGCTGCAGCGAATGTCGCTGCTGGCTGTGAGTTGTCATGGTGAGCTAGACGCTCACGTAGCTTTACGTTAAATTGATAGGCGATTGCAGTGGACGTGTGGTCCGCCGCTACACATATAGGCTCACCACACCACCACTGGTCGCCCTGTGGTTAGTTTAGTTTTTTAGTTTAGGTTGCATGTTTTTTATTGGAAATTAGTTGTTAGGGAACATCGACCCCTGGACCGCTGGTTGGCAGCGTATACATCTGTCCCGGGTGATTGTTGTCCTGTTTTACAGGATGGAAGGCGTTGCTACAGAAAAGGAAAGAAAGATTGGTTAGTTGTTAGGTTAAGTTGTCTGTTTTGTGGTGTGATGTTTAAAAGTAGGTATTTTGAAATGTCTGTTGTTGTCTGAGAAGTGGAAGTGTTGGGTTAGGCAGCCTGGTCCGACATCAAAGGATCTGTCTGTGTTTGTTGTTAGTGGTTTTTTGAAGCCAGTATAGCCTACTAAGTTACTTGTTGTTGTAGTGATATTTTAGTTTTTAACTTTTGCATGTTACTCAGATGGTATTGTTCCTACATTCTATTGAGTTAGTTTTTAGGATGATAGTGTTTAATTCGTTGGTTGTTAAAAAGTAAATTTTGTTAGTGTCAGTTTTTTGATAGTGGTGCAGCTTAGGTGTTATTGCAGTTATAATTTTATATTTTTGTAGTCTATGTTTTATGTGCCAGAGCCTACAATAGTTCGGAGCGGTTGGTTACTCGCTAAATAAGCCTTACCACCAGGAGCGGATAGGGAACTCCTTCAAAATAAGCCTTAACCCCTTTGTGTTCTCAAACAATACGTTCTAGTTTATTTACTTGTTTATTTTTATTCCATAATTTGCCATAGGAGCGGGTAGTGACTCTTAAAATAAGCCACACCACCCGGAGCGGTAGGTAACTCCATTTAAATAAGCCTATACCTTTAAGTTCTCACCCTTATCTTGTCCCTAATTAGTTACTTTCGGTTTCAGACGGAGTCACTTATTTTCTTTTCTTGTCGGTGCATCCAGTTACTGGCGCTAGCCATAGCCAGGCATTGTTTGTCCCACCTGATTGATAGGAACAATATTATAGTCTATTCGATAGGAAATATTATGTATTCTATTGCTTATTTTGTGTAGTTTATTAATTCGTATGATGATGTCTAGGTTGCACCCTAATTACTTTGGATTCGTGATGTGTGGTTGTTGCGTTATCAGAGGACGCGTGGTCCGCTTGCCTTGCGCTCGCTCACCACGCCGCCTCTGTTGACAGACTCCATTCTTTTGTGGTAGGGTAGTGATGAGCTGGAGGGCCAGCTCGAATTTTTCTCCTTTCCGTCGAAAAATTCTGGTAGGTGGGGAGGTATTGTTACGTAGAAAATCGTGAGGTCGATTTTCTTTTCATTTATTTTATCTGGAGTCTGACGATTTGTGTTTTTTTTTAAATCTCTCGATTTCAGAAATTGAAATGAGACAACACTAGCAGCTTTGTCTTGTTCACATCACTAGAGATCACGAGGGATGTCAGCTTCTGAAGACTTCAGACTACTAAATATTACTATTTTTATGGTTTTTAATTCATTTCAGTGCTTTTGTTCTCAACAAACAAGGTAGTTTTCATATAGGTATTTTTCTAAGCCTAATTCTATAAATTCATCAAAAGGCATGGCCTTATTCATCTTTTTCAATTTGAACATTTTCGGAGGATTTTGGTCTTTGCCATGGCAACACACCGGCTCGATATCGATTTTGCGTAGGTCATTGCGCCCTGCCATTTTACTTTTCGAAACCGGCGTACGCGCTGTAGTTCCAAATATCTTAAACCCCTGATACCGGTAAGTTGCAGCTCGAAGACCAGGATTAGTGGAATCCATCGTGTTTGTGGTGTGCTGATTAATCAGTGTCGCTTTTTTCCAGCTCGTGATGTGCTTGGTGTAGACGTGACCGATGACGTGGTCTACGTGAAAGTGTTAGTTTTTTCTCAACCCGGAACAATGCCCCGGAGTTGAATTGCTGGAGAAAGCATTGAGCGTCAGCATTAACCTCCAATAGGTATGTTAAATTGCTTATTTTGATTAGGGAATCCATGCACCGCACGTTGTCGAGGCACGGCTAGGTTAAGTCACTTCACGCCGCTATTTCTGAGCACCTAGGCTATAAGCACGCCTTATTACTGCATCTGCTGCCTGCTTATGCTACGGCACCCTCGCTTTGCCTCTGCAACTGCGGTTTCTTGCATTTTTCTGCGTCTTGGGACCCTTCTCTTCGTCTCAGTCCCAGACACGTGTGTCTTGTGTTAACGCTGGTGCCTGTAACGCTTACAGGAGGTGTTCAGTACGGGCGAAGGCTGCCCGTAAGGTGCTAAGTACAGGCAAAGGCTGCCCGTCCATGCCAGTGTCCTGACTGTCTCCGTGGAGTGGCCGAAAACATTCCACGGGCTGTCCGGACCTGCATGCTGCAGCCCTCAGTGCTGTGTCCCACCGGATCCCGCAGGAGAAAGAAGTAGGATCTTTCTTTTTTTATATTTTTCCACGCATTTAGAGCGTGGTGGCGCCCCTCATCTTAATTATTTTGAACATTATGATCAAACAAACGCTCGGTACCTCTCGTCACCCAAACCCAAAGGCTCCTGAGTCTGGCCGGCTCCAATAGGGCTTCATTTTCTGTGCCTAGCTTTATTTTAGGCCTAAGATTTCAAGGTAAATAAACTAAATTTATTTCAACCAAAATTTGCTTTAATTTCATAATTGTAAAACCCAGCTTCCCACTTTTTTAGGTAACACTATTTGACAGGTTTTTAAAATCCGTTAGTTAGGTTAAAAAACAAACGTTTAAAAATTCATTTTTCTTTAAAAAAATTATAAATCTGACAATTACATCAACTTAACTTAAATTATTTGTATTGTCAAATAGCCTATTCGTAAATGCGTTCATAAAGTATCACCACTTACAACGTTTAAATCACCATCCCCTGGACCTTTACGTCCGCAATAGATGGCATGAGTGTCAATAATTCATTGAATAAGCAGAGACTTTTTTTAATGCATCGCAACGGAATCGCTTACCATTAAACTCAATTTTAATTTCACTGAATATTTAATGTTTATTTGACATCCATCTCAAACAATATTGAGAAACAAATTATCTAATCTAATCTAATGGAGTATAAGTCCGGTTCGATTCTCATCGTGCGGCGAGTCGCTCACTAAATCACCTCACAAGGCCGCACAGGCCGCGGTCTAGTCGGTTTGGGTTATTATAGCAAATCATCTAATAACAGGCCTCGTGGACACCTAAATCGATCCACCTAAATTTAGCAGACGATTTTCGTAGATATTATTTACAGAACAATATACAAACTAACAGCTATTAAGCCAACACGTTTATATTGTTAACAATGATCTAATTATAACTAAGTATTATTATTAGATTAAAAATGTCGCACTTTCGTAACAATGTGCTAAAAAGAATCTGCAAATACGTCGGCATCGTGAACTTCCGCCAAAAAATTTTAAGAGCTTATACTTTTATGTGGGTAAATCCACCTGGTGTATGAGTTTTTTACAGCCATCTCAGACAAAGCTGGTTTTTGATCGACTGTCATTTAGTAAAAGCCACCGCTTGGAGTTGAAGCAAGACTTTTAACTTTTCCGAGCAGGTAAGTAGCTGATTCTCAGCAAAACAAATAGTTACCGGTCTATGAGGCTGGGCGCGAGCGGGCCGCAGAGCACGTGCCAGCAGTTGGCGCACGCGTTCCCGCGCGAGTATGGGTTCGGGTTCGATACGCCACGCCGCGTCGAGAACGAACCCTTTATCTGAAAGTTCACATGAAATGTTAACTTCAAATTCGTTGAATAACGATTTCGATAAATAGCTCTTTATCGAAAGCAACATTTAAGGGAATTTTACAAAAAATCGTGAGCAATCATTATTCAAGCGAGATCGTAGTCAATTTTAGCACTACATCACTGCTACAAACAAACAATAAGAGCAAGTTGAGCTTAAGGAGAAAGGGCTTACATCCTCGTTAGTGGTCTGGTCGGTGGAGGCGAGGTAGGTGTGGAAGCCGGCGAGCCCCAGCACGGACCACACGGAGAGGAAGCACACGGCCGCCACCACCGCGGACGCCGGCGAGGCCCGCAGCGCCGCGCCCAGGCCGGCCCCGCGCGCCGCCAGCGCCAGGTGCGTCACCGCGCACGCGAACACGAACACCGCCAGGAACGACAGCGACACCACGAACGTGTAGAAGTAGCGGTAGTTGCGCTTGCCCACGCAGTTGCCCACCCACGGGCAGTGGTGGTCGAAGCGGTCCACGCAGTTGTCGCAGAGCGAGCAGTGCGAGGCGCGCGGCGGGCGGAACATCTTGCACGTGAAACAGTACTTGAGCTTGACGGGGCGGCCGCGGACGAGCACCTCGCGCGCTCGAGGCGGAGGCCGGCCGGCGCCCGCCGCCGCCGCGCCCTCGCCCGCCGCCGCCAGCGCGCCCGCCTCCAGCGCCGCCGCCTCGGCCGGGGCGGCGCGCGGGATGATGCCGGGGTCCGAGAGCGCCGTGCGCAGCAGCGCCGACAGCGTGAACACGAACAGCGCGCCGCCCACCACCGGCACGGCGGGCGACACGCGCGCCGCCAGGAAGGGGCAGTCGAAGGCGAAGTGCAGCGCGCACGTGCCGCAGATGAGCGCCAGCGTGAGCGCGAACACGCCGGGGTGCGGCGCCGTCATCAGCCGCCCGTCGCACCAGAAGCGGTTGCGGCCCGCGAACACCTCCCACTTGCGCGTCACGCGCCGCGACGCCATCGCGGCATCACCGGCCGCCGCGCCCGCCGCCCCCACACCCCGCCCACACGGGAGACACCGCCACACACCAGTCACCACCTTGATGATCCACAATCTGACGAATAAAATAATTAATATAACCAAGGGAGAAGTGGCAAAAAACAAAAAAAAAATATCCCTGGACATTATTCCACACAGATCTGAGAGGTGGTCCTTGTATACTTTAAGCCTCATAATAAGGGAATTAGGGAATTCATAGTAGAACTAGGTGAAGTTGGCAACATAACCCAGTGGAGGCAGTGTATAAGTAAGCTCAAAAATAACACACCCCTAACGGTGTCAATATGTTAGCTGTACCCTTTCAGTGCCTTATGTTAGTTTTTAAAATGTTTATTGTACAATTATTGTGTGTTGGAGTAAATCTTTTTTCATTTAAATGACCCACAACAAAAAAATTGGACACATTTCTCAATTACATTTGCCTTTTTAGTTAAGCATTTTAAGAATGTGAGCCATCTCACAAGTCAAATAGACAAAAGGTCAGTCAAAGATGACTGACGGATGACTCTTATTTATCAAATAAATTCTGCAAAGGATAATGAGGAATAAGAATTACATAATTTGCTTTTTAGTTTAAATCACAATTACTTAAAACAAAAATTAAATACCTAATTAGGTGCTAGGAAGACACTTAGATGATGACTTACTAATTATATGGTAACAAATAACATACAATTCTGTTGCAGATGGATCAGGAACATGTAGATCTGACTTTTCTCTACTTAATTTACATAGATTTGCATTATTTACATAATATTGAAACTGAAGGTCACTTACTAAAGAACTAAACACTAGCTACAGTGAACAAGTAACAAAGAATGCTGAGTTCAGTGTGAGAGCATATTATTCTGAGTGACTTGTTTGGACGATAAAAAGTGTCACTTTTTGATTTCATGATAATGCTCTGTCATCCTTAGCAATAAGTAGTTCTTTAAAACCATACATTGTTTTTTTTTCTTAGAACAATGTGTAATATATTTATTAGTTTTAATATAACACAAATGATAACTGATAACACCAATGATAAAACCAATGTAATGGAGAGATTAATATAATTTTGTCAATGATATCAGATAATGCCGAATACTTACTCAGCTTAATCATGGTGCCAATATTCAAGGTTCAGTTTTACTAGCTGACTCACTGATTCACTCAAGGATCAAAATTACAACTAGCCCATTGCCACAATCGGTAGAGTTCTTATCTGTCATGGGTTCAATGTTTTTTTTCTTCAAACACAAACACATATTTAAAACGGTGAACAGGTATGACGGTACAAGTACAGGTAAGGTGACTTTATACCATGATGATAGGAGAGTTATAAACAAGCTAGTTAAGCATAGACTCACGGCTGTGTACAGACTACACATTGAATATATCAAGCAATAAAATGTTTTTCTGAATTGTCTGGAGTACGAGGGAGATGTGACTCAGAAAGATTGCCAAGTGGTTGGCTGAAGACCCAGGACTATTTCCACAATTTATAGGAGCTTGTAGGAGGATTTTACTGTGTGACATAGCTTACTAACTAACAGTTTGTGATGCAATTATATCCACACCTGTTGAATGCATCTACATATGATTTAAGGTTGAGACATTACAGATAAAGAATCTTCCATTATTGAAATCAAGGGTTCAAATCAGTAATGCAATGAATGACCAAATAATATTAATTACACTCAGAATGCATCATAACAGCACTGAAAGGCTGTGGCAGGGGCACTATTTTATTTATTCTGAGAACCTAATGAGGTAAGCTTTCTTCTACTTAAACTGCATCCAACTAAGATTGGGTCAGAGGGCTGCTTTACTAACTAGAAACTATTTACGAATACTTATTGTAGAAACTCATCCTAGACCATCTTTTGTGAAAAAACAAGCCTGTGAAATACCTGATGTTCATATCATACCTATGCGAATGTAACTAGTTCAGTCTATCTAGGAACGAACTATGTGTTAGAAGTTTAAGATAAACTCACCAATAATCGCCGTACAAGGTAAGGGCGGAGCACCCGCGCGGGCTTACACAGTGCCAATAGCCTTGCCGCCTCCGCACTACTCTACTCTTGCTACAACACCGCGGGCGTCCTGCCACGGACTCCGAATTGAGATGAACGTGGAACACTACTGATCACTAGTGTTTACAACAATCTAAGATAATATCGGGAGATAACTTCATTGAAGGCGATCTCAACACTTGACGAAATGCGGTAGGAATGGAATCTAGAGTACACCTTAGTATTTTATTTGGCAACAATTAACTATCAAAAATACATATTCTGTTTAAATGCATCGACGCTATAAATATTTAACTAAATTATAAATTAAATAGCAAAAACAAAGTGCTAAAAACTTTCTATCGTTGTTCTTCTAATATTCACAGATAACAAAAAGTTATAATCACGTCAACGATGACAACATTCTGTGCGGTCCGTAATGCGATTACAGGTCAATGAGCGCTCACGGCGATAACAGGCGTCCCGAATTGAAATATCGCGTCAACAGCGCTCACAGTGCTATCAGCGTCAAAACCAATTCGGACCGCTAGATAGTGACACATAACCTAACAATTTTTAACTTTTAATTTCTATCATTCCCAGGTTAAACTTGCGGTTTTTGTAGTAAAACTTTCTGTTACGTTATCACAGAAAAAGATTTGTCCCAGCAAAGATTTATTCTGAGGAATATTAACAAATATATTTTTACGCGAAAATGTCTGTTTGACGTTTCATCTATGAATCTGACATAAGGCCCACGGTGATATCGCTCTGGAGCATTATCGTTGTGAGCGCAATATGGCGCCGTTAGTGACGTCACCCATGACGTATAGCTGTCTGACGTTAGATGGCCCGTTGGCGCGATATCTCAATTCGGGACGCTCTGTGAGCGCGCTGTAATCGATTTCGACTCAATTCGGAACGCACCCATTGTACATTGACATCAGCGAGCGAGTACGATGCGGTCCGAAATGCAATATTCTAGTTCTAACTGACGAATTGCTGCCGGCTTCTAAGGCTGGCGGTGATCATCGCCGCGATGGCCCGGTCTGTATTGAAAGAAAGAAAGATAAATTTATTGAACACTATAAATAAAATAATAAATTAATCAGCGTACTGTAAAACGGGGTGTATGAGAACACTTGTATGGAAAAAGTAAACATTAAAAATAACCGTTTTATCATGTTTATGAATAAAATGTGTAGTTGTATTTTTAAATAAACTCCTAGTTTCCGAAGTTGGTGGTGCTTTTTTCTGACCGTTGCCATTTTCATGGTAATTTAAGGGGTCAAAGTGAGTCGGACAGTTTGATAGCAGATTTGGTGTCGAAAAACTTTGCATCTACCCATAATAATAATTCATTTATTTCAGGCGACAAATTACATTAACAGATCTTATATGACATAATCGGCCCATATTTTAAATACCTTAAGGAATAACATAAATACTTATTATAAAACCTAAACACTACACATTAATTAATACGTTTGGATAACGACGACGCATTACGTTGAACAGTGTCGGGGATCCGGCCTCGAAACCACCGGAACATGACACCTTTCGACCAGAAATCGGTACTCTAACCACAAAGGAATTAAAACGAACATTGTGGCGAGACTCCAACCGTTCGACTCTCAGAGCGAAATTGGTCTTCATCCTGACGTACTCCACGATTTTCTCTGCTGACACGTACAACAGCGTCGTGGGTATAGCTGCCTGCAGCAAATGGCTTGGTCCGGTCGGTGCAGCACCACATAAATTGCGACGGGTAGGCTTCTACTTCTTTTTCACTACTTCTGTGAAGCCCTCCTGGTGGCAACGATGGATGAGTGGAGCCACAGGTGCAGCAGCCTGGATGGTTCGGCCGCTACTCTTCTTATTCTGTTGAGCTGGCCATTTCATAGGTTGCGGAGCATTGGAGACAGGTCGGCTGGCGGCAGCAGCTGCGTAAGCACGTTGAGGAGTCGACGTGCAGTGACGTATCCGGCGGTGCGGAGGGCAGGGCAGTGGGGCGCGATGCATCGCTCACGGTGTCAGCAGCTCCTTCACGACGAACGACGGCACGTCATCTGGATCGGTCTCCTTTAGCAGGGGGATGATGTCCTGCACGCTCCTTTCAGTTCCATCCCTCCGGCGAGATGGCGTCTGGTCAGCCTTGCCGACGCTCCGGAAAAGTAGCGCCTTGCCACTGCGAATCTCGTCCTTCTTGAAGTTAGACTTGCAGATCTGCATGATGATGCCATGGTGTCGATGGCATTTTTATGAACGCCAACAGCTCGTACCTAATTTATGCACAAAAATCCATTAAGTAATAATTGCAAGTAAAAAAAATTGATCGACCGTGCTTGTTGTTTGAGTAGGTATCCGCTGGTATCCGCAAAAAACTCTCTTTGCGTGTTTTGTCCCGTCCCATGCAATCGGACTGCAGGGCATATGTCAAGTCAACCAAGGCTGCGGTCCGAATTTCGCTGAAAGTACTTTTAGCACCCATAAAAGCGTCCCGAATTGCGCCGAAAGCACTTTGAGCGGGATTTTGAAAGATAGTGCGACATCATAAATGACGTCACTAACTCCGCCATCTTGCGCTTAAGGTGCCTCTGCTTTTTGGCGTTAGCACTGTATGTGTTATGTCAAAGTCAAACTGCGGTCCGTGATGATTTGGTGGCTAAAAGCACTTGTGTTAAAAAAGTGTTAAAATCGCACTTTTTAATTCGGACCGGGTGAAAGTGCTAAAAGCTTCAAAAGTACTTTCAGCGATATTCGGACCGCAGCACAACTGACGTTTGTATGACGTATTTGACATTGACGTTCCAGTTTCCACATCTGTCATCTGCGTCTCGTCTACATCTGTGAATTTTTCTGCGAGAGATTTGGATTGATAAATAGAAAGTATTTCGCAGTTTTTGTAAAAAGTCCTCAACATTAGCTTCATCTTAAAGGACTTAGTATGAAACGGTACTGAATGAATGCCTACCCTAACAGAATTAAATTAAAAACTTAAGATGCCACCTTGGACCCAACAGCAACACAAGAGTAAAATGACACGTCCTTCGTCGTACGCGTTCCACGAATGCTAGCAAGAGGAATGAATCGGTGACTGGAAGCAGCCGAAGCAGGACATTCAACTCGAGGGAGGCGGTGTGACGAGGCCATGGCGCTGCAGGGATCGCGTCGCGAAGCTCTGATCGTGGTGGGGCTGTGCCTGGCGTGGTACGCGGTCAGCTCGGCCAGCAATGTCGTTGGCAAGCTTGTGCTGACCGACTTCCCGTACCCCATGACAGTGACTTTAGTGCAGCTCCTGTCGATCGTGCTTTACAGCCCGCCGGCTTTCGCGGTGTGCGGTGTGCGCCGCGAAACAGAGTTCCCGCGCCAGTTTTATTGGCGCACGCTCGTGCCTCTCGCCTTCGCCAAGTTCCTAACAACAGTCTGCTCCCAGGTCTCCATATGGAAAGTTCCAGTTTCATATGCACATACAGGTTAGTGATCCATGATTTTTTTTTGTGGAGAATGGATGAATAGACATTCTTTCTAAAATCACCTAAGTCACATCTGTTTGTATTGAATGTCAACTGTTGCACTGTGCTGTAATACTATTAGGTATTTGCAGGTTGAATAAGTGAATAACAATTTGGTGTATATTGCAGTGAAAGCCACAACCCCGCTATGGACAGCGGGCCTGGCCTTCGTGCTGTTCGGCGAGCGGCAGTCGGGCGGCGTGCAGGTGGCGCTGGTGCTGATCGCGCTGGGCGTGGCGGTCGCTTCCGCCACGGAGCTGCACTTCGACGCGCTCGGCCTGTTCGCCGCGCTCGCCGCCGCCGCGCTGCTCAGTCTGCAGCACTTGTACTCTAAGCGGGTCATGCGCGATACTGGGGTGCATCATCTTAGGCTATTGCAGGCTAGTGTTAAACATTCATTTGTTAGTTGTTAATAAGTCAACCATACACTCAAGTACAATGGTGCTCTTCAATTTGGTAAAATTATTCAATGAAAGTGTTGTTTTCAAATCACAAAGATTGGTAAACTATAACAGTGATCTAGCTACAAGTGGACTGAAGTTCTAACTGTAATATTGATCTTGATTGATTCTTTCTCTCTTTTTTAGATATTATTTTTGCCAAAGAAAGTTACAAAGCAACACAATGTCTGAAAATGATGACTTCATGGTAAATATTGCCTGTGATTAGAAGTTAAAACCAATTTCACATTGCAAAAGCTTTTTAGTTCACGCGCACTAGAGCAACTTCCCTTTGATTTTAACTGTCTGATTTGGAAAAAAATCTAAAAATGGTAATTTTGTAAAATGTAACCATTGAAATGGCGCATGGCAGGTGTTGGGAAGACTGGCGCTAGTGTTGTTCCTGCCGCTGTGGCTGTGGAGCGACGGGCTGGCGCTGGTGGGCGCGCCGGAGCCGGCGGGCGGCTGGTCGAGCTGCGGGCTGTTGTTGGGGGCCGACGGTGCGCTGGCGTGGCTGCAGGCGGTGCTAGCCTTCAGGTAACACTCTTGCACTGTCTGCACTGTCTGCTTGCACTGTCGTGTTGTTGCTGTTTATGTATGCTTTTATGTGAGTCTTGATAATACTAGACTGATGAGTGACATGCTTTGTTTACCATTTTAAGAATTTGCTGATAGCAATAAAATAAAATGATAGGATAGTAAAAATTTCAAAGAAGTTACCACTTGTTCAAGTTTATAGTTATTAGAAAGGAGAATGGTTAAGATGAAATAAATTAAATTCCCTTTTTCGGATTTCTTGTTGGCATTTCATTAATTAGGGTAGGTGCTGGCAAGGGTTGTCTGACGGCTAACCTGCACAATTTCATATATCAAGTCAGTCAGTCCAGTGTCGCCTGTATTGACGTGTATCTGTGGTCGCAGCGTGCTGTCGCGCGTGTCTCCGCTGGCGTACGCGGTGGCGTCGGCGGCGAAGCGCGCGTGCGTGGTGGGCGCGTCGCTGCTCGTGCTGCGCAACCCCGCCTCGGCGCTGAACGTGGCGGGCATGGCGCTGGCGGCGCTCGGCGTGCTCGCCTACAACCGCGCCAAGCTGCGCGCGCGCACGCAATCCACGCTACCGCTGCCCGTCTGACCAAGGCCTCAAGCGCTTCAAGCGTTGTGGACTTTAGACAAATTCACGCATTCGTTTTCTGGGTGCTGTTTTAATGTAGTTAGAACGAATTTTTGATACAACTAACTGTTTTGTTTTTGCTTCCAGAATTTCACTATTATTTTTATTGATTGTTATATTTAGTGTTAAAATAAAAACGTGTTATTATATTGTTGATTACAGACATAATTATTTTTCAATGAGAAATAGTTAATCATGAGATTACGTTTGGATCCATCTGATAGTTATTTAATTATACTTAAGCGGGAAACGAATGTTAGTTTAATTAATAAAGAGTCTTAATTAAATGGAATGTTTATAAATCCTATACCCTCAGGGATGAATCGCGATAAACTTAAGTAGTGAATCCAGTGAGTATTTTTGTGTATTATAATGCGGCTAAGCTGCTAGAAATTTTATTTTTGTAAATATAATATTTTGTGTTCAAATGTTGTTTATTTTTCCTCACTTGTCAGAATTTGAATGAGTAAACTTCTATCAAGAGAGGCTTGTAGCTATATTTGAAGCTTCAAGCATCTCTTTTTGTTTTCAAAAGTAACACTTGTATTTGTAGCATTTAAGAGCACCAACCATTGAAGGAAGAAGGAACGCTGGAATTGCGCATCACTATACTCTGTTTGAAAAGCTTTCATAGCAAATCACCTCGAATACGCATCATAATTACCGAAAGTTCATAATAACTACAGCTAAAGTACCTGTCGTGGTTTTCAATAATAAAACATACTTAAACTGATGCTTTCTTTATTTTCGAATTTAATCTAATACAATAGGTGGTAGCCATTACACACGTTTTTATAGACAAAGCAGAATTCCCTTTTTGACAGCTAGTGTCATAGACTATATCTTACTTTTTAATTATTTAACTCTACAATCCCTTTCTTCCTTGAGAGAAACAAAAGAACTCCTTACATAACAATCACTCTAGTATTTAACGCAACAGCAAAGTACACAAGAAGAATATGACTTACAATATACCATAACTTAAAGCCTACTTAACAACTCTAATTTAACCTACCTCAGTAACAGAGTAGAAAAATAACAACCCAACCAAACCAATTAGCAACTCAAATTATTAGTTAAACATTCCTCCTTTCGAATTAACACAATCAAGGATTAAATTAAGTACAAAATCATTATACTTAGCTGGAGTGCTGCGCACTCTCTTTATCCTATCTGTACCAGTTTTAGGCTCAGTCATTGGTAGCGAAGATCTTTTAGTCGAGTCAACATTACTACTTTTGGTGTTAGTCCAGTCTAAGTTTACGTCGGTGTCTATTTGAGTATTTGAACTCAGCCCTACATTCGCATCAACACCTCTCTCTTCTTCATCGGGTCTCAGACTTTGTCTATCCTTGTCATTGTGACCATTGTCTCCATCAGGTATTCCAAGCTTATGCATATTTCTGTCTATTATTTTCTGAAAGTATGAGGAGTTTCTTCTTATTGTTCTTCCATCTTCTCTTTGTGCAACTACTGCATTTCCCTTCTTCCAAACAACAGTGTGCTCTTCTGGTGAAAATGGTGTAGTAAGTTTATTTTCTTTTCTCTGCTTTACTAGAACTTTATCTCCTGGTGTCAAATCCGAGGCTTGTGCATGTCTTCTTTTGTCTGCGTACTCTTTAGCTAGGTACTTTTTGTACTTGTCTCTGTCTCTAATTTCTTCATCATCTATCTGTGGGTTTAGAATCATTTGTGGTAGTTTGGTTTTGATAGCTCTACCTCTAAACAGATTGCCAGGTGGTTGTCCAGTTGTTGAATGTGGTGTTGTTCTGTATGCAAACAGGTAAGCTAGCAGCTCCTCCTTCCAGTCTAGTTTCATGGCCTGTGCTATCTGAAGTCTTCTAAGTACATTTCTATTCTGTCTTTCTACCTCGCCATTTGCCTGAGGCCATAAAGGTGTGGTGTGTCTCAACTTTATCCCGTTTGTCTGGAGAAAATTCTGAAATCTTTTATCTCTAAAAGCTGGTCCATTATCACATACAATGACATCCATCATGCCTTCCCTTGCAATGATATCTGTTAATGCTTTTATTGTATTTTCAGCAGTTGGATGTTTGGTGATCTGAACCTCATAATAGCGGCTGTAATAGTCTACAACGAAAAGTAGGTAGTGACCAGAAGGTAATGGTCCTAGGTAGTCAATTGCGACTTGTTCCCATACCTTACTTGGTAATTCAGTTGATGTTATTGGTTCTGGTGGAGTAGACTTTCTAACCAAACTGCACCCCTTACATGTTTCAATCCAATGCTCAATATCCTTATCCATGGTAAGCCACCATATACTTGTACGGAGCTTTGCCTTCATGCCATTTAAGGATATGTGTCCTTCATGTCCAATCTCTAAAATTCTTGATATTAAGTCTTTAGGTACAATAATTCTGCTCCCTCTTAGCAATACTCCATCTATTACGCACAATTCAGTTTTAATAATCTCAAATTTTCTTAATTCTTTTGGCCAAATGTCTTTTTCAATTGCTTCCATTACTTTTAACAATAATTCGTCTTGCAGTGTCGCTTGTTTTATCTCGTCTAATGAGACGGCCGGCGTTGATGATTCTACTAATGCCAACAAATTATTTTCTTCATTTTCTTCTTCAACACTTTTTTGTGAATCGGATATGTTAAGAAGCCTGGACAAAGGATCAGCAATGTTATTCTTGCCAGGTTTGTAAATGACTTTATAGGTATATGGTTGCAATCTTAATACCCACCTCTGTACTCGGGCACTTGGTTTGGATTTTGGAGAGTAAATCACTTCCAGTGGTTTGTGGTCAGACACGATTGTGAACTCTTTCCCTATAAGGTACATGTATAAGTTTTCACATGCCCACACTATAGCCAAAGCCTCCTTTTCTGTCTGTGAATATCTCTGTTCAGTTTGAGTCAGTGATCGACTGACATATTTGATTGCTATAGGTTGTTTTTTATTATCAATTGTTTGATATTGTGTGAGCACTGCTGCAACACCCACTGGACTTGCATCTGTTATTAGTGTAGTCTGAGCATTTTTGTCATAATACCCCAGGGCTGGAGCTGATGTTATTATTTCCTTAAGTTGTTGAAAGGCTTTCTGATGTCTATCCATCCATACAAAATTCGTGTCTTTCCTGGTAAGTTCCCTAAGCGGTGCGGTAATAGTGCTGTAGTTAGGAATAAACCGCGCAGAAAAATTCACAAGACCTAAGAAGCTTCTTACTTCAGTTTTGTCTGCAGGGGCTCTAAACTCTTGAACAACTTGCCTGCTGGTTGATGTTGGCTTTATACCGTCGCTAGAAAGGTGATGGCCTAGGAAGTCTATGCTGTCAACACCGAACACACATTTATTCTTGTTCAAGGTTAACCCGCTATCTTGCAACCTGCGTAAAACTGCATGTAGACGTTGGTCATGTTCTTCTCTGGTTCTCCCACCAATCCTTATATCATCCTGGGAGTTTGCTACGCCATCAATGCCTTGCAGCAGCTGAGCAATAATTCTCTGAAAGATTTCTGATGCACAGCGTATACCGAAGAATAATCTTTTGTATCTGTACAATCCAGAGCTGCAACTGAACACCGTTATCATCCTGGAGTCTTCTTCAAGCTCAAGTTGATGATAGCCCCATTTGATATCAACCGCAGAGAAGTACTTACATCCGTTGAGGTCAGCTAGGAGTTCTTCAAAAGTAGGCAGAGGAACACGCTCACGCAACACTGCCTCATTTGCTCGACGCATATCCACGACCAAACGATACTGACCTTCTTCTTTCTTCTTCACAATATGAGAGGGTGACACACATGGAGTCGGGCCAGTCACAGGTTCTATAATGTCACAGTCAAGAAGTTCATTAATTAGCTTTGATTCAATCTCTCTGATCTTAAAAGGTTGCCTACGTACTGGCTGTGCTACTAATGGTACATTAGGGTCTAAATGCAACTTTAATTTAAAATTCTTTAGTTTACCTACACCTTCAAACAATTGGGAATACTTTTCAAACAAACTGTCAGACTTAATTTGGCAAACATCAGGCCCAATTTTTAACATTTTCATATCAATAGAGGTCTCTTTGCCTAATAAGCATGGCCCAATGCCATCATACACAAGTACTTTCACATTATTCAATGTGACACCAGTCATAGGACAATGCATGTTCACAATACATAACCCCAAATTAGGAATTGCTCTCCCTCCATAAGCATAGAACCTTTGACATTTATTTTTAATTAATTTGATATCAATGCCACAACTTAATAGCTTTTTACACATTTGCTTATCTATAATGTTAATTGCTGCACCTGAATCTATAATAAATCTGATTGTTACCTTATTGTTTACAACTATTTGGCATTTGCTTTGGTCACAGTCCACCTTAAAAATGCTATGAATGTTCATTTTAGACACACAATCACTTTCTTCATTTTCACTGCAGCTACTTGCATCTGACACTTCTGAATCTTCTCTCACTACATATCGAATAGTTTTCTTCTTTTTCTTGTATCTATTGTCTGCCTTCTTCTTCTCAGCAATCTTTGTTTTGCACATTTTAGAGAAATGTCCATTTATACCACATTTATTACATGCTACATTTACTGCAGGGCAGGTAGGGCTCTTGGCATAGTGACCTTGCCTGCCACATCTAAAGCATTTCGATTGAATTTGATTCACCAATTCTTCTGGCATTTCTTGCCCTTCCGTTGAACATTTATCGTGTTTGTGTTCTAACTCAAAAATTCTTGCTGACTCTAACATTCCTGATATACTCATAGTACTGCCTTTCTTCAACCATTTTCTCTTTAAATCCGGGTAAATACACTTTTCAATTAGTTGATCTTTAATGTTTTCTTCAATGTCCTTGAAACCACAATACTTTCCTTTTCTTCTTAATTTCAGTACAAATTGATCGACAGTCTCGCCGATTACCATTTCTGTGGCTCTAAAGTTCTGCCTCTCATAGGCTGTGTTTATCTTAGGGACGAAATATTTTGATAACCTCGCCACAGCTCGTTCGTACTCGTCACGACCTTCGACATTTTCTTCGCTGTCACACAAAGTTTCAAATATTTCTTGCACTTCAACACCTGCTTGATGCAACAACCTTGCAAGTTTTTGCTTTGATGTGAGGCCAATCTGTCCGTCTAGATAATAATTGAAATTTCGCACCCATGACCGCCATCTTTCAGCACATGTTTGCGGTTCCTTGTACGGGTCGAATGGTGGTCCCGCTGCACCCAAAGTGCATTCCGCCAACGCAGCTAACGCCATTTTTACTCGTCGCCAATTTAATGTCGTGGTTTTCAATAATAAAACATACTTAAACTGATGCTTTCTTTATTTTCGAATTTAATCTAATACAATAGGTGGTAGCCATTACACACGTTTTTATAGACAAAGCAGAATTCCCTTTTTGACAGCTAGTGTCATAGACTATATCTTACTTTTTAATTATTTAACTCTACAGTACCCTATGTTTGAAACAACATTATCTGTAAAAAAATGAAAAAAAAGGTACCTACCGTAGTACGAAATGCCGATAGCCGAAATACCGAAGCTAAAAATGCCGTTTTTCAAATTACCGAATGGACGAAATCCCGTAGTTGGAATGTCGAATGTGTAAATACGTGAGTATGGGTAGGCAGGCGTTCTGATTTGATTTTGTTCACTTTACCAGATGAGCCACATTTATACGAACATTTTGTAGCCTAATAATCAGGCTCCAACTATCTATCAGACTAGCCATGGTAGTTACCTGTCTGCCCTATACTACAGTCGGGGCGAAACCGAGTTAGTTGGGTTAGGTTAGAAGGTATGGAGGGCCCACAGTGGACCGCTCAGAGTTGTGCTTCCGCTGTGGGGTCCAGGGACACAAGGCTAGCGGCTGCACGGCAAAACCAAACTGCGCCGTGTGTGCCGCAGCCAGCCGACCAGCCGGGCATGTTATGAGGGGGGCCAAGTGCAACCCCCCTCCTAAAAAGGGGAAGCAGCCGGTGCCGACTAAGACCACGGCTGCTGCAGCTGCTCCGGCGGCCGCGAAAGATGGTGCAATGTCCGAATGATGAATCAAGTCGGACATTGCACCTTCCTCCAGGGCAATCTTAATCACTGCCGCTCAGCGCAGGACCTCATGTTTCAGGCTCTGGCTGAGTGGCAAGTTGGAATTGCAATCATGGCGGAACCATATTTCATCCCGGACCGCTGGTTTGGCGATCCGGATGGTATGGTGGCGATTCTGGCCAGTCCTTCTCCCGGTGCTGCCCCACTGTCCTTGTTAGAGAGGGGGCCCGGATATGTCGCTGTTTTGGGAGGTGGCTTCGCGGTAGTAGGAGTTTATTTCTCCCCAACCCGACCCTACAGGGAGTTTGAAGATTTTTTGAGCTCTCTGTCTGCCTTCATGGGCCGATTAGCGCCGCGGCAAGTGATCTTCGCGGGGGACTTCAATTCAAAAACAGCGGCATGGGGTAACCCGATCACTGACATACGCGGTCGGGCCCTTCAATCGTGGGCGGTTGCTTGTGGCCTGTCCCTGATCAACAGGGGCACGGAACACACGTGCGTTCGACACAACGGAGGGTCAGTGGTTGACTTAACTTTTGCCACTCCTGTTTTGGCCGCTCTGATTAAGAATTGGCGTGTGGACCCGGTGGCGACTCTGTCTGATCACAAATTCATCAGATATGAGATCTCCAGCCGGGTTACTCAGGGTACAGTTCCGAGGCCCCAGTCCCCATTCCCACGTTGGGCTCTCACAAAGCTCGACCGGTCGATGGCGAGAGAGGCCGCGTTGGTCCAGGGGTGGTTCAGCCCACCCCGATTCGACATCGACATCGATGCCGCTGCTTCCCGGGCACGGATGCTTTGGGTCTTACTTGCACCGCATCCGCCGAGAAGCAGCCCCCTCATGCCATGAGTGCGGTGCTGCG
Organism: Udea ferrugalis; assembly: GCA_950022985.1. NCBI lineage: Eukaryota > Metazoa > Arthropoda > Insecta > Lepidoptera > Crambidae > Udea > Udea ferrugalis. The sequence goes on from OX465521.1 coordinate 77,341, forward strand.
GAGGATACGGCCCACCACACCCTGGCGGTGTGTCAGAAGTGGGCCCCGCAGCGCAGCGTATTGGTCGCTCAAGTCGGGCAAGATTTGAGCCTACCGAGCATAGTGCTGGAGATGCTGGCCAGTGAAGAGGCCTGGAGAGCTGTCACCACTTTCTGTGAGGAGGTGATGACAGAGAAGGAGGCCGCGGAGCGCGCGCGGGAGCAAGATCCCGGCGCTGATGCACTCCGCAGGGCAAGGAGAGGGGGGAGACGACGAACAGTTGCCCATCGTCCCCAATCTCTCCGTGGAGTAGGCCAGCCGGCACGCGGTACGGGGGTACCTGCGCCGGCATTGCACGGGCCCGCTCCACTGCCTGATAGGGACGGCTCGACGCCCTCGGCTGTCCCTACTGCTGGCCCCTCCCCACGAAGGGGGGGTCGCTTCCTGCCCGCCGTGTAAGGCGGGCTCCGTCCGGGGGAATGCGTAGGAAGCTTCGTGCCAGTAACCGCTGTTCCCCCAACATGGACGATGAGAGGGAGTTCCGGAGTTTTTAGTGGGTATGCCACTGGGTGTCACCTCCCCAGTGGTGAGTCCCACATAACCCGTCCGCCCCCCAGTGGACGGGTATGCGTAAAGACATTTCCTCCGGATAAAAAATCTTGCCGGTTCTTCTCAGTACAGAAACAACTTTCCGATCCGGTGGTAGCATCACATTTATTTAAGTACAGTATATTTATTGTTTACATTTAATATTATGGTATTCATGTCTATTATTAAGTATGTTTTGTTTGTTAATTAGATTTGACGATTTAAAAGTACTCTGTAACAGGTCTATTTAAATAAAGCTATTTTTGATTTTGATTTTGAAAAAAAAAAAAGAAGGTATGGAGGGCGCGATGAAAAGGGGTCAAACATTTTGATATTCGGCACTCATAGGTGTTGTGCAATTCGGTCTTTTGAATTTCGGTATTATGAGGCGTACCCATCACCACACATCTGCTTGCTGGAGTATTCGCCTTGGCGTCGTCTAATATTTTTAATATACTCATCAATTTCCTACTCTAGACTCGAGACCAGTATTTACAAGTTTATTTTGAATTCTTGTGGTATCATGAAATGCGGCATTGAGTAACATATTGTGTTTTTTCTCAATGTTTGATAAATAGTGTGACTTAATGGAAACAAAAGAGAAATTGTGTTAAGTTCATATTACATTCTAAAATTCAAAGGCTTCGCGAACTGCATTCAGGCGGCTTTGGCCCCACCTGTCTTGTTGAAGAGTAGAGCAAGTCGCCTAACTGGTTTGTTAATAAAATTTTGCCACGAGGAAGCAACTGCTGTAAGTGGAGATTAGGCCAAGGTGATGGGCCGCGAAAGCTTTTAAGGCAACGATCTGGGCAGGGGAATTGGGTTAAAGGCGGATTCTTGGCAAAATAAAAGCTTCAGGAATGCGTTCATCAGGGTTTGGTTAAGAATAAACAAGTAATCATTAACGAATATAATTTATTTACAATACGACATTACCACTACGTCATGGTCACATACAAAAAACCCTTGCACACATCCAGTAAATGCATGAAGATAGTTCCTATCGGCACGCGCTCATCCTGGCACAGACGCACTCGCAACGTTCGCCACCCTCATCCGCTCACTGAACAGTTCCACTGGGAAGCATAATCTCAGACTTGGTTTTTGTGGACACATCTTTCGATGGAAAAGAGGCGGATTGGAGCTCTCTTCTGGGAGCTATGCCAAAATATCTCCTTTTAAAATAAATATTAAATTATACAATATAACACCGGCTGCCCTGTGCATTTTTGCAATGCATTAGATAATGTTTTAGTGTCTGCGTTTAGGACAGTTGTATATCTGATGGAAAACTATTTGAAATTAATCGGTGTTTTAATAAATGTTGTTCACTAGCGGTTCACAAAGACTAACGGGACCACAGGGACCCCCTACAGCTCGTCGTGGTCCTCGGCAGGAACCTCCTCCGCGTCGGCGGGCAAGGGCTCCTCCTGTTCCAATTTAAATATTTATTAATACTTGTTCTCACAATATCTAAACAACATTTGGATAGAAACTTTCTACTTTGGTAATGCTACCTTATACAAAACTAAGCGCTATACACTAGTTTAAACTTCTACTTTATGGATGTGAAGGTTGTTTGAAGTTGATTTTGTTTGATTCGACAGAATACGACTAATGTCCTACTTTAGTCTACAAACTAACTCTACGGATCATCTGAAAATACACAAAAAAAAACCTGCTAAAATTGTTTAGAACTGGCTGCTACAAAGATTTTCGATGAAAGTTATTCAAAGAAAGGTCATGCTCAGTCCATATAGTACAATTTTGAGATGGTTTGTAAAAATAATTCGGTATTTACTCAATGACACATGCATACATGCAGTCATTATTAAAGAAATAAAAAGATTTTTAATTTAATTATGTAATGTAACTGTACCATTGATTCAGAATGTAGATTCTTCCGAGTGGACTGCGGCAGGAAATTTAAAAAGTAAAATAATTTTCAACATTCAAAACACGGCGCGAGCGATGCACCAAATAGTGTTACATTTTCCATTGACGAGTCGGCCATTTCTGCCCGTTAGGTAGGTACTCTCCTCGTGAAGGAGCGTCCACAACAATGATGCCTTTTTTATTAATTTTGGATGGAATTAAATTTTTTTTAGATCAGATTTCCTAATCAAGCCTTCATCTTAAGTGTTTTCAAATTCAGGTAAACTGTTAATTGTAATTTGGTTCTGTCTGATTCTGATCATGTATAACTGTTACCTCCGGCTCGTCCTCGGCCTTGGCGGCGGGGTCCAGCCCCATGCTGAGCTGCAGCATGCTCTCCACGGCCTCCGCGAACTCCACCGCCTGGCCCTCCTGCAGCATGTAGCCCGACCTGCACAACAACATTTACATATTAGTCAAATACAACAATAATGTCTCTACTAACCCTGGATATTCACGCCGAGCGCTGGTCACTTCGGACTTTCTATATTTATAGTGTGATTTATTGACCTCACAGCCACTAGATACCAGATATTCGTTTTCATGTATGAAATGAGTCTGTTCATAACCTGAGAGCATTGTCACTGACCAGTCTATAAGCATATTATCTGATTAGTAACGTTGTCTCCTGACAGCTCAGAGGAATAGTAGAAACTGATTGGGTAGGTAGACAATAACAGACGTATACGTCTCATCCGCTGAACGAGTTTTTACAAAATCTGTGAGCTGTCAAGCGACAACGTAGCACACCAATCAGTTTGCGCCCTCAGGCTTTTGACAGACTTAATTTTGTACAAGAAATCAAACATTAGGCGTCTAGTGGCTGTAAGGTCGATGTTATCAGGGTCTAGTGGGTGTGAGGTCGTTGGTGTGAAGTGAGTGTTTAGTAGGCCTAGCACGAACCGCTAACGTTTTGGTAATCCAAAAGTAAACGATACTTTTTTTTCTTAAAGACATAGGAAAAGGAAAAAAAAGTATTGTTTACTTTTCGATTACCTACCAAAACGTTAGCGGTTCGTGCTAGGCCTACTGATACAGTGTGTGTGACACTGTTGCCTGGTGAAAATTTTTGTTAATTTTTTCTTTTGTTATTTTTACTTTTTATTTTTTCCCTAACCATTTTGTTTTGTTTGTTTATATCTGTATGTGTACGATGTCCAAAATCAATAAACGTTTTTTCTTTCTTTCTTTCTTTCTGATACTGACCGTATGGCGGCGGTGCGGTAGAGCGTCTTGGCAGCAGTCAGCGCCGCAGAGCTGTCAGGGTCGTCAGTGACGAGGCGCAGCAGCTCCAGGATCATGGGGTGGCGCGGGTTGATCTCCAGCATCTTCTTCTGCATCAGGTGGTGTTTGCGCTGGGCGTCGTCAGCCTAGGAAGGAGAGAACCAGTTGAATCAGTATTCTACTTAATAATGGAGTATTGTGCTGGCTCTTGTGACTGAATTGATTTAGTCGCGAATTGTGCAATGAGTAGGTGTTTGACCAAATGAATTCAAAACTAGTTATACGGATTTCAAGCCAGAGTGAAACCACTTTACATAAACTCGACGTCAAATTTTTTTTTGGGTAGGTATCATTTTACAGGTAATGAAATGAACTACTCAAAAACCATTTAATAGTGTCCTTGTAATTTTTCAACACAGCCATTATTCAAAAGAGATTATTTACGCAAAGGAAACCACAAAATAGCTGCTTAAAACTCACCGAAAAATTGTCTAAGGGTCCCCTTGCCTTGATAATGTGAATATGAATACCAATAACTAGAATACGTATCCCTTATTCGAAGTGTTTGTTTTTGTGAAGAGATAGATAGATAAGCACTTTATTGCACACAAAATAACAAATACAATTTAGGCGGTCTTATTGCTAGAAGCAATCTCTTCCAGACAACCTACAGGCAGTGGAAATATGATAGGACGGGGAGAGATGATTTTTAAGCGTTTTTTTAGACGTCGAGTTTATCAAATTATCTTGTCAGCGTTTGCAAGTGCCAGTATAACTAACCTTCTGATGCGCGTTGGACATGGCGAGCCGCTCCATGTTCCCGGTCCAGCCGAAGGCGGTGGCGGCGAGCGCGGCGGGCGAGCGAGCGAGACGGCGCGATACTGCCGCTCGCGTCACGAACGCGCTCAGTTTCTCGCTCAGCCACTTGGTCAAAGGCTCGAACTGCTTCTTGTACGCTTCTAGCTGCTCCTTGGCTTGCTCGCCTAAGGAGACAAACAAAGAGGTCATTACACCCGAAACTATGATTTTAAAATAAGAAATAGATAGGTTACTTGTACTAAAAAAGTGGCACCCGAAAGAACGATTCCTAGACCTTGGTCACACATTATAACACGGCCAAATTAACTACGTCGTAACCCGTAGACAATTTTTGACTTCGCGTCAGTACTGACGCAACTTTTCTACGTCTTTTTTATTGTAATATCATTACCCGGAACGGTACGCGTCTTAGAAATTATAAAACGCCCACAAAATCAGCTGTTTTCCACTCAGGGGTCAGTGCACTCATGCTAACGATTGCCCCACAGCCCGCGCTACGCTAACGTATTCACAGATTTTAGCAAATTGTAGAAAGACCGTGAATTATCTATGCCAATATAATATGTACTAATAATATAACGCTCAATGGCAGATTGTTTTAGTGTGAAATAAAAGTATGAATAAAACCCTGTGAAGGATTTATAAAATCTAAATTTTGGTATGTGACTGATTCATTCCATTTGTGTTTCATCACCTGACAACATTTTGGACATACTAGATCTAAAGAAATCCGTGAAAACTGTCCCATTATACTTTAGGTATAGATCAAAAAAACATAGATAGACCTGATCTTTTAGAATATATATTTTTTATCCAAAAAACTAAGAATCAGAACTAAATGGACAAAGAAACCAGATGTATAGAGCAAAACTGAAGGAAGGTAAGGCAGTGGAATTGAACCTTCCAACAATTCAAAGTGTAAATCGGCTAACTAAAATATCAAAAAGAATAAAAGTAGTTGTGTACTGACTCTCATCGAGGTCGAAGATCTCCTTGGCGATGTTCTGGAACTTCTTCCCGTCGTACTCCGGCAGCGAGGACAGGCAGTACTCGTCCACGGCCTCCGTCAGGTACAGAACCTCGTACCCGCGCTTCACTAGACGCTCGGCGAACGGGGACTGCTCCACCTGGTAGACGAGTTAGACGTTAGCCAGGACAACAATGGGGATATATGTACCTTTTGTTTGCCAATGGAATAATAGTAATAATAATATAATAATTAGGGATAATAATTGGCTTAGGCCCGTATTATGCTGAAAATCCGGTTGTTTAAAAGCCGAGATACAATATGTATAAAACTAAAAATAATAATAAACCCTCAGGGGCGGCTCTCCGGGTTAACCCGACGTTACCGCAGGGCAGCTTGTGGCGAGCTGTTGGTGTGTAGCGACACCACGGACCAGAGTTCCCCCGAGAGTCGGTCAGGCCCTCCATCTCCGCTTGCCTTCACTGGCCGGCGGAGTGGACCCCAGCGGGGGCCGCAGGACTCTCACCTCTGGCTTGCCTTAACCGGCCGTCCGGGGTGGGGCGTTAGAGCTGAATGCTCGCAGGGTGGAAGTGAAAGATGCCTAAGTCGCGAGTTGGTGAGGTGGGAGACCACCTCGCAGAAAGCGGTGCACACCTCTCGACACCCTGAGCCGCTCACGGCCATGTTGCCGCCTTTGCTGACCTTGAGCGTCAGCACCGTTTGCCAGGAGAGTAAAAATTGAGACATTTTGCATGGCAGACGTCTGTTGTCTCAGGCAATAGCCCAGTTACCGGTCCACCAAATATTCCCCTTCATAGCCTGGTTTTTATTGCCCTTTTTACTTATTTTCACAATAGTCCTTGCATTTTCCGGGTGTTGTCTCTGGGTAGATTTTTATAATTTATTAAGAGACAAAACGCGGCAGATGTACACATTGCAAATTAGAATAAATGGTACCTAAAAGCCTCTACGTGTTAGCTTCGGCCCCACGCAAGCTTCAAAGTACCGGATCCCTATGGATCCGTGAATTAAAATGTACCAACATAAATAATGATAAATCCTTGGACATTATTCCACACAGCACCATCTGCTAGTCCCAAGTGGGCTACTTATAGTCCCTTATTATGGATACTAGACAACGGATAAACATACTTATATACTTTTTCTTTTGGAAATATAGGAAACACCCAGACCTATACAAACAGACATGTTCATGCACACAAATGTTTGTACTGTGCGGGGATTGAACCCGCGACCCTTGGTGTAGTAGCCGACTTCTCAACAATTACACCAAGACGGTCGTCAATAAGGTTCAAATGTAATTTATTACAAGTTTCTCACTAATGGGTTTCAATTTTGCATGGTAGGTCAGTCTAAAAGTAATACGTAAAAAAACGAAGAATGCTTTATGAGTCTCATGGTCGATTTTGACAAAACGAAAACTGAATACTAATGTATGAAGAGATTTTGACTAGACATAAAACATACTGACATCTCACTTTGTTTTTCAAAATCCAGCTACAGTTACCGGCAAACATCTTGAGCAAATGACCTTGACTGCGCAGAACCGAATTTTAGGTGTCATAGGTGGTGAAGGAGGGGCGCGACGGCGGGGGGCATCGTATCGAGCGCGTTATTGGTAGATCAGTGTCTACGTCACGCTGTCTTGCCAAATACACTTGCGTGCAGTGAAAAGTACTTTGTTGTTGTTGTTGGCGTTTTTTTTCTTATAATTTTTTGTTGACTTTGTTGTTATTCTTATTGTTACAATTGTTGTTATTTGTTGCGATTCTGAGGGTTGTTTTGAAAAGAACAATATGCCGCGACAACCTAATGTGGTTTAAAACGACAAGTCAGAAAATTAGACACGATTCGTCACACAAACATTTTGTCCGCACCGGGATTCGAACCCAGGACCTTTGGGCTAGTAGACCTTGCCAACGGGCCACGCCGGTTGTCAAAATATATACCAGAATAATTATGAGCATTTCACAGTTAAAAAAGAGTATCTATTTTTTTGCACGTAAGTGTACAATGTGCGAACTTTCCCCCACTACGACTACAAATGCTCAAGAAGTTTGCCGGGTACTGTAATTATCTTCATTTTATTTAAAGGGAATTACAATCGAGCTCAAACACAACTCAATATTGAAACAGTTGTAGTCTGTTTATGGCAGGATTGGAAGAATGAAATCATGGCGACCACCTAGGCCACCCGGTACATAACAGCACAGTCAGTCAAGAGCGTCCCCTGTGCAGTGGTGGTTACCACCGCCAACAGCGTCCCTTATGGAGTGGTGGTGTGTGTACCACCGCCAGGCGCGTCCCCTGTGGAGCAGTGGTGTGCGTACCTCTGCGCGGCTGGAGCCGGCGATGTAGTAGATGTGTTGCTGCGAGGGCTTCATGCGCGCCACGTAGTCCGCCAGGAAGGTCATCTGCTCCGAGCGCGAGGAGTGGAAGCGCAGCAGCTTGGCCAGGCGCGAACGGTTGCTCGGGTCCTCCATCACTCCCAGCTTCACGCTGGAAGGCAACAGACATTCTTTAGTTACTGTTTACTGCACTACAAATAAGGACGGGAAGTGAATGCGCAAAATTGGATTGTGAGCATTCGATGCAGGGTTGTTTTGTAATGTGGAAACCATCTTTTAGCGCACTCATTATTGAGACTATTTCGTCATTCGTTTCAATGTTTTTCTAGCAACCCTTTTCCTCGAGTTTATGGCACAGGGCACGACCAAAAGTTTGTGTTGAAATCTTCGTTCGTGAATCAAAAGATCACGGTGATACTGTCTTACGAACCCACTTCAAACACAAAATGTGTGGAGATGCAGGCAGGAGCGTGCACCAGAACACTAAATCTCCACAAAAATACACACATAGATTTTTTCTAACTTTTATATTCTAACCAACAACATTACAACATTCAATTTCTATTCAATTTATTGTTTGATTGTAAATGTTAATCAAAAAAAAAAATACAAAATACAAAATACAAAATATTTATTTGATAACATAATTTTCTTAATCACGTTAAGGAATAGGGAAATACCTAGTTTCTAGTATTAGTTAGCACCCTCATGCCATTTTATTCAAAAGGCGGATGATGTTAATCTACCTGGCATTTGATCACGTGTTGATGCGCAAGGAGTGGTGAGATTGCTATCACACTACTCAGGCATAAAGGCCATTGGATCACCGTCTGGTGGGGGACGGAACCAGAAACAATTTGTTTACTTATATTTTTTAAGATAATTTCTTAAAATGATAGTGCAGCAAATGAAGTCTATTCCTAGAACGAAAAACTTAAGTATAGAAAAGAACATCAATTTTTAGCAAGCAAGTAGACTGCTTTTCTGGAAGATAAATAGTGCTGTGAGAAAATACAAGTTCGAATCACACCGGACTCTAAGGGCAAGATTTTCTAATATTTAGTTATAAATGAATAGTAAAGAGGACTGACTTGGTGGAGTACTCCTTCCAGAAGTGTTCGTACTCGTCGTCGGGGATCTTCTTGAGCATGTCGAGCGCCTTGCGCACGAGCTTCTTCTTGATGATCTTGATCAGCTTGTGTTGCTGCAGCGTCTCGCGCGACACGTTCAGCGGCAGGTCGTCGCTGTCCACGATGCCCTGGAGACAAATGATTAACCATTTTAATATGAGGCATATAGAATCAATGGCAGCTAAGTGCAGCTAACCACCCGAATTCACAAACGACAATCAACGCTAAGCACGCGCTCACGCTCATGTTGTCCCTTTCAGTTCTATTGACATTTTACGTTTGTACATTCGGGGGTAAGTGTCTCTTAATATGAATGCGGAAGTGAATCTTATATTTGTGTCTGTAACATGATCTACTGACACAAAATTTAATTTTCTCTGGGTGGAGGAGACACAAGACAGTGTTTATTGCAAAAATTAGTCTCAATGTGGTTCAAATAATTTGCTGCTAAAGGCGATAATAGCTAAGGATGGGAGCCTGAGATCCGTGTTATGAATTGGCAAGGTAATAAGGTCACTTGATTCAAATGATGGAAAAAATTGGACCTTGTATTCTTGTATCTCTTACAATCCAAAAAAAACAAATCCACTTGCTACAAACATAGTACCCAAGTACTTTACTTACTACTAATACATGTTTCTACTCAAACCCGTTTAAATCGCATACATGAACATAGTACGAAAACAAAAATCTGCATTCTATAATCATAAGAGCTGCACGTTAAATCGTCCTATGTGCGAGACTTAGGTCATAAAAATGCAGTCATAAAACATGATTGATTATTCATGCACCGTATCAAATTAATTCTAGAGCGTTTTGGTATACGCTCTAGAATTATTAATGAACCAGCTTTTTAAAAGGAAACATCTTAACATTGAACTACCAGCGGCTTCAAATGCGAATTATGTTATAAATATATTTCTACTAAAAATTATAAGGAAAACCGTGTGCACGTCAATATTTATCAACTCTTATTTCCACAGAATAAAATCTGTGGTAACAATAAATAAAATAAAATAAAATAAAATAAAATAAGCCTTTATTGCTGCTAGTTTTTACATAGATATATGCTTCGTTTTTTTAATTTGTAGTTTTATTCCGCCTCAGCTTGTCCTAAGACATAGGCCTCCTCCAACTGTCTCCATTCCTCCCTGTTCCTTGCTATCCTTCTCCATAGTGGTCCAGCAACCTTCTGGATTCGTCTTCCCATCTTTTATACTGTCGTCCACGATTTCTTTTCCCATCTCTGGGGAACCACTCGTTTACGACGTTCGACCATCTGTTGTCGTTTCTTCTCAACACGTGTCCAGTCCATTTCCACTTTTGTGTTCTGACTCTGATTTTCACATCTTTGACCCCTGTTTTGCTTCTAATTTCTTTTGAGTTTATTTTATCCTTTTTCTTTAAGCCTAGCATGCTCCTCTCCATTCCCCTTTGACATGTTCTCAGCTTTTGCAAGTTGTGCTTAGTCAATGTCCAGGTTTCACAAGCGTAAGTAAGGCATGGTAGGATGCATGTATCAAATAGTTTTCTTTTAATTCCATTTGACATTCTATCGTTTTTCATAATCTCTTTTAGTGACCAGTATCTTTTCCAGGCATTGCCTATTCTTTTACCTATTTCTCTTGTATTTGTTTCGTTTGTTGTTATAATATGGCCCAAGTATGTGTACTCTTCAACATATTCTATTTGTTTGTTGTCCACTGTCACTGATTCTTGGTTGCTATTTGTTATCAGTTTTGTCTTTTCAGCGTTCATTACTAAGCCAGCTTTTTTACTTTCGTCTGCCAATTCCTGTAGCATGATTTCAATGTTTTCTGGTTTTTCTTCAAAAATAACTATGTCGTCGGCAAATCGTAGGTGGCTTAGATTTACTCCATTTATATTTATGCCATAGCAGCTCCAGTTTAGTTGGCGGAAAATTCCCTCCAATACAGCAGAGAATAGTTTTGGCGAAATAGGGTCCCCCTGTCTGACGCCTCTCTTTATTTCGAATTCGTCCCTATATTGCTCTAGTTTGACCCTTGCCCTGCTATTGTTATAGATGTTTCGTAATATTCTGATGTATTTGTGTGGAACTCCCTGCTGTTTCAGTACTTGCCATATGCTGTGATGTTCTATGCTGTCAAATGCTTTGTTAAAGTCCACGAATGCCATATAAAATGTTTTGTTGTATTCTTTGAATTTTTCAACTATTTGTTTTACTACGTGAATGTGATCTAGTGTTGAGTAGCCTGCTCTGAATCCTGCTTGTTCAATCGGTTGATTTTGGTCTAGAACCCCAGTGACGCGTTTTAATATAATTTTTGAATACATTTTATATAGACTTGACATCAGGCTTATTGGGCGATAGTTTCTTATGTCTCTTATGTCACCTTTTTTATGCAGCAATATGATGTCAGAATTCGTCCATTGGTCCGGTATTTGCTCGGTATTGGTGATAGTGTTGAAAATGTGTTCTAGAGCCTCCAAGATTTCACTGATTGTGTGTTTTATGACTTCGTTGGGAATATTGTCTGGGCCTGGAGATTTTTCATTCTTAAGGCTGTTTGCAGAGTGCATTATTTCGCTTTTTAATATTGGGGGAATATTTTCTGGGTCTTCCAAGGTAATTTCTGTATGTTCAACTGTGTTTGTATAGAGATCCCTGTAGAATTCTTCTATACTACTTATTTCATTTCTTGACGACTCTTTTTGTCCTTTCCTGTTATTGAGCCCAGGTATCCAGTCCTTCTTCTCTTGCAGTTGTTTCAGTGCTTTTTTGATGCCTCCTGTTTTGCCTATTTGTTGTTTGAGAATGGTCAATCTGTGTTTACTTTTGTCGCGTCTTATGTTTGTGTTGATTTCTTTACTCAATTGTTGGATTTTCTTCGTATTGTCTTTGTCTTTCTTCCCTCGAATGATGTTTTTCCTTTCCGTGAGTAATTGTTTTGTGTTTTCCGACATCCAATCTTTCTTTTCCCTCGTCATGCAGCTGGTTTTTATTGCAGCTTTAATTTTTGCTTCCAGGTGATTGTATTTTTGTTGAGTATCCATTTGATTAGTTTCTGTTGAAAAATTGCATAGAGTTTGCCGGAGTTCATTTCTCATTTTATCGGTATCGAATTTGTTGTCTCCTAGTTTGTTAGCGTGTGTTAATCTTAATTTTCTTTTTGTGCTTCTCATTGTGCCTCTAACCATTCTGTGGTCTGTGTTGAAATTAAATTCATTGATCACTTCTATATTTGTGAATTGTTGAGGTTTATTTGTTAGTATGAAATCTATTTCGTTCCTTGCACCCTTAGGAGATTTCCATGTCCATTTTTTATTTATTTTCTTTTTATAAACACTATTCATTATTTTCAGATTATTCTGATGCGCAAAGTCAATAAGGTAGTTTCCGTTTTTTGATCTCTGTCCGTACCCGTATTTACCCATGACGTTTTCTTCTCCAGGGCGCATGCTCCCAATTCTTGCGTTAAAGTCTCCCATTACGATGGTGTTTTTCGATGTACATCTTTGTATTGTTTCATTCAAATCCTCATAGAAAGCTTTTGTGTCTTCTTCTGGCGCAAGTTCAGTTGGCGCGTAAGCCTGTACAATGTTCCAATTATTATCCTTTTTGCTATCTATAATAAGGGACAACACAGCAATTCTCTCAGATATTCCCACGAATTGTAAGACTTTGTCTTTCCAGTCGCTCCTTAATATAAAGCCGACGCCATGCTGTCCTGGTGTTTCTCCTTTGTAAAATAGTATGAAGTCCCCATGATCTTCTATGTTTTCACCGAATCTTCTCATTTCGCTAATACCAATAACGTCGTATTTTATGTGTTTGAGGGCTGCCCTAAATTCTTCTAGCTTTTCTTGTGTTCTTAGAGTTCTTGTATTTATGGTTGCAATGGATACAGTGTCGTCTTTTCTTGCTTGTGTAAGTAATTTCCTTCGACTAGTTGGAGGGTTTTGGTCTACTCTCTCCACGGTGACCAACCGGGTTGGAGGAGTTGAAGTTGGTGCGTTTGTTTTCGTTTTAGCTGTGTTTTGTGTTTCCCGGTTTCCTATTAGTTTTTTGTCTCTGTGGTAACAACATGCATTTCAAATCGTCATGTTTCTACCTTCAGGGAACAGTCTTTAATACATTTACTTTTACCTTTACCTTTCTAGGTGTAATTTTAAGAAAAATTACCATGTTGAGAAATTATTGTAAATGTTAGTTATTAAATTTACATAATTATGTTACTGGGTTAAGCCCGTTTAATTGCGTTTAATAAATAAATAAAATTCATATGGAATGCTTAGGCTACAAACTAGACCTGTATGAAGGCGAGGTAGTTGGGCATGAGCTCGTTGAACTCGTCGGTGATGAAGACGCGGCGCACGTAGAGCTTGATGTGGTCGGTCTTGGAGCCGTAGCGGTTGAAGCTGTCCCTATCTACGTCTCTCTGTTACAGTATCACCGGTCTGACCTGTATGAAGGCGAGGTAGTTGGGCATGAGCTCGTTGAACTCGTCGGTGATGAAGACGCGGCGCACGTAGAGCTTGATGTGGTCGGTCTTGGAGCCGTAGCGGTTGAAGCTGTCCCTATCTACGTCTCTCTGTTACAGTATCACCGGTCTGACCTGTATGAAGGCGAGGTAGTTGGGCATGAGCTCGTTGAACTCGTCGGTGATGAAGACGCGGCGCACGTAGAGCTTGATGTGGTCGGTCTTGGAGCCGTAGCGGTTGAAGCTGTCCCTATCTACGTCTCTCTGTTACAGTATCACCGGTCTGACCTGTATGAAGGCGAGGTAGTTGGGCATGAGCTCGTTGAACTCGTCGGTGATGAAGACGCGGCGCACGTAGAGCTTGATGTGGTCGGTCTTGGAGCCGTAGCGGTTGAAGCTGTCCCTATCTACGTCTCTCTGTTACAGTATCACCGGTCTGACCTGTATGAAGGCGAGGTAGTTGGGCATGAGCTCGTTGAACTCGTCGGTGATGAAGACGCGGCGCACGTAGAGCTTGATGTGGTCGGTCTTGGAGCCGTAGCGGTTGAAGCTGTCCCTATCTACGTCTCTCTGTTACAGTATCACCGGTCTGACCTGTATGAAGGCGAGGTAGTTGGGCATGAGCTCGTTGAACTCGTCGGTGATGAAGACGCGGCGCACGTAGAGCTTGATGTGGTCGGTCTTGGAGCCGTAGCGGTTGAAGCTGTCCCTATCTACGTCTCTCTGTTACAGTATCACCGGTCTGACCTGTATGAAGGCGAGGTAGTTGGGCATGAGCTCGTTGAACTCGTCGGTGATGAAGACGCGGCGCACGTAGAGCTTGATGTGGTCGGTCTTGGAGCCGTAGCGGTTGAAGCTGTCCCTATCTACGTCTCTCTGTTACAGTATCACCGGTCTGACCTGTATGAAGGCGAGGTAGTTGGGCATGAGCTCGTTGAACTCGTCGGTGATGAAGACGCGGCGCACGTAGAGCTTGATGTGGTCGGTCTTGGAGCCGTAGCGGTTGAAGGAGTCGGCGGGCTGCACGCGCGGGACGAACAGTAAAGCGCGGAATGTCACTTCTCCTTCTGCCACGAAGTGAGCCCTGGGGACCACAAGCTGTTCTTAATCTGGCTAATTTCAATCTTAATGCCTTTTTGACACATTTTATTTTATATGAAATTGTTTGTAACTTGTATGTCTATTTTGTGTGTCGAATAAATTTATCTTTCTTTCTTTCTAATGAGAAAAAACACCATTTGTGCCTGGCACTTTCACAGTAATTTAACCCTAATATTTTTTTTTGCTGGCTAACTTCAAACTTTTATTGCATTAATGTTGTACATTACATAACAGGTCTTGAGTACAGTTTGTAGTTAGCTAACATAATAAAATACGATTAGATGGGAAGAGAGATGAAGCATGGCTGTGATCTGTGGTACCCAAGATAAGTAAAGATATCGGGAAAATTGTGAGATCATCTTGGGTAAAGTCACTAAGCATAAAAACCCTGTGCAAGGGAATTATTGAAATAGATCTTAGCAGAGCAGATTAAATTCACATCATTTTCTCTAAAAGTTGTAATTTTAATTTGACTTTATACTGAGTCAATAATAAACACTGTCATTTCAATCTATCACATCACTTTGGCACCAACAATAAATTTAATTTTTTAAATCAAGAGCAAGCGCTGAGCTTTGTCAGTCATTAGAATTATTTTAAGCCACCCGGTATTAAGGAAGACTTCATAACAAAGCCAAAAATTTTAAAACCTGGGCCATGTTAATCAGATTTGAAGATTTGAAAATACTTGAAACAGGTCTATTTAAATGAAGTTATTTTCGAAATGTTCTTGTAATAGTTGGTAGAGCTTACTTGGCGAGCGGCGGCGAGGTGTCCTTGGTGAGCGAGCGGTAGAACTGCGTGTACTCGTCGTCGTTGACTTCAGTGGGCTTGCGCGTCCAGATCGGCTTGTTGTCGTTCATCAGCTCCCAGTCCCACACCGTCTTCTCAGTCTTCTTCGGAGCCGCCTTCTCTTCGGCTGCGTCCTCCACCTGCCACAATAAACACCCTTAGTATTTACAAACATAAAGACTTCAATATGCCCTCGGCTACTTTATTGACTCTCAAGGCTACCCCCTTCAGTCAAATGCGAGCAGGGACATCATTTTTACACAGGGGTTGGGAATGCTCGTTCATTTTCCCGAAAAAGGAAATAAAAACATTTAAGTTTTAAGAGGTGTCTGTGTGTAAGTACTGTTTAAAAATTCGCATGTAGACTTCTGTTTTTTTTTTATTTTTTACGACAAGAACTTCGCAGTTTGTGTGCCAGTAGCAATTCAAGATTTCAAAACTTTAAAACAGCACGGAAGACATTCTCCACAATTCAAAAGAAGTTCAAATTGTTTGTTCTGACTGTTTGAACACAACTCCATAAACGGGAAATTGTATGGCATTCGGGATGGTCCCTACGGTGGTCTTCAAACCTCACACTAGCAATCGGTTGTTGAGAAATCTAGTTTATTATCTTTCCTAAGGTTGAACTGAAAATTAAATAATATTTTAACCGAATTCTCAAAAGCAATTCAAAGTTGAGTCATCCCTTAGAAGTATAGCTGTTTCTTTTTTTTTATTGAGGTCTTCAAGATGACCTCACTCCACCTGATGGAAAGCTACCGTGAGGTCCAGATATGGGGTTGACAAGCACAGTAATAAAAACCTACTAACCTACCCTTTCAGTTCTATTGCCCTTTTACGGGACAGCATGAGCGTGAGCGCGTGTTTAGCGCGTGCTTAGCGTTGACGTTTGTGAACTCCAGGGGTAAATGAACAAACAGAACTAGTTAGTTCACCTTGGCATCATCTTCGGAGTCGGCCTCGGCCTCGTCAGCCTCGTCGGCCTCCTCGACGGTCTCGGTGCGCGAGGCCCACAGGTGGATGGGGAAGTTGATGAACTGCGAGTACTTCTTGACGAGCGCGCGGATGGTGTCGGGCTGCAGGAAGTCGGCTGCCTCTTCCTTCAGGTGCAGGCTGAGGGGAACAGGACCATTAGCCAATACAGGAGATTAAGGATTCACAATTACTTGCCAGCTCAGGAAAGGACCAAAACCAGAAGGCACAGACTGGCGTGAGCATCACAAATAACTAAATACTATAGGTACTCAATTGTCATTTTCTCAGTGAATCGCGATGGACTAAATTGATTACACAGTAAGGTAACTCTACCTGTATTAAAATAATTTTTGTTTCGAAATACAAGCCTAATAACAAAAAGCTTGAGTTTTATAATGCTTTGGATATGGAGTTGCATTGTACCAAAATTCATTATTTCATTAACTTAGGTTTTCTTAATCAAGAAGATTCAATAAACAATAAATTGTCGTCATCACAGATATATGTTATTATCTTGAATATACTTTGTAATTTTATTTATTTATAAAATATGTTTCAGAAGAAGGAAAAAGAAAAGAGTAATTATCCTACAGTATTCTTAGATAAAACAACTTAGCTGTAAGTTGTGACGTCAAATTAAGTATCTTTTTTAATTCTACCTATTCTGTCTCTCTACTGGGCAAGGACCTCCCCCAAAATTCTAAGTGCACATAACGTTATTTTATGAAATATAGTGAATATCCCAGCAATACTAACGTGATATGCGTGCCGCGCTTGAGCGTGTCCCCGCGCGGGTCCTCGGCGACGCTGAAGGCGCTGGCGTCCGACTCCCAGAAGTGTTGCTTGTCGTCGTTGTGCTTGGACGCCACCGTGACCTTGTCCGCCACCAGGAACGCCGAGTAGAAGCCCACGCCGAACTGGCCGATCATGTCGTTCATCTCGCCTGTTGCCGACTGCCCACCAAACAACCACTACATTAGGTTCTAAGATCTAAGGTTTAACAGTCCAAAATATGTATTTTATGAAGTCTACTGTTGAAAATATACCTCAGACTTTTATATATTTCGACGCTCCTGCTTCAACGGTATAACCACAGTATAAATAACAGTAGGTTATGTAAGGCCGCCCGCCGAGTTATTAGACTAGCGTGCTCACAGAGACGCGGCACAGCCCATACATACTGCCGCCACCTTATTCCCACATATTTTATGCTAGCGTGTGCGTAAAACACGGCGCGCGACGCGCACGCACACATTCAAACCGAGAGCGAAACGTTTATACGTAGATATTTCACTGTTCTCTGTTTACTGTGGTATAACGGTAATACGACCTTCGTCTTATAAAAGAAGGCCTTTGTTTCTCAGATTCTATAAAACATCCAACTGCAATGTTTCACATTAGCAGATAGTTTTGAAAATACACAGCTCAAAAGTGTCTAGGGATATCTCAAGCATTTTCATACAAAGTATAGCTATTTGGGTGGCTGTAAAAATTAAAATATTGATACCAACGTTGAAATTTTTAAAACACAGAAACTGCTATATCTGCCCTTTCAGATTGCATAAAGAAATCCATTGTAGTAGTATTATTGTACAATCGTAAGGACGTTAAAAAAAGACAGATTTTTCTTTTAAAAGGTGTCAAAATTTTAGCAAAATTAAACGTTTTTTTTGTAATATTCTTAACCTTTATCTTATGCCTCTGTCCTCGCGTTATTCTAAGATAATGCTCAACTTGTAAACAAACTTAACTTTATGAAATATTTGAAAAATGATATCCCTATGATATCCCTAGACAGTTTTGATGTGTGTATGTGTAAATTAAATGTTCCATTTCATAATATGTTTTTTAAATAACTTTTGCTTTAGCAGTAAGAAAGAAATTATCACTTTAATATGAACTTCAAGCGCATGGAATTGTTCTGTGTGTTAAAGACTTGAGCTTACCTTCTCAGCATCCTGCATCTTAGACAAGAAGTCAGCAGTGCCGGACTTGGCGATAGTGCCGAGGTTGTTGACGAGGTCGTGCCGGGTCATGCCGATGCCGCTGTCGATGATGTGCAGCAGGCGCTTCTCGGGGTCGGCCTTGATGCGGATGCTGAGGTCCGGGTTCGAGTCCAGCACGTCGCGGTCCGTCAGCGACAGCAGCCGGATCTTGTCCAGCGCGTCGGAACCGTTCGAGATCAACTCACGGAGGAAAATCTGGAAAGCGCAACTGCATTAGGAAATTTACACGCACACTACTTACATTTGATGACCTGTTTTGCGTAGTAGCACGAGCGCCGGTTGAGACTTAAAAGGGGGCGGATTCGATTACTACATGAGCACGAATTTTTGTTGACGAAACAGATTTTTGTGCTGGGTGCTGTTTGTGGAAATCAGAAGCAACTATTTATTCATTTATTTATACAATATGCATCATGTGCAGAGTGAGGAGGTCTTAATAATTAAATTTAAGTAGGTACATGTTCTCTGTCAGGGTGTGGCAAAGATAGTGTCGCAATAGCGAGGTTAACAATTTATCATGCTATTAAGATTATATTAAGGTATTAGTTGTTTCTGTTTCCATAACACAAGTGTAAACCTTTAAACCAGAGCAATGTATGTGATGCTATCACATATTTTTATATTTGTAAAGGATTATTGAAAATGTAATACAGAAATAAACAAAGTAATACCTCCTTGTTCCTGTAGAGCGAGTTGATGATGAGCTTCATCATGCGGTTGACCTCGGTCTGGAAGGTGAAGTTCTGCGCGCGGTCGCGGATCTCTCGCATCTGCGCCACGCTCAGCCCGTCCGGGGAGATGGCTTCCTCCTCGCGCAGCACCGCCTCCGCGTCTACAGGACCAGCCATTTGATATGAGACATGGGTACGAGAGAACGGCAAGTGCTAGGTTGATCTCTACAAACCGAGAAGCCGGTTTCGAAAACAGTTCTTTGTATAATGCCACTATACAGGAAGTGTTATAGAGTAACAAATGTGTCTTTGTAAAGACGATAAAGTTTAAGAGACGTCATAATTTGAAAACAATTTTACTTACATTGTGAAACAATGTAAACAGTAGTCAGGGTAACGCCTAGGCGTGTCTGTATCCAAGACGACGCGATACTTATCGACTGGTTGGTCACGATGCTCTCAACGCCGCTACAACCTACTATCCTACGACCGATCTATAACTACTCTAACGCGCAACAATTCATTTAGGCTCATTAAAAGTAATTATTTCCTAAACTAAAGAAAGGGGGTTGAAGGAAAAAGTAACATTGACTGAGACAGTAAGTTCGTTACTCACTTGAGCCCTCCATATTTCTCTATAATGGAAACATGAAATTATATATTGTAAGCTAAGATCAATATATTTACAATTTGGAGCAAGTGGGGTGGGGGGTGATATCATGTGTGGCATAAGGGCTTAATATCAAAATACATCTTCATTTTTGAAACGATCTAACCATTTTTGCTTGCTGATGAATTTGAAAAGTGCAGTCAGATTTTATTAGTAACTAGCAGCCGCCCGCGACTACGTCCGCGTGGACTAAGCTGTATGTGAAAAAAGATTTTTCCGCTTTTGTGAAAATTTCCTGAATTTTCTTTGCTATAAACCTCACTGAGCCCGAGACCTTTCCAACGAATGCAAAACCGTGGAAATCGTTTGGTTCGTTCTGGAGTTATAGCATCAGGAAGGAAAACCCGACTTATTTTTATATAGTAGAAGATGTCAGATGATGAGGCCGAAGCCTTGCCTGCCGCGGAGCCGCCTCGCGCCGGCAACGGGGACTTCTCCGCCGCCGACCCGCCGCGGATCAACCTGATCTCCTTCAAGCTCCGGTTCGCGGCGCAGCGGGAGCCCGGCCGCTCCGATGTGTCGTCGGTCAAGCCGCTCGGACTGCGTTAGTACCTCACTAACATACCCACATCTACCAATTATCACTTTGCTGCCGCGAAAAACACTTCTGTCGTACAACTTAGGATTCATTTAAACATTACTTCAGAAACCAGAATTTATGGTACAACTAGCGTGCTATTTGCACTGCCTTATTTCATTAGAGCAAGGACAGTAAAATCGCTTTATGTTTTTATGGCATTATCGCTCAAAGATTAAAAGTAGGCTGTGGCATATTCTACATATTCAACCTCTTTTATAACACATGCAATAGTCACAGTCCGGCGATGATGAGGAAAAGTTCTGTCCTATTTTGAAGCTTGGATGGAAAAATGCGAAGTCATAGGCCGTGCAATAAGTCCACAGCAATGTTTATCTCTTGCTAAGAGAATTTGACAACAAAGCCCATTGTCCCCAGCGGCGACGGTGACAGACAAGTTCTATCGGCGCACGGAGCCGGAGCGCGTGGAGGAGGAGCGCTCGCAGCGCGCCCTGCTGCGCATCCAGCACATGTTCCGGCACGGGCCCCAGGACAAGTACCCTGCACCTGTCATCTCCTCTCATGAGTACTCATTTACTAAGGCTGTATTTAGTGTTTCCCTGACCATACCGGTCTGGAACTGGTCATGCAAGTAACATTATTGAGGCAGGAACCAGCTGACTGACTACCAAGTTTATAACTAAAGTAGCACACACCATCAATAGGATAAGGTGCTAAATCTTTAGCAATAACATATCAACTGATTTTTATATTTGATTGACATAAATTCTTTTGAAATATTTGTTATTTCCTGTCCTACGAAATGTAGTAACAGAAAAACATACTTTTATCAACAGATATGGATGGTATTGGAAAGAGGCCTCACAAATGACCAACACAACATTTGCAGACAGACGGCTGCACCACCACATACAAGACTCGGCCTGGCTCAAGGCTCGCCTGATTGTGCTGGCCGCAGACGACAAACTCAAACAGAAGTAGCTGCACCACTAACACATTGACATTATCACTCGTGGCCATGAAATTATCAGATAATCATAATTAAGTAATAATGATAATATTAACTCTAAGCCTGACTTGATAAAGTATTACATACAATTAAAACATTCATACTTATGAGGTTTTTTTACTGAATATGAAGGTAAAAACCACAAAGTAGGGTTTTAAAAATAGCTTTGTGTTATCAGTTGGAATGAGAGTGAGCAAACATTATTTTCCTCGAATTATCAAACAGGATAGCCATGGCAACTCCTGCACTTGCTAACTGTGGACATTCAGTTGTTAAAGTAAATTTAGAACTATCTAACAACAATGAGCATTTTTTTCCTTCACCAAGTATCAAAATAAGCAAGATTAAAATATTATTTAGGAGTAATTAATTTGAAAAACCTCAAAATGACTACAGTTTGTACTTTTCTTTCTTATTGGACCATTTTTATTATTATTGGTATTATTCTATGAGCATGCAAATGTCTCTGAAGACAGGACAATGATCTCTATAAGATGCAATACAAGAGATTGAGAATACTTAATCATTAGACAAATTAGAATACCAACAACAGTAAAAGAGTGATACTGACCAGTCCTGGAGCCCTCACGCGAGGCGCCCAGGTCGGCGTCCAGCGTCACCTCCTCCACCGAGCCCACGCCGATGCCCTCCTCCTGCGCGCACGTCCATCCTGTAACACAACATCTTATACTATCACATTCACAAGCGCTGAATATTAACTCGATTATGTACTACTCATCACTAACTTACAATATTACCGTTACCTTGTGCGAAACAACACAAAAGAAGGTTCTAGTTCCAACACATCGGCATTTGCTCTGGTACCTATACGCTGAATACCATTGTAATCGGAATATAAGATATTTATGACTTAAACACTAATAAATCATGAAAAGCGTGCAGTTTACAGGTAAAAACAGTTTACTACAAATTATTTCGCCAAATAGTGTACCAGTAAGTATCGTGGCAAAAACTTTCTTTATCAATATTAAATAGTTGAATTAAATGAATACCTGAGAGAAACAGGAGGCCGACGCCTAGCAATAAAAAGTATTTCATCGCTAGTTTTTAGTAGCAATACTTAATTTCTAATGAAGATCAGACACACTCAGAACAAAGCCGGTTTCAAAACTGGGGAAAATGTTGGTTCCACGCTCAGCAAAATTTGTTCAAGAAACGTCACAATTTTGTTGGACATTGGACGTCGTTCTATCAAACTATTCCATTTACCAATCATATCAGTACACGGCATGCATTTCAACAAATGGTAGATAATTTTAAACAAATGTCTCAATTCTATTGGTTGAACACAATGTCACTTTTCGTTTTATTTTTCTAGTTGTCTTGGGGTTACGGCTTGGAACACTGCACCACATCTAATTCAGTTGAGGTCCTGCCAACTGGCAAAATTACATATGACAAATAAATGGTTGGCTAATTGATAATTTTACCAGTAATCTTTTTACAAATGACTCACTTGACCAGGGCCCTGTTCAATAAACATTACAATTCTACAATTATGTAAAAAACTTACAGGCTACAATTCTACAAGTTTCTGTTCAATAAAACTTACAAGTTACAATTTTACCATGGCGGAAAATCTACAAAATTGTAGAATTGTAGCTACAATTCTACAAGTTTCTGTTCAATAAACATTTTCTCTCTACAGGTGACAATTTACAAATTTGTAGGGAAAACTGTTTTATTAAACGCAAAATTGTAGTTACAAGTTTACATATTATGTAAATTGTAGTACAATTCCGACAGGTGGGCTTACCCTGTGTCAGAACTTTACATTTTTGTGCCTCAACCTTCAAATTAAAGGAAATTGTAATAAATGCATGAAAAATGTCCTAATAACAACTAGTTTTGTAAGTAGTGACAGAAGTAATGAGTGGTTTTAAAAAATGGCAGCGGCGTATTTGAGTAAGCCGATAAACTTTACTTTTAATGTAAAAGAATAAACATTTCACCAAAAATTCGGGTCAGCAAAATACCTTCGACTATTTTTTGGTTAAAAAGATTGTACATGATCTTTAATACGACTCCACTCAGAAAATCTCCTAATACTCTCCTTATTGCTTTGAGACACATTTTTTTAAGCTGCCCATCTCGGGAAACCAGTTTCTTTGCATTTGGTACATACCAAATTACAATACCATGCTGGCATTTGAGTGTTATCAAGAATTCTCTAGAAATTTCATACAAAAACGTCTGTGTTTTTGGTATTTGCTCTACTAGCGCCACTTTGACAGTTGCACGCCCCATTGTCTCGAAATCCCTAGATTTGAAGAAATTTAATTATCAGGCATTAAAGGTGGTTCGCTAATCACTGTAAATGAATGAAAAAATCAAATCCGCTTAAAGCAACAAAATCTTACATTTTATGTAAATTGTGACTTACAAATTTGTAAGTACAATTCTACAGGCGTTTTCTACATAATTGTAGTGTTTATTAAACAGCATTTGGAGTTACATATTTGTAAGGTTTTCACTTGTAGATTTTCTACATAATAGGCATGACGAACAATTTTGAAATCTTCTTTCGTGATAAAGGTACACATGTATTGTATACTAAAAAAACTTTATTTCGGTTTCAAAGGTCAGTTTAACAAAGTTTGAGGACATTATTCTAGTATTTTATCAACAGCGCGCGAAAACGCTCGCAGGTGTCATGGCGTCCGTGTGACGTATTTGTAATGTAAATATCAAGTGTCTGTCAAACTCACTTGTATGAAATACGACAGTGACATTTGGTGATTTCCACTACAGTGACGTCATAGTGCGTGATTGACGTTTGAGTCAAAATGGCGAATTGGAGTATTTTATCCTTTTACTTTATCGAAAATCTGATTAATCTCAGATTTTAAAATCAAACTAAATGTGTCTTTTAAATCCTTTTAATATGTATTTTCCCCTAATGTATTCAAATCGTTGATTATTTGATACTGTCGTCATGCCTATTGTAGTGTTTATTAAACAGCACTTGTAGCAAAACTTTACAAATATGTAAGTTTTTTACATAATTGTAGAATTGTAATGTTTATTGAACAGGGCCCTGATGATCAACACAACAATTTTTTTATATTACAAATAATCATTTGACAAAACTACTATTGGTCAAAAAATATTCGATAAAATGTAGTAATTGATTAATGTTTCGTTTAATAATCGAACTCATGATAGATATGGTATGGTTCAAATTCATACGAAATGTTTAGAAAATCATAATATAACTCATTATAACAATTTATTCACATTTGACAGCTGTAATACTTAGTAAATTGGTAATACCCTGACCCGTTACCGATTCGACTTCTTTTATTGACAGTGCCGAAATTACCTATTCTGAGTTTTAGAGACTTACTGTACATTTTTGAATTTTGAAAGTGTTCCATTGGTTGCAGAATTTGAAGTTTTTGCATAGACTATTATTATCATACTTATGGACAGTTCTTAAGACCATAAACATTAAGTGCACAAACATTAATACGGTGTTTTTTAAAATTGTATTAGTTTTTGAAATGACGATAAATTATTAACAAAATTTTAAAAGAAATAAACAATTTGTCCTAGAATGGACTCTAAACTCGCACACATTATGGTTACTACATGACTATTATACTTCCATACCAAATTTGAAATGGCTCAGTGCGTTAGTTTCCAAATAAGGGTGAATTATGTCATTGGAGTTGAGAAATTTCGAATGAAGCTTACAAAAAATATAACTTCAAAAGTACTGATTTTCGCGGTACTAATGTTCTTTTTAAATGACTTTTTATGATGTGATGATGTAAAAATTTTTGGACCACTGTAGCTGGGCCGCCCTGTATTTATCAAAAATGTAGCAAGATTTTAAAATAAAATATAGAATTTAAAAAAATATACAGTTGGCTCACCGGCGCGGCGATCCGTTTCGAGACTTTTTTGAGTGCGTTAATATCACTTTTGGTTCAAAACGGACCGCACCCCTTGTCTGTAACCTGTTTTGGAAGCAGCCGACTTCTGCTTTGTGCCTGCTTCACACTACTCGCGAAGTTGGATGAAGTTAGTTAAGCGAATACGTTATGTTGACGAAGTAAGCCGAAGTGCGTCTCTTTACCCACACTACTGTATTCGTCAGACTTCGTTTAACTTTGCGAGTATTGTATGGCCGGCTCAATATTGGTATTTTCAAAGCCATGTTTTGTCAGAAAAAACAACATAAAAAATACTGTCACTGTCAATGCCAAATGTTGTTAGCTGTTGTTGCTGTTGTTTTCTTTTGCACTAACCTACTGTTCAGTTGAGTTTTGCAAGTCATTAAAAATATTAAATACGTTTTATTGAGAAATAAAATGTTTTGCTGTGGAATTCAAAAGCCAAATTAAAAAATGACGAATGACTGCTCACCTACGATTATAACCTCTCGCCGCAAAGTTGTGTACCGACGCAGCCAATGGCAAGTCCACCAATTTAAAATAAATACTGGCGATGTGGTATGTAATGTTGCGGTTTTGCGTATGGACGGGTCGTTGCTCCTGTGGCTTGGCAGCGGTGGTGCCCCTGAGCTGAATGAGATCGGGATCGGTATGCCGCCGCTAGAAAATGGAGGGCGGATGGGTCTAGCGTCTACGCTCCTAGGGGTGGAAGGCTCGGCCACGGCCTTAGCTCGGCGTCTAACAGGGCTTCTGAAGCGGCCCGTGTACGTGTGTTCCGGCACTGAATTTGATAGATTTACTGTACCCCTTGTGGAGAAGGGACTTATGGCTGAAATCAAAAACAAACCAGAGTGCTTCTGATGTTAGTGTTATCTAGGAAGAGAAAGACACTAAGTTGTGACTGATATAGTTCTGTTACTGAAATAATTGTATTGAGCTTTTTAGCAATAGACAATGAGCATACTAGACACGCACTGGAGCCAACTGTCGCTTTGTGAATTCTAGTATTTGGTAAAATGTTGAACATTTACATAAGTCATAATAAATTATTTATCTTTTAAAGTTTTTGTTATTTTTAGGATTGAATTCCTCCTCAACTTAGCCTAATGTTTATTAGGAAGATCCATTTGTGGCCGCTTGTGGCCCTTTTAATAATATATTTGGCGGAATTAATAAAAAACAGTTGTCAAACCACTCATTTTTAAGTTATATAAGATAAGATCAAATATAAAAGTAAGAATGTAACCTATTTCTTTCCCAACACTGAGGTAAATAAAAATAGTTGAATCTCAATTGTTAGTTGGAGGAAAATGGTTGAAACACTGACGCACTTGGATGTCTTGGGTTAGGTTTCATGTTAAAATTGATGGTAGCAAGCTGGGATAGGGAATTCAAGTGAAAGTGAACAATCTTATAAAAACAAATTAATTGACTTTCATTTCTATTTCAAATAAACTATTTTCTCCGTATGGTAATTTTATTAGATCAATGTGGCACCTATTGCCTGACCACACTAATTACTTCGGTCACTAGAAGTGTCCAAGCATTACAATATTTCAAGTTCTATTAGGTTAAAATAAAGTCAAGATGTGGTGTCTATTTGTAAGCAGCTCTTTATGTATTTAGTTGTAACCAATTTTTATTTTAGATTTTCTTTATTTGTTGTAGGGCTATAAAAGTAGTTTTTGGAAGATGTAATGCGAAAGATGCGGGTTCAAGTCCTGCCTGATGCCAACATGACCAAATGTCTTTTTCTGGTTTTCTTTAGAAAGATGTAATGCATTATTTTTAAGTAAAACACAGTAAATAACGAAATAAATATTCTGTTATATCAATATGTTTAATTGCATCACTAAACTTGCAATGAATGGAAATGGCACATGGGGTCCTGTTTTACCGCCCATGAGATCTTGTCTTGTAGTGGCGGGGGGTTAGTACCTGTGGTTGGGTGAACCGCCAGGTATCCAAGAGAACTCAGTCGTGGCAGTGTGGTGGACTTACTACCCACCTAGGCGACACCTGGGGGGGTTGCGGGCCCAGCGGGGCCTGCGAGCGCCCTGAGGCGCCTGGTGAGGGCCACGGCGCATAATCAGTTGGTAGGGGCCAGTGGGCTGTGACCCAGTGTCGTATCGTCGGATGCGACAGCAGAGCCGCCCTGTACGGGCCGGAATGTGGGGGAGGGGGGTGCTCTGGCCAGTGGGGGCTAGCACTAGCGGCAGAGCAGTGCGGTAGAACTATGAGTTGATCACGCTTTGTGCCAAAGTGCCACGGTTGAGTGCCATGGGATTTTATTCGGTAGGAGCCCGACATAATCATTACTGCATAAGCCATTCGGTATGACTGTTTTTTCCTAATAATGAGGTCATCCGACTGAGCAACAAGGTGATTGACATAGATCTTAGAAGTAATAAGCTGAAGTTGCGGCGGAATAAGCAGCGGGTTGTTTATATCTAAAAGAAAACTTAGAAAAGCATGGAGCAAGCGCAAACGTGTTCTCTAAAAGCCTCGAAGAGCGTAGTGTGTGGTGTGGAGTGGGCCTTATGGCAATGGGAGCGGAGACTGGCGAAGGGCTGCTGGCAGGAAGTGGATGCGTCACGCTGGGGATGGGACGCGACGGTGTGTATTAAAAAAAACCTGCGTGAAATGAGGGTCTGGTAAAGGCTTAGGTACCTATACATATACAGGATGTCCCAAAAAGTAGTGTCAAGCCAAAGGTAGAGCATCACTAGGCTAGGGGTACCCGAATCACCCCCACGCATGCTTCGCGATTTTTGATTGATGTTTGATTTGATTTTCGAGTATTTAACATTTAAACTTTAAACAGTCTATCCGCCGCACTCAGAGACGTCAATTAAGGTTAATAGTTCATTAGAGTCAAAATTTTACATTCTTAAAAGTTCTTTATTCAATTTGTTATAAAGTCTCTTTTCAAAAACGGATTTTTGACTCTAATGAACCATTAACGTTAATTGACGTCTCTGAGTGCGGCGGTTAAACCGTGTTGCAAAGTATGTTCCCCTAAAGTTTTAGCCAAATTGACGGAACGGTTCTGCCCATACATTTCGTTCGTCATCCATATTTTTTTGACCTTATGTAGTTTGGAACCATATTTTGGCATGATGCCGTAGACACGGTTGAATTAAATCTACAGAGCAAACAGTTCATTAAAAAGACAAGTCTTTGTAAAAGGTTTGAGCGAAAGAGTTCAGCTAACTTTTATTTAATTCTCTATTATATTAATTCGGCTTCAAAAATACTGAAACATTAAATAATTTACAAAATTCAATATTTTTTTATGATTTGCGTCATGAAGGGATCAGATATATCCACAACTTGCTTTTGCGGCTGCACGGTATACTATAAGTTCTTAATGCTTTAAGTAGGTACTAGCCAGTATGAAAAAAATTGGAATGCATCTCAACTATTCATATCTCTGTCTGCAAGACTGTCTCGTTAGTTAAATTTTGAGAAAAAACGCGAAAAAAAAACAACTCGAAAACCATCAAAAATCGCTGATCATGCATGGGGGATTCGGGTAGGTAGCCCTAGTTATACAGATGCTCTACCTCTAGTCTTTTTGGGACAAAAAGTATACTAGGTACCTTATGTAGGGAAAAACTTAGATCAAGGGGGAAAAGGGGTAAGTATCTACTTATAGGTAATCTGAAATAAAACTCAAATTGTAAATGACAGCTTTATGTGCACGGTGCCGTGTCGTCTGCCGGTATGAGGCCGTGCCGTCCACCGGAACGGTGACCCAGAGCCGTACCGTCGCCGTCTGCCGGCACCGGTGACATGGGGCCAACGAATGATCCGATCATATGTGAACAAGTATCTATAGTTTAACAAGTCCCACTGTCGGCACACGAGGGAAATTTTAACAATAAGTGGACTTCCTCCGAATTCACGAACGCAAATCAAGGTTGAGCATCCCTCAGAAGTATAGCTGTCCCTTTCAATTCTATTGACATTTACGGGACAGCATGAGCTTGAGCACGTGCTTAGTACTGAATGTCGTTTGTGAATTCAGGGGTTAATCAACGCTAAGCATAAGCTAGATAGTCTTCTGAGGGATGCTCAACGTTGGCTACGCTACGCATCTCTGGTGGAAACGCACCAGAGATGCGTAGCGAGGAATGTGTTTTTAAGAACCAATAGAATCTCTCCATTTACTTACTTATCTTTGTTCAATGAAGCGATTCTATTGGTTCTTAAAAACAAATTCCTCGCTACACATCTCTAAACATCATCATCATCAGCCTGTTGCAGTCCACTGCTGGACATAGGCCTCTCCTATTACACGCCACTGAACTCGAACTTCGGCTGCTCGCATTCAGCTCCTGCAAGCCATCCTGCGCAAATCATCACTCCACCTTGCCTGAGGACGTCCTACACTACGCTTGCCGTGACGCGGTCTCCACTCAAGAAAACGTTTACTCCAACGGTTGTCGGTTCTACGGCTAACATGGCCAGCCCACTGCCACTTCAGCTTGCTAATCCGGTGGGCTATGTCGATAACCTTGGTTCTCTGCCGTATCACCTCATTTCTAATTTGATCCCGCAGAGAAACGCCGAGTATAGCCCTCTCCATAGCCTGCTGGGTGACTTTAAATTTGTGGACCAGCCGTGCCGTTGGTGTCCACGTTTCGGCTCCATATGTCATGACTGGTAGGACGCACTGATTGAAGACTTTTGTCTTTAGGCACTGTGGGATCGACGATCCCATACATACATATCTCTAATAATATCGAATAATAATAAATAATTTATTTCCCTCTCTCTACAATGGCACTTAAACTAATATACTTAGCGGTAAGTACTTAGGTACCTAGGGCTCAAAGTAATTTGTGTGAGATGCACTGACTGCACTGGCATCTCTGGTGCAATGGAAACGTACCTAGCCTTAAGGTGGGTGTAAAACCGGTTCTCTATTGTGTCTCATAAAATTTTTGTCCATAATTTAACGTATCATAATGTTTTCTGATATAATTATCATTTGTCCGAATGATAGGTAGCCCTAATTTACTGTCTCATAATATCACTTGCCCTAAAATCATAATTCCGAAACGTTATATGTCCTAAAATTCTTTGCCATAACTATCACAATCTATAATATTTATGAAACCTAACTGCTTTTCTCATAATAGTGTTTTGTCCTAACGTCTCTTCTCATAATATATCGAGCACTAAAATCGAAATTGCATAAATGTTAAAACTGTCCTGAATATTTTTTGCTATAAAAATTGCATGCAAGCAAGCAGCATGCAGGCAAGCATGCAGCATGCAGGGATGCAGCATGAGCTGCGCTCACGCCTTAACCTTCGAACCTATCACGGCCATGTCGGATCCGCCCTCGGCATTCACCATGTAAACAAGCATGAAACATGCAGGAAAGCATGCAGCATGCAGGCAAGCATACAGCATGCAGGCAATCATGCAGCATGCATTTTATTTTAGGGTTTGAAAAAAAAATAACTAACCCTCGAAGGTTAAGGCGTGAGCTGCGCTCACGCCTTAACCTTCGAACCTATCTCGGCCATGTCGGATCCGCCCTCGGCATTCACCATGTAAACAAGCATGCAACATGCAGGCAAGCATGCAGCATGCAGGAAAACATGCAGCATGCAGGCAAGCATTCAGCATGTAGGCAATCATGCAGCATGCAGGCAAGCATGCAGGGATGCAGCATGCATTTTATTTTAGGGTTTGAAAAAAAAATAACTAACCCTCGGATTCGGACTTAAATTGTTATTATAAACCACCATTCGGACAGACATTCATTATGTCAAATCACACTTAGACCAAGTGATTTTATAGCTAGTAAAATTAGGACGTATTATTATTATAGCACTCAATTTTATGACACAAAACCATTATAGTTGTGGACTATTAGGTGAAACAAAGTTTCGTATAAGAGACCATTATGGATAGTGATGATTATAGAAAACGCGTTCGGGATTTCGATTTTCGGACGTACGATATTCGGAGAAGAAAGGGACTACCTGTAAAACCCTTAGTGAAATCCTAGCTAGTGCAGGCATGTTTAGTGAGCCTAAAGCCCATAGGTAGGTACTTACCTGAATAGATAACTCCTATGTATTGACCGGTGGAAATGGTTGCTCCTTAGCAACCATTCTACCGGGCTAAAAATTACAATTCAATCAAATAAATTAAAACAATTTAGTTCTTCATGTTTACTCACCTTTCCAACCTTCCCCGAACTTCCAAGATTATTTAAAATGAAAATAAAAAAATCTTTATTGATCTCTGAATTCTCTTAGACTATACATGGAGACTAAAGTTAGCCAAATCGCTAAAGTGGTTCTCGAGTTTTAGCGAGACTAACAGCAATCCACTTTTATATGGAGGTTGGCCCAGCGACTGTGGTCCAAATTTTTCTGAAGTAGAGGGCATTATAACAAGTCGTGTAGAACAAAGCATTAGTTCCGCGAAAATCAATAGGTAGGTACTTTAGAAGTTATGATTTTTTCAAGTTTATTTCGAGAATTAAGCCTTTCAAGTTTATTTATTTTTTATTTTATAAGTGTGCCATTAGTTACATCACTTCAAGTTTTTGCATAGACTATTATCATACCTATGGACAGTTTTTAAGATCATAAACAAATCTTCAAGTGCACAAAAACACAAACTTATGTTTTTTATATAACTTAATAAGAAGCCCTTTATTTAAAAAAAATTTTGGACCATTGTCGCTGGGCTACCCTGTATTATAAGAAGAAGATAGAGATGCAGTAGGTAGTACATCAAAATACGAACAAACAACAGCCTTTATTACGTTCCACTGCTGGGCACAATCCTGAACTCAACCTCAACTATGTGGTGGTATAGGTAACGAGCCATACTTCAACCAGCGGGCTCAGTGCGGATTGTTGGAGGGGTGTTTGTGTTTAGGTTAGTGATAAGCACTAAGCCACCCTAAGGCCTGGACTACTTAGTCCGAGGCTTCACGAAAAGCCTTCTGCAGCCCAGGGACGCCTTAAAATAGATCACTAACCCCCGAATTCACAAACGCAAATCAACGTTGAGCATCCTTTAGAAGTATAGCTAGCTGTATAGCTGTATAGCTGTATAGCTGTCCCTTTCAGTTCTATTGTCATTTTACGGGACAGCAAGACCGTGAGCGCGTGCTTAGCGTTGATTGACGTTTGTGAATTCGGGGGTAAGTTTCGTTCGGGATTCAAAAGTAGGTAAGTAGTAGGTACAATACATACTTAAATTCTTTAAATTTTACACTTAACTTTACACTTTAAATGCTGATAAATGCAGAAAACCACCATTGATACCTATCTACTTATTTTGGTACCTATCTACTTATTTTGACACTTAGGTTTACATAAATGTATAGAGTCAAAGTAACAGTTTGAATCTAATAATACCTACCAAGAGTAATTTAGGTTTTTATGGGAAAGGGCAGATCACACTGTATAAACTTTTTGATATTGTCAGATTAACAAAAAGAACATTAGAACCCACTTACTTACCTACATTATTTTTCGTGCGTATTTTTTTGTCTCGTGTGCGTAAACGCCTGGGACGAGCTGCACGCTCGCCTTCCCCAATCGCGGTAGGGGATTTGCGCGCGCTCTTGAGGCTGGGCCTGGGGAGGGCGTGGCGCGGGGGGCGGCGCCGGCCAATGGGCACGCGTGTGCGCGCGGGGGCGGGGTGCAAGGGGGGCGCGGGGGGGCGCGCGCGCCGCGTGTGCGCGGGCGCGCCAGTGACGCGAGGCGCGCCGCTCTGGACGTATCTTCCGCGTGTTTCGCGCTCCGCGACCCTCGACCGCGAGTGTTGTGCCGCTGTGGCCTGTGCTGTGCGCTGTGATAGTGCTGTGCCTTGTGACTGTGCTAGCGTGTGGCCTGTGCTGTGCCAAGCGCCTGTGCTGGCTACGCGCAGGACGCGCTTGCCAGCTGGAGTTATAGAGGAGCCCGCGGGCTCAGGTACGAGTACGCTACGATGCTATTGGATGTTGCTTCTGTGTTATGTTTACCATTTCTAGGATTACCTTTGCTATGAGCTCTAGATAAACTACTTAAACATTATTATTAATTGGGCCTATCCCAAGCCCAAGTTACAATCACTTAAAAAGTTATCAAATTAATTAAGTATGTAGGGGTTGTCAAATCCGCTAGGTACTTACTATGACATTGATGGTATCTACATAAGTAAGTAAGATAAACCCATTCCCCACCCCATACCCATTACAAATATTTACACTTCAAAGCATTCATTACAATCATATTATGTACCTAGTTAGGTATTGTTTTTAGTTACCAACATGAACCCTTTACTTACCTAAATAAATATCACCGGACAATATTCCACACAGCGCCAGCCAGCCCAAACCAAGCAAGTGATAGGTAGCTTATGTTATGGGATACTAGGCAACTTAACTAAGACTGTAAATGCACCGCAATCTAGAAATAAGGTACTCAATAAGTTTATTAATTAGGTGATTTGTACACAAAATGACAATGAAGTAGGTAAGTCTTTACTAGAAAAAAATAGGACAGTAAATGGACAGGAGAGTTTTACTCTAAAGGGGAAATCTTCCTGCAGCAGACCGCGTTGACAGGAAACGATAAGAAAGTTGGTAGGTAGATATAGATAAGGTGGATACAAAATACTAGGTAACTTTAAATAAGTAAAAAAAGTACCTATATAAAAACAGCATGGTAATGGACATTACCATTACCGTGCTGTTTTATGTATTACCGTGATAAGAGTGTAGATGTGTATTAACGAAATCACTTCCACAGCTTCTTAGAATGACATGAAAAAGAAAGCACGGGAGGATTAGAAAGTTTCTTCTTATGTAGGTACTCATCAGTTAATCAGAGGGTTGACTTTTCCCATTTTCAAAAATATGAAAAAGGGATGAAAAATATGATGATGAAATATTTAAACTAGCCCTGTGCTTGCCTAGCGTTGAGTTTCGTGACCCCCTGTGAATATAATAATAAAGGACAAACTTAAGTAGACAGGTACACAACTTTTGCTACATTCTATATCGTTCTTTTGAGCCCAAGTATATCCACAATACCGTATTTATTCATCAAATGGACTATTAACTTACAGTTTTATTGAAAGTTATTTTTTATCATTATTTTAATACGTTTATTTTAGAATAGTTGCTAAGGAATAGAATAGAATAGAATAGAATAGTTTATTTGCGTGAAACATGGTATAAAGGATGGTACAAACAAAAATGAGCTCACATTTCACCAGAACCTGGCATGCAAACAGATATAAGCTAAGTACATTTTATCATCGAAACAGACAAAAATATAACAGTGAATACAACTGGGTCACAACAGCACTCGTTTGAATGAATTGAAAAATTCCCTGACAGAATAAAAACTGTTTTCAATCAGCCACACTCTTAACCTTTTTTTGAATATGTTGAGTGGCAATAATTTCATGTCATCATCTAATCTATTGTAAATTCTGATCGCCATACAATAAGCATTTCTACTGTATAGATCTGTTGCAACACAAGGTAGAACGAGTTTATTAGGGTACCTTGTATTAAACCTAAAATTGCCCTTCAAATCAAAAAATTGAGGATTCGTTTTAACAAAAAGGCACAATTCGAAAATATACAAACTGGGGACAGTTAGCAACTCGAGCTTCTTGAAAAATGGTCTGCAGGATGTCATGGTATCAATGTTAGTTATGGCTCTTACACATTGTTTTTGAGCTACGAGCTAAACTAAATTGTTGTTTTTCCATTATATTCCTAGCATTTTCTCATATTCACTCACCTGCTGAACCTTTCCTGGACCTTCACAAATATTTCAAAACTAAAATTAGCCGAATCGGTCTAGTCGTTCCTGAGTTTTAGGGAGACTAACGAACAGCAGTCCATTTTTGTATATGTAGAGAAGAATCATACTTGGCGACACTTTTTATGTATCTTAGAATGAAATCATTTCGTGGTGATACATAGGTAGATCTGATTATATAAATATAAGTTTTGATGACACAAAATATCATTCCCTCTAAAAATACCAAAAATATATATTTTTTCAACTAAGTAGTTATTACAAAAAACCCTCCACTAAGATGGGATCGGCCTTTATATTCTTATGACTTTCGAAGTACATACTATGAGGTATGTACATTACCTTACCCACTTACATATTTTTGTTACGGTGACCTTAACTAAAATAATTAACTGGGATACTTATGTATCACTATAAGACCCCAAACCGGCAAAAACCACAAACAAACTTTCTATTTACGCGCACTGAACCCCTTTTTTTATCATTGTGTACTGTTACTCTAGGTTACTGTTAGGTAGGTACAGTTGCCATCTGAGCCAATATCTGAGATATGTTGTGGTAAATCAATCCTAATCCTACAATGATTGAGACGTTGTGATCTTGCAGCGTCATTATGGCGAAATACTGCTAAATACTATGAGTGTTGAAGGTGGATGCCTTTTACATTGATGAAATCACCCTGACTCATAGAGTAAATTTACCAGAAAGATTCGGCCGATCTATAAATGGTCTCGGTAGCACAGTGGTTAGTGCAGTCGCCCGGTTTTCGAAAGTTCGATTCCCGCCTGATGCCAAGATGACCAAATGTCTTTTTCTGGTTATCAGATCTGTAGTAAAGATACTGCATGGAAAATGCTTCAAACAATAATAATCATCGAAATAAAACAACTATATTCCATAAAATTCCGTAAGAATCCGTAAAGTTGTTTTATTTCGATGTATAGTGTTCGCGTAAATATTAGAAAACATTAATAATAATCATTATAAAAATATGTTAGTTTTGATGCTGACTCATATGTAGATGGAAAATGCGCGCCTAATCAAGCTATAAAAAAAAATCCTTAAGCAGAAAAAAAAGTAGATTTTGTAGAGCATTAAAGAAGCGATAAGGAGACACAAGACGTTAATTAAAAAATATATAAATATTTATTGCATGTCACCTCGCGATACATAGGTAGGTTCATTAAATATCAGTCTTAATGTGACACCCTGCAAGCGCATAACAAATACTTAAGGCCCTAAATTGCCTTACATTAATTATTATTCTACAAATTTGAGAAATGATCAGAATACTTATACAGAGTAAATTTTTTCCAGTGTGAGTGGTAGGCCAAAATCGAACTTATGAGGAATTTAGAAAAATAGTCGAAGGAGTCTCGAGCCCCATTTTGATGAAAACTGAAACTGCCTACATACTCAGATTTTTGAATTTATAAAACTGATTTCTTACCCGGGAATCGAGCCTGTTAGTTTCGCAAAAAAATGAAACCTTGGATTATTATACCTTCTTGTATAGTCGCTTATAAGGAACAAATTGTGCGAAGTAACATGAAATGGCAAGCTATGCAGTTTTCTGATGACCATTTTTCTGAATTCATAGTCCATAATTTGGCCTACCACGCCAACTCGAAATATTCACCGCGTATAAGCATTTATTCAGCGACATAAAGAGGATCTTTGCTACCGGTGGCCCAAATGATGGGACGATCCACCTAGAGCAATAAAAGTGTTATCAGACAAAAGTCTATTAAATGTCGTTGTCCCTTCCATATATGTAAAAGTGCAGCTTCAAGCTAGTCTTTTATGTGTATAAAACATAAATAGAACCACTTATGTTTCTATTAATAATTCTAACTAAAATTGTGACAAAAGACTTATGTGACAGGAAGTGGATTAGTATACCACGACCTGGCTAATTTTTCTAGGATTTCTGATAAGTGAGATTGAACAGCTCAGTAGTTAATGAAATTTCATATCTGGAACTTACGGCTGCTTCGCATCAGATGGAGCGTGGTCAACATGGGTACACGATAAAAAAAGCGAAGAACCCACTTTTTGTTAGAGTACACTTGCTTATACACTCAGTACCAACTCGCGAGTTACTCGCTAGTACCCTACTTCTAGATGGGAACTGAATTGTCCAGCTCGGTTAGTCCCACACTCCGCCTCCCCCCCATTACATACCCATACATTGAGAACATACATAAGTAAAAAAGTAAATAGACATTTTATAAATGAGTAAAGATCGTTTTTTGAGGTATTCTACCTACTTATGATTTGAATAAATAAACAATATACGTTTTTAGATAAGCTGAGGTACTCGTATTGTAACCCGCTATCAGAATTATTTAATTGTTGTACTTTCTATACTGAACGATTCTGGACGAGTTTTGAGGGGGAAGTGTTTGGCAATACTGAGCTCAAATCCTGAGTAAATCAATCCTTATTGTTGTGAAAATTAATCATTTTTATTTTTTTTAGATTTTTTTAAGTTAACATTATTAACCTTGGTCTGTTTCTATTTTGATTGTGAATGCTGTATACACCTGTAAAGGCATATCTTTTAAGATCCAATTGTGTATTTTTTATTTAAGTGTTTAATGATATTGTTTGTTTAAGCTGGTGTATCTTAATCAATAAAATAAAATAAAATATACTTGGTCTATTGATGTTGTTCCTGCGTGCGTTCTGAGCCCGCGTGTAGGAGGTGGCTCGCTCTACCTCGTAGTTCAGGTGAGGCCTGTGCCTCGAATATAGGGACGAATACAGGCTGTTTATGTGATGTTTCAGCGTTATCCAAGCAGTTTAATAATCGTGTACGGGATAAGATAGAGAGCTAAAATTTTTGGCATTAAAATGCACGTCTGCTTTGATTTTGATTGCTTGCCTCACAATGTAAGCTATTAATATCGTAGTAGAACAAAAGCGCACGTCGCAGTGAGATTGATGATCGCGCGACGCGAGAGGCGGCGAGATCTCGCGCGAGACTCGATGTCGAGATACTTATTGACTGCGACTGATAGCGGCGGGGCTTGCATACAGCCTCTGACGATTACATCTCTGATTCGAGTGCATTGCGATTAATAATTTGTAAATCTTTCGTTCTTCTTAGTATAACAACTTATCTTTACCGTACTTTTGGTACGCGTCTCAT
Organism: Udea ferrugalis; assembly: GCA_950022985.1. NCBI lineage: Eukaryota > Metazoa > Arthropoda > Insecta > Lepidoptera > Crambidae > Udea > Udea ferrugalis. Next base: position 115,454 of record OX465521.1, read on the forward strand.
TTTATGTAACTTTACAATAGAGCCAAAATACGACTTTAAAAATCGCCGTCGAGGTAAATACAACTAGGTTTTACTGTTTGATTATTTATCAAATGGAGTAAAAAAACGTTTTTTGGCTTTACTGTAAATTTGCATATAATGAAAAACGCCTATTGGTAATATAACCGACGAACTGTCCGAAATCCATGGTAGAGCTATGTGTTGCTAAGTATAGGTAATTATTATTTATACTGTCGAGTATGTTTTTCGATTGTTTGATTAGATTTCACGATTGCATAGCTTCTTTATCAGGTCGATTTAAATAAACATACATCTCATAAAAATATCATCATACCGCCGCACTCAGAGACGTCACATAACTTTAATGGTTGATTAGCGTCAAAATTTGACATTCTGAAAAGTTCTTTATTCAGTTTGTTATAAAGTCTCTTTTCAAAAATGGAATTTTGACGCTAATCAACCATTAAAGTTATGTGACGTCTCTGAGTGCGGCGGTTAGAGTCAGAAATCTCAGGTTGAGTAAGTAGTGTTCTAAAATTCGAAATGTTTAAGAACATAGGTAGACTCAATAACATCGCCTTGACTGCCATGACGACCTAGTTCCATATTGGGCCCAGTTTTGATACCGTATATAAGTATGGCTAAACACTTTTAGTTTATAATCAAACTCTATGTTGTGCACTTAGGTTTAAGTCGGTGGTTTAAATATGCATTGCATTCAGGTTTGAATATTTATCTATTGACACGTTACATCGAAACACAAACAATTTAAACAAAGGTGACAAAATGTGTAAAATTATTTAAAAATAATAGAAACAGAATGAAAATCTGCCAGACAACTTCGTCACCCACGATGTCCAAATTGAAATGGACCTGACTCAGCTATGCTCATTAGCATACGGAATAAATTTAACTAATCTGAAAACACAGAGGACTGTCTCGCAAATGTAGACGTCATGCATTTTGTCATAGATTGGTCATACGAAAGGACCAAAAAACATTTTAATTTAAAAAAAAAAACCTTATTGTTAAAGTGGTTATTTTTTAAATATATTCCGGGTACCAATCACTTGTCCGAATTTAATTTGACTGAAAACTATTGTTAAACCTTGCATTCAACAGGTGCCTTGTTAGATATATTTTTATTGTTTTACCAAACTATTTTTAGTCGAAGTTGCATTTGGAATTATTCATTTACCAGATGACTTATTTGCCATAGACTCACCTTTACCTAAGCTACATTTTACCGAACACTGTTGTACCCCAATAAGGCCTCAACTATTTCGCCAACTTACCGTGGTACTTGCCTGCCCTAAACTAGGCATATGCAGTGGCAAACGTTTCGGGAAAATGATGAAAAACCGAACAAAAAAAAACTTTACTGGTAAAAGGAAAAATGGTGAAAAAAATTGGTCTTATGAAAGGTAACCATGTCATTGCCTTGAAAGCCGTTTCAAATAAAGTAAAATAAATAAAAACTGTGTGGGTTTGACATGTAGGTAAGTACTTATGCAACACTAAACCAAATTACATTTATTCAAAAAATACTTAAAGTACGCACACAAATGTACAAGCACATGATACTATGTACGTCGGAGAATAAATACTTGTGAAATGATCACTTAAATAGTAACTCATCATCGTTTCCTAGGTATAATATTAATACTAAAGACCCGTCTGTTACTACCCATTCTTTTAAATTAGCTCTAACAGTAGTAACAGTGCAAATAGGGCTTAACTTCCTACAAGAAATATATAGATGAATTTAATTTAATATGTCGTACTGTCTCTTGTATTTTTAAGTTCTTGTTTTTCCATGTAACCATATTGTTTGAAATAAATTTCTTATCTTATTTTAAACAGAATAGTTTATATCCTACCTGCTCAAATGGTAGATGGTGCGACTAGGAGTTTGTATGTAGATATGTTGGTTGTAAGTACTAATAATATATTATTTAAGTCAGTGTTAAGTCAACGCACTGTAAAACCTAGGTAGGTACTGTATGAAGCTGTTAAAATAGCTGGCCTTGTTCAGTTAGACTTATACTTATGTACAGAGGCGCACACATCAACCTTTACAAAACCATTGCAAAATGTGCCTAATGTCAGCAGCATAAGGTGCCCCTATGTAAAGGTTGATGTGTGCGCCTCTGTACCTACCAGTTTCTCTAGTTGACGCGTCACTAAAAGATGTTCATCTTTAAAGACCACATAATAATATAGTGGTATTCACCAACAGTTTCGTTTGGCGTAAATACTTAAAAAAATTATAAGGTCAAAAACATTTATATGCAAACCTTTGTGTACTGTACCTTTTTTCACATTGATGGTGACAAAGAAGTGTGCAGACCGTTTGATGGTAACGGGTACCACAGCGGGCTAGGAAATTGCACCTAAGGTGAGGTTAGCAATAATTACCTATGATCAACAAAATCTGCTTTTATCTATTGTTGTTTTTATTGCCTGCAAATTTTGAAGTGGTGTCAGAATAGGCCTATACATACATAGTTTGTCAGGGCTGATTTCAAAAAATTCAACTTCGTATGTAGAGCCAGCGCTCACCTGTACTCTTGCTATCCTCCAAAATATTGTTTATTTTAACTGAATATTTTTTGTACTGTTTTTTTGAGTGGGAACTCACTAATGATATTGGAAATATAAAAAAAATTGCCAACTTTTCTAAAAAAATCAGTGAATTTCTTAGCTTAATTTTGGTTTTCCTTCACAACTTTGGTTAGTGTTAAGTAAAACATCCGGTATAAAAGAGGGAGACGAACGTCTATTCACAACAATAGGCAGATTCTTCAGAAAGGTCAGAAACCTATTTATGCAATGAAACAAATCCAACGACGAGCAGTACCTAAGTAAAGTAAGTGAGTAATAAGTATTCCAAGTAATCTTCCCAAATCTTTGACTCGTACTATGAGAACTAGACAACGGATAAATATAAGTACTTGAGCACTTTTGTTTTTGCAAATACATGGTAGAATACATAGGAAGCACCTAGACCCATACAAACAGACAAGTTCATGTCCACAAATGTTTTTACTGTTCTGATGAGTGACTCTTGAGACGAACTGGCTAGAAACTTAGTAAGTAGTTAGTTATTCAACATGTTTTCTACAATAAATTATGATAAATTCATGTACAAAGCAAATCTTCTAATATGTATCCCAATAAAATAAGATTTAAAAGGACACAATGTTCAGATCATAATTTATTATAATTCAATGAAGATTCTATCTTAGACAAATCCATTAAAAATACTGGTTTGAAATTCTAAAGACACCTAATTTATGCAAATTGTAATTTGAAATGCCAGTCAGCTGGCACCGATTATTAACACTTGTCACAAATCAGTTCAGTGAATATACCTTTTTTTTTTTTTTTTTTACGCGGAGAATGCATTTACGCACTGTCCCGCTCCCAGGGTAGAAGAGCGGGGGAGTGTGGGACTCACCCACCCCAATAGGAAGGAATACCCACTAAACTCCGCGGAGGCCATCTTCTGCGCGTTACTGGAGGTCCCCGAGTACCACCGTGAGTGACTCTACCGGCGGACCCCCGGCGCGCTATGCCGGTTTCCCAGCTCAACTCGAGGGGAGCTATACCTCCCCTCGTACACCCGCCGGTGTTAAAGGCAGTGCGAGGCCCCCCCGCACCGCCGCCCTCCACGGAGTCACATGTGCAATGGAGGCGCACGGTCCCCACCGTGTGCACTCCTAGCGACCCCGGGGCCCCCCTTTAGTCGCCTCTTACGACAGGCGGGGGGAAACCATGGCAGTATTCTAATGCCCCATACCATAGGGCAACAGTGAATATACCTGGGGGGGGGGGGGGGCTAAAAAGGTAACATTTTAGATGTTTCATAATATGAAACATCTAACTGACGTTTCATCTAGAGCGCGGTCCGTTTTGAGTCAAAAGTGATCATAGCGCGCTCACGTCGCTCACGCTCATACAATTTATCAATAGGCATGATGACTGTATTTTTTTTTTGTTTATTATCGAAAGACCTTACATTTATGTAAACAATCCTCAAAGAATCACTTCATCTGGATCAATACCACCAGAGATATCACAATTTGAAATGCACATTTTTGGACTTGCCCAAAAACGCTCCATACAAAAGTGACAGCGACAGTGACGTCACTGTCGCTGTTTTTGTAAGGAGCGCGTAATAACTTTGTTCGACAGCTATATTCAATATTGCGTTTATGATAATGGTCTCCTAACATAATTCCTTCATAATAGTTTGGGTTACAAAAAAGTGATATTGTTTTACAAAAATTTAACACATATGAAATGGACTTGCCCACCCAAGTTTGCAGGCCTATTGTAGCCTCATTTTGAAACGAATTTCGATTGTGGTTTTACAATAACATTTGTAATCAATTATTATTTTTGGGGAACATAAAAAAACATGCAAAATCACTCATAGTCATCTACCCTATTGGGGACGCGTGTGAGCGTGCTATTATCACTTTTGACTCGAAACGGACCGCGCTCTAGATGAAACGTCAGTTAGATGTTTCATAATATGAATCATCTAAAATGTTGCCTTTTTAGCCCCCCTGCTCGTAATTTGACAACTATCATTAAGTTTGTTGCACTAAACAAGTTACTAATAGTTACCTAGTTCCCCTATTTTTTGACAGATTGCTGGTATAACCTAGCTCGTGATTCTAATGCATCAACAAACCGCCATATACACTGTTTAATCTCCAAAAAACAGTTTTGATGTTATGATATGTTATCATCTAACACACCCTATATGCATGCACCCTTGATGATGCGGGGTTGCATCTGAACAAAAAATAATGTTTGTCTAGAATGAGAATCGAACTCGAGACTATTGAACGATTATTTTTTACATGGGAAAATCACTATACTTAAATGGATGTGTGCAATCTTTAGCTGAATCTGGTTATGTGACAAACGACAGAGTAAGTTTAATATTAATCATTCTGAGCGTAAAGATAATTAGTCAGTCTCGTTAGAGACGACTTTTTGTGCGTGAACGTTGCATTAATTAATACCTCGTATAATGAACACGCATAAAGTGTGTAGTGAACGAGTGGCTGCGGCGTGGCTGAGGTCGGCGGCTACCTGATAAGATCATTAGCTGGCTTGGGAAGGATCATGGTTCATAAAATATTAGGTACCCACTTCATAACCCGCCGAAACGTACAGGACCGAAAAATAAACATTGTGGCTGTAATTAATTTTGTTTTTCATTCGCAGTGTCCTTGACAATTTATATTTAAGGTTTGGGACCACTTACTAAATCTCGCATCATATGCCTACTTATTTGGGTTGCCGGTGACTCGAACTCGTTGAGACAGCTTTTTTATCTTCTGCTATGTTCTATTCGCATATCACGGCAACTAGAAATAACTACGTCCACCCAAACTCTTTACAGTTATCTGTTTCATCATTGGGCAATCGCACTAATGCAGATATTTGACCTCCATAATCCAACAACAGAGACAGAGATCCATCTAATATAAACTATGTATCGAAATAATAAATGTCTAACTATTTATTCTACACCCGACATAGTACAAACAAACATTATAATTAATTAAAAGTGTTTGGACTGAAATATGTGAGATTCTCATAGGTATGTGCATGTAAGTTTGTTGCGTACGAGTTCTGGAGGTACCATTTGTCTCGGCGTGTTCGCGAGCGCTTGGGAGCGCGGAATGCGTGTAGCGCTGTTCGGTGCGCAGGCGATTCATATGATTATGATATAATTAATGGCCGTCGTGTGGCGCGGTGGGGCCGGGGGGTCGGGCGGGTCGGGGGGTCGGGGGACGGGTGGGAGTGTCCGTTACGTCACGGTGCGCGGGCGCAGCTTGCCCGCTGGACGGTCGGCCGGCTATCCCGAAATGCTGCTTGTTTGCTTTATAATAATTACTTAATTACACTCAGATAAAAAGTCTTCAGTTACAACAGTAACACAAAAAACACTAACTTTTATTATACGTTATTAATGAATTAAATTGAGTGAAAATGTTTAATCGAAAGACACAATATGGTTTTGAAATCATACTTTCGAGATTAGATCATCGATAGTACCATCACGATTACCTACTGTGTCAAGATTTTAGTGGTCAGATTTAAAAATGACGAATCCCCGAAGATTTTAACGTATCAATAATGGGTACGTATTGAGTCGTTTCACACCATGTTACATTTCATTTCGTAACTGTGTTCATGCAATAATATACTTTAAGTATCAAATGTGTTTGAAACTGTGTCTTATTTAGAGCTGTTTGAATCCGGCATTAAAAGGTTATTACTGCATCATCCTTTGGTCAAATATGATAATTAAAATGTGTAATAAGTTCACATTGTTTGCTTTTTTTTCTGACTTGGTATTCTAAAATTTAGAAAATGAACTTCATTTTGGTTACGATAAAGGTATACCATTCCAAAGACTGAACTTCTGACGACTCTTACCCTCAGTGGATGAGTATTGAGTGAAGCAGTGAGTAGTGAGTAGATGGCGTTGTGTGGAATAATGTCCAGTACACGGACGTAAAAGAAAGACGGACGCCACCTCGTCTAATCATGAGTGAAGCATATTATCAGCTGCCAGTTTAGGTGTGTGCGTGACTAGCACGTGTCATTGGCGCTGTCACACAGAGTAAAATGGCATAGTTTGTCGCACCTAGTGTGTTTGTGTGAGTGTAGTAGGTCGTGACAACAAATGAAATTGTAGTAGCTTCTAGTGATATTTGACAAGGGGTCAATCAATAAAATTTGTCATGTCGTGTTGTTGATATTTGTGTGGTAGAGAGATTTTTGACAGCTTTATAAAGGGGTTATATTACAAGCTAGAACGTTTTGTTTTTACTACAACATTTTCTTGAATTAAAACACTAGAATGTTATCCGTTTATCTGTTTTAGTTCCAATAATTAAACATAATATAGTGTAGTGTATGAGTACCCCAGTGTCCCATAAATAAGTGAATCTTTTTCCAAACAAAAAAAAAGCGATGAACAATAAGAAAATAGACTTGACGACGATCGACTTGTCATAAGTGCTTGTTATTGTCTACATGTAATAAATGCCTCTGAATCTTGAATCTTAGGTATCCCGATTGCCATGTCGTTCTTTCACGTACAAGACTAATGATATTAAAATAACTTATTTGAATGTTTAAAAAAAACCCTGTTTGCTGTCTTTACTGGAGGTTCTCTATGTTTAGCCGGCTCATGTATTTATGAAATCAACAAAGACTTGGTTCAAGAAAGAAGATCTTTTTATGACACACAAGATATGTGATGGCTTTCATTTGGCAATATAAACTAATTGCATTCGTTTTGTGCTGGTTTAGTTAATACGTTTCGTGAGAAGTTTGTTTTGTTTCAGCTAGTTTGGAAATTCGTTTCTACTTTTAATTACTGAAATACTTAACTTTTATTTTTAAAGCTGCCGCTGTTTTTGTAGTTTATATTAATGTCGCCTGGTACTTAAGTTCTAATCTAGATTTGAAGTGACTCCTTTCATTGCAGAGATACTTACGTGAACGCAACAGGATATCCGGGGTGATTTTGCAACGTAGTTACCAAAATAGGAGCGACTTGGTATTGGAAACTGAATCGGTTTCCGTAAAGAATTTTTTTTTCATATTTAGGATTTTCTGTCATGAAAAAATGCAGCACGCGCACGTCTTGATATTATTACACGAGTTGATCTAAAAGTGTTAAGTCATTTTTGTGCTCGAAAATAAGCTTTATCTTCTATTGACTTACTTCTAAGTTTTTTTAAAACAGTTTTTCAAGAAAAAAAACGAAATTTAGTTAAGATAAAGACGTAGTTTTATATCATTTTAAAGAGCGTATTTAAAAAAATTGCTACACCTTGCAATGTCACCTTATCCGGTCATTATGGCTATACCTACTTCTTTAAAGCTAAAAACTAAGTTTTAACAGAACACTTTTTCAGGAACGGGATCTACCGCAATGAAGGGCAGTTTTTCATAAACTATTTTATGACTTGAATAAAGTTTGAATAAGAAGAGAGTGCCCTAACGTTTCTTCGCTACGCTACTGTTATAACTCCGCGATTCTTAAGTTTCAGCTCTTAATGTAGTCAGTGATATTATTAAGGGTGGCGTTGTTATTTGGACAAATACCATTCATTTTTATTAAATTTTATTTTTATGGTTTGGAATATTCAAAATATAGATGTTAAATTTTACTTTAGATATTTGTTGATGTAGCTATGATTTGATATCGATAATGGGGTACTTTGCCCAGACGTGGGACAGAAAGAAGGCTCATAACTTTTCACTTTTACTTAAATGTTGCTTGTGCCTAAATAAGACATCAACGCGCGCCATCAATCATAATAAAATCTTGTGTTTCTATACCACCCACCACCCGAATTCACAGATGTCAATCAACGCTAAGCACGCGCTCACGCTCATGCTGTTCGTTTCAGAACTATTGACATTTTAGCATGAGCGTGAGCGCATGCTTAGCGCTGATTGACGTTTGTGAATTCGGTGGTACTACATTTATTTTAAGGCCTTTTCAAAAACGATGTTTTGTATCTGTATATAAGAGTCTGAAGCGCGGAAACAGTGCGTGTACCGTATGTGGCAAACGGATGGTTATTCATTACTTGTAAAGCTTCTTAGAATGTACCTACTTAGTTTGTTAGCACCGTTTCAACGCATCTGAAAATCTGAAGCAAAGCAAAGACTACCAAGAAACTTAGGTAGGATTTCAAACTAATTTCCGAATGGTCAGTAATATATCTTCTATATTTTGAGAAATGAAACCTTACTACTACATTTTCAAATACTTTTTCACTTGTTTGAGATCTGATTGACGCTTAAAACAACCTACGACTAAGTTATATCATTGTAATGTAAGAATTGCTTTTCTCAAAAAAGACAGATTTTTGACACTATGTAAGTTTACATTAAAACTTAGTTCTGATGCCGACTGCACCGTTGCCATTAGACATATTATAGCAGATAAGGTGACTAAACACTTCCGAAAAGTTCAACACATCAATAACTTTCATTCACCACAAGCAACAATCTAAGGAATAAACTTATTATTTTGAGAGCAATATTTATAGCATGATTCCTACTCATATCTATTTTGAGAAATTTATTGACATAAACTTAGTAATTCACACCTGGCGACACTTATCATGGCGCTAGATCTATTGCTTAGATGATACAATCAAATGAAAAATATACCTAAACTTTGCTGTCAAGAAATAGTATAATTCCATTCTGTATACATTGAGTATCCGTGAAAGCCAATAAGGTTACTCTTTGTTATGAAGAGGCATTGCATCGCGGTTTTTTTTCAGGGTTTCATAATGCCAGTAATTTAGTTGTAGCACTTAAACCACAAAACACTATCTATGTTTTACACGTTTTATGATAAAAATCTATCTAAACAAATTTCATATAATCTGGAATGACTTATGTGTGACAGACCTTTATAGTCGGCGATCCACAGTCATTGTAACAGGGTAATTGATAAAGTTTAGAAAAGTTGTCCGCCCTAGGCGAAAAGTAGGTTCGGCTGTGGAAGTTGCAAAACAAATATTCTTTTCATCCCACCATCGCGGAAAGTGCGTTTTTGCTATTCGATATCTGAGTGCAAAAGACGTTTTTACCCTCTAGAGGGTAAAGTAAAATTGAATTTCGAACGTCGCCAGTGTACCTACTACGTTTGGATTCAAAACACCATTAAACCAATTCACTTCTACCTCAATGGTGCCGATTTTTTTTAATTTGTTATAACTCAGAGTTTGAACCTCATTGGCGTCAGTACTTTTTTCTTAATTTGCTTTGCGCGCGCTATTTTTTCACGTCATATTGTTAAACCTTTTTTGAAGCTTGAAATCAAAAACCTAAAATGAGTGATTCTAGTGACAAGGAAGTTTATTTGACGCCACTATAGGATACGGATAGGACGGATAGTTCACCGGAAAACAGTACGCAAATCACTAACAGCAACATTACAGTACCTAACAAAATAATACTCTCAACATAAGTAACTGTAGCAACGTTACTTTCAATTTTTCTTAATTTTACTTAATTATTGTTTGTTCTAATTGCAATATTATTCTGTAATACTTACCTATGATAATACAGTAGTTAATACCTACACTGAAATAAAAGTAGCTTGTGATGGTAAACGTTATTTTTTGCATTTAGTCATTTCCTCGCTGAGGTAGGATGAAAAGTTACGTGTTGCACTCGTGTGCAGAGATTTTTCATCTTGTGCTCTTTTGATTCCCTCGCTAAGGCTCAGGATTCCAATTTTTGAACCACTCGCTGCGCTCGTGATTCAAATTTATAATCCTTCGCTTGCTCGGTCGTCAAAATTAAGCACGCGGTTAAAAAGCAACTTTGCACTCTTGTATAACAAATAACTATTAACATTCAGAGCCAATTTTCATGGTGGACAAGAAGTCGCCTGACTTCTCGTCTCGGGAAACAGCAATATTTGGCTCATATCATAATAAGTTTTTACATGATAAGCATATAAACCGTACCTTCAAATTCTGTTGCCGATTCATATCGTTTGGAGCACTCGCGCTTGGTTCTTCATTTTTAATACTTCATGGCTGTTGTACAATGTTACGTCACCTGCCCTACTCCTATACATTTCCAAAAATCGTTTCTTAATTGATGCTTACGTTCTGAATAAACCTTTGTTCCAACTCAAACCTCAAAAGTTTTGTAGGCTCAGTTAGTAGCTTTGGCTGTGCGTTGATTTAGTCCGTCAGGAAAAACGTTTTCACTAGAATTTACTTTATACTGTAATAGTTGCGATTCTAGATCATTGCAATGACACCACCTTTGCTTGTTGCAGACGGAGCGGTGCGCGTCGCCGCCGACTCGGCAGCGGGCGCTGCGGCGGGTTCGGCGGCGGCGACTGCGGCGGCGGCGGCGGCGGCGGTAGCGGGCGCGGCGGCATGGGGCGCACGCGCGGCCCGCCGGCGGCATGGCGGTGAGCTGCCCCGAGGTGATGTACGGCGCTTACTACCCCTACCTCTACGGGCGCGGTGCCGCGCGCTCCTTCCACCACGCGCCGCATTTTCAGTATGATCGGGTGAGTCACTAAATACATGCTTCTTCTGCTTGTTAACCTCTTAAGCAGTTTTATTTATAAATAACCGATATTTTATGAAATAGCTACTGGCGCTTTAACACATTTCATACTTAAGCCAATTTTTAAGACAATGAGTCAATTGCTGTATTATGAAATTTCGTTAATTGCCTCAGTTTTTATACATAGACATTATTGATTTATTATCCTACTAATATTATAAATGGGGAAGTTTGTATGTGTGGATGTGCCGTGTTGCTATTATACGTAAAAACAACTGGATGGATTTCAATGAAACTTTACTATAATATAACTTATACATCTAAATAACACATAGGCTATAATTTATAAAGATACACACATCAAAACTGTCTAGGGATATCATAGGGATATCATTTTTCAAATATTTCATAAAGTTAAGTTTGTTTACAAGTTGAGCATTATCTTAGAATAACGCCAGGACAGAGGCATAAGATAAAGGTTAAGAATATTACAAAAAAAACGTTTGATTTTGCTAAAATTTTGACACCTTTTAAAAGAAAAATCTGTCTTTTTTAAACGTCCTTACGATTGTACAATAATGCTACTACAATGAATTTCTTTATACAATCAGAAAGGGCAGATATAGCAATTTCTGTGTTCTTCTAAAAATTTCTACGTTGCTATCAATATTTTAATTTTTACAGCCTCTTAAATAGCTATACTTTGTATGAAAATGCTTGAGATATCCCTAGATACTTTTGAGCAGTGTATATTACAAGTAACCTTAAAGGTAGGTTTTGAACCTTAGTCCAGTTTGATTATATAACATCATTTTTTGTTAGCTTTGGCTAAAATGCAACTATTACTCGATTGGATGAGGTCCATTCGCAATAATCTTCTTGGATGTCAGCGTGACTGTGACAGTCACTCAGATGGAAAAGAGTTATCTACGAGTATTTTGCATTCAATTTAGATGACTCTAGGCATGCACAGGGAGGCATAAAATTTTTGCCCGATTGTGAAAGACATATCTTCACACTGTAGATACATACTTAGCTATGTCGATCGTCTGCTCCGAAACATAATTCAATTGTGGTCCGCGACGTGGCTGAGTGCTGTTAACGAACTCATTTATCGAAGAGAAACAATTTGGGTGCCAAAAAAGAATGACAAAAACACAGTTAATGGATAAGAACACATTTTTGGCATCTTAAATATGAATTTTCTTGCTGCTATTTTGCTTCAACGCGATGTTTGTGTGAAACGTGAATATTTTAAATGTTATTCATACTTTGGAAGCGGAAGTCATAAAGCTTAGTGGACGTTGCACACATTCTGACAATTACCGCTCACCAGGCGGCGGGGAAGATCTGTAAAGCGCGTGTCGGTCTTCACAGTGAGGGTCTGTCGTGGTGAATTTTGCGACAAATAAACAGCAGGTATTATTAAGTATTCTGAAGTTGATACTGTGTTTGAACTTCAAAAATGAAGCGGGTTTCCCTCTTCGCATCGAAGTGGTTTTGAAACATAAAAGTGACGCTCTCTGTATTGTTTGGTGGTGAATACTGGGTTCACTGCACCTCATGATTGTATGTACATATGTAAGAGTGGTGACGGCTTAGCAATTTGAGCTAACGCTTGCAACTAGCGCCGCATAGAGCAGATTTTTCTCCGTATATTTAATCATCTGAAAGCACCTCGCAGGCCATCGTACATCGCCTGAGCAAAAACCGCGTCGCCATCGCCACGCCGCGCCATTGTGCCTACCCACCCATCATTACTGTGCTTTACTTAACTTCCAATGAATAATGCTAATAGTTCCTGCTCCCATATGAGGACAACTCGTAACATTAATAACGCACGGTTGCCTTATTTGGTCACTTCTTGGTCTACATCAATTAATCATTCTATGACAAACAAAGAATGTACGTTCAAGTGACATTTAATTTACTGAGTTCTTTATAATATCTAACAACTGGACGCTTATTCATAATCAAGCCGACTACCGGCGTCTAATTGGTGGCTCTGTTCATAACTCAAATATAAACTAAGTAGGAGATTACACTTTTTGTTGCGATACGTAACGTAAGCATTCGCGGTATTGTGTTCTTAATTAATGCTCATTAATCTAAAGATTCAGGCAATAAAAAGTTAATTTCTAGAATTTACACAACATCACACTTGTGAAAAACGCGGTAGCACACGTGTTTAGTAGAACGCAAAATAAATAGTTGTGTGTTTTCAGATTATTCAAACAGGAGCTGATTCGAGAAGTGAATAGAAGTAGACTATTCTCATCGTCACAATGTTTATTATTCTGATTGGTCAAAACGATGTATTTCATTTACAGTATTTTCACGGCTATTTTAGACTTAATGCTTCCTATTAGAGATACTATACTCTGATGGAAGGTGAAGGTTGCGCAAGCGCACCCGTGCGTACACTGCGCCCGCGCGGCCGGGCTCGTGACGTCACTCGGCACGCGCGGAATGTCGCGTATGACATTTGCGCATACAGATGCGAACTGGTGCAGCCCTTCCTGCATTGATGATTCCCAATGAACGTTTCTTGTTGAGGATTTATGTGCATCATCTACGTGGCAATCCACACATTTGTGACTTCACTACCATGAAAGACAAGTAAAAGGATTTCAAAATAATTTATTTATCTTATGTTGAACTTTTTGGAACCTCTGCCCATTCCCTGTTCGAATCGGTCCATGCATTCTGAGACATTCGGTAGAGTCAGAGAGCTTTCAGCTCGCGTTACTTCATTACGCGTAACCATACTCACCGCCGGCCACACTCCCGCTTGTTTTAAACTGCTGCCTACAGTAGCAAAAATGATGTTCAATTATAATTTATTCGCTAAAATATGACAAACGTTTATTTGATTCTCTTTTTAAGTATACTTATTGTTGGTAGTTGCAAACTGGTTTAAGTGTTCATTCCACGCATTTTTTGTCAGTGTTCAAAATTTTTTAAATTTGTTCGGTAAGTGAAAATTGACAGCGATTATAATGCAATATGAATGAGAAGTCACTTTTGTCACCGCCGTATTGAGTAGATCTGAAATAGGTAAGAACTTTACCAACTGCTTCATGCATCATGCCACATTGTTACAATTGAGTTGTGGTATATTGGTATTTTCTACAGTACTTCAGCAGCTTGTGGTCACTCTAACATAGCAGCGAAGTTCAAGATTAGCTAAGTAATTCAATAGTCTTTACTTTGAATCGGTTTGTGATGATCACAGGTTCGTACAAGTGAGCACGGGTGATGTGTTATCGCCAGCCCCTGTCGCCGTCGTTTTCCGCTCGTTAGGCGCGGCGGCGCGCGCGTCGCCCCACCGCGCCGCACATACTAATGCGCGCAGTTTTTCCGCGCGAGGTTACCTGCCAGCGTCACTGCAGCTAAAATCATAAACCAAAGCCAGTTTCAGTTTTTGTCTTAGTAAAACAAAATGAGTTTAGGTCTGACCTTCATATCGTCCTATACGTGTTGGGTTAAGCAATAAGGTCGTGAGATGAGATTTTTGTTTAAGACTGAATAGTTATTGCTAGTACAGACTCCTCGTTTGTACCCACGCCACGCTTGTTTATAGCAAATAGTAGCTCACCACAATGGTGCCAGTGAGGAGGCAGGAGTGAGGCGACCGGTCTCATCTCTTGGTAAAATGTATAAAATTAATTTAATCGAGCCCGCCGCGTTCCCATTCAGCGCGGTGCCCACCTAATTGCCGCGGTAATGTTTTTTAATTTATTTATAAGGCTTTACTTTGACGTTTTTATGGAAGGTTAGTGAGGAGAATATTTAACGTTGGACTTGGCCCGTACTTGGCTGCGAGCTCGTAAAGCGTGTGTTAGCGTCAGCCACCGACCCGTTACGATCATGACTCGTTTCTTAACGTTTGCTTTGCTAATGTTGATTAAAACTTGTGCATTAATTACTACTTCATTACCACTGGAAAAATCACAAACATAAAGAATTGCTATTATTATGATCATCTTAAGACCCACGGCTGAATACTGTCTGTATTATTCAAATATCCCTTACTTATTTTAAGGGGATTGTAGCGTATTTCTTCATTTTATCTTACGAAACTTCCACTTTCTGTATAAATATTAAATCCAGACTTTACATCAAAAAAGTTCACACAATGGCTAGAAGGGAGTCCAGAAAAGTCCACAAGCAGAAAATTCCTGTGTGGAAAAGAGTCGCTGCTTTAGTAATTAATTTAGTCCCGCGAGTTTCGTCTAACGTATGTACGGTACGTCATGTACGGTAGGTAGGGTTTTGATCAGTAATAGTCCGACAGCCTTGTTGTTCTTCCGGGTGATAAGGTGTCTTTAGGAATTCCCCACTCGTCAACAGCTGAAGATGAGACGGAAGAGTATGGTATTGGTAGTGTATGGTATCTAATACAGCCCATTTGTTCCAGTTTAACGTCCAAAGCGGCGCAGGCAACGCCGGCAGTGACGCGTACGGTGGAGGCGGGGGCGGGGGCGGCGGGGCGGGCGGGGCGGCGGCGCTCAGCTCTGGGTCGGCGTCGTCGGGCGCGCAGTCGCCGGGCTCGCCGCCGCACGCGCACCACCCGCACCACGCCGCGCGGCTGCGCGCCAAGGAGGAGGACCTCTCGGCGCACGGACGCGCCAGCGCTGATGGTTAGAATTGCTTTTATGTTCCTTCATTAGTGTGTTTGGTAAGCTTCGTTAGATTTTTAGGTCGCCTATACAGCAACGTTGAAGTCCTCAACTAAGGCGTTCTGTCTGTCCTGCCTAAACGTGGACACCAACAGAGGGATTCAGCATGCTGAGGAGCGAGCTCGTAGTTTCTTTAGAAATAAAATCAAAAATGAGACCATCCGACGAAGCACTGCTTACCGCAAGCTGAAGTGGCAGTAAGTTGGTCACGTCTATAGAAAGTCCGATGGCCGTTGAAGCATACGAGTCCTTGAGTGGAGATCGTGGATTGGCAAACGCAGTAGGAATAGGGCAACCTCCAACGAGATAGACTGATGAAATGAGGACAGTGGCGAGATCGGACTGAATGCGGAAGGTTCAGGTTCGGTGGTTGTGGCGCACCATGGGAAAGGCCTATGTCCAGCAGTAGACTACAACAAACATATGAAAAAAAAGAATCACAGGAGGCCTATGTACAGCGGTGGGGATCTTCGAGCTGAACAACCAAAACAATTGTTTCCGCTAGGACATGATAACATTTTAAACTAAGTGCTCCGTGGTAAACAGTCAGTGTAATTAAACTTTCGTCACCGGGTATTACTGAATGAAAATGTTGGTTATTGTCCAGGTGGCGGATCTTCTGAGTCGGAGGGCGAGTGCGCCGGCGCCGGGTCCGCGGCGGCCCGCGCGCGCGCGCAGTACATCAGCGCCAACTGCGTCGTGTTCACGCACTACTCCGGCGACGTCGCCGCCGTCGTCGACGAACACTTCGCCCGCGCACTCTCCATCGACAAGCCCAAAGGTATCTTTAGCCATTCTTCTAGTTCAACTTCTGACCGCAACTTTGTAGGCGAGGTGGAGACAAGCAACCAAAAGGTTGTCTCCATAATCTTGAAACCAATTTTCCTTGATCGGTTCAATGCAGCCATAGGTCAGGTGTATGAATATCTCTTGGTGATGTACATCGATGGCTTCTGACCCCAAACTGATCGGAGCTGAGGTATAGGATGGAGTAATGCAGTGTCAGTGTTTATTTTACAAACGTTACAGTTATGGCATGTTCAAACAGTTCAACTAACTAAACATAATAGTTATATCTATTGCATTAGTCCTTCTACGTCACCTGCACGATTATTATCGGGGACCTTCTATAAAACTCTAAATCTTAATCTTCTCTTCCCCTCCTCCACGCGAGTAAAAAAAAAAAAAACATATAAAGGCACAAACAAATGGCCTGACAGTAAGATATCCCTCTAGATATCTACGGCGATGTTATCTTCTTCTTCTTACTATATAAAAATAAGTCGGGTTTTCCTTCCGCTGACGCTATAACTCCAGAACGCACGAACCGATCTCCACGGATTTGCATTCGTTGAAAAGGTCTTAGGCGCCTGAGGTTTATAGCAAAGAAAATTCAAGAAAATTTCAACAGAAAAGCGGGAAAATCTTTTTTCACATACAGCTAAGTCCACGCGGACGAAGTCGCGGGCGGCTGCTAGTGCGATATAAATGTCCCGTTTCACCGTCTTATGTATAATATCTCTTCGTATTTTGCCATCTCCAGGTTTTTTCATTTACGTTATCTTTTTTACAAGAGGTCGTATTTCCCGTTCTATGAATGACGGGAACAGGGACGAATAAAATCCAATTGATAAATTCTTCCCGGAGAAGCTCGATTCTTGAAAGCGCTTCTAATATATTGCAAAAAGCGAGAGTTTAAAGATGCATGAGTTTACGCCGCCTCATGCATTTTTAAAGATGATTTTATCTCCTGTATTTTAAAAACACTGTTAGATAGGTTGGATGTGTGAACATTTTCTGTTATTCATACAAGCTGTCTCCGTTCCTCAAATCACGAATCTAAATTCACTTCAAACTGTGGAATGAAAAATTCGCAGGAGGTTTTTAAAAAGTTTCAACATTCCATACTTAATTTTCCGTCATCGCATCGTGAGGGCTCGCAGATGGGTTGTTGCTATATAATCGTACATAAAACGAAAGTGCTCTTGTTGCAACAATTTTTCATAAGAATCTAGTTTGTTCTTCAATTTAGAGAAATTCAATCAATTTCAAAAATAAGCATTGCGACTTCAAGGGCATGTACCTACACTAGCACTTGAATAATGTGGTCTTTCGAAGTAGCCAAATGTATCTATAGTATTAGGGAAAAATACGCTTATTACACAGCAGGTTTTGAGATAGTCACACTTGTTTTAGAATTGAATAAAACAAGCAAGCACGCTACAAACAACATACGTTTTCATATATTCGATTAAATTATTTATTTCTCAAATAAACTACGGATAAATTCAAAATTAATTTGAATTGCTTTTCTCAAACAACTGAGATCTTTTTGACCACTATCAAAACTCACTTACTTACTTATGATAGTGGTCGACTTCTGCAGCAGTAATAAATAAAACGTGACTCGTAATGAGGTATATTAACCGATACGAAGCAAGATAACAGTTGCAATGATTTCTATCAGAAGGTAACCGTTATTAGTTATTATACTGTCTCGTACGATTGGGTATCTGCATCATCATGATCCTGGGAACCCAGGCAAAAACGAACAGCATTTGAGCAAGTATATTTTAATAAAATATAACCAGGGGGTCTAAAACGGCAACATTTTAGGTGTTTCATATATGAATCATCTAAGTGACGTTTCATCTGGTGAATTGCTAAAAACGGTAAAACGGCGACATGAAAAGTGAATCACCTACTTGACGTTTCATATCTTAGACATATTTTTCTTTTTTAAATTTATTTCATGGCTTGGACTCTTAGACATAGTTTGATGACGACATTGCTACACCAAAAAAAATAGTGTCGCGCCTAATAATTGTAAACTTAACGGTTTTCATTAAACAAATATTTTCATCACTACAACTAATAATTTAAGGCTTAAAAAGTAGCTTATTATTGAATTGGTGTGATTTCTTATCACTAATAATTGTAAAATGTTTTCAATTTACAATTTCTATGTCTGGCAATGAGGACCGTGACAGGTGGCCTAAGAACAAAAATGTCACAGCTGTCAATCGAGATTGTAAATAATGTTCGTGAAAACTTGTGATAAAAATCATTTTCCGACCGGAAACGATGAATGAAGACAAGAAATTGGTGCTAGCTAGGCATGTTCTTAAGATTGAAGATATTTGCAAGGAGACATGACTCTGTAACAACAAAGCCCGAGTGATTTGCCAAACTTCTGCCTCGGCAATGGCGTACAAGACGACTTTATTTGGGAGCAGATTTTTAGGTTTTAATGCCGCACATTTTTTAAATAATAGACATTATAATAACAAAAACGTTTTTTATTTACTCGATAATATTGGAATATTCACCAGAAGACAGCTAGTTAACGTAAATGTGATGAACTAAGTTCTCAGGAATTTCTGAGAACCTTCAGTGTCGTTTCCACCACGGTCTTGGAAATTGGTTCAATTTATTGTCACTATTATGTATTCTTGGTGTCGTTATAATAATTCACAGTAACACATTTTACTAGGAATAATAAAATTTATCCTAAAAACGATTAAATAATGTTTACTGCTATGTGAATTTAACAGCTCAGCGCTGTCACCTAGTAGGGTAATTTCGTCTGTTCGCGTCCATTTAGTGCAGTTGCTAAATTTGACAGTGAATCAAAAAATGCTCCAGCACTGATTTATATAAAAAATATATATAATGTATCCATTATATTCTAGTTTATTTTAGGATCAACTTAAAGTTTTTTTCAAAACATTGCATTTTTTAAATAGATAAATTACAGAATTAGGTGTTTTTCCAAAAATGACTATTAGCGTCCACTGTAGACCATTTCGCGGTAATAATTTATCAGCTGCTTTACTGCCAGCATTAACTCTTGGCAGGGGACCCTTGCACATCCAACTTCCGCTTTGCCAGCTAGTCTCCCTAGCGCTGATTTGCATTCCTTGACAATCGCTGATGTTGTCGCTGGTTGCTGAATGCTCGCAGTGCTACTCTTACCTTGCTGTCGCTGTAGACCGTCACTTTTGTGACATAGTTGTGACGCTTGCCTGCTATGTAAGCGCAAACCAGAATGCATAAATTTTGGTTTCAAGAACGCTGGCCAGCCTGCCCAAGCGTACTGATCTCTTTATCGCCGAGCCATCATCACATAGTGCGTCCATGCACGCCAGCAACCAAGAGTTTGATTGGTTATTTCCTGAATCCGTCTGTGTAGCATATAAGTCCACCTGTGTCTGTTCTCCAGTGGTCTGTCTATGAATGAATAAACAGTAATCAGGTCTCTTCATATCGCATTTCATTTTACGCTTTCTTTAAATGGTCTTCAGTTTATGTTCTCTCTTCATCATTATTTCTTGTCACCGAAGACCTAATTAATGTCTTGACTAATAAAAATAATGAAAGAAATTACTTCTTTCATTTAAAAATATAATTATTAGCCGTAGTCTTAGTTAAAAATGTATCATAATTATGAACAATACATTTGAAATTATTTTTACAAGCAAGTTAATTTTATTGCATTCAAGAAAGTAGTGGACGCAATTGGGTTTATGATTATCTCCTGTAGGTATAGTTTGCGGCCATAGCGGACGCAAACGCTAAGTTCTAAATAAGATGTATTTAATTCACGTCTACCTCATTTTATTCGTTAAAAATGTATCTTAAAATTCACATAAATCAATAAAAAACATCCGAATGCGCCGCTGCACACTATTTGTCCTCAATTTGTCCTGTCTTTGAACTTAACTTTGAAGTATTAGCATCTGCATTAGTGACGTATTTTTAATTGCTGTATTAGTTTACTTAATTTCGAAGATTTTCCGTAAAATGGACGCGAACGGGGTGGTGGACGCGAACATGCGAACTGACCCTAAACATCTAACATTCCTCCAATTTGACGTTTAAAAGTGCACTATTTTACGAATTCCCATACAAAACTGTCAAATTGTATGAAAAACAAATATGAATCATATTATGTTCATAATATGATTCACCTAATAAGTTGCCATTTTAGGATTTCAAAAAGTGTTTCATATTATGTTTCAGATATGAAACGTCTAATGTCGCCATTTTAGCCCCCCAGTAAGTACTGTTTAGAGTTAGCGCGAACGCACGGCGCGGCTGGCGTCCTCGCCCCGAGTGAGGAGAGTGCAGGCATTACTCGTATTATGCGAAAACCTTGCAACTTGTACATAAATCATGTAAAACGTTTTAATAAGAAGCGGTTAAGTGTAGTTAAACACTTGAATTCAAGATTCAAGACATGATAGGACATTTGAAATCGAGTCATTTACATCCGTATTCATAAAAGTTGGTTCAATGCTGGAACATTCGCATTCGCAATCGTCCTGTGACTTGCAATTACGAGACAAAACTTTAGAATAGTTAAAGTGACGCTGTTGGTCTGAGTTTTTTATGAATGAAGTACAGCTCTCCACCTACGCGAAGCTCGTGCCAATTGATAATTTACTAACTTTTACATACCTTATAATCTGGCACAGACGAAAACCTTGCAGTTGTTTTGAAAATATACTAGACTAACATAAAATGGTTGTACATACATATCGTGAGCGTCAAACATAGAATCTTATATTTATGGTACCTATGAAAGTTGAATTGTAAACTGCCGCCTAATTTGTTTCTTTGTCTGAAAGTAAATTGTTCTTTTATGTGATAAGCTTTTTGTCCCAAGTACCAAGATGAAAAATTAAAACAGACATGCTTTCTTTTCCATTCTAATTTACCTCAGGCCAGTTTCGTGATCGCGATATGAGGTGGCCAACATACATATTATCATGTTGTACCCCGCGAGGGAAGGCTCTTTTTGTCATATTAATGACTCTAACTTGGTATTTAATCAACCATAATCAGTAGGTATTTATACTTTTCATTAGAGACTATTTAATGAATAAATTCCAGCACAGTAATGTATTGAACAAAGAAAATGTTCCCACGACGCTGCATAAACTATCGGTAGCAGACTGATTAATGATCTTCAGTATATTTATGGTAAACATATTGTATGTGCAGACAATATTGATGAATCAATTCAAAACCTCAATAAAATAACATACACCCACGACTCTATCCGGAACGGGGTATTCAGAGGCATATTTCGCCGAAGATACGGGCGGCTAATAATTAATTATTTGACAATTATTGAAGTCACAGTAAGTAGGTGTAGTCCTAATCTCTATATATAAAAATGGATTGCTGTTCGTTACTCTCGCTAAAACTCGGGAATGGCTAGACCGATTTGGCTAATTTTGGTTTTGGATTATTTGTGATGGGCTAGGGAAGGTTTAAAAGGTGAGTAAACATGAGAAAATGCTGGTAATATAGTGAAAACAACAATTTTAAATTCCTCTTAGCAACTGTTCCTACCAGTCACGTGACACTGAATGTTTGACAACAGAACGAAGTCTGTTGGGACAGCTAGTAGAGTATATATTTTTCACTGCAGCGTGCACCTTTGTTCCTGTTGTGTATCCTTCACCTTGCTTTTACCATTTGTAAGGATACCTTTGCTTGCTCGCTTTTTGTGTATAAGTTAAGTGGAAACTTAATTCTTAAATCGTAAAATACGGGATTGCTACCATGTACCTCACATATTTGTTTTGAGTTTCCGATATTGAGTTACTCCATGACCATGGCGCTTGTAGGTAACAGTGCCGAAATAATAGTTGCGAATGACCACTCAGTTATCCTTGTTGTTTAAATAATCTCAATAAAAAGACGAAAATAACCTATAAAAAGGAGAGTTTGTTTATTTTTGAGTGCCCCTCAGTACCTATCAAAATACTGCTTTGCATTCTATCCATTGCCATTACTTTCAATAACCCTTCCAAAGATATATGCAGAGCTGCCTGTAAGGATACAAATCAGACTCAAATAAATCTTCATCGGCTGATGCCATAGGCCCAGTCTGTAAGGAACTACTAGCCGGCTTTGTTTAATTTTGTCCCATTGCAGATTTTTGTGATCGTTACAATAGACTGTTTCCTCCGAAAGGTAGACAATAAAACAATTTGTGTGTGAAAAGATAATGATTGTAGAGCGCAAAAAATCCGCCTGCATACATAGTAGTACCTATTTACTTAAAAATTCAAGCGACTATCGTTTTTGTAGCAGGCACAAATATTTATATGTTGGAGTGTTATGAATATACATAAGATCGCAAAAGTAGTTCCGAGTCGGTCGCCGGTCGTTACCGCGCGGTCAGGTGTGCGCGTACCGGGAACTCCGCGCAAAAAGCGCGCCGAGGACGCGCACTGCGAGAGCGTTCGCAGAACCAAGCCGTGATTGTTCTCCGCTAGATAAATCAGAAGGGACTCGTCGCCTTAATTAAAACCCAAGTTTAATTACTACCGACTCGGCCACTCCCGCCCCGCACACCCGCGCCCCCCGCACTGCGGTGATCGAGTCTATCTCTTAACCGACTCCCCCGGGTCCATCTCCGCCCACTTCATTTGCTCACCTATTATTAAAGGATAATCGCGAACTCGATCTTCCTGATAATTTGGCATTGAATACAGGTTACTCGCGGAGGGAACTTCCATCGTAATTACATTCGAAACGCTCTCGATTATGTGGTACTTATTGGAGGAATGCGGCGAACGCGAGGGCTCGCCGACGCACCGCATAATGCGGATCGAAGCAGTGACGTAACGCAGACCGGTTCCGTCGATCGCGATCCGCTCAGCTAGCCGCCAAAAAGTGGGACGATTCGGCGATCGGGCGCGCAGACGCGGAGGGACATAGTTACGCGACTGCGATTAGATCGAAAAAAGGCGGCCATTACTTAAAAGATGGCCGAAAGGGGCCGCGAGGCAAAAACGGCGGCGAGCTTTGTGGCGAGGCCGCGTCCGCCCGCGCCCGCGAATTCCAGTCGCCCAGCAAAAACTGTCACCGCCACTCCGCGTCATATCGCGGCTCCAGAGGTCACAATGACGCGCGATATGCTCACGGGACACGACTGGTTTTCACCCGCTAACTCGATATCCTCATAAAATACCTATGTGAAGTTTTAAGTGTTTGATAAACACTCATTCAACATCTTAGTGCGAACTACTGAGACAAAAGGATAGTGTAATTTCCTCTCGTTAATTTTCCTTCATGGAAAAATCGGTTCGTGGATTGTTTTCCGCGTTTACATATACCTAGGTCATTGAGTGACTAATTTAAGCAAACACATCGGTCCTTACCTAATACAAATTACACGAATTAACAGCAATATTAAGTAACAGAAGCAAGATTGTTTACTTATAACTTCGAAATTGGAAAAATAATTGACACGGTTTTACTTTGAACGAGATCTCGAATTCATTCAGGGCTATGCATGGTTTTGTTGTTGTTTAATTTGTTTATGATTATACTTAATATGGGTGCATTTTTAGGTGTGAATTCCTAACCACTAGTGGTTAAGGTGAACGGGTTAGGTTTGGGCTATTAGTTATTTTGTTGTCGTCGGGACGTGTCGCGCCTGCGCCCGCGCCGCTCCCACGGGCGCATTCCCGCGCCGCATTGTCTCGCCGGCCACTCCGGCGCAGCGGCACAGATCGCTATCGCGCTTATGGCTTCAACACCCGCCGACAAACGACCCTGTTAACGTTCTCTGATCGTATGTTAACAGAACGTCGTCCATGAGCGGTCTGTATTTAGGTACTCAAGTGGCTCTGACGTCAGAAGAACCACTATGTTGCCAATTTTTACATATCAATTACCGAGCTATTGATTGGGATAGAGACGTGGTTGGCTACGTAGATTGTCATTGGCAGAATCAATTGCAATGCCGTGCGTGACATATTTCTATCGTCGATTAGCAGGAATGCTAATGTTATCTCTTTTCAATCAATCAAAATATGTTTTGGATAAAGAAACGTTAGCCGTATTACAATAAAATAATAATAATTTATTAGGTTGATGCATTAAAAATAAACAAAAAATGAAGTCCTCGCCTCCAGTTCGGCGGGCAGTTACATGCAAATAGTGAAATGTCATGCAATGCAAGTAAAGTAACATTGAAAAGTTAAATAGGTAAGTGGACATCGTTTATATTGTATTCAATTTCAGGCGAATGGATTCAACGACATTTCTTTTGAGCACCTAATTACATTATTTATTGTTGAAGCTTTGCCTTTCAATAATGTACCACAGATAAGTGATTGTTTGTTTCATTGAAGCCTAGTCAGCCTATGGCTGACAGATGGCTGAGGTTATCCTCTGCCTCAGCCATCAGTACCTCTACCTCCTGCTTGTAAGTTTTCGATGGAAAATATGACGACTTTAAAGTATGTACAAAAGTACTTTACTTAATATAATAGTCAATTACTTTAAATAGTTTGATTGTAACTGTGGTCGCCACTACTCATTGGAATTGTTCATTGAGTTAGCGCTTTTCACTTTCATGATGTTTGCCTCGATCTGATGCCACCGGACAAGAAATATGTTAATGGCCGTCAAATTAAAGTATCTTCCAACTCTGGTATGGCTGATCTCATCAGCCAGGAAACCGAATCCGGGTCATAAAATGCGTTGAGTGCGTCGTCGGCGGCTCCCGGCGGCCGCGCGGCTACCGGCGCGCGCGCACCCACACGCGACGCACTCGCCTCGCCTATCTGATCTACATCTACTTCTAATCATCAACGCAATGAATTTATGTTAGCACTGATTAAATATTTATCACTGTTCTACGAACACCTAAACGTAGTTCTTAAGTGATTTAAAATTTAGGAGATTTTGATTTTTGTCATTAATCTCATACGAATTTCGTAAGGGACGTTAAGCATTAGTTCTGGCAATAAGGTCTGGGTAGCGATTCACAACCGAGTTATCGAACGATTCGGCAATTTTCAAAAAAAATATAAATCCATTTTTTGATGTGGGAGGTGTCTGTATTATTAGCCTAATAAATACTAGATGCCATTGGCTTTAACATATACAAAATTCAAGCTATTACGCGGAACAAGCGATTCACTAGAATTTAATGAAAGTTATCGAACGATTCGGTAATTTAAAAAAAAATATATATCCTTTTTTTGATGTGGGAGGTGTCTGTATTATTCGCCTAATAAATACTAGATGCCATTGGCTTTAACATATACAAAATTCAAGCTCTAACGCGGAACGAGCGATTTACTAGAATTTAATGAAAGTTATCGAATCGTTCGATAACTCGGTTGTGAATCGCTACCCTGAAGTCATAACAAGCAAATCGTCGTTATCGCGGCTTACTAACTTCTGTAGGCCTAGCACGAACCCATAACGTTTTGGTAATCAAAAAGTAAACGATACTTTTTTTCTTAAAGAGTAGGAAAAATAAAAAAAGTATCGTTTACTTTTCGATTACCAAAACGTTAGCGGTTCGTGCTAGGCCTACAGATATTACAAGTTAATCGCTATACGACACAACTTGAACCATCTGCCCTCCCCACTTTTTAGTTGGGGCTCTTGTGCTGGAGTAGAACGTAAAGTCGTGTCGGTTTCTGTCATCCTTATTACCAAGTCTGCTCAGTTTGGGGTCGAATGGCCATAGATGATTTGTCCTTCGGTCGACTCAATGGTAGAGCCAGTGGCTTAATTTTAGGACCAGCGCCAAATTTAAGGTAAAAACTTAGTACAAGAATGAATCTTCTCAATCTTGCTCACGGCTTGTTGGGGTCTGGGCCTGTTTTGCTATATTTAGGCCCAGACTCCACCAGAGCTGAGCGGAGATGTGCGGCGTCGAGCTGTGTTTTCAACAATCAATGGAATTGCGTTATTTACACATGGAGATGTAGAGATGTGATTCTATTGGTTGTTGAAAACACAGAAGGACGCCGCACATCTCCGCTCAGCTCTGGTGGAGTCTGGGCCTTATAGTTACTAATTTTTTTTTGAATTTCGAAGTGCTGTTTACTGAAAATAGTTGTGTTGTTTGTGTGTGCAGAAAGCGTGCCGATGGTGTCCCGCAACCTGCCGGCGTCGTTCTTCAACGCGGCGGCGGCGGCGGGCGTGGCGGCGGGCGGCGGCGCCTGCGCCGGCGTCGACCTATACGACTACGACCCTTGGCACCAGCATTACGGAGGGTGAGACACTTCATTATAATTGGTCTCTAGTGTTCTGCTTGACTATTAGGTACGTCATATTACTGATAGGCTGACGCAACTTCAAACCGAAACTAAATCAATAAAAAAATCAATCTTATTTTTTTGAGAAGATGAATGGCGAAATTATTTTAACCGATCGAGATTCGATATGAGTTTGATGCCTTTCTTTGTAGGTCCATTGCGCATTATCATTTTTTTTATGCTCGGCTTATGAAACAGCAATAACAGATCCGACACTAAACTTGCCTTTGTTACATTTTGAGCATATTGATAAGAGATAGTTTTTGTTTTTTTTAAATCGTTTATTTCAACATTTTGAGTTACAAATATGATAATCAAGGCAGGGTAGGTCCCTCCCTTAGTAAGTATGTAATTATACCTGTGTTAGGAGGCCCCGCTCTTCCATGTCAATTACCGACAATTTCTCGTTTAAACATAAACAATTTCACAAAAATACAAGAAAATTATAATTTTTACAAATATTATGTTTGTGTGTGTAGTTACGGGCACGCGGCCCACCGTCACGCGGCGGAGTACCACGCGGCGGCGGCGGCGACGGCGCACCACAACATGGCCGCGGCGGGCTACGGCGTGGGCGGGCTGCTGCTGGGCCGCTCGCCGCTGCACCACCAGTACAAGCCCGTGGACTGGCCCGCGCAGCACCACCCCTCGCACCACCTCGACCCTGCTGCCTGCTCGCCTTACTCATACCCGCCGGTTCCCGGTAAGCCACTCATTGTTGAATAGCGAATCTTGCAGAAATCATTCCTCAACTACACCTTCCGAAATCTCACTTCGAATTTGCTCTTGAGACGTTTGAAGTGTGCATTGAGTATAACTCATGGTGTTAAGGTTCTGCAAACGGCGGATGCTTTGAAAGCCCAGTATTTGTGAGGTTAACAGATGACCTCTACGAAGCAAGCTGTCTCTTAAAAAAAAATTGTGATTTTACCCTCATTAACACGCCTTGCCTAATACAAAACACGCATTTCAAATCTGATAAGTACCTAACTGAAAATAAACAGGGAGCTCTAGGACTCTAGGACATACTTACTTAGCTAATTTAACCTAAACTCTACGCGTTGCTTTCGGAGACCGATAATTATCTTCTCTTCGAATAGAAACAAACCATCGATACTAAAACGCGTTGCTTTCGGAGACCGATAATTATCTTCTCTTCGAATAGAAACAAACCATCGATACTAAAACGCGTTGCTTTCGGAGACCGATAATTATCTTCTCTTCGAATAGAAATAATCCATCGATACTAAAACGCGTTGCTTTCGGAGACCGATAATTATCTTCTCTTCGAATAGAAACAATCCATCGATACTAAAAGGTTTCAGGAAAATGTACCCATTTAGTAGCATTGAAAATTTCTTGACTAATGATTCAATGGTTTGGCAGACTTCAGACAAGTTAGTTCACAATAATTTTCCGCCGAAATAACCGATGGAATTCTTTCTTCTTCTTAATACAACCAACTCGCATTCTTCACGCTAACGTCAGCGTGTTCGCAAACAGATATTGTTTATGAAATGCAGTTGACTAATTACACCGCGTGTGATCGATCGCCACGCGGTGGCGACGCGACCTGCTTCAAAGGCCGCATTCTGACCGTACACACGCTATCTCCAAGTCCCACGTCGCTATAATTTTTCCCGACTTTTCATGATCCGATTTTCAAAGACATTCCTCGGGTTGCGTGGTGTTTTAATTGTGATGATTTAGGCGTTTCATTCGAGAGACAAAACAAAGCATTCCCTTTGTGGGCACCCTCCCTCGTTCCTTTCTTCTAGCGCCGCGTGTGGGAAACTCCACGTCGCGAAGATGTAACAAACATCGTAATAAGGACGTAAACGAAGCAGTAAACGCCTTCACGAGCGACGCCGCGCGTAATGACACGCGGTATCTCTTTAATGTTATCTGTAATTACAATGTTTATACTTACTTAACTCCTTCCAAGTGCTGATGGGACCCTAAATTGCAAGATTCATGTGAATTGTTTTCGATATAAATGTCTTTAAAGTTTTAATGGCTTTAAATTCAAATAAGTATGTTTGTTAATATAAGCAATCCAAAGCGACTTAACAACTTTACACAACTGTGTTGTGATTGTCCGCAATTAAATTGTTTGAATTTCACAATGAATGTTGAACAACATTAAGGTGCTTTAAGATTTGAAGATGTTCAGTGATTGTGATTCAAGTTATCTGAAAGATGAAAGGGTTAAATATTGTACATGCGGTAGACCTGTAGACGTCCGTACCGATTTTAATGGGTTAATATACTTTCGATGCTAAATCTTAATCCTTAAGCTGGGTTAAGAACTCCCAGAATCTGAATTAAAACATAATTTTTGTCTTGAGAGTGTAAATATTTTACAACATCAGGCTAAAGGTCCTAGGCAAGATCACCACCCACTGCATCCACGTACCTTTCAAATAATAGAGCTGGCAGAATACCTCGAGCCTCACCTACGTAATTAACGTTAGAAGACAGAGCTTAGATAGAATGAAGTAGAATCAGGCTTCAGTGGCGTCGCGCTCGGTCAACCCTACTAGCGGCGTGTTATCAATCAAGCGGGCGGGTGAGCGTGAGACAAAGGGGGAGCCGTCCGCCATCACTCGCAGACGGGCTAGGGAGGGGGGCGGGGGCGCGAGATCGCAAGTGAAGAATTTAATTTGCGAGTGAGACGGCGGCCGCGCAAATTAATTTTAATCGTCGTCATTAGAGCAGCCCTCCGCGCCCTCAGTTTCATTACGCTTTCAAGTCGCCGCCGTTTTTGCGCGTGTCCGCGGCAATTACCTCCGCGCTCCTTAGACGCGTCTCACGTCACGAGGCTCTAGCGCCTGATCCCACCATTTGCTTTTACTCGTGGATCTACGCAAATCTCATCGAGTTTAAGCTTTTCGGCTGAAGGTATATTTAGCTGCTTACTCGAATATGCCCTACGCATATTCGAGTAATAATTCGACAATATACCTGTTCGTACCATTTGTGGCCAAATTGTCTTACAATATTTTTTATCCTACAGAGTTACAGCCATTGTTTGTTATAAAACTAACCTAAGATTGTCTAATTGAAAAACCTACGATTTTATACGTTAACAAGTCGACTCAGTTTCTTTTAAATACTTTTTTTTCTTTTTTTCAAAGTTGTGTTGGGTTTGAGTAGACTGAATGAAGAGTGATGAAATAGACACACCGGAGACTACTGTAGAGTTAGCCGAAAATTGTACAAAGAACTTAAAGTACGTGTTCCAGGCAGTCTTAAACTCTGGACCACACAGGTTCCGAGCTAAAGTGTTTAACTACTGGGCCACGATACTCGCTTTGAATAAACCTACTACTTTACCTAATGTAGTGTTAGTGACCATGAAGGTTTAAAGAAATATATACCTACTAAATTATTGTAATCAATAGATCAATAGCTTCGTCCGCGTCTATATCATCTTCGTTCCGTTTAAATCGTTAATTGCGAAAACCAAATTATTATTTTTGTAAAGTATAGTGTCTTAATAGCTGTAGCGATTAACTTTTGCCCCGGAGATTACAAAGGGCTGATAACCCCTTTGTTTACCAACTGCAGTAGTCACTTGCAAGCTGAGCCGTACCTAACACTCTGTAAGGGTCCTGTAAACTCTTCGCTCTGTCGTTGTACTTTTTCGGCCATTGCCCATTAGTTGTCCCCTCACGGTCAGCTCACGCGACCGGGAGCAGGGAGGGCGTGCGAGTGGGAGGGAAGGGCTGTGCGTGAGGACGCGGGGCCCGGGGCCCGGGGCCCGGGGTGTGTGGAGTGTCCCCGACGCACATTCCCGAGCGCAGGGGACGTTATTGACAAATACCACGCGCGACGTCTCCCCGCGCTACTGCAGCCTTCACGTTATTTACGTTTTGCTCTACACACAATTTGTACTTCTAACTCAACGGTGCTTAGAAGTTCACGACTATTTGAACAATAAGGAGAAAGTACCTACTTAGTGCATGGTTTGCTATAATAACTGTCAATCTTAATGGAGTTCGTTAAAACAACTCTAGGAAATTTGAACTTACTAGATAATTCGTTACTACCAGTTGATTGAAAAATTAGACCCAAAGCTCAAAACTTGCTTTCTTTAATCGCCATACCTAAGTATATGGTTACTATGTAAGTAACCTGTATACTTGCCTATTGTTAGGCAAAGGCCTCCAAGGTACTCAATCACAACGACAAATTAGTAAAGTAATGCAATTTTGATGTCAAAAATGACTAAGTAGTTGGGTAGCACAAAGTAAATAAGAACTGCACATGCTTTATGTAGATAAGATTAACAATGTATAAGATTTGATTAAGTGCCATTATTAAAGTAAATACTGACTGTTCTAATTGAAAGTTGTTACTTATTCCAAATAAGACCGGCATCTTGCGAAAAGCAGTGGAGCTCCTACGGTCTTGTTGTTGTCCTAAGGATACTTTTAATGTTATTTTGTTATAAAAGTTAAGTTTTCATGCTGTCTCCCATAAACTACTTAAGTGCCTATTTACTACAGCTTACGAACTACTTATCTTTAGGTAGATAAGTAGTCAAAGTAAAATTAATAAATCGAATCATATTTGCCAAAAAGAACCGATTCTTTATTGAATTATTAGACATAGTTGCTAAATACTAGTAAGTTAATGTTACAGGTTGGTTTTTTGATTATTTTAAGAAAAAAATAGCTTTAATGTACTTACTTATAATTATTTCTGATTTAATTTAAAAGCTAGGTTTGCACTTCACACCTTGAAGTAATCGCTTGAAGCGAAAAAAATATTAACAGACTAGTTTAACTAAATATATGAAAATAACACCACATCAAAAGTGTCTAGGGATATCTCAAGCATTTTCATACAAAGTATAGCTATTGGGGAGGCTGTAAAAATTAAAATATTGATACCAACGTAGAAATTTTTAGGACACAGAAACTGCTATATCTGCCCTTTCAGATTGTATAAAGAAATTCATTGTGGTAGCATTATTGTACAATCGTAAGGACGTTAAAAAAAAGACAGATTTTTCTTTTAAAAGGTTTCAAAATTTTAGCAAAATCAAACGTTTTTTTTTGTAATATTCTTAACCTTTATCTTATGCCTGTTTCCTCGAGTTATTCTAAGATAATGCTGAGCATTATCTAATATCTTTGATTTTGCTAAAATTTTGAAACCTTTTAAAAGAAAAATCTGTCTTTTTTTTAATGTCCTTACGATTGTACAATAATGCTACCACAATGAATTTCTTTATACAATCTGAAAGGGCAGATATAGCAGTTTCTGTGTCCTAAAAATTTCTACGTTGGTATCAATATTTTAATTTTTACAGCCTCCCCAATAGCTATACTTTGTATGAAAATGCTTGAGATATCCCTAGACACTTTTGATGTGTGTATAAACTAAAAAATCCTATGAATGAAGCAAGAACTAATAAAATTAGTTGAGAGATATTAACAGGCAAAGTTTTTGGTGCATACATATTTCTTAAATGTATCAAGATATTTTGTTGTTGTGTCAAAGATGCCAAATTTATCTGTAGTTTAATTGAATTGTTATTTTTTTCCACCAACTTGATCAGCAAAGCTGCACATTTTTTAAAATGAAAACCAAAATGGCGGTCGCCCCTAAAGACAGCCAAATAGTCCAAACCGTTTGAGGCGGTTAAAACAATTACCCGTACGAAACACGGGTTAAAGCAAAGTAAGGCTGCAGCCGCCAGTCGCAGTGCCCAGTGGTCAGGGCGCGGGACGCGCGGGCGGCCGGGGGGGCCGGGGGCGGCCAATCCGCGCTGACCGCTGCCCGCGCCCCGCCCCGCATCGATCGCCCCCGGGCCCCCCGCGCCCACTAAATCATGGGCCCCGTGTCAATTACCGCGCGCGCACTAACTACTGCGCCGACGTCACTCGCGACCAATAATACACTTGCTCTGCGCCGTCTGGACTCCGGCGGGAATCTCGTGAACGACGTTGAGTACACGCTTGGAAAGTTTATAGAATAGCTGTCAGTCTAGTTTTTGATTTGTAGTCAATTATTTAATCAATGATTTGTTCTTCAAGGTTTAACATGTCAATAGATCTTCTTTACGACTCCTCTACCATTAATATCACAAAATATGTTAGATATTATTGGTGATTTGAAAAGCGGATACTATCAGTCAATTTTCGATAGAAGCCCATATATTGCGCTTAAGCTAATCATTGTGTTTTCTTGCTGGTGCATTCGCTAGGAATTTGTTGAATTGAAGTAGGTACTTCCTACTCTGCAGTTATTAAAAAAAAAACTACTAGTCTGTTCACATTTACACGATCACTGACGAGCTTGATTGGAATACGTACGCGATGCATTTAGGTCAACTTTCTTCTTCTTAAAATGGATTATATCTTTTTCGTTGATTCAAACTCAATAACAAATAGATCCTAACAAATGACGATCAAATTAAGTTATGCTGTCTCGTGAAGGGTCAAAAAAACTGATGATAGTGACATAGGTAAGTATACTTCTAGGGGCATCTTAACTTTTAGTGACGTTTGTGAAAGTGGAGTGAAAAATATATCTTGTGTACCTAAGGGTTTGTTGCCATAGCAACTCTGTATGTAGGTAATAGTTTTCTTCATTTCTTGAAAACCTCTTTTCGTTTTTCTTGTGATGAAAATTTGAATTCACAGATGAATATGAATGAGTTATGAAAAAAAAATGTAGAGCACATACTTACCTACTACTCTATTTAGTGTATCTTAAATGAATTCATTTACTGAAAATAAAACGGCATTTAGCATTGATCCGTCAATATAGAGTTCACCCTATTTTAAGATCAACTTTGAATGCTTTTCCTTTTTTCGGCACATTCAGAGAAATACATGGTAAAAAAGCATTCCTCCATCCATCTGAGTGCAGTGTAACTACTTTACTGTACGAGTATCTATGAGTAAACCCGTAAAAATTCACAGTTCTAAAATCACTATTTTAGCGTCGACAATACACAACAGGCGTGCCGCCTGCTTTACCTCGTTCGCATTGTTTGAACATCACGAGTATGGACGCTTCACTAAACACTATGTTTAGTTATATTTCAAGACATAAGAGTCTTTAAACATCTTGATCATTTATCAACATAGCAAAATTAATCAGTGAACAGAAACACAGTCAAATAAGGAATTACTTAGCTCTACATTATTAATTTAACTACTTACCTCGCTGTTTCGGTAATAGCCGACCTTAGTTTCTTCTGTGTTACTTTTATCTAAGTTATTTCTGTCACCCATAGAATACAATATCAGCTAAGTTAGCGTCAGTAGAAAATATTCTGTCTTATTCTTAACTTATTTCAATCTTGGATTTCAGTTTACCTGCAAATCTTAGGTATTATAATAATTAATGGCCATTTATAAATAGCAAGTTTTGACATTGATTGGTTCTGAGAATTCTATTAACGGGTATTTGCAGCGAAAAATGTTGAGTTGCGGAAACAGGCGGGAGCGAGTCGCACTTCGATTGCCGGTAATTGCAGACCGTACGCGCATTGAAATGGTTCTCGCAGCTCTCGCATTCCACTGAAATACGGGACATAATCTCATAAGCACTGCAATTATTTGTTTACTTTACAAATATTGTTGCTAAATAAATCGTTAGTTACATTGAGTAGATAATTATAACTTTGATATAATTCGAAGTTTCAATCACAATAGACAAACTTGGTAAGTTAAAAGGATTTGGCTCTTGTAAGTTAGATAACAATCGAAACATTTCAATTTATTTAAAGAGTAATCCTTGAATATCTTGACTTTGTTAAAAAAAGTATGTGTCAATACACCCAGTGCCAAAACAGTTTGAGTTTAAGACAAATTGTCACCCGTCGATTTGATCTCTCTGTTGTCAATGACTCAAAATAAGTTATTATCTCAGTCGAACTAAATATTAAGATTGAGTATCTTGTAGGTTTGTACATGTATCAGTGGAGTGTTACTTAATTTAATATTTTTATGTCCTATGTCTGCAGCGTTCCTTTTTCAGTGCGTTCGTTCTTTACTTATATCAGCCGCAGTGGGATGGTCACTAAATGGCGTCAATTGACGATCGTGGGCACCTCTATCGCGAGTCTGAAACGACGCGTGCGCCGTGACGCCGCCGACCTTAATTATAGCAATTGACTGTGACTTTTGATGGCTAAAGCCGTTTAGGAAAAAATACTTTACAGAGTTAAAACGATAGCGTAAGCCAGCTAGATGAAAATAGTTTTTTTTTGTTTGGTTCCATTCTATCGTGAATTATTCATTTTAAAGCTAAAAAGCTGTTATTTGTTATGGGTGTAGGATGCATAAAATGATACTTGGCGGTGAAATAAAATCTTGAAAATATTCGGTAGTGAACGGATGCCTTTTATACTGCATACCGTTATCACTATCCTATATTTTCATTGAGTCGTCCGGATCAAACAATCTCTAGGAAATATTTACACATAACAAATTAAAGCAATAACTTTTACAAACTTTTTAAAAACTATCAGCTAAGGTAGCGGATCTTTTCAATAAAACTCTATAAAAAGTAAATGTACTAAATAGAGCTTTAATCAATATCGTTCCAACTGATCTCAAACTAAGCAAAGTTTGTACTACTATGGATATCAGAAACTTGAATAGTAAAAGTGTCTTACGGAAATGATTCACTTAACAGCAATACATTGTCAAAACAAAACACCTCGCGCAGAAACGGCTCCATTAATCAGTCAGTCGATCGGAAGCGATCTAATGGCGGCGTCGGCGGCGCTCGCGAGCACGATACGTTACGCGACACAAAGAGCGATCTATTCCTGCGCGCGCGGCGGATAGCTACACGCGGCAAGATAAAATGCACATATATCAAATACTTCTATCCTTTAAAGTAAAACTTAAATACAATTTCAGTATGTATTCTTTTAAATATTTATTTAAATCCTTTTACTATTTGAAAATTTTTAATTGGTTTTGAACAATTTTGGCAAGCGTGTGCTATTAGCGATAAAGAATTAAAATATTTTAGGAAACGCAAATAGGTAGGTGGACGAGAACTTACATGACGTTCACAAGTCACAACAAACGCAGGTCGCCTAATGCTGCTCTTTCTAGAGAAATAATGGAGAGGCTATTTCATTTTATTTAAATAGGACAACCAATGAGACAAATACACATACAATTTGAATATTTTTTACACAATGGGACTGAAAGCTAAGTGACGTCTTAAATATAGGCTGCCAACGGTATGCAATGTGGACTACAGATAATTAGGTATTATTATTTTGAGATTGTTGAGTAGTGGTACTTCAGCCGTAGAAGGCAAAGAAAATGAAGTGCTATTTGGTTAAGACGAACAGTTATATGTAGATATGTGTCAATTCATAAACTTTAATTTGTGCAGGTCTGGAGGCGCAGGTGCAAGACACGTCAAAAGACCTATACTGGTTCTGAGAGCGATCCATGGTGCGAGCCCAAGCTTGTCGCGTTGCTAACGCAAGCGACGAGACCTCCTTGCCTGCGTGCGCCGGGGGCGTAGGCCGCGACAGAGTCGCTCGCGGCTACGCTGCGGGCCTAGGCCGTGGCTACGCGGCTACGTGCGAGACGGCCAGGCCTGGAGCCCGCAACGGAGCCGAACGCGGCTACGCGGCTCCGTGCGAGCCGGCCGGGACCGTAGCCCGCGACGGCTACGCGGCCGCCTGCGACGCGGTCGCCTCGTGCGCCGTCGCGGCGGCGCGGGCGGCTGACGCGCTCTACACGCAAGTTGGTCCACCTCGTTTATAGCTCCACCACACTTCTACTCAACTCGACAGAGGTAAACGACGGCTGTAAAGAAAGACATTGTGTAATCGTAGGCTCATAGTTACGTAGGTACCTTTTTAGATATATTTAGATTAGCAAGTATACTTAGTGCAGGGTCACGAAACCGCAATCATTGTGTGATCTCCCATCTCTTAATACCTTGAAGATTAATAACTGTTATTTAGTTCAATAGAAGAATGTTCGCTTCTGGTACAGAGGTTGATTAAAATGTTGAACACTTTCGATGTCGGTCAGTCTAAGTTAAACGTAAATTTTATCTCAGCAAGAGATTGTTTGCTCAAGTGATTTTTGGTATTCTGCCAGATAGGAATGAGATCGTGGTGGTGAGTGCATTGCATATTGTATAAATAATATTTACTTAGGAAGTGTTTTTGTAGTTAGACAATCAAATTTTAGTGACAATGCTTGTAAGTAGCTCATGTTCAAAGGTAATTATTGTACTTGATAGAAAACGGATGATTGTATGTAAGTAAATGAATTTATTGCGACCAATTACTGAGAATGTATTACCTTTTGATATTTTCAGCAGAAAATACAAAATAATGTGCCGTTTTTACGGTTAACCACAGCTACAGCGCTCGTGGCCGGCACAAAATGAGCTCTTGTAGCTCTTCACTAACATAGTACCACCTCGCGAAACGGTGCAAGGTCCACAGAAACTTCCTCTATAATGCTGAGGCCCGTATGAAACTAATCAGGCGGGAGACTGCCAAGCGGCACTAGACACCTTCCTGCGGCTCTCAAACGGCACTATCAATATGAATTGACATAGAAATGAATTTAGACTAGTGCCGGGGTCAGGAGGAGCCTCGCCAAAAGCCGGACTCTTTCTGCCCTTGCTTGTTGTGACACTGAGAGTCCACAGTGCCCCGCAGGAGCTGTGGTTGACTGTAGCACCTAGTAAACAGAACTACTGTTTTAGATCTATATCTGTCTTCAATTAAAATTCCTCGAATGATGTAAATTAATTTAGCACATTGCGAACCTATTTAGATAACTGAACAAAACTGATTTGAATATAAAAGAAAGGGAAAAAGAAGTTATCTCTTCTTATGAAGTTCTGTTTCGTCAGGATGCGCTAGTAAGTGTGTTCTTTGTTTATCAATAGATCGGTCAGAAGATTTATCGTATATGGAATAGTTTTTAAAGTTGTTGAACGTCAATAAAATTCAAATTAACAAAGTACAGACAGGAACATCAGGCATCATGTTAAAGGTGTCAAGTGGCATTCAAACACGAATGGATTTGAGTAAATCTGCAGAGTTCTGGTAATAAAATCGTCGCTATTCAATTAAACTAGATCTTTATTAAAACCATTTAACTAAGTAGGCTGGCGAATATGTATAAAGAGCAAACCTATGCAAAACAACCGGAAATTCCTTCATCGACTCTAAAACATTGTTATTAATTGAATGGGGAATTTATTTATTTTTGCACATTAAACATCAGAAATGAAATAAAGGTACAAACAGTATATGTTAGGGAATAAATTACACACTTTACACAGTATACACTACAGTGTATTGTATGTACCTACTGGACATACGCAAGTTATTCGGTAGTAGGTTCCATAATGCGGGTTTCAGAACAGCTGCCTACCTCTTGTTGGGTTCATTTACAGGTCACTGAAATCCCTTACCTCATTTTCAGGTTGCAATGTTTACGACTATGGCCTAATTTGACCAACATAGCTCAGTATGACCTAAATTAATGTAAATGCGAGGTAGTATGTAGGGATTTCAAAATAATCTCTACATATAGCAAGGGATTCAGATGTCTACATTATTGCGTTCTTAATATTACTATTTTACAGACTCAAACGCTCACACAAAACAGGCAACAAAAGCCCTAAGTGATGATAAAAACGATCATTGTGTAGTTAAAATAACTGAGCTAATAATAAACAGATCTACCTGTAGAACTTGATCATATTATGCCGGTTATTTCGAAGAATACTCGCATGATAAACAAGGAAACAGATTTTTATAGGTTTGAGACAAGAATTATCAATTAAAATTGTCGAAGCCCTTTCCGCCGGCCAAGCGCTGCGACAGGTGAGGCCACAACACGCGCCGTCACCCCTGGGCCACAGTCGGGCTAGCCGGAAACAATGCACCTTCGCATCAGTATGCAGGGCTCGTCCGCAATTGCTAAAGTACTTGCGGCTTCTACGCGACACTTAGACACCCCGCGTAATGGCGGGGTCACGGCGCCAGCCGCTTGATTGACACATAATACAAGCTTCTTATTCGCTGTAATCTATCACCATAAAGAAAGTCGCTATTTTAGCTTTCTCATAGTTGAGCAAAACGTTTGCAGTCGACAAGAATTATTCAATATTATCTGACGCTCGTAATTCGATTGGAATAAAGAGCTCACCTTTAATTAAGACCGAGGTACCTACTTAGCTTTAGATATGTTCACAGTAAACTACTTATATTGTATGTAAATACGCTCGCTCATTATAAATAAAGTTATTCTAGTATGTAGCGAGTAATGTTAGTATATCGTTCGTGCTGTAAATAAATAGTTAGGGCGTAGGATTAATAGGCTTACTCCTCGACTGTGGAGAAGCGATATGATGTACGGCGCCTGCAAACTAACGTATGATAATGTTATGTATACTTAGTATTGTCAAGATAGGCGTCGCGGGTCCCGCAGCAAGCGCCGTGTTACACGTCGCTTCTCCGCAAGCGAGGCTTTAGGCGATATGTGACAGGTATTATAGATAGTTGTATCACGTATGTTTAGGAGGGGCCACATGCCTTCGTCGGGGAGGGCAGTAGCAGTTGCGCAATGGTGTGATGTTAAACTAAATAACAAAGTATTGTATGCCCGAGTTGTGGCGGCGGCGCGCTGCAACACTGCGGACTGCGCTCCTCAGACACACCACATTAAATATAAGTATGAACACAACGAAAATTATGTCGATTGTATACATCTGACGCATTGTTATACAAATTATTAAACCATTATTATGACCTACCATAATAAGGTTTGGTATTACCAATAGCCAAACTGTACAGAATGTTTGTAAAAATTGATTAAATTCAGTCCGATATATTCACAATAAGGCCGTTAGTGTTATTTAACCTAAACAACACTTGAAACGAAAATTGTTCTTCGACTGTTACTGAGGAAATATTGTATATTAAAAAGGTTTGCATTGTTACAAGCAAATGCTTACATACATAGTTGTAATTGCAGCAGACTTTATGATTCATGTAGAGTGACATCGTAGACCAAAATAAATTATGTTGATCCTTGGGATCATAATTATCATTTCAAATTATTTTGCAACACAGTTTGAATTTCAGGGTAAATAGTAATGTTATTTATAGCGGACCTCCGGCAGTTCGTTGTAAAATGTTTAGTTATTCCATTGTGCATTTTTGTGTAATCACTATTTCGCCTGTCTGCCAAATCACTGTCACTTCGGTGATTGCTCGTTTTAAATGAGATTTGGGAGTAGGCCAAGGTGAAGGAAATTCATTTAGTCTGTTGTTATCTGTTGCAATGATTAATGCAAAGAAAATTCAAAATATAGGTTCTGTAAATGCCAAAAGACATTGATTCATTAATCGTGTGTGGTTACCGTCGTGCAAAAATGCTGTTGCATAAATTCATGTTTAATTTGATAAATGATTCTTAGTGGTTTACGACGTAACTCACTCAACTGCAGTATCTCTGACGAATTGTGATATAAATAAAGTGAAATGTTAAACCATAAGAAGGGTAGACATAAGCCCGAGAACGGCCGCTGCGCCCGCGCCGGCCGGGTTGCGCACTGCGACGAATTAAAATTGCAAACGATGTAATAACGTGGTTAATTAATGTTGGCTCCTAGATAATGAGAACTTAAATATAAATTCCATACTTACCGAGCTTGTTTCACTTCACACCGT
Organism: Udea ferrugalis; assembly: GCA_950022985.1. Classification (NCBI taxonomy): domain Eukaryota; kingdom Metazoa; phylum Arthropoda; class Insecta; order Lepidoptera; family Crambidae; genus Udea; species Udea ferrugalis. Next base: position 156,025 of record OX465521.1, read on the forward strand.
GGTTTTATTGTTATTGTCTCGTTTTATTGCCGCCTGTGTTATTTCGGGCGATAACTCCTCTAATTAATTAGCGAGTGGCACGAATGCCCGGAGCGTTATGTGCCGTAAGTATGTGCTCCGGCTGTGATAAAACTTGTGTTTTTCAACTGGCGAGATGGCCGCTTAGGCCTAGCCGTCAATGTGGTAGCTAGCGTAATATATTTACCAATGATAGCTGTACTTTTGGTGGGCAAATGCTAAGTGCTTTTCTTTATCCAAAGTAGAGTCGAGTCGAGATAGTTAGTCTACAGGTATGACGTCTCGTTGGTGCATTGAGTAACAAAAAAGTGTTGCTGTTACAAAAACTAAATGATCACTAAGGACTGGCTGTCTATAGGACATTATCATAAGATGCGCAGTAGTTATGTGTTCAGTAAAAAACTGACATGATTATTGGTGCGTCCAGTAATTACAGCTGTTGCTGAAGGGAAAGCACATGAATAATTTACATTATAATGATGATAGCTGCTTTGAAGAACAAATTTTTTGAGACAAGTCATAAAACAATCAGCCATTAAAGTATTTTATGAAATATTTAGAATTTTCAATATTTAAAGTGACAATAAATTAAACATCTGTATCGTGGTTAACTAGAAGAAAAGAAGAGAGCTTTGGAGTCATCATTATATACCTAGGTAAGTATTATCTACAAGTAGAAGTGGTGGTAAGTATGAGAGTGGTGGACCAATATGAATAATACAATTAAACAATTCAGGAAAACAATGACTTCGGTACACGAAATATTAAGATCAACACTGACTGACTTGTCTTGGAGAACGTGGTAGAGTTTTTAATCAAAGTACTTAATGAGTTCAGTGTCAATTGGTTAGTTTAGAAAATGGTTAACATGGGCTACTGATGACTCGTATCTTTCTTTTTAAGTACCTACTTACAACCATCCACCAGTATATTTTGTCTATTTTATTGTGAAATTCCATTGGATCTCCCTCGAGTTGCTGCCAAATATGAAGTTGACAAGTAAGTACCTACTGTTATAAAGTTTCTACTGGGTTAGTCAACATATTTTTATTTTAGGAAATAGACTAGGCCGTTCGGGAAATCAATGGGGGAGGCTTATATTCAGCAGTTTACTTCTTGCCGCCGCTAGTGATGATGATGGTGATGAAATAGATTGGATTCATTTGTTTCTCAGTATGAAAACAACATACATTACGTTGATGTCCTATTTATTAAAAGGTGATCTAAGTACTTGATATTGAGACCGCCAAAAAATAACACCATTCAAAATAAACAAAAGTATATAATAAAGAAATGTTAGTAGATACTAACATTTCTTATACACATATCTTCACATACCTTCATCACACATATGTTCACATACTGTTTGTCGATTTACATCTAGGGAGATCCCTAGATGTGAATCGACAAAAAATATGTGGGTTAGTATTTAAATGTTTCTGGAACTCATATTAAACAGCATTTTACGGTTTTAATGAGGTCCCGCTATCTTAGAAAGCCTAGTGGTTACAAATATGTCAATAAAAAATGCAAACATGACCTAATTAATGTAAATTGTACCAACGACTAGTACATTCACTCATGGTTAAGCCTCAAGAGGGCCACAGCTGTTTGCTGAACAATGCATGGTTAATTAAAATCTAATTTTAATGAACGAATGACAAAACGAAAAGTAAATGTTCCTGGGACTAGAATTTCATCGTCAGTGGTTCGATTCTTGTTTCATACACAGTTTATTTACTGTTCATATCCTACATGTTACTGAAAGAAAGAAGAAAAGTAGATTATTGGCCGTACAGTACAGTATACTCTTTAAGAAGAACAAGTGAACATTTAAAAAACACATAATAATAGAATACGCTCAAAAAAGAAATCAAGTTGGCAGTTGTGGCTAAACTAACGTTTACCCAGTAGGTAGGTACTTATTGTAATGTTAAGTATCTATACTAGTTTTTTTCTTAATTAAATATTTAAAAAAAAAGAATAGGCAGCAGGTTCCTTCTAGCCTACCGTTTTGTAAAAAGCGATGTCATTATTTCCACCTTATCTACTCTAGTCCTAGTCTTGCTTCTAGGCACTCACCGTATAACATCGATTGTTAGGAAGATAGAGGAACAGGATTTTCGAAAGTAATATATAACTTTCAAAAATGCTGTTTTTATGACGTGGTATGACTTGGAGTCTCAGAAAAGTTCAGATATTTCAGAAATAAGTACTCGCAGTTGAGTTTAAATTTAAACAAAGGCTGCAGTAGGCATTGCTACTATTGTGTATGGGTTAGTATTTGTACTGGAGTAGTGAGCTAATTGTACTGGAGTACATTTCGCGGCTCATTAATAGCATTTCGTTGGTGTCACAGCACTCACAGCCCGCTGCCAACAATCAGCCTCGCCCGGCAGGCGGCGCGCGCGCACACCGCGCTGACACGAATACTTCCACTTGCTGACTGACTGGCATCAATCGCTGGGGACGTCATACGTCATCTCAAGCACACATGTGACAATCAAGAATTTGATCATCCTATTCAATAGATTTCTGTCATTTGCGCAATAATGTCTGGCACAAGTAATTCAACTAAACAAAACGTTTTTAACTTTTTTGTAACATATGAAATGACATGAACAGTAATGGTCCCGAAGCTCAACGGCAGATCACCCACAATCCCTGATGTGACCACGCGCTAGGATGGGTGAATACCCCGAACGATATTTGATTCAGGCATCACTGAGTTTCGGAAAGCACTTGGCACAAAGCATTTGGCCTTGCCTGGCGTCGCTAGAAGTCTGTTGCCGAGCCTAATCGGTGGCCGTCAAGTCGAGCTTGATAACATCTGTTAGTAAGGGTAGTCACTTACCCTACATACTTACACCTCTCCAACAATTTGCGATGTGCCCACTTGTGAGGTAAGTATGGCTTGCACCACATCGTAGTTGAAGCCTTTGTCCAGTAGGGAGACATGAATGCCGCAGTTTTAAAACGAATGAGACAATAGCAATTTTAATGAGGCTAGACAACTAATGACTGTCCTTATAGTACAGCTACCCAAATAATTTTCCTAGCTGACTTACTGGTCAATACAATATTTTTTGTCGTAGTGTTCAGTTCACCATTAATGACCGAAAGTGCTTGTTAATGAGCGCTATGATTTAGCTACGGAATTCGCGCAAAAAATCTTGGCAAGTGCTTGTTCAAATACTAATCTACTAGAGTCAAAGTAAATCGCAGTTCACGTTAATCACTTTTAATAAATACTAGTACATTTAAGAGCAGTAGATAGATACCTATATAAATCAGTTAATGAGTCTAGTTAGCTCAAGCCCTTGGAACAAACTCACAGCTGACTACTATGTAGGTATGTTTGTACAAATCTATTATCTATATTTTATGCCAAATTGAAATCCGATTTGAATAAAAACACGTTTGAACCGGGAATCGAACCATACCAATCGAAAGGGTTCATCAGAAGGATATTTTTTTGTTAAATAACGATCGGTATGATAAAGCTACAGGATATTTTTTTTCGTGTAGCGGGTTCGATTCCCGGTTCAAACGTGTAATTATTCAAAAAACTATGAATGCAGTTAAAACTGTCTTGAAATTAAAATAATGTCTTCTTTCAGTAAAATGTTCTATCTACAATATTTAAGGTACTTTCCCTCCATGTAGCATGGCCGTGAGACGTTCTGTATATCAATGAGCTCAGTTTAAGAGATGTGCTGAACTGCGAAACTTTCACATCCTTGCAGCATGCAAGAAATGATCCATACTTAGCAATTTACTAAGTAAAAGTCATAACACACTTTAAAATAAATAATTTAAAAAAATGTAGGTTGATCGCGTTGCTCTGAAACTGAACTAACATTTCATTCTCAAAACAAAATATTTCCGTGCTGTGGATTAACTCACTAAAGATCTTTTTAAACTAATTGTTGAGGATTTACTTGAAAGAAACTAAAAATACGGTTATAGAACGAAGAGCAGGCACTTTAATACGCAATAAAACGAAAGCACCGAAAACAAAACAGTTTCAGTGGTGCCTATCTGTCAGTCAATTTATAAAATCGTAAAGTTGCCTATTTCCGTCTCGCACACTACATGGGGAAACAATAGCAATAATGTAGCAGTAATAAAAGTATTCGGCGCTCGCGCTCCGGCGGTGCCGAATTAAACGCGCGCCCATTATCCGCCTGTGAATGCTTTCGACCTGAATCATTGTGTCGCCGGAGTATTTTTAACAGACCGCAGATCGTAAAGCGGTAATTAATCAAGCTTCGGATTTGAGTGCGGTGCGCTCGGTTTAAATAAACAATAGCGTTTGTGGAGAGTGCGACGCTGCGCTCGACGGCTATACATAGCGCCATTAGCGCGCTGTTTGTAAACACGGCGTGCGACGGTTGTCGCCGACCAACACCGGCGTCGTCGACGGCGCCGCGCCGCAAATACACGACATCTCACGCACTTTCCGCTTTCCGACACATTCCACGGTTTCACGCCGATAGAGCGTCCGCGTCCTAACAAAATAAACTCAAATAAAAACACTCGACGGAGCACCGTGAAATTTGTCGCGACGACAATTTATGCTAATGGATTGTTAATGACGACATAAATATTATAATTAGTATCGGTTACATTTGTCACGGCTCCGTTGGTAACTTGACGCGGAGAGTGACAGAATCTGTTGTCGATTTAGGAGCGTGAGTGGAGGACGATGTGTGTGAAGGTGTAATGGATACGAGCGCGGGTAGTGCGCGATAAACAAGCGCACAGGATGCCCGCGCTCCCGGAGGAGTCGTCGGGCAGGACTCGGAGAGCGCGCTCCTCCTTCGGGAATACTAAGCGGTTAATTGACTCGTGGATCGTCTCACCACCGCCTCCTGCTATCCTCACAATCCAATTTGAACTCTAATTCCAAAAGTTTAAGCATCCTTTAGCCGCAGGACGCCATTGTGTATGCGCGGCAGACGCTGCGGTGGCTGTCACAAGTATTAAGCGATAAACAAGTGCTGAACAGGGAATTAAGGATGCGGAGGTAACGGTATCGTCGCCGGGGGACCACTTGAATACATTATCGTCCATGAATTGGAAACAATGGGAATTAAATTAAGCGTTTAGTTCGACAAGAGAAATTGAGATATTTCTGCAAGGCGGCAAGAGCCAATAAACTTGCTATTTTGCCTATACTCGTACTCTTATGACCTTTAAAAATATGAGTTAAAACATGCGATACCACAATGGTAAATTTAAACATACGCAGTTTTGTGGTGTGTTGAGTTATACCGCATATAACCTATGACTAATTAATGTATCCCTGTTTTTCAGGATTGTGGTTTGGAAATCTTATTTCTCATAAAGAAAATAACATTCACTTTCATGAGACTAAGGATTGCATACCAAATCATATAACGGAAACTACTTTTATTTTTTTATTTTATTTTATTGAGGTCAACAAACAATATCACTATACTATTACAATACTATTGAATGAAACCAGTTTACATAATTGTGATACCAACACCGTTAACCACAGGTTGTTACATGAGTATTCTTGAGAGGTGACGGTTCAGAAGACATAACTTTACCCTTACTTTAACTCTACCCAAATAAGTACTGCGGCTTTCTCTATATTCCATTTTGCTAATGCTTACATTTTGAAAAATCTATTTGCGTTTCGCGCACAGTTTTTTTATATTAATTACCACGTGTTTTCGGCTAAGATCATAAAACTTTCTACGAAAACGATGCCAAGTCGAGCGGAAGACCACAGATAGAGGTCCTTCGCGGCTTCCTCATGTCTCTAGAAAACTAAATTGTATCTCAACAAGTGGTTCGGTTTCTTTCAGGTGAAAGGTCTCAGATGAAATATGCCTTGAAAACTAAAAAAGTGCCTGTTTGCGTATTCTCTTTTCGGCTTTTCGCCCTAGACTTAACTTCGAAGCTTTTCAAACTCCAATGCCTTAGGAAAGAACAACCAGTAAGTAGTAGCGACAACTCGAGCACACCTTCAGCACATGCAAACTAACCGCTGAAGTATGAAACCGGAGCAAAAAGGCGGGCGGAATGCGCGCGCCGTGGGAACCACTCCGGCGTGATATACGGCCGCGCGCCCGGCCACCGCGCGCACCTCGCCGCGCCCGCTGCACGCGCTCCGCTCGTCCTAATGGAACTCCAGCGCATGCGTGAGAGAAGAATCGCTGCCAGCACAAGAACATTCCAAGCAAATAAATTGCTATTTGCGGGTAAAGCTTGCATTTAAACATTTCGCTCTCCTCGATTATAAACTGAAACAACATTAATCGTGGTTCGTTTGACAACCTATTTTGTGAAAGAGACTGAAATCTGTAGAGCTTATTTATGGCATTTTCGTACAAAAGTCCCAATAGTAAAATTGTACCAGTAAAAAGTGCTTAGACCGTTTTCAAGGCACAGGCACAGCTGCATCGTACATAATGCTATTGACTCAAATACTAAAATTGAGCCCAACATTATTGTAAACCCAAACCATTTTTTTCATCCACCTAACAAAACGTTAAACGGGCTCCTTTCTATCTATTTTTATTACAAGAAAATCACACCTTTTGCATAATTTCACACTTTAGTGCGTAATTCTGATTCTCACTTGGCTGGTTTTCTACTTCAATTTTAGTGCTGTCTCTATGTAGATCTTGTTTAATTAACGAAACGACAATTGGTATCAAAATAATGAGTTTCCGACAGTCTACCGGAAGATAGAGGGGCGACATAGACAACATGTATCTGGATGATTTAGGATGTTGTCTCATTGTGCCGAAGGTAATCTCATTAGTCGTTATATCTGGCGAGATAACGAGTGCCGGAACCGCGCAGTGATTTGTGTCCGCGCAGGGCTGGCGCGCACGTGGAGCGCCGCGCCCGCGCACGCCTCATCGCCCGCCGACGGTTTGTTTGCGACACGGCCTTTTTGTGCGCTTCCGAACCGCGCAGCTCGCTTTACACATGCGCCGACGCTAATTAGATGAGATGTTCCTTAATGAACTTTATTGAGTGACTGCCATTAGCTATTAGTTTCGGTAGTTCTATGTAAACAATCTCCGGTTAGGCGATCAAGTTTAGTTGATATTATTAGATTTTGTATCTATTGGTATATAAGTAACTTTTGCAGTTGGTACATTGTTGTATATACCCTTTAAGGTCACGGATCGATATCGGCGCTTTTCAACATACTGTGAACTGATACATGATTTCTGCACTAAATCATCAAACACCTGTTCAGCGCCTGTGAGATATTATTCTAAAATGGTTGTGAGCGCGAAGTCAATTGAATATGTAAGTCTTTCATGCTCTATTAATAATATATGCTTTCTAATGAACCTCTTTCAATTTCAGATTTTGTGGTGGAATTCTTTCTCTCCCCAATTTCAGAGGATTTAAGCCACTTTTTTATGTTAGAGGGAGCAAACGAGCTTGAGGTTCACCTGATGGGAAGTGATCACCTCTGGCCATGGACAACCGCAATACCACCGGTGTCACCGCTGCGTTATCCAAATATTCCATTTCCAACTAACATAACATACCATACCCTCATGACCATATCCCTAATGGGTTAGTCAGAGGCACACTGATTGTTGCCGTCATGGTGAACGGAACATTCAGAAGCCCACTTTTCGCCGAGGGAATATTTGAACCCAACGTATTTAGAGGCAAGCTTACCACCGTTACCCAGGTGGCTTGGGTTTTATATCGGTGATTTCCATCACTAGAGAGTTTGCCGCAAATTGTACAAGGAACACAAAGTAGGTGTGTTCGGGCCAGATTTGATCTCGGGCCCATCGGGTTCCGAGCCAAAGTGTTCAACCGCTGGGCCATGGCGCTAGTATACATCTAGGGATCATTGCACATTTTGTGACCGGCAAAAGCTTTTTACTTTTGTTGTCTATTAATTCATACTATAGAGGTAGTTAAGAGACAAAGGTCACCACCGAAGCTGCAAGCACACGTGTGGAACCACCCTGGTTCATTAGCGGTCCCCATTGAAGAAGACGGGGTCTCCTCATTAGCGGCATCGCGTCTGAGCCCCCAGCGCGCTCCGCCCACTGGTCGTTATCCCAACACGCCATAACTTGCTGTGTTTGCATCTTTGCAAATCTGTTTGGATATTTTGTGACATAAATGGGGTTGTTAGTTTATGACGCTTTGGGATGCAACATGTCATAAAATAAAACACAGTTATTGTAAAACCTGGTGAATTAAGTATTCTACTTATTTCACCCTCAAATTCGCTTTGTCAGTTTTTCAAATCACAAGAGGAATACATAATGAAGTATTTCTAATAAGTGTAAGTAATACACATACCATGTAAGTAATCTGATGAGTATAGTTATTCTTCTTCCATTTTTATAATAAAGGCGTTCTTGGTCTTGGCAGCCATACGGTCCATAAGCCTTAGCTGCTAACATCATTGCCTATAAGGGAAGTAAAAGCCCCTTACTTAGCCCCGTTGCATAAACCCGCTCTTTACAACGTCAAAGGTGTGAACCACATGTGTATCAGAAGCCGAAAACGGCTAAGTGTTAAACGGCTCGTGATCTCCCCTCATCTGTAACCGGAGAAGGATCATCACACTACTTAAGTGTGTAACACAAAATACTTAGTTTACATCGACAAGCAGTCTAAAGTGTTATTGGCAATTAGCTAACTGCAGGGTATTAAGTATTATCAGAAACATTTCTGGAGAGGTTTATATTTCAATGAATAGTTTGCCTTTAATCAGGTTGAATAACAACAACTGTTTATGGACAGCCAATGGACGTTGGGATCTCCGTTAAAAAAAATTGAAAACGGCCGAAACGCTCACGGTACTTTCGAAGGCGTGATACTGAACCACTCTACTTAGTTGTGTCATATGTTCTGTTTCAAAATCTATTTCACATCTAAGTACTTACTGCAAAGAAGAATCTTGTTGGACTTCCAGACTCTTTAGAAAGATGTGATGTGTATGTGAGCTGAACATCTGAACTATCCAAGACAAATTGTTCAAAGTCAACAGAGAGTGTGCTTGCTCAAGGGCACTGAAGGTTTGGTAGCTTTTATGAGAATTTTGGCGCTTTTAGAAGTAAGTTAGTAGGTAAGTACTTCTTGTTTCGGATGTTATTTAGGTATAACGCCACAAATCACTTTAGTGGCCACCAAGTAATTTGATGATTTCGTTCCCGTAGGATTCGGTCGGTCAGAAACTCAACTGGGAGTTGTCAGTGACAAAAACCGAAATATTTTCGACATCCGAATAAGTTGGATGGCCGCTAAAAACCCGAATTGAAGGTAACAATTGAAATCATCCGATGGGTTGTTAGTGTTGTCGCCGCAGTTGCGAATTCCCGACGCATCATGGCGGCTAGCGGCGGCGCGGGCGCAGGCGCGGTAACGAGCGATGGCGCGATACCGCGATTAACACGTCGTCGCGAGAGCAGACGCGCTTTGTGTCCGCTATCGCGCACCATCGCTAGCCACTCGCCAACCGACCGCTTATTTATGCCCTAAGTAACATTCGCTGGCATATCCATTGTCAACGCAATCACCGGAACGTACCTCTTACTCCTCGTAGGGTATTCTTCCTCCAATTTTAAGGCAAAGTCCACGTGAGAATTTTGCCATGGAGTGACAAAGTTGACTGTCTATAGCGTAAAAAGACGTGGTTACAAACCCTACAGGGACACACATACATGAGTCCGATATTCGTCTTATTTCTGTGCCTCGATACATATTTTCAAGTGTTGTTTAATTTAGGATCAGGCAATTTTAATGAATGAATGAATGAATGGGATATTAATTCGATTTGTTTTCAAATCATGCTACAGCCTTCATAACACAACACACTTGTGTTTAAGTCGAAATAATAACTGCTAATAACTCATCGAATCACTTATTTTAATAGGGCAAGCTTGTTTTGAACAATGAAGCGTGTTCATGAAACGGCGCTACGAGTGTCGGAGCACATAATGCCGGCGGCAACCCGTCCAGCGAGAACGAGTGCATCCGAGCGCGTGCAGGGGGCGGGGCGCTGCACTCGCTGCACCGGTTCCACGCCCAAGGCCTATGTAACCACTCACGTAATAGCTACTTGAACCACGCTCTTATTGCTTCCTACTCTATATACTTACCCCCTTATTCATAAAAACGAACGCAACGCTAACGTATTGTTTAAGCTATTGACGTGTTCTGTCACTTACTCGCAAATGGCGGCAGCAACAAGAATGACAGTGACAAAGCGATACAAAAGTTATCGTGTTCTATAAGAGCTGTTTAAGTTTTTATGAATAAGGGGGTTAATCTTTACCCGCGTTTAAATGCTGAAACTGCGACAGAGGCGCGCTGAATAAAATTGTAAATGCCATCGACGAAGGTATTCCAATAACCGGGTCGTTAATAGTAGTAGCGTATCAGACGGAATGCGGAGACAACCGTAGGCAGATGTAGATAGAGGCTCGATGCCGCGACATCAAGCGCGCCGCCCGGACCAAGACAGCCATACATTTTGATTCGATCTATTGAACCGCGCAGTACCTTTCCCTCCTAGAATTCCATAAACAGTCATTTGTGATGACCGATTTGGTGTACGCAATGGTTAAAAAGTTGGCTACTACACCAAAGGTAGTCGGTTCGAGCCCTGCACAGTTCAAGCATCGTACCTACTCTGGTCTGGCTGTGTCCTATGTTTTATTATATGTACCTACTTACAATTGAAAATTATTTAAGTATGGATCTCCTGTAGTAAAAGCTTTGCTTGAATTGGAGTTAGGTACATGGTTCTGCACATATAATGCCCAATGATATCATTTGAATTCAGTTTTGATAAAGATACCTACCTACAAAATACTTATTACAGGGCAAAATAAGTACAACGGAAGGGTCTTTGAAACAATCATGTTTAATAGAAAAACAATAAACGTTTCAAGTTCCAAAAGGGAAAGATGGGGAAAACTCGGCTGACTGCGCAACAATCCCCATGAAAAAATCTTCTGCTTTAGAAATTGACACAAGTAATTTGCGAGCGAACGCTCCACTGAATCGAGCTTTGTAATTTTCATGGTTAATGAAACCTTCAGTGCGATGGGGGCCAACCCTCCCGCAGCCCCCCGCCCCCGTCCCGCAGCCCCCGCGCCCGCTCACTTCATTTCGCGAATAAATTCATCACGCGGCGCTCCACGCTGCCACCGCTATGGTTTTCTCCATTATTGTTTTCACAACATTCTGCACAAATAACTGACGCATACCGCGGAAAATGATTTTGTCTATTGCCGTAACTGTGTAGCTCCGCCGAACTAGTATTGTGGCTTTGAAGTTTTGCTCAAACCTGCACACGAGTTTCGAAAGTGACCTGAAGAATTAATTATGTTTTTTTCATGAATTTCCTTCTTTTTACAGCATGTTCAGACTAATAAAAGTTTACGGGTGTCGGTTCCCTGACGCGTGTTTTCAGGGACTTGAAAGTTTTACTGGTGTAGTATTAACCCCTGACATATGACAGGGCTTTACACCAAAATCTATTTCCTGCCGCGGCCGAAACGGCTCTGTAAGCCGCGTGGACCCTTGTTTATTTATCCGATTGCCGTGACGTGTGGAGTGGAGTGCTGACTGCTGACACGGCGGCTCCGGCGCAAGCTACTGCTGCAGCGGTAATCCCTGCGCTCGCGGGGCCGACACGCGCCCTCGCCGGCTCTCGACGCGACTCGACTCGACCGGGATTAACCCGGCCTAGCGCCGAGGAACCAGTCGCGAGGGCATTGTTTATCGACGAGAGGGATTATCGCGCGCCCGGCTAAGCCGCGGCTAAACACGCCAAACTGCTGTTAACACCCTCTTTGAACTTCCCAGAATTAATGCGCCTTGCAAATAGATTTCTTACAGCTGAATTCGTCCATTGTAATTAATTGATTGTTTCTCTTTGAATTCCGAAATGAAATCCATCGTAAATAGCGTTTCGTAAGACTAGATACGTATATATCTTTCACTTTGTCTGTACGATGGTTCGATCAGGGTGATTAAGAGCGACCACTTTTCAGGTCCTTCCTGAATCTAACGCTATAGAAGACAATTATCATCTGTTTTACGAGCTCTACGATCGATTTATCGGCAGCGAGGCATGTCGGTGATCGATCGACGGAGTGATGGTGCGATTTATGAGGTATCGAGTAAGAACTGCGTCGGGTGCGATATGTGGAGCGCGTAGTCAGACTCAGGTTGTGCGGGAGTGGCGTAAATGGACATGGACACTTAAGTGGTGATTTAGAGCGCGCGTGTCGCGGCGCGGGCGTGTCGCGAGGCTATAAATAGGCGCGACATTTACCTTTGTTCCGGCTGCAGCCGCGGCGCACTCGCACTGCGGCATAAATCGCGGCAGAACGCGCCGCCACCGCCTAATCTCCGGAGAACAATTCGACACATTTGGTGCGTCTGCCACTCCGCTGCTCCGGCCGGCTGCTGCTTACCCTGAGAGCGTGTTACTCTACACGGTGTCAGCTGTTTACGTAGTTCCACTTTTGGTACTTAGGAAATTACACATCAGTATTGAGCCAGAAACTAAGCATACCTTGTACTATGGGAACTAGATACTTACTGTAATATTTTTTTTTTGTAAATACTTAAATACAGGACATTCATACATATGAAACAACCAGGACAGTACAGTGCGTTTTGGTTTTACTGTAACTTAAGCTTTGCATACGCAAAGCTTTAATATAAAAAATAACGTTATCCAACTGTTAGTAAATACCACTTTCGTGGTTCTAAAACTGAATTCTGAGTAGTTCAATCGAGGCTTTTATGTAGCTTCTATGTCAGCCAAATGCTGTGGTGATAACTCAGAGACATTTTTCCTACTACCCTATAACCTATTGGAGCTGTTCAGGATCACTGTTGTCTTTTGAAACACTGTATTAACTGGAGTGCGTAAGTGCATGTCCGTTCTTGGTTGTTTGGGCAGCCGTTGCCATTTTTTTCACAACAAAGTAACTGGTGTCGTTCAATTGTTTTGTGGAGGTACATTGTTAACAAAAAGTGTTATTGTCTCGCATCGGTTGTGCTGTGACGGACAGACGGCGCGGGCGCAGGCGGGCCGCCGCGATCTATCTCCTCGGTGACATCTTTACGAGCGCTCCCCCGCCCCGCGCCGACGCTCTTGTTGCATTGCGCGGGCGCCGGGGACGCACAAATAAATTAATCTAAATGGAGGAAACGTCCGCACGACACAAAGTAACCCGCCTCTTGCAAGCTGATATTGCTTTGTTATGACCACGTCACTTCGCGCCTCTTTAACAGCAGCACCAACTCGTCAGAGACACTCCGATAGATAGACTACAATTTGATTACTATTTTATGAGTCGAGAGTTCTCTTTTAATTTCAGACAGCTCATGAAAGCACTCTAATTAAATGTTGGAAATGCTGTTAGGTGGAATTCCGAGTGCTTGGCGTAATTGCGTGAATTTCAGCGGAAGATGTATGGCCGGCCGCCTGCCGGCTAACATGGCGGCTGAATTGTTTCGGCGTGACTGAGCTAACTGATCTTGATGAGTATTAAACTCGATGTCTGTTAAATACGTAGTTGTTGGGATTCACAAATCATACTCTTATGCATACAATGCATTGGTGATTTAGTACCTCCGATGCGTAAATTGCGCCCTTCCTTAACAGATGAACAATCGACGCAGTTCAAAAACGCATCGGATTTTTGTAGAAGGTTTCTGTACACAATAAGTAGAATCTATAAGCTATCTATGGTGTAGATGAATATTTATCACCTTAGTAAGCAAGTCCCTGAAATACTATTCTACCACAGTCCACAAAGAAATATTTTACATACCCACATTATTTTACATGTAGAAATGCCCACCGAGTGAGGTCTCCTCTCGGTGGGGAGTCTAGTTAACCATTGTAATAACTACGCAATGTAATCTACTATACCTAATGTATGCACTAACAGTTTTTAAATTAAATGACTTCTTATTTTCCTGCACACCTATTAGTATTTTAGTTTTGAGTTAAGTTGTGTAACGTAATCTCGTAGTTCAGCGTTTATTATATTTTTGGTGAGAACAAAAATCTTTGGTTTTTAAATTTTCTACATGCAGGGTGGCAATTTATTGTCTCTTCATTGCATAATAAGTAGGTGCAATAAAGAGTTACTACTTCAATCAATTGATAAAAAGCAAGAGAAATTGCAAATAAATTTCCTATCTATTTTCCGTAAGCAGCGGTAATAGAGTCAGATAACTTATGTTTATATTCAATTTAGTGTAGTGAAACCTAAGATTAGATTCTTGATAACTTCTTGATACTTACTTACACTGCTCAAAAGTGTCTAGGGATATCTCAAGCATTTTCATACAAAGCATAGCCATTTGGGAGGCTGTAATAATTAAAATATTGATACCAACGTAGAAATTTTTAGAACACAGAAACTGCTATATCTGCCCTTTCAGATTGTATAAAGAAATTCATTGTAGTAGCATTATGAACTCTCGCAGGGCGTTGCATTTTGCTGCGCTATTGTTTGGAGTAATAAAGGGTAACATCCCGGCTTATCTTATTGGTAAACTGATGTGGTCGCGTGACGTGCAGACTAGGACTCGCCGGTCTGCTCACTCGCTAATCCTTCCCCCGCATCGTACTGCCGCGTTCAGGGGGAGCTTCAGATACGCTGCCTCCAAATGTTGGAACGATCTTCCTCCACCATTGCGTTGTCTAGAAACATTGAACACTTTTAAAATAAAACTCAAGCTATTTTTATTGGAAACGCAACGGCAGCAACAAGCGTCAGAATTTAAATAACCTTACCTCCTGGTATCCAACGGGCAGACTGGGAGAAAAACAGAATTCTTCCATTTTTATACATATAGGTACTGTCGTCTGAAATAAAAATTACGACATGATCAATTGAATTTCAATTCTGACAATTTTTAATTATGTCAATTTTTAATTTATAACTTTAGCAATATTTATGACATTTCTTACCTGGATATTATTTTGTTTTTATTTTTGTTCTCGCTTCACATTTGGTGCTGTTGACTTATTGTAGGTACACGTAATGTAATAACGATTAGGTATAGACATTTGTTTTTAATTATTATTATTTTTTGACTATAGTTTTTCAATCTTAGATCTAAATTATCTCGCTGCACACTGTTCGCTTTAAGAGTGCGCATAAAGCAAAACTACCAATCTTTTTCTTGATTGTACGTGATAAATACTAGATGAAATTTTATGAATTTATTAAATGTTACGCTACATGATATTTTCAAGGGTTGTGTTTGATCAAAAACATAAAATAATTAAATTATCTCGATAAAAAAAAATCACGAAGTTACGTCTGATTTTCCCTTTTTTTCGTTTTATACTGGACATGGCAATTACTATGATGACAATTTTTTTATAAATAATTATATTGAAAAATAAGTAAGGGCTATGTCTAGTCATTTTTTAAAATTCCTTTTAGTTTTGGATTTATAACGATTAAACACTTTTGGCACTTAATACGTTTTGATTCCGCGGAAAAAGCCATCTCCCGTCGCACGTTTGTGAAGCTTGACACATATTTCTATTTCACACATCAGTACCGATCGCTCCGTTGAGACGAGAAGACTACGCTCAAATTCTTAGCTGCTCCGAGTTTCAAAATAAATAGTGAAATGGGGAAAAAGAAAAGGACTTTAAAAAGACTTAGTAAACGAGAGCTAAAAAAGTTGCAAACTGAAAGGATGGCTAATTGTCGAAGGTATGTTGTATTGTATTTTAAGAGAAATAAATTCATTTGAGTCGATCTAGTAAGATGACGTAAACAGATGGTGTAAAGTATATGCTAAGTAATCACATGACTTTAGTTGGTCTCTTCAAATAATAGGTTGATTTCGAAGGAATTTGTTTCAATCCACCAGGTATTTATAGTAAGTAAATTGTTTTCAAATAATATTTAATTTTCAGAATTGCTGTATCTCAAAATATTTCACAATCTGACAGATGTGATCAAAATGAAGTTGTGGAGGCATGCGCGTCGTCGACTATGTAGGTTTCTTTAAAAATAGTATCCATACTCGCTTTTCCATCTTGGGTTTTTTTTTATAGTAAAGTTGAAGCTAGCTGAAACAATAACTTGTTACTACCACATGAGTAAATATACTAAGTACTGTGTTTATTTTACAGAACAACATTGAATTTGGAAAATGTAGACCCTAATAGACAGCCTATATCTACAGACTATTGTCAGCCAGAAAAAAATGCTTACCGTAATGATTACTCGAGGAATGAAGAGAATACTCCAGAAAAGTATCCGCCTAAATTCTTACAGTACAATCGATAACATTTAAACTAGTGGACACCTGTCATTAGAAAAATAACGAATGGGAAATAGTCATTTGAGAAATAACGTTAGATAATTTCTGATAAGTTATCACTTTCCAAACCATCCTTTCTTAAATGGAAGTAACTAAGCGCAAAAAGACGCCGAAATTAACCATTTCCCGCCTACTTTTTTGCCTGGCCGCTGCTTTGCACTCTCCTGTAAATATATAATAAATCCGATCAGTTGAACGGAAAAGGGTGGATTTGGGTGGGGTGGTTAGAACTGCAACCACAAAACGCATGAGCCGAGCGATATTTTGACTCAGAACGCCACTTGCTACGAGTACTTTAATGCTTAATTGCAAATGACTTTCCTAATAGTGGGTAATTTGTGCCTTTTTTTAACATAAATTCCGTAAAATATGGCTTCCGCATTATTTTTTTTCTACTGTGTCATTTCTGCATGTTTTTTTTTTTGGAAATAGCTGAACTTTTTCATTACAGTTCATTGAAGCGACGCGGCACTCTAAGTAGTCGGCCACAAGCTCAGAATGAAGATCAGGCTGAAAATTTGTACGATGCAGCAGAGAGAGTGATAATAGACAAGTTGTACTTTTTTGAAAAAATAAAAATGGTATCGAATCATGCTCCTCAATTCGGTTGCACTCTATCTAACTTAAACATCACAGGATAAACGTGGGTAAAGTGGGTTTTTATTCAAAACTGAAACTTTCGTGTAATATGTGCAGAGGTGAATTCATACTGAACACGTCAGATCCACAACCAACCCAGAACCTAGACATAAACACAGCCGCTGTCACTGGGATTACTAGTGTAGGCATTGGCTTAGAACAAGTTCAAGAATTGAGTGTAGCCATGAATCTTCCCACAATGACGCACCAAATGTAGAAAAAACAAGCAACCAACAACAAGCGCAACCGTGGGACCACATCGGAGACGTGTTTGGCGCTGTTTAAGCGGAATCCCGCGGAGTTTTTGCGTCGTTTTGTGAGCGTCGATGAAACCTGGATCCACTGGTACACACCAGAGACCGAGAAGCAATCAAAACAAAGGATTCAGACCGGCGAACATGCTGGAAAGAAGGCGAAAACTGTAAAATCAGCCGGAAAAGTTATGGCCACCGTTTTCTGGGATTCACAAGGTTTGATCTACATCGATTACCTCGAGAAGGGTAAAACTATAACAGGGCTTTACTATGCCGATTTATTGGGCTGATTCGACGCCGAATTAAAGAAAAAACGACCCTACCTGGCTAAGAAAAACGTGCTGTTTCACCACGACAACGCACCGGTTCACACGTCTGCCGTTGCCATGGTCAAATTGGTCGAATTGCGCTACAAATTGCTGCCCCATCCACCGTATTCTCCAGAGTTGGCCCCTTGAGACTTCTTTCTGTTTCCTAATCTGAAAAAAACACTCCCCGGTAATAGATATGGATCAAATGGGCCTATTTTGCAGAGTTTGACAAAAACTATTTTTCGGACGGGTTAAAAAAGTTTGAGCATCGCTGTGCTAAGTGTATCGAACTGAATGGAGACTATGTTGAAAAATAAATTGCCATTTTCCAAAATTTTCCTTTACTTTTTGTAGGCTAAGTAAGTATTTATTGAATGACCCTCGTATAATATGTACATACTTGAAATAAAGATGATGTTTTTAGCATTCGTTTTCATTTTTCATTCACCTTTCAACGCCCTATAAACCAGATACAATTGAAAATCTATTATTATAATCGCTGACAATCGCGCCAGGCGGGATGCGACCCTTTAATTTGTCTTCAGTTGGTGGAGGAGAGTCAAACCACCCCCTCATGAGTTCTCACCTTGGCGTTGCGTGTGGGCTCAGTACCGGTGGTAGGGTCCAACCGCCGGGAAGCGAATAGAACTCAGGAGTGGCAGTGTGGTGGACTAGCCACCCACTCGCTGAGGCCCGTAAGGGCGACACGTGGGGTTGCGGGGCCAGTGCGGCCTGCAAGCGCCTTGAGGCGCGTGGTAGCGGCCGCGGGGTTTTAGTCGGTAGGAGTCCAACATAACTTCGTCGTCTCCCCGGGCGGCGAGGTATGCATGAAGATTACCCCACGAAAAAAAAGACACCGGGGAGCTTTTATTTATAAATATACAAATGCGTCCACCTATTACCGTCACTAATATAGAACAAAGAACGCAAAAAAAACCCGCTTGTGTATTTACTTTAAAATATTTTATTTATATTTTAGTATATAAAAATAAGTCGTGTTTTCCTTCCTGACGCTATAACTCCAGAACACACTAACCGATTTCCACGGTTTTGCATTCGTTGGAATGGTCTCGGGCTCCGTGAGGTTTATAGCAAAGAAAAATCAGGAAAATTTCTACAGAAAAGCGGGAAAATCTTTTTTCACATACAGCTAAGTCCACGCGGACGAAGTCGCGGGCGGCTGCTAGTATTTAGTATTTATTGTGAAAAAATCAACTGGTGACAGATAGACAGTGTAGTCTATGTAATAGGGCCCTGTTTTTACCTTTTGCATACCGATCCTTAAAAATAATTTAAAAGATGAGACTACTATCTACAACATAACATTCAACTTATATACAAAGTAAAATTACACACATTAAAATGTAGGTAATGTATTCACAAAAATAATGCCCACTGTGTTATCTGATTGTTTTACGTATACTACGGAAGCTACGCGTTGAGCGAGCGAGAGAGATGTATTGGGGTTCGGCGGGCGATAGTGTTCGCAGAGAGGGGGGCGCGGGTGAATTTTAATAATTTGCTGGGTTTATACGCACTCTTAAGTTCTGGTTTCTAGGACCTATCGGAAACGCCACCGGCCCACGCGGGAGCGTCCCGTGACTGCCTGCGCCGCGGCTGCATGCCTGCACTCTGGTGCTCTCAAGGTCGCGCGACGTGACGTCGCTACGCTTACTTCGCTGTTAGAACGTACACAAACACAGTACACTTCACAGCTCCAACGTATTTATGTATTATATTACACAATTTTACACTAGGTACACATTACTTTTAAAACTTATATGTATTTGTATTTTTATATTTAAATGTAATTTATAATTTTAACGCATAGCCGATTAATTTAAAAGCCGCTGCGAAGGTCCGTGTTTTCACTCAGCTGGGCCCACGGAAAACCAGCGCCTGAGCCTTTCAGGTCCAGGCATTAGCTGAGTGTGGTCCATTTGATTTTGGACATCGCGACACTGCTGTCTGGAGGAAAAATTGTTTTGTTTTTTGTTGATTTGTTTGTTAGTGTTTAATTTTTGTGTAACAATTTAGTTTTGTTTGTTTTTATCTTTTTTTGTGATGTAGTTGCGATGTCCAGATGAAATAAACGTTTTTTCTTTCTTCTTTCTTTCTTTCTTTCATTATTGTACAATCGTAAGGACGTTAAAAAAAGACAGATTTTTCTTTTAAAGGTGTCAAAATTTTAGCAAAATCAAACGTTTTTTTTTGTAATATTCTTAACCTTTATCTTATGCCTCTGTCCTCGCGTTATTCTAAGATAATGCTCAACTTGTAAACAAACTTAACTTTATGAAATATTTGAAAAATGACATCCCTATGATATTAGATAGTTTTGATGTGTGTATTTGTTTCGTGTAGACGAAAAGTCGCGAAGTGTCTTGTAAAGTAACTGATACTGCTATCAGTTAACTGTGATTGAAACCTGCGTGTGAAAGCGATGAATCTTTTTTTTTATGTCTGGGATAAGAGATAGAGAAACTTGGTTTTTGTTAGAAGAATGTTAAGTAGAACCTACTCGTACTTCATGAGCCAAAAATATTTTGTATGGGTAGATGTCGGGCCTGCGTATTGACTGCTCTCAGGCAGGACACCTTAGCGGCTAAGCTAAATGAGTCGTCAATAAATCTCGACGTCGTGTCATGTGGTGCGCGCATAAATCGCGCCGCCTGCGCCCGCGCATCCCCCCCCCCCCCTCCCCCTCCAGCTCGCGCCGCGCGCCTAAATATAAACTATGCTAAGCATTGTTACCGCGCAGCGCAGGCGCGCGTCTTCATAAGCGTTATGAATGAGTTGTCGGTTTGTTCGTCTCGGCGCATTACCGCGACGGAGCTGCGACCAAGAAAGGTGCGTCCCTGACACTCGCTTCATTAACGATCCTGCCACGAGCCTGGATTAACAGCGATGCAGAGACATACTGTAAAGTAGCCAGCTGCTACAAATCGAGCTTTGTTTCTGTAACCATTAATGCGCCATAGATGAGTTAAGCTCATTGCATGCCCTCGGGCGGGGGGACTTAGTAGCAGTGGAAGGTAGAGTCATTGGTAAGTCCAGAGAGCTCAAGCGTTGTACTGTGGTGGTAGCCTGTCCTGCCAATCAATAGGGCCCTGTGTGTGCAAGGTGTACTGCCGAAGGCAGCGAATACCCTTCACTAATTGACAAAACTGACAAGGGGATCACGGTTCACCGCCGCGGTTCCGAAGTTGACTACCGTGGGGTTTTGTTTGACACAATTTCACCATAATAGTAATAAAAGGATTTTAGGGGCGTGGCGTGTTCTAGAGTCGAAGGCCAAGATCCATTCACGGTCGCTGTTCCATATAGTCTAAGGTACTGCGCCGGGATCCGCGCTCTTCAGTTTTCAGTAACCTGTCAGGCCAGCTGACGTGAAATCAATGGTCCTAATGGTGTATCCCGGTGTGAATGCATCTCCGAAATCGAGCGCACATCGCTTACATCTGATGAATATGATCCTGCGCGCGCGCACGCCGCCACACTCGCTGCTTTCTTTATTAATGAGCCGCACCGGAGTGTTTTATTCGTCCACACTACAAACGGTTGCTCCTTTGAAACGCCCGCAACACTATGAATTACATCTGATTAAAGGGAAACATGAACATTTGTAATGTTTTGATTTGATTAACTAGTCTCGTTATTAATTTGTTATTAATAAATGATTATGCTCTGCTTATAATTTAAATATATCACCGTAAATAACTCTACTTAATGTGCCTAATATCTTTGATCACAGCGGAGTACATTTTTTGTTCATTTAGGTATTTCCAAAAGAGCATCTGCGTTTCCTTTGTCAATTTGCTGAATTAACTGTACAACTAAATACAGCCGTTTCTTGGGATGAGAAGTGGAGTGAGTTAGAGGGATCTAGATCAAACAGGGAAAAATACAATACTTGAACATGCAGATGGCCAAATATATACACCGACCATGTGGGCTGAAACAAAAAAAACAGGCAAACATTCTTCAAATATACCTGATATAATACTTTCAAATCTTCACGTCCGATCAAATTAACCTATTGTATTTTAACGTATTATGCAAACTAGCTTCTGCGGCCTTAAGCTGGTTATCATATCACAGTAAGCAAACATAATGTGACTCTACAATAACCGGTGTCGGACAATACTGCCTAGAAGCGTAAGAATCGTGCTCAACGAGATAAATGCAGTGTGGATTTAGAGCTAAATAATCCTAGAAGTGATTTGAACTTGAAAAATATTATCATCTTATCAAATTATTGCCATACTGATTAGTTCGGAACAAATAAGTGCATTGTAGAGGTACTCACTGTTTTGTAGATCTTCCTTATTGATGTTGTATGAGTCTAACATAACTTTAACTCACAGGATTTCTTTAATTTCACAGGAAGTAGGTACACTGCTGAACATGGGTATCCTTTTTTTCCTTTTGTCAGTTGTAGCCATCCTGCATTCACTAAAATCCTGCTTTGATCAAGTTAATTCGTCATATTTATTTACTGACAGAAAAATAGAAGACCTAAATACTGCCATATACAAAGAAAAAACAAAAAGCATACCTAATAACGATGCTTGGGGACAGAATCAGCTCAAATCTTATTTATGACAATATTAAGTACTAATATAGAATGAAACGAGGCGATACATCATTTCAGCAACAACATTATAAAGTGGCATCTAAAATAAGCTAGGGCTGCCGGACGAGTACGAGCAACAATTCTTTCGGCGTAACGTTTTTAATCGTATATTTTGAGATAATTAATACCTCGGTCGTACAGCGAGGGGCGTCTGATTTATACGACGGGACCGTCGCGTGCGTCGCGTGACACCCGGACTAGTAGCGGGTACCTACTCGTAAATTGTACGATATCTCAAAAATGTCTCAAACAGAAATAAAGTTACAACAGAATTAAGCTATGGCATGGTAAGCAATATCTGCGTTACACAAGGTATGCGTGTAGGGTGAAGCTTGTCAATTATTTCAAGTTTACTGCCATTGATATGCTATAAATACCGTTTTCTTTTAATAACGACGAACATTTATATTTGAACAAAACGAGAAATTATGTGAAACATTTTTCGTTTCATTAGTGAAGGGCATAACTTCGGATGTAAGGAATGAACATACTTGAACGTATTTGAATAAAGATAATTAGAATTAGAGCAGTTAAAATAAAAAAAAACAATTATTGTAGTATGTATGTAAAAACATCCCCACTAATAGGAATGCAGATCTTACATCCTAATTATCCTGAACTAAGGAGTGCGGATAACCTATCACGCTACACTTAGGGTAAGTTGCACCATAGTAGAAGTTAAAGTTAAAGTTTTTGTCAAATTTGACAATTTGACGTCATTTTTGGGCCTAACCGGTACTTTAACTGAAATTTGGATGTTTGTTATTGTTAAAGTCAGATGGTGCAACCCACCCTTAGTATTCAGAAGCTTAACATGCATGCAGGAATTGTTTGTTTAGTATGTTTAGAAGCCCTAAATTGTAAAGCTAGCCAGTCCCAGTTTAATTTGTAGAGCTCTAGTAGGTAATGTAATTACTTAGCTGTAACTACTTATTCCTTAATCTGCGGCTAAACTGTGGAAGGTAGACTCGATCCCCACTTTTTTTCATGGGGAAATCCTCATGGATACGACGATGGGGGACGACGAGGTTATGTCGGACTCCTACCGACTAAAACCCCAACACACTCAACCGTGGCACTTTGGCGGCGAAGCTGGACCGTACCGAAAGTAATGATGCATTGCTCCGCCGCCAGTGCTAGCCCCTAATGGCGCCCCCTCCAACCGATCCCCCAACAAAGGGGGGAGGCCATGAAAGTGCCTGGACTACGCAAGTACTTCCGCCGTCTCGGTTGTTGCCGTGCAATGCAAGCCAGAGCACCACCGCACTCCGGCCCGCTGACACCCACTGTACGTAGACCCTACTGGGCCCGCAACCACGAGCCACCCTAAGGGCGGCTCCACTGCCGTAACCATCGTGGGATAAAACCCCCCCACCTAGGATAAAAGTTCGGGTAGTGGACATTCTGCAATTTTTTTCGGAGAGTATTATCTATTATTTTTAGCTCCATTTATATTTAGCACTTATTATCCATTTAATCCTCAGAGTTATTCTTCATAATTGAAATCCAATGATGTATGGTGTAATGTGCCTGCCTATTAACTCTAGCTTAAAAAATACCAAAGTTAAAAATGCGCTGGCAACAAATTGCAGTCCTTTGCTATGATTTAGCCTGGTGTAGCCTTTCCATCAAGCGGTCAGCGTGTTTAGTTACCAATTTGCATTTCTTTGTAGCTATTAAAATAGTAAATGTCAAGTAATTTGTTGTGGAAGTGGCAGCGGTTACTTGGCTATTGCACTGCGTATCCGCTAGCGGCGGCGGCGGCGGCGGCGGATCAAACGCGGCTAAGGTAAACGCTGGTGTACCCGCCACTGTCCCAGTACGCGCCACATTTTATAAAAACTCAATTTTTAGCTACTTTACTAACATTCAAAGGTTATCTTCTTGTGGATTTACATTCTCGGTCATATTTGAAACAGTTAAAATAACACTTCAAAGTTAAAAAGGCTATACTATCGAAGGAATCAGCCTTCAAAGTATGCAAATCAAATATTTACCAAATTTTGACAATTCAGTGAGTTAACTTAGGACTTACCAGCTGATGATGTTTATTAAGTCTAGCAGTTTTGGTGAGCCGTACAGTAAAGAAAATGTATTCTGTAAAAGTTAAGACTATTTCCTATCCATATAAACTATCACATCAAACATTTTTTTCATTTTTGTTAGTTTTTTTGCGTGTGGCGTGTATTGGGTCTTGCAAACTCATGCTTGGCCCAGTACTCGCCACAATTTCAGGCTATTTTGGCGGTAATTGGGACACTTTCGAATTAGTTGTATCTAAATCCGCCACTGTGTTTTTTATGGAAGAAATGTTGAAAATGCTTAGCATTTTTGTTAAAAACAAATAAAACCTATGTTAGGTTCTCCGATAGCTCTGAATTTATGTCTGTATAGGACTGGTTTGTCCGTCCTTTTTCCCCAATGGATGTCTGAGCAAAATGAGGGAGACACTCACCTTTCGTCCACCGCCGCCGCCGTATAGGTCCCGTGCACGTCAGTTATCAGGTTATGCCGAGCGGGATCAAGTTTGTACAGTTATTCAAATTTACATCAATTTTGGCATATTTTATTTGAACGTGGGACTGGGTCGAACTCGACGCATGAAGTCTACGCTCCAACATACTCGCGTCCATAACAAAATCCAAGAGTGCTCTCAACTCGAATTGCTTTGTCTGGCTAGACAATTGCGTTACAGCGGACGAGATAAGTAGGTAACGGATTTGTAGAAGCTGTCCATGCGGTTGGATCCAGGTCCTACATGTATAGCCTGGTCGTCAGAACAACCTGCAGAAACTTGTGACCACCGACCTTGACCTCATGGCTGATTGTCGGTCTCTGGCACTGCAGACTACCGATGATGCTATAAACCGCCTACTGCTCAATAGACGTATCCGGAAACCCTTGCGACACGACATCCGCGTCTTCAATACGGTTTGTATTATGAGATCCGGCCAGCTATACACCTCGGTACAACTTACTATGGCTAGTACTGCCGAAGATCCCGTCAAAATAATCCAGCACACTGAACTAAACTAAAGATATCCCGGTCGTCAGCTACTACGAGGTCAGGATGAGTCTCAAACAGAGAAGAGAAATGATTTGGAACTTGGCGTTTAATAGCTTATGTTCAGCTAAAATAGTACATTGTTATCCTAGGGGTGAAAGTTATTTATTTAGTCCCGAGACGGGGTTTGGCGCCCCGAACGAAGTGAGGGCGCCAATAGTTCGAGGGACTAAATAAGTCTTTCACCCGAGGGAAACACTGTGCTTTTCATTACAAATACGAGGAAAGTAAAAATAAAAACATGAACTAGCTTAAGAAAAAATGAGGAAAATAAATGAAGATCGAATTGCCGCTTTCCCGCCTATTTTGTTTGTTTTTTTTCTGTGGCCGGCCCGCTATTCAGCCATTATTTTTTTTTTTTCATCATTAGAAAAATGGTAAATATTTTACTCAAAGCTAAGTTATTTTAAAGAAATTGTTGAAACTAAATTATAATAAAGTTATTTAAAACATATATATTCTCTGATCAATACTTAACTTTAAGTTATTTCAAATTTTACATCGTGGCTGTATAGAAAGTTTGAACATGGTTCAATAGATATGTGAAAAAGAACTAGTTTTTTTAAAAAAAAATTGACACCTGTCAGTTGAAAGTGATTCTCCCTAGGGATGAAAAGTGTTACTTTCAGCCCGCTTCTCAGGTCAGTAATGACCTACTTTCAGAGTATGAGTAATGAAAAATACTTATCTAATGATGTAAGACATTATGCTATTAGAGGGTAGCATAACGATTTGCATTCTTCTTTCTCACATGTGTTGTTTTGAGTGAGATACGAGTATAATCGTATTCTTCAAACCTGAAGATCGAGACCGCGTGCTCTGGATTAGACTGGATCTGTCTGATAACTGGCATTTAACTGCCAAAAACCAATTAATGATTAATGGTTATCTGCCAACTACATGAAATTGTATGAGTACAATACACGCGCACACTATCCATACAGCAATAGGTAAAAAGCTGACAGACATGAAACTTTCCAAAAGTAAAGCCGCTAATCGATCCACTCGTCGTTAATCGATCCCATTGCATCCACTAATTTGTCGCTGATGAAGGACATTTCAGCTCAATATTCTATAAACTGTATAGCCTCAAGCAGGTATTTGGCTAATCATCCCAGATATATGAGCTGTACTCCATATATGTATGTACTTGAGCTTGATACATGTTTAGTAATTCATGGTCATCAAGCGATGATCGTCAGCCGCATGACGTAAATTTCCAAAGCAGCCGGTGGTAAACGGCCTTTATCCACCGAAATCTGCTGCTTTTGGTTATCCGTTTACCTTGTCACAACCTGCGTTTGCCTTCAAATGGCCCTAACGAGCATCAGTTCTTCGCGCTATGTGCCTTGCCCACTGCCACCACAACCTGCTGACTTGCTGGGCCATGGCGGCGTCCTTACTTTTTCTACAGATTGCCTTGTTCCTGATTCGATCACTTGGCAAAATCGCTTTTGCCATTAAGTAGACTCACCTCGCTGTGCGGACTAGAGATGAATCTAAATGAGACCAAATGACCAACGGCTCCGATTCCACTTTCACCGTCAAAGTGGAAAATTTTGACATAGAAAGGGTGGAAAGATATGTGTATCTAAGTCAAGAGAATGGTTCTCTTGACCCATCACCAGATGGGTAAGGAAAATCAGGCTAACGCAATCACCAGACGCATACGATCAGCGCATGGGCCGCCTATTTAAAAAGAGACTATGTGTGGCCGTAAAAGAAACGAGTGGCTCAGAGAACAAAGTAAAGTCACACACGTCATCGTAAAATATCAATGGGCGGGCCACGTTGCGACTCATGGTGCAAGGCACTGGTTGAGTGGAGAGAAAACCGTAGAGAGGAGACCGTGAGTGAGACCATAAACGGGTTGGCACGACGACATCAAGAAAACCGCCGGAGTGAATTGGATAGAGACAGCATAGGACCGGAAAAAATGGCATAGGCTGTAGGAGGCCTACACCTCGTAGGGTCGAGAAAAGAGAGAAGAAGTGAGAAGGCATTTGAAAACAAAGTTTAAATTAGAAAATAAGTTGACATCGAGCTTGTTAGGCAATTTTTAATAAAGCAAGATACTAAAATGCTAAGTGAGGATAATTATTCATTCATTACAAGCAAGCAAGCAAAAACAAGATACACGATATAAAGATCATACACTAACATTCCTCGTTGAAAACTGAAAATGCTTTTCAGTCTGTTCTTCCTCTTGCAAACAAGTTAAGGTGCAGCTTATACCTACCAACTACCCCGTTCAGCACTTGGCATTCTGCAGGAGGAAGGGATAAAAACCGTAGTCAGGTTGGCTAACAAGTTTGATGAACTTTTGTTGGTATACTGTCTGGGCCTCTGGTTTTCTTAACGGCTATATACCATAGACCGCAGGCGGTATGATCCGATTAGAAAGCACTTGCGCCGCCTATATCTAGCCTCGCACACCTGGACCAACAGAGGTGGTTCCAGCCCCTAAGCCTTGCCGCTACGACAAGGCGAGGACTCATATAGGTGTTGAACTAAGGAGGCCCTTATCTACTTTGTAAAACTACACACATCAAAAGTGTCTAGGGATATCTCAAGCATTTTCATACAAAGTTTAGCTATTTGGGAGGCTGTAAAAATTAAAATATTGATACCAACGTAGAAATTTTTAGAACACTGAAACTTCTATATCTGCTCTTTCAGATTGTATGAAGAAATTCATTGTAGTAGCATTATTGTACAATCGTAAGGACGTTAAAAAAAAGACAGATTTTTCTGTTAAAAGGTGTCAAAATTTTAGCAAAATCAAAGGTTTTTTTTTGTAATATTCTTTACCTTTATCTTATGCCATTGTCCTCGCGTTATTCTAAGATAATGGTCAACTTGTAAACAAACTCAACTTCATGAAATATTTGAAAAATGATATCCCTATGATATCCCTAGACAGTTTTGATGTGTGTATTCTGAATAAAACAGATTAACTTAGCTAACTCGAAACCAAACCATATTTTACCTATAATAGCACAAGTTACAGTCAATTCAAGTGGTGAAGGACTGGTCTCATCTGCTGGTAGTTGAGCAAGAACACAAAAGCAGCAATATCACATATATTAGCGAACCCTAGCCGAATGACTTCAATGTTGAACCTTAAGCTCTCGAATTAAAGTTCAAATTGGCATACATGTGGCGGCTTCTGGGACGATTAAACGGTTATTGGGACAAAAGTGGCGCAAATTGGGACATACTGCCATTTTTTGCTTTGGACCGTTTTGCTATTTTATGCAGCTGCGTAGCTTTAAATTGTTTAGCCACCAAGCAAAACAACTAAATTATCTACCGCCTGACGTAAAAATATGTATTTTCAGTCTAGTAGATTCTGCACAGCAGCATTGCAAAGTCAGGAAAGTGCAAAAAGTGGCGGGTACTGGGACGTTTGCCTTAATTACTGTATGATTTACATGTTCGTGGAAGACGCGGAGTATCGTATTGTTGCGCTCGCGTCTAGCCGAGCTCCCGCGCTGGCCGCGGGAGCCTTTGCGAAATTACTCGTCACCCGTTTTACACGGGTGGATAAAACTAAGTACAATGCATTTTCAGTGAATTCAAGATAACCACAATCAAACCCAAACTAGGCTAATGCCTTTACTGAATACGGATAACTACTAATACTTGTTGGTAAACTTCCCAATGCAAAAAGCAAGTGATACTTCAACTACTTATACTACAAAAAAGTTATCAATTATTTGAAACGAAGTGAAACAACTTGTTTGGCACATTCTAATAATAAGTTAAAATTAGTAGGTGTGGGTGTCAAAGAGTATTCACTAATACTCCTTTGAGGTTTATAAATGTATTGATAGTCATTTGTCTTTTTTCTCAGTCTGACATAAGAGCTGTCACTCACACTTCTATTTAATTGTTGCTACGACTTGGTTTGTATTCTGTTTATTTTTACTTTGTTTTCTGTTTTTATTTAATATACTTTCATTTACCCCATTACATACAGTCCACTCATTTCCACTCTCCCTCCGTAACAAAAAGGTTCAGCGTGTGTTGTGAATTGTGCGCACCGTCAACGGTGCGCACAACGGTGACAAAACGCTGGTAGTTTTCTACTTTGGCAGAAAATTTCATTCATCGTATCGGTATTAGCTAATTTCATTTCCCATACTTAATCTAACGCCCTGACCTTCATGCTACTTTAAACGAAGACGCGTACGGAATAAAAGCTCGCGTCGGCCGGTGTAAACCCCCCTCGCGAAGCTAGTGGCAGTTTTTCACGAGGCGGCTCCGTTTGAAGTGTTTTCACGTGAGCAGTTCCCGGGATCGCTTCTTCACTTCGGATTTGAATTTTAACGTCCTATTGTTATTAATTAAGCGGACAAAAAAGCTGTTCTTTTCTTCAGCGCAACATTAGCAGTGATATGTGAATGAGTGATGAAAGATAATCACAGTACTCGCATCTAGACTTATTGATATTCAGTAATTACGAAGTCTTTTGTTGAATTATTTCCAGCAGGTTTATTTTATCAATCTGCAAAAGAAATGTCTGGCCCATTGCTTTATTCTTTGATGGTATTTATATTATTTTTGTTTTATTTAATCATGTTTAATTACGAAATAAAGTAGTCCTTTGTGCAGCATCATAACACAGCCCATCGTAAACATTTCGAAATCATACCAGAAACAGAAACCAAAGCCAGGCTAACTGATTTATTTACTGATTTACAATAGCCACAAATGATATAACTTCCCCTTTCCTCAAAAATCGTTTTTACAAAGATACTAAGATTTTATTCTATTTAAATGTGCTATTTAAGTTTCTCATTGAAAAATGCTACTATTGCACTTAATATATTAATAAAGAGCGTCGTGGCCTATAAGTGGTCAACACTCTGGCTCGGAAAAAATATAACAGCAGTTGGCTCGCCCCTGCCAAGCTGGGTTCAAATTACCTGGTAAAAATATAGGCTGTTTATCTGAAAGTTCCCTTCACCATGACGGTGTCTCTGACTACCCTGTTTGGGAAATGCTCGTTAGGGTATGTTGGGTTTAAGTTATGTTGTAATATTAATGATAATTTTGATGATGACATTGTGTTTTTGAATTTTCAAATGTTTTTTGTTTGAAGCTAATTTTTTTGAATGTTTAATTTCAATTCATGTACACATAGGTGTAGCATAGAGCACAAAATCTTGGAAGAAAATCTTTAAATGATGTAGGTACTTTACCTTTGTTTATGAATGAATGATAATGATTAGGATTTAAACGGCCAAGCAGTTCAAGGAAGATTCTTGCTTTGAAATCCTACTGCAACTGCCAATTCGGTAAATATCTTTCAATATAAGTGAATTCCTTCAATCTCTACTTCGACGTTAACGTCTTATTTTTAAATGTAGAAAAGCCGAACTACTTTGAGTATAGCTGTAAAATATCTAGGTGGCCGAAGTCACGTGAAAAATCTGGTAACCTAATACTTTTAGATTTTTTCTGTATTAACAAACGAAAAGCAATCTAGGTACCGCTCTGTGCTAAATCAGGAGGCAATGTCGTGTCGGCGAATTGTGTGCTCCTCCTTTAAAGAGAATATTATCGAACGATTTATTAACTGCAGTGTCTAGGTACATCAGAACTGTCGGATACAGTAAGTGGTGTAATGCGCTGGGCTCGGGCGATAATTGCGCAATTAGCGCGACGACCTCGCCGCCGACGCGCCTGCTCGATGCGCGATACGGGCAGGGTTCATGCGCTGGGAATGCGATACGCGGCGCACACGCAGATTAGAACGTAAGCGAATATAACCTAGCCTATTGGCACATGCCAGAAATGTTCTTTGATAGAAAAAATATTAAGAATAATGAAATTACGAGCAAAAGGGCGCGCCTATTCTCCCTGCCATTAGGCCTTTTCTCATTCTGTAGGTTGACCTAAAACCTTTTCGGTGACCAGTATGAGCGCAGATCTAGTTGCTTTAATATCCAAAAATTACAGTTCTTATATCTTGTTTCGACTTTCTCAATCTGCGTTCTGTTTACAACGACAGTACAGTACTGTGAATACAAGTACAGTTCTTCTTAAATGTACTGAAAATCAGGGTTTAATGTTCGCTACCCCTTGTCGTTGACATAGGAGTATTATCTTTTGATGAAACCAATAAACCAAGCTTGCATGCTTTTGTGTCGATTTACACTTAGAGTATGGCTTTTGTAACCGATGAGTTATCACTGTCATCCCAATATGTGTCACTTAGTCATAACTAGTGAACAAAAACTTTATCACGTGTGTATAAGCGAGTGAGTGGTGACAATTAGCGCATGTAGGTACCATCAGTCATTAGCATCCCGCAGCGCGCGTCATCTGCATATCGCGGCGCGCGCGCAGCCCGCATCGCAGGAACGACTCGTACGCCCTCACTGCGATACACGCAAATATGCACTTTTTCTTCCTTATCACTACAACTATTATTTATTAGAAATTTACTACAAGCGTTATGGTCAATTTTTTGCGGGATTGTCTGTGGTTCTCGTGTAGGGCAAATTGGCTTCAATTGGTCGCCTTCAAATTTTGACAAAACTGTGACTGGAGTAACTAAATTTTAAAATCATGACTAACTTACCGATTTTTGTCATCAACAATTACAATTATTTTAGACAAAAGCCTTATTTAAGAAAAATAAAGGAAAGTCAGGTAATCCTGAGCAGATCAGCTCTGGTATTCAAAACTCATTTCACTCGTGGTGAGTTATCTTTAAATTTCAATTTCTTTGCCACTGTGTTCGTTTGACATAAGAAATGAGGGAAAATACTATTTCGGAGTGAAGCACAACAACAAAACCTTGAATTGGTATTTGGATAGAAATAAATTTAAAATGTTATTTAATGGAATAGAAAAATGTTAATTTGGTACCACAAAAACAAAAAAATAATAATTACAATAATAACTTAAACTAGTTTACAAAAATGTGTGTACCAAAATGGTCTCGGCTCAGTGTAAGGCCGTGACGGCAGAGCTCGTCACGACCACTGGTATTCTGCGGATGCCATGTGACAGGAACGGCTATTTGGCTTAGTTCTTTTCACTCAAACGATCACATTCGTGTAGTTAAGTATTTAGTTTTACAAAACGCCAAAATACAATCTCATCTTCGAAATGAAGTATGATGCCAATGCAGAATGCCACCCCAGGTTACGACAATAATATGATGTGCCCGTTGTTGTACGTAATGAAAATTATGTCAAAGAATAAGTTCAATTTATGTTGTACATAATGAAATGTTATGTCAAAGAATAAATTGAAAACGTTTTTTTCCCACAAAAATTATTAAGAATGAAAGCCCTTTTTGCCTTTTTGGAAAACAAAGAAAATTTATGTGAGTAAGTAAGTACCTACCTGTGATATATCTGATCTACTTAAAAAAACTCACTTATTCGCTCTGAGTGCTCAAATCATTATTGATAGAGTGCAGTATGGTAAGGGGATGTTAGTTTAGTTCTAATCTAATTAACTCGCTCACTTTATATTTATCGCTCGTCTTGAATGTGTTTGCTATAAGTAGATAAGTATTAATTTACACTAAGTACCTAACTCATGAACATTGAAGAGATATGGAAACCAACGAGAGTAAACGAAATGGCTGGCTGTTAAAGATTACTCCTTGAGGAGCTGAAGCGTGATCTAAGACATACCTGCCCCTGTAAAATATCAAAAGGTTAGCTAATCTAAACTGATGTAAGTACCTACCCTTTACACCAGTGTAATCCACTGTTTTTTGTTTATTTTTTCACGTATGCAGTTGCCCGGCTGCACTGCTGCAAGTAGCAGAGATTAAGCCGTCTTTGTTTTTTTTCGCTTGTTATTAAAGTGCAAGTAAGCAGAGATGCGAGCGCGATAGCCTTCCGCGGGCTCCCCGCCCTGAGCCGCGCCCGCGCCCGTGCCGGCACAATAGCGCTTATCTGCGATCGACGACCGATTTGCATGCGACCCTGTTGCGATTACAACGCACACGCGCAACCGTCGCGCACCTTGCCTGTGTGCGTGCAAGACCGATGTGGGCGGAGCATGCCAAGCCACGCCCATTATCACGGTCGGCCACCACCGCCTGAGGTGCCTGACATTTGGACCGAGGCTGTGCGAAGGTCTCACACTAAATAGCCAAGGCGGAGCTGAGACTCAATCGATTAGCCGCTGAATGGAGTCACGCCACTCAGTGTCACCGCGCGACATAAGTGATTCTAATGACCGTTAATTAATGTTGAAAGATATGCCTGAATATGTTTCATAATAGTCGTTAATTCTTGGATAGTTAGTTTCTGGTTAAATTCTCCTCGAATGAAATACTTAAGTATGTGATCTTTCTGAATTTGATCCGACTGTATCCCGATTTCCTTACTTACCGTATTTAGGTACTTATTTATTTTTAAACAAACTCAAAATAATTTAAAAAGTATCAGACATCTTGTATCCAAGATCAGATCTTAGGTGGTCAGAGACTGATAACAAGGAAGGTGGTTAAAATATCCGGATTTTGTTTCCACCTAGGGGAATCAAATCCGGATATTTTAGCACCAACTCTATTTATGGCACTAAGCCGTCAGACGAATGCAGACTTATTCATTTACCTTCCCACTAATACATTTATGAAGCATATTATTTATTGATACAATGTTGCAATCTGTAATTAGTGCAGTGCACATTGACTTGTCCATAATAAGTAACCATTGGCACATTCGGTTGGGTAATCTTCTCGTCAAAGCCATTACTATGTCTTGGGTCGATTAGCTTGATTCGAGCTTAGTTATGAGTTCTCAAATGAAGTCCATGCATGGATCGATTTTGTACTAAGTGTAATTACAAGTGCAGATTAGTTGGTCTCAATAAGGCGGGCGCGGACTGCGGGCCGAATGCTACGACTATAGCAATGCCGGCAGGTGCGTCGATCGACACAAGCAGAGCGATGGGGGGCGACGTACGAATCGATCTACCTTAGAAGATATACTAATACAGAACGCATTTTTTCTATCCTGCTGTGGGCATGTGTAGATATCTCGACTTAAAATTTACATATCTTTGTACATTTTAATTATGTTTCGAAGGGCTATAAACGGAGTGTTGACTTGACAGTATGTTTCCTTCCAGTTATGGTGTTATTTTGCAGTCGATCCTTTACCGATATTTAATGAAAGAATTCTGCATAACTACATGGTATTGTTAGCAGGTACTTATTTACCTAAAAAGTTAAAGAAAGAACCAAAATATGTTGCAATTCTGAAAATCACCGGCACCAAATAAGTTTAAAGTCATGTAAAATGTGTAAGAAAGCATTTTATCCGAATACGTGCCTGTGCTGGCACAAAACTAGCTCTGAACAGATTAGGCCCTAGGACACACCTAGCAGTTCTTGGAAGCAGCGCCGAGTGGCGACGGCTGCGGGCTGGAGCTCGACAACGTCTCACGAATGATCTACGAGTACTTTGTTTTATTGTCTGTTTATTAGACGATGCTCTTCTACAGGGAATTGTTTCTACTGTGAAGACATTAACTGAGCCTTTATTTTAGATATTGTAATTCCTAAAAAAATATAATAATCAAAGGTGTGCGAGTTCGAACACTTATTTTTCCTTTAACAGAAGCATGAAACCTCTGGACATGTATGTTGGTGGGGTCCTGCTGACCCCGAGTTTGCTTATTTCCGACTGCTGCAATAGAATATCAATTTGGTTTTATTACTTAGTACTTATAGTTCGATGTGAGTTTCACACATTTGTTATTCTGTGTCTCATTTAACAAATAACTCTATTGACCTTTTTGCTTTCTGCTCTACAATCAAGTACGTTGCTGTAGCTTAGAGGAGCTTTTCTTTAAGCTATTGCTATTACAGCACTATCACAATACTTACCCCCAAATTCACAAACGACAATCGTCACTAAGCACGCGCTCACGCTCATGCTGTCCCGTAAATTGGAATGGAACTGAAAGGGACAGTTATACTTCTGAAGGATGCTCAACCTTGAGTTACGTTTGTGAATTTGGGGGTTAGATACTTATCTATATTAATATAAACATGAATCGCTGAATATGTTGCTAAGCTCAAGTCTCGAGAGCAGTTGAATCGATTTCGATAGTCAGACTATTTCTTGAGTTGGAAAATAGTAAAAAAAAACATCCTGGGTTTTGTACTTGGCGAAAGGGCCCGTCCTCTTCGCCAAGAACAAATCGGCATATTTGTTGGTTGTCAAAATATTGTCCGTCACCAATTAAAAATAAGCATCTAAAAATAAGGTCTGTCTGGAAAGCTAGTTGTAAATACAAGCAGTGTGCTGAAACCCATGAGTTACAGAAAATGAAGTTTTCTCGGCGGTTAAGCGCAAAATGAGTGTGGTAAGATCTGTTATAACAAAGAAAATGGTTTTATGGAGAACATAGTCACTTTATTTATTGTATCATAAAATTATTGATGAAAAAATTTTCAGGAATCCACTGTGTCTTTAATTAATAATTAAATAACTCTTGTGGTATTTGAGAGGAGAACGCCAGAGCTTGGGTGACCCGTGATATTCTAGCATTGCTCGATACTTAAGTAATTTATACAAAATCACTCTCTGTATCTATGCGGCAGAGATACCATTGTACCCTGAAAGGCCCCAATATAATAATTTTCGATTTATTTTTTTCAATTATATATTAATTGACACATTACGTAGCTAGGCTGTCAGGCGTGTCTCCAAACTACCATCTGTTGATCGGATGTGTTGTGAAACTATGTGCCCTAATGACTTGAATATTCAGAAAAAAAATACATTCTTAAAGGAATACGAAATATCGTCAGTGGATGACAAAAACGTCTCGACACCTGTCCCACTGCCACGGGAATGCGTCTGCTCGTTATCGGCAATGTTGGGGAAGTACAGATAAATGACTAATATCTCGAGATGACGGGATACGTTTGATGAGATATCTACTTACGGGGAATCAAAAACTAATAATTAAGAACAAAATAGTGCCCATCACAGCAAATTATATAAGGTACAGTATCCAAATATTATTACTCTAGACAGTTGCACAGCCCAAACTTCCTACGTTCTCGGTCAAGACTTGCGGTAACTGTTGCAATGGCATTCATTAAAAATAATGAATAAACAGTGGACATCGAACGACTTTGCATCTCTACCAGCACCCATAATTACTGTACTTATCGGGAAAACACATTTGCTTGTGATAAAGTCTTTGAACTAGTCTTTGAACTACTGGTAAGTAGACTAGAGTTAAGAAGGGTGTTTTCCAATTTGTTGTTTTCAGCACTATAGTAAAATTTTCTTATTTATATTCAAAATATACCGGACCCGTTTAGTTCGATTCTCAGAGCAGCAAATTTTGTTGCCGAGACAAGTATTATTTGATTTATAGATAGATAATGTTTTGCTCACCCGGGATGAAGATATATTATTTGCAGCTACCTATTATGTTCTTTCGTATGTTGGCAAGAAAATTCGTACACCAATTGCAACTCAAGCAGTTTACTAAGCAATGTTATTAGAGCTTATGGGATGCTTAGCTGTTTTTGGGCAGATGTTTTGTGCGGTGCCTCGTCGGCTGGCGACCACAAGCGGCAATTATCTCCCAAAATGTGCAAAAAGTCGTCATCCCTATGGGGCGGAGCGCTGGCGAGGCGGGGGAGAGGGGGAGAGGGGCGGGGGGAGTCCGTCTAATTGCGGCGCGGAGTGTTTTTGCGGGTCGCGCACAATCTGTATGCGGGCGGCGCGCGGCGGCTTCCACGAACGCAATTACCGCATCCGCGCGGTCGGCGGCCATCTTGCTCGTGACTTATGTGCGCGCAACTACAATTATCGGCAATTAACATAAAGCACGGCCATTGAGGCCGCAGCCGCTGCCGAACTGAGCAATTACGCCGAGGGTCGCGTCGCGCCTAATCGCCGACGCGCAACAAATGCCCAAGTACGCGCCCGCGCAGACCCACTCGTGCGCATTCCGACGGGTATATCTTGTCACTCATTCGACAAATATTCGCAGTGTCACATAACTCAGTGCGGAAACTTATTCGCAGGGCATAAATAGTTAGTAATGGAAGAGTTTTTAAACCTATGGGTAAATAAATTGCATGACGTATGTATTTTCAATTAGCTCTACGTTACGCATTTACTTAATTATCACCCCTGTTCTCTCTAAAACTGACGCAATGTTACCAACCAGTACAAAACCTATCAACCAGTTGGTTTTCTATATTGAAAAAAGTTCGCTACTGTCCTAGTATGGAATGTGTGCAATAGTACTTAATCAGGTATTTGAACACTCGAATTCTAAGAACGAATTTCGAACATTATTTCAACTTAGCAAACGTGTTTTTTTTATCAACAAACATTGGTGCTAGTGTAGGAAGCCTTTGAATCTGCCCCGCGGCGTCGCCGCTGTTCAAAATCAGACAAGAACATTATACGAAAGCTACACGTAGAGTATTACAAAATAACAGATCAACAGATTAACTTCCATGTAATTACTTTAACAACATCACACCCTTATGAAATTCCTTATTGACATCAAGGAGTTGGTTTCCGTACCTGGCATGTAAGTATTTAAAGATAAGTTTTACCGCAGAATCCTTCATAAAATGTTAAACCGAATGACAGCAGCTGCGACAGTTTATCTTTATGGCGATCCAGAGGTGAAGACCGCTGATGCGGCTCCCAAAATTGTTAATAGTTAAGATGCAATCTGAGCTTTTATTGTTAAAGGAGGTATTGCGGCCGCGTCTAATTAGTTTCGACTTCTTATTAAGTGGACACTTCGATAACGCTTAATGGCTTAGTAATAGTGGGCGCGCACACCCGACGTTTGTTTTTACGAGCCGCTCGGGACCACCGGCCGGGGGGCGTGCGCCCGCGCCGCTGCATTCTGAGCCGTATGCGCAGGGGGGTAAGGGCTGGTGGTGCGCAGACGCGGCGGTCCGACGCACTTTAGGAGCGGCTTTAATGTCGCAGATAAGATAGAGGGCGCGAAGGTGGCGATGAGTTTACACGAGCCTGTGACCGTAAACTCGCCGACGTTTACATTGAAACCCTTTACCGGAGCTACCGCGCGCCGTAAACAGCTATCTGTCACGAGTACAAGCACACCAGGCAACTACTGTGCAGACCAAATTTTGAATATCTTAAACAGAATTACGCTCCGTATAGCTCCGTATTCGTTTTAATACAAAAAAAGTATTTAATTAATGTTGCAAAATGTAGCTAGCACATAACTTGTATATTTTTTAACGAACAACATTAATTATTGTAACTATTATAAGCTGAAATGTTTGTTCACTCATGTGGTTCATACCTAATTATGGTTTTGTCCACACGTGCTAAAATATAAAATCGCATTCAGATAGCGTCTCGATTGAGCTCTACACTTAAGGAGTGTAACGTTTACTGCAATGGCACACAACGCTATGATCTTCGTGGTCCTCATGTCAGATTCCTGTAAAGTTTTGTAACAGCTGATAAAGTCAAACTGGTTTTCTAGCGCAAATACTCTTCAAGACAAGAATGAATAGGTATTTAACAGGTAGACATGTACCATCATAATTCATAATAGCAAATACGTCTTCTATTAGGTTCCACTAGGAGAGATTGCGATCTCTGTCTTGTTGCTATTATAAAAAAATTATATACTACACAGCTAGCTCTGGGGATAATACAATTGTTCATGTAATTTTACTGTTTTTTATTTGTAACTTAAAACTGAAGAAGTATCTACTCCCATCTATTTTGATCGTAGAACCGTACATATTTAACAGTCAAGACTGTAGTTTATAATAATTGACCAATAACAACAAAACACTCATAGAACAAATTAAAAAAACCAAAAAATAAAGAGGGCAATATGCTACGAGCTACGGCGCGTTTGGAACAAGGCCGTAGCGACAGTGCCGCGCGTAGCAATGTACCGCGCTCGATGCACTACGAATTCCTGAGCGGCTACGGACACAATCTAGCCGGGCCTAGTTTATGAACGCGTCGTTCCCTCAGCTAATTTAATATCTTTTACTGAATAGTAAAAAACATAGATGTCTGCTTCTTCGCTTATTCTTCTGTACGAAAAAATAGGTTTTGGTTAAATAACGAAATGTGAATATTTATTTTATCAATCAAAAAAGAATCAAGTCAATTATCTCCCGTCGTAGGGGATATTCTGGAAAGATATATATATTTTTTATATAAAAGTTTATGGGTTTATTTATTGCACAAAAGTAGAGTACAAATGGCCAACTTAATGCTTCTAGGCATTCTCTACCAGTCAACCACACAGTCAGAGAGAGAAATTAGGGTGTTCCTTTAATAATAACAATTCTATGTTTTATTACTGTTTTAGCATTTTCCATGCAGTATCTTTACTGAAGATCTGAAAACCAGAAAAAGACATTTGGTCATGTTGGCATCAGGCGGGAATCGAACCCGCATCTTTCGCCAAACGGGCGACTGCACTAACCACTGTGCTGCCGAGGCCATTCACAGACCGGCCGAATCTTTCTGGTATATTTACCCTATGAGTCAAATATTGGTTCAGCAGTTCTAGAACTTCTAGAGTTGTACCTACGAGTAAGTACTCGAACAAACCCGAGTTTGTTTTTATAGGCCTTGACCCTTAGTCTTCAGATAGACCCGGGCGCCTATTTAAGTAACATTTTTCCTGTGACATAATGTATGCGGCGCCCCCGCGGCCGCGCGGTCATATTTCGTGTTATCGATCGGCATCGGCCTGTAGATCATCGAATGGTTCGATTGTTTTTTCAGCTGTCGACTCGACGTCAGGTGCCGTCGGCAGATACACACGATCTGACCTCATCTACACGCTGACTAACCGTTCTTCAAATTTAAACATACAGAAGGCAAAATTATAGAAATACTTACAAGGAAAAATCAATCGGTCTAGTTTGCAGGCGGACTACCTACCGACCCATTGTTTTCCTCTGGTATCTTTATCTTTGCTCAAGACAGAGATACAGCATTGATAACGTTAAATGAACACAGTTACAACATCACTTGTGTATCGAAAGCGCATTGCGAACCCTATAAAAGTGGAGGAGGAGCATTTGTGTATTTAGCAAGATTAATTTTATTATATACCTTTTAGTCTTGTCTAGAGATATTTTAATTTATTTTTTCATAATAATGATGAGCTTTTGGCATGCTATAGCTATTTTCTTTCAAGTTCATGTTTGTAATGTACTAACTTTTAAAAAAGAGAAACATATGAATGTATTTTTTGGAATACTACATCGCCTGAGTCGTGTAAGTTTGAGTAAGCTTAGGCTAATTGCAGCCGGGTGTTTTTTCAGTCAAAAGCGAAGTGCCCTAGGTAGGTCTTCGATTGAAGTGAAAACTATTTTTGTAATCATTGGCGCAGTTAAACTGAAATGCGGTCGACAAATCAACCAATAACTTAGTAAATACTTTTCTGCTTCGGCTCCATACATTACTTATTTTATGGTACATTAAAAGGAAAATGCGTATTGAATCCTACTAACAGCGCAAAAAATATTGACGTTAACATAACTCACGTAAATACTTCAATAAAAAGGAAAACTGCGCAAGAACTCGAGATACGAGAATAAAAATAAGCCAGTATTTCTCTTATCGAACAAAATATTCGTATTGCCTTTTAAATCTTTTCATTTATTGTTAGTCGCCGGACCCATAACAATTTTTCAGCAATTTGCAATACTATAACGTTATTTACGAGTGCTTCGTTGTTGCCTTTATTTTACGGCCAAAAAATTATTTAGTAAAATAACTTGACACATTTATTTTATATTTTCAAACCAACACTTCGATTATTTTCCATCAATCAGCACAAATAAAATATTATTAACTTATCATTTTAGTCATTTTGAGAAAGAGTTTAGACGTCTTTGTAAATACTATTATTAAAATAACAATAATAATTATGTTACCCAAAATTGATCCTCTTGTAACACACAAGAAGATCAATCTGATCGGATTGCGCTGCCGCTGAGGCGGTTAAGCAATCGGCGTACCGAGCCTGGGCTGATGCTCGCGCGCGTAAAGCACCCGACGTCAGCGTAAAGAAGAGAGCCTATAACGCTGCTGCCAAGTCCTACAAAAAGGTACTCAGAAAGACTCGTTTCGACCGTGTGAGCCGTATTGGTGCCAAACTCGCCTCTTGCCCATCGGGTAGCAAGGCATTTTGGTCCTTGGCTAAGTCGGTCGAATCGAATTTTTGCCGCTCATCGCTACCACCGCTGATGAAGCCTGACGGATCTCTGGCCCACTCTGCGGAAGAGAAAGCAAATTTATTTGCTGCTCTTTTTGCAAGCCATTCGCGTCTTAGTGCTGGAAGCCAAACACCACCTATATTACCCCCATGTGGCTCAGTTTTGCCTGAGTTCCGCATCCGCCAGAAAGAGGTACTAAAAACGCTTCGCACTCTCGACGTGAATAAGGCCAGTGGTCCTGACGGGATTCCTGCAGTGGTCTTGCGGAATTGTGCGCCCGAGTTGTCTCCTGTACTGACACGCCTGTACCGCCTCTCTCTATCAACGGGACAAGTTCCGAAGTCTTGGAAGCTTGCCAACGTGCAACCTGTGCCCAAAAAAGGCAGTCGAGCCGACCCTGGCAACTACAGGCCAATTGCAATCACCTCTATACTTTGTAAAAGTATGGAACGTGTTATTAACAACCGGCTCCTGGCGTACCTTGAGGACAACAGTCTGCTTAGTGATCGACAGTACG
The DNA here is from genome assembly GCA_950022985.1 of Udea ferrugalis. Taxonomy (NCBI): domain Eukaryota; kingdom Metazoa; phylum Arthropoda; class Insecta; order Lepidoptera; family Crambidae; genus Udea; species Udea ferrugalis. The sequence goes on from OX465521.1 coordinate 198,030, forward strand.
GTTTTCGCCGAGAACGGTCAACTGGTGATCTTCTTGCGTACGCCACTCACTTTTGGGGTGAAGCCGTCGAGAATCACGGCGAGGCTCTTGCCGTCTCTCTCGACATCTCAAAGGCATTTGACAGGGTCTGGCACGATAGCCTTAAAAGCAAGCTACCGTCATACGGAATTCCCACCGCACTGTGTCACTGGATATCTGACTTCCTGAGTGAACGGTCAATAAGGGTAGTCATTGATGGCTGCTCTTCCGACTTATTGGCTAAAAATGCCGGAGTTCCTCAGGGGTCTGTTCTCTCTGCAACATTATTCCTGCTGCACATCAACGATCTGCTGTGCCCAGGTATCTTCGGATACGCAGATGACAGCACCGTTACAGAGAGATACATGTCCAGCGCTCGCACTAGTCCGGCTGAGACTGAGTCCCTTAGAGAGGCCATGGTTGAGCGGATGAGCTCAACGTTAAAAGCAGTGTCCGACTGGGGCGAAGCTAACCTCGTTGAGTTCAACGCCAACAAAACTCAGGCGTGTCTATTCTCCGCCAAACGGAGTCCTTTAAATCTGACTCCTACTTTCCTGGATGCACCCATACCGATAACCAACCACCTCGAGCTCCTTGGTATGGATTTTTCATCTGACCTCAACTTCGGCAGTTCTATTGAGTCCAAAGCAAAAACCGCTGCTCAGAAACTTGGTATCCTCTTTAAGGTTAGGCGGTACTTCACACCGGAGCAACTCTTACAGTTGTATCAAGCACAAGTTCGGTCGTGTATGGAGTACTGCTGCCACCTTTGGGATGGCTCTGCCAAATACCAGCTGGATGCACTGGACTCAGTAGACCGAAGGGCCAGGAGACTGATAGGTGACGATATGCTCGTTGGAACCAAACTTCAGAGTTTGGAGCATCGGCGTAAAGTTGCCTGTCTATCGGTTTTTTATAAGGTGTATTTCGGACAGTGTGCGCAGGAACTTCATGACCTGATCCCACCCTCCACTTTCTACCACCGGACCACTAGACGCCGTGAGGGCTTTCACCCCCATGTGGTCGATTTTCCAGCGGTCCGAACTAAGCGGTTTGGTGCTTCCTTCCTGGTCCACCGCTAGGGAGTGGAACGCCCTCCCTGCGTCTGTGTTTCCGGATACATACAACCTTGGTGTCTTCAAGGCAAGAGTGAATAGGCATTTTCTGGGTAAGCGTGTTCCACCTTCGGCCTCGTCATCGCTTACCATCAGGTGAGTCTGAGGTCAAACGCAAACCCATTTTTAATAAAAAAAAAAAAAAATCTTTAAAAGTGCTAATAGTTTTACATTGGCAAACTATGCACGTTTTTAAAGTGGCTCACTTCATCAGTTTGAAAACCTCATAACGAAGGTTGCTATTTCCATGTAAATCATTCTTAATCAATTTCAAGACGGCTTTTAGGTGAATTATCTAGGGTTACGGCACTGAAGTACCTACTCACATGATTGCCACCTCATTCCATGGAATAGAAAATCCACAATAACTAAAAAATATTTGTGTCCAACTCGTTCTCCTTATTCAAATTAATTAATGGGTGTCGATGGTATCGGCCCAGGGTCGTCAGCGGAGACGACCGCGAGCGCCTGCGCAGCCCCGGGGCGCCACCCTGCTACCCCGGCCCTACCGACCCCTGCCTAAAAAACTAATGTCGTAGATGCGATCGACTATTATGTACTATTGGTGCCGTAGGTGTTTTACTTTTAAGGCTTAGGATTTTTCAGAGAGATCAAAAATTTTGAGGTTAAGATGAAAGCTAATGTTAGTGAAACCTGCATGAAGATAAAAACGCTATCGTAAGTAGATGCCTACCAACCTCATATATTTAATTAATCAAGCTACAAATGTGTGATTAAAAATAACAGACGGTGTCGAATCAAAAATCTGTTTCGGTAGCTCCAATAGTTGATCTTTTCTACAAGTACGACGATTTCCATTTCTACGAGCTTCTCAGAACAGATTCTCTTGCAGAAGCGGTTAAACAGGCACAAGGAGGCGAAGCCTCTTTTTTATGGCTTCCAATTAAAGCCTCTCCATAACTCAGTACAAGCCTCGGCAACCAGCCGAGCAAGCCAGCAAGCCAAGCCAGCTTGTTGACAATCGTTGTTTCACGTTCTGGAATTACTTTAAGAGAACAGAACTCTCATTCAGGTAGGAGAACCTACCGGATGTACAAACGGATATAAACCGATGGATGCACCAGAATATGTCGTAGGATGGCATGGGCATCCTCCTTCCGCCTTAGTATGTAGCGATTTCGCTTTTGGATGCTCACTTCGTTTCTTAAGCCAGCTGACGGTTCTTGCCCATGGGCCCCTAAAAAAGACCACCGCCCGCCACTGGCCGCAGCGACAGCGGGCGATACTATAAATTCTGCTGCAGTACCGATAGGCCCTCTATGATAAAGACATAATTTACTTCCGAGCACACAAATACCTCTAAAAACTGGAAGTCATCGTATTAAACAGTCGATTTGACAGCATAAATTATAAAGTAATAAATACTCAACAAAAAATGTCAGCGACTTCGACAGGAAGGTGCCACAGAGATCAAATAATAAAGAAGTCGGATCAGGCAAAACGATGATGAGCAAAACACATTGCGATTAAAATGTATATTCATCAGGCATAATGTGCAGGCTATTGCGGCGCGCACGGCGGCGCCCGGAGCGCGAGGAATGCGAAAAAACTGACGCTGGAATTTATGCAGTGCCTCCATCTAAACATACATCAAAATATTTAATGAGTACACGCATGATCACGCGACCGGTCCGCCTCATGACTACACTTCTTCATGCATTAGACACACTTATAGCGAAGGATCTGCACAATATGGTGCTGAATACTTTAAAGTTAACGGCTCGACGAATGTGATCCTGCAGATACATACTCGTAGATACCCCCTAAGTTGGTGTCAGATAGAATCAATTAAAACCTTCGACACATCGCCAATGGATGGGTTTTGCAAGAGACGCGTTGGCAATCAATTAACATATTAATGCGAGTTTATTATTTTCTCCCGTACATGAGGAATAATCAGACATGTTTCAATTTGGTATAAGCCATATAAAAAAGAAAAAATACTTAAAAGTTAGAAGTGTACCATTAAATAAAAATACAAACAAAACTAACTAACTGACAATAACATCATGTGTTTATTAACCCATAACTCACAAATCAATTCCTATTCTATTCTTAACTTAAAAGTTATACAGGGTGTCCCATAAAGAAGTGTCAAGCCGAAGCCTAGAGGTAGACCATAACTCGGGCCCGAATCACTCCATGTATGATATTTTTCTCAACGTTTTGACTTATTAGAGAATATTGACTGAGACATGAATGGTTAAGATACATCCCAATTCTTTTCTCATTTAAGCTAAATAATATTGTTATACTTTGCGGCTACAAAAACAATTGTTGGTCAATCGCAGAACATGCGTGTGGGTGATTTGGGTAACCCAAGAGATGCCCTAGCCGCCTGGAAAAAAAAGTGATGCTCTACCTCTGAACTTAGACTTGACACTACTTTTTGGGACACCATGTATGTTTTTTTAGAAGTTTTTAAGTTTATTTGTTGCAGTAAACCAATGATGTGTCTGACTGTCCGTATCTCAGTGGCGGCAACAGAGGCGGGTGCTTCGATAACCGATGTTAAGCTGCACGCGCGCCAGGTCGGGCAATTGGATGGGTGGGCAGTGAAAGTGCCCACCGCGACTGAAAGGTGATGTAAGTATCACACAAGGCCGTGTTTTGGATGGCTGTTTTTTGCTTACTATACCAATAATACTCTACTGTTAATATTGATTCGGTTTTGTCTGCATGGTTTTCACAATGAAAAGAAAAAAAAACATAATCTAAAAAAACGAAAAAACACTAAGTTTTCTATGTTTCATGTTAAAAAGGAGACTCTAGATCCTACATTTGATTCAAATCATCATTCAAAAGCAATGAACTCATTTTTTATTTCATGTCTATGAGATAACAAGAGTTATATCTCCCTTCCAAATTTTATGACCACAGTATCTCTTATAGGAATTTGTAATTCGTTAGCTAATAGATTCCCAAAACAAGAGTCAAAGATCGATACTTAAGATAGAGGTGCGTCCAGGCGCAAAAAAGCCACAACCGCCTGGCATTAGAGACTATCTATTCAGATATTCGAGATACAGCGAGTGTTATCAGCGCAGGGCGACATCTGCCCGCTAATAAACATATCACGGCTTTAAACAATAACTTATAATAGGCTTTATAACAATGAAGTAAGGGCGCAAATAGCTCGTATCTGTGGTGAGGTATTGACCAGCCGGCGTGCATTCCAGGGTGCAGCAGAGTGCAGCGAATATTCGACACAGTTAGGGCAACCATGATATTACGTGGCACCAGTACCCAATAAAGACATATGTTTAGCTATTCATTGCAGGGTACTAAATGCATTTCACCAGGATATTGACTTCTAAGTCATCTAATCAACGTCTCTATCGCTTAGGTTACCCAAAATACAATAAAATCTGAGCGATATTTTTTCATGTGTTACATTTTAATAGTATATTCCCGAGAACAACTGGCAAAACCAACTTGACTTAACCATGAGTTGCGTTGAAAATTCGTGTATATTTTCACCATTCAATCATTCATTTCATACCTGGACACACAAAATATACACGAACCTGCACCCAGGGGTGCAGGTGCCCGTGGCGCAGTTGTGACAGTGATCGGCGACGATCGCTGTTGTAAAGCAACAGACGCCAGGCTGGAAATGGGATGGGTGACCATTTCGACCGCAGTTTTCGGGCATCACCGTGGCTCGGAAGGCACGTTAAGCAGTCGGTCCCGGTTGAGGTCGCAAGATGTCAGTCGTTAAGCTTTAGTCAGAAGCCGGCTTTATATCATCTGACATTAAAGTTGCTCACTAACCTTTACACCCCTTCAACAAACCCTACTGAGCCCGCGTGTTGGAGTATGGCTCACTCCGCCTCATATTTGAGGTGAGGCCTGTGCCCCGTAGTTAGACGTAAATAGGCCGTTTATGTCATGTTGTGTCCTGTACCTGAAAGTGAAATGAGAGTGATGTTTGAGTATATTAGTACCAGCCATCCTACCAAGTGGGTTTGCATGGTCACCGCAGTCTGAAGACAATCGAGGCGGTGCGCGAGTTATCGCGACGTTCGCGTAACGACGCGCTCCCGGCCGGGTATGATCTACCGCGCCTCCGGTCAGGAACAAATTCACACTACAGGCACCTCAGTGTAAGATGTAATAAAAAGTCAAGTCGTGTCGAACATACGCACTGAGGGCGCATTAAAAGAAGTTTGCTGATTTCCATCTACTGCCACTGTTTCATTAACAGTGGTTTTGAGTCACAAGAAATAAATGAATATTTTTCCGATTTTTCTGCTTAGGCAACTTTACTGATCAATGGGGATTTTACAAGCACAAGGATAGATACAAAAAAATGAAAAAAAACAAGATAGACAGACAAAATTTTACTACAGAGGCTACCCAATGAAACCAGTACTAATGAACTATTAGTTTTCCATTACTGTGCTTGTCAACCCCATATCTTGACCTCACGGCTGCTTCCCGTCAGGTTGAGTGAGGTCACCTTGAAGATTACTATAAAAACAAGAAAATGGTCTCGACTTCGACTTTTTCATCTTGAATCTGTTGCACAACAATCCCACGACGTCATCTGCTACGATTTCTTTCCAATGAATATATTTTTATACTAATTCTTCACTAATCAGCTTACTATGGAGTTCCTAGAAATGCAACGGCAAAATATGTATTTTACATTGCTATGCATGTTGACTGTCGAAGCACAAGTGTTTAACAGTAGGTAGGTACTCGTAAGTACATACCTTTAGTACTGTTGCTAAGTCGCATGTAAGTGTAAGTGTGCTACACAATTGCTAAATAGATATTTCCATATCGTAGCACTCGCCCAAGCTATAGGAGTATTTTTCGTCATAATCATTCAGGTGTATCAGTTCATCTGTCCGTGTCATGTTTTGAATGATTCCTCAAGAATTAGTCAAAGTCGTCTGGAGCATGATCCGTCAAGGCGAGCCAGTCAGCATACGTGACCTCTCCGACTCCGGCGCCGTAACAAATGGACGCGTAATGAGCCGCCGCAAAAAACTGATGTGATAGTAGATTAGAGAGGACTTCATTATTTACTTATTTAGTCATTCAAGCAGTGGTGTCACAAAGGCAGTTGTTGTCGATAAATCAGGCGGAGAGCGCGCCCCGCGGGACGCCGCAACCGCCCCGCTGCTATTCATTATGCTTTTTGTCTCCGTTACTCGGCGCATACCAGCGCAGCTAACAGCCCAACTACCGGTCGGACCTACTCCTTATTATAAATTCAGCGTAGATTGGCGGTCGTAGGGCTCGCAGGTCCGACTCGTCCGCTGGAAGCCGTTCGACGTTTTTTGCCGGTCGTGTCGTCCGTGTCGCGGCGAGCGGCGACGTCTTTGTGCCGGCCGCGGCCCTCACTTAATTAATCCGACTGGACCAACTCACCGGCAAACAAATTTGCCTGCCCGCACCCCCCGCACCTCGCCCGACACAACGCAGAGACGTTTAATTAAATTTATCGGGCTTATCTGTGGACATCTCGCGCGGCGATGGGAATCGAATGCGCGAGCTCTCCCGAAAAGATTTTTAGAATTCTGAATTTCTGTGTGAACCGAATTAAGTGTGCGAAGCGAGAGCGGGGCCGGGTTAAATTGTACGGAAAATGAATTCGACGGCGGGTGGAATAAAGTGATATCGGCTTCGGAGGGGACAGGTGAACAATTGAACAAATTGCAACAAAAACGCGAGTGGGACATCAAAGCGGACTCAAGACGTCTGCGATTGTTCCCGCTCTCCATTAGCCAGCCCTTGCTCTGAGCACCAGTTGGCCAGTTGCTGCCAATACCCCTTTTGAATCTTAAATGTAGCATTTTGAATTTGTCGTATTGTCAGTTGGCTCACCACCAACATACAATAATAACATACACATTTTAAAGTGTATTACAGAGCTAGTGATGACTTAACACATTTCATGAACATTCATCATCCACGTCGTCTACATAGATGCTTGGTCTATAGGTAGATAGACTTTATTAAAATGATTAGCGCTGTAAGTATCTGCACCTATGGAAGTCATATCAAAGACTGCGGCCCCGAGCCGTTGGCGGCGCGATGAGCAAGCAGATTCTGCGTCACGTCATGTGCGATGGTTGGCTCATTTTTTACGGCGCAAGAGCAGTGACAAATGGAGAGGCTAGGCCCTCGGCCGGCCGGCGGTGGCCGACACGAAGATTGATGTCGCTCGGGGCGATACCGATCTAGTGGTTCTTGCCGTGGTTTATCGAGGCGCGGGTTCGGTTCCCAGGCCGCGCCGCGGGAGCCCCGCGCCGTGCATTCGTCTTCCACTGTCACCACGTCGCGTCCACCGCGCATCTACACGAATTACGCCCGATAGCTTTTTGTTTCTAAGCACAAGACAAGGGTCATTTGGAAGCCAGTTTTTTAGTTGCGGTCGAGCCATTAAAAATCATGAGAAGGGATAATTCCTTTTATCTGCGACTCTATCATCGCTAGTTACCCAAGCTTTTGCTTCCCGTCTCCACCACGTACAGGTACAAAATGTATCTCTAGGGTGCGTTCTCTTCTTTATTTTCATTAGACAGCGTCCAGTTGGATCAGTAAAACATTTACCAAGAATAATAAATTTATAACTTGAAGATACAAAATTAATATTATTACTGCACAAAAAGTAGGTCTTGTCACTTCGGTAGGCATGCGTTTTGAGAACTTATCTAGTCATACAATTGTAAATATTACTTCAGAATCGAATTAGCAACCCTTCAATAACAGTGAACAAAAAGTTATCAACTATTTACGTCTTTAGACGACATCCCTTTAATACGTCAAATTGAATGAAAGAGTTCACCGCAATGACGTTAACAGGATCAGACGAGCACATGCAAACAGCACAATGGCCGGAGATCACAATAAATTATGCGAAATTAATAAGTGCCCCTACAATGCTTCCTTGCGTAGGGTCGAGAGTCGAGCGGCGCGCGCGCCGGTGCATGCGCGAGGGGGATTACACACTTGCGGCGCAGATGAATTAAATATCATAACTGATTGTAAAGCCATTGCGAATGTTATTTACAAATGATTATGGTCTTTGATGGTGCACAGACACCAGGCTGGATTGTTGTACGGATTACGAGTATGCCATGTGTTCAACATGCTTACTTGGTCGGTGTGGTCGGTAGATCCCAACCCAGTATTTAAATTATGTATCTAATAAATATATCTTTATATAATGTTATCATTTGAAGGGTCCACTGCAATAATGATGAAAGTCCAAAAATATTAAAGCCTTAGTGACTAATGTCATTCGGTCGTCGACCGAATGACATTAGTATTTTAATATTTTTGGACTTTCATCATTATTGCAGTGGACCGTTCATTTGTGATATGAATGTGTACGATCGAGCAGAGTAAAATCAGTGATAGGCATATTTGTATTTAAATAGCGATCGCATCTGGGCCAAGTGGTAAATATAAGTAGCTAAAAAAACACCACTTGAACCATTGGAAAAAACAATCTTCCCTAACATCCAGTTCAATAACAAATCGTACCCTAATTTTAATTTAAACAAGGATATTAAATATTTGCCCCTATTAGGTGCGTCATTGATGTCGCGCAATAAAAGGACAATAGCACTCGAAGGCGATCGCAGCGGCACGTGCGTGTCCCGAATCGACGCACCCGCCGCTCCGGCGCACTACGCACCGGCTCCGCTGCACAAGTGGCCGGGTGCACGCCAGTCGACGTGCCAAGTCGCGAAACACAATATGAGACACACACGTTATCAAATTTTACGTTAATTTTGCACTGAGTGTTGACGTCATGGTGAACGAAACATTTAGAGGCCCACACATTTCACCGAGTATATTTCAATCTTAACGTATCAACAGGCGAGCTCACCACTGTTACCCAGAGTTACCAAACAATATTTTTGGCGAAGAATAGGTCAATAAATAAGACGTCTGATTCGTTAACTTATTCGTTATTTATTCACGGTGGATGAAAAGAAACTACGTTTAAAACTTGACTCGAGCATAGATTGGTTGAATTTAAATATTTATTGCATTCATTTGAAAAGAACTCGCTGAACGAATGAATATGTTTTCTGAACCAGGTGTTTATAAGGTGTAAGTGTAAGTGCAATAGAATAATTAAATATTCATACCCAGTTTTTTTATAATCAATAGTCCAGGATTGAAAAGTAGAGCAAAATATACACTGTCGTGCTGCCTGTCCTTGTGAATGAGCAATAGCTTTACAAATCAGTTAAAATCGTAACGAAAGAACGAACTTGGCCCTTTCTAATTTCCCAAATTTGATGCGATTAATAGGTCGTCCGCGCCATTTGATAAATAGCGGGTCGAGTAGCGCGGACAATATTAATTTGCTTTTATGACATGCGAAATTGCTCTCAATAAATTGTGCATTGAGAGATAGCGGGCGGGTCGGCGGGGCGCGGGCAGGGGGGGGGGGCACACGTGCGGACGTTATTAAACTTTTCATTACCCGTCGGACATGCCGCGAGTGGGCCCCTGCCCTTGCACTTGCCAGGGCTTTGTGTTTGTGTCGCGGGCGCGCGGGCAGGTAGCGTTGTTTGAATGCTTGTGATATCCGACGCTGGGCAATTCACCCGAAGGACCGGGTAATTGCGAAAGGACCCGTTTGCTTTGTTTCGGTAGGAATGTCAACTTTGCTTAAATTTTTAACATTCCAGTTCTCATGTAGCCATTCCATGGTTCATGAAATTTACTTTCAGTGTCTCTACAATGACTTGAACTGCATATAAACTTCTATCTGTTTTAGCGAATCATTTGTCAAAGTTTTTAATAACACCGATAAGCGAAATTCCTTAAACAATTGTGTAGACAGATAAAAATAAATAAAACTCTCAACCCTATCAAGCGATAGATAATACGGGTGACGGGGCTCTAATTCGCTATACACAACATTATTTGATTTTTAATTCGGCTCGGTGCAGCCGGAATGCGCTTATTGACTCGGCCGGAGGGCGCGCCCTCGCCCTCTCGAGCGGGTGCGCGCCGGCCGTATGTTCGAGCGTAAATTTTCTACGATTCAAATTGAGAATCTGCCGGATGAATTAAACAGACGGATCGCGCGAGAGGCGCATTCAGCAGATGAGACGGGCCGCCGGGCGCGGGGGCCGGGCGAGGGTTGCTGAGGCCGATATATTTCCGCTTGTAATATTGCCTTTTATTAGTTTTTTCGCGGTGACAGCCCCGGCCCCGACGAGCGCATACCCGCTTTGAAGCGCGTCTCCCTCCGCACCCGCGAACCTTTGTTGTCATCGGTGCTCCTCTCCGGGCCCATTCATCTTCGCGTCCTATTATATTCTTTACGTTGCAATCGAAACAAACGAGGCGACCGCGGCCTAATCCCGGCTGCGAGCTGCGCGTTACGCCGTCGACGGAATGTCAGCGATGGCATCCGACTAACGCTCTCAATTAATGTCGTCGTTCGCCTGTTTGGCAAATTTCTAATTGAAACGGCGAATATTTGAAACGGCCGGCGTGTGATGTAGCGTGATGTACGGGCCACTCCACAATGGCATTGTTGGCGGTGCTCCAGCGAGCCGCGCTGCTGACTCGCCACTCTCCAACACAACTGGTCGACACTCTGTTAATGTTAATTATCCGAATTATTAGCGACGCGGAGAAGATATGACCGCGTGGGAATCGATATCGTTTATAAATTCAAATTGAGTCGGGATACAGGAGCCGCGGTCAGTTCCGAGAACGGTCGCCAGCCGCAGCAATATCGTTAGTCACTCGCCGCTGTGTACAAAACCGACAAAACGTTGTTCTAGCGTCGGATTCCTGCGACTGCGTCGCCGCAGCTAGTGTGCACAGAGACCTCTCGGTTCTCCGAAGAGGATAAATTACTACCGATCGCTGTCCAATCTGCGGCCTATAAATCTGTCTTGAATTGAGAATAGGGTTCGTTGCCCCGAAAAAACAAAGCTTTGCGACTAGAATTCTAATTTAATTACACTCTGCTCTATCTGGTTATTGCCTCGGAAATCCATTCGACGATAGCAAAAAATATCGACGAAGTGAATTTATTTAAATACATTATGTAGAACTATCACAGCATCTTTTTCTTGATAGTTATCAGTCGCAAATGCTGATGCTTAGCTATTGATTTTGACTTAAGTATCTACTACTCAGCATTCAGTTTTGCAACTGCAGACTTCAGTTTAGAGAATAATTTGAACGAGGTCCTTTTTTATAGAGTTATGTTTATAGTGCCAAGGTCGTGGGTTCAGTGCCAACCTAAGAGAAACATATTATTCTCTATTAGATATATTTATTCAATTCATGTCATTAGTCTCTGATATGATGTCCATGAACAAGGTCTGCTTGGTTTCTCAGATATTCAGATAAGTACGCTGCGTCGTCGCAATGCAACGCACTCCGTCCAAACCCTATCGTGACCAAGTTGATGTTTTCTAGTGAGTATTCCTATCTTAAGACTGAGTAGACCAAGTTTTATTAAGCTGTAGTCCCATTTGATGATTGACGCTGCGATTCACGCGGCACTTTTTACCGCGTAATACAGCTATAATATGGAATGATCTCTTAGCTGCCTGGATGTCAGGGGTATGACCGGGAAGATATGACAAGCCCTTCAAGAAAACAACGTATCATTTCTTGGAAGACAAGCAACGCATCGTGTGACCGGTGTTGTGGGTCTCCATGGGCAAAAGTGATTACACTCCATCAGGTGACCCTCTAGCTTGTTTGCTTCCTATCTCATAGCAAAATGTAGCTGACTACTACGTCGGAGCTCGTTGTTGTGAGAGCTATTACGGTGCGTTGTTCACACGTGTTCAGTGGTTGCTGCGCCCGCGCACGGAGTGACGCCGCAAATAAAGCGCGCGCGCCGCCAAACTGACGGTGTTTTATTGCCGATGATCGCAGGGACATAAATACTGCTTAACGCAATTAGATAATAAGACGAAACTGAGTTTCCTTGATTTTGTTCTGTTGTGTTCAATGAGTTATATCTTAGTTGTTTGCAGTCACAACTGGCATTTTGTCATGCTAGTATTGGTATTACGATGCTCTTAATCAAAAATGTCTTGACCTTGTTGTATTAGAGGAAATATTATAAATGACACGTTTTAAAATTAAATGTATATTTCGATACGGAGGTAATTATTATTTTCCTATAAGTAACAATTTCATTTGGAGAAACAAATGATCATTATTCTGCATGGTTAATAAATAATTAAATAATATAGAACTGAGCAAAGAAGTTCAATTTAATTTAACCTTTAACTGTTGGTACGAAAGTTACTTCTGCTGTCTGCGGAAAACAAGCAATAACTAGGTATAGTAAGTTGCTGTTGCAGTGTGACTGTTGTGCATTACCTAATGATAAAAGTATCTGTCTAGAAATAAATGTGACTAGTGGTTTCAGCGTCCGTTTCCTTTCATTGTCATTTTGTCAACGGGATGATGCAACCGATTAAAATTAGATCAATGACGGAAGTGGTGTAGTATTGGTTTTATCAGAGCTAGTTGTGATCGCATCAATCAGGGTGCCGTGGTGGACGCATGCTCGGCGCGACGCGCAGCGCGCTAGAATCGGCGGAATGCTCGCGCGCACGTTTGATGCGCCCAGCGCGTCCATTGAGCAGCGGCGCAATTATAGCGGCCGGCGCGGCGTCCTGCGCGGACTGATTTACGACTTGCGAGTAATTTATGCGCGTTTAATTAAAGTATCAGCAGCCGGAAGCGCGATTTATGGGACAAAGTTGTGGCCGCGCTGATGGATCCCAATAGACGGCTAGATGGCTCAGCGACTGATGTACCGCCTCGGCCTGCGGGGAGGAGCGCTGATCCTAAGGGACTCTTTTTCTTAAAGCTGCAGTGTGAGCGGGCAAAGAAAACAGCTGCAGTTGCAAACCAGAAAAATTCGGCCGGTCTGTTAATGGTCTCGGTAGCACAGTGCCCGGTTAGTGCAATCGCACGGTTTGCGAAAGACGCGAGTTCGATTCCCGCCTGAAGCTAAGACCGAATGTCTTGTTCTGATTTCCTATCTTTTGTAAGATGATAATGCATTATCTCTAATGCTTAAATAAAATAACCTATTAAGTCCTTCCATAGTCTTCACTCTCCTTTACCCATTATCTTCTTCCCATCAACCGTGAATTCATTTTCCATTGGTTTGAAGTAGGTAAGTAGAATTTATTTGGGGTGGGACCATCTGTCCTTTTCAATTAGTTGCTCTTGGAATGGTGTCTGACATTTGAATTTTGGTCGAACAAAACCTACAAAATCAAATCAAAATCAAAATCAAAAATAGCTTTATTTAAATAGACCTGTTACAAGTACTTTCAAATCGTCAAATCTAATTAAAAAACAAAACATACTTAATAATAGACATGAATAGCATAATAATAAATGTAAACAATAAATATACTGTACTTATATAAATGTGATGTTACCACCGGATCGGAAAGTTGTTTCTGTACTGAGAAGAACCGGCAAGAAACTCAGCAGTTACTCTTTTCAACTGTTTCTCTTTACAACGATTTTAAGTAAATAGTGAAAATAAAAACCAATTGAACTACTTTAAAAAGGATTGTTTATTTGAATATTTGATTTCGGCTAAAATACACTAAATAGGTACTCAATAATTTAGATGAATCATCTTTTTTTTCCAATGTTTTGGCAATAACCACTTGTCACACCACATACCAGGAAATTACAATACAATGGCGACATAGTACGATTTTATGACGAAAATATTATTTGAAGTTGCACACACGCATCTATCACGCTTTGGACAATGAGGTGAGGTATAAGCCGAAGTAAACCATTATAAACTAATACGCAACCCGCAAGTGGCGGCTATATCTGTGCCAATGCACGCAACAGCCCAGTGCATCTCCAGAGAACATAGTTGTGGCGATGTGATGGCGAGAGGTATGCACATAATGATCTGCCCGTTGCGGCTCCTTCGAGCTGTCAACACTGAACACCCACACTAAAGCCAGGTCAAAACAAGACCGAATCTTAGCTGACTAGATGAAAAGAGTTTATTTATTGTACCTAATTGTACCTAGTTGTGATTTGAAATAACTTACAGAGAATTTTTGTTTTCGGTGATTCTCTATCCTCTTTTAACACAACGACGAACCGTATCGTTCACTCATCTATGGACTAGATGCACACTTTCCCTATGCACACACAAGCACCCTTTCAAACTTCTTTAGGGCACTGACTTACCTACCTATACCGACACCAATTTTAGTTTGCTTCGACAAATTGCAACAATGTAGGTAATGCATCTCTGACGAACATGGGGCCTGCGCCAGCGCACTCGGCATGGCCATACCGGTCCAACCCGGCTCGGCAAGCTGCCTGCTCCGGCGCAGCCGTCATAACCGCGCCTTATGCGCGCGCATTAGTTAGGCTAATTGCACGACGATATCTTACTCACAAACCGAGCCTGACACGATCACACCTAATACATCTTTTGCTTTGACAATCATCTCATGACAACGGATAGTCAATTTCAATAAATCAATAATGATTTATTTCAAACGACAAGTCTCATAAACTTTAAATAAAGAAATCAATGTTTAATGTCCTTTTTGTATCGAACAGGAAAACGTTTTCTAAAGAGGCAATGCAAGGCCCGGCGCTGGTACTCCCGCCACTAATGCCTTGAAATTAGCATGCTAATCTAGTTGTGCTTCCTTGATCCGATTTTATATGTTTTCGTGAATCTTACGGTCAATTTTAATGAAATCAATTTTAAAAATATCTCATTACCTACTAATCTTAACATTGCTGATGGCGATGGTCTGGCCTTTGCTATACATTTGATAACGTGCTTATAGCGCCACCCAGAAAAACACCAGATACATAACTTTGTCTCTACCTCAATTAGTAAGAAACTGAATAATCTATAATTAGCTAACAGTCTGTTTCCCCAAATGAATTGAATCAACAATAAATAATTAAAACACATAAAGATCTCAGCCATGATGTCTCAAACAACAACAAAACGACTTATAATTATTTCATCGTTTCCCTGTGCCAACTCACCGAGGAAACTCGACAAAAGAAGGAAATCTTTGTAACGAGGAAGAATGAAGGAACTCTTATTTAGCTTCGTTCCCGGTAGGAATTGTTCGATAACCGTGAAAAATTGAGGCGGCCGCTAACGGCGCAAATTGAGTGAAGTACTGCGCGTCATGCAGCAGGCTCGATACCTGCTATTAAAATATATTTGCCTGTAATCGTTACACACAGAGGAGAAACGTCCTATACGATAATAGTACAGACTTAGCAGAGTGCGGAGTTTCAGTGTACAATGTTTTTTATACTGCGCTTTGATTCCCAGAGTTGGGGTGTGGCGGGTGGTTGCGCAGTGGAGCGTGGCGCGTGGTGGGCGGTTAAGAGGGGAGGGCGGCGGCTTTGAGCGGCGGCTGTGAAATTGATCCGCTCGTACTTCATAATAATCGACTAGTCGCTTCACCGCAGATATTGTGCGAGCCAGACAACATTACACGAACTTTGGTTATTAGACGGAGGAGCGACCTAATAATATTTGCACATAATAATCATCGGATCATTATCATGAAATTGCGTCCAAATCAAATACTAACACTTAAGAGGAACACCTGTAGAATGTTGAATCTCTACCTGTAGAGTTTTTACTCAAGATCAGAAACACAATGAAAGTCTTGAGTTTTATTCACTAAATCAAGAAAATTCATAAAACTCTTCTTCGACTTCAACCTCTTCCAGCTGTCAAATACTTACACTTAATTTGTTTTAAATCGAATACATCCGATGGTAATGGCAATGTTTCAGGAAAAGTTCAGGCGTTTCCAATTCCGACGGCTGTAGCTTCAGCCGTTGAGACTAGTATGGAAGAAGTGGTTTTGTTAAGTCGTCTTGGAGGGATATAAATTTTAAAAAAATATTTTTAACCGGTTTTATTTTCCAAATGAGAAATTGAGGTTCTGAATAACGATTGTTATACCAATCGAAGTATAGTAGTAGCTAAAGTAGCTGATGTAAGTAGGATGAGCACGTTGAAGAGTAAGATCACCAAGGTTTGAAGTAGTTTTATTGTAAGTGAAGTAACAAAGTAAAATTAATATGGCAAATCTTTCCTTGAGTAGAGTCTAGTAAGCGGTTGCTAACGTAGGTACTATGTATCTGAGTGTAACTTATTAAATGGTGAACAGACGCGCGCCAAATGTAGGGCGCGGCGTAAGCAAAAATATAATAATAATGTACAGTGGCTTGCCCGTACATTGCAAATGAATTCTTTTACTTGGACCAATGTCTTATGGCTGCGAATCATGATAAAAATCTATTCGTTTGATAAAATGAGCAGATATCATGATTAAATCAATCTTCAACCGCATCATGATATGTTTACTAAGTGCATCTAGAAGTACACAAGACCCTTCCGCAGGTACTATTGCGTGTTCCGTACCTACCTAGCCGCAACTAGTAACGCTAACGCATGCGCATAGATCGTGCATTATGCCCATATGCGCGCGCACACCCGCTCCTCCGCGTTGCATCACATTTGCTATTTCCTCGAATGCGTTACACACTTGTCATGTAGCGTCACCTTTGGAATGTGCAATCAGGAGTTTATGGAATTACTTATGAATTGACAATAGTAATACGAACTACACGATGCAAAGTAAAATGAAAATAGGGCAGACTTATATCATAGTTAAGTAGCTTTTTGAAACGCCCTACAATGGAAATGTTCAAGTAGAAAAAAAAACAATTATCAGCCTAGTATCACAAGTAGATTTAAACAGACGTAAAGTCAATCAACGGCTCACTAGTCGAACCAATTTTTGTTTCTAATCTTGCTCTAGCCAAATACCAACTCTTTGCAGTAGAGCAAGGAAGAGCGGCTGAAAATGGGTAACCTATCATGCCGTTGACCGTAGTTACTAAATTAATCCATTGATTTGACATTAATTTATGATGATATTTTTTTAAAATCATTTCAGGAGACACGTACCTAAACCTGTAGGTCCCGTTTGCCACCGACAGGACAGCAGTTGATGCCCAAGCTGTTTCAGAAAATCAACTAAATATTTAGCTCGTGAAGGAAGCAAGAGCTGAGTATCTGCCTAGACAGTTGGCAAACGTGACGATTCCGCCCCGCGCCTGCGACAAGGTGCGCCCGCGCCGCCACCTACCGCGCGAGGACGCCTATGACAGTTATTATCCCGCGAATGCGCTTCTAATTAGATAATGCGCACGCAGCCCTGATTAGGGACAGCCAAGTGCATGAATAAATAAATTATCGATTAGTTATGCTTATTTCATCGCAAACAGACACATTATTGCGCTAATTAACCATCATGTCCGCCGATTAATTGCTGCTGGTGCAATTATAACCAGATTTGTAAATGGTCAAAACGTATTTGTAGCAAATACCTTTGAAGATAAAGAAAATGAACATCAATTGATTGCAGTTACGCTGGATTATAGCTAATCCTTTTCTAACCAAAACTACGAGTAAATCTTTTTTGGCATATGTTCACGTCATTGAGTGCTTTCCTTTTCAGGCGAGAACATTATGCGTACTGTATACTTATAGAGTTATAATAATGTTGATTTGCAACTGTACAGTAATATTAGATGTTACCAGTTGCATCACAAGATCGATTATGTTATTTCGCAAAAGACGTAACTCTTTTCGGCAAGAAAATCCTTAGAGATATCAATAGCTGCATTAAATGCGGACCTGCCGGTCCGCACTAAAAGGTTCGGTGGTTCGTTCCAGAGTCGTGCTATCCAGACGCTTTTCCAGCGCATGTATTTTCTTCTTCCTTCAATGCCTGGTTTTTTAGGCGGGGTGTGAAAAGGCATGCAGGCCTTCAAAATGAGATTGAAAAATGAAATGTGATTATTCCATTACTGTGCTTGTCAACCCCATATCTGAATCTCACGGCTGCTTTCCATCAGGTGGAGTAAGGTATCTTAATATTTGCACACCACAAAACTGTTTTCTTACAAAATTTTAATTTAAGAGTGCGTATAAACCCAGCTAATTATTAAAATTCACCCGCGCCCCCCTCACTGCGAACACTATCGCCCGCCGAACCACAATACATCTCTCTCGCTCGCTCAACGCGTAGCTTCCGTAGTATACGTAAAACAATCAGATAACACAGTGGGCATTATTTTTGTGAATACATTACCTACATTTCAATGTGTGTAATTTTACTTTGTAAATAAGTTGAATGTTATGTTGTAGATAGTAGTCTCATCTTTTAAATTATTTTTAAGGATCGGTATGCAAAAGGTAAAAACAGGACCCTATTACATAGACTACACTGTCTATCTGTTACCAGTTGATTTTTTCACAATAAATACTAAATACTAGCAGCCGCCCGCGACTTCGTCCGCGTGGACTTAGCTGTATGTGAAAAAAGATTTTCCCGCTTTTCTGTAGAAATTTTCCTGATTTTTCTTTGCTATAAACCTCACGGAGCCCGAGACCATTCCAACGAATGCAAAACCGTGGAAATCGGTTAGTGCGTTCTGGAGTTATAGCGTCAGGAAGGAAAACACGACTTATTTTTATTAACTAAAATATAAATAAAATATTTTAAAGTAAATACACAAGCGGGTTTTTTTTGCATTCTTTGTTCTATATTAGTGACGGTAATAGGTGTACGCATTTGTATATTTATAAATAAAAGCTCCCCGGTGTCATGATTTGACCCGCCTTTTTTTTTCGTGGGGAAATCTTCATGCATACCTCGCCGCCCGGGGAGACGACGAAGTTATGTTGGACTCCTACCGACTAAAACCCCGCGGCCGCTACCACGCGCCTCAAGGCGCTTGCAGGCCGCACTGGCCCCGCAACCCCACCTGTCGCCCTTACGGGCCTCAGCGAGTGGGTGGCTAGTCCACCACACTGCCACTCCTGAGTTCTATTCGCTTCCCGGCGGTTGGACCCTACCACCGGTACTAAGCCCCCTCGCAACGCCAAGGTGAGAACTCATGAGGGGGTGGTTTGACTCTCCTCCACCAACTGAAGACGAATTAAAGGGTCGCATCCCGCCTGGCGCGATTGTCAGCGATTATAATAATAGATTTTCAATTGTATCTGGTTTATAGGGCGTTGAAAGGTGAATGAAAAATGAAAATGAATGCCAAAAACATCATCTTTATTTCAAGTATGTACATATTATACGAGGGTCATTCAATAAATACTTACTTAGCCTACAAAAAGTAAAGGAAAATTTTGGAAAATGGCAATTTATTTTTCAACATGGTCTCCATTCAGTTCGAAAATTAGTTTTTGTCAAACTCTGCAAAATAGGCCTCCGTGGCGGCAATGACCTCCTCATTTGATCCATATCTATTCCCGGGGAGTGTTTTTTTCAGATTAGGAAACAGAAAGAAGTCTCAAGGGGCCAACTCTGGAGAATACGGTGGATGGGGCAGCAATTTGTAGCGCAATTCGACCAATTTGACCATGGCAACGGCAGACGTGTGAACCGGTGCGTTGTCGTGGCGAAACAGCACGTTTTTCTCCGCCAGGTGGGGTCGTTTTTTCTTTAATTCGGCGTCGAATCAGCCCAATAAATCGGCATAGTAAAGCCCTGTTACAGTTTTACCCTTCTCAAGGTAATCGATGTAGATAAACCTTGTGAATCCCAGAAAACGGTGGCCATAACTTTTCCGGCCGATGTTACAGTTTTCGCCTTCTTTCCAGCATGCTCCCCGGTCTGAATCCTTTGTTTTGATTGCTTCTCGGTCTCTGGTGTGTACCAGTGGATCCGGGTTTCATCGACGGTCACAAAACGACGCAAAAACTCCGCGGGATTCCGCTTTAACAGCGCCAAACACGTCTCTGATGTGGTTCCACGGTTGCGCTTGTTGTTGGTTGCTTGTTTTTTCTACATTTGGCTACACTCAATTCTTGAAATTGTTCTAAGCCAATGCCTACACTAGTAATCCCAGTGACAGCCGCTGTGTTTATGTCTAGGTTCTGGGTTGGTTGTGGGTCTGACGTGTTCAGTATGAATTCACCTCTGCACATATTACACGAAAGTTTCAATTTAGAATAAAAACCCACTTCACCCACGTTTCTCCTGTGATGTTTAAGTTAGATAGAGTGCAACCGAATTGAGGAGCATGATTCGATACCATTTATATTTTTTCAAAAAAGTACAACTTGTCTATTATCACTCTCTCTGCTGCATCGTACAAATTTTCAGCCTAATCTTCATTCTGAGCTTGTGGCCGACTACTTAGAGTGCGTCGTCGCTTCAATGAACTGTAATGAAAAAGTTCAGCTATTTCCAAAAAAAAACATGCAGAAATGACAAAGTAGAAAAATAATAATGCGGAAGCCATATTTTACGGAATTTATGTTAAAAAAAGGCACAAATTACCCACTATTAGGAAAGTCATTTGCAATTAAGCATTAAAGTACTCGTAGCAAGTGGCGTTCTGAGTCAAAATATCGCTTTGCTCATGCGTTTTGTGGTTGCAGTTCTAACCACCCCACCCAAATCCACCCTTTTCCGTTCAACTGATCGGATTTATTATATATTTGCAGGAGAGTGCAAAGCAGCGGCCAGGCAAAAAAGTAGGCGAGAAATGGTTAATTTCGGCGTCTGTTTGCGCTTAGTTACTTTCATTTAAGAAAGGATGGTTTGGAAAGTGATAACTTTATCAGACATTATCTAACGTTATTTCTCAAATGACTATTTCCCATTCGTTATTTTTCTAATGACAGGTCTCCACTAGTTTAAATGTTATCGATTGGACTGTAAGAATTTAGGCGGATACTTTTCTGGAGTATTCTCTTCTTTCCTCGAGTAATCATTACGGTAAGTATTTTTTTCTGGCTGACAATAGTCTGTAGATATAGGCTGTCTATTAGGGTCTACATTTTCCAAATTCAATGTTGTTCTGTAAAATAAACACAGTACTTAGTATATTTACTCATGTGGTAGTAACTAGTTATTGTTTCAGCCAGCTTCAACTTTACTAAAAAAAAAAACCCAAGATGGAAAAGTGAGTATGGATACTATTTTTAAAGAAACCTACATAGTCGACGACGCGCATGCCTCCACAACTTCATTTTGATCACATCTGTCAGATTGTGAAATATTTTGAGATACAGCAATTCTGAAAATTAAATATTATTTGAAAACAATTTACTTACAATAAATACCTGGTGGATTGAAACAAATTCCTTCGAAATCAACCTATTATTTGAAGAGACCAACTAAAGTCATGTGATTACTTAGCATATACTTTACACCATCTGTTTACGTCATCTTACTAGATCGACTCAAATGAATTTATTTCTCTTAAAATACAATACAACATACCTTCGACAATTAGCCATCCTTTCAGTTTGTAACTTTTTTAGCTCTCGTTTACTAAGTCTTTTTAAAGTCCTTTTCTTTTTCCCCATTTCACTATTTATTTTGAAACTCGGAGCAGCTAAGAATTTGAGCGTAGTCTTCTCGTCTCAACGGAGCGATCGGTACTGATGTGTGAAATAGAAATATGTGTCAAGCTTCACAAACGTGCGACGGGAGATGGCTTTTTCCGCGGAATCAAAACGTATTAAGTGCCAAAAGTGTTTAATCGTTATAAATCCAAAACTAAAAGGAATTTTAAAAAATGACTAGACATAGCCCTTACTTATTTTTCAATATAATTATTTATAAAAAAATTGTCATCATAGTAATTGCCATGTCCAGTATAAAACGAAAAAAAGGGAAAATCAGACGTAACTTCGTGATTTTTTTTTATCGAGATAATTTAATTATTTTATGTTTTTGATCAAACACAACCCTTGAAAATATCATGTAGCGTAACATTTAATAAATTCATAAAATTTCATCTAGTATTTATCACGTACAATCAAGAAAAAGATTGGTAGTTTTGCTTTATGCGCACTCTTAAGTAAGTCAGTTTTGACCCATGATGTTCCGGACGGCCATAGTTTAAGTTTCTGTAAAATAGTTTGTTTAAGTTTATAGTTTGTTTTTTTTTTAAGATTAGTCTGTTTAAGTTTATGTTTATTTTGTTATATTATTTGAATAAAGAATGGCACGGGGCAGATTATTAGTAACCGTAGGTACACAACCTCACATAGGTCGTGAGGACATAGGGAAAAAAGAGATAGATAGGCACCGCTCTCAGGTAGCTTCCTTGACCTTGAAAAAAGAGACCCGCTATATCACCATAGGCCAGAACTTGTGTGAACTCGTCACACAAGTAACTACTTGATGGCAAAAAAAGGGTATAACTTTGGGTTCAATCCCCATAGAATCGAGTCAAGTTTGCAGTCTACGAGCCAAAGGAACAAGGAAGCTACCTGGGAACCGGAAAAATAGGAAGACTGAATAGGAAGATAAGCCCTAGAAGACCTGGACTATCCAGAACCTAGAAGACCTAGGATACCTAGAAGACCTAGGATACCTAGAAGACCTAGGATACCTAGAAGACCTAGGATACCTAGAATACCTAGAAGCCGTAGGATACCTAGGATACCTAGAATACCTAGATTACCTAGAAAGCCTAGAAGACCTAGAAAACACTACTCTACACAAATAGTGAAGAATAATAGTGAATAGTGAACAGTTATAATAGTGATTGTGATAGGAACTGCCGCCAAATTAACAATAGAAAGTGTTTTATTCCGGACCCCAGTGATAGACTGAACTACATTACAAATAGGATTGGATTAATGAACTCTGGTGTTGTGAACAAAGTGTCGTGGAATCAAGCAAAGCGATCTCGGATTAGGAAGACAGGTGCATGACAGCGCAATCCAGCGATAGGTGCATACGGATCACAGTATAGCGAACTAATAGTGAGTGGTCCGGCACATTTGTTGGTCCTTCGAGCCGGATTCTCGCAGTCAAGATGCCTGTCACCAGATCTCATACCAGCCAGCAAAGAACACGAGTGCACACAGAAGAGTCATCGACAACGACGACCGAAGTTACTGGCACAACAGCAGCGGATACGTCAGCAACTAGTCAAGAATCCAGTCCAACCGAAACTCCTGAGGATGGTCAACCACAACAGACTTCACAACCAGTGCAACCACAAATAGAACAAAAGAAAGCAACTGGCAAAGAACATACTGTGAAAACAAGATCATCAATCTCGGCGTCGAATAGAAAACGTAGACTTCTAAAAGCTAAGGAAGAATTGTTAAGATTGCAACTTGAACTCGCTAACGCTAAGATAGCAGCTATAGAAGCAGAATCGGACTCTGAAGAAGATATAGAAACAGTGATGGAAGATCGTGAACAAAATGTGAGAGTGGATAACTGGTTGGAGAATAGTAGATCGCACCTTTTGGCAATCTCCAACAAACCGCACAATCACCCATTGCCATTACCTCCGGCGGAACAGCAGCAGCAACAGTTAATAGAAAATAGAGAAGCTGCCCCAGTACCGGCGGGAGTAGAGACAAGTGAAGTGACAAAGGCACCCGTCAGCAACCAGATAGACCTTACAGCTCTGGCGGCTGCCATAGCTCAAGCGGCCAAATCCGGACACCAGCCAGTTTCCAGAATGTTCAGTGAGTTACCTTACTTTGGAGGAGCATACCAAGAATGGTTATCATTTAAAGCTGCCTATCAAGAATCCCAGAACGGCTTTACAGACTTAGAAAATTTAACGCGATTGCGTAGAAGCCTGAAAGGGAAAGCAAAGGAAGCAGTTGAAAGTCTTCTCATATATAGCTCCAATCCTAGAGAAATAATGAGAACCTTAGAAGCAAGATTTGGAAGACCAGACGCGATAGCATCATCTGAGTTAGAGAGAGTGAAGTGTTTACCCCGCTTGACTGATGCACCCAGAGATTTGTGCATTTTCGCCAGCAGAATATCCAACATAGTGGCGACTCTGAGTGCTATCAACAAACAGCAATACCTCTATAACCCAGAGCTAACAAAGAGCACGATAGAAAAGCTAACTCCAACTCTTCGCTATCGATGGTACGACTTCGCTGCAGAACAGCCAGCCGACGAAATAGAAATAGTAAAACTAGCGCGTTTTCTGAATAGAGAAGCTGAAATCTGTGGACCATACGCACAACCAGAAGGAGTGATTGAAGTGAATAATAGCAACAGAAGACAGAAAACTTACAACACTCAAGGTATGAAAACTAATAGAAATATTCCTAATAGCAATAACTGCTCTATGTGTGAAAAAACTGGTCATAGTATAACCAGCTGTGAAGACTTTAGAAAAGCAGACTCTTCTAAGAGATGGGATATAGCGAAAGAGAAGAGACTCTGTTTCCGCTGTCTTCGATATAGAAATAGAACACATAGCTGCCGTGGAAAGAGATGTGACATTGATGACTGCAACAGTTGGCACCATCAGCTGTTACATTATAAGAAAAAAGAAAACAGTGAAATAGTCAGTTCAACATGGACATCAAGAGGATCTCAAGCCTTCCTAAAAATAGTGCCAATCCAAATAGTGGGACCGAAAAAGAAAATTGACACTTTCGCACTTTTAGACGACGGGTCAACAGTGACATTGATTGATGAAGACTTAGCACAGCAAGCCGGCCTACGTGGACCTCAACAGCCACTCCATATAGAAGCAATAGGAAACACAAAAGTGGACACTTCCACATCGAGGAGGCTAAGAGTTACCATCTGCGGATCGGGAAATAGACATACAATAGCTGCTAGATCAATTAAAAATCTGAAATTGTCACCACAAACCGTCAGAGGGGAAGACATAGAAAACTGCAAACATCTTGAAGACCTCGAACAGAAGATAAAATACAGCGTTGCGAGACCTGAAATCCTGATTGGGCAAGACAATTGGCACCTACTACTGGCCAAGGATAGTCGAATTGGAAAGAGGAATCAACCCATAGCCTCACTGACACCTCTTGGATGGGTGTTACATGGAGCATGCAGTCGAGCAACAGGACACAGAGTCAATTTCCTTCATCAACCAATAGAAAATATAGACGCAGACTTGAAGCACTTCTTTTCACTGGAGGCACTAACAATAGCGCCAAAAACGCCTCGCAGTGATCCAGAAGCTCGAGCTCTGAAAATATTAGATGAGAAAACAAGTAGATTAGAAAATGGTCGATATGAAACTGCATTACTCTGGAAGAAGGATGACATCAAACTACCTGACAACAAAGAATACGCATTAAAGAGATTAGAAGCAACAGAGAAGAAAATCAATAAGAACCCAGAATTAAAGAAAAGAGTTAGGGAAGAGATGAACGCTTTGATAGAAAAGAATTACGCCGAGCCTGCCCCAGAAGATAGAAAAACAGACAGAACTTGGTACTTACCGTGCTTTCCGGTCACCACTCCGATGAAACCGGGGAAAGTCCGGATGGTGCACGACGCGGCGGCAGTCTCAAAGGGCATAGCACTAAATGATGTCTTACTCACGGGTCCTGATCTTCTACAATCTCTACCAGGCGTATTGATGCGGATGCGACAACACAAGATAGCGGTGTCAGCAGATATATCAGAGATGTTCCTCCAAATAAAGATAGTTGAAGAAGATAGAGATGCTCTGAGATACCTCTGGAGAGATGGAGATTCGACAGCAGAGCCAAAAGAATATAGAATGACGTCACTTATTTTCGGAGCGACGTCCTCTCCAGCAACAGCGATTTATGTGAAAAATAGAAATGCCGAAAGATTCTCCGAGCAACACCCGGATGCAGTATTGGCGATCAAAAATAATCATTATATGGACGATTATATCCAGAGTTTCGAAGATGAAGAGTCGGCACTCCAAATAGCACATCAAGTAAAACAAATACACAGTGAAGCGCACTTCCACTTAAGAAAGTGGTCATCGAACTCAGAAAAAGTGTTGAAAGACTTAGACGCTGAAGCTTCCATCTATGGCACCGAACTTGAAGTTGGACCGAAGACGGAAAAAGTACTTGGGATGGCTTGGCAGACATCGTCCGACACACTCCAATACAATTTGAATTTTTCGAGACTTCCAGAAGACATACTACAGCGAACGCCAACAAAAAGACAAGCCTTGCAGATTGTCATGTCACTCTTCGATCCGCTGGGACTTGTCTCACCCGTCACCATGAAGGCGAAACAGATATTACAAGAAGTCTGGAAGAGAAGCATTGGATGGGATGAAACACTCGATGAAAACTTAGCCAAAGAATGGCACGAGTGGACTGATAGATTGTCAGAATTAAAGAACATCTCCATCCCGAGAACATACGTCCAATACAGCCAAGGAAAAAATCTACAGCTTCATGTGTTCGTAGATGCTAGCGAAACAGCTTATGCCGCGGCCCTCTACTGGCGAGTAGAAGATGAAAATGGAGAAGTATACATCTCACTGATCTTGGCCAAGGCAAGAGTAGCGCCATTGAAAACCACCTCAATTCCGAGACTGGAATTACAAGCTGCAGTCATGGGAAGTAGAATGGCATCATGTGTCCTCATGGAACATGACAGGAAACCAGAAACACGCACATTCTGGACAGATAGTAGAACAGTTTTATCCTGGCTCAAGACCGGCTCTAGGTCTTACAAACCTTTCGTCGCACATAGAATAGCCGAGCTGGAAGAAAACACCAAAACAGAAGAATGGCGTTGGGTTCCCACAAAACTCAACGTAGCTGATGATAGCACCAGAGAAGTTCCAAGAAATTTTGACAATAACCACAGATGGTTCTCTGGTCCGCCATTCCTAAGAGAAGATCCAACCAATTGGCCTCGCGAAAAATCGACACTCAAAATAGTCAGTGGAGAGGAGAGAACAATGAAAATAACAGAGAGAAATTCAACAATAATAGCGACTCCAGATTTTAGAAGATTCTCAAGATGGGAAAAGTTGATACGCACCACAGCCAGAGTCCTTCAATTCATAGAACTTTGCCGTCAGAACAAACAGACCACAGCTTATGCAAGAACAAGAGCGAACAAAATAGAAGATCCATCCTGGGGAAAGAAAAAAGAGAAACAATTAGGGAAGAAAAGGAAAATTATAGAGAAAACAGACATCTACAGAATTATACCTGCTGAACTTTTAATCAGAGCTGAAAACTTAACAGTTAGAGTAATTCAAGAAGACTGTTTCCAAGAAGAAATAGAAGACTTGACGAAGAATCGTAGAGTGTCAAGCCACAGCAAACTAAAGAAGATCGCCATAGAAATAATCAACGGAGTTATCGTAATCAAATCGCGAATTGATGCAGCAGCAGAAATACCTGAAGTTACGAAGAGACCACCGGTTCTTGATGGAAGACATCACATCACCAAATTATACATCGAGCACTTGCATCGCAGCGGTCATCACCAGGGCGTGGAAGCCACCATAAATCACTGTCGCCAAAGGTTTCACGTCCTGGGTCTCCGGCCGACAGCACGCAGCATCATACACCAATGCCTGCCTTGCAGAAAAAGAAGATGGACACCACCAGAACCACCGACTGGCAACCACCCGGTCAGTCGACTTGCTCATCACCAACGTGCCTTCACATTCACGGGCATAGACTACTTCGGGCCACTGCAGACGACATTTGGAAGAGCAACCAGAAAAACTTACGTAGCTCTCTTTACCTGCCTTACTACCAGGGCAGTCCATTTAGAAATGACGAACTCACTGACCACAGACTCCGCGGTCATGGCACTCAGAAGATTTATAGCAAGGCGTGGCTGTCCCAAAGAAATCTGGTCTGACAATGGGACGAATCTACATGGCGCCGAGAAAGAATTGAGATTGGCAGTTGAAAAGGCAACCGAAATAGAATCGTCAAAGAGAAGAATCAGCTGGCGTTTCATCCCTCCTGGGGCTCCATTCATGGGCGGAGCCTGGGAGCGCATGGTGAAGACGGTGAAGATAGCACTCGCAGCGGTTCTCGACAATCGACCAACCTCCGAAGAAATCCTCATGACTCTGCTTGCTGAAGTCGAGATGACAGTGAACAGTCGACCACTGACTCATGTATCGGTCGACCCAGAAGACCCCGAGACGCTGACACCCAACCACTTCCTTCTGTTGGGGCCAGCCTTTGAACCACCGATGGGCGACTTCACACCTCAAGACTTGCTGGGAAGAAGACACTGGCGAACATCCCAGAGACTAGCAGATATGTTCTGGGCGAGATGGCTAAAAGAATACCTACCAGAACTTCAGAACCGGCGGGAGCCCCACGGCAAGGGACCCTCACTCCAACTGGGTAACATTGTCGTGGTGGCAGATAACACCATGCCCCGCAATACATGGCCTCTCGGTAAGATAGTCGCAGTGTTCCCGGGACCAGATGGAATAGTACGAGCAGCAGACGTCCAGACGAAGGGAGGAATAATGAGAAGACCGACCAAGAAGCTGGTACTTCTTCAGACGGACGAACCAGAACCTGCCGTCCAGACTACAAGATGATGCGTCGTAGACTTCGCCACTACGCACGGCGGGAGAATGTTCCGGACGGCCATAGTTTAAGTTTCTGTAAAATAGTTTGTTTAAGTTTATAGTTTGTTTTTTTTTAAGATTAGTCTGTTTAAGTTTATGTTTATTTTGTTATATTATTTGAATAAAGAATGGCACGGGGCAGATTATTAGTAACCGTAGGTACACAACCTCACATAGGTCGTGAGGACATAGGGAAAAAAGAGATAGATAGGCACCGCTCTCAGGTAGCTTCCTTGACCTTGAAAAAAGAGACCCGCTATATCACCATAGGCCAGAACTTGTGTGAACTCGTCACACAAGTAACTACTTGATGGCAAAAAAAGGGTATAACTTTGGGTTCAATCCCCATAGAATCGAGTCAAGTTTGCAGTCTACGAGCCAAAGGAACAAGGAAGCTACCTGGGAACCGGAAAAATAGGAAGACTGAATAGGAAGATAAGCCCTAGAAGACCTGGACTATCCAGAACCTAGAAGACCTAGGATACCTAGAAGACCTAGGATACCTAGAAGACCTAGGATACCTAGAAGACCTAGGATACCTAGAATACCTAGAAGCCGTAGGATACCTAGGATACCTAGAATACCTAGATTACCTAGAAAGCCTAGAAGACCTAGAAAACACTACTCTACACAAATAGTGAAGAATAATAGTGAATAGTGAACAGTTATAATAGTGATTGTGATAGGAACTGCCGCCAAATTAACAATAGAAAGTGTTTTATTCCGGACCCCAGTGATAGACTGAACTACATTACAAATAGGA
Organism: Udea ferrugalis; assembly: GCA_950022985.1. Lineage (NCBI taxonomy): Eukaryota > Metazoa > Arthropoda > Insecta > Lepidoptera > Crambidae > Udea > Udea ferrugalis. The sequence goes on from OX465521.1 coordinate 227,355, forward strand.
TTGGATTAATGAACTCTGGTGTTGTGAACAAAGTGTCGTGGAATCAAGCAAAGCGATCTCGGATTAGGAAGACAGGTGCATGACAGCGCAATCCAGCGATAGGTGCATACGGATCACAGTATAGCGAACTAATAGTGAGTGGTCCGGCACACATGAGCTTCGTACTTGGATGAAGGTCTTACCTGGGATTTCTGAAAAGACAATAAAATTACGTCGTCGGTCGTCGTTTGACAAAGAACATTTGCGTGAGTCAAAGGAGAGGTTAGCACGTCCGAAACAAAAAATCTAAGACTAGCAGTTAACGTTTCTGCGAATCGACTAGTGGTCTGTTTCGTACAGTTACGGAAGATAAATACCAAATTCCTAAATAATTAGTAGGTGGATATAATTGCGACTTTAATATGGCTCATCATCATTCCACTTTCGCAAAATATGAATTTCCGTTCTCTACCGTTCTCATCGTCGTCAGTATGCGCGTACGCTGTTTGTATGCAGAGAAACTAACTTTTTCTCCTTTCAAATACTAATTAATGAGCTCCGTTCTAAGAGGCACTTGGCTAATAACTCTTCGTAAAGCAATGTTGTGCTAATGAAGACAAATTATGGCATTGTTCTGGGTCCTGGTTTGGCGGAGAAGTGTTCCCACTGCAATTACCGATCAGGCCAGGTAGGTATCGGCCGCGCGATCTTTCCGTTCACTGTGTTTTACATGATACATAGCAGCTACTTTCTACTGCCAAATTGGGCCAAGTTTTATGAAAAGGAAGCAACTGCATATAGACTTGACAAATATGTAACGAAGCAGAGCTAAGTTCTCTTAATGGGTTACAAGATCGTATAATGTTTTTTTTAATTTAGGCTTTTTTGAATGTGATGTGTGCTATATCACAACACAACAACCAAACTGCTAACCTCAAATGTTGGAAATTAACCTTAGACCTGTGATTAGCACCAAGCAAGCCAGGAGCCAACTTTAAAAAACCAGCATGTGTCCAGTGGCAGCAGTGCAAAGTGACCGGTGTCCGAGCGGTCAGCCGCAGTGACCGACGGCCGTCGCGATGTCGTCTAGCGATAGCTGCGCGCGCGCCAGCTGGCGTGCATTGTGTGCTAATGTCACAACTGGCGCGGGCGCGGGCTGAGGGGACGTATCTACTACTTTTACTGGCCATGCTGCGGTCAAAACGATCACAGAATAGCCCTAACTTTCCGAAGCAAAATTGCTGATTACATTTGAAAACGTTATAGTTCTTATTCATGAACAATGTCGCAACACTCTATAATTTGAAAGCTGACATAGTTTATAACCAATTGGCTTTTAAAAACGCTTATGCAGTTTGACTGCTTCGTACACAGCCATGTAACCAATGTACCAATAAACTAGGTAAACAAATTAAGACAGTAACTCAATGTGAGTAGGATAGTTAAAAACAACATCTATTTTATTATTTTGGATTTTGCGAAATGTCATTATATTCGCGGTGATTTTGTGACTGAGTTCAGCCCTGTGAGGTTCGGCACCGGCCTCTCGTCAAACAGTCAAACGCCTAATGAGTGTGGAACACATAACATTCTGAATTTGGCCTCAACCTTTTTTCTCCGCCGGCTGTGAAAGTAGCTTTTGAAGAGGTGGTTTATTTTTTTCTGGCAGATTCATTGTATAAATAAATTAAAAAAAAGCAAGCAATAAAGTGTTTTAGGGGTATATTATCATAACCACTGTGTAGGTAGGGTAATACTTCGGTTTTTATCTACTCTACGAGAACCCTTTGGATCTAGAGCTACTAACGTGTTTTATTGATGCATTATTTATGTGATTACATACTTATATTTTTGTAAACATTGCCCGAAAGCCACTACTTATATACCCATAATAATTACCATTGTAAGACAACGGAATATACTTTCTGCACCTATTTCAGGAGAAACCACCATTTGATGTTAATCTCGGGATGACCTTTTAGTTTAGGTAGCATAGGCATAAGGCTTCATAGGGTTTTGAGATTTTAGGAAGACTTCGGGCTCGGGGGCTAGCCATGACAGTCTATAGCCACTGACTTATAATATTATCTTAACGAATTTTTCAGAGCAAATCCAGAAGTAGATTTTCTGATGGTAATATGAAGGGAATTCCAGAGATGTATCGCGGATAGCCTAGAAGAATTTGAGAAAGAAAAAATGGGAGTAAAAAGAGCATGACTGCTACGTGAGCCAAGCTCGTTTAGGTGCAAAGCGTGAAATTTGAAGTTATTTTGATATTTGATTGAGATTTTAAATGATACAAAAAGTATAGTATGATTCAAGCATTTCTTTTGTCTCAAAGTTTTCTAAGAAAATGTGGTATGATTCCTATAATGTGTTCAATAAGTTATAAAGAAAATAATGGAAAAGAGACTAGTAAAGGGCCTATACAAGCGTTGGCGACGCATTTCCCTGCGCAGCGGGCCGCGAGGAAAGCGGCGCGGACGCAGGGAAAGTGAACTGACCATTTATAGACTGCCTTGCCCTCTGCGACGGACTCGCTCTTCTTTGCTGGTCAAATACTTACGTATCACGTGGGTGGAAAGCGTTATACTAACTACAAAAAGTATTTTTGTAAAAAAAATACAAAAAAAACTGTAATCAGCACTGTGAATTATATGAATAATAAATATTTGATGGGCATGAAAAAAGTATTACCTTTTTATGTACTTAGTAACACTGTTATATTTGGATCTCAACGTGCAATTAGAAACAGTATATTAGCTGACTTTTCAACTTTTAAATACCGATTAATATACATAATTGCATAATGTACTAAATAGTCACAGTGAATGTGGCCATGCACTAACGTGCTTCAATGTGCATGATGGGTATACAAAAAAGAAAACTATTTGAAGGCCTAATTTACACCTAAATGTAACATAAAATTTGGAACACAGGGAGGCTCATCTCATCATTGGAGAGGTCATATAATGAAAGTATATAGACCCTGGAATATACTGTCATTCTCGACACACCATCGTGGAGATGCATACTGACAAGCAAGTCCCTTTCACATGACATAATGGAGAGTCCTTGCCAATTACGCCTTGTGCTACAGGGCAAGCACCATTGACCCTGTGAGAACTTTCAAAACACAATTTCACAAAGCAACAATTATGGAAACATTGGCTTAAATATTCTTATTATATGCATCGTAAAATATCGTGAAATTGGTCGTTGAACCCGTTTCAGAGGGTCACCCGCGGCAGGTGGTGACCGTGCTACGTCATAAATATTGGCGGAATACGCGAAATATGGAGCTCAACGGGCGGCTGCGTACGCATCCGTCACTCGATTTAAAAACAATAGAGTTCCGGTTCCGACGCGAGCCGTGGGGGAAGTGCGGGGGGGTGAAGGGTGCGCGCGCAGACCACGCGGCGCCGGCGCAGCAGCTGGCGGAGCGGGCTGGACGGCATACATAAACAATGAGCTTGGCAAGCCTTGTGATCGGTGGTGTCTGTTATATTTAGGTGATGGAATGGAACCCGAACACAAGACTTCCCATTGCGTGCGCAACATATTATTATGACTATCTTGGACATCTTACACCATGATCATCTGACCACCCAGCCCAACCAAAACCCCAACAAAACCGCCCAAATTGTAGGTACATTGCATTCACTTGTTTATTCATATCTACTTGACTGTAAACCATTATTATTATTTAGTGTGCAATATTAAATATACCACAAAACCATACCTACTTGCATATGTCCAAATACATACTCTTATATGAGTGGGAATCCAATTTAAGTACATCCGATTTCCATCTCCCGTCACGCCCTAAGCCGAGGCCCTGCCCTACTTTGGGGCACTATTATATTAGCCACCTTACTTCTGTGAAAGCCAAGGTTTGGACTAACAAAAAGGTGTCGCAAACTACTGGGATTCATAATAAGATCTACTAAAGAGTTTAAGAAACCACAAAGCACCCTCTCTCTCTTCTTTAGTTTGATCAGAAGTATTTTGGAGTATTGCTGTCCCGTCTGGTCGCCTTACTATAAAGTTCATGCGGATAACATAGAGGGGGTACAAAAGAGATGCTTGAAATATGTGGCCCGGAAGCATAATCTTGGCCGAACTCTAAAAGACTATACGACCTGCTTTGTTTACATAAAATAGTGCATTCGTCCGTCGACGCACCGGGTCTTCTCTCGTCTCTTAGCTTCAATACAAGGTATAAAACGCGTTCACCAAACATTTTCTCCATACAGGTGTATAAAAACAATACGTCGTTTTATAACCCTTTGGTCAGAATGTGTCGATCATACAACGAGCTGTCGCGTAAGAGCAAGGACCTAGATATATTTAATGGCAACTTCCGTTTATTTAAGAAAACTGTATCGGCTATCTAGAGGCCTATAAGCGAAGCTGAGTAAGTTTTTATTTCGTTTTTTTTTTGTTTCTTTATTGTTAAATTTTTCTGTAGTCAGTTAACGCAAATTGTTTTAAGGCTTAATTAGTTTAAGTTAGTTTAAGTAGTTAAGCAATCATTGATAATCATGTTGTGTGTACAATCTTTGGATTGCTGTCTGGCCTTTCAGAAGATATTTCTAAATATTGTGAACATGAAGTGACTGCAATCTGTCTCTATACCTTTCATAAATAAATAAATAAATACATAAATAAATCCTGGCTGGGCGCTATAGGCAAGATCTACATATTGCGGTAACGAACTGGCCAGTCATATAACAAGCTAGTCACTTCTGTTGTCTGGTGTGCTACACGGTTTGTGAATTATATTCAAGTTAGATGAGTAGGTGCGCATACCAAACGCATTTCACGAAGTTTGAAGAAGTGAAACAATAATTAAAAATAGCAAATAAATTAGACAACGCTACGCTTACAATGAATTGCGTTTTGCTTCCACGGAATTCTGAAATGATGGATCACCTTGATAGTGCTATTCTTGTAGCAAGTTAACCAAACTGGAATTGGAATGTTTAATTTCTTTAGTATTTTTTGGGACGTCATAGATGAGTTGTATTTATGCAAACTGTGTTTGTTTTCATTCGAATACGATAGCCATAGCATAGGACGCCTATATGCAAGATATTCTGCAGAAGTCATCTTATTTATTAATATATTTTCGGCACCTTTATCCCTTATTCAATTAGGTACTTTAATATGGATATCCCTGCCTAACAGTTAAGAAGCAGTGATGTGTTCATGATAACAAGTAAACTTTAAACCAAGTCTTGTAGTACCTAAATGAATAAACATACGTCTGCAAAATTCTAATAACGATGAATATGTGGTACTTACGCCAACAAATTAATTTGAATTGAAAGTAAGTATTCAGATACAGCGACTGAACACAGTCATCGGACTGTAGAGTTTCCTTACTTCAGTCTTGCACTAGCTGCTTTCAAGAATAATTTAGTTTTATAGCTAGCCTAAAAACTTATTTGAAATGCGCAATTAAGAACCAGATGAAAGCCGCCGCTGCCGAAGTCCCCGGGCTGCGCAGGCGCAATTACTCTGTAATTAGTAATGTTGCGTGACGCAAACGCGTTACTTTTTTAATTTTTCGAGAAACAGCGCGGACGAAATATGGAAATATTTAGCAATAACTCGGGCGGGAGTAATTGGCGGCGGAAAAAGTTTGCGGAATGTTTGCGCGGGCTGGCGGTGCTGCGCCCGTCCCGGCGCACGGTCGTGTCCCGATTTTAAATTGATTCTAAGTGCAGAAGTAATATTCTGCATACAAACAAACATATAAGAGACTAGGGACTATAAGAGATTGTAGTCACCCTTGAAACCAAAAAAAAAAAATTTAAGGTGGAACAAAAATACCACATTTAGGTTATTTTATTTTTAGCATTAGGGATAATGCATTATCATCTTGTTGCACCACATTTGTACTTAAGTACTACATAAGTAACAAAAAGATCAGTTTAAATATCTGTAACTAACACATAAAATTAAAATATTTAGAAAAGTAACGGAACGAAAAGAGTGAATAAAAACTAATTCAATTCAATTTTCAATCTCATTCGTATGAGGAAATCTAACACCATCATTCTTTGCTAGTTTAAGTGTCTCCCAAATTCGTGCAATCTCATTCTTTACTCTGCTGGTCACCTCCAATTCCCGCCTTTCGCAATCTGTTGCTAACTGGTCTTGGCTCAACCTTAGAAGTAGACCTTCCATCAGTAATGTCCCGCTAACGCCGGAGCTTGCGGCAACACTAGGTATCAGTAACAAACGGGCCTCTGGCTGTAAGCACCAGATACTCCAGATACGCGGGTGTATGTACGAGTATGTGTGCCAGAGTTATTAATTACCACTCACGCGAAATTTCACTAATGGAGCCCGGATACCCTCCTAGGTGATAGCTGTATTTATGCGTTGGATCAAGAGCGTAAAATACGAGTATGTGTACAGGAATTCGAAACATCGAAGATTCCGTTAGATTTACGACTCATTTCTTTAATCACATCGCATGTAGTTATCATTTTCATTCTTGAATGAATAAATACAATCTTTCAGCCTGGGATTTTTCAAGCACTATAATATTGTATGTATTTGTAAAAGTACGAGTAACTGTTATAATAGTCGTGACGTAACCTAAAGTATTATTTGAATAAACTAATTCATCGTACTTACCAGCTGAGAGTTTGAAACGGGGTTTCTATTTTAGTATTCTATGAAAAAAGGAAATATAACCGTTTAGAAGGGGATGTTTTATGGCTGCGAATGAAGACGATACTATAGTGAATGAGAATTCGATCGTGAACTTACCTTATGTAAAGCACCGATGGAGCATGCTTCTCTGAGCACTCGACTCTGTTTTAGAGGAATCCTAAACAGCACTCATCGGGAAACACAGACTCCAGTAGCAGTTCGACTCTTCCTCAGCTGTAAACATGGAAACAAATAATCATGTTGGGTGTTTCATTCCTTGCGCGTATTGGTAATATCTTAATAGTCAAGCTGTGTAATTTCAGCCACCAACCCCAGAACGCATACGATAAATAAACCACTTGCCAATGGGAAACTTTTGTGGTTTTTATAACCAAAGTTATCGGTTCTAATATTTCAATACCAGTGTAAGTATTGGCCCCACTGGTCGTGTCGATCTGTCGACCTATAACCTGTCCTATCGGGTCACCGAAAGGTGATCGAAGAGAGAGAGCACCTGGGTATAGCACACACACTTGTGGTGTGCTTGTGCCCTCTAGTATCATCTCCTGCGTACCTGGTTTTTCTCATTGACCAGGAGGCTTTATTATTTCTTTACGGTATACATATACAGGGGCACGTAAGTAATTTAGGAAGAAATAGCTGGAGTACCTACACCTAGTAGTAATCTCCGCCAAACCCACGGTAAGAAATCTGCCGCCACACCAGTCCACGATTACTGTAGACGGTTGTCCTTTAGACTTTAGGACTTTGTTTGTCGCTAAGCACCGAGTTGAGAACGGCTAAATTTTCTTTGTCATTGGCGATTGGTCACTATCCAATCACTAATAACGAAGGCGAATCAATACGCAAACGAGTATGTATTACCTAAACAGCATCACCTATCAGGTAGGTAGAGTCAGGAGCAATATTAATATCCGCTCGCGCGCAAAGTTTGCCAATAGAGCGCAGATGAACTCGGGATGATCGCCGGTAATTATGCACACCTACCTCCAGCTCGCTAAAGTACCTGCGAGGAGTGCGAGGTACTCCGAGGTACTCCGGCAACGCTCAAGTTTTAATAACGTCTCACCCGCTCACGTATGGGCGTAATTTAAGAATGCGAGGGGAGTCGGCAAAGCTTTAATTGAAACTGATGCCGAGCGGTGAGTAACATATCTTTCGACATGGTTAATGAACTGGCAAATTTTCAACTTATTTGCTTAATCATTTTCTGTTTTAATTACATCTAAGCTCATCAGTTGGTAACTTTAGGATTAAATTGATGACTTTCAAAGATGAGAAACAAACGTCTAGGGAAAAAACGTGCGACAGGAGCATGCTTTTCGTGAATAATCTAATAAAACTTGGTGGTGAAATTCGGTTTCAAATAAGTAGGTATTCATCATAATTAGAGCTGCTATTGTCAGGCCACAATCGCTGAAAAACTGATTAGAACTGATTTATTAACAGATTTACAAAAGTGTATCTAAGAAGTGACCACGCAAAGGTGAAAAATAGCAAACAGTTTGCGTCGCCGAAGGAAAACTATTTGAATACCATAAGTGCACAATAAAATGTGAGTGGAAAAATTGTGAAACTAAAACCACCATCCAGTACCAACTCTATTTCACAAAAGTTGCACAGCTTTCGACAAAATGTAGCATACACAACAATAACATTTCCAAAGCATAAGATATGTCAAAGCAATGGAAACAGTTTAAGGTTGAAATATAATAATTATCGGAGGAGCGGGCGCATTGTTCCCAGCCGCGATTGTCTCGGCCGCTCGTTGTCTCGGTGTCTCGGCCGTGTCGCGAACAAAGGGGAAAGCGGAACACGACACACACTTAATTAGTTTTATTTTCACGGCTTAACTTTTATTTGCATTCCTGCAGCCCGAGCCCGCGCAATCGCGACCCGCGAAACCTAAAACGCTTTTTATTGAGATTGATATGAGCTATAAACTTAATAATTAGAAATAAAACGTGCACACGCTTCCCTTGAGGTCTAAATATTTGGAAGTGTTAACTGCTTTGTTTCAGTTAATTTTTAATTAATAGGAATACTAAGGTTTATTGCTTTTGCGAAAAAATATAATTATAGTTACACAAACTTCTCATTACTTTAATTAAAATTACAAAACTTCAAATTCTCATTAATTTCTGTAAAAATGGTACGTACGAATGTAAGCATACCTAGATAGATATTATGTAATCATAATCATTTCATGATTCTTTTTTAAATATTTAGACACGCATATTAAATTTAAATAGCCATTCTATTTTTAAATAGCCATAATTTGAAATAAAAGGCAGAAACCTTACTTACGCGTAAATATTTTTAAACGGTCCTCTTCGCCCTATCAGGTGAGTAAGTAGGTTTATTCCTTTGAACGAAACTTTTTGCCTATACTCTTGCCAGATTCTTAAGAAGCTTACTTTTGTACCCATCATGGAATAGGCATCAGAATTATGCAAAGAAGATAAAACACAATATCTCTTTTTCTATTACCTGTCTAATTCCATAACACACTGGTACATATTTTTTTCTGAATCAAATGCATCTGCTCCCGGCTCAGCACGTTCCATTTATGGCCTGGTTTTCCACCGATAAATATTGCTAAAACTGTAAGTTATTGTTTTATAAAGTTACTTAGTAAAGACGGATATCATTCTAAGTGAGGAGAGGCCCGTTTCAAGTGGTCGAAAGTTGATCATCGTTTACGTGATAATGTCTACCAAATGGCACCGGGGAAGTTGTGTAATGAACCGCGCTCACACGACGCTCCCGAATAATGAACCGCTATCGATAGATGAGCATTCAGAACACGCGTTTCTTCAAATCGATTACAACTAATTCGGGGTAATTAAAACCGCTCCCGAAGTTCGTCTCGATCGGCCGCGGCGGCATCGTGGCCGGATTCCGATGGGTTAGATATCTATACCTACTGGTATACGTATGCGGAGCATTGTCGTGATGGTGTTTCTTTGTCGGCGCGCATTCCGCGCGGGCGCAGGGCGCGGGGCGATGAGGCGGGACGTTTGATCTCGCCGCGACACGCCTACGGCCGACTCAATATGGTGGCCGTAAGATTTCACTTATAAACAACAATAGATAAACCTATGTATATGTCGAGGCGATTGGAATCTTATTTGAGAAGTTCACAGCGTTCTCTGAACCTATATTTAAATTCATCTCCTGTAAGTTCAGTGACAGCGATTGTTGTGTTCTTGGCCATCCAGAATCTAGGTGGCACATTTATAGCAAGTGAAGTGTAGAGCTTTTATACATTTAAGCATCTCTATATAACTAAGTTGTGGTTCGGTGTACCAAAAATATTTGTGTCTTGCCTCTCTCTGCCTGAACCTCATTCTCGTCAGAGCGTAACCTAATATTGATTAAATTACTACATGACGGTTCTTCATTAAACCAAGAGCCGGTAAGTAGAAGGTAACTTGACCTGCCTATGTCAAATAAATTACTTCATGTGCGTGTATCGATGAAGATAATGAGGTGCATTAAACAAAATTAACTCGACACTTAACCAAACGTTGATTAGGTTAGAAACTGATATGCTGTTAGAATGTTCTGGGTAGGTACATTACACGCATCATGTAGAGGTAATAGCGCGATTTGTTACGCCTGATCGCTCCCGATATGTAACTCGATCACGATCATCGCTTAGCATGTATCGCATGTAGTATATAATGAAGTAGGTACCTTTCCTGCTTAACTGGAAGTAATTAAGTTCTCTGTTACACGCGTGACGGTGTGGATTACTGCTCATTGGCCGCGATGCCTTTAATTAACTAACGCTAATACATAAAAAAAGATGGTCAGTCGAATGAGGGGAATAATTTAAATATTTATGCAAAGCTCCAATTTTTTCCTCCAAAATATAATGACTTACTATATTAATATCGGGCTATGATAGCATCAAGTAGATATCTGACATAATATACTTCATTTTATATTCTGAACACCAACAGTTAAACGAATGAAACCTTTTTAGCAATTTAATAGGAAAGGTAAAGAGTTGTTAAACTGGTTAGTTAATGATTTTGAAACACGTCAAAAAAGCTATTCATAGCAAAACCTTTACCTTAGATGGGTGATAAATAATGCTCTACTGATTCTTCTCTAAAATGAATCTCTACACTAACGTTACTTATTGAAAAAACGTATCTTTTGGTCATTTGAAGCTTAGGGATTTAAAAAAAATCAACAAAGCTTTAGCTTGTAACTTTAGCCAGAATTAAATGTTTTGAAAACCTAGGCAATTGGCATACTTACTGGGCCACGCTTCGCTGCACGCGTGCGGCACTAGGAGCAGTGCAACACAATAACATGTGCAACTGCGATATGGCAAATACTGATGCTAATTCGGTCTGCGGGTGCTTACAATGCGACCGCATTGACACACCGACGCCATGAGGATAACCTACGTTGTCGCCGTAAATGCATTTAGATTTTTATAATTTTACAAAAATCACAAAAAGCCACCGTATGTAATTTTTTTTTATTGACTTCAGGCGCGGATCCACCGTTGTGGACACTGTGGGCATGCCCACAACCCTAATTTGCTTGTTGTGATTATAATAAGCCCATGATTGTTCATGAGTGAGTTCGTACTCCTATCCAACTCTCACTTTGCAATTTTTTTTTTGCCCAGACTATAGTATAGGGCAGTGACAAAAAAAATAATGCGTCTGTGAAAATAAAATATGCCTGTAAATTAGTAATGCTTTTTGTTGTTATGATGATTTATATTACGATATTCCAAATATTGTGCATGAGTTTGAACCATACAATATCTGTTATCAGTTTTGCTGAAAAGAAATTAGTTCAAATGAAATTCGTTCAAACAAATAATTGCACTAAATGAAAATTTACCAATGAAATATTGGGTCAAATGAATAATTTTCCGAACTGATTTTCTGAAACTGAAATTCGCCCAAGTAATTTTCGACGAAACGTTGTTCGATCAAACAAGGGTGAACCCACAGACATTCATTTGAGTAGATGTATGTCTGTGGACTCGGAGCTTGTATGAAACTTACGAGGCGCGATTTTAATAACTCGTGCAATATGTACAGATTGTTAAATTAAGCTAAGTACTGTAGTAACTGTACTCATAAAACAGAATTGTGTACACCTATAAACACTTATAACAGGTCGTTTAGATAATACTTCCTTCAGTATTTACGCGTCCATTTTAACTGCCAGTAAAACCCAGTAAAATCCTTATCATCATTTTTCAAAGTGAAATATTTAAGTATTGCAAATTATTAAAATTTATTGTTTCTCGACCATTTGTCATTTGTAACGAGCATTGTTAGTCGTGTATCTGCATAACGACGCAGCAGACATCAGACGGTGTATACTGTGATTCTATGGCATAAGTGTCGCCTGTCGTCCTAAATCACGTAATCTGTTCAGGAGCCATAAATAACTCCCACACAGATAAGATAAGGGCTCGTCAGTGCGGCGGCTCCTACGGACAGTTATGCGACACTCGGGCGCAGGCGCTATGAGCGATGGCCTCGCGAAACGCATCCATCAGGCCGCGCGGAATGCGCTCATAAAAGACTGACGATGTTTACGGCTACCGATGACTACTGTCACCGCATAAATTGGAGCCAGGCACTTGTAACTCCTCCTGCGTCGAAAGAGGACGGTATGCGAATGAATGGACGCGCACAGGATAGTTCCGAGATGCCTCGGGTTCCGGCGCATCTGTGTTATGCCATATGCAGCGTCGCGCGTTTGCATCCGCGCGCAAAAACCCTCGCCGCCTTAGCGAATGTCAACGCGCGCCCTCTGGAACTTTATACGGTCCCAATAGCTGCTAACAATTCATAGATGCCATATTTTCACGCTCCGAGTACTTCAAGGGTGTGAATGTGGTTTTTTTCCCTCCACTTTTTACCAGTTTTCACGTCATATTATAGGCATGAGACGCAGGTAGTATTCACTACATTGAATTGCATCAGTCGCCCTCGTTTTGGAGACATGCAGTCGCCGTGGGTCGGCAGGTTTTTTGTAAGAAGACCAGTTTAGTGAATTCTAATTAGTATCAATAGTACATTATGGTACAAGTGTGTAATGTTGGTGATTACCGCTGAGGCGCTATTGAGACCCGAGCCGTAGGCGAGGGTCTTAAGAGAGCCGAGGACGGTAATCATCAATACACACGTGTATCATACGACGTTTTTCAACACAATTGTGAATAAAATAATGTTAGAAACTCATTTTATTTAGTAAATAAAAAACCGGGACATAATGTTGTAAGTATTGGATTTCATTATGCCCTAGGACATAAAGTGATTTGAATTTGGAATGCAAGGCCGTGTAGTCAAAAATGTTTAGGTGCAATGAGATTTTATTCTGAGGTAGGCTGTATGTTATCGTTTTCTTTGCATATTAAAAAAAACATGAAAGCTTTTCACCAAAGACGATTCATTCGAATGTCGAACTGGCCACTAATAAAATAGACTTGGAGCATTCTTGTAATATTGTCTTAGAAAATAAACGACAGTAAAAGAAAAAAGGCGCCAACCGCTCAAATAGCTATGCTGATAAATTTAATGTACCAAAGAATGTAATTTACCTTTGCACACACTTAATGTTTCCCTTATTAATTCAATTTGAAATAAATATTTTTAATTGTATTATTAAGCACGATTTTTTTTACTTTTTTTAAGAACAAAGCAATTGAACCAATTAAAAAAAACTCTATAACTCACTAGTGAGTAATAGTAATGAAAAAGTCACAGTTTGATTATAGGTGTCATTATGTGCCTAATTGCAGTGAAATAAGAGGCACTTTATGAGCAAGTGTGTTGAAATAGTACATTGTTATCCTAGGGGTGAAAGTTACTTATTTAGTCCCGAGACGGGGTTTGGCGCCCCGAACGAAGTGAGGGCGCCAATAGTTCGAGGGACTAAATAAGTCTTTCACCCGAGGGAAACACTGTGCTTTTCATTACAAATACGAGGAAAGTAAAAATAAAAACATGAATTAGCTTAAGAAAAAATGAGGAAAATAAATGAAGATCGAATTGCCGCTTTCCCGCCTATTTTGTTTGTTTTTTTTCTGTGGCCGGCCCGCTATTCAGCCATAATTTTTTTTTTTTCATCTTTAGAAAAATGGTAAATATTTTACTCAAAGCTAAGTTATTTTAAAGAAATTGTTGAAACTAAATTATAATAAAGTTATTTAAAACATATATATTCTCTGATCAATACTTAACTTTAAGTTATTTCAAATTTTACATCGTGGCTGTATAGAAAGTTGGAACATGGTTCAATAGATATGTGAAAAAGAACTAGTTTTTTTAAAAATAATTTGACACCTGTCAGTTGAAAGTGATTCTCCCTAGGGATGAAAAGTGTTACTTTCAGCCCGCTTCTCAGGTCAGTAATGACCTACTTTCAGAGTATGAGTAATGAAAATAATATTATTGTTCGTTGTGTCCGTTTATATGAGTTAAGTAGGTATTATGCAATTTCTGCGTTTAATTATAAGGCGTGAAACGTATGGAATATTTGGAAGTATATCATTTCATTGGTGCGTTTGTAGGTATTTTTAGGTAATTTGTGTTAAATAATGCGACTAAATTTTGTATTTATTTTAAAAGTTTAATTAAAAAAATAATAGAAACTAAGACCATTGAATTTATTTTAAAGAAGCCGTATAAAATGTAAGTATGACTTTTAAAAACGACTTAATTATTACATTTATGTGGCCACTGCAGTTAGGAAATATTTTAAATTAACGAAAGCATTTATTTTAAAGTTAAACTTGGTTTAAATGACTCTGATGGTAGTTTCAGTAGATTAAATATGAATTTAAGTTACGTAATAATTGTAATCTCGCCATCACGGTTTAATTACAAACAAAGTTTATCGGCAAGGAGGGCATTTGATTAAAGCCCAGATGTAGTGATAACAATAAAATACGGCCAATTGGTCCCATACGGAGAGACAGCCGTTGCATTTTTCCGACACTCATGTAGTGCAATTAAAATTTCGAAATGCGTACGTTAGGTAAGGTAACGTAAGGTAGACAATTTATTACCACAAAAATACCATAAGCGTTCACAGCGTGATTACTGCGGCATTTGTCTAATTGCGCTGACCAGAAGTATTTGTGAAACTACTTTGTAACTAAGTAGGTACCTTGTTAGAAGTAGTTCTGTGCTATTGATTTTGTGAGGCCTAAGCTAACAAGTTGAACAATTCGATCATATTTACGGCGATATTCATAAAGTAATACTTAACCGGTAGTTATTATTTTTTGTGTTTCATCAGATAAAGAGTTACTTCTGAGCCCAACTATTAACCTTCATGAAATCTTTCAAGTAAGTAAGTACCATTGCAAAATGGGTATTGGCTTAGGCCAGTATTAGTTGTTACTTGGGAAAACCAACTAAATACCTTTTTTCAAAGTTACATACAAGATTTAAATATTACTGCACAGCAAACATTGGGATGTTTGTTATCTGGGCATGTTTCGGAATTGATAGCTTTGATATCTTTCTTCCGTTAGCCATAAATTGTGAGCGTTGAGATAAGAAGCTGATGGGCTGCATCGGAGAGGTTTGCGCATTAATGAATCAGGTGCAGGTAGCGAGGTGTCGCGCGGCTAATTAGATTTGTCTGTCGCTCGTCAGCGGCCCAGGCCTGCAGCGACCGCGCCCACCCACCGCGCCGCTAGATTCCGGGCCCGCCGTGTTTTTTACACCCTAATTAAGCTAATTTATCGAGACAATAAGAGAAATTATCGGTAGCGGCCGCGCCCGGTGACTGCCCGCTTTATGAGAGGTATTAAATTGTCGGGTTTAGGGGCTACCGCGCTACACGCCCCGGCCGGCTTTGATGCCCCAATAAATATACAAAAGATCCCATCAGATAACCGAACCGCTCCTAATGAAAGCCCGCAGAAGAATTCCTTTGACAATGCCTTAAAATGCAAATAACACGAAGGTGAGCGGTCGTCTAGAATGCCTTCTGATAAGGAAGGTGGCGATCTCGCAGGTGGACCGATTAATGTGTATTTTATGGCAGATTAAGTTAAACGTTCGCTTCCAATGGAAGTTTTATGGCGCGCGCGGACGCAGATGCGGGAGGCAGCGCTACCACGCACTGCGCATGTGCACACTACTTATCTACTCCTAATTAATTAACTATGAAAAATTGTGTAACTTAACATATTAAATATATAGCTGGAATATTTTACTTGGCGTGTCCTGTCTCTATTTTATTAAGGGACAAAAGGCAACAGCATATAAAATCTTCGTGAGGAGGCAGGAAAGTATAAGTAAGTATCTTCTGTTTCTGTTCATCTATTTTGAATCTACTTATTTATGATATTTGAAAGTACCTACATACCTACGTAGACCGAATGTAAGTACCTACCTATCTATGTATCTAATAACAGAAATGCACATGTGATAGGTATTTAGAGAATGTGCATTATTATTAATACTGCATGTATAGTATTAACAAATTACCTATTCTTAAAATTAGAAGTAAGTATTGTCCAAAGAATAGTAAATAAATATCTCAGGGGGGGGGGTCGCTTCCGGCCCGCTGTGTCGGGCTCCGTCCGGGGGAGCGCGTAGAAGGCTTCATGTCACTTACCTTATTCCTCCACAATGGATGATGAGAGGGAGTAGGGGTTTTAGTCGCCACTGGGGTACCACCTTCCCAGTGGAGAGTCCAAAATAACGCATAAAAGCATTTCCGGTAACGGTATGCATAAAAGCATTTCCCCAACTAAAAAAGGGTTCTAAGAAGTGATAGAGTTGTGAAGTTCCTTTTAAAAGACTTAAAAGACTCGAGTTCTTTCATCTCTAACTGTGCCATAGTTGAGGCCTGTCTACCTCATCGCTCACGAGTAGGTAGAGATCGTTTAACTGAAATCGCATATACGCATACAAAAGTGCTTGCTTGTTTGCGATTTAAGTTACCTACCTAGATAGTGCTTCTCAAGAACATTTCTGCAAGAAACAAAGTGTCGAGTAAAAAAGTACCTACCTAAATAATAAGATAACAAAAAAAATATTTTTATTGATTACATACCAAATGGTAGGTGTCCATTTAAAACTGCGGTGCGTGGTCCTCGTAATCTGCGACAGGGGGCCCCCGCGAAACTGTAGACAAGAAAAAATATTGTCAAAAGTATGTAGGTACCTACGACGCGATGAAGATAAGAACAGCTCTCAATTCTCTCAAAACGCTAGAAAAATGAGTGCGTTGTAAAGCGTTGACGATTTCGAGGTTACTTTGGAAATAAATAATAAAATTTCAATTTTAGTTTGCATTTATGAACTTACATGTCAAAACGGAGATTTAAATCTCTGTGTCAAAATATTCTTGCGATCAGTTAGAGCTCGTTGTATTGAAATGACCAGATTAACCAGTCAATCTCTGTCTTTCCACATTGTCACAAAATCAAAAACACAACCACTTTGTTTTTTTTAAGTGATAGTTTTATGGCTCCGGAATATCATACAATCGAGGCCGGTCTTCGTATTTTGAATTTCTACAGTCTGTGAACTCGATGACCGATGACCTCAGCCTCCTTCAGAATTCCTTTACCGTCCAATCCGTTCGCTTATGGAACTCCTTACCCTCATCCATAAGGCTATCCAAATCCCTTCCTATTTTCAAATCCCGTGTCAAAGCACACTTTCTATCACCTTGACCCGATGTTCTTCTTTTTCAGTAAGTACTTAACGCATTCGTCCTGTTAATCCATACCAAATTGTTTGTAGGTATTATATTTATGTAGGTATATGTAACTTTATTATTTTGCTCGTAGTATGTAGGTTTGTCTATTTTATAATTAGAAGACTAAATTTAGTTTTTTTAATATTCATATTTTCTTTCTAATTAACCGTCTTGCACCACCGCATCTACTCCCTTTTCCAGTTTTTCTACCTGAAGGTTGTCTGGAAGAGATCGCTCTTAGCGATAAGACCGCCTGTATTGTACATTCCAAATATCTATAAGCATCGTTATGTAACTTGTTTTCTTCGTGCAATAAAGTATATCTTATCTTATCTTATCTCAGCTGACGGCAAAGACATTGTACATTAAGGCGCTTTGCAGACGTCGGTGAGGGCCGGTCTTTTTGACCGCGAAGTAATAAAGACCGCGTCTGCCCCACCGGTGCCCGCGACTGCCCTCAGCGCAAAAGCATTTTTTCCTTCCTGAGGGTAGGCTTAGTTCTTATTCATTTATTTAATTTTCATTTATTTAAACTTTATTGCACAAGTAGATACTTAATGCTATATGGCATTCTCTACCAGCTAACCTTTGGGTTGTGCAGAGATTGATCAGGTTCGGGTGCGGTGCAGGTTCTTTCCTATCAAACGACCACAGTCGCAAAAGAAATTTCATTTCAAAGACAACTCACCACGAGTGAAGTGAGTCTTAGCGCTCGCCGGAATACCATAGCTGGTCAAGTGCGCGGGAAACCGCTAGATGCGGACAGCACAGGACCGATCGTTGTGGAGATCCTTGAGGTAGGCCTATGCCTGGCACCCCCTCATGAGTTCTCGCCTTGGCGTGGCGAGGGGGCTTAGTACCGGTGGCAGGGTGAACCGCCGGGAAGCTAAGAGAACTCAGGCGTGGCAGTGTGTTGGACTTGCCACCCACAGTGTGTTGAGTACCGTGGGGTTTTACTCGGTCGTCCCCCCGGGCAGCGAGGTATCCATGAGGATTTCCCCACGAAAAAAAAGGCCTATGCCCGGCAGAGGACGTCGTTGGGTTGAAATGATGATGATGATGAACAATATTTTGAAAAGAAACCCACGCCTCTCCCAACGCCACCTACCATAAAAATTAGTAAGATTTACGTAAAACCAAGTCGGTTATTAATTCAGTTTGTTTTAAATATCTAAATGATTTGACTTGCCAATCGCACTAAACAATGTTCATCATCATCATCAGCGGCCACATGATGTCCACTGCTGAACATAGGCCTCCCCCATAGATTTCCAGAGCGGCCGGTTGCAGGCGGCCTGCATCCACCGAAAACCTGCGACCTTTAATGAGGTCGTTCGTCCACCTTGCGGGTGGGCGTCCCACGCTGCGCTTGGCCTCGAATGGTCTCCACTCGAGGACTTTCCGGCCCCAACGGCCATCAGTCCTTCGAGCTATGTGCCCCGCCCACTGCCACTTCAACCTGCTAACACGCTGGGCTACGTCGGCGACCTTCGTTCTCCTACGAATCTCCTCATTTCTGAATCGATCTCGTAGGCGTAGGGAAACACCAAGCATAGCCCTCTCCATAACCCGTTGGGCTAGCCCAAACAATGTTATTTAATATAATATTATGTAGGTATTACTTGGATTCAAATTGCGTCTTCATGTGATGGACAATTTATTTATTTAACATTTCTTTCCGGCGTTGCAAATAGCGCCTAGGACGCAAAAGGTAAGGGGTTGCATTCCGCACCCGGAGCACGCGTGTTTGAAGTTCATAATTAATAAATCAAAAAGTAATTAATATTTGTATACGATAGGTAAGTATTGGAAATTTATTGTCTTAGTTATTACTAGGTTTTGAAAAGAAGGGAAACCATTACTTGGGATGAATAGATTTTCTACAGGAAAATTACAAAAATATTCCATCACTGTTCCCTGTAATACCAATATTGTGTCTGCTAGCGTCATCTATCGTCGGCTACGAAATCTACAGCCTAACCGCTGCGTGTGAAAGTTTTACATACCTGCCGTAAGATCGCCTGGCGGCACGCGGCAGCGGCACTGACAGTCATAGCTTGAATTTGTTGTTTGTTGCTATGTTTTTTGCCTTTTTGTACGACTAGCATGAAAACCTATTGCACGATGCAAACGACTTATTACTCATTGAATTTGAAAAAATTTGCAACTCAAATATTTAGTTTAGTTAAGTTTTTATTACCTTTTTTTGTTGTTCACTGGCTACTGCGATACAGCGAGCCTTGTGCAGAAGTCACTGTGTCTTTGTTTTCTGTTAAATGAATAATTTTTGCAAAATAATTATTTATCGAAAGGTATTACTATAATTTTTATTTGTTTTGTAATGAAGTACGTTTTTTGCATAATTATTGTTCGCTTGGATTTTAATCCTTCTATTGGAATTCGGAACGTCACATTTGTCAGTCATGTCTGTCACGCGTGACAGCTGATTTTTAGACTGTGCTTTTTGTTTTTCTCGGACCTTGTTTGTAAAATCTCTCGTCGTCGACCGTCGTTTCTTCAACTTTCACGACAACAAACATCGGTAGGCGCGCAAAAAATGCGCGTATTCCATCTGTATGGCTAGTTTGAACGTTGCGGAATGGTCGCCTGACCAAGTGGCGGAATGGCTGTCAGGTTTGTGTGATGCGGTTGGTGCGGCGTTTGTGCGAAGGCTGTGGTGTTCCATAGTGAGTCATGGTGTCTGTGCAGGGCTGGGGCCGACGGTGGAGCGGTACGTGCCGACGCTCCGCGAGCGCGGACTGGACGGCACCAAGCTGCTGATGCTGCGGTGCGATGATCTCGAGTATCTGGGTATGCACGTCATAGGACACCAGGAGTTGCTTCTGGAGGCAGTGGAGCATTTGCGCAACTTTGTAAGTATCAGCTTCATTGACTGCAATGCACTGTAGGCATTCAATAACTTGAATAGGAATGTTACATAAACAGCAGCTCACTGTTGGTAAGCAAAGGAAAGGGAGCAAAGGAAGAGTCACTGTTGGTAGATGTGCATAAGATTGTGTTGCATTTGGTTCCTGTAGTTCAATCCTTGCTATATTGCATGTTAACATTCATAATGTTCCGGGGTACAATCATAAAAATAGTTGTGGCTGATTGCTAAGATTTCTTTTTACCAGTGCTGTATCCTAGGGCAGCTATCACTCGGTCAGATGTGGGTGGTGTCAACTTATTGTTGAACACATGAAAAAAAACATCCTTGCAAGATGTCTTTAATTTCTGTGATATGTATTTTGGCTATGCTCACTATATTAATTGGCCAACAGTTAACAATATAAATTCACAAACATTCAAAACTCAACTAACCTTCATTAATGGAGTTAAGCTCTGCTTGAGTAGTTTATTGTTGCGCAATTTGCAACTCAATAGGATCTAAAACAAAATCAGCAGTTTACAATTCTTATGTGGTTGCATAAACACATAAATTATAGCTACAATATATATGTCACCGGAAAATAACAAGAACCGTAAATTTATAAATTTCCTAGGAAATTTATACCTTTTACGTAGATTGAGAGGCTGGTTGATTGAGGGTTGTTATTATGACCTTAAGGAATATTTTGACATCCAATGATTTAATATTGTTCTTGACTGTTTTGTTCCTTGGACATGTTACTTTATGATTTGATATTTGACATTCTAGTACCTATTATTATTATTAATTTTTACTGTGCATTAATCCTTCAGTTGTATTTGTAAGAATAGAATAATTTTGTGTCCTGATAATTTATTGTGAATTTTTGCATGTCCAAAACTGGACAAAATACGCTTGACCATAATGTCTATGTAAGATCTTATTCATTTACCGTGTTTCAACGCAAATAAACAATTTCATTTCATTTCATTTCATTTCATTTCATTTCATTTCATTTCCTCCGCCATTTAATTTTGGTTGAAGGCCGGTTTCAATGTTTTATAATTTGTAAGAACAATTCATCTTCGTGTTCATTGTATAATTTGCGGCTACCTCTCCGGCGATGAGAAACACCGATAAAAAATCTAAGCAACCCAGATAACGGTTGTATGATCGCTTCTTACCACAATGGGTTCAAATTCCCTCGGTGAAATGCGGGCTTCTGAATGATCCGTTCGTTTACCGTGACGGGAACTCAGTGTGCCTCTGACTACCCCATTTGGGATATGATCGAGATGGTATGCCATGTTTTTTTTGTATGTTATATTTTATAAGTGTATTTCATTTTTTATAAACTTTTTGATATCGTAAAACACGATTTCTGCTGCTTTATTTTGATTAAGTAGGGGTTATCAGCCTATTAATTGTAAAAAGTAACCCGTTAAACCTACCCAGTTCTAAAGTCAAAGTCCAGTCAGGTAGGTATTCGAAACTGATAAATGTACAGTTTGGCAAGTCTGATTGTACCATAATCTACGAACACAAGCATTGCTACTGTCAACATCGACCAATCAGAGGGCAGTGTGTTATTTTCCGTAATTCATAAAAGCGTAAAATTGAAAGCTCTTCTGTGATTAGTCGAACCGTTTAGAATCTTACGAATAGATATCCGTAAGTTTATAAATTTACCAGGAGTCGTCGCAGATTTATAAATTTCCGGAAATGTGGGCGTAAAATAATACAATTTATCTCTCGTTTAGAATCCTACGAAAGTTGATAAATTTCCTAGGAAATTTATAAATTGACGGTTTTTGTTATTTTCCGGTGACATATATATACATATAGTAATATGTAATGTAGTGTAAAGCTTTAATGTAATGTAAAGCTTTTGTACATTCTTAAATTAGAAAATGATCTAGTGTTTCTAAATGTTTTAGTATTGTACTGTTTAATAATGCATGTCAGTTTGTTCTGCAAATCATCATTCAACAATCTACCTAGTCATTGTTCAAATCATTAGTATGGGATTAGGAAGAGAGTAGACTCTGTTTTTATTTGCAAAAGGTTAAGATGGACCTTTTTGCACAAAACAGATAACAGATACAAAACCATAACTTTAAAAGGTATAATTTACACAGCTGCATCTCTAAAAAGCGATCTCTTCTAAAGAGCCATCTCTTCTGGACAACTTTCAGCCAAAAATAAAATGTACGGTGTGTCACCGTGCATTCTTCCGCGTCAGCAGTTTGACTCTTTTAACAAATAGTTTTGCATTATGCGCGGCTGACCTAATTTTAGTATAATTTAATAATGTTACTTTTAGTTCGCTTTTGCCAATCAAGACGGCCGGCGAGTCTCATATTATTCAAGTATTTAAAGAAAGAAAGAAAGAAAAAACATTTATTGATTCTGAACATCGCAACAGATAAAAACATACAAAACAAGGTGGTTAGGTTATTTAGTGTGTAAGAATCAAGGATTGTAGAACTTAAAATAAATATCTTTCACTCAACAAGGAGTTTACATTCTACGCACTACATAACAAGAAAAAGACGTATGGTATACAAGACCATACATCTTTTATGGTCCTTCGAGCCGGATCGGGGTTTCGTGAATCTCGTGTGCAGAGCGAATCGGTTCGTTTGGCCTCCCACCAGCGGGTCTCACCAAGCGAATTGAGAAGGCGCATATCTGTGCTGAGACGATCGGGACTTCGAGAACTAGCATAACAAATCAAGTTTCAAGAATCAAGCAATCTACAAGGATATCAAGTATTTATCGAGTCAAAATACAAGAAAGCAATTCAAGCAAGGGACAAGTAACATTTCAAGCAAATCAAGAATATTCAAGTTTACTACAAGTAATTTCAAGCTCGAGTTTTCTTCAAGTATAATCAAGTTTTCTACAAGTATTTACAAGTTCAAGTGTATTCAAGTATTTTCAAGCTCAAGTTTTCTTCAAGTATAATCAAGTGTTCCTCAAGTATTTACAAGTTCAAGTTTCCTTCAATATTTTTCAAGTATATTCAAGTTTTTTACAAGTATTGTAAGTTCAAGTTTTCTTCAAGCATATTCAAGTTTTTACAAGTTAATATTTACAAGTTCAAGCTCACTTCAAGTATATTCAAGTTTTTCAAGCATTTTCAAGTTCAAGTTTTGTTTCAAGTTAATCAAGTACACATCAAGCAATTTCCAAGTATAAACAAGTAATTTCGTTACAAGAAGCATGGCGTCAATGGAAGACCTTTTAACTAATCAGCAGCAAGTCATTGAAGGTATTGATCAATTGTTAGTGAATTTCAAGAAAGATGGGCGGGACAGAAAAACTCCTGATTACATTAGCCGCAGGTTAAGCACGCTAGAGAACTATTGGCAAGAATTCCATAACAATCATGTTCAGCTGTGGGCATGTCAAGACAAGTCGCACTCTTATTTTACCAATAATATGTATGATCAAACTAAAACCAAGTGTGAAAATATTCAAATGATGCTTCAATGCTATGATCCTAAGGCGGATTCCAGACCTCCGACTCCTATACTCAAACCAGCTACACCGTTAGCGACACCATCGCTCTCCGGCATCAAGCTACCGGTACCCAAGGAATCACGAGGCTCTAACAGTAAGACTGATGAGCTAATCAAGAAACAAGCGAGTAACTTCAGAGCATTTCAAAGAACAGTCTCAAACATAGATATAGATTCCGTTACCGAAAAGTGGGAGTTTGAAGATTTGCTCCGATCATTGCAGTCGCGTTGGTCTGCAATAGACAACCTCCACTGGGAAATTGACAGTGAGCTACAAGGTACAGATCGTGATTACGAACGTTCCTTTTCATCTTACGAGCAAATGTATAGCGACATCAAACGATCCATAAACAGCAAGCTTTGGTCGGTGTCACACAGAGAAAAGTCGACCCCTCAGATGGAAATCCCCTTATTCGTCGGAAACTATCATCAATGGACATCTTTCAAAGATTTATTTACGGAAACTATCCACAGTAATCCTACGCTTTCGAATGCGCAAAAGATGCAGTTTCTAAAGAGCAAGGTGCGAGGCGAGGCGGAGAGACTTCTGCAACACTTGCCAATAAGCTCTGAAAATTACAACATATGTTGGGAAATTCTCAACAACAGATACAACAACAAGAAACTTATCTTCACCTCGCACATCAACAGTTTATTGACTATTCCTGTAATGCAGCAACAATCATTAATTCAAATCAAGCGCCTTCACGACACTACGCTTGAAACGCTCAATGCCATCAAACATTTAGGTATTGACATAAGTACGTGGGATCCGTTGCTCGTACACTTACTTTCACAAAAACTAGATCATGATTCGTTTAACGATTATAACGAATCACTAGAGCAGCCCCGAGAGTTACCAAGTCTGAAGGATTTTTTGAAGTTCATGGAAATCAAGTTCACGACCATGGAGTCTTCACGTAGAAAGCAAGAACAAACTACGCAAAGACCTCAAGGATTCCAAACAAATACAAGAATGAATAAATCAAAATATCAAGTATATTCAAATAACGCGGAACAAGCTCATTTCAAGTACAATGACTTTCGTATCAAGTGTCCTATCTGCAATAATGAACATGGAATTTATTTTTGTAAAGAGTTCCTGTCAATGTCGCCTTACCAGAAACTTAACACAGTATCAAGACTAAAACTGTGCTCAAACTGCCTATTTAAACACCCAGGGAGATGCAACACTATGAAGCGATGCCGAGAATGTCAAGGTCAACACAACACACTCTTACATGAAGCATTTAGACAAGATAATAGGCCAGCAAGGATGGCAAACCGCGGCAACTCATACAACAAAGAGTTTCCAGAAAACCAGAGAAGCGCGCACGTGTCTCAGCAAAGCGACGCACATGAAATATTATTGGCCACGGCTATCGTCCAGGTTCAGGCTGCAAATGGCTTGTACTACAATTTACGAGCGCTGCTGGACCAAGGATCACAGACTTCAATTATCACAGAGAAAGCAGCGCAACTTCTGTCCTTACCAAGACGTCAGTGCAAAGGGGTTATTACTGGCATTGGGGCAAGAGAAAACAATTGCAGAGGAATAATAAACATAAGAATGATGTCGAATAATAGTGGATTTACGTGTAACACAGACGCACTTATCATGAAAACGCTAATCAACAATTTACCAAGCCAAACATTTTCCAAACCAACATGGTCGTTTCTCGAAAACATAGAACTAGCTGACCCAGAATTCTACATGAGTCGTCCAGTCGACTTACTCCTGGGGGCCGAAGTTTATTCTAACATCATTTTAGACGGCATTTGTAGAGAGAATAGCCAATCACCAATTGCACAACAAACCCGATTCGGTTGGATTCTAAGCGGGAGCACCAACCCAGGCACTTTACAATGCAACGTTTTGCTCAACAACATAGAAGATATACGTAAATTTTGGGAAATCGAGGACATCACTCAAGATACAAACATTTCATCAGAAGATCAAGCGTGCATAGAATTTTTCAAGTCATCAACAATTCGACGTGAGAACGGGAGATATCAAGTGAAACTTCCTCTCAAGCCAAACTTCATGCAAGATTTAGGCACTTCGAAACAAAAGGCAGTTGCGCAATTTACACAATTAGAACGGAAGTTTGCCAAGCAAAATGACATAGCTGTAAATTACAAGTTATTCATCGACGAATACCTAACGTCGGGCCACATGACAACAGCTAACAGTAACACGAAACCGGAATTCTTTTTGCCTCACCACTGTGTATTACGCGCCGAATCAAAAACAACAGCGCTAAGGGTCGTGTTTAATGCATCAGCTAAAACCTCTACAGGTTATAGCTTAAATGATCTTATGTATAGGGGCCCAAACTTGCAGCAAGATCTCCAAAATTTGATTTTAAAGTGGCGGCAGTACAAGTATGCCTACACAGCAGATATCGAAAAAATGTTTCGACAAATTTTGCTTTGTGAGGAACATCAACAATACCATAAGATAGTATGGCGAGATAGCCAAACAAAACCATTACAAGAATACCAACTAACCACCGTCACGTACGGCAGTAGGGCCGCGCCTTACTTGGCTATGATGACGCTCAAGCAACTCGCAGATGATGAAGAGCATAATTACGAAGAAAGTCAAGCTCCTGCTGTCCTACGGGATAGCTTTTATATGGATGACCTAATTCATGGAAGCCATTCAATATCAGCAGCGAAACAATTGAAAAATGATCTCATCAAGTTATTAAATTCAGGCGGTTTCAATTTGAGAAAGTGGGCATCTAACGCTCCAGAGCTAATGGAGGACGTCAGTCAGAAGGAAAACTTTGATTTTCGTGGCATCGAATCTACCAAGGCTTTGGGATTGCAATGGAACGCTCAAGAAGACAGCTTCACCTTTCAATCCAAAATACAAGAACATCAGTCAAAAACTACCAAGAGAACGTTATTGTCTGACATTTCAACTATCTTCGATCCACTTGGCTGGCTTTCACCCTTGACAACAAAATTGAAGCTGCTATTTCAATCCACATGGCTGTCAAATATAGACTGGAATGATACACTACCTAAAGACATTGATTTAGAATGGCAAAAAGTTAGAAAAGATGTCAAAAATATAAATCAAATCAAGATTCAACGATGGCTAGCAACTAACGAAAATGAGGTCATCGAATTGCATGGATTTTGCGATGCATCGACAAAAGCATACGCCTGCGTCATTTACTGCAAAATTACTAGAGGAGGTCAAAGTACAGTGGTTTTGGTCGCCGGTAAAACAAGGCTAGTTCCGGTCAGCAAAACAGTCACATTGCCTCGTTTGGAGTTATGCGGCGCAGTTTTATTATCAAAATTATTTGACAAGGTGAAACAAGGACTACAAGATTACAAGATCAATCAATACGGTTGGACCGATTCAACTGCTGTTCTGGGGTGGCTACAGGGTGATCCTAACAAGTGGAAAACCTTCGTAGCAAACAGAGTCAAACAAGTGACAGACGTGCTGCCCGCAAGTAATTGGCGATACGTGAAATCCCTGGATAATCCAGCTGACTGTGCAAGTAGAGGTCTAACAGCATCGCAATTAGTACAGCATCCGACTTGGTGGCAAGGTCCAAGTTGGTTAAATACTTACCAAGATAAGCCGCAACAAATACCTTTCAGTACAAGTGAAGAACTGAAAAGGACAAAACAAGCAAATATTTCGACATATCAAGACACAACCTCGAACATGATGAACCAAATAATCGAAAAATATAGCTCATTCCAAAAACTCGTCCGTGTCTTAGCATGGATATGTCGATACGTTTCAATTGCCAAGAATAAAAGCAAGTTACCACCGTATCTTACATTAGATGAAATCAGAAGTTCCAAGATAAAAATAATCAAGCACGTTCAGCAAGAATCTTTTTCCGAAGAATATCAAGATTTGAAAACGACTGGCAAGGTCACTTCCAAGAGCGCAATATTAAACCTACACCCCTACTTAGATAAAGAAGGTATAATCCGAGTTGGTGGCAGATTGAGAAACGCAGAGATAAGTGAAGATATGAGGCATCCCATCATAATACCCCACTCAAGTCGTCTAACAGAGCTATTGATAGATGAAGCCCATAACCTTACATTTCACGGTGGAGCTCGATTAACAACATCATTCATTCGTCAGCGATATTGGATTGTTGGTGGCAACAGGGCCACCAAGAAGCGTTTACGTCAATGCGTGAAGTGCCGACGATTTACAACAAGCAAACAACACCAGATTATGGGGGACTTGCCACATGCTAGAAGCAACCCCTCACGCCCATTTTATCATACAGGAGTGGATTATACCGGACATTTCATGATAAAAAGCAGTAAGGGTCGCGGTATCAAGTGCACAAAAGGTTATGTTGCAGTGTTTGTATGTATGGTAACCAAGGCCGTACATTTCGAACTTGTTTCTGACCTAACAACATCAGCCTTCTTAGCCGCTTTAAGAAGAATGACCGCTAGAAGGGGAAAGCCGTATCATATTTACAGTGATAATGGCACGAACTTTCTCGGAGCAAGCAGAATCATACAGCAAGAGTACGAAACAATATATTCAATGATCAATGCAAACAATCATGAGTTTATACAAGAAGTCACAGACATGAACATCCAGTGGCACTTCAATGCTCCATCTTGGCCGTCCGCAGGTGGACTTTGGGAGGCGGCCGTGAAAAGTTTGAAGTACCACCTCAAACGAGTCGTTGGGGAACAAAGATTGACGTATGAGGAGTTCACCACGATATTATCACAGTTGGAAGGATGCCTGAATGCAAGACCATTGTGCGCTATCACCGAAAACCCAGATGACCTAGATTTTTTAACGCCATCGCATTTCTTAGCAAGTGGTCCGGTGTTAGCATTATTTGAAACAGAACATGATTTAAGAACAAGGTGGCACCTATGTCAAAAGATTTACAATGACATATGGAAAAGATGGCGATCCGAATACCTCAGTCAGTTAACTACACGAAGCAAGTGGAAAAAAGAACAAGAAAATCTCAAGGTTAACGATATGGTCATTATACACGAAGATAACATACCAGCAGGAAGGTGGGCCATGGGACGCATCGTCGAACTTCATCCAGGGTCTGATGGACAAGTAAGAGTGGTCACCTTGAAAACCAAGAACGGTTATCTCAAACGACCTGTGGTAAAGCTGTCTTTACTACCCGTAAATCAAGATTCGGGTCGCGATTCCGGAAACACTAACAAAAATAATGCATCAGAAAAGGAACAAGTTATCAAAAAGGGCGCAAAGAAACTTCGTGGAAGCTTAGTATCACTTGTATTGGCCATTTTATACTTCATGACCATATTCACTACATCTTCGTGCAGTTTCATCAACACTCCGCTAAAGTCGAACCAAGGCATGTATTTCGACAAAATCTCTGATATGCAAGTAATTAGAGATGACTGGACTGTAGTGGTATACTACAGCATGGATCCTTATTGGCAAGGAATGAAATCATTCGAAACATACTTCAATCATCTACAAGAAACATGTGACAAACTAAGTGAAAAGGTTCAATGTGACATCATTCTATGGCAACTACGTCACAGCTACGCTGAGTTCCAACACTACAATACCATCCTGATGACTCAACATTCCCGCACGCGCGCGCGCCGGACGACCGCCGTGCGCCGTCGGCGCGGTTTGATCAACGCGGTCGGGTCTGTCGCAAATTCCTTATTCGGAGTATTAGACGAGAACTTTGCCGAACAATATCAGAAAGATATTACGCTCATCCGCACCAATCAGCAACATCTATCATCATTGTGGAAGAATCAGACCTCCGTAGTTGAAGCTGAATACAATTTACTGAAAAGAAGCGAAGACGCTATGAACAAGCAACATAAATTAATGAACAAACATTTGCTAAAAATAGAAAACACTATGAATACATTAAACTCAGAGATCAACAACATTTCCCAAGTTAATTATTTAACTTTGGCTGCTGTAACTGCAAGTAACATGATACATGAATTACGCAATATTCAAGAGTCACTGTTGGATACGATCACAGATGTATATCACGGAAGATTCAATTTTCATTTATTATCACCAGAGCAACTCAGGAACGAGCTCAGTGTCATAGGAAGTCAAATATCCAAAGAGCTAACCTTACCGATTGAAAATATACATGCAAATTTACAAAATATCTATCATCTTCTGATTATTAAAGCAAGGATGTGCGAAGACTACCTGTTGTTTGAAATCAAGGTTCCACTCATCGGCAGAGATTCCTTCGAAATATTTCACCTTGTCCCAGTACCTGCTATGATGAATTATAGCAAGATGATTGAGACGGTCCCAATATCAGATTACCTGGCTATTAATTTAGCAAAAGATTCATACATTGGGCTTACAAGCGAAGATATCACGTCCTGCCGTCAACAAGAAGAAATGTATTTGTGTCATTTAAAGAAACCTGTATATCATTTCAAGCAAGATGAAAAACTTTGCGATTACAAGATCAGTAAAAAAGAATGTGAAACTGTTATTAACCCCTGCAAGAATAAATGGGTTGAGTTAAATACAATTAACAAGTACTTATACTTTTGCTGTGGGAGGTGTCAGTTACGAGTGATATGCGCGGATCAGGTGACCGCGCCGCAGCTGGAGCAAGCCGGCCTCGTCAGCATTTCACACGGGTGCATTGTCAAGTCCGACCTATTTACGGTTTACGCTCACAACATAGATCAGAGCGTTATCAAGACAAGGTCGAATATAGAAGTTCAAGATATCAGTCCTATAAACAACATCATTAATGTTTCCATCCCGATTGCACCAATAGTGGATGACACAATCAACGAGCGCCAAGTGCAACTTTCAGAGATAGAGACAAGACTTGGAAACCTAAAAGAGCAATCTGATTTGGCTACAGGGATAACATATCACGATGTTCATCATTACGCCCTCATTTATATCATAATTGGGGCAGCTATTATCCTGAGTACCATCCTGGTGTGGCGGCGAGTGAGACGAGCGCGCCGGGCGGCGGCGTCGGCGGCGACTCAAGTGGCGGAGCCTACGACGGTGCGACTCTCCTCTATTCGAAGCAGCATAAGTGAAGACCAAGAAACCCACCAAGGCCGTGATCAATGTAGAAAAATAGATAGTGCTAATTTTGTAAACAAGTCTACGTCGCCCATAATGCCTAACAACACATCTTTATTCAAGTAATATTTTTTCTCATCTTCATCTCTGGTGGCCCGGAGCATGTACGGTGTGTCACCGTGCATTCTTCCGCGTCAGCAGTTTGACTCTTTTAACAAATAGTTTTGCATTATGCGCGGCTGACCTAATTTTAGTATAATTTAATAATGTTACTTTTAGTTCGCTTTTGCCAATCAAGACGGCCGGCGAGTCTCATATTATTCAAGTATTTAGTGTGTAAGAATCAAGGATTGTAGAACTTAAAATAAATATCTTTCACTCAACAAGGAGTTTACATTCTACGCACTACATAACAAGAAAAAGACGTATGGTATACAAGACCATACATAAAATATTTTAAAAATAGTGATCAGCCACACTGTGGTACCCTGCAGATGGTCATAGTCATGACGAAAAAAGCCTCAAAAAAGAAAGGGATGCAAGTGTCATCATATTCTATCAATCCAATGAGAGGCGGAGGGAGAAGCTATGGGTTAAATAAAAAACTTTAGGTCATTTCATTATTGAATAATTTTCTGGCGTCTATGGAGTAAGTTATAATATTCAACCATTGTTCAGTGGCTGTACATGATGTTGTCTTTAACGATAATCTGTTTGGTCAGTTTGAGTCACCATTGTTTTTAATTCGTGTATGAGTCATGTGCCTCAGTGCCATGTTGCACTTATCTCTGAGGCTTATCTGTAGCATTGAGCTTCTGGACAATTTTAATAGCACCATTGTTGTAATAATACTTTAGTTTAGTTGAAGCAAAATGTAATAACTAGATGATTTATTTATAGATATTAAGAAATAAATGATGCATGTATTTGTTTTCATTATATCTGGGGTAGACTACCACCAAAAATTATATACATCAGGGACAACAACTCGCATAGATATCATCATTGATGTGTACAATGTTTAACGCTGAACAAGCAATTTACTAAAATAAAAAAAAGAAGAATTTTACTGAAGAGTTTGTAAAGGCAGTTCTAAATATCCCTGATGCGTGTTTACCAAGCCCCAATTTACATATTATATTCCAATGGTAAAGATTTAGGTTCAGCTTGATAGTTGAGGTAGTGAATGACACAATAATAAGCTGTCTGTGTTTTTTACTTTCATTGGGTTAAAGCTACTCCTTGAACAACATTGCTCAGTTACCAGTGCCAGTAAATTTAATAAAATAAGTGAACTTTATGGTTTTTGTCTTATTCAAATATTTTTTCTTAACTACTAGTATATATTAATGTATGTATTTTTGTGCAATAATGATCTTCTAACTTATCTTATTTTCAAGTGAGGTTAACATTATTTACTATTAAAAATCAGTCTGTAACGGTAACGATGACTGTTGATACCAATCTGCAGCAATATGAGTCCCGCCGCGAGTGCGTGCAGCAGCTAGCGGCGCGGGTGTCGGGCGCGGCCACGGGGCTGGCGCGGGCGCTGGGGCGGGCGCTGCGCCGGGCGCCCGACGCGCGGCTAGACACGCAGGCGCTCGCCGACGTCGCCGCCACTGTGCGCGCCGTCAAGCCGCTCGTCTGCTGGCTCGACAGGTCAGTGCTATGAGTCCCGCCGCGAGTGCGTGCAGCAGCTAGCGGCGCGGGTGTCGGGCGCGGCCACGGGGCTGGCGCGGGCGCTGGGGCGGGCGCTGCGCCGGGCGCCCGACGCGCGGCTAGACACGCAGGCGCTCGCCGACGTCGCCGCCACTGTGCGCGCCGTCAAGCCGCTCGTCTGCTGGCTCGACAGGTCAGTGCTATGAGTCCCGCCGCGAGTGCGTGCAGCAGCTAGCGGCGCGGGTGTCGGGCGCGGCCACGGGGCTGGCGCGGGCGCTGGGGCGGGCGCTGCGCCGGGCGCCCGACGCGCGGCTAGACACGCAGGCGCTCGCCGACGTCGCCGCCACTGTGCGCGCCGTCAAGCCGCTCGTCTGCTGGCTCGACAGGTCAGTGCTATGAGTCCCGCCGCGAGTGCGTGCAGCAGCTAGCGGCGCGGGTGTCGGGCGCGGCCACGGGGCTGGCGCGGGCGCTGGGGCGGGCGCTGCGCCGGGCGCCCGACGCGCGGCTAGACACGCAGGCGCTCGCCGACGTCGCCGCCACTGTGCGCGCCGTCAAGCCGCTCGTCTGCTGGCTCGACAGGTCAGTGCTATGAGTCCCGCCGCGAGTGCGTGCAGCAGCTAGCGGCGCGGGTGTCGGGCGCGGCCACGGGGCTGGCGCGGGCGCTGGGGCGGGCGCTGCGCCGGGCGCCCGACGCGCGGCTGGACACGCAGGCGCTCGCCGACGTCGCCGCCACTGTGCGCGCCGTCAAGCCGCTCGTCTGCTGGCTCGACAGGTCAGTGCTTGTTCATTGAAGCGCTGTAGCTGTATTTTATACGGAGTGTTATTATAGCGAGGCTCGAGCCTCATCTTTACAGATAAGAGCCAGATCTTTACAGTAACAGGGGATGGGCAACGCTCGCTGCTGTGAAGCAACACACACCGACCAAAATTTAGAGATGTTCTTCCAGGCATCTTCATACTTCGGAGAGCATGCTAAGAAACTCCTCTCGTTAAGGAACGACTGAGCCTGCGTGTTGGAATATGGCTACCTCATAACTGAGGTGAGGCATGTGCCCAGCCGTGAGACGTATGAAGGCTGTTGTTGTATAACAGTGGTTTGAATAATATCAATATGCTTCAACTTTATCAAAGACTAGCAGCCGCCCGCGACTTCGTCCGCGTGGACTAACGTTATCGTAATTTTAGTAAGGATGCCTATTTTTTTTAAAATGAAATATAGCCTATGTCACTCAGGAATGATGTAGCTTTCCAACAGTGAAAGAATTTTTCAAATCTGCCAAGTAGTTTCGGAGCCTATTCAATTCATACAAACAAACAAACAAACAAAAAATCAAACCTTTCCTCTTTATAATATTTGTATAGATAGAAGAGCCGGAAAAACACATTCGGTCTAGGTATCAGGCTGAATTTGAACCAGCGTCTTCCGGGCGGTGCTCTAACCACTAGGCTACCGAGACTTTAGAAGCGGCCGAATGGTATCTCATCAATGTTTTAGGAATGTCTTTTTCTGGTTGTCCTAACTTAAATAAAGATACAGCATTGATAAAGCTAACTAACAGAAAATATGGTCCAAATTGTTTGTGCGTCTGCCCCCAGATGGCCGCTAGTGGCGAGCGGGGGCGCGGGCGGGGGCCGAGGCGCGGGGACGGAGGCGCTGGGCGCGCTGGCGGAGCGCAAGGCGCAGCTGCTGCAGCTGGCGCTGGAGGCCGCCACGTGCGCGCAGCGGGACCGCTTCGCCGACCAGCCCGCGCGCGCCGTCGCCAACGCCGCCGCCGCCGCTGCCGCCGCCGCTGACTACATCGTGCAGGTATCTGCTTCACTTCACACCCTTTGTAGTGACATAATGTGTTTGTTAGGGTGCGGGTGGCTAACAGTGAAACAGGGAGTGAAACCAGCGTTCGAAATCGACATTGGAATTAACATACATTACAGATATGCATTTGTATGACCAGAGGCCCTATTACAATCTCGTATAACCTGTCAGTTTTAGTCACAAGCTCCGCTTTTGAGTTTTCTTCTTCATTACTGTAGTAACTTATTTTGCATGTGTTAGTCAAATTTCAATGAATGAAAAGACGTAAACTGAGCCAAAACTGAGCTGTAAAAAGATCGTAATAAGGCCCCAGGAATGCGCGTTCGCTGCATGCTGGTGGTCAAGATACCCGTAGTAGCCGCTGATGCTGGCTGGCTGTATGACTCGCTGCTCGAAAGTTTGAGGAAGTGATTTGACTTAGCGATGACGTAGCTTTCATGCTAGGGGTCACCAATTTGAGGAAGTACCATAGAAAAGGGAGGATCCTCCGACCAGACAGGTGTTATGTCTGGTGGGCTACTGCCCGACGGTTGTTGTCGGGTTCTTCCATCTATGCGCAATCGCTCCGAAAACTTTGGTAGCACGTTTCAGGATTGTAGTTTCTATATGGCAAAATTGCGTCCGCCTTATTTTAAACCCTTACGATTAAAATATGGTCCAAAATCGATGAGTCATGAATCCTTGCGTTTCGAGAGTGCTAACGGCCAAATCCCTGTCGAGTGCTAGTGTCGATAATCCGTAGACTCATATATTACCTCTGAAATTAGAATCTAGAGCTATACTAGGGCTTTTTTAAGATTAGGTACAAAATATCTCATCTCATTTATGTTTATCTACTCTTTATTACACAATAGTGAATTGTTACAAGTGGTGGATAAGTTTGTTTATCTTTATTGCCCCAAAAAGGACATCGCACTAAGTAGGCACGTGCAATTTAGGTGACGTGCGTAAAACAATCCAGAATAATTTGTTATTTTCGAGTTTTCTTCTCTCATTCTTTCCGATAGGAACAACGTAACAAACACCCGAACCACTAGTGGAGTTCCATTTAGTGTTTTCCACCAATTTTTTACTGGGTTTCATAAAGTCTGAAGTTAACACGAAATAAAAGTGATTGACCTTGACTTTGACTGTCATCATCAGGACGTGTCGGACCCAATGATCTTGCAGCCGGCTTCCCTGGACGCGGTGACGCTGCGCCAGGGCGAGAAGCCTTTGGGGTTCAACGTGGTGCCTTCCTTCTGCGGCCACCACCAGCTCGCCGACATCCGCTTCGGCTCGCCCGCCTACACCTCCGGCGCCGTGCACGACGGCGATGAGATCGTACAGGTGACGGCCTGACAGGATCTAGTGTAGGACGTCCTTCTGCGGCCACCACCAGCTCGCCGACATACGCTTCGGCTCGCCCGCCTACACCTCCGGCGCCGTGCACGACGGCGATGAGATCGTACAGGTGACGGACTGACAGGATCTAGTGTAGGACGTCCTTCTGCGGCCACCACCAGCTCGCCGACATCCGCTTCGGCTCGCCCGCCTACACCTCCGGCGCCGTGCACGACGGCGATGAGATCGTACAGGTGACGGACTGACAGGATCTAGTGTAGGACGTCCTTCTGCGGCCACCACCAGCTCGCCGACATCCGCTTCGGCTCGCCCGCCTACACCTCCGGCGCCGTGCACGACGGCGATGAGATCGTACAGGTGACGGCCTGACAGGATCTAGTGTAGGACGTCCTTCTGCGGCCACCACCAGCTCGCCGACATCCGCTTCGGCTCGCCCGCCTACACCTCCGGCGCCGTGCACGACGGCGATGAGATCGTACAGGTGACGGCCTGACAGGATCTAGTGTAGGACGTCCTTCTGCGGCCACCACCAGCTCGCCGACATCCGCTTCGGCTCGCCCGCCTACACCTCCGGCGCCGTGCACGACGGCGATGAGATCGTACAGGTGACTAACTGTTAACTTACAGGTTAAATTGGCACGGTTTTGCGTCCCTTTCGTGCAAAAACTACACAATCTTTAGTTGTGTCAGAAACCTATGAAGTTATTCTCTAAAATATTCTAATAAAACTATCGAAGTTTTAGTTTTGAGCATTATTTTTTAAAAAAGGTAGCTGAAATCATTTTTCTTGAAATCAAAACGCCCTAACTTGAAAAATAATTTCGTGATCTTGCTTTATAAATACTTACAAAGGACTGAATTATATCTAAAAAATAAAAGTGACTGTCAAACTTAATTTGAGAACTTTGAGATTGCACACTATTCATTCGACGCGACGATTTGTGTGAGCCTGCGTTCTTTTTTTTACGGAAGGAATCCTTTTATGGACTTCCCGTCCTCCCGGGGAAGGGCGGGGGTGTGTGAGGCTCGCCTACCGTGAAGCGGTTGGCACTACTCACTAAACCTCCCGGTGAACTGCTTTAGCGCGGATCCAGAGGTCTCCGTTATCTCTAGTTAAGAACTCAGTTATCTGTGTGGGCTTGCTGTTACCTTCTTTAAGTGCTAATAGAGTTCGTTTTTCTCCAGGTTGGGTCCGTGTGCGTGATCGGCTGGAGCGGCGAGGCGGTCTCCCGTCTGTGCGCGCTCGCCGCCGCCGACGGAGAACTGGCGCTGCGGCTGCGACGTCGTGCGGCACGCGCACCGCCGCCGCAGCCGCCCTCGCAGCTGTGGCGGCGGCGCCACCAGCGACCGGAGCCACAGCGAGAGAGGTGACACACACTCAGCACCAACAGCGCTTAGGGGAGCCAAGCTGCGGCTGCGACGTCGTGCGGCACGCGCACCGCCGCCGCAGCCGCCCTCGCAGCTGTGGCGGCGGCGCCACCAGCGACCGGAGCCACAGCGAGAGAGGTGACACACACGAGGCACCAACAGCGCTTAGGGGAGCCAAGCTGCGGCTGCGACGTCGTGCGGCACGCGCACCGCCGCCGCAGCCGCCCTCGCAGCTGTGGCGGCGGCGCCACCAGCGACCGGAGCCACAGCGAGAGAGGTGACACACACTCAGCACCAACAGCGCTTAGGGGAGCCAAGCTGCGGCTGCGACGTCGTGCGGCACGCGCACCGCCGCCGCAGCCGCCCTCGCAGCTGTGGCGGCGGCGCCACCAGCGACCGGAGCCACAGCGAGAGAGGTGACACACACGAGGCACCAACAGCGCTTAGGGGAGCCAAGCTGCGGCTGCGACGTCGTGCGGCACGCGCACCGCCGCCGCAGCCGCCCTCGCAGCTGTGGCGGCGGCGCCACCAGCGACCGGAGCCACAGCGAGAGAGGTGACACACACGAGGCACCAACAGCGCTTAGGGGAGCCAAGCTGCGGCTGCGACGTCGTGCGGCACGCGCACCGCCGCCGCAGCCGCCCTCGCAGCTGTGGCGGCGGCGCCACCAGCGACCGGAGCCACAGCGAGAGAGGTGACACACACTCAGCACCAACAGCGCTTAGGGGAGCCAAGCTGCGGCTGCGACGTCGTGCGGCACGCGCACCGCCGCCGCAGCCGCCCTCGCAGCTGTGGCGGCGGCGCCACCAGCGACCGGAGCCACAGCGAGAGAGGTGACACACACGAGGCACCAACAGCGCTTAGGGGAGCCAAGCTGCGGCTGCGACGTCGTGCGGCACGCGCACCGCCGCCGCAGCCGCCCTCGCAGCTGTGGCGGCGGCGCCACCAGCGACCGGAGCCACAGCGAGAGAGGTGACACACACTCAGCACCAACAGCGCTTAGGGGAGCCAAGCTGCGGCTGCGACGTCGTGCGGCACGCGCACCGCCGCCGCAGCCGCCCTCGCAGCTGTGGCGGCGGCGCCACCAGCGACCGGAGCCACAGCGAGAGAGGTGACACACACGAGGCACCAACAGCGCTTAGGGGAGCCAAGCTGCGGCTGCGACGTCGTGCGGCACGCGCACCGCCGCCGCAGCCGCCCTCGCAGCTGTGGCGGCGGCGCCACCAGCGACCGGAGCCACAGCGAGAGAGGTGACACACACGAGGCACCAACAGCGCTTAGGGGAGCCAAGCTGCGGCTGCGACGTCGTGCGGCACGCGCACCGCCGCCGCAGCCGCCCGACCAGCTGTGGATAATTGACACACACGAGGCAACTCTTACTCTCATAACAGCGAGGCCTATGTCCAGCAATGGACTATGACAGGCTGATGATGAATCTTTAAATATGTGGATTAATAACAAAGTGAGCAAAAAGGTAGATTCCTAAGTTCGAATCCCACCTGAGCTCAGGACCGATTGTTTTTCTGGGTTTTCTATCTTCGTAATGGAAAAATATGCCAAAGAAAAAAAAACACCAACAGCTCTTAAAGTAGCCAAGCTGAAATGACAATCGGCAGGCCACTTACCTCGCAAAATAAAACTTAACTATCTGAGCTTTTTAGGCCTAGCACGAACCGCTTACGTTTTAGTAATCGAAAAGTAAACGATACTTCTTTTTCTTTTCCCTGTGTCTTTAAAAAAAAAAGTATGCTTATCTTTTCGATTACCAAAACGTTAGCGGTTCGTGCTAGGCCCACTTGGTAATTGCTCGTTCTTCTCTAATGTTGTTGTGTACGTGTGTTGCAGTATCTTCTCGACGGTCCGCAGCATCCCCCCTGCACCTCAGGCGCCGCCCCCCGCCTCCCCGCGCCCGCACACCCCCTCCTCCTCCGAAGAAAGCGAGCCGCTGTCACCCCCCGCCTCGCCCTCGCATCTGCATCTCGCGAACACCAGGTACGACTCTACCTCACAGCCTCACAGCGCAGTCTGACAACTTATCAGATTTATAAGTCATATAAGGATAGAAAATACAAATGTTAAATTCACTTGTAAAGGCTTTATAGAAGTATGTAAATAATGATGTAAGTTAAGGTAATTAGTTAGAAAATGTAGTAAGTTTAGATGGGATTAGAATGTTGAATAAAAGTGTCCGTCACCGCTTAGAGTGTTTATTGCACTAAAAATTAATGATTGCAAATGACGTACCTATTTATAGCATCGATTCGTTAGGACGCGTTGTCATTAAAAATTAGTTATGTCGACCGTGCTCCTACATCTCTATTAAGTGGGTTAAAATGTAATGTATAAGTATAGTTGTATAGTTAAGTAAGTAAGTGAAAATATTTTATTCAGTGACTTGTTGGTACGAATAGGCATGACGACAGTATCAAATAATCAACGATTTGAATACATTAGGGGAAAAAATATATTAAAAGGATTTAAAAGACACATTTAGTTTGATTTTAAAATCTGAGATTAATCAGATTTTCGATAAAGTAAAAGGATAAAATACTCCATTTCGCCATTTTGACTCAAACGTCAATCACGCACTATGACGTCACTGTAATGGAAATCAACAAATGTCACTGTCGTATTTCATACAAGTGAGTTTGACAGACACTTGATATTTACATTACAAATACGTCACACGGACGCAGTGACACCTGCGAGCGTTTTCGCGCGCTGTTGATAAAATACTAGAATAATGTCCTCAAACTTTGTTAAACTGACCTTTGAAACCGAAATAAAGTTTTTTTAGTATACAATACATGTGTACCTTTATCACGAAAGAAGATTTCAAAATTGTTCGTCATGCCTATTATAAGATTAACAACAAAGCAAACTTAACAAATTCATTTTAATAAAAAACACCACTGAAATGGTATGTACTCAGCATGTTTCCGACGTCCTTGTAACGCCACGACTGGTGTGGCGACACTGGTGTTCCGTCTATCTATGACTTGGCTAATTCAAGTAGCTTGCACATATTTTAGTAATTTGGATTTATGGTAATCACAATAATTAAAAGAAAATTACTTATTATTTATTTATTGAAACACAATTAAACGGGCTTAACCCAGTAACATAATTATGTAAATTTAACAACTAAAGTTTACAATAATTCCTCAACATGGAAAAACAGAAAACAACGCGTACAATATTGGCATAGCAAAGCATCGACCATTTCAAGTATCTTGTGTTACAAGACAATCATCAATTGCGTAAATGCTTGTTGGATGGTGTTCTGTGTTCAACAGACAGTTACGCAATACCAAGCGATTTGGTGGATTGTTCAATCAGTGAGCTCAACTCCTACTTCAGGTTGTTGACAGACTTAATTATATGCAAGAAATCATACATCAGGCGTCTAGTAACTTTTAGGTCGATGAGCTTTCCCGAAGTCGTCCCGCTAACTAGTATTTTCAAGGTAATGGAGAATGAGCAAAGAATAAAATCCTCAATTGCAATGTGTATGGTTTTTGTCACAGGATGTATCCGCCCAAACCGCGGTCGATGGTCCAAAGAAGACACACAGTCAGTTGCGGTAGCCCAGTGTCCAAGCGCCCTAACATTACGATAGACCAGGTAAGGAGTTATTTTCAAGTATCTTTTGTGTTTCTAAGCTACCATTTTTTTATTGAAGGCATGGTATGATACACATTATTTTATTTGATTCCAGTTTTGGCGTCAACTTCGCGAGCAGAGATGGGACCGCGGCGATTCCCCTGACAACGACGACGGTACCCTCTACCGGAGAGACAAGGTAAAATCATTTTATTTTTATAAATTGTGTTAAAAGCACAATTGCATTTTTTAAGCGAATATTAAAGACATAATAATATCTCTTATAATGTGAAGTCGTCTGTTCGCTTTTCATAACTGCTACCAAAAGGAGTAACTAGGTTTAAATTCTGCCCTGTGACTTCTTGCTTGACAACACCGGGGTGTTATAGTGTAAACTGGAGCTTAATCGAGAATTTTATTAGTGTGCGATCCGTTTTTAGTCAAAAGTGATTTAAGCGTGCTAATACGCGTCGCTATTATCCCTTTTGCTTCAAAACGAACCACACTTTTAGCTATGATCATTATTTATTTTTTTATTAGTTCGTACACAAAAATAAAGTTACTCTGGGCAATATATTGGATAACAAAAGTACAGGTGAGGTTATCTCTAAAAAAATATTTCTTCAAGCAGACCAAGATGACAGAACAGTACATTTTTTTAAAAGTATAAGCAGCTGATGATGATTCAAAAAAATGTAACACAATTTCCTACAAGCCTTTCTTTCATTCCTCAGGCAGTGTCGTACAGCACAGGCCTGGAGCTGTCCCCGCGGCCGCGCACCTGCCTCGGCGTGCTGCCGGACCGGCCGGGCCCCGTGGGCCCTGTCGCCGGGGGCCCTGTCGCCGGGGGCCCTGTCGCTGGGGGCCCCGTGACGTCAGAGGACGGGTCGGCGTCGCGGGGCCGGCTGGACAAGAGCCACTCGACGCCGGCGTACGACTTCGGCTCGGAGGAGCCCGGCGCGCTCGTCACGCAGGTCATACCCGAGTGCCCGTCATACACCACTACACCAGCAGAAAGGTACTTACCTTGCTACTTATCTTGCACCCAATGATATTACAAAAAAGATAGGTTATGTCAGTACTGACGCGAAGCCAAAAATTATCCCCCCTGTACCTATAATTATAATATAATATATAACAACCGCTTCGATAGTCCTAAGTTACTGAGCCGAATCGCTTTCAATATCCCGACCAGAATACCACGATATCCTTGCGGGTTGTTTCACAATAGATGGTGTAGAACAAGGATGGGTCGTAGCTCGCCAGTTGTTCGGTTGACTCGTCTGTACAATAACCTCAGTAAGCAATTACCAGAGATGGACATTTACCTTCAGAGCCTGCCTAACTTTTTAAAATTGGTGAAGATCTGTGAGTGACGCACCTTAAGTCAACTTATGTTGACTTATTGCACTTATTAATGTACAAATTGTTTTTAATGATTAATGTACCCTTATTTGGTTGAAATTAATTTGTTATTGTTTTGGCTGTTTAGTGTTTAGTACATAGCGATGGTGATTGTTTGTTAATTTTAGTTTTTGATATTTTAAAATAGTTACTTAATAGTTTTTTTTGTATGCATGTTGTGGTTACCTTTAATTGTGAGAACAGTTAGCCATAAGCAACCATATTTTATCTTTTTGTTTGAAATGCTGATTCTTATGTTGGTGATCCTTTAATAAATAAATAAATATGACCTTGTGTACAAGATAGTATGATTATTTAAGGGCGTAAACGAGACACGAAACGAGACTCAGGTGGTCGGAAACCTGATTTCGGGTGCCACTTTTGCAGCACAAGTACCGTAACCTATCTACGTCTTTTTATTATAAACTAGCTCACCCGGCGAACTTTGTTCCGCCTTAAGGGCAACAAATAAAAAAAAGTAAAAAAAATAGGAAAATAAATAAAAGTATCCTATGTCCTTCTCCTGGCTCTAAACTACCTCCATGCCAATTTTCAACTAAATCGGTTCAGCCGTTCTTGAGTTATAAGTGGAGTAACTAACACCACTTTCTTTTATATATATAGAATATCATTGCTTGCACCCTATATTTAAGCATCCCCGCACGAGGGCCACACGGCACACGCTACAAATTCTGTACCCATGCGCTTATAGCTTGTTTCCACTAGTCGAGTTTAGGGCTCAGAATTTTATCGAATGAGGTATTTTATATGAAAATCAGTCGCCGACAATTTATTCATTCGTGCAACAATGAATAGCTTCATGTGAATTGCTCTTCATTGGAAAATCCGAGCCCAGCAAGTGAGAACACACTTTTTGTTGAACATATCAAGAGCAACTAGGAAGACTATTATAATAATAATTAACAATTCCCTTTGAATATTGTGGCCGTAAGCTGCAGGGCAATGGTATTTTGGGACAACTATACTAATATTTCATCCACTTTTGTTTCAAATTTAATTTAATTTAACAGTTTCACTGCTTAATCCACCTATTCTTGGAAAAGAAACATTTCAAGAACTACTTGACTAGCCCCAAATTGTCCCCAGTCCAACAATCCTGGTCCACTCGGCGGAGAAGGCGGACCAGATCCTGGACTTCAAGAAGTCTAGTTCAGCCATCGGCGAGGCCATCCTGCAGCAGCAGAGCCGACGCGGCGTCGACGAACTCAGCGACCTCGACGCCGACAATACTGCGCGAGATCATAGTGATAAGGTTAGACTTTACTACCTCTCTCACTCACACACTTACACCTTCTCCCTCTCACATACACTCCGCCCACTGTAGCAGCAGAGCCTTATAGCGCCAAGGATAGACAGTACTCCCTCTCTCTCTTTCTCTCTCTCTCACACACGTACACCTCTCTCATACACTCCGCCCCACTATAGCAGCAGAGCCGACGCGGGGTCGACGAACTCAGCGACCTCGACGCAGACAATACTGCGCGAGATCATAGCGACAAGGTTACACTTTACTGCCTCTCTCTCTCTCACACACACGGACTCCACCCATTCGGCAGATATGCACGCGAATAGCGAGCGCGATCATAGCGACAAGGTTAGACTATACTCTCTCTCTCTATCTCACACACACACACATGCAGCAGAGCCGGTTCTAGCATCAGATATTCAAAAATCTGAGTAAGCTGTTTTAGTTTTCGTCAAAATTGGCCTCGAGACTACTTTGACCATTTTTCCAGTTATATTGTTATTGGCGTTTGGGCATATGAGGAAGGAACAGGGTGTGAAGTTCCTTATCCACCATGGAAAAGGGAGGATCCTCCGACCAGACGGGTGTTATGTCTGG
Organism: Udea ferrugalis; assembly: GCA_950022985.1. NCBI lineage: Eukaryota > Metazoa > Arthropoda > Insecta > Lepidoptera > Crambidae > Udea > Udea ferrugalis. Next base: position 271,239 of record OX465521.1, read on the forward strand.
CGGGCTGCTGCCCGACGATTGTTGTCGGGTTTTTCTATCTATGCGCAATCGCTCCGAAAACTTTGATAGTACGTTTCAGGATTGTACTCTTAGTTGGCGAGTGGCGAGATAAATGTCGCTACACACTCAAACGTTCATACTCTCTTTCTCACACACACATACTCCGCCCCATCCTACAGCGACCTCGACGCCGACATACAATACGATAAAGACACCAATAGCGTGCGCGATCATGGCGACAAGGTTAGCCTTTACTACCTCTCTCTCACACACGCACACGTATACTATCCCTCTCTATCACACTCAAACGAACACAATATCTTTCTCACACACATACTTCGCCCCATCCTGCAGCAGCAGAGCCTCATAGCGACAAGGATAGACAGTACTCCCTCTCTCTCTTTCACACACACGTACACCCTATCTCTCACACACTCCGCCCCACTACAGCAGCAGAGCCTCATAGCGACAAGGATAGACAGTACTCCCTCTCTCTCTTTCACACACACGTACACCCTATCTCTCACACACTCCGCCCCACTACAGCAGCAGAGCCTCATAGCGACAAGGATAGACAGTACTCCCTCTCTCTCTAACACACACAAACGTACACCTCCTCTCTCTATCACACACTCCGCCCCACTACAGCAGCAGAGCCTCATAGCGACAAGGATAGACAGTACTCCCTCTCTCTCTAACACACACAAACGTACACCTCCTCTCTCTATCACACACTCCGCCCCAGCACAGCAGCACAGCCTCATAGCGACAAGGATAGACAGTACTCCCTCTCTCTCTTTCACACACACGTACACCCTATCTCTCACACACTCCGCCCCACTACAGTAGCAGAGCCTCATAGCGACAAGGATAGACAGTACTCCCTCTCTCTCTTTCACACACACGTACACCCTATCTCTCACACACTCCGCCCCACTACAGTAGCAGAGCCTCATAGCGACAAGGATAGACAGTACTCCCTCTCTCTCTAACACACACAAACGTACACCTCCTCTCTCTATCACACACTCCGCCCCACTACAGCAGCAGAGCCTCATAGCGACAAGGATAGACAGTACTCCCTCTCTCTCTAACACACACAAACGTACACCTCCTCTCTCTATCACACACTCCGCCCCAGCACAGCAGCACAGCCTCATAGCGACAAGGATAGACAGTACTACCTCTCTCTCTCACACACACGTACACTCTCTCACACATACTCTGGCACATCCTGCATCGACCTCGACGCCGACGAGGACTCGAATAGTGCACGAGATCACTGTGACAAGGTACTCACACAGAACTCTCCCTCCTTCTCTGGCGTTGTCCTAATACATCGCGATGGTCCTACTAGGATTAGTAGGTGATCACGTCACCTCACCATAATGATTGAAATTTATTCGCGCGAACTCAGTTCGTGCCGAACCTTGACCCCGACAAGAACGTCACTCTATCAAATATCATTGAACTTTCCTTGAACCTCAGGAAGGTTTAAACCTTCACAAATATTTCGAAACTAAAATTGTCCAAATCTGTCTAGCCGTTGCCCAATTTTAGCGAGACTAACAAACAGCAATTCACTTTTATTTATAAAGATATTTTGTTATTGGCGTACATTTGGCAATGGTGGCACGTTTAACACGGTAGTAAAAGTCGCAAGTTCGATTCCGTATTTGTGGTACGTTCGATGTTTGTGGCTTCCACAACAAAAGGAAATCTTACTGCGAGCATCTATCGGTGGTATTATGGCCTACAACAGGCAGACCTAACACCGGAACAATCGAAAATACTACGAGTCATACCTCTAATGTTGTCTCATATTTGTGTGTAGGAGCGTGTGCTGGAGACCATCAACATCGCCATGATGGAGCACCGGCGCCGCTCGCTGATGGAGAAGTTAGCGGACAATGAGAGGACCAAGTTCTTCGGAGACGACCTCCAGAGCCCGCTGTCTAGCGGAGACGAACAGAAGATTCCGCCTAGGTGAGATTGATCGTAGGAAATTAATGATGCTATGATGAAGTTTAATATTGTAAGTTCGTATGAGAAATATGACATTCATGTGTGTCTTCAGAGTGGTCAAATTGCAAAATATTTGAGAAAAGAAAAGAACGGAAAGAATAAAGAAAAACGTTTATTGACCTCGGACATCGCAACATCAAAAATAAAAACAAACAAAACGAAATTGTTCCAATAGTAAATTAAACAATAATTTCCTCCAGACAGCAGTGTCACGATGAAAAGAAGCTTAAAACAAAAGAATACAAATAGCTTTTCACTTGTTTCACATTTGAATGACGCCTAAAGCCAAGACCGAATGTCTTTCTGGTTTTCGGATCTTTAGTGAAGATACATGCATGGAAAATGCAAAAAATATATGTATATGGCTCTCCGAAAATGAGAGTCCAAAGTTTTAAATTTGATTAGGGATCTCTTTTAAGTGATTCTTTCTCAAATGATGAAAGTTTTTTTTTAAAAATTGAGCTTATTACCTAATTTCATATTCATTCAACTCAGTACAACTTATCTGCATCAATAGCTATACCTTATCAACATCATTGGCTTCCTTAGAAGGAGTCGTTCCGAGCGCGCTCCAGAGCCGCCGCCGCGTCCATCCGTGTCTATCCGCGGCACGCCGGGCGCGCCGGGCACGCTGAGCACGCCGGGCGCGCTGAGCACGCCGGGCACGCCGAGCACGCCGGGCGGGCCCGCCTTCCCGGTGCTGCGGGCTGTGCCGCGCGCGCCCGACGCCTTTGTAGCGCCGCTTCGCCCTACTAAACTACATGCCAGTCAGGTACGTATTTAGATCTACGCATTTTTATCTGTAGAATTTTGAAGATCTTTCAATCCTGTCTTCACAGGGTCTTGGTGAAACATAATGAAGATGAAATAATAAATGCAATTATTTTGTGAATAGAAACATTGGCACTATCCTTTTTCATAATACAACCCACACAATACATGACAGTCCATTTGACTATTTTAGGTTGCAATATTTAGCTGTTGCATTACCTTTCTTTTTCTTTTTTTTTACTGTCAAGGACATGATTTTGCGTAATTACAACAGTCTTAACGCATGCTAGATCAAATTGCAATCTATACAAGTGGGTGAATGATAATCACTCTTTATTTCAATCCACCTCTTGATTAAAAAAACTAACAAGACAAAGATGAAATTAATTGAATATTGCATAAATAAATGTATAAATGACCCTATTACTCGATATTTTCCACAGATATCCCTCCCTCTCCGTCACATCACAAAGCACGACATCAAGATGATCCCCTCGGAGCGTCGCGAGATGCCGCCCATCAACGCCGAGCCGGAGTCCCCCGCCTCGCCCCCGCCCCCCGCGCACGCCCCGCCCCCGCCCCCGACCACTGACCTGGATAGGGGCATCACTCTGTCGCCTTCCACTAACTCGGTCAAGAGCATTTTCCCCACGTCTAAGTCGAGGAGCTTGAAGAAGAAGAACTCTATTCTTGCCAGTAAGTCCGTTGCTATTATTATTTCCTTTTAAATAACTTTTTTTAGGAAATATTTGTATTTGTATCTTGCCATCCAGACGTGGAATTCCCTTGCAACTTTCTAGATGTGATTGAGCAGCTCAGTAGAAGCTGTATGACTCTACTTGTCAACCATAATATACAGGTGAATTTTTCAAGTGGGCGTGGGCAAACGGAAACTGCATACTCAAATTTTACAGAAAACTTTTTAGCCAGGACTCGATCCTAAAAAGAGTAGGGTTCTTATAAGAAAAGGTTTAAGCTGTCTTATAATGCCATCTCGTAGTGTCCCTCATAAGGATACATTTCTGGGAAGTAACATTATAATAATATGGCAACTGAAAAAGAGGTCCCATTTTTATTTACCTTTCACACATAAACAAAAGAAAAAATAATTCTGCAAGATAGTTTATAATTTGGAATTAATGAATGCAATATGAAGCTGCACGCTCTCAATCACAGGTGAAAAATGTACTCGCGGAAATAATTTGAATTTCAACATATTATTATTATGTGCCCTTGCGAACAATTTGTCAAGTTAGTATGCCGAACGTAAGAAAAACGTAATACCGAATGACCTTTTTTTTCCAAAACCATTGGGTTCACGGAACAGAAAAAACAGTGAAAGTGCAATGCAACAGCATTAGTGAAGGAACCGCTGTCGCCAAACTCACACAAATATATTGAAAGTCATATAATGAACTATGTACAAAGAAAAAAGCCGTTTGATTGGTCGTTTCAATTCTAGTCCAAATTAGCTTAATTCACAGATCGTACATCCGGAAATAAACCATCACACTCTACAAACACATTTGTTGTGCTTTACTGCTGACAGTATTTACGACTTTTTCTAATCTAATGTCAATTTAGTTTCGATTGACGAGGTAATTCCGTTGATCGACCATAGATGGCGGTATTCTCTATTGGTAGCAATTATACATTTAATTGTTTAAGCATTAAGATTCAAATTTGCGTTATAGGTCGATATCTACTGTCTATTGAAATTAACAAGATTTTATTAGAAAACAAATAAAATGGCACTTAGCCATGGTAGGAAAGACCTACATTTTCAAGTTTTTTTATACTACTATCATTTTTGCACTCCAAAATGGAGCAATACGGCATAACTACGGAAATATGAAGTTGTCGCGAGACGAGCAACTCGATGCGACGTTAGAACACGACTGGGACCAAGTAGTGTTAGTTGTGCTTAATTGTGGCACGCGTGCCACGCCCACTTCGTAATTCCACTGTTTTTTCTGTTCCGTGATTGGGTTCGATTCCCGGCAAAGGAAAAACTTTTTCTGAGTATACAGTTATGGTTATTGTCAAAATCGCTTTCGATATTCTTTAGTCTAGGTTTTATATTTGGCCTACTACGCCCACTTTAAAGACTTATCCTGTATACAGGTACTTTTTAAAAAAAATTATGGCTGGTGTCTTTTTTAAATTGCATGTTGCTAAGTTAGGTTCAAATGCAAGTGCTATAAGTTGTTGTTGTTATAGAGCGTCGCTGTGTCCCCGCGCGCACACTACAAGGCGTGTCTGGGGGCCCCGGGGGCCCGGGGGGCGGCGCGGGGGGCGCGGTGTGGCAGCGCGTGCGGCCGAAGCACTCGCAGGCGGCGCGCTGGGCACGACGGTACTTGCTGCTGGCGCACACCGCGCTCTATGCGTACCGGACGCAGGAGGTGAGTGTGTGTGTGGGGGGTCGGGGGGTCGGGGGGGCCGGGGGGCCGGGGGGCGGCGCGGGGCACGACGGTACTTGCTGCTGGCGCACACCGCGCTCTATGCGTACCGGACGCAGGAGGTGAGTGTGTGTGTGGGGGGTCGGGGGGTCGGGGGGGCCGGGGGGCCGGGGGGCGGCGCGGGGCACGACGGTACTTGCTGCTGGCGCACACCGCGCTCTATGCGTACCGGACGCAGGAGGTGAGTGTGTGTGTGGGGGGTCCGGGGGGTCGGGGGGTCCGGGGGGCCGGGGGGCGGCGCGGGGCACGACGGTACTTGCTGCTGGCGCACACCGCGCTCTATGCGTACCGGACGCAGGAGGTGAGTGTGTGTGTGGGGGGTCCGGGGGGTCGGGGGGTCCGGGGGGCCGGGGGGCCGGGGGGCGGCGCGGGGCACGACGGTACTTGCTGCTGGCGCACACCGCGCTCTATGCGTACCGGACGCAGGAGGTGAGTGTGTGTGTGGGGGGTCCGGGGGGTCGGGGGGTCCGGGGGGCCGGGGGGCGGCGCGGGGCACGACGGTACTTGCTGCTGGCGCACACCGCGCTCTATGCGTACCGGACGCAGGAGGTGAGTGTGTGTGTGGGGGGTCCGGGGGGTCGGGGGGTCCGGGGGGCCGGGGGGCGGCGCGGGGCACGACGGTACTTGCTGCTGGCGCACACCGCGCTCTATGCGTACCGGACGCAGGAGGTGAGTGTGTGTGTGGGGGGTCCGGGGGGTCGGGGGGTCCGGGGGGCCGGGGGGCGGCGCGGGGCACGACGGTACTTGCTGCTGGCGCACACCGCGCTCTATGCGTACCGGACGCAGGAGGTGAGTGTGTGTGTGGGGGGTCCGGGGGGTCGGGGGGTCCGGGGGGCCGGGGGGCGGCGCGGGGCACGACGGTACTTGCTGCTGGCGCACACCGCGCTCTATGCGTACCGGACGCAGGAGGTGAGTGTGTGTGTGGGGGGTCCGGGGGGTCGGGGGGTCCGGGGGGCCGGGGGGCGGCGCGGGGCACGACGGTACTTGCTGCTGGCGCACACCGCGCTCTATGCGTACCGGACGCAGGAGGTGAGTGTGTGTGGAGGAACCTTTATCAATGGCATAGGCTGCATTTGTTAGCAAGTTGTTTAATTTAAAGTATGCATGTGCCTTTAAAAGTTAAAATAGTTTGGATTGTTAACTTTGAGAACTTGCCGCTTAGCCAATGTAAACAACCTGTTTGATTGAAATAAGGAATTTTTATTTTATTGTGTGGGGCGGGGCATGGAGTGGGATGTGGCTGGCATTGTCAGCTTTAGTATCTTCACGTTATTTGCCGATCTAACTAAGTCTGCTCTTCTTCTATCTGACAATCCATCAAAAGCAGATTCTTTCTGTGGCAAGAGAAACTACTCACAATAGGGTAGACGACTATGATGCATTTTGCGTGTTATTTTATGTTTACCAAATAAAATCATTAAAATCAAATGGATTTGTGAAACCACAATCAAGATTTGATTCAGTATGAAGCCACAATAGGCCTTCAAAATTAGGAGGGCAAGTCCATTTCAAAAGTATCCATATTTTGTAAAAAAATAATACCATTTTCAAACAGAGACTATTAGGAAGCAATTTTGTTAAGATACCATTTTCATAAACGCAATATTTAATATAGCTGTCGTACAAACTTCTTACGCGCTCCTTATAACTACGTTGGTGTGACGTCATAACTTAGGACACGTTTGAATGGAGCGTTTTTGGGCAAGTCCAAAAATGTGCAATTCAAATTGTGATATCTCGGGTAGTATTGATACTATAGCAGTAATTCTTTTAGGATTGCGTTCATAAATGTAACGTCTTTCGATAGTAAACAAAAAAAAATTACAGTCGTCTAGCCTATTTAATGTGTTGTTGCCCCTTTCAGAGAGTCTACCCCCGAACAATAACTTGCCATGTAACCGACCTGGAAACGCCACGGATGTGAAAGTAGTGCCCCCCCTAGATTACGAGCCACTTACTATCGTGCCCAATCAGACCACTGGTCTCATGAATTTTTAAAATAAGAAAAATATTGGTCCTCCTGCCTTTAAGCGTCTTAAACTGCCGTTGCCAATCCGCGGTTTCTATTGGTCCGGTAGATGTGACCAGCACGGTACAATTCGGTTTGCTGATTTTACGAGCTATATCAAGAAATAGTTTCTTTCTAGATAACTACGTTCTCCATTTTGAGTCAAATTGAACATGACATTACATATCTAATTAAATTATAGTACAAAAGGCTAAGCCTTTGTTTATCAAGTTTGAGTTCTAAAAAATTACGTGAAACTTAATTTAACCTTGGTGTCTTCAAGGCAAGAGTGAATAGGCATTTTCTGGGTAAGCGTGTTACACCTTCGACCTCGTCATCGTCTACCATCAGGCGAGACTGAGGTCAAACGCAAACCCATTTCAAATAAAAATGAAAAATAAAATCTATAATTTTCCTTCCAGTGCACAAAAGCGGACTGCATGATCTACTTAGAAGGGTTCACAGTATGCGCGGCCGGTGAAGTGAAATCCCGCGCCCACGCCTTCAAGGTGTACCACACCGGCACCGCCTTCTACTTCGCGTGCGACTCCCGCGACCACATGCTCTCCTGGATCCACCTCCTCCACCGCTGCACGCTGCACGCCCAGGCGCCGCTCACTGCGCAGGTACAGGCGACGGCAGGCGCGCACACCCCCACCGCCTTCTACTTCGCGTGCGACTCCCGCGACCACATGCTCTCCTGGATCCACCTCCTCCACCGCTGCACGCTGCACGCCCAGGCGCCGCTCACTGCGCAGGTACAGGCGACGGCAGGCGCGCACACCCCCACCGCCTTCTACTTCGCGTGCGACTCCCGCGACCACATGCTCTCCTGGATCAACCTCCTCCACCGCTGCACGCTGCACGCCCAGGCGCCGCTCACTGCGCAGGTACAGGCGACGGCAGGCGCGCACACCCCCACCGCCTTCTACTTATCCACACATGCTGGTCAGTTACAGTCGTTCCAGTAGACTCGGCGTGGGAAGCAAGTATTAGTTGACAAAACAGAAGCGTTTCACAGGTACAGTTTTTCCCTGCAATGGGGCTCTTCACTTTCTCAGGTTTCTGAAGATCAAGAAACAAACATTGCATCAATGATTACTTAAAACTTGAGTTCTTGTGTTAAGACTGGTAAAACATGGTAACAATCCCGTTTCGAACGATTTTAATGTTAGTTACCATTAGAGTTTTTCGGGAAATTATGAAGGAAAGAAATTATGTAGAAATACATGTATGTATTTCTATATAATTATTATAAAGTTACAATTTACAACTGAAGTTCCATTCATTCTCAAATCCAAAACGGCGAATCCAAACTTCCTACATCACAACCACCAAGTACTTGACCATCACTGTAAGCGACGCGCTCAAATAATATGTGAAAATTGATAGTTTTAATGTACAGAGGCGCACGCATCAAACTTTACGAAATCATTGCATAATGGGTCTTATTATGTCAGCCGCATAAGGTACAACCTATACGTAAGTGTAGTCAATTTGTGATCCGGCAAGTCCGCGATAGACCTCTAGCGATGCCTGACGTCGCTCTGTATGGCAAAACACGTGTCTAATTAAAACATTTCAAAGTGATCCATTCTCTCAAACACCTCGACACCGCTACAATCACTGAAACAATACTTTCGTTAACAGTCGGACATATCGAAGCAGTTCTCCGAGACGGACTACTCGGAGACCGAGTCCGACACGGACAGTCCCGAGAAGCGGAGCGAGCGAGACAGGGAGCGCGAGCGAAGAGACGAGAAAGACAAGGACAAGTCCAAGTTCGGATCGCTCAAGAAGGTATGGTGGGGTTGAGTGGTGGACGGTTCAAGTACTAATCAACAGCTGGTATTATTTATTTATTTGTCGGCGCGAGGTAGGCCGAGCGGTAGGCAACTCGTCACCGGCATCTTGTATGGGGGCTTCCTTGTCGGTAAGCAACTCAGAGAAACTCAAATAGCAATCCACTCTAACTAACTTGGAATCACACACTTAGGTAGGAGAGTACGGTGAACATGACAGGTTCGATAATAAACAAAGCAAAAGTATTCAGCGTATCGGAATCCATTGTTCGACTCTGTCCTCGTGAAAGCGCGCCAAAACTGCTAAATCGATACTAGCGCCACCACACTGTGTTCACTGCACTTTACCACCAAAATCGACCAATCAGAAAAGAGTGCCGTGTCATCCAGAGACTAAAGCAGTCTATTACTCTACTCTATGGACTTAAGTGTAAAAAAACGTAATGTTGCCAGGTGTGCGCGCGAATTGACAATGTTGCCAAATATGCGCGTGACGACATATTTATTTTGCATGTCACATGGTTTTACGGGTGTTATTCAAATAGACAGTACATTGAACACATGACACCCCGTAGTCCCTACGGGGTGCAAGAATATAGCAAAGAGAACGTCACATACACACAAATAATAACAACAGAGATGCATAAATCATTTCTGGCGATTATATCACGTAGAATCTGCTTAGATTTAATATCTTTTGGGATTCTTAATTTAGACTTTATTTTATTTCGAAATAAAACAACTTTACGGATTCTACTCGCGGTGTTATATTTTCTTTCATTTTCTAACCCGACGTTTCGACTCCTTTACAGCAGTCGTGATCACGGGATGACAAAGATGTTCTATGTCACAAAACAGTACAAAATTTTTAGCAACCCTCACTTAACTACCGTCATTTCCACTAACATTATTGGAAATGTTCCTATCCACGCAGTACGAACTAACCGTATCCTGAGACCTCACAGTATTGTGCTGCCCTCTGGGATTGATCAAGCGTATAACAGGCTCCCAAGCTGGTGGTAAATTCCAACCATCCTCACGATTGAAATTCGGATGTTTTTTAATTTCAATAGCCTCTCGCAGCATCCTTGGTAAGTAACGATTCTCCCTAGCAAGGACCTGCGGTTTATCAAAACGTATGAAATGGTTGGGCTTATCAAGGGCATGTTCACAAACTGCTGATTTTGTAGATCTCCTATTCTTAATATCACCTATGTGTTCTTTGATACGCGTCCCTATGCTTCTTTTGGTTTGACCTATATACGAGAGCCCACAGTCACAATCAAGCTTGTATACACCCGCTGTTTGAAGAGGAATATTACACTTAACAGGTCTTAAAAATTGATTAATCTTCTTCGGCGGCTTAAAATAAGTTTTAATAGAAGCACGCTTCAAGATGTTCCCAATCTTGTCAGTGACACCCTTCAAATATGGCAATACAGCAGGCTGACGCTCAACTGTGGCTGGTTTCACTCGGTTTCTGCGACGTCGCGGTGCTTTGAGCTTGTTTTCACCCAGCACACGCTTGACATGCTGGACTTCAGCATGCAGGTGGTCATCATCACAGATCCGTTCCGCTCTCTGTAACAAAGTTTTACCAACAGTAGCTAACTGCGAAGGATGGTGGTGAGAATCACCGTTTAAGTACCTATCAGTATGGGTAGACTTCCGATACACAGTATGGCCCAAACTATGATCAGGATTCCTAATAACTAACACAGCTAAGAAAGGTAGTTTACTGTCAGCTTCCAATTCCATAGTAAATGTTATCCTATACTAGGATTTTTAATTGTAGTCAGTGAAATGACATTTTCAGTGTGGCAGGTTTTCAGTCCCAAATAAATAGTGATGTGGTAAATCGAGTTTCACAATTAAAAGTTAGTCGACATTACAGCCTGGCAAAAAAGTCGTAGTGAATGACCACGTCTCACTTCCATATGTCATTACTAGCAACACACACTGGTCAGAATTTCGTCTTGAGACATAGAGGTAGGTTATTAACAGGTAAAGTAAAGGCATACAACTGGAAAAGTTTGGGAGGATGCAACAGTAGAATCTTCCAAACAAGCGTTTTCTAAAGGTTTGACTACGGGCCTAAAGGGCCCAACCGGCAAAGGACGACGCCTTATAATTTCACATATAGGCAGTGATGAAGGTTTTGTAGATTCCGGTTTACTTATTTTCGAATCGAAGAAAAATAGTATGGACTATCATGAAGAGATGAATTCAAAGTGTTTTGAGAAATGGCTTAAAAGCATTTTGCCAAGATTGAAGCCAAATGCGGTGCTGGTATTAAATAACGCACCGTACCATTCATGAAAAGTCGAGCGTATCCCCACTTCAAACTGGCGGAAGGCTGATATTGTTTAGTGGTTAGATGATAAAAGCTCAATTAATCGAAATAGTAAAATTACAAAATCAAATTACGAATGCTATGCTGCGGGAGAGTTGGCCGCTGAATACGGTGTCACAATCCTGCGTCTGCCACCTTTTTACTGTGAGCTCAACCCAATAGAGTTAGTTTGGGCTCAAGCAAAGGGGCACGTTGCCAGGAACAATAAAACTTTTAAAATAAAAGAGGTAAAAAAAATATTTGAAGAGGGCCTGAGAGAGGTGACGCCTGATAATTGGAGACATTGCATACACCATGCCATAAAAGTCGAAGACAAAATGTGTCAACTCGACCACATTATAGACCAATATGTGGATTCCTTCGTTATAAATGTAACTGATTCCGATTCTGAATATACCGATTCAGAATCGGAGTCGGAATCAATAGCAACCGTAACGAATAAAAAAGGTATATAATTACTTGTATTTTCCTGACTATCAAGTGTTAATTCCCCTGAACCTCTTTCAACATCTTTTTTAGCTTTATATATTTTTTAGTGAGAAGTTTTAATATGGAGGCATATTTCTTAAATCGTATTATTTAATTCGTTGTGTACCTATTAAATATTTACAATTTAAAAAAGGCTTTGATACCTAATAAAATAAAGCATGACTAAATGTCTAAGTCTAGTGATTGCCGAACGTCACTATTGTAGCGGGTCACCCTTTTTTGTATCAGTCACTGTTGAAGTTGTCATTTTGCTGACTACAATTATTAATCGTACTATAGGGTGTATAGAGTTAAGATGGTCTAAAAATGCTGATACTTTGTTGGATGGTAAAATTGTGAAAGTATCATCCACATACCGCTTGTAAAACCGTGGAACGACAGGTGCTGAAGCTAAAGCTTTTTCCTCGAAATCCTCCATGGAGATGTCAGCTACCACAGGGGACACGGGAGATCCCATCGCTACACCATCAAGCTGTACGTAGAATTTATCATTCCAGTACAAATAACCTGCCCTAAGACACAGGTTAAGTAACTCTGCATATTCAACGGGCATATCACAGTCCACTAACCTTTTCCTAGTAATTTCTATGCAATCCTCTACTGGTAAACATGTAAACAAGGACTGAATATCAAAGCTAACCATTGTCTCATCATCAGAAAGTTGTAGTTGTTGTAACTCACCAATGAACTGGTAGGAATCCTTCACATGAGATGTAGTCTGTCCTCGCAAAGGTGAGAGTACCTTCGCCAAGTGCTTAGCCAAACGATAAGTAGGTGAGTCGATTTGGCTTACTATTGGCCGAAGGGGAGCAAGTGGTTTGTGTATCTTCGGTAACCCATACAGCTTTGGAGGCTTGGCACACGATGGTATAAGATACGACACGTCTAGATTTAACTTTTCACTGTGTTTCTTAAGAAGCTCGGTGGTCTGCTTCAAAATCTTACTAGTTTGGTCGGTTTTAACAAGTTTGTAGGTGTTTTCATCCGACAATAAAAGTGAAATTTTGTCATTGTAATCAGACGTATCTAACACCACCGTAGCCTTTCCCTTGTCCGCACGAAAGATAGTCAGCTCTGGCCTAGTACGCAAGTTCTTTAAAGCGCGATATTCATCAAGAGGAAGATTCAGTTTGGGCACTTTGCTCCGACGCAGAACGTATGACACATCCTGGCGTATTGCCTCCAAATCCTCCTTCTTCATGGTATTCTTATACAAGGCATCCTCAACACTACAGATTATCTCTTCATAAGGTATTTTACGCGGCGCTACAGAGAAATTAAGACCTTTTTCCAAAACTGAAACGGTAGGCCGGTCCAATATTTGTTTTGATAAATTGACAACCGCTCGAGACTCCGGTCGATCCGTTCCACAGATAAAATCTGATTGGCCAGATGTCACGGCCGCGTTCCGTTTCTCGTATCGACCTTTGTTTTTATTCATTAACTTTTCAAATTTCTGAATCTGACTTTGCTTGCAGTTATTATATTTAGATGTTTCTCTACTGTTTAATCGTTCCATGCAAGATGCAAAATCTAAACTCGGCAGTTGTGCTCTCAAATAATTAGACAAATTCTCAATATCTTTACTCAACAATGAAAGATCGAAACGGTGTTGTCTTATGAGGCTACTAAGCAATTTTCGACTTGCCTGCTGGAAGATCCTGGCACTTCCCCAAATGTCCTTTTTTGGTGATATTCTCACGCATGGTGGAAGGAGGTGATGATCACGACACCTCTTCAAGAAATTTAAAGATGTTGTTTTTCTTGCGCGCCTGGTCTTAAGGTCTTCCAGTCGGCGAATGCTTTTGGCAGTTTCCAGTCCGTACTGGTCTACATAATGTTTATAACATGTTAATGTTATGTGTTTTATTTTATAACAATATCCACAGCTCTTATTTGCAGTGCAATACTTAACAATATAACAAAAATACAGCCAATGAAGCATTTACATTTTATTGGTTAGGTACATAATGAATTCGACAATCACAACTCACAACATATGTCTAGTATGTTAATATTTATCTATAAAACTATATTGTAAAAATATCTTATAATATCACAACCCTTACACTAGCCAATAGTATTTTCTGAAGATCAATATTTTGAATGTTAATTAGTTGCTCTCGGTAACTTACCCTCTAAGGGTCATCAGGTGTTCAAATACCGTATTATTTGCAAAACGCTGAACCAAAACAAACATAGCTCTTTTTAAACTATAATACGTTTAATTAATTTCTAATTCTACACACCGCAACTTTTAAATTTACTTTACTTTAATAGATTTTGATTTTCTATCAATAATAATAATAAGTCATTTATTTCGGACTTCAAAGATGATCTACGTCCATAACGCACCATTTTGAATGCCCGGAATGATTTTGTAGACAGTGGTAACAAAATTCGCTTTGGAAAAAGGAAAGTGGTGATGGTTACGAGACATAATTTAATCAAACTTGACTAAATATATAGTTGATGTTTGATGTTGAAGTTGACTGTCCGGATGCAGCGCAGCGAGTCGCAGGAGAACGTCAGCCACGCCTCCACCTCGCTCGACCGGAAATATCTGCGGTTCTTCTCACGGAACCGGAACAAAGACGACTCTAAGGCTAACAAGGTAAGGGTTATATTGGAGTACGGTAAACTGGACGGGTATGATGACTTGTTCATAAGTTCTGAGTTGCTAGGCAGATGCTGCACGGCAAGTTGAACAAACAGACAAACAAAAATAACTTTATCTAAATAGACCTGTTAGAAAGTATTTTCAAGACCTTTGTAGAAGCTTTACCCTTCACTCATGTATAGGTATGTTGAATTTCTTGTTGCTCTATCGTCACGATGCTTGCGAAACGGAAGTTTCATGCATCCAAAATTATTTTGCTGCTCATGCTGTGTTTTTGAGGAATAATAATTGGAAGCCATTTTTTAAATAAATGATTTTATAAAAAGTTGAAAATATTCAGTTCAGTTCGTGTGCCTTTGAATTACGGCTGATTTCTTAAAAGTGGGTTGATTTTTATCGGGCTAATGGTGGGTCTACGCTAGACGAACCGAGCACGAGCGAAGCACGAGCGGAGCCGTTTTCGGCTTCGTCGTTCGCGGCGTCAAGTGTGGACGTACAACGAACCTGCAACGATCACTTCCCTCGAACGTAGTTTTCCGCAGTGTGCTCGCGGCACTTGGCGAATTGGACGATATTAATAATATTGCGGCAGCCGCTGCTGTTGCAGCGATTATTATAGCAGTAGTCCGCAAAAAAGGAAAAAGACCAAGACGATGGGGAACTACAAATCTATATAAAATGAGATCTAAGCAACAAAATTTAGATTTATTTTGATATAATTCAATTAATTGCAAGGAAGCATCTTCGGTCCACGTTTCCATGATGCTCGGCTCGAGCGACCGACGTCTGTCACTAAGCACGTCCACGAGCGCACTGCGATCGCGAAGCAAATCCCTTTGTGTTCGTCAAAAAACCGACAACCGGCGGAACGCAAACGAGCACGAACGAAACGCTCGCAATGCGCTCGTTCGAGGCTTCTAAGTCGGTCCACATTAGACGAATTGTGTTCGGCTCGTGCTTGGCTCGTTCTCGGCTCGCCTAGCGTAGACGCACCTTAATAAATTACACCTCTACAGATCGGAAAATGTTTAATTCAGAAACTATATCCCAAAATGTAATTTTGACAAGAAAATTATGATCTACCGAGAAACTGTTCTTAAAATAAAACATCTGCTACATATTTGCAATAAATGGCAAGTTGTATCTTTAACTCATTTATTTACATTATAGAACAAGCAGTCGGGCGTGCCGGTGCCGACGGAGCACTACCGCAGCTACCGGCGCGTGACGCAGCCCTCGGCCGACGCGCCCGTCGCCGCGCCCGCTGCCGCCTGTACCGCGCCCGCGCCCGCCCCAAACGCGGCTGTTACAGAGGAAGGCTCGCTCTCACCTGTAATGGTGAGATATTAACCCTTAACCAGGCCCCGGAATAGTCTTCCCACTTTTTTTTAACCTTAGCCCTCTGAGATAAAGTAAAACCAATGAAAAATTTACAAACCTTGGCCTGGTTAAGGAAAGAAAGAAAGAAAGGAAGAAAGAAAGAAAAATATATTTATTGCCCAATACAGTTCTTATTACCTTATCTAATACTAGCAGCCGCCCGCGACTTCGTCCGCGTGGACTTAGCTGTATGTGAAAAAATATTTTCCCGCTTTTTCGTAATTTTAGTAAGGATGCCTATTTTTTTTGAAAATGAAATATAGCCTATGTCACTCAGGAATGATGTGGCTTTCCAACAGTGAAAGAATTTTTCAAATCTGTCAAGTAGTTTCGGAGCCTATTCAATTCATACAAACAAACAAACAAACAAAAAATCAAACCTTTCCTCTTTATAATATTTGTATAGAAAACATTAAAAACTAAATCAAATAAAATGGGATAAAAATTAAGATTATTTTCATGAATTAAGGGTTTCATCATCAACACGTTTATCACTACGGTGGTCAGAAACAATAAGATCTTGATGGTTTTTTTTTTCTAAATTACTACTGCTGTGTGGCCGCAGATGATTGTAGGACTGTAGGGTGAGCGCTGAGGGCTCTCTTTATTGTTTGAGTGACCGTCGGCGGTGAAACTAAATTTTCACCGCTAAAATATAGTTTCAATAGTTTAGAATTGTCATTCAAACTACTTTTCAGAGCTATTCAAAGTGAATGAAAACACCTTTTTTGGGTTTTTATTCTGTGATAACGGGACCGAAATTCACGGGACGGGACGGGACGGACTCATGCTGCTCTTGTACCAGCTGCATCATCCTGCGAAAGACAGAATCTCATGAACTGAATTTTTATATGTGTCATTATTTACGGTCCGAAATAAGAGCGTTGTGCGCAGCTTTAAGATTGCATCAAACGCAATATAAAATGAAAATTTTAAATGTTTTTAGTCAGGTGATGTTAGGTTATCTGTCTCTGAATGTTTATCCAGATGACTGATTTGGTGTAATTGTTGAGAAGTTGGCTACTACACCAAAGGTTGCGGGTTTGATCCCTACACAAAACAAACATTTGGGTGCATGAACATTTTGTATTGGTCTGGGTGTTTCCTATGTTCATTAGGTATGTATTTTCCAAGGAAAAAGTATTTAAGTATGTTTATCCGTTATATAAAAACGGGCTATAATTAGCTCATCTTGGGGCTAGATGGCGCTGTGTGGAATAATGTCCTTGGATATTCATTTATTCATATTCATTTCATTTAACTTTTGCCCCCAGCCCGTATCATCCAACAAGCTCCCCAAGCCAATAAACTACATCCACGCGTCGAACCCAAACTTACTCGACTTTGAGAAGAGTTCGTTCGTGTCCCGGCCGCGCCTGCGGGCCCCCCGGCCCCGCGCGCTGCCCGCGCCGGCTGGGCGGGTCACGCTCGAGGAGTTCATGCTGCAGAAGCAGGCTGAGGAACGGAAACAGGTAGGGACTGGTATACTTCAAGGTTTTTGGAAGGAGATAAACTGATGTAAACAAACTGAGGAACGGAAACAGGTACGAACTGGATTCTTTAAGGTTTTTGGAAGGAGATAAACTGATGTAAACAAACTGAGGAACGGAAACAGATACGGACTGGATACTTTGAGTGTTCTTGATAGAACCCGAACCTACTCGACTTCGAGAAGAGTTCGTTCGTGTCCCGGCCGCGCCTGCGGGCCCCCCGGCCCCGCGCGCTGCCCGCGCCGGCTGGGCGGGTCACGCTCGAGGAGTTCATGCTGCAGAAGCAGGCTGAGGAACGGAAACAGGTAGGACTGGTATACTTCAAGTGTTCTAGATAGAAACCGAACTTACACACATCAAGTGTCTAGGGATATCTCAAGCATTTTCATACAAAGTATAGCTATTGGGGAGGCTGTAAAAATTAAAATATTGATACCAACGTAGAAATTTTTAGGACACAGAAACTGCTATATCTGCCCTTTCAGATTGTATAAAGAAATTGATTGTGGTAGCATTATTGTACAATCGTAAGGACGGTAAAAAAAAGACAGATTTTTCTTTTAAAAGGTTTCAAAATTTAAGCAAAATCAAAGATATTAGATAATGCTCAGCATTATCTTAGAATAACTCGAGGAAACAGGCATAAGATAAAGGTTAAGAATATTACAAAAAAAACGTTTGATTTTGCTAAAATTTTGACACCTTTTAAAAGAAAAATCTGTCTTTTTTTAACGTCCTTACGATTGTACAATAATGCTACTACAATGAATTTCTTTATACAATCTGAAAGAGCAGATAAAGCAGTTTCTGTGTTCTAAAAATTTCCACGTTGGTATCAATATTTTAAGTTTTACAGCCTCCCAAATAGCTATACTTTGTATGAAAATGCTTGAGATATCCCTAGACACTTTTGAGCAGTGTACATCCACGCGTCGAACCCAAACTTACTCGACTTTGAGAAGAGTTCGTTCGTGTCCCGGCCGCGCCTGCGGGCCCCCCGGCCCCGCGCGCTGCCCGCGCCGGCTGGGCGGGTCACGCTCGAGGAGTTCATGCTGCAGAAGCAGGCTGAGGAACGGAAGCAGGTACGGACTATACTTCAAGTGTTCTAGATAGAAACCGAACTTACACACATCAAAAGTGTCTAGGGATATCTCAAGCATTTTCATACAAAGTATAGCTATTGGGGAGGCTGTAAAAATTAAAATATTGATACCAACGTAGAAATTTTTAGGACACAGAAACTGCTATATCTGCCCTTTCAGATTGTATAAAGAAATTCATTGTGGTAGCATTATTGTACAATCGTAAGGACGTTAAAAAAAGACAGGTTTTTCTTTTAAAAGGTGTCAAAATTTTAGCAAAATCAAACGTTTTTTTTTGTAATATTCTTAACCTTTATCTTATGCCACTGTCCACGCGTTATTCTGAGATAATGCTCAACTTGTAAACCAACTTAACTTTATGAAATATTTGAAAAATGATATCCCTATGATATCCCTAGACACTTTTGATGTGTGTAGATAGAACCCAAACTTACTCGACTTTGAGAAGAGTTCGTTCGTGTCCCGGCCGCGCCTGCGGGCCCCCCGGCCCCGCGCGCTGCCCGCGCCGGCTGGGCGGGTCACGCTCGAGGAGTTCATGCTGCAGAAGCAGGCTGAGGAACGGAAACAGGTAGGACTGGTATACTTCAAGTGTTCTACACACATCAAAAGTGTCTAGGGATATCTCAAGCATTTTCATACAAAGTATAGCTATTGGGGAGGCTGTAAAAATTAAAATATTGATACCAACGTAGAAATTTTTAGGACACAGAAACTGCTATATCTGCCCTTTCAGATTGTATAAAGAAATTCATTGTGGTAGCATTATTGTACAATCGTAAGGACGGTAAAAAAAAGACAGATTTTTCTGTTAAAAGGTTTCAAAATTTTAGCAAAATCAAACGTTTTTTTTTGTAATATTCTTAACCTTTATCTTATGCCTGTTTCCTCGAGTTATTCTAAGATAATGCTGAGCATTATCTAATATCTTTGATTTTGCTAAAATTTTGAAACCTTTTAAAAGAAAAATCTGTCTTTTTTTAACGTCCTTACGATTGTACAATAATGCTACTACAATGAATTTCTTTATACAATCTGAAAGAGCAGATAAAGCAGTTTCTGTGTTCTAAAAATTTCCACGTTGGTATCAATATTTTAAGTTTTACAGCCTCCCAAATAGCTATACTTTGTATGAAAATGCTTGAGATATCCCTAGACACTTTTGAGCAGTGTACATCCACGCGTCGAACCCGAACCTACTAGACTTGGAGAAGGGTTCGTTCGTGTCCCGGCCGCGCCTGCGGGCCCCCCGGCCCCGCGCGCTGCCCGCGCCGGCTGGGCGGGTCACGCTCGAGGAGTTCATGCTGCAGAAGCAGGCTGAGGAACGGAAACAGGTACGGACTATACTTCAAGGTTTTTGAAAGAAGATCAACTGATGTGAACAAACACACACCAGGGAAACAACATTTAGCTAAATTATCTATCAATGCAATTACTTAACTGATTGCTTTCTGAAAAAAAATACGCTCTCAGCAATTCATTATTCCTTTGCTTTTAGATGTGCCCTTTTAACGTGATAAAGCTCGCAACCCAAAACCATTTTATACAAAAATTTTGCGAGCCGATCGTAAAATCGCCGGAGCAATTCAGGACTCGTGTTAGCGCGCAAATATCATTCGCTATCGCATATCGCTCGTTTGGTTCCAAACGAGCCATACCCATGAGTTATTCTTCACCATATTGTTTCAACGGACTGCGCTTACTTCCGACTTCCCTACCGGAGTGACCAGGACGTTTTTGTTCGTCACTATAGCAGCAGCGGCAGCTTTGAGACCTGTGTGATTAGGTATGGATGGCTAGAGCTCTAGCACGTACTCAAGTCCTCAGCATAAAAACTTTCGAAGGAGGTTCCCTTTTAATGTTTGAAACAAGATGTACCGGCTTAATAACACGAAGAAAGAATTACACAACAAGGTTTACAAAGATTAAGCTTTTTTCCACGCCGTGGCCAATAGATAAATGCTCTGGCTCGGAACCCGATGGTCCTAAGATCAAATCTGTTCGTAACATCTACTTTTTGTTCATTGTGCAACTTGCTGCCAACTCTCAGGTGATGGAAAACACTGATATGAAACCCAAGCAACCCGTATAACGGCGGTAGGCTCGCCCCTTACCACGTTAGGTTGAAATTCCCTCGGCGAAATACTCGATTCTGAATGTTCCGTTCACATGACGGCAACAATCAGTGTGCCTCTGACTAACCCATTAGCGATATGGCCGTGAGGGATTTGTAAGTTTTCTTTTTTCGCTAAAAGCGATCCAGTACCGGTGATTTCTATGTTTACATTCCTCTTTCATGCGTCTGGCATTGCCCTACAGCCACTAAGGCCCTACAACCGCACATCCGTTCAGGGGCCTTATTAGGATCTTTCTACAGGTCAGTTTTAGCTCAGTTTACGTCTTTTTATTCATTGAAATTTGACCAAAACATGCAAAATAAGTTACCACAGCAACAAAAAATTAAGGTGTTTTTTTGACACTATTTACCACACAAAACACGACTTGTGAATAAATATGCAGCTCAAATGCTGAGCTAGTGACTAAAACTATCAGGTTTTATGAGATTGTAATGAATTGTGACTGGCCGAAAGTAGCTTTGAACCGCAAGGAGTGGAAGGTGGGAGGGGAGGCCTTTGCCCTGCAGTGGGACAGTATAGGCTGAAAATAAATAATAATATAAATAAAATAAAAATGCCCCAGGTGTACACAAACCGTGTGCTGTTGGGCGTGGAGCGCGCGCGGCCGCGGGACTTGCAGCGGCGCCTCGACCGCATCGTGCCCGACGTCATCTACGGGGAACTGCCGCTAGGCGCCAACATGCAGGTACACAAACATACATAGATAATCATTAATTCGCATCATCAATACGAGTACATGATGGAATGCCGAGCGGTAATGGTCAACTTTCACCATCTCGTTTGTTAAAACTTACTGGTAAACGTTGAAATAATATTGCTCAGCGATTGATTGTTCTTTAAACTTTCATTGTCAATAACATCAAAATTTGCAAACAACGGGTTTGCTGCCATGTACGGTGGACGGCACATCGCTCTACCCATTTCCGGTCAGTCCTCCTTGCTCTAATGCAAGGAAATGACATTTGGCAAGAGCGAGAGAAAACACGGAAATGAGTTAACCTGATGTGCTGTTGACTGTACCTTATTGGTTTCGAATCCGATATATCGGCACTGCACATTGTTACAATCGCCATGGTCACGGAGTAACTGGAGATTTTGCGGGCTTGATGTCATTGGCAGACATATCTCTTCGAATCTGGCCAGAACACCTTCCTTGTATGCATTGTACAATTTGCAACTAATTCTCCAGTAAAGGAAAACACGATTTAAAAAAACCAAGCTACCCGAATATAACGACGGTAGGCCGTTTTAAAATTCATTCGGTGAAATTCGCTTCACCATGACGACTACGATATAGTCGGGAGAGCGTATGACAGTTATGTTTCACGATCCAAAGCAAACTGTACTGCAGAACTAGTGTGCAATTTGTGAGATATTGTTGCATATTGATATTAATTTTTCTTCCTAATTCCCAGGGCCGCAGCCTGCCGCGCACGCCGGCGCGCGCTGACGCCGAGCTCGCGCACGTGAAGCCCATCTCCGTGCGCGGGAAGGACGGGTGAGTCCACACACCGCACCCTTAGAATGAAAGTGACCGAATCCAAAAAACTCAATTTGTGGGAAATGAGCATGAAAGTCTTCAAAAAAGTGTAGTCTTGGATACAATTTACTATATCTCTTTAGTGTTCCGTCGCATACGATTGATTTCAAGCAGAATTATTGATTGATCTTTTGAGTTAACAGTGGCAGAGTATTTTTTTTAATTATACTATATTTAATATATAATTAAACATAAAATAGAAATTAGCTCTAAATTGGGTCACTTTATTACAAAATAATTTTGTATCTGATTATATTTTTTATGAATTAAGTCTGTTTATGACGTATATTGCAAATGAATACTATAACATAATTTAGTTTAGATACAGACCTATATCGTATAAGGTCACTTTATGCCAAGAAAACTTGAACTTACCTTTACCATATTTTTGCAATAAACAGACACAGTTCGAGCTCCGCCTGTGTATTACATTTCCAATCGCAAGCACCGCCGACTTAAAACTAGTTCTGCCTCCTTCACACAAAATGCATCCACGAAAAGCAGGAAGAGTAAAAGAGACCGAAGTATGCGCGCTGCCCTGTTTTACTTAGAGATAGGTCACTTTTTCTTTACAGGGTTATAGAGCATGCTTTATAAGGTCAGTTTATGGTGAAATCGAGTGTAACAGGAATTTTGAGTTAAGTCACTTTCATTCTAAGGGTGCGACACTTACTGCACTACCACTGATGTAACTAATACATATTGACAGCTGCCAGTGTCATTGGCAATTGTTTCTTAATCCAATAGAAATACGATCTATGAGCTGCGACTTGACTAATGAAGCTATCGCATGTGTTTCGGTGGGGTTTCTCCCTGGCCTTGTCGATTTTTAAAAGGTAGAGCGCCTCACACACACACTTCAAGCTTGTAATATTTAATCGACGTTTAGAAGAACCAGCAAAACAGTGCCCCTTCGCTTCAGATTTCATCAAGTTTCACTCCCAGAACCTACTATTACCTACTCCCTACACTTAAAGCGCTGACCCTGCACCTTGATCCATCGGTCATTAGTTTGGAAGAAGTTCGCTTCTCACAGCTATTTATCTCGAGCTACCTCATAGAAATTGCGATTACAAATATCGATCTCACGTTAGTTATATCGTTAAAGCTCTGTCTATGATCTCTAAATCTGCCAATTTCACTGTGTAGCCTGGTCTTTAAATTCCAGGTGTATTCTTTACTATTTATTTCTGTTATTTGGGTGTACAATAATCAAAATATCTATCTATCCACTTCTGACGTTTAGCATCAGCCGTCTACTTTGGCCAGTTGGACCTGGCCATCGAGTGTTTCGGTATTTACCTTTTAAGACATAATACGTGCGACTTGTCCTGCTCATTTCATGGCCATGGGATACTCAACTGCGAGAGGAAACGTTGCTGACACAAATCTCCTCGGGCAGGTGTAGATAGATAGATATATTCTTTATTGTACACCAAAAAAACAGAAATCAACAGCAAAAGTAACACAGATTGACGTAAATGTGCAATTTGGGTGGCTTTATCGCTAAAAAGTGATCTCTTCCAAACAACCCACAGGTAGAAGAAAATTGACTAGAAGGGTAGGCAAGTGCACAAGTAATAATAACAGTAACTAAAACTGACGGCAAACATCAAATACATACTTAGATACATACATACATAATGTCCTATAATAATATATTAAATTAAAAATAAAATACATAAACATACATAACAAAAATACAAAAAAAGATCTCTGAGATCATCTGAGGTGTAAAGCCTCAGATGTGAAGAAACCTGTGTGTCCTTAGATACGAGAAGCTAGTATACCCGGAGGAGGCGGCGGGGTACGAGGCGACGGGTGTGGGGAGTGCGGGGGGCGCGGGGGGCGGGGCTGAGGCGCCGCTGCAACACGAGCGCTGGAGGGACTCGCTACGGAGGAACGACAAGGTAACAACTGTGAGCTTCACACTCCACTGCTGAATACAGGCCTCGCATTACCGTTCAATCTCAAGTATTAGGCTCGTCACTCAAACGTTTACCAGTGCCACGCCGCAACTGGGTTTTCCAAGGGCAAAGCTGTAGAAGAGCTCCAGTGTGCCCTTGCAACGACTTCGCCGCCATTTTCTCATTCCGTTTCCGAATTATTCATTTGACCGAATATTTCATTGGTATATTTTTGTTTAGTGTAATTATTTATTTGAACGAATTTCATTTGAACTAATTTCTTTTCAGCGAAACTAGATGTGGTATGGTTCAAATTCCTACACAATATTTAGAAAACCGTAATATAACTCATCATAACAACAAAAAGCATAACGCATTTTTTTTTGTCACTGCCCTATACTATAGTTTGGGCGGAACCGACTCGGTTAGATTAGGGTCGTGTTTTTTTTTTAAACCCAAAAAATTACTTACCTTATTATATGCTGCTTGACATGTTATACCATCTGAACATTACATAAAATGAGCATTATACCTTTTGACCATTAGCGCAAAAGTTGTTATAGCAAATAAATATTCGACGAACTGAGAATTCTGTCAAACGATATTATACAAAGTGATGATTTTCTCAAACGTTGTTCGATTTAGTAATATTATATCAAACGTTGTTCGATCAAACAAGTGTAAACCTGATTGCGACCCTACTTAGAAACGTATTTTCAGCTGTGTCACACGACATGCCTTAGGCCCAGACTCCACCAGACCTGAGCAGAGATGTGCGGCGTCGAGCTGTGTTTTCAACAACCAATGGAATTGCGTTATTCACACATGGAGATGTAGAGATGTGATTCTATTGGTTGTTGAAAACACAGCTCAACGCCGCACGTCTCCGCTCAGCTCTGGTGGAGTCTGGGCCTTACACTTAGGTTTAGTGTGGTGGTTCGAAAGTGTTCTAGAGTCGGTTTACATAGCGAGTTCTTGGAATTTTAAAATTAAGATGCAACTATTCATTAGGAAACCATTAACAATTCTATAGAGTTTTTCTGTATTTTGTATGATTGTGTATTCCTTAGGTGCACACCGCTGGTGCGCCCGCGCCACACGCGCCGCCGCCGCACGCGCCCGTCTCCGCCGACAGGTTTGTTCACATTGTTTACTGACTCTTTAACCTTACTACATAAGCGGCATATATGCGTCCCACTGCTGGGCACAGGCCTTACCACATCTATGAGGTGGAACGAGCCATACTCCAACACGCGGGCTCAGTGCGGATTGCTGGAGGGGTTTAAGGTTAGTGAGCAACCTTAATGTCAGAAGTTATCAAGCCGTCCTAAAGCCCGTGACTAGGCTTAACGACTGACATCAGCCGCGACCAACTGCTTAACGTGCCTTCCGAAGCAAGGAGATTCCCGATAAATACATCACTCTCTTTCGGTCGGGGTCACCCATCCCATTTCCGACTTGACGTGTGTTGCTTTACAACAGCGATCGTCGCCGATCACTGTCACAACTGCGCCACGGGCACCTCAAGTACTTCAGTTAATTTACCTTCGTTTAATTGTTTTTTGTTTAAAGGAAATCTCCCAAGAATGGTCTAGCTTTGTCTCGATCATGTCGCAAAATGTAACATTAAGATTTTCTCTTTTTCTAAAGTATTGTTCGGTTCATGGGATGTTCTTTTCATGATAGTTGTCGTCAGAGGTAAAACTTTCCATATAACGTTTTCGAAAAAACTCTGCTATTTATTAATTTATTTAGTTAAACAGTGTTTTAACAGCGTATTTGTACATAAAAAAACTGAAGAACAAGTTACTTGAACATGAGCCAATTACTGAAACATACTATGCTACTTAAAATGTTAAACGGGAATTGTTTATAGTAATTGATAGGTGTTTGAAAGGTTGTAATGAATTCATCTTAGAGGTCTATCCTAACTCCTTCAATGTATTGTAATCGACCATTGTAATGAATTGATTTTAGGGGTCTATAGGCATCGTTTGAAATTATTTGATTGACCAGTTGGAGTGGCACTAGTGGGACCGGGACCGTGGCTTCGGGTGGGTCCGCTGGGGCCGCGGGCGTGGACAGCTCCAGCAGCCCGGGCGTGTCGCGGCTGCGGCTAGTGTTCCGGCACCAGAGACAGGTAAGGGAAAAACTATACTATACATTGACAATTTATACCGACCGATTTCGTGTAATGGTCCAAAATTGGGCTATTACTCCAGTGGTTGCGAATTCGAACCCGCAAAATACAAACATTTGTTTGCTTGAACTCGTCTGCGTGTTCAAGTCTGGAAATTTCCTATTTATATTAAGTATGTTTATCCGTATGATTTAGTATAAAATGTTATCTGTATCTGTGAAATTGTATCTATAGTACGATTAATAATTGTAGTCAGCAAAATGACAACTTCAACAGTGACTGATACAAAAAAGGGTGACCCGCTACAATAGTGACGTTCGGCAATCACTAGACTTAGACATTTAGTCATGATTTATTTTATTAGGTATCAAAGCCTTTTTGAAATTGTGAATATTTAATAGGTACACAACGAATTAAACAATACGATTTAAGAAATATGGACCCTACCTCCATAATAAAACTTCTCACTAAAAAATTATAACCATAGCTGGGAAAAAAATGTTCAAAGAGGTTCAGGGGAATTAACACTTGAAAGTCAGGAAAATACAAGTAATTATATACGTTTTTATTCGGTACGGTTCTGAATCGGTATATTCAGAATCGGAATCGGAATCAGTTACATTTATAACGAAGGAATCCACATATTGGTCTATAATGTGGTCGAGTTGACACATTTTGTCTTCGGCTTTTATGGCATGGTGTATGCACTGTCTCCAATTATCAGGCGTCACCTCTTTCAGGCCTTCTTCAAATATTTTTTTTACCTCTTTTATTTTAAAAGTTCAATTGTTCCTGGCAACGTACCCCTTTGCTTGAGCCCAAACTAACTCTATTGGGTTGAGCTCACAGTGATAAGGTGGCAGACGCAGGATTGTGACACCGTATTCAGCGGCCAACTCTTCCACAGCATAGCGTTGGTAATTTGATTTTTGTAATTTTACTATTTCGATTAATTGAGCCTTTATCACTGTAGGTTGATATTTAATTTGTTTTTCATCTAACCACTGAACAATATCAGCCTTCCGCCAGTTTGAAGTGGGGATAAGCTCGACTTTTCTTGAATGGTACGGTGCGTTATCTAATACCAGCACCGCATTTGACTTTAATTTTGGCAAAATGCTTTTAAGCCATTTCTCAAAACACTCTGAATTCATCTCTTCATGACAGTCCATACTATTTTTCTTCGATTCAAAAGTAAGTAAACCGGAATCTACAAAACCTTCATCACTGCCTATATGTGAAATAATAAGGCGTCGTCTTTTGCCGGTTGGGCCCTTTAGGCCTGTAGTCAAACCTTTAGAAAACGCTTGTTTGGAAGATTCTACTGTTGTATCCTCCCAAACTTTTCCGGTTGTATGACCTGTTAATAAACGAAATTCTTACCTGTAAATAATATACCTAATACAGAAACAAAACATTTTGAAACTGAAAACCTATTTACTAAATACAGTTTACCGAAATACCTCTATGTCTCAAGACGAAAGTCTGATCAGTGTGTGTTGCCAGTAATGACATATGGAAGTGAGACGTGGTCATTCACTACGACTATTTTGCCAGGCTGTAATGTCGACTAACTTTTAATTGAAAAAACTCGATTTACCACATCACTATTTATTTGGGACTGAAAACCTGCCACACTGAAAATGTCATTTCACTGACTACAATTAAAAATCCTAGTATATATGTT
Source organism: Udea ferrugalis (assembly GCA_950022985.1). NCBI lineage: Eukaryota > Metazoa > Arthropoda > Insecta > Lepidoptera > Crambidae > Udea > Udea ferrugalis. The sequence goes on from OX465521.1 coordinate 299,148, forward strand.
TTATAATTTAATGTAATTTAATTTCAGGCTATATCATTTTCACCGACAGTTGTTGGTAAAACACGCATACTCGCTCTATTATCTTTAGGATCCTTAATATTTGTACCGTGTTTTTTGTAAATAAATATTTGTGTATTGACCCCCCAGTCCCCGCCCCCGTCCCGCGCGGAGGTGTCCCGCACGGGCTCCAGCTCGCCGGGCGGGTGGGGCGTCTACCCGCATCTGCAGTGTCCGCCCACCTTCCAGCCGGAAACCTACTCGCTCGCCAGGTGAGATACAACTACTCGTATATTTAAAAACGGCCTATACAGGGTGTCCCGAAACGTGACGTCAAGCGGGCACGGGATGATAGGCTAGTTCATACCGGCTCTGGGAAAAATAAGGAAAAAAATCTATGTCACTTGGTTTAGTAATAATAATAATATTTTTGAAATTTTTGGAAATCGACACCCTCGACTAAGTTTTCATGTACTGTACTCACAAATGACCAAATTTCGCAGCGTTTTATTTTTTCATTTTATCCTAAAAAACTATGCTTTCGATTATAGTCACTTTAATGATGATCAATTTTGGACACTTAGTAAAAAAAAATAAAGTTCGACTGAGTCATGGTTAAAAAAAAATATGTCAGCTAACTTCATCCCTCATTTTCTTTAAAAAACATTACTAAAGTATCCTTGGCAAGTTGTCTAGAAAAATAGCCCATTTAATCAAGATTTCAAAAAGGTAAAATAACTATGTCCTTGTCTTATCTTTCCATGAAAAATATTATGAGCCAAAATGGGTCGTTGAAAACTTGAACCAGGCGAAGTCTATTAGTATGCCTTACTTGGATAATAAAAGAAAAAATGACTGTAGGTTAGTGGCAGCGTCAAAAATGAATCGTTTGCTGTTGCTAAGCATGATTGGTCGGTTGATGTGATGGGGACCAGTTCGTTTTTTTTTCATAGTACCTCCGTACACATGACATTAAGCAGAGCTGAAGGTGCTAGCAGAAGTCGGCCGCGAAACCTATTCAGAGGCCTTAAGGCGCCTTAATATCATCTGACTACATGGCTCAATAGTAGCTCTGGTATCTTACTTTTACGGTAAATGCCACATCACCCTTACCATTTTCGTTCAGTCCTCCTTACATACATACATAAACGGCCTATATCCGTCCCACAGCTGGGCACAGGCCTCACCTCAACTATACCTAAGGGTGGGCGCTAGCCATACTCTAACACGCGGGGTCAGCGTGGATTGTTACAGGAGTGTAAATTCAGTGATATAAAAAAAACCTCAGATGTCATCAAGCCGCCCTAAGGCCTTCGACTAAGCATTACGACTAACATCTAACGATGCTAACCGGAACGAACTGCTTAACGTGCCTTCCGAAGCACGGAGATGTCGGAAAAATACTAGTCTTCCTTGCTCTATTGCAAAGAAATGTCATTCAGCAAGAGCGAGATAAAAAACGGAAATAGGTACCCTGAGATGCCGGTGACTGCACCACAATCCAGACTTAGCTCACTGTGCAGACGTGTTAGTGTATGACATTGTAGCAATACAGGATAGTTTCGTTGAGCGTAAGCTTGAACGTTGAGCATAAGTCTGACCTCAACTGGTGACACTTATGCTCAACACTGGGCAAACGCAATGTCTTCCGGGACCAACCGCTTAACGTGCCTTCGAAGGACGGAGAAGCTATAAAAGATATTTTAATTTTCTTTGGAGTCATCAAAAACATTCACCCATCACATTAACTGACCAATCATGGAATGCTTAGCAACAGCAAACGATTCATTTTTGCCGCTGCCGCTAACCTATAATGATTATACTGTAGACTTCACCTAGTTCAAGTTTTGAACGACCCATTATGGTTCATAATATTTTTCATGGAAACATAAGACAAGGAAATGGTTAGTATTTAACTTTTTTGAAATCTTGATTAAATGGGCTATTTTTCTAGACAACTTGCCAAGGATGCTTTAGTAATGTTTTTTAAAGAAAATGAGGGATGAAGTTAGCTGACATATTTTTTTTTAACCATGACTCAGTCGAACTTTTTTTTTTTTCACTAAATGTCCAAAATTGACCATCATAAAAGTGACTATAATCGAAAGCATAGTTTTTTAGGATAAAATAAAAAAATTAAACACTGCGAAATTTGGTCATTTGTGAGTACAGTACATGAAAACTTAGTCGAGGGTGTCGATTTCCAAAAATTTCAAAAATATGATTATTATTACTAAACCAAGTGACATAGATTTTTTTCCTTATTTTTCCCAGAGCCGGTAAGACCTAGCCTATCATCCCGTGCCAGCTTGACGTCACGTTTCGGGACACCCTGTATACGTCACACTGCTGGGCACAGGCCTCAACTCAACTATGAGGTGAAACGAGCCATACTCCAACACGCAGGCTCAGTGCGGATTGTTGGAGGCTAGTGAGCAACCTTTATGTCAGATGTTATCTAGCCGCCCTAACACCTCTGACTAGGCTTAACGACTGACATCTAGCAACGTCAACCGGGACCAGCTGCTTAACGTGCCTTCGGAGATGCCAAAAATACACATCACTAAATTTCGTCGAGGTGGTCGACCATCCCGTTTCCGACCCGACGTGTGTTGCTTTACAACAGCGATCGTCGCCGATCACTGTCTCAACTGCGCCACGGGCACCTCAAGTATATTTCTCGGGTATTTTTCTTAATTTGTTTTATTAATGTGTTTCATAATTAACTTTCTCATGGTTCAAGACAAACATTTAAGATGTCCTCTAAAGTTGTCCTCATTTTTGGAGATGGTCTCTTGACAGCATGCCTGCTCTGATTAGGGAATCTGTTTTTTTCCTATAAAGGGACATAGAAATTATCTAAAACATGGAATCGTATATTAGTTTTTAAAATTATTTTACATAATTTGTCCCCCACAAGCTTTGTCACATCGCCACTATTAACTGTTGTGTTGTTTAGTTTACTCTCCACGGAACATTTCCTCAATACTTCGTTAACTTCGGTTGTTGTTTAACCGTCTTCAAAAAAATATTTTTTATACTACCTGCTCGTCAATGGGACATTATGTGTCATGTAAACCTGTCCTAAAGTAGGTCATTATAGCCCTACGGTCTAGCCGGGACATAATGTTGTACTGAATTTCATTATTTCCCTAGGGATTAAAGTGATTTGAATTTGGAATGCAACCGTGTAGTCAAAAATGTTTAGGTGCAATGAGATTTTATCCTGAGTTCAAATGTCGTACTGGCCACTAACAAAATAGATGCCAATAAAAAAGAAAAAAGGCGCCAACGGCTCAAATAGCTCCTGAGTCCTGTGCTGATGAAATGAACGTACCAAAGATTGTAATTCATCTTTCCAATGTCTTCGCACAACTGTCTTATGTTTCTAACATCACTTTTAATTTTTGATAAATACTAATTTCTCATATTTAATTACCTACCTATTTTCACTTGAAATAAATACTTAAGCACTTATTTTTTTCAGCCATTAATTTCGATTGCCTCGCAGAAAGTATAAAAAGTAGAGTATGCATCGCGAGCTTAAAAGTGTATTTGTCTTGGGCGGTTTACCCTTGTTTGATCGAACAACGTTTGATATAATATTACTAAATCGAACAACGTTTGAGAAAATCATCACTTTGTATAATATCATTTGATAGAATTTTCAGTTCGTCGAATGTTTATTTGCTGTAACGACGTTTGCACTAATGATCAAAAGGTAGAATGTTCATTTGATGTAATTCTCAGATGGTATAACATGCCAAGCAGCATGTAATGCGGCAAGTCGTTTTTTGGGTTTAAAAAAAAAATAACCACGAAGGCCAACCTAACCTAATCTAACCGAGTCGGTTCCGCCCAAACTATAGAATAGGGCAGTGACGAAAAAATAAATAATTAAATATTTGATACGATGTTTCGACTAAACCATTATTAGTGTAATGAAACATTCGTTCAAGTAAAATTAGTGCATCTGAAAATTCGATAATATGAAATTCGTTCAAACAAATAATTACATCAAATAAAAATTTACCAATTAAATATTCGGTCAAATGAATAATTCTCCGAACTGATTTTATTGCAACTGAAATTCGACCAACTGATTTTCGACGAAACGTTGTTCGATCAAACAAGGGTGAACCGTCTTGGGCGGTCTTGAACCCCTCGTATTCAGGATTCTAACTTTAACTCCCTCGCTCCGCTCGGGAGTTAACCGTAGAATCCCTCATACTCGGGGTTCAATATGACGCCCGGGACATAATACACTTCTTTAAGCCCTTGTGGCATAATCTACTATAATGTTAACGCTGTTGTACAGTGACCCATACCTTAATGGAAATTATCCTTTGCTGTGTTAGTTCTTATGTCCAGTGGTAAGCAACTGTTTACTTACGTCCCACAGGTTAGCGCCGGGTAGCAGCGGGACGGGTGCGCGCGAGCGGGACGCCTAGCGCTCAGCCAGTCGGGACAGCGGCTCCGGGACACCCGACGAATGACGTCACGAGCTGTGTCCGCGGCTCTGTGCTGAACTATTGTCGATGCTTAGGTGCCGAACTATGGACGATGCTTAGGTGCCGAAATATGGACGATGCTTAGATCCCTTACACATTGACGCTTGGGGTTGCCAACCATACTGTTTTACACAGTATTATACTGTTTTTCGCCAAATTATACTTTTATTTTAACAAAAATAAAGTGTACAAATACTGTGTTCAGCATCAAAATGTGCGGACACATTATTATGTGTAAAATTGTGGCTCACATCAACTTTTACTAAGGGGCACCTTATGCTGCTAACGTAAATATACTTTATTTCTCGCAACAAAACGTTGGCAACCCCAGTTTCTGCGATGAAAATGGGACTGCATTGCAATTTGCAACCCTAGCAATCAATATTTTCGATGTGCTTTCGATGCAGGACTACGGCAGTATCAATGACGCTTCATCATCATTACTGCTTTAAGGCGCAGTATGTAATGGGTCCCATTGCGACTAACTATCGACAGAAGGAACGAAGCTTCGAATTTCTGTGCTAATTTTGGCACAAATGACATACTGTTTCCCCCGAAATGACCGCCAAAGCTGAATGTTATAGTCACATACATTTAGTTGATCGTAGTTAGCAGTATTATTTTGCTCAAAAAATCTGAAAATTTGTGTTTTCAACCCTAATCAACAGCTATTTCGGACTCTTGTCTCTTCTCAGCGTTCGATACTTAGTTACTTAGATCTATCAGTCACTTCGCTTATCGATAATGAAGACAAGCGCATATTTAACTGTTTTAATTTGAAAATTTCTGCTTTTGCGGTCATGTTCGGGCATACGGTAGACTCTGATGGCTTGTAAATAAACTCCTCATCTCCGATGAGATGACGCGGTAAAACAAACTTTATTGAAACTACGAGTATCGCGATTAAAATGACTGATGACGGCTAGTTCTCCTGAACTAGCAGAGGCTCCACCTCAACTACTTGGTGCGCTGCTCAAAATGAGTGTCAGTGCGTATTGTCGGCTAGGGGTATGTCAGCCTAGTGACAAACCTTACTGTCAGATGTGACCAAACCGCCATAAAGCCTCCGACTAAGCTTAACGACTGACATCTAGCAATCACTAAGGTGCGTTTGGCGTGTCCACCCGACAAGACGTGCGTTTACGTCGGTGTTCGTAACTAATTCGTGGTCGTCACCATTCGCCACTGAGCCACAGGTACCTTGAAAGTGAATAAAATTGATACCCTGAATACTCAGTAAGAAAGACGAACTACTAGTGGTGTGGTACCGTACTTTGTAAAGACCAATAATTATGCCACAAATAATTGTGGAATTTATAAAATGAAAGTTACCAATAACTGTATATGATCTTGACATATCTGTAATATAAAAATATTATGATGAAATTGGCTTTATAGTATTATAAATGTTCAATTTGAATAACGAAAATCTTATGAAATTTGTATAGTTAGAATGCGAGAGAGAGTGACTGATGTAATTAGCTAAATGATGTTCTTAAGGTTCAAAATTGTAGTGACTGGTTTATTCTGTATTTACGATAGATTGCCTTGTTTCAATTCACAATTGCCTAATTCTGTTTAAAAATTCTGATCAAATCGCATGTGTTGGGGCGTGTGTTGCAATTGACAAGGCAAAATTCTACGTCTGCGCAGTAATTGAAGTCCAAATTCAAATACAGGAGTTACTTATACACCTAACGTGGACGTTTGGACTTTACTTCCTGATTTTATGGCAGCATTTTGAGCTCCGCATGTCCATTTTCAGGAGAATATTTTATAGGCGAAATTCCAAATGTCCTTAAAATTGACAGGGTGTGAAAACAACAGCATTGTAATTTACTTGCCAACGTTTGATTTGCAATAAACAGTACTTTACTGTTTTATTAATACATGCATGAGCGCGTGAATTTGAAGTAAGTATTCTGAAACCATACGTCACTATTTGTGTAGCAATATTTTGGCTCAGATTTTTTAAATTGTGCGTTTGTCTTCCATGATTTTCAATTTGAAGAAATTTTAATTACAAACGGTTGTGAGTGATCATTAAACAAATTGTTATAATGTTTTGTGTAAATGTAGCTAGAAACAAATTGTACGTTAATCAAGTGCTTGCATTATTTTTATAGATGATAGACTTAAAAAATATACCAATAAAATATTATGGCGTTATTTGCAAATGATCCCAAGCTTCGCGCTTAAGTTAAAAATCCTGAACCACTTCATTGACAAGTGAGTAGAGGACTATCTTTTAACTTTTCTGATTTTGTGTTCATTTGCAAATAATGTCTACTAGAAAGCTTGCTCCAATATAACATTGCTCATTGGACGCACAAATATCGCTCTGTGTTGTAACTTGTATTGCGTGCGTAGATCGTTAACCGTGGTGCTGACTGTGTCCTATTTTGGAGATTTTTAATTGGAGTGCTCAGGATATTTTGGTGTCAGACTAATCCTATCGTGTCGCAAAATGTCGTGAAATGTCACCTGACACCAATAATCATTAGGTGCTAGATATAAATATTATTATAATAATAGCGGCGACAAAAGCAAGTTCTAAACTAACTGTAAGTTTAATAGACAATCCATTTATTAGATATCGCATTAAAGTAAGTTGGCGTGATTAGTACTGTGACGTAGTAGGACCTACAGACAGCGGACATTTTAAATGGAGCTCGAGTTGCTGTTTGTAACATCTATAATTAAAAGGAAATGATATTTTTGATGGCGAGTGTACATGGTTCTGAGTTGTAGAGGGTAGAGGAAGGCAACGCGAGCTGTAAGTGCTAAACGTCCAGTATTACGTACAATAAAGTAGTTAGGGATAGTTAGGTGCTTGTGAAATAATCTACACTACAAAAGAATGAGAAACTAAAATCTCGTCCTGCTGTCTACCTCTCTCTCTAGCACTAGCAGAGTGAAGGAGAGACTGTTTAAGACGGATGCACATGGCGCTTAGGCAATACATTTACTTGAAATAATTATTTATTTTTTTATTTGTTAGATGCAAATCCTTCATTGTTTAATTTTAATCATTTCTTATGAAAGTTCGCTTTAGCCAGGCTTCTTTGATGTCAAATAATTTTAACTCTAACTCTCAATCCACTGTGATTAAGTTTCAAAAAAATTGATAAATAACAAACTCCTAAAATTTAAATCCCTTCAAAGAATATTTATCAAAGAGTATATAATTATGAACACAAGGATGATGACATGAGTATAAAATATGAGTAAAAGATTGTATAACTATTGAAGACGTGTGGAAAATGATATTAAATTATGATTTTATTCTAAAAATTTACACAATTAAATTAGGCTTTTAAGATTAACATTTGTATTGTATAAAAAAACATTCCTGACCGCTATTGCAATGAATTCGTCTTATGTGCGTAATATTTGCAATGCTAAATACGTATAGTCCGTCTTTCGTGCTTAAAACTTGGTTGCTACATTCATAATGATTAAGTTTAAAATGTTTCATGAAATGCGAGACGAGTGGTTGTGTTTCAGAAATGTGTTTGATTAACGCAGTTATATTCTATGTATTGAATGTCTAGTAACCTAACAACGGTATTATAAATTTGCAAGCCCATGAGTAGTTCTTAATTATTTGTTGGCGTCTTCCACACTAAGGGGTATGAATCGAAGAAAAAAACATGAAACAGATATTATTCAGGGTTAACTGAAACAACGAGGTAGTCAAACATATTAAAAAACTTTTTGTAAATATTTTCTTCAACGCAAATCACAAACGAATATTACTAAAATGTAAATTATAAGAATATCTGCTGTCAGGTTTTAAATAGTTCAATTCAAGCGTAGAGTACGTCCATAGCCGTTGGCTACCTCACAGCGGTAAATTAATACGAGAATACCAGCATTACGATACGGTTAAACTTGTACATCGAAACACACCCAATAAGTTGTGTTAGTAAGTGCGTGCACTACTGGGCCAGCACGCCTGAAACCATTCCTAGATGCAAGGTCACAACTCTGGCAATTATGCCATGGTAGCATGCCGCTGCCCGCTTAGACATGCCGAGGCATTCGAATATATGCCTTGGCATACAAATTTATGCTGATAATTATGTGTAGTGTGACTCGAGGTCCTAGCGGTCTCTGCCTCTTATTGCTGCTCAATCAGGGTGCCGAAGTCATCCGACACATCCCGAACGCTGCAGAGAAACCCGAAGGCTGCCGGCTGTAGCTAGTTGAGCTCATTATTGCAATTTTAACCGTGGAACCATAATGAAAGGGTATTCATTACCTGAAAATCTCTTGCCGTGAACGTTTAGCATACTCTGCGCAGGTCAGTGTTGCACTTGAAACAATTTTCTGTGCACAGATACGCTAATATGAATAAGTGTGCAGGTGTGAGGCTATACCTTTTGTAAGTTATATTTTTATTTAGTTTATTAGACTCCTTGTAAAATCTATTATTTTGAAATAAGATCACTGTAGGGTGAGCGTGAATTTTGATGTTTTTCCGTTCCTGTACTGTAATCCTAGTTTAGTTACGTGAAACCAGTAAAGCTTATGGAAATTGTAAACTGCTTGGTGTTTTTAAAATTTTCCATATTCTCTTTAAAATATCAGTGTTGAGCTAGAAGCTCATTTCGATTACTTATACAGTGAATTTTCACAAAATGTTTAGTGGAATATTGTTTAAGCGTGATTCACAATTTCTCATGAACATTCTCATAACAACAATCCATTCAGTGTTACTATAAGGTACTCTACGGATAACACATGCTCACCCTTCATCGGTGATTAACTTTACAATATTTGCTTAACGATTTATTTACAGTCACGAACTTTGTAGGAAGTTGTTCAAAGCTGTTCACTTACAGTACTGTAGTATTCAGTTATTTTAGATGCGCATTGCAGCTGCGTACAGAGGCGCTCACATCAACCTTTCCATAAGGGCACCTTATGCTGCGGACGCAAGACCCATTTTGCAATGGTTTTGTAAAGTTTAATGTGGGCGCCTCTGTACGTAGCCCGTCAGTTGTACACTGGAAATATGAAAATGATTATAGGATGAGTAGGGAAGTCTAAATTTCTTTGTAAGCATTCTGTGTGCCTCAAAAAGCTATCCATCCCAGTAAAGAACTTGAAATGTCAACAGGACAGGACTCAACTAGGATAGTGACATCTTTTACTTGTAAGCGCTTTTTTACCTTGGCTGGTATTAAAATATTTAGGGGCTCTGATTGAAATCCATTTTTTTTGTCATGTTAAAGTTCTTGACTGTAAGTATTAGGAATAGTTGGACCATATTTTTTTAGTATTTATTTGCCTAAGTTTGAATATTTCAATAAATATTGTATCTGTCCTATTAGTGTACTAAGGATATTATAAATATTGTATGAAAAATATATATTCATGCATGCATAGCATGGACTTCCATATTGTGTATATTGGGTAATGAAATAAATTTTGAAATAATAAGAAGACCAAGTTTTATTTGAAGTGAATTTTTTAACATCTAACCTCCATAGGGTTCCGTATAGAGATTTCGTCGTATTTATAAGTGATACATAACTGCGCGTTCATTTCCCTTCCCTTGCATCCAAGCAGGTTCTGCTACTAGCCAAAATCAAATCAGATATTAAAAAATTTCGTATATTCTTTTATATCTTTCATAACATGCTTTCACCAATGAGGTGGATTGACCAGATAAAAGCCGCAGTGAAATACCCATCATCTCTGCATGAATGCACGAGGAGGACAGCTATCAGAGAGGAGTGGCGGCGTGTTGTGAAGCTTGCCACCAACGCTTGAAGCGATGACCACGACCACTCTGTCAAGAGTGATACTGACAAAGAAGAAGAAGAACATGCTTAGACTGGGACTGTTGATAAAGTAAATTGCTCAGCTCATGTTACAGCAAAATCTGGGTGTCATAATAGAACGCGAATACGCGACCACAATCTCCCTGCTCATCCCTGCTGCTGCTATCGTTTAGAATTCACTGGATTAACCTTTTGTACCATTCAATGTTGTGCAATAAAGTGAAAATAAATAAATAAATTGTCGATTTTTACTATGGTCACCATGCTTATTCGCGCTATGGTTGCGCTATCGCGTTGTATTCGGACAACGCCTATTACTTTTTGACTTGTTGAAAAAGAGCTAAAACCACAAATTTACCTGCAGTTTACGCAGTATGTTGGTAAATGTTAATTCGAGTCGAGACGAGTGAGTACAAGTTGTAGCTCCGACATGGAAAGTTTCGCAGTTAGTTAATTTGTGTTCCGAGCTATATCAACACATCTCGTCTTGTTAAAGTTCGCATTTCTGTTTGGTTTCACGGTAGATACTCATGCATGGTACACAACAAGTAAATGCATTATTTGTGGTTATTTAACAGAACTTAACTTTTACCATAATTGAAAGTAATGGGAACAAACAATTGAAATGAGAAACAACTGAAATGCTCGTAGCAAAAAATGGAATAACGTGTTGTATTTGTTCCAAAATCATTATGGGCAAAAAATCAATCCCTCTAGCATAGTACTCTAGGTTCTTACACTGGACAAACATTTCAATCGATGTTTATAATACCTATAGCTTCGGATGACATCTCTAGTAGCTTCAAATTATAAATGTCACCGTACCCACACTAAACTGAGTAAGATAATATTTGTAGTTCTACACAATGTTGGGTAGTTTCACATTAGTGCACAGCACGCGCTGCAAAAATGCCATATTTTCGTTCGACTTCCATTCGGCACGCGCGGGTTTGGTGATCCTCTTCAAATTTCAAGTGTTTCTGTGAACTCATTCTCAGTGTGCCTGCTAGCAAAGTGATTTTGTAAATCTCGGATAAGTGATTCGTAGGATAAACGTTTTTTTTAGTTTTTAGGTCGGAATTTGACCAGCCTTTCGCCGCGAGTTTATTAAATTGTGTCGTGTGTGTGTGAGTGTAATTATGACGGAATAACTACAATTTTGTTAGTGTATTGTATCTTTTTTGTGTGTTTTGGGGTATTCAACGGTTCTGGAGCTCCGTCTTGATTTCGACATCAGGCCCGGTACCTAGGCCCTCGTTCTTCAGCTCGGAGACCCCCTACAGAGACTCCAAGACGGGAATAAAGGTAAGTACCATGACTTTGTATTGCTTTCCTTTCTACATTTTGTTGAACCGACTTGATGAGTAGGTACTGTGATTAATTCATACAACTATAGGCCCATCAATATCCAACTAGTACTCTATGAACCATTCTACAAACGAGACAGTAATCATTTTGTGTGGGTGTTGAGCACCAATTGGTGAGCAACACCTACATTTCGAGTGCACAGTGTCAATTAACGAGAACTTCGCCGCCATGCCCTGTGCAAACCGACGCCGAGGCGAATGCGACAGACAGCGCATTACGTCGGCTATCGACTACCTGTTCTCTAGTCGATAACCGATAGTGCGTACAAAGCTTGCGTTGTGTTACCGCAGGATAGATTAAACACTAAACTTAGTAATTTTAAATGCACTCAAATTCAACTTTAATAAATATAGGTTCTATGTAACCAAACGTGTCTTTTGATTTATCCACAAACGAAAAAATTGCATTTCAAGATCCGTGTTTGGAATCTAACTGGTATTTCGATAGATTGCTCTTTGACTTCCGAAAATAAACCTGCTGTAGCTGTTTTCCTCACTGTCCACCCGAGGTATATCTTGAGCTTAGTGAGTAACTAATATCAGATGTATTCTAAGGCATGGAAGAATTCTAGCGAAACACTCAGTGTGCCATCAGCCGCTGCGTCGACAAATACCCGACACTCTGGCCCACAAAAGGCTGCTGCACCTGACAGTCTACATACAGCCATCGTCCTGAAGTAAAGTCGGTGTAAAGCGGGTGCTTTAAATGCTTTTCAACTTACAATTTCTTGGCCGACCATACCTATATACCTACACGCTTTGAATTGGTTCCTAGGAACTCTAATGCTAAAACCATAAGTACCTTACTACTAGCTAAACGGCATCATAATAACACAGACAGTATCAAAATCGTGGTGCTAACCATATTTGTGCCAACAGAGAGTGCTAAAATAAGTGTTGACGGTTTGCCAAAAGCAATTTGATGATTTTTGATGAGGAGTCACTAAAATAACCTACCTCGAACAAGTAGAAATATATCTTGATATAATTTACGGTGAATCACGCTCAAAATACAATGACATGCTCAGACGCATGACAGTAGGTCGTCGTAACGTCTTCAGGTAGTCAGTAAATCTAGCTAATCGATGAATACTTTAGACGCCTTAAACCTAACCCAGTTTAGTAATTTTCAATTCGATAGGCGGCATTAGTTCAACTACTTACGTCATAACGATGTTGCTGCGGGCGGCGCCTGCCGAGACAGGATAGGCGCGACACGCAATACCAAGACGGTCGAGCCTAATCTCCACAAGCTATTGTATTTGCACAACAGCGCGGATTCTCTGTTACCATAGTACAATTAAACAAGTAGGGCAACTTGTCCGCCAAAATAGGCGAAAATTGACTTAACATTTAGGGCTGAGGCTTTTAATTTCTTCTCGAGCGGCAGCGGTGCGGGAGCAACGAAACACACAGGTGCGCGTGGCTTTAGCACGGCTTGGCCGCGAGTGCCACGACTGGAGTATCATTAGAATCAATAAAATCGTCAGTGTGTGCGTGCTATAACGTGAACGTACCTACGGGACGCCTCGCCGCGCTCACGAACAAGCTGCACTCGCTGCGTTTGTGTGGAACATGGCATACTGTGTAAATACTGTGCTGTTACGCCTACCGTGCACTACGCTCGCCTCAGTGCACCTTATGTGCAAATCACTGGATTTGTCTTCGCTACCAGCACTCCATTCAGGCCTGTCTACACTAGGGAATATTTGTATTGCGTCACGGATGTAATCGCACATAGCATTTACAAATACAATTGCAATTGTTCTGTTCAAGTTCATTAGGAGTATTCTAAATTCTAAAAAAGCGCAGAGGAACTGTTATTGTTCATGCTGGTAACAATTAAATTCGTTTCCCAATGCGGCAAAAAATACAGGTATAAGCAATGATTTTACAAAGAAAGGTAGATAGGTTACTTGTGCTGAAAAAGTGGCACCCGAAATCATAATTTTCGAAGACCGGAGCAAAGCATTGGCAGTTTAAGACGACACGGCGCAACATGTATTTGTCTCGTTTCATCATATCAGCCGAGCGACGCCCACTGCTGGGCATAGGCCTACCCCAAAGATCTCCACAACGATCGGTCCTGCGCTGTCCGCATCCAGCGGCTTCCCGCGACCCTGACCAGATCGTCGGTCCACCTTGTGGAGGGCCTGCCCGCGGAACGTCGTCCGGTACGCGGTCGCCATTCGAGAACCTTTCCGCCCCAACGGCCATCGGTTCTCCGCGCTATGTGTCCCGCCCACTGCCACTTCAGCGATGCAATCCTTCGAGCGATGTCGGTTGTCTCAGTTCTCCTGCGGATCTCATCATTTCTGATTCGATCAAGCAGGGAAATACCAAGCATCGCTCGTCTCGTTTACGCTCTAGTTAAAAAACATACCTACTATTTTGTACGCAGTGTAATTATAGCTAAGTACGCCAGGGCTCAATTTTTGACTTCGCATCAGTACCTACCTGACGTAACCTTTCTGCCTCTTTTTTAATATAATAACATTGGGTATAAGAGAGATAACAATTGCAGCGTGCAGCGCTTGTATTAATAAAAACGCTGCATGGGTGCCAACTTACAGGCACTTGCTTGTATCTAAATCCAGTCATAGTAGTAGCTCATTCGAACATAAAACTTTTGCTAAGTTCGTTTGCTACATTTATTTATTTCACGGCTCTTCATGCCTGTTTGTAACCTAGACAACAGAGCGGTAGGCTCCTCTTACCACGTTGTTATACTCGGCGAAGTGTAAGCTTCTGGACGTTCCGTTCGCCGAGACGGCAACAATGTGTGTCCCTCAAAATAATTCGTTTGTTGGGTATACAACTGTGAGTATAATGTTCCACATAATATTCTGGGTACAGTTAGATTTCTACTAGAATAAATTTACTTTATTCCACGAATTTATAGACGAATATACCTTTAATAAATCCAAAACCATAGCGCATGAATTTTTGATGAACGATCGCCGAAATCTTATATCCATTTACTGATTTTAAACTGTAGAAATTGATAGTCAATAATATAATTACTGAGCTGAATCAAATCTAACAAGATAGAGCAGTCAGATATAGTTATCAAATACCGAAATCAACCGCGACAGACAGACCGACAACTCGCTTGTAGCTAATAATTTCATTGATGTCTGTGCCCCAGTTGCCCCCAGTATTGTAGCCTATATTATGACGAGTCCCAGAGGGTACATTATGCAAACATTGCTCATTCAAACGTCTAGTCTAGACCGACAGTTACCTACTTATAGTACGATTAATAATTGTAGTCAGCGAAATGACAACTTCAACAGTGACTGATACAAAAAAGGGTGACCCGCTACAATAGTGACGTTCGGCAATCACTAGACTTAGACATTTAGTCATGATTTATTTTATGAGGTATCAAAGCCTTTTTTAAATAATTGTAAATATTTAATAGTGTACAAAACGAATTAAATAATTACGATTTAAGAAATATGGGCCCTACCCCCATATTAAAACTTCTCACTAAAAAATTATAACCATAGCTGGAAAAAAAATGTTCAAAGAGGTTCAGGGGAATTAACACTTGAAAGTCAGCAAAATACAAGTAATTATATACGTTTTTATTCGTTACGGTTGCTATTGATTCTGACTCCGATTCTGAATTCATCTCTTCATGATAGTCCATACTATTATTATTTGATTCAAAAATAAGTAAACCGGAATCTACAAAACCTTCATCACTGCCTATATATGAAATTATAAGGCGTCGTCCTTTGCCGGTTGGGCCCTTCAGGCCTGTAGTCAAACCTTTAGAAAACACTTGTATGGAAGATTCTACTGTTGTATCCTCCCAAACTTTTCCAGTTGTATGACCTGTTAATAAACGAAATTCTTACCTGTAAATAATATAATACAGAAACAAAACATTTTGAAACTGAAAATCTATTTACTAAATGCAGTTTACCGAAATACCTCTATGTCTCAAAACGAAAGTCTGACCAGTGTGTGTTGCCAGTAATGACATATGGAAATGCGACGTGGTCATTCACTACGACTTTTTTGCCAGGCTGTAATGTCGACTAACTTTTAATTGTAAAAACTCGATTTACCACATCACTATTTATTTGTCACTGAAAACCTGCCACACTGAAAATGTCATTTCACTGACTACAATTAAAAATCCGAGTATAAATTGTGGTCTTATCGTGAAATTTACGTTTAGAATTCAGAATTTGATTGAGGGCTTTTTATTCGAATTTATTTTATTTTCAGAGCTAGTTAGGAGCAGAGAAAAAACGGATTTGGCAAATGATAGTGGTCAGAAAAGAATTGATGGTTTGACAAATGCATCTGTAATGTTACAAGAGTTGTGTGTCGTTCGAAGTTTATTTTTCTGAAATACTTTAGAAATATTTGACAACTCTGTACCTATCATTTTTATGCTGACTGTATATGCCACTATATGACCAATCGAACAAATAGTTCAATTACTTAAAAATGTTTTGGTAGCTTAATCTAGCGGAGAGTCACCAGTCAGAGTTTTTCCCACAGTAACAGCTGTAAAAGGCACGTTGAAAACAAACTACTATTTTGTTTTACCCTAACCTATATAAAACCCAAAATGCCTGTACGTTATTGAAAATAAACAAATAAAAAGGCCCATTGACAGAGAGCGAAGTCGCGTCCTGATCCCAGGGGACGGTCGGAGGGCAAACGAGGCAAGTTTTTCTATTACCTCCTCCCCCTCACACACCTTACGCCTCACGCCTCACCTGTCTTCTAAACAAAAACATGACACAGAATCGTTGATAGTCAAGTTTGAAATTTCGACAACTAAGAAGACAACAGAACTCACTGTCGGAGATCCTCGACTTGGAAGGCGATTTTGAAGTTTGAAAAACCTACAGGTTAGGTCTTGGTCGGAGCTACCCTTTCAGGCAGTAAAACTAGGTCTCTTGTTTGAACCTGTTTATTGGGAGAACTGTTCCCTGAGAGCTTTGGGAGCTCTTATGAAGCTTCAACTATACATTGTTTGACATAAGACTATATACAATCGCGGTTCCACAATGCTTGCGCGAGCTAAGGGAGGATAACTCCATCTAGCGGTGAGCAGTTACAATTAAAGGGTTCTAAAATAGAATGTGCTGAGGAAGCACGTTAAACAAACTGCCCACCAAGGACAAACCCAGCTTTCGTCCTTATAAAAGGGCCTGCCCACCCTGATCTTTACAATTTATCTTGGAATCACATCCTCTATTTACAACACAACTAGTTTAACAACACACTTTAACAATTATAAAACGCAGAACATAACTTTAACAACCAAATAAACTTAATGCATTACTTTCAAAACCATATTAAACAAAACACAAATCCCATTCGGTTACTGTTAAAACATTGAACTTATTGTAAAGTGACCACCTTCGTAATTCCATCACGACCAGGATGTTCCTTTACGATTTCACTATAGAGCCAGCGACATGGGGGAAGACCGTCCTTCTTTATTAATACGACGTCATCTATTTCGGGCGGCGGAGCCTGGGTTGACCATTTGCGCCTATGAAATAACTTGGTCTTGTATTTGTCTTCCCGTACCACTGCATGACGTGGCAGATACAGTGGCTCGTTGAATTTGTGATCACTTTCCTGTGATTGACGTTGTAATGCCGTTTGATTAACTGGTGGGTGTATAGTTCCGGTTAGTACCCAGCCCAAACTGGTCGATTGAGCGACAAGTGAACCATTGGGTCCTTTACGGATACCCTCTTGTAGCACTTGGCTGTAAACTTCCGCACCTAATAGTAAATCTATTTTATTAGGCCGGTTGTATTCAGGATCTGCCAACTGAATCCCCTGAAATTCTGCACAATCTAATTTAACCAATTTCCTTTCTGGTAGCAAAGATGTGATTGTTTTTAGGACGTACGCCTGTACTGTGATACTGATGTTAGAATCATACAAGGATTTTATTTCGAATTTCACAGTATCCTTGGAGACCAGACCTTTATCTCTACCCACCCCTGAAATTCTGCCTTTGATAGGGGTTCTTTTCAACTTCAGCTTATTGACAGTTGATTCTGTCACAAAGTTACCTTGAGAACCTTGATCCAATAAGGCTCTCAAGTCTTGATGTTTTCCAGTTCTCGACTCGGCCTTGACTAGCATCGTTGCCAGCAAGACCTGTTTTTTGCTTCCTGTCGAGGCATTTGCTGCAACGAAAGCTGATGAGTTCATATCAGCATTACAGTCTTCGTTGGGAAGCTCAAATTTACCCGAAGGGCCACTTTTTCCGACCACCTTGACCTTGCCCTGTGGATGTAAAATAGTGTGGTGCCTGCGACGACAAACCTTGCAATTGAAGTTGCTTTGACATGCTTTCGCCCCATGGTTGGCTCCTAAGCAGATAAAACACAAACCATTTGTCATGACGAAATTACGACGTTGGCTTACATTTTCCTTACCAAACTTACGACACACACCGAGTTTATGTGTCCCAGTACAAAACACACATTGCGCTTTAGTAGCAAGAAAAGTCTTAAATTTTACAAGTTCAGTTTTACTACTAGTGCCAGGATTATAATTTACAAATTTTTTCGGTACTTTTTGATCGATAAACTCAAGTGCTCTATAGCGATTGGTGAGAAATTCGGTAAACTGTTTGAGTGAAGGTAGTTCCTCTGATTCTGCACTATTCGTAATATGGAACTCCCACTGTTTACGAGATTCAGTATCTAGTTTCAAACATAGTATATGAATAACAATTATATCCCAGTTATCAGTATTTATTCCCAAATTATTTAAACCACTCAAGCAATCGTTGGTCGTATCAATCAACTCCTTTAAACCGTTGGTAGACTCCGTCAATAGATTGCGTTGACTCAAGAGCCTTTTTAAAATTAAATGTGACAAATAACGTTTGTTATCGTACCTAGATTTTAATTGTAACCAGCACCTATCATAGTTGTCTTCTGAAATCGGTATTTGTCTAACCAGTTGTTCAGCTTCTCCAGTAAGTGAACTTTTAAGATAGTGCATTTTTTGTACCATGTCTAACTGAACATTGTTGTGTACTAATGACATGAACAAATCCCTGAAAGTAATCCATTCTGTGTATTTTCCAGAGAAGGTTGGGATTACAATCTTGGGTAATTTAAAAGATTGGGCTCTAGAGGTTCCTTCTAACTTTTGTTCAGTACCAGAAGACCTTGGCTTTGAATAAATAAGTAAAATAGATTTAAGTTCGGTTTTGTATTGGATATAGATTTCCTCAGTTTCATCATAAAGATCTCTTGATAAATACTCTGTATTCTTTAGTTCCATCGGATAGGTCTTGACTAAAGCTTTATGAGTATCACAGAAAGTTGACCATAAAGACTCTAGTGATTCTAGTCGAGTTTCACAATATGCTTCAGTTATACGGTCTTTAGAAGACTTACGAAAGTTAACTTCTGCCTTTTTAATCCTATCATAGTTGTCAATCTGCAGAGCTAGTTCATTCTCCATTGTTATATGACTTAAATATGCAAAATAATGTTTGAAATGACTTTAAAAATAACAATCTAAGCAAAATAACATTCAATTTTAAATTGGCAAAGCCCCAATCACCAAAATAGCAATATTTTCCAAAAGCATAAAATGACCAATTAAAAAAAAGATAAGTTCTAAAAAGTGTAACATTTTCAGAGTATAAAATAGGTTAAATTATTCTAAGTTTTTGAGTCTTATCAACTCTGACCAAAATCGGGCATGGATTCCCCGTTGTTTCAACTTTTACTTAAAATTAGGCTATGTTAGTTAAGTTACTCTAAAAGTCTACAAGTCCATAAATTAATTCTTTAATTTTTTTAAGTTATCGCACTTCACTGAATAAGGTTCAAATTTCATTGGCGAATTTCAAATATTTTATAACACTCACGGTTTGTTGTCTCTTTTGCACTCACTCGTGACTTAACGATGTCGTTATCCTTGTCTCTAATCAGAGAGCATCCACTCCTCATCGGTACCGTTACCGCAGTCCAAAGCCGGATTCTCCACTAAGCTCTTGACTCCTGCGGCATCAGCTCCAACCATTGGAGGCTGATCTTCCTGTTCCACCAGGCACACTATCCACAATCCTGAAAAACCTTCGTCACCATGGACGACCTCCGGAAAAGGTTTAAATAACCATTATAACCGGCTCGCAAGGACCATGAAAAACCTACAGGTTAGGTCTTGGTCGGAGCTACCCTTTCAGGCAGTAAAACTAGGTCTCTTGTTTGAACCTGTTTATTGGGAGAACTGTTCCCTGAGAGCTTTGGGAGCTCTTATGAAGCTTCAACTATACATTGTTTGACATAAGACTATATACAATCGCGGTTCCACAATGCTTGCGCGAGCTAAGGGAGGATAACTCCATCTAGCGGTGAGCAGTTACAATTAAAGGGTTCTAAAATAGAATGTGCTGAGGAAGCACGTTAAACAAGTTGAAGAGGTCAAAGTGATAATTTTGCTTCCTCATCACGACGGATCGGTCGAGGTATACATTGTGATAGAACCAAAATGTGTGATTCACACTACATAATTCTGAAACAAGCCGCTGTCTGCACCTTTTGCGCATTTTTTATTTACTTAAAAGTGTCGTCAAGGGGAAATCACCCTGGTCATTGAAAACTACGCCAAGTTTTCCCGTCGCCAATATCTCATACCTGAAAAGAAAAACTTTTGATCAGTGTGTCGTCATATCCGATATGACGTGTATACTTTCAGCTCAGCAGACTAGATCAAGGTCACCCAGTGAGCTATGGGCATTTATGGCGATTTTGAAAAGTAAATATAACTGCAAAGGTTTCGGTTCTCAAGTTTTTCAAAGAACTTTTAGCATAGCTGAACATCATCAAGGTTTCGAATAAAAAAACTTTAAATAGTGGTGTGAGAACATGGAAAAACAAAAAACTATTTAAAAATCAGAATTATTTCTATGGTTTACTAAAACAACACAACAACAAAGGTTTTCAACACATACCCTGATCATCCCGCGGCGACCGGCGCGGGGCTAATCTGTTTGTCGGCGATTACAGTGTGGCTAATCCCGACACACAACGCCTTAAACCTTATTTGTAGCTGAACAGCTGTTCGCGGACAACGCTGCCCACATCGGAATGTTATGGAGATTTCTGCGAATAATACATTATTACCTATATTTATTATCTATCGTGAACCTTCCGCAGGCTGTTGCATGATTTTATTTTTAGCTTGGCATACTAACTAATATCATTATTTCTATTGGAAGAAGAGACAGTTAAGGCACAACTTGACCACATTATTTCGCCCTGTGGTCTGGGGCGTAAAAATACAGCCAAGGCCCCCCCTGGGCTCCTTGGCCTTTCGTAACAGGTGACTGAAAAGGGCTCCGGAGTTGCTAGAAGTGCTCACGTTGGGGGCTGTGTACCTCCATTGAGGAGACCGGCAGTGCGCTTGCACTGCCGCAAAGATAGGTTAGTGGAGTGGTTAGGTACCACTCCACTCGAGGTTAACCCGAATGCCGGCACAGCGCGCCAGGGTTTAACTGGGAGAGACCTCCTCGGCATAGTTCTGTAAACCCTGTAGTAAACCCTGGTTATGCGCAGGAGAAGGCTGCCCCGGTGTTTTAAGTAGGTATTCCCACCCCCTTCTGGGGTGGGTAAGTCTCACACTAGCCCGCTGCTGTCCGCCGTGCAGTGGGAAGTGCGCTAAGGTATTTCACCGGGTAAAAAACAAAAAATAATTTATTAGTCATGAAAAATCTGTTTCGTTCAAAAGAGTGATGAACAAAATAAAACCTAAATACTTAGAGAGCTAACTTTCCTGCCTTTCTACATATCAATTGTAACTTACGAGTGTAATACAAGATGTTAAAATGACTTCTTTTAGTATTGGTAAGTTTTCTTCGTTTTCATTCCGAAAATTGCGCAGAAAATAATATTTGAAGTCGTGCACGCGCGTGCAAAGCAAATTAGCTCATCGCAGCTAGCAGCGGCAGAGACCCTGTCATAGGCAAGTTTGCGTCTCGGAATTTACATAATTATGTTAATAATTGCTAACATATTGTTATCAAGGTCTCGGTTCAAAAAGCGGAATCTCCAAATATGCCAAAAAGTTGTCGGCCCGCGGCGCTTCATCGTTACCCTTTTCGTATAATTTGTTAACCGCGCCCCCACTTACCCCCCACCTCCGGAGCAAACATCTCCATGTTAACCCTCAGTTGGCTTTTACATGAACAACTCTAAATTACTTAAGGCGTATTCGTGGGTTCAAAAATGTACCTGATGATGTTTTGTTCAGTTTTATTCATTTATTTTTTTAGGTAGACAATACAGAGTGGCAACAGTTAGGTTAGGAATGTAGATTATAGAAAAACATTGATACGGACAGTTTACTCAATCTAGTTTTTTTGTGAGTTTTGGGTACTTAATAAACTACCATTTCATATGTTTTGTCTAATGGCTACGTCACGTTGATAAACTGAGCAGGCCGATAATATTTTTTCGGTTGCTTTAAATTTTGATATTTTAAAGTATTCACAAAGTTCTTGATATACCTACTGTCAAAAGAAAATTATATTTTTTATTGAGTTACCGGTAAATATATTTTTTTTTCTATGACGATTATACCAAATAAGAGTAAATAAATGGCACCCGCCTATATGTCAAATGTAGCTAGCAGAGAAATGCATTGGCATCGTATTTATGGTTGGTTAGTTCATCCTTATGGTTTAGCCTCCGAAGTCCATGTAAATTTGTTTTCAACGCCTTGTAGCTATTTTCAAACTACATGAATAAGAATTGCTTTCGTTGTGCGTGGATTACTAGGCAGCAAGTAGGCGGATATACATACATAAAGAATATCCACCTAAAACTTTATTTTACAATAACTATGTAGAGATTCTGTGTCTTTGAACTACCTTCTGTGTGATAGAGCGTTTAATTTAATAGATTAAACCAATTTAAATGGATGATTGAATGACTTTTGTTGTTCGTATCGAGTGAGCCGCGGAGGGTTGAGCGTCGTCACGTGACTCGCGACACAAACTCACAACTCACTTTTGCAACTCGTTATGGCATCAACACACTGATTGTGCGCTTGTGCTCTGAAACAGATAATCGTACAAGCTTAAATAGGTCAGTTTTCAACTTTGTGTTTGTTGTAACACAAAAATTACAAGCGCAGAAATATACAATGAACTTACAATGAATGTTAAGATTGCTGTTAAAAAAGTGATTTGAGTTGCAAGTGAGCATTACGTAATATACGAATTAACTTTTCGCTTAAAATTCGTTTAATTAATTTAGCAGCCCTTTAATTTTTTTTTACTTTCGGTACTGCGCTGAGCAAAGTTATTTAAGTTATTTATTTCTTATAAATCATATTGTTAATGGGGCACTCGCACCGCCTAAAATCGTCGAAGTTGAAGGCGCCCTTATCCTGTCGAATCGTAGTAGCATTCGTAGCACGCTTGCATTCGTAGTAGTATCGTTGCGTTCCCGCAGCCGTAAGTAACAGCCCGTAGTATCGTAGCACTGTAACGCATCGTAGCACTGAAACGCTCCGCGAAGTAACTTTCGTGTTGTACCCGACATAATTATGTTAACAACACGTGAACCTTTTATTTTGTTTAGTCTAGTCATTCGTCTGAAAACCTCATATTAATACTAAATTCTGTCTTCCAAAGAGAAAGATATTTTTTTTTTTAAAATAAAATAAAATAAAATTATGATAAATCTTATTCTTAATCACAATACAGTTTGTAAACTGTCCTAATACAGTTTGGACATACAAATATGTCTTTAGCCGGTGTCAAATTTGAATAAGCCCAGTTAATTGTCTGGTAACAACAAAGTGGATACACCGAACAATGTCCTGGTTCACAAGCCATCAGCTCGCAATCACCCGCTAACTTATATTGAAAAACTTCCGACCGCGTCCATACAGGGGCTAGATAATTGTTTATGAAGGAGCCTCAGACAATATCATTGCTCATCTCATCAGTTTTGAGTACAGCTATGGTATTCCGGCTGCCGCCAAAACTCACTTCGCTCGTAGTGAGAATTCAATTTCTATGTGGTCATTTGAGGGAAAAGAACTAAGCCAATTTTATTAATTATTTAAATACAAAATGGAATGCCACTCCTGATCGGCTAACAAAGTTGCTTTCAATCGTTGAAGGATGCTGTTTTTCGTTGTGGCACAGTGGTAACGCACTCTTCTTTGGGAGTCCGCGTAGCCAGGAGTTTGGATCTGGCCTTAACATCTACTTTGTGTGATGACCGATTATATTAAGTACTTATGTATTTAGGAAAAAAAATATTTTAGTAAGTTTATCCGTTGCCTAGTATCCCAGTGCACAATAATTTAGTAGCTTAGGTTGGGGCTAGATGGCGCTGTGTGGAATAATGTCCAGTGATATTCATTCATTAAATTTAATTTACTGGTGGCTAATCAAACATGATATTATGCCTACATATTATAATATTGTTTGATACATTCTGACAAACTTTGCTAAATAGAAATGAGCCCAAATTCTTTTGCCTCGCTATGAAATATTTTTCTCATGTCATCATGACTAAAATAATTAAATTATTGAACTCATTTTTGTTACAGAAAAATGCATTTTTATTTCATTGTCTAACACATAACTTTTCCACTTAGTCGCTCAGCCAGACGTAGCGTTATTTTTATAAATCACTTAAATATCGTTATCTTCAAAATGCTCGGCTAGCTACGTTCGTTTCAAGGCCTTTCAAGAAACACCTGACTGTGCATCCGAGCGAGTAAGTTTCGATTGGAGTGGTGACCTATCCCACTACAAAACGTTACGTGCGTAGCAGGAACATCAGTGATCCATGCCGATCAGTTCTGTCACTAAGCCGCTGGTGCCATGAATAACTCTATCACATGCTCACTTCGTTTACAACAAATAACATGTCTCCCATTCTCAAATCTCAAATGTAAATAGCCAGAACCGGCTTGGGAACTTTGTTCGCTAATATCAAGCTAACCTTATTACACTGAATCCACAAAACTATAACTCGGTTGAGGAACAATGCCTAGTTCTAAGTGGGCCAGAGCAGGATAATAGTGTTAAGTATGTCTGATACGGCTCCGAACTTGCGCAGATTAGTGCGGCTGAAGTTATTGGAACTAATTAGTGTCAAGTTGAGACCGGTTCCGCAGCTCACCCCCTCATGAGTTCTCGCCTTGGCGTGGCGAGGAGGCTTAGTACTGGTGATAGGGTCCAGCGGCCGGGAAGCGGAGAGCACTTAGGTGTGGTAGTGTGGTGGACTTGGTCACCCACATGCTGTGGCCCGAAAAAAAAAATTTTTTTGCAGCTTTGTCTCTCGTTTTAACTAGTCTTATAATAGTTTTATAGCTTACTCGTCAGGGGAAAGTAAAAGAAGTAAAAATAGGCCAAGAGCAAGTCAGGGTAGAGGTTACGCAGATTTAAATAAAAGTTAACGATCAGCTTAAAAAACGCGAGTTACGGAGCGCAGTATAAACCTAACCCATTTGATTAGTAACCTATCTTTCTTATTTTCATATTATATTATCTCTCTTTTTTATTATAATATCATTGGGATCGCATTATACCATCCACAGCTAATTGAATAAGGCAAAAATACTAGTTAAGTCCAAGTCGAGTCACTGGGTGGGCTTTTCATCAACCTACCACCAAGTCAGAAGCTAGGACTAGCAATAAACTGCCAAAAAACCAAGTTGATGGTAGTGGATCGTGCGGGAAAGCTGTCGGATGTTCAAGGCATTCAGGGCGTTGACACAGTGGACAATTTTATATATTTGGGATCCAACATAAATAATGAAGGAAGCTGTGTCCCGGAGATCAAGCGCAGAATCGCTATGGCCAGAGATGCGATGACACGTCTCCAGAACATCTGGAAAAACCGTGGAATAAGCTTCAGGACGAAATCACGGCTAGTCAGGGCCCTAATATTCCCGATTTGTCTCTATGGGGTGGAGACATGGACAATAAGAGAAAGAGAAAGACAGAGAATAGATGCATTCGAAATGTGGTGCTGGAGGCGTGTGCTCCGAATACCTTGGACGGCTAAACGCACAAATGTGTCTATTCTCTCCCAACTTGGCATAAAATCCCGACTGTCGAGTTTGTGTCTGCAACGCATACTCTCTTATTTCGGACATATAATGCGAAGAGGGGATGATAGCCTTGAAAAACTGGTCATTGTTGGCAATACCGAAGGGAAGAGACCGAGAGGCCGGTCACCAACACGATGGTCTGACCAAATCAAGAAAGCTACATCCCTGCCAAGGTTCTACGAGGTGGTGAGGGCTACTTCCGATCGGAATCAATGGAGGAAGATGGTTTGGTTGATGAGTTCCAGTGACCACGATCCTCAGTAATGAGGGACCGACTAGAGAGAGACCACCACTTTAGACACGCTTTGTTAAAGCTGAAGCTGTAAAAAAAAAGTTAAAGAATTTTAGAATACAACTGGTATTACAAAATCTTAAAGGACGTGCTATAGGATTTGTTTTTAAACCACAAGTTTATTGTAATTAGTCTCGTTGAGACGTGAGCGTCTTGAGTGGAGTGTTCCGTTTACTTGGGCGGCTTTACTATGCATAAGCTCAGACTACCTGTATAGGCATTTACTCGTGCGTGAGCGTATGTTACGATATGCTAATGTTTCGAAAACAAAACTTCATCAGTTATCATTTATAGCTACAATACATAACGTAAACGTATCTCTTAAACGGGTTAGTCAAGCTTGCACTGATTGGTGCCGTCACGACAATCAGAACATTCAGAAGACCACACCTGCAACCTTATTCAAACTCTTTGTGGAAAAGGGCGAGTGTACCGCCGTTATCCGGGTTGCTTGGTTTTCCTATCGGTGTTTCCAATCACGGAAAATTTATCCGTAAATTGAACAATGAACTCCAAGTAGGTGTTTCGGTCATACTTGAACTCGGTACCACTCAGTCTCCCGGCTAGAATGGTCAACCACTGGGCTAAGATGCTCTCCAACGCACTGTTACCAAAAAAGTTACGGTGGTGATACTTGACAGATCAAAAAAGGGTAAAAAAGTGGCGGGAAGGCGTTTTGGCCACCTTTAGTCGGTTTAGTCGAGTCCAGTGATTCTATTATCAAGATGTTCAAAACATTGTAATTTTGTATTAAGTAGTCATTAATATTATGAGGCGTTAATATCTCTTCACTTAACTGTGTACGCAAAGTATTTGCTAACTCCGAGCTTGGAAAGGTCCAAGCTTTCCCGACGGATTACTGGAAGGTCCACTTCGCTAACGTGGTCCGTAAGACGTAAGAAGTAATGGCGCGTAATAAGGTCCGAGGTATTTGTACAATATTTTATTAGGGTTGACAGAAGTGAGAAGGGATGTTTTCGCAATAGCGACCAATGGGCGCCTCGTCCATTCCCGTGATGGCGTTTTGAGCGCTGGCCTTTCGCCTAAGCGGGGACGGTAAATCAGCATTTTTATTTTTTCCCTATCCGCCCAAGTGTTTTGCAATATTCTTATTTGGGCAAATTTGTAGGTCCTATCGGCTACAGCTTATACGAGAACTGCCAGCGTGATAACACAACATTTAACTTAGGCTATTTGACTTTCGGCAGCTTAGATCAGTTCAAAAACTCAATTGAGTTTATTGACTAACGTTTTAATAAAATCACATCAATTTACTAATCCTTACCCCATTTGAAATAATACTCCAGATTCAATATACTTATTATAAAGTTTATATTGGCTTAAGAAATTAGCTATAGACAATATTACTATTGCTTATTATTAGGATGACCAGCTTGTACCGTAGGTTGCCTGGAAGAGATCGCTTTTAGCGATAAGGCCGCCTAAACTGTACGTCCTACATCTCTGTGAACACAGTTGTGTTATCGTTTTCCCTGTGTAAATAAAGTACATCTTACCATGATGATTACAAATGATGAAACTGAACTTTTCAGTTTCAGCCAGATTAGCACTCACATACTCACAGGCTCCAAGACAGACACCTAACCACTGTGATACGGGACTCTCCAACTACTGATCTGTGGTTTTATAAATGTCACAGAAAGTAAGTAATGTCACAGCTATCCTGGTAAGATTCTGGTAGCATTGAGTACCGTAGTAAATACTAGGCAAACGGTAATCCTTCTTATTGGTTGTTTTCTGTACAAAAGTTTCCAATTAATTAAACCGAAAAGAGAACCCATGTCAGGTGCACGTCACCCAGTTGACAGTTCAGTCTGTTTGCTCTGTCTGCAGTCGTGGAGACCGCGCCCGGATGAACATCGGTTCGGTTCCAGTTCATGCTGGTTTTGTTTGCGTTGCCGCGTCACTGGGTACACATGAGAGCCGACTTAGGTATTTAGGTTGTGAGTCTCATCGACTTACGACTCTAACTGCCGTATTCAGAGACGTTAACTAACGTTAATGGTTCATTAGAGTCAAAATTTGACATTCTGAAAAGTTCTTTATTCAATTTGTTACAAAGTCTCTTTTCAAAAATGGAATTTCGACGCTAATCAACCATTAACGTTAATTGACGTCTCTGAGTGCGGCGGTAAGGGATGCAAACATTTCGTAGTCGTTTGCGCTTAGGAGACAAATCAGTTCAAAAAATCAAGTAAGTTTATTGACTACGGTTTTAATGAAACCACGTCTATTTCAAGATTCAATGTACTATTAGCTGTAGAATTGAGCTTGCTTATTATTATGATGACCATCTTGTACTACGACATCTATTCTTTTTTACCTGATTTTCTACCCGTAGGTTGTCTGGAAGAGATCGATTTTAGCGATAAGGCCGCCTAAATTGGACGTCCTACATCTCCGTATACATCGTTGTGTAATTGTTTTCTCTGTGCAATGATTACATGGTGACTGAACTTTTCAGTTTCGGCCAGATTAGCACTCACGTGCTCACAGGCTCCAAGACAGCCACTTAACCACTGTGATACGGGGCTCTCTAAATACTGATTTGTGGATTTATAAATGTCATAGAAAGTAAGTAATGCCACAGCTATCTTGGTAAGATTTTGGTAGCATTGAGTACCGTACTATGCAAATAGTAATCCTTCTTATTGGTTGTTTTCTGTACAAAACTTTCCAATTAATTGAACCGAAAAGAGAACCCATGTTAGGTGCACGTCACCCAGTCGACAGTCCAGTCTGTTTGCTCTGTCTGCAGTCGTGGAGACCGCGCCCGGATACACATCGGTTCGATTCCCAGTTCATGCTGGTTTTGTTTGCGTTGCCGCGTCACTGGGTACACATGAGAGACGACTTATGTATTTAGGTTGTTAGTCTCATCGACTCAAAGGCTCTAAGGGATGCAACCATTTCGTAGTCGTTTGCGCTTAGGAGACAAATCAGTTCAAAAATTCAAGTAAGTTTATTGACTACGGTTTTAATGAAACGTCAATTTCAAGATTAAATGTACTTAAATTAGCTGTAGAATTTAGCTTGCTTATTATTTTGAAGACCATCTGGTACTATCCACTCTATCGTCACCGCTAAATACCTAATGTCTTCTCACCTGTCACATCGTTTACGCCATATTGTTTTTTTCTATTGCGAATTTATTGCGAATTTTCCGAGAATTATTTGCTAATTTTCCGAATAGGATCGCAAAATGATAAACACACAGACGAAAAGCTCATTAAATAAGCGTTTATACTGAATACAGACTAACGTGTTTTTATTTTAAGCAAATTAATATTAATTGGTTGAATTTAAAAAATGGCGAAGAACAATCACTTTTTTCGACTTTCACTTAACTATTTTTTTTAGTATTTAAAAATCAAATCTGTAACCTTTTCTCACTGCAACTGTATAATACACAAATTATTAATTATTTTGAAATATATAACAGTGTGTAATATGTAATAATCTATTTACAAGTTTATTTTAAACTTATAGCATGCACTTATTATCATAACATAACCTCAACATGAACTTTTGACTTTTTATTTTTCTTACTTTGACGTCTCGTAGGGACGGTCCGTTGTTGCCAGGTCAATACAAATATCATAGACAAATTGTAGAAAAATATTCAATTGAAATAGTAACAGCAAAATCGATTCTGAACAGAAAATGAGTCACCTCTCGAGTGCCTCAAAAACTGGTAGCTAAAGCTACCAGTGACAGTTAAGGGCCGGCGCCCACTATCGGCATCGGCACGCTTCAGGCTTTTAAGGTGGCAAATAGTAATATACTCTAACATAATGGCAATAAAGTAGAAAATGCCGAAACAGAAATAGAACAAATGCATTTTGTTTTTACGAGAACACATCACGGAAATTTCTACTTTATTGCCATAATGTTAAAGTATATTGCTATTTGCCACCTTAAAATCCTGAAGCGTGCCGATGCCGATAGTCGGCGCCGGCCCTAAGACGACATTGGCATTGGTAGCTCAAGTTACCAGTGACATTTGAGTGGATAGGACAGCTATTCCTTTTTATATGTTTTTCTAACCGAAGGTTGTCTGGAAGAGATCGCCTGTAGCGATAAGGCCGCTTAAATTGTACAAACTAAATATCTGTAAACATCGTTGTGTAATTGTTTTCTCTGTGCAATGATTACATGGTGACTGAACTTTTCAGTTTCAGCCAGATTAGCACTCACATGCTCACAGGCTCCAAGACAGACACCTAACCACTGTGATACGGGGCTCTCTAAATACTGATCTGTGATTTTATTAATGTCATAGAAAGTACTTAAGTAATGTCACAGCTTTTCTGGTAAGATTTTGGTAGCATTGAGTACTGTACTATGCAAATAGTAATCCTTCTTATTGGTTGTTTTCCTACAAAAGTTTCCAATTAATTAAATCGAAAAGAGAACCCATGTTAGGTGCACGTCACCCAGTCGACAGTTCAGTCTGTTTGCTCTGTCTGCAGTCGTGGAGACCGCGCCCGGATACACATCGGTTCGGTTCCAGTTCATGCTGGTTTTGTTTGCGTCACTGGGTACACACGAGAGCCGACTTAGGTATTTAGGTTGTTAGTCTCATCGACTTAAAGGCTTTCAGAGATGCAACCATTTCGTAGTCGTTTGAGCTTAGGAATTGAAATAATAAACGTTTGTTTTTAAATTACGAAATAAATAACATTTAAAAAAACTAGCAGTTTATAAAAAAGTGACAGTATTTTTGTATAATTTTATACATATATTTTGGTAGGAGCAAGATTCTTAAAACTTTTTTGATATTTGGTAAATTAAGAAAATATTATTTGGAAAATTCGTGCAAAATAAAATTGTACACTTATATGTAACGTGTTTAGTACTTAAAATGTTGAAAACCTTTTACTTATTTTTGGAATTGCGATTTTGTGAAATATTTTGTTGACCACAATTTAGCCCACGAGAGTGTTAATAATTTGATTTGAACAGAGATCCTCTACTAGTATGTAGTGGCTCCCTAAGGATATTACACTGAGAGGGGTAATTGAATCTTTGTATGAGATGCAGCCGGTTCAAGATGCAAGTATTTACCCATACGAGTCGAATGAAGTGGTCTAAAGATAAGGCCACCCACGGCATTAGTTTAAAAATCTAACTTTTACTAAAGAATAATAATATTATCGAAAAATATTTTGACTTTGACTCTATCCTACACAAACCGGCTGTCAGTTCTTAGCTTTCTACTCTGCCTACTAGGTACCACTTCCACTCATTCACCCTCTGAGCTGTCAGAGTGATCAATTTCGTGAATTGAGAATGCTTTCCTCAATCATATTCCGTTCTTCACCGCTCCAGTCGCCCCGCGTGTGATTGTGCGTGAACCGCGAGGCGCGCTCATGAAATATTAACAGCGGCGGATCGCTCCTCGACACGAGAGCGAATATGCTAATACCGTTTTGCTGGTCGGCTGCGAATGCTGCGATGCTCTGTTATGGCCAAACTGCTGGTAGAACATGGTTGATATTTGTAGCAGGTACGCTTAACTATATTTATTAAAGGGAAACCAGACTGACTTATTTATTAATGTCCTTACTAAACCAAGCGGACGGATTAGGGGGGGAAAGAGCGTTGATCGCAAAAGATCAAATATGGCCTAGGATGAAGATAATAAAATAAGAATCACTTAGTAAAACATATACACATAATATAAAAAAGAATGACTTATATTCCGATGTAAGTCTCTACACTGCACTATTATTCAAAGCTATTCGTCATGCAATCTATCAACCCATCTTATTCTCTTCCTTTACCTATCAGCTGATAAATCATTTAGTAGAGTAGATTCTAATTTCAAAACTCAATACTTTTTGTACACTTCAAAACAAAAAAATAAGCACAGAAATAGATTGAAGCTAGTACCTACCAATAAAAAATGCGTGCGTGGGCTTACAAAACGTCGCATCTGCGTAAAAGGCGGAATCAAAAATTTATCAGGACACAATATCGCTTAGGGCCGCAGGCAAAATACGCCGACTAAACAGAACCCAATTGCCAATTCCCAATTATCTACCTCAAGGAATTCAAGCCTAATCTTAAAAAAGCTTGGCTATGAATCTTTAACGAAGCTTCAGTCGCGACGCCGCGAAATCAAATAACCAACGCAAAACACTCATACAGAAGAGGACGAAAAAAATTTATTCGATAATTCGAGAAAAACAGGAAAAAGAAGAAAAAGTCGGGCACAATAAACAGGGCGTATTCAAATGAGGGGAGATCCCTGAGGACGAAGTCGAAGGGGGCGAGAAAACAATGATAATATTACAAAACTTATTTAGGATGCGGCCACAAGTTCAGCGGTTTAGCGCTGTTCGTTCGGATACTGCAACTTTGCGCAGTGTGATACAAAATGTATGCTTTGTTTGCATAGGAGCAATCGTTCTACAATGGGACATTAATATTATATGAGTGGAAGTAGCAACGTTGTGGCTGGTCGGTGTTTCAGACAAATTCAAGAGTCCGAACGTTTTTAGACCGCCGCCCGTTATTGCGATTGGTCTTAGAGATTATGAAGGAAACCTATGAGTTTCTTGCCGCCACACAGAAGGTGACTTCATACACTTTGTCGAGTTATTAATGAATTATAGAACGAAGTCCTCACCATTGAATTCTTCAAGAAGGGTTTGTAAAAATATGCTTATCGATCGGTCTGCTCCAGTTTACTTAGTTTACCCAAGTTTACTTGTTACCTTTCTGTTTTTTTTTATTTTCATGTCAAAACTGTATGACTCTGTTGGTTTATTCAAACATTCACTTTGTACTGTTAAACACTACCACCTAACAAATAAACAAAGTTTCATCCACTCCTACAAACTCTTCGTTCAATTTTATGCACAAGCAATCCAGAACAGTACAAGCAAACCAAGAACAGAGGTTGTCACCCCATTGCCAACATGTGAAAGCCAATTTTTGAGCTTACTGAACTATGTAAATCTTCAGCAAACTTCTTGCCTTATTTCTTCTCAGTTAATAACGCTAATACAATGGCCACTGTCTCACGCGTTGAGAAAATTTGGGAAAAATTGTGAGCATGAATGTAACCTTGAATATTTACGAGGTTGAACTCCCGGAAGGGTTGCGACTTGCGAGGTGAAGCGTCGCGCGGCGGGCTCAGGCGTGCAATGAACAGACCAACAACACATACTTACATTTTTAAAGCGCTGTGGATATGGAGAACTATTTTTGGCATATTTTTCTTAACGCCGCAGCAGAGTTTTGATATGAACCCTCTATACAAAACCATCTCAAATTTAATTTGGTTTTGAAATAAAATAATCTTTTGCAAAGAGTTTTTTACAACGAGCAGAATCTTTTTAGCGCTAGTTTGATTACCGTGCATACTTTGTACCCTGTCATTGTCTGTGAACCAGAGCAAACAATAAATAGGTACTTTTACTTTGTACCTTCCCCTTGAAATAACCACCTGTTTAAATAATTTACCTTTATTCTCTAACTTGGTCCACGTTAAACACACGAACTTAAATACCTTTCCATTCCCAAAAAAACTTTTATAGTACCATCAACTGAGGCATCCAAAAAAGCGAAACGTAACGACGCACATAAAACAAATTGGAGTGTCATTTCCATTTTTCCCACAAACAAATGCGTGCTTCTAAATGAGCGGGGTATTTTTCCCCAAAGGGCACCAGATACCCCAATTAAGCGGCTGTTAACACGTAATAAAATAAAGATATCCGGCGATCGGTCTCGGGGGTCGTCTGGGGGGCCGTCTCGGGGGCCGTCTCGCCGGAAATCGACGGGCTCGGGGGAACTATGCGGGAACTACTCGAGAATCTGGTCCGATTTAATGTATACTTAGCTACACTGGTTCTTTGAGACTTATGTTCGTCCGAACGGAATGGTTACTTTTTGCGTGAAACATTTTTTGTTAATTTTCTTTGAGGCATTCGAAATGCCATGACAATCAGTTGAATTTGTTCAGATGAATTTGTTATAAAATAAAGCTTCAGTACTTTTTCTTAATAAGCGCCAAATTAAGATTAAAATAAAATCATATAATTTCCGACACAACGTTTACTGTCGCAGTACCTACTGATAGCTATTAGGTATCTACTTCTGTTGTTTTTTTTAAGTTTAGGTTAGTGCATATCAGGTACTAAGAACTATTGAAGAAGAAATAATATTAAAAAGTAGGTTATTTTATTTTTAGCATTAGGGATAATGCATTATCATCTTACTAAAGATAGGAAAACCAATCTTATCTTTAGTAAGATGACAATGCATTATCCCTAATGCTAAAAATAAAATAACCTAACATCTTCAATGTCATAAGTATCAAAAAAATGTTTTGATGGTTTTGCTGGCACCTTCAGAATTTAGAATACTTTTGAAACTAACACTGAACTTTACCTTTAAATGGTGGAATATTATTCCCAAAACTGTGTCGAGTTGAGGTTTCTTAATAGTATACAAAGATAACATCTGCCTTTATGGATAATATTCTATTTTCAGTTCATACCCTTTAGTTATGTTAATAGGTTCTAAGTTAGTATACTTCATGTATGAGTAAGCCCGAAAATTTACATAATAATAATATTATAGTATTTTTACCTTATCGACATTTTTGACAATAATGTGTGAGAATCGGCATCTACTTCTGAAAGTTTTGAAATTCAATAAAATTATAATAAAAACGAGGTAGATAGGTAACTTGTGCACCTATAGAACTGTAAGTTCACCTGAGCAAAGCATTTACAGTGTTGACAGTTAAAGACGACACTGGACAACATTTATCTGTCTCGTTTACGCTATCATACTATCTGGTTCACACGTTTCAACATGGTCAAATTAAAGGTGGACGACAGTGGACAATTTTCGACTTCGCATCAGTATTGACATAACCTATCTACCTTTTTTTTATTATAAACTCATTGTACTTTTATCATTTTTAAGCATCTTCACTAGTAATCGGCATTCACAGCATAATAACAAATCTTATAATGTTTTCCAGGTACACATTAAACAGAAAGTATCATAACATGCTCTTCTTAACCCAGACCGTAACTGTTTATTCGTCTCTTTTATTCGTCTCGTCAGAAAGGGTACTGCCGCCAGCCAATTCAAATGTTTTACCTAATGAAAACAAAAAAGTTGTATTACTGCGAGTGTTGCCCGCATAAGTCACTGTCTCGTTGCCGTAAGCGGTATACTTGAGGAAATATTGCGCGGGATTACGCTGCAGCGTTATCTTGTACCAGTGACGGTCTTTTAATCTGCTGAGTGGGAAAATAAATATACTCAAGAGGCGAATGGGGGAAAAGAACAAAAATGCTAAAGGAATGTCGGGGAATGGCTCGGCAACTAAATTAGTGTCGTGTGGTTTCGTTTGGCTGGGCTATGACTTACTTTACGTCTTTTCACGACTTGTCAAGGTAATAAGATGAGAAAATTAATAATAGTTTAAGGAAGCCCTTGCAATAAATCAGCAATGACACAATTCACAAAAAGAACAAGTAATCAGCCGCAAGTAGATAATAATTGTACAATTCAGTTGATCTGAAGCGGGTATTTTCAAAGCGAAACACTTATCCTTTGTTAAAGTTGTGTAGACAGATCTTGAATGTCTTTGTCGAAAGTAGAAAAAAAAACAAAAACGAAAATAGGCATCTAAACCCACCGAACTGCCACAAAACCTCCCTAAGCTTGATCAAAACGGCCATTAGGTCCCTTGCAAAGTGTCCGCACTATGAATAACCGAATGAACATCTGCGAGGACAATATTCGCAGCGCCGTAACTCGGAGGGACGTCTGTGAAACATTAAAAGCGAGGCATCACGTTTAATACAGCGATGGACGTCAATTTGGGACCCACTTCACGGGCGCGAGATATTCGGTGCGAACGACGCCGCTGGCCTAACGCACGAGCGAGCGGCGTGTTCGTCAACTACTAGGTCATCATTCATATCAGCCGAACGACGCCTACTGCTGGGCATAGGCCTCCCCCAAAGATCTCCACAACGATCGGTCCTGCGCTGTCCGCATTCAGGGGCTTCCCGCGACCTTGACCAGATCGTCAGTCCACCTTGTGGAGGGCCGGCCCACGGAACGTCGTCCGGTACGCGGTAACTACTAGGTATTCATTTATTATTTACCGAGTGGGTGCCTCAAGGCAAAAAACGACCTCGTGGCAGACCAAAAAGGCGATGGCGGGACGAGTTAGACTCGCATTTGCATGGCTGGTTCAGCATGGCTCTAGACCACACTCAGTGGAAGAGGGGTAGGGAGGCCTTTGCCCAGCAGTGGGATAGCGCAGGCTGTTTATAATAATAATAATTTACCTATGTCGGACGACATCATAAAGGCTCTGTCAGAATATCAGCGTCGCTGCAGCCTCAAAAAGATGTGGCGACAAATGCTGAGACAGAGACCTGGTTGGCCCCACTACACTTTTTTTTTCTCTTCTTTTGCTTCGATTCATTTGATTAATTAATTTTGTTGCCATTCTTTTCTTTTTTGTTTACTCACTGTCATTGTCTTTTAATTTGTTGTATATTTTGTTTTGTTTTGTTTGTGTGGACCAATAAAGAGTTTTTCTTTCTTTTTTCCTTTCTTCTTACTAGTTATTCATGTTGGGACTTAGTTAACCAATTCTGTATGACACTGTTGGTTTATTCAAAAAAAGTAGTTATTTTTTTAATTAAATATTTAAGTTTAGTAGCATACAGGGTGCTAAATTGATTCTGTATTTTAAAATTATTTTTCTATTGTATTCCTCTGACACCAGTTTTCAGGACTATACGAATAAGAAGTGAACGTAAATGATGTTTTTATACATTTTTTATTGCAGTATTAGTTATGCCTAAAATATTAACCTCTGAATTCAGAAACGCAAATCAACGTTGAGCATCTCCGAGAATTATAGCTGTCCCTTTCAGTTTTATTAAAATTTTATGGGACAGCATGAGCGTCAGCGCGTCCTAGGCGTTGATTGACGTTTGTGAGTTCGAAAGTAAGTTTCAAAACATATTCTCTGATGTGTTGATTCTGTTTTGGAAAAACCTCTTCTGTTTTGGAGACTCAGCTTTATGTGAAAAAAGGTTTTCCCGCTTTAAAAAAGATTTTCCTGCTTTTTGGTTGAAATTCTCCTGAATTTTCTTAGCTATAAACCTCACGGAGCCCGAGACCTTTCCAACGAATGCAAAACCTTGTAAATCGGTTCGTGCGTTCTGGAGTTATAGCGACAGGAAGGAAAACCCGACTTATTTTTATATAGTAGAGAAGAGAAGATATACTTTAAAAAAGTATTCATAATTAAATCCACTTTAAACATTAATTTGGTAGCGTCTGATTTCCCAAGCATTATTTTGGTTAAGTTTGGCCAAGAAAACAAAAAAAAAAAACAAAGATCCCAGGTCCAGTTTTAGGCTAGATTATTTTTCTGAATTTCCAAAAACACGTGTAAAAGTTTACATAAAATGCCTTTGAGTGGAGTGAGCCATTTAAAAAGGACTGGGGCATCAAGTTTCATACCTATTTCGAAATTCGCTTTCATTTCATGTCTTGTACCACAGCAAAAAAAGTAAAAACAATATAAAGGCTAATAGGCACTGATCAAAAGTGACGCGAACAGGCGCTGTGTGACTGTGTGTACGCGGCTTATTTTTTGTTTCTTTTCGCACTCTAAATATTACTATGGATTAGGAAGATCTATGAAAATGGCTACGTATTAAATAGTTTCAAGTTAAAGCTCCTTTAGTCTTTAAGTTGATGGTTAGTTAGTTGGGCCAGTTGGTCCAATAAGCACAGACTCTACCTATAGAGTTAAAGGTTGTAGGTTCGCTTCCCACCCAGAGCAAACATTGATGTAACGATGTGTTGGATCTGTATTTAGGTGTTATTGACTATTTGAATAAGTCTTCAGTTTAGAATCACCATCTTACATCAATGCCCGAAATATGTTATTGGTTGGTCCCTTCTTTATTAGCATGACAAGAAAAATAAACGTTTCATAGAATATACGCGTATGATACTTAAAGTTATAAATACACTTTGAATGTTCCGGACACCATGATGACAGTCGGCGTCTCTGACCAAGTTTGGGATATAGAAGATCGTTCATATAAGAGATAGTGTGTTATGTTATATTCAACGGCCGCAATTAGGTATGTAATGTAACATGCCATGTATGGTCATGTTGAAGCGATTTGTTTTATTGTAAAATATGATTAACAACAGCACTGTGAACTTCGATAATATTAACGAATTCAAATTTATTCTGGCTGAGTGACCCGAAATTATCTGGACTCCGAAAAAGGGTCACCACTACCTGTACTCTCTGATCAAACCTTATGACAATAAAAAATCTTGCTTGTTTTGATTATGTTTTTATCTACCTTTTTAAATATCTTTAAAATAAAAAACAATTAACAAATTGTATTTAGGCCATATACATACTCACAAAAAAAACATACATAGTTTTATGTATTCTGTAGCAGTGGCTTCGCTGCACTGTGTCGCATCCAGGCTAGTGCGATTGTGCCGGAGTACTGGACTGGCGCAATTTTCACACTTTATTGTTGCATGTGTTGCGTTTAGACCAGTTATTTTTTCCGCAGTCCAAAGGGGCTTAAGGCGGAATTTAAACTATACAGGTAATTAGCGGCTGAGCCCGCCTGTGGGTGATGAACGGGGCTCGCGTTATTCAAGACACGTGCTGGCGACTAATACCAGTAGTGATGTTACCTGTTACTAAACCGTTAATTCACAAAGGTTGAATCAATAAAAAATAAATATTTACTGGGTTGAAAATATTGATGTCATAGCCCACTTGGGATTTTTCGAGCACCCAATGGTGAAGCATACCAAGATCGAGAAAAAGAAGAAGAGATCCTATTGTAGAGCTGGAATAAATGCTGGATCGCATCGCAGATTGGGTGTTTCCAATCTTGTCGAGTTCAGCGCCAAAAACACAATGCGTCGCGTTTTCTTTCCCACCTCAAACTTCAGAGTGCCACCTATCGAGGAAAGAAAGGAAAACCAGAAAAAGGCATTCGGTCTTGGCATCAGGCGGGACTCGAACCCGCATCTTTCGCAAGCCGGGCGACTGCACTACCAATTATGCTACCGAGACCATTAACAGACCGGACGAATTTCTCTGGTATATTATACCTGACAGCCAGGTTGGTTTCACCAATGTTTAGGCATATACCTTAAACACTCGAAAGAAACATTATTGCAAATATTTGACTTTCGATTAAGATGAAACTACGTTTTTGATAGGTTATTTAATTTTTAGCATTAGGGATAATGCATTATCATCTTACTAAAGATAGGAAAACCAGAAAAAGGCATTCGGTCTTGGCATCAGGCGGGACTCGAACCCGCATCTTTCGCAAGCCGGGCGTCTGCACTACCAATTATGCTACCAATTATGCTACCAATTATGCTAATTATTAATCGAAAGTCAAATATTTGCAATAATGTTTCTTTCGAGTGTTTAAGGTATATGCCTAAACATTGGTGAAACCAACCTGGCTGTCAGGTATAATATACCAGAGAAATTCGTCCGGTCTGTTAATGGTCTCGGTAGCATAATTAGTAGCATAATTAGGTAGCATAGTGCAGTCGCCCGGCTTGCGAAAGATGCGGGTTCGAGTCCCGCCTGATGCCAAGACCGAATGCCTTTTTCTGGTTTTCCTATCTTTAGTAAGATGATAATGCATTATCCCTAATGCTAAAAATTAAATAACCTATCAAAAACGTAGTTTCATCTTAATCGAAAGTCAAATATTTGCAATAATGTTTCTTTCGAGTGTTTAAGGTATATGCCTAAACATTGGTGAAACCAACCTGGCTGTTAGGTATAATATACCAGAGAAATTCGTCCGGTCTGTTAATGGTCTCGGTAGCATAATTGGTAGTGCAGTCGCCCGGCTTGCGAAAGATGCGGGTTCGAGTCTCGCCTGATGCCAAGACCGAATGCCTTTTTCTGGTTTTCCTATCTTTAGTAAGATGATAATGCATTATCCCTAATGCTAAAAATTAAATAACCTATGAGGAAACATAGTCCTAACATCCTTGGCATGATTGATTGCAGCGACCTCAACCAACGGCAATAGATGCTAGTAGCAAGGAAAAGATGAGAATGGCTAGGAAAAGAAGAAGCCTATAGTCAGGGAAAGGTAAGGTTGGGCTGAAATGATGATGATAACTAAACATAACATAACAGAAACAGCATTATATGGCACAGCCTAGGTTTATTTACGACTGATGCTACTTATAAACAAAAAGAAGGTAATAAACATTTTGTAAATAATACCAAATACCAATGGCAGCTGCTCTCGCTACCCAGCACTACGACACATCGCACTGTTAAGTTTACTTAAAACTATCTGCTTGTGCAAAACTGACTCTTATGTTCATAGCTTTAAAGCTCTGGAGGTCAAACTGTAGGTAGATGTAACAGTAACGTATGCTAACTTGAGCAATATGGGTCACAATTACTTTAACGACTTGTAAAGTAGAGGACACGTAAGGAAAACTATATAGAGGCCTTATTCATTAGTTTAATGAAAACGTTTGGAAGGAATAGTGCCTTCAAAGTTTAGATGAGTACACTACACTCGGGTGATGCTAACAAAGTGACAATTTGGTGGGAGGTTTCGGCCTTGTCGTTGGCTTTAAGCCACCCATCATCACATTGAACAGCTTAGAAGTATTTTGGTCTAAGGATGGGTGATGAGTGACGAAGAAAAAGGTCAAAATAGCCACTGCAAGCAGACCAACGTAGCACTTAAACTTGGCTTCGTGAAACTAGTCGTTGAGGGTCGCGGGATCCGAAGCACCAAAACGTAATACCGGTTAGCTACAGGTCGAAAGGTCTCTACGGAGCGATCAGGCGTCCACGTAGTCTCCAAGCTGTAAGTAACCACAAAATAATGTTTTTAAGCAGCAGGTCAATATTTTTTTTAAAACTAAGCTAACGTCGTTGTCGACTGGCTCCAACTTGCTATCCTCCAAATCTTAATAGTTAAATTTATTTTTATATTTATATTTGCATATATATGTGGTTTAGGTGTATATTGTTATTAACATCGGTTTTAGTGTTAATTTCAGTATTTATTTTCTTTTAACTTGTTCAATTGTTTTTTTATTTTTATTTGTAACACTGCACCGCCTACCGTATTTTTCTGCTTGGTACCATGGCTGACTGGTAGAGAATGCCTTTTCGGCATTAACTATGTCATTATGTACTAATTCATTGTTGGGTAATAAAGAATAAATAAATAAAACAATACCTACTATGGTCAGCGGAGAGTTAAGGCACCACTCACTCTCACTGCCGTATCAGAACTTGAACCGTCTAATTTATAATAATATTTTATTTTAGTTTTAGTTTACGTGTATTTCTCAATAGAATCAACCTTCCGACGCCGGTGGTAGAGTTACATTTTATGGACATGTATTTTAAGTATTGTTTAAATATAATTGTATTAGGTATTATGTGTATGTTTATTATGTGGTTAAAATTGATACTGT
The DNA here is from genome assembly GCA_950022985.1 of Udea ferrugalis. NCBI lineage: Eukaryota > Metazoa > Arthropoda > Insecta > Lepidoptera > Crambidae > Udea > Udea ferrugalis. The sequence goes on from OX465521.1 coordinate 340,756, forward strand.
GTTATGGTCTTCTTGAAAAAAGAGATATTGAATTCGAATTTTATTAAAATAACTATTATTGTATGATTCCTTAATAAAAAACAATATCTAAAAAAAGTCCACAGCGCCATAGTATTTCTATTTTGGCAAATCATAAGAGATTCTTTAAAAACTATATCTATGATGAGTAGATCGTTTTCCCTTGCTTGCTTGCTAGGATTATGAAAAATAGTACCTAATTTAATTCTCCCTCTTTTCCAATAGCATAAAAATGTATAACAAAATTTCAATTCTCATTTAACGTCGCCTAGCAAATATTGTTAACTTTTAAGCCATTAGATAATGATACAACTTCTTTACGCGTAACGACCTTTATTTCTCCTCGATACAATACAAGATGTCCGTCTACCCTCCTTCAAAATCGCGGCTACGGACTGAGAGTGTTGCCAATACTCGGACAGTTTTATGATAAATTATAATATTATGAAATGATATTAATTTACAGTAATTTCAATAAACTCCGTGACAATGTAAATAGTTATATAAAATAATAATAATACAAACTGGCAATTAATTAGAACATCACGTACCATTTGCTTACATTCGGCCTTTTCTGACCCAGCACGCGCCCCCGCGTGTTTCGATTCAGTATTAATACATTAGGTATCACAATAACAAATAAGAGAGACACAACAAAACGCAATATTGAGAAATTATACTCCACCTAATATTAAAATATAAATCAATCTATCAAGATAATCTCTCTTTACAAGTAATAATAAAAATATTAAAGGTTGGATCATGATTTCGACACATTCATTTACACATATTATTTTCAAGTAGAGCAAAACAAATCACAAATAGTTCCAGTATCGCCACGCAGGGCTGGTAGGTAATGCCACGCAGGGCTGGTAACGCCACGCAGGGCTGGTAGCGCCGCGCAGGGCTGGTAACGCCACACAGGGCTGGTAACGCCACGCAGGGCTGGTAACGCCACGCAGGGCTGGTAGCGCCACGCGGGGCTGGTAACGCCACAGGGGGCTAAACGCCACAAAGGGCTAAACGCCACAAAGGGCTAAACGCCACAAAGGGCTAAACGCCACAAAGGGCTAAACGCCACAAAAGGCTAAACGCCACAAGGGCTAAACGCCACAAAGGGCTGAACGCCACAAAAGGGCTAAACGCCACAAAGGGCTAAACGCCACATGAGGCTAAAACACCACACAGGGCTACATACACATCATAGATACTTACTGACACTATTTTAAAACAAATATCCTGAACACAAATAGGTAATACGATTAATTGCATTCGAACAATTTAATTGCTGCTATTATTCGAATCGCTATCCATAGGGTCGTGAGAGAAGACTAGCCAGGGGTGAATTTTATCAACTGAAAATGTGGCTCTGTACAATGGTCTGCCTGTTTTTTTGGTTATAGGGGTATCCTCGATTTCATACCTATCATTCCCTAAAATTCCTACTACTCTATAAGGCCCGCTACACTTAGGAATAAGTTTTCTAGACTGTCCCGGTAGTGATGAACCTATTTCACGTTCAACCCGGACGAGGTCACCAATCTTATAAATGTGAGCTGTTTTACGCCTCTTATCAAAATTCTCCTTTTGTTTTGTTTGGTGGTTTGCTACACGTTCACTTACTTCCAATCTCATCTCATCACGGTCCTCACATTCATGAACTTCAGATACGACCGAATTCATTGCGCCATCGGAAACCCCTGTAGGCGCAATACCGAATAAAACCTCAGCTGGGCTTTTACCAGTGGCTTTGTTCACAGTATTATTTAGGCCCCACTGAACTTGGGGTATCGCGACGTCCCACTGATCATCCGGTCGGTCGTGATTAATAGCAGTAAGAGCATCGACGATAGACCGATTATAGCGTTCGATCTGCCCATTGGCTCGGGGCGTCGCAACAGCATTTATTATGTGTTTTATTCCCTTATCTTGAATGAATTGTTTGAACTCTCGACTGGTAAAACTAGATCCTTTATCAGTGACTAGTTTATGTGGTACCCCGAAAAGAGTAAAATACTCGCTAAATACAATAATAGTAGTCTTACTCTTGCAATTCTTCACCGGTTTAATGTAAATAAATTTAGTAAACGAATCAATGATTGCTAAAATATAGGAGTTACGTTTTTTACTTAGAGGAAATGGTCCACAATGGTCAGCGTGCAACATTTCAAAAGGCTTATTAGGCTTTGGTATTGGATGGAGCATTCCCTCCTTTGGCCCGCCGGGAAGCTTATTATGTGCACAGTTTAAACAAGATTTACAATACTTCTTGATGAAACGGCGCATATTTTTAAACCAATACACTTTTCTCACTCTTTCGTACGTTTTATCAAAACTGAAGTGGCCGACATCGTCGTGGTTATTCCTGACGATCTGCCACCTCACCGACTTCGGAACTACCCACAAGAGTCTGATGGTATCGTCTTTTTTTACAACGCGATACAGTTTGTCATTCTTGATGGTGTAATTGTTTTTGATGTCAACGACATTAGCACTTTCTGGATCTTTAATGATTTCTACAATACGCTGCAGTTCACTGTCTGACTGTTGCACTGTCTGAAGCCATCTTTCGTCATCTATATCAATTTTATTTATATCCCAAAATATGTTACAAACTTGGACGTCATCATCGTATGATGATGGATCTTTTGCAGCAATGGGATTTCTACTGAGGGCGTCAACGTGGGCCATTTTTGTTCCAGGACGATAGTCAATTGAGAAATCGAACTCTTGCATTGCGATCCACCATCTCGCGACCCGAGGTATTAAATCTCTCTTGGTCATCGTACTTTTTATTGCATTGCAGTCAGTTATCAACTTAAAGTGCGTCCCAAGCAAATACACCCTAAATCTCTTCAGAGCTGTAAAAACAGCAAGGGTCTCCAACTCGTACGAGTGAAACCTTTGCTCTTCAGGCGAAGTCTGCCGGCTATAATAAGCAATAGGTTTGAGATCCTTGTTATTATCTTGTAAGAGAATTGCCCCTACGCCTAATTTGCTCGCATCAGTATGCACTTCTAAAGTAGCCTTTGGGTCATATAAAGCGAGAACGGGTCGGTTGATTAATCTTTCCTTGAGAGTGTTGAAAGCTGACATTTGTTCTGCACCAAATCGCCAAGGTTCGTTTTTCTTTGTGAGAACAGTAAGCGGACGTGCAATTGCCGAAAAGTTTTGCACAAATCTTCGGAAGTAGCTCGCCAATCCTATAAACTGGCGAACTTCATGAACGTTTCTTGGTATAGGAAACGACTTTACAGCTTCGATTTTGAGCAAACCGGGTCTTATGCCGTTGCCGGAAATTTCATATCCCAAGTACTCGATGTTTGTTTGAAAGAAAACACATTTTTTAAGGTTTAACGTCAGTTTCGCTTTTCGCAATAGGAGAAAAACCTTTTCAAGCTTTACTAAACCTTCTTGAGCTGTTGTTGATGGAATCAACAAGTCGTCCATGTAGGCTAACGCAAAATTTTGCCCTGTCCCATTCAACATAGAGTTTATTGCCCTCTGAAAAACACTTGGGGCATTAGCTAAGCCGAACGGCATACGATTATATTCGTATAAACCGTCCGGGGTAACGAACGCCGTGAGGTGTTTACTCTTCTCTGCTACAGGTACTTGGTAGTAACCCGAAGCAAGATCTAGACTTGTAAAGAGACTGTTCCCGCCTAAGCAATCTAACTTGTCTTCTATACGTGGCAGTGGGTATTTATCCTTCAAAGTCTTGCGGTTCAACGCACGATAGTCAATACATAACCGTTTTTGTCCATCCTTTTTATTTACGAGCAAAACCGGGCTAGCGTACGAGGAAGAACTTTCCCGTATGATATCATTTTGGAGGAGATCGTCCAAAATTTCAGACAACTGTTCTTTTTCCTTTAATGACATACGGTATGGATTATATACGACGGGTGTGTCGTCTTTCAAGTTGATGGTCATTTCGGTTAAATTGGTCTTGCCAAGCTCGGATAAATTTAAAGCAAAACAATCTCTATATTTCCTTAATAGGTCGTATAGCTGGTTTTTATTGTCAACTGATAGTTGACTACCAAATTTAATATCATCTAAAGGTAATGGGTCATTTTCTTGAGTTGTATTTACTGTTATTCCGATATATGGTTCTGTAACTTCTTTAAAACCTACACCCCTAGCCAACGTCTGGTCTTTATTAATTCTTAAAACCTTTTCATTAATGTTATAAATCATTACATAACCTTCACTATTCTGGAATTTGTATATTCCTGGCAATACTATGTATTTTTCAATACCGCTACTGCAATAACCTGACGGAATGTAAAGAGCACCGGAATATTCCGTGCATGTTTTCACATCCACTGGAGACGTTGACCAAGGTTGAAGATCAGATTTGTCTAATGAAAGGAGCTTAATCTTAAGATTGGCTTCAGAACAATTTGCAGCAGGCCCTTCATAAAAAATGAGACTATCAGCCGTTTTGTACAGTATTATGTTAGGCAATTCAGTAAATGTTTGACCAATAATTATGTCACACGGCATATATTGATCCGCAACTATGACGAGATCAATTTCAGCCGAAATGTCGTCAATAATTATTGTGCCTCTGATTTTACCTAACGGTTTCACACTAGAGTTACCGAACCCTCTCAGGTTTGGGAGGTCTTTATCACCACCGAATGCGCCATAAATTTCTTTTGCCAGACTTTCCTTCAAGAGTGTGCAACTACTACCTAAATCTATAAACGCTTGCTTTTGCAATCCTTCTATCTTTATCTCTTTGAAATATTTGTCACTATCAGAAGCAGTTGAATCAATACGTAGCACAGTTTTGTCACTAGGTGGAGCAGTTAGCTGTAATAGAGAACTCGAATCATTTTCAGAGGAGCTGATTGTGTGCTGACTTCTGTTGTTCCTACATTCCTTAGCTAAATGTCCCACTCTTCGACAAATATTGCATCTTTTCATCGGTTTAGTGCATTTTGTACGAATATGTCCTGCTTCTCCGCAGTTAAAACAAACAATTCCAGGTTTATGACCCTCAGAACTATTAACAGCCATATTTGCCTGCGATCCTGTATCCTTATTCCATGATACCTTACGCCTTTGCAATGCGTACCCATCACTCTGTACTAATGTTTTCAGGTAGGAAAATAATTGTTCTGGTTCCTCAAAACGGCACGCATTTGCACTCATCCTAATAAATTTATCGTCTATACCATGTACTAAACAGCCTACAGCCTTGCTTCCCGAAATTTCACATTTATTGATCAAAATCATTTTTTCATAATAATATACGTCCAAAGGCTGGCCAATTCTGCATCGTACTTGTAACATACGCTGCAGCAAATCGCCATAGTTTTCAGTGGAAGGAAAAGCAGATTTTAATTTGACCATCCATTGTTCCCAACTATAAAGCAGAGACGGAAGGCCTTGATACCATCTTTTAGCAAGGCCTGTTAATTTAGCTAAAGCATAGTGACAAATCTGCGTTTCATTCCACGAGTATATCGTAGCACATTCATTCACTTTATGTATCCAAGACTCTATATTTTGGGAACCATCACTAGGGTCATATTCAGGAATAACGTTAAAGTGGGTAAAAGATTGTGAAGGAATCGAAAAACTATCTTTCTTAGTTACAGAAGGTTGAATCTCAAATGAAGGCGGAGGATTATTATTCAACTCTAAGACATTAGCTGAAACTACCTCTGAAGAATGTGCAGCCTGCGTCAGAGGGGGAGTGTGCGTTAGATTCCTACTTGTATCCCGAGAAGATCTAGGTGGACGCGACCTTCTGTTCTTTTTTGCATGTCTATCGCAACGTCTATCGTTAAAGTGCCTAGATCGTTCTTTTGTTCTTTTACTTCGCTTGTGGTAGCGTTCGCTACTCGACGATGATGTAGAGGTAGCAGAATCAGAACTAGTAGTATAACGACGGCGACGACGTTTTGATATGTGTCGCTTACGAGATCGAGAACGTGAACGTCTTTCAGACCCCATGTATAACGATTGAAAACAAATTTGTCAACTGAGAACTCTTACTTGCAATTTTATAAATAAAGTAAACAATTCTATTCTATTTTACTAAAAGTATCTTTTCCTACTTAATTAAACTTGAAAATCAGCGATAAATAACTGAAAATACCAATGTACACGTATCAGGAAAACGATATTTAACAATACTATACAAAAGCCTTAAATCATGAAACTTACTTTTACAAACACTAGCAATTTTTATATGAAATAAATTAATTCAAAGAATAACGGTAGAACATTAAACCTACTTAATTTGTTATAAAAAGAAACACGCACTGTCACAATGTTTTGATTATTTTTCCTTCTTTCTGGTTCATATGAGCACGATACAATTTTGTAATTGCATGATTCGCTTTTACAAAGATACTAGGTAGTAGATATTATTATAACATAACACGATTAATTTTCAATTTATAGTAGCCGAAATACAGTAAAATACTAATACTTAGATTTGATTGGTCTTCTGAACAACACAGATTCACCACTTATCATAAAACACTCTGAAATCACAATATAAGCCGCCAAATCCGCAAAAGTGTCCGGTAAACTAGCTTGAATAACTCACGGTTTTCACCAGTTTTCACAGTCAGGAAACAGTTTGCCGGTAATTCCAGGCTTGCGTTGCGTCCTTTTGCACTTCTGATTGTTAACTTTTAAGCCATTAGATAATGATACAACTTCTTTACGCGTAACGACCTTTATTTCTCCTCGATACAATACAAGATGTCCGTCTACCCTCCTTCAAAATCGCGGCTACGGACTGAGAGTGTTGCCAATACTCGGACAGTTTTATGATAAATTATAATATTATGAAATGATATTAATTTACAGTAATTTCAATAAACTCCGTGACAATGTAAATAGTTATATAAAATAATAATAATACAAACTGGCAATTAATTAGAACATCACGTACCATTTGCTTACAATATTTACGTCGCCGTATAATGATATAGAACGGTCCGCCCTCTGTTTCCTTTCATAACCGCTTTCGAGAACTCTGCGACCTCAGCGATTTATTAACAACAGCCCACTTCACTTTCCATTGCTGCGTTTGTGCTGGTATTTCTATCAGCATTGTTCGTTGAGTGAGCAATGTATTGTGCTTGTAGGGATAATGAAGTATGATGATGTGGGGTATATAAAGCAGAGTAAAGGACCCACGATTGAGACGTACAAATGTTTGGAGGAGGATTACTTTCCAATTGGAACGTGCCTACGAAGACGGCCGTGGATCCAGTTATTTGAGTTTCAATTATCGGCGGACTGTGAGCAAATACTCAGCGGATTGAGTTACGTTATGCATATTAGCGAACGATGAGCCGCTCCTTTTTGGACGAATTTTAGAGGGCAGATGACCACTGCAAATTATTTGAAATAAATTCCAATATGGGTTCGGACTCTTGTTGGGTTGACTTAATTGGATCCGTTCTGATTTTTTGGTGTTTGTTTGATTTTAAAATGTTAGTGAAGGGTCTAGACAATATTGAGTTAATTTAAAAGAAAGTTCCGCGAAAACCGATAGTTTCGTAGTTATGATTATTACAATTTTGTTTTTGATTAAATTCAAAATACCAATATTTATTCAAATAGACCTGCCAATGAATAATCGTCGAAAACTAAGTAAAAAAACAAAAATACACTTGATAACTTACTTATACGATAATAGAAGTAATAAATAAATACACAGTATACAAACATAATGTGAATCAACCACCGGTACCCGAAAGTTGTTTCGATTAACTGTTTAGACTTTAGATAAACTATGTAGGTATTATAAATTAAACACAGTTTTTCTTACTCTTTTCATATGAAATACTGTGTCACTTTTCAGCATTTATAAAGTATATTTTAATAAGATTTTAGGTGGAAATAATAGGTTATTTAAAGAAAGAAGACAAGATAGTCCGAAATCATTCCTTTGATACCTCACAAAATATCAATGCATTTTTTATTTTATTAATTGTTTTCTTGCTTGCTTGCTTTAAACTTATTAAAATAGTTCATGTCTAGTAACTCTACATAACAGTCTTATTAATTCCTGTTATTATTAGACTTTCCCGTTTAGTTTATGATGAAACATAATAATTTGTGATAATATTAGCCCACTCAAAGTCAATGGCTGCCTCTCGACCATCCGTCGATGTTTGTAATAGATGCTTCAACATGAACGATAAATAATTTAAAACTATTCGTTTCCATTGGAAAATTGGCTCTTAGAAGTAATGAAAAGTAGAGTTATGGGAAGAGCGGAAAGGGAGGTTTTTCCCATATTGGAGGGGGACTAAAACTTGATTATAACTTGACCTAAGTTACTTGCTGAAAGTGGCTTAAGATCTTGAATAGTAGGGAGTGAAAAGGATTAAAAAAAAATAAGTTCGGTCAGGTTCGGTTCGATTCATAGAACAATTTTGTTCATTTTTTTTGAAAAAATGTAGACAACTATAGCCCGTTCGCGTTAAGAATGCAGTGATTTCATTCTTGTCCTTCGACCTAGCACGCTCCCTAACCAATCAAATCGTTCCATATTAGAAAGCCCAGTTTAAAGTGCCCTGTTGAATGCATTATTGCAAACGCCCGTTGCGTACCTGACTTCTTTCCTGAGTTTTTCGGAATTAAATTAAAAAAATGATACGCGAACATACCATAGCGAAGCCTGAAGTCTAGCATATACCTCTATTCTGCAAACTGACAAGACCTGTAAAAATATTTCCTTGGTCCAATTTGAATTCCTTTTACTCGTACCTTCGTTTCCCTTTACAATGTAATTTTCCCTCCAAAATAAGAAAACAAAATGGTTGTTCAAACAAAAAGTCCGTAATAAATTCATCGGATTGATTCGGAACATTAAATTTAAAATGAGAATTGTGTTGTCGCGCTACCGCCGCCGCAAAGACTTGTAATATTACCGTACAGAGGCTTTGTTCTCCTGAAATGCCTAAATGTAGGTATTCAAACTTTGAGTATGTCATTGTTGTCCTTCTCAGTTGGTTGCCGGGTCTTCGGCAAAAAATCCTACTAATATTATAAATGCGAAAGTTTGTACATGTGGATGTGCCGTGTCGCGCCTTCACGTAAAAACTACTGAATGGATTCGAATGAAACCTTGCAATAATGTAGCATAAACATCTGAATCGTACATAGGCTACAATTTATAAAGAAATATTACTTTTTGTTTTTTTACTAAATCCAAGCAGATGAAGTCGCGGGCGGCCACTTGTTAATCTATAAGCCTTTTAAAAGTGTTGTCACAAAACAGTTCAGTAGTTAGTCTTCATGTATTAACAAAAATAGCCTTAAGTACTAAAAGTTACCACTTATACAAATAAAATGAGATTTATTTTGTCGAGTTTACCTCATGTCAAAATATCAAAACAGCCATCATTTCATTATCTTAGCAGCCAACCACCAATTCCAAACCACAAAATATTATAAAAAAGGGAATGACTTATATCAAAGACTACATTTTAAAAATATTAAACGATTAATACCTAAGGCTTATTTTATTTTTCATTAAGCTCGGATATTTCAAGACGTACTTACAATGACATGTCATTCATTATTAAAAAGAAAAAATCTCTTGAATAGGAATTCAATTAGCGCTGTTTTTTGTTTAAAAGCTTTTATTTCTGGCCTTTTGCAGCCCTATAAGGTTTCTGTACTTTGAAACTCTATGACGTAACGTAGATTTAGCTGCGGTGCTGTCCACTGGAAGTGACACGGATCCGCAAAAACGTTACATTTATGTTGGTCCGCGCCGCCGCCGCTCGTAAAAACTTCCATGCGTCTCTTTTTTATTCTGTGTTTTGGTCACCACCAGTACTTCATAGCTTGTGCGGCTTACACGGATTGATTGTATCCAGTCGCACGCTGTCATAATATCAGCCGAGACAGTATCGCTAGTAAGGCATTGGCAGCACAAGAGTTTGAAGCAGTGGCTTAGTCAGCCGGCAGGAGATGAGGTAGTGATGCCCCTTCTGCTGCATTCATCCTTGACTCGCTGCTTCACGTTCCAGCAGAGCGAGCCAAAATCTGTTCTTTAGTTATTATTATGAGCCTAAATCTATTCTTTAGTAGGGTAGAGGAACCAAAAGATGAACGACCCCCAATAGATGAACGATCGATAGAAATAATTCGATAAAAAAATAATCGCTCCTTTCTTTTGTGAAATATTAATATATGTAATAAAGTGCCCCTTTTTCTTCCTAACACCATTAAAATATTGACAAAAATGTCACGGACGCGCTTACAATCGGCTGTTTCGCAAGCTGTTCCTAGCAAAAAACAGTTTTCTATGGAAACCTACTTAAGGTACGCAGCCTCCACGCTTAAGCCTAATGTTAAGTCAAACACGTTATAACAGCGGTGTTTGAATGGTTTCGATTTTATTAAAATCTTGATATGTTTAGTTTCAATTGCTTTGTAGCAGATTTACTTTATTTACCATATATTTCAAGAAATTCACTGTTCAAGTAATGGATTCAATTTTGTCCTTTGGATCCAATAGATGAACGGCGTTCAACTAATGGAGAGAGTGCTTATATTTACAGACTCCGAAAACCTAAAAAATCATTTTGGAAGTCTAGCTAAGACCGTTTAAATTAGTTAATAGAAGTATTATGAAGTCACCTACCAAAAGTTGAACATAGATTGTTTAGGTTTTTGTTGAGTTACACGACAATCATTCTATTATTTTTAGTATGAAACTGTTCATTGTTCAACTTTTGAATTGATACCCCAAAACTTGAACCACATAATGAGGTTTGAATTTCAGACGTATAACTTTCTTAAATTCGATCGTTGTTTATTGATATCTAAGAAACCAACACATAATTGGAGTTACAACGCCTAAAAATAATTATTTTTATAATGCTAAACGTGATTTTTAATTAAAGAGGTAAATAAATTCTTAAAAGTTCTCCAGAAACAACAAAAAATCTCAGTTTAGAAGTTCCGGTTTTCGCGTCAATGTGTTTACATGATGTTAAATGTTATAAAAAAACTACTTATTCATAAGATCTACTTTAGTTCATTGCTTATTAAAGAATAGAATAGAATAAATGAGTATTAATTGCATAGTTATAACCGTTAAAATGGTAGTTCATCTATTGGGTTCAAAACGTTCATAATTAGGGCACAGTGTTCATCTTTAGGGCAAAAAGCAAAAGTTTAATAGAAAACATTTTTTCATTAATAACTGGTAGATTTTAGGCATTATTTTCTTAAACTGATAGAATCTTGAGTATATACCGAAAACATTAAAAAATAACATCAAGTGCAAACAGCTAGAAAAGGGCGAGAAAAAAATACTCAAAGTTACAAAGAACGCTTAATCGTTCATTTAATGGTTCCTCTACCCTAGTCCCATTTAAAGATAGAAGATTTCATGATACTAGGTACAATCAGAGATTATTTGAATTTGTTGTTGTCTATTTAAGTGGATTCATGCCAAACTATAAGTTAAATATTTCATTCGAAAATGTTGCAGGGAAAAAATCCAAAACCATTTTTATAAATTGGGTTATTTCACGGTTTTCAGCATCAAACTAATTTTAACGTCAGCGTGCAATGTTTGCGGTGTTGCGGGATAGTTGGCTTTGTGCTTAGTACTATGACATAATTGTTCCGTTTTTATTTTTGATGCAATTGTATTACTAATTACTGTTCAACTAGTTTTGAAATCTGGTTTGTAACCCTTATTGTCGTTATTACCTACACAAACGGATAAGCCGAGAGTGTTTTTGATCACAATTCAAAATAATTGAATATTATTTTGCACACGCCTACATAAATTAAAATTATGAGTTTTTTTTTGCTTTAAAAGCGCAAAAGTTATTGAAACTTCAAGAGTTTTCGACCTACTTCTAAGCAACTTGCAATAAAAACATATTTGAATAACTTCAATAATTTATAACCAGTTATTTTAGGAGTCGGTGCTGTTCGAAAGTTTGTTGCCAAGGCAGGGTCAAACTATCTGTCTTGGATTGGCATCGACTCCAGAAATAACTATTGTAAATTGTTGAAGTAATCAAAATATTATTGCGAAATTACTATGGCGAGATGGTGATCTAAATTTTTTGTTTTTCTCGCTAAATGGGATTTAAGGGCTAAAGTACTCAGACATGCTACTTTTAGCATCGGCGATCGGCAATTTAGTCGCTTTTCAGAAGTTGCCAGAGGCATGTGAACGTTACTGCCCGCAAACATTCGAATGCCCGGTCGTAGCTATTTGGCATCTATCGAACGCGATTTCGATCAGTGTATTGCGCTAGATTTTGACGAAACACTTTAGCATGGATCATAATGAAGCTGTACTCCTGCTTACCTTCATATCAATCGCGCCGGAGGTGGTATTGCTATCCACTACCTAGATTCTGCGTCGGAGCAGTCACCAAGAAGCATGAATCCAAACGCACGAAGTCGCGAAATCGCGATACTCCATGGATGCCATCTCATGATATAACTACAGTCAAACGCAGAGAGTCATCAAATCGTGCTTCAGCGTTGGAACAGTCGATCACCGGTCTCCCTGTGGTATGGGGCGTTAGCATCCTGCCACGGTTCCGCCCCGCCGCGCCTGTCGTAAGAGGCAACTAAAGGGGGGAGGGCCTGCGGGGTTACTGGGAGTGCACGTGTAAGAGTGACCTCACACCGCGGGGTATAACTCCTCTCGAGCTGGGCTGGTTATGCCAGCATAGCGCGCCAAGGGTCCACCGGCACAAAGTCCTTGCCCAAAGATCACGGGGACTCTCTGGATACGCGCTGAGGCAGGTCACCGGGGGGTCCCCCTCATGGGTTCTCGCCTCGGCGTGGCGAGGGGGCCTAGTACCGGTGGTAGGGGCACCACCGGGAAGCGAAGAGAACCCAGGCGTGGCAGCGTGGTGGACTGGACACCCACCCGCTGCGGCCCGTAAGGGCGGCGTGGGGCTGCGGGGCCAGTGGGGCCTGCAGGCGCCTTGAGGCGCGTGGTTGGGGCCGCGGCGCACAACCGGTTGGTGGGGGCCAGTGATCCGAGGCTGATCCCCCCTGTGCGTCGCGGCCCGGCGAGGCCGTACCGTCGGTTACGGCAGCGGAGCCGCCCTTTGGGTGGCTCGTGGTTGTGGGCCCAGTAGGGTCGCTGCGGCCCGTAAGGGCGACGCGGGGATGCGGGGCCAGTGGGGCCTGCAGGCGCCTTGAGGCGCGTGGTTGGGGCCGCGGCGCACAACCGGTTGGCGGGGGCCAGTAACCCGAGGCTGATCCCCCCTGTGCGTCGCGGCCCGGCGGGGCCGTACCGAAGGTTACGGCAGCGGAGCCGCCCTTTGGGTGGCTCGTGGTTGCGGGCCCAGTAGGGCCTGCGTACGGTGGCCAGCTAGCGCGTGGTACGGGGGTGCCGCCGCCAGCATTGCACGGGTTTCACCGCTGTCTGGTAGGGACGGCTTGACATCCTCGGCTGTCCCTTCTGGCCTCCCCTCACGCGGGGGGGGTCGCTTCCGGCCCGCCGTGCAGGCGGGCTCCGTCCGGGGGAACGCGTTACAGGCAGGCGCTATTCACCGTGTTCCCCCACTAACGGACGATTAGAAGGAGTAGTAGGGGTTTTAGTCGGTAGGGCCACTGGTATACCATCTGTCCAGTGGTGAGTCCGACATAACCCGTCCGTCCCCCGGTGGACGGGTATGCGTAAGGCATTTCCCCTACTTAATAAAAAAAAAAAAAAAGGTCACCGGGGGGTTTAGTGAGTAGTGCACAGCAGGCGAGCCTCATAAATCGCACATTGAATCCTTTTACGGACTTCCCCCGGATGGCGGGAAGTCCGTAAAAAGATTCCTCCGGTAAAAAAATGCAATCTCCGATGCCAAAAGTAGCATGTCTGCTGTTGCCCTTAAACTGTTGTAATGTGCAACGAACAACAACAACACAACCGTGTCTGCGGCGTAAGCCGCGTGTCGCGCTGACGCTCGCTAATCTCGACCATTTTAAACAGGGATCACGTCTGTTTCGGGACCGCATTTAAAATAATCTCGCCGTGTTTACGTATACTTAGTTAGCAATAGATGTTTCTTCACAGTAAAATAAATAATTGGTTTAACTCATAGGTGTAAGAAATGATTCCGTAACACATTTACTGACGATGACATCATAAGAAAAACCGAAAATAGACATTCAGTATAGGTTTACTATTTTTAATAAAGACAAAGCATTGATAATACTGAATACATAAATCTATGAAAACAATATGGAGCAGAAGAGTTTGTTTGCGTGTTTGCTTGAACGCGCTAATTGAAACACGTGATAGCAATAAAAACAAGGGAATGAAAATATTATTATGCTACATATTTCTATTTTTAAAAACTATTTTCACTCAATAAACGAATATTTTGAAAACTCTGATTGGTTTTGTCTATATTAAATAATTGATGGAATAGTTTGCTTGCGTGGATGTGCTGAAAAAATGTGCCACTATTGTTATTTAAAATACCTGCATATTGCTTGTCAGAGATACATTTCAGATATTTTTGCATTATTATATACGTTAGAACATGAACCAATTCATTTGCTTTAATTGTGAAAATGTTCTCAACTAAATGAGGACACACTTCGTCAAGACAGCGCCTTGAAGCTAACAGACAACTTAGTTTTATATCACATATTTCTATCTATTTGTGAATCAGCTATCGATAGACTGACTGACTCAAAGCCAGTTGAAAAGGCGATCGAGTACTTGGAAGCGTCTCCGCTGTCCACGGCAGCAGTAGCCGAGGTTTATTTTTATCCTTCGCGCCGCTAAAAGCCTCGACGCTGCTCGGACGCCGCCTTCACAATACACTTTTGCCTTGATGTTTTTAGATGCTACTCCGAATTAGTTGTGAATTTGATTAGATTGTGTACTCGTAGCTGGCGGAGGCAGTTCACTCCGTAACTTTTAAATCGGTTTGCTTTTAGCACTCGAAGAATCGGTGACGTTGACATGGTGAATAGTTTCCTGCCTGTCCTTCTGGAAGTCTGCAAGTGTTTCTTTGAAAAGTTTAGTGATATAGCTGCATGTTTTAGTGTCAAGTCATTCTTCAATGTGAATAGCTACCAGGTCAGTTTTCATAAGAAAGCTAATTGAACCAAATGGGTTCTAGTACGAACAGTAAAGATCTTTACAAGTACACACACGCACGATAATGTTTGTAGTGTACGGGATTCAAGATTTGATATAAACCAAACGAGATAGCTACGTTACGTTCATAATTCGCGATTCCAACCGGACCGAACCGGCACATGACATTGACGTATGAATGACGTGCACACGAACAAGTCGCTGGCATATTGGCTTAAAACAGGTCCATTGGACCTGTTTTGGTGTGGCCACTTTTAGCACTCGGATGCTGTCTCTTCCTCCTATTGTTTATATTATTGGATCCAAGTAGTATGTATGTTGTATGGTGTAGTAACGTTCGCGTTAAGAATGCTGTGATTTTTAAATTTAATTCTGTTGCACAATAAAACTCAGATCCACAGATCAACTTTACTTTCGAACGCAAAGTTCGCAAATGCGTTCAACTGGTCACTATAAACTTGACTTTCTGATTAGGAACGATTTGATTGTTTAGGGGGCGTGCTAGATCGAAGGACAAGTATGAAATTACTGCATTATTAACGCGAAGGACTATAGTTCTAACTAAACACACAACTTCAATCGCAACTAATACAAAAGTGTAGAACAACATTTTGTAAAAACTATCTGAATTTACATATCAAGCCGTGATTTTAACCTGAGTTCGTTCCAAATAATTTGCAGGGGTCACTCTGGTCCCTCCCATCCGTTCGTCTCGCAGTGGTCCGCCATGCATAATGAAGAGCAAACTTGTGGTGCGGAATATATCTTTATTTAACGACCATAGAACCACGGTAAGGAACTGTCAAGTGGCGCCCTCATTGAATAAAAACACATGATCATAGCATAAAATAATTTAAAGATTACAAAATCCTATGGACAGTTTTTTACAAATAATTATGTTTCTTAAATCTTTTTTTTTACTGTTAATGATATTAGTGAATTTTTATAGACACTTGTAAAAGTGTACATGAAATAAATGCTTGAGAATCTGGAAACCAGAAAAAGACATTTGGTCATGTTGGCATCAGGCAGGTTTTCTGGTTTTCAGATCTTTAGTAAGTAAAGATACTGCATGGAAAATGCTAAAAACAATAATAAAAAAATGCTTGAGAACTTTGAAGAGGACTAGATGGAAATACGGAACATTCGAGTCCTAGGTATTTTAACAAAAAACAAATACTTTATTTTGCCGCATAGCAAACAATATATATAGTTTTTTTAGAATTTATTTTTTCTTTGGCACTATATGTTTTCATTCAATTTTATTCAATATTTGCCACAATAGCCAAAACTGTAATTCCTCACAAGAGCACAAAACCAGGTTGCTGTAGTTACGTTCATCCAATTTGCAAAATGATAATACCAACAGGATCAAAAGTGCCGCCGCCGCAGGTACTCCGCAACAATTATTCAAACGCGCTACACTTGACGCGGTGTAAATAATGGGATTGATCCGTACGTTGCCGACATGTCCAACGCGCCGACTGACACAATAGCTTGTTTAATATAAACAGTATGAACTTGGGGAATTTGTGAAGAACAAATGTTTGAAACACTCACAGTGCCGAAGCGCCGGTACGCCGTTGCCGTTGTTGTAATTTTTTCTTCATTCTTCTCCTTAATAGTAACGAGAGCATAAATACGCCCAGTGGCAGTGCCGTACGGCGCCAGCCATCCGCCTGTTACATGGGACCACGCTGTAAGGTTACAGTTCCAAGAGGGACCGCAGACCGCAAACTGCAACCCCAATCTGAAAGGGACGCTTGTTCCCAAGCGCGGCGCTGCAGTGCGGCCACGCTTGGAAACACTTTTAAAAAGACTTATAGAAACCAGTAGAAGTGTCGCTTGCGGCTGCCTTGCAACAGTATTTCATTTCATTAGGGGGACGATTGTTGGGTGTCGGAGTTGGTTGTTCCGTAAGGTGGACGGATGACCTCATTAAGATCGCAGGGTCTCGGTGGATGCAGGCCGCCTACAACCGGCCGCTCTGGAAATCTATGGGGGACGCCTATCTTCAGCAGTGGATTCCGTATGGCTGCTGATGATGATGATGAGGGTGATGACTGTACCTTATCTTCTTGATCTGTATCTAAATATGGATTGTTATCAATAGTACAACTAGCTATAAGCGTTTTTCATGAACATCGCGAGACTGTGACACTGAATGTTATTCTTTTTCGATAATAATATTTAAATGCGTTTTCGGCTGTTAGTGTAAACAATAAATACTCTCTGTTATATCTTTATTTTATATATTTTGAATATATGGGTCATTGTAATAAATAAATTAGTCGAGTTAAAAAAACATATAGTTTTTAAAAATATGTCCAAGTTCAAATATAACCGTTGCGACCACGAGCGGGCCGCGGACGCGTGATTGGCATATTATTTATTTATCGTCGACCGCAACAGCTCTGGTTTTCTATTTGATTGTTATAGCGTTTTAAACAAAGCCATTTCAATCTGTAACAATTATTTTGCACGACAAATGTTGTAGTAGAACAAATAAATTTAGTTATGAGCTGTTCAATGTGCGACAATAACGCTGATAAGATTTGATTGGTATCACATCAAACTTAAGTCCGATTGCCATCTCCCAGTAACGCCCTAAGCCGAGACTCGGTCCCCCCTCAGGTGGCTGCCTAAGGCCCGTTACTTAAATATCAGGGCTTGAGAGTCTGCCCTTACCCCATTGTCTGGTGAAGCTGTGAAAGCCAGAATTTGGGCTGAACATAATAATCATTTATTATTATGATCGCAAACATTAAACTTTTGGAATTGGTTTTTTTCTAGAAAAAATATTATTTTTCAAATGTACCTACTTAATTTTTGCTAGCCTAACCATAATGACCAAATGCACTAAAATGGCGGTAATGTCCACGAACCAAGTTTTTGAAAGAGATGGATCTTGAGACGCCCAAGTTGTCCATTTATTCAAGACTATTGTTGTTTTAGTGTGCACTAAAGAATGTTAAATACCAACTTTCTATAGTTAAGATGACAAGCAATTATGTAAACCTATCAAATGAATTATATTTTATTTGAACACGCCGCTGTAGTAGAAAATACAATTAGCAAGATCCTTGGTCTAGTAAAGCACCTGTTCTCACAAGTAATCTTATCATGAATAGTGAAGCGTCTTCCAGTTTACAAGTTTGTACTAGTTCGCAGTGTGGCTAAAATCTCCGGTAGTGGCTTGACTGATCAAGCAACAGCGTTTTCGCTTGATGGCATTATATACGTTCTTTGTTACTAATCCCATATTTTATTTCCATGATGGAACTATTGGCATTAAATCCAACTGTTGTTCCATTCATTGTTGTGTAACAAGAATCGCCAACAGCGCCCTGAATCTCCTCTGCTGAACGGAAACCTCAACAACATGACTAAACATTTTTTTCTTTTGCAAAGACCTTCGTCATTATAAAACGTCAAGGAGGTAAAAAATGCTTTAATTATTAGTGATGTATTTTTCTCTCTGTGCTTCGGAAGAAACGTCAAGCAGTTGTTTCTGCCTAGCGGGAGGCCTCAAAGCGGCCTAAATAACATCGACAGCAAGGTTTATCAGTAACCTTAGACCCCTTCAACAATCCGCACTGAGCCCGAGTGTTAGTGTCAGTTGCGCCATTTCATGGTTGAGGTGAAGGTTGCTAGGCACATGTGGACCGTAGGTATAGGCTGATGTTCATGTTGTTTATCATCCAATATTATGGTTCAGCCAAAACATCTATTTTCATAACATTTTTTTAAAAGTTTTTAACAAAATAACAGTACTTGAAAGTTACATTATGCATGCATCTATGATTCCCGTGATAGATTTTTGCATTATTATTTCGACCAAATTTTGATCAGTAAAAGAAACATTCGACCAGTGAGGAAAATCATAAACGTTCTTCCGGTCAAACCTTCTTGCAAAAAATCTCATCACAGCAATCAAAACATTTTGCGAGTTGTGCAGGGATCAATTCTAGGTCCGTTATTATTCCTCATAGATCTAATTATACCTTTCGCCGCGTTGAGTAAGGTCGCGTCTGTATTAGGTAATACTTGAATAGTGTCCGATGTAAACAGTTGGCGGACAGCGGCCGTCGGACTTGCCGGACGCAGGAACTAATTGCGCCGCTTCCATTAACTATTGTTTGGATCTTGTCCGTGTTGGCGGCTAAATACGGACGATGCTGTCTTGTTAGTCTGCTGCGGACTAACAAGATAGTAATACACCATATTGTATTTCAGTATGAATATTTTAATGATACATGCGGTACCTATTTGCATGCATTTGTATTTACTTGGGTGGTAAGGTTCAAGGTTAACGCGATTACTTAATCATTCAGACTTTTCAATATGCACAAGTTTAATAATTGCTAGTTTCTTTGTTAAGCGTTAACATTTAACAAAGTTAACAACATATTGTTTTTTTTTCCTATATCGTCCCACAGTTGGGCAAAGGTCTCTTACTCTTACTTAAAGAACAAAACGTAACTTTTTTGTTGTTAATGTCATAAAAGAAACATTCAACAGGTTGAAGAAAAATAAACATTCAACAGGTTGAATCAAAACACATTTTGGAGTTGTGCAAGGATCAATTCTAGGTCCGTTATTATTCCTAATAGATCTAATTATGCTATTCGCCGCGTTGATTGAGGCCACGTCTGTATTAGGTAATACTTGAATAGTGTCCGATGTAAACAGTTGGCGGACAGCGGCCGTCGGACTTGCCGGACGCAGGAACTAATTGCACCGCTTCCATTAACTATTGTTTGGATCTCGTCCGTGTTGGCGCGGCTAAATACGGACGATGCTGTCTTGTTAGTCTGCTGGACTAACAAGATAGTAATACACCATATTGTATTTTACTTTAATCAGTAAAAGAAACATCCGACCCGTGAATAAAATCATAAACGTTATTTCGGTCAAACCTTGTTGCAATAAATCCCATCAAAGCAATCAAAACACATTTTACGAGTTCTGCAAGGGTCAAGTCTAGGTCCATTTTTATTCCTAATAGATCTAATTATGCTATTCGCCGCGTTGAGTAAGGCCGCGTCTGTATTAGGTAATACTTGAATAGTGTCCGATGTAAACAGTTGGCGGACAGCGGCCGTCGGACTTGCCGGACGCAGGAACTAATTGCGCCGCTTCCATTAACTATTGTTTGGATCTTGTCCGTGTTGGCGCGGCTAAATACGGACGATGCTGTCTTAACAAGATAGTAATACACCATATACAATATGGTGCAAAGATCTTTGTCATTATATCAGGTCTACAAGGAGGTAAAAAGTGCTTTAATTATTCTTGATGTATTTTTAAGGCCTCTCTGTGCTTCGGAAGGAACGTTAAGGAGTTATTTCCACCTGCCTAGCAGGAGGCCTTAAGGCGGCCTAATACCATCGACAGCAAGGTTAATCAATAACCTTACACCCCTGAAACAATCCGCACTGAGCCCGAGTGTTAGTGTCGGTTGCGCCATTTCATGGTTCAGGTGATGGTTGCTAGGCACAAGTGGAACGTATATGCATGATGTTCATGTAGTTTATCATCCAATATTATGGTTTAGCCGAAACATATATTTTCAAAGTTTTTTTTTAAAAGCCTTCAACAAAATAACAGTTACTTGAAAGTTACATTTTGCATACATCTATGATTCCCGTGATAGATTTTTGCATTATTATTTCGGCCAAACTGTAATCAGTAAAGTAAACATTCGACCAGTTAGAAAACTCATAAACATCCTTCCAAAATATCTCATCAAAGCAATCAAAACACATTTTGTGAGTTGTTCAAGGATCAATTTTAGGTCCGTTATTATTCCTAATAGATCTAATTAAGCTATTCGCCGCGTTGAGTAAGGCCGCGTCTGTATTAGGTAATACTTGAATAGTGTCCGATGTAAACAGTTGGCGGACAGCGGCCGTCGGACTTGCCGGACGCAGGAACTAATTGCGCCGCTTCCATTAACTATTGTTTGGATCTTGTCCGTGTTGGCGCGGCTAAATACGGACGATGCTGTCTTGTTAGTCTGCTGGACTAACAAGATAGTAATACACCATATTGTATTTCAGTATGAATATTTTAATGATACATTTGGTACCTATTTCCATGCAGGTATTTCACATTTGTGGCAAAGTAAAGGCGATTGATTAGTTTAGTTTATCATTCAGACTTCCACATTAATTGTTTAGGGGGAGGAGGTCGGCCATTGTTTGTCTGTATCGTCCCACCCAAGGTCTCTTACACATACTTAAAGAACAAAATGTAACTTAGTTGTTCCCTCTCCTAGTTAATTTCGTTAATATCTATTATATCACTAGCCGTTATTATTGGCTTTTCAGCCATCAACGGTTTCACAGTACGAAACTTCTTATGTGTTGCACTCTGGTCAAGGCTCAGAGCGTTTTTTTTTTGTGATCGGCATCAAAACGATTTGCCTGGGGTTTATAATACGGTAACTCTTTCTCTGTTATTTCAGCATCAATAATCCTGTATTTTCACTAAAGATAGGAACACCAGAAAAAAAACTCCCGGTTTGCAGAAGACGCGGATTCGATGTTTTTTTCTGGTATCCCTTTAATTAACGCTTTTTTTTAACCCTCTAGATCCCACTGCTGGTCCCTATCCACAGCCAAAACCTGCCAGAAAAATTAACGCTTAGGTCTTACAAATTGAATAATTAAAAAATACCCGTTTTTGACAACATTGCAGAATGCATTCGAGTGTTATTATATGCTAATTGTTCTTATTAAGTTTATTTGAAATGAAGGCTACCCAGAAATTATTTGTAACACAATGTATTTTGTAATTGCAATTGCTGTTTTGTAAGTAATTACGTCACAGTACTTACAGTTTTGCTACAGTGTCGAAAACTTTCCCTTGCCATTTCCTATAATTCTCTGTTATACACAACCGTATGCACCACTGACTACTTTTGTTGGCAAATACACATTGTAGTCATGTCTCTTTTCCGAAAAACGACAAATTAATGTTGTTTTTTTGCATTTTGCTTAGTTCGGGTGGATGTAGGGGTATATGTAGGGGTATGACTAAGAGTGATTGATTACATAAGTTGTTAAAAAAATCCGACCCCATCGGGTAGGACTATGCTTCTTTTGAGAAGACTTTGGCAAGAAACTATAGTTATTCTTTTCAACATAGTTTTAGTTACCATGATCGAAATTAGATGCAGAAAAGTGAATTAGAGGAAAGTGAACCCCGGGTCTAGTCGACCGTGGGTTTTACTTAAAAATTCAATGCCAATAGATTGATTCGCCGAAATTTCTCACCAATGAGTTGTTCATATCTGATAGCACGGTAAAAATAAATATAAAATTACTATAGGCAAATAGCGTATAGTTTGACAAGCCATGTAATGATAAAAGCAAACGGAGTCGTAGGAAATGGCTCCGATAGAGACCATCAAGTACACTGTCCCTTCCGAGCTCTAAAACGCTGTCTTCCTCTGCATTTCTGTCAGATTATTCTGTTTCCTCGATTCAATTAATCCGGTTTAGATCCGACCACTGCAAGTCTTAATTGTCCGCGTTTGAAAATATCACGAGATTGATAAACTTGTTTGAAACTGCGGCTCAACTTGCGAACTTAGTTCTTACGTAATAAATATAGAGCATCCCGAGAGAAACCTGCTTTCGCCCTCCGCGCTCTTTATAAAATATTTATACAATTTATAGCAGAAAGCACTGAGTCCCACTTTTATGGCTTGCTACAGAGATAAAAAATGATTTACACGGACAGACAGTTGAGGTTTATTTTTAATTAAGTCCCCGTAAAGTTTGGTCGGCGGAATTAATCGAGTCTTAGCATTCGGAAGGGTTTGATTCGTTTCGCTGAGAATGGGTTTGGTTCTTTAAAAGTTTGGGTTTATCGAAGCGAAAAGAACAATGAATGGCTATTAACGTTGACGGCATTGAGTTGAGATGAGGATTTAAAGAATTAACGGAAATAATACTGAAAACATCGAACAAATTGTCAGTGAAATCTAAAATCTTTTGAGCACAAAAAAATTAGAAGCAGTCACAAAATTCGTATTTAAATAAAAAATAAATTGTTTTTCTTTTTTAGGATTTTAAGTTACTTTCTAGTTAAATGGAACCTTTTCTTTTACATTCTGCGATAATCACTAAGGGAGTAGCCCTTTTAAAGCAGTCGTTTATAAAATAAATGATGATTAACGTCAAAATATTTGCCAAAGTGAAACAGCACAACTCTTCCTAATTTTCCAGGCTTCATGCGTCAAGTGCTCGAAAGATAAAGTTTCGTATTCAAGCCCTCACATTAGACTCTGCCGTCAACAACCAGACCTAAGTAAACAAAACAAAGAAGCAATAATGCCGCCACCTTATAGCGTCCTTCAAGTTTTAATTTAAAACAAGCCTCGTCCTGTCGCAAATATTTACGTGCACAACAATCGGGTTTGAAAAGAAACTGTCGCACCCAAGGATATCACGATAAAAAGAGGTAGGAAGGTTATGTCAGTACTGATGTGAAGTTGAAAATTGTCCCCTGGCGTACTTACCATTAATTTTAACAAGGTAGTGTGATTATTTTGACACATGTTGCGTCTCAAACTGTCCACACTGTCAATGCTTTGCTCAGGTGCACTAAAGTTCTGGTTTTGGGTGCCATTTTTTTGGCACAAGTTAGCTACCTTTTTCTATAATGATATCATTGATAGCACTCATTGAAATCAGAATTTCGTGCTAAAATGCAAAAGCGTACGCTCATTCACGTATGGTCAGCCGTGCTATTCCGGCGGTGCACATCGAACATCACTTCACATCTCGGTGCTTCACGCTTACCTCAATCATCAATACGCTTTACTTTGAATTAGTATTTTCTCTCATTTTGTATGTAAATAATTAAAAAATGTTATTTGGCTTGGTTCTTTTCTCTCAAACGACCATAGTCGCGAAGGAATTGAATTTCAAAGTTACCTCGCACGAGCGAAGTGAGTGTCGACGACCACCGGAATAGCATAGCTGATTACTGTAATGACTCTATAACAACATGTTCTTGTGATCATTATTTCGTACCTAACTGTTAAAATGGCGATCAGAACTAAATAAACATCATAACATACTGCAAAACTGTTGCTGAGCCTTGCGTTCTTACCGCAATTAACCAGGTTAGCTTGGGTTTTTTATAAGATTTGCCATTTCCGAGGAATGTCATAATGATTAATGTATTTGATAACTGTAACCACCACTAACACGCAGTTTAACTTTAATTTCACGTCACTATGCATCTGGATATGACGACGCAGCAGTGTTTGTCACCGCTCTCACGCTAGATATAAGTAAACGAAACAAAAAGGTCATAAATTCACCACTTTACATCAACTCCCAGCTCTTTAATTAGAAAAAAACCCTCGTCCTGTCGCAAATATTCACGCACACGACAATTGAGGCTTGAAAAAATTATTATAGCACCTCATTAAAATACAAAAGGCGGAGCTCGCTCCAATGAATGTGGAAAAAAGTTCTCAATGTTTTATGCATTAGGTTCAGGTGCCTAAATTAAATTTGGGAATGCAAATGTCAGTCAAAAGTCGGCGTGGCGAAATTACGGCGGTTTCTCAGCGTCTTCATATCAC
Organism: Udea ferrugalis; assembly: GCA_950022985.1. NCBI lineage: Eukaryota > Metazoa > Arthropoda > Insecta > Lepidoptera > Crambidae > Udea > Udea ferrugalis. Next base: position 365,472 of record OX465521.1, read on the forward strand.
GTCGCCCCCTTCACATGCCCCTTGAATTTTTATGCGTCATCGTCGAATTATGGAGGCCATTTATTCGGTTTAGTTACAACGGAAAAGCGGAGATTTGAGGCGTCAGGCGATAAATAATTTTGGTTTATTAAATTTGGCTGGTTCTTTTGGTGGTATGTTGGCGTAATTGGTAGTGATCTTGTATATAGTGTCGAAGGTCGTGAGTTACGTTATCCATCTAGAAAAAATAATAGATTTTCTGTGTGTTAGTATTATTTAGGTACGTATTATGTATTTCCACCAATAATTGTCCCAAATATTTATTAATGCTATTTATAATAAGTTCAGGGACTATCACCCATACAGAAGTAGGTACTCGTCCGTACATTTTGATCAAAATTATAGATTCTACTTGAATAATAAAGTATCGTAACAGTATATTGTAACAGTGTAACTACAACATTAACACTCAAAAACTGCAGAAATCGGAAATAACTCGTAACTAATTTACATAAACGGCCTATATACGTCCTACTGCTGGGCACAGGCCTCACCTCAACTATGCGTTGGAACGAGCTCATACTCCAACACGCGGGCTCAGTGCCGATTGTTGGAGTGGTGTAAGGTTACTGAGCAACCTTAATGTCAGATGTTATCAAGCCGCCCTAAGGCCTCTGACTAAGTTTGCCGGCTGACATTCTAGCAACGTCAACCGGAATCAACTGCTTAACGTGCCTCCTGAAGCACGGAGATGGCCGAAATACACATCACTAAATTTCGGTCGGGGTGGTCACCCAACTGATTTCCAACCGTGCGTCCGTGCGTTGCTTTACAACAGCGATCGTCGCCGATCACTGTCACAACTGCGCCACGGGCACCTAAACCCACTTATTACGAGTTACGAATTATACTGAAATTTGGTGAATAAACCTGTAAGTGTGTAATTACCAGCGCAATGATGACACGTCATTGCCAGTATACTTGATCTGGTACTTAAACCTGCATTTCGTCTCCGTGCACCTGGATATTGCAGCGGAAAGCGGTTCATGATGCAGCAATCGCTTGTTTAACCCTTCCTTGCTAGCCACGTGGCTTGTAAGACCAAGCCCCAGAAAATAGAACACTTTAACTTTTCTGGCTACACATATTTTTGAGTAAGTGCTTAAAGTAGCTAATACAAATTGCAGTTTTATGTTCATTTATTTATTCTTTATTGCACAACAATGAATTGGTACAAATGGCGGACTTACTGCCGATGAGGTATTCTCTACATGTCAACCATGGGGCTGAGCCGAAAAATAATGTTAACCGTAGACAATTATCGAAAAATAAATAAAATTAGGAAATATTGATACATACGCTATGGGGATTTTTTCCTTTCCAGTGCATATTCCCTATTCAAATTTCCTATGAAAACATGGTTAGAGTGACAACGATTTGTAAAAATATAAGTTTCAACATATTATTATCTTGATCATAGAATAATAATTTACTAAAGGACAATATTCTGTGAGCCGCCAGTTACTCTATAGATCGACAATTAACTCTCTGCAAAACAGTATTTCCAGTTGATGTATTGTTTTATTCAGAACGTGCTCAGAGCTAATAGCATTGGTTTATTGAAAATGGATTTCCAAAACGCAAACTACGCATCGTTATTTAATAATTACCGTAATTAATGGTTCTCCGTACACTGTAAATACGATATCTGCTATCAATTCATTTGTAATAATTGCATTACTTAGCGTTTATTCTACATACACGTACTGATTATTTTATATGAGACAGATTACACAACAACCCCTAGCCAATAATAACACATACATAAATTATGTAATTAGAATGTGGAATTAGAATGTATTGATACCAAATGTTACCTAGGTTAAGTTTTTATTCAGAATAAATTTTTACTTTACTTACTTTACTTTACCACAAAATATTTTTTCAACACGTACTGATCATTTTGCGTGAGAAAGATTACATCATAAACACTCGCCAAAAATAACACAAACCACAAATGGTTTTTTTAATATATTGTTTTATTGTCGGTCTGAGAGACCTGGATAGCATGTAAACTGAGGTGAAGGGTTAAGCGTCTGGATTTACGAGCGAATTTGGGACCGTTGCAGTAATCAGACCCGCGTTGTTACAGGGACTGATGTATTCACATAATATAGCTATACTACTGTGGATGCACTGGTAATAAAAACGGTAATTCAAAAAACTAAAAAACCCGACTGCGTTTTGCCCAATTGGGAAATGTAAAAACCCTAGAACAAGAAACTTACGCATCTAACGACACCTCTCAAACTAAAAGCTTACCTGTACTTGATCTGTCCTAAACGTTGTACCACTGTAAATAATATCTGCTTGTGTACGAATAAATAAATAAAATCTATCAAGCCGTTCAGGTTTTACATACAAACAAACACTCAAAAAGCACAACCCTTCTTCTGGCGCAGTCGGGTGAAAAGAAATGGCGTTTTTGTCTAAAGACTGTAAGAGCCGTTTGGAAGCGTGTCGATAGATGATAGATTTTTGGTTTAAAGGTTTGGTTTGAACAAATCAAAATTGAGATTTAGATTTTAACAATTCTATCTTCGTTTTGTTGTAGGTACATTTTAGTAATTAGATTTTTTTAAATTATTGTTTTATTGTCGGTCTGAAAGACCTGGATAGCATGTAAACTGAGGTGAAGGGTTAAGCGTCTGGATTTACGAGCGAATTTGGGACCGTTGCAGTAATCAGACCCGCGTTGTTACAGGGACTGATGTATTCACATAATATAGCTACACTATTATTGTGGATGCACTGGTTAAAAAAACGGTAATTTAAAAAACTAAAAACCCTTTTGCGTTTTCTCCAAGTTGGTAATGTAAAAGCCCCCTAACCCTCAAACAAAAAACCATCAAGCCGTTTAGGCAAAACATACACAAAATTATAAGATAAGACACATGGCGTAAATATTAACGCCATGTCTTAAACTTTCTCGTGATATTTTTTGTTAACCAGTGATTTGTTACGAATTTTGCTCCTACGGGGCGCTACATTGTTTTTTTTTACTTTCATGTTCATGAAGGGCAAACTCTCTCATTTAGTTTTCAATTTGTTCTTGTAAAATCAGTTTGATTGTCATCAACATCAATGGCGAGTTGGACCAAATGCCACTCAATAGTAGTCAGATTTCAATCGGGGAGTTGTGTGCAGCGGATTTCACGGAACAAATTCCTTTTGTTCGTGAAAATATCGAATGAATCAATGGAACAAATTTTCTACACCGGTAGTAAGTATATAGTCTTTGTGTTTTTGTTCATATATATTTTTTTATTTAGTGTATCTTTTATTTGGTTAATTAGTTCTGGTTTAATAATGTTTATAATAAGACTTATTGAAATGAGGATAATATTGATTTTGAATGTATTTGTTTTGAATGAGTACCTCGAATACATGTATTTTCCCACTTGACTCTTAAGTGGTTTAAAAGTTATAAGTTTAAGTTTAAGCATTGCATTGGGACATTTAAAGGCTGTTTGTATTGTGCTTAAACAAAAATCAACCTTACAATGCGTGCCACTCTATACTTTAGTGTTTTTACAGTAAATAAAAAGAAGAAACACCTCTCGCAAACTTTGTCTAGCCAGTATTCATTCGTCACACGTGATAAGCCGCGCGGTTCGCGCCATAAGTCACTGTTCCCGACATAACAAACTTGCTCAACGCTGCTTTTCAAACTTGGCTCTAATGTGAAGTTGATACGGCTTGTTTTGAGTTGTCTAGAAAGTTCTAGAGGATTAAAAAGCTCGAGGTTGACACCGGTAAGTTACGGCCACGCCATTACAAACGCAGCGGAATGTTAAATACATTGTTTTGCACTTAATCCATCATAATGTCCTACCGACATACAGGTTGTTCTGAAAGGAGTGCTTATATTATGAAATCTTACCTAAACTTGGTAATAAATAAAGCGAATTTGAAAAAAAATATTACTTCATAGTATAAAACAAAGTAAAAAACTGTTTTCTGTTATAATTATCTCTATATTACTAAGAAAGATCTAACTAAACAGTTAAATAACAATTACGGCTTCGACACAGAACGAACACACAACACTAGTGAATGTTTGTTCTAAGTAAGTGTCAAATTAATAACACTTTTGATTTTATGCGGTAACAAGCGTTTGATGCATAGCATGCTTGCCACAAACATTGTTAGAAAAACCTGAAATCCTATTCATCAATTTGAAAAACACGAAGGCTCTTTATTTATTTAACGTTCTGTTCGTTGACTCTCGAACGCCCGAATCAATTCGCAAACTCCCACCGAGACAGTTCCGTTGGAAACTGGCAACAAGAAGGTCAGAAGCGTTCGCGAATTAGCGAAACAAACGGAACAAAGTATCATTGGTTCGCGCTCACGAGACCGCGGCATTAGGCGGACTCGCGCGGCTTTTCACTTTGTTGGGATTTTGTACAGACTTGAGGCCGTATCTGATCTGCTGCGCTGGCTTAAGCCACAGACGACCAGTGACATGAATTTTTACAACAAACGTGTCAGATAAAAATAGCGAGCTTCGCTAAGACAGGGTGTCTCGACCACAGTTCTGCTTTTCAACCCGGCGTCATGGGGGTTGGGTCAAATATACCCGGCCGTTTTTAAGAGGTTCAATACACACTACTAGATTTTTACAAATCTGCCCATGTGGGCAATACTGACCACATTGCAAGCACAACATAACGCAACCACTAGGTATAAACACCGTGAACACTGCGGCTGGTCACATCGCAAAAGCCATGACAGTTTGTAGCTACCCCAATATAACTTCAGCGACACTGTTCCCTATGTATGTACATTTATTCAGGCACAGTGGCGCCACCTGAAGCTTTATTAAGTTGAGTAAAGGAAATAAAAAGTAAAAACTAGCTTTGAATTATTGCTATTATTGTCACCTTTTTTTATTAAACTCATGCTGTGTTCACCTGTAAGTTACTGTACATTTAGCATTTTATATCTAGATTTAAGCTTATTTGATTTCAATGATGTACTAGTTGTTGGTGATCCTAATAAATAAATTAAAAAAAAACATAATTTGTCGCTGCAATGATGTGTGGATGTGGTACGTGTAAATTGTTTATTTCAGAGTGATGCCCTAAATAACCATCATCACGTATGTTGACTGTCATTACTTAAATTTCATCATCTGCTTGGTCTACTCTGCTATGCCTGTGGATTTAGCTTCCTGCATTCTCATTAGGCCTACTTACCTGAAGCTTATCGTTTATTGACGATAGAAATTCAAAACTCTTATTCTTGTGCTAAAGTGTTTAAACGAATGTGCAATGTATTTTAAGCATGTACGCCTTTTGGACTTTCCTTTGCAACTACATGAACTTGAAACATACCTAGGTTCTATTACATACTTTAATACTTACTACATAATCCTCTTCTCTGCCACTGTACATTATTTAAATACGTTTTTAATTTGAATTTATCAACCGCTATTAGCTCCTTGCTTGAACTCCTCTCACACATTGATATGTCTCCTGAAAGGGTTCACTCCTGAGCCTCCACAGGACCCGAAAGGGCTTTGTCAGATAAGACTCGTTTGAGCCAATCTCTTCAGAAAGCTACGATATCAATTTAATCATTGGCTACTTTTTTACGGTTTTTTCGTTCAGTCCGGTTATGATGTCAAAGGCAGTGTTTTCCTCAGTGAAGTTGGTCTGATTTCAGTTCAAAAGGTGATTCATCCGACCTGTCCTGTAATGAAATTACCTAACTCCCGAAATTACAAACGTCAATCAACACTAAGCACGCGCTCACGCTGTCCCATAAAATGTCATTAGAACTGAAAGTGACAGCTATACTTCTGAGGGATGCTCAACATTGATTCGCGTTTATGAATTCGGGGGTAAGTGCTACAGATTGAAGTAGGAATTATGCTATCTTTGCGTGTCTCCTCTTTAATGACTACTACCACTCGTAACATTTTTCCTGTCACCTTGGTCTGCTGGAAGAAATCTCTTTTTAGAGATAAGCTCACCTGTACTTTTGCTGTCCTAAAGGACAGCAAAAGTACAGGTGAGCTTATTGTAAATTGTTAATTGTAAATTGTCTTTTTGTGTACAAACAAATAAATAAATGATATTCTGCGACGCTTTTGGTTGGATTTAGTGGTGTTTCTAAACCATTTATGCGAATGACTGTTGATCTATTTATCGTCACAATACATACACAAAACTGTCATAGATCGTAACTGTGTGACGTATTTACACGTTTGCGGAGCTTATCGGCTTGTATGAATGTTTGCATGCATTTGCCACTGTTTGTGTCGGTTGCAGGTTAAAATTGAAAATAAATAGGAGTAAATAGGTATCAAATAAAAGTTTAAAAAATGAGAAATACTTACATCCAGCCAGCAAAGAATTAATCACATAGAACTAGAAAATACTGAAAAAAACTAAAATATCGTTTGTAGGAATAAAAAACAAACATTAACACGTTCCTAGTCCATTAAATATCACAATCGAAAATCCATTGTTATGATTTTACAAACCACATGTCGTTCATGGAGCAGGGAATGTGTAAAAAAAAACCTATGGCAAAAAAGCTCCTAGTATCAAAATAAATTGGAAATGACGAAAAGCCCGATGACAATGAGAGGTGCAAAATATTCATAATTATTGCGGTTCAAAATGTGTTTAAAACAATAATCTTCTATAGGGATTTTTTTAGGCTTGAGTTTTTAGCAAAATTCATCAAGTGACAACAGTTGATCTCTACTCAATAGAAGTAAAATATAGTTGCTCAAACTTAAGCAGATCGAGTGTGGATTCAACCTTTCCAAATTACTATTTTTCATGGATCCGCCATAACACCCTCCATCATAAATTTCGTTGCGAAAAAACCGTCGGACACCAGATACTCGTATTAAGTTTAAATAGCCATTATTCACGGGACATGCGCTTTATAACGCGCGCATAAAAGTTTTATTGACGTCATAAAGCGATGCGATATTGACTCCGCGCTGGATCGACTCCATTCGATTTATTATTGACAAATTTTTGGAGCTTCGTAAATATTTAACTGGCCGGGGTTTCTTAGTTCTGTGTATAATATGGTATGTTATTATCGCTGGTTTGCTGAAGGCTGCGTGCGCGCTTGCTTGCCATTGGCGTATTTTAAAAGAAAACTAGCCATGAAGCCAACAGATTTACGAGAGACAGAGCACAAATCAGTGGTCTGTCATGAATGAGCTTGATTGAGTAGTTTTGACCTGCTGAACTGACAGACGTCGTTATGTCACAAGCCAATTGACCATGACAGTTAGCTAATGCCGGACGTAGGCTTACGTAGGCTATTTCCAAGGGTACACCACAAAATCTTTCCTCTTCGGCCACCCTTCTCAAGTAACGAGTCCACTTCCCGCTGTTTGGGGGAGGGCAGCGGGGGAGTGGGGTCTCGTCCACCCCAGAAGGGGGTGGGAATATCCACTAAAACACCGGGGCGGCCTTCTTCTGCGCGTGACCAGGGTTTGCCGAGGACTCTCCCGAGGAGGCACTAAGCCCTGGCGCGCTGTGCTAGTATCCCGGCTCATCTCGAGGGTAGTAGTACCTCCCCTCTTACACACCCCTCGGTGTTCGAAGTGCGAGGCCACCCCACACTGCCATGATCCTCGGGGTCCCTTGTGCAATGAAGGCACACAGCCCCTGTCGTGTACACTCCTACGACAGTCAAGGGTGATTTTGGCTGTATTCTTACGGTCCAGACCACAGGGCGAAAAGTCACCAGATGATTTGAAGATGTGACGCAATTTACCAACTTCCCAACCAGACATTGTTTTGTATATAATATAAATAGAATACGAACTACTTTCAAAACGTCAGATTGAGTTCATCTAGCTAGACTGTAGGATAATAACATGTAATAATTATAAAATGAAACAATGTTCTCGATTAAACCTTATGATAACGTTGTTCACAAATCTCATATTCCCACGACTTGTTTGAGCGAACACTCGCGCATACCATCTGCGACCGAAACACAAACCGCTGTGTGATTTCGATCAAATTCTAATTAACAACCAGCGTGATATTTCCTAAAACCTATTCCAATATACTGTGTAAACAGAGGAATTCAATATAAGGCTGTCGCAGGCATTTTCGATATACAGGGTGAAATATCCAAATAATTATTTTCGAAACATATTTTTGAGTTTTTCATATTCAGCTATGTCTGTAGTTGTAGTAATATTTCAAACTATTTCAGGTACAACATAAAAATAAAAAGCGGAAAGCAGCTTCGAAGGATTATCATCCTGATTAACCTGAACAGCAAATTGAATGCAATTAATTTTATGACATTCCTAATTTATTATATTATAGCTTTCAGTTGGTTTGTCATGTCATTCATGGATGGATGCGAATCATGGAGTTACATACCTTCACCTGTCAACCTTTTTTATCACCTGTGATGACGAATAAATGAATTTGTATTTGTATTTGTAATGTTTTGCATCTTTTCTCTTTAATTTTCTTATATCGTATTCCGGTTGCTGTGCAGCTTTAGAAAATAAATTTGAGAAAAATAACTTAAATAAACATTCTCGTGTGGACTGTGTTTTGTGGAAAGAAATTTTCGCAAGAACAATTAAACGCTACATGATGCTTTTTGGAAATCTTAGTTTTATTTGTTTATTTTTTATAGCACAAAAGCAGAATCCGCATGCGGACATAGTGCTTGAATGCATTCTCTATCTAATTTAATTTTAGCCTTATTATCATACTATTCCACCATCAGTTACGCCATTAACTTTATTTCTATTCAATTATCACTGGGGTAACTGTAATTACTCTATTAAATAAGCAGTTATTAATTTTCACCCTGTATACGACGCCAGACATTACCAATTACACCACAGCTGACACCCAATTAATTTCCCGAGTATTTCTTTCGGCTGATAATTAAAGGCGGTGTCGATTCATACGTTTCTGAATTAATAAAGTGTAAAATTGATTAAACGAACCTTTGATAATATTGTTGCCACAGAGTAATTACATTTGATGAGTCAATCACGGTTCGTGGAGGTAAGCCTAGGCAATTATTACGCCCTAGGACACAGGTCCGGAGGTGCGAATATTCTATAGCGTTCGCTGGTATTGCATAATGAGCAATTCTCCTTTATTATTGAGTTCTGAGAACACCATTGAATTTCACGGTAGCGATGGCGGGTAATAATTATTCGTTTTTCAATTACAATGGTAGCTAATGAAGAACTTAGGCTAAATACACACATACATACCATCACGCCTCCTTCCCAACGGGGTAGGCGGAGACCACTTCCTTCTACTTGCTACGATCCTGGCACACACCTTGCGCCTCCTCTACTTTCATGAGTCCTTTCATACATGATCGTCGGTTAAAGAAACTCCTGACCTGACCCTTTCTGAGAACATCTTGAACTTGTCCAAGAAACTTGTTCGTCTAGGCCTTCCCCTTCCAACAGCTCCATTCACCCTCGCCTTATAAATCCGTTTCGTTAATCGCCTTTCATCCATTCTTTCCATATGACCAAACCACCTAAGCATTCCCATCTCAATTTTTGTAATTACGTCTCCTTTCACACCACACCGTTCTCTTATAGCACTGTTTTTTATATCAGCTAAATAGCTTTAACATAGGCATTATGCTTATTTCTGTATTGGACATGAGGTAAAGTCTAGTCTATCATCATATCAGCCGGACGACGCCTACTGCTAGGCATAAGCCTCCCCCAAGGACTTCCACAGTGGTGATCTCATTAATCGGTTAGACTGGGAAATCATATGTTTCGCTTGAAGCATACCACATACCTGATAAAAAGCATTTAGGAATATTCGAGTACTACGTTCGATAGTACCTCTTAAGTGCTTGAAGCCCTTTTTACTTTAGGGATGTCCCATATATTCATTACCTAATTGAACACCATAACAATTAAAAAGAGAAGGTTTAGAATATACTGTTGCCTGTTACTATTCATGATCTATAAATTCTCTATAACGACTAAATAGTGAAGAAAGAGGAACCAACATTTTTGTGGGTCCATATTGGGATGCATAAATTAAAAAGGCATATCTTAAGTCTGCATAACGTTTTTTGGCATACTCTTCGTTTCGCATAACGTTCATTTAGAATAAATCATAAGGCATACTTTTTTCCCGCATAACTTCTTTTATAATAATGATATATTAGCATCAAAGGTTTATGCATAATTGTTTTTAGAATAACGATTACTTAGCATATCATTCATTGGCATCTCACCCTATGGCATACAAATTTCAAGTCATACAATAAGAATACCATAATATCACCATTTAAAAAACACTCAATCAAAATTTAAAAACTTTATTATTCTCTTTGTTATCCTGAAATATTTTTATTTCGAAAATATCATGCAAGCAAGCATGCAAATGTATAGTGAGCAACCAAGCAAGCATTCATGCAAGCAGGCATGCATTCATGCAAGCAAGCATGCATACATGCAAGCAAGCAGCATGCAGGGATGCAGCAGGCATTTTATTTTAGGGTTTGAAAAAAAAATAACTAACCCTCGAACCTTCGAACCTATCACGGCCATGTCGGATCCGCCCTCGCCATTCACCATGTAAACAAGCATGCAACATGCAATCAAGCATGCAGCACGCAGGCAAGCATGCAGCGTGCAGGCAAGCATGCAGCATGCATGCAAGCATACAGCAAGCAAGCAGCATGCAGGGATGCAGCAGGCATTTTATTTTAGGGTTTGAAAAAAAAATAACTAACCCTCGAAGGTTAAGGCGTGAGCTGCGCTTACGCCTTAACCTTCGAACCTATCACGGCCATGTCGGATCCGCCCTCGCCATTCACCATGTAAACAAGCATGCAACATGCAGGCAAGCATGCAGCACGCAGGCAAGCATGCAGCGTGCAGGCAAGCATGCAGCATGCAGGCAAGCATACAGCAAGCAAGCAGCATGCAAGGATGCAGCAGGCATTTTATTTTAGGGTTTGAAAAAAAAATAACTAACCCTCGAAGGTTAAGGCGTGAGCTGCGCTCACGCCTTAACCTTCGAACCTATCACGGCCATGTCGGATCCGCCCTCGCCATTCACCATGTAAACAAGCATGCAACATGCAGGCAAGCATGCAGCACGCAAGCAAGCATGCAGCGTGCAGGCAAGCATGCAGGCAAGCACCCAGCATGCAGGCAAGCAAGCAGCATGCAGAGATGCAGCAGGCATTTTATTTTAGGGTTTGAAAAACTAACACGCACGGTACAGCTACGCTTCGCTTTGCTCCCGCCTTAAACCTTCTAACCTAATCTAGCCGAGTCGGTTTCACCCCAACTCTATTGTTGAGCAGACGAGTAGAAATATGCGTTTTGTATTTTATGAATTCTTCTATTATGCGTTTCTTATATTATGGTAAAGTAAAGTTATACGTTTATCAATTATGCTCTTCACATTTATGCTTATTTAAATTATGAGAAATATAATTATAGCAAATTATAATTATGCCAATGAAACCATTATGCGTTTATAATACTCTGCTTATCATAATTTATGCGAAAAAACTTTATGCCAAAACATTTATGCCAAACTACATTATGACGAAAGAGTTTATGCGACCGAAAGGGCTCCCCATTTTTGTTTGGGCTCTGGCATACCTACTAGTCCGCCATTTTGAAAATAAACATGTTTCGGCGGCCAGGCATGAAACGCATCTCAATCGAGAGAGGAAATAATTACCATTAATTTAAATCCATTCAGTAGTTTTTACGTGAAAGAGTAACACGGCACATCCACACATACAAACTTTCGCATTAATAATATGGGTAGGATTAGTAGGATAAAACAAAACCATCGATTTTGTGTTGCTTATAAAACATTCATTTCTACTTTGACTCCTACCTAGACAGTCTCAGCAAGCAATAAATAATACTTACAACCTCACTACATTTCTCAAAGTGAAAGATCTCAGCTCTAACGCCTTGGCATAAGGGCGTTATTTCTAGTTGTTTTTTTCTCGTCTCCTTTAAGTAATATAATACCCATGTGACATTTTCCATCTGTATGCAAATGCGAGCTCGACTCCAAATGAATACGTCTTTAAATAATATCTATCTCTCTCTCTATCATAGTGTCGGCGAGTCGCTTTTGTTTTGTAATTCGCAATTTCTTGAAATATGAATGTATCGGCAAACAGAATAAACTCTATTCTTTGGAGAAAAGCTGACTGTAGGATGATTGCAAGTTTAAAAACGTAAGTTTCAGGGTGATTTCAGAACATAACGATCGCGATTAACGCGCTTATAAGAGCCTGTTATAAATAAATAAATCAAATATTCCTCGAGATAAAATGTAATATGGGTTAGTAATGAAAAAAAGTTCAAAGATATTTTTGTATTTGCATTTATAGTGGATATAATTTGTACGCCACTTGTTTTACGTCTTAGCTAAAGAAAGTTTTGAAAAGCTATCGACGTCTACCCACCACGCGCAGCCATCGCTTAAAAACCATTCCAACACCCATTTTATTGTTTTTTTGTGCTCTAAATCTTCTGTCGCGAGCTCTGTGCACATAAGCGCGATTATTGCGTGATTTTTGCGCGATTTTCGCCTTTCTGCAGCCAATTCTGGAAATGAAAGATTAAAGTCACAAAGGATTGATTTTCCAAACTGTAAAAAAAATATATTATAATACAAGATGTTAAGATATGAACGTGTTTCCTGACTCTATTTAATTGGATCTGGCCAAAAATGACCAACAAGAGATGGTTTCTAAATAAAAGTTTATAATATTGCTAGATAAATTGTCACCTGATCATGTTTATAATCATACGGGGACATATAATAATTCGTAAATTAAGTTCAAATGTTGAACTCATAACATAATGCCTACTTAGTAATAATAACCAGCTCCTATTGTACACAGAGGCTTAATTAATTTGATATCTCATTTAATAGGATACCTAAATTGAACTGTATCAGTGCTTAATTACGTAACCAACCTAAATGAATAAATAATACGTTAGTATTGAAGACTATTAAATTTTAATGTTATATAATTATAGTTAGCAAAATGTTCAGGTTATTTGAATATCAGTACTTTTCGTGAAAATAAACTCAGTATTCATTCACGTATGCAATGTATAGGTACTCACAATTTAACAATTATTGCAATCTAGGCTAAGTATGTTTCGAAGTAGCGTCAACCACTGCGTCGTTTTAAATAACATGCTATGCGTTGTTTGAATGTTTTAACGCAGCGCAACGCAACGAAACCTCAATTTTTGTTAAACTGAACTTTCACTGTCGTTCCTGAATTTAACGGATATAGTCATTCACCTGTGCCACAGTATTTCCACTCCCATGACCAAGACAGCCAGTATGGTCAGTTGGGCCAGCAGCAGGAACGCTGGCGCCGCCTGACCGAGGGCGAGGGCTCGCGGCGTCCGGCCCGAGCAGGCGGGCATGCTGCCTCCGACCCTGGACCTCGCTGCCTTGAAGTGGCCTCGCTCCGAAAGACGCATCAGACTACAATCATATACAGTAGTATTTGATTACTCATTCTGGTTTCATTATAACAGGGCGGGTGATGTGATGCCCACGTGGCGGGGCCGCTTCCTGCCCGCCGTGTAGGCGGGTTCCGTCTGGGGGATCGCGCAGTAGGCTTCGTGCCAATTACCGCAGTTCCACCAACATGGACGTTGAGTGGGAGTCCCGGATTTTTTAGTGGGTATGCCACTGAGTGTCACCACCCCAAGTGGTGTGTACACATAACCCGTTCGCCCCCCAGTGGGCGGGCAAAAGCAAAAAGGCGTAAAGGCATTTCTTCTGGGTCATAAAAAGAGGGTGATGTGTTGATAATAAGTTTAATAATGGTCGTTTAATTTCACATAATAACCAAAAAAGAGCTGTCTCAAGGCCAGAGCGCCTAACCACTGGGCTACGACACTCTCACCCCCACCATCTAAATTCACTTTCACTTAATCAAAGTTTGGTGTACCTCCAAATGAAGAACTGTTTATAGGGGCTCTGTTTCTGCCCCATGATGTAAACTGGGGCAGCTGGCATCATCTGCAGAGAGCCCAGCTCGCACAGCTCACGGTCTTCGAAGGTTTTGGAGATTACCTGGCTAGCGGTGTACGGCTCCGTGTGGTACGCGTATCCTGGTCAGAAACATGAATCTGCTTTCAAGACTATCACGGTGGCTCGGGAGCTGACGTTCGAAGCTAAAAAGGTGCCTTATATCTGGATACACCAGATGTATGTTCCGTGATTTTCTATAGTTTTCGAGTTATTCGAGGCCATCCTGTATAAAGAAAGACAAACGAATTTCGAAGCATGCTTCTGATTCTTTAGGAAGAATGAAGTATCAATTCTGTAGAAATGAGGAGAGCAGCTTTTATAAAAATTACCTGTCACTTCTAGGTCTTTAAACAATTTACGGGACGGCATGAGTTTGAAACCATACCTGATTGGCATTTGTGAAGCCGGGGGTAGAATCTCAATTTGGCACAAAAATAGACTTAGAATAATTATATAGGTAATTTAAGTGAAAGTGGAACAATATCATACCAGTACTGCGGACCAGCTCGATCCCTTTGAAAGGCGACACAAAGATGTCATCAGAGCGTTTATCATGAGTCACCTTCCTTTCTCTCAGTTCATCTTCTTTGCCGTTCTTGTAGCCGCTGAAGTAGTAAAATCCAGGATTCTGAATAAATTAAAAAACATATTTGGAACAAAAAAAATGGAAAAACACGGGAGAGTTAATATCTTTTGAATCACAAAAGTGCGTGGTTGCGCGACTAACCTCTCCATCAGATCTTTTCTAGAAAACAGGATTACCACATTTTGGTATTTCTATTTTAAAACTCCATTCCGGAGTACGCTTGGCCCGGGCCCCGACATTTTTATCGTCATCAGCCTATGCTGGTCCACTGCTGGACGTAGCCGTCTTAATGCGCGCCTTCGCGCCCCATCTTCAGCTAGACGTATCGATCTCCTGAAACCTTTAGCCAATCGTCGCCCCACCTAGCTGGAGGGCATCCCACACTACGCTTGCCGAGACGAGGTATCTACTCAAGGTATCTTTCCCCAACGGTTACCTTTGCTGCGGCAAATGTGGTCAGCCCATTGCCACTTCAGCTTACCTACTTATTCTGATAGCTATATCGATGACCTTGGTTCTCTATCAGATTAACTCATTTAGAATTTTATCCTTCAGAGAAACTCCGAATGGTGCATCAACCTCACTGTGAGTGTTCACCTTTCGGCTCGTATGTCGTGACGGGTAGAACGCGCTTGTTAAAAGCCTTTGTTTTCAGGCTTTGGGGTTTATGCGACGTTTTTACATGATCGAGATTATTTTCAAGTGCAATATTGATCTACGATTTTAGAAATTGAAAAGAAGAAGCTTACTGCAATCCATCCCCTCGCGTACCCGACGTCTTCGAAGACCAGCTCCAGATCGCTGGCGATGAGACTGTCCATAGACGCAATGCTGGGAGCAGCGGCGTTCAGCAACCAGGACACGACGCTGCTGGTGTAGTAGTTGTACAGAAGCATGCTTGTTAGGCCAATGACTAAGAGCGTAAGGCGTCGACCTAGGTAGAAACCAATCCCTTAATATCATAACATAACGTAAACGGCCTATATACGTCTCACGGCTGCGCACAGGCCTCACCTCAACTATAAGGTCAACGCAGGCTCAGTGCGGATTGTTGGAGGCGTGTAAGGTTAGTGAACAACGACTAACATCTAGCCTCATGCCTTCCGAAGCACGGAGATGCCCGAAAAATCACCAATTTTCGGTCGGGGTGGTCACCCATCTCAATACCAATTCGCTGTCACAACTGCGCCACAGGCACTATTACTATCATTTGTCAAATTGTGATTTCAATCGTCTTAGGTTTTACCTTGGCCGGAGAATCTTCTTTCCAGCATCTGAATCCCATCATCGTAGGCTATAAAAAACCTGTGTATTACAATCAATATAATATAACAAGGCACGTGGGGGCATTATTCATGGTGCCGAAATATAATATCTTTGGTTCAATTTCAATTACAGCTCTCGCGACCTTATCTTTATCAACAAGACAAAACTATTTACATCACCATCATCATCATCATGTTAGCCGAACGACGCCCACTGCTGGGCATAGGCCTCCCCCAAAGATGTTTGGTTGTGCCTTCATTTAGGGAGGGTTTGCCATAATCGCTTGGCAGGCGGGTTGGCGATCGCAGTATGGCCTGCTGTTGTATGAAGACACTGTTGCCCATCTCCTAGTGGCAGTTTTTCTTCAGTCGGCTCTAACGACTCCTACGGGAAGAGAGGGGGTAGTGCTATTCTATTTATGTGCCGGCACTACACGGCACAAACTAACTACAAACTTAAGATATTTGTATTGAAACAAGATTTTATTTAGATCGACACAAGAGTCAACATCAAGTCGAGTGATTGGGTATTAAGAAAAACACTGCGAAAATATAATAATGTGCGAGTAATTGCTTTCTTTCTGATTGCAAATTTTTGCAATCTTCACATCTTTAACATTGCATAAAGAAATTAAAATGTAAATGTTATGAAGAATCTTAAAATGTAAATGAAATGTGAAAACAAAGCAAGCAACAATATCAGAGGCGAATGCAGTCGCTTATCGCCAGAACACCATCCAGAGCCTGTTTAAAAAATAGACGATCTTGAGCTGGAGTGCTTTGTCTTGCTATCTGTTTAAAAGTTTAAAATGCTGCCACCTCTTAGCGACGAAGCTATTATGTTAGCGAAACAAGCAAATACTACTTACTTATTTAGTTATTTGTCCTCGACGCTTATTTTATTAAAGACTATTATGCCCACGGACTGGTAGTTTGATAAAAGAGTACTATTTTAATGAAAAACAGACAGACTGGCGTATCAAGCGATAGAAAAGAACTGTCAATTTCAAAAAATTCTAGGAGCAGTATTAAAATATCGACTATACTCTAATAGTACTCGTAAATGTGGAAATAAATAATAATGTGACTATCACATGTGCACTTATTCTATAGTTAGTCCTTTCAAATTATGTTTAAATAATTGGAACACCAGAGGATGTTCTAAATACATGTTAAGAGGAGCAGATATACTCGTAGAAGATAAACTATAACAGTTACATTGCTGTCCCACCGCCGCCAGCACACTGAAGAGCGCGTAGAAGGCAGACTTGGGGCGCCCCTCCAGCGCAGCAGCCGCCGCCAGCCCCCCCACGCACGCCACGCCGGTCGCGCACGAGCACCACCAGACTCCAGCCGACATTGGAGCTAGGAACTGGTTCTCGTAGTTTCGACGCTTATTTTATTAAATACTATTATGCCCACGGACTGGTAGTTTGATACAAGAGTACTATTTTAATGAAAAACAGACAGACTGGCATATTAGGCGATAGAAAAGAACTGTCAATTTCAAAAAATTCTAGTAGCAGTAAAAAAATATCTACTATTATTGATAGTACTCGTAAATGTGGAAATAAAAAATAATCTGACTTTATGATTAGTCCTTTAAAATTTTGCTTAAATAGTTAGAACACCGGAGGATGTTCAAAATACATGTTCATCTACTCCTCAGATGTACTGGTAGAAAAGAAACTATACAAAACAGTTACATTGCTGCCCCACCGCCGCCAGCACACTGAAGAGCGCGTAGAAGCCAGACTTGGGGCGCCCCTCCAGCGCAGCAGCCGCCGCCAGCCCCCCCACGCAGGCCACCCCGGTCGCGCACGAGCACCACCAGACTCCAGCCGACATTGGAGCTAGGAACTGGTTCTCGTAGTTGCCGACGCCTTTGTAATGTGACTCTATCACAGGTGCACTTACTCTATAGTTAGTCCTTTCAAATTTTGTTTAAATAATTGGAACACCAGAGGATGTTCAAAATACATGTTCATCTACTAGAAGAGAAACTATACAAAACAGTTACATTGCTGTCCCACCGCCGCCAGCACACTGAAGAGCGCGTAGAAGCCAGACTTGGGGAGCCCCTCCAGCGCAGCAGCCGCCGCCAGCCCCCCCACGCACGCCACGCCGGTTGCGCACGAGCACCACCAGACTCCAGCCGACATTGGAGCTAGGAACTGGTTCTCGTAGTTGCCTACGCCTTTGTAATGTGACTCTATCACAGGTGCACTTACTCTATAGTTAGTCCTTTCAAATTTTGTTTAAATAATTGGAACACCAGAGGATGTTCAAAATACATGTTCATCTACTAGAAGAGAAACTATACAAAACAGTTACATTGCTGTCCCACCGCCGCCAGCACACTGAAGAGCGCGTAGAAGCCAGACTTGGGGCGCCCCTCCAGCGCAGCAGCCGCCGCCAGCCCCCCCACGCACGCCACGCCGGTTGCGCACGAGCACCACCAGACTCCAGCCAACATTGGCGCTAGGAACTGGTTCTCGTAGTTGAAACTATACAAAACAGTTACATTGCTGTCCCACCGCCGCCAACACACTGAAGAGCGCGTAAAAGCCAGACTTGGGGCGCCCCTCCAGCGCAGCAGCCGCCACCAGCCCCCCCACGCAAGCCACGCCGGTCGCGCACGAGCACCACCAGACTCCAGCCGACATTGGAGCTAGGAACTGGTTCTCGTAGTTGCCTACGCCTTTGTAATGTGACTCTATCACAGGTGCACTTACTCTATAGTTAGTCCTTTCAAATTTTGTTTAAATAATTGGAACACCAGAGGATGTTCATAATACATGTTCATCTACTAGAAGAGAAAGTATACAAAACAGTTACATTGCTGTCCCACCGCCGCCAACACACTGAAGAGCGCGTAGAAGCCAGACTTGGGGCGCCCCTCCAGCGCAGCAGCCGCCGCCAGCCCCCCCACGCACGCCACGCCGGTCGCGCACGAGCACCACCAGACTCCAGCCGACATTGGAGCTAGGAACTGGTTCTCGTAGTTGCCCACGCCTTTGTCCGGGATCAAGTAGTAGAATTTGGTCCTGGTGAAATTTCAAAATTTGTTAAATTGCGGATTTATTTATTTGTTTAATTTTATTTACTCTTAATTACATAAAAGTACAATTGGCGGACTTGATGTCTAAAGACATTCTCTACCAGTCAACCATCGGGACCCTGTGGAAAATCAGTCAAAGTAAAGAAAAAAAAAGAAAATAAGGTCATGGTTATGGCTCATATTTATGTGCACACAACAGCCTTTATACCTTGCCAGGACTGCTGTGCAGGGTAAAGGCATTTATTCAACTATGAGATGGTGTGGTAAGCCATACTCTAACATTCTTGAAGGTATGTAAGGTTAGACATAAACTTTACTAGCAACGAACTGCATATCGTGCCTTCCGAATCACAAGAACGCCGAAAAATACATCACATCCGATTTCCACCACGGCGTGGATATTTTAAAATGGTGATCATTGGCTACCCATTGCACCTCTTTGATTGTAATGCTTAAAATTTAACGTAAATTTCACAAACGTTAGATTCAAGATTCAAAAGCAATTTTATTTCTGATTGGACTAATTAACTACTTCGTTTTTGTGGGACGGCCTTTACTGCCCTAGGTATTTTCTTATGTTGGCCATCTGCTACTTCACTAAAATCTGAAACTTAATTAAATACATATTTTTTTGAACATACAAAACTGGTTACTTTTAACTGTATGGAATTGAGATTTTCAATTTGCAAGGGAAAATAACTGTATTAATTACAAACAGCTGTATCAAAGATATTAAAAAGCTCTGTAAGTTTACTGACAGACTGATTAATTTCCAAGAAGGTTATTTTTTCCGTGACGGACTGAATCCGTATGAATATCGCCTGTGATTAAATTGGCAGTCTGTGTATTCACGTCCTGGTCAATTTCAAATAATAATAGTACGTAAGGAAAACGCTTTTATTTCAAAATTAACTGATTTTGCTTGTTGACAAGTTGCCAATACTCTTGTGGGCAATCATCTATAGTACTAGTATTTTTATTTTAGGATTTGGTGTTGAGATCGTCTAAGCTGAAATGACGCGCCCCTCCACCGCATCTGCGCATTCAAGAGTGCTCGATTGTACGCATAGTAGAGGCCACGATCAGCCTAGTTCTAACATTTTACGGAGAACATGGCAGTATTCTAACGCCATTACCACAGTTTAAGTAAAAAAAAATGTACTCTGCCATTTTCAAAAAAAGAAATAAAAAGCTGTTAAGCTAATTATTTAAGCTCTCACTCAAGTGTGTAAACTGGTGGGTAGAATATGTCCACCCACTCCAACCATTTCGGAAAGGCCCTTGCCGCAGTGCAGGAGATGTCTTGCTCTCGCCAGAACAAGGAGTTGGTCACGGTCTGAAAAAATGTTCACAGGATTGTTCAATTGAGGGTTTAAATAAAATCAAATGTTTTAGTCCTATTTAACGTAGGCACAATCATTGTTTTTTTGTGATTGGCTATTGTTATTAAAGGTTCGTCTGAAATTGGTAGCCCTTATTTCAAATGCAGTTGACCATATAATTATGTTCCTGGATACCAAAATCAATATATAAATATAAATAAATGAATATCTTTTGGACATTATTCCACACAGCACCATCTAGTCCCAAGTGGGCTAATTATAGTCCGTTATTATGGATACTAGACAACGGATAAACATACTTAAAATACTTTTTCTTTTGGAAATACATACTTAATATACATAGGTAACACCCAGACCATTACAAACAGACATGTTCATGCACACAAATGTTTGTACTGTGCGGGGATCGAACCTGCGACCCTTGGTGTAGTAGCCGACTTCTCAACAATAACATCAAGACGGTCGTCATAATCCCAATTATCAGGTTGTTATATTTACCAGGGTTGAATTTTTTGCTGGTTCTCCAACCCACCGCGAAGCCACAGTGTAATTGAATCTGAAAATACCACATTTCAACCAAACGGTGGGGTTATCAGTGTCATTCAAAAATAATACTAAACAAAAATATATTTTTCACTACTCATACTCTGAAAGTAGGTCATTACTGACCTGAGAAGCGGGCTGAAAGTAATACTTTTCATCCCTAGGGAGAATCACTTTCAACTGTCAGCTGTCAAATTATTAAGAAAATACACACATATCTATTCAACCATGATCCAACTTTCTATACAGCCACGATCTAAAATTGAAATAACTTAAAGTTAAGTATTGATTAGAGAGAGAGAATATATATTTTTTAAATAACTTCATTATAATTTAGTTTTCATTACAATTTCTTCAAATAATTTAGCTTTGAGCAAAATATTTACCATTTTTGCAATGATGAAAATAAAAAATAATGGCTGAATAGCGGGCTGGCCACAGAAAAAAAACAAACAAAATAGGCGGGAAAGCGGCAATTCGATCTTCATTTTTTTTCTCATTTGTTCTTTAGCTAATTCATGTTTTTATTTTTACTTTCCTCGTATTCGTAATGAAAAGCACAGTGTTTACCTCGGGTTGAAGACTTATTTAGTCCCTCGAACTATTGGCGCCCGGAACGAAGTGAGGGCCGAACCCCGTCTCGGGACTAAATAAGTTACTTTCAACCCTAGGATAACAATGTACTATTTCACACAGAAGCCTACGATGGGAAAAGTTTCGAATGAGCATAATGTAATCTTTAGTTATTTACGCTGACTCACCCAATAGGCTCCGTCACGCGGTCAGGGACCGTCTGGTCTAGACTGAGTGGTAGTTTTAACTGTTTTTTTTATATATTTTTATGCCTACTTTTTGAAATGCTTGTATATGAGTCAACAGACGTTGGTAAATCTAATAGATGAATAAATCAAATAATGATATTAATTAGGTATATTTCACAGTCGGAAAATTACTTTTAGTGCCTCAACACTAAGAGTGATTTTCCAACTGTGAAATTGCGTTTGAAGTGTGGCCTACTGAACAGATAGCGCCTAAATTATGTGGGAGTACAAAGTGTTCGCACGTTATGTTGCAAATAAATGAATAACAAGGAATAATTTGGCGTTTCAGGTTATTAACTCCTTACTCCAAAAAAAGGTCTTGAACCATGGTTTATTCAAACTTTGTACTGAAAAACATTTGACGATTTAAAGAGAGTAACTGCTGAGTTTCTTGCCGCGTCTTCTCAGTAGAAACATCCTCCCGACGCCGGTGGTAGAGTCACATTATGTACATGTATTTTCAGTGTTATTTATATATTGTAATATCATGTATACCTTTATTATTATTATTAAGTTAAAATTAAAATTCCTGACCATTCGAAAGTACTGTGTCCAATACACAGTACTTTCGAATGGTTTCTACTTGAATAAAGAAATATTGAATTTGAATTGAAAGATCTTATTAAACATACACAAATTCTTCGTGACAATTTCTTAGAAGATGGTATAAAAATAGGATATGAGGAGAACTGCGGTGTGGCTTCTGACGGGAAACGATTTTAGGAAATGGGTTCGGGAAACTGCATATGGACGCAGAAACGACTAGACAATCTCTTAAAAACACTGTATACATGTGAGTGAAATGATGGATGAATATTTTGAATCACTACATAGTATAAAACAAAGCCGCTTTCTCTGTACATATGTTCGCTTAAATCTTTATTTCAATGGACCGGATTTTGATGCGGTTTTTTTAATAGATAGAGTGATTCAAGAGGAAGGTTTATATGTATAATAACATTCCGTTGCACCCGTGCGAAGTCAGGGCGAGTCACTAGTGTTTCATATTATAGCCTTATTCAAATCAGAAGGAGGTAAGGTAAAAAAGTGAGGAAATTGTAAATTACCTAAAATTATGTTTTTCTTTAAGAGTTTGCAGCAATTGTGCTGACACTTTGGTCATGGCTGCAACACCTGGGTTGTAATCCAAGTCCAGCAACAAGTCTGGTTTAAAGACCTTTGGGTTTTTTTGGACCTGAAACCAAAATAATTATTTGATGGAACAAACGTTACAAAGATGTAAAGAAATAAGTTAATTATTCTCAAATGAAACTATTACTATTCCATTGAGTGTATTCGTGTGAAGGTGGCGTTAGTGATGACACATTATTTAACTAATATTGCTACTATCGTGCTACTGTTGTAATTTTTAACCAAATAAACATTGTTATTACTCCAAAGATACCTTCTAAGTTATTAGTAAACTGATCATGAACAAAAAATCATGATGCTGAGAGCATTGCTTCTTTGAATGACCAGACCAATACGCTGTCCTTCGTAGCTGCCAGCCTTCTGGTTGGCAGAGACTTGATCCAGGCAAGTGGTTTTTTTTAAGTAGTAGGTATTTTGACCTCTGGGCCATTAGGGCCAAACAAGAGACCATAATTATGTTTCCAACGTTTTCACGCCAAAAGATAGGAAGCAGCAGGACAACATTTCATAATTTAATATAGTTTTTTTGTAAAATGAATAAATATGGTCACCTACCACAGTCACAGCGCGTAGGGTCAAGTTGTGGAAGTCCCAGCGACGATAATACTTGAAAGATGAAGAATCCATGTTCAGGCCTGAAGGATTAATATTATAAGAGATAAAGATAATATGTTTAATGTCTTGGTACCTACCTGTATTGTGCAATTACATAATTATTCGCCCTAATAACCTGGACTTAATATTTTAATCTTACAAGTAGGGACGGGAATGGGAAGGGAAGGGATCTGACTTTTTAATTCATTAGTCTCAAAATATGCTATCAAAAAAATACATGACGGAATCAAAAACATCCACTAATAAGCCACTAACTTCAACTTTACTTTACATTATCAAATACCGGTTAAATAAATACGAGACATTATAAAATGAGACCAAAAACGTTTTTGTAATGAATAATTTTGCTTTAAAAGATTGTCAAACTTGCCTGAGTGTGGCGTCCACGTTCCAAGATGTTGTTTTTCCAAGCCGTTTCCTTGTATTCTTCCAAAGTTGAATACGTCCGTCAGTTCATAACCAGCGCCTAAATAGGAAACTTTTGAAAAAACTTTGCATTGTGTCCAAGTTAGTCAATTATATGTCAAGTTGGCTTCCCCACCGAACCCACTTCGTCCTAAATTGAGTTTGAATCAGTACAGTATCGTTGAGAAATTCGGTACTTAGAAAGTTGGTCAACTTTGCTTATCAGATGTTTTCATAAAAACTGTTTATTATGATAACGAACAGAAACTTTCTGGTTTTAATAGAAAAAGCACGCAAAAATGGCTGTGACTAGAACAGATTTATAGAAGCATGGAAAATAAAATATTGTTATAAAAATAAGTTCCTATCGAATATTTTCTTAATGGGGTTGCAAGTACACCAATACAGTTACTATTTATTTTATTATCTTTCTTTTTCTTACACTGTAAGGATAGTATACTTAACCTAATTCAATAGTGTAACTATATCTATATCTACATATTGTATCTTATCTTATATCATCTATCTATCATCTATATATCATCAATTATTTAATCTATCTAATCCAAAATATACCAAATACATAAATCTTTTATTATAAATAATGCAATTCTCTTAAATTTTTGTGTTGAGCTGACCAATCTCACTCTGAAGGACGTAATATGATGGAATAGCATTCTCTTAACATCCACGGTCCGATAGAGAGTATTTTTCGGAAAAAAAATTGTTTGGATACTATCTTAATTAATGCGGTTCTCACAAAAGACGATACATCCGGTGTGGAACTACGTCAAAAATATACAAAAAAGATTACCCAAACGCTGAACCACCACAACGTCTGCGTCCACGCTCAAATCAAGACGTTGGAATGGGTCGTCAATAGTCGTGCTGTCTTTGTCATGCAATAGCACTAGCCACACGTGCATTGCGTCGAACATCATCAACCTTGATGCCTGTTGAATTGTAAGAAATGAGTAAAAACTGGCCAAGTGCCAGTCGGACTAGCACATGAAGGGTACCGTGAAGTTATCAAGATTGAAAAAAAATGTATGGGAGCCCCACTCTGATATTAACCTTATTTTTATTTAAAAAAAATAATAACGGTAATAGACAACTACATTTATTCTGTTAAAGTTTTAAGAGTCTATGTGTTACCGTTATGAATATGCATTTACGGCAAACATCTGTAATTTGTTGTAATTTCAGTTGTTCTGTATTTCAGTGTTCGGCTAATACTAATTTGTTTATATAATTCCCTTCTCTTCCTTGCCCCTTCATTGAGCACGTCTATTTTGAGCTTTCACAGAAAAGTCTGGCTGTCAGGAATGTAGCATATTATCTCTAAATTATTATAATGCAAAGTAATCTTATGCTATTCCCAAGGGCGTACCCAGGATTTCAGCTAGGAGGGGGCAGCTCATATTTGTTTCGAAAAGGTGGAAGATAAAAAATATTAAATCACAATATTTGACTGCAAAGATGTTTTTTTTTCCAACTCTTCATTCTGCGCAGAGTAGGTAACACGTTTTTAACTGGTTCAACGCCATAGCACGCACCCGTGCGTTAGAACAATTAATTTTCTATTGTATTTTTTGATTGGCAGCGAATGGGTTAATTCCCACTTGTAAGGAAAATTGACTTCTAGGGGGGAGGGGGGCAGCTGCCCCTACCTGGGTACGCCCTTGGCTGAATAGCCAAATATTTTAGGGGAATCCCTAAAATATTAAAATCAGGGCTGCACAGGAGTTTTCCTAACATAAAAAAACAAATGCCACTTGCGTTTGGGGTACTCTTGAACTAACCTCTTCCAGAAGCAAACTCCATTTATGACATGAGCTGTCTAACATAACACCGACTGCAACATTCGACTGGTGAAGAAACTTCTCCAAGTCTACACCGTCTTCAATGTTTTTGACAGATATTCGCATATTCTTGTTCATGATGTATTTATATGCAAGGATATTTTCTGAAAATCACTACGTAGTTACCGTTTATTATGATACGAATAATTACAATATGAGGAAACAAATATTAAATTTTCGGCACTGTTTGGTATTTTACCTTAAATCTGTTATTTTCTATAATAATGTAAAATTACGTGCTCTTTGTTGCCAAAAAAAAAACACTTAGAAAACCAAGTTTTTAAAAAATCTAATATCTAATCTCGATATCTAAAAAAAAACGAACGTAAAATTTAATATTTACAATAAAAAACATTGGCCAAGCTAGGCATTTGCGGCATAGATCCCAGGACCCTGGCAGTGTTACCGCTACAATCACTACATAGTATTAGTGAAATAAAGTCACTTTGTATGTCTCTACATCTCCCCATGTTTAAATCTTCAAAACTATGCAACGGATTTAGATGCCTATTTTTTTGATAGACAGTGATTTAAGAGGAAGGTCTTTTTGTATAATAACATGGCTTTGCACGAGTGCAATGGGATGTTATTATACAAGCGACTTTGTTTTACTTATACGAGCGGGGCGAGACGCCACTAGTTATATTTATAATTTGACCTATACATGTGATTCAAAACACAATAATTTTGAATATTCGATAATATTATTACTTACTGGTGTCTTTCTTGCAGGTCATGTAACACAAGAACTTCACGTTTTTGTTGGTGAAGTAATCTACTGCCAGTTTAGCAAACTCCAACTTCAAACTCTGAACAATGACAAGCGTGAATAGTAATATGATAATATTCATTTTTTTAAATTTTTCACTCCTGTGTTACCTGTTAAATGAATAAAAAGTTTCCGTGAGTCAATGAAGAACTTTTACCAAATACCAGAATAATATACATAGTTATAGTTAAAAATTTTAAAGTTCAGTTCATCTAATCCAGCTTACATTAAAATCATCATCATCATTTAAATCTCATTTAAATTTTATGTGTATTTTTATGACTCTTGTTGGTTGAAATAAATAAAGAAATTCAAATTTAAACAATGTGCTGCCAGTTGATAATCTCAAGCATTTGGGAATGACAGTTAAAGTTAGGAAGCCCCTAATAAAATTTCAAACTTTATGATGATAGTACAACTTAACGGGCCAGTTATGCTTGTATTTTTTTCGCACTGTTTGAATAAAGTTTGATAATTCGCCTACAAATATTAATGAAATGTGTGTAAATATGTTTGAACGAGACAAAAAATATTTGATATTCTGCTGAGAATAACAGTCTGAATTGCTGCTACCTATGCTCGTAGACTTGTTGTCATTATTGATTGACTGTAATTCAGGTCACCCATTCCCCACTAAGGAACCTACTAAACTCACATCAGCAGTGTCATCACCGGACGGGACTATTCAGCGAAACTCAGGAAAATTTTACGACCGTAGCCTCTTATAGTCAAATTTTCTCGCAAAATGCATGACATTGATAAGTTTTGATTATTCAAGAGCACTTAACATGTCCGTGGACAGTCATGCTCCTGTCTCGAAGACAAGGACACGACAAATGATTGACAAATTGCGAAATAACGCGAGAAATCGCTGCCACTTTCCATCAGGATGAGGTCGATTTGAAATGGACAGCAATCAATGAAAAATTGGATAAAACATCACTTTTGTTTATGCTGCTGCTTAAACTGCTCGACAATCTAAACACCACATAAGTATACCACTTAAGTTAAATTTCAAGTTTTCTACAGGGTGGTTTAATCATCCTTCAGAATTATTCTAATACTTCCGCGAACTATTTCTACATTTAAATATAAAATTCAAAAAGACTAAGTAAGTAATATAATTAAATGGCGACTCACTTTACACGCTCTGCCAATTAAGACTTAAATTAGGAAAATCATGTTAAACGCGGATAATATGGTTCGGACATCCAAAAGGCGTACTTAATTAGTACCTAATGGGGCTACATCAAGTACATTACTACGACAGAAACCATTAAAAAGTAGGATCATTTTTCTTTAAAGGCAAAAGGTGCTCTCCTCATTGAATTACCGACCTTATTAGTCTCATCGCTTGGTCTTCTTTCGTGGAATGCCGTGGGGATGTCTCAAGGGTAACAATTTCTTTCAATAATTCGCCGGTAATGGGCCAAGTAAGCCAGTTAACAAGACACTCGGAGGGACTACGCTCTCAAAAAATAACAATTTCAACTTTATTTAATTATTCACGGTAATACAAGTTTCGATTGGACAGTGGGAGTGGGTTTGTGGTGTGCTTAAATATTAAAGTACACCATTTGCGAGTTTTTTTGCGTCCAGTTCACATTTTGCCACCGGCCACACCTCAGCTATCAGGTAGTACGAGCTATACTCCACCACGCGGGCTCAGTTCGGATTGTTGGAGGAGGGCTAGTGAGAACCCTTGTTGTCAGATGCTATCAAGCCGCCTTAAGGCCTCTGACCAGGTTTAATGACTGACTTCTACAACGGCAGCTTCCGAAGCACGGTCGCTTGGTTTTGGCTAAGAGCAACAAAACTTTGTAGTAGTCAGTTTCAGCATAACAAAATACTCATTTTTCAATGGCAGATATTCTCCAGAGTGGTATGACAAATATGATGCCGATGGGTTTAATTTGCCTCGACATTTTTCCTGACAGTCTTAACATGTTATTTCTTAAATGTTATTTCTTAACTCTGTTTTAGTTTTGTCAGCAAGTGTTAATTTTAAACCTGTCAGTCTACTGCACCTCCGCAGAAACCCGTGATCTCATGTCATCTGGGGCCCAATTCTCGGGCATTCGACATTTTAACACCTTCGACATTTAACAAACAAAATGGCGGATAACAGACGTTACCATGGTAACGTGAGAGTTAATTAATTTAAGCTAATTTAATATCTCGCATGTGAGGGCTAGCGTGCGACAAACAAGGATGGTTGCCATGGAAACCACTCTCGGGCATACGACATCATAATGCCATACGAGATTTATCAAAAAAAAATGGCGGATATCACACGTTGCCATGGTAAATAACAATAATAAGTCCTCATGCGAGATATTAACAACCGCCAGCGTGCGACATGCAACGGATGGTCATCAGCGTTCGAGATGGTTTGTCGTATGAAACTAACTGTCAATTAAACTCCGTGTTTGTGCAGCAAGGATGGCTTACATTACATTAGGCTGAAGCGTAAGGAGAATTTCTCCGCAGATTATACTTATTAATTTATTTATTGGTTTACCAACAATTGTACCGTAATGAATACAATGAAAATACACACATACATCTTAAGTCTAAAAGTACAATATACCTAATTTAGGTAGACACTGCATGCATTATTTAAAACTAAGAAGGTAGTTTTAAAATAAGTAAGTACAAATTAAGTGTGAGTCGTGTGAGTCAGCCCACCAGTGGACTTAAGGCGTGAGGACACCTTTAAGTGGTGCGAACGAGTCTTTAAAAAGGATTGGAGGTGCTCTCGGCGCAGCTGTGACAGTGGATCGGCAACGAACGCTGCTGTGAAGCAACACACGCCGGGTCGGAAATGGGATGGGTGACAACCCGACCGAAATTTGATGATGTCTTTTTCAGGCATCTATGGTGCTTCGTAAGGCACGTTAAGCAGTTGGTCCTGGCTGACGTCACTACAGTCACTAGATGTCAATCGTTAAGCCTAGTCAGAGGCCTTAGGGTGGCTTGATAAATCTGTTTTTAAAGGTATAGTGAGCACTAAGCTTACACCCCCCCAACAATGCGCACTAAGCCCGATTGTTGGCGTATGGTTCGCGCCACCATGAAGTGAGACCTACGTTACACTGCTGAGCATTGGTCTCCCATTTTATAAATGCATATAACATAACATAAACTGCCTATGTACGTAGGTAGGTAGATTAAGTTATTTTGATGTCACTAGTGGCCACCCGCGATTTAAAGTCACTCAGCGGGCTATGGAGAGGGCTATGCTCGGCGTTTCTCTGCGAGATCAAATCAGAAATGAGGTGATACGGCAGAGGACCAAGGTTATCGACATAGCCCACCGGATTAGCAAGCTGAAGTGGCAGTGGGCTGGCCATGTTCGCCGTAGAACCGACAACCTTTGGAGTAAACGTGTTCTTGAGTGGAGACCGCGTCTCGGCAAGCATAGTGTAGGACGTCCTCAGGCAAGGTGGAGTGATGATCTGCGCAGGATGGCTGGCAGGAGCTGGATGCGAGCAGCCGAAGATCGAGTACAGTGGCGTGCAAAAGGAGAGGCCTATGTTCAGCAGTGGACTACAACAGGCTGATGATGATGATGATGATTATAAATTGTAGCCAACCTAACCAGATGTAAAAGCTAGAAATATTATGGTAAAGTTTCACTAAAATCCACCCAGTTTTTACGTGTAAGAGCAACACGGCACATACATCCATTCACACATACAAACTTACGCATATAATATTCGTAGGATATGTCATATGGTTAAGCCGGTCATACGCCTAATAAATAACGCAATATGACTTTATGGAAGCGTCCCGTTAAGGCAAACAGTGAGCGGCTGACAGTCCGCCGGCTGACTCTGAGCCGCGTAGGTATCGATCACTAACTCGGCGTAGTGGATATACCTACTACGCTGTCGGCGCCAACCATTCGCTCACCGAATGAATCGGCCAACGAAACGTAGCAAACTGCATGTGTGACACTCACTCCATCTCTAGAATGAGTAGGAAGGCAAACTGCCGTGCTATTCCGGCGGTGCACATCGCACGTGCGAGCATCGATGTTGAAATGAGATTACCTCAATCATCAATACGCTTGACTTTGAATTAGTATTTTCTCTTATTTTGTATGTAAATAATCAAACAGTGTTTTTTGGCTTAGTTCTTTTCTCTCAAACGACGACGGTGGCGAAGGAATGGATTTTCAAAGTTACCTCGCACGAGCGAAGTGAGTCTCGACGACCACCGGAATAGCATAGCTGGAATCAAATAGTCAGCCGCTCACTGTTCGCCTAATCGAGACGCGCCTTAAAACAAAGGTAAGTGAAGCATTCAGGCATTAGTTTAGATACCTACATCTACTCATATGTATGAGTTTTACCATGGTTTTATTAATAGTAAAAACTGATTTTCATTTTAAGATATTTATTTTGGCGCACAAGGGAGCTACGAAACTCTAGTCGGCAGAAGCCGTAACATTAGCTTGTCGCCCGTTCACCATATTATTATCTCGATGTATCATAGAAGTGGTGGAAGCTCTGAACGATCCATCCAACGCCAGGAACAATTCATTGATTGTATTGTTTCCATGTCGCAATTGTGCCACCACTTGCAACACTGTGTGATGAGGAAAGCTACGTCAACAGGAAGCAGAACTATGCCGTGAACACACAATTTATTGATTATGTGATGCCAATTCAAAAAATATTATTGCTCATTTCGTAGGTATTCATTTCTGCTGTGATAGTTCCCCATCTTGCTTCTGCTACTTTTTTAGTTCCTAGCAGAAAATTTGCTATTGTGCAACTCATTATCTACCTGCATCAATTGGATGAGCCGTACGTGTGTGTCTTTTGCCCATTTTATGTGCAGCTCTTTCTTTTCATAACTGTTTACATATTACAAGATCAACGATTTCAGCAATTTCAAACACAAATTGACAAATCAATATTGACTGACATTGACAACAAGTTGCGCTCCTTTTGCTTCAGGCTCATCGTAATATTTATTATTTTTGATAGAGCCAATTAATGAGCTCTGAAATGATGACATGATGGCTGGATGTGAGCCATGAGTTATAAACTCGAATAATCATAATCACACAATCGAAGAAAATAAAATTACAATCGACAAAACGGAACGTTTATCGCATAGACAAGATGTTCGGTCTACGACATTCATGTCAAAAAGTCAGTTTGACTGAGCGGTGTTCCATTATCACCGTTTTTATAAATCTGCTCAAGCATTTTTTTCTTCTGCAAGTACAGTCCTACCAACTTATCTGTGAAATGGCGAAAATTGGAACTACGACCGCCATGTTGAAATGTCATTCGATTGTCCGTGTCAACAATTTTTGAGTACTATGGTTGTTTTATTGTGATATTTCGGAATTTATGAAGTTGAATATGCCGAAAGCCATTAAAAGTGATGCTCAAAACATTATTCTCAAGGTTAAACCATTTTTAAAGAAGAAGCTCGGGCGAGATCTCCGATTATTCCATTAACCAAAATAAACAAACGAATTTCGGATGCAAGAGGTTAGTGTTGTCAGCTTTATTTTTATAAATACCTTTAAACTTAACCAAATATTTAAGTCCACGGAATATTTGTATATATCCTTACTGTAGGTTATCGTAACGGTAACGCACATCTAAAAGGTCACCTGTTAAATGGTTGAGCCAACTAACCTGCCGGTTTTTAAATTTCGATGAAAAATAAAATCCTATGTTTCAGGTGTGAGTCAAGAACTCATTTCAAAAATAGATAAAGAAGGGCTTGCAGCAGAAGACACTGTTACTAAAATTCGGACACAAGGCAAGGATAGAAAACGCAAAAGTGGAATCATACACGTTGATGATTTTGGCATGGGAGTTATACGGAGGAGAGTACATGAATTTGATTCTGCCAAAAACGAAGTGCCTACTGTTAAAAACCTTCTAGAGGTCTTAAAGACAGAAATAAATTACACAGGACAGCGATGATCATGTCGGTAGTGCAGGTTCATCTTAAGATCATAATGACTGTAAATGTGGTTTTTAATAAATAATTGTAAAGCAAATTGTTCTTTTTATTACATCCATTAGGTACTTACCACTGCGAATTATTATTAGTATATCGTTGTTAGGGGTAAGGTACGGTCTTAACTAAATAAATGCTGCAAATAGTACCTGGTACCTGATGCAGGGAGGGTATGAGTGAATCACATTGAATGAAAGTTCTAAGTGTGAAACATTTAGTATGATTGTTAAGTTTTCCAGATTCTAGTTTATCTCTCTAGTAAAATTGTTAAGTGAAAGTCGTAAAAAGTGATATTTTTTCGCCATATTTTAAATTCAACCAATTAATATTAATTTTCTTAAAATAGAAACACGTTAGTCTGTATTCAGTATAGACGCTTATTTAATGAGCTTTTCGTCTGTGTGTTGATCATTTTGCGATCCTATTCGGAAAATTAGCAAATAATTCTCGGAAAATTCGCATAAATTCGCAACAGAAAAAATCAATATGGCGTAAACGATGTGACAGGTGAGAAGACATTAGGTATTTAGCAGTGACAATGGAGTGGCTAAATAAAGCCATTTAATAATCCTGAAGGACAACTGTTTAGCGTACCTACTTAACTACAAATTAATATATACATTTTATTTTTAATTTATAAATAATTACATTCCTTAATTTTATTATTTTTAATTAATACTTATTTCATATGAAAAATTACCTACTTGTAAAACTCACTAAATTTTAGGCACCTTATATTAATTAGCAACACTGAATCGACAGTGTCGTCCTCTTTCAGTTCACAGATAAGTTGGTAGGTCTGTATCAATATCATAAATAACGTTAGGTTGTAAGAATTAGGGCCCAGGGCCCTAATTCTCGGGAAATGTGACATATGTCAAAGTTGTTAAGATCTCGCATGAAGTTAAGAAATCTCACTAAAATCTCTAATGTTAAAAAAAATGCTATTCTCGCGCCCCTTAGAGATATTGACGTCTTTTGTCTCTGACAAACATGTTTAAATTTTTCTATTATTTGTCACTTTTGGGTTATTTACAATCCAACGTTATTTATGGTATTGAACCTTGCAGAAGAAAAAAATGCTTGAGCAGATTTATAAAAACGGTGATAATGGAACACCGCTCAGTCAAACTGACTTTTTGACATGAATGTCGTAGACCGAACATCTTGTCTATGCGATAAACG
The DNA here is from genome assembly GCA_950022985.1 of Udea ferrugalis. NCBI lineage: Eukaryota > Metazoa > Arthropoda > Insecta > Lepidoptera > Crambidae > Udea > Udea ferrugalis. Next base: position 399,157 of record OX465521.1, read on the forward strand.
TTCCGTTTTGTAGATTGTGATTTTATTTTCTTTGATTGTGTGATTATGATTATGAGTTTATAACTCATGGCTCTCATCCAGCCATCATTGTCATAAGATTGTCATCATCTCAGAGCTTATTAAATGATTCTATCAAAAATAATAAATATTACGATGAGCCTGAAGGAAATGGAACGCAACTTGTTGTCAATGTCAATATTGATTTGTCAATTTGTGTTTGAAATTGCTGAAATTGTTGATCTTGTAATATGTAAACAGTTATGAAAAGAAAGAGCTGCACATAAAATAGGCAAAAGACACACACGTACGGCTCATCCAATTGATGCAGGTGGATGATGAGTTGCACAGAAGCAACATGGGGAACTATCACAGCAGAAATGAATACCAACGAAAACGAGCAATAATATTTTTTGAATTGGCATCACATTATCAAAAAATTGTGTGGTCACGGCATAGTTCTGCTTCCTGTTGACGTAGCTTTCCTCATCACACTGTGTTGCAGGTGGTGGCTCAATTGCGACATGGAAACAATACAATCAATGAATCGTTCCTGGCGTTGGATGGCTCGTTCAGAGCTTCCACCACTTCTATGATACATCGAGATAATAATATGGTGAACGGGCGAAAAGCTAATGTTACGGCTTCTTCCAACTACAGTTTCGTAGCTCCCTTGTGCGCAGAAATAAATATCTTAAAATGAAAATCAGTTTTAACTATTAATAAAAACATGGTAAAACTCATACATACGAGTAGATGTAGGTATCTAAACTAATGCCTGAATGCTTCACTACCTTTGTTTTAAGGCTGACTATTTGATTCCATTTTGCCTTCCTATTCATTCTAGAGATGGAGTGAGTGTCACCCACGCAGTTTGCGACGTTTCGTAGGCCGATTAATTCGGTGAGCGAATGGTTGGCGCCGACAGCGTAGTAGGTATATTCACTACGCCGAGTTAGTGATCGATACCTACGCCGCTTAGAGTCAGCCGGCGGACAGTCAGCCGCTCACTGTTTGCCTAAACGGGACGCTTCAATAAAGTCAAATTGCGTTATTTATTAGGCGTATGACCGGCTTAACCATATGACATATCCTACGAATATTATATGCGTAAGTTTGGATGTGTGAATGGATGTACAGAGGCGCACACATCAACCTTTACAAAACCATTGCAAAATGCGTCTTACGCCAACAACATAAGGTGCCCCTATGTAAAGGTTGATGTGAGCGCGTCTGTATGTGCCGTGTTGCTCTTTCACGTAAAAACTGGATGGATTTTAGTGAAACTTTACCATAATATACCTAGCTTATACATCTGGCTAGGACATAGGCTACAATATATGAAACAATTTAAAAACAAAAGTCGACGCAGACGAAGTCGCGGGTGGCCACTAGTGACATCAAAATAACTTAATCTACCTACCTACGTACATAGGCAGTTTACGTTATGTTGTATGCATTTATAAAATGGGAGACCAATGCCCAGCAGTGTAACGTAGGTCTCACTTCATAGTGGCGCGAACCATACGCCAACAATCGGGCTTAGTGCGGATTGTTGGAGGGGTGTAAGCTTAGTGCTCACTATACCTTTAAAGACAGCTTTATCAAGCCACCCTAAGGCCTCTGACTAGGATTAACGATTGACATCTAGTGACGGATGCACCTTGGATGCCTGAAAAAGACATCATTCAATTTCGGTCGGGTGGTCACCCATCCCATTTCCGACCCGGCGTGTGTTGCTTCACAGCAGCGTTCGTTGCCGATCCACTGTCGTCACTGCGCCGAGAGCACCTCCAATCCTTTTTAAAGACTCGTTCGCACCACGGAAAGGTGACCTCACGCCTTAAGTCCACTGGTGGGCTGACTCACACGACTCTTATATAATAATATTACAGTTGCATTTAGAAACCACTTTAATTGTACTTACTTTTTTTTTAAACTACCTTCTCAGTTTTAAATAATGCATGCAGTGTTTACCTAAATTAGGTATATTGTACATTGTGTCATTGTATATTACTGTACAATTGTTGGTAAACCAATAAATAAATAAATAATATGATCTGCGAGAAAATTCGGCTTGGGCTTCAGCCCAATGTAATGTAAGCCATCCTTACTGCACAAACACGGAGTTTAATTGACAGTTAGTTTCATACGACAAACTATCTCGAACGCTGATGACCATCCGTTGCATGTCGCACGCTAGCGGTTGTTAATATCTCGCATGAGGACTTATTATTGTTATTTACCATGGCAACGTGTGATATCCGCCATTTTTTTTTGATAAATCTCGTATGGCATTATGATGTCGTATGCCCGAGAGTGGTTTCCATGGCAACCACCCTTGCTTGTCGCACGCTAGCCCTCACATGCGAGATGTTAAATTAGCTTTAATTAATTAACTCTCACGTTACCATGGTAACGTCTGTTATCCGCCATTTTGTTTGTTAAATGTCGTAGGTGTTAAAATGTCGAATGCCCGAGAATTGGGCCCCTGGTTCTAGATGTCAAGAACCAGATGACATGAGATCACGGATTTTTCTTTAAAAAACTCACTGCTACAAACAACAGCTTAAAAAAACGTTTGGTTGATTTAACAAGATTGCACTGTGGAGGAAACCCACTAGTAGTCAGACTGATATTGCCTGTAAAGTAAGTCTATACTTAGCTCTTAGTACAGAAATCATCACATCTAACTTAATGTTTCGTAATATTTATTGTTCTTTCAGTTCTATTTTATTTTGTGTATTTTCTATAGGCCTCGTGTGTAAACGTTTTATTTATTTACTTATTTTTACTACATTTAAAAAGCTACGGACAGTCCTAACGTTAAAAAATATTTACTACCAGTCAATTACACTGTCAGTTGAAGAAATAATTTAAGATATTTTGTGCGTTTTCCAATGAGTAGTGGTGTTATTTAATGTTACCTGTTTAAACATGACGTACAGAAGCACATGTGACAACATCATTAGGCTTTATTGTAAATTCTGGAGGACTGCCCGAAAAATACAAATTCCCTTTAGAGTGGTTACCCATCACAATGTCTGTAAGTCTTTTCTCAGACAATTGTATCTGTTTTTTATCGAGATTATTTATCTGTGACAATAAATGGTTTCTTTTTTCTTTCTAAATAAGCGTTTATTTAGCACCAGATTTGGCATACTGGTTAGTAAGGTAGCTACCACACCAGAAGTCGCAGGTTGGATCATAGCATAACCACACTCGGGCCAAACGCCAGAATACGCAGCCACCGACGTCACTGTAGTTTTCATATATTTTCTAAGGACTAGCCGCACACGGTGAAGCCGTTGGCTTCGCACGCTTCAAACCATAGGAATATGCCAGTAGCGGCGTTTTGTGCCCGTGTACTAAGTTTGAGACTACTTAAATGGCGCTGCATAGATTATAATGTCCAAGGAAGTGTCTATTTATATTTCTAACTGCAACTTGGCAGCCCTATACCAGGACGTTAATGTGGGTGTTTCTGCAGGGGCTAATGGCTGGTCAGCGCGAGTTGGCTAACTGAACACTGGGATTTATTAACTGCGCCACCCGGGCTTGTTCTACACCGGTTTAAAGCTTAAACATGCTGCTAAATTGGGCCTTGATTTATTATAGAGAATAACTTTGCATTTTGCGTCTTTAAAATCGGATTAGTGTCCAGTCTGATTGATAAATATGCGTAGTTTCCAATAGAAAATAGCCACTGGGATGTGATGTGATTCAAAAAGTGACAATAGGACTAAGAATCATTTATTCGACTATTTAGTCGTACACCTAAATACAAAAGAAACAGATCTTTTTTACAACAAACAAAACAAAATAAACAAAACATTTATTTATTTATTTATAAGAAGCTTAAATTACCATTACGGGTGTCTTAACATAAACATAAAGGTATTAAAAAAAGTCGACAGCCGAATCGAAGCGCTGACATTAAAAAGTTTAATCTGAATTGCCACTTACTCTGACGCACCACTTAATCTGAATTGCTAATTATAACCAAAAAGCCATACTGAAATAGCTTATAGCGTTCTTTGTGTCCAGTATAACAACGCGTTCAGGATGCTGGGACCACTCTTTTGTATTCTGTATCAAGGATTGTCGCCGAAGCTAGCGTAGACTGTTTCTACGCAGCAAAGCGAAAGAGATTTTTCTACATAACGTACGCTCACGACTAAATCCTCAACGAGGCAGTAAAAGGCACACTCATTGTTACCGTCATCGTGAGCATAACAATCAGAAGTACACATTTCACCGAACGAATCCTGTTTTACCCAAAATGGCAAGGGGCGAGCCTTTGCCTTTATCAAAGTTGCTTGGATTTTATCGGTGTTTTCAAATACCGGAAAGTTTAGCCGCTAATTGAAGAATGAACACAAAGTAGGTGTTTCGACCAGTCTTGTACACGGGATCACTCGATTTGCCTATGTCAGAAAGCACTACTAATAAATATTGCAAAAAATAATTTCATTCATTCATTCATAAGTCATAACCGAGTTCGTCTTGAAACTCTGCAGCATTAATACGAAGTGTGAACAATGGGAAAAAAGCGGGAATTTGAACAGGGATCAAAAGGTAGCAATTACAGGTCCACTTTGTGAGTCGCTGTTGTCGAAACAAACAACTTATTTGGCGCACAAAGAATTCATGAATTTATAATGCGCCGGGAAATTAGCTCTTTTCTCGGCGTCGCTGGGCACGCTATTTTTGTGCTGCTGTTGCCTTGCTCTTTTTAAAATGGCGTGCAGGCATTTTTTCAAAGTTATGTTATTTTTAATTTGTTTTTTTTGACACTAAATTATTGTATTTCGGGTATCACGCTTCGGAAGGCACGTTGAAGCAGTTGGTCTCGGTTGACGTGGCTAGATGTCAGTCAGAGTCAGAGGCCTTAGGGTGGCTTGATAACAACTGACATTGACAACAACTTTGCACCCCTCCAACAATCCGCACTGAGCCTGCGTGTTGGAGTATGGCTCGTTCCACCTCATAGTTGGGGTGTGGCTCTTTCCCAGCAGTAGGACGTATATATGCCGTTTATATTTTGTTTTTGCAGGGTTTGTTTTTGTATAATAAAAAGACGTGTTACTGATATTGTGTATTAGCCGTAGTCACAATGTAGGAGTTTTCTATAAAACAGCTGAAATTCCCTCGACATGCAAATATTTCTGGATTCATATTTAGGATTAGAAGTCTTGTTTTGCACTAAACATTTTTCTCTCACCATTAATTTAACGACCAAACATTTTGAATCGCATCCTGTCACCGTAAGTAGTCTTCTGGAAGAAATCTCTTGTTAGAGATAAGCTGAAGATCACCTACCTGTACTTGTGTTATTCCAAATATTGTCTATAGTGACTGTATAGTTGTGAGCGAACTTTTTATTCAACAAATGAATAATCTAGTTTCTTCATGGAAACCAAACCTTTTCTTCATCTAACATTCGGCTAATTTATTTATAATATTATTCAATATGCTGACTTACAGTATTCACTAAATTGTCAACACGCTAGTCACATACAAATTGGACAAAAAGCAATAATAACAAGACAAGATATTAAAAACAGGATTCATTAGACTAAAAATTGACAAAAATAATCATCGATGTCAATTGAGAATAATAATAAATGAAATGAAATACCAAATAAAATTATAAAAAAAAACAAATCACAATGTAAAGTAAAAATGAAGTCAATAAACAAAATCAAATATAGAATAAAAAATGATGATTATTTTTGTTTTTAGCATTTTTCATGCAGTATCTTTACCAAGGATCTGAAAACCATAAAAAGACATCTTGGCATCAGGCGGGAAGAGAAACCGCAATTTTTGCAAACCGGGCGAGTGCACTAGCCACTGTGCTACCGAGACCATTAACAGATCGACCGAATCTCTCTGGTATATTTACCCTATGAACAATAATAATGATCACGACGATTGTTGATCTATATTTCTTTAAACTTTCATGATCACTAACATTTAAAACATTAAAAACTCAAAACAAAAAAGGTACATGGTAGCAATCCCGTTTTTAATGTTTTAAATGATTGTTGATCTTTTTGAAATATCCGCTGAGCTTTCGAGCTTAACGGAACTGCACCGGAAACCAATTAGGCTGTACTATTCGACGTTCCATCCAAACTTCCTGGCAACAACCTAAACAGCTATTATGTGTAAAGCGAGCATTTGATGGGCATCCATGAGGGAGCAAATAAACTGTAGTGCAAATCCGGTGTTCGTTATAAGCAGATGCAGATCCGCGCCGGCTGCTGCTGGCGGCCGATCTATCACTACTAGAGCGGACACGCGGCTGGGGCCACGAGCACAGCGGTCTTAGACTATTTCATACACATAAACGGCCTATATACGTCCCACTGCTGGGCTCAGGCCTCTCCTCAACTATGAGGTGGATTGAGCCATACTCCAACACGCGAGCTCAGTGCGGATTGTTGGAGGGCGAACCCGATGGTCCCGAGATCAAGTCTGGCCGGAACACATCTAATTTGTGTGCAGTGTGCAACTTTCCGGTGAAGGAAAACGCCGATATAAAACCCAAGCAACCCGGATACACCGGGCGAGCCTACATGCCCCTTATCACGTTTGGTTCAAATTCACTTGCCGAAATGAAGGCTGCTGAATATTTCGTTTACCAAGTGGGCAATGAACGGCGTGTGTCTGACTACCCCGTTTGCGATACAGACTTGAGCTGATGGTGTGTTGAAGACTATAATATTAACTGAAGTTACAATAAAATAACAACCTTTGGGAAATTATCTCCAGGACTTTTTTTAGTAGGTTTTTGTGAATAATAATGTCTTGTTATTAGACAACACTAATTGATTAAGTTCTCGAAATGGAAATGAAAACCCCAAAACGATAAATTCGTGGACCAACTGTTGTACCGGAAGCCTTAGTAAATGCCCTGTCTTTGCTTTGCTTTATAAATCTGCTGAAAATGAGGAAATACAAAATAGTATTGTAGTGCTGACGGAAATGATTTCTAATGTAACTTATAGAATGCCGATAAAATATAAGAGAAAGAAGCGTTTAGTAAATTCGGTATTTATGACTATACGTCGAGTGATATATATTTATTTATGTCAACTCGTAGTGGCGCTGATTAGGACATATTATGTATTCTAAAGCTGTTTTTCTCAAAACTGCCGGGTCAGATTTCAATGAAACTTCATCTGAGGTGTTGAATAGGTTTGTTTTAATTCGATGGCATATTTGATGTAATGTGTAAAAAATTGGCTGTTACACCAGAGGACGCCAGTTCAATCACAGTACAATCATTCATGTCCATGAACCTATCTCTTTGTCCGATACCTCTGGGTGTTTCCTGTCAACTGTACCAAATACAATTTTCAGCATTTTCAGCACCCGTCTGGTATCCCATAGTATGCTTTTCTCAGTTTTGGACTAGAAACCGCTGAGTGCCATACAGTTGACGCCCCAATACATAACATAAACATAAACGGCCTATTTACGTTCCACTGCTTGGTACAGGCCTCACCTCAACCATGAGGTGGAACGAACCATACTCCAACACGCGGGTTCAGTGCGGATTGTTGGAGGGGTGTCCTGCCGCCCCATAACCAACTGCTTAACGTGCCTTCCGAAGCACGGAGATGCCTGAAAAACACATCATTAAATTTCGGTCGGGGTGGTCACCCATCCCATTTTCAACCCGGCGTGAATTGCTTTACGATACCGATCGTCGCCGATCACTGTCACAAATTGCGCAATGCTTAATATTATTAGATACATTTTTAATTGATAATAAAACGATCGATATTGTCTTTATGGTTTTTATAAATTTTGTTTGCTCTGTTGGTTATTCTGCCTACTTCCCACAAGAGTAAAAAATCATGTCCGCCTTCAAGTTCCCAATCTAAGTATATCCCAGATTTTCTATTAGATAAAAATATACCCTCACGACCACATCACTAATGGGTTAGTCAGAGGCACACTGATTGTTGCCGTCATGGTGAACGGAACATTCAGAAGCCCACATTTCGCCGAGGGAATTTCCCAACGGGTAAGGGGCGGCCCTACTGCCGTAGTCTGGGTTGCTTGGGTTTCTTAACAGTGTTTTCCATCACCGGAGAGTTAGCCAAAAATTGCACAATGAACACAAAGTAGGTGTGTTCCGGCCAGATTTGATATCGGGACCACCGGGTTACGAGCCAGAGTATTTAATTACAGGGCCATGACGCTCTCTTATTAAATGAACCTTTTTGAAAATGACCAGTTTTAATACCATTTGTATTCAGAACAAACTGTTAACTGTTCTTTAGAGGGCAAGGGCAGTTGCTCGCGGTCTCATTCGCTCGTTGTAAATCAGGCTGCGGCGACAGAGGCTTAGAGTTGTGTTTAATGGCACCCCGGCACCCTCGCGCCCCTAATGCAACTATATATTGTGTATGAATTCGCCTGTCTACCCCTGATCCTTACGATGACAAACATTTGTTGCTGTAACTAATGTATATGAAACAATCAGAAAATTGAAATACTGTTGTGACGTACCGTAAGTTTGGACATTATTCCAGCCGTAAGTGTTTTATGTGGATACAATTTTTTTAATGATTTCTAATCATTCCAACAAGTGGCTCAGAAGGAGTATCAATACTAACAGAACGATAAGGGTTGAGCTAAAAACCTGGTTCAGTTGCACTGTTTAAAGTTAAAATGAAAATAGAAGAAACCCCTTTCCAATATTTTAAGTTATTTGTTCTATTTGGCTTCTGAGATAAAGAAGGTCCCTGAAGCTACCATAAACTCAAAGGATACAGAGTATCATAATTTCATTATTAGTTTGTTTGGTGTTTATTATGTTCGTCATGTACGGTCAGCGGCAGGACATCCGATCAATTCTAAATGTTAAATTGAAAAGAAATTTCATTTTTCAAGCAAGATAAAAAACTAAAATGGTTAGCTTGATGTGACGATGATTGCACATTGTGAAGGTGCGAGAATATTTACCTTTGTGACCGGTGAAATACAATTACAAAATCATAATTTGGTCACATTATAAACACTTTAATTTCAGCTGCATCATAAAAACCAGCAGTGTTACACTTCAGTCGCCGCTCGTACTAGTTAGTTGTAGAAATAAGTACTTTATTTTTACGCCAGCAGACTTTTGGAAACGAGCCAACCTGCATAATTATTATTTGATTGTATTCATAAAAGTCTGGAAGCAGAACGCTATTTAATGTTTTCACTTAGTAGCTACGAACAAGGATGATTGATTTTATGTCAAACGTCGTGAACTGCGGATTTATGGGTTATGCTTCCCATAAAAATGTCAGGATTTTCCTATTAGGTTCAGTAAAAATATATAAAACTTTGTAATGCCTGTTTTCCAGCAGAGCGGTGGCACCGTCTGATGGTCTTTTGATTCTACTTATGACCCTGGCGATGCCAATCGCCAAAGTTCTTAGCCAGGTATACTTAAGTGTAAAACGTAATGCTTGCGCGATTTAAGAGACAGATAACGCCATCTAGCGGTAGCCGACGTAAACCTCGCTTCATAAACATTACATTGGTATTTTATTGAAGTTTCCTCCTTTATTTATTTAAGAACAGAGCAAGATACAAACTAACAGCTGTTAAGCCAACACTATTAAATTATTAATAATAAATTTTTCGCACCATTATACTTAGGCTTTGCGTCCAAAACGCGTTTGCGCTTACGTTCCAATGTAAAAGGGAAAAAATAACTTAGGAGGTAGGTATGTATTATGGAGCGTCATGGCCGGCGGGTTCAAATCCGATGCTGGTCATGTTGAATAGTTTTTGTGTTTTACGGTGTAATTCTTTACTGCAATGTTTAATTCTCGGTAGTGGTATTTAACTGAGTGATTGTGAGGTTGTTGGTGATAATATGTTGTGCATTTAAATTGGGATGCACGGTTACCTATTTATTTTTCCCAAGGTGTAGGCAAGGTAGGCTGTGCAACCGTCTTCGAAAAGGAATATTTAGGGGATATTTCCTGATATTGTGATCTAATTGTTGCTTACGAGCTAGGGACAAGCGCATCTTCGCCTTTCCTCCCTGTTTTGTTGCAAACCTGCCCCAGAAAGGCGCTAGGAAGGGCATCTTCTTAATACCCCGACTGGCCTGGAACAGACTGTCCTTCCTAACCCATACTTTCCCTGGCTCAATTCCATCATGATTGAGTTCAGCTAAATATTTTATGCTACAACTGAAAAAAATGATTTTCCTCATTGACAGCCAAAAACTCTCCGGCTGGGAATTTTGAAATATAAAGAATAGATTTATCATAATTATAACTCAGGGAAAGGTTTTTAAAAATTAGAAGGAGAGGATAACTTTGCATAAGTCGAAGCCCTTGGTAAACAGCTAGTTCTATAATTATTACTATTGTTTGTAGTTATTGTTTTCTGTCTGCACTGAGTCAACTGCATCAGAACGTTTGACTCAAATTAACTAATCAGAGCAAGTGTTTTCGGAGTACTTTAATAGCTAACTCTTTTAAGCAGATGTCTTATTTACATCGATTCTATGCAAGAATAATAATGGATATATTTTGCAACTCACTCTTTACCTTCAAAAAGAAAATTGTAAAGCCTTTAAATGTCGACTTTTATGGTGACATTATTTTGTAAAAATTCTAAATAATTGTGTAATAAAATAAATTAGCTTTTTAAGTTAGGTTTTTGTAACTCACTTAGTTTATTCTTCACTGTTTTGGTAAGGTTATGTATACCTGTAATTAGCTGATGTATAAGAACTAAACTCATTGTATGTTTGTGGAACTTTTGTATACATCTTGCTGTTGGTGTGCTTAAATAAATAAATAACAATTACCGTGTTTACCAAAAGGAGTCTCAGATTCGTCGGTTAGGATATTTTCACACAATTCGAATCGGAAAATTGTGTTGCAAGGTGCCGATTATATTAGGATTGTCTCAGTTCGGCTCGGTTGCGGCGAGGCGCCTTCGCGAGACGGGCAGGGGGGCGCAACCTTCCAGAAAAATACTAAACTCTTGTCAGAAAATTAATGAAAATGTAATAAGGTTGCTCACTAACCTTACACCACTCCAACAATCCGCACTGAGCCCGCGTGTTGGAGTATAGCTTGTTCCACCTCATAGTTGAGGTGAGGCCTGTGCCCAGCAGTGGGACGTATATAGGCCGTTTATTAATGTTATCAGCCAAATACACAATGGGGTCCTAAAAGTCCCGTTCAAATTGAGCTTGATTACTTAATTTGTATGTTTTGGTTACTGAGAGCGGCTACTATAACTGCTATAACAGTAAGTAATATCTTGTTTTTTTTTAAATTTAAAAATACATAATCTTAGATAATTGTGCGTAAAATTCATCAGTAGCTGGGCTGATTTCTTTAATCCAGGGAGTAAAAAACCTTCCCACGATCGCAGCGCGGAATTAGCATTTATATTGTCCAGTAGAAACGCTTGCACACGCGATAAACACCAGTTGAACACGAGTTCAGACAGAAGAAAACTAAAGCGAAATGAACTTCTGTCAGTGGTTTTATTATTTCTAAGTAGACTGCCAACGGGACAGTTTCAGCTCCAGTTTAAATCGAATGAATAATTGTATTGTACGAAACCGATCTTCACCTAAGTGGCTAGTTATGTAATGCTTAATCAAAGCAATTAATTTGTTATTTCTAGCCAATGCTTAATCTTTCTAGATCGATATTCAAAATGTTTAGTGACCTTTTAACGGCCTATGAATCGAAATGCGCTATGCTGAAATATATCGCAGCCCATCCCAAATATACAATATACAACATAGACAACATAGTTGAGCGTTGTATATAAGACGCAGCTCTTCCAGAGTAAAAATCGTCACATTGTTAAAAACTCCTAGTTTCACAAATTTATTTTAATTTATGTACGATGTAGTTTTAATACTGACAATATGGTGTATATGTGTTTTTGTGCTCACATTTTATGTAAACGTGTATAGCACACTAATATGACAAACAAATAAATAAGATACAGCATAATTTTTTGCACAAAGAAAACAACGACACAAAAGAATTCACAGATATTCAGGCCGCACAACTAATCGTGATCTCCTCCAGACAAGTGCGATGGTCCAAGATAGTTTCTACACAAGTAGAGTCTTTCATATAGAAACTCTTTAAAAAAACAAAATAGATTGTTGAAAAAGTTTCACAGACACATACTACTTTTAGTACATCTGAAAACACCGCGTACCATTGTGAATCAAATGGCCTTATAGCACTAACATTAACTCTGTTACAAATAGAGCAATCAAAGCATAACTGAGATGAGATTTATACCAAAAAATGTATTATGTATGATACAGACCTAATGTAACATGTAGTAAAAAAGCAATTAACAGGTTCTTTTAAAGGTCGCCGGTTGGTGCGGCGGCCCTGGCGTCGGATTAGCATTTATATTGTCCTCGGGGAGACGCGCGCGCACGCGGGGCCTTTTGCGTTCGCGGCTGGGGCTACTGCTTACACCGAATACTGAAAATTTACCATTTAGACAACCTCAAATACGCGCTGTGAAACAGGTTTTGTAAACCTACTGCGGGCACCATAAACGGCCTATATAAGTCCCACTGCTGGATACAGGCCTCACCTCAACTATGAGGTGGATTGAGCCATACTCCAACACGCGGGATCAGTGCGGGTGATGTTATCAAGCCGGGCGGCTTAAGACCCGCACTAAGGCCTCCGACTAGGCTTCACGATTGACATCTACGACGTCAGCCGGGACCAACTGCATAAGAGATGCCCGAAATACACATGACTAAATTTCAGTCGGGGTGGTCACCCCACCCATTCCATTTCCGCCCCGCCGTGTGTTGCTTTACAACAGCAATCGTCGCCGATCACTGTCACAACTGCGCCACGGGCACCTATTTCTCACAATTTTACAGCGGTTGGTTCTAAGAAGAAGAAATAAGTCACTTAGATGCCAATATTGTGAAGAATTAATTATTTATAATTACTACATAACTCTGGTCCTAAAGTATTCCATCACACCCTAATGAGTTTTCGCCTTATCGAGGTGAGTCTCAGTACTGGTGGCAGCGACAACCGCTGGAAAGCTAAGAGAACTCATGCAGGCGTGGCAGTGTGGTGGACCTACCACCCACTAGCTGCGGCCCATAAGAGTGACACGTTGTGTTGCGCGCCAAGTGGGGCCTGTAAGCGACCTGAGGCGCGTGGTGTGGCCGTGGCGTATTATCGGTTGGTGGGACCTGTGATCCGTGGCTGATTCCCCCTGTACGTGGGTGGTATTATGGCGGGGTTTTAACTAACGTGTAATTTAGAGACGTGTTACTTAGATATTGTTTTAAAATGTAAGCTTTGGTTCATTTACTTTATTTCTTTTTTACTGTACCAGTTGTTATGTTGTTTTGTAACGTGAATAAATATCCCCATAAATCTTGAAGTCCACTTGTAAGAATGAACAAGTTACAGTTCTGTGTGAGTGTGTGCCAAAGTGCACTGCTTCAGCAATTGCCTGTTTATTGCCACTGTCTTTTGTGCTTCTTTTTCGAGAACCAATACACGACAATGTGTGTAACGACGTTATTACAGAACCATATTTTACGTCTAATGAAGTTTTAATTTAATTTTTAATCGCTTTTTCGTAAATTTCGCCTATTTTTTAGAAATATAACAGCATTGCAACTCTCCGTCGGCTTAGATCGTCACCCCCGCTGCCAAATGATGACGCTCTACATTATAGAGTCCATATCATACATACATACATGAACGGCTTATATACGTCCCACTGCTGGGCACAGGCCTCAGGAACGAGCCATACTCCAACACGGGTGCTCAGTGCGGATTGTTGGAAGGGAGTAAGGTTAGTGAGAAACCTTAATGTCAGATGTTATTTGGCAGCCCTAGGGCCTAGTCTATATCGGTGCAAAAATACTGATACGATTCAGAAGTGGTAATGCTTTTGTAAAATCGCTAAGTAGGTACTATACTCTTTTCAAGAATTATGATTACAAAATTCAATCAACATTTTACTTCATTGAGGTGGTGAAATGTTGCCCAGCAGTGGGACGTATGTAGGTCGCTTCTGTAATCAACATTTTAAGGAAATTCTCAAACATACTCGTAATAATGAAAAATAGCAATCCAAAAAGTTAAAAGCTAAAGATATTATTTGAGACCATTCAACCTTGCCTTATCTGTCATGTAACATTATTGTTGCCGATACACTGTTGTTAAAGTGTCTGATGAGAGAGAAGTGTGACGTACACACTGTCTGTTTGAAAACTATAAAGTAGGTTAAACATCTCTAAGTGACAATCTAAGTTAAGCCGCGTCGGGCAATCGCTCGTATCGAGTCAATCTGCGCAAGTGGGAGCGCTAAAAGCGTTGCCTTGTCGCAAACCACGCACCATCGACCCTATAGCCAATAGACTCCTCACAGACCAGGCTATAGTCACAAAGCCAGACAAATACGTCAGCATCGAAATCAACCACCCAAGGAGTTTTTACCATTTCCGTGTGCTGGTAAGCGGACATTACTGATTGGACAAAAAGAGTATTGATCAATCAGTGATGTTGCCTTAGGTCGTTGACAGGCTTTATTTCATAGAAGAAATCAAACATCAGGCGTCTAGGGGCTGTAATGTCGATGCCGCGCGCACACACAGCTGCCCATCAGTTTCTGTTGCGTATGGTTTAGATTTGTGTTAAAGTTGTTAAAGTGATGTAAATAAGAACAAATGGGGCATCTAAGGCAAGTGATTAAACTCTGTGTTGGAACTCTCTCACTCTGCTTTGTACAATTTGCAGCGAATTTTCTGATGGTGGAAAATGCTCATAAAAACCCAAGCAACTAGGATAACGGTAGGCTCACCTGTTACCACTGGGTTTAAATTCACCAGACGAAGTGTGGACTTCAAAGTTTTCCGTTCGCCACGTTGACAACAGTTTGTTGTAATTCAGAACTTGAAAACGCACACGTTTTTCTATCGCGCATGGGTGTCTATTCCGGCAGGCTATTAAAATATTCTTTCAGAATATTAGCTTTCAAATTGGTGAAACGAATTGGAATAAAAATACTAATAGTCTTAATTAAAATAATATTTGGTTATCAGGGTAGAGGTCATTTAACTATGTTTTTACTGTTCGGTAAGTATTTAAACTTCTGATTTACTACAAGCTGCATGTACAAGTATGTGAATGAATATTTAATGTGAGAACACTGTGTAGCGTGTAATTATCTTGGGATTACTCGTGATGAAACAAAGCAACTTTTAATTTAATTCTGCCTTTTCATTGCATTCTTTGTATTTTTAATCCATACATGTCGATTTTAGTTGCTACAAATGGCTCATCATCATCCGCCGCCATACGACGTCCACTGCTGAACATAGGCCTCCGCCATAGATTTCCAAAGCGGCCGGTTGTAGGCGGCCTACATCCACCGAGACCCTGCGATCTTAATGAGGTCATCCGTCAACCTTTCTGGTGGGCGTCTCACGCTGCGTGCAATTTTTAAACAATTCAAAGTATGTACAATGCCATATTTGCATTGTGGTTTCAGTAGTCCGTGTCACGCTCCCCGATGATTTTGGCGGCAAAATGTGGTCTAGGTGTATTAAACTGTTCATTTTCATGTACTTGAATTAGAGCCTGCACATGTGTGATGTGGTTATAGCTCGTATGAATGAACTCTAATATACCCAAATCTGACTTCAACTTTCCGGGATGTACAGAGGGCCGGGTGTGAGGCTCGCCTGCCGTGAGGCGGCAGGCACTACTCACTAAACTCACTTTCCCCCTGGCCTGTTTCAGCGTGTATCCAGAGTCCTCTGTGATCTCTGGTCAAGAACTCTGTGCCCGTGGATCCCTGGCGCGCTATGCTGGCATACCCAACCCACCTCGAGTTGACTTATAATTATAAGCATTGAGTCCTCTGCCACAGCCACTGCCAAGAAACTGGAATTCTATCGAGAGTCGGTGCTGTTGGATAATACCAATTAACCCTAGACAGAAAATACAAAGCTTGATTAAGTGCGTCGGTGTTTGAAGTACTGCTTTCACCTATGGGATTGGTCGAATGGAGGCTGGGCAAACTTAGTCTTGGACGTTCTCCGTCCAAATGGACCCATGACTTATTTTCGACCTCGTGACTATGTTTCAAAAGCGAGGGAGTGTGTCTTGTGGCATAGCAGTAGGCTGCAATAGGTTGATGATGATGATCACTTATGATAATAGGTTGATGACTATTTCAGACTTAACAAAATGACAGATTTATCATTGCTACTTAAAGAACAAACATTTTAATAGCTTCATAATAACAATCTTACCCAAACACCTCTCTTAAAATACCACAATAACAAATTCATCCAACATAATCCCGCAGCCTTACAAAAGCGAACGAGCTCGCCAATAATACACCATAACCAGATAATTTATTACTTAATATAGCCCTCAGAAGGTGTTAATTAAACTCATACCGTATCTCATCAAAGTTTATAGCCCCCCCCACCCCCCACAAAGCCTCTAATAGGTACCGAGTTAATTTCTAGCAAATCGCAAATCAGAGGCAGTTACAATGTTATTAGGTATACAGGGTGTCCCGAAACGTGACGTCAAGCGGGCACGGGATGATAGGCTAGGTTATACCGGCTCTGGGAAAAATAAAGAAAAAAATCTATGTCACTTGGTTTAGTAATAATAATAATATTTATGAAAATTTGGGAAATCGACACCCTTGACTATGTTTTCATGTACTGTACTCACAAATGACCAAATTTTGCAGAGTTTTATTTTTTTATGTTATCCCAGAAAACTATGCTTTTGATTGTAGTCACTTTTATGACGATCAATATTGGACATTTCGTAAAAAAAAATAAAGTTCGACTGAGTTATGGTCAAGAATTTTTATGTCAGCTAACTTCATCCCTTATTTTCTTTAAAAAACATAACTAAAGCACCCTTGGCAAGTTGTCTAGAAAAATAGCCCATTTAATCAAGCTTTTAAAAAGGTGAAATAATAACTATTTCCTTGTCTTATGTTTCCATGAAAAATATTATGAACCATAATGGGTCGTTCAAAACTTGAACTAGGTGAAGCCTGAAGAATGCTATTGTTGGTTAATGAAACAAAAAGTGATCGTAGGTTAGTAGCGGAAGCAAATAAGAAATGATTGCTGTTGCTAAGCATTCCATGCCAGGTTAATTTGATGGGTGACCACTCCGAACATTAATTTTTAAAAAAAACTTTATAGCTTCTCCGTCCTTCGAAGGCACGTTAAGCGGTTGGTCCCGGAAGACGTGTGCTCAGCATTGAGCATAAGTGTCTCTACTTATGCTCAACGTTCACGCTTACGGTCAACGCAACTATCCCGTATTGCTACAACGTCATACTCTAACATGTGGGCACAGTGAGCTAAGTGTGGATCGTGGTACAGTCACCGGGATCTCAGGCTACCTATTTCCATTTTTTATCTTGCTCTTGCTGAATGACATTTCTTTGCAATAGAGCAAGGAAGACTAGTAATGTATTTTTCCGACATTTCCGTACTTCGGAAGGCACGTTAAGCAGTTCGTCCCGATTGACATCGCTAACTGTCAGTCGTAAAGCTTAGTCGGGGGCCTTTGGGCGGCTTGATGACATCTGAGTTTTTTTTTCACTGATTTTACACCCCTATAACAATCCGCACTGAGCCCGCGTGTTTAGAGTTTGCCTAGCGCCCACCCTTGTAGTTGAGGTGAGGCCTGTGCCCAACCTGTGGGACGGATATAAGCCGTTTATCTATGTATGTACGTAAGGAGGACTGAACAAAAATGGAAAGCGTGATGTGGCATTTACCGCAAAAGTAAGATTACCAGAGCTTCTATTGAGCCATGTAGTCAGATGTTATTAAGGCGCCCTAAGGCCTCTGAATAAATTTCGCGGTTGACTTCTACTAGCAACGTCAGCTGGGAACAACTGCTTAATGTCATGTGTACGGAGTCACATGAAAAAAAAAAGAAATGGTCACCCACCACATTAACCGACCAGGCATGGAATGCTAAGCAACAGCAATCATTTCTTATTTGCTACCGCTACTAACCTACGATCACTTTTTGTTTCGTAAACCAACAATAGCATACTTTAGACTTTGCCTAGTTCAAGTTTTGAACGACCCATTATGGTTCATAATATTTTTCATGGAAACATAAGACAAGGAAATAGTTATTATTTCACCTTTTTGAAATCTTGATTAAATGGGCCATTTTTCTAGACAACTTGCCAAGGATGCTTTAGTAATGTTTTTTAAAGAAAATAAGGGATGAAGTTAGCTGACATAAAAATTCTTGACCATAACTCAGTCGAACTTTATTTTTTTTTACTAAATGTCCAATATTGATCATCATAAAAGTGACTACAATCAAAAGCATAGTTTTCTGGGATAACATAAAAAAATAAAACTCTGCAAAATTTGGTCATTTGTGAGTACAGTACATGAAAACATAGTCAAGGGTGTCAATTTCCCAATTTTTCAAAAATATTATTATTATTACTAAACCAAGTGACATAGATTTTTTTCTTTATTTTTCCCAGAGCCGGTATAACCTAGCCTATCATCTCGTGCCCGCTTGACGTCACGTTTCGGGACACCCTGTATAGATGGTATTATTATACTACTGAGGGATAATTTTGGAAACCAGAGTAGGTAATGGAGCAATTATTGGGATATAGCGAGATTATGGTGGAAAATAATTATGGTAGTCATAATGATGTAGATAAATTAGTATGTCATAATTGTATTTAGTGAGAAATATGATCAAGTATTTAAATATTACCTTTGTAAGGTTGACTTCTGGCTATTTTTGAGTACACTAGATTTTTTTGTAATCGGTAAAAGTGGAAAAATAAAAATAATATTTTTTCATGTAAGCTTTAAAAAGCACCAAATTTTGTACAATGTGTGACTCTACACTGGTTTTGTTGAAATTTATGTCTTGCTGAACGTAAAGCAAGCGCTTTGATTTGCTGTGTTGCTGTGTCCCACTGCTGGACATTTCTCGCAGTGGGACAGTACCACACCTCCAATTAAGTTGAACGTGCTTTATAGAGCATGTAAATGTCCAAAAAATACATTACTAAGAGGTCGAGGACATTTGATTTAAATTATTTTGATTTGATTCAATTCTGTTTGAAATATAGTTTAATTTTGTTTTTGTTAATCTTATTTACATAGCTCATTTTATTTCATATCCAGCGCCCAGAGGCAAAAGTAATGAATAATTTTAAATTGTAACCTCATTCTAAGTGAACTGATCAGAATCAGAAATATCTTTATTTCAATAGACCTGTTACAAGTGCTTTCAAATCGTCAAAAACTTAATCAAACAAACAAAAAGACACTTAATAATATATTTAAATACTATAATAGAAATAATAAAAAAATACACAGTATACAAACAGCTTAATGTGACTCAACCACCGTTGTCGGTATGTGATAACGATGCACGGAAGACCAGTTCATCTTGGCCGGCCAAGATGAACTGGATTCTTGTGAGAGTGATCAGTGAAGTGGCTAAGGAATCTGTGCCATGGAGATTGCAAGGGAATGATCTGAGTGATCATCATCATCCTAGCGATTAAACCGGTTGCTGCTATTTCGGCGCCCGGGGTCCGCTCTTTTGCACCTGCTTCTCCACTTCGCCCGATCTTGTGCATCCCTCTCTGACAGGCCACTGCCACGCATGTCATCCCTCACTGCAACGCTTTTTGGGTCTTTTAGATTTAGATTAAGTGTTACGTAGGGCAATTATGTGAGCAACACTGCCTGCACTTAATTCAGGAATTGTTTTTAAATTCGTTTTCAGTCAAGTTATAATAATACATGATCCGATTAGTACAAGCAGCAGAAGATTTCGCCTGAATGACAAAACGTGCTTACTCAATCGTGTGCCTTTTAGTGCAAAACGAACCGTTTGAAAAATATTTCCTACGTTTATAAAGCGGAAAACACGGACTTTCGTACAAAAATGTTATGAAATCTCGACTCAATCTAGCTAGTTGGGCGCTCAAAAACGCATTAACTTCGAGCGTCATACCAAAACTTTAACGCGAAACGCCGTATAAATCTCTTTCGATTTTCCACTAAAATGTTTTTGCCTTTTTTATTTTATCATAAATCCCGCTCGAACAAGGATTACAGCGCTTTACAGTTAGTTCTGAACATATATTTTGTGAGCAAACGACCGAAATAAATTCACTACTGTGACGTGGCACGACTCAACTTTGCGTTCGGCTGCAAACACTGAAACTAGAGGGTTCCTGTATCGTCGACCGGGAAATTTGTTGTATTAATAATGAATTGCGGAGCGAGATGCAACCATTTGCATATATGGCATTAGTTTTGTCCACTGGGACTGCACTTGCTGTGTAATATAACGTTATTGAAATATATGCGAACGCGGCTGAACTGTTACTAAATGATAATGAAAATAGGCAAGTTTATTAAAGACAGTTACACACACAAAATACTAAACTAGGCTTCAAGTCATGGTTGGTATAACACAACGATTATTCAGAAGCCCACATTTTAACGAGACAGGAGATGAGCTAAAACCATGCTTACATGGAAAAGTCGCAAGAACTTATTGTAAAGTATTACATTTTGCAAGGAAAAAATATTACTTCAAAAATAAAATTATAAAACGTTACAAGTTTTATCATCATATATTTTATTCACTAAGCATTACATACTCTTTGCGAACTACATAAAATGTAATATCACATGTATAAAATGTAGTATAAGATGCATTAGCAACTTTATTATGCGTTTGATATCAAACGGAGAAATTGTCAAACTTCGTATAAACCGGCAAAGTTCATTTCATAAATAAATTGGTAAATGCAATAATTAGCATAGTTGTGCAGAAATTACAGACCGTTGTAGTTAAAATTTGTATCATTCATTACATTGTGTACATAGTCAGTTTTGATACAATGTTATGTTTAGGTAGAGTGAACTGCTGCATTCTGTTTCATTTTGGTACAGAAACAACAACTACTAATTCGTCATCGATGTTAGTATTAGACTTGACTTTTTCTATATTCGGCATTGTTGTGCCATTAATTTAAATGTAATTTAATTTTGTAGTTTATTTTTTGACATTAATTTTTAATTTAATTCATTCACAGCATTAATTCTTTATTTATTTATTTTCAATTTCTTTTATATTTCTAATTTAATGTTTGTTTTGATTTTATTTCGATTTCAATGATAGTGTTTCATCTGATTTTAATGAAGTTTTGATATAAAAAAATATATGAATATTTGCATTCATTGATGTTTATTTTGGTTAATTTGTCTTATTTATAGTGGTGTATCACGTTATTTGAAATTTCGTATGGGTGTGTTTTGCCTGAATAAAGATTTTTATTACTATTAGTATGATGATTACATTGTGTATTTACTACATCAAAGTTTTTCATGTTTGTGTTTAAAATGTTCACAACAACATCAGCCTGTCGTAGTACACTAGTGGATGTAGCCCTCTTCCAAGGTGAGACTCTCCACGACTTCCGATTCTGAGCCTTCCGCATCAAGTCCGATCCCGATAGCTAAAGGAGATGGGTAAACGAGTAAATAATACTAAAAAACTAAAAGATAAATGAACTAGTGGTTGTTTTGTCCTTGTCTATAATATTTATTATCTAGTTTCCATCCTGCATTTACTTCAAATACACGGATACGTCTAAAACGACGTTACTCGTGCATTTTGACTGCACTTTTGTTGAGTTAGCTCAAACCAAATTAATATTAACACAGGCACACGTACGCCGGCTCGAGCACACTCGAGCTATCTCGAGCAGAATGAGGCCAACGACACGCCACGCGAAGCTTGCCTTGTGACTTCATTTTTATTTGGTATTGAAATGTGAAAAATAATAAAATGAGTCTATACGAAAAGCTAAAATTGCAAGTTGAACAATATGCAGAACAATATTCAACAGTTACTAATAATTACACTAAAGGAACTCTTACTCGTGAAGAAACTCGGGTATTACTCCGTAAATTGCCTCAGAACGGGTAAAATTCAGATCTTCAATTTCTCACAAAAAAATTATAATTAAGAGTATAAAAATATAATGTCAAATATTTTTCATTTGTTTTTTAACTACTCTCCGGTGATGGAAAATAACGATATAAGACTCAAGCAACCCAAATAACGGCGGTAGGCTCGCCCTTTACAACGTTGGGTTCAAATTACCTCGGCGAAATGTGGGCTTTTGCATGTTCTGTTCACCATGGCAACAATCAGTGTGCCTCTGACTAACCCATTAGGGATATGGTCGTGAAGGTATGTTATGTATGTGACTTCTTCTTTGTTGCTGCTATTTTCATATGGTTTCTACCTGTCCCGACTCCCGTCAGGCCTTGTTCTGTTGTGAAACATTTAAATGTAGGTAGAAAAAAATAAATTATGGTTTTTGTTATATTTCTACAGCATTTTTTAATGTTTGCTCACCTTTCCGACCTTTCCTGAAGAGCAATACATTTTTAAATATGGAGACTAGTCAAATCGGTCGAGCCGATCGGCGATTGGTCGGTCGATTAAGTTAGTGAAACTTAAGAAAAAGGAGATTATTTGGAAGAAACATCATCATCGTTACCTTCAATCACAATACTATTTCTCAACCATAACACATTTATCCACAAATGAAATGAACATAGGCCTTCCCAATAATAAATCGACACAGATGTTAGAAAGAAGATAATAAACAAAAAAACATTAGCTCCAATTAGTGAAAGCGAGTAAAAAAAAACAAAAACCTTAAAGTCATCATAAATAAACCCATTGACAAAATGGAAAAAAACGTAAATATTGATTTTATACATGTTTAAAATTTTCTATAGCTTGAATGCTAAATCATTTTTATTATTTTGTTAGTTTGTGGCTCTGTGAAAATTACTTTGTGATAGTGTCACTAGTATATAGTACCGGTACCTAAAAGTTGTCTGTAAGAGATTTCTTTCAACAATAAGACCGCCAAAATTGTACATTAATACTGTAATGTTTTCTAATATTTACGCGAACACTATACATCGAAATAAAACAACTTTACGGATTCTACTCGCGGTGTTATATTTTCTTTCATTTTCTAACCCGACGTTTCGACTCCTTTACAGCAGTCGTGATCACGGGATGACAAAGATGTTCTATGTCACAAAACAGTACAAAATTTTTAGCAACCCTCACTTAACTACCGCCATTTCCACTAACATTATTGGAAATGTTCCTATCCACGCAGTACGAACTAACCGTATCCTGAGACCTCACAGTATTGTGCTGCCCTCTGGGATTGATCAAGCGTATAACAGGCTCCCAAGCTGGTGGTAAATTCCAACCATCTATGGTATGGTATGGACTAATGTTGTGGGGGTCAGCGGCGGACATAAATACTATTTTTGTACTTCAAAAAAGAGCCGTTCGCTCCATATACGGCCTTAGACCACGCGACTCGCTCCGAGAAGTATTTAAGGAGATAAATATATTAACTGTACACTCTCAATACATTTATGACAACATAATGTATGTACGCAAAAATTTGCACCTTTTCAAGAAGAATTGTGATAGTCATAAATTCAATACAAGAAACAAGAACAAACTTGTAAATCCTAATCTTAGACTTCATAAAGTAGGAAAATCATTTGTGGGTCAATGTGTAAAATTCTTTAATAAAGTACCTCAAAGTCTTGTTGAACTACCCCTTCACAAGTTTAAATCGCAAATTAAAGAAAAGTTAATGAAACGAGGTTATTACAATGTAAAAGATTACTTGAACGACAAGGATTTGTGGTCATCTCAGAAATAGTCTGCTCCTCTGCACATCATGTATTTTGACTTTACTGTTGTTACTCTGTTATCGCAATTATTGTAAACAAACAAGATTAAAAAAGAGTAACTACCGAGTTTCTTGCCGGTTTCTTCTCGGTAGAATCAACACCTCCGAACCGGTGGTAGAATCACATTATTACTTTTTAATTTTTATGTTATGACTTGTCATAAGTGCTTTTTAATAAGTTTACATGAATAAAGACTATTTTTACTTTTTACTTTTTTTTTTACATCCTCACGATTGAAATTCGGATGTTTTTTAATTTCAATAGCCTCTCGCAGCATCCTTGGTAAGTAACGATTCTCCCTAGCAAGGACCTGCGGTTTATCAAAACGTATGAAATGGTTGGGCTTATCAAGGGCATGTTCACAAACTGCTGACTTTGTAGATCTCCTATTCTTAATATCACCTATGTGTTCTTTGATACGCGTCCCTATGCTTCTTTTGGTTTGACCTATATACGAGAGCCCACAGTCACAATCAAGCTTGTATACACCCGCTGTTTGAAGAGGAATATTACACTTAACAGGTCTTAAAAATTGATTAATCTTCTTCGGCGGCTTAAAATAAGTTTTAATAGAAGCACGCTTCAAGATGTTCCCAATCTTGTCAGTGACACCCTTCAAATATGGCAATACAGCAGGCTGACGCTCAACTGTGGCTGGTTTCACTCGGTTTCTGCGACGTCGCGGTGCTTTGAGCTTGTTTTCACCCAGCACACGCTTGACATGCTGGACTTCAGCATGCAGGTGGTCATCATCACAGATCCGTTCCGCTCTCTGTAACAAAGTTTTACCAACAGTAGCTAACTGCGAAGGATGGTGGTGAGAATCACCGTTTAAGTAACTTCCGCTCTCTGTAACTTTGTTACAGAGAGCGGAAGTTACAAACCATCAACCGAGTGAAACCAGCCACAGTTGAGCGTCAGCCTGCTGTATTGCCATATTTGAAGGGTGTCACTGACAAGATTGGAAACATCTTGAAGCGTGCTTCTATTAAAACTTATTTTAAGCCGCCGAAGAAGATTAATCAATTTTTAAGACCTGTTAAGTGTAATATTCCTCTTCAAACAGCGGGTGTATACAAGCTTGATTGTGACTGTGGGCTCTCGTATATAGGTCAAACCAAAAGAAGCATAGGGACGCGTATCAAAGAACACATAGGTGATATTAAGAATAGGAGATCTACAAAGTCAGCAGTTTGTGAACATGCCCTTGATAAGCCCAACCATTTCATACGTTTTGATAAACCGCAGGTCCTTGCTAGGGAGAATCGTTACTTACCAAGGATGCTGCGAGAGGCTATTGAAATTAAAAAACATCCGAATTTCAATCGTGAGGATGGTTGGAATTTACCACCAGCTTGGGAGCCTGTTATACGCTTGATCAATCCCAGAGGGCAGCACAATACTGTGAGGTCTCAGGATACGGTTAGTTCGTACTGCGTGGATAGGAACATTTCCAATAATGTTAGTGGAAATGGCGGTAGTTAAGTGAGGGTTGCTAAAAATTTTGTACTGTTTTGTGACATAGAACATCTTTGTCATCCCGTGATCACGACTGCTGTAAAGGAGTCGAAACGTCGGGTTAGAAAATGAAAGAAAATATAACACCGCGAGTAGAATCCGTAAAGTTGTTTTATTTCGATTAATACTGTAGTTTGTTTTCTATTGTTACACTTAAATATTATTATGTAAATACTCATACGAATCATTCTGTTTTGTAAGCAATGAAGTCTATCTTCTAAAATATGTTATCTTAATTTGGTGTCAGAACAGCCTTAGTTTGTAGCATGTCTTCTCCGTTAGGCTACGACTGCATTGCTGCTGTAACTTTTAAGTGATGTGAGAATAAAACATTACTAGGTATGTGAGACATACATACATACCTGGTAATGAATTATTAAACAAAACACTAATACTATCACAGTCATACGTGGCCGAGGAGGTCGAGCACTCTCGACCGCTATCTCAAGCGGAATGAGGCCAAGCGGAGCAGCGAAAAGCGAGCGCTTCATAAATGCGATTTAATTATTATTTGCCATTTTAATTCGTAATAACTAGAACTAATATTTTGAAATGTGTATGATTGTGGTTTGCGTGTGCAAGAAGCTTGTCGTTTGGCTCAACTCGGCTCAGGAATTCGTTTTTCTTTGTACAGGAAGTTTGGTATTTTTGAATTTCAGTGTATCATTGAATTCACTGTTTAAAAACAAAAATACCTACACACTGTTGTTTATTGTTTTGTTTTTGAACCAATATCTTATAGACTCAACAATATCTTCTAGTTGGAGTACTTGTCAAGAGTAACTATTTTTGTTGAGTTGTTGTCAAGAGTAACTGTTTGTGTTTAAATGTTACACTGAAATTAAAAGCTACCCAACTTAATATAAACCACTGGTGGTTTCAATGGTAAACCAACGGCGATTCGCACCAACCGTTTTGGTAACACATTCATAATGCGAACAGCAAAGGAGTGGGATTCCTGCTGAAGTGTTTCCACAGCTCTCAACTTGGGCTTCTTCAAGAAGAGAGTGAACAGTCATTGGTTAGGCTGGCATGTTCCACCATAGACCACATCATCACTTACGTTCAGGTGAGATTGTGGTCAAATGCGTGCCTAACTAAGTTATGAAAAAAACCATGAGTCTTTGCAGGCTTTAGGGCGAATAATCTACTGTTTATTTGATGCCGTACCAGTTTAGTGATCGTCATAATTCTCATTAATCTCATAATTTTCATAGTATGGCACTATACTTTCTGATTGACATTTTTACCTCTCACTGTAAGTTCACCTTCTTCCAATTTATACATTTACATAGAATGGATACGAAAATTTTCTGAATTCCACTTTCACAAGGTTACCGTATTACCTGTAAAAGTGGAACAATCAAAGAGACTGTTATATTTATAGGATTAAATAAAAGACGCAATGCTCCTACACGCGATGAGTTGCTCAGTGGCGCAATTCAAGCACGGTCGAATGCAACTCAAGCGGAATGGGGTCGCACAGGGAAGTGTTCTTGTTCGATTATCTTATATCGTGAATGAAAATATCATAACACAGAAAGTGGAGCGACCACCTTGCTTGGTGGACGGAGCAACTGAGAATAGCAGGTATTGGTAAAATGTGGGTCACAAAGGATAGTTTTTTATGGCGCTGCTGTTTGAAGGTGGAAGTTTCCTGGCTTCAAAAGAAGAAATACTCATACTCAGTACAATCTGAGATGCATTAGAAGATAGCTCTTTGGCGATTAAATACTTTTGCAAGTCGCTTACTGTTTCATGAGATCCTTAGTAATTTGTGATGCAGTTCCTGACGTTAATTAGCAATAATTGCTCTCAAAACTTGCATTGTTCTGCAAACTCAGTTAGTGAATAACGCCGAGTGTCAGTTAGCTCGAACTATCTTAAACGAACTAGTAGGTAAAATATTATTATATTGAAACTAAATTATTACTTTAAGTAATAAAATAAAAGATTCTATATATCTAAAATATTGTGACGCTCGTTGCGTTGAGCTGTTAACCACTGCGTCGTTTTTTTTTTGACAAACCACATTAATCGTTGTTCGTCGCACGAACGTTAAAACGGATTGAGACAGAAAACTGACTATTCATAACACAATCATTTAAAAAAATATATGTGATTCTATTACCGGTTCGGACAATGATTGCACGGAGAAGAACCCGGCAAGAAACTCGGTAGTTACTCTTTTCAGCAGCAAGCAAACGTTCTACTACTATAGGGATCTCAACTACAAGCCTACCATGAGTGAATATCATGTGAGAAAAATTTCGAATTAAAATGCTCAGTGTAAGTCAGCCCTAACAACGTTCAGTCGTTCGAAAAAGTGCTAAAAAGTGAAACGTCTGCCCTCCGCAGTCGAGTCACGCGCCCAATATTGCGATTGGCTGCGGATAGCTATCAATTTTTCTTGAGAACAGGCATGTATTTAATTATTCAAACGCCGTCGGTGTGTGATGAGGAAACATGCTGATTTTCTGAGCGAACGCCGAATGTAATATTCAGGTTTTATTTAAGTCTGCGCTCGTGCTCGAAGGATTCTGGGAATGGAATGGGACAGATTGTATGTTTTCGGACTATGATTATATTTGATTTTTTTCTGAAGTTTCCTGGTCTTTTTTTTTAGATTTTTACATGAAAATGCTAACAGACTAAACTTCTGCGCAATTTTATCCTACTAATCTTACTAATATTATAAAGGCCAAAGTTGGTATGTGTGGATGTGCCGTGTTGCTCTTTAACGAAAAAACTACTATAACATAACATAACATACCCTCACGACCATATCCCTAATGGGTTAGTCAGAGGCACACTGATTGTTGCAGTCATGGTGAACGGAATATTCAGAAGCCCATATTTCGCCGAGGGAATTTGAACCCAACGTGGTAAGGGGAGAGCCTACCGCCGTTATCAGGGTTGCTTGGGTTTTATATCAGTGTTTTCCACCGCCGGAGAGTTGGCCGCAAATTGTACAATGAACACAAAGTAGGTGTGTTCTGGCAGGATTTGATCTCGGGACCATCGGGTTCCAAGCCAGAGTGTTTAACCACTGGGCCACGACGCTCTCTCAATTTATAAAGAAATATTACTTTTTGACTTTTGTTTTTCAACTTAAGTCCACGAGGACGAAGTGGCGGGCGGCCGCTAGTAGATAGATAAATTATAGTGCTCAGTGCCAGTTACTTATGTTAGCTCCAAAAGAATATGACTATAAGTGGTCGCTTTTTTTGAACACCAATTTCCAAAGAAAACTCACAATGTTTGCGTGCAATACATCACCGGCGAAGGAAGCTCAAAAAAAGATAAAACAACGCTATCAGTAAACATGGAATATTATTAGGGCGGCGAACGACCAGTAATAAACGTGTACTAGATTTTTATGTGATTGTAATAAAACGCTGGATTCTTTTGCGGCCGAGAATTTGTACACTTATTCTGAAACGTTACGAGAACAGGAATATGTTTGTGGCTGGTGTTATGTTGTCCGCACTACCATTCCACTTCTGTGACAGGACACAAAGATAATTTATTTGAGTAGGTCTTTGGTTGTTGCTGATGTTGACTCATTTTACCAATTTGAATTAAAAATGGTGACAGTAAAAAAAGGTACAGTTAACACACGTCGTCTTCCGGCCACTCTTGAAGTTGGTACCACCGCCTTCCGAGCCTGAACGTTTAACCACTGGGCCACGACGCGACGCTCATAACCACCACGTTTGGTTAAGATTTCCTGGACAAAATGTGGGCTTCTGAATGTTCCGTTCATCAGAACGGTAACTATCAGTGTGCCCCTGACTCACCCGTTTGAGATAATTATGGTAGTGAGGGTATGTTCTTTTCTATAATTCAATTGATAAATTCTAAATATCCCCCAAACAAAATTGATCTTTGCCCTTAGCCACCAAAATCTACCACGCATGTTGGTCTTAGGCTAGGTTTTGCTGCCTATCTATTCCAAGGTCTTGTAAGATTTCAAATACTTTTTCACGATGGAGTGAAAAACTATTTGAAATCTTCAGAAACCATTTTCTGGTTAGCCACGAAGCTTAAAAAATGGCAAATCTGGTTTTGTTTTGTGTTACAGGGTCAATTTCAGTATTCTTCACCGGTAAACATTTAAGTCATAGCATATTGTGTGTTGTGGGATCAAATTGGCCAAAGTAACGTTTTCTATTCTATTCAGTTCAAAATGGTAATGATGATCTGTTTGTTAAGACGGCAGAGAAAGTAGATTGAACATTAATAACTGCTTGAATTGTAATCATTAATTATAATCAAATCGTCATCGCCCGTCAATCATTTCCAGAACGCAGCCCTTGCTCTCACGGGCCGGAAACGTTGGCTGTATTCATTCGGAATTTCAATGTCCTTTATCTGGTAGGAAAAGGCCGTAAACATCGTCATAAATTGTCGTTATTTGTGAAAATTCCGCGGCCTCTGCGCCGTGAATGATAGTCCATTAGGGCGCCGTTTTGGGGTTTTTAAGGGCACAATATGGGGCATTACAGTCTGCAATTATCCGGTAGTTCTTATCAGAGTACCTTAGCTCATTTGGAATCCTAAAGAAATTCGCTTTAAAGTTAAATACAAAAATCATTGATAAAAACACTTGGCAGGCAGTATTGTGTTTCTGCTGGTACGTAAGCTAGTTAAAGCTTTTTTGAAACTGTTGTAAGGTGAGCAGAAGGAATAGAGTATTATCACAAAAAAGAGGTTTTGTGGACTTTTACTACAGGTCTGCTTATAATCTATTGAGATATGAAAGTCAAAGAATTCGCTTTAATTATGTAGCACCCTTCAGTAGAGACAACGTTCAACAGTTTAACAGTATGGGATGAGAGGCTACCTATTTACTCATCGGTCATTCCTCCTTGATCTACTCCAAACAATTGTCAATTGGCAATAGTGAGATCAAAATTGGAAATGGGTAGCCTGATGAGCCGTTGACTGTACACAAGACGAGGGATGTTATTAACATTGAACTAATGAATTAAATGTAAAAAGCAAATGTTTAAGGATAGTACAGCGAATATGTATAATTTGTAGCACCTAGTGTGTTTAAGCGAGTGTTACAGTTCGTGTATAACAAACGAAATTGTAGCACCTTGCATGCTTCACATTTGTTTAGTGTGATGTTCCGTCCGTCTTTCTTTCACGTCCGTGGTGGCAAAGCAGCTTGCTTTTTTTTCGCATCGCAACAGTAATTATCTGTGAACTCATTTTGAATCTCAAACTATAATACTTACACATGAAAATACTTTAGGATATTATTCAAGTTCGCTATTAACAAAGTTTTGTAATAAACTACAACGTTAACTACGTCAGGAACTTCACATTTTAACAGCGACTAAAAATTCCTATCACTTGGCTAAGTGTCTTTCATGCTCTCGAAAAACTTTAATAATTACTCAGGAGTAACTCCATCACCTGCGATGCAGGCGTCAAAGTTGCGAGACCAAAGAGTTGGCGCGGCAACTGGTATCTATTACCTAAACCTAGGTTAAAAAAATACTAAATACAAAAAAAGTATTATACTCGTAAGAAATTCTGTGTTCAGATTATTTCGTAAAACGAACCAATAGATGGCGTTGCGCTGATTAGATTCGGAGTCCCTAGAACGCCATGTTAAGTTTATTCCATTCTGTGTTTCAGGAAACTAGCTGGCTACTTGTTCTGAATGTTAATTTAAAAATATAGGTATTCATGTTTTTCAAATCCTGTTTAACCGTGAGGTGGCCGTGGCGCAGTGGTGACAGGCATCGGCAATGATCGCTTTGGTAAAGCAACACACGCCGGGTCGGAAATGAAATGGGTAGCCACCTTGCCGAAATTTAGTGATGTGTATTTCCGTGCTTCGAAAGGCACGTTAAGCAGTTGGTCCCGGTGGACGTCGCTAGATGTCAGTAGTTAAGCCTAGCTAGAGGCCTTAGGGCAGCTTGATAACATCTGACATTAAGGTTGCTTACTAACCTTACACCCCTCCCACAATTTGCACTGAGCCCGCACGTTGAAGTATATCTCGTTCCACCTCATAGTTGAGGTGAGGACTGTGCCTAGCAGCGGGACGTATATAGGCCGTTTATGTTACTACGTTATGTATTTTAACAGTGGTCTCAAGTTAATAATGGTGGACTAATTCTAAGTCTAATTGTGGGTAATTACTGGGTGTTCCAAATACCCAGAAGACGATGACAGCATAAACGCGTTGCTTGTTGTTCTGTCTTATCGATAGTCTCATGCACAGAGTAGGCATACGCATTGAAGCCGGCGGTTGCGTTAGCGGTAAGGTTCAACCAACAAAATAGACAATTTTCAAGGCAATTCTTTCGCTAGTTTTCTTTTTCTTTATACTACGACGGTGGCAAACAAGCATGCGGGCTGCCTGATGGTGAGCAGCTACCGCAGCCTATGGACACGTGCAACACCAGAGCATTACTCGTGCGTTGCCGACCCTGCAAGAACCTTTTCAAACCCCTCTTGAAGAACTCCATGCTATAGCTCATCGAGAAAAACTCGGCAGGGAGTTCGTACCACAGTTTAAGTGTCCTGGGAAGGAAGCATCTCAGGAACCGAGCTGTACGAAACCATGGCGGCTCTAGAGTATGTGGATGAACACCCTGACGACGGCGGGCGGTGCGATGGTAGAAAGTAGCCGTGGGCATCATATCAAAATAGCTCTTCAGAACAAAACCCGCTGTAAGTAAGATGGTAGCACTTGAGTGTATTTGCAACTGCCAGCATTGGTCTTTCTGTAAAAAGTGTCAAATACTCTTTGGCATCGTTTAGCATCCAAAGTGGCACCGTCGCTGTAACGCCGGCCGACTTTCTATTAAAGTTTTAACTGTTGTTGCTCTTCGTAAATCGCTTATGAATTTGCTTATTTTAAAACACAAATTATTGCATCTGAAGTTATCAAATACTGACGACTAGTAATTTGACTGCAAAGAAGTAGTAATTAGTTTATTTCCTGGGCAAATTAACATCAAGTCATTGTTAGTGTTACAACTGATCAGTTAGTAGTTAATCAAATTTTTATTTGGAAAACGATTAATATCATAAATATGAAAACACTTTCACAAAAAAGCAATAACAATTAACTATAATAAACCTGAAAACTAAGTGTTCTTAGGGAATGAGATATCTATGTTATGTGTTCAAAATAATATGTTTGCTATTTTAGATAAAAAAACACTTTATAAATACTTTTATTTGGTTTGTTTTCTATCAGTTTGTTTGTTATCATATTATTTTTCGTTATTTTTCCCTCAGAGTTTTGCTAATTTCATGTAAATCAAATTAACAATCTCATTGGAATATTTTAATTTTGCAAATTGGTTTTCCCAATAGACTAGTCTGAGCAGGATTACCTGGTGAGCTTAACACGTCACAAACTCACAAACAATTACACCTCATTCAATTTACAACAATAATTACGGTGATGTTTGGTCGGAAACGTTATTATCACTATGCTACTGGGTTTATTCATGATGACAGCGTCATAAATAATATAAAATCTAGTACAATTCATGCCAAAAATAGTTAAATGTTGTTGGTTTTAATCACACATTGTAAACCAAGGATGAAGTCAGAAAAGTTCATTTTAATATTTACAGGGTATGACTAAAAGCAGTAGCAATTTTTTGGTGAGAAAAACCGATCAACTGAGTTGCCATACTTGTCGCCAATGGTACCTAGATTGCCGTTGGTTCATTATTTTAAAATTTATTAAACAAATTAATGACTGTACTCATGAAAGTAGAGAAAGCGCAAGGTGTGTGTCAGGATCGTAGCAAGTGGAAAGAAGTGGTGTATGCCTACCCCGCAGGGAAAGAGGCGTGATGGCATGTATGTATTGCAAATAATGTCAATGGCACCGCACTAACATCCGAAAAGTATAATGTTTAGTTTTATGAATAATTATTTGATAATACTGTCTCTTTTGGTTGATATTTTTTGTAGATATTTTTTGTAACTCTGTGAAACCTTTGCTCTCAATATGGGCCTAAATATTTAGAAATCTACTCCGAACCGAATACACTGATTCAACATTTACGAAGATTAGTAAGGCTTTGCAAGAATCAAAAGTCAATTTTAACTAGTATTTTACGTTTTTTTTTACAATCAAATAATTACAATTCTCGGAATACTCAGAAATCAAGATTTTTAAACTGCATTATTGTCCCTTGAGCATTACGATGTACAATATTACGAAGCATGCGAGCAATAGAAACCTTTTGACCTGTTAGATAGTATGCTTCAAAATTCAGTCCTGAAAACTCATGAAACTATAACCAGAATATAGCAAAGTCATGCAAATACCAACAAACGCGTATTATAATTATCTAAAATGGTAATCAGCTGATTGAGAGCAAACATGGCGGACGCCGCAAATATGAATTTTGTAAATTGATATGACGTAATTGCTTTGCTCATATTAGCTGAAATGAAACTGTAACTAGGTCAACGAAAACATTTTAACACCTTTTTAGGAGCTCATTTTGGTCAGACATCATCACGCCTACCAAATAGTATGAATAAACAATTCTGAATTAAAATCCATTATGTGAATTAATAAATTGTCATCTTGAGATAATTTTGATATTATATTATGACCAGAAAACCAATTATCATTATTCCCGGGTCAGATAGACAGACAGACAAAGTGAAATTGTAATTGTTCGGTTTTTAACGCTACAAGGTGTTTTTAATATCATGCATATTTGATCACGCATGCGGTATAGCCCCGCATGTAATGCCACGTGCGTGATGGAAACCAGAAGCGCGAAGCCGAGCGAGCAAAGCGAGCGCGCCTAGTGCGAGAAACAAAATTGCTCCAATACCTTAGTTTATCGTTGTTTATTTACCATTTATATCCACTGAATATTTGAATGCTAGGCAAAGTGAAATTTGGTTAAACATGAAATGAAAATAGTGTCAAGAAGTTTAACGATCAAATAAATAAGTTTGCGAACTGATTTAAGTTCAACTGAAGTTATAACATCCGAAATCTAAGACCGAGAACTACTTTTTATATCATTGTACGAGACTAGTGTTTATATCATTGTATGCTTAGTTTTTCCGAAACTATGGCCAATTTCCTGGGGGGCTAAAATGGCGACATTAGACGTTTCATATCTGAAACATAATATGAAACACTTTTTAAAATCCTAAAATGGCAACTTATTAGGTGAATCATATTATGAACATAATATGATTCATATTTGTTTTTCATACAATTTGACAGTTTTGTATGGGAATTCGTAAAATGGTGCACTTTTAAACGTCAAATTGGAGGAATGTTAGATGTTTAGGGTCAGTTCGCCTGTTCGCGTCCACCACCCCGTTCGCGTCCATTTTACGGAAAATCCTCGAAATTAAGTAAACTAATACAACAATTAAAAGTACGTCACTAATGCTAATACTTCAAAGTTAAGTTCAAAGACACACGCACATAAGGACAAATAGTGTGCAGCGGCGCATTCGGATGTTTTTTATTGATTTATGTGAATTTTAAGATACATTTTTAACGAATAAAATGAGATAGACGCGAATTAAATACATCTTATTTAGAACTTAGCGTTTGCGTCCGCTATGGCCGCAAACTACACCTACAGCAGATAATCATAAACCAAATTGCGTCCACTACTTTCTTAAATGCAATAAAATTAACTTGCTTGTAAAAATAATTTCCAATGTATTACACCAGAAAGATTCGGCCGGTCTGTTAGTGGTCTCGGTAGCATAATTGGTAGTGCAGTCGCCCGGCTTGCGAAAGATGCGGGTTCAAGTCCTGCCTGATGCCAACATGACCAAATGTCTTTTTCTGGTTTTCTTCAGAAAGATACTGCATGGAAAATGCTAAAAAACAATAATAAAAATATTCCAATGTATTGTTCATAATTATGATACATTTTTAACTAAGACTACGGCTAATAATTATATTTTTAAATGAAATAAGTAATTCCTTTCATTATTTTTATTAGTCAAGACATTAATTAGGTCTTCGGTGACAAGAAATAATGATGAAGAGAGAACATAAACTGAAGACCATTTAAAGAAAGCGTAAAATGAAATGCGAAATGAAGAGACCTGATTACTGTTTATTCATTCATAGACAGACCACTGGAGAACAGACACAGGTGGACTTATATGCTACACAGACGGATTCAGGAAATAATCAATCAAACTCTTGGTTGCTGGCGTGCACAGACGCACTATGTGATGATGGCTCGGCGATAAAGAGATCAGTACGCTTGGGCAGGCTGGCCAGCGTTCTTGAAACCAAAATTTATGCATTCTGGTTCGCGCTTACATAGCAGGCAAGCGTCACAACGATGTCACAAAAGTGACGGTCTACAGCGACAGCAAGGTAAGAGTAGCACTGCAAGCATTCAACAACCAGCGACAACATCAGCGATTGTCAAGGAATGCAAATCAGCGCTAGGGAGACTACTTAGCTGGCAAAGCGGAAGTTGGATGTGCAAGGGTCCCCTGCCAAGAGTTAATGCTGGCAGTAAAGCAGCTCATAAATTATTCCCGCGAAATGGTCTACAGTGGACGCTAATTGTCATTTTTGGAAAAACACCTAATTCTGTAATTTATCTATTCAAAAAAAGGAATGTTTCGAAAAAAAATTTAAGTTGATCCTAAAATAAACTAGAATATAATGGATACATTATATATTTTTTTATATAAATCAGTGCTGGAGCATCTTTTGATTCACTGTCAAGTTTGGCAACTGCACTAAATGGACGCGAACAGACGAAATTACCCTACTAGGTGACAGCGCTGAGCTGTCAAATTCACATAGCAGTAAACATTATTTAATCGTTTTTTGGATAAAATTATTTATTCCTAGTAAAATGTGTTACTGTGAATTATTATAATGACACCAAGAATACATAATAGTGACAGTAAATTGAACCAATTTCCAAGACCGTGGTGGAAGCGACACTAAAGGTTTATCACATTTTGAATGAAATTCCTGAGAACTTAGTTCATCACATTTACGTTAACTAGCTGTCTTCTGGTGAATATTCCAATATTATAGAGTAAATAAAAAACGTTTTTGTTATTAAAATGTGTATTATTTAAAAAATGTGCGGCATTAAAACCTAAAAATCTGCTCCCAAATAAAGTCGTCTTGTACGCCATTGCCGAGCTTAGTTGCCGAGGCAGAAGTTTGGCAAATCACTCGGGCTTTGTTGTTACAGAGTCATGTCTCCTTGCAAGTATCTTCAATCTCAAGAACATGCCTAGCTAGCACCAATTTCTTGTCTTCATTCATCGTTACCGGTCGGAAAATGATTTTTATCACAAGTTTTCACGAACATTATTTACAATCTCGATTGACAGCTGTGACATTATTGTTCTTAGGCCACCTGTCACGGTCCTCATTGCCAGACATAAAAATTGTAAATTAAAAACATTCTACCATTATTAGTGATAAGAAATCACACAAATTCAATAATAAGCTACTTTTTAAGCCTTGAATTATTAGTTGTAATGATGAAAATATTTGTTTAATGAAAACCGTTAAGTTTACAATTATTAGGCGCGACACTATTTTTTTTGGTCATCAAACTATGTCTAAGAGTCCAAGCCATGAAATAAATTTAAAAAAGAAAAATATGTCTAAGATATGAAATGTCAAGTAGGTGAAACACTTTTCATGTCGCCGTTTTACCGTTTTTAGCAATTCACCAGATGAAACGTCAGTTAGATGATTCATATATGAAACACCTAAAATGTTGCCGTTTTAGCCCCCCTGGAGAGTAACACTACGAGTATATAACCGAACAACAAGATTATTCCCCCACGAGGCAATGCCATGAACACAAATCAAGAGTTATTATCACTAAGTTACTTTCTTTATGTACCAAGGCGATAGGTTTTCGTAAAACAAACATGGACAGTGGACAAAAGAAAATCTATTTTGCACTGACCCTAAAAGATGACGGTCCCTACAGGAGCCGACAGGAGCAAGTTTTGATCAGAGCAGGTAAAGGTTTTGGGGCGTTCACACTGAAGTTCAGCATTATATTTATAACCCACACAGTTTTATTGAATTTTAGACATATATTTTTTTGTTTTTTTTATTTCACAGAAAATATAACTAGAAACAAGACACTAGGCGGACTTCCTGGAGGCATTCTCTACCAGTGCCGAGTAATGCTTCTCCTACTTCTTAGAGCTTATTCTGAATTAGTCATTCATTATCATGCTTCATCTATTTATTAACATTCAATGAAATTTGGTAATCATAATTAGATAATCTTAGGACAGGACAAAATAACAATATTTATCATCGCTTATAGGCTTGAAGGGGCTGAAATTACTTCGCTACGAAAGGCAATAATAAACGAATACCACGCGGGCTAAGCCGCGAGCGGATAACTACTATTCTATAAAACCATTACTTAACATAGTAGCAGTAGAGCAGTAGTGTATATTTGAACTTGTTTGCGAAGCAGTGTGAACACTCCCACTACAAACGCACCTCGTGTGTGCAAGTTAAATATTCAATGCGTGGTTTCCTTAACAAGTTATGGAGGTGCCTCGACCCGGCTTAGTTATGTACCGCCCGTGTCGTGTAGCTACGGATTAATAATACCTGCGTTTTGACTTAACCCTTCCGAGATGATCTTATAGGGTAAAGTACAATGTGATAATTTGGACTAATCAGTGCATAATAAGGCCTTTGACTGAGAATCTCTTTCGTGATGCCAAAGGGTTAGTTCAAACGGTCGGGTTCAGGTTTTCGTTGATCAAAATCTTAATTAATGTATCATGCATTGAATCTGCTGTCTTATTGAACTTAGTTGGTAGAGATTGTCTAAGCTGAAATGACGAGCCCCTCCACCGTAGATAAGGTGCAACAACAACACACAAGCAAATTTTAAATAGGAACGCAGTACATTTAAACATGCAATTTTGATAATTAGTCGTTCAGTTGCCGGCATGCGTTTGCCGTCTGGGCCTAACCGTCAACCTATCATAGTTGCATGTGTATGTGTATTGCGTTCATATTTGAAATTGGCTTGTGTGCGTAAATGCAGTGGTGGGGCACGCCATTTTAGTCATTTTAAAGTTTGAAACGACCAACTTAACTTAAAACTGAACGTTGTTTGCTTCATCGGTGCAGTTATGCCTTACTACAACTACTATAAATGGGCTCAGTTTAGATTGTGAGAAATAGCAGACAGAGCAGCACCAACTGTTTCCGTCGTAGGGAACAAAAATCCCATACTTCTCCAAGTGACTAAGAATGCAACGAAGTAAGGGCAAGCGGACCACTCCATAAATATTATGCCGTACCCGTCTTTGTTTTTACTGTTAAATAAACTTACCTTATGCCCACATACCAATACATCTGGCACTGGTTCTACCATCACACTCCGACCTCACATCGGAATTCTTCTAAAATTCACATATATAAAACTATTTCCCATCCGTCGTATTCGGTAAGCCGTAGTAAATTTTGCAGGTACTCTGCAAGAGAGCGCGCGTCTAAAATATTCAGACGGAGCGGTCGGGACGAGAAATAAAACCGGTATGGACGTGCCTGTGCCATTGTAGGGTTAACTTCAGTATTGGTCTTACGGTCTGCTTTATAAATACTGGCGTAGCCAATATTAAATTACTCGTATTAATTAGTTGGCTTGGGCGAAACTTGCGGGCTTTGCTGAAGCAAGATTGCCGTGGAAGTTGTCTCAAATTAATTTAAAAATTGACACCTGGATTTTTTTACTGTAGTTTTTCAGGAAATTTTGGCAACGAAAATTCCCTCTTTTGGCTAAATGTGGGCTTCTGAGTATTCCGTTCACCATAACGACAACAATCAGTCTGCGTCTGACTGACTGACACACCCGCACGACCGTATCCCTAATGGGGTCATTAGGGATATGGTCGTGAGGGTGTGTTATTTATGTGTCAGATGTTCTTAGAGTAAATGTATCAAAGATATTAAATTTTATTTATTACCATCACAGTAAGTTCGCGTAAGCCAGCACAAAGAATACCCGCAAACAGTTACATTCCAAGTCACCCCATATTGATGCAATGTAAAAGGGCAGAGACCAAAAAAGGCGACCAATTACGTCGTTATCTCCAGCTTTAACTGAATAAAACTCCGCGTCGTTTCATCATTTTCGCGCTGCTAACTTTTAGTTAGTTTTTGCGCAAACTTCTGATTTATGGCTGCCCCGGGCGTCTCACCGCGCTCTCTAATAAAGGAATTTCCGAAAAAAGGTCGTTCCGAATTATGTTTTTGCAGACCTGCAAGTTTGAGATGGGTAAGATGCTCTTTGTGGACCTTTTATTACGGGTTAGTTAGTGTAACGAATGCTTCTAGTCATTTACAGGGCTGTATCCGATAACTGAGTTATACAAGCCAACTCGAATATTTTAATTATTTGTTTACTTGACATATTCAGCTACACCTGACATCAATAATTTTGACCACATAGAAAGATATCAGTGCAAATAAATCATTTGGGAACTACACACCTCTTATCACTTAATATCACACTTGGAATGCAATAAGGAATTGAATTTAATTGAATTTATTACCAGCAGCGTTTCCCAAGCTGTTCATCATCAAAAATCAGTTTAACGAAAGTTAACAGTCGCCCTTCGAGTTGGTAACAACTAGTATCCACAAATTGTTAGTAATTGTTAGTATAAGCCTAATTAGTATGATAGCACTTTATTAAATACTAGCGACCCGCCCCCGCTTCGCATGGGTGCAATAGGATGTTATAATACACATAAACCTTTCTCTAGAATCACTCTATCTATTAAAAAAACCGCATCAAAATCCGTTGCGTAGTTTCAAAAGTTTAAGCATTCAAAGGGACATAGGGACAGAGAAAGCGACTTTGTTTTATACTATGTAGTGAAGCAAAAAATTTCCTGACGGAAGAGTCAAATGTTGTGACGTTTGAATAAAATGCTAACCTGATCAATTTTTAGCTTCATAGGTTAACAACTTGTCCATAAATTAAAAATACTTTTTCACTGAGAGCACACTTTTCAAAGAGCAGTCACACTGATATTTTGTTACACAGTACCAACAAGCTGACGTAGCTATTGGCATTTTCGGCGTCACACGTTAACAAGTTGCTGCGTCGACGCCGCGCCCTCGCCGCGACCTCGCCGCAGTCGTGCCGTTCGGTAAAGAAGCCAATCCCGAAACGCGCGCCCAACAAAACGAAACATGTGGCCCGAATTATTTGAGCATTATTTACCATATCACTAATGAAGTCAGAGGCACACTGATGGTTGCCGTCATGGGGAACGGAACAATCAGAAGCCCACATTTCGCCGAGGGAATTTGGACTCAACGTTGTAAGGGGCGAGCCTACCGTTATCTGGGTTGCTTGGAGTTTATATCGGTGTTTTTCGTCAGGGGAGAGTTAACCGTAAATTATACAATGAACACAAAGTAGGTGTGATCGCCAGATTTGATCTCGGGACCACCGGGCTCGGGGCCAGAGTATTTAACCAGTAGGCCACGACAATCGCACGAAATATTAAGGAAAATAGGAAAAATACGCATGGGGCCCACGATCCACCAGAGCGCAGTGAATCGGGAATTCGGTTTAAACAACCAATCAGATAATTGTTTTTCCTAGGCTTCGCGGTACCACGTGTCGGTACCGCATTTCTTAACCTACGCGTCGGCCTCCCTCGTCGGCCTCCCTAAATGCTTAAGGGTGGGCACCCTTAAGCATTTTGAATATTAG
Organism: Udea ferrugalis; assembly: GCA_950022985.1. Taxonomy (NCBI): domain Eukaryota; kingdom Metazoa; phylum Arthropoda; class Insecta; order Lepidoptera; family Crambidae; genus Udea; species Udea ferrugalis. The sequence continues at coordinate 440,287 of OX465521.1, forward strand.
GGGGTAAGAGCCTGGTGATCACCTCACTAAAGTCAGTCCAGTAAAGCTGTAAGCACCAAAATGGAGAGCTGCTCTTCAACTCCTTTCTCGTTCCTAGCTCTATATCTATGCCACATCCTTTTTTCAAGACGTCTAATTTACGTAAATTGTGTACCTATTTATTGTTCTTTATTAATATGTTACACCCTCGATTATGTATCCCCGCTAAAAATTCAGTAGATATTTAAAATAATACTGTTCTCCTATGTAACCATTATGAATAGCGGCATAAAAACAACCTATCAAAACAAATTTCCACAAAAACACACAAATTCAACAGTTTAATTGCTGCGTGCATTCATAATCCTGTAAACATACCGGCGCGCACCTGCGACACACTAGCGCCGTTTTATGAGCGGCCCGTGGCGCGAATGGCAACTAAACAGCGTTGGGGTCAGGAAAACACGATAGTGTAACACAGCTTTAGCTGCTTGGACAGTCCACGTAATTTAAAGCATTAACTAAAGTTGAACAATAATTTTATCCAAACCATTTAGAGCACAGTAAAGTAAAGAATTGTAAACCCGGTAGGTGTTGGCATATTTGACTCTATATTGGAATAAAACTAGATTCGACCACTTCACTCGTACAGCAGTTGTGATCACTAAATGGTAATTCCATGTCATAATATATATAATTACCAGTTATCGTCCCACAATTTCTACTGACATTGCTAAAATTGTTTCTAACTACGCAAAAACTGACTTTATTATGTCTACTGTCAGAGTGGTTTTCAACGTGTGCTACCTATTTATTTGAAAAATAGAAAAAAATGTAGAACTACGTGTTTACGAATAGCTACGAGTATGAACCAAACCAAGGTTTATGACGATGCCAGAAACACACGTAGCGTCCCCGCGCAGTAGCCACACGGCGCCACGGACATGTTCCCTGTAGTTTTTATACATTTTACATAGACTTGCCGCACATGGTTAAGCCAAAAGCCGCCTCACACCACACGCTACAATCTACAAGAATACTAGCAGCCGCCCGCGACTTCGTCCGCGTGGACTTAGCTGTATGTGAAAAAAGAGTTTCCGCTTTTCTGTTGAAATTTTCTTTGCTATAAACCTCACGGAGCCCGAGACCTTTCCAACGAATGCGAAACCGTGGCAATCGGTTCGGGCGTTCTGGAGTTATAGCGTCAGGAAGGAAAACCCGACTTATTTTCATATAGAAGATGACAAGTGGCGGCGTTTTGTGGTGCCACAAAACGCCGCGTGACGCAAGTATTCAAACAAAAAAATGAAGTGAAAAGATTCATGCTTATTTGAGCCACAAGAAATTTAAAGCAGTCATTGTGACGGTCAGTAACATTTTTGGTATTTAATTATAGACGCGAATGCCCTGTCGTATGTTTTCAGTCTAACTGCCAATAACCACTCTGTTCGATACAAAACTCACGTTGTAGCCTATTCACAATCATTTCACGTATGCGAATAGAAAATTTATAATATGAAGCTATTGTACTGGCCAGTCTTTGGCGAGTTACTGAAGTTTGTGAAATATTTTGTCGGCCAACTTTTGTTGGGTGCTAAGAATTTTTGTGCCGAAGTATTTTACACTATCACTATCAGAACTTGGTCTGACTAGTCTGGAAGTTTGAGGGCTTCAGCGATTGTTAGCTTGGCTACAAAGTTTCTTTTTGAATAAAGGACTTTAGTATTAAAATTAAGGTATCATTTTAGGCCTGGTATTTTGTTGACGTCAAATCAGATTCTACGGATATTTGTGGATAAGTTAAGTAACTTGATCGAAGTGACAGGTTTTTGGGTAATGTTTACCTGAAAATCAAGCAAGGTTTAAATGGTAGAAATCTCGCTGTCCTGTCATCGAGGCTGTCACTCAGCAGGTTGCCCTTGGACCCTCAATGCACACTTTGAACGTTGCATTATCAATTTTGGAATTTTGTAGAGCTCAATAACTACGGTAGCACAATCAGAGTCTTTCTCAGAACATGATGACTAACAGAAAATGATGTGCAGTTTCAAAGTCAAAACATTATCCATCCTTTGCTCCACCTTTTACTACTTCACATTGGCGTTTTTCAAAATTTGATTAATGGAACGGCAACGGCTATAAAAGGAAAAGATCTGTGAATGTACCTATGACGTCATGGTATTACCTACTGAGCCTTCAAAGTAAGAGCGTACTCTTCGCGTACAAAGGGTATTAGTAAACTGGTTTCTCTCATCTAATTACTTTACAGGACATATCATTCGCGTCTATTCCTGTATCTGAACATACTGAACTGTAAACGTACTTGCTTATACAGTAAGGCCCAAAAGCTACTAAAACTTAGGTACTTCGGGAACACCCGATGAGATTTTGGACCATCCTGTTTCAACATACAGAATATACTGTAACATTGAGGTAAAAACAGTGTTTATAAATATTATTGTCAATCTTCACTTAGAAGTAGGTATACTGTTTTCCTATCTATTGTACTTAAATAAGTAAATACAAGTAAGGAGTTTGTCCTTTTAATTTTTACCTCCGATAAGAATCAAACCCACTTAGAAGCCTGCTTAGAAGAAACCACGCTACCCCTGGTTGCGGAAAAGAAAGGAATACGGTCTACGCTAAATATAACAGAATCTGCGCAGAATATCTCAAGTTCCTAGTTTAAAAGACTAAGTATGAAGCGAATTGAGTGCACAGATCATTATTTCCAATTTGGTGGTGTAGCCGGTTGCATATTAAAGTTTAAATTGAACGAACACTGCGGCGCTGTGTAAGTCTGCATTAGGACTCCTGGGGGAAGACGAGTGACGGAGTGAGGAGACGGTGCTAGCGGGAGCGGGATAGTATGAGCTTGTGAAGATTGCCATGATTAGTGAAATACTGGCAGGTGATTACCACATGTTTTTTCGATACAATCCACAAAACAAGAAGTAAAAACATATGCTTTGTTCGTATTTACCACTGTAAAGACCATTTTACAAACCTGTAACAAAAATAAATGTATAGACAAATCAATAAATATGACAAATAAACAACATCTAAGAATAGTAGCAAATAAATAACAATATAATATCTTAAATAACAATATCTTAGACACAATTAATAGGAAAACATACGCTGTAGGTCTCTTGCTCAACATGAGTAAAGCCTTTGATAGAGTCAACTTTTAAATTCCTTTAGATAAGTAATATAGGACCGGTATCAGAGGACTAACACATGATTGGTTGAAGTCTTATCAATAGAACCGCTTTCAATATGTAGAGATAGAAAACACAGAATTTGAAACAGGGAAAATTACTAACACTAGATCTGATAGAGCCACTGTCACTGGCTCTATCCCACAGGGAAGCGTCTTGGGTTGCATTTACATGTACGTAAATTACTAGTATGGGTCCGTGAGACTCACTCGATTTTATTACTTACTAATTACGCAGCGCAGGCGCTATCCTCTCTCTAAAGAAATGCCCGCGTCGCTGCAGGACAGGAAGGTACTGAGACGGGAAGGGAAAGAACTCGCTAGATGTAAAAGCTATAACGTTCTTAAAATTCGGTCTGAGTCCAATGGACTCATGTAGTAAACTTTTTTCAAACTTAAGTCCACGCGTTCGAAATATAATTGAAATGATTGTATTTGACATTACTTAAAAATATAACCAGCATGGTATATTGCTAAAATGTACACTAATTTCAAGATAATAAATACAATCATCCTTTGTAAATAACTCAACAAGGGCATATCAAACTATTTAATGAATAAATTACGTTGAATAGCATTCAATTATAATAATAAATCATTGACATAGATAATAAAATACATTCATGTTCAATTTCTAGCGGAATATGATCCAATCATTGCATAACATCAATTTTCAGATAGCGAGATTTGGTTTTATTTTAATTTGTTAAAATAACAGCACTTTTTAATAATAGGCTTATGTAAAACTTGCCTTTTTTGCCATATTGATGAAATGGTGCAGTGGTGGAAATTAAGGCTCAGAATACTGGATGTTCTAAAAAATGACAAGCAGAAAAGAAGATAATTATGTAAGGGAAAACAGAGCTTAGCCGCTAACCCACCGGGTTACTACCGGCATCATGGTTGCTATTTCAAGCCACTGACAATATTCATGGCGAAAAATCTCTAAAAAATGCTCTTAACCACGAATAGGCTTAAAAAATGTTCAAATCACTGCTATAACCTTCATCAGCAGACTTAAGACGAATTTTAAGCAGAAACAAATTACATCAAGTAACAACTCAGTTTGAAAGTCACATTCTCTCAAGTAACAAAAAGTTAACTAAGTAAGTTACTACAAAACATTATAATATACGTTGTCAATATCGATGCGAAGTCGAAAACTGTCCCCTGGCGTAAGTACCTACAATTTGACCGTGTGTACAAGATAGTATGATCATTTACTAGAGCGTACACGAGACGGACACATGTTGCGCAGTGTCGTCTCAAACTGTCAATGCTTTGCTCAGGTGTTTGAAGTTCTGATTTCGGATGCCACTTTTTTAGCACGTCTTTTTTATTAAGAGCGTCGTGGCCCAGTGGTTAAACACTCTGGCTTGGAACCGAACGAGATCAAACCGGAACACACCTACTTTGCGTTAATTGTACAATTTGCGGCTAACTCTCCGGTGATGGAAAACACCGATATAAAACCCAAGCAACCCGAATAACGGTGGTAGGCTTGCCACTTACCACGTTGGGTTAAATCCCTCGAAATGTGGGCTTCTGAATGTTCCGTTCAACATGACGGCAACAATCAGTGTGCCTCTGACTAACCCATTGGGGATGTGGTCGTGGGGGTATGTATGTATGCTTTTCTATTAAAATATCATTGGCGCATGGCCTTCCGCTCCCTCTTATCACCATGACCTCTCCCTCCCACGATCCTCGAGGGCTAAGAACAAAGTATCGCTGCAGTTGTGTGCATAATTCACTTTATTGCGTCTCGCTGCAAGATGTACCATGTCATAATTCTTTCGGTGCGCCAGTACGGACGGAAATACTAGTCAGCAACGGCTATAAATGTATGTTATAGAGCTTTATTAAAAACTTTCTTGTTATTTCTAAAATATATGTGTAACATCTTTCTTTGATGTTTTAATGTGAGGAAGAGGGAAGGGAGTCGTTATTTTGAAGCATGTTAATAGTAGCACAACCTAATTATGTTTATTAAATACAGAGCGTACGAAATAATTAGTAGGTAGCAAATGTAGTAATCACATAACTATTTCGATGGTAAATAATTTAATTAAGGCAGTCATTAAATTTAGTAATACTATTCACACCAAATTTAACTCTTTAGTTATTGACTTATGTATTTTTCAAAGAAACATACAGTATTCTGAATAATGTAACGATATATTATTCTACAGCAAATCATACAGTATGAATGAATAGCAACAATATGCCATCAATGGTTGCAAAAACCTAACATAATATGGATTGTGATCAAACTTACCGTGTATCGCACTTATTTTATTATCAGCAGGAATCAATCAATCAAACACAGACAAAGCTAAAACTGTTAGTTTTCCATAAAATAATAATGCAAATAATGTTTTATGGAATACCGGTTTCATGAAATGGGAAGTTATCTTTTTTTTTTCATTTTTTTTTTTTTTTTTTTTTTTTTTTATACTACGACGGTGGCAAACAAGCATGCGGGCCGCCTGATGGTGAGCAGCTACCGCAGCCTATGGACACGTGCAACACCAGGGGCGTTACTCGTGCGTTGCCGACCCTGCAAGAACCTTTTCAAACCCCTCTTGAAGAACTCCATGCTATAGCTCATCGGGAAAACCTCGGCAGGGAGTTCGTTCCACAATTTAAGTGTCCTGGGAAGGAAGCATCTCAGGAACCGAGCTGTACGAGACCATGGCGGCTCCAGAGTATGTGGATGAACACCCTGACGATGGCGGGCGGTGCGATCGTAGAAAGTAGCCGTGGGCATCATATCAAACAGCTCTTCAGAACAAAACCCGTATTTACGAAAACTTAATTATATGACAAAATTTATCAGCCCCACTTATAAAAACCCTTATGTGGCTTATCTAGAAATTGGGTGAGATCGTTCTTAAATAAATAACACTGTTCTAGCTTACATGTTTATCAAAAAGGCTGTCATTATTTACTACCTTTTAGGTTATAGTATTGTTTCACATTTTTGTGTCTTATTATTACAGAGGCTGCCACACTAGAGGTATCGGTCCCCGTACCATTTCTAAGTACGGTATATAGAATTCTCATGTAATACCATAGTGGTATCCATGTCTATTATTAGGTTTTTTTTCTGAATTATATTTGACGATTTAAATCGTTTTTGCTTTGTAGCCTTTTCGCACCAGATCTAGTAAATTAACATTTACTTTTTTTGTTTGTATGACGTTCGAAAATGCAAGAATTGGTTAGTTTTCGCTACTTTTGACATTATCTCTGTGAATAGCAAATTGCCATGGACGTTTGTTTCATTATCATCAGCCTGTCATAGTCTACCGCTGGAAATAGGTCTCTCCCAAAGTGCGTCACAACTCCCGGTTCCGAGCCTTCCGCATCCAGTCCGATTCCGCCACCGTTTGTTTCACAAAGCAACAAAGTAGGTACATATACTTACTTAGTTCTAAATTCAATGCAATTCAAATTTTGGGTCTGGGTCTTTTAAGACCTACTTTAAAAAAATAAATAAACTGATGTGTCCCACTGCTGGGCAAAAATCTCCTCCGAAGCTCTCCAACTATGCCTGTTATGGGCCAATATTTTCCATTCACTGGAGTGATGGCTCAAGTCGTCACACCATCGTTTACGGGGCCTTCCTCTACGGTGATGTCCATCTGTAGGGGGCCTTTTGTGGTAATATGGGCCCACCTATCTGGATGCATCCTATATACATGGCCTGCCCAGTTCCACTTCAATTTGGCTTTCCCCCACCTCACGTATTCCGGTTTTTGACCGGATGGTGGTGTTCCTGATCCTATCTATCAGCTTGACACCTAATACACTTCGTTCCATCGCTCGTTGGCAAACTTTGAGCTTGGACTTTTGATTCTCAGTGAGCGACCAAGTTTGTTTAACACCTACTACTTTCTTATATTCTTGTTCGACCTAAATAACGAACATTTGAAACGTTAAATCCGCTATAATTTAAATAATTCCTGCCCATCGTTTCACCTCTGATATTAAAAACGTTACGACCCGGTATGAAGCCGGCAGAACGGCGTTCCCAAATCATATCAAGCTACAAGATCTCACCTGATCAGGGCCCGTAAAACACTTATTCAATAAGCATTCGCAAAATAAAGGCTTTTTTATGCAGATAAGAGGTGCTTCGTACATGATTTTACGGTGTTCAGCAGTTTCAGGGTTCCGTTCTTATTTGTGAAAGGACAATGCCGAATTTATTATGTAAGTTAGCGGAGCTTTTTTTTTCCTGTCGCACAGTCCACAACTAGAATTTATTTTAGTGTATTAAGAGTTTGAAGAGTAAGTTTTTATTCAAACTGCTAACAGGTGACAAAAATTGAAGAATAACAACTGAAATCGATTTTTTATAAAGTGCTGACACTTGAAACTCGGTTCAGACTGCGTTATGAGGTATACTAAGTTATCATAATAAGGTTTGTTCAATAGATCAATTTGAATTCGAAAAAAGTTCAGTTTAGTTCAGTTAGTTTTAGTCGATGTAAATTTGAGGCTACAGTACACAGAGTGCGCGTGCGACGCCTAGACAGGCGCGGCATGCTGAGCGGTGTGAATTGCGGTGGGTTCTATGTTCCCCTTTACAAGCAATGCCGCTACGCTTGATATGGTGTTGAAGCCTTATCAGTGATAAAACGACATAAAAGTCAGACTCACTTGACTCTAGTCCCCGACGAAATTCACACGCAAATAGCCCTCATTGACGATATCATGCCGACCATCCGCATGACGTGTGGTCGAATAAATAAATATCTCTGGACATTATTCCACACAGCGCCATCTAGCCCCAAGTGAGCTAATTATAGTGCGTTTCTTTTGTAAATACATACTTAATATACATAGGAAACACCCAGCCCAATACAAACATGTTTGTACTTTGCGGGGATCGAACAAGCGACCTTTGGTGTAGTAGCAGACTTCTCAACAATTACACCAAGACGGTCGTCAAAAAGGATAGGGTAGGATAATGTTCCACACTAGGGGTTACCTTGAGGCCTCTCAATCTTCTAAAAAGACTGGTTAGCTGTACGGAACGCTTTACCTCCGCCACGAATCCTCCTTGTCCCATTTTTACTGCGTTCTTCTTACGCCCCACTTTATCTTTGTAACGGTGTTTTATTCGTATCGTGCGACCCCAGGATTCTATGGCGTTATGACGGCAATATTTGCGGTAATATTATTTTTATAGTTCCGTTTGTGACCGATAAAAGAAACCAGCTTGTTTACAAATTGTGACGTAAACCATTCTACAGGTTACGGTCAGCGCGTGATGGGGATACGTAAATAAATACGAATGTCGGTAATTCTAACCTTAGGTCTAGCAATAATTTGTTTTTTAAACAGTCTTGAAAGCGTTGTGGCTCAGTAGTTAAACACTCTGGCTCGGAATCATGGTCCCGAGATCAAAACAAGGGGGAACACCACCTACTTTGTGTTCATTTTTCAATTTGCGGCTAGCTCTCCGGTGATAGGAAACATCTATAAAAAAGCAAACCGGATAGCGGCGGTAAGATACTAGTCTGATTACTTTAAAATGATATATCTATAATGATGTCGTCTGACCGACATGTAAATAAAAATATAAAATTTACATATTGATTAAAAAATGATATTGCTGAAAATTGATAAAAATGTTTTGCGTTTTGCCTTTGCTTTTTGCCTGCGTTGCGCTTTGCCTTACGACGTCCGCTGAGATCAACTGTTTAACGTGCTTTCCGGAACACGGAGGTGCAAAGAAACTGTATTACTTTCCCCCGAATTCACAAACGTCAATCAACTCTCACGCGCTCACGCTAACGCTGTCCCGTAAAATGATAATAGAACTGAATGAGACAGCTATACTTCTGAGAGATGCTCCACTTAATATGTGTATGGGTGATAACGTTAAATCATCAATTTTATTATTCAAAAAGTAATAATAATCGAATATCTTCATGTTTCAATAAGAATTGTGAATGTCAGAATATCTCCATAGGTATATTAAATACACTGTATTTGTGAAGCGAAGTTGCCTGAAGCTTCTTCTCCTCTGCCTCTTGTATAATTGTCCACTATGTCACATAAAGATAAATAATGACTCCGTGATCCCACCTAAAGAAAGAGTAACGATAGGTTTTGGTGGGAAAAATAGGCTTCGAGCCAACCAGGGTTCGGGGTCGATTTACGAAGCTCAGGCTGATTTCCCTGAGGTAACGCCGTGGGGTGACTGTACTGCTGCACAACTTTAGACTTTATAGCACTGCTACAAAGACGAAATTGCCAAATTTAAAACTCATTAAAGAAACAAGAGCTAGCAAACTAATTGTTAGAACCCTGGAAAGTTCAAAATTAGGTCCAATTTAAGTTATTAATATTAACTTCACTGAGGTTCTTCTTGAGTGGCTCTTCAGGATCTGTAGTGTCTAATTAAGGACCTACAAGATAAAAGAGGTAGAGGTAGGTATTTTAATATTCTTCTGTAAAGTGATGATGGCAAACAAGCATGCAGACTGTCACGACACGACGTCGCAGCGTGAAAGTTTGCCACGTAGTAGCACGATGCGACGTCGTAAGGTTATATCGTGTACGGGCCGTTAGTTATTATTTAAAAATTAGGACCCACTTGGCAATTATAAAAACTAGAAGCCAACATCAATGAAAATGAAATAAAACTCATAAAACGACAATCGGCTACAAATTCATAATCCCGCTTTCAATTTAATTTCGCGAACAAGTTTCAGAGCTAAAGAAATATTCGTGGCGAGTGGACGTCTCGGCGCAACGGTGCATAGCAATGTTTTAAGATCTCGTGTCTTGCCATGCAAAAATAGATTCTATTTGATCCATTTTAAGGGCCCTAGTCGTGGGCGGTTTTCGCTGACGCGCACTGTGAGAGCCGCGTGCTTAAGTTTCGGATTAGGTGCAAGAAGTAAGGATCAGCGTAAAGTTTTTCATTATTATTATTAGCCTAAAGTAGTGTCCCACTGCTGGGCAAAGGCCTCCTCACACTTACTCCACTTTGTGTGGTCCAGAGCTATTGGTTGACCAGTTTTTCTGTCCTTATCAGTTCCATTGACATTTTAAGGGACAGCACGAGCGTAAGCGCGTGCTTAGCGTTGATTGACGTTATGACTTCGGGGGTTAGGCTTCTGAAGCCTTGGGTATGGGCTTTTATGCCGCTGGCCATCGCTACACGTTTTTATTTAACAGCTTCAATGTCATCTCTCAACGAACCCTCCTCTTCTTTCACCAAGACCACGGCAGATTTAAATCATATTGAGTTGAGTCATACGTGTAGCACTCGAGGGACAGCAATGATTGCTTTACCCAAATTGATTGGTGTTCTGCTTGTGACTTACACCAAAGTCTACCTTAAAAGTAAGGTTTCCTGGAACCGCCTCCGTGGAAATTTTCACTCCACACTTACGTTAGTTTATTTTTCGAGTGTAGGGTAATTTTCCCTCATTTTCATGGCAGCAATATCAAGTGTCACTTTTAATTTACACGTGTCTGGAAATATCTGCAGCATTTCTAAGATTTTACTTTGAAGTAAATTAATATTTCACTTTTTGTAGTGTTCTACTAAAGCTTGTATCATTAAAAGGCAAAGCGTGGGTAGTTCACTTGCAAGTCTCAAGGTCGGGCGTTAGCAATGGCTGCTTTGGAATACCATGTTTAACAGTGGAAGCCCTTCAGATGCAAGTTATGTTATTTTCGGAAATGACGTCCTGTTAAGCGCAATGGTTCGCGGGCTGGTTGAGATTTAAAAGGTTCGATTTTCACAGGAGCTCGAATGTTTGTTGATGAAACAGATATTGGGGCTTAGTCTTGGTGTTTGCGGTATTTTCATTCCTTCCGGATTCTGAAATACAAGGGACAACCTTAGTTTTGGATACACATAACAATATTATGTGAGGTCGTCTCAAGTATTGTAAACTTCCAATCGTGAGTTTGATTTTTGAACCTAGAAGTCTTACAACCCTAACTGAAGTTGTTATTCTCCGCAAATACCATATATGATGGTTTATTGATTGTCCTACAAATGGCTGGAATATTGACCACACTACTCGTATCTTAAAACACAAAACAATCTATTGAGCTCGCCAAGATGGCTCCTCATGATGTGAAGCAGCTGTAAAGCTAAGATATGGGGCTGATTGACAAGTACAGCGTTCCAGTTAATTAAGCTGGTTGTTACTCATCTTGAAGGACTGTATAAAAGTCTGTCACCTGGCTTAAATAATCCAGGATTATAGGCAGAAGAAAACACATGTGTTGAGTGACAGACCCATGTCAGTGTTACGTGAAATTTTTGGTATGGACCAACAGTTGGATCATGTGTGAATGTCAACATAGTTCAGAAAGTGGAGGGGTAAGGATTTCATCACTTAGAACAACTCTAATAGAAGATGCCAACAAAATGATGAATGTAATAAATATCCGTTGCCATCATTGTTATCAGAATTCCAACGGGAAGAATTCATAAATCACTGATATACTTTTTCCCTTCACACCACAGGCTTTAAAGTCTAATAAATCATTAGAAAAAGCTCAAGAACGTATGACACACTCGACTTAACCTAAGACAATAATAAATCTAGTGGCGTCACGTCATTTTATCGGAGACGTTGATGGATGACTCCAGCCCTCCACGTCTCATTCATTTATTACGCGCGTTAAAACTCCTCTGTTTCGGGAATTCATTTGTTACCAAAGGAATTAAGTTGCCGTATTAAGTTAGTTTATGATCCAGATGAGAAATGTTCCCGGATTGGGTTGAGTTATCTTGAAAATTTCTGCTGTCTTTTCGGTGGGAATGGCTGTTTTGATAAAGGCGAATGAACATTCTGGAACTGAATTATTCCAATATTTTCTTAATGAGCTTGTAGAGGACCAGAAGTAGTGAAGATAAGCTGACTGTAATGTATAACAGGCTGCAATGCTACTTTATATGGTAACTCAAGCAGAGGTGATGGAGCCAGGCAGCACTCAAAAGAAAGGAGAGAAAACATGGACAATGTCAAAGAATGGAAAGTTGCACTGGAGAGACTAGCCAACATAGCTGAAATATTGTGTGTTCGTGGGTACGACGGGTACGACGAAAACGCTGACAACGAGACAGTAAACAATAGAAGAAAACGGGCTAATAAGAGGCTGGTGGGGCTAAAACTCAGATTGCCAATAGCCCATAAGATTACCAAGGGAGTAATGAAGCGTAGAATTAATCACTGTGGCACAATGTTTTCTCGCCACACTCGAATTGGTTTTTACTCCAAAGATCAGACGATCTGAGCCTCATAAGGTTTGATCCGCTTTTGATTGAATTTGACTCATTTCCCAGTATTTGCTTGAGCTGAAAACAAGCAAGCTGCAACAACAAGGAGCTGAAAGGGTCTGCCCTTTAGATCCGAGGACATTGCAATGCAGAAACACCACCAAAAAGTTTGTTTTTAGAATGTGCTTGTCTATATTTATTTTCATATGGTATCTCAGTATCGTTAACTATTTTAGTTTCGGCTTCAGACACTCATGAAAGCCATAATTAAACCTAGACGCATGAGCGCCACGTAATTTGTGAGCAGTTCATTATACGTATGAAGTGGAGCCCCATTCACTGCGCCTTTTACTCGCTCATAAAAGGATACGGCTTGCTTCAAAATATTGCCACAGCTGTAGCCTTTTTGTGTCTGCACCTTTATTGAAAGCTCTGCTTGTTGCGGTTTGCGGGGCTTAGAAAAATGCAAGAAAAATTGTAGGGTGTTGTAAACGCAAACTCAATTAGGTACACCAAAAATAAAATGTACTGGTAGTGATTTGATGAAGCAATAGTAAACATGTCATAGACATTTTCATTGTAGATAATTATTTTGTACTTTTTGCCTAAATTCAGATTGAGTATCCTGTACTTAAACATTAGTCAAAAGGGTAATGTAGTAATCTATATATATAAAAGAAAGTCGTGTTAGTTACTCCACTTATAACTCAAGAACGGTTGAACCGATTTAGCTGAAAATTGGCATGGAGGTAGTTTAGAGCCAGGAGAAGGACATGGAATACTTTTATTTATTTGACTTTTTTTTTCCCTTTTTTTTATTTATTGCCCTTAAGGCGGAACAAAGTTCGCCGGGTGAGCTAGTATAATTCTAAAGACAAGTGACCAGAGTCGTATCTCGATTGAAGCGTCCGCCACACAAATCGAAAACTAGTGAAATATCATTTTAATTGAGAAAGTGATGAGACTACGTGAATACCACCTGATTAACTTACTTTTCTATCATTCATGAATTAGTTTTTAATTAAACTAAATCACGTTGAATTTTAAACATTGGATAAATTGTGAAATCTGAATTGAAATATTTTGCACATCGACGTTCTTCCTTTTCCAATATCTAGTATAGTTCAAGCTTTGCTTATTTTGTGTTACATTTATTTATACATTTACATTGCCGCGAGCTGTGTGGCCCTCTTCAAATCGGACTTTTCAGCTGCAACAGTTAAGATAAGATGAGATATACTTAATAGCACGAAGAGAACAACTAAATCATAAGTTAACAGATAATTAAGATGTACAATTTAGGCAGCCTTATCGCCTTATCCTTACTGTTGTCGATTATTCGCGCTCAGTGCTCTGCCCATTGCCTCTTTCATCAGCTCACCTGCTTAATCGCTTTGATATTACCTGGACCTGGCACTTGACTGATCGGTGCATGAACATAAACGGCCAATTTACGTCCCAATATTGGGCACAGGCCTCACCTCAACTATGAGCCATCCTCCATCACTCGGACACAGTGCGGATTGTTGGAGGGGTGTAAAGTTAGTTAGCAACCATAATGTCAGTGTTACCAAGCTGGCCTAGGCTAAACGACTGATATCTAGCGACGTCAACCGGGACCAACTTAAGGTGCCTTCCGAAGCACGGCAATGCCTGAAAAATACATCACTAAATTTCGGTCGGGGTGACCACCCATCCCATTTCCGACCCGGCATGTATTGCTTGACAACAGCGATCGTCGCTGATCACTGTTGTAACCGCGCCACTGACATCTCTCCTTCTCTGACTGGTGCAGCTCGATTTAATCTCGTTGATGACCAATGCGGTAGCTTAACAAAACAGTGGACCCCCCCCTCCCCCCCCCTAAATTAGTCAAGCTTTAATGTCGCCTGTAATAAAGCAAAGGCAACCTATTAATATTCGGAGAGAGTGCGTCTCTCGAATAATTTAGCATTTTTTTGTCCATCGCAAATTGGAGCTGTTCAGTTAAAAGGTAAAAAGCGAGGTTTGTTTTGAGTTAGAATTATTCGGTTTCATTGGACTTTTACCTAATAAATGCGATTCGTTGCTACTTTTCTTCTTCTTTAACATTGTTGAATGTGGTTCGCTGAAAACTAGCACCATCGTTCTCTAAGAGGACGGTTACGTAATTATTTATTATAATTATAGGAATCGAACCGCATCTTTCGCAAACGCCTCTTTAGTGCAGTCGCCCAGTTTGCGAAAGATGCGGGTTCGATTCCTGCCTGATGCCGATATAACCAAATGTCTTTTTCTGGTTTTAAGATCTTCAGTAAACCCGATTATGTTTAATATCTATATCAAATAAACCATCCTGCAGCGCATGTTGTTATTTACCATATCGCTCAAATTGGCAATATCACACCGGGTATTGTGTGCGCCACGGACGGTGTCCGGCGACAATGGCGGCGCGTCGGGCGTCCATTGTGGCGCACAATGGCGTCTTGCTGATACGCGCCCGAAGCCCGTGATCCAATTAACGCTGTTTATTAAGGTGTTTGGGAACGTAAGCTGGGATTTGCATTGCAGGTGACGCATGAGGATGAGTCAATAACGATTTGGTTGTAGCTTACGATAATTCATCATAATCATGAATATTTATAGCTTCATGTGGTTTGTCAAATTCTTAAATCTAAAAAGTACTATTAGTAACCAAGAAGAAAGATAAAGATTTGAAAACCAGAAAAAGACATTTGGTCATAATTAGTGGCATCAGGCAGGAATCGAACCCACACCTTTCGCAAACGCATCTTTAGTGCAGTCGCCCGGTTTGCGAAAGATGCGGGTTCGATTCCTGCCTGACGCCAATATGACCAAAAGTCTTTTTCTGGTTTTCAGATCTTCTGTAAACCCGATTATGTTTAATATCTATATTAAATAAACCATCCTGAAGCGCACGTTTTTATTTACCATATCGCTCAAATTGGCAATATCACACCGGGTATTGTGTGCGGCCACGGACGGTGTCCGGCGACAATGGCGGCGCGTCGGGCGTCCATTGTGGCGCACAATGGCGTCTTGCTGATACGCGCCCGAAGCCCGTGATCCAATTAACGCTGTTTATTAAGGTGTTTGGAAACGTAAGCTGGGATTTGCATTGCAGGTAACGCATGAGGATGGGTAGATAACGATTTGGTTGTAGTTTTTTGTTGTTCGAGTTGTTCAGCGAAGCTTACTCAGGTCATTGGATGGGTGACTATTACGACCGAAATTTAGAGATTTTTTAGTCTGAAGAAGTTATAGTGCGAGGTTAATGGCTCTGAGCTTAGCCGCAAGGGCAAGAGTGTAAGAGAATAAACATTTAAAAAAAATTAAGCATTAACTCACTTAGCACATAGGATGCCTAAGTTTATATAAAATGGCTTAAAACTTGATATTAGTGCGTCTTGATATTTTACTTGTGCTAAAAAAGTGGCAATCGAAATCAGGACTCCGACCACCTGAGCAAAGCATTGACAGTTTGAGACGCCACTGTACAACGTGTATGTCTCGTTTACGCTCTAGTAAATAATCATACTATCTTGTACGTCGCGGTCTAATTATAGGTACGTACACCAAGAGGCAATTTTTGACTTTGCGTCTGTACTGACATAACGTATCTACGTCTTTTTCTTTTTCAATATCATTGATGACGAGGTACAAGTTATGCCACCACATTGGGGTAGGGCGGATTTTCTGGTTTATCTGTTTACATATACCCAAGGTTTCTGAAGCAAAAGATTTTAAGCCTCTTTATAAACAGCCGATAAAAGAGTACAGCAGTGATTAAATGAACAAACACTTTATAAGCTTCATACAGTATCCTGCTAAGAAATTCCGTACAATTTATAAAAATCACTATCAGGGTTCGCGTGCCGCTAAACAATCGGGCTAAGTGTGTGGGAACCGTCGCCATCATAAATCTAACGAGATATTACAAAATGGTATTTTATCTCGAGATACGACGTTGACGGATCGCCCCTAGCGGACGGCTTCGCGCTTAGCCATTTGTATACCGTCCACAAGACAAAGTTCGCTGTTAAAATTGTTTGACTCGATATAGGATGACGACCTGACGACCGATTTGGTGTAATTGTTGAGAAGTCGGCTACTACACCAAAGGTCGCGGGTTCGATCCGCGCATATTACAAACATTTGTGTGCAAGCACATGTCTGTCTTTGTATTTTCTATGTATAATACGTATGTATTTACAAAAGAAACAAGTTTTTAAGTATGTTTATCCGTTGCCTAGTATCCCATAAAAACGGGCTATGATTAGCTCATCTTGGGGCTCGATGGCGCTGTGTGGAATAATGTCCAGGGATATTTATTTATTTATAGGAAAGAATTAAAAGGAGGCGCATGTTCGAAAATTTTACTGACCAATTTAGCGCGGCTGGTTCGCGACATCAAACCCTTTGATTTCGTAAAAAAAACTATTGTGATTGAGGTACAATGTTCTACAGCGCAGTTGACACATAAAATTTTTAAATGTGCATACTTTACTGAACTTTTAAAGAGGTACAATCCCGTCGTACATGATTTCTTCGTAACTTTATCCGTTTGAGATGCCATTTTTGACAGAAGATCGGCAACGATGTTGTTAAGCAACCCACGCTGGATCAGAAATGGGCTAGGTCGGTGAAAACCCCGACAGAAATTTAGCGCTGCATTTTTCGGACTTCCTCGTGCATCGGAAGGCACGGCACAAGCAGTTGGTCACGGTTGACGTAGCTAGATGTTAGTCGTTAAGCCTAGTTGGATAACTTAGGATGGATTGATAACATCTGGCATTAGGGTGGCTAAAAATGTTCACCAACCTTCCCGAACTGAGGCCCAATACGTAAGTTATATACCTCATAGTTGAGCCCTGTGACTAGCAGTTTGACGTATTTGGCAGTTTATGTTTACCCGCTTACGCAGCGCATGCAACGAAAACTCTCAAGAATAATATTATTTCACGTTTTTTGCAAATATTGTTATTACTTTCCCTTCTTTTTCAATTTACACCAAATACACAGGTTGTTAATAAAATACCAGAATAAATTCAAAACTTGAATGAATACCATTGACATTAATTTTGTTTTTTTAGAAGAACTCAAAAGACTAAGTCTTAAAATAGATAAATACGATCCTTCCGGATTTCAATATAGTCTTCAATAAAATGATGCGCTTTCTGTGCTGGATCAGAAATGTATAAATATTTCCTTTCCGTCCGTTTGTTGAAACTACAGAGACTGGAAAATAACATTGAGAATATAAATTCCCGCCCATGAAATTCTAGTCCGCAATTATAGATCTTGCTGCTTTTATAATTGAAGCTTTGGCAAATGGATTAGCTGCAGTTCGAGCAACATAAAATATCTGCATTATAAAAAACTGTGAGAGTAAACTGTGAGGTCTCAAGATACGGTTAGTTCGTACTGCGTGGATAGGAACATTTCCAATAATGTTAGTGGAAATGACGGTAGTTAAGTGAGGGTTGCTAAAAATTTGTACTGTTTTGTGACATAGAACATCTTTGTCATCCCGTGATCACGACTGCTGTAAAGGAGTCGAAACGTCGGGTTAGAAAATGAAAGAAAATATAACACCGCGAGTAGAATCCGTAAAGTTGTTTTATTTCGATGTGAGAGTAAAGATTTGAAAGTCAATGTTTGTTATTTGGTTTTTATTCAATCAATGTTTCTCACCAGTATTTACTTATTATATCTGCGCAAACTGAAATAATATTAAATATTGACTGATCCCGATCCGTTGGTGCAACGTCTACACATTGCATCAACGTATCAGTAAATTTTTATTTCGGTTAGTAACAATTAGATCAAAGAATATTATACTAAATGTATTGATTTATTGCAATCTATATAAGGTTAACTAAATTAAAATTGAAATATTGAAGAAAAAGAAAATTCGGGGAAACAAATAACAATATATCATTACACGTTGCTAGGCCGAACTAAACTGTATCAAAATTTTCCTCGAGGAAATAGGAGAAACCACATTTTGTTATGATGAATGTGCTACAAAAAGTGAACCTTCAAAAGACTTCAATATATCATCAATGATTCCATATAAAGTAGTAGCTTTGTTGGAGTCTGTAGATGATTTAATCAATAACTTATTACGACTTAACACTTCAAAAACAAATCCACCTCATATTCAAGGAATAATTCAAAGCAAACAGCGTTATAACGAATAACCCTCTCATAGTCATTACCATTAATCACATACAGGTTCAAAGTGACGCGTTACGGGCGCGTCTGCAGGCGCATACAAAATTAATTATAGACCTTCTGTATTCCCCTTCGTGAATCTTTGTGATGTGTTAAATATAAACACGCTCATATGGCTTTTTAGAGGCTTTTGGAGCAGCCACTCATTCCTAAACTGAGCATACAAGGTGTATTGTATGCAAATCATTTATTTGCTCTAAAATACCTTCAAGAGGTTTTTACGAAACAAAGAGTTGTTTACAACTACAGACAAATTTTATTCAGATTCGCACAGTGACAAATGAGTATCACCTATTGAATGTGTATTTTAGCCACAGCAAAGAAATCATCAGGTGTGATCGGTTTTTTTGCTTCAAATGCTACAGTTTTCGTGGAACAAGATAGGTTATAAAAACATTCACGATAAATTGTTTTTCTTAGAATGATTTTTAGCTATCACCACTGTCCTGAGCGACTTACCTATCTACATATTATTATTACGAAATTTATAACTCGCCTAAAATATTAAAATTCCCGTTTGCAGCGAACACGTGCCGTGTAGGGTTAACATTCAAACAGAGCTGTTCTCGCCTCTCGCGTAATTTATTCCAGTAAATTTCGGACGCGACGCGACAAGAAAACTGCCCGCGTCACGTAGTGTGGTTGGCTCCGTGTTCCATCTCCTTCAAATTAATAAGCATTTATGAAGATAATTAGTAAGACGATCCATATTAGCCGTAAAATCGTTATGGTGTAGTATTCTCAGACTTCAACAAAAGACAATAGACTATAATATCTTTTTTTCATGAAGGGGTTAATATTTAAGATCATAAAAAGAGCGATATTACAAAAAAAGGCTATGGTGCACATACATGCTAAAATATTCAAATAAGTAGGTTATTGTGCATAGTTGAAATAAATACAAACCGCCACGCCTATTTCCTATGTCCGATTGCCATCTCCCAGTAACGAACTAAGCGAAGTCTTGCCTCCCCCCCCCCCTCTAGGGGGCACCCTTATGCACGTTACTTAAATATTATAATCCATCCGCTCACTCGGAAAAGGAAATGCCCGCCCGGAAAATCACACCTTGGACTAACAGCTAGACAAAAAAAACGCCTATTTCTTCGGGGGCTACGACCACATTTTCCACTTTCTACGATGCTGACATACATCTTGCGCTTCTTCCACTCGTAGTAAGAAGGAATGGAATACCGCATAACAAGTACCGGTAGGGTTAACTGCCAGGAAGCCAAGAGAACTCAGGCGTGGCATTGGCGGCCTATTTGGGCGGTTCGTGTGGTTGCAGGCCCAGCGAGCGTCCTGAGGCGCGTGGTGGGGACCGCGGTGCATAATCTGTTGGTGTCAGCCAGTGACACGTGGCTGATCCGCCCTGGATTTGCGTGGGCTCCAGCAGGCTGGAGTGAAGGGTGGTTAACTGGTGTGGTACTGGCTCGCATTGTACGGTAATCCACCAAAATGGCGGAAGTGTCTGTACTTCAGGCACTTTCGCATCCGGTCAAACGAAACACTTACAATAATGATTCATGAAATATTAAGTGGCAAAATAAATATAATGCGGTAGTTCTATTGAAAGTGAGCAATTCATTTATTTTTATGAACAGTATGCAAAGGAACATTATTGGGCGAAGGTCTTCCCAAGATTTATTTACTCCTTAAGGTCCGGATCCATTATAAACGCTCACCTGGCAGTACCGTTTTTATAGACCTCCTTCCCCGAGACTGGTGAAAGACTAAGTTAAGTGTACTGTGAGCAGTGTGAATTTGTGAATTGAATGAACACTACACCACACATAAATGATAGTACACACCTTTAATTCTATACTCCTGAACAGCCGTGATGCTAACTCACTTCGGATATTCTGTAGCCGATGGGAACTTGAAAATATTATATTTTTTAATAACATTCTTAATTTAATTAAAAAAGAAACTCAATCCTCAAAATTTTATGTGTATTTCCGTTTCAACACAATTTACATAGACACTTCAAAAAACGTTAAACTAAATCTCTTTTGTATGCACTAAAGTCACTGATAGTTATTTTTTGTTTCACATCAGGGCCCCAAGTCTGCTAATTTAAACGAAACGTCCATTCAACCGAGGCTCAATAAGGATAACAATACGATTGACACAAATTCGGTAGTCTGCTAAAATCAACAATCGTCTCAATATGAATGCATTTCTAATCGGAATGGACGCTCAGTCTTAATAACAAACGGTATTGCCAACTAAAATCTACCATGCCGCTGAATGAATGAACGAATGATTTCTTTAATTTGAATGATCATTTTCTTCAGTTTCTCAGATTAGATTACATTTCTTTTGCGTGGACTTATTTGGTTTGATTATTTAATATGACTACACGTTTTTTAAAACACTTTATTTTATAATACGGTGGCTAAAGTATTAGTTCTCCATGCCAAAGTCTGCCAAATTAAAAGTGTCTCCTGTCTATAGCCTGTCATGTCTCATTGTCAAATGTCAAGTTGTCAATTTGTTCGAAAACACCATTGCAAATGCAATAAAATCAATTTATTTTTGGCTTTGTTTATTTGTTAAACGAGACTTGAACTTCGAGATAAGAACTAACTGTATTGGACAGTAGGGGAACAAAAACAACAATTCGTGCAAATGCTCGGGTGAGGCGTAAATAACAACTTCTCCCCGTTATATTTATTGACTACCTTAGCTTGTACTTTATATTAGAGATTGAAATAGCAAAAATATTAACAAACGTCCCATTCTCATACTCGTATTAGGTTATTTAAAAATACGAGATTGAATAAGAAACCACAGTGGTTTTATAAATGTTTTATTAATATGTAGGCAGAACCTATTAGTTTATTAGTATGCCTTGTAGATATTATGCAACAACACGGTATTGTTGCATTGATTTAACAATAATCGTTATTCGTTATCTCTTTACATAAAATAATCAATAGCAGTTCATTGGTCTGTGTAGGGCTTGGCTCATTTTGGTTTTGAAATGTTTGCGGAGGTTAGGATAAGAAGTGAGTGAACAGGAATAAATGCTTCTTAGTGGCTACACAGCTCCTGCCAGAGTGGTCGAGGTCATCATTATGTATCAGGTATGTATGTATCATAGATAGACAGATAGACGCTTCGTTGCATACTAAATTGACACATTGGTAAGTGATACAGTATGTCCACATGAATGTACAATTTAGGTCTTGTCGCTGGAGGCAGTCTCTTCTGGACAACCTACAGGCGAAGGAAATATGATAGAATGGATTCGCAAGTGCACAATTAATATTCTAATTGGATTGGAAATTGTCTACATAAATAAGAAATAAAAGACATAAAGGTAAGCACTAATATTAAGCTTGCTACGGGTAAACAAAATAAACATAATGTTTGAAATACACAAATTAACAATAATATACAAGTACATACTGATCTGTCCACCTCATCAGCGGTCTACTACGTGGATTGGTGCCTTGCATTTTCCCTTGTACCACGAGAATCACGAGATGTTCTATGTAATCGTTACTACGACGAGATATATGGCTGAAGAACGTCAAGATTCGTGACTGCGCTGTGGTGGTAAAGAAATGCTAAGAAATGGATGGTAGAACACATTTTGGTTTTCTCTTAGTAACCGTTTCTACCGGTCAAACACTATATGTTTGACAACAGAACCACGTCTGTCGGGGCAGCTGGTTATTTTACAATGATAAAAATTACTAAAAAAAAAAAAAAAACATGAACTATTGAAAATAAAATAATAACTAAATTATTAAGAATCGTTATAGTTTAGCCGAAATACATATGTTGAATTGTTTATTCCGAGTATGTGTTACATGGTGGGTATTTCTCTACAGAAGAAAGGTTGTGTTGTCTTCTAAAATAGCAGAGCTTTACTGACCACCACCACTTCAGGGTAGGTGGTGAGAGAACGCTCTAAGAGAACTGATCAGAGTAAGTATTGTTGTTTAATTTTTACACTTAATAAATGATAGGCTTTTGAAATGTAGGTACTAATTGTATCTTAACTTAGCGTGTCTTTTAGCAATGTTACCTACGCTTTATGGGGCAGACATTCTGCAGTGGCATCTCACTTCACTTCGAAGTGAGATTGTACTCTTACGTTTAGTGGAGCTCAATATTAATGCGAATGTGATCGTTTGAGTGATGAGAGCTAGGCAAAATGTCCAAGATTATTTTTGTAGAAATTAGGGAGAAAACCCTAAACCTTCAAGGTGAAGCCAAGGGACGAATAATCTTCCCTAAGGATCCGGTCGATTACATCTCCTACGATTCAGGCTGTAACCCAAGAAATAATGTATTTGCATTTGAAAAACGATTATAGCAAACGTCAGGTACCTACTTTGTACCATAACTAGGTAAAGCAGGTGTGAAATGTTAATTCAGGTTATTAATTATATTTGAGTCGCAACGGTCTTTTGAGCGCAAATTGAAAAGGGTGGTCATGGGTTCAATTCCCATTGCAGCACTGGTTTTCGCTGGGGAAAACAAATAATTGTATTGAGTCAGGATGTTGATGATGTAAGCACAACTAAAGACCTTGATTGGAGTAGGAGACTACATTGTAATATTCAGTAAATTCACTTAAGAATTTAATATACCTTCACCATACACTTACAGCATTTTCCAGGTCGGCGGTATTATAAACGAATCTCTTAGATAGTTACTTGTATACCTAACTACATATTACAATGTGATGCATCGAATGATTCGGAACTATATTCAACTAAAGTTTTACTCGTTCAAAGGCTGCGCGTGCGTCTGACTCGTAAACAACCTACATATATTCTATAATTTTATCTAGGCGGCTATTATTATATCCTAACTGGACTGGTTCTGGTGTTCTTATTCTATTGAATTCATTTCAATTTTAACTTCATAGGCTATTTTCTGAAGCGTACAAATTCTATTCTTTTTGAAATGAATAGTGATTTTCTTGTATTTAATGAATAACTTATTGGACTATTCGTATAAAACTTAATTTTATGGCGTTGACCGTAATAAGGTTGTCCGACGCAAAAAAAGGGAATGATAGGTATGATCATTAGCTTGTTTTGATTGTAATAACTTGAGTTTTGGGAAAAAACTAAACATAAAAGGTGACTATGTTTGACACAACAGTATTTCGTTGAGTAGTGTCATAATTTAGATCATTCCGTCCGGGTGTTTTGCTATATGCAATATATATATAATGACGGTACGAACCTTGTGAGTTAAATCCAAGTACAGATTGCACAAGCTAATTGTGATAAATATGGCGGCATTTAATTGCAAAACCAGGTAGCATTAAATTGCAATAATAGTGGCATTACATTTTTGTTGCAGTGGCATTGAATGGCGGTTACAGCGGCATTGAATTGCGGTAACAGCGGCATTAAATTGCGATGATACTGGCATTAAATTGCGATGATACTGGCATTAAATTGCGATGACAGTGGCATTAAATTGCGATAACTGTGGCATTAAATTGCGATGACAGTGGCATTAAATTGCGATAACTGTGGCATTAAATTGCGATGACAGTGGCATTAAATTGCGATAACTGTGGCATTAAATTGCGATGACAGTGGCATTAAATTGCGATAACTGTGGCATTAAATTGCGGTGACAGTGGCATTAAATTGCGATAACTGTGGCATTAAATTGCGAGTGGCATTAAATTGCGAGTGGCATTAAATTGCGAGAGGCATTAAATTGCGAGAGGCATTAAATTGCGATAGGCATTCAATTGCGTTGGCTTGTGTATAAGAAGTGGTTAGAGGCATTGAATTGCAATGAGGTAACCCATCCATACATTAAATTGTTGGAAGGTAACTCATGCATTCGAGAAATTGCAATCAATTATTGCGCAGAAGATTAAAATGCATTAAATTGCGTAATGTTATGTTCTGCATTCAATTGCAAAGTATAATGGGGACCGTACCGAGAAGGAGTCTCTACGGTTGGCATTAGATTGCGGAAAAAAAATAAATTGTTGTTTGTAAAGTAGGGTTACGATCGAGATGTTTACGTGATAACGGCATTTCACGGAATGACTGGCAGCGCTCGAGATGAGACGGGAGATCGGTCCATCTCTCTCTCGTTATACCTGCGATCGCGCTCGTGAGGTTTTGGTGTGACACAAGTTTCTGAACATGTCACCCGACTAAAACGATTTTAAAGACGTTATCACGTCAAAAAAAAAACAATATTAAGTTTTAGTGTCTACAACAGATTATTGCCCAAATAGTGTGTCGAATGTGAGGGTGAAACGAGCACGGTAGCTGTTCGATTGAAGAAAGGAAAATGTTGGACGGAAAGAGGATGCGGGATATGGCGGATGAAATAATAATTGTAAATTGTCCAGCAAAGAACAAACTGTGTTGGAATGATATGGAATAATGCAACTGTTACACATCTACATTCCAATCTTCAGAAAAGGTTCCTGCCATATGGAAGTGAATACATTACCTTAAAACTACTAAGATTTTTTCAGAGCAACTTGAAAGTGAAAACGGATCGAAAATTCTGAATTTTACGTCACCAAAGGCGGTCCTCGCGACTTACTAGGGCGTGCAACAGCATTATTATTAGGCTACATAAGATCGATGTTAATGTAAGGCCTTTGGAGTATCAGGCTTTTCCAAGGTTCAGAGGTGACTTTGTAAAAAAAAAAAAAAAAAAAACCCAATGGTTGATCTAGTTCCAGCAGTGAGTCAGCCACAAGAATACGAATACACTAGATGTGAAAGTATAAGAAATAACAGTAATTGAGGAACTACTTTTAAAAGATGTTTTTAGGAGGTTAAGGATACTCCAAATTTGAAATCACCTAAAGAGGCAAAAAAAAAAAAAACCCGGCGAGATTCGCTTGTGTGCGATAGATATGAGACGGGCTAATTTAGCCATCAAGTGGGAAAATCATCTATTGGCCATAATGGATCAATTGTTACTAGTCCGGGTGCCTTAGGAGCTGCACTTGTTCAGATCGATGACAAAGGACTTCGCATAGTCAGTTTTGGTAATTAAACATGAGCTTTGGTCAGGGCAGCAGAACATTTCAATAATATGTTCTTAAATGGAAAACTGATACCTGGTAAGGGACCATAGGCCCTTAGAAAATCACTTTTGGTCCCAAGTCCAAGCCTTGCGCCTCTATTGAACGAAGAGTGCTGAGAATGCTGTCGTATAAGTTCGAAGTCAAATACGTTAAGACTATGCAGACGATCAGAGTCCCGACCGGCGTTATAATAATTAGATACGGCCATCATATTGTTGAACAAACTAGACCCATTGCACTACCTTTGAAGGAAAAACTAGTGCAATTACGCAGGACTCGGAAACACAAGAAGTTAAAGCGGCACTGTACAGCGATAAATGGGACAACACAGAGAAGAACTAAGCTTATTTTATTTATTTAAACAGTGTATCAACAGTATATTTGTACATAGAGAACAAGGTATTTGAACATGAGCCAATTCCTGAAACATATAATGCTACTTAAAATAATAACATGCAAAATTTGAGTAGGTAATTTAGTTAAATTAATTATAAAAAATGGTTGCTAGTGAAAAATTAGTTATTGAGTGCAAGTGTGTGTAGTGGTTGGTTTACAAGGACGCTCGAAGTGAACAACAAATGCTATACTAAGTGCGACTTATTTAAATTTTTCTAAGAACAGAGTCAGAACAGTTTGTGCAGAACAGGAAATAATGCTGTATTTTCAATGCTGTACCTCACTTACCGCAACAGAACGTTGAAGTGGAGCGACAAAATCGCACAGGTCAGCCCTACTTATACTGTTACAGGAACTACGACTAATAAACTACCTAAGATGCAGGATATGACATCCAAGGATCTCGAAACAATGGATTTAATGGAGATTCCAAAAAAAATAATAGAGAAAGTAGCGTAGCATTGACAAGTGACAAGTGGTTGATAACGCTAAGGCTAGTTTAACAGAATACAAAATGTAAGTGAGGTTGAGGAGGAAGAGGTATAAATAAACCAAGGAGCAAATTTAATTGGATGATTTGAAACAAAAGTAAATGATAATGTAAATTCATACAAAAGTAAAAAACTCGTTAGTTAGATTACAATGTAAGAATGAGACACTTAAATAAAACACAGGTTGGAGAAATTGTTAAATAAAAATAAAACAAGGGAGAGATGTAGTATTCTACTAAACTACTATTGACATGACATTGACATTGACATCTGTCGTCTCGGCTAAGCACTGCGCGGGCCACGTGACATAGCGGTGAGTAAACGCTAGAGCGAGTCAGTCTATCACTGGCAGGCGTGGAGTGAAGACGTGGTGCATAGCAAGCGAGCCGATATTAAAGTACTTCCACATTATTCCTAGTTCTAGTGTTAGTGTTCATCAGTTAGTGTTACACGAGAACACTACACCCCTAAATGCATGTAAGCATTGCCGTGTTGGAATTTAGAGCCCGAGATTCATGGTGCTGAGCTAAAAGCCTAAAGAAGTCGGTGTCGGCGGTCATTCGCGTTATCAATGGTCAAAACATGCCAACGATTCGTAGGAAGTAGTGGCCAATCTTTTAATTCACCTCGAAAAGCACTCACTTCAATTTAAAAGCAGCTTTTAAGTTAAAATATCTAAGCACAATGACTGCAAGAGGTGTTGTTGTTCAATAACACAATTGTCAAAGAGATACGATTGAGCTATACGTCAAACAAACGTCAAATAAGGAGCGGACTACCGTAATTCTTACAATCGGCTTACCAATGTACCGCTATTAGTGAGCAGACTACCAAAAAGTGCAATAACCAGTTTCGATGGAGAATCATTGGTCTTTTTTAAGGAGCGGAATACCAAATGTGTCAAATTAGACGATCACGATTCCATGCCGACTCGATTGCGGCGTCTTAAAATTAGCAGACTTGGGACCCAGGTTGGCAAGAACCACTTCAAGTCCAGTCTCCGATATTTTTCATTAATTTCTTTCCATAGATAGTACGACTCAGGGTTAGATAAAGGGCCCATTTTCAAAGTATCGCCCATGTATAAAACCTTAAAATTTTCTTTAGTACTAGGCTCCCATCTGACAGGCAAATCATTAGTGGACTTGGGTGTGGGGTGCCTGTTGAAAAATAAATAACATTTTTGTAGGAATTAACTGAGGTTAACATTAACAGTTTATGTTATGTCCGTGCAGTATCTTTACTAAGGATCCGAAAACCAGAAATAACATTCGGCCTTGGCTTCAGGCGGGAGTCGAACACGCGTCTTTCTCAAACAGGGCAAGTCTGCACTAAACACTGTGCTACCGATACCGTTAACAGACCGGCCGAATCCTTTTGGTATATTAAACCCTATGAGCTAAGGTGAATCCATCAATGTTAAAAGCAGATACACCTTCAAACTGCAAATATTAACAAATAAAGCAAATGAATGTTTGTAGGCTTAGGACACCTTGCCACCTTGAAAATCTATAAACAAAGCTAATATTCCGAATACGAATACCTATGTTTTGGCAGCGAATAATGTTGAACGAATTACTTACCCATACTTAGCAAAATTTGTCCACATTCGAGTAATCCATTCAATAATTTGGGCATCTTTTTTGTTTATTTTGAATGGAATCAATTTGCTTGAAAAAACATAAAAAAGATCATCACTATGAGTGGCTCCGTCTTCTGCCCCATATCCATAGAACATTTTTACAAAATTTCGATTGCCAGAATAGTCAAAGCGGAAGTTGAAGACAGTAGCATTAGAATAAGCTAAAGTTATTTCTGATTCTAATAACGCTGGAATTTCAATGAACAGCTCAGTATTTAGTTTAACTAAGTTCCAAAATGTTTCTTGGGAAATCCGCTTGTTACCAAAATAAAACTCTTTAATTTTCTCAGTGGTTTTCACTGCATCGCTTTCCGAAGTAAATTCTAGATCGGAACTAAAAAGGTATTTATGGTTCAGCTCATCAAGAATCTTGGCATTTTGTAAGGCAGCCAATAATAAGCCCTCTCTATTGTTTGTGCCATAAATAACCGATATATTTCTAGGCTTTTTTTTCAGTAAATTGTATGGTTAATCAGTCAAAACTGGCTCAGAGTCCGGTAACTTGTTTTCGATACAAGGAAATACTACTAACACTGGCATTTCATAAAACATACTAAAAGGTTTCGAAACGCTTAGTTTCATCAACTCTTTATGGGGTATTTTTGATAAAATTTCATATATTCTGCGAGGGTCTTCAGTATCGTGGCCTAAAGCTTTTGCTAGAAGACTAGCAGTCCAGACTGGTTTTCTGCTTAGGGCCCAACTCACTAAGGATGATGCACTGTGTATTATAGCTTTAAATACGGTAAGGAGGATCGAAATGCAAGTACCTCCAGCACTCTCTCCAAATACCGTTACATTTTCAGGATCACCGCGAAATGCTGCTATATTTTTCTTAACCCATTTTAATGCAGCAATTTGATCTTTTAGTCCAGCATTGCCAGGTGCTTCTTCGATGCCTAAACAAATAAACCCAAGTGGACCCAACCTGTAATTGAATGTCACAACAATCAGGTCATGTTTCATGAGGAAATCTGGGCCGAAGGCGAATTGGTTACCGCCTCCCATGAAGAAACCGCCACCATGGAAATAAACCATGACTGGGAGTGGTTTTTTAGCCCTTGCAGGCACATAAATATTAATTTTCAGACAATCTTCACTGCCAATTTCACCAAAGAATACTGATTGTGTACACCAATGATTCTCGTCGACTGCTTTATAAACTCCATCCCAATTTGGGGGAGGTAATGGAGCCTGAAAAAAACAATTAATATTTAAACAGACGCTGAACTGCCATTTCCTTTGCAAAACTTAATAAGACCTCGAGGTCAAGAATTTTATGGTAATTATGGTAAATTGTTATAATGTTTGCGCAACGTCACAGTTTTCGGCTAAAAAAGTAACATGGTTTTCATTTATAAACATAATTATTATTGTTTTACGATAGAAGAACTTGAGCAGCTGAATGTTTAATTAAACTTTAACAAGGGTTTCTACATATAAGTTAAAAAGAAACTGACCTTGAACCTGTTTTCAAAGTTAGTTGTTGCGTAAGGAATGCCCAAGTATTGGAAATACGTCCCATCTGTACTGATCTTACCGCTCAAAATTCCTTGTTTAATTTTGACATCTGGAGCTGGCTGATCAACCAAATTCATAGCGAATAAAGTAAACAATACAATGCTCTTGTTGTATTTCATCTTCCTGTTAGGATTTTAACATAAAATAATAAATATTGTAACATTCTACCTTTGATTAAAACATACAAGGTAGATAACATTTTTTTTCTTTTGTAACATAAAAGTTTTGGCGCGAATAGTGGTGTTGCGGATTTTGTCGGTCCGTTTGATACCCAACAGACTCCGCTCCATAGCCTTTTGGCAAACTCCGAGCTTTGACTTTAGATTCTCCGTCAATGACCAAGTTTGTGCACCGTAGGTTAGGATAGGCAGAATGCAAACGTCAATGAGTTTCCGCTTTAGTGAAATTGGAAGGTCACCCTTCATATAAGCCTTCATGGACCAGTAGCTCCTCCAGGCATTCTCGATTCGGCGTTCGATTTCTTTTTCTTGCCTGTTTTCGAAGGAGACTATCTGGCCCAAGTAGATATACTCATCGACGTATTGCATTATCTGCCCATCTACCATTACCCTGCTTTGTGTGCCATTTGTCATCAGTTTTGTTTTTGACCGGTTCATCGTCAGCCCAATGCGAAAGCTCGCTGCGCTCAGTTCTTCGAGCATTGTCTGTAGCTCGTCGGAAGTGTTGGCGAATAGCACGATGTCGTCAGCAAAACGGAGGTTGGTTCATTTTCTCCCTTCGACATCGATTCCCTTACTTGACCAGAGTCTTGCCAACTGTCTAAATACTTCTTTCAACGCGCTGGTAAACAATTTGGGCGACAGCGGGTCGCCCTGCTTGACACCTTTCCTTATGGCAAAGGGTGGGCCTTGGGCATGCAATTTGATGTCGGCTGTGCTCTGGTGGTAGACAAGCTGTAGAAATTTTATATAGTGTGGCTCTATGTTCTGACTCTCTAGCGCTGCAAAAATAGCGGAATGTGCCAGACTATCGAAAGCCTTCGAATAATCAACAAATGCTACGTAGAGTGGTTTGTTGTATTCCTGAAATTTCTCTACAATCTGGTTTAGTGCTTGAAGATGGTCGGTGGTAGAGAAGTTTTGTCGGAAGCCGGCTTGTTCCGGGGGTTGCTGCTCCACAACACTTCGCGCCAAAACTGGGATCCAAGACGTTGGCCTAAAAGCCGCAAAACTGAAGTGGGAGTGGGCAGGTCATGTTTGCAGGATGCACCCGGATAAATGGGCCCGAATTACCACCTTGTGGCTCCCCACAGACGGACGACGCCGAAGAGGAAGGCCTAAAAAGCGATGGTGTGATGACCTAGTAAACCACTCTAGAGACTGGTAGGTTTTGGCTGTGGATAGGGACCGCTGGAAGAGCTTGGGGGAGACCTTTGCCCAGCAGTGGGATCTACTGGGTTAATAATAAAAAAAAAAAAACATAAAAAGATGCCAGACTTATATAGATCAATGACCCTTTTCTCTGATGTTTTCCTGTCCAAAAGAGTTATGAACAGTTTTAATTTTTCAAACTTTTGACACGCCCAGCCGTGCTATTCCGGCGGTGCACATCCGGACATCACTTTACATCTCGGTGCTTCACGCTTACCTCAATCATCAATACGCTTTACTTTGAATTAGTATTTTCCCTCATTTTGTATGTAAATATTTGAAAATGTTATTTGTCTTAGTCCTTTTTTTTCAAACGACCACAGTTGCAAAAAAATTGAATTTTAAAGTTCACTCACACGAGCGAAAGGAGTTTTGGCGTCCGCCGGAATAGCATAGCAGATCTCAAGGACGTCAGACGTCCTTGAGATCTGCTAGAACAGGCAAATCTACGATGTCTGTGGGAATGCCGGGAGTTCAGATCAAGGCAGGAAAACTGGCGAGGCAGGAAAGGCCTAGCGCAGTGCCACAGGTGCCAGGCCTTCCGCCACTCGTCTGAGAACTGCCACAGGGTGCAAGCCGGCGTGCATTGTAGTGAAGAGCACAACAACTGAAACTCCTAGCTTCACTTACAAACAAGTGTGGTAACCGATTCAATTCAATATTTATAAAGCAAATAGTTCATAAATACCTTATTAGATGACCTGTAGTGCTATCATTAGTAGGTACGTACTTATTTGTTAGTATCGAATTGAGTGCGCGTTGTGAATGGATTTATGAAGTTAAAATTCATAAATATTTTTGCAAATTCACAAACGTCAGGAGGTGTAAAATAGGAGGTGTAGATGTGTGACTTGGGAAAAAACAAAATACACTAAGAGCATCGTATTGCCACGAAGACTGTTTCGTTTGACATCTAACCAACACGTTTGCTGTGTAGTTATGAATATGGATGCCAATTCTTAAGTGCAAACTCAAATTAAGGTCAATACGCTGTGTTTTCTAAAAAATATTTTTATATTTTATTGTTTTCGTATCCCGCATCCGTCATGAAATAAAAATGTCCCTTTAGTAAATCATACACGGATGCTTCATGCATTCATGCACCCATATTGAGACTGTATGCAAGTTTGAGCTCCAAGAAGCAACTCCTAAGGAAAAAAACGAATACCAGGAATGCCATGAAGATTATTGCCTTAGTTGTTAAAATGGATGTCGTCAACACTTGACAGGATGAAATATTCTGATTTGCTCATGATTATATCATTAAATACCCAATATACCTACCATGTTACGAAGATAACGTTATATGTATTGTGTTACAGCGTATAACTGTAATTCTGATGGGGGATTCAGGAATATAGTTTTGTTATTCTTTTGTTTTTTGTATTAGCTCTTCTATTGTATTGGGCCCGCCTGTAAAGATAGATGTAAGCTTAGATGAAATAAATAAATAAATGTAATTTTATTAATTAGTACTGGCAACCCTTACAAAGAAAAGTACTTAGCTCGGTTTAGTAATTCAATGTTTCAGGGGTTTTATGTAAAAAAAACAAAAACACAATAAATAAAAAATTGAATTGAATTGAACACAATACTTGCGCTTGCTAAAGTACTGGCAACGCCATCTTGTGATAATGTGAGGAACATTTTTTTATGATCAATGTTATCATGGAAACTGGTTGAACTGGCTAATCTACCCACTGGGTTTAATTTTAGCTTGGTGAATCTTGGAATGGCTTTTTGTTGGTTCAGCGTATTTACGTGTTAGATATTTTAACAAAACGAAATTGATGAGGTCAATCACAGATGGATTGTTGATTCCGTGAACCAACCTTTATGAGCTCAACTATTATCTTGGTTGTTTCAATTAATATATGGCTGACCAAGAGAAAGTAGCTATTGGTTGGCATTAATTTTTCAGTGAATTGATCGTCTTAAAAAAACAAATATGTCAATAACTACTTTCTATCTTAATAACAGAAATATTCTGGTGTAATGGTGAAATAGTTAGCTACTACACTATTGTGAGTGAGTACTTCAATAAATTATATCCTGCTGCACGTTTGCTATCTATTATGCATTATAATAATAAAATGAACTACATATCAAATATTTATAAATCAGTAAAACGCTCTCAATCTTACCTGTCTAGTCTCGAGCCTGGTTATTACATTAACTCAAGGTATCGCCTGTCGAATGAAGATGAAGTTATCAAATCGAATACCACTTACTTTGATTGCCTTCATATAAGAAAGTTTACGTCAAATCAAATAGTGAACCGTTCATTTGGTGATTTTATTTGCCTCTTGACTATTTTTTTTAATAAACCGAAACTCGCAATTAATACCCCTTGGACATTATTCGCTAATGCGCTATGATTTCAAAATACTAGACTACTACGAAGTTTGTAATTATTTCAACAATTTTTTTTAGAAGATTGAAGAGAAGGCTCACTTTGCTAACAAAAACTTGTTGGTTATAAAATGTCGTCATGTGTTGTAAATACAAAGTTGAAATCGGAAACTATATATCTGCAGATCGAAAACTTGAGAAAGAGAGAGTGAGAGAGAGTGAGATCGGAGAACAGGAAAGGATAATGCAGTTAAGAGAGCACGTTGAGGCGTTCTAACGTAACGGAAATCCCCCGAAAGGACGTCCCAAGTACTAACCTCTAGAATGTCGAATTGTCTTAAGGCCTTGAAGTCCTTGCAGGCATGGCGTATTGGTGTCGAACCCAAGATCTATTCTAGGTAGCGGCGCCACAATGGATACGAGTATTAGAGATGATAATGCTTGTCAGTCAATTGCATATAAATAAGACATCGAGAAGAATAAAATACTAAAAGATCAACACACAACCATTAACGTGACGAATAGTTTTAATTAATAGGTATCTTTTATTTTTTCTAATGCCAGGTGATTGCTCTAACTAGGCTTACCAAAAAGTTTGCTCATTCCATTTATATGACGAATTGATTCGGATGCCCCACAATTTTTATGCAATTCATTGACTTCTATACGTGTTGTATAGTTCCCCAGTTCAAGTAAAAAAATTAAATTGAAAAAGTTTATTAAGTAAGTAAGTAAGTAGTAGTAGTAAGTAGTCAATTTGGTGATACCCCAAAAATGCTTAGGCAAGGTTTAAACTCTGACTCCGGATTCCAAAAACTCAAAACGGGGAAAATGTTACTAACATTTTTTATGCGTCATCAGTTTAACAGTTTTGGAGCATTTTATAATCTATTCTCCTCAAGGCGAGTACTTCCTTGGTACTTCGATAACAGATGAGTTCGCATCTTCTGTGCCATGCAAATGAAGGTACTCACAGTTCTCAAGTGGGTTCATGATTGAAAAGTGCTGAGTTCAAATTTAAATCATAGTTGGTTTTAGGGTATGTTACGCTATCTACTTAGTTTGATATTTAGCATTTAGTATTTTGCAAAGCCAACATCATAATAATAATATGTCTCAGTCAATACCTGTAGATTATCCTTAAAAATAATCCTGCTTTTATTTATTTTTATTTTGCACTCGAACTGTTTACAAAATTGTCAAAAAACAAAAAAAACCTTCGCACTATGACAAAATTTTGTCGAGGTTTTTTCTCGCGGTGACTGAGACTACATAGTCTGAGGGCGAGGCAGTGGTGAAGGTATTCCTACCTTTTTTCACAGTATTTCTTTCGAAGGTGATAGAAAATATAATTATCACCTTTTCGTATTCATGGAGAGAGATTTTGCACCCTCGTGGATTATTACTGATTTGTTGGAGCAGTGGGAAACCACCAGTGAGATAATCTGTTGATGTTTAAGATTACTTTTGAATTGTGTCAATCTATTATTTTCACTTTGCCAAAGTTTCTATTTGTGTAGTTAAAATTTGTTAAGTTTTGTTGCATTTTTAAGAGTTTTTTCAATGTATCTGTAACATTTTAATATAGAATCCTTTAAAAAGTTAAATAAGGTAAAAATATTAACCTTATGTCGTTGCAGATTGAATAATTTCTTAACCACAGTGAGTAAGGAGCCTTTGATGATTGGTAGTCAAATAAAATACGCTTTACAGACCCCATAGTATTATTCATACTATAGACTCCATAGTATATATTTCCGTGTTTTTTCATTCAAATTTAATCTTTTTTTTAATTTAGTTAATTTACTTCATTCATGGGAAAATACGCCAGCGCACGTCAATATATGATAGCACGTAAATAAGCCCAATCCTTTATTGACAAATTTTCAGGAGCTTTTAATTTTTTTTAAAAACAATCTCTACTTTTTAAAAAAATACGATGAAAACGTAATTTTGTATTGTTTCATAGAGCTTTTTTTTACAAAAAAAAGGAATTACTTGCAAAGTCACCCTGTATAACACACTTTCACACTAGGGAAATGTAATACATACTTTGTTATAGATAGATAGATATTATTTATTGGACAAAAGAACATTACAATTCAAGTAAATTACAGAGAACAATGTACAATTTAGGCGGTCTTATCGCTAGAGAGCGATCTCTTCCAGACAACCTTTCGGTAGCAGATCGTAACCACTCGCTCGCTTCATGACACATGGCCCCATGAAGCGTCAGCTAGCATGACAAAAGTTTGTCAAATCATTATGTGTGAAAAAAGGTTACATAGAATAACAGTTTTTTATTCGTTTCGCAGAGAATGACCCAGGTGTCATGCCATAACCTGTGCACTGATTGTTCTGAGATAAACAAAAGCCAAACGTCACAAAATAATGTCACAGCATTGACATTGCTAAGTACTTACTGTGCAGAATATCTCACATCACAATATTCAACCCTGAACTACAGACTCGCGCTGCTGTTCTAATACCTATATAAACCGGTAGTCAAATTCAAATTCAATATATCTTCATTCAAGAAGACCATTCCACAGGACTCTCAAGAATCTTAATTTTAACCACTTAATAAACATACACATAATAATCTATATGAATAAAAATGAATCGCCGTTCGTTAGTCCCGCTACAACTCGGGAACGGCTGGACCGATTTGGCTAATTTTGGTTTTGTGGTATTTGTGAAGATCCAGGAAAGGTTTAAGAGGTGAGTAAACATGAGAAAATGCTAAGTTATTGAACTAGAATCAACAATTTAGGTTTCTCTTAGCAACCGTTTCTACCTGATACGTGACATTGAATTTGATTGACAACAAACGAAGTCTGTCGGGACAGTTAGTACGATATATAAACAATACATCAAATACGTGTCGTGTACATAATGTGACTCTACCACCGGTGTCGGTAGGTTGTATATTTCTTAAAATCTTAAAGAAGAGCAGAATCTCTAAACGCAAGCAAAATTAATGCTTAAATGGGGACTAGCAATCACTGTAATGCCTTTATTGTAAGAAACTGAAATTAATATTTTGTATTTGTAATTGTTACTACTGGGAAGACCCGGCAAAAAACTCAGCAGCTACTCCTTTTAAAACGCCAAATGTTTTACAGTACAAAGTGTATGTTTGAATAAACCAACAGGTTTATTCAAACATACACAGTTTTCACATGACAAAAAATAAAACAGAAAGTTATAAGCTTGGGTAAACACACATCAAAACTGTCTAGGGATATCATAGGGATATCGTTTTTCAAATATTTCATAAAGTTAAGTTTGTTTACAAGTTGAGCATTATCTTAGAATAACGCGAGGACAGAGGCATAAGATAAAGGTAAACCCCCTTATTCATAAAAACGAACGCAACGCTAACGCATTGTTTAAGCTATTGACGTGTTCTGTCACTTACTCGCAAATGGCGGCAGCAACAAGAATGATAGTGACAAAGCGATACAAAAGTTATCGTGTTCTATAAGAGCTGTTTAAGTTTTTATGAATAAGGGGGTAAGAATATTACAGAAAAAAACGTTCGATTTTGCTAAAATTTTGACACCTTTTAAAAGAAAAATCTGTCTTTTTTTAACGTCCTTACGATTGTACAATAATGCTACTACAATGAATTTCTTTATATAATCCGAAAGGGCAGATATAGCAGTTTCTGTGTTCTAAAAATTTCTACGTTGGTATCAATATTTAAATTTTTACAGCCTCCCAAATAGCTATACTTTGTATGAAAATGCTTGAGATATCCCTAGACACTTTTGAGCAGTGTAGGTCAACTTGAGCAGACCAGTTCCCGAAGATGGCTCCTGTTCACAAGTTGACGTGTGTCACAAGTTGACGAGTCACACCAGCAGTCTACCGCATGTTAAAACTTCCATTTTGAAGAACTCCATGAGTGCATACTGCCACCACAGAACTTCTAGGACTTAATACTTACATAATAAACACACATACAGTACCGCTCTTACTACTCTCACCCCCAGGCTTCAAAATAATGCTTTCCATAGACGTCCCAAAAGAGCGTCTTTAGGTTAAGCTCTTTGGCTCAGAGTTCATGAGGTCCTGAGCTCAAATATTAAACAAACTTGGAACAAACACTCAGAAGGTGGAAAACACTGATAAAAACTATGTAAAACACACACAAGGTTCGCCCCACGGACGTAAAAGAAAGACGTCTGTGGTTTACCACGTTGGTTAAAAAACTCGTTTGGCGAAAATCGCAATCATGATTGTTCCGTTCACCACGATGGCCACAGTCAAAGTCAACGTGCCTTTACTAACCCGGTGTGGGATATAGTCATGAGCTTATGTTATATCGGTGCCCGTGGAAGTGCCCGTGGCGCAGTTTAGACAGTGATCGGCGACGATCGCTGTTGTAAAGCTACACACGCCGCCGCGCCGGGTCGGAAATGGCATAAGTGACCACCCACGCGCGGCACGTTAAGCAGTTGGTCCCGGTTGACGTCGCTAGATGTCAGCCATTAAGCCTAGTCAGAGGTCTTAGGGCGGCTTGATAACATCATACATTAAGGTTGCTCACTAACCTTACACCCCTCCAACAATCCGCTCTGAGCCCGCGTGTTAGAGTATGGCTTGTTCCATCTCATAGTTGAGGTGAGGCCTGTGTCCAAAGGTGGGACGTAATATAAGCCGTTTATGTTAAGTTATATCACCAAATGTTGTAACTACTTATTGCGTAGGTCTGTACCTAGCATTTGTTCGACGACCCAGCAGAAAGCCGTCCACTTCAGCACGCGCGGATGTTTTTAAAACGCCAAAAAATAGTTTCATTCGCGCTCCGCCCGCCCTCGGGACGCTGGAGGGGCAATATTCGCGCAATTAAACGAACACGTAATTCCGGACGAAACGGAGTTCCGTTGTTTTTGCTATGACAGTTCGGGGATTTCCCGCTGTGCAATTGCAATTTCACTCATTAAGGTCAGCAGAATAAGTCGTAGATTTCGTTGTATAGTACGATTCAAACTTAATGGTAATAATAGTTAGTTGCGAGCGCCACAGTGCGAGAGATTGACCTCACCTCGCAACCCGCTGACACCTTATTTTGAGTTCTGCGCATCGACTCGCGCGATGTTCACAACCGCCATTAAGTTTGAATTATATTAGGTATACAGTAACATCTTTTTCATAAGCAGAGATGCAAGAACGTCGTGGCCCAGTGGTAAAAGAGACTGGCTTAAAGTCAATATGAGTTCAAATCTGGCGGAAATATCATCTATCTAGTTAGTTTTGACAGGTACATCAAGATTACAAGAAATTATGTGATGAAAAACACCTAAGGTATCAAGGTAAGGTAAGATATACCTTTAACATTTAAGGATTAACTGTTTGATCTCGTAGGGTGTTTCACATTCACATCACAATGTTCAAATTCCTCACCCCATAAAACCTCTACTCAAAGCTTTTCTTTACAAAGCAGCAACTTGAACACGTTTTAAATCCACAACTCATTCTCTAATGGGCTCGGTTGAGAGTTGTGACACATCAGGAAATGAAAGACTAAATTCTCAAAATATCGAGAAAATGCATGCAATGACCACACATTTTTATGTTACTTTCAAGGCACGCCGAATTAAGGATTAAGGCTTCTGGGTGTCTTTTCATCATAACGGTTAGAATCAGTGTGTCATTGACTACTCCACTTAAGAAATACTTAGTCGAGAGGCGGCTTGTTTTTTAATTAGTAAATTCCCAAGACTCGTTCATTCGAGATTTTCTTCTATGAGCCGTAGATTAATTCAAACAAAATAACAGTTACAAAGTACTTTCAAATCGTCAAATCTAAAGGACAAAAATTGCCTAGACTAGTATTCTGTACAATCAGCATCAAAATAATGTATGCTAACAGAATGGTCAAAAAAGTAGGCAAGGTGGCAGTCAGACAGAAGCAATTTTAAATAGTTCATTGACAGAGTCGTTTATAATTTGAATTTGCCACCAAACTCTGTAGCAAGTAGGTAAAACATTATTTTAATCCTGTAGTGTACGGTTGCTTTTCATTAAAACTTCAGTCATATTTGACCACTCTGTACACACCCATCATTTTGATACACTGACTGTGCCTTTGTTAAAACAGTAAGAAAAAAGCGGTGAAGAAACAAAAATGTACCGTATCACGCATTAAAAATCCATGTATTTCAATCCCAGCATATTATTGTCAAACCATTCTAAAACATTCCAGTAGCGCTAAAATTGTTCCGTTTTAAAAAACACTCAATGTCATCGTGTGTCTAGCCACACGCGCGTCCTTGCTCATAATCTCTCAGAACGAGATAGCTTGACATAGCCGTCTCTGTCGGTTAGCTGTGCGTCATGCGCAACGTCACTATCAGTTCGAAGTCGACTCACTTGGTCAATAGGCGCATCGGCTGTTTTCAAGGCTTAATTGAGCGTGTCGATTTCTAACTCGAATTACATTCTTATTAAACGCGAAAACCATACTATTAATAACGTTGGTAACTACAACCACATAAAACAGATCGATATTGATTTAAGTAAAGAATATTCGGGTCAAAATGTTACTGGCATGTTAATCTTATCAATGAACACTGCTGATAATATCGTTATAATGTAACAAGAGCCGCTTGAGCAATGTCATAATTTGAATAAGAAAATGAAGTACGAAAAGAGGATTGTGTTGTTTACTCTATTCCTGGTGAATTTGATTGAACAGCCGGCCCCGGAGGTAACGATTGAACAAGGAATTTTGAGCGGTAAGATCAGTGCAGATGGGACGGTTTTCGAATACATGGGCATTCCTTACGCGACGTCGAACAGCGAAACGAGGTTCAAGGTTAGTTTTGTTGACATTGCCAGTTATCTAACAAATTCAATGAGTTGAAATTATATTTTACTAATTACTAGATGGAATAATACATAGAAGTAAAAAAAATAATTATGTTGTTACAATTTCAGTTGATATTTATCTACTATGTTAGTATATGTATTAAAGCGTTTGGGTGTTAGACGAAAACTGCAATCGTAGAAATTATCACTGATAAACCGCTACAGATGTTAGAAAAAGAGATAGTAGCTACTTTGTGAATCATTCCGTTGTAAGTGTTTTGACAGGTTACAAGTATTGTCAGACTTTTCATTATGAAAAAATGTAGGTATGTCATGGACTTGGATTATTTGAATAATAAATTATTATTCTACCAGTCCCGAATTGTTATGTATTACTGTTAACATAATTATTAATCTTTGCCAATAATTGAGTTACTCTATCTTTTTATTAATTTATCGTCAGTTTTTTTAAATTATTTTACTTGAGTTAAAAATGTTTTTAGGCTCCACTACCTCCACCCAAATGGAATGGAGTTTACAAGGCAGTCGACGAGCATCACTCTTGTCCACAAACATCTTTCGTTGGAGTAGTAGGTTCAGAAGACTGTTTAAAAATAAATGTCTACGTACCTGCGAAGGCTAAAAGACCTCTTTCAGTCATGGTATATATTCATGGCGGTGCATTCGTAATGGGAAGTGGTGGCAAACTTCTTTA
Organism: Udea ferrugalis; assembly: GCA_950022985.1. NCBI lineage: Eukaryota > Metazoa > Arthropoda > Insecta > Lepidoptera > Crambidae > Udea > Udea ferrugalis. The sequence continues at coordinate 481,360 of OX465521.1, forward strand.
CGCCCCAGATTTCCTCCTGAAGCATGACGTGATAGTTGTGACGTTCAACTACAGATTAGGAGCTCTGGGTTTTATTTGCCTTGGCATCAAAGAGGCGCCTGGTAATGCTGGACTTAAAGATCAAATTGCTGCGCTAAGATGGGTAAAGAAAAACATAGCAGCATTCGGTGGTGACGCAGAAAATGTAACAATATTTGGAGAAAGTGCTGGAGGTACATCTACCTCTATTCTTCTTGCCAGTGAAGCTACTGATGGATTATTCAACCGAGCTATAGTTCAAAGTGGATCATCAATTTCTAATTGGGCGGTAAACAGACAGCCAGTTTGGATTGCAAGCCTTCTTGCAAAAGTCTTAGGTCACGACACGGAAGATCCTCACAAGATTTATGAAATTTTGTCAAAATTACCGTACGAAGAATTAATTAAACTGAAGCCTATTAAACCCCTTGGTATGTTCTTTGACACACTCCTTTTACATTTGCCTTGTATTGAAAATAAGTTGCATGGCGTAGAGCCGGTTTTGACTGATTTACCATACAACATGCTGAAGAAAAGGCCAAAAAATGTCTCAGTAATTTATGGCTCGAATAGTAGAGAGGGGTTTTTCTTAAGTTATGCAGAGAATGCTACAACTCTTGAAGAAAGAAACCATAGATACCTCTTTGCTTCTGATTTAGAATTTCCTACAGAAAGCGATGCAGTAAGCACAGCTGAAAAAGTAAGAGAATATTATTTTGGTAACAAGCGAGTTAGTCAAGAAACAATCATGAATCTAGCAAAAATTTACACTGAAGTGTATTTTGAAGTTCCAGCAATATTGGAAACTGAAGTGATTTTAGCCAGTTCTAATGCTACTGTGTTCAATTATTATTTCAATTATTCTGGAAACAGGAATGTTGTGAAAGAACGAATTGGCTATGGAAAAGAGAAGGGAGCAAGTCACGCTGATGATATTTTCTATATTTTTGATGCAAGATTATGGCCTTTTAGAGTGAATAAAAAAGATGCTCAAATAATTGACTGGATAACTCGAATGTGGACCAACTTCGCTAAGCATGGGTAAGTTTCTTTGGAAGTCTATGTTATAAAACTACGTTTCTAAATCCTTTTTCAATTTTATAAACCGAATTCAGTTTGAGCTCAAAAGCTGATAAGACAAAATATGTTAAAAGCAGTTACATTTATAATATAAAATCACTTGAAATTTTAGGTCCAATTAAGGCATAGTTCTGAAAGCTTTTCTTTTTTTAACCTAGGTTACGTAACGTTGTAACCAGTGCATTGTTTTAATTGTTAAATTTTTCTGTACAGGCATCCCACACCCAGCTTAAGCAGTGATCTCCCTATCAAGTGGGCTCCTAGTACTAAGAGAAGTTTTAATTTTTTGTACATAGATGACACATTTACAATGGGCCCTCTTCCCAACCCCGAATCCTACTATTTATGGAAAGACATTTACGACAAATATCGGAGATTGGACTTAAAGTTTTACTTACCAAATTAACTATATGTATAAAAATAAACAATAATACTCATCGTTTTTATCCTTTGTGAATAACCACGGTCCTTAAACCATGAAACCAGTTTATTTTCTGAAGTGGATGAACGACGATTTTTTATAAAATACATAAAAATAAACAATAATACTTATCGTTTTTATCCTTTGTGAATAACTACGGTCCTTAAACCATGAAACCAGTTTATTTTCTGAAGTGGATGAACGACATGTCTGTTTGTATTTTGGCCTGGGTTTTAAGTACCTATATCGTTTGACTACAAAAAAGGATATAAGTATGTTTATCCCTGCGTCCGTGTAACCTTTTTGTCTTCAAGGCAAGAGTGAATTTTCTAGGCATTTTCTCTCTCTTTTCTCTGAGCATTTTCTGGGTAAGCGTGTTCCACCTACGACCTCGTCATCGCTAACTATCTGGGGAGACTGGGGTCAAACGAATACCCTTAAAATTAAAATAAACCTTCGATTTATTTCTATAGATAAATTTTGTTTAGTTTGGGGCTAGATAGCGCGGACAGTGTGGAACTACGTCCTACATATTTATTTATTTTATCTGTTTTTCTTGTTCTTGTGTGAGTTTGAATAGTTATTCTTTGCAATTCTTAGCATAAGACACAAGATAAAACAAAAATAAAGTTAGATTTTTTATAAAATACTTATGATAAAGTACACCCAGCAATACAAAGTAGCTGGGTTTGGTGGAAGGATGAAGTTGAAAGCGAATTCACCTACGAACTTACGATCAAAGTCACAGTACGACCTAATTGTTGGTCGACCAACTTGAAGAGTGTATGGTTAGTTTATAGTACAGCAAGCCGGCAACCATATATTTATAATATTTTTCTCCAAAAAAAGTTTGAAAAAGACATCAAGTATTTCACGCAGTTTAAAAAAATGAAAATGAAAAATGACACTCATAATAAACAAATTAATTTTATTTCAAATATTATGTATTTTATTCCTCTGCCTTGGACTGCACTATATTTAGATACAAGTTCTCAACAACATTGCCTCAGGTTATGAATATTATACAAAGCTCGCGTTCCTTACGTCACTTCTCGCGAAGTACCATCTTCCGAGGAAGCTTTGAGCTAACTTGAATAGATCAACATGATTGCTCGCTTGACCTATTGATGGTATACTTATAACTAGGTACAGGCCCTACTTCAACTATCAAGTGGCGCAAGCCATCAAACTCAGTCTAAAATGAAAGCACTAACTCCCATAAGCAATGATATAACAACAAAAAGAAGTAGATAGGTGATGTCAGTACCTACTGACGCGAAGTCGCCCGAAATTATAATAAAACTCGCCTACTACTATCTAGAGATCTTAAATGGTGCTGGGTTCAACACAAGCGGCAAATAAATCTTTCGCTTCGCTCCCGCCTTAAACCTTCGTAATAAAATCTTAATAAAAAAAATGTACAACAAGAGCGAAGCGAGCGCGTTTTTGTTATGAGTGTGTGGTATACACGTTTTTCTCTAAAAACCAAAGATAAGATGCAAATTATAACACCATAACCATTTTTTTTCATAAATTAACTTTATTCGAATAGATAAGTATAGAGTAACAGTTACAATGTGCCTAGACTAGTATTCTGTACAATAAGCATCAAAATAATGTGTGCTAAAAGAATGGTCAAAAAGGTAGGCAAGGTGGCAGTTAGACAAAAACAATTTTATTAGTTCATTGACAGAGTCGTTCATCATTAGAATTTGAAGCGCCACAAAACTCTGTAGCAAGTAAAACATTATTTTAATCCAGTAGTGGTATGGTTGCTTTTCATTAAAACTTCAGTCATATTTTGACCACTCTGTATACACCAATCATTTTGATGCACTGACTGTGCCTTTGTTATTATAATAAAACAGTAAGAAAAAAGCCGTAAAAAACCAAAAAATTATTCGTATCACGCATTAAAAATCCATGTTAAAATACCAGCACATTATTATTATCGAACCATTCTAAAACATTCCAGTTACATTACATTACAGTTCCATTTAAAAAAACACTCAATAAATAAAATAAATAAATAATGTCAACGTGTGTCTAGCCACATGCCCGTCCTTGCTTATAATCTCTCAGAACGAGATAGCTTGATATAGCCGTCTCTGTCAGTTAGCTGTGCGTCACGCGCAACGTCACTATCAGTTCGAAGTCGACTCGTTTGGTCAATAGGCGCATGGGCTGTTTTCAAGGCTTAATTGAGCGTGTCGATTTCTAACTCAAATTACATTTCTATCATACGCGAAAACAATACTTTTAATAACGTTGGCTACTACCATCACGTAAAACAGATCGATATCGATTTAAGTAAAGAATATTTGGGTCAAAATGTTACTGGCATGTTAATCTTTATCAATGAACACTGCTGATGATATCGGTATAATTTAACAAGAGCCGCTTGAGTAATGTCATAATTTGAATAAGAAAATGAAGTACGAAAAGAGGATTGTGTTGTTTACTCTATTCCTGGTGAATTTGATTGAACAGCCGGCCCCGGAGGTAACGATCGAACAAGGAATTTTGAGCGGTAAGATCAGTGCAGATGGGACGTTTTTCGAATACATGGGCATTCCTTACGCGACGTCGAACAGCGAAACGAGGTTCAAGGTTAGTTTTGTTGACATTGCCAGTTATCTAACAAATTCAATGAGTTGAAATTATATTTTACTAATTACTAGATGGAATAATACTTGGAAGTAAAAAAATATGTTGATGGCATTTTGTTTGATATTCATCTAGGTACTATGTTATGTTATGTATTGTAGCGTTTGGCTGTAAGACCAAACTTTGTGAACCATTCTGTTGAAAGTGTTTTGACAGGTTACAAGTATAGCCAGACTTTTTATTATGAAATAATGTATGTCATGGATTTTGATTATTTGATTAATATATTATTATTATACCATTCCTGAATTGCAATACATATGTTACGATTAATCTTTGCCAAAAATTGAAATACTCTATTTTTTCATTCATTTCTCGTCAGTTATTTTAAATTATTTTATTGCAGTCAAAAATATTTTTAGGCTCCACTACCTCCACCCAAATGGAATGGCGTTTACAAGGCAGTCGACGAGCATTGCACTCTTGTCCACAAACATATTTCCTTGGAGTAGTAGGTTCAGAAGACTGTTAAAAAATAAATGTCTACGTACCTGCGAAGGCTAAAAGACCTCTTCCAGTCATGGTATATATTCATGGCGGTGCTTTCGAAATAGGGAGTGGTGGCAAACTTCTTTTCGGACCAGATTTTCTTCTAAAGCATGACGTAATACTTGTGACATTCAACTATAGATTAGGGGCTCTGGGTTTTATTTGCCTTGGCATCAAAGAGGCGCCTGGTAATGCTGGACTAAAAGATCAAATTGCTGCGCTAAGATAGGTCAAGAAAAACATAGCAGCATTCGGGGGTGACGCAGAAAATGTAACAATATTTGGAGAAAGTGCTGGAGGTACATCTACCTCGATTCTTCTTGCCAGTGAAGCTACTGATGGATTATTCAACCGAGCTATAGTTCAAAGTGGATCATCAATTGCTAATTGGGCGGTAAACAGACAACCAGTTTGGGTTGCAAGCCTTCTTGCAAAAGTTTTAGGTCACGACACGGAAGATCCTCACAAGATTTATGAAATTTTATCAAAATTATCGTACAAAGAATTAATTAAACTGAAACCTGTTAAACCCCTTGGTATGTTCTTTGACACACGACTTTTACATTTGCCTTGTATTGAAAATAAATTGCATGGCGTAGAGCCGGTTTTGACTGATTTACCATACAAAATGCTGAAGAAAAGGCCAAAAAATGTCTCAGTAATTTATGGCTCGAATAGTAGAGAGGGGTTTTTCTTGAGTTATGCAGAGAATGCTACAACTCTTGAAGAAAGAAACCATAAATACCTCTTTGGTTCTGATTTAGAATTTCCGACAGAGAGCGATGCAGTAACCACAGCTGAAAAAGTTAGTAAAATACTATTTTGGTAACAAGCGAGTTAGTCAAGAAACAATTATGAATCTAACAAAAATGTGCACTGAAATGTATTTTGAAATTCCAGCAATATTGGAAACTGAAGTGATTTTAGCCAGTTCTAATGCTACTGTCTTCAATTATTATTTCAATTATTCTGGAAACAGGAATGTTGTAAAAAAACTGATTGGTTATGGAAAAGAGAAAGGAACAAGTCATGCTGATGATATTTTCTACCTCTTCGATGCCAGATCATGGCCTTTTAGAGTAAATAAAAAAGATGCCCAAATAATTGACTGGATAACTCGAATGTGGACCAACTTCGCTAAGCATGGGTAAGTTCCTTTGGAAGTCGATGTCATAAAACTACGTTTTAAAATCCCTTTTCAATTTTATAAGTCGAATTCAGTTTGAGCTCAAAAGCTGTTAAGACAAAATACGTTAAAAGCAGTTACATCGATAATATGAAAGCACTTGAAAATTTAGGTCCAATTCAGGCATTCTTAGTTCTGAAAGCTTTTCACTTTTTAACCTAAGTTACGTAACGTTGTAACCAGTGCATTGTTTTCATTGTGTACATTTTTGTTTACAGGCATCCCACACCCAGCTTAAGCAGTGATCTCCCTATAAAGTGGGCTCCTAGTACTAAGAAAAGTTTTAATTATTTTTTGTACATAGATGACACATTTACAATAGGTCCTCTTCCCAACCCCGAATCTTACTATTTGTGGAAAGACATTTACGACAAATATCGGAGATTGGACTTAAAGCTTTACTTACCAAATTAACTATAAGTAAAAAATAAACAATAATACTCATCGTTTTTATCCTTTGTGAATAACCACGGTCCTTAATCTATGAAACCAGTTTATTTTATGAAGTGGATGAACGACTGTTTGTATATTTGGACTTAAAGTTGGACTTAAAGTCTGGGTTTTATGTACCTATATCGTTTGACTACAAAAAAAGGATAAAAGTACGTTCATCCCTGCGTCTGTGTAACCTTCTTCAAAGCAAGAGTAAATTTTCTAGGCATTTTCCCTCCCTTTTCTCTGAGCATTTTCTGGGTAAGCGTATTCCACCTGCGACCTCGTCATCGCTTACCATCTGGCGAGGCTGGGGTCAAACGAAAACCGGTTACTAAAGGGGGCTTTTGTGGTCGCTGGGAGTGCACACGGCGGGGGCCGTGTGCCTTCATTACAAGTCGCCCCGGGGAAGGGCGGCGGTGTGGGGTGACCTCACAATATCGCCGTGCACACTGGCAGGTGTTAGAAGGGAGGTACAATTCCCCTCGCGAGGGGCCGAGCAATCGGCAGAGCGCGTCAGGGTTCCACTGGTAGAGTCCATACTGGGGTCCTCGGGGACCGCCTGGTATCGCGCAGAAGACGGTCACCGGGGGGTTTACTCGGTATCTCTGCCGTTTCACGGCAGGGGAGCCCGAGACACCCCCGCCTTTCCCCAGAGGGCGGGATGTCCGTAAACGGATTTCCACCGTCAAAAAAAAAGGTAACTCATCTGGTGTCGCTGTTAATAAGACTGATTAAACCAATGACAGGCAAAGTAAATAGAGGCTTTTAAGGTATAAACAAGATGTCGGTTTATCGCCCGCACCGCCATCGGGTTGAGTGTGCTAAATATTTCATGCATCGAGTGAGTTATCGACTCGACGTGTGCTGCATAGACGCACAACTCGAATCCTTTACAGCTTTTACACTCGACGACGAACGATCAAAAATACGGAGTGACGAAGAGATGATAGGCAGAGCACATGAAGCAAGTGAATTTCTTCTCCTAAACAAAATTTATATCTAAAGATAAAAATAGAAAAAAGAAAAGGAAGAAAAACCGTTTATTTCATCTGGACATCAAATTCAAAGATAAAAAACAAAAAAAAAAAATAACAGACAAATCAACAAAAATTTCCTCCAGACAGCAGTGTCACGATGTCCAAAATTAAATAGACCACACTCAGCCAATGCCTGGGCCTGAAAGGCTCAGGCCCTGGTTTTCAGTGGGCCCAACTGAACAAAAAATAAGGATGTTACTTGGACGGGCTTAAAATGTAGAAGCTTTTAAAATTCTAATCAGCGACTGGGAGTGCAATGGGTTTCTTTCATACATATAAACCTTACTCTTTATCACTCTATCTATTAAAAAAAAACGCATTCAAATCCGTTGCGTAGTTTTCAAGATTTAAGTTTACATAGGGACAAATAGTATAAAACAAAGCGATTTTGTTTTATATTATGTAGTGATACATTGTCATGCTGAGCAAAGCTTGGTACTTGGAATAGTAAAATAAAAATTATGTATTTTTTTATTTATCGTATGCCAAAACAACTCATTCATTCTTATTACTAAGTAATCATTCATGTGTAATAAAGTATGTTTTCATGAATAAAATAGAATACGTTTATTTGATAATTTGATACTTTAAAGTCCAGGTGAAAATCGTCGCATGTAATGAGCTTTCGGAATGCACGTTTACGGTTTAAAGTACCTGCCTACCAGAGCTTTGGCCTTTCGAGCGAACTCTTCGCCACTACTGTAGGTATTTTAAGTGAAAACATTTTTTCCACTCAGACTAGTTTTCACTTCCAATAATTGTAAAGGCTCTTTCAAAATTTTTACAAACAGCTTCATATTAACATTTTTTTGTTGCAAAATTGTCTTGCATTGCTTGGAATGATCTCTGTTGTGATGTATATGAATGGTGTAATTGTCAGTTTTAATTTTCAAAACATCTATCAAAATATGTGTTTTGTTTTTTTTGTTACTATTTACAAGTCAAGTTACAAGTATTACAAGTTTCAGATTTTTTAGATTGATATTGTAGAGCTTGCTAATATATTAAATCCAATATAGGTACGACATCACCTTCTATCGTTTTATGTGACACAGTCAGCTAAAAAAACTAAGTTTTATACCAATCCCATTGAAAATTACCTCTAGGTATGATATTGTAGACTACACTTAAATAAGCACTACTTAGAACGGAGACCTAACATTTTCTAGCAAAAATTGGACGTGGCTCAATACAAACTTGGCTGGGTTTTTTTCTTGATTATATCCCAACATCACAAGAGGGCCTGGGCTAAAAAAATAATTTACAGCGCAAATATAAATTTTAAACCCCAATCTTATGAATGGGGTCCGAAGTTTAATAAATAACGGCTTAGTCTCGGGGTTATCTTTTTAAAGTGAACACAACGGTGTTGTTAAGAAGTATCGTAAATTAAATTTTATTGCTTGATACTTAAAATTAAGCAATTGCTTGGCCACAAGGGTACAAAAACACAGTAAAGAAAGCATCCTGTTTTAAATTATTGCCGTTTAACATCAAGGAGGGGGTATTAATTAGATTGAGATTAAGTGGATATGGAACCCTGTTTTAAAAACATACGAGATTAAGGTCTAGGCAGACAGAGGCCGAAATTTAGTGATGTTTATTTCGGGCATCTCCGTGCTTCGGTAGGCACGTTAAGTAGTTTTGGTCCCGGTTGACGTCTAGATGTCAGTCGTTAAGCCTATTCAGAGGCCTTAGGGCGGCTTGATAATATCTGACATTAAGGTTGCTCACGTACCTTACACCCCTCCGGCAATTGGCATTGAGCCCGCGTGTTGGAGTATGGCTTGTTCCACCTCATAGTTGAGGTGAGGCCTGTGCCTCGCAGTGGAACGTATATAGGCCGTTTATATAGACAGAGACATTGTGTATGCTGACTTCACAAAGTAAATTTCATAATTCGTAAAAAGAATAGCAAAACGCGCACGCAACACTAAACTCTATTTTCTAGATCGCCATTTAATAGAACCGACAGAATATGCTGTGAAATATATTTCCTTTGAAACCGCCGCAGGAAAACTATCAAAGCCAATATGCTTTCGTTTTTCGCATCTTTTATGTTATATGAGTAAGCCTTGATAAAACATGTTGGGATTTTATAACAATTTAAATTGTCAAGCAAATGTCTAAGACATTGTTCTGCAGATTGCCGTCCTCGGATATAAAGTCATCAATCGTCAAAGATTTTGTTAGAACCTACTACTACCAAATAAATCAAGACAAACTTTCACATAAACTTGCAAAGGTCTCATACTTCCACATGTGCGTCTCATACATCCAACTGGAGGCAATAAAATTAAGGTAGCAACAAGGCTGATAAGAGAAAAAGGTTTGCTTTCACCCTTTCTTCTGCCTTAACTCTGTTTTCTTATAAAATTGCACTGAAAAGCTCTGTAATAACTTATTACCTTTGTTTACCATCGCCGGCTCCTCATGAAATTTTCCATCGGGACAAAAAGCTGCACGTCCACTAATTTCTTATTCAAAATCGAGAATTGTCTTACAATATCTTTTACAAACGTCCATTTCCAAAGGAATTCAAGTTCTACCGCATCGTTTAAGAGTTTCAAATGCATTGTCTTCTTCTAGCGTTGAAAATGGCATTTTTGCATTGGAAAATAAAAGGGTCTCTGTTTTATCTAAAGCGCAATGAATGGCAAATGCAGTAGGATTATTTTACACGCAAGATAACTCGGTTGGATTTATATTGGGAACCTTATTCGATTGCTGCTTTAAACCGAACGGATTCTGGTTACAATTCGACTAGTTTCAGCTCGTTACTATGCAGCTGTTTCTTTATTTACAAGCAATATGAGATAAGCCAAAATAACGTTAGGGGTTTAAAGCTGGAACATTTCGCGGAGCGTTCAGAAGTTTGTTCAAACTGAAGCGTTCAGGTGAATAGAATAATATTTCTATAGATGCTCAGTTCTTCGGTTATCTAGAGAACTTACATTAATTCAAATTCCTAAATAAATATCTGAAAACCAGAAAAAGACATTCGGTCTACTTGGCATCAGGCGGGAATAGACGTCTTTCCCGTCTGATCGCCAAGTAGACCGAATGTTTTTTTCTGGTTTTCGGATCTTTAGTAAAGATATTGCATGAAAAATGCTAAAAATAATAACAACATATCCTAAATAAATAATTTGCGGTTTACGAAAGATGCGGGTTCGAGTCCTGCCTGATGCCAACATGACCAAATGTCTTTTTCTGGTTTTCAGATCTTTAGTAAATCTTCAAGCATCGTTGTGTAATATTTGTTTTTTCTGTGCAATATAGTATTTCACATCTTATCTTATCTCTACAAATATCGAAAGAGTGCGGGTAGACGATTCAAGTTCAGATTTTATTTATTTATACTTGATATTGCTTATATTTGTAGCGGCTTTGAAACAGTAACTAAACAAAATTACGGAAACTTTTTTTCGGCCTTGTATAAAAAAGCTATATTTCACTGCTAGGTTACATAATTGATAATTAAACAATCACTAGCCAAGTCCAATGAAACAGACAGCTTTTAGTTAATTGACCATTCTGTCACATGAATAGACACTTTAGTATTCAACTCCAATACACTCTAATGACAATGGATCGAAAAGCGTGCGTTTGAGAGGCAGACGGCGAGCGAGAGGCACTTGTGGAGTGAGAGGCACTCTGAACTCTAACGCGGGGTAAATAGACAACTAGTGGCTATTCTAATGGCTTCGGAAGATTATTGGTACTTAACTGTCTTATTTCATTATTAATGTTTTCCTCATGAATGGAAGCGCATTGAAGGATTTTATTTCTGTCTAAGATATTCTAGGTAGGTAGTATATTGTAAGCCGTAGACTTACTCAATCATTTCGCTGCGAGTTTATTGAATCGCTTGCTTTCTATTTAATGAAATATCATTAGCCCTAATTCGATTCGATTTTATTTTTTTGTCTGACGGTTTGCGTTTGACCTCAGTTTCGATTGATGGTAAGCGATGACGCGAAGGTGGAACACGCTTACTAAGAAAAAGTCTTTTCACTCTTGCCTTGAAGACAACAAGGTTGTATGTATCCGGAAACACAGACGCGAACTTCACGGCCACATTGGAAGCGGCTCCAATGTGGCATTCAAGCTCCTGGAATTGCAAGGACTCGGCATCAACATAAATGGCAACATAAGCGTATAACTCACCTTCGGTTTGCCGACGATATAGTGGTCATGGCACTGTCGATAAAATGCTCGAGAACCTCAATCGAGTTTTTCAACAAGTGGGCCTAAAAATGAACATGGACACGACAAAGGTCATATCAAAGGCTCGTGTTACGCCCACTCCATTATTTGTTGAAGGCTCGGTTCTCGAAGTTGTCGACAAGTACGTCTTCCTGACAAGTGGTCCGAGTAGGTAGGTCCAACTTTGAGAAAGAGGTAAATCGTCGAATCCACTCGGCTGGGCAGCATCGGGAAATTACGTGATGTTTTCTCTTCAAACATACCACAGTGCCTGAAGACGAAGGTATGTAATCAGTGTGTTAGATTAGATTAGATTAGATTTATTTATTTCTCATTATTAAAATAACATTATACATAACATTGATGTCCTATATAAGAGATTAATATTGAGATCGTCAATTTATATGAAATGATTAATGATTAATACAATTGAAATAATACATAAAATATGATGTCAAATAATAATGTCAAAAAAGAATGTCAAAAACAACGTTGAAAATAAAAGAAAAAATAAAAATTACAAAGCACAATAGATGAATTCACAGGTCAAATACAATTAAAATAATCAATAAAAATGTCAATTAAAATGAGTATTCAAATATTCCGTCACAGTATAAAAAGAATGTTCCAACAAAAGGTTTCTCAGCTGACGTCGGAATGCTTCGTCAGAAGGTTCCTTTTTCAATGCAGCGGGCAGATGGTTGTAGTAGGTAGGACCTATAATACGGGGATTTTTCTCCGCAAGTGCCATGCGTCGAGGGACGGCATTCATGCGGCCCGCCAAATGCGATCGTTTGCTGCAATTCATGGCCTGGAAGTCTGCCTTGTTGGATCTAACAAAAGTTAAAATTTCAAATAAATAGACAGAGTAGTGCGTCAGTATGCGCTGCGCCTGAAACAAATCCCTGCACGAATGCCTTGGTTTCACCCCGACAAGTGTACGTAATGCACGTTTTTGCAAGATGAACACTCTGCTGGCATCCGTTGAGTTACCCCAGATGAGTGTTCCGTACATCATCAAGGAGTGAAAGTGGGCGAAGTAGACCTGCCTCAAAGCATCGGCAGAGATAAGCGGTTTCAACTTGCGCAACGCAAAGACAGCACCACTCAATCTATCACAAAGCTTGTCTACATGGCACTTCCAGTTCAGATTACTGTCTATTGTGAAACCAAGAAATCTGCTCGTATCGCAAAATGGCATAGGACAGTCTGACAAACACGCGGGCAATGGGATAGGACGTCCGGAGAATAGCATTAAGTTTGACTTTGTCACGTTCAACAGCAAACCATTTGCGGAAAACCATCCCCGTAACTGATCACACGCTTCGTGAATTTTGGAATTGAGTTGCGCATATGTGCGCGCACCGACCACTACAGTTCTGTCATCAGCGAACAATACCGAAAGACCAGCCGTGATTGAAGACGGGAGGTCATTTATAAACATGACAAAAAAGGTATTACCAAGCGACGATCCTTGGGGAATCCCTAAATCTATGCAGCCAGTGTCAGACAGCAATTTCCTTCCGCCTACAGACACCTGTACAACCTGCTTACGGTTGGATAAAAATGATTCGAATAATCGATAAGCGCTATTTTGGACACCGTACAACTGCAATTTACTAAGTAAAAGCTCATGATTAACAACGTCAAAAGCCTTGGACAAGTCGCACAATATACCTGCCATCTTGAGTTTATCGTCAAGGCCAGTCACGATGCAATCAAAAACCTTATGAGCAGCTGCAGTGGTCGATTTATTCTGCCTATAAGCGAATTGTCTGTCCGTCAGTAGGTCGTTTTCTTCGCAGTGACGCATCAAGGAAGATGACAACATGGACTCCACCATTTTCGAGATTGTAGGAACAATAGTAATTGGGCGATAGTTGTTAACGTCCCCCTTGTCACCCTTACCCTTAAATACAGGACAAACACGTGTGTTCTTCAATGCATCAGGATACATACCTACTTCAAACATATTGTTTATCAATGTAACTAAAATGTCAGATATAATTGGCCAAATAATTAATAATAAATTCAGAGAAATGTCATAAATATCTAATGTTGTACGTGTTTTAAACATGCGTCGCAGCTCCCTGTCCAAGCAGTCGCGAGTGACTGTGGGAAGAGTGAACGCGGGCATGTCGGTATCGCTAAGGTACCTTAGCAGATGTTGCGCTGACTTAGACTTATCGTTTTTTATCACAGATTTCGAAGCGATACCTATGAAATGTGAATTGAACTTATTTGGAATTTCACTGCACGGTACGTCCCCGTTTTGGTTCTCGAGGTGGATCTGATGAGCTCTTGGTTTTGTGCCAATTTCGTCATTAACAATTTTCCATATCTCTTTGGCTGGGTTTTTTGTCTCCGCTAGTCTCGTTTCGATATGATTTTTACGAGCCTGCAATGTTTCCGACTTGATCAAACCAGAGTAGTGTTTAATACAGTCGTCCAAGATCGGCTCATTAGGGTACTGCCGCTTAATTTCATGTAAGTCATTAAGGTTGTGGATGTACTTAGACAGATCATCGGTCATCCATGGTACAGGATTTTTATTACTTAATTTAATCTTTTTAATTGGAAAATGTATGTCAATGTAGTATGTCAATATATTAAATAATTTAGAAAACTTTTTATTAATATCAATGTCATTATTGTAAATAAAATTAAAATCATAATAAGAAATGTCTAAATAAAACGCGGAAATTGTATTATTATTATTAAATAGTCGACGTTCAATAAAATACTCCCCACTCGCCGCATCCTTCTGAGGTATTGTAAGCTCATACCGCTGGGCGTTGTGGTCGCTTACTACGGTTTCCAAGGGTGACACAATGAGGCTATCACGAGCGTGGTTCGCTATACCGCAGTCGATGGATGTCGCGGTGTTGTTTTCCACGCGGGTGGGGAACGTTACTACGTTGCTACAACCATAACTGCTGAACAAATCATTGATACGCCGCTTATGGCTGTCATCAGATAGGTAATCCACATTCTGATCGCCAACTATAAGAAACCTTTTGTTTTCGTCAGTAAGCTTAATCAACAACAGTTCTAAATTCATTAAATACACATCAAAATCGCCCTTGCCAGTTCTATACAATCCAATAATAATCAATTTGTAATTTCGAATTTCAATCGCCGCAAGTTCGCAGTGGTACTGTATCGAGAGGGACTGTAGGTCCTTACGCTGTATATATCTAACGCCATCGCGTACGTATAGTGCAACACCACCGTGCGCGATGGTCGTGCGGCAGTAGCAATCAGCGAGTGAATAACAACATAACCTCACTCGATCAATTTCGTGTTTCCGGCACCAAATTTCGCTTAAAGCTAATACATCAGGCATTTCCGTACTACACAAAAGATCCAGAAGTGAAGTTTTACCACAGATCGAGCGAACGTTTTGGTGAACGACGACTAGTTGCTACTTTGGCTTCGTAGTGACGCGAGGAAGTGACACGTTTTTGGGCTGTACAACGTTAAACATCCGCACTGATACTCCATCGGGCCAATTTTGGGGGTTCCTGACGACCTTCTGCTTATCGGCTGGCACATCAAGGCGAAATGAAGAGTACTTTCCCCGCGTAACGACGAGTTGCTCGCATCGCTGCGCCGTAACGTGCATCTTGGTCTGGACATGGCGAATGACATCCTCCGTGGTAGTGCCCTCACACAAATTGAACACATGCAGACTGGCACTCCGAGGGGCAGCCGCACGTAGACCAACCGTAGGATTTGATTTGGCAGAAAGATCAGGCGACGCCGAGGCTGGGATCCTAGCATTATTGAGCAGTGCTGGTGCTGATGGTGTGGTGGCAGGAGTCTCTGGTACCAGAAGTTCCTCCTGAGCCGAGTTCAATCTAGCCTTGTTCTGGCGAGCGCGGCGCGGTTTGGGCTTAGAGGCGGTTGGGCTCACAGCTAATGCCGGCGCCGATGCCGGCACAATCGAAGGCGCAGGTGGTTGTTGATCGTCATCAACAAAGATCAAGCCATGGGGACCGGACTCGTTGAGTGATGTGTGTTGAGGTACATTCAGTGTAGGATAGTGAACAGTGCCCGTTAATATTCCCAGGATTTTTTGGATACATCCCTTTTGAACCGTGAGTAACTTTTGTTGTTCCTGGATAATATCTCGGCAGTCTCGGACGTCACTCTTTACCTCAGATATTTCCGCTTTAAGTTGCAATACAATATCCACCAACCTTTCGCTGCATACCAGCTCGTCCGTTGTTTTTTTCTTGGACGGAGCCATTTCTCGCCAAAATGTATATTTCACCAGGTGTTATGTATGTAGTTTGAAATAATTTTGATCTAACAATCACTTAATACTTGATATATTAAATTAATTTAACAAAATAAAAATCGAGCTGTTTAATTTCAAACTGTCAGGCACAGTGGCGCCATCTGAATGTGTTGCGTGTGTTACCGGTGATTACGTATGGATCGAAAACGTGGTCTCTCACTATGGGCCTCATAAGAAGGCTCAAGGTCACTGAACGTGCTATGGAAAGGGCTCGGTGTCTCGCTACGAAATCAAATCAGGAATGAGGAGATTCGTATCGTATAAGGACTGGTGTCACCGACTTAGCCCAGCGGGTAAGCAGGTTGAAGTGGCAGTGGGCGGGGCACATAGCGCGTAGAATTGATGGCTGCTGGGGCCGAAAGGTTCTAGACTGGAGACCATTTGAGGCCAAAAGCAGAGTGGTGCGCCCGCCTGCAAGGCGGACGGACGACCTGATAAAAGTCGCGGGATCCCGGTGGATGCAAGCCGCACGCAACTGGCCGCTCTGGAAATCAATGGGGGAAGCCTGTGTTCAGCAGTGGTCTTTTTGCGGCTGCTAATGATGATGATGATTTATTTATTTATTTAATTTTATGAAACAGGTTTTGTGACCTACCTACAATACATTTCTGGTGCAATTCACACGATAGATTTACAAAACTTAAATTAGACCTTACAAACTAAAAGCCGTGCTTTTTACTGCAGGACATGCATGCCGACAAAATAGCATGCCAAGGATCAGCAAACACATCATAGTGGGGTTGGTCACCCAGGAGTAACCGGGGGGGTGGGGGGGAGTGAGTGGGATGATGATAAAACTGAGAGAAGAATCCGTGAATTTTTTTAATTATGAGCAGTTTACAAGTCGAGGGTGACGCAGGAGGTAAGTCTGCAGTGAGTATGAGTTCGTCATCGCTTATGCTATTAGGGTGTATTCACATTGTGGTTAATCTTTATGGTTTAGCTGTTTTAATTAATCTATCCACTTATCTTTTAAGAAATATAAGCAAGGGAGATTTTGATAAAGAAGATGAAAGTGGCTACATGAAATAATAATATTATCAGAATTTACAACGATTTGTAGAATAAAGTATGGTAGAGATCGTCTAAGCTGAAATGACGCGCCCCTCCACTGCATCTAAGCTACGGTCAAGACGTTTGTAATAGACTAGACTAAGAAATTAATTATTAAACTTATCACAACAGATGAAACAGATGATACACAGACTGATATACAATAGAGCATGTAACGGATTTATTTAAATTTATTGACCATAAAACATTTACACAGGAATTACAATAACGGTAGTCTCTGCACTACGCTTGAGGCTTGGGTCGCAGCAAACCAAAAATTATACAAGATCTTTACCTTACAACTAATTCGAAGACACCGGTTCAAAGTCATCAAATTTCATACAAAATAATATTTAAAAAGATAAAAAGTGCAATATTTAGATAAAGAGTGCTATAATTTTCTGATCGACAAACTATTTCCCGCTCCAGTGTGCACCCGGCCTTCTTTCTTAATCACTATTTAATTATGCGAACTTCTCGACGCAGTCCGGGAACTCGGCGCGATTACACCGTGTTTTTGTTAACTCTTCCTCCGCTTGTTCTTGTTTGTTATCGATGCTTTGATTTGAACCCGTATTTTGTAATATAGGTTTTTTTAGCTTGAGTAACATTTAAGGTTGCTCACTAACCTTACACCCCTCCAATAATCCGCACTGAGCTCGCGTGTTGGAGTATGGCTCGTTCCACCTCATAGATGAGGTGAGGCCCGTGCCCAGCAATGAAACGTATATAGGCCGTTTATGTTATGTTTGTGTATGAGTAACATTTAGCGACCTCACCCCCAAATTCACAAACGTCAATCAATTCTAAGCACGCGCTCACGCTCATGCTGTCCCGTAAAATGTCAATAGAACTGAAAGGGACAGCATGAGCGTGAGTGCCTGCTTAGCGTTGATTGTCGTTGGTGAATTCGGGGGTTAGTCTTCTTTTTTGTTTAGTGGCGATGTCTGGGTTCTGGGTTTATTATCTTAAGCTTGCTGTCAGACAGACGTCGTTTCGTAAAATATTATTTGAGAGTGATAGTTTGTTCTTTCAAAAACGTTCCTCAGACATATTTTTTAACACACATAACAGAAATTAAATCAGGTGAATAAGTTAAAGCGTTCTTGAGTTTAAATTAAATAATATTAAAAAGCCCCTATGTTCAAATATCTTATTGGGACCTTATGTCCAAGAGTCAAAAATATGAGGGAATCCTATATAAGGCAAAAGCTCCAAAAAAGTCACACGCATCAGAGATTGCTTTTTTAACCCGGCGTCATGGGGGTTGGGTCTAAGATACCCGGCCGTTTTTAGAATTTCTATAATTTTTATACTATTCACCCGACATTGCTGTTTTTTCCTATAGCTGGAGTTAATGAATCACTTCACACGTTTGTGCCCTGAAATAAGTCAGAAAACGCCGGAGTTTGGAGCTATAAGTGCCGTAACCTGAAAATGGGTAATTTAGACCCATGCCTGTACTCGGTGTAACAATTTCACTCCATTTTTTCCATACAAAATGAGTTTTTTTTATATTTTTATTTTATTTGTATTACTTCTTCTTTATTGTAGTTTAAACCTTTTTTATTTAGTTTGTTAGTGCAAAAGACATATTTGAGCGGTTTTTATAGAATATATATTACTTTTTTTCAAAGTCTCGTTTTCATGATAAAAATTATATATTTCATATTTTTTTTAGTGTTGGATAACCCTTATAACTCTAAATGAATGCTGGTAATAATAAAAACCTTTTCTTTCAACTGGAGACTGAAATATTTACATATCTTACCAGGGTCAAATAGACCCAACCCCCACGTCCGTGTTACAGTTTTTAACCCCCATGACGCCGGGTTAAACCTAAATAATAAACTATAGGCTAGTGCACGCTCTATCGTTATTATACTACAATGACTTTATACCTTACCAAAATAGCCATGAGTTTATATTCAGTCAAAAATAAGCTCGGCTGCATTAACTCCCATGGGGTAAAGAAAGCAATTTTACGCGCCATAAAGCTAAGTAACATGGTGACACAATACTCTTTATCCCTTTCCGGATTCCTGCTTGGATTACGAAAATACGTGAGTATCTTTAGAAGACTAACGTGAAGAGAAATTTATACACAGGTTTTTTTTCAATACAAAAAGTGATAGTAATTTGGTTATTATTATTTTTAGCATTTTCCATGCAGTATCTTTACTAACACATTGACAAGACATTCACACATTGGTTAGTGCAGTTGCCCGGTTTGCGAAAGATGCTGGTTCGATCCCCGCCTGATGCCAAGATGATTGAACGTCTTTTTCTGTTAGTATTTTGTTTGGCATTGCAAAAAAAAACATATTTTAACGATATTTATAGAACAAAATATCTGCTCATATAACAATGGTTCCACCAATTTTCCCATCATAGTTATACCGTTCAACAGCAGCAATTATTCTCATGTAGTGCAAATTCTAGGTATTTGAATAGAATAGAAAAATCTTTATTCAGCCACTACAATAACAATTTGCAACAAAAGTGGGCGTAGTAAAGAACTCAAAGAGCCTTGAGAGTCCTGACCTAATGGTAAACGGTCAGGCTTGGAACAACGGTGGTCACTAGTTCAATTCTAGCCGGAGTCCACCTACTTTGTGTTCATTGTATAATTTGCGGATAACTCTCCGGTGATGGAAACATCGATAAACACCCAAGCAACCCGGATGGCGGTAGCGGGCTCATCCCATACCTCATTGGATTGAAATTACATTGGATTGTTAAGGCAAGATCAGCAAAGATGTTAAATTCATAATTATAATTACATAATGTCTTGTTAAAGAGGCGAACATTTGATAATTATCATTACAAATTCATTACAATGATCAATTCATTAATTAAAACAGTACCTATACAAACTGATTACAAATATCAATTGATATCTATCCGTTACAATAAAATTACAAAGTTAATATATAATTTAATTCAATCAATTCAGTCAATCTCAATTTGCATTAAGAATCCAAGTGTAGCCTAGCCTAACAATTGTGAAATAAATAAAAAACACCACATAATTTATTATGTAAATTGAAAATAAATATAATCATTACACAGTTATTCTTTGCGAATCACAAACTCGTCGAGTCTATAAAACGCCAGCTCAATTGATTGCATTGCTAGAGCTACCCCCGATTGACGTTTGTTAATTCGGGGGTTAGAGCCTTAAACATAGCAAGTTCCGTTGATAAGTGTAAAGTCTATTTCACAATAGATGCCTGCCTGATGCCAGTGTACTCACGTACACTGCAATATTTTAATGAGCAATTTGCCCACCTGGTGTAAAACGGTGGATATTATCAGAAAAGGCGGCTCTTATTCTCATTCAGCGAAAGTTTAAAATTGGAACTCATCGGTTGGTTGATAGTTGGTCACTATGCCACCACAGATTACGTGAGATTACAGGCAACGTAAGATTTGCACCGCCCCCACCCTACCACAAACTACGCAAATGAGAAATCTGACACTTTCTTACTAAAGATTTGAAAACTATAGAAAAAGACATTTGGTCACGTTGGCATCAGGCAGGAATCGAACCCGCATCTTCGCATTATAGTTTTAGCATTTTCCATGCAGTCAATAATAAAACATAATAATAGCTTTTTCATCTCAATCTGAAGTTAAATATTTGAAATAATATTTCTTCCAAGTGTTAGAGGTGGATGCCTATAACATTGATGAAATCAACCTGGCTCATAGGGTAAATATACCAGAAAGATTCAGCCAGTCTGTTAATGGTCTCGGTAGCATGGTTAGTACAGTCGCCCAGTTTGCGAAAGATGCGGGTTCGATTCCTGCCTGATGCCAACATGACCAAATGTATTTTTCTGGTTTTCAGATCTTTAATAAAGATAGTGCATGGAAAATGATTAAACAATAATAAAACATACTGATACTTTGTTTTTAATTTAAAGACAGTTTCTTTATAAAACATTTTAATATTATTTTATTTTTCTAAGAAGCAGTTTATTTATATTTACTATAAAATTACTTTCATTCAATAGAAAATTACTTATAATATTATATAATCAATTGGCGAATCAATAACGCAAACGTGATCAGAAAGATATGAGCAATTGTTCACGGTGAATGAAGACATAGATAAGAAAATTTAGATTCCTACAAAAAAAGTATTAGATACTAAGATAAAGGCATTGGATTGTTAGTGAGATACCGCTGGCAATAACTACGAATATTAAAATATAATATTAAATCTTTATAAACACTAAATCGTATAATAAGCCTTAAAATAGAAAACAAAAGATTTCTCAAAGAAAAGACGCCGCAAAGTGCCTACACCACACACACCTAAAAAATTGAATTCCACACCGTCACACCCGACCACTCTAATATTAACGCGGCTCCGACGCTTGCAAACGCAATAAAAACTAACAAATTGCACGTAAAATAATACTGTGAGCTCCGGCATCCTGAGGGAATTTATTCTGATGCTCTCTAAATCCTTATTTATATGATAACGCAATAATTTTTCGAGGCCTACCGACTACGCTCCTTATAAGCGATGCTTGCGGTAACGCCGGGCTGGAAAGCGGTTTAATATTTTTATTGATTGCTTGAAAAAGGTTGCGTCTTACCTTGCATTGCTTAGAGCACATGATTAATTTGGTAATGTTGAGATGCAAACCGCTTGTTTAAGACTTGAACTTGTTTTGCTTCATTCTAGTCAGTAGCAGTTCTTTTTTTCTGCTATTAACAGAACTGCAAAGTTTATATTATTTTCTCCAACAACAGAATACGCAAATGATTATGATTTCTAATCAAATAATTGTTAATGTATGCTTATTGTTCACGTAGGAAATGAAAAGACTACGAGAAAAGCGTTTCTAGTAATGAGTACGAACGCTACTTCTGAACGAAATGCATAAAGTGACTAATGATTTCAATTAGAAGAGTGGCCTTTGCCCAGCTGTGGGATTCGAATGCTTATTTAGATTAGATAACATTGGATATCACTACTCAAAAAAGGGTTTTGTGCGTCGATTACTTATGTATTTACGTTATGACGTATTAATCAACGACGTCAGTTCACCATTTAACAATAACATAGTCTCATCCCCGATTTTACAAGCACAAATTAGCGCTGAGCATCAACTAGAAATATGGCTGTCCCTTTCAGCTTCATTGACATTTGACAGGATAGCATGGGCGTGAGCGCGTGCTCGGCTTTGATTGACGTTTGTGAGTTCGGGGGTATCTTAGTCACTCAGTCAATTAGCGGCAACTTTTAATACAAACAATTAAAACAGTAAGATATTCTAATACCCGATCCATCGGTAAAGAGTTTTTGAAACTTTTCTTACCAATAAACAGTTCAATTATTTTTGAATCCACTGTTATGCCTATAAATCACATCCGCGAGCAAGTTACTAACAGGCCGTTAGTTTAACTTTATCCCCTTACATGTGGAACATTCATTTTACCGTGAAACTTGGATGATCTTCACCGACATTCTGTGTGGAAGTGTTTTTGGACTAGCTTCAACTAGAAGCAATGACGATTAACCTTCCGTGAACCATGTGAATGAAAAATAAGTCCTAACTATGTGGGTTGTTTGGAAGAGATCGCTTTTTAGCGATAATGCCGCCCAAATTGTACATTTACGTATTGCTGTTGATTTCTGTTGTTTTGGTGTGCAATAAAAAATATATCTATCTATCTTATGTGGGGTTTCTGGACCCGATTATCATTACATTTTTTTATAGGAGTGTCTTGTTCATTCATACAGATATATATATACATAAGAGAGGAAGAGATGGTGTTAGGTATCAAAAATTCCTAAAATATAGAGCATACTTATAAAATAAGTCTGTCATGTCTGTCTACTGAGATTCTGTTCTGGGAAGCTTGCCATAGAAAAAAAAACAGCTTTCTACCAGAAATCTGTATTTGAAACTCAATATTCAAAAATCATTGACATTAGGACAAAAATCAACCGACAACATAATTATTTATTATCCATTTGCTCACTTTGCAACAAAGTCTCACCAGAAGTTTCAAAAATAACAGTCATATTTTTAACCTTCGTTATTTTTTGATCCGTAAATCCCCCTGCCATAAAACATCAAACACCCATATCTCATCATAGAGTTTGGCCCCTAAAAAATTATAACGAATGAGTTGGCCATTCATTTCATTATTATACGTTGAGAAGGGACGAAAAAAGTTTGCGAACCCGACACATCTGGTCCTAATGTGTCTAACTTTTGATAAAGCCATGCTCTCCAACGAATAAATTGGCTAACCGACCTACGATCACTTTTTCGCGTCCATTCAATGTGGAGTAAGAAGTTTTATACAGCTTTAAATGTAGAAGAAGTCTTGGAAACTAACTTGTCGCTGGAACAAAAAGAAAACATTTTGCTCAGACTCATAAGTGCTTTGTAACTTTTGTAAAACTTTAACTGGCTTAGCTGAAACAAAAACAGAATATGCAAATACGGATTTTTATCAACTATTCATATCAAAGCCAATAAGGGTCAGGTAAGTCAATAAGAGGCGCCCTTTTGAAATGAAAAGTCTTAACACATAATAGAAAAAATAAAGATTCCTTCCTATATAGTTTTCAACAAAGCTGATCTTGAATTAAAATAAAAAGGCTCAAAATGTTTTTTATTCTATGAAGTAACCAAAACTGTCAAAATCCTCTTGTTTTAAATACAAATTAATGATCAAAACAGATTTAATTATCATTTAGAGTTGTTTAGCAATAATCATTTTGATGATTGAAATGAAACAATGTTGTGAATTCAACTTACGGTACAAGATTTTTCACAGTCAACAGTTTAAAGGTTAAGCGTTTGTTTTGTATTTGAGTTGATGATGTCACCTTATAAGATGAATTCATATCATATTCAAGAACTTTAACTCTTCCTCGAATCGTTTCATTTTTATCGAATTATAATTCGAAGAATCGTATAGATATCGTACTCTGAGTTCACACGAACTAATGTTTATCTATAATTTTAAAGAAGTTCTTAGTATCTTCTCTAAATATCGATACTGCATCCGCAGTAAGATGTGTTCATGAGATACATTTTTTTCTATTTTCTTATTATTTATAACGCTATCTGTGTTAAGCTAGTTAACACAGATATTTCTCCATTGCAAAACATATATATTTCATTTTACGTGCGTAAAACAAATTGCGTTTCAAAAAAAAAAACAAAAAAACACAAAAAAAACAATATAGAAATTAGCCCCTTGAAGTGTAACTAGCGGCACAAAATAGTGGAGGTGAGGCCTTTGCTCAGCCCAGCTGCAGTCTAAGGTTGTTTTTGTTTACAACCAATTAATTTTATCTATAACTTTTAGAATCAACATGGCGACTGATCCCTTATTCATAAAAAATAACGCAGCGCTAGAGTATGGTTGAAGCAATTTACGTGTTTTGTCACTTACTCTCAAATGGCGACAGTAACATGAATGAAAGAGACTGAGCAATGCAAAAGTTAACGTGTTGTTAAAGAAGGGGGTCGGCCTATAGCCACCCGGTATGCGGCACAGTTGAACTGCTCACTCCCATTTTAACCAAGTCGTCTTCTGTATTCCTTTACCATATAAACACACATAACATGAATAAAATATTTTTAAACATAAAACCATCTCGCCATTAGGTTTTAGTTTTATTGTGCACAATTCCTTATTGTTTTTATCTCATTTTCACTCTATTGTCCTCAGTCAATCTGATAACATTCCAGTCTGACTCAGTTTTAGATACCATCAATCATCAAATTGTCTCAAGTGTTTTCTTTTTAAATATATATCAGTCGCAAAAACTTTATTCAGTACAACACATCCAGGTTTCCACCTGACATAACATATTTCTTATTCAAATTCAATTGTTTTTACTTTAAAAATGGCTTCGTGGTACATTTTTGCCGTCATCCTGTGCGCTTTCACCGTCATCATCAAGAGTGAAGACTTGCAAGTTGGTACAATCAATAACGCGGAGATGGTCTACGTTGAAAGAGTTAAGCTGTCATCTATTCCTCTCACGCAAAGAGAAAAGAACGTGTTCTATAACAATGGAACCCATCCTAGGGTTATCAAGGTTTGTAATTATTTTATATACGCAACTCTTTATTTTAAGGAGCAACTCTGAAGTTGCTTCTTAGTTTAGTTAATAGTGATCTTACTATCTCCCCCCTTATTCATAAAATATTTAAGAGTTATCCAGCACATAACTTTACTGTGACATTTCGTCATTCTTATTACTGTTCAACATCGGCAATCATAACGCAACTGTAAAAAGCTGCAGCGACACCATTCACACGTAACCATTGCTTGACTACATTTTGTCGCTTCGATGTGGTGTGTTTTGATTTTGTGTGGGTTGGCTCTTACCCAAACGCGTCTAAGTTTTTTGTCAGTAGAAAAATTAAATAAATTATATGAAAAAATAAGACTGCTTTAAACAAAAGTGAACCAGGCCCTAAAATGTATTTAGTTTTATTTAAAACCTTGCGTTCGACCTCAGTCTCGCTGGATGGTAAGCGATGACGCGGTCGAAGGGAACACGCTTACCTAGGAAATGCCTATTCACTCTTGCCTTGAAGACACCAAGGTTGTATTTATCCGGAAACATGGAGACGCTGGGAGAGCGTTCAACTTAGTGGTGCGGACCAGGAACAAAGCACCAAACCGTTCAGCCCAGAGCGCCGGAAAGTCGACCATATAGGGGTAGGGAAAGCCCTCACGGCGTCGAGTGGGCCGGTGGTAGAAAGTAGAAGAAGGGAAAATTTATTGATAATCATTTTAATTTTGTTTCAGGGTATCATGGCTATTGACTTAGACAAGAGCAAGGCCAAAGCCACCATCACGTCCGGAGGAGTAGGATCTGCCTTTGTCAACCTTAGGCTCAAGAGCAGCAGGGGCAAGGCCCTTAACTACCAAGTACAGATTTACGCATAAATAAACGGATTCATTTAATTGCCTTGTATCCATTATTTCAATTCAATTCAATTCAATTCAATTCTTTATTGCAAACCATAATGTACATAAGTTGTTATGATAATAATTGGTATCAACTATGGACCCTGTAGGGCACCGCAAATATAAGTAGTAGAGGGGCTAACACTGACTTAAATCGTTATTATTAAACATGCATTAACATTAGACAAATCTAAAATTCTAATTATTGTACACACACATTTTTGTATCACATTTCAATATAACAAAATAAAATTATTATTATTATTATTTCCGGTAATCGTGATCAAAACACCAAGTTGCAAATAAATTTTCTATTTCTATTTCAAGTTGTAACATGTCATTTGCACGACTATATCCCAAACTGTGATGTCAACTAGGTAAATTGTTACCGCTATGCTGAACGGAACATTCGGAAGCCCACATTTCGCTGAGAAAATTTAAACCAGTACCCGACGAGTACCAGCACCAAGATTAGATTAGATTAGATTAATTTATTTCACAACGAAACATTACAATGTAATCACAGTTAGGTGTCAAATTACATGAATTAAAATTGCGATCGTCAAAAAAAAAAGGAATGAAGTAAACAAATTAAAACAGTTTAAGTTAGTAAAATACAAAATAAAAAAAAAACAAATCATACATTTTAAATACCAAGTGAACCAGTCAATCTTGTCTTGCTTCAAACAACCATTTCAAAGCTTCCAAATAATTCATAAATCAGCAGCACATTTTCTCAAAACCACACGCAATCAATACTTTTTACGTGCAAAAGTCCCAGTTAAATTGAACTTTGATTAAAAATCGCATCGAATAAATCAAACGCAGCGAAGACAAATTATGGTAACTAAACAAATTCAAACGCAATTCCAATCGGGACAGAGGCGCCATTTCTCAGGGCCTGATTACCAGAGCCAGCACACCTGAGTGTTTCTGCAAAAATATGGATCCACTAATGAAATGCTTAGCGGGGCTTGCGAGTGTCGTCCCGTGATTGATGCGGCGAGCGTGATGAGTTCAGGGACAGTTTAACGTTGAATAATAACGGTAAATAAGTTAAATTGTTTAGAGATAACTTAAGTTACATTAACTAGGGGCGCGGTTGAGTCAAAAGTGATGATAGCGCGCTCACACGCGTCCGAATTGATAAATTGTTTGAGCCTGAGCGCTGTTATCGCTTTTGACTCAAAACGGAACACACCACAAGACTTAACAAATCCACTCACTGCTTTCATGATGTAGGGTGCACCGGGGCTATTGTAACTACCGGCAACTGCAACTAATCCCCAAAATAATGGGGTGTGTAATGTATGATATAACTTCAAATCGTATATCACTCAGAACATATACAGTCGAATGAAATAACATCATTTGATATAATGATTCATATCGTATAATAAACGAATCATATAATCTCAATCAAATAATTTTAAAACGTATAACGGACAACTGATATAAAATTGTTTGATATAATAAACGTTTAATATAAAGCTTACATGGTATACTATTCAAAACAACTACCATTTATTTGATATAAAAATAAATGGTCTAACCATCAGATACCATAAACTTTATTGTCATAAATCTTAAGATTGTTTATGAATAAATACACATTGTTAAAGATCATAAAAAGTACGGGTTCAACGCAAGCAGCAAGCAAATCAAGCGAGTCGTTTTTAGGGTTTAAAAAAAAATAACCACGAAGGTTTAAGGCGGGAGCGAAGCGTAGCGAAGCGTAGCGAAGCTCCCGCCTTCTAACCTTCTAACCGCCATTCTAACCTAATCTATCCGTGTCGGTTTCGCCCCGACTCGAGTATAGGGTAGACAAGTATACCAATTAGCTTTTATAACAAATAACATTTATTTCATATGAAGGTTATATGCAATGCAATTTAGATTAAACAAAATTACATCAAATGTGCTTTATACTAAGTAAGGTTTATATTAAATGTTGTTAGGCGTACTGATTGTTATCTTAAATGACGTTATATCATTTGATGCATTATATGAAATGAACATTATGTTGAAGAAAATTATTCGAAGAGTTGTTATACCATACGTTTATTATATCTCATGAACGTTATTGAAATGAAAATATATCAAATGAAGTTATATCAACCAATACGCACCCAAAATAATGTTTACACCACTTTTTGTGAAAAGCTAAATCTATGACCTTAAACTGCAAAAATAACCAGTTTAAGTTCTTCGATGTCACATTTCACAAAAGTCGTATAAAAACAATTATGCAGATAAGTTGCAATTGCCCCGTGGTAACAATAGCCCCAATGTACCCTAATTGATTTTTTCTACACACGGCTGTTCTGTTACGTCTGATAAAAAGTGTATTTTAAGAAATCTAATCAAAGTACTATAATCTAAGCAAAGTGAAAAAGTGTTTAACGTTTAAAATCGTTTTCTTGCTACTTTTATGCAACAACTAGCAATAATTGCAAGCTAAAACATCTCACCATGCCTCTAAACACTCCCATGTGCAAGTATACATAACAAAACCCAATACATAGCGTTTACTCCGCTAACTGTAGCTAAGCTCACAAAACAATAATTTCATGCTAAAACATCTCACCATCCCTTTAAATACTCCGATGTGCAAGGATACGTCATAACAAAACCCAATACATAGCGTTTACTCCGCTAACTGTGGCTAAGCTCACAAAACAATAATTTCATGTTAAAACATCTCACCATGCCTCTAAACACTCCAATGTGCAAGCATACATAATAGAACTCAATACATAGCGCTTACTCCGCTAACTGTGGCTAAGCTCACAAAACAATTCAACACATCAAGACCGAATACACTGCGGACGTTACAAAGGTACTGGAACAACTGCACTGGAATTAATGGATCGAAAAAGTAAAACGCAAGTACCTACAGGAAATTAAAGAGAAAATTGTGTACTGAAAAGTATTTACTTCGCGCTCGGAACAGGAATTCTGGCCATTATTTAGGTTAAATTGCGTTTATCCTGCTTTCTATTAGTTTCATTTAGCAAACAGTGGGCTTGGTTTTGAGCAATTTTAATTGTCACGGTTGCCAAATTAAATGCATATTCGAACTTCTTGTCTAGTTTCTAAAACTTGGATCATGATGAGACCTAAAATATTTTTTTTATGATATTGTGGTAATGCAATAAATTCGAACTACTTGTCTAGTTTCTAAAACTTAGATCATGATGAGACTTAAATATTTTTTTGAAATTGAAAATAATATCTACATTAGTTGAGTATCATTCCGGCGCTCTTATTTTGAAAATAATATTATCCAGATAACTTAGGTACGGGTAGAGGAAAGAAAACAGAAAGTGTAATTGGTGCAAAAGTGTTCTACTATGTATATTGAATACATAAATTATTTACATCAACTTGTTAAAAGGTCATAAACACCAAAAATATATACACACAGGTAAAAAATATACATTGGTACATTCATCACGTAAACAGGATTATGAGTTAACCATGACGACCAACTTGTTTCACACCCCCAAGGGTTTGAAAGTTTTAGGGGTGTCTGTATTTTCCAACATTTATAACTTAAGAAAACATGACATCTGGGCCCTAAGTCTGCTAATTTAAGAATGTTTCGATTGATTCGTAAATAAGTCTCAATCGTCTAATTTGACACATTTGCAATACCAAATGTGTTGTATTAGAAGACTCAATTACGATTCAATCGAAGCATTCTTGAATTAGCCAACTTGGGGCCTTGTTCTTAATTCAGATTTAACCGTTTAGGCGCGATTGGTCCAATTCGCGATTGGTCCAATCGTAAAAAATTTGAAAATTCGCGATTAGTCCAATTCGCGATTGGTCCAATTCGCGATTCGTCCAATTCGCGATTCGTCCAATTCGCTATTGGTCCAATTCGCAATTGGTCCAACGTTGCCTTTTAGAACATAATGTTGAGTTCTCAAAAAGTTGAATTCTCAAAATATTGAATCTGATACTGTTGAAAAACAAATGAATGCCGTAAAAACAAATGAACATCGGAAAAACAAATGAATGCCATAAAAAACAAATGAACATCGGAAAAACAAATGAACGACGTAAAAAGAAGTGAATGCCGTAAAAAACAAATGAACATCGGAAAAACAAATGAACGACGGAAAAAGAAGTGAATGCCGTAAAAAACAAATGAACATCGGAAAAACAAATGAACGTCGGAAAAACAAATGAACGTCAGAAAAACAAGTGAATACCGTGAAAACAAATGAACGTCGAATAAAAAAAAGAAGGGTCGCGTTTTTACGCGCGTGAAAACGCGCTGAGACTTCGTAAGAATATGACATGAATATTTAAGAGGCCTCTCATACAAAAATCTTGTTTTTTTTCCGCATTCACTTCTTTTTCCGTCGTTCATTTGTTTTTCCGATGTTCATTTGTTTTTTATGGCATTCACTTCTTTTTCCGTCGTTCATTTGTTTTTCCGATGTTCATTTGTTTTTTACGGCATTCACTTCTTTTTCCGTCGTTCATTTGTTTTTCCGATGTTCATTTGTTTTTATGGCATTCATTTGTTTTTCCGAAGTTCATTTGTTTTTACGGCATTCACTTGTTTTTCAACAGTATCAGATTCAATATTTTGAGAATTCATCATATTGAGATTCAACTTTTTGAGAACTCAACATTATGTTCTAAAAGGCAACGTTGGACCAATTGCGAATTGGACCAATAGCGAATTGGACAAATCGCGAATTGGACGAATCGCGAATTGGACCAATCGCGAATTGGACCAATCGCGAATTGGACCAATCGCGAATTGGACTAATCGCGAATTTTCTAATTTTTGACGATTGGACCAATCGCAAATTGGACCAATCGCGCCTAAACGAGATTTAACATCTTCTTAACAATACTGTCACCAGTCAATAATCGTTTTGTTTATAAATTTCAACTAAGACTGCCTACTACTACTTTTTCACAACATTATGATGTTCAAAGATTTGTTTCGCACATTCAAACTCGAACTTAAATACCTTTTCAGCTGAAACAAAAGACTGCAAGAAACAAAAGTCGAAAAAATACTTCTAAATCGTTTCTAAAAATAACAACCAGACAATGGTACTACGGACCACAGTTGGATTAAAAGCAGCGATCACGTATTTGTGAGAAGCAAAGTCCAGGTATACCCAAGGGAGGTTAAACAGTTTTGAAACCGCAATCAGAAGTAAATAAGAACACGAAGTAAGACTTAGTTTTTATTGTTCCCTGTGGATCGGCAAATGGAGTGGAAGACATCGATTATGGTGCCGTTGATGGGAATGGAAATATCCGGTTCTTGTAGTCATGATAGTGAGATAAAAGGCTCGAGTAGTAGTTGTAATTTCATTTGGTAACGTTTGACGTCCTATTGCTAGGAAATTTATTTCTGTGGTCCCTATTTTTATTTGAACAAGTTTTAAAATTTGAGGGCGTCTCGGCCGAGGGCGTCCCGGCCGCGGGCCTTACGGATCGAGGGCGATGCGGCCGGACACCTCAGCTTATCGTACACGGTTAGTACCTGCTCACTGTGATAACTGATTTGGTTAAGTCATTAGCTTGTAGGTTTTGCAATGAATTTTGTATTAGATATTTGATTTTTGTTTTCAAATTATTAACTTTCTGAATCATATCATCTCACTAGGTCAGCTGAAAGTAAGATGAGAAAGACTTTATTGCACAAAAAAAAAAAGAAATATACACAAAAGTAGGTAATACATTTTAGTGTCAACCATAACTGAAACATAAATTCTTTAAAAGCTAAATGTTAGTCAAACAAAACATTTCTTAACCGGTTCACAGTCCACAGCCCACATATGGGCTGCGAACAATTAGCTTTTAATTGATATATTTGTGGAACCTGTTAATGCTCCATCTTCCCACTAGTTTGATAATTTCCCACAACGCCACAGTAGAGCAGAGACAAGTAACATTTGTATTAATTAACGGTACATTATTGTCAGGGCAGTAATCAGAGAGTCGGGGCTGGACTTAGAGCAATTTGCCGCCCCCGGAACACCCGCCACAAATTTAAATTATTGGCACAAATATTCAGAGCCCGGCTTGTTTGTGAGGTAAACAAATGTATTACAAAGCTTCGAATTACGAAAAGCGCCAGGTTTAATAGGTGAGAGGTTTAAGTGATTAATAATTCATCCATCGATGTTGCTGTAATGGTCTAATTACTTTGGTGAACAAAAACTTTTGCAAAGTTACGTAGGTAGGTATTTGTGTGTTTCGGTAGGTAATACTAAAATATTCATCACTTTATTTAACAAACAGTCTTGTATAAAATCCACCACTATACCATTTTGGATATCTTTTGCTGTGTATTAGAATTTTTGCTAAACGTTATGTTTTGTTTCTGTAACTAGACAAAGAAACAACGTTTCCACACCGAACACCGACTCTCCGGTGTGTGAGTCACATTATGTTTGTATACTGTGTGTTGATTTATTATTTTCACTATAGTATTTAAGTCTATTTTAAGTGTATTTTTGCTTAGTTTGTTAACAATTTAAAAGTGCTTGAAACATGTTTATTTAAAAAAAGATTTTTCGACTTTTGACTTTGACATATTTTTTGTAAGTTGCGATGTTCTGGTCCAACTGGTGTTATTCTCAATAGTATGTTTCCTACTAGAAAATAGGACTTAAGTTTAAAAAAACATTTTCAATATTTAATTCAGATGAAGGGTTTGTATTGTTTAAAAGGAGTTTTGCTAATAGTAAAGCTTCGTTCAAACAATAAATATTAAAGAACGGTTTGTTGTAGCATAGCTGGATGACTGGATATGGACCGGATAGGGCAGATAATATAATTTTGTGCGTAATTATGAATGTGATTATTGTAATTTGAAAGCTGAGCAAATAATTGAATGTGTCTTGTTCAGGTAATGGGAGCTCGCAACCGGAGAGTCTGGGCTGTGATTACTACTACTACAATAAGTAAAAGCATACGCATAAGAGAAAACATCTCCTTGAAACAAATGAAGAAACTCATCAACGCGGCAACAGTATAATTTTCACATTTCATTTCATTTAATTTTCACCTCAGGGAAAAGGAAGGTGGAGTGATGATTTGCGCAGGCAGGAGCTTGGTGCGAGCAACCGCAGTGGCGTGCAATATGAGAGGCCTTAGTCCAGCAGTGGACTGCAACAGGCTGTGATGATGATGCTATGGAAATCCACCTTATTCATTTGTTTTTTGCGTAACAAGTAAAAGTTTCACCTGCCCAACAACAATAAAATATCAATAAAATTAAAATTAAACAAACCAAAAGATACGGGCAGCAATGTGGTAGTCATAAGAGTTGTGTTCATATTTAAAAAGGGGTGTGTTTGAATTCACGTATGTTGAAAGTTTTTTGTGTAGGTATGCCAGTTCATGTGTGTGTGCTGTTTTATGATAAAAAGGAAAAGTGGAAGAAAACGTTACACACTTAGCGAATATGGGAACTGGGACATAACACTTACTTAATAAGTTGCTTTCCTATTGGCTTGAGAACAGGTCCATTGATTGATGGACAGGACCTGATTTTGTATTGCGCTGCACGTAGCTACCATATTGAGTATCTTACTATTTTTGCTTAAAAATAATTAAAGGTGCTGAACAGTTTAGTAATTTCAGAGAGCAGTTTGACAATTAACGACCGTTATATCGTAGTATTTGCTTTCAAGGTGCAGCTTATCTGCTCCTCCTTTAGTATGAATAAAAGTAAAAACTCTAATATCACTAAAAATAGAGAGGTTTCAGTCTTAAAAGCGAAACTGCCGGCCATGAAGATATTTCTAACCGTTTAGTTTGCACAGATCAACGATAGTCTTAAAAACCTCGTTTAACATTCCATTTAGCTTCTGAAATAAACGCCAAATAACGCCATCTTGTCCCGAGTTGCTGATAAAATGATAAACCAGAGGGATTTTAAAAAGGCAGATGACAACAGGTAAACGAGTAAACGGCTGATAAGTATCTTGTTTGAGACAAAGGTAGTCGCCGACAATAGCTGGCGTATCGTTGTTTTTCAGAGAGCGTAGCTTGAAGTTAGCGCAAGCGATGACATGAACGCGACTCGGATTTAAGCAGATTAAGATTGTGGAGGCAACAGGAATCCTGAAACTTCTATGAGGTTAAAAACTTTAAGACACGCCGTTTACGGTGACTGTACAATTATTTTGATCGCTAAAACTTGTGTAACTACTTTTGGCGAGTAGAAATGAACCTTATTATACATGCAGCAGAGTCATTATCGTCATGATTTTGACACTGATTATTTTGAAGTATTTTTAGTTAATAAAAACTCATGGTCATGATAATCTGTGTACTTTGTTTGTTTGCTTAATATGCTTTATACCAGCAGAATGACGTATAAAAGTGAATAAACAATCACTGGCTTATAATACCGGATGTGTTTTCGAACGCACCCAACAGATATTTGTATTCGGAATGTTGAGGGTAGTCTTGCATCAAAGTTTATTCTGTCGTCATTTTAGTTCTAGTTCGTGATGTGCATCGACCAGAATTACGTTATCCTTATCTATGACCGGAATAGACACCATCAGTGAAACAAACTGGTTGTGATTTATGGCAAGTGATCCGTGGAGTTAATAAGCTTTCTTCTATATGAAATACGTTTTCTGTATAATAATCGTGTAAAAACGTATTGAAGCGTGCGTATTGTAGTCACGTTGGTGTATAAACGGTGAGGATGTTCTACAGCCTGATAAGACTCCAAAACATCCAGGTCATCACCAGTGCTAGGAGGTGGACAATAAAGGTGAGTAAGATTGTTATTATTGTTCTATTTTAAGCTACATAAATTATTATCTGTGTTAACTTTTTCGAATACCTAAATCCATTCGTAACAGGTATATTTTTTGTACGGCCTCCATTCACATACAACTATTGTAGATAGCTTGTGGAAAAGTGCGTGTTAAATAAAGTACTTTGATTTGATAAATAACAGAAATATTAAATTTGTAGAAAAAGCGCGTTACCTTTGTAATATTTAAAATACGTGGTCTAAAATGCCGTCAACCATAATCTTACAAAATGGATATGATGAATAATCTATGACACTGAATTTTTTTATCGTTAGTCATCATTTAGACAGTGCCGTCTAGCACCTAACCACAGTATACCCAGTATGTCATCTTCCATACAACCGCAGCGAGCGCAGCTTGTTTGTGAGCGTGGCCGAGCCGTCCCGTACGTACGCGTCACCGAACGCACACTGTCGATTTTCATGATTCTAACGGATACTTAAGTCGCGGCACTCGCGAATGAGCCGTACTTAAGTCCACGCGCACCTATGTGTTTCTTTGCTACTGCGCCGCTGCCGCTCGAGTGGAAATTAAAAGCGACAGATGTTTAGGAAATTATCGCTAGCTTGGCGTTCAAGTCGCCCTACTTGTTTTATTGTACTATGACACAACTAAACAGGGCTTGGACTACTGGAACCAGATACATTGTTTTCTTATACATATACATAAACACATAACAAACGCCCATACTAGTATAAAAAGGTATTTCAAAAACATTATGTTTGCAGGAATCGTACAAGCGAGCCCTGATTTAATAGCCTGAATTTCTGAACCATTACACCAACATCGGTCATCAATGATGTGTTGTTCAGGTTTCAAAAGACAGGACAGCTATGTCCTGTCTCAACGATGAATAATTCCAGAAAACACTGTAAATGAAACCAAAACCTGAATTTCTTAACTAAACAGCATCTTACAACTTGCTCCCCAAAAGCGCATTTTTAAGAAACAAAACCCGCCAAGCAGGAAAGCACTATTGTATCAAACCATTCTGCCGGAGTCCTAGGGACACTAAAATGCTCAGTTGCACACATTTACGCGGAAGCTCTCGTCTGCTGTGACGTCACTGCGTGGGGCATAGTGCCCACAATAGAGGGCGCTGTCAGCGCCAGCCGGCTTAACAATAAGTGAAGCTTTTGTGAGATAAGATAAGATATATATATTTTGCACAAAACGATTACAGAGATGTCACAATACTCGTAAGAGCTTTTAAATAAATTTTAGCGACCTTCACCTAAACCTTTACGTAGAAAAAATTAAGAAAAGACAAGTAAAGCGGTGGAAGATTGGTAATAATTATAAGGATAAGTTGAAAAAAGTGCATTATAAAACAATTTAATTACGTTATACAATATCCAAAACAAATTCATAAACTTACCCCTCTTCCTGAAAACAATATAGATTGGTAGATTACTAGTTATCTACCGCGGGTAAGCGACCATCTGGTTAAAACCACTTGTATTAAAAATTCCTTGTCCAATCATAGCAAAAAGAAACACGGGGATAGTTCATGTTTGACGTCAAGTAGTTTGTTTCAAATACACCGTAACACCACCCCCAAAACTTAATCACTACATAGTATAAAACAAAGTCGCTTTCTCTGTCCCTATGTCCCTTTGTATGCCTAAATCTTCGAAACTACTCAACGGATTTTGATGCGGGTTTTTTAAATAGATAGAGTGATTCAAGAGGATAGTTTATATGTATAATTACATACTATTGCACCCGTGCGAAGCGGGGGTGGGTCGCTAGTCAATGAATAAAAATCGGCCAAGTGCGTTTATACATGGAGCTCCTGCAAAAATTGAAGGGTTCGAAAAAACATTAGAACGTGAGTTCAGCAATACCGCAGTTTTATAATATTTTCTCTGTTTAAACTCTAAAAACTGAGACGCATTACTTTGGCGCCGGGCCTGGTGTAATTTTGTATGGGATTTGGCGGATCTCCTTTCAAGCGTCTACCTGTTACTGTTAATAGTATTAAGCAGAAATACGAAAAATAAACAATCATTGTATAGGGAACCCCCCTTAATATATATTTTTTTTATTTAAAGTATTTGTTGTTAAAGCGGCAACGTAAAACATAATTTGTGGAAATTTCAGCTTCATTTAGGTATACGGTTTATGATATACAGCCTGGTGATAGACAGACAGACAGCGGATGCTTAGAAATAAGGTTCTATTTCACCTTTAAGTGGAACCCTAAAAACGGAATAACGTACACGATCAATATTTACAGATCACATAACATACAGTTTTATACTAAAAACAAATAAGTTCCTGTCATATCATTTACGACACGGATACCACCAGTGTTAGAACGAATTTATGTAATGAGAAACCTACAGTGCACAATGGAGGCTGTCAACACCAGCTGGCTCCCTCCTTTAAGACAATAATACTAAAGATAATACTCCAGGCTTGAACTGAAATCTCTGTTTGATCTGCAATAATGGTATTTGTGGACTCTGAATATTTACATAGGATAAGATGATATTACTTACAAATTCGAACTAGCTCACAAATTCAGGTGCCCGTGGCGCAGTTGTGACAGTGATCGGCGACGATCGCTGTTGTGAAGCAACACACGCTGGGTCGGAAATGGGATAGGTGACCATCCCGACCGAAATTAAGTGATGTATTTTTCGGGCATCTCCGTGCTTCGGAAGGCACGTTAAGCAGGTGGTCCCGGTTGGCGTCCTTAGATGTCAGTCGTTAAGCCTAGTCAGAGGCCTTAGGGCGGCTTGAAAACATCTGACATTAAGGTTGCTCACTAACCTTACTCCCCTCCAACAATCTGCACCGAGCCCGCTTGTTGGATTATGGCTCGTTCCACCTCATAGTTGAGGTGAGGCCTGTGCGCAGCAGTGGGACGTTAATAGGCCGTTTATGTATTTGCGGCCTCTCAAGCTGGCCGGTTCTTCACTGAATAGTATAAAAGTCGCTCTCTCTGTCTATATGTCGTTGTTCCGGCATCGTTGCCGCTCGCGTAGAAATTAAAAGTGACAGCCCTACATGCTCAGACAACAATCGCTCGCTCGGCTGCCAAGCCCTACTTGTTTTAATCAACTATGAAGAAAATGCCTGAAAAATACATCATCACTAATCATCAGCCATGCAACGGCAATTGCAGCCGATTCAATGTCACAACATAGCCATATTATGTTTCTGTCTAACCTGTAGGGATGAAAAAAAAGCTACTGAGTAATCATTCGTAAAATCACAATTACCATCGTTACGGTTAAGAAATTGAACCCAATTAGTTAACAGCACTTAGATTTGCCCCCTGACACCTAAAACCCCTGTAACAAGTCCTACGACAGCAATCCCGCCTTGTCAGTCGTCAATCAAGCGAGGCGCAAAAACAACCGGCGAACAATTGGAAAGCGAAAACAGGAATTGTTGGATTTGTTTCGTCATCCCCCTGATTTGTTAAACAACTTCGCAGCGGAACGGAATGGCCGAAGTTTGTTCCGATCCGACTCCGTCACAGGCGGCATGTGGATGGAACAAAAAATAAGCGAACATGCGGTCTGGAAACGGTTTTGATAGGGACATTTTATGCTGTGACGCGTAGTAATGATACAGAGTAAGAATTTGCAGACAGTTCTTTCAATATATCTTAGACTTAAGACAATTATATTATCTTTTTGACACAAACATGCTAATACAGGCGATATACGCGTGTTTGCTCGATTTGAGCTCCGTTGAACATTTGGTAGGACTTTTTTATGTAAAAGATAAGTAGGTGCTTTATTTCTACTACTTGTCGTATACCAACAGCCATGTGTCATCCACTGCTGAACATAGGCCTATATAGATTTCATTAACGGCCTGTTGTAGGCGGTCTGCATTTTAGGCTGAGGAAATGCGTTACGCATACGCATCCACCGGGGGGCGGACGGGTCATGTCGGGCTCTCCACTGGGAAAGCTAACCCTGTGGCCAACCGACTAAAAAAACTCAGCGACTCTCTTTCTTCGTCTATTGTGGGGGTATTGCGGTGACTGGCACGAAACCTACTACCCATTCTCCCGGACGGAGGGCGCCTTACACGGCGGGCAGGAAGCGACCGCCCCCCCTCTCGTGGGGGGCCAGTAGGGACAGCCGAGGGCGTCAACCCCTCCCTACCAGGCATTGGTGGGGGCCTGTGCAAAGCTGGCGCCGGAGTAACCCCGTACCGCGCACCAGCTCGCCTCCTCCACGCAGAGAGCTGTCCACAAAAACCTGCCAACTTGCGATCTCTATCACGTCACCAGGCCACCTTGCAGTTGGGCTGCTGCCTTTAACAGAATCTGTCTCTTCTTGAATGTTATGCAAAGAACTTCATTTGTCCAACTCAACTAAGTATGCGTTGACCCTACTGCACCTTATTTAATTCATTGTAATGAGTCGGTTCAAATATGTATACCAATGAGAGAGTTGTCGCCGAGTGCGAAAATGCCTGTAATTTCCATTTCATGATTGGAAGCCCCAACCGACACCTGAGACGGTGTTTGTCAAAACGCCACCGAATATCTCCCCTCTTTTTGTATAAACATCAACTAAAACGTCCCAACATTTAGATTGAATTTTGGAGTATGAGCAAAACTTCTGATTTCCCAACGCATCATGAAGTAAGCATCGGGTGCAGCAAGTATGCTTAACTTGAAGTAACTGAACGTCAATAACTTAAACTTGATGTACCTTTAAACGTATTATAAGGTTTGATTTCCGGACGGTAAAAATTAGATATACTAACTAACCAACTAGCCACGTTGATGTACCACTACAAAATTATTTCATTATTTTATTTAGAGCCTATGCTGTCTTACTGCAGTGCAAAGGTCTCCCTTCCCACTTTCCACTCTTTGCGGTTCAAAGCTACTTTTGACCAGGCGCTAAGGTGATAGTCGAGCTCATCACGCCATCTCTTTCTGGGCCTGACGCTTTCCGTAGTCGGATACGCGTTTCGTACTACACATTAGGTACAGAAATGTTTAAAAATAACTCAAATCGCAAGAAGAAGAAATGAATAAAAGGCCTCAAATTACTTTGTAGTACTTTTTGTAATTTTCTACAAGTTATTCATCACGATGGTTTCGTAACAAACAAAGTTGCTACTTCAAACGTTAGGACATTATAAGTACGGAATTATTCATAGCGACCGCTACTGTGAAATTTTACTCCCGGAGTTTAGAATATTATGAAACTAACAAGTTTAGTCAGTAATCTTGACGCAGAGCAATGTTGGGGCTTGTTGCGTAAATATTTATTAGGTAATTATATTAAAATTTTTCGAATACAATACCTGCTTTCATGTGAGGTGCCCGTGGCGCAGTTGTGACAGATGATCGACAAGGATTGCTGCTGTAAAGCAACACACGCCGTTTGGGAAAAGGGCCGGGTGACCAAGATTTGCTGATGTATTTTTCGGAATTTTAAGGAGTTGCTTGCGGTTTAAGTTGCTAGATGTCAGTCGTTAAGCCTATTCACCGTTAATGCGGCTTGATGACATCTTACATTAAGGTTTCTCACTTTACATTCCACCCATCCAACAATCCGCACTGCTGCGGCTCGTGCTACCTCATAGTTGAGGTGAGATTTATGCTCTGCAGTGGGACGTGTATAAGCCGTTTATAATACCAACTTTTATATAATATGGTGTGTGCATTTCGCGACCAGGTAATTTCGGACTCCTACCGACTAAAAACCCCACGACACTCAACCTTGGGACTTTACGTTAGAAGACGTGAAGGCAAAAGCATCACAAGCGTAGCGTGTTAAACCTTAAACTTTTATTTTAATACAAAAATCATCTTATTTATATGTAATTATAGAATTCTCGTGTCACAATGTTTGTTGCCAGACTCCTCCGAAACGGCTTGACCGATTTTGATAAAATTTTACATGTACGATTATGTTTGTCGGAGATTGGTTGTGATCTATTTTTCAAACCTTTTTTTTGTGATGGGTTCACGCATTCGATGTTGCAGGCGGTCGCTGGTATACCTAAAAAAATATTTAAGTAGATCAGTGACACCGACTATATATGTTGCGGTAACGGCGCCTGCGTTTCAACAGTCAGTTTTTAAATGATGTGCGTTTTCAGAGTGGTCTGAAATCTGAATC
This sequence comes from Udea ferrugalis, assembly GCA_950022985.1. Taxonomy (NCBI): domain Eukaryota; kingdom Metazoa; phylum Arthropoda; class Insecta; order Lepidoptera; family Crambidae; genus Udea; species Udea ferrugalis. The sequence continues at coordinate 522,157 of OX465521.1, forward strand.
CTGAAATTGAATTGTTCGCATTCCTTTAGTCAAACGCATGCCTACATGGCAGGCATACGTCGTGCCTTTGTCTCCGTGCCACGTGGCAGAAACAAACCACACTAGTGGCGAAATCGACATCAATCCATAGCCGAATTTCATGCCTCTATAAATAAAATGGATTGCTGTTTGTTAGTCTCGCTAAAACTCGAGAACGGCTGGACCAATTTAGCTAATTTTGGTTTTGTAATATTGGTGATTGTCCAGGAAAGTTTCAAAAGGTGAGTTAACATGATGAACAAGCTAGTAATATAGTAAAAAACAACAATTTAGTTTTTTAAGCAACCGTTTCTACCTGTCACGTGATACTTAATGTTTGACAGCAGTACTAACCCCCGAATTCATTTCCTTCCTTTAAGAAAAAACTAAAACACCACATTTAAGTAACCTTACCGAATTTAGTTAGATCATAGCAATAGCAATCATTGTAATGTCCATCAACTGTCCGTCACATAACCGATACGTAATGGGATCCAACTTTTGTTGCAATTTACCCGCAATTATTTTTGTTATTAACAAAAACGTCCTAATACTGTACACTCGTAGATTATAAGTAATATTGTTAATTCTCGTATTTCTCTAATAAGTGAATTTTGTATTCTTTTTGAGAAATAAATGTCTATAACCGTAATTCACAAACGATAATCAACGCGCACGCGCTATCCCTTTCAGTTCTATTGACATTTTACGGGACAGCATGAGCGTGAGCGCGTGCTTAACGTTGATTGACGTTTGTGAATTCGGTGGTTAGTCTGTCGGGACAGCTAGTATCAATATAATAGTCTATACTAGTAGATACCAGACTGATAGTAGGACTATAGTTACCTAGAACTATGTAAAGTATCCAAGTTGAAGTTTTACAGCTGTCGGTTTCATGATGACTATGGACATGTTTGTTATATTTTAATAGTGGTGACGTGTACGATACTTTTGAAAGTTATGTCTTTTGTATTTACTTTTGTATATAATGTCTTGCTGTGGGTGTGCTTAAATATATAAGTAAATACTTTTAATATTTCGACATCACTATCTGACACGTATCTTGTGCTGTGTGTTTCACCCCGACTTCCCCGAGTTACCGAAGTCTCCCAGAGGGACGCTCAGCTTAAGTAGGACTCGGAGTGGGCATTAGAACGTAGTCAGTAGAAAAAAGAAGGCCTTTCCCAGCCGTGGGATAACGCAGGCTGATAAAAAAGTAAAACTACTTACCATACGCCCATTTAAACAGCTTCCTTCTGTTGAAAAATTGTGTTAGGAAATTCACAAAATAAAATATTTAACGGGAAAATACGACTAAAAATGGTGAAAGTCAAATTACTAGAGACAACCGAGGCTCTAACGACATTTCTGCGCTGAGTAATTCTCCCCTCCACTTCCTTGAACAGCCCTAACACCCCCCCAATTGAGTATTCATGGCGCGCGACCCTAAACACAAATATGTCGTTAACTACCCCCCAATTATAACAGGCAAGTGGCTTCAAAGAATAATATGCTATTATGAATTTTGTGAATGAGTTCTCACTAAGTACTACTAAGTTCCAGCATATTTAAAAAGGCTAGTGCTGTTTTGGAACTAAAAGGAACGTAGTTTGTTAACATAGTTTTTTGTTTTCTTTTTATGTTCTGAATTATTTGTAAATGAACCTGGCTTAGTATTTATCCCACTACAAAGACTTCCATCACATACCACTAGATCACAAATTTAACTAGATCCGAGGTTTTATTTCATTCAATCATTGATTTCATTGATTGAGATGTTGCCGAAATTACTTATGCCCGGATTCACAAACGCAAATCAAATATTTGAGCGTTGTTCAACTACTTGAACAACGCTCAAACTGGTTTCTTGTATTCACAAAAGTTCATCAATTGCTCCTCCTCTTACGTGATTAGATCGAATTGATCACCCGCTCAAGCGAGAAAATGGTTTTCATGAACGATAATCAGCGTGCCACAGGTAATAAATGAATGATCATGTGTCTGAGTATAGAAAACAACTGAAATGGCTCCCTATACGTTTGCGCCGTAATTACCACATTCTGGTTCTCCTTTTCAATATTCTTTTTAACCCTTCTTACCCTAGCTATCTTCGTGAACGTTTCTCTTATCTTTCCTCTTCCGGCCGAACTCATCGCTCTGCTTATAAATTTCATTTGACTGTCCCTACTTGTAGCACGAGCATGAACGGCGACTCTTTTACTGTCCACGCAGTCCAACTGTGGAACAGGCTGCCTGTTACCCTTCGCGAGTGCTGCACTGTTAGCTCTTTTAAGAAAAAAATAAAAGAATACCTTTTAAAGACTGCATTTGATCCATAGATGTCAATAGGTTTATTATGTGTAGTATATTTAAGTATATGAATATGTATTATTAAGTAGTTTAGTTATAGTATGTATGTATTTTACGAGTAAATAATTTAATTTAACTTTCTTTAATTTGTGCACAGCTGTTTATCCACCTTAACTTAAAATCTTTTCCTGTCAACGTGGTCTGCTGGAAGAAATCTCTTTTTAGAGATAAGCTCACCTGTACTTTCAATCTCCCTATTGTCTGTTTCTTGTAATTGTCTTTTTGTGTACGAACTAATAAATAAAAAAAATAAAAAAATAAATAAAATGTGACAAGTAGCATGATCAAATATTTATAAAGTTGAGAGCGGTCGTGACCTATCCCAAAATATTTAATTTGGAAGTATTTCTGCTGTAACGCCCGTTTTAAGTACTTTGGAAGAAGAAATACCCCTTGTTAGAAGTCTCTGTAATGAGGAAAATGTGAAAACACTACAGAAATACAAAATGCTACTAAGAATTGCAGTTTCCGAAAAAAAAAATTGGCCAGCACGTTCCTAAATTGGGAAGAAAAGCTCTCTAAGAGAAGCAATCAAGCAACACAGCTAATACGTAACACTCTCTCTATCATTATGCCAAGGGCAGTAATCAAAAAGTCAAAATCAGAACAGGATAAGTACCACCATTTCCAATTGACTCTTCCAGACTACAATGTTTGCTAAACTGCAGCTTGGATGCCAAAGCCAGTTATCAAAAACTGGTGTCAAAAGAATAGTCAGTACCATGTGTGCCTTTCTAGGAGTGTGGTATACTTGGTGATTCAAAGTGTGGCTACCCATGTTTTTCAAACTTTCCATTTTCAGCTTGGCTGTAAACAGCTTTTGAGTTATTGTCTTTGTACTTTGTTTGCAGTCTGGAAGATCTTACACTGACTGTAATGATGATCTTCCAGAGAAAGAGAAAGGGTCAGATGGTGATGTCGTTGTATACTTATTAATAACTAGCGACCCGCCCCGGCTTCGCGCGGGTGCACTGGGGTGTTATCGTAAATATAAACCTTCCTCTTGGGTCACTCTATCTATTAAAAAAACCGCATCAAAATCCGTTGCGTAGTTTCAAAGATTTAAGCATACAAAGGAACATAGGGACAGAGAAAGCGACTTTGTTTTATACTAGGTATGTAGTGATAATCTTTTTTATTTAACAAAAAAAAATGGTACAGATGAAAAAGGTACGACTTCTGCACTAGGCTCGCAGGCCTGTATTGCAATTGCCACTGAGTGGCTGACGTCAAGAATATTCATTGCAGTTTTAAACAAGCTTTGGTTCTCATTAACAGTTTTGACATTGAAAATAATCTAAGTTATTTTTTAACTTGCTTAAACTTGCTTGCTTTTTTTAACCGGCTTGCGAAAGGCGCGGGTTCGAGTCCCGCCTGATGCCAAGACAGAATGCCTTTTTCTGGTTTTCCTATCTTTAATAATCTAAGTGTTGATAACAAAGTTGAATATTTAAAAAAAACCGGCCAAGTGCGAGTCAGACTCGCGCACCGAGGGTTCCGTACAAACCTGCAAGGTTTACAAAGTTCGTTCATTATTATAGACCTGAGTATTTGGTATGAATTTCAATTTAATACCTCTACGCGTTTATGAGGAAATGGGTAGTAAGTTTAAAATTATTAAAAAAAAATATATTATGTGAAGTACCTAAAAATTTATGGTTTTCGTAATTTTTCCTTTATCTATGCTATAAGACGTTGCTTCGTACCAAATTTCAAGATTCTGAGTTCACGGGAGGCACCCTGTAGGTTTTGATTCCTTTGCAAGTGTCGAAAAAATGCGGCATAAACGGCTGTATCTTTTGATTGCGTTGGCTTAGAAGTTTGATTTTTTCACAGCTCCAAGGGACAGTAGACCTGAGTAATTTATATAAATTTCAGCTTCATACCTCCACGCGTTTCTGAGAAAAAGGGTCTTGACAGACGGACGGACGGACAGACGGACAACAAAGTGATCCTATAAGGGTTCCGTTTTTTCCTTTTGAGGTACGGAACCCTAAAAAGGTTAATCATATTGCGTGTGTGTGTGAGCTTGTGTGCATTGTGTACGCGAGTGCTTTTGACAAAGGGGTAGCATGTCATTTCGAGGATGGAAGGATTTCTTCAGTTTCAGAGTGAGTTAGGTCCAGTAACCAAGTTTTAACTATGTGCTTAGCTTTTTGAACGGTTAAATCACTGATAAGGCTTTTCCTGTTGACGTTGTTATAAACATGGAAAAAAATGGGAGATTTGCGAAAGTAGTACGGACAGAAAATAGAGGAATTTTATCTATTGATTAATTATTTATCAAAAACTCACCCTCTGATTACTAATCAACAACATCATTACCACCAACATCAAACTCCGTAGCTCCGACTAACGTTATCATTTGCGAAGTTTCTCAAGTCATTACCGTTAGCTCAGGCATTCAGCCAGTAACGACTCGTTAAATACTTCTAAGTATTACAAATTCAACCTTGGCTAGTTGCTTTATATTTTTGACCCGTAGGGCATGGACGAATGACAGCATAGTACGTTAATGTAATGTCAGGGGAACTTTTGTTTAAGGTTTTAGCAGTGCCTCTGGTGGTATATAAAAAGATTGGCTTTTTGGACTGAATTTGAGACTTTTAAAGTGAACTCACATAAAAGTGACTGTAACACTGCCACGATATTGTGAATCTGAAGTACTGCTTATATACTTAACTAAATAGGAGACTACATTTTAACTTTCTTAAGGCACTGCTCTTAGTGCGGTGTTTAAAAAGGTGGATAAAAATCCAAAACTTAATAATATTAGAAAAATTTTTTTTTATCCAATATTAGAAAATGCCAACAAAAAAATCAAACATCCCACTTTTAATCTTCACCAAATTTAATCACGCTTCACAATATTCCTCGCACTAATCAAAAACAAGTAATCGCCTGAAAACTGTAACAAATACTTTTGCCGACGCCAAACGATCTCAGTACCCTCTTTCACTCCGAAACTCCGTGAGGTAATCCATTCAATAATAAATGAGACGACCTAACTTTGCGCCTGTACCGACACTCTACCTCCCTGTATTAAAAACTTTCAAACGATCACATCTACTAACTTTTGTATTCTGTAATGAGCTGTATTTTCAGGAGATAAGGTTTGGAATCGGTTGGGAAAATACCAAGGTTGAGTCCAGCGTTAGGAGGCGTCTCTTTGAATTAGACATGTGTTAAAAGCTTAATGCACTTAATATTAGTGTTACTTTACTATGTTGCATCAGGAGATCATGTTTTTGTTTGAGCACAAAAAGGTGGCTTAAAGTATTGGTACCCGATAGGGGTTACGTAAACTAAATTTTGGTTTTGCTCATGTTTCAAGAGTTGAAATCTGGCCGGAAGAGTTACTTTGTGTCCACCAAACAATTTGCGAATTAGCTCTCCTATGGAAAGAACCAGCGAATGGCGTTTCCCTGGCCTCTTATCACGTTGAGTTTACAATGTAGTCGTGAGTGCATGTAATTAGTATTTATTTTGTAAATATACAAATTGAATGACGGAAGAAAGAACCATGTACCAATCGTTAAACTTATACTCTAGTCTTGAGTGCTTTGTTCTAGCTTCTTGACTGCGAAGATCCTAAGGCTATTTCGTCATGTTTGGAAGTATAAGTTTAAATCCAAAGGCATTTTCATGGCTGTATGTAACTCTTTCACTCTGTTCATGTTGGTTTATGTTTTTGATAACATAATTGAGGTTACCTGACGAGTGGGAACGGAACACGATCTAGTGTGAGCAGCTCAATAATGCTAATCGTTGCCAACTCACTGCTGAAGTCACACCTGAGTGTCGTGTTCAAAATGAACTTTCAAAGTTTGCATGACGAATTACCTTTTCAAAATATTCGCAATTTGCAATTGGGCATTGCGTGGTCTTAAAGCGACTTAATTTTGCTCAATTTTTGAAAATACACACACACAAACACACACACATACACTTTTTTCTTCATTATTTCAAATTAAGTTTTCTTATTTATGTTGAGTTTTCTTATTGATATTTATGTTGAGGACGAACATACCTCCACTGGCCCAGCCAGAAAACCAGCGCCTCTGCAGTTAAATTGCAGTGGCACATGCTGAGTGGGGCTCCTGATTGTCCTACAATTAAAAATTGTTATCTTGTTGGGCCGATAAAATATTTTTCTTTCTTTCTTTTCTTTCTTTCTAACGTACCTATGAACATCATGAATATAGCATCTACTTTCGTGAACTGAACTACGAGGTTCCGTATGAAATTCCTGAAGCACTGTATTTAGCTTTATTGCTTCAGTTTCAGAAAGTTTTCGTTCGTCATTGAGTCATGATAATGGAGTGTTTGAATTTTTTCCTCCATAACTTAATACCTATACCGTCAAGGAATTACATAAAACCACATTCGGAAATACCCTGTCTTTTGATGTTTCGCTCCTCAATTTTGGGCGTCGGCTCTCCTTTCGCATAATTCAGAAGCGCTCGTTATAATTTGCGTTTACTAATTAGGGTCGAGTGGATTGTACGGTGTACATTATGTTCTAATTTTCGTTCGTACGTAGAGGCTGCCAGGGGCGGACTTAGTGTTTAAACACAAAGGGGGTCAGCGTTTTGAATTTTAAATTGGTTGGTATTCATTAAAAACAAACGCAAGATGTCTTCTTAATGAAAGATTCATACAGCGAATTCGGCATTTTTTTTTGACTTAATGCGGCCAACATAAAAAAAATTGAACATATTTATTTCAAAAAAAATAATTCCTTATGAAAATGATGTGCTGATGTTTGTTACAAAAGGTTATCTGTAGCCATGTAACGTATACGTACGTAAACGATACCACTTGTAAGATAAAATGAATTATTTTGTGTGCTCTGTGTGTGTATGTACATCGTGTTTCTTGAAGTATTTATAGTATACATAACATTTAAAAAAAATAATCTTTATTATCTACTGCATCTGCTACTGATATTTAAATTAATATTCTGACAGATGATGCGCATAGGGATGGTTCAAACACAAATAAATTGCTTGTCATAAATGGAAATTGAGTCCGGTAAGAATATAACGCTTGGTAAGCAGTGTAGATACTAAAGTTGATCCGAAATAACTGGCAGAGTAGTCCATTATTACTGGACACCTAATCTTTAATCCTCTTGCTACTTAGCAAGTCTCCTTGAAAGTTGTAAACACTTTGGTGTGACGAAAGTTCTTGGTTCCACCAATACCTGTTCTTAACTAGCTGGCCGAAGTAATGCAAGATGCAAGAATTTTCCCTCTAGGTGAGCTAAGATCTTGCACTTGAAAACTTGTTAGTTATAATGCTTTGCTCACACCTTATCCTATTCATTTTGTAGATATTGCACTAAATACTATACTTGAGCAGTTCACCAAATATTAGGTACGTTCACCAAGCGCAACTATTTTTTATAAGACCTCTAGCTCTTACTTTGAGGCATACTCGAAGTCTTGGTCACACCTCTAGTGTTGTGTGTAACTATAAAATAGGCATTTGTCGATAGTCATTGGCAGGTAGGTAAAGGTTAAGGAAATTATGCAAAATATTGTAGGGGTGTTATTTTTATATCTGCTTTTAAAACTTACAAAAAACTGTTGTAAAAGTTAAAGTAATATAAATGAAGCAACGCGCCCCGGGTTGAAAAATATCATTCGCCTCTTTGGTTGCGTAGTAACTACTACGCAAGGAAACCCTGCAAGGCCTGCAAGAATAAGGTGGTTACATAGTTGTCCTGTCTCTAGGGTGAAAAAAAACGGCCTTGACCTTTCTCTTGGGGGGTCCAGAACTAATCCTGCCCTGTGAGCCCACTGATTATGCGGAATGGCTTTCGGGTCGCTGTTCAGTTAGTTTGCGCGACTATTGTGCGGGTTTAATGTGATTTATTTTACGAATTTTACGCACACTATTTATAGGTACATGAAACGATAATGTTTTTTATTGAATAAAGTAGCCTGTGATTAAAAAATAATAACTTTAAATAATTTGTACCATAGTAGAAAGGGAATACCATTACACAACGTTAATTCATAATATAAACATTTACTTGAGTACTGGAGTTTTTATTTTTCGGTAGCGCCGAAATGCCAAAATTACTGTTCTCGGTAGCACTTACTAAATTAAATATATTTTAGAGAGCTATCGTTTTTATCACTACTAAAAAAAATATTTATAAATTTTAAAGATAATCCTGATACCAAAACTGAAATGAAACATTATAGATTATAATGTTTCATGTTTCATTCCAATGTATGCTCTTAGGTTGTCACACATACATTAAGAAACCAGCCGGTTGTAGGCACTCTGCATTCATACTATTAGAAACTATGATATTCATGCAATAACACTTCGCCCTTCATTATTTCACTCTTAAAAACTCAACAGCATCCTTTTTATTTCATGACAAGAATTAAAAGATCTATTCCGATCTTCGTTTAATTCATCCTTTAATTCCCACAGACAACATAATATCCTTTGTTTGGTCCCCAAATATATTCCCGCTAACAACTGAGAATTAAAACGATTAAGGTCTCATAGGGATCGAGAGAGACGAAGGTAGCGTATTTGCATCTCATAAGACACCATGAATGTATAATGAGGTGCCGGTCACGTGACTGCGATTGCAGACAAATTAACGGACTAAGCCATAGACTAGACGTTTGCAGTAGGTAAGGTCAGTTGTAATATTTTGTAAGTATTCCCAGGTAAACTACCCCCTAGTGAGTTCTCGCCTTGGCGTGGCTTGCGGGGCCAGTGGGGACTGCAAGCGCCCTGAGGCGCGTAGTAGGGGAGCGGAGCACTATCGGTTGGTGGGGACCAGTAGTCCCGCCTGTACCGCTGATTGCGGCAGCGGAGCCCCCCTTCGGGTGGCTCGTGGTTGCGGGCCCAGTAGGGTCTGCGTACGGTGGCCAGCTGACGCGCGGTACGAGGAACCGTCGCCGGCATTTCACAGGCTTCCACCACTGCCTGGTAGGGACGGCTTAACACCCTCGGCTGTCCCTATTGGCCTCCCCTCACGAAGGGGGGGGTCGCTTCCGGCCCGCCGTATGCGGGCTCCGTCCGGGTGAACGCGTAGAAGGCTTCGTGCTACTTACCGTGTTCCCCCACTGTGGACGATGAGAGGGATTAGTAGGGGTTTTGGTTGGTAAGGCCACTGGTATACCACCTTTCCAGTGAAGAGTCCGACAAAACCCGTCCACCCCCCGGTGGACGGGAATGCGCATCCTTCTATTACTAGGTAATAGAAATAAAATAACATAATATGTGGAATTAAGACGACTGTATTGTTGTGTTACAAGAAAGTAGAAGATTGACAGATAAACACAGAGTGTACGGTCAGGAAGCTAAGTGGTTGTAAGTCACCGCCTCCCGGCCGCACAGAGAAGGGATTATAAGGTTAGGAAGGGAACTAACTCCCTAGAAAGCCTAAAGCCCCTTGCGTCGAGACGCTAGGTCGCTAGAGCCCTAGCCCTACCTAACAATATATACATAAATAGATAGTGAGGGAAGGAGCTTGCTCCCGGGGTGCCCGGGGTGCAAGCGGGAAGAGTTCGGACAGTAGGTAGGGTTGTAGGAACCGCTGCCAGTAGAGCAGGCTCACTCTACTGATCATGATACTGACGGCTTAAGGTGTCTTGGCCGCAGCGGTGGGGAAATGAGACTCAACACGGACGGTTGAAATCTAGTTTATTTGTTAAATGCTGTTGGTTTAAATACATGATTTTACTGATACACACTACTTTAGCCTATTGCTTGTGAGTTGTCGGTGTAAAGCGCCGACGCTGCACCTTGAGGGTCCATCGGTCGCCGGTTTGGAAGTAGGTCGCTGCTGACGGCTGTTACATGTGCGTGCTAGCTCGTACATATTGGCAACTCAGAAGAAGAAGAAGAAGAGGAGAAGGGAGACAGGGGGCTGCCGCTCGAAGCTGTGTGTGGTGGGCAGGTCCCCAGGTGATGACTGCGGATTGTCTTCTGGTTCCCAATAATGTATGCAGCAACGACGATGATCTCGCTGACACGATGGACGTAGTTTGTATTTGCTAGTAGTGTTGCTGTTGTGGCAACGCTCCTCCCACCCTGAGATGCTGTGCCACGGTGATCCATGTTTTCTTATTACACATGCAGCACCTCAGTACACTGGTGAGACCCGCTTGTGGGAGGCCAGTGACCGGTCTGCTTGTGTGATATGACGTTGAGAGAGATGATAGGTGGTGCTGGTGGTCGCCTGATGTTGACTTTGTACCCGATGGGGGATCTTGTTGATTTGCCGATGCTCATGCGGCTGCCGATGCTCACGCGGCGTGTGCTACAGTGGAGATGCTCGTGCTCACACTGAAGCATTGTTGCTATTGTTGATTGATTGACGCCTCTTGTCACGTCACATCTTGTTTGCTTTGCGACGAATCTTGAACATGGGGCACCAGGTCATCTGTGCGTCTTGTGAACACAGATAGAATATGATCGGTTGTCCATCATTGGGTACTGTCGATGGCTGATGAACTGAACAGCATTTGCGACTTCTCAATACACTGGTGAGACCCGCTTGTGGGAGGCCAGTGACCGATCCGCTACTGTCAGTTGCTTGATGCTGGTGCTTGATTTCTGTTAGACAAGTTGTTTTATTTAGCCTGCCTAACCGAATTTCCTGATAATGTTTACGTTAAATGGAATAAGTAATTAAAACCAAGTTGTATGTTATGTAAATAATGTAAGTTGATGCTTGAAATGGTTGTATTAAGGTCAGCGAAAGTGACGCATAGTCGCTGCCGAGAAAAGTAAGTAAATACGATAAAAAATGTTGAATGATAAATAATATTGTAACTTGTTTGTTACGAGTGGGGATAACAATTCTTCATATTGAAGATAAAAAAAAGCTGTTTCCTTCGTCTTGGTGGAGAGCCTTCCACTCAAGAATGCAAATAATTAAAAAGTAAATGAGCGGGATTATGCATTCCCTTGCTCATGATGATAAAGTCGGAATGCCAGTCTCTTGATGGACTGTTCACCCCAAAACGATGATGTTAAGAGAACGGTCTTGTGATCGGACCGATCCTAAATGATATGACCGCTATGGGTACGGGTGTTCTTGCTAACCCGTCCCGAAATGATAAACCTCATTCTACGCTATGACAATATTTGAGTAAGAGCTCCTTGCTAGCTCTACCCAAATCGCTGAATGCTAGACCCTTGTTGGGCCAACTCAAATGGCTTGAGTGCTAACGAGTTGAAGGTTTTGTTAACCCAACCCAAAACGCTTGATAAGATAGTCGAGACCCTTGTTTGGTCCGACCCAATACGTACGGTCAGGAAGCTGGGTGGTTGTAAGGCACCGCCTGCCGACCGCACAAAACGCTTGCTTTTTCTGAGCTCGAGACTTACTGCTTGCTCGACCCAAAGTCGAGTGTGTCAAAAAAGATAAAATTTAAATATAAAAACTACTGTGTTCTTATTACTGAACAGTGAACATGTAGGTTTCAACACCTCCCCGTAATAAGAACACCCTGTATAAACATATAACAAAGTACCTACACACTAAACTTTACAATTAACTAACTACACACTAAACTAAACAAAAAACAAAAGACAAATACAATACAGACAAACTCAATAACTGGCTTATAAAAACTTAAGACCTAAGTTAAACCTAAAGAGGACAGGCACTGGTAGTGTCTCAGTTTAGGTAATGGCTTTGTGAGAATGTCAGCTGTCATATGTTTTGTGGAGATGAAATCGACATGAACCCGCTTCTGTACAATGGAATCGCGAATGAAGTGATGGCGAATGTCGATGTGTTTAGTGCGAGCATGGAAACTGTTGTTTTGCGTGAGTTTGATGGCACTTTGATTGTCGCACATGATCGTGATTGGTGGAGATGTGGTGAATATTTCTTTGATGAGTGATTGAAAATATATGGCTTCTTTGCTGGCTTCGCTCACGGCCATATCGTCGTATCCCACGAAAACTGCCCCTATGATCATAAGGGCTTTTTTCTTTTATTTCATTTTCATATTCTACGTCTCTTTAGGCATCTTTCTGTCCAAACACCATTTTAAAATGTTTACATTTCTTTTTGATATTCAACTTTATATAAAAGCCCCAATTGCATGGCAGCAAAGTTTAACGTAAAGTAAAGCCACTATGGCCGGTGCGCCCATCTTTTGCGGCACGGAACATCGGAGCGCGGGCGGGGGGCGAGGCACGAGCGCCGCTCGGCTATTACTCGGCGGACCGCGATCGCGAGCGCAATATTGTGATGCGTAATAATTAATTCGATTTAAAATCATTAATAATAAGATTAATAAGGAAGGTAGTAATAACTTAACTTAATAATGAAACGCCGAGGTCATAAACTAGTGGATTTAGTTGCAAATAAAAATGTGATGGAGAAAAGAAAAGCCTTGATGGAGTCTACAAGTAAGTAAATCTATTTATTTTATGTTTTTTTTTTAATAACAATGTTCTAATTAAAACAATAATGTATTTTATTTATCCAAAGTAAGTTAGTTATAATAGAAAATATTTTAAATTTATTTACTGTCATAATATTTGTAAAACGCAGAACAATGTCCTTATGTTGATAGTGGCCTTATTCTGCGGAATTGTAGAAATACAAGTGTTTGGAAGAGAAGAAGCCGTAATGGCTTTTGTGTCTTTATTCTACGTCCAAATAATTGTTTTATCCTAATTGATGAGTTTTTGTATAATAAATGAAGTGTTTTGTTATCTTTTCGAATATAGTTTAGTAGCCGAACTTATTTATGTACCGATATATTTGTAAATAATATAAAAACATTAATTTTTATTTAAATTATATGAGCCCTTATGTCAGTAGAGGCCTTTTTCTTTTTTTATTATTTTTAAATTTTGGAGAATTCTTATAAACTAATCAGGGTTTCACGACAAATATACCTTTAAAATTACTTTCTTTTGGCTGGTTTTTAACCACATTTAATATTTCCAGATATTACACTCAATAAAAGTGTACGTAGTGAATCTCCAGTGCCGCCGGGTTGTGAACAAGAGATCGAGTTTTTATTGCAAATTGAAGCAGAAGAATTAATTTCAAAACCAAATAATAATGAGAATTTGCCTGATCTCTTTGTAACTATTGAAGAAGAAATTGAAAACGTAGAAACACAAGAAAAAAACTGTATATCGTCATCACCAAGCATTATTCTTCGAGGATCAGACTGTGCTGAAGAAATTAACATTTCTAAAGATGGCGATGCAGTTAGTGAATGTCCTTTAAGTGAGAACATTTCTAAAGATGGCGATGCAGATACAGACTGTCCTTTAAGTAAGAACATTTCTAAAGATGGCGATGCAGTTTCTGACTGTCCTTTAGGTGAGAACTTTTCAATTTCAACGACTGATTTAGATTTAAATAGTCCTACTTCCAGCTTCACGATTCCATCTCCTTTATCGTCAGCCGTGAGTTCCGCCGTAGGTTCTCCTTCTGATTGTCCTAAACGGCGTCCTGGTAAGATTCGCACGCGAAATCATTCTGAATGGAAAGACCTAAAACGAAAAGTACTCAAAAATTCAGGTAAAGCTTTTATGAATAAAAAGGGGCAAATAGTTCCTAACAAAAAAATGAAAGAGCCATGCAAGTGCCCAAAAAAATGTTTTCAAAAATTAGAAGAGAGTTGCAGAGAACATATTTTTAACTGTTTTTGGGATATTGGAAGTCATGAGAAGCAATGGGAGTTCATTTTAAAATACACTAAGAGCCATAAACCGAAACGAATCAAAGCAGAAGGGCCGAATAGGACACAGACAAGGGTTTATAGTTTACCGGTTAACAAAACTGAGACAATTCAAGTCTGCCGCAAAATGTTTATGAACACACTGTCAATTGGTGAAAAAACTATACGTACCGCATTTAAAAAACTGAATGAATCAATGAACGAACATCGCTTGAATGACTTGAGAGGCAGACATCTTAACCGGCCAAAGAAAATAAAAGAAGCTGTTGTTGAAAGTGTGAAAGACCATATTAATTCTCTTGCGCCTGTTGAATCGCATTACTGCCGTAAAAATAGTACAAAAAAATATCTAGATGGGCAACTGTCGTACAAACGTCTGCATAATTTATACACAGAATGGTTTTTGCTTCAAAATTACGACTGTGAAATTGCTTCACTGCGCCAGTATCAAGATATTGTCAACAAACATTTTAATATTGCTTTTTATTGTCCCAAAAAAGATCAATGTGATAAATGTCATGCTTTCCATAGTAATAAAGAACCAACAGAAATACAAAAATCTGAACAGGAGCTACACATGCAGCGCAAAAATTTAGGCAGGACTATTAAGGCGGCTGACAAATCTGAAGCCGAAAGTAACAGCAATATAATTACAGCCACTTTTGATATGCAAAAAATATTGACTTGTCCTTATGGAAATGTGAGTATTTTCTATTACAAAAGAAAACTTAATCTTTACAACTTTACTGTGTATGATGTGGCACAAAAAAGTGGTTATTGCTACATGTGGACAGAAGTATTGGGTAAAAAAGGAGCAAATGAAATTAGCAGTGGCTTAAACTTATTCATTAAGTCAAAGATTGATGAAGGTGCTAAAGTTTTCAGATTTTGGTCGGACAATTGTACGGGCCAGAATCGTAATCGCATAGTCTTTGCATTTTATCAACATTTACTTGAAAAGTTTAATATAGAAAGTATAACACACAGGTTTCTTGAAGTAGGACACACACAAAATGAAGGGGACAGCGTCCACTCTGTCATTGAAGGAGCTTCAAACAAAAAAACAATTTATACTCCCGATCAATGGGTAAATCTAATCAGGTGGGCAAAAACTTCAGGTGAAGCATACAGAGTTAAAGAAATGGCTCTTGAAGATATTTATAACTTCCGAGTTTTACTTGATGGGAAAAATTGGACTAAAAATGATAACGGAGAAAAAGTGGTATGGAGTAAAATAAAGGAAGTGCTTATAACCAAAGATAATTTTAATGTAATTAAATATAAATATGAACTAAATGAAGAATACAAAACAGTGACGACTTTGAAAAAAAGTAGAAGAGGGAGAAAAGTAACACCGGAAGCAGATGTCCAACCTGCCAATACGACTCCAATAAAAGTCAAAAATGACAAATACAAAGACTTAGTGTCTATGTGTGATTCCAAAATAATTCCTGAAGAATTCCATTCATTTTTCCGAGGATTGCCTTATGAGCAGGTACCTACAGGGAATGATAACACTGCAGGGAGTACGGATGATGATGATGATTAAATAATTAAGACTTTAATTAAAAAACGAATGAAAGTTGGTTTTTAACTGATTTGATAAGACTGAATTAATAATTAAAAGAGAGTGCCAAGTTATGTTTGTATAAAATTACAAATTATTTATAATTTAGTTATTTTCTATGTTAAATAAAGTTGATCTGATCTCAATTTGTGAAGGCAAAGCTTTAATAGGAGAAGAACAGCGTTCTGAGTTATTTGTTACTTATTAATATTTCCCTTATATTTTTTATACTTTAATAATTTGTTTGTGGCCTAAGAGGTTACAAGAATACCATTTCCTAATAAATCATTACTTGATTTTGAAAAAATATATTATGTCTCAATTCATTTTGTTTTTCATTTCATTCCTAGCAGTGTCTATTGAATATTTTATGTATATTTAGGTAAATACGTTATTTTTTTCTTTAACTGATAAGTTTCATGAGCAACAGACATTATATACCAGCATTTTCAGAATTTAGAAGTGACTCAATGGCCATTGTGTCCTCCACATTTCCGGAGAAAAAGGACACATAGCATTTTAGGACCCTAATTGGGCATTTTTTTGTGAAAACACAACGGAGAATAAGGAATTAAGGGACATAAATATTTCAATTATTATTATTATTTCCAAAAAAACATTATAGAATAACTATAGAATCCTAATACACGCTATTAAAACTTAACATCATCAATATCGTTATTAATTTTACTGATAACCACAAAAAAGCTTCTCCTGAAAAGTTACTCTTTTGCAATTACGCCACTTTTCGTGGGATACGACGATATATTCTGCCTCAGTAGTGGATTGCGCTACAGTACGTTGCTTGCGCGATTCCCACGAGACTGAAGATCCACACATCTTGAACACAAATCCTGTATAAGAACGTCTGTCTATTATGTTACTTCCGTAGTCTGCATCAGAGTAACCGATCATTTCTGACTGATTGTTAAAGGTCAACTTTATATCCTTGGTAGCTTTAAGGTAGCGAAGGACACGCTTAGCGGCCTTCCAATGTACCTCCCCGTAATGTGCATTGAATTGGCTCAAGACAGAGACTGTATGTGCTATGTCCGGACTTGTACCAATGGAGATGTACATTAAGGAACCAATAAGCTGCTGATAAGGTATCTCCAAGCCAAGTTCATCGTCTTTGTTTGGTAGTGTTAGTTTGACACTGGTTTCCATCGGCGTTGATACAGGGATGGCATCTGTCATACCAAATTTAGCGATAACTTGTTCGATATATTTGGTCTGATCAAGTGACAACGTATTTCCGTCTCTGGTGACCCTCATACCAAGACAATCTTTGACTGACCCTAAGTCTTTAATAGTGAAGAACTTCTTGAGTTGATCCTTAAAAACATCTTTCATCTTCTTACAGTTCGAGAAGATAAAAAAGTCATCAACAAATACTGCGACTATGAGTATTTTGTTGTTGCTTTGCTTGAAGTAAATGCAATGTTCTTTTTCTGCTCGTTTGAAAGAAAGTTTGTTCATGGCCTCACAAACTTTTTTATTCCACTGACGTGGTGCTTGTTTGAGTCCGTAAAGTGATTTTTTCAATAAACACACTTTTGACTTGTCAGTTGAAAAACCTTCTGGTTGCTCCATATAGATTTCTTCTTCTAGATCCCCATTAAGAAATGCAGTTTCAACATCCAAATGATCGATATCTAAATTAAGTTTGACGGCGTAGGCTAGTAATAGGCGAATGGAGGACAATCTGGCTACTGGAGAGAAAGTTTCTCCATAATCCAGTCCTGCGACTTGTGTAAAGCCTTTCGCAACAAGTCTAGCTTTAAATTTGACAATATTCCCGTCAGTATCTTTCTTAATTTTGTAAACCCACTTGCTCTTTATAATTTTCCTGTTTTTAGGCCGGTCAACCAATTCCCAAGTCCCATGTTTCATGAGAGAATGAAATTCAGAGTCCATCGCCGTTTTCCAGTCATTTTTATAGACATCGTCCATAGCTTGCTTAAAAGTAACTGGTTCAAATTCAGTTGATGTCAGATAGAGAGTCTCATCATCAGGAAACCTTTGTGGTACACGCCGTTCTCTGAGAGGATAACGTCTTTCAGACACGGGTGAAGGCTCTCTTGTATGTTCATACTCTGCTTCTATAAATACCTCGGGATCTGGTTGTGGAACTGCAGGTTCTATACAAGCTGGAGGTTGACATATGACATCGGCTTGGCCGAGTGAAGGCTCTGGTATTGGAGGTGAATCTTGGGTAACAGGTATCACCACTTCAAGATGTACTGATGACGGAGTCTGGCCTGTAGCTTCTGCATCAGATCTCGTGTGTGGTGACTTGTCTTCGACGAAGACGACGTCTCTGGCAACAATTATGTTCCTGGGATTCTTAGGATCAACAAGACGGTAACCTTTAGTTTCTGTTGAATAACCCACGAAAATGCAGGTTTTGGTCTTTGATTCAAGCTTCTTCCTTTTTTCCTTCGGAATAAGGACATGAGCTTCACATCCAAAAACTCTTAAGTGAGATAAGTTTACAGCCTTACCAAACCAAAGTTCTTCAGGAATTCGATTATTTAGTGCCTGAGTAGGAGAGACGTTTTTGAGATAAATAGCGGTGGAGACCGCTTCACCCCAATATGCTCTGGGTAGACCAGAGTCTTGCAACATACACCTTGCTTTTTCGATTACTGTGCGATTGACTCGCTCAGATACACCATTCTGCTGTGGTGTGTACGGCACTGTAGTTTGGTGCATAATGCCATTTTCTTTAAGAAATTGAGTCATAAACTTATTTACAAACTCTGTGCCATTGTCGGAGCGAAAAGTTTTAATTTTCAAGCCAGTTTGGTTCTCTACAAGACTTTTGAACTCTACGAACTTTTTGAAAACCTCGCTTTTCGACTTTAGCATATAGCCAAAAGTCTTACGCGTGAAGTCATCTGTAAATGTAAGTAAATATAAAGCGCCACCCCATGAATGCGTGCTCATTGGCCCGCAGAGATCAGAATGTATTAATTCTAGTTTCGCTTTAGATCTACTTGTAGAAGTTTTAAAAGGTTTTTTAGCCATTTTACCTTGCAAGCACGGAACACAAGGTATATCCAAACTATTGGACGAAAAACTTAAACCTAGTGCTCGACTTTTTAATATATTTAAGGCCTTGGCATGTAGGTGACCTAAACGTCTATGCCACAGTATGGCAGACTCATTGCTGTTTTGTGTCAGACAGGCTTGTGTCTCTGACAAATCTAATCTGTACATGCCTTTACAATTTGACGCTGTCGCTACGACATTACCTGACACTTTGCAATCTTCTTTTTCAAGAATTGATGCGCCTTTTGGTGAAAAAATTACAACGAATCCCTTTTGTACTAAGTTACGCACTGATAATAAATTAGTAGCTAACTCAGGAACGTATAAGACGTCGGAAATTTGCTTAACCCTATTAGAGACTTGTAATGACACAGTACCTCTTCCTTCAGATGTAATCTGATTACCATTGGCCACAGTTATCGGTTTGGTCTCCGGTTTGAGGTTCAGAAACCAATCCCTCTTGTTTGACATATGAGCTGTTGCTCCAGAGTCGATAAACCATTCGGTAGTTGAGGAGGATGAACCTGTAGGATAAGCATTGAAACAAGATGAAAGTGTAACCTCAGATGTGTAATTTGTGTTATGTGATGAATGAGATGATGAGGGTGTACACTTTTTGTGTTTGTTTTGCCGTTTCCTACACTGAGACACTACATGACCTGTTTTTTTACAAAAAGTACAAGAAACACGCACGGGCACACGCACACTATTTACATTCGATGTCAATGCTTGGGATGAGGGAAAATCACGATGACCTTCCTTCAGAAGCATAGATGCGACGGTATCTGTGGTCATAGGTGCGCCAGAATGCTCAAATGCCATCACCATAGGACCGTAGCTTTCACTGAGTCCTGTCAGCATAATAATAGCCACCAGTTCATCATCTAGGCCAGCTTGAATGGCAATCAGCTCAAGAGCTGATTGCCATTCAAGCTCAAGTGCACCAAGGTGCACGCGACGAATATCATTCACGTAGTTCTCTATGTTCATGTACAGTTCTTGTTTGGCACTAAGAAGCTTCTTCATTAGCTGCAGACGTCTAGATAGGCCGCTGTCAGCATAGGCTTCTCGAAGTCTCATCCAGGTTGCTGCTGCTGTTTCCGTAGACATCACTATGGGGTATAGATGCTCACATATATTTAAGCAAATTTTTGATCTTGCTTTGGCATCTCTGCGTACAAAATCCGTTACCTCTTGAGCAGGGCGAGTGACGCAGTCCCATAGGTCACTGTCAATGAGGAACATCTTCATGGCGAAGCTCCAGGTAGCGTAGTTGCTACTGCCTTGTAGCTTGGCGAAGCTCGGCGTACCACTGGCGACGACGATTGCTGACGAGCCGCTGGGGGCTGTCAAGCCGCTGGTTGTGGCCGGCTGTTCTCGAAGTATCCCGTTGACTTCCATAATTTTATAATTTCACGTACAATACTTTTATGTCGTCAGACTATGGTCCCATAACCTTCTATTACTAGGTAATAGAAATAAAATAACATAATATGTGGAATTAAGACGACTGTATTGTTGTGTTACAAGAAAGTAGAAGATTGACAGATAAACACAGAGTGTGTCAAAAAAGATAAAATTTAAATATAAAAACTACTGTGTTCTTATTACTGAACAGTGAACATGTAGGTTTCAACACATCCCCTACTCCAAAAAAAAAGAAAACAAATAGAAGCTTTATTTGACGTTTTTTTAAGCGCTTAGCTTATAAGTAATGTATCCCATTACTACCTACTGCAAAAGCCAGATGGGCAAGTGAGAGATAATTAGCGCTGCACTGACATCTAACTACTGTTTGAGTCTGAGTTAGCTGAGCGACTCAGTGTAAGCTCAGGGTGATGCCGTTTTGATAGCTTAGGAGGGAAAAACGGTTAGGACTTCAGGCGAGTGACTACGGGTGAGTTAGTATCACTCTTGCGTTGCAGTTTAAACTGTTTTGTCAGTTTGAAATGTTACAGTACCTTCCATAGTGACAAGGACAATGTTGAATACTGGATTATGTTACTTGAATATTTCTAGTCAGTGTCAGTAAAGTTACCTGGTCTATCTATACATCTGGCGACGTCAACCGAGACCAAGTGCCTTCCGAAGACGTGACAACTTACACATTTTTTGTTAATTAAACTTTTCTCGGGAGGAAACAATTATCTGTTTTTTTTCAAACAAAATTTGTTTGTGAAGAAACAATATTTGGTTGTATGGAACAACCTAGGTTATGAGTCACTTGACATTTGTAGCCGTAATCAGTCACTAAAAGTTGAAATTTAACTAAGGATTTTCAATGTTGAGTTTACTATTTCACTGCTATTTTGTAAATTACTTAAGGCTTATTATTACGGTAAGAAGTATTTATGAATTAATTTATTACTATTCTCAGAATCTAATAAAACCTGTACCTGTCTAATTGAATAATACAACTTCATAGAGTAATGAAGCTTAGCGACTCAATCATAGTAGCAAGTGATTTACTATCTGAAATCGTTAACTAATCTGCGCAAACTAATCATGTCGTATAATTAATTCGTCACAGGTCGGTTGTTTGGATAAATAACTATTTGCGAGGTTGATTGACTAAATAAATTGCTAGTCTAGCTAGTTACCAAAGGTGTTTGTCGTTATAATTTTAAACATGGTTTCCAATTTACGAATATGACATTCATAGTTGCATGTATGATTAAGTAATAGAATAGTTTTTAGTCCTTCTACAAAATTTTATGTGCCAAGACTTCACTGTTAAGTACCGTGGCTCTCGCTGTGTTTTTTAATAACTAATGGCTTCGGTCTTCTGGATGATAGAGCTCATAGCGTTAAGGTTATTTATCTATTTATTAACAAATGGGTTAACTGTAACAGAACAAGACAAACAGGTAAGCTTATAAAATGTAACTTAGTATAGCCACGAAAAGTCCGTACAGTCATTCGAGACCAAATTGTTTCACTCACAGGGAATTATTCCACATAGCGTCACCTAGCTTCGAATTGAGCGAAGCTTGTACTATGGAGAGTAAACAACGGTGACAACATTTTAAATCACGCTTTAAATTGACACCTAATTAGATTAGATTCATGATTATTCTATATACACATACAGGTGCTTCACTAATTGAATGATTGACGGGTATTTGTATGAAAACAAAATACTAAGGTGAATAAAGCGAAGACATAAATTTGTTAATTAATGTAACTTTTGTCAACGTAGTAGAAAGCAGAAAATTCTTGAATGTATGGGTCAATCTCTTTTCATCAGTATTAACAAAAAAGGGTAGAACGATCCGCCGATACCACAAATGAGTTCATTAACATTCCAAAAAGCTTTATCTCGTCCGTTCTCGTCACAACATGTCCAAATCACACATTCCGGCCGAAGCCGGTATACCATAGTATGTACGATGTGTAATAACGGCGGACGATATCAAACGCGCACCGTTTTCCGATATTGATGAGTCGAGCCGAGCGCCAGCGTCCACCGCGCCATGAATCACTGGCATTACCTGATTCCCGTACTAAAACATCGGAAAAATTCCAGAACCAGCCAGCTCTTTCACATACATTGCTCTTTTTACTCTCATAATGAACACATCAATTCATACCGAAGCAGCAATGGATGTTAAATAACGCGATGAAGTCGATAGATTAATTTTCTCCCACGGAATGGGTGGTATTGGTTCAGCGCAACTAGCGGAAGTCCAATGCTCACGTGATG
This sequence comes from Udea ferrugalis, assembly GCA_950022985.1. Taxonomy (NCBI): domain Eukaryota; kingdom Metazoa; phylum Arthropoda; class Insecta; order Lepidoptera; family Crambidae; genus Udea; species Udea ferrugalis. The sequence goes on from OX465521.1 coordinate 544,568, forward strand.
TATGCCGTAGATGTATGCGATGCACTATGTGTTTAAATTTAATGTGTAATGAGCTTGATTGACGAGGTCGATAGAAATTTCCATTTTAAGGCTATTTAAAGGATGCACAGAGCTGGCTCGCTGTGATAGATTTTAGATGCAAAATGTGAGCGGGGTAAAATTTGTTACAAACCATAAGCCTACTGGGCCTGTAGAAAATTCGTTTCCGCTTGAGCTGTTTAATTAGAGGTCTAGCTGGAATATGTTTTATTACTTCTGTATCTGACTGATTATACATTGATGGTATTTTTGACCAAAAAGAATCAAACTCAGAATCGTCAATCAAAGACAGTCGTTTATGTCAAAGTGTAATATTCTAAAAAGTTCTACTTTAAAGAGTATTTCATTCGTCATAAAGTCATAGGCCACCTATAACCACCCGCTATGGAAATCTATAGAAGATTCCTATGTTGAGCAGTGGACGTCGTGTGGCTGTTTATGATTAAGATGAAGCTAATTGATAAATATAGTAATAGAAGTAAAGGAATGCCGCCTGAATCAGGCGGGAATCGAACCCGCATCATTCGCAAACCTTGCGACTGCACTAACCTCTGTGCTACCGAGACCACTAACAGACCGGCCGAATCTTTCTGGTACCTTCAACACTCGGAAGAAATATTATTTTGAATATTTAATTTTCGATTAGGATGAAAAGACAATGACTATGGTTATTATTGTTTTTAGCATTTCCCATGGATATTTTGTTCATTTGATTTGACGATTTGAAAGTACTTTGTAACAGGTCTATTTGGATAAAGATGTTTTTGTTTGTTTGTTTGAATTACCACGTAAGCGCGCAAATTTGATGTTACAAGAGAAATCGAAAACCTTCTACGCTTAGAATTTGAAATTATGTCTGCAAGTGCAATGTTACTTGAACCAAACGAATATTTAAAGCAATTACAATCGAGTTTCAGCACTGTACAAACGTTGCTTAAACCAATACCGTTAAATCGGATTCCAGAAACTATTGAACTATTGTCAACAGGGCCAGACGAACTCCGTCCGCAAGTTTATAACGCTCGGTTTAACCGTCGCTAAACATTAGCAAAACCGTACTAAGTTTACGATGATGCTGCCTACAGTCCAACTGTAATTCTATAGAGGCGTCCGCTGCATAATGCATGCCTGCACTTACACTGTGCACCTCTCAGGCGGTGCTTGAGCATCACTGGACTACCACGTTTCATTAACTGTGGTTATTATCAAATTTCATTTTTCATCACTGCTCTCATTATCAGCACTCATAAGCTGGATAGTGCAAAACCAGCAATGTATATCGTTGTATTTTGGCTTACGAAACGCCCCAAGATCAAGGAAAGGTCGGAGTATAGGTCTCGGGGAAGCGCTCGTTTCAAAAGCAATAACTCGAGTGTGCATTGACGAACGCGTTTCGAGTGTCGGCCTCTTAACTAAGATAGAGATCGTTTCGAATGCCTCTTTGTGTTCAGTACGTCAAAGTGTCTCAGTTTGTTTCCTCAGCCATGTGATACGCTAGTTCCTGGCCGGTACTAGCTCAGATGTTCACGCAGGTGTGAAACTTTGGTTTGACCGCTAATCACGGATTTTTTTTAAGTCAACTAAGGGTAAGGGTTGTTTTGTTTTGGTTTAACAATGAGATGATTTTGACAGTTTACATTTTTTTTTTAAAATGCTGCAGAGTAATTTACTATAGTTTGCTAAGTCTTTATTTCAATTGGTTAGGTTTGGCCTTTGTCAAACCTAACCTAAAACAGTTTCAAATAAAATATTTTTCATTAAGAATTGAGATGATGTTCACATAGATTTCACCTAATAACCAAAATGATGATAAGTTTCAACAATAGCACAGATTTTCAAGATAATGGTATTATTACATTTCAAGAACAACTTCTTGCTAGGACCACAAAACATGTTAATAAATATGAATAATTTCCTGCGAAGTTGAACAAACCTTTAAACAAGCACAAAAAAGCAATAACTTACAAAAAGTAAACTTTACATTGATATATCAAAGCGTCATTTACCGTGAATCCAAAAATGCAAGCTGATAATTAATTTCTCCGCTGGCTGCGGCTGCAGAGCGATTCGGAATCGCTCGGCTATGTGCAGAATTTTGATTGCTACGTGTGCTACGACAGCTACGGCTTTTGTACTACATGCTACGAAATGTCGTAGCACAATGATGCATATTGTGATGGTGATTTTGATTTTTTTCATCATTAAATTCTTTGATGTTTTGAAATCATAACTTCAAAGATAACATTAATCTTAAACTACATAATCATTGTCTGTGTATGTTTTGTTTGTTAATTAAAGTGTATTATCTCCTATGATATCTTCTTTGGCCGTCCGCCGGTTTAGCAACGGACTGCGCCGTGCTGTTGCCGTCTACCGGAACGGATGATATGGGGCACCATAACGGTACACGCCGTTATTGTGGATTGTAGAGGCAATGATACCACCTGGACACAGAACACACACAAAACTATCGCATACATTTTATCTTGGGTGGGGATCAAACCCACAACCTTTGGTAATATTGATAGGACCTCTATGTGAATATAGAGGGTTCTATCAATATGTCGTCACCAAGACAATTTAATGGTGTTTGCGCATGTGAAAAAAAGAGATAAAACACCATTGAAAACGAAAACAGTTAACTTGTCGTTTCTTTTCGTTGTGTTTTATCCGAACGTATTCAGGATAACCGAAGTATGCTACAGTGCTACGAAACTGCTACAGCTGCCAGCTCGTAGCAAACGGCGTAAAAAGATTGTTCGTACATAATGCATTTTGATTTGCGTCTCTTTTTTAGAGGTGATTTCAGTATCTTTCAATCTACATCTTAATAGAATTTGATGTTTGTAACGCAGTTGTTCAGCTAACAAATTATTCTTTGTTCTGCCTTGGCCTTGGACAAAATGAAAATTAACTCTTACTTTGCCACCAGGCAGGCTGCTTGCCCGGCTTAACGACTAACAATCTGGCGACGCCAACCGGGACCAACTGCTTAACGTGCCTTCCGAAGCACGGAGATGCTCGAAATACACATCGCTAAATTTCTGTCGGGGTGGTTTCTCTAATGCTGGGTGCTGCTGCCAGTCAGCAATGCTAACCAAGGGGTTCTATTATACCTGTCAGGATTCGTCGTTTCGGGGGGGCTAGTACCGGTGGTAGGGTGGAACCACCGGAAAGCCAAGATAATTCAGGCGTGGCAGTGTGAAAGACTCACCAGCCACTCACTGTCGCTCATAAGGGCGACACGTGGGGTTGCGGGCCCGCTGGGGACTGCGATTGTGAAGCATGTAGAAGGTGCTGCGGCGCACGATCAGTTGGTGGAGGCCAGTGATTCTCCTTTCCCCTTGTGCGTCGCGGCTCAGTGGGGCCATTCCGCTGGATGCTGCAGTAGAGCTTCCCTTTGGGTGGCTGGTGGTTGTGGGCTCAGAAGGGTCTGCGTACAGTGAATGCCAGTGGGCCGGAGTGCGGGGGTGCTCTGGATCGTATTGCACGGCGTCCACCGATATGGCGGAAGTGCCTGCGTACTCCAGGGGCCTCCCCCTTTGTGGGGGGGTCGGTTAGAGAGGGCCCCGTTAGTGGCTACCACTGGCGGCGGAGCAGGGCGATAATTCTATTGTGGATCTAGGTTCGCTGCCAGAGTTCCACTATTGAGTGCCGTGGGGTTTTAGTCGGTTGGAGTCCAACATAACCTCCTCGTCCTCCCGGGCGGTAAGATATCCATGAGGATTTCCCCACGAAAAAAAGGTAATTCTCTAATTCGGTATCCTAAGAACTGCTAATTTCATTTCTAGAACTATGCCGTCATGTATTTCATTAAGATTCAGAGTTCAAACCTCGTGAAGTTACTTGTCTATGTCTTTTGATATTATTTATAGTATGTAAAGCTGTCAAACGACAGTATTACTATAAAAAAATGTAGTGAATCTACATGGCGTTCAAGTCGGGGAAGACTCGATGTACCGTCCAAAATTAAGCATAATTTACACAATGCTTTAGTCTCATCACGATATAAAATAATACTAACAACACGTAACCCTCAAATGCAACTAAACCAAACTGGTAGCACTACAAAAATGTTATTTGACAGACAACGGCACAGCTCTATCAATATCATTTGTCTTATAAAGTACTTTAAAATAAGAACTAAATCCACTAGTTCAAAACCAGCCAGCGTTTAACCCTGCGATCACGTGTAAGCGTTATGGCTCCTCCGTCCAAATTGTTCCTTTCGCATTACGAATTTATCGCCCAGCTCCACTACGTATTTCGCTCCCCCAAGATTTATGGGGGTTGAATGCAGCGAGTATCGGTTTCCAGTTATTACAATATCTACAGCTAATACATACTAATATGTAGAATTTCAAACGTGCTCTTTGAAAAATTGGGGAGTTAGAAGTCTGTAGAAATTGCCCAACGGTTTCTAGTGCCAAAAGTTATCAACAATTTATAGGATTTACAATTGCAGACAAGTTAAAATCATAGGAGACTAATCGTATATTTTTAACAAACACAATTAGGGACCTACATAACACATAACATAACATAAACGGCCTAATATATATACGTCCCACTGCTGGGCACAAGCCTCACCTCAACTATGAGGTGGAACGAGCCATACTACAACACGCGGGCTCAGTGCGGATTGTTGAGGGGGTTTACACCCCTTACGGTTAGTGAGCAACCTTAATGTCCAATGTTATCAAGCCACTATAAGGCCTCCGACTAGGCTTAACGACTGACATCTAGCGACGTCAAACGGGACCAACTGCTTAACGTGCCTTCTGAAGCACGGAGATGCCCGAAATACACATCAGTAAATTTCGGTCGGGGTGGCCACCCACCCCATTTCCGACCCGGCGTGAGTTGCTTTACAACAGCGATCGTCGCTGATCACTGTCACAACTGCGCCACGGGCACCTCCATTCGCATTAAGGACCTCACAGGGTCTTCGACGTACTCGTAGTTTAAAGAATCAACAAGCTGAAAAGGAAGAAGGACTGATCATTTGTTGACATAATTTGGCGTTGATTCCACATACGATGTACTGTAAGAAACGGACAGTCGAACTATTTTGGTATAAATGAAAAACGATTTTGCGTAGTTTTGAAGCAGTGTACAAATTCCACAATTTCGTACAGTCCACACAATAAGTAGACGGCTAAATGTCGAACAGGGCCGACAAAGGAAGTTCACTTTGCAGTCCGATGCATGTGAACACAACATGGTCTGCTCTCGCTGCAAATACGGCGACGTGAGCCTGCGCTATACAGGGTGCTTGCTCGACATTTAGTAGCGTAAACGAGTCGAACTAGTTCATCAACAGTGACCTCTGTGTCTTTTGTTTATGGGGCCCCGTACTTGATAGAAGAACGTAAGGCTAAGAGAAGCTTTGTTTTATGTCTGTAATTCCATTAACTTTCATTTTACTCCACTCTCACTACTCAGAAATGTGTGGAAGAGTGTGTGTTGGTGTGTGCTGAAATTAGTATAAAAAAAAACTTAGGAACCTCTTGGGATAGAAAAAGTACTCAACTTAAACTTTTAACATTCATTTTATGTCACTTATTTTGACGCCTGCTTGGGGATTACAACCTGTAAGGTACTTCACGTTCCCCTTAAACCACGAAAGGCAAGGAGCACAATTAAAGGTTTTTATTCTGAATGGTGCTTTGTCAGTTATTAATTTTACGAAAAATGGAAAAAAAACAAGTTTGCACAAAACACTCTCTTAATTAAACCCTGCACCGCTGTGTTTGTCTGTTTGTCTGCACTCACTCTACCTACAAGTATCAATAGAAAAATAGAAGTTAAACTGGAGCAGTAGTCACCCTGTACATGGCGCGTACGTTCAGTGGGTAATCGTTACGTATCGTGGACGCCCCTTGTGCTAGATGGAGCGACCAACGTAACTTGCCAGTGACAGAATGCTCTAAGCGAGCGTACAACTCTCTGCTAACATCCTATCTCAGTTAATGCATTACTGGAGTGTAAGCTATTATTTATTTAACTCTGTAATTAAATAACTGATGAAAAAATGGTTGCATTCCTAAGTTTTTTTTTAGTACCTGTCAACACTAAATTGGAACTGCAATTTCTAAAAAACGAACGCAACGCTAAAGCAGAGTTTAAGCCGTTGACGTGTTATGTCACTTACTTGCAAATGGCGACAGCAACAAGAATGAAAGAGACAAAGCGATACAAAAGTGAATGTGTTGTTCATCAGTTGTAAGTTGACGGCTCTTTTTCTATAATTAACCCGAGCATACTAACAAATGACAGCCGTATTCAGATTTGCTAGATTTGTTGAACGAAGATAAAAAAGAAGGATACTTATCCAACTAGAAGTCTATAAAAAACATCTATTTATATCCCAATTTAAACAACCCAGTGTTATTTATCACCTCTAAAGTAACAAGTTTAACATAGCAAAAAGACAGAGCTTTTTTCAACGATCTATGGCCCCCACTGTTACTATTCACCCCTCGAGTTTGGTTCGACAAATTGCCAAGATCCAGTTACAGCTGGATTGGAAATAATCTAAAGAAGGAAGGGCAATCTGAGAGATTGGATATTAGTAATGGTATATACGCGAGGTATTTTGGTAACCTGCATTTACTGTATATAGATATTCTTTGGTGTGTATGTGAATAGCAGAGTTTTGATCTTTCTGGTTTAACACAGACAAAGATTGTTTGTCTCTATCCATCATAATTTAATTTAACTTGAATACTACTTTTGATGAGAAAAATGCAGATTCAAAAGAAAAACACACCATCACTGGCCACTTAGTGAGATTTCAGTACCTAACATATGACTAGCTAACTCCTAGTAAAAAATACCTTCATAATATAATTGATATCATACAGTGCAACAAAGTATTGAGTATGCAAAAACATTATTTGTATCTTCATCAGTACATAGTGTTTTAAGGACTTTTTAAATGCGGAGAAACGACAAGAATCTCATCAAGAACTCGCTTAACGTTCAACAATCTATTGGTCTGATGAATGTTTTCTGGTTATCAATAGTTTATCAAACATCAGCCATCATCAATAGCAGAGAGAGAGAGAGAGCATCATCATAGACTCCCCCATTGATTTCCAGAGCGCCAGTTTGCGTGCGGCCGCGCGACCTTTATCAGGTCGTCTAAATGGTCTCTAGTCTAGAACCTTCTGGCCCCAGCAGCCATTAGGTAATTCTCCAAATTATGTGCCCTGCCCATTGCGCTTTCAATCTGCTTACCCGCTAACCCACGTTGGTGGCTACAGTCCTTTTACGAATCTCCTCACTCCTCCCTCGGTCTCGTCGCAAATTGAACGATAGTCTCCAAAAAATCAGCCACTAGACGATGTAATTGTTATAAATAGTAAAAAAGTAGTAAGTATAAGTTTTGAACGTTTAGACTAATCCTAAGCCTAAATACAAATCACCTGACTTGGTTCTCAAACCCAAGACCTATAGTGTCTATTGACTGCTCCTTTTGGAAAGTCCTGAAGTAAAATTATTGTTACAGACTTTTCTTTTATTAAGCCCCTCTAGTCCAGATGCTAGGCAAAGACTTACTCTAAATTTTTAAAGCGATGTCTGTCTGAAACTTGAATAGGGCACTCCCAGGAGTAAAAGTCTTAAGTGTGTTGCCATTCTCGGCTTCCTGTCCGACGGTATTTTTGTCTACTGGTTTAAATACTTACATTACAATCAATTTAAAAACCTAACTGACTCTTGCTTGTGACTTTGCCAAACTTTAAGCCACAGTTGATATAATATTCGCACTTTTCTAGTTAATTACACTCCCTTTTTATCCTCCTCTTCCACTTGAGCACTTTGAGATAATAAACAAAACTTTATCATACATTTGTGCACTTCCAACTTTCTGTCTTTTCTTTATCTTTGGGTTGTCTTGAAGAGGTTGCTTTCAGCAAAAAGACCGCCTAAGTTGTATATTGTCACTAAAATGTATTACTTACCTGTAAACTACTCAGTTCGGTGACTTAATTTTTCAAACTTATATCTAACGGTAACGATAAATCAGTAAGTATAGTCCATTCGCGTTAAGAATGATACTTGAATTGAAGAATTATAATTCATACTTGTCCTTTGATCTAGCACGCCCCCTAACCAATCAAATCGTTCCTAATTAGGAAGTCAAACCCACAGTGACCAGTTGAACGCATACTTTCGAGCGCAAAAGTCCACAGATCTGAGTTTTTTTGTGTGCAACAGAATTTAATTTAAAATCACTGCATTTTTACCGCAAACGGACTTGTAGTTCCTGCATTTAGCATTTTCAACTAAACCAACTATTTCTTTGTCTTTGTAATGTTATTTTTTAGTTTAAATGAAAAAAAAACACGAAACTGACTTTATTTCATCGGATGACAGGACGTGTACCGGACATCCGCATACCTTTTTAGCAGCTTGATTCAGTTATGTCTCATCTAGTGTTGTCATCATATCGATTGATTTTGACAGTTTAGGTTTATTAGAAGCTAAGAACATAGTACCGATAATCTGAACAGCGCTTTCAGCAGGTTTGGATTTCTGGAAATTAGTTTTAGGCTTCGATTACTTTATTAGATTCGACTACTTTGTTACTAAGAGTATCAATCAAAACCATGAGTTGCTTTCAATAATTAGTATTTTCAGGTTCTTATAAAACAGTAATAGTCAGTTTCACCAACGTTTTAGGAATCAGAGTAACAGAAGGAGAGGATGTAGCAAAATTGAATATTGGAAAAGAAATTAGTTATACCTGAAATGTACAATATTTAGGTCACGACCTAAGTGCCAACAATAATGGTTGTCTAAGGGATAGATTTTAAATTTAAGTCCATCGTTTATTATAAAGTTTGCCTTAAATACTGCAAAAGTTAACCACTAGCTTTTTTAAATTAGCTGGCGTAATAGTCCAATTATTCATAAAAATTTATAGAACCTTTCAAATCCTTGTACGTACGTGCACCGTGCACTATTTTTTACACCATAAATGTTGTCGATGTAATAACTTATAGTTAAATTATCATTATTTGTCAATAAACTAAAAAACTATCGATGTTTCACTATCAATCGCCAGCACTAGCCTTGGGCATTACTGGCTTTCAAAAATGCATGTGTGCACCGCTCAGGAGAGTGTCTTTGAAACTTACTTTGCTTTCTCAGTTCTTGACCCTTGCACTTAAAAGATAAAAAGTAGTTGTATAGATATTTATCTATTTATGACTATTAAAGAGAGCATCGTGGCCCAGACTTTGGCTCGGAAACCGGTAGTCCCAAGTTCAAGACTGGCTGGAACATTTAATGTCCATTGAACAATTTGCGGCTAGCTCTCCGATGATGGAAAACACCGTTAAAAATCAAATTCCACCAAACACCCACTCATCAGCTTCTCTAGTTTATCTACCGATTGCCTCGTTTTTTTAAAATTTTTATAGGAAAATATCTAACTGATATTTAGGACCCTGTCCAGATAACGCGTTTTATACTCGCGCTTATTGTCAGCGCGGGTGTAAGATACCTCTTTCCTTCTATAGCCTGTTTGCGTTAAGAACGCAGTGATTTTTGAATTTAATTCTGTTGCACACATTAAAACTCAGATTCACAACTATACGTTCAACTGGCCACTGTGGACTTGACTTTTTAATTAGGAACGATTTGTCCTTTGAACGATCGAAGGACAAGTATGAAATTACTGCATTCCTTACGCGAACGGACTATAGCTTGATCCTTTTGAACTCGCTCGTAAAACGCCTCATTGGTACAAGCTCTTATTCCTTCACACTAGATGAGATTACTATATATATAATATACACTTACTATCTAGTTAATTTTAAAAATAAATATTGACCGTCAGTGGTAGCTATAACTCTTACAACTCATTAAAAAAAAAATTCTGGTCTAAACTTCTAAAATCGCTCTTGGCAGGCTTGAGATAAATGACTTTTTTGCTAATGGAACTTCGCCACACTCCTAATGCTTTAGAATTTAGAACCATGTAAATCACCTAATTTGGTATTCTCCTACCCATGCCACGGGGTTATGCAGGAAATTTAAAACTGCACCACGTCGCTTTGCGGTAACATTCTTACATATTATGCATTTTTTAGAATGTTCTAAAATGAGGGCAGTTGTCTTGTCTGACGTTTGTTTAAGTTTGAATGGATTTTTTGCAGCAGTTGAAAGTAAAATAACATTAAAATTCTTCATAAAAAACATTAAAAGAATACGATTTCATAATAAAACCCAATGTGTCTTCTATTTATTTCATATACAACGTTAGAATTCATTAGTCCATAAATGGAAGTATCTAAACCTGTTACTATTATTCTACACAAAAAATATAGACAAACGTATTAAATTATTATGCATCATTACGTCGCGTTCTCGAAATGTACCTACTAACTATTTCATTGCTTTGGATAAACATAATAAACATTAATAATTACTCATATGCAATTCCAGCGATGAACTAACCTTAGATTACATAAATAATAATAACACTTATGCCTGAAACTACGGTGAAGACGCGGGCGCGAGTTCATACAAAAAAACCCAGGGCGGGACCCGCGTCCTAAGCATCCCTGCCCACGGGGCGTTATAAGACGCAACAAGACGACGCCACCTGTCATGTTCAAAGAGTTTGTAATACCTAACTACTTTATATGAATGTGACAGGTGCCCACGCTTTGTGGCGGCGTTTTGTGGCCCGTGTGCTAAAAATGTGGTGGTGCATGATGTTATGACGATTCATGACCTCAGAATGTTAAGAAGGAATATGACTGCTGTAGGCAGTCATATTCCTTCTTAATCAGAGCCAAAAATAAGAGCCTAATAAGAGCCAAATATCAGAGCCTAACCCAAAACACTGACCCTATGGAAGTATTTTTTATAAAATCTAACCTTTGAGGTTTAATGGATGTAAATGTAGACCCTCCAATTGAATGGATTGTATAATAATATTACGCCTCCTTGCTCAAAGCCTTGCAGCTTGCCTAGCCTGAAGAAAGTATTCACATTCTTTATGCACTAAGGATTGCTTCAAGTATTTTTTAATTTTGATGTAAAATTGATTTTTAGAAGAAAAAAAAACAGACAAACACGTAGTTTCTTACAGGAAATGAACACCGCTTAGGCTACATTTTTAATCCAAAAAAGTTAAGCTGTGAATTATCAAAAGCATGATTGAAGAAAAACTTTCAACGTGACAAAAAATTGGGCCACGTAGGAAAGTTGCTTGACTAAACCACTATTAAGTTAACCAGTATTTATTATTCCAATGTAGCTCAGTATTATTATTGTTGCCTTTACCCAGTATGTGATGGCATAGTATCTTCAGTATTAATTTCTGTAAAGTATGCTATGAAATGAAACTCCTTGAAATTAATTAAACCGGAAGCCGAATGTACTCTGAAACTGAAGCAATAAAGCTAAACGAATGTGATGAGATTAATTAAATGATTGTATGATATAATTAGTGACTTTGAGATATAATTAACGTAACGAGATATTATTATGAACATGATTTTTATAAAGTGGGCATTCTCAAATTCGTTCACGTTTTAATAAAGAGAAATAATCACAAATACGTTTTTCGGACTCTAAGGTAAGCTTCGGTTATGATACACGGAAATCAAGGTACTAGAAACCCTCAAACACGGCACATTGTTTGGTTAACAATTGTTTTTGCAATACGGTAATTGAAACTGGGGCCTTTTTGTATCTAAATCGGTCCCCGTAACTCTATCAAAATCAAATAAACTGTCTTGTCTTTGTGGTCAAAAACTGTGACGCCCTTATTCATACAAACGAAAGCAACGCTAAAGTATGTGAAATCTATCTCTTACTTGCAAATGGCGGCAGTACCAAGAATGAAAGAGACAATGCGATACAAAAGTTAATGTGTTATTGAAGCGCTGTTTTAGTTTAGTTTAGGGGTAAATCTTTAGTTTTTCATTCCACATTCAAAAAATACTATACTGTTATGAATAGCGTTATTATTTTGTAAGTACTTAACAACATTTTTACGTTGGATGCCTGTGAAAGTATTCTTTTAGTGGTCAGCAAATAGCATTTGATTCCTAAATAAAATAAGCTGATGTCGGAAAATTGGCTTTTGTGTGCATTTCTCCACTCGACGTCCATTTACCGTAACCAAGTGAAAATATAATAATATACCGCGAACCGTAACCCGCTCACGCGAATTGCGAAATATTGCAAAACGTTATTTCAACCCGAAGGTGGATTATTGCGGTAACGAGGAATTTCCAACTGACATTGCGAACGGATGCACGTAGAACGATCTCGATGCACTTAGTACTAGAAACTTCCTTTAGAGATACGAAAGGCTTATCTTCAGATAGTAAGCTACAGAAAACTCGCTTCTAACTCATAGGAATTAAAGCACTTTCCTTCCTCAAACGACAGGACTTTAGTATTTGGATTTGATTAATTCGAAAGGAAGCAAGATTTTCTATCAGCTGTGCCACTTTCAACTTTATGTTTGAAGTTTTAAAATCGTATTTCTGGATGTTTTTTTTGTGATTTTCGTCTGTTTGAATGCGCGGAAGGGGATACGACTTCCCGTAGACTAAACTGTAGGATGGCAAGACAGAGCTGAATGCGATGTAAGTAAAGGAATTCTTTTCATTTTTCAATTAAGTCTAATGAAATCTACGGCGTGGCTGAGCATCGACTGTACGGGGCGAGTGTTTCCGCCTGATAGTTGATTTAATAACTTCACTATCAAAAAGTTGAGAGCCGAAGCTGAGTTTAATTTCGACTTTGAACTTTAATTTCAATTTCTTTACCTGTAATTAATTGTAAGATAGGACAGCATGTACTCATAGATTGCCATCTGCCAGGTTTTACTTCTAAACGTGCCAACAGAAAAATATTAAAGGATAAAACTAAGTGAATTAGTTTGTTTTCACAATATAACTTTGATAGTGTTTTAAATCTAGACAGCAATTTTTGTAACAATATAAAGAGCTGTTATACGTCTTAATCACGACGTCCAGTGGGTATATACTGAGGCTAGTAACTTGACAGTTAGAGTTCAAAATAGTCCGAAACACGTAATTTGGATACTTTCTGCTGATCCAAAAACCGAATAAATCTAAGGAATCTCTGAGATAGTATCTTAAGATGTTCCATTTATCATGACGACAACAGTTGGCGTGCTTTTGACTGCCCGTACAAGATGATATTCTAAGGAATCTCTGAGATAGTAGCTTAAAATGTGCCATTTAGAATGACGTCAAACAGTTGGCGCACTTTTGACTGCCTCGTACAAGATGATATTCCTGCTGATTCAAACACCGATTAAAACCTAAGGAATCTCTGAGATAGTAGCTTGAAATGTTCCATTTATCATGACGACAACAGTTAGCGTGCTTTTGACTGCCCGTACAAGATGACACAGCAGTATATAGCCCAGAAGCCTTCTTTTCAACCATAACCTAGTAGGTATGCACATGGCACTTTTGTAAGCTGCTACCATTAAAATTCAGAGGGTATGAAGGAACCTGCAGATTTTAGTGCATGTCGCACGACGTGAGGTGGCTCCATCTACATGTGGGATTTAGCTAAGCACGGTCTCATCTGACCTGACGGGAATTTCAGCGCACATTTTGTCGCTACAAAAATGAGAAAACTTTTGTTTATGCAGAAAAACTAAAATAACTTGAATGAAACATGTTTTGGATAAATATTGTTATTGAATTTTTCAGTAAGAGCGTCGTCGTGTTTGACTATATACGTCATAGATGAAATTTGAAATATTGAATAAAAATTGAAGTGGGGAATTTTATGCTTGGTAAAATATTTGAAATACCAGCCAGCAAAAAGCTGCAATACGTATCACATCTATACCTATTTAATATTATTTTCTAAGGATTAAGGATAATATTATAATTTTAATGGTTGTTACTTTTGTCCCGCCCTACAGCATCACAGTCAGTACAAAAAAAAAAAACGTCTGATAGCTTTCTCCCAGAAACGTCCCAAGCTCTTTTAGGCACGATGCTTAAATATTTTTATGGCTTGAGAACCTTCTGAAGCAACCCTCTTCCGGTAAAGCTGTACAAACCAGTCACCAAAACTGTCAATTCCATAAACTAAGAACATTATTTCAGATTAATTAGTAGTGGCTTGGATAATCCATGGACTTAATTATTATCTGATTGTAATCACCATATTATTGTAGAGTGGAAGCCATAATTACAAGTGCAAGGAGCACATTACTGATTTTTGACGCGTAACCAACTAAATCACCAGGGAACCGAATCAGCCCGCTTTATATTCCGAATCGATTGGAGTTGTAAAAGCGAACTCCGAGTACTGAGCTGAATTAGAATTTAAAATATATCGATTCCGTAGTAGGAGGTCGAGATGAAATATTAAATGGCGTGTTTTTTTCCAATTGGCCGACAGCTGAGCAGCTGAGCCGGTGATAAAACGGATACGTGACCGAAAGACCGTGTTCGTCTCTTAGTAAAGAATTGAAAAGTTCGGGCTGTGAATAAGTAAAGATAATCGGGTAAGGGTGCCACGATAAATAAAATAAGCGCCAGCCGCTGGAGGAGTTATTTCTTTCGGTGTTGCGGTTGGTTTGCGCCGTGAATCACTTGTTTTATATTGTCTACTAGAATAACGTTAGATATAAGTATATGTGTTAGTAAAGTAGTGATGATTGAATATTTATAAGATTGGGGACCGGGGAAATAGAAGGGAAAGGAGACAAAAAAACACAATTCTAATTATTCATAAAAAATAAAATAAATTCAACTGTGTTCAAAGATTTTCGAAATTACGCTTCAAATAAGAAAAATCAACATGCACCTTGATGGCATCTAGATAAAAAGACCAGCCATCTAAATCTGAAGTGTTTTATGAGAATGTGCTCAGAATTAACAAAGCCTCTATTTCTATAATGGGTCCTTACTGCTTCAGTTTTTCTCAAGTGAAATGCAATCGGGTATGACTTTCTTGTTTCATGGTTTTTACATTTCATTAAAACACATTCGGGTTTTTGGTTTTTTAAATTACCTTTTTATTATACTATGCCAAACCCGTCTAATTATTCCACGCTCCAACCAACACATGTAACATGTTTAGCCGGCTAAGCGATAATTACCATACGCAGTGTATGCAACAATGACCTCGTGCATGAAGTATATTATGTCGATGGCGGTCGCAGAGCAAATATTACTGGCACGCGTACTCGTACGTCTGACCGTTACGCGATATGACCGGAATTGCGTAATGAGAATTGCGGTTACCGGAAATAACGGTTAAAGGGAGGCGTGATCGGATTTTGAAAAGCGTGAACCGGAATTGATAGGACTTTTTAATTGTTTACGAAAGATTTATTTGCGTGCAGTACTTCAACTTAAAACATAACAACGAATATTTTTCACTTTATTTTTCCAAACTGGTTCAACTTACGACGACTATTTTTTGGTTTGGTAAATGACCTGCAGACCTTCAAGAAAGGAGCGTACACTTATTTTAAATGCAACGCATTTCATAGCTCCTCTGTTGTTGCTTAATACGTCCATGGGCGGCAGTATTCAATTTCCACTAGGTGATCTATGAGCCAGTGGTGCAGTTGTGACAATGATTGGTGACGATCTCTATTGTAAAGCAACACACGCCGGGTCGAAAATGGGATGAGTGACCACCCCGACTGAAATTTAGTGATGAGTATTTTGGGCAACTCCGTTCTTCGGAAGGCTTGTTAAATAGTTGGTCTCAGTTGACGTCGGTAGATGTCAGTCGTTAGGCGTAGTCAGAAGCCTTAGATTGGCTTGATAACATCTGACATTAAGGTTGTTCACTAAACTTACACCCCTCCTACAATCTGCACTGAGCCCGCGTGTTGGATTATCGCTCGTTCCACCTCATCGAGGTGAGACCTCATAGTCGAGGTGAGGCCTGTGCTCAGCAGCAGTGGGACGTATATTATAGGCTATTTATGTTTATTTTCAATTATATCATAATAGTATTTTATGTCTATCAGGCTTTTATGTTAGGGAGGCGGATTAATCTACCCGATTTGTTAGTATTCTGTAAAAGTTTCATCTTTTCGTAAAGGTTATCGTTTAAAAATAAATGACTCAGAGAACTCTGTGCGAGAACTGAATGTTTAGTTTTATAAATTGTTACGAAGTTGAAGACTAAAAACAGGAGGTAAAATATTATTTATCGTAGGTTTTCAGAGAAACCCGTTGAAAGTACAGAAATAAAATCTGATCCGATGTAGATTTACATTACTTTGAGTAAAGTATAATAAACCATTACTTTTCTGACACAAGTTTATTTGTATGAAGATGTGTTTGTGTTTGTTTATATAAAAAGTACCTAGCTTTAACGACCTACTAAAGACATATTTAAAATTTCAAGATAGTTCCTATTAAGTTTTCATGTGCAATTTTTAAAACAAAGCCCAGTGCTTTTATGTCGTATAATAAATCGCTTGTCCTTGCGACATTATAAACTATCTCATTTTTGCCAAAATTTGGCTCTTTTCCAACAGGAACGGCCTCAAAGCTCTTGTGAAATTAAGAAATTTAGTAATAATGTTGTTGATTGTACTACTTTAAAGAATGGTAAAAGGCTTCCGATCACCCTTTTCATCCTATCAACTAGTGGTAAGTTAATGCAGAAATCTCAATTTTCAATTATGATAGATACAATCATAGCAAATTATATTTATGCCAAGATTTTATAACACTCTGCTTACCATAATTTAGGCGAAAAAACTTTATGTTAAAACATTTATGACGAAAGAGCCTATGCGACCGAGAGGATTTCCGCCTTGAATGACTGAAAAATAGTTTGAGCTTGTATAATCGGCCAACTGTAATTTATTTTTTGACTTTTGTGCATAACAATTACTTACAACTTCAAAAACAGTGCGTTCAGTGTTCAGGATAAAAGCGATAATTTGGTCAGTAAACCTGAAGTATATTTTTCACAAAATTCAAAAATTGTGTCATGTGGGATGCAGCCTTTGTTCCGGATATATTTCGTTTTGAAATAAATATTTTATTTTTATATTTGGTAAATTCCATTCCATTTTAATAGCAGTATTTACGAAAAAATATCAATGAGTAGCTTAACTATAAAAAAATACAATATACAGGTATATAAAGGTAAATGAAGAAAAATTGGACAAGCCGGGTGTTTCCGACGAGTTTTCGAAAATTGTTACATTGAAGCCTTCGTAGTGCGCTGGGTTGTTTCTGCGACATTTTTTTTTTCGATTTGAAAGGGTGATTTTGAATAATACTATATTTTGTTCGAATAGTAAAATCAAATTAATGACGGTTCAAAACCAAATTTAAAAAACGACACATCTGAGGGCACGAGGACGGTACTACGTATACCTAATATTTCGACGTTTTTTACATTCATAACTTTTGTTGTGTATCTCTAAATAAGTATTATGATCTTAAAATACTATTAAATAGATGAATGGCATAGTTTTAAATTAGATGAATGAAAATTACTCACACGTAAATATAACGTCATACCGCTGAACAGCCTCACCTAATATTGTTTATCGATGATCGCGATAAAACTCATTCAGACTCAAAATACCTTTAAGCCCTTCTCTCACCTACTTTTACTGTGCCCGACAGGGTCTGTATTGTTACTGTAATTACTTTTAAGACCAATTTATTACATACGACAATAGAACAAAATCAAACATAAAAATTTTAGGTAGCATACTTCAAATTATATTCATATTAAAAATACTACGATAGTAAAAAATTTAGAAAATGTTTTTCCAATTCTGTTGATGAATTGCTCAAAGGTAAAAAGCTATCTTTTAACTCTTTTTAGTTTCCATTGACGTCAAACAAATCCGAAAAGATTGTAAAAGACCAATCGAATTAAGGCCGATACCATTGAAACCCATTCCCTTATAGAGAGATTGTTCCAAACAGCGTCCGTTCCAATACGACGAATGTTCACTTTTAGTTTATTTCTACCGTCACTTTTATTCCGCACTTTAGCTTCCACCTCAATTCAGCCACTTTCGTCTTGCCTTGCATCAGAATTTACTAAATTTCTCTCCCAAACGAATTTCAAACCAGCTCCTTTGACCTTTGGGTCGTTTTCAGAGTGATGTTGGTGTCATCTGCAATGTTTTTACTTTTCATTGCGACGGAATATGATGCAGAAATGTAAAATGTAAGGACAATTGAGTGGAGAGCGCAAATGTGTAGTGCGATTCTTTGTCTCCGAGGCGGAATAATATTTTTTAGAGCTTGCTCTTTTTGGTGGGTTTTAAGGATTTCTTTCGCTTGAACTGAATATTTCTAGTTCAATGATCTTTGCCAAGCGGTGTGTTAGTACAGAGATGTAAATCTCTAAGAACAAAAAAAAGGTCAATGATTTTGAGAAAACCGAATGATGACAAGCTCAGTAAGGTGCTATAGTTAATCTACATGATTTTGATTACTTGATCACTGTTTTTAGCTCGGGTTTTTTAAAATTTGTCGAATATTTAAGTATCACCAACTTCACAGACATAAATAAAAAACTGACGAAAAAAATAATGGGACGGCATCGACAAATTACTTTGTCGTCCAATATTATCATCATTGAACTATATAATTTTATTAGCATTTAGGAGGACTGAAAGTTGGTCGGAAAAACAAGTTTTCAAACCATTGGTTTCTTGTTTCATTTGATTTTTTGAAGACCCTAGTAAAGTTTTAATTAAGGTCTTTTAGTTTGCTTAAAGATACACCTTACTTTCAAAACCAAAAAGTTCCGGAAAAAATCCTTAGCAAGAATAACATTAAAATGAAATTGTAAAATGCTGCTCACATTTTGAATAAAGGATCCCTAGTCTCCCCCACGTAAGCTTCAAGTTGTTATTAAAACACACGAGTCAAGCCCCTCTGAGTTTACGTTTCTCCTCCATTCAATATTTCCTACAAAACTGGAAATTTGACGTGCACAACACGGAGGGCGTAAATACTAACACACTTTGAAATAAGTCTGTAGAAAATATTGTACATGTGTGGAGAACTGAAGGAGCTTAAGTTTTGAGCTGTAAAATTGAATGACTTTGCGGAATTGACCTGTAAACTTCTTTAAAAAATACTAGCGGCCGCCCGTGATTTCGTCGTCATGGACTAAGGTTTATAAAAAAACTTTATGAATTGTACTATGTCTTATTTCGATGCATAAACTAAATTATTGTGAAGTTTCATTAAAATGCATTCAGTAGTTTTTACGTGTTAGAGCAACACGGCACATACAAACTTTTGCATTTATAATTGTAGTACAATAGTATGATAGTAGTAAGACGTAAAAGTAAGACGGACGGAACATCACACTTTAAAAATGTGAAGCATGCAAGGTGCTACAATTTCGTTTGTTGTACATGACTTGCTTTACTCACACGAACTTTTACTCATGATTTGACAAGGTGATGTCCGTCTTTCTTCTACGTCCGTGAGATGAAGCACGTCATAATACCACAGCAACACAATATTTTTTTAAATATTCCTCGCTCGTTTATTTATCCTATTCATTGTTTGACTATACGCCTTGGTTGCAGGCGCGCCGAGCTCCAATATCACATTTCAGTAGCATCCGCGGTGCTAGCGCCTGCAGTTATGACATTATGCAGCTTAGCTTATATTGTTTGTGCAGAGCTAGCAAGGTTTCGATTGTTAATGGAATTATGTTTAACCACTACGTTGGGTGCTACTCCTATTTGCTATATTATTTTACTTTTACATACATACATACCATCACGCCTCTTGCCCTACAGGGTAGGCAGAGACCACTTCTTTTCACTTGCTATAGTCCTGACACATGCCTTGCGCCTCATCCACTTTCATGAGTCCTTTCATACATGCTCGTCGGTTAAAGGTACTCCTGACCTGACCCTTTATTTTTCTTTTAGTAAGAGTTATCAAGTAATAAGTAAGTAATTGACCTGAACACTGCATTACTACTGGCTAAAAGCTTCTATCAAAAAAAACAAGTTATAATACTACATTACTAATGGATATTGGCCTGATCATCACAGTTGTTAACAGCATAGGTCAAAAGGAGGTTGGCGTCCAAAAACACATGCATTGTGGAAAATCTTAGCCACGATTGGTATAACCTTGGATTTGAACTTAGGTATTTTTATCGCCCACTAACGCATATAAAGTAGAAAGCTTATAAAAGAGCGGACCGCATGAATTTGTGTAAAAGTTTAGACGGTGCAGCGCCGTGCAAATTTTCTTACACAGAAAATTTTAGAAAATCCATGTACAATCTGTAAAATGACCTATATGAAGAACATTAATACAAACATTGATTACTTAAAGGTTCGGTTTCATTTAAAAAAAGTTTTATTTTATAAAACGTATTTAAATCAGCCCGCTCCGTCCCACTGCAGGGCAAAGGCCACCCCTCCCAATCGTAAACGTGTCTCCAAAATTAAATAAGTATTATTATATTTACATAAACACGAAAAGGCTATCCTATATGTAGGTTATGACTGTATTTGACCTAATTCCTTACTCATGTTGTTCTTTATTTACATATTCACTAATGTCGGCTTATCTTGAACTTTGTTACTTTACGGCTTAGAGAATGGAAAAGGCATTAAAAGATAACGTAGTGTTTGTTAGAAAAATCTAATATTATTTTGTTTGAAACAGTTGCTAGCATAATTTGCTTTCATTTACGTAGGAACACGAACTGTAAAATTTAAAATAAACTTTTATTTCAGATAAGGATACAGCCCATACTAAGTATCTCTATAAAAACAACACAAAATTTAACAATAATCAAAAACTCGTAACTAAAACGAAGGAAAAGTAAACTAGTTTAAAAAAACCTCTGTTTTTTGTAGCTGTAAAGTGAAAACCTCATGCAAACGAAATCATTCACAGTTATTACAAATATTTATATTTAAATAACTCTCATGAGTTAGTGGTTTACTCGTAGGTAAAGACATTGTATCTCGAACAACTGGTTAGTTGGTCTGTTTTCAAAATCATGACTGTTAGCTTCTCAGTCATCGGGTTTCGTGGCGTGTTCTGATATTGGAAACAAAGATTCATTTTGCGTTATTCCGACTGAAATCTAGTGATATTTCTCGTGAAAATCCCCGTGATTCGAAAGCAGTTGCGTTTGAATTTGAGTTGCTTTGCTGAATTTTACACTTTTTTTGGCTGCCTGGTACTTTGTGTTCAGAATTCACCAAACGCCACCAAAGCTACTGTTTTTTTATTTTATTTCAACGCATATTTCCGGTGTTTTCGAAAAACAACACCAAAGAGAGTCTGTCTCTTTTATGTAACACTGTGCACTGATTTCAAAGGCTTTTTACAATTCCTCACCCAATCTTTGTTATTTTACTAAATTAGTTTATTGCTTGTTTGTTTTTTGGTAGTTGATTGGTTTTCAAATTGAAATAATAAAAATAGCATCTTGTATTCCAAATAGTAGATTGATGTCATAAATAAATTGGCCAATATTCGCCCCATGTCCCTTTACAGCATCCACCGCGGCCGACCGTACAGTCGTCCGGGGACAACGCACAAGGCGGTTGTAAACCACTGATTTACGGCACAACTTTATTTATGGCTGATTGTACCGCTGTGTTAAATTATTGTATTGACGGAAGCTATGTAGCAGAGAATGATTTAGTGATTTTAGTCAAATTTAGTTAACGAATACAGGTTAAACGGTAGGTTGGTCAAATTAATCTTAATAAGGATGAATTCAAAATTATCTTGATAGGTTTTAATTTTTTTTTATTGTGTGGAATAATGTCCAGGGATATTTATTTATTTATTTTGGCAAAAAAACCTTTGCATTATTTTACTATTAGTCCAATAGTAGTATTCGTTAACAAATTTTTATTAAATCGTAAATTGTTTGCTACATCGTTTCTATTTTGGAATAATGTCATGCCTTCATTGGAGACATTGGAGTATTTAAATTTAGCTAAATATAAGAGGTTCTGGGAGATCTGATCAAAAAGTGTTCATAAGATCTTCACGTCGACGACAGTCTTGGTGTAATTGTTGAGAAGTCGGCTACTACACCAAAGGTCGCGGGTTCGATCCCCGCACAGTACAAACATTTGTGTGCATGAACATGTCTGTTTGTATTGGTCTGGGTGTTTCCTATGTATGTTGAGTATGTATTTACAAAAGAAAAAGTGTGAAAGAATGTCCATTGATATTGATTGATTGATTGAGTGTACATAAGATCTTCACGTGGCGTGATTTAAAAACAACTGAAGCAACTACTTGGCATTGTCAGCAATCTGTACGATTTGGTAACGTTTTGGTTACATTCCTTCAGTTGAAATTGAAACACGTTCATTAATATCCTATAAACCAGTAATTAACACAGGAATAATTAAATCACAGCGGACACGCTAACAAATTGGTTACAAGTCGATTACCGAGTAGCCTCAACCCTGCTGCATACTAGTGTGGCCGCTTGGTAGTCTATCGATAGATTATTGATAAACTATTGATGGTGAGGATAGAACTAAACCAATTGATTTAGGACAAACCTGGATACACTCTAACCAATCGATTTAGATCCCATTTTGCTGATAATTCTTCTGAAACCTTCAAAAAAGACATCATGTGCATATCATCATTATTTTCTATCGTGCATGTTGCAATTAATACATTTTGGACCTGAATGATGTATTTAATTTTGAATCAGCTTTCTTTATAGATCAATAATTATTCTATTACATATTTTACAAATACACTTACTGCCAAGTGTTATGTTTGGAGCAATGCACAAAAGGTGGAATTATAATTAATAGCTTCTAGGCCACCTACAGACAGACGGTCACAAAAAAACCAAACATGGGCAAATTGTATACATAAACATATTTAATACCATAACAATACTTTATAATATGAAACCTACCATATTAGAATACCTACTATTCAACAACTACATTTTATTAATCAATCCAATTGTTTGGCAGATTGTTAATAAAACATCGATTCGAACTATCGATACTTAGCAACACTGCATAGCGTAACATTTAACGGTTTTCTCTGTACCCTCCCATCTCACTCTATCCCAAGACGAAGATGGAGACAGAAAATCTTAGAGGGAGGTCCGCAAGTTCCTGAGTAGAGGAAACGGTAGCGGAGACATTATCGTTGCAATCAAATACTCGTTAACACTACTCTGATGTACTACCGTCGTATTTACAAGTCAAGGTGGACTCTAGCACTATGTTCTAGGGTTGTTTTTGCGATGATTTAGTTGGCAATGGTTAATTTACTGGACGCTAAGCCAGCGTTTCTTTGTTTTGTGTTTGTGTTAAGAGCAGTTAATTGGCATGCAGAGGGTAGAATTCGGTTAGGAGTTAACTTCAACAAGCTTAAGTTCACACTTTTAACACTTTTTGATAATAGCCTGCACCACATATTCAATTGTTTTTAAAATGTTTCTTAAAAATCTTTCGAGACAAGATAAGATCAATAATATTTTCAAACAATAATACCTAAATAAACAAGTATTGTCAATGTAATATAACCTAATGAAGATAAACTGGAACTCTACTTCATTTTGTTATATACTGCAGTTTTATAACAGCTGAGTTATTAAATATTATCTGTGTTACTTGATGTACCATAAAATTGTTTGTTTTATTCTCATTGCTTTCATGAAACTTCAAACTTAACCAATGCTGTACTGAATTACCGTTTATGAATAAGCTAGTGCGTCCCTGGCAGCATCAAGTAATCTGATTCAAGTACACAGAAACTACCCATATCCGTTTCAAAAGCGAGCACAGACCACGGAGACCACAAGGTGACTTCAAACAAACTTAGTAATGAACCATGTCGCTCAAGTCCGCTCGGAAAGTATGCAAATTCGAGGTCCGGCGCGTTGTCATATATTGGCGGGCGCGGTGACGCGGCACGGTAGCGCGGGAGACTGGATTAACAATTAATAATGTTACAATATTATATACTTCGCTTTGGTGACGAAGTGAAGTTTTCTTTTGGACAGTTAGTTTTAAATGATGTGTGCTAGCCTTAGAACGTTCTACTTTGCCTAATCTCAACAGCGTTTTGATAAAGGTTTTATGAAAGCCGCTTTAAGGGCTCGGACTAGGCTAAATTACCGACATTTGGGAACTCTAGCTAAAACCAACTGCTTAGCGTGGTTTTGAAATCACAGAGAGCGGAGATGCCCGAGAAATACATTACTTCAGTCGAGGTAGTCCTGTTCCCAAAACGGCATGTAAAAGTTAAATGTCATCTGATTCAGTGTCCGCACAAGCTTCCTCAGATTGTGCTGGACATATTTTCATGTTAAACCTTTTACCACCACTCTCTGAGAAATTGATATCTTAATTTCATTTCATTTCAATGTCACCGCTAAGCCACGGTTTCCCATGAGAAAAGAATCAAAAATTATTGTATACCGTCACTCCCCTAACCATCAGAAAGATCAATCTGCGACTGAAGTGCGTCGAGCTACGTACCATGCATTTGAAGTAAATGGAATCCATGAATTACAACCCCATGCCGTCTATTTGAAGGTTTTGAGGGTTGGCCCGTATTCAATTAATTTCAAGTCAACAGCACAAAAAAGGGAGCAAGACATATTTTTTTACTTTGTGAGTTTAAGATTTACGGTAAAATATCAACGCAATTTATAAAAATAATTGAATCTTTGATGTCAAGAATGTCAGTTGGGATTGCAAGTGACTAATACAAAACAATAGTGAAACCTGCACTTTGCACAAAAAACCTCTTGTATTGCTCGCGTCAAAATCTCAAGCACAATGTTCAAGCACCGAAAATATATAAACACTAAAAAACCTGGTTTTCTCACGAGCGGACCAGTCAGTCCGCTCGTAACCACGGCACACGCAATTGTCGCCGAAACGTCTGGCAAATACAGGTGAAATAGTAGTTTTTACTGTAGTTTAAATGATGCAGAAAACCCTTTTTTTTTGTTTTTAAATAGTGAAAAATGCAACAAGAAAGTTTAAAAACCCACCGAAATATTTTGGTAAGTTTGTTAAACCAAAATCGGTTTTCTTCTTCACGAAATTGCGTTCAGGAAAAGAATGTTGAACAAAAGCGACTGCAACGAATTCTCACCAACTGAATCGTACCGCAAAAAAATGCCGACCAATATTTTCCATCCAAACTCCTGCACTATATCCTGTTAACGCCAGGCTCACATTGAATATGCAGCGCGGTGGGCGGGACCTAAACTCTTGTAAGCCTTTGTTTGCCGCCAATATTGGATACGCTCATCGCTTTGATACACTGGCCGAAATATGTGCCCTGTTTGCGCTGGCCATGCGTGGGACGGGAGCACACCTGCTTTATGAGGCGATTTTTACGGGTCCTTGGGCCTTTTTAGTTGATTTTTAGAATTTGACGCAGTATAGGTACACAGTGGAACGTAACGTGAGCTGTTGCATGAAGTGGCACATCAACTTTACTAAAAAATACTTCGAGGTGTAGTGGTTTTATTTAAATCGAAACGATTGGTTTAGCCTGTTAAAAGACACAATACAAACCATTCTTATCTTTGTCCGCGTGGAGAAGTTCCATTATATTCCGTCAAGGTGTGTTTTATTAATCTATAAACTAACCTTCTCGTAGCATGGTTATTTTTATACGTTTAAAAGTACTTATTTATTATATTTTAATGAAGTAATTTAGAATTTAATATAATATTATCTATGTTTGAATTGATTCTTAAAACCTCATGCTTAGTTACTTACGCGCACACTCTCGCACACATTTTTTAAATATTTATTTCCAAATTGTAGATAGTAAATGGTAACGACATTTGTTTACAAACATTCAATCTTTTTTTTATATATATGTCATCTCACAAAATATGATTTAAAGATTGTGCCTTCTTTTAAAATTCACAATAATGTAATGCTGTTGGTTTACTAATTACGAAAATGAACACAAACCTGTGAATGCTAAACTTATGGAGACGGCCTTTGATTCGGCATTTGATTCGTAGTGAATATGCCACGACTAATGCTGATGAATAATCACGTCAAGCAAAGCTCTATTAAAATAAAAAAAATAAAATGAACGGCCTATAAACGTCCCATTGCTGAGCACAGGCCTCACCCCAACTATGAGGTGGAACAAGCCATACTCCAACACGCGGGCTTAGTGCGGATTGTTTGAGGGGTGTAAGGTTAGTGAGCAACCCTAATGTCAAATGTTATCAAGCCGCCCTGAGGCCTCTGACTAGGCTTAACGGCTGACATATAGCGACGTCAACTGGGACCAACTGCGTAACGTGCCTTCCGAAGCACGGAGATGCCCAAAATACACATCACTAAATTTCGGTCGGGGTAGTCACCCATCCCATTTCTGACCCGGCGTGTGTTGCTTTACAACAGCAATCGTCGGCGATCACTGTCACAACTGCGGCACGGGCACCTCCCGTGTTCTGGTACTGATCTACAAAAGCAAAGTTCGAAAAACATTAAACTTAAAAGTGCGGGTAGTTCCAAAAGCGCAGTGCTAACAAGATTAGCCCCGGCGCATCCACGCTGCACATTAAAAAGTAATTAATGGAGCGACGCTCACAAATGAACTTGCCAACTGTTGTTCTGAATCGAAAGGTTTCGGTAAATGCCATC
The DNA here is from genome assembly GCA_950022985.1 of Udea ferrugalis. NCBI lineage: Eukaryota > Metazoa > Arthropoda > Insecta > Lepidoptera > Crambidae > Udea > Udea ferrugalis. Next base: position 571,257 of record OX465521.1, read on the forward strand.
CATTTTGTCCCGCTTCTTCGCGTTCAAGTTTAAACCTAAAAAGCATTCATAGGCAACAAAGGCCTCCCATATTGATTTCCAGAGCGCTCGGTTGCGTGCGGCTTGCATCCACCAGGATCCCGCAACTTCTATCAGGTCGTCCGTCCACCTAGCGGGCGGGCGCCCCACTCGGCAATTGGCCTAAAATGATCTCCAGTCTAGAACCTTTCGGCCCCAGCGGCCATCAGTTCTACGCGCTATGTGCCCCGCCCACTGCCACTTCAGCCTGCTTACCCACTGGGCCACGTCGGCCCATTGCTATGGATATCTAGACAAAAGATGGAAACGGAACATACTGAACAACTTTTTTCTTGTAAACACTTACCGGATAAATATCCAAACAAACTATGGGTGAATTGTAAAAAACGACAACTGTGTCAAATTTGTCAAAATTCTTCCTCGAGTCGGGGCAAAACTGACTCGGTTCGATTAGATTAGAAGATTTAAACCTGCTCTTTGTCATTTTAGCACCAATCTGGCTGCAGTTTGAACGTTGAACTATTTAGGAAAAAACCTTAATTTCGAAATAAAAAAGATTATTAAAAACTGCTGTTGTTCATTCATGGGTTGAATTCTTGGCGCCACGTAATTAGCCAAACTGTTTCCCATAAAATGGTTGCGCTTCAAATTTTTGCCATTTCGTAAACTCTATTTTTTTTGTATCTCATGTACATAATGATATATCAAAATGTTTTGGTAATAGGCTACATCAAAAGGTTCATTCAGAAATTTTGGAATAATGCAACTTAAAACTTTAACAAACTTCACATATTATTTTTTGTCATTATTGGTGATGACTCGTACAATTTTGGTTGTTAGTGTCACAAAATTCATTTCAGTTAGCAGCATTCTGTAGTTAAATTCCAAGTGAAACCTCTAGCGGACCAGTCCAGTGGCAATAATTTTGAATACGATAAAGTGATTTGATTTTATTGCACCATCAATAATTTTTGAGAATTATGGTTTGTTAAATTGTCATTTCGTGTTATTTTTTTCAAATTGCATCAATATTTTTTCTATCAATCTTAATAAATAATAACTCTTATCTAATCAAAGCAATATGAATAAAAAGAACCAAAAAAAAAAGAAAACGAACAGAGTTTTCTGTTGTTGCGGAAAAAACTAGCCCGAAAATAAGTACTTGATAACAACTTCTTGACGTAGGTCTCTGCGAAAGTGTGTTTTTACAAAAACGTTTCAAAATCTTAATTACCTCTGCACTATCGACCCTGCAGCTTCTAAAAGATTCTCTGATAAAAACGTTAAAAGCTACTGCGAACAAAAGCGCACAACAAGCGTCCCAGTATGGCGCCGCGGAACTCCAAAAGAACCATCCTAAACACAATGGAGCGCTGTAACCCGCCGATTGGCAATAATATTGAATTTTGGACGTGAATTGAATTCCATAGCGCGTCCAATCGTTTTTGTGCATGTGGTCTGGAAAACGGGAAGATGACCCACTGTGCAGTTTGTGTGATCTAAAAAGTGTTGTAAAATATAAAATACGCTGGTCAAGAGAAAAGCGTAGTAATACTGCAAAGTCTAGTAACATGGTAATGAGTCACTAAAAACGTGATTTCAGACTCAAAGTAAGTAAAATACAATGAAAGAATAGAAGGTTTTTATCTCAAGATAAAAAAATATGAACACAAAAAATGGATTGAAAGTCAATTGTAAGAAAACGAAAACTCATAACTTTTTTTTTCGTGGGGAAATCCTCATGGATACCTCGCTGCCCAGGGAGAGTGCTAGCCCCTGATGAGGCTAGCACTGGCTGCCTGCTCTGGCCGGGAGTTGGTTTGGCTAACTATGACCGTTAGTAAAAATGTATGACCAGGGCCATAAACACCCTAATGTGAGCTCGCGCTGCTGTGAGCTAAGCTATTTATAAATATCATTCAAATGTATTTTTTTCGTGTATAACAAAACAGCTACAAGTGGTAGCAATTGAGACTTGATATGCGCAAGCATTTTATACGTTGCTGATACAATGTTCTAAACCATTTATTTTGCACGCCAGTGATAACATTATGTCGTATGTTATTTTTATTTAAAACCAATGGATGTATGGAAAATATGCTTTGAATTGGTTTCACACATCAGTATTCATACAAAAAAAAATTACAAACACAAGAATGCTTGTCAACAAACCCAATGTTTAGAGCGCAGTTAAAACTGCTACCAAATTAAAGGTTCATCTGAACTGGACACACATTCGCCATTTTGTTTTTATTTAAAATTTTATTTTACATACCGTTCCGCGGCGCACACCGTGTCGGTTTGGCCGCATTTACCGCATGACTGACTGCCGACAGTTGCCCAAATGTATGTTGGCGAGGAAAATTAATAAACGAAAGCGAAACGAATAAAAGTAAAATAATTTTACGTTCACTCGATGTTTTATTGTTTTCTGGCGCAGAGAAAAAGCCATTTTTCTTTTTCGTTGCATTCGACGTAAATATCTTGCTAATTAAAAAGCGTTTCATAATCTTTTGCTTTATCCTGTAATTTTTTCTCTAGTGGCAATGCCAAAATGGAATTCAATATGTACTGCATATTTTTAACTGTGAATAATTTGTGGAAATTATTGGACTTATTTAAATTTACTTACGATTATTGTGTTGTTGCCAGGTCGAGTCTTCGTGGACTATGAGAAGGCCTTTGATTCGATTGAGACCTGGGCAGTGTTGCAGTCTCTCCAAAGGTGCCAAATAGACTACAGGTACATCGAGGTGCTAAGGTACCTATACCAGAATGCCACCATGTCGGTCCGATTACAGAACCAGAACTCTAATCCGATCCAACTACAGCGAGGCGTGAGACAAGGAGACATTATTTCTCCGAAATTGTTCACAGCTGCGTTGGAGGATATTTTCAAGCTTCTGGACTGGAAAGGACGCGGCATCAACATCAATGGCGAGTACCTAACACACCTACGATTCGCCGATGATGTAGTTCTTATGGCTGAGACCTTGGAAGACCTGAACATAATGCTCGAAGATCTCGGTAGTGCTTCCCAAAGAGTGGGTCTTAGGATGAACATGGATGTGGGATAGGTTTCTGAACGAACGATGCATGTCTAGCGATGAGCGTATGGTTTTTGAACGGAACGTGTGAGCGAGACAAAAGATGTGTGAGAGAGGAGAGACGACGAATGGCCGCGAACGACGAAAGTTACGCTGATGCAGATTATTTATGAAAAAATATTAAAAACCTAATAAATTCAGTTTCTACAGTGAAAACTATTTGTTTCCATTCTCGACCCCACAAACTTTTGGGGGCTCGTCCGGGATCGAGTTGGAAACCGTTTTCACGTTGGATTGGACAACGTGGTGGCGGAGCACGTGGCGGCTAACGACGCAAAACGAAGAAAAAGGTGAAAACCAGACGAGAAACACGACGATTACGACATCTACGACGATGCCGAAAGACAAGGATAGGCGCAACAGCAGGCAGCAGGACTTTTACGAAGACGACGACGACACGAGGTCAACACGAGGCGGCAGCGGCATGTTGCACCTATCTGAAGAGTTGATACCTAAGTTCAGTGGGAACGACGGGGTATACACGGTGGCAGAGTGGATACAAGATATCGAGGATAACGGCGAAATTTTTCATTGGTCATCGACACAGCGTCTTCTGGTGGCAAGGCGATCACTCACGGGCACAGCAGCTCTTTGGTTACGCGCTGAAAAAACCTTACAAGACTTGGGAGGAGCTACAGATCGCCATAAGCAAAGAGTTTCCCGACGCATTGGACGCCAAAACATTACATGAAACGCTAAGCTCACGACGAAAAGCCAGAAACGAATCCTGCTTGGACTACATGCTCAGCATGAAAGCGTTAGGCAGACGAGGGCGTTTACCGGACTATGTCACTATAAAATACATAGTAGAAGGTATTGACGACACTGAAATTAACAAAATGATGTTATACGGGGTGAAGACGTACAGCGACCTTAAAGAAAAGATCAGCATTTACGAAACGATTGCATCCAAAACCAAAAAATCTCATGAGAAGCTTATGCATTCAAGATCAGCAAACGGCGGCGGTGTTCATTCAAAAGCAGTGCATCATTCACGAATACCAGTCACAAGATGCTATAGCTGTGGGGAGAAAAATCACGTATCAGCAGAGTGCCCACATAGCTCATTAGGGCGCAAGTGTTTCAACTGCAACGAGTTCGGGCATTTGTCAGCAGAATGCAGAGTTGGAAACACCAAGATGGCTTCCCATTCACAACAACCAAAGTTAACATCATCGTTAGCAGCGCATAGCGGAAACGACCGAGAACGTCATGTTGGTAGTCGTGACAAGACGTACCAATATCAACCGAAGCAAGTTCACTTCAACTCGCACGATGGCGCCACTTTGTACGACGACGATACTGTTTTATCATTGTCAAACGCTGCAACTTCACTTCGAAAAATGGACGGTGACAACTGCGCTCTGATTGGCCGAAATAGCAAGATGGAGGACGATGTCGGCAAAACATGCAGGATCCGGCACTTTGACAGCGGAGCAGATGTAAACAAACACGGAAATTCTGTGAAAACGATTGAAGAAGCCCAAAGACCCATGAAAATGGTGGAAATATGCGGAAAATCGTTTCCTACGCTAGTAGATTCTGGAAGTGACGTGAACCTTATGTCAAAACAGTGTATTAGTGATCTCGGATTAACGGACTACGACGAAAGTGTAAACATTACGATGTCGGGTTTAGGTTACGCAAAAGTGAATTCGTTAGGTATTTACAAGACTGAGATAAGCATAGACGGTAATATTTATAAAAATGTATTGTTTCATATTGTGCCACAACAGTGTATGCCGTACAGCTTAATTTTGGGCAATGAGTTTTTACAAAATGTGGTTACGGTTATGAAAGGTAGTTCTGTGTGGTTGAATCCGACGGCTGAATGGTTGTGTGAGGTAAATTGTGTAGCATGTTCTTCTGATTGTTTAGGTCATGTGAGCAACACAGCTGTGAAGGAAGAGGTTTTGCAATTAGTGGAGGACTACCAGCCATGTCAAACCAAAGAGGCCCCTATTGAGTTGCGGATTATCATGAAGGATGACGTACCAGTTGCGCAGCGACCACGACGCATTTCGCTTAAGGAACAAGAGGATGTGGACAAACAAATAAACAAATGGTTACAAGAAGGAATAATACGGGTGAGTTTTTCTGAATATGCAAGTCCATTAGTGTTAGTCAGGAAAAAAGATGGCTCTGTTCGAATATGTGTGGACTATAGACTTGTCAACAGGAAGGTGGTGAAGGATGAATATCCTCTGCCTATCATCGACGACCACATAGATAAGTTGGCTTCAGCAAAGGTATTTAGTACTTTAGATTTGAAAAATGGTTTTTTTCATTTACCTGTACACAAAGACTCCATAAAGTACACTGCATTTGTTACAACGACTGGGCAATACGAATTTTTGAAGGCTCCTTTTGGTTTAACCACCTGCCCAAAAGTTTTCACACGATTTATCACAATAATTTTCAGAGAGTTGATAGCAGAAGGTATTGTTATTATATTCATCGATGATATTATGATTTCAGCTCAAGATGAGATTCAGGCTGTTGAACGTTTGAGACGGGTATTAAAGATAGCATCTGAGTATGGTCTAAACATTAACTGGAACAAGTGTCAGCTGTTGATGAAGAGGGTAGAATACCTCGGACATGTGATTGAAAATGGTACAGTTATGCCATCACCAGAGAAGACAAATGCTGTAGTGAAATTTCCTGAGCCGCAGAACTTAAAGCAATTACACAGTTTTCTAGGACTCTGTTCCTATTTTAGAAAGTTCATACCCGATCATGCTCGCATAGCACAGCCACTTACAGATTTACTGAAGAAGGAGTATACATTTCAATTTAACGAAGAACATAGAAGAGTTTTTAATCAGCTGAAGATGATGTTGGCCACAGAACCAGTACTCAAGATTTTCAATCAAAGAGCGGAGACGGAACTACATACTGATGCTTCAATGGTAGCTTATTCAGCAATACTGATGCAGAAAAGTGATGATGATGAACTGCACCCAGTGCATTACATGAGTCGAAGAACTTCAGAGGCTGAAAGAAAATATACGAGTTATGAACTTGAAGCATTGGCAATAGTGGAAGGTGTTAAGAAGTTTAGGCACTATCTATTTGGAAAGCATTTCAAAATAGTGACAGATTGCAAAGCTTTTGAGTTGACACTCAACAAGAAGGATCTGGCTATGTCAACACGAGTGTCAAGATGGGTTCTTTTGCTGCAAGACTACGATTTTACCATAGAACATCGAAAAGGTACAAAAATGAGACATGCTGATGCATTAAGTAGAAACCCCTATGTAGCAGTGGTTACATCTAAGTTGCATGATGACATACGACGCGCGCAAGAAACTGACGACTGTCTAGAAGCAATTAAGGAGATTTTAAGGCAAGGTGAGCCTTACCATGACTACTATTTACACCAGAATTTGCTATACAAGGGATCTGAACAACAACTTGTGATTCCAGCCAAGATGGAATTTGATATTATTAAAAGAGCTCATGACAATGGTCATTTTACCAGGAAAAAGACACTAGAGCTGATCAGCAAGGATTACTACATACAAGGCATTGCAAAGAAAGTTGAAGATTACATCAAAACATGCATACCATGTTTATTGGCAAGTAGAAAAGAAGGAAAACAAGAAGGTTTCTTGAAGTCAATTGATAAAGGAGATACACCCTTGCATACATTGCACATTGATCATATAGGACCTCTGACGGAGACCCGCAAGCAGTATAACCATATTTTAACTGTAGTTGACGCATTCACGAAATTTACATGGTTATTCCCTACAAAGAGTACCTCGACGAGAGAAGTTCTGAATAAGATGGAAATTCATCGACATGTGTTTGGAAATCCTGAAAGAATTTTTTCTGACAGAGGCACGGCATTCACCAGCAATGAATTCAAGCAGTATTGTGAAAGTGAAGGAATTCAACATATAACGATTACAACAGGAGTGCCTAGAGGAAATGATCAAGTTGAGAGAGTGCACCGAACGATAATATCCATTCTAACCAAGCTGTGTATTGAAAAACCAGATCTATGGTACAGACATGTAGGTAGGGTGCAGATGGCTCTCAACAGCACTTTTCAGAGAAGTGTAAATAATACACCATTTGAGTTACTCGTTGGAAAAAAGATGAAGAGGCAAGATGATATTGAAATTTTTGAACTATTGGAAGATGAGAGCAGAGAAAGGTACATGCAAGATAGAGAAGATTTTAGGAAAATAGCTAAACAACAAATTTTGGATATCCAAGCTGAAAACAAGAAAAACTATAATAAAAATAGAAAAGAAAGTACGAAGTACAAGGAAGGTGAGATGGTTGCTATCAAACGCACTCAATTTGGACCAGGTCTGAAGCTCAAAGCAAAGTATTTGGGACCCTACAGAGTTACTAAAGTCAAGAGGAATGACAGGTATGATGTGGAGAAAGCTGATCCAAGTGCTGAAGGCCCTAACAGGACCTCTTCCTCTGCAGATCACATGAAAAGCTGGCCAGGGTGAAGAAAAAAAAAACAGGTGTCTATTTTATTTTTATTTTCTTTATGTTTGTATGAGAGCGATGGATGATTGGATGTGTGTTACCCTTATGTAGATCTCATTGCTCAAAGATTTTAATAAGTGTTAATTGTACGATGCTACCTATTTAGTTATGATTTAAAATGTAAGCTGTAAGGATTTAAAATTGAAAGGAATAAAAATAACTGTTCCTAAGTTAAGATGAAATAAATAATAATTTGTAAGTTACATAAAAGTTAAGATTGTAAAAGAATTTAAGAGTTCTATAAGTTTTGTTTATTTATGGTGTTATCATAAAAGATGTACCTAATACTATGGTGTTGGCTGTAAATTTAGAAATAAGTTACTTGTAAGATTAAATTGTTGTAAAGTCGCATGACGATGATGTGAGGTGTTGATGGAAGATGATGTATGAATGATGACGAGTTGTTGATGGGAGATGATGTATGATTGACTACGAAATGTTGATGAAAGATGACGTATGACTGATGACGAGATGTTGATGAAAGATGGCGTATGGATGGATGTCTGAGGGCAGACAGTATGCAGGAGGGCCGAATGTGGGATAGGTTTCTGAACGAACGATGCATGTCTAGCGATGAGCGTATGGTTTTTGAACGGAACGTGTGAGCGAGACAAAAGATGTGTGAGAGAGGAGAGACGACGAATGGCCGCGAACGACGAAAGTTACGCTGATGCAGATTATTTGTGAAAAAATATTAAAAACCTAATAAATTCAGTTTCTACAGTGAAAACTATTTGTTTCCATTCTCGACCCCACATGGACAAGACGAAAATCATGTTCAATGCCCATGTTGCACCTGCTCCAGTTAACGTTGGGAACATTACACTCGAAGTTGTTGACCACTATGTTTACCTGGGACAGGCAGTCCAGTTAGGTAAGTCCAACTTCGAGAAAGAGATCTCTCGTCGAATCCAGCTCGAATGGGCAGCGTTCGGGAAGCTCCGGCATATATTCGCGTCCGAAATACCTCAGTGTCTCAAGACGAAAGTCTTTGACCAGTGTGTGTGCCAGTAATGACATATGGGAGTGAGACGTGGTCGTTTACTATGGGTCTCATAAGAAGGCTCAAAGTCACCCAGCGAGCAATGGAGAGAGCGATGCTTGGTATTTCCCTGCTTGATCGAATCAGAAATGATGAGATCCGCAGGAGAACTAAGACAACCGACATCGCTCGAAGGATTGCATCGCTGAAGTGGCAGTGGGCGGGACACATAGCGCGGAGAACCGATGGCCGTTGGGGCGGAAAGGTTCTCGAATGGCGACCGCGTACCGGACGACGTTCCGTGGGCAGGCCCTCCACAAGGTGGACCGACGATCTGGTCAAGGTCGCGGGAAGCCGCTGGATGCGGACAGCGCAGGACCGATCGTTGTGGAGATCTTTGGGGGAGGCCTATGCCCAGCAGTGGGCGTCGTTCGGCTGATATGATGATGATGATTGTGTTGTATCTTTCTGTTAAATCACTTGAAAGTTATTTTATTTTTGTCGCACTGCCTACTGTGCTTTTCTGCTTAGACTTTTGGTTGACTGTTAGAGAATGAATCATAGTCATTAAGTCCGCCTTTTGTACATAAAAAAATGGGCAACGGTGGACTAAATACTAAAACTAAGAAAGTCTCGTGAGTTTCATAGAAATGTTACTGCCTTTCTAAGATGCGGCTGTTGATGATGACAAAATAAATAAACGAGTGAAGGGTGCCTTATACGATAATTTTCTACATAGCCTAAATCAGAAATGATAGTCCAGGATTTGAGTGACTGAAAATAGCAGTGAATGTACATTTAGTAGATAGAACAAAGACATTCATTTACTTTTAAGCATTAACAGGTATCTGTAGGGAGTATCTAAGTAAATGATTTCAGGCTGGACGGCCGACCAGATAAAAGTAGTAAAGTTGTGGTCAGCTCATTGCAAATGTAAAAACAGTACTTGCCGCCATTGTGATTTATTAAAAGACAACTTTAATCTTTTTTTTAATACCATGACAGCATGCGATAAAAATCGATGTAACTCAAAGGTTTTGCATTTTATGGGTCTAGTCCTTCTAAACAAGTCTAATTCAAGTTGCACTTATTAAGCTTTTGGATATTTACCACTGCCCTACAAAGGTGTAACCTTCGTCAACTACGACCTAATTCTACCGTGTGCTTTTGCGGTAGCATCTCACTTTTTGCGTGGATGCCGGCTTGTGGCGAGTGGACGTGACAACGTGTTTTTGCTTACAGAGAGGCAACACTGTTCATCAAAGTATAAAGTGACGAGAGTTGCGTTTACAAAAAAGATAGCCCAGGATGATTGTTATCACATAAAAATCGTTTTTATGGCGAGATCTATTCCATTCTTACTAAGTATTTTTCTAACTGCTTTTGATGTTATGTATCGTTAACCAATATTTTGATGTAATTTGTAATTTGTTTTTTATTCAGCAAATGTTTTATACTTTAATATAGTGTCTCTGCTACGCATTTTCTAGTAACAGAACCGACCATATTTCATAGGTGCACTCTTTTTCATGGGTTGATTACAAGTTTACCAACATTTGAGGTCTTTTGGTCACACACTGTGGTGAGTGCGCGGGATAGACGCGACTCACGGCACAAACAAACACGGCGACTCTTATGTAGGCTTTGTGCGGCCGCAATACGTGTTTTGTGTTGATGGAAGTTGTTTTATATGTATCAACAAGTTTTAAAGGGGTATCCTTTCAAAACTTCTTTTTTAAAAATGACGTTATTTGAATGAAAATAACCTCAACCATTCTATATAAAAAAGCATAGAAAAAAAGTCGTTCAATACATTTTTTGGATTAGACAACGCTCTGGGCCAATACATTTACTGAGCGATATTTTATACTTACCAATATTTTAGTTGATAATCTAACAGAAGGGAATTTTCTGTTAGATTATCAACTAAAATATTATAATATTACGACCGTTAGGTATGTAGCTAATGATTCAAATTAGCTGTAAAAACTTGTCAGCATGGTCTTAGCAGAAAAACTGACTTTTAAGGCGTTTTTCTTTTAAATATAACCTGCTGTCTCCCACTGATGGGAAAAAGTCTTCCCACAAAGCCCTGTAGCTAAGTCTGTCATGAGCCATGTGAAGGTGATCATCCATATGAATTGATAATGATGATGATGAAAACAAAATGTGTTTTTCGGTGGTGGGGCCTTGTTAAACTCACCTAGTATTTAAGACATTATACTTCTAACATCGGTTCTGCCTCCGCATTGGAATCATTTAAAACTATGAACTATAATAATATTTCAGTCTATGATACTCGTACGTACTTCAAATTTCATATTCATTTGAAATAAACCATGCATGTAAAACATCTTGTCCTTTCAAAATACATGGAAAACTGCAGTGTACTAACATGGTAATATGTTGGTAGCCAACAATGCACTCCCTAGAGAGTAACAGCCGACCGTAGGTTCGAGTTACAGTTATTAATGTGGGAGCTTACGGCACTTATGATAAAACTTTGGTGACAAATTATCTTTACTTGGTTCAACTTGCATTATCCTATTTTAAAATTCTCTGGAGTAGCAAAATTTCTCTAAAATAGTACCAGGTTTATCGTGCCAATATGGTTAGAGTATATGCAAATTGTCAGACGCAAGACCGAAAAAAAGTAAGCGTGATACCACAGAACGTGACTTAAAACTGTAGGTAGCTGTTATTTATAGCTATTTGTATTTTTAGCTGTAGGTATTTTTGAGTCCTAAACTAAAAGGTACACCCCAAGCGACAGTGCTTCGCTTGTTTGACCGGTTTGAAGTTGCAATTGTTTGCATTCGCAAACTACAGTGTTATTTTTACTAACAGTAAGTATCTATCTACTTTTCGTCATGATTTTAAGAATTGATATAGACATTTGCAACCTTTATTGAAACGAGAGCATCTTTTCTATACTATTACTTACATGTTAGGAATTAAAAATCTCACAGTTGTTTTAAAAAAATTAACCAATGGTCCATAGAACTTGTATAATTATTATTATGTTGTTTGAATAATATAAAATACAGCTGTAAACAAAAGCCACTTAATGTAAACAAGCGCTTAGAGTTCACAAAACTCGTAACACAACGCCGCGAGCCTCCCGCCCGCGCCGCGTGGCGCTTCAGTACGCGGCCGAACAATGCGCTCTCGTGCTGCAGCGCGGACGCAGGCGTCACAATTATCAATGTAGGCGATCACAGCGGATGTTTTGAAATTTTTATGAAGCTTACTTTATTATTTTGTAAATTTGTGAAAGAGACTGTGAATGTGAACTATCAAATAAAAATAAAGCAAAAAATCTAAAACCGGATTGACAATTTGAGTAGGTAGTTAGTATAATGTTTAATAGTACGTAGCAGCTTAATTCTATATAATACAGCCTTTTAAACGATTCCTCTTACAAAACAGTTGTCCATCAAATATCTTTATCTTGTTTAAATACTTAATATCAAATTCAGCTATAAAGAAAATCAAACAAGCGCGATTAGAGCGTACAAAACTCGTACCACACCGCCGAAAGCCTCCCGCCCGCGCCATGTGGCGCTGCAGTATGCGGCCGAACAATGCGCTCCCGCGAGACTGCGCCGCGGACGCAGGCGGTACAGTTATTAATGCGGGAGATCGCGCCGGATATGCCAATTCTGTTAAATAAATTACGCAGATCGAATTTAACTTGCCGTTGTTAAATGAATCGGGTTTGCATGCATATTTTACTTTTATCTCGGGGAGTCGAAGATAGCAACGGCGCATTTTGTAAATAATTTTGGGGATGCAGTTGTTTTTGGTTTAAGTTTGTGAAGCAAATTAATGTAAACTAGGCTTCAACAGCAATCTTTGAGGATAATTTGAAAACTATTGTACGGGTATACCCCGATAACTTATTGGTCTTATTTCAAATTAGACTTCAAGGAATGATTTTATAGTGTGTTTCAAAAGGGCTTAGCATTCAATTTCGCAATGACTGCAAGTTTTTTTACTGTTCTTTAGATATTCTTCATGATGCCTTCCTTCTTCATTCTTCCTTCTTCCTTATTTTCAAGCGGCTTGTGGTGACCTTCAACAATCTGACTTTGTTATCATAACAAGATTATGGTTTTCACTATTGAACTTTTGTGATTTTTAATTATGTTAACTAGTAATGTCATTTCAAAGCCTTCACCCACGAATCATCTCCAGAAAACCTTCTTCAAATGCCACTTGAATTAAGTTTGAAAAATGTAGAGTTTTTACCGGTCTCATTAAGTAGCACTAGTCAGCAGCAACAATTTATTCGAACCTATTCTAACAACTCTAAACCTACCCTCCTCTTCGCATTCAAACAACAAAGTTGACTGCGGAAATCCTAAAAATAACTAAATCTAACTCTGGAGTGGACTCTGTAAACCGAAGCCACCGTGACGGGAGGTATTCAAGGAATCTTCTACTCACGCCTTACTTTTCCACACATCGACTTTAACATACTGCGAATTTGAGTCTACATTCCTTTAACACTTCGAAGCGAAACAATTCACACGTCTGAGTTGGGCAAAAAAAATACCCAATTCCAAATATATCTACTTTAACAGCGTAGAAATAGAGTTCAATTTTGGATGTGGTTTTGCTGGAAGCCGGCGTTGGACCGCAAACTTCTTGCCGACTCACTTTTGTTCCTCTGATAGAGGATAAATATTATTCGAAACTAGTTTGGGCCGGTTGATTCTAGTTTCAAACTGTCTGTGTTTTGATTGAAAGTCTCTCGCATTCATGTTTGTAAATGTTCCTCTTTGTCTGAATTATTTATGTTTAAGTTATTCTTTCTGTAGTGAATTGGTCCGTATGCAATTTTTTGTGAGACTTACATTATGCTTACTAATGGGGTCTATAGTTGTTTGCTAACCAGAAAACACTGTATACTGTCTTAGTAAGCCAAAGCTCTTCAAGGAGTGACACACACCTCCAGCATAATTATCGTTTTTGAAACCAATGGAAACCTTTTACAAGTTGAAGATTTAGATGAAGTCATTGTCACCACCATCAACCACAAGAATAAAATGTGTGGTCTTCTCATCACGTCTACTGTGGGTCCAAAGTTATTGCAAGGCTGTTTTCAATTCATGTTTTACTAAATTCTTTGGCCGTAAAACCACGAGGCCTGATAATGGAAGTAAATAGTTCTCCTTTTTTATTCCAATTGCTACTAATGTGGCTCCAAAATCATCGTAAAGTATTATTGGTGCAGCGACAAGGCGCATACAAACTCCTTTTGAGCGCCTGGCCACTAATAAAACACTGGAGCGCGCGAAAAATAAAAAGAAACAGATCCTGTAAGATCCGAAAAGTTTTTTTGTTGGATTATGAAGCAATAATCCAACAACTGCAATTAATTTACATTGACTTTTAGTCAATGTAAATTATTAATTATTTTAGTCAATTATTCATTTTACTTAATATCTTCAGTTTTTTTTAAACATTTCAAATAAACAAGTTAAATTTAAATGGAAGAAAATGAATAGTTCAATTTTCATTAGGATAATGTTTTTTTTTCTTTTCATAGACATTTATTAAAGACGCTGAATTTTGCAGCTATTCATCTTCGTCATTTATCCTCAAATACATCTTGAACTTTGACGTTGTAAAGGAAAAATCTCCCTATTTCTTAGCAACCTTACCTATTCTGCACTATTCACCTCAACTCACGCATGGCAGATCTTCGGAACTAAACATAGTTCCTTAGAAATCCCCCTTTGAACGTCTTATCTTTAGTGTCATGCAAACGCTGAATACAACCTAATATCGTTACTGGACTGGTATAGTTAAAACAGATCGGTTTGTCCGTCTTTCCATAGTTCAAGACTAGTTCTTAACTAAAAAAGCATTTGGCTAACTATTTCTCGAATGGCCAGTACCTACCTAATGTATGTAAGGCCAACTTACTTATCCGATAGCGAAACTATAGATACTGATTCTAGCTAAGAAGGTAGTTAGTTTAGTTTTATTTAATTAAATACGTGTTTTCATCCTTTTCTGACACTAACAAAAGAAGTCTCGCCAAGATCGGGATTAGACTAAAAAGTCATGGGTTTTTTTATAATATTTTTTTTTTTGCATGTTAATTGCTCATTTACCATTACGTCAGCAGTATCATAAATAAATACGAAAATAACACATTATTTAACATTACATAGATGGTCTTTAGTTACGTAACTAATAAATAATGGATAAAATTATTAGGTTGCGGCAGACAAAGTCAGATGCGTCACTATACTCACGGTCGCATTCAAGACCAATGAAGCTTTGAATGCGACGCGGACGCAAATATTCGAAATATAAGATGACTCGAGGAATCAATTTGTAAAGATACTGCTTAAGTATCTTATACTTACTTCAGTATTGCTTTTTATCCTTTTTGCTTTCGGATCCTTTTGAATATTTAATCATATAAACTCGTCATTTACAGTGGCGTTTTTTTTGTCTTCCATGCTAAAGAACTTCAAAGCAAGGGCAATTGTAATGAAGTCATTTTGACACCGATGTATGGCAAAATCTTTACGAATTTGTTCAAATCGATAGCTAGTTATTTAAACCACAGACGTAAAAAAAAAACGGACGGAACATCACACTTAAAAAATGTGAAGCATGCAAGGTGCTACAATTTCGTTTGTTGTACACGACCCGCTACACTCACACAAACACACTAGGTGCTACAAACTAGGCCATTTTACTCCGTGTGACAGCGCCAATAACACGTGCTAGTCACGCGCACACCTAAACTGGCTGCTGATAATATGCTTCACTCATGATTAGATGGGGTGACGTCCGTCTTTCTTTTACGTCCGTCTTTCTTTTACGTCCGTCTTTCTTTTACGTCCGTGTTTTAAACAATCAAAAAAGGTATGGTTACAATGAGCGACAAGCATGCAATATTCTCCAACAGAACACGAGTCATAGCTACTGACAATGAAATTACGCAGACATAATACATCATTGAAATTTCAATCATCAGTAATGAATGACCTGGCTGAATCGGCGATGGGATTGGAGAATGGTTCGGGCGCACCAATTTATACATTAATATAGAGAATCAATCTAATTTGTCAATGAAAGTCAGTAGCAGACGTCGATTTAGTCGAGAGCCACTAAAATTGCGCAAAACACTGAGTGGAATAAAAAAAAAACAACTGGGCTATCCTGTAATCAGTTTTCATTCAGAAAGATCTTCAGAAACTTCAGGTTATTTTTTCATAAAAATATATGTTATCATAATTTCCACATAAATAGTATTACATAATGCAGCCTTATTTTCTTCGAAACATGCAATAATAATAATAAATGCAATTAACACACAAAATAATCTGAGAAGTTCGCGAATACACAAAAACCCCTAATGTGTATTACTTAAATGGTTTTAACATTAAACTAATATACCTAAATTGCCTTAAACTAAGTGATCCCTTTTCTCAAAGTTGTAATTTTCCTAAGTCTTTTCCTAGTAGCTACTTACAACAAACCTGAAGTAAATTTTGTTTCTAGTTTGAGCTTCAGACTATCAGTAGAAACAAAAAGCAAAAAATTTAAAAAATAGTAACATAATAGTAGTAGTAGTAAGGAATCAAAAGAAATATTTATATAATTATTCAATTCGCGTGCAGGTTCACAGTGGTCACCAATACACCAGCAATAATGAATGAATGATGAGAATAACAATCATGAGAGTAAAATACTTAGTCATTACTTCAGTACATAGTTGGAAATTCAGCGAAGTTATTTTAACGGTGAATATCGACAACATCGTCGTTCAAAAGTGTCATAAACAAAATCAACAAAATATTTTCTAGTAGCCATAAAGCCACCAGGGTTTCCATTACGTTTGTTAGAAATAATATTCAATAGCAATTCGTACTAATAAATTGATATAAATATATAAATGACAGCTTAACTCCAAAAAGCAACATTTTACCGCCCCCTAAACGAAATCGGAAGCAATTAACGTCAAATCAGTAATATCGGCCCCGATACACTTGCTTAGGAATTCACCGATTTATTCATTCCGCAGGCTACTTCCAAAGCGGCAAGATTGGACTGGGATTACGGAATGAAGTATTCAACTGTTACCTGGGACCTGTATATATACATTGGTTCGCGATTATCCAATTGATATCATTAATAGATCGTTTATGTAAGGTGAACGTGTTTGTAGATAGGCTCTTTGATCTACTTTAACAGCTTTTTTGTGTTACTGATGTTGTATTGAGTCTTGCTATGAAACAAAACACTTTGAATGGGTTTTTGGTTGAGTTAATTACTCGTTTGGCATTGGCAAAAAAAAAGCGACAGTTTCGTTTTACTAGTAGCTAAGTACCCTCATACACTGTGTAGCTTTCTACCTAGTAGTAATACTTGGTCGTCCCATAACATATTACCTGCTTAACAAAATTAGGTTCTATTGGCAAATAACACGTGATCTAAATGAATAGGTACTGCTAGTGCTTGTGTCAATGAATTGTTAATTACATTAGAGTAGAATTTCCACTGAAACCTGGCAACTTTGATAGCTCTGCCGAATACAGAGGTATTTCATTGTGTAGTTGCATAAGTACAAAACTCAAAGGACAGAAATGTTGTATTCTAGGAAACCCACAGTCTATTCTGATATATCGCACTCTACTCAATTAGTACGTAAAGTACGTACTCGTTGTTGTGATCAACCTGGTTTTGGACTAGGAATACTAAAGAATAAAAAGCTTAGTGAAATTGTTTGTAAAAATTCAATAAACCTGAAACGGAACGAATCTAGTAAATATTGATAAGCCGACAGTTTTCGCTAGTCTTAAATACATCGAACTTTTTGGTATTCGCAATGCAAAAACGTCACATTATAGTGTGTTCTTTAAGCTTCACAAATCTCCGACGGACGGTGAAGGGTTGTTGAAATAATACTATATTTTGAGAGCACTAATTAATAAAACAAAGTGGTAAATTTGTTAATAGCATTTCCAATATGTACAGTTTTTACAAAAAACATTGTGGGTGAAATGCAAATGAGTATTAGCTCCATCTTTTTGTGTTGCTTGGAGATCACTTCTCTTACATTGTCTATGAATGACATTTAAATTAGCTATTTAGACACATCAGCTGTCCGTGTCCCAGCAGAACTACATTTTTTTTTCCTACAAATGTAACTTATGTTACGATGTTACTGAATATTTTAACCCTACGCAAAGTGTCTGATAATAAAAAGCAAAGCCGTTACAAATAACTCGACTAACTCCAACTCGAGTATACCTGCACTAAGTGTGCAATCGGGGTGCCTCAGGGTGCTTGGAAAGTGTTTGCATAGTATCTCCGCGTATATCTCGTCTGTGTCTTAGACTTCGGATTTAAGCTACTCGTAGGTAATGTTGCCACTCGATAGTCCACCATCGATAGTCTATTAAGAAGAATATCATAGATAGCTCAGCTTGGTTTAATACTATCGACCCACAACAATAAGTTATGTTGACACAGAACAATGTAGTATACTATTGCAATAACAATCGCTTACATCGATAAAATCGATACTGTCGGTAGTGCATTCGATATTGTGCTGCAATAATATCGAGAGTATTGTTGTGTATCGAAAGTATTTTACCAAACTGTGCTATCGATACAATCATTTTTATCGATACTATTGATACCATAGATGATTTTCGATGGGTCAAATATCGACAGTCAAACTGTCGATAGTTTGTCAACACTATTCGTAGGTATACTAAGCAGATGTTGTCTAGACACTGGGCAAAATGGAATGATTTATGACCTTGCTTGTGGACTGTTAGTTTTGGCGCAGCAGCAACTAACAGTGGACAAAACATTGCTTACTAGCGACTAACCTCAGCTCCACACGGTATTATTAGCTATCTAGTACAACGGAATTGGATGATCCACTGTCTTAACATACACTGTTGTTACACTGTGAAATGCAATAAATTATTGAGTATTGAGTACAACATAAACATCAAAATGAATAGCAATAGGGAATATGCACTGTTCTTTTTTTATATTTTTTTATGATAGCTTATATCGTTTTATGACTGATCAATAATATTAATTACCAAAAATGCAAACTGTAGTATATTTATAAAGTGTTACCAATTTCAAACTTTTTCAAGCGTTTCAAACGCCGCCATTATGGCGCGCTCTGTTGTCATGGACTTGGACGTCACGCGAGTCTATGACAACACAAATGTAACCTACAAACTGTTGAATTCTTCTTCTTGTCGCGCTTTTGACAGTGACATACGCCTAGACTGTGACGTCACACTCGACCCACTCTGTTTTCAAACACTTTGAATTTCCCACATTTTTTTGTACTTTTCAATAATTATTATTACATCTACAAAGAAATAAAATTAAGAAATATTGATAGAGACATAATAAGAATTCAAAATACTACTCAAAAAAATTGTATGTCGTTGATCTGTTTCAAGTGCATATTCCCTATTTCTTAAAGCCTTTGGATGTTAGAACTGTGGCGACAAGGCGCATACAAACTCCTTGTGTGCGCCTGGCCACTAATAAAGTCTGAGCGCGCGAAAAAGAAAAGAAAACAACATTCTGTCAGATACCTACCAGAAAATTGTTTGTTGGTATTATTGTTCCAGACTTCGAATTAACGTAAGTGATTCATTTCATTGTCTTTAGTTTCGTTGTAAATATTTGAATACACAGTTTTATTATAATGGAGGAAAAGGCATAGTTTGATTTTCCTCATAGAACTTAGCAGTGAATTTAAAATAATAATGCAATGATATAAAAGCGAAAAATAGTTACAAGTTTTTGTAGACTCAAAGACACCCATTTACCAAAACGTTAGCGGTTCGTGCTAGCCCTACAGAGCTCAGTAGGCCTAGCACGAACCGCTAACGTTTCGGTAATCGAAAAGTAAACAATACTTTTTATTATTTTTCCTATGTCTTTAAGAAAAAAAAGTATCGTTTACTTTTCGAATACAAAAACGTTAGTGGTTCCTGCTAGCCCTGCTGAGAGCAAGTTAACCCATGATGCTCTAGTTGGTACACGCTTCCTCCGCAATGGCAGGTATGTTCCAAGCATAGCTGGCTACCAAGCCAAAGGGAGGGAGAAGATACGGGCTTCCATTTTTTGTGGTTGCGATCAAGTTTTATACATTATAATAATACTTATCATATTTCATTTGAATGAAGTAATTATTGAAAACACCGATAAAACAAATTGGTTCGGCGAAATGTGGGCTTCCGAATGTTCTGTTCACCATGACGGCAACAATCAGTGTGCTTATGACATGTCTTATACTTATATTTTGATTGATACAGTAATACAACAGTTAATTAAATCATTAAGACGGTGAGAGATCAAACAGCTACTTAAAAAACGAAGTGCCTTGCTACCTGAAACTTTACGAAGTGAGAATTCAAGCTGCGTCTGCAACTTGGCCTCCGCTCCGTCTTGTAACATCTTGACCCCAACCCCTAAAACTCGCTGCAAGTTAACGGTTCATCAAGCGATGCAGCATCCCCTGCAAGGGTTGAACGACCGGACGCATGCGCTGTGCCCCATCTTTTTCGGGCTAAATAGCTACCGGCTGTCTTAGTGGGCGTTCATTCCGTCTAACTGCGATCAAATTTCGATCTTACTATGTAACGAACTGGATCCTTTTGGTGGTGCGTTCGGTGCCAGCGGGCTGTGCAGACGGCAGTATCTCGCTGGAAGCCGCGAGTCGCGCGCGTCTCGCTCCACGCAATCATTTTTTGCCCGCGAAAAGTTGGAAACTTTGTCAACGTTCGTAATTCGAATGTGGTTTTGAAGCGACACTGATTTGTTTTAAAAAAACTCATTTGAGGATTGTGCGTTTCTGAATGGACAGTGTTGTTGGCGGATTTTTTTATTTTGTATGAAAAGGTGAGATTTAGGTTTTGGAAAATACCCTCATGTGCTTTTGAAAATTCGGCAATAAAATAATAATTCGGCAATATTAATTATTTATGAATAAAAATTATCTAATCGTCGATGTGCGCATTTTTTTATATTAAGTTGTTATTATTTATGAAGTAGGCTCCATTTTCAAACCTTAAGTTACACGCTGCGATAGCGGTATTTTTTTAGAAAACAATAGTTTTTGGTTGTTAAATTTTTATTGTTCAGTTGTATGTTTATTCTATGAGTAATATTTTGTATTATGCTCATTAATTAATTTGGAATTCATGAAAGTTATAGCCTCATTAAAATAATATTCATTTAATTTTATGCATAAATATGAAATTACAGACTTCATTAAAATAAATCAAAGCTTTATTCTAATAAAACATATCACCACATTGACCATTACTTCAAATGAACATCAACAAAATGTCAATTACATTTATAATGAACTAACATTTTGTTTTAATAGAGGCATACATTTATTACTCATTTATTGAATGAATAATCAATGTCTGTATTGTTATTTGTTAAGCAATTATTTAAATAATATATCTCCACTAAATTTACCTGGCAATGTTGGCATACTTTTGTTCTCTTTCAAAATTCAGTGACACAAATCTTTTTGAAATATTTTTTGGATATCAGATGTTTTCAGATGACGCCTTACAAAGTTCTTTGTACGTTGTACGTTTTATCGAATGAATATATATTTTTTTTATTTTACTTATCACGGTAGCTAGTTTTTGAAAGTACCTACTTATCAAATTTTGGCTGGATCTGTGAAAGGTTAGCTTAATGTAAAATTGGCAAACTATAATATTGGTATTGATATCCCTTAACAAAATTAAAAAATAAATAAATATAAAAAAACAATTTTGGTTGTATACCAAAATTGTTAATTTGTTCTTTCATGAAAGTAGAAATTTAAGTAAGGAAATGTTATAAAACAAAAGCAAATCGACAATTTTAAAAGCAGACAATGTAAAACTTAGTCTTTCGTAATCTACTTAAAGCGATGGACACTTTGATAGTTAATGACTACGTAAACTATTCACGTCACGAACTATTTCGCATTGGTCATTTTACTTAAATGCGGATAACTTCCACCAGATTAAAGTATTTTAGCATTATTATAACTGTTTTTTCTTAATAAAAACATCCAACTAAAAAATCTTTTTGCCGTACAACTTAACAAAAACTTTGTTCCAGAATTTATTCTGTCAGAATTTTGTACGAAAAATGCCGCGCGCTGTTTAGGGTTAAACGAACTACGTTATCCGCAGTGCTGTAGTGGATGCACATGAATTTTATTTTATTTTACTAGTTTTTTTTGTGAGCAAAGGTATCTATCAATTTGTGCATCCTTCTCCGTTGTGTCAGGATCGTCGTGATGTTATAAACCGCTTCTGTTTTTTTCCTAACGGAATGTGGGCCTAAGCTGGTTCCTCCAACTATTCACTTCCAGTCCGAACAGCCGCTGACTTGATGGCCTAATGGCAATGATGTTTAATGAAACTGCCTTAAATATGGTGTAAAATCGTTTCAATGGCATGTTATAACTCGCCTGTTAACGCAGATGCTGATGGTAATAAGAATGTGCCGTTGTTACTGACACAACAAAAACTGCCTTAAATATATTTCTCTCCATTTGTATCTGGCGTAGTATATCAATATAGCTTACCCCATTCAAACACCTCCCTCTGCTGGGCCCGTCAGCGGCAGTGTAGCTGGTAATGCGTAACGCACAATAAACGGTCTTGTTCTTATACGTGTATGGCTGTGTTCTGTATTGTTTAGAATTAAACGGGAAATAATCGGAGAAGTTATCCAATAGTTACTATAATTAATAGACTCAGCAAAAAAACAGGCACAAAGTCCGTATTAAGAAAGAAAAAAATACTTTTGTTGACCTCAAAGGCTTATACATTTTTTTTTTCAAAAACTGCACTATTTGAACAAAAAAAACACATACACAATACATTAGTGAAAAAAAAACAGTATAAAAAACATAAAAAACAATAATTAAAGAGCCTACGATGTGGGGCCAACGAGGTCCCTGTCTCAGCATAAATCGCTGCAGCTAAAAAGTTGCGGCGATACTGGTATTCTGACTGGGCCTCTGCGGTGATGTCGTTCGACACTACTACCAGAAGACAAAGTGTGAAAATTTATTAATGAAATAGAATTTATTTATTCATTTGTTTATTAGGTCACCAACAAGACTTACACTACAATGATCCAGGATTCCACATTTCAACAAGAACTATGCTATAATTAATGTAATTCCAAAATTAGAGATTGCAGACCCGTAAAACAAGATCCTTAGCGGGATATTCACTTCCAGGATCCTATGGTATACAAACGTGGATCTGCGGATGCCGTAAAATTTGAGAATGTACAAGAAAACTCTCAGCAAACATGTGACATTTCGTAGCACGTACTACTACGAAACTCGTAGCATGAACACCATTTGTGTAGCACTCTACTCGTTTCTTGTTGTTTATTGCATAAATGTAGAATCAGATGCAAAAAAAACGGCCATGACCTTATGAAACGTGACCAAAACAGAATTTACGATTTTAACTGGATGATTGAAAATATCAAGTTACAATTTCTAAGTATCCTCCGTCGCTAAACACGCCAGGAGCAGCGTCGGTACAATTAAAACAAACCTGTCTATCACAACTTAATCAAGCCATTATCACCTTCGACTAATACTATAAGGGCTATTTTCCAAGTAAAACGTATAAACGTGGATATCGTACAATAGGCTAGATGACTGTAATTTTTCTTTGTCTATTATCGAAAAACCTTACATTTATGTAAATAATCCTCAAAGACTCACTCCATCTGGATCAATACTACCAGAGATATTATAAATTGAAATGCAATTTTTGGACTTGCCCAAAAACGCTACATACAAACGTGACGTCACGTTTACTGTTTTTGAAGGAGCGCGTTATACTTTTGTTCGACAACTATATTAAATATTGTGTTTATGAAAATGGTCTCCTAACATGATTTATTCATAATAGTGTGGGTCACACAATAGTGATATTGTTTTACAAAAATTTTACACTTTTGAAATGGAATGGCCCACCCAAGTTTGCAGGCCTATTTGTGGTCTCATTTTGAAACGAATTTCGATTGTGGCTTGACAATAACATTTGAAATGAATTATTATTTTTGGGGAACATAAAAAACATGCAAAAACACTCATAGTCATCTACCATATTCCAATATTTCTACAGTGAAGCTGACTTATGTAAAAAAAACCCGATAAGGCTGTTGTAATATTTCAAATCGTGAGTGTAGAGTGTGATAATATTATCTTTCACTGAAATGAGGCCTTAAATATCAATGCAGTTTTGATATTTCTGTTTTAATACATTATACTTAGCTTGGTGTCAAGTTTTTATTAACACCAATTATTAAACCTGGGCTAATGTGACAGGCAGACTGAAATCGAATCATTAACATACTATTTTAAGGTCTGTAAAGTGACTATTTTTGCACATAAGGTACTAGGTTAACCTAGGCCTGAAGGGCGGGGCTGAAGGCTATAAAAAATGTAAACTCGCAACACTGGAACAAGTTATTTATTTAATATTCTAAGGTCTTCTTTAAGATCTATATTACAGATAGGTTACACAAAACTTATAATCTTATAAAATAGAAGCCTAACTCACCATGAGCCCTGAGCCTCAGTGCCGGTTCTTAAACCGCCTGCGGAGAGCTCAGCTCACATGGCCACATAATACAGACTATAATACTTTTAAAGTTAATAAAAGATACATTGGAAGTCCTACTTCCTATTTATAAAAATCAGGGTCTTAGGCTGGCTTGGTTGGTAACTCTGATAAGTAATGCCCTAACATGTGCTTTTGGGTGCTGTGCGGGTGGTGGGGTGCTACGGAGTGGCAAGATGGTGGTACTCGGCCACGTGGTGGGCCTAGGACGGGTGTCAGCGTCCGCCTGTCCTCCCTCAGGGTGCACAGCTGATGGGGAACAGGTTCGGCAGCTTATGGCCGTAACTGGACACCTCCTAAATAGGAGAAAAAATGCAGACATTAGTCTACTGACAATAAAATGAGATGGGGGACCACGAGGGGAATCTAACACAAGAGATTAACACTGCCTAACCTACTCTGGGAGCACTTAATAAAGGGTTTCAAGACTCACCTGTTGGAGGATACTTGGTCCGCTTGAGTCTCCGCTACCAATTTTCAACTCGGGCACGTGGCGGCATGAATTCACTGTAAAAAACACCACTCTTGTGAATTTGGAAAGCACAGCGAGGGGCTCCGTGAAGACGGGGGCCACATAGGTTATGGTGGCTTACCAAATTGCAGGAAAACGGGCCCGCAGACAGATTCTGCCCGATGTCAACTGCTGGTGCTCTGGTACTTAGGGAGCTTAACTTGCTCTGGCGCAGGTGTTCAAAGGTATGAGCTCCGATCTTGTCTCCAGACTATTTAAACCCTCGGGACGGAAGCCTTCTACTTTTTTTGAAATCTAACCTAACTGACAGCCAGCAGTGACAGCTGCGTTCTAAAACACGAGAAAATCTAAATATTGTTGTGAGGTCGACCACAGATAAAAACAACGCTACAACACTCCCCTCACCACGGTAAGAATTCACGCAGGGAATTCGATCGACGCCCACGTCGACCATAAGCTATCAAAACCCTTAAAAAAAAATGTTAGAAAATGAATTCTGAAAAAAAATAAATAAAAGCAAATCCCGTTGCGACTCCATCTAAAAAGGAAAGAGAAACAAAGAGACAAAAAAAAAACCTTACGAACTCAGCTATGCTAAGATAAGCGAGCTGGATAAGCTACAAAACTAGCAGTGTCATCGCTGCATCTAAAAAAAAACTTCAATAAAAAAAACATCATGTGAAAACCGTTATCTTGGCGAATGGCTTGAGACCATTTGTCCAAGTCCTAAATATTGTAACAAAAATAACAACTGACATAGAAAAGAAAATAAAATTATGGAATGCAACATTTGACCTTGACCTATATAATGCTTGTCACCCGCGGTCCGAGTTGCGCTTCTGACTCCTCAGTCTCTGTCTTCAATAACTTTACAATCTTTAATATGCCATTTTCCAATCGGTTTACCGTTTTCATCTTCTAGCTCGTAGACCAACCGGGATAGCTTGCGGATAACACGACATTTTTCGTACTTGGGCGCTAATTTCGCAGAAAAGTATTTGCTTGCGTCACTCTGCTTGTACGAACGCTTCCATACAATGTCACCGATGTTAAATTCCAGATCACGGCGGTGTTTGTTGTAGTATGTTGCGTTTCTTTCGTGAGCCTTCAGCATTTCTTTTCGTGCCTCTTCGAAGATGTGCCGTAGCTCTCCCAGCTTATCCTGGTAATCAAGACGGGAACCAAATACAATATCATCGATGTCTTCAGGATCTGAGTACAGTTTACCGTCTGGTACCGCTTCGCGACCATGCACCAACAGGAACGGAGTGAACTTCGTAGCCATGCTAACGGAAGTGTTGATGGCAAACTGAATCCTATGAATGTTGACATCCCAGGTACGATGGTCCGAGCCCACGAAACTGGAAATAGCTGTGACCACCGTTCTATTTTGCCTCTCCACTGGGTTCACCTGGGGGCAATATACGGGGCCTAGGTGCACCTGTGGGATATTATATTTAGCAAACAAGGATTGGATTTCATGACCTGTAAATTGCGATCCGTTGTCAGCCATGACGGTTTGCGGTATACCATGAACAAGAAATACGTGATCCTCTAGGCGTTGGCAAATCACTTTGCCGGTTGCCCTGCGTAGCGGGAATATTAGACAATATTTCGAAAAATAACACACCACAACCAGGACAAAGGTATTTTGCTGTCGCGACATTGGCAGTGGACCAACAAGGTCTATGCTGATGCACTGGAAAGGTCGCGAGCATACCCTGGGATCACCCATCAAACCAGGTGTGGTTTGGTTGGGATACTTGTAAGCATTACACACGTCACAAGTAGAAATAAATTTAGTAGTATCCTTATACATACCAGGCCAAAAATAGAGCAGTTTCAGCCTGTTATATGTTTTGGAAATACCTAGATGAGCGGCAGTTGGTGCTGAATGGTTTTCCTCCAGGATCGACTGTCGCTCCTCACTTGGTATGACCTCCTTCCATACAAAGTCCTTCCTTAGATTGTTTGTAGTTTTTGTATACCTAAATAATGTATTATTAAGTATCTGAAAATTAGGGGACGCCTCAGGGCGTTCTCTACAACGTTTAAAAACGCTTAAATACCAGTCGTCTTTGGTCTGAGGTTCTACTACAGCCACCGGAACCGAACGAGAGAGGGCATCGGGGACTATGTTCTCAGAGCCACGACGGTGTATGATTTCGAAGTTGTAGGGTGACAAGCGGCAACCCCATCTTTCCAGGCGGCCAGTGGGATTCTTCAAGTTCAGAAACCACTTCAGGCTCGCGTGATCAGTCACTATCTTGAACTGTTTACCACCTTCCAAGTATGGGCGGAAATGTTCTACCACGTAGACCACTGCAAGTGCTTCTCGCTCCGTGGCTGAATAGTTCCTTTCCGGTGGCAGCAATGAGCGGCTCCAATACGCTATCGGGTGTTCTTCTTCATCTTGAACCTGAGTCAGGGCACCGCCTACTCCGAAATCAGACGCATCACAGTGAACTGTGAAGGGGAGAGAAAAGTCAGGGCAAGCTAAGACTGGGGCCGTCGATAGGGCAGTCTTGAGCTCCATAAAAGCTTTCTGTGCTTCCTGGGACCAGTTAAAAGAAGGGGCATTCTTGCGTGTTGATGTTAACGCATTCAACGGACCGGCTATGTTACTGAAGTTCTTTATAAACCTACGGTAGTAAGAGGCTGTACCTAAAAATCGCTTGACGTCCTTCCGGCACGACGGGGTCGGAAAGTCAGCAATCGCCTTAATTTTGTCAGGATCCGTTCGCAAGCCCTCCTTATCGACGATGTAACCTAGATACCTAAGCTGTTTCCTGAAAAATTTACATTTGGAAAGGTTAACAGTTAGCTTGGCTTTCCTGAATCGCTCCAGGACAGCACGCAGGAGTTCCAGATGGCCCTGGAAATTAGAATGAACTACTATGACGTCATCAAGGTACGCGAACACCTTCCCACCAAACTCAGGTCCGAACAGCTTATCCATCAATCTCTGCTGCGTAGCTGGTGCTGACGTCAGTCCAAAGCACATGACCTTGTACTGGAACAGACCTCGGCCTGGAACAGTGAATGCTGTCTTCTCTTTTGATGCTGCATCAAGCGGAATCTGGTGGAATGCCGATTTGAGGTCGATGGAACTCAGATATCGTGCCTCCTTCAGTTGGTCCAATATGTGTGTTATGTAAGGGAGGGGGTACGAGTCGTGCTTGGAGACAGCATTCAGCTTGCGGCTGTCTAAGCAGAACCGGAGAGAACCGTCAGCTTTGGGAGCCAAAGTGACGGGACTGTTCCATGGACTGCAGCTTGGCTCCACGACATCCTCCCGCAGCATGTCATCCAGCTGTTTGTTGAGCTCTGTAAGCCTCGCCGGAGACATCATGTAGTAACGCTGCTTTATAGGCGCAGCATCGCCAGTATCTATGTGGTGAGTAATCAGATCCGTACGGCCTAAGCCTTTGGTTTCTGATGAAATTTCTTTAAAGTCTTGAAGTATAGACTCCGCCTGCTGCTTCTGGTACTCAGGTAAGGAGTCGAAGTCATGCAGGTGACGGACTTCAGAGACTGTAGTACAGTGCCTTGAATTTGGCACGGTAGGTTTACAGTAAGATAAAATTTCAGGGGCCAATTTGAATGACTTCCAGAAATTTATCCCTAAAAGAAGTTTGGTAGTAACGCCAGGGATAATATAAAACCTGACATCGCGGGTCTCGCCTTTCACCGTGACCGGCAGGTACACGTAGCCTGTAACGGGAGAGCAAGAACCGTTTGCAGTAGATATGGATTCCAAATCGTATGATTTGTGAATCAAAAATTTAGTTGGTAGGTATGTGCTCAAAATTTTATTCGAAATAATAGAAATCTCCGAACCGGAATCAAGCAGCCCACTGTGCGCACTACCCAGGATGTTTACATTCATGAAAGGCCTCGAATCGTTGCTGCCAATCACGTAAACCACTGGTCGCTGCTTCACAGTTGGTGCCGAAGTCACATTGTCCTTATCAAACGAAGGTGTGTTATTATTTAAAGGTAAACATTTAGAAAAGGAATTTAAAAAATTGTTTTTGTAAAAAGAATTAAAGTCTTTATTTTTTAAAAAGGTATTTAGAAAAACTTTCGTTTGAAAAGTCACTTTAGTGTGACCCCGATTCGGACCGACTAGTTTTTTGGACCGCCATTTTGTTGTTTACTATTTTGATGTCTAAAATTATTATGACTATTATGAGTATTACGGACCGCACAATTTTGACAATTTACCGCAGTGACGCCTTTATTTCCACAACGGAAGCAAATTATTGTTGGAGGGGCCGTACATGATGACAAAGAATGACCGTTTGTCCTACAACGCACGCAAAAAGTCCTATCTGTAGTGTTACTAACCGCTGAGCAGGGTACCGTAGTCTTCGCCGGCGGTTTGTAAGCCAGGTCTGTAGCGAGAAGACCGTCTCTGCGCTGCGGAGGTTCCACAAAATTGTCAGCCCGCATCCTAGTGTTCTCCAAAAGGCGACACTGAGCTTTCAGCTGAGTCCAGGTTGACGCTCCGTGTAATGCTAACTGTGTGAAGTAGAATGGCCTGATGTTATGCATCACTATCTTAAGCTTCTGCTCATCTGAAATAGGAACTAACAATCTAGCGAAGTAATTGTGCATAGTGGCTAAATAGTTCACTATGGACTCCTCTGGGCCTTGGGTTCGTGACCGAATTTCTTGCATTAGGCGGTCATCAAAGTCGTAAGGTAAATATTCTTCAAGCAGCAAGGACTTCAGGTCTGACCAGCTGCTAACACTAGCCCTAGCTGCACGAAACCAACACAAAGCCTCATCAGTGAACAATTCTACTGCAGATGTAAATAATTTGGCATCAGTAATGCCACGGGAAACTGACAGCTCCTCTAATCTATGCAAAAATTCTATGACACAACCTTTACCGTTATACTTTAAATTAAGAGAGTGTACACCTGAGCTTCTTTCGCAAGGGACAACTACAACAGTCGGTGCAGGAGCTGATGGCGCAGAAGCTGGGACATCACCACTACTTTGGTCTGACGCCTCACCAACAAGACCAGTCGCTGCCAAATCTGGAATAAGCGACTGCTTTTGTTCCTGACTGGACCTGAAGGTGGACATCAGATTATCCATCCGTATGGTGATGTCTTCCAACACCTGCTCCAGCCTATTCTTCAAAATAATATGCTGCTCCTCCACTGGCTGTACACGACCTAGCCTATGGAATAGGTGGTTTCCTAAATTACATATTCTGTTCAATGATTTTAATGTGGATCTCTTACTTGCCAAATGACCTGTCAATTCAGCTAACTTGGTTTCAATTGTGCCCAACTCTGAGCCCAAATCCCCCTCATAGTCCACAATCTCATCTGTAGGGATGAGTTTTGCTAACTCCCTAATTTGGCCACGCAATTTCTCAACAGTGGTCTCAGGGACTGCATCTCTAATTGCCACTTCATAAATAAGCTCATCCTTGTTGAGCAAGTGAAATTTAATTGGCCTTTCCTCCATTGTCCAAAAATCAAAAATAAAAACAATTAAATTGAAATATTTAAAGTTACTATTGTAAGTCTAAGTTATATTTAAGCACACAGGTAGCACACAACACTAAAAGCACTGCTGTAAAAAAATTTGGTTATTAATGGCACTGTTATGATTAGGAAAAGTAAAATTCGCACATGTTACCAACCAATTACAAAAATATTAGGAAATACCTATTTGCACTGAAAAAATATATGTTTCTTTTTTTCAAGAAAAGAAAATAATTAGTTTTAAATAAGTAACAATTATGTCTTAAATTTAGAAAATTATTATATTTATGGTAGGTATAAACTACAGTGGGTACAAAAAATCAAGTAAGTATAAAGTTGTAACCTAAAAAACACATGTTACCCTAATATGTGAAGGGTCAAAAAAAATGTTGAGGGTGGAAAAATGCGGTGGGCGATACCTCGAACACGGCGGCACACTCGCGTAGCACAAGATGGTGGATAAGCACAGCACAGTTTGGGAAAAAAAAATGTATGGGTAAAATATTATAAGACAAGAAAAAAAATGTATGGTTACCAACCAACCTAATCTGAGCTAAAAACGACCAGAATTTAGTACTAGCACAGCCTAAAATCACTATGTTCGGGCGCCATTGTAAAGTGACTATTTTTGCACATAAGGTACTAGGTTAACCTAGGCCTGAAGGGCGGGGCTGAAGGCTATAAAAAATGTAAACTCGCAACACTGGAACAAGTTATTTATTTAATATTCTAAGGTCTTCTTTAAGATCTATATTACAGATAGGTTACACAAAACTTATAATCTTATAAAATAGAAGCCTAACTCACCATGAGCCCTGAGCCTCAGTGCCGGTTCTTAAACCGCCTGCGGAGAGCTCAGCTCACATGGCCACATAATACAGACTATAATACTTTTAAAGTTAATAAAAGATACATTGGAAGTCCTACTTCCTATTTATAAAAATCAGGGTCTTAGGCTGGCTTGGTTGGTAACTCTGATAAGTAATGCCCTAACATGTGCTTTTGGGTGCTGTGCGGGTGGTGGGGTGCTACGGAGTGGCAAGATGGTGGTACTCGGCCACGTGGTGGGCCTAGGACGGGTGTCAGCGTCCGCCTGTCCTCCCTCAGGGTGCACAGCTGATGGGGAACAGGTTCGGCAGCTTATGGCCGTAACTGGACACCTCCTAAATAGGAGAAAAAATGCAGACATTAGTCTACTGACAATAAAATGAGATGGGGGACCACGAGGGGAATCTAACACAAGAGATTAACACTGCCTAACCTACTCTGGGAGCACTTAATAAAGGGTTTCAAGACTCACCTGTTGGAGGATACTTGGTCCGCTTGAGTCTCCGCTACCAATTTTCAACTCGGGCACGTGGCGGCATGAATTCACTGTAAAAAACACCACTCTTGTGAATTTGGAAAGCACAGCGAGGGGCTCCGTGAAGACGGGGGCCACATAGGTTATGGTGGCTTACCAAATTGCAGGAAAACGGGCCCGCAGACAGATTCTGCCCGATGTCAACTGCTGGTGCTCTGGTACTTAGGGAGCTTAACTTGCTCTGGCGCAGGTGTTCAAAGGTATGAGCTCCGATCTTGTCTCCAGACTATTTAAACCCTCGGGACGGAAGCCTTCTACTTTTTTTGAAATCTAACCTAACTGACAGCCAGCAGTGACAGCTGCGTTCTAAAACACGAGAAAATCTAAATATTGTTGTGAGGTCGACCACAGATAAAAACAACGCTACAGGTCTTATCTCCATGTATTTACTGTAACTTTTTTGCAATGACCTACTGACTCACATCAAAAGGTATGTACTGTAGAACAAAAATTTATTTATTTATTTATTAGTTCGTACACAAAAAGACAATGGAAATGAACAGACAATAGGGAGATTAAAAGTACAGGTGAGCTTATCTCTAAAAAGAGATTTCTTCCAGCAGACCACGTTGACAGGAAAAGATTCTTAATTTAAGGTGGATAGATAGTGGAAAATTGAGTCAGAGATATTAAAAAAATCTTTGAATTTGAATAATATTATGTGCTGATATTTTCCTCTGACACTAAGCATAAGAAATGATCACAATATTAATAAATCTATAGTTATTTGTGGAATTTAAGAACCTAGGCTTTTATATTTGCGGTGCTTTTGTTTTATTCATAAAGACAGTAAAACGTTTATATCTATACAAAATAATAACGATGTGATCACGGATTAGAAATGCAATATTTACAACCGACTTCAAAAAAGGAGGTTAGCAATTTGGAATGTATTTTGTTTTATAATTTCTTTTTCAGATTATTATTTGTCGTTGTTTTGAGAACACAAAAGTATTTTTTATAATTTATTCCAAGAAAGAAGTAACACAAAAACTGCAAATCGGTTTGTTCGACGATGCGGTATCCACCTACGAGATCAATCATTTATTTATTTTACTTTAATAAAAACGACTTGCAAGCAAATGGCAATAATTAAAGATACAGACATGCAAAAAACAAAAACAAACAAATCCAAAATCACACACACTACACACAATCATCATTATGTAGGTGGAACAACAGAATAGGTAAAATAAATTTAGTTCGGTTTACTTTAGGAATAAAATACTTTAATCGAGTGGGAGAGGAATTTAATTGTAACTGATTTATTCATATAAAAGATTTACCCATTCAAGCTGTTCCATCAAAATGTATTCAATTGAAATAGTTCACTCCATTGTTAGAACTTCAGAACAATCATTTAATATATTTACGTAGAAATAAATAGTGTACAATACCACTATTTGGGAGCCCAAAATTAAACAGAACAACTGGAAGGTTTTATTATTTATTATATTTTGCATAAAAAAAAGTACTTGGAATTAAAATAATATGTTCGGCCAAAATATTTTTGAACTAGTTTTTGCCACCGAGTTTCATACAAACTTGCAATTACTATTTTAAACCTTGGAGTTAGAATACTACTATCTCGTATTAAGGCGAATTAAATTCCAAGGCGAATTTTACGACAAAACCCTCGCACCTAGCTCCACTGAGTATTGAGAACGTGTTATTTGACTACTACAAATTAGTTGAAATCAAATACTGTCAAGATTTTAAACTCAAAGTGCGTGGCGAGTCTACCACCGTTATCCGGGTTGCTTCAGTTAGATTTAGTGTTACCCAT
The DNA here is from genome assembly GCA_950022985.1 of Udea ferrugalis. Classification (NCBI taxonomy): domain Eukaryota; kingdom Metazoa; phylum Arthropoda; class Insecta; order Lepidoptera; family Crambidae; genus Udea; species Udea ferrugalis. The sequence goes on from OX465521.1 coordinate 604,693, forward strand.
CACCAGGTTAGGCGCTAGTCAGTATAATTATCATTAAGTAGTGTTCCATCAGGATTTGAACTCGTTGCAAAATTAGCCATAGTGTAAAACCACTGGGCTACACTGCTTTTCATAATTTGTCAATTTAATTTGTTTGGCCATTCAATGTACTCGTTGTACATGTTTTTTAAGTTTGAGCTTAATCTCTTCTACAACGGTGTATTATAATTATGATAGTTAATGTTGAACTATACAGGGTGGCCCAAACGGTGAGGATAAAAATTTTTTTTTGGGTTCCTGACATATAGGGGTACCCGAAAATACCCCATGTATGTTTGCCGATTTTTTGTAGTTTTTGAGTTATGATTTTTTTTAAGTAAATTTGAGAATTATCGATCTGACCTCCTAAAACCTCCTTTTTTCGGAAAGTTTGCATTTTTTATTAATTCATTTTTTTGTGACATGGACCTCATTAGTTGTACTTTTACTCATAAAATTAGCAGCTTCATGCCATTAATTAAAGATCTAAATACATTGACCAAAATAAAAAAACTGGGGTGAATGCGAGTCACAGTAAAATTTTCAAAGTTAAATTAAAAATTAAAAAAAAAGTTCCATGACTTTTAAGTAATTTCAAAAACTGCTCAAGACCTTTAGCTTCGTTTATAATAACGAAAACTTGGTGTTTAATAGGCCTTTTTTAGCCGAAACTTGCCGTCAAGTAAACAAAGGTGGAATTTTCTAAGTTAATAATTCGTTGTAAAAACACGTTTTGTTAATTGCTAGGGTTAATGTGGGTTGGACATAACATGGTCAATAAACATGAAGTGAATTAATTCAGGATTTCTTGTTATTCTAGTCAGCCCAGTGTCATTTCAACAGCACAAGTCAGTCTTTGTCCCATGAATAGTAGTTAGCGATACAAGTGCGGAATGTATTATGTCGCTTTGCACTTGTCCCGAAGTATCAAATAATAAAAATCCAATATTATTAAGGATATTTGAAAGGAAGAAAAAAACGTCTATTTAAATAAACGTTAAATTGCTGACGGCTTTACTTTTGACAAGGACATAACAATTGAACCCTTTTTCATCCCATTTCATCCCACTACTGGGCAAAGGTCCCCATGTTCTTCATAGATCTCGATCTTGTGCCAGGGTCTGCCAATATTTCTCATGGAGTCTCAAATCGTAACTCCACCTTTTGTGGGCCTTCCTCTGAACCCTTTTAGCATTGTATAAAGTTTAATTTCTAATGACACTAGCAGCTGTCAAAATGAATTTCTGAGATTAGTTGAACTTTACCAAAAATAAAATAATAGGCATTTATTGATTTTCTGGGATTTGAGTGAAATCCATGTTTAAATGTAATTACCAATGTAATTACCGTTTGAACCGGGAAACTGTCAATCCTAGCTTTTTCATGCTTTCTTCAAGATTTAATTTATTAAATCATTGGTACGTAGGTTTCCATGTTTTATCATGATTTTGAACGCAAATGTATCAAAAATCGTTGTCCGATACAGAATGGGTATGTCATTTTCACTCGTCCCAACTTCTGATCCTCGCCTTACAGCTCGGGCCGACTTCGGGACTCGTGTGTGCAAAACGACATACATTCCGCACTTGTATCCATAACTACCTACTATCAATGGGACCAAGGCTGACTTGTGCTGTTGAAATGACACTGGGCTGATACTAGAATAATAAGAAATCCTAAATTAATTCACTTTATGTTTATTGACCATGTTATGTCCAACCCACATTAACCCTAGCAATTAACAGAAGGTGTTTTACAACAAATTATTAACTTAGAAAATTCCACCTTTGTTTACTTGAAGGCAAGTTTCGGCTAAAAAAGGCCTATTAAGCACCAAGTTTTTGTTATTATAATTGAAGCTAAAGGTCTTGAGCAGTTTATGAAATTACTTAAAAGTCATGGAACTTTTTTTTTAATTTTTAATTTAACTTTGAAAATTTTACTGTGACTCGCATTCACCCCAGTTTTTTTATTTTGGTCAATAAATTTGTACCTTTAGTTAATGGCATGAAGCTGGTAATTTTATGGGTAAAAGTACAACTAATGAGGTCCATGTCACAAAAAATAAAATAAATAAAAAATGCATACTTTCCGAAAAAAATATTTTTTTAGGAGGTCAGATCGATAATTCTAAAATTTACTTTAAAAAAAACATAACTCGAAAACTACAAAAAATCGGCAAACATACATGGGGTATTTTCGAGTACCCCTATTTGTCAGGAACCCAAAAAAAATTTTTTATCCTCACCGTTTGGGCCACCCCGTATGTTTTGTATGTAAAGGACATCCTACTATTATTATAAATGCGGAGGTTTGTATGTGTGGATGTGCCGTGTTGTTCATTCGCGTAATAACTATTGAATGGATATTAATGAAACTTTACAATAAGTTGCTGATAGATTTGAAGTCTACAATTAATAAAAAATACGACATATTATTGTCTTTTACTTAAATCCACGCGGACGAAGTCGCGGGCGGCCGCTAGTGTCGAATCGAAATACAGTAAGGCATCTTGTTGTTATTAAAACATTGACTTTACTGTAATATTTTTTTATTATGAGTGTAGTGGACTTTGTTGATTAACTGAAACTTTTCAACTAGAAACTTTCATTAAATTATCCCGTTTTTGTGTTTACTTAATAGACGTACTTGTTTAAAATGTTTATGTTTTGTTTATAAACACCCACCTTTGCTCCTAAAATAAGGGAAAATGAATAGAAAGAAAAATAGAAGAAAGACTATAAATAAGTTATAAAATATGAATTGAGGCAGTTACCATAATAATTGGAGCCCTTTGAATTAACTTACATTTGAAACAATACATTGTTTCCTAGTAATAATATGAGCTTGATGGTTACACCAAAATTGAACATAAACATAACATAATCGGCCTATATACGTCCCACTGCTGGGCACAGGCCTCACCTCAACTATGAGGTGGAATAAGCCATACTCCAACACGCGGGCTCAGTGCGGGTTGTTGGAGGGGTGTAAGGTTAGTGAGCAACCTTACTGTCAGATGTTATCAAGCCGCCCTAAGGCCTCTGACTAGGCTTAACGACTGACATCTAGCGACGTCAACCGGGACCAACTGCTTAACGTGCCCTCCGAAGCACGGAGATGCCCGAAATACACATCACTAAATTTCGGTCGGATGGTCACCCATCCCTTTTCCGACCCGGCGATGTTGCTTTACAACAACGATCGTCGCCGATCACTGTCACAACTGCGCCACGGGCATTAGGGAGAATTACTATCAACATATCACTTACCAAGTCCGTTTAACCTAAACATCTAAAAGACGTATTCTGTATTTTACTATCAAAAAACTTACATACCTAAGAAGGCAGGTACTTACTGTGCTAAACGGTTTTCCAAATCTATTCAAATTCGCACTTCATCAAGGCTGTTAAATAATGAATTTAAACCTTTAAAACACTGACAGACTACTAGCAAAGTAATTCAATAAGAGTCTCTTCAGATTCTTCAAGTAAACCTAATCAATTATAACTAACTTAAAGCTCAAGACAAGTTCGCGGATTGTATTCATTTAAAGCGAGGAAAAAGTCCTTTTACGCCTTAGAGAAAAATTACAACGAGAGCAAAAAGTGGATTTCGCTTAATTCGATCAACTGCAGCTCTATTAAGGAAAGTTAATTAAAAATAAACTCTGAGCTGACCGGTGGAATGTTCAGAGTTGAAAAGTAACACTAATTTTCACTTGACTACTGATTCAAATCTCATATAACTGACCAAGGCCTACGTCAGACAACGTAAATGATAATGATAATGAACGATGACGACGTAGTAGATTCATTTCGTTCATTAAGAGGTTTTTTATTTTTAGTCTTGACGTGTCATAAATGCTTGTAATGAGCTTAAGGAAGAAATGATTATTTACTTCACTTACTTTACGCTATCAATAATGTTCAAATACAAATTCTACTAATTTCTGAATCTAGAAAATTCGATTTTACTTATGGAAATCGAAAATCACTGAATAGTGAAACGCAAGCCGATGCGTAGAAGGAACTTTTCTCGTTTTCTTACCATACCGTTTTCCTAACAACTCAATGGTAAGCAGTGTGATCAGTTCACTAGTAATCATCAAATATTCTTTGAGCCTTAAAAAAAGACTACGTAGTCAGCCTAACATTTTATATTTTACTGGAAATAAACCTGCAGGTGGAAATGTTTTTTGTTTTTCTTGAAGTTCAAAAACAAGTTTTATCCCAATCCCTTGCTTCGCACCTCCTAAACGCACTTCTACGAGTATCATTATGAAAATATCACTACGAATCGAATCTAAAGCGGGTGGATGTGTTTTCTTTTGCTCTTCATATAAATTGCTTAAATAATAGCAAAACAGAACATTTTTGGAAAGTGTTAATCACCAATGTAATCCGTTATATTCTAACTTCATGTTTGTGCTGATATTCCTGCTTGAGACGTGTCGGTGATTGTGATATCAAGTGAAACAAGTGTGTGAAATCCCGTGTTTGCGCCGTGTTGACCTCTAAAATACACAAAGGGCAAACATTTGCTAACGACGTGAAGTCAGGCAGACTAGAGCATAACATACGGTCATTAATTTAACCAACTTTGGTAATGAGTAGTTGGCGCAGTTGCATTGTCCACATCTTTTGGTTCATTGCGCTCCACTGTCCCCGGGTTCAAATCTGACCAAAGTCAAATAAATAATAAAATTTGTTTGCGTTATTACTAATGCCATCTACAAGAGCAACATAGAATATTGTTGTTGTCTAAAGCACAGATTGGTAATAAAACTGTGAAAAGTTCAACCCAAATACATCTAATAAAATTTACTGCAATTTAGCACAGATGGCGCCAATAAAGACATTGTGTGTCGGTTGCCATAATGCTATTGAGAGCAAGCAAAGTTTCCTACAATGTCATCTATGTAAGCAGAAATACGATCTCTTTTGCGCAAACTTGTCGGAGAAGCATTACAAGACCATGACGAAGGATAACAGGCAGTCGTGGAAGTGTTACGGCTGTAGAAAAAAGCAACCAAAGAGGGATACTCGTAATACGGATACGCCGGTTCGTGGCCGGGAGGCCGGGGCGGGCATTTCGAACCCCGAAAACGACGAAACCTGTGACAATGTTACTTTTCGCAAGGTGAAATCCTCTATTTGTGAATCTCCAACCTTGTCGACCGAATCCACTTCTAATGAATAGTCATTAGAAGTGGATTCGGTCGACAAGGTTGGAGATTAGCATAGCTAGCAGCATAGCTGGCAATTCAGATCTTATAGCCTCCAGAACTTCTTCAGTGACTAAACTCGGTCTTTTAGTCTATACTAAAAGACCGAGTTTAGTGAGGAGTTCTTGTAGGTCTTCCCTCACTGTCATCAATTCGGATCGCACAATTCTTGTCAGCATAGCTGGCAATTCAGATCTTATAGCCTCCAGAACTTCTTCAGTGACTAAACTCGGTCTTTTAGTCTATACTAAAAGACCGAGTTTAGTCACTGAAGAAGTTCTGGAGGCTATAGGTTAGTCTATACTAAAAGACCGAGTTTAGTCACTGAAGAAGTTCTGGAGGCTATAAGATCTGAATTGCCAGCTATGCTGACAAGAATTGTGCGATCCGAATTGATAATACGTCAATGCGCGGACACTATTGGGTTTGCGTTGAAGGATGATGACGTAATTACCTGCACGAGAGTTGCTAAGCTGAATAAAGAGAGCAAGCTGCCACGCACTGTTGTAGTCCGATTCAAAAGCGTGATATGTCGAGACGAATTCTACTCGGCTGTCACCAGATTTAATAAAGCAAACCCTAATGGGAAACTGAATACATCGCTGTTGGGGTATGGTGGAGAAAGAAAACCTATCTTCATTTCAGAACACCTATCTCCGGAAAACAAGGCTCTACACGCCGCTGCAAGGCATAAGGCCAAAGAAATGTCATATATGTTCGTGTGGGTTCGCAACGGTCGTATTTATGTCAGAAAGAACGCGGAGTCCCAACATATTCTAGTAAAGAACAGCAGCAGCTTGGACCTGATACGCTAGTATTGTGATTGACTTTAATTGTGATTTTGAGAATAGTTCCTGTGTTTTTTTTTCAATCTTTTTAATGTCAGTATCCATATTTTATCAAAATTTAAGAGGCATGAATAGTAAATTGGTTGACATCTACCAGTCTGTATTATGTCATAGCTTTGATATAATATGTCTTTGTGAGACGTGGCTCAGCGACAGGGTGCTTTCTTCTGAATTGTTCGACAGCAGATACGAGGTGATACGTGCGGACCGAAGTAAGCAGTTTTGTAAACTATTTAATAAGCGGCACGGGGGTGGGACACTTGTAGCTTTTTCCAAGAAACTAGACGTTACTGTAAGAGACGACCTGCGAACGGGCATTTTGGATGACGTATGGCTACAGGTTAAAATCAGCGCACGCCTCACCGTGGTTTTGTGCTGTGTCTACATACCGGATTATATACCTTTGGAAATGTTCGCTGATTTTATTAGGAGGTGTCAAACTGTAATCTGCAGGGTCTCTTATGCCACTTGTATCGTTGGTGACTTTAATTTGGGCGATATGAGATGGTCTGAGCAGTCGGGTTACCCTTTGAATCATGCATGTCTGAAATCAGAGCTTTTGTATGACCTTTGCCATACGACATGTTTGAAGCAGCTAAACATTGTTGCTAACCACAATAATAGGATATTGGATTTAGCACTCACAAACAGCAATGATTTTACATTGGTTCCTGCTTTACCCATCAGCCGTTTGGATGTACACCATCCACCTTTTGAGTTAGGGATAAAAAAATCGGAAAATGCTTCATTGAAAAATAATGTGCCTTCAAGCAAACTTTGCTTTTATAAAACAAACTTTGTTAAATGCATCGAGGAACTTGAGCGGCATGATTGGGATCAACTGGCTTTAGGTTTAGATTGCAATGCATTCCTGCAATTGTTTTATAGTGTATTGCATGATATTATCTCAAAATTTACCCCTCAAATAAAAAATAAACACGGAAAGTACCCTGTGTGGTTTACGAAAGAGTTAATCAAAACATTAAAAAGCAAAGACAAATGTCACTTGCGGTATAAAACGCACAAGAATCCAAGAGACTATGACTCTTACTCATTACTTAGGTCAAGAAGTAAAAAACTCATTGATAAGTGCTACAAAAACTACATCGCCAGTATAGAAGACGAGATGTCTTCTAACATAAGAGCTTTTTGGAGATACACCAGAAATAAGAGAATTACAAATGACATACCTAATTGCATGTCTTACAATGGGCGCTCAGTAAACTCAGGCCAGGACATCGTAAACGTGTTTGCTGAATACTTCTCATCAGTTTATGCCAATCATTCGCCATCTCCCTATTCACCGCAATTTCCCGAAACAAGTTTTTCTATCGGTACCGTTTCAGTCGCTTTGGATACGGTATCATCACATTTGAAGTTGGTGGATGTTAATAAGGGTGCTGGTCCAGATGGAATTCCTCCCATTTTTGTACGCTCATGCGCTGCCGCACTGGCCAAGCCCCTTTGTCTGATATTCAACAAGTCTTTAACCGAAGGATGTTTTCCTACTTTATGGAAAATTGCTAAAATTACACCAATCCATAAGAACGGTGACAAGACAAATGTTGCCAACTACCGCCCAATAAGCATACTCAGTTGCTTTCCAAAAATCTTCGAGAGCATTATTTACTCTCACTTATATCAGCATATCGCGCACAGATTGCACCCAAGTCAGCATGGATTTGTCTCTGGCCGTTCAACTGGTTCCAACCTTTTAGTCTACACGAGTTACCTTTGTGAATCATTTAATAGAAAGATTCAAGTGGACTCTGTTTATATAGATTTTTCAAAGGCATTTGACCTTGTAAATCATTCTATATTGTTAAAAAAGGCAAGTCATCTGGGTATTCATGGCAATCTTCTTCGTTGGTTGCGATCTTACTTGGAGAATCGCTCTCAGCTTGTGGCCCTTCGTGGATTTGATTCTGTTCCTTTTGCCGCTTCATCCGGTGTTCCGCAGGGGTCTAATCTTGGTCCGCTTCTGTTCCTGATGTTTGTAAACGATTTGCTTGAACAGATAAGTAGCCATAACCTCGCATATGCAGATGACATAAAAATCTTCAAAAGAATTGAGAGTGTTCGAGACTGCGAAACTCTCCAGAAAGACCTTACTTCAATTCATCATTGGTGTATTGAGAATCGCATGTCTCTCAACATTAAGAAATGTCAAGTGATAACTTTCACCAAGAACAAGAAGTCTCACTTATTTCACTATTGGAAATGTACTGGACCGGGTTGACGTTGTTCGCGATTTGGGTATCTTATTTGATAGCACCCTTTCTTTTAGGGCTCATTATGACTTTATGTTAAATAGAGCTAATCGAGCTCTAGGTTTCATCTTCCGCACTGCCAAACCGTTCAAACTCAAGGAAACTTGGATCACGTTGTACAATACACTAGTGCGAAGCATTTTGGAATACTGTTCTTCGGTATGGTTTCCGGTATACGATGTACACAATAACAGGATCGAAGCTGTTCAGCGGAAATTTCTCAGAGGCCTATCAACTAAACTTGGATTGAGACGGAAATTACCCACTTATGAGGATAGGCTTCAAAAATTCAACATGATTTGCCTTGAGAGGCGCCGACTGGTATCGGATCTATCTACTCTCCACAAAATTGTCAACGGAATGCTGGGCAGCTCCTTGCTGGAGCGAGTGCATTTTAAGATTCCTGGCCGTTCAGTGCGTATCCCTCAACTGTTCGCTGTACCACACACCTTTAATAACGTAGCTGCCAACCATCCAGTCTACAGGATGTGTAAGCTTTACAATAGCGGTAAAGTTAAGACTCACAAAGACATATTGAGCAGCAATATTGGCTCGTTCAAGTTATCTTTAAAGAAATCCAATTAGTAGTTACATTTTCCTGCTTTAGTAATTATTTAATTTCTATTTAGTAACATAAGCTGTGTATTGTCGTAAATGGATGTCAGATTTAAAACGATGCAATACCAATTGTTAAGAAGATATTTCATAATCTGTTATCTGTGACTTTACCTAATAAATAAAAATAAAATAAAATAAAAAATATCGTAGTATAGTGCTGCGTACACTCGGTTTGTCGGCTACGAAAGCGAACGTTTATGTAATCCGTAGCATGTCACGCGTTGTAGCAAGTAATGTAGCAGTTGACTTCGTAGTATTTTATCTCGTGGTTTCCGGTACTGTTTCGGTTACTGTTTAACTTTTGGGGCAAAATTGTTTTTTGTTGTATTTGTTAGAACTCTGACTGATACGATAAGATATTGATTCGTTATATCCATTACATGTCTTGATAAGGAGGCGAGTATTTATAAATTATCATTACATATTCACACTGGCACTGACTGAACAAATATATACTTATAGACGTCGAAAAATTTGTCTCTAAAGCACTAGCCTTATTCTTTCCTAAAAAAAGCACAACAAACAGCAAACAGCGGTTACTCCGACGATCACTTCTCAACAAACATTATTTTTGCTTGTAATTCCGATCTTGCCAACAAGATGACTTCAAAAGTCTAGAAACTAATTAATCAAATACAAAGACACGAAATATTAGACATTAACACTGTTGTTAAAATAATATAAATACTCAGTACTTATACAAACATAAATGTTAAACTTGTAAAAATGTTATATAAGTTAAAATATTAAGTTTCATGTAAGTGAATGTCATTCTTTAAGAGAAATAAAGTTCTTAAACCATAAATGTGTGGCTGATTTCGGAAACTGGATTCTGTACTGAGAAGAACCGGTGGAAAGAGGAGCGCAGGAATGTTCATTTCATTCATTAGTTTGTAAGGAAACATCAATTTTTATTTGGATTGAGTTTGAAGGTAAACTTCCTGTTCTTTTACTATTCTAGTAATAACAAATCGATTGAAAAATAACGCCGATCATCCTAACCTCAAACAAAGCTTCCCAAAAGTGTCGTCCTTAGCAAAGAATATCTTCCGGAATCGCCGAGTGCGCCGGTTTCCGGCTCGCTGGACTGACAAAATGTTTGACTCCGCCGATAATGGCGTGATTGAGCGCTAACGCCATAATCTGAACGAATTCGAACGTTCTTTTACAATTTTATTATGGTTCTTGGTGGGTTAACTGTCGAAATTATTCAATTTCATTCACAATAATTACATACTTTGTAATGTAAATAATTACTGTTATTGAAAAGAATTAAGGACATATGACTAAACGTTTCCTTTGTTTTTGCAAATATGATAATACTCAGGCTAAAACGAGGGATAAATAAAACCCCAGACGCAATAAGAGTAATGTTATTACATTACGTATCTACAGCAAAACTGATGGTTGAATTTAAGTTAGTACTCATTTATAATACTCAACACTTTCTGCAGTATTTAGGTTTTCGACCATTTTTGATGTAGGAAAGATTCAGACCGTCAAAATTGCTAAAAAGCATCATGTATTTACCCAGAGGACAAGAGTATAGTGTATTTTTTGAACTTGTGTTTGTCTTTCGAACAGTCTCTATCAAGCTAAAGCGTCAAACAAAGTAGCAGTACATTGAAATTCACACTGTAAACAAAACTGAAATCCTGTCTACCTTACCTACGACTATTTCGCAACAGTAAAGAAGTCCAAATAATTTGTCCCTGCTAAGACATTCTATAGCATTTTCGTGAGCACAAAAGCCACGTCCGTCATCCAATCCTCTCGCCTTCGCAATCACACGCGGCTGTTTTGTCGGCCGGTAGGACCCGGGGGATTCCCCCAGTCCGGGGATCGGCCCTCTAGTTTAGTTTATTGAAAACTCCACAGTGCTCTGTTGTTGCAAACGACTGCTCTGATTCCTAAAGGAATGGCGTTTGAAGTAGTTCTCTGGAGAGCTGAATTTAAAGTTTGTTTACTTGAAGTACCTGCTGTTATTGCCAGTAGGGTAGGATCTAGCGTCCGTTCATACTTGTCCGTTGATTTAGCACGTCCTCTAATCAATCAAATCGTCCCTAATTAGAAAGTCAAGTTCACAGTGTGGTCACTGTGAACTAGTGTGTAAACGCATACTTTCGAACGCAAAGGTTGTGGATCTGAGTTTTTTTTTAAATTTAGAAATCTCTGCATTCTTAACGCAAACGGACTATAGTTTTTGAGTTTTTTAAGTGTTGAGAAGTTATTTGAATATCATTAACGTAACTAATTTGTAACTTGTTACAGCTCGGTTGCTATATTTTGTATGTTTGATGGGATAGGCTGTACCTGTACATGTAACCTTACCGTGAATTTGATGATAGTCAACTGGTGACTCGTCCCGGCTTTGCATGAGTGTAATGGGATATTATATTATATTTAAACCTCCTCCAATGACGCCACGTCCGTCATCCAATCCTCTCGCCTTCGCAATCACACGCGGCTGTTTTGTCGGCCGGTAGGACCCGGGGGATTCCCCCAGTCCGGGGATCGGCCCTCTAGTTTAGTTTATTGAAAACTCCACAGTGCTCTGTTGTTGCAAACGACTGCTCTGATTCCTAAAGGAATGGCGTTTGAAGTAGTTCTCTAGAGAGCTGAATTTAAAGTTTGTTTACTTGCAGTACCTGCTGTTATTGCCAGTAGGGTAGAATCTATAGTACGTTCACACTTGATTCCGTTGATTTAGCACGACCCCTAACCAATCAAATCGTTCCTAATTAGAAAGTCAAGTTCACAGTGTGGTCACTGTGAACTGGTGTGTAAACGCATACTTTCGAACGCAAAGGTTGTGGATCTGAGTTTTTTTTTTAAATTTAGAAATCTCTGCATTCTTAACGCGAACGAACTATAGTTTTTGAGTTTTTTAAGTGTTGAGAAGTTATTTGAATATCATTAACGTAACTAATTTGTAACTTGTTACAGCTCGGTTGCTATATTTTGTATGTTTGATGGGATAGGCTGTACCTGTACATGTAACCTTACCGTGAGTTTGATGATTGTCAACCGGTGACTCGTCCCGGCTTTGCATGAGTGTAATGGGATATTATATTATATTTAAACCTCCTCCAATTACGCCCCGTCCGTCATCCAATCCTCTCGCCTTCGCAATCACACGCGGCTGTTTTGTCGGCCGGTAGGACCCGGGGGATTCCCCCAGTCCGGGGATCGGCCCTCTAGTTTAGTTTATTGAAAACTCCACAGTGCTCTGTTGTTGCGAACGACTGCTCTGATTCCTAAAGGAATGGCGTTAGAAGTAGTTCTCTGGAGAGCTGAATTTAAATTTTGTTTACTTGCAGTACTTGCTGTTATTGCCCGAAGTAGGTAGTAGTAGTCAATGATTTTATAAATAAAGTTTTGAAGTATGAAATTGAATACAAAGACGTAGATAGGTTACTTGTGCTTAAAAAATGGCACCCGAAATAAAAACTTCGAACACCTGAGCAAAGCATTGACATTTTGTGACGACACTGCGCAACATGACATGCCTTTAGGCATTAAGTCCGCCAATTGTACTTGTTTTCACTGTGCATAAAGAATGAATAAATAAATAAATAGACATATCTGTCTCGTTTACGCTCTAGTTAATAATCATACTACGAGTATCTTGTACACACGGTCAAATTATAGGTACGTACGCCAGGGGACAATTTTTGACTTCGCATCTGTACTAACATCTGTATCTGTATCAGTAGTAGTAGTATTTGAGTTATAAGTGCCAAGGTGTTATTTGAATATCATTAACATAACTGATTTATAACTTGTTACAGCTCGGTTGCTGTATTTTGTATCTTTGATGGGTTAGGCTGTACCTGTACATGAAACCTGACCGTAAGTTTGATAATCAACTAGCGACTCATCCCGGCTTCGCATGTGTGTAATGGGATATTATTTTACATTTTAACCTCCTCCAATTACTCTATATATTAAAAGAAACTGCATTAAAATCCGTTGCGTAGTTTTTAAGCATCTTATTCAATCATTTAAGCAATCACAGGGACAAAGAAAGCGACATTGTTTTATTCTATGTGGTAATACTCACAGATTATAACTAATAATTGATTATGAAGGTTGAAGTTTTTGTTCTTCTGATAAATTGCCTAAGAACTATCCGTTCTTAGGCAATTTATTGTTTTTATTTGACGAATAATATAAATCTTCCACCCACTCATACTACAAAAACTTCATCCTATTGTCTTATCTAACGAAAACTTCTCTAAACTAATAATACTTAAATCCACAGTTAAAATTGAATTCTAAAGTTTCAACTCAAACAGAAGTTTAAATACGAGCTTAATTTGATTAGAGTTTAATAAAAGAATTATTGATTGCGAAGAATCTTAAGAATGTCTAAGCATAACTCTAACTTTGGAATTCACACAAAGTTATTAATCTTATCTTAAATCTCGAACTACCGCAGAATGAGCTCGGTAACTTGGGGAGTTACGCTATAATAGGTACATTGAAATTCGTAAAGGCAAACATCTCAGCTGCTTAATTAACCGACGAAATTAGTTATTGTTATGAAAAAGTAACAAAAGGGAGCAAGTTCGCAACGCGCTTGAGTGTCGAGTTAGCTCGCGGGGGCTCTAAGCTAAGAACTGTAGAGGGAATAGAGCTCCGAGTATCCTCAGGTAAAATTTAAACAATTGTATCTGCTTATTAGTCAGTAGGTCCCACTGAAAATCAGCGTCTGGGCCTATCAGGTCCAGGCATTAGCTGAGTACCATTTAATTTTGGACATCGTGACACTGCTGTCTGGTAGAAATTATTGTTTATTTTTCTACTATTTATATTATTATTTTTACTTTCACAATTTTGTTTTGTTTCTTTTGTGTCTGTATGTTGCGATGCTCAGAATCAATAAACTTTTTTTTTTCTTCCTTTCACTGAGCGAAAATGTTCACCGAGTCATTAAATTTGCGATTTTGTTTGTGTTTACCTGATGTTTAATTTTGATGTTGCTTGGTATTGTCTTTTGTTTGTTATCTTTTGTTTCTTCTTACATGTGTATATTTGCTATCTGAATAATGGTGAAAATAAAAATACTCACTTACTGGTGACAAAAAAAAAACACGATAATAAGCAGTTGTCATTTATAACATTTTCATTAACTTTCAAGTACCAGATTTTACAAAAACTCAGCCCCAGCCTTTAACGGGTTGTTTTTAAAGTAAGTCTTCATCATTACTTCCCTCAACTACTAATTCATAAAAGTGTATTCGTGGTTCCTAAACAGGCAAATTATCAAAGTTGATAAATGGTATGGCCAAAAAATAACAGTCACTAAATAAGAAAATAGTGAAATTTTGTTATTTGTAACAACCAACCAATATCTTAGGGTCTTTCAGCACCTTATGACCTGATGAACTAAATAGAGTTCAATTGAGTCATAGAAATGTTATAAAAGAGAGATTGCACCTCTTATATAGTGCACTCACTAGTGCACTTCAATATCGCTAGCATTTCTTGTTAATATCATTAAGATTAGCCGCTGCCGTCAAAACCTACCAACACCAACTCAGTACCTCACCACCTCTCACCTCGACAGTACCTACTCAGTTATCTTTCTGAAAAATTGAATTTAAAAACGGTAATCTTAATAACTTGCGCCAGCCTTCAAGGAAATTACACTGAAGCGTAGAACTTGTTTTAATTCTGACAAGGCAAGCAACTCTCGCCTTTATTAACAATCATGGGAGTAGGAGTTTTGCCTGAAGACTGAGTTGAGACTTGATGTATGTACAGTTCAACTATCTTACCCGTTCGTCTTAAGTTGGTTTAATGAAAGGCAACATTTATAGTTTACTGCAACGCTATCAATTTCTTCTGCTAATGGAAAGTTTTCGTTTTTGATCCTTGTTTCTTCTTAGAACTAGAAACTTGACTTTATTTTTGACAGTTCCATTGGCTGAAGCGTTTATTCAAGTAACGGTTAACGTTGTACCGCTAGAGCATAGTTTAAGCATTGACGTGTTTTGTCACTTACTCGCAAATGGCGGCAGCAACAATAATGAGAGACAAAGCGGTACAAAAGTTAACGTGTTGTTGAAGCGCTGTTTAAGTTTTCATGAATAAGGGGGGTAGTCGTTTTTATATCATCTATCTCGCACTTGATTAAGGTGATATGTGTTTCCTACAATCCAGGGGTTTTAAACGGGGTGTGAAACGGCATTTATGCAGGCCTTCAGAACGACCAACCCTGTAGTTACTTCATTACTGTACTTGTCAACCCCATATCTGGTCTGGACCTCACGGCTGCTTTCCATCAGGCAAAGGTAATTTTGAAGGCTACAATAAAAAAGTGAGCATGTGACAGTGGATCTAGAACAATCTTCTGTTGTAAAGCAATGCACGTCATGAGTCGGAAATGGTACTGGTGTACGTTAGACAATTTAGTCCCAGGTGACAGATGTAGTTGTTGCCTAGCGTAATAATATTTGACAGTATGGCTTATCACTATTCTTACACAACTCTAGCAATTCGCAGTGAGCCCGCTTGTTTGAGTATGGCTTGTGCCACTTCATAGTTGACGCATAAATCCTATACACAAGGCTTTTTTTCATTTAATGACAGTTTCATGATGGTTCTAAATAGGTAAGGTCACCGACAATGTCGCTTGTGCCTATGTTTGTATACTGTGTATTTATTTATTATTTTTATCATATTATTTAAGTCTATTATTAGGTGTATTTTTGTTTGTTTTGTTGATGATTTAAAAAAATATAATTTTAATAATTATATTTGCTTACGCTTGAGATTAAGACATAATAATATTAAACTTGTGAAATATTAAAATGTGTGCAATGACACATATCAGAAATACATTACATTAACCGAGATATGGAGCAATCGTGAAAAATACGTATCATGTCACGGCATTGTACCGACTTTAAAGAATTTAGATCCAGTGCAAATTAACAAGAAACACAAAATTTTTGTTAAAGCAGTAAATAATATTTAAGCTGTCTCTGGAGTCCAACCCGGTAACCAGAGAGAGACATAAAATGTAATACTCGGCCTCCGCGGCACTTTTATTGCCGCTATGTGTAAAGCTTGTAAAAAAATTACTCGCGACTCACTTTTTATTCCCCGCCGCGAGGGAATGAGGTGATGATAATTTTTTATACGCGTTCCTTCCGGCGGAATATTGCTCTTGAAGCGTCTTTATTTCGACGGACGTAATTGTCGGGGTGTGAATAATGGGACTGTTGTTACGCTTCGAGTTATTAGCAGCAGTATTCTTATATTGTTTATTATTAGGTATTTGAACTCAAATTAAAGACGTCATGCAGAAGGCTGCTCAACTTAAGTGGGACTGGGCTGGACTCATCTGCCGCTTGCCAGCTGAGCTTTGGGCCAAGAGCGCTACTGACTGGGACCCTAGGAACAAGAGACGCGATAGACCAAGGCGACGGTGGAGAGACAAACTGAACGGCTACATGAAGGACTGGTCATTACTAGTACTCGATCGCAGTCAGTGGAAGAAAAGTAGGAAGGCCTTTGCCCAGCAGTGGGACACATAGGGCTAATAATAATAATAATTAGGTGTTTTACCTATAATCAGCCTGCGCTATCTTACTGCTGGGCAAGCCTTACTACCCGTCCTCCACCGAAGCTCCAGAGCCATGATGAATCCATGCTCCAAATGCGAGTCCAACTCGTCCCATCATCGCCTTTTTAGTCTGCTGCAAAGTTAGTTCATTTTCTGCCATGTATATTTGCCATGTGTGTTGTATCTATCGGTCACTCTACTAGACCACTTAACTAGGCATCCGACATACGTTTCTAGGTTAGTCCCACTTAAGCTGAGCGGCCTTTTGGGAGACGGCGGTAACAATGCTTTTTCTATCGTTAAAAATACTTTGGTTTTGCTATAGGATCTTTGATATAAAAAAAATACATATACATTTGGCGCCTTTGAATTCAGCAAAAAACCCCTTCATTAAAAATGTATTTATGATAACAACGCAGGAAGAAGATGCATTTATTTATTTCAGAAAGTGGATCCCTGCCTACGTCTGCTACACTTTTAATCCACCGAGCTGACCGTTTACTCATTTCGTTAATCCGCTTACATGTTTTATGCATAGGATATCCAATTTGTCATAAGAAATATTCAGTATTCATCACATGAATGTGCATGCCGCAGAAAAGTTGTGAGCCATTTCTGTTGCAATTTTCATCTTGTATTTTAAATTGTCTGCCAAATAAATATACGGGATGAGTTCGGAATTTCACAAGGGAGCGTACTTGGCCCGTTATTATTTATACAATACATAATTGACCTACCCAGTATAAAAGAAAAAAAAACCGTACTATCTGTTGATGATGTATCTTTTGCACATAATTAATGTGACTTTGTAACATAATATCGGGTCTATGTAATTAAATTCCTAATAGTATCTGAAACTTTTGCAGAGGTCAGTGGTTGCAAGCAAACACGTGAAATCGAAAAACGTGACATCAAATAGACCATGCCGAAAATTACGTAGAAAAAGATTGAAATCAAGACCAGTCTATAAGTCCAAAATAATAAAAACAATGTAGCTACGTACTCCACGTCTCCAGTAAACTTAAAGCTCATATATAACTAAATACATATACATACCAAAACGGCGTATACACAAGGGTTATAATCGTGTGTACACAAAACTCGTCCATGTAGACTTATTAGCCTGGAGGGCGAGTTGATTAAACACTGCGGAGATACACCCGCGAATTTGCCAGGTATAATTACATGGGCCCCGTGTATGAGGATGTTCGGGCTTAGCTTGGGTGATGTTATGAAGGGAGTTATCAAAAATAAAAATGGGACTTGATGTTTAAGCCGTGTCTCGAGTAGTGAGGTAAATAGAGGATAGTAAAATTACCCAGTAAACTATAACGAAACAATAGTGAAGGGATTATGGAATCTGTAAATGATTTAAAAAAAACTTTGCTTTTGTTTTCAAGAATTCTGCAAGACACGAAAAACACTGCTAATACCTACCTTATATTCTTAAAAAAACTCTTTAGAATATATTTTCTCTTAAAGCGGAAATTAAAGACAAGACACTCATTTATTTAATTACAGTGCTAATATAAAAAAACTGGGGAACCTTTTACTAGGATCACTGGGCACCAAACTAAAAAGAACTCATATTATAGGTTGACTGAAAAACAGACCAAAATGTTTTTAAATCCATTAATTGATACTAATAACCACATAACTAAAAACAAGCATTCATCTCATGAGTTTATCGTTCTGGGTAGGAATCGAACTCACAACCTTTTGCGACAACGAGCCCGTCAAACCCAATTCAGATTGAAACTCAATCAAAAGACAAACAAATTGATCAAGCCCATTCCCCCACACAAGCAGAAATTCAACGACCTTCCGTCGTAAACATTTCAATCCCCTCCAATTTATACTTTATTTGCCCTCAATCACCACGTGAAGCTCATCTGTGGGATCCAAACGGTTTAATATAACGAGATGAGGCAAAAATGTTCCAAGTCACGGTTCTTATTACCGGAACGTTTAATATTTTCAATTTAATCTCATTATAGCCTTTGAAGACGGGAGAGGGAAGTGTTCGAGGTGTGGTTCTTGATTTCAATGGATTGAAAGAAGTTGTTATTCGTATTCTTTGAAGGTTATTCATTTGAAATTTTAGAAATTGTAAGGTTAACTGATGAAAATTTTAATGGAGTATCACCTGAAAATTACTTAAATGGAATGAACTAAAACTAAGTTTAAACGATTGAAAGCAACTAAAGCTATGTCATTATCAATGGAACATTGATAATGACATAGCTTTTTGTGTGCCACTGGTAAGTATTACAGTTTAACATTCGATTTATCCCCGATAGACACGCGAGTTTACGCCAATATTGTATCCTGTGTTTGTTACAATTGTAGGAGCTGTTTGGGTGTTCTATTCTTAACAAGATGCCTTTTTTTTTCTTTTCGTAAAATTGAAAAACATTCCATCGCTTCGTTTCAAAAAGCTTTTGTTCAGTTTAAAATATTACCATAAATGGTAGTTGCTTTTTATTTCATAAGGCTCTTGATAAAAAGTTGCATTCTGACAGCTGATAAAAGGGATCTCAACTGACCCGACAGTCAAGCACCCTCTTCATGTGGCCTGTTTAACTTGGGCATTATTTACTACATTTAACTCCTAAACATTTACCCTACTTTTGTGGAAAAAGATTCCACAAAATCCAGTGGCCGTTTCTCTTTACGGAGTTACCGCCCGAGGCTCGAGTGGCCTCTTACCAATCGCCCTTAAATTCAATTTTTCTTCGCCATTTTAAAAGGAGTTACTTTTAGGGCTTTGGGGCATTTATTTCTTTTGAAAAGCACACGTATGTCATCATTTCCTTTTTGGAGAATGATATTATCATTCATCAATAATATCATTTTTTTTTTTAAATGGGATGAGTGTGGTCACTCATCGGGGTGTTTAGTGTTGTGTATTTTGGGCATCTCCGTGCTTCGGAAGGTACGTTAAGCAGTTGGTCCCGGTTGACGTCGCTAGATGTCGGTTGTTAAGCCTAGTCAGAGGCCTTAGGGCGGCTTGATAACATCTGACATTAAGGTTGCTCACCAACCTTACACCCCTCCAACAATCGCACTGAGCCCGCGTATTGAAGTATGGCTCGTTCCACCTTATAGTACGCATATGGGCTGTTTATGTATGTTTGTGTGAGTGATTACATTTTTTCTGAGGAGCTAATTATACTAGTTTGGAAGAAAATGTATTGCATTATTATGTTGCTCGTAAACAGTCTCTCAGACCAATCAGGTAGACATGAGATTCAAGTTTATTTTATTCAATTATAATTTAACATTTCATTGATTTTGTATTCTGTTCAGTAATTTAACAATTTGTTATTACTTTTGAAATCGGTCTGCATAAAAATTTTTTGTTTCTTTACTTTAACTGTTTCGTCAGTTTTGCGATGTCCTGAAATAACTAACCTTTCTTCTTTTTCTTCTCATGAGGAAGCCAAGGTTTAACAATCCAAAAGGACACATTACATTTTGTGAAAAAATGGGGTCCCAGGGTGAGGCCATTCCCTACATGATGAAACAAACGTAAGACGAACAGTAGTTTAGTTAAGGAATGGGCACACCGCTGCACTGCTAAGACCAACATTGTTTTTTTGAATAAATGGTACACCATTTATTATTGGGGTTATTGGTGATTCAACTGTGTATTTATTTATTATTTTTATCATAGTATAAAGTTTTTTTATAAGTCTAATTATTAAGTGTGTTTTTGTTTGTTTTGTTGACGATTTAAAAGCGCTTGTAACAGGTCTATTTAAATATTTTTTCTTTTTAATATAACTGTACTATACTGTAACTGTACAATAAGTCTTAGTGTGAAAGTGTAAATTATGTTCTTCGACTTGTTGACATGTAATGTAATGGCATGGCATGTAATTTCTGACATGCCATGAGGATTTATCTCGTAAATTTTAACGGGACCTTTGTATGGTCAAGGTCATGCTCAAACGATCTATTAAAATATTTTTTTAAACTAACTCCAAAACCTTACTGAGTTTTATTTATATACAGGGTGGCCCAGCGACAGTGGTTCCGAATTTTTTGTTTAGATAGAGGGAATCATAAGAAGTCATTTAAAAAAAAACACCAATGACGCGAAAATCAATACTTTAAAAGTTATTAATTTTCAAGTTTCATTCGAAATTTCTCAACTACAATCACATATTTCACTCTTGTTTGGAAACTCTCGCACTCACTATCAGGGTCATTTCATATTTGGTATGAAACTACAATAGTCATGTAAGTACCATAATATGTGCGCATTGTGAGTTTATTCTAAGACAATTTGTGTAGTTTTCTTTTTTTAATATAAATTTTCGCCATTTAAAAAACTATTTTAAAAACTGAAAATATTGAAAAACCATTACTTCTTTTGATAAGTAAACAATACCAGTGTGCACAACCCTAGCCGACGCGGTTTTAACGCGATGGGACTCCAAGATTAATGGACCCTTTGTAACTTTCAACGCCAAAGCGCTATTCTAAGTTATTGAAAACTGGCTATTTTTCCATCTACGTTCTTTTTTATTTGCCTCACAACACGGAAAATCTTTGGAGTTTAAACTTTTTTGGTATTGATGTATCGAACAATTGTAATTATTATTTATTTGTTGGCGATTAAAAATACAAACTTTCGAAAACAAGTTTAGTGTCATTGTACATAATATTAGGATTGTTTAGCTACTAAGTTATCTCATTTTTACAAAATAATCAAAACATTTTCAGTTTATCAATCTTCATTCCTGAGTAAAACTCAATTCACTACCTGACTCCATTGAATTTTAAAAGTGTTATAATTTTCACACGAAAAATGAATAAAGAGGATAAAACAAATTTTTCATTGGAAAGTGGACTCATGGAAGATTTTTATGTTATTAAACTCCACCTAAAGGATTGAGGGTTAAGATTTATTGGTTTTTATGTTTTGTATCTATGTTAGGCTATAAAGTTTTAATACTGTGGGCCGATTATATTTGACGATCTTAAAATTGAATTTGTTTCACTGAAATGTAATAGTATGAACTGATTTTATTTTGTTTGGCCCTGGCACAGTAACGTAATTTCACATTTTGAATAGATATATTCTATTTTGAGATGATGATAAAAATAGATAGCAAGCGCGCACAGAAATAACGACTAACGACACTCATCGTCTTAGGCAAGAACAAAATACAATTGATTCTAATTTTACGTTCCTTGAGAGTCTCATTAATTAGCCGTTAGAATCCCACTGCTGAGCACAGGAACAGTAAACAGAGAACAGTAAAATATCTACATACAAACGTGCCGCTTTCGGTTTGAAAGTGTGGGTGCGCGTCGCGCGCCGTGTCGGCACGCAATTTGTCGGAACGTTGAATAGGTTTAGACGCGCCCTGAAGAGGTTTTTTATTTTCATTCAAACGTCAAGTCATAAAGATACAACGCCAAAACTTACCCGTGAGTTCTTCGCGACGCACTTGCCGGGGCACTCGTCCCAGAGCTGAGCAACACTCCCTAACATTGCGGGCCTGGCCCGCTATCTCTATCTTTACTGCATCGGTCATTCTTCCAGTTATTCCATTAACTAATCGCAATAGACAGCAACCTCCGTTTTTGGGCATTTTGATTTGTTGTGTATGCGTGGCATGGTGGCGTGGCACTCCGCTCATGCTGCTTGCGGCATCTGTCATTGTCATTCTGTCTGTCTGTCATCCGGCCCGCCTGACATCCACTGCATGGCTGCGGTCCGAAATGCGACTGCGCAACTTAACGCAACTCCTTGCGCCCTCCGCGCGCGGCGCTAGTGTTGCATACCAGGAGTTTTAGAAAGCCGAATAGCCGATGTATTTATTTGTTTATGTGTATTACTCCACCCAATCTTTTATGTTTTCATCTTATGTATTTATTGTCCTTGCTATATTTCAATCTTTGCTTATCTATCTTTTTTTCTTTATACATTCTAACCCCTTAAGTAATTTTTCATTTTTATTTTTTTTTATTATTCTTCTGTTTTAATGTCGGACGACAATACCGCCGAGGCCCTGACAGAATACCAGCATCGTTGCAGCTTCAAAGCTGCGACGGAACAAATGCTGAGGCAGGGACCTCGTTGGCCTCGCACTGTAGGCTCATTTTTTTTTATTTTGTATGTATCAATGTGTCAAATTTCTTTTTTTTTTGTACGTGGTTTAATTGTTGTGTGTTTTTAAATGTTCACCTGTTTTTTTAAATGAGTCTGCTGTATGGCCAATAAAATACTTTTCTTTCTTTCTTTCTTTCAATTTCACGCACACGCTAGCATAAAATAAGATGGAATAAGGTGGCGGCAGTACGGACGGGCTGTGCCGCGTGTCTGTGAGCACGCTGGGCTAATAACTCGGCGGGAAGCTTTAGATAACCTACTCTTATGTTTACTGTGGCACAGGCCCTTCTTCCACCCACGCCTATTCTTAGCCTTCTCAGCCCAGACTGCTCTGCAAAGGCTAGCTTGACGCCTACTCTATTTACTTTAATGTACCTATGCCAGTTTTAAAATAACACAAGAGGTTGTTATAAGACTCTAAAACGCATTTTTTTTAAAAAGAATAAATAAAATTGATTTACATTTTAGCAACATTTTTTTGTAGTGTACGGTGGCCGGCACATCACGCCACCCATTTCCGGTCAGTCCTCCTTGCTCTATCGCGAACAAATGTCATTTGGCAAGACCGAGAGAAAAAACGGAAATGGGGTAACCTGACGTGCTGTTGACTGTTCATCAAACACTTTTCTACATATTAACTAATGCGCGAATACGGAGTCGTCTTTTAATATGTTAGCTTCCTAGAATTTCCTGCAAGATGATATTACGTTGCCATTAGGTATCTTTCTTTGTGAAAGACAGTGAGAGTTTCAGTTAAGAAATGTACGAAATGATGTAATATTTGCAAATAAGTTACTACGAGTATCCTATTAATATTATAAAATGCGAAAGTTTGTATGTGTGGATGTGCCGTATTGCTCTTTCACGTAAAAACTACTGGATGGATTTTACTGAAATTTTACAATAACGCTAATGCATCTGAATAGCTCAAATGCTACAATTTATAAAGATAAATCACTTTTATTTACTAAAGTCCACGCGGACGAAGTGACTTGTTTTCGGTGGATGCAGGCCGCCTACAACCGGCCGCTCTGGAAATCTATGGGGGAGGCCTATGTTCAGCAGTGGACATCATGTGGCTGCTGATGTTGATGATGTAAATAATGTTGGATGCTGCTATATTACTATCTTAGAAAACGATTTGTTTTAATTTTTGTCAGTGCAGCGTTGTTGCTTACTATACAGTAAAAACATAAGCTTATATTTGATACCCATTAACCTTTTTACTCATGGTGCCAACTTCCAGCACCGTAGTTTCACTATGATTAAACAGATTTGATTTAAAAAATTAGCTTGTGTTAGATTTTATAAACTAAACTCCTTGAAAGGTGTCACAAATTTTATTTTCCATTAAATATTGTCCTAAATCTAACAGCTTGGTTATGATGGATTTTTTTAGGTTTTGGTTCAAAAAAAATTTCCTTGCCCCATTCTTAGCTTACTCCTTGGTTCTGAGTCAGACGACCTTATTCCGGAACTTATCCTTCAAAGAAACTCCTTGCTCTCCGAGTAACCAATGTCTAGAGTAATTTTTATTCAGCAGTAATTGATCTTCAGTAATCAGATTTTTCATTTCTTGTCCCATGTCATCGAAATTGCCAAGGAATCTATTAGGCCTACGTAACCTACATAGGTTATTGTGTTGTTAAAGGAACAAAAGCATGCATGTGACATGTTTGCCTGAGGCTATTGTGGACCTACATCCTAAACAGTTTTGTATTCTGTTTATTTGTAATGAATTTATTTAACAAAAATAATCTGGGTTTTGATTGTAAAGGATGAAATTACTATCAACCTACGTTTGAAATCGTTTCCAAGAAACAGCGCTCTATGCGTTCGGAGACCTGAGAAAACGAAATATAGCTCAACGTAGCTATAAGATATACTTTATTGCATAAATAAAACAAATTACAAAACGATGCTTAAAGATATTTGGAATGTACTACACAGGCGGTCTGATCGCTAAGAGCGATCTCTTCCAGACAACTTTCAGGTAGAGAAACTGGAAAAGGAAGTAGATGCGGTGGTGCAAGACGGTTATTAAAAAGATATGAATTATAATAATATGGTCCGATGTTTGTGTTATAATATTCATATAGACCATAATTGTATATGTCATTGTAATGGAAGTTGTCACAGGAATCATTTAAAAAGCTTTGGCTAGTATTATCTCTTCTCGCCCTGTGGTATGGGGCATTACAATATTATGCCTGTTCCCTAACGGTTCCCCCCCGCCTGTCGGGCTAAATGGGGGCCTTCGGGGTCCGGGAGTGCACACGGCGAGGGCTGTGTGCCTCCATTCCAAGTAACCCTGAGGAAGAGCAACGGTTTATGCCTGAAATCACACTGCCGTACACACCGGCGGGTGTAGATGGGGGGCATAACCCTTCTCGAGCTGGGCTGGTTATGCCAGCATAGCGCGCCAGGAGTCCACCGGCACAGAATCCTGACCAGAGATTATGGGGACCCTCGGGATACGCGCTGAAGCAGATCACCGCCCTTCCCCTAGAGGGTGAAATGTCCGTAATGACATCCCCCCCGTAAAACGGTAGTAATTCCCCACAAATGCACTCTGTTCATTTCAATTGCAGATGCCATACCTCAAAAAAGTTGTACAGATCACTCATTCCTACCACGCTTAACCAAAGATCACTCATAGTGGAGAAGGTATGACGACAATGCAAGGACAAAAAGCAATAAAAATGTTTCAAAAGTAAAGTTTTCTTCCAGCTATAAAACAAAAGAATAAAATTGAAGTCATTAACAAACAGTACACATAATAAGCATCATTAATAAGCCAATTTATCCTTCATAGCATTTTTGGGGATTACTTTTCTACCTCTCCCGTACTGACTTTGAGGAAGATTATGTCAAGGAGTAAGAAAATAAGGATGAATTACAGGAAGCTTTGTCGCTTCAAAAGTCTCTGAAATATTGGCAATCAATTTGAAATTTTGCTACGGAGAACATTTGGGTGGCTTTCCTTTGTAACCTTGTAACTTTGTTTAAATGATACTATAAGCTACAGGTAAAATCGAGCCAAGTTTTATGTGCGAGCGTGTGAAACCCTGCATATTCATGTATAAAATGAAACATTGTCAAATGGTTTAATGATATTATGTTGAGGATATTATAATTATGTCCGACCTAAAATCTACAATTATGTTCTATATTAATGGTGTTAACACAAACATCGGACCGTATTATTATTATTCATATTTATTATTAATCGTCTTGACCACCGCATCTACTTCCTTTTCCAGTTGCCTGTATGAGATCACTCTTAGCAATAAGACCGCCTGTATTGTATATTCCAAATGTTTTTAAGCATCGTTATGTAATTTTTTTTGTTTTTGCAGTGAAGTATATCGTATCTTATCTTATGGGATCGAACGCGCGGAGTATCGTTGTATTACTACATTGAGATTATTGTTCACAACCTCAAACCTACAGGCCATTAAATTGCTCTTAGCCACTATCCACGTCACTAGTTCACTACAACCGTTGAGAAATACGGCAGTTCGGTCCATTTAGGAACTGCCTGGGGAGTCGTCATGCGAAAGCATACTCTCGAAACCGATTAGAATGGTACTGGGTATGCTCGAAAACTTGTGGCTGGTTGATGATAGGCAGGAGAAACAATGAATGTTCTGCATTCACTCATCACAACATGATTATGAATATAACTAAACTGAATCTTGGCTCCGGCTCTTTCTGGTAGGTAAATGTGATAGGGTAAATATACCAGAAAGATGCGGCCGGTCTGTTAATGGTCTCGGTAGCACAGTAGTTAGCGCCGCCCGGTATGCGAAAGATGCGGGTTCGATGCCTGCCTGATGCCAACATGACCAAATATCTTTTTTTGGTTTTCAGATCTTTAGTAAAGATACTGCATGGAAAATGCTAAAACAATAATAAAACTTAACAGTGTAATCTAGAGACGCTACCCCAGACCAGCTGCTTAACGTGCAACACTAAGTATCTTTAAAGAACCAAAAGTTTATAATTTTATTGAAATTCATCATAAGCATTATTTTTACAAGCTAGCTCACAAATTTTACTGGAAATAAACTAAACGAAACGTTGCTAAACGTGCAAATACCATAACATGAAATAAAGCCTAAATCCTTATTTTCATGGAAAACGTCTTCAGTACTATTAATTATTGTACAGTGAAACTAATCCTCACTTTCACGTAAAAACTACTGAATGTATTTCAATGAAACTTTACAATAATGTACTTATACATCTGAAACGCTCATAGGCTACAATTTATAAAGAAATATTACTGTTTGTTTTTCAACTTAAGCCCACGCGGACAAAGTCGCGAGCATCCGCTAGTTAAATAATACACTCAAACACGTCAGAGCTTTTTGTTGCTCTACCGTGCGCTTGTGCTAAATTTTTTATCGCTTTGCCCAATATTTGTAATGGGTATTAGGGTGATGTTGTCGTTAATCTCTGCTCTAAGCTGACAGCATATCAAAGTGAACCGCGACGTGCATTAGGCCAGAGGTTACCAAACTATTTTGTTCCATAGCCCACAGCCCCCTCTCACCACACAATTTAACTGTACCGGGTCGACCCTCTGCGGCTACATTACTAATAATTTCTCATTTAAGAAAAAAAATGTTTAAATATATCTATGGAAACTTGCGTTTTGGCTGAGTTTTGTTGACAAATTAATAGTTTAAAAAAAATAGGTTAGTCGTTGTATTGAATATGTAAGCAAGTTTTAACCAATAACAGTCGCTGACCTACTTAAAAAATTTTGCCTATATTGATAGGTAAAGTCAAGCCAACATTTTTGTTCTTTACTATCGAAATCAAATCAATTTTTAAACCTGCTTACGATTGTGGGCCCTTTTTTGTCATTGACCCCTGAGGGTTCACCGGGACTGCTTTAGGAATCACTGGTTTAAGTTGACCTGATTAAAATATTGAAACAATTTTATCTCGAAATGTAATACAGAATTATCTTTGATAGATAAAACGTACAAAAATATCTGTTCCAAGAAAACTCGATTTGCAGAAACCTCTTTTCGTATAAAGCTTCTACAGTCTGAAAGAACGCTTCACCGAAGCTCGAGCTTGTAAAGGGCATCCTTGATAAAAAGCATTAGTGTTAGACAATTCTTTTAAAGCCACACTTTAACCCATTGAATATTACTTACAAAATGTATGGGCCACTATAGCCGTTACATTTAATAATCGACACTGTCTTAAAATAATCATGACGTGACTTATAACCAATATGAGATAAAACTTATAACCAACACGAATTAATTGAATGTCTTTTGTGATTTGTATAATAGTCCGAAGCGATACAACGAGATGACAATTTCGCATCTGCTATTAACAAGCGAGCTTTCCAATTCATATCTTCGTCTTATCTACCACACTTTTTCACTAGCAATATCCAGCAGCGCATAATTCAAATCCATAAAATGTAAGACTCCGGGCAACAGTGGAATTTTTAGTCAATTTCTCGTTTGACACAATTGAATTTGTACGTCGAGCAAATCGGGTTTCTGGGCACGAGCGGGGTGACTTCCGACAAGCGGCAGAAGTCATAGGCGAATTTACTTTGAGGCTCTTTGATAAGTCTAGCTTAAAGTGTCTAGGGATCCGGGTTTCATGTCTGCGAATATTCGAGAAAGCATTCTTAAGTTTTGAGAGTTAGATTTTTTGTTCAATGAACTGTGACTTTGATTCGTATTTTTATTGATAGCAATTTGGAATTTAAGTACGTATTATGATTAACTGTGAAACTAGCGCATACACTTATACACTGTATGTTTTCATGTACGACTACCTAAGAATTCCTAAGTTCTAAGACAAAAAATATAATATTGCAGTTCCTTTTACACGTGCAGCCTGTGGAATGTCTATACCAATCGATCCAACAGCGCCCTAAGAGTTCAATACAACAACGCCTTCAGGGTGTTGTTGGGGCTGCCCCGTTTCTGTAGTGCCTCGGGGATGTTTGCAGAAGCACGCATAGACTGTTTTTGCGCAATTATGCGTAAAAGAAGCGCATCCCTAGTGCGCCGCGTATGAGCCAGCACCAACAGCATCCTGAACATGATTGCTGATAGGCTGGACTGCGCGTATTTGAGTCGCTGCAGCGCAATATCCCACGGACTTGCGCTGAAGTGACTCCATTTAAAATAGTGTAAGTACCTAAGTAGACTAAGAGTTTTTATTATTTCATACTAACATTAGTTTTAAGATCATTGTTACTAACGCTATGGACTTAGTCTGGAATAAATGAATTTATTATTATTATTTATTAGTATAATGTTGATAGACCTATCTTATCTATACTATACAGGAAAGTGGAAAGTATATTATATATAATTTAAGATACTACATAGGCACAACATAGGAAGTATGTTAAATTATATATATACTTTCCACTTCCCACACGCGTTGACTTGCGTAGTATTTCTGGGGTCAGGCCGCCAGCTGTTGTTAATGATGATTATGATTATTATTAACTGAATGTATAAAAGTCATGCTATTTAGTACTTAATAGTAATTTGGTAAAAATTTTTAGTTCTCTTCAAGCCCCTTTTAATATTTATGTACAATATAATATATCTAATTAACACGAAAGCCTACTTAGCTGGCTTATAGTGACTGAGTGAGATATTCACCCAAGGCAAATATTTTTGTAGCTACAAATCAGATGATATATCAACATCTTGCAATAAGTGAGTTTCAGGTCAATTTGTTAAAAAAACTATTAAAAACCAGTTAATAGAATTCAAGCCGCTTTTAACTTGGACCACAGCCTAAAATTTGTGTCTCCGTTCCGAAGTCGCGTCTCAGATCACTCGTTTGAGGTTACTTAAAGACTCTTCAGCGGCCCTTTGTGGTCAAAGGCCAATCACGAATGTGAGGTTTGGGCTTGTTGCGCGCTTCCGTAAGAGTCTCGATGGGCTATTTGTACACTATAGCCTACTTTTTGGATGTTTCACGTGATTATGTGCAGATGATGTGCTGTGAGGCAATGATATTTTAAAGAGAGAAGATACGTTATGTCAGTACTGATGCGAAATCGAACATTGGGCTTGGTTGAGGAATGAGGGTATGTGGCTGGCTGGGGGACTCTGTCCCCTGGCGTACGTACCTATAGTTTGACCGTGTGTACAAGATAGTATGATTATTTACTAGAGCGTAAACGAGATACATGTTGCGCAGTGTCGTCTCAAATTGTCAATGCTTTGTCAAGTGTTCCAAGGTCTAATTTTGGGTGCGACTTTTTTAGCACAATTAACCTATCTAGTACGTCTTCATTATTATAATGTCATTGAGGTGAGGTGCCCATGGCTCAATTTGTCTGACCGAAAATTTTGTACTGTTTTTTCGGATCTCCATGCTTCGGAAGATACGTTGTGTTAAGATACGTTTGTGTTAAGATACGTTTGTGTTACGTAAGTCTAGTCGAAGCGGCTTGATAACCCACCTTACACCCATAACAATCCGCACTTAGAATCCGAATGTAGCTTTCGCCACCTTATAGTCAAGTTGTTTGTTTGCTTGTAGTTAGTTAAGTAATAATAAGTTCAGTAGTAGGTTCAGGCCCGGTCGGACTAATGCTTGAGAGGTTTACAAATATTATCTCAAAAGTAGTTCTAACACGAACAAATGATTAAAATCAAGAAACATTATTAGTGTTCAAAATAAACTATAATTTTTTATCGCCTTAGTTCCCATTCGCGCAAATGTCCCAGGACTGATTGTTGTGGAGATCCTTGGGGGAGGCCTATGCCCAACAGTGGGCGTCGTTCGGCTGGAATGATGATGATGATGGAACATTTATCGACATTAAATCCGCCATTTGTAACAATTAATTAAATCAATACACATATTAACTTAATATTCACTTCTAATCTAGGTTTATTGTACACACTGAGACGTAGGTACACAATGTGGTTCTAATTAAGTTCTTGATTTATGTGTAATTGAGTTTAGATTATAGTTAATTGAGATACTCGAAAGCTGCTAAATCAAGAAGCCGAATGACAAATGCTTCTTGTGGCTCTGTGATGTATTATCTTAATAAGCATTTGATTAACTCATCTTTGTAATATAAATATTAATTAATTGACAACCTTCAGAGTGAAATTAAATCTGATACCAAACACTAGATTTTTTTATTACTAGCGACCCGCCCCGTTTTCGCAATGCAATGGGATGTTATTATGCATATAAAACTTTATCTTTAATCACTCTATCAATTAAAAAACGCATCACAATCCGTTGCGTAGTTTTAAAGATTTAAGGGAACATAGGGATAGAGAAAGCGAGTATTATTTTCATTGGTTTGTACCAAAAAAAAACCACTAATTTTCTTTCTAATTAGGAATGATTAGATCGGTTAGGGGGCGTGCTAGGTGGAAGGAAAATAATGAAATAACTGCATTCTTAACTCGAACGGACTATAGTAACTTTAAGACTCTAACATCGGTTTTTTTTATAAGTTAATTACTAACTACATTATTTGTTAAGAACTTTGTTTGAAAAGAATGTTACTGTCTGAACAAGTTTTTAAAAGAGTAACTGCTATATCTCTTGCTGGCTCTCCTCAGTACAGAAACGTAAATTTTATTAATAGTCGTGTTTGTTTCGGTATTATTATTTTAATTGCAGTAGATAGATTCTTTTTTTTATAGTTCGGTGAAATTCCGACAATTTCAAATAAATAAATATCCCTGGACATTATTCCACAAAGCGCCATCTAGCCCCAAGATGAGCTAATAAAAGCCCGTTTTTATGGGATACTAGACAACGGATAGACATACATACACACTTTTCCTTTTGTAAATACATACTTAATATACATAGATAACACCCAGACCTAGAGACATTTTCATACACAATAATGTTTGTACTGTGCGGGGTACGAACCCGCGGCCTTTGGTGTAGTAGCCGACTTCTCAGCAATTACACCAAATCAATCGTCAAATCCATTTTAAAAATATCTTCGATAGTACAGATTAAAAATCCTTTTACTAAACAAAAGCGCGGTGTCCAGTTTGCTACTGTCTATGACCAAATCAGGGACAATCGATTTGACAGAGTAGTCGCCTAAATTAGATTCTATCGGCGACCTTTTGTTTCCGTATATGTCGAGCTGTCTTTAGTACTTTGTGACCTTAATGACTTTTTTAGAAAGCTAAAAGCTAGAATTACTACCGACAAATATAACTGTTCATGTTTTATTTTTTGTGACGTAATTTTTTCCTATCTTGGTTTTCAAAAGTATGGTTTTATGGTTAAATGACATTTTGCAATAAAGATCATCGGTTGCAGGCGGCCTGCATTCATGGAATTCCTGCGATCTTTGCAAGGTTGTCGGTCCACCTTGTGGGTGGTGTTGTACTGCATTTGTCCTCAAATAGTCCCCAATAGAGAACCTCTCGGCCCAGTTCTTACAAACGACGGCTGGAAACCAGTAATTTGCTCATTCTTTAAGCCGTTTTACTATCACGAGTTTCGGATTAGTTGATCAATGAACACCGTCAAGCATAACGATGCGCCCAGCTTAGCTCTGGAGGAAAATAAATTCTAGACAGGACTTCTATCTATTGTCCTGACCAAACATGCAAATGGTCAGTGCCTAGTTTCATTTGAGTCAATATTTGGAACACCAAACAATACGATCATATACTCGTACAACAATAATATTATAATAAAAAAGAGGTAGATTTGTTATGTTGCACTGATGCAAAGTCGAAAATTGTCCCCTGGCGCGAATATGGCGTGCGTATGTAGAATTTGGCTGTGTAAACAGGATAGTTTGATTATTTAAAAGAACGCAAACGAGACAGATACATGTTGCGCAGCGTCTCAAACTGTAAATGCTTCGGGTTCGAAGGTTATGATTTCGGGTGCACTTTTTTAACACAAGTAACCCATCTACCTCTTTTTATTATATCATCCCTCGTAAATATCAAATACACTCTAGTACGGTTTATCCCAGTCATGATTTCTGCAGTGTGCTTTTGATTAATTACTCAACGATTATTCCATCCAGTTTATCGTGAACTGATAAAACTCATAAAACATTGAATGGCAACGATACCATCGTTGTATACGAGTTGACCGGTGTTGTATATCACTCGGGTTGACGTACAAATTGGAGTTTGCGATTTTAACCAGGCAATATTTTACCTCTATGTGCGAGTGATCAGTCATGCCTGCGGCATCGAGGTTGACATACATCTGTTTGAATTGATGAAATTAAGCCCAGGTTCTCTGGGTGAGGAAATGATGTTTTAATAAAAAGGGAGATAGTTTATGTCAGAACTGATGCGAAGTCAAAAACTGTCCACTGCGTACGTACCTATAATGTTGTACACGTGTGAACAAGATAGTATGATTATTTACTAGAGCTTAAACAAGACAGATACAGTCATGTTAAATGGGCTCGAATCCCAACCTTGTGGGTCCCTACAAACGGGCATCGTCGAAGAGGAAGATCTAGGAAGCGATGGTGCGGTGACCTGGTAAACTACTCTGGATATTGGCAGGCTGAGACTGAGGATAGGGAACGGTGGAAGAGCTTGGGGGAGACCTTTGCACGGCAGTGGGATCTGAAAAAAAAATCTTTAGTGGACAATTTTTGACTTCTCATCAGTGCTGACAAAACCTATCACCTCTTTTTTATTATAATATTAGTGCTAGGTACAGTAAATATGTCAGAAAAATCTCATTCGGACCTTACTTGTTTCAGATACTAGATGGCAGAGCTAGGGCCGAGGTCCAGCGTTGATTTGTGATGGTGCGTGCAGGAGCTCGTGTAAGATGAGCGGAAGACGAGGCCCATGCAAGAGCTTTGCAATCAGCATCATACAGCTCATCACTATTATATGTCAAGGTTAGTTCTATTATATTTAGTTTACGTATGTAGGTATATGTTGAATAATTGATTTTGTAAGAAGCATCACTCCTTTAATATGTATTTTTATGGTTATTCGATTTTTTATACGTAAAAGACACCGCCAACATGTTTTCTGTCTCGCCTTCAGGCATTAAGTCTGTCAATTGTACTTTTTTTCCTTATGCAATAAATAATAAATAAGTTTTTTTTTCACCCGACTTCAAAAAAGGAGGAGGTTAACAATTCGACTGTATTTTTTATGTACCTACCTTAGAACTTTTGATTGGTTGATGATTGATGGTATTATGAATTGCTGAACGACCTAAAAAATTATAATAAATTGATGAGTAGAAAAAAATGGTTAATCATTAAGTTGAAAAAATTTTACTTCTTTGTGTTCATTTTTATTAATTTTGGGATAGTTTTTCTTTCGGAAAGATTTAGTTTAAGATTTCCATGTCGGCTGAAAATACAAATTAGTTAATTTTACATTCTAATCGGATACTGTTACAATACTTTGACGACCGACCGTCTTGATGCTGTGATTAGGAATTTGGCTACTACACCAAAGGCCGCGGATTCGATCTCCGCACAGTACAAACATTCATGTGCATGAACATATAGGTCTGACTGGCCTGGGTGTGCCCTAAGTATTTTAAGTATGTTTATTCGTTATCTTGTGTCCCAAAGCACAAACGAGCTTACTATCTTATTTTTTCTAGACGTCTTTTCTTAAAAGGTTAGTTTGTGCTAAGTATAGGTAACTTAATTATGTTAGACCACGAAATAAAGAACATGCAAAAACTGTGCAAACATAAAACAAACTACTGCACCCGTAAACCTAAAACCCAATTACAATCAAAATCACTTTAAAACAGACAGTAGACAATTCAACTTAAAAGGCGACGAAAGTCAGAAATGAAACTGTTGATTGGTTAACTAAGTTTTAGAAATTACATCCCAACTTTTCAAATAAAACGGGCTCAAAGGGGACGCTTAATGAAGACAATATTTTGGGCTCAACTTGATTAATTAAATCGCGCCTCATATCTCGGAGCGTGTAACTAGATATACTTTAACAATTAGTTATTAAATTAGTTCAAGTTCGTTTAGTGGATTTAAAGTGGATTTAAAGTGGGATGGTTTAATATGATCACATGTTAAATTTGCCATCATTTTATGGAAGACTAGCGACTCGCCCCCGCTTCGCACGGGTGCAATAGGATGTTATTATACATATAAACCTTCCTCTTGAATCACTCTACCTATTTAAAGAAACCGCATCAAAATCCGTTGGGTGGTTTTAAAGATTTAAGCATACAAAGGGACATAGGGACAGAGAAAGCGACTTTGTTTTATACTAAGTAGTGGAGCGTATTATTAATGCCATTTTTTTTAGAGCGTCGCGGCCCAGTGGTTGAGCACTTTGGCTCGGAACCCCATGGTCCCGAGATCAAATCTGGCCGGAACACACCAGCTTTGTGTTCATAATTTGATGCTAACTCTTCGGTAATGGAAAACACCGATATAAATCCGAAGCAGTTTCGGGTTCAAATTCCCTTGAAGAAATGTGGGCTTCTGAATGTTTCGTTCACCATGACGGCAACAATCAGTGTGCCTCTGACTAACCCATTAGGAATATGGTCGTGAGGATATATTTGTATGTATTTTTTTGGCTATTGCTTTTATAGCTTAGGTAGCTAGAGTATATGGCGCGGATTTTTCTAGGAATATACACTAATATCATAAAGGGGAAATATATATTTTTTGTTTGTATTGAATACGCTCCGAACCGCTTGGAACAAAAAAAACATTAGGACCGACAATATTCCTGAACAGAGGCTGTTTTTATTATTCTATTTTTTTTAATTATTGTTCTAACGGTATTCATACAATGTTATATGGTTTGAATGCTATGCTAACAAAGTTGCAGGTTAGCATGATGCTGGTAGTTAAAAAAGGAGTAATTCCATGTTATCTACCTTTTGAGTCGACAAACCAAAAAGGTCTTTACTTTAAATTTTTTCCTCAAATTCATATTCCACTTTAATCATTTTAGTTTCAACTCAGAATTTTGCTTTGGAAATTGTCTTTTTAAATTCGAAATGTTATTTATGAGAGCCTCAGGCGCAGAGGTTGTGAAGTGAGGACTTCACCCAGGCCCTGAAACGGGATGATTGATGCGAGAGATCAGGTGTCAAGGTGTTCAGGACTGGTGGAATATTAATCAGAAAGCAAGTGATTTTTCTTATATGGCGCCTCTTGGTCGCCCATTTAGCTAATGGTTTTAAAGTGAACGCATTTATCATATTATTTTAATGAAATTACTGAGAGTAATTTTACTTTCATAGCTTTACATTTTTAATGTACTTATATGGTTGCATTTAGGGATGGTTTTTGTCTTATTTGATTGGGTGTTTTGAATTATTAAAATGCTACAAGCCTGGTGACTTCTTCACCGCGACTGAAATAAAGGAGACAGTTTACAAATAAAACTTTTACTGAAATGTATTAATTTCCAATACTTTTCGAATCAGACCTAAGAGCACTCGATTAATTGAAATGATTTTTACGACCTGTTTTTTTAAGTTTTTTCAGTATTTATCCATAAATCCTTTTAATATTATAAATGCGAAAGTTTGTATGTGTATGGGCCAGTGGGGCCGCGGCGCACAACTGGTTGGCGGGGGCCAGTAACCCGAGGCTGATCCCCCCTGTGCGTCGCGGCCCGGCTGGGCCGTACCGAAGGTTTGGGTGGCTCGTGGTTGCGGGCCCAGTAGGGTCTGCCTACGGTGGCCAGCTGGCGCGTGGTACGGTGGTGCCGCCGCCAGCATTGCACGGGTCACCGCTGCCTGGTAGGGACGGCTTGACATCCTCGGCCGTCCCTTTTGGCCTCCCCTCATGAAGGGGGGGTCGCTTCCGGCCCGCCATGCAGGCGGGCTCCGTCCGGGGGAACGCGCACAGGGCCTCGTGCTATACGGCGTATTCCCCCACTACGGACGATCAGAGGGAGAAGTAGGGGTTTTAGTCGGTAGGGCCACTGGTATACCACCTTTCCAGTGGAGAGTCCGACATAACCCGTCCGTCCCCCGGTGGACGGGTATGCGTAAGGCATTTCCCCTACTTAAAAAAAAAAAAAGTTTCAATCCTTAAAGATATAATATAAAACCTTTTTCTTTTAACCTAAGTCCGCTAAGGTTGTGGATCTGAGTTTTATTGTGTGCAACGCGAGCGATCTTTAGATATGTGAGTGGATTTTGTTTATCTATGCTTCCGTATTTTTCTTAGCAATAATATCATACAAAAAGTTACAATTTATTTATTTGGATGCTTTAATCACCATCATCCTAACGATTATCCCGGTTGCTGCCGTTACGGCGCCCGGGGTCCGCTCTTCTGCATCTGCTTCTCCACTTCACCCGGTCTTGTGCATCCCTCTGTGAGGCCACTGGCACGCATGTCATCCCTCACGACGTCAATCCAACACTTTTTGGGTCTACCCTGTTTGCGGAGGCCAGGCGTAGGCCTTTGGATGCTTAAATGCCGCAGTCAGATGATCCATTTATACACTTTTGTCATTACAATCTAAAACGGCTGGTTTTCTTTAAAAATCAAACGATATTTGGTATGTTTATACAAATCCAAGAAAGTCGTACAATTAAATAAACGACGAGTATTTCAAAGTGGAACTCCTACTCAGTAGTACAAACACAAATTACTTACGCAATCCATAGCAAAACAGACAAATTCCCGAAGTAATTTTCCTCCCTATTTGCATGAAACGGATATTATATTCTTTAGCCCTATTGACAAGATATCACGTCGGCTTCTTTTTGTAAAGATATTGTAATATTCTTGTGTCCGGTATTTTTAGTCGGTTTTTGAGTACGCTAAATACGAGCCTTTGTAGGCACTTTCTCTGAAACCGATATTGGGACGACCTCGTCCAAAAAAATATTTTATACTTCTATTTAGAAGCTAAATAATCCGTTGAAAGATGTAACGTGATGAAATTAAATAGCTTTACGGGTTTTATTCGGAGTTTAATCATATTTAAAGTTCATAAGTCCCAGATTTCTGCTGGATAAATTTGGTTCGTTGTGATCTAAAGACCTAAGAAAAATTTAAATCAGCAGTATTTTTGACCACAATTAAAAAACAAACAAATATTGTAATTATTAATCACCAACCTATCTACACTACCGCATCTAATTTTGTTTTTATGTTTCTTTACCTTTGTTTTTTATTATTTCCAAGGGGTTTGCGTTTAAACCCAGTCTCGCCTAATGGTAAGCGATGACGAGGCCTAGCCTATCTAGAAAAATGCCTATTCATTATTGACTCGAAGGCTCCCAAGGTTGTATGTATTCGGAAACACAGACGCAAGAAGAGCATTCCACTCCTTAGCGGAAGCAGCAAACCGGTTAGTCCGGGCTGGTGGAAAGTCAACCACTTGGAGGTGCTAGTCGGGGTAGCCCTCACGACATTTAGTTGTCCGGTGCCAGAAAGAGGGTGGTAATTAACAGGTCATGAAGTCTGTAAGAGATCGATAACAAAAGTGATAAAAGGCCTTAAAATTGTTCGTCTTAACGTCTGTCAACGTAGTTGTCCATCTTTTTCTTTGTACAATACAGTAAGCCTTATTTTCGACGACAAATTTGATGTAATGGTAAAGAAATTGGCTCATACGCCAGAGGTCATGTCGATCGTTTTGATCCCGCACAGCACAAACTTTTGTGTGCATGAACAATGATATTTAAAAAAGGTATAGAAACTATATTTTTATGATTGTTTTTTTTAGCATTTTCCAAATGACCACCAAACATGACATGACCAAATGTCTTTTTCTGGTTTTCTTTAGAAAGGTATAGAAACGTTATGTTAGTACTGGCGCGAAGTCAAAAATTGTCCCCTGGCGTACGTACCTATGATTTTACCGTGTGTACAAGATAGCATAATTATTTACTAGAACGTAAACAAGACAGATAAATGTTGCGCAGTGTTGTCTCAAACTGTCAATGCTTTGCTTAGGTGGGCAAAGGTCCTGATATCGGATGCCGTTCATTTAGCGCAAGTTACATAACTACTTTTTTTTATTGTAATATAATTCAGCGGTATTGTTGGAATTGTGCATGAACATGTTTGTTTGTATTGGTCTGGATATTATTTATTAGATATATTGTCTTTTTACAAAGAAGCCTCCGCCGCCTCTGTGTGGAAAAATGACCAATGAAAAGGTTCTCGATCGTAACATCTTTGAAGCCCTGTGAGCTCAATTGTTATTTAATTTATCTAAAAATCACGGCGTAATGTAAAAATTACATAATTATGAAAATACTGTCAACATCTTTTTAAAAGGAATAATAGGTTTTTTTAAAGTGATGACCTAACTTGGTTCATATTTCGCATCATTTTCTCTCATTGACCTTTTCATACACGCTTTTCGGTAGAGTACCTCCACTTTTATATTATTTTGCAAGCCGCATCAAAGCAGTTGTTCAAAATTATTTCAATATCCATTGTTAACTAAGGCCAGCAGCTTTTATTTCCATTATATTTTTGAGTAGGAATGGACTTGACATTTTCAGCGATATCTTTTAAAATGAAAGAATATATTTATCTTCGGACTTTTGGAAGCCTGTTATCAACCCCGAAACTTGAACTTCCCTAATAAACAATGTTTGCTGTCATCAACTCCTGCGGCTTCACAACTTTCCGCTTGATTAAAAATGTCAATCTTGCTGCGGAGGCAGTTGTTTTTCCTCAAAATTGTTTTTTATTTTCACTCGGAATCAACATCGTCATTTGACAAGTTTTTGTTTTCGTATTTGACTTTGAATAATGTTATTAGAATATCAAAAGTATTATATTTGTGATCATTTAGGAACATTGATATTTTTTGACATTTGTGTATACCATCGACCTCACAACCACTAGACTCCTGATAACAAGTGTGAGGCGTCCGTCAGCGAGTCCGACTTATACATCTTTAATTGAATTAATTTCATTCAAGCTTGATTACATCTGACATTAAGGTTGCTTACTAGCCTTACACCCCTCCAACAATCCGCAATGAGCCCGCGTGTTGGAGTATGGCTCATTCCACCTCATAGTTGAGGCGAGGCCTGTGCCCAGCTGTGGGACGTAAATAGGCACTTTGTGTTTTTTATGTATGAAACCTAATGATGACATGACTTATCAGTTCTTTGAAAATTGACTAAAATTGAACTTCTCGGTACAGAGTATCAAAGTAATAATTATCTTGATGCTATTAACAAGTTTAACAAGTATCGTAAAACATTTATTGTTTCGTCTGTCGTAGGATAGAAATTGCATATTCAAACATTCAAATCGAATTCAGTAACTTATTATGCCAATGTTTCTCGAGATTATAATATTTCATTTGAATATTTAAGTTAGAATTGCATACAAAGCTATGCTTTTGAAATAAATAATTGTTGTGTATCAAAGTAAATTAGTTTGGTGTATTATACCTACATGTTTTTTCTTCAATTGGTAGGTAAATGATGTGCGTTCGATTACCACCCAGAAATACGTATGTTCACTAAGAAATAAAGTTCTGTGACCCTGAAAACCATTTTGATTCAAAATACAACAAAGAGTAGTTACACAACAATAGATCAATAATTGTGAACTATAGTTATAAGAGACTAAATCGAAAATAAAGAAAGCGTGGGAATGAAAAACTTAGGATTGACAGTTTTTTTTAACACGGCATCGGTTGTATTTAGCCTAGTAAAAATATAAGAAGTAATTTAATTGCATTTAAACATGGAAATGCACTAAATACCTATTATTTAATTTCAAGTATTTTTTTGTGAAACTCATTCATACCTACAAATCTCCGGCCATTGTTAATACACAAACAGCCAACTTTAAGTAAACTGTATCCGAAATTTAATTGTTAATAGTTACTAAATAATCCTTTAATTTGTCAATTATGCAATTGAAATATTTTTAATAATATTATATTCCCAGTTTTGATGCCAAATAACGTATCAAAAAACAAAATAAAGTGATTGAACAGACAACCTCTTTGGTAGGATGTATGGGTTTTATTTACATTATAAAAAAAATGGAAAAGTAAAAAGCACTAGTGCGGAAAAACCAACTTTCCGCACGCTAAGCAGCTATGAAAAGTACCACTTTTTGAGCAACTGTATTAAAAAAATAAATAAGCACGTAAATGAACTGGCCTTGCTTGATGTCCGTCGTAAAGCTAAGTCGGAGGCCTTAGGGCGGCTTGATAACATCTGACACTAAGGTTGCTCACTAACCTTACACCCCTCCAACAATCCGCACTGAGCCCGCGTGTTGGAGAATTCCATTCATTCCACCTCATAGTTGAGGTGAGGCTCATGCCCAGCAGTGGGACGTAAATAGGCCGTTTATGTATAACTAGTATTATTATAACTGATTGGTGATGTTTGCCCACAGTGCTGACTGAGGAGCCACGTTTTGCTGAACCGATCCCGAACGTCACCGTAGCTCTTGGACGAGATGCCAGTCTGCCGTGCGTCGTCGAACACCTCGGCACGTATAAGGTAACTACCCCCTTTTTACTGACGTCTGACGAATGAGCTTCGGCGCAATTCTTCCTATAGCGCTGAAGTTCAAGTCGATTTCTGCTCAGGACAAGTAATGTAACAAATATTTGAGGTTGTTTTGTGACTAGTTGTTGTTAGAGATGAAAGTATGAAATTGCTGATTTGTATATCTACTCTTATTATCTATACTCGACTCGATGCCATGCCTCATGCTAGCACTAGATTGTATTAAAAGTAACTTGCTTAAGGTTTAAGTAACGAACTAGAAACCAGTCCTACACATTTTCTTGCTATTTTCACATCTCTGCAGTCCGTTTGCTTTAAAAATGCAGTAATTTCATAATTGTCCTTTAACCTAGAACGTCCCCTAACCAATCAAATCGCTCCTAATTAGAAAGCCAAGTCCATAGTGACCAGTTGAACGCATACTTTCTAACGCAAAAGTTTTCGATCTGAGTTCTTTTGTGTGCAACAGAATTGAATTTGGAAAACACTGCGTTCTTAACGCGAACGGGCTATAGTTGTTATGAGTTGGCAATCACGTATCCCACTCCCTCTGCTATTAAACACGAGTTTAAGTGCACCGAAAGTATACCCTTGGCATTAGCCTTAAATAAACAAAACAAAATAATTAACGGTTTAGATCACACGCCTAACCGAGTTGTATTAGTTGTTACCGAAACTAAACATGGTATTAAACGTTTGCTAATATTTGGCAACCGTCTCGCTGGATTCAATATAATAAGCACACGTCTGGAAACGGTAATTATAAACATATAAGTCGTCTTAGTTGACTTAAGAGTGCGTATAAACCCAGCAAATTATTAAAATTCACCCGCGCCCCCCTCTCTGCGAACACTATCGCCCGCCGAACCACAATACATCTCTCTCGCTCGCTCAACGCGTAGCTTCCGTAGTATACGTAAAACAATCAGATAACACAGTGGGCATTATTTTTGTGAATACATTACCTACATTTTAATGTGTGTAATGTAATTTTACTTTGTATATAAGTTGAATGTTATGTTGTAGATAGTAGTCTCATCTTTTAAATTATTTTTAAGGATCGGTATGCAAAAGGTAAAAACAGGACCCTATTACATAGACTACACTGTCTATCTGTCACCAGTTGATTTTTTCACAATAAATACTAAATACTAGCAGCCGCCCGCGACTTCGTCCGCGTGGACTTAGCTGTATGTGAAAAAAGATTTTCCCGCTTTTCTGTAGAAATTTTCCTGATTTTTCTTTGCTATAGACCTCACGGAGCCCGAGACCATTCCATCGAATGCAAAACCGTGGAAATCGGTTAGTGCGTTCTGGAGTTATAGCGGAAGGAAAACACGACTTATTTTTATATACTAAAATATAAATAAAATATTTTAAAGTAAATACACAAGCGGGTTTTTTTTGCGTTCTTTGTTCTATATTAGTGACGGTAATAGGTGGACGCATTTGTATATTTATAAATAAAAGCTCCCCGGTGTCATGATTTGACCCGCCTTTTTTCTTCGTGGGGAAATCCTCATGGAACCCTCGCCGCCCGGGTAGATTACGAAGTTATGTTGGACTCCTACCGACTAAAACCCCGCGGCCGCTACCATGCGCCTCAAGGCGCTTGCAGGCCGCACTGGCCCCGCAACCCCACGTGTTACCCTTACGGGCCTCAGCAAGTGGGTGGCTAGTCCACCACACTGCCACTCCTGAGTTCTATTCGCTTCCCGGCGGTTGGACCCTACCACCGGTACTGAGCCCCCTCGTAACGCCAGGGTGAGAACTCATGAGGGGGTGGTTTGACTCTCCTCCACCAACTGAAGACGAATTAAAGGGTCGCATCCCGCCTGGCGCGATTGTCAGCGATTATAATAATAGATTTTCAATTGTATCTGGTTTATAGGGCGTTGAAAGGTAAATGAAAAATGAAAATGAATGCCAAAAACATCATCTTTATTTCAAGTATGTACATATTATACGAGGGTCATTCAATAAATACTTACTTAGCCTACAAAAAGTAAAGGAAAATTTTGGAAAATGGCAATTTATTTTTCAACATAGTCTCCATTCAGTTCGATACACTTAGCACAGCGATGCTCAAACTTTTTTAACCCGTCCGAAAAATAGTTTTTGTCAAACTCTGCAAAATAGGCCTCCGTGGCGGCAATGACCTCCTCATTTGATCCATATCTATTCCCGGGGAGTGTTTTTTTCAGATTAGGAAACAGAAAGAAGTCTCAGGGGCCAACTCTGGAGAATACGGTGGATGGGGCAGCAATTTGTAGCGCAATTTGACCATGGCAAGGGCAGACGTGTGAACCGGTGCGTTGTCGTGGTGAAACAGCACGTTTTTCTTCGCCAGGTGGGGTCGTTTTTGATTCGGCGTCGAATCAGCCCAATAAATCGGCATAGTAAAGCCCTGTTATAGTTTTACCCTTCCCGAGGTAATCGATGTAGATCAAACCTTGTGAATCCCAGAAAACGGTGGCCACCCACTTTACCCACGTTTCTCCTGTGATGTTTAAGTTAGATAGAGTGCAACCGAATTGAGGAGCATGATTCGTAACCATTTTTATTTTTTCAAAAAAGTACAACTTGTCTATTATCACTCTCTCTGCTGCATCGTACAAATTTTCTGATCTTCATTCTGAGCTTGTGGCCGACTACTTAGAGTGCGTCGTCGCTTCAATGAACTGAAAAAAAAAAAAACATGCAGAAATGACACAGTAGAAAAAAAAAATGCGGAAGCCATATTTTACAGAATTTATGTTAAAAAAAGGCACAAATTACCCACTATTAGGAAAGTCATTTGCAATTAAGCATTAAAGTGCTCGTAGCAAGTGGCGTTCTGAGTCAAAATGTCACTCGGCTCATGCGTTTTGTGGTTGCAGTTCTAACCACCCCACCCAAATCCACCCTTTTCCGTTCAACTGATCGGATTTATTTCATATTTACAGGAGAGCGCAAAGCAGCGGCCAGGCAAAAAAGTAGGCGGGAAATGGTTAATTTCGGCGTCTGTTTGCGCTTAGTTACTTTCATTTAAGAAAGGATGGTTTGGAAAGTGATAACTTTATCAGAAATTATCTAACGTTATTTCTCAAATGACTATTTCCCATTCGTTATTTTTCTAATGACAGGTCTCCACTAGTTTAAATGTTATCGATTGTACTGCAGGAATTTAGGCGGATACCTTTCTGCAGTATTCTCTTCATTCCTCGAGTAATCATTACGGTAAGTATTTTTTTCTGGCTGACAATAGTCTGTAGATATAGGCTGTCTATTAGGGTCTACACTTTCCAAATTCAATGTTGTTCTGTAAAATAAACACAGCACTTAGTATATTTACTCATGTGGTAGTAACTAGTTATTGTTTCAGCCAGCTTCAACTTTACTAAAAAAAAAAACCCAAGATGGAAAAGCGAGTATGGAAACTATTTTTAAAGAAACCTACATAGTCGACGACGCGCATGCCTCCACAACTTCATTTTGATCACACCTGTCAGATTGTGAAATATTTTGAGATACAGCAATTCTGAAAATTAAATATTATTTGAAAACAATTTACTTACAATAAATACCTGGTGGATTGAAACAAATT
Organism: Udea ferrugalis; assembly: GCA_950022985.1. NCBI lineage: Eukaryota > Metazoa > Arthropoda > Insecta > Lepidoptera > Crambidae > Udea > Udea ferrugalis. Next base: position 649,428 of record OX465521.1, read on the forward strand.
CCTTCGAAATCAACCTATTATTTGAAGAGACCAACTAAAGTCATGTGATTACTTAGCATATACTTTACACCATCCGTTTACGTCATCTTACTAGATCGACTCAAATGAATTTATTTCTCTTAAAATACAATACAACAAACCTTCGACAATTAGCCATCCTTTCAGTTTGTAACTTTTTTAGCTCTCGTTTACTAAGTCTTTTTAAAGTCCTTTTCTTTTTCCCCATTTCACTATTTATTTTGAAACTCGGAGCAGCTAAGAATTTGAGCGTAGTCTTCTCGTCTCAACGGAGCGATCGGTACTGATGTGTGAAATAGAAATATGTGTCAAGCTTCACAAACGTGTGACGGGAGATGGCTTTTTCCGCGGAATCAAAACGTATTAAGTGCCAAAAGTGTTTAATCGTTTTAAATCCAAAACTAAAAGGAATTTTAAAAAATGACTAGACATAGCCCTTACTTATTTTTCAATATAATTATTTATAAAAAAATTGTCATCATAGTAATTGCCATGTCCAGTATAAAACGAAAAAAAGGGAAAATCAGACGTAACTTCGTGATTTTTTTTTATCGAGATAATTTAATTATTTTATGTTTTTGATCAAACACAACCCTTGAAAATATCATGTAGCGTAACATTTAATAAATTCATAAAATTTCATCTAGTATTTATCACGTACAATCAAAAAAAAGATTGGTAGTTTTGCTTTATGCGCACTCTTAATGTACTTATGTGAGACCGAAGTTTGCTTAAATCTTTATGTTTAAGTTCATCGAAAAGCCTATTTTTGTCGTGGGAGTTCTTCGTAGAAAGATGAAATATCTGAAAACATCGTAACAGTATTTTTCTTGGTATTATTATTTTTGAATATCTACACATGATAAGTAGTTTCTGTTACTCACATAAACGAACATTTTTTTAAATATCAAAACAAGTGGTACAAAAACGCATCTTCGAGTCATCTTTGCCACAATACCTACTTAAATACCGAGGTAATTCTAATTGATTGATGCATCGTACTAACGTACGACATACACTCAGATGTACATCAACAGATCAACAGAACATCAGGTTACCCCATTTCCGTTTTTTCTCTCGCTCTTGCCAAATGCCATTTCTTTGCAATAGAGCAAGGAGGACTGACCGGAAACGGGTAGAGTGATGTGCCGTCCGCCGTACATTGTAAAACCAGATATTTAATGTATCATTAAATACATTTCACTCCAAGAGCTACGGAAGAGGATTACCTCTTCCGTAGCTAAGCATTAGCTTAAGATCTGAGGAGCAAAGTCCAGAATTAAACTACCCGTCCAGAAGACCACAATGACTGACATACTTCAAAAATGTTACAAACTGTTGTTCCAGTGGGCAAGCCATATTTGTCGAAGAGCCAATGCTCGGTGGAGTAGTCAGAATCGTGGAAGGAAGGACGGATTGACAAACGTAGTTTCTGCCAGAGAGGCCGAGGGAGTGACTTGAGGAGGGTACGCTGGCAAAAGCCTACATCCATCAGTTTACTGCATAAGGCTGATGTTAAGGCAGAAATCATGTTTCTTTATTCTGCTATCAAGATAGTTCAGTATCAGATGGCCGTGTTAAAAGTATTTAACAGGTTCACTGTCCACAAATATATAACAATTAAAAGTTAATTGTTCGTTTAAAGCATTTACACACACCACACCACGCCAACGTGGTAATCAATTTATCATTTACTAGGATAACTTCTTTTCGATTATAAACTACTTATAGCCAATGGAAACCTAATATTGTTTGTTTTCCCATGATAATTTATTTCCTAGACAAAAATTTAGAGTAAGTTATTCATTAGACAGTTTAAGTAGCCTTAAGCATGGTGACGGGATACAATACATAGTATCTGGTAACCGGTCTAGTAACCGGCTATTTGCGACACCTGTTGGCCAAAATGCCTCTCTCAGGAAGGTCGACAGAGTTTCAGTCGATGACCACACCAGGAATTATTGGTAAACCACAGTCATTCGAACTGTTATACCCTCATGCTTAACTTGGTTTTCATTCTTATATAACTCCCTCCTAACTCTAAGTTATCCTCACTGTAACTTACGTATATATTTTTGAAATTTGCCAACAAATAAGAAAACATGTGAAAATTGTGTGTAAGTGATGTACTTCGAAAAAACAGTGACAAGCCTAGTCTGTAACTTCCGGCCGATTATTGCTGATGCCTGCCAAGACGTTTGCACCCCTGTATCAGCAATGCCACCCGCAAAGATAGTTATGTTGTGTTGTGTAGAAGTGGTTCCAAAAACAGAGAGAAAGCTCACCACCCTTCATCCTCACCTCATCGAGCTTCCAAGCTGTAACACGATGCGAATCAATCAAAAGAAAGCTATCAGTGTTACCCATTCTTCCGAATGTACCCGTCCGACTTGTCCCTGGGGAAATCTGTAACGCTACGGTGTTGGGGACGACTGAAGGGGGGGAGTGATCAGACGTGCGAGGGCACGCAAATTAAGGTCCCAATGTACGCAGTGCAATCCATGCACTGAGTTGATACGGAATTTCAAACTGAATTGAAAACATTTACATAAAATGATTTGAATTCAATAAAGTACAGATTCACTAGGTGAGGGGGCTAAAAACAAAATTCCCTAGTAAATGCAAGCAAACACTTGCAGACTGGTTTTTAATGAAATATTTTTGAACTTAAAAATTTTGAGGAATTAAGTATACGAGTATAACGATTGTTTTCTTAGAAAGAGGAAGCTGTGGATTACATGACTACAAATTACATTATGTGAAAACCTTAAGCGTGTACTCGTATACCATGGTTACTATGGTGACTGTACCATGTACAGTACTATGGTGTACTATGGTGGTGGAGTGTATGAGTTGGTTTAGAGAAGAGAAGATCCTGCAAAAACCCTTTTGAAATAATTTTCATGCCTAATATTGAAAACCTCCCACCTTCCTGATTCATTTGTTTAATCAACCCTATATATTAGACTAACAAATTAATCTATCTTCAAGACAGCACCGAACAATACTAATTCATAATAAAAGAGCAATTTTAATCCCAGCTGTAAAGTAAAACAAGGCATGAACCGTCCGAAACCCTTCGTTTTACGCACTTGAAAATTCTAAGGCACTCTCACTTACCGCTTAAGTATTTACGAGACGGCAGTATCAAGATAATAGGGCTCATAAAATAAAATAAATAATTTGCCTCCCAGAAAATTCATGAATAAGTTAACTGTAACATTGCAAGGCGTTGGAAGTCACCCCCTAGACACCCCTGCTTAATTACTGCAGAGAAATATGACAGTTCATTTCGGGGATGATCCTATTGAGAGAGGGTTAATAGAATTGTAGATAATAAAAACATTGGAGTGGATTGTAATTGATGTGAATTAAGAATGGGATAGGAATTTTCTAAAATGCAACACTTAACGGAACGATGAGATAATGCTGAGTTCTTCAAAAGTTCTTACTTTAAAAAGTAAACTAACTTTTCGTAAAAAGTTTTTTATATTTTTTTTATCATACCTTGTGCCTTCAATTACACAATTTCCATAGCCAATTAAGCAAATATAAAAACGACAGCCAACATTAAAAAAGAGACTAAGTTAGAGAAAATGTACGAAGCGCACCTGAAGGCTTCCTCGCAATTATTTCATTCACCTCGACGAAGTTAATCAAAACTTTTATACTTTCCATGTTTTCCAGAATAATTTAGAAAATAAATAAACAAGTAAAGTGGAGTCTCTCCCGCTTGTTTACGAGTTTCTTCATTTTTGTACAGTTAGTGAATTTTCTCTTCGCTTGGTTGCAAATTGGGCATGTTAGATTTTTATAATTTCGTTCGCTTTTTAATCCAGCTTGAATATTATTATCGTCTTGTTTTTCATTTTCTGATTTTATAAAAAAAACATTGTACTCCTTTAGCAGGTTACATCTTTTTGTCTTTTTAAAAAGGGCTAGTTCATTATTTGTAACATCTAAGTTGTAATCAAATAAATTGCGCTGCATAATTTCATAAAAAAAAAGGCTTAAACACTTTAAAACTTAAATGATTGTGCTAATCTTTTTACTTACTTACTCATCTGGTTTACCGACCTAAGGTAGACAGTTCTCTATTCTAAACTCGCTTAGGTGCTTCAATATCTTGACGCCCCAGCGATACCTGGGGCGCCCCGCCGAAAGCCTACCGCTTGGACGCCTGGAGTATGCATGTTTTACGGCTGGACCTGCCCTATCCTATCCACATGATCAAGCGAAAGGAGATTGGCAGATTTTGTTTCGTTAATAAAATCGGCCAGACCAGTCGGGTTTGACTACGATGTCCTCAATCTTTTTTTTCCGCCTCAATTGGTCACCTTGCCCCTGAATGGTTGTGAAAATTCTAGGATCTTCTGTTTTGCTACCAGTAGTTTGCTCTTTTTCTCCAGGCTAGCGTCCAAGAATGACACCCATATATGAGGATTCTTCTGCAATGACTGATATTTTTAAAACTAAAATATACTCACAACCACATTACCGATTCTAAGTTATACAATAAAATGACATACCTATGCTGTGAATAACAGTTACGGCAGCGCTCACCTGGCGTTCATGAATAACTTAATTGATTTGATGCAACTGTTGACGGAAGTTACTATTCAGACTGGATGATGTGTCAGAACATAGGCTCCTACTGATAGGATCGTTTGAGAAGCAAAAGTAATTATTATTATTAGCCTGAAATAGTCTCCCATTGCTGGGCACCACCACTTCTCCATTTTATACGGCCCAGAGTTATGGTTGATCAGTTTTCTAGGTAGGTGTCTAGCTAGCTCATCCCGCCATCGCCTTCTAGGTCTGCCGCGAGGCCTTTTTACGTTTTGGGGCACCTTATCGGTGGATATTCTTGCCCATTGCTCGCCTCCCGTGCGGCAGGCGTGGCCAGTTTCACTTCAACCGAGCGGCCTTTTAAAAGTAGGGAAAACGGATTATGGTCAAGATTCAAATAAATCAAAAGGTTGTTTTGTTAGAAAAATCGTGATGTTACTCCCCTTAGAAATAAAACATTTCGTTTGGGCATAGTCATTAGAAGATCTCCTCTACATCTCAAAAAAAACATACTGAACAAATAAGTAATGCCAACGATAGCAGCTAAGAATTGTAGAATGTTTTCTTTTGCACGGGATTACGTTGTTGTCAAGCCTGAATAAATTAAATAATACATTGCTGTCAAAAAGTTTAAAGATTGTCTCTTATTGAACAACCTTTGAACTCTTTTGAAACGTTGGGTCAACCTGTAGAAAAGCTATTAAAATTTCTAAGCTCATGCTTTTTTGCTAGAAATAAACTTAACTACTTATAAATCAACAAATTCAAATTATTATAAATCAACAAATTCAAATTATTATTACTATCGAAATACGAGCCTTGCAGAAACACAAACACGTCAGTCGCACTTCTGAAATTCTCATGTAGGTATCAAATCAAATCAAATCATTTATTCGTAAACATAGGTACATAAGGATGTCATTTCACAATATTCAGTCCACTATGCTTCACCAATTTGGTAAACGAAATAGCAAATCTAGAAAAAGACATGCACAAAAAGAATCTACTATTATAATGGTAATAACTAATAAGAGAGAATAATTAAACAATTAAGGTATAACAAATTAGAAGTTGCTCTTTAGTATTACATTCCAAATTAAAATAAATTATTGTTAAGTCAAGTACATAAATTGTCACCAAGAAAATCATTTAAATTATAATAACATTTGTCAATAAGTAAATTGGTCAATACATTTTTAAATTTAATTTTATCTAACTGTTGTACAGCTTCTGGCAGTTTATTATATAATCGTGGTGCCATATTTAATACACTTTTTCTCATCATGGCAGTTTTACAATTTTCAGTTCTAATGTAAGGTTTCCTAGGGCGAAGACTTGAGTTTGAGATTTGAGTTATTTTAAACAAATGTGAATTACACTTGACAAACGTGCAGCACTCAAGAATGTACAGACTCGGATGTTCATGTATGTTGTTTTTGTCCATAGAATTAAGAATACGGTGTTCGTTTGTTATATTGTCAATGCGCTATAATCATCATTTTTCAAAATCTTGCTTCTCTTACTACACAAATTTAGCTTTTTCCAAACAAACCATTTCTTTCACCCTTAGCGTTCAACAGAAACGGCTTACTAAAACCGAGAAAAATACCAAAACGATATTCCTTAAAAAGATAAATTACATGGAATCTGTTTACTAAAAGGGCATCATTGAAAATCGATTTAATGGAGAGAAGCAAATAAGAGTGCGATATGAGCACCCGGTAGGAATGCCCCAGGGGTCGACTCGGGGACCCTAATCAAATATACCTTAACCCGCCCAAACTCCATTCGTATGCACGGATTATATTTTTCCTTTAAGTGATTTCTTCAATTTAGTTTATTCTGTTTAAGCTGTTTTTCAATGGCTTTTTTCTTGTAGAAGCACCTCAGTATCATTCGCAAATTGAATCATCGCATCAAAATCCGTTGCGTAGTTTCAAAGATTTAAGCATACATAGGGATATAGGGACAGAGAAAGCGACTTTGTTTTATATAAAGTCGCTTGTAGTGATGAAGAAGATAGTTAAGAATTTATGAAAATGATCATCAAATTAATTATTTACTAGGACCAAACTAAGCGAAGCTAAATTAATAGTTAATAAAAACCACTCGACAACTGTCAAAAGTATTTGGTGAGATAAGATAAACCCGTGAAAACACGCGATAGATGTCAATGTTATTGATTTATGTAGATCATAATTTATAACCTCAGTTGAAGTAGAATAGTTGATAGGTTGTTTTTTATTTTTAGCATTAGGAATAATGCATTATCATCTTACTAAAGATAGGAAAACCAGAAAAAGACATTTGGTCTTATGGCGTCAGACGGGAATCGAACCCGCATCTTTCGCAAACCGGGCGACTGAGCACTCGCCCGTTTTCACCTGGTTTTCCTATCTTTAGTAGAAAGGTTGACGTTATCTTCGTTGACAAAAAACTGCCCACATAGGTTAACACAAATAGTGCTTTTTATGATTTTCACATTATTTTTCTAATGATTCATGCTATGTCATACATCATATGTAGAACCTGTAAAATATACATAAACATAACATAAACGGCCTAAATACGTCCCACTGCTGGGCACAGGCCTCACCTCAACTATGAGATGGAACGAGCCATACTCCAACACGCGGACTCAGTGCGGATTGTTGGAGGGGTGTTGCGACAGTGTAAAATATAGTGATAATAAAATTGATTCATGACATTTATTTATCACAATCATTTTGTACTAAGCCAGATTAGGAATTCGAATTAACTGAACGTCTAAATGTGTCATGAATGTCATCACCTAATCCAATTTCAGCCACGAAAATGTAGGTTCGCCAAATTGAAAGTAGTTCCGATCAAACTCGATTTGGAGATCAATCGGAATCGAGGCGTTGGTCCGGCATTGTTCCTCTCATTCACGAACTAATATTGCCCAACACATCGGCAGCACAATTTCAAAACCTATAAGCACAAGACAAATGAAATCATTATTTTAATCTAAATGCAAATTCTAGAAACAAAATGAAGCAAAACTACAAGTATTCAATAGTGCAAATGGTTCATTTCCAAGCCTAGTAAATACTTCTGACTTATCAAAATTAAACATACCAGATTTTTTTAAGGCACTTACTTGGTTTATTGAAATGGTTTAAAAGGTACAATTATCTATTAACTTTTCTCAAAATTATTTTAGCTCATAAGTACAACGTTTAGTGCAATTTTTTTAATAACTCATTGTATATAATAAATGAAAGGTATTAAAATACTCCTCCTAATAATCAATCTCTTCAAATCTCGGTAGAACAAAATTGTAACTTCATCCTATTCCGAACACCTGTATTATGGATATTGGTTCGGTTAAAAATAAATCAATTGATTGTTTGTTATCAATATTTCCACAAATATGCTACTCTAAAACATCGAATTGTACCTTTGTTCGCTATTGTGTGTCACAAGATTTTGAAATTATGCGGCCAATATCTCGTTAAAAGAACAGTATTCGTGAAATATGATAAAGTTCAATTATAATAACATGTTTGCACTAACTGTATTTACAGGAAACACGGTACATAAAATGTTACAGTTACAGTTACGTTACACGGTACAGTTCCAAAAAATTTGGTAGTTTCACAATGTTTCATCAAATATATGGCATGTGAAATATTTAATTACTTATTTAATAAGCTCTCCAACAATATAAAAATTGACATCTAGGAGCCATAAACGTAACTTTTTATAAAAAAATGGAGGGTTCAATGATTTCAACGTGTCTGCAATTTTGTTATAGATTTAATACACATATTCAAACAATTCCTAATATATAAAGTGGTTCTGGGTGCAAATTTTAGAACTAATATATCTGGATTTCTTTTATTACGAGGATTGATGTCACTAGCCCTATCAAACAGTCTTATTTTAGATTTCATTCAACACAATTATGTTAGTAAAACAGAAAACTTAAAAGACTATATTAGTAATTATGCAACCGAACGGGTGAGCAGCACGGTGTCCGCTAACTTTATTATGAAAATTGCGTACGCCAAAAAATTAGTCCATGAGATAAATTTAACGGTTGAAATGGTTATTTTGGAGCTGAAGTGAAGTTAAGTGCCCTTTTGAAGGGCCGTTTTGGGATAGTGGTCGGTAATAAACCGCCCGGAAAGTTTTTGAAGTCGACGATCGAATCAAATGGTATACTTCCTGAAGTTTTATAAGAAGTGCTGCGGTATCGTTTAGATGAATTTTAAACAATTTCAGGAAGTGCTTGAGCCTTCTCATTACTTAATTAACTCTAAGTTACTATGACCAGGATTTGATACCGGTACCTATTAATAAGTAGAAGTTGAATGTGAAACTGACTGTAGAACCACGTATGTGATGTTATCTAATATTTTATTATTTTTATAACTAGCTGTTATTTGACTCACAGTCAAATGAAAAACAGGGTTTTACGTTTCCCGCTCAACAATACATTTACCGATGTAATACCGATTTACCGATTTCTTATAGGTTATTTGATCTAATAACAGTTTTGTACCATCAGACCACTACATCTATTTTTCTTTACCTGAAGTTCGTCTGAAAGAGATCGCTTTCAGCGATAAGGCCGCAGAAATGGTACGTCCTAAATCTCTGTAAAATCGTTGGGTGATACTTGTTTCCTTTGTGCAATAAAGTATGCCTTATCGTAGTTTTTTCCCATAAATAACAGATATTAACGTTCTAAACGTCCCCCTTATTACTTCCGGATTGTTGTTGACAAAATTAGGGATGCGCATCTCAAAACAGACGGCGCGAACCCACCTTAATGCTGGGGATAAAGCGGCGCGGTTCACTCGGAATTGCCTTTAAGTATGTGGTGGGGAAATAAAAAGGGGGACAGGAGCTTACGCGAGCTTTCCCACTCGCGAAGCAAGTTCCGCGGAGTTATGCCCCTTGGCGGTTGTTTGTTCACGTGCCATTTCGCGATGATTAAGTGCTGGATTAAGATGGTGAATTTTATGAGCTATGGCTGAGGTTGGGAGCGGGAGAATTTACAACGCTTCTGCAAAGCGTGTTAAAATCTTTTTAGTAAATTTTAGTTACTTTGCTTGTAAGAAAAGTTGCCCATGGGTTGAGGTGATCACTTCCCATCAGGTGACCCTCAAGCGCGTTTGCTCGGGATCTTACAAAAAAAAGTTGTTGAATGATTTATATTAATGAATAAGCAACATCATTTATCTTACATTGCTTTAGATAGTTACAGTGCAGCGTCAAAAACTACTACCTATCTGTTTTGATCTCACAGTTGATCAAAAGCATCTCTTCTTAACAGCTCACTAAAACAAGCCCGGTGACGTGGCAGAGTGAGACGCATAATATAGTGAGAAGAGTTCGAGGAATACCCGAATGTCGCAAGCCATAGAAAGGCATGGAAAAGCACCAGTGTCATTCGCTTACCATCGACATTTTTGAAAAGAAGAAATAATGTTGTGGTCATAGTTGAGGCGTAGCCTGGGTAGTAAGAACAAAAAAGGCTGTAGTTTGTTTATTTGTCTTTGAATAACTTGCCAATATCAAAGAGTCTAGCACGTATTGAACATCATTCAATACACACAATTTCAATCAATATAAATGCCGTAGATTTAATGCAAAGTTTTTAATCTACGAAATACTACTACAAATTGAAAAGGAACTCCACGTTACATTCTGAACCGTAACTAACGTCAGTTTGAATGGAACATTTTCTAGGCAAGCACAGGTCCCTATGGCATTTATCTTGAATAGGTATATTCCCCTTTTAGCTCGAGTATGCCGCTAGCGACGTTCCCCAAATTGGAAACCTCCTGGGAATTTATGAAAACCAAAAAGTTTAACTACGAAACAATTACACGAGTTACCCCGAGTTACCCTTCGCTTATCATCGAGGACAATAGCCTAACTTTGTTATAAATTTACGGAAACGGAATGAGATAATCGCGATAACATTAGTAGGGTCACCAATATAAGAGGCTAAGCACAAGTGGATTCAGTTAACTTTATTTTAATTAGAACGAGATGTTAAAAAAATACTTATCCAAAAAACAATATGACACAATAGGGAATATGCACTTGAAACAGATGAGGGTCATATTATTTTTTTGAGTACTATTTTGAATTCTCATTACGCCTCAATCAATATTTCCTCATTTCATTTCTTAAAAATGATTATTGAAAAGTGCAAAATAATTAAGGAAATACCAAGCAGTTGAAACAGAGAGTTATTAGTCAGCCGATTTGACCAATGGCGTCTGTCGAGTGGGCCGAGTTTAACGTCGAAGTCTACGTGTCAAAAGTGCGACAAGAAGAAGAATTCAACAATTGTGTGTTGTCATAGACTTGCGTGACGTCTATCACAACCGAGCGCGCCATAATGGCGGGTATTTGAAACGCTCGAAAAAGTTTGAAATTTATAACAATTTAAAAATGAATATTTCATCACCAAAAATGCAATAATTAGCAATAAAACGATATAAACTGTCATAAAAAATATGAAAAAAACAGTGCAAGTTCCCTATTGTCGACTTAATATTTTATAAGAATCCAAGAAAAATACATCAAGTAACAAGTGGGACCGACCTTAACAGATCGGCCGAAACTTTATGGTTTATTTTATCTGTGAGCGAGAGGTTATTCCATGTGATGTTCGAGGCAAATACCATTAAATGCTCGAACACAAATTTCCGATTTATTTTTGGAATTCTTAACTCACCTTCACAGAAAATGCAAAATAACAAAGGAAAATATTTAATCGACTACCAAAAGGGAAAGTATTCGGTGCTTAACAACACTCAGTTGTTTTTGATAAGGTAAGTAAATTCTATAGCACGAAAATAATATTAAATTGTTTCAAAACCAAGTCCCGAAGAACTATCAAATCATCGCATTTAAATGTAATCATGTATCTATGGAAGTGTGGTCCTATTTTCATAGTTTATTGCTCATGTATAATGGCAATATGGCGTAAGTGCACTAGTACCACATTGGGCGCCAGCATTAGTGCTTCATGTAGATACAACTTTATGCAAAACACCCGCGGTGCCGCCCGCCGTAATTGTGTTACGCGGCTTACAGACCATGCGAAATATCGTTTTGTATGCGTTAGCTTTCATTTACGTAAACGCTATTCATCCTTGATGCCACTTTAAGGGCCAATTAAAATATACTGGTGGACCATAAATTTAGGTCATTCCTATTTTTATTATTAATTGATTAATTAGGACCTGTTTTAAATTACGTATTTCCAAACGCTAGGGAATGGTATACCGAAAACCTAAAAAGTGGAGCTGTTTCAAATGTCAGAATTCTATAGCACGAAAACAATATTAAATTGTTTCAAAACCAAATACCAAAGTACTATCAAATCATCGCATCTAAATGTAATCATGTATCCATGGAAGTGTGCTCCTATTTTCATAGTTTATTGCTCATGTATAATGGCAATATGGCGTAAGTGCACTAGTACCACGTTGGGCGCCAGCATTAGTGTTTCATGTAGATACAACTTTATGCAAAACACCCGCGGTGCCGCCCGCCCGTAATTGTGTTACGCGGCTTACAGACCATGCGAAATATCGTTTTGTATGCGTTAGCTTTCATTTACGTAAACTGCTATTCATCCTGGATGCCACTTTAAAGGTCTAATTAAAATATTTACATTGAAAACGCACATAGAACATAACAATGAAAAGAAAAAAATAGGGATTATTTACATCGAAAGTTATGATCAAAACCCTAATTAGGATTTTATGCTTTTGCCTTAAGAATGGGAGTAATTTGATCGCCTATTATATTATATAAATACCGCCCGCGACTTCGTCCGCGTCGACTTTGGTTTGAAAAACATTTTTTTTCATGAATTGTAGTGAATTATGTGTCCTTCTAATGCATAAGTTATATCTTTGTTAAGTTTCAATAAAATCCATCCAGTAATTTTTATATGAAAGAGCAACTCGGCACATCCACACATTCGCATTTATAATATTGGTACGATTGTGACGTTGAAGTTCAAACGGTAGGTAAAAAAAAAATTATCTAAGTTAACCCTTTCAGTTCCACAATAATCTTAGAGATAATAAGTTAGTTTTTAAGAAATGTATTTTTACTTATTGTTGTGGTTCCTGAATAAATATTTTTTCTTTCTTTCTTTTTAACACCCCAAACTGAGCTTATGCTATAAAAAGTTGATTAAGTGCAGATTATGGGTCTAAATCTAAATCAGCCCGTTCCGTCCCACTGCAGGGCAAAGGCCTCCCCTCCCAATCTCCATCCCACACGGTCTAAGGCCAATGATTATGGGTATCCACAATAATTTAAAACCATAATTTAATAGCATTAGTTATAAACATTAATTATTTTGTTGATGTTTGCGCGTCGCTCAAAGCACACCAAATTAATGCTAATGTGTACTTTAAACAAACATCCAAGCTTTATTCCCACACGCTACACTTGAACATGTCGCTAATATTATTTATCATTATATGCGAACGTTATCCTAATAATATTATAAATGCGAAAGTTTGTATGTGTGGATGTGCCGTGTTGCTCTTTTACGTAAAAAATACTGGATGAATTTTAATGAAACTTTACAATTATATAGCCCATGCATCTAAATAGCACATAAATAATAAATAAATAAATAAATATCCTTGGACATTATTCCACACAGCGCCATCTAGTCCCAAGTAGGCTAATTATAGTCCGTTATTATGGATACTAGACAACGGATAAACATACTTAAATACTTTTTCTTTTGTAAATACATACTTAATATACATAGGAAACACCCAGACCAATACAAACAGACATGTTCATGCACACAAATGTTTGTACTGTGCGGGGATCGAACCCGCGACCCTTGGTGTAGTAGCCGACTTCTGAACAATTACACCAAGAAGGTCGTTAAACATAGGCCACAATTCGTGAAGATGTATCACTTTTTTTATCTTATTCCACGCGTTCAAAAATAAATAATGAAAAGATGGTAAAATATAACAAAAAAATAATATAAACTAATTAATCTACATACATATACATAAATAGCCTTACGACCATATCCCTTATGGGGTAGTGTCAGAGGCACACTGATTCTTGCCGTGAACGGATCATTCAGAAGCCCATATTACGCCGTCGGAATTGGAACCCAGCGTGGTAGCGGGTGAGCCGCCGTTATCCGGGTTGCTTGGGTATGGCTTGCAGATTTGATCTTGGGACCACCGGTTTTCGAGCCAGAGTGTTTAACCACTGGGCCACTCTCTCCGTAACCGACCGACCGAATAATTGAAAGTACCTACAATTTCTTAATATTTTTAAATATTTTTTCAAAGGCGATGGCACGGTGCAGACATTGTACTTTTCTGTTTAAATACTAGAAGGAAAGCGGCGAGCAAAAGTTGGCAACTAAAACGAAACTGCATTTCAATTCGGTTCCGCTCAATATTCATCGGGCAACTTATTTTTGCTTTCATGAGCTACAACCGTTTGATATTTTCAATCTACTATGAGTACCTACTTATTTGAACTTTCGAACATTTTTCAACCAAAAGCAGCAGTAGTTGAAACAAATCAGGGGTTTTTTTGCTATGTGTAATTACTAGCGGCCGCCCGGGACTTCGCCCGCGAGGACACGATTAAGTTAGGAAAAAAACAATTTTTGTATAAAAATTGTAGCCTACGTGCTATTCAGATGTATAAGCTATATTATTGTAAAGTTTCATTCGGATCCATTCAGTAGTTTTCACGTGGAAGAGCAACACAGCACATCACTATACGACTTTCGCATTTATAATATAAGTAGGATCTATTAATGGCTATTTTCTTTCTGTTTTTGATTAGCTTTTGGCAAAGAAGCCTCCAATCAGGAATCTGCATAAAATCGCCCCGTTCCGTTCCACCGCAGCCTGCCCTAGAAATCGTACCCAATTCCAATCCGAAATCAGCGCCATAGATCAAAGCGATGTGGACTCTATTAGCAACCTTACATAGCAATGCTCAGCTCCGCCGTAAATCAGTACGATTCCACTATTAACTGGAGGGCTATTAACAGAAACGGCGAATTTCTGATAAAGTGACGTCATAATTTATCCAGCTCACTTCCTCGGTGTAATAAAGCGACGGTAGCACCTTCAGTCTATTAGCTGGCCAGCTGACTTATGATCTATTGGAAATTTGAAAGAAAATTTATAACTGCTGTTAGTCAAGAGCAAAAATAAGCTCTGTGAAATATTGATCAGGTGAATTGAATTTTTTGCTTTTGTCTTTTCTTTTTGTGTTTTAAATGTATATTCGTTTTAAAATATTTGGCATCTTTATGTCAGTGGTTAATATGGATTTTTAACAAAATGCCTAGTCGAGACGCAGATAAGATATGTGGCCCTGCTAACCGAAATTTAGTGATGCAATTTTCTGATCTTTCTATGCTTTCGAAGGCTAGCTAAGTAGTCGGTTCCGGCTTAGGTTCCGGCCTATCTATGGCCGGCCTATCTGGATGGATTTTCTGACTAAAAACTAAAGTCTTCAACCAATGCATCCTGCCTGTCTTGACTTACGGTGCCGGAACGTGGACTCTAACAGCGGGACTAGTCCACAAATTTAAGGTGGCTCAGCGTGCTATGGAGCGAGCTATGCTCGGAGTTTCTTTAAAAGCTAAAATCAAAAATGAGGTTATCCGGCGAAGAACTGGAGTCGCCGACATAGCTCGCAGAATCAGCAAGCTGAAGTGGCAGTGGGCTGGTCACGCCTGTAGAAGGACCGATGGCTGTTGGAGCAAACGAGTCCTTGAGTGGAGACCGCGCAATCACAGTGTAGGGTGCCCTCCAGCGAGATGGACCGATGACTTGCGAACGGTGGCGGGATCGGACTGGATGCGGAAGGCTCAGAACCGGGAGTTGTGGCGCACTTTGGGAGAGGCCTATGTCCAGCAGTAGACTATAACAGGCTGATGATGATGATAACGGGGAAGCCATGGAAGTTATTGTACACACTATGTAGAACAACGAACAACTAAGAACGAATCGATTGATACCACTTGAAAAATTCACCTCAAACACCGAATGTTATTAAGTAGAATTCAAATTTTCAAGTCAGCCAAATAATGTAAATTATTTTATAGCATGTGGATTGTCTACCTCTCCTAAACATTTTCTATGATTTGTGGGTTGTTCGGAAGATATTCAGCTATGTTGTTATTCCGGTTGGCGACAAAACTCACTTCGCTCGTGGTGAGTTATGTTTAAAATTCAATATCTTTGCGACTGTGGTCCTTTGAGAGAAAATAGTCAATCAGAGTGAAGCGTATTGATGATTGAAGTAAACGTGAAGCGCCAAGATGTGATCTCCGCCGGAACCACCTCTGTGCACCAATCTCCAAGTAGCAGCTATTTGACACGTAACATGCTGTAAACTACAAACGGATACCTCTAAATAAGATCTGGTTTATTCCCAGCAGTCACAGTCCCTTACAATCCAATACATACACGAATTCGGAACCTGACGTTAACTTCAGGGGTTTCGTAAAATATGCAGCGTATTGACTGTTGCGCAGTGCGGCACGGTTCCAGCCTGCGGTCTCGTCGGGTAAATTTAACGCGGTTGCGACTTTGTCAAAGTAAACACCGATGCGTGGCTAAGATTTAGTTTGGTAGTTGGCAGTTGGCAGATTTGTTTGTTTTTCGGCTTTGGAGACGTTTGCGGCGCTTATCCGGATCCCAGTGCGTAACCCGGATACTCTCCAAGTGTTTAGGGTTTGTGGGACATTCGGATATGTAAGCGACTTAGGGCCACAATTAGCAAACAAAAAGTAAACGATTTTTTTTTTCACTTTTCAGTTAGTAAAATACAAAAAAAAACAAAGCATACATTTCAAATACCTAGTTGGTACTTAGGCACGTCGCTAATCAATGAAAATAATAAAAACATGTCAAAAATTATAAAAATCATAGAATTCAAGTATGTCAAAACTTATGAATGAAATTAAAAACCAAATTGTAGAAAGGTAGGAATATACACAGTTAAAATACATAGTTGACATAACTAACAAATAATAACAAATATAAAATCATACGAAAAAATCATAAGAAAAAGAAAAAAAAGTATCGTATACTTTTCGATTACCAAAACGTTAGCGGCTCGTGGTAGGCCTACTGATCGTAAGTGATGATGATGTCGTCTAAGATGGTACATGCCGGCGTAACATCTGACATTAAGGTTGCTCACTAACCTTACACCCCTCCAACAATCCGTACTGAGCCCGCGTGTTGGAGTATGGCTCAATCCACCTCATAGTTGAGGTGAGGCCTGTGCCCAGCAGTGAGACGTGTATATAGGCCCTTTATGCTTTATGTTCATGTTTATTGTACCTACAAATCCTACAGTCCGCTCTTAATGTGTATAATTAGTGTGTTGAAAATGAAAAATAAACTTTATTCAATTCTATTCTAACACAGAATCCAGAAATGTTCTTGATAAACTTCGAGATAAATCAAGCGACCAACAAACTATCGTATAATGGATGTTCCTGTGTGTGGTCCGGATTCAATTTCCGTCAGCATTAGAGTTCAATTTATACCGGAGCCTGGTTTATTTCTGATCTGCGGTTGAGCTCCCTCCATTGATGATATTTTCTGCTCGCTTTGACAGTGGTTTGAGCTAAAATGGAGATTAGACAGAAATAATTGAGTTACAAACAACAGATGTAAGGATGTTTTGTTAAAATCTAGTCACTTGAAACATCATAATCTAGTTAGAAATGCTTCAATAACAGTAAAATAAGAACAGCAAAACTAGTCAAAACAATACAACCTAGATGATGGTTCAGTTTAGAAAGAAAGTAAAATAACACTGATGCATGAACAGGAACGTCCTTCACATATCCGGTTCGCTGTGTCATCATTATTTACGACGTTTTGATAATATACTGCCGTAAATTATTTGAAAATCAAACCCCTGTTCTACAAAATCCTATAAATTGTGGATAGAAATCTACTAATACCATTTTATAAAGTTATTATCAGTCTCAACGTGAACGTGGTAGGGTCGACATTCGCCATTCTTCTTTGAAAATACTCAAATAGTTTTGCTGTCAGGATTTTCTTTAGTCACCTTTATTTATACTAGGTAGTCATATTATAAATATGTTTATGCTCTTTATACTCCATATAATTGACTATAGTTAATTTAGCGGATAACAGCGAGTTTCTCTTCTAAATGTTGCTAAACCCGTATGACAATAATGTTATTAGCTTGACGAACAGTAATTAAATGAGCGAGTTTGAGAAGGATGACTTCCATTTTGATCTATATTGCTATGTATAGTCTATTGACGTTTGAGGTTATTTATCTACTAAGAAATAATGATGAGATCACAAGTTATAGGTACACCTACAACCTAACTTTAATCTTTTGTAGGAATTTATATCAGCACTGGTTCTTTTATTAATTCAATTTTGTTTAATTATTTATTTCAAGTTTGTTTCCAAAAACTAAGACGTGGCTATTCACGGTGTGGTTGGAGGCAGTTCAAAAAAGTCCAAGGTCCAAAAGCATTTGCATAATAGTTTTGTTTTGAAACTTGGTAAGTTGGATGTCCTAATCTGTGCGCCTGCATGTGTTTTTAAGAACAAATAAATAAATTTATTTCATGTAAACTTTTGAAAGTGTTTATGAAAATTTAGCAAAATTTATTTACAGTAAAATAATAAATGATAAAAGAAATCCGCTCTATGTTGGCAACATTGTTGTAATTTCATTCCCCAACGGGAGAATGAGTCATGCTAGCATCATTGTACCGTCTGTAACCACCTAAAATGTACCACATTCTTGCGGAATAAACGTTCTTTCTTTCTTTCTATACTCGGCAGACAAACAGGTCTGGTAATTTTAGAACGCTTCAATTGAATCGTAGTTGAGTCTCAAATTTCAAGTTGTCAAATTTGACACATTTTTCATAGAAAATATGACAAATTAGCCGATTGAGACTCAATTACGATTCAATTAGGCGTTATAAAATTAGCAGACTTGTGGCTCTGGATTATCGAGGTCAGCTGACTGACTAATTCTGAAAACAATGTCAGTAGTGGCAGTGGGCTGGCCACAATTGCCGTAGAACTGTCAGCGCCCTGACCCTGAGGTTTTCTAAGGTGAAGACCTCGTCTCGTCAAGCGTAGCATGGGCGACCTCCGTCTAGGTGGAGCAACAATCTGCTAAAGGTTGCTGCTAAAAACCGGGTCCAGAGGTGGACAATATAAACTTATAAGGATGATAATGTACTGGCCGTTTTAATGAATATAAAACTTCTCTAGGACATTCTCAGGCAATTTCGACTCAGATCTCAACAGTTTATAAATGCATTCGTATTGGTATTTAAACTTCCTTAAAAGCCGCATATCTTGGATATTACTTATCCAGAATAATCATTCTTGTTTGTTCTATCTGTATGTAATATCGATTGTATTTTTTTTACTTGTATTTTTTTGATGTTGACTGGACTTACGCCTCCACCACGCCACAGCAAGTGACTTTAGGCCATCTATATCCCTGTCCTAAAACTGCACCAGGTCATCAGTCCACAGAGTGGGAGACCTCCCCACGCTCCAGTTAGTTGTCGCCACTCCAGAGCCTTTTCCCAACGGTCGACATCTTTGACAGTTTAATTTTTTTCCCAGGTGGCATGGATCCACATCGACCGGCAGATGATCCTGACAATCCACCGCCACGTCATCACTCGCCTGGCCAGGTTCAGCGTGTCCCACGACAACGCAATGACCTGGCTGCTCCACGTTAGCCAAGTCCAGCAGGAGGATCGAGGCTACTACATGTGCCAGGTCAACACTAACCCCATGATCAGCCAAGTGGGCTATCTCCAAGTTGTTGGTAAGTTTAACAAACACTCTACGTTCCCAAGGCTACTTTCCCAAACGTAGTCAGAAACTCACCGTCGGTTCGCTGTCGTGATGAATAAACCATACTTGACTAGTAGTATAGTGATAAATCACGAATAATTAATTAAAAATATCGAACACTTTAAAACACAATGAACTTTACTTATTAAACACTGCAAGCACTAAACACAGTAAACTGCACTACCATAAACCATAAACGGCCTATATACGTCCCACTGCTGGGCACAGGCCTCACCGCAACTATGAGGTGGATTGAGCCATACTCCAACACGCGGGCTCAGCTCAGGATTGTTGAAGGGGTGTAAGGTTAGTGAGCAACCTCAATGTCAGATGTTATCAAACCGCCCTAGGGCCTCCCACTAGGCATAACGACTGACATGTACGACGGCAGCCGGAACCAACTGCTTAACGTGCCTTCCGAAGCACGGAGATGCCCGAAATACACATCACTAAATTTTGGTTGGGGTGGTCACTCATCACATCCCATTTCCGACCTAGCGTTTGTTGATTTACAACAGAGATTGTCGCCGACCACTGCCGCAACTGCGCCACGGGCACATAACAATAATATTAACTAATTAATATCCTCTTTCTCATACGACAAAGCCCAGTGCACATTGTGAACTGGTTCTTACAGACAACAAAAAGTCTTTGAATCCGTTACTTTGACTTGTATTAGAGCGCAGTGGATACTGTAAGACATAGAATTGAATGGCGGCGCGTCCACAAGTGTGCACTCATCTTGCGGCTTTATAGGCTAAGTTTTAATTACACTTCTTTAATACTTGAAGCGTTTCCCACACCGCTTTCTGTCGCTTAATTAACTTCACCGTGAGAATGCGTTGAAGACAGAAATGAGGTTACACGGCAGGTGATTCTGTAAGTGGTAACTTTGAAAAAAAACGATGATACAATATGAAGATGAATTTATGTGTGTAATATGTAATAGATTTTATAGAACAACTTAAGTTAAGAATAATACAGCTGATGATATTAATGCTCTCTGGAGGAGAAGAAGCAAGAAATGTGACCTTCGGAAGGTTCCATTCACCATGACTGACGGTGTTACACATCCATATCCGGCGTACACGTTGCCGCATAAAATGTTAATGGTTAGAACCCAAAACGGTAATAATATTGACTACCAAAAGCACACAGCTTATCTCCATGAAATCAATCAATAGTTTAAAATAATAGGTCAGGTTCTTAAAAAACAAGAATGAAAATCTTCAAAAATCTAAAATAGCTTTATTGAAATATACCTGTCACAAAGTACTAATAAATCGTCAAATCTAATTAACAAACAAAACATACTTGACTAATAATAGACATGAATTAATAAATGTGATGCTACCACCGGATCGGAAACTTCATTGGTTAAGACAAGTCTTTTACTTATACCTCTACAGGATCTATTTTACCTGTTTTCGACATTTGTTACTTAGCATAAACCTAGATAACTTTCAAGCTCAAGTTTAACATTTGATGACTGCTACCACTAGCATTGGTAAATCAAACCAACTTCTAAGTGCAGGCCTAACATTTCTTAACCAGATCAAAGGCTTTGTGCAAGACAAATAGTCTTGTCAACAAGCAACGTTGCACTTGTATAAGTTCGCCAAACTGTCGAATGTACTTTGAATTGGGATCATTGCAGACGGATCACTAACTTTGAGTTGCAAACTGCCACTTGTCAGGAACCGTTGGGCTGTGAATTTGCTAGAACTTTTTAGGAATTGAGGCGATCAGACTGAAAAAGTGTTACTTGCTGCATTTACTCTTTCTAAGCGTTTATTTTACTTTTGACAGCTGTAATACTTAGTCAAAGTAATACCCTGACCCGTTGCCGATCCGATATTTTTTATTGATCGATTTTATTCATGAGGAAGTTCTAATCTATATAACACAGTCATTAATAAAGCCGTAATGGTGGGTTTCTTTTCAGCGACTCAAGTTAGAGACCGTATTGCAGCAGCATCTATTAGTGCTTCAACAAAAATAACTAAAGAAGGCTACGGCAGTAGAGGCATAGAACATAATAAACTAGCACCTAAGACAAAACGTCGGCCCTGTAAAGTGTCAATTTTGATACAAGTATTTATTGTTTAAGTGATTCATTTAATCGATAATCGATTTATTTCAAAAGCGTTTGATTGTCGATGTTCAACAATTACGAATGACACATCTCTAAGTGGGCGAAGCCCGTTCGAGAAGTACAGTATTCCCTGTCGCACATTGTATAAAAAAATATTACAAAACTTTACGTGATCTGTCAAAAGTAACATAAACGCTTGGAAAGAGTATAACAAGAGTAGTGCTCGTAGTAGTAGTGTCTAACTAGATATTTTAAAGAAATGAAAGCAACCTACCTTGCATTTATATATGGTCAAAATGCGATTCTTCTCTTTCAAAAATACGAATTTACTGTGACATATTTTTTAATCATTTTCAAATAAAAATATTCACCTTATTTCTAAAGTTATGGGTTAGATAAAAAAAAAACTAGGCATGTAATTTGTCAACAGCTCATAAAAATCAACGGAATGAAACCCTGCCTCCATCGCTATCACAAAGTGAAAATTGACAAAACGAGATTCACAAAAGCAAATCGATGACGCAATATCAATCAGGTTGCAGCTTGCCCTCGAATAGCTTCGCTATAAAACAGAAATAAAACCCGCAATGTGCTAAGGCTCAAAGCGACAGGAAAAAAGTTAAGGTTTATTTCCACTTTAACTCCGAAACTGCTCGTATAAAGACAAAGTGTTTCGCGGTCAAACCACGCCTCTACAGTTTCGAGAAATTCACGCAAAAGAGTGTGAGGGTTAGATTTTTCTTTATTTTGCGTTCAAAATGGTGTATTTTTATCTAAAGGTAGTTACGGAAAAAGGCTCTCGTACGGAAGCTTTAATTTTAGTGAAAATCTGCATAAATAGAATACTTTACCTGTTTTCGCTTGGTGGAGGGTTTAAATAATTCTTAGCTTGTTTTCCTTATTGTTTTTGCAGAATCATTCTGAAAATAATGTGTTTCTACTCCTTTTCCTTTCCTAATCTTTTGTTTATTTTGATTAGCAAGGTACTCTTAATCTAATGAATAGTAAGGTGTTGTCGAGAAAAGTTATTTGTAAATTGAATGTTGCAAAAATCAACTAGTTATTAACCTATCATACATAATTAATAATTAACCTATCATACATAATTAACCTATCATACATAATAATAATAACTGTTCTTAAAAGTCACTTGAACTATGAGTATTTGAGGACGAATTTTAACGCCACGCTGAACTAATTTCATTAAAAAATACCGATAGAAAAATGCTGTGTATTCATGTTGAAAGGCTTTTAGTTTTAGGTTGCATGTCATATTTTTTATTATTTTTATAACCTCAGTGATTATCTTAGCTTAGGAACACAATATGTCATTTAAGGTGCGTTTTCTCTAAGCGCATACGGGCCACAAAACGCGTTAAGTACAAAATGCCGCCACAAGTTTTCTCTAAGTGTCCCCGTACACGGGCCACAAAACGTGCTACAAAACGCCGCCACAATTCCCTATAGTTTGTATCGAATGGCGCGTGGCCGCTTCACGCCACACGCTACAAACGCCGGTAGTGGTGTTTTGTGGCGCCACAAAACGGCCCCAGTGCGGGGAAAAGTGAATAATGTTGTACCAAATACACAAATTGAGGTGTCCGTGGCGAAGTTGTTATAGTGATCGGTGACGATCGCTGTTGTAAAGCAACACACGCCGGGTCGGAAATGGGATAGGTGACCACCCCGACCGAAATTTAGTGATGTGTATTTCGGGCATCTTCGTGCTTCGGAAGGCACGTTAAGCAGTTGGTCCCGGCTGACGTCGCTAGATGTCACTCGTTAAGCCTAGTCGAAGGCCTTAGGGGGGTTTGATAACATCTGACATTAAGGTTGCTCTTAATCCTTACACCCCTCTAAAAATCCACATTGAGCCCGCTTATTGGGGCCTTATGGCGGTTTGATAACATCTAACATTAAGGTTGCTCTTTATCTTTACGCCCCTCTAACAATCCGCACTGAGCCCGCGTATTGGAGTATGGCTCAATCCACCTCATAGTTGAGGTGAGGCCTGTGCCCAGCAGTGGGACGTATTATAGACCGTTTATGTAAATACACAAATTTACCTCGCTCCACTTGATGGGAAGCGGCCGCAAGGTCCCTATCTATTTATAGAGGCGCTCACATCAACTTTTACATAAGGGCACCTTAGGCTGCTGAAGAAAGAGCCATTTTGCATTGGTTTTGTAAAGGTTGATGTGGGCACTATTTATTATAAGCGTATTTATTGTTGTTTTTTTTTTGTCATGAATGACGCACTTTAATTTAACAAAAGTTGGACCACTGTCAATAGTACAGCTAAGTTTGCCTCTTGGTGTATTAGGTGCTTATAGTGACATTGGTCCACACAGGGTCCACAGAACACTGTGTCTGTGTCCGAGTGACATTATCTCTAAAAGTATATAAGTATTTAGAAATATTAAATTATGTTTATCCACTAAAGATAAAAACCAGAAAAAGACAATCGGTCTACCTGGCATTATCCCTAATGCTAAAAATAAAAACTATGTTTATCAATCCTATCAGTCATCTATCATCATCACAGTATCAGTTCTACCTAAGTTGGGGTTAGTTATTCTTACAAAAAGAAAAGTACATGGTAGCAATCCCGTAATCCCATTTTCGGAATATTAACACAATATGCTAGAATCAAATGAACTTATCCAACTTCTTCCTACAGTTCCCCCCAACATCCTGGACGATGACAGCACGCAGTCAGCGGTCGCCGTGAGAGAGAACCAGAACATCAGTCTGGTGTGCAAAGCTGATGGGTTCCCGACGCCCAAGATCATGTGGAGACGGGAGGATGGACAGCCTATCTCGGTCGACAGGCGGAAGAAAGGTTAGTGTCTACAATCAAATATAATGTTACTGCTATTAGTTACTAAATGTTGTTAAAACATAAATAATATTTTTAATCCATAAGAAACACTTTCAGAAGTTAAGATAACCAGTTATTTGCTGCCAATGTTCTGTCTCAAACATCTTTTTTTTCTTTTTTTAATTAATTTATTCTATGTTTTAAATGCTTGTATAATTTGAAGCAGTGTTTTGAATTTAAAAATCGCAATGAATAAAAGAGAATGAAACAGGAATAAAGCGTCAGGGACCTCGTTTAAACAATATTAAACTTTGGTGTAATTTTTAGAGTGAAGTCAAGGAAGGCTAAATGGTTGTTTTTAGAAATATAAAATAACAGTAGAGCGACAATTTTATGATCCGAGTATGTCAAAGATCCATTGAAAACTAACACAGCTCGATTACCTTAACAAGTTGACGTGTTATTATCACCCCAGTTCTGTTAATATTATTACTCATTTGGTAAATATACATTATTAAAGAAAAACACAGTTCAAAATGTATTAATTGTATAAATTATCATACTCGTAGCTATGTGCTGGAAATAAAATCAATCCCGTTTTCATTCTAATATTCAGCCCTCTCTTCAATAGCTTAGTTAGAAGTTCTGACAACAGACCTCTATAATGAAATCTCATCTAATATCTTGTCTTACTGTCCAAATCATCACAAAGAAACAGCAGAAAAAAATTACCACAATCTAACGTTCAGAATTACACAGCTACCACATTTGCGAGATAAAATCTTAAAAGCTACACGTTAAAAAGATTCTGCCACATAAATTCCTGGTTATTCCCAGAAACCTCATCTCAGCACTTATTTTCCGTGCAAAATGTAAATTGTTAGAGGGACCATCTACACCTAGAAGCTCCTAAGTCTGTTCCAGATACTATAATAAAACCACAAGTTTAAACCTGTACTAATCCCACCTCTCACAGCGTAACCTTCTTGGGGATTAAAGCGGGAAAAATCTGGTTCCAAGATAATTATGGAACGAGAAAAGCTGAGTTGTGCCGACGAATTAAATGGTTCGAGCACCAATTCGCGGTGTAGTACTGCCGACAAAGGCTCCAAAAATTGAGTTTAATTTCAAGAGCGATTTTCTTGTACGGGGGAAAATTAACGTGTGGTTTCGAGTGGTCCTTGACGCTAATTGTGTGTGACCCTCCGTCACGCCACCTGTCGGGAGATCCGTCCGAAAAACGTTTTAATTACTCGTCGCATCGGAAAGTCCACCTTTGTTTGCGCTAATGCGCGCCCTTTTATTTTCAGCGAAGAGTTCGCCGTTGAGTGCTCGCAATTTAAACGCTGTAAGCTATTTCGCGCTTTGAGTGCGAAATTCGTTTTAGATTGGGAAAATATGTTGTGCAAACAACGTTTGTCAGGAGATGAGAAATAAGGAATGTGATAAGACTAGAAATTATTGTTAGGCAAGTCCATGATGAAATGAAGTTATTGCTTTAAATGTATAGTTATTTTGGTTAAAACATCCTTTCGACTATTTGTGTCATTTGGATAAAATTAACGCTCAATGGAATAAACGTAACCTATTGACATTATTACATAGTGCTAGAATAGAGACTATTTGGCGGTGAGGCTGCTTTGGATTATATAATAATATGACTAAATAACTTGACTTAACATTGGCAATGTAGCTAAACATGTGTTAAACGTTAAACAAAGTCTGAAATAATTATGTAGGTATCATTAAAAAGTGATTCTTATAAAAACGTAAGAAGAACAGCAATAGTGGTACCGTAGTAAATAAGCTTGCGCAGATCTTAACCTTTACGTACCCCATTCATCACTCCAGGGGATCAATTTACAAAACGAATACCTAAAGAGATGTTGTTAAAAAACAATATTTCACGCCTAAAATACTTTGTAAAATGAAGATGAATACCCACTTAGGGTGCGTATCATAAAATATTCAAGATAAAAGGCGTAGCGTCCTGGCCGAAAAGTCGTAAAAATTAAAAATTCGCGTCGCGTCGGACTGCCCGCGCCATCTAGTGGCCAAATGAGTTTGCCTGTTTACAATAATTACGCGCCTTTTTCTACCCTGGGGCACAGTATAAACAGTAGGTTATCTAAGTTACCACAAACCGAGTTATTCGACGACCGTTTTGGTGTGATTGTTGAGAAGTCGGCTACTACACCAAAGGGCGCGGGTTCGATCCCCGCACACTACAAACATTTGTGTGCATGAATATGTCTGTTTGTATTGGACTGGGTGTTTCCTATGTATATTAAGTAGTAGTATTTAAGTATGTTTATCCGTTTTCTAGTATCCCATAAAAACTGACTATAATTAGCCCTCTTGGGGCTAGATGGCGCTGTGTGGAATAAATGTCTAGGGATATTTATTTATATTCATTTTATTTATTAGCCTAGCGTGCACACACACACGCGGCACAGCCCGTACGTACTGCCGCCACCTTATTCCCCCTACAACATGCTAGCGTGTGCGTGAAATTGCGTGCCGCGGCGCGCGACGCCCACGCGCACATTCAAACCGAAAGCGGCACGTTTGTATGTAGATATTTTACTGTTCTCTGTGTACTGTGCCTGGGAGGAGAATCAGAGTGATGTTGTTGTCTCGCTCGCGTATTGAGCAATTATTCCGCTGCAGCGAGTCGGTTGAGTCGTTAAGGTGTAATTTTGAGCGCTAATATTCCGTGTCGGAATGTATGGTGGAAGCGCTTTCAGCATTTATTTTCGTTATTCTTTGAATAACACTTCATTTACAGCGTCAGCTTCTTTTCATTTCTTTACATGTTATTTTCCTTCAATCTGCTAGATAGTTATCAGTCCTTAACATTGTAAACTGTTTGTAATATTAATTTGCGGTTAACAATTTAACATTATTTTGTACAGTAATCAAATTTACCATATAAAAACTAAAAAACACAAACGGTTTTCTACATCATCAAACAATGGAAAAACTACTTTTTACCTGTGTTTGCATGATTTATGGATATTTATCACTTTTTTCAATATCACCTCTACACACCTCTAACATAATATCTGTCACGTGTGTATAATAGTTATTGACTAAAGTCCGTTCGCGTTAAGAATGCAGTAATTTAATTCTCGCACTTCGACCTAGCACGCCCCCTTAGCAATCAAATCTTTTCTAATTAGAAAATCAAGTTCAAAGTGCTCAATTGAACGCATTCTTTCAAATGCAGATGACCTGAGTTTTTCTCTGGTAACGAAATTACATTTAAAAATACTGCATTCTTAACGCGAACGTACTTGCATACGCTAGCATTATGTTCAGATATTTCAACTGATCAGAAGTATTTATCTTGTCTGCTTCAATGTTGACGACTGTTGACAATAATGTCTTGCATTGTTTCAGTAACTGTCGACAATAATTTCTACAACAATACTTGCATTGTTCCAGTAACGGTGTACGAAGGAGACACATTGAGCTTGCAGCGTATCAGCCGCACGGAGATGGGCGCGTATCTCTGCATTGCGACCAACGCGGTGCCGCCTTCCGTCTCCAAGAGAATCATAGTCGATGTTGAATGTAAGTCTTCAAATTCAATATTTCTTTATTCATGTAGACCAATAAACAGTACTTTCGAATTGTCAAGAATCTTAATTTTAACCACTTAATAAACATACACATAATAATACAATATAATAATATAAACAATACTTAAATTGCATGTACATAATGTGGCTCTACCACCGGCGTCATTTACTCTTTTTCTTCTGATAACACAACATATAACATAAACGGCCTACTTACTAGTGGGCACTTGCCTCACCTCAACTGTGAGGTGGAACGAGCCATACTCCAACACGTGGCCTCAGTGCGGATTGCTGGAGCGGTGTAAGGTTAGTGAGCAACTTTAATGGCAGATGTTATCAAGCTGCCCTAAGGCCTCTGACTAGGCTAAACGATTGACATCTAGCGACGTCAACCGGGACCAACTTAACGCCTTCCGAAGGACGGAGATGCCCGAAATAAACACCACTAAATTTCGGTCGCGGTGGTCACCCATCCCATTCCCCACTAGGCGTGTGTTGCTTTACAACAGCGATCGTCGCCGATCACTGTCACAATTGCGCCACGGACACCTTCACAAAACATGTGCTCGCAATATCCCAAACGGGACAGTCAGAGACACAGCGATTGTTGTTGTAAGTTTAAATAACTGAAATAACGAACACTTTCAATAAATAAGACATCAGAATATTTTTTTTATTTGGACTAGTCCCAATCGACGTCGTTAAATTGATCTATTCCTTTCTAATACCAAAAAGTAATACCAATGGTATTAGTTTGTAATCGTAATAATTTTCTATTCCCGACGAATACCAAATTTTAAATATTTCAATGTAGTTTTGGTATTCGTCGGGAATAGAAAATTATTACGATTACAAACAAATACCACTGGTATTAGTTTTTGGTATTAGATAGGAATAGGTCGTTAAATTTTTGTGTCTAAGCCTAGATGGGGTGGTGGCTTAGTAATCACTGACAGCAAAGTTTTCACTAGCCTCAAATACACTTCTGCGGCAATCTACACTTTAGTCTGTTTGCGTTAAGAATGCAGTCATTTCATATTGTTCGATCTAGTATACCCCCTAATCAAAGTTGGCAAAGTGGTCTGTAAGGTATGCGTTTAACTGATCACTGTTGACTTGACGTCTTTCTAGTTAATAACAATTTGATTGGTAAGGGGGCGTGCTAGATCGAAGGACAAGTTTGAAATTACTGCATCTTTAACGCGAACGGACTATAAGTCCAAGTGTTGGAGTATGACTCGTATCACCTCATTATTGAAGTGTATACCTAAATACCGTTTGTTTATTATGTTATTCTAGACCAAAACATCACTGAAATAATGAAGTAATCGTGACCACGGAATAAAAATCGTAGTAATTATTTTTGAATGCCCATGATTATGACACGAACATTACAGCGGTTAAATAAACACTGAAAATGCCCTAAACTACATGAATGATTTTATTTTCAACAAAACTGGCATTTTCATGGAATTGTTAAGTAGCAACAGAGATAATGACCCGTTGGTAATCTTTTGGTACATGTTTTTAATGGAACAACATCACGCTAGCACACTATTAATTAAATTAACTTAATGATAAGTATACAAATTTGTAATGTGTATTTTACTGTAAAAGCCCGTATACACGTTAAACTTAGGTTTTCCCCGAGAATCTTAGGATTTACCAACATGAGATGGTAAATGTGAGGATTTATAAGAAATGAACGATATTTTTCGGGCTTTTACCACAAGCATTTAGTATAAGCTAGGGTTTGCCACTGGCAGCTGGTAAATATTAGTTTTGGGAATAAAACAATAAGTGATTCTTGATATATTCGTCTAGAGTTTAAAAGACAAAATTGCTGTTTTATCTCAAGCATCTCTAGCTCTGTATTTAGAAACTGGCCATTTAGAGATATATTTTGAATGGAGTTCAATTTAAACCTGTAAAACCCTTCCTGTTTGTTGTAGCCTGATAGTGTCAAAATATTTATTTTATATTCAGTAATTAGAAAAACCCGTTGATTCATCACAAATGATGCAAAAAAATATGGTACCTCGTAGAAAAAAATACGGTTCCTCGTAGCAAAAAAATACGGTTCCTCGTAGCAAAAAATACGGTTCCTCGTAGCAAAGTATTCTGGCTTCGATACGAACGGTAGAAAGGGCGATAATAACTGAATTTGATTTCCCGCAGTTGCAAACGCGTGCGGAGTAGCTAGTTACACATTTTTCGAGAAAACTGTAACACCTATTTAGTCAATCAATATTTTCGCTGACCAGCGTAATAAAAATAACAGTTTATATCATGTAGACATTGAATAAACAACACAGCTGTTATCTTGACCTCAGTTGTGCTGTAACACGTACGCTGTGTGCAGTTTGTACCACTACGTCACAGTAAACAGAGAACAGTAAAATATCTACGTACAAACGTGCCGCTCTCGGTTTGAATGTGTGCGTGCGCGTCGCGCGCCGTGCCTGCACGCGATTTTACGCACACGCTAGCATAAGATATGGGGGAATAAGTACGCGCGCGCTGTGCCGTGTGTCTGTGAGCACGCCAGACTAATAACTCGGCAGGCGGCCTAAGATAACCTACTGTTATGTTTACTGTGGCTACGTGTACGGTGATGTCACGGCACGTATTGGAGTTGCATCCATGCGATGCGAGCAAAGCTACGCCATGTTTAATGCTAATGTACTTTTGGCTATTTGTGGACCAGAGTTCAGCTAACTTGGCATTTCAATTAATGCTATGGACAAAGCTGCAAGCTTTGGCTTAGTTATTTTAATTCGAATTTTCAATAAGTGTCTTCAAAAAACTTAATATCTATCAATATGACTGTACCCTATCCGTTTAGTTGACCACGGGCATCGATTTACTTGAAGTATAGTAGTAGCAGAAGTAAATGTAGGTAAGATGAGCACGTTTAAGAGAAACATCACCAAGGTTTGAAGTAGTTATATTGTAAGTGAAGTAACAAAGTAAATTAATATTATGTCAAATCTTTTCTTGAGTAGAGTCTATTAAGACGGTTGCTAACGTACTACTGGTTCTAAATGCAACTTAAATGGGTAAAAGACTTGGCTTGCCCGTGCAATGACCATGATGAGATTAGATACCTTTTACCAAAAAAAACTTAAAACATTGTAAATAGATCCGAAAACCAGAAAAAGACATTCGGTCTTGGCTTGAGGCGGGAATCGAACCCGCGTCTTTAACAGACCAGGCGACTGTACTAACCACTGTGCTACCAAGACCATACCACCCGATTTTTTCTGGTAAACTTCCGAATGTCTTTCTGGTTTTCGGATCTTTAGTAAAAGATACTGCATGGCAAATGCTAAAAATAATTTAAAAAATGTAATTGTTAATTCCGGTTGATGTAAAAGATACGGTTACCTATCATAAGACCGAATTTTCTTTTCCCGAATTTCATTTTCCCGAAAACGTTTCGCTTTTTTTCGTTTGGCATTTTTTCATTTTCCCGAAATCACGTTTGCCACTGTATCAGTTGACCAATTATCAACTGGATTTTTTTCGTTTGCCAGACGTTTTATTAGGCTACAAAACGTTTTACCGAAGTGATGATTGGCCGAAATGACACTTGTCCGAAGTATTGTTTTACAGAACAATCATTAGACCACTGTTTTGTTTGCCATATTTATAGTTTACCAAACGATCATAAAAAAGTTACGGGTTAAGCAGACAAGGAATTTTTGGATTTAAAATAAAATAAGAAATTGACAGCATGTACGCAGGCAAACAGCATGCAAGTATTCAACATGCAAGTTTAAGGAAAACACAAGAATTCTGTCACGGCTCCGGCATTACGGGGCTCCGGCGGTTCCTCGCGTGCTAATCGTCGCAGATGGCTTTCGCTCAGCACCGAAGCTTCGGCTTGTTGGCCGGCTTCGCCGGCCAGCCTCAGCCGCGGCGCCTCGCGCTTAGCCACCTGCTCCTCAGCCCGCGGGCCGCCTCGCTCCTACATGCCTACGCGCTTTTAAATAACACTCTTGGGGTAGGGCAAAACAAGTACCACGTGGTGTCGGGGTTGACTGAGTCGGATTCGGCATAAAGTTGAAATCACTGAAAATGGACGTTAACGAGACTTTGAACGTTATCGTACAGTAGTTGTGGTCTAGTAATATTCGGTAAAATAAGATTTAGGCAAAGTGATCATATGCCAAATAAGTCATCTGGTAAATGAAAAAAGTTGAACAAAGACTTCGGGCAATAGTAAAAAGTTTATTGTGAAATTCGGTTTAACGTACTTCGGTTAAACGACACTTATGTCAAAAGAGACTTCGACGGGTTAAAAATATGTCAAATAATACATCTGGCAAATGAAATGTTGGTCAATAGTTTTCAGTCAAATGAAATTCGGACTAGTAAATTTCGGACAAGTGACGGGTTCCCAAAAGATACTGCATGGCAAATGCTAAAAATAATTTAAAAAATGTAATTGTTAATTCCGGTTGATGTTGCTAGATGTCAGTCGTTAAGCGTAGTCAGAGGCCTTCGGGCGGCTTGATAACACCTGACATTAAGGTTGCCCACTAACCTTACACCCTTCCAACAATCCGCACTGAGCCCGCGTGTTGGAGTATGGCTCGTTCCACCTCATAGTTGAGGTG
Organism: Udea ferrugalis; assembly: GCA_950022985.1. Lineage (NCBI taxonomy): Eukaryota > Metazoa > Arthropoda > Insecta > Lepidoptera > Crambidae > Udea > Udea ferrugalis. Next base: position 682,043 of record OX465521.1, read on the forward strand.
AGGCCTGTGCCCAGCAGTGGGACGTATATAGGCCGAATTATGTTTATGTGTGTATGTAAATAGGCCAACCTCAATAAATATATTTTTAACAAACGCGTCAGTGCAGTATTGTGCAAATATTTCAATTCCCACGTAGTATTATCATTTGTAATAATGTAATTCCCGTTAAAACATCGTTTCAAAACGAGAAAAGCTTGCAGAGTTCAAAACTGTTATCAGAGAGGATCGATCCTTTATTTTGAATTTTTATTTCGTCCCAGCTGACTAAATAGAGGGCGGCGGATGGCAGATAATTGAAAGATAATATTTTTGTACGGTGCATGGCGGGAGATTGCAAACCGAATCTATCGGAAATAAACACAAAGGTGCACGGAATGAGAAACTGATCTGTTGTCTGAAGGAAACCATTCGACGAATCAAAATAACTAAGATAGCAATTCGATTATGGATACAGTTAGTCGAGGAAGTGGTGCAGAAAACCACGACTGAAAGTTTCGTTACATGACAATCAAAAGCTTATGATTTTAACAAGGATGCTATGGATGAGGTGAAATCAGTTGGTTTGTCTTCGGACAAATTCTAAAGACCTTAGGATATGCAAATGGATTGCTGAAGTATGAAAGCGTGAGGACATTGATGAAAAATGAAATAGACATTACTGATAGAATTTTATTTGGTAAAAAAATTAAAATGAATAATGTTGAAGGCTAAACAGTTCTGAAAATAATGGCCACATTTAACCAATTGTTGGATGTCTTAATAAATGCGGGTCACTTATCAGCTGTTTTGGAAATGTTCAAATGTTCAGCAGTGAGCAGCTTGAGGCTGCAAATGCTAACGTTTCTAGCGTGATACAAACCTTAGCAGCAAAACTTTGCTAAAAATTCAAAACGTCGTCGAGTATTAAAACGTATCACAGAAGAAGTAATTTCGCTCACGAATATTGCCATCATAAACTCAGAAAATGTGAATTATTATAACATTCTCCTCGTGCGGTTTTTATTACCACTCGCTGAGCGAAAAATACGCAGGTACCTACAAAAGACACTTATTGGGTCGGCCGCTATCAAAATTGTGAGCTGAGTAATCTGCCACGGATTCAGTCGAATTTACTCCTGTACGAAATTTGGGCAGTTTTTTAGCAACATCGGTAAAAAGCGAGCATGAATTACTGTGATCGCTTACCTGGGCCGTATTTTGGAAAAAAGTGTTCTATCTCCAACGTCACTGCATAAATCGTCTAAAAAAGACGCAGCCCTAGGGTGATGCAAGGTGGACGCATTGATGATTTTGAAATAGCGAAAACCCTATACACGTTATGTCCTTCTAACCCTTTCTTTCAATATTCGTCTTCTTTGGTTGTCTTAAAAGAATCAAGGAATTTTGCTTGCTGAGGCACTCAGACGGTAGACGCAGGAAAATGGCCTGGCAGGGCATGTGGTAACAGCTTTCCAGGTTTAGTACTTTCACAGTTAATTTTAAGCTACTATAAAATATTTACACAAAACAAAATACTATAATATTGCTTTTTGCAAGTATAGACGGTTTTAATGCCACTTGATTCAAATGGTTTTTTAAATCAAACATCATTTTTGACTTAAAAGTTATGACATTTCGAATCATTATTTAGAGTTATGATTTTAAAGTTATTAGTTACATAACTGCTTCAAAAACTAAGTTGATAACTGTAATAACTGTGAATATTTCAAAAGCTCTTTACTTTTAAACAGATAGCGAAATTACACCTTTTCCCATCACACATTTTGTAAACGAGGGTTACGTAGTGTGAGTATTTTATTATCCTCCCTGAAGTACGGGGGCTATCGTTGGGCCAACACTATCCATCATTATTGAAAGTTTATAAATTGCTTCCACTCGAGTTCCGTAGGTTTTCTGTCTAGTTGTTTTATCAAGCTGCGTTGATTGATCAGCTAGATTAAGCGAAATAGGGGCTGCCTTGTTACGTTTTGTTACATGTTTTCATTTTGGTTTTAGGTGTGATAGTTTTAGTGGTGAGGTGCCCGTGGCGCAGTTGTGACAGTGATTGGCGACGATCGCTTGTGAAGCAACACACGCCTAGTCGGAAATGGGATGGGTGACCACCCCGACTGAAATTTAGTGATGTGTATTTCGGGCATCTCCGTGCTTCGGAAGGCACGTTAAGCAGTTGGTCGCGGTTGACGTTGCTAGATGTCAGTCGTGAAGCCTAGTCAGAGGCCTTAGAGCGGCTTAATAACATCTGACATTTAACTAAAGATCTGAAAACCAGAAAAAGACATTTGGTCATGTTGGCATCAGGCAGGACTCGAACCCGCATCTTTCGCAAGCCGGGTGACTGCACTTCCCTTTTTTGATCTTAATCGGAAGTTAAATATTTGAAATAGTATTTCTTCCGAGTGTTAGAGGTGGATGCCTATAGGTAGTCTGACTGGTCGTCCGCAACTGGCTATCTTTTTTGCTATTTCGGTAGGTACGCTTACAAACGAGGATAATGCGGCATTAATCCTATATAGCAGGGCCATTATTACCAAATTTAACTGAATACTTAATACATAAATGTATTTCAAACGAATTTTCATTAACATGATTCCAACAAACACAAAATTCAATTTGCAAGCAACATTTCATTCTACTCTCCGTATCAGGATCATTTTAACCAACTAACTATTCTGTTTGTTTCTCAGTATAAATTACAAGATATTTACATTTTATGCAAAACAGTATCTTCATTTTTATTCAAGTTTCAGACTTGAGCAGGCTCAGTGAGTCCTACTGTCGTACGTCATTTACCTACAAGAATATAATTTATCTAACTGTTGTATACTTTTTTTTTAAATGACGCCAACGGCGTTTGACATCAGTCTCGCCTGATGGTAAGCGATGACGAGGTCGAAGGTGTAACACGCTCACCCAGAAAATGCCTATTCAGTCTTGCCTTGAAGACGTAATGGAAATAGCAAAAAAATGTATAATTCGGTGATATGCAACCTTTGTTTACATGTAATCTGACTGTGTGTGTGTCAAACAAACAAACAAAATAACTTTTTTTGAATAGACCTGTTACAAAGTACTTTCAAATCATCAAATCCAATCAACAAAATATATTAAATAATAGACATGAATACCATAATATGAATTGCATACATTTTAATGTACTTAAATAAATGTGACGCTACCACCGGATCGTCAAGTTGTTTCTGTAATGAGCAGAACCGGCAAGAAACTCAGCAGTTACTCTTTTTAACTATTTCTCTTTTCTTGTGTCTCCTACATCCTTAGTACTGCAGAGCTTTTTACATCAATACTAGTGGCCGCCCGCGACCTGGCCCCTGTAGACTTCGGTTTAATAAAAATGATTACGACCTATCCTCAGACTTAACAAACATACTCGTACCTACATTTAAAATTTCATCCAGATCGGTCAACACGTTTCGGAGGAGATTTGCAACAAACACTGTGACACGAGAATTTTATATATTAGAAAATTTGTAAAATTGATTTAAGAATTTACCCTCAGAAATTATAAGTTAATTAGTTTTTTGTATCTTTGTTTTTATGTTAAGTATATATGTTAGTCTATAAGGTATTTATAAATATGGGCCGATTACATTTGTTAAGATCTTAAAATGTAATTTGTTGCCTGAAATAAATGGATTATTATATTATATTATATTTTATAAGCAGCTACAGAAAATTCCCATCTAAGATCGAGCTAATATGAAAATTTCAACTCACAGATATACCTAATCTAGATGTCTTCATTCTCACCTATCTGCCCGGGCGCGGATCAGTAAGCTTAAATATCTGAACTTTGGTTCACCAGCTAATTCTTAGCGGGAGTTTAACACCTATTCTGGAACTAATACGAACACGAGGCAGCAAAGTACTTTGATGTACTTTACTTGCTGGTGGAAAAGTTCAATGTGAATAGTGTAGGTAGGATTTGGTTTTAGCTAGTTTCTTGTCATATTATATAATACTAGCCGCCCCCCTGACTTCGTCCGCGTGGACTTAAGTTGAGAAACAAAAAGTGATATTTCTTTATAAATCGTAGCCTATGTGCGATTCAGATGTAAAAGCTACATAATTGCCAAGTTTCATTAAAATCCATTCAGTTGTTTTTAAGTGAAAGAGCAACACGGCACATCCACACATACAAACTTTAAAATATTAGTAGGATTGTGAACCGTAAAAGTTTCTTTATGTCACTCGAAGATAACAGTATTTTATATTTTTACTAAAAACTGTAACGTTGACGTTGGTGTAAGATGTGTGTATTAGCGACTTCGTTGAGTGTGAGAGTCTTAACGTCTTTTATGAAAGATGTCTAATCGTTTTACCTGGTGTAGATAGTATAATCTTAAACGCTAATAACTTCTTCATTTTCAGTTTCCCCTATGATCTGGGTGCCGAATCAGCTGGTGGGAGCGCCAGCCGGCACCGACGTCACCGTGGACTGCCACACGGAGGCCCACCCTCGCGCCATCTCCTACTGGGTCTACGACAACGTTATGGTGCTGCCGACCAAGAAGTACGCAATCAACACTGAAGAAAACTCTTACAGGTAAGCGTAGGATTTTTGTAGATTAATAAGAGTTTGAGGATCACTAAAACTAGTTTCAAAGACTTTCTTCTCAAAGTTCCAAGCCCTCAGTCTGTTTTGTAGTTAAGTTGACCATGATTTTAACACTCGGTTTTCTATTTTTTATTATTGTTTAGTCGGTTTTTTACTGCAAATCTACGATTCATAATACGAACGGCAATTATGAGTGGAGTAAGCTTTCTGCTAAAATTTTTTCTCAGCAACCGAAGCATGGACCCCTTCAAGGAGACTCATTTTTGTTTGGGTAACTCATAATCCTCACTAAATACCTTGTGAAATTTTTGTCAAATTTAAAAAACCATACCTGGATTTTGATTAAAAAAATCCTGTTTTATTCTGTAATGTTAGGATAAATAATTAACTAGGTTTTTAATAGGTCATTTTCTATTTAAACATTAGGGATAATGCAATTATGTTTTTTCCTATATGATACTGCTTTTACTTTTCTTTGATTTCTAGATTTGTTGATTGAAGATATGTTTTGACACTGCACTGGTTCTTCATAAAACTACTTCCCTCTGTATCTCTCACAACTCTGGCTTTTTGACGCTCAATAAATATTATGTTGCGTTGTCGCTGTAAATCTGCCTGAAGCGCTTTCCTGTTGATCTGGTGCGATCAATCTGTAGTGACAGAGCGTGACAATTGATGAGGCGACGAATGTGGAAGTGGCTCAGCTCATGAAACGCAACTTGGGGCAGGAGGACTAGTTTGTGGATTGATGAGAGGGTCATTCAAGTAGGTGACCAATTTTTAGAGTAGACAACGAACAAACATAAAATTATATACTATTTTTTTGTAAATACGGACTCAATTGACATTGGAAACATCTAGACTGGGTACAGACTAATCTTCTTTCAATAATCTGTTTCAATCATCGAACGTGTCGCAATCCAGTGTTAACGTGTGGCCTTCTGAGTGTCACGTTCACCTTGACGGCAATATTCAGCGTGCATCAGACAACCACATTACCGATATAGTCGTGAACATACGTTAAATTGTAATAATAATTCAGTCTATTTATTTTTATATTGTGTTACAAAAGGCAACAATAAAACATGAAATCAATCGCTTCACGGATGAAGCCGCGAGTAAAAGCTAGCTATGAATAATGCAAGCACCCGGAAACGTGAGTGTGACTGATGTCTGTCTCATTATACCGCGGTCTCGAAATATGGCGCCGCATTTATCACAGTTTTCGCACGTCTTTTCGTGTTTTTTAAAAAACATGCATTCACTCATAGAAATAAAGCAGACTAACACTCGTAGTTTTAAACAATATATGTGCTTGTATTTCCTTCGTTGAAAGCGTCGTGGCCCAGTGGTAGAATTCTCTGGCTCGGAACCCGATAGTCCCGAGATCAAATCTGGCCGGAACACACCTACTTTGTGATGGAAAACACCGATATAAAACCCAAGCAACCCGGATAACGGCGGCAAGCTCGCCCCTTACCACGTTGGGTTCAAATTCCCTCGGCAAAATGTGGGCTTCTGAATGTTCCGTTCACCATGACGGCAACAATCAGCGTGCCTCTGACTAACCCATATCCCTCAGGGATATGGTCGTAAGGGATAAGTTATTTCCTTTGTTTTGTGTAAAATTATGCATTTTTCGCGCATCACCGTGCTTCGGAAGCACGTTAAGCAGTTGGTCCCGATTGACGTCGATATCAGTCGTTAAGCCTAGTTGGGGCCTTAAACGGGCTTGATAACATCATACATTAAGGTGCACCACTCCAACAATCCGCACTGGGCCCACGTGTTGGAGTATGACTCGCGCCACCTCATAGCTCAGCTCATCTCACCGTTGAGGTTCACTTCGCCTGTGCCCAGCAGTGGGACGGTTAAGAAATATGCATTTTTATTAATTTTATTATTTTATAATATTAATATTTTATTCATTTAAAGACAGTAGGTACCACCGTAGATTACATCTTCACTTATCACCAGGTGAGAGAGATCAATTGACGGCCCAGTCCCTAATCAAAAAAAAGTATCTATTGTCTATGCCAAGATTCGAACATACGATCACTCAGTTGCAACATAATCTGAGGCTGGCACCTGTGCCGCTAAGCTAAGCGGCTCACTAACTAACGCAAGAACATAGGTAGGAATCTTCACGGCTACACTACAAAATCAAAATCAAAATCAAAAATAGCTTTATTTAAATAGACCTGTTACAGAGTACTTTTAAATCGTCAAATCTAATTAACAAACAAAACATACTTAATAATAGACATGAATACCATAATATTAAATGTAAACAATAAATATACTGTACTTAAATAAATGTGATGCTACCACCGGATCGGAAAGTTGTTTCTGTACTGAGAAGAACCGGCAAGAAACTCAGCAGTTACTCTTTTCAACTGTTTCTCTTTTTTACAATAATTGTTAGTATATTACAACAGAACTTAGAACAAGATAGCACAATAAAATTCATAATTTATGAAAAGAATAACACTCTTAGGTACATCGACGAGAAGCTATATAAAACAAATCAAACATTGTTAGTGTCTTAACCTAAGTATGATTGTTGATATAACAATAGTTAATTAGACTCCGTCGGGAGCAGAGACCTTATTCCCAAGCATTTCTATCCATGATATAATCTCTAGTGGTGTAATATCCCTTTTTCAGCAACGTCGCTTTAATGTGACTTTTAAATCTATGAAATGGCAGCTTACAAATCGCTTCCGGAACTTTGTTATAATAATGTACACCTTGCCCCATAAATGACCCTAAAACTTTCTGCAATCTGAAAAATGGTAGCGCAATTTTATCTTTATTCCTAGTATTTTTAGCATGAATATCGCTGTGTTTGGTGAAAAGATTGATATTTTTTCTTACCAAGACAATACAATTGTAAATATATTGCGAAGCTACAGTTAGAATACCAATTTCCTTAAAAAGTTCCCTAAGAGTGGCCCGTGCTCGCAGCTTATAAATGGATCTAATAGCTCGTTTCTGAAGAACGAAAATTGCTTGTATGTCTGCTGCCTGACCCCACAAGGAAACCAAAGCATAATACGCAGTTTCGGTACTAAGATGGGTAACTTAAGTCAAAGACCTGTAAGTTAGTGTTTTTTTGGGATTTACCAAGGCGGTTTTTTCTAATTTTGAAAGGATAGACTAAACAGTAACAAAATCAATTCCTTTATCTATAATTGGTTCCGAAGTCTGTTTGTTCTGTCCCTCGTCACGTTGGCCTGATGGACGTTTAATAATTCAAAGTTCAAACGCAGTGACCGGTCTCGTCTCGTGAAGAAACTCTTTTTTGTTGACTATGTCTATGTTAGACGATGATTTTAATATAAAATGTTTTAGATAAATTGTGCACCGCCTTAATTTCTCTGTCTTACCATGTGGTTGACTGGTAGAGAATACCTCCGGGCATTAAGTCCACCATTTGTACTTTTTGTGCAAAGAAGAATAAATAAATAATAATAAGTACGAAAGTAAAAAGATATACCTACTTACCGATACAAAATAGAAATTTTGGTACTGTTTCTATTATTGACAAAAAACAAAAGTTGCATACTCAGATTTTTTTAAAACGTTTTGCTCAGCCTCCAATTAAACCTGTTGGTTAAGTAGTTGATTGGCAAAAATTTGAAAATAAATGGTTTTATTTATAAATACACTTTATTTCACAGAATACTTAACAGTAGTATTCAATTACAGCGTTTGTAGCTCAATTTAATCGGTCCAATGTTGTTCACTAGTGCTTTTCCGCTTACAGACACTTCAACATTCCATCTACGTAGTTGTAACGGTATATGGAGCGTATTTTGATCTGATTGTTTCATCCATCATGATGGTAACGAGCAGTGTCCACCTGACTACCCTATTTAGGATGAAGTGGTTAGAGTACATAAAAACAACTGCCTTCGTACTAGGCAAAGGGCAAAGATTGGAGTTGGAGTATGGTCCCACCTCAACTATGAGGTGGAACGAGCCATAGCTAGTTCCACCTCATAGTTAAGGTGAGGCCTGTGCCCAGCAGCTGTGGGACGTATAAAGGCCGTTTATGTTATGTTACTGGTATTTTAAATTCAAATACAAAGTATAGGTGTTTGAGTTAGCTTAGCATGAAAGTGGACTAGTTCTCCTGATTTTAAGTGTTATGTCATAATAAACAACACTTTTGTTTGTCTACAGAGCACACATGAAGCTAACGGTACGAAATCTACAGACAGGAGATTTTGGGAACTACCGGTGCATCTCCAAAAACTCCTTGGGGGAGACAGAAGGTTCCATCAGACTTTATGGTAAGGGTTCTTCTTCTTCATTGTAGTGACGATCAACTAGTGTAGCCAACATAAGGATTGCAATTCCGCAAACGTGGTTTTTTTACAATCTGGTGGCGTATAATTTTGATATCTGCATGTAAGTATCATTATTCACTATGCATTTAATTACTGGCAATAAAAACAATATTTGTAGTTACGAGAAACTTCATCTTATTTCAGTCATCAACTCACTATTTATTGAGTCAGTCTCAAAACAAGAAAAGAAAATAGTTATTCAAGCTTGCCGCCTTTTCTGTTCATAAACCAATATTGTACTAAAACTTGATGATATTGCAAAAACTATAGTGAATTGTAATTTATTCAGAAATCCCGATGCCTTCAACGTCTCCGAAGGCTACCGAGATGAAGAGCAACGCTAACAAAGAGAGTGAGTATTCTATGTTGAAATGTTTCTTTGTTAATTTCTCTGTTGTGTTTGTGTGCAATAAAGTGTTTCTTATCTTATCTTATCTTATCTTTTGAATCGTTTTTTTTTGTTTTTAGCCTCATACTATAATAACATACATAATATAATACGTTGCATTAAATACATTTAAGTTACAATGATCAGATGATATTACACATTGGCGTCAAAAGGATGTAGAGAATATCAACAAGTTGCTTTTTTCAAAAAAGGACGGTTTTATATTGCAAATTCTTATAAATAAACTAACAGAGACAGGTTAGACAAGATCTAAAATAGAACAATTTTAACCAGGTGAACTTGGACAGAGCAGTGCCTGAAGGGGTCACCCGTTCACTAGTTGACGTGTATGCCAGCCACTACCCCACTCAACCATATTTTTAACTCCTCACAAAAAAGCAGGCGTTGTACCTAAGTTTGACTCGTGTCAGACAGAGAAAGAGAGATAAAAAAGAGAAAGCTCAAAAGGATGAACTGATTTCAATTTAGTCATTTTCCAAAGTGACTCAAGCAAGACTCTCAACAATGATGCGAAAAATCTGCCCTCTGAGTAAAATAACAATTTTAATAATAATTAGAAAAATTTAATTAAAATAATTTTGATAGAAAGTGACTCAGGTACCAGTAGGCTCAGCTATATTTCAACCAAACAAACAAAACATTTATTTGCTATGAATACAAGTGAGTCAAAAGTTCTTAAAATATCTGGACATAGTATTCGGCCTGCTAGCAGGCGTGTGAAAAGCTGCCGAGTCTTTATTTGAAAGACTTACCCCCGAATTCACAAACAACAATCAAAGCTAAGCACGCGCTCACGCTCATGCTGTCCCTTTCAGTTATATTGACATTTTACGGGACAGCATGAGCGTGAGCGCGTGCTTAGCGTTGATTGACGTTTGTCAATTCGGAGGTTAGTCTCTTTCATCAATAGTTGCCAACCTTATCTAAATGTTAAATGAATTTTCTTCGCATTAGAAATTCGTTCTATCGATTGACTAAAATCAACACTTGAAATCAAAATGAATTCTTACAGCTCAAGTCTGGCAGAGTAAAAGAGAGCGTGAGTGAGTGAGCTTTACTTGTCAAAGGCTTGTCATGTTCCCCGATATTAGTATTTCATAGAAAAACTGCCGAGACAGATGTCAATATGATCCCAATGTATAAAGCTAGAATGCTGTATGTTTTTTCGTTTAGGGTCCGTTAAAAGTAAAGCCATGATTGTCGATAAAAATAAAATGTGATAAACACAGTCAAAATCCAAATTTTAATTAAAATAAAAGAATGTTAGAAATAAAATAATATAAGATTTTTATGACTGCTCCTGTATGGACTCATATGAACGTAAAAGAAAGAGGGTCGTCACCCTCGTCTAATCATGAGTGAAGCATATTATCAGCTGCCAGTTTAGGTGTGCGTGACTAGCCCGTGTCATTGGCGCTGTCAAATGGAGTGAATTGGCGTAGTTTGTAGCACCTATTGTGTTTGGGTGAGTGTGGCAGGTCGTGTACTATAAACGAAATTGTAACACCTTGCATGCTTCACATTTTTAAGTGTAATGTTACATCCGTCTTTCTTTTACGTCCGTGTAGATGATGTATTTTACAACAAAACTAAAACCGAGTATGAGGAAACTCACTCAAACCAACCCCGACGTGGAAGTTTCATACTAAACTGCTCGGTGATTATAAAACTTTGACGCAGGCCCCGAATTCTATCTCCCCTTTCGTAGCGACGTCTCTTTAAATGCCATTTTAAAATGCATACGCTTCGTTTGACTTTTGAATGTGCTGACAAGTACTCAACGTACTCATATTCAGGAAAGTTACTCAAGCATTAAAAGAAAACCAGAAAAAGACATTCATCTTGGCATCAGGCGGGAATCGCACCCAAATTTTTCGCAAACCGGGCGACTGCACTAACCATTGTGCTACCGAGACTATTACAGACCGGCCGGATCATTCTGGTATATTTATCCTATGAGCCAGGGTGATTTCATCAATGTTAAAGGCATCCACCTTCAACAAGACCAAGATGACCGAAAGTCTTTTACTGGTTTTCAGATCTTTAGTAAAGATATTGCATGGAAAATGCTAAAACAATAATAACCTTACTCAAGCGTTGATTGGTATTTGGATAAGGATTCATTAGTTACCTAAGATTTTTTATTCACTTTAGTGAACTTACAGATTCTATTTAAAGTGTGTTACATTCCAAATATCGTAGGCGCAACCCCTACCTAGTAGAAATAAAATTGTATCAGACTAAAAATTAAGTAAATAACTATGATTTTAACTTTACGTACGATGTACGATTAAAAATGAACAGATTTTGTGAATCGGATTTTGTTATAAATAATTCGGTCAAATTACAAATTAATACTGTAGCTCATACTAACTTAGTCATTGTTTCTTCAATTTGGCTAAAGCGCATTGTGAGCCTAAAGAATACCTATTATGATTAAAGTATTCTAGAATGTTCCCTGGCCCCGGAGAACTTTCACACTAAACCGCTCCGCTATTATAAAACTTTAAAACCTCACTTCGAATTTTCTCTTAACCCCTTGTCGCATTCACCTTATGTGCCATTCTAGAATGCATTCGGTCCGCTTGACTTTTGAATTAAATAACAACTGAATTAGGTATGAATTTTCTACAAAATGTAACGATGGTTTTATGTAAAATTTCTTTGTGGCGGGATAGTTACCTTAGTTCATTTTCCGGAACAAGATAAAAGATTTTGATTTAAAAACTGTCATTGCAAGGAGTGTCTATGTTTGTGACTTACATTATAATAATTGGCACAGTGCTTGGAAATTCGACGTTGTGGACAAGACTATAGTTTTATTTTTTTTCATTATTTTACTATGCCTTAAATGCCGGCTGCCGTACATATCGAATACAAAAAAATGGTCTAGGTACCGGGCAGGATTTTAACCTGTGCCTTCCAGCAACCGGGCGGCTGCCTAACCACTTACCTAGCAAGCGGTTTTTATAGCATTTGTAGACCACATGTTTTGTTACTCATTAAATAAAATATTAACATAAGTCTTTGCAAATATTTGAAAAGCATAACTTATACAACAAATTGACGATCTAAGCCGGGCTCAAGCGTATTTCTGTTGTGATGCTGCTTACTAAGTAACTTTTTTACCATCGTTGTCATCAACATCCGCCGCACGACGTCCACTGCTGAACATAGGCCTCCCCCACAAGTTTTCAGAGCAGCCGGTTGTAGGCGGCCTGCATCCCCCGAAACCCTGCGATCTTTATCAGGTCTTCGGTCCACGTCCTTGCCTACACGGCAACATTAAAAAAAAACATTCTCTCATAACGTTTTTTATTACTTCCATTTTGTCATATTTTAACTTTTTTTGCTTTGCATACAACTAATCATCTTATGCAAAATTATTCTGTCATTTCAGTGAAATCTATATTCATGGTGCTCGCCCACGAGTGTTAATAATAACTGTTTTGTTTTGTTTCCTACTAGTTGCCCTAAAACCAGTTTTGTACCCCGTGGTTCTTTTTTGTAGCCCATGGGTCGGATAAACCTAGTTTTTGTAGCCCATGGGTCGGATAAAAGTAGTTTTTGTAGCCCATGGAAGTCAAGTCTGACATTTCATAAATTGGCGTAAAAATATCACATTACCAATCATGAGCAAGCACCTTCATGTAACCATCTCATCATCGTACGCTAATCACGAGCCAATCACAAATGAGGCGTGTTGCAGGCGTGCGCCGAGTGAACGTTAGCCGAGCGGTGCAACGCGCCGAGCCGGGCTCGAGCTCGGGCACCGAGCGGCCGAGCGTGGTCCGAGCACAGCTCGACCGAGCGCCCGAGCGGGACGCCGCGCATCACGTCTACCGAGCGCCGCACCCGCACCACGTCTCAGGTATGCGCATGAGCTTTTCTGCCTTTTATTTTGTTAATTGACATACTTCTCCATATTTTTTTCAGGATAGTAAATCCTTAAACTGAAACCTTACACTGCTGACATAAACCCCATGTTTGTCAGCAGTGTAAAACAGTGTAAGCAATATTTTATCAAGGGTGAACGCGCCAGTACGAGTGAAAGAGTAGTGACATTACCCACTATCATTTCATGAAACCAATAAATTTAAAGAAAACAGTGCATTAGAGCAAAAATCTTGAGCCAATTGCTATGAAGTGCTATCTTTTTAAACTTAATTATAAATTTAATAGTTATGAAGACAGTTAACTTGTTAAAAAGTGAAGTTTCAGCAGTGTTTCATGCTTACATAATAATACCTTTTGGAAGCTTATAATGAAAATTTAAATTTTGAAACTGCACGACTGAACTAGTTCTATAAGCACAATCATTTGAAGCTCTAATGTTTATCACGAAAAATATAGTACTGTTTTCGCTCAAAAAAAGGTTCAAACCTTACAATCGTATTGTAATGTGTTCGTTTTATTTCTGCTCATGTGTTTTTGTGTTACTATGTCGCATTTACTTACTACACTAGATGTGCTTTTTTATTATTTTAACATGCCTTTATCTTTATGTTCACAATCACTATTGTTCTCTTTGTAGCCTAATAACATCATGCAGCGTTTTGTCTGAATTATTCAAATTCTAGCTAAGCTGAAATTACAACGCTGAATTTTGCCATTGTATATTTTACCTAGTTCATTTTAACTCAAAATCAGCAAATCATATCATTATCATAATAATGTTATGTTTCTTTAAGTAAGTCACAGAATAATCAAACTGGGAATTGTATAAAGCTGTGTTTAGGAGCAATTGTTTTTTAAAAACTTAATAAAAAAACTTTTAGGTCTCTTTTATTCCTAACTGACCTAACGGTCAGTGTTTTAGTGGACATGACTACCAGCAAATCGTAAGTCAAGTATGTCATGACTCGTATCAGTCAAGACAGCGCTGCCGTATTCGCAAATTAATTTGCCTTTTCTTTGTAATCTATCAATCAGCCTGGATATTGCTTGGCAACCCACCAATTAGTTAGTCTGTTGGTTTGCAAGCCACCAATCAATAGCATCGTAATTCACCAATCAATCTGCCTTTTGGCCTAGTAACTAACAATCAACTAGTCTACCTACGTTTAGTGTTCGTATCTGTCATTCACGGTGACCATGCTTCACGATTTCGCTGTAATCACGGACATAAAAGAAAAGACGGACAGAACATCACACTAAAAAAATTAGAAACATGCAAGGTGCTACAATTTCGTTTGTTTTACACGACCTGCTACACTCACACAAATACACTAGATGCTACAAACTACACCTGTTTACTCCATGTGACAGCGCCAATGACACGTGCTAGTCACGCACACACCTAATTTGGCAGCTTATAACATGCTTCACTCATGATTAGACGAGGTGACGTCCGTCTTTCTTTTACGTCCGTGGCTGTAATCTTAATAAAAAAACTCCACTTTTACCTCAAACATACCCATGAGCACCAACACTAAGTATACGAATAAAAGTGTTTGCTACTGTTACCACACTTTTGTATTATTCAGCAAATATTTATTCAACATTTCGCCCGCGTTTATTTTACTGTTCATCCTTACGCATGAATGTCGCTTCCATTACATCAAATATTTCTCCAGTACTTTTGTTCCTAATCCTGCTTTTACCAACATTTTACAATACGCTTCACAACATACCCTAAACCGAAATAAGTCGCCGACTAACCCTAACCTAATTACATGCTATTAAAGAATCTAAACTTAATATTTAATGCATAATACAGGCTTCAAAGAACTCTGAAGCCGCAAGAGGCTTTAGTAGCTTTGTATTCTTTGTAACAATATACTGCATTATTAAAAATGTCTCTTCTCTTTCCCCTCTGATGGTAAAAAATAAATGTACTACGAGAAGTCTCGCTGAAATGGGTTGGGTTGAGCAGAATATGTGACGACGCTGGATGTGGCAATTGTTTGAGCACCGACGTTCTTAGCATTTGGCCTTTTATCTTGATGGAAAAAGGCGTAGGTATTTTAATTTTTTAGAAGCTGCTGCATTGCTATTTTGTTTCGCTCCCGGGTGACGTGCCTACTCTTTATTACATTAGCATCTTAATCTGAGATGAATTGCTGCGTTACGGCTTGAATAATAAACGTTTGACCTGTTTTGGAGAAGAGTGGCATGGAATGGTATTATAAATACAATAAATTACTTTAACTGTTACAGAATATTTTAGAAACATTGTATAATCGACCTTCTTTCACAGTCGTTGCTAACTTTTTCTTGGAATTCGAATTCCGTTTCGAACTGTAAAAGCTGAAAAACCCGTAAAACATTTCCTACTAGCGATTACGTTTTATATCTAACGGGACCTAGTTGCTAGCCATATTGGATACTTTACCTGTCCAAACGAATATTGCCGCAAATAGTAGCTCCGTTCATATAAAATTCTCTTGGAAACCTACCAAGTGACTGAATTGGAAAATTCTAGGAATAGTGTTAAATAATGTGTGAGTTAATTCTGGATTTAGGGACGGTTAACATTGCGCCGCTCTCCGCGGGCACAGTATAATCTTACAGTAAGCTATCTACATACAAACGTGCCACTCTCGGTTTGAATGTATGCGTGCGCGTCGCGCGCCGTGTCGCGATATCACGCACACGCAATTTCACGCACACGCTAGCATAAAATAGGGAGGCATAGGGAGGCGGCAGTACGGACGGGCTGTGCCGCGTGTCGGTGTGCACGCTAGGCTAATAACTCGGCGGGTGGCCTTAGATAGCCTACTGTATGGTTTATACTGTGCCGCGGGTGTACGTGACTAGGTAAGCGGTGAGACCCGCCAGGGTTTCACGTACCCCAGTCTCCAAATAGAGATTAAACATTCAACGATTCGCATACACACACTTAACTCTCATAAATATTCAGCACAGACCGCGTACAATCAATTCTTGCAGCTCCCAACCACAAGGAAAAAGTATTTGAACAGTCAAATAATATGATATCAAATGGAGACTAGGGAAAACGCTTGAATAAATATTAGGGGATATGAAACTGGAGTGTATTCAAACTATTTGCTTCTCCTTATCTACATAGTTTTATCGATTTGCAAATTAAACTTTAGACATAAATATATCATCTAAATAAACAGAATAGGGAGAGACTGTTGTTTGTTGAGGCATAAGCCGTAGATACTCTTATCGTGTAGATGGAAGACAATGTAAACAAAAATACTGACAATGCTTTTACGAGGAAAGAATTGTGAATTCTCAAGTCGGGACCGTTCGAGCGGCAATGATAACGAGCGTTTACCTCACTACAGCTCAATGATTTTTGCGGCTTCTTATTGGAAAGACGAAGTAAAAAGGCGGCCAAGTGCGAGTCGGACTCGCCCATGAAGGTTCCGTAGCAGCTGTATTTTGAACTTTAAACTACTATGTAAATCTTTTTCCAACCAACTTTGGGTGGTAATTTGCATTGAAATGTACATCACAATGTACTATGTTTTGGTTTTATCATTCTGTTGTTGTAGAAGTCCAGGGGAGGGGGGAGGAAACTCATTTTGCCACTTTGGAAGTGTCTCTCGCTATTAAGTTTAGCAAAAAAATATATACCTCTACATATTTTTTTAAGGCTAACACACGTATGAGTAGGTTATTTATGGATAACTTTTATTTTGTTTGTTCTGTAAGTTTTAAATTTCCTTAAATCTTTTGAAAAAAATAGTTTCAGTTTGTGAAACCTCCAAAATGTACTGTTTATTTCTTTTCTATTACACACAGACATTACGTCACAGAATACATCTACTTACCAAGTTTCAACAGTACAGCTCTTTTTTAGTTTTGGAAAAAAGTGGCTGTGACAGACAGACAGACTCCGATGAATCTATGAGGGTTCTGTTTTTTACGGAACCCTCAAAATAGGAACTTGCTCTCGATGATATTTTGTAGCGATTATTTGAAGAGAACAACCGCAGTATTTGGCTTGTTATCTTTATTTTTTGCTGTTTTATCGTTAACTTCTTTTGTTTCGCTTCATGCATGTTCTGCAAATCCGTAAGTACGCTTTGTTTTCCTACTTCTAGCATTATATTTGTTTAAACCGTTATGCAAATGAGTTGTCTGTTTTATTTTGCGCATTCATTCATTACTCTCGCAAGCTCGTGGCTTTATTACTTATTCTTGTCATTTATCTTTCAGTGGCATCTCATTTGTTAAGTTGAACTACATTTTATTCTAACTTGCTCCTTTGGTATTGTACACTGCTCAAAAGTGTCTAGGGATATCTCAAGCATTTTCATACATAGCTATTTGGGAGGCTGTATAAATTAAAATATTGATACCAACGTAGAAATTTTTAGAACACAGAAACTGCTATAACTGCCCTTTTAGATTGTATAAAGAAACTAGCTGTCCCAACAGACTTCGTCCTGTTGTCAAACATTTAGTGTAACATTTACAAAGAGGAAACTAAAATTGAGATTTTTACTATATTCCCAGCATTTTCTCATGATTACTCACCTTTTAAACCTTCCCTTGACCATTACAAATATTTCAAAACCAAAATTAGCCAAATCGGTCCAGCCATTTCCGAGTTTTAGCGAGACTAACGAACAGCAATCCATTTTTATATATAGAGACTGCTACTGTAGTAGCATTATTGTACAATGGTAAGGACGTTCAAAAAAGACAGATTTTTCTTTTAAAAGGTGTCAATATTTTAGCCAAATCAAACGTTTTTTTTTGTAATATTCTTAACCTTTATCTAATGCCTCTGTCCTCGCGTTATTCTAACATAATGCTCAACTTGTTAACAAACTTAACTTTATGAAATATTTGAAAAATGATATCCCTATGATATCTATAGACAGTTTTAATGTGTGTATATTTGTCCATTAATATCGTTTTCTGTTTGTTCTAGGTGCAAAAACTCTTCATTGTTGGCGGCAACCGTTTCTGGCAATTGTAATACTAGTTCAAATGGATCTCATAGTCTGATTTTATTCATAGATTTACTGTTACTAGATGTTGCGTTTGTTACTTTGTCTTCCACTGTGTTGCCATTTTTACCAAAGATTTATTTCACCCTAACATAAATTATTTAATTACTATTGTGTAAATCAATTTGATATTTATCATCATGATTGTTAATGTTACGACTGTATTATGAATAAGAAAGATGAAACATATCATCCAAAATTTCGTGTGTCATATCCTGTATGTGAAAGATAGAAAGTGAGATTTTATATTTATATGGACGACGTTATGTTGACCTCCCGAGTTAATACGAGTAGGTTGTAAGTAAGACTCGCTGAAGCCAACAACTTCCCTTATATCCTTACCCTCTTATTCATGAAAGAGAACGCAACGCTAAAACATAGTTTAAGCAATTGCCGTGTTGTGTCACTTACTCGCAAATGGCGGCAGCAACAAGAATGGAAGAACAAAGCGTTACAAAGTTAAAGTGTTGTTGAAGACCTGTTTAAGTTTTGATGAATAAGAGGGTTAATTTCTTCACCTACTTTATAAGGGATATAAATTATTTTTTATAACTCTTACCTTCGACCTAGTTATGGCGTCCCTTTACTATAAAAAGTACAATGATTACGTAAATCTTCGGGCTTACCGTGAACCTTAACAATAGTTTTAGGTATTTATTCATGATCCTCGTTAACCTGTTTGTGAATTCCCATTTCCATTTTAAATTATACCAACATAACATACTAAAGCATTGTCCTTCCAAAGTTAGAGTAGTTTAAAATCATACATGTATTCATTGTGGCGCCTCGCTTTGCATAGGATTACCCTCATGAACTAAATGTGCCAAATATCTTAATGTTTCCAATTTAATGTGTGGAAATTATGTTTAATATTACCTCGAACCCTGTCTTAAGCGCTATTCACTTCGTTATTACATCGTTAAGTCTTATGATATTTCATTTGACCTTAAAGTCTGTTTCCAACTGAAACTGTTTTGTGTTAAAGGTAAAATTTAATTAGATTAAAGATTATTCGTTGATTTATCAAAAATAATAAAATCCTCTTATTATAATCGATTAACCAGGCTTGCCCCTCACGCTTGTTGGTTATTTGTAAATATAAATTATTGCACAATAAATAAAATGATAAATTTTAACAATATACCTTTATATTAATGTATGTTAATTAATCGACCTAACTAGTCAGTAATGTATAAATCTGTATCTTTTATTCAAAATAAGAGATTTATCATTAGGTTATTGAATTTTCGTTTGTCATTATTAATGTACAGATATTATGTGATTTTGGAAATGTAAATAACGATGATATTAAAGAAATTAGTATAAAATGAGTCTGTGGTTTATTTTGACTCTCTAGATTTATTTTATGCAAAAGTGTCAACATAAATATGTGACTCTGCTGGACACAAGTTACACTTCAATAACTACACATCAGGTGGTTGTGACAGTGATCGCTGTTGTAATGCAACACACGCCAGGTCGGAAATGGGATGGGCGACCACCCCGACCGAAATTCAGTGATGTGTATTTCGGGCATCTCCCTGCTTCAGAAGGCACGTTAAGCCGTTGGTCCTGGCTGACGTCGTAAATGTCAGTCGTTAAGCCTAGTCGGAGGCTTAGGGTGGCTTGATAACATCTGACATTAAGGTTGCTCACTAACCTTTCACCCCTTCAACAATCCACACTGAGCCCGCGTGTTGAGGTATGGCTCAATCCACCTCATAGTTGAGGTGAGGCCTGTGCCCATGTATATAGACCGTTTATGGTACTGTATGGTTCTGGCAATACTCCGTTAGATGGCTGAGCCAACTACGGTTCGTTGAAGGCTAGTAAAACCTTACTTTAGTCACTTAGTCAGATGTTGTCGAGCATCCACCTAGGTTTAACAAATGACAGCGGCATCAGCCAGGACTTGCTGAACGTGCCTTCTGAAGAACGGAGTGGATTTGGTTCCATCTGGGTTGGTGAGTATTATTTAAACACAGTTAAAGGCAGTCGTTGCCCAATGGGTAAACACTCTGGCTCGGAACCCGATGGTCCCGAGATCAAATCTAGCCAAAACTCTCCGGTGATGGAAAATACGGTGATATATAACGGCGGTAGGCTCGCCCCTTACCTCGTTGGGTTCAAATTCCCTCGGTGAAATGTGGGCTTCTGAATGTTCCGTTCACCATGACGGCAACAATCAGTGTGCCTCTGACTAACCCATTAGGGGTATGGTCGTAAGGGTATGTTAGACAAAATTTGCTAAGCAAAGTGTGGAGTCTGTTCCATTCTTATGGACGTTATACAGACAGCGTATTTCTGACTTCTTTGTTTGGATAGGAAAAGTGGTAAGAGAACATGTTTTTTTCATCAGATCACTAGCTGCCACATGATGTCCACTGCAGAACATAGGTCTCCCGCATAGATTTCCAGAGCGGCCAGTTGTAGGCTGCCTGCATCCACCGCAACCCTGCGACCTTTATGAGGCCATCCGTCTACCTTGCGGGCGGGCGTCCCACGCTGCGCTTGGCCTCGAATGGTCTCCACTCGAGGACTTTCCGGCTCCAACGGCCATCAGTCCTTCGAGCTATGTGCCCCGCCCACTGCCACTTCAACCTGCTGGCACGTCGGCGACCTTCATTCTCCTAGCGATTTCCTCATTGCTGATTCGATCTCGTAGCTTTGTTATTCTGTAATACAGTATAAAAGTCATAATACTTTTTATTAAACCTTATTGTGAGTTATTTTGTGTCAAAATATTCGCTCCTGAATAGGTTTATCCTGCCAATAACTTTGTACCTTTAATCTTTCTCTAATTTCCCGATAATTGATCAAGTGAAACTTTAGTTTGACATTTGGGTTGTTTACCTAATAACCTTAATGTCAAACCAAAGTTTGCTTTCGCAGTATTCGTTCTCAAAACAGGTTACTGGGACAGACAGACAAATAAGTGGTCTACATAATATGGTATCCGGTTTTATTATTTGGAAACAGATTGTAATAAAAGAAATGTATAAAGTACCGTTTATAATATTATTTTAAAAGTGTTTCCTGTGGAAATTTCTCAGGAACAACGTTGCACATTGAAAAAATTGTATCGCAAAGCTTTTTATAATTTATTTCAGCCTGTTCGATGAGAAGGTTGAAGTATTACACGATAAATCATTAAATGGGTTATTTTTATTTTAGCATTAGAGATACTGCATTATCTTCTTACTAAAGATTGTTTTTTTTTTGTTTTCTTACGATCCTCTACCTGAGGGTTATTTGGAAAAGATCGCTCTCAAGCGATAAGACCGCCTGAATTGTACATTGGTCTCTGTAATTTTATGCTACTGTCATGTTTTTGTGGAATGAAGAACATCTATTTCTCTAAAGATAGGAAACCATTACCTGTTTTAGGTATACGCCTAAACATTGGTAGAATTTATTTATTTCTTTTTCATTGCACAATGAAAAACAAGTACAATTGGTGGACTTAATAAACCTGGCTGCCAGATAAAATATACCAGAAAAAATCGGCCTGTCTGTTTATGGTCTCGGTAGCACAGTGGTTAGTGCAGCCGCCCAGAATGCGGAAGACGCTGGTTCGAGTCCCGCCTGAGCCCTAGACCGATAGTTTTTTTCTGGGTTCCTATCTTTAAATTATTAAATTTTTGTGACAACTTAATACTTCTATAGGTTTATTTCTTCATTACCCCTAGAGTGTACTTACTTTAGCTGCGGTAACTGCTTATAATAAGAAAGTGCGCATTTTTCTTAGTTATTTGCAATGTCTAATATAATAAGCAAAGTTTGTCGGATCTTCTAACCATAGTGTGTTACCCCCTTATTCATAAAAACTTGAACAACGCTTTAACATAACTTTAATTTTGTCTCTTTCGTTCTTGATGCTGCCGCCATTTGCGAGTAAGTGACATAACACGTCAATTTGCTTAAACTATGCTTTAGCGTTGCGTTGGTTATTATGAATATTATGAATAAACGTCATCAACATTCTTACCTAAATATTCTTTCAATACGTACTTACATAAGGTATTCAACATTCAGACAGAGGACAACCTAATTATAAATGACAGAGAGTTCAAATTGATAGACCATTTTCAAACAGAGGTTAGGACGTGTCTATCATATTCAAATAACGCGCGGTTCATATTTAAAACTCGGTAAATCATCTTGATTGATGTAGGTCGAGCACGTGGTACAGAATTTAACTAAAGTATACTTTAGTATATTTTATTCACGTTTGAAATAAATAAATAATAATGGCATGACACCCTTTGTTCCTGGTATGCCTAAAACGCAATTGGTCTAAGTCGCGTTTTGCCTAAAATTTATTTGTAAATATTGTTAATACTAAGTCGATCCACTACTTATTTCGAATTAAACCTAATACGCAATATATTTATTTAGCAGGGTGAGGTTTAACGTAAAATGGGTAGCTAATCGAATTAGTTTTAACAATATTAAAAAAAACATTTTAGGCAAAACGCGACTTAGACCAATTGCGTTTTAGGCATACCAGGAACAAAGGATGACACCCTTTGTTCCTGGTATGCCTAAAACGCAATTGGTCTAAGTCGCGTTTTGCCTAAAATTTATTTGTAAATATTGTTAATACTAAGTCGATCCACTACTTATTTCGAATTAAACCTAATACGCAATATATTTATTTAGCAGGGTGAGGTTTAACGTAAAATGGGTAGCTAATCGAATTAGTTTTAACAATATTAAAAAAAACATTTTAGGCAAAACGCGACTTAGACCAATTGCGTTTTAGGCATACCAGGAACAAAGGATGCAGGGTGTTCCAAAAATACCACTTAAGACTGAAATGGCATAGAGAGTAAACGAATCTGAAATAGTAGGTGTTGTCCCTTTTTTCAAGTCTTTTACAGTTTTGATAAAAACGTACATCAAATGTCTACCGAAATGTCGATATTAATTCGATTTATCGATTTATAACGTAGGGGCGTGAACAAAGGAGGTCGCTCCTGTTCACTCCTGGTTAGGGTCAACTTGGGTCCATGAACCCAATTCAGTGCTGGGTGTTTCTATGATCGATGTTTTTATTTTAGGTTAATTTACTCGAAATTCAAATCAAAAGCTACGACTGTAAGAAATTAACAAGGGACTCCTTTCTAGAGTCTATATAACCCCCTTCAGTTATTAATATTTTTGTAACATCCTGTATATTTTTAAAATGAAACAAACATTGGTTAACGGAGCCAATCCGTTGTCGCCAGTTAACTCAAGCCACTAAACGTGTAAAGCTCCGATTAAACTACCAACACAGCATTAAGTAGAATAAAATTTATTACACCCATTTTCTTTTTAACAAAAATCCCAGCAGCACCCGCTCTGAATCCCGATCAGAAGTAGACAAAGGAGCTGGCAAGGGAATCAATTAAGAGGACCATCGATCCTCCGATAATGTCTGTCAGGAGTGGGTGATAAGGTTGTCCGCCGACCCCGGCGCCTTTTAATTGTTTTTAAAACGTTTATCGAGATTCGACTATCGTTTGAGACGAGGGTCTGGCTATTCTGAGACCGAGCGGAATGTGCGGTTGGAAAGTTATCTTTTTAAGTTGACGGCTACTGCTCAAACATAAGTAGATTACTTTTTATCACAAATAAAAGAATATACAATAATCTGTGATATATTTTATTTACTTCCTATTGTGATGAATACATGTATTGTATTAAATGTTAGAGATCTTCTAAGCTGAAATGACGCGCCCATCCACCGCATCTCCGCATTAAAGAGTGCTTCATTATAATTGATATTGGTTAAAGTTCCAGCATCAACAAGACATAATAACAGTACATCACAAGATTATGAATATGAGTGTGTATAGAACATCTCAAATTAGCTACCTAGAATAATAATTTGAGATTTATTTGGGTCTCATCCTATTGTGATTCAGCTCTCGTGATTATAAGTAAAAAACCACCAAGGGGATCAGACTGGAACAAATCAATTTTAATACGTAGAAGAGAAGCAAAAGTGTATTCTTTTTCATAAAAGACAAAAAGTCAATAAATGAGACTACAAATCAAGCGAAATAACTTACAAAAAATCTACAAACCAGGAAAAGACATTTGTTCATGTTGGCATCAGGCAGGAATCGAATCCGCATCTTTCGCATGTTCAAGATTCGGCCGGTCTGTAATGGTCTCGGTAGCATAGCGGTTAGTGCAGTCGCCCGGTTTGCGAAAGATGGGGGTCGATACCTGCCTGATGCCAACGTGACCAAATGTCTTTTCCTGGTTCTCAGATCTTTAGTAAAGATACTGCATGGAGAATGCTAAAACAATAATAAAACATAACTTACAAAAAGCCTGTTCTCGCATTAAAGCTTTATTAACTAAACAGTATTTTCATCCAATTAGTGCCCTTTTGTTTTCATAAACTTAGCTTCTCATTATTCAATCCTTAGTTTGATGTTCTATAAAATGTAGGTAGTTTGCGAACTAACAAAGCCTGAGGCTGCGGCGGCTGTCAATTAGACTGAGATGCGGTCAGCGACGTTGCAGTTACCCAACTGCAGATTAGGGGTTGGAGGGAAATGCGCTGAAGGTTTCTTATTAACTGCTAGCTTCTGTTTTGACGTGAAATATAGTTAATGTTAGTTATGAAACAGTTGGAAATACAATACGATACAATTATGTAAATAGTTATCTTCCTCTGTTTAAGTTTGTATGTAGGTATAGGGAAGAGGTCTGGTAGCAGACAACATAGGAAAATAGGAAAACCAGAAAAGGACATTCGGTCTTGGCTTCAAGCATGAATGTTTACCTTAACATTGGTGCAACCAGCTAGGCTGCCCGGCAAAATATACCAAAAAAAATCGGCCGGTCTGTTAAAATGGTTTCGGTAGCACAATGGTTGGTGCAGTCGGTCGGTTTGCGAAAGACGATTCCCGCCTGAAGCTAAGACTGAATGTCTTTTTCTGGTTTTCCTATCTTTAATAAAATGATAATACATAATTCTTAATGCTAAAATAAAATAACATAATGTTGAGAATGTTTGAGCAAACGCGATATTTTTTCCTTAAGAGGTTGGACATGTCGCTCCAACGTGAGGTGATCCCTGCGTTGGGTTAGTATCTCTGCTACAAAATGTACCACTTCCATTTTATCAATAAAAAAAAACACTTTTGTCAAAACTTAGGAAATAGCTTCAGACCGTAGAGAGTGAAAAACGGTGCCTTTTACCAGTAAGAACATTGTAGTGTGCTGATAATAATACTATATTTCACAGTATCTTTCCATTTGGAAACACAATGCATTTTAATTTAAGTATTAGTCTGTCTATTTATTTATTTATTTATTCTTTATTGCACAAAGAAAAAGTACAATTGGCGGACTTAATGCCAAAAGGCATTCTCTACCAGTCAACCATCGGGCGAAGCAGAAACCTTGTTGGCGGTGGATAAAAATATAATAAACCTATACTGCGATAAACTTACACATATACATATTATATAAACATACATATATTAATATAGTACCTACAAAATATAAATACTGACATACAGACGGTGCTACTAATAAATGACAAATCGGTCATAAAGAGAGAGAGAAAAAGACAATAGAGAAAAATGAGCTCGTGTTTATGGCTTATGCAGAAAGAGGTCACGAGTGGCTTTCTTGAAGGCAAATTTAGTGTTAGACATTTTGATTCTGTTAGGGAGCGAATTCCATAGCCTAATAGAAGAAAGGGTAAAAGAGTTGGCGACGTGCGCGGAAGTATGAAGAGGGGTATGAAGTTTGAAATAGTTGTGCGAGCGATGGTTGCGAGAACTGGATTCGCCCCTGTACTGAAATTTACTTTTAAGATATTTAGGAGAATTAGGATTGCGAAGAATGATATAAAGTAGGCACAGAGCTCGGGCATTTCTGCGTGGACGAATTTTTAGCCACTTAAGCTGGGAACGATAGGGAGAAATGTGGTCATACTTGCGCACTCCGAAGATAAATCGTATGCAACTGTTAAGGAGACGTTCGAGCTTGTCCAAGTAAGCCTGAGATAAATTTGTGGTGCAAACGTCAGCATAGTTCATCAGGGGAAGAACAAGTGCTTGTACCAGTAAAATTTTAGTGCTGTGCGGGAGAAAATTTTTAAACCGGTACAGAGAGCGTAAAGTGGCGGTAACCTTTCTACTTGTTTCCTTGATCTGCTTGTCCCAACTGAGTGTACTGTCTATATATAGGCCAAGGTTTTTCACATGTGGGCTGTAAGGGATGCTAACACCATTGTAGTTTAAGGGCAAATGGCTATTCAGATTGACAAGCCGACGTGAACTGCCTATTGCGATTGCCTGGCACTTGCCGGGATTGACCGCAATACCGAAATCAAGAGACCAGTCATAAATGCGTCGAAGATCGCTGTTCAATAAACGTACTGCATCATCGAAGCCGTCGGCATCTGTCTGGACGTATAGTTGCAAGTCATCTGCATACAAATGGTAAGAGCTGCAAATACTCCGGGTAATAAAATTGATAAAAATAGAGAATAAGAGAGGAGAAAGGATTCCTCCCTGTGGAACACCGGTCAGAAGGTCACGCCACTGGGAGAACTCTTGGTTTAGGCGCACAACCTGCTGCCGGCCACGAAGATAGGAGGAGAACCAAATTAGTGCTTGTGATGAGATGTGCAGATGTGAAAGCATAGCAAGGAGAATGTCATGATTGACAACGTTAAAAGCGTTGGAAAAATCAATAAGCACCAGTATAGTAATTTTAGAGTTTTCCAGCCCAGCTCTTACATCCTCAGTAACTTTTAGGAGTGCAGTGGTTGTGCTGTGGCCAGGTCGAAAGCCGGACTGGTATTCACTGACGAGATTATGGGAGAATATAAAATTTGATAGTTGCTTATGAACGACAGCTTCAAGTGCTTTAGAAAGAAATGGAAGAATTGAAATAGGGCGAAAATGGCTGAGAAGACTTGGGTTTGAAATTTTAGGAATAGGTCGAATAATAGCCTTGCGCCATATTGAAGGGAAAACGCCAGAACAGAGTGAAAAGTTGATGATGTGGGTTATTATTGGCACTATGCAGTCGAGAATAGGTAAAAGCAGACTTCTGCCAATCTCATCACAGCCGACTGCTTTACTTTTAATGGATGAAATGATTTTATGGACCTCGCCGCAAGCTACTGAAGAAAATTCGAAGGAAGCACTGAGTGGCTGAGAAAGGGACATGGAAGAGATGGCTGAAATGGTTTGAGCCTTAATGCAATCAGGAAGTTGGGGAGTGGT
This sequence comes from Udea ferrugalis, assembly GCA_950022985.1. Taxonomy (NCBI): domain Eukaryota; kingdom Metazoa; phylum Arthropoda; class Insecta; order Lepidoptera; family Crambidae; genus Udea; species Udea ferrugalis. The sequence continues at coordinate 709,564 of OX465521.1, forward strand.
AGAGAAATGATTGTTTAGGTCATTAAGGGAGTGTGGGCTGTCAGTATTGGAGGAAACAGATTTGCCAATGCCGAGAGAGTTCAGAAACTTCCAAGTGTCAGAAAAGGATGTATGTAGTAAGTTGTCATGGAAGTGCCGTCGCTTTGCAGCCCTTACCATCTGGTTGCACCGATTCCTAGCTATCTTAAACAATAACCAGTTTTCGTCAGTGCGATTACGTTTGTAGACCCGGAAAGCACGATCCCGCTTCGTCATGGCGGCTCTGACCATCGTTGTTATCCACGGCGCTGGTGGGCGTCTCAACCTAACTGTTCGGAGTGGGGCGTGGACATCGTACAGCTTGAGTATGGTCGCGTTAAAGACAGAAATTTTGTCATCCACTGCAGATGCCAACAAAACCGGTGCCCAGTCGATGGAAGCTGCGTCATCATGCAATTTCTCTACGTCGAGTTTTGCCAGATTGCGTAGATTAGTCACTAGGGGTCGTCGCTTTGGGGGCTTTAACTTGTAGGCCAGAAAAATGAGGTCGTGATGTGAAAATCCCGGAGCTGGAAGTTGCCCATGTTTTACAACGTGTTCGGGAGAAGATGTGATGATTAGATCTAGCCATGTATCGTCAGTATTGGAGTTATAATGAGTGGGATTGAGAGGAAGAATTGACTAATTGAGATTGGCTAACTCGACTATGGACCTTAACTTGGACGATCGGGATTCACTTTTCATAAGGTTGGCATTAAAGTCACCCATGATGATCAGGTGATTAAAAACCGTTGCATGAGCCTCAAGGACAGACTCCAGAACAGAAGAAAAATCAACTTTCGGAGGGGATTATACCACCCCAAGAAGAGCCTTGTTACCCTTTACCTTGAGATCAAGAAAGAGATATTCAACAGAACGAGAGTAAAGGGGTGGAGATGCTGCTAAAATACTATAGGGTATGTCACTGCGCAAGTAGATGGCTACACCCCCATATCCTTTGCCCACGCGGTCATTACGCACTAGTATATAGCCAGGAAGGCCATAGCTAGTAGAAGCCAGGTTCGGTTTTAAAAACGACTCCGAGACCAACACAGCATGGACGTTACTGCCCGAAAAAGCATCTAAAAGCTCCGTGTGATGTGATGGTATGCTTTGCGCATTGATGTGGCATACATTAAAATTCTTATTTTCGGGAAAATTTGCCTCGATCTGGTCATGAAGTGTGTCTATCTGCAGTTGAGATTCATTAAGAGAGAGGTAAGAAGATGTGATAGATTCGTTAACTGAAAAGAACAATTCATCGTCCGACATAACAATACAAAAAAAAATGCAGGTATAAAATACAATACTATAGTATACAATATAATAAACTAAATAAATAAGTGTCTCAAAATCTGAGGAGATTCGTCTGCTCCTCCCGCTGGCTAACGGTTCACAAAACACACAAGCCAAGGCTAACACAAAGTTAAATAAAAAAAAAATGGCTTACACTGACAAGCCCAAGCCAAAATAGCTTGGTTGCAAAACAGAAAAAAAAAAACAAAATGAATGTGACAGCTGATGTCATGTCAAACTAATCAACAACCACAAACTAGATAGGGAACAGGTTCAGACGGGTAACTTCCGTAGCAAAAAACTCGCCTTAGGATCCATAGAGATTTCCGCATGTAAAGATTTTGACAGCTTTTTTTGTTGTAATTGTTTTTTCATAATGCGGCAACGATGTTAACGTATATTTGTGGATTTAACAAATATATACAAAAAGGTTTAACAAAAAAAAAACCTTTTTGTATATATTTGTTGATTTATAACGGTACGGTATATTATAGGTAGGTACCTACCTAAATTCTGCTTGTTTTCTTTGGAAATATAAATTGGGTATAAATTAAACAATTTTCACTTAGTATGCCTTTTATTTCTTAATTTTGTTTAATATTTAGTAAATGCTTTACGCTGCATACAGGGCAAAATCGTCTTTTCCAATCTACAAACATCCGTACCTTGAGATTTTTGTTTATAATGTTGCACCAATTGAACACAGTTAATCGCAGAGTTAAATCAAAACAGCTTTTCGCAACTACACTTTTGTGTTGCTTACAACCCAAAGAATCATATGAATGCTGATGAATGCTTGGACTGAATTTGATGTTTCAACTCTTTTATTAAACCCTGTTGATGTGGGCCATTTTCCAAAACTTGATTGTCTTCTACAATTATGTTTCCAAACAATCTTACCGCATTTTCTGATGGGTAGGTAAGTTTATTTTCTTTTAAGCATTTATATTTTCTGAAAAAAATATTGTTGACACAATGAAATAAAAACCAACCTGACAATACTTGACACAAATGACAATCAACAAAAGCGTAACCTAGGTTACAAACCAAAGACAATCCTTAGACTAGAAACCTCATCATCCGCGGGAGGAGGGGAAGCTGCCATTTTCTATAAAAGCATCCATAGACAAGCTTAACCTTATGCTATTATTTTTTAAAGGAAGAAAACCGGCCGTGTCAACAACAAAGTTTTTGTAGAAATATCGAAACTTACGAGGGTAAAAATTTACAATTGGACAAATTAAACAGAAATGAAATCGAGAAAAAGAAAAAGGAAAATGGACTCAATTGAAAATAGAAATATTGTTACTTGCGGGTCGACCGCTTCTCCCTAAGAGGTTGCTCGGCCTTCGCTGCAGCCGGCGGCTGCGAATTGGAGGAAGAAGTCGAGGACTTGCCTTTGCTGCCGCTTGGGTTGGTCGGGGCTCGTTCAGCCAGCCCGCCGTGAGCGGCCACGAGCGTATTTAGCTCGGCCTGGGTGAAGATCCGACTACGAGAACCGCTGGGTGTTTTTATTGTTATGTTCCCGTCCAATGTCCAAACATTTCGCATTCCAAAATGCCTGCGAGCGGAGATGAACAAGGATTGACGATGGCGTGTTAGGAACTCACTCAGCACGAAGGTTGATCCCTTAAGTTGGGCCTTGTTTTTCCAAGCGGTGGACCTAACATAAACATCCGCAAATTTGATCAGAATTGATCGAGGGTGGCCATCACTTGCAGCACCCAGCCTGTAAGAAGACTTGATAGCCCTATTGACATCTGGGAGTCTAAGTTTGCTCTGCAGAATATCCACCACCACAGCCTTGACATCCTCATCCGTTGATTCTGGAACCCCGCTGAGAATCAGAAACTTTCTTCGGTGGCGCATTTCTGTGATGTCCAAGTTTTTTTCCACCTCAGCCATCTGTTGTCGCAATAACTTAATGACGCTCCACACTACACTTTTGAATCTCTGGAATTCCGTGTGCAGCTGGGAAACATCTTTGGGTGCTGCAGCTTTGCTGGTGTTAACTTGCCGCTCAAACTCCTCCATGCGCTTGACCAGACTGGTTTCTAGCGTCTCTGCAATCTCCTCCAGGCTGCGTTTGGGTGTTTGAACCATAGTGACTCAAGTTCGAGTGAAAGTGGTGTCCAAAAAAAGTGTCAGTGAACTGTAGCCAGCAGGTAGGTGCTCACAGGAAGCTATATAATCATTGAATCCTGCTGATTTTATGAATCTTTGACTATTGTACTTTAATATGTAAATTAGGCTAGTTTTCTTTTGTAAAATTTGGATAAATTTGAATTAAATCAATTTTAAATATAGGAGCTCTTTGTTACTATTTCCGCACCTACCGCCAAAAAAAAAAACCTTCTATCGTCTATTCTTTGCCAGACTTATGCAAACACAAGCCAGGCAAAGGAGAGAATGCAATAATTGAAATCAAATATCGTCTCTCTGAAACGAGACGATCTGTCCAGTCTGCGGCCGCAGGGAATGCTTCATCTCTTACTGTTTTATTTAATGCTTTTACGGGAATGTGAAATTTTTCTATTGAATTCTATATTGAAGCAGCATCGGTGAAGGCGGAGAAATACAAACATCACTGCCGCCTTCTCTTCTGAAATGTTTTCTTCTAAGGCCTTAAGGCGGTTTGAAAACATAGACAGCAATGAAAAAGACGTAGATAGGTTACGTCAGCTGATGCGAAGTCAAAAATTGTCCTCTGGCGTACGTACCTATATTGGACGTGGGTATAAGATAGCATGATTATTTACTAGAGCGTAAACGGGACTGATATATGTCGCGCAGTGCTGTCTCAAACTGTCAATGCTTTGATCAGGTTTTTAACACAAGTAAGTAACCTATCTACGTCTTTTTATTAAAATATCATTGTTCTCACTAGCCTTAGACCCCTCAAACAATCTGCACTCAGCCCGCGTGGTGGACTATGACTCGTGCAGAGGCGTTCACATCAACCTTCACATAGGGGCACCTTATATTGCTGACATGAGAGCGTCGAGGCCAAGTGGTTCAACACTCTGGCTCGGAACCCGATGGCTCCGAGATCAAGTTTGGCCGGAACACACACTTTGTGTTTATTGCGCAATTTGCGGCTAACTCTCCGGTGATGGACGATATAAAACCCAAGCAACCCGGATAAAGGCGGTAGGCTCGCCTCTTACCACGTCGGGTTCAATTTCCCTCCGAAAAATGTGGGCTTCTGAATGTTCCGTTCACCATGACGGCAATAATTAGTGCGCCTCTGACTAACCCATTAGGGATATGGTCGTGAGCGTATGTTGTATGATACCTCTTTTGCAATGGGTTAGTAGTGGTTGATAAGAATGCCTCTGTAGACATTGTCTAAGCTGAAATGACGTGCCCCTGCCCTGCAATTAGAAAGAAAGAAAGAAAGAAAGAAAAATATTTATTGGATACATAACAACAATAAAATGAATTAATTAACAATAAAGATAACAATAAAAAAAACAAATTACAAGAGTTGGTTATGCAGCCAAAAAGGTGGCCACTCAGCATATGTTATGCATAAGTATATGCGATAACGCTGATTTTCAGTGGCACCATGTACACAATGGTTATTACAAAAAATTGCAAGGAGCATATCTTGTGCGTGCGTGAACTACTGTGTGTGTGTGTGTTGTGAGTTTGCGTGTGTATGTGATTGACAAATGATTAAATTAATACCAACTTATATTATAATGCAATGATTATATAATGATTGAGTGAATAATAAAAATGAATGAATAAAAATGAGAATACTCACCGGACAGCCACCTGTGTATTGGACACTTGTGTATCAAGAAGATGTTTTTTTAATTTAAACTTGAATGAGCCAACAGAGGTGGCGTTTCTTATCGGTGGCGGTAAATTGTTCCAACACTTCGTGGCAGCGTAGCGAAAGCTGCCACGAAAGGCAGCTGTCCTGTGTTGTGTGTATATGAGACGTGATGCTATTCTCATCCTGCGTTGGGTAAACTTCAACTTCTCATAAAGATACGGTGGCTTGGTACTTTCAATGATCCCGAAGAGTAACGACGCAAAATGCAGCTCACGTCGCGCGGCCGTGTTAATGAGCTTATTGTCATTAAGAAAAGGAGTAATATGAGCGCGTCTGGGAACTGAAAAACAAAAACGTGCACACGCATTTTGAACACGCTGTATACTTTTCTTAGTACGAGCTAGAAGGCAATCTCCGAACACTGTATCCGCGTAGTTGAGCTTAGACAGGACGAGGGATTCACATAATTTGATTCGCATATCAACACTCAAAAAATCACGAAAACGATACAGAACCTTCAGCCTGTAAACGCAATTGCGCATGAGTTCTACAACGTGTTCTTCAAAATGCAGCCTTCCGTCCATTAGCAAGCCAAGGTTGCGGGCTTATGACACTTGATCTAATCGGTCTCCCTTAATTGCGACAGCAGGTTCCTGAGAAGCAATATTTTTTATGACGAGCTTTGAACCTAGTATAAGGTATTTAGATTTGGCAGGATTTAGGGTTAAACTATTTTGAACACTCCAACAAGCTATGCTATTAAGATCTTCATTCAGTTTTTGTACTGCTAGATTGGTCGCGTCTGGTTTGAAGGAAATATACAACTGTAAGTCATCGGCGTACAAGTGGTATTTACAATTATTTATGCTATCTGTTAAATCGGCAGAGTATAAGATAAAGAGCAACGGTCCCAAAATAGACCCTTGGGGCACTCCTCTGGTGACTGGTGTTTTAGAAGAAACAGAGGCACTACCATCGCTGTTGCAAACTTCTACAAATTGCATTCGCCCGTTCAGATAGCTGCTAAACCACCTGAGAGCGAGTGAGTCAAACCCGTAATAAATGAGCTTCGTTAAGAGGAGTTTAGTATTGATGGCATCAAACGCACGTGAAAAATCCAGCAACACCAACAAAGTGCCTTCTCCAACATCCTGCGCCGCCAAAACTTCATCTACCACGTCTATCAGCGCAGTAGCTGTGCTATGCGCCCTTCGGAAGCCAGACTGTCTCACTGGTAATATATTATTTGTTTCAAGGTATTCAGACATTTGTGTGCAGACGTCTTTCTCAACTATTTTAGATAGAAATGGCAGGATACTTATGGGGCGCAAATCTTTATTTGTAATTGGATGTTGAATTTTTGGAATAGGTCTAACAATGGCTGTTTTCCAAAGATCAGGAAAAATGCCAGTTTCAATGGACTGATTCACAATACTAGTGATTGCAGCCAATGTTTGAGGTAACGTAAGCAAAATCATTTTCATGTTGATACCGTCAATGCCCTGAGCATTCGTTTCAAAAGACTTGATTATATTGTAGACCGTCGTCTCAGAGACAGGCTGCAGCGTAAACACAGCAGAACCATACCTTTTAAATTCATAACCGTTTAAGAAAGAAGCATCTGCGTCACTATTTCCGGGAACATCAAGAAAGTGCTTGTTCAAAGTATCAGGACTGTTTAAGTGCGAAGGTAGTTCATAATTCTTAGGTTTAAAATCAGCAACATTGTTTCTTATATTTTTCACACAAAACGCGAGGATGTACTAGGTGAAGGTTAATGCAGTAATTGAAATAAGCAGTTTTTTCAGTATGTATAGCTGCATTGGCAATGTTTTTTAATTCTTTATAATACTTTTTATGAGACTCTAATTTAGTCAGTTTATATCTGGAATGGGCTTCGTCCCGCAATTTCATAATTTCCTTAACATTATACGTTATCCAGGGATAGGAGTGGGTTTTAATACAAGTGCGTTTGACAGGTGCATGCTCATTAAACAAATTTAATACATAGGCATTAAACAAGTCCAACACGTCATTAACATTGCCAGACTTAACAGTTTCCCACGGTATAGCTTTGAGGTCAGATTCAAACTGTTCCGTGTTTACGTATACAAGCAAGCAGTCTTGAATGCGTAGATGCGGTAGAGAGGCCGTTTCAGTTTGGACAATCACTACCATCTCATAGTTGAAGTGTGACCGGTGGCTAGCAGCAGTGGGACGTATTAAGTCCGTTTTTGTTATAGGCCATTCAATCTAGAATCATTTTAATGCAATCTCAGCGAACAGTATCGAAATACCTTTTATTAAGTCGTTAAAACTTGGTATTGAGGTAACTTTAATTTGAGGTAAAGACCTCAAATTAAAGTTACCTTAATAGGGCAAAGGCCCTACAGTGGGACAGCACTGTCTCATAATAATAATAATAAAGACATTGATACGTAATTTTAGAGAATGTATTTTTCATTTTGTTGCACGAGTTTGTGTTCGTGGTTTGGAGTAAGCTCTTCACAGAGATTCCTAATCTACTTAAATACCTATTTAGGTAAAGCAAGCTTTGGCCAACTATCGAGCGATTTGTCTCGAGAGGAGTAACTTCAAGTTAGCCTTTGACGACACTCCGCCACTTGTGCAGAAATTAGGTACCTCCTATACTATCTAAATTGCATTCAATTAATTTTTACAGGAAGGAACAATTTTGTTCTTTTTTTAACCCTTGCTTTTTAGTGTTTCAAATAAAATGTTAATTGCCAACGGAGAAAAACGAGTTTTCATAGGTTTTTAAACTTTCTTGTTGCATTTTTCACGAATGAACACTAAAAGCCGGGTTTTCCACAACATTTGGTCCGCTCGTCATGCACTTGTCGCCAAAACGTCGGGCAAAAACAGGTAATAAAGCAATTTTTACCGTAGTCAAAATATTGTAGAAAACACGTTTTTTTTCATGAGAACAAGGAACACTCGTGATACAAGCTTTGCTCAAAGGTCGGAGGATCTTACCGTTACATTTAACATTAATAAAGTATTAAATGCTAAAGTTAGCTTGAAATATAATAAATCTAATACATTTTGTAAACGTCAACCAGGGCACAACATAGGCTCCTTTGAAAGTTGTATAAGAAAAAATAGAGGTGGAGGTTAAAATATCGAGCACAAGACATGTCCACGACGTGGACCCTCAGACTATTGTGGGTTTCTTGCTTTATTTATTTATTTATTTATTTATGCAAAAAAATCCCATGCCGGCTTACAGATAAATTCCAACACGCTGGCAAGTTAAACATAACAAAAATCCAATTAACATACAATAAAATTACAGATTATAAAATACATAGAAAATTACAATAAAATATAAATTAAATTATTTAGAATTAAAATATCATGCATGTCAAATATAATTAAGTCAAATAAAATAAAGCTTGCTTGCTTGGTTGCTCCCAGCGCCTTAAAACCAAATGGTGACAAATGGCGCAGTCGTAACGAAAGGAAATGAAAGGAAATGAAAGGGAATGAAAGAAAATAGAAGGAAAAGTTCGCCAAGCAGTCACCAAGTTCCGGTGAACTATTTCCGGGGTTCTATTTGATACTATTGAGATGAAAGAATAAGAAATGTATATAAGAAATTCAGTCCTTCATTCCAGTGCCCATTGCATGCACACATAGCAGGTAACTACTCGTAACAGTAGGAATGCCCTGATCGTAGTAAGTAAGGTAAGTGGTTGGGCGTATAATGTTTATTTTTTAAGATTTATTATTAAATCTATGTTCCTAGCTCTTTTTCTTTAATGACTTCCAGAACGCTAGCTATTTATTGTTTGGCTGCGATTTTTGGTTTCCGCTGATTTGTTGCTCGTCTTGGGATCTGCTCAAAGCTCCCAGAGATGGCACCACGCGTAATTAAAGGAGATGAAAATGCATCTTCTCGCAAAAGGCAGAACTGACAGAAGGTGTCAGTTTGTGTTCAGTTTTACCGACTCACCGCTCAGATACGGCGGATATAACCCCGCATTCTTGAAGAATCACAAGTTTTCAGTGCTTCCTACCAGGACCAGGTATCGTAATCCTTCGGATCCCTGGCCCAGTGATAATCGCTCGCGCCGCGCGTGGACACTTGAAGGAGAAAAAGACTAGGAGTGTGAGTGCCTCCCCTACCACGAGGTCGGCCTGGTTGGGCTATCCTGAAGGAGACCCGGATGATCTGCAGGTTGGTGGGCATTCATTAATTGCAGCCTAGTTAATAGCTCAGCGTTTGGAAGTCAACCCTTTTTCATATTCTTCTTGTACCACGCATTGAATTTTTCGTGTCATATTTTAAGGTACGAATCTCCGCAACACCCCCTTACTTTTTCATGGTGGGCTATTTACACGCCACACCAGTAAGATATAAATAAGATAAGATAAAATGGATACTTTATTGCACCAAGAAAACAATCACACAACGACGTTTCCAGACATTTACGACGTACAATTTAGGCGGCTTTATCGCTAAAAGTATTCTACCTATTTGGTTTGGTTAGCAAAAATTATCATTACTTTAAAGGGATAAGTAAATAGTGGGAATAGGGTAAACTTCAGATACAGGTATAGGATGCATTGTAGTCATTTGGTATGAATGATCAGGGGGGCTAAAAAGGCAACATTTTAGATGATTCATATTATGAATCATCTAACTGACGTTTCATCTAGAGCGCGGTCCGTTCCGAGTCAAAAGTGATAATAGCGCGCTCACACGCGTCCCGAATTGATAAATTGTATGAGCGTGAGCGACGTGAGCGCGCTATGATCACTTTTGACTCAAAACGGACCGCGCTCTAGATGAAACGTCAGTTAGATGTTTCATATTATGAACATCTAAAATGTTGCCTTTTTAGCCCCCCAGAATGGATATCGCAGCAATCATCGATTTTCTACGATGCTAACATCAGCGCGTGGCTTGTGAAGCAATCATGGCTAAGCCATTGGTATATAGTTATGCCAGTTGATTATTTATGAATACACATGTACACATGTACATTTTGTGTAAATTACCTTATTCATTCAAACAAAACAAAAAGCCTCCTCAAGCTTTAAGTTGTCCAGTGTTATTTCAGCGAAAAAAATATATTTTATCATAAAAATATTTTACTACTTCCGAAACACCCTCCGTAGAACCCGCCTAGATAAGGGGGTTAACTGTCCGTGAAATTTTACAAGTGTCGCCGTCCGGTTCGCTTGACCGGATTGTTATGTCTGTGGACGATCCGTCGCTTTCGTATTTGATAATTTATTTTCTTCTTATTCTTGCTTTCTGACACCTGGAAAAACGAGTATTAATGTATTCTCGTATTAATTAGAAAAGGCCTCCTATACCACGTCCTGATTCCCTAAGGTTAGATTCTCCTAGTCATTGCGAGATTTTGCTCTTTTTAGATTTAGTGAAATCGATTGGGATTTAAGTCAATTAGATTTTGACAAAATCTCAGCAGCGAATAAAAGTCAAATGACAGTGTCTTTTTTTATTTATAGCTTGTTGTCAACAAACATTCTTTAATATTGTATTGTGTCTGAATGAATGGTAACCTCGCTTCTAAAACTTTTTAGTTAAAACCTCACATGGTTTTTAAACGTTAATAGTGATATTGTTTTATTTGTTATTTGGTTTCAAGGTTAATTTGTCGTCTACAGCTAAATACCTTCATTGCTCGCATAACGTCACGATTTGCCACTATTTTTCTTGAATCACGTTTTTTTTTGTTACTCAGTATGGTGAAAAGAACAATCACCTAACCAAAGCTACACCCACATTTTATAGAAACATTAAATTTAATTAACAAACCTTTACAGTAGTGTTGGATCCAACAGATTAACTCCGTTGATAATCGCAGATATTCCAAGACCGCAAGACTGACTTAGGTTGAAGTGCTATTCGCATCACACGATTTTGATCGTTTATGAATAAGGCGCATAACAAAATGTGGTAGACGGATAACTGAAAGTATTTGGGGCTTAAATATTAGTCATTAAAAGCAAACACATTGTCTTGTCAATACGAGTACCATGGATAAATTCAGGGTGTAAATTTGTAAGCTGACGTGAATGACGAAATATTGGAGCCAAAATTTAACCATCTAAACAATCTAAATATTTTACATTCAAGAAATATATTCCTGGTCAATGATTTTTGGACGCAGCAAGAAACTCACAACACAGGAATCATTTATGTTGAATGAAATAACCATGGTGGGTATTACCATGGTGACGGGTTTTGGTAAACTAAATTTCTGGAAATGTTAAATCCAGTTTCCGTGACTTCTTTCAGTACTTAATGACAGTCAATAATGACGAAGATGTTTTATTGGTATTAAATTCAAAATGGTTGATCGTGTCAAAATCTCATCGTAGCGTATAAACGGCTTATCTGTTACGCAAACTATAGTATTGCCCATCCTAAGGGACCCACAGTTGTTAATACACCATTGATTTGTTGGACTTCACAAAGTAGACGTTGTTTAGTTTTGCAAACGTAGTATATCCACGTTTTGGGATACGTCAATTCACAAACTAGCTTTTAACAAGTATTCTATATTTACTATATTACTTATATTATCTACGTAGACGGTAAAAAATGGTTGAATTTGATAGACCGAGACGAATACAACCGGAAGAGAACGAAAGTAGAAAACTAAGCTGACGAGATTAACGAGCTGAAGTGGCTGTGGGCAGGCCACGTTTGTTGTAAGGCTGATGGAGAGAGAGACGCTTTCTGGAGTTAAGACCACTGACAAAATGACTAGTCAGTGAAGCGCTTACGTTGAGTCCTGGATGGACTGATGGTCTAAAGAAGGTGGCAGGACGTGTTAGATGAGGAATGCAGGAAACTGTGTGTGTTAAGTAGGCCTATGTCTGATACTAAGTAAGTTACTAAGGGATTTGAAAAAAAAACCTTGGAGAATTCAAAATTGAATGGCGATAAAAAAGAAGCTACGAGTAATTTGGTTTACCTACTAGCCAACACAAAGCGAGACACCTCAGGTTTAAATAGTGTTGTGGATGACTATCAGTGTCTCCAAGTTTCCAGCAGTGACTCCAACAGATGAGATTTTGGTCAGGATGAAGGACAATTTTTTGGCCAAATTACTTAAGCCAAATTAACATCATGGACTAAGTCCGTGCTGCAGCAATAACTTAGTTAATTCATTAGGTTTGCTAACAGTCAATGTACACAGAGCCATAATTGATTAAGAGTTCAATGTATAATGCTAGTGTAGTGAATATTTACTGGTAAACAGCATCAACTATTTAGCAGATCACATTGTCTGTATAGTGGAGAATCAGTGCCAAGAACAGTTCAGCATGGTAACCACAAAGTACTATTGGCTGAATTGAAATAACTCCAGTTATAGAGAACTGACATCTGTTGGAGTATGACTCGCTCCACCTCATAGCTAAGGTGAGGCCTTTATTTTACTTACTTAGTTTGCATTAATATTTCACAAATCGAGACTTTTAAATTGGGATTTGAGGAAGCCGACCGCGTTTTGAAGAACTTCTATGGCGTAAATACAACAACAAGTATACAGTAACAAGTTTGTTTTTACTCAGTTCATTTATTTTAAGCTCTCTCAGTAATAAGCAATAACAACCATTACATTCTAAAATAAAATAACGCTTTTTATGTCTCGCTCCCTCGTTCGATCTTTGCTCTTTCACTCTTGTTGCGTATATGCTGTGTTAACTTTAACGTGCAATTCCACATAGTATTCTCGTTACGCACATTAATATTAATACCAAAGTGACCGGACTTCAACCTACAGGAGTTCATAAACTGAAGGCATTTCGGGCGTATTTTACGCGTACACATAAATCCTTTTCAAAAAGTCACTAAAAACACAATATAACAAAGTGGGCCACACCAATTCATTGTTTTCTTCATGAAGACACATTGCGCGATGTAAACGCATAACGTGACAAGGGTCCCACCCTTTTTCTTCATAATACATGAACACTTTTGGCGTAATATTTCATATTTAAAAGCAATATCATATTTTTCCCTTCGGGCAGGGAGATGTTTGTTTTTTTTATTTTGCGATACAAATTCCCCTCACGATCCGGCCATCTTGCGGAGGTTGCGTCGATTTCGGCCGCTTCGAAACGCGACAGTTGTTCCTTGTTTTATTTATGCTTTATTGAATATTGAAAGCGAACTGATTTTGCAGATGGTTACCTGCGCACGCATCGTGTTTTTAATTCCTGTGGCTTTCTTACCAATTCCCTTTCCTTAATACTTGTGACAATAATACGTGCCTAAAATGCGCCATGCGTTTTTGAGGGAGTGGGCGTTGGACTCGACGTCACAACGAGTCATTTCATACTCAAATATCCGTCAAGTGGAATGATGGCACAACTCAGCAAATGAGCTTACGTCATGTTACGTTGCTTTTTGCGTTTTTTTTAAATATACCATTTCGTCGTTTAAGTTCTAACACCACGTATGCCATTTTTCAGCTACTTTTCAGGAGAGCCAAAAAACCGAAATGACTTACGTACTGTTTCCATAGAATAGTGGCTTACTTTATCGTATTTTTAAGGCATTTCGATGCTTTAGCATGGCCATAAAAATGTCAAAACCGCCAAAAAATTACAAACGTGGTGTTAGAACTTGAAAGACGATTTGTATATGGTGGTTTACATTATTGTTGACTCTATTGATAGGAAACAATGGTTTTGCCGTACTGGAATGCGTATAATAAAATATTCAAATTCGACCTAAACTGCGTCCATGTATAGGTATTATGATTTGAGTTCAAAACCAATTAACCACTTTGAAATATTTTCCAAAGCAAAACTGTAAAACATGCGATAAAAACTCAAACCATTTTTCAATTTTCAAGCTGCATTGTAATTTGCAATCATAAAATACAACAGTACGATATGTTTTTCATTTCAAGTAAAAAACAAATATGGACCTGGCAGGATTGATGGCTATGACACTATTTCATATCACCGTCGTTGAATCTGAAGCCCTATTCATCCAAAAACTAAGAACAACTAAGGACATCGCCAAATTTCAAAAAGATAGACCTCCACGTGAACTTGTGCCAACTCCCGGAGCCACCCACAAGGAAGAAACTACTTGCATCATGGTGTCTCCTCAACCTGTCGATGAAAACCTAGTTAAAGGCTTGCACAATACGTATAAGACGACCTGCTATAACGTTAAGCCTAAACAACGGGACTTGAGGTTGGAGAAATCTTTTCGCAGATTGTTTGATAAGATCCGACGGCATGATGGTTTTACATCCAGTACTATGGCGGTTTACATCGGCGGCACCCACCCAAAAGGACAGGAACAGGATGAGAACCTCAGATGCAAACATATAGCAAAATGTAACGTACATCGTTGGTAGATAATGAAAACAAAACTTAAATTGTGTTATAATAATATGTGCCCAATCAAGTGCTTCCAAGAAACCAATTCTTCATAACGATTGTACTTATTTTATTTGTTATTATTTACGTTTGATATAACATTTTAGCTGTCTTTAATTTTTTAATTCACTGACAGATTCCATGAAAAAAATTTAAAAAAGGATCTTCAATAAAACTATGGAATGGTTTTATTGAAGTTGCTTTTTTTTTAAAAGACGATTTGATATGCACTAAAAAGTAACAGATAATTGCGTATTCTACTCCAACTTAATTAACAACTTTCCTCTTATCAATTTATTATTGTTATTCTTGACCTTGGAGGTGCCTGTGGTGCAGTTGTGAAAGTGATCGGCTACGATCGCTGTTGTAAAGCAACACACGCCGGGTCGAAAATGGAATGGGTGACCACCCTGACCGAAATTTAGTATTTCGGGCATCTCCGTGCTTCGGCAGGCACATTAAGCAGTTGGTCCCGGTTGACGTTGCTAGATGTCAGTCGTTAAGCCTAGATCTAACATGAAGGTTGCTCGCTAACCTTACACCCTTCCAACAATCCGCACTGAGCTCGCGGGTTGGAGTATGGCTCGTTCCACCTCATAGTTGAGGTGAGGCCTGTGCCCAGCAGTGGAACGTATATAGGCCGTTTATGTTATGTACCTATTGTTATTCTTAGAGTCGGTGTGTACTATATAGTCGTTGTTTAAAATTGCACTTGCGGAACTAGCAAGCAAGTAAGAAACTACAAAACTGAAGAAGCAGCAACAGAAAAAATTAGCTAGAAAAATGGCGGCCCCCCTACGCCTTCTAGGTTGTCTAGTGGGCTCATTGGGGCTAGTGCCCAGACTGCTGATAACCCATTAAAAAGAAAAATCAAATGTTGGATAGAAAGTTGCGATCGAAATCCGTCAGTCCAAGATGTTCCCCAACAACATAGACTGGAAAAATTCTAGTCAACTGCTAAAGGTCTCCAGGTGCAGGTTTTCCAGCCAGGATAAGTCGATAATAATAATGCATACTGCAAAGACCGAGGCTACCGACTACCGACCGATGGCGGGATAACCGTCTCAGTATAGCGTCCCCAAATGCCAGGCAGCGACGGGCAGCAGCGTCGCGCTGCGAATGTGCAGCTGGGCAGCGTTCTGGAATTTAACAGAGAACATACCTCAGAGCCTCAAGAGAAGGGTTTACAACGACCAGTGTGTGTTGCCAGTGATGCCATATGGATCTGACGCATAGTCACTCACTATGGGCCTCAAAAGAAGGCTCAAGGTCACCCGACGGCCTATGGAGAGGGCTATACTCGGTGTTTCGCTATGATATCGAATCAAAAATGAGGAAATCCGTAGAACTAAGGTCGCCAACGTTGCCCAGCGTGTTAGCAGGTTGAAGTGGCAGTGGGTGGGGCACATAGCTCGAAGGACTGGTGGTCGTTGGGGCCTGAAAGTCCTCGAGTGGAGACCATTTGAGGCCAAACGCAGCGTGGTAGCCCACCCACAAGGTAAACGGCTGACCTAATTAAGATCGCATGGTCTCGGTGGATGCAGGCCGCCTACAGCAGAAATATATGGAGGGGGCTATATTCAGCAGTAGACGTCCTATGGCTGCTAATGATGATGATGGTGACTGCAAAGAACTACACATACGCGTAATGTACATAACCATTACACTCTATTTCTGAATTTCAATTTCCGAGTTTCGAATAAAGATTCAAAATCACATAGCGGCTTCCTATCCCTATTATTTTAACAAGCAATATGGAAATCTGAACTGGGAGGATCTCCGGTAAATAATGGTGCAGGTGGGCCGCAGGTAGAGAATAGAATTAATATCGAATTGGTTCTAACTATTTTATTCCAAGTTTGAAGCTAGTGAATACTAGGTCTACCTATTCGTTTTATTAAATTCATCAGACTAATAAATATTATTTATTTATTTATTTATTTATTTATCTTTCTCTTACACTATCATTACAGGTATTACGTAACCTAATTCAATAATGTAACTAAATCTATAACTACATAATTATTATTTGAAGTACAGTGACATTTCTGCATGCTTGTATAGCGCTTGCAGAGAAAAACTCATTTTCACCGTATGTTCTTAAAAAGGATAAGGTCAGGAGTACCTTTAACCGACGAGCATGTATAAAACGACTCATGAAAATAGAGGAGGCGCAAGGTGTGTGTCTGGATTGTATAGCAAGTGGAAAGAAGTGGTCTCTGCCTACCTCGTTGGGAAAGCGGCGTGTTGGTATGTATGTATAATACTGAATTATAAAAATCGTTTATTTCATCATTTTGAGTTACAAATATGATATTCAAGACAGGGACCTACCTAGTAAATATGTGATAATACCAGTGTTAGGAGGCCCCGCTCTTCCATGTTAATTACCCACAAATTCTCGGTACCCTCATTTTCCTGTATGTATGTACATATGAACGTAAATCGTTTGTCTTTATAATTGAATCACACATTGAAGCACAAAAATCACAGAAAGAGTACATTCTAATTACTATAACAAGTAAAGAACAAGTCAGGACGTCGCATCGTTCACACGACCAATCTATTACACAAATTGAAAAGTGCGTGTTCAGTAAAAGCTATATGTTACGGCCACTTTAGTGGCTCCCCAGGGAATAATGACTCCTCGGACGTGTCTGTTGCGCGTCGCGTTATGGGAACATTTCCTCATAATAGGGAGTCGGCCCAAGTTACAAAATTTGGAGATCAGAGGTTTCCAAGCACCGGTTTCGCTGCAGTTCTGCGATGCGTTCTTGCTCACCGCAGCGCTGCCCTTCCGCGCCATGCCAGTACACCATATTATTAAAATATACGTCCTGCTGCTAGGCACAGGCTCTGTTTAGGCACAGGCCTGACCTCAACTATGAGGTACTGTTTCAATGGCGGATAATTGTTGAGTGGTGGAAGGTAAGTAATGAATCTCACTGTCAACTTCTGACATATCAGGCGTGACGTAGCCATCTACGAATATGTGTATAACTCAAAATGAATATCTGGGACAGCTTACCATTGTCATCTTAGGCTGAGCACAGAGATGGCCTCATATTTCATCAGTATAACACACCCTCACGACCATATCACTAATAAATTAGTCAGAGGCACACTGATTGTGAAGAACGGAACGTTGAGAAGCCCACCCGAGAGAATTCGAACCCAACGAGGTAGAGGGTGATCCTACCGCCGATATCCGAATTGCTTGGGTTTTATATCGTTTTTTTCCATCACTGAAGAGTTAGCTGCTTAAAATGAACACGAAGTAGGTGTAGCAGAGTGTTTAACCACTGGGCCACGACGCTCTCATAATCAGTATAAGCAGCTCAAAATTATTAAAAAATATTGAAGTACTCAGACGCTTCATCTTAGCTCTTGTACCATTCAGAAAAGCGATGGTCCGGTACGAGGATGACGTGTGTTTGTTATAGGTATAAAACTGTTTTCTTGTAATCTGTCTCGGTCGAAAAGTTTGGAAGTACAATGTTTAAGATGAAACTAACATTCAATTTTCATGAAAATTGGTAGATTTACCTTGTTTTTTCACGATTCCACGCACAGGCGATTTCACGCACACGCTAGCATAAAATAGGGGGGTATAGGGTGGTAGCAGTACGGACGGGCTGTGCCGCATGTCTGTGTGAACGCTAGGCTAATAACTCGGTGGGTGGCCTTAGATAACCTACTGTTTATACTGTGCCTATACCTAGGGAACGACCAGTGTTTTGTTCACTGTCCGTGATGATTGAGTTAAAATACTTCGTACCCTAGACAATTCAGTTCACTAAAACAAATACCTAATTAACCCTTCCCAGCTGCAGCCTGACACGGGTCTCGTTGCACGTAAAAAGTGTGCCCTTTCGGTCACGTTATCATCATTGTATCTAGTGTGTATCTTAGAGTTGCTTTCATCCCAGTTGCCAGTTATTACCGCTGATGTCGGATCCTTGACGAGGGTAAATCCCCTTTCTTCATATTCCTGCGCACGTTCTGTACGCCCCCTCCTTTTTATGTCTGTCCGAATAAATATATAGCCAAGGTGGGACGCTGTTTACAATTTCGCGAGAAATATAATATTTGAAGCGATTTGTTTCCTAACGGAAGGCGACTGTGTCATACCCGGATCCGTCTTACTTAATAAATATGCGGAATAAACTTCTTAGGAGAGAATGTAGTACTTGCGGTGTTATTGAACTACAAATAATATTTTTTACTCGGAAGTTTTTGCAAAAGATACTAATTGATAGAAATTGTTAATTGTTCTTACATTACAAAAAAAATAAAATTAGGGTTGTTTACATAACTTATAAACATGAAACAATATTTTAAGTTAATTAATTCAGCAAAATATCTTCGCTTCACATTGACCTTAAAAATGTTATCATTGTGGTTTTTATACAACTGTTATTTTCAAAGCTGAAAAGTGAGTAGAGAACTATTAGTTCGTTCCCGTTAAGAATGCAGTAATTTCATACTTTTCCTTCGATCTACCGGGTGCGGCAATTGAACTGTCCATATTAAAAAAATAAATATTTTTATTTACTTTGAATATTTATTAATATATTTTTTACATATGAAAATAAAACGTCTAAAATTATATTCTTATTTATTCGAATGGAATACAACTGCCTTTAGCCTGCACTACAAGCTTGAGTCTCTTCCTGAATGAAGCGCAGGCTGCTCGAATAACGTCGTCATTTAAACGGTTCCATTCTCGTGTAAGAGTAGTTTTGAGCGCCTCCACTGATGTGTGTTTTTTAGCACAGGCCTTCGCTTGTAAAACACCCCAAATACAAAAGTCTAGGGGGTTTAAGTCGGGCGAAGACGACGGCCACATATCTCGGTCGATCAGCACAGGAACGTTCGCTTTTAACCAATTTTGCGTCCCAGTTGCTCTGTGCGATGGCGCCGAGTCTTGCTGGAACGTCCAATGCTCTGAACCAAATGTCTTGTGTGACCACGGTATCAATCCTGTTTTTAGGACTTCATTTTGATAGATTTGTTGATTTATTTTGGCTTGGTTGCGACCCATTGGGAGAAAAACAAGCGGAGAACGTCCTTTTTCGGACACCGCCGCCCATACCATGATTTGGTCGGCCCCTTTTGTCGTCGAGTGACTCTCAGTTCATCTGAATGATCGCTGACACGTCCAACCAACAACCACACACGGTCATTTTGTTTGTTAAGAAACTGCTCAACACAGAAAGTTTTCTCATCTGAAAATACCAAGTTGGGAAGCTCGCCAGTGTCGAGCAAGCGAATCAGCTCCTTTGATCGAGCCAGCCGTTTGCTCTTTTGCAAAGCAGTGAGTTCTTGCGAAAAGTTTTTTTTAATGGTTTAACCTTAAGCGTTTCCTTTAATATACGACGAACGCTGCGGTCGCTCACCTTAAGATCCTGGGCGAGCTGATTTGCTGAGCGCTCTGGATTTCTGCGTAAACGATGTCGCACCTTTTCGACAACTGCTGGCGCCGTTGCAGTACGGCGTCGACCGCCCCCGTAGCGTTTCTTAACACTGCCAGTCTCGTTAAATCTTTGGATAGTACGACGCACAAATTTTTCGTTCAATTGAAGATTAGGTAGCGCTCGACGAATGTCGATGTTCGATTTTCCCTCCAAATAAAGAGCAATCACTGAATTGCGTTTTAAATCCATTATTTTAAAATTGAAACGTTTCTTCTCACGACCGAATAATTTTGAAGTAACATAGATAATGTGTCACAGATTATATTTTCAAATTTTTGCCGCGGTCGATTCAGTAGTTCGAATTTTAAAATAGTTACAAGGAGGCGGACAGTTCAATTGCCGCACCCGGTAATACGTCCCCTTAGCAATCGAATCGTTCCTAATTAGAAAGCCTAGTCCTGAGTGACCAGTAATACTTTCAAGCATACCTTCAAACGCAAGGGTTGTAGATCTGAGTTTTTTTGTGTGCGAAAAAAAATAATTTTAAAATCACTGTATTCTTAACGCTTTCGAACTATAGGGAGGGTACTCTCCGCTGAGCGCAGTTTCAGGCCTAACCTTGTAGTTTTTTGTAGCAGAAGTGTAGTTTTGTGCAGATATTGACATTTGGCCCCGTCGCTACATTCCATGAGTTTTTGGTGGTGGTGCACTACCCACTAAACCACACAATCATTGGTGCTTGTAAAAATAACTATTATAATATCATAACAATAAACGACCAAATGTCGTTAACCAATAAGGACATTCTCAATTAAACTACACTTAAAATCATTTATAAGTAAGCAACAACAATTACAAAAAATAAAAAAAACATACGAGGATCTATAATCATGAAAACTTAGTTTTAAGAAATGGTTATGGTTATTTTATTTTTAGCATTAAGAATAATGGATAGAAATCACAGAATCACAAAAAAACATTCGGTCTTTGGTTCAGGCCGAATGTTTTTCTATTTGAATTCTATCTTTAGTTATGTTAATATTATAATATCTTTGCTCGTATTTTCAGTAAACTTTGAAACGTGAAATATTTTTTTATCTTCACTTTGTATCAACTAACGTGGTGTTTGCGTGATAGCTGCGTTTTGTTTGAAATTACAGGTCACATAAATTAAAACCACCTTGTTTTAAGTCATGCTTTGAATTTAATTTGCTGTGATATTAAATCACAGTCTTTGCTTTTAGTTGCTAACAAGGTTGTATTTATTGTCTAGAAACGCACTGTCTAGCTTCGTATAGGTCATAGTACAAACAAAGTCAAAGTCCATCGCATTGGGGAGATAATATTTTGGATTCATGTTATATTTGAGAATGTTATTTTACTTACTCTGGCACTATTCATTAGCCTAGTGACTTCTTGAGACTGAATATATGTATTGCCAATTCAAATACTGATAGGCTTACAAATATCTGGTAAATACCAGGGATGGTTCAGTACCAATAATGGCGTCAAAGTAGTGTAAATAATAAGTAAAATGCTTTAAATCAAAATATCATCATTTAAATACACCCGTTACGAGTTGTGTTAAGTCATCAATTATTAACCAAACAGAAATACACTGAAAAAAAATACTACTTTTTTATTAATTTCTAACACAAACTTGTACAGACCTATGCTTAAGTTTGCAAAATAAGCCACTGAATATAATTAATTTTCTTATACATAAAATTATCGTGTCTTGACCCATTTTGATCAAATTTTATGTGTATATTTGTTGAATCAGAGAAATAGGTCATAATCTGTTTTTTTTTTCATAAAGTCCACGCGTACAAAGTCGCGGGCGGCCGCTAGTCTAATAAATAAAATAGACGTGGCGCCGTGTTTATTGCCTAACTCCTCCGAAATGGCTTGCCGGTTTTGATCAAATTGTGTGTGTATATGTGTCAAGTCTGAGAATAGGTCGTAATCTATTTTTCAAGCTATCTTTAAAATACTAAAGTCCTCACAGACAAAATCGCGGGCGGCCGGAAGTAATCATATAAATACTTTCCCCCTTTTACGTAATTGACGTGTTTTTTCACTTACTCGCAAATGGCGGCTGCAACAAGAAACAGCAACAAGCGACAGTGACAAAGCGATACAAAAATTAAAATGTTGCTGAGGATCTGTTTATGTTTTTATACATAAGGGGGTCTGACTTTGATGAAAACTAGCTGAAGTTTGTTCTCGAACCCAAACTCTTTTAACTAAGTAGATCTTTTTTCTAACTCTTGCCGCCGAGAAAAAAGTCAATTAAAAAATTAAAACACTAAAATTCAAGTCGCGACGAGGAAGAACTCAATGTTGAATCAATTCTTAAAGTACATAACCTTCGGAGGTTCATTAAAATTCCGCGACAAAGTAGGGACACTCTGAAACCCGCATTTATTTAAAAAAGAAAAAGAAGTAAGCCTTTTACGGAAATTAACAGAGGAACTTTGTAATTAACTTTCATTTGCATAAGATTTGAGTTGACTAATTGCTGAATTAAAAAGGTATGTTTTTTCAAACTTGAAGTGAAGTGTACTTACAGTGATGACGTCATAGTGATTGGAATTTGGTCAGAGCCAGATAACTACTTAGTAAAAGCGGATCTAATATTTTTTCTCGTTATACCTATAAATCAGTAAATCGATCGATGAGAAAATACCTATCAGAGATAACATGAACATTTTGTTTTATATTGCATAAAACATGATTTATAAGTACAAGGTTTAAAATTAAATTAGGTTACTAAAAGACGTCATGTTTAGTCAATTTAACATTGTAAGCTTTTGTTTTATTATTCGTTTTGTAACCACAAATGGAAAAAAAATACAAAATTGATAATGAATTGGCCAAAACATGCTTCCTTGTGGTACACTAGGTAGATACCCTTGTTTTGGATGAAACATAGTTATTGTATTAAATAGTTATTATTATTTTTTTGATTTAACCTTTCAATTTATGAGATAATCATAAATTGAAAACTATGAACACAAAATAAGTTCTTTTAACCATTCCTCATTCATTATGTCTTACTTACTCCTGAATGTTTTTTATCCTTCATAGATACGTCAAAACAAGTAACTGAACGTAAAGAGTAACTGCTGAGTTTCTTGTTGGTTCTTCTCAGTACAGAAACAACTTTCCGACACCGGTGGTTGAGTCACAGTATGTTTGTATACTGTGTATTTATTTATTATTTCTATTTTAGTTATTTCGTCTATTATTAAGTGTATTTTTGTTGGTTTGATTAAATTATTGAGTAAATTTTGAAATTTTTTGAAAAATTTAAGATTTGAAAGTACTTGTTACAGGTCTATTTAAATAAAAAAAAACTGATTCTGAAAAAGTTCCATAAACTACAATTTAAAAAAGTTAATTGACACACATTTATGTATTACAGGAATAACAGCTTGAACATATCAAAGTCAAATAGAATTCATATTCATAATCGCTAAAAAATAGACTTTCACAAAAATTCTTGCTCGTAACATTAAATGCAGCTGGTGACTTAATTCTTCTCAAAGCCATGATGGTAACCCATACACCAAAACTAGAGGCAAAATATTTCGACTGTCTGTTGTTTACTCAGCATCCTAAGCCCAGGCTACCGTTGTAACAATATAATCCGATCGTCAGTCCGGCCGACACGGGTCCGACCCTCGAACAGCTGTACGGATCTCCCGCCTTTTTATTGGAAACGGTTATTAAAATTACAATTTGGTCTGATGACGTCATAGTTTGCGAGGGAGATATGAGAGGGATGGTGACGCTATTTTATCAGTAGCCTGTGTTAAGTTTTAAAACTAGCTGAAGCCCCATTTAGGTTCCTAAAAAATGCATCAAGTTACCATAAGTGCATTTAAGTAACCTTTATTTTATTGGATTTCTGAAAGGGATCTCTGAACAAATCTGCAAGGCGACTCCAACACAAGCCATAAGACGGTGCATCAGAACTATTGCCACTCTCGGTGGCAGGCAAGTAATGGGTAGGAAGTTACCACACTGGCATTTTAGTCTACTTAGGCGATAACTAAAAGGGCTTCTTAGTTTTCTGGTGGTTACTGGTGAGTCGATTCCCTTAAATGATTACCAATATCATAAAAACAATTTTCAACTATCGTATTATTTACGTACCGATAGTCATGCAGTGCAATCGTTAGTTGTATTAGTTTTTTTTATATAGAGCATATAATTTTGCAGATAGATAAATGGATGGTTAATCAAAAAATATGAGTGTTGATAAGACTATACGGACTAGCATGACTAAATTCAAAGATCAAATTATCGACGGCACAGTAGTCGATAGATTCACAACACTACGGATACATAGATCTAAAGTGTTACTGAAAACGTCTAGGCAGCCGCCTAAACGGCAGAAGACCACGTTGTGAAACAGCAACTCGAAAGTTTCGTGGCCCAAGTTGACTCGCTCATAATTGGCTATCAGATACTGCAAGTTAGCTGCAACTTTTAATCGACTTCGCAACGAAGGCCTCGGCTTACAAAGGCACCTGTATTCATACTTTTATAGGGTTTCACTTGGATATTGTAGTTCTACTGGCTGTTGTTCGAAAGTTTGGTTAGTTGGTCCAGAAACTTGCCCATTTATCTTCATTGGGTTTTAGAAAAAACTAAAAGTTTTATGAGAAAATAACGTTTCATATTATAGTGTAATGTCGTTGATTACATTCATTGAAAATTTGAAAGCTTAAAGTCACCCAACGTGCTATGAAAAGGACTGTGCTCGGTATTAGGCGACAAGATGAGTCCATCAGGCCCCCAAGTCTGCTAATTTTAGAGCTCTTCAATTGAATCGTCATTGCGTCTCAATAGTCAAATTTGACATATTGTTCATAGAAAATATGTCAAATTAGCCGATTACCCCTCGAATTCACGAACGTCAATCAACGCTAAGCAAGCGCTCACGCTCATGCTGTCCGGCAAAATGTCAATAGAACCCAAAGGGACAGCATGAGCGTGAGCGTGTGCTTAGCGTTGATTGTCCCTTGTGGATTCGGGGGTAAGACTATATCACGATTAAATTGAAGCGTTCTAAAATTAGCAGACTTGCGGCCCAGGTGAGTATGTGTGTTGAATAGGGTAGATGACTATGAGTGATTTTGCATGTTTTTTTATGTTCCCCAAAAATAATAATTGATTACAAGTGTTATTGTAAAACCACAATCGAAATTCGTTTCAAAATGAGGCTACAATAGGCCTGCAAACTTGGGTGGGCAAGTCCATTTCATATGTGTTAAATTTTTGTAAAACAATATCACTTTTTTGTAACCCAAACTATTATGAAGGAATTATGTTAGGAGACCATTATCATAAACGCAATATTGAATATAGCTGTCGAACAAAGTTATTACGCGCTCCTTACAAAAACAGCGACAGTGACGTCACTGTCGCTGTCACTTTTGTATGGAGCGTTTTTGGGCAAGTCCAAAAATGTGCATTTCAAATTGTGATATCTCTGGTGGTATTGATCCAGATGAAGTGATTCTTTGAGGATTGTTTACATAAATGTAAGGTCTCTCGATAATAAACAAAAAAAAAATACAGTCATCATGCCTATTGACAGAAGACAGATAATAGAGCGAAGAAAACAGCAGAAAACGTTTTTGAAATGAAGAACATTTGATGGAAAACGTCACGTGGGAGTCACAAGGTGCACGTCAGCTGATAAAGGTCACAGGATATAGTTGGATTCAGGCCGCCTGCTGGTTTGAATATTCATGGTAGGGGCTTATGTTAATATTGTCAGAGACATGAGTATTAGAGTCTACATTTAGAGACTCGAGTCGAACGGAACTCGTGGCTATCAGTATTTGCTCCCTAGTTAGCACGTTTTCAAACAGCTCGTTCTGGAACCAATCTGAAACACTTTAAGTCTCAGATCGTTGTCGTCTGGCTCCAATTCATCATCATCCAAACCCTATTCATTTTATGTATTTATATTTATAAATATTCGTATATATGTATTTATATATCTATGTAATTGTATGATTTGTTGAATTTGTTATTATTTGTATTTACTGAAATTATTGTTGCTATATCTTTCTGTTAAATTACTTGAAAGTTATTTAATTTTTGTCGCACCGCCTACTGTACTTTTCTGCTTAGCCTTATGGTTGACTGGTAGGTAATGCTTCATTGGCATTAAGTCCGCCTTTTGGTATTGAATCTTTGGAGGCTTTGCAGCCACATTACAGAAGACTTCAGTCTAAAGAAAAAGGACAATGAGCTTTCCATGTGACAGTACATTCCAACGCAGGAATAAGGAATTTCTCCAAAGACGTTAGTTTTTTTTATTATTTTAAAGAATTTCAACCACTGTAGCAATTAAATCAACTTCTAAACCATTACACCAAATCGGCCGTCGTCGCCAATATACCTACTCAAATTATCTACAAAAAAAAGTCCTGAAATGTTTTAGAATGCTTCAGTTTTTGTAAGTATTTCTGAAAAATGATTTATCGTGTTGAGAACGAACTTTGAAAAAACATTCATAGTTTATCTAAAATAAATAGAAGCATATTCAGTTAGATGTTTAGATGCTCAAAACTTTTCAAAATAATTTCGTAAGACCAAATCCTATTTGAATTATTTCTACGTAGAACAGAGTGTTTTCCTTATCTTTATTTCGGTAAACAGAAATAATATGGCACAAAGAGATACAATTATCCCCTCGAATTGTCTTTGAAACCGCGGAATTACTTCGCTTTCTGCTCTGAGATCTCCCGAACTGATAGTCGCTTATCTAAACTGAGAAAAATGGTCAAATTTTCATAAAATTTTGTGGTTATTTTTAGGAAATATATCAAGAGCGTTTTTTTGGGAGGTTTCGCATGAAAATGGGGCAATTAGTGATGAGAAAAAACGTTAGTTTCCAGCTATGGTGTTCTGGTTGGTGGGAAAACTCACTGCGTTCGTGATGAGTTCGATCATTCACTTCAATCTTTAAAATTTAATTCCTTTGGAACTGAACACAGTTTGAGAGGAAAGACCTAAGCCAATTAACATTTTTTTCAATTATTTGCCTACAAAATGAGAGAAAACAGTAATTAGATTAGATTAGATTAGATTAGATTATTTATTTCTCAATATAAAATTACAATATAAATACATTAATGTCAAGTTACATGAATTCATATTGAGATCGTCAAAAGGTAAATAAAATGTCAATAACAAAATAATATAAAAATGTCACAATAAAAGAAAAAAGAAATCAATCAACAAAATACACATTTAAAAAAAACAAAATTACAGAAAAAATAATGTCAACTTACAAACTAAAATAAACAGGTAGGTAGTCTTACCTACGTAATGTCAAAAGGTGAATACAAATATACGGAAATGTCAAAAAATAATAATAATTAGCAATAATTAGTAATTCATAGTGAAGCGTATTGATGATTGAAGTAAGCGTTAAGCACCGAAATGCGAAATGTTGTCAGCCGAAATGTCACCCCTGAGCTGCATTAAGTGAAGCTGGTGGTGTTATCATATTTTTGATTTATTACATTAAAGTGCCAGAATGAGACAGTTGATGGGGTTAGACATATTATATTACAGCTGTAGTATTACATAACATCATGACTTACTTTGGTGCACAAAATGATGCTTTGTTCATAAGATCTCTAAGAATATTGGTACTTTTATGCTATAGGTAATGTATGTTAATTTTTCCTTACCATTTTTTTAGTAGTCTTCACTTAATGTGCATAATACTAAATCCATTTTCAATTAAATTAAACATGAATAATAATATTGGTTACGTTATCTCATAGTTTTCATGTTTCTCAATTTTATTTATTGTAATAATAATATTTGTCGGCGAAATATACGAGTATAAAGGTCTCTTGTACGACTAAAATTAGAACGCACTAAAACAGGTAAAGGTCATTCATTATTTAGACGAAATATTTGATATTATTTATGAAAATATTAAAGTTCTACGAAATATCACACGTAGCGTATTTATTGAATAGAATTCTAGTTATTTAAGTAGCTGAACTGACCTTATAGGACTGAAACTATTTCAATAAAACAAACCAGTACCAACAATAAAACAGCATCGATCCAATAAAACCTTAATACATTGCAGAGTAGTGCACAAACAGAGACAAACATTACATCGTGTCGCAGAGCGCCGCGCTGTAATGTCAAAGCAATACTTACGGGCGCTGGTCACGCACGCGCTGCGCCTGTCTCCGCTCGCTTCGCGCTGCCTCGTTTGCACTGTACTACTCACTTTGGTAATGCGTCGTGCTAGTCATACTGTGTTGCTTTTTGCCACCGTAGCGATGCGTCAATGCGGATATATCTCATAATCAAATCTTTAGGAATGACTACTCTTGTAAAAAAGAGAAACAGTTGAAAAGAGTAACTGCTGAGTTACATGCCGGTTTTTTCTCAGCACAAAAACAACATTCCGTTCAGGTGGTAGCATCAGATTTATTTAGGACGATTTGAAAGTACTTTGTAACAGGTCTATTGGAATAAAGTTATTTTGATCTGATTCATGTTTTTCGGACGCCAGATTAAAAATTTACTAATACGAATAGGTATTCAAAGGATTTGTAATACGAATAGTCACGATTGCCTCGGCCTTGGTACACCTTGTCGCAGAGCACCGCGTTGTAATGTCAAAGCTGGATTAACGACTGAAGGGCGCTGGTCATACACGCGCTTCGCCTGCTTCTTTTGCACTGGACAACTCACTCCAGAGTAATGCATCAATATCGTAAATCATTAAATATAGTTATATGAAATCTTGTG
This sequence comes from Udea ferrugalis, assembly GCA_950022985.1. Taxonomy (NCBI): domain Eukaryota; kingdom Metazoa; phylum Arthropoda; class Insecta; order Lepidoptera; family Crambidae; genus Udea; species Udea ferrugalis. Next base: position 738,295 of record OX465521.1, read on the forward strand.
GACGTAGCAGTGGAGTATATACATACACAGTATTTTTATCATAACCCTAAGAAAAAACAGCAGCATTTGCAGTTTTGAGTTTAAAAAAACCTGTCTTTTTTCGTCACTTTAATGAGCTTTTAACTTTTCAGCATTCTAAAAAGTAGAGAAAAAAACACAACTATCACTGGTTAAATATTTACTTTCTTCTCTTGCTATTTCATCATCATCATCATCATCAGCCTGTTGTAGTCCACTGCCGAACATAGGCCTCTCCTTTTGCACGCCACTGTACTCGATCTTCGGCTGCTCGCATCCAGCTCTTGCTATTTGTTTCAGCAAAACTGCAGGCAAGTGAGTCTAAACGCACCCGCCCAACATGACACGTGCGGTGCGAAGGAACTTACTTTTCCGCTGCAATGTGTCTTACACGGAATGAAATTTTATTCTCATTGTTAGGTTCGTAGTCGTTCGGGAAACCTTCGGGAAGTTGGCTCCGACTAAACGGTGCACTGCTTACGAATGCACTTCGGATTTGTATAAATTACCAGGTAGATAATTATGGAAGTTCGCTTTGTTGGCTCAAACGCAATTGTCAGATTTGAGCACGATTCGAGTTTTCACGGAGCAGCTATAAAAAACATAAAACTTTTATAAAACTTAAGTGTGCTGGACTTCACTTTAACAAATAGTATGTATAAATAACATTAATACATCATTTCTGTCAATTCATCAATTCATAATTATTGTACTTACAAGTAGTTACAAGTAGCACCTTAAAAGTTCCGATCTATCTAGGTATGGCGGAACTTCCTCTAAATTTTTAGTCTAAATTAAAAGTACTCTGTAACAGGTCTATTTAAATAAAGCTATTTTTGATTTTTTTTGATTTTTTTGAAATAGTTTAGTAGGAAGTTCAAAATCACGGTCCGATCTTGGTGAATGCACATATTTAACGTATTATGTCTCTCTACTGTGGATATTTCGATAAACACACATCAAAACTGTCTAGGAATATCATAGGGATATCATTTTTCAAATATTTCATAAAGTTAAGTTTGTTTACAAGTTGAGCATTATCTTAGAATAATGCGAGGACAGAGGCATAAGATAAAGGTTAAGAATATTACAAGAAAAACGTTTGAATTTGCTAAAATTTTAACACCTTTTAAAAGAAAAATCTGTCTTTTTTTAACGTCCTTACGATTGTACAATAATGCCACTGCAATGAATTTCTTCATACAATCTGTCAGGGCAAATACAGCAGTTTCTGTGTTCTAAAAATTTCTACTTTTGTATCAATATTTTAATTTTTACAGTCTCTCAAATAGCTATACTTTGCATGAAAATGCTTAAGATATCTCTAGACACTTTATAGCAGTGTAGCTTTATTAGGCCCATCAGCCGCTTTGGCCACTATCAAAAGTAAGAAATGATGAATAACACACACACACATTCATCATTTCTTACAAAAAAATAATAATTAATAAAATCAAATAATTAATTTGTTATGTTTAAAAAGTAAGAACTTATTATTGGCAGTCAGTTTTATTTTAGTTGATAAGTTGATTGTGTTTTTACTATGTGCTGTTGGTTCTACTCGTATGATCAACAAAAAAAAAAGTTGTTTAGATTCGAAGCCGTATTTAAAAACTTCTACACAACGACTTTATAAAACACACTCTTAGCTCTAAAAGTTTTGAACGAATAAAATAGTTTTTCGAGCTTTTTTTCATGTTCTTTGTATCGGAATATTTTGAACATTCATATCTCAATGTTAGTTTCTTAAATTCTCGTGTTCGTTATGCAAATAGCGTGCATCAGTATTCATATGCGAACATTCACGCGAGCATCGATACGGTTGCGGTTTTGCCGAGCAAATGCGACCGACAGAAACGACTGAGATATGGAATTAACATTTGTATAGTTTATTTATTTTGATTTTTCGTGTAGGTTTAGTTAGGATCAGTGGCCAAACATATTATTCATTTAAATTGTGGCCTATATGCGTTTCAGATGTATAAGCTACATAATTGTAAAGTTTCATAAAACAATTCAGTATTTTTTACGTGGAAGAAAAACACGGCATAAGCACAACACGGCACAAGCACACATACATTCGCCTTTATAATATTAGTGGAATAACTACCATAGTATCAGTAATTCGAAAATCTTTATAATCATATTTTAAGGAAGGCTCCAAGTTCAACATTGTGATGGCTGATTTACTTCAACTACAAAAATGTGCTTGCGTTGAAAATAAAATATAATATAACACTCATTATCATTCGAACAAGTATGGGCACTTTACCATCACATAAGACTCTATCTGTGTAGTTCTAAAATTGCCTTTTTGCTACTATAGTTGGACATCACAAGGTTCTGATGTTATTGTAATTGTTTTCTTACTTGTTTATTTATTTACTTATTCTAATTGACAGTTTATATCCGGACTTTGTTCATGAAATAATTTTATAATTCAGTCGGCATTTTAGGGTCGCCAGGGTCCTACAAAGTTTCCGACGTTTCAAATTCAAGTTATTTCTATCTATGATATATTTTGAACGTTTATTTCACACGTTCACACGAACGAACAAAGTTTCAGGTATTACGGTAAAACTAACGCTTCGCTCTTACTTTTCTAACACTGGAGAGTTAGCCGCATTGTACAATAAACACGCAGTAGATGTGTTCCGGCCAGATTTGATCTCGGAACCACCGGGTTCCGAGCCAGAGTGTGTAACCAATAGGCCACGACGCTCTCTATTATAAGGCCCATAAGTCGCTTTGGCCACGATCAAAAGTAAGCAATGATGAATAACACACCCACAAAAACACACACGTACACACACATACACACACTTACTTTTCTCGCCACAAATGATAACAATCTCGAAAGAGCAACCCAATAGCGATGCAGGTTATAACGGCGTAGCTCGCAACAAGCGGCGCACTCGAACTGCGTTGCAACTTTTATTGGAAAACTTCACCCGAATTTACATGTCCCGCACATTATTAAAAACGCTTGTAAAAGCTAAAACTGCACGTTTGCGGCAGTTGGCATCTTATCATGAGCCGGATAGGGGTTGTTTTCGTTTGGAACAGCGGGAAGATCTGGAAACGCTGGGCCAAGGCTGCATTCAAAGTGTTCTCCACTTGTTTCACCTGCATGTATATTAATTGCGTGATATTGCGATTTCATACGTTAATATTCTGTGTATGCAAATGTATTTCCAGGCGTTTTTGAATTACACGAAAGGAACACATTTTAGACTTTTGCAAAATTTGAACATACCTTAGAGTTGATAACTTTTTTGACGATAGCGCATAAACGCTCTAATTTGAAGCTTTTAGAATATTTATGATTATTGATATCATACATAAACATAACATGAACGGAATTTAGACGTCCCACTGCTGGGCACAGGCCTCGACTCAACTATGAGGTGGCGCGAGCCATACTCCATCACGCGGGTTTCAGTGAGATTGTTGGAGGGGTGTAAGGTCAGTGAGTACCTAAATGCCGGATGTTATCAAGCCGCCCCAATTCCTCCGACTAGGCTTAACGACTGACATCAAGTAACGCCAAACGGTCAACCAACTGCTTAGCTAGCCTTCCAAAGCACGGAAATTTCCGAAAAATACATCGCTAAATTGCTGTTGGAATGGTCACCCATGCCATTTGCGACAATGCGTGTGTTACTTTACAGCAGCGATCGTTGCTAATCAACTGTCACAACTGCCGCGGGCACTTTTCATATCAGTTAAACGTTTTAAAATATTTAATTGTTAATCGAAGTTTTAAGAATGAAAGAAGTTCTGCGTCAGCTTACTGTATTATTTTTCCGTCAAGGATGGCCTCTCTTCCCGCCGTCACATCTACTTATCTTTTACTTAGTGCTATTATGGCTATTAAAAGTTCGAATAACAAGTTATGACAGGCAAAAAATAAGCAATTTCAGAGAGTAGTCAGACGCGGTCGTGTAGTGGACGATGGGCGGTATGGAGCGCAATGCGTGATGACTGCGGGTCATATAATTTTATCGTTCATTATTTATTTATTTATTCTTTATTGCACTAAATTAGGAAAATAAAATTTACCATTGGCGGACTTAACGCCTGGAGGCATTCTCTACCAGTCAACCGCAAGGCATAACAGAGAATTTTGGAAGTTCGGGCTGTGAATCTTGCAATAGTTAAAAAAATATGAGAGTGATACATAATTTACATTATGTCGTTTTTACCATCCTATAGTCCGTTCGCGCTAAGAATGTAGTGATTTCATTCTTGCCCTTCGACCTAGCACGCCCACTAACCAATCAAATTGTTCCTAATAAGAAAATCAAGTTTCGTATCAAGTTTCGGTTTCGTACCTGAGTTTTTCTCCGTGTAGCAGAATTAAATTAAAAAAATACTGCATTCTTAACGCGAACATACTATAGTATTATTTTCTAGTGCCAAAAGCAAATGAACACAAATGTTTGATTTGTGTTTTTACATACAGACATAATTACATTCAAACCATCACGCCTCTTTCCCAACGGGGTAAGCAGAGATCACTTTTTTTCGTCTAATAAGAAAATATTTTGGATTTAAAAAAAGCATTATTGTTAGTGAAAGAATTCTTCTCTGTCCAGCAATCCATCCAACATTGGTGGTAGAGCCAAATCATATTTGTTCGCTGTGTAAAGTTACCTTGGGTGAGTCTGTGTAATTTACGTAAAATATTTGTAATTAGTTATTGTTTAATCTCAACAAATGCACTTCAATGAACAAACGGTAACAATATTTTTATGCACGATTAAATTCACCTCTGAAAATGTCGAACTACCCCCAATAACTCCTAAAAGCTGTGGCTATTTCGGAATACATTTTAATTTAACTAAAAGCCAACATAACTTTTGGAGTGATACCTCAACGAGCTCAAACTCACAACCCTTGCTAAATGTACCAAAAATAATAGTGGGAAACAAAAGAAGTAAGCAATTATATTGAGTGTCCCTCGCCGGCTGGACAGGAAAAACCGCAACTTAAAATTGCATTAGACAATTACATTGCCATTTTAAATTGTGGTTGGCTGGTAGAGAATGCCTCTCAGCATTAAGTCCGCCATTTGTACTTATTTTTTTTAATGTGCAATAAAGAATAAATCAATAAATTACTCACCTCATCTCTGAGGTGAAGCGAGGCATACTCGAACACGCAGGCGGAATGTTAGAGGAGTGTAAGTTTATTGATAAACTTTTCTGTCAGATGTTGTCAGGCCGCTCTAAGGCCTCTGCCATGACTTAACGACATCAAGCTCATGTCAACCAGGACTAATCCCACGTGTCTTTCGAACTACAGAGATGCCCAAACCATACATCACTTAACAAAAAACTCATCGAAAAGGTTATACGACTCGAGAAAAAACTACTCGATATATTACAAAATGTTAAAACGAAAACAAAAACTCGATTCACTTCAACAGAAAACGAATAGATCTCATTAAATCCATTTGACATATTCCTTAGGAAAATACCGCCATAGCAGATAATAAAGGGTGAACGTTTCCCCTCACTTTTGCTAAGCCTTATACTTGTCACAGTTATCCCACAGGCTTAAGCTGGTAATCCCGGGAGGCGGGGCTATCTCACGGCGTTTCTTTGAAATAAATGTCAATTGTCACTTGTATTCTCTTTAAAACATGTGTATTGTCGCTTGATATTTGAGTCAATAAGATGTAGAATGTTATTCAAACGTTGTTTCAAAATAAATATGAAACAAAGACATTTGGTCATCTTGGCATAAGGCGGGAAATGTCTTTTTCTGGTTTTCCTATCTTTAGTATGATTGATGATTGGTATTTCCCTACTCGATCGAATAATTCATGTTGAGATCCGCAGGAGAACAGAAACAACCGACATCGCTCGAAGGATTGCGTCGTTGAAGTGGCAGTGAGCAGGACACATGACGCGGAGAACCAATGGCTGTTGGGGCGGAAAGGTTTTAAAATGGCGACCGAGTACCGGACGACCATCGGCCATGTTTTTGAGTGGGCACTTTTGGTACGTGTAAGCCGTATCTTCCTCTTTTTGTTTATATCAATAGGGCAGGCCTTCTACAAGGGCATGGACGTCCGTCCACCTTGTAGAGGTCTGGTCAAGGTCACGGAAAGCCGTTGAATGTTGACAACGCATGACCAACCGTTCTGGAGGTTATTGGGGAAGGTCTATGCCATGCAGTAGGCGTCGTTCGGCTGGCGAAATGATGATGAATATACTGTGTTAAACATTTTTGTTCCATGTGTAGTTGCGTTCTCTATACAATTAAACCAGGTAATATACATAAACCTGAATAGCAATAACCGGTATATGGCGTAGTTATCGAGCATGTTCGCGGCGCAACGGCCAGTAATCAATATTTACCGTTATTGGCTCTTGTTTATTGTTATGTTCCAGATAATTTCGCCCGTATGTTAATAAACTGCTGTACTGAGGTTAATTTCTCTCTTGTGAGGTAATTTTGTTCAACGGGGTATTTTGGGGAAAAGCTAGCACGGGAACTAAGGAAGAAAAGCGAGTTGTAAAATAGATAAAAGATAATTTAGAAAAAAAAGCTGCTATTGTTTTATCAAAAGACGATTGTTCAAACCTAACAATCCGACTTCAAAGGTTATGCCAAACCGAAATGAATACTTCTGTAAAAACGTTTTCAACTGTTTGATTTCGAACTTTACCTCAATTATTAAATGGTGCAGACAACGACATTAGTGCACTTTTTAACTATTTCTCATTATCTTTGACACACACACACACTATACAGGGTGGCCCAAACGGTGAGGATAAAAAAATTTTTTTGGTTTCCTGACATATAGAGGTACACGAAAATACCCCATGTATGTTTGCCGATTTTTTCTAGTTTTCGAGTTATGATTTTTTTAAAGTAAATTTGAGATATATCGATCTGAGCTCCTAAAAAAATTTTTTTTTTGGAAAGTGTGCATTTTTTTTTAATTTTTTTTTTTGTGACGTAGGCCTCATTAGTTGTACTTTTACCCATAAAATTACCAGTTTCATGCCATTAATTAAAGGTACAAATTTATTGACCAAAATAAAAAAAACTGGGGTGAATGCGAATCACAGTAAAATTTTCAAAGTTAAATTAAAAAATTTAAAAAAAGTTCCATGACTTTTAAGTAATTTCAAAAACTGCTCAAAACCCTTAGTTTCAATTATAATAAATAAAACTTGGTGCTTAATAGGCCTTTTTTAGCCGAAACTTGCCATCAAGTAAACAAAGGTGGAATTTTATAAGTTAATAATTTGTTGTAAGAACACCTTTAGTTAATTGCTAGGGTTAATGTGGGTTGGACATAACATAGTCAATTAACATAAAATGAATTAATTTAATATTTACTATTATTCTAGTATCAGCCCAGTGTCATCACAAGTCAGCCTTCGTCCCATTAATAGTAGGTAGTTATGGATACAAGTGCGGAATGTATGTCGTTTTGCACGCACTAGTTCCGAGCTGTAAGGCGAGGATCAAAAGTTGGGACGAGTGAGAATGACATACCCGTTCTGTATCGGACAACGTTTTTTAATACATCTGCGCTAAAATCATATAAAACATGGAAACCTACGTATGATTTACTAAATTAAATCTTGAAGAAACCGGGCACGAAAAAGCTAGGATTGACAGTTTCCCGGTACAAACGGTAATTTAATTGGTAATTACATTTAAACATGGATTTCATTCAAATCCCAGAAAATCAATAAATGCCTATTATTTTATTTTTGGTAAAGTTCAACTAATCTCAGAAATTCATTTTGACAGCTGAGCTAGTGTCATTAGAAATTAAACTTTATACAATGCTAAAAGGGTTCAGAGGAAGGCCCACAAAAGGTGGAGTGACGATTTGAGATTCCATGAGATATATTGGCACAAGATCGAGATCTATGAAGAACATGGGGAGAAACCTTTGCCCAGTAGTGGGATGAAATGGGATGTAAAGGGTTCAAGTGTTATGTCCTTGTCAAAAGTCAAGCCGTCAGAAATTTAACGTTTATTTAAGAAGACGTTTTTTTTTCTTCCTTTCAAATATCCTTAATAACATTAGATTTTTATTATTTGATATTTCGGGACAAGTCCAAAACGTCATAATACATTCCGCACTTGTATCGCTAACTACTATTCATGGGACAAAGACTGACTTGTGCTGTTGAAATGCCACTGGGCTGATACTAGAATAATAAGAAATTCAAAATTAATTCACTTTATATTTATTAACTATGTTATGTCTAACCCACATAAACCCCAGAAATTAACAGAAGCCGTTTTTACAACAAACTATTTACTCAGAAAATTCCACCTTTGTTTACTTGAAGGCAAGTTTCGGCTAAAAAAGGCCTATTAAGCACCAAGTTTTTTTTATTATAATTGAAGCTAAGGGTTTTGAGCAGTTTTTGAAATTACTTAAAAGTCATGGAACTTTTTTTATTTTTTTTAATTTAACTTTTAAAAAATTTAGTGTGACTCGCATTCACTCGTTTTTTTATTTTAGTCAATATATCTGTACCTTTAATTAATGGCATGAAGCTGGTAATTTTATGGGTAAAATTACAACTAATGAGGTCTACTTGTTAGAAATCAACCTGCATGCTGTATCATCATAGATGCAGCTGCCAAATAGAACTAAGAGTAGTTTTGTATTGTTTACTTTTGTTCTCATGTCATGGCTGTCGCATTCTGAAGTACTCCAAATAAACACCTATCTATTATCTACTCCGCGATTTTGCTCTACCACAAATAACCCCAACAAAGGTTATGGGCCCAGATATTGCAAAGAGCAATAGCGTGTGTGTAAATAGTGTAAATAGTTATTGTAAATATATTTCGTAAAAGTAGTGTCGGTCGAATACAAAATGGCCAGTGTACGAATCGAATTATTGACCAAGGATAACTATGATAGTTGGAAAATACAGGTGGAAGCGCTGCTGATAAGGCACGACTTTTGGGAGTACGTAAGTGGCGAAAAATCAAAACCCACGGATGAGAGCTCACTATCAACATGGAAGGTCTCAGACCGAAAGGCAAGATCTGAGTTGATTTTAGCGTTGGATCCGAGTGTAGTTCGTCATGTGAAAAGGTTGGAGACTGCACGTGAGGTTTGGTTGAAGCTGGAGAGTTTGTTTGCGTCACGAGGCCCTGCCAAGAAGGCAACCCTGATGAAGAGACTCATGTTACAGAGAATGAGTGAGGATCAGAAGGTGACCGAGCATCTCGATTTGTTTTTTGAAGCAGTGGACAAGCTCGAGGAGATGGACATCGTGATACACGATGATTTAATAGCAATCATGTTACTGTACAGTTTGTCAGTAAGCTATGAGAACTTCAGATGTGCAATCGAGTCCAGAGATGAGCTACGAACACCTCAGCAACTGAGGGTGAAAATCATGGAAGAAGACAGTTCCAGATGCAACACCAAAGTTAATGACAAAATAGAAGGGGCGATGTTCGTAAATCAGAAAAAGAAGAGTGGATTTGAAACGAGCTTTAAATATAAATGTTTTAAATGTCACAAGATGGGACATAAGGCATCGGATTGCAAAGTTAAACCTAAGAAATCCGACAAGAGAACCTCAGAAGTAAATGGTATCCAGTCATTCGACCATTTGCAAGAACAACATGAAGCTTTATCTATGAATTATGTTTCAGATGACTGCCTAGCCGTTGAAACTAAGCGTCGTCAAATGTCATTGGTTGTAAAATCAAATATTTACATACCGATAATGGTACCGAGTTTTTGAATAAAAGTTTTACAGAGTTTTTAGAGGAAAATGGAATCGGTAGACGGCTTACAACGCCGTATACGCCTCAAAGTAATGGTATTGCAGAACGGATGAATAGGACTTTATTGGAAAAGGCAAGGTGCATGCTATTATCTTCTGGTTTACCTCCAAGTTTTTGGGCGGAAGCTGTTGCTACCGCGTGTTACATACGTAACAGATGTCCGACAAGCAGTTTGAATTGGGAAATTCCGTATGAAAAGTTGTTCAATAAGACTGTGAATATTGGATATTTCAGGACATTTGGTGCTAAAGTACATGTTTTGGATAAGCAACCAGGAAAAGATAAGTTTGCCGCACGAAGTTCTACTGGCATATTTGTTGGTTACCCTGCTCAGTCAGGAGGTTACAGAGTGTGGATATCTGAGAAGAAAAAGATAGTGATTTCCAGAGATGTTAAGTTTCAGGAAGGAAATCAGAGTGACAGTATTTTGCCGAAAAAAATACCTATGGAACTGCAACGTGAGCAAGAAAGCTGTATCAAAAGTAAGCCTGTCGACGTAGAAATTCCAGATGGACGACCTGTGAGTGTACAAATTCGTGATGAACGCTCAAACATTGAAATTCCAGTTGATCATTCACCAATCGTGCAAATGAGTGATGTGCAACGTACGGAAAGTACGATTACTACTGGTACGAGTGATGATAGTGATCAAGTTGAAAGGGGTATCACTTTGAAAAGAGGCCCTGGAAGACCGAAAATAGAGCGAGGGCATGTTGGCCGTCCTCGTAAAATCTATAATATGGTCGAAGTTAGAGAAACAGATAATAGTGACAGTGAGTCTCAGGTAGAGGAACATCTTGACTGTGTTGATTTTGCTGGAGCTATTGAAACTACTTTAAAAGAGGCCCTAGGAAGTGATGAAAAGTTTCAATGGAAGGAAGCAATTTTGTCAGAGATAAGAAGTTTAGTGAATAATGACACATGGCAGATTGTGAAGAAGCCTATTGATAGAGATGTTGTGGGATGTCGATATGTGTTGACAACGAAGCTAAATGTTGACTTAACAGAGAAGAAGAAAGCTAGACTTGTCGCAAAAGGATACAGTCAACAATATGGCTTGGATTATTTTAAAACATTTGCTCCAGTGGCGAGAATAGCAACGGTACGGCTGTTGGTTGCTTTAGCAGTTGAATTGAATATGGACATTGATCAATTGGATATCAATACAGCGTACTTAAATGGAGATCTGGATGAAATAATTTATATGAAGATTCCAGAGTTGCTTATAGAAAGCTTGGATAAACTAAAAAATGACGGTGGTGATATAGGCAAAAAGGCATCAAAAATGCTTAAGGATATAAAAGCAGGGGGTGATACCTGTCTTTTGAAGAAATCTTTATATGGCTTGAAACAAGCGGGAAGACAATGGAATGTCAAACTTGATAAGCAGCTTAAAGTAATGGGATTGAAACCTACAGTAAGTGAACCTTGCTTATACCATAAGTGTGACAAAGACGGAGCAGATTTATTTGTTGTTGTCTACGTCGATGACATTCTAGTCGCGTCTCGTGAAAGGATTGCCATAGACAAATTTAAGCAAGAGTTGGCTAGAAAGTTTGAATTGAAGGATTTCGGACCAGCCACTTTTTGTCTTGGAATTGATATGAAGAAAAATGGGAATGAATATCATTTGTCGCAGAAGAGGTATATACAATCCATCTTAAAACGATTTGGCATGGAAAACTGTAATCCGGTTAAATCACCGATGGAAGTGGGAAATATGTCAATGAGCGATGATGTTAAGGAAGGTAAATCATTTCCATACAGAGAACTCATTGGAGCGCTCATGTTCCTGAGTGTAGCGACAAGGCCAGATATCGCGAACGCTACGGCGAAGATGGCACAATTTGCGGAGTGTCCTCAAGAGGTTCATTGGCAGCAGCAAAGCGAATCTTAAGGTACCTCAAAGGTACGTTGAATCAAGGTTTGCGGTACAAACCGACGGGTCAATGCATACAAGGATATGCAGATGCCGATTGGGGTAACTGTGTAATTGACAGACGATCATACACGGGTTATGTTTTCATTTTAGGTGGAGCTAGCATTTCCTGGGCATCACAAAAACAGCGTATTGTGGCAACATCGACCTGTGAGGCTGAGTTTGTTAGTTTAGCTGAAGCTATGAAAGAGGCAGTTTATTTGAATGTTTTGATGAAAGAGCTTCAACTTCATCAATTGTCAAAGGTACATATGCATGCTGATAACTTAGCCGCGATTTGTCTTGCCGAAGATCCTGGTGTTTATCATGCGAAAAGTAAGCACATTGATATTAGACATTTCTTTATTAGGGATGTGCTTCGTGAGCATAAATCGTATATTACGTTAAGGCATTTACCAACGGAGAGTATGTTAGCAGATATTCTCACCAAACCTTTACCGCGTGTAAGACATGAGTTGTTGAAAAATGCGTTAGGATTAATATCATCAGTTGAGCTATGCGATAAAGCATGAGTTGAGGGGGTGTGTTGGAAATCAACCTGCATGCTGTATCATCATAGATGCAGCTGCCAAATAGAACTAAGAGTAGTTTTGTATTGTTTACTTTTGTTCTGATGTCATGGCTGTTGCATTCTGAAGTACTCCAAATAAACACCTATCTATTATCTACTCCGCGATTTTGCTCTACCACAAATAACCCCAACACTACTTTACAAAAAAAATAATTAATAAAAAATGCATACTTTCCGAAAAAAAAATTTTTTTCGGAGGTCAGATAGATTATTCTCAAATTTACTTTAAAAAAATCATAACTCGTAAACTACAAAAAATCGGCAAACATACATGGGGTATTTTCGGGTACCCCTATATGTCAGGAACCCAAAAAAAATTTTTTATCCTCACCGTTTGGGCCACCCTGTATAGTTGAGACAGAAATTATGAATCAACTATCGGATTAGCCAGTGTGACAAAGTACTGAAGTGATCAGGCGTTGTACAAGCTTTCCTCCTATGTAGGCTGTAAAATGCTGTAGAGTTTTAAGTTAATAATGGGCATCAAAATAATATTTCGTTTATTACACCGACACTACAAACGCGCTACTAACTACATCGCAACTGAACGACATCGAGAGGAAAATAAAACTGAAGCGCGTTGATATAGCTACAAGAGCGCAACAGTTTTGCTACTGCATTGCTACTAAAAGTCGCCGTGGACGAGGGGCCCTTATCTCTACCTAATTTACTACATACACTAAGGTATTAAGATTATTAATAAGTATTGTATACGATAATATTCATTGCATTCACAATCAATGATAGTAAATTAAAAAGAGGTAGATAGGTTACTTTTGGTTACAATTAGGGCACCTGAGCAACGTAAAACAGGGTAATTTGTGCATCAGTCTATGCATGTATGTGTGTTTGTTTCTATGGGGCCTTCTAGAGATCATACCTATTGATTTTCTTTGATGAGGGTTAATCAATTGATTGAATTTTACAGGGCTTTTTGAGAAAAAGCCCTGTAAAATTAATATGAGTCCTGACTGTTATTCCTTCTATTTTTGAAAGTCAATAGCTGTTTTTACAGCATTCTTGAGCACCAGGGACTAATGAGCAACACGCTTATTCGAATATTTTAACTTTCTTACCAATAGAAGATAAATTATAATTTATATTCACTAACGACAGCATTTACCGGAAATTAGGACACACCAGTTTAGCCCCTAAACTCTTCCTCTTCAAACTTATGAACCTAAACCTAATTGGATCCCTCTTTGCATCTTACCTTGAGTATGAAATCCCTAACAAACTGGGTAAAGCATAACACGGGAATTGAAATTTACTATCTCTCACTTCTTGTCCTCATTTAGAGACGAATTTCCTCCAAAAACAATATTTACCCCTCACGGGTTACTTTTCACAACTCGTAAACTTCCCTTTGGTATTCCGTAGCCAAAATCTGCCCAAACTTCTCCGAGTCTTTAGCAATTCCCCAACATTTCTTTCAGGAAGTGCACGCAGCAGTTATTTGAATAGAAAAGGCATCCATATCAGACAAGTTAATTTCGCTATGAATTGGGCACTTTACTCGCTCCTATATTTACCCAATTAGGAGGTGTGCCTGCGACTGGAAAGTTCCGCGCGAAGTTGCCCCGCTACAGCCAGCTTTCAGCTCGCGTTCAGTTACGACACAGCTTAAGGGCGGAAAGCGTTTTGTGCGATAGTAAGTACGACAAAGCTCTAAGTTTTGTTACAGGGTAGGTTATAAGATTGGGCGCGGTCCATTTTTTGGCTTCTAATTTATTTATTTATTTATTAAACAATAATATAAACTTACAGCTATGAAGCCAACACGCTTAAAAATAAAAATAAAAATTCAATTAAATTAATTCGGGATGATTTTTTTTTTAATTTACTGCACCTCATCACTTTGTTCCGTCAAATTGTATTGGCCTTTTATAGTTCAATAAAATAAGTTAACCCTTTATAAGTGTCTGTCCATATGTTGGACACCATATTTTCAACTCTATTCCATGGGAATAGGGTCCAAAACCAATGAAGAATTGAAACATGGTCTGCGCTATAAAGGGTTAAGTTTATTTGTAACCGTATCTGTAATATTATTTAGCAATTCTGATTTTTGACTTTTAATCATAGGAGGATATGGTTTGACTGGTAAAAAGGAAGAAAAAGAAGACTTCGTAATAAATTGCATTTTCTAAAACCTTTTTAATGGTTTTCATTTCGATGTATCCGGAAAAATACGTTAAAGTTCCATCTTGTGTAAAAAACAACCATGTTACCTTTCAATAAAATCAATAATAGGTTGAATAATATTAAAATAACCGAACAGAGAAATTAAAAGAAGGTCGCCTGTGCTTTGCACCAAGCGGTGTTGCCGCTTTTCACGGCGGAGACAAGTTTTATTGCAAGTTGCAGCAAGTCAACTGCGCCCACATTGGCAACGCACTCGTCAAATGTTGCTTCTCCACGTGAAAGAAAGAAAGAAAGAAATAATGTATTAGTCCACACAAGATAGTAGAGAGTTTACAACTAAAGCGTGTGGTGCTGAGACTATTTACACAAACTATGTGCTCATGTGGACTATGTTCACTCACAAATGGATTGTGGTAAGCAGGTGGACGCTGCCTACTTTGATTTTCAGAAGGCGTTTGACTTAGTAGATAATGATAAACTCTTACAGAAGTTAGCTAGAATTGGTTTCACGCCAAAACTTCTCCAATTCTTCGCCAGTTATTTACAGGATCGTTCTCAATACGTTCATTTGAATGGCTACGATTCCAGTGGCTACTTCACGAGATCAGGAGTGAGTCAGGGAAGTACCTTGGGACCAACACTTTTCTTGGTCTTTATTAATGAGTTGCCCGGAATGATTTCTGCTTCCCAATGTCTTCTGTTTGCGGACGACCTGAAGTTGTGTCTGGCAATTGAAACTCAAGCAGATGCACTGACTTTGCAGAGAAATATTGATACTGTGTCTCAATGGAGTCAAGATAACAGACTTCCCTTAAACCATCTAAAATGTAAAGTTATTACTTTTACGCGTAAATTAAGACCGATTAGTTATAATTATAATCTATTTGACGTTCCTTTGGAGAAAGTTAATGACATTAAAGATTCAGGTATTATATTAGATTGCAAATTGGATTTTCACATGCATATATTAAGTATATGCAAATTGGCACATAGGATGCTAGGATTTGTTTTAAGGACAGCTTCGCAGTTTGACAATGCAGCAGTTGCAAAAGTATTATTTTTTGCATATGTTCGCAGCAGACTTGAGTTTGGAGCTGTTGTTTGGGATCCCCATGAGGAAAAATATGTAGTCTTGCTGGAGAAAATACAACGGAAATTTGCCCGATGGCTCTACAAAAAGCTTAATGGTTACTACCCATACTTGTATCCCTCTCTATTCGTCTCTGGTATGGTCGGAGTTGACACTTTGAAGTTCAGAAGAGCTTTACTTCTGATAATCCATTATCTGTCAGTGCTGCACCAGAGAATTGATGACCCGGGAACACTAGCCAAGTTCCGTATATCAGTCCCCACAGTGTCCTGGGACTCAGCGGGACTGGTGGCGCCGCGTCGCCGGCTGCGTCTGCTGGCGCTGCCGGTCGCGCGGACGCAGAGCGGTAGGCACGCACCCACAAAACATGCTCTGCGTGCTATTGGGGACATACTTGCTCAGCACCATGAGATTGACCTATTTGCAGATAGTTTTGGACATTTATGTAACAAATTTAAAATAGTTTTAAATGACACAACAACTTAAATGACACTGTTATGAACTGTATCTTCTTATTATTATTATTTCATAGGTTATTTAATTTTAGCATTAGGGATAATGCATTATCATCTTACTAAAGATAGGAAAACCAGAAAAAGGCATTCGGTCTTGGCATCACCAAGACCGAATGCCTTTTTCTGGTTTTCCTATCTTTATTATTATTTCATTTAATTTTTAATTTTTTTTTTGTTTTATTCTTCTTTTTCTGTTTTAATTTTTTCTTGTTTTGACCAATTTTATGTTCCGACAATTTATTTATAATGTGCATGATTTAATTTATTTTAATCTTTTAAGTGTCTTGGACGGTGTCTGTTAACTTTTAAGATGACTGTGTTAAATAAATAAATAAATAAATAAACGGCCAACATAGGTACGTCCCTCTGCTGGGCACAGGCCTCACCTCAACTATGAGGTGGATTGAGCCATACTCCAACACGCGGGCTCAGCGCGTGGATTGCTTTACAACAGCGATCGTCACCGATGACTGTGACAGTTCACAACTGCTCCGCGGGCACCTCATTTACTAAGAAGTAAATAGCGAAAAATTATCAAGTGGATTTATCAAGTAGCTTCATCATCATAATTTCTCATTCTGTAAAGTTTGTTAACCTACTAATAAGGGTGTATGAATGGTCAACGGCACCATAGCCTACCCATTTACGGTCAGTCCTTCTCGCTCCATGGCAAATAAATGTATTTCTGCGAGTGCAGATGAAAAGCCCACCTACCTAGTGTGTGATTTGTCAACGGAAAAAAATACTCGTAAAACATAAATTAACCTGTACTCCCATATCACGGTAGTAATTTAATTTCTCAGCTACAAGACTCGACTTTCGCAATTTATCACGAAAGGTTATTTTTGTTTGTAAAAGAACTCGGAATGATTATCCTCACTCATGTGTGGGAACATATAATAAAGAAGAGTAAAGTGTTTCTTGGAAATCGTGACTTCCATATTATCATTTCTTCCACTTTTATTTCGACAAAATTGTATACATTCACAATGTTTATAAACCTAACATTGTTTTACATAAAAACTGCCAATAATTTGAATCATACTGGCGCTTTGGGCAATTGAAAGCCAGTTTGTTCAATTACTAGATGAATAAAATAATATGCCAACTCAGAATATGCTACGTCGTAAGTGTTGTTCCCGGGTAGCGCTAGTTTCCAATCTCCTATTTACGAGTATTACTGCATGGTATTGATGAGGTGCCCTCTAGTCAGATGGACCGATGACCTCAATATAATAGTGGAATTGGACTATTTGACTGGATACGAAACAATAATAGTAATAATATCAACCACGCTTAAACCTTTGACGCATGACCAAAACTAACAAAAATAATTTATTTGCAAGCTCAATAACAAGATTTGTAATCTGTATTTGTGTGATAGAAAGCTGCATCTCCGTTTTCAGCTTTTTTTTGTTTTAATTTTGATATTGTTCGCCTAGAAGGCAGGTTTTTGTGCACTGTTTTGTATTTTGCGACCGGACATGTACGGTTAATGGCACATCACTCTACCCATTTCTGGTCAGTCCGCTTTGCTCTATTGCAAATAAATGACATTTGGCAAGAGTGAGAGATAAAACGAAAATGGGGTAACCTTATGTGCTGTTGACTGTACACCAATAACCAACAAACCATGAATATTGATTGTTACCTTCCATATGAACAAAGGCATTGTTATCAATTTATTTACTTTCCTAGTATCTACTTTAAAATCACAGAGATTTACAATTAATCAGCCTATATTTTTAAAGACTTTCCAGCCCCTCCCCTACTAACCAAGGAAGTAGTGATTTGAAACTGCATTATTCAATTCACTCTGACCTATCACAACTGAGAGATGTAAATAAATTAGCGATTATGCAATAATCTAGAGTTGCGTTTGAAGAAGCCCCTAGAAATGCATCCGCGATGTATGCAAAGCGAGCGATTTGTGCCGAGAGCGTGTGTATAATGCGCTCCTGAAATACGAACACGGCGGCTGACTTTGACATAGGAGAGAACATCATTTAATCACATCGGTCTATGAGAAATAGTCCTTGATACATCCCACTACTGGGCACACTGAAAAAAATTAGAAAACACGACATACAACCATCAGAGCAGTAACCAAAACGCAAGATGTTGTGAAGAAGGCACGGATCCTTAAGTGGAGATGGGCTGGATACACAGTAAGAGGAGAGGAGAGATGGAGCAGGGCAGTGACCTTGTGGTACCCACGAGAAGGAAACAGAGCTAGAGGAAAGCAGTTCAAGAGATGGGAGGATGAAATCGCGAAATTGGCTAGGAGAGCTTGGACTAGACTGGCACAAAACAGGGAGAGTTGGAAGAGAATGGAGAAGGCCTTTGCTGTAAGGCACACAGAGAACATGGGAAATCGATGGATAAACAGTGATAAAATATTTAAATGTAATTTTATGTTTCTGATAAATAAATAAACTGGGCACACTGTGAGCGTCGTGGCCCAGTGATTAAACACTCTGGCTTGGAACCAGGTGGTTCCGAGATCAAATCTGGCCGAAACACACCTACCGCCTAATAAACCCTATTGCAACGATTTCTACAAATAATGGCGGTCTAGTGCTGATTTACCGTGCTGATACCATATAATTATTTATTTATTTATTTATTGGTTTGTACACAAATTGATACGTTTTACAGTAAGCAAAAGGAATAAACATAGTACAGGTGAGCTTATCTCTAATGAGAGATTTCTTCCAGCAGACCATGGTGACAGGAGAAATTTCATGAAACGAAAGAGACAGACATACAGCGGTGTACAGTAAAATCAATTAAAAAAAAAAGATATATATTAAGAGGATTACATAAAAAGAAAACAATGATACTTAAGTAATAAATACATACAATATACTATGCTACCCTAATAATAATATAGATACTTATCTAATAACATAAATGTAATTACATATATTTTTTATATAAATTAATAAATATTCAAAAATAATACATATATCTACTAAATATAATACTTCTGAAACAGAAACAGAAGAGGGAGAGAACCGGAGATGAAATAAAAGTAAATAATAACAATAATAAAAGTGTACAATTACGTCGCAGTGTAACTTAGGCGCAGTAAATGTTCCTTAAGGCGTCTTTTAAAGGTACCTACAGTGCTGCAATCGCGAAGCGAACAAGGCAGCTTATTCCAGAGCTTTACCGCTTGGACCGTATATGAGTCTGCAAACATGTTTGTCTTGCAAGATGGTGTCAGTAATTGCAGGTGGTAAGCTGTACGATGAACCCGACCAGACGATGAAAGATACGTAAAGCGCTCCCGCAGATAACGGGGATAAGCTGGATTGAAAAGAGTGTTGTACAGGAGTACAAGGATATGGTAGTTGCGGCGCTGTCGTATTGGGAGCCAATTCAAGCGTTTCCTGTACGCAGAAACATGATCGAACTTACGAAGTCCGAAGATGAATCGTATGCACAGGTTCTGTAGGCGTTCGAGTTTGTTCAAGAGCTCCTCAGTCGCATCCAAAAAGCAGGAATCGGCGTAGTCCAGGATAGGAAGCATAAGGGTTTGAGCGAGAGTGATTTTTGTGTGAAACGGGAGAAAATTCTGCAAGCGCTTCAGAGAATGAAAGGCGGCAAAAACTTTACGACCAATTTGGTCGATGTGGCAACCCCACGAAAAAGAATTACTAATGTGAAGGCCGAGATTTTTCACAGAAAGTGTATAATCTATTTGTATACTATTGTACACTATAGGTTTTATACCTTGTGCACTTGCTTGACTCGACATGTAATTACCGTTGTGTGCCTATTGTCTGCCACGGCAGAGTTTTTATGAATAATGATTTTTATCCATAAAGACTTAAACAGCTCTTCAACAACACTCTACCTTTTGGTATCGCTTTGCCACTGTCATTTTTTTTGCTGCCGCCATTTTCGAGTAAGTAACATAACACTTCAATTGCTTTAACTATGCTTTAGCGTTGCGTTTGTTTTTATGAATAAGGGGGTAAGTCGGTAGGAGTCTGACTAACCTAACTTCTCAAACTTTGGTGCATCTGCTTGTGCTGTGTATTCTCTGTGTTTTCTGTAAATGTCTTTATCAAATTCTATACATGTATTGTTATATAAAATTAATTGGTCATATTATTATTTATTTTTGTCCGAAGTATTTAGATTTATTTATTTATGTCATGTAATTATGCACATTTACCCCTTCTTTATTTATTTTTTCCTCTACCCGTAGGTTGCCTGGAAGAGATCGCTATTAGCGATAAGGCCGCCTAAATTGTGCATTGCTTTCAATGTATTTCTAAACTAAGTTTTTAATGTCAATGTGCAATAAATAATATTATCTATCTGACATAACCTCGTCGTCGTCACGGGCGGCGAGGTATCCATGAGGATTTCCCCACAGTAAAAAAGGCCCAATGCCCAGCTGACAAATCGATTACCTTCAAGCGGGTCTTTAGTTTAGTCCATTTTGTTCTAACCACGAATTATTGGTGAAAAAAGCTAACTAATGAAAAGGCAATACCTATCGGTGTGAGCAGACGCCATGCACCGAGTGTACTCAGTGAACTAATTACTCGGCTGCTCAGTTTGTCAATCATGCAGCCCCCTCCCCGCCCTACCCCGCCCTCGCCCAGCTTCACCCACCCGCTAATTATTTAACTCCATTCCGGTTTATACGACTCGCGTTATTAGGTGCAAATTAGTTTGATTGCGTAATTAAGACTTTGATTACGTGTCGGTTGGTGATGGAATTCTGATGATGTACTCTGGGGAAACTGAGTTGAGATTTAGTTAAGTTTTTGTTTTTCTTTAATTAGTGATATCCGTAGTGCATATTCAATTAACGAATGATTTGTATTGTTAATCTACATGCATTCAATGCTATGTTTGTATTTTAAAAATAAATTAAATTTCTCGTGAATGAACACTGAATTTGTCATAGAACTGTTGATTTATTAATTTAAATTTTATGACTTGTTTATCATTCGTAAATTTGTGGTTATGAACTTCTGTGTTAATGAACAATTTGATTTTATGGATTTTCGATCATTGTCGATCATTTCATTTTATAAGATCAATAGATACCTATCCAATACGGTTTGAGGCAATGATATTATATTTTAAAAGAGGTAGATACGTTATGTCAGTATTGACGCGAAGTCGACAATTGTCCTCTGGCGTATGTGTCTATAATTTGGCCGTGTAAAGAAATACTTAATTAAAAAAAGTTTCTATTCGCTGCAAGAGTTTTTTGATGATAAAAATGTTTAATAATAATAAAATAATTAATATAATAATTATAATATATAATAAATTTAATAATTTAATTTAATTTAATATAATAAAGTAATAAAATAATTATTAAGTGGTTATAATTAGATTAAAGTTATAATTAGATTTCAAGTATTTGCTGTGCCCTTACAGGGTCATGTTTGTGTCTCATATTATTGTTAAGATCTTGTTAACAACATGGTGCAATAAAGAACTTTGAACTTTGAACTTTGTGTGTACAAGATAATACATAATGCACCTGAACATAATGCTCGAAGATCTCGGTAATGCTTCTCAAAGAGTGGGTCTTAGGATGAACATGGACAAGACGAAAATCATGTTCAATGCCCATGTTGCACCCGCTCCAGTTAACGTTGGGAACATTACACTCGAAGTTGTGGACCACTATGTTTACCTGGGACAGGCAGTCCAGTTAGGTAAGTCCAACTTCGAGAAAGAGATCTCTCGTCGAATCCAGCTCGGATGGGCAGCGTTCGGGAAGCTCCGGCATATATTCGCGTCTGAAATTCCTCAGTGTCTCAAGATGAAAGTCTTTGACCAGTGTGTGTTGCCAGTAATGACATATGGGAGTGAGACGTGGTCGTTCACTATGGGTCTCATAAGAAGGCTCAAAGTCATCCAGCGAGCAATGGAGAGAGCGATGCTTGGTGTTTCCCTGCTTGATCGAATCAGAAATGATAAGATCCGCAGGAGAACTAAGGCAACCGACATCGCTCGAAGGATTGCATCGCTGAAGTGGCAGTGGGCGGGACACATAGCGCGGAGAACCGATGGCCGTTGGGGCGGAAAGGTTCTCGAATGGCGACCGCGTACCGGACGACGTTCCGTGGGCAGGCCCTCCACAAGGTGGACCGACGATCTTGTCAAGGTCGCGGGAAGCCGCTGGATGCGGACAGCGCAGGACAATAATGATTATTTACTAGACCGTAAACAGATACATGTTGTGCAGTGTAGTCTCAAACTGTCAACACTGTCAAAGCTTTGCTCAGGTGTTCGAAAAATATGGTTTTGGGTGTCCCTTTCAAGCACAAGTAACCTATCTTCCTCTTTTTTATTTCAATAACATTGGTTTGGAGCGATCCTAGAGCCAGCTAGACAACTAGCATGGTACATTTACTGCTACTACTTACTAAGTCACCTAATTTGGTTCCACTGCAGAACAAAGGAAGGCCTTTGTTCCTTTGGCCTTACATTTTCCCTATTATTCGCGAATAAAAAATAAATTAGTTTTTACATAAAATACCCTCACGACCATAAAATCCCTAATGGGTTAGTCAGAGGCACACTGATTGTTGCTGCCATGGTGAACGGAACATTCAGAAGCCCACATTTCGCCGAGGGTATTTGAAGCCAACGTGGTTACCCGGGTTGTTTGGGTTTCATATCGGCGTTTTCCATCACTGGAGAGTTAGCCACAAATTGTAGAATGAACACAAAGTAGTTATGTTCCGGCCAGATTTGATCTCGAGACCATCGGGTTCCGAGCCAGAGTGTTCCACTGAGCCAAGACGGTTGTAGGCGCTCAGCCTACAGTTCGCCGTTCGCAAAGGGCTCTTAACCCTAAAAATCAAGCTCAGGTTAAAACTAGCTTCTGTCTTAACCCCAAGAATGCCACTAAATCTCCGTCAAGGTACACACTCATATATAACCGTATCGCATGCTCCATCACTCCGACGCGAGCGCTGATTCGTGTAACTCCTCACTAAGCGCCGAACTTCAGACCTACGCAATTGCTATAATCTCTTCGCGATTGCCATTCATTTGTTGTCTAAGGCTCGGGTGAGGTTCGTGTGAGGAGCGGCAGCGGTTGGACAAAACGAGGTTTTATAATAACTGGTTTGACTTGAAGTCTTAGAACGAGTTTCCTTGTTCAAACGCATCAAGAAAGTTAACGCGGATTTCATCATCATCATCAGCATCCACATGACGTCGAGCGCTGAACATAGGCCTTACTACATAGATTTCTACAGAAATCGGTTGTAGGCGGCCTGCATCAACCATAAACCTGCGCTATTTATGTTGGTCATCAGCGCCTCTCAAATATTTTATCAAGTTTACAAAAAAATTGTTGCGGAACGTTTAATTTAAATATTGGAAAATTCAACATTGTGTGAGTCTAACTCCTGAATTTACAAATGCAAATAAACGTTGAGCACCTTCAGCAGTTTAACTGTCCATTTCAGTTCTATTGTCTTTTTACGAGACAGCATGAAGGTGAGCGTTGATTGTCGTTTGTGAATTCAGAGGTAACAGACGCATTTACAAACGTGAATTAAATTAGAGCAGCTCTTAGAAATGTAGTTGTATTAGTTCACCAACAAGACTTACATTAATACAATGATCCAGGATTCCAAATTTCAACAAGAAAAATGCTAAATGAAGCCTTACTTATAGGTAACAACGGCATGCTCTAGGTTTCATAGTCCTCAAAGCAATTAAACTCATGCCAAGTTTGAAGGCATTTCCTAACCTGGATTGACGTTTGTGAATTTAGGGGTAAGTAATTAGAATTCAACCCCAAAACGCTTACCGCCCGTCACAGTGCGCACGTCACTAAGTCTCGAGGGAATGCCGAGTATCGTTGTCCAGATGGCCTGCACTGCCGGAGCCCACGTTTGATGGGCCTACTGACTCACTTACGAGTATATGGCTGCTCTCTCGTTTTGTTGTTTGGGAAAGTTTCTTATAGTTAGGGTTTGTTATGATTCATATAGGTGGTTTGATTTTGTTCACGTGGAAATATAAGTTTCCAAAAAATGCTAAGTGTTGAATCAATGTATGAATTTTCTATTAACATTATAGTTACTACCTATACTGTAACTGTTTCAATGCTGTTATTTTAAATAACTGTAATAAAAGCTGTGGATTTTATAACAAATTAAAACATAACAAAATAAATGGGCTGCTTCTGACGATTTACAGGTTTGATTCTGACATACCTACATCTTTTGCTTGCGCTGTCATAAGACCTTTCATACATACATGCTCATCGGTCGAAGATACTCTTGACCTGAAGTTTGCTGAAAAAATCCTGAACATATCCAAGAAACGTTTGTCTAGGCCTTCCCCTTCAAACAGTTCAATTTACTCTCGTCTTAAAACTTTCATTCCTTTTTTTCCATATGACCAAGTACCTCAGCATTCTATCTCAATTAGGTACATACCTACAAATTACTCTGTAAATAGTGACATCGAACAGTCAGGTGAAACTCGTAGCTACGACATCGAACAGTCAGGTCAGGTGAAACTCGTAGCTAGAAACTGAATAAATTATAGAAATCACTATCACCTCATGTACCTACAATCTAAACTTCGCAGCCAGCTACCCGCAGTTCTCTCTAAAAGTTAGCCTGTGAAGTGGTTTGATAAAGTATCCACTACTTAATTACAGCTATGATGAGACACTAGCGCCACATTATTTCACGACTTACCAACTTGTTCAATTAGTTTCACTGCCGAATTGAACTTACTCTGAAGTAGACTGTTCCGAACTTTTTGATCTGCAATTGCTTACACAATGACTTGAATTCGGATATTTGGCTTCTGAAATTATGAACCAGGTTTAACTGTTGAATTAAAGCCTTATTGTTTCAAAAAATTGAATTCGTTTAATTATTTGTTTTTATATGTATGTGTGTTTTTATTTTATAAGTGTTTTCCTTTTATAGTATATGTTTTCTTTTTATTTTATAAGTTGTTAATAAGTAATAAATAAATTAATAAAAATAAATAAATAATTTCAGTTGAAAATTAACTCTAGAATTAAGTATTAAAAAAAATGCTTAACATCATTATGAAAAATCTAATAGATTCTAAATCTGATAATAGCAAATTAAAGCAATTTTTATTTGTTTGAACAATGATAAAAAAGCTAGCAGTGCTAACAGTGCTTTACAAAACCGTATATAATAATAAAAAATGTAGACAAACATGAAATTTATTCGATGTGCACTTACAGGTCCTTTTATTACCCAGACTGTATACCAGTATTTTAGTGCCTGAGTTTACGACCATTTTATAGACCGTCACCGTTGTAAAGAAACTTCATAATAATAAACTGTTTTCAGATAGCACGATAGGCAAAGGAGTCGCGAACCGATCACAATAGACGCACCCTTGCCATAACAGTCAATGAACCTTTAAATTACTGTCATGTATACGGTTGTAACGTACAAAATGCTACTTTTGTGTTGCTTGAAATTATTATATTCTTAAAATATTGGCAGTAAGGAACATGGCTTTAAATAACTGGTGTTACTTTTATTAAAGTACTGTCGATAAGTCAAAAACAAATTAAGCATTATTTTTAATAAAGTGATTTATGTTAATAGTATGGTGCCTGTATGACACACGTCAGGAGGGCGGTTCAGGAGGGCGATTCACAACCGAGTAATCGTACGATTGTTGGTTCAGATAACTTTCATTTTCATTGTAGTAAATCGCTTGTTCAGCGAAAGCGCTTGAATTTTGTATATTATTAAAGCAAATGGCATTAAGTATTTATTAGAAGAATAATACAGACACCTCCCACATTAAAAAATGGATTAAAAATTAAAAAAAATTACCGAATCGTACGATAACTCATTCGTGAATCTCAGGTCAGAAAGG
The DNA here is from genome assembly GCA_950022985.1 of Udea ferrugalis. Taxonomy (NCBI): domain Eukaryota; kingdom Metazoa; phylum Arthropoda; class Insecta; order Lepidoptera; family Crambidae; genus Udea; species Udea ferrugalis. The sequence goes on from OX465521.1 coordinate 764,256, forward strand.
GCAATTAAAATTTCAGTTCTGTTGTTGCTATGCTATAAAAACGCAAAAAATTGACATTCGCAACTACGTTGAACATATACCGCTCTTTCTTTTTTTTAAATGAATTCCAAATTCAAAAATCCCAAAACAGACATCCTTACATCTTCGTACGCTCGTCTCAAGACAATCAACACTGAAGATTACACACGTAACAGTGAAAAAATCGCTGGCAATAACCCCCCACTCGGAGTGCCGGTCACGTCTGCGCCTGACGTCGGGGTTATGAGGTGGCACCGCATCAAGTTATATGAACAAAGCGTTTACTGGTTCGCGTGTCTGTTTGCACTAGGGGTAGGTTACATTTGACTGACAGTGTCGTCAGGTTAGGAATGAATACAAAATTACGAAATTTGAAAAACAGATTGTTGGGGAAGTGACTGCCTTAAATTTGCCGGAAGCACAAAATGGCTGAAACTGAGATTACTAACGAAAATGTATATTTTATTTCTTTATTTTTTAGTAATATGTGGCCAGCCTACGTTGTTTTTTTAAAAAAATAAACCATTATGTCATGTTGATGTTACTTAAGTATCTTTACATGCTCTTCTATAAGAACACTTATTCACACACTTATTTACTATTTTTATATTAAGTAGATAGCTGTGTAAAAAAGGTAAGGATTGTTACCTGAATAGCTAATAAATAAAGCTTTTTAATCGCGATAAGAAAACAAGGGATACGTTGTTATTATGCACACATGCAATGCATGCTATCAAAACATTGGGTATTTGATACAAAAGTTTTGCTTTCACATTAAGGAAAATATCAATTTTCTTTAGTTATAATGTCCAACTGTTCATTTAACCACTCCTATAAATCAACATTGTTTGGGTAAAGTTTACGGTTGCCTGCGATACAAGCTTTGAACTCTGCAGTGCAGAGAGCCAGTTTTTAGTCCCCTTTGTTTGTTTACAAATAAATGTTAGTTTATTGAATGTTTTAGCTTTTTTAGTTTAAGATTACGTAACAGATCATACATACATACGAATGAATACCAAAAAGTACAACTGACAATCGATCTTTTTCAGGTAGAGAATGGAAAGAGACAAGTAAAAAATAATTTATTCAGTGGCACTTGGTACACTACATTTAAGGCAAGTAGTTGCGGTGGTGCCAAATGGTTATTGAAAGTAAATCTGATAACTTCTAAAAAAGAATTGACATACATAAAATACTAAGTATGAGCAACATACGTAAATATACAAACAATTCGCAATAAGAGCAATTTTAAAATTTCATTGTTTTTCTCGCGAATTTTCCGGCCTGTTGCTTGTTTGCACATCAATTCCATGGTCACACTAAAGGTGAAACCTTTTGGACACTCTTATGTGCATTTTTAGCGAAAAAATGCTAGTATAAAATTTAAATAACCTCCCGCTCCGCTCCTAAGTCATCGCTCGTTCATAAAGGGGCCCAGTGTGTCGCCGCGCGATCTCCGGACAAAATTTATACGTCCTAAGGGAAATTATTATCAGGTGCAGAACTAGAGGGCGCTTACGTACTTGAGGAATTACTAGTTCCTCCTAATCACACTACGGCTTCCGGTGACTAAATTAAATTCGAGCAAAAATTGCTGCTGCAAAGTCCTAGAAATGCACTGGAATAAATTAAGTGGTACTTAAACTTGAAGACTAGTTTCCAGTTAAAATTTAGAAATTCTTGGTTTTTATTTTGCAATTACGTTTTTCGCATGGTACTCAAAAATACTGTGAGTTGGGAGAATTTCACGGATGACCTGATACGAGTCACAAGATGCATATACCTGCAACCGGCCGGTTTCGAAATCCATGGGTAAGGCCTATGACAATGATGAAACAGAGAGTGAAAATTGATAGGTAATATTATTATTTACTGACCTGGCGTTGTTGGGCTTATTAATTCAAATATCTTCATTCAGTGCAAAACAAGATCTTTAAGATATGTTATTATTATTTTTTAGTATTTTCCATGCAGTATCTTTACTAAAGATCCGAAAACTTCTGTCCTCGCGTCTTTCGCAAACCGGGCGAGTGCACTAACCACTGTGCTACCGAGACCAATAACAGACCGGCTGAATCTTTTCTTGTAAATTTAGCTAAGACTTAAATACTAATTCGCCCTACGAGTTATGTTTGTTATATAGGTTGTTGTAATTCATTTCGCAAATAAGAACACACATCGATCATTATGAAGGGTATTTTTAAACAAAAACTTAAATATTACTTTTAATTGTGTTGGGCCTGGATATTTCTGACCCGCAGCTTGAATTAAAAAAAACAGGATTTCTTTCCCGCGTAACTGCTCGTTGAATTTATATAAAACTGTGCAAATTCTGTAAGCGCTATGCTAATATGTGCAATACTTCACAGATCCTACGAAGTACAAACTTTTAAAGGCTAAGTCCAGACAGACGAAGTAGCAACATGTAAAATATAAACGAAAACTGCGCACTGGTTAAAGCTACACAACTCAAAACAACCGTCCCCACTACAATCCTCGCCATAACTCAGTCCAGTTGTCGCGTAGTTTCGCTCTGGGGTACTTTTTTGCCCAATTTAACATTGTTCTTGTTAATTTGTCCGTCTTCCCGTGTAGCCGGTTAGCGGGAATTTTCCCGTTTAACCCTCCGTCGGGAAATTAATACCAGGTGCTGGTGCCGCGCAAACTTTGCGTATAACACATACCTAGTGCGCGGCTGCTGATGCTAGTGACTTAGGGTTAAACACGGACGTTAAAGAAAGACGGACGGAACATCACACTGAAAAAATGTGAGGCATGCAAGGTGCTACAATTTCGTTTGTTGGACACGACCCTCTACACTCACGCAAATACACTAGGTGCTACAAACTACATGCAAGGTGCTACAATTTCGTTTGTTGGACACGACCTACTACACTCACACAAATACACTAGGTGCTACAAACTACGCGTTTTTTTTCCGTGTGACAGCGCCAATGACACGTGCTAGTCACACACACACCTAAACTGGCAGCTGATAATACGCTTCCCTCATGATTAGACGAGCTGACGTCCGTCTTTCTTATACGTTCGTGGGGTTAAATTAAAAATGTTGTGACGATTTTTTTGTCACTTTACAAAAACGGTCGTATGTTTGATATGATAATACAGCCTTTGGCATAGTGCTGTTAAAAAATTGCAAAATACTACAGTTAGCTTAAATAAACACTGAAACATCATTTGTAATTAAATAAAAACAAAGTAAATTGTAATTTAAAAACCACTAAGTGAGCAAGGTCTATTTCACGGCAGTGGCAGTTATTTTCTGTAAGCCAACGTGTCTTCCATTGTCAATTTTGACATATTTTGTTATTCGAATTCCGTTTTTTTTTTAAAGATTATGAAGCTTAGACTATGAAAGCTTTATAGTAGACGATTTTGTCCACGTTCATTTAACCCCCTATCACCATTTCACCTCCTAAGGGTGTGAAATTAAATGATTACATTTATGACATCACATAAACATATCCAATACCTCCGTGCAGTGTACTTAATGAACATGTTTTTCATTTTTTTCTTATGATTAAAACTTGATGTGCACTCACGCTGATCTCTGATGAAGAAGTCTTTACATTTACATTTCTTTTTTTTGTACATTTATGTGAACATGTATTCCTTACAAATGTGTTATTTTGTGTGCAATAAAGTGTTTATCAATCTATCTATCTTTTAAAAAATTGACCAAGTCCCTAGTTTCTTTGGTGCGTGAAGCGCCGGGTTGTAGCGGGTACCCGTCGGTTATATTAAGCCTAATTGCTGTTATTTTATATGCTCGAACACAGCGCTATCCTGTTTATTAACTTCCCTCTCGATTACCCTCGCTGAACCTCCTTAACGCAATTACCTTCCTCTGATGGCGATAACCAAAGCCTATTAAGGGTAGTTCTTGAGCCCTTTCTCAACACTATTAAGTCTAAAATTTCTAAAAATAGATTATTATTAATTAATAAGCAGGTCTTTGAAGTTAAATCAGCGAAAAAGCACGAAGAACTTTGGGGCCAAGAAGTTCTCGAGTGGAGACTATTTGAGGCCAAACGTCGCGTGGGATGACCCTATAAATATTGCAGGGTTTTGGTGGTTTAGGCCACCTACAACTATCGTTTTTGGAAATCTATGGAGGAGGCCTATGTTCAGCAGCGGACTTCAAACTTTGAGCGAAAAAAACATACATCTTTTCGTTTCCACTAATCGCTTTCTGTAGTATTATTATGTATTTTCATGGAACTTGTGTAATTCAACCAATTTTTTTAAGTGTCATCTATGTCCGGTATAAATATTTGCGAAAATAGCCGGCCCCTTAATATCATAATGTTACGAGGTTTTTTTTATAACCTTCTCAATCCTTCTTCAAAATATATTACCCTGAGCGTATTTTCTTTAAAAGCGTGCATCCCAACAACTACTTACAGTGAAGGATCGAGTATGTTTCAACAAACGAAAATGCAAGGGTAGCTGTATTGACGGCTGAGCGGGCCTTGTAAAGACGGCCCTCGTCCAATAGGATACTATCAAAGGCTTGTTCGATCTAACTATATCCCAGCCTGTTTACAATGCATGCTTCGTACAGACTGCAAGGGACAAATTTGCTAGCAGTCTTTTGAGCAGGAAGTCTTTGAGCGTTATAGATTACAAGGTTACAATATATTGTTTGCTTTTGGCGCAAATAATATTAAACACGGCTCTACTGATCCATAGTACTGCTATTGCACATAGTGTGTGTTGAGGAAATATACATTTGCAATTAGGGTGTTAAAGGTGAGTGGGAATTACAACATTCACTTGTATCGGAACATCGAGCATTCTCCATCTTTTACTTAAATCGCTCTTCGAACACGATGCTAGATGTTTTGTTACAGCTTTTTTATGATTTTATTTGAAAATGCTTGCACCTTTGCCTATATTGTAGCATTCGTACGGACATTACATATCACACCGAAACGCTCAAGGAAATGCTCAAGTTCATGCTTACCTTAACACGTTCACAGTCCAATAGGCGTATGGTGTGCTAACGCCAAGCGCTACCCATGCGTCTGTGAGCCCATAGGTTCATGGTTGTATGAGGACTGTGAAAGTACATACATACATACATATATACCATCACGCCTCTTTCCCATTGGGGTAGACAGAGACTACTTCTTTCCACTTGCTACGATCCTGACACACACCTTGCGCCTCCTCTACTTTCATGAGTCCTTTGATGCAATGCTCGTCGGTTGAAGGTACTTAGGTAGGTAGGTAGATGTTTTTGTGGGAATTGTAAATTAAAAGAGAATTGAATTGAATTGAAAGTTGTCCGATACGTGTTTCTTACAAAACGTGATGCGTGATGACCGTTTACCAGTAATGCCCTAAGCCGACGCCTTTGAACGCCTTTTCTTAAAAAATAGGGTTGAAAACTCTTGGCCCTCTACGCTGACCCTTCAGACCTTTTACTATGTCAAAGCCATCAGCTCGTACTTGGTCCTTTAGGTAAAAATGCTTTAGAACCACATTCTTATCAAGACACGCATGGCTGTTACTAATCTACAAATTGCAAAGAAACTAATTACTTATTGGTTTAACAAACGCTGATTCTTTTTAGTGACATTGTTTTGTTTTCATTACTTTATTTCACAAGAAATACAGCGGTTCTATGATTGTGATTGCAAGAAGAGTAATGAATCCGGAACCATATTTTAGCTTATATGGATAGCTCGCTACACCCAGGATGTTTACAGGGCTAACCTCTAAATTCAAAAACTTCAGTCAACGCCACTTACTTTATCCCGAAAATGCCAATAGAGCTAAAAGGGACAGCTATATTTCTGAGGAAGATTCAACGTTCATTTGCGTTTGCGAATTCGGGGATGAACCGTGTTAGTTCAGATATTATATGATAGGCAACAAATGTCCATAAAAAACAGACTGATGAACTGCAGGCGCCCGGTTTGCGAAAGATGCGGGTTCGATTTCCATCTGATGCCAAGATGACCAAATGTCTTTTTCTAGTTTTCAGAACTTTAGTAAAGATACTGCATGGAAAATGCTAAAAACAATAATAACCAAGATAAACCTGTTCTTTAGGGTCTCGATTTGAAAAATGAAATTTGTCAACCTAGTACTTGTACCACAGCTTGATTGCTACATAAATCAAAAGACATTGATGCCGTCCGCGTCGATGTGTCGATATTTCATGGCTCAGTTTTGTCAATTTAAATAACAGTAAAATATATTAAACGTTTAAAATGAAAGAAACTAGCTGGATTGTTCGAAACGAATTTACTTAAGGGCTTACTGTGTTTTCTTACATCACACATCACTGATGCAAGAAGGTGTTGTATATTTTTTTAAGTCAGAACCATAATGTATTTGCAGTTATTTGCTGGTTAATCTTATTTGGATCCCTACCCTACTTATTAAATTAAAATGGAAATATTTTGAATATAACTACTTTAACACACTCTCGACTATATCCCAAAAGGGACAGTCTGAGTAACACTGATTGTTTTCATAATAGTAGACGAAACTGTCTAAAACCCACATTTTGGCAAGCTAGTTTGAAGCTAACGTGGAAGGAGAGACAGAGAGAGTTTTACATATTACTCGTATATTAAAGCAATCTTAAAAACACTTCGCAAAAACTAACCTAACCCAAACATGGTGTCCAGCGCTGGTTATACAGCCTAGTGCCTATTCGCCCGGCTGCGGTCGTGTTGTTTCACAATTTACGCCGCTCAACTGCACTGCAATTACCAGAAACTGGTGTGGGAATATTTTCAACGGATTTTATTACTTTAGCCACAGTATAATCTTACAGTAAGCTATCTACATACAAACGTGCCACTCTCGGTTTGAATGTGTGCGTGCGCGTCGCGCGCCGTGTCGCGATATCACGCACACGCAATTTCACGCACACGCTAGCATAAAATAGGGAGGCGGCAGTACGGACGGGCTGTGCCGCGTGTCTGTGTGCACGCTAGGCTAATAACTCGGCGGGCGGCCTTAGATAGCCTACTGTATGATTTATACTGTGCTTTAGCGGATAGAATGAGTGCAAGAGTGCTTGCAGTAACCGCTTTGGACTCATACAGGGTGGCCCAGCGACAGTGGTCCAAAAATTTTTTTTAGGTAGAGGGCATCATAACAAGTCATTTAAAAAAAACATTAGTTCCGCGAAAATCAATACTTTAGAAGTTATGATTTTTTCAAGTTTCTTTTGAAATTTCTCAACTCCAATCACTTAATTCACTCTTGTTTGGAAACTATCGCACTGAATCAGTTCAAATTTGGCATAGATGTACAATAGTAATGTAGAATCCATATCATGTGCGAGTTTTGAGTTTATTCTAAGACAATTTGTTTTTTTTTCAATTTTCGTCAATAATTTTTCGCCATTTCAAAAACTAACACAATTTAAAAAAAATCACCGCTGCAATGTTTGAGCTCTTTATGATTTGTTTATGATCTTGAAAACTGTCCATAAGTATGATAATAGTCTATGCAAAAACTTGAAATGATGCAACCAATGGAACACTTTCAAAATTATACATCATGTACGGTAAGTCGCTAAAACTCAGAATGGGTCATTTCTGCACTGACCCTAATTTTAAAAAAAAAGTATCCAAAATATTTTTTTTCATATAGAGGGCATCATAGCAACTCATTTAAAAAAAACATTAGATGTCGAAAACCAATAGTTTAGAAGTTATTATTTTTTAAATTTTGGGCTTAAGTGGTTGAACTTCAGAGACAGATCACTTTTGTTTGTAAACCATCCGACTAAGTAACTTCAAATATGGTATGACTAAATAATTAATCCCATACTTTAATTGGCTCCGCTTTATTTTATGTTGACTGGTAGATAATGCCTTAACAGCATTAAGTCCGCCTTTTTTATCACTCATTGTATTGTAATGAATAAATGAGATAAATCCTTTTTCACTTTCTTCTATTCTTACTCATTTTGAAGTTCGTCAGTCGGATAGTTTACAAACACAAGTGATTTATGACTCTGAAGTTCTACCACTTAGTCCCAAAATTTAAAAAATAATAACTTCTAAACTATTGGTTTTCGACATCTAATGTTTTTTTTAAATGAGTTGCTATGATGCCCTCTATCCGAAAAAAAATATTTTGGATACTTTTTTTTTTAAATTAGGGTCAGTGCAAAAATGACCCATTCTGAGTTTTAGCGACTTACCGTACATGATGTTAATTTTGAAAGTGTTCCATTGGTTGCATCACTTCAAGTTTTTGCATAGACTATTATCATACTTATGGACAGTTTTCAAGATCATAAACAAATCATAAAGAGCTCAAACATTGCAGCGGTGATTTTTTTTAAATTGTGTTAGTTTTTGAAATGGCGAAAAATTATTGACGAAAATTGAAAAAAAAACAAATTGTCTTAGAATAAACTCAAAACTCGCACATGATATGGATTCTACATTACTATTGTACATCTATGCCAAATTTGAACTGATTCAGTGCGATAGTTTCCAAACAAGAGTGAATTAAGTGATTGGAGTTGAGAAATTTCAAAAGAAACTTGAAAAAATCATAACTTCTAAAGTATTGATTTTCGCGGAACTAATGTTTTTTTTAAATGACTTGTTATGATGCCCTCTACCTAAAAAAAATTTTTGGACTACTGTCGCTGGGCCACCCTGTATATTTATTCTTGGAAGTAGGTCTTTGAGTTTTATCGCGCAAAAACAATTAAGTAAAACTAGCATTGAATTTATGTGTCGTAATAAGAGAAACAAACTTATTCCTACCTAAAAGTAACAGTGCGATTTATGGTAATCGTTGTTATTGCGCGGGAGAGGAGGCTACGCCGCGTGCCCCCGCCTCCTCTCCCGCTCTCAAGCCCCTTCGGATCGTGGATAGAAACTAGTCGTGCGCTTGCCAGCGTTGCCAGACCGTACCAAAAAGTACGGTATTCCGTACTATTCATCATACAACCGTACCACAACCATACCTCAGTGTGGACCGTACCTTTTTCGTACTTTTTCTATATTAGTGATTTATTTTTCAACGCAAACAACAGAGTTAAAAATGGTATTTACCATGTCCTGTTTTACTCAACATTCTTTGCCTTCCTTATTCGGAGGCAACGCATTTATAAAAACAGAACATAGTTTGCGGGGCTATCACTGATGTCTATAGTCACCGATGTCTGGAGCCAAGATCTGTCTTTTAAAAAGTTTTAAATTTTAGTTCATTATTTGATTTTTATCTTGTCTTTCTATGATCTACTAAAATAAAAATAAGAGCACGCGCACTTTTGTCTGGGCACTATTAAGAATTTCGTGCTTCAAGTAATAAAATGAAAATGTCATGTGAATTGTGACTTTAAACCAATGAAATCACAACGAAGTTCCATGACGACGATAACCATTCATCTCTTATCTTTTTCTTCTTCTTCTCAGCATTTGTGCGTCCACTGCTGGACATATGCCTCTTGCATGGCCCTCCAAGAAGATCTTGATAAGGCGAGTCTTGTCCAGGTCGGTCTTACCGTCTTTTTTATATCGTCCGACCATCTGGCAGCTGGTCTGCCAACACTTCTGCTTCCTGTACGAGGTCTCCAAACAAGGGTTCTGTACGACCACATGTTATCATCTCTTCGGCATACATGACCAGCCCATTGCCATTTCAGTTTTGCAACTCTCGTAGCTATGTCAATGACTTTAGTGCGTCTGCGAATGGTCTCATTTCTCACTTTGTCCCTCAGAGAGATGCCAGGCATCGCTCGCTTCACCTCTATATGTATATAAAATTGATTGCTGTTCGATAGTCTCACCTCTCTAAAACTCTGTAACAGCTGGATCGATTCGGCTAATTTTGATTTTGATAATATGTTTGTTGAAGCTCAAGACAGGTTGGTTTACTCACCACTCGAAAAAATGCTAGGAATACCTATAGTAAAAACCACAATTTAGTTTCTCTTAGCAACCGTTTCTACCTTCCACGTGACACTGAATGTTCGAAAACATACCGAAGTTTAGTCTATCGAAACACCTAGTAATACAAATAACCCCCTCATGAGTTCTCGCCTTGGCGTGGCGAAGGGGCTTAGTAGCGGCGGTAGGGTGAACCACCGGGGAAACGAAGATAACTCAGGCGTGTCAGTGTGGTGGACTTGCCACCCACCCACTGCGTCCTGTAAGGGCGACACGTAGGGTTGCGGGGCCAGTGAGGCCTGCAAGCGCCTGAGGCACGTGGTGGAGGCCGCGGCGCACAATCCGTTGGTGGGAGCCAGTGATCCGCAGCTGATCTCCCCTGTGCGTCGCAGCCTTGCATCCTGATGAGGTCATGGCATCAAAGGAAGCAAAACCACTATCACACAGTAGCTGACTGGTAATGTTAACGCCTTTAATTGATGAACATGACTTGCTTCGGGTAGGCGGCCGCATCGACGCCGTTGTAGATGTCGGTATGGACGTGAGGAGGCCCATAATACTTGACGGCCTGCATTCAAGCTGATAATCCGACATTATCATGTCAAAGCAGCACATGGAAATCAAGAAACCATGGTAAACGAGCTTAGACAAAGGTATTGGGTATTTGGCTTAGGCCTACCGCCAAGTTTATTGCCTCGCAGTGTATGTTATGCAGACTGCGAAAAAGTCAACCGCAGATACCTCGAATGGGGGACCTACCAAAGGCCCGAATGGTGCATCACCAGCGGCCATTCACTTATTGTGGGTTGGACCTCTTCGGTCCAATGGAAGTCACGGTGGGTCGTCGAAGGGAGAGAAGGTATGGTGTATTGTTTGTTCACTTGTCTTACAGTCCGTGCGGACCACATTAAGTTAGTTGCCTCTCTTACAATGGACTCGCTTATCACGGCACTGCGGTGGATGGCTGCGAGGCGCGGTTGGCCGCGTCACCTGTACTCCGATAACGGAACCAACTTGCGCGGCGCTGACACGGAGCAGCGGCGGTCCATACTTTAGCTATATACCAAGGTTCTTAATGCTGAAGGTATCAACAATGGAATGGACTGGACCTTCATCGCCCCGGCAACTCCTCACTGGGGTTGGGCATAAGAAAGACAAATAAGAAGCGTCAAAACTTCTTTAAAGGTAGTCTTGAACGAACGGGCTCGTGGGGACGAGGTATTGCTCACGTTGCTTGCCAAGGTGGAAAATATGGTAAATAGCAGGCCACTCATGCATGTCTTGGTTGAACCGGATGGCGTCGAGTCACTTACTTCAACATAGGCTCATCCTCGAACTTGCCTGTCATCGGCGCATTCGACGACTCCGACCTCTTCTTGCGCAAGCAATGGCGTATATCCCAGCGGCTGGCCGAGATGTTCTGGCAAAGTTATGTGACGGGTTCATTCCCTAAAATATGGTTGAGTGGGATGAAGGCTGGCTCACACGTCAACTTGAAAACAGGTGCCACCTTCGGGAACTGGTCTGCTCAAGTTTAGTTAGTTTACCCAAGTTTACTTATTACTTCCTGTTTTATTTACTTTCATGTGAAAACTGTATGACTTGGTTGGTTTATTCAACACTGTGTATTGTAAAACATTGGACGATTTAAAAAGAGTAACTGCTGAGTTTCTTGCCGTGTCTTCTCAGTAAAAACAACCTTCTGATGCCGATGGTAGAGTCACATTATGTATATGTATTTTGAGTATTGTTTATTTATTGTATTATTATGTGTATGTTTATTAAGTGGTTAAAATTAAGATTGTTGACGATTCGAAAGTACTGTTTATTGGTCTACTTGAATAAAGAAATATTGAATTTGAATTTGAAAGGTCGGTGAAAGAGGTTCTGCCTGACCCCTTACCAAGGGAAAAATCCCACAAAGAAAAGAAACCACTCCAAGTTGGCGACTTGGTTCTTGTGGTGGACCTAAACTCTCCCCGCAACATGAGGTCAACCGCACTGGTCTCAGAGGTGTTAGCTGGCAAAGACGGCCGGGTTCGGCTGGTCAAGGTGCGGACTAGGACCGGTACGTGGCGGCGGAATGCCGCGTGCGTCGCGCTTATCTCTGTGAGTGCTTGAGTGCTGTACCAGCACTGGGGTGGGGAATGTTAGCGACGCACTCATTACCAACTTTTAAATTATTGCAAATTCTTATTCTGATATTTGAAAGTAGTTTTGTTAAATGTTAAGCAACCCTTTGTTTTTGAAAATATCGGGCAGTCAGTACTCAGCTGACCGCGCTCTTGTCTGTACGTGTAACTGTCGATTTCAAATAAACCACCATTTTTGTGAAAGTTCTACGTTTTAGTGTGAATCATACCTGAATCCCCTTGAGTGTCTAACATTGACCTTAAAAATACGTGCTCGGCGCTAGGGGCACATTTTGTTGGAAAATTGCCTGGTGGTTAAAAGGTTAATTTTTAATTGGACTCATAATGCTTTCTTTGATATTTCTTTCACATTACTCATTAAGACATTATTAGACATTGATTGACCCGGTGCAAGTCGAAGGGAAACTCCGTCTTCTTATCCTGTCCATGGTAACAAACTCGTCCTTTTGAAAGCTTATCATTTTGACAGCAAATACATTTTCCCAAAAGATATGCAAAAAATATTTCAACCTATTTATTTTTAGTTAAGTTTCAATTTCAAATACTACCATAAGTAATATCATGTTTCACATGATAAAAGTATGCAACCATTTTTACTTAAACGAGTTGTTCAAGGAAAACCTACGTAAACCACATTTACACATTGAACACACGACTAAATCTGAACGGTCATAAAGGATTATCTGCAATAGTACCAAACAGTTAGACTTCTTCATCATGTCAACAATGCAATATTCACAATTACTTCATCAAGTGTTGAATATGTTTCGTGGAAAAAGTACGCAACGCTCTTTTTTCGGTTTTTCTCGAAATGTATTACGTAAATTTAAAATATAGAGACGTAAGCCCATCAAGGACACTTTTAGCTATGATTTGATATATAAAACATATTTCTAATTGTGTTCGTTAATTTTTAGGACAGTTTTTTTACGCTCCTGAAAAGTTGTCACTTTTCACTTGCAGCTTTCTTCCAGGAGGGGTGCGATATGATAGTAACAAAGTTCATTTTTCCTAGTCTTGGTAAATTTAAACGATTAAGGAAACCCATAAACGGCCTATATACGTCCCACTGCTGGGCCTGGGCACAGGCCTCACCTCAACTATGAGGTGGAACGAGCCATACTCCAACACGCGGGCTCAGCGCGGATTGTTGGAGCGGTGTGAGGTTAGGGAGCAACCTTAATGTCAGATGTTATCAAGACGCCCTAAGGCTTCTGACTAGGCTTAACGACTGACGTCTAGTGACGTCAACAGGGACAACTGCTTAACGTGCCTTCCTAAGCAAGGAGATGCCCGAAATACATATCACTAAATTTCGGTCGGGGTGGTCACCCATCCCATTTCTGACCCGGCGTGTGTTGTTTTACAACAGCAATCGTCGCTGATCACCGTCACAACTGCGCCACGGGCACCTCCCCCCTTTTTGTTAAGTTACAAAACAACGTAACGTTACAATATGTATTTGCGAATGCGATTATTGTGACTTCCTGCATTCGTTTTTTAACCTTAAAATCGTACTAAACATTCGTTCTTAAGGTATGTTGTATACACGCGCACAAAAGTTAATAAGCAAACGCATCACGTTTGAATACTCATGATATACTTAAAAGCGGTCTTAGAAGGTACGTCTACAGGTACATAAGGAATCGACTTTAGAATCACTTGGAATTCTGAAAGAAAATCGTCAAAGCTTATATTGCCTCGACGAGCAGGAGGCCTCTAGATTCGCGGAGGTTTCTCGCTCTTGAGAAATATGCTTAGACGTGTACATTGTACCATTTAAAAAAACTTTCGTCTTGAACTACCAAAACCTATCCTATATGTGAGGACGACTAAATTGGTATACTTAGCTTATGGTTGAGTAGATGGCATCTATACCAGATCGGGTTAACCACATGTGTGCATGAAAATCTCTATTTGTATCGGTAGGAAACATCTAGTTTTCGGTAACTTAAAATTTCTAGTAACTCTAATTTTAAAGTTGATAATAGTTCGAGATAACTTTTTGCGCTAGTCGTGGAAGTTTAATAATGAAAATTTAATTTAGTAAAAAAAAAAGTAAAAAATAATTTATTCAGTGGCACTTGCTACAACAAATTTAATAAATTATACAAGAGTAAAAAGTGTCACTGGAATGGTATTAGCTCAGCATATGCTGGGTGTCATAATTACACTGCAGCGCTGGTCTTACGCTAATACCAGAAACGGTGAGAGCACTGCCACTTGCACACGCAGCGCCATAACATTCACATCTACCGTGAGTAAATAAATAAAGACACTGAACTTTTTATTTAATATTTACATTGTATAACTTCTACGCGAAAACGCGGTTTCAGCTTTGTGCAATTTTGTGCATTCATAGCCACAAGTAACTAGTTCTTTACAATTTTTCCACCTTCACTTAAGTTTTTAAAGGAACCGGAGCAGACAAACTTTCTCCGGCTTTGTTTAAAATTGGAATTGGTTTTGAATAAAGCGGATTGAATAAATTGGATTTAGTTATGTTGAGATTCCGCTCAATATTTATTGGGATAATCCATCCTTCACTTTTACTAGTTCTGTTCTAGTTTAGTTTTGGTCTATTTTAGCTATTTCAAATAACTTGTTCGGCAAAGGCCACAATTGTAAATTTTGCATAAATTGGAGGTCTTGTTCGATTTACAAAAATGCAGATAGGTTGTTGATATTTTTAACTTTTAAATAAGACTAGGTTTTGTGATCGAAACAAAATTTAGAGGTAATTTAAACAAAAATTTAAACAAGTACTTATTCGATTTCCCCTTTCCAACTTTTATATCTTGTAGGTTTTAAGTACCTAAGTATCTGCTAGGTGCCCGGACCCCACCTTACACAGGTGCCTATGCCATTGGTATCTTGCTTTCTGTTCGTCTCATTTAGTTCATTTAATACAAAAACCGGTTTTTAGCCGATGCGATCCGGTTTAAATTCAACTCTGTTTAAAATAAATCTGCAAAAACAGCAGCGATTTTTATCTGTCCTGGATTTTTTCGCGGATGTTCACCTAACTTTATTTACCACGCTCTAAGCGTGGGGGAAAAAACTAACCTCTGGAAAATGTATGATTAATTTAGATAGAGGCCGTTGCTATTTATGTATTTGTATTGAAATAAAAATCTTAGTATACAATTCTCGTGTTACAGTGTTTTATACAACGCGTCATTACCTGAAGTTCCACGCTGATCACCTAAGTGGTTGGCGCGTACGACATCGGGGGCTTAAAAAAAAGAGCGTATTCCTATCTGAAAGGCAAGCAACGCATCTCGTGACACCTCTGCTGTTGCAGTTGTCCATGTTGTGGCAGAGATGATTACGTCCTCGTGTGGCTAGAACCTTGTTGGTCTCTGTTGAAATTTATTTCCGCAGGGAAGGGTAAGTTCCGGTCTGGTGCATCCTGGGCAACGTAGAATAACTTCCGGAAACGGTTCTCATTCCTCGTTGGCTAAACACTCGGCGTGAGGGGGACTGCTCCCACATTGGCATTGGCACATTGGCTCCTGCAGTGGCTGCCTATGGTAGCGTGGGATGGCGAGCCTGCTAAGCTTGCGCTGGCAGTTTGTCGGAGGAGGAGGATGTCCTGACGCGCGTATCATCTAGCGTATATGATCCACTCTCTACAATGGGCGCTCTGCAACTTGGCGCGGGCCAGGAAATCCAGCGGCTGCTTTTGCGCAGCGGGGTTGCGTGCCTTCTAGGTCAAGGAGTGAAGAAATCGGCGCGCGTCCACCGCTCTGCACCGTGTCAGGCAGACGATTCGCTCTCTGCAGTAGACGCTCTGCACCCTTGGCCTACCGCCCCACGGCGGACGGGTATGCTTAACGCATTTCCCTCAGCGTCAAAAAAAAAGATGTAATCTCCATCAGGTAACCATTTGCATTTGGGGTTAGCCTGACTTGTGACCTCACAATCTCGCTTCTCGCTCTATCTATCCCACCTTCATGGCCCCATGAGAATGGCTAGAAGCGACTTATGAGTGAGACATGTATTATTCATCCCCCACCTACTGTTTGCGTCTAAACGACGAGTAAAAGTATTCGAAATTAAATTTGGCATGCAAACATCATACGGAGTGTGTGCTCATTGCAAGCGTCTTTGCTTCTCTTTATTATGACACGTTAGGTACGCGTAGATGGAAATACGAATATTTTCCGCGGGCCTTAGGTAATGTTCTTGGGCTTTTGAATATTAAGTTTGTGTCTTTTTCTGTGTTGAGAAATATTAAGATATTTTCTACAAAAATATTTGACTTACTTAATTGAGACGCGCCTTAGAGTTTGAAAGTTGCCCTGTCATGATGAGTAGGAGTCACTTTGGAAAAAAATGTTAAGGATTGGGGTGTAGCCAGTTTCAAACAGCTGTGTGCTAACACAGAGTGGTCAAAAAGATATTAGCGGTTCGACAAAAGCAATTTCAATACTGCAGTAACAGAGTCGTGGGTCATTTGAAGCTTCACCAATCTCTTTAACAAGTGAAACTCTGTTTTAATCCTGTAGTGATGAGGTTACTTTTCAAAAAAATTCAGGACTTATTTGATCACTCTGTACCCACACATCATTTTGATGCTGACTTTACATACTTCTTACCAAATGTGTGTATTGACGTGGTTACAAAAAAAAATATTCAATTTCATTAGCCATTGACATTGTAGTTGGAATAACGAGTGTATGTTGATTCTTTGCCTTTTGGCATTAATTAGTGTTAACTCATTTTACACAGGGGATCCTGGAGCCGTCATGACATACAAATATGAAATTTAAGCGCGTGTTTGTATAATTGCTCTACAAAATGCACTAACTAGTTACTGAAAACTAGTTACAATCCAATTTAAAGACTAAATTAGTTAATGATAGTTGGCATGCATCTGTAAACGCTCAATTCGCTGTTCGACTATGTATCTCTTATTTGCTGTGCAGCAGATACACACATCAAAACTGTCTAGGGATATCATAGGGATATCATTTTTTCAAATATTTCACAAAGTCAAGTTTGTTTACAAATTGAGCATTATCTTAGAATAACGTGAGGACAGAGGCATAAGATAAAGGTTAAGAATATTACAAAAAAACGTTTGATTTTGCTGAATTTTGACACCTTTTAAAAGAAAAATCTGTCTTTTTTTAACGTCCCTACGATTGTACAATAATGCTACTACAATGAATTTCTTTATACAATCTGAAAGGGCAAGTATAGCAGTTTCTGTGTTCTGAAAATTTCTACGTTGGTATCAATGTTTTAATTTTTACAGCCTCCCAAATAGCTATACTTTGTATGAAAATGCTTGAGATATCCCTTGGCACTTTTGAGCAGTGTATATACAGTGGTACAACATTTGGAACAGAAAAAGTACAGGTAAGCTTATCTCTAAAAATAGATTTCTTCCAGCAGACCATGATGACAGGAGAGATGTAAAAAAAGCAAAAAGGGTGAGAATAGACTCACAGCTGTGCACGTGAGTCTATTCTAGTCAGTTATTAAAAACAAATTAACAAAAAATAAAACAATAATAATATATATATTGTATAAAAATACATAAATTATATATTTATGGTATATACGTAAATATATATTATATACAATGACATACATACACATACATATTTAAATAGATAAAAGCACGTTCCAATGCGGTGTAACTGGTACAAAGTAAGTGATCGCTTGGTTTCTTCTTGAAAAAACTTACTCTTTGGCAATCGCGAAGAGAGCTTGGTAGTTGGTAGTTGGTAGAAAAAATATAGTGAATCAACTCTACAAAAATATTTTATCTTGGTTGCAAACTATTCCTGAGCTTTTTGAATGGAAACAAATCTGCCATACTTACATGATTTCTGCGAAACTCTCTGTAGGTTCCATTTTTGCAATATTTTTCATTAGTTCTCTGCTCTTTTTAGTCGTAGCTTGATGGTATAAAGCTTACAACGAGGTGAATGGTCCAGTTAATAAATTGAAAATATTAATAAATTTGAAACAGTGGATTTAAATTGATTAATTTAATAACGCTAATCAGTAGCGTGTTCAAATATAATTTATAATCCTACTAATATTTTAAATGCGAAAGTCAGCAAATGTATAGATTTGGATAAAAATCTACAGTGATTAAAATATCCGGTAGAGGACCCACCGGAAAATCGCTCCCTACCACGTTGGCTTCGCTCAGCGAAATAGCAGCCACAATCACTGTGCCTTTGACTAGCCCGTTTGGTCAAAAGTCGTATGTTATTTCATTGATAAGCTCAAAGTCATTTACTTTCAACAGAAATCGCTGATGCTTGTAATTTTGCAACATGATCAAATCAGGAATAAGGAAATATGTACAAAAACGAAGGTCACTGACAAAGCTTAGGTCCCAGGTTGAAGTGACAGTGTGACATATAGCGAGAAGACCTGATCCGCCATTGGAGCCGAAATGTTCTTGAACGGAGACCAAATGACGGCAAGCGCAGAAGGGGACGACCAACCCCTTCTGCGCTACCCACTACCCCAGCAAATAGGACGGATGACCTGATAAAACGAGAAGTAGTTCAGCGAAGCCTACACACCAAGCGCTCTGAAAATCTACGGGGCTATGTTCAGTGGACGTCATACGGCTTGGGCTACAATATAGGAGTACGGCACTACTATAGTTTCTGAATTAGTATGCGTTTGTTCAAGTAGCTAAATGAAGAGTACATACGAAGTCATTAGAAAGAGGCAGACAGCGTACAGTGTAACAAACTTTGCGTTAGTGTAGCAAAGCTGTAGCATATCCATAGCTCGTAGCATATTCGTAGCAAGTCAAACAGCTACGGCTGCGTGATTACCGTTACTACGCACACAAAGTTACGTAGAATGTATTTAAGTCTTTAAATTTTTGAGTTTATTTAGAATGATTGTAACGCAAATAAGAAACCCGCGTCCAAAGCTAAGATAATTATTATGAAATAAAGAAAGTTATTTTTTTTAATTTACATATATGGTATTTTGACTGTAGTAGGTCGCTAACTTCTTAAAGCAAAGACTACCCTTTGACCCAAATTAGGTAACAACAAAGTGGAAGTCACTTAAATATGCGGCATTTACGTCTATGAATGGCATTTTTGTCTTTTGGCCGGCTCTTTCAGATTTTTGCCAATAATGACGTAATCAGCGTAAATAATGTCTTGTCTATTATTCTCGTTTTTTGTTGTTTTTTCCCAGCTATTATGTTCTTTCTTTTTTCTTTTTTATTTAGTATTTAAGTAGATGTGAATTGCATCACATATTACGTACGTACCTCTTACCTAACAGTATCTCCGCAGCGTTACGTAGCTAACAGCGGCCAGGCCGCGGACTGCAAATGTTAGCAGTGTTTAATGTCCCGCAATTAGCCGTCGTCCCGCTGAGCCGCAGCGGCCGAAGTGTGGGCAAAGAACGTATTTAATCTTATGACAAATACAGCATTGTGTGCGGGGAAGCACTCTTGCGATTGGAGGAAAACACATTTCCGTAAATATCAGATCCGCAATGCAAGGACTTTTCGAGCAGTTTGAGTCGTCCACACCGTATCAGGCGACGATGACTTCTGCAAGCCTTACAAGTTGGGTCTATATGGCTATGGGACTTACTCCTCGAAAACCCTGCTGAGTGTCTTGCGTCGATTCAGACCATAAGCGGTTTAGGCCGCGGTGTGAATCGCCCACGAACTCTTTTTGAATGGGTCCTTTTGGACCGCGGTGTACATCGGCCTATTACTTTTTGAATAGGTCAATACGAAACGCAGTAGGAAACAAAGCAATTGCCTTTTAGACAGATCAACAAACACAAAACAAACGAAAAATCACATTTGGTCGATTTTAAACCGTTTTCCGAATCAACACATTCAAAAGATAACTTCAGCCATTCACACCACAGCAAAAGTAACAATTCAAAAAAGCTTTTGAGCGATTCACACCGCGCTTTGAACCACTCGTGGTGTGAAACGACCCAAGGCCTGGGCTGGTGTGGCTAGCAAAACCTTGCGGCTCACCATTCATCAGCCATCAACTGAAGCAACAAGTCAGCTTGGCGTAAATCAAGATCAGTGATGTTAGAAAAAGTCTTCCTACTTCGCTGGGAACTGGGGGTCCAAAAAGGCGACATTAGATGTTTCATATCTGAATCATAAATGATTCATTTTGTATCCTAAAACGGCCACTTATTAGGTGAATCATAATATGATTCAGATATGAAACAGATCTGAATCATAATAAATATGAATCATATTATTATGTTCATATTATGAAAATGAAAGAAAATATAAGACCGCGAGTAGAATCCGTAAAGTTGTTTTATTTCGATTCATATTATGATTCAGAAATGAAACAGATCTGAATCATATTATGATCATAATATAAAACAGGTATCTGAATCATAATATGGAACGTCTAATGTCCCCTTTTTGGCCCCCTGTCTTGATTTACTAGAAATCGAAGTGTTTAGTTCAACATTTTATCGTTCATCCCCTCGTCGTCGCGTCGCTAGTGTGCTCGCCCGCGGCCGCCGCAACTAATTTGTTTGTCGGTCGCGAGCGCACCGTCACGAGTCGCCGCTCGTTGCGCAACTTTGTCGCCTAACCAGAGTGGACCGACCTGTGTTTGTCTCGGCTTTAACGGGTTAACACTTTTTATTCTGAATTTAGAATAACATCATATTTTTTTTACTGTTTCTAATTGATTGGACTTTGTGGACTGACCGTGTGGTTGACTGGTAGAAAATGCCTCTAGGCTATCCGCCATTTGTAATTTACTTTCGTGCAATTAAGAATAAATAAATAAATAGGAGATTCTTTTGGTTAAGAACTGAATGATTTTCGTCGAATGTCCCTAAATTGATGTTTGGGCCACATTTAGCATTGGCATCATCATTCGCAGCCTTTTGTCTGTTGCAACTGTTGCAGTTTTGCAGAGAAAGAATAAGCCAACAACAATATATATAGTTCCTGACGTGTGTGTTTTAACAAAAATTATCGCTGAAACGTAAACGGCCTATAAACGTCCCACTGCTGGGCAGAGGCCTCACTATGAGCCATACTCCAACACGCGGGCTCAGTGCGGATTGTTGGAGGGGTATAAGGTTAGAGAGCAACCTTAATATCAAATGTTATCCAGCCACCCTCAGGCCTCTGACTAGGCTTAATGACTGACATCTAGCGACGTCAACCGGGACCAACTGCTTAACGTGCCTTCCGAAGCACAGAAATGCCCGAAAAATACATCACTATATGTCGGTCGGTGTGTTCACCAATTCCATTTCCGACCCGGCGTGTGTCGCTTTACAACAGCGATCGTCGCCAATCACTGTCACAACTGTGCCACGAGCACCTCTACTGCGCCACGGGCACCTCTTAACAAAAATGATTGCTGGGCTGGACCAAAAAACTTAATTCTAGCAATGCTGCTTCAGTTGAAGTAGGTAATTCGTGAACAGAGAAATGATTAGTTTTGAACCAACAGATGTAAAAGCGGAGTATCTGAACTGTGCAAAATGATCCTTTTTCCCGAATAACAAACGGTTTGCTACCCTAAATATTGTATAAACAGCGTTTAAATACCATTTCGTGATAACGCAAATTAGACACGGACCTAAGATATTATAATGTAGTGAAACAATAAGCCCAGAGCCGACGCTCGCTCGACGACAAACAATGCGTTTGTTGTTCCACTATTTGGAAAGGACTCGAATGAGCTTAGGAGTCGCGGGCCCGAGTCCCGCCCGAGACCCAAGGCGTATTGTAGACGGAGTTTAGGACGTGGGGTGAACTTGAATGAACTTCAAATTCTATCGAGTGGGTATTTGTGTAGGTACATTGAACGTTTGCCATTACGGCAACGATGGCTTCTGGCCAGATGGACCGATGGCTTAACAAAAGTGTCTGGTTTCGCCATCCAATCTCTAACTGGATGGCGAAAGCAAGGAAGCAGATCTTGTGGCGTATTTTTTTGTATTTTTTTGATGCAGAGGAATATCCTGCGGCCTAGGTAAGAGAGCGGAGGAGTGTGAAACTTACTCACCCCAATGGTTAAGGGAATATCCAGTAAACTCCGCAGTTATCTTCTGCGCGTTACCAGAGAAACCTGAGTACCACCGGGAGGGACTCTACGGCGGGCTCCTGGCGCGCTATGCCTGTCAATTTCCTCGTCGTCATACCTCCCCTCTTACAACCACCGGTGTTAACGGCAGTGCGAGGCCCCCTCAATGAAAGCACCGTGTGCACTCCTAGCGCACACGGTGCAGTGGACTGCAATGCGCTAATGACTACTTAGTAATACTGACTTACTAAGTAGTTCTTCTACTTGCCTACTGTTAGTTCCCTCTAAATATTCCTTAGATGCACAATTTTTCATAAAACTCTAGCACGAACCGAGAAGTAAAAGCTTACAGCCAATTTATTAAACAACCTTCTAAAATACCTCAAAATATAAAATAAGATTATTATGTAGTTGCTCCATACGCTTCACACCAGAGCTTAAGTGAACTAAAAACAAAAAAAGACGTCTTTTCACGTATGCAAAAGAGTGATGAAGCGAAGTTTCAAAGTTAATTCTTGGTCGTTTGCCCGAGACGAGTTGTGAGTCGCTGGGCGGCGCCACTATCGCGCGCGTAAACAGTTTATGCAAAACGTTGAATTGAATAAAGGGATGGATCGCGTAGACAGGTCACGCTATCACACCGCACTATACCCATATCAGATTAGCATAATATTTATGAAAGACTAGCGGCCGCCTGCGACTCCGTCCGCGTGGGCTTGAGGTGAAAAACAAAAAGTAATAATGTTTTGAATTGTAGCCTGTGTGCGATTCAGATGTATAAGCTACATTATTGTAAAGTTTATATAAAATCCGAATGGATACTGAATAGTAGTAACGTGAAAAAGCAACACGGCACATACACACATACAAACTTATGCATTTTTAATATTAGTATGATTAAATGCAATAATATGCCCTTGATAAAGTCTTGTATAATTTTATTTAGTTTAATTTATTAGGGAAGGCCACCGATGACAAATTGTTACAAATATTACGTGTATTCACAAATGGTTCTGGCAGCTTCTGTTTCAAATTTGCCTAAGGAATGCCGTTCGAGTCTTAAGACTTGAGAAAACATTCGAAAAATGAAGTTTTAATAAAAAATATTCAAATAAGTAAATGTTCTGGTGCTCGAAGGCATCTTACGTCATCCTGATGTTCCTGAGATACAATTGGTACAAAAGGTGGATTCCTGAAGCACAAATGTTCAAAATATGTGAGCGTGGCGGATTAACAGCTAGACTACGAGACCAAGGGGTAATTATCATCAGGTGTTTTAATGTATCAAAAACTTAAAAAAACAGTTCTAGATTTTACATTTCGCTTCCATGATGGTTGAATCAATAAGATTGATAGATAGATTTAATCTTTTTGCACACCAAAACAATAGATATACACAGTAAAGAAATATAGATTAACGTTAATGTATAATTTAGCGATCACTCCCAAAACAACCCACGTTTATGTGCCATCTCAATGGAAATAACTATTCATATAAGAAAGAAAGAAAGAAAGAAAAGTTTTTTATAGGCCTTACAGTAGGCAACATTAAAATCGACTATGGAACTGGACTAACGAATACGACATATTATGGAATCGACTTGAAGTGCTTTGCAGGTTCAGTTTTTTTAAAAAAAATCTAAAACTACTTATACAATAAGTGGAATCCACTGCGAATATTTCATTCGCGTCGGTGTATTGGCAGCTGCGTAGTTCCTATTCCCGACGCGTGGCAGCGCAGCGGTGCGACGCACGTCGTCCTTCGCGCCTAGACAAATAGAACAACACTATTCATGACGTTCAAAAATTGATTTAGTTTTCTCCTCCCACAAGGGTTCAAGAGCAGGACTGTACATAAGGAGTATTATTTTTTTCGGTTGAGGGTTCCTCTAATTTTTTGACTTATTATCCAAGGTTCCTACTACGGGGGGCTTTAAGTCTTCCCAGCGTCCCTAAAAAGCTTCCAGGCTTTACTTACTAGAGTCTTGTGATCTGCTTCGTTTAGTTGCTTTCTTGTTGACAGCGTTTCTCCATTAGATTTTTAGGTTTAAAATTTATTATTGGGACACCAATACTTATGAAGTTGGAAAAAGAAAGCAAATTCAAGAAAAAGGCGCTGTGGCGAGGAAGTCTTTGTAAAAACTAAAGAGGCAATAATACTACCTAGTCTTTATTATAAAAAAAAACAATCCTCGCAGACACAAAACATCGTGAAGTAGAAATAAAAAATGGCCCTGTAGATACTCATTATCTACTCGTACTTTTGGCTCTAATAATACTTGAAGAACATTTGGCTTGAATTTTGGTAAGATTTTTGGTCTTACATTTTATTCAAAATGTTATAATTATCTGGTGTGTTACATTTTCATCAATTAACTACTTAGGTACATACAATCTATCTAGTTTAAAATTCACGAAGCCTCTTCAAAACAAACTTAAGAAAATTTTATTATTCAAAATCAATTTACTTAACTCACCGGCTAACCGGATCTATTTAAACAACAAAGCGCGTCGATCGAAGGTCTACCTGAGAGTGAGGAAACTCCGCTAAGCTCCCAACTTCGGGGGTCATCAATTGCAAACTGAATTACCGCTTAGCCAGTGCCGGACTTAGTATTTGACGGCAGGGGTCCTTGTAAAATATAAATTTATCAAATATAAATTTATAATGACACTTGTTGTAATTGTTTATTTGATGTAAAAAATATCAACAAACAAACTGTCAAACATAGACCAGATAGATCACTATCACATTTTTTTTTCGTGCGTTGTGTGTAGGGGCCACTATATACTGTCGCCTATTAAGTGATGGGTATGATTGCAGGGCAGGGCGACTTGCATTTGCCCTGTGGCTTAAGGTGAAAGAATCTAGCCAACGCCTGCCGTAAGAGGCGACTAAAAGGGGGACTCCGGGGTCACTTGGAGTGCACAGGACGGAGGCTGCTTACTTCTTCTTGTGCAACAAATGACCACAAGGAGGACGGCAGTGTGCGGCATCTTCCTGCCGTCTACATCGGCCGGGTGTAAGAGGGGAGGCAAAACTCCTCTCAGGTAGAGCCGAGATGCCGGCATAGCGCGCTTGGGTTCAACTGGTAGAGTGCTTCCTAGAGACAGCTCTCGGTGGAAGGATGGACCCTGGACATGCGCAGAATAGAGCCTACTCGAGGTTTTAGTAGGTATTTCCACGCCACTAGGGAGGGTAATACCCAGACTCCCCCGCTCTTCACCCCGAGATCCCGTGAAGTATTTCCCTGGAAAACAAAATCAAAAGGGCGACTTGCATCCATTGAAATCCAGCGTTCATTACTAGGTTTTCCAATAAATGTGTCCAAAGAAAAAAAATATGTAGTAGTAATAAAAGCCCCGTCGGAAGATACCCTGAGTACGTCCACCACAATTTGTTGCCAAAATTCAGGGTTATTCTTTCGCAAAAACTTTCAATTCGACACTAAAACTTAATTGATTATCTATCTTACTTCATGTTTAAGAAAATCTTGATGAGACTTTTGAGGAAGTCCAAGTCCATGTTCACAATAACTCAAACAGCCTCACAGCAGGACTTTAACTGCTGCAAAGTTTCGTATCTTCCATTCTTTCCCATGGTTCACTGTCAAGAAGCATGAAAATTTTAAGCATAAATAATAATTACTACTAATTATACTTTCGCATAATACTAATAAGCACAACAGTCTTTAGCATAAAATTTTCATTCATGTAAGGTCATTAAAATGTGGCTTACGGGTGGCCCAAGGGCCACCCCCGCCGCACCTAAACCTACTGTTACTCTACATAATATAGGAAATACTATAATTATGCCACAGTACATATTATGCTAAAACCAAATTGGGCCAAATTAATATTATGCTAAATAAATTATACCAATTTCATTATGCCAATCCATTTTAGGACAAAACACATTATGCCCATGAAAAGGATCCCCTTTCACATAAGCGAGTAAACTGACAGGTACTTTGTTCAACGGATCGTTGAACCAATGCTGCTGGTTTGGCAATGCGTGAGTGATAGTGCTTCAATGTCTTAAATAATGTAAGTGAGGAATGTTTTTTGCCTTACCAGTATTTGATCTTATAATGACGGTTTCATGGTGTCTATTAAGACTATTGGAATATTTCCCGAAATAGCTTACTTTTATGTCATCTTTGAAATATAGATAATGGAAAGTGGATATGGTACATTTTTTTGGGCATCGTAACACCGCTTCCTGGTGGAAATGTTCCTATGTTTTGTTTTCATGTCAATTAATTTAAATTTTTTTGGTCTTATGTGAAAAGTAAATGTAATTTTTTTGGTCTTATGTTATTCATTGATTTTGTTTCATTGTTTTATATTGGTTCCTTCTTGTTATTTTACATTTTGTTAGTTACGGTCTACCGAATAATAAATGTATTTTCTTTCTTTCTTTCTATAATAACCAGCGGCCACCCGCGACTTTGTCCGCGTGGACTTAAGTAGAAAAAAAGGTTTTTTTTTATAAATAGTAGCCTATGTCCTATTCAGATGTTTGAGCTATAATATTGTAAATTTTAATTCTAATCCATACAGCAGAGCAGTTTTTACATCCACACATACAAACTTTCACATTTATAATATTAGTAGGATGGAAGTTAATACCTTCATAATCAATAAACTTCTTCATGGATTTTAACGTGATGTAAGAAAGGGACAGCATGGTGTGACTACTGCTGTAGTGCCTCTACTGATGACTAAGTACCAGTTCCTCCCAATTCGAAATGGAAACCATTTTTCGATTAATGGCCTCGTTGAAGCTGTTTAAATCCACGTTATTTTGAAGTACCCATTTAATTAGACCGGTTTAAACCGGAGTGAGTTGGAATGAACCGCATTAGCCCGGATCGAGGTGAGTTATGAGTCATCTCGCGTCGAATGATTCGCTTTACGGCAATGGATACCTTCATTGTACGTTTTGATTACCGACATTACATAGTTCGGCAATAAAACTAATTTGTATGCATGACCTTTCGTATTCATTCGTTATTACAAAGTGCTCTGTGTATTTGAGTGTAGGCAGTAATATTAAGATGAGATGATTTTAAATATGAAATAGGGATATTCCTATTCGGACTGAGGTGGATCTCTGCTTTTTTGCCGAAAATTGTTTGACCGATTATCACTGGTCAACTACCATTGCGCAAAATTTGGCCAAATAATCATTAGCCAAATTAATCATACAATTTTGTTTCATTTACCAACCTCACAGTTACGAACTGAAAGTTTGGGTCTGCTTTAATGATAACAGTTGGGTTAATCAAAATGCCCACTTTCAAGTTTTTTTCAATGGTGCAATGTTCATCTAGTTGTTCATGATTTCGTTGAGTAACTATGTTATATGCTTTTTTCATAAGATTGTCATAAGAGTATTCATTTTATAATTTAGTTTAATAATAACCAAACGAACGTTTTTGCCTAATAGTTGTTAGTTTGTATTTCAATGGGACAAATAACTCAATGCATGTATATCTACTAAGTCGATTGTCAACCTTGTGCACCAGCGGAAGCATTTAGCATTCAACGTCGTTCACAAAGACGTAGCGGGAAAATTACAGGGCCGGCTGGGACCTAGTGCCGGGTTCCGTGCGCGGTAAACCGGGGGCGGCCTCCGGGGGACGGCCTACTACAGCCTGTATTTACTCGAGCACTACCAGGTTTGATGTCTACATCAAATACTACCTAATGCATTTGCGAATGAACATTGTAGAGTGGTTGAAGTGAAATCAATTTTATTCTCAGCGGCTTAAAATAGATGATCTAAGAATTAACAGACAATTATTTAAACGATTATTTTATTAACTGACTATAATTTCACATGTGGATTGAATTCTGTGAATTATATTGTGCCATCATTATCAATGAAGGTAAAATATTAATTTGACAGTTGGACATTGTTTTCCTGACTGCAACGTAAAGTTAAAAACGTGAACAAAGCCCTTTGTGAATGCTCCATGCAACTGTCAAGTATTCTCTATCAAAACACGTCTGTGTAAGACAATACGAAATAACGAAGTTACGTGGACAAACAAAATTATGTGCAAACTTTATTACTCAGGATCTTTGAAATGCACAGTTTAGAATCGGAAGTTGACTTCCCCCTTTGTGATATTCTAAGCAAAAGATAATAATGTAAAGTAGGATGCACACTAATGCTTTCCGAGCGCTTTTGTTATTGCTCCCGCCCGTGTCACAGTAAACATAACAGTAGGTTATCTAAGGCCGCCCGCCGAGTTATTAGCCTAGCGTACTCACAGACACACGGCACTACCCGTACGTACTGCCGCCACCTTATTCCTTCATATTTTATGTTAGCGTGTGCGTGAAATCGCGTACCGATACGGCGCGCGGCACGCACGCACACATTCAAACCAAGAGCGGCACGTTTTTTATGTAGATATTTTACTGTTATCTGTCTACTGTACCCGTGTGCTCGCGCGATGGGGAGCCATGTGAGTGTGCGTGGGACTGTTAGCGCAAAACATATTTGCATGAGAAAGTAAAATGTTTACCTTATTGATCAAGTGGTTAAGGTTGAAAAAACGTGGCATTTTCATTCTTTGTCAAAAAAGGAAGTGTGATAATAAGAGTTGTTTGTGGCCGTTTGTGGTATGAGGTGCCCGTGGTGCAGTTGTGACAGTGATCGGCGACGATCGCTGCTGTAAAGCAACACACGCCGGATCGGATATGGGATGGGTGACCACCCCGACCGAAATTTAGTGATGTTTATTTCGGGCATCTCCGTGCTTCGGAAATCACAATAAGCAGTTGGTCCCGGTTGACGTCGGTAAATGTCAGTCGGTAAGCCTAGTCAGAGGCCTTAGGGCGGTTTGATAACATCTGACACTAAGGTTGCCTACTAACTTTACACCTCTCCAACAATCTACACTAAGCCGCGTGTTGGAGTATGGTCCAATCCACCACATAGTTGAGGTGAGGGAAGGGAGTTGAAGTTAAGCTGGGAGGGAAAGACATATATACCTGGAGGTCATCAGCATAAATATGATAGTTACAGCTACGAATATAACCAATGATATCGGCACAACAAATAATAAATAGAATTGGTCCCAGTATAGACCCCCGTGGAACTCCACGACTCACAGAGGCGGCATTTGATTGATATTTTGAACCAGAATCGTCACACGTCTCAACTCGCTGGTAGCGTCCACAGAGGTAAGAGGAGGAGGTTATAGGTTATAGGAGGAATATAGGTTACTTGTACTAAAAAAGTGAGCAAATCATTGACAGTGTTGACAGTTTGAGATGACACTGCGCATCATGTATCTGTCTCGTTTGTGCTCCAGTAAATAATCATACTGTCTTGTTCTGACGGTCAAATCATAGGTGGATACGCCAGTGGACAATTTTCGACTTCGCATCAGTACTGACGTAACCTACCTCTTTTTTATTATAATACCAGTGATCTTAACACCTAAATCTGTCTTAAAATATAGTAATAACTGATTCGTGTACAAGTGAATAGTTAATAAATCACAAAATGTTAAAAACAAACAAGCTATCATACTTTATAATACGATTACAAACTCGTGACTCCACGCTCTCGTTGACAGCAATGTTTCGCGTTCATACATTATTTAAATGGCCGCTGCCTCCGCTGCGTTTGTAACAATTAAAATGGCAATAAATAAATTAATTAGGTATTAAATAAGGTGGATAATTCTTTCGGGTCACGAGCGATGCCGTTTATTTGTTTAATCTAAATGCTAATTGCCAGCGGGGCGAGGGACAGCGCTAAACGATAGTGCAATATTTTAAACTCGTGAAGGATTGCTGGTGCTGGAATATAATAACGATTTAATTCTTGAATAATACTTATTTCAGCAGAGGTCGCTTTGCGCTTTAAAAGTAATCCTATGTTCTTGCTGGTTCTAATCAGTACAAAAACTGTACGGTAGTGGTGGTAAATTCCCAGTAAGATAACATAACATATAACATAAACGGCCTATATACCTACGTCCCACTGCTGGCCACAGGCCTCACCTCAACTATGAAGTGGATTGAGTCATAATCCAACACTCGGGCTCAGCGCGGATTGTTGAAGGGGTGTAAGGTTAGTGAGCAACCTTAATGTCAGATGTTATCAAGCCGCCCTAAGGCTCCCGACTAGGCTTAAGGACTGACGATCTTCTACGACGTCAGCTGGGACCAACTGCTTAACGTACCTTCCGAAGCACGGAGATGCCCGAAATACACATCACTAAATTTCGGTAGGGGTGGTTAAATGGCATGGCCATTTCCGACCCGGCGTGTGCTGCTTTACAACAGCGATTGCCACCGATCATTGTCACAACTGCGCCATGGGCTCCTCAACGGGCACGGTGTTTGCGAATCAGAAATTATGAAATCCGTAAGAAAAAAGTCGCTGACGTAGTAGGGGTAGGTAAAAGTGGCAGTGGACAGGACACGTAGCACGAGGAACTGATGACCATTTGAGGTCAAACACAGCGTGACGTCTACTCCGCAAGGTGGACGAAAAACCTGATAAAGTTCGTAGACTTTCAGTGGATCTCTCTGGATATCTATGGGAGAGGCCTATGCACAGCAGTGGACTTTGTGTGTGGTGTGGTTGATGATGTGCCTTTTTCAGATCTGCAGTAGGATTCTGAAAATAACGGAATAAGTTTAGTTCTTCAAGTTGAATTAACATTTCACGTCAGACGTATTTGAATGATTCCACCAGCTCCTTTTCTTCATCGGACCACTAGGCGCAGACTAGCTTTCCACCCTTATGTTGTTGACATCCCAGCAATTCGCACCACCTTCATAATGCAAACAGCAAAGAAGTAGAATGAAGTTCCAGCTGAAGCGTTTCCACAGCAATACAACTGGGGCCTCTTCAAGAAGAGAGTGAACAGCCATTTTTTAGGCCGGCATGTACCACCTTAGGCCACATCTTCACTTACGATCGGGTGAGATTGTGGTCAAATGCGCGCCTGAGCTATGAAAAAAAATGCATTTAGCTAGTTACGAGATAGGTGGATTGAATTCAAGATCTAATTGAGTTCTTAGAAACGCTAACCAGGCTAGCCGAAGCGTTAATCAAGTGTGCTAATACACAATACAGTAGGTCAATAGGTGGTGACAGTTATGTCTAATATCACTATAACAACAATAACAGATATAATCAGGTCTGGTTAACTCAAAGCATTCTAAATCAACGAGGCGTACTGCTATTAGATAATTCTGTGCCTCCTGTGAAAAGTGGTATAAGTCGACTTATATCGAATTTGAGATTATTGTTGCACCTTCATCAGAAAAAAATACTCTTTTTTTCTGTGTTATCAACATTTTTATACGTCTATTAGTTTCCGAGATGGTGTGATACATCTATGACAAAATGACGCGTTTTGATAAATATTTTTGTGTAAATAAATACATATTAACATGTATCGTTCAAAGTATTGAAGTTATGATATAAAAAAAAGTGTAAAAAGGTGTATCTCAAGAAGTATTATTATTTACATTTATTTATAACCATGTAACAAGGTGTCACTTGATACATATTTAGTTGTATCAATTGTCACGAAGTAAAATTTGCACAATCCATCGGTACAACTTAAGTTGTATTATACGTCACAAAAATATAAAAATACAATTTATGTGTAAGATGATACATACAAAGTTATATCAGACACAACCGAGAAATATTAACGTTTTTAGATCAAAATATGTGCAAACTGATACATCTTCTGAACGCGGGGGTTGCGCGGGGCGCCGGGGACGCAACTGCGCCGTCCGCGCGGGGCGCCGCAGGGCCAGTGCCGCATAAGCTACGAGACGTGGTGTCCGCGCGCGCCGTCAAAGCAAATTCAACCTGGCGCAGAACCTACGTATTAGATGTATCATCTTACACAAAAATTGTTTTCTTTTGTGCATTTTTATTAAAATGCTCTAATATCAATTAACACAAAATGACTATTCCAGTTACATCAAAATACACAAAATCTATTGTGTTTTTGAGTGATGTAAACTTGCTTTTAATATCTTTCTACCTTATGTTTTTGGACGGTCTATAATGTTAAATGTCATTGTTGCAGCGTCCTTCTTGCCGTGCTAAACGCATGTTAGACATGTTAAATATAGATTGTAATAAAAATAATGAAGAAGATGATGATTCCGTGGAAAAAAATATTTTTTCTTCTTCCTGTATAAAAAGTAATGATAGGAGTAGTACATCGAACAACAAGGAAGTATTATTTAGAGCAGAGCCTTTCTAAACATAACTTGCAACGAATCGTCTCGCCCGCATGTTTGACGACTTCCAACATAAAAAACTATAGAGTCCAAAAATACTATATAGTCTTTTTGGAACCCGTTTTGTTCGGGAGGTAAGGTAAGGGTACTATTACCATAGACCACATTCATACGCTGCAGCAAGTTATACAGAAGATCGAAAAGTACAACTTGCCACTTTGCTTAGCGTTCGTGGACAGTGAGGCCTTTGATTCGATTGAGACCTGGGCAGTGCTTCAGTCTCTCCAAAGGTGCCAAATAGACTACAGGTACATCGAGTGCTAAGATACCTATACGAAAACGCCACCATGTCGGTTCGATTACAGAACGAGGAGATGTTATTTCTCAGAAATACATAAAGCTCGAAGATCTCGGTAATGCTCCTCAAACAGTGGGTCTTAGGATAAACATGTACAAGACGAAAATAATATTGAATACCTATGTTGCACCCGCTCCAGTTAACGTTGGGAACATTACACTCGAAGTTGTTTACTACTATGTTTACCTAGGACAGTCCAACTTCGAGAAAGAGATATCTCGTCGAATCCAGCTCGGAATCGGCTTTCGGGGAGCTCCGGTATATATTCGCGTCCGAAAAAGCTCAATGTGTCAAGACGAAGTCTTTGACCAGTGTGTGTTGCCAGTAATGACATATGGGAGTGAGACGTGGTCGTTTACTATGGGTCTCACAAGAAGGCTTAAGGTCACCCAGCGAGCAATGGAGAGAGCTATACTTGGTATTTCCCTGCTTGATCGAATAAGAAACGATGAGATCCGCAGGAGAAACAAGGCAACCAACATCGCTTGAAGGATTGCATCGTTGAAGTGGCAGTGGACGAGACACATAGCGAGGAGAACCGATGGCCGTTGGAGCGGAAAAGTCCTGGAATGGCGACCGTGTACGGTCGACTAACTGACGACTGGTAGACTGACGATCTGGTCAAGGTCGCGGGAAGCCGCTGTATGCGGACAGCGCAGGACCAATCCTTGTGGAGATCTTTGGAGGAGGCCTGTGTCCAGCAGTGGGCTGCCGTTCGGCTGACATCAAAGTTGTTCATGCCTTTTTAAAAGTTTATCATAAAAAATTAAATAAACTAGGTTTTAATTTAAATTGGAATAATTGATCTCTCAGGCACACATTTCACACATATATGTGTAACTTGTTACTTGTGGTACTCTTGAATAATGAATATTTTTCATTCTAGTACTTTTTTTCATTCCCTTTGTCTTTAAACATTTACTTGTATCATAAAACACTAATTTGAGTAGAGATACAAGTCAACATATATCAAAAAACACAGAATAACACGACCGCTATTTTCGTGTAAAATGATATGTATACCAAAAAACACAACTTTCGACAGTTTTGTGCTTTTAGTGCTTTTGCAGATTGAATAATTTGACTTATTTGTTTTCTCTCAGGGCAATAGTTGATTCAGTTTTGAAAAAAAAACTACCTGACAAAGCAACAATATCAGCTTTCACCAAAGCTTCACACAGTGTTAAAAGTGATACAACTCATTTAGAATCATTATACACTATCATTCATTTGGTGCGTTTTGATACAGCAAACACTTTTTCTTAAATATCTCTTTGTGTAGGTATCGAATTTAAGCAGGAACTTAACAAGTTGTGCACTAATACGACCCCTATTAAATAGTATCATCATTATTAAAAAAATATTATTCGAACTCGGTTTATGAATTTTTAAACACAAAACCTTCATTACTGTAAAGTTGTCTTTTTTGACATGTACCACTTTTCACAGGACCCACAGAATTATTAGTCCACAAATCATTGATGCAATTACTCTGTCTCACCATTTTGACTGGCTTTAGGCATTCTGTTTGCCATTTGCTCTTTAATTCATGTGCAATGAATTGGCCAAATACATGAAATACATACGTACTGCTGGGCACGGGCCTCACCTCAACTATGAGGTGGAAGGAGCCATACTCCAACATGCGAGCTCAGTGCGGATTGTAGGAGGGGTGCAAGGTTAGTGAGCAACCTTAATGTCAGATGTTATCAAGCCACCCTAAGGCCTCTGACTACTAAATTTCGATCGGGGTGGTCACCCATACCATTTCCGACCCGGCGGGTGTTGCTTTACAACAACAATCGTCACCGATCACTGTCACAACTGCGCCACGGGCACCTCCATGGCCAAATATCAGCACAAAAACGTACATAGTAAAATATAGGCCAACAAGGAATTATCTACCAGTCAACTGTAAGGTTAAAGAAAAAAGTTCTATAGCACGCCCAAAAAACATCATAAAATATACATTTCATCATCCCCATCATCATCGTTTCACCCGAACAACGCCCACTACCGGGCATAGGCCTCCCCCAAGGATCTCCACAACGATCGGTCCTGCGCTGTCCGCATCCATCGGCTTCCCGCGACCTTGACCAGATCGTCGGTCCACCTACATAAATATACATTTCTATACTGGTAACCACAGTCAACACTAGTTTTACTATGGAATTAATCACTTCATAGTATAAAACAAAGTCGCTTTCTCTGTCCCTATGTCCCTTTGTATGCTTAAATCTTTGAAACCACGCAACGGATTTTGATGCGGTTTTTTTTAATAGATAGAGTGATTCAAGAGGAAGGTTTATATGTATAAAACGAATGTTTTGCACCCGTGCGAAGCGGGGTGTGTCGCTAGTAGCTAATAAACTATTGACAAGAAATTGAAAGATTCGTTAAACCATGTTGTGAAAGGAGTCAAAAAACACCCCAGTGGTTCATATGTATGATACTAACTTTGCATTCCAAACGCCTACACTCCTGCGCGTCCTTGTAATCTCATTACGTCGCGAGGTGCGGCGGGTGGCGGACGAGCGTCACTTTAAGGTTACTGGAAGCGGAGGTACTTGCATTGTTGGGGTCAAAAGTGCCCACCGAAACCAAGAATGTTTATTAAATGCATTACGATTTTGTACCGTTCTATAGCTTTTTTCAGTAAATAACCGTCATAAGGGCCGGTTTTTGAGCGACAGTCAAGTTACAAACGCTTTTATTAGGGTTAACAATCACCCCCAATACCAAATATGTTACCTATTTTAGCGTATCCAGAATATAACCCTTGGGTTATATCCGGCGGAGTAAGAGTACCCCTAACAAACATTTTCCTGTCTTAATCAACGGCACACTGTTTGTTAAATAGGTACAAGATGTCCCTACGTAATTGTTCTAAATCGGTCGCAATGTAGATAGTATTCGAACCGGAATTCAAAGCAAGTCGATCAAGATTAGCCGCTATTAGTGCTCGCTGAGGTGTAAAAGTCTCGTAATTACAAAGATATGAATTGGAGTAATCTCCTTGACTGGTAGGTAGTTGTTGTGTGAATATGGGGGAAGGGGGCTGTGGTTGGAACATTAATTAAAGCATTAGCTTGGGGCGGATAAGCCGCGTTGATAATGATACATGTATGCGATTACTGTTCATAGTTTATGTGTCGCCACTTGTGAACGGTGGCGGGTGTCATCAGAATATTAGAACAGTTCTTGAGACAGACCAACCCTTACGTGACAGAGCCTGCCGTCGCTAGAGTCGGACTTTGGTCTTGCGAATGCCCTCCCCCCACTGACTACATTCCTCCTGCGGTAATGTTACCACCCGGCTATGACCAGCTGTGGCCAACCTGGAAGTCACTTAACCGACTCCGCTCTAGGGTTGGCCACTGCAGACAAAACCTTCTGACGTGGGGGTTTAAGGATGGAACTCAAGGCGCATGTGACTGCGGCGTGGATCCTCAAACTATGTCACCTCCTCGATTGCCCTAAGACCTTCAGAGAGGAGGATCTAAATATGGCAACGAATGACGCAGTCGAGATCGCTAAGTTTTGGTCGGGTTTTATTTGATGCCGTTGACACGAAAGAACAGTCAGCGCCAGTGTCTGATTGCTTCAGAACGTTGTCATCGATGCTGTTCTGACAGCTATTTCAAAAGTTCTAAGACAACTAAAGCAAAGTTAATAAGAGCTGGTTCTAAAGTGCGCACTATTGTCGTTGACCGTACCTTCAATAATGTGGTGGATTAGAATTGTCGTTAGATGATTACTGTAATTGTCAGCGCCATATTTGGTACTTCAAATCTGGTGGATTGGAAGATGATAAAAAACAAATTCACGCCCCGCTTAAAAACCCGGAATTCCTCATAGGAAGAAGGTAGAAAAATGTTCCACGTCTGATTGACACGACACAGGAACGAATAACCTTGGTGCGGGCCAATTGCTAGGTCGTGGAGTAAAAACTTCAAATAATGCTTCACTGGAAGTAATATCATGAAATGTATTATTATTAATATTTTTATATGTATTTAAATATAACATGGTTTAGGTAGATTTTCTTATTTATTATAATTATTTACATAGTTTTTAGTGTATATGTCAATCGGTATTTAGTTTCTTTTAACTTGTTCAATTGTTTATTTTTCTTTTTCTTTTTATTTATTTTGTAACAGTGCACTGCCTACTATATTTTTCTGCTTAGCCACATGGTTGACTAGCAGAGAATGTCTTATTGGCATTAAGACCGTTATTTGTACCAATTCATAAAGAATAAATAAATATTAGTGTGCGAACGTCGCACTGGGGAAATTGGGCTTCGCTAATTCTATGTAATGTGGAGTGGACGGTATGTTAATGAGAGTATATACGAATGTGGAGTACCTAGGTGGAATAAGGTATGACACAATCCTTGCAAATAACTGGCTAGTAAATATAAAGACTTGACCAACCTTTGAGCCGACCTTTCTCCACGGACGCAGGCAACGTGCTGGTTCGATGTCTCTCGATTCGCTCAAGGAGACCGGCGCGGGAGTGCGATTACCGCAGCCGGGGAAAGCAATAAGAAAGCACGGCTTTCAGAGTGGTGAGACGAGCTCGGCGCGTAATGTTCAGCGGGCACACCGTAAGACGATCACCGTGCAAGTGACGCGCTTGTGTCGTCCATAAACGACGGTAGACAACAAAAATTTGGCCAAGCAAGATTTCTCATTACCCGCCAATATTGTTTACAAGGATTGAACAATTAGTGATAAATCGCTTCAGTACATCACCCAGGCTTCGTCCAGGCTGTGGGACCCGACCCGTGACCGCCGCGGTCACACAATTACACCCACTTAGCGCTGTCCACCGCGAAGGTCACCCCACCACCCCCTACTTTCTAGACTTTCCTGACTTAAGCGCCCTCGTAAATATTCAAGGGTTAACACCCCTTAGCCTATGATATAATTTCTGAAGTAATTACTGTGGCCTTAAATATTCAGTACTTTATGTACTTATGTCAAAGTGGAATCTCTGATTTGATTTTAGATGTAGACCGAATCACGTCAGAGTACGATATACCTCTAAAATATAGGTTTGGTTTAGCTTAGTTATTTCTTTCCGTGTCCATAGATAGATTTTAATTGTTATTTTTTATGAGATGAGAAGACAGAAGAACGCTCCTTAGAATATGGGAATCCACTTAAAGTTATTGCAGCTTTTGACTAAGGACAACTTTCAATTGATTCTTCTTTGTGATCTAAATTCTGTTCAGGTGTTCAACAGATAGGATCATAGTAAAATACAATTTCGGTTATCATAACGCCATTGGTCTGATTTCATTTTTAAGGCAAAGAATTATTATTTTCCGTTCTGAAATTATTACTTTAAACTACCGCAAAAAAATGGATGTTCCAGCTTAAATTGGCACTAAAATAAATCGGCTATTTAGTTAAGAGAGTGGAATGAAGCAGAATTTAACTTAACGGTAAATTATGGGAACACAAAAACGGAGCCATGATTAAAAAATAGTGTTAAATAAGAAAGGCTTTCTTTATTTTAGAAACCCCTGACGAACGACCGCACAGTATGATTTTTTACGAAAAAAACAATTACTATACTGATGCAATAACTACAATGGATTTTTATTAATTTTGCTTTTCATTTTATTTTGTACTGTGTTATAACTTATCAAATGTTTTAGCTAAACAATTTAAAGTTAAGACAAAGCAGCAAACTCTGCGTCAAAGTTGTGCAATGTGTCACCGGCCGCGATAACAGTAACTCAGCCGGACCCGAGGTCCGTTTATCCTGAAAAAGGAAGTTTGGTGGGTCGTAAGTACTTATAATATTGAAATAAAGCGTCATTTGTTTGGCTACATGTGAGATAACATACTTACACATTTTATCTTCATTCAAATGTCATCTAAGTGATTAAAACAATTCGCACCCCTCCTGGAAGAAAGCTGCAAGTGAAAAGTGACAACTTTTCAGGAGCGTAAAAAAACTGTCCTAAAAATTAACGAACACAGTTAGAAATATGTTTTATACATCAAATGATAGCTAAAAATATCCTTGATGGGCTGACGTGTCTATATTTTAAATTTACGTAATACATTTCGAGAAAAACCGAAAAAAGAGCGTTGCGTACTTTTTCCACGAAACATATTAAACACTTGATGAAGTAATTGTGAATATTGCATTGTTGACATGATAAAGAAGTCTAACTGTTTGGTACTATTGCAGATAATCCTTTATGACCGTTCAGATTTAGTCGTGTGTTCAATGTGTAAATGTGATTTACGTAGGTTTTCCTTGAACAACTCGTTTAAGTAAAAATGGTTGCGTACTTTTATCTTGTGAAACATGATATTGCTTATGGTAGTATTTGAAATTGAAACTTAACTAAAAATAAATAGGTTGAAATATTTTTTGCATATCTTTTGGGAAAATGTATTTGCTGTCAAAAGGATAAGCTTTCAAAAGGACGGGTTTGTTACCATGGACAGGATAGAGAGACGGAGTTTGCGTTTGACTTGCACCGGGTCAATTAATGTCTAATAATAATGTCTTAATGAGTAATGTAAAAGAAATATCAAGGAAAGCATTATGAGTCCAATTAAACATTTACCTTTTAACCGCCAGGCAATTTTCCAACAAAATGTGCCCCTATCACCGAGCACGTATTTTCAAGGTCAATGTTAGACACTCAAGGGGATTCAGGTATGATTCACTCCAAAACGCAGAACTTTCACAAAAATGGTGGTTTATTTGAAATCGACACTGTTACACGTACAGACAAGAGCGCGGTTAGCTGAGGACTGACTGCCCGACATTTTCAAAAACAAAGGGTTGCTTAACATTTACATTAACAAAACTACTTTCAAAAATCAGATTAAGAATTTGCAATAATTTAAAAGTTGGTAATGAGTGCGTCGCTAACATTCCCCATCCCAGTGCTGGTACAGCCCTCAAGCACTCACAGAGATGAGCGCGACGCGCGCGGCATTCCGCCGCCACGTACCGGTCCTAGTCCGCACCTCGACCAGCCGAACCCGGCCGTCTTTGCCAGCTTACACCTCTGAGACCAGTGCGGTTGACCTCATGTTGAGGGGGGAATTTGCGTCCACCACAAGAACCGAGTCTCCAACTTGGAGTGCTTTCTTTTGTTTGTGCCATTTTTCCCTTGGTAAGAGGTCAGGCAGAACCTCTTAACCGACCTTTGAAATTCAAATTCAATATTTCTTTATTCAAGAAGACCAATAAACAGTACTTTCGAATCGACAAGAATCTTAATTTTAACCACTTAATAGACATACACATAATAATACAATAAATAAACAATACTTAAAATACATGTACATAATGTGACTCTACCACCGGCATCGGAAGGTTGTTTTTACTGAGAAGACACGGCAAGAAACTCAGCAGTTACTCTTTTTAAACCGTCCAACGTTTTACAATACACAGTGAATGTTTGAATAAACCAACCAAGTCATACAGTTTTGACATGAAAGTAAATAAAACAGGAAGTAATAAGTAACTTGGGTAAACTAAGTAAACTTGAGCAGACCAGTTCCCGAAGGTGGCACCTGTTTTCAAGTTGACGTGTGAGCCAGCCTTCATCCCACTCAACCATATTTTAGGGAATGGAATGACCCGTCACATAACTTTGCCAGAACATCTCGGCCAGCCGCTGGGATATACGCCATTGCTTGTGCAAGAAGAGGTCGGAGTCGTCGAATGCGCCAATGACAGGCAAGTTCGAGGATGAGCCTATGAGAAAGTGATTTGAAGTAAGTGACTCGACGCCATCCGGTTCAACCAAGACATGCATGAGTTGCCTGCTATTTACCATATTTCCCACTTCGGCAAGCAACGTGAGCAATACCTCGTCCCTACGAGCCCGTTCGTTCAAGACTACCTTTAAAGAAGTTTTGACGCTTCTTATTAGTCTTTCCCATGCCCCACCCCAGTGAGGAGTTGCCGGGGTGATGAAGGTCCAGTCCATTCCATTGTTATACCTTCAGCATTAAGAACCTTGGTATCTAGAGTATGGACCGCCGCTGCTCCGTGTCAGCGCCGCGCAAGTTGGTTCCGTTATCGGAGTACAGGTGACGCGGCCAACCGTGCCATGATAAGCGAGTACATTGTAAGAGAGGCAACTAACTCGATGTGGACCGCCCGGACTGTAAGACAAGTGAACAAACAATACACCATACCTTCTCTTCCTTCGACCACCCCCCGTGACTTCCATTGGACCGAAGAGGTCCAACCCACAATAAGTGAATGGCCGCTGGTGATGCACCATTCGGGCTTTTGGTAGGTCCCCCATTCGAGGTATCTGCGGTTGACTTTTTCGCAGTCTGCATAACATACACTGCGGGGCAATAAACTTGACGGTAGGCCTAAGCCTTAATACCCAATACCTTTGTCTAAGCTCGTTTACTATGGTTTCCTGATTTCCATGAGCTGCTTTGACATGATAATGTCGGATTATGAGCTTGAATACAGGCCGTCAAGTATTATGGGCTTCCTCACGTCCATACCGACATCTACAACGGCGTCGATGCGGCCGCCTACCCGAAGCAAGTCATGTTCATCAATTAAAGGCGTTAACCTTACCAGTTAGCTACTGTGTGATAGTGGTTTTGCTTCCTTTGAGGCCATGACCTCATCAGGACGCCAGGCCGCGACGCACAGGGGAGATCAGCTGCGGATCACTGGCTACCACCAACCGATAGTGCACCGCGGCCTCCACCACGTGCCTCAGGGCGCTTGCAGGCTTCACTGGCCCCGCAATCCTACGTGTCGCCCTTACGGGACGCAGTGGGTGGGTGGCAAATCCACCACACTACCACTCCTGAGTTATCTTCGTTTCCCGGTGGTTCACCCTACCACCGCTACTAAGCCCCTTTGCCACGCCAAGGCGAGAACTCATGAGGGGGTTATTTGTATTACTAGGTGTTTCAAAAGACTAAACTTCGTTATGTT
Source organism: Udea ferrugalis (assembly GCA_950022985.1). Classification (NCBI taxonomy): domain Eukaryota; kingdom Metazoa; phylum Arthropoda; class Insecta; order Lepidoptera; family Crambidae; genus Udea; species Udea ferrugalis. The sequence continues at coordinate 805,927 of OX465521.1, forward strand.
TTCAAACATTCAGTGTGACGTGCCAGTTAGAAACGGGTGCTAAGAGAAACTTAATTGTGGTTTATACTAAAGGTATTCCTAGCATTTCTTCGAGTGGTGAGTAAACCAACCTGTTTTGAGCTTCAACAAACATATTAGCACATGCAACATGGTAGCGTCACATTTATTTAAGTACAGTATATTTATTGTATACATTTAATATTATGGTATTCATGTCTATTATTAATTGTATTTTGTTTGTTAATTAGATTTGACGATTTGAAAGTACTTGTAACAGGTCTATTTAAATAAAGTTATTATTGTTTGTTTGTTGTTTGTTTATTATCAAAACCAAAATTAGCCGAATCGATCCAACCGTTACCGAGTTTTAGAGAGGGTGAGACTATCGAACAGCAATCAATTTTATATACATATAGAGATGAAGCGAGCGATGCTTGGCATCTCTCTGAGGGACAAAGTGAGAAATGAGACCACTCGCCGACGCACTAAAGTCATTGACATAGCTACGATAGTTGCAAAACTGAAATGGCAATGGGCTGGTCATGTATGCCGAAGAGATGATAACAGGTAGTCGTACAGAACCCTTGTTTGACCTCGTACAGGAAGCAGAAGTGTTGGCAGACCAGCTGCCAGATGGTCGGACGATATAAAAAAGACGGCAAGACCGACCTGGACAAGACTCGCCTCATCAAGATCTTCTTGAAGGGCCATGCAAGAGGCATATGTCCAGCAGTGTACGCACAAATGCTGAGAAGAAGAAGAAGAAGATTGAGATGAATTGTTATTGTCGTCATGGAACTTTGTTGTGATTTCATTGGTTTAAAGTCGCAATTCACATGACATTTTCATTTCATTACTTGAAGCACGAAATTCTTAACTGTGCCCAGACAAAAGTGCGCGCGCTCTTATTTTTATTTTAGTAGACCATAAAAAGACAAGATAAAATTTCAAATAATAAACTAAAGTTTAAAACTTTTTAAAAGACAGGTTTTGGCTCCAGACATCGGTGACTATAGACATCGGTGATAGCCCCGCAAACTATGTTCTGTTTTTATAAATTCGTTGCCTCCGAATAAGGAAGGCAAAGAATGTTGAGTAAAACAGGACATGGTGAATACCATTTTTATCTCTGTTGTTTGCGTTGAAAAATAAATCACTAATAAAAAAAAGTACGAAAAAGGTACGGTCCGGTTGTACGATGAATAGTACGGAAAACCGTACTTTTTGGTACAGTCTGGCAACGCTGGCAAGCGCACGACTAGTTTCTATCCACGATCCGAAGGGGCTCGAGAGCGGGAGAGGAGGCGGGGGCACGCGGAATAGCCTCCCCTCCCGCGCAATAACAACGATTACCATAAATGGCACTGTTACTTTTAAGTAGGAATAAGTATGTTTCTCTTATTACGACACATAAATTCAATGCTAGTTTTACTTAATTGCTTTTGCGCCATAAAACTCATAGACCTACTTCCAAGAATACATATATATTACTAATTACGAAACTGTTAAAACAAAACGTAACGTCGAACTAAGCTATTTCTCCAATTACGTCAAAATCATTTTGAAACTCTTAGTAAAATGAATACGTATCAATTGTTATAAAATACAATATCGACAAAAGTTTCGTGGAAGAAATACGCAACTAGACTTGCACAGCGAGAATCGCCACATAAATCCCACGAGAAGTAAGCAGCTACAGTTATACGAAATTATTTTTCAAAGTCTTCGTGCGAAAGTTTTGTTAGTTTACATATGGTATTATTCATTTGGAATTTAGTAAATATTTCAAATGCAAATGTAATAACTTCGTTTCCATGATGGAAACATAAATAATAATAATGTTGCAATATTTTACTTATTTGTATTTATTTCCTTAACTTTAAGGACAAAAATTATGAAAAAAATTGACAATATGTATTGAATTTTTCTTGATCTTTTAGTGCAATAAAAAAAAATACGCACAAGTGGAGTTGCAGCTTTTCTCCAGGGGGGGTGCGAATTGTTTAAAAAAAGATCCTTGCGTCAGGGCATTTAGGTGTAATGGAATAAAGGAACTGCAGAGTTATAAAGAGAAAAACTAAACTTCCGAACAGAACACTCTTTAACCGCGAAGCATACTAAGAATTCAATGCAATGAGGATACCTAAAAATGGTTAAATTTATAAGATTGTATTGTTAGACTAGGCAGTTTAAGCTTTGTTCACGTTATCATCATCATCAGCCTATCGTAGTCCACAGGTGAACATAGGCCTCTCCTAAAGTGCGCCACAACTCACGGTTCTGAGCCTTCCACATAGGTACAGTCCGATTGCGGAATCAGTACCGTTTTTAGGTCAAACGTTCCATCACGCTGGAGGGCGCCCTACCCTGCGTTTGCAAATCACGCACATTAACATTACATATTTATTTATTCTTTGTTGCACAAAAAATCATGTTACAGGAGATACAGGAGTTATGGACTTAATGCTAATGAGGCATTTTCAAGTAATTACTAGAAAGATACAACAATGATAATTAGGTTAATAACAATAATCTTCTCTATGTATATGAATGGATTGCTGTTCGTTAGTCTCGCTAAAGCTCGGGAACGACTGGACTGATTTGGCTAATTTTGGTTATGAAAGATTTGTGAAAGTCCAGGAAAGGTTGAAGAGGTGAGAAAACATGAGAAAATGCTAGGAATATACAGTATAAATCACGGTATAGATTTCTCTAAGCAGCCGTTTCTACCTGTCACGTGACACTGAATGTTTGACAAAAGAACGAAGTCTGTCGGGAACTTGGGACAGCTAGTCAAAAATATAAACATAACTAATATATTTCAGGAGGGGGGGTCAAGAAATAATAAAATAGAATTTAAATAGATATAATAAAAACATGTATAAACCAAAGAAAGAATTATTATTTCTTCCGAGTGTTAGAGGTGGATGCCCATAACAATGATGAAATCACCCTGGCTCATCATCATCATCATCATCAGCCTGTTGTAGTCCACTGCTGAACATAGGCCTCTCCTTTTGCACGCCACTGTACTCGATCTTCGGCTGCTCGCATCCAGCTCCTGCCAGCCATCCTGCGCAGATCATCACTCCACCTTGCCTGAGGACGTCCTACACTACGCTTGCCGAGACGCGGTCTCCACTCAAGAACACGTTTACTCCAACGGTTGTCGGTTCTACGGCTAACATGGCCAGCCCACTGCCACTTCAGCTTGCTAATCCGGTGGGCTATGTCGATAACCTTGGTTCTCTGCCGTATCACCTCATTTCTGATTTGATCTCGCAGAGAAACGCCGAGCATAGCCCTCTCCATAGCCCGCTGAGTGACTTTAAATTTGTGGACCAGCCGTGCCGTTAGTGTCCACGTTTCGGCTCCGTATGTCATGACGGGTAGGACGCACTGATTGAAGACTTTTGTCTTTAGGCACTGTGGGATCGACGATGTGAAGACTCGACGTAGCTTCCCAAACGCTGCCCAACCCAACTGAATTCTTCCGTTCACCTCGTCCTAGAAGTTGTTTCTACCTAACTGCAATGTCTGCCCGAGGTATACATATTTTTGAACAACTTCGAGAACGGCGCCCTGTATCGCAATCGGTTCCGGTAGTACATGTTCATTGAACATGACCTTGGTTTTGTCCAAGTTCATCCGTAGACCGATGCGCACAGAAGAGTCAGCCAGGTCATTCAGCATCTGTTGTAGGTCCTGCAGCGTTTCTGCCACGATGACGATGTCGTCAGCAAATCGCAAGTGAGAGATGTACTCGCCATTGATGTTGATGCCACGTCCTTTCCAGTTCAGCGTCTTGAACATATCCTCCATTGCATTTGAGAACAATTTCGGGGAGATAACATCCCCTTGTCTCACACCTCGATGCAACGGTATAGGACTTGTTTGTTGATTCTGGATTTGGACGGACATAGTGGCTGCTTCGTAAAGGCATCTCATCACTTGGATGTATCGCCAATCTACTTGGCATCGCTGCAGGGACTCCAGAACAGACCAGATTTCAATCGAGTCAAAGGCCTTCTCATAGTCCACAAATGCTAGGCACAGGGGCTGATTATATTCTTCAGTTTTCTGTATAATCTGCCGCACTGTGTGGATGTGGTCTATGGTGCCGTATCCGCTCCGAAACCCAGCCTGTTCCGGTGGTTGGAATTCGTCGAGTCTTCGCGCAAGACGGTTCGTGATCACTCTTGAGAACAGCTTATAGACGTGGCTTAGAAGGGAAATGGGTCGATAGTTCTTCAGTAGGGTTTTGTCTCCCTTTTTGAAGAACAGGACGACCACACTCCTACTCCACGCCTCTGGAGTTCTCCCTTCAAAGAGGACAGCGTTAAAAAGCTTTTGGAGCTCCCTGAGTACGGGTCTGCCTCCTGCTTTTAACAGCTCTGTTGTTACGCCGTCCTCTCCACGGGCTTTTCCATTTTTAAGCCGCCCAAGAGCGATCTCGATTTCGTCAATGCTGACTTCTGGCAGGTCTTCGGTGTAGTGGCGTGTAAGAGTGGCTCTAGAGTCCTCATTTCCGGGGTCAGGTCGAGATGCATGCGAAGCGTATAACCGGCCATAGAAGTTTTCCACTTCCGAAAGGACTGCCGGCTTCGAGACAACGACTTCTCCACTTTCTATGGTCAACTTCGTCAGGTGGCTTCTTCCAAGAGATTGTACGAACACTTTTGAACCCCGGTTCTGCTCAATCGCTCTCTCAATAGAGAGAGTACTGGAGCAACGGAGATCGCGTCGCACGTGCGTACTAATCTCTCGGTTTAGAGTCCGTTTCCCTGACGAAGTGACGGGTGGGTTTTCCCGTCGTCTCTTCATTAGCCCCAAAGTCTCTTCGGAAAGCTTCGACTTCTTGCCTTTACGCTGCATTTTACAAAATCTCGTACCTTCTTCCCTGAGGACTCGAACCACATCTTCAAGGTTCTGGTTAACGTCAGTTGTGGTTTCCACGGCAGCAAATCGGTTCTCCAGATTTGACTGGAACGCTTCAGATCCCATGATAGTTTGAAGCAGAGTTGGTCGGAGCCTGGCCTTCATCAAGCGGACTCGTTCAGCTCTGAAATCGATATTCAGAGAGCCTCGAACGAGTCGGTGATCGCTACCGGTATTAAACCTATTGATCACGGAGACGTCTCTGAATATGTGCTTTTTGTCCGCCATGATGAAGTCGATCTCATTCTTTGTCATAGTGTCGGGGCTTTGCCACGTCCACTTCCTTTGGGGTTGCTTCTTGAAGAATGAGTTCATCAAGAAGAGCCCCTCCCGTTCGAGGAAATTGACGAGCATTTGCCCCCTATGATTTCTGCTTCCATATCCATGGGATCCTACTACCGATTCACTGCAATTTTGTACTCCCACTTTAGCGTTAAAGTCCCCCATAACAACGGTGAAATGGGTCTTGGTAGTGGAGTGGAGGGCTCTCGATATGTCATCGAACATATCCTCCACCTCATCGTCCGAGTGTGACGAGGTCGGTGCGTACACTTGCACCACCTTGAGGCTATACCTCTCGGTGAGCTTGATGATGAGGTACGCCACCCTGTTCGACACACTGGACATTTCCACAACGTTGTTAGCTAGGGACTTATTAACCAGAAACCCAACGCCACCTTGGGATTTTTGGTCTCCCTCTCGGAAGTACATCAGGTGGCCTGAATTGAGAGTTATGGTGTCCTCTCCCTCTCTTCGGACTTCACATAACCCAAGTATGTGCCACCTGATGTTCCCAAGTTCCACCTCGAGTTGCGCCAGATGCGAGTCAAGCCGCAGCGTGCGTCCGTTGTACGTCGCCAGGGTCAGTTGGTTGTGGTGGCCTCCCGTAGCCCGGAGATTCTTTGCACCCCCCGCCCCACCGTTACCATGGTCGCCACCATAACCAGGAATAGTGGGGCTGCCGGGAACTGGGGGCCGTGGCCTTTGTCGTGCTTCCATAGGAGGTTATGCCCATAATCGCCACGCTGGGCAGGCGGGTTGGCGATCGCAGGGCGAAGCTTCTCGCACCGGTGACGCTGCTGCCCGTCACCGGTCTGTGGTATTTAGCTCGCCTATTCAGGACGGATATACCGCCGTCGGTCGGTCGCCAGAGCCTCGTTCGTTGCTCAGCAGGATGCACCGCGTGCAGGTGAGGTTGACTTGGGGCGATAGATGGAGGTTCGCCCCCTTACACCCCCACCCACCCACCCTGGCTCATAGGGTAAATATACCAGAAAAATTTGGCCGGTCTGTTAATGGTCTTTGTAGCATAGTTCGTTAGTGCAGTCGCCCGGTTTGCGAAAGATGCGGGTTTGATTCCTGCCTGATGCCAACATGACCAAATGTCTTTTTCTGGTTTTCTGATCTTTAGTGAAGATACTGCATGGAAAATGCTAAAACAATAATAATACATGTATAAACCATTCAAAATGCCTGTTAAATGGTATTTTTTAGATGCTAAACAAACATTATCACTTCGTCTAATCGCATTGTTAGTGGTCAGGGCTAAAGTGTTTTCTAACTGAGGTATTCTTTATGTCCAGTTATATCAGACTTCGGGAAAACGTCGCGAAACTGCGCCGAGGATAAATCGTCTCGAATTTGTCTTCGCGATATACGGACTCGCCTCGCTCTTTGCCGGTTTATTTAGTTTTATGGCCCGCTTAAAATAACACACTCAGCAATATATAGTTATTACGTCTTTAAGCGCTAAAGATTCAATCGCAGGAAGAAATTGGAGCGAAGAATTGAGAGCGCCGTGACCCAGTAGTTAAACACTCTGGCTCGGAACCCGGAGGTTTTTAGATTGAATCTGGCCGGAACACATCCACTTTGGGTTCAGAACACAACAAAAAGCTTAACCGCCGGGCTACGTCAGCAACTCCGATTCTTTAACGAGTCAACTAATAACTGCGAGTCAGTTATTAGTTCGTCATAAAATGAGCTTGATGCACACAATAAGACACTATGTTAAAGGTTATCGTATCTTATTGTTATTTTCATCATTCAAAATTTGGCCGGTGCCACGCTATAGCCCATTTTGAGACCCGTATAAAATACATCTAGGCAGTAACTCTAGCTCTCGATGAATCATTTTCAGTAAAAAAAACTCCCACCTGTTTTGGTCCCAAACCAATTAGTTACATTTTTTAACTAAAAATATACCTGTGTGACAGCGCGTAAACACAGCGCATATTATGCAAGCTTTTTCTTTTCACGGTGCATCCATTTATTACGCCGGCGACGAGTGGCGTCGGGCGCTCGGCCATAACTTGTTACATCGACAACACCATCAACGCACTGCCTTAACACTCAACTTTCAACCTTATCCCAAGTTACTACAGCTTTTAAAGCTGACGGTTTTAAGTTGGGATTTCGAATGATTGGTTCAAAAAAAGTGTGCAACTATGTTATTTAATTTTGAACTCTGAGTGGTCGGTTTAAGGATGGTGGAGTGATGCGTGAATGTGTGGTTTAATTAAATGAGGCGAAGCGTGTGCAGTGACTGCGCACTCTTGTGCAAACTTTTGATTTGCGCTACTTGTGCTGTACTCGTTCAACGTAGATTTTATTCGGGTACAGTCGCCTTTAAATATTCAATTCAATAAAATTCAATTTATACAATTATTTAGGTAGACCATTACACAGTTCTTTTCAATTGTCGAGAATCTTAATCAACATACATAATAACACGATATTTAAACAATACATAAAATGTTCTTCTTAGTCGGACACTCTTGGCAGAGTGGTCGTGGCTGATGATGAACAGGGTAGCGGCTCACCGCTGCCGCTGACAGCCGCACGTCGCGCGATGTTTCTCCACTTATGTCGACTTTGTGCGTTGCGAGTACACTGTACTGCGGTCGACTGTGTAGACTTCCTAATAAGATCGATCCAGCGAGTAGGAGATCGGCCTCGCGCTCTCTTCCCCTCAGTGTGGCCCTGCACTACAAGTCTCTCCATCGAGTTCTCGTTTCTGGAGATATGTCCTAAGAACTTCAGTATTCGAAGCTGCACTATCGACGATAACTTTTCACGTAAGTGAAGTTCTTTGAGGATTGAAACATTGGTGCGAAACGCCGTCCAGGGTATTTTCAGTAGACATCTCCAGTGCGTCGATTTTTCGGCGGTCTTGCAGTCTCATTAAATACATAAAATACATGTACATAATGTGACCACCAGCATCGGAAGGTTGTTTCTACTCAGAAGATCCGGCAAGAAACTCAGCAGTTACTTCTTCTTACCATATTCTTCTGGGCAGTTCAGTGGACACATCCAATAAAATCAAAATACCCAAACATTCATTTATTGAACCTATTGTCTGCGAAACTTCTTACTAATATTTTAATTGCGAAAGTTCGTATTATGGATGGATAGATGTATGTGCCGTGTTGCTCTTTCACGTATAAGCCACTGAATGGATCCTTATCAAGGTTTACAACATTATAGTTATTTATTTTCTCACCACCCTTTAAAAACTGTTCAATATGATGGTCACCACCCTCAGCATTGAGAAATCCGAAGAGGAGGAGGAATCGCCAAAATCTATATTAAACCGTCACCGACCATTTCCCTAATGGGTTAGTCAGAGGCACACCGATTGTTGCCGTCATGGTGAACGGAACATTCATAAGCCCTCATTACGACGAGGAAATCAAAACCCAACGAGGTAAGGGGCGAGTCTACCGCCTTTATCCGGGTTGCTCAGGTTTTATATCGGTGTTTTTCATCAGTGGAGAGTTAGCCGCAAATTGTACAATGAACACAAAGTAGGTCCAAATTTGATCTCGGGACTACTGGATTCCGAGTGTTTAACCACTGGGCCACGACGCTGTCGGTGCCTCAACGCGCGGTCTACATTATTGGTTCAGCAAATATGAGTTAATTAATCGATTCGCCCCAAGATCACGATTACAATTAGAGCACACACTGTATGTTTGCACATCCCCCCTCCCCCCCTCGTACCTTCCCTTCCTCACTCCTAACATTCCAAAATTTCTTCGAGTTCAAACTTCGTAACAACATTTAATGTTATGATTGAATTAAATGTATTCGGCGAAAATGTACCACAAATATTAGCTAAGAAACTTTGCTTACCAATTTAACCACACATTGCCTTTGTTATCTTAACCCGTATTGTAGAAGGCGTAAGGATTAAAATGAATTCTGGAAACTGTGCATTTGAAACGAAATTTTCAATAAGCTGTAACCAGATGATTTTGTTCCCATACGAAATGTTGCTTTATGGATATTATGTACATAAAACAATATTTTGACTGTCGGCTGTCTTCGCAAATATTGAACTTAGTATGAGCGCTATCAAGCATATTTACTTTAGTCTTTACGAATAAAATACATGAATCTATGAATTTCGGCTGATTTGATATTTTCAAAGAGTTTTTCACCTTCATCATTGACAAAAATGTATATCAAAAAAATGAAACAATATTTATTCAAATAATAATCCCTTTATACGAATGCTTTACAAATTCTACAAATTCTCTTCGGGTGCTCTACAGATTGATGGAATGTCACTATCATCATCATCATCATCAGCGTATAGGTACTGACTTTCTGCTGGATGTGGGTCTCCCCTAATATGCGTCGTCGTGGTCTAGGCTTGGCTAGATCTTGTTCACACGTTACAACACGGTCAAATTATAGTACCTAGGCTATGTACGCAGGTGACAATTTTTGATTTCACATCAGTTAATGACTTCACGTATCTACTTCTTTTTATTGTCATCTCATTAGTGGCCAGCCCACTGCCTCTTCCGCTTACTTATCTTGAGAGCTATGTCGATACCCTGGGTTTTCTCATTTCGGGTGCATTCTTTTAGATAAACTCTGAGCATAGATCTCTCTAAAGCTCGCTGAGCGACCGCAAACTAGTGTCTTAACTAAACCACGGTAAAGTAATATAACAGTAACATGACTCATACAAGCGGGCGGAACGCCAGTTATACCTACGCGCCCCGGCGCTAGGCTGATCTTAGGCTGATTCGGTCGCGAATGCGCCGCGCGCCGTGCAGTATCGGACGGACAGTTTGGTGTGTTTTGTGCAATTTGGTAACATAATATTGTAAATGTACTATGTCAGAGCAGGGTAAAAGAGTTTATTGTGCTGTGTTTGGTTGTTTAAATTCATCAAGAACGCACCCAGAGATATTATTCTTTAAATTACCTGGAAACTCCGAAAGGTAAGTTTAAAATGTTTCGTTACGTACCTACATAATAGCACGTAATTTGGTTTTTTTTTAAAGACAGGTATTTCGTTTTTTCCTCCAAGTAATACCTACACCTGGATTATTGAATAAATGAGTAGACAGGCTGAAGGACAGTGACAGACAAGTGAAATAGATGGTTCCGCGGAAGATTAAATAGGCAGGTTAGATAAGTAAGTAGGTAATTCGTGATACTTCACGCTTGCATTAAAATTTGCGGGTTTATAGTTTAATTCAACACCGGGTGAATGAATGTCCTTAAGTAGGAGTTTCATTGTGCGCACGATACGTATCAATTGGTAGTGAGATTATGTACCTACCTACATATTATCTACTCTTCGAGTACTTAAAGGATAGTTTTAGCTAACGCAATAGTTTTCTTATATAGCTAGTCCGCCGCAAAATTTGGTTGATTGCAGGTAGGTATTAAGATAAAATAGTCAATATTTAATGTGTCAAAATTATAACTTCGCGTTTTAAATACAAAATTTTAAACCAACTTAGCGTGCTTTATGGTATATATCCTGTTTCCATTCACATACGAATTTCATTTCTTTAAATACAAATACAATATTTACCATCACAAAAAACAATTTCAAAACAAGAAAGAAACAAGTATCCGGATGTTTTCAAATACTACAGGCGGCAGCCCTATCGCGTGGCGACGGACCGCGCGGCAGTAGGCACTTTACTCAAGGACGGGGCCGAGTCATATTACTGTTATATTACTTTACCGTGACTAAACTGTTGGTGTTCACGTACGTCACACGCTTCTGAACGTCGTAACGAGTATGTTATTATGAAATCGTATCTAAACAGTAATGTTCTCTTAGAAGTCAATTACTTAAGATTGTAAAGAATTGACGGAATTATTGTTCTCCTGACCGGACCCATGCACTGACAAACCGTTTCATGGGGCTCAAGGCTGGTAATAAAATACTAGCCTTGTGTTGAACTCGATGATGAAGTAGGGGGGTAGCGCAGGTCAGGAAAACTCCAATGAACAATGCTAGGACTTCAGCTCACTTTATTCGCACTTATATTCCGTAGCCAACCGTCCTGTTCGACGGTCAGCAAGAGAAGAACGTTGCAACCGGCCAACCGTCCCACCACCATTTTTGACATTTAGTGTTGCCATAGAGAAATATGATTTACCAATCGATAGTATCGATTTCAAATTGAATAAATGAATTAATCTAAAAATCGATACTTAGAATAATACTTTAATTTGATTAATAAATTACGTAATTTAACGAACCCTAACTCTTGAGTGAGTGAATTAAATCACCATATCGTTAAGTTTTTGCATCACCTTTTTTCACCTAAAGAGACACACCGAGTCAGTGCGTTTTGATTTAGAGGTATAGGTATGTAAAGCTAGAGATTAGCCTTAAATACTGTCAGATGTTATCAAGTAACTGTATGTGTATCGACTAAGCTTAACCACTTGAATGTACTGCCATATTCTTAACAAAGAAATAAATTCTGATTTCTTATTATCGATGGCAATCTAGCAACATCAGCTGTGGTTGATTGCTTTACATGACTTCCAAAAACACAAAATTCTAGCTGAATTAGTCACTCGTTTTACTACCCATCCTGGCTCGTGTAGTTGCACATTGGTAGTTGGATCTGATTGCTTGGCCACATATACACTTTTTCTGTTCATAAATACCTATTTATTGAGGTACTTCACTGAATGTTCATTTCACTAATGTATATTTGAAGACCAAGGCCTGCAATTCTGAGACAAGCATAAGTTAGACTCTTGAGAGGTCGATACCCACAAATGCCCAGAGTTGGACGTAGCGCCATAAATATCTTTGGATAGCAGCCGGCCGTGCCCCGCAGGGCGCTCACGCACCGGGACCATTTAGAGTTGTTACATTGTCATGTTATATATCGATAAGCGTACATTTTTGCTCAACAAAATATTACCTTGAGTAAATGAGATAAAATAAAGAAGTTTATTAGAAGGTTTATGCAGGCTGTTTTTTAGATTTCGTCAATTTTGTTTCTGTTGACGTAAATGAGAAATTGTTGGGTTAAGAAAACAACCATGTCAAAAAGTATAGGCTATAAGGCTTCCATTCCATATTTTTGGACAGTTTGACGCTTTATTTTTTTTAATCGGCTATGTATTTATTTAAATCTTAATTATTTAAGTTTTTTATGTGTGAGCTTAAAGCTCATCAAACGCTACAGTTTCTACTTCTTGCTGTTTATTTTAAGCTTCTGCCAATGAGAAGCTATACCAAAGCATCAAATAAAAAATGGAGCCAGATTATTTAAAAACTATAATTAAAGAAAAACACACCACGAATATATCTGACATAAAATTTTAAAAAGCATAACATCGATAGTGAGGGGCATGGCGCGTTACTACAGCACAAGATATAGGGCTCGCATCGTTTATTGACATTGACATCGGCGCGTTTTATCATTATTGTATTGCTCCCACGCTGATGTATGGCGGCGCGGGAACTTACCAGAATAGCTCTGAAAGTACCTACAGCTCAGCTTTAACTTCTAAGAAAGCACTTCAAAATAAAAAAAAGCTGGGCTTTATCACGAGTATGATTTGTCACAACTGTTTCTGCCAGCAGCCAATATTCTACACCAGCTTATTTACTGTTACATCTTATAGGTAATTAAGTATTGCGCTTTAAAAAGTGTTAAATAGCTTTCGTAATAGCGACATAGCTCGAAGGATTGCATCGTTGAAGTGGCAGTGAGCGGGACACATAGCGTGGAGAACTGTTGGCCGTTGGGGCGGAAAAGTTCTCGAATGGCGACCGCGTACCGGACGACGTTCCGTAGACTGACAGGCCCTCCACAAGGTAGACCGACGATCCTGCCAACTTCGAAGGTACTGCCGTGTCACTTCTTTGCTCGACTTAGCGAGGGCACTGCCGTGCCCCTGGACCCGCCGAAAAAGACGGGTGTTATAAGTTTGACATCTGAGTGTTGGTCACGTGTCATACGTCGCGTCGTTTGTGAAGCCTCAATGCGAGCGCCCGCGTAGAGCAAAACCCGGAGCGTCTGACTTTATTTCGTTTATTCTAACCACCTTGAAGAGACAAAGACTGCTTACCGCGGAGTTGTGGACTAATAAATAAATAAATCGATAACTTTACAGGATGTTTCAAAAATACCCCTAAAGACTGAAATGGCAAAGAAAGTGTATGCATCTGAAATAGTAGGTGTCGTCCCTTTTTTTCGTATCTTTAACGGTTTTGGTAAGAACGTATATCAAATGTTTACAAAAATGACGATATTAATTCGATTTATCAATATAAAACGTAGGGGCGTGAACAAAGGAGGTCGCTCCTGGTCACTCCCGGTTAGGGTCAACTTGGGTCCATGAACCCAAATTAGTGCTGGGTGTTCCTATGATCGATGTTATTTTACGTTGATTTACTGGAAATTCAAGTTAAGAGCTACGACTGTAGGAAATTTACAAGGGACTCCTTTCAGGACCTTGTATGACCCCCTTAAGTTATTAAGGGTATTTTTGTAACACCCTGTATATTGTTATGTTGTGAATCGTACACACTCATAGTGCAGCTTTTTTACATCCGTCAAGATTCAACTAATTAAACTAATAATTTTTTTTTTTAAAGTCGTCTACTTAACTCTGTTCCAAATAGGTAGGTTTAGGTAGGTTTAATTAATAGGTAGGTTTCATTTAAAGTCAAAGTTTTTGAAATTCTTGTGATGTAAACTTTTACAAGACGTATTTACCTGCCATGTTTTACAGTAGAGCCCAAACCATAAAATAATAACTAACTTACTCGATTTGTTACTGCAATAAATCTTCTTTTTTTTAAATAAGTTCTTGCTTAGCCCTATCGTTGCCTTATAGAAAACACCTTGTTGGAAAAAATAAAATAAATAAATCTGTGCGTCCTGTGAAAAGTGGTACATGTCAAAAAAGACAACTTTACAGTAATGAAGGTTATGTGTTTAAAAATTCATAAACCGAGTTCGAATAATTATTTTTTAATAGTAATGATACTAATTTATAGGGGTCATATTAGTTCACAACTTGTTAAGTTCCTGCTTAAATTCGATACCTACACAAAGAGATATTTAAAAAAAAGTGTTTGCTGTATCAAAACGCACCAAATGTATGATAGTGTATAATGATTCTAAATGAGTTGTATCACTTTAAACACTGTGTAAAGCTTTGGTGACAGCTGATATTGTTGCTTTGGAAGGTAGTTTTTTTACAAAACTGAATCAACTATTGCCCTGAGAGATAACAAATAAGTCAAATTATTCAATCTGCAAAAGCACTAAAAGCACAAAACTGTCGAAAGTTGTGTTTTTTGGTACACATATCATTTTACACGAAAATAGCGGTCGTATTATTCTGTGTTTTTTGATATATGTTGACTTGTATCTCTGCCCAAATTAGTGTTGTATGATACAAGAAAATTTTCAAAGACAAAGGGAATGAAAAAAAGTACTAGTATGAAAAATATTCATTATTCAAGAGTATCACAAGTAACAAGTTACACACATGTGTGCAATGTGTGCCTGAGAGATCAATATGCAATGTGTGCCAGATAAAGCTCTCTCCATTGCTCGCTGGGTGACCTTGAGCCTTCTTGTGAGACCCATAGTAAACGACCACGTCTCACTCCCATATGTCATTACTGGCAACACACACTGGTCAAAGACTTCGTCTTGAGACATTGAGATTTTTTGGACGCGAGTATATATCTGAGCTTCCTGAAAGCCGATTCCGAGCTGGATTCGACGAGATATCTTTTTCTCGAAGTTGGACTGTCCCAGGTAAACATAGTAGTAAACAACTTCGAGTGTAATGTGCCCAACGTTAACTGAAGTGGGTGCAACATGGGCATTAAATATGATTTTCGTCTTGTACATGTTCATCCTAAGACCCACTGTTTGAGAAGCATTACCGAGATCTTCGAGCTTTATGTTCAGGTCTTCCAAGGTCTCAGCCATAAGCTATCATCGGCGTATCGCAGGTGTGTTAGGTGCTCGCCATTGATGTTGATGCCACGTCCTTTCCAGTCCAGAAGCTTGAAAATATCCTCCAACGCAGGCATAGTGGCGTTTTCGTATAGGTATCTTAGCACCTCGATGTACCTCTAGTCTATTTGGTGCCTTCGGAGAGACTGAAGCACTGCCCAGGTGTCAATCGAATCAAAGGCCTCCTGTCCACGAACGCTAGGCAAAGTGGCAAGTTGTACTCTTCGATCTTCTGTATAACTTGCCGCAGCGTATGAATATGGTCTATGGTAATAGTACCATTACCTTACCTCCCGAACAAAACGGGTTCCAAAAAGACTCTATAGTATTTTTGGACTCTATAGTTTTTTAGGTTGGAAGTCGTCAAACATGAGGGCGAGACGATTCGTAGCAAGTTATGTTTAGTAAGGCTCTGCTCTAATAATATTCCCTTGTTGTTCGATGTACTACTCCTATCATTACTTTTTATACAGGAAGAAGAAGAAATATTTTTCTCCACGGAATCATCATCTTCTTCATTATTTTTATTACAATTCATATTTAACATGTCTAACATGCGTTTAGTACGGCAAGAAGGACGCTGCAACAATGACATTTAACATTTTAGACCGTCCAAAAACATAAGATAGAAAGATATTAAAAGCAAGTTTACATTACTCAAAAACACAATAGATTTTGTGTATTTTGATGCAACTGGAATAGTCATTTTGTGTTAATTGATATAAGTGCATTTTAATAAAAATGCACAAAAGAAAACAATTTTTGTGTAAGATGATACATCTAATACGTAGGTTCTGCGCCATGTTGAATTTGCTTTGACGGCGCGCGCGGACACCACGTCTCGTAGCTTATGCGGCACTGGCCCTGCGGCACCCTGCGCGGACGGCGCAGTTGCGTCCCCGGCGCCCCGCGCAACCCTCGCGTTCAGAAGATGTATCAGTTTGCACATATTTTGATCTAAAAACGTTAATATTTTTCGGTTGTGTTTGATATAACTTTATATGTATCATCTTACACATAAATAGTATTTTTATATTTTTGTGACGTATAATACAACTTTAGTTATACCGATGGAGGGTGCAAATTTTACTTCGTGACAATTGATACAACTAAATATGTATCAAGTGACACCTTATTACATGGTTATAAATAAATGTCAATAATAATACTTCTTGAGATACACCTTTATACACATTTTTTTATATCATAACGTCAATACTTTGAACGATACATGTTAATATGTATTTATTTACACAAAAATATTTACCAAAACGCGTCATTTTGTCATAGATGTATCATACGATCTCGGAAACTAATAGACGTATAAAAATGTTGATAACACAGAAAAAAAGAGTATTTTTTTCTGATGAAGGTGCAAAAATAATCTCAAATTCGATATAAGTCGACTTATACCACTTTTCACAGGAGGCACAGAAATTATTTATTTTGTTTACGAATAACAAAAAAAGTGTGTCTCGTTGAACTCTTTTGAAGGAACATCGATCGGTCAACGCGACAAAATAAAAATTAATTTATTTTGTCGCGTTAATATTGACAAAACTTCAAGATTCGTTGCAGAGCACGATCCACGCATAAAACTAACCATAAATATTTTCACCAGGACTAAAATGATCCTCCTGCGAATAGAAATTTAAGAACTAGCTTCTGCTAGCAACATCGTCCGCGTGGACTATGATACAAAATTTCATGTTTTTAACTCCGAGGAACATAGATTTTAGCTCTACTGATAAAACTGATACTGCTGAAACTGAAAAAAAATGATAGAGCTACTGAATGACAGTTGCTCTATCAGTTTTTCTTACAGTGAAGCTGTGAAAAAGGTTTTTATACTTAGTAGCTTTTAGTAGTCTCAGTAGTGGCGATTTTAAAAAGGAGAGATTGGGTACTCTTAAAAATATTGTCTTGAAACGGCAAAGTGAGACCTCAATTAAAAAAAAAATCTTTACTTATTTTGTTTATTAAGAACACCAACGAATTGAATTTCAGCTTTCGTTTTTCATTCGTTTTCATTTTTTCTTTCGTTTTTCATCATCATTTTTAGATTTATTAAGAAGCCGGCTGTCGGAGGCATGCCATTCATTGCCGTGGTTTTTTAACTTTCATCAAATAAGTATTTGGTAGTGTTTTTTCAGCTTAAGAAACCGGTGAGCAGTTTGTTAGCATGAAGTTAAACGGCATATCATTCTGAGTCGCGGCCGAACCGTATCTCTGGAAATAGGGCTGACAAGACACCTAGCTATTTACTAAAAGATCTTTGTGATTCGGACAATTGTATATTATATTCTTGAAAATAAGTTATAGTTGCAAATAAATATTTCACTCAAGCAAACTGCAGCTACACTCCAGGTCTTGCACAGTAAATTGAAAGCTAAGCACATAGGTTAATATTTTAGACTTTCGTCAGCCCTACTCGCAGTAAATCCGACGCGGTGACTTAACGGCGGCATAAATACCAGCGAGAGGCGAGGGAGGGGAATACAACAGGGAGGGTGGGTAATTTACCGTTTAATTGCGCGCCATCTATTAGCCAGCGCGAGCAACTCGCGTCCGTCTTCATGATAAAGGATGCAAGTCGATCTTGGTACTCACCACTGGATGCAAGAGTAGTTTATATTTGGGAGGAGGGATTTAAGGAGCTGTTTGTTAGCTGTGCTTGAGCCGATACGGGTTGAATTTGTAATTTTGTTTAAAAAGTTTGTTTATTGAATGCATATCTCCAGCCATCAGCTAAGTCACGGTTTTTTACCTTGCTACCGGAATCTTTCTTAACTTTAAAACAAGCTTTTGAAAAAGTCTACGTCAGTAATGTTGTGTCATGGTCCTTCGAACCGGATTATAATTCAAGTAATTTATATGGTAGCTTTGTATAAGAAAATGACAGTTTTTGTGCCATCATGGGGACATTATTTTGTAATAATAATTATGTAATAAAATAATTTAGCTTTTTAAGTTAGGTTTTTGTAACTCACTGTTTTGGTAAGGTTATGTATACCTGTAATTAGCTGATGTATAAGAACTAAACTCATTGTATGTTTGTGGAACTCCTGTATACATCTTGTTGTTGGTGTGCTTAAATAAATAAATTCATTTTTAGTAAATAGCTACTAGGGTAGTCCCTTTCTTCTCCGAATATCGTACGTCCGAAAATCAAAATCCCGAACGCATTTTCTATAATCATCACTATCCATAATGGTCTCGTATACGAAACTTTGTTTCACCTAATAGTCCACAACTATAATGGTTTTGTGCCTAAAATTGAGTGCTATGAAAATTATACGTCCTAATTTTACTAGCTATAAAATCACTTGGTCTAAGTGTAATTTGACATAATGAATGTTTGTCCGAATGGTGGTTCATAATAACAATGTAAGTCCGAATTCGAGGGTTAGTAATTTTTTACAAACGCTAAAATAAAATGCATGCTGCATCCCTGCTCGCATTTTTACCTGCATGCTGCTTGCTTGCCCGTATGCTGCATGTTTGTTTACATGGTGAATGCCGAGGGCGGATCCGACATGGCCGTGATGGGTTCGAAGGTTAAGGCGTGAGCGCAGCTCACGCCTTAACCTTCGAGGGTTAGTTATTTTTTTTTCCCTAAAATACCCTAACCCTAAAATAAAATGCATGCTGCATGCTTGCCTGCATGCTGCATGCTGTATGCTTGCCTGCATGCTGCATGCTTTCCTGCATGTTGCATGCTTGTTTACATGGTGAATGCCGAGGGCGGATCCGACATGGCCGTGATAGGTTCGAAGGTTAAGCCTTAACCTTCGAGGGTTAGTTTTTTTTTTTTTCAAACCCTAAAATAAAATGCATGCTGCATGCTTGCCTACATGCTGTATGTTTGCCTGCATGCTGCATGCTTTCCTGCATGTTGCATGCTTGTTAGTTAGTTATTTTTTTTTCAAACCCTAAAATAAAATGCATGCTGCATCCCTGCATGCTGCATGCTTGCCTGCATGCTGCTTGCTTGCATGCAATTTTTATAGAAAAAAATATTCAGGACAGATAATAACATTTATGCAATTTCGATTTTAGGGCTCGATACATTATGAGAAGAGACGTTAGGACAAAACACTATTATGAGAAAAGCAGTTAGGTTTAATAAATATTATAGATTGTGATAGTTATGGCAAAGAATTTTAGGACATATAACGTTTCGGAATTATGATTTTAGGGCAAGTGATATTATGAGACAGTAAATTAGGGCTACCTATCATTCGGACCAATGATAATTATATCAGAAAACATTATGATACCTTAAATCATAAAAGAACCAGAACCAAAATTAAAAAAGTATTTCATGTCCCTCGCGTCCGAACAAACTTTGGCCTTTTTTCCCCTCTCCATAGAATTCTAACCAAATATAACGCTCAGAATAAATTATCCGAATTAGATATTTTCCATAACACAAATAATTCTTTCAAAAATAAATTAGTTAAATCAACCACTACAACTTTTCAATCAACTCACGAATAGTTTGGCTTTGCGATTTAGAATTAGTATTAATTATTTTTGTTAACTTTTATTATAAACATTGGCAAATGTTATGTACGCCGGAATTGTTATATGTATAAGGTAAGATAACCCTGTATATTATGTTTGTCATTGTGTCATTGTGATACATATGATGTGGCTGTACTAATAAATAAATTATGGACAAAAATTTTATGAGACACAATAGAGAACCAGCTACTAGTCATGCGAAAAAATTAACATATTTAACCATCTGAATTTTTACACGGACATGTGATCACAAACCTATGTTGCAAAAAGTCCAAAACCCACTAAAGAGAACCCATAAAATTCAATGCATACATACATTATCTAGATAATATGAATAACTAACCAGGCTGCAAATAGAAACGTTGGAGACACTGAATGTTACATGCAGCACTTGAACGACGTTTAATTCGCTAATGGAGACGTGAACGTTCAAATGTTCATTTATTTTTGCGGGGGACTATTCTGGTACTCGCTCTGAGGTAAGAGAAATGAACAGAAATTTGAAGTAGCCTTTTTTAGGATGACCCGAAAAAAATGGAGTTAGCATCTGAAGGTAATTAGGTAATTATTTTAAGGATGACAAAACAGAATCTGTAAAGGGCCAGGTCCTCCAGGCTTTGTCATTTGTATTCATCATAGTTTTTAAATCTATAAGTATATAACTTACACTATGATGTAACTGAATGTAATCAATTTCTTATGTTTTTAATGTCTTAGGTCTGTTTTTTGTATAGATGCGCTCAATATTCGTTTGGAATTCTTTTTCACTATTTTCATTCTGCTAAATTCTTCAGATTAGGCGCCGAGTATATTCGGCTCGAGTATTCAATAATTATGGCTTCACGATACAGTTTAAAACAAATTATGTCAAAAGAGGTATATTAGTCGAAAAAATCCTATGCAAGTTGGATAGAGTTACTAAAATACTTTATTCTTCAAATCCATATTTATTTTAAAACCATATTTATTTCATATCTTATGGTTGCTACGGTATTTTCTTTGACTCGGTGGTCAGGTACGGCTCGCTTGTCACCTAGCCAGGAGCGATACGTAGCTTACATAATACGATATTTAGAATAATTCAGAAGCATATAATACCATAATAATAATAGCATTCGGTATTCGGTTATTCTGGTTTAAGAACTTTATTTTTCTCATAAAGAGCTTACATTCACTTACTATGAGACATAAATTACTTTAATTCTACAAATTTTGTAATAAGCTGCTCGTACCATACATTATTAAATTAATTAAAGTACATAAAAACATTATTTCCTCACCATAAACATGATTACAATTACAATTAAAAGTAAAATAAAATATAAAATACAGTAAAATAGGTAACTAACGTTCCTATTCTCTAACAACATTCACATCAGCAAAATAGGCTTAGAATCGCAATAATGGCCGTTGATACAAAAATATTAAAAAGCAGTAAGGCAGGTTATTCGGTGAAACTACTTTTCGTCGTTACTCTGGTTTTTTTGTATCAGTATTTGAAGATAGCCCCTCGACAGCGCGAGACATTGTTATTGTCCCGCGTCGACGCCACCTGTCCGATCTCTGTTTGTTACGCCACAGTATAAACCATACAGTAGGCTATCTAAGGCCGCCCGCCGAGTTATTAGCCTAGCGTGTACACAGACACGTGGCACAGCCCGTCCGTACTGCCGCCTCCCTATGCCTCCCTATTTTATGCTAGCGTGTGCGTGATATCGCGACGCGGCGCGCGACTCTCAAACCGAGAGTGGCACTTTTGTATTTAGATGTTCTACTGTATGGTTTATACTGTGGTTACGCGCCCTCTTCGTCGGCTCGCCGTTTGTCGAAGATTAATGGTCCACCTTCATTTGTTTAACAATGCATTGGATGTTGGCTGAATATGACGGGATGTGTTTGTTGGTGACCTTAACAATATTGTGATCAAATGGGTGCAAGGTTGAATGAATCGAATCGATTATTTGAATAGTAGTATCTGTGGTTAAAGTAAAAGTTTATAGTTGCTTATTTCTCGCAAATGATACCAGACATAAGGTAACTATATGAAAAAGTTCTTCCAAATTTAGTGTAGGTTTTTATATTCAGCTAAAAGCACAATTAGACACCAGAACTGTGGTTTCAAGGCGCCAGGGACTAAAACAAAAATGTATCACCCGGGTGAAACATTTTGTTCCCAACTGCTTGTAATCTGGCATTAATTTACATTCAATCGAAATCTATCAAAAAGACAAGAAGGTAATAACAAAAGTTCAGTACAAGTTAGCTTAAGATTTCCGCAAACAGTTTACGTAACAGTTCAAGCAAAACAACAACATACGTGTCTCAAAAATGTGCAAAAGCCCCTCATGAGTAGGTATTGTGTTGAGTGCAGGCATCTCGCATCAAGAGGCTCCGTAGTGACGTAAAGAGGTCGCGGAGGGCGCGGGAGGGGCGAGGGCGAGGGGCAACAAGGTGCAAATGTGCATCTCGCGATGAGCCGCCCGAATGTGCCTCAGTTATGCAAACAACGGGGATTTGTAGACACTGGAACTGGCTAGGATTTCATTATACATAAATCATTTTTATATTCTTTAATACATACGGCGCTCAAACTTGGTCTCTGACAAAGCATCAGAGGTCCGCCCTCGAAGTACCTGTGCCAGAGAGCGATGGAGCGTAGTATTCTCGGTGTCAAATTGACAGACCGCATGCAACACCGTGATACGCGCTCAAACTGGCATTACTGAAATCTCCCAAAAGGCCGCTCGGTTGAACCTTCCTAACCTTCTTGTTCTGTATGTTTTTTATGTGTTGCGATGTTCAAAATCAATAAACGTTTTATCTTTCTTTCTAATCAAATTCTCTTAATAAACGTTTTGCTGCTACGGCAGTATTAAGCCGCGTTTCCACTTGGCAACAGTTGACGCACAACAAGTGACATGTCCGGCAACGTTCCACAACCAGCGCAACATGACGCTAAGCGTGATAGTTATTTTTGTGCACTAATACAATAGTTTCACGTTGATGATCAACATGAGCTCCATGTTGTGTAATATGTCGCGCGGCAAATTTTGCTTAGTGGAAATGTGGCTTTAGTTCTAGATGATACATTGTATATTTATTTTATGTAGGTATATATTATGTACTTGTGTATGTTATTTTAGGTGTATCTTATGTATATATTGTATTTTTTATATATTTTGTGTATCTTCTAGGTGTACTATATTATTTTACGTATTTTTATCATAAATCAAAATATCTTTGTTTATCTAGCAAATTGCACAACCCAAACTCCCTCAACTCTCTGTTGAGCCTTGCGGTTGACTGGTAGAGAATCTTCGTTTTTGTAATTTTGTAAAATGAAGAATAAATAAATAAAATGGTATTTGAGGGGGGTCTTTATAGAGATTTCTCTTCTAGTAATCACTGTGTCTGACATCGTGGTGTCTCGTCGCTCCACATAGCTGCGTAATTTGTTTATTATGTTTACGCGCTGCCATTTCCGTTCGCCGGCGAGACTGTTGGTAAGAAATCCAATTTGCTGTTTGCTCCTCGGGGTGCGAGCAGAAGCATATAGTAGTAGTACTGTTACGGAATCTATTGAGCAATATCACAGGAGTAAAAAGTCTTTCGTTTTGACTTTTTTTTGCGTATTTTTCAAACTTACCATAAGTTAATTCTGAATCATATCATCATCAAATGCGACTGATTGCTCTCGTAGTTCTGAACAGAACATTCAGATTCCCACACTTCGCCGAGCGTATTTTGTTTTTTTATCGGTGTTTTATAACACCGGAGCCTTTTTTTGTTTTTGTATATGTTATTTTAGATGTATCTTATGTATTTTTTATATATTTTGTGTATCTTCTAGGTGTATTATCTTATTTTACGTATTTTTATCATTAATCAAAATATCTTTGTTTATCTAGCAAATTGCACAGCCCAAACTCCCTCAACTCTCTGTTGAGCCTTGCGGTTGACTGGTAGAGAATCCCTCTTGGCATTAAGTACGCCCATTGTACTGTTTTTGGAATTTTGTAAAATAAAGAATGAATGAATGAAATTATATTTGTGGAAGGTCTTTATAGAGATTTCTCTTCCAGTAATCACTGTGTCTGCTAACATCGCGGTGTCTCGTCGCTCCACATAGCTGCGTAATTTGTTTATTATGTTTACGCGCTGCCATTTCCGTTCGCTAGCGAGACTGTTGGTAAGAAATCCAATTTGCCGTTTGCTCCTCGGGGTGCGAGCAGGAGCATATCATATTCTGAACCATGTGGTGTTGTTACGGAATCTATTGAGCAATATCAAAAAAGTAAGAACTCTTTCTGTTTTGACTACATTTTTTTTGCGTATTTTTCAAACTTACATAAACGGCCTAAATACGTCCCACTGCTGGGCACAGGCCTCACCCCAACTATGAGGTGGAACAAGCCATACTTCAACACGCGGGCTCAGTGCGGATTGTTGGAGGGGTGCAAAGTTAGTGAGCAACCTTATTGCCAGATGTTATCAAGCCACCCTTCTTAGGCCTCTGACTGGGCTTAACGACTGACATCTAACGACGTCAGCCGGTACCAACTGCTTGACGTGCCTTCCGAAGCACGGAGATGCCCGAAAAACATATCTCTAAACTTCGGTTGGGTGGTCACCCATCCCATTACTGACCCAGCGTGTGTTGCTTTACAACAGCGATCGTCGTCGATCACTGTCACAACTACGCCACGGGCAACATATCGCGCGGCAAATGTTGCCTAGTGGAAATGTGGCTTTAGTTCTAGATGAAAAAAAATTGGAGGGGGTTCTTTATAGAGATTTCTCTTCTAGTAATCACTGTGTCTGACATCGCGGTGTCTCGTCGCTCCACATAGCTGCGTAATTTGTTTATTATGTTTACGCGCCGCCATTTCCGTTCGCCAGAGAGACTGTTCGTAAGAAATCCAATTTGCTGTTTGCTCCTCGGGGTGCGAGCAGGAGCATATCATATTCTGAACCCTGTAGTGCTGTTACGGAATCTATTGAGCAATATCACAGAAGTAAAAATTCTTTCTGTTTTGACTATTTTTTTGCGTATTTTTCAAACTTACCTTAAGTTAATTCTGAATCATATCATCATCAAATGCGACTGATTGCTCCCTTCAGATTCAAGTTCAAGTTAACAGTAAAATGCCCCCCATTTTACTGTTAACTTGGGCCGTAGTACAGTGGTAACGAGTGCTGGTAAATAATTTGGTATCCATAGGGTTGGGGGTCGATTCTCTCGCCAGTCACAAAGTTTTTTGTAAAGCAACACACCCCCACCGAAATTTAGTGATGTGTATTTCGGGCATCTCCGTGCTTCGGAAGGCACGTTAAGTAATTAGTCCCGGCTGACGTCGTAGATGTCAGTCGTTAAGCCTAGTCAGAGGCCTTAGGGCGGCTTGATAACGTCTGACTTTAAGGTTGCTCACTAACCTTGAACCCCTCCAACAACCCGCACTGAGCCCGCGTGTTGGAGTATGGCTCGTTCCACCTCATAGTTGAGGTGAGGCCTGTGCCCAGCAGTGGGACGTTTATAGGCCGTTTATGTTATGTTATACAGGGTGTTTCTTCTAAGGTGTCAAGCCGACGCCAGCTGATAGTAGGGTACCATACCTATCGATTTAACCCCCATGTATGTTCTACGTTTTTTTGTAGTTTTCGAGATAATGATGTTTTTGTTATTTTTAAAAAAAATGTGAGCACTTGATTTTAAATAATTATAACTTTTTTTTCGTTTGACTTTTATTGGATATTTTCTTTTTATTATAATGTCTATTAATTGCAGTTTTATGATTAAAATAATCTCTGTCCTAACTTAACTACAAGATACAAAAAATTTGATTGATAGTGAAAAAAAAGTGAATCATGCAGAACATAACTAAAATTCAATCGTGAATTAAAAAAAACAAAAGGTATTCCATAGCTTCTTACTAATTTCAAAAACTGCGCAGCATCATAAGCTTTCATAATAATACAAGAAAACATGTCCTTTGTGGGGCATTATTCGCTGTAATCGATGCTTAAGTCTTGAGAATCGGAAATAAGTGTAATTTTCATACCTAATCATTTTCTAGTATTTTGGCATAATTTTGTCATTTCTGAGATTTATTGTCTTCTAACGTTTAAACAAAGCTCATTTGTTAATAAAACAGTCATTTTATAACTTCCAATTATCCGAAAGTCACAACTCCTGTTGTAATTAAAATGTTGAAATTGAGGAAACCGGAACATGTTTTGAATCGATTATCGAACTGTTTGAGTACTATGTTCAAAATACGCGTACATAAAAAATAATAAAGATGGTCCGGTTTCCTCAATTTTTTTTTATTACACCAGGAGTTGTGACTTTCGAATGATTGGAAGTTAAAAAATGACTGTTTTATTAACAAATGAGCTTTGTTTAGACGTTAGAAGACAATAAATCTCAGAAATGACAAAACTACGCCAAAATACTAGAAAATGATTAGATTAGATTAGATTAGATTAGATAATTTATTTCTCAAATTAAAGTTCACTACAAATTACATCAGATGTCAAAATATAGGTCATTCAAATTGAGATCGTCAGAGAAGTGGAATTACAATAAAAATACAATAAAATTAAAATTAAACTGATTGGAATCAAAATTAAGTCGAATAAAATTACAATAAAATAAAAGAATAGATCAATAAAAAGTCACAAATAAAATCAAAATAAACAATGTCAATGGGTTACAATAAAATTAATTAATCATTTTTCATGTCAAGGTTTATAAACTCGGTTGTTGAATAAAATGGATTTTCCAATAAAAGGTTTCTCAGCTTGCTCCTAAATACCTCGTCTGACGGTTCGCTTTTTAGCTTGGCGGGCAGCTTTTCATAGTAAGTAGGCCCAATGACACGTGGATTCCTCTCCGAAAGTGCCATGCGACGAGGAACTGATCTAAGACGGCCTGCAAGATGGCTCCGTTTATTACTATCCATACATTTAAATTTTGGTAAATTTGTCCTGACATATATTAAAATTTCAAATAGATAGACTGAATAGTGGGTCATTATGCGATGCGTCACAAATAAATCTCTACATGAATGCCGAGGTTTCACCCCCAACAGAGTTCGTAACGCACGCTTTTGTAGAATCAGAACTCTGTTGGCATCAGTTGAGTTTCCCCAAAGTAGTGTCCCATAGGACATCAAAGAATGAAAGTGGGCAAAATAAACCTGCCTTAGCGCGTCAACTGAGACTAGCGGCCTCAGTTTTCGCATCGCAAAGACCGCACCACTCAGCCTATCACACAGTCTGTCTACATGGCACTTCCAGTTCAGATTTGAGTCGAGTGTAAACCCAAGGAATTTACTCTCAAAACACAATGGCATTGGGCCTCCCACCAAGCACGCAGGTAGTGTAATGTTTCTGCCTGAAAACACCATGACATTCGACTTAGCGATTAAGTATGAAAATTACACTTATTTCCGATTCTCAAGACTTGAGCATCGATTACAGCGAATAATGCCCCACAAAGGACATGCTTTTTTGTATTATTATGAAAGCTTATGATGCTGCGCAGTTTTTGAAATTAGTAAGAAGCTATGGAATACCTTTTGTTTTTTTTAATTTACGATTGAATTTTGGTTATGTTCTGCATGATTCACTTTTTTTTCACTATCAATCAAAATTTTAGTATCTTGTAGTTAAGTTAGGACAGAGATTATTATAATCATAAAACTGCAATTAATAGACATTATAATAAAAAGAAAATATCCAACAAAAGTCAAACGAAAAAAAAGTTATAATTATTTAAAGCCAAGTGATCACAAAATTTTAAAAAATAACAAAAACATTATCATCTCGAAAACTACAAAAAATCGTAGAACATACATGGGGGTTAATTCTATAGGTATGGTACCCTACTATCAGCTGGCGCCGGCTTGACACCTTACAAGAAACACCCTGTATATCCGGGTTCGATTTTCTCACCAGCCACATCTCAATGTTTGGTAATAAAAATTTCTGGATCTGACCTCAGCTTCTAACTTTGGATGGAGGTACCTTACGCACTAATGACGGCTGTTAAATTTTAGCACTATAAACGTGTTTAAAATATAATCTGGGTAACTTCCAATTAAGTTCATCTTGTTAACAAAGTATCACCTTAGCAGCTCAAATGCTGTCGTTTCGCGTATGGTGTCGGCTCGGTTCTGTCTGCGTGGTAATTAACGGGCCTCGCGGGAAATTAGCGAGCGGCGCACGCGACACCGCGGTGCGACCGGACTAATAGGCAGCCATGTACCAAAGGTTAAGGTTATGGAAATACAATAGGTAAGATAAGATATACTTTATTGCAAAAAGAAAACTATTACATAAAAATGTTTACAGAGATATAGCAGTAGAATGTAGGCGGCCTTATCGATATCAGGCTTAAGAGGCCACGGACTACCTACCACTTACTTTTTCTTTTGTCAAGACATTAGACGTTATATGTCGCCAAGTGGGTGACATTTTACTATTAACTCGAGCCGTAGTACAGCAGTAGTAACGAGCGCTGGTAAATAATTTGATATCCATATCCGGGTTCGATTCTCTCACCAGCCACAATAGATAGATAGATAGATATTCTTTATTGTACAAAACATTACATTTCAAGCAAATAACACAACAACAACGAGAACAATGTACAATTTAGGCGGTCTTATCGCTAGAGAGCGATCTCTTCCACAATCTCAATGTTTGGTAATAAAAATTTCTGGATCTGACCTCAGCTTCTAACTTTGGGCGGCTGGTAAATTTTAGCACATTAAACGTGTTTAAAATATAATCTGGGTAACTTCCAATTAAGTTTATCTTGTTAACAAAGTATCACCTTAGCAGCTCAAATGCTGTGTCGTTTCGCGTGTGGTGTCGGCTCGGTTCTGTCTGCGTGGTAATTAACGGGCCTCGCGGGAAATTAGTGAGCGGCGCACGCGACACCGCGGTGCGACCGGACTAATAGGCAGCCATGTACCAAAGGTTAAGGTTATGGAAATACAATAGAAAAGATAAGGTAAGATATACTTTACTTAACAGTAAAATGTAGGCCTTATCGCTAAAAGCGATCTCTT
Source organism: Udea ferrugalis (assembly GCA_950022985.1). NCBI lineage: Eukaryota > Metazoa > Arthropoda > Insecta > Lepidoptera > Crambidae > Udea > Udea ferrugalis. The sequence continues at coordinate 834,737 of OX465521.1, forward strand.
CCAGACATCTTTCTGGTAGAGAAAAAGGAAAGAAAAATAGATGTGGTGGTGCAAGATGGTTATTGAAAGATAATGATTTCTATAATAAAGATAAATCAATAATCATAAATCAATTGAAAGAAGTATTTAGGTTTCTTAATACATGTACCTACATACATGTAATGTAATGATGTTACCTTTAACAATTCTGTCTTTCGCATGTGTAGAGCCTACAATGATATTATTATTTGCAAGGAATTAGTCATTTTTTCGCTTTCTCATTTACCCTACTTGAACGTATGTAAGAGCAAGCTGTAGGAAAGTGCATTATACGTTATTTTAGTTTAAGTCGTCAAGCCTAGTCAGAGACCTTACAACGGCTTAATAAAATCTGTCATTAAGGATGCTCACTAACCTTACGAGTATATGGCTGACCTCATAGTTGAGGTGAGGCCTAGGCCCAGCAGTGGGACGTATAAAGGCCGTTTGTGTTAGGATATTCAAAAATTTGTCACCTGAGGCTTTGACTTGTGTGATAAATAAATAAATTAATTCATATCCAAGACAAACCTTGTGTGGGATGAAATATTTAAAATACTTAGTAAGTTTTAAAATGCAGTCAGCTTAGTTTTAGCTCTGAGACAGTTAATATTTCAATTTGAAAAAGACAGTTAGAACGAGTGAAGGCATTGTTTGCCAGTCACACAACGCTTCCTCACTGTGGGGGTAAAAAGGCAGTTAAGAAGCGAGATGTCGGACTGCGGGGCAAATAGGGCTTGCAAACAACTTCTAGGCATTTAGGCGATGACACTTTTGGTAGATTTTTTTCATTTTGAATAGTTCGTCTGCCCTCTGTTTGGTCGGGATAATTTGCCAACAACTAGTAGTTTACATTTGATTGCTTGGAGTCACTGCTGTTAATTTTTGTTGATTGAGAGCCAGTTTACTGTGTATTTTAAAATTTTGAGAGGGTAAATTATCTCCGTTTGAATGAAACAATTTGTGATTCATGCTAAAAGGGACCAATTTAGGTATAAACCTAAAAATGGTTCATTTTCACAGATAACATTTATTACGATCATCTTAAAAATACAGAAAACATTTTAACATGATGGTCATTGTAAAAATAATGACTACAGAGTTCAGTTATTAAAAACCTAAAAGTGATTAGGATGTAAAGTTTACGTAACGTTTACGTAAAACGTTCTAAACGACAAACTCGTCCTATCATTGTTTGTCAGAGTGACACATCGCAAATTGAGAGACTCGTTTATTCAGCGTGGAGTGAAAAGGCAGCGAGTGGCGCAAACAGAGCGCGAACAAGGTCCCAGCCATTCAGTAGCGCTTTGAGCGACCTGTGGATTGTAGGGCGAATACACTATTGCCTTTTTCTGACACGTTTTTGCGCGCGTCTGTATACCGATTGGTGATTATTAGAGGTAGAAGATGCATGTTTTACTACTTTGAATACTATTTTATGTTAAAACACTTAAGAGCTGTTTTTGCCTTTTTTCAGGCCAAATTAAAAATTGACGCTGCTATCACATTTTAGTAAAGTATTTACAATAAGTTGCTTCAGATAATCTAGGTGATAGAGTGATATAAAGGGATTCTGGTAGTTTTAAGGCTGTTGTAGCTTTTGACTTTTACTTGACACTATTTTAAGGACTTACGAAATACACCACTCGAGGTTAAGCGTGGTTACACTTCTTTAGTCAAAGTTTATTGCATATTGTAATTGCATGTTATTCTTTCAAATAGTTTATAAAGTTATGTTTTCCTTTTTCATCATTATTCCCTAAACATTTTAATTTCGGTGGACTCGCTTCTCACTCTTGTGTGTTCAAATAAATCCTCTCGGCAAAGACTCCTGTAATGTGGACTTCTGAATATTCCGTTCACCATGATGGCAGCACACAGCGTGCCTTAGATCACGCCAAATGGGATTTTGTTGTGAGCGTATGTTCTCTAAATCTAATACGTTTCTAGCTCGATCCTAATTTTTATATTTTTTTTGCATCGAAAGGATAGACGATACGAATATAAACAATAAGTACTATTAACTTAGGAGAAATAAAAAAGTATATTTTTTTAGTGTAATATGAACCTTCAAAGGCTATAAGATGCATTTAAATGCTGTTTCTCGGTCTATTTTACTAACAAAACATCCGTCTTTTATTCCAAGCGAGCAGTATACATTTTATCATAGAAATTATGAGTGAGTAAAAGTCCCTATCCCGACTACTACCTCCGCATCTGTCTTTGTCTTGACACCTGCAGTCTCTTAGAGAACAACCTTTCGAGATCCATCATCACGACGAGACGGAACAACAGATGTTATTGTAGAGAAATATCTCGTAAAAATGAGGAAACTGCAGAATACTTTTGTACGTGTGCTAAGAATCTCTTAGCTTGGCATTTGTATATACCTAGTTTTGCTCTTTTTATTTTCACCTTCCTAGGTGAAAATGAAAATATGTTTAACGAAAAGTGACACGAGTAAGACTAAGTCACCCCCTTATTCATGAAAACTTAACAGCTCTTTAGTGAGTAACTGCCGTACTCAGAGACGTCAATTAACGTTAATAGTTCATTAGAGTCAAAATATGACATTCTGAAAAGTTCTTTATTCAATTTGTTATAAAGTCTCTTTTCAAAAATGGAATTTTGATGCTAATCAAACATTAACGTTATTTGACGTCTCTGAGTGCGGCGGTAAGTGACACAATACGTCAATTGCTTAAACTAATGTAACGCTAATTTAGCGTCGCTAAAGCATATAGAAACTATTGACGTGTTAACGTATTGATAAAGCGCCGTTTAAGTTTTAATGAATAAGGGGGTAAGAAATAAAAATAATTTTATACTTAGGAGAATAAACACGGGTACATACTGTGGGGAGGCGTAGTGTGACGGGTCGTACAGAGGCACACACGTCTACGAGTTTCCGTCTTCCTTAATAGGTATTTGCTTCTAATGTATGTTTTGTTAAATGACAGTTACCTGATGTGAGCTGGTAACATTCAAACACGACCGAAACATCAAAAAACGCAAATTAGGAACAGGTTTTAAATACCTAGGCTTTGAAGCATTTTTAATAACTTTCGTTATGAAAAGTCACGGAATAAATAGGTTGACCAGTTATCAAATAAAAACATTTACGCATTGCAAGCAAATGTTAGCTTTTAAAACTATGTAACAGGCTACTAGCCTGCCTAGAGTATGTCGAAAAGAATGTTTAATTGTTTGACAGTAAAATTAAAATTCGATTAGACGTTCCTTCACGATTGACAGCTGAACCAATACTTTTTATTGGTTTGATCTTGTCAATGTCATCATTGAGCAATCAAAAAGCGATCTTAGGGTGATCAACCCTTTCATTCCGCGACTGTACCAATATGTTAATAAACAAAATTTTCATTATTTCTAGGTCGCGTATTTACTTTCCATCGTCCGTTATCGCAGTGTGTTGTGTTAAGCGCGATGTCCAGCGCGTGTGGGCATGCATTGTTGACTTACGGACGACACGGATATGAAACGAAAATAGGAGCAGAACAAACAATATTCAAACGAGTGCAAGGTTTTTGAATTTTGATGCTCAGCTTATCAAAAACCAGGAGTTTGACTGAAAATATTGAGTTACTAACCAAAAATGATAAGCGTAGCGTTATAACCAATGGTTTGCGCTGGTTAAGAGTCAAAAAGTTGTGGGCTTGACTTTACGAAACAGCAAAACTGCAGAAGTCTGGCACAAAAAGCTCAAGTATGAAGCTCAAGTTATTTCAAAGTCATTCAAAGAGTTGAGTCAGTTGAGAGTTGAGTCTACAAGCATTTATGTCATGTCACTCTTGAAAACACTACATAAAAAGAATACAATATGATTCATAAATTTAATACTAGCGGCCGCCCGCGACTTCGTCCCCGTGGACTTAAGTTGAGAAATTAAAAGCAATACGCGCTATTTTCAATTTTGTCTTAATTCGGAACGCACCCATAGTTACGCTAATGACAGCAGCCGTCTGTCTCTGTCGTCAACTGTCATGCCATACCACGTGATGCTGCGTACATTTTCATATTTTACTTGATATTTTCAACAATTTACACAATATCTTTGTAAATTGTAGCCTATGTGTTATTCAGACGTATTAGCAACATTATTGTAAAGTTTCATTAAAATCCATTCAGTAGTTTTCACGTGAAAGAGTAACACAGCACATCCAGACATACAAACTTTCGCCTTTATAATATTAATAGGATAGGATAGGATAATCAGAGAACACAAAAACGGTCGATTCTGTCTGAACGTATTATCGAAAATTGTAAAGATAATAAGCAAAATAAGCATTTTAAAAATGTTACGTTTTTTCCGAAATTACTTGATTTATATTGAGTACAAACAAGTCGAAACACCGACGAGTACTTTTGTGTTCATCGTACAATTTGCAGCTAAGTCTCCACCGATGGTAAACACCAATACAAACTACCCCGCTCTTGACTAGTCCGTTTGGGATATAGTGATTTTGATTCCAATCATCCAATAACATAAGTTATTTTTATTTTTAGCATTAGGGATAATGCATTATCATATTACTAAAGATAGGAAAACCAGAAAAAGATAATCGGTCTACCTGTCATCAGGCGGGAATCGACCCCGCACCTTTCGCAAACCGGGCGACTGCACTAACTAATATGCTACCGAGACCATTAACAGACCGGCCGAATTTCCCTGGTGTATTATACCTGACAGCCAGGTTTGTTTATGTTTACGGTATATACCTAAACATTGGTGAAATTGACATTGGTTTCCTATCATCCAATAACAGTTGGCAACCAGATTAAAGTTACCAACATCACAGGTTTCCAAAGTATCCCGGCTGGCCGGTCAGTCGGCACCCTCGGCATGCCCACAGTGGAATGCTGAAGTCGGACACGTCCAGCGAGGAATGCTGGGCACTCCTTCATCGCAGGATTGTTTTCATTTGCCATTTCACTTAATACGAATAATGCCATTGCTTTCCTTCAATTGCTAAGGACAATTCGCTGAAAAGCATCTCCGCTCTAACGTTTTCAAATAGTAATTATTGGTATGTGTACCCACCTACTGTGTTAAATAAAAATAAAGTAGATATTAAAAGGGGGCTCCAATACTGCAAACGTGTCACTTTTATTGATGATGGTACGGAACCCTTCGTGCGCAGATTGAGCTCACACTTAACCGGTTTTTTGTTTGGTTTTGACCTGCTGTAGGTTCTATAGTGGTTTTCACTTTTGGGTGACCTTCCGCTCAACTGGGTTTATGATATTATTTCAGTAACGTGGCTTGAGGTTTCCCCAGGGTTGAGGTTTTACAGGAAGATGGCAGTGAACGTAAGTCAGTAAAAGCAAAGGAGTTGGAGTTTTTGACTCTAAAGCATATGTCACCGGAAAATAACAAGAACCGTAAATTTATAAATTTCCTAGGAAATTCATAAACTTTCGTAGGATTCTAAACGAGAGATGAATTGTATTATTTTACGCCCTCATTTCCGGAAATTGATAAACTTTCGGGACGCTTCCGTAAAATAATAAGTGGGCGGTAACCAAACGCCATGTGCGCTCTGATTGGTCGAATAAGTCACGTGTCATTCCTCTCCTCCGCCATTTAATTTTGGTTGAAGGCCGGTTTCAATGTTTTATAATTTGTAAGAACAATTCATCTTCGTGTTCATTGTATAATTTGCGGCTAACTCTCCGGCGATGAGAAACACCGATAAAAAATCTAAGCAACCCAGAAAACGGTTGTATGATCGCTCCTTACCACGATGGGTTCGAATTCCCTCTGTGAAATGTGGGCTTCTGAATGATCCGTTCGTTTACCGTGACGGGAACTCAGTGTGCCTCTGACTACCCCATTTGGGATATGATCGAGATGGTATGCCATGTTTGGTATGTTATATTTTATAAGTGTATTTAATTTTTTATAAACTTTTTGATATCGTAAAACACGATTTCTGCTGTTTTATTTTGATTAAGTAGGGGTTATCAGCCTATTAATTGTAAAAAGTAACCCGTTAAACCTACCCAGTTTTAAAGTCAAAGTCCAGTCAGGTAGGTATTCGAAACTGATAAATGTACAGTTTGGCAAGTCTGATTGTACCATAATCTACGAACACAAGCATTGCTACTGTCAACATCGACCAATCAGAGGGCAGTGTGTTATATGTTCCGTAATTCATAAAAGCGTAAAATTAAAAGCTCTTCTGTGATTAGTCGAACCGTTTAGAATCTTACGAATAGATATCCGTAACTTTATAAATTTACCACGAGTCGTCGCAAATTTATAAATTTCCGGAAATGTGGGCGTAAAATAATACAATTTATCTCTCGTTTAGAATCCTACGAAAGTTGATAAATTTCCTAGGAAATTTATAAATTGACGGTTTTTGTTATTTTCCGGTGAGACTTATAATTTTAACTTAAGTTAACTGGATCTGCCGTCTAATTTATTATTAAAAATGAATAGATAGACAGTGCTGCCTTTAAACAGTAACACTAGTCACTTTTGAAAATGTAACTTCTAATTTTAAATGTTGTATGAGATACAAGAAGCATAAAACCTCTTTCCCAACGGCTGACTGAAATTCTAAACACGAATACATCAATTTTAAATATGCCAAAGCAAATTTACATGAACGGGGTGCCTTCGACAAAGTTTTACTATCGAGTTCCGTTGTTCGCGAAAAACTGATGGTAGCTTTTACATACCTGCAAACTAACTTTAACTGCTGAATAAGTTGTTCTTATTCCATACCCATAGAGCTGAATTCAGTTTGTTTTCTTGTTGATATTAGTAGGAGTACATTATAGATTCGGTGAGGATCCAAGTTGGAGTTATCGCGCGATGCCGTCGGCATGCGAAATCGTTTACCTGCTATAATATGTAAGCTAATTTAAAGGGTTACAAGGATCGATTTGTATGTTTCAATTTAGTATAAGAACGGGTATTATATTATGTATTTAAATAAGTGACACTGTATAGTCAAAATCCGATGTCGAAAACCAATTCGATTTTTTATTAATCTGTTATTTTCTCATACCTAGTTATTAACCACTCAAATGTCACCGGTAACTTGAGCTACCAATGCCAATGTCGTCTCAACTGTCACTGGTAGCTTTAGCTACCAGTTTTTGAGGCACTTGTGAGGTGACTCATTTTCCGTTCAGAATCGATTTTCTTGTTACTATTTCAATTGAATATTTTTCTACAATTTGTCTATGATATTTGTATCGACCTGGCAACAACGGGCCGTCCCTACGAGACGTCAAAATAAGAAAAATAAAAAGTCAAAAGTTCATGTTGAGGTTATGTTATGATAATAAGTGCATGTTATAAGTTTAAAATTAACTTGTAAATAGATTATTACATATTACACACTGTGATATATTTCAAAATAATTAATAATTTATGTATTATACAGATGCAGTGAAAAAAGGTTACAGATTTGATTTGAAATACTAAAAAAATTTGTTAAGTGAAAGTCGAAAAAAGTGATTTTTTTTCGCCATTTTTTAAATTCAACTAATTAATATTAATTTGCTTAAAATAAAAACACGTTAGTCTGTATTCAATATAAATGCTTATTTAATGAGCTTTTCGTCTGTGTGTTTATCATATTGCGATCCTATTCGGAAAATTAGCAAATAATTCTCGGAAAATTCGCATAAATTCGCAACAGAAAAAATCAATATGGCGTAAACGATGTGACAGGTGAGAAGACATTAGGTATTTAGCGGTGACGATGGAGTGGTTAACTAGCTCTCGCGACTGACTTCTTTCTGGACGATGGTTAAACTTTACACTAACTACTGTCTCGGGTAGATTTAGCAAATAACTGGACGCTTAGTAAAAAAAAAGTTTGACTGAGTTTTTCAATCCATCACTTGTTTTTAAAAAAAAATACAGATGCCTTTAAACTAATGTTACATATCTTTCTTCTACTGCCTTCCCGTTTAAGATGGGTTACATAAGTCTAATGGCATCTGTACTTTGGCACCCTAATAACATTTTTTTCAAAGTTTTTATAACCCATTATAAAGTCGTCCATAAAACTAAACAGCAGTAAACACAAAGTAATACCCTCAAAAACACGTAGAAAAATGTTTGGTAGTTAATAGAAGCGAGCGTCATTACAAATGTGTCGCGGCCCGCGCCGCTTGATTGCCGGGCATATCTCTCGCGGCGCCTGCTCCGCGGCGGGCGCATACGGGCTGGCAATTCGGTCGTTTCCGGCCGTTTCGACGATCGTAGAGTAAGGGTCTACCCACATTTATAAATAATATAAATATAATATAAACGGCCTATACATATACGTCCCACTGCTGGGCACAGGCCTCACCTCAACTATGAGGTAGAAAGAGCCATACTCCAACACGCGGGCTCAGTGCGGATTGTTGGAGGGGTGTAAGGTTAGTGAGCAACCTTAATGTCAGATGTTATCAAGCCGCCCTAAGGCCTCTGACTAGGCATAACGACTGACATCTAGAGACGTCAGCCCGGACCAACTGCTTAACGTGCCTTCCGAAGCACGAAGATGCCCGAAATACACATCACTAAATTTCATTCAAAGTGTTCACCCATCCCATTTCCGACGGGTGTTGCTTTACAACAGCGATCGTCTCCGATCACTGTCACAACTACGCCACGGGCACCTCACTGCGCCACGGGCACCTTACTGCGCCACGGGCACCAACGCGGAATCGGCTAACGCTGGTCAAAAGAGTCTTTACGTTTTTTCTTTCTTTACGTTTTTTCTTTCTTTCTTTCTTTCTTTCTTTATGCCGAGGGAAAAGGATAAGGGGGTACGACGCATCGGCTATACCTTTCGCATCGGCTCGGCTTGGCCGCCGCAACGCGACAGCGGCCGACGGCGAAATGAGCCGTTTGATGATAAGCTGATCTTATCGGTACAGCATTGTCAAGTAGTGCCGTGCCTAAGCCGATTCCACGTCGACAAATGTGGGTAGAACCTAAGCCTCAAACTGTACAATGAACAGAAAGGTAGAGTTCCGCCCAGCCTTGAACTCGGGATCGCCGGGTTCCGGCAGGCAGAATGTTTAACGACTGGGCCACGACGCTCCCTAAACTTAGTCAATCAAACTTGAAAAATTTAAATTGCAAACTGTGAATTATATTAATTGAATTGTTGTAATGTTTTCATTACAACAATTATAGTTTTCAAAGTATAAAATAAATAAGTAAAATTGAAATCACTTTTAAGAGCTTAAAACCTGCTCAAGGTTTCAAAATATACTATATAAGTCAAAAGTTCACTTGGTTTACTTGGTCGGTCTTGTCCACCGTTAATTAATTGCCTTCCTACTTTCAGCATCCCCGCACACAGGCCCCACGCAACAAAAGGCCACCACCGAGATTATCCTATAGTTTGTAGCGTGTGGCCCGTGGCGGCCACCAGTTTTACCGTGTGCGGCGAGCCCACATAAAATATTTTAAGAAACCTCCAGGAAATATGCCGGTAGCGGCGTTTTGTGGCGTGTGGCTTGGGGGCCCATTTACGAGAACGCTAAGCTGTTTTAACCGTGTACTCATTTTATTTTAAGACAAAGAAAAGTAAAATCAGCGGACTTTCACAACATGTAGCTTACTGAGAATTAATAATGTCATGTTTCAGGATTCAGTATACTATAGTTTTAAACTTAAGGTTAATTGCGAGTGTTAAGTTAAAAGCGTCCTCCCCTATCCTATTTGTCGTGCCCGAGAGGGTCTGTAATGAACATACCAAGTTTGTAACATCTACCGTAGTGGTAGATGTTACAAACATCAGAATGTTTTGGAATGCAAATAAATGTTTGAGTATTGACTTACATAATGTTGTAATGCATTATCTACTCTGTATTAATGAGGTAAAGTGAAATACTTGACCAGCGCGGCAACTGTCGCAATTCAAGCCCGTGTGTCCCGCAACATCGGCGCGTCGCTAAATTATGACATTTGTCGCTGCCACGCTGAGTGAGGTGCGCTATGTCGCCGTTCCGCGCCCACTCCGTCTTATTAACTCCACTACACTCCGCTTATTAGACGAGTTTTCATCTCTGCTACTAGGGGGGAGGGAAGTATGTCTTAAACCGAGCGAAGCGATGTATGTGGGTTATTTCGGGGAGCGAGTTTGAGAAAAGTAGGTAATACAGGCGTTTCTTTATGGTGATATAAAAGGATGAGTGGTTTTAATGAAAAAAACCAGAGGAAAAAGAAAGCTGCACATAAATAAATATGTATAAGCCATTGTTTGCATTTGGTTACCTGGCTAAGTTAGCAGACAAAACCCCGAATTCACAAACGATAATCAACGTTGATCCCGCCCTCAAACTCATGCCAAAGGTACCGTAAATCATCTATGGATCTGAAAGTGACAGCAACACTTTTGATCAATGCTCAACCTTGAGTTGCGTTTGTGAATTCGGCGGTAAACAGCAGCAGCAGGTTAAGGTACTAAGTACTTCCAGTCGTGCTCAAATAAAATCAATAGTCGTTGTTATTAACAATGATTCCTAGGCATTCTTACATACGACAAGCAAGTGACCATCCACACGAATATATTAATATATCCACTGTGGGAATAAAACACGATATCCCAGGCTTGGTAATCAGTATAATTACAAACCCAGTAACAGAGCTAATCAACTAAAACTTAAAGTGATAGCTCTCAAAAAAGCCAATGTTTAAAAAACTACAAACCCCAAACCCATTTCTTGGATTTCAAAAAAAACATATAAACAGACCGGCCGAATCTTTCTGGTGTATTTTGCCCTATGAGCCAGGGTGATTTCATCCCCTGAAGCCAACATGACCAAATGTCTTTTTCTGGTTTTCTTTAGAAAGATACTGCATGGAAAATGCTAAAAACAATAATAAAAAATAACGTAATAGCTTTTTCATCTTAATTGGGAGTTAAATATTTGAAATAATATTTCTTCCGAGTGTTAGAGGTGGATGCCTATATAACATTGATGAAATCACCCTGGCTCATAGGGCAAAATACACCAGAAAGATTCGGCCGGTCTGTTAATGGTCTCGGTAGCATAATTGGTAGTGCAGTCGCCCGGCTTGCGAAAGATGCGGGTTCAAGTCCTGCCTGATGCCAACATGACCAAATGTCTTTTTCTGGTTTTCTTTAGAAAGATACTGCATGGAAAATGCTAAAAACAATAATAAAAAATAACGTAATAGCTTTTTCATCTTAATTGGGAGTTAAATATTTGAAATAATATTTCTTCCGAGTGTTAGAGGTGGATGCCTATAACATTGATGAAATCACCTTGGCTCATAGGGCAAAATACACCAGAAAGATTCGGCCGGTCTGTTAATGGTCTCGGTAGCATAATTGGTAGTGCAGTCGCCCGGCTTGCGAAAGATGCGGGTTCAAGTCCTGCCTGATGCCAACATGACCAAATGTCTTTTTCTGGTTTTCTTTAGAAAGATACTGCATGGAAAATGCTAAAAACAATAATAAAAAATATAAATGAACAGTACTTAATAAAAGGAAGTGGACGTGGCAAAGCCCCGACACTATGACAAAAAATGAGATCGACGAGTTGTTCAAAAATGTGTAGGTATACCTCGGGCAGACATTGCAGTTAGGTAGGAACAACTTCGAGGACGAGGTGAATAGAAGAATTCGGCTGGGTTGGGAAGCTACGTCGAGCCTTCACATCGTCGATACCACAGTGCCTAAAGACAAAAGTCTTCAATCATGACGTACGGAGTCCTACCCGTCATGACATACGGAGCCAAAACGTGGACACTAACGGCACGGCTGGTCCACAAATTTAAAGTCACCCAGCGGGCTATGGAGAGGGCTATGCTCGGCGTTTCTCTGCGGGATCAAATTAGAAATGAGGTGATACGGCAGAGAAACAAGGTTATCGACATAGCCCACCGGATTAGCAAGTGGAGGTGGCAGCGGGCTGGCTATGTTAGCCGTAGAACGTGTTCTCGAGTGGAGACCGCGTCTTGGCAAGCGTAGTGTAGGACGTCCTCAGTCAAGGTGGAGTGATAATTTGCGCAGGATAGCTGGCAGGAGCTGGATGCGAGCAGCCGAAGATCGAGTTCAGTGGCGTGTAATGGGAGAGGCTTATGTCCAGCAGTGGACTGCAACAGGCTGATGATGACGATGATGACTTAATGAATATAAAAGTGACCACTACTAACGCATATAATATTAGGGTTGAGCCTACCACATCCAGCTGAAGAATTCATCGTGTAAATCAGACTCCTTTTAGTTATAACCAGATTTTCAACGGCATACACTGCCTGGAACTAGATAAAACCAGCGCAAACAGGTTAATCCTATAAGCTCAAAGTAAACTGTAAGCGATTCGTCCAGGTATTACGGGCTCTCTGCGGCTCAGGACGGGCCGTTTATCTAGCAGCTCACTTGATACTTGGCGATCGCTCGCAGCTCGCCAGCTTACTCGCTGAACTTTTGATACACTAATTCATTGATTACAGAACTAATGTAATGAATAGAGACAAACTCTTTTGGCGTCACTGCCAAAATAAAAAAACACGCTGGTGTGGTTTTGTGTGTTTCAATTATAACCCAATCAGTATCCGCCAATAAATTGTCATCAATCAATCAATATAATATAATCTGTGCTTGATCTCTGTTTGGGTGGGTATGCCATTTTTAAAAAATATATTCAAATCTATGAGATCAACACAATAGTTCCTTTGTTTGTTTTTTAGTCAGATGAAATTAATAATATTAATGAACCTTAATAAATATTGAGTGTCAAAGCTGATTTTAAATATAACCAGATTTTCAACGGCATACACTGCCTAGAACTAGATAAAACCAGCGCAAACAGGTTAATCCTGTAAGCTCAAAGTAAACTGTAAGCGATTCGTCCAGGTATTACGGGCTCTCTGCGGCTCAGGACGGGCCGTTTATCTAGCAGCTCACTTGATACTTGGCCATCGCTCGCAGCTCGCCAGCTTACTCGCTCAACTTTTGATACATTAATTTATTGATTACAGAACCACATAATGAATAGAGACAAACTCTTTTGGCGTTACTGTCAAAACAATTAACAAATCAGTAGCCGGCAATCAATATTCATCAATCAATCAATATAATATTTGTGTTTAATTTCTGTTTGGGTGGGTATCCCATTTTTTCAAAGTGTATATTTAAATCTATGAGATCAACACAATAGTTCATCTGTTTGTTTATTAGTTAGATTACAACATAATAAACCTTAATAAATCTTCAGTGTCAAAGCTGATTTTGAATAAATAACCAGATTTTCAACGGCATACTCTGCCTGGAACTAGATAAAACCAGCGCAAACAGGTTAATCCTGTAAGCTCAAAGTAAACTGTAAGCGATTCGTCCAGGTATTACGGGCTCTCTGCGGCTCAGGACGGGCCGTTTATCTAGCAGCTCACTTGATACTTGGCGATCGCTCGCAGCTCGCCAGCTTACTCGCTCAACTTTTGATACATTAATTTATTGATTACAGAACCACATAATGAATAGAGACAAACTCTTTTGGCGTTACTGTCAAAACAATTAACAAATCAGTAGCCGGCAATCAATATTCATCAATCAATCAATATAATATTTGTGTTTAATTTCTGTTTGGGTGGGTATCCCATTTTTTCAAAGTGTATATTTAAATCTATGAGATCAACACAATAGTTCATCTGTTTGTTTATTAGTTAGATTACAACATAATAAACCTTAATAAATCTTCAGTGTCAAAGCTGATTTTGAATAAATAACCAGATTTTCAACGGCATACTCTGCCTGGAACTAGATAAAACCAGCGCAAACAGGTTAATCCTGTAAGCTCAAAGTAAACTGTAAGCGATTCGTCCAGGTATTACGGGCTCTCTGCGGCTCAGGAGGGGCCGTTTATCTAGCAACTTACTTGATACTTGGCGATCGCTCGCAGCTCGCCAGCTTACTCGCTGAACTTTTGATACACTCATTTATTGATTACAGAACCACATAATGAATAGAGACCTACTCTTTTGGCGTCACTGCCAAAACAAAATACACTCTAGTGTTGTTTTGTGTGTTTCAATTCCAACCCAATCAGTATCCACCAATAAATAGTCATCAATCAATCAATAAAATATAATTTGTGCTTGATCTCTGTTTGGGTGGGTATCCCATTGTTTCAAAGTGTATATTTAAATCAATGAAATCAACATAATAGTTCCTCTGTCCCATATCCTGTCACCTTGGTCTGCTGGAAAAAATATATTTTTAGAGATAAGCTCACCTGTACTATTACTGTCCTTAATATTGTCTATTGTAATTGTCTTTTTGTGTACAAAGTAATGAATTAAATTAAGTAGTTCCTCTGTTTGTTTTTAGTCAGATTAAATTAAACACCAGAATGAACGTTTATCAGTGTCAAAGCTGATTTAAAAAATAACCAGATTTTGAACGGTACGTAGCTCAAAGTAAACTGTAAGCGATTCGTCCAGGTATTACGGGCTCTCTGCGGCTCAGGACGGGCCGTTTATCTAGCAGCTCACTTGATACTTGGCCATCGCTCGCAGCTCGCCAGCTTACTCGCTCAACTTTTGATGCATTAATTTATTGATTACAGAACCACATAATGAATAGAGACAAACTCTTTTGGCGTTACTGTCAAAACAATTAACAAATCAGTAGCCGGCAATCAATATTCATCAATCAATCAATATAATATTTGTGTTTAATTTCTGTTTGGGTGGGTATCCCATTTTTTCAAAGTGTATATTTAAATCTATGAGATCAACACAATAGTTCATCTGTTTGTTTATTAGTTAGATTACAACATAATAAACCTTAATAAATCTTCAGTGTCAAAGCTGATTTTGAATAAATAACCAGATTTTCAACGGCATACTCTGCCTGGAACTAGATAAAACCAGCGCAAACAGGTTAATCCTGTAAGCTCAAAGTAAACTGTAAGCGATTCGTCCAGGTATTACGGGCTCTCTGCGGCTCAGGACGGGCCGTTTATCTAGCAGCTCACTTGATACTTGGCGATCGCTCGCAGCTCGCCAGCTTACTCGCTGAACTTTTGATACACTAATTTATTGATTACAGAAATAATTAATGCAAAGCTGACAAGCTCTTTTGGCAGTTCTATCCCAACTGACATGAAAAAATATGCTTTTACGACAACATCCCATAATTTACAATTCCCAAAAAAAACACTCCTACTAGCGTGGTTTATGTGTAACATCTCTATTCCTTTCCACCGACAATTTTTTATTTACATAAATCTAATATTATAAATCCGAAAGTTTGTATCTGTAGATTGTTAATGTAACTTTACAATAATATTGTTCATCTTAATAGCACATAGGCTACAATTTATTAAAAAATATTTCCTTTTTTTTCAACTTTAGTCCACTCGGACGAAATCGCGGGCGGGTGCTAGTAAATCATATTTTGTGCTAGTGCCGCGTGTTTTGGATGTTACTTTTTTTCAAAGTACATACTTATATCTATTACATCAAAACAGTAATAACTTGCTCTGTTTGTTTTCTAGTCTGATTACATAAAACACCAAAATTAAATTACATAAAATCATCATCATCAAGTTCAACATTTAAAGGAATTTCTGAACTGGTCATGACTGACACACAATCAGATTCGGACTTCTAGTCATAAGCTTAAGCCGATGCGTAGTTGCGAAACAATCCTCCAGCTGAGGAGAAACCAATCACATAACAAGCCACTGAAGCCCGAGAGTTGAGCATAACATATCCAATGGTGAGTAAGTATGAGCAGAGCCGCCAGTAGGGCGGTGCCACGAGGGCTCAGGCTCAGTGCGACATTCTAGAGCTCTTATAGAACTACTGGCTACAACGCGGTCAGGTCCGGCCCTGATAGAACGTCTTCAGACCCCTATTGGAGAACTCACGGCTCACTGGGAAAACATCGACAGAGAGCTTATTCCACATTTTAAGAGGCCTAGGAAGTAAATAAACATCTAAGATACTAAACTGTGCGTATGCGTGCAATACCACAGTGGCTCTAGATCACAGGGACAAAGTGCCTGACCATGGCAAACATTTCTGCGATAGCCATGGGCATCATGCATGCAACTGCAACAGTTCCTTAGAGCAGAATCGGTTTTTTAATCGGCAGAAAACAAAAAAAGGAGAGTAGCATTTCTTCAGACTCCCTGTTCACGTTGAAACGGATGATGGATGACACTGATCAATGAATAGGGTTCTTGCTAAGCTCAGTAATGGAAAGTCATATCAGCAGAGACGCATTTCTCTCCTGGTCAACTCAGCAGCCAGCCTCTACGCAGCACTGCACAACTATGATTCACTGGAGTACTTGCAGCATCACACTGACTCACTGGAGCATCTCCCCGACTCATTGGGGCAAAACCACAGACAGTTCCAACTCACCGTGGACTATGCGGCATCGGGTTCCAACTCAATAGAACCTCGCACTGGCCCGGCAAGAAAACTCAATCTGCGACCTCCGCTCTCGGAGAGGAGTGATGTAGCGAAATCTATCTCGCCACATAGGAACTACGAATACAATCCTGAAACGCGCTATCAACGTTTTCGGAGCGATTGCGCATAGATAGAAAAACCCGACAGCAACCATCAGACTTAACATCTGGTCGGAGGATCCTCGCTTTTTCTATGGTGGATGAGGAACTTCACACCCTATACCTCACTTCCACAAACAGCACTTGGGGAGCCAGTTACGAGTTTGTGTAAACACACGTACTACTGTCACAGGGCAGTTCTGTGCCAAACTAAATGCCACTAAAGTTGCGGATGCCCTGATGTACGCAAGCAAATTGTATGTAAATGCTTTATGTCGTGCACGTGTCTTTGACGCACTTAGGAAACTACTCAGTTGACTACAGGATACTGCAAGATTTATCTACGTTAATTAATCTTCTGGCTTTAAACAGACTGTTTGAATTCACGGTGGCGACGTTATGATCAAATTTTAGAACGTTGCCTTGAACTTCAAAATGTGATAGCGTAGGCCAGATTGTTGTTAATTGTTTTAGTGTAGTTTTCAACTGATTAATTTAAATTACGTTAGTGGATTTCAACTAACGACCATTTAAATTTGGTCATAGCTGTGCTAATATAAGTTAATTGCATATTTTTCTCGTCCCCACTTTTTATTGCAATAGAACACTTTGCAAACAGAATGAAGAACCATCACCGTATCACCTTTGATGTCAGGGGTAACAACACCAAAGGTGATACGAGTCTCCTTCCAAAGAGGACCAAGGAAGGCTGTTTTCTTGAAGATGTCGAACACCATGCTGAAACCCGATGTCATACCTTTTCGGAAACACTGACGAAAGACCATTCCATATTTTAGCCGTACGCGATAAAAATTAATGCAAAACGAACAACTTTATATCAAGAACATTTTTACACAAAAACCTTAAACCGATAGTTTTAAGAATAACCAGGTCAAACAAGAATTAACCTCCGTCTCCGGCGCTAGATGAAGTGGCAAACGGCATCATACGTCGCTCGAATGATTAATGTGCGAAATTAGCGCCCTCGCCCTCCCGCGCGGCGCTGCAGCGCATTTATCTCGCAAATGCACCGTTTAATTCACTGCACGACCAGTAGGGGGCGTGATTGAGGACTCCATAGAGATATTGGAGAAAACTATTTGCAGGTATTTTCTTTGAGGGCAAACATAAACGGCCTATATACGTCCCACTGTGCGCACAGGCCTCACCCCAACAATGAGGTGGAACGAGCCATACTCCAACACGCGAGCTCAGTGCGGATTGTTGGAGGGGTGTAAAGTTAGTGAGCAACCTTAATGTCAGATGTTATACTGTACTGTACCCTACTTAATGATAAATAAAGATATTTTGTATTTGTATCAAGCCACCCTAAGGCCTCTGACTAAGCTTAACGACTGACACCTAGCAACGTCAACCGTGACCACTTGCTTAACGTGCCTTTCGAAGCACGGAGATGCCCGAAATACACATCTCTAAATTTCGGTTGGGGTGGTCACCCATCCCATTTCCGACCCGGAAATGTGTGTTGCTTTACAACAGCGATCGTCGCCGATCACTGTCACAACTGCGCCACGGGCACCTCGCCCAGCTTGTGGCCAAAAGCAGTAATAAAATGGGCTTCGACCCGGCAACCCACGACGATAGCGCGACAAGTTTTTTTAAAAAGTATGGCCTGTGAAGGCCCTAGAATGACATGCTTGGAGGAGCGAAAGTTAGTAAGTTCCCATCGCTTATTAAGATAAGATAAGATTAGATTGCATTTTTTTTTAAGTTTTCTGAATTAGGATTGTTAAGCATAACATCGTTAGCATCTCAACAACTAACTTTATTATTCTGCAGTCCTTATAGTCTCTAAACTTGCTTTAGTCTTTCTTGGACTTTGGTCATGAACGTTTGTATGTGGTTAGCAGCATGAACAATTTATTTCCATGATTTCAACAAACATCTCTACCGATTACAGAATGTGATCCCTACAAGCTATTTACAAGCGCACGGCTTGTACCATACATACCTCTCTCGTTCTACCCCAAATGTTCGAGTGGGATGGCGCAATATTTGAAACTAGTGCTAATCCCACAGGAGGTAGGTGCAAGCGATTAATGATTGATTACCACCATTCGGTGCAGGCACAGTAAAAAGAGAACAGTAAAATATCTACATACAAACGTGCCGCTCTCGGGTTGAATGTGTGCGTGCGCGTCGTGTCGGCACTCGATTTCACGCACACGCTAGCATAAAATATGAGGGAAAAAGGTGGCGGCAGTACGTACGGGCTGTGCTGCGTGTCTGTGAGCACGCTAGGCTAATAACTCGGCGGGTGGTGTAACGGTGCGTTTTGGGTTGTTAAGTAAAACTCTAAACGACGTTAACAAAATAGGTAAGTAAGATTTATTTGTAGAAAACAGAGCACTAGGGTCGTGGGCGTAGGGCCCGTCTGATTGTGTTCACTTTCGCTGGTCTGGGACTTCCCTGCAGATGGTGGCCGAGATGATGGGTGGCCGACTTGGGACGCAGCAGAACGATGTGGTGCGTGGCAGTGGCTCAGCAGCCAAGATGGTAGTAGGTAGTATTGGTTCGAACCCTGGAGGTGGACCCTGTAGGAGAACAGCAGCTTTAGCCACGCACAGCAGATTAGCGTCTGATCGCGATCACCAAGCCAAGCCCCAGGACAGAAGTAGATGTGAGGTGGTGGTGATGGCAAGCAGACGAGTTTACATTTAGCAAAAAGTGATTCTACGTTAAACAATAATTAGCAAATAGAAAAAGGAATTTAAAACAAGAACTATAGCACTAGGTAGGTAGATATAACATTTAAGTAATTAAGTAGGCAAGGTAGATAGATTTTAGGCACGAGTTTAGAATATTCTGTCATCACTTACCCTTTCGGGGATTTGCACGCACATAGATTACAGATTTACATTATTTAGTATTTGTAATTTTAGATAACTTTAGGGCCGCGGACGCGACGGAAGATTCCGTGCGCCGCGGCGACAAGAGCTAGGCACGTAGTGAGAGGTCGGTCGGTAGTGAGAGGACGAGTCGGCGTGAGTATTCGTTTTATGCGCGGGCGCCGGCCCGCGATCGTCCATCTCACTCACCGCGTCCCTCTCTCGGAGCTGGTTCCGCGATCGGCGCGCGAGGCACATAGCCTAGTGCTATGCGTTCCCGCAGAGATCGTAGGTTCACAATAATTTATATTTATTAAGTTATTTTAAGTATTGAGTTATTTTATAATTAGTTTAGTTTATTATGTTTATTTAGTTTATAATAGGTAGTATTTAGTTTATTATTAGTTTTATTTATTAGGTTTCAATTATTATTAAGATTAATTTTGTTGCGGTGTGTTTCTAAAAAATACACCGTGACAGTGGCCTTAGATAACCTACTGTTATGTTTACTGTGGCGCAGGTTCCACCCATAACTACCGACACACTGTTGGACTCCTTTTAAATTGCAATTAACCTTATCATTGAAATTTACAACGAGCTACGAATGTGAAGGGCTATGCTCGGTATTTAGCTAAGAGATTGGATTACTCTTTTCAACTGTTTCTCCCTTTTACAATTATAATAGTTGTTAGCATATTACAACATGAACTTAGAACAAGATAGCATAATTCATTATTTTGAAAAGAATAACAATTTTAAGTAAGTACATCGACGTTAAGCTATAGCAAAACAAACATTGTTTGTGTAATAAGATTGAATTTCATAAAAACCATTATTAAACTAAGGACCACATTAATCTAAAGCTTGCAAGCTCAAGCTCAAGCCTCAGAGCTTGACTTGACCCATAAGCTACGACACTCCTCAAAAAAGCCTTTTTCCATAAACTGAAGAACATTGAGATAATTGAATATTTGCTTTTATGACATGACTGAATATTTTGAGAACAAAGGAGTTTAATTTATAGAATTTTGTTGTGTCTGTGCTTTATAACTAATTTGATGTACCTAATAATATCTGTTCATGAATGTATTTTTTTTTCAACTTTATTGCCAACATTGTTAATGTGTTTGCATGCCCCAACGGGTGAATGTGTCTTGATCTCGTAATTGTATCTTCTGTTCTTCTCTCTCTCGTTCTTTCTTTCTTTTTTCTATACTGAATCTACTACTGTTGTTCTCTGATAACCCCTATAGCGCTTCACATGATTTAAAAGATTTCAAATTATTCGCTTTAAAAGATACTCAATGTTTACCCATACACAAAAAGGCGGGTAATGAAAAGTAAAATTTTAACCAGCTGCTCCACGACTGGGGATAAATTCCGTTCCCGTAACAATAAAAACTTTTCGGCCTTCTCACCTCCTTAATTCGACCCAGCCTGAGACGTATTTACTAACAGTACAAGTTTACAAACTGTGCAATGTCAACAGCTAACATGGCAAGAGGATCGACTTCCTTGTAAAATATACCACAATTCAGCAAATTGCGCAAGTCAACCACATACATATTTATTTAATAGATTTTTTGGAAAGTGGATCACAAACTATCTTTCAAAATTGATAATATCTGCTAAAATACCCAATTTAGGATATTTGATGTACAGAAGCGTTCACATTAACCCTTACACAGGGGCACCTTATGCGGCAGATAAAAAGCCTATTATGCAATGGTTTTGTAAGTGTCGCCTTTGTATTTAGATAGGTATTGTGTCATCATCATCATCATCATATCAGCCGAACGACGCCCACTGCTGGGCATAGGCCTCCCCCAAAGATCTCCACAACGATCGGTCCTGCGCTGTCCGCATCCAGCGGCTTCCCGCGACCTTGACCAGATCGTCGGTCCACCTTATGGAGGGCCTGCCCACGGAACGTTGTCCGGTACGCGGTCGCCATTCGAGAACATTTCCGCCCCAACGGCCATCGGTTCTCCGCGCTATGTGTCCCGCCCACTGCCACTTCAGCGATACAATCCTTCGAGCGATGTCGGTTGTCTTAGTTCTCCTGCGGATCTCATCATTTCTGATTCGATCAAGCAGGGAAATACCAAGCATCGCTCTCTCATTGCTCGCTGGGTGACTTTGAGCCTTCTTATGAGACCCATAGTAAACGACCACGTCTCACTCCCATATGTCATTACTGGCAACACACACTGGTCAAAGACTTTCGTCTTGAGACACTGAGGAATTTCGGACGCGAATATATGCCGGAGCTTCCCGAACGCTGCCCATGCGAGCTGGATTCGACGAGAGATCTCTTTCTCGAAGTTGGAGTTACCTAACTGGACTGCCTGTCCCAGGTAAACATAGTGGTCAACAACTTCGAGTGTAATGTTCCCAACGTTAACTGGAACAGGTGCAACATGGGCATTGAACATGATTTTCGTCTTGTCCATGTTCATTCTAAGACCCACTCTTTGGGAAGCATTACCGAGATCTTTGAGCATTATGTTCAGGTCTTCCAAGGTCTCAGCCATAAGAACTACGCATCCTCCTTCAATGTACTAGTAGAGCATCAGTGATTTTCAAGGAAACATATCTTTAAAACGCAATAATTCGCTGTAACCTATCAATTAATGTATCGATAGGAAATTCTATGAGGAAGCAGTGGGCGTTATATACGAGCACGTTTATTTCATGTTAACACACCTCACATACAATACGAACCGATATGTACGCACAGTTAGCATTTAACAAAACGTGCGGTGTGTTTTAAAGATACCGGGAGGGTAAAAAAATACCCTATGTCAGCTTCACTTATACGATGTATTTCGCAAAAAGGCCGCTCGGGCCTAGCTTGGTACTGTTTCTCGAAATAATTTCGTTGGGCCGCGACTCTGTCGAGGCATCTTGTACAATTAAAATTCAATGTTGTGTTCTCAAGTTGTTAGATTGAATTACAAAAAAGGTGCTCCATTGTTTCTCAATTTGCTGTTGGATTTGTAATTATGTTAATATCGCCCAAAAGCCATTGGGTTACATTTTACACTTCTTAGCTTCTTGGTAGGGTTTCAACCTCTGTTTAAAAAAAACTTTTTTTTTCAAGTTTTTTCAACACAGCAGCACTTTTTTATTTATTTGTTTATTTAATTCATTTTCAAATTATTAAAAAACTCTATTAAAAATAACAATGAGTCATCTCGTCACTTTTCAACTTGGCTAAAAACAGTCAACAACCAAAATAATCGATCATCATCAGTCGATTCGGCCAACGTCACGTTGTAAGCGTTCACCATATTCGAAGCAGTCAGTTGCTGGTGGATCAAAATCTTGCCGCCTTTATAAAAATACAAAATATCAGTTCACCTAGTGAATGATTCACCAAAGTATGAAAGTTACCTATCGAAAAACATAGATTGCATACGTTGCAATATCTACACTTCTCCATTAACATATAAACAAAGCTGAGTAATTAGTTTGTTTGTTTTGGTGGAACGCGTTTATTTTTTAAGGAAGGCTAATTAAATAAATAGGCTACAATGCGATATGCTATGACCAGTACGAGTGGAGTATCAATGAAAAATGTTGCGAAAACGGTACAAAACAATGATTTTGGTTGGCATCATTTGATTTGAAAGAATATCTATCATACACATACACATAATTATATTATAGTTTTAAAATAACTACGCAACCCAAAAGAATTAAGCTAGCGCAAACATTTATAATCTTATATGTATGATACTCGTAGTCCCACCACAAATTCTCTTCATTAAAAAAAAACCACGGAATGATAGCCAAGTAATAATATTTTTTGAAATGGCAGGATTTAGCAATTTGGGCAGACTGATTGGGCTAATGTTAGCATCGTCAAGATTTCGGCTTTCAAATTGTTGCCTCAACAAAAACCAGTTATATCCCAGGAGATATAACATGAGACGTCTCCCAACAAGTAAATTTGTTTCAAAAGCCGAAGACTGATATTTACGCAAAGCTAAAGTAAATCGGACACAAAGGTCTGCGTAACCAGCCGTTTTTTGGCGTTGTTGCCCGGCGCGAGATAACTTTTGCCCTGTTAAATAAAGACGACAGTTTTATTGAAAGTAGGGCCGTTTCCCTTCTGTAATTTCCCCGGAATACCCTTGACCTGTGGTACAAGGTATGGGTTATCAGAGGGGATATTTTAAACCCGGGCTAGCTGTGCCGACAGACGTAGTTCTTTTGTCAAACATTTGTAGTTTGCCATGTAAAAATTGTTGCCAAAAATTGTTGTTGAAAAACCAAAATTACCCAAATCGGTCCAGTCGTTTTTGTGTTTTAGCGACACTAACGAATAGCAATCTATTTTAATATAAAGAAAAAATATAGAAATATCTCGATACCTCCCACGTAAGTTGTTGTATCCCCAAAACTGCAATTTTACAGGAGAGCGTTTTAAACATTCAGATTGGCCTAGAAACTGCATTTATTTATGTAGCTTTGTGAAATTTGTAATATGAATAAAATATATGGTTTTATTGACTATGTTGAAACAAATATATGAAATAATTGCGTATTTTCTGAGAATTGTGGCTTACAACATTTTACTACGGAATCCAGACTGTGGCAACTGTTCTATCTCATACATACAACATTATACTGTGGAACACAGACTGTGCCAGCTGTGATATCTCATACTTACAAGATTATACGGTGGGGTCTTGGTTTCATCTTTAGTTGTATCTCATACTTACAATATTATTTTATGAAGTTTAAGAAAAAGTTCGCTGTTGTAAATGATTCTAGTCTCACTGTATGTCACATTAACAATACAGTTTCAAGTGTATATTATTGATATTGAATAAATATTGTCAGTTAAGAAATAAAAGTTCGATTATTAATACCACCATAATTATTATTACCATGGTCACGTCCCATACAAAAAATCCCAGGTCCGACAGAAACGTAACATATCTAATTTTTTTGGTATATTGTGCTTTGTTAAAATACATTTACATTATATTCGAAATCAATGGCTAACACCAAAAAATATTGCCGTATGTTTTTATTCAGGAGATACACTAAAAAAATGCAAAACGCCTATTATCTATAAAATTAGTATAAGTATGTAATTAAATGACGAAACAATAGCTATGATATGTATCTAGGTGATTAGGAGATGCTGTTGGATATATAAATAAACTCGTAATACAATGATCAACTTAAGATTCATTGAAATCGTGGTAGGTTTTTGATTATTTAGTAGCATCTATCAATTGCCGGTGGAGGAGGCCTATGTTCAGTAGTAGAGAGCTATGGGTTGAAATGATGATGATTATGATCTATCACTTGGGTTTGAGAATTGAAACAAATAAAAATAAAAGTAATAGGTATGTCGATATAAAGTTATATCGAATTTCTATAATATCTCTTGAAACAAAATTGTTTCTGCAGCTTGTTGCCGCTGGATGTCTATATATTTCCATATTATATACTCCCGCGGCTTTTAAATTCTCACTGCAATACGACCGTGCTAACCTCACGTGATAGGTGCCGATTGAGAATTTAATTATCTCTTCAATTGTTAATTGTAGAAAATGTTAAATATCCGGATCATTTCCAGTCAGTTTGTTTTAAACACTCCTGTGAAACGACACTCTTTGTCGGTTTAAATTATTTTCCTCCACATACTCAGATAATTGATTGGGGCGTTGTATATTTTGATTACTTATTTCAATGAAATCTTCTGTGTATGGAATGTCTCCGTAAGGATCTTGAAAATAATTAATTAAAGCTGCAGCAATTTCGAAATCTTCTAGTGAGTATAAGCAGCACATGTTTGTCAAATAGTCTGTTTCTAAATATCTTGAAGTCGCGCTTGAATCTCCCGTTTATAGTTTCCACGACCCATCGCACCATTCTGATGAGTCGTGATTTATTAGCTTCTTCGGTGCTTAATTGCGTGTCTTGTGGTCGTCCGGTTGGCGGCATGTGAGCAATATAGCCATATGTTTCTATTAAAGGAATAAAGCCTCGGTCCAAAATAAATGAGTCTCCTTCATGGGAAAAAAGTGGAACGGTCCGTCTTCAATGGGTCCATCATGGTTTTGCAATCTCATTTTCATCATATCAGCATCGGTTAGAGTACGGACCTATTATATCCAAAATATATCCATCCGCGCACACGATCATAAATGGTTTTATTAAGTTCCTATACCTATGAGGGCTATAACTGCTTCGTTGAAATAAAAAGTTAGAACTTTTTTCTATGTAGGTTCCTTCGAATATAACTATTGGTTTTGGTGAATCTTCGTTACCAAACAAAACATTTGGCAAAACCCGGTTGCGGGCTATCACTTCGTCCCTGGTAATATGGTCTAAGTCTAGGTGCAATGGAACAAAGTCAGTAATGAGACACTGCCTGACTTTATGTATTTTTCATCCAATGGTACGCTCGGATATATTAAAAAATTAAGCCAT
Organism: Udea ferrugalis; assembly: GCA_950022985.1. Classification (NCBI taxonomy): domain Eukaryota; kingdom Metazoa; phylum Arthropoda; class Insecta; order Lepidoptera; family Crambidae; genus Udea; species Udea ferrugalis. The sequence goes on from OX465521.1 coordinate 860,596, forward strand.
TCTATTATTCAGCTCCCCTGATCGAATTTTGCACAAGAAGATAGCCAAGTCATTTCTCGGAGTATTTGAGGACCGATTAAGGCTTAGTATTTGACGCAGCAAATCGTTGAACGTGGCTCTGTTTCTTCAGTCCAAAACCTTAACTCGTCGTCAGAAACGTCATCTACTTTGAACGTGTCGCATGAGCAGTTTGTTCTTCTGTTGTGTTATCGAAAAAATCACTAACTATCAAATTTGCAATCTCATTCATTTCTGATTCATTGAAACTTATTAAAAGAAAGAAAGAAAGAAAAATGTTTATTGATTCTGAACATCGCAACAGATAAGAACATACAGAAAAAGGTGGTTAGGAAAAAATAAAACAAACAATAGAAAAACAAAGAATAATTTCGACCAGGCAACAGTGTCACGATGTCCAAAATTAAATGGACCCCACTCAGCTAATGCCTGGACCTCATAGGCTCAGACGCTGCAATGTGACGTGTACCTACCCAGTGTAAAAGTGTGCAATACAATACATAAATACTTTGGGGGATGTGTATTGGTAATGGAGACTCTAAGACTCTAAAAATGAAATTTTATTGCTTGTAAGCAAGCTATCAATTAAACAATCAAGGTTAAGGCTCATTATCGGTAAATCAGTAAAGATAGAGCGCTCTATAAATTACTTAACTAAAAATATAGGAATATGTCGTAACATTAAGCAAAAAATAAAACAAATTTTGACTATCAACTTCCGATGCAAACATTATAATTTACTACATACCACATTTATTTTTATTTTATTCCAACGTAAGACATTCTATGTATTACATACAACTTTTTTTAATGGGCGCTTTACGACGTAAAATGTTGTACATATCACATACAACATTTTCTCATACTCGCTGAACAGCGTAAAATGTTGTATGTAAAACATACAACTTAGTTGAATGTTCACTTGACAACGTATACTGTTGTATGTAATCTATACAACATTTTTGGTTGGTACCTTTAAAAAAATTCATGATCCTAATTATTGCCTGTGAAAAATAAGAAAAATTAAACATACCTGTGTTATTTCTGAGACTGGATTCGTAAATAATGTTTTGTTCAGATTCAATAATTGCCACATCGATATTTCGGACAGGTGTCTGAGATTGTGTACTCGTATGATTTACTAAATCACACAATATGCACCCCCTTGTCATAATACCTGTACGTGTAATAGTTATAACGTATTCTAATCAATTATCAAGTCCTAATAACGTGACATGTGCGGAAAACTTAAAGCGCTTGACACACGGACCGTTTCAGCTCTCTCTCCGGCGTAGTCTGTTTTATCTAACCCATACAACACGCGAGCGCGCGATCTGCCCCGCCCCGCGCACCGCGTAAACGGTTGTCAAGGACTATACAGTGTTATAGTCCGTTCCCGTTCAAAAGTTACAACTCTTTACGTCTTGAAATTGCATGAAATAATTGTGTTTTCGTAAGTTTTAATTTTTTTATGCATAGATTACTAATAATAAAGCTCATTTTTAGTAAAAACGCAAAATCGCATTTTTGTGGGATACAACAACTTACGTAGGAGGTATCGATCTGTCTCTCTCTCTATCTGATAAACTGATAGTTTAAAGTTAGTGGATGTTGCTTGGGACCAGCTTGGGATCCTGTTATACGCTTGATCAATCCCAGAGGCCAGCACAATACTGTGAGGTTTTAAGATACGGTTAGTTCGTACTGCGTGGATAGGAACATTTCTAATAATGTTAGGTATTATGGTAGGTAGTTAAGTGAGGGTTGCTAAAAAATTGTACTGTTTTGTGACATAGAACATCTTTGTCATCCCGTGATCACGGCTGCTGTAAAGTAGTCGAAACGTCGGGTTAGAAAATGAAAGAAAATATAAGACCGCGAATAGAATCCGTAAAGTTGTTTTATTTCGATGTATAGTGTTCGCGTAAATATTAGAAAACATTAGTGGATGTTCTTTCTTTCTTTTCATACGTTGTTTGTCAGTTGAGCAACTCCCTACAAACCGGCTTCTATTTATAAAATTTGTGGTAAAGTCTGTTTTTGCTTGATTACGAATTAATAATAAATAAATATTGTCCCAGAAAAAGGTGGAGTGACGATTTACGGCACCATAGCGAGGACTGGCTTAGCCTGGCACAGGATAGAGACCTATGGAGAACATTGGGAGAGACCTTTGCTCAGCAGTGGGACAATATAGGTTAATAAAAAAAAAAAACCGGCCAAGTGCGAGTCGGACTCGCGCACCGAGGGTTCCGTACAAACCTGCAAGGTTTACAAAGTTCGTTCATTACGACAATCGATATTTTGTAATGTAACTAAAAATTTAAGGTTTTCGGAATTTTTCCTTTATGTGTGCTATAAAACGTTGCTTCATGCCAAAGTTCAAGATTCTAGGTCGACTGGAAGTACCCTTTAGGTTTTGATTCCCTTGCGAGTACTTGCGAGTTTCAAAATATGCAGCTTAAATTGCTGTTTCTTTTGATTGCGTTGACATAGAAGTTTGATTTTGTTACAGCTTAAAGGTATTATAGACCTGAGTATTTGGTATGAATTTCAATTTAATACCTTTACGCGTTTATGAGGAAATAAGTAGTAAGTTTAAAATTATTAAAAAAAAATAAAGTATGTGATGTAACTAAAAATTTATGGTTTTCGTAATTTTTCCTTCATCTATGCTATAAGACGTTGCTTCGTACCAAATTTCAAGATTCTGAGTTTACGGGAAGCACCCTGTAGGTTTTGATTACCTTGCAAGTGTCGAAAATTTGCGGCATAAACGGCTGTATCTTTTGATTGCGTTGGCTTAGAAGTTTGATTTTTTCACAGCTTCAAGGGACAGTAAACCTGAGTAATTGATATAAATTTCAGCTTCATACCTCCACGCGTTCCTGAGAAAAAGGGTCTTGACAGACGGACGGACGGACGGACAGACGGACAACAAAGTGATCCTATAAGGGTTCCGTTTTTTCCTTTTGAGGTACGGAACCCTAAAAATATATTGTCATCTGTTTTAGTTACTAGGGATGTTTGTTGCGCATTGCGTCACTGCATTTGGAAAGTTTAAATAGGACATAGGATGATGATAATGATGATGCTGACTCTCCAATCCCATTATGATAGTTAGATGATAATATTCCTTACCGTATATACAAACAATGAAAATGCAACAGTTAAGAATTCCAGATTTATGTGTTGATGAAAAATTTGTGCGGCTTTTATTGGCGATCGTTTCCAAATAACCCACGAAGTGATGAAGGTGGTTTAATTAAAAATAGGTGGTGTTAAAAGCCAACCATTTGGCTTATTTATTTTACTAAGAATGAATAGATTGGATCGCTGTTGTAAGGCAACATACGCCGGGTCGGAAACGGGATGGATGACCACCCCGACCGAAATTGGGTGATGTGTATTTCAGGCATCTCTGTACTTTGGAAGGCACGTTAAGCAGTTGGTCCCGGTTAACGTCGCTAGATGTCAGTCGTTAAGCCTTGTCAGAGGCCATAGGGCGGCTTAATAACATCTAACATTAAGGTTGCTCACTAACCATACACCCCTCCAACAATCCGCACTGAGTCCACGTGTTGGAGTATGGTTTGTTCCACCTCATAGTTGAAGTGAGGCCTGTACTCAGCAGTGGGACGTATAAAGGCCGTTTGTAAATGTATGATAATAGATTGGATCCGCTCTCGCTCTTGCCCTGAACAGGTGCGTAAAGGAGATAGAGACATTTTTCGCTTTGCCACAAAGTTAAAAACTCGTTACTCGCGGACGCAAAGTTAAGGGGCCCGCATTGTGCCTCGGATTTATCGCGCGTCTGCACGGCCCCTTAATTGGGAGGATTGTTGTCGCTTTTTGGGTCATTTTGAGCAGAAAATGACCATATGTTATTAATGTTTTTGATTCAACCCGCGTTAGAATGTTTTGTGGCTTGGGGTGAGTTAAGTACGGGTTAGATTGAACGAAGTGTGACGCTGTACATTTTGCAACAACTGTACAAATTTGATTATTTTGGCAGGGTTTTATTTTTCTGACAACAAACTCGTACAGTCAGCCAAAAATATGGTCTACCACCCTACGGTTGAGATTCGTTTGAACGTCATGAAACAACAAGGTCAATTTTCCCTGGCAATAAGTTTGTGTCAGTGACTATTGCTCTCTTTGTCATTTATGATATAACGTCATGCCAAGTGTCAAGTTTGAATTATCGCATTTATCTAACCTTGTCTAAGCACTGCCTGTCTCGAATTCTCGATTGATTCGGTCAATTCGAAAACAGCAAAAGTTACTATGGGTTTCAAAGTGACTTTGGTTATACTCAAACTGATGCGATTTTCATCTGATAGTAAATACAACTATTTACGGACTTTTGAGCCAATTCGCGAGTTATTCCTATATATTGGCCCGCTACAACCAAACTATATTCATTATTCACACAAATGATTCAGATATTTCAGTTGTCACTCATCACTCTTTATTTAACTTAAACATTTACTTACATTATAAACCATTAACTTAAAAAATTCATTAAAATTAAAAACAAAAATATTTTTTTTCACTAATATCTGGTGTATCCGCCGTCAGCGTCGATAACTGCTTGCAGACGGTCTCTCATTGATCCGACAAGCCGTTGACAGAGATCGGAACCGCGGGTATCTTCCCATACTTCATTACAGTGTCCCTCAAGAGCTTCGCATGTTCTCTCGTGACGGTTCGACCATCTCTGAACCATAAGGCCCCAAAGGTTCTCCATAGGGTTCAAATCAGGTGATTTTGCAGGCCAAGGTATTAAATTAATTTCCGGGTGTGCACGAAACCAGGAACGCGTCACTGACGCCTTGTGCAAAGAACAATTATCTTGGCAGTAATTAAATTGAGGCATTTCATTTTCTGGGTAAAAAGTCCGGACAGCTGGCAACATTGAATTTTGAAGGACATCAACATAATCAAGTGCCCTTGCTCGCGGTGGCATACAGCACAGGTCACCAACTCCATCAGCAGTCATCCAACCATAAATATTGATAGAAATGCGACCCGATACCTTATTCGGTATGACATGGTCTTGTGTGTAACGCGTCCCATCCCGACGCCAAAGTTGTAATCGCCCATGCTGGCTGGACTGAAACGTTTTCTCATCACAGAACACAGTATTACTCCAATCGAAATCTAAGTACTCCCTAGCAAAATTTAATCGAGTGATTCTATGATTTTCAGTCATGTCAATTTTCTTCGCGTAATGTAAACCCATGTAATGCAAGTGGTTTCTGATGGTCTGAGTTGTAACATCAAACATTGTTGCGAAATGTTTTGTGGGAATGAAGCCATTATTTTCATATTCACGTCTCATAATTTCTCTGTGATCGTCCGAAATTTCGCGTCGGCGACCGCTTCGATGACGATCACTCAAATTTCCCTCTTCGCCGTCACGTCGAATCCATAAACGAACAGCTTGTCTCTAAAATTTAGAATTAAACAAACATATGAATAAAAAGAATAAGTAAAATAATATTAAAATACGGCGTGGCGAAATTAGTAATACTTACGGACACATTTAGACGTCTTGAAACCTCACTAATATTGAAGCCCTCGTTATGAAGTGCTATAATATTAGCTCGTTCGGCTTCCGATAAATTACGAGGCATTGCAGCAGCAGAAAATCAAGCAATTTATTAAAACTTAATGAAGAAATAGTATGTAACAGATTCGTATTAATATTTCATTGACGGAAATACTTGACAGTGGAATTGTCAGTGAGACTTTCTTTTTCAGTAGTAATAAGTTTCTCAAAAAGATCGACATGGTTTCAGTTGAGTAAAATAGATTATCGCATTTAATGAGGTTTAACTAAGTCACCCAATGACGTCAAATGTCAGGCATCTCAGTTAACAGACAAAACGTCATAACATAATTGTGCATGTGTTAAACTCTGTAAGAAAAGTCAACCTTAGTGATCGTTACATCTCGCAGAAGCTTTTGTCAAAAGTGGTAGACCACTTTCTTGGCTGACTGTACCTATTCAGTTTTAAACCCATGTCAAACGTTGGTTAAGAATTAATATATTTTGACTGCACGACAAAGCCTTTTTTGTGATCATTTTTAATTTTATTGATGATTATATTGTATAACTCAAATTACCTCGGCGAAATGTGGGCTTCTGAATGTTCCGCTTACCATGACGGCAACAATCAGTGTGCCTCTGACTAACCCATTAGGGATATGGTCGTGAGGGTATGTTATGTTTTGTATCATATGATTATATTAAATAACAAAATCAGAAAAAAAAATGTTTTTTTAATTTTATGACTTTTTCATAAGTGCTTTTTATCAATCTTACATTATAACTATGATTGTTTTTACGTTATTTTGCTAATTATATTTTAGCTACAATAAAAAACCATTTGAATTGAGATGGGAATGCTGAGGTGGTTTGGTCATATGGAAAGAATGGATGAAAGGCGATTAACGAAACGGATTTATAAGGCGAGGGTGAATGGAGCTGTTGGAAGGGGAAGGCCTAGACGAACGTTCCTTGGACAAGTTCAAGATGTTCTCAGAAAGGTTCAGGTCAGGAGTACCTTTAACCGACGAGCATGTATGAAAGGGCTCATGAAAGTAGAGGAGGCGCAAAGTGTGTGTCAGGATCGTAGCAAGTGAAAAGAAGTGGTCTCTGCCTACCCCGTTGGGAAAGAGGCGTGATGGTATGTATGTATGTATGTGTAAAAAACCGTTATTTTTAAAGCCTCAATGGCATGTTAATTCAATTTCAATCTAGTGACACCCACACGATGTCATGTCACACTTTCCAAAACTATTTATTTGGATAAATATAGCCCACATTTTTTGGCTTCGTTCGCATATATAAAGATATCTGGTAAAAATTTGATGTAATGTTACTGAGTAGCCATATAAACCTATCCGTTTTATTTACTAATTAGGTGCTTATTATTCTTAGCTCATGAAATTGTGTTAAAATTTTCAGGTGATTCAAAATCAGGTCTCGAATGCGAAATTTCCTTCAACTGTGAAAATGAACACAGCATTTTTGCGATACTTTTCACATCTTACGAAATCAACTCCACATGCGAATTATTATAAAAAAACTCACAGAAAAACCTCATGGAGACGCACTTTATTCGCTGAAATAAAACAGCGAGAAACATATGCGAAGAACTGGCTCTCACATACATAAATATGTAATATGCTTGCTACCTACGGACGTATTCTGATGAGAGAGGTAGCGATAGGGTTGTATTTTTCCTAAAAATATTTTATACCTACTAGTCATTCGCAAATCATACTTAGATGTACCCTCAATTAAATTAATTTGTCTTTTTACTGTACTAAGCCACTGAATATTTATTTTTTTACTTTTCTTTGTCCTAATTTCAGCGTTTTCGCAGCTAATTTAGCGTTTAGCTAATATTATGAAATGGGCATTATAGAAGTTATTTTTACAAAATATATCTCCCTTCAGTTTCAGTGACAAACGTTTGACCAAGTTTCTATTTGGCAGTTTTTTAATGTTATAGATTTTCCAAAAATACGTAGAAGTATTTTTCATGATTAGCCTAATTTAGTTTTGAAAAAAGGATTAATCTATAAATATACACAGTTAGACATTCCGTTAAAATCCTAAAAAAAATATAATTAATATAGATGTCTCTGACTTTAGGAAGTGCATAGTTTAAAAAAAAAAAAAACATATATCTCAAATGGGATAGACAGAAGCGCCCTAATTGATGCCGTCACGATGTACGGAACAATCAGAAGTCCACATTTCACCGAAGGAATTCGAACCCAACGTGGTAAGGGGTGAGTGAGCCTGCTGTTATCTGGGTTGCTTTGGTTTTTCGTCGGTGTTTTCGGTGTTTCCGGTGAGAGCTAACCTCTCCGGTGATGGACTGCGACAAATTGTAAAATGAACATAAATTGAACTCGGGACCTCCGGGTTCCGATCCAGAGTGTTCAACTACTGGGCAACGACGCTCTTTTTTCGCAATATCGCTTTTGTGGAATCCGGCCATGGAGCTATAGTACCGAGGTTGGGTTTGGAATAGGTACATGCGCGAGAACCCAGATATATTTTATGGAGAGTGCGCGGCTCTCTTTTTGCAATAGCGAACATAAGGTGCGCTCAACCCTTCATATTTACGATTAAGTCGTGATCAGAAATATAAAATACGCGTGTGTTTTTTGTCGATAGCAACTGATCGTATCGCACGGTACAGAATGTTGCCCGCCCGTGAATTTTGAGATATCAGCTTTTACGCACAGGCCATTTGCCTCGTACAGCGTTAGGCGTAAATAAGTTTTTTCTATGACCAATAAAAAACTTATACAATTTTATATTTGCATCACATAATTCACCATGGTCTGCTGGAAGAAATCTCTTATTAGAGATAAGCTCATCTGTACTTTTTGTGTTCTAATTATTTTCAATAGTAACTAGGTATATTTTTGTCTACGAATTGTTTTTTTTTTAATAGTTAAACCTCCATAATTTACACTGGTAAATCCTACTAATGGTTTTATAAATGCGAACGTTTGTTTGGAAGTCCGAGTTGCATTTTCACGTAACGTACCGAATGGATTTTAATGAAACTTTACAATAATGTTGCTTCTACATCTAAATCTGACATAGGCTACAATTTATAAAAAATACGTAAGTTTTTTTCTTTAGTCCACGTGGACGAAGTCGCGGGCGGCCGCTAGTCTTATTATAATAGAGGCTTCGTAAAATGGCAAAGTTCAACTAACAATGAGAGAGTAAGTTTTATTCTTAAGATGTAGTTTACAGTACAGCATTGTACAGGAAGATTTAAATGCCACCCTTTATAAATTCCATCGATAATTGGGAACAATAAATATTATGATAAATATACAACATGACGGTTAAAGGTAAATGCACCAATCAGAGCGAGGGAGCGTTTTCTTGACTTGCAAATTTGCTATACTCGCGACGCGCCAAAGTAGATTGGGAACTTTATTTGACTCTCAATCTAGCGACAAGACTGCCTAAATTGGTACATAGTAGTGTCAACTTACCACAGGCCGGTGACGACCTGTGTCACCGGTGTGAGAAGCTTCGCAACTGCGATCGCCAACCCGCCTGCCCCGCGTGGCGATTATGGGCATAACCTCCTATGAAGGGTGTAATAGGAGAGGCCTATGTACAGCAGTGGACTGCAACAGGCTGATGATGATGAGTGTTAACTTACTGAAATGATGTATTGTTACTGTTTGTATTTAAGTATTTCAAATCATTGCCTTCAATGAATTCGAAAAACCAGCTTCTGTCAATCCGAACTGAACTTACTCTACTCGAAACAGAGTTGATTTAACAAAAACGAGCTTTTAAAAACGTCATCGAATGCACAAAGCGACCCCTCTCGACAATTCCGTAGCTTTTCACTTAGTTAAGCGCCAGTTACGAATTAAGAAGCGAGACGAGTTGAAAGCGTGTCCAGTTAAGAGATTATGTAAACATGGTAACGAGAGATCGACGTGAAGCCATGCAATATGGATGCGTTATCGCAATAAATTAAAGTAACACGTCGATAAATTATCATGATATTTACTGATATTATCTTGGGTCGGGTTAGAGCACACCCTACACTATCAAACGGATCGCGTCAGTATCTCACTGCGTAGTGACGCGATAAATATTGACAAGTGACACCACAAGCAAGATGAATCAAGCAAGATAAAAAAATGTGAACAGTGTGCGACAAGACGCCGCGAAGAAACGTCTAAAGTAAGCACTACTGAAACGTTTTTTTTTCTGGCGCATTTAAATTACTGATAAGGTAAACGTCCCAGTACTAACCACTTTTCGCACTTGGCTGACTTTGCAATGCTGCTGTGCAGAAGGCTGTTGTGTTTTCACATCAGATATATCTATGATAATCAATATCTTATGAATATACTTTACCGTTGAATCGCTGAATCTTGAGACATTGCTGCTTTTCTTTTTATTTGATAACAATTATTCACGGACGTAAAAGAAAGACGGACGGAACATAACACTGAAAAAATGTGAGGCATGTAAGGTTGTAAGGCAATTTTGTTTGTTGTATACGACCTGTTTCACTCACACAAGCACACTAGGTGCTACAAACTACGCCATTTTACTCCGTGTGACAGCGCCAATGACATGTGCTAGTCATGCACACACCTAAACTGGCAGATGATAATAATATGCTTCACTCATGATAAGACGAGTTGACGTCCGTCTTTCTTTTACGTCCGTGCAATTATTATTTTTATTCGATATTTTGTCTCATTTCAAAGTAATGAATGTGCAGGAGAGAGTGCAACCACCAACATAAAAAAGAGCTTTAAAGTTTTACCACATCCATAATAATTTCGTACTTCCAGTCTAGTTGCATCCTCTCGCGTTGCTGCCTGACGAATCACATTGTTTTTAAAGTGAGCTTGAATATTTGTACACTCTTCCTTTCGGTTACCAAAGCCATTCATTCCATTTCATAAATTACCAAAACTGTTCATTTTTCTCCATATTTCACACAGTAATCCGTTTTCTATGAAACAGTAATTCGTAGTTTCACATTACGAAGCAAATCAAGTAAAAACAGTAACTAGCCAAGATAAGACAGATAGATAAAGGTTCTTTATTGCACAAGAGCATCAGAGTTGTATTACATTGCTGAGAACAATGTACAATTTAGGCAATATCTTATAGCTAGGGAGTGATCTTTTTCATATATATATGGATAACCTTCAGGTGAAGGATCGTGAAAGCAAAAATGAACTAAATGTAGTAAAGACAAAAATAATAAGATGAGAAGGTAAACATTAAACAAAACAAAATGAAAATGGAGTAGCTGGTTACGATTAAAAAAAGAGCATTGAAGTGCAACTGAAAGTGGCAATGGGCGAGCCACAAAGCATGAAATAAATCAGCCCATCGACAAAGTGGGCGGATGACCTAATTTGGATCACAAACATTTAGTGGGTTCAAATTAAGCACGTAAAAAAATCTGTGGCTAGTCCAATACAATGAGATAACAGTTATCCGCATCCTTCCATATTTTTCTGCACCTGACATTTTCCACTCTCTTGACGTGTTTATTTACTAAAATAATGGAATTATTGTGATTAAGCAATATAGTCTGTTTGCTCTGCTTTGTTGTCCACGAAGAACGGCGCTGCACTAACACAGCGCTACGGCTCTGGCATAACACTGAGCTAGGGTTGTCCACTTCGTCAAGGGGAATTATTAATGCCTAAGAAATAATTTTGTGGGGTCAGTTTTTGGCAGTGATCAATGTTCTGCTACTCAGAATTGCATGGGTTATGGGATAAGAGACTACTCCGGTCAAAATCATTAAGTTTTCTAGCATCTCTCTGATTCGTAAGACCGGATAAGCAGTTGGTCCAGGCTGACGTCGCTCCCTTTCATGAGGGCTTAGTACCAGTAGTAGGGTCCAACCGCCGGGAAGCCAAGAGAACTCAGGCGTGGCAGTGTGATGAACTTGGCCATTCACCCCCTGCGGCCCGTAAGGGCGACACGTGGGGTTGCGAAGCCAGTGGAGGCTGCAAGCGCCTTAAAGCCCGTAGTAGGGGCCGCGGTGCACAATCGGTTGGTGAGGGCCAGTGATCCGTAGCTCATCCCCCCTGTGCGGCCCGGCGGGGCCGTACTGCCGGTTGCGGCAGTGGAGCCGCCCTTCGGGTGGCTAGTGGTTGCGGGCCCAGTAGAGTCTGCGTACGGTGGGAGCCAGAGAGTCGGAGTGCGGGGGTGCTCTGGCTTGCATTGCACGGCGTCCACTGTAAAAGGTGGAGTGCCTGCGTACTCCAGGCACTTTCGTGGCCTCCCTCCTTTGTTAGGGGGTCGCTTGGCTTGCGTCTGATGATGATTTCCGCACGAAAGAAAAAAAAGCTGACGACGCTAAATGCTAGTCATTAGGCCTAGTCAGAGTTCGTGTTTGATAGAATCTTATGCCTCTCCACACCGAACCCGCGAAGTTGGAGTGGGGCCTGTGTCCAGCAGTGGATCTGATACTTGCAGAGTAAGATGCCTAGAAGAGACGGAAAACATTATAAAACGGATATTAATGAATGTAGTTAGTTAGACTCAAAACCAATTTTAAAGTACACCTGAACTCAGTGTCACTTCACTCCAGTTATAGTGAAGTTAGTTGCTATCGAAAAAGAGGCTAAAAAAGCCTCAAAATATTTCAAAGAGAATATTTGAGTAGTACCAACCCTGAACGAAGCGGTGACGCACAGTACCTGAGATGTTATCTGGAATAAACTAGTTGCCTGGGTAACTGAGCTCCTGAATGCTATAGAAGTATTTCTGGATAGGACAACAGATAAATATACTTTATTCCACATTATTGTTTATCATACTAATGTTATAAATGCGAAAGTTTGCATGTGTTGATGTCCCGTGTTGCTCTTTCACGTAAGAACTACTCGATGGATTTTAATGAAACTTTACAATAATATAGGTTATGCATCTAAATAGCACAAATGCTACAATTTATAAAGATATCTCACTTTTTTAAACTTATTCCACGCGGCTGCTACTTCATTTATAAAGAGGCCAAAATATCCTAATGCATGGAAGGTCTCTCCATCCTTCATCCAATTATGAGGACCAATCATCCACAAACAAGTCTAGTCATGCCATCACATTTTTGCTTGCGTGACTGCTCAAACTGTGACTCTCTTCGCCCAGAAATTACTACATACTCGTTCGACAGATGTGACTAGCACAGTTCCTATTCAGCTGAGCAGCTTCTCTATTGTTTTTTTTGTAATCTTGGAAATAAAAAAGACAGAATTAGGTTTACTATTGAGCAAACACTTCGAACGACTTGACGTTTTCTAGACAGGGAGTTACGGACCGCATCAAAATTGGTGAAAATGACATAAAGTGGTTCGATGAAGAAATCAGAAAATCATGGGTGTTGGCATTCCATTGAGAAACACAGTTTTGTACGCAGTAAACGCTTGTAAGTTGAAAGATGGCCCGTTTGGATGCAAATACGGTCGGTTTTGACGCCAATTTGAGTCTTCCTTGATCTTTTTTCCATGCTCCACGCTACTGGGAGCTTTTCTCCTTTAACTTACGTCTGCTTGCCGTCTTCCAGAAACGCCCTTACACGAAGCTTGCTGTCAGTTTCTCCTTGGAGCACCCTTAGCACAGTTTACCCGGTATATCATCATCCATACAAACGCAGCAGCCGCAGCTTGTTTTGAGAGCGCGGCCGCGCCGTCACGTACGCACGTAGCGTCGCTCGCACACTCCGACTATTTTCTTGATCCTAACGATACTCCAGTTTTGGTACACGCGGCCGCTCCCGCAGACATTAAAAGCGACAGCCCTATATGTTAAGGCAATTATCGCTCGCTCAGCCAAGTTGCCCTACCCGTTTTATTGTACTATGCACTTAGGCTCGTTACTTAGGCATATTTATGAAATCCAGTTTACCGACAAGGATTTGTGGGTAAACTGGATTTCATAAATATGCGACAAGTTTAACGACAAGGATTTGTGGTCATCTCAGAAATAGTCTGCTCCTCTGCACATCATGTATTTTGACTTTACTGTTGTTACTCTGTTATCGCAATTATTGTAAACAAACAAGATTAAAAAAGAGTAACTACCGAGTTTCTTGCCGGTTTCTTCTCGGTAGAATCAACACCTCCGAACCGGTGGTAGAATCACATTATTACTTTTTAATTTTTATGTTATGACTTGTCATAAGTGCTTTTTAATAAGTTTACATGAATAAAGACTATTTTTACTTTACTTTACTTTACTTTACCATGTAAAGCTGTGAATGACACAACTTGAGCTATCAACTAGTCAAAACCAAACCAGAAAAAAGCTTCCTGACTTTTTCAGCTAAAATAAACCTCACCTTCCAGCAACTTTAAGTCCAAGATTTTGCAGTGAGCTTTCGCTGATAAGGCTTGAATTTACTGAGCGTAACGAACACTGTGTATGCAAAGCTTTATTGGTTTAGGTATTTAGATGAATTCTGTACAAACGCTAGTGACGCAGAGAAAACTGCACTTTAGAATTTTAGAGCACTTCGTATTTGCTGATAAAATTAACTATGGTTAACTTGACTTTGAATCAGTCATTATAAATGTTCATTTAAGAACAAAAGCTATAAATTATTTCGAAGCTTTTACCTATAAATGCTCAGCTAAGCTAAGAAGGTAACCTGAATTTCATATTATTAAATGATGAACTAGATACTAGTCAAAAGAGAATTATAACGAAATTTTATTTTTCATGTAAATTAAAATATCTTCCTAATTATTCAAGATGTAAGAAGGAAATTTAGCAGTCTGTACTAGAATATACTTTATCCTTATGACTTCAATTAGGTTGTTACGAACCATCATGCTTAATTTTAACCTATTTAAGAAAGAGTCAAAAACGGCACCTAGACTGCCAACTTGGAACTAAATAGTTACATTTTCACATCGCTTTTTTCAGTTTTCCTGCATTTACTCAGCAATGTAGTTACAAATTTTGCCGTCAGATGGCAAGGAAAAGGGTGGCACGGCGCCTGTTTCAGGGTAGTGGTTACTAAAATTGTTTATAGATGACGCTAAGGGTGTCTAGATTTTATATTATTGTTTTTTCAATGAAAATAGTAAAATGTTCAATTATTCGTTACTTTTCTGCTTTTACCAGATTAACTTGCTGACTTAAGTAGCTGACATCTACTTTTTATATTATTATTAATTAATTTCTCAAGCAATAGGTAAGTTCCACATAGTTTCAATCTACTCAGAGCTCCTAATATAGTTGGCAAAAACTACTAACTACTATCCCTTTTTTAATCTGATTAAACAGATTTGCTACTATATTATAGTGTACCTACGGACAGAACAAGTAATTAGTGACAATTATGCAATGTGAGAGCACTACAAACAGTTGAGTTTTACATTTAAAGCAATTTACAATCTAGGTGGGGTTATTGTTAATATGGATGTCTTCCAAGATACTTACAGTTTGTCTACAACTTTCAGTCTAAACAGGACAACAGGGTGTTACAGTCAGCTCAATCCAGCTATACAGGGCGTCCCACGGCCATGCCACTTATTTGCATAATATTTATTTATTTATTTATTTATTTATTTATTAGGTCACCAACAATATCCATTTCATCAGCAAACATTTTTGTCCAGGTGCGGGAATCAAACCAACGGCCCTTTCAGTTTCAGTGGTGAATCACTGTTAAGGCTCGATACCAGGAAAACGGCTCTCGGGAAAACTAAAGTTTTATATAGAAAATATGAAGTATGAGGCACGAAAAAAATCGTCATAGTAGTCAAAAAGTTGCACAATCAGCTCAAACTTCCAGTATATGGATCAACTTACTAGATTAATGTGAAAAAAAATCAGAATATCGCTAAAAACGTGCAAAACGCACTCCTGTATTTCAAAAGTTTAGGCATCATATAAACTAACAACTTACGTGTTTTAAATAACGTGTAAAGATCAGATATCAAAGAAGCATTGCCAATCAGTTGTTTTTCATTGCTTCATTTCAGTTTTGTGCAAAAAATTCCCAAACATTCCGAATTTTTCGCTTGAAATCTCCATACAAATTACTATGGAGTGAGTGAAGTTTCTTTGATAGCTGTCCGCGCACCGTCGCAGCTCACTCCCCCCCATGTCCCCAAGGTGAGCGCACGTCGCTTTTGACGAAAATGACATTTATAATTACGCGGATAATTTACACGAAATAGGCGCACATAGGGTCTTTTGTTGAAAATAGTACAACTTTATTTTTTTTCCTCCGTACTGTTTGTTCATATGCATTATGCATAATTTATCAAACGTATGATTTTATCATGATTCACCATGAGAGTTATATGGCAGGTTTATATTTATAAGTACACTTGATTAAAAGCTCTCTTGGGTTTGACAATTTCGTACTAGTTGCCATTTCATTTTCCTATTCTTTACGCAGTGACGTGCACTCACGTCGGCGTCATGTGGAAGACTGACTTGCGGGACTGCGCAGACGGCTGTCAAAGAAACTTCACTCGTTCCATAGTAATTAGGATGGAGATCTCGAGCAAAAAAAATTAAAGTTTGCGTTTGCTTATACGAAACAGAAATAGTTATAGCAATAGAACATAATGACAAGTTATTCGAAATGGAAACACACTTCACACCGAAACAGCTTTTACAATTGTACCAAGCACAAATTCGGTTGTGTATGGAGTACTTCTGCCACCTCTGGGATGGCTCTGCCAAGTATCAGCTGGATGCACTGGACTCAGTAGACCGAAGAGCCAGGAGACTGATAGGTGACGAGACGCTCGTTGGAACCAAACTCGAGTTTGGAGCATCGGCGTAGAGTTGCCTGTCTATCGGTTTTTTATAAGGTGTATTTCGGAGAGTGTGCGCAAGAACTTCATGACCTGATACCACCCTCTACTTTCTACTACCGGACCACAAGACGCCGCGAGGGCTTTCATCTCCATGTGGTCGACTTTCCAGCGGTCCGAACTAAGCGGTTTGGTGCTTCCTTTCTGGTCCGCACCGCTAAGGAGTGGAACGCCCTCCCTGCGTCTGTGTTTCCGGATACATACAACCTTGGTGTCTTCGAGGCAAGAGTGAATAGGCATTTGGGTAAATGTGGGTAAGCGTGGCTGGCAAGACTGAGGTCAAACGCAAACCCATTTTAAATTAAAAAAAATGGATCAGATAGAACTTTGATATAAATATGAATTATCATATTTACGTCAGCCATGGAAAAATGGCAGTGCAAGCATTTTTATCTCTAACTGGCTATTTGCACACAGCTTTTCCCTGTAGTAATTTGAATGAACTATACAGACAAACGTTCTAGAAAATATAATTAGCATCAACTATCATTTAGATAGTGAAAGCTTATGTAAAAACAGACAGAAAAACGCGGAGGGTGACTTCCTTTCATACTATGCTCTACTCGTAGATCAATTCCAGTAAGATGAAGATCACGGTGGATTCTGTATTAAATTCAGCGTAAAAAGCCTGAAATACGATGGCCTCTACAGGAGACTAAAGGTATTATACTCAAGTGTTATTATCTAAAATAAATTATCCACTAAAAGTGTCTCAACTGTTGACAACTGTTAAATTCCTCGTTTTAGTTAGTAACAAGATAGCTCCGTTTAATGCTTCTTGCAGCTTTTCATTACAAGTAAGACCAATTTATTAGTGGGTTCTTCTGCATGTTACTAGAAATGGCTCCGTGTATTGCTATATCATATGCATTGGATGTAAGAAATATTTTGTGTTGATGATGATCGAACGGATAAACCAAGTTACAACTAAATCTCGATGGAATCGTCAAGTACCAGATATAACATTGTGCAAATAACGTGGTCACGAGAATAGATTGCAAATAATAGTGTAAAAAAATAATTGGCAAAACCGCTTGTTAGTATGTTTAATAAAATAAAATTTTTGGTTAGTTTCTTTTGTTTGCCCTATATCCTGAAATATATTGGGTGGCGAAATAAAAATATCTTTGGTGAACGCATCAAATGATTATCATGCCGCGATTTATAATAATAATAAATAAATAAATATCCCTGGACATTATTCCACACAGCGCCATCTAGCCCCAAGTGAGTTAATTATACTCCGTTTTTATGGGATACTAGACAACGGATAAACATACTCAAATACTTTTTCTTTTGTAAATACATACTTATTATACATAGGAAACACCCAGACCAATACAAACAGACATGTTCATGCACACAAATGTTTGTACTGTTCGGGGATCGAACCCGCGACCTTTGGTGTAGTAGCCGACTTCTAAACAATTACACCAAGACAGTCGTCCGGATTTATGCATTGCATTTATGCACGGATTGCACGGCCCAACCACTGTGTGACCATAGCTGTCACGATCGCTTTCAAATTTGACAGATTTTCTCTCCGGCCGACCCTAGTAGCGAACCTTAAACGGGACGTGAAATAATAATTGTTTAGCGATGTAACAATATCCACATAAGCCGCATTATTATATTGTGTTCAGTCAAATTGGATGTTGTTACTTAATTAAATTTGTTCTAATTTCAGCTGTAAGTTTACCAGGAAAAGCAATTACTCAACTTGTTGTTAGAGATTACGAGTAGGTATGTTGGTAATCGCTAACACAAAGCGGATTACTGAAACGTGTCGATATTCTCGAGATGTTTTGCATATCCCAGTCACAAAGTAATTAGACCCAGAAGGGCAGCTTCTTGTTTACCTAATGAAACGCATAACATTTTTTGTCAAAAAATCACAGTGCATAATGTTGATAGCCATAATCTTTACTTGCCTTAATTCCTAAAAGCATAACTTCACTACGCATACCATGACATGTCAATAGGTAGAAAGAATGTATCCAAACAAAAAATAAAAAGGCACCATATATCTAAGTGAAACGGTTTTTGAGATATTTGAGTACGAAAACTAAAAAAGGATAATATAATATTTATTTACTAGATCGTATAACAGCAAACACAACGCTACATAAAACTGCGAGTTAACGTAATACATTCGTACACCAAAGGGTGGACTCCGCATGATGTACGGTCAACGGCACATCACGGAAACGGAACAATGGAAAAATGAGCTACGAGATTTACGCAAAGCTGCAATTGTGCAAGCGCGTACTCCAATCTCGGTGTTGTTCGGTCAAACCGAAACTTATTTATATTCTCCCCTTCAGGCATTAGTTGATGAGGATCCAAGCGACAGTATTATTTGAAATCGTCGATTCAGAAATAGCGGTTGATGGTGGTTGAAGTAAACAAGAATATTGTTATTTATTGTATTAGTTCGGAATCTTATGTTTCATCATCATCATCATCATATCAGCCGAACGACGCCAACTGCTTGGCATAGATCTCCCCCAAGGATCTCTACAACGATCAGTCCTGCGCTGTCCGGTCTTGTGGAGGGCCCGCCCACGGAACGTCGTCCGGTACGCGGTCGCCATCCAGAACCTTACCGCCCCAATGGCCATCGGTTCTCCGCGCTACGTGTCCCTCCCACTGCCACTTCAACAATGCAATCCTTCGAGCGATGTCGGTTGCCTTAGTTCTCCTGCCGATTTCATTATTTCTGATTCGATCAAGCAGGGAAATACCAAGCATCGCTCTCTCCCTTGCTCGCTGGGTGACCACTATGTGTCTCATAAGAAGGCTATGAGACCCATAGTGAACGACCACGTCTCACTCCTATATGTCATTACTGGCAACACACACTGGTCAAAGACTTTCGTCTTGAGGTATTTCGGACGCGAAAATATGCCGGAGCTTCCCGAACGCTGCCCATCCGAGCTGGATTCGCCCAGAGATCTCTTTCTCGGAGTTGGACTTACCAATCTGGACTGCCTGTCCTAGGTAAACATAGTGGTCAACAACTTCGAGTGTAATGTTCCCAACGTTAACTGGAGCGGGTGCAACATGGGCATTGAACATGATTTTCGCCTTGTCCATGTTCATCCTAAGACCCACTCTTTGAGAAGCATTACCGAGACCTTTGAGCATTATGTTCAGGGGGGCTAAAACGGTAACATTTTAGCATTTCATATTATGAAACATCTAACTGACGTTTCATCTAGGCCGCGGTCCGTTTCGAGTCAAAAGTGAGTAATAGCGCGCTGACGTCGCTCACGTTCATACAATTTATCAATTCGGGATGCGTGTGAGCGCGCTGTTACTCACTTTTGACTCGAAACGGACCGCGGTCTAGATGAAACGTCAGTTAGATGATTCATAATATGAAATGCTAAAATGTTGCTGTTTTAGCCCCCCAGGTCTTCCAAGGTCTCAGCCTGAGAACTACATCATCGGCAAATCACAGGTGTGTTAGGTACTCGCCATTGATGTTGATGCCGCGTCCTTTCCAGTCCAGAAGCTTGAAAATATCCTCTAACGCAGCTGTGAACAATTATTTCGGAGAGATAACGACCTTTTGTTCACTTAGAATCAATACAATATTACTTATATAGCTTTATCGTTGTCATTTTGTCCATTTACTAGAGCAATCTGACGTCAGAAAATTCAAAGACCGGAAAAACACCTCCAGAAAGATTTGTTTTCCATTCAATAAAGATACAATAATTGGTTTAATTGATGTTATTCGAAAACACTTATTCTCACCCTCTCCAAGCGTATCACGAACAATATCATTATATTTCTACTTAATTTCCTACCTAAAACAAACATGAAACGAAATTAACTATATTTGTAAATGAAGGAATGCTATAAAATATTAAGTAAGATAATTTTTGAACTGTTTGAGAACCGGATTAAATTTCACTATTTATTCTAGTGTCCGAAGTGCCCGTGGCGCAGTTGTCACAGTGATCGGCGATGATCGCTGTTGTAAAGCAACTCACGTTGGGTCGGAAATGGGATGGGTTACCACCCCGACCAAAATTTAGTGATATAATTTTTGGGCATCTCCGTGCTTCGGAAAGCACGTTAGGCTGTTGGTCCCGGTTGACGTCGCTAGATGTCCGTCGTTAAGCCTAGTCAGAGGCCGTAGGGCCTTTGTTAACATCTCATATTAAGGTTGCTCACTAGCTTACTGTGGCTGGCTGTGGCTGCGCTAGTATGGCTCTTCCACCTCTCAGTTAAGGTGAGGCCTGTGCTCAGCAGTGTGACGTATATAGGCCGTTTTAGTATGTTTATGTATCTCTAGTGTGCAAATTAAGAGAAAGCTGTCCAAACTTCAACATGGGATTTATTACAAGCAATCAGAGGTCGTTGCGACTGAATTGCCGGCGCTATGGCCCGTCGTAAAATTCTAAATAGTCTTTCTGATGCGTTGGTCTCGCTGGCTTGATTGCCTAGTATAAGTTCCTAATGATATTACATACATACATACATACCCTCACGACCATATGCTTAATGGGTTAGTCAGAGGCACACTTATCGTTGCCGTCATTGTGAACGGAACATTCAGAAGCCCACATTTCGCCAAGGGAATTTGAACCCAACGTGGTAAGGGGCGAGCCTACCGCTGTTATCCGGGTTGCTTGGGTTTCTTAACGGTATTTTCCATCACCGGAGAGTTAGCCGCAAATTGTAGAATGAACACAAAGTAGGTGTGTTCCGGCCAAATGAAATGATATTTATAACAGTTAGATATGTTATGTTAGTACTAATGCAAAGTCGAAAATTGACCCTTTGTACAAGATAGTATGATTATTTACTAGACAGTAAACGACCCAGATACATGTTGCACAGTCTCGTCTCAAACTGTTAGTGCTTCGCTCAGGTGTTCGAAGTTCTGATTTCGGTTTACACATTTTTAGCACAAGTCACCCATCTACGTCTTTTTTTATTAAGTATTGCAAGTACTCACTCTACTGTGAATATTTTATGTACAGAACACAATTTATCGAACTGTTACCATACAATATATTTCAGGCTGTCCAGACGCAGAAATCCCTTCGAATAAATCTTAAATGTCTAAGTATTCGCTGAAATCCCGAGTTTTTAAGCGAGGCGTGAAAAATTCCATTCAAAAACTACTTGAGCTCTCTCTAAGTTGATTTAGTCTAGGGATCAAACTTTACCAGAACACGCCAATAAGTTGAAATAGTGTAAATTGAAGCAAGGTACCGTACATCAGCAGTATAATTTATGCATTCTGTAAACCACCGCCCAACTACAGAGTTTCAAAAATATGTCCAAAAACTTCATAATATTACATGCGTGATGTTGGCCGCCGATGGCATCAGCTCTTTTCCGTGTAGGTGGTCTGCGCACTAAGCAAGCCAGAAACTGCCCCACAGCCCGCGCTATCCATTTGCTCAATGACTTTTTGGGAAAGGTCCACAATGCCGACATATTCGCTGATTCTCTGCAGCTCATCGTAGCGAAAGTGCGACACTATTCATCTCATAAGAATATTTGGATAAACATTTTATTTTTAAGAATATAAACGTGTCCCGCTTTGTTATGGGTCGACCTTGTGTCCTTATGCTTATCTGTCTACCCGAGAGCAGACGGGTTATGTGCGGCTCTTTTTTTGAAAGAAGGTGTAACTGAGGACCTAAAATTCTTAAAATTAACACCATAAAGCAGTGATAGCAAAATTTACATATATTCATAGTTAAATAAACACTAATAACCCCATAACAATGACGAGGAGTTTAGCAACAAACACTGTGACACGAGCACGAGAATTTTAAATATTAGATATTGCTTAAATCACAATATAAACTAAACAAAGAGCCTCTCTAAAACCATTCAGCAAAATGAAGTTCGAAGAAAACAAAAGACAAGGAGAGAAACACTTATTGACTCGTCACCCAGGGTGACAAGCGGTCAAGGCGCTACTCAGCCGTGCTACTTGTACCTCCTTCAGACCGATTCCGAGTTGCACTGACTGGATTTATTTTCTTAAAAGCTGAATAGGCCGTGAAGTGGCAGCTAAAATTGATGACAACGTTAATTTTGAGTAGCTGTACAAGGAAGAATAGAAAGAAAACCATATCTGATTGGCTGGGCTCACTAAGTTATGAGGAAGTCGAAAATCTACCAACAAGCAGATCTATTAAGATGGGTTTGTATTTGGTGTTATACTTATCATCATGGCCCCTGTATGTCATGAACTTATACCGATCCCAAGGAAGCCTTTCCGTCGAGCAAACAGGTACTTACTTTCAATTTTGCCGGTGCTTTCAATCAAATGCACACTAATCTTTCAAATACTTAAAAACAAACGTGGACTAAATACTGAATAATGATGATGCCAAAAATAAAATGATGTAAGAAACACTTATTGTTACTCTACCACACCGGTTCGGAAGTTGTTTCTTTCTAGAAGAAGCCGGCAGGAAACTTGAAAGTTACTTCGAAATAAAACAACTTTACGGATTCTACTCGCGTTCTTATATTCAATAGTTACTCTTTTCAACATATTATAGTTTGTTAACAATTAATGAAGTCTCAGAGTACAGTCATACCAAAAAGTGCAGAGGAACAGATTATCCTATTATGACCACAAATTCTTGTCATTTAAATAATCTTTTAATTTTAAAATTTCATTAGCCTTCCTAAGTCAAATGTGATTTAATATGCGACTAAAATAGGTGCAAGCGTAGTTCAACAAGAATTTGAGCCACTTTATTTAAAAAATCACATTCAAAAAAAGAATGGAAGTCATTAAAACGTAAAATATTTTAATGAATATTTTAAATAAATCGCTACAGCATTGTTTAGAGAAACAAAGAATTTATAATTAAGAATTTTCAAAGAAATACACTAGACAATTATACATTCTTAGTCTATTAATTACTAGTTTTTTCAGAAAAAACATTGTTGTATTTGTACATTAATACTAAACGTGAAACAATAAAACGAGTTAACAAATACAAAAGTTCCATAACAGTTAGTAGAGATCCTCCAAAGCTTAGCGAGAAAACGCCTCCATAGGTAGCTGCAATAAAACAAAAACTACAAATAAACAGTTTATTGCAGATATTTTCCAGCTCCTGCCAGCCATCCTGCGCAAATCATCACTCCACCTTGCCTGAGGACGTCCTACACTACGCTTGCCGAGACGCGGTCTCCACTCAAGAACACGTTTACTCCAACGGTTGTCGGTTCTACGGCTAACATGGCCAGCCCACTGCCACTTCAGCTTGCTAATCCGGTGGGCTATGTCGATAACCTTGGTTCTCTGCCGTATCACCTCATTTTTAATTTGATCCCGCAGAGAAACGCTGAGCTTAGCCTCTCCATAGCCCGTTGGGTGACTTCAGTTGGTCCCATTAAAAATCAGCGCCTAAGCCTATCCGGTCCAGGCATTAACTGAGTGGAGTCCATTTAATTTTGGACATCGTGAGACTCCTTCCTGGTGGATTTTTTTGTTTATTTTATTGCGTTATTTCTCCAACCTTCTTGTTTCGTTTCTTTATCTGAATTTTGCGATTTGCGCAATCACTAAACGTTTTTTCTTTTTTTTTTTCAGAGTACCATTAGAAGTCTTTGACATAGTATCAGAAAATAACATTTCATTAATCGTTTATTGACTAACGTGAAAAGTTAATTACTATTTACATTCCCTCGTTTGACACTTCTGCGTCAGAAAAAAGATTAGATTTAGATTGTTATTTGACAAAGTTTAGTTAGCTAGCTATTTCAAAAGTCAAACGTAAACTACGTAAAACTCCTAACTTACTAATTTTGATAAATATTTTATAAGCCGGGTGATTTTGCAAGTACATGCCATTAGGAGCGACTTAGTATCGGGAACCATAAAAATTCCCCTGAATTTGTTTTTTTTAATTTGGTGATCCCATGGGATATTTTGAAAGAAATTATAAAGGCGACGTTTAATATTGTGCTAGCTTATTTTAAAAATTTGGCAAATATTTGCAGAGTTACCCTGCTGAGGTCAATAACTTAAGTAAGCAGTCACCCGGTTTGCGAAAGACGCGGGTTCGATTCCCGCCTCATGCCAAGACCAAATGTCTTTTTCTGGTTTTCCTATATATAAGTTTTTTCAAATAATTCAAATTTTTAATAATAAGGTCAATTGACCTTAATTATGTTATACGTACCAATAAAGTAATTCAAATCGATAAGAGGCGTCAACTTGTAGCAGTTGCAAGAAAACTGGCCGTAGTAGACACGAATAGAAGACAGTCCATCAAGTTTGTGTTTCATTCTGAAATAAGTTTGTAAGTCATCCATAAAGCTTATGTTCATTCTGAAATAAGTTTCTAAGTCAGCCATAAGTATTCACGTAAATAGTTCTATTGAAAAATTTGGCACTCGCTGCGTTCTGAACGGCTGCATGTATTTTAGTGTGAGAGTTGTCGTTAGATTTGTTTTTACTTTGAGAGCATAATATCCTGAACAAATATTATTATGATATATTAACAACAAACAGCAAAAAATCATAGGATAAGTTATTAGTATCAGAAAGCTTTTCTAATATATCGCACCCCCCCTGGAGAAAAGCTGCAACTCCACTTGTGCGTATTTTTTTTTATTGCACTAAAAGATCAAGAAAAATTCAATACGTATTGTCAATTTTTTTCATAATTTTTGTCCTTAAAGTTAAGGAAATAAATACAAATAAGTAAAATATTGCAACATTATTATTATTTATGTTTCCATCATGGAAACGAAGTTATTACATTTGCATTTTAAATATTTACTAAATTCCAAATGAATAATACCATATGTAAACTAACAAAACTTTCGAACGAAGACTTCGAATTTTTTTTTCGTATAACTGTAGCTGCTTACTTCTCGTGGGATTTATTTGGCGATTCTCGCTGTACAAGTCTAGTTGCGTATTTCTTCCACGAAACTTTTGTCGATATTGTATTTTATAACTATTGATACGTATTCATTTTACTAAGAGTTTCAAAATGATTTTGACGTAATTGGAGAAATAGCTTAGTTCGGCGTTACGTTTTGTTTAAACAGTTTCGTAATTAGTAATATATATTTATTCTTGGAAGTAGGTCTATGAGTTTTATGGCGCAAAAGCAATTAAGTAAAACTAGCATTGAATTTATGTGTCGTTATAAGAGAAACATACTTATTCCTACTTAAAAGTAACAGTGCCATTTATGGTAATCGTTGTTATTGCGCGGGAGGGGAGGCTACGCCGCGTGCCCCCGCCTCCTCTCCCGCTCTCGAGCCCCTTCGGATCGTGGATAGAAACTAGTCGTGCGCTTGCCAGCGTTGCCAGACTGTACCAAAAAGTACGGTTTTCCGTACTATTCATCGTACAACCGGACCGTACCTTTTTCGTACTTTTTCTATATTAGTGATTTATTTTTCAACGCAAACAACATATTTAAAAATGGCATTCACCATGTCCTGTTTTACTCAACATACTTTGCCTTCCTTATTCAGAGGCAACGAATTTACAAAAACAGAACATAGTTTGTTATCACCGATGTCTATAGTCACCGATGTCTGGAGCCAAAATCTGTCTTTTAAAAAGTTTTAAATTTTAGTTTATTATTTGAAATTTTATCTTGTCTTTTTATGGTCTACTAAAATAAAAATAAGAGCGCGCGCACTTTTGTCTGGGCACTATTAAGAATTTCGTGCTTCAAGTAATGAAATGAAAATGTCATGTGAATTCCGACTTTAAACCAATGAAATCACAACAAAGTTCCATGACGACGATAACCATTCATCTCTATCTTCTTCTTCTTCTTCTCAGCATTTGTGCGTTCACTGCTGGACATATGCCTCTTACATGGCCCTCCAAGAAGATCTTGATGGGGCGAGTCTTGTCCAGGTCGGTCTTGCCGTCTTTTTTATATCGTCCGACCATCTGGCAGCTGGTCTGCCAAAACTTCTGCTTCCTGTACGAGGTCAAACAAGGCCAAACAAGGTTCTGTACGACCACCTGTTATCATCTCTTCGGCATACATGACCAGCCCATTGCCATTTTAGTTTTGCAACTATCGTAGCTATGTCAATGACTTTAGTGCGTCGGCGAGTGGTCTCATTTCTCACTTTGTCCCTCAGAGAGATGCCAAGCATCGCTCGCTTCATCTCTATGTGTATATAAAATTGATTGCTGTTCGATAGTCTCACCCTCTCTAAAACTCGGTAACGGCTGGATCGATTCGGCTAATTTTGGTTTTGAAAACATGTTTGTTGAAGCTCAAGACAGGTTGGTTTACTCACCACTCGAAGAAATGCTAGGAATACCTATAGTAAAAACTACAATTAAGTTTCTCTTAGCACCCGTTTCTACCTGCCACGTGACACTGAATGTTTGAAAACATAACGAAGTTTAGTCTTTTGAAACATCTAGGGTGGGTTGCTCCATCTGACTTTAACAATAACAAACATCCAAATTTCAGTTAAAGTACCGGTTAGGCCCAAAAATGACGTCAAATTGTCAAATTTGACAAAAACTTTAACTTTAATTTCTACTATGGTGCAACTTACCCCTAGTAATACAAATAACCCCCTCATGAGTTCTCGCCTTGGCGTGGCAAAGGGGCTTAGTAGCGGCGGTGGGGTGAACCACCGGGAAACGAAGATAACTCAGGCGTGGTAGTGTGGTGGACTTGCCACCCACCCACTGCGTCCCGTAAGGGCGACACGTAGGGTTGCGGGGACAGTGATGCCTGCAAGCGCCCTGAGGCACGTGGTGGAGGCCGCGGCGCACTATCGGTTGGTGGGAGCCAGTGATC
Organism: Udea ferrugalis; assembly: GCA_950022985.1. Classification (NCBI taxonomy): domain Eukaryota; kingdom Metazoa; phylum Arthropoda; class Insecta; order Lepidoptera; family Crambidae; genus Udea; species Udea ferrugalis. Next base: position 887,796 of record OX465521.1, read on the forward strand.
CGCAGCTGATCTCCCCTGTGCGTCGCGGCCTGGCGTCCTGATGAGGTCATGGCATCAAAGGAAGCAAAACCACTATCACACAGTAGCTGACTGGTAAGGTTAACGCCTTTAATTGATGAACATGACTTGCTTCGGGTAGGCGGCCGCATCGACGCCGTTGTAGATGTCGGTATGGACGTGAGGAAGCCCATAATACTTGACGGCCTGTATTCAAGCTCATAATCCGACATTATTATGTCAAAGCAGCACATGGAAATCAGGAAACCATAGTAAACGAGCTTAGACAAAGGTATTGGGTATTAAGGCTTAGGCCTACCGTCAAGTTTATTGCCTCGCAGTGTATGTTATGCAGACTGCGAAAAAGTCAACCGCAGATACCTCGAATGGGGGACCTACCAAAGGCCCGAATGGTGCTTCACCAGCGGCCATTCACTTATTGTGGGTTGGACCTCTTCGGTCCAATGGAAGTCACGGTGGGTCGTCGAAGGGAGAGAAGGTATGGTGTATTGTTTGTTCACTTGTCTTACAGTCCGGGCGGTCCACATCGAGTTAGTTGCCTCTCTTACAATGTACTCGCTTATCATGGCACTGTGGTGGATGGCTACGAGGCGCGGTTGGCCGCGTCACCTGTACTCCGAGAACGGAACGGAACCAACTTGCGCGGCGCTGACACGGAGCAGCGGCGGTCCATACTTTAGAGAGTCCATACTCTAGATACCAAGGTTCTTAATGCTGAAGGTATCAACAATGGAATGGACTGGACCTTCATCGCCCCGGCAACTCCTCACTGGGGTGGGGCATGGGAAAGACTAATAAGAAGCGTCAAAACTTCTTTAAAGGTAGTCTTGAACGAACGGGCTCGTAGGGACGAGGTATTGCTCACTTTGGTTGCCGAGGTGGAAAATATGGTAAATAGCAGGCAACTCATGCATGTCTTGGTTAAACCGGATAGCGTCGAGTCACTTACTTCAAATCACTTTCTCATAGGCTCATCCTCGAACTTGCCTGTCATCGGCGCATTCGACGACTCCGACCTCTTCTTGCACAAGCAATAGCGTATATCCCAGCGGCTGGCCGAGATGTTCTGGCAAAGTTATGTGACGGGTCATTCCATTACCTAAAATATGGTTGAGTGGGATGAAGGCTGGCTCACACGTCAACTTGAAAACAGGTGCCACCTTCGGGAACTGGTCTGCTCAAGTTTACTTAGTTTACCCAAGTTTACTTATTACTTCCTGTTTTATTTACTTTCATGGCAAAACTGTATGACTTGGTTGGTTTATTCAAACATTCACTTTGGATTGTAAAACGTTGGACGGTTTAAAAAGAGTAACTGCTGAGTTTCTTGCCGTGTCTTCTCAGTAAAAACAACCTTCCGATGCCGGTGGTAGAGTCACATTATGTACATGTATTTTAATTATTGTTTATTTATTGTATTATTATGTGTATGTTTATTAAGTGGTTAAAATTAAGATTCTTGTCGATTCGAAAGTACTGTTTATTGGACTACTTGAATAAAGAAATATTGAATTTGAATTTCAAAGGTCGGTTAAAGAGGTTCTGCCTGACCTTTTACCAAGGGAAAAAGGGCACAAAGAAAAGAAACCACTTCAAGTTGGAGACTTGGTTCTTGTGGTGGACGCAAACTCCCCCCGCAACATGAGGTCAACCGCACTGGTCTCAGAGGTGTTAGCTGGCAAAGACAGCCGGGTTCGGCTGGTCGAGGTGCGGACTAGGACCGGTACGTGGCGGCGGAATGCCGCGCGCGTCGCGCTCATCTCTGTGAGTGCTTGAGTGCTGTACCAGCACTGGGGTGGGGAATGTTAGCATTACCAACTTTTAAATTATTGCAAATTCTTATTCTGATTTTTGAAAGTAGTTTTGTTAATGATTAGATTAGATTTATTTATTTCTCATTATTAAAATAACATTATACATTACATTGATGTCCTATATAAGAGATTAATATTGAGATCGTCAATTTATATGAAATGATTAATGATTAATACAATTGAAATAATACATAAAATATGATGTCAAATAATAATGTCAAAAAAGAATGTCAAAAACAACGTTGAAAATAAAAGAAAAAAAAATAAAAATTACAAAGCACAATAGATAAATTCACAGGTCAAATACAATTAAAATAATCAATAAAAATGTCAATTAAAATGAGTATTCAAATATTCCGTCACAGTATAAAAAGAATGTTCCAACAAAAGGTTTCTCAGCTGACGTCGGAATGCTTCGTCAGAAGGTTCCTTTTTCAATGCAGCGGGCAGATGGTTGTAGTAGGTAGGACCTATAATACGGGGATTTTTCTCCGCAAGTGCCATGCGTCGAGGGACGGCATTCATGCGGCCCGCCAAATGCGATCGTTTGCTGCAATTCATGGCCTGGAAGTCTGCCTTGTTGGATCTAACAAAAGTTAAAATTTCAAATAAATAGACAGAGTAGTGCGTCAGTATGCGCTGCGCCTGAAACAAATCCCTGCACGAATGCCTTGGTTTCACCCCGACAAGTGTACGTAATGCACGTTTTTGCAAGATGAACACTCTGCTGGCATCCGTTGAGTTACCCCAGATGAGTGTTCCGTACATCATCAAGGAGTGAAAGTGGGCGAAGTAGACCTGCCTCAAAGCATCGGCAGAGATAAGCGGTTTCAACTTGCGCAACGCAAAGACAGCACCACTCAATCTATCACAAAGCTTGTCTACATGGCACTTCCAGTTCAGATTACTGTCTATTGTGAAACCAAGAAATCTGCTCGTATCGCAAAATGGCATAGGACAGTCTGACAAACACGCGGGCAGTGGGATAGGACGTCCGGAGAATAGCATTAAGTTTGAATTTAAATAATGTAAATGTTAAGCAACCCTTTGTTTTTGAAAATATCGGGCAGTCAGTCCTCAGCTGACCGCGCTCTTGTCTGTACGTGTAACAGTGTCGATTTCAAATAAACCACCATTTTTGTGAAAGTTCTGCGTTTTGGTGTGAATCATACCTGAATCCCCTTGAGTGTCTAACATTGACCTTGAAAATACGTGCTCGGCGCTAGGGGCACATTTTGTTGGAAAATTGCCTGGCGGTTAAAAGGCAAATGTTTAATTGGACTCATAATGCTTTCCTTGATATTTCTTTTACATTACTCATTAAGACATTATTATCAGACATTGATTGACCCGGTGCAAGTCAAAGGCAAACTCCGTCTCTCTATCCTGTCCATGGTAACAAACCCGTCCTTTTGAAAGCTTATCCTTTTGACAGCAAATACATTTTCCCAAAAGATATGCAAAAAATATTTCAACCTATTTATTTTCAGTTAAGTTTCAATTTCAAATACTACCATAAGCAATATCATGTTTCACAAGATAAAAGTACGCAACCATTTTTACTTAAACGAGTTGTTCGAGGAAAACCTACGTAAACCACATTTACACATTGAACACACGAGTAAATCTGAACGGTCATAAAGGATTATCTGCAATAGTACCAAACAGTTAGACTTCTTTATCATGTCAACAATGCAATATTCACAATTACTTCATCAAGTGTTTAATATGTTTCGTGGAAAAAGTACGCAATGCTCTTTTTTCGGTTTTTCTCGAAATGTATTACGTAAATTTAAAATATAGACACGTAAGCCCATCAAGGATATTTTTAGCTATCATTTGATGTATAAAACATATTTCTAACTGTGTTCGTTAATTTTTAGGACAGTTTTTTTACGCTCCTGAAAAGTTGTCACTTTTCACTTGCAGCTTTCTTCCAGGAGGGGTGCGATATTTTCGTTATCATTTGACAAACAATGAAACAATGTTATAAAACTGGATACAGGCTCTCATCCAACACAATACTAAGGCTCAAATTCACGAACGCCAATTAGATCATTCGATCAAGTAATTAGGCCATTAGTTCAATCAAACGCTTAACTTTACTGCAATTCACAAACTTTTATTCAGCAGTTTTCTACCGTGATTAGTTGAACACCTTTTTTTATTAATATTTATATTGTGCCTCGAAAGGCTTCGTTTTTCGTCAAAATTATTGCTAAAAATAAACAATAAATAAGTTTCTTCATAAATTATCTCAATTTTAGATCACCGTTACGTGATTGTTTTTAGCAATAAGAATCCTTTAGTTGTATTTTATGGTGAAGATGTATTACTTTCATACCAATAATTTTACTAATTTAGTATGTAACTAGCGACCCGCCCCCGCTTCGCATACCGTGCAATAGGATGTTATCTACTAAATAAAAATAAATCGGGTTTTCCTTCCTGACGCTAAAGCTCCAGAACGCACGAACCTATTTCCACGGTTTTGCATTCGTTGGAAAGGTCTCGGCTCCCTAAGGTTTATAGCAAAGAAAATTCAGGAACATTTCAACAGAAAAGCGGGAAAATCTTTTTTCACATACAGCTAAGTCCACGCGGACGAAGTCGCGGGCGGCTGCTAGTTACACATATAAACCTTCCTCTTGAATCACTCTATCTACTTATTAAAAAAAACGCATCAAAATCCGTTGCGTAGTTTCAAAGATTTAAGCATACAAAGGGACATAGGGACAGAGAAAACGACTTTGTTTTATACTATGTAGTGATATGGTGTTTCATAACTTAACAAATTGTTATCTTATTAAGTTATCAATAATTCTGGAACTGCATTTGAAATTGCGTTTTGACGTATTTCTGTAGTGTTTTCAGGTTTTCCTCATTACAAAGACTTCAACAATGGGTACCTACTTTTTCTTCCAAAGTCCTTAAAACGAGCGTTACAGCTGGAATACTTCCAAATTAACGTCCACTCTCAACTTTATAAATATTTGATTATGCTACTTGTCACATTTTATTATCTGTAGCAAGCTGATTATCGTTCACGACGAATACGATTATCTCGTTTGAGTGCTTAATCAATTCGATTTAACCATGCGAGAGGAGGACCAATTGATGAACTTTTGTGAAAACGAAAAACCAGTTTGAGCGTTGTTCAAGTAGTTGAACAACGCCTGGTACTTTATTTGCGGTCAAGTATGGAATTCCATACTTGACCGCAAATAAAGTACCAGGATCGCATAACTATCTAGTGCCTGCGGTGACGGAGGAAACGGGAGGTCGACACTGGCGACGAAGACGACACTAACCGCGTGAGTCCCACTACGTAATTACGCGCGAAAGTGACCAATCCAAATTACTCTTGCCCTTCTAAGCGGCGCGTTGACCCCGCCTCCTGCGTGTGCGCGACATCGCTGCTCGACCGGTCGCTCGACTGATTTAGGCCTAGATCCACCCGCTTAAGTTACGTTTGCGATGGCGATGCCGCTTCAACATACTCCACCGAAAAACCCGATCATAACTGATGCTACGAATACTTCCCCTGTTAGACACATATCAGACCCCTCCCTGAATAGATTGGATTTGGATGACAATTTCCATAATATTACACGGCGTAATAAGCGTGCTTTCGACACGGTTCCTTTGTCACCGTCCTCCGAAATTAAAGCTATGTTTAGCGAGATAAAGTCTCACCAGGATGAAAAGTTCGACAAGCTGACTACTGCCATACACAATTTAATCACCTAAAACCAGGAGCTGAAAACTTCAGTTGACAATATTTCGAACCAACATCAGAAACTGATAGATAAAATAAATGACCTTACTATCGAAAACAGCCAGCAAAAGGCTAAAGTAGCTACTCTAGAACTGAAACTGGACCACATTGAGAAGAACTTATGTAGCACAAAATTAGAAATTAGAAACCTACCTAAACAGGACAATGAAAATAGGCAGTCTCTGACAAAAATAGTCCAGACAATAGGGGCCAGGATCAACCCAGAATCGGAGATCCAAGGATTAGAAATAAGGGACATCTACCGCACTCGGCCGGGTACCCTAGTCGTGGACTTTACAACAAATGAGAGGAAAGAATCTTTCGTGTCAAGCTTTAGGAAGTATAACAAAAATAAGCGTACTCAAAAGGAGCCCTCTCTTAGTTCGCAGCACATTAATATCCCTGGCCCGCCCGTACATTATACGTCTCCGAGTGCCTGACGAGTAAAAATAGCAAACTGTTCTACGACGCCCGAAATCACGTCAAAAATAAGGAGCTGGCGGCGGCCTGGACATCGTACGGGAAGGTTTACGTTAAAACCCAAGAGGGGGCAGCACCGCGCCGTATTGAAGAGGAAACTGAGTTACTTAATCTCATCAAATGACTAGCGTTCCTAACTCTAAGTTCACTACTATTTGTTAATTTTACTTTATTTTCACCTGTACTACATTTTTATTGTTATTCTAATAATGTGTTTGCTATACTCACACTTACCTTACACTTACACAAAACACAATCACAAAGAACACACCTAGCAAGCCCTAGCAAGCCCTAGCAAGCTAGCTAAACGAGACAAGAGTTGTAATCTCTATAGTTTAATCAAGACCAGTAACTATCACAGTAATGACTTTCACAAAACGCCCGCGACTACCTCATATCCAGCACCAGATCCCAGTTCATACTTCAAAAATACCTACCATTGGTCACGACGACTTTTCCGTGACTATGGAAATTTACATCTTTTGTTCTTACTTCATGGTTAATATGGACAATATACTAGATTTGGATCTGGACTCTCTAGCGGTAGCTAACTGAATGAAATGTGAAATAGAAAATATTACTCAGTATTTGCCAAGGGTCAATAGCAATAGTTCACTTAAAATAATAACTCAAAATATACGTAGCATTACCAAAAACATGCCTAACTTTACCACACTTTTACAGCGCTCGGATATGGGCTGGGACGTTCTTGTTTTAACAGAGTGCTGGCTACCATCAGCAAAGTTCATCGCTGAGTTGGAACACTACAACCACGCCACTACCGCTACACACAATACTCAGAACAAGGGAGTAGTCATTTACTACCATGAACAACTGAAGGCAATAATCGAGGACCCACCTATTGTCGATGCAAATTGTCTGGTAGTCAAATTAAAAAATGATACCTGCATTATCAGTATTTACCGCCCTCCAGCGCAACAAAACATCACTAACTTGATTGATAGTCTAGACTCTCTACTTACGTCCCTAAACAGTTTTAAGAATTTAATCCTGTGTGGTGATATTAACATCGACATAAGCCCCAATAGTACAGACAACCGTGTCAATGAATACTTAGGTGTTCTAGCTAGCCATGGAATTCTGCCTGCCCACACGCTTCCAACTCATGGGCGTACATGTCTCGACCATGTAATGATTAGATCCAAGCTACTTGCAACCTGCCTCGTTCTTGAAACATCAATCACCGACCACGAAAGTGTAGCATTACAGATTGAATGGAGGGGACACCCGGATAGCGTTTATAAGCCTCACCAGCGCATCAATTATCATGCTCTAGATTCTGCGATAGTTAATATAGACTTCCAGGCAGTATTAAAGTGCCAAGATGCTAACACCTCGGCTGATCTCCTGGTGAAATGAACATGTCTGTTTGTATTGGTCTGGGTGTTTCCTATGTATATTAAGTATGTATTTACAAAAGAAATAGTATTTAAGTATGTTTATCCGTTGTCTAGTATCCATAATAACGGACTATAATTAGCCTACTTGGGACTAGATGGCGCTGTGTGGAATAATGTCCAAGAATATTTATTTTATTTATTATTTAATCTCTTGGCCACTTCAATTAGTCTAAGCACAGAAACTGTCAAGATACTTAATAGGAAGCGTATATTCAAGCCATGGATCACACCAGCTATTCTCCGCTGCATGAGAAACAGAGACAATCTGTTCAAAAAGCTAAAAACGCACCCCGACAACGAAACTGTTAAAACTACCTATAAGCGCTATAGAAATTTTTGTAACTGCCTATTGAAAAAAGCAAAAAGAAAGTTTGAACAAAGGGAAATCGAAGAGGCCGGAAGTAACAAAAAAAGGTTATGGGACGCAGTTAAAAAAATAAGCGGCTCTTGCAGGACAATGGACAAATCCACACGACTTCTAATGTCTAACAAGGAATCTGATAGTGTAAACGAGGTCAATCACTTCTTTGCAAACGTAGGCAAGACACTGGCCGAAAAAATAAGCTCTACTGGTAAGATCGCTGAAAAGCAAATTGACAGTCTCACGAGCTCATCGTCTGCGGGATCCATTGTTCTGCTTACCACTGACTGTGATGAAGTTAGTGTGATGATTAATGCCCTCAGAGACAATTGTGCCGCAGGGATAGATCAAATACCCACATCAGTGCTTAAAAGATTTAAGGAGTGTTTGATCGCCCCAATTGTGCACATATGCAATCTTTCGTTAGCAACTGGAGTCTTCCCAACGGCCTTTAAAAAAGCACTCATCAAACCCATCCATAAGGGAGGTGATGAAGAGAGCGTCAACAACTACCGGCCAATCGCTATACTTCCTTCTTTGTCCAAGATTCTGGAACGTTTGGTCAACAAGCGGTTGATTGCATACCTAGAGAATAACAACCTACTTTCCACTTGTCAGTTTGGATTTCGTCGTGGGAGGTCGACAAGCGCCGCTGTGCTGGAACTGACTAATCGTATCGTGACTGAACTGGACTCAAGAAAAAAAAACCTTAGCGGTGTTCATAGACCTCGCAAAGGCCTTTGACACTGTCTCCATACCCCACTTGCTGGTAAAGTTGGAAAAAGTGGGGGTAAGGGGAGTGCCACTGAAGCTGATGGAGGATTATCTGTCTGGTAGAAAACAGCACGTAAAAATTGACCAGTGGATAAGTCGGGGAGAACCTACAGGCTATGGTGTGCCTCAAGGGAGTATACTTGGTCCTACGCTGTTCCTCGTTTACATAAATGACCTCTGCAATCTTCAAATTCATAATGGAAACATCTATGCGTACGCTGACGATACAGCCTTGTTCTTCAGTAGAGAAAGTTGGGAAGAGGTATATGAATCTGCCCAGAGAGGTTTTCACATGGTTAAAAATTGGCTGAACGATAATATGCTAACACTTAATATAGATAAAACAAAATATGTAGCTTTCGCGTTAAGAAAAAATCACCTTCCACCACCTTCCCTATACATCGTCGCACATAGTTGTGCTGCCCCGACTGCCTTCTGTTCATGTCCTGCACTTGAAAGGACTGCAGTTATCAAGTACCTAGGCGTGATACTAGATGAGTCAATGTCCTTTAAACCACATATTGACGTGCTAACAGGCAGATTACGTAAACTTGTCTTTATATTTAGATCACTTCGACACATTGCCAACCAGCAAGTTTTAAGAATGGTTTACTACGCCTTATGTCAATCACTAATAGGCTATTGTATCACGTCATGGGGTGGAGTTGCCAAAACCCATATTATTGAGGTAGAGAGGGCACAGCGGCTCATTTTGAAAGTTAGTGCATGTCTTCCCTATCGTCACCCCACTCTCGAATTGTACTCGAAGTGGAATGTATTGACTGTCAGGCAATCATTTATTAGCCAAACCTTAATTGAAAAACACTCCCAACTGCAGTACGATCCAGGCCTCTTGGGGGACAGGCGTAGGAGGGGTAAGGTATGCCAAACGTTTCTCTTCCATACCAGCCATTCTCATCTCTTCTTTCCTTTCCTAGCCCCTTATTTATATAACAAACTCAACGAAAAATTTAAAATCTATCCCTTGACTACTACTAAATGTGAACACACCGTCGATAACTTTCTAAAAACTCTCAACTATGACGAAACTGAAAAACTTATGAAACCCCCCAACTAATTTAATTTATTTCAATCAATTTAAAATTGGCACTATATATTAATAATAAAAGAGAACTTGCTATGACTTGAATATATCTAAGCTGATTTGTTGGCCACTCAGTCTCATAAACTTCTAACACTACACTCACACATCATTACACTTACACACTCATGCAAACATACACACACACACACACACACTCGCGCACGCTCGCTCGCACACACGCACGCACACATATAGACACTCAATAGACATAGTGTTTGCTACTTTATTTTTGTCTTCTTTTTTAAGCTAAGTCTCTTTGATCATTTATTGTATTTCTAATTGTACTTAAAGACTTAAAGTATACTGATAAAATATCCGGTTGGTAAGGCCCTGGTGTCCTGTTACTCAGGTACGTTTGTATCCCTACTTCAGGCACCAGTCTCTCCCTCAATTGGGTTAATTAGGTCTGGCTCCTTGTACTTAGTTATAGATTGATTGGAGAGAAAATAAATGGTTTTATTATTTTTATTATTATATAATTCATTATTTTATTTAGTGTTTTAGTTTTGTTATTTAAAACTGCTTCATTTGTTAATCCATAATAAAACATATTAAGTACTTACACAATATTGGATGGAATATTTTCAGAGTGTATAGTGTTCGCGTCCGCTGTCATGCCGTACTTTTTATCGGAGCATTCCACGTAGCAAATCGGTTGACAGTTCATTTCATCCTTGGAGAAGTTTACTGAAAAATGAATATGTAACAGGAAATCACTGATGTTCAGTTCTGAGAACCTTCAATGTAATGACCATCGAAGTTATTACTGAGCTCTTGAATATGAAATTTTGAATTTTTAAAATCGGCTTACTAAATACTAAAAAATTTCTTTCCATTTTATCATCAAAATTTATTTCATACGGTTTCCTACTTAAGGACCGATACCGGGAAATCAGCTTACGGTATTACTAAAGTTTTATACAAATGTGAAGTATGAGCCACGAAAAAAGATGATGATGCTTCAACTATCAGTAAACGGATAAAATAATTTTATTAACACGAAATAGGTGCACATTGGGTTTTTGGTTACTAGCCTAGGATAGTACTACTTTTTTACCTCCGAATTGTTTGCTCGCATTATGCATAATTTATAAAACTTTTAATTTTATTATGGTCTCATGGTGGGTAGGATGGCTTATGTTTATTAGTCACTTGATTAAAAGCTGTCTCTTGGGTTTCACAATTTGGTACTATTTGTCATTTAATTTTCCTAAACTTTTTAGCTATCCATATAACTCACACTGGAAGTTTGTTTGCATGAAATACGGCACAATAGCGATGTTTAACTTACATAATAGATAATAAGTGGCAATTTCATACGTATTTTACTACTAAGTATTGTATTTGTATAGTATTTTACTGCCAAGTAATAAACAAGCACGCGTAAAGATCCCTACGAGGTTTGACGAAGTTATATAAACCCACTTATGAGATATTTAACAAGTTAAACCTGCACAGGCATTACGGACGCTGCAAAAGCCATTAATCAAAAATGCACTCACATATCCGAAAGTTTGTTTGTGTGGATGTGCCGTGTTGCTCTTTCACGTAAAATCTACTCGAGGGATTTCAATGAAACTTCACAACAATATAGCTTATACATCTGAATAACACATAGGCTACAATTTATCACATATTTAAACTCGGAAAGTATTCGTGTTCGCAAAGTTTAATTCTGAGGTCTACGTAGCTCCAAGTCAGTATCTAGGAGCTGATTGTGAAACTTAAAGCTGCTCTTAAATAAAACGCTAGATTCCTTTCTATTTCCTTGCAAACTTGCTCGGTATCTTGTTTCTACAGGTTTAACTCCGGGGTTCAAAGTTTTCATTTAGTTTACCTGAGCAGTGGAAACTGGAACATAATACTACCTACTTACACTAATTAGACTTTTTGGTATTGAATTGAGTTCCTTCTCAGTGACGTTAACATCTAATAGTCCGCTACTTTTTTTCATTTAGTGATAACAAGACCAAAACACGGACTATGTTTAGATTATTACTGAATTCCCTGCTGGCCACCAGTGTATTATGTCGGTGTTATCCTTAGATTAAAGGAAAGAGGAAGATGCGGCAACAGCTAGCCGCGCGCGGTCCCACTAAACTGAGTACAGTGTACTTGGTTTGCTTCAGTCTGCGTTGATGCGCTGCGACTTGATGCTGTCTTACTCGTTGACAAGTCGTTGACATTAAAATACAATTTTTCATCGAATTAACGCAAAAAATGCCTGGCTGTGCCTTTATTCAGTGCACAAATCATTCAAGGCGTAAAAACAAATCACAGGGAATCACTTTTCATGCGTAAGTACACCAAAGTTATATTTTGAAAGAAAAAAATCTTGATTCTTTTCCATAAAATCTGACATTTTGGAGTGACAGAGACAGATTATACGGGATGTGCGCGTTAGACACGATACGATAGATTCCTGAAAAGACAGGTTTTCTTATGTAAGGTCAGCAATGTCGGCAGCAAAAAAAAGTAATAATTTAATAACAATAGTGTAAACAAACTATGTTTTATAAAATTTAATGAAAGTGTTTAAAATAATTAGGTACGTTACATATGGTACAGTTCCAAAAAATATGAATAAAAAAAACATTTACAGCTTCCCTCAAGATGAAATTCGGAAGCAAAAATGGCTTAAGGTTGTTCGAGATCAGAGGCGTGAACATGACTGGATGCCTTCTGAATATAATAAAATAATATTATGTTCAATACATTTTAGACCATACGATTTATACAAGACCAATAAAGGATTGACAAGAATAATAAAGGGAGCCGTACCTTATTTTAAGGTATTTTTATTTAACACTAGCTGTCCCAACAGACTTCTTTCTGTTGACAAACATTCAGTGTCACATGACAGGTAGGAACAGTTGCTATGAGAAAACTAAATTGTGGTTTTTCACTATATTCCTAGCATTTTCTCATGTTTACTCACCTTTTATACCTTCCCTAGACCATCACAAATATTTTAAAACCATGATTAGCCAAATTGGTTCTGCCGTTCCCGAGTTTTTGCGAGACTAACGAACAGCGATCCATTTTTATATATAGATTAGCTTTACGAATATCTTATTTAATTTCATTTGCCGTTCACTTTTTACAAATACACACTTTTTTTTTCATCCCTATTTATTGTCTGGGTATAACATTTCATTTAACATTTTATTTTTCTGGTTACTGCACATTTTAAATCGGAAAATCAAATTTTTAAATTAAAAATAAACATTATCAAGTCATTTGTGTACTCAAACATCTTGTCGAGTTTGGAAATTCATTCGACAGAGCAACCGGTCAGTTTTAATCACAGAACACATCTATTAAGGGCAATTATTGACAAATATTGTAATGTCCGGCTTCACTATTTACATAAAACAGACCCCAAAAATATCGAAGGTGACCAAAAGACAGAAACGAAACAAATTATCTTTATTTGAAGGTGTTTAAATTGATTATGTTAAATAAAAATTAGTTAATTGAAATTGTGAGTTATATTTTAGTTATTTAAAAAAAAAACAAATATTTTTTTATGTGAAATGTTTTTTTTTTTTTTTTTCATAGTGATCTTGCTAACGCTCCTTCAAAAGTAGAGAGTTCGCGGATTCCCCGACGTTCTCCGACGTGGCCCGAAAGACGGCGTGGCGTGACATACTTTTCTCGCTCGCACTATTTGAGAAGCCCATCGCTCTATCTTTATCTTTTGATGTCTTATTATTTCGTTCATATTTTGCTTGTGTGTTCGTATGGATGTAGTGTGCGTTAAAGCCCATATTTTAGTTGACAATTATAAGCGCGTACCGTATCTTCCTCTTTCCTTTAATCTAAGGTGTTATCTGTTTTTTTAACAAAAGAACGTTTGTGTAGTCTCGATTTGTTAAGTATATGGAAATTATTCATAGTGAAGGGATTAAACTGGAGGTATAAAATACTAGGTGAAAGGACGAAAAATGGGAATAATAAAGAAAACAGTCTATTTTCTAAACCTTTTATCGTCCCGTCTTTTTCGCCTTGTAATTTTTCTCTTGGGATTTCGTCTAAGTCGTTTGAAGTCTCCTGTCAAACTTATTTTTCCATTATTGTCAAATGTCTTCGTCTAGTCGTGTCAAAGGAGGCTGGACGCCACGACATCCCCACCTCCAGTACCAGAAAGCTGGTACTCAAGCCGAGGAGCTGACGTCCAGTCTACATAGTTTGGTCACAGGTCTTGTGTAAAGTTTCCGTCCAGCCCTGACAAGGCCTACGCGTACCACGCCATCCCTGCCAGGGTAGACCTGGTCAACTTTGCCAAGAGGCCACTGGTTACGGGGCAGTTGGTCGTCAACCATAACCACGATGTCCCCTACAGCCAGCGGTCTGTCAGAGTCTCGGTACCATTTGTCTCGTCTAGTCAAAGTCGGTAAGTATTCCTTAACCCACCGCTTCCAAGTCAAGTCTGCAAGTCGTTGGGATTCCCTCCATGTCCGCTTCAGGAAATCTCTGTCGGAGAAAGTTCCAAAAGGATAGTCAAAAAAGTCAGCTTTAGGAATCAAAAAGTCATTTGGTGTCAAAGGCAAGTCATCTTGGTGATGTAGGGGCACGTAGGTCAACGGTCTAGAGTTGACCATGTGCTCAACCTCGGCTAGTAAGGTCAGTAAGGTCTGATCACTCGGGGTCCTGGTCTTGAGTGTCCTCAGGCTGTTCGGAGTGAGCTTGTCGGCAGGAAGGTGAGTGAGTAGCCTCCCAGAGTTAGAGACAAAGTTCCTAATATTGAACCCACCTGAAGCGTGTATACGCACTACGTCATCCACCACCCTGATCCTGAGTGGATATAATCATCAACATAATGATGGTCTACTATCGCCTTATACGCCTCAGGGTTGGTCGTCTCGTACCTGCAGGCATTAAGGTTCTTAACGAACTGAGCCGATGACGGCGAGCATACAGCTCCAAACGTCATAACATTCATGACATAGACGTCATCGTCCCACAGGAGTCTCTGGGCATGTCGGTCCTCCTCCCTAATCAAGACCCTGTGGCACATCTGTTGGATGTCACCAATGACTGCGTACTTGCCTGTGCGAAACCCTAACAACACAGCAGGCAAGGACGTAAGAAAGTCAGGTCCACTCAGCAGAAAGTCATTTAGCGCGTTGCCGTTAGACTTGGCAGCGCAGTCCAAGACTATCCGCAGCTTATTAGGCTTGTTCACGTTGAAAACTGCGAAGTGAGGTAGGTACCAGGTCTTACTGGTCTTGACAGCAGCTTCCTCTGATAACAGCTTGCGGATGTAACCTTTGTCGAGGTTCTCCTGGATCTTCTCCGCGTACTTGGCTGCAAACTCAGGCAACTTACCCATCTTCTTCTTTATACCAATGAGTCGACTTCTAGCCTGGGGTAGACTGTCTGGAAGCTCAACATCGTCAAACCTCCAGAGCAAGCCGGTCTCCCATCGTCCACTGGGCAAAAGTTTGGTGGTCCGCTCCATTATTCGCAGCGCTAGCTGATCCTCTCGAGATCGAGTAAAAGTCACCTGTCTGCTTTCCGCCAAAAGCTTCTGTGGAGAAAGATCTCTTAATAAGGTTGTAAATGTCGTCACAATGGCAATGGAGAATGTTCGTGTCGTTAGGTATACTACCAAGTCCCACATTACCATGCAAAACGTAACCTAAGTTAGTCTTCGAAACTATCGGTCCGTTCTTGTCTTAGATTAAAGGAAAGAGGAAGATACGGTACGCGCTTATAATTGTCAACTAAAATATGGGCTTTCACGCACACTACATCCATACGAACACACACGCAAAATATGAACGAAATAATAAGACATCAAAAGATAAAGATAGAGCGATGGGCTTCTCAAATAGTGCGAGCGAGAAAAGTATGTCACGCCACGCCATCTTTCGGGCCACGTCGGAGAACGTCGGGGAATCCGCAAACTCTGTACTTTTGAAGTAGCGTTAGCAAGATCACTATGGAAAATAAATAAACATTTCACATAATAATATTATATTTGTTTTTTTTTCAAATAACTAAAATATAACTTACAATTTCAATTAACTTATTTTTATTTAACATAATCAATTTAAACACCTTCAAATAAAGATAATTTGTTTCGTTTCTGTCTTTTGGTCACCTTCGATATTTTTGGGTCTGTTTTATGTAAATAGTGAAGCCGGACATTACAATATTTGTCAATAATTGCCCTTAATAGATGTGTTCTGTGATTAAAAGTGACCGGTTGCTCTGTTGAATGAATTTCCAAACTCGACAAGATGTTTGAGTACACAAATGACTTGATAATGTTTATTTTTAATTTTAAAATTTGATTTTCCGATTTAAAAAGTGCAGTTACCAGAAAAATAAAATGTTAAATGAAATGTTATACCCAGACAATAAATGGGGATGAAAAAAAATGTGTGTATTTGTAAAAACTGAACGGCAAATGAAATTAAATAAGATATTCGTAAAGCTAATCTCTATAGATAAAAATGGATCGCTGTTCGTTAGTCTCGCAAAAACTCGGGAACGGCAGAACCAATTTGGCTAATCATGGTTTTAAAATATTTGTGATGGTCTAGGGAAGGTATAAAAGGTGAGTAAACATGAGAAAATGCTAGGAATATAGTGAAAAACCACAATTTAGTTTTCTCAAAGCAATTGTTCCTACCTGCCATGTGACACTGAATGTTTGACAACAGAAAGAAGTCTGTTGGGACAGCTAGTGTTAAATAAAAATACCTTAAAATAAGGTACGGCTCCCTTTATTATTCTTGTCAATCCTTTATTGGTCTTCTTGTATAAATCGTCTGGTCTAAAATGTATTGAACATATTCTATTATATTCAGAAGGCATCCAGTCATGTTCACGCCTCTGATCTCGAACAACCTTAAGCCATTTCTGCTTCCGAATTTCATCTTGAGGGAAGCTGTAAATGTTTTTTTATTCATATTTTTTGTAACTGTACCATATATAACGTACCTAATTATTTTAAACACTTTCATTAAATTTTATAAAACATAGTTTGTTTACACTATTGTTATTAAATTATTATTTTTTTTTTTGCTGCCGACATTGCTGACCTTACATAAGAAAACCTGTCTTTTCAGGAATCTATCGTATCGTGTCTAACGCGCACATCCCGTATAGTCTGTCTCTGTCACTCCAAAATGTCGGATTTTATGGAAAAGAATCAAGATTTTTTTCTTTAAAAATATAACTTTGGTGTACTTACGCATGAAAAGTGATTCCCTGTGATTTGATTTTACGCCTTGAATTATTTGTGCACTGAATAAAGGCACAGCCAGGCATTTTTTGCGTTAATTCGATGAAAAATTGAACGACTTGTCAAGGAGTAAGACAGCATCAAGTCGCAGCGCATCAACGCAGACTGAAGCAAACCAAGTACACTGTACTCAGTTTAGTAGGACCGCGCGCGGCTAGCTGTTGCCGCATCTTCCTCTTTTCTTTAATCTAAGGTTCTTGTTTCCTTGTATAACCTGTCTAGTTATTATTAAGTCTATGTTGTCTTGTCCAATCAACAACTCAATCTTGTCAATGTCAAAGTCAGTTATGTAGTCAGTCACAAAAGGATATTTATTTACAACTTTTACGATACACTATTTACACAAATATTCAAATTATCTACAGTTCGAACGTTCTTCATTTCGTGAACCGTGTTACAATGTCGACCGCGAACACTAAATGAAACGCATCGTGAAGTATTGTCAACTGAAGTCATGCCGCGCGCTCCGCATATGCGCAGAGGTCGCGTCGGGCCGTCGATGCCGGCGCGCGCAGCTAGCGAGGCGTCGATGAGACTCACTGCAGCACCCTCGTCGAGAAGAGCTGATGTCTCGTAGTCTCCGTGTCTTCCGCTTACAATGACTTTTATCACCTTCAGCATGACATAGTTCGGTTGTACTGTCGGACGAGTAGTTGCTATCACGGTGTCATCGTTCTCATGTGACTGAGCTGTCGTGGCGGGTGCGGCGGCAACATTGGTCGATGCGGCCTGTCTTGGCTCAGAGTGCAGTACTCGGTGATGTACACGTACGCATCCTCGCACTCCACACTTAGCTTTAGCTTGACAAGCTTTCAATTGATGTTGGGATGACAGACACGAAAAACATAGCTTATTTACAGTGACAAAATTCCATCTGTCATCTACAGTAAGACTAAGAAAATCTGAGCATTTGGTTAAGTCATGATCGCTTTTGCATTTATGGCACTCCTTACTAGTCTTACCGGTACTCAATACAGAAAAATTTTGCTTACCTCTGTTTTGATGGAAGTTTTACGGTCAACTGTACTTTGGCCTATAGTCAAGCTTGTGAATTCAGCTGTCGCCTTAGCTATCTCCATCAACCAATCAGCAACGTCGTCTAGGCTAATGTCCGTCATACCTCGCCTAGATTTGTCAAGTCCCCACTGGTACTTCAGGTTCGACGGTAATCTTGACAACACGTCGCGTATGAGAATCGGATTCCGTAAATGATTCACTTGGTTCGTCGCAATCATAATAGCCACTATGTTCTGTATGTCGGTGGCGTATTTCAAAAGCTGTGTCATGTCATCTTGTCGTATATCTCGCTGCGAACGAATTTCGAGAGCATGGTGTCGATGATCATGTCAGATCGGCCAAAACGCAGCTTCAGCGTGTCAATAATTCGGTCTAGATTGGAGGCGCTGGCAAGCAAAGGGTAAACTGCGTCGCGCGCCTCTCCTCTCAAGCACCTCATAAGCCGTGCGATATTCTCAGCGTCGCTGTAGTCACAAAGCTGCGTTGTCGTCTCAAACTGGCTGAAGAATAGCGGCCATTCTTCAGGCGCTCCGGAGAAGAGAGGAAGGTTTGTGGCCGTGGTCTGTCTGGCTACTTATATTCCTGTCCGATGAGCGCTCACGTTCACGGGCGGCATATGTTGTTTCTCTAGACGCGTCCCCGCAGTTTCGAGCCGTCGTGTAAGGCCTGCGTTGCGAATGTTCGCTGCGTGTCGAATGCGCTTGTTCGTCGAGTGCGCCGTCGTGCTCGTCGAGTTCCAAACGCTCGAGGTCGTAAGCGGTCTACTCTTGAAGCAAGCGTTTTTGGATTTCAACTTGGCGTTGCTCGAGGTCGGCGAGCTGTTCCGCAGCCTTGCGCTTCGCGTCTAGGACGCGCTGTCGGCGCGCCGCGCCCGGTCGGATGAAATCGAGGCGGCGGTCCCGGCCAGTGACACCCGGGACGTCGGTGCAGGCAGAGATGGCGGGTCAGCCGTGTCGTTCACTGCATGTGCACTTTTGCTCCGAGTGAACATGATTGTCGTCGGTGTGGACTGTATTTACCAATGGACTAGTCAGTGTCCTCGAAGGACCATGAAAGGACGAAATGACAAGGCGAAAAAGACGGGACGACAAAAGGTTTTGAAAATAGACTGTTTTCTTTATTATTCCCATTTTTCGTCCGTTCACTAGGAATAAATAAATTGGTAAATAAATTCAGTGGTTAGGTTGTTTGGGTGGGCACTTATACAAAACATAACATAACGGGCACAGAGCGGATTGTTGGAAGGGTATAAGTTAGTGAGCAACCCTAATGTCAGATGTTATCAAGCCGACCTGAGGCCTCTGACTAGGCTTAACGACAAACAAAACATTAGCCGTAAAGGCCAGTGGGCATTGCTGAGCACAATGCCCACTCTCTTCTCAATTGAGCTTTAAAGAAGTTTAGCGATAAAGGTGAAGGTAAATTAAGTATTTTTGTATGATAAATAAACATCGAAAGTGCTACTACAGTAGAGATCGCCTTAACTGAAATGACGAGCCCCTCTACCGCATCCAGACGAGAGTGCTTACTTCTCAGCGTAGATGCAGTGGAGGGGCGCGTCATTTCAGCTTAGACGATCTCTACATACTTTTAATTACCTGTTACGTTGTTAAGACATCGTAGGTCTTCCAATTCGCAAACTCTCTTCGACTTTTCTGTAATATCAACACCACTTTGTAAAATACTTAGTTTAGCAAAATTAATGGCTTTTGGGGTCTTTTTTGTATTACGAGTTTCACATTGTTAGTGTTGTTTTACGCTTTTGCTTTTGGTCTAACTTGCTGGGCTACGCCTGACGTAGTTATTTTAGTTCTCTTAGGATATTTTTCATTCCTTTATTTCAGGTCTCAACCTGAGGCTGATGATGTCTATTTCCACTACAGAGTTTTAATTTCTCAATTCGGTGGTTGATTGAATATTTAGTTTCTAAGGAGATTTTGTAACAAAAATTAAAGATAGGAAAGAATATTGCTTTCTGGTATTCCGATGGTGATTTTGTTTTACAATATACTTAAAAAACCACCGAATTGAGAAATAAATTGTTTTGGAAATGCCCTGATAATGAGTGTCAAAATAGTTATTTCGCAAAAGAAAAAAAAATCCACATTAACATACAAAACTCACCCTTCGGATATTTATATGGAATACAACCACAGCTATCAAAGAACGTCTGCATCTTACACTCAGTGTTGCAAGTCTCGAAGCTGTATCTATCTGTGTGGTCAAGATTCACCTCGTCATGGAACCAGCACCTCCTCTTAGACGGCGCGATTTTGCGAAGACTGTTCTCTGCTTGAAATATCTTCGGTTCCAACTTGAGATCAGAGCTCTCTCCGGGAGATAAGTAGTGGTACATCACCACAGTTTCGGGGAAGTCGTTAGGATCGTTTATTAGGATCTGTTAGAATGTACAAGATAATTAATACACGTTTTAACGCAGGGTATTATTCCAGGTACATTTTAAAAGCACGCGAACACACGAACACTTTTTAAAATTTACAAAAACTACTAACGAAACAATAAACTAGGAGATCACAACTGCAGAATGCCGGACAATTTGTGGGCAAAAAAAACTGTTTTTGCACCAGCGCTATTGGGTCCCAACAAAATAAAGGTCATGGCTCATTTGACCAGCACGGCAACTGCACGTGTTCCAATTTATTTTGCAATAATAATATGAGAAAGCCTAACGCAAGCTGTCAACGCGCTCGCTACACTCAACACGCAGCTCGCAACACTCAGCTCGCAGCTTGCGTCCTTTCATATTAGGGTTCAAATTTGAATGGGCAACAGATTTCAACTAAATTTTAATTTGAAAAACGCACATAGCTTTGGACCACATAGTAGTAATTTGGGAAAGACCCATCCACCGATTTACACTGATCTTAGGCATCTTCATTGGCAAAACTGACTGACTTATCATCAATAGGATCTAATGCACCCCAGAAAAAAAGTGGTACCAGTTTTCCTCTCATGAAGAAATCGCGGGCGGTCGCTCTTATTTAAAAAAAAAAATCTCTTACCTTGGCACCATAGGCCGGTGTGATAGTATCTCGTGGATAATCTTCAGTTTGAACATTGAATATGACAAAAAGACCCGACAACCTGTGTAAAAGGGGTAAAAGTAAAGGAAAAACTATTTTCTTCAGGCAGCTATGGCAACTTCGAGAAAACCACTATCGTATATTTTCTTATTCAATCAACGTTCAGTAGTTATTCATCCCGTGTAAGAGCCTGTTCACACCTAGCGTTTGTTGGGAGATTTCACGGCGAGGCGATCTTTTTGCGAGCGCGCGGCGTGTTTGCTGCGTACACGCAACGGTCCTGCAGCGATAATTCCGCGATAAAATAAACGCCACGAGATCGCTCTGCGCACTCACGGGTGGTATAGTGTAGAGTGAACGACTCATCCGTTAAATCAAATTTAAAGTGCGCTTCGCGGCGTGATTGCGACCTGCTCGCGGCGTCTACGTATGCCCCTAAATTGCCCAACAAACGCTAGGCTTCCCCTGGTGGTAAGCCGTCGACAGCGCCCATCATTCGCAGAGAAACAGTCGCATACAGAATGCGAAACTGTGAACATTACACGCTGTACGGGCACTCCATCTAAAATGCATGAGGAGTCAAACTGGAAGCAAACAGCCAGCTGTCCACTGTTCTCCTAATCGGGCGAGGCCTGGGTTCCGAAAATGATCTTGGTAGCGATTCACAACGTAGTCAACGTACGGTTCAGTAAGTTTTATTTAAATTTAGTATTATCGCTTGTGGAGACCACGTCTCGGCAAGCGTAGTGTTGGACGCCCTCCGGCTAGGTGGAGCGACGATTTGCGTAAGGCTGCTGGCAGGAGATGGATGCATCTAGCATCTATTAGGGGAGGCATACGTCCAGCAGTGGACCAAAATAGGCTGATGATGACGATGATGATGAAACCGCTTGTTCAGCCAAAGCGCTTGAGTTTGGTTTATGAAGTCAATGGCATGGAGAATTTATTAAGAGTGCGTATAAACCCAGCAAATTATTAAAATTCACCCGCGCCCCCCTCTCTGCGAACACTATCGCCCGTCAAACCACAATACATCTCTCTCGCTCGCTCAACGCGTAGCTTCCGTAGTATACGTAAAACAATCAGATAACGCAGTAGGCATTCTTTTTGTGAATACATTACCTACATTTTAATGTATGTAATTCTACTTTGTATATAAGTTGAATGTTATGTTGTAGATAGTAGTCTCATCTTTTAAATTATTTTTAAGGATCGGTATGCAAAAGGTAAAAACAGGACCCTATTACATAGACTACACTGTCTATCTGTCACCAGTTGATTTTTTCACAATAAATACTAAATACTAGCAGCCGCCCCCGACTTCGTCCGCGTGGACTTAGCTGTATATGAAAAAAAATAATCCCGCTTTTCTGTTGAAATTTTCCTGAATTTTCTTTGCTATAAACCTCACGGAGCCCGAGACCTTTCCAACGAATGCAAAACCGTGGAAATCGGTGCGTTCGTTCGTTTATATAGTAGATAATAAAAATAAGTCGGGTTTTCCTTCCTGACGCTATAACTCCAGAACGCACGAACCGATTCCCACGGTTTTGCGTTCGTTAGAAAGGTCTCGGGCTCCGTGAGGTTTATAGCAAAGAAAATTTAGGAAAATTTCAACAGAAAAGCGGGAAAATCTTTTTTAAAGCGGGAAAACCTTTTTTCATATACAGCTTAGTCCACGCGGACGAAGTCGCGGGTGGCTGCTAGTAGTAGATAAAAATAAGTCGGGTTTTCCTGCCTGACGCTATAACTCCAGAACGCATCAACCGATTTCCACGATTTTGCATTCGTTGGAAAGGTCTCGGGCTCCGTGAGGTTTATAGCAAAGAAAATTCAGGAAAATCTTTTTTCACATTCAGCTAAGTCCACGCGGACGAAGTCGCGGGCGGCTGCTAGTATACTAAAAAAATATAAAATATATAATAAAATTTATATTTTAGAGTAAATACACAAGCGGGTTTTTTGCGTTCTTTGTTAGTGACGGTAATAGGTGGACGCATTTGTATATTTATAAATAAAAGCCCCCGGTGTCATGATTTGACCCGCCTTTTTTTCGTGGGGAAATCTTCATGGATACCTCGCCGCCCGGGGGGACGACGAAGTTATGTTGGACTCCTACCGACTAAAACCCCGCGGCCGCTACTACGCGCCTCAAGGCGCTGGCAGGCCCCGCAACCCCACGTGTCGCCCTTACGGGCCTCAGCGAGTCGGTGGCTAGTCCACCACACTGCCACGCCTGAGTTCTATTCGCTTCCCGGCGGTTGGACCCCACCATCAGTACTAAGCCCCCTCGCAACGATAAGGTGAGAACTCATGACGGAGTGGTTGGTTTGACTCTCCTCCACCAACTGAACACGAATTAAAGGGTCGCATCCCGCCTGGCGCGATTGTCAGCGATTATAATTATAGATTTTCAATTGTATCTGGTTTATAGGGCGTTGAAAGGTGAATGAAAAATGAAAATGAATGCCAAAAACATCATCTTTATTTCAAGTATGTACATATTATACGAGGGTCATTCAATAAATACTTACTTAGCCTACAAAAAGTAAAGGAATTTTTTTGAAAAGTGGCAATTTATTTTTCAACATAGTCTTCTTTCAGTTCAATACACTTAGCACAGCGATGCTCAAACTTTTTTAACCCGTCCGAAAAATAGTTTTTGTCAAACTCTGCAAAATAGGCCTCCGTGGCGGCAATGACCTCCTCATATGATCCATATCTATTCCCGGCAAGTGTTTTTTCAGATTAGGAAACAGAAAGAAGTCTCAAGGGGCCAACTCTAGAGAATACGTGGATGGGGCAGCAATTTGTAGCGCAATTCGATCAATTTGGCCATGGCAACGGCAGACGAGTGAACCGGTGCGTTGTCGTGGTGAAACAGCACGTTTTTTTTCACCAGTTGGGGTCGTTTTTTCTTTAATTCGGCGTCGAATCAGCCCAATAAATCGGCATAGTAAAGCCCTGTTATTGTTTTGCCTTTCTCGAGGTAATCGATGTAGATCAAATCTTGTGGATCCCAGAAAACGGTGGCCATAACTTTTCCGGCCGATTTTACAGTTTTTGCCTTCTTTACAGCATGTTTCCCGGTCTGAATCCTTTGTTTTGATTGCTCCTTGGTCTCCGGTGTGTACCAGTGGATCCAGGTTCCATCGACGGTCACAAAACTCCGCTTGATTCCGCTTAAACAGCGCCAAACACGTCTCCGATGTTTAGAATAAAAACCCACTTTAGTTACTCCTGTGATGTTTAAGTTAGTTAAAGTGCAACCGAATTGAGGTGCATGATTCGATATCATTTTTAATTTTTCAAAAAAGTACAACTTGTCTATTATCACTCTCTCTGCTGCATCGTACAAATTTTCAGCCTGATCTTCATTCTGAGCTTGTGGCCGACTACTTAGAGTGCGTCGTCGCTTCAATGAACTGTAATGAAAAAGTTCAGCTATTTCCAAAAATAAACATATAAAAATGACACAGTAGAAAAATAATAATGCGGAAGCCATATTTTACGGAATTTATGTCAAAAAAAATTTTCCAATAGGGAAAGGCACAAATTACCCACTATTAGGAAAGTCATTTGCAATTAAGCATTAAAGTACTCGTAGTAAGTGGCGTTCTGAGTCAAAATATCGCTCGGCTCATGCGTTTTGTGGTTGCAGTTCTAACCACCCCACCCAAATCAACCCTTTTCCGTTCAACTGATCGGATTTATTATATATTATTTATAGGAGACTGCAAGCAGCGGCGACGCAAAAAAGTATGCGGGAAATGGTTAATTTCGGCGTCTGTTGGCGCTTAGTTACTTTCGAATTACTGATTTAAGAAAGGATGGTTTGGAAAGTGATAACTGTATCAGAAATTATATAACGTTATTTTTCAAATGACTATTTCCTATTCGTTATTTTTCTAATGACAGGTCTCCACTAGTTTAAATGTTATCGATTGTACTGTAAGAATTCAGGCGGATGCCTTTCTGGAGTATTCTCTTCATTCCTCGAGTAATCATTACGGTAAGTATTTTTTCTGGCTGACAATCGTCTGTAGATATAGGCTGTCTATTAGGGTCTACATTTTCCAAATTCAAATTGTTCTGTAAAATAAACACAGTACTTAGTATATTTACTCATGTCGTAGTAACTGGTTATTGTTTCAGCCAGCTTCAACTTTACTAAAAAAAAATATCCCAAGATGGAAAAGCGAGTATGGATACTATTTTTAAAGAAACCTACATAGTCGACGACGCGTATGCCTCCACAAATTCATTTTGATCACACCTGTCAGATTGAGAAATATTTTGAGATGCAGCAATTCTGAAAATTAAATATTATTTGAAAATAATTTACTTACAATAAATACCTGGTGGATTGAAACAAATTCCTTCGACATCAACCTATTATTTGAAGAGACCAACTAAAGTCATGTGATTACTTAACATATACTTTCCACCATCTGTTTACGTCATCTTACTGGAGCGACTCAAAATAATTTATTTCTCATAAAATACAATACAACATACCTTCGACAATTAGCCATCCTTTCAGTTTGTAACTTTTTTAATTCTCGTTTACTAAGTCCTTTTCTTTTTCCCCATTTCACTATTTATTTTGAAACTCGGAGCAGCTAAGAATTTGAGCGTAGTCTTCTCGTCTCAACGGAGCGATGGCAACTGATGTGTGAAATAGAAATATTTGTCAAGCTTCACAAACGTGCGACGGAAGATGGCTTTTTCCGCGGAATCAAAACGTATTAAGTGCCAAAAGTGTTTAATCGTTATAAATCCAAAACTAAAAGTAATTTTGAAAAATGACTAGACATAGCCCTTACTTATTTTTTAATATAATTATTTATAAAAAAATTGTCATCATAGTAATTGCCTTGTCAAGTAAAAAACGAAAAAAAGGGAAAATCAGACGTAACTTCGTGATTTTTTTTTATCGAGATAATTTAATTATTTTATGTTTTTGATCAAACACAACCCTTGAAAATATCATGAAGCTTAACATTTAATAAATTTATAAAATTTCATCTAGTATTTTTCACGTACAATCAAAAAGAAGATTGGTAGTTTTGCTTTATGCGCACTCTTAAGGCGACGGGTTATGCCAATATGCGTAAAAGAGTTGACTTTCAATTCGTTTCATGGCAGAAACATTGCCCCTAAGAATGTTGAAACTGATACAACATTATTATTTATATATTGACCTATAGGTTACATTGCCAAAACACTAGTTTTTAGTTCTTATTACTCGTAGCACTCAAAATTCAATTCATTTCTGCAGAGTGCCGCAAATTCTTTTATTAATAATTTTTGTTTCGAGATATCGTGGCTTAGAATTAAACTCGGTATAGTATAGCACAGCAGTCCAGCCTTTTTCGTTATTTTTATCCTTCGCAATTAGTTAAGAAATTAAGGATAAATTAGACTTTTCTTCTTTGTGCCTATGTTTTTCTGATAAGAGATGATCTGAGATTTTGCTTGCAACAAATAAATAGTTATAATAAATTGGACAAAAATCATGTTTTTTTGTAAAACCACGAAAACGTACCGCACGACTTACAGTTATTACTAGAGCACAATAAGCCCAACAAACGATTGAAGCTGCAATGAAAGGATCTACTTAAATATCTACCTGCTTTAATGAAAATTATTGTTATGGCAATGAATGGCGAAATAATTCATATTATATTGTGCGCTATCCCTGCTAGGTAGCCAATTCAAAAGACCTCTTGTTTGCCTAGGTTAAAGGTTAAAATAAACTCAAATGTTTCAGAATAGACTCATAAGTGCAGTGAGTGGGCACAGGTTTTTCCAGTTTTACCATTTACCATCTAAGACGAGCATAAAATAATTGTGATTTATTTGTGTTCAGGTACCGACGCCTTTGCGGTTAAATATTCTATCTCAATGGGGACATCTAGTTAAATGTTTTTTTCGTAGTTCCATAATGCTTTCCTTGTACGTGTGTAGCCAATGATATTATAATAAAAAGACGCAGATAGTTTACTTGTGCTAAAAAAGTGGCACCCGAAATCAGGTCTTTCGACCCCTGAGCAAAGCATGACAGTTTGAGACAACACTGCGCAACATGTATCTATCTCCTTTATGCTCTAGTAAATAATCATGTAATCTTGTACACACGGTCAAATTATAGGTACGTACGCCAGTAGACAATTTTTGACTTCGCGTCACCACTGCCATAACCTTTCCTGTATTTCTTAGTAGTTAAGTGTCACAAGCGTTTGACACAAAATTCACCGTTTCTGGGTTCTATTCAAATCCGAGGTCAGTGTTTCCGATATTCAAAACCCAGGACAGGTTTGTGTTGAGTCCACGATGAATGAGCCAGCACTGGCTGTCGTGCTTTTCCCCTTGCACCTCAGCTGGATGTAGTATTCTAACCACCCGTCTATGTAACCCGGGGGGTTATACGTCACGAGTTGTGGTTACTCACGATGATGACTTCACGGGGGTACTCACGATGATGAGATCATTTTTTAAAGATCAAGAATATGCACAGTCATCGTCACTATCATTGGTGTTTGCTACGTGTAATTTTATGTACATGACTGTGTTTTTATCGATAAATTTAAAATGGCAACTCACTGTGACTTGAAGAAGTTGTTGAAGTCGCTTATCTTATGTCCACTCTATTTTTAAAACAAACATTCATGTAATGAGCGTGTTGTAATTTATTTATTTACCACAATTGAACGGACTAAACCCAATAGCATATTGAATATATCAATGTAATAAAAATTACACAGATTTCTCAGCTATGTTTAAAATCGAATGCGGACTGTCAGTAAATAAATCCTTATTTTATCAGGCACATTTATGACATGTCATGACATGTCCATACATCCTCGCACCGCAAGATTACAGCTGAAATCTCCAAACAGGCTCTTCTTACTTCTAAAGAGTTTATTTGTAATATTCCCAGCATAAAAAAAACGGAAAGGGATAATACCCATGCACACGCATTAGAAATAACGAAGAAAGGCCTTTTGAATCTTCTCTAACATAGCCTTCACTTAGCTTCGTTATAATTCCAGACATGCTCTAGATTACAATGAGCTTCTAACAAGACTAATAAAAATAAGCCTAATGACGTCAGGGGTATGGAAATTGCACAAGTTACCCAGTACAAAGCCCAGTCCACGGTATCAAGTACGAGTTATAATGGAGTTCTATGGTCATTAAAAGTAAGATCAGAATCGAAAGTCATACTTAGGTCTTTCATGATGTTTCTGCGATCGATAAGTCATCATCACCAACATCGACAGCCACTTGATGTCCACTGCTGAACATAGACCTCCCCCATAGATTTCCAGAGCTGCCGGTTGCAGGCGGCCTGCATCCACCGAAACCCTGCGACCTTAAGATGTCATCCGTCCAGGTAAAGGAAAAATCATGAAGGTAAAGGATCCCACGCTACGTTAGGCCTCAAATGGTCTCCACTCGAGAACTTTTTGACCCCAATGGCCATCAGTTCTTCGTACTATGTGCCCCGCCCTCTGCCACTTCAACCAACTTAGACGCTACGTCGGCGGCCTCAGTTTTCCTACGGATTTCCTTATTTCTGATTCGATCTCGTAGAGAAACACCGAGCATATAGCTCTCCGTAGCCCGTTGGGTGACTTTGAACTTCCTTATGAGGCCCAAATTGAGTGACTATGTCTCAGATCCGTACGTCATCACTAGTAACACACACCGGTTATGGACCTTCGTCTTGTGGTACTGAGATATATTGGAAGAGAAGACGTTACGGAAGTTCCCGATCAACCCGGCTCCGATGAATTCAACTCGGCTGGGCAGCGGTCAAGATATTGCGCGATATATTCACGGCCTGTATCCCTCAGAGCCTAAAAACTAAGGTCTTTGAGAAGTGCGTGTTGCCAGTG
The DNA here is from genome assembly GCA_950022985.1 of Udea ferrugalis. NCBI lineage: Eukaryota > Metazoa > Arthropoda > Insecta > Lepidoptera > Crambidae > Udea > Udea ferrugalis. The sequence continues at coordinate 916,770 of OX465521.1, forward strand.
ATGAATAACGGCACTGAGACGTGGTCCTTGACTGTTGGCCTTTCAAACAAGCTCAGAGTAGCTCAGCGCGTTATGGAGATAGCTACGTTTGGGGACCCTTGCGTGACAGAATTCTTCAGAATGAAAATTTCCGCAAAAGAACTAATTACAGTCACAGGCATAGCTTTTTAGTTAGTGAAGCTAAAGTGGCAATGTGCAGGCCACATCGCTTGCAGAACCGACAACCGCTGGGGAATAATGGTTCTGGAGAAGCGACCACGAACTAAAAGACGCAGCGTGGGGAAGCCGTTCGTTGCTGACGGCCCAAAACCACTCGCTGTGGCGCTCTCCAAAGAGTGCCACAGCGAGCGGTTTTCCCCATGGAAAACCTATGTCCAGCAGTAGACTTTCAGAGGCTGATGATTATGATGATTCAGAAACATTTGTGTTTGCCCGAATACTAAAAATATATTTGACCTCTCTGGCAACATGATTCTGACCTTAACTATACAATTCAGGTCTTGTCACTACAACACTACAGAACGAACTCTTCCATGGGTCTGTGCCATTATATTGCTAACATTATGAACCTGGTGCAAAGTTTAATTTTCTGACAGCCCATCTTTTAAACAACAACGGTGGCAAACAAGGTTGCGGACTACCTTTTCAAACCCCTCTTGAATAACTCCATGCTATTTCTCATCGAGAAAACCTCGGCACACAATTCGTTCCACAGTTTTAGTGTCGTGGGAAGGAAACATCTCAGGAACCGGACTGTACGAGACCATGGCGGCTCTAGAAATCTTCTTCTTTGCGTGACGATTGAATTCAAATTTACAGATTTAGAGATTTATTTATATTTTATTATTTATTATGACGTATTTATTTTTTATTCATTATTTATTTATTAGGCCAAAAAGGCCCAAAATAGACTCGCGTGGAGGAGAGGAAGAGAGGCCTTTGCCCGGCAGTGGGATCCTCATGGCTGATTTAGATTAGATTAGAGATTTATTAAATTATAGACCAGTATGCCACACTCTGCCACTTTTAGGGGATTTTTATTGGCACTCATTAAGTTTATGGTGCAAATTTTCGAATAAAGTGTGAACGCAACAAAAAAAACAGCTTTTAATCTCAAGGAAATCAAATCCTGAAGGATATCTCCAGTCGAACCAGAATCTTGAAATAAGGCATGGAGCAATGTTCTATAGCACATAAACAGGAAAAAATTTACAATAATCTCTAATCATTGATTATAATCTACCCTAACAAATATTTTTATTTATATCAGACCTCTTTCAGAACAAACGAATCAAACGTCATACGTGTTATCACAACGCGTTTAATCAAAAAAACGGTTGTATAAATAGACAGGATAAAATCACATGGCCACATTCAGTCTGCGTTCGAGAAGAGATTAGTGTACAAGCACAATGTTGTCTACAGTACTTTTAACCACGCTGACAGCGATTATTATAGCAATCTACTATTTCTCTAGAAGAAAGTTCAATTATTGGAAAAAACAAAATGTTCCTTACCTTGAACCGACCACTATTTTCGGTAATTATGCTGATTTCATACTACTGAAGAAACACGTAATATACGTTTTAACAGAGATCTGCCAGAAATTCCCAAACGCACCTTACATTGGTGTGTTCTATGGCACTGAACCAACACTCATCGTCAAAGACCCTGAGATCGTCAAACTGGTCACCACCAAAGATTTCTACAACTTCAACGGCAGAGAAGTGTCCAACTATACCCACCATGAATCTATCAATGAAAATATCTTCTTCAGCGGCGGAGACAATTGGAAAGTCGCTCGCCAAAGTTTGACTCCGGTCTTTACGTCAGCAAAGATGAAGAACATGTTCCACCTTGTAGCAAAATGTTCTTTTGAGTTGGAGAGACTTCTAGATAGTGACACGAAGGTGTCTAACGTCATCGAAGCGCGGCCCTTCATGTCCAGGTACACGATGGCCTGCATCAGCTCTTGCGCTTTCGGCATTGACTCTGACACGATGGGAGACGATTATACTGAAAACCCATTCACTAAAGCCGGGAGGTCGTTTTTTTATATGTCAAAATGGGCGGCTGCAAAAATAATTCTTAAATCGATTTGGCCAAAAATATTTTATTCCTTGGGATTTCAAACCTCTCCAGCTGAAATGACTGATTTTTTCCTAGACATGATGAATTCAGTGTTTAAGGCGCGTCAATATAAACCAACGTCCAGAAACGATTTTGTGGACTTTATTTTGACATTTAAACAAAAACGTAAATTGATTGGGGACAGTGTGTCAAATATGAAGACAGGTGGGGATAAAAAGGCAGAGATTCCTATTACTGACAGTTTCATGGTGTCGCAGTGTATGGCTTTTTTCTTAGCTGGCTATGAAACGTCAGCGACAACTTCCTCTTTCACTTTGTTTGAGCTGGCAAAGCATCCTGAAGAACAGAAGAAATGCCATGAAGAAATAGACGCCTTTCTGCGTAAGCATGGGACGCTGACATACGATGTCGTGAATGAATTACCATACACAAATGCATGTATAGACGAGGCCTTGCGCTTATACCCTGTGCTGCCAAACATGACGAGAGAGGTGATGGATGACTACACGCTCCCGGATGGCGTGCATCTCGAGAAGGGTGTTCGCATTCACATACCAGTTCACGAGTTGCACATGAACCCCAAATACTTCCCAGAGCCCGAGGTGTTCCGTCCAGAGCGGTTCCTAGGAGGACAAACCATCATACCGCATAGTTACATACCCTTTGGAGACGGACCACGAATCTGTTTAGGTAAGTTGTTTAATTTAACATTAAATGCAGGGATTAAATTCAAAGCTTAAAGTTACATTACTACTATTTTCACATTTTAGGTATGTTTTTTTAAAATAATGCCTTCCTAAATTGAGGATGAGCGTTGACTTACTATTTTCTTTGCCAGATTTGACTCAACTCAAAAAAATATGTAAAACTTGTAAATATGCATGGCAATTTTTTTACGAAAAAGAAAAAAAACTGTTCTAATCAAACAACATCAAACAAAATTAACAGTTGCTATGATGTAAAACTAGATCATACAATTATTTTTTATCAGATCAGAATCATCATTTAATTACCACAACCAATTTGACCGCTATCGCCCCACTTGGTTTATGATAAGATTAGATGAGATTCATTTATTTACCAGTATTAAGATAACATTATCAATAAAGTTGATGTCCTATTGTAAGTCATTAATATTGAGATCATCAAAAATTTAAAAACAGTTAATATGATTAAGTACAGTACAAAAATTAAAATAAAAAATACGATAGAAACAAGGTCAAAAATAAATTACAATAATACAAAGAAACAAAAATCACAGTGTCAAATATAATCAAATTAAAATAAAAGATGTCAGATAAATTTCGCATTGAAATATTCCTTAACACTGTAAAAAGAGTTTTCTATCAAAAGAAGCTGGCGTTTAAATGTTTCGGCAGAAGGCTCGTCTTTTAATGAAGCGTAGTAGGTAGGATGTCACGCAGGTTCTTTTCTGAAAGTGCATTTTTGCTAATAGTATGCTAATGTTAATATTTTCTTGTTTCCAGGTATGAGATTCGCCAAGATGCAAGTCCTCTCTGGGCTGGCGACAATCTTGAAGAAGTTTGAGGTGGGAATGGACGTCTCCACTCCGAGGAAGGTCCATTTTGAAGCACAGTATGATGTGCCAACCCCTGTACAGCCTCTGAAACTAAAGCTCACGCCCAGAGAAGGGTGGGAGACCAGGGTATATGCTAAGGCTTGAGAATATATTAAAATATGTTCGAAAGAGAAATCCTTCGAACAGTATGACAGGAGCGTCAGCAGTATATTACATTGTTCTGTCAAAAATAATGGAAAAAGTGGTTTGTACGCAAATGAATAAGTACTTAAACGATAACAATATCCTGCCACATAAACAGTCGGGATTTAGAACAGGTAGGAGCACTGCAACGGCGCTCATAGATGTATTTGATGATGTTCTTTCAAAACAGGACGATGGACATGCAACTATTTTAACCTTACTTGATTACTCACGTGCGTTTGATACTCTCAATCGATCCCTACTTTTAGTCAAACTCAAGTACTACGGTTTTGATGAACACACTCTGAAGTGGTTCTCAAGCTACCTGACAGATAGATCGCAAAGAGTAGAAGTCACTCAATCAAATGGTGTGAAACTTTATTCCTCAACATCTTTGGTACATCTGGGGGTGCCGCAAGGCTCTATTCTTGGACCAGTGCTGTTCATTTTGTACACAGCTGACTTGCCGAGGTGTCTTGTAAATTGTCAACACCACCTATACGCGGATGACCTGCAAATATATACCTCACTTAAACCTTGTGAGACCGCAACATCTGTAAGTCGTATTAACGACGACCTGGAACGAATTAGACTTTGGTCAGAAGATAATGGTCTTGTCTTGAACCCAGTTAAGACCAAGTTTATGATTCTAGGTACAAAGAAACAAGTACAACAAGTTAAATCTCTGAAACCTGAACTCAAAATAATGAACACTACTATTGAACAAGTGAATGAGACTAGAAATTTGGGTGTGATGATGGACAGTAACTTAAGATTTGAAAACCATGTTTTAAGCACAGTTAAGCAATGTTACCTTCGCCTTAAAGTGCTATATCAAATAAGACAGTTTTTGAGCGAGGAATTAAGAATACAACTTTGTGAGTCCTTAATTCTTTCAAAATTAAACTATGCGGACACGGTGATTGGCGGATGTTTGTTAGGCCAAACCAAAAAGTTAATCCAGCGCGTCCAGAACTCTTGCGCTAGATTTTGTTTCAATATCCCTCGCAGAGCACACGTGACTCCGTTGTTAAACGGAAGCAATCTCCTTAATATGGAGTCACGACGTTCATTGCATTTCGCAACCCTTATGTTTGGAGTGATTCAAAAACAAAGTCCACCCTACCTATTTAGCAAATTGAAGTTCACTCAGCGTCAATCACGTACAACTGACCGTCTCATTTGTCCTCCTCATAAAACTGCTGCGTTTCGTGGAAGCTTCCGGTACGCGTCAACAAAGTGCTGGAACAACATCCCACCACCAATACGAAAATCATCAACAGTTGACGTTTTCAAGGCAAAATACAGAAAACACCTATTGAAAATTCAGAAAATAGGCTAATAAATTACAAGAGAAACGCTCCATTGAAAATTGCATTGAGAGGGTAGATATCTTAAATCTAATAACTTAATATGTAATATAAACTAATGTTACTTAATATTAACTCGTCTTGTATTATATTATATGTAGTAATTATGTGTAATAATATACAATATATATTTAAGTAGACTTTTATTTTGTATCTGGCTGGTAATAGATTTGCAGTCTGTTCACTGCTAGGCTACGCGCCGTTCCTGTCACATGGCATCCGCAGAATACCAGTGGTCGTGACGAGCTCTGCCGTCACGGCCTTATACTGAGCGGAGACCATTTTGGTACACACATTTTGTAAACTAGTTTAAGTTATTATTGTTTTATTTCCTTTTTGCTTTTATTGTAATTTTTATTTTTTGTTTTTGTGGTACCAAATAAACATTTTTCTATTCTATTCTATTCTAGGTATTCATATAGAATGACTGAAAATATACAACTTAATTAATAGATTTGATTCAAATAATAATGTCAATTTGTGATAATCAGAATTGTTTAGCATAGGTTGATTCAAATCGTTCTATCTTTTTTAGGCCGTTAATAAAACCTAATCTTGTTACAAGGTACATTCCTTTAGTATTCACTAGCTGACCCGGCGAACTTTGTTCCGCCTTAAGTGTAATAAATAAGCAGTTTTTTTTTAATTGGAAAAAATACAAAAAAAAAACCTAAAAAAGATAAAAAGTATCCTATGTCCTTTTCCTGGCTCTAAACTACCCATATGCCAATTTTCAGCTAAATCGGGTCAGCCGTTCTTGAGTTATAAGTGGAGTAACTAACACGACTTTCTTTTATATATATAGATTATAAAAGTGAATACAATATGCTTGAGTTGTATTGTAATTCATTAATTTATTTACAATTGTGAAATTCGATTAAAATAAAATAACCACAAGAAAAAAAAAGTTTTGAATATTTTTCTACACACCCCTAACCCACAGAAGAGATCTTTGTTAACCTTCGAACAAATCTTATTGCCTGAGTTACGAGTACGCACGCGTTGGTGGACAAAAAGTTAGAAATTATTCAAAAAATCTCTTACTCCTTTTTAAGTACCTATCATTAGTAGTTAGTAGTATTTTTATCCATTCTAAATCCTTTAGAAGTGGTGTCTTTCCCACGCCACGAATCAGCAACCACAAGTCAGCAAGCAACAAATCTTTATTTTTTAACCTCATTAGATGAGGTTAAAAAAGTATGGAAAAAAATATTTACTATTATTAATTATTATTATTTGGAAAGATTTTTATTCACAAAATGATATTTCGGTATTTTTATTTATTCAGTATTATTACATAACATAAACGGCCAATATACGTCCCACTGCTGGGCACAGGCCTGACCTCAACTATGAGGTGGATTGAGCCACACTCCAACACGCGGGCTCAGTGCGGATTGTTGGAGGGGTGCAAGGTTAGTGAGCAACCTTAATGTCAGATGTTATCAAGCCGCCCCAAGGCCACTGAGAAGGCTTAACGACTGACATCTAGCGACGTCAACCGGGGCCAACTGCTTAACGTGCCTTCCGAAGCACGGAGATGCCCAAAAGATACATCACTAAATTTCGGTCGGGGTGGTTACCCATCCCATTTCCGACCCAGCGTGTGTATATTTACAACAGCGATCGTCACCGATCCACTGTCACAACTGTGCCACGGTACCTTATTATTATTTTTTACTCTAATTTTTTTAGCAACGCAGGCTGAGTACTGGGGAGCCAAAGGCTGACTTAAGGTCCCGTGTGGCCGACTACTGGTGAAAAGTACATTTTTTTTGTTATTTCGTTATCTCAGAGTTCAAGAAATTATGTTGTGTTTTTCTTGAAGAAAATTGAGGTTTCTAATGATTGATGACATAAAACGTAATTATACTCAATTTGGTATTTCCTCATGAAATGAGAGCAGTAAGCTCAGAACTTTCGTTAAAAGTACATAAGTTAAGTTACGTTAGTAGTTGAACATTTACGTTAATCTGTGTTTTTTTGCTGTTAATTTCTGTTGTTTTGGTGTACGATGAAAAAAACATCTATCTATCTATCTAAAAGGCTGAATACTCAACTGGTGACTAAAGTCCCCAGTGGGGTAAACCCCATGGACAAAAATGTTTTTGTGTAAATCTTATGCCATAACCTATGTGACGGTTAAAGCTAACCTCAACAAAACTAATTGAACTTGGCAGTAATTAGATTTCAAGGAAACAATAGTATTCAGCTTATAGGTGTTTATTTGCAATAATCAAGGTCCGGTGAGGCCGGGAGTGAGACGTGTTAATGTCCTGGACCGAAACGCGATACTCGACCGTAAGACACACTAGCCTGTATTTCGCAATGAGGTAGGAGGAAGCGATCAACGTCGGAGTAGTCACAGGCGCAGTAATACGGGGTGGTCCACGTCAACTGATCCCTTACGCACGGTAGTACGGGAGAGGTCAGCGTCAGTTGCTTCTTGGAACGCAGCGGAACGGTCAGCGGTGGCGAAACACGGAAGGTGCAGGTGAACCCTGAAATTCAGTTATTGGACATTTTAACGAATGCCCAATATGCGAGTTTGACTCCCACATCCCCGGCAAATCATGCAAAGCGTAAAAGATGACACAAGATGAAATAACTGGTGTCTTGTCGTTTGACTAAACGTCACATGGCAAAATTACACTTGACAAACAACGTTTAGCAAAAAATGATTAAGCCAATTGATCATTTAACCACTTATAATTTTACAAATGACTCAATTTTCCAAATAATCAACACTTGAATTTTAATTTTACAAATAATCGTGTTACAAAAACACAAACTACTTAGTGTCAAAAATGATTGATAAAACGTATTACTTATTTGATAAGATGTATTATTTGATTAAATGTATTACTCATTTATTTTGATAAAATGTATTACTCATTTGATGAAATGTATTATTTGATTAAAGGTATTATTTGGCAAAATGTACCGTTTATTAATCTGATTTATAATAGATATGGTATCATAGGTAAAATTGATACAAAATATTTCGCTAATCATTAAAAATTCATCACAACAACAAAAAGAATAATTCATTTAAAGGCATTTTTTTTCAGACGCACTTTCTTCATTGTCTCGGGATTAGGTTAGAAGGTTAGTTCCCGCCTTAAGCCTTCCTGGTTTTTATTCAAAACCAAAAAAGGGACATGTTATTATTAATTACCAATAAATTTTTGATGACAAAACGCATTTTTGTTTTATTCCATACCTACTGCCTTGAAGTTGCAAATCTCAAAAAGGCTAAAGTACCATAGACCACATTAATACGCTGCGGCAAGTTATACAGAAGACCAAAGAGTACAACTTGAGTAAAGAAGGCCTTTCATTCGATTGAGACCTAGCAGTTCTGCAATCTCTCCAAAGGTGCCAAATAGACTACAAGTACGGTGGCCGGCACATCACGCTACCCATTTCCGTTCAGTCCTCCTTGCTCTATCGCGAGCAAATGTCATTTGGCAAGAGCGAGAGAAAAAACGGAAATGGGGTAACCTGATGTGCTGTTGACTGTACATCGAGGTGCAAAGGTATTTATACACCTTAACGCCACTATGTCGGTCCGGTTACAGAACCAGAGCTCTAATCCGATCCAACTACAGTGAGGCGTGAGACAAGGAGACGTTTTTTCTCCGAAATTGTTCACAGCTGCGTGGGAGGATATTTTCAAGCTTCTGGACTGGTAAAGACGCGGCATCAACCTTTACATAACACACCTTTAATTTTCCGATGATGTAATTCTTATGGCTGAGACCTTGGAAGACCTGAACATAATGCTCGAAGATCTCGGTAACGCTTCTCAAAATGAACATGGACAAGAAAAATAAATTACTCAACGGACTCAATCGTAATGATGAAGAAGAAGTGCCTTATTAAACAATTTCATTTTGTCAAATAACATAATTTGGACAGATGTTTCATTTGCTAAACATATTATTAGGTTAATTGAAAAAGGTCAATTTAAAATATAACAAGTAAAGCGTTTGCTAGTGGATCATTTGCCAAGTGAGTTTTTGTAAGATGATACTTTTGTCAAATGTCTCGTTTGCCAGATGAACATTTGGTTAAATGTTGCTTGTCAATTGGTCATTTGTCAATAATTGTTTGGTCACACATTAATACACCGAAAGAACTATTTAACACAATGGCTTACATTCCAGAGAAGTAAATAAAAACAAGCAAGCACAGTGGGTATTTTTACCAAAAGGTAGGTAATGGATCAGATTAATGGATCATAATTACCTATGTAATTGTTGTTCTTCTGTATAAGTTAATGATAATATTATTTCCAAAACGAGCACTGTAATATATAAATGATAAAAAGGACAAAACGTAGGCATACTTTAAATGCTTAATGATCAAACCTTTACTTTTTGTGAAAGTAACGATTACTGACAATTTCACTGAGGTATGCACTAAAAACAAAATGTTTCTTACCTTATGAGACACAAAACACAACGAAAAAACACGTAACCTTAAACTGTTATTTTAGCAATCTAAAGGTTATGCTTAATAATGAGATGAACGGTAGTACCAATAACTTACATCACGGAAGCAGTTAGAAACATAACTGAAACACTCACCCAAAATGTTATTATTAACAGCACACTTTTAGTAAACCAACTAAAACGAATTATTAAAAAAATCAAGAATTTAACTTTTACAATTTTTAAGTTTAAAGTTAGAATTTGTAGGACCTAGAAACGTCTGTCCTCGGCGGAATGCAAGCCGCGTGTGTCGCGCGCGCGGTTCTCGTCGTAGTTCCTGCGCCGGCGAATCAACCAAGCATTCAAACTGCCCACGCGCATTGCCCGTGATTGATAAACAAGCAACTCGACGCGGGTTTCCTTGTGGAATATTTTTATTAATAAAATAATAATAATGTAATAAAATCGGTTTTTGCGTTTGTGTGGTTTCTTTTTGGTTTTTGTATGTCATGTTATTTTATTTAGGATCTAAGGAAGAACCATATCATCTAATAATCGTTCCTTTTAATAACACAATTGTTCTGATATAGGGACGAGTATACCCATACATTGTTAAAGATCATGAAAAAATTTCCTGGTTCAACGCTAGCAGCTTGAAAGCAGGCAAGTCGTTTTTTGTGTCTGGAAAAAGTACAGGTATCTTCAGTAGTTACGTGGTAAGAGCGGTTGACCCAAAATTACAAATTCCAATGTTTAAGTCCCACGATAAGTATGTGTGTTTCTGATATATTCATGTTTGTATTCATATATGTATTTTCAACTAATTTATTCAATTTTAGGATTATCTTATATATTTTATTGTACATTTTTGTCATTAATTGAGTTACTCTACCAAGTTGCACAGCCCAAGCTCCCTAAATTTTCTGTAATACCTTGCGGTTGACTAATACTAGAGTGCCTCTAGGCATTAAGTCCGCCAGTTGTATTATTTTTTAATTGGTGCAACTAAGAACAGAAAATAAATAAATATTCCGGCGTTATTAACTGTCAGGAGTTACGGGACCCCCCCCCCCCCCTAATGCCCACACACGATGACGACTTATTTTTCAAGAGATAAAGACGTCCGAAGTCGTCGTTACATCTGTTACTCCGTGCAAGTTAAAAACGCGCGCTGCCAAGCTTCTTAATTATCTTTTTGTTTGAGCAAATTGTTTTGTCACTCATCTAAGGTTGCAGACCACTTAGTTGAATTAAGAACGTGCTATATCGTCGTCGACGATCTGGTCAAGATCGCGGGAAGCCGCTGGATGCGGACAGCGCAGGACCGATCGTTGTGGAGATCCTCGGGGGAGGCCTATGCTCAGCAGTTGGCGTCGTTCGGCTGATATGATGATGATGATGGTATCATTATTACTATCATTAATGTTACTACATGTAAGTTAGTGCGCATTACCTTCGCCCTGTGGTTTGGGGCGCAAGAATTCAACCACGGCTGTCGTAAGAGGCGACTAAAGGGGGGCCTTCGGGGTCGCTGGGAGTACACACGGTGGGGGCCGTGTGCCTTCATTAAAAGTGGCCCCGAGGATGAGCGGCGGTGTAAAAGTTACCTCACACCACCGTACACACTGGTGGGTGTAGAGGGGAGGTACAACTCCTCCCGAACTGGGCTAGCTATGCCAGCATAGCGAGGTCAGGGGTCCACCGGCATCGAGCTCTTGACCAGAGATCACGGGGACCTCTGGATACGCGCTAAAGCAGGCCACCGGGGGGTTTAGTGCCAAAATGCGCATTACCTAGTTGCATACCTACTTGAGCGTGCAAAGTCATCGTTACCATCGTTTTTGTTACTTCGTGTGAGTAAATACACGCTGCCTAGCTACATACCTATCTTTTTGTTTCAAAATTTAGAATGGCAACTCACTGTGACTTGAAAAAGTTCGTCGTTTATCTATTTTGTTGATAATGATCAACAAAATCAGGTACAATAAGCTCGTAATCACGCGAAAACAGAGTGCTGTTTGTACGTGATTACGAGCGCGTTTCTTAGTTGTTCTTAAGGCCCGTACATAAAACGATACGACGTCGCATCGTGCCACGTCGCGTCGTGTCGTGGCCATCTACGAGCAAGCGACATTCTTATGATGAGGCGTATTAGCCCGATGCGACGCGACGTCATTTTGTCTTATAGCGTACGATCCCTTAGTTGTCGTCACCAAAACGCTTTTTTTTAACTAATAGGTAGGTTGTTAAGTGATGCAGTGATGTTCTACCTACGTCATGACTGGAATATTTGCGCAATGGCTACAGGCAGCGGGTTTGACACCCACCCCGCACAGACATTCATGTAATAAAAATAACTATCATCTGATCACCAACTAAGATCTATTTTTCAGCATGCTTATTATTATTTATGGTTTGGTTTTGCAAACACGTCTTCAAGGTCTTGATTTTAATTTGATCAGATTGGGCCGATTATAATTTGATAAGATATGATAGGTATGTCATTTGATGCCAGAAATCAATGATGATTATGATGATGAGTCAGAAACTTTGTTGATTTCATTGTAAGTAATTAATAAATATATTTTTTTAGAAAAATGCGCTCCCCTCCTCCTAGCTCATGTTTCGCCTTAAGAGTATAAGACACCTCTCAAAATTAATCGAGTTAAGGTACGATTCGGTACCATAACTAGGTTATGAATCGCCCTCCTGATCTCGAATCTTTTTCAATACACGAAAGGTATTTTGAGAAACAGTAAAAAGGCAATTTCAAAGGTGCTTCTATGTCACAATACTGTCCATACTGAGTATTTCCACTTCATTCCCGTTCAGCTTGCTTTATATTAAGCATTTAGCTGTTTATTTCAATGCAAAACAAATACATATTTTTTTAATTTTAGTGATTTGGTTTGTTACCTGCCGAATTCAGTAGTCGCAATCAGCTTACGAAACATTGGTTCATCTCCGTCTTCATCGTAATAATATTCAAAATCACCATCTTCTACGTTAAAAGGGCTGAAAATTCAAATTTTTGTGAACAAGAAATAAACATTCGTGACACAAAAAAACAAAAAAAGAATATTAAAATTTGTGTTTCATCAATAATTTACAACGCATACCTATTCAAATTAATTCCTTATAACGTGTTTAATGAAATAACTAGCAAGGGCTGATTCTGGTTTCTGGTGCTCTGATACAATAACTTTGTTAGACGCACATACTAACTAATTTCAGCTAGTCAGTGAAACGGCGGCGAAGTGAGTGTAACGGAAAAATCACTACACCGCCGTTGGTCCTACATTGGTTGATTGGTCCGGATGTTGCTGTACGTAAGATATGTACATCAACTTTTTCTGTAAGTTGCTAACTTTATTGCACTAAACCATGTGAATACTCAAATTTTATATACTTTATTTATCCAATAGTAAGAAAAAAAATTTTTTTCACAGAAACTTACTTGTCACTTGCATCGTTCACTCCACCATAGTTAAACGCACAGCAGTGACCTTCATATGTTTTGATCATATGGAATATTTCGCTGCAATTCTTCACTTTTCTGTTGAAGCTGCAGTGGATGAGAAGATTGGCACACGTTTGGTGCACCTAAATCAAATATTGTTATGGTTATTAATTTTAATAAATAAATTAAAATAGATTCATTTATAACATTTTGTGCTTCATTATTAATATTTGAAAAAAAATATATATTATAAAACACAACTATAGCAAAAAAATATGTCAAAATAATTTATTACTAAAATTATATACTAAAATTATATGAACTGATTATTTCACACTGAAAAACTTTACAATATTACGAGTACAATAAAGTGTCAAATTACAAGAATGAATATTGCGATCGTAAAAAAAACAATAAGAGAAGAATATTTTAATTAAGTTAGATTGATAAAATTGAATGAACAAATATTTTAAATACCTGATGTTACTAGATCGATTTAATAAAAACAATGTCAAAAATATTAAAAAGACAAATTACAAAATAATACAGTAAAATTTGCATTTGAATAACAATTAACACTTTGAAAAGGATTTCAAAAAGATATAGGTTTCTTTTTTTTATGAGAACCTCTAAAAAGCGTTTTATTTCACTCTACATAAAAGCACTTTTTTACTAAAGAAGATTCGGTTGTACCTCAGCCATTATTGATTCCATTGAATAGTGATGGTTTTTCAACAAGCTCATAATATTTGAGTAATTTCCAATTTGAGTACTACTTGCCCCATAGTCTTTTAGGTAGGGTAAGACGTGAAAAAACCCATCTATATCATTTTGTTGAAAACCTTGGCTTTTTCTGCAAAAATACATACAGACTGTCAATTATTGAAGAAAACATACCTAGTAATGCTCATTGTACAGTCATCATATACTTTTGTACAGGGTGTTACAAAAATACCCCTAATAACTGAAGGGGGTTATACAAACTCCTGAAAGTAGTCACTTGTTAATTTCTTACAGTCTTAGCTCATAATTTGAATTTGGATTAAATTAACGGAAAATAAAAACATCGATCATAAAAATTCCCAGCACAAATTCGTGTTCATGATGATCGATATTTTTGGTTAAGAGAATACACAATAATGGCAGGAATATCTATTCCTTGATAATGCGTTTTGCCGAAACCTCTGTTCATAAAAAGCTTGCTTGCTAAAGCTCGGTTTGAAGAAACCTCACTATAGAAAGCATGTCTCAATAAAAATTCATAACATGAACTAGTTTTACAAAAAGTTTAACTACGCGCATTTAAATGTGACCCGCATAATATTTCAACCTGTTGACTGGCGTAAAATTTGATTATTTTTCTATGATTATAATAATTGTATTACAAATCAGTTAATCCGATTAAATGTTTTTCGTCCAATAGTTGCGTAGCCAAGTGAATGGTTTTACAAATGATGATTAATCGAAATGTTTTTTTGACATTTTAATGTTATCATTAAAATGAAACTCATTAAAGCTCAACAAACATAATGTTTTCTAATATTTACGCGAACACTATACATCGAAATAAAACAACTTTACGGATTCTACTCGCGGTGTTATATTTTCTTTCATTTTCTAACCCGACGTTTCGACTCCTTTACAGCAGTCGTGATCACGGGATGACAAAGATGTTCTATGTCACAAAACAGTACAAAATTTTTAGCAACCCTCACTTAACTACCGTCATTTCCACTAACATTATTGGAAATGTTCCTATCCACGCAGTACGAACTAACCGTATCCTGAGACCTCACAGTATTGTGCTGCCCTCTGGGATTGATCAAGCGTATAACAGGCTCCCAAGCTGGTGGTAAATTCCAACCATCCTCACGATTGAAATTCGGATGTTTTTTAATTTCAATAGCCTCTCGCAGCATCCTTGGTAAGTAACGATTCTCCCTAGCAAGGACCTGCGGTTTATCAAATCGTATGAAATGGTTGGGCTTATCAAGGGCATGTTCACAAACTGCTGATTTTGTAGATCTCCTATTCTTAATATCACCTATGTGTTCTTTGATACGCGTCCCTATGCTTCTTTTGGTTTGACCTATATACGAGAGCCCACAGTCACAATCAAGCTTGTATACACCCGCTGTTTGAAGAGGAATATTACACTTAACAGGTCTTAAAAATTGATTAATCTTCTTCGGCGGCTTAAAATAAGTTTTAATAGAAGCACGCTTCAAGATGTTCCCAATCTTGTCAGTGACACCCTTCAAATATGGCAATACAGCAGGCTGACGCTCAACTGTGGCTGGTTTCACTCGGTTTCTGCGACGTCGCGGTGCTTTGAGCTTGTTTTCACCCAGCACACGCTTGACATGCTGGACTTCAGCATGCAGGTGGTCATCATCACAGATCCGTTCCGCTCTCTGTAACAAAGTTTTACCAACAGTAGCTAACTGCGAAGGATGGTGGTGAGAATCACCGTTTAAGTACCTATCAGTATGGGTAGACTTCCGATACACAGTATGGCCCAAACTATGATCAGGATTCCTAATAACTAACACATCTAAGAAAGGTAGTTTACTGTCAGCTTCCAATTCCATAGTAAATGTTATCCTAGGGTGTATAGAGTTAAGATGGTCTAAAAATGCTGATACTTTGTTGGATGGTAAAATTGTGAAAGTATCATCCACATACCGCTTGTAAAACCGTGGAACGACAGGTGCTGAAGCTAAAGCTTTTTCCTCGAAATCCTCCATGAAGATGTCAGCTACCACAGGGGACACGGGAGATCCCATCGCTACACCATCAAGCTGTATGTAGAATTTATCATTCCAGTACAAATAACCTGCCCTAAGACACAGGTTAAGTAACTCTGCATATTCAACGGGCATATCACAGTCCACTAACCTTTTCCTAGTAATTTCTATGCAATCCTCTACTGGTAAACATGTAAACAAGGACTGAACATCAAAGCTAACCATTGTCTCATCATCAGAAAGTTGTAGTTGTTGTAACTCACCAATGAACTGGTAGGAATCCTTCACATGAGATGTAGTCTGTCCTCGCAAAGGTGAGAGTACCTTCGCCAAGTGCTTAGCCAAACGATAAGTAGGTGAGTCGATTTGGCTTACTATTGGCCGAAGGGGAGCAAGTGGTTTGTGTATCTTCGGTAACCCATACAGCTTTGGAGGCTTGGCAGACGATGGTATAAGATACGACACGTCTAGATTTAACTTTTCACTGTGTTTCTTAAGAAGCTCGGTGGTCTGCTTCAAAATCTTACTAGTTGGGTCGGTTTTAACAAGTTTGTAGGTGTTTTCATCCGACAATAAAAGTGAAATTTTGTCATTGTAATCCATCGTGTGCCAAGCCTCCAAAGCTGTATGGGTTACCGAAGATACACAAACCACTTGCTCCCCTTCGGCCAATAGTAAGCCAAATCGACTCACCTACTTATCGTTTGGCTAAGCACTTGGCGAAGGTACTCTCACCTTTGCGAGGACAGACTACATCTCATGTGAAGGATTCCTACCAGTTCATTGGTGAGTTACAACAACTACAACTTTCTGATGATGAGACAATGGTTAGCTTTGATGTTCAGTCCTTGTTTACATGTTTACCAGTAGAGGATTGCATAGAAATTACTAGGAAAAGGTTAGTGGACTGTGATATGCCCGTTGAATATGCAGAGTTACTTAACCTGTGTCTTAGGGCAGGTTATTTGTACTGGAATGATAAATTCTACATACAGCTTGATGGTGTAGCGATGGGATCTCCCGTGTCCCCTGTGGTAGCTGACATCTTCATGGAGGATTTCGAGGAAAAAGCTTTAGCTTCAGCACCTGTCGTTCCACGGTTTTACAAGCGGTATGTGGATGATACTTTCACAATTTTACCATCCAACAAAGTATCAGCATTTTTAGACCATCTTAACTCTATACACCCTAGGATAACATTTACTATGGAATTGGAAGCTGACAGTAAACTACCTTTCTTAGATGTGTTAGTTATTAGGAATCCTGATCATAGTTTGGGCCATACTGTGTATCGGAAGTCTACCCATACTGATAGGTACTTAAACGGTGATTCTCACCACCATCCTTCGCAGTTAGCTACTGTTGGTAAAACTTTGTTACAGAGAGCGGAACGGATCTGTGATGATGACCACCTGCATGCTGAAGTCCAGCATGTCAAGCGTGTGCTGGGTGAAAACAAGCTCAAAGCACCGCGACGTCGCAGAAACCGAGTGAAACCAGCCACAGTTGAGCGTCAGCCTGCTGTATTGCCATATTTGAAGGGTGTCACTGACAAGATTGGGAACATCTTGAAGCGTGCTTCTATTAAAACTTATTTTAAGCCGCCGAAGAAGATTAATCAATTTTTAAGACCTGTTAAGTGTAATATTCCTCTTCAAACAGCGGGTGTATACAAGCTTGATTGTGACTGTGGGCTCTCGTATATAGGTCAAACCAAAAGAAGCATAGGGACGCGTATCAAAGAACACATAGGTGATATTAAGAATAGGAGATCTACAAAATCAGCAGTTTGTGAACATGCCCTTGATAAGCCCAACCATTTCATACGATTTGATAAACCGCAGGTCCTTGCTAGGGAGAATCGTTACTTACCAAGGATGCTGCGAGAGGCTATTGAAATTAAAAAACATCCGAATTTCAATCGTGAGGATGGTTGGAATTTACCACCAGCTTGGGAGCCTGTTATACGCTTGATCAATCCCAGAGGGCAGCACAATACTGTGAGGTCTCAGGATACGGTTAGTTCGTACTGCGTGGATAGGAACATTTCCAATAATGTTAGTGGAAATGACGGTAGTTAAGTGAGGGTTGCTAAAAATTTTGTACTGTTTTGTGACATAGAACATCTTTGTCATCCCGTGATCACGACTGCTGTAAAGGAGTCGAAACGTCGGGTTAGAAAATGAAAGAAAATATAACACCGCGAGTAGAATCCGTAAAGTTGTTTTATTTCGACTCAACAAACATTTTGGCTGAAAAGGCTCAACACCATAGTAAAATTACACTTTGTATCATTACAAGGTGTGCATTGTAATGCTCGGTTCTCCTTCCTCATGGTTATGTTATTTGCAAGCCCCAGTGGGCCTGCAATCCAACGTGTCGCCCTTGTGGTTTGTTATTTGCAGGCCCCACTGGGTCCCGCAACCCAACGTGTCGCCCTTGTGGGCCGCAGCGAGTAGGTGACCATGTCCACCACACTGCGACGCCTGTTCTCTTGGCTTCCCGGCGGTTCCACCCTACTGCCGGTAGACCTCATGATTAGGACGCCGCACCCCTATACGTCATTACTGGCAACACACACTGTTCAAAGACCCAAGGAATAGTATGCCTTATGCTATATTCTATTTTTTTTCATATATTTATCGTATCCTGTCACCATGGTCTGCTAGAAGAAATCTCTTTTTAAAGCTAAGCTCACTTGTACTTTTTTGTGTTCTATTATTTTCAATGTAACTATTGTGTACGAACTATTATATTATTTCTACGCCAACAAAAGGCCACAAAATGTGGCGTACTTACTGGTTTATAGATTTAAGATCTTTGTCAAGATATTCTTTGAACTAAATAATATTCTACTCTGAATTCCACATAGAAATATCTGACTTTTACGAGCGGCTTACCCCAGGGAGGTTTGTCCCAATTCACAGTGCGCTCACAAAAAGACTCAATATTTCGCTAAATTTTAAAGTATCTTCTGTCAATCGGTCTCATATTGAAGATATTTACACAATTTCTTGTTTTAAAGCTCAAAAACTCTACTAATGATTTTTTAAATAAAAGAACTGAGACGCCTTGTCTGCCTTGCCTTCGTAAAACTGCACTTTCGATGCTTGCACTTGACTACTTGTTTTTAATTCGACAAGCCATCACCACCGCCAATAAAGATGTTCCCGGTATCAACACAACTTAAACTGTGTGCAAGTTGCACATTCTCTGTTAAGCATTGTAGTTGGCTAGTAGAGAATGCCTCTGGGTATTAAGCCCGCCATTTGTCCTTTTTGCAATGCAGAATAAATAAATGAATGATCTTTATTCAAAACAACTCTACTTAGTTGTTTATCACAGCATTAATTGTGGTCATTTGTTTTTTTATTTTGTTGATTTAATTTATCATTTTATTTCTGAATGCAGAAAATTTGCTTGATCCATTGATATAATGAGTTATTTCAGTGACTTTTAAATCATTTTGACGATGCAAATATTTTGGAAAAAGTTTTCTTTTAAAGTATTGTGTTCTAGGGAGGGTGCCACCAGTCCCGCTGAGTCCCAGGCCACAGTGGGTCTGATATACGGAAGTTGGTTAGTGTTTCCGGGTCACCAAACCTCTGGTGCAGCACTGACAGATAATGAATTGTCAAAAGCAAAGCTCTTCTGAACTTCAAAGTATCAACTCCGACCATACCAGAGACGAATAGAGACGGAAACAAAAATGGGTAGTAACCATAAAGCTTTTTGAAGAGCCATCAGGAAATTCACCGTTAGATTTTCTAAAGCAAGACTGTATATTTTCCTCACGTGGATCCCAAACAACAGTTCGAAACTCAAGTCTGCTGCGAACATTTATGCTCGCTCACCTAATAATAAGGTGGAGTGGATTTCCGGACATGAGGTTGACAAAAACAATAATAAAGTAAGTACTGGGCTGGTCGACCTCATTTTAAAGGCCTGCATAAATGCCTATAAGGTAAAGAGTAAATTTTAGAAAAACACCATAGTAACGGAAAAAAACCCGCTGTGAAAAAATTTGCTGCCAAGTTTCATTACAAAAACTATAGTTAATAGACAATAAGAATTCAACATTCAATAATGTCAAAAACGGCATAAAATCAGTGGACAATTTGATGCTAGTGCTAGTGGTAGTACTAGCGTCCAGCCCCAGCTTCGCACGGGTGCAATGGGATGTTATTTTCCATTAAACCATCCTTTTCAATCACAGTTTCTATTCAAAAACCGCACCTAGAACCGTTTCGTAGTTTTTTTTTTTTTTTTTTCTTATTTGTATCATGCGATCAGTCGGGTGACTATGAGCAGATGCGTTGTTGTATAGTGGCGATGATCGAAGCATCCTCCCCACTGGGAAGACGTCTTCATGGTAAGCAGGGCTTATCCAGTTCTAGGATCTGCCGTCTCTTTAGTCTGCGCACAGTATCCGGCAGGGTCAGCTGTACGGCAAGTCTGTTAGGATGATTCTTCAACCTAGATTTATATTTAGAGCAGTTGGACCTAATTTCCTCCTTAACCGTTTTGATATTCAGGTACTCATGGACTTCAGCATTTCTTATGAACCATGGTTCGTTAGCTATTTGTTTCAGTATGTAGTTCTGTACTCTCTGTATTATGCTTATGCTGGAGTCACACGCTGAGCCCCACAGCTGTATGCCATACATCCAGATTGGCTTAACAATACATTTGTACACCAGCAGTTTATTGTCCAGTGACAATTTAGAATTTCTTTCGAGCATCCAGTAGAGCTTTCTATAATTTATGTTAATCTCGTTTCTTTTTGTCTGGAGATGTTTCTTCTACGTGAGTCTCTGGTCTAGATACATGCCCAGGTATTTGACACAGTCACTTTGTGGGAGCTGGTTGTTCCGCAGTGATACTGGTGGGCATTTTCCTCTTCGTAGGGTGAATGTTACATGGACCGACTTCGAGGCACTAGCTTTCATCCTCCATTTAGCGAGCCACCCATCAATCTCATCTAAGTTGCGTTGCAGGATAGCAGACGCTTCACAAGAAGACTTGCTGCGAGCCAAGATTGCGGTATCATCAGCAAATGTTGCCACGGTAACATCGTCATTTTGAGGTAAGTCATGGGTGTAGATTGTATACAGAACCGGTCCCAGCACCGAGCCCTGCGGCACCCCGGCAAGGATTGGGTGGAAGGTAGATGTGCATTCATCTTCTCTTATCTGAAAGATACGATCATGGAGGTAGGATTTCAAAATTCCAAGAAATGTGTGAGGTAGCAATTGTTTGATCTTAATTAGGAGACCTTTGTGCCACACCTTATCAAAGGCCTGCTGGACATCAAGAAATGCTGCAGAGCAGTATTCCTTGCGCTCAAATGTTTCCATCACTTCTTTGTATACCCTGTGTATTTGCTCTATTGTACCATGTTGCTGCCTGAATCCAAACTGGTGGTCTGGCACTACCTTTCTTTCTGCAAGATGGATTAATAGTCTGTGCAATAATATCTTTTCAAATACCTTTGAAATTACTGGGAGCAGGCTTATAGGTCTATATGATGTCACTTCATGTTCCGGTTTTCCCGATTTGTGGATCATAATTATCTGTGAGACTTTCCATATCGCTGGGTAAAAGCCTGTTCTCAGGATTCCATTAAAGAGATTGGTAAGAAATACAATGGCCTTTCTTGAGAGCTCTTTTAAAACTTTTTTATCCATCAAGTCAAATCCAGGTGCCTTTTTGTCTTTCATATGCTTGATTGTATTGATTATTTCCCTTGGATTTGTTGGTGTTATTGGCCAATCCAATTGCATGTCTTGTTGGAGAATTTCATTTAGTTCACTCTCATCAGCTTCGGGATCTGCTTCATTTGGCGTGAAAACCTGAGCTAAATGCGTACCGAACACTTCCGCTTTTTCCTGCTTTGATCTTGCCCATGCATTAGGGCTTAGTCTCAGTGGAGGTTTTGGTTCTATCGGCTGGTTCAGATTTTTGCAGGCTTTCCAGAGCGAGTAGTAGGTGGCTTTTTTCTGCTTCGCGTTTCGTAGTTAAAAAGATTTAAGTATACATAGCGACAGAGAAAGACTTTGTGTTATTAAAAAGTTTCACCTCGTGATTCATGTTTTAAATTTATTTAGTATTATACTATGTAGTGATTGTGGCATAAATTTAAAACATGAATCATGAGGTGAAACTTTTTTTTTGTTTAAGTTTTGATGAACATCCACAAAACGCATAGCTTAGTATAAAACTACTCACAGCAAAGACGTGATGTCTCCCGTTTGTTTCTTGGAAACCATATTGAAGTTACAAATAGAAACAGCTGGGAAAGGGACTTGTGTGACATTGCAGTTGGCGTTAATCTGTAACAAGCGATAAAATTAGTGGTTTTGTTAATGACTCAGCTGATTAAATGATTTATTTCAATTTGGACTTATTGGTTTGGTGCTTTGTAGTTCATATTTTTTTTTAAAGACACCAAATACTTAACTGGTATCGTAAATTCAATTTAGCTAAGTTGTACCGCGGGTGTTGGACGGCCCCCGAAAAAACGTAACTTTTAAAACAAAAAAGTAAGCAAATGAATCTTCTTAAGTAATGAATAAAGGAATCGTTTATATAATCAATAAGTTTTTTATTGATAAAATTCTTCTTCATGATTTAAAGCAAATAGTTGAATTTTTCGTATATTTTTTATGCTTTAATTTTATTTAACAAACTCAACAAAAACTTATTCATTTTTTCCTATCAATTTACCAAACAAAAGAAATGCTTTTATGTCCTCTTAATAAACCAGCGATTGTAATTATGCGTGCGTCTACTCAGCTGTACCCTCTGAAAATTAGTGCCTGAACCTTTCAGGTCTAGGCATAAGCTGTGTGTGGTCCATTATCTAGAAACATAGTAAGCCGCTGCCTGGCTGAATTGTTTGCTTTTTTTTTCCCTTTTAATAATTTGGTCTAATAATTAAAATGATAATGGTCTTTTTGATTGTATAAATCGGCTTAATTAAGTATTTCATTTATGTTGAAACTTTATTTTATTTAGTGAAATTAACATGATGTGTCATATGTCAACAATTTAAATGCTGTATGTTTACTGAATAATAAATGAATGAACATTCATAAGTTTTAGTAAGTTGTGAAGACATAAAAGGCATGTACTAACTCAGGGCTGATGCCCTCAGTTAGTACATGCCTTTTATGTCTTTCTACTTTATCGATATTTTTTGTTACCTGTGTAACAACAGCATCATCATCATATTTGTGTTTCGCGATCATAATAAACCACGCCGTAAGCACCACATTCGCCGCTAACACGATCGTCCATATAAAAAGACTTAACCCACTCTTATTCGCGAACTGATTAGTTCCGTGTAATGTCGTCAAGTTTCCCGCAAGTTTCTTCAAGCTCGTTGCTAAGAGCGACTGGTTAGATTTTTTCTTTTTGTTCATTTTCTTACTCTGCAGTCTTTTGTCTGGAATATCAAAGTTATATTACGAGCATCTGCGTCCGTGACCGGTGTGGTTAAAGATTATCTAGTTTATTCAACTTCGAAAATTTCAAAACATAAAACGTTATTGCACTTTAAAGAAAATTAATAAATATTAATAATTTCATGTAGCTATCACGTGATAGACAAATAATAAAATCAATGAAAGAAATAATAGCCATATTCATAGGTGATTTCCAATCTGTGTGTGAGTTCCGCAGTCTAATACTGAGTGTGTGTTGAAGGTACGAGTAATCTGCTTTCAACATTGCTTGAATCAACCTGGCTCATAGGGTAAATATGCGAGAAAGATTCGCCCCTCAATTGTAAGAGTAGCCGACCGGTTTGCGGAAAACGCGTACTCTATTCCCGCCTGAAGCCAGGACCAAATGTTTTTTCTGGTTTTCGGATCTTTAGTGTAGTACAAGTACTTATTAAAGGCTTGTCTCACCTTTTGTTCAACTGAAAGCTTCAACTGTCGCAGAATGAAGTTGCATTTTATTAAAACATAAAGTGAAAATGTTCTTCATAGTTTGTTTGAAGTCTGTTATTATCCGAAGTGTTTTTCCAGTTAAAGTTATTTCTTGAAACAATAATTTTACTTAATTAAAAACGAAGATGTACCCTTTTCCAAACTATTTAATTGTAATTGTTGTTTTGAAGGTGATTAAACATTTTCCATCCACTATATTTGACACGCTGCCAAGTTTTAATGTTCATTTTCAATCAAATGAAGGTTCTTGAAAGTTTAATTATCTTTATATCAATTCACAAAATTGTAGGCACTTTGAAAAATAAATAATAATGGAAATTGAAGAAGTAAGACCCGGTAGACAGTAAGAGGATAGCTGACTAATATTTTGCATTACCAACAAAATATTTGTTTTTTTGACGTAATATGGGTCGGAGACAATGGTAACTCACTATGGGCCTCATAAGAAAGCTCAAGGTTACCCAAGGGGCTTTCGCTACAAGATCAAATACAGAAATAAGGGAATCCGTAGGAAAACTAAGGTCACCAACGTATTCCAGCGTATTAGCAGGTTGAAGTGGCAGTGGGCAGAGCACATAGCGCGAAGAACTGATGGCCGTTAGGGCGGAAAGGTTCTCGAGTGGAGACCATTTGAGGCAAGGTGGACGGGTGGCATCATAGGATCGTAGGTTTGCAGTAGATGCAGGCCGCCTACAACTGGCCGCTCTGAAAATCTATGTGTTCAGCAGTGGACGCCACGTGGCTGGTGATGATGATGATGAGAAACAGCCCTGGGGTTTAGATATAAGATTGGAGAGTAAAGTAATACAGTTAGGTTCTGTGATCTGGTCAGTCTCATCTTGAAGGCTGGCAGGATGTCTTTTAACGCCTCGCATGAAACACTAATATGCTTAAAGAGCGGTTTACGTATGGATAGTAAGACACAACTTTTTGGTAGTTTATCGGATTATTTGATTCATCATCATTAATAGCCAAACGACGTCCACTGTTGAATGAAAACCTCTTCCTTAGTTTTCTAGAGCGGCTGATAATTATTTCATTTATTTAAAAAAAAAACATGAGAATTCCTGAAAATTCTCCTGTGTTTTTACAAATTAACAACAAACTCTTATAAAGTGGTTTGAAAAAGTTTTTTATAGCATTGGCAAAAGCACGATATCTCTAGTGATGCACAATATTGTGTCTTTAATCGCTTGAACTCAAGCAGTCCGCATGCTGGTACATCATCGTTGATTTAAAAATAATATAATGTACTTGTTACGACTCGCGGATTGTACACGGAACCCAATTTTATCTGTTCCGCTCCAAAAAAGTCATTAAAAACTTCGCTTTTAACAAAATGGAATCCCAATAAAATAAAAAGATATCGTCTAATTACAGAATCAACTTTTACCAGCCATAGTGGGCGGATTTGGTAGCTTGGTGAATATTCGAGAACTGTGGTCTAGTGTTGCCAATCGCTAGTCTGTCGATAGGACAGGAATGGCAAGGCTATTGATAGCAAAACTGATAATAGATAGCTTTGGACGTGTCAATACAAATTAAAAGTGTCCAGTACTCTCGACAGTTTTATTTCTCGTCAATAGCAAGCAAACTATCAATTTTAGTATCGAATAGTAAACATATCAATAAAATTGACGCGCTTGATAATTTGTTCTCGATACTTTCATCTATTCTGATCGATAGAGTGACAGTTTTAGATGAAAATTGTCGATAGTGTTGATAGTTCAGCAATACTAGTGTGGTCGGTCGAGGCTAATTTTGAGTAATGTCTCTACCTGGAGCGGTAAAAGAATCCTGAAATTCATTTTATTTCAGACCGCATTGTCTCTAAGTCTGTCACAGCGATTTGTATACCAGAAAATACTTTTCTCTTTACTTAATCCTCTTTCAGGATTTCATCTTATTCTTTTCAAGCTTTGTTTAAATTCACTTTATAATCCAAATTGTTTCGCAGATTCATTCTTTGACGACATCATGGTTACGACAAAAAGTAAGTTTTGATTTAGTGAAAAATAAAGTACTTTCCTGATGAGTGGTAGCACAGTTAGTTAGTCTGGTTTATTTAATGTTTCAAATTAAAGTTGCTGTGGTTAAGTTTTGCTGAAATCTTAAATTATACTAATTTCAGTTGTTAAAACAAATGAAGAGTTTGAGTGTTTAGCATATCCGATCTCTGCACCTCGAGAAACAACAATACAATTTATCCTACTAATTATAAACACGAAAGTTTTTATGTTTATGGATGTGCCGTGTTGCTCTTTCACGTAAAAACTACTGGGCGGATATTAATATTTTCTTACAATAAGTAATGTTGCTTATACATCTGAATAGAATATAGGCTACAATTTATAAAAAAATACTTCTTTTCAATTAAGTCCACGCGGACGAAATCGCGGGCGGTCGCTAGTGAAATGTAAAAATCCTCCTGTCACATGTTCGTAGCTAAATCCGAAAGGGCTTGCCCGATTATGATGACACTTTGTATGTCAAGTCTTAGAATAGGTCGTAATCTATTTCTTAGAACTTAAAAAAAAAAGGTCCACGCGGTCGAAGTCGCGGGCGGCCGTTAGTTTAATAATTAAAAACTCAACATGAACAAAAAGAAATGAAACAATTTTTTGTAATTGTTCATTGATTCTTTATTGCACAATCAACATTGATAAAATAGCGGTCTCAATGCTAAGTGGCATTTTCCTCCCTAAAACTACATGGTTACAAGCGAAATTATGGCGATGCACAAAGAGTGCACCATGATTAACGATACAATCAACCCCGTATTTGAAAAGCATAAATTTACACAGTTTAAAAAGGTAATATATTGTGCTTGCACCGCGGAAATGAATGTGTTTGAAAAGTAGTCAACCTTTTCATTCCGTGACTTTACAAGAATTTGATGAAATAAGTAAATACGCAGAATCTTACTTTAAATGCTCAACTTCAGCTTCATACCAATAAAGCAATTATATCTTAAGTTCTGGTTTCTGATAAGATAATGAAAACCTGAAACCAGCTGAAACCAAATAAGTTCCCCGAAATTGAATTAAGCCCAACCATTTTGGTAACACATTCATAAAGCGAACAGCAAAGGAGTGGAATGAGCTTTCCGCTGAAGTGTTTCCACAGCAATTTAACTTGGGTTTATTCAAGAAGAGAGTGAAGAGCCATTTGTTAAGGAGCTCCTTTGAACACTTCTTTTGATTTTTTCTATAAACGTGAATGAATCTTGAAAATTGCATTTCCACGTTTCTACGTTTGCATCTATTGGAAACTTAGCAATCAATTTGCAGTTGCATTTCATCAATCAAACGTCAAACGGAATTCCAGAAGTAGAGCAACCTTTGAGCTACCAGAATTAAATGATCCCTGGAATGTTATTAATCAAATCAGTATTCATCTTTTTTTTTTGACCGGGGAAATTCTTTGATGAACATCCCGCCTTCCGAGGGCAGGGCGGGGGAGTGTGGGACTCCCCTACCCCACAGAGGTGGGAATACCGCACTAAACCACTACCGCGCGTGTTCAGGGTTCTCTGAGGATTTCGGTTAGAAACACTACCTGTAGAACCCGGACGCGCTGTGCCAGCTATCCAGAAATCCTCGTAGGGAGTAGTACCTCCTCACTGGTACCTGCTGCTTGCTGGCGTCTACGGCAGTGTCAGGCCACCTTACGTGTCAACATGCTTATTAAGTTTCAAACAATTCCAAACAATTCCAATTAGTTTGATCCGAAAACCAGAAAAAGACATTGGGTCTACTTGGCATCAGGCGGGAATCGAACCCGCGTCTTGCGCAAACCGAGCGACTGCACTAACCATTGTGCTACCGAGACCATACAGACCGGCCGAATCTTTCTGGTAAATATACCCTATGAGCTAGAGACGTGGGTTTGATTCTCGCCTGTTGCCAAGTAGACGGAATTTTTTTTTTTGGTTTTCGGATCTTTAGTAAGGACACTGCATGTAAAATGCTAAAAATAATAATAACTTGGCCAGTATGACTACAAAAACGAGGTGGTCTAAACAGCATTTCACGTAAGTTTTATGTATTTGCACTTTGTTACATCATATCATAGTGGAAGACCGTAATGCAGTGAATGCAGTGAAGCTCTCTGGATGCGAACCTGTGACCCCGTGTTCAAATAAGGGCTTAACACCTGCTTCTATTATAGGTAGATGCCTCGCTTTCACCAATTTACTTAGCGAAGTTACTGTACTGCAGTTAAAACGTCGTCGTATTGTTACGTTTTGAATAAAAAATTGATCTTCTGAAGAGTTCTTGATTTAATTCATGAAATACCACCATATTCATGAAATTTAGATTTAGTTTGTTTCTTGCAAAACTTTAATGTAGGTATTTATTTCCACAGTCAACTGGATCTCTGCATGCCCGGTGTTTGACGGAAGAAATTGTAAAAAATAAATAAATTAAATTTCCTCAACTTTTCAGTAACGTCATTTCAAAAATCGGACGAAATCCGTTCCAAATTCAAGCAATTCTGCAAGCACAGCACACTGCACGGTCTTTACTACTTCTACATTAGCAGCAGGTGGTCGGTGCACCTACTGTGGATGGCTATCATAGTGCCCAGTTTGATTCTCTGCGCCTTTTTGAGTCAAATGATTTGGAACAAGTTCATCATTGATCCTACTTTCACCGTCGTAAGTATGCATTAGTAATGATAGTGCCTTCTCTTTTTTGTTTTGTTTGCTGACTACAGTTCTGACTACCTCCAAAAGTACTTCAAGTATAAGTGCCTACGCAATAATTAGTTCTTAAGTAAATTGTACCCGCAAGGGTAACTAAGTTATAAGTGCTAAATTACATTACAAGACCATGTAAACACTTACCCCCTTATTCATAAAAACGAACGCAATGCTAACGCATTGTTTAAGCTATTGACGTGTTCTGTCACTTACTCGCAAATGGCGGCAGCAACAAGAATGACAGTGACAAAGCGATACAAAAGTTATCGTTTTCTTTAAAAGCTGTTTAAGTTTTTATGAATAAGGGGGTTAGTTGGCAATAAAGTCGAAGATAGATTCCGGTTGGAATTAGTACGCAGAAATTATGTTGGAGGGAGCTGTTTCCTATAAACAGTTCTAAAAAAATGATTGCCTGTAAAGTTAGAGACTGGATACTTCAGGCACTGAATTGAGAAGAAAGGAAGAACGAAGAAGCTGCCTACATCCAATATTGGATAAAAATAGGACCGTCACGATCACATTGACGAGATAAAAAAATATTGTTAATCTTCTTACGTACTTTCAGGAACATTCTTTGAAAATCTCATAACGACCTGAGGGGTTTACCATTCTTGCAACAAGGTCGTTCAGAATTGATGGGATTGTGATATATCCTTTTAGAAGTTATAATATTGTTTCAAAATACAGAAAAACTTGAAGCACTTAAGTGAACGACGTTGATTGATCGATTGCAGAATTTTATTACATGTGAGATAAAATGTGAATGACTGAAAAGCAACGTCCAGCCCAGATTACTTAATATTTTTTTAAATAAGTGTAAAATACGAAAAGGTTTCTGTAAAAATGTTAATATAGGTTTATGAAAGTATTAATTTTGAACAAAATTGCTTTGGGATTCATTTGATTTTAATTAATAATATCGTAGGATATTTGAAATTATTAAAATAACTCCGCCACAAAATAATGATTGAACGGTTGTAACCGCTGGGTATGTTGAAAATATTGAGTTAGGACCGAAATATTACGTGAAATATCTGTGTATAAATTAGCTTGGCAATAAAGCTTGGCTCAAATTCAAATTCAATATTCCTTTATTCAAGTAGACCATTACACAGTAATTTCGAATCGTCAAAGTTTTAATTTTAACCACTTAATAAACGTATGTTTATTGTTTATATATTGTATTATTATGTATACACATAATAATACAATATATAAACAATACTTAAACTAGATGTACATAATGTGACTCTTCCACCGGCGTCGGAAAGTTGTTTCTACTGAGAAGACTCGGCAAGAAACTCAGTAGTTACTCGTTTTGAATCATCCAATGTTTAACAGTACAAAGCGAATGTTTGAATAAACCTACCAAGTCATACAGTTTTGACATGAAAATAAATAAAACAGGAAGTTAATAAGTATACTTGGGTAAACAAAGTAAACTTGAGTAGACCAGTTCTCGAAGGGGGCACCTGTTCACAAGTTGACGCGTGAGACAGCAATCATCCCACTCAATCATACCACCATACCATACCACCTTGGGAGTTCTAACTCCTTTTAGCATATAACATCAGTATCTATGCCTCTGATAAGGTTATGCTGGAGTTGCATAAAACTATTTATGCATGCTTTACTGCCAAATTCAAGTTCTAGTTCAAGTCATAGTTTGGGAACACTACACCCAGATAAAATATCAACCTGTATTTTACAAAACTGTTATTGACAGAGTACATTGTATACTAACACAACAACATCAGACATCAAGCAGTGAGATCACATTACATTATGTTCACAGGTGGAATCGACTCGTTATTCTATTTCCGAGGTGCCGTTCCCTGCTGTGAGTGTTTGCGACACTGCTCTCGTGTACGGACCAAATACTGAGAATATTACTGCTATACTGTGAGTATTTTTTATGTTTTTATTTGTGACCGCACTATCAAAACGCAACCTCGCTAGGTATATACAGCGATTAAACACAGTGATTCTTTATAAATATAGGAAGTTGCACAGCCGAAACTTCCTAAATTCTCTGTTATGCCTTGCGGTTGACTGGTAGAGAATGCCTCCAGGCATTAAGTCCGCCAATTGCACTTGTTTTATCTTAATTTTATGCTTTATAGAATAATTAAATTGAACGACTTTTGACGACAGTCGATTTAGCCGAATGATTCAAAATTACTGCTAAGTCTACTTAAATAAACAAAAAAAAAATACTGGTTTCAGTGCATAATCAATACTGAATAGTTATCCAAGCCAAGACCAATAGACATTTTTTGGATATTTTTCTCTTTTTTAATAAGTATACTGCATTGAATAAAAA
The DNA here is from genome assembly GCA_950022985.1 of Udea ferrugalis. Taxonomy (NCBI): domain Eukaryota; kingdom Metazoa; phylum Arthropoda; class Insecta; order Lepidoptera; family Crambidae; genus Udea; species Udea ferrugalis. The sequence continues at coordinate 947,580 of OX465521.1, forward strand.
ACAATACTGTACAGCACCCTAACTGGTTTACGTAATTATATGAGGCAAAGGAAAACTTTTAATGAATGCGCTTGAAATGCCATTTTATAGTGGAACTTGCAATATTATTTCGAAAGCAGTGCATAGTTACTTTTGAAGGAATTAGAGAACGAAATTCTCCGACACAAAAAAGAAACGATAAAAAAGTCTAAACATTTTTTTTATCAGCTTTTATGAAGCCAAAACAAATAAATAAAATTACTCTTATACTTATAATAAATCTGTAGAGAGGCCAATTCTGTACATGAAATATGTTTATAAAATAACTATCAAGGGGTGATTAGGGATCGCTACTGATGCCAAAAATGCAATCAGTAAAATGTTTGTCTGTCTGTCTGTCTTTCTGTCTGTCTGTCTTTAAGTCTCTCTGTCTCTCTGTCTTTCTGTCTTTCTGTCTGTCTGTCTTCCTGTCTTTCTGTCTATCTGTCTGTTTGTCTGTCTGCTGTATGTTCGTTATAGAAACAAAAACTACTTGACGGATTTTGACGAAATTGGCACAATTATTCTTCATACTCTTGGGCAGTTTATATTACACTTTTCATTACGCTACAATCAATAGGAGCAGATCAGTGAAGGGTAATATTGGGAAAACGAGAAAAGATACTCCATTTTTTACACGTAAAAACTACTAAAAGGATTTAAATGAAACTCTACAGTAATATACACACATCAAAACTGTCTAGGGATATCATAGAGATATCATTTTTCAAATATTTCATAAAGTTAAGTTTGTTTACAAGTTGAGCATTATCTTAGAATAACGCGAGGACAGAAGCATAAGATAAAGGTTAAGAATATTACAAAAAAAATGTTTGATTTTGCTAAAATGTTGACACCTTTTAAAAGAAAATTCTGTCTTTTTTTAACGTCCTTACTATTGTACAATAATGCTACTACAATGAATTTCTGTATACAATCTGAAAGGGCAGATATAGGAGTTTCTGTGCTAAAAATTTCTACGTTGGTATCAATATTTTAATTTTTACAGCCTCCCAAATAGCTATACTTTGTATGAAAATGCTTGAGATATCCCTAGACACTTTTGAGCAGTGTAGTTTATGCAGCTGAATAAGACATTACATTGTGATTTTAAACCGATTCCTCCTATACCTAATTATAAAATGTATTCGACCACTAAAAACAAAAATAAAAGTGATGGTGTGGTTGTTTATGTTATGGATCATCTTTCGGCAGATATTACAGAAATATTGCTACAGGATGCAACATGCCTACAACTTCGCATTGAGGAAAAAACCATCTTGGGCATATATCGTTCTCCTTCCACCTTGAATACGAGCGGGTTTATTAGTTCTTTGAATAATCATTTAGAAAATATTACCTCACGCGGCCCTGTGGTAATCGCCGGGGACATAAACATTAACATAATCCCTAGGGAAAGTGAACAGGCTAATGAACGAGGAAACAGAAACACCTACCTAGAAATGCTTGCTGGGCATAATATTATGCCAGGTCATAACCTTCCAACCAGAGAAAACAACTGTCTGGATCATATTATGGTAAAAATCGATAAAGCAAGATTAGCAGCGCAAGTCGCTGTGTTAAACACCTCAGTTACCGACCACATGATGGTTTTATTACATCTAAATAATATTTACACATCCAATAAAAGTAATAAAATTAAAATTAAAGAAGTTATCAACTACAGAGCTGCATGTGACGATCTAACTCATAAAAATCTGCCTGAGCTTTTGCTCTGCAGGGATCCGGAGCTAGTTACTCAGGGACTAATTTCCAAGATAACGTTATCGATTAATGAAAACACTAAATTAGTTAAAATACCTAAAAGTAAACGCGTCTTAAAACCCTGGATCACTCCTGGGATACTACGTTGCATACGACATAGAAACAAACTACAATTTCAGCTTCGCCTAAATCCAACAGATGAAACTCTTCGAATCACGTACAGACGTTACCGCAATTTTTGTAGTAATTTGTTAAAAAAGTTAAAACGTAATTACGAAAGAAAACTATTGCAAGACTCCGGGGGTGACTCGAAGAGGCTCTGGAACAGTATATCTAGCATAACGAACCTGAAACAGACTAAGTCGGACAACTCGAAATTACTATCTTGCAAGTCTTCTCAAGCAGAATCGGTAAATTTTATTAATGGGTACTTCAGTGGTATAGGTAAAGCACTAGCGGATGCCATTCCGCAGTCGAGTACTTATGGAATGGATGCGTCTCAACTAGATGCGTCCAACTCCTCATCATTTGTTCTTCTTGACACAGATGAGGACGAAATACTCAGCGTGCTTATGAATTTGAAATCACAAAGTGCCCCTGGGTGGGACGCATTCCAACCAGCTTTCTAAAGCTTGCCAGGTATCATGTTGTGCCCATAATTTGCCATCTCATCAATCTCTGCTTTGAGAAAGGTGTGTTTCCACCCTCTTTGAAGGAGTCAGTTATAACACCAGTGTACAAGGGTGGGGATGAACTCGACATCAGCAACTATAGGCCAATTTCAGTGTTAACATCGATCTCGAAAATTGTAGAAAAAGTAATAAACGCACGTATTGTAAAATACCTAAACAAATATAATTTAATCGCTAAAAATCAATACGGTTTTCAGACTGGTAAATCGACTGCTGACGCTGTAGAGGATCTGACTTCTCTTGTCGTGGACAAATTAGATGCTAAATACAAGTGCCTTGGCGTGTTTATCGACCTGAAGAAGGCGTTTGATACCGTGTGCATCCCAATCCTTGTAAAAAAGTTAAAAAACATTGGTTTTAGAGACACACCACTAAACCTCATCCAGGACTACCTCAGTAAAAGAACCCAGAGGGTTAGAGTTGGTGGTGTGGTAAGTGAGTGTGAGACTGTAGGCTATGGGGTTCCACAGGGTAGTGTCTTGGGACCTACGCTGTTCTTGGTATATCTTAACGATCTCTGCAACCTAAAGATAAACAATGCTTGTTTATTTTCATATGCAGACGATACGGCAGTGGTTTTCTCGAATACTACCTGGGACTTAGTGAAAGATGATGCGGAGACTGGGCTGGAAGTGCTTGCGGGGTGGTTAAAAAACAATTTACTTACACTGAACACAGAAAAAACAAATTATGTTACATTCTCAGTTTCCAATAGGTCACAGCCTGAGGCCAACTTTGAAGTTAAGGTACACAACTGCCGTAACACTCTATGCACTTCACTTTGTAACTGTCCCTCTATAAAAAAAGTAGACAGTGTGAAATATTTAGGTGTTATGTTGGACTACAGACTGGCATGGCATGCTCACGTCGAGCTAGTTGCTACCAGACTACGCAAATTAATATGGATATTTAAGATTATAAGGCACGTGGCTACACAAAACTTAATAAATCTCATTTATATCGCTTTAGCTCAGTCCATCTCCATTTACTGCATCACTGTTTGGGGCGGTGCTGGAAAAACAAAATTAATAGATGTAGAAAGAGCACAGAGGGCGCTGCTTAAGGTAGCTTATTTTAAAAAACGTAGATTTTCCACGCAGACCCTACACACTCTCACTGATACTCTGTCCATTAGAAGACTTTTTATACTGCACTCAATTATGAAAAAACACTCCAAATTAGAATACAAACCCTACAAAAGCAAAAAAAGAAGAATCGTTAATGTTGAAGAAACAATCCGGACTCGTACACAATTTGCGCAATCACAGTTCCAATATCTGGCAACGCATTTATATAACAAATGTAATAAAATACTACAGATTTATCCCCTAACACGACGTGAATGTAAGCCAAAAGTAATCTCCTGGTTAAAAAAGTTTAGCTATGAAGATGCTGAATTATTAATAAAACATTCTTTGTAAATTGGACATCTACACACACTTAGACACACTAACGCGCGCGAGCGCAAACGCACCCACACACTCTACACACACACACACACACACACACACACACACACACACACACACACACACACACACACCTCTTAGCTAACTCGCTGTATCTAAGTATATTTTCTCCTTTAGTCTTAAGCCTTGAATGTATGAGTGTGTTAAGGAAGAGTGGCTACTTCTGGCACGGGTGCTTATCGCACTTAAAAGAAGAAGTCGACCCTTGCTTATTTTGTAACCCTGGTTAATGAAGAAATAAATTTATTATTATTATTATTATTATTTACAATTTATTACGTGGACTTGAGTTATAAAAAAAATTATCACATTTTTTTCAACTCAAGAATACGCGGACGAAGTCGCGGGCGGCCGCTAGTAAGTGAATAAAGCTGAAACGGAAATATTGAACAAAATTTTGTAACCGACTTAAATGATTTTAGAGAGCGTAGTTTCTACATTTTCCGTCGCGGCGTATCAAAAGGAAGAAATTCAGGCCACTGCAAAAGCTTTCGACAAGAATATACATTTTCAATTTTGTAGCTCCCATCGATATACTACTACGAGTACATTCTGCAGGCTTGCATCAATAAGTACCTAGTACTATAGGCCTTTAAGTTGCAACATTTGAAAAACCTTTAAGAATATAAAAGAAAATATCATGTGTAAATAATAAAAAAGAGGTTGTATCAGTACAGATGAGCAAAAATAGCATTAAATAATAATGTTGTTAAGTTTTTAAGAATATTATTACCTACCTTAATTATAATTATTAAGATCACAGATCTATGAAATAACATTAAAAATACTTTGACCGCAGGTCGCTTAAATTGGTAAATGAGAACCCGGAGAATTAGCCGCAAGGGCTGTTTTTTCCGTCGAAAATAATTAGATTCACCCAACCGAGTATACTCCATCGATTTCTTCAGCGTTCACGTAACTACGCGACGCTTTCTAAAAAAACCAGTGCCTGAAGATAAAAGCTAACAATCTGCGTCTGTTAGGTTTTAAGAAAAGCTCAACTTAAGCAAAGTGACTTGACACTTTTGCTAAGATATTAAATCAGGAATATTGTTTTTTTAAATTAACGAGCTGTTAGCCAAAACGTTGGTTTTCACAGCTTCACCGAACAATGGGTGAAAGCGGCGTGAAGCCAGTGGTTAAACGATCTGTCTCGAAACCAGATTATCCCTAGATCAAATCCAGAGCACACCTACTTTGTGTTCATTGTACAATTTGCGCCTAACCCTCCAGTGATGGAAAACACCGATATAAAAATATTTTGACACGACAGGTTTTGTTAGCCTGGCTGAAAAAAGAGCGCGAAGAGCTTAAGCCTTTCAGAGAATACATTTCCACTTGTCTGTCTTCATTAAAACCCGATGTTAAGTAAACAAAGTGTTCCATTATTTACCATTCACACAAGACAAGGACAGCGACACTGACAAACTGACGTCTCGCTTGTTTGTAGGTAGAAAACAAGATAATGCGTAAGTTCTGTACTCATTACGTACGAAAATGGACTCAATGAACTTAGAAATACTTTGAAACCACAGCGGCTTTAGTAGGTATTGATCGACTATTACCATCTTTGTGGATGATAGTCAATTAGAAAATCCCAACATTCCAGGAAAATCTCAGGTTTGGTTCGAATTCCCTCGACGCAATGTGGGTTCCTGAATGTGCCGTTTACCGTGACGGCAACTATCAGTGTGCCTCTGACTTACCCATTAGGGATATGTTCGTGAGAGTATGTTACGTTATGTTTTGTATGTGAATAAATTAAAAGTGGTGGAGCAAAAATGTTCGCCAGCATTCCCTTGCTGAATATTTAAGTGTTGTTGTTATTTTATTTTTTAAGTTTTTATTCAAAACGTTTTTCTTTTGTGAACGATCTAATATAAGTAGGTGAATGTCCTCTATATTTTTTTCATTCTCTTTACTAAGGTAACAAACAGCCTTAAATAATACATTGGTTTATCTTAACTTCGTAAAAACATTAGCATTAAAAGTTTCCATTTCTGATTAAAACATCAATTAAAAAAAGAAGAAACACGAACTGTTATCATAAACCCAAAGGTTAAAAAAAGAAGAAGTAAGGTTACGTAGTTGAAGAATCAAATGAGTACCTACATAACAAACAAATAACAAAATATTTCCATTATTCCGAAAAAAAAGTTCAAATATTAAAGCAGGGTCAACGTGTGTTATGGAGGTACCAGTGTGCCGCAATGGTTGATTCACATAGTGGTAGAGTTTTCTGCTTTAAAGTTTGTATGTGTGGATGTACCGTGTTGCTCTTTCACCTAAAAACTACGGGATGGATTTTAATGATACTTTACAATAGTAAAGCTTATTAAATTATACAATATTAAATTTTAATGAAACTTTACAATACTGAATAGCACATAGGCTACAATTTATAAAGATATGACACTTTTTTTACCCTAAGTCCACGCTGACGAAGTCGCGGGCGGCCTCCAGTATATATATGTCGGAGGAAACTACAAGTCTGGTTAATTGTTTACTACGCAGATCATTATTTGTTTAAGTTTTTAATTATTATTACAAGCCCTATTTTAATTTCATTAGATTTGTTACGTTCTTCTATAATTTTAAAACAATAATAATTGAATAAAAGTCCGGAATATTGTAATTCACGTAAGGACTAATCAGAGCAGGGGGTCTAAAATGGCAACATTTTAGGTGTTTCTTATAATGAATCATCTAAATGACGTTTCATCTGGTGAATTGCTAAAAACGGTAAAACGGCGACATGAAAAGTAAAACACCTACTTGACGTTTCATATATTAGACATATTTTTCTTTTTTAAATTTATTTCATGGCTTGGACTCTTAGACATAGTTTGATGACGACATTGCTACACCAAAAAAAATAGTGTCGCGTGTTAGTGTAATAATTGTAAACTTAACGGTTTTCATTAAACAAATATTTTCATCATTACAACTAATAATTTAAGGCTTAAAAAGTAGCTTATTATTGAATTTGTGTGATTTCTTATCACTAATAATTGTAAAATGTTTTTAATTTTCAATTTTTATGTCTGGCAATGAGGACCGTGACAGGTGGGATAAGAACAATAATGTCACAGCTGTCAATCGAGATTGAAAAAAATTTTCGTGAAAACTTGTGACTTTTCCGACCAGAAACGATGAATGAAGACAAGAAATTGGTGCTAGCTAGGCTTAGATTCTTTAATCTAAGTAGCTAGGCTTGTTCTTGAATTTGAAGATATTTGCAAGGAGACATGACTCTGTAACAACAAAGCCCGAGTGATTTGCCAAACTTCTGCCTCGGCAATGGCGTACAAGACGACTTTATTTGGGAGCAGATTTTTAGGTTTTAATGCCGCACATTTTTTAAATAATACACATTATAATAACAACATCTTTTTTTATTTACTTGATAATATTGGAATATTCACCAGAAGACAGCTAGTTAACGTAAATGTGATGAAGTAAGTTCTCAGGAATTTCATTCAAAATGTGATAAACCTTCAGTGTCGTTTCCACCACGGTCTTGGAAATTGGTTCAATTTATTGTCACTATTAAGTATTCTTGGTGTCATTATAATAATTCACAGTAACACATTTTACTAGGAATAATTAAATTTATCCTAAAAACGATTAAATAATGTTTACTGCTATGTGAATTTGACAGCTCAGCGCTGTCATCTAGTAGGGTAATTTCGTCGGTTCGCGACCATTTAGTGCAGTTGCTAAATTTGACAGTGAATCAAAAAATGCTCCAGCACTGATTTATATAAAAATATATATAATGTTTCCATTATATTCTAGTTTATTTTAGGATCAACTTAAAGTTTTTTTCGAAACATTGCATTTTTTTAATAGATAAATTACAGAATTGGGTGTTTTTCCAAAAATGACAATTAGCGTCCACTGTAGACCATTTCGCAGGAATACTTTATCAGCTGCTTTACTGTCAGCATTAACTCTTGGCAGGGGACCCTTGCAAATCCAACTTCCGCTTTGCCAGCTAGTCTCCCTAGCGCTGATTTGCATTCCTTGACAATCGCTGATGTTGTCGCTGGTTGTTGATTGCTTGCAGTGCTACTCTTACCTTGCTGTCGCTGTAGACCGTCACTTTTGTGACATCGTTGTGACGCTTGCCTGCTATGGAAGGGCAAACAAGAATGCATTAATTTTGGTTTCAAGAACGCTGGCCAGCCTGCCCAAGCGTACTGATCTCTTTATCGCCGACCCATCATCACATAGTGCGTCTGTGCACGCCAGCAACCAAGAGTTTGATTGATTATTTCCTGAATCCGTCTGTGTAGCATATAAGTCCACCTGTGTCTGTTCTCCAGTGGTCTGTCTATGAATGAATAAACAGTAATCAGGTCTCTTCATTTCGCATTTCATTTTACGCTTTCTTCAAGTGGTCTTCAGTTTATGTTCTCTCTTCATCATTATTTCTTGTCACCGAAGACCTAATTAATGTCTTGACTAATAAAAATAATGAAAGAAATTCCTTATTTCATTTAAAAATATAATCATTAGCCGTAGTCTTAGTTATAAATGTATCATAATTATGAACAATACATTTGAAATTATTTTTACAAGCAAGTTAATTTTATTGCATTCAAGAAAGTAGTGGACGCAATTTGGTTTATGATTATCTCCTGTAAGTATAGTTTGCGGCCATAGCGGACGCAAACGTTAAGTTCTAAATAAGATGTATTTGATTCGCGTCTACCTCATTTTATTCGTTAAAAATGTATCTTAAAATTCACATAAATCAATAAAAAACATCCGAATGCGCCGCTGCACACTATTTGTCCTTATGTGCGTGTGTTTTTGAACTTAACTTTGAAGTATTAGCATTAGTGACGTATTTTTAATTTGTTGTATTAGTTTACTTAATTTCGAGGATTTTCCGTAAAATGGACGCGAACGGGGTGGTGGACGCGAACGGGGTGGTGGACGCGAACGGGGTGGTGGACGCGAACAGGCAAACTGACCCTAAACATCTAACATTCCTCCAATTTGACGTTTAAAAGTGCACCATTTTACGAATTCCCATACAAAACTGTCAAATTGTATGAAAAACAAATATGAAACATAATTCGCTCCTTAAATACAAAAGCCCCACAAGTCAAAATAAGCAAATTATACAGGAGAGACTATGAAAAAATAATTTCGATAATTCATGAATTTTGTTTATACTATGTATACTTTGCAGATGTTTTTGGTATCAAAAGATGCGTAATCAAATTTTCTATTCTTAACCATAATATTGAATAAACTCTCGAGAGAATGCACTTAAGTTAGTTTTGAATATATATTTTTACTCCGACAAAATCAAAATTTTAAAGAGAAAACCACCATAATTAGCAAAATATGAGTTTTGATTTCAGTTGGAAACTTACTCAAATGTCAATTTGACATAAAAAATGGAAGTCAATGTTCTAATTACTACTTAAATAAACTTCTTAAATAAAAAACATCACTAAAATCTAATCATGAGATCTTCAATAAGGTCTTAACTTAATTTTACCGTTATCAAAGTTACACAAACGTCCATTAAAACCAGAATTACCTACTTAAATCGACATTATCCATGAGATTTTGGATTTTAAAAATATTACTTATTCGTTATTCACCTAGATAGACTTTACGAGAAGTTGACATTGAACGTTAACGTTCGTATAATTCGGCGTAAGAGTTACAAAATTGAAGTAGAAAACAAAACTATTTGAGGCTGTAAAAAGCAAGATTCATTAAACTCTGGCATATAGTTCTCAAGGCAATAAAAAGGATTTAGAATACTCTCTAGCCAGACTCTACTACTCATGGATCAGAAAAACGAAATGAGGCTACAGAAATCAGCAGATGCCCATCGTTATCGGTAACTCAATAGACAGATATCTAAGTCTTTGTCGAGCGACCTTCGCCAATTTAATACCTAGCGTATTAAAGAGGCCAATGAGCGGAACAAAGGCTCCAAAGTGTTCACCAGGATCGGTCTATTGGGCAAATCCAACTGACGGGGCTGAAAACTGAGGCAGGAAGCATCATCACGTCAACTCCTGAAATCCTGAGGGAGATTGAGTGTTCCTATGGACAGCTGTATTCCAGGCAAACACCTGTTGAAAGCAAGGCTAAAGACCATAGAGCCAAGTTTACCCGACACTTTACCGAAGATATCCTGAACGTCAGCTTGTACAAGATTAGGATGGCTCTCAAGCAGCTAAAAACAACAAGGCGGCGGGTGATGACGGAATCACAACAGAGTTTCTGAGAGCGGGCGGTCGGCCGATACCCAAGGTCCTCCAGACGCTCTTCAGCTCTGTCAGGTCGCGGGAAGCCGCTGGATGCGGACAGAGCTGGAAAGATCGGTGTAGAGATCCCTGGGGGAGACCTATACCCAGCAATGAGTGTCGTTCGGCTGATATGATGATGATGATGATGACAAAAATTACATTAGAATTGTTTAAAATAGCTTTTCTAATTTATTTTTGTTTTGCCTATAATACCTATAACGCTACAAACTACAGAATTTTATAATAAAAACAACACCAAAACTAAATGTTGTGTTTAAATGTGAAGAATTTTTCATTTAAAATTACCATATTTCTAAATATCTTCAATTAACTTATATAAATATTTTTTATTAATCCTTACAAAACTAACTCAATTCGAAATATGGCACTTTAATTTTGAAAAATAAAAAAAAACAAATTTATTATATAATTCAAAACTAACTCAATTCATAATATGGTACTTTAATCTTGAGAAATATTTAAAAGAAAATTGATTAAATAATGTAAAACTAACTTAATTTAAAATAAGAGGAAATATTATAATAAAAAATGCAAAACTAACTTATTTTGAAATATGGTACTGTTGATTAAAAAAAAAAAACATACTTACGTGTTAAGTTATGTGCAATACGAATATATTTTTGAATGTGACACTTTTGAATATATAATTTTATCTTAATTCACGTAATAATTTCGGAAGTCTGGGGGAATTGGCATTGTGGTACTTTTGCACAAAACTCAATCGCAGAAACGGTATAGAACAAAACTAACGTATGAGCGTTTACTGGTATTTGTGATCATAAAACAACGGCTGTCTTCGTGAAACTACATACTTTTATCGTTTATAAGGCATTTTATGCAAAAAAAACAGTTTTGGTTTTTTTTGAAATGTGTGACTTTTGTATTGAAGGAGCGAATATTATGTTCATAATATGATTCACCTAATAAGTTGCCATTTTAGGATTTCAAAAAGTGTTTCATATTATGTTTCAGATATGAAACGTCTAATGTCGCCATTTTAGCCCCCCAGAGCATGTGTCTCGAGCGGGGTTGAGGCGCCATCTTGTTTTCAGTGAGGCTGACAGCTTTTTCAGGGCATTCTTGGATTTCTTAGTGAAGAGACGCTAACGGATCGAGTTTGATCTTGAATTGAGTTTGAACGAGTTTGAAGTGAGATAAATACCTTGAATCCGATGCTCAGTCTAAATTATCTTCTAACAAGCACTGAAGTAACGAAATATTGTTAAAATCTACAGTAAATACTGTGGAATCGTGACTATTGTGTTTTGTGCCAGCATTTCACCCTGATGACGCCCACGAAGCTGGTAACCTTTAACCCTGATGTCGGCAAGGATGATGTTTCTCAGACATATAATATATATTCGTTGGCTTACATTAAGTTTTCATGTATACAGCTGGTGGAAAACGTGGTGCAGGATATGAGGTGGCTCACACTGGCAAGCATTGCCACCAACAGTGTATCCCTATCTGCATCAATTATATTTAAAAGAGGTATAGATACGAGTACGTTACGAGTACTGAGGCGAAGTCAAAAAATTGTCTCCTGGCGTACGTAGGTACCTATGATTTGACCGTGTCTACAAGATAGCATGATTATTTACTATAGAGTAAACGAGACCGATACATGTTGCGCAGTGTTGTCTCAAACTGTCAATGCTTTGCTCCGGGGCAGAAGTCCTGATTTCGGGTGCCACTTTTTTAGCACAAGTAACCATTCTACTTATTTTTATATTAATACGAGTATCGTTGATCACTATGTAAATATTCACATCACTACTAAATTAATGTGAGTACATTACCATTGAATTTTACTAGAACGCTGTTTTTTTATTATTTATCTGAACCCATCATCTTAGTAGTTCACATGAATAAAATATTATGCTTTCAAGGCGTTTTTACTTTAGTCAAACGGTTTTCTTGAAAATCAAGTATCTAGTTTTTCAGGCTGCCTATTTTGTCCCTCTACATGTTCTTGATTGCGTCACGGGATCGATCGATGACTCGGCGTGTTAAGAGGCCTCAGTAGGTGAAAACGGCAAAATGGACTGTTATCTATGAGCTATAATTGAAAATATTGAATGTTTTTCGCACTGAAATTTCTAATATGTACTACAGAACGTATGTGTGATGGGATGACTGTTTCCAAAACACGTTTGGTAAAACTTTGCTCGATAAAAAAATCCTGAAATTACCTCTAAAATATCATATAAATGCTCATTACAACCGTATTTTACGATAGTCATTCGCAAAAAAACACAAATATATAGGTATTTACCTTCTCGATTTCGTGATTGTTTTAGATTTAGAAAATACTAAATATTTTCATTCGCTTTTTGATAAAAATGTGAATGGCGCTTACAATTTTTAGTTTCGAGCACGTTGATTCCATACAAAACGCGGACCCCGACCCTCATCTTAGGCGCAAAGAGCTACGAAATCTGAATTTTCACTGGCCGCCTAACCCCCCTTAAGTTTTTTCCAAAGTTACGCTGACGGGCCAACAGTAGGGCTCGTACACAATTAGATAGATAGATAGTTAAATATTCTTTATTGCACAAAAAAGTTACAGTTAAATTAAATTACAGAGACCCATGTACATTTAGGTGGTCTTATCGCTAGGTAGAGGATCGTGAGAAAACAAAAAAACGAAGTGTAAGGGTAAGGTAAAATAGTAAGAGGTTACTATTTTACCTTACCCTTACACTTCGTTTTTTTGTCCTACATTACTACATTTTTTTACCCTCGTAAATAATAAATAAAAATAATGACCGATTCATTATTAATTAGACGACACGACATCGCGGAGCATCGTGGTACGACGCAGCATCGTGAGAATGTCGCTTGCTTATAGCAGATTACCACGACACGACGTCGTACCGAGAAATTATTGGTGCCGCATCGTCGTACGACGTCGTGTCATTTTATTTGTATCCCTTTTGGTGAGGCGTCAACTTTTTATGCCACAAAGAAAGCTAGCAATACATGTTCCTGCTGACGAGCCGTCAGTGTGACTGAAACCACCCTTTATAGTCCAAGAGCGTTAAAAATGAGGCTCTCCTCTTCAGATTGCCATAAATACGTAACTTTCCAGAATTTTATCCTTACAAGCTACACTACGAGATGACATGATAATAATGAAGTGACTTCTTTTTTTCAAAACCTGTAGGTTTTGAAAAAATCCCTCTCGATTCCCGGCTAAGAAAAAAGTTTTTTTGTAAAATCTGGGTATGCAGTTTTAGTTTCTGCCAAAATCGGCCTCGAGACTCCTTTTAGCATTTTTCAATATTTCTCATAGTTTAGGATCTGGCCTACCTCGCCCACTTGAAAAACTCAGCCTGTAAACTATGTTAATGCAAACAAGAAATACAACAATACAAAAACAAATAGAAAATGGTAGTATGGGCCCAACGAGTCAGCAAGCTCTCCTTTGCGCACATATTTGCAAACGTGCAGCTCAGTGAACCGACTTAGAACGAGAAAATCCATCCTCCTAGCAATCATGTTCAGCTGACATAAGCGGCCATGTTAGCAACAGTAGAGAAAATAGAGAAATGGCGGCAAGGCGACCTGTGATTGGCTATTTGCTCTCTCGGATTTACTTGCGGCGTGCATGTTAGCCCCGCAGGATCCTATTGACGCTCCCAGTGTAAGATTATTTACACTGGCGTCAGCAAACATACCTGATGCACTGCAAAAGCGTTGAAGCCTCAAAAAGGCCCTGAAGATGTTATTGAGTACAATGGCAGATGATCTGTGAGCGATTTTAAAGGTGAAAGTGGATGTGCCGTGTTGCTCTTTCACGTAAAAACTACTGAATGGATTTTATTGAAACATTAAAATAATGTAGCTTATGCATCTGATTCGCCATAGGCGACAATTTATAGCGAAATATGACTTTTTGTTTATCATTATAAGTCCACCCCATAAGGACTTAGTTGCGGGCGGCCGCTAGTAGATAATATATTCCTTTGCAGGACTAAATTCCTGAATCTCCTTTTTCAGCAATCGCCGCGGCTACAGCAAGCAGCAAGTACATTCATTCTACAAAAGCATCACGGATGTACAACGCGTGGGTTTTGTTCCGGAAGTTTATTTGCTGAAAATGCACGCTCTACTTGATGAAGTAGGATATTCTTACTCTAGTTTGATTGACACTGTAAGTTTTTAAATAAATTTTCATTACTCATACTCTGAAAGTAGGTCATTACTGACCTGAGAAGCGGGCTGAAAGTAACACTTTTCATCCCTAGGGAGAATTACTTTCAACTGACAGCTGTCAAATTATTTTTTTAAAAAACTAGTTATTTTTCACATATCTTTTGAACCATGTTCCAACTTTCTATACAGCCACGATGAAAAATTGAAATAACTTAAAGTTAAGTATTGATCAGATAGTATATAATGTTTGAAATAACTTTATTATAATTTGGTTTCAACAATTTCTTTAAAATAACTTAGCTTTGAGCAAAATATTTACTTTTAGGAATCAGAAGCGGTAATATTTGAAAAGAATTACAAAACTCAACAAATATCTATTCAAACTCCATTTAATTCAACCAGGCCGCTATTTCACAAACTTAGGCACTAAATGAACACTTATAAGCAGCAGAGCACTAAAATAGCACTGAGGCAAAACATGAGCACTAAGTAATATCGACAGGTCAGCACGTCCATTCCGTTCGGGGTCCAAAAGAGCAGAGCGCGAGCTAAGGCGCGTCGGTTGTATTTATAATGCGCGCGGTGGGGGTAGCAGAAGTCAGGAATGTTCGTCGGTTTCGACCGTAATGTCTAACACGGCCTCTCCTGACACCCTGACGTCCTCGTCAGGTCTTGGTGAACCGGGTTGGCCTCTCATCCTCTATTGTCATCCATAATCCACAATCCTCTATTGACACCCGTCCAGCCGATTGAGCAGCCAGACCTCCCCGAAAAATCGTCATGTTCCAATAAGTCATCTGCAAAGCATAAATGAGTCTGATTTCCGTTGCTTACAATCACATAAACTGTGAAATGCCGGTAATACAAAAACAATAAAAGAAGTGATCACAAAATAACAACAAGCAAAAGTATTTATTTGCGGTTTTTGTCATAAATCGCAAACAAATAATGTCAAAAATAGGCCAAAAATGCGCATTCGAATGAGTCGACTCAAGTAGTTTGGTGAAGATAAATTTTTCAGACCAAAAGCATTGGCTCCACCATCAAGCATACCTACCGCACAGTTTGACTCACGCTACCAAAAATGAAAAGTGCGTCTAGGGGTCCTCTCGCCTATCTGCCTCTTCAAAACACTAAAAACTGCTGCTGTGTTCTGTGTAACTTTGCCATACCCTCCGGCGAGAAGTAGCAACTTGTAGCAGTGGTTGTCCAGCGCCTGAACGATCTGGTGAGGTCTACATCAAGTTTGCCCTGCAACTGAGAATATTTAATTACGAAGACAAGGTCGCTTGCCTTGTGAACACGTGGTGAACGGCAGTCATTGACTTTGCCATCTTGCTGAATTTGATTCTGAAATGAACGTTCGGCCGTCCTTTGTAGTCTTTCAAAGATTTTAAAAATGCTTAGTTCAGTTAAGGCTTGCAATCAAGTGAACGCATTAACTCACCACTATTCTTACTAACTTTATGGTTGACTTCATCTTTGACCTCAAATTAAAGTTCATGCAAACATGACCTAAATACCTAAGACTTTCGAGGGGTCATTGTCGGCTATCATGACACCAACCCCAAGGCACACGTAAGCAACAAACCCGACAACCGTAGCCTCCACACCATGCGAGGGAAGATGCACACCATTGCATCTGGATCCAGGTCCAAACGGCATTTCCTCGCCGCAAACGCGCGCCCCGATGCTGTGAAAACCGCGCCCGCCATGTCTGCCGCACAGGCGTTGACCACGTTTTCCATCACTACCGTCGCAGAGGCTGTATTGTGGTCCGCCCAAGCCACCGCATCCGCCGCACCGTGACTATAGGCCAGCATGATCAGCTAGAGAGTCCTCATCACTACCATTGTCATCAGTACATTCTGGAATACACAAAAATCGAAGAAAGCAACACAGGTTGCTACAATTGTGTCGCCTTTTGATAGGCTGACGTTAAAATCACAGCAGATGCACGAGAACAAAGGTTCTGTTTGTTTGAGATTTTTACTTAAATCACAAAAGAACAGATAAAAGAAGAACATCGGGTCGACCCGTGCTAGTAAAGAAAATACAAAAAAAAGGCTTTACCAGGCCTTAGTTTCGTAGATACCTTGCACCGTAGGCATAGGCACAAAGTTTGCATACCTCCCAGTGGCTGTCGGCATAGGCTCCATGTTTGCATACCGCCCAGACTTATAACACTGTAGGCATAGGCACAAAGTTTGCATACCTCCCAGTGGCTGTCGGCATAGGCTCCATGTTTGCATACCGCCCAGACTTATAACACTGTAGGCATAGGCACAAAGTTTGCATACCTCCCAGTGGCTTTCAGCTGGTTTTGCTAGTAGCCCTTACACCAACAGCACGGCATGCAGGCCGTGTCGCATGACTTCACCGCATGCTCTAAGTATGTTTGTGGTCGATCACGCCGCGGCACTCGAACACCGCACGGCAACAGCGAGCATCGTAAATGGTCACTGTCATTGTCAGCTACAAAATGACTGCCGACAATTTAATAACACTTGTAAGTGGTCGACGCCGACCATACCTGTATTTCCTGCGTGACGGACGTGCTACCTGGTCGTATACCACGCGAATGTATGTTACGTGAACTTTGTACTGACACGATTACGCTTTGTTTTCAAACGAGATCAACTTGATCTACAAATAATTTATGAAAAAATTATGTGGGTAGAATGTGCAAAAGCTAACTCAATCTAATTTTAAACTAAAACAACCAGTGAGTGCGAAATACTTTATCCCACTTCTGATTTTAGGAATCAGAAGCGGTAATATTTGAAAAGAATTACAAAACTCAACAAATATCTATTCAAACTCCATTTAATTCAACCAGGCCGCTATTTCACAAACTTAGGCACTAAATGAACACTTATAAGCAGCAGAGCACTAAAATAGCACTGAGGCAAAACATGAGCACTAAGTAATATCGACAGGTCAGCACGTCCATTCCGTTCGGGGTCCAAAAGAGCAGAGCGCGAGCTAAGGCGCGTCGGTTGTATTTATAATGCGCGCGGTGGGGGTAGCAGAAGTCAGGAATGTTCGTCGGTTTCGACCGTAATGTCTAACATTACCATTTTTCCAATGATGAAAAAACAAAATAATGGCTGAATAGCGGGCCGGCCACAGAAAAAAAACAAAAAAAATAGGCGGGAAAGCGGCAATTCGATCTTCACATATTTTCCTCATTTTTTCTTTAGCTAATTCATGTTTTTATTTGTACTTTCCTCGTATTTGTAATGAAAAGCACAGTGTTTACCTCGGGTGAAAGACTTATTTAGTCCCTCGAACTATTGGCGCCCTCACTTCGTTCCGGGCGCCAAACCCCGTCTCGGGACTAAATAAGTTACTTTCACCCCTAGGGTAACAATGTACTATTGAAGTTAAACAAAATGATAATGAATGAAAATAATGACACTGTGATTTCTAATAGCTTAGTGTGTGTATTCGTATATTTATGTGTAATTTGATTCATAACGATCAACGTTACTATTATTATTATACATAACAACATAACATAAAAAAATATCTTTTCGTACCACTTGCTCAAAAAAGTGACATTCTAGCCCGCAAAAAGAGGACATAACAATAGTCATTTTTAATCTGTTGAAAACACGGAAAGAAAATTGTACTGAATTTCATTCATCCTCTAGGGAGAGATTGTGATTCAAATTTGGAATACTGACCGAGGTTTTCGAGCGCTCATTTGAATAAGAAGTTTTAATTCTTCCTTTATGACCTGCCAGTATTATGTGACATACCTAGTATAAAACAAAGTCGCTTTCCCTGTCCCTATGTCCCTTTGAATGCTTAAATCTTTGAAACTACGCAACGGATTTTGATGCGGTTTTTTTTAATAGATTGAGTGATTCAAAAGGAAGGTTTTTATGTATAATAACATCCTATTGCACCCGTGCGAAGCGGGGGCAGCCGAAGATCGAGTTCAGTGGCGTGTAATGGGAGAGGCCTATGTCCAGCTGTGGACTGCAACAGGCTGATGATGATGATGATGATGATGAAGCGGGGGCGAGTCGCTAGTATGTGATAAATAGAAAAAGTTTAATAATAAATATTTTTTCGCAAATGGTACGAAAAGTAGAGTATTTTCCTCGGAGATAAAGCTGTTGTAACGGTCGCTTTTTAGGTATTTTAGTAAAACACTAATACGACGTTAACAAATAGAAGGATTTATATAATAAGTAGGTATAGGGGTAAGATGAGCACTAGGGTCGTGGGCGTAGGGCCCGTCTGATTGGGTTCACTTTCGCTGGTCTGGGACTTCCCTGCAGATGGTGACCGAGATGATGGGTGGCCGACTTGGGACGCAGCAGAACGATGTGGTGCGTGGCAGTGGCTCAGCAGCCAAGATGGTAGAAGGGATGGTAGTGGTGGTACTGGTAGTGGTACCGGTTCGAACCCCTGGTAGTGGACCCTGTAGAAAAACCCAGCGTTAGCCACGCACAAAAGATCAGCGTCTGATCGCGATCACCAAGCCAAGCCCCAGGACAGAAGTAGATGTGAGGTGGTGGTGATGGCAATCAGACGAGTTTACAGTTTAGGCAAAAGTGATTTTACTTTAAACAATTATATAATTATTAATTAGCAAAAAGAATAGGTAAAAGGAATTTAGAACAAGAACTATAGCTCTAGGTAGGTAGATTTAATATTTAAGTAATTAAGTAGGCAAGGTAGATAGGTAGGTTTAGCACGAGTTTAGAATAATACACTGTCATCACTTACCCTTTCGGGGATTTGCACGCACTTAGTTTTTTACATAAGAAGTAGATAGTTTAATTAGATTTCTTAGAAATTATGTACTGGCCGCGGACGCGACGGAAGATTCCGTGCGCCGCGGCAACGAGAGGTACGTCTGTCCTCTTAGGAGGCTGGTCGGTAGTGAGAGGACGTGTGTATTAGTTTTATGCGCGGGCGCCGGCCCGCGATCGTCCATCTCACTCACCGCGTCCCTCTCTCGCAGCTGGTTCCGCGATCGGCGCGCGAGGCACATAGCGTAGTGCTATGAGTTTTCGGAAGGATCGTAGGTTTACAGATTAATTTATGTACGAGCTACGTCGCACATTCAGCAGCCGTCAGCAGCGCCCTACTTACACCGGCGACCGATGGACCCTCAACGTGCAGCGTCGGCACTCTACACCGACGACTCACATACAAACAACAATAGTAGTGTGCATTGCCTAAATCATGTATATAAACCAATAACATTTTACCAATAAACTAGATTTCAACCGACCGTGTTGACTTCTCATTTCCCCACCGCTGCGGCCAAGACACCTTAAGCCGTCAGTATCATGATCAGTAGAGTGAGCCTGCTCTACTGGCAGCGGTTCCTACAACACTACCTACTGTCCCAACTCTCCCCGCTTGCACCCCGGGCACCCCGGGAGCAAGCTCCTTCCCCTTACTATCTATTTATGTATTTATAGTTAGGTAGGGCTAGGGCTCTAGTGACCTAGCGTCTCGGCGCAAGGGGCTCTAGGCTTTCTAGGGAGTTAGTTCCCTTCCTAATCTTATATTCCCTTCTCTGTGCGGCCGGGAGGCGGTGCCTTACAACCACTTAGCTTCCTGATCGTACATAATGGTCCTTCGTTCCTCAACCAGCTCCCTATGAAACCATACAAAATGTTCCTTCGAGCATCTACCAGTATCCAGTCAAGTCCATTAAGGTCTACCAATCTTCTTCCAGCGACTTGTGGACCCTACACAGTCGATCTTTTCTACCAGATTATATTTTAGACTGTATAGGTTTTTAAAATCTTGCTCTCATAATTCAACCAATATTATAATACATATTTTATATTTTATAATATTATCTTGCTTTAGGATCGGAGTTACACCCGAAAACGAGTAGATAATTTATCAACATAATTTACCAATTATAAGTACCACTTAATTTTGATTCATCACCATTATTATGTAAAGCAAAATATTAACCTTAGTATTGGCTCTGTAACCGATTTTGAACCTTGCATCCATTAAAAAAAAAATACAATTTATCTTAACCTTTTCGGATGCAAGCAAGCAGTTC
Organism: Udea ferrugalis; assembly: GCA_950022985.1. NCBI lineage: Eukaryota > Metazoa > Arthropoda > Insecta > Lepidoptera > Crambidae > Udea > Udea ferrugalis. Next base: position 967,996 of record OX465521.1, read on the forward strand.
ACGCGTTGCGTTCAAATACCATACGTTGCATTTTCTATTTATAAACACCAAGTAATATCAACATAGTTTATTATGAATGAACGTTATTTTTTGTATCTTAACAGTAGGTAGGCGGGGAAATTAAATCGTAGATAATATTTAACTTATTTGATTCAAGATATTAATGATCGGACAGACCTATCATCTCGTACTCAACCATTTACCATTCCCTTATACTCCATCACCATTTGGAGTAACACCAAACCAAAGGTCCCGTTCTCTTATATCCTCTCTTTATTACCAAGACGTAACCATTACCATTCACCATTTCCCTTAAACTCCATCACCATTTGGAGTTACCATTCCGGTCGGGCAAACCAAGAGTCCCGTCTCTTTATATAACTTCCTTATAACAATCATGCCTTTACCATGTCCCACTATTTACCATTTACCAATTCTCTCATACTTCATCACCATTTGGAGTAACCATTCCTGGTCGGGCAAACCAAGAATCCCGTCCACCACCAGACCATTACCATTTCCCTTATATTCCATCACCATTTGGAGTAACCATTCTGGGTCGGGCAAATCAAGAGTCCCGTCCACCACCATACCATTTCCCTAGTACTCCATCACCATTTGGAGTAAAACCAAACATTCCGGGTCGGGCAAACCATGCGTCCCGTCCTCTACCATACAATTCCCCTAATGAAGTAACCATTCCGGGTCGGGCAAACCAAGAGTCCCTTCCACCATAACCAACCATACCATTACCACCGTACCATTTCCCTAAAACTCCATTACCATGAGGAGTAAAACCAAACATCCTGAGTCGGGCAAACCAAAGGTCCCGGTTCATTTACCAAACTATATCCAATCAGACAAGACCTTACTACCATAATAAAATATACTTAGTTATTCAAGTAGAAGGCTCTCTACTATGAACAACCAACATCGTATATTGGCAAATGAGAATTAAGAATAATCTCAGCCAATAATTTTACCACATTTGATATTAAACCAACCATTTAGATATTTTTCATTATTTTTTCTTGTGAGAAAGACAACTAGAAAATGAATTTTAGTTCCCAGAAGATCCCACGGTTAACTTAGTTTACCATTTCTTAGTTTACCAAACATACTTATTTTTTCACCTTTCTTGTGGGGAAGGCAGCTGTCAAGTAATCTTCAATGACCAAGTTTTACTTGCCATTCTCTTTATAAGCAGGCTGAACTTACAACTTTTCCACCAGGAATAACCACAACCAACACCAAGAGACTGTCAGAAGCGGATCGGTCACTGGCCTCCCACAAGCGGGTCTCACCAGTGTACTGAGAAGTCGCACATGCTGTTCAGTCACCGGCCTTCCTATCGAAGAGCAACCAAAGATGGCACCAATCACAATCCATGAGCTACCGATCAACGAGCCATCACCATGAGCTGCCGAGCTTCGAGCTATCCCCATCAGCGGACGACCAACGCACTACAAGATGACCATGACCAACGAAGATCACACAAACAGACCGGTCACTGGCCTCCCACAAGCGGGTCTCACCAGTGTTCTGAGGAGCTGTGTTAACAAACTCTACAAGAATTGTAACAACCAGCAGTAACCAGAAACCAGATTACTCTAAGCAACGACTACCAGCATCCATCGGGCCAGCAAGGTTATCACATCGCTGCTGCATACATCACTTGGAACCAGAGCAGAGGAATAGTAACCACATCCAAGGAACCCCTATGGGCCTGTCTATGGGTCCCCCTCGCCGCCTTCTTCCTTTTCTGAGTGGCCAATATGTACGAGCTACGTCGCACATTCAGCAGCCGTCAGCAGCGCCCTACTTACACCGGCGACCGATGGACCCTCAACGTGCAGCGTCGGCACTCTACACCGACGACTCACATACAAACAACAATAGTAGTGTGCATTGCCTAAATCATGTATATAAACCAATAACATTTTACCAATAAACTAGATTTCAACCGACCGTGTTGACTTCTCATTTCCCCACCGCTGCGGCCAAGACACCTTAAGCCGTCAGTATCATGATCAGTAGAGTGAGCCTGCTCTACTGGCAGCGGTTCCAACAACCCTACCTACTGTCCTAACTCTTCCCGCTTGCACCCCGGGCATCCCGGGAGCAAGCTCCTTCCCTTACTATCTATCTATGTATTTATTGTTAGGTAGGGCTAGGGCTCTAGCGACCTAGCGTCTCGGCGCAAAGGGACTCTAGGCTTTCTAGGGAGTTAGTTCCCTTCCTAATCTTATTTCCCTTCTCTGTGCGGCCTGGAGGCGGTGCCTTACAACCACTTAGCTTCCTGACCGTACAATTTATATTTAATTAATTCAAGTATTTAGTTATTTTAAGTATTTAGGAAGTTATTCTTTTATTAGTTTTATTTATTAGGTAGGTATTAAGATTTAAATTAGTTAAAGCTACAATTTTAGGTTTAGTTGTATTATATTTAAGATTTCAATATGTTGCGGTGCATTTCTAAAAAATACACCGTGACACTGTCTTAGTCTTGGGTGAACTTAAATCCCTCGCTACACTCAGGACTCGTATTAAATCCCTCGCTTCGCTCGTGATTTAAGTTTTTAACACCCTCGCTGCGCTCGGGAGTTAACCTCGAGCCCTTCGTTGCGCTCGCGATTTCAATCGTCACCCGCGACAGAAGACACTGCTTTATCCCCTTGGTTAATAATCTACTAATCTTATTAGAAGCTGTCTTTTCACTGTTAGGCAGAAAACCAGTGGTTGTATACTGAACAGAGAGCATTTTAGTACCATCATCACTTTATTGTTGTATACCTGAAAAGTTTCAGTTGCTAACTATAAGTAATCATTATTTTCTTGAGTCGTTGTGATTGTTATTCTATAAATTGTATATTTTAATGTACATAGGTATGTGTAATGTATTTTTGTGTGTGACCATAAGCTTTGTCTGTTCTGTTCTTATACTGCCAATGGGATAAGACAGTCCAAAAAAGAAGGTCATGGAAAGCAAAAAATACGAAATTACCGCAAATAAAACGGCGTCTTCTTTCACTTAGCTCCATGTCTGATTAACGCTTAAAATATAGACCAGGTGCTAGCTAATACAATGCCGTATACTTTTACTTGTAATTCTCTGTGCCATACATAAATCATATGTATGGCACAGACTCAACTTGTTTAGCTGTTGTATCATATACAACAGCTAAACAAGTTGAGGTGTATTGTGAAAATAGAGCAAGAAGTGAGAGCGTCGTGGCCCAGTGGTTAGGCACTCTAGCTTGACTAACCCATTAGGGATATGGTCGTGAGGGTATGTTATGTTGTAAATAACCATCCGTATGCTAGGGTGGTGACCCTGAACTGACTCCTTTCCCGCAGCAACATAAAATTTCTATTTTCACATCACACTCAGACATATAAACTGAAATTTTTGTTGCTTTTGTCACAGATAAAGAAGCCATGCGACGTTCTCCTGACAGAATGCATTTGGCGATCGAAAAGGTTCAACTGCACTGACATGTTTCTGGAGGTGTACACCTTTCTGGGATACTGCTGCCAGTTTGATGTCCCTTACTTTAGGTTTGTAATATTATTATACACATAAACGGCTTATATACGTCCCACTGCTGGGCACAGGCCTCACCTCAACTATGAGGTGGAACGAGCCATACTCCAACACGCGGGCTCAGTGCGGGTTGTTGAAGGGGTGTAAGGTTAGTGAGCAACCTTAATGTCAGATGTTATCAAGCCGCCCTAAGGCCTCTGACTAGGCTTAACGACTGAAATCTAGCGATGTCAACCGGGCCCAACTGCTTAACGTGCCTTCCGAAGTACGGAGATGCCGTGCCGATTTCGGTCGGGGTGGTTACCAATCCCATTTTCGACCCGGCGTGTGTTGCTTTACATCAACGATTGTCGCCAATCATTATCAAAACCGCGCCACGGGCACCTTAATATCATTATAATTTATTTATATTAATAACTCGCCTGTAATTTATTTAACAATAAAGATTCGTCTTCGAGCGTTACATTACAATACTAACTCAAAGACGAAGGTTGGCTGGCACCATCTGACTTTAACAATAACAAACATCAAAATTTCAGTTAAAGTACCGGTTAGGCCCAAAAATGACGTCATATTGTTACCCTTTGCTCGATTTGAAGGAAGCTATCACAAGCTCAAACAGAAGGAATGACTCCACGTTATGGTTGATTATAAGATTCGAAAAATCTCTACATATAAAAATGGATTGCTGTTCGTTAGTCTTGCTGAAGCTCGGGAACGGCTGAAGCGATTTGGCTGATTTTAGTTTTGAAATATTTGTGAAGGTTCAGGAAAGGTTTAAAAGGTGAGTTAACATGAAAAATGTTAGGAATATAGTGAAAAACAACAATTTTGTTTTCTCTTAGCAACCGTTTTTAACTGTCGACACTGAATGTTTGACAACAGAACGGAGTCGGGACAGCTAGTTCTTAGATAAAATTAGGAAGCATCATCCTTAAACGAGTATTACATCATTAAATTAGGTATATGAGTCAGTGCCTCAGTTGCGCGCTGAATTTAGCAACGATCGCTGTTCTGCCGCAACGCGTACTAGGTCGGAGATGGCATAGGTGACCACTCCGACCGAAATGTAGTGATCTCTAAGGCGCTTTGCAAACGACGGGGCGGGGCGGGCCGGTCTATTGATCGCGAACGATAACGCAATAGGAATCCTTTAAGTACTACCGAACACCGTGAAGGGCAAAAAATCCGCGCCCCAATTGCCCGCCGCGCACTTAAACGCTTTGTGTTTGAGGTGAGGGGCAGTCGCGGGCAGACGCGGTCTCCATTAGTTCGCGGACAAAAAGACCGGTCCGCCCCGCCGTCTGCAAAGCGCCTTACAATGCAAACTGAACCTGCGTGTAGGAAGTATGGCTTGCGCTTGTTTTTTTTTTAATTAAACGTACCTACCAACTTATTTGCATGAGTTTGCTGACTCCTCACTTTAACAACACTATTCCAGCAACAACGTGGAGGAAGTTTCGTTTCATTCAGGAGTAGAAAGCACTGAAGGACTGATTGTTAAGATCGATGGACAATCCATATCCGCTGATGGGGAAGTTTCCAATGGGAAAATTTTGGTAAGTTTTTCAATAAGTTCGCCAAATAACACTCTTGACCCGTTCAGGTACCGCACACGTACTCTATATGAACGCCCTTGGGACACAGAAGACATGATACTTTTATAATCAGAGATTGGCGATTAAGCCGCTTTTTAACTTTCAAACGTTCCATACAGCACAATCAGAAAATGCCAAACGCAGCAAAGTCTTCTGTTAAGTTTTTTATATCTGTCTATTTTTGTAATTATCTATTTGTGACAGTAAATGGTATCTTCCTTTCTTTCAAAGCGCACAAAGTCGCGGAAATGCGATATATTCGATCAATGATTTATAATAAAGATATAATAAAATAGATAGGTTGCTTGTGTTAAAAAAGTGGCACCCGAAATCAGAACGATTCAAAAACCATTGACTGTGTTGACAGTCTGAGTCAACACTTTGCAACATGTATCACTCTCGTTAACGCTCTAGTAAATAATCGTATTGTCTTGTTCACACGTTATAACACGGTCAAATTAACTACGTCCTACTTAGCGGACGATTGTTGACTTTGCGTCATTACTGACTATTTACGTCTTTTTTGTTTTAATATCATTGGCATCGATACAATATCACGACTTCACTGCCATCGAAAGCAGAGAGTCGACATATCGTGTTTCTGTTTTTTTACCTAAATTACTTGCTGTTCTATATTTTTCGTGTCGTCTTTACATTTAAGTAAGAATATTTTACATGTCATGCTTTTTGTTTCTTGTTTTAATGAACCTTATTGGTGTTCAATACAAATAAGGCTGTATTTACTTCTGGGCTTACAATAGTACCGAAATGCATTGCTGCAACCTTTCAAGAGCTTTGAATATACAGAACCATACCAGAGATTAGAGAAGTATTCCACACACGCGCAAACTTGTGCCTCATGCAAAATACGAAGCTTATGCGGGCAGCTTTGAACATAGTTTTAGGGCAGTTATTTCCGGCCTATAGCTACTAAGATTTTGCAACGTTACTTAGGTCATCCGATTGCCTTCAGACACTGTTTATGTTTCCTTTTGACAGCAACAGCTGATTTTCATCGTATTACAAGCTATAAGCCCTTTTTTGTTTTGTTTAAGCTGAGGGAAATGCCTTACCTACGTGGCCTATCGGCTAAAAACCTCCGCGACTCCCTCTCATCGTCCTCAGTGGGGAGAATGCGGTGACTGGCTATTAAGCTATTTGCCCTGTCCATTCATTGTTATCAACGATTTTATAACGTAGAGACACATTAAACATGACAGTAGTTTATCCAAGGACGCTCGCCGAGTTAGTAGCCAAGCGTCCTCACAGGCACGCGGCATAGCCCGTACGTACTGCTGCCGCCACCTTATTCCACCATAAGTTATGCTAGCGTGTGCGTGAAATCACGTGCCGACACGGCGCGCGACGCGCACGTACACTTTCAAACTGATAGCGGCTCGTTTGTGTCTAGATATTTTACTGTTATCTGTTTACTGTGGTAGAGAGATTAAATACTGAGCCCGCAATCGACGCAACCAATAACCTGACCTATTCAAGTTACAAACTGGTGGAAGTCTATTAATGTGAAGTTGAATAGTTTTCATTCAAGTTTTATTTGTTTTAAAAGCCACAGACTAGATAACATAATCTACATTTGCTAACTCAAAAACGTAACCGTTCCATTCTCATCCTCTGCAAACAAGCCAATTCTTGATGCTTTGAGCTAGATTAATCCCAATTAAAACAAATGGAACGCTATTATCCAGATGTATTGGTTTCAAATCCCAGTACCTACGGAATGTGGGTTTGGAATTTTCAGAATAGCCCCGAAGGACTGACATTGGATTAGAACCAGGTAAACGGCAGGTTCTAATACAAATGCGGGCTTCAAAATCGTGGAATTAGTTTGTTTAGAAATAATAACAAAACTTAAACGTCCCACAGCTTGGCACAAGCTTCACCTCAATAATTTATTCATTTATTCTATATTGCACATCAAAAAAATAAAGTACAAATGGTGGACTTATGCCAAGAGGCATTCTTTACCAGTCAACGACATGGTCAAACAGAGAAATTAAGGCGGTGCACAAGATTAAGGTGAAAATTAGAATATACATAGATACAAATATAATTATCTTTATCTTAGATAACATAACATATATACCCTCACGACCATATTCCTAATGCGTTAGCCAGAGGCACACTGATTGCTGCCGTCATGGTGAACGGAACATTCAGAAGCCCACATTTCGCCGAGGGGATTTGAACCCAACGTGGTAAGGGGTGAGCCTACCGCCGTTATCCGGGTTGCTCGGATTTTATATCGGTGTTTTCCATCACCGGAGAGTTAGCCGCAAATTGTTCAATGAACACAAAGTAGGTGTGTCCGGCGTAAAATATTAACTATGAGGTGGTGCAATCCATACTCAAACACCTCAGTGCTAATTATTGGAAGAGTGCAAAGTTAGTGAGCCTTTGAGGGACGAGCTACCGCGCGGTGTCGAATTACGCAGTAACCCGGGCTACTTGCCAAGTGAAACCTTTCCTTGCTGCTTGCGTCACTTGACGCTTTGTTATCTTTAGAGAAGCCAGATGTTTACACTCAATCGGCGTCATAGTTACGATTCTGAGTAGCCCTTGAAATAAAGTTGCCACTTAATAGGGAATTTGCACTTGAAATAGATGACGGTCATATTATTAATTTCTTAGGGCTATTTTGAATTCTCATTACGTCTCTATCAATATTTCCTAATTTAACTTTTTTGTCAATGTAGAAATAATTATTGAAAGGTGCAAAAAATGTGGGAAATTCAAGTACTATCTTGTTATTTTACATCTTAATGTAACACTTGGTATGCAATAAAGAATTGAATTGAATTGAATTGAATTGACTTCTACGTGACTTCAAAGTCTACGTGTATGTCACTGTCAAAAGCGCGACAAGAGGAAGAATTCAACAGTTTGTAGGTTACATTTGTATTGTCATAGACTAGCGTGACGTTCAAGTCTATGACAACCGAGCGCGCCACAATGGCGGTGTTTGAAACCCTTGAAAAAGTATGCAATTTTTAACAATTTATAAATATACTACATTTTGCATTTTTAGTGATAAACATTATTGATCAGTCATAAAACGACATAAGCTATCATAAAAAAATATAAAAAAGAACAGTGCATATTCCCTATTGCCTATTCAAGAGTTAAATGATGCTTACATTATTACTAATTGGCCAATAAAACTGCCATTGTTATGCTGAAGCACCAGAAATGCGCCCGTGCAATATGGATTGATTTTTATGAGTATTTCAACCAAATAGCAATTAGAAACTATTTTGCAAGGTATAGGTATAGTCCCTTCCCTTAATAATAATTTCTTTTTGGCCCCTGCACTTTGAACAGTTTTATGACATGGTTTCGCCCGGGCAAGCACCCCCCGTGCACGTGAAAATTCATGCTTGTTACTTCGCGTTACTTCAGCAAATTCATAAATATTGTATAGCCACTTATCAAAAAACCAAAGATCCAGCTACCTACCTAGTTTATTTGATACAGTTGCACAAACACCACGCCTTTTGGTGACAGTGAATGGTTATCAGCTTTTTTGACATCCGCTTGTCAAGCAGTTGCAAACAAGAACCGAGTGGAGATAGGAACTAGAAACGTGTTGGCGAGAATCGTGAAGCGACTGTAGTTTTGATAGTTTTGTGAGTGAGTGAGTGAGTGAGCGAGTATGCAAGTGAGACCGGAGATTGCTTGCGTGCCTGCCTGCCATTCAATTATTTTTCTTTATTTCTTTCTTTCTTTCAAACAACTTACTTAGACCTGACAAACTACTTAGTCTCTCAGCATGAGTTCTGATCGCTGAGCGAGTAAGTATCTCTGAGCGGATAATATCTTTGATAGCTCATGTCTTTGAAAGTTATCGATTCACTTCACTTCGAGACTGATCGTTTCAGTGAAAAGAGCTCAGCCAGGTTCGAAAATTATTTCTGAACAAAATGACGAAGAAAACTAATTTAATGTGAAGCGAATTAAAAAGACGATTGAAATCAGCGTGTTATATTGATAAAGTTTAAATTAATGTGAAAGGATACGAGTATAGTGACAGGTGCCCGTGGCGCAGTTGTGAAAGTAATCTGCGACGAACGCTAATATAAAGCAACACACTCCAAGTCGGTAATGAGATGGGTGACCACCCCGACCGAAAATTTGTGATGTGAATTTCAGAAGGCACGTTAAGCAGTTAGTCCCGGTTGACGTCGCTAGATGACAGTAGTAAAGCCGAGTCAGAGGCCTTGATAACATCTGACATTAAGGTTGCTCACTAACCTCACCCCCATCCAACTATCTGCACTGAGCCCGCGTCTTGTTTGTTCCACCTCATAGTTGAAAGAAAGAAAGAAAGAAAGAAAATACTTTATTGACCCCAAAGGCTCATACAGAAAAAAAAACAAACAAAAATATTGCAACACATTTACAAAATAAAATTAAAAACACAGACACAATACGTTAGCAAAAAAAAAAAAAAAAACAGTAAACAAAACATAAAAAATAAGTTGAGGTGAGGCCTGTGCCCACCAGTGGGACGTGTATAGGCCGTTTATGATATAAGTGAGAATCGCTAGGCAGACCGGAATTAAGTCGAGTACTTGTTCAAGCCGCTGGGCTACGTCGCATTTCTACGGATTTACAAATTTTTGATTCAATCTCGTTGTTCATTTTTCTAATCAGCTTCATTCTTCTAATTATTATAACAGTGTTAAGTTCATTTTTGTTTCTTTAGACATTTTATGTTCTCAGCACACAAATTCAATGTCGTAGACATGGCAGGCTTTTGATGAATGTGCAACTTCACCTCATATTATTCCATGAGGTCCACATCAAAGAGATGTAGGATTCATTCATTCACTAACTTCTGCTTATATTGAAGCCGAAGTTAGTGAATGAATCCCACATCATGGATAAGTGGATGTGTTTGCCATCTTTGATGTTCCCATTCAATTTCAGGAGGTAACTGTCGGTTCCTCTTGATTGCATTGCAATGTCGGGCAAGCCACCATGAAAAGGGTACGGTAATCGAATTCACAAGATCTATACAAAAGGTTACTGGAAAATTGGGACAGTTAAAAAGGGTCTATTTATAAATTTTGCTTGATCGATGGACCATTTCTTAATTCAATTTTAGTCAAATTATTTTATAATCTTCAAATTTATCATTAATAAAAAAATGTAAGCGTACATAGAAACTTGTAGCTTGAAGACTCTGTTCAATATAACACCGTTTGATTACATGACCGCAATACGGAAACTGATCTCAGACACCTAGAAGTGTTCCGAAAATAATGGATACATGTCCATTACAACGGATTTTCTTTTCTTCTTAAATATCTTTCGCTTGTCACAACCATCTGGAGCAGGATATGTACTTTCACAAGGAAGCTTTCCTTACTCAACAACGTCCTGTCACCCACTTTCCTGTTCTAGTTCCACTGACGTTCAGCTTTGAAAGTCACAACCCACGTATCAACGGATAAATAAATAAAATACTGATCCTGTATTCGATATCGTATTTAATACTATTTCCGTACACAACGCTTTCTATGCCTTTTCCTTTATTATTTCCCGTATGTGTTTGTGTTGCGTGAACGCATCGACGCATTGATATTTTTTCTCGCCCATCAAGTTTGTCAGATAGTAAGTGATGTGTGGTCTTAGATGGTACATGCAGGCCTAACAAATGGCTGTTCACTGTCTTCTTGAAGAGGCCCAAGTTGTATTGCTGTGGAAAGACTTCAGCAAGAAGCTCATTCCACTCCCTTGCTGTTCGCATGCAAACACATGCGAACAGCAAGGGAGTGTATGGGTACGGCAAGTCAGGTACAAATATTTACTTTGATGGAATTATAAAGCCAAGTCGATAACATCTATACAAATATTATAAAGAGGAAAGGTTTGATTTTTTGTTTGTTTGTATGAATTGAATAGGCTCCGAAACTACTTGGCAGATTTGAAAAATTCTTTCACTGTTGGAAAGCTACATCATTCCTGAGTGACATAGGCTATATTTCATTTTCAAAAAAAATAGGCATCCTTACTAAAATTACGATAACGTTAGTCCACGCGGACGAAGTCGCGGGCGGCTGCTAGTAAGCAATAAAATAAAATAGGATTTTCCTTATTCAGAAGTAACAAGCATGAAGTTTTAAAACGAACAATTTCTCTAAACAAAATGTATTAAATGCGTTCACAAGGAAAAATATACTTCCAGGATTTATAGGAATTATATTTAGGTCTTAGGTATTTTCCTAGAATTGTCGAGGACCCTGGATCTTTGAAATTGAAAAGCTACAGAGCTTTTTAATTGGATTACGAATAGTATGATGCGCGCGCTTTTTGCACGCTCTGTACCACCAATTTTCCTTGAATTTGTTCACTGCGCAAGAATATTCGCGTTCTTTTTACCCGACCACTGCACCAAAAGGCAATGATATTATAATAAAAAGAGGTGGATAGGTTACTTGTGCTAAAAATTGGCACTCGAGATCATAACTAAATGTCTTTCGAGTGTATGTATGTATGAATAGAACATAGAGTATGTATATTGGTATAACGTTATTTTTTTTCTTAAAACAAGTTCAGTGCTTTCGAGTATGACGTTTTCTTGTTTTATGGATTTTTCAAAATTCACAGAAACAAATACGGGATTTTTAGTTCTTACGTAACGCCCATACTGAGTCATATTAGCGAGCACCTGTCCGTCATTTCCACTGAAGATAGCTAATATTTTCTGCTCACTGGCTGTAATCCGCTCATAACAACGCTACACTTGTTCTCTAACACAAAGCTAGTTCTCTCACGTAACTTGTACACTGTATCAGCCACGTAACTCATTAAGAATACAGCTCCATCTGAATATTAAAGTAAAACAATGAACCTGCGATTCGCAAGTTGAACCAACGTGGAAGTTAAAAGCAAAACATAGCAAAGCAGAATAAAGCGTAATCCTATTAGGTACCTATTGTATCATAACAATAAACAAATGCTATTAACTCAAAGTACAGCAACCCATTCACGGTACATCTAACTATGAGTTTTATTGCTGCGATTTAAGGGGGATTAGGCGGTCAGGGAAAATCGAATGAAAATATTATGTATTTGTGATTTTATACGAATTATTATCGTAAAATACGGTTGTAACGAGCATTTATATGATATTTTGGAGGTAACTTCAGGATTTTTTTTCATCGAGCAAAGTTCTTCCAATCGTGTTTTGAAAACAGTCATCCCATCACACATACGTTCTGTAATACATATTACAAATTTCAGTGCGAAAAACATTCAATATTTTCAATTATAGCTCATAGATAACAGTCCAATTGCCGTTTTCACCTACTATGGGCTCTTAAAAGCGTTTTTAAAGGGGTTCTCAACCATAGTTACGAATTCAGGGCCATAGGAAACCCATGTTGAATTTACTCATTGTTGCTTTGTATAGGCAAAGTTTTGAGCATTATTTCTTACTGAACTGACTTTTACTAAAAATAGCAATGATATTTCAAAGACATAGATAGGTTATGTCAGTACTGCCGAGAAGACAAAAATTGTCCCCTGGCTTACGTACTAATGGACCGTGTGTACAAGATACCATGATTATTCACTAGAGCGTGAACAAGACAGATACATGTTGCGCAGTGTTGCCTCAAACTGTCAATGCTTTGCTCAAGTGGGCAAAAGTCCTGATTTCAGGTGCCACTTTTTCAGCAAAAGTAACCTAAATCTTTTATTATAATTTCATTAAAAAAGGGTGTTTATTTCTGAATCACCAAACTCATTCATTTGTTTCTATTTCAGTTATATATTTACAACTACGGTGACAGCATCACGCTTTTGGACAGTGCCATGGCTCTGACTTCAGCGACTTACTATGACATCAACGTCGACGTATGGGCCATTGACAGTTCTGAAAATGTCAAATCTCTCTCGCTTCATGACCGGAAATGTTTGTTGAGCAGCGTAAGTGACTTTCATATAATCCTCGCCAGTTGCTGATGCGCTGGGATCTTGTCAAATTAAAAAAAACCACATGACCTCAAGAATGAGAAGATTAACAATTTTAATTAAATCCATTGCTGGCGTATCTGGGTTTATTGTCTATGGAATTTTGTTCATGTCCTTTCATTGAGCTATGTTTAACTAACAAAACGTATGGAAAAACCATTCAGTCAATTTGGCTGAAACTTTAGGGAAAAACTTTCTCTTATGCAGATATTAATTACAAAAAGTTAAAACGTCAAAGAGGTGTTATTTATACACAGGCTGTACCTACTCATCGTTGAAAAAATTTCACGGCAGTTTTCTCCGTGCCTAGAAAGAAAAAAGAAGGAACCCTTAAAATATCACTTTGTTGTCTATCTGTCAAGACCCTCAAAAACGCGTAGAAGCATCTAGCTGTAATTTGTTTCACCTGTTTTCAGGATCAAGGCACCGCCTTTTATCAAGGTTGTCTAAACAGCGCAATACTTAGAAAAGTTGTAGAGTCTTGTCGCTGTCTGCCGTTTAACTACACAGGTGAGTAAATTGACTTTCTGTATAATATATAACATACAACATAACATAAGCGGCCTATATACGTCCCACTGCTGGGCACAGGCCTCACCTCAACTGAGCCATACTCCAACACTCAGTACGGATTGTTGGAGGGGTTTAAGGTTAGTGAGCAACCTTAATGTCAGATGTTATCAAGCCACCCTAAGGCTTCTGACTAGCGACATCTAGCGACGTCAACCAGGGACCCACAGCTTAACGTGCCTTCCGAAGCACGGAGATGCACGAAATATACATCACTAAATTTCGGCCGGGGTGGTCACCCATCCCATTTCCGACGCGGTCTGTGTTGCTTTACAACAGCGATCGTCGCCGATCACAGAGAACATCATACACACCTGTATAATATAAAATATGAATTAAGTTATTACCAAACTCAGCCTCTCCACTTACTTAAATGTGAACGAACAGAATAAACAACATCGCGGAATTAACACTCTAGTAACTAAACATAATTATCATGAACACGTTAACAAGCGTGTTACGATTATTACTGCTAATTCTTACAAATCTTATAATATAGAAATCAATAATGGTTCGTAAGTCTCGCTACAACTCAAGAACCATTGGAGCGATTTAGCTTATTTTAGCCTTCAAGGCTAAAATAATATTCGTGGAAGTTTAGAAAAGGTTGTGAAGGAGAGCAAACATGTGAAAACGCTAGGAATAAATTAAAACCACAATTTTAATTCTCTTAGCAACGATTCCTAAAATTTGACAACAGAACAACGTCTGCCGGACAGCTAGTGTCATTATGACACCCAGCATGCTGAGCTTATGCCATTCCAGTGTCGATTTTTGTTCCTTTGAATTTGTTTTAAATGTACTGTACCTACTACGTGCCTTGGATTATAATGTTTTAACTTACTTAAATGAAACCGGAACGTATAGTCTAGAGACTGGGAAAGGAAATAGGCTGCTTTTTAGTGCGAAAAAACAATAAGTTTATAGGGCGTTACGTAATTTTAAAAGGCAGAATGGAAACTTATTTTTTAGGCATTTGATTAGTAATTATGAATAAATAAGACATTCAAAGTTTGTTAATATTTAACCCTTTAAGAGGGTGATAAAAATAGTGCGTAATAAAAAAATAGTAAGCTAAAGAGTTTGTTTGTTGGTTTGAGAGCGCTAATCTCAGGAAATAATGATTCAAAATAAAAAAAATGTCTTGAATAAAACAACGAACGGAATTACAGCATCTATTAATATGTAAATTTATTAGATTAGCAAAGCAAAAATAGTTATATAAATATTTTGCGTGAAAGAGGAATAAAAATGTTTTTTTGTACTTTCACTGTAAGAGTCTGTGATGTGCTTTGTGAGGAATGTCATACTCATAGTACAAACTTAAAATGGCAAATAAACTTGTTTAGCTATGTCAGAGATCTAAGTCACAGTAAACAACAAATAGAAAAAAACAAATAGCAACAAATAGGAAAATTCGTTCGCAATATTTGCAAAAACCCTATGTTAAATTGTCGTTAGCTTCAAAAAATTCTTATATAATGTGTATTGATATTTTTAATAAATTGCCAGATCATTTTAAAGACATGGAATTAAATAGGTTTAAAAAATATATTAAAACATGGCTTTTGGAAAAGTGTTTTTATAGTGTTAAAGATTTTTTACAATTTGTTAGTAAATGAATATAATAGTTTTGTAGTATAATATTTAAGTTATATATAGTATATTAGTTAAGTAGTCTTAGAAATAGTTTTAATAATTGAATTACAACTTGTTATCTTTAGTGTGTAGTAATGTGAATTCACCTGAGAAGGTAAAATTTGGCGGTTGTATTTTAGAGCAAATTGATCTGCTAATATGTACCCGAATTTGTGTTCACAATAAATTTCATTTCATTTCATTAACATAACAGTAGGTTATCAAAGGCCGCCTGGCGCCTCCCGCCGAGTTATTAGCCTAGCGTGCTCACAGACACGCGGCACAGCCCGTACATACTGCCGCCACCTTATTCCCCCATATTTCATGCTAGCGTGTGCGTGAAATCCCGTGCCGACACGGCGCGCGCCGCGCATGCACAAATTCAAACCGAGAGCGGCACGTATGTATGTAGATATTTCACTGTTCTCTGTTTACTGTGTCTAAGTCTTAGTAATTATGTACACTAGTCAAATACCTGGCCATTTTAGGGTTGACATACAGGTGACCTGTGACACGTGTTTAACTTAACCCTGTATCGCAAGGTTGGTACCTTCACGCACGAGGCATTGTGTTGACTAGTTCTGAGAAATTCTGAATTCTGAGAAATTCTGAATTCTATTCCAGACTGTGCCTTTTGTAAGAGAAAATTGTTTTTTTTTTTTTTTTTTTTTTTTATTTATTTGTTTGTACACAAAAAGACAATTTACAATAGATATTCTATAGGACAGCAAAAGTACAGGTGAGCTTATCTCTAAAAAGAGATTTATGTTATGACTACAGTTAACTTCTTCTTTGAAAACCTTAGCTCTTTTTCTTTGGCCACCTTTGATTGTATTGTGCGTGTTTTATTAATATGTATTTTTTTAATAATGAGCCTACTAGACACGTCATGGTCTCGTCCAGCTCGGTTCCTGAGATGTTTTCTTCTCAGGACACTTACATTGTGGAACGAACGCCCTGCTTAGGTTTTCCCGATGAGCTATAGCATGTAGTTCTTCAAGAGGGGTTTGAAAAGGTTCTTGCAGGATTGGCCACGCGTAATCCCACATCGCCCCTCGCAAAGTGGAGCGGAGGTGCACCGGGGTTGTTTAGTGCAGTATTCCCACCCTTTCATGGGTGGGCGAGCCCCACATTCCCCCACCGCTACCCCGAACGGTGGGATAGTGCGTAAATGCATTTTTCCCCGACAAAGAAAAGGGTTGGCCACGCGCGAGTAAATGCTAACACGCTTAGTGCTTTTAAGGGTACACGTACAGGTTGCCTAAAAATAGGAATTTCATGAGAAAAAACCAAATCATTTAATATATTAAGCACAATTTCATTACCAAACACGTTAACAAAGTTTAGGCATATACCTCAAACGCCGGTCTGTTAATATTCTCAGTAGCACAAATTGGTTAGTGAAGTCGCCAGGTTTGCAAAAGACGAGCGTTTGATTCCCGCTTGATGCATAGACAGGATGTCTTTTTCTGGTTTTCCTATCTTTATTGGTGGATTTTTAAGAACATTAACAAAAACATTAGGTACTGATTATTTTCAGCCGAAGAAATTCAGGCAGTTAAATATTCAAGATGCTCTTGGGATAGACTTCCTTGCGTGTACAGTACAATAGGTAAGTTAACATTTTCATAGCAAACACCAAGTCGGGTTTTATTTCACTCACGGTACGGCCTCCCGCCACGACATTGCAGGTAAGAGAACCCTCTTCTTTGCCTAAGCCATTGTACAGAGATCGGAGTTTCAAAAAATGTGGACATCTGCAAACCTCTCAACCGCCGCTCTAGATTGCTTCAGGGGAAGCTTTCGTTCAGCCGTGGACATACATAACATAACATAAACGGCCTATAGACGTTCCACTGCTGACCACAGGCCTCACCTCAACTATGAGGGGGAACGTGCCATACTCCAACACGCAGCCTCAGTGCGGATTGTTCGAGGGGTGTAAGGTTAGTGAGCAACCTTAATATCAGATGTTATCAAGACGCCCTAAGGCCTTTGACTAAGCTCAACGAGTGACATCGACGTCAACCGGGACCAACTGCTTTACGTGCCTTCCGAAGCACGGAGATGAAAATGTGGCTGTTTATAATTATGTGGAAAACTTAATGACTATGAATATTCTCTTTCAGAAAAAACATTAGTTGGAATGAAAGACATCATAGCGGAAAAAAATTGTTTTCAAAGATGTGACAACTTTCAATATGAAACGAAAACGAAGTATTTGAGGCTGATAAATAAAAGTAATGAGTAAGTTTCTAATTATTTTTTAATCAGTTAATTCTGTACTAGGCATGTTGACATTGGCTCAATTTTTTATTCACATTGATGATCTTGTTTTTTTTACCTGAGATTTTAACGCCTAGTCCGAACATTTCACTATGGTATTCCTATCTTTAAATGTAACTCGTAGTTTTTCGTTTTTATCTACCACATATTTTACCAAGAGAGGAAGGATTGACCGGAAATAGGTAGTGCCGTTGACCGTACTTTATTTGTTCAAAGTTTCCGATATTTCGGCACTGTTACGAGCGCCGTGGTCACGGAATGACCGGAAATCTTCCGGGTGTGATGTCAGTTTCAAACACACCTGCCTGCCCTTCTTCGAATTATTTTATTGCGTTTCAGCTCGAAACAAATAAGGTTCAGTCAGTATCAAAGTGATGTGTGCCAACAGAGTGGTCAAGGCAATTTTAATACTGCAATGACAGAGTCGTTTGTCGTTTGAAGCGTCACCAAGCTCTATAACAAGTGAAACACAATTTGAATCCTGTAGTGGTATGGTTGCTTTTCATTAACATTTCACGATTCGATTCTTTTGATGTTCAAATTGCCAAACATTGGCAGACAACTCTATTTTCCTTTTTAAGGGTACGAAACTCTGAAAATTTAGAAAGCACTTGACGCTTTCAAAGTGGCGAAATTCTTCCATGAGCTAATTAATAATTGGAATGAGTTCGTCATAATCGAGTTGCCCGTGTCGCAGTTGTGACAAATGGGATGGGTTACCACCTTGGCCGAAATTTAGTGATGTGTATTTCGGTGGAGGTGGAAACCTCATAGTTGAGGTGAGGCCTGTGCCCAGCAGTGGGACGTATATAGGCCGTTCATATATCAAGTGTTAAAACTAATTGGTATCGTTTTTTAGGAGTATCGACAACCACAGCATATTTTTGATACATTTTGTGGACAACACTTGCATGAAGTATCGCAGGGAGGTACTGTACTCCTGGGATCAAATGTTGGGTAAGCATGAATTATTCGTGATTCTATTGATCCTTCAAATAGCTATTAGTTCTAGGTTTGATGGAGCTATTCGTAAAGATTCCTCTTTGGCTTTATTCTATGCATTTTGCTATCGCCATCACTCACACTCATTACTCATATTGTATGTATGTATGTCTATTTTTAAAATAAAGATCAAGTTTTCAATAGTTCTCAATTATGCTCTTGCACCGACTACATCTAATTTTCTTTCCTTGTATCCCGAAGGTAGTCTGGAGGAGATCGTTTCCAGCGATAAGGCATCTTCAATCTCTGTAAACTTCTGATTTAATTCTTTTCTTTGTACAATAAAGTATATCTTATCTTATCTTATCGCCAGGGTTCTCACAATCATTCTCTGGAACCGCCATCGTCTCGTCCAGTTTAGTACCAGAGATATGAAATAGTAGATATAGGGTATTTCCTTAGAGCATTAAGAACTGGAGATGCCTTACGTGCATTACCCCTCTGCACACGTTACGATTAAAAATCCGAACGTTGAACAAAACTACTTGAAACTCGGAAATTTTGACATAACGAGTCATACGTCGATGAGTAAAGAGCTCTTCAAAAATGCCGTTTTGTGCTGTAGATAGTTGTAAGAACACTTCGAGAAACTCAAATTGGAAGAAGGATAATGTTATGTTTCATCCGTATGTATTTTTTTGGTTCAATTTCATGTTTCTTTTGCAAAAATCACTAATAATTAAAACACCTGAAACATTGTTTGGAATGACATTTGAGTTTTTTCGTAATCACACTAGTGTTGGGGTTAATGTCAAGAAAAATCGATTGGCAAGTTCCGATTGCACTCGAATAAAATAGTTCAATTAGTTCGATTGACGTAAGAATAATGTTTCTAATGATTCATTTATTTATTATCCGACTGCGCTAGAAGGTGGGTTATGTTTTTCGAGTGTATGTATGTATATATGTAAGTATGCTTGTATGTAATATTGTTTGACACGCTCTGCAGCCTGAACGGCTCGATTTATTTTAGCTTGAGATGTGTCGTTAGATTTGTAATTACTGCGAAAGTGATACTGGGCCTAACAATATAAAAAACATTCAAATTCATTTTAAAAAAAGATTAAATAAAATTTGTCAAAATTTGTTTCCGAGCATACCTTGTCATGATTTTGATGTACTATTTAGTCATAACGTGGAGTTAGCAAGGTCAGTCCTGAGGAAATATTCCGATACAAGGATATCTTTCCTCACCAAACAAAGCAACCCACAAAACTGTATTAGACACATTTATACAAAACTCATTCATTTTAAAAATCAATAGCGTGTTGATCAAAATAAATATACATTCAAATTGTTGTTTCCTGAATGTTTAAATTTAGAAATTTAGAAGTTAGACGTACAAATATTTACTCTGCTGTTTGTTGCTACTTTGTTCTGTTTTTATTGTTTTGTTTTATTTGTTGCTATATTTTGAATTTTAATTATTATTAGCAAAACTATGTTGAAAGAGTTTCTTGCTAAGTAAAGTGACGCCTGAACAAAGGGATTCCTAGTCACATTTTGTTTTTTATATTTAAGTCATGTCCTGAGTTAATAAATAAATAGGTGAGTGTTTGTAAATGCTTACAATAATAAAGATGTTTTTTTTTACTTTGCTGAGTTATTATGTGCAGTGAGCGGTATAACGTCAATAGCAAACAAATCAGTTAGGAAATGACTTTTAATGGCTATGATAACATCATTCATTTATAGAAATTAATCGGATGAAATGATTTTCTATCAGTTGATTAATTAAGAGAAGTGATTCAAATATTCACCAAAAAATTACTGTGGGTCAGGTAGGTAACACTGTTTGAAATAAAACTTGTTATTTGTCCAGCTGTAAGCTTCATTATCTTACAATACGAAAGCATGCATTTAAAAACGATGTTTCCAATCACATAATATTTTTACGTTTACTAACTTAGGCAGTCTGTCAAGCCCTAGAAACATACATACAGCTCGTTTCAGTTAGGGCAGATTATTCAACAGTTAGATCAAAGTTATCGGATGAACAAATAACAACTCGGCAGATTTCAAAATATTGAATTACGAAATCTAAATGTGGACCATCCATTTCAGACTATGCACTAGTCATAGGTAGATTTTAAAATCTGCGGCGTTATTATAGGTTAAAAATAAAAGGTTAACCGGTTCACAGTTCACAGCCCACATATGGGCTGCGAACAATTAGCTTTTAATTGTTATATTTGTGGACAGTGAACCTGTTAATTTATCAGACCTATTGGTCTTATAAGTTTTTAATCCTCAAAATTGGTCATTGGTCCAAATTTTTACTCTAATAATTTATTTAATGATTGCTTACTGCTATATTGCTTTAAAAGATTAGAAGAATCTACACGTTTCAATAATTTAAAATATTCGTCTAATAGTTAAATATTCATAAAGGTAAAAAGCCTGATTTTACCTGTTTACGTGGACTTCTCCACGTAAACAGTTAAATCAGGCTTAGAAATTATGGAAAGTGCGTAATTTCTAATACATAATATTATTCACAATTTCTAATCGAAACATTTGTTCAATTTATTTTTGTACATCCAATAGCTGTGTTATGGTCAGCACTAGCCAAGTTGACATAAGTACCGTGTAAAGACACAACTAATGTCAAAAGTTGTGGTAGTGTGAATCATTTTATTGACATGTATGTGTAAAATGTCCCTGTGTTGCTTATTTAGGTTTGTGTGCGATTGTGCCAACAAGCCTCTTCTGTTATAGTAGAGGTAAGTTTCTTTGTGTGAGTGTTCCCCCTGCCCCCGCAAAAAGGGACAGACTTTTTTGCATTGACGGGCGGCCCAATCGCGAGTCCATTTCTATATTGTCTAAGGGTATTTCGGTTAATAAAGTTCCGGTAAATATAGGCTCTCCCAGTGGAGTTTTTCAACCGGTGTTTGAAAAGGTTATTTGACCGGGAAAGTTGAATAAGCTACTAAAAATGTGTCGTCATTAATTTACCCACATCTTAACAGCTCAGAGACAGGCACATTTTTTGTCGGTATCCCAAAAGTTTGTCTACCATACTGTTTATTTAGGGACTCTGCTTTTGTTTGCGCAATTCATTTTCTCTCCCTTTATTAACCGACTTACTAAAATGACATATCCATTTGGTTGTGGTTTCACATTCTTATTTGAAACTCCGCTGTTTAGGTTAAATCCATCATTCCAAAATGTTCGGTCCAAAAATCTCGTTGCGCTTGAATACTGATAAAATTACTGCGTAGTAATGGCTTTGCCATATTTTTGAGGTCACCTATTAAAATGTCGATAGTTCGCCAAAACTAATTTAATCCCTCAGCGGGCATATTTATGCAAAAGCATAATTAGGAAACTAAAAGTTTAATCCCACCGCCACCCTAGTCCCTACTGCTTTAAATAGGGTTAAAGCTCTCTACATGCATATAATTTACGTAGTTGTGATCTGAAACTATTTTTTTTCTGGGTTCCTGACATAATATAGGGTACCCGAAAATACCCCATGTATGTTTGCCAATTTTTTGTAGTTTTCGAGTTATGATTTTTTTGAAGTAAATTTAAGAATTTTCGACTGGACCCACTAAACATTTATTTTTTCGGAAAGTATGTTTTTTTTTGTGTAGCATAGACCTCATTAGTTGTACTTTTACCCATGAAATACTCAGCTTTATGCCATTTAATAAAGATAAAAATAAATTGGCCATAAGCGAGTCACAGTAAAATTTTCAAAGTTAAATTAAAATTTAAAAAAAAAGTTCCATGAATTTTGAGTAATTTCAAAAACTGCTCAAAACCCTAAGCTTCAATTATAATAAAAAAAGGTGGTGTTTAAAAAGCTGTTTTTAGCCGAAGCTTGCCTTCAAGTAAACAAAGGTGGAATTTTCTAAGTAAATCGTTTGTTGTAAAAACGCCTTTTGTTAATTTCTAGGGTTAAGGTGGGTTGGACATAACATAGTTAATAAACATAAAGTGAACTAATTTAGTATTTTTAGTTATACTAGTATCAGCCCGGTGTTATTTCAACAGCGAAAGTCAGTAAAAGTCAGCATAACTACTATTCATGGGACGAAGACAATATACAATTGCAATATAATATTCACAAATCGTCTGCTCTGAAAATAATTAATCACATGCACATTACCGACTGAAAGTCATCTATTTTAGGCTCAATATTTGCATTTGCCTGACGCAGTATTAACCGAAATTTATATGATTTTCCGTGGAATTAATAATAAATAGCCTTTTTGGCGATGACTTTGAGGTAGTCTTTGTATTCTGCCGTTGGAATGCGACGCAATAACGCAATGCCAAAACAAACGGAGATACAACTAACCCCCGAATTCACAAACGTTAATCAACCCATAAAATATCAATAGAACTGAAAGGCACAGCTTTACTTCTGAGATATGCTCAAAGTTGATTTGCGTTTGTGAATTCGGGGGTTAGTTTACCCAAGTTAACTTTTTAAATTTTCTCTTCTATTTTATTTCATGTCAAAACTTTCTCGTCTTTTAGTTTATTAATTTGTTACAAAAAACAAACAACTAAGGGTAAGTTGCACCATAGTAGAAGTTAAAGTTAAAGTTTTTGTCAAATTTGACAATTTGACGTCATTTTTGGACCTAACCGGTACTTTAACTGAAATTCAGATGTCTGTTATTGTTAAAGTCAGATGGTGCAACCCACCCTAAGTTTCTTGCTGTTTATCCTCAGTAGAAAGAACCTTCCGATTCCGGTGGGACAGTCAGATTGTGTAGGTACATGTATTCTATGTAGTGCTTATTTGTGTCGTATTATAGATGTATGTTTATAATGTGGTTGAATATAAATGATCTTTGACGGTTCGAAAGCGCTGTGTGTACTTGTCATTTTGAATCAAGAAATATTGAAATATGTCGCCTAGAGTCTTCGCCTAGTTAATTAACTTTTTATTTTGCTGTACAAAGATAGGAAAAAACAAAGTTCTCTAAATATCTGATATGTATACTCTAGGAATACGAGTATCATGTGTGCGACTATATGTGAATAGGCACTGTCTAACTTAGTACTGGCTGTTTTCCAAGCGTCTCACCAATAAAATACAAACATAAATATTACTTTCATGGCGTTATGGTAGCGATAAAGATTAACAAGTAATGATATCATTAATTATATTTGGCTGAGACAATGTGCCTATAGCGTCAAAGGTCGTGAGATCATTTCTGATCCTAAACAAACGCCTTTGTTGAAGAAATTAGGTTAGGGTTAAAGTAAACTTGGTGAACTTTGGTAAATCCTACTATCCTACTAATATTATAAATGCGAAAGTTAGTATTTGTGGATGTGTGTTTCACGTAAAAACTACTGGATGGATTTTAATGAAACTTCACAATAATAAAGCGCATCTGAAGCAATAGCATATATGCCATATAGGCTAAAATTTATAAAGATTTTTAACCCATGTCCACGTGTTAAGTCACGTTTAACCTATGCCGCGGGCGGCTGCTAGTGTATTAATAATTAAGCAGTATAATAATAACACAAGAGCGATAAGAGTAGACTGTCATAGCCCAGTGGTTTAACACTCTGACTTGGAACTACTTTGAGTTCATTGTACGTCTGTGACCGACTTCGGTGACGGAAAACAACGATAAAAGCGCATTTGTTCCTTAAAATTCGCTTCGCGAAATGTGGCCTTCTGAATTTTGCATTCACAATCAGTGTGCCTCCAACTACCCGTTTGAGATATCATCATGAGCAATGATATTTAAAAGAGGTAGATTATATCAGTACTGATGCGAAGTCGAAAATTGTCCCCTGGCGTACGTAGTAAAAAATTGACCTCTTGTACAAGATAGTTCGATACCTCCCACGTAAGTTGTTGTATCCCCAAAACTGCAATTTTACAGGAGGGCGTTTTAAAGATTCAGATTGGCCTAGAAACTGCATTTTTTTCTGTAGCTTTTTGAAATTTGTTATATGAATAAAATGTATGGTTTTATTGACTATGTTGAAACAAATATAAGAAATAATTGCGTATTTTCTGAGAATTGTGGCTTGCAACATTTAACTACGGAATCCAGACTGTGACAACTGTTGTATCTCATACATACAACATTATACTGCGGAACACAGACTGTGCCAGCTGTGATATCTCATACTTACAAGACTATACGGCGGAGTCTTGGTTTCATCTTTAGTTGTATCTCATACTTACAATATTATATTATGAAATTTTAAAAAAAGTTCGCTGTTGTAAAATGATACTCACAACAATATACAGAGAAAATGATTATTCTAGTCTCACTGTATGTCACATTAACAATACACATAGAATATAATTTCAAGTGTATATTATTGATATTGGATAAATATTGTCAGTTAAGAAATAAAAGTTCAATTATTAATACCAAAGAAGAATGGTCACACCCCATACAAAAAAAAAACCCAGGCCCGACAGAAACGTAACATATCTCATTTTTTTTGGTATATTGTATATTGTTAAATTACATATATTTTATATTCGAAAACAATGGCACCAAAAAATATTGCCGTATGTATTTGTTCAGGCGATACACTAAAAAAATTCGAAACGCCTATTATCTATGATGTTCGTATTTGTATGTAATTAAATGACGATACAATAGCTATGGTATGTTTCTAAGTGATAAGGAGATGCACCTGGATATATAATTAAACTCTTTAATAGAACGATCAACTTAGGATTCATTGAAATCGTGGTAGGTTTTCGATTATTTATTGATTCGATTGTAGCATCTATCAATTGGCGGTGGAGAAGGAATATGTTCAGTTTAGTAGAAAGCTATGGGTTGAAATGATGATGATTATGATCTATCACTAGAGTTTCACGATTGAAACAAATAAGAACAAAACTAATATGTCGATATAAAGTTTTATTGAATTTCTATAATATCTCTAGAAACAAAATCCATACCAATTGCTGGGTGGTCATAGTGATTTTAATGTCTAGCCCACCCTAAGTAATATACAACACTTATGACGTGTGCGCAACTTCCCAATGTCCTTTTACCATGATAGCATAAGCAGTTATATTATGTTAATGCGTTTATTCCCCATTTAGATTCTCGTCAAACATAATATATTTTTATCGTAACGAGTCGCGAATAATTCTGCACCTGATTTAAGTAGTATTGTTTCTGCTCTCTATTGCCGCTGGATGACTATATATTTCCATATTATGTACTCCCGTGGCTTTCAAATGCTCACTGCAATACGACCGTGCTAACCTAACATGGTAAGTGCTGATTGAGAATTTAATTAACTCTTCAATTGTTAATTGTGGAAAATGTTCAATAACCGGATCATTTCCAGTCATCTTGTGAAACGACACTCTTTTTCGGTTTAAATTATGTTCCCCACATACTCAGATAATTGATTGGGCGTTGTATATTTTGATTAATTATTTCAATGAAATCTTCTGTGTATAGACTGTCTCCGTAAGGATTTTGAAAATTAATAATTAAAGCTGCAGCAATTTTAAAATCTTCAAATATATGCGGCACATGTTTGTTAAATACTCTGTTTCTAAATATCTTGAAGTCGCGCTTGAATCTCCCGTTTATAGTTTCCACGACCCATCGCACCATTGTGATGAGTCGTGATTTATTAGCTTCTGTGGTGTTTAATTGCGTGTCTTGTGGTCGTTTGGTTGGCGGCATGTGAACAACATAGCCATATGTTTCTATTAAAGGAATTGAATCCCGAAAGCCTCTCGGTCCAAACTAAATGAGTCACCGTCATGGGAAAAAAAGTGGAACGGTCCGTCTTCAATGGGTCCATCATGGTTTTGCAATATCATTTTCATTACCTATATCAGGTTGTCCGTGCAGAGTACGGACCTGTTATATCCAAAATATATCCATCCGTGCACACGATCATAAATGGTTTTATTAAGTTCCTATACTTAGCCTTCATAAGTATAATTGTATAACTGCGGCGTTGAAATAAAAAGTTAGAACTTTTTCTATGTATATATAGGTTCCATCAAATATAACTATTGGTTTTGGTGACTCTTCGCTACCAAACAAAACCCGGCTGCGGGCTATCAGCTCGTCCCTGGTTGAATGGTCTAAGTCTAGATGCAATGGAACAAAGTCAGTAATGAGACACTGTCTGACTTTAAGTATTTTTCTTACAATAGTTCGCTCGGATATATTAAAAAATGAAGCAATTCTATTATTCGGCTTCGATTTGAGGACCGATTAAGGCTTAGTATTTGACTCAGCAAATCGTTGAACGTGGCTCCGTTTCTTCCAGTTCAAAACCTTAACTCGTCGTCAGAAACGTCATCTAAATTGAACGAATCGTATAAGCAGTATGTTCTTCTGTTGTGTTATTGAAAATATCATCAAATTTTGTTGTTATCTATCAAACTTGTGAGCTCATTCATTTCCGATTCATTGAAACTTATTGGTAATGGAGACTCTAAAACAAAAATGAAATAATTTTTATTGCTTGTAAGTAAGCTATTAATTTAACGATTAAGGTTAAGGCTATTTATAGGTGAATCAGTAAAGATAGAGCGCTGTATAAATTACTTAACTTAAAATATAGGAATATGTCGTAACATTATGCAAAAAATAAAACAAAAGTTAGTAAATATCGCAAGTCACGATATTTACTAACTTTCGTTATACACAAAAACTTTATTTTGACTATCAACTTCCGATGCAAACATTGTAATTTACTACATACCACATTTATTTATATTTTTTTCCAACGTAAGATATTCTATGTATTACATACAACTTTTTTTAATAAACGCTTTACGACGTAAAATGTTGTATGTATTTCATACAACATTTTCTTATACTCGCTCAACAACGTAAAATGTTGTATGTAAAACATACAACATTATTGAATGTTTACTTGACAACGTATACTGTTGTATGTAATCTATACAACATTTTTGGTTGGTACTTTTAAAAAAATACATGATCCTAATTATTACCTGTAAAAATAAGAAAAATTAAACATACCCGTGATATTTCGGAGACTGGATTCATAAATAATGTTTTGTTCAGATTCAATAATTGTCACATCGATATTTTGGACAGGCGTCTGAGATTGTGTACTCGTACGATTTACTAAATCACACAATATACACCCCCTTGTCATAACACCTGTACGTTTCATAGTTATAACGTATTCTATTCAATTATCAAGTCTTAATTACGTAACATGTGCGGAAAACTTGAAGCGATTGACACACGGACTGTCTTAGCCCTCTCTCCGGCGTAGTCGGTTTTATCTAACTCATACAACACGCGAGCGCGCGTTCATCCCCGCCCCGCGCCCCGCGTAAACGGTTGTCAAGGACTATACACTGTTGTAGTCAGTTCCTGTTCAAAAGTTACAACTCTTTACGTCCTGAAATTCCATGAAATAATTGTGTTTTCGTAAGTTTTAATTTTTTTTTGCATAGATTACTAATAATAAAGCTCATTTTTAGTAAAAACGCAAAATCGCATTTTTGTGGGATACAACAACTTACGTAGGAGTTATCGGTATGATTAGTACAAGAGCGTAAGCGAGACAGTACATGTTGCGCAGTGTCGTCTCAAACAGTCAATGTTTTGCTCAGGTGTTCGAAGCTCTGATTTCAGATGTCACTTTTTTAGCACAAGTAACCTATCTACGTATTTTGTTATTATAATATTGTTCGTCCTTCTTCATTTCTTCACTTTCATTTCACTTTTTAACGCAATCGTCCAGTTAATCCATACCAAATTGTTTGTATTATATTTATGTGAGTTCATTATTTTGCTCATAGTACTGTATGTTATGTAATGTTTCGTTTTTTTTAACCGTTTAGATCCCACCGCTGGGCAAAAGGCTCCCCCAAGCTCTTTCAGCGGTCCCTATCCACAGCCAAAACCTGCCAATCTCTTGAGTGGTTAACAATGTCATCACACCATCGCTTTTTAGGCCTTCCTCTTCGGCGTCGTCCGTCTGTGGGGAGGCATAAGGTGGTGATTCGAGCTGATTTATTCGGGTTCATCCTGCAGACATGACCTGCCCACACCCACTTCAGTTTTGCGGTTTTTAGGCCAACGTCTTGGATCCCAGTTTTGGCGCGGATCGTGGTGTTTCTGATTTTGTCAGTGCGTTTGATACCTTACACACTCCGCTCCATAGCCCTTTGGCAAACTTCGAGCTTTGACTTTAGATTCTCGGTCAGTGACCAAGTTTGTGCACCGTAGGTTAGGATAGGCAGAATGCAAACGTGAGTTTCCGTTTTAGTGAAATTGGAAATACGTCGATGAGTATATCTACTTGGGTCAAATAGTCACCTTCAGAAAACAGGCAAGAAAAAGAAATCGAACGCTGAATTGAGAATGCCTGGAGGAGCTACGTGTCCATGAAGGGTGATGTATTATATTATTTTTAATTAGTTTATAATAATTTCAGCAAACCTCGGCGGGATCTTCGGGCTATGCGTTGGAGGATCTCTCATCAGTATCGTCGAAATGATCTGGTTTTTGTTTGACCTATTGATCACACTATTCACCCCACCACAAGTAACCCACAGGAAAAATGGACAACAGGATTTAATGAAAAAACAAACACCGAAAAAGATGAAGAATAATTACGTCAACAAGAAAATTTACTTTTTGAATTAGACTAATAGTGCATGTACGTAATACATGTAAACATTTTATATCAGTAATTATATTTTGTTTTGATTATCAGATTTAATTATTTAAAAGTACCTACCTGTACTGTAACAGGTCTATTTGAATGAATTATTTAGAATTTCGACAATCATTTTGTTTTATATTTCAGGACTGGGGTTGGCATTCCAGCGGACATAACTTCACATCTCGGTCCTTCACGCTTACTTCAATCACCATCATTCGCTTCACTCTGAATTAGTATTTTCTCTCATTTTGCATGTAAATAACTAAAAAATTTTATTTGGCTCAGTTATTTTCTCTTAAACGACCACAGTCGCAATTAAATGATATTTTAAAGATAACTCAACAAGAGCAAAGTGAGTTTTGGCACCCGCCGGATTGCTATAGCAGGTATCCTGAATAGATTTTATCAAAAAGCTTTAAATGTATTTTTAACAATATAGACTAAAAAGTTAACCTCATCATTCTTGCTTTTATATGAGTTCATAATCAATTCAATATTATTGGTCTGTTTCAAGAAATCCATGAACTTTTCTACCTTTTGTTAAGTTTCACAGGTTTCTCACCCTCAAATTTAATATATGAAATTCTTTTTGCGAATTCATTTGAACATCATCCGACGTCAAAACCTTGAGCCTCTCTAATCAGACTCCCTTGGTGCTCTCTCAAAGGTAATGACGCAAAATACGAAACATACAATTTTGTCCTAGCAAATATTTATATTCTTAGTCCAAAGGAAATCATTATTTACTGACCTAATTTTTTATGACTACTAACAGTTTGAGTGTGCTCTAAAAGGAAGTACAAAAATACAATCACTCATTACCTCTTTGCTTGGGTAATAATTTTATTGGTCATAAGTTTGTCATAGTGCTCAGTTATTTTTTATTAGTAGCTGTATTGTTTTTCGTTTCCAAGCTTTTACTGCTTTGCTTGCTATTAGGCGTTGTCACTAACATTGTATTGAAAAAAGATACTCTCTTTTTAGGTTTTATTAAAATGTTAACTATTTAATTTTAGAATGTAAAGCTTAAAATATATAGAAAATCGTTATATTAGCTATTGCATAATGTATGAAGCAGAAGCAATATTTCATCGCAAATACAGCTATATTCATTTTATTTATTTAATTTGTATAATCAAAAAATCTACACTTTTTTTTGTAAACAGATATAACAGCAACAGCAAAAAACAGTATTTAGCTTCAATTACTATTGTTTGAGAACGATTTGAATTGTATTTTGTGTTTGTCTTGCTAGTTTTTAATATAAATAAAATTAAATTTTAGATCAGTGATATTGGATTTTTCTACACTAATTCGACGGCTAAAACCACTAAGCTAATCTGTGCTATAATATTTGACTTGTAAAGACCAGCAACATTGGGCGTTAAGCCGCCCTAACTCTTAGGCGCTTTGCAGACGACGGGGTGGGGCGGTGTTTTTGTCCGCGAAGTGATAAAGAAAGCATCTGCCCGCCGATGCCCGCGACTGTCTCTCACCGCGAGCACAAAGCATATAAGTACTCGCCGGGCATTTGCAGAGATTGTTTGCCTTTCGCGTGCATTGGTAGCATAGGAGTCCCATTGCGCTATCGTTCGCGGTCAGAAAGACCGGCCCCCTCCCGGCCTAATGGTCCAGCAACCTTGACTGCTTAAGCGTAAATCCGCTCTAGCTCTAATCCTTCTTCGAAGGTTGTTACTCTTTTACTTCCTAGAGTCAATTTCAAATTCAGTTAAACGCTTTTCAGCATTCAGTTGTTATCTTAATATTTCTAGTAGTTCAAGCGGCAAGAAATACATTACTTTCGTAAAATATTAAACAGTCTCGGCGCGGGACTCTTGGCTTTCTAGGGAGTTAGTTCCTTTCCCAATCATAAAATATATTCCCTGCTCTGTGTGGCCGGGATGCGGTGCCTCACAATCACTTAGCTTCCTGATCGTACAGTACCTTAAATCTCTATTTATAAAAATGGATTGCTGTTCGTTAGTCTCACTAAAACTCGGGCACGGCTGGACCGATTTGGCTTATTTTGGTTTTGAAATATTTGTGAAGGTCCAGGGAAGGTTTAAAAGGTGAGTAAACATAAGAAAATGCTAGAAATCTAGTGAAAAACAACAATTTAGTTTTCCATAGCAACCATTTCTATCTGTCTCTGATTGACAACAGAACAACGTCTGTCGGGACGGCTAGTAATAAACTTAAAAGGATTGTCAGGAATAAAATCAGACACCAATAGGCGTTTTGTATGTTAATTAACTTTGAATGTGTTTTTTGTATTTGCATGCTGATATGAACTGAATAAGTTGCAAGTCAATATTTAACTAACATTTTTGAACGTACTACCATATTAACCAGCAAATAAATGGTTTCTTATTTCAGTTTTTTTAAATTTAACCTGAGCAAAGGTCTGATTTATTATTTAATTAAAAATAATGTTAAATAAGAAGCCACATTTTATGCACACATTTCTCAGTATACTAATAGTCCTCTTTGTCACTAAAGGGTTAAAAAAGGTTGATTTGACGGTGGAATTGAAGGGTCAATACCACCTCCAAAACAACCTTTTCAGCAAGTTAGTATGCGACTCAACTCTCGCTACTACACAGTCGAATCAACATAAAATCAGAACAGCGTAGCCTAATTCAAAAACACAAAATCAAAAGGACTTTTTACTGTTGCGAACGCAACGAACGAACGAACCTATGCGGGGAGAGGAATGCGCAGCCAACAGACACCGATTTCGTTCGCTCATCCACTCGCACACTCGACCACTTGCTTTGTGAATCCCACCGTCACCGGTTCTTTACTTAAATATCATGAAATTCTCGTGACACAGTATTTGTTGGCAAACTCACCCTACTTAAATATTGATTAGAGTTTTCTATGTGTATTTGTTAGGGCTGAGAAAAAGTCGTTTTCAATTATTTTTTCAAAAAATAAAGTCCACGCGGACAAAGTCACGGGCAGGCGATAGTGATGAAAAAAAATGTTTTACGATAAAAGCGGATTAATTTTTATTTTTTAAGTAGATTGTAGTGAAGTTAGCATAAAGCAAAGCCTTTAAAAGTATTTCAATGTTTCATCGTCTGAAACAGAAATTCGTTTGTTCATGGTACAACAAAGGAGAACAAAAACTGTACAAAACGAAATTTATTTTAAAATTTTATTCCGACCGAAATTCTGGTCCGAAATTCAAAACAAGCGAAACATATTCAACCCCGGATCCGGAAACTCGTCTGACACCTAGAGCCGGTATAAAGGTAGGCTTAATAACTCTTGTGCCGCATTTCAACGACGAAAAAAGTAAAACATGAATTTGGTGATGTAATCATTTATAACCACTTAACTCACTTTAAATCCAAAAAATAAAACTATCATATCATGAATCAATGATTTCAATGGAATATTTTTTTTTTAATTCAACCTGTTGTGTCCCACTGCTGGGCAAAGGTCTCCCCCAAAGCTCTCCAACTATGCCTGTTATGGGCCAATATTTCCCATTCACTGGAGTGATGGTTCAAGTCGTCATGTTGCCATGTATGCAGGATGCATCCGGATAGATGGGCCCATATTACCACCCAATGGCGCCCTACAGATGGACATCGCCGTAGAGGAAGGCCCCGTAAACGATGGTGTGACGAGTTGAAAGAAATAGAGAAAGAAAATAAATTTATTGTCCGATACAGGTTCTTATGAAATCTATAAAACCTTAAAAATAAAATACAAAATTGGACAAAGGGTGAAAGAGCTCAGCATATTATGCTGCCGCGGAAGTATAGATTTCGGGTAGCGCTGGTTTGCAGCCCTGACCTGCTCTACGGGTTCTTGTGCGAGAGCTGAACTGTACAAGCTGGCTGACTTCTTAAATGAACATTGGAATAAAACAAGAATAAAACCTTGAAACAAAAAGGTACAATGTATAAGGAATGTTATAAATTCAAATTAAATATTTGTTTATTCAAGTAGACCATTCCACAGTACTTTCGTATCGTCAAGAATCTTAATTTTAACCACTTAATAAACATACACATAATAACACAATATATTATAAACAATACTTAAAATACTTGTACATAATGTGACTCTACCACCGGCGACGGAAGGTTGTTTCTACTGAAAAGATCCGGCAAGAAACTCAGCAGTTACTCTTTTTAAATCGTCCGTTATTTTAAAGTACAAAGTGAATGTTTGAATAAACCAATCAAATCATACAGTCTTGACATGAAAATAAATAAATGAATACCTATATTAACATACATAACATAACATACCCTCACGACCATATCCCTAATGGGTTAGTCAGAGGCACACTGACTGTTGCCGTCATGGTGAACGGAACATTCAGGAGCCCACATTTCGCCGAGGGAATTTGAACCCAACGTGGCAAGGGGCGAGCCTACCGCCGTTATCCGGGTTGCTTGGGTTTTATATCGGTGTTTTCCATCACCGGAGAGTTAGCCGCAAATTTTTACAATGAACACAAAGTAGGTGTGTTCCGGCCGGATTCGATCTCGGGACCATCGGGTTCCGAGTCGGAGTGTTTAACCACTAGGCCACGACGCTCTCCTACCTACCTACCTTCCTACGCTCTTATACCTATATCACCATAAATTATCCTGTCAGATGGAGCAACAAGAAGAAGAAGAAGAAATTTGCATTAATTACTCTTCACATTTTTGTTTCAAATAAAATAGGTAGGTCCATATCCATAATGTCCATAATGAGTAGATTGAGTCGAATAAGAACCATCTTAATTTCGAATTTATTAAGCTATGAATACTTTTTTTTTAAAATGGCGTGTTTTTAGTAAATGTTAAATAGTACATTGTTATCCTAGGGGTGAAAGTAACTTATTTAGTCCCGAGACGGGGTTTGGCGCCCGGAACGAAGTGAGGGCGCCAATAGTTCGAGGGACTAAATAAGTCTTTCACCCGAGGTAAACACTGTGCTTTTCATTACGAATACAAGGAAAGTAAAAATAAAACAAGAATTAGCCAAAGAAAAAGATTTAAAAATAAATGAAGATCGAATTGGCGCTATCCCGCCTATTTTGTTTGTTTTTTTTTTCTGTGGCGGGCCCACTATTCAGCCATTATTTTTTATTTTTTTCATTGGAAAAATGGTAAATATTTTGCTCTAAGCTTAGTTATTTTGAAGAAATTGTTGAAACTGAATTAAAATAAAGTTATAAAATATACATTCTCTAATCAATACTTAACTTTAAGTTATTTCAATTTTACATCGTGGCTGTATAGAAAGTTGGAACATGGTTCAATAGATATGTGAAAAATAACTAAGTTTTTTTTAATAATTTGGCAGATGTCAGTTGAAAGTGATTCTCCCTAGGGATGAAAAGTATTACTTACTCAGGTCAGTAATGACCTACTTTCAGAGTATGAGTAATGAAAAAGAGTTTTTTACTAATGTCAAGTGTAATTATGTTATGCCTGAATATTAAAATACTGGTTTCGTGTATTTCGATGCTACGTGGAGTTTTTTAATTTTTGATTTTGATTTCTCAACATGTCACATTAAGGCTATGGGAGTTCGTCTAACCACAAACCCTGTGACTTACCTAAATAGTCATGGATCTGACTTCTATTGTGTTCGAAATAATTTAATTTAAAAATCACTGCATGTGTCGTGTGTGTGTTGTGTTTCGTCAGGCTTTATACACAAATTCCGCCATATTCGTCACCTTTGATAGAAACCGCAAACACTAGTCTAGTTCTCGGAAAGTTCGATGCTGAATCAAATTCACATATTTTCCCTGGAAATTTGCTTCCATTCGAAATCCATTTCTAATTCAATATTCTTCGGAATACTCAGTCAAAATAAATTTATGTAAAATATAGTGATTCGAGTTACTTGTATGGCTAAAAAAGCTTCTTAAATGAAGTTTTTCTAAAATACATTAACTGGGTCTATATTGGGATGCATAAATGCACACGGTCCCCACCGTGTGACTCCTAGCAACCCTGGGGTCCCCTTTATTTGCCTCTTACGGCAGGCAGGGGGAAACCTTGGCAGTATCCTGATGCCCCATACCACTGGGAAAAAATTAAAGAGGCTTTTCTAACGTCTGCATAACGCTTTTTAACAAACTCTTCGTTTCGCATTACGGTCATTTAGAATGAATCATTAGAAATACTTTATTTCCCCGTGACTTCTTTTATAATAATTGTATATCAGCATCAAGGGATCATGCAAAAATAAATTAATGTTCTATTACCTATGCATCTAAAGTTTGTAGCGAGTGGCATGTGGCAGCCACCGGCGTTACCAACGATATTATAATACAGATACGTAGATAGGAAGTTGATAGGTGGTTATTTGTGCTAAAAAAGTGGCACCCGAAATCAGGATTTTTGCCCACCTCAGCACAGCATTGACAGTTTGAGACAACACTGCGCAACATGTATCTGTTTCGTTTACGCTCTAGTAAATAATCATGCTATCTTGGTCAAATCATAAGTACGTACGCCAGGGGTCTATTTCTGACTTCGCGTCAGAAC
This sequence comes from Udea ferrugalis, assembly GCA_950022985.1. Classification (NCBI taxonomy): domain Eukaryota; kingdom Metazoa; phylum Arthropoda; class Insecta; order Lepidoptera; family Crambidae; genus Udea; species Udea ferrugalis. The sequence continues at coordinate 1,003,779 of OX465521.1, forward strand.
TAACATAACGTATCTTTACCTCTTTTAAATATACTTGGGCGTTACCGCGTGGGGCGAGTCCATATAAAATGAATAAGAACTATGGCGGCGTTTGGTGGCGTGTGGCCCGGGTACTAATAATGGGGTGTTTACATGAGTCGATTTTCGCCATGCGTTCAGACGCTAAAATCCGCCAAGCCGTTCAGGCTGCAGAGCGTGAAAACATTGAATTAAGAGCCAAAAATCCGCCATTTTGTTTTTTTTATTTTGATATACTCAGTGTTACTGTCACAGTAAAGACGAATCTAACGACACCTCACAAGGTGAAATCCGTTCATCTATTTATTCAGGGAAAAAAAACATATTTTTGTTATTTATCTGAAATGGCAGTCTAAGGGTTGATTGTAGGCGGTTATTGTGCTATAAATAAACTTTCAGAGCGTCGTTTTCAATAGGATGCCAGTATAATTTTCGTCTGGTCGGCACTTTCATTTTTAGGTACGAATTGGTTGTTCTCCTTTCATTCTAAAATGTTATATGTGTTCGAAATTGAGAAATAAGAGACCGTGTTGTCTGTAATACGTTTATTTGTAAACTGGACAAACCATACCCGCGTTTACTTATTTATAAGGCGCTCCGCCATGTGTGTTAATCTACCTCATATTTTACATATATAACACCTCCCTCTCTTATTAATTACACACTGTCGCATAAACCCCATGGTATAGCAATACCATCTTAAATACTCAAGCACAATACACAAGCTATACAGTACACAAACTATTTTACTTGAAACATGGTATCGGGAACTTATTCTAGTAGGAACATAGGTATTCAAATTACGTACTCATTTACTCTTATCTTAATAGGTACAGTCTGAGAAAAACCATATCTTTGAGGATGTTGCGAGCCGCGACGTTTCCCCTTAAGGGAAAGGTCCCTTAAGGGGAAACGTCGCGGCTCGCCGGACGGCACTAAATCAACAGTATCTGTAACATTACTAGACCCGCTGCCACTGCCGTTCTCCCCACTATCTAAACCAAGGCCACCCGTCGAGGCCAACGAGTCCCTAGGAGGGCTCGGCGGACTCCACCGGATAGTAGGGCCACCCTATTAGGCCCTGCCTACCTGCGCCGTTCAAAGTTTCCGTCAGCAACGATGTTTCATCATTACGTTTAGACTTTAATTTTATTTGATCAATGTGCCGATGTACCACTGTGCCCTCTAGTGACCTAATATAATAATCGGTATTGCCAAGTATTTCTTCGATAAGACCCTCTAACCACTTACACGGTCCCCGGTACGAGCGATACCACACTGCATCCCCGAGCTGCAGCGCTCGGTGGGTCCCGCCTGCGGCCAGCCGCTGTCGCTGCTGCGCCCGCTGCACTGTAGGGCCACTTCTATATCTACTCCCTGCTTTATAGCTTTATTTATAACTTTTTTGCATGTTTTCACGGCATTCTCTGCGGCTCCATTTGACGCCGGATGATATGGAGATGAAAACAAATGCTCGATTCCATTATGTTCCATGAATAACCTAAACTCTTCGCTACTAAACGGTGGCCCGTTGTCACTCACTATTTGCCTGGGAATACCAAATCTCGAACAAATATCTCTTAACTTACTAATGACTGCACCTGCCGAAGTCGTTTTCATTTGACTAATTTCAATCCACTTAGAATAAGCATCTATAATAATTAAGTAACGCCGCCCCTCTATAGGCCCCAAAAAGTCCAAATGCAAACGACTCCATGCCCTACTAGGCCAAGGCCACAGCTGAGGCGCGTGCCGAGGAGGCGCCTCCGCCGTCTCCGCGCACACTCTGCAGGCTCGACACATCCCCTCCACGGCCTCATCCACGCCGGGCCACCACACATAACTTCGGGTAATACTCTTTGTTTTAACAATGCCCATGTGTGTGTCATGAAGTTCTTCTAAAATTCTATTATGACACGACTTCGGTACTACCAATCTATGTCCCCACATCACACACCCCAGCTCGGCATATAACTGAAATCTCCTATTAAAATATGGTTTTAATTCCCTGGCATCTATTTCTTCAGGCCACCCATCTTTTATGAAGCTTAACACTCGACCTAAGATCGGATCTCTTTGAGTCTCTCTCTTTATTACGTTAAAATCTAACATCAATGCCTCTGAAGCAAAATGAAGGTAAGTTTGCTCGGGTTCACCGACCTCGGAACTATCCGTTGGCCTATAACTTCCTAATAATCGCGATAAGGCATCCGCCGTATTTGCATCTGTCCTTACGTACTCAATTGTGAAATTATAAGCTGATAATAATAATGCCTATCGTTGCATTCTACTCGCCGTCATACTTGGAATGCCGTCCTCGGGTCCAAAAATGCTCACTAAGGGCTTATGATCAGTTCTAAGCACAAATGTCCGCCCATATAAATATTGGTGAAATTTTTTAACTGTGAAAACAATAGCTAACGCTTCCTTATGAATCTGGCTATAATTGACCTCGGCCGGCGTGAGCGCGCGCGACGCATAGGCGAGCACCCGCGCCAGTACCGCGCCGACGCCGCTCGAGATTGCATCGCATGTCACCACAATAGGCAATGACTCATCGTAATGCGCTAGTATTTCTGAACTCATTAGTAATTGTTTTACGTACCTAAATGATCTATCCTGTTGTATCCCCCAATGCCAGTGTTTTCCTTTCTTTAACAACTCATACAATGGCGCTAAGTGAAAACTTAAATTCCTTATAAATTTACCATAAAAATTGATCATACCTAAAAAGGACTTAACTTCTGATACACTCCTAGGGGGCGACATTTTCAAAATAGGCTCAACTTTACTGGAATCAACTTTGACTCCTTCTTTACTGATAATAAAGCCCAAGTATTGAACCGAATCAGCAAAAAAGTCACATGTATTTTTCTTTAATTTTAGCCCATTTTCCTTGAGAATATTCAATACTTTATTTATGGTATTCAAGTGTGAACTAAGACAAGAATTGCTTATTAAAATATCATCCAAAAAGACCGTTACATTAGGTATATTTTCGAACAACTTGGACATAATCCGTTGAAAAATACCTGGACTCGATGCCAGTCCGTATGCTAATCGATTATACCTAAACAAACCTTTATGTGTATTAATAATAGTAAACTCGCGTGATTCATCTAGTAAAATCTGATTATAGGCCTGTGATAGGTCCAGTTTCGTAAAATATCTACTACCATGTAATCTAGAGAACAGATCGTCAATCTTTGGCACAGGGTACTTATCGACTTGTAATGCTCGGTTTAACGTAACTTTATAATCGGCACAAATACGCAAGGCTCCATCAGGTTTGTGTACTATCACCAGTGGCGTCGCCCAGTCCGAGCAGTATACCGGCTCGATGACCCCGGCGCGCAGCATGGCGTCGAGCTCGGCGTCGACACGCTCGCGCAGGGCGTACGGCAGTGGCCGCGCGCGGCAGAACACAGGTTCGACCCCCCCCCGTAACCGCAGTGTTGCTCGTCCGCCGGTGAAGCATCCCAGGGTGTCATCAAACAACTCCTTATATCTAGAAACAATATTATTTACAATTTCTTTTTTATGATCTTTTACTCTTGAACTATTTTCTATTTCCTTATTTATTGATACGTTGTTATTTTCCAATGGAGACAAAATAGGCACAGATATTTGTAATTCGGCCAACCATTGCCGTCCTAACAACGTAGTCATACCTACTTCGAACACATATAAATCTAATATTTTACGCCTATTTTTATAATTGACTTCAACTTCTAAATAACCTAAAGGTTTGACCTTCACACCGTTATAAAATTTAAACTGATAACTGACAATTCTGCAACTTAATCTCCTTAAAATATTGAATATAGTCTTTATGTGAAATACACGATAGTGGTGAACCTGTATCTATTTCCATCTGTAAATCTACTTGATTGACACTTAAAGTTATGCTCACCGGCCTGTAACTACTCAAAGACATCTGGTAAATGGGTTCTTCTGTTTCTTCCGCTGCTGCTGAAAGCTCGTCCACTTCCTCCACCCAATGTGCTCGCGTTGCCGTTGCTGACCTGGCCCCTCTGCCTGGTAGACCTCCACGACCGCCTCTGCGGCTTCCCCTGCCAGTAAAGCGCCCCACCTGGCTGCTCGAGTTCTCTGGACACACCCGCCGTAAATGTCCCACCTTCCTGCATCTACTGCATTCGTACTCCTTGAATTTACACTCATTCCGTCTGTGTCTACTATCTCCACAGGCGTAACAACTGCGGGCTTGCATATTATGAACGGCATCTTCACCACCGTTCCCGAACGATCGACGTTCCGTCGACATCCTGGTTTGAGACCCCGGAAGTGCCATCTCCGCTGCCAGAGTGCCCCCGGCCACCACGCCCGTGCCACCCGCACTCCTTCCGCCCGACGTACCCTCTACTACGCCCGCGTCTCTGACCGCCGATTCCAACGACATTGCCAAATTTACCGACTCCTTGAATGTCATTTCGCTCTTCGCAAACAATTGCTGACGTATTCCATCGTCTCGTATACCGCATACAAATTGGTCTCTAAGATTTTCCTCTAAATTTGTTCCAAACTGACAATCCCTCGATAGTTTTTTAAGTACCGCCACATAGCACAAAATATTTTCGTCCGTTCTCTGTTTCCTTTGTCGAAACACAAATCGTTCCGCGAGAAATGAATTTAAATGTTGTCGCAACATGTTGTCAGCTTGTTTGAATGACAACTCCGCCGGTTTCTGTGGGCTCGCTAAATTCGTTAACAACTCGTACGCGCGATCTCCCATCGTAGTAATTAACGTTGATAATTTCATGGCCTCTGTCACTTCATTCACTTTGAAATACATTTCCAGTCTTTCCACATACAACTGCCAATTTCCACAATCCATATCAAATTCCGATAGCTTCCCGACCACCATTTTAAATTTTCCTCGTCGCCACTGAGAAATAAGAGACCGTGTTGTCTGTAATACGTTTATTTGTAAACTGGACAAACCATACCCGCGTTTACTTATTTATAAGGCGCTCCGCCATGTGTGTTAATCTACCTCATATTTTACATATACAGTGTGTTTGGGAACCGGTGTCCGACCCGTTAAGGTGAAGTAATATGATCTATTTTATGAATAAATCCACCATAATTAAGCACTTTTAATTAATTTTTTTTTAAAAAAAAATTAATTTATTTCAGGTAAATTTTACCTGCGTTTCAAAGGGTCTCTGATGACAGGGTGATATTCAATTTGTCACAACTTCTAAACTATTTTACTTGGAACTTTGATTTTTGCTTCAGTGTTTAGGTGATGTCTTTGGGTATCCAAAAAGTTAAAAATAAATGTATGTTGACAGTTTAGTTTTTCTGAAAAAAAAAAAATGTAAAAAAAACTAACAAATTCTATCACAATTTTCAAGTTCAAACATTTTTTTGAGGTATTTTAAGGGAGTTATGAAAAAATGCTTTTTTGTCAGCTTATTGCCTACTTTTGTAGCTGTCCAACGATACCACTTTTGTGACTGTAGGACCTCTAAATCGGCAGATATTGCAAACTAAAATAACCCACCCGTACTCCCGAGAAAAAAAAATTAAATTACGGCCATTTTAAAACAACTGGGGCAAAGTGCTTAATTATGGTGGATTTATTCATAAAATAGATCATATTACTTCACCTTAACGGGTCGGACACCGGTTCCCAAACACACTGTATAACAGAAATCAATTAATAACACTATCATGTGGGCAATCGCCTGCAACTGATCATTTACACGCTCGATTTTAGCCACCAGCTGTATGCAGCCGGTCGCCGCGCTGCCAAAGTCCGATGCCACCCAACTTTGGGGCTTGCAGCTTTTGTCACTCGCGACGGAGCCTAACGTCATTTAGGCTCATAGCACACTTTCCCATTACGGCAACCAAGCAAATATCTTACATACATAACATAAACGGCCTATATACGTCCCACTGCTGGGCACCTCAAGTATGAGGTGGAACAAGCCATACTCCAACACGCGGGCTCAGTGCGGATTGTTGGAGGGGTGTGAGGCTAGTGAGCAACCTTAATGTCAGATGTTATCAAGCCGCCCTAAGGCCTCTGACTAGGCTTAACGATTGACATCTTTCGACGTCGACCGGGACCAACTGCTTAACGTGCCTTCCGAAGCACGGAGATGCCCGAAATACACATCACTTAATTTCGGTCGGAGTGGTCACCCATCCCATTTCCGACCCGGCGTGCGGTGCTTTACAACAGCGATCGTCGCCGATCGCTGTCACAACTGCGCCACGGGCACCTCCATACAAATATCTTGCCATACAAATTTGAATCTTAAGTTATGAGGACGCGAGCTGTGAGTTAAGTAGTAAAGTTAGCGAGCGCGCTTTCTCATAGAATATTGCGAAATTATACGCTTTACAATTGAATGCCTAAGTCAGAGCCGTGCAGTTGTGGTGCCGGTTTCATGAGCTACGACCTTTCCTATGGCTTTACTCACTCGTGTAAACCCCACATACTAGAAGGACACATTCTAGCTGAGTTGAAAGTGCCTATTTTAATTTAAGATCCAGTGTAACACTGGTTTTGCAAATAAATTTTCTATTTCTATTTATATTCCCGTCTCGTCCCACGCCAGTCAAACGTAGCAAATATGACAAAATAATGACGACGCTACGTTCACCCTGCACGCGACAAGCCTAAGCTTAGGGTAAGTTGCACCATAGTAGAAGTTAAGGTTAAAGTTAAAGTTTTTGTCAAATTTGACAATTTGACGTCATTTTTGCTTACCTGACCGGTACTTTAACTGAAATTTTGAAGTTTGTTATTGTTAAAGTCAAATGGTGCAATCCACCCTTAGTCTACCCCGTCATTGCCTTAACTTCACTGTCATACGTTCTGACACGTAGTTCAAATTTCGATCATATTATGTCGCTCAAGTGGACGCCAGCGCGCCGCCGCAAAACCACGGCGCTGTCTGAAGAATTAAAATGCTGGAGGGCCAACCAATCATCGGCATGGATTTTCCTTTGCATACAACATACATAACATAAACGGCCTATATACGTCCCACTGCTGGGCACAGGCCTCACCTCAACTATGAGGTAAACACGCGTGCTCAGAGTGGATTGTTGGAGGGGTGTAAGGTTAGTGAGCAACCTTAATGTCAGATGTTATCAAGCCGCTAAAGGGACTGTGACCAGGCTTAACGACTGACATTTAGCGGCGTCAACCGGGATCAACTGCTTAGCGTGTCTTGCGATACACGGAGACGGCTGATAAATACATCACTAAATTTCGGTCGGGGTGGTCCATCGCATTTCCGACCCGGCGTGTGTAGCTTTACAATAGCAATCGTCGTCGATCACTATCACAACTGCGCCACGGGCACTTCTAGTTTCTAAAAGGTTTTCTCTAATTAAGTACTGGCTTACTGCTTCGGAGCAGTTTCAATGCTTTTTTACGATCTTTGAAAAACGAGGTCTAAATTTTCACAGCTACAAAGTACTTCCGAAATAAAAAGGAGTTTTAATGGTGACTATAAACCAGTTCATTTCGTATCTAACTGCGGGTTGTGACGTCACATGAGATAAATATATCCAAAGTAAGAGTGATGACGTCATGGTGCGACCTTTAAGTAGAAGGAGATGAATGAACTACACAAACTACACACATCAAAAGTGTCTAGGGATATCTCAAGCATTTTCATACAAAGTATAGCTATTGGGGAGGCTGTAAAAATTAAAATATTGATACCAACGTAGAAATTTTTAGGACACAGAAACTGCTATATCTGCCCTTTCAGATTGTATAAAGAAATTCATTGTGGTAGCATTATTGTACAATCGTAAGGACGTTAAAAAAAAGACAGATTTTTCTTTTAAAAGGTTTGAAAATTTTAGCAAAATCAAACGTTTTTTTTGTAATATTCTTAACCTTTATCTTATGCCTGTTTCCTCGAGTTATTCTAAGATAATGCTGAGCATTATCTAATATCTTTGATTTTGCTAAAATTTTGAAACCTTTTAAAAGAAAAATCTGTCTTTTTTTTAACGTCCTTACGATTGTACAATAATGCTACCACAATGAATTTCTTTATACAATCTGAAAGGGCAGATATAGCAGTTTCTGTGTCCTAAAAATTTCTACGTTGGTATCAATATTTTAATTTTTACAGCCTCCCCAATAGCTATACTTTGTATGAAAATGCTTGAGATATCCCTAGACACTTTTGATGTGTGTATATCTGTTTGCTTAACAAGTTTACTATTGTTTCCTTATATTTTCTTGTATTTAGGTTCGTGTAAGCCAAGCAACGTGTGTGTTTGTGTATAAGTCAATAAAACTCAATAAAGGTTTCAAAGAGAAATTGGCACTGAATTGAAGAAACTGTCTGTTGATATCAGCCGCTCTAGAGCCCACAAATATTTTGATTCATTGCTTAAACCTTTCTAGGGCAGAGCATGTGCAAATTTCTCAATGTTTTTCGATCAAGTCGATTGGTTTCATGACAAGTGGACAAAGTTAAAAACATGATGGCTACGACGCTACGATGTCACGTCGTGCTACGACGTCCTGCAGGCTACGAGGACATGTTGTAGTCTCCAAGTTGGTGCCTAGCAACGGTTGGTAGTAGACTAGACTCCTATCTCACTGTAAAAGTAATTTTCCCACAGTTCAGATTATGTACTATGGAATGTTATCATCCATCTAACATTTAAAATTTGAATAATATGACGTCTGTCGCAAGAGAAGAGTCGTCTGTCTTTTTTATTACGTACAAGGCCAACTTTTTTATTCAGTGAAGGCATTAATGAACCAGAAGATAATCGAGAATGGACGAAGGTTTGAAAAAAATGAGCGAAGGAAAGGCAAATTGGATGGCGGTAGGATGAAGGAGGCTAGAGATCGAAAAGTTAGAGGGGATTCTATTTTAGGAAACGGGGCGTTGCGCAATATTACCAATATTGCTTTTACTTCCAAGCAGAACAAGTTCACACTATTTGAAGGCATTGTTATAATCATAACTAATTTCTGAGAGAGACTTTAGCCTTTATATAACTTTGAAGGACGCTAAACATTTCACGAGATTATTAAACTAAAACATTATTTCAGGTTTAGGGTTGTTTTGTTTTCTCATAAAGAATGAATTAAAAAGCAACAGAGAAAGTTAATCAGATACAACGAAAACCTTACAAATATTTAACAATAATGAAGAAAGCATAGGGAAGCACACACAATATTCAAATAATATAATGGATGGGTCTAGGTTACTGACGCGTTCGTAGTACTTAGCAGTTATATAAATAGAAGCCAATTACATAAACATGATAATGTCATTTTGAAAACTGTTTATTTTTATTTGAATAGCAAGTATCCAAGTTGAATAATTAGGGGAACATCTCGTACTGTCAATTATTTATATATTCAAGCGATCAGAAAATTCATGAAAAAGCAAGCAAGTCAACCTCCCAAAAGATACGAAAAGCAATATTTTTTGTATTAAACAATGTGGAAATAAACGGTCTTTGCGAGTATAACAATCCACTGGTATTTGTTTTGAACTATTATTGTATTGTATGCCCGAAAGGGACAAACTGTGGATGCTATCCTTGTATTAATAACTGACAGATGTTTCACGTTTCAACATCACGAAATCTCTTCTGTCCAGTTTATACGATTCGGTGTATTGCCAATGCTACATACAAATTGCTTTAATTCAATACTGTTTTCACAAAACTAAAACTTCCAAACGGCAGAAAAACTCTAAATAATTGATTTATAAAATGGTTTACTACTTCATCTTTCTAAATTTAATTACCAATATTTCTTTTTTCATACAAATATAAATTCAAATTCAAAATATCTTTATTTAAATAGACCTGTTACAAGCGCTTTTGAATCGTCAACATAAAAAACAAAAATAAACTTAATAATAGACTTAAATAATGTAATAAAAATAATAAATAAATACACAGTACACAAACATAATGTGACGCAACTACCAGTGTCGGAAAAATGTTTCAGTACCTACTGAATATTTATCATTCTGGATGGTACCATCTCGAAAATGTTTTCCAGAAATAAAAAGCTTCGCAATCTGAATTCATTCAATAGAAGCTATATAATCGGAAACGATTGTGCAGTAAAATGCACAATAATACCTTTGGGGCACCTTTTCATTGAACTCAAAGCTCTATCTCTTTCCATTTCTGCTGTCTCGCTCCAAGTCATTCAGTTGTTTTCAGAGCTTTCAGCGTTGTGGACGCGGCTTGCCAAAGCTCAGTTTGCGCGAGTACGAAAACGTAGTAGCTTTCGTAATCGTCCAGTGTTTGTGATTTGTGTATTAACAAATAAATATGTCAAAAGAAACTAAAGTGTAAAAGTTTATGGTCTTAGAAAAGTAAATAAACGTGGTTACATTTTCAAAATGTACTCTATACGTGCAAAAATAAGTGTGTGTAATTTGAGTGTTAAGATTAAGTCATCTATGTAATTTTAGTGGAGGAGTTTCAAAGTGTTGAAAAACAGTTTAAAATAACAATGTGCAAAAGTGGGCCGATAAGTGTCAAATATGTCGTGTGTTTACAACTAAAACTCTTTCATAACTTTCCTGTGACAGCTGAAACCGGTTAAAAATGAGCCCCAACGAGACGTCTGGGAATTACAACCCCATAAACGGGTTGAACTTGAGTGTAGCTCTCAATGGCACCTTCCAATTTGGGACGGAACTGGACATATTTTTTCAGCCCGAAAATGTACTGATCACATTGTACGTGCCTGTGATACTGCTTTCTCTTCTATCTAATATAATTTTGATAGTGATAGCTGTCAAATGCAACTACACTAAGAAGTAAGTACATACTCATTATTACTTTTAATGTTGAAATCGATAAATAATTAATTAATACAATTTGTTGTACAAACATAACTGCTGTGTTTACATACTCGTAGCAGTAAAGCAGCGTACTGAGGAGTACTACAAGTTAGGGGTTTAGAAGAATACAAAGAGCAGATTTGAACTCAGGACCACCTAATACCGACACACACATACACACAATCACAAAACCCACAAACAAGCAATATTTATTTTTGTTTTTAGGCTGAACATGAACGTAATTCTAGTTTTAGTGAGTGCGGCTTCTTCTTGCACAAGTGTTTCCTCACTTAAAGAAGTCAACCCCAAAATTGTTACGATGAATTTGTTAACCAATAAATATTAATCTTTCTCTTTCATAGTATGGGTTCCGAGCTGGGTGTTTAACCAGCGCATTACGCCCGACCCATTTCACTTTCCTTATGGATTAGTATTCCTATTTTTACTATGTGTTAGTCAGATATAAGTATAAGCAACATTACTGTGAAAGTTTCATTACAATCAGTAGTTTTTACGTGAAAGAGCAACTAGGCACATCCACACATACAAACTTTTGCATTCATAATATTAGTAGGAAAACTAATTTTTACGATTCGTAACACACATGATTTTGAACAGTATTTTTCTTTTAACATGCAGCGTGTGTACGGTATTGACACTTTTCTTATTTTCTCACACAAAGGGCAGGTTCTGCCTTTGTTCAACACCGTGCAACTACTGCCGATAGAGGGTCATTCGTTCGGACCCGGCGAATCACAAGCCTATTTGCTTTAACTCTCCCTCTTACAAAGGTAATGGAGGGTGTCCATAATAGAAGGTTCCTGGGGTACCTAGAGGAACACGATTCAATTAGAGACCAACGATAATGGTCGGTCGACTGTAGAATCTGCTCGTGTACTCTAGACATCGATGGGCGCAAGCCATTGAAAAATAAGGCGCGGTGACCGATGCGGTGTAAGGGTTCAGAAGTGGGCTATTACACCAGTGGTCGCGGGTTGGATCCCCGCACAGTACAAACATTGGTGTGCACGAACATATTATCTGTTTGTACTGGTTTTCGCGTTTCCTATGTATATTGAGTATGTATTTATAAAAAAAGTGTTTAAGTATGTTTATCCGTTGCCTAGTATCCCATATCATAAGCATTTAGTTGTTTAGTTTGGGGCTGAATGGCGCTGTGTGGAAAATGTCCAGTGTCCATTGAAAAAAAAGAAGAAAATAGGCCAATGTCGTACCAAAAGTGACCACCCTAAAACTTTTCTACTTTTCACTTTCATTATTACGAGTTCATTCATCCATCAACTCACACAATCACATACCCACACCCACCCACACATTTTATTTTAACTTATTTTTGTCTGTTATGCTGTTTTACTTTATTTCTTCGCTTTTTGTTTGGCACCAGTCTCCCGCACTCAGGTCAAAATAATGTACTAGAACAAATTCTAAATGTAACTAAAATAATTGTTGCTTTGTGAGAGATGAATGAATTTATAATAATTATGATTACCTACTGGCAGAGCCTGGACATAGCTTTGGCATTGGGTCATACGGACTGCCCTAGGAGTAGGTGTATATTGGGAAGTCTACTTCATTTTTTTCTTCACCACTCGCTCTCTTCATTCGCTCATTCTAAAAAAATTAAGTACCTTCCCAATATACACCATTAATTAGTAAAAACGTATCGATTTTGTTCTGCAATTTCAATCCTGTAGTGTCTAATCTGATGAAAAGAGCATAGAGCATTCATGAAACCGTTTTAAATGGTTTATAACTTGTGACAACATTAAAAGTAGTCATTTTCATGAAACCCGTGGAACTTGCCAGACAAATTTATTTAACAAAAATGAAGTTCCTGAAGCAAAAAGATTCATTGCAATTGGAATGCATCTGTCCTACTACGTCATCAACAGAAACTAAGCGACATGGTCCTTTACTACCGAACACAATACGCAGCCTCGTTTGTGGTCCTTCCAACTGCGGAAAGACAAACTTGGTCCTGAGTTTATTACTACACCAGCGGGGCTAGCATGCACGCCGCGAGTAAATCCGAGAGAGCAAATAGCCAATCACAGGTCGCCCTGCAGCCATTTCTCCATTTTCTCTACTGTTGCTAACATGGCCGCTTAATGTCAGATTTGAAATATGGGAACCCGTCACTTGTCCGAAATTTACTAGTCCGAATTTCATTTGACTGAAAACTATAGACCAACATTTCATTTGCCAGATGAATTGCTTGACATATTTTCAACCCGTCGAAGCATCTTTTGACAGAAGTGTCGTTTTACCGAACTACGTTAGACCGAATTTCAGAATAAACTTTTATCTGTTGCCCGAAGTCTTTTTTCAACTTTTTTCATTTACCAGATGACTTATTTGGCATATGATCACTTAACCTAAACCACATTTTACTGAATATTACTAGGCCACAACTACTGTATGATAACGTTCAACGTCTCGTTAACGTCGATTTTCAGTAATTTCAACTTCAGGGCGAATCCGACTTAGTCAACCCCGACACCACGTGGTACTAGTTTTGCCCTACCCCAAGAGTGTTATTTAAAAGCGCGTAGGCATGAAGGGGCGAGGCGGCCCGCGGGCTGAGGAGCAGGTGGCTATGAGCGAGGCGCCACGGCTGAGGCTGGCCGGCGAAGCCGGCCAACAAGCTGAAGCTGCGGTGCTGAGCTAAGCCATCTGCGACGATTAGCACGCGAGGAACCGCCGGAGCCCCGTAATGCCGGAGCCGTGACAGAATTCTTGTGTTTTCCTTAAACTTGCATGCTGTTTGCCTGCGTACATGCTGTCAATTTCTTATTTTATTTTAAATCCAAAAATTCCTTGTCTGCTTTTATGCTGCTTCCATTAAACCCGTAACTTTTATATGATCGTTTGGTAAACTAAAAATATGGCAATCAAAACAGTGGTCTAATGATTGTTCTGGAAAACAATACTTCGGACAAGGGTCATTTCGGCCAATGATCACTTCGGTAAAACGTTTTGTGGCCTAATGATACGTCTGGCAAACGAAAAAAATCCAGTTAATAATTGGTCAACTGATACAGTGGCAAACGTCATTTCGGGAAAATGAAAAAATGCCGAACGAAAAAAAACGAAACGTTTTCGGGAAAATGAAATTCGGGATAAGAAAATTCGGTCTAATGATAGGTAACCTTGAAATATTGTATGGAAAATACGGATTTCTCGACAAGCCCTAACATGGCACCACTGTTTTATCACGGATTTATCGATTTTTGACATTTCTGTTGGCTTAATTACTCGTCGATCGGAAGGGTGGACGAGAAGTGACGAGACGAGTGAAATTGTATGCGAAACTATTAAAATACAACGCGTGCAGCTTTGTCAAAAAAAGCAAAGGATTAAAATACACGTCAATGCTAAAACGATACGACATAACCTTTTAGAATTCGGAGTAAAAGGACATTATATTTTTGAAATTTGCTTACCATCATTAGAGTGAATTAAAACGGGGCCGCAATACAACCCAACTCCCATTCGGTGTCACATCACATCACAATAATTAAAGATAACTTTACAAATATTCGTTCAACAACAATAAAATGACAAGACCGGACTACTTTTATATGGAAAGTAATCTTCACAGATGGCGCCGCTAAGCCCAAATTAAAAGTTCTCCAATTAAAGAAAATTTGACAGGCGTTGTCTAAACACCCTATTACGGTTGCTTTTATACCATTCATAATTAAAAAGTAATTTTCACATATCAATTTCTTCAATAAACACAAGTTTTATTAATGAATGGCTATGTGAACAAAAAGCAACTGAGATAACAGTGTGCAACTTGATTGTGGCAAGTGGCGACAGATGGCGCACGCGTGCTTGCTTTTTACTTTAGAGTCGAAATACTCGGCCAATTTTCGTCTCAAACACACAATCAATCTAAAAACAAAATCTTTCTATTTTTTGTTATGAGATAAGCAGTAACAAAATATTTTACTTACTCTTGATTGAGTCTTTGTGTGAATTAATTTTACAAGTGTTACCAGTAAAAAAATGGAGTTTCTAATTTTTTTTCTGTAATATGGCAGCACTGTCGAGAAGCAACGAAGTCAAGTCACGCCCTTCGATTCTCTCGAGCGAAAGAGGGGGAGATGGCTATTTTGTCGATGTTGCGCATGCTAGGCCCGCAGAACGGTCCACGTTTTTGTAACCTTTATGTCTACTCGAAATCATTATATCAACCAAAATACATCTTCCTGGAGAACGTTTTAAATGAGGTGGCAGACATATCTTATTACAAATACAATGATAATAATGCGGTATTGAGTCCGCACGAAGCATTACCAAACTCAATTATCATATTCGACGACGTTGCTTGTGAAAATCAGAATAATATACGAGATTACTTTGCAATGGGTCGCCATAGAAATATTGACTGTTTTTATATCAATCAAACTTACACCAAAATACCCTAACAATTCTGCCGTCCTAAGGAAGAGTGCAATAAGTCGAGTTTTTGGTCAAATTGACTTAAGACAATATCCGTTATCAGGAAAATGAGCTCTATATTTTCGTCTTAGACGTCTTTTTTCTATCTTCAATAGTTTCGGTTCTGTTGGTCATCATAACTGCAATATCTTATATTACTATTTGTAAGTAGCTAATCATAAGTGCAATAACTCTAGTTATTGCACTTACGATTAGTACGTTCTATACATTCTTCTATTCATTTTTGGCACATTTACTAGTCATAAACGAAATTAGTAAGAGTATTCCTGAACAATATTGCTCATTTGACTAGCACAAACTATATGATGCTCTACGAGTTTTTACCATATGTGCAATAACTGTCCTAGTTATTGCCGTTTTCCTTAGTAAATATTAAAATTTAAATTCAGGGAGCCATGGTTCATTGTAAGAACTTAATAAATTAACATGAAAATATATCAAAACAAAGTAATCTGGTAAGAATATATTTATTAGTAAAGTTTAATTATATGAAATTGTACAAATCTAAACAAATGTTATCAATGAAATAACTATAAGCGTTGTCTGACTTACAAACTACTTTCAACAATTAGTTAAATCACAACTCGGAAACTCTGTAGTTGCACATTTAATAGAAAAAACACTTCAAAAAACAAATAGTCCTCTCTTTTACATCTTTCCTTATTCAAAAGTTCTTCTTTTCTTAAATTATGAATAGTGAATTCTTTATCTAAAACGGCGCATCATGAGGCCAATATCTAAATCAGTCTTAATTCAATTACTTAGTTCAATTAAGTTCTTACAATGAACCATTGTTGCCTGAAATTAAATTTAAATATTTTACTAAGGAAAACAGCAATAACTAGGACAGTTATTGCACATGTATATGGTTAAAGCTCTTAGGGCATCATATAGTAGGTGTAGAGTGTAGGCATCCTAGATGGCGCTTGCGTCACGTAAACATTGGGCTCTGTAAATTAATTACTTAGAAAATAGTTAATCTATTAATTATGGGTATATTTCCAGTGAAATAGCTAAATACTAGTGCAATACGTGTGTGAAAGTGTTATCCACATTAAAAATGAAGTATTTACGTAATAAACTACAATTTTAGTTTTGGCGGTTAAAAGCATTTCAAATGTTGATTCAAAACCCATTAAAACAGAAGAAACTTTATGAACTAAATAAAACCCAGTGCATAAGTGAAAAACGTGCTCAAACCATCGAAATAAACGTTTTCTTGAGACCTAATTTGCAAAGTTTTCATCTAACGGTTCAAGTTGTTTTCAAAAAATTCAAGGCAACAACAGAAACAGTTTGTTTATCAAAAGTGCTATTTTGACAAGTGTAAATTGTGCTGAAATCTGCCCACAGACAAGTTCTTTCTTCTGGAAAGCTTACTAACCTGAACATTATTAAAAACGGTTTAACAAGTTTTTAAAATTTTGAACTTTGACGCCACGCATGAACTCATATCGCGTACAACTAATACCATCTATCTGGAAAAATCTGAACTATAAAACAATTTCACAGTGCTTAAGCTATTTGACTTGATTGCTCGACTATCGAAAGTATAGCATTAGAAAGTAAAGAAAACGGCCACAAGATGGCGCTTACATGCGCTAAGTGTGATACCACAATATTAACCCGGCAATATTTAAAATGTGAAAACTGCAATAACTATTTTCACTTAGAATGCTGTAATGTAGGCGAAAAAAGGTTTTACTTAATGACTCCTGAAAATAAAGCAAGTTTGAAATGTAGTGCGTGCTGGGAAACACAGAATATAACACAGCGACAAAAGTACAAGATAAACATACCCATAGAAAATTCATTTGACTCTCTGAATGATAGCGAATATTCATCCCTACTCTCAGACAGTAAAACAGAAGAAAACTGCCTAGACATAGAGGAAAAAAATGAGGGCCATCAGGATTTGAAAAATAAAATTCTGTTCCTGGAAAATAATTTGAAAGCCGCTAAAATTGAAATTAAAAATTTAAGATCGGAAAATATAATGCTAAGAAAACAGATGGAAAATAAAAATGGCGCCAAAACTACATTATGCGAGACACACACAATTTGCGGACTTCCAAAAGCCATAGAAATACCTACCATGCCTTTGACTAACAATGAAAGTTTCAGTAAGCAAAGCAAACAGACCAAAATTCAGGGAAAAGTTTGCCATTCTCGTAGTCTCGATGAAAGCCTAGATTGTCATCAAAAAGAAAATATTGAAAGCAATATCCGCATATTTGGAGATGAACAGGGTCGAGGATTGTGCAGGCAGCTCACGAAGACATTAGGAAGTAAGTACAGGATTGCAAGTGAAATAAAACCTGGAGCGAAAACGCATAAAGTGCTTGAATCTATGAAATCAGATTGTTCAGGCTTTGGGAAGTCTGATTATATTCTCATACTAACAGGGAGAAATGACAATAACCTAACTGAACTAACGTCCTATCTTTATTATTATTTAAGTCAACTTAATAACACAAATATTATTATTTGTGAACCACAAGAAAGTAGAGAACTCAACTCGAAGAGATTAAAGGAAATCCTGTTATCATTCAGCAGCCAACTTCCACATGTTAACTATATTGACTTACGTTATGATTACTTGGGCTACCCACACAATAAATTCAAGCACCTCAGCCAAAATATATTACAAGAAATACTAAGATTTGACTATCAAAATAAAATAAAAAAGTACCAGATTACACATCTACAAAAAATGACAAGAGCTCATAAACTGAACCACTCACTAATAACTCAAAGGCAACAGAAAACAGAGTCTATCAGTACAGAAAATAACGCTAAAGGCCAAAATACAACTTCGACCAACCATGCCCACCATGAACATGAGATTCGTCGCGATACCACTGGAAATACTCAAGATTTAACTCCGTCCAACTCAGCAAGCCAACAGGAATATTCTGTTACTGTTAACGAACAAAATCAAACGTTTTTTCGAGGATAACATAAGCATTTTGTACCAGAACATGCAGAGTCTGAATAATAAGGTACAACTGTTAGAACAACTTTTAGTAGAGACACAATTTGAAGTTATCTGCATGTCTGAAACACACTTAAAGGAAATACGATTGGACTCTACGCATATTAACGGGTATGAAATTGCGGCCACATATTGCAGGAAGAAATACATGAAAGGAGGAGTTGGAATACTAATTAAAGAAAATGTTGAATATGTAGAACGTAAAGATATCTCTGATTTTTCAATTGAATTTGTAGTAGAATATTGTGGTATAGAGATAAAATGTTTAAATCTTTTGATATTATGTGTTTATAGAAATGATCGTGAAATGGATACATTTTTAGAGTCTTTCACAACTCTTTTGGATAAATTAAAGCCTGAAAAAAACAAAAATATCATGATAGGTGGTGATTTTAACATAAATATGATGTCAAATAAAAGAATATCTTCTGAATTTAAAAATCTAATGTTAACTTATAACTTTTTGTTGCAAGTAAAATCTCCCACCAGAATTTGCAAGTCAACTTCCACGTGCATAGACTTAGCATTTACAAACTTCAGTGGAACAGCCACTGAGGTCCAGGATTTGGGCCTTTCAGATCATCATGGTGTTATAGTAAAAGTAAAAACTGTACATACACAAAATACTGGGAAAAAACAAGTAATAAGTAAACGAATATTTTCGAATGGTCAAATAGATAATTTTAGACAAAAACTGAGAGAAATAAACTGGACTGAACTACTGAACGAAAAAACTTGTATAAATAAAAATTACAAACGATTTCATGACAAAATCCAAACTATATTCAAAAAATGCTTCCCTAAGAGACTTATAAATAATAAACCTAACAATAAGAAGCCTAAATGGTTAACAACAGGATTAAAACTATCATGCAAACATAAAAGAATGCTGCGTATAATTGTCAACCAAACAAATAATACAATAATTAAGAACTTTTACAGACGCTACAGAAAAATACTGAAAAAATCTATTGTATTTTCTAAAAAAAATGACTTCATTATTAGTATGGCAAAATCAATGAATAAAACTAAAACAATGTGGCAGATTGTGAATGATAAAACAAACAAAACCAGGAAAAAAAACCATAAAAATATTAAACTTAGTATAAATAATAGAGAATTATCATCCCCGATTGAAATTGCTAACTACTTTAACAACTATTTTGCCACCGTCGGTGGTTCTTGTGACAGAAATAGTAAAATAACCCACGATAGTTCAAGTGAAATAGAAAACAGTATATACCTAAAACCGGTTGATGAAAAGGAAGTACTCACCTTGCTATTAAAGGTTCAAAATAAATTTAGCTCTGGAATTGATGAAATACCATCAATCTTATTAAAAAAATGTGCTCATGAACTAGTTGTCCCTCTTACATCATTAATAAACCAGTCCTTCTCTGAAGGTATTTTTCCAGATTTATTAAAAATTTCTATTGTTAAGCCAATCCTCAAAAAGGGAGAACAAACAAATCCCACAAATTATCGACCAATAGCTCTCCTACCAACAATATCTAAAATCTTCGAACGAGCAATGTCCGATCGTTTGTGTTCATTTTTTGAAAAATATAAAGTTCTAAATGAACACCAGTATGGTTTTTGTAAAAATAAATCAACCACTCTGGCTGTATATCAATATGTTCAACAAATTCTTAATTATTTTAATGATGGTGATTATGCTGTTGGTGTATTACTGGACATGACTAAGGCGTATGATAAAGTTCAACATGAGATCCTCCTTGCTAAACTCTATCATTATGGAGTAAGAGGTAAATGCCACGAATTCCTAGTATCTTATTTAAAAAATAGATTACAATATGTAGAATTAGACTACTGCTCTGAACAATCAGGTAAATTAACACAGTTTAGATCTAAACCGACAAAATTACACAGCTCAATTCCGCAAGGCAGTGTTTTAGGGTGTATTTTATTTTTAGTTTACATAAACGACCTACCTAAAATTATAAAAACGCCGTGTGTCCTTTTCGCAGATGATATCTCTCTTTTATATAAATTTGAAACAGAAGCTAAAGTTCAAACTGACCTGGAATTAATACTCACAAAAATAATAGATTGGCTAAGAGACAACAACTTACTAATAAATTACAACAAGACAAAAATTTTAGAATTTAGACCCTACCAAAAATCATCCTTGAATGCAGAACTTAAAATCAATAGCTCTAACCTGAAAAAATGTAAATACATGCTCATTATTAGGTTTAGAAATAGACTCACATTTACATTGGAAGAATCACATAGAGAAGATTAAAGCAAAACTATCAAGATTCACTTATGCCTTATTCGAATTAAAATTAAGTACCGATAAGAAAACTTCTATTGCAGCTTACTATGCTTACGCACACTCTTGGCTAAGCTACGGAATCATTCTTTGGGGTAGTAGTACAGATGTAGGCGACCTCTTCATACTACAAAAGAAATGCATACGCATAATTGTCAACATATCTAGCATGGACACCTGCAAACCCCATTTCATTAAATTAGAAATTTTAAGCCTCACTTCTATTTATATCCTGGAACTATGCAAATTTATCAAAAAGAACCCATCAGTATTTAAAAATTCTGAACCCTGTAGCTCGCGAGCGCCTAGGACAATAAACCAAAATAAATTTAAAGTACCGCAAAGCCGCACTGAAATGTACCGTTGCAGTCCTTATTGCACTGCCATAAGAATTTTCAATCATCTACCAACACATTTAAGAAAGGAGGCGGATTCAAAAATATTTATAAAAAACTTAAAACAAATACTAATTAAAAAATGTTATTACACACTAAATGAGTTCTTTGCCGACCAATACATTCAATGAGAGAATATCAAACTTAAAAATATTATCCATCTCACGTTTATTTATTCTTAGATTTTGCAATGCCCAAATGGGTAACATGTTGTACTGGAACTGTATTGTTGTCATCTTATTTACATTCATGAATGCAATAAACAATTTGAATTTTGAATTTTATAGTTTGTGCTAGTCAAAAGAGCAATACGTCGGTTTACCAACGAATACTGCAATAAGTAGTGTAGTTATTGCAGTTATGGTTAGGAACACTATATCGAAACAATTCATATGTCCTAATGGTAAATACGTTTTTTCGTTTTTAGTGAGTATATAAACATATATACAAATATAATATATTACATAAAATTACACACTATTTTACCTACCGTTTAGTAAAAGTTTCAAATCAATAACTTTAATAGTTACGAAGAGACACACAAAACAAAAATTAAATCTTTAACCGCGAATATCTCGAAAGTAGTCAAAACATAGTTATTGCACTCTTAGTTAGCACGACAGAATTAGTGAGAGACAATTCTAATCTTATCATATTATTTAAGCAAGATGATATAAACCTTAAACACGTTTATGATGAACATGTAGGCTCTGATATGTCATGGTGTAAGTTTTGTGAAATGTGCTCCACTATTTGGAGAAAACCTTTCAACTATTTAGTTATTAATAAGGACTGTGAACGAAACAAAGGTTGTTACCGGCTGAACTTCGATACATTCATAGAAGTAGACTAATCTTTTTAGATAGTTGCTAGGTTACTGATGTTTCAGTTTGATTAAGATAGTCAATCAGTGTGGAGTCTTTAACTATGGAACGAAATCTCAAAGAACAAATTGTAAAGTCTGCTGCAGCTGTGAAAAGAAAGGTGGATATTATGAAAGATTACAAAAGAACAAATGACATAGCCCTCGAAACACTATTCAAACCAATTATCAAGTAAAAAAGATGACAATAAACAATATAAACATGAAGAATCAACGCCAGTGAACCATTTAATGAAAAGAACCAAATATTGCGAGAGCGAGTCATCAAGTACCTCTTCCGAAAATTTTGAAGAACCTGTCTCTGATGGGGAAATCACAGATAATGAGATTTTTATGCTTTCTAACAAGACTCTTACTACATCCCCATCAGAGGATCATGATGTCAATGAGAACTCATTTAAATCTCTCCAGTCATCACCAAGTATTGCTAACGATTCTTTATCATGGTCCTTGTCATCTGAAGTAATGAAAGATATACCTTATGGTGTTAAACATGAACGAGGAAAATTATGGCTTGGCAAAACTCGTGTTTATGACGACGACAGAATTTTGAAAATTGGAAACCGTAGCCTGAAAAAAACCATAGGGCTTCAAGAATTACTGTACAAAAAGGTACCAAATTTAGAAAATGTAACAGACGAGGACTTGCAAAATTACAGATTATTACTTATTGATACTAATGCACACAAACGTCATTGCAATCCTTCTAAACCCATAAACAGTAATAAAGGTTTTAAATACATGAATATTATTAAACCGTTATTCAAGTTCTCAAGAAATCATACCAGGGCCCTAACCATGAGCTCTTATAGCAAGATTATTTCAATGTTACTTTGCTTTTTCGTACCATGACGTCTTCAAAACAATACTTATTAAGGCTCGATACCAGGAAAACGGCTCTCGGGAAAACTAAAGTTTTATATAGAAAATATGAAGTATGAGGCACGAAAAAAATCGTCATAGTAGTCAAAGAGTTGCACAATCAGCGCAAACTTCCAGTATATAGATCAACTTACTAGATTAATGTGAAAAAAAATCAGAATATCGCTAAAAACGTGCAAAACGCACTCCCGTATTTCAAAAGTTTAGGCATTATATAAACTAACAACTTACGTGTTTTAAATAACGTATAAAGATCAGATATCAAAGAAGCATTGCCAATCAGTTGTTTTTCATTGCTTTATTTCAGTTTTGTGCAAAAAATTCCCAAACATTCCGAATTTTTCGCTTGAAATCTCCATACAAATTACTATGGAGTGAGTGAAGTTTCTTTGATAGCTGTCCGCGCACCGTCGCAGCTCACTCCCCCCCATGTCCCCAAGGTGAGCGCACGTCGCTTTTGACGAAAATGACATTTATAATTACGCGGATAATTTACACGAAATAGGCGCACATAGGGTCTTTTGTTGAAAATAGTACAACTTTATTTTTTTTCCTCCGTACTGTTTGTTCATATGCATTATGCATAATTTATCAAACGTATGATTTTATCATGATTCACCATGAGAGTTATATGGCAGGTTTATATTTATAAGTACACTTGATTAAAAGCTCTCTTGGGTTTGACAATTTCGTACTAGTTGCCATTTCATTTTCCTATTCTTTACGCAGTGACGTGCACTCACCCGGCGTCATGTGGAAGACTGACTTGCGGGACTGCGCAGACGGCTGTCAAAGAAACTTCACTCGTTCCATAGTAATTAGGATGGAGATCTCGAGCAAAAAAAATTAAAGTTTGCGTTTGCTTATACGAAACAGAAATAGTTATAGCAATAGAACATAATGACAAGTTATTCGAAATGGAAACACACTTCACACCGGAACAGCTTTTACAATTGTACCAAGCACAAATTCGGTTGTGTATGGAGTACTTCTGCCACCTCTGGGATGGCTCTGCCAAGTATCAGCTGGATGCACTGGACTCAGTAGACCGAAAAGCCAGGAGACTGATAGGTGACGAGACGCTCGTTGGAACCAAACTCGAGTTTGGAGCATCGGCGTAGAGTTGCCTGTCTATCGGTTTTTTATAAGGTGTATTTCGGAGAGTGTGCGCAAAAACTTCATGACCTGATACCACCCTCTACTTTCTACTACCGGACCACAAGACGCCGCGAGGGCTTTCATCTCCATGTGGTCGACTTTCCAGCGGTCCGAACTAAGCGGTTTGGTGCTTCCTTTCTGGTCCGCACCGCTAAGGAGTGGAACGCCCTCCCTGCGTCTGTGTTTCCGGATACATACAACCTTGGTGTCTTCAAGGCAAGAGTGAATAGGCATTTTTTGGGTAAGCGTGGCTGGCAAGACTGAGGTCAAACGCAAACCCATTTTAAATTAAAAAAAAATGGATCAGATAGAACTTTGATATAAATATGAATTATCATATTTACGTCAGCCATGGAAAAATGGCAGTGCAAGCATTTTTATCTCTAACTGGCTATTTGCACACAGCTTTTCCCTGTAGTAATTTGAATGAACTATACAGACAAACGTTCTAGAAAATATAATTAGCATCAACTATCATTTAGATAGTGAAAGCTTATGTAAAAACAGACAGAAAAACGCGGAGGGTGACTTCCTTTCATACTATGCTCTACTCGTA
Organism: Udea ferrugalis; assembly: GCA_950022985.1. Lineage (NCBI taxonomy): Eukaryota > Metazoa > Arthropoda > Insecta > Lepidoptera > Crambidae > Udea > Udea ferrugalis. Next base: position 1,028,282 of record OX465521.1, read on the forward strand.
GATCAATTCCAGTAAGATGAAGATCACGGTGGATTCTGTATTAAATTCAGCGTAAAAAGCCTGAAATACGATGGCCTCTACAGGAGACTAAAGGTATTATACTCAAATGTTCTTATCTAAAATAAATTATCCACTAAAAGTGTCTCAACTGTTGACAACTGTTAAATTCCTCGTTTTAGTTAGTAACAAGATAGCTCCGTTTAATGCTTCTTGCAGCTTTTCATTACAAGTAAGACCAATTAATTAGTGGGTTCTTCTGCATGTTACTAGAAATGGCTCCGTGTATTGCTATATCATATGCATTGGATGTAAGAAATATTTTGTGTTGATGATGATCGAACGGATAAACCAAGTTACAACTAAATCTCGATGGAATCGTCAAGTACCAGATATAACATTGTGCAAATAACGTGGTCACGAGAATAGATTGCAAATAATAGTGTAAAAAATAATTGGCAAAACCGCTTGTTAGTATGTTTAATAAAATACAATTTTTGGTTAGTTTCTTTTGTTTGCCCTATATCCTGAAATATATTGGGTGGCGAAATAAAAATATCTTTGGTGAACGCATCAAATGATTATCATGCCGCGATTTATAATAATAATAAATAAATAAATATCCCTGGACATTATTCCACACAGCGCCATCTAGCCCCAAGTGAGTTAATTATACTCCGTTTTTATGGGATACTAGACGACGGACAAACATACTCAAATACTTTTTCTTTTGTAAATACATACTTATTATACATAGGAAACACCCAGCCCAATACAAACAGACATGTTCATGCACACAAATGTTTGTACTCGGGGATCGAACCCGCGACCTTTGGTGTAGTAGCCGACTTCTAAACAATTACACCAAGACGGTCGTCCGGATTTATGCATTGCATTTATGCACGGATTGCACGGCCCAACCACTGTGTGACCATAGCTGTCACGATCGCTTTCAAATTTGACAGATTTTCTCTCCGGCCGACCCTAGTAGCGAACCTTAAGTCCTGCTATCCTTGAGCAATATTGCTGTCAGAGCCCATACAAAATTGAGAAATTGGTACCATGAAGTGCTTTTTGACAATCAGCAATATTGTTTTAAGGTATCACGTGATCTGTTGCCATGACAATTAAAATTTTGTTATTACGTGAAATTTGGCAAGAGCGCGTTCACACGGGTTACTTTTATTCATTAATTTACATAACAAATTCTATCGTTAGAAAAGTATTCTCTTTTACTAAAGGTAGGTTATTATTAGGTAAAAAAGGTAAATAAAAGATTATTCATTATGTTATTTAACTAAATTAACTAAGCAGACAATATTGTATCATAAATTTATCTTGAATACATTTCGACGATGAGGTGCGAGTCTTCTTCACCCTACTAAATGTTCCCATAAAACCGATTTATTCATTTCAACTAAGCAAGAATACCTATTAAAACTAAATGCTTTTAAGCATTCCCCAAAAAAATATAGAAACATAATAGAATAAATTAGGTCATAAAATAACAAACTAAAGTTTGCGTTATATTCGAATACAAATAATAAATTCTGAAAAATAATCCCTAGTGTGATACACAATCGCTTACAAGTAAGGTTGCGTTACTTTTGCAGCAAGCTTAATTCAATATTACTTTTATTGACATCAAATGACATCCAACAAAGTAATCTTGCGAAGTGTGGGGAAAAAACGAATGATGATTCTGGTTGTTCACTCTTAAATATGTACTTATCATGCCAAGCCGTCACTGAGACTAAAATCAATTAAAAAACCAAATGCCATAAAAACTAAGCTACGTCTGTCAGTCAAATTGAGATTCATTTACCCACGGCCGGTTTTCTTCCTTTAAAAAATAATAGCATTAAGGTTAAGCTTGTCTATGGATGCTTTTATAGAAAATGGCAGCTTCCTCCTCCTCCTGCGGATGATGAGGTTTCTAGTCTAAGGATTGTCTTTGGTTTGTAACCTAGGTTACGCTTTTGTTGATTGTCATTTGTGTCAAGTATTGTCAGGTTGGTTTTTATTTCATTGTGTCAACAATATTTTTTTCAGAAAATATAAATGCTTAAAAGAAAATAAACTTACCTACCCATCAGAAAATGCGGTAAGATTGTTTGGAAACATAATTGTAGAAGACAATCAAGTTTTGGAAAATAGCCCACATCAACAGGGTTTAATAAAAGTGTTGAAACATCAAATTCAGTCCAAGCATTCATCAGCATTCATATGATTCTTTGGGTTGTAAGCAACACAAAAGTGTAGTTGCGAAAAGCTGTTTTGATTTAACTCTGCGATTAACTGTGTTCAATTGGTGCAACATTATAAACAAAAATCTCAAGGTACGGATGTTTGTAGATTGGAAAAGACGATTTTGCCCTGTATGCAGCGTAAAGCATTTACTAAATATTAAACAAAATTAAGAAATAAAAGGCATACTAAGTGAAAATTGTTTAATTTATACCCAATTTATATTTCCAAAGAAAACAAGCAGAATTTAGGTAGGTACCTACCTATAATATACCGTACCGTTATAAATCAACAAATATATACAAAAAGGTTTTTTTTTTGTTAAACCTTTTTGTATATATTTGTGGATTTATAACGTTAACATCGTTGCCGCATTATGAAAAAACAATTAAAACAAAAAAAGCTGTCAAAATCTTTACATGCGGAAATCTCTATGGATCCTAAGGCGAGTTTTTTGCTACGGAAGTTACCCGTCTGAACCTGTTCCCTATCTAGTTTGTGCATTTACCAAAGCTAAGCTGTTTTGTAATTGTATATTTTTCACTTCAGATACCTACATAAATAATAAATACTACTCTTAGGTAAACCATAAGGGGATAAGTTTTATCTCTATTTTAAGTTGCTACCAAACGTGTTTTGTTTCATCAGCCTTCCTGAAAGTACTTTTCAGTTCATTGAAGTGCACCTGGGGCCGCTGGATCCGGAAGCAGAGTCGCTTTCCTAGGGCCGTGTACTGTAGGACCCAGCAGGAAAGCCGTAGTAGAGATGATCTCGTGGTCCCAACGAGCGTTGAGGTACCCTCGAAAGGGTTTTCCCCTAGTTCTATTTGTTGAAAAGAGATTTGAAATGATTGTCCACAATGGTTTTATGTTATTTGTATCATGCCTATTCAGGAGAAAGAAAACGAACGTTGATCACAAAAAATGGAAACATGGACATAAATATCTCAAACTTTAAAAAAATTAAGCGAGTGTAAAATGCAATGCTATCTCAAAAATAGAGCGACTGAAGTAATCTGATGCAGATCTGAGGCATTCGCAGCAGTACTGGGTGACTTAAGTTTATTAAACAAAAACGGTAATAAATCATTTCCAAAAATGTATTTGTTTTAACTCATTATTTGCAGCACTTGAAAGGTAATTTTATTATTATACACTTACAATCGGTTTGGTGTGATGGTTTACAAGTGGACTATTACACCAGTGTGCAGTGGTCGCGAATTCGATCCCCGTACGTCTGTTGGTACTGGTCTGGGTGTTTCATATCTCTTTATATAAAAATGGATTGCTGTTCGTTAGTCTCGCTAAAACTCGTGAACGGCCGGATTGATTCGGCTAATTTTGGTTTTGGAATAGTTGTATTGGTCCAGGGAAGGTTTAAAAGGTGAGTAAACATGAGAAATGCTAGGAATGTAGTGCAGAGCTATAATTTGGTTTTCTCTTAGCAAATGTTCCTACCCGTCACGTGACACTTAACGTTTGACAACAGCACGAAGTCTGTCGGGACAGCTAGTGTTTAATAACTATGTAGGTATTCACAAAAAGAAAAGAAATTAAACATGCGTCTAGTAAAGAGCAACACACATGTATCCATCCACACATACAAACTTTCGCATTTAAAATATCAGTATGATACTTCAATCACGATATTTCAGTATCATGACGTGCTATACGACGGGGCACTTTGTACCTATCATATCAAGCACTGTATTCATTATGTATTTAAGTAGGTAGGCATGTGTCCGAAACCAACAGTACAAGTTTTATCTTATGAAAACAGAAGGATAGTGTTAAAATTACCCAATGTTAATTTTGTGTAAATGATTTTAGTCTTTCCCTAATTCGTCAAAAATATGAAATAATTAGGTGCCGCTTACTGCCCACTAGCGCCACCAATCGTTTTTTATTAATAGAGGTTTATTTCAGATATTTTGATAAAAACTGTTCAATATAGATAAATTTATTCTGTCAACATCTTTATGCACAGATAATATCTTATTTTAGGATCATAATTGAACAGTGTTTGTTAAAATATCTTAAAAAAACCACAATTCATGAAAACTATTGGTGGCGCTAGTGGGCAGAAAGAGGCCCCCATTTAACTGCTCAGTGATAGTTAGTCAGTTATCCATATTCGAATAAGTTTATTATAAAAGAGTTTACCTATTTCACAAAGAAAAATATATATTCTGGCAGCAACATTTTACTTTTTAACCCTTTTTTCCATAGCTAACTATGACACCAAAAACATGTCAATGTCATGTCATGTCATGACAACCAGGGTGGTGAAATGAAACAGGAAAACTAGTTATTATTTATATTTATGATTGTAAAATTAATGATTATTCATCATCGTAAGCAATAACGGCATGATCCTTAATCTCCGCCCAGAAAGTAAAGGTTGATAAATCTAGCAGCAGGAAGACAAAGTTTTGATAAGTTTGTGAAGACATGGATTTGGATTCAATAAGTCAAAGGATTTCTGAATAGATGTCTTATCTTGGATTTCAGAATTGCTAAATGTTGTGCATTTTAACACAAGCATATCAGTCCAGACAATCCTTGTCGGTAGGTAGCAATGATCTGTGAACAATAAACGTTAACGGTTTGAATGTCTTACATGCATACACATGCATATGTGAAACTGTGGAAAGTGAAATAAAGATTCGACTTATACTTTGTATTTTATTTTAAACTAGTTTCTAACATCTTTCACTGTGAAAGTTACACTACACTTAAAGCCGTCTTTTTTTCTCGGCTACATTTGCTGCGCGACATGGTGCAAAACATGAAGCTCAGCATGTTGATCAACGACAACTCCACTACCTACACGCCGCGCGTCATTCCACTACCTACACGCCGCGCGTCATGTTGTAAACCACGCGCGCTGTTGTGCAACGTCGCCGGACATGTTGAGTGTCACGCGGTGCTCGTCAATGAATGCCTAGTGGATACGCGGCTTAATTGTAGTCTGTATCTTTCATATTTCCAGCTGTTTCTTGAAAACAAAATATTCAACATGCCTTAAGGTTTCAAAACCAAACACAATATGAACATTCACGTTAATGAACTCACAATAAAGTATCTTAAGCGATGACTTTCGTTCCACTTACAAGTTTATTTATTGTTGCTTTTTGAGCTTCTTTGTGTACCTACCGATAGTAGGTAGGTATAAAGATAACCGCCGAAGCAAAGGAAAAACGACACAAACCACATTTCCGCGCTAAAATAAATCAGCCGCCTAAATCAATGAACAAATATTTGTCAAGCTATTTTATGGTCCTAGGAAGAGTTCACTGTGGCTCGAGTGGCTTGATGATGTTTAGTTTTTATATAATTTGGAAAACAATGATGAAGAAGTTGCATTCACGGAACTTTTTTCGTGTGTCAGAATTGACGTAAAAGTATTCCTGCATTAAGGCTGCTGGTTGACAAAAAGCCACGCTCACATCAAAACCAAATTAAGATTGTTTTAGGCTTTGGACCCCTTGGATGAAAAATTGACCGAATGATGATCTTTGTAGACTAATTTCGGCTGGCCTTTTTAGAAAATATTATCTTTAGTGTCAATGCCAGTATAAACAGTTTTTTTTGCAAGAATATTCATGCTAAGTATACTTTTCTCGAAATTTTACTCCAAGCATGCTTTAAGACAATTCGGACCATAGAGCTTCCAGAGCGTGTTTTCAACACTTATAGAGTGATCAAGTGAGGAAAAGAGAAACTATTGCATATATGGACATCACACAAGAGGAAAAGAGACAGAGATATGCCCAAGATTTGTTGCCAAAACCAAACCGAAAACTACACCACCACACCACTGTCAAAAGCGGGAAATTTGAGTTTGCAAAATTTATGTAAAGTAGGCGATAAAAGTGGATGAAGCTTTAAAAAAATAAAATAGTGGTTTGTTGCGTGCCCAAATATAAAACGAATCATAGAAATGATCCAGAAATGCAAAAGTTTCACAGGTAAATACAGAAAGTAATTGTTTTTTTCAAACTGTGTTTTGAGCAATTATTTTCACTACCCAGTTCAATTATTTTATTTCAGCTATCATTATATTAGTTCCTCATGCTGCATAAGTTATTATTTCAGAAATTAAATAAGAATTGAAAAAGATTTTGTGTAAAAACTGAATTGATTCACGTACGATAGGGATGTACAAAATGAAGAATGACACATATCGATATGCGTAGTCGATATTTTTTCAACAGCTGAATCATGGCTTCAGCTGGCTAGCTCAGACTAGAAGCTTAACAAAACTACTAAACAAAAACAATCAATACCTACTTGGCGCCATTTTTGAGCAATTTACCGATCATATGACCATTACCGTACTTATTTGAAAAAGCAGATAATTAAAATTTCTTTATTTTTGCAGGATACCAAGACCACCGTGTTCTTATGTTAACAAAGACTATATGCCTAGGCCGAAACAAGAAAATCAATTCAAATCCACAGAGTACGGGCCAACAAAATACTATTTAACCCAGTCCTAAAAAAAGGATAATAATTGATGGTGTTTATATTATTTCATCTCGTAGTTGATGTTTAGATATCATAAACAATGTAACGAGTAAACCTAATAAATAATAAAGAACCTCAGCCTTTTATTTTCAAGAATACGAGTATACCGTTATTCATTTGTTGTTCGTGATTTCGATAATCTGTTAGATTGTTAAGGAAAGTACCAACACTATTGTGCTAAATGACAGCAGTTGTCAACGCATACATAGACAATCACTCACACATGCGCAATTCAGTTTTTGGAACGTTTTTAAAGGCGCTTTATCAATCTATTACTTTACATCATTGATTCGGACCGTAGACTTCGAAAGAGATGGTGCTATATAGTTCATATAGCGCTATCCCTTTCTGGCTTTCTAAAAAATCATTCGTTCTTTCCCAACACTTCGCAGGACTAAAATGATTGACTTCATGGTACGGTTTTTGAGCATTCCTTCCGCAGTCCTGCAGCAGTCTTACTTTAAAACAAGATTGTTTTCTATAAGCTTATGGTTAGGGCCCAGTAGTGTCGAAAGTCTTCCGCAAGGAGAAGGCATAAATATTTTAAAAGAAGTTAAGAATGATACTGATTTGATTTACTGGAACGATCCTAATGAGTTAGTGGAAAGATTACAACTTTTACTGGCTTCATGGACAGCTGGTAACACAGGAGTAAGAAATGAAATTTATGCAATAATCGAAGAATTGCATGAAGCTGGCATTATCAAAGACAAGAAATATATAAAGCTTCCATCTGGTGGACCGGGCGCACCACGACATTACCTATATTAACAAAGATTCGAGTGCTCGACAGATAGCTGACTTAAAACTGTTGAATATGGCAAAAAGAAGGTTGAACTCGAAAGATGGCCGGAAAAGGAGAAAAACTTGCATCATGGGTTGTGAAAAAAGCGATGAACGCAAAAATTAGGGCTGGTAGTGGTATGAAGTCATTCAAAAAGGGTATTCAGAAAATTCAATCACGGTTAAAAAAAATCAAATCCAAAGACAGTCACACTGCCATTAAATATGCCTATGCAGCTGCAAAAAAATTATTTAGTAATAAAAAAGGAATACGTTTGCCGCGTTGCATTCCTCTTCCAAAGTGCGGAGGGTTTTTACCACTTATTCCTATATTCGCAGGGCTATCAGCTTTAGATTCACTAGCTGGAGGGGCAGCTGGTATAGCTAAAGCTGTTAACGATTCCAAAGCTGCACAAAAAAGTCTTCAGGAATCTGAAAGACACAACCGAATGATGGAAGCTGTTTCTATCGGGAAAGGGTTATATATTAAACCTCATAAAACTGGCACTGGTTTATATCTAAACCCATCAAAAAACTAATTAAGCGGCTACCCAAACGTGCTCTCACCAATATAGATATATAAGAACATGCCTATGATATTCCTTATTTTCGTTGAGTCTTCATGAGAGATACATTACCTTTGAAACCCAAAAATAAAGAATGTGGAATATTGAATTTAGACAGCAATAAAAACCCCTGCACGCATTGGGTGGCCTTCGTGAAGCACAATAATTACGTAGAGTATTATGATAGTTTTGGCAATTTGAAGCCTCCTCTAGAATTTGTTAAATACATGAGTAACTTATCTATAAACTATAACTTTGTCCGACAGCAAACCTTTGGCACTACAAACTGCGGTCATTTATGTTTAAAATTTCTGAGGAATTATTGGAAAAACATTTAAATACTGTGTGAAATAAATAAAAAAGTATCAGTTCAAACATGTCTTTTACTGTATCTATAACTGGAAGCGGAGCCTCCTTAAGCACAAACTATTCCCCTACGTTGGAACTTCGAGGAGATTACGAATGCGGACTTTTGTCATTTTCAACCTTCAATTCTATTCCCAATATAGATGAAAGGAACAATAAGTTTTATTATGGGGAAAATGAAGTCATCGAAATTCCTGAAGGGTCTTATGAGCTTCAAGATATTTGCGATTATTTGAAAAGTAATATAAAACATACCGTGTTAACATTAACATGCAATAACAATACATTAAAAACGAATATTTACTGCTCCAAGGATATTTATTTTGATAAAGCTGAATCATTGGGACAAATTTTAGGTTTCGGAAAACAAACAATAAACGCAAATATAAGAACTGATTCACAATATCCTGTCAACATTCTATCAACAACCATCGTAAGGATCGAATGCGATGTTGTCAGTGGTTCTTTTGTAAACGGAAAAGGGAGTCATATTATTTACGAATTCGTGCCTAATGTACCACCCGGTTATCGTATAATCGAAATACCTAAAATTTTTATTTACTTTCCGGTTAACCAAAGTTCTATTAGCGCTATTAATATAAGGTTGTTGGACGCTGAAAATAAAGAGATAAACTTACGAGGTGAAGAAGTACAACTTTATTTACATTTCAGAAAAAAAATGTTAAATTTCCATAAAAGCCCGTCTACATCGTGTATTCAATTCAGTTCTAAAAAAACATCCCGCAAAGACACACCGATCCAGCTAAAGAATAAGCTTACTAAAAGTAATAAGGAGTTTCTTAAATTAGTAGGCTTGCTAAAATGAATATTTTAAATATATCACAACAAGCTTCATACGATACCAGTATTGAAAGTTTTGAGTATCATTCATACAAACCATAATATGTGTCAAGTTTCAACAAAAATGATGAAATACGAATTCCTATCAACCAACAAGATCTCTATGTTCTGCCATCACTAAGTAGTTTATACATAGAGGGAAAAGTTAATGTGTTTAACAGTACCACTAAAGCAAAAATAACAAATGTTCATTTCGTTAATAATCCGATACTATTTCTTTTTTAAGATATAAGATATGAATTGAACGGAGTAGAAATAGATAATATTAAAAATGCTGGTGTTACTTCAACTATCAAATCTTACCTATCTTTAAATGGTGATGAATCCAAGTGTGGTCGAGTTTGGGGGTGGTCAACTACAGGATCGAATAATACTGATGGTGGAGCATTTTCAGCATCCATACCGTTAAACAAAATTTTAGGATTCGCTGAAGATTATGAAAAAAATTAAATGCAGGAGAAGTTGTCAACGATATTGTAATTAATAAAATTGTTTGGCGAGTTCCACACATCAAAGTGTCTGATCGGGAAAGAATTAATTTGCTAAAACATTTGAAGAAAAATCGAGCTATTCAACTCGCGTATCGTAATTGAGATCTATACGAATATCCACTACTACCTAAGACACGTAAGCATACTTGGTCGATAAAAACTTCATCACAAATTGAGAAACCACGGTTCGTTGTTATTGTAATGCAAACCAGCCGTAAACATAACGCTGCCCTTTCAATGGCTGAATTTGACCACTGTCACGTGCGTGATGTTAAAGTATTTTTGAATTCATCGTATTATCCTTATGAAGGTTTAAACATAAATTTTTCAGAAGATAAATTTAGTTTATTATATGAGCAGTACGCTAGATTCCAACAGTCTTACTACGGACGCTGACCAGAGCCGTTGATGAGCATGAAAGAATTCAGAGACATTGCTCCTATGTTTGTAATCGACTGTTCACGCCAACACGAGACGTTAAAAGGATCGATAGACGTAAGAGTTTAAATTGAATTTGCAGGCCTTCAAATTGAGATTGACCAGCAAAGTAGTTCTCAATTACTGTGCTTGTCAACCCCATATCTGGACCTCACGACTGCTTCCCATCAGGTGGAGTGAGGTCATCTTGAAGACCACTATAAAAAAAAAAAATGCATACTGTCTAATTTTGAACGATTGTGTATTTGAGTATAAACCTTTGAGCAATATTGTGAAGAAATTATCATGAATAACGATACAGTGATTGTGGATTTGCAAGGATTCAAAAACCGTAAAAAATGAATTTTTAGTAAAAGAATTCGTTATAGCAACTCTGGAATTTACTCAAACATTCTTAATCAAACCTCCATATCCATTTACTAAATTAACTGAGGAAGAGAAACGACATGTTAAATGGATAGAAAGAAACAGAGGTTAGCAATGGAGTGATGGGTACATCGATTTTCAAGAATTTCATAGAAATATCAAGCCACTTCTGAAAGACATGAAAATTATTGTAAAAGGTGAAGAAAAGATTAAATGGGTGGCAGAGTTGTGTGGTCATAATAATATTGTAGATATAAATTATACAGGTATACCTAATCTTAATAGTTTAAATGACCTGTACAAAAAATAATATGTTTAATTGCTTGGTTCACAAAAATAAATGTGCTTTAAGAAGTGCTTTGTGTATTAAAAAATGGTGTTTTTTGAATGGATACTCATTATTTGACTTTTGACTGTTTTTACTAAATAATTTATTGATTAAGTAATTGTGAAAATACATAACATTAAATATGACCAATGCATAGTTTTATTTAATTCTACCTACCTAACTAATTTAAATAATAAGTAAAAAATAACAAGCACAGTTTTGCACATGACGTATTTATTTTAATAATATTTCTGATATTTATACAAGTGTACAGGTTAAAACTTGTCTTATATCTAAAATAAAGTTTAAAGCTAATAATTATTATTATCACTAATTTTCCTACTTATTTTTTTAATCACTGTTTCTGTTTCGTCCATTATGTCATCCAACGGTTCTTTCACAATATATTGTGCACATAACACTACATTATCTTCATCACATTCAATGTCCGATTTGTTGAGAGATTCACCGCTTATATCTATCACTTTTATTTTATAAGTCGTATTCCTCGCTGATGCTCATTATTAATCACGTAAGAGGTTCTGCGCAGTCGGTTCTTCTTGCATTTATGATTCTTCCGCTTCGCTTGCCTCTCTTTGGGTGCAGGGCTAGACCGATGAAGTTCAGGACAAGCTTGCCGAAACGCACTAGCAGTTGTGAAGGGATCTTGTGCGAACTGACTAACATGATGTCGGATTCAGACATTTTCTGTAACAAAAAACAGTTATACATATTATCAATCATTTGTACAAATTTAACTTTCAAACAATTTTCTAACAAAAATAGTATACTTACAGATAAGTAAATAGCACACCACTTCACTCGAGCTCAGAAACTAAAAGAATGACATGACCAACACCTCACTAAAATAGTTTTGCGTAGTATTATAATTTTACAAGCTAAACACTTTTAAATGGAACATGCAGGGCTGTCAATCCACATTTTACAATGTTTGATTTTTATCTGTAATGTATTAAATCCTACTACTTTTTAAAGTTGATTACAAAATCTTATCGTCTTGTAGTTCGTTTGGGTTCGAAATATAATTCGTAGTAACAATCATCCTGTTGTTAGGTGACCTACTGTATTATAATTGACTCTCTTATATCACAGCTCGATAAGCACTGTGATAGTTTGATGATGTTCATAAAACAAGTTTTGACAAGTATGAGCTGCAATTAACGTACTGAAACTAAAAGAACATTATAAAAATTACTTTTTTAACTCACATAATATGTAACTGACAACCCTTGTAGTTTTAGGTAATCATAACAGGTTGGAACTTGCAGAAATCATCACGTGTGCACTACTGATGTTGTATAGGTTTTTGAGCAATGTTACAAAATCGTAGCTATGAATTAATTAAGTAGGCAATTCAAACCTGGGTTTAAGTTCGGCAATGAAACAAAAAATTTGTTAAAATATTTATTGAACAACTAAACACAATTACTCTTAACATACAATCTTACGTGGTCTAAATCTAACATAACAACAAACTTAAAACTAGATACTTAACTTAATTAGTCCAATCTATTGTAGCTAAATCAAAAGGTACTAGATTTATGTCCCCATGCTAATGTGTCTATATTGTTTCTTAATAAGATACGTTTATCATCATTAGATGATAAGGCTACTTTATCAACACACTGAGTGAATATTTGGTGTTTGATAGATTTAAAAACAATGTTTTTTTTGCGAATTATTTCCTTTTCCAACAAAGCTTTATGATAGTCTTTGAAAAACAGTTTGTTGACTACAGGTTTTTTAATACCTTTAGCTTTCTTAATTTCTTTGGTTTCAGTTTTGATACAGTATAATTTCGATCTTAAACCAACAAATTCTGTAATAAGATGTCCACCAAGTTCATCTTTGATCAAACCAGGTATTTTTTTATTTTCGCGTTTAATACCGTACGTATTATTTTCTTCATAGTTACTTGTATCAAAATACCCTTGAAAATTGTGTCTCAGATCTTTATATATATCACTAGTTTTCACCGAGTACAAAAAAACTATCTGTATCTGTGTAACAAAGGTTTAAATTACGACCATAAAATGGTTTCATTACAGAATAATGGAAATTATACATGTGGCTTTTGGAAATTTCTAAAACCGTAAATCCAATATAAATAGGTTTGTCAAGTACAACTAATTCTGACTTCAACTGAACTGCCACAAAATTTTCTGAAAAAATAGTAGAACTATTATGGTAATTAGGCCTCGCTATTAGTTGTTCTGCAGTGACAATTTTTTTTGTTCTATTTTTTGTATCAACCCACTGATTGACTAGTTTTACATCAAGCCTTTTTTCGGTGTCCTCTGAAGTTTTACCGAAAATGCTATTATTTAATAACTTAAAAAAATCCTGTTCGAAACTTGACTTTGCCTTTTTTCGTAACTCTGTATTTAAATTAATGTATTGTTTTAAATAAGGGTTTTGTCTGAATTTAATTACTCTATGAATCTTTGTAAGCTTCAAACCATGTGATAATAGTAGTTTTCGATACAAGTGCGGAAAGTATGTCATTTTGCACGAGTCTCGAGGCATCTTGGCCCGAGCCGGTAGGCGAGGGTCAAGACTCGGGACGAGTGAAAATGACACTTCCGCTCGTGTATCGAACAACGTTTTTTAATACATTTGCGAAAAAAATAATATCAAACCAATGCGAATCATTAACACAATTAAATCAAGAGTAAAAAGGGCGGTAATTAAAAAAAATTTTTTTTTTTTTAAGGCACCGGTTGTTTGCATTCAGCCTAGTAAAAATAAACTATTTTGAAAAAATATGTTAAATACTTGTGTACGAAAAATGAAAAATAAACAACATTAAAAACGATCAATAACCAAAGTACCTATATCGTGACAGTCGTGACTAATCATAAATAAAGAAAGCGGGAATGAAAAACTTAGGATTGACAGTATTTTTTTAACACAGCATCGGGTGTATTCAGCCTAGTAAAAATATAAGAAGTAATTTAATTGCATTTAAACATGGAAATGCAATAAATACCTATTATTTTATTTCAAGTATTTTTAAGTGAAACTCATTCATACTTACAAATATCCGGCCATTGTTAATACACAAACAGCCAACTTTAAGTAAACTGTTTCAGAAATTCAATTGTTAATAGTTACTAAATAACCCTTTATTTTGTCAATTATGCAATTGAAATATTTTTAATAATATTATATTCCCAGTTTTAATGCCAAATAACGTATCAAAATACAAAATAAACTGATTGAACAGACAACCTTTTTGGTAGGATGTATGGATTTTATTGACATTATCAAAAAAAAAATGGAAAAGTAAAAAGCACTAGTGCGGAAAAACCAACTTTCCGCACGCTAAACAGCTACGAAAAGTAGCACTTTTTGAGCAACTGTATTAAAAACATGTTTTCAAATGCACATAATGGATAACGTAGTTAAATTGGTCATATAAGTTCGGTATTAATTTTGGAGTTTTAGATCCTGGTGGTGAAAATTTTTGTGGGCAGAATGGTAATTCATTATGCAGGTCATGTAAATTCTCGGGGTATTCTAAATCAACTTCTAAAATAAACCCTTCTTCGGAATCATGGGGCGTTTCAAGGATTTCAATTTGATTAATATCTGAAACATTCAATAATCTAAAATCCGAATGCGGTAAATAACCACTCTATCGTCACCGCTAAATACCTAATGTCTTCTCACCTGTCACATCGTTTACGCCATATTGAGTTTTTCTGTTGCGAATTTATGCGATTTTTCCGAGAATTATTTGCTAATTTTCTGAATAGGATCGCAATATGATAAACACACAGACGTAAAGCTCATTAAATAAGCGTTTATACTGAAGACAGACTAACGTGTTTTTATTTTAAGCAAATTAATATTAATTGGTTGAATTTAAAAAATGGCGAAAAAAATCACTTTTTTCGACTTTCACTTAACTAATTTTTTTAGTATTTAAAAATCAAATCTGTAACCTTTTTTCACTGCATCTGTATAATACACAAATTATTAATTATTTTGAAATATATTACAGTGTGTAATATGTAATAATCTATTTACAAGTTTATTTTAAACTTATAGCATGCACTTATTATCATAACATAACCTCAACATGAACTTTGACTTTTTATTTTTCTTACTTTGACGTCTCGTAGGGACGGTCCGTTGTTGCCAGGTCGATACAAATATCATAGACAAATTGTAGAAAAATATTCAATTGAAATAGTAACAGCAAAATCGATTCTGAACGGAAAATGAGTCACCTCTCAAGTGCCACAAAAACTGGTAGCTAAAGCTACCAGTGACAGTTGAGACGACATTGGCATTGGTAGCTCAAGTTACCAGTGACATTTGAGTGGATAAGAACACATCGCATAGCAGTACAAATTATTACAGTCTATGTAAAATAAAAAAGTTATCGGGGTATGACGTTTCATAATTTGTTAAGTATTTATTGTTTGCTTTCGCATACCTCGTAGAACATAAACATACTCCCCCGCGAATACCTTTCTGAATTGATCGAATTATTTCTAAGTCATCAATTAGCTGAAGTTTTACATTCGTTTTAAGGAGCATTGCGTCAAAGCTCAAACTAGGAGCTGTCAGATAAAATGAAGGATCTAACTTGTAATTTGTTTTACAAGTGCAACGAAACTTTTCAAATACATCTGCTAGTAACAAAACGTCAGATTTTAAATATAAATCTGTGTATTCACCCAAACTTTTTAAATTGAACTCATTACAGACCTGTTTAGCATGGCTATAGTCAGATTCTGAAACAGTAGTGTCACTAAGGCTCGAATAGAAGCATTGCTGTGGAGGCAATTTTATCTCTTTGTACGAGTCCCAGGTCGACATGTATTCATACGGATACACGCCTTTCCGTCTTAACAATTTGAACCTCTCAGATTCTGGGAAAAAATTAAGCAAATGAATAAAATCTTTCTTATCTAGATTCGATACAAGTTTTTCTACGCTTGTTCCCAAAAATTTAAAAGAGTCAACGAAACGAACCGCCATATGTTTATTGTCATGTGTTGTAAAAAACTTAGTGAATGATATGTATTTTTTTTTATTTTTAGCTATAACTTTTATTGGTCCTGGTGTTTATCCCAGTTGACTTATAAATAAATGACTGTCGTAGCCAGACAAGTTATGAAAAAAGACAGGAACAAATTGTGGTAAACGATAGTTAAGATTACAGTAAGAATGAGCTGCACCGCGATAGTTGCCTGTCAAGGGGCAGTGGTCCCGAACTTTATCATCGAATAATAATTGACTGCATAAATAACATACTTTTGATTCCTTGAATGCGCAAATTTCTTGTGTGGTTAGTTTTTTCATAGGAATTGTATTTTTATAAATTTGTAAAATTTGAGATACATCCTTTTTTAGGTTATTTATGAAAACTTCAACACAATCTTCACCGCGATAAGATACGTATCGATTTAAAGAACTATTATAAGAACAAACAACATAATACGCAAACGCAGCGGGTACATGTTTTTGAAACAGTTTCGTTGAACTGGAACTGGGTTCGTTAGGACTGGGCTGCAATTTAAAGGCATGTCTTGCATTTTCTCATAGTTCTTAAATTGAATAAATTTACCCGGCTTTGGCAAAATAGTCGCAACCCCACCGCACACATGAGCATTTAATTTACGTTCGTTTTGGAAAAATATCATGCAGTCGTCACAAAAAAATATTAAACCATGATGTTTTGTTACTTACGACCTTATTAAGCGGCTTAAGTTTTTAATCAAACAATAATGTGAAAGATTACCTCTTTCTATGTACAATAAGTTTATGTGATTGCTTTTTTTACTCAACGTGCGGTACAATGGTCCAACAACATTTGTTTTGTTTTTGAGTCCATATACATTAACGCTTATATTAGGATTATTTTTCTCAAATCTTTTTATGTCGGGAAACTTAACCAGAAACGACATTTTACTTACATTGAGCACGCTCTTAAAATGAGGATAAGAAGATGTTCGATGCCCGTTGCAGGAAATAAAGCCGCCATTATGCTCCATAAAAAACAGAACTCATCTTTATTTTGAATGTTAACATATGCGCGTTTAAGTTTCAATGTTTTTGGCGAATCAATGAATCTAGATGCTCTCAGAGGATTGTACTTATTAATGTTAATTTCTAAGTAACAATTACGTAAAAATAACCAACCGCTATATCGTTCTTCAAACTCGTCTACTTTAGAAGTAATCACGTTGATAACTTGAGAGAAAACTTCTTCAAAATCAAAACTATTATTTATTACAATGTTTTCCGTAGCAAATGACTTTATTTCGGGCTTGTTAGAATCATTCGATCTTAAAAGAAATTCAGCGAATAATTCAAAGTTAACTTTGATGCTATCATAAGTTAACTGGCGCGCTCGTAGTAGCTGAGCGGCGCGCGCGCGCAAGCCGCGCATGAACGAGGCCGGCGCCTGCACCGCGCTCCCCGCATCACCACGCAACCTGTACGCTGCGATGCGACTGCGGAAAGCACTACCTATTTTCTCAATACCATCGCTTTCTTCAATAGCAGAGTTATTTTTATGTATTGTACTCTTAAGATGAGCGGAAAACGCTTTGCTTTTAACAGAAATATTACAAACGGAACAATATATCGATCTGTTTGACATTGTTACTTGATGTAAAAGAAAAGATTGATTTAAATTTAACTAAAATAGATTGGACTCTTATTTCTTAATGTTTAGTATAATAATTACTTATTTTTCGTTATCGGCAAAAAAAACGTCCTTCGTCGATAAAATCCGCGCGTGCTCGCTTGACAAACTTGCACAGCAAGTCCAGCTGTTCAGCGTCAGAATCGGTTCTATACTTAAGCGATAAGACCGCCTTCTGCCAGCGATCTCCCGCCGGTACCGACTTGATGTCCGCTGAGTTGTAGAGTCGGAGCTCCACGAACAGATCACCGGATAGGTCAGCGGTATGACGTAGGTTACCATCCGCCACGCGGCGCGTGAGCACGGATTGCGGGGAAGGCGCGGCGCGCGTGCGGTTGACGACGATCTCCGGCTCGTCGTCTAAGTCCAGACACCATCCATCAGACCGAGCTCGTTTTGGTGCGCTGCCTTCAGCTGGCTTGCGCTTCGAAGGTCTTTTAGCCGCTTTACTGGAACTGAAATGATTAAGTTAGATGAGAAACTATTACTTACTATGCTTCGTAGATTATTTAATTAATAAGTTTCCTAGGTACCAAACAATCATAACCCTCCTTTGCTTTGACGTAGTCAGGTGAAAAAAGGTATGTATCACGTACATAACTATAAAGGTATAAGGTACATAGAGTTCACAATTTATAAAGTCAATATTTTCTAACGTTTGGTTTAAAAAAAAGTTTTGATTTGAAAAGATCAGGTCATTACGTTCCTCGCTATAATTTTACATAAAACTTACCGCTTATTTACTTCGTCGTTCGTGTAAAAAAGTTCTTATATAAATTTCGCCTTCCTCTTGGCCCCAGCCGTCTTGTTGCTCCTGAAAATGAAAACAAAAGTATTGGTTCAAATGTTAAGTATTCACGTTCATAAACATAAGCGTTATAAGTGGTTATAAGAATTTTCACTGTTTGTCACAATACTGGGATGCAGGTCGTTATCTCACCGTTTTTTAGCACACTCGTCTTCAGAGTCGCTAAGTGGTGGAATGGTCTTCCGTGCTCGGCGTTTGGAGGGCTCGGCGTCAGACTCTGAGTGCTTGTGCACTGCCCGGTGTTTAACTTCAACCTCGGAGTTGCATTCGATGTCAGACCTATCATATGAAGAATAAAAACAAACATGTAAAATAAAATCTTGATTGTTTTAACAAAGTAAATTGAAGATAAAACTTACGAACATGATTGATTTCTGCTGAATTTTCTTGCTGTAGCACTATAACGTAGAATAACTTCTTGATGGTTCTTGATGATCACTCACTGTCACTGATGTTATGGTTTTCATTGATCTAATAGCTCCTAATTTATTCAAAAATATTGCAAACTCAGACAAAGAGGAGCATAACATTTTTACTGTAAAACTCCAATTTTATTAGGAAGTGATCGCAAAAAACGACCTATAAAGTCTTTCCAATAAAAGGTTAGCTAACACTGTCTAAAAATTGTAAGCTGTCAGCTAAAATTTCGGTTGGTCAATACATTTCGTGAAAAAATAAAATATTAATTCACTAACTAGGTCGGCTGAAAGGTCAGAAAAAATGTTACGCGTTGTTTGTTAAATGTTAATGAACAATAGAAAATTCCCATTTTTCGCTGTTAATAATGTAAAATTATTTGTGTGTACATGCGTCAGAGAACATGGCATTTGTAAGCGTCAAGGTCTAGAAGTAAGAAACTGAATATCCATGTGTGGTAAGTCAAACAAACTAACTTCCAGACGCAGGAAAATTAAAAAAAAAGGTTTTTTTCTCAATTGACTGACTTTGAACCAAACTTGTTGCAATTGGCACGGCAAAACGGAGGAAGGCGAAAACCTTGTAATAGTTCATTAAACCATTCCTAAATGATATTACATGTCATGTGTAGAGTTGCACTACCTACACAGCAGCGTCTAGTGATAAACTAAACTTCTTAAAGCTTGTGTTATGGGACACTAGACAAAGGATAAACATATTTCAAATACATAATTTGTTTACATAGAAAACAGCTAGAACAATACAAACAGACATGTTCATGCAAACGAATGTTTGTACTGTGCGGAATCGAACCCGCGACTTCTATTGTAGTAAACAACTTCTGTTCCATTACACAATTAAGTAATTAGAAATACGTTCAAATTATAAAAGTAAAAATCATTTTTATTGTGGTTGACTATACTTGAATCTTGAATCATATTACCGAGCTTACAGATAAGGTAGTGCAGCGTTAGCAAAATGTAGTGACTTGTTTGTTCAAAGTAATACCTGCTTGTGTTGCATTTGCATTAGGGTTCCTTCCTATCTTTACGTAATAAACAACGGACTTTTTTGTGTTTGATTAAATTTAATAATTAGTTATTTAATATTTTTTAAAAATGAGTTTAATTTGTTTTAAGTAAATGTATTGATACCACTGTTCCATAGGTTAAGTTTTTATTCTGCATAAATGTTTACTTACTTACTTACTAAGTAAATTGATATTTATTTCTGTTTATAATAGTATATTACTATACAAGTGAACACAAACAAACACAAACAGCGGACTTTTCTCTGTTTGATGAGATTTAATAAGTAGTTATCAAATATTATTTTAAATATGAATTTAATTTGTTTTAAGTTAATTGACATTTATTTCTGTTTTACAGTTAAATTGTATTATTTGCAAAAATCTATTTTAATTATGATTCTTAATGTTATGCTTAATATGGATTTATATGGTTATGCGAAATAAACATTGTTTTGATTTTTAATAAGGTTGTTACTGCATCATTGAAGATGATGAGGTTCCTCACTGAATGTATATTAGCATTTCACCAACGTATTAACCAGTTAGTAGAATTATGTTGATATACTTTTGTCCTAACAAAAATTATACGGAACCCGAAACAAGCGTTGCTAATTAATTATGATTTACTGGTCTTGTTCATAAATTGCATCAGTATTGAAGTGATCGTCGCGGCTCCCACACACCCTTTTGAGCTAACGCGTCCATGCTCACAGTTGTGGTAAATTGCATTCAAATTTGTCCGTACGACCAATCAGGCATGAATCTCTGTCCCATCATGTAATTACAGAGGATTTATGGTACCGACATTTTTTACTATCATAAATGTGATTATTGACTATGTTGCTGCTGGATAACACGCGGTTGAATAGAGTATCACTTGTATCGGCACGACCAATCTGGCATGAAACCACCACTTGTGGTCGTTGTAGTTTCATGGTGCCGTCATATTCTAATCGGGTCTCTAAGAGCGCCATGTATGATCTATCAATCAGTGTAGTTATGTTGTGTTTTTGTGAAATACCAGATCTCAAGGGAAAAAAAATCACAGATATGTTTTCATGAATTTGTTATTAATTTTATGATTGACGACAATAATTCACTTTTCGAATAATCACGTTGCGTCTTACACCAAAATGAACTCGTATCAAGTTTCATTCAACGATTTAGTTAAACAATCAGGAATCGGTGCATTAGGTATGTGTAACGTAGAGGTGTCATATCGCAAGACCGGACGCACAACGTCAGCGCGAGCGCTCGTGAGTCGGCTCGTCATGCAAACTGTTAAGCGAATAATTATTTAACTTTCGGTTAGTGGTTTTTTGATCAAAATTGTTAATTTCATAACATGATTGAAGTTCATCGTTCATGATAAACCGTCGGAAATATTTTAGGTGGTTTATTTCTGATTTTGTGCTCCCATGGTGTATATTGGGAAGGTACTTCATTTTTTTCGAATGACCGAACGAAGAGAGCGAGTGGTGAAGAAAAAAAATGAAGTAGACTTCCCAATATACACCTACTCCTAGGGTATATGCGGATGTTTTGTTAGCTTTCTGTCCAGCTATGGTAGGTATTCCGGTGGGCGCTAAAACTCACTTCGCTCGTGGTGAGTTATCTTCAAGTTATCGTTGAGAGCGTCGTGGCCTAGTGGTTGCACACTCTCTTTCGGAACCCGATGGTCCCGAGATTAAATCTGGCCGGAACACACCTACTTTGTGTTCCTTGTACAATTCGCGGCTAACTCTCCGGTGATAGAAAACATCGATATAAAACCCAAGCAACCCGATTAACGGCGGTAGGCTCGCCCCTTACCAAGTTGCTTTCGAATTCCCTCGGCAAAATGTGGGCTTCTGAATGTTCCGTTCACCATGACGGCAGCAATCAGTGTGTCTGACTAACCCATTAGGGATATGGTCGTGAGGGCATAATGTGTGAATTATCTTTAAAATTCAATTCCTTTGCGAATTTTAAAGACGACCATTCATATGAGAGTAAAGAATTAGCCAAATGACTTTTTTTATTTACGTACAAATTGAGAGAAAATATAGAGTGGAGCGTATTTATGACTGAAGTGAGCGTGAAGCACCGAGATGTGATGTCCGCGAATGCAACCCTAGCAGACGCATTACGGCCGTTGTTGACGGTAGTTGTTCGTAAAACATGGACATTAAGGCCCCCGGCGCCCACTATCGGCATCGGCACGCTTCAGGATTTTAAGGTGGCAAATAGCAATATACTTTAACATTATTGCAATAAAGTAGAAATTTCCGTGATGTGTTCTCTACGCTTCGGTATGCTTGAGGCTGCTGTTTCGGCATTTTCTACTTTATTGCCATTTTGTTAGAGTATATTACTATTTGCCACCTTAAAAGCCTTAAGCGTGCCGATGCCGATAGTGGGCCGGGCCTAATGCGTCTTAATGCGTCCCACGAAGTTTAAGTACTATCTCCAATGTTGTTTCTTTAGCAAATTAATGATATCCTGTCAAAATTGCTACGTGAGTGAAGGCACTGTAGTTGCCTTTTTGTTTCGGTATTTTGAAGCAACGTATTTGTAGTTTTCTACTTAATATAAACCTACGAATCAGACGAATAAGTATTTTTTTGCCTAAGCCTAAGATGACAAGATACATGAGTGTCGATTTCAGGTTTTCAACTAAAATATTACGAACGAGATAAATTGCTTGCAGGTTTGCGTTAATTCTAAAATTGATTCCTCCTACCCTCCTTCAGTAATGAGTTGCTGTAAATTGTAATTACACAGTCTCGAAACTTAAATACAATGTACGAGATAGTACATACGTTCAACCCTTGTCTACTGGGAAGTCTTTAATTAACCCTTAGTTAATCTGTTGCCTAAATATACTTTAATTTATCTGGTGGAGTCCATGGGACTCCAAACTTTTTTTTGGTTCAAATAAAACAACATAATTACAGATAGTAACAAAAATCGTTATTTATTTGAGTTTCAATTAATACTCTATCAGACTATCGAATCAGATTTTGGTATTTATAATCATTTCAGTCTTTAACAATAGAAACAAAATCATCTTCTTAATTTTACCAACAAAAAGTAGTGACAACTTCTGGGTACCATAAAAAATATAAACTTTAGTTTATTTCAACTTTTCACTTTTGAATAATTATAACAATATAGTGAAATTATAGAAATAAAATAAAATGGTTAGTGTTTTATAAAGAATAAAAAACGTGCAGCAGTTGTGGCAACACAATGGTCAACAATTTTTTTTAATACAGCCTAAGCATACTGGCTTTTTACAGTTATGACATAAATATACAGTATTGCTATGACTCGAAGGTATGATCTGTCATGATTCAGATCCGAAGGTATGCACTTATCTTCGAACTCGGAGAGCGATTCTGCAGGCATATTATTTTGAGGCACTTGGAACGGTTCAGATTCTTCGTCAGACTCCGAATCTTCGTCGTTTAGCCATTATATAACATTATATTAAAATGAATTCAGCATTTGGTTAAGCTAAATACATTATTTTGCAATTTTGTAGTCTAAAAAAAAGAAATTGTATCATAAAACTACAAAAATACAAAGTTATCGAAATAGTAAAAAAGTTACACAAACGCTCTGGCGGAGTCCCGTGGACTCCATGAACTTAATAACTCACTAATAATTAAGCACACATGCACGTTCTTCCGCTCCCGCACGCAGCGCGCTATTGTAGAAAGGTACTGAGACGCATGAACTTATAAGTAATATAATAAAAAAATTACAAAGCTTTGAAAATCGTGTGGAGTCCCTGGGACCTAACAGATAAATTAAGGGTTAATAGCTTAATTACTAACATTCTGCTAGAGTGGTAAAATTTAGTGATGTGACAGTTAGACTTTCCGAACCGATTCAAACCAAGTTGAATCGGTTAGCAAACTCTGCACACCGGATTTCGAGCCGAAGAGTCTTAATCAAACTGAGGTTTGGATTGGTGGACGAGTTCGCAAATAAATACATCTTATAGCACTTACCAAAGAATCAGGTACAGGAAATGTATGGAACCTAGAAAATAATAAACAGTAACAATTTAAGAAATGTGTAAAATCAGGATTTAAAGATTTGTGTAGCTCGTTTGCTCCCTATTACATAAAAAAAAAGTAACACAGGAAAAAAACTGGGAAATATACGTACCATCTATCAAATTGCTTGTTTTAAAAGTAAATTACCATGAATTCAACATAAAATTAAATAAATAGGTGAAAATAAAAGCTAGAAAAAATATAATGATGGTAAAAGCACCTATTTTCAAGTAGTCAAAATCGGCACCCAATACCATATTGAAGTGTTTTGTTTTTCAACTCTTTCAAGTTTTTTCCATCAAACTGGTAGTCCAACTGATAAAAAATAGTCTGCAAGTCCACAAATCAAGTGAAGACTCAACTTTTAGCTATCGTTAAGACGAGAACGACGCTGTAAAAAAAGTCCAACTTAAGATAAAAAAAATATTGCAAAATAATTGCTGTGTTGGCGTCGTGCGTTGCCGTGCTGACATAATGTGCTATGACCGGTAAAATATGGCAATTTTTTCAACCCCACTAGAGTGAATTGTGTTGTAGTTTTGGAAAGGGAAGAAGACTTACAGAATCCTTAAGAATACAGTTATTTTATCACAAGTGTTATATTGTCATGTTATGTGTTTAGTACCTAAATAAATTATACACAACAAACAATAAATGTTAACAATTAATTAAACCATCTAAAGTATAAAATTAATAACTAAATAATACAAACTAAAAATTAGACTTAAGCTAAAAATCATTTAAAAAATTGTGTCCATGTGGTAGGGTACCCAAGATACTGGCAGCATTCCCCCGTTGGATCGCTAGACTCACACGCTGTGCAAGGAATGTACCAGCTCTTGGGTCACCAGTTGTTTCTATAATTTTTTTCGATAGAGAAACAACTAGGCTGGAAGCACTGGGACCCCACGGATCAAGGGTTTCGACTCCAAATCATACAAAAATGTATTCGGAGCCGATGTCCCTATATTTGTGCGTTTTTGGCCATCGGGAAAGTTTCTAGAACGCTTGAAAATTATGTCTCAATTTTTATTGATTTATTTATAACAACACTGTTATACTAAATTACTATTGGTTTCCCCAATCAAATGCAATAATGTAGACATTAACTTAAGCTAACATTGAACAAAAACAATGAAACTCAACATAAATTATAACTTAAATTTAAATTACAAACCACTGGCAACCCAAAACAAACAATGTAGCCTTTGTGAATTCAGTCGTGGAACAACAGAATATCTTCACCGTATTAGCGACTCGATAAGTGTGATCAAGGTTCATGTAAAGGCCTTTTTGAGGATATTGGTTCAAACGCGCGTGAAGGCCTTTTTGAAGATATTGGTATGAGCGTGTGGAATTGCCGTCTTCTCCGCCATACGTACCAATGTGTGGAAGCCAAAGAAAAAAATCTTCAAAGAAATGCTGTTAAGGATTTTTTATTGATTTCCACGCATCAAGCATTCCCATTATTTTTTTATTCAACACAGCTGTAATAGCTTGTTGAAACTTGTATATTTCCAAATGTGCTTGAGTATGTTTTTAATGTAAAAATCTCGATGAAAGGTTGTAGGAAATGAAAATAATCCATCTTTTCCGAATGGTACGTTGGGTCAACGAGTTGGCACAGTCCGAACGGGGGTTCAAGCGATTTGTAGCGATGTCAGAGACGGATGGTTGGTTAGTAATGATAAGTGGTCCTTAGAAGCACTGCGCTTAGGCTGTTCACCTTTACTAAGATTTGAAATCTGGTAGGTACTTAAAAAATGCTACCAATTCCATATGATTTGGATATTCTCGGTGACTTATTTTAAGTGCTTTGTATTAAGTTTACATGAATAAAGATATTTATTTTTTTCTTCACTTTACCACAGTACACAGAGAACAGTAAAATATCTACATACAAACGTGCCGCTCCCGGTTTGAATGTGTGCGTGCGCTAACCTACTGTTTATACTGTGACTTTACTATTTATTTTAAGGTATGGTTCCAAGACGACCGCAGACCGCAAAACTGTAAGCGACACACTTTTATTCCCAAACGCAGCGCTGCAGTGCGGCCATGCTTAAAATCATTTTCATAGAGATTCATAGAAACCAGTAGTGTCGCTTGCAGTTAGCGGCTGTAGTTTGTGGTCTGCAGTACGTCTTAGAATTGCACCTTTAATAATTCTTCAAACAAGTTTCCTTAAATAATTCTAACGGGTTGACGCCCTTTTTCTACCTGGGCTAAAATTGACGATTCTAAGTTAATTGAATAAACATCACATTTAACTATTATTTCCAAGTTCCTTCAAAGCTTTATGAAAGCTATTTGTGCTGACTAATGGTCATTTGCCAGCTTTTATTTTACTCTCCGCCTAATGGCTCGTGTAAATTATGATGAATTAGCGAAGTTAGGAAGCGAATTAAATTTTGTAGGTTGACTTTTGACGTAAGTAACGCTGTGGTAAAAGGTGTGAATTAGTTAGTTAGTGAACCAAATATAGAACCAAAGAAGGTTCTTTTCCCTAAGTTAGCAACGTAGAACTACTGCTATAATAATGAACTAACAAACAAAATCATAATTAATTCTGTTACCCTTTTCGCAGCAGTTGTTCGGGACATGCCGCTTTAAGGTTTCTTACTTGCCACCACGGACGTAAAAGAAAGACGGACGTAGCATCACACTAAGAAAATGCGAAGTGTGCAAGATGCTTCAATTCTGTTTGTCGTACACAACCTTACACTCTACTACACCTTACTCTGATTAGACGAGGTCACTTCCGTATTTCTTTTACGTCCGTGGCTAATTATACGTCTAAATTAAAATCGTAAGTAACAGGATTGCTACCATGTACCTTACATTACTTGTTGTATTTTCATTGTCTGCGCCCGTACATTTTCCGTTTGAGATAAGGCTTTGTTTAGATTTTAATTAATGGTAACATAGGAAGTGTTGATTTCATTTTAGCAATATTTTTCTGTTTCCTATTACGAGACGAGTATAGGTTTCCTTGGATGACAAGAATGAAACCGGATCTCATATTTCTTAGTGAAGATGAAAACGTACTTACTTACTTAGAAAGAATCCTCACACACCCATGCATACATTATATAAACGACCTATATACGTCCCACTGCTGGGCACAGGCCTCACCTCAACTATGAGGTGGAACAAGCCATACTCCAACACGCGGGTTCAGTGCGGATTGTTGGAGAAGTGTAAGGTTAATGAGCAACCTTCATGTCAGATGTTATCAAGTCGCCCTAAGGCCTCTGACGAGGCTTAACGACTGACATCTAGCGAAGGCAATCGACACGGAGATGCCCGAAATACACATCACTAAATTTCGGTCGGGGTGGTCACCCATCCCATTGCCGACCCGGCGTGTGTTGCTTTACAACAACGATCGTCGCCGATCACTGTCACAACTGCGCCACGAGCACCTCATATTATGGCTAACGTAGCCAATTTTGTTTTAAACATACTCGCACATTGAGCACACCGTAATAATGATAATAATATAATACGATCTTTTTTTTTATCTGTTTGTACTAGTCTGGGTAGTTTCTATGTATATTGAGTATGTATTTACCAAAAAATGGCAATTCAGGATTCATATTTTTTATTATCATCCCAAAAATAGATTATGTTGCCAAAGGGATTAAACGAATGATTATACACTGCTCAAAAGTGTCTAGGGATATTTCAAGGATTTTCATACAAAGTATAGCTATTTGGGAGGCTGTAAAAATAAAAATATTGATACCAACGTAGAAATTTTTAGAACACATAAACTGCTATACCTGCCCTTTCAGATTGTATGAAGAAAATCACTGTAGTAGCATTATTGTACAATCGTAAGGACGTTAAAAAAAGACAAATTTTTCTTTTAAAAGGCGTCAAAATTTTAGCAAAACCAAAGGTTTTTTTTTGTAATATTCTTAACCTTTATCTGATGCCTCTGTCCTCGCGTTATTCTAAGATAATGCTCAACTTGTAAACAAACTTAACTTTATGAAATATTTGAAAAATGAAATCCCTATGATATCTATCCCTAGACAGTTTTGATGTGTGTATTTTGGTTTTGTGTTGTCAGTAGGACGGAAAGTATCGTTGGTTATAAATGTAAAGGAAAGTAAAAATAATCTTTATTCATGTAAACCTATTAAAAAGCACTTATGACAAGTCGCAACATTAAAATTAAAACAAGTAATAATGTGATTCTACCACCGGTTTGGACGTGTTGATTCTACCGAAAAGAAACCGGCAAGAAACTCCGTAGTTTTTTTTTTAAATCTTGTTTGGTTATGATTTGATCACATTGTGTCGTAATGAAGTGTCTATGGCTCGAGCTATTAGAAGATCCGGTAATTGGATGGGTGACCATCCCGACAGAAATTTATCAATGGCTATTTTTACCACATACACCGAGCCTTCATACTGATTCGTTAACAATAAAATCTTTTGCTTTTGAAATGAAATTCCTTTCTTTTAACCATTCAAATTCGTTTTTTTTTTCAAGTAATTACACACTGCGTGTTAGCAGGTTAAAGTGGCAGTGGATGTGGCACATAGCTCGAAGGACTGATGGTCGTTGGGGCCGGAAAGTCCTCGAGTGGAGACCATTCGAGGCCAAGCGCAGCGTGGGACGCAAGCTGGACGGATGACCTCATAAAGATCGTAGGGTCTCGGTGGATTCAGGCCGCCTACAGTCGGCCGCTCTGGTAATCTATGGGGGAGGCCTACGTTCAGCAGTGGACGTTGTGTGGCTGCTGATGATGACGATGACTATTACACAGTACTTTCAAATCGTTAAGATTCTTATTTTTTACCACTAAATAAACATACCCTCACCACCCTCACGACCATATCACTAATGGGTTAGTCAGAGGCGCACTGACTGTTGCCGTCATGGTGAACATACACGTATAAAATCATTTATAAATAAAACATACAATACATGTACATAATGTGACTCTACCACCAGCATCGGAAGGTTTTTTTTTCTGAAAAGACCCGGCAACAAACTCAGCAGTTACAGTACAAAGTGAATGTTTGAATAACCAACCAACACTTAAAACATTAACATAAACGGCCTATATACGTCCCACTGCTGGGCATAGGCCTCACCTCAACTATGAGGTAGAACGAGTCATACTCCAACACGCGGGCTCAGTGTGGATTGCTAGAGTGGGGTAAGGTTAAAGAGCAACCTCAATGTCAGATGTTATCAAGCCGCCCTGAGGCCTCTGACTAGGCTTGAAGGCTCACATCTAGCGACGTCAACCAAGACCAGACTCAAAATATTAAGCAACTAAATTCCCTACCTATTCTCAACCCTAATCAAAGCAATCAACATATATCAGCTTCTGTTTTTCATACCCTTATAACATAAGTACTAAGTACCGTGAACATTCAAAAACAATTAAAGTGTCGTATTTATTTACGTTAAGCAATTTAAGTGATCATATAAACTTCAGAGGGTAAAGATTTTCCTGGAAAGTTGCCGCCCCCACCTTTTAATTAGCAAAAAGTTACCTTCGCTATAATATTCTTTGTACAGAAAAGAGTGATCAAACGATATTAACTTTTTCTGTTGTGAAGTAAAAAGTAACTAAAGTCATTAAAATCTTGAAAAGCTCTGCGTACGGATGATTGACTAAATATATACGTCTCACTGCTGGGCAAATGCCTCAACTTCAAATAAAAGGTGGCAAAAGCCGTACTCCAACTATTGAAATAATTAGGTCCGAGGGATCTTGCAGCAATAAAAACGTATTTAAGAATTGATTATAAGAAGCAGAGATTTAAATTGTTAGATGCGCCCATGCCAAAAATGTGTCATCGGGATGGGTGACCACCCCGACCGAAATTTAGTGATGTTTATTTCATATAACATCTGACATGAAGGTTGCTCACTAACTTTACACTCCTCCAACAATCCGCACTGAGCCCGCGTGTTGGAGTGTGGCTCAATCCACCTCATAGTTGATGTGAGGCCTGTGCCCAGCAGTGGGACACATATAGGCCGTTTATGGATAGTAAGTAAGCATATTTAAACGAACCAACAGTCATGCAGTTTTGACATGAAATATAAAACAGAACAAAAAAACATAAGTAAACTAAATAAACTTAAGTCAACCCATTCCCCAAGGTGGCACCTGTAAGTCTAGCACGAACCTCTCACGTTTCGGTATCCGAAAAGCAAACGATTCCTTATTTTCCTACATATGTCTTTAAAAAAAAGTATCGTTTACTTTTCGAAATGGTACCAAAACGTTAGCGGTTCGGTCTAGCCCTCCTGTTCACAAGGCCCCCAATAGGGTTATTTGCTGTTCACCAGTGAATTTATCACGCGATCAGCGAATTTATAATGCATCAGGAACGCGCAGATGCATTATTTAGTTAAAGCCCTCCTGTTCACAAGTTGACGTGTGAACCCTCGTCCCACCAAACCATATTTTACGAAATGGAACGACTTGTCACACAATAATGCTCAGTTTTACGTTGTTTCTTGTCCTTTTGGGTAACTGTCAAGATTAAGGGACTAAGTTTTTGTATATCTGTTGTACACACGTAAACGAGTCATGACATCAATTATTTTACTAGTTGTTTGCTTGCTATAATTCAATCTACCTTATCATCATTCATAATATTCTAACCAAGTCTTTAGGACATTCAGGGGTCCATAATACTATCAAGCTGGAATACTGTTCCCAGATTTAGTGTTATATACCTTTAATCTGAAATAATTATGTTAATTTTGACTATCCTAACCTTTAACGATTTAAAGATTTTTATAACAGCAGCCGGGACGGGAGCAGCTTTTTGAACACGTAATATTCATCTTGGAAACTATAATTCATTGCTGAATCGAATGAATGAAATGAAATGAAATGAAATTTTATTGTGAACATAAATTCGGGTACATATTAGCAGATCAATTTGCTCTAAAATACAACCGCCAAATTTTACCTTCTCAGGTGAATTCACATTTCTACACACTAAAGATAACAAGTTGTAACTCAATTATTAAAACTATTTCTTAGACTACTTAACTAATATACTATTTATAACTTATATTATTATACTATAAAACTATTATATTCATTTACTAACAAGTTGTAAAAAATCTTTAACACTATAAAAACACTTTTCCATTAGCCATGTTTTAATATTTTTTTTAAACCTATTTAATTCCATGTCTTTAAAATGATCTGGCAATTTATTAAAAATATCAATACACATTATATAAGATTTTTTTGAAGCTAATGACAATTTAACATAGGATTTCAATCAACATGGGGGCCCACCGGGAAGCCAGGCCAAGTCACAGTTCAGGTGTGGCAGTGTAGTGTTAATAGGTACCCACTGCGTACTGGATGTGATCGGCCGATGAAGAGCGATTCGAGGGAATCCAACTGGTGCCGAGGTCACGATTTAGTAGTTATGCGTCCAGCCTAACATCGCCAACGTTCCGGGTATATAGGTCGAGTTCTTAAAGTAGGCGTCGTAGGCCGAATCCTAGGCAATGAGGAATTAAGACAAACGGTCAAAAGAGTCTTGAGACCTATTTTGACAAAAGCTAAAAGTCAGATTTATCAAAATATTTTTTTAAAGTCGGAAATCGAACGTGATGGTTTCGAAAAGAAAATGCCAGCCTGTATTATTATGCCATCTTGTAGTGTCACGTAAAATTACCAAATAAAATTATATGGCAATTCAAAAAAAAGGTCTTATTTTCAACACCTGTGTTCGAGTGCGCTGAGTTCAGCTTCGTATTGCAAGCATTAAATTCAAATAAGAATTATCTTTTAGTACTTTTTTTTTGGTTGGTGAAGACGAATAAAATATGCTTTCTTTCCTCATATTCACTAATATGAGGAAAATAAACAAATTTTATTAAGAATGCCACCTTTTCTACAGTTTGCCGTCTAATGTTACTTCCCAGAATTTATTCCTTGTAAGCGACACTACGAGACGACATAATAACAAAAGTCGACCTTTTTTTCATCGTGTTTTTAGAAAAGTCTATTATATTATTAAAAAACTCCATTTGTGTGAACATGTTGTACCTAACTATGGTTAATTTATATCTTAGTTTGTCGTTTGGACAGTAAATACTGACAAAATTTTAGTGGATTTAGTAGATAGTATAAAATTAAGAACCGCAATACTTCTTTCATAAGTAAATTGGATCTACGCAATATCTAGTTGTTAAGTAAATTGTCCTAGAGACCATTGCAATATCCGCCAAGGGTCACTAAGTCAAAAGTGCTCAAATTATTACAACACCATGTATCCACTTAGTGCGAAATAAAGTTTTAAAGTTTGAAGTTATCGATTTTCGCCGGTTCGATTCCCGGCTAGGGAAAAAGTTTTTAAAAAATCTGATTATGTAGTTTAAAATTTTATCAAAATCGGTATCTAGCCTGCTTTGAGCGTTATTCTACATAGTTTAGGATTTGGGCAACCACGCCCACTTGAAAAGCTCACCCGTTTACCACTTTATAACGAATCCCACGTAATAGCATTATACAAACAATAGTGTTAAATATAAAAAAACGTAACCTACGCATTGAGATTTTCCAAACTTTGCGTTATTTAAGATTAGGTCTGGATTTAGCATCAAGTCATTTAGCTTTTATCAATCGAATATCAAGGAGGAATCGTTAATCTGCGAAGAGTTACCTAAAGTCAATTAGTCTAGACGATAAGTACTTATAGAAGTTTAGTGATGTTCTAGAGAGATAGAAGTAATAAATACACAGGTTAGGGCTGTAGGAAAACGGTCAAGGTCACGACTCCAGTACAACTAAAGCGATAAAACTCCAATAAATCAAGCAGTTACGAAGCCGTAAAATCGGCGGTCACACCCATCGTACATTATGACAGACAAACAGACACACCTGCGCTCCGATAGAGGTCGCTTTGTGGAGAATAGGGTAGATGACTATGAGTGATTTTGCATGTTTTTTTATGTTCCACAAAAATAATAATTGATTACAAATGTTATTGTAAAACCACAATCGAAATTCGTTTCAAAATGAGGCTACAATAGGCCTGCAAACTTGGGTGGGCAAGTCCATTTCATATGTGTTAAATTTTTGTAAAACAATATCACTTTTTTGTAACCCAAACTATTATGAAGGAATTATGTTAGGAGACCATTATCATAAACGCAATATTGAATATAGCTGTCGAACAAAGTTATTACGCGCTCCTTACAAAAACAGCGACAGTGACGTCACTGTCGCTGTCACTTTTGTATGGAGCGTTTTTGGGCAAGTCCAAAAATGTGCATTTCAAATTGTGATATCTCTGGTGGTATTGATCCAGATGAAGTGATTCTTTGAGGATTGTTTACATAAATGTAAGGTCTTTCGATAATAAACAAAAAAAAAAAATACAGTCATCATGCCTATTGGCCTCGGAAAGAGGTGATGCCAAAGCATAAACATTGAAGTGTGTATTCCAGATTTTGTGGAATGTAGACCGCATTTGTGGTCATTAGTGTTGGCGCTCGATAGTTTATCGATGGTTCAATAAAAGCAGGCAATCAAATGGTTTAGCAGTTACTTAAAAGATAGACAGCAGTATGTAGCACTTGAGAAGCCAGGTGGGTCTTAACTAATGTCGGCACCACAGCTAAGCACAGTAATACGTGGGGTTCCACAAGGCTATAAATTGGGCTCTATCATGTACAGTGCAGACATATAAAATAATATTAAGCATTGCCGGTATCACCTTTAGGCCGACGACTTGCAGTTGTCTTTGTCTTTTTTACCTGAGGACCTCTTACAACAGTCTCCATGGTAAATGATGAGCTGGATCCCAATCCAGCTTGACAAGACTGTTGGGTTTGCACCAAGATGATACGGATATCATCTTGGTGTCTGAACTGATGATGATAGGCTCAAAGGTGAATACTGAAAGACTAAAAAGTAAAGTCCCATTGTTAAACATTGAAACTAATGGAGAACCTGTCGAGCACATTGATAGGGCAAGAAAATTGGGGCTTATGTTTAACTGCTAGCTCAATTTTGGAGATCACATTACGGAGAGTGCACGGAATTGTTTCTGTAGGTTGAGATAACTGTACAAAATAAGACCTTATCGATATTATGTAATTGTTATAGTATCGGTAGCCACGATAACGTAAACACTATCTATACTACAATACTATAAATAGTATCGATACTAATTTTGATATTGAACTACAATACAATCGATCATATCGATAGTATTGTAATTAGTTGATACTATTGTACCAAACTAAACTATTGAAGTTTCAATACTTTCGATATTTCGATCGAATTTTCAAGGTTAACTATCGATAGTTTGGCAACACTAGCGATAATACATTTCAAGAGTATGATAAATGTAACCTTATTTAAGTGAGTTTTCACACTAAGTGAGCCGTGCAGTTGCCGTTCTCGCGAAGTGTGTTACGAGCTTTAATGTGCGAGTCCGACTCGTTTGGCCGCTTTTATCAAAATGCTCATTCAATGATGCCCTTCCAAAAGCTTTAAGGTCAAGTTGAGTAACTTTGAATTTCAGTGTAACATTTAATCCACTGTTTAAATACAGTAAAAGTACCTACATTCATACATACTGTTTTTATGGTTTGTTTTTGAGCCAATCCCTCATAGACTCAACATCTTTTTGGAGTACTTGTCAAAAGTAACAGATCTAAAAGAGTGGATTCAATGTTACACTGAAATTAAAGGTTCCCTAACTTGACTGTACTTGCCGAAGTTGAACTATTGACCCAAATTATTAGCCTGTGCCAGAGAATGAGCAAACTGTCCAAGTTGCCTCGTGCCCTCTGCTTAGTAGGCCAGTGGATATTAACATTAAATTCGCAAAGCACGATGTAGTGCTGCATTTTTGGTATGTTATTTGGATCGGTTAGGGTGATGTAAATCCCAATTTGCAACTTCGAAAAAGTTGTTCTCGCTGCGCACCACGTGATAAACTGCGAAAATTTTGGACTTTTTTCACTTTTTGCTCTAAAAGTCATAAACTATGCGTTTCCGACAAGTAACATTCACTACACAAATGAAGGTTATTAAATTTGCAACAAATTCAGCTTAATTGCAGCTCTCTAAACCTTATAACGACTAAACTGTGGCCATTCGAAGATGGTTAGTTTTTCCCGAAATATTGAAATTAATGCCACGTTTTTTTACAATTACCACTGTACTGTCACCTTCCTTGAATGCCAGCCGACACACAAAGCAGACTCCCGGTGGAACCGTCATTTTTATGACTATTTAGCCTGACTTCGTTCGCGTTAATAAGATAATAGTTTTTTGGCTGCTCCCCTGCGTTACCGGGTAGGCTACTTCCAATTACTATCTTGTGCGAAAATCAAAACCAAAACATAAGCCCGAAGGCATTTGTTTAGTTGATGGGAGTTTTAGCCAGTTTACACTGTTACCGCCTATGTTAGCTTATGTTTTGATATGCATATTGTGAGTGATTCTGTTGTAAAAATGTCGGTTCTACCGGGAGTCTGCTTTGTGTGTCGGCTGGCATTCAAGGAAGGTGACAGTACAGTGGTAATTGTAAAAAAACGTGGCATTAATTTCAATATTTCGGGAAAAACTGACTATCTTTGAAAGGCCACAGCTTAGTTGTTATAAGGTTGAGAAAGCTGCGGTTAGGCTTAAATTGTTGCAAATTTAGTGAACTTTATTTATGTAGTGAATATTACTTGTCGGAAACGCATAGTTTACGACTTTTAGAGCAAAAAGTGAAAAATGTCCCAAATTTTCTCAGTTTATCACACGGTGCGCAGCGAGCACAACTTTTTCGAAGTTGCAAATTGGGATTTACATCACCCTAACTGATCCAAACAACATACCAAAAATGCAGCACTACATCGTGCTTTGCGAATTTAGAGTTTTTTAGTGTCGATTTCTACTGGCCTATAGTCACACGTTAATAATTCCTTGAGACACGGATGAATCGTTAGTAATAGCAATTTAGTTCCGCTGAGTTATGTTACACGGCTTAATTGGTCTTAGACATCCAAGTTTAGTGATTTCATCTAGAGCTTGTGTCATAGAAGTATTATTTTATTTTTATTATAATCACCCTGCGCTATCCCATTGCTAGGCAAAGGCCTCCCTACCCCTCTTCCACTGACTCCACTCTTCTTCTTCTTTTCGAGTTAGACTTTGGAGGGCTGGTTCAAAATGGCTCTAGACCGCAATCAGTGTCACAGAATAAAATAAAAAAAATGACGTAGTGTCTTCTTTTTGTCTGTAGCACTTGGTAAACTTTTGTACAATTTACAATCAAATAAACCACCAATAAAGATGAAAACAAAACACAGCGTTCACACGTCCCAGCTGGAGTATCAATTGTGAGGTAGGATGAGCCACATACCACAAATGCGGGCTCAGTGCGGAATGTTGGAGTGAGTAGGGGGCTTTAGGCTAGTGAGAGACCTTGCTGTCAGAATGTTATACAGCCGCCCTTATGCCTTAAGCAAGGTCAGCTGGGATCAACTCTTTCCTGTTTTTATAAGCCTAAACTGTTACTTATCAATCTGTTTTGACTAGTTTTTTTTATCAGATCATCATTATTCTAGCCCACATTTTACAATTGATGAGTCAAGGCCTCTAAGGCCTTTTCTTTTCTACGCCATTTTCCTGTACGAGTATCCCCTGCTTCATTTCAGTCGTTCACTCTTGACTGAGTGGTCATGGTCAGTATATTGGTCAGTTCTTGCGTTGACCCTGCTTTGACGATACTAACTTCGCCATAGTGACCGATGCTTTGTAGAGTGGGAGCTATCGTTGACGCTGAGGTGCGTCACTGACCCGCATCCCTTGCTACGCTCATCGTGGCCTCACGGCCACGGATGAGCGTAGCGTAGCAAAATGAATAAAGCACATTCATTTTGCTGAGGTGCCCGTGGCGCAGTTATGACAGTGATCGGTGACGATCGCTGTTGTAAAGCAACACACGCCAGGTCGGAAATGGGATGGGTGACCACCCCGACCGAAATTTAGTGATGTATATTTCGGGCATCTCAGTGCTTCGGAAGGCACGTTAAGCAGTTGGTCCCGGTTGACGTTGCTAGATGTCAGTCGTTAAGCTTAGTCACAGGCCTTAGGGCGGCTTGATACCATCTGACTTTAAGGTTGCTCACTAACCTTACACCCCTCCCACAATCCGCACTGAGCCCGCGTGTTGGAGTATGACTCGTTCCACCTCTTAGTTGAGGTGAGGCCTGTGCCCAGCAGTGGGACGTAAATAGGCCGTTTATGTTATTCATTTTGCTGCAAATTTCTGCAAATGTCTTTATACCGAAATTAAATCAAATAACCACTCAAAAAGTAATGGTCATTACCGAATAAAATCAAAGAAACAGTACACATTTCGGCGAATGAAAAGTTGTCTCAAACAATTTAGTAACAACCTGAGGCGCTGTTAAGCCGTTTAATTTATTACTGCCAACAGAAATGACGAATTTCATGAGTTACCATGAAAATTATTAATAATGATTTATTACATTCACCTTGGAGTTTTTGATCCATGGAGGTTATGTGGGGTCTCAAATAAATATTTAAATTGTATCTTTCAACTGGGACAAAATATGCCAAAACGACGATGCAACAACATAAATGAAATTAAATATGTATGTAACCCCTGGAAAAAAAATATGTTTATTAATTTAAAAATAAATTCAATATAATTTAAAAAAATAATTTACAATAATAATATAACTAGCGTGTGGCGCTAAGAGGGTTTCCACTCAGCATGTGTCAAGTACACCTAATGGTGTTCTTGATTGACGCTGGTCTTCCGTGGATGTAAGACCAGCGTCAATCAAGAACACCAAGGCAAGAGTAAGGTACTACTCTACGCAAACGGCATAAGAAAGAAAACACGGAAAGTAAATTTTTTACTCCAAGACCTTACAAAGATACTTTCAGTATCTAGGTACGTTAGGCTCATTTTGTTCGTTCCTTCGGAACTTTTGGTATAGTTTTTTTTAAAACAAAATAATAAATGTAGATTGTTATAATGTGTGTCAAGTGAACTTGAAAATATTTATGCCGTTCAGCTTATTCATTCACATTTTGAAGATAATAATGAATAATTATAAGGCAGCTAAACTACACTGAAGTAAACAGTTTTTTACTTGAGCTTTTGAAAAACCAAGACTAATTTTGGAGCACTAAGCAAAGTGTGTAAAAAATAATGAAATCCACTAATAAATAATGAACATTCAAAGTCAGTGTTTTCCATACGCATCCATTTAATTTGGCAGCTATTCAAAGTTGGCATTGTTTCAACAGAACTTTTATTTATTAAATCGTAGCGAGTTTTTTGTTCACAAACAAAAAAACAGACGTAAACTCATTTAGAATTAGGCTGCAAGTGTTGAAACGTTGCAATTTGTTTGAAATAACTGTCAGATGCATTGTGAACGTTGTAAAATAGCACACACTTTACATTTGATGTCAATATTATAACATACTAGAGGCTTCCCGCGCCTTTTCTGCATCGATTTTAGTTTTTAAACCAAATCTACCTTTATAAATTTATCTTATTATTTTTATTTATCGGATCCTGCCACCATGCTCTGCTGGAAGAAATTTCTTATTAGAGATAAGCTCACCTGTATGTACTTTCTGTGTTCTGATTATTTTCAATGTACGTAACCATATTTTTGTGTACAAACTAATAAATAAATAAATAATTAATTATAGCCTATGTGTTACATAACATGACATGTGTGTCATAATATGATGTATGAGCTAATATTACTGTGAATTTTCATCCAATTACGAGGCGCCTGCGACACATTTCTCAACTACGCGGTCATTAACGCTTAACTTGTTTGTATTTAAAGAAGGTCCGCCAAATTGTCCCCACATCCGGCGAAAAATTAATATATCTAAGTTTTTAGAGTACAAATAGAGAAAATATAACATGGTTTCAGAATAATTGCTGAGTAAATTATTTATTTTTTCCTTTCCTTTTTATTACATCTTGGTTTTTCATTGTATGTAATTATTTTCGATCTTGTTGTCTGAAAATAAAGTTTATTATTATCATAGTGTGCCTATGAAAATTCAAATGGAAAAAAAATATGTGTTAGCACGTGAATTTAGGAATACTAGTAAAATTTGTACTCTCGAAACTAAGATACATTAAGTAGGTACATTTGCGCCGGGCCTGGGGTAATTTTGTATGGAATTTCGCCGATCTCCTTAAAGTTTTGGTTTCAACTAAAGATTTTTAATATTTGTGTTTCTTTGGAACTGCTTTTGATGCCTTTTCTAAACCTTCTTTTAAAAAGTCTTCATGGCACCTAGAGATAAATATGCTCCCGATCTTAAAAACAAAACTTTACTCAACTGAGTACTCGCAAAAGTTCCAAACTAGAACATTAAAATTCCACAGAAATGATTTTACTTTGCGAATTCATTCAAACAAAGTTTTGGCTGTTTCCGGCCAAACTAAGCGACTCCATGTTTCCTACGACAAAGTTTGGTACGGTCGGTAAATGGGTCAGCCTGGGTATTGCAAATTAACAGCAAAAGGTAAAGGAAAGGCTTTGGACATTAAAGTTTTAGAATGAGGATATTTTAAGGCAGCATTGCCTCGCCAGGTGGATGCATGACCTTTTTCAAACAATATGCAGGTCGACTAACAGATTGGAAAGAACCTAAGGCTCAGTATGGCATCAGTATAACACTTTGGTTGATCACTGTCTCAAAGTGGAAGATATTCTTAAGACAAATTTAGTGATTCAGCTTATAATTATCCTATATGCGCCACACTGCTGGGCACAGGCCTCACCTCAACTATGAGGTGGAACGAGCCATACTACAGCACGAGGGCTCAGTGCTAATTGTTGGAGGGGTGTAAGGTTAGTGAGCAGATGTTATTAAGCCGCTCTAAGGCCTCTGACTAGGCTTAACGACTGACATCTAGCTACGTTAACCGAGACCAACTGCTTAACGTGCCTTCCGAAGCATTCTATTAAGCATTATATTCGCTGTTCTTGGACAAGGTTGACGAGAGTTTGCCCTGTGGTATGGGGCGTCAGAATGCCACGGTTTCCCCCCGCCTGTCGTAAGAGGCTACTAAATGGGGGCCTTCGGGGTCAATGGGAGTGCATATGGCGGGGGCTGTGTGCCTCTATTCCAAGTGGCCCCGAGGAAGGGCGGCGGGGTAAGAGTGAACTCAGACCACCGTACACACCGGCGGGTGTAGAGGGGAGGTATAACTCCCCTCGAGCTGGGCTGGCTAAGCCAGCAAAGCGCGCCAGGGGTCCACCGGTTTTATGAAGTGAAAAAACAACAATAATTTATAAAAAAATTGTATAATCCAAACCAAGGTTTCTTTTGTAGTTGACAACAAAGTATGCATGTCTTTTTTCGCTGTGTAACCAAAAAACGATGTTTTTCTGTGTGCAGTCTTGATAGAGAAAACAACTTACTGTTCTGGTGGTAGACCTATTTAATATTGAGGTATAGGTACATGTCTAATTAATGAGTATATTTAGTTGGGTTGATTCGATTAGAAAATTTTGAAGTATTTAACATGTTTATATGAATTTGTTGGCTATCTTCAACATAGTCATAGCCATGGGGCTATGAGTCTCATTATCATCCTCAGTAGCTACATGATGTCCACTGCTGAACATAGGCCTCTTTCATAGATTACCAGAGCAGCCGGTTGTAGGCGGCCCCAACGGCCGTCAGTCCTTCGAGCTATGTGTCCCGCCCACTGCCACTTCAACCTGCTAACACGCTGGGCTACGTCGGCGAATTTGTTCTCCTATGGATTTCCTCATTTCTGATTAGATCTCACAGCCCCCTCCATAGCACGTTGGGTGACCTTGAGCTTTCTTATGAGGCCCACAGTGAGTGACCATGTCTCAGATCCATATGCCATCACTAGTAACACACACTTCATGGCTATGAGTAATGATGATGGTAGTGTTGTTTTCTAATAAAATTTATGAGATTTATATGTGAAAAAAACATCAACGTTGCCGCTTTGTTATAACAGCTGTGGCTGAAGCTATACGCTCGCTTTGTTTATTTACGTCAAATGAATAATTAAGCTAGCAAAATATTTTTAGACGCTCCTTGTTCTTTGTAGAAAGAAACATTTTTCTGGCACAAAAGATTCGGCTTGCGTTTGTTTTTCGGTTCAAAAATTAACAGTGTTTTCAAGAGTAATTAACTGCGAATGGTAAATTTTACAAATGACTGAACCTCTGTTAGTAAAAACAATAGCGATACTATTATGAAGGAATAATATTTTGTGAAAGTATGAACCACGGCCTCAAACAATTATAAAAATTCATATGTGATTGTAAATCTTACCTTAATGTTATTTTGTTATGTCGCACCGCCTACTGTACTTTTCTGCTTAGCCTCATGGTTGACTGGTAAAGAATGCCTTTTTGGAATTAAGTCCGCCTTTTGTACCATTCAATGTTGTGCAATAAAGAATAAATAAATAAATAGCTATTTTCTTTATTGAACTTGATAAAATAAATAATATTTTTTTATATATCACATATACGTATAATTATCATCAATTTAATTACATTCACTACATTACGTTTCATTAAATAAATTTAATATTCATAAAATTATTACATAAAGTGTCTAGGGATATCTCAAGCATTTTCATACAAAGTATAGCTATTTCGGAGGCTGTAAAAATTAAAATATTGATACCAACGTAGAAATTTTTAGGACACAGAAACTGCTATAACTGCCTTTTCAGATTGTATGAAGAAATCCATTGTGGTAGCATTATTGTACAATCGTAAGGACGTTTAAAAAAGACAGATTTTTCTTTTAAAAGGTGTCAAAATTTTAGCAAAATCTAACCTTTTATTTTTTGTAATATTCCTAACCTTCATCTTATGCCTCTGTCCTCGCGTTAGTCTAAGATAATGCTCAACTTGTAAACAAACTTAACTTTATGAAATATTTTAAAAATGATATCCCTATGATATCCCTATAGTCCAGTCATTTAAGCTTAAATTAGGTAAGAATCTCGGAATTCGAGATACCCAGCTGTAAGTCTGTAAATACTTGTATATTGACACCCTTAAAGTTGTCTCAAAACCTACATATGGTAGGGTGTACGCAACTATTAAATTTCATGGTCAAAGTTCACATAAATCGGTTTTTTGCGCTTTTTTTGTAAATATCTCATTTCCTATGGGTTTCTTGCTATGTGTATTTATCATCAATATTGTAGAATACAAAATTGTCTACCAATTTTGTTTGAAGATTTTTTTCATACGGTGAACCGTTTTCGAGATAGAGGGCGCAGAGCGCGCGGTCACAGCATCACTTCAGGTGTATATTATCAAGTTCAAACTTGGTCAGGGCATGACTTGGAACCCCAGGTATGGGGTTAGGCAATGCGAAACGATTTTCTGGAGCCTATCATGACAATTTTACCACCTGCTCCAAAACATTTGCTAAATACAATTTTCTGCAACTGCAAGAGTGGTTGTGGTTCGCGATGCGGATGCAGGAAAGCTGGCTTGCAAAAAGCTTGTCTCAATGCTCTCTACCATATCAGGGCGACATTAACGAAGATGGAACGTTTGACCCCGAAATCATGGAAGAACTTGAAACAAATGTCGTTGAAGACGATAATGAAGACCAGTTTGATGACGGTGAAGAGGAAGAAGCCATACCATGCCATACCTGGGGTTCCAAATCATGCCCTGACCAAGTTTGAACTTGATAATATACACCTGATGTGATGCTGTGACCGCGCGCTCTCCGCCCTCTATCTCGAAAACGGTTCACCGCATGAAAAATTTTTTCAAACAGAATTTGTAGAAAATTTTGTATTCTACAATATTGATCTTAAATACATATAACAAAAAACCCATAGGAAATAAGACATTTACAAAAAATGTGCAAAAAAAACGCTTTCTGTGACCTTTGACCTTGAAATTTAATAGTTGCGTACACCTTACCATATGTAGGTTTTGAGACCACCTTAAGGGTGTAAATATACAAGTATTTACAGACTTACAGCTGGGTATCTCGAATTCCGAGGTGAACTTACTATAATGACTGGCCTATAGACAGTTTTGATGTTTGTATTTATGAGGAGGTAGAGCTAACCTTTTTATCATCCCCCTAGTTCATAAAACCTTAACCAGCCTTTCAGCAACACTTTTACTTTTGTATGGCTTTGACACTTTTATTCTTGTTGCTGCCGCCATTTGCGAGTAAGTGACATAACACGTCAAATTGCTTATACAATGCTTTTATCTACGGACGTAAAAGAAAGACGGACGCAACGTCGTCTAATCATGAGTGAAGCATATTATCAGCTCTGCCAGTTTAGGTGTGTGCGTGACTAGCACGTGTCATTGGCGCCGTCACGTGGGATAAAATAGCGTACTTTGTCGCACCTAGTGTGTTTGTGTGAGTGTAGTAGGTCGTGTACAACAAACTAACTTGTAGCACCTTGCATGCTTCACATTTTTTTAGTGTGATGCTACGTCCGTCTTTCTTTTACGTCTGTGGCTTTAGCGTTGCGTTGTTTCTATTAATGTGGTAAGTGTTTGATATTAAGGAGAAAAACTAACTTTTTATTACTTAATACTTTTTACTACTTTTCATTACTTTTTATTACTGCAGAGCATCACGTAAATTACTACCCTTTCAAGAATACTCGCAAATGCATGAATGGCTTCAAATAATTAGGCCATTTGATACCACCCTACCCAAAAAATCGTAAAAAATCGTACCGTTTTGAAATCTTCTTTGTTTTCAACTTTGTTTCCGGGCTCATTAAGAGCATGTTTCGGTACCGAAAATGTTTTATTGGACAATGAAAATGTTTTACCATGAAGGAAATAACAATCAACCTTGTACATACTAAGTATTCTGATTTGTTTTGTTAAGTTTTAATTGGAATGCTTAGTTATTCAAAAATATATAATGAGCCGAGTATGAAGT
The DNA here is from genome assembly GCA_950022985.1 of Udea ferrugalis. Lineage (NCBI taxonomy): Eukaryota > Metazoa > Arthropoda > Insecta > Lepidoptera > Crambidae > Udea > Udea ferrugalis. The sequence continues at coordinate 1,072,210 of OX465521.1, forward strand.
TATCATGCAGCGTGAGTTTTACTTATTTACGATTGTCAAAAATCTGATCTTATCTTTTTGTTTAGTTGGTCTTTAAAAACCAAACTAAACAGGTTGGATTATTTATTTGTCAAAAAACATTGCTGTGCTTTATAACACTTAGGTTGGGTTGCACCATCTGACTTTAACAATAACAAACATCAAAATTTCAGTTAAAGTACCGGTCAGGTAAGCACAAATGACGTCAAATTGACAAATTTGACAAAAACTTTAACTTTAACTTCTACTATGGTGCAACTTACCCTTAAAATACATGAATGTACAATTTGAGATCGTCAATACAATAAAAAATAAAATGAATCATGTCAGAAAATAATAATTCAGAACAATAACTTGGTTACAAGCTGGGAGGTAACAGTAACTCACTATTAATAAAACCAGTTTTACTCTCCAACAAATTAATATGAGAAACATGAAAAAAATGTTTTTTCTGATTATCTAAATTGAAATAAGTAAATGGTTGATCAGACTATTTTTGCCGTGAAGTCTGATATTATTTCACACTAATACAAACCAAATTCACAGAATACTAATTGTTTCCGACTAACCAAATATTTTGATTACTGTAAGAAGGATATTTATTTGGAATTATGGAAGTAAATGAACTCGACCTCCATAAGATTCATCGGATAAGTAGACAATGACTTATCAATCTGACATGCAAACAGGAAACAATAAAATTATTGACCTGTAGATAAACCATAGCTCAAACAAGATGTCAGAGCTTTTGTCCTTTGACCTTTCCGTCCTGTTATACTTACGACAGAAACTCCAGTTTGCCACCAATGTTATTATAAAACAAACACGTAGATATGTTACTTGTGCTAAAAAATGGCACCCGAAATTAAGACTTTTGCCCACCTGAGCAAAGCATTGACAGTTTGAGACAACACTGCGCAACATGTCTGGTTTAGGGCCGGCGCCCACTATCGGCATCGGCACGCTTCAGGATTTTAAGGTGGCAAATAGTAATATACTCTAACATAATGGCAATAAAGTAGAAAATGCCGAAACAGCAGCCTCAAGCGATATTTTTGTTATTACGAGAACACATCACGGAAATTTCTACTTTATTGCCATAATGTTAAAGTATATTGCTATTTGCCACCTTAAAATCCTGAAGCGTGCCGATGCCGATAGTGGGCGCCGGACCTTACGCTCTAGTAAAAAGTCATGCTATCTTGTACACATGGTCAAATTATAGTTAAGTACACCCAGGGGACCATTTTTGACTTCGCGTCAGTACTGACCATAACCTGTCTATATCTTTTAAATACCGTTGTTTGCCACCACCTTATTTCTTGTGATATCCTCTAAAGAAACTTCGAGCATAGCTAGCTCCTTAACTAAGCGCAACTACCTTAAACTTTTTGAAACAGCTATGGTATTCCAGTAGGTGCCAAAACTCACTTTGCTCGTGAAGAGTGATCTTTAAAATTCAATTTCTTTGCGACCGTAATCGTTCGAGAAAAAATAACTAACATTTTTAATTATTTACATACAAATGGAGAGAAAACACTAACAGAGTGAAGCGTATTGATGATTGAAGTAAGCGTGAAGCATCGAGGTGTGAAGTAATGTCAACCGGAATGCCACCCCAGTCCCGCTTTTAGTGTTTGGCACCGTAAGTCAAGATAGGTTTTGTGTAGGTTATTTTATATTAGCATTAGGGTTAATGCATTATCATCTTACAAAAGATTGGAAACTAGAAAAAGACTTCCTGAACTAGAAAGGTCTTGGCTTCAGGCGGGAATCGAACCCGTATCTTACAAAAACCGGGCGAATGCACATACCGTTGAGCTACCGAGACCATTCACAGACCAGCCTAATTTTTCTGATATATTTTTACCTAGCAGCCAGGTTTGTTTCACCAATGTTAAGGAATATACGAGTACTAGGTAACTTAGAACAAACTGTCCTCCCTAACTCTTACTTTCCCTGGCTCAATTCTACCCTGATTGAAACAAGCGAAGTAATTTATGCGACACAGTAATAAATAATTGTTACGAACCATGAAAAAAAACATGATTTAAATTTATTTCAAAATTACTTAAAAAAATATATTTTATTTTATTTTAGTAGGTTCGTTTTCTTGCGAACTATATTTTTTTAGGTCACGTGGTTTTTAGTTTTACAAGGTCCAGCGCATTAGCACTTCGCACAAGGATTTTGTGTCTGTGAAAATACTTTGTGTATTTTTTTTAACTAGATAAATTGAAAACATGTTTATTTAAATGCTGAGGCCGAATTTGAACGCATAGCTTATTATTATTAGTATGCAGTACATCACATACCAAAGTGCCCGAAAAACCTGTGTGTAAAATTTTAACTCGACGCGCTTCACGCTTATTTCAATCATTAATATGCCTCATTCTGAATTAGTATTTTCTCTCATTTGGGATGTTAATAATAATAAAATGTTATTTTGTGTTAGTTCTTCGCTGTCAAACGACCAGAGTCGCAAAGAAATTGAATTTTAAAGATAACTCACCACGAGCGAAGTGAGTCTTGGCGCCCGCCGGAATACCATAACTGCACTGAATGTCATCAAATTATTTATTTAAACTTTATTGCTCAAGTAGGGTACAAAAGGCGAACTTAATGCCATATGGCATTCCCTACCAGCTAACCTTTGGGTCGTGCAGAGATAAATCCGGTTCGGGTGCAGTGAAACATTTGTTAAAAAAACAACGGTAGACTAGAAAACATTATATTAATACAATATAATAAACATACTTCGGGCTATAAATACATAATACGATACTTACAGTACATACAACATACATATTTAATACATAAGTATTATTTTCTTGAAACTGAAATTGGTCTGGGACAATCTAATGTTTATAGGCAGAGAATTCCAGAGCCGTGTCGCTTGTACAGTAAAAGAATAAGCAAAGAAGTCAGTCAATTAATCATTGAACTCTGACTACATCGCTTACGGTTCCATTAATATCCAAGTAAATTAATAATTCATTAATTCTGTTAACCACGTAGTTATTACATCAAAATTGTGGGGAACAACAATACATGTTCTTGTATTGTTTTTATTTACGCCGAAGATGAAGGCGTCGCCGTCGGTCAGAAATAAAGGTCCGTTGACATAATTATACCATCAAGCCAGCAAATGGCAGACCTAATCTCATGACAGGAAACCGTGGGGATCTATAGGATCAATAAAGAAGAAGTTTGCGTACCTATAAAGCTTTTTAAAATACAAAACGTATTAAATTTTCAACTTCTGGATAAAATAAGCTTATTTTCGTGTCTTGTTGCAGTGTCACGAACATATTCCTGGTGAACTTATCAGCGGCAGACCTATTGGTGACTGGGATCTGCATGCCGATCCAACTCAGCAAGGCTATCACCCTCGTGTGGTTCTACGGGGAGACTGTTTGCAAAATTGTCAATTATATTCAAGGTACAGTTTTATTAACACCTATCAATCGTCGTTATGTCAAATGCTTTTGGAATTATACGTTTTGAAACAATATCTACCAACCAAAAAATATAAAAATCACACAAAACACATAGGTTTTTGTGTGATAGAGCGTCGTCCCAGTACAATAAAACAAGTGGGGCAACTTGGCTGCCGAGCCGGGTACCATCGCTGTATTGCAGAATCCTTTTTATTTTTCTGTTGTTTTTTTGGCCATGTAATTTTGCACTGTTTGTTTTTCTGGTTGTGGAGCGAGGCCTTTGCCCAGCAATGGAATCCACGTTTAATGAACGTTCTTTCACGCTAATTTTCTGTAAGCCATTGTTATTAAATAATTGTTTCCCGAAAATCTCGACCGACGATATTGTTAACAAACATATTTTCTGCTTTTTATTTATCATACTTTTTTAATTGGCATTCACTTATTGCATTTTCACTATGGGATGTTGGGATGTTGGGAGCATAACCATCTCGAGCTCCAACTGTCAACCTTACCTGCAAGCGGTCATCCTGCTGACCAACGGACAAGGCTCTGGCGACCGGTGGACAGCGGTATAGCGCCACCCATCGGACACAGCTAAATCCTGACCGGGTCGCTGACGGGCAGGAGCGTCAGCGACTGAAGCAGCTGTGTTCCTGCGATCTCCAACCCGCCTGCCCAGCGTGGAGATTATGGGCATTTCCCCCTTAATGGCAGACGCAACAAACAAACGGCCCCCAGTTCCCGGTCGCTCTGCTATTCCTGGTTACGGTAGCGGCCACGGTAACGGCAGGGCAGGGGGTGCAAAGAATCCCCGGGCTACAATAGGCTACCTACAAAACCTGACCCTGGCTACGTACAATGGACGGACTCTGAGGCTGGACGAACATCTGGCTCAGTTGGAAGTGGAGCTGGAAAACATTAGGTGGCATATCCTAGGGTTATGTGAAGTCCGAAGAGAGGGCGAGGACACTGTAACCCTGAACTCCGGCCACCTTCTGTACTTCCGCGAGGGCGACCAACAGTCCCAGGGTGGCGTAGGATTTCTCGTCCATAAGTCCCTCTCCAACAATGTTGAAGAAATCTCCAGTGTGTCGACCAGGGTGGCGTACCTGATACTTCGGTTATCCAAGCGATATACCTTGAAAGTTATACAGGTTTACGCACCGACTTTGGCACATCAGGATGAAGAAGTGGAAGGTATGTACGAGGACATATCACGTGCCTTAAACACTTCAACCAAGGCCCACTTCAACGTTGTTATGGGGGACTTTAACGGCAAAGTAGGCATCCAGAACTGCGGCGAGTCCAAAGTGGGCCCTCATGGTTTTGGGGTGAGGAATCACAGGGGGCAAATGCTAGTCAACTTCTTAGAGCAAGAGAAGCTCTTCTTGATGAATTCGTTCTTCAAGAAAAAGCCCCAGAGGAAGTGGACATGGCGAAGCCCCGACGCTGTGACAAAAAACGAGATTGACTTCATCATGACTGACAAAAAACACATATTCAGGGATGTTTCCGTGATCAATAGGTTTAACACCGGTTCTGATCACAGACTCGTACGAGGCTCCCTGAATATCAATCTCAAGCTTGAGAGGAGTCGTCTGATGAAGTCCACGCTCCGACCAAATCCCCTTCAAATCATGGCGGGCTCAGAGACGTTTCAAGACCTTCTTGGAACCAGATTCGCTGCTTTGGAACCTACCGATGACGTAGACGAGACCATGCACGCGCATGCACTCCATGCATTGCTTAGATATTGTTAAAGTACTTAGTAATGGTCAACCCCAACAAATATTTAATAATTTTTTTAACATCTTAATGAGTACTGAGATATATCTAGCTGTCTGTGCAACTCATTTGACTTGTATATTACAATAATATAACAACAAAATGGAAAGGACGGTTTTTATTTGTATATCTAACAATATTAATATTGAATATGTGTTACTTACCTGGATATAGTTCTCCTTACAATTATTTTATTTTCAGAGACCTCTTAGCAATAGCCTCAACAAAAGCGAATTACACGCCAGACAATATTACATTACTTTAACTCTAACATCATGAAAGTTGGGTCATGGGTTAAGTTAGTATTAGTCCTAAGTTTTATATCCTAAATTTTAAACTATCATCCCAATTTGATACTATGTATCTACCTACTAACAATATTTTGCACGCCGGCTAGCAGGCCGGATACTATGTCAAGAAATTCCACTAACATCTTAAGGCTCAACTGTATTCTTTTCAAATAAATGTTTTTGTTTGATTGTTTGAAATACCTATCCTGGCATTATAACAAGCATTCGTTTTGCTAGTTTAGTAAGGGATATTGATTGTGGTCGCGTACGCACCCAATAAAATAGGTTACTTGCTTTAAGTCTATTTTAAATTAACGATGGCTCCACTGAAATCACTGTTTTAAGTGTAAGTGTCACGGTGTATTTTTTTAGAAATACACCGCAACATTATAAAAGCTAAAAATATAATAAATGTAACTTAAACTAATAAACTTAATACCTACCTAATTAAATCTAATCAATAAATACTACCTAATAAATAAAACTAATAATAAATTACCTACCTAAATACTTAAATTAACTTAATAATAAATATTGTGATCCTACGATCCCTCCGAAAACGCATAGCACTACGCTATGTGCCTCGCGCGCCGATCGCGGAACCAGCTGCGAGAGAGGGACGCGGTGAGTGAGATGGACGAGCGCGGGCCGGCGCCCGCGCATAAAAATAATACTCACGCTGACTCGTCCTCTCACTACCGACCAGCCTCCTAAGAGGACAGACGTGCCTAGCTCTTGTCGCCGCGGCGCACGGAATCTTCCGTCGCGTCCGCGGCCCTAAAGTTATTATCTAAAATTACAAATAATATGTAAACTAAATAACTAAGTGCGTGCAAATCCCCGAAAGGGTAAGTGATGACAGTGTATTATTCTAAACTCGTGCTAAACCTACCTATCTACCTTGCCTACTTAATTACTTAAATATTAAATCTACCTACCCAGTGCTATAGTTCTTGTTCTAAATTCCTTTTACCTATTTTATTTGCTAATAATTGTGTAACGTAAAATCACTTGTGCTAACTGTAAACTCGTCTGCTTGCCATCACCACCACCTCACATCTACTTCTGTCCTGGGGCTTGGCTTGGTGATCGCGATCAGACGCTGATCTTTTGTGCGTGGCTCACACTGCTGTGTTCTATCTACAGGGTCTACTACCAGGGTTCGAACCACCACCATCTTACTACCATCTTGGCTGCTGAGCCACTGCTACGCACCACATCGTTCTGCTGCGTCCCAAGTCGGCCACCCATCATCTCGGCCACCATCTGCAGGGAAGTCCCAGACCAGCGAAAGTGAACCCAATCAGACGGGCCCTACGCCCACGACCCTAGTGCACTAAATACCTACCTCGAATAAATCTTCTAATTTGTAAACGACGTTTTTGTGTTTCTACTAACTACCCAAAAGCGACCGTTACATAAGTTTTCGCAATTCATTACCTAAATAAAATAATCTGTCTACTTGACAATTCTAGTTGTATTATTTGTTGTTTTTTTAGACCTATTTAAAAATAACACTATTTAATAACAGTGTTGATTCAAATGCTCAAATGTAACGAAGCTAGTAACTCTTTGTAAGGTAGGTTACACTTTAATAACACGCCTTCCTATGGACCTTCCTATGTGCCCCCTTCTTTGTTTTGTCATTGTTCAAAATAAAGAAGTGATATCTGACCTTTGTCCTCGTCGCTATTTGTAGTGTACTACCTTATCGAACAATAGGGTAGATGACTATGACTGATTTTGCATGTTTTTTTATGTTCCCCATAAATAATAATTGATTTCAAATGTTATTGTAAAACCACAATCGAAATTCGTTTCAAAATGAGGCTACAATAGGCCTGCAAACTTGGGTGGGCAAGTCCATTTCATATGTGTTAAATTTTTGTAAAACAATATCACTTTTAGTAACCCAAACTATTATGAAGGAATTATGTTAGGAGACCATTATCATAAACGCAATATTTAATATAGCTGTCGAACAAAGTTATTACGCGCTCCTTACAAAAACAGCGAGAGTGACGTCACTTTCGCTGTCACTTTTGTATGGAGCGTTTTTGGGCAAGTCCAAAAATGTGCATTTCAAATTGTGATATCTCTGGTGGTATTGATCCAGATGAAGTGATTCTTTGAGGATTGTTTACATAAATGTAAGGTCTTTCGATAATAAACAAAAAGAATTACAGTCATCATGCCTATTCACTGGCTCGCCAACACACGATGTGCGCAGGCGGCACGTCTGCTCTCGCCGGTAGCTCACGCAGTACTACCCCGCGCGCCCGCCACACCGAGTGCTCGAGACAGTGTTTAGCTATACTATAGTTATAGCATTCTACAAACACTACAGAACCGATTCACCAAACTGAATCCAACACACCAAGTCCAAAGACATTAATGATTGATGATTAGAAAACATTACACAAATTTAGTTTATTAAGCTTTTGATGAATTATTCAAATATTTTTTAATAATTGAATAATATCTTCTTATAGTATAGAGAGCGTCGTGGCCTAGTGGTTAAACACTCCGACTCGGAACCCGATGGTCCCGAGATCGAATCCGGCCGGAACACACCTACTTTGTGTTCATTGTAAAATTTGCGGCTAACTCTCCGGTGATGGAAAACACCGATATAAAACCCAATCATCATCATCATCATCAGCAGCCACATGTTGTCCACTGCTGAACATAGGCCTCCCCCATAGATTTCCAGAGCTGCCGGTTGGAGGCGGCCTGCATCCACCGAGACCCTGCGACCTTTATGAGGTCATCCGTCCACCTTGCGGGCGGGCGTCCCACGCTGCGCTTGGCCTCGAATGGTCTCCACTCGAGGACTTTCCGGCCCCAACGGCCATCAGTCCTTCGAGCTATGTGCCCCGCCCACTGCCACTTCAACCTGCTAACACGCTGGGCTACGTCGGCGACCTTCGTTCTCCTACGGATCTCCTCATTTCTGATTCGATCTCGTAGGGAAACACCAAGCATAGCCCTCTCCATAGCCCGTTGGGTGACCTTGAGTCTTCTTATGAGGCCCATAGTGAGTGACCATGTCTCAGATCCATATGTCATCACTGGCAACACACACTGGTTGTAGACCTTTGTCTTGAGGCACTGAGGTATGTCGGAAGAGAAGACGTTACGCAGTTTCCCGAACGCTGCCCAGCCGAGTTGGATTCGACGATTTACCTCTTTCTCGAAGTTGGACCTACCTACTTGGACCACTTGTCCTAAGTACACATACTCGTCGACAACTTCGAGAATCGAGCCTCCAACAGATACTGGAGTGGGCGTAACACGGGCGTTAGACATGACCTTCGTCTTGTCCATGTTCATTTTTAGGCCCACTTGTTGAGAGACTCGATTGAGGTCCTCGAGCATGCTGCCGAGCTCTTCCAGCGATTCTGCCATGACCACTATGTCGTCGGCAAACCGAAGGTGAGTCATATACTCGCCATTTATGTTGATGCCGAGTCCTTGCCATTCCAGGAGCTTGAAGGCGTCTTCCAATGCGGCCGTAAACAGTTTCGGAGAAATGACGTCTCTCTGTCTTACGCCCCTTTGCAAAGGAATCGCCCTCGTGCTCTGCTCCTGTACTCGGACTGACATGGTGGCGTTCGCATATAAGCACTTCAGCACTTCGATGTACCGATAGTCAATGTGGCATCGCTGGAGAGACTGCAGCACCGCCCAAGTCTCGATCGAATCGAAGGCTTTTTCATAGTCCACGAACGCTAAGCAGAGTGGCAGATTGTACTCCTCGCTCTTCTGTACAATCTGCCGCAGCGTATGAATGTGGTCTATGGTACTAAAGCCTTTTCGGAATCCGGCTTGTTCGGGAGGCTGGAAGTCATCGAACCTGCGCGCGAGACGGTTCGTGATGACCCTCGAAAACAGCTTGTAGACATGGCTCAGAAGCGAGATGGGTCTATAGTTCTTCAACAAGGTGTTGTCTCCTTTTTTGAAGAACAGCACCACCTCACCTCTGCTCCATGCCTCAGGCGTTGTGCCCTCGAACAACACGGAATTAAATAGCCGCTGAAGGACTTTAAGAGCCGGCTTTCCACCTGCCTTCAGAAGCTCAGCAGTAATTCCATCGTCGCCCGGTGCCTTGTTGTTCTTGAGCTGTTTGAGAGCCATCCTAATCTCGTACAGGCTGATGTCCGGGATGTCCTCAGTGTAGTGCCGGGTTAGCTTAGCTCTGGGATCTTTGGCCGTGCTATTAACGGATTTGGCGACAGAGGTATAAAGCTGCCCGTAGAAGCTTTCAACCTCCCTCAACACCGCTTCCTCCGTCGACGCCACACCGCCATCCTCCGTCTTCAGCTTTGTCAACCGACTCTGCCCAATAGACTTGTCTCTTGCGAACACTTTGGAACCTTTGTTCCGCTCGATTGTCTCCTTAACACGGTTTGTGTTAAACACACGAATGTCGCGTCGCAAGGACTTCCAAATGCGTCTATTAAGCAGGCGATAGTGAACAGCGTCATCAGAAGACTGCAGTGTCAGAGACCGACGTTCTGCCATGAGGTCGAGGGTGTGGGTCGAAAGCTTCTGCGGTTTATTCCGTCGGCCAGGCTTGAAAAACCTAGATCCGACCGCATGGACAGCTTCTACAAATCCGTTATTTATCTCGTCCACTGAAACGGATATAATACAATAGGATATAATAGGATATAATAGATAATAGGATATAAAACCCAAGCAACCCGGATAACGGCGGTAGGCTCGCCCCTTGCCACGTTGGGTTCAAATTCCCTCGGCGAAATGTGGGCTCCTGAATGTTCCGTTCACCATGACGGCAACAGTCAGTGTGCCTCTGACTAACCCATTAGGGATATGGTCGTGAGGGTATGTATGTATGTATGTATAGTATTAACTAGCTGTCCCAACAGACTTCGTTCTGTTGTCAAACATTCAGTGTCACGTGACAGGTAGGAACAGTTGCTATAAGAAAACTAAATTTTGGTTTTGCACTATATTCCTAGCATTTTCTCATGTTTACTTACCTTTCCTACCTTCCCTAAGCTTTGACGATTATTTCAAGAGCAAAATCAACTAAATCGGTCCAGTGGTTCTCGAGTTTTTGTGAGACTCATCATCATCATCATCATCATCAGCCTATGCTGGTCCACTGCTGGACGTAGGCCTCCCCTAATGCGCGCCATCGCGCCCTATCTTCGGCTAGACGCATCCATCTCCTGCCAGCAGCCTTTCGCAAATCGTCGCTCCACCTAGCCGGAGGGCGTCCCACACTACGCTTGCCGAGACGTGGTCTCCACTCTAGAACGCGCTTACCCCAACGGTTATCCTTCCTACGGCAAATATGACCAGCCCACTGCCACTTTAGCTTACTTATTCTGAGAGCTATGTCGATGACCCTGGTTCTCTGTCGGATAACCTCATTTCGGATTTTATCCTTCAGAGAAACTCCGAGCATAGCTCTCTCCATAGCTCGCTGAGCGACCTTGAACTGGTGCATCAACCGCACTGTGAGTGTCCACGTTTTGGCTCCGTGTGTAATGACGGGTAAGACGCACTGGTTGAAAACCTTAGTTTTCAGGCATTGTGGTATAGGCGACGAAAAGACTCGACGAAGTTTTCCGAACGCTGCCCAACCCAGCTGAATCCTCCTCTTGGCATCCCTCTCGAAGTTGTTTCTACCCAACTGCAATATCTGCCCAAGGTAGGTATATTCCTGTACAACCTCGAGATGGTGACCGAAGACAGTGACCGGTCCCGGATCAATGTGGTCATTGATCATGACTTTGGTTTTATCCAAATTCATCCCGAGACCGATTCGCCGCGAAGAGGAGTCTAGGCTGTTCAGCATCAGCTGCAGATCCTGGAGCGACTCCGCCATCAGGACTATGTCATCTGCGAATCGTAAGTGTGAGATGTACTGGCCGTTTATGTTTATGCCCATACTTTTCCAGTCTAGCGTCTTGAACATATCCTCCAATGCATTAGTGAACAGTTTCGGGGATATGACATCCCCTTGTCTCACTCCTCTAAGCAACTGGATGGGTTCAGACTGCTGGTCCTGTACTTGGACACTCATAGTAGCAGCTTCATAGAGACATCTCAGTACTTCGATGTATCGATAGTCCACTTGGCATCGCTGCAGGGATTCCAGGACCGCCCAGGTCTCGATGGAGTCAAAGGCCTTTTCATAGTCCACAAAGGCTAGACACAGAGGACGTTTATACTCCTCGGACTTCTGTATAATCTGCCTCACTGTGTGGATGTGGTCTATGGTGCCGAATCCTCCTCGAAACCCGGCCTGCTCTGGAGGCTGGAATTCGTCGAGTCTCCTAGCGAGGCGGTTCGTGATGACTCTGGAAAACAGCTTGTAGACGTGGCTCAAGAGTGATATGGGTCGGTAGTTCTTAAGAAGAGTCTTGTCTCCTTTTTTGAAAAATAGAACTACAATGCTCTTGTTCCACGCCTTTGGAGTCCTCCCGGAGTGACTGACAGAGTTAAAGAGGCGCTGTAGTTCCTTCAGTACAGGAAAACCCCCCGCCTTCAGAAGTTCTGAAGTAACTCCGTCTTCACCCAGGGCCTTTCCATTTTTGAGCTGCCTCAGAGCCAGCACGATCTCGTCTTGGCTGATTTCTGGCAAGTCATCGGTATAGTGGCGTGTTAGGGTGGCTCTAGAGTCATGACCGTCGCGCTGAATACGAGGTGCATGTTGAGCGTACAGTCGGCCGTAGAAGTCCTCAATTTCAGCGAAAATCTCCGGCTTCGACAGTGCGGTACTGCCATTGTGCGTTGTCAGCTTCGTCAGGTGGCTCCTCCCAAGCTGCTGAATGAATACCTTGGACCCTCGGTTTTGCTCTATTGCCTGCTCTATACAAAGAAAGAAAGAAAGAAAGAAAAGTTTTTTATTGGCCCCAAACAAAGGAAGGCATACAAATATATAAAAAAACAAGCACTCAAAAAATTACAATTTAAAAAATGAATTAAAAAGAAGAGAAAAAAAAAAACGGCTTCTAGGTGGGGCCAACTAGGTCCCTGTCTCAGCATGTGCCGCTGCAGCCGTATTAAACTGCAGCGACGTTGGTATTCTGACAGGGCCTAATTGGTGGAGCCGTCCGACACTACACCCAAAAATGACAGATAATACTAATATAATAGAATAATAATAATATGAGAAAATAAATACATGTATAGAAAAATAGAAACCGTAATTAATATATTTAAACAAGCCAGTACATAAATAAATTTAAAAACAAAAAGATAAACTGTATGAGCGTGAGCGATGCGAGTGCCACCACCACCCCCGACCCAAATCGGACCGCACGATAAGGCTGTTTAACCCGCTTGGCTGTCCGGCCCACACCCGATTTGCCACTGACATATGTCATCACACTGACATGACAGCCACCACGTTTTGCCACGCACGTCCGTGTTCATGAAAGCAACAGCGGAAATGGGAAAATCAATCATCCAATAAAATAGTTGTTGGAAGATGAGGAAATCAAAATCGAAAGGGCTGCCGGCCCACCAGTCAGTAGTGTTGGCGTCAGTTTCTACAGCTTTGGGACGAGACTCCCCGCGAACGCGCTGCGGACAAACCGAGGGTGAGTAATGTTTTCTTGGGCTGGTTCGAAGTTTGATTGGACAATAAATACTTTCTTAAAGTGTGTCTAAAAGAGTTTTTCGTCTTAAGGTCGTGCACTGGCGGGGGGAGATCGTTCCAGCAACATGTAGCGGCGAACCTGAATGACCCACGGAATGCCATGGTGCGGTGTTTCGGGGTAAAGAAAACGTAAGTACACGCTCTTCTAGGGCATCCATTGCGCTCCTTGGCCCACTCTAACTTGTCCCAGAGATATTTAGGTTTCTCTGTGCCAATCACGCCGAATAACAGAGTGGCGAGGTTGAGCTTCCTACGGGCCTCCATTTTGAGAACATTAGCAGAGTTAAGGAAAGGTGTAACGTGTGTCCTCGGTGGTATGTGGAAACAAAACCTTGCACAAGCATTTTGTACCCTCTGTATGAGGTTCGCAGTTCTAGCTAATAGACATGGACCATACACAGTGTCACAGTAATTTAGTTTAGACAAAACCAAGTCTTCACACAGTCTAATTCGTAGCTCTTCACACAAATAGGGTCTTATTTTGTATAGCAACCTCAACCTATAAAAGCAACTTCGAACACACTCTGCAATGTGGTCCTCAAAATTGATCCGGCAGTCAAACATTAGTCCCAAGTTCCTGGCCTTATCGACATGCTCAACAGGTTCCCCATTTAAAACAATATTTAATGGGATTTTATCCTCTATCCTTTCAGTGTTCACCCTTGAGCCGACAATCATCAGCTTGGACTTTTTGGGGTTAAGGACAAGACAATTGGCTTCGCACCAAGATGACACACGCTCCAGCTCCTCATTGACTATAGACACAGCGCGCGGAAGATCCTCAGGCAGAAAGGAAAAGTATAACTGCAGGTCATCGGCATACAGGTGATACTGGCAATGCTTAATGTTATTTATTATGTCTGCACTGTACAAGATGTAGAGGATGGGGCCCAATATTGAGCCTTGTGGGACCCCACGTGCCACGGGCTGCAGTGCTGACCTTCGTTTGGACCCATCTGGCCTCCTGAGTTCCACGTACTGCTGCCTATCTCCCAAGTAACTGCTAAACCATTTGATGGCTTGGCTATCCAGACCATAGAAGGCCAGCTTAGCCAACAGCAGGGCAATGTTGATGGAGTCAAATGCTCGCGAGAAATCCAGCAACAGCAGAACGTTCAGCTTTCCCTGATCTTGGGCTGAAAGTAGACCATCAACAACATCAGCCAAAGCAGTCGCCGTGCCACAGCCTTTGCGAAAACCGGACTGGTGTTGAGGCAGTATGTTGCTATCTTCCAGATATTTCGTGAGTTGATCACAAACTACACGCTCCAAAATTTTAGAGATGCAGGGCAGCAAGCTGATCGGCCGCAGATCACTCACAGTAGCAGGCTGCCTAACCTTAGGCAGTGGTCTCACAATGGCAGTTTTCCACTCTTCAGGGAATGTGCCATCTGTTATTGACCGATTGATGATAGCGGTGATGGCGTCGAGTGATTGTGGAAGGGTTAGTAACAGCATGTCCAGGGAAATACCATCATTCCCCAGAGCATTCGACTTCAGCCGCTTGATGATTCTGAGAACTGTTTCCTTGCTCACAGTGTTCAGTGATAATTTGGATGAGCTCTCATGCCTGTGGTGTTCGAAATAAGTGAGTTGCGATATGAATACTTTGTTTTCGCCGGGTATGTCCAAAAAATGGGCGTTTATCATGTCAGGGTCATCAAACATTTGTGGAAGGTCATCCTCAGCTTTCTTGTTTGGTAATACTGTGTTTTTCAGATTCTGCCAAAATTTCTTGGAATTTTTTATATTTGCATTAATATGCTTCGTGAAAAAACACTTCTTCTCTCGCTCAAGAGCTTCCACCACTAGATGTTTCATAACTCTGTAAGCCTCTCTGTCCGAAGCTGTGTTATGCAATTTATGTTTCTTATAGTAGCTATCCCTTACACTCATCATCTCTTTTATAGTATCTGTTATCCAAGGGTGAGGGGGATGCTTGAATTTCTTGGATTTAATTGGTGCATGCAAATCGAAAAAGCCTACAATGCAGGAAGTAAAGGCTGCAACCAAGGCATTAACAGAATGATTTCCTTCGAAAAAAACCCATTGTATCGCAATAAGATCTGCGTTTAGTTGATCCTGCAGGATATCTTTGAAGGGCCTGAAAGTCACCCAGCGGGGCCTGCTTTTTTCTTTTTTTATTTTAAAATTGGCTGCAAGCATGGCATGGCCGCCCAGGTCCGCGGAGTGTTTGACAATGACTTCAGAGACCAGTGCATCTGTACAGATTAAATCAATCAGAGTACTACTATGTTCTGTGAAATGTGTGGGCTCGGTCACTGTCTGGCATAGGTTGAAACCAAGCAGGAACTGTGAGAGCTTCCTAGCTTTCCCACTACTCATATTATTCATATCTATGTTGAAGTCTCCGACCAACACCAGTACATCCCGCTTGGGGACAGAGGTAATTGTGTCTGTGACGGCGTCCAAGAAATCATCCACGTCCAACCATGGGGGCCTATACGCCGTGTGTTGGAGCTCCGAAGGTCATATCGTATCATCCTCGCAATACGCTTGTTTAGAGTTGACCGCGCTGACGGTGAAACTGCAACGTTTTCCCGCCGTATCGCCAAAAGCCGTAGAGTCTCATCCGAGAGATTGGACTTCCTGCCTGTACGCTGTGTTCGACAGAACATCATGCCCTGTAGGGTCTCGTCTACGTCATGGGTAGGTTCCAAAGCAGCGAATCTGGTTCCAAGAAGGTCTTGGAACGTCTCTGAGCCCGCCATGATTTGAAGGGGATTTGGTCGGAGCGTGGACTTCATCAGACGACTCCTCTCAAGCTTGAGATTGATATTCAGGGAGCCTCGTACAAGTCTGTGATCAGAACCGGTGTTAAACCTATTGATCACGGAAACATCCCTGAATATGTGTTTTTTGTCAGTCATGATGAAGTCAATCTCGTTTTTTGTCACAGCGTCGGGGCTTCGCCATGTCCACTTCCTCTGGGGCTTTTTCTTGAAGAACGAATTCATCAAGAAGAGCTCCTCTTGCTCTAAGAAGTTGACTAGCATTTGCCCCCTGTGATTCCTCACCCCAAAACCATGAGGGCCCACTTTGGACTCGCCGCAGTTCTGGATGCCTACTTTGCCGTTAAAGTCCCCCATAACAACGTTGAAGTGGGCCTTGGTTGAAGTGTTTAAGGCACGTGATATGTCCTCGTACATACCTTCCACTTCTTCATCCTGATGTGCCAAAGTCGGTGCGTAAACCTGTATAACTTTCAAGGTATATCGCTTGGATAACCGAAGTATCAGGTACGCCACCCTGGTCGACACACTGGAAATTTCTTCAACATTGTTGGAGAGGGACTTATGGACGAGAAATCCTACGCCACCCTGGGACTGTTGGTCGCCCTCGCGGAAGTACAGAAGGTGGCCAGAGTTCAGGGTTACAGTGTCCTCGCCCTCTCTTCGGACTTCACATAACCCTAGGATATGCCACCTAATGTTTTCCAGCTCCACTTCCAACTGAGCCAGATGTTCGTCCAGCCTCAGAGTCCGTCCATTGTACGTAGCCAGGGTCAGGTTTTGTAGGTAGCCTATTGTAGCCCGGGGATTCTTCGCACCCCCTGCCCTGCCGTTACCGTGGCCGCTACCGTAACCAGGAATAGCAGAGCGACCGGAAACTGGGGGCCGTTTCTTTGTTGCGTCTGCCATTAAGGGGGAAATGCCCATAATCTCCACGCTGGGCAGGCGGGTTGGAGATCGCAGGAACACAGCTGCTTTAGTCGCTGACGCTGCTGCCCGTCAGCGACCCGGTCAGGATTTAGCTGTGTCCAATGGGTGGCGCTATACCGCTGTCCACCGGTCGCCAGAGCCTTGTCCGTTGGTCAGCAGGATGACCGCTTGCAGGTAAGGTTGACAGTTGGAGCTCGAGATGGTTATGCTCCCAACATCCCAACATCCCATAGTGAAAATGCAATAAGTGAATGCCAATTCGGCCGCCTCAGTCCCGAGGTGGCAGGATGGGTAAACGCCTGCCAGCTAGCGGTCATCTGCACGAGACCACCCGCCCTCGTGCAGTATTAGGGTTACCCAGGTACAGGGGGCACTGCCTGGGTGGACTTTTTAGATCCCCCATACTCGTGGGATCTTTATGGATATAAATGACTCATCATCTAGTTTTAAGTTAGTTAATAGGTATTCCGTTCTCGATGAGAATGAGGTGGAGGATGCAGCACAAGTAGCTGTCATCGAACGGGGAGACTCTTTGCGTCCAGGTTGGTTGGAAGGAAAGGACCGCGAAGAGGAGTCTCCCCTAGAGAGCTTGCCTCCACAGGCAGTGACGTTGCCAAAGGCAACAGAGAGAGGGGTGGCAGAGGAAGGAAAGAGTGCGACGAAGAATGTGGGTAGCACACCGGCCCGTGTCACACGCAGCATGACGCAGGCTGCAGCACTGATAGAGAAAAAGGTGGAGCCGAGAGTAGTGCTGACCCGAATTGAGGAAGTCGGCTCCTCCTCAAACTTTAAGGCGGTCGCTGAACCGGCAGCAGAATTGGACCAACTGGTGTCCGACGCTATGAGGACCGTCTGTCCTAAGAGGCCAGCGGTATCTCCCCTGGAAGACCTAGTTGGCACGACTTCCAGATCCGAGGGTGAGTCGACAGGTTCTGATGAGGAGAAACGCAGGGGTAAGTACCTGAGATCGCCTGATCAGAAAGTGGCCCCAAAGAAGACCGCCTCCAAAAGAGGGAAGAAAAGTAGGCTTGGCCACGCAGACGGCCCCTCTGAGGCGCAACAGGATCACGCAACCAGCACGGAGGTCGTCCTCAACACGGAGTTTGAACACGATGTCCTTCCGTGGTATGTGGCTCCGGGCAATCTGCCAGAAGACAATCTGGATTTGCCTGCTGAGGACACCGAAGCTCTTAGAGTGAGAGGCGAGGCCCTTAGGGCCAAAATACTGACGATTGCCCGTACCTCTGGCAACTTGAAAGGCACATACCAACGTGACCTGAAAAGGCTGGCCTCGGACTACCAAGAAATTGTGGACACAATCGCGGACAGAACGGCGGCGGATGAAACGCGCCGCCTTGGGCTGCAGAACCGTCGTCTCCGGAAACATGTGGCCGACCTCCAAGAGGAAATGAAGGCGGTCAGGAGGGAGCTCTCCGAGCGTAGCAAGAGAGTAGACGTGGATGTCCTCGAGACTGCTGAGGCCCCCTTCGTCACCAAAGACTTAATGGCACAAATCGCCGTGATGGTCAAGGACATGGGGGAGGAGCTCCAGGGGACCATGTGCCGCACAGTCGGGCAAATGGTCAACGTGCGTTTGGCGAGCTTAGAAGAAAGGCTTCCTCCCGTCGAAATCGTACGGCCCCCGCTTGCGGCTGATAGGAGGAAGAAGGAGGCGGCTGCTAGGGATGCTGTTGCGCGGGAGGCTGCTCTAGCCACCCCGGCTGCAGCTCGCCTCACTAAGGCTGGTCCCTCCGGGACGACAGGGAGAAGGGGCCAAAGGACCTCGCAGCCGGCACCCATAGCGGTCACCGCCATCTCTGTGGAAGGGGCCCCGGCTGCTGCCCTCCAAGGAGAAGACGAGCTAGTGATCTCGGCTCTTCCTCCAGTACCTCTTAACGAGGAGTGGACAGCCGTTGTTAGGAAGAAAGGGAAGAAGAAGGCTGTTCAGCCCAGCGCGGAGAAAGGTGGTCCGGCGGCAGTGCCAAGAACCAACACAAAGACCACCAAGAAGCCGAAGAAGAAAAGGAGGAGGGGAACGAAGGCCTTAGCCACCCCCAAAACCCTGGCCGTAGTTATCACGGTCCCCCCAGATGCAGGCGACGGCGTCACCTACGCCTCGATCATGAGAAAGGCCCGGGACGAACTGGATTTGGCGACTCTAGGAATCGAAAAGGGAGCCAAAATGAAGCAGACGGCAACGGGCGCTCGGCTCATGGAGCTCCCCGCGACGGTGACGCCAGAGGCGGCTGACAGGGTGGTCAAAAAACTGCGGGACATCCTTCCACAATCTGTCAAGGTCGTCCGGCCGGTGAAATATACGGATATCCGTATATCTGGGCTGGACGACTCCATCACCAGGGAGGACGTCGCCGCAGCGGTAGCACTCAAAGGCGAGTGTGCACTAGAGCACGTCAAGGTGGGGGAGATCCGGTCGGGGCGCAGTGGTATGGGCGTGGCGTGGCTCAAGTGCCCAACGTCAGCAGCGAAGGCGCTCAGCACAGGCCGCCTCCTGGTCGGTTGGAGTTCGGCACACGTCCAGCTTCTCGAGCCAAGGGTGATGAAGTGCTTCCGATGCCTGGAGCAGGGACACACGCGACCCTTCTGCACGGCTCCGACCGACCGCAGTGACCTGTGCTTCAGGTGCAGTCAGCCCGGCCACAAAGCCAGCGGTTGCAACGCAAAGCCCAAGTGCAGCGTCTGTACCGGATTCGGGCTGAAGGCGGACCATGCCCTGGGGAGCAAGAACTGCAATCCCCCTCGGCCTAAGAGAAGTAGGGTGCTGGCCACTACCACGGCCGCTCCAGAGTCTGCGCGGCCCACCTCATGCCCGCAGACAACACCGATGGCAACCGGCAACAATGTTTAGTGCGGCCCAACCGCGCTACATTCTGCAGGGCAACCTCAACCATTCTGCCGCTGCCCAGGACCTTTTCCTGCAATCGGCGGTGGAATGGAGGATCGACGTGGCCGTGGTTGCAGAGCCGTACTGCGTCCCATCGCGACCCAACTGGGTCGCCGACCTGGACGGCACCGTGGGGATAATGGGGTCGACCGCCACAGCGGCTGTACCAATCTCCCTTAAAGAGGCCGGCAGGGGGTTCGTTGCGGCAAGGTGGGGCGAGTGCACTATCTTCGGGGTGTACTTCTCCCCAAACCGGAGCCTAGCGGAGTTTGAGTTGAGCGTCAACGAGCTGGAAGCCGCGGTGAGACGCTCCTCTGTAGGTCCAGTCATCGTGCTCGGGGACTTTAACGCCAAGGCTACTGCCTGGGGCTCCCCAAGTACGGACCCCAGAGGAGAGGTCATTCTGGAATGGGCGGTGGTCTCGGATTTGGCGCTCCTCAATCGGGGCGCGGTAAATACCTGTGTCAGGCGGCAGGGGGGCTCTATCGTCGATCTCTCCTTCGCCTCCCCTGCCATAGCCGAACGGGTGCTTGACTGGCGTGTTCTCGAGGGTGCGGAGACGTTGTCCGATCACCAGTATATCGCTTTCAGCGTCTCCCCTTGGGACCAAACCGGAGCCCGTCAAGCAGCCCCGTCTGCGAGTCCCTTCCCGCGCTGGGCCTTGGGAAAGCTGGACCGAGAGTTGGCAAAGGAGGCCTCAATAGTCCAGGCCTGGTTTGGTGACGCGGAGGCGGCCGGGGGACCAGACGAGGAGGCAGAGTGGTTTAGAGGCGCCATGACCCGCATATGCGACTTCGCTATGCCACGGGTGAGGCGCCCTCCTCCTGCCACTCAGGTATACTGGTGGTCACCGGAGCTCGCACAGCTCCGCGGAACCTGCGTGCGGGCGAAGCGGATGCTCGAGCGGTACCGCAGGCGGCGCGGTGACCACCGGGTTGAAGCGGATGAGATCGAGCTGCGCCAGATTTACAAGGCCGCTAAAGGCGCCCTACAAATAGGGATCAAGAGGGCGAAGTCGGCTGCCTGGGAGGAGTTGCTGGACAGTCTAGACCGCGATCCATGGGGACGCCCATACCTGATGGTTCGCAGCAAGTTGCGTAACCAGGCTCCCCCGGTCGTGGAGACACTCCAGCCAGCTTTGTTGGACGCAGTCGTGTCAACACTCTTCCCGGAGCAGCAGGCCGACTTTGAATCGCCCCCTATGGCGCCATTCCGCGTGGAGGCCGAGGTACCAAATCCACCGCCACCCCGCATCACTGACGCGGAGTTCGGCGCGGCAGTGGAGCGTATGCGAGCGAAGAACAAGGCGCCTGGCCCCGACGGAGTTCCGTCAAAGGTGTGGGTGGTGGCCCTAAACGAGTTGGGAGACCGATTCAGGGGTCTTTTAGACTCCTGTCTCGAAGAGGGCCGCTTTCCCAATCTCTGGAAAGCCGGGCGTCTTGTGCTCCTGAAGAAGGATGGCCGGCCAGAGACAGACCCATCGGCGTACAGGCCCATCGTGCTGCTCGACGAAGCGGGAAAACTCTTAGAGAGGATTCTCGCCTTCCGCATAAACGACCACCTTTGCACGGTGGGTCCTGACCTGGCTGAGGGCCAATATGGTTTCCGGGCAGGAAGATCGACAACGGACGCGATCATACAGATCCGTGAACTGGCGCAGGTGGAGACAGTGCGGGGGGGAGTGTTGTTGGCGGTGTCGCTTGACATTGCCAACGCATTTAACAGCATTCCCTTCAAGTGCATTGAGGCCGCGCTGGTTTACCACGGCGTGCCGGCATATATCAGGCGCGTCGTGCGGGACTACTTCCGGGATCGGTACGTGGTCTACGCGGATCGCTCCGGAGTCATTCGTAGGCGGCGGATGCAGCGCGGTGTTCCACAGGGGTCGGTCCTTGGGCCGCTTCTGTGGAATATAGGTTACAACTGGGTGCTGCGTGGAGCCCTTCTCCGTGGGTTGAAAGTGGTCTGCTACGCAGACGACACGCTGATCACCGCCCGCGGAGAACGATTTGGCGACGCCGCCCGGTTGGCTGCAGTGGGCACAGGGCAGGTGATAAGTCGGATAGAGCGACTGGGGCTGAAAGTTGCTCTCCAAAAAACCGAAGCCCTGTGCTTCCACGGGCCCCGCAACCGGCCTCCTTCTGGGAGCACCATTGTCGTCGGAGGTGAACAGGTGGCGATTAAACCTCAAATGAGGTACCTCGGGCTCATCCTAGACGGGCGCTGGACCTTCGGCCCCCACTTTCAGCGTTTGTCGCAGAAGCTGGTGGGAACGGCGCTTGCGCTAGGCCGGCTTTTGCCGAATGTGGGTGGACCGAGGTCTGCGTGTCGCCGCCTCTTCATGGGTGTGGTCCGCTCGATGGCCCTGTACGGCGCGCCAGTGTGGGTGGATGCCTTGACCGCTCGTAACAGAGCTCTGCTGCGAGCTCCGCAGCGCGTTATTGCGGTCAGGGCAATCCGCGGATACCGCACAATCGGCGTCGAGGCTGCATGCGCACTGGCTGGTACACCACCATGGGAACTCGAGGCCGAGGTCCTAACGGCGGTGTACCACAAAAGAACCGAAGCTCGAGCCGAGGGCAGAAGGCCCGCGCTCGCCGAGGTGGAGAGCTGGCGCGACGACGCAAAGACCGCCGCGATCGTGGAGTGGAGAAGGACGCTCGAGCAGCCCAGAGCCGGACATCAGGCGATCGAAGCCATCCGGCCGATACTCGGCGAGTGGATTGGTCGAAAGCACGGCTCGGTCACCTTCCACATTGCACAAGTACTGAGCGGACACGGGTGCTTTGGCCGGTACCTGTGGAAGGTGGCCCAGCGAGAGCCGACTCCCGCATGCCACCACTGCGCCTGCGACGAGGATACCGCGCTACACACGTTGGTGAACTGCCCAGCCTGGGCGTCCCAACGCGCGACCCTCGTCGCCGTCTTAGGTGCAAACCCGACGCTGCCAACGCTGGTAGCAGCCATGGCAAGCAGTCGGGAGGCGTGGGAGGCCGCGGCCGCCTTCTGTGGAGACGTAATGTCCCAAAAAGAGGCGGCCGAGCGGGCTCGTGAGACAGATCCGCTCGCTGATGCGAGGCGGAAAAGGAGAACAGGGCGGCGAAGGAGGCAGTGGCAACAGCTGCAGCCACCACAGCCGCCGCCCTAGTGGGGACCAGCGGGTAGTGGACTGAGGGGCGTCCGCTACCTGCATTGCACTTGGTTCCTGCGTCGGGGGAGGGTCCTCTTGGAACAAGGACCTCTCCCAACTCCGCGATGGGCTCACATGAGCGAACGCTGAAGACGGGCCCGTTGGCTGAATGCGCTCCGCGCGACACACGGCCCGTCACATAGCGAGCGAAGGTTCCAGAGGGGTTTACTGGGTATTCCTGCCGCCTCTCGGCAGGTTAGTCCCAGACTATTCCGTCCCTCCCCCGGGGGCGGGATGTCCGTAAACGGATTCCCCTCTTATAAAAAAAAAAAAAAAAAAAAAAGGTTGACAGTTGGAGCTCGAGATGGTTATGCTCCCAACATCCCTTGTGAGACAAACGAACAGCAATCCATATTTATATATAAGATTGGTTTTGACGGAGTTTTTAAACAGTTTTTTTTTATACTGACAGTGACTCTAGTGGCCATATTTAAACGTCGTTTTATCATTGACACATTCGATACTTATAAGACGCCTTAATCTTACTTTTGAGCAAAGTATATTAACGAAAAAAATATAGGGAGGCTCTACCAGCCTCTGTTACTGAATTATTAAAGATCCTTAGAAGCCAGCTTAATGTTTTTATCTTCCAAGGAATAAAATTCTACAGTTGAAGACATTTTTACTAATGATAACACCTGGCTTCTTGACAAATCAAGAAAAACATGGTTTTGATATTTACCTAAAAAGGTAAAAAAAGAAATGAGAAAAGTAAATATATATAGATAGATAATATGTTCTTCTCAGTACAGAAACAACTTTCCGACACCGGTGGTTGAGTCACATTATGTTTATATACTATGTATTTATTTATTATTTCTATTATAGTATTTAAGTCTATTATAAAATGCATTCTTGTTTGTTCGATTCAGTTCTTGACGATTTGAAAGCACTTGTAACAGGTCTATTTTAATAAAGATATTTCTGATTCTGATTCAAGAGAGTATGTCAGCCTAGCAAAATATGACTCTGAATTTCTTTTCTATTATGTCTTTATTTGTTATAATTTTTCTATTTAGTTTTTCTTGAATAGGGTTCCATTGTGAATTGGTGAAAACATCATCAAATGATTGAACAAGCTTTCGATATTATAATACATTGAATTTGAATATATTGTCTTGTTTGACGCCGTATAATTATGCACAAAGAAAATTAGATACATCACGTCCAAAGACATTTTCTGGTGGTTTGTAATCTAAAAAAAAAAACTTTCTTTCTTTCTTTCTGAATTCAAATGTTGTATTAAAAAACGTATGTTTTGTATTACTGAACTGTAGGCCTAACACAAACCGCTAACGTTTTGGTAATCGAATAGTAAACGATACTTTTTTTCTTAAAGTCATAAGAAAAAGAAAAAAAAGTATCGTTTACTTTTCGATTACTGAAACGTTAGCGGTTCTACTGGTAACATCAGTGTCACCTGTATTGTGTATCTTTATAGGTAAATAAAAAAAAACTAGTTTTTAAATAGGTAAAGCTCAATGACACCTCGCTTGGCTTGTGGCGTGGCCACAGTCATGCCTCCAGATTATCAATAATAAATAACTCAATATCTCAAACTGAGCCACTAAATGCTTATGCTATGGTTAGTAAACCACGACGGATATACATAGGTACATAATACTTTTTTCTTGTAAATACATACTTAATTTACATAGAAAACACCCAGATCAGTACAAATCTACATGTTCATGCACACGCATGTTTGTACTGTCGAACCCGCAACGACTTGTGAATATAGCCCACTTTTGAACCATCACACCACATTGGTCGTCTACTTGAAGGCTTCACGTTCAGTAAACTAATATATCTTGATCAATATCCTGATATTTATTGTATCTTTTAAACGAACGCTACACAGCTGACGTGGCATGGCGGGATCTTGGGGTGCTCGGAAATCGAACCTGACAAAGGGAGCAGGCTTAGTTCTACCACTCATGTCATCCCCCATATTTTTTTTGAGATAGATTTGACGTTTAACAGGTCTTTTGGAATAAAGCTTCCTTTCATTTTGATTTCGACCCTGAAATGTCGTGATAAAGACTCATTGAGTTACTAATGACAAAAAAATGGAGCCTAGCTCCCGACAAATCTTGCAGACAACAATGATATTGTGTTAAAAATGTAATTCGTCTAATTAATTCTGTCGTCAAATTTCCAAACGTAATTAGATTTGCGTTGAGAACAGCTACGGAGACCGTTCTTAGAGACACTCATTAATGAATTAATAAAATTATTGAAAGGTACGTCGCCGAATCTCGTCACGATTCTCACTCATTGTATTTCTGCCGTCCTAACAAAGATTGTAAGGTGGATATTATTCATAGTTTCAACTGAGCTAAATCATTATTGCTGTTATAATTTTTAAACTAAACTTGAATGACTAAAAAGGAAAATATACAAATAAAGAATAAATATACAAAGTGTACTTACACCAGGAATTCTACCTATATGTATAGACAGATAGAAAATCTGGTGTAATTCACTGTCCTGCGGGTAAGTACCAAGAAGGCTGGCCACATTGCCGCGCTGGATAGCTGGGCTAATTCCTTGGGCAAGATGAAGGCCAGCTTGCTTGTCCAGGGTGGCTTCCGTCAATTGCTTCCAATTGCTAAAGTCCCTAAAGACCTTGAGCGCGCTTGGCCCCCACGGTCTCAGCGTTTCAACGCCAAACGCCTCAAATATATGTGTATGTACATTCAGCCAAAGCAGCAGCTGAACCCGCCTTACTACCAATTGAAGGAAGATGAGACGGCGCTAGAGTATCGACACAAGTAGCATTCCATACAAGAGGCCGTCCCATCTTCCAAGGAACGAGAGTCATACCGTCCGGCCGTTTGTCATCACTTTGCGTCAAACCGTTAGCTTCTAGAACAGCTGGAATACCAGCGCTGGCAGGGGCTTGACGGATTATATCGTTCAAACTTGTATGCCACGGCATATTCTACCGGCACTTCTAATGCAGTACAAACCGTGATGGCCAAGATTATGGACGATTGCTGTTTAATTATTAGCGTAGTATAATTTGAAAAAAATATGTCGATACCTTAAGGTTTGAGTTTAGTCACTAAACCGTTTTTCAACATTTTTGCGACATCAACACTTAATCTTATCACTTTAATTTCCAATTCGAAAAACCTCATCACCAGTGACTATGAAAACCAGCAGGAAGCTGAAACTCAATATTTCCTGGAAAAATAAATTGCTTGCTTGAATGAAAAGCTTCAATTTTATTTAAAATGAGAATAACTGAATGCTTTTACCATCAGACGAGTGATATCTAAAAACTTTTTGTGGCGGACCAAATTCTGTACAAATGTTATTTCCGCTGCCTACATGGCTTAAACTTTTTACTGAATGTAGTTTATTATAGTTATAGTTTATTTCAAATTTATCTGAAAGCTTTCATTTGAAAATATAATTAATGTAAAACAACCGGGTTTCTTTGCTAATTGCATTGTGAAATTTTAGAGATATTGTAACTTGCCTCTGCGGTAATGTCTTTATGATATTAAAACATCCAAAAGTACAAATTACCTAAGGGGCTCGAATAATGCGGGTATAAGAAAACAGATAGATAACATAGTTCGAAAAAGGAGAATGACAATGAACAAAAAATAAAACTAGACGAAAAATGCAAAGTGAAGTTAGACAGGTCTGCATGTTTATAGAAATAAATATACTATTATATCGACATTGAGGTGCCCGTGGCGCAGTTGTGACATTCATCGGTGATGATCGCTGTTGTAAAGCAACACACGCCGGGTCGGAAATTGGATGGGCGACCACCCCGACCGAAATTTAGTGATGTGTATTCGGGCATCTTCATGCTTCGGAAGGCGTGTTAAGCAATTGGTCCTGGCTGACGTCGTTAGATGTCAGTCGTTATGCCTAGTCGGAGGCCTTAGGGTGGTTGGATAACACCTAACATTAAGGTTGCTCACTAACCTTACACCCCTGCAACAATCCGCACGAGCCCGCGTGTTGGAGTATGGCTCAATCCACCTCATAGTTGAGGTGAGGTCTGTGCCCAGCACTGGGACGTATACAGGCTGTTTATATATTTATATTATATATGTTACTGTAAAAGCACGAACTACGGTAAATCCTAAGATTTTCCAGTAAAACCTAAGATTTACTAACTCTCATTGGTAAAATGCCGAACAATTAAGTGATTCAAACTATTACCACGCGTGCAGCGTGGTTCGAAATCTTACCTTATGGAGAGCGTTTGTTTGATTTGTATAGTCAACCACCGCGTTAGATGCAGCGTGCTAAGCCGCAGATGATGCGGCGAGTTATCTAGTAAGTTTTGCAAAGAGCATTTAGAATTACAAAGTAATCCTAATGGTTCATGTAACATGTTTTTTCAACATTTACCATGCCTCTGATGTAAAACCTAAGATATACCAAATTAATAGTGGTAATAGTTTAAATCACTTAATTGTTCGGCATTTTACCAATAAGAGTTGGTAAATCTTAGGTTTTACTGGATAATCTTAGAATTTAGCGTAATTCGTGCTTTTACAGTAACATATACATATATCGACATTAATTACATCGACATCGGCATGCAACATGAATGCGTTAGCCAAGGTACTTGTAATTATCTATTGAGAATACTGAACGGTCTCTCTAACTATGGCCTTTGTTAGTACACGCCTATATTAAGCCAAACCTGCCTATGCCTGTGTAGCAGATATTCTCCCGGATTGAGCCATTATCCATCTGTTAATAACAGATATATATAACAGTACATGGCTGTATTTTGCTTTTCTTCAATATCAGGATATTTTGAGTAATATATTTTGTTTTTGTTGAAGAGTGTATGATGATGATAGATGCATGCCTTTATGAGCAGTCACAAAGTTGACAGTTTTTTTTTGCCAGTTCACGGGCGTGCTAATACCGACATTAATGTACGGTAGTGAAAGTTCGGTATAGCAGAAGAAGAATGAAAGTAAAATCAATGCAGTGGAAACAAGAGCAGAAGTATGACAGGAGTAAAACTGAGTGTCAGAATATGAAGCTGTGTAGAGGGCGATGTGGTGTAAAAGAAGAAGTTGTTACAAAAATTGAGATGGGAAGCTGAGATGGTTTGGTCATATGAATCATCATTGGTCATATGCTTGACCACAAGTCGTTCCACAGCGAACAATTCTTGGACGAAAATAATTTGTGATCATCTCAGATACAGTCTACTTTTCTGCACATCATGTATGTTGACTTTACTGTTGTAACTCTGTTACAGCAATTATCGTAAACAAAGAAGATTAAAAACGATTAACTACCGAGTTTCTTGCCGGTTTCTTCTCGGTCGAATCAACACGTCCGAACCGGTGGTAGAATCATATTTTTACTTTTCCTAATTTTTATACTGTGACTTATCATAAGTGCTTTTCAAACAGTTTACATGAAGAAATACCAATTATTTTTATTTTTAGAGTGTTTGGAAGGCGAGTAACGATTTATAAGGCGAGAGTGAATGGAACCGTTGTAATTGGAAGGCTTAAACGAACGTTTCTTGGACAAGTTCCAGATGTTCTCAGAAAGGATCAGCTCAAGAGTAGCTTTGACCGACGAGCATGTATGTAACTCATGAAAGAAGAGGAAGCGCAAGGTGTGTGTGTCGGGGTCGTGGCAAGAGGTAAGAAGTGGTATCTGCCTACCCCGCTGGGAAAGAGGCGTGATGGTATGTATGTTTTTTGTCCCAAACAGCAGGTTTTGCTCACATTTCAAATTGCGAGTTTTCTTGAGCGTTTTCAACTTTTTACCTTTACAAAAGGCACTTCTTAAACCCAACCCGTTACTACTGCCAATAAGCTGAAATATCCCCAAGTTAACCTATATATTTATACTCCATTAATATGGCATTAGACAGAAGTAAAAAAAGGTTCTTTTTAGGGTACACTTTGTGTTAATTCAATTCAATTCAATTCAATTTATTTATTCAGATATCACAAGTTCCATGGGTTAGTAAAAATAATGTTAGAACTTAATAGCTACTTATTAATTAAAACAAAAATGAAGAAAAATGGGACACTTGGCTTGGGCGCATAAAAACCAAAGGTCTATTTGACCATCACCTGGGTGAAGTGCCTCAGCACAGGTGCTCTGAGGTCCTCAGCGACAACCTTCAGGATGCTGTTGTGGCTCCTCCGCACCCTCCTCATCAATGATGCAACTTCCTTGCGAAATACCGCATGGAAGCCGTCTGTGTGTGCCTGTGCGAACATCTCAGAGGCACTGCACCAGCGATGGAGCCCCAACATCATCCTAAAGATGTTGTTATATTGGACGCGCAGGGTTTCTATGGATTTCTTGGTGTACGCTGTCCATAGGCCGCCCGTATACAATCCCTGGCAGTACGCCTTAAAGAGCGTGACTTTAACCAGGTCAGTACAGCGGGCGAATCTACGAGCCAGCATGTTACCGCGTACTACCAAAGCCCTGCGCTCCCTCTCTATATCTACATCGTCTTTGAGGTCGTCCGTCAGATAGTGTCCAAGATACTTGAATTGGAAAACCCTCACCACATTCAAACTATTGATAGTGATAGGTGGAATAGCGTGAGGACACTTGCCGGCGGCCTTAAAAACCATGTACTCGCTCTTTTTTACATTGTAAATAAGCCCATGCTTAGTGGCATAGGCTTCACACAGTTTGAGCATTTCTCTTAGGCCTTTCACCGTCGGGCTCAGGAGCACCATGTCGTCTGCGTAACTGATGTTATTCATTTTAACACCCCCCACCCTGCATCCGACACGCATGCTGCTGAGACCGACAATGAGATCGTTAACATAGAGGCTGAAGAGTCTCGGAGAGGCTAACCCCCCCTGCCGCACTCCGCACTCCAGCCTATATGCTTCCGAGAAAGAGTTCTCCCACTTTACATAATTGGTCTGGTTAGCATACCAGAACTTCAGAATATTAAGTATTCCTCCCGGTACACTGCTATCCGCCAGCTTGCCCCATAAGACATCGTACGAGACGAGATCGAAGGCTCTAGAGAGATCTAGGAAACAAGCGTATACCGGGGTCTTGCGATCGGTATAGTATTGGACAGCATACTTGAGACTCAAAATTGCGCTGTCAGTAGATAATTCAGACCGAAACCCGAATTGTGCGTCATGTATGTTCAAATACTTTTGCAAGCACGAATCAAGTAAACTGTCCAACACCTTAGCGATCGTTGTAGCCTGAGATATTGGGTGGTAGTTTCCCAGATCTGAAATATCTCTGGTCCTGTTCTTCACTATGGGCACAACAGTGGTTTTCATTAGTGCAGGCGGTAAATACGAGTGGCTGATGCACACATTAAACACCAAGGAAAGGACCCTCGGGAGGTGAATGCCAGCATGTTTAAGATGTTCGATACTGAGCCCATCATAAAAGTACAATAAATATTATAACTTGTAAGATCTATACCGAACTTATTAAAATCTATGGCTTAAGCCAACTGACACTAAATTGTTCTTATTTGAAGTAAATAACTGCAGAATTTATTAGGCTTTTACTAAATCAAATTATTTTGTCTTACGTGAAACTATGTTGTCGATCTCAAAATCTAAAAGAGTTAGGGGTTGTGTTGTATCCAATCGTACTTTTACTGTCATTATATATAACTCTACCAAATCTTAATGTTACTTAGTCCCTTTATACGCGATACGTTGTGGCGGAAGGGCTTTTCAATATTGCCAGGTTATACAAATTTGTCAGGTGGCAAAAGTCAGCGCGGGCCCTAGCCACTCAAATGTCACTGGTAACTTGAGCTATCAATGTCAATGTCGTCTCAACTGTCACTGGTAGCTTTAGCTACCAGTTTTTGAGGCACTTGAGAGGTGACACATTTTCCGTTCAGAATCGATTTTGCTGTTACTATTTCAATTGAATATTTTTCTACAATTTGTCTATGATATTTGTATCGACCTGGCAACAACGGACCGTCCCTACGAGACGTCAAAGTAAGAAAAATAAAAAGTCAAAAGTTCATGTTGAGGTTATGTTATGATAATAAGTGCATGCTATAACTTTAAAATAAACTTGCAAATAGATTATTACATATTACACACTGTAATATATTTCAAAATAATTAATAATTTGTGTTTCATACAGATGCAGTGAAAAAAGGTTACAGATTTGATTTTTAAATACTAAAAAAAATTGTTAAGTGAAAGTCGAAAAAAGTGATTTTTTTTCGCCATTTTTTAAATTCAACCAATTAATATTATTTTGCTTAAAATAAAAACACGTTAGTCTGTATTCAGTATAAACGCTCATTTAATGAGCTTTTCGTCTGTGTGTTTATCATTTTGCAATCCTATTCGGAAAATTAGCAAAGAATTCTCGGAAAATTCGCATAAATTCGCAACAGAAAAAATCAATATGGCGTAAACGATGTGACAGGTGAGAAGACATTAGGTATTTAGCGGTGACGATTTTTGTCTTACGTGTAACTATATTTTCGATCTCAAAATCTAAAAGAGTTAGGGGTTGTGTTGTATCCAATCGTACTTTTACTGTCATTATATATAACTCTACCAAATCTTAATGTTACTTAGTCCCTTTATACGCGATACGTTGTGGCGGAAGGGCTTTTCAATATTGCCAGGTTATACAAATTTGTCAGGTGGCAAAAGTCAGCGCGGGCCCTAGTGAGTAGTAGTGAATGGAGCATAAGTAAGGTGGTTGTCTCATTTTTTATCTGTAACATAGCCGTACTGCGTGTGTCTGTAGCGTTGGGATTCGGAAACGCTAAACAGTTGATGAGCGTTTTCAGAAACCGTTTCTTTTGTTTCAGTACTTACTCAACTTGGTCCACCAACGTAGGATGAGTGAAATAATTAACTAAATGACAAATGAATTTTTTTATTTGTTATCGTGTATTCAGCCGTATTGGCCAAAAAATATTTTAAAAGCATCACGTTAGCTATCGCTGGCCTGATAAATTCAGTGAATAGCGTAATAATTCAACAGGATTCAATTAATAATTCAATTAATAATCCATCCAATTATTACGTTATTCCCCGAATTTAGACCGCTTAAGCGGTTTAATACAATCAGTGTTAATTTTATTGGGATAACTTGAATGACAAATGCACAGAAACTAGCAATAACTAAGGGCGAAGCCTTATTAGCGTGTCGTTGCACCGTCAACCACTGCGTCTTTTACCTACATATATTTGAAGGTACAATTCTAAGACGGAAGACCGCAAACTACATACAACGCAAACTGCAAGTGACACTACTGATTTCTATGAATCTCTTTGAAAGTGTTTCCAAGCGTGGGTGGACGCTCTGCAGTGCTGAGCTTGGGAACAAATGCACAGTATAACTAGTATGGAATCACGGCTGCCCCATTTCGAAACCTAGTGGGAACCTAAAAGAAAACTTTATAGGAGAGCGCGTATAGCCTTTGATAAATATTTATCTTGGGTAAGAAAAAATCTATGGGTTGTATAAAATGTTAAACACCAATCACTTAGTGTTATTAATATATGGATTTATGTGTATTTAACATATTTTGAACCCCTTACTTACTTTGATGATGGATGACGTTTAAATACACCTAAAAGCTGTTTCAAAACATAGTAGGAGCTTTTACTAGGTTTTAGGTAAGTTCGTAAAGCATTCGAATTAATATTATGGTGTAGTCTACACGCTCAGAGGTATTTTCAAAATCTGTGTAAACCACATCTACTTGTGACCCAGCATGCATACCTGTAGCCACATAGTCAATAAATGTATAAAAGCTGTCGTTGCGAACATTGGGTGATGACTGTTATATGGTGTACCAAAGTTTTCCCTGAAATACTCATTAAATACAGAACATATTTCGGCTGACGTATTAAAGGACGAATAATAAATGGTCATTTTGTTGTAAATAATCCGTGGAATTAGTTTTTTTTCTCCTAGATTTAACACACCTTCAGAAGACCTTGAAATTCGTTTTCATACCATTCTGAACAATATTTGTTAGAATATTACAGCATGAATTTAAAACAAAATAATAGAAAATATTTCTAAGTTACACATCGACAAAAATCTACATAAAACATTTCTTTGGTTATTATTTACCAACTTTATTTTATTTTGTTACAGGAGTAGCAGTCGCGGCAAGTGTCTTCACACTAACAGCCATGTCAGTAGACCGCTGGCTGTCAATATCCCCAGAACCAAGACTCCGGCCACCAGGCCGGAGGCAAGCACTCATGCTGATAGCTCTGCTGTGGGCTGCCGCTCTCCTCATTTTTATACCCTTGCTGATGGTGGCCACAGTGAGGAAAGAACAAGTGC
This sequence comes from Udea ferrugalis, assembly GCA_950022985.1. NCBI lineage: Eukaryota > Metazoa > Arthropoda > Insecta > Lepidoptera > Crambidae > Udea > Udea ferrugalis. Next base: position 1,105,456 of record OX465521.1, read on the forward strand.
CGATCATCTCGAAGGCTTATAATAATATTTCGGTACGTATACTAATCTTTATATATCTAGATCTAGATCTTTATATCTTTGAAGGTTTTCATTTTTTCATCCCTATTAAGACATTATGCCTACATAAATATTAATGTAATATTAATTATAGTAAAGTCGCGCAAGGTTGACCAGTTTTCAAATAAATTCATTTACGCGTTGCAAGCACATGTTACTTTTTTAAACTTTGTAACAGGTTAGAGTATGTCAAAAATATGCTTTATTGTCTATTATAAAATTTAAATTCGATTAGACGTATGTTTCTTCACGATTGAAAGTTGAACCAATACTTTTTTTAGGTTTGATCTTGTCAATGTCACCATTGAGCAAGCAAAAACAGATCTTAGGGTGGTCAACCCTTGCATTCCGCGACTGTAGTCACTCAAGTAATGACTTGAGTGACTCACATTCAACAATATTTAAGAAGAAACGAATTGCAACATCTGACATAAAACTACGACTAATAAGGCAGCACTCTGGCAGAGTCGCCATGTACTGTAGGTGGGAAGGGAAGCACTAAATTACACTTGCACTTTTACTTTTTAACTAATATAACATATGCTAAACCGAATATACTAATCAAATTATTTATGAGAGACGCGTTACACACTAGTCATAATAATACGATTTATAAATAATACAAATAAAACATGTACATCATGTGACTCTACCACAGGTGTCGGAAGGTTGTGTCTACTGTAGACTACTGAAGACCCAGCAAGAAACTCAGCAGTTGCTCTTTTTAAATCATCCCATATTTTACAGTTCAAAGTGAATGCTTGATTAAACTAACACAGACATACAGTTATGCCATGAAAATAAACAAAAGAAAAAGTTAATAAGTAAACTTAGGAAAGTTGATAAACTTGAGCAGACCAGTTCCCGAAGGTGGCACCTGTTCACAAGTTGACGTATCAACTTGCATCAAGTTCTACTCTTAGCATTTCATCAGTGAGGGAGGGAGAACCGAGCATCACAATTCGCATCTTGTAATGATACAAAACAAGCTTACATCAGTGAAGGAGGAGAATACAAGATATCCCATCAACACACTTGTAACCTGACCCAACTAAATCAGAAGAGAATGTTCTAAATTCAAATCTACAGTAAGTGTTACATTATACGGGAATGCTCGTCAGTCAGTGAGGTAGTTAAGTATTGTAATGCAATGTGTAAAATCGAATCTTTAATGTTACATTACACGCGCATTTTCGTCAGTCTGGAGGTAATGTTGTAATGTAATACTCAAAGACGAATTTGCAATGTTACATAACAAGCGATTGCTCCTTGTTAGAAAATGCCTCTAACCACGTCATTGAATAGTTGAGGTAAAGCCGCGACTTCTTCCGCGGGGACTTAAGTTGAAAAACAAAAAAGTCATATTTCTTTATAAATTGTTGCCTATGTGCGATTCAGATGTATAAGCTACATTATTCTAAAGTTTCATTAAAATCCATTCAGTAGTTTTCTCGTGTAAGAGCAACACAGCACATCCACACATACAAACTTTCGAAATAGGATTGTTGGTTTGATGTTGGTTTGTTGTTAGTTTGTTGGTGTTACAAGATAGCCTTGTTTGCGTATTTTGAGGTTGGGGGTCGAGTTTCAAATAGATAGTCAAAGAGGTAAACAGCACTACTCGTTTAAGCATTTTTTATCATGAAACTAAATGTATCTTTTGAATAATATAATGTTCCTTTGACAAAAACAAAGCCAAAAAAATAATAATCATTTTGTTTCTAATGTACAGAGGCGCACACATCAACCTTCACAAAACTATTGCAAAATGGTTGTAATGTCAGCCGCATGAGGTGCCCCTATGTAAAGGTTGATGTGAGCGCTTCTGTACATAGTGTGAGTAACAATTAACCTAATATCCTATGTAAGTGTATATTTATAACAAAACAAAATCAAGACAGCTGACACATAAATTGATTATCCGTGATAGCAGTGACTTTAGTTATATGGACGGGCGTCCAGAGTTGCATTGTTGCACTGTCCACCTTCAGACTCCCTGATACTGTCTTCAGGAGACTGTTGAAGCTACTCCGTTCTCGCTGTAGGGGAAACTGGGCAAAAGTGGTCCGTGAACCAATAGCAATACTGTTGTGGTACTCGTAGTGACGTGAGTCGCAGTCTTGTATTGAAACATTGTACTGTAAAACATTGGACAATTTAAAAAGAGTAACTGCTGAGTTTCTTGCCGGGTCTTTACAGTAAGGCCCGGCGCCCACTACAAGCATCGGCACGGCACGCTTAGGATTTTAAGGTGACAAATTGTAATATACTCTAACATAATGGCAGTAAAGTAGAAAATTCCGAAACAGCAGCCTCAAGCACACCGAAGCGGTATTTTTGTTATTACGAGAACACATCACGGAAATTTCTACTTTATTGCCATAATGTTAAAGTATATTGCTATTTGCCACCTTAAAATCCTGAAGCGTGCCGATGCCGATAGTGGGCGCCGGGCCTAAACAACCTTCCGACGCCGGTGGTAGAGTTACATTATGTATGTACACGTATTTAAGGTATTGTCAAACATCGTATTTTTTTATGTGTATGTTTATTAAGTGGTAGAAATAAATATTTTTGACGATTCGAAAGTAATGTGTAATAGTCTAATTGAGTAAAGAAATATTGAATTTGAATTTGTAGCATCGTATCAACGTGTGTAAATATTGTGCGTCGACATACCGTATTAAACTCGTATTTAGGTGCGGACACCTCAACAACAACAGACTATAAAATACTTAATTAAAATTGACTAGGTGTCCTTTAGTTTGCCATTTATTATAATGTTACTTCCCAAAATTTGCTCCATACAAGTGGCACTTCGAAATAACATAATTGTAGAGGGTGGGCATGTTTGGGTTGCAATAAAATACAAGTTTACGGTGCGACCAATTGATATAAACTAAGAGAGGAAGATAGATGATCCTCTTACCAATAGTGGCCACCCTCAAACAGGTCCAATGGACCTGTTTCAAGCCAATATGATAGCGACTTGTTTGCGTGCACTTCATTCATACGTCAATGCCATGTGCCAGTTTTTGAATTCGCGAAGTATGAACGTAACGTTTCTTTCTCCTTTTGTTTATTTCAATGGTGCGACCAGGCTAGCGATTCAGAACCAAGTAACCGTAGCATTCGGTAACTTTCACTTAATTTTAGTAAATCGCTTGTTCGGCAAAAGCTTTTCAATTTTGTATATGTTAAAGCCATTGGCATCAAGTATTCATCAAGAGAATAATTAAGACACCTCCCACATTGAATAATGGATTTAAAATTTAACTAAAGTTACCGAATCGTACGATAACTCGGTTGTGAATCGCTACCCTGAGATTTCTTCAGGGTAAGCTATCTTCCGTATCATGAGGGTAGTAAGTAATCCTTTTTACTTTGCACAATCCCTTCACGAACCAACATGGCTGCTCGCTACCCTTTTAAATCAAATCAACATTTAAAATGGTTTTACTGAACATATTTTTTTTACCATTGCGGGATCCCGATGAATGCAAGCCGCACGCAACCGGCCGCTCTGGAAATCAATGGGGGAGGCCTATATTCAGCAGTGGACTTCTAGCGGCTGCTAATGATGATAATGATGATGATTGAAAACCGAGAGATAACGTTCTTCATTCACGGTGTTTCTAACTCTATTAAAGTATCCATTATCACTACTCAATTTTTTTTTAAAACTATTGAACTTTACACAAATAACAATAAATGCTTACACAGAGTAGATCATCATATGAATCGTGAGTAACGAAACCGTTTACGTAATATATTACTAGACAAATTACATCACCTATGTTGTTATTATTTATAGCATTTTCCATGAAGTATCTTTACAAAAGATCTAAAACCAGTAAAATAATAAAAACAATAGATTACCTGTGTAGTATTATTATACAGAGATTGTTATCAAAGTCATGACATTCCAATTAGCTACGTTAGTTCACTTAGCAAATAATTAACGTGTTCAATTTTCTCAATGTGTACTTAATACTCTAATGCTTGTTATGAAGGTGTACTTTTCCCTGTCTTGGCGTGTTATAAATGCTTCTAATATGCTTACATAAATAAAATAATTTTTTCTTTTCTCCTCAAATGCCTAGAGAGATTTACGGCCGGCTTAAGGTATAAATAAGTTAATGATTTATTTAATAGTCACAAAATTACAAATTGCGTAAAATGTCTTGTCAAACTGAAGCTCCATATTTTTGTAAAATATAAGCAGAACAACAGCACTTTCAAATCGTCAATTTTAAAGAACCAAGAAATAAAAAAGGTTTTCAATAAATTACAAAAAGGACCCTAAAGAAATGTATTTATTTCCATTGTGCCACAAATCAGATTGTATCATGAGGAAATTCTAAATTGTTCGTGCTTATCAACCCTGCCGGATTCGCCGCGTAACTGAAGGCTGCAGCAAGTTGTCTACTGATAAGAAAAGAAAATGGCCACTGAAAAAACATTTCGCGTAATTCTAATGACGTAGCCTGCAGAAAACTCAAAGCTCACTTTCAAATCGAACCTCCTCAACCCTCAATCGAAACGTTTGTCATAAAAATAAATAATAATAATAAAAAACATTTATTTCCGATCACATTAGTCTGAGGAAATGAATTTATGCAGCGTTTGGAAGTTCAATAGGTGAATGTTTTAGTCCATCCTTTAGTATGTTTTTATAATAACTATAGTTCTTTACTAAGGCCCGGCGCCCACTATCGGCATCGGCACGACTGAGGATTTTTAGTTGGCAAATAGAAAATTAATATACTTTAACAAAATGTCAATAAAGTTGAAAATTCCGTAATATGTGGTCGTAATAACAAAAATACCGCTTCGGTATGCTTGAGGCTGCGGTATCGGCATTCTCTACTTTATTGCCATTATGTTATAGTATATTGCTATTTGCCACCTAAAATCCTCAGTCGTGCCGATGCCAATAATGGGCGCCGGGCCTAAACAGTATCAAATAATGTCCAAATAATGTTTTCTTTCAAAATGTCTAACTTCAAAATGTATCTGCTCAAAGAATGTCACTTTTTTTGTGATATATTTATAATTTTAAGTGGGTTTAATTTCAATTTCAATGCGAAGTTGGGGCAACGTTGCGGTGATGAGCTGAGAGTGGGGCAATTTGGGTTTGGGCAACGGAACAATAGGGGCCAGATGCTGGCAGACTTCATGGAGAAGGAGAACCTCTTTATGATGAACTCCTTCTTCAAGAAGCCCGTAAGCCGCAAATGGACCTGGATCAGTCCGGACGGTAGGGTCAAAAACGAGATCGATTTTATCATGTCGACGAAGAAGCATATATTCAATGATGTCGCTGTGATCAACGCTGTTAAGACAGGAAGCGATCACCGCCTGGTCAGAGGCACATTGAATATCGACATAAAGCTTGAGAGAGCGCGACTGATAAAATCCACGCTCCGACCAATACCGGCTCAGATTCAAAACCCTGAGTGCTTTCAGCTCGAGCTTCAAAACCGCTTCGAAGCCCTTGAGAACAGCATCGATGTGGACGATCAATACAACATGGTGGATACCGTTCGTACGGTAGGGTCCGAGTACTTTAAAACCCGCCGTCCAAAGTCAAGGAAACTCTCCAGCCAGACTCTCCTACTCATGGATCAGAGAAACGCAATGCGGCTACAGAACTCAGTGGATGCCCATCGTTATCGGCAACTCAATAGACAGATATCTAAGTCTTTGACGAGCGACCTTCGCCAATTTAATACCCAGTGTATTAAAGAGGCCATTGAGCGGAACAAAGGCTCCAAAGTGTTAGCCAGAGATCTGTCTATTGGGCAAAGCCAACTGACGAGGCTGAAAACTGAGGCAGGTAGCATCATTACGTCAACACCTGAAATCCTGAGGGAGATTGAGAGTTTCTATGGACAGCTGTATTCCACTCAAACACCGGTTGAAAGCAAGGCTAAAGACCCTAGAGCCAAGCTTACCCGACACTATACCGAAGATATCCCGGATGTCAGCCTGTACGAGATTAGGATGGCTCTCAAGCAGCTTAAAAACAACAAGGCGGCGGGTGATGACGGAATCACAACAGAGCTTCTGAGAGCGGGCGGTCGGCCGATACTCAAGGTCCTCCAGACGCTCTTCAGTTCTGTCATCCTCGAGGGCAGAACGCCAAAGGCATGGGGCAGGAGCGATGTGATGCTGTTTTTCAAGAAGGGTGACAAAACTCTCTTGAAGAACTACAGACCCATATCGCTTCTGAGCCATATCTATAAGTTGTTTTCGAGAGTCATTACGAATCGTCTCGCTCGCAGGTTCGACGACTTCCAACCTCCTGAACAAGCCGGGTTCCGAAAAGGCTATAGTACCATAGACCACATTCATACGCTGCGGCAAGTTATACAGAAGACCGAAGAGTATAACTTGCCACTTTGCCCAGCGTTCGTGGACTATGAGAAGGCCTTTGATTCGATTGAGACCTGGGCAGTGTTGCAGTCTCTCCAAAGGTGCCAAATAGACTACAGATACATCGAGGTGCTAAGGTACCTATACCAGAATGCCACCATGTCGATCCGATTACAGAACCAGAACTCTAATCCGATCCAACTACAGCGAGGCGTGAGACAAGGAGATGTTATTTCTCCGAAATTGTTCTCAGCTGCGTTGGAGGATATTTTTCAAGCTTCTGGACTGAAAAGGACGCGGCATCAACATCAATGGCGAGTACCTAACACACCTACGATTCGCCGATGATGTAGTTCTTATGGCTGAGACCTTGGAAGACCTGAACATAATGCTCGAAGATCTCGGTAGTGCTTCCCAAAGAGTGGGTCTTAGGATGAACATGGACAAGACGAAAATCATGTTCAATGCCCATGTTGCACCTGCTCCAGTTAACGTTGGGAACATTACACTCGAAGTTGTTGACCACTATGTTTACCTGGGACAGGCAGTCCAGTTAGGTAAGTCCAACTTCGAGAAAGAGATCTCTCGTCGAATCCAGCTCGGATGGGCAGCGTTCGGGAAGCTCCGGCATATATTCGCGTCCGAAATACCTCAGTGTCTCAAGACGAAAGTCTTTGACCAGTGTGTGTTGCCAGTAATGACATATGGGAGTGAGACGTGGTCGTTTACTATGGGTCTCATAAGAAGGCTCAAAGTCACCCAGCGAGCAATGGAGAGAGCGATGCTTGGTATTTCCCTGCTTGATCGAATCAGAAATGATGAGATCCGCAGGAGAACTAAGACAACCGACATCGCTCGAAGGATTGCATCGCTGAAGTGGCAGTGGGCGGGACACATAGCGCGGAGAACCGATGGCCGTTGGGGCGGAAGGGTTCTCGAATGGCGACCGCGTACCGGACGACGTTCCGTGGGCAGGCCCTCCACAAGGTGGACCGACGATCTGGTCAAGGTCGCGGGAAGCCGCTGGATGCGGACAGCGCAGGACCGATCGTTGTGGAGATCTTTGGGGGAGGCCTATGCCCAGCAGTGGGCGTCGTTCGGCTGATATGATGATGATGATGAAGTGGGTTTAGATTTAGGTACAGGTATATTATGAAAAAATGAGTGCAAACTTGCCAACAAACTGCTCCTGCAGTTTGGCGAAACATTAAACATGAGAATGTGTCAGTATATTAGGAAACAAAAAAAAAGACATCAAAAATGTAAAATATAAACACGGATTTTTCAAACTTGTGTAGCTTTATTGCCATAGTAACAAATGCTCAGATTGTTACATTCAATCCGTATAAATTGGGTCTCAAATCATTACAGATCATTTCCAAGTGAATTACAAAAAAATATCTTCATTTGGAAACAAATTTGGTATTCAAGATGTACTTTTACTTAGTACACCAATTATCCCCAGAGAGTATTTTTAGTTACCTATTCAAATACCTTTTCCTTACGTTATTAACGTCTCAAAGTTTCAGGTCTTTCTGTATTTCTTTTTAATAAATTCTGGCCGTAGTCTTTTCAATAGAGGTGACGTTCGGACCGGAGACCGCTAACTGCAAGTGAGACTACTGGTTTTTAGGAATAACTTTAAAAGTGATTCAAAGTGTGGCCGCACTATTTAGTGTATGTGTATAATAAAAGTGTGTCTTGCAGATTGCGGTCTACGGTCCGTTTCGGAATTATACCTTAAGAGTCACTTTTTTATATTTGTAAATGTATTTTTTTGCCTTGGCGTGTCACAAATGCTTGCGTGCTTACATAAATCAATATTATTCTAAAATGTCTTGACAGTCACAACAGTAAAAGAGTATTCTTGTCTACTTATTTACAGATAGAAACCAAGGATGTGCACTTTTGCACAGAGGAGTGGCCTGGTACTGACACCAGGAAGCATTTTGGGACTTTTAGTTTTACCATAGTCTACGCCATACCCGGTAAGTGCTTAAAAAAATTAGGATAACATAATAAAATCCATGTTCCTACTGCACAAAAATATATACGAGTATATAACAAGTCATTTACAACAAGTAGACTTATTCATGGTTGAACAAAACAAGAACCGACTTCAATTCATCAAATTCAAGGCCTCTATTCAACATCTATCCATGGATAGGTGGGATGAGTGGAATGGCTGTTTTTTCCACTCTTCCGACACAGGTGGGATAACTGGAATACTTGACCCACCCGGGAGGGAAAAGTGGTTCCTTTTTCTTTCTTTCCCACCTAGGTGTAACATTTAAAGTCAGCACTACCTGCCAGGTGCATTTTAGGGGGCTATTTCTGCTACCCTGGTACTTCATGCTCAATTTGTGCTTTCTAATGGGTTTACAGAAAAATCCTTTTTCCATGAAGTACCATGGCTGCAAAAACTAAGAGATTTTTTAAAATAACCACGAGAACCAGAAATAGCCACCTAATTTATCTGGTAAAAAGAAAAGACTTTGAATGTTTCATGTGGGTGGGAAGAGAAGAAAAGTGAACCACTATTCCCTCCTAGGCGGGATGGCCCGGTTGTATAAGTGGAATAGGGTAATTTAGGGCACTTAGATAAAACTGCATACTTACGGTTTTGTTTGATCAGCTAATAAATATATTCTAATTAAGATTTGACAGCTTGAAAGTACTGCGTGTCATTTCACCAGTTGGAACTGAAAACATTCTAAGCTACTCGTACTTAATGTCAATGTTTACATATAAGTTTAACTTTACACTATTACTATAGATGTAAGTAATAGTGTAAACAGGCGATAAATTAACAAGTCGTTTATTCCTAGAAGGCATACTTATAAGTAGGCTATGGCTCGATAACTCTGCTCGAATTATAGCAGTCTTCCTTCAATTTTCCGCACTTGGGAAGTGCAAAATCTGAAAAGGCAGTCTCTTTTCAAATTTTGCACTTCAATTTGCCTCTCTCATAGCTAGTCAGTATCAAAGGATTCATTCCCACTCAAAGTGGTCTTAGCTGGACAATTTTAACCAAAATCGGAAATAAAGTTAGGGTGCAAGAGAGTTAAGAATTATTCTTAATGATTCTATTAATAGCTATCGTTACTGAATTTAACGTAAATATCTGTATCTTTGCAATTCTAAACCTCGGGGCAGTTGAATCCAATTAATTAATGGTTAAAATAAATAATCTACAAGTGTAGCAAATTGGCGTCAAGAACTATTCTCAAATTAATAGACAAATTCAGAAGATGACAAAGACAAATGGATTTCTTTTCCAATAATATTATCATTGTTCAGTCGTAAATTTCTCGTAGAAATGCTAGTCATCTATTCTTGGATAATCCATCCGAAAATAACTTGAGCTGACGTCCATCACTGTGCCCGGAGGTGCCTGTGGCACAGTTGTGACAGTGATCAGCGATAATCGCTGTTCTAAAGCAACACAAACCGGGTCGGAAATGGGATGGGTGACCACCCCGACTGAAATTTTGTTATGTGTATTTCGGGCACCTTCGTGATCCGGAAGGCAAGTTAAGCAGTTGGTCCCGGCTGACGTCGTAAGATGTCAGTTGTTAAGCCTAGTCGGAGGCCCTAGGGCGGCTTGATAACATCTGACATTAAGGTTGCTTACTAACCTTACACCCCTCCAACAATCCGCACTGAGCCCGCTTGTAGGAGTATGGTTCAATCCACCTTATAGTTGAGGTGAGGCCTGTGCCCAGCAATGGGACCTATACAATAGGCCGTTCATGTTATGTTATGACGTTCATCACAACACTATTTGGAAGTCAAAAAAACGGCGGCTGTGAAATTGTTTAGAACCTTTTTCCAATCACGTCACATATTGGTATTGAAGCGTTTGGCCTCAAATGGTCTCTACTCGAGGACTTTCCGGCCCCAACGGCCATCAGTCCTTCGTTGTATGTGCCTTGCCCACCACTTCAATCTGCCAATACGTTTGGCTACGTCGGCGACCTTAATCTGTTCTCCTACGGATTTCCTCATTTCTGATTGGATCTCATGGCAAAACACTGAGCATAGCCTTCTCCATAGCCCGTTGGGTGACTTTGAGCATTTTTTTATTTTACAGGCAGAGGAAATTTGATAAGACGGGTTTGCAAGGGCACAATTAGTCATGTACTCATGCACAGTAGTCTTTGGTACAAGGTATAGTATGTAATTAACAAAATGAAATTTAAATTTTTAGAATGGTTTGTAGCCTAGTAAAACTTTAAATTAGCGAATGTGCCTTGATACATATCTGAGGGCACTGACCGTACTTGCAATAAATGCTTTAAGTAATTTAACGAATTTGATTTTATTATCACTGGCTAGTAGTAATTCTACACTGCGTCGTCTAGCCCCAAGCTAAACCAATTAAAGCTTAGTAAGAGACACTTTGCAACGGATAAATATACTCAAACTACGATATTTTAATAAAAAGAGATAGATAGATTACTTGTGCTAAAAATGTGGCACCCGGAATCAGAACGATCGTACCAGAGCAAAGCATTGACAGTGCTGACAGTTTCAGACGACTACATATTGTATCTGTCTCGTTTACGCTCTAGTAAAATAATCATACTATCTTGTTCAAACGGTCAAATTATACAGGGTGTTAAGCAATAAAACTTAAGGGGCTTTGAGTTATTATGAATTTCAAGAGCAATGTTAGGTTACTGAAATCTTTATGGTTTCGGACCAAATAGAAGTCAAAGTTTTACACAAAACTTTTGAGTGGTAAACCTCACAGTTGTTAATAATCTATCTAATTAGTTTATTAATCATAAACGAATATACTATTTATTGATATTAGTTTATGATTAATAAATTGATTGGCATTTTAACCAGCAGCATCTCCATTACCACGCTGCCACAAATGTTGACACCAAATTACTGAAATTTAAATGTATGGAATTCAAAATCAACGCTTTGAAGGATAATACTTTCACAGTTTATTCTGCCCATGGTACACATACATACCCTTGAGTATTAGTGCTCCTTTTTACACGCTGTTTATGGAAGTACGCCAGGAGATAATTTTCGACCTTGCATCAGTACTGATATAACCTATCTACTTTTTTTTTATCTTTCAACTCAAATTTCTTTTTTACCTGACTTGACTAGTAATGAAAGTAGATGCTCGTAGGCCGCTCAAAAATGACACCCATATGAAAATTACTAAAAAATTTATCCGGATTTTCGTAATCGTTAGCGTTGATTAGATTATCACGGACACTGTTGCATTTTGAAATAAAATAAAAAAGGACTTATTGAATTCCTCACTAATTGAACCATTTTTTATTACTACTACGTCTCGCACGTGGACTACATTGATTTAGCCAATATCATAAAACGGTATGCCTTACGGAAATACGATTCTGTAAATTCCACGCGTTAAAAAATATAATAAATATTTTTCCTTCCTTGGCATTATGACATTGGGCCAGAACTTATAACTAAGAAAGTCAGAACTAGGGACATCAAAATAGACATAAATATTAAATTGAGTGGTTCCCTTACATGAAATAAGTGAGTATCTACTAAAATTGGAGCACTCCTTGAAGTTGGGAAATAGCATTTATTAATAACTGTAAAGTTCAATCATGTTTGTACTTACTTTTGAATCTGGCTTATTAAATTCGACATAAATAGTTGCGCAGTGTAGTCTCAAACTGTCGACATTGTCAATGCTTTTTTCATGTGCACTACTAATAGTTGTGATTTTGGGTGCCATTTTTTTAGCACATGTATCCTATCTACTTCTTTTCTATTAAAATATATTGGTTGCAACTACTTTTGGTAGTTGACTGCCCAGTAAAATTGCATTATGCCACCGCATTCACCTCCACTGCGGTCTTCATTCCACGTCACGTGAAATCGCTTACTGCTCGAGCTGTCATTAATGGCAGCTTCAAACTGTGGCTGCAAGGATCCGTGGGTGTTCACTGCCTGGTAGGGACGGCTCGACGCTCTCGATTGTCCCTACTGGACCCTCCCCGCTAGGGGGGGGGGGTCGCTTCCAGCCCGCCGTGGAGGCGAGCTCCGTCCGGGGGAGCGCGTAGAAGGCTTCGCGCAAATAACCGTGTTCCCCACTATGGACGATAAGAGGGAGTCCCTGAGTTTTTAGTCGGTAGGCCACTGGGTTATCACCTGCCCAGTGGAGAGTCCGACATAACCCGTCCGCCCCCCGGTGGTTGGGTATGCATAAAGCATTTCCTCAGGATTAAAAAAAAAAGGATCCGTGTGTGTTGTTCATTAGGTAACTACTTGAGTACTAAGTGTATGGTCAGTCTAAAAGTAAACAATTGCGTCGCAGTATCATGGTGCCCGTGGCGCTGTTGTGACAGTGATTGGCGAAAATTGCTGTTGTAAGTAAAGCAACACGTTTCCGGGTCGGAAATGGGATGACGACCCCAACCAAAATTCAGTGATGTGTATTTCGGGCATCTCCGTGCTTCGTTGAGCAATTGATCCCGGTTGACGACTGATATCTAGCAGTCGTTAAGCTCAGAGGCCTCACGGCGGCTCGATAACATCTGACAATAAGGTTGCTTACTAACTTTACACCCCTCCCACAATCCGCACTGAGCCCGCGTGTTGGAGTATGGCTTGTTCAACCTCATAGTTGAGGTGAGGCCTGTGCCCAGCAGTTAGACGCATATCGTTTATGTTTTTATGTATCATGTTAGTATCGGTTTTAGATCGCTCTGTATCCTTACCCTTTATGATCTATATGCTTGTAATTATACTCTTGACGTATTAATTGGAGAGTAGCATGTGAAACGCAAGATAGCTGAAGAACGTGTTTGAAATGCAGTGTTTCAAAGTGTGTTATCTAACATATAAGTGCATGTCTATCCGTGGCGTTAGACATATTAATTGGCAAAGTGCTAGTACAACTTTCGTCAGAGCGAAGGCTATATAAATTTTAGTTATACTACCTGTGCCAGGGGACTCTGTCACAGTTAACCTAACTATAGGTTATCTAAGGCCGCCCGCCGAGTTATTAGCCTAGAGTGCTCACAGACACGCGGCACAGCCCGTACGTACTGCCGCCACCTTATTCCACCATATTTTATGCTAGCGTGTGCGGGAAATCACGTGCCGACACGGCGCGCGACGCGCACGCACACATTCAAACTGAGAGCGGCACTTTTGTATGTAGATATTTTACTGTTCTCCGTTTACTGTGACTCTGTCGAGTTAAAGGATTATTTAAACATGGGATTTCCAAGTATGCACTTTACAAAACGCCCGAAGCTGATTAGAGGCACTCAAGGAAAATGCTGTCTTTCGAAGCTTTTCATGGAAGTCCAGTGTTTAGAGCACTGGCACCGGCTTTCCACAAGGATTTCTTTTAATAAAGTTTTTTTTCTGGCCTGATTGTATCCTCTTGAACGGTGGGAAATCAACCATCTTTGTATTATTATTAAGAGTGCGCTGGCTCGAAACCCGATGGTCCCGAGATAAAATCTGACCGAAACACACCGGAACACTATGTGTTCATTGTACAATTCACCAATTTTTTTTAGAAGTGACAATTACTGTTATTTTTTCGGCATTTTAATCCACAATCAGCGCAACCCTGAAATAAAATTTGTGCTATTTGCGGATACATTTTGTGCTATTCGCGATTGTGCTGTTCAAAACTGTGCTCTAAGTGGATTACGTCATATATTCTCCTTATCTGCTTGACGTCACGTTTTTCAGTCTTACGTGATCTGCCAGTGCAAGAATTTCGTAAGAGAGAAAAAAATCAAAACAGAGATAACGAAATTTGCCGTATATGAATATGAAAGTTGCCTTAAAATAAACATTAACAAACAAAACAAACAAAACTAAATTATTATAGTTATGTAACTAGCCGAATCAGTCCCCAGCTCAGCTTTGTGCTCCAGCCTGGGCTAAAGCGCTGATTTTCAGCTGAGGCCGTGTTTCGAGGACGGGAAGCGCCATAAAATTCAACAAAGCTTACATTTTCAAAATAAAATAATGAAAATTCAAGTTACAGCAAAAAATAAATAGATTTCATCAAGCAGAGTGAGGAAGATGTATAAACAAATAACGAAGATGGCAGTGAGATAAGCGTGTGAGTGTTTGAGAGAGTGAGAGTGGTGAAAACTGTGAAAAGTGAGTATAGTGTGGCACTAGAAGATAAAAGCCAGCTAAAGGGAGAGTTGGATGTTTAAAAAATGTTCTTTGATTTTTTAACGAAAAGCGTAAATAGAGGAGAGATTGCGAAGGGGAGGAGGAATGATGTTCCAGATTTTTGTGGCTGCACACTTAAAACTCCCCTCAAACGCAGCTGTTCGGTGAAGGGGAACCGCAAGTCTATTAAGCCGAATGCGAGAAGACCAACACAGTTTCTCGTAAAGATATGAAGGTTTCCTACTCTTTATAAGGCCAAAGAGTAGCGTAGCGAAGTGTAAGTGTCGTCTTGAGTGCATGTTAAGCAGCTTAGCTCGGTTGATAAAAGGGGAAACATGACTACGGGGGGGAATATCAAAACAAAACCTGGTGCATGCATTTTGGACTCTTTGTATTAGGTTTCTGGTCTTTGCTATGTGATGATCGTTTTCACGATATAAACTAATATTTTAGGATCAAGAGGCCAGTTTGACAGGAACTTTTTTTCGAAGGTAATTACTGTTTTTTCATGGATTTTTCGGGACAAATAACCCAAAAGGCCCGCCAGTCAGTCTGAGGGACGAAGTTGGGAACCCAGAAATGCTAATCCCGGTGGAAACAAGGGTCTCAAAGCCTCGGACCATACACAGAGTCGGCATAATTAAACTTGGAAAGCACAAGGGATTCTACCAGGTTTATTCTGAGGTTCGTGGATAGATATTTCCGAATTCTATACAGAACTTTTAAACGAAAGAAGCAATTGCGTACTAGCTCTTGTACTTAAGATTCAAATCGCAGTTCTGAGTCCATTATAAGCCCTAAATTACGTTCTTCTGAAGAAAAACAAATTTGCTTGTCTGCTATCTTAATGTATGGGTCTTTGGATTTTATTTTTGGATTTTTTTTTTTTTTTTTTGAAGCCTTGAACCTAATACCATGACTTTAGATTTATTGGGATTCAACACCAAACAGTTGTTTTAAGACCAATTGAAAATACTGTTCAGATCCTCATTAATCAATTCCACCGATGCTGCAACTTCGTTGGGATGGCTCGAACGATAGAGTTGAAGATCGTCTGCGTACAAATGAAACTTACAATGTTTTATGTGGTTAACTATGTCCGCACTGTAAAGAATGAAAAGAAGGGGCCCTAAGCTAGAACCTTGAGGCACACCTCTGGTGACAGGAGATAAAGACGAAAAATAAGAAGAACCATCATCACCGCGAACCTGGACATACTGATATCGGTCACTTAAATAACTGTTGAACCAATTAACACTAGGACCGTCAAAACCGTAAAAAGCCAATTTTGACAGTAATAAAGGTACATTTATACAGTCAAAAGCACGGGAAAAATCCAATAAAACCGAGATAAACATACATAACATAACATAATTATGTATGTTATCTCTGTTTTGTTTTTTTTTCTCTTTTACAACGTTACGGATACTACTCGCGGTCTCATATATTTTCATTCATATTCTAAATCCGACGTTTCGACTACTCGTCAGCAGCCGTAGAAACAAAAAAACATACACACAGTGACTATACATTACCCTTGAACGTGCTAAGACTACTTTATCAGACGGTTCGCTGTGAAACAATTTGGACGCACCAGTGATTCCTAATAAGGTTTTTACCTAAATAAGGTTGATCGAGCCTGTATTCAATTTATAAAAATGGTACACAAAGTATTATTATAGGTGTGAGTTTGGTTTCAGAAAAAAAAAATACTCTTAATAAATCCTATTTATATTATATATGCGAAAGTTTGTATGTGTGGATGTGCCCTGTTGCCCTTTCACGTAAAAACTGCTGGATGTATTTTAATGTAACTTTACAATATTGTAGCATAAGCATTTGAATAGCATTTAGGCTGTAATTTATAAATCATCATCATCATATCAGCCGAACGACGCCCTCTGCTGGGCATAGGCCTCCCCCAAAGATCTCCACAACGATCGGTCCTGCGCTGTCCGCATCCAGCGGCTTCCCGCGACCTTGACAAGATCGTCGGTCCACCTTGTGGAGGGCCTGCCCACGGAACGTCGTCCGGTACGCGGTCGCCATTCGAGAACCTTTCCGCCCCAACGGCCAACGGTTCTCCGCGCTATGTGTCCCGCCCACTGCCACTTCAACGATGCAATCCTTCGAGCGATGTCGGTTGCCTTAGTTCTCCTGCGGATATCATCATTTCTGATTCGATCAAGCAGGGAAACACTAAGCATCGCTCTCTCCATTGCTCGCTGGGTGACTTTGAGCATTTTTTTATTTTACAGGCAGAGGAAATTTGATAAGACGGGTTCGCAAGGGCACAATTAGTCATGTACTCATGCACAGTAGTCTTTGGTACAAGGTATAGTATGTAATTAACAAAATGAAATTTAAATTTTTAGAATGGTTTGTAGCCTAGTAAAACTTTAAATTAGCGAATGTGCCTTGATACATATCTGAGGGCACTGACCGTACTTGCAATAAATGCTTTGAGTAATTTAACGAATTTGATTTTATTATCACTGGCTAGTAGTAATTCTACACTGCGTCGTCTAGCCCCAAGCTAAACCAATTAAAGCTTAGTAAGAGACACTTTGCAACGGATAAATATACTCAAACTACGATATTTTAATAAAAAGAGATAGATAGATTACTTGTGCTAAAAATGTGGCACCCGGAATCAGAACGATCGTGACAGTGCTGACAGTTTCAGACGACTACATATTGTATCTGTCTCGTTTACGCTCTAGTAAAATAATCATATCTTGTTCAAACGGTCAAATTATACAGGGTGTTAAGCAATAAAACTTAAGGGGCTTTGAGTTATTATGAATTTCAAGAGCAATGTTAGGTTACTGAAATCTTTATGGTTTCGGACCAAATAGAAGTCAAAGTTTTACACAAAACTTTTGAGTGGTAAACCTCACAGTTGTTAATAATCTATCTAATTAGTTTATTAATCATAAACGAATATACTATTTATTGATATTAGTTTATGATTAATAAATTGATTGGCATTTTAACCAGCAGCATCTCCATTACCACGCTGCCACAAATGTTGACACCAAATTACTGAAATTTAAATGTATGGAATTCAAAATCAACGCTTTGAAGGATAATACTTTCACAGTTTATTCTGCCCATGGTACACATACATACCCTTGAGTATTAGTGCTCCTTTTTACACGCTGTTAATGGAAGTACGCCAGGAGATAATTTTCGACCTTGCATCAGTACTGATATAACCTATCTACTTTTTTTTTATCTTTCAACTCAAATTTCTTTTTTACCTGACTTGACTAGTAATGAAAGTAGATGCTCGTAGGCCGCTCAAAAATGACACCCATATGAAAATTACTAAAAAATTTATCTGGATTTTCGTAATCGTTAGCGTTGATTAGATTATCACGGACACTGTTGCATTTTGAAATAAAATAAAAAAGGACTTATTGAATTCCTCACTAATTGAACCATTTTTTATTACTACTACGTCTCGCACGTGGACTACATTGATTTAGCCAATATCATAAAACGGTATGCCTTACGGAAATACGATTCTGTAAATTCCACGCGTTAAAAAATATAATAAATATTTTTCCTTCCTTGGCATTATGACATTGGGCCAGAACTTATAACTAAGAAAGTCAGAACTAGGGACATCAAAATAGACATAAATATTAAATTGAGTGGTTCCCTTACATGAAATAAGTGAGTATCTACTAAAATTGGAGCACTCCTTGAAGTTGGGAAATAGCATCCTACTAATATTATAAAGGCGAAAGTTTGTATGTCTGGATGTGCTGTGTTGCTCTTTCACGTAAAAACTACTGAATGGATTTTAATGAAACTTTACAATAATGTTGCTTATACATCTGAATAACACATAGGCTACAATTTATAGAGATATTGTGTAAATTGTTGAAAATATCAAGTAAATATAAAAATGTACGCGGAATCACGTGGTATGGCATGACAGACGGCTGCTGTCATTAGCGTAACTATGGGTGCGTTCCGAATTGAGATATCGCGCTAACGTCCATCTAACGTCAGACAATTTGACGAATCCGTTCATTTTAAGTCCACTTAAGTCCACGCGGACGAAGTCGCGGGCAGCCGCTAGTTTATTAATAACTGTAAAGTTCAATCATGTTTGTACTTACTTTTGAATCTGGCTTATTAAATTCGACATAAATAGTTGCGCAGTGTAGTCTCAAACTGTCGACATTGTCAATGCTTTTTTCATGTGCACTACTAATAGTTGTGATTTTGGGTGCCATTTTTTTAGCACATGTATCCTATCTACTTCTTTTCTATTAAAATATATTGGTTGCAACTACTTTTGGTAGTTGACTGCCCAGTAAAATTGCATTATGCCACCGCATTCACCTCCACTGCGGTCTTCATTCAACGTCACGTGAAATCGCTTACTGCTCGAGCTGTCATTAATGGCAGCTTCAAACTGTGGCTGCAAGGATCCGTGGGTGTTCACTGCCTGGTAGGGACGGCTTGACGCTCTCGATTGTCCCTACTGGACCCTCCCCGCTAGGGGGGGGGGGGGTCGCTTCCAGCCCGCCGTGGAGGCGAGCTCCGTCCGGGGAGCGCGTAGAAGGCTTCGCGCAAATAACCGTGTTCCCCACTATGGACGATGAGAGGGAGTCCCTGAGTTTTTAGTCGGTAGGCCACTGGGTTATCACCTGCCCAGTGGAGAGTCCGACATAACCCGTCCGCCCCCCGGTGGTTGGGTATGCATAAAGCATTTCCTCAGGATTAAAAAAAAAAGGATCCGTGTGTGTTGATCATTAGGTAACTACTTGAGTACTAAGTGTATGGTCAGTCTAAAAGTAAACAATTGCGTCGCAGTATCATGGTGCCCGTGGCGCTGTTGTGACAGTGATTGGCGAAAATTGCTGTTGTAAGTAAAGCAACACGTTTCCGGGTCGGAAATGGGATGACGACCCCAACCAAAATTCAGTGATGTGTATTTCGGGCATCTCCGTGCTTCGTTGAGCAATTGATCCCGGTTGACGACTGATATCTAGCAGTCGTTAAGCTCAGAGGCCTCACGGCGGCTCGATAACATCTGACAATAAGGTTGCTTACTAACTTTACACCCCTCCCACAATCCGCACTGAGCCCGCGTGTTGGAGTATGGCTTGTTCAACCTCATAGTTGAGGTGAGGCCTGTGCCCAGCAGTTAGACGCATATCGTTTATGTTTTTATGTATCATGTTAGTATCGGTTTTAGATCGCACTGTATCCTTACCCTTTATGATCTATATGCTTGTAATTATACTCTTGACGTATTAATTGGAGAGTAGCATGTGAAACGCAAGATAGCTGAAGAACGTGTTTGAAATGCAGTGTTTCAAAGTGTGTTATCTAACATATAAGTGCATGTCTATCCGTGGCGTTAGACATATTAATTGGCAAAGTGCTAGTACAACTTTCGTCAGAGCGAAGGCTATATAAATTTTAGTTATACTACCTGTGCCAGGGGACTCTGTCACAGTTAACCTAACTATAGGTTATCTAAGGCCGCCCGCCGAGTTATTAGCCTAGAGTGCTCACAGACACGCGGCACAGCCCGTACGTACTGCCGCCACCTTATTCCACCATATTTTATGCTAGCGTGTGCGGGAAATCACGTGCCGACACGGCGCGCGACGCGCACGCACACATTCAAACTGAGAGCGGCACTTTTGTATGTAGATATTTTACTGTTCTCCGTTTACTGTGACTCTGTCGAGTTAAAGGATTATTTAAACATGGGATTTCCAAGTATGCACTTTACAAAACGCCCGAAGCTGATTAGAGGCACTCAAGGAAAATGCTGTCTTTCGAAGCTTTTCATGGAAGTCCAGTGTTTAGAGCACTGGCACCGGCTTTCCACAAGGATTTCTTTTAATAAAGTTTTTTTTCTGGCCTGATTGTATCCTCTTGAACGGTGGGAAATCAACCATCTTTGTATTATTATTAAGAGTGCGCTGGCTCGAAACCCGATGGTCCCGAGATAAAATCTGACCGAAACACACCGGAACACTATGTGTTCATTGTACAATTCACCAATTTTTTTTAGAAGTGACAATTACTGTTATTTTTTCGGCATTTTAATCCACAATCAGCGCAACCCTGAAATAAAATTTGTGCTATTTGCGGATACATTTTGTGCTATTCGCGATTGTGCTGTTCAAAACTGTGCTCTAAGTGGATTACGTCATATATTCTCCTTATCTGCTTGACGTCACGTTTTTCAGTCTTACGTGATCTGCCAGTGCAAGAATTTCGTAAGAGAGAAAAAAATCAAAACAGAGATAACGAAATTTGCCGTATATGAATATGAAAGTTGCCTTAAAATAAACATTAACAAACAAAACAAACAAAACTAAATTATTATAGTTATGTAACTAGCCGAATCAGTCCCCAGCTCAGCTTTGTGCTCCAGCCTGGGCTAAAGCGCTGATTTTCAGCTGAGGCCGTGTTTCGAGGACGGGAAGCGCCATAAAATTCAACAAAGCTTACATTTTCAAAATAAAATAATGAAAATTCAAGTTACAGCAAAAAATAAATAGATTTCATCAAGCAGAGTGAGGAAGATGTATAAACAAATAACGAAGATGGCAGTGAGATAAGCGTGTGAGTGTTTGAGAGAGTGAGAGTGGTGAAAACTGTGAAAAGTGAGTATAGTGTGGCACTAGAAGATAAAAGCCAGCTAAAGGGAGAGTTGGATGTTTAAAAAATGTTCTTTGATTTTTTAACGAAAAGCGTAAATAGAGGAGAGATTGCGAAGGGGAGGAGGAATGATGTTCCAGATTTTTGTGGCTGCACACTTAAAACTCCCCTCAAACGCAGCTGTTCGGTGAAGGGGAACCGCAAGTCTATTAAGCCGAATGCGAGAAGACCAACACAGTTTCTCGTAAAGATATGAAGGTTTCCTACTCTTTATAAGGCCAAAGAGTAGCGTAGCGAAGTGTAAGTGTCGTCTTGAGTGCATGTTAAGCAGCTTAGCTCGGTTGATAAAAGGGGAAACATGACTACGGGGGGGAATATCAAAACAAAACCTGGTGCATGCATTTTGGACTCTTTGTATTAGGTTTCTGGTCTTTGCTATGTGATGATCGTTTTCACGATATAAACTAATATTTTAGGATCAAGAGGCCAGTTTGACAGGAACTTTTTTTCGAAGGCAATTATTTATTTATTTATTTATTTATTTATTCTTTATTGCACAAATTTACAACAAAAAAAAAAGTACAAATGGCGGACTTAATGCCAAGAGGCATTCTCTACCAGTCAACCGCAAGGCTCAACAGAGAGTTTAGGGAGTTTGGGTTGTGCAACTTGCTATAAAAACAACGATATTTTAATTAATGATAAAAATACGTACTTAAAGATAATACATAAGACACACGTAGAATATCAGAATATCACAAATAAGTTCATGTACTATATATACATAAATGTAGATATATATATATATATATATACATATAATATACAATGCATACTATACAATACATTAAATATTTACTAATACCTATAAATACATCTATTGCCAAAATAATGTATTCAGATGACCGTTGAAAAGTACGTGGGTGACAAAGCTGTCTGTTTACTTAAAATGTTGTCGTAACGACCTCTTCAGGGTAAATTTGGAAGTGGATTTTCGAATGGTGGTAGGCAGTGAGTTCCAGAGACGTATTGAGGATAGCCTAAAGGAGTTCGACATCATGGATGATGAGAAAAGGGGAGTACAAAGAGCAAGAGTGCTGCGCGTACGAAGGTCTCTTAAGTGAGAAGAATGAAGAAATTGGAAATTATTTTTTAAGTATGTTGGAGAGTTAGGGTCGAATAGGATAGAAAAAAGGACGGATATGATTCTTACTTTTCTGCGCTGACGGATCGGTAACCAATTGAGTTTCAAACGATGGGGAGAGACGTGGTCGTATTTTCTCAAACCAAAGATAAATTACTGTTTTTTCATGGATTTTTCGGGACAAATAACCCAAAAGGCCCGCCAGTCAGTCTGAGGGACGAAGTTGGGAACCCAGAAATGCTAATCCCGGTGGAAACAAGGGTCTCAAAGCCTCGGACCATACACAGAGTCGGCATAATTAAACTTGGAAAGCACAAGGGATTCTACCAGGTTTATTCTGAGGTTCGTGGATAGATATTTCCGAATTCTATACAGAACTTTTAAACGAAAGAAGCAATTGCGTACTAGCTCTTGTACATAAGATTCAAATCGCAGTTCTGAGTCCATTATAAGCCCTAAATTACGTTCTTCTGAAGAAAAACAAATTTGCTTGTCTGCTATCTTAATGTATGGGTCTTTGGATTTTATTTTTGCAATTTGAAGCCTTGAACCTAATACCATGACTTTAGATTTATTGGGATTCAACACCAAACAGTTGTTTTAAGACCAATTGAAAATACTGTTCAGATCCTCATTAATCAATTCCACCGATGCTGCAACTTCGTTGGGATGGCTCGAACGATAGAGTTGAAGATCGTCTGCGTACAAATGAAACTTACAATGTTTTATGTGGTTAACTATGTCCGCACTGTAAAGAATGAAAAGAAGGGGCCCTAAGCTAGAACCTTGAGGCACACCTCTGGTGACAGGAGATAAAGACGAAAAATAAGAAGAACCATCATCACCGCGAACCTGGACATACTGATATCGGTCACTTAAATAACTGTTGAACCAATTAACACTAGGACCGTCAAAACCGTAAAAAGCCAATTTTGACAGTAATAAAGGTACATTTATACAGTCAAAAGCACGGGAAAAATCCAATAAAACCGAGATAAACATACATAACATAACATAATTATGTATGTTATCTCTGTTTTGTTTTTTTTTCTCTTTTACAACGTTACGGATACTACTCGCGGTCTCATATATTTTCATTCATATTCTAAATCCGACGTTTCGACTACTCGTCAGCAGCCGTAGAAACAAAAAAACATACACACAGTGACTATACATTACCCTTGAACGTGCTAAGACTACTTTATCAGACGGTTCGCTGTGAAACAATTTGGACTCACCAGTGATTCCTAATAAGGTTTTTACCTAAATAAGGTTGATCGAGCCTGTATTCAATTTATAAAAATGGTACACAAAGTATTATTATAGGTGTGAGTTTGGTTTCAGAAAAAAAAAAATACTCTTAATAAATCCTATTTATATTATATATGCGAAAGTTTGTATGTGTGGATGTGCCCTGTTGCCCTTTCACGTAAAAACTGCTGGATGTATTTTAATGTAACTTTACAATATTGTAGCTTAAGCATTTGAATAGCATTTAGGCTGTAATTTATAAATCATCATCATCATGTCAGCCGAACGACGCCCTCTGCTGGGCATAGGCCTCCCCCAAAGATCTCCACAACGATCGGTCCTGCGCTGTCCGCATCCAGCGGCTTCCCGCGACCTTGACAAGATCGTCGGTCCACCTTGTGGAGGGCCTGCCCACGGAACGTCGTCCGGTACGCGGTCGCCATTCGAGAACCTTTCCGCCCCAACGGCCAACGGTTCTCCGCGCTATGTGTCCCGCCCACTGCCACTTCAACGATGCAATCCTTCGAGCGATGTCGGTTGCCTTAGTTCTCCTGCGGATCTCATCATTTCTGATTCGATCAAGCAGGGAAACACCAAGCATCGCTCTCTCCATTGCTCGCTGGGTGACTTTGAGCCTTCTTATGAGTGGCCATAGTGAACGACCACGTCTCACTCCCATATGTCATTACTGGCAACACACACTGGTCAAAGACTTTCGTCTTGAGACACTGAGGAATTTCGGACGCGAATATATGCCGGAGCTTCCCGAACGCTGCCCATCCGAGCTGGATTCGACGAGAGATCTCTTTCTCGAAGTTGGACTTACCTAACTGGACTGCCTGTCCCAGGTAAACATAGTGGTCAACAACTTCGAGTGTAATGTTCCCAACGTTAACTGGAGCGGGTGCAACATGGGCATTGAACATGATTTTCGTCTTGTCCATGTTCATCCTAAGACCCACTCGGCTTTTATAAATATATATCACTTTTTTTAAAATTTATAAATATATATCACTTTTTTTTAACCTAAGTCTATGCGGACGTAGTCTCGGGCGGCCGCTTGTATGCTATAAATGCAATTTTGCAATTAGTGGTCAACAACTTCGAGTGTAATGTTCCCAACGTTAACTGGAGCGGGTGCAACATGGGCATTGAACATGATTTTCGTCTTGTCCATGTTCATCCTAAGACCCACTCGGCTTTTATAAATATTTATCACTTTTTTTTGCAATTTATAAATATATATCACTTTTTTAACCTAAGTCTACGCGGACGTAGTCGCGGGCGGCCGCTTGTATGCTATAAATGTTTGATTAGCATTTATGAATCACATTTTTACTAAGTCAGAAACCTTTGAAAACACCTTTGACGGCTACAGAAGGATTGTCAAATCTTAGTAGTGCCTGTTTTCCAGCAGAGCGGCGGCGTCGTCTGGTGGTGTTTTGATCGACTCAGACTCTCACTCATGACTCTAGCGATGCCAATCGTCAAAGTTCTTTAGCCGAGTATGCTTACTCGTATTTGTTAGACGCAATGCTTGCGCGATTAAAACGACAGGTAACGCCATCTAGTGGTAGCCGACGTAAACCTCGCTTTCTCAACATTACATTCGTATTTCATACAGTTTCCTACTTCAATTCCATTCATCCGGCGCGAGTGTGTTTGTACAATTATATTTAGGCTGTGCGTCTAAAACGCGCTTGCGCTAACGTGCCGATGTAAGAGAAAAAAACTTAAGAGGTAGTTAGTGGGGAGCGTCATGGCTGGCGGGTTCAAGTTCTGTGCTGGTCATGTCTGTTAGTTTTCTTATGCTTTACGGCGTACCTCCCTACTGCAATGTTCAATACTTCGTTTTTTTTCGGTATTTGGCTGAGTAATTGTGTGGTTGTTAGTCATATTTTTACATTTAAATTAGGGTGCACAGCTACCTATTTATTTTCCCCAAGGCGTAGGTAGGCCGTGCAACCGCCTTCCAAAATAAATATTTGAAGGATATTTTCTGATATTGTGTGCTAATTGCTTACGGGCCAGGGACAAGCGCATCTTCCCCGACCCCTGCATTGTTGCTAACCGCCCCCAGAAAAGTGTAAGGAAGCGTAACTTTTCAAACCCTCGACTGGCCTAGAACAAACAGTGCCACCTAACCCTTACTTTGCCTGGCTCAATTCCACCCTGATTGAGTCAAGATAAATATTATACTACAATTTTATGTTTATTTCAGAACGAAACACATTCATTATAGTTCCAATTATTTCAGGAACCTCTCACACGCCGCTCTGTTTCATATAAAACATTGCTGTGAAATAGCACGTCCATTTATCTGGTTTAAAATCCTGAACTATTTGTAAAAACTTAGATGGAGAGTTGTTATGGTTAGATGGGTTTAGAACCGCTAAGTTAAGCCATTATTGTTCAGTATCAGAAGTTTATCTCATTTATTGTTTATCAAACAATAAATATTGAATAAAAATTAATGAATACATCTAAAGCATAAACATAAGAACTAAATAATCCAAACTAAAATAAAACTTCAGCTAAAAATCATTTCAACAAATTGTGTCCATGTGGCCCTACCACTTGGAGGAATGCTACCACACAAGATGATGGCAGCATTCCCCTGTTGAATCACACGCTATGCAAGGAATGTACCAGCTGTTGGGTCACCAGTTGTTTTGATAGAGAAAAAACTAGGTTGGAAGCACTAGGACCCCACGGACCAAGAGTGTCGAGTCGGAATTTTTACAATAATGTATTCGGAGGCGATGTCCCTATACTTCTGTGCTTTTTTTGTTTCGGCCGCTTCAGCCGCTTCAGCCGCCACAACGACCCGTAGTGTGTCGACGCAAGTCGCATCCTACACTAGCGGCCGCCCATGCTCCATGGAAAGAGTGTCATGCCATCAGGTCTCTTACCGTCGTCACGTACAATGCATTGTGGCTCTAACACGAATGACGGAGGCAAAGGCCCGACGGATGACATCATTTAGGGTGGCATGGCGAGACAAGCGGCCCGCACTCCTAGCACAAGACAAACCGTGGCGTTCCAGTGCGTCCACCTTACTACCATATGGACATGTGTGCGACACACATAGCTCGGCTACAAGGCCCAATCCTACAGCGACTCATAGCGTGGTCGAGCCGAGGCAGTTACCCGTATTGACAGATGGGTAGGCATTTAGCCAGTGTCTAGATTATCTATGAGAAACTGCCTCAAGTCTTGCACGCTGAGAGCCTGAGCTGTTCGAAATTGAGCCCGTGTGTACAATGTTGCAGGCTAGATCATCACAACGGGTCTACCCTTTATCGCAGAACTTTTTTTGACATAATTCTATAATGCATAACAACGGATGGCAGAAATTTCATTTCGCAGAAAATCATTTCGCATACATTCAAAAAGCAAAATCATCTTTTGGCATAATTTTAATAACCATAATAATCAAAAATCAGAACAATGGTAACGCAGAAAGTTAACATGCAGAAACATCACATAGCAGATAGTTAATATGCAGAATTATGTTTTGGCATACTTTTTTATATGCATATAAAAATATGAAATGAAGCAGCAAGCTAATCAGGCAAGTCGATTTTTGGGTTAAAAAAAATATAACCACGAACCTAATCTATCTGTGTCGGTTTCACCCCGAATCTAGTGTAGGGCAGACAAGTATCCTAATTTGTTGTTATAACAAAAACCACGCAACCACGAGAGAAATGGAATGACAATAGTATGCCAAGTGCAATTCTACCAAATAAGCATTATGCAAAAAGTAAAATGCCATGGAATTTTGCCAGATAAAATTCTGCCTAGTAAAATTCTGCTATCTTAAAAGTATGCCATTGAAAATTCGGTCTTACAAACTTTCTGCCAAATGATGAGCTAAGTATTTTTTCTCCCTAAACATATTCGGCCAAAGAAGATTATGCCAAGTGTGTTCTGCAAAATGAAATTCTGCGAAAAAAAAATCTGCCAGATGGAGGGAACCCCATCACAACTCCTTGGGGAGTTGGGGTACGAGGGAATTTGGTTTGGCCAAATTGGTTCGGTTTGGTTTTTTTAGCGTCGTCTAAATAAAAGTGTTCCGAAGACGGAAATTAACGGGTTTTTTTTTGTGAGGTCAGATAGATGTGCTGTCTATGGACAGGTAATAAAAAAAGCAGGACATGGTACACTAGAAATTATGCAAATTCCTAGACAGCCATTATCTCGTAGGGAGAGAAACTTGAGTCCAGGACGATTCGTCTAGTATAATGTTATTGATATTTTCTTAAGAGAGTCTAATCAGGTTGTCAATAGAGTGCAGAAGATTTTGTCTTGGACCAATTAGGGATTGACCTGAGTAGGTATATAAATTTGGGTAAAATAGATTGCAAATCCTGTCAGGGATCCAATTTCATTGGGAGTTCATGTTTTATTCTTTTCATATTGTAATTTTCTGTTATTTCGTGGCCCTTTGAGCGCTGCCTGACTCATTGCAAGTCGGTCGTCGTCTGTCACTTCAAACATGTCGATTGGAATATTAAATGCATACTTTACACTCCCTCAAAGAAATCCTACTAATCCTATCCTATTAATGTGAAAGATTGTACGAGTAAGTGTGGATGGATGGATGTGCTGTGTTGCTATGACACGTAAAAACTTCTGAATGGATTTTAATAAAAAATTGTAATAATACAATAAATGGAATTTATTAAAAAAAACTATTTTAACTTGAGTTCACGCGGACGAAGTCGCGGGCGGCCACTAGTGGTAAATAAATAAAAAATGTAAGGCCTACCAAAAAAATAATCAAATCTTCCAAAACCT
Organism: Udea ferrugalis; assembly: GCA_950022985.1. Lineage (NCBI taxonomy): Eukaryota > Metazoa > Arthropoda > Insecta > Lepidoptera > Crambidae > Udea > Udea ferrugalis. Next base: position 1,133,885 of record OX465521.1, read on the forward strand.
GGTGCCGATTCCGAAGGGTAATGTAATGTTGCTGTTGTTGAATAGAGGATGTATAATTATATTGTATAAGGTTATCAATTTGACAATATTAAAGCATTTAGGAGCTACATCGGTAGTGATTTATCATCATTAGAAAGATATCTAGGCCTGCGGGGCTAGCATGCGCACCGCGACAACATTATGTCACGCTTTTTTCACACGTTACGAAATAACATGTGACAAAATTTTGCCGCGATGTGCATCTTAGTTCGCCTGCTGATCTACGAGTAAGAAACAGGCCAACAATTGCTGAGTTTAAACAAAAGCCTCCCTCGAAATAAATTAGTTATTTCAAAATGTTTGCATTCAGTTTACATATTTCGTGACGATAATAAAGCCTTTTTTTTCACAGGTTCCATAACAATTTTGTCGTACGCGTGTATGGGCCGTACCCTCTGCTCCGTGCGACCCCCTTTTGACGTAGACGAGGGTAGTGTCAGTATGCAACAGGTGAGTGTTTTTTGTCAACGTACGCGAGTAACAACCTAACCATCCATGAGGTTATCCGACAGAGCACCAGGGTCATCGACATAGCTCTCAGAATAAGTAAGCTAAAGTGGCAGTGGGCTGGTCACATTTGCCGTAGGACGGATAACCGTTGGGGTAAGCGCGTTCTAGAGTGGAGACCACGTCTCGGCAAGCGTAGTGTGGGACGCCCTCCGGCTAGGTGGAGCGACGATTTGCGAAAGGCTGCTGGCAGGAGATGGATGCGTCTAGCCGAAGACAGGGCGCGATGGCGCGCATTAGGGGAGGCCTACGTCCAGCAGTGGACCAGCATAGGCTGATGATGATGATGATGATGAACCTAACCAACCGTAGTCGTAACAAGCAGAAAAGACACCTGTGCATTTATATTTTCATTTGAATAATTGTGTGCTTTTGGTTACTTTAGTTTCCAGGAATTTAAGAATAGACAGCGTACGCTTAAGACTGTATTTCTAACGGGATAATCAGAGGCACATTGACTATCATTTATAACTGACTTTATATCCAAACGTGTCAAGGACGGCAGATTTTGGTACTTTTAGATACTTTATTTTATTCTCTATTCTATGATAATATGTTTTTTCATTCAATGAGTGCGCTTCTTGCGGCCTTTATGGCACTGAAGTAAGCTTTAAGCTATGTCAACACTTTAACGGCGCCGATCCAAGAATTATCTTGCCATTCAAACTTGAACAAAAAGTTGTGCATTATAAAACATATTTCACATGCAACAATAATACGAGTATGTAAGAATACACAGAACTTCAAGATTGTATTTCTAACGGGATAATCAGAGGCACACTGACTATCATTTATTTTAACTGACTTTTTTACCGACACGTGTCAAAAGCGGCAGATTTTGGTACTTTCACCTCGAATTCACAAACGTCAATCAACGCTTAGCACGCTCATGCTGTCCCGTAAAATGTCAATAGAACTAAAAGAGACAGCATGAGCGTGAGCGCGTGCTTAGCGTTGATTGTCGTTGGTGAATTCGGGGGTTAGTTACTTTATTTTACTAACTATTCTTTATTTTTATTTATTTATGCATCTGATTAAGAGATTACAATTACAATTTATAAAGATATATAACTTTTTTTTAACTCAAGTCCTTGCGGACGAAGTCGCGGGCGGCCGCTACTTTGAACATAAAGTTGTGAATGATTTAAAATAGTTTCCAACATTCATAAAAAAAGCCAACGGCGAGCTAACGGCGAACTTTCAGAGCGCTCACCGCTACAATACCACTCAACTCGCAGCTGCTTGCGTCCTTACAACTTAGGGTTCAAATTTAAATGGCAAAATATTTGCTGGGTTAGAGCCGTACAGATGCCGTGCTAGCATAATTGGACATCGTGACACTGCTGCCTGGTGGAAATAATTCTTTGTTTTTATATTGTTTGTTTTTTTTTTTGTTTTTTCCTAACCACCTTGTTCTGTTTGTTTTTATCTGTTGCGATGTTCAGAATCAATAAATGTTTTTTCTTTCTTTCTTTCTTTCTTTCTATAATGTGCTTTGAGCTTGAGACTGGAAAGATTAGATTAGATTATTTATTTCTCAAATAAAATATCACTATAAGCTACATAAATGTCATAATATAGGAATTTAAATTAGATCGTCTAAGAGATAAAATTACAATTAATTTATGTTATTTAATTTAAATTAATTAATTTATGTAATTTAATTTAAATTAATTAATTTATGTAATTTTCTTTAAATTAATTAGTTTATGTAATTTAATTTAAATTACATAAATTAGAACTAAATGAAATAAATTTAAATTACTGGAAATTATTAAGATTAAGACATTTGAATTAAAACATTAAATAAAATAATTAAATCAAATATGTTTAACAATGATAAATAATAAATTAATCCATGCCACAGTTCACAAATTCGGCTGTTGAATAAAATGGAGTTTTCAATAAATGGTTTCTGATCTGGCTGGAAAGACGCTCGGTTGATACCACAAATTGTAGTTTCAACATATTTGCTGCGAGATGGCAAGACTGAGCTCGTAAATTTGCTATATTCTTCCACTTATCTTCGTGGAACACCCAAGACAAATGCAATAAAACAACTTTACGTTTTCTATTCGTGACTAAGCTTTATAGCGACTATCTCCTGACACCACTGTGAATATGGAATACATTGCGTGAAGGTTGTTTTTTTATTACTTACTACTTGGCGAAGGTTAAAAATGTAATATATCTCTATAAATTGTAGCCTAGGTACTGTTAAGATGCATAAGCTATAATATTGTAAAGTTTAATTAGAACCCAATCAGTAACTTTTACGTGAAATAGCAACACGGCACATCCATTCAAACTTACGCACTTAATAAATATTAGTAGGATTTGTATTCAAAAATCATTATTAATTTATTTTTAACACTGCAGATTTAGACAGCCATATTTCTAGAATGGGTAAGCCTACTTTCTTGTTTCAGTTTTACACAGAAACACAGTCGGGTTTTCTAACTTTTCATTTACCTGTTTGCTGAAAACCTGAAAAGTTGCTTAAAGTAAAACTTACCCTTAACATTGCTGATGATTTCCGATTCACAGAATAATACAAAGAATAAATAAGATTTTCTAAGACAACCGCCATAATAACATAATACGATCTTCAGGGTGCCTTCGCTCCCTTTGAATTCTTTAGGCAAATAACCCTTATAATGACATTGTTAGCTCTGTCCTTTATAATACCCTCCTTTCCAACTTCCACACAAACATTCTTCTAAGCAGATAACTGGGTAAAAAGGAATACAGATGAGAAAAACTGAATGATTAAAACTTTCACGCCCGTTTCCGACAAACTGACTAAAGTTAGCATTTTTGGGTAGCACACCACCGCCAAAAGCGGGTTTTTTTTATTTTCAAAATGTAAAGCAGGCGATTAAAGTGGATGAAGCTTCAAAAAATCACATTGATGGTTTATTGTGTGCCCAAATATAAAACAAATTATAAAATGATTCAGAAATGCAATAGTTTCACAGGTAAATACAGAAAGTTATTGGTTTTTTTCAAACTGTGTTTGAGCAATTGTTTTCACTGCCTAAATCAAAAAATCAAGAATAGCTTTATTTAAATAGACCTCATCATCATCATCAGCCTGTTGCAGTCCACTGCTGGATATAGGCCTCTCCCATTACACGCCACTGAGCTCGATCTTCGGCTGCTCGCATCCAGCTCCTGCCAGCCATCCTGCGCAAATCATCACTCCACCTTGCCTGAGGACGTCCTACACTACGCTTGCCGAGACGCGGTCTCCACTCAAGAACACGTTTACTCCAACGGTTGTCGGTTCTACGGCTTACATGGCCAGCCCACTGCCACTTCAACTTGCTAATCCGGTGGGCTATGTCGATAACCTTGGTTCTCTGCCTTATCACCTCATTTCTAATTTGGTCCCGCAGAGAAACGCCGAGCATAGCCCTCTCCATAGCCCGCTGGGTGACTTTAAATTTGTGGACCAGCCGTGCCGTTAGTGTCCACGTTTCGGCTCCGTATGTCATGACCGGTAGGACGCACTGATTGAAGACTTTTGTCTTTAGGCACTGTGGGATCGACGATGTGAAGACCCGACGTAGCTTCCCAAACGCTGCCCAACCCAGCTGAATTCTTCTATTCACCTCGTTCTCGAAGTTGTTCCTACCTAACTGCAATGTCTGCCCGAGGTATACATATTTTTGAACAACTTCGAGAACGGCGCCGTGTATCGCAATCGGTTCCGGTAGTACATGTTCATTGAACATGACCTTGGTTTTGTCCAAGTTCATCCGTAGACCGATGCGCACAGAAGAGTCAGCCAGGTCATTCAGCATCTGTTGTAGGTCCTGCAGCGTTTCCGCCACGATGACAATGTCGTCAGCAAATCGCAAGTGAGAGATGTACTCGCCATTGATGTTGATGCCACGTCCTTTCCAGTTCAGCGTCTTGAACATATCCTCCATTGCATTTGAGAACAATTTCGGGGAGATAACATCCCCTTGTCTCACACCCCGATGCAACGGTATGGGACTTGTTTGCTGATTCTGTACTTGGACGAACATAGTGGCAGCTTTGTAAAGAAATCTCATCACTTGGATATATCGCCAATCTACTTGGCATCGCTGCAGAGACTCCAGAACAGACCAGATTTCAATTGAGTCAAAGGCCTTCTCATAGTCCACAAATGCTAGACACAGGGGCTGATTATACTCTCCAGTTTTCTGTATAAGCTGCCGCACTGTGTGTATGTGGTCTATGGTGCCGTATCCGCTCCGAAACCCAGCCTGTTCCGGTGGTTTGAATTCGTCGAGTCTTCGCGCAAGACGGTTCGTGATCACCCTTGAGAACAGCTTATAGACGTGGCTTAGAAGGGAAATGGGTCGATAGTTCTTCAGTAGGGTTTTGTCTCCCTTTTTGAAGAACAGGACGACCACACTCCTACTCCACGCCTCTGGAGTTCTCCCTTCGAAGCGGACAGCGTTAAAAAGCTTTTGAAGCTCCCTGAGTAAGGGTCTGCCTCCTGCCTTTAACAACTCTGTTGTAACACCGTCCTCTCCGGGGGCTTTTCCATTTTTAAGCCGCCCAAGAGCGATCTCGATTTCGTCAATGCTGACTTCTGGCAGGTCTTCGGTGTAGTGGCGTGTTAGAGTGGCTCTAGAGTCCTCATTTCCGGGGTCAGGTCGAGATGCATGCGAAGCGTATAGCCGGCCATAGAAGTTTTCTACTTCCGAAAGGACTGCTGGCTTCGAGACAACGACTTCTCCACTTTCTATGGTCAACTTCGTCAGGTGGCTTCTTCCAAGAGATCGTACGAACACTTTTGATCCCCGGTTTTGCTCGATCGCTCTCTCAATCGAGAGGGTATTAGAGCAACGGAGATCGCGTCGCACGTGCTTATTAATCTCTCGGTTTAGAGTCCGTTTCCCTGACGAAGTGACGGGTGGGTCTTCTCGTCGTCTCTTCATTAGCCCTAAAGTCTCTTCGGAAAGCTTCGACTTCTTGCCCTTGCGCTGCATTTTACAAAATCTCGTACCTTCTTCCCTGAGGACTCGAACCACATCTTCAAGGTTCTGGTTAACGTCAGTTGTGGTTTCCACGCAGCAAATCGGTTCTCCAGATTTGACTGGAACGCTTCAGATCCCATCATAGTTTGAAGCAGAGTTGGTCGGAGCCTGGCCTTCATCAAGCGGACTCGTTCAGCTCTGAAGTCGATATTCAGAGAGCCTCGGACGAGTCGGTGATCGCTACCGGTATTAAACCTATTGATCACGGAGACGTCTCTGAATATGTGCTTTTTGTCCGCCATGATGAAGTCGATCTCATTTGTTGTCATAGTGTCGGGCTTTGCCACGTCCACTTCCTTTGGGGTTGCTTCTTGAAGAATGAGTTCATCAAGAAGAGCCCCTCCCGTTCGAGGAAATTGACGAGCATTTGGCCCCTATGATTTCTGCTTCCATATCCATGGGATCCTACTACCGATTCACTGCAATTCTGTACTCCCACTTTAGCGTTAAAGTCCCCCATAACAACGGTGAAATGGGTCTTGGTAGTGGAGTGGAGGGCCCTCGATATGTCATCGAACATATCCTCCACCTCATCGTCCGAGTGTGACGAGGTCGGTGCGTACACTTGCACCACCTTGAGGCTATACCTCTCGGTGAGCTTGATGATGAGGTACGCCACCCTGTTCGACACACTGGACATTTCCACAACGTTGTTAGCTAGGGACTTATTAACCAGAAACCCAACGCCACCTTGGGATTTTTGGTCTCCCTCTCGGAAGTACATCAGGTGGCCTGAATTGAGAGTTATGGTGTCCTCTCCCTCTCTTCGGACTTCACATAACCCTAGTATGTGCCACCTGATGTTCCCAAGTTCCACCTCAAGTTGCGCCAGATGCGAGTCGAGCCGCAGCGTGCGTCCGTTATACGTCGCCAGGGTCAGTCGGTTGTGGTGGCCTCCCGTAGCCCGGAGATTCTTTGCACCCCCCGCCCCACCGTTACCATGGTCGCCACCATAACCAGGAATAGTGGGGCTACCGGGAACTGGGGGCCGTGGCCTTCGCTGTGTCTTCATAGGAGGTTATGCCCATAATCGCCACACTGGGCAGGCGGGTTGACGATCGCAGGGCGAAGCTTCTCGCACCGGTGACGCTGCTGCCCGTCACCGGCCTGTGGTATTTAGCTCGCCTATTCAGGACGGATATACCGCCGTCGGTCGGTCGCCAGAGCCTCGTTCGTTACTCAGCAGGATGCACCGCGAGCAGGTGAGGTTGACTTGGGGCGATAGATGGAGGTTCGCCCCCTTACATCCCCAAATAGACCTGTTACAAGTATTTCCAAATCGTCAAATCTAATTAACAAACAAAACATACTTAATAATAGACATGAATAGCATAATAATAAATGTAAACAATAAATATACTGTACTTAAATAAATGTGATGTTACCACCGGATCGGAAAGTTGTTTCTGTACTGAGAAGAACCGGCAAGAAACTCAGCAGTTACTCTTTTCAACTGTTTCTCTTTTTTACAATAGTTGTTGATATTTTAACATGAACTTAAAACAAGAAAGCATAATAAAATTCATAATTTATGAAAAGAATAACACTCTTTAAGTTAGTACATCGACGAGAAGCTATATAAAACAAAATAAACATTGTTAGTGTCTTAACCTAAGTATGATTGCTGATATTACAATAGTTAATTAGACTCCATCGGGAGCAGATAGCTTATTCCCAAGCATTTCTATCCATGATATAATCTCTAGTGGTATAATATCCCTTTTTTAGCAACGTAGCTTTAATGTGATTTTTAAATCTATGTAATGGCAGCTTACAGATTGCTTCCGGAACTTTGTTATAATAATGTACACCTTGCCCCATAAATGACCCTAAAACTTTCTGCAATCTGAAAAATGGTAGCGCTATTTTATCTTTATTCCTAGTATTTTTAGCATGAATATCGCTGTGTTTGGTAAAAAGATTGATATTTTTTCTTACCAAGATAATACAATTGTAAATATATTGTGAAGCTACAGTTAGAATACCAATTTCCTTAAAAAGTTCCCTAAGAGAGGCCCGTGCTCGAAGCTTATAAATAGATCTAATAGCTCGTTTCTGAAGAACGAAAATTGCTTGTATGTCCGATGCCTGCCCCCAGAGTACTATTCCGTATGACATAATGCTGTGGAAGTAGCTAAAATAAACTAAGCGAGCGGTGTCAACGTTTGTCAATAGCCTTATTTTTCTTATAGCAAAAGCAGCTGAGCTAAGCCTACCTGAAAGACTTGTCAAATGAGGGTTCCATTGCAATTTTGAATCTAAGGTTATTCCAAGAAAAACTGTGGAGTCCACAAGCTCCATTACATCATCATTGATTTTTAAATTTATGTTGTTATTATTTACGTTAGGCAATTTAAAATTAACACATTTCGTTTTCTTTGCATTTAGCTGTAGATTGTTAACTGTAAACCAATGCAAAACTTTCGAAAGCGCTTCATTAACATCGTCAAAGATGTTTTTATTTCTATCAAAGTTAAAAACTAAAGATGTGTCATCTGCAAGCAATACTATATCACATAGGTCTTTAACATAAAAAAGTAAGTAATTAATGTATACTAGGAACAGAAATGGACCAAGAATAGATCCCTGTGGAACCCCTTATTGGACTGGCGATCCAGAAGGTAGAACCCCATTAATATCTACTTTTTGAGTTCTAAAACTAAGATATGAAAGAATCAAATCCAACGCAGTGTCCTTTACTCCGTAAAAATCAAGTTTTCGTATGAGAGTCTCATGATCGACGCAATCAAACGCCTTGGATAAGTCACAAAAGACGCCAAGAGCATCTGTGAATTCTACCAAGCCCTAACGATGTGTTTTAGGAGCGCAATACCAGCATCAGTGGTTGAACGACCTCTGGTGAATCCGTATTGTTCACTGTGGAAGAGTTTGTTTTCACTAAAGTGACATAAAAGTTGTTCCTGGACAATTTTCTCAAAAATCTTACTTAGAGCTGGTAAGATAGATATAGGTCTAAAGTTACCTGGGTCCAGTTTACTGCCTGATTTAAAAAGTGGTATAATTTTACTATACTTCATTTACTCTGGAAAAACTCCCTCATCAACACACTCATTGAAGATTACTGCCAAGTAGGGAGCAATTACATCTATAATGTGACTAATAACTTTTACTGAAATATCCCAAAGATCGGCAGTATTTTTTAAATTAATCAACTTGAAGGATTTTAATAAATCAGAAGAATCTACATGTTTAAATTTGAAAACAACATTGCAGCATGAGACATTATCTTTAACTAGCTGTTCTGCTTCAATAGGCGATGAATTTAGTAATGCTGTAGTAACTATAGGTATATTACTAAAATAATTTTCAAAAGCTTCAGCGATGTTAGCTTCGGACTTGACAATTTCATTGTTAATCTTTAGAGTGAAAGTGGTGTCGCGTGGTTAAGCTTTACCAGTTTCATGATTGATTAGGTACGTCCCAAGTGGTTTTAATTTTGCTGTTGGACTTAGTTATTTTATCACGAATGTGTAAAGCCTTGGCACACACGCAGACTTTTATAAATGTTTTAGAGTAATTCTTGACATACTCTATGAAATTCGGATCAAAGTTGTATTTTTTCATGCCGTACAATTCATACATTTTAGTCCTACTTATATAAATTCCGGGAGTGGCCCATTCGGTAAATGAAGACTGAACCTTACAAGTAACTTTTTTAGTTATAAATTATAATCAAATTCATTTTTAACACACAAAAAGAGTTCAAATAAGTGATTTCAGGCATCATTATATTAGTTCCTTATGCTGCTTCAGGTATTTTTTTATAAATTGAATAAGAATTGAATAAGATTTTGCGTAAAAACTGAATTGATTCACGTACAGTAGAGATGGACAAAATTAAGATTGACACAATATCGATATACGTAGTCGATATTTTTTTAACAGGTGAAGTGATGGTGCCCAGACCAAAGCCTAATAAAACTACCAAATAATAACAATCAATACTTGGCGCCATTTTTAAGCAATTTAATAAAGGTAGTTCTTTAAAATGACCGACCATAATGAGACCATGACCATAGTTATTTAAAAAATCAGATAATTTAAATTTCTTTATTTTTATAGAATACAAAACCACGGTGTTCTTGTGTAAACAAAGACTAGATGCCTAGGCTAACAAGAAAATCAACCTAAACCTACAGAGTACAGGCCAACAAAATACTATTTAACCCAGTTCTAAAACAAGGATAAAAATTGATGATGGGGTGTTTATATTACTTCATCTCGTAGTTGATGTTTAGATATCATAGACAAGGTAACGAGTAAACTTAATAATAAAGAAACTCAGCGTTCTATTTTCAAGAATACCAGTATACCTTTAATCATCTGTTGGTTGAACATTTTCGATTCGAACTCCATTCGTAATTTCGATAATCTGTTAGATTGTTAAGAAAGTACTAACACTATTGTGCTAAATGTCAGCAAATGTCAACGCATGCATACAACGCAAACATAGACAATCACTCACACATGCGCAATTCAGTTTTTGGAACGTTTTTAAAGGCGCTTTACAATCTATTACTTTACATCATTGCCCTGGACATTATTCCATACAGCGCAACTGAAATCGATCAACGATTTCAGTTTAACGTCAATGTCGATTCACCAAGTTTGGTTAAGTAAACTGTGCACAAATTAAACTACTTCGTGCCGTTCACAAGTTCTGCTTTGTATGTAAGCAACAGTTTGACATAATTGGCTTGAAATCCGACAACTTAAGGCGGCGGATGCCAATTATGATTCGTTTAGAAACGACTAGCGACCCGCCCCGGCTTCGCACGGGTGCAATGGGATGGTATTACTCGTATACATGTGGGATGTGTGTGGAACGGAACGTGAGGATCGTGTGAATGAGATGGAGGATTGGAGAATGAGGGAGAGGGGAGATTGATGGCGGTTAGACTGAGAGAAAGACGTCTCGTTCTCTGTAGAATTTTAATAAATTATTTAAAGTGAACCGAAGCGGCTATTTCTAAAAGCCCTGATTACGAAATGTGATAAAATATCCCACATTCTTATAAATCTTCCCCTTCAATCACTCTATGTTATAAAAAACCGCATCAAAATTTTAAATTTTTAAGCACACATGACACACAAGACTTTGTTTTATATTATGTAGAGATACATCTCCGTGGCATGGGATATTGTAAACACAGTTGAAGATTTACTAAAACAACCGATAAAATGACAAAGGAATAAAATACGAGGATCACTTCAAATCCTAATCAGCCTTGATGACGGAGATAGGATTGTATAAGTCCCACTGCTGGGCATAGGCCTCACCTCAACTATGAGGTGTCACGATACTTCAACATACAGGCACAGTGCGGATTGTTGTAGGAGTGTAAGTTCAGTAAGAAACCTTAATGTCAGATGTTATCAAGCCTCCCTAAAGCCTCCGACTAGGCTTAACGACTGACATCTAGCGACGTCAATCGGAACCAACTGCTTAAAAATCAATCAGTCGGAATGGTCACTCATCCCTTATCCGACCCAGCGTGTGTTGCTTTGCAACACCTAATGCACCTAGCATGGGATTTATTGTTGTTAATCGCATTCTAGTGGACACCATCATAAATGTGGACTTCTAAATGACACAGTCACCTTGGCGGCGACATTAAGCATGTCGCCTTCAGGATTATATAGTTGTTTAACTAGGTATTATGATTATTATGGCCCATATTAATGAATGAAAAAGACTCATTCGCAGAATTTAAGCTGTCCTTGATAAAAACACATATTTTCAGTATGAAATTTGTAAGCAAATGCAAATTAGACCCATTTTAAGCCCCGCCTCCTTTCGCTTTTGGATTAACCAGATTAATTTCGCAACGCTCCACCTAGCCAGAGGGCGTCCCTCACTACGTATGCCGTGACGAGGTCTCCACTCGAGAACGCGTTTACCCCAACGGTTATTGGTTCTACGGCAAATGTGGCCAGGCTAGCCACTTCAGCTGACATAATCTGAGCGTTGCGCTGTTTCGTTGCAACGTCAACAGCTGCGTCTTTCATTATCATCAGCCTGTTGTAGTCCACTGCTGAACATAGGCCTCTCCTTTTGCACGCCACTGTACTCGATCTTTGGCTGCTCGCATCCAGCTCCTGCCAGCCATCCTGCGCAGATCATCACTCCACCTTGCCTGAGGACGTCCTACACTACGCTTGCCGAGACGCGGTCTCCACTCAAGAACACGTTTACTCTAACGGTTGTCGGTTCTACGGCTAACATGGCCAGCCCACTGCTACTTCAGCTTGCTAATCCGGTGGGCTATGTCGATAACCTTGGTTCTCTGCCTCCAGAGAGGTGATCACCTCCGCCAGGTGATAACCTCCTTTCTGATTTGATCTCGCAGAGAAACGCCGAGCATAGCCCTCTCCATAGCCCGCTGAGTGACTTTAAATTTGTGGACCAGCCGTGCCATTGCATTGCAGTGCCGTTTGCATTGGCTTTCAACATAATTATACATATTATATTTTGAATGCCATCCCACACTATGCGTTACGTCAACGCACGAACATTTGAACGAATTGAGCTCACCCTAAAAGAGCTCGTTTAAAGAGACGCGAGGCGTCGAGCGTGTCGTCTGGCTTGGCTAACGCGTGCTTTGGCCAATTTTACGGCTTTTAGTGGGGTGGTGCTTGAGATGGGGAGTGACTGCGGCGTCCAACCCGCAAACCCAAACCACGGACAAAAACATATGAAAAGGTAGCGGCGTCACCCGCCGCGTCTTCCGCTGCGTTCTCCGTTGCGAAACTTGCTAGTTCACCCGCAGCGCTCTTTTCTGCGTCTCCCGCCGCTTTATTTGCCGCGTATGACAAGGGCGTACCCAGGATTTCAGCTAGGAGGGGGCAGCTCATACCTGTTTCGAAAAGATGGTCGGGCGTGTATATTGAAACTTTTTTTTTTAATTCCCACTTGTAAGGAAAATTGACTTCTAGGGGGGGGCAGCTGCCCCCCCCCCCCCCTGCCCCTACCTGGGTACGCCCTTGGCGTATGACGCTACAAATCAAACCAACGCTTGCAGAAACGCCTCTCCTAGAACGCTCCAAACATCGGTGTGTTTGTTCTTAAACGACCCCTAAGCATAAAGAAAGAAATGAACAAAAGCGTTTTATTGTAAGTAGACCTGAACATTACACTTAAGTGCGAACGAGTTTATTCCATCGAAATTCGCTGGAAAATAGACAGAGATCATTTTGAGAACAGACAACACATCTATTTCTTTCGTACCTGTTTCCTCAGACAGATTGTTATTTACGAGGACTTTTATAACATGCTGTAACGTAATGTTAGTGTAACACAAACTACTAACCTTTATTTGATGCGCTGTTGTAGTAGGAAAACTAATTGAAGGATTCCTTAAAGCAATTGTAACTTAACCAAAATAAACATAAGCGACCTAAATACGCCCCACACAGGGCACAGGCTTCACCTCAACTATGAGGTGGAACGAGCCATACTCCAACACGCAGGCTCAGTGCGGATTGTTGGAGAGGGGTGTAAGGTAAGTGTGCAACCTTAGGTCAATTTTAAAAGCAACATTTGTTTTCAGCAGATCAAGATGAAAAAAAAATCATTGAATGGATTTCTATTTACCGCGGCTTACATTTCTTAAGATGATAATAAGATTTAATTGAAAAGAGGATGTTTATGTTAAGCCTCTTTTGGACGTAAAAAAATGAATATTTTGATGTAATTTGTCATCATATCAGCCGAACGACGCCCACTGCTGGGCATAGGCCTCCCCCAAAGATCTCCACAACGATCGGTCCTGCGCTGTCCGCATCCAGCGGCTTCCCGCGACCTTGACAAGATCGTCGGTCCACCTTGTGGAGGGCCTGCCCACGGAACGTCGTCCGGTACGTGGTCGCCATTCGAGAACCTTTCCGCCCCAACGGCCATCGGTTCTCCGCGCTATGTGTCCCGCCCACTGCCACTTCAGCGATGCAATCCTTCGAGCGATGTCGGTTGTCTTAGTTCTCCTGCGGATCTCATCATTTCTGATTCGATCAAGCAGGAAAATACCAAGCATCGCTCTCTCCATTGCTCGCTGGGTGACTTTGAGCCTTCTTATGAGACCCATAGTAAACGACCACGTCTCACTCCCATATGTCATTACTGGCAACACACACTGGTCAAAGACTTTCGTCTTGAGACACTGAGGAATTTCGGACGCGAATATATGCCGGAGCTTCCCGAACGCTGCCCATCCGAGCTGGATTCGACGAGAGATCTCTTTCTCGAAGTTGGACTTACCTAACTGGACTGCCTGTCCCAGGTAAACATAGTGGTCAACAACTTCGAGTGTAATGTTCCCAACGTTAACTGGAGCGGGTGCAACATGTACATTGAACATGATTTTCGTCTTGTCCATGTTCATCCTAAGACCCACTCTTTGAGAAGCATTACCGAGATCTTCGAGCATTATGTTCAGGTCTTCCAAGGTCTCAGCCATAAGAACTACATCATCGGCGAATCGTAGGTGTGTTAGGTACTCGCCATTGATGTTGATGCCGCGTCCTTTCCAGTCCAGAAGCTTGAAAATATCCTCCAACGCAGCTGTGAACAATTTCGGAGAAATAACGTCTCCTTGTCTCACGCCTCGCTGTAGTTGGATCGGATTAGAGTTCAGGGGGGCTAAAACAGCAACATTTTAGCATTTCATATTATGAATCATCTAACTGACGTTTCATCTAGACCGCGGTCCGTTTCGAGTCAAAAGTGAGTAACAGCGCGCTCACACGCATCCCGAATTGATAAATTGTATGAACGTGAGCGACGTCAGCGCGCTATTACTCACTTTTGACTCGAAACGGACCGCGGCCTAGATGAAACGTCAGTTAGATGTTTCATAATATGAAATGCTAAAATGTTACCGTTTTAGCCCCCCTGGTTCTGTAATCGGACCGACATGGTGGCGTTCTGGTATAGGTACCTTAGCACCTCGATGTACCTGTAGTCTATTTGGCACCTTTGGAGAGACTGCAACACTGCCCAGGTCTCGATCGAATCAAAGGCCTTCTCATAGTCCACGAACGCTAGGCAAAGTGGCAAGTTATACTCTTCAGTCTTCTGTATAACTTGCCGCAGCGTATGAATGTGGTCTATGGTACTATAGCCTTTTCGGAACCCGGCTTGTTCAGGAGGTTGGAACGATTCGTAATGACTCTCGAAAACAACTTATAGATATGGCTCAAAAGCGATATGGGTCTGTAGTTCTTCAAGAGAGTTTTGTCACCCTTCTTGAAAAACAGCATCACATCGCTCCTGCCCCATGCCTTTGGCGTTCTGCCAAACCTGACCTTGAGTATCGGCCGACCGCCCGCTCTCAGAAGCTCTGTTGTGATTCCGTCATCACCCGCCACCTTGTTGTTTTTCAGCTGCTTGAGAGCCATCCTAATCTCGTACAGGCTGACGTCCGGGATATCTTCGGTATAGTGTCGGGTAAGCTTGGCTCTAGGGTCTTTAGCCTTGCTTTCAACAGGTGTTTGAGTGGAATACAGCTGTCCATAGAAACTCTCAATCTCCCTCAGGATTTCAGGTGTTGACGTAATGATGCTACCTGCCTCAGTTTTCAGCCTCGTCAGTTGGCTTTGCCCAATAGACAGATCTCTGGCGAACACTTTGGAGCCTTTGTTCCGCTCAATGGCCTCTTTAATACACTGGGTATTAAATTGGCGAAGGTCGCTCGTCAAAGACTTAGATATCTGTCTATTGAGTTGCCGATAACGATGGGCATCCGCTGAGTTCTGTAGCCGCATTGCGTTTCTCTGATCCATGAGTAGGAGAGTCTGGCTGGAGAGTTTCTTGGACTTCGGACGGCGGGTTTTAAAGTACTTGGACCCTACCGTACGGACAGTATCCACCACCATGTTGTATTGATCGTCCACATCGATGCTGTTCTCAAGGGCTTCGAAGCGGTTTTGAAGCTCGAGCTGAAAGCACTCGGGGTTTTGAATCTGAGCCGGTATTGGTCGGAGCGTGGATTTTATCAGTCGCGCTCTCTCAAGCTTTATGTCGATATTCAATGTGCCCCTGACCATGCGGTGATCGCTTCCTGTCTTAACAGCGTTGATCACAGCGACATCATTGAATATATGCTTCTTCGTCGACATGATAAAATCGATCTCGTTTTTGACCCTACCGTCCGGACTGATCCAGGTCCATTTGCGGCTTACGGGCTTCTTGAAGAAGGAGTTCATCATAAAGAGTTTCTCCTTCTCCATGAAGTCTGCCAGCATCTGGCCCCTATTGTTCCGTTGCCCAAACCCAAATTGCCCCACTCTCAGCTCATCACCGCAACGTTGCCCCAACTTCGCATTGAAATCCCCCATCACAACTGTGTAGTGGGTTTTATGGCTATGCATGGCTTTAGAGATCTCCTCATACATAGCCTCCACTTCGACATCGTCATGTTTCGAGGTCGGAGCGTAGACCTGAATGACATTCAGCGAATATCGTTTCGATATTCTGAGTATCAGGTACGCTACCCTGCTCGAAACACTTCCGATAGTGATCACGTTGTTGACAAGGGACTTGTGGACGATGAACCCGACACCACCTACTGACTGTTGATCGCCCTCCCGGTGGTATAGTAAGTTACCGGATTGCAGGGTTATCGAGTCCTCCCCCTCTCTTCGGACTTCAGATAACCCAATGATATCCCAATGTAACTTACCAATTGCCTCTTCCAATTCCACGAGCTTCGCGTCAAGCCTCAGTGTGCGCGCGTTAAATGTTGCCAGGTCGAGTCGTCGGTGTTGGCAGCCGGATCTCACCCGGGGATTCCTCGCACCCCCTGCCCCGCCGTTACCATAGCCGCTGCCGTAGCCAGGAATAGCGGGGCCGCCGGGGACTGGGGGCCATTTTTTAGGTTGTGCCATCATTAGGGGGGGGTTTGCCATAATCGCCACGCTTGGCAGGCGGGTTGGCGATCGCAGTGAGGCCTATTGTTATGCGGAGACGCTGCTGCCCATCTCCTTATGGCAGTTTTACCTCAGTCGGCTCTTACGACACCCACGGGAAGAGAGGGGGTAGTGCTATTCTATTTACGTGCCGGCACTACACGGCACAAATTTGTATTATGTGAATATTATCTAGGGATCAGCGAAAAGGTTAACGCTGATTGCTATGATAAAATTCAAGTTACAAGGTTTTTTAGATGAATAACCGTTAGGTAATAAATATTATGCAAACGAAGTTTATTATGTTTGAAGACAGTACAAATTTATAATAAGACTCATTCCAAAAAGTACAGCAACTAACCGCGACCTGACTCATTTTTACTTTGAATTACGGTGTACGTGGAAACTAACGGTGAAACCAGTCCATAAGTTTAAAGCGACTAAGTGTGCTTTGTATGGAGCTTTGCTCAGAGTTACTTTCAAGGTTATAAACAGAAATGAGGTTATCCAGCGAAAAACTGGAGTCAATGAGCTCGCGGAATCAACAGTGGGCTGGTCCATGTCTGTAGAAGACCGGTGGCTGCTGGAGCAGACGAGTCCTTCAGTGGAGACCGCGGATCGACGAATGCAGTGTGCCCTCCAGCAAGATGGACCGATTACCTAAGAACAGTGGTGGGTTCGAAACCGAGACATCTTTGCCCATCATTAGACTACGACAAGTTGAACAAGATGATGATAAACGTAAACTTCAAATAAGAACATTACATAGAAGATAAATAGGCTGAAATTTGAACGTGAGCATCTTTGATCTTTTAAATCGTATGTAGTGCTGTGTCCCGGTTCAACAAGATTATCAAGACGACGATAGCTCTGAGACAGACTTTTTTAAAATTCGAATAGACCAGCATTAGACGGCGATCTTACGTGATGACGATGCGGTCCGATGGAGCAAAGACCCCGGAAAAGGGTTCCACTTCTTGGCCGTACGCATGATGAACGCGTGATCAAAAATCAGTTAGGATTTCGCTAATTCCTGCAATAAGCCTATCCTGTGCACTCTAAAAACACTAAGGATACAATACATCCAGTTAACTTGCTAATCTAATTATGGCCACTCACTGTTTCAATGTGAAGTATTTGCGCCAGTCAATGTTTTACCACTGATTGAAAGCGACGAGTTCAGCTTCGTACTTATTGCAGGAATTATCTGTACTTATAATAAATGTGTAGAGAGGTCAATTCTGTACATAACATACATATTAAAAAAATAACTATCAAGTGGTGATTGAGGATCGCTACTGATGCCAAAAATGCAATCAGTAAAATTTTTGTCTGTCTGTCTGTATATTCGTTATAGAAATAAAAAGAACTTGACGGATTTTAACGAAATTTGACACAATTATTCTTCATACTTTCGAGCAGGTTAAAGTATACCTTTCATCACGCTACGATTAATATGAGCAGAGCAGTGAAGAGAAATATTGAGAAAATGGGAGAAGCTAGGTCTGTCAACAACTGGTTATCAATTGTTTTATTTTGTAGACAGTCAACCTGATAAGATAGAAACTTTCAAATAATTATATCCTAATAATATTATAATTCATTATAATTAATTAGGGGATGTAAGGGGGCGAACCTCCATCTATCGCCCCAAGTCAACCTCACCTGCACGCGGTGCATCCTGCTGAGTAACGAACGAGGCTCTGGCGACCGACCGACGGCGGTATATCCGTCCTGAATAGGCGAGCTAAATACCACAGGCCGGTGACGGGCAGCAGCGTCACCGGTGCGAGAAGCTTCGCCCTGCGATCGCCAACCCGCCTGCCCAGCGTGGCGATTATGGGCATAACCTCCTATGGAAGAACGACAAAGGCCACGGCCCCCAGTTCCCGGCAGCCCCACTATTCCTGGTTATGGTGGCGACCATGGTAACGGTGGGGCGGGGGGTGCAAAGAATCTCCGGGCTACGGGAGGCCACCACAACCGACTGACCCTGGCGACGTACAACGGACGCACGCTGCGGCTTGACTCGCATCTGGCGCAACTCGAGGTGGAACTTGGAAACATCAGGCACATACTTGGGTTATGTGAAGTCCGAAGAGAGGGAGAGGACACCATAACTCTCAATTCAGGCCACCTGATGTACTTCCGAGAGGGAGACCAAAAATCCCAAGGTGGCGTTGGGTTTCTGGTTAATAAGTCCCTAGCTAACAACGTTGTGGAAATGTCCAGTGTGTCGAACAGGGTGGCGTACCTCATCATCAAGCTCACCGAGAGGTATAGCCTCAAGGTGGTGCAAGTGTACGCACCGACCTCGTCACACTCGGACGATGAGGTGGAGGATATGTTCGATGACATATCGAGAGCCCGCCACTCCACTACCAAGACCCATTTCACCGTAGTTATGGGGGACTTTAACGCTAAAGTGGGAGTACAGAATTGCAGTGAATCGGTAGTAGGATCCCATGGATATGGAAGCAGAAATCATAGGGGGCAAATGCTCGTCAATTTCCTCAAACGGGAGGGGCTCTTCTTGATGAACTCATTCTTCAAGAAGCAACCCCAAAGGAAGTGGACGTGGCAAAGCCCCGACACTATGACAAAGAATGAGATCGAATTCATCATGGCGGACAAAAAGCACATATTCAGAGACGTCTCCGTGATCAATAGGTTTAATACCGGTAGCGATCACCGACTCGTCCGAGGCTCTCTGAATATCGATTTTAGAGCTGAACGAGTCCGCTTGATGAAGGCCAGGCTCCGACCAACTCTGCTTCAAACTATCATGGGATCTAAAGCGTTCCAGTCAAACCTGGAGAACCGATTTGCTGCCGTGGAAACCACAACTGACGTTAACCAGAACCTTGAAGATGTGGTTCGAGTCCTCAGGGAAGAAGGTACGAGATTTTGTAAAATGCAGCGTAAAAGGAGGAAGTCGAAGCTTTCCGAAGAGACTTTGGGGCTAATGAAGAGACGACGGGAAAACCCACCCGTCACTTCGTCAGGGAAACGGACTCTAAACCGAGAGATTAATAAGCACGTGCGACGCGATCTCCGTTGCTCTAATACCCTCTCGATTGAGAGAGCGATCGAGCAAAACCGGGGTTCAAAAGTGTTCGTACAATCTCTTGGAAGAAGCCACCTGACGAAGTTGACCATAGAAAGTGGAGAAGTCGTTGTCTCGAAGCCGGCAGTCCTTTCGGAAGTAGAAAACTTCTATGGCCGGTTATACGCTTCGCATGCATCTCGACCTGACCCCGGAAATGAGGACTCTAGAGCCACTCTAACACGCCACTACACCGAAGACCTGCCAGAAGTCAGCATTGACGAAATCGAGATCGCTCTTGGGCGGCTTAAAAATGGAAAAGCCCCCGGAGAGGACGGTGTTACAACAGAGTTGTTAAAGGCAGGAGGCAGACCCTTACTCAGGGAGCTTCAAAAGCTTTTTAACGCTGTCCGCTTCGAAGGGAGAACTCCAGAGGCGTGGAGTAGGAGTGTGGTCGTCCTGTTCTTCAAAAAGGGAGACAAAACCCTACTGAAGAACTATCGACCCATTTCCCTTCTAAGCCACGTCTATAAGCTGTTCTCAAGAGTGATCACGAACCGTCTTGCGCGAAGACTCGACGAATTCCAACCACCGGAACAGGCTGGGTATCGGAGCGGATACGGCGCCATAGACCACATCCACACAGTGCGGCAGATTATACAGAAAACTGAAGAATATAATCAGCCCCTGTGCCTAGCATTTGTGGACTATGAGAAGGCCTTTGACTCGATTGAAATCTGGTATGTTCTGGAGTCCCTGCAGCGATGCCAAGTAGATTGGCGATACATCCAAGTGATGAGATGCCTTTACGAAGCAGCCACTATGTCCGTCCAAATCCAGAATCAGCAAACAAGTCCTATACCGTTGCATCGAGGTGTGAGACAAGGGGATGTTATCTCCCCGAAATTGTTCTCAAATGCAATGGAGGATATGTTCAAGACGCTGAACTGGAAAGGACGTGGCATCAACATCAATGGCGAGTACATCTCTCACTTGCAATTTGCTGACGACATCGTCATCGTGGCAGAAACGCTGCAGGACCTACAACAGATGCTGAATGACCTGGCTGACTCTTCTGTGCGCATCGGTCTACGGATGAACTTGGACAAAACCAAGGTCATGTTCAATGAACATGTACTACCGGAACCGATTGCGATACACGGCGCCGTTCTCGAAGTTGTTCAAAAATATGTATACCTCGGGCAGACATTGCAGTTAGGTAGAAACAACTTCGAGGACGAGGTGAACAGAAGAATTCAGTTGGGTTGGGCAGCGTTTGGGAAGCTACGTCGAGCCTTCACATCGTCGATCCCACAGTGCCTAAAGACAAAAGTCTTAAATCAGTGCGTCCTACCCGTCATGACATACGGAGCCGAAACGTGGACACTAACGGCACGGCTGGTCCACAAATTTAAAGTCACTCAGCGGGCTATGGAGAGGGCTATGCTCGGCGTTTCTCTGCGAGATCAAATCAGAAATGAGGTGATACGGCAGAGAACCAAGGTTATCGACATAGCCCACCGGATTAGCAAGCTGAAGTGGCAGTGGGCTGGCCATGTTAGCCGTAGAACCGACAACCGTTGGAGTAAACGTGTTCTTGAGTGGAGACCGCGTCTCGGCAAGCGTAGTGTAGGACGTCCTCAGGCAAGGTGGAGTGATGATCTGCGCAGGATGGCTGGCAGGAGCTGGATGCGAGCAGCCGAAGATCGAGTACAGTGGCGTGCAAAAGGAGAGGCCTATGTTCAGCAGTGGACTACAACAGGCTGATGATGATGATGATGATGAATATTATAATTGCGAAAGTTCCTATGTGTGGATGGATGGCTGGATGTATGTTGCTCTGTCACATTAAAAATACTCAAGGAATTTTATTGAAACTATACATTATTAAAGCTTTTGTTATACATCAGAATAAGACTTCAGCTACAATTTATAAACAAATATATTTATAACAGACAAAGTCGCAGGCAGCCCCTTGTTATTTATAATAAGTTTTCGTTCGTTTAAGTTAGCAAAGAGACAGGCGTTAAAATTAGATTCATGAAGTCCAATTTTGGGGGTTAATGAAGTCAGGAAGGGCTTCACGAGTAACTTACGAGTAGGTACGGGTTAATAAATCTTGTTCATAATGAAACGTAATAAAGAAAGACCGCTCGCAGACGGTAAAGGAATGTGGAACATTCCGGACGTGTATTTTATTATACACGTATGTTTTGCCGCAAACTCTAACAGGGGTGCATGAATTCTTATCTAATTCAGCAACAGGACGACTGAAACTTTTTGACGGTAAGTTACATACATAAACGTCCTATATACGTCTTTCTGCTGGGCACAGGCCTCACCTCAACCGTCAGGTGGAACGAGCCATACACGCGGGCTCATTGCGGATTGTTGGAGGGGTGTAAGGTTAGTGAGCAACCTTAATGTCAGACGTTATAAAGCCGCTCTGAGGCCTCTGATCAGGCTTAACGACTGACATCTAGCGACGTCAACCGGGATCAACTGCTTAACGTGCCTTCCAAAGCACGAAGATGCCCGAAATACACATCACTAAATTTCGGTCGGGGCGGCCACCCATCGCATTCCGACCCGGCGTGTGTTGCTTTACAACAGCGATCGTCACCGATCACTGTCACAACTGCGCCACTGGCACCTCAGCGTTACAGAAACATTATTTAAGGTACGATTCCAAGACGGACCGCAAATTGCAACTGCAACACAATTGGGTCTTATGAATTTTATGATAGTGATTCCAAGCGTATCCGCACTGCAGCGCCGCGTTTCCGAACATAAGTGTGTCTTGAGTGTGACAAACTGTAACTTAAAGGTACAATAAAATTTGAGACGGACCGCAATGCTGTGTTTGTTTTTTATTGATACAATATACAAGACTAGAGGACTAGGGACTGGAGAAGGTGCGGAGGTTGTGACAGTGATCGGCGATCGCTTTTGTTAAGCAACACCTGCTGGGTTGGAAATGGGATGGATCACCACCCCGACCAAAATGTAGTGATGTGAATTTCGGTCATCTCCGTGCTTCGGAAGGCACGTTATGAGTGATTCTCCGAAAGTGCGTTCTTTGTCTGATTCATATGGTACAATTTTTAGTTAACGAAAGACGGTAACCTAAGAAAGACTGTCTGAAATGTCTAAACAGGTTTTACAAATTTATCAGCCAGCAAAAGTCAATCAAAAACGCAAATTATTCATTTGTTTAGCACCTCTGCTTCTATGAGCCTTTTTTTTCTAATGTTACAACAAATGGATTATACTTTTTTCGTATCTATTGCCGTGGAAGAATGCCTATAACTCTAAAACTTTCTCGTTCACGTACAAAATATATCAGAGCTAATTATATTTGCTGAGGACTTACTTCGCGCAAAAGAAACCCTGTATTTCCAAGTTTTATATCTTATTTCTTTTGTAAATACTGAGTGCTCTCGATTAACAGTAATTTCTGTAGCAGTATTACAATGGCTTTTCGAGTACCAGGTTAGGTACCCATGCTACTTACCTAAGTATTTGAACAAAGAGATTTTCTCGTGAAATACGTTTGTACGAAAACGTTTTTACAGACAAGAAAATTAACACTTTATTCTATTTTAAAAATAATTGTATTTTTGTTAGCAAATACGTTTTATATTTCTGCACTTTTTAATTCTAGCTAGAGTGAGTGGGCGTGCTATTCCGTTGATCGTCAAATATAGACAAAATGCTTCTATTTTGCGT
This sequence comes from Udea ferrugalis, assembly GCA_950022985.1. Classification (NCBI taxonomy): domain Eukaryota; kingdom Metazoa; phylum Arthropoda; class Insecta; order Lepidoptera; family Crambidae; genus Udea; species Udea ferrugalis. The sequence goes on from OX465521.1 coordinate 1,157,165, forward strand.
ATATTTGCTTTTGTAGCAATACTGCATTGATACTTTGTTATTATTTAGGTTCAAGTATTAGTTGAATAAATTATTTAAAAAAAGAATATTACTGGACATGACACGAGGTGCCAGTGGCGCAGTTGTGGCAGTAATCGGTGACAATCGCTGTTGTAAAGCAACACACGCCGGGTCGGAAATGGGATGAGTGACCACCCCGACCGAAATTTAGTGATGTGTATTTCGGGCATCTCCGTTCTTCGAAAGGCACGTTAAGCACTTGGTCCCGGCTGACGTAGTAGATGTCAGTCGTTAAGCCTAGTCGGAGGAACCTCACACCCCTCCAAAAATCCTCACTGAGCCCGCGTGTTGGAGTATGGCTTAATCCACCTCATAGTTGAGGTGAGGCCTGTGCCTAGCAGTGGGACGTACATAGGACGTTTATGGTTACTGGACATAGTTCTACTCTGCGCCACCTAGATCCAAACTACGCAACTAAATGCTTATGCTATTGAATACTAGACGACATACATAAACATACATAAACATACTCAATTACTTTTTATTTTTGAAAATACATGTTCATTTAAGTAATAAGTTAATATAATCTAATTAGATCTATTTTCTGATTTTATTATCAGGATTTATTTCAATTAAGTTATTGATAATTAAACGAACTTACCTTAAGTGAAGTTCTATTATAATTACACGAAGGCTTTGTCCGAAGAAATTAAGAATAACAAAATGTAGTAAAGCGTGTCGCGCTGGCCATCTACCACTTAAGTTGAAACCATGATCAAGAGAAAAAAAAAATGTTTTTAAACTTTCTTGTTGCATTTTTACTATATAAATACTAAGTATTTATATAAAAAAAAAAGGCTTCAACGTCATATTCAGATGGCACAGATTGTCAAATGTCATTTAGTTGAGAGCTTCTTCACCTGGAACATAAATTAGGGAGCCTCCGAGAGGCTTGATATCTGCACATAATACTGTAGGGGTCCTAGGGTAGGGAGGGTCTTAATTTCTTCGGACAAAGCCTTCGTGTAATTATAATAGAACTTCACTTAAGGTAAGTTCGTTTAATTATCAATTACACTTCGCTTTGTCCTCGAAATTAAGAATAACAAAATGTAGACTTTGAAAGCAGTACAGTATTATGTGCATAATGAAGGGATATAAAGAAGCATAGGTATCATATGAAACAAAAAAAACAAAACCTAAAAAAAAACAGTAGGTTTCTTACAGTAGTTAAATTCAAATTCAAATTCAACATAATATTGCAACTATGTTATGAGTTTCAGTAATACCGTAGTTGTTGTTGACTTATTTATTCATTAAAGAATGTGCATTTCATTCCTAGGAGCTTCCTAAACTGTTCTTTGATAGAATTTAGCAAAAAGAGGAAGCTTCACTCCAACCAGTTGTGACTCTAATAAAATTAATTAACACCGGGGTACAGCAGAGGTACTTGCATGTCTGTTCGAATGAACAATGAATAGAGATGTATGTATCTCACTTTCGGTTAGGATCCTGTTAGGATTCCTATAATCCACCGACTAATAGTTTGAGACCCTACGAGATTGAGCAGTTATTGAAAACTGACGTATTTTGATGAATATATTTTGAATTAACTACATTCACTCCATTAAATTTTAAAACTGTTTTTTTTTTATTAGTTATTTACCTCAAAATTTTAAATCACTGTTATAATACAGAGTTACTGCGGGTTCTAAAAGTGAAGCTGGATCACATGTCTAATTATACTTTGGCATAGGAAGGGTTTTATAAAACCCCCTTGATAAGCTATTTTTGTACTCGAACTTAAGTCTATTTTTGAACTTACTAACAATGATACCAATGGTACCACAATTAGCTCCATAATTCAATAGAATATTTAATAAATATCAATTCAGCTTCCAAGAAGTTAATATGATTTGACTGTCTTAAGATAAGTTAAACCATTTTTTAAATGCAGTATCGCAATGTTGCTTGATGAAGCTAAGATTACGTCGGGAGACAAATTTATCAGAGGCAGTTTCACATAATTTCTATTCAATGTCAGGAGGCAAACGTGTAGTATTCGACGTTTGCGCCACTGCCAGAATTTTCTAGTTATTTAGAAAGTTGTCACGGAACCTGACGCTACCTCACCTTTTTTATATATAATCTCCGTTGTATTGTCAATTTGCATGATAATTTTAAATTACTTACAGCAATTTTTGGCATTACATGCACCAAGCATTTCTAGTTAGTTGATGTAAAAATCTTTTTTTGAAAAACTCCACTGCCCACTCGCCGTCCTATCCTTGTATGCAGCCCCCCCCCTCCCCCCCCCTTTTTACTTGCAAAAAGTGTTTTACTGAATTAGTACTTCCACTTAACTAAAGTCTCCTTGAAGGTGGTCAGGTAAATTCATATCTTCATCATAATCATTTGAATGTTGAATTACAAGATAATATTTACACATCTCAAATACTTCAATAGAGAACCAGCCAAATTGAATGGCTGGGCGGGCATGCAGAAGGTAAAAGACCCACTACATAGTTGGTTTTTGATTTTGCATTGCTGCAGTCCTGTAATTTTTGTGATTTCATTTAAAATGTTATATCTTTTCTGGTCGATATATCGATTAAGAATCCTAAACATTTTCATTGGATTTTATTTTCAGATATGACAAACTCTTAACCTGATACAGTGATTATATGAGGTCCCAATGCAACATAATATCATCCAAACTAAAAGTATATACATAGACCCTGGAGTTGTTGCTGGTTTGATTAGTTTGGTAAAAAACCAAAGGAGCAGTGTTCAAACCAAAAGGCCCACAAAGAACTCAAAAAAAAAAAACGATTCATAGTTTGAGTTAGATAAACAAAGAATAAAAATGGTCTTTTAATTCAATGGATGCTATAATAATATAACAATCCTTTGAAACGAATTGTTAAGCGGTTCTTAAATCATCAATATAAAGTGGTTGGTTTTTATAAACTTTTTATCTAAGTTCAATTTAAGTAAATCTACTTTTCCACCTGGGTAAGTACTACTTAGATACAAACTACAGACTTTTCATGTTTAAATAATTCTGCGGAACTTAATTCTGCTGAAGGTGGTACATTGGTTTGGTAAACAGGTTATTTATAAACCTCAATCCATGACAGAACAACTGGCTCCACCAATGAGATACTGTCTGAATGACTCACCAGTATTATTATTTGCGGTGTTGCAAATCCGTAAGCGCTGCGGCGGCGCTGCAGACGGTGCATGACGGCGCTGGTGATACCAAGAGCCCGTCGGCGATGTCAAAAGTGTCGCCTTGGCAGGCAGACGCCTTAAATTATTCCCATACGGGAATAATTATAAGCCACTTTCACCGCCTGCCCGGTGGTGAAAGTGGAAGCATTCAGTTTATTAAAAAATTGCTTGAAAGGTTGTCTGGAAGATATCGCTTTTAGCGATAAGGCCGCCTACATTGTAGAACTAAATCTTTGTAAGCTTTGCAATGTGATTGTTTTCTTAGTGCAATAAAGTTTATCTCATCCTATTTTATCTCATCTTGATATTTTGTGTTGTTTTTAATATCAGCCCCGGACCTGTTAATGGCCTCAGCAGCCTGAAGTATCTGCCTAAGTGTCACCAATTATATTTTCATGTATTTTTGTTGTGTATTATTGATCCTTGATATCTTTTTAATGAAAGAGCACACATATTTTCTCCTTGGCATTTATTTATTTATTTATTTATTAAAAACACAATTAAACGGGCTTAACCCAGTAACATAATTATGTAAATTTAACAACTAACGTTTACAATAATTCCTCAACATGGTTTAATATTGATTGCGGACTGTCAGCAAATATATCTTATTCGGGGCTAGAGGCCAACAACATATTTAACGCCCTCTGCATTCGACACAGTGGGAATTGTTCACGTGCTACCGTACGACACGGTGGAACAGCCAACAGCCTACGCCTCCGTCCAGAGCGTATACGTAAATACTTATCAGGCACATACAAGCGAGACAACCGCTCCACACACTCAGGCAAGTCCATGCTTCCATGCAAGATTGCTAAAGCAGTAGAAATCTCCAAACGCCTTATTCTCACTTCCAAAGAGTTCATGTGCAACATTCCCAGTAAGAAATTCCCAGCATTGTTTCTGTTTGTACAACAAACAGTCATAAATGAGCTTTCCAGTGTCTATTCCTGATTTTTATTCAGAACTTTGTCTGATGGCTGTGATCAGAGCTTCCAATAGATGCTGAAATGGATGCAATTTGGATTTTTTGTTTAACCAATTTTTATGACTTTTTTATAAAGTACTAGCAGCCGCCCGCGACTTCGTCCGCGTGGACTTAGCTGTATGTGCAAAAAGATTTTCCCGTTTTTCTGTTGAAATTTTCCTGAATTTTCTTAGCTATAACCTTACGGAGCCCGAGACCTTTCCAACGAATGCAAAACCGTGGAAATCGGTAGGTGCGTTCTGGAGTTATAGCGTCAGGAAGGAAAACCCGACTTATTTTTATATAGTAGATTACATTAGAAAGAGCCATTTCAGCATAATAGAGACAGGGCACCAATCTTTTTGGCATCTTCTGGTATGCAGTGTCTGCCTAAGACCTCCTTCTTCTATATTCCCAGCGTAAGGAAATGGTTTAGATCTTTTTACCTTAATATGTTTGGGCAAATCTTAAGGCAAATCCTGCTCCTCCGGGTAAGATGAGACATCAGTGGGTTCTGACTGTATTATTATTGGCTCCTCAATTCTATGTGGTGTCATGAATAGGATGGAATCCTGTTCTGTCCTCGACGGAGACAGGGTAGTTTCCCACACCGGGACCAGATAGGGTAGTAACACAGTTGTTATTATCTGACGGATAATCACTAAGTTTTCTTTCTGAAAATCACTAATAAAATATAATATATTAGTGATTTTCAGAAAGCTTTTAATTAACTGAGCACTCATTAAGGTTATACCTTTATGTAATGTATATAAATACATTATCATGTTAGGAAGTTTGGAATAATCTCTGTAATCTATTCACAAACTCAGAGTATTAACTTTATTTAAAAAAATAATTAAATGAAGACTTATGCATAAGCACATACTCATAATACATGTATAACTGCTTTTGGTAGGTAACAATCACTTCGAATTGTACACAAGCATGAGCAAAATTATGCATAAGCACATACTCATAATACATGTATAACTGCTTTTGGTAGGTAACAATCACTTCAAATTGTACACAAGCATGAGCAAAATTATGCATAAGCACATACTCATAATACATGTATAACTGCTTTTGGTAGGTAACAATCACTTCAAATTGTACACAAGCATGAGCAAAATTATAGGGTGATAAAGGTTTGTAATTAGAAAGGTTATAGCCGCTTTGAGCTATACACATTCTTTATTCCTCCTTGGAAAAAGACCTATTGGGGCATACACCAAACTTGGGGACTATCAATGCAAATGCATTGGATTCTATACCAGTCAACCTGATTGTCTTTAACTGTTCTCAAATGAATAAATAAATAAATGAGAAAAGGTAAGTTATTACCTTATGAGCTATACACATTCTTTATTCCACTCTGCAAACACACAATTGAGGAGAACACTAGACTTTTAGAAAACTTCAATGTGAATGCATTGTTTTTCAAGTATGTACTTACCAGTACTTGGCCGTTTTTAACTGATGAATTAGGAAGGTCATAGCCACATAAGCTATACTCAATCTTTATTCGTCTTCGGATACACCCAATTAAGGTGAACACTAGACTTTTTTAAACCGTCAATGCAAATGCATGGTTTTTCAAGTATGTACTTACCAGTACTTGGTCGTTTTTAACTGATGAATTAGAAAGGTCATAGCCACATAAGCTATACTCAATCTTCATTCGTCTTCGGATACACCCAATTGAGGTGAACACCAGACTTTTAGAAACCGTCAATGCAAATGCATGGTTTTCAAGTTACTATGTACTTACCAGTACTTGATCGTTTTTAACTGATGAATTAGAAAGGTGATAGCCCCATAAGCTATACTTAATCTTTATTCGTCGTCGGAAACACAAATTTGAGAGGAACACTAGACTTTTAAAAACTTTCAGAGCAAATGCATGGTTTTTCAAGTAGGTACTTACCAGAACTTGATAGTTTTTAACTCGTGATAAGAAAGGTGATAACCACTCGAGCTATACTCATTCTTGATTCGTCTTCGGAAATTGAGAAGACAGATATTGAGAAACTTTCAATGCAAATGCAGTTTTTCACGTCCAGAAACTCGATCGTTCTTGTAGTTTCCACTTGAAACTTTCTTTAATTTTTCTAATCTTTCGTTCCTTATACATTCCCAAATACTGGACTTTGTGTTTTTGATGCTTAATATCCCTGAAAATCCTGAAATTGTTTAAAACTTTGGAAAGAAAAAAGTATCGTGCAGAATGGCGCGAGCACTAAAACGCTAATGACATTTGACAATCTGTGACAGCTGAATATGACGTTGAAACCATTTTTTTTTTCTCTTGATTATGGTTTCAACTTTAGTGGTAGATGGCCAGCGCGACACGCTTTACTACATTTTGTTATTCTTAATTTCGAGGACAAAGCGAAGTGTAATCACTATTATCATCTACAGCCGCACGAAATCCACTGCTGAACATAGGCCTATTTCATAGATTTCAATAACTCCTGGTTGGGTGGCCTGCGATCCTGAGATTATTATTTATCTACACAACAAATCAGCGCCAGATTTGATCTCGGGACCATCTGCATATAATTTTCATCAATGCATATAATGATTTTTCTGTTAGCAGGGTCTAAGACTGATGAAAGAGAGGAAACGAGTGGCGTGGATCCTGCTGCTGCTGGCTGTGCTGTTCGCGTTTTGCTGGATGCCGTACAACATCATGCAGTTGCTGCTTGACATCAACGCTGTTGACGCTAAAGACTTGAGCATGTATCTGCCTTACGCTTTGTTTATAGGTAAGTTGCACAAAACAATACTGTGCACTCGAAATAAAGGTACGATGCAGTGGACAATTTTTGACTTCACATCAGTATTGACATAATCTATCTACCTCTTTTTTATTTTATTATCATTGTGTTCACTTGTAAAATGAAACAGCATATACTCGCGCACTCAGAGTTGTTCAACAAAGGTAATTACTTATACAGGGTGTCCCGAAACGTGACGTCAAGCGGGCACGGGATGATACGCTAAGTCACACCGGCTCTGGGAAAAATAAGGAAAAAAATCTATGTCACTTGGTTTAGTAATAATAATAATATTTTGAAATTTTTGGAAATCGACACCCTTGACTAAGTTTTCATGTACTGTACTTAGAAATGACCAAATTTCGCATCGTTTTATTTTTTTATTTTATCCTAGAAAAATATGCTTTCGATCATAGTCACTTTTATGATGATAAATTGTGGACATTTAGTAAAAAAAAATAAAGTTCGACTGAGTCATGGTTAAGAATTTTTATGTCAGCTAACTTCATCGCTCATTTTCTTTAAAAAACATTACTATAGCATCCTTGGCAAGTTGTCTAGAAAAATAGCCCATTTCATCAAGATTTCAAAAAGGTAAAATACTTACCATTTCCTTGTCTTATCTTTCCATGAAAAATATTATAAAGCAAAATGGGTCGTTCAAAACTTGAACTAGGTGAAGTCTATTAGTATGCCTTACATGGATGATAAAAGAAAAAATGACCGTAGTTTAGCAAAAATTAATCGTTTGCTGTTAATAAGCATTCCATGATTGGTCGGTTAATGTGATGGGTGACCACTTCAAAAAAAAAAAGTTTTTATAGCTTTTCCGTCCTTCGAAGGCACGTTAAGCGGTTGGTCCCGGAAGACGTTGCGTGTGCCCAGTGTTGAGCATAAGTGTCACCAGTTGAGGTCAGACTTATGCCCAACGTTCACGCTTACGCTCAACGAAATTATCCTGTATTGCTACAATGTCATACTCTAACATGTCTGCACAGTGAGCTAAGTGTGGATTGTGGTACAGTCACCGGCATCTCAGGCTCCCTATTTCCGTTTTTTATCTCGCTCTTGCTGAATGACATTTCGTTGCAATAGAGCAAGGAAGACTAGTAGTGCATTTTTCCGACATCTCCGTGCTTCGGAAGGCACGTTAAGCAGTTCGTCCCGGTTGGCATCGTTAGATGTTAGTCATAATGCTTAGTCGAAGGCCTTAGGGCGGCTTGATGACATCTGAGTTTTTTTTATATCACTGAATTTACACTCCTGCAGCAATCTGCACTGAGCCCGCGTGTTAGAGTATAGCTAGCGCCCACCTTTATAGTTGAGGTGAGGCATGTGCCCAGCTGTGGGACGGATATAGGCCGTTTATGTATGTATGTATGTAAGGAGGACTGAACGAAAATGGTAAGGGTGATGTGGCATTTACCGTAAAAGTAAGATGCCAGAGCTACTATTGACCCATGTAGTTAGATGATATTAAGGCGCCCTTAGCCCTCTGAATAAGTTTCGCGGCTGATTTCTGCTAGCACCTTCAGCTGGGGACAACTGCTTAATGTCATGTGTACGGAGATACTATGAAAAAAAAAACGGACTGGTCCCCATCACATTAACCGACCAATCATGGAATGCTTAGCAACAGCAAACGATTCATTTTTGCCGCTGCCACTAACCTACGGTTTTTTTTTCTTTTATCATCCAAGTAAGGCATACTAATAGACTTCACCTAGTTCAAGCTTTGAACGATCCATTTTGCTTCATAATATTTTTCATGGAAAGATAAGACAAGGAAATGGTAAGTATTTTACCTTTTTGAAATCTTGATGAAATGGGCTATTTTTCTAGACAACTTGCCAAGGATGCTATAGTAATGTTTTTTAAAGAAAATGAGCGATGAAGTTAGCTGACATAAAAATTCTTAACCATGACTCAGTCGAACTTTTTTTTTTTTACTAAATGTCCACAATTTATCATCATAAAAGTGACTATAATCGAAAGCATAGTTTTCTAGAATAAATTAAAAAAATAAAACGATGCGAAATTTGGTCATTTCTGAGTACAGTACATGAAAACTTAGTCAAGGGTGTCGATTTCCAAAAATTTCAAAAATATTATTATTATTACTAAACCAAGTGACATAGGTTTTTTTCCTTATTTTTCCCAGAGCCGGTATAACCTAGCCTATAATCCCGTACCCACTTGACGTCACGTTTCGGGACACCCTGTATAGTGTGAATGGTCAGGGGGTCTAAAAGGCGACATTGTATGTTTCATTTATAATTCACTAGCTGTCCCGGCGAACTTAGTTCCGCCTTAAGGGCAATTTTTAAAAAAAAGTTATAGTTTTATAACGGGATAAAAAGTATCCTATGTCCTTCTCCTGGCTCTAAACTACCTCCATGCCAATTTTCAGCTAAATCGGTTCAGCCGTTCTTGAGTTATAAGTGGAGTAACTAACACGACTTTCTTTTATATATATAGATAATATGTTTCATTTTCTAAATCCTAAAACGGCAACTCATTTGCCGTCAAGTTTTCTGAAACTTTTCTGAATATTTTTCTTATATCTGATTCCTTCCTTCCAAATATTATAATGAGAAAACAAAAAAAAAACATTAGGGTATATCGTAAATTAGTAGGGATACATTCTCACAGAAGCAATGCATATTCACTACTTAATAACTAATTTAAATTTCAAGAAAAACTGTGAAAACAAAACCCTGAGGTGTGAACGATCACTTAAAACTTTATAATTGAACAAACTTAACATTTTGCAAGCTAGCTAGCTCTCTACCGTGTCTGTCACGTCGGTACATTCGAACTTTATTAATTATTACGTTTTTTGCAGTCGAAGAGAACGTTTCACGTTTCCTAACTAAAACTTAAACTAAACTATCTTCAGCGGAACTTTAATTAAATCAAAGACACGTGTAATTAGTACGGCAGTTAATCATAGACAATAGGAAGAGACAAGTTGTCTAGGATGGGCTTTTGCATCCGACTAGAGATGCAAAAATATCTATGACCATTTACAAGGAAGTCGAATAATATGATTCGTTTTTACTAATTTTCCTTTCTTATAGGTAACAGGAATTATTCTGATGTCTGATCTCATGGTCCTGGTTCTGAGCTGAAATGAGCTTACTCCTACATAGTGTAAAACAAAATCGCTTTCTCTGTCCCTATGGATGCTGTAATCCTTAAAACTACGCCACGGATTTTGATTCATTTTCTTTAATAGATGGAGTCATTAAAGAAGATCCCATTGCACCCGTGCGTCGCTAGCTGTCTGTTATTTAGCATTTACTTTACAATGCTATATAAACTTCAAACAAAGCCGCGTCGGCCATCTTTAGTCAGCCCCTTCAGGCCTAGATCTGCCTTATGGCGCCTTCAGAGATTAAATAATTGTAGCCTAATATAAAGCGTAGATTAAATAAACCTATGTTGCATTGGTTACAAATATGATAAAGTATTTGAATGTTCATTGAAAGGACGCAAAATGTCTCGAATTCAATGTAGTAACAGAAGCGTCAATAGCAACCAATCTAAGTAGAGATCGTCTTAGCTGAAATGATGCACGAGAGAGAGAATGATCTACGACATTAACCAGGTACGCAGGAGATGTTATAGTGCATAAGTGTGCGCGCAATACCAAGATGCACTCCCTATTCCATCACCTTTACATGACCCGATGGGACGATAGTTCGACACAACCGGAGAAAGGTGAACTTTTTACATGCCCATCCGACAGCATAGATCATCTTACTTTTCAGACACGAAGTGATCAGCCTTCACTGTCCTTTTTTTACGAGAATCCCTTTATGGACTTCCTGCCCTTCCGGGGGACGCCGGGGGTGTGTGAGGCTGGCCTGCCGTGACGCAGCAGGCTTTACTCACTAAGGCCCCCGGTGACTTGCTTCAGCGCGTATCCAGAGGTCCCTGTGATCTCTCAAGAACTCTGTGCCGTTGGACCCCTGGCGCGCTATGCTGGAATACCCAACCCGTCTCGAGGGGAGTTAATACCTCTCCATCTTCACCCGGTCAGGCCACTTTTACACCGCCGCCCTTCCTCGGGGCCACTTGGAATGGAGGCGCACATCCCCACCGTATGCACCCCCAGTGACCCCGAAGGACTCTATTCAGTCGCCTCTTACGACAGGCGGGGTGAACCGTGCTAGGATTCTAACGCCCCATAAAACAGGGCGAAGCCTTCATTGCCCTAGCCAACAACTCGAACTCGAAACAACAACATAATTAATAATATGAACATGTTGTTAGTTCACGCAAGATTCGAACCCAGGACCTCCTGGTTGAGAGCCCAACGCTCTAACCGCTCCAACATGGAGGCAGTCACAAAAACCACTGCTTCTACGCATAGAAGCAAGCACTCTTTTATGAGTAGATGCGGAGGAAGGGCGTGTCATTTCAGCTTAGACAACCTCTACTTTTGAATTCTACAATGAAACTGAAACATTTTTAGTTATTTTTCAACAATGTAAAAATACACCCACCCTCTGTGTAACAAAGACGATGTGGGAGGGGTGCTTTCATCTTTATTTTCTAGTTTGTGATATGATTTTTTCTTCTATGATGGTTTCAGTTAAAAATTAAATGGCCTTGACACCAGCTGTTGATTCTTACATAAGAAATCTTACAACAAGTTAACACAACAATTATTAAGTCTTTAACTCAAGGTAATTTCCTAACAGTTAAGTACTCCCTTAAGTACGAGTTAAGCATGAACAACAAAGAACCTTCCTAAAATCGATACCTCCTACGTAAGTTGTTGTATCCCACAAAAATGCGATTTGGCGTTTTTACTAAAAATGAGCTTTATTATTAGTAATCTATGCATAAAAAAAATAAAACTTACGAAAACACAATTATTTCATGCAATTTCAAGACGTAAAGAGTTGTAACTTTTGAACGGGTACGGACTACAACACTGTATAGTCCTTGACAACCGTTTACGCGGGGCCTGGGGCGGGGAAGATCGCGCGCTCGCGTGTTGTATGGGTTAGATAAAACAGACTACGCCGGAGAGAGGATTGAGACGGTCCGTGTGTCAAGCGCTTCAAGTTTTCAATTTTTTCTTATTTTGACAGGCCATAATTAGGATCATGTATTTTTGTAAAGGTTCCAACTAATAATGTTGTATAGATTACATACAACAGTAAACGTTGTCAAGTAACCATTCAATAATGTTGTATGCTTTACATACTACATTTTACGTTGTTGAGCGAGTTTAAGAAAATGTTGTATGTTATACATACAATATTTTACGTCGTAAAGCGTTCATTAAAAGAAGTTGTATGTAATACATAGAATATCTTACGTTGGAATAAAATAAAAATAAATGTGGTATGTAGTAAATTATAATGTTTGCATCGAAAGTTGATAGTCAAAATTAAGTTTTTGTGTATGACTTGCGATATTTATTAACTTTTCTTTTATTTTTTACTTAATGTTACGACATATTACTACATCTTTAGTTAAGTAATTTATACAGCGCTTTATCTTTACTGATTCACCCATAAAGCATTAACCTTGATCGTTTAATTAATAGCTTCCTTACAAGCAATGAAATTTCATATTTCATTTTTGTTAGATTGTGATATTTTTGTTTAGAAAGCTACGTCGAGTCTTCACATCGTCGATCCCACAGTGCCTAAAGACAAAAGTCTTCAATCAGTGCGTTCTACCCGTCATGACATACGGAGCCGAAACGTGGACACTAACGACACGGCTAGTCCACAAATTTAAAGTCACTCAGCGGGCTATGGAGAGGGCTATGCTCGGCGTTTCTCTGCGAGATCAAATCAAAAATGAAATGATACGGCAGAGAACCAAGGTTATCGACATAGCCCACCGGATTAGCAAGCTGAAGTAGCAGTAGGCTGGCCATGTTAGCTGTAGAACCGACAACCGTTGGAGTAAACGTGTTCTTGAGTGTAGACCGCGTCTCGGCAAGCGTAGTGTAGGACGTCCTCAGGCAAGGTGGGATGATGATCTGCGCAGGATGGCTGGCAGGAGCTGGATGCGAGCAGCCGAAGCTCGAGTACAGTGGCGTGGAAAAGGAGAGAAAACAACAAAAAGTCAGGCAGTGTTTCATGACTGAATTTGTTCCATTGCACCTAGGCTAAGACCATATAACCAGGGACGAAGTGATAGCCCGCAACCGGGTTTTACCAAATGTTTTGTTTGGTAACGAAGAGTCACCAAAACCAATAGTTATATTCGATGTAACCTGTGTATACATAGAAAAAAGTTCTAACTTTTTATTTCAACGCCGCAGTTATAGCCACCATAAGTATAGGAACTTAATAAAACTATTTATGATCGTTTGCGCGGATGGATATATTTTGGATATAACAGGTCCATACTCTGCACGGACAACCGACGCTGATATAATGAAAATGATATTGCAAAACCATGATGGACCCATTAAAGACTGACCGTTCCACTTTTTTTCCATGAAGAAGACTCATTTATTCTGGACAGAGGCTTTCGGGATTCAATTCCTTTAATAGAAACATATGGCTATGTTGCTCACATGCCGCCAACCAAACGACCAAACGACCACAAGACACGCAATTAAGCACCGAAGAAGTTAATAAATCACGGCTCATCACAAGATTCAAGCGCGACTTCAAGATATTTAGAAACAGAGTATTTAACAAACATGTGCCGCATATATTTAAAGATTTTAAAATTGCTGCAGCTTTAATTAATTATTTTCAAGATCCTTACGGAGACACTCCATAGACAGAAGATTTCATTGAAATAATTAATCAAAATATCGGCGCCCCAATCAATTATCTGATTATGTGGAGGAAAATAATTTAAACCGACAAAGAGTGTCGTTTCACAAGATGACTGGAAATGATCCGAATATAACACAATTAACAATTGAAGAGTTACACCTATCACGTGAGGTTAGCACGGTCGTATTGCAGTGAGCATTCGAAAGCTGCAGGAGTATTTAATATGGAAATATACAGACATCCAGCGGCAATAGAGAGCAGAAACAATAATACTTTAATCAGGTGCAGAATTCATTCGCGACACGTTACGACAAATATACATTATACTTATATTATGTTTGACGAGAATCCAAATGGAATAAACGCAATAACGGAATATTACTGCTTATGCTATCATGGTAAAAGGACATTGGGAAATTGCGCACACGTCATTAGTGTTGTAAATTACTTAGGGTGGGCTAGACATCAAGATCACTTTGAACACTCAGCAATTGGTATGGATTTTGTTTCAAGAGATATTATAGAAATTCAATAAAACTTTACATCGACATACCTACCTATTAGTTTTATTTTTATTTGTTTCAATCCTGAAACCTAAGTGCTAGATCATAATCTCATCATTTCAACCCATAGATATCGACTACTGAACATAGGCCTCCTCCACCGCCAATTGATAGATGCTACTAAATAATCGAAAACCTACCACGATTTCAATGAATCCTAAGTTGATCGTTGTATTAAGAGTTTAATTATATATCCAGCTGCATCTCCTGATCACCCAGATACATACCATAGATATTGTATCGTCATTTAAATACATACATATACGAATTTTATAGATGATAGGCGTTTTGCGTTTTTTTAGTAAATCGCCTGAACAAAAACATACAGCAATATTTTTTGGTGTTAGTCATTGACTTCGAACATAAAATAAATGTAATTTAACAATACATAATATCGTCACCGTCGTGTCAAAATTAAATAACCGACAAAACCAAAACTCTGAGATATTCACGTTTTTGTGTTTTTTTTTCATAAAAATGGCAATAACTTTTTAAGGTGAAGATAATTTGCCGTCGATCTTTCGATATGTTATACAACAGGTTTACTTTCATAATTTGAGTAGTCTGCCATGTTGTTACTTTTTACTGTATTAAATAGAAGAATAAAAAAGTAATTATTTAGTTTTGCCACACACTTTTTTTACAACTAAGTTGCAGTTATCAAGTTTTTGTATGTCACTTAGCAAGTTTTACCACACCCAAGAAGTAACTAATACAAATATTTCCAGTGAATAAGAGGGCTTATTTAATTTTGCTTCACTTTTACTGACCCAAATTTTGATGTATACGTTTTATTTTATTCCATTTATTTATGTAATTTTGGTGAAAAAATCTGTAATCATGTCAGTCGGCCTCGGCCTTGGCCTCCCCCAAGGATCTCCACAACGAGCAGTCCTGCGCTGTCCGCATCCAGTGGCTTCCCGCGACCTTGACCAGATCGTAGGTCCACCTTGTGGAGGGCCTGCCGACGGAACGTCGTCTGGTACACGGTCGCCATTCCAGAACCTTTCCGCCCCAACGGCCATCGGTTCTCCGCGCTATGTGTCCCGCCCACTTCAAAGATGCAATCCTTCGAGCAATGTCGGTTACCTAAGTTCTCCTGCGGATCTCATCATTTCTGATTTGATTAAGCAGGAAAATTCCCAGCATCGCTCTCTCCATTGCTCACTGGGTGACCTTTAGCCTTCTTATGCGACCCATAAGTGAATGACCACGTCTCACTCCCATAATGTCATTACTGGCAATACACACTGGTCAAAAACTTTCGTCTTGAGACATTTAGGAATTTCGGATACGAATATATGCCGGAGCTTCCCGAACGCTGCCCATCCGAGCTGGATTTGACGAAGTTGGACTAACCTAACCGGACTGCCTGTCCCAGGTGTCCCAACATGCTCGGAGAGCATTACCGAGATCTTCGAGCATTATGTTCAGGTTTTCCAAGGTCTCAGCCATAAGAACTACATCATCGGCAAATCGCAAGTGTGTTAGGTACTCGCCATTGATGTTAATGCTGCATCTTTTCCAGTCCAGAAGCATGAAAAAATCCTCAGCTGTAAACAATTTCGCAGAAATAGCGTCTCCTTGTCTCACGCCTCGCTGTAGTTGGATTGGATTAGATTTCTGGTTCTGTAATCGGACGGACATGGTGGCGTTTTTGTATACGTCCACATCGGTGCGGTTCTTAAGGGCTTCGAAGCGGGTTTGAAGCTAAAAGCACTCGGGTTTGCGAATCTGAGCCGGTATAGGTTGGAGCGTGGATATCATCAGTCGCGCTCTTAAGCGTCGATATTCAGTGTGCTTCTGACCATGCGGTGATCGCTTCCTATCTAAACAGCGTTGATCACAGCGACATCATTGAATATAATGTTTCTTCGTTGTGATAAAATTGATCTAGTTTTTGATCTTACCGTCCGGACTGATCCAGGTCCATTTGCGGTTTACGGGCTTCTTGAAGAAAAAGTTAATCATAAAGAGGTTCTCCTTCTCCATGATGTCGGCCAGCAATAATCTGGTCCCTATTGTTCCGTTGCCCAAATCCAAATTGCCCTACTCTCAACTCATCACCGCAGCGTTACCCCAACTTCTCATTGAAATCCCCCCTCACAACTGTGGGTTTTATGGCTATGCATGCATTAGAAATCTCCTCATACATAGCCTCCACCTCGACATCGTCGTGTTTCGGACGATGTAGTTCGGAGCGTAGACCTGAATGACATTCAGCTAATATCGTTTCGATTTTCTGAGTATCAGGTACGCTACCATGCTCGAAACACTTCCGATAGTGATCACGTTGTTGACAGGCGACTTGTGAAGATGAACTCAACACCACCTAGGGACTGTTGGTCACCCTCACCGTGGTATAGTAACTTACCGGATTGCAGGGTTGTCGAGTCCTCCCCCTCTCTTTGGACTTCAGATAACCGAATAATATCCCAATGTAACTTACCAATTCTTCCAACTCCACGAGGTTCGCGTCGAGCCTCAGTGTGCGCGAGTCAAATGTTGCCAGGTCGAGGCGTCGATGATGGCAGCCGGATCTTACCCGGGGATTCCTAGGCTTAGCACGCCCTGCCCCACCGTTACCATAACTGCTGTGGTAGCCAGGAATCGCCACGCTTGGTTGAGAAAATGCTTACGTTTTGAAAAACAATTTCCAGGCATTATTGAATTTAGACATTATTGAATTTAGATATGGTTACCATGGTCCATATTAATCCATAGATACGGTAAACAAGCCTAGTCGACAAACAAGAAGTACACCTGCTGCTGCAGTTACTGAATATAGCCTTCAAAATCGTGAACTACATTCATCGTTAAAAAGTTTGCCTGCATCATCAGCTCAACTTGACGTCTATGAGCTAGATGTTGAATCGGAATAGTTATCTTGATTTATTTTAATATTTGCTGTGGGTGTAATCTGAAGTTGATTGTCAGAGATGGAATTCAGATACATGTTACAATCTCATTGTTTTTGGTTTACCTATTTAGTTTGCCTGATATTAGCTTGATTTTTATTCACGGCTTTGATCAGGAAAAACTGACTAAGCTTGCTATCAATCTCAAAATTATGTTTAAAATTAAACAAGCGCATTTATTTAATTTTGCCACAACTAAATTTTGTGACAATGTTTTGGAGTGAGTTGTGGCAGAATTCAACAAAGTATCTTGTTGACTTTGTTTTTATTGTAGTGGCCCTTATTATGTAGTTATTTGATTTATTTAACAGTTATTCAATTGTTCCACGGAAATTCTAGTACAAACCTTGTTGTAATATATGGTCAATAGATTTACTAAAACGAAGATATCTAAGCGAGTATTATACATATCGCAACGGGCTAAAGACTAAAATGTAGATCACACTTTCCAATATTCAAAAATGTTAAAAAGTGAATTTCGGTAAAGGTGTCAGTTATTTAATTTTGACACGACGGTGACGATATACCAAAAAAAATTGATATGTTACGTTTCTGTCGGGCCTGGTTTTTTTTTGTATGGGATGTGACCATTCTTCTTTGGTATTAATAATAATTGAACTTTTATTTCTTAAGTGACAATATTTATTCAATATCAATAATATACATTTGAAATTTTATTCTATGTGTATTGTTAATGTGATATACAGTGAGACTAAAATAAACATTTTCGGTGAATATTGTTGTAACTATCATTTACAACAGCTAACTTTTTTTGAAACTTCATAATAAAATATTGTAAGTATGAGATACAACTAAAGATGAAACCAAGACTCCGCCGTATAATCTTGTAAGTATGAGATATCACAGCTGGCACAGTCTGTGTTCCGCAGTATAATGTTGTATGTATGAGGTACAACAGTTTTCACAGTCTGGATTCCGTAGTAAAATGTTGTAAGCCACAATTCTCAGAAAATACGCAATTATTTCATAAATTTGTTTCAACAAAGTGAATAAAACCATATATTTTATTTACATAAAAAAAATCACAAAGCTACATAAATAAATGCAGTTTCTAGGCCAATCTGAATGTTTAAAACGCTCTCCTGTAAAATTGCAGTTTTGGGGATACAACAACTTACGTGGGAGGTATCGAAATATTTTGGATACCTACTTAACCCTAGCTCTCTGACTTTGTATAAAAGTAAAATGTTCACTTAGGCCCGGCGCCCACTATCGGCATCGGCACGCCTCAGGATTTTAAGGTGGCAAATAGCAATATACTTTGACATAATGGCAATAAAGTATATGAAAGCAATAAACGCATTTTTAATTTAATTTTAATTTAATTTAATTTAATTTAAAGTAGAAAATGCCGAAACAGCAGCCTCAAGCATACCGAAGCGGTATTTTTGTTATTACGACCACACATCACGGAAATTTCTACTTTATTGCCATAATGTTAAAGCATATTATTGCTATTTGCCACCTTAAAATCCTGAAGCGTGCCGATGCCGATAGTGGGCGCCGGGCCTTACAAAATATGTTTTTTTATCATGTTTATATTTGCATTGTATTGTGTCACTAAATAAATTATTTTTCTTTGTTTCTTTCTTTCACTAACCTTCCCTAAAATGCACGACGATTAAATAAAACATAAATATCAATTAACGGCCGATTTGGGGTAATAGTTGAGAAGTTGGCTATCACACCAGAGGTCGCGGGTTCGACCCAGCACAGTACAAACATTTGTGTGCAGGAACATGTCTGTTTGTATTTATTGGTCTGGGTGTTTTCTATGTGTATAGTGTATATATTTACAAAGATATAAGTATTTAAGTGCATTTACCCGCTGTCTGGTATCGTTTATTCGTTATTTTCGTTTCATTTATTGATTATTATCTATCATATTAAAATTACCTTCATTTAAAACAGAAAACAATGTTAGCTTTTCCCTAATCACAGAATACAATTTTCTTTAAGAAAATAACCGCTTTGAACAATAATTGCTTATCCAAAAGGAATGCTCCTTTTTGCCACCGTTGCAAAGCTGTGTAGTCAAACACAACTAAATTCAATAAACAAAATACAATGACACCAAAAAACTGTTTCAATAGTGTACAATCTCAAAGGAAACTTTACAATACAGCGTTTAAAAAATTAAACGGTTACTAGAAGCGTTATTTATGAAGCTTTTAAAAGATAATTCAATCCTTTTGCTTATGAAATTATTATTTTTTTCTAAGTAAGTATTTACGAAAAAAACATTTTGTGACGACTTGAGGCATCACTCAAGTGAATGGGAAATATTGGCTCATAACAGGTTTAGTTAGAGAGCTTTGAGGGAGACCTTTGCCCAGCAGTGGGACACATCAGGTTAAATTTAAAAAATGAAGTATTTATGAAGCGAAGTCATGTTTTTTTTATAAAATTAATAAGTCCTTTGGACGTTATCTACTTTTGTAGAAAAAAATGCTCATAATTTAGATATTTTGATAGTTATGTTTAAGGGATGTCTTAGTATTCTAGAGAAGAATTTAATGAAGTGATAGGTAATTATTTTGTCATAAACTATTAACTGTACGAACTGATGAGCCTCCTGCGCCAATGATTGATCACTAGAGCTCCTAATTACTTAGGAAGGTATTTGTGATGAGGGAGGTGGTAGAAGTCAGGATTTTATGGAAACACAAAATGCTGAGGCCACGCGTGTACTTGTACCAGTTTTTACAACTGGTTAGTGATCTTTTTTTTAAATCTATTTTGTCCCACTGCTGAGCAAAGGTCTCTCCGAATTTCCTCCATGGGTCTCTATCCTGTGCTAGGCCAAGCCAGTCCTCGCTATGGTGCCGCAAATCGTCGCTCCACCTTTTTCTAGGCCTTCCCCTGCTCCGAAATCCGTCTGTGGGCTGCCAGAGGGTGACGATTTGAGGCCATTGGCAGGGTTCCATCCGACTAACGTGACCTGCCCATTTCCATTTCAGTCTTGCTGCTTTCTCGCCCACGTCCGTTACGCCTGTTTTAGAGCGAATGGTTCGGTTACTAATCCTATCAGCTAGCTTTATGCCGAGAATGCTTCGCTCCATTGCTCTTTGGCACACCTGGAGTTTGGACTTCTGACTCTTCGTTAGTGACCATGTTTGTGCGCCATAAGTGAGGATGGGCAGGATACAAACATCGATGAGCTTACGTTTAAGTGAAAGAGGGAGGTGACCCTTCATGTAAGCCTTCATGGACCAGAAGCTCCTCCAGGCGTTATCGATGCGGGGTTCGATTTCTTTCTCTTGCCTGTTTTCGAAGGATACTGTCTGGCCCAAGTAGATGTACTCATCGACGTATTGTATTTCCCGCCCATCAACCGCTACCCTACTTTGTTTTGGTCATGTTCATTTTAAGTCCAACTTTCAGGCTTGCCGTCCTCAGTTCCACGAGCATTTTTACCAGTTCGTCGGCTGTTTCTGCGAAGAGCACGATGTCATCAGCAAATCGGAGATTCGTTAGGTTTACCCCTCCGACATCGATGCCTTTAGTGGACCAGGAGTTTGCAAGGCGCTTAAAAACTTCCTGAAGGTGCTTGTAAATAGTTTTCGGGAGAGTGGATCGCCTTGCTTTACCCCATTGAGTATTTTGAAAGGTGGTTAGTGATCTAGGGTGAAATAATTTTACTTTTATTTTACTTTAAAAGTTCATCTTATGCGAGAATTCATTTGTGTTTTATAAATAGTAGATACTACATATAAGAAACCCTATTAAAAATCTAAAAATAATTGTTCAGTGATGATAAGCAGTTAAAATTTATAAAATATACGTTACTAATAGTGGAGTTTTTTGCAGGAAACTTTTCGGTAGAATCAACGCTCCATTAATGTGGAGGGTGTCATTTTTCAAAACATAATTTTTTAACTTGACATAAACAAAACGATTCGAATTTTCCAGGACTAAAAAGACAAATCAGCGTTAGTACACTATTGGCAAGGTAACATTAAAATGATGTCTTCGAATTCTCTTCTGTGAAGCAAAGCAAATGTATTTTGTATCTGTACATAAATGACAGCCATTTGTCTTTCATGTAAGCTGGGAAATCCATGTATACGTAGTGTTTCGTTTCATTGCTATTGTATCAGGCAGAGCAGGGGCCTTATTACGATCTGCTTACAGCTCAGTTCAAGCATAGTTTTAGCTCAGTTTACGTCTTTTCATTCAATGAGTTTTGACCTAAACATGCAAAATAAGTTACTACAGCAATAAAGAAAAATTAAGGTTTTTTTTGACACTATTCACTAAAAAAAACACGATTTGTGACGATAAATATGTAGCTCAAAAGCTGAGCTTGTGGCTCATGAAGCATACACATCTGAATCGCACATAGGCTACAATTTATAAAGAAACATTACTTTTTGTTTTTCAACTTAAGTCCACTCGGACAAAGCGCGGGCGGCCGCTAGTACAGTCATAATACTGGGTGGCGCAAAAGTACTGGCACTAAAGAAAATACTTTTTTTTTTTTTATATGACATTTTCTGTCATTCTGTTGTTGAAAATTGTGTAGTGAACAAATGTAAAATACACTGAAAATAAACATGGACCGTTTTACTCCCCAAGAACGTGGAATAATTGTGTCAATGTTCTTACGGAATAATTAATCAGTGATAAGAACACAACGTGAATTTCGTCGACGATTTCCCCACCGTCCGGCACCGATTGGTCGCACAATTCGACGCTTTGCCACACGCCTTGAAGCAACTGGCTCAACATTGGATAGACCTAAGTCTGGGAGACCAAGAACAGGCCGTTCAGCTGAAAATATCGATGCTGTGCGCGAAGATGTGGAAGAGTGTCCAGAAACATCAACGAGGCGACGTTCCACGCAATTGGGCATTTCCAGACGGACCCTGCAGCGTATTTTGGTGAAAGACTTAAAGATGTTCCCGTATAAAACTCAAATGACTCATCAGCTGCTGCCTGCTGACCACCGAGCTCGTCTAGATTACTGCCAGCGCGTCATAAACCTCAACCTTGAAGAGGATGATTTTCCTTCAAAATTGGTTATGAGTGACGAAGCGCATTTCCATCTCTCAGGGCATGTCAATAAGCAGAATACTCGGTTCTGGGGCACTGATAATCCGCGCATTATTCAAGAAACACCTCTACACCCACTAAAAGTTTTTGGGGGTCGAAATCGCTCGCGTCCGTATGTTGTACCCTCGAGACCATACACGTGACCCCTGGGTGGTGCCAAACGAGCGATAACTTCCTGGTGGTAGGCTTCGGCCGCGGCTAGTTACCACCGCCAAGGCAAAGACACGTCGCCAAACGTTATTCAACGTGTTCCGGCGTGATGCCTTGGGAGCCCTTACGAGAGGTTGGGTCTGGACTGTTGCGCTGCGCCGAGAAACCGGGTGCAACGAGGCGGTGCCAATGTTCCGGAAGCCTCATCTTGGAGAGCAGCGGGATCCGAAGCACGGTTTTTCCGCTGGCCGACCGCAGTTAGTAGGGGGCCCAAGTAGTAGGCCAGCCACCTATGAAAGGCTGCCCCGCCAACTCGCGAAAAATCCCAGAATGCTCCATCGTGCCGGTTGGCGACCGGATGACAGGACCCGATGGCCATTCTGGGGGGGTTCGGGCGTCCCCGCGGTCTCCAGATGAGTCTCCCAGTGGCGCGGCGGTGCCGCTAACGTTGCTGGGTTGACGGTGCGCGCCTTGTCCAACTGCCTTCCTCTCGCCTATTCACTCTTCCCAACCCCAACAAATGACAAAGTTCAGAAAAAATAAGAGGTTTCTACAGCGGAAGCACGTCCTGTCGCTCCAAGTGCACCTCTGCAACATTCGAGGCCTGCACTCAAATCTCGTTGCAGTCCACCACCACCTTGAGACTGATAAGCCTCACCTACTGTTTGTCACGGAGACGCAGATCAGGTGTCCGTCTGACGCGGCGTATCTACACTACCCAGGGTATACCCTGGAGCACAAATTCAAACAGCGCTCCGGCGTGTGCGTATATGCTCGCGATGACATCTGCTGCCAACGTCTCCGTAACCTTGAAAGACCCGGTTTTTCTGTCCTGTGGGTTTTGGTGGATACAGGCATGGAGAAAATTCTCTATGCATGTGTCTACCGGTCGCACAGCGGGGATCAGGAGACAACCAAACTTTTTGAGTACCTCGGTGCTTCGGCTGACATAGCCCTACATCGGTATCCGTCTGCGCAGTTAGTGTTTCTGGGGGATTTTAACGCCCACCATCGTGATTGGTTGTACCCATACCAGAACACTGACCATGCTGGAAGAGAGGCGCTGAGATTCTCCTTGTCGCTAGATCTCACGCAGCTCATAAAGGAGGCCACGCGCATACCAGATGTCTCTAGCCACACACCGAATTGCCTAGACCTTCTGCTGACTACAGATCCAGACCGCTATTATGTGTCTGTTGCCGCTCCTCTTGGCAGTTCTGACCATTGTCTGGTGAAGGCTGTGTCGAACTACTCCCCGCCCGATCCCAGCCCTAGAGGCACAAGGCGGATGTGGCGATACAAGTCGGCGGACTGGGATGAGATGCGGCATTTCTTTGCATCTTATCCTTGGCAGCAAGCTTGCTTCTCTTCTGGCGACGCATCGGAATGCGCTGACGCTATCTCAGAGGTGATTTGTCGGGCTATGGAATATTTCATTCCATTTTCCGACGTATCCCTCGATAGCCGAGCTCCCCGATGGTACAACGCCAATTGCGCTGCTGCTGAGGCGGCAAAGCAATCGGCGTACCGAGCCTGGGCTGATGCTCGCGCGCGTAAAGCCTCCGATGTCAGCGTAAAGAAGAGAGCCTATAACGCAGCTGCCAAGTCCTGCAAAAAGGTACTCA
The DNA here is from genome assembly GCA_950022985.1 of Udea ferrugalis. Classification (NCBI taxonomy): domain Eukaryota; kingdom Metazoa; phylum Arthropoda; class Insecta; order Lepidoptera; family Crambidae; genus Udea; species Udea ferrugalis. The sequence goes on from OX465521.1 coordinate 1,181,239, forward strand.
GAAGGACTCGGTTTGACCGTGTGTGCCGTATTGGAGCCAAACTTGCCTCTTGCCCATCGGGAAGCAAGGCTTTTTGGTCCTTGGCTAAGTCGGTCGAATCGAATTTTTGCCGCTCATCGCTGCCGCCACTGTTGAAGTCTGACGGATCTCTGGCTCACTCTGCCGAAGAGAAAGCAAATTTATTTGCTGCTCTTTTTGCAAGCCATTCGCGTCTTAGTGCTGGAAGCCAAATACCACCTATATTACCCCCATGCGACTCAGTTTTGCCTGAGTTCCGCATCCGCCAGAAAGAGGTACTAAAAACGCTTCGCACTCTTGACGTGAATAAAGCCAGCGGTCCTGACGGGATTCCTGCAGTGGTCTTGCGGAATTGTGCGCCCGAGTTGTCTCCTGTACTGACACGCCTGTACCGCCTCTCTCTAGCAACGGGACAAGTTCCCAAGTCTTGGAAGCTTGCCAACGTGCAACCTGTGCCCAAAAAGGGCAGTCGAGCCGACCCTGCCAACTATAGGCCAATTGCAATTACCTCCATACTTTGCAAAAGTATGGAACGTGTGATTAACAACCGGCTCCTGGCGTACCTTGAGGACAACAGTCTGCTCAGTGATCGTCAGTACGGTTTTCGCCGAGAACGATCAACTGGTGATCTTCTTGCGTACGCCACTCACTTATGGGGCGAAGCCGTCGAGAATCACGGTGAGGCTCTTGCCGTCTCTCTTGACATCTCAAAGGCGTTTGACAGGGTTTGGCACGATAGCCTTAAAAGCAAGCTTCCATCATACGGAATTCCCACCGCACTTTGTGCCTGGATATCTGACTTCCTGAGTGAACGGTCAATAAGGGTAGTCATTGATGGCTGCTCTTCCGACCAACTGGCTATAAATGCCGGAGTTCCTCAGGGGTCTGTTCTCTCTGCAACATTATTCCTGCTGCACATCAACGATCTGCTGTGCCCAGGTATCTTCGGATACGCAGACGATAGCACCGTTACAGAGAGATATATGTCCAGCGCTCGCACTAGTCCGGCTGAGACTGAGTCCCTTAGAGAGGCTATGGTAGAGCGGATGAACTCAACGTTAAAAGCAGTGTCCGACTGGGGCGAAGCTAATCTCGTTGAGTTCAACGCCAGCAAAACCCAGGCGTGTCTATTCTCCGCCAAACGGAGTCCCTTTAACTCAACTCCTACTTTCCTGAATGCACCTATACCGATTACCAACCACCTCGAGCTCCTTGGTATGAATCTTTCGTCTAGCCTCAACTTTGGAAGTTCTATTGAGTCTAAAGCAAAAACCGCTGCCCAGAAACTTGGCATCCTCTTCAAGGTTAGGCGGTACTTCACACCGGAACAGCTGTTACAACTGTACCAAGCACAAGTTCGGTCGTGTATGGAGTACTGCTGCCACCTTTGGGATGGCTCTGCCAAATACCAGCTGGATGCACTGGACTCAGTAGACCGAAGGGCCAGGAGACTGATAGGTGACGATACGCTCGTTGGAACCAAACTCCAGAGTTTGGAGCATCGGCGTAAAGTTGCCTGTTTATCGGTTTTTTATAAGGTGTATTTCGGAGAGTGTGCGCAGGAACTTCATGACCTGATCCCACCCTCCACTTTCTACCACCGGACCACTAGACGCCGTGAGGGATTTCACCCCCATGTGGTCGACTTTCCAGCGGTCCGAACTAAGCGGTTTGGTGCTTCCTTTCTGGTCCGCACCGCTAGGGAGTGGAACGCCCTCCCTGCGTCTGTGTTTCCGGATACATACAACCTTGGTGTCTTCAAGGCAAGAGTGAATAGGCATTTTCTGGGTAAGCGTGTTACACCTTCGACCTCGTCATCGCTTACCATCAGGCGAGACTGAGGTCAAACGCAAACCCATTTTAAATAAAAAAAAAAAAAAAAAAAAAAGTTACTGTATGGTGTGGCATCTGTGTTGACAGAGTGATCGGACCCTATTTTTTCGAAGACGCTGGAGGCAATGCGATAACTGTCACTGGAGAACGCTACAGAACCATGTTACGTGAGTTTTTGATACCCAGTTTGGACGAATTGGGGCTGGAGCACATCTGGTTTCAACAAGACGGCGCTACGGCACACACAGCGCGCGACACTATGGACTTAGTGAGGGACGCTTTTCCAGGCTGAGTTATCTCTCGTTTTGGCGATTTGCCTTGGCCTGCAAGATCACCCGATCTGACCAGTCCAGACTTCTTTCTTTGGGGTTTTTTGAAATCTCGGGTGTATGTGAACAAGCCACAGACTCTCGCAGCTCTAAAAGAAAACATTCGTCAAGAAATAACGAACATATCGCAGGAAGTGTTACGGCAAGTTATGCAAAATGTCATAAATAGGGCTCAAATGTGTATCAACTCTGGAGGTCACCATTTAAAAGACATCATCTTTAAATCCTAATGGTACGAAATTTAATGGCACAAATATACATTTAAAAAAACCTAAATCTAGTTTTCTAATTTAGAAAAAATGTAATAGCTGAACCAAATAGTGTCTTTACTTTTGCGCCACCCAGTATGAACAAAACACGACTTGTTTAAAGCTGAGCTTGTGACCAAAACTGTCAGGTTATAAGAGATTGGAATAGGGCCTCTGGTTCATCGACGACGCTACTCCGAAAAGCTATAAATTTTCCCTGTATCCGTTTTACAGCGCGACGTAGGAACTGTAATGAATGGAAGGGCTTTAAGGATACACATTCCTTTTCGTCTGTTTCATTAAATTCTGACTTTACATTCGTATGTGCGAGTGACCTTATTGCGTTTTTCATCAGCCTCAATTTACACTTGAAGATAAATACCTCAGGACCGATTAATGAAGGGGCAATTCTTTGAATAAAAATTGCAAAACGAATTTTAAAAATGTTCTAAAATGTGTTTCTTCTTTGTTAATTACTCTGTTGTGTTTGTGTGCAATAAAGTGTTTCTTATCTTAAACTTTAAAAATGAGAAATGTCATTATTTTAAAGTCTAAATTACCCATTTGAACACCACTGCCTGAATAGGCCTTACTCATTTTCATAGTTTTTCTTAGCATAGTATTAGTATAGCTTTTCCTTCCTCTTCAGCTTTTTCAGTCCAATCCTTTACAAATCTGTAAAAAAGAGACATAATTTTTTTTTCTTGAGCTTTTTCTAGAAAAAGCTCAAAAAGGCATCAGGCATTTTATGCAACTACCTTCTCCGCACTAAAAGCACCTGTCGTGTTTCATTTCACACTCAGAATTTTCCTTATCCCTTCGAGCACATAATTTATCATCACAAATAGGTATTTGAAATTCTCCCGCATAATCCGTACCCACCAGAGAGCGTCCATTATAAATGTAGTCATAACAAGGCTACCTTTGTCAAAAGCTGACAGCTGAACAGGAGCTGGATTGCCAATAAGGAATAAATACCTACAAAAGGGTAGACGACTGTCATCAATTTTGCATGTTATTTCATGTTTACCAATTAAAATCATAAAAATCCAATGGATTTGTGAAACCACAATCAAAATTTGATTCAGAATGAGGCCTTCAAAGTTGGGTGGGTGAGTCGATTTCAAAAGTATACTTATTTTGTAAAAAAAATGTACCATTTTGTAACCCAGACTATTAGAAAGTAATTTTGTTAAACGACCATTTTCATAAAAAAAAATTTTTTTTTTATTTAGATATTTTTAGGCACCAAAAATGTGCAATTCAAATTGTGATATCTCGGGTAATATTGATACTATCGCAGTCATTATTTTAGCATTGCGTTCATAAATGTAACGTCGTTCGATAATAAACAAAAAAAAAATACAGTCGTCTAGCCTACTATTACTGCAGCTATTTTATTCCATACATCAACGGCCTATATACGTCCCACTGCTGGGCACAGACCTCACTTCAACTATGAGGTGGATTGAGCCATACTCCAACACGCGGGCGGGGGGGTGTAAGGTCAGTGACCAACCTTAATGTCAGATGTTATCAAGCTTCCCTAAGGCCTCCGACTAGGCTTAACGACTGACATCTGACAGTCCGGTGGGCGCCAAAACTCACTTCGCACGTGGTGAGTAACTTTAAAACTCTATTTCTTTGCAACTATGGTCGTTTGAGAGGAAAGAACTTAGCCAAATAAAATGTTTAATTATTAACATATAAAATGAGAGAAAATACTAATTCAGAGTGAAGGGTTTTGATGATTAAAGTAAGTGTGAAGCACCGAGATGTGAAGTGATGTCCTCTAAACGCTTTATTTTGAATTACAATTATACTTCGTCGCTGCATCCTCGGGATTTTATCACAAGGTAGTACATTTCTTCATGTACCAGGCATCAACACGTTTTAGAGCTGGTATCACTGAAACAGAAACAAAAAAAACAAATTCCCTCCCTACGGTAGGTGCGTCACTCTGTCAGGTGACAAGTTCATCATTCGTTTCTAGTGTTCGGGCATCGACACACCCTCTCTCGTTATATTTTTTATATAACGGTTTCTTTAAGTGCTGAAGTGTTTGCAATAGTTGTAGTAGTGTAAATCGATAGATCCTAAATGAAATACAACGTTAAGATCGTACTTATCTTTCGTTTTAAACAATAACTAAATACGATCTACAATAAAAATCTACCCACATTTTCTTGCACAAAATGTTTTAATAAGAGAACTCGTGATTAAAAGTGAATCTTCGTATGACTGTAAACAAAGCTAAGCAATAGAACGAACAAACGATGCAATGTTTAAATTTAACAAAACACGTCAATGATGAGACCGTGAAGTGGTTGGCATTAATTTTAGCTGTTTATGATCCTGTTGAGGCCTGTCAAAAATGGACCCACCGTAACGAGATTACGATAAAACGCACACTGAGTGTGTGTTTCCAACAAACGAGACAAACAGAAGAAAAAGATCCTGTTTTTTCCCGTACCAAGTAGCTATGGCTAACATCATAACTTACTCTAGTTGCTATAAAAAATATATTTAAATACATTTGATACCACTTCGTGGTTACCGTTTACAATATTCATAATATGATGAAGGCTAACACCCGTGTTACCACGGGATAACCACTCACGTAGGCTTGCTGCCCACGAAGTTCACAACATATGCTTTATATATAAGAAAATGACAATCCAATGCGGATTTATCAGAATGAAGTATTCAATTAGCTATGTAATTAGAGGCCGACGCCGAAAACCATCCCGGTGAGTACCGGTGCCTAATTAAAATACTTATAGGTGAAAAGTGAAGTGCTAAAATCATAAGGTGTAATCTTTGCCGAGAGTCATCACGAAGGCATTAAAATGTAATGCATTAATGTAATATAATGCTATTTTATTTATTATGTGTTGTCATAAATTATTATGGGCTAGGGAAATACCTGAAATAAATGATTTTTATTTATTTACTTCTTAAAAAACCTGGGGGTTGGCCGAGAGTCATCACGAAGGTATTGTAAAAACCTGGGGGTTGGCCGAGAGTCATCACGAAGGTATAGTAAAAACCTGGGGGTTGGCCGCGAGTCATCACGAAGGCATATAAATACAGAAAAATGATCTCAAATTTGAGACTTAATAGCTTGATCTGTACATAAGGAACAAACCTGGGAGTTGGCCGTGAGTCAACATGACGGTAACGATATCGCAATATCTGAATTAAGGGCCTATATTCAATCCGTGAATGGCCCATGAAATTAAATAAAATAAAATGAAAGAAAATGAAATAAAATGAAGTGAAATGAAATGAAATACAATGAAATAAAATGAAATAAAATGAAATAAAATGAAATAAAATGAAATAAAATGAAATAAAATGAAATAAAATGAAATAAAATGAAATGAAATGAAATGAAATAAAATGAAATAAAATGAAATAAAATGAAATATAATGAAATAAAATGAAATAAAATGAAATAAAATGAAATAAAATGAAATAAAATAAAACATAAAATGAAATGAAAAGTATTTTCATAGTGATTATGAAAAGTCAGGTATGTATTAAACAACCTAGCCTTACCAGTATTTTTCTGGAAATTACCTTGCTGATGGTTTGATACCCTAACCTGGTGGCAGAGAACCCATGTAAGTTTTCCAAAATTTCCTTTATTATTCAAGAATTAATTGGCAGCCACCCGCGACTTCGTCCGCGTGGCCTTAGCTGTATGTGAAAAAAGATTTTCCCGCTTTTCTGTTGAAATTTTGCTGAATTTTCTTTGCTATAAACCTCACGGAGCGCGGGACCTTTCTAACGAATGCAAAACCGTGGAAATCGGTCTGTGCGTTATAGCGTCAGAAAGGAAAACCCGACTTATTTTTATATAGTAGTTTATTTTTATATAATAAATAAGCAAAAGCATTTGAAACAACATGAATTGAAGAGACACTTGAATTCCTTATTGTTAAAAGTTTATTCTTATGAAGCGATAAACCTAATCCACCTAATAACATGTTGAATAACAACACTTAAAAATGGTGTAAGTACATAAACACAGCCGTCTTTTAAATGTATATGCATACATGTATCTACTTGATTTACTTGTTGTTGAGTGGTGTGCTACGCACGCGGATTTCTTTTATATGCAAAATGCTACACTTTTGCCGTTTAGCAAACATTAGTGACTACTCATAATTCAGCAAGCGTTAAATTTGTCATTTAACGATTGAGTAGATGATTTTTAAAGGTATATCTGCTGTTTTAGCCAAGTTCAATAGGCACAACTTGTAATGTAGGCTTGATTTAGTACCTCGATTCCGTGGTTATTTTTTGAAATAACAAAATCAATCAATAGGTATAGTTGATAACCATATCCAAGCCATGACTGGTTTTGACTTGGGATTAAAAGTTATAAATTGAACTAAAACCATCTCACATTGATCGCATTTCTGAATACAGGAAATATATTGGAAAAAGATGTTTATCTTGTCTCGATTTCAGTAAGAGTAGTACTTAGTCATTCGCAGATACTCTGACAGCATATACCTAAAGACAAAAATGTTTGGTAATGATTTCCAGATTACCAATTTCTAGGAAGTAGTTTTAGCTTTTATTGTTCGCATCTGGCAAGGTTTGTTGATTAAGAAATTAATTGCAATCAGATGCTAAATTACAATTTAATAGTTTTAGTATTTGATATTATGTAGGTAGGTGACCTACCATTAAGGATTTGTTGCATATACACTCACGAGTAGAAGACATCGTGGTCTTTCATTTCAAAATGACCGAAATAGGTTATAAGTTAAGTTTTTCGTGAGAATGGGACTGAAATCACAATAATAATGGAATGAAAAATAACACCTTCGCATAAGCAACAGCTCTTTTATTAGTTTACACTTTAGTAGTGTACCAAGCCAAACAAGATTTGACATTTAATAAGAAATTCACATTAAGAAGATTTAAGGGGAGAAGTCAGTAGAATATCTTAATGGTATTCTAACCAACAGGGAACTGTAGGTACCTACCTACTTACAGTGTTACGGATATTATTCGCATAGCGATAGTTAAAAATAGACGATTTCCACTCACGAAAACATTGTCATAAAGAATAGTCAGACGTCTCATCCTTACAAAACGCTCCAGCTTTCACCAGAGTGGCATAAATTACCTAAGTAATAATACCTCAGTTAGGTTATTAGATTAAAAACATAGGCCAGCTGCATTGACTAGGTCATGTGTAGTTTCTATCTTGGAAGGACATTTCAATCAATGAGAGTCATAGAAACTTAAGAAAAATAATAAAAACTAAAGCCTATTATGCCTAGGTTATTATTCTTTCGGATTCTAAAGTCTGCTTACTCTGTGCAGACAACATACTTACATTAAGAAATATTATTAGCAAAAACTAGAAGAGTAAGTTACTAACTAACTTACTTTAGTACCCACTGCCGTTGGGTTCTATTTGGGAATAGGTTTTCCAAACAACAGCTTTAGTTGAATTAAGTTAGGTGACTAATTATGTGTCACCCACACAACGAGCACATACAATGCTGGGCATTTACATTGTTGTAATAAACCACTGCCCAGTGTACTTGTATATAATTAAGTACCACCTTACTTTACATTTATTACGAAAATATTAACGGAAAAGTTGCAGCTCAAGCTGCTAACCGGTTTCAATAGACGTCGTTCTTTGATACTATAAATATTCGAGTAAATTAGGTTTTATTATTGGGTGGTATATGTATACCTGTTCTTGTGTGTGGTAACAGCAGAGTTCATACAGTTACCATTAAGTTTTTTTAATTAACGTTGCTTAAATTAATATTAATTATTATGCAAAGCATATTTATAACATAAAGTTATCTTAATATATATTCATCTTGGGACATAATACTGAAGCTGCGATGATCTTTTGACTTTTGGTCATTAGTCCTTAATTTTATTGCGTTTTTATAGTAAAAAAAAATTTGGTATCAAATTTAATTTAGTAAATCCTTGATATTGATTTCCCTAGACCTCTAAACATCTACCTTGTGATAAAATCCCGAGGATGCAGCGACGAAGTATAATTGATGATTAAACGAACTTACCTTAAGTGAAGTGAAGTTACCATCATACCCTTTGGTAACTAACCCGAGTAACTTTAGGGAAATCTGTCTCTAAAAGAATGATGAACTTGTCACCTGACAGAGTGACGCACCTACCGTAGGGAGGGAATTTGTTTTTTTTGTTTCTGTTTCAGTGATACCAGCTCTAAAACGTGTTGATGCCTGGTACATGAAGAAATGTACTACCTTGTGATAAAATCCCTTCGGATGCAGCGACTCATATAATTATGATAGAACTTCACTTAAGGTAAGTTCGTTTAATCATCAATTTTCCCTCATTTTATATGTGAATAATTTTAAAATGTTTTTTAATTAAGTTCTTTTCTATCAAACGATCACAATCGCAAAGAAACTAACTTTTAACTCACCACGAAAAAAGTTTAACGAGTTGACGCCATATCACTATGGCGTCGACCGGAATAGCATAGCAAATTCACATTCAAATGAAAGAAAAAAACATAATTTACCATATCAATTACCGATATCGGCAGATGAATCTACTTTTAACGTTTGCTAGCGAAAAATTATAAAATTTAATACATAGGTTATTTTTATTTTTAGCATTAGGGATAATGCATTATCATCTTACTAAAGATAGGAAAACCAGAAAAAGGCATTTGGTCTTGCGAAAGACCACCGAGTCCCGCCTGATGCCAAGACCGAATGCCTTTTTCTGGTTTTCCTATCTTTAGTAAGATGATAATGCATTATCCCTAATGCTAAAAATAAAAATAACCTATCAAAAACATAGTTTCATCTTAATCGAAAGTCAAATATTTGCAATAATGTTTCTTTCGAGTGTTTAAGGTATATGCCTAAACATTGGTGAAACCAACCTGTCTGTCAGGTATAATATACCAGAGAAATTCGTCCGGTCTGTTTAATGGTCTCGGTAGCATAATTGGTAGTGCAGTCGCCCGGCTTGCGAAAGACGCGGGTTCGAGTCCCGCCTGATGCCAAGACCGAATGCCTTTTTCTGGTTTTCCTATCTTTAAAATTTAATACATTTTTAAAATAAATACTTACATACTAAAGACTCAAGCTTGCCTATATGAAATTTATAGAATTTCATCGATTTCTCCAAGATTGGAATCTTCGGATTTATTCGATCGATATATCTATCGGATCCTGACCTAATGACCTTTAAAAAGTATGACCTTTGAAAAGTATGTCAATTTCTAAGTCTGTCTTTGAGCAAAGGACCAGGGAACATGAAAAATAAAATTCATAACCTTCTCCTTTTTTTAATTAGGATCAGAGACCACAACACTAACTATGTTCAATACAATGAACAAAATGTGACCCAACCACCGGTTCGGATGTTGGATCTACGTGTCAATGCGTACGAAAACATTTTGTCACGGGAATTACGTCACTGATAAAACCGTTGGCTTGTTCTCCTCTGAAGAGAAAGTAATGGTGAGCAAGGAAATTTGAACCGAAATGAGAGCACAATAAGAATCAAAAGCCACTGGGACAAATATGTCGTTACCTTTGCCTTCGCGTTTGGCCTATGACTTCCACGATATTTATTTAGTTTATTCGTATGCTTTCTTTATTAGTTTCCAAGTGATGCTTGAATATTAAGACGCTATGCGACAGACTCACGTCTTTGTATGTTATTTGTACTTCATTCTCATATGAAATAAGTTTGCTTGCGATTTCATAGTAGAGATAAAATGAACACCGAAAAAAAAATTGTGGAGTTACTAACAAAACTCTACATTTTGGTTTTAAAAAGAAAAATCTTGAAAGCTGGTTTGTTATCTACAACAAACACATTGTTACACATTGTCACATTTGTTATTTTTTGTGATTTATTTTTTGTTATTGTTTTCTTATTTTGAATTAATCCCATAATAATTGTTTAGTGATAAATGTTAAATTTATGTGACGTTATCTCTTGTCTGTATTTTAGTTTAATTAATTCCTCTCTCTTAACCCAAAGTTGCGTGCCCGACAGGGTCCATAACACTGTTCTAACACTACTGTAACATCTAATTTTACATTATGGTTTTGCAATAAATGATTGACATTGAGTATTTAACACTTGGTTTCCATACAACGCTGGAAAACAAAACCTGTTTGTCTGACCATTTTCTCAGCGAGAACAATGTCTTTAGCGACTTCAGCGTTGTTACATTACGGTGTCCGTAATGTAACAACGCTCGAATTCTCCATATTGTCCCGAAGCGTCGCGTCGTTTTTAGTTATACGTGTCTCGCGACATTCATCACTAATCGTATAAGTGACATAGCCATGTTTGAGTAGAGCTTAAGCTACGCAATAAGTTCTCCATGACTATGTTATCATTATTTTTAGCTAAGAAGATCCGAATACCAGATAAAGACATTCGGTCTTGACTTCAGGCGAGAATCGAAGACGCGTCTTTCGCAAATCGGACGACTGCACTTACCACTGTGCTACTGAGACCATTAACAACCCAGCCGAATTAAAAATAATAATAAATTGTTTCACCAATGTTTAGGCATATACCTTGAACCCCGCCTGAAGCCAAGACCGAATGTCTTTTTCTGGTTTTCCTATCTTTTAACAGGTAAGATCGGGTTTGCCGACTTTCTTGTTTTAAGTTTTTCTCATTACACAGAAACGCAGAAGGTTTTTTTTAATTTTGTCAAATACCTTTGTTCTTGGTTCACTGCACCGCCGTTGCAACATACACCATATTTCATTGCTCATACGGTCTTAACATTTCTAGCTCATTGATCCGTTACCTCTGATGAAAGCCAGCTAAAGTGTTAATACTGGCTGACACTGATTGGTACCTAAACACTGCATAGGATAAGGGATGATAATTTTGTGTACAACTTTCCGACACCGGTGGTAGAGTCATGTTATGTACATGGCATTGTGTATATTGTTTAAGTATCATAACATACATAACATAAACGGCCTATATACGTCCCACTGCTGGGCACAGGCCTCACCTCAACTATGAGGTGGATAGAGCCTCCAACACGCGGGCTCAGTATGGATTGTTGGAGGAGTGTAGTGAGCAACCTTAATGTCAGATCTTATCAAGCCACCCTAAGGCCTCTGACTAAGCTTAACAACTGACATCTAGCGACGTCAACCAGGGCCAACTGCTTAACGTGCCTTCCGAAGCACGGAGATGCCCGAAATACACATCACTAAATTTCGGTCGGAGTGACTTTCTGACCCGGCGTGTGTTGCTTTACAACAGCGATCGTCGCCGATCACTGTCACAACTGTCATAATATTATGTTATTATTATTATGTAAGTTTATTAAGTGGTTATAAATTATATTATGTTATAACGATTCAAAAGTATATGTAACGGTCGATTTTAATAGTTTTTTTTCAAAATTTTGTGTTGTACGTGTTGCTAGTGCTAATGTTACATCATATTTTTGTCACTTGCACATGATTTTATTTGTACACCATGGCTGAAGTCGGTGTCATTACTAGCGGCCGCCCGCGACTTCGTCCGCGTGGACTTAAGTTGAAAAACAAAAAGTAATATTTCTTTATAAATTGAAGCTTGTGCGATTCAGATGTTTAAGCTACATTATAGTAAAGTTTCATTAAAATCCATTCAGTAGTTTTTTCACATCCACATCCACAAACTTTCGCCTTAATAATATTAGAGGGATTATCTTTTAAATCCAATATCGAAAATTATCGAAAAAACAATTTTCGATGGTCAGTTTTAATTGTATGGAGACGTGTTAAGTACCTAGTTAAAGTTAACTTTTGGCTATTCACGATACACTACTAAATCATTCTCTAACTATAACAGTTTATTATTTTGCATGAAAGCAGCGCAAATATAAACGCTAGGTGTGGATTTCAGGAACGGCTGTGAGGATCATTTTCTGAATGAAAAACAAAACTATTGCGGAAAAAGAGATTTCGTTCAATTGCAAATCCCAAAAAAATACTTACTTATTTATGATAACTGAAATATATAACTATATATTCTATGTTTTCGAATGAACGTACTATCTTGTTGAAGGATTAATTCTGCTAAATACAAATGTGGTTTCTTTACTAACCCCAATTTTTTGGGTGATCCAATCCTACTAATATTATAAATGCGAGAGTTTGTATGTGTGGATGTGCCGTGTTGCTTTTTCACTTAAAAACTACTGAATGGATTTTGTTCAACATCTGAATCGCACATAGGCTACAATTTATGAAGAAATATTACTTTTTGTTTTGCAACTTTCGACCACGCGGACGAAGTCGCGGGCAGCCGCTAGTTAAGTACATAAAACATACACGTGAATTCACGTGTATTATTGTAGTGCTTCTCTGAATTTTCCACAAATACAGAAGTTTCATATTTTACACATCCATAATTATTCAATAGGAATTTTATCTTTTAACGTAAATACGTATTTTATTAAAATTGCTTTGATATTACAGTGGTTCAGACATAGGTTTAATTATTATTTTTATTCTAAGAATGGTATTTGAAAATTGAGTTGATTGAATGAGGTGCCCATGGCGCAGTTGTGACAGTGGATCGGCAACCATTGTTGTAAAGCAACACACGCTGGGGCGGAAATGAGCAGGCAGAAATGACCAGATCCAAATTTTGAGCGATTTATTATTGGACATCTCCGTGCTTCGGCAGGCACGTTGAGCAGTTGGTCTGGCTGACCTTGATTGATATCAGTCGTTAAGCCTAGTTGGGAGTGGGTGGCTTGATAACATCTGACATAAGGTTTTGTACGTAAACTTACACCCGTCTTACTGAGCTGGTAGACAAAAAATTAGGCCATCTACTAATTCGGCTGTAAGGCTCTTGGAAAGCTTGCCCCTTCATGATGATACAGATAATATACAGAATACGTGAAATTCGCATATTCTGATTATAACAATGCAATGTCCCTGTTTCAGTTAAAAAGAGTCGAAATATTTTGTTGGTTGCAATTTTTTTTATTATTGCAATATCTTAGCACAGCGCAATGGCATTTGATAGTGTCTTTGGTAAACAACAAGATTTTGTAAAGGGCGAAGAATTGATAAATCGTTTTTTTAATACATTAATGTAATGAAGAAATCAAATCAATCCGGTGGGAGAGTCACATTTATTTAAGTACAGTATATTTATTGTATACATTCAATATTATGGTATTCATGTCTATCATGAATTGTATTTTGTTTGTTAATCAGATTTAACGATTTGAAAGTACTTGTAACAGGTCTATTTAAATAAAGTTATTATTGTTTGTTTTTTTGAAATGAAAATGAAAATTTTGCTTAAATGCAAGGCAAACGCTATGCAAATCTTTTAATTTCATTTCATACATTTATCCATAGATCCTAAATTGGTGCTGCCAATTCAATGTATATCCTTGAAGTTTTGACAATGTTTGAGTTTAACATATTTCCGGTAATACGATTATTATGATACATTATAAACTACGAATCAAATTCAATTTAAATAATTGTCCACAGGTCACGCAAATTCAGCAATCAACCCGATAGTGTACTGCTTCATGACCCGTAACTTCCAGAGGTCAGCCAGGAAATTACTCTGCGGGCGAGGTGTTTGCCAACAGACGCATTTCACGGTACGTCAACGTTGCATAGAATACAGTAATTAGTAATTAAAGACGGTACTTGATTAATTAGGAGAGCGTCGTGGCCAAGTGGTTAAACAATTTGAATAACTTGCTAACCCGGATAACCTTGCAGCACAAATATGTACAGCAATTCATTTCTAAAATAAAATATCTTGAACATTGTCTTTTAGTGTTGTGTGTATGTAATTATTGTAATATTTCTGACATCATGTTTTTTGGACATAGTGATATTTAATTGACATAAGTACTTAAAAATAATTTTAAATGATTGATTTGTAACACCTCATTATTTTTAAATTAGCCATGCATATTCTATTTTTTATTCTATTTTTTTGTTCTATTATTTTTTCTCCTTGTAAATTGTAAATTTAAACAAACTGGCGCTTTGGGCAACTGTTAGCCGGTTTGTGCAATTGTTGTATGTAGTATGTTCTGCAGAGATTTACTGACCATGCAGTTAAACTATGGAATAAGCCACCTGTTACCCCTCGAGAGTGCCGCACTGCATTATATTATATCATATTATATCCTTTAAAAAACTAATAAAATAACATCTTTTACAAATCGCTTGAGTTTTGTTATCTTTACATGAAAGGCAAAACTGACTGACTTTTTGCTACTGAAATTTGAAAGAAGACTGTCGAAGTTCCTTGAGTTTGAGCCCCAACTATGATAGGCCTCCTTCATGAACGAAATTAACCAAGATTTGTACAACTAATTGCTATTGAAATGATACTAAAACTTACCCTCTAAAAGTTAATAATATAGAGATATCAAAATGATAAATTCAAGGGGATGGTTATAATAACATCAGGTTATAAAGAGTTTTTCATTAATTTCTGGTATCATGCATCAGAGCACTTTATGGCTTCAACTGTAAGTCCGAGAAACACGTACTCCAAATTCACTGTAAATATACCACGAAATCTTTGCAAACGATTCAACAACAACACCAAACTAACCACGGCCGATTTTCTTCCTTTAAAAAATAATAGCATTAAGGTTAAGCTTGTCTATGGATGCTTTTATAGGAAATGGTAGCTTCCCCTCCTCCCGCGGATGATGAGGTTTCTAGTCTAAGGATTGTCTTTGGTTTGTAACCTAGGTTACGCTTTTGTTGATTGTCATTTGTGTCAAGTATTGTCAGGTTGGTTTTTATTTCATTGTGTCAACAATTATATTTTTTTCAGAAAATATAAATGCTTAAAAGAAAATAAACTTACCTACCCATCAGAAAATGCGGTAAGATTGTTTGGAAACATAATTGTAGAAGACAATCAAGTTTTAGAAAATAGCCCACATCAACAGGGTTTAATAAAAGAGTTGAAACATCAAATTCAGTCCAAGCATTCATCAGCATTCATATGATTCTTTGGGTTGTAAGCAACACAAAAGTGTAGTTGCGAAAAGCTGTTTTGATTTAACTCTGCGATTAACTGTGTTCAATTGGTGCAACATTATAAACAAAAATCTCAAGGTACGGATGTTTGTAGATTGGAAAAGACGATTTTGCCCTGTATGCAGCGTAAAGCATTTACTAAATATTAAACAAAATTAAGAAATAAAAGGCATACTAAGTGAAAATTGTTTAATTTATACCCAATTTATATTTCCAAAGAAAACAAGCAGAATTTAGGTAGGTACCTATAATATACGTGGATTTATAACGGTAAGCGTTATAAATCCACAAATAAATAACAAAGGTTTAACATAAAACCTTTTTGTATTTATTTGTGGATTTATAACGTTAACATCGTTGCCGCATTATGAAAAAACAATTAAAAAAAAAAGCTATCAAAATCTTTATATGCGGAAATCTCTATGGATCATAAGGCGAGTTTTTTGCTACGGAAGTTACCCGTCTGAACCTGTTCCCTATCTAGTTTGTGAAACTAACAATGCACGCATGTCAGTCTGACTTTGACGTTTGACACAATGTGACATTTAAACGTTCCGTTACTGGCATTTATTTGATTTCTTTTGCTGTTTGACTTGCCATTGAACCGTTTTGTTAAAATCTAGTAACTTGAAATATCGTAATTTAGTTAGAAATGCTTCAATAACAGTTAAATAAGAACAGAAAAACTAGTCAAAACAATACAACCTAGATGATGGTTCAGTTCAGAAAGAAAGTAAAATAACACTGATGCATGAACAGGAACGTCCTTCACTTATCCGGTTTTCTGTTTAGTTTCATCATTATTTACGACGTTTTGATAATACACTGCCGTAAATTATTAAAAATCAAATCCCTGTTCTACAAAATCCTATAAATTATGGATAGAAATCTACTAACACCATTTTATAAAGTTATTATCAGTCTCAACCTGAACGTAGTTGGGTCGACATTCGCCATTCTTCTTTGGTACGGATGTTCTTTGCACCTAAAAAAAGATTTTCAAAAATTCAACTCTTTGGCCGGCTTAACATACGGAAGGAATGTCTCTCTGAATTCATAATTTTAATTCCGGCACCTTGCCTCACACATATCTTAAAAAAATCAGATTGTTCAGGTAGTCTCGTGATTCTCGGCACGCATAGACGTATTTATGGAAGAAGTGTACTTACTAATCGCATTGATTTTGGCTTTATATAATAAAAAAATAAATGCAAACGCAAATACTGGGTTCATCCTTAAAATATGAACAGAATGAAGGAGGATCTTGAATATTCCGATCCGCAATTCAGAACGCTCGTCTGTGTCATTCTTTCAGATCGATCTGAGTAATTCATAATCTGAAAAAATCTGTATGTGTTGACCATACTAAATACCAGTTTTTCTGAATAAATGATATGAATTCAGAGAGATATTCGCGACTGTCGGCCCGCACCAAAAGGTTCGGTGATTCGTTCCTGTGTCGTGCTATCCAGACGTGGAACGCTCTTCCAGCGCATGTGTTTCCTTAATCTTCCTACAATCTCGGGTTTTGTAAGCGGGGTGTGAAAAGGAATTTATGCAGGCCTTCAAAATGAAATTGACCAGCAAAGTAGTTGTCCATTACTGTGCGTGTCAACCCCATATCTGGACCTCACGGCTGCTTCCCATCAGGTGGAGTAAGGTCATCTTGAAGACCACTATTAAGAAAAAAACCGGCTGTGTGAGGCCGGCGTTATGGGATGAAACCAGGAGTGAAAGTACGTGCGGGCGAAGTTGCGGACGTCCGCTAGTCTTTAATAAAAAACAATACACAAGCGGGATTGTTGGATAACTTTGACAAAGCATTTATTATGGCGTTCGAAATGCCTGTAAAACAGATTGTTTGGAAATAACTGGAGTAAAACAATACCCATTTTAAATATTATTTATGCATTCGCATAAGTATCAAATTGTTTGGAGAGTTGAGGATCGCTTTGACGCATTCAAATGATATAATTGAGGAAGATTTCACTGTCATTCACATTACATGGAACGTGTTCAAATTCTTGACTTATTAGTAAGCACTTATTATAGACTTTAAATGATATAAAGTTCTCTTGGATTTGAGTTTACTTAGAAATAAATCCCTTACAAAGTGTCTTAAAACTTCGGAGTAGACAAGCAAAAAGTAATTAAAGACATGTGTGATGTAATTAATCTTCACCTGTCTTGTACAATACACATTTAAGATGTTTTTTGTACAATAACAACACTTTCGAATTGTTAAAGTATGATATGACAATAGGTTATTTTTATTTTTTAGCATTAGGGATCCCGTCTGATGCCAACAGACCAAATGTCTTTTTCTGGTTTTCCTATCTTTATGTTATGACAATGTTTGTATGTAACTCCTTTGCAAACTGTTTTGTTGTATTGTTGCTTCCAACTTAAGTTATTGCTGTCGAATGTTTTTGTTACAGTGGCGGTGCACTCAGAAGCCTGAAGGTTCATCAAGTGATTACGAGCTTTACCATGAGCCCCATAAAAGGTGCTATTTGCAGGTGAGCTATAAATTTATAGTTATTCTCAGCCTGCGTTTGGATCGAAGTACATACAAGTAATATTTTATGTACGTATTAGTTTCTACTGGGGTTGATGAGGATTCCGCTTCCACTTCCATATATTGGGGAAGTTCCGCATTTTTAGGGGTTCCACAGCCGCCACCGCTACATACATTACTTATTCAAGTTGTACGGAGACATGATCTTGTTGTTTATTGCAGAATGTCTTATTTCCCCTAAATGTATATGCCTGATAGAGCAACAAAATAAAACCGAGAATGATTCTCCGTAGTAAGTTTTTATTTACGAAGTCTTCGTAAAAACATTATTTCTTCATTCTTTTGTACATTACTAATACGTAGCCAATTTGTAGTACCGCCTTCTCATCTTTACTCGGTTCAAATATTAAATATGTGTCGTCACTCGCATATTTAGCAACATTGCCAATTCGCGCGCACACCTGGCTACATTACGTTTTTACACTTTAAGTCTGTGGATGACACGGCACTCTTTTCTGATTGATCGATTTTGGTGGTAAAGTGCAGTGAACGCAGTGTGGTGGCGCTAGTGTCGATTTAGTTAGTAGTTTTGGCGCGCTTTCACGAGGACAGAGTCGAACATAATAACATTCATAATGCGAACTGCAAAGGAGTGGAATGAGCTTCCTGCTGAGGTGTTTCCACTGCAGTATAACTTGGGCCTCTTCAAGAAAAGAGTGAACAGCCATTTGTTAGGCCGGCATGTACGGTACCAACATAGACCGCATCATCACTTAAGATCAGGTGAGATTGTGGTCAAATGCGCGCCTACTTAATCATAAAAAAAAAAAAAAAAACAATGGATATCGAACCTGTCATGTTCACCGTACTCTCTACCTACGTGTGTGATTCCAAATTAGTTAGAGTGGACTGCTATCTGAGTTGCTCTGAGTTGCTTCCCGACAAGGAAGCTCCCATACAAGATGTCGGTAACGAGGTGCCTACCGCTCGGCCTACCTCGCGCCGACATATCATTTTGCGGCAAAGTTGAAGTTTGACTTTAAATCGGTAATTTGTAAAATGATACATTACATTCAGGCTAGTGTCATTGTCAATTGATGGGGGTCAACTATAAAATTATGCTCCCTTCAAACTTATCAACTTTGGAATCAATATTAATTATTTATGGAGCTATATTCAATTTAATTTATATTGCAAATAAGATTTTATTAAAAAAAGTCTGTCTTCACAAAATCGAATAATTATTTGAATCATAAAATTAAAAATCAATTATATTTTTAAAATTAAAAAAAACTATGTAATATAAAATTATTAACACTCAGGTACACAAGTCAAAATGGATTCATGTTTTGTCTTTAAGCTCCTTGATAGAGTAGAAATATTTAAAAATACAAAGGACTAGTTATCCTTCGTATTTTTAAATATTTAATTTGTAAGTCAGTCTCACCCAGTAATAATACTGAGAAGGTAGCCTCAGTTAATTTATTATTAATGAACGGTCGGCCAGTATTAGCCAAGTGCTTTCAAGATTTAGATGGAACGGTGTGCATACACAAACAGAGGTTTCACGTGAATGAAAATTAATTACATTTGAAATTGAGGAATGAAAATTGATGTGTTTTCAACCAGTTTTTATATTTAACTTTGAAAATGTAATTCTTCTTCTTCTTTGCGTGTCGATGGCAGACAATTCTAAATTTGATGAGACCAGTATTCTGCAACCCTTACGGCATGAGTACTAGCGCTCATCAGGTCATCCCGTGTACAGCTGGTTGGACACATCGGGCACGATATTAAATGGCTCATGGTTTGGGGAGTGGCCCCACATTCACACACATTGTCAGCTGGCTCGATGTACCCCCATCTGCTTAGACTGTCCTTGCATCTGCCAACCTGGGACCGCAGTCGGTTGAGGGTTTTCTAGGTCAGCCATGGCAAGTCATGGCCTGGGGGAGGACTCTCTGAGGGTGCAACAAATGGTGTAGAGGGTAGTCTCTCCTGCCACAGTGCAAGTCTGGCTTGAGAAGGGTAGCCAGTTAAAGGTCGAGTGGACTTGGCAAAGCTTCGTCGACTCTTCAACCTTGGAGAACGGCTTCGTAGCCATGCATAGGATGACGGGGGTCTAGTTCCATTTTGGCTCTTTCTGAGGAGCCCGCAACAGTTCTGCGGACTTCCGGCGGTGCAATTCCGGCCAGTGGATACAGCATGCTTACCGGGTTCGGCTTCAAGCAGCCCGTTATTATCCGGCAAGTTTCGTTAAGGGCTGTATCCACTGCTTTGCATGCGCTGAGCGGCTCCATACAGGGCAGGCATATTCGCCAGCCGAGTAGCATAGAGCTAGACCAGTCGTCCTGTCGACGTAAGCCGCCGCAGGAGGTTATTGCGAGTACTAACTTTTTTCCTTATGTTAGTGCAATTGGCTTTGTATGTCAGAGACCAGCTGTCTAATGTGACACCCAAGTATTTGGGGTAAGTACAATGTGCAATTGCTTCTCCTCGCCATGAGATGTTAAGGGACCGATCTGCCTGGTGGTTTCGTAGGTGGAAGGCACATGACTGTGTCTTGGAAGGGTTAGGTCTCAGCGCATTGCTCTCATAATATTCGCTTAGTTCCCGCAGCGCCAGCGTCAGATTTTCCTTGACCTGTTCGAAGGAAGAGGATTGGGAGGCTAGGGCCAGATCGTCGGCATAAATATATCTGGATGTGTTGGCAGCAGATGGTTGATCGTCAGTGTATATGTTGAACAACATTGGGGCAAGCACGCTACCTTGCGGGAGGCCATTTTTTTGCGATCGCCATCTACTTTTATCCGACCGAAGGTGAACTTGAAAGTGACGGTTGCTTAGTAACTCCCTTAGAACTTTTACGAGGCTAAGGTCTGCAGTCAACCTGCCTTGTAGACTCCTGAGAGAGACCCGGAATATATGATGACCGACAGCCTCTAGGAATATTTTTACGGGAGACGCCAGCGACAACATTTACAAAGACTTCGTAATTCTCGGGAACGGGTAGCAGATCGCGGATTTCAGCGTCAATGCTCGTAGAATGTTTTTCCCAGTTGGCTTTAGTGTAGTTAAAACGGCGCCTGAAGGGCACTTCCGTAGCATTTATAGCTGGATGAATGGAACACAAAATTGGGCGATGCTGGGTTCTTGGTATTGGAGGACACACTGATTTAATAGCTTGTGAGCTGATGTTGGAGCTGGCAAAAATAAGATCTGGGTTGTATCCACGCTTCCAGCGCCCGCTGTTAAATGAAGCTGGGAGTTTGGCGTTGTGAATTACGTGGAGGTCGGTGGATTCTGCCCAGCTTTCGACTGCGTGTCCATTTGCGTCCGTGTCTCTATATAGCCCCAGCTTATACTGTGACTATTAAAATCGCCCACAACGTGAAACTAAAGCTTTCATTCGGGGGCTTGTATATGGACGTAACTGTGCAGTTGCCAGTATCGACCGTGATAATTTCAACAAAATTCACGTAGGTAGAATTGGAAGAGACTATTTTGATGTCCGGAGAAACAAAGACGGCACTGCCGTGCTTTGGATGCGGAATTTCCGCCGCAAGTACAAAGCCAGGGATGTAAGGTCTGCACTGGCTGTCACTACGGTGCGGTTCCTGGATACATAAAACATTGCAGCGCTCTGAGATACAAAGTTGTGATATGATCTCTGACTTGTTTCGGGAGAAGCCTTCAATGTTTATTGACATCACTTTTAAGGCTGGCTTTAAAGTAGGCCGTTCAGGTGGTAATGTCATTAATATTGCTTGATAACTTTCACAGGTATTCCTCATATTACTATGTTTAAAGAAATAGAAAGATAAACACATTTTTGCCTAATACAGAAAAAAGCTACCTACTTCAAAGGTATTCCAAAGTGACAAAAACAATGAAGTTGCAAAGGTAATGAATATTTGAAACAAGAAATAGGAAGAAAACTAATTCTGAATTGAAAATTTAATAGAAAATATATGAATAAACTATTAATACAACCAATTTGATTTTACATTATCAATGTTATACTTCAGGCGTACTTCCGATACCATCTATGATATGAACATATCTTGCGCAGTCAACTGTCCAAATAATCAGAATCAAAATCAAAATAACTTTAATTAAATAGACCTTTTTGTGAGTACTTTTAAATCGTCAAATCCAATTAACAAACAAAACATACTTATTGCCGCACTCAGAGACGTCAATTAACGTTAATGGTTCATTAGAGTCAAAATTTTCATTTTTAAAAAGAGACTTTATAACAAATTGAGTAAAGAACTTTTAAGAATGTAAAATTTTGACTCTAATGAACCATTAACGTTAATTGACGTCTCTGAGTGCGGCAATTAATTATAGACATACCAAAATAATAAATGTAAACGATAAATAGACTGTACTTAAATAAATGTGACGCTACCACCGGATCGTAAAGTTGTTTCTGTACTGAAAAGAACCGGCAAGAAACTCAGCAGTTACTCTTTTCAACTCTTTCTCTTTTCTACAATAGATGTTAGTAAAAATCAAAATCTAAATCAGCCCGTTCCGTCCCACTGCAGGGTAAAGGCCTCCTCTCTCAATCTCCATCCCACACGGTCTAAGGCCAATGTCGGCCAATGATTACTTTAGATGTGAGTAAATTACAACATGAACTTATAACATCTCTGATCTTTCGTTTCCTCAGATGAACACTCTCCGCTACAACGGGCACTCCTGCGGGCCGCACGTTGCCACTGCGCACCGGCACCAGACCACACAGCTGAGTCACGTGACACGCTCCTCACGCCGCACGGCGCCCGCGCACGCGCTCTCCGTCGAGATGCTCCAGCGACACGGACACCTCGACTTCAAACGTTAATTCCTGGAGTAAATGCTACTAGTTTTCCTTGGATCAGATTATTAATCTGAACAAATAGGTTTTTAAACTTTCTTGTTCCATTTAAACACTAAATAACCGAGTTTTCTGCAACATATAAACTATAGTACGATTAATAATTGTAGTCAGCAAAATGACAACTTCAACAGTGACTGATACAAAAAAGGGTGACCCGCTACAATAGTGACGTTCGGCAATCACTAGACTTAGACATTTAGTCATGATTTATTTTATGAGGTATCAAAGCCTTTTTTAAATAATTGTAAATATTTAATAGGTACAAAACGAATTAAATAATACGATTTAAGAAATAAGGGCCCTACCTCCACATTAAAACTTCTCACTAAAAAATTATAACCATAAAAAAATGTTCAAAGAGGTTCAGGGGAATTAACACTTGAAAGTCAGCAAAATACAAGTAATTATATACGTTTTTATTCGTTACGGTTGCTATTGATTTCGACTCCGATTCTGAATTCATCTCTTCATGATAGTCCATACTATGATTATTCGATTCAAAAATAAGTAAACCGGCATCTACAAAACCTTCATCACTGCCTATATGTGAAATTATAAGGCGTCGTCCTTTGCCGGTTGCGCCCTTTAGGCCTGTAGTCAAACCTTTAAAAAACACTTGTTTGGAAGATTCTACTGTTGTATCCTCCCAAACTTTTCCAGTTGTATGACCTGTTAATGAACGAAATTCTTACCTGTAAATAATATAATACAGAAACAAAACATTTTGAAACTGAAAATCTATTTACTAAATACAGTTTACCGAAATACCTCTATGTCTCAAGACGAAAGTCTGACCAGTGTGTGTTGCCAGTAATGACATATGGAAGTGGGACGTGGTCATTCACTACGACTTTTTTGCCAGGCTGTAATGTCGACTAACTTTTAATTGTAAAAACTCGATTTACCACATCACTATTTATTTGGGACTGAAAACCTGCCACACTGAAAATGTCATTTCACTGACTACAATTAAAAATCCGAGTATACGGTGAAAACTACCATTTTACTTGTATTTGCCCGACGTTTCGGCGACAGTTGCATGTGCCGTGGCCACGAGCGGACTGGCGTCCAAAACGTGATTTGCACCTCGGGTGCGAATCGCGTTTTAGGCGCGTTACCGTAGTTTATATGTTGCAGAAACCCCTGTTATTTAGTATTTATATTAATCTGAACCTCGGATGGAGTTTCCACACACCGCAAATATTTCGCTAGCTAGCATCTTCAATGCAGTTTGCCGTATAACCGTTGTGTATCGACATAAATATAAATAAAACAATAAAAGAGGAGCCCGACATGAAATAAATATATAGTACGCTTGTTAACCAAAGGCAATTATATGAATGAATCCAAAGCATAAAAACTAAACACCTGATATAACTATCGGTACAGTGTCAGCACAAGGAATATTGGTATTGAAGAAAACGATGAAATTCACTTCTTTAATAGTAGTTTCGCTTTCCAAATGATCAATGACAACCAAAACCCAAGATGATTCGTAAGAAACCTTAGGATTTATGACAGAAAACATTGTAGTGAAAGTCGAATATTGTGCTAAAAGCTCTTTTCCAGCATTCATTAGATCACTCAGCTGAGAAGTAGACGAACGTTTAAACTTAATATTTGGAAAATTAACAGTTCAGTTCAGACAGTTCAGAAAACTTTTAATTGGTCACAATTGAATAAAGTAAATTAATCATAAGCCTGGCTCATCACTTTCAAGTTCTCGCTCCGCTTGCCAAATGATTAAGTGACTTTATCATTTGGCAAGTAACTTTTGGCTTTAGTAACTTAAACCCTGGGCTGAGACTTGATCTCTGTGCTGGAGTCCTTTAATCAGGAGTAGGAAATCCACTTGATCTCACAGCGGAGTCACAAGACGCGCTCACATTGAAACTACAAGACGCGGTAAAGGTCAAGCCACACAGCAGGCGCAGCGAGGAGTGACGCGACGTTGACCAGTAATTTACTAAACAGTATGGCAGCAGCCACACAGAGCCGTCGCGTTGCGGTCACGTCGCGTTGCGGTCACGTCGCGTTGCGGTCATGTCGCGTTGCGGTCACGTCGCGTTGCGGTCACGTCGCTTTGCGGTCGCGTCGCGTTGCGGTCGCGTCGCGCTGCGGTCGCGTCGGCTGTGTGGCTTGACCTTTATAAATATACGAGTATCAAAAGAAAACGATCAGTAGAAGATTATCCCACTTTACGTGACTATTCGTTTAACTGTAAATTAAATCTCAAATCAAAAAAACGTTATTTTAAATAGTCCTGTTACAAAGTACTTTCAAATCAACGAATTTAATTAACAAACAAAATGTTATTAATAAATAATGAATACCATAATATTAAATGTATACCATAAATGTACTGTAAATGTGATGCTAACACCGGATTGGAAAATTGTTTCTGTACTGAGAAGAACCGGCAAGAAACTCAGCAGTTACTCTTTTCAACTGTTTCTCTATTTTACAATAGTTTAGTAGTATTTATCTTCACTCTGTTATCTATATCGCATCCTTAAACTTTTGACTGAAGGCGTAAATTGATATAAGTATATTTTGGACATACAAAAAATTACGATAAAACAAACTTTATCGGACCAAAAGTATTTTACTCTTGTAAATATGTAATAAGCTAAACGTTCTGTAAATATTCATGTTTTATAACTGTATGTATATGTATGTAGACCGTCTATTGTTGAAATATACTTTTTATGGAAGAAAAAAATCACAAAGGACAAAAACTACCTTGTTTCATTTGTGTTTATGAATTCATGAGGAGAGGTATATTTTTTGTTAGAGTGACTCGTTGCATAGCACAATACCTGTTACGCTTAAAAATAAAAATAAAAAACACTAGTGAATATAAAATACTGAATTCTGAATTAATGTGTTTATTAAGTAAATTATTCTAAACTTGAACTGTCGCGTCATTTATATACGCATTATTGTCTTATTTAACCTAATATGACTGTGGATTTCGTTGCTCTAGCCACAGTATAAACATACAGTAGGTTAGCTAAGGCCGCCCGCCGAGTTATTAGCCTACTCTTGCACACAGACACAGCACAGCCAAACCGAGAGCGGCACGTTTGTATGTAGATGTTCTACTGTATGTTTATATGCACAGTAGTCTGCTACTGTGTAGTATGCACAGTAGCAGACATTTACGATATTTCTGTGAACATTATCTTAATTATATGGCCAGTGATTTCCGATCTTTTAGTTAAGTTAGTTAATGATATTTTTGAGGCTGGATTGTATCCAGATGTATTGAAAAGCACGCGTGTATCTCCGGTCTTTAAGGGCAAGGGTGACAAGTCTGATGTTAACAATTACCGGCCAATAACAATAGTACCAACATTATCCAAGCTCATTGAGTCTTTATTGTCGTCACATATCATGCAACACCTTGAGGCGAATGACATGTTAACAGACAGGCAATTCGCTTATAGGCGAAATATGTCAACCACCGCTGCAGCACACAAAATCGTTGACTGCATAGTGACAGGGCTTGATGAGCGGTTGAAGGTGGCGGGTATATTGTGCGATTTGTCTAAGGCATTTGACGTCATCAACCATGATTTATTATTGAATAAGTTGCAGAAGTATGGAATCGGAGACTCATCTCACAAACTACTGACATCATTTTTGTCAGGCCGTAGGCAAACAGTACGGGTCTCAGCAAATGGCACGCACTTGAAATCTGACACTGGTTGCGTTAGTCTAGACATACCACAGGGTTCTTCGCTTGGAAACACTTTGTTTCTCGTCTTTGTGAACGATCTTCCGTCCTCTGTAACGACTGGCTTGTCTGTGCTGTTTGCTGACGATACAACTGTGGTAGTGAGTGCTCGAACGTATGAGCAACTCAGCATAAAAATCCACGAAGCGTGTGAGCAGGTGCAGGAATGGTTCTCTGCAAATGGATTATTATTGAATGTTGCCAAGTCAAACGTCATGGTGTTTTCGGGAAGAAATATCACATTGCCTGCTTGCGTAGTAGGGGGGCCAATGCCATTGTGTTTTGACTCTCGACTCAAATCTCAACTGGAAGTGCCATGTAGACAAGTTGTGCGATAGGCTGAGTGGTGCAGTCTTTGCGATGTGTAAATTGAGGCCACTAGTCTCTGCTGATGCGCTCAGACAGGTTTATTTTGCGCACTTTCACTCTCTTATGTCCTATGGAAACTCAACAGACGCCAAGAGAGTTTTCATTCTACAGAAGCGTGCGTTACGTACTCTGGTCGGTGTGAAACCTAGACATTCATGCAGAGACTTATTTGTAACGCATCGTATAATGACTTATCACTCGGTCTATCTTTTTTAAATTTTAATGTACGTCAGAACAAATTTGTCAAATTTTGAGTGCATGGATACCAATAAACGGACCCATCTCGCAGGCCGTCTGAGATCAGTTCCTCGTCGCATGGCACTTTCAGAAAAGAATCCGCGTGTCATTGGGCCTACGTTCTATGAGAGACTGCCCGTTAAGCTGAAACGCGAGCCGTCGGACGAGGCGTTCAGAAGCCAGCTCAGAAACCTTTTATTGAAAACTCCATTTTGTAAGCGTCAGGACCCCTGGACCAAGTGCGCTATATTATGTTTCGAAACTATCAAAGTTCACTACCTTTCTGATACTATTTGATACCTGAATTAATTTATCTAGTACCTCGGCGGGCAGTGAAAAAACTTGAAAAGAAAGTGGCCAGACATTCTGACGTCAGGTTGTCTGGACCACATTTTTTTACATAGTTGGAGACGACATATCTCAATTATTTACTTGTAAATATTCAATACCTTCTCAATACCTTAACATGTATATTTTTTTAAAATTTTATGGCTTCCCAGAAAAAAGTTACGGCAGAATGAAATTCTTCAGGAAACAAAACTTATTTTATGGCTATTTAATTCGCATTATACATAATTTTATGTATAATTATGTATGACTGGATAGCCTATGTCCAGCAGTGAACTGATATAGCCGGTGACAACGATATTTTATTTACTTTTGAATATATATATATTTACATTGTGAATAAGAAATAAATACTCTATCAGAACCGTTTTAAACATTGTATACTGATATATTTCTTTAAACTTCATGGTCACTAACACTTAAATCGTAAAAAAAAACGGGATTGCTACCATGTACAGTCAGTGCCCTAAGAGATGTATCCAGGCACATTGGGTCTTGTAAAATAACATATTTTGATGCCGCTTTCACTGCTAGCTCAATTGTCAGCTCAGTGTCTCAAGACGAAAGTCTTTGACCTGTGTGTGTTGCCAGTAATGACATATGGGAGTGAGACGTGGTCGTTCACTATGGGTCTCATAAGAAGGCTCAAAGTCACCCAGCGAGCAATGGAGAGAGCAATGCTTGGTGTTTCCTTGCTTGATCGAATCAGAAATGATGCCAGTAATGACATAATTATGGGCACGAAACAGAAAAAAACAGTGGAAGTGCAAAGTAGGCGTGGCACGCGTGCCACAATTAAGCGTAGCTACGCATACTTGGTCCCAGTCGTGTTCTAACATCGCATCGAGTTTCTCGTCTCGCGACAACTTCATATTTCCGTAGTTATGCCGTAATGCTCCATTTTGGAGTGCAAAAATGATAGAAGGATAAAAAAACTTGAAAATGTAGGTCTTTCCTACCATCGCTAAGTACTATTTTAATTGTTTTCTAATAAAATCTTGTCAATTTCAATATACAGATAGATATCGACCTATAACGCAAATTTCAATCTTAATTTTGCTCCCAATAGAGAATACCGCCATCTATGGTCGATCAACGGAATTAACTCGTCAGTCGAAACTAAATTGACATTAGATTAGAAAAAGACGTAAATACTGTCAGGAGTAAAGCACAACAAATATTATCTGTAGAGTGTGAAGGTTTATTTCCGGATGTACGATCTGTGAATTAAGCTAATTTGGACTAGAATTGAAACGACCAATCAAACGGCTTTTTTCTTTGTAGTGCATTATATGACTTTCAATATATTTGTGTGAGTTTGGCGACAGTGGTTCCTTCACTAATATGGTTGCATTGCACTTCCACTGTTTTTTCTATTCCGTGATTATGGGAGTGAGACGTGGTCGTTCACTATGGGTCTCATAAGAAGGCTCAAAGTCACCCAGCGAGCAATGGAGAGAGCGATGCTTGGTGTTTCCTTGCTTGATCGAATCAGAAATGATGAGATCCACAGGAGAACTAAGGCAACCGACGTCGCTCGAAGGATTATACATACAGAGAAAATATTTAAATAATATAATTATTTCATTTCCTTGAGTTCAACTTGTCGCTATGTGAATCAACATGTTATTAATCACAAAAACAATAACATCCCGTGAGACACTACTTCAAACCCAGATTGCTGCGGAATAACTTTTGGTTATTTTGATATTATCGTAAGGGCTGCTTTCACTAATAACCACCAATTTTCACTATTTAACCGGGCCCCATTGTTGACATCCAGCCCCAATATCCTGAAGTTATTCTGCCGCAATTATGATTTTAGTTCTGGTTTATTTATCCGCTACCTACATATAAATGTAAAATCCTCTTAAGTGGGTGGCTTCTGGGTCTTGATTATGATTTTGTTGAATCACTATTGAAATAATTTAATAAAAGGGTTAAATATAGAAAAGAAATATATATAAATGAAAATAATACTCATTCTTAAACATCGATACTCAATACACACTTACATACAGCCTGGCAAAAAAGTCGTGAAATTAATAGGGGCGCCACCATCGTCGATGTGGTCACCCCGTATACTACGACACAAACGGTTTTGATAATTGACTTATTCAAATATTTTTTTTAGAGAGAATGGCTATCTAGTTAGTCGTGGTCCATAAACTAAGTTCACGCCAATAGATACCAATTATTTGAGTCGCGCCAATGCATCACGTGATCCCCTAATCTAGTTCAGTATTTTCTTATTCTTATAGCGTTTTACTAGGAAAACGCCTTACATTTCTTTAATTCCACTTAAGTAGTTAACTACAGCAGTATGCTCAATCAACAAAGCAACCATCAATATGAAGTTATCCAGTTGCGCTCGTGATAGTTGAAAAACGATTTTAATGTTTGTTCTACCCACATTTCTTATCAATTTAGATAGCCGAACGTCATCGCTCATTGAATACTATGTTTCTTTTGTTATTGACTATGTGCGCTGTGACAACCGGTTAATAATTTCGCCATAATGGCTAATCAGTCATTTGGCGCAGCGGTCTACAGGTTCGCCAATCAATCTGGGAGTCGTGGTTTAAATCCCACCTTGGCTGATGTTTTTAGCTCAAGAGTTTATTTGTGCATTTATTCCTGAAGAAGGAAATCGTGCCATAGAATAAAGTTTCAAACCAAATAGAACTTGACTTGGTCTAATGATTTATTCAAATGAGTTTGTAGGCAAGGTGGTGCCATCTATGCGTCATCATAATCATGTCAGCCGAACGACGCCCACTGGGCATAGGCCTCCCCCAAGATCTCCACAACGATCGGTCCTGCGCTGTGCGCATCCAGCGGCTTCCCGCGGCTTGACAAGATCGTCGGTCCACCTTGTGGAGGGCCTGCCCACGGAACGTCGTCCGGTACGCGGTCGCAATTCGAGAACCTTTCCGCCCCAACGGCCATCGGTTCTCCACGCTATGTGTCCCGCCCACTGCCACTTCAACGATGCAATCCTTGATCCTTGATGTATAAGAACTAAGATCATTGTATGTTTGTGGAACCCTAGTATACATCTTGCTGTTGGTGTGCTTAAATAAATAAATAAATAAATCCTTCGAGCGACGTCGGTTGCCTTAGTTCTACTGTGGATCACATCATTTCTGATTCGATCGAGCAAGGAAACACCAAGCATTGCTCTCTCCATTGCTCGCTGGGTGACTTTGAGCCTTCTTATGAGACCCATAGTGAACGACCACGTCTCACTCCCATATGTCATTACTGGCAACACACACTGGTCAAAGACTTTCGTCTTGAGACACTGAGCTGACAATTGAGCTAGCAGTGAAAGCGGCATCAAAATATGTTATTTTACAAGACCCAATGTGCCTGGATACATCTCTTAGGGCACTGACTGTATATGGTAGCAATCCCGTTTTTTTTACGATTTAAGTGATAGTGACCATGAAGTTCAAAGAAATATATCAGTATACAATGTTTAAAACGGTTCTGATAGAGTATTTATTTCTTATTCACAATGCAAATATATATATTCAAAAGTAAATAAAATATCGTTGTCACCGGCTATATCAGTTCACTGCTGGATATAGGCCATCCAGTCATACATAATTATACATAAAATTATGTATAATGCGAATTAAATAGCCATAAAATAAGTTTTGTTTCCTGAAGAATTTCATTCTGCCGTAACTTTTTTCTGGGAAGCCATAAAATTTTAAAAAAATATACATGTTAAGGTATTGAGAAGGTATTGAATATTTACAAGTAAATAATTGAGATATGTCGTCTCCAACTATGTAAAAAAAATGTGGTCCAGACATCCTGACGTCAGAATGTCTGGCCACTTTCTTTTCAAGTTTTTTCACTGCCCGCCGAGGTACTAGATAAATTAATTCAGGTATCAAATAGTATCAGAAAGGTAGTGAACTTTGATAGTTTCGAAACATAATTAGCGCACTTGGTCCAGGGGTCCTGACGCTTACTCCATTTTATTCAACAGCCGCATTTGTGAACTGTGACATGGTTTTTTTTTTTTTTGACATTGTTATATTCGATTTGATTATTTTTATTTTATTGTGTTTTTATTTAATGTTTCAATTCAAATGTCCATCTTACTAATTTCATGTAATTTAAATTAATTTCATTTGGTTTTAGTTTTAATTTATTAATAATTATTACTTATTTATTTATTTAGTTCTTATTTAATTCATATTTTTATTAATTTAATTGATCTCTTTGACGATCTCATTTAAAATTCCTGTATTATGACATTTATGTAGCTTATAGTGATATTTTATATGAGAAATAAATGATCTAATCTAATCTTATCTATACTGTGCTATAGTTTTGAAGTAAGCTTACAGAAATTGCTCTGTACGGGTCGTTATTATGAGCCGGTACTAAAAATGTACAAGCCTTAGAAGAAAAATGATATCGAAGGACCAGCAAACTGTAAACGCTTATGACCAAAGTGCACATAAATATGTTATAGCCGCCACAGCAAAGACAGTATAATACGTTCTTGAAATATATGGGTAGTAATAACTACTAACTAAAAATTGTTTATTTATGCCAATCCAACAACAAATAATATGATGGTAAAACGTTTTATTTCACGTCGTTTAAGGTCTTTTCAAATTCAAAATTTATATATTCAAGAAGAACACTATACAGTACTTTCGAATCGTCAAAAACCTCATGTTATAAACAAAAACATACATAAAAACACATTCATATACACATATCCTGACAAAATGTGTGTATGTGTGTTTTGTGCATATGTGCTCTACCACTGGCGTTGGAAGGTTGTTTCTACTGAAAAGACTGCTGAGTTTTGTGTTTCTTTTTACAATAAGTAAGTTAATATTAAGTTTTTGTTGCAAACTAAAACGACAACAATTATAGTTCACAGCAGCAGGTAATGATTAACATCTAAATGTACAACTTGGGCAGCTTTATCGCTATGAAGCAATTTCTTACAAACAACCCACAGGTGGCATCATATTCATAGTTATAATTAGTTTAGTGTCTAATAAATTTAATTTCTTCTTCTTCTTCTAGAGTACCTTCAGTAAAAAAACACACCAACAGAGTCATACAGATTTGTCATAAAATGAAGCAGTACTTGAGCTCGATCAAAACATCGAAATACATATCGAAGGTGCCCGTGGCGCAGTTGTGACAGTGATCGGCAACGATCGCTGTAGTAAAGCAACACACGCCGGGTCGGAAATGGTATGGGTGACCACCCCGACCGAAATTTCATTATGTGTATTTCGGTCATCTCCGTGCTTCGGAAGGCACGTTAAGCAGTTGGTCCCGGCTGACGTCGTAGATGTCAGTCGAGCCTAGTTGGAGGCCTTAGGGCGGCTTGCTGACATCTGTCATTAAGATTGCTCACTAACCTTACACCCCTCCAACAATCCGCACTGAGCCCGCGTGTTGGAGTATGGCTCAATCCACCTCATAGTTGAGGTAAGGCCTGTGCCCAGCAGTGGGACGTATATAGGGCGTTTATAAAACATATCAAAATACAACTTTACAAACACGTGGAGTTCACTACTCAAAAATGTTTGAACGTGAATGCAGCGTACACTCGCTTATGAATTTCCGGATGAATGCGCACGAGAAGAAATTAAATTTAATGGCGGTTGGCTGTTTTCATTATCTCTCTGACAGATTTTTCAATACTATGAAACGATATTCACTTAGCTCATCCATCAATTATTATCAAGAGATAAAAATAGCCTTTTCGTACCACTTGCTCAAAAAAGTGACATTCTAGCCCGCAAAAAGAAAACATAACAATAGTCATTTTTAATCTGTGGAAAACAGGGAAAGAAAATTGTACTGAATTTCATTCATCCTCTAGGGAGAGAATGTGATTTAAATTTGGAATACTTACCGAGGTTTTCGAGCGCTAATTTGAATTAGAAGTTTTAATTCTTTATTTGTGACCTGCCATTATTATATGTGATAAAATAGAAAAAGTTTAATAATAAATATTTTTTTCGCAAGTGGTACGAAAAGTAGAGTATTTTCCTCGGTGATAAAGCTGTCTTGGTCTTGGGTGAACTTAAATCCCTCGCTACACTCAGGACTCGTATTAAATCCCTCGCTTCGCTCATGATTTAAGTTTTTACCACCCTCGCTACGCTCGGGAGTTAACCTCGAGTCCTCCGTTACGCTCGCGATTTCAATTGTCACCCGCGACAGAAGACACTGCTTTAAGTAAGTAGTGTAAGTATTCCAAATTTAAATCACATTCTCGCCCTAGGGGATGAATGAAATTCAGCACAATTTTCTTTCCCTGTTTTTAACAGATTAAAAATGACTATTGTTATGTTCTCTTTTAGCGGGCTAGAATGTCAATTTTTTGAGCAAGTGGTATGAAAATATTTTTATCTACCGCCAACCAGGCGCCAAGCGAGCAAGAGAGCGTAGTGGCCCAGTGGTTAAACACTCTGGTTCGAAACCCGATGGTCCCAAGATCAAATCTGGCCAGAACACACCTACTTTGTGTTCATTGTACAATATGCGGCTAACTCTCCGGTGATATAAAATCCAAGGATAACGGCGGTGAGCTCGCCACTTAACACTTATTAGAAGGTACATGATATACCGTCTTCAACAGTAACAACCCAAACCAAGTCTTATTTTATTTATTTTTGTTGGATACCAAATTTTCTAACAAAAAAAAAATACATCGACCAGACTTTCCGTTTGAGTACCCGCAAAAAACTCCGCTACTTTTATTTTTGCAAAGCTCTCTTGGCAACGCCAGACGCTATCGTGTGACATTGTGCGCTATTTCGGGCGAAATGAAATGTTTTACAGCCATTACACCAAGTGTTGCCTAGTAAATACATCACAAAGAAATGGTCAGTAAAAGTGTTTTTGACATTTCTAAATTTTAATATCTGATTTAGATTCAAATGATTTTGTTGTATAGATAATAACTCAGTTTACAATTTTTCTGTGAAACTAGTAATAGACATTTGAATTCTAGCAACGTTATTTTATGTGAAAACCTACTATTCACTAAAGTTATCAACATCATCATTTCCTTTTAAGAGACCCTTTTTGCTTGACAACGGCGACGCCGAGGCGGTATAATTTTGATACTTAGGTATGCAATACATAATATGCAATCTTTTTTTCGAATGTAAAAAAGAGCTTTATGACCCATTACCACAAAACTAAGCAATGCCTTACGTATAAGTCGTAAACGTAAAATCACGCCGCAAGTGTAGTTGAAGTTGTAGTGTATCTACGAGTAAATACTTGTTCCTCTTACTCCTAAACTCCCTGGAAATATGGCATTTAAAAAACCATAACAATTTTGTTAAAACTTCAAAAAAAAACCTCTTAGAAAAGAGAAAATAATGTTTAAGTCATTTGCCATAACAGGCTATTATAAGCAACCTGGCGTATTTTAATGAGGGTGTTTTGGTAAATTTGCAAAGTTTGGTAATTAGCTAAAAATAATTTGTGTTTCTCTGTTTATTTATTGTTTGTATTTATTTTTATAAATTATTTGTATGAATATACAAGATTACTAACAAGGTTACACTAACAATATGCTGAAGTAAAACATTTGAAATTGTAACATGCTAAGTAAGTAATTTTTCATTACTCATACTCTGAAAGTAGGTCATTACTGACCTGAGAAGCGGGCTGAAAGTAATACTTTTCATCCCTAGGGAGAATCACTTTCAACTGACATCTGCCAAATTATTAAAAAAAAACTTAGTAATTTTTCACATATCTATTGAACCATGTTCCAACTTTCTATACAGCCACGATGTAAAATTGAAATAACTTAAAGTTAAGTATTGATTAGAGAATGTATATTTTATAAATAACTTTTGTTAATGATAGACGTTTGTTGGTCAACTGTTTATTTTGTTACAGAATATGTCACTATTTAAAAGTATACATTAAAAAGATATAAAGACATAGCAAAAGTAACAAAAAGGTAGGTTGGCATTGCTGGTCACCAACAACTTTATTATAATTCAGTTTCAACAATTTCTTCAAAATAACTAAGCTTAGAGCAAAATATTTACCATTTTTCCAATGAAAAAAATAAAAATAATGGCTGAATAGTGGGCACGCCACAGAAAAAAAAAACAAACAAAATAGGCGGGATAGCGCCAATTCGATCTTCATTTATTTTTAAATCTTTTTCTTTGGCTAATTCATGTTTTATTTTTACTTTCCTTGTATTCGTAATGAAAAGCACAGTGTTTACCTCGGGTGAAAGACTTATTTAGTCCCTCGAACTATTGGCGCCCTCACTTCGTTCCGGGCGCCAAACCCCGTCTCGGGACTAAATAAGTTACTTTCACCCCTAGGATAACAATGTACTATTTCATTACTCATACTCTGAAAGTGGGTCATTACGAACCTGAGAAGCGGGCTGAAAGTAATACTTTTCATCCCTAGGGAGAGTCACTTTCAACTGACAGCTGTCAAATTATAAAAAAAAACTAGTTCTTTTTCACATAACTATTGAATCATGTTCCAACTTTCTATACAGCCAAGATGTAAAATAAAATTGAAATAACTTAAAGTTAAGTATTGATTAGAGAATATATATTTTTTAAATAACTTTATTATAAGTTAGTTTCAACAATTTCTTTAAAATATCGTAGCTTTGAGCAAAATATTTACCATTTTTCCAATGGTGAAAATAAAATATAATGGCTGAATAGCGGGCCGGCCACAGAAAAAAAAAACAAACAAAATAGGCGGGAAAGCGGCAATTGGATCTTCATGAATTAATTCATGTTTTTATTTTTACTTTCCTCGTATTTGTAATGAAAAGCACAGTGTTTACCTCGGGTTAAAGATTTATTTAGTCCCTCGAACTATTGGCGCCCTCACTTCGTTCCGGGCGCCAAACCCCGTCTCGGGACTAAATAAGTTACTTTCACCCCTAGGATAACAATGTACTATTACTGTTGCAATGCCGATTTCAAAATGGACATCGCGTCCTGTCATCCGGTCGCCAACCGGCACGATTGAGCATTCTGGGATTTTTCGCGAGTTGGCGGGGCAGCCTTTCATAGGTGGCTGTTCACTACTTGGGCCTTTACTAACTGCGGTCGGCCAGCGGAAAAATCGTGCTTCGGATCCTGTTGCTCTTCAAGATGAGGCTTCCGGAACATGGCACCGCCTCGTAGCACCCGGTTTCTCGGCGCAGCGCAACAGTCCAGAACCAACCACTCGTAAGGAACGTCACATACATAAAATACATAAAATGTATGGTCTCTCTGCTATATTTTGCAGTGTCCTTATGGGGTGTCACATTATGCTCAATGTGCTGTATGTATTCAATAACACTTGTGAAACCATGAATATGACAGGCAATTAAATGAATGGGAAATAACTTGCTGACTGACCACGATGACTACAATGTTAATAATATGTTTTTTTGTACGAAATAATTGCTGGAGTATCCTACTTTTGATAATTCTTTAAATATTGATGCATGTTAGCATGACCTGAGTTTCCTTAACGTTAAATTTTGTTAACGCGGCAGAGTGAGCCAAGGAGAAGGAAGCTATCAGTCCCATCCGCTCCGCCGCAGGAGAGTTGGACGCATACGGCGGGACCACAACCGCCTGACGCTGCCTTAGAAACGGCCTACAACCACGGGTGACAGCAGCGGGGGCTGCTTGACACCTCGTGAGGGCCTAAAGGTGGCCCCCTCATGGGTTCTCGCCTCGGCGTGGCGAGGGGGCCTAGTACCGGTGGTAGGGGCACCATCGGGAAGCGAAGAGAACCCAGGCGTGGCAGCGTGGTGGACTGAGCACCCACCCGCTGCGGCCCGTAAGGGCGGCGTGGAGCTGCGGGGCCAGTGGGGCCTGCAGGCGCCTTGAGGCGCGTGGTTGGGGCCGCGGCGCACAACCGGTTGGCGGGGGCCAGTAGTACGAGGCTGATCCTCCCTGTGCGTCGCGGCCCGGCGGGGCCGTACCGTCGGTTACGGCAGCGGAGCCGCCCTTTGGGTGGCTCGTGGTTGCGGGCCCAGTAAGGGTCGCTACAGCCCGTAAGGGCGAAGCGGGGATGCGGGGCCAGTGGGGCCTGCAAGCGCCTTAAGGCGCGTGGTTGGGGCCGCGGCGCACAACCGGTTGGCGGGGGCCAGTAACCCGAGGCTGATCCCCCCTGTGCGTCGCGGCCCGGCGAGGCCGTACCGAAGGTTATGGCAGCGGAGCCGCCCTTTGGGTGGCTCGTGGTTGCGGGCCCAGTAGGGTGCAATGGGACCGGGAGATGTACTGATAAAACAGGTGTTTCTGGCTCGATGTTGCGCTTTAATGTGTCCTTATTAGTATGGACAATGCGTATATATAGGGGTTGAGGTGCCTACACTACACCTCCCCCGTTTTTAAAAGAAAAAAATACACTACAGTACATTTTTTTTTTAAATCGTGAAACTGAATTATAATTATTATTATTTTTTGACTAAATACATGATTCATATATTTTTACAATATTATTAACCAATTAAAGTTTCCACAATGATATTGCTTTAACAATAAATTAAAATATACCGTACCTACAGTTTCTTTTGTTAAACCTTGAAAACGAATATAAAGTATTGAAAGATATTGAGTATCAATCATCAAAAAACAATTTTTTTTAATATCACTTTTCTTCAAAGTTTTACATAAATCGTGAAAATTTAATTATAGTATTAAAGTATTTCAATTATGGATTTTTCAACATCAACAAACGACAACAAAGCTCCACTTTTATTTTCATAGTTCTATATGATTAATAATAACGATTACATTGGCTTTAATACTACATAGCCTTTATATGGTAGTACTTATGCTAGAAGTCTAGAACTGTTACTGGCACTGTCGACAACCACTAAGTAAACAAAAATAAAATCATGTCGACAAATCAGGTAGTTTCAGGCTGGTCATAGTTTGAATACAATTTCTTCAAATATTTAAAGAATTAATAATTTTAACCTAACAATTTCATAATGTTGTTTCCTTTTACATATAAACATTTTATTTTTCACTGTCACACTTTCTAAGAAAAATCCAACTAAAAATCACCATTCTATTCACATTAGTATTCATTTTTTTTCTATCTCATTAACTGTCAAGCTTTTATCATCATAAAAAAAAATTGCCTCTAAAACATTCGACTCCACTTTTTATCTTTAGTTCATTCAGCTATAAGCTTTATTCTTTCATTAATATCCTTTTACATATTTTTCTAACCATTATCCATGATTAAATTGAACCACACTTTATTTCATTCTCTTGCTCTTAAATATTTCATATCACTTCCACTTTGGTACAATAACACGATACAAACATAGGTACTTTGCCTATCTTAATTCACCTGGCTTTTCCTTCAGCCTTTTTCTTCTCATTTATTCTGGTACATTTATTTAACCATTTATTTATAGTCGACTCTTATCATTCATCAGCATAACTATGGACAACCTTGTGCCATTTTATTTTCTGGGGGTCACTATTTAAGCCTCATCAGGAATCCAAACACTATCTCACAGAGGAAAACTCGTTCACACCATGATCGACACGCAGGACCTGACCACCCATGTACCATAATAATATAACGTGTACCGTATTATGAGCATTTACTTTTCCTTTCATACAATAACAACCATAAAAACTCAATTCCTAATAGAGTTTATAAAAGTATTCTAAGCTCTCAGGTGATCAATCCGCTAGCATTAAAATCTTTATAAGCTATATTCTTTTCCTACATCTATAAATAAACACAAACCTTTCTGCCCAAAACCTTCATAAATTCAACTCTTTTTCCAATAGCTAACTTCTGTGCTGTACCTAATTGTAAACAGTTCGTAACAAAAAGACTTTTAATACAGCTTTTCAAACCTATAACCATACTTAGACTTTTACTTTCTTAATCCAGTATCAACCTACTCAACTAACAATTAATGCTTTCCAAACTTCAAATTAAGCGAATTACTTCCTTTACATAAAAACATATTTGTGTGACAACGATCTACAAATAATCAAACATAATAAAACATTTCAAGTATAATATTATAATAAATTTTCTTGTGATCGAAAGTGATCTTAATATTCAAACGAAACTAATTCATCATCATTTCTGGAACAACTCGTGTACTCTTTATTTGGACGAGCATTAAGTTACCGCTCTGTCTGTTTCCAAAGAATGCAAGCTATGCTATTATCTGGAATGCAAACGGTTTGATATTACGATGACCATACCTGCTTTATCTGGTGAGTTACAGAATACATAGGTACCTACCTTGTTACCTAGACACAATTAAGTATTACAATGTGTATTACAATCTTTCTCATAAAAATTATGAATTTAATTTCGTGCTCAAACATCAAAAATCATTATAAATATGCATTTTATTACGTAAATACGTAATTTGATGTTTAGGAATACATACTTTAACCGATTTTATGCTTAGATTCATTAATATGATTTTTATATTTTACACACTTTTTCGTTATTTAAACTATTAAGGCAACTTTACAATTAAACAGAAAAAAAAATAAGTGAGAATTTCACTGCAAAAATACTAATTTGATCTAAATCGTGCAAGTTAATAAAACAAAAAGTAATTACTTACTTTGCGAACTATAACTGAACGTTTCGATTTAGATTTCATTTTATGATGTCTTTGAAAACTGTCTAAAAAAAAAGATAATGACATTTGATCTTAACACTAAAAATAACAAAATGCAAAACTTTTATTTTGTGTCCTTACGCTTTTTAACTAAATTCAATAGAACAATAATTTCTCGTATTTCTTTAAAGTCTTCTTAATGACACAGAATTATACAGACATATTTCAATACTCAAAATAATAAAAAAATAAGTTGTCAACAGTGTACATGCTATACATTGTTAAATACATAATAGTTTTTAGAGTACAGTTAAGGTTCATTAAACATTTATATTAAGCAAATATTTTTTTTTAAGATTTTTTTTTCATTTCATTTAGTTTTAACACATTATCACTTTTTGGAGTGATTAATTATCATATTTTTAATTTTCCAAAATTTTAATTATGGATAATGAACCTTTTAATAAATTTCAAGTATAACAAAATACACGAATATTTCTTACCTACCTCAGTGTTAAAAATACCTCAATTCAATCGAAAAAAAAAAACAATTTTCGTCTGCTTCTAAATAAAACAAAAAATATCTTTGAGTCTATAAAACATTGATGCATTTAAATTTTAAATTGAATTATTAATGAAATAAGATTTGAAAGTTATACGAATAGATATCCTGGTGTGTGGTCCGTGTCCTTCGGATTAACTGCAACACTGGTGGTAATCTTCTTGTTTTCCGGAATTCTCCTTGACTGGAAAAACTCCCTGCTGCATCCACATCCGACTCCAACATCTCCCTGCGCCCCGCTCTTAACAACACACATTTTCAGCATCATTGCGCCACTCCAGCACCAAGATCTTCATTTAACTTTTCACCATTTTTCCTGTACTTATTTCTTGATTATTTTTCATGATATATATTTTTTCTTCATACACTGAGGTCCTTAAATATATTTTGTTACTCATTATTACTTATATTTAATTTATTTTTGTGTCCTTGTCACTTCATTATTTAATAGTCACTTTTTTAACTTTTCACTAGTTCTTTTAATTGTTCTGTCCGAAATATAGTTAACACTGTAATCTAACCATCTTGCGCAGCGCCGCCGTAAGGCAGCACTGGCAGGGTCGCCATGCAATGGGACCGGGAGATGTCTAATAAAACAGGTGTTTCTGGCTCGATGTTGCGCTTTAATGTGTCCTTATTAGTATGGACAATGCGTATATATAGGGGTTGAGGTGCCTACACTACAAGGGCCTGCGTACGGTGGCCAGCTGGCGCGCGGTACGGGGGTGCCGCCGCCAGCATTGCACGGGTCACCGCTGCCTGGTAGGGACGGCTTGACATCCTCGGCCGTCCCTTCTGGCCTCCCCTCACGAAGGGGAGGTCGCTTCCGGCCCGCCACCCAGGCGGGCTCCGTCCGGGGGAACGCGCACACGGCCTCGTTGCTATACGGCGTATTCCCCCACTACGGACGATCAGAGGGAGTAGTAGGGGTTTTAGTCGGTAGGGCCACTGGTATACCACCTTTCCAGTGGAGAGTCCGACATAACCCGTCCGTCCCCCGGTGGACGGGTATGCGTAAGGCATTTCCCCTAATATATATATAAAAAAAAAAGGGCCTAAAGGTGGCAGTTGTGCCGAGTCACAGTACACAGAGAACAGTAAAATATCTACATACAAACGTGGCGCTCTCGGTTTCACGCACACGCTGGCATACAATACGGGGGATAAGGTGGTGGCAGTATGGACGGGCTGCGCCGCGTGTCTGTTAGCACGCTAGCCTAAAAACTCGGTGGGCGGCCTTAGATAACCTACTGTTTATACTGTGGATGGGTCCAGATGTGAAATCCACGGAAGACTATTGTTCATATGAATTCGAACAGATCGCAACGTTGGAGCAACGCTGGGTTTAGTCAGTATTCCCACCCCCTTCTAGGGTAGGCGAGACTGACACACCCCCGCCATTCCTCCGGAGTCTGTAAGCGGGATTCCCCTCTAAAAAAGAAAAGATGGGAATTTTATTAACTCACCAACTCCGATAATTGTCCGATAGTTGTTACATGAATTTAACACCAAGTTTTGCGTGAACCAATTGGGGAAAGTTAACTTACTCACCGGTTTTTATTATGGTGATCTTGTGTTTTTCGGTGAAATAATCCTAGGTTCCAATTTACCTTAAGTATAGCATGTTTTACAAATCAGCCATAAAGTGGAACCTTACAAAAAATGTTACATCACACGAAAATAAATAAAAAAAAACACATACACAACATACTAATAGCTTATCTTCGGCATTCCCCTCTCCATTATACGAGTATTAATCTTAGTAAGTGTTCAACTAGTAAAAAAGAGATTAATAATACTAAGCTAATAAAAGATCATAAAACCTTAAGCTCCTTACTTAAGAGTTTGGTATATTTTTCATTAAAGTAATGTTTTTTCCGGGAATACAGACCTAACAGTACTTAAAGATTTTTTATTGAACTCGTTCACAAATATAGTCAGGGGTGCTATTCCGGCGGACATCACTTCACATCACGGTGCTTCACGCTTACCTCAATCATCAATCATCTATCACCTCAGAATTGCCTTGCCCCTACCATCTCTATGCTGACGATCTGCAACTATACATCCATTTTTTCCTTAGGGAATGCTGATTTGGCCATAGAGTCTATGAACAGCAATCTGGCTCGAGTCCATCGATGGGCGGAATCGTTCGGACTGCTGGTGAACCCAAAAAAATCGCAGGCCATCGTAAATGCACCGGTCATGCGGTGCTCGACCCTCAAAAGCTCCCGAGAGGTTTCATTTCACTTAGGATTGGTAGTAACAGTAATGAATAAGTCTTGACGTCCATATTTGTTTACGTAACAGAAATCATCTTGAGTACGTTCTTGCATGTAGCGTGGAGCACCAGTAAGAGAAGAGGGCCAAATAACCGAACGGCCCTTAGTCACCGTATATTGCTGCATGGCGCGATGGCCTCCGCGAAGGTACGCGTATTCTTTAGCGCGCAGCGTAATTTTTATTCTTATAATAAATCTGTGGAGAGGCCAATTCTGTACATGAAATATATTTAAACAATTACTATCAAGGGGTGATTAGGGATCGCTACTGATGCCTCAAATGCAATCAGTGAAATTTTTGTCTGTCTGTCTGCGGTATGTTCGTTATAGAAACAAAAACTACTCAACGGATTTTAACGAAATTTAGCACAATTATTTTTCATACTCTTTGGCAGGTTATTGTATACTTTTCATTACGCTACGATCAATAGGAGCAGAGCAGTGAAGGGTAACATTGTAAAAACGGGAAAAATTACTCCATTTTGTACACGTAAAAACTACTAGATGGATTTAAATGAAACTCTACAGTAATATAGTTTGTGCATCTGAATAAGACGTTACAATTACAATTTATAAAGATATATCACATTTTTTATAACTCAAGTCCACGCGGACGAAGTCGCGGTCGGCCGCTAGTCGTTTCTCATCTTTCGGTTTAAATTTTTGCGTACATGTCTACAACATACTCATTGAATAAGCCACGAAAACGTTGAAAGTACGAAACGTACAAAACCTATTATTCCGCCATACTGGCAAGTGGTAACAGTAAAATTGAAGGCATGAAATCTTTTCATTATAATTAGGTGCTATACGCAGATCATAAAGCAAAATTATAACAATCTTCCCCTCGACAGTTTATCAAAGGATATTGCAAACTGTCATAAGCCCTGTGGGTTTCGTAATTACGTTGCAAATGATTGTCTCTGGAACGGATAACGATATCACGCCTATCACATTCCTGGTCGACCAATACCACAGCAATTTCATCCGTGGGTGAAGCATTATAACACCCCTACGAGTTTACCTGATGCAACGGGTTCTGAAGTTGTGAAATGAGTTCAGTTTTTGAATTTGGGAAAAATTGATTTCTTATATTCGACTATTTGTTGTAGCCGGATACAAAATATATTTGAAGAAACTTAGGTTGGCCTTCAGGCAAAAGGGATCCTATCAAATCGTAAACCTGACCTTGTATCTTAAAATAAGGCGCAAAAGGACCTTCTGAGGTTTGTTGACCACCAAAGGATGTCATTTGAAAGGCACTATTATAAGTTATATAATTCAAAGTTACCCAACTTTGCCTTAGACAAAAATAACCGCCCATACCCGGAAAAATAAGTTGAACTATTTCCGTTATTTGAAACAAACTTTCATAGTCATTGAAACAATTTTAGAATACATCATTGACCCATATACACGGACAAACACAAACAGCTGACTTTCTGTTATTGGGAACGACCTTTCGTAGTCATAGGAACAAATTTTGGTAAAGGGTAAATCAAGGTTTTATTGAATAACCCAGTGAGCAAATTACTTGTTTTGTCTGATCCAAAATACAAGTTAAATGGAAAAAACATAATTGTTTTCAGCGTAGTTGACCGTTTAAAAACAACCTGGTTTCCAAATATAAAAAAACAAGAAAAAACATAAACATAAACGGCCTGTATACGTCCCACTGCTGGGCACA
This sequence comes from Udea ferrugalis, assembly GCA_950022985.1. NCBI lineage: Eukaryota > Metazoa > Arthropoda > Insecta > Lepidoptera > Crambidae > Udea > Udea ferrugalis. The sequence continues at coordinate 1,225,980 of OX465521.1, forward strand.
GGCATCATCTTAACTACGAGGTGGGCCAAGCCATACTCCAACACGCGGGCTCAGTGCGAATTATTGGAGGGGTTTAAGGTTAGTGAGCAACCTTAATATAGCAAAAGTTATAAAGCCGCCCTAAGGCCTCTGACTAGGCTTAACGACTAACATCTAGCGACGTCAGCACAGGCACAGGCCTAAACTCAACTCTGATATGGCGCAAGCCATACTCCAAACACGCGGGCTCAAACAGGGGCCTTATTACAAGCTTTACTTAAACTGAACTGATAAGGGCTCGGTCGTGTTGTCGGTTTGTTTGAGCTCACTTCTTTTTCGTATTACGAGCTAACTTTATCAAACCTAGTTCTGCGCTGAGAGCTGTGTTGAACTGTTTCATAGCTGCTTCGAGTTACGTTTAGAAACGAGAGGAGAAAATTTACCGGTAAGTTAACGGTTTTCATTTTTGTATCATTTAACACACGATTTATATCTAATTGATAATTTTGGACTTCAAGACGATCATTTAACATGAAAGAAAGTATTAGCATGCATCATCATCGTTTAAATTACAAGAAACTAATATTTTTCTCCAAACTGTAGTACCTATAGTAAGTTTAAATAAGATTATATTTCCGAACGAAACAACTGACAGTACTGACACTTCATTTAATTTGAATTCGATATTTTTTAAACTTTGTTTGCAATTCATTATACTTAATAGTTGTATTACTTTAAATTAACAAGAAAAGTTTTAAAATGGCGTAAATACTACTTTTTAGTGCATTAATTAAAGTCACATAGGTACTTATTTTGTAAATAATGTTGTTGAAAATGTTTTTCTATTGTAGTTCAGTGGAAGAGAGCAATCGCCGCCAACGTGTTACATTAACGCAGATGGAGTTAATGTGGGACTTTTTAAACTCCCACAAGGAAGTCGCCCTTGGCTATAGTAAATCGGCGCAAGCACGAGGCCACTCGAAAAGAATGTGGGAGACAATTACCTCTTCTCTCAACTCCCAAGGAGAAGGGGCAATCAAAGATGCCTAGGGATGGTCCACCGTAAGTACTTTTGATGTTTAACAGTTGGATTGGAGAAAAATACATTTATTACTCATTCAATTAGGTATCTGGCACGTCAGTATGTGCTGACTGATACTACTTATTGGTATATTACTTATCTATTTTGTTACTCACATAATCTTATTAAGATTTATTGTTACTAACTAACATGACATGTTAGTTAGTAAAAAACACATTGTGTTTTTGCAGTATTGGACAGACTATAAAGTGAAGTTTAAAAAAAGAGTGGCAGCTGTGCGGCAATCCCACAACCGCACTGGAGGAGGCCCGTCAAATGTGCTTCCTCTAAATGAAATAGAAGAAAAGTTTTTGGGCATATTGGGATAAGGATTTGGCATGGGCATGCCCAACATCCAAGTTAACCTTCTGTAAGTAATTTTAGATCTGTTTTATACTTCAATCAATTGTAGGACAAAAATAGTTTTCAGGATATTAGATTGTTAATATGTAATGTATGTATGTAAACTCAATGAGAATGATTACATTTAAACTAAATTAACTATAACTAAATTTTATAAATATATTTAGTATCAAAGACAACACATTTATTAAACTAGTGTTACAAAGTTATAGGTTTTGCATGTTTAATCTGATTCTAAATTAATTATAATTTATTTTCATCAGACTTCCAATATTGCAAAAACCCCACCCCAAGAACACCAACAAAGGAGCCCGGAGGAATATGTTGTTGTTATTGAGGCTGAAGGAGACCTGCCAGCAGAACCCTCACCACCTCACACCTCCACCCCAGTTTGTACTCCTAATAACGCACCGAGTACACCGCGGCGGCGACAACGCAGAGCATTGCACGCCCCCTTCATGACCCAAGAGGCTGGGCGACGGCGAATCATCGAGGAAGCGCAGATACGTACACAGTTGGACCGGGAGCGCAATGCCATATTGCTAAGAATTGCAGAATCTTTAGAAAGGTAAGGCTTGAAGTTTTCACTCAGTCAATTACTTCAAAATTTTGTCATTTAAAAATAAAACACATTCAATTTATTGAATTTCTATATTGAATTTCCAGAATTGCGCAAGTTCGTGAGACGCATGACCAAGCCACGCCGGGCCACTAACCCCTCGTTCAAAGCTGCCGAGTTGCTGGACGATGAGAGGATATGGTGAGTGTTTTATTGAGCCTTCATTATTTTGCATTGAGCATTAGTTTGCATTGAGCCTTCTAAAGCAGCCTCCTCGTCAGTGAGAACTGGCACAGGTATGTTTGCCCCGACAGCCATGTTGTGCAGGACAACACAAGCATTCAGAATGCTTGCAGCAACCTGTGGAGCATAATGCAACACTCTACGCACCAGTAAACACTGAAAGCGACCCTTTAGAAGGCCAATGGTCTGCTCGACTAGGACACGTGTCCTCACATGCACCTCAGTGTAGTATGCCTCTGGACTTCCTACAGAGGCATTTGTGATAGGCGTCATCATGAACTTCCGTTGGGGGTAGCCCGAATCACCTGGAATTACAAAGATCATTCAAAAATGTTCTCTTACTGTTGCTAACTTACTATTTAAATAATTTGATTTAGGCTTACCAAGCAACCACACTGATTCGTTACACTCGAGTTGAGCTCTTCAAGGTGGTTGTGCAATGGATGATTCCCCCAAATAAATGAATCATGGGTTGCACCCCCATAACTTGCATTCACACTAATTATTTTCATGTCTGCATTACTAATCTGAAATCATTTTGTTCCAGGTTAAAACAGCATCACCAGGTTGTTAATTATGTATTAAGTACATATTATTACCAGTAAGAAAATCTGATTAAATAAATTATGCATCTATTTATCGTTTTATTATTTTACCTATGGTGAAGAATGTTTTGTGCGTTGAGTAGACAATAAAGCAAAATCTTATCTATACTAACATTCTACTGGCTGCCAAACAAAGCAATTATTACTATTCTAAGCGAATGAAAGTAATAGGGAGTTCTTCATTTGGTGGCATGTAATAAGTAGGTAAGCACTTACTAATTGGACATTAAGGGAGTGGTACTGCTTTCTGCAAAAAAAAGTGTTCCTCGTGTTCCGAAGGGCGCACAATGGCGACATGTGTGCCATCAATGCATCCCAATACCCCAGGCATTCCATATTTATTGTAGAATCTGAAATTAATTTCTACATGATAGTCACATAACCCTAGTTAAACTCGTTAACCTTGTAAATATAAGCCTTGGTGAAGATGGATTTCAATTCATCAAATTGTAAGATAATTAAGTATAACTTCTTTAATATATTCTACGAAAAGGAAAACAACTATTAAAATTTACCGTGTCATGTTAGCGCTCCTTTCTTGAGCTGTTTGCGGGAATTTTATATATTCATTCAGGAACTGTGATGAATTCAGTGCCCTTGTCACAGATGGCATCGCTGTAGACACTGTAGGTTGAGCTACTGCATGTCCAGATATATCGCCAGTTGGGCGCTGGTAGCTCCCAGTAGCATAAAATGATAAAGCAATCAGAACCTAAAATGAGAAATAATAGCACTTATTAGAAAAAAGAATCAAGACCGGTCTAAGCCTCTCTTTTATAAAGTTGTGTCTGTACCAACTCATTTTAATGAGGTTGTTCTTTAACAATACTTCTTTAATTGTCTAGTGTTGAGAAATTAAGTGACAATAAACACAAAAATACTCCAAATAACAGTAGGGCCAGAGAGTAGTCTTAGTTATACTGGTGGGTGATTGCAAGCTTTAAGCCTGCCCTTTTTCAGTTTTTTGGGCATGTTAAATAGTTTGTCTAAGCCTAATAACGCGCTCCTCCACCGCATCTACGCACAAAAGAGTGCTTGCTTGTATGCATAGATGCAGTGGAGGGGCGCGTCATTACAGCTCAGACGATGCCTAGTTCTGTTGAACCAGCTGTTACTGTTTGGTTGCATTCCTAACACAATATAGGTACTATACCAAGCTTACACTTACCTTGTTTTCTACTGATAGGTCAGTAGCCTTATTTCTCTCCTTCAAAAGAAGTTCGTCGCACAGGCTTTTAACTAAGTCTTTGCTCAGCCGATATCTTTGCCGAAAATGTTCTTCGTTCTCTTCAAACGGGTTGGCTAGATCTCGCAAGCGTTTTCGGTGAACACGCTCACGGGGAACGAATTCGTCCCTATCCATGAATAAATAATAAATTTCTAGTTCGTCACTCATTATTTAATAATATTCAAATATATTTTATATTTCAGCTCAAAAAGTTGCTTCTTGGGAGCTTTAACAGAAATGTTCAAAACTGACATTACTTGTCAAATTTAAACGTCAAATGAGAGCTTGTAATACCGTTTTCCAGTTCATTTCAAGCTCAGAAGTAGGTTGAACGAATAGTTACTATCGCTGAGCTGATTTAAGAGATCATAATACGAAATAACAGCTCAGTTCATTTTAAGTTCTGAAGTAGTTCTTAAATAAGAGCTTGTAATAAGGCCCCAGGATTGTGAGAGGAGTGTAAGGTTAGTGAGAAAACTTAATGTCAGATGTTTTCAAACCGTTATCAGGTACCGACCAGGCTTAAGGTCAAGCGGGACCAACTACTACTACAACATGCCCTTGAAACACGGCGATACCTGAAAGATACATCACAAAATTTGGTCGGACGGAGTGTTCACCCATCCCACCTCTCTTTTACCCAACTTGTATGGAATATTGCTAGATGAATTTTGGCACCCGGTTGATTATTAATTTACAAAATAATGTTATTATGTTAGAGTTCTCAACGGGAAATTAATAAAAAAGCGTAAAAGCTGACCTACACTATCTTCCTCTTTTTTATAATAATATCATTGGGGAATACATATTTTTTTCCAATAATAACTAAGGAAAGAAACATGCCTAGTCGTACATAAAAGTACCCCACTAACTATTTCTCGGCCAGTCGAACTTTCGAGATACCTACTCGAAGTTGAAGCTTTAATTTAGTTTTCCTTACCTTTTTCGTCCATTTCTTTTACGAATATGTTGACCATTCGTTTTTTGCACTGCATTAGCATATAAAGCTCGTTTTTTTGAATTTTTTCGGTTTATTAGCCTTGTAACAAAACAAATCCATTAGGTTACTTTCCGTTTATTTTGTATCAAAGGGTTTTGGGGAATACCAAAATGAATACCAAAATCGTTAATATAACACTGACTTCGATTTAAATAAATATCTATATCCAATCCAGCTTATTATGTTTAGTATGTAGGTAGGTAGATACTCATAGTTTTGTTATCATTCCATCTACTTACCAAAATATTATCGGTACCCAAAGTATTACAGGCTACGGAATAATTTATAATAAAAGTTACCTACATGATTACTAAGAAAAAGTATTAAAACACTGTTTCTTTCTACAGTCGGATCTTTGGCATACTCCTAGCGCCATCTATCGTGTGGTTGCTACACTAAATCTTTGCCAGCGTCGTGAGGTGTGAACAATAAGTTGAAGCAAGATGTTATTACTTGAAAATCATGACAGAGAGCGTTTGCTGTCTTTGTTTTTGCTACTTGATTGTTTCGGTTCGGTCTTAGTTGTGAATAGTTACCCCCTTATTCTTAAAAACTTAATTGTATCGCTCTGTTATCTTCATTCTTGTTGCTGCCGCTATTTGCGAGTAAATGACAAAGCACGTCAACTGCATATAGTATGCTTTAGTGTTGCGTTCGTTTTTATGAATAAGGGGTTAGTCTTTATGAAACCCAAAATAATAATTAAGCTAAAATTCTTTCGTAAATCGCTTTGTAGCGAAAAATAAAGTAGTAGGTATTATTTTGTGCTATAGACAATTAGTAGGTAGGTACCTTGAATAATCTTCGAATCAATGATATTATGATTCATGTTAGTATCAATATAATATTGTATAAGAAAATATTGGTCATTTCCATTTAAACAAAGTCATTTTTGTTTGTTTTTTTGTATTTTTTGCCCATGTCTACTTAACAAGTTGAGAATCACTGAGTAGGTATTTCCTTGGCGTTAGTCACTATTACAATTATAGTTACCTATATTGCTACGATTGGTGACATTGAATTTGAATGAAAAAAGTTTATTTTGATAAAAATGCTTTGTTTCATTATTATTTTCAAGGGTTTCTGGCTTTACGAGGTTCAATGAAATGATTTAATTATTGCGTTGCATTTCTATTTATCATTTTACCAATATGTAGGAAAATAAAAAAGAACAGAATCAAAATATTTTATTTATTTACACTTTCAACATATTTACTACAGACAACTCTTTTCGTACTTACAGCTTAATTTCTTAATTCAAAAAATAGTTACAAATCTAGTGACTAGATACAATTTATATACTTTTATTTTAAGAATTACGTAAATCCTATAAACTATAACTCATGCATGAGCATCAGTAAGAACTTATTAATTATTACACTGTAGGGTGAGCGGTGATTCATTGAACAATATGATGACCTAAAAATGTACAAATCATGATCATCACCTATTTAGCTCCACACTATACAAAATACACTCTAAAATCTCTTAACTGTGTTGTTTTTTTTGGAGCTACACTTAAAAAAGTGACAATAACTTGGTACCTAGAACAGTATTACAAAAGTCGTCTAAAGGAAAATACCTATTTGCTATATTATATAGAGGACAGGTGGCGCTGCCGTCTGAGTAACATTAGCTCCGTGTTTTAATTTCCATTTAATTTAAATTTCACAAGTATTTCACTTTAATATCGTCGTTATCAGTTTAATTACTTTCAACTATTCTGCACAAGTGAAGGCAATACACTGGTTGCTTTAATCTACGTTTAAAACCTAATTCAAAAAAGTGAAGTGCATTTTCGTGTAAATTTACTAATCGCTTATTTTGCCACCATAATTGTTGTGTTTGTGCCTTCAGACAATTTTCATGGCCTATTCCGTAGCACAACTTGGACTGAAATGTGAGTTTTTCCCTTTATAAGAATATCAGTGTGATAAGTAACATTTTTACGAACGTTAATTTTCAAAACCGCCGCCTGCTTGCTCAGTACGTTCATAACACAAGCTTACTAGCGCCATCTCTGGACTGCTCACGGAACCGCTCGATACTTAAAACTGATAGCTTCACGTGAGTGTTTTGAGAAACAGAGGGCTTTTTACTTACCTATTGATTCTATTGGAGATAAGAGATGGAGCCTACAGCAATAACTGCCGATGTCCTAAGACATTGTGAACGATGTGAGCAGAAAATAATAACTCGTGAATTTTTGAAATGCAAAACATGTGGGAAATATTATGATTTACAGTGCACCAATGTATCTGAGAAACGCTTTTACAATACCTTGAAGGACACTCACAGAGATAATTGGGAATGCGAAAAATGCCTAAACATCGAAAACGCCACGAAAAGCAGCAACTCCGATAGTAGCAATGTTACCGTTAGGAAAAACAAAACCAATTCAACTCCTTTAACCGACACCGCCGTGCTAACCGCTACTACGGATCTTGTCCTTGAAATGAGACTATTTCGTGAAGAGATGATGGCTGTTCGAGTCGAAATGCAGGAGTTTAGAACTGCCATATCCAGCCTCACCTCTGCCGTCACAGTGTGCAACACTCGAATTGATGGCCTAACTGCTAGGGTGGAAGCCGTGGAGCATCAGCAGCAAAAACAAACTTCTAATAGCAACACCTCTCACCTGGAACAGACCATCACGGAGCTTAAATTAGAGCTTAACGATCGAGATCAGCAAACCCTTAGCAACGACATAGAGATCGCTGGTATACCTGAGGAGCGAAACGAGCAACCAACCCATCTCTTACTTTTGATCGCGAATAAACTGGGCGTCACATTGGAAGACCGCGACGTCGTAAGCGCAGAACGCGCGGGTGTAGTGCGGCCGACGGCGGGGGCGCCCGAGGGGGAGGCGCGCTCGCGCCCCATAGTGGTGCGGCTGGCTCGGCGAGCGCTGCGCGACGACTTACTTAGCGCGGTGCGCGTGCGACGGAATGTCACCACTTCGGGCCTAGGGCTGGCCGCGGGTGATCGTCGCTTCTACATTAACGAGAGAATGACTCGTACTAATAGGCACCTATTTTATAAAGCCCGTAGTGAGTCGATGCGCGCGAGTTGGAAATATGTCTGGACAAGAGATGGCAAGATTTTCGCTCGCAAGGAACATGGGGCACCCCGACATCGTATCCGATCTGAAACGGACGTCACCAAAATTTTTGGTCTAGCTTAGTGTTTGGTCGGCCTTATAAAATTAATAGTGTTTTCTTTTTTTTAAGTTTTTATCTGGCCTTTGTATTTGTTTTAATGCAAGTATTTTCTTTTTGTCATGTTTTTGGTGTTGTCTTAATGCGTGTATTTCCTTTCTGTAGTTTTTTTCTCAAAGGGTTAGTTGTTTATTTAGTTAGCAATGAAAGTCTAACTGCACCTTGGTTTTGTTTTGTTGATAAGTTTGTTATTGATAGTGAAATATTTGAATCAGTGGTTTTTAGAACAATAATAGCAGTTTCTCATAGGTTTTGTCTGTTTTTTAGCTATCGTAAACCAGATATGTTTTTTGTGTTGTTTATTAAATTGTATTCATACTGTGCTTTTGAGTGTTTAACAACTATGTGTTTGGGTTATATTTTATATAACAATTATTCACACACAAATTTTTCAATTTTTGTTTTTTCTCATGATGTAGAAGTATGTTTTTCTCTCAAATTATCATACTGCCTTATTATGAACTACGCTACTAATTTTACATTATACAGGGACACTAACCTTTTCTCTAACTCATTTTTTCTTGTGCCTACAAGTAAACACATTTCATTATGACGATCAAAAATCTTTTTAAGGTTGGTTTCTACAACCCCGGGTCCCTAGGTAATAATCACGACGAACTTATTCTTGCAGTAGTTCATCATTCAATAGATATTCTAGCAATCAATGAGACATGGTTGCGACCTAATGAAGTTGATAAAGCCCCTTCTCTACCCGGTTACACTCTCCGCAGCGTCCCACGTCCTGCCAGCGTCCGTAACGGCCGCGGAGGAGGCGTTGCTTTCTACGTCAGGAAAGGTATTCGAGCTAGGATCTGTGATCACCCAGTTTGTGAACCTGTCGAACAGATGTGGTTGCGTTTTAATATCAACGGCATAAAAATTATTTTGGGAACGGCTTATCGCCCTGATTGGCTTAATGTTGATACTTTTTTCAACGCTTTGACCGACTCAGTGAGTTCCTTGGGTCAATGTGATAATTTAATAATATTAGGTGATTTTAATATTGATTTATTTAAAACAAATAGTTCAGACTATGTAAAATTTCATGATTTTTCCAAAATTTTTAATCTAAAACAAATGGTAACTTCACCAACACATTTTACCGACCATAGTCAAACATTGATTGACTTAGTATGTACCGATGCTCAGGTTCGTAGCATAGAGACTGAGGTCATAGGAAGTAAGCTACACAACCATGCATTTATATCCTGCGTGCTAAATTTTAAAAAACCTAAAATACCTCCAAAAATAATCAATTACAGACCTCTCAAGAACATAATTTTAACTGACTTTGAAATTGCGCTGAAATCTACTCCTTGGGAAAACGTTGCTCGTATGTATAATGTTAGCGATATGGTCTTAGAGTTTAACACCTTGCTATTAAACCTATTTGATACATTTGCCCCTATGAAATCCTTTAAAGTTAAGTGTAGATCATTACCTTGGGTGACTGGTAATATCAAGCTGATGATGAGACTAAGAAATGCAGCGCACATGAGGTACCTTTTAACAAAACAAGATACTCATAAAAAGTACTACGTGGATTTGAAGAAACTCGTCAGTTCTTCAATAGATCTTGAAAAGCGAGCGTATTTTAAATTTAAAATCAATCGGTTTAGCAATGATTCTAAAACTCTTTGGAAGAATCTAAAGTCTAACGTTCTTCCTCCAAAAACAGATACAGAACTTCCCATCCATCTCAATTCTGCTGAAGAAATCAACAAACATTTCATAGCCTTGCCTGGTTATAACGATGCCAATGTTTCGTATCATACTCTCTTTCAATCCCACAGGTATAGGTCTTCCGTTTTCTCTCTTAAATGTGTCAGTCGGGACGAAGTTTCTAAAGTGATTTACTCGCTGAAATCTAACGCAGTGGGCACTGACGAAATTTCCCTTGACATGCTGTTGATGACCCTCCCTAACACTCTCGGTGTAATCACCTCAATCATTAACAGATCTATTATTACTTGCACTTTCCCTGATACTTGGAAAACAGCTATAGTTAAGCCCCTACCTAAAATCCCCAACCCTAGAACACACAAAGATTTGAGGCCTATAAGTATCCTGCCTTGTTTATCCAAGATCTTGGAAAAGGTGGTACATCAGCAACTAAACGACTACCTAGAAAAGAATGACATTCTGCCACAGGCCCAATCTGGTTTCCGGAAAAATAGAAGCACTTCTACTGCATTGTTGGATATTACCAGTAATATTTTAGAAGCTCAAGATGAAGGTTTAGGAACTATTCTCGTTTTTCTAGATTTCTCTCGCGCCTTTGATTGCATAAACGTATCTCTATTACTCTCTAAATTACGTTTTTATGGATTCGACATCCCAACTTTACAATGGTTTGATAGTTATTTAAATAATCGTTATCAGTACGTGCAAGTGTGTAATAGTAATGGCTCTTATGCTTCCTCTTCTCTTTTGCCAGTGAAGAGAGGTGTCCCTCAGGGGTCCATTTTGGGTCCCTTACTCTTCATTTTGTATAGTGCTGATATCATCGGCTGCATAAGAAATTGTAAATATCATCTGTATGCCGATGATCTTCAGCTTTACCTATCTAGTCATCCCAGTGAAATTAAATCTGCAGTTGATAAAATAAATGATGATCTTGCCAGGATTAAGAGATGGTCCCAGTATAATTGTCTGGCCCTGAATCCTTCCAAATCCAAAGCTATGGTGTTGGGCTCTAAACTGCAAGTTTCTAAAATAACTTCTGTAAGTCCGTGTATCAAGTTGGCAAATGAAGTGGTAAAATTTACGACGGAGGCACGTAACTTGGGTTTGATCATGGATCCAGAACTACGGTTCGAAAAACATGTGCAGGAAGTCGCTCGTAATTGCTTTTACCGTCTAAAAATCCTCTACAGAATTCGTAAATTTTTGAGTGCCAATCTGCGAATTACCCTAGTAGATTCACTAGTCCTTTCTAAATTTAATTACGCTGACACTGTGTATGGGCCTAGACTTCTGGCAAAAACCAAAATGCTGATTCAAAGAGTACAGAACGCTTGCACTAGATTTTGTTTCGATGTTCCTCCTCGAAGCCACGTTTCTCCATTCATTAATAAAGCTAAAATATTAAATATGAACTCAAGGAGGTTTGTCCATTTCGCCTCTCTCCTGTTTGGCACTGTTAAAAGTCGCAAGCCTTTATATCTCTACGAAAAGCTAACTTGGTCCTCCTGCACCCGTCTTGCTCGGCTTGCTGTTCCTTCTCACCGAACTGCAGCTTTTGAAGGAAGTTTCAAGTACGCCGCCTCAAAAATTTGGAACAACATACCTCCTCCTATACGTAACCTCACTTCCATTGTCTCTTTTCGGAAATGTATAAAAGAGCATATTTTCAAGATTCAACTTTCTTTGTAGTTATCGTTTATTTCTTATTTCAATAATTTCGAATCCAGCTCCTATTTTTAATACGCATAATAATCCTTTAAGCAGTTTATTTTTTATTCTATTTAATTATTTAAGTTTTCCTACTACATACCTTGCTATTGATCCAACGACACAAGTACACAATACAGAACAATTACCATAGAGGAAAAAACTTGTGCAATATTTGTATTACTGTTATCGTTACCCGTTACTGTTACCTAATTTTAAGTTAATCTTGTATTCAAAGCTACCTGCTTCCTCACGGCTCTAGCTGAAAACCAGCGCTTCAGCTCAGGCTGTAGCATTATGCTGAGCTAGCTAGCCAATTCGGCTGTTACATTTATGTTTTTATTTAATAGTTAAGTGCAAGATATTTTTGTTATTAGTTGTAAGTTTATTTTGGGTGGTTTTTTTTGTTTATTGTGTTTAACTTTGTGATTTAATTCTTGTATATCTTTTTTTAACAGTCGAATAAAGTTTATTTCTTTCTTTCTTTCTTTCTTTCTATAAATATCCTGTCAATTACACGCAAGTTTAGTATTTGTCGGAAATAGGAATTGAAAATGAAATTGAAGATTTCATAATTAATATTTTTTATTTTAGCAGCATCTTCTCATAAAAATAGGCTCAGGCGGCTCTCGCCTGAGCCCGAGACTGAATGTTAATTACATAAATGGCCTAAACACGTCCCACTGCTGGGCACAGGCCTCACCTCAACTATGAGTTGGTCTCCAACTCGCGGGCTCAGTGCGGATTGTTGGAGGGGTGTAAGGTTAGTGAGTAACCTTAATGTCAGATGTTATCAAGCCGGCCTAAGGCCTCTGACTAGGCTCAACGACTGACATCCAGCGACGTCAACCGGGACCAACTGCTTAACGTGCCTTCCGATGCACGGAAATGCCCGAAATACACATCACTAAATTTCGTTCTAGGTGACCCCCATCCTATTTCCGACCCGGCGTGTGTTGCTTTACAACAGCGATCGTCGCCGATCACTGTCACCACTGCGAAATTAAATTACATGGGGGTGATTTGGTTACACCTCGATATCAGGCACCTACATTTTAGATTCGAACATCAACTCCCTGGTCACCCTGAATACCTGGTGTCAAATCAATAAAAATTGCCATATCAAACTGTATATTGAGTCTTATTTTAATTGGACTCAAATGAATATATGCTGTTTTAATTAGATCCCTGCATTTGAAGCTTTTTAATTAAGAATGGGTCAGGAGAAAATCCTTTCTGTGAATCTGATTAAGAGGTGAGCGATGATTGGGCTCTTAACGGGTCCCTGATAATGTAGGAAAATTAAGGTATTTTACTTTGATCTCAGTTAAAAATGGTTGATCCATTAAAAGGTTATGTGTTAAACACTTCGAATGTGAAATCATATTATACGATCACACTTTTAACTTATGACTTTCTATTCATGAATTACGTTTCAACCCTTGTGCTAGTTCATCTGACAGTTTTGAAGCCATTTACCTGATATGTTCCACTTTTGAGGTTTATTTGATAACAATAAGCTAGGTTTTATTTAACGAAATATTTTTTTTACAGAAATAAACGTATTCATGAAACCTAACAACGCTTCAAAACATTTCTGGAAAATTGGAGTGTTCTTTACATATTCGGTGGAATATGATCGAATGAATTAAATTACCTTTCATGAAAAACCATGGGCCTAAAAGCAAACTTACTTTGGCGTATTTTGCTTTTTTAGACAGTGAATCCCTTTATTTATTGAACACGGGTGTACATTTCAAAGATACTTTACTTTACTTTACTGAGTTACTATCGTAAAACATCAATAAGTTCGTACATTTCTTGAAGAAGTAATTGATTTGGAGATGCAATGAAGAAATATGTTTTATGATTAATTTTGAATACCTGTCTGCCCCTGCCTGTTTAGTTGCTGTTGCATAAAATGCAATTGTATGAAATAAGTGAACATTGCAACCTATTCCAGTGATACCACAACCCAATAAACATCACAAACATATTGTACAGGATAGGTATACTCCCCATCACCGACGACCCTGACGTTCAACGAGCACTATTTAGTCCGTCTGAGTTAAGAATGCAATGATTTCATTCTTGTCCTTCGACCTAGGATGCCCCCTAACCAATCAAATCGTTCCTAATTAGAAAGCTAAGTTCACAGTGCCCAGTTGAACGCATTTTTTCAAACGCAACGTTTTTGTACCTGAGTTTTGATGTGTGAAACGGAATTTAAAAAATATACTGAAATCATAACGCGAACATACTATAATGTTTGTTCCAGGCTTAGAGTTAAAAGGTTCCAGGCAAAGATGACATAACAACAGGCTAGTACCTCATATTAGACTTGTATTTATTACAATAATTTGTTTCAATGCAGTCTGCGAAAAAAGTGAGGTCTTTGTCCAGCAGTGGGATACAACGAGTTTTAATCAATAAACATTTACAAAAACTGTGCATTCTTCGGACACCGATTCCATCCGTTCTCCCTGACAGAACCTCTCGCTACCCTCCCGTACTGGATGCTCTGGTTGCAGTTCCTCTGGAGCTGGTTGTTGCTACTCCTGAAGGTCACGGTGGTGCCAGTGGTACAAGTTCGCATGCTAGACGTGTTGGATTTTTGACGCAAGCCTTGCATCTGTTGGGAATAAACCTGCTGTAAGACGAACGGTGGTGTTATAATGGTTATTTTTTGTGTTTGTCATGTGTATAGGTGAATAGTTGATCAAGATTAGATTTTTTTAGATCAGAACTTTTTTGAAAGGTTACATTTTTCAAACTTCAAACCAAAAGTGGTAAGGGACGTACCTACCGCCTTTATCTAGGTTGGGTTTTTTCGCTTTAGTACAAATAGGACAAATCGTAAAACCCGTTTTCAAGCCAGAGTAATTAACCACTAATTACTAATATAATTCATCTTGTAGTTATATTTTAAAATAACTGGAAGTTACAGGAAGGAAACTGCTGGTAGCGACACCACAAAGTCAATGAATGGATTATATTGTTACTATTAACAATACTTTAATAATATCAACTTTATCATTTTAAAAAATCGTTTTTTTTTTCACTTAAATAGATATATTTTAAGGATGTTTTTACATTTATTATTGAAGGTTATGTAAAGTCAACGCAATCCATTTCTTTTCATTCACTTGCATTCCTTTAGAAATAGGTGACTTGTAATGACTTCTGCCTGTACAGTCAATACAGGCAGAAGTCTACTATTTAAACTATTGTTTATTAAATAGAATTTGTTTCACTAGTTCTACCTCAAGAAATTACTGTGTCTAGACACAGCTCTCACATCTAGAAATCATGCATTTACACCATTCCTATAAGCAAAAAAAATAAACAAAAACCATTAATGAAGTCTAGCTTTGTATTAGTGTAAATGTATATAATTAAATATGATACTCTAGTTGGTTGACAACATTTTGCAAATAATATTTATTTTTAAAAGCACACAAACGAAGAACTATTTTATGGTATCAAGCATGATCACTATTCATTTGAAGGGAGTACTACGCCATATCGAATGCCAATTAATCGAAGATCGACCGCTATTCATCGACAAGTTAAATCATCGAACAAGTTAATCGATAATTTAAATAACAATTCGATATTTAGAACTTTGGCATTTGATATGGCGTATTACATCTGCATTTGAAGATGGAACCTCTTGCTACTTTTAACAAACTACGAGGATTTCAGTAACTTGTTTTTGTTTCTGAAACATTACAGTTAGTAAAAAGTAAGTGAGTATTGCTCTCAATTCCGTTCACGTATGTTACGTCATCTCACACATAAATACAGTTTAAATTCTTCAAAGTCACTTCCAATCACAAAAAGCTTACGTTATAAAACTAAATTCATCTGGAATTCAGCTTTCATCATTAAACTTGACTCGTTGGATCCTAGCCTGGCCTTCATACTTAATTCAACCATACGTCAAAGGGATCTTAGAGCTTTGTGAGTGAGGGTGCTTTGACAATGCACCTTCAATAATCCTTTTCCAGTGAAAACTACTGAGAGAGTCGGTTCAAAAACTACCCTCGCTCATGATCAAGTTTGTCGTTCTATTTTCAATTTACAAATTATGCTGTTGAAAAACTGACAAAACTAAATACCTAAACGAATAAAAAAAATACATTATAATATCTAAAATAATTAGACGTTTTTGGAAAACGTTCAACAAGAATAGTTCAGAAATTAAAACTTTGAACACCAATGGTATATAAAATAGAATGATTGCGTTTTTCGTGCATAGTGTTTAAAAGTTAATGGGTAACAACTTCGAGACATTATTATTATAATGACTTGTTCTAGACGTTCGGAGTAGTCAAAACTTGGTAGAATAGAGATTTTACAGTTGTTTTTAAACAGCATTATTTAAACTACATTTGGCGAAGTAAAAAGAACTAAAACAAAACATCTATGAAAAGAGAGTACACTATTTCAGATTGTATAGCATAAAGTATTCGATAAAAATTTTAAAAACGAATTCCATTCCGCAAAAAAATAATTTGTTTGTTTTCTGCACTATTCAATTTCAAAACTATTCAATTTCGTGCAAATATTTTTTTCCTATTTGGTAGAAATATGAACTGATAACAAATAGTAATTAATCCCAGTAAATTTCAACATGAATGAACAAAATGTATCTATGATATATAATAAAATATATATAATAATAATAGATATATAATAATAACGAACACCACCTTTTTAGACATACGATATCCAAGTGGGACAAAGCCTACAGATTATCCCTTTCAAATCTTAGTTCTAAACTCCACCTTCAAATGTTAATTCCTCCAGTCCGGGGCAGTGGTCCAACTGCTCTGTCCAACCAGTTGGACCATGGGTCTATACTAGGGGCAGTTGTCCAACTTTAAAAATAGTTGGACCACACCACCTTTTAAGAGTTCCGTGGTCCAATTCATTTTAAAAATATCTGGCTAACCCTAAAAGCCTCAAACTGCATCTTTATGTGTGTAGATATAGTACTGGCAAGTACCTACTGGTTTAATGTTATATAGAACCTCGTTACAGTTAATGGGTAGGGGGAAACCGTCACTTGTCCGAAATTCACTAATCCTAATTTCATTTGACGGAAAACTATTGACCAACATGTCATCTGCCAGATGTATTGTTTGACATATTCTTAACTCGTCGAAGTATCTTTTGACATAAGTGTCGTTTTACCGAACTACGTTAAACTGAATTTCAAAATAAACTATTTTCTATTGCCTGAAGTCTTTTCAACTTTTTTCATTTACCAGATGACTTATTTGGCATTTGATCACTTTACCTAAACCACATTTACCGAATATTACTAGGCTACAACTGCTGTATGATAACGTTCAACGTTTCGTTAAGAATTCTTGTGTTTTCCTTGAACTTTCATGTTGAATACTTGCATGCTGCTTGCCTGCGTACAGGCTGCCAATTCCTAATTTTATTTTAAATCTAAATGAAAGCAGTGAAAGATCTTAAAATTTTTGTGGTACTTCTATTACTTCCGCATTACGAATTACACGATGTGGCATCGTGTTTACACGACGACAATCCCGTAACATCACCGTTCCACCTTTTCTTTCCACACAAGCACACGCAACCTGTTCATCCATTATTTTCTTAAATATTATATTTGTAATCGAAATATGTGGTCCAACTAATGAGAGAATTTTCTATAGGTACGAATTTATTTCAATCAAAGCATAACAAACTTTACTAACAGAAATTGACACAATTATGACAAATGCATTTATAATTGATAACAGCCAGCCAGTACCTACCCATGGTTACCTATCATAAGACCGAATTTTCTTTTCCCGAATTTCATTTTCCCGAAATGACGTTTGCCACTGTATCAGTTGGCCAATTCTCAACTGGATTTTTTTCGTTTGCCAGACGTTTCATTAGTCCACAAAACGTTTCACCGAAGTGATGGTTGGCCGAAATGACACTTGTTCGAAGTACTGTTTTCCAAAACAATCATTAGACCACTGTTTTGATTGCCATATTTTTAGTTTACCAAACGATCATAAAAAAGTTACCGGTTTAATGCAAGCAGCATAAAAGCAGACAAGGATTTTTTGGATTCAAAATAAAATTAGGAATTGGCAGTGGCAGCATGTAGATGTACGCACGCAAACAGCATGCAAGTATTCAACATGAAAGTTCAAGGAAAACACAAGAATTCTGTCACGGCTCCGGCATTACGGGTCTCCGGCGGTTCCTCGCGTGCTAATCGTAGCAGATGGCTTTCGCTTAACCTGCTCCTCAGCTCGGCCGCCTCGCCCCTCCATGCCTACGCGCTTTTAAATAACACTCTTGGGGTAGGGCAAAACAAGTACCACGTGGTGTCGGGGTTGACAGAGTCGGATTCGCCCTGAAGTTGAAATTACTGAAAATCGACGTTGAACGATATCATACAGCAGTTGTAGCCTAGTAATATTCGGTAAAATGTGGCTTAGGTAAAGTGATCATATGCCAAATAAGTCATCTGGTAAATGAAAAAAGTTGAAAAGACTTCAGGCAATAGAAAATAGTTTATTTTGAAATTCGGTTTAACGTAGTTCGGTAAAACGACACTTATGTCAAAAGATACTCCGACGAGTTAAGAATATGTCAAACAATACATCTGGCAAATGACATGTTGGTCAATAGTTTTCCGTCAAATGAAATTAGGATTAGTCAATTTCGGACAAGTGACGGGTTCCCCCTACCCATTAACTGCAACGAGGTTCAATATAACATTAAACTAGTAGGTACTAGCCAGTACTATATCTACACACATAAAGATGCAGTTTGAGGCTTTTAGGGTTAGCCAGATATTTTCAAAATGAATTGGACCACGGAACTCTCAAAAGGGGGTGTGGTCCAACTATTTTTAAAGTTGGACAACTGCCCCTAGTATAGACCCATGGTCCAACTGGTTGGACAGAGCAGTTGGACCACTGCCCCGGACTGAATTCCTCAGCTGTAACAGCAAAACGTTGTCAAGCAAGCCAGCGAACTATCGTATAAACTTACATTGAAATGAGTACTAGAGTTTATGTTACCGGTGTCGTGGCAGACCAGCTTGCGCAGTGACCGGCGGAAGTTGCGTGTCATGAGGCAGTACACTATGGGGTTGATGGCGGAGTTGGCGTGGCCTGGAAATAGGTTTCAGAGAATCAGAATAATATTTTTTATCGCAAAAGACAAGTAGGATGGAAAACATTAAGTGAGATATTCGACCCTACAACAGACATAAAATGTTAGAAATAAAACACAAACATTGTACAATAAAAAAATTAACAGAAGCAATCAATAGGTATGAAGAAAAAATATATAAAAGAAGTTGCTGATGGCCATGTAATACGCATGTCAAGGGTTCCATTAAGGAACACAGCTGCACGAACACTGGCGTTCTATGCTGCCTGTGCAGTCCTGTTCATAGGAAGTGTTGCCTCCATACTGACTCACTACCGGTGGCACACTGGTCAGGCCAACCCATACCGCGTATAGCCTTTTTCACTGTAGTCTTCTAGTTCACCTGATGGAAAGCAGCCGTGAGGCCCAGATATGAGGTTGACAAGTACAGGAGTGAAGTAATTACTGGGCTGGTCAATCTCATTTTAAAGGCCTGCCCCGCATCGCCCACGCTCTACATGCAGCACTGTTAGCAGCAAACAAAACTGTGTTTTGCTTTCTCAAACTCGTCTACCCAAGGTGGAGATTATGGGTATAGCCACTCTACTAATGGCTGACTCACTGAGGAAGCCACTAGCAGAAAATGGAGGAAAAAAAGCAAGAAAATTAATTACGAAAAAACCCAACAGTTAAAAAAGCAGAAAAAAACAATAATTAACATAATAATGTAAAGAGGCCGAAGAAAGTTAACAGTGGCCGATAATCATGATGATGATGATGTTACTCGCCTAATAGAAGCGTATACGGCAGCACAGCGGACACCGAGTCCACCTTGACAGCATTGACGTCTATCAACAGCTGTAAGATGTTGTACGGCAGCCAGCACAGCGCGAACAGAACTGCTAGCAGCAGCAGGATCCACGCCACACGCTTCCTCTCTCTGACGAGACGAAGTCGCTGCAATGAAAGAATAATTTGAAGGAACTTCTTAAATATGTACTTTTTATTAATTTTTTCGGCATTAAAATAGTTTGACAACTGCTGGAAATTTCAGTGAGGTTACTCAGCTTGGGTCATTGAAAACCAGCGTCTGAACCTATCAGGTATTTGCGTTAGTGAGCGTAGTCCATTTAATTCTGGACTTCGTAACACAAGCATAATAACAGTGCTGTCTGGTGTTTTGTTAATCGCTTTTTAACTCATTAATTGACCAAAAAACTAAAAAATACCTTCAGACTTATTTATCTGTCTGCCTGATACGAAACCCTTAACAGTTTAAGTTGGTGAGACAGCACTTCTTTAATATATATAATTTTGTTGTTTTAGGCGTTATCATTTCGTTTCGTTATGATGGTTAAAGGTAGAATTTTGTACACAAAAAGTTTTCTAAAAACCTAGCGGACCAAACGGCGTTATTAAAGGTTCTATGTGGTCCGCCGGATGGTGAGTCGTAGTCCAGCCGTCAATATGTCAAAGATAAACCACACTGGTCTGCACAACTGGGGCAGGGGTTTGAAATATAGGTACGCTTTCAGATTTAAGTGACCCCATCTAGCGACATCTTCGCGACCCAGGTCACTTAAATTAGTATTACAAGGTTGTAATAACATGGACCAGACTGAATCGCTGGACTAGCAGCACGATTCACTATGGAAGCCCGTACTTGTACAGGCATTGTGACTATGAGTACTTTGTTATAACGATCATGCACACATTTTTTTATACACTGTGTGGGGAATGAACTCGCGACCTTTGGTGTAGTAGCCAACTGCTTAACCATTAGCCCAAAGTGGTCGTTCGAGACCACATCATCACAAATAGCACATCTAAAGTGCGGCAAAAGTTTTGGGTTTCAATATAATTAATACATACAATGCTTTTAACTTCCACAAAAGACTCTTATAACTTTTGCTTTCAAGCAAACATTATGTGGACTTTTTAAAAGCATTAAGAAGCTTATAGCAAAGCAGTAACAGTTAATTAGCTAATCAACTTAGATTTCGTACGGGTTTCCCCTCTGTGACGCGCTCAGTGTAATTTCATCGCGACTGAGAACCACTTAATAATTAATATCACATTAATAACACATTAGTGAAGGGGTGACTACATACGAGGGATTCTCAGAACCTTATGGAGATAACAATTGCTTTAGAGGACATGATATACATGTCAGACATACCTCGAGGGCCCACTTCGGACGGCCTTTCAAAGACCAAGATATTGCTCTTCGTTTTTTTTTCTTTTAACGCGTATGACCCGTATCTTAGGATAGGGAGGATGCACATGTTCATGGTTTTGCGCTTAAAACATACCCTGACAACCATATCCCTAATGGGTTAGTCAAAGGCACACTAATTTTTGCCGTCATGGTGAACAGAACACAAAGGAGGTTGTGTTACGGCTAGATTTGATCTCAAGACCACCGGGTTCCGAGCCAGAGTGTTTAACCACTGGTTGGTGGTGACCACACGACGCTCTCGTTTTGCACTCAGATTTTTTGAGAGTGGCGAGTTAATTCCTCATGTTGCCTTACTTTGAAAGAGACTACGTCTTCCAAAAACATGTATTCATGGACATATTGGACAGAATAACCTTCGCAACCCCCATATTTACCCCCATTACCTTGGTCTTTTCCATATTCATCTGAATTCCGATCTCGAGACTTCCTTTGCTTAGCTCCCGGAGGAGGAGCCAAAAGTTAAGTTTAATTTAATTATCGGAACATACTGTTTACTAATTCAATATTTGATACCTTATTTGAATGGATACCAACAAGAATCTTTAAAATTACGTCACACTTATCAAAGAAAGTCTTTGTTACACTATTTACTCTGTCAGTGGATCAAGTCAACCCAAAACTTTATTGACACGAAACTCCGAAGTCACTAGCAAACCTAATTACAGATTGCCTGTTACTTCAGTCTTCTGCGTGATTTATATTTCATGAAATGAGCCGTCTCTGTATTTTCTGTGCCATTTGAGTGAGTACCTACATGCTACCAAAAAATACTTGGAAAAGTTAAGCGATCTTATTTTATTGCTTAAAATACATACAACAGTCATAATACTCCCTAAATCTTTGTAAACTTTTGATTTAATTGTTTTCTTTGTGCAATAAAGTATCTTATCATAACTTAACATTTAGTTCACTGTCTAAGTCCGCCGATGGAGATTTGTGTTCTGACACTATTAGGAAGTTCAAATCACTGTGTCTCTCAATAAAATAGTTTTAATTTTAATTTTTGTTTAGTACCTAATCCGCTGAGGTTAACCAAGCCACCTAGGTCTTCAAGCACTTCAGGGTATAATTGTTTGTTATTATTTCTCTTTACCTTTTTTTAACAAAAATTGTAACTCATTCTTTTATAGTTGCTTTTAATGTTGTCAAATGAAATCTATAGCATGCAGTTGTTACCAACAAGTAAGGCTTCATTTAGAATTTTTCTTATTAAAATTTGGAATCCTGAATCATTGTACAAGTGTAAGTCTTTTTGGTTACTTAATAAATAAATACATATCCCGGCATATAACTGAAATACTGTAAGTATGCTGCCGGTTGTTGCGTCGGAGACGAATCCGCAGTCCATTTGGTGACAAAGCCTCTCTAAATAGGGTAGAATATACAGAATACTTGAAAAAACATAAATGATGATCTCGTTTCATGTGAAGAAGGAAAAGAAAAACTACAAAGTCTCGTTATTTTAGTTACCCGTACCTTAATTAAAGTACTCTTTTCCTTATTTATAGAAACTCCATCTATACGTTTAACTATTCCCAGTGATTTTCCAAACAACCATTCGAAATAATCATCCAATCCATTTATTTATTCAAATAAAGAAACCCTTAATCATGTCCATAAATTAAATATGCTAACCGAATTTGGACTAATGATTTTATACACTCAGCGAAGTTGACAAATAAAGTCTTTCAACAAACTAAACAATAGAAGACTTTGCTATTGTCACAAAAGTCTGACGGTTCCCACAGGGCAATAATAGTTAACAGTTACTTGGCGTTTTCCAATAAATACTTATAGAAAATCTATACCTTTGTTAGTATACTACCTAATTTTTCTTTTCATTGTTATTTTCCAGACTTTCGTTTTTCTGTAGGTTGTACTTTGTTACTTTTTTTATGCCTTAGTAGTCTAGTAGATGCTTGTGTAATGCAACTAAATAATGCAAAAAAAATACTGAAGCGGGAGCAAACAAAAATTAATTAATTTGCTTACATATTTTAAGCATATTGTATACTTATTTGTATTCTTGAAACAGAAAATAAGAAGCCGAGAAGCGTCCTTTTTTTAAATAGTAAAACTATTTCTTTTTACAAAATAATCAATCTAATTCCAATTCAGGCATGTTTCCTGTAATCAAATACATTTCTTACCTGCTGGCTGTTAGCGCTTCCTTCCGTCTGGTCGAAAGGGGGCAGCACTGAACACAGTCTCCGGCCCATCAACGAGTAGGACACCACAACGATGGATCCTGAAACATAACAAAATAATTAGTAAACGCCTACAACCGTCCCCTATGGAAATCCATATGGAAAGGCTTATGGTCAACAGTGGACGTCATGTGGCTGTTTATTTATATATGTTTGTGTGTAAGAGAGAGAGAAAGAGAGAATGCGCGTTTTAGATGAAGAAAGGGTATTTGTGGCAGTGAGAGAAAGAAAATATGCGTTAGTGTTGTGTGTAGGTTTATGTGGTTGATAGTGTTATAGAGGTTTGTGAACGCAAGTGTGTTTTATTAAATGTGCTGTTAATGACAGTGATGAAATGAACGAATCAATCAACGCTTCCAAAACAATTAACTCAAAATTATTTAGTAGTCCATTATGAAATGTTTATATAAAAAGGTTATTAGCCTGCTATTCAAGAGTCAAAAGAAATGTTTTCAAATGATACCTTAAAACTGTCAAGGTTTAAGAGTCGCTATAAATAATTTCCTGTCGAGGATTTTCCTATAAATTGAATCATTTAGTTATGTCAAAGGAGTTTGAAGGTGCTCTCAAGTCGGCTACGCGAGAGTGATTGATAGTTTTTACCAATTTAGTAATATTATTTGATCTGTGTTCTGGTGTTACGTAATTATCAACCGGTTGCGGTATTGATTTATCAACTATGTTAAATAGGTGCTTTCAAACCAGAACCAAAAATGTTGTTTCACAGTTTTTCAGCATGTTGAAACCACAGTCTCACAACCGCTCTGTGCTTCTTTAGTCCCGAGCCTTTTGCTTTCAATATATCTTTCTGTTGTTAGTTCAGAATCCATTTGCCCAGTGAGTGATGTTTTATTGTGTTTTTTGGTCCACAGTGTTTATGTAGGTAAAATCTCCAAGGGTCTTGCTTACATTGCGACGACAGATTATGTAAAACTAAGCGAGGACTTTTGTCGAATTTCGTGTTCCGGATAAACAGCTGCGGATTGCGGTGAATCGTATTCGTAGAATGTATTCAGATGCTAATTTTCAAAACGGTGTTTTCACAGAGATTTTGTGGATCTGAAATGCGATCTCTTATTGGACTTGGAAACTGTGTTAAGGTCAGGTCTGTGAGGAAGGTCGAACGGCACCCTTTGGTTCGTGATAGAATCAGAAATATCTTTTTTCGTAGCCTAGCTAATTTTTAAGTTTAAGCAGCGTTCAAGCCTTGAAGCAAGAAGTGCTGATAGGATATGGTGACCATTTGTTATAAGAGAACTGGATGTTCATCTAAACAACATTATGACTAAACTTTTCCTAATGATTCATGACAACATATAAATTAAATATTTTGCAGTCATATTTCTAGTGTTGCTATTGATTTTTTCATTATTTTGTACTAGGTTGTCTGTTCTTATTTGGTATTAGTTAAATACTGCTTTGTAGTGTAACTAGTTAGTGTTTTGGGTTTCTAAGTCTCTGCATGTATTATTTAAAAATAAATAGAGAAACACAAAAGGACCACATTTTCATGTTCAGTTTTATTTACAAGTAATTGATTGTTTCAATGAATAATCCCGCTGAAGAATACAATTAATAAACGACGAAGGTGTGAATAACTAAAAATGTCATCCAATTTCACTGATTAAAAATGTTGCCACATTCTAATTTAAATACGTTTTCTTTTATTTTTTCACAATGCCTCCATACTTTAATTAAGATTAAGACGATTTGTATTGTCTTTATGCTAAACAGATTAAATTTTCAAAAACGCTTTTGTTTCAATCTGTAGCAATTAATGAAAATTGTATTTTGTTTTCCACTGTGCTGACATTGTATGTTATACAATATAGGTATTGAAATAAGTACAAAGGTATTGTACCTCTATTGCAATGACACTAACAATGTTTGTTTTGTTTTATATAGCTTCTCGTCGATGTACAGTCGAAGAATAAAAAGGTCTTACTTTTTTGCTTGCTCCATGATGACATTGACGGGAACTGTTGATCACATTTGTATTTTTAATCATTATATGCAAAGAGGATGTAATAATTCGATTTATCAAACTTGACACTGCAGCGTAATGGCAAGATCAAACAAAAAAAAAGTATACTCAGTACTGTCAATCGTGAAGGAACATACGTCTAATCTAATTTTAATTTTACTGTCGAATAATAAAGCCTACTTTTCGACAGAACACTCTAGTCTGTTACACAGTTTAAAAAGGCAACATGTGCTTGCAACGCGTAAATGAATTCATTTGAAAACTGGTCAACCCTTAGTTCCCCGACTTTACTTACTTAAAAGTGTTAGGGTTAGTTGCACCATAGTAGAAGTTAAAGTTAAAGTTAAAGTTTTTGTCAAATTTGACAATTTGACGACCAAAAATGACGTCGAATTGTCAAATTTAACAAAAAAATTAACTTTAACTTTAACTTCTACTATGGTGCAACTTACCCTTATTCTTTTCTTTTCATAAATTATGAATTAGGCTATTTATTTCTATTTTAGTAGAGTATATTTATCGTTTACATTTTTAATATTATGGTATTCATGTCTATTACTAAGTATGTTTTGTTTGTTAATTCGATTTGACGATTTAAAAGTACTTTTGTTACAGGTCTATTTAAACAAAGGTATTTTTGATTTTGATTGTATCTTAATACCTATATTTTATAATACATTTTGTGTCAGCACAGTGGCGAACAAACATACGAACAACTTGATTGTTACTTTCGTCGCAGCGGCACTGCATAGACATACATGACTTTGCAATGTGTAACATACATACATACATAAACGGCCTAATTATGTCACACGGCTTAATGAAACCTTAATGTCAAACGTTATCAAGCCGCTCTAAGGCCTCTGACTAGGGTTAACGAATGACATCTAGCGACGTCAACCGGGACCAACTGCTTAACGTTTGCAAGGTGTAGCCAATTTTTTCAATAAAGTTCTATGGAATGTTATATAACTAAGTCTACGCAGTCGTTTCTCTTAAAAACTTTTCAAAATATCTAAAAAGTATGGCAAAAAAATACTTTTTCACTTTTATTTCAACTCGTGCAATCATATAGTGACGTGCGCGTGCGTATGTTTCGATGAATGTAGTACGTTAACTCAATAAAAAAAACAATGTATAACTGTTGAGGATGGGCCTAGGTGATCCTGTCACTGCCTGCCTACACTTTTAGCACTCTAATTTACTTAATAAAACACTGTTTATCTTTTCACGTCTTTACTTTGAACTTACATAAAATAGACTGTCACAAAGACATATAAAAACAAAGGATTATCAAAAACATAAAGTATTCTAAAGAAAATATGTTTACAACTACTATGCCAGTATCTGTCGCCAACATCCTCCCCCCCGGTGTGGCAACAGCAGAAGGAAAGTGGCGGCAGACACTAGCACTCACACTGTACCAATGCCAACTAGGTGGTTGGAAGCGGCACAAGTTTGCGAAGTGGTCGGCGTAGTTGTCCGTGTTTGAGAGCTACCTCCGCTACTCTTACTACCCCATCGCGCCCTGGGAATAATTTTGTCACTCGACCTCTAGGCCACGAACCACGCGGCAGGTTGCCATCTGCTACTAAAACTAAGTCCCCAGTCTTAAGATCTCCTACTCCGCGTATGTCGGGTCTTGGTATAAGGCTGGGCAAGTACTCGCGCACCCAGCGGGTCCAGAAATGATCGGCTAGCCTCTGGCTCTTCTTCCATTTCACGCGTCGCACCAAGTCGTCGTCGGTGACTTCAGCCAGGGGAGAATAAGGCGACGATGAACCAAGGATGAAGTGGTTCGGCGTGAGTGCCTCTTCGTCTTCGGGATCCACGGACACGTGGGTGAGGGGGCGCGAGTTGACCATCGCTTCTACTTCCAGGAGCAACGTATGAAGAATTTCTTCCGGAGGCGATCTTTCTTTCAGGGTGGTACCCAGCGCAGTCTTCACAGAGCGGACCAGCCTCTCCCAGCACCCACCCATGAATGGCGATGACGGCGGGATGAATTTCCACACTATGCGGTTGTTCAGTGCGAAGTCCCGTACTTGGTTAGAGTGGAGTGCTTGAAGCTCTTTGTTTGCACCCATGAATGCTGTGCCATTATCGGAGAGCAATGTTGAAGGGCACCCGCGTCTTGCGATGAATCGCCGTAGTGCCATGATCGCTGCATCCGAAGTCAGACTCCCGACTACTTCTAGGTGAATAGCGCGTACTGTCATACAGGTGAACAGTGCCACGTAGCGCTTTTCTGTGCGCCTTCCCACCGCCACCTGGACTGGTCCAAAATAATCCAGTCCCACGCAGCTAAACGGCCTGGTATGGTGCGCTAACCTCTCGGCTGGCAGGTCTCCTACTGGGGGAATCAGAGGTGCGGTCTTCCGAATTCTGCAAACGAGACACGACTTTGCAACCTTCTTCACTGCTGGGCGCAGGCCGAGGATGAAGTACGCTTGGCGAAGTTCGTTAACAACAAGTTCGTTCTGAGAATGAGCAGCCATCTGATGGTAGTGCGCAATAAGAAGCCTTACAATTGGGTGATTACCATCTAGTACAATAGGGTTTTTAGAGACTCCTACATTTTCAACTACGCCGATCCTACCGGAGAGACGGAGCAATCCAAAGTCGTCTAGCACAAGCGCGTGATTACGAAGTCGACTTTGTTTTGTCATTGAATGGCCACTGCGCAGACATGAGCGTTCCGGTTCAAAAACATCTATTTGTGACCGGAGTAATAGATGGCGCTCCGCAAGTGACAAGTCTTCAACAGATAATGCAGGCGACGATTGCTCAGACTCTCCGTAAACCTTCCCCCTCATCCCTAATTTTGCCTTCTGGGAACGGCCCAAAAGTGAGCGAAATGCTCTAGCACAGCCAAAAACACGAGCGGTAGCGCGTAGTAGTCTAAGCCACTGACTAAAGCGGGTGAAGTCAGCTACTATTGGCACAAGGGCTTCGCGAACGTTAGTTAGCCCGACCGTCTCCGAAGAAGACGGGCGTTTCATCTCTTCCGGAGTCGGTAACGAGTTTACTAGGGGTTCTACAGGCCAACTGGAGGCTGGTTGTGTGAGAAACTCGGGACCAGAAAACCAGCGTGAATTAATTTCAAATGTATGGTCGACACGTGTGGCGTCGTCCGCGACGTTTAGGCCTGTAGGCACATACCTCCAGTTGGCGATGTCGGAAATTTCAGCTATTTCACCTACGCGGTGAGCGACAAATGCCTTATAGGAGCGCGCGTCACTTCTCAACCACTTCAGGACCGTGAGGCTGTCGCTCCAATAAAATGTTTTGGAGGGTTTTTGTCTATGCGCCTCGAGAATATAGGAGCCAAAACGAGCTGCTAAAAGGCCGGCTTGCAACTCTAGTCTCGGAATAGAGACCGGTTTCAGCGGGGCTAAACGAGCTTTGCCTCCTATCAAGCTCAGCCGCACGATCCCATCAGTGCACTCAAATCGCCAGTAAGCCACACATCCGTAGGAAAGTTCGCTGGCATCAGCAAAAATGTGCAGCTGTTGGCTGGTGGCAATGCTGTGGGAAAGGTAGTGACGCGGAATTGAACCCGAAAGCAGTTTTGAAAGGTCACTGAACCACATCTTCCATTTAGAAATAACAGAGGTTGGTAATTCAGCGTCCCATCCAATCCCAAGCCTCCAAGTTTGTTGGAATATGACGCGCCCTCGCATCACGATAGGTGTTAGAAATCCTAAGGGGTCATAGACACGCATCAGGTGAGATAGCACAGCCCTTTTAGTAAATTTAGAAGGTAATTCCGAAAAGGTAGCCCTAGAAAAACACAAGGTGTCATCGTTGACATTCCAGGCCACTCCCAGAATACGGACGTTTACAGCTGACACGTTAGGCGTGCAAATATCAGGAGGAAGAGTAGAAAGTGCCTCAGGTGAATTTGATACCCAGGACCTCATTTCAAGACACGCCTGCGCGTGGACGTGGACTATGTCAGAGGCCAGGCGAGCAGCTTCTTCTGGCGAGTCCAGACTGCCCAGGTAGTCGTCCATGTAATGATCTCTGACAATGGAGTCCGCGGCGGCTGGGTATTGTTTTCGGTGCTCTTCTGCATTTAAGTTTTTCAAATAAAGGGCAGTGAAAGGGCTGGAAGTGGCTCCGAACATCATCGACGACATCCTATATTCTTTTATAGGTTGAACAGGGCTATCGCGCCACAAGAACCTCTGAGCATCACGATCCTCAGGTCTTATTTTTGTTTGAGGGAACATTTCCCTTATGTCTGCGTTAAGCGCGACACGTCCTTCCCGGAAGCGCATGAGGATCGCGAGCAGTGGCTGTAAAATGTCGGGTCCTGGCAGTAGGAGCGAATTCAAACTCACCCCGGAACACGTCGCAGCTGCGTCATGAACGACACGTAACTTACGTTTCTGAGGATGCAGGACTCCGAAGTGCGGGAGATACCAGGTGAGTTTACCTTTATCCTCCGCACAACACAATTCCGCATAGCCCTTATTAATCATGGCCTGTATGTTCGTATGATAGGCATCCGCGTATGTTTTGTCCTTGCTCATCTTGTGTTCCAGGGAGAGGAATCGCTTACGAGCCAACGAGTAGCTGTCGGGCACGGCATCCACGTTTGGTTTCCACAACAAACCGGTTTGAAATCTTCCCGACGGTAACCTATGTGTGGTCTCTGACAGTATTTCAACTGCTCTCCTGTCGCTCTCCCCCAGGTAAGCCTTAGCATTGATCCCTATTGAATCAATGCGAAAGTAATCCCTAATTTGAACGTCAAGAGAGTCAGTACAGTCAAAAACCACGCCATGGTGCACAAACTCAACCGGAGAATACACGTTTTTAATGCAACCAAACATTACCCAGCCAAACGCTGTCATGGCTGCTACCGGTTGGTTACGGGAACCCTTGCGTACATAACGTGGTGCTGACAGCTGCCAGTTGTCGATCCCTACAAGAAGCGTAGGCTTGGCGTCGTCATAGCTTAAGAGCTCGGTTAGGTCTGAAAGGTATGCAGCAGAATTCACGTCTTCAGCCTTAATAGACTGAGAAGTCAGACCTAAGTTGGGAATAGCACGGACATTTTCTAACAGGTGCGTTTCAAAGCTATGACGACCCCTTACCTTGATGTCAACAAAACTAACATCTGTGTGCCTGGACATTCCACCTACACCATCTACTCTGATTTGTCCCTTCCTGCCTTCCGCTCCAATCGCCGAAGCCACAGCGGAATCCAAGAGGGTGGCCGTAGAACCATCATCAAGCAGCGCGTAAGTGTCGTAGGACCCCTTAGGACCCTCGACAGTCACTGCTACTACCTTAAGGAGAGTCCTAAAGGGTGCAGATGGCGAAGTACTGTGAGCTACGACCACCGGCCTGTCTTCGGTTGGCGTAACTGGAGCGGTAGGCTGGTCATCGGGAGTGTGGTGGATCGGTTTAGGCGCAAATAGCTGTGGTTGTGTCTCCGACGTCAAGTCTACAAAGGCCGCGACTTCACTTGCCACATTATGTAAGAGGGTATGGTGCCTTGTTTTATTCTCACAATCAATTATTTGACAAGATCCCTTTTTGCAAAAGCGATAAGTGTGCTTACCCTTAACCAAGCACTTGTGGCAAACCTTATTATCTTTGACCCATTCCCAGCGCTGGTCTACATCGAGGTTGGCGAAAACCTTGCAGAGGTTGACGTCGTGACCAACCTTACCGCAAAATAAGCAAAACTTTTTTGAGTTGCCGTTAAAAAGTTTCACACCGTCTTTGGCAGAAGTGACAGTGGCGTTACACTTGACGTTTTTGACGGCAACGTCAAATGAAATTACATCAAATTTACTTCGTAGATTGGCTTCGCGCATTAAAAAATCGGATAATAGTTCCATGCGGAATGCGTTCGTGTCCTCCCGTGCATGCGCAAAGTCAATCCACCTGGATCTAAGCAAAGGAGTTAGCTTGCTTACAATTTCGTTCGATAATTCCGGCGAAGCGAGATACTCAGGTCGCTGAAGCAGGCGCACTACTTCGACGCAGTTGCGCACTCTGCACGCGAAGATGTTCAGCTCCCTGGAGCTCTCGCTAGCCGCTAGCTTAGGTAGGGCCCGCATGGTCGCCAGCTGAACCAAAATGATCTGCTCCGGTCTGGCGAAAGCTGTTTCAAGGGCAAACATAACTTCCGTAGGGTCGCGCGCGGCGGCCAAGAGAACGGCCACTGAGTCGCGCGCGGCCCCACGCAGCGACGCGTTTAGTCTACCTAAATTTTCTATACAAGTAAACGACGGGCTTGTGTCGTCGTACACCTTCCTAAAAATAAGCCAGTCGGAAGGACGGCCATCGAAAATAGGTAGTGGGTAACATACCTTATTGTTCTTCGATGCTGTGGCCGTCGCTAGCGCTGCGATAGCTTGTGCTAACTGTGAAGTATTAGAATTATTCTTATTGTCACTGTTACACGGTTGGCGGTGGTGTGTACCTAGTGTGCAGTGTAGTGAGTCAGGTTGGTGTGGTGGATCGCATAGGTAGGCGCTAGCGGACGGAGGAGAGCCTGCGGTGGCCGGTTTCGGCACCGCACGCTTAGTCGTAGGTAAGGCGAGCCTCGCCCCGAGCGAGTGCCCCGCGGAGAAGGCCGATGCGGGCAGAAAGGCGGCCGGAATCGTCGGCTCGCCTCTCTCAATGGTCGCATCGACCGCGGGCGCAACCAGCAAGGTATACGGGGCGCCGTCAGGGGCCGACGTGGCCGCTGCACCCTCTGCCTGAGCAAGTGAAGGCGCATCATGTGCGGTCACATCTAGACCCTGCGAACAAAACTCCCTATCAATAGAGTCCACTCTTATTTGTGCATCTACCCAATCACTTACGCGACTCGAATGTTGGCTTGCGTGACGGGATCGGCGGCTGTGGCTACTTTCAGCCTCTATTGTTGCTAATTGAGCTCGGTACTCGGCTTCTGCAACTGCGCGTTCTGCTACTAGCGCTTGCTCGCGCGCGGCGTTCTCAGCGGCTACGGCTTGTTCAAGAGCTGCGCGTTCTGCCTGCAGCGCCTGCTCGCGCGCGGCGTTCTCAGCGGCTACAGCTTGTTCAAGAGCTGTGCGTTCTGCTTGCAGCGCCTGCTCGCGCGCGGCGTTCTCCATCGTCAACTTTTGCTCGCGTGCTGAACGTTCGAGCTCTTCTATGCGCTTCAGATGTTGCGCCTCTGCAGCGAGAACCTGAGCCCGAACAGTCGCAGAAGACGCTCGTGACGACGAAGAGGCACTTGCACTAGC
Organism: Udea ferrugalis; assembly: GCA_950022985.1. Lineage (NCBI taxonomy): Eukaryota > Metazoa > Arthropoda > Insecta > Lepidoptera > Crambidae > Udea > Udea ferrugalis. Next base: position 1,258,448 of record OX465521.1, read on the forward strand.
ACTTGGCAATTTTTGCCGTGATTGCGCGCGGGTTAACATAATTTTGAATTCTTCTGACACCAAATGTTGAGGATGGGCCTAGGTGATCCTGTCACTGCCTGCCTACACTTTTAGCACTCTAATTTACTTAATAAAACACTGTTTATCTTTTCACGTCTTTACTTTGAACTTACATAAAATAGACTGTCACAAAGACATATAAAAACAAAGGATTATCAAAAACATAAAGTATTCTAAAGAAAATATGTTTACAACTACTATGCCAGTATCTGTCGCCAACAGTATAACAATCCAATATATGAAAAAAAAATGTTCTTGACAGAAATCGTTTCATCAGTAGAAGGTTGAAGTTGCGTTACGACGCAGCGCAACTTCAACTGCTACGTTGTTTTACATTATATTTTCAAAGACATGGCCTTATTAAGCGTTGATAAATTCAAGCAACGCGGCACAACGCAATGTACTAACGGCTTCACCCTAAGAGGAACCGTCCTCTATGGGACCGCGGCCTAAAATTAATTACGATGGATTAATTTGCGCGTCAATTTTTTCGTAATCCGATTAATTATTGAACGAAATAACCTGGATTACATGAAAAATATAGTCTTACACAAAGTACCCTGATGGTATTATCGTCGTCAACATTTACAGCCATACAACGCCCACTGAAGGTGGCATTCTCCCTGTAAAAATAATTTGGTGTACTTATCAAAAACTAAATCAAAGTATTCACAGCTTTTGAACTTAAATACACCTTTTTGCATTTGTAGTTAGAAACTTTTCATCCAGTCTACCATTCAGTCAGTAGAGGGTGTAGTCGTGTAGTCCATTTCATTTTGCCAATTTTAAGAACACGCTCTCTGAAGGAATTTCGGTTTATTTTGTTTTTTTCCAGTTGTTTTATGGCCTGATAATTGGGATGAGATTTTGGGACCTAAATTAATAATATCTTTTCTTACACATAACCTAACATTTCAAAAACGGGTTAGTCAGGCTCACACTGATTCCGTCATTCAGAACATTTAACTGTGGTAATTTTAACCCAACGTGGTAAGAAGCGAGCGTACCGCCGTTTTCCAGGTTGCTTGGGTTATCATCGGTGTTTTCCATCACATCAAAAGTAGTGTTTCTGCCAGTCTTGGGACCACCGAATTCCGAGCCTGTTCAGCTGTTTAACAACAGGGCCAAGACGCTCTTTTCTTTTGTCTGTACTTCCTTCTAAATCTATGAAATAAATAAATAAAATCACGTAGGTAGTATAATATGGTCAGGATTTTGTTTACATTGAGAATTCACTAACTTTCACCAGTATTTACTGTTGGTCTTGAAATTCCAAATTATGCTTCTTTCTGTTTTCTAAACAGATAAAATAAGAACGTAAAACTCCTTGGAACCTGGGTTATTTCCCAAGTTAGTACTATTGGAAATGGATTTAGCGGATATTTTGTTTCCTGCGGACGTGTTGTTTTTACGTAACGCATTTTGCATTATTCAGAGCGAATTTCTTATGGAGAGACTAAGTACAAGTTTTCATCTTTTATATTGTAACCCCTGGTGTAAGGAGTGTTATGAGTTTAGTGTAAATAATGAATGTTTTCCATTAAGTCGTAACTTCCAAATGGGAAAACGGATATTAATGTTGTTTTTTGTTAAATGGTGGTGTGTCTTGAACGAGAGTGTTCGAAGTTATAATTCAAAACGATTTTGCTGGACTTTCAATTGTTTAATTTTCCTAAAGTTTTCCTAATCCTATCATTAAATTCTGGCCTGATGTTGAAAGAAACTGATTCTTGAAAATCACAACATACTGGTAAAATAAAAGATCCCGACGGAATAAAAACTTTCTCCTTTCTTCCAAGTCGGTTGAAAAGCTTTTGCCAGAAAAATCAAAATGGATTTTCCCCAACAAGCTAGTGACAGTCAAAATAAATGTTTAAACGATTTTTAGCTAACACTGTGTTATCTGTTATGCCACCCTTCTACAACATTGTACACATAATGTCGTACGTACTCTCCTCTGGGAGAACTGAGAATGAACTCGTTTTTATCCATGAAAGTTTAGGTAAAATGCTAAGGTTTTTATGTGGTAAGTTTTTATTGTGTTGTTATTGAAGCTTGCTAGATTATTAAGAGTGGTTTGTTGGAATCGCTAGGTGAAATTACCAGTTTTGTACTAAATAAACAAATAGGTTAAGGAAATTTCGGGGACTAAAATCATATTTTACAAAAATCCGCTAGTTTGAAACAAAAGACAAAATTAGACCTGAATTTAGTCAGACACCGCTATCACCCAAGTACTCGAGACGCGATATCTTAAGAACGTTTGAGATATCTGACTACCTTTGAGAGCCTTCTTGAGAAAGCTCTTGGTATTTGTCTCAATGACAACTAGAGCTGTCAGATGCAAAACCTTTTGTTTTTAACGATATAAACATCTAGAATGTTTGAGTAGTTTGGTATGTTTCAAAGACAATTTTATGTAAAAATAATTTTAAGATCATCTATTTTGATTTCAGTAAATCTTTCTTAGCAAATGCTTACTACACAAGTAGGTTAAAAATAAATATCTAAGTATACGTAATATAACATAAAGCTGAATATTGACTCAGGAGCTCTAGTCGTGCTTTGATCTTATTTGAACAATTTAATAAGTATTTGGTTCGCCAACAGTTTTCATGTACACAATTTCTTTTTTACATTTTGGCACATATTTTCTAATACCTACATGCACTACTAAAACTAAAACATATACAACAGCACAAAGTAAACGATTATCACAAGTATATATAAACAAGCGGCCGCCCGCGACTTCGTCCGCGTGGACTTTAGTTGAAAAACAGAAAATGATATTTCTATACAAATTGTAGCGATTCAGATGTATAAACTACATTATTGTAAATTTTCATTAAAATCCATTTAGTAGTTTTTACGTGAAAGAGTAACACGGCACATCCAGACATACAAACTTTCATATCAAAAAATAATTTATTTTAACGAAAGACTACTCAACAATTATATCAGCCGTCAGTAGTTAAATATTTATGAATATTGTTATCATGAGATCAAAGCATGCCGAAGGTTTGCTCACGCATTGAAACATATTTTATATTTTTACTTATTAATGTGATAACTGTTGCTGCGATAATTCAAAATAAATCAAATAAACTATATCTACAAACCACTTGCTAGTTAATTAACTATTTCTACGAACCGAACCAATATAATGATATTATCCTTAATAGTAAACTTCAAGCTCGTCACCATAACAAAGGAACAAAAACGAACATCAGCCTTTATAACATCCCACTGCTGGGCACAATCCTCAACTCTCTCACTTTCACCAACTTAGAAGTGGTTCAGGTCATACTCCAACACATTGCATTTTTGAATTGTTGGTCGGATGCAAGGTTGGTGATAGCATTGATTATCAAGCCACCTCAAAACCCGACCGACTAAGACCGATTAAATTTAAGACCGTGAGTTCCGAAACACTGAGATACAAACCACTAACTAGTCATTAATAAGCTAGGTGTTTAGTAACGGAAATAATATCATTCAAGAGACTTCAAGCTCGTTATGCTTCTGGTAAAAATCTTTCAACATTCATTTCTCATGAGAGTATAAGAAACGCAAGACGACGTGTGTCAGGATCGTAAGATAAGATAAGATAAGATATACTTTATTGCACAAAGAAAACAATAACATTACAATTCTTATAGAGATTTCGTTGTACAATGTAGGCGGCCTTATCGCTAAAAACGATTTCTTCCAGACAACCTTCTAAAGATGGTTATTGAGAGATTATCAATGCTATAATTAGTTACTGTAATAAAAATAAAAAAACATACCATAAAATACTATGAGCAAGTTAATAAACAGCGTAGCTAGTGGAAAGAAGTGGTCTCTGCCACAGTGGTGGGTGGTGGTTGACAACCGGTTTGGTGTAATGGTTAAGAAGTTGGCTACCACACCAAAGGTTGCGGGTTAGATTCCCGTGCAGTACAAACATTCGTCTGCATGAACATGTAAGTTTGTACCGGTCAGGATGTTTCCAATGTAATAGTTAAGTATCCCATAGCTAGGTGGCTAGGTGGCTAATAATGTCCAGTGATAATTTCGCACCCCCCCTGGAGAAAAGCTGCAACTCCACTTGTGCGTATTTTTTTTTATTGCACTAAAAGATCAAGAAAAATTAAATACGTATTGTCAATTTTTTTCATAATTTTAGTCCTTAAAGTTAAGGAAATAAATACAAATAAGTAAAATTTTGCAACATTATTAATATATATGTTTCCATCATGGAAACGAAGTTATTACATTTGCATTTTAAATATTTACCAAATTCCCAATGAATACTACCATATGTAAACTAACAAAACTTTCGAACGAAGACTTTGAAAAACAATTTCGTATAACTGTAGCTGCTTACTTCTTGTGGGATTTATTTGGCGATTCTCGTTGAGCAAGTCTAGTTGCCTATTTCTTCCACGAAACTTTTGTCGATATTGTATGTTATAACTATTGATATGTATTCATTTTACTAAGAGTTTCAAAATGGTTTTGACGTAATTGGAGAAATAGCTTAGTTCGACGTTACGTTTTGTTTTAACAGTTTCGTAATTAGTAATATATATTTATTCTTGGAAGTAGGTCTATGAGTTTTATGGCGCAAAAACAATTAAGTAAAACTAGCATTGAATTTACGTGTCGTAATAAGAGAAACATACTTATTCCTACCTAAAAGTAACAGTGCGATTTATGGTAATCGTTGTTATTGCGCGGGAGGCGAGGCTACGCCGCGTGCCCCCGCCTCCTCTTCCGCACTCGAGCCCCTTCGGATCGTGGATAGAAACTAGTCGTGCGCTTGCCAGCGTTCCCTTGCCAGACCGTACCAAAAAGTACGGTTTTCCGTACTATTCATCATACAACAACCGTACCTCAATTTGGACCGTACCTTTTTCGTACTTTTTCTATATTCCTTATTTATTTTTCAACGCAAACAACAAAGAGTTTAAAATGGTATTTACCATGTCCTGTTTTACTAAACATTCTTTGCCTTCCTTATTTGGAGGCCACGAATTTATAAAAACAAAACATAGTTTGTGCCCACCTATCACCGATGTTTATGGTCACTGATGTCTGGAACCAAGATCTGTCTTCTAAAAAGATAAAAATTTTAGTTTATTATTTGAAATGTCATCTTGTCTTTCTATGGTCTACTAAAATAAAAATGGGAGCGCGCGCACTTTTGTCTGTGCACTATTAAGAATTTCGTGCTTCAAGTAATGAAATGAAAATGTCATGTGTAATGAAATCACAACAAAGTTCCATGGCGATGATAACCATTCATCTCTATCTTCTTCTTCTTCTTCTTCTCAGCATTTGTGCGTCCACTGCTGGACATATGCCTCTTGAATGGCTCTCCAAGAAGATCTTGATGAGGCGAGTCTTGTCCAGGTCGGTCCTGCCGTCTTTTTTATATCGTCCGACCATCTGGCAGCTGGTCTGCCAACACTTCTGTTTCTTGTACGAGGTCTCCAAACAAGGGTTCTGTACGACCACCTGTTATCATCTGAAAACCCTTGTTTGGAGACCCAGAGATCTTCGGCATACATGACCAGCCCATCGCCATTTCAGTTTTGTAACTCTCGTAGAAATGTCAATGACTTTAGTGCGTCTGCGAATGGTCTCATTTCTCACTTTGTCCCTGAGAGAGATGCCAAGCATCGCTCGCTTCATCTTTATATGTATATAAAAATTGTTTGCTGTTCGATAGTCTCACCTCTCTAAAACTCGGTAACGGCTGAATCGATTTGGCAAATTTTGGTTTTGATAATATGTTTCTTGAAGCTCAACAAAGGTTGGTTTACTCACCACTTGACGAAATGCTAGCAATACCTATAGTAGAAACCACAATTTAGTTTCTCTTAGCAACCGTTTCTACCTGGCACGTGACACTGAATGTTTGAAAACACGAAGTTAAGTCTAGTCAGAACAGCTAGTAATACAAATAACCCCCTCATGAGTTCTCGCCTTGGCGTGGCGAAGGGGTTTAGTAGCGGCAGTAGGGTGAACCACCGGGAAACGAAGATAACTCTGGCGTGGCAGTGTGGTGGACTTGCCACTCACCCACTGCGTCCCGTAAGGGCGACACGTAGGGTTGCGGCGCCAGTGGGGCCTGCAAGCGCCCTGAGGCACATGGTGGAGGCCACGGTGCACAATCGGTTGGTGGGAGCCAGTGATCCGCGGCTGAACTCCCCTGTGCGCCGCGGCCTGGCGTCCTGATGTGGTCTTAAAGAATGCAAAACCACTATCACACAGTAGCTGACTGGTAAGGTTATCGCCTTTAATTGATGAACGCCGCTGTAGATGTCGGTATGGACGTGAGGAGGCCTATAATACATGACGGCCGGCACCCTGTGGCCAAGCTGATAATCCGACATTATCATGTCAAAGTAGCACATGGAAATCAGGAAACCATAGTAAACGAACTTAGACAAAGGTATTGGGTATTAAGGCTTAGGCCTACCGTCAAGTTTATTGCTTCGCAGTGTATGTTATGCAGACTGCGAAAAAGTCAACCGCAGATACCTCGAATGGGGAACCTACCAAGGCCCGAATGGCGCATCACCAGCGGCCATTCACTTATTGTGGGTTGGACCTCTTCGGTCCAATGGAAGTCACGGTGGGTCGTCCAAGGAAGAGAAGGTATGGTGTGTTGTTCACTTGTCTTACAGTCCGGGCGGTCCACATCGAGTTAGTTGCCTCTCTTCAAACGGACTCGCTTATCATGGCGCTGCGGCGGATGGCTGCGAGGCGCGTTTGGCCACGTCACCTGTACTCCGATAACGGAACCAACTTGCGCGGCGCTGACACGGAGCAGCGGTGGTCCATACTGGAGCTAGATACTGAGGTTTTTAATGCTGAAGGTATCAACAATGGAATGGACTGGACCTTCATCGCCCCGGCAACTCCTCACTGGGGTGGGGCATGGGAAAGACTAATAAGATGCGTCAAAACTTCTTCAAAGGTAGTCTTGAACGAACGGGCTCCTAGGGACGAGGTATTGCTCACGTTGCTTGCCGAGGTAGAAAATATGGTAAATGGCACTCATGCACTCATGCATGGCTCGGTTGAACCGGATGGCGTCGAGTCACTTACTCCAAATCACTTTCTCATAGACTCATCCTCGAACTTGCCTGTCATCGGCGCATTCGACGACTCCGACCTCTTCTTGCGCAAGCAATGGCGTATATCCCAGCGGCTGGCCGACATGTTCTGGCAAAGTTGTGTGACGGGTCATTCCATTCCCTAAAATATGGTTGAGTGGGATGATGGCTGGCTCACACGTCAACTTGTGAACAGGTGCCACCTTCGGGAACTGGTCTGCTCAAGTTTACTTAGTTTACCCAAGTTTACTTATTAACATCCTGTTTTATTTACTTTCATGTCAAAACTGTATGACTTGGTTGGTTGGTAAAACGTTGGACGATTTAAAAGAGTAACTGCTGAGTTTCTTGCCGTGTCTTCTCAGTAAAAACAACCTTCCGACGCCGGTGGTAGAGTCACATTATGGACATGTATTTTAAGTATTGTTTATTTATTGTATTATTATGTGTATGTTTAATAAGTGGTTAAAATTAAGATTCTTGACGATCCGAAAGTACAAACAGTACTTTCAAATCGTCAAGAATCTTAATTTTGGTCCACTTGAATAAAAAATATTGAATTTAAAAGGTGGGTTAAGGAGGTTCTGCCTGACCTCTTACCAAGGGAAAAATGGCACAAGGAAAAGAAACCACTCCAAGTTGGAGACTTGGTTCTTGTGGTAGACCCAAACTCCCCACGCAACATGTGGCCAAAGGGACTGGTCTCAGAGGTGTTCCCTGGCAAAGATGCAAAGACGGCCGGGTTCGGCTGATCGAGGTGAGGACTAGGACCGGTACGTGGCGGCGGAGTGCCGCGCGCGTCGCACTCATCTCTGTGAGTGCTTGAGTGCTGTACCAGCACTGGGGTGGGGAATGTTAGCAACGCACTCATTACAAACTTTTAAATCTAATTTTCTGAAGGTATTTTCGTTAATGTAAATGTTAGGCAACCCTTTGTTTTTGAAAATATCGGGCAGTTAGTCCTCAGCTGATTGCACACTTGTCTGTACGTGTGACAGTGTCAATTTCAAATAAACCACCATTTTTGTGAAAGTTCTGCGTTTTGGTGTGAATCATACCTGAATCCCCTTCAGTGTCTAACATTGACCTAGAAAATACGTGCTCGGCGCTAGGGAACATTTTGCTGGAAAATTACCTGGCGGTTAAAAGGTTAATGTTTAATTGGACTCATAATGCTTCCTTTGATATTTCTTTTACATTACTCGTTAAGACATTATTATTAGACATTGATTGACCCGGTGCAAGTCAAAGGCAAACTCCATCTTTCTATCCTGTCCATGGTAACAAACCCGTCCTTTTGAAAGCCTATTCTTTTGACAGCAAATAGATTTTCCCAAAAGATATGCAAAAAATATTTCAACCTTTTTATTTTAAGTTATGTTTCAATTTCAAATACTACCAGAAGCAATATGATGTTTCACAAGATAAAAGTATGCAACCCTTTTTACTTAAACGAGTTGTTCAAGGAAAACCTACGTAAACCACATTTACACATTGAACACACGACTAAATCAGAACGGTCATAAAGAATTATATGCAATAGTACCAAACAGTTAGACTTCTTTATCATGTCAACAATGCAATATTCACAATTACTCCATCAAGTGTTTAATATGTTTCGTGGAAAAAGTACGCAACGCTCTTTTTTCGGTTTTTCTCGAAATGTATTACGTAAATTTAAAATATAGACACGTAAGCCCATCAAGGATACTTTTAGCTATCATTTGATGTATAATACATATTTCTAATTGTGTTCGTAAATTTTTAAAACAGTTTTTTTACGCTCCTGAAAAGTTGTCACTTTTCACTTGCAGCTTTCTTCCAGGAGGGGTGCGATTTATTTCTTTATTCTTCCTCCTCTTGTCCTGCCTCTGCAGCGGTTTCGGTTTGTTTTTCTTTGCTGGGTAGAGTACAAAATTTGTAGGTCATGTTTTTACCACTTTCTGTAACTAATGGTGTGCAATGAAGAATATGAATTATGAAAATAGTGGTTGTTCCTACTTACCAGGCACGGCGTAGACCAGGATGAAGCTGAAGGTCCCAAACAACTCCTTCCGCATTGTGTTCGGCCACTTCTCCGTGCAGAACTCTATGGTACGCTCCATCCATACCTGATGAAGAAGAAACGTAAAGATTATGTTGTGTTCATGTTCGCTTGTTAGGTTGATGCCGACTAGAAACTATGTGGGCATCAGTGGATACAACTTTGGTCAAAAGACAAAAATTATATAATTATGCTGTAATGTGAAGCTCTTGGGCGCGGAAAAGCACGGGTGTTTAAAGCACGGTGCGGCAACAGTGCGGCGTCGGTAGCCCAAACCCTCAACAGCAGAACTATTTGCCGGACCGTGCTCTTTGTAAGAAAACAAACGACCAACCGTACACATACGACAAACGCCCCGCTTCGGCACTGAAGAACGGTCCGATACGATACGAATAAATTGGAAGCGCCCTTACTTAGCGAAATAAATGAAATGGGGTCTCTCAACTGATTAGTGTTATGAATGCTAGTATTGATATATAATTACAAATTTATACAATTACATATTCATTTTAATTACAAATCTGTGCGGCAAAAAATGTTACGCTATGTTTCATATCGCATAATAACAGAGACGATATTTAAATTCAAACGGCTATTACCTCCCTATTTCCCTAGCAGCCGAAATGTGAATCTCGATTTTCAAAGGCAGTTGGGAATTCCGTGGATACGAAAACTTATTGAATTATTTATGCCAGAGGTTCGGGATAAGAGACAGGACGATAAGCCGAAGAAAAATGGTCTGTCAGCAATCTGGCACTAGGCCTAACCGTGAATGGAGTCACCGACTCACTTTGTCGTCAGCCGTGATGAAAAACTCAGACAAACGATTTGGTGTAATTGCTAAGGAATTGGCTTACTACGCTATGAGTTGCGATCACCGAACAAACCTTCATGCATATGACAATGATTTTATATTAAAAATAGGTAGATAGATTGCTTGTGCTAAAAAAAGTGGCACCCGAAATCATAACGATTCGTACACCTAAGCAAAGCATTGACTGTGTTGACAGTCTGAGACGGCACTTCGCAACATGTATCTGTTTCGTTCATGCTCTAGTAAATACCGTAGACACTCTACTCACTCTAGTAAAACACGGTCAAATTAACTACGTCGTATCCCGTGGACAATTTTTGGCTTCACGTCAGTACTGACATAGCCTATCTACGTCTTTTTTATTGTTATATCATTGGCGCCAGAACATTGTCTCTTTCTATTGGTCTGGAAGCTTCCAATGTATATTAAGTATGCATTTACCGAAAAAAGCAAATTATTAAGTAATAAATTAGGTCGTAACGTTTGCAGTTTACAGTACCAACTATACCCTGTAATGTTATGTAAGGGTTAGTCACCAACTCTTCAATTATTTATATTTTCTAATTTTCCATGTTACAAATCTACTAAGTAATTGATTTTTGCTATGAATGGCTTGTATAATCACAATCCTGACTTGACGGACTTCAATATCGTGAATAGAAAATACATGTAGCCCCGTTGCTCACGCATCCCTTTTTAAAATCAAAAACATATTTAGTCCGACCTTAAAAGATTTCACGAAATACGAAGAGATGCGAAAACGTCGGATTTCATCTCAGAAATGGGTAAATGTTGGGTGAAACGGCGTAAGAAAATTATAGGGGTCGGCATGAAAAGAAATTGGTTCTCTAAGTGACGGTTGAATTCAAGTTTGCTTTTTACACCCGAGAAACGACGCTACAGTCCGTCGGGAGAAATATCTTGTTTAACATAGGGCAACTTGTAGTTTTTTGAGTAGTGTTAAACGATGTTGATGTTACTTCTTCCGAACCGGTGGTAGAGTCACATTATCATTAATAATTTATTATTATGTCACGACTTGTCATACAATGCTTACATAAGTGAAGATTATTTTTTACTTCTCTTAACTTTTATTTTTATTATTGTCACGACCACTGCTGAACAAAGGTCCTGGCTCTTTCTTCAAATATAAACATTGGCCAATAATATATCAATTCGATGTATTATTCATTATAAGGAGTTAGAGTGGAGAAGAGTTGTCAAGTTTGAGAAGTATTTTTTTTTATTGAAAAGTACCTAATTTTAAATGCCTATCCTAGTTGCTCTTACTTCAGAACTTAGCTTCACAAAGCATTCTTACGGTCATTCGGTTTTGATGACGTGTTTTTTTCCTACTGAGTACTTATCAGTTTTGAAAAATATATTTTTAGTAATTAATAATGGAATCAAAAATATTAAAAGTCTGTGTAATACAACAAATCAAGCAATTACAACAGGACGTCACCGCGCCGACTACCGCAAACCGCAAGTGTCAGTACAGGGTATCAAAACCCACACAAACATCCCTATAATATCTTTGATTCCTGCCATGAAAGACATTTTCACGTACTGCCATGTATTAACGTTTATCGGAAAGCTTTTCCGTATTTGCAACCTTTTAGTACGTTTTAGGAAAGAATCTCTGTCCCGGGTTATATCGCAAAAATGTTATCCTTATATTATTTGGTGCTTACTTTTTACGATAAAACAATAGAAGTCTATATAATACTTATTGAACATAATAAGTGTGTGTTTCAAATGATTTGTTTTAGCTGTTTAGGTGATATAATGTTTTTATAACATTCTCATAATCTATTCAAAGAAAAAAGCTCACCCTTACTTTTACTGTCCTCACTTATCCGTATTTTGTTCAAGAATTAATTGACATAAATGCGAATAAAATAAGGAAAATCCTTTATCTACCAGGCAGCTATAGGGTTAAGCAGTAAATTATAGTCACGTGGACGACTAGACAACGTTTTATTAGAAATACGAGATTATAAGACGAGACAATATTAAGAAAAACAGCATTTGGCTTTTTTATTAAAAGCTAACGTTCATGATAATAATAACAATTACTATTGGATCAAACTGGATAGATATCAAATATTGATAAACATATTAAAATAATTCCATATAAGTACAGTCGTGAAATAAAAATGTTGACCACCCTAAGATCTGTTTTTGCTTGCTCAGTGATGACATTGACAGGAACTGTTAATCAAATTTGTAGTTTTAATGATTTTGAGCAAAGAGGATTTAATAAATAGTAATTCGATTTTTCAAACTTGACACTGCAGCGTAATAGCAAAATTAAACCAATAGGGAATATGCACTGTTCTTTTTTATATTTTTTTATGATAGCTTATATCGTTTTATGGCTGATCAAAAATATTCATCACCAGAAATGCCGCGCGACATGTTACAACATGACTGTAGCTCATTATGTTGATCAACGACGCGCAACTGCCCTATCGGTGCGCATAGTACCTATCAAAAGACAAGCCGCGCGTCATGATGGAATATCAACGTGCGCTGTTGTACTACGTCTCCATACAATACAATGTTGAGGGTCACGTGTTGCGCGTCAACTGTTGCCAATTCAATTGTAGTGGATCCATTGTAGAATCAGTCAATTGCAGTGCAGTGGACACGCGGCTTCAACCTTAGTCATTTTGTTATTGTATATCAACCACCCTTGGACTTCACTGTACCTTATATGGTTTTTGCAAAAGGAAAAGCGTGTCATGATATCATCGTAGATGGGAATCAAACCCACACTCGTTACTTTAGGTCGGGTCTTAAACTTCATTTGTTTCAAACGGTCAGTCCGAAATATTACAACGGACCGCTTGGAAGCTTATTACGTAAATGGTTTTTGTTAGCTCCACTAACTAATCTTAACCCTACTCAACCACACGTCTCAAAAGCTCATAATGTCTCATTGTCTCTTTTTATCACTTACAATAGCACGAGATGGATGATGTACAGTGAGTTAAGGCACTGATACAATGGATTTTCATCAGACTGACCACCTTATACCTTTATTATAATTATGATTAGATTTATTCGTTACTACTTGTCCCGACAGACGTTGTTCTGTTGTCAATCATTGACACGTTGAAATGGTTGCTAAGAAAAACCAAATTCTGGTTTTTGCTAGTTTCCTAGCATTTCTTCATATTAACTCACCTTTTTAAACCTTCCCTGGACCATCATGAATATTTCAAAACCATGATTAGCCAAATCGCTCCAGCCGTTCCCGAGTTTCAGCGAGACTAACGAACAGCATTCTATTTTTATTCGAAGAGATGAGGAGGACCCTCTTCATTAAGAAACTAACGCAAGGCTACAGCACTTAGTTAGCAAATAACGTGTCTTGTCACTTACTCGTAAATGGTGACAGCAACATTCTTTCAAGGGGTCAAAGTGTTACAAAATTTAATGTGATGCTTAGTTTATTACTATAATTTTAATTTTATTAATTTAACATTATTGTTTTTATTTTAATGATCTAATTTATTCATTTCTATTCTAAATTTACATTTTGTTAATTTAATTGTATTTATTTCATTTTATTTTAATTTTGTGTGTTTTGTTATTATTATTTTATGTGTTAACTACAGATTGTTATTAAAAAAAAAAACGTTTACTATTATTACGAGTATTATACTATTATTATAGCGCAGTTCGAGTTTTTATGAACATGGGGGCCAATGCGTAATATTATAATAATAATATCTTACTTAATTGTAATGTACAATACACAAAAATAACATTTTACTTAATTGTAATGTACAATACACAAAAATAACGTCACTGGTACCACAGAACTACTACCAGGCTTTTTGTCCAAAACCGTTTTTGTGCCTTAATGATAATAAATGGGTATAATTGACGATGACATCTCCATATTACACAATAACAATCCTTTCTAGAAATGACTATAAAAGAATAATATTAGAACCACAACCTAATAAAGCCTTTTATCAAATATAAAATACAAAGAGCATTGAAATATGAAATAATACAAGTCTTGGCTTTTACTGTTGAGGTCGTAGAGGTGCTAACAGCAACCTTCATATATCCTACTGGCTCAACAACGACACATTGTATATTGTGGACGGGATGTAAATTTGTGCAGTTTGGCAGATGAAAATGTATCGTTAAATTTTTTTAATAATATAATTTAAAAAAAAAGGCCAAATCCTAAACTATATCGGAAAATGCTGAAAGGAGTCTCGAGAAGGAGACTGGGCACAGGCCTCACCTCAACGGTGAGTGGAACGATCCATACTCCGACACGCGGGCTCAGTGCGGATTGTTAGAGGGGTGTAAGGTTAGTGAGCAACCGTAATGTCAGATATTATCAAGCCGCCCTATAAGGCCTCTGACTAGGTTTATCGACTGACATCTAGCGACGTAAACCGGGACCAACTGCTTAACGGACTTTCCGAAGCACGGAGATGCTCGAAATATATATCACTGAATTTCGGTCGGGGTGGATACCCATACCATTTCCCGGCGTGTGTTGCTTTACAACAGCGATCGTCGACGATCACTGTCACAACTACGCCACGGGCACCAAACAAAAATGTATCATCGGGTCAAGCAATTAAAAGGAACACTCTCAAAATACAAGGTATTTGTTGTACATTCTTATACAGACCGAACGAGTAACCGATAAAGTGTAATTTTCCGATTCCAACTCATTTAAATTCCTATCGCCTCGGAATCCAGCGTACATTTTCAAGTTAGTCAGCTGCCTTGCCCTGGGGATATAATGTCGTGTGCACAAATTCTTTTTCTTGTTCTAAATGAGCCTTAGAGCTCAAGTTATATAACCCAACACTCACTGTGTTTAAAACAAAAAACATGAAGGTTTATTTTTTCTCCAAGGCCAGAAAAATAAAAACGGTCAACGTTACGTAGCTCGCGTGAACTTAGAGCAATAAGCCATAACAAATTTAAAGTTCCGCAGAGACGCACAGAAATGTACTGCAATGATGGTGGTCGGCATCGGTATTGCAATGATGTTTATTGGTTATTTATGTAAAGTTAGTTAAGTTCACATAGCGCGGAGAACCGATGGCCGTTGGGGCGGAAAGGTTCTGAAATGGCGACCGCGTACCGAACGACGTTCCGTGGGCAGGCCCTCCACAAGGTGGACCGACGATCTTGTCAGGGTCGCGGGAAGGCGCTGGATGCGGACAGCGCAGGACCGATCGTTGTGGAGATATTTAGGGGAGGCTTATGCCCAGCAGTGGGCGTCATTTGACTGACATGATGAGTTAAGTTTAAGTTATATTTTATTTTGTTTTTGTTTTGTTAAGATTACTTTCTTTTTGTAAATTCGAATGTGTATTGGTATTGGTACACACGTACCAAATAAACTTCTTTCTATGTCAATAAGAGTCTTTAATCACCTTCCAAGGCAATTAAGAATGTAAGCGGATATAACAATATTTTTAAAAACTTTAAACGTATTCGTTTTAAAAATGTTACTATTCATCAAATGAATTCTATGCCGACCGACACATTCACCAGGTATAACGTCTTCAATGAGAAAATGTAAATTCGAAAAATGTTATCGGTCACACTTTTTTTATTTTATTCTTAGGTTATGCAATGCCCAAATGGGTAACAATAATCTTGTATTGCAACTTAATGCCAAACAGTCATTAATGCAAATAAACAATTTGATTTAATTTATCAATAGTCAGAATGTTTTGAGAGAATCGTGGGGTAGTAGTTTGGAATTTCTTATTTGGAGACTGGGCGGCCCCAGTGTTCAAATCTGGCTGAAAGATCCGCTTAATTATTTATTTGAATACGAGTAACTTGCCACGGTAGCTCGCCTCTTACCATTTTGGGTTCAATTCGCTTAGCGAAATGTAGACTTCTGACAGTCCCATTCACCCTCACGACAATAATAGTAATTCTTTCACTACTAATAGAGATACAGTCGAAAGCGTATGTAATGTTCGACCTCAAAGAGATGAACCTCTTTAACGATGTTATAAAAGTATTAAACAAAGAAGAATAAACTCATTATTTCACTAATTACATACCCTTTATTGTTGCCTTTCCTAACTTTTGTTACCTGACTGCCCCAGATGACCACCTCATTATCATAATATTTAACCATTATTTCGTACAATCTGCTAAATTGAGATACAACACGGGATAATTAAAAATTAACGAACCCGAAATCGTAGTAAAATCAAACATTTGAGATAAAGCTTCTGAATTACATTTTTTATAATCCCAAATGATAATAGATAAGGCTGTTGGGTCGTTTCACATCACAAACGGTTCGGACCGCGGTTTGAACCGCCCAAGGGCTCTTTTTTATGGACCCTATCGGAACGCGCCAATAACTTCCTTAAGATGGATATACACGAACAGAAGTGGGTAACGAAATAGTTAACTTTTTGGTCAAAAAAAACAATTGTTCATTTGGTCTGTTTTGAACCGTGGTCCGAATTGACAGAAGATAACTTAAGCCATTCACGCTGCGCCACTGCGGTCCGAAAGGACCCAGTCAGAAAGAGCTTCTGGGCGATTCATACTACGGTCCGTACCCATGGGGGGTGTGCTAATACTTCATGATCATTTAGGTATCTGTTGTTGATTTGTGGTTATTTAATTTGTGGTATCAATAAAATTGTCCTATCACCCCGGTGGGAACCTAAAAGTTAAAATAATGTTTATGAAATTGTTCAACAACGCGTTCCTGAACCAGGAGACAAGGAACCAATGCAATACCCCGCTTTCGAACGACTCGCTAAACAAACAAACAAACAACGGACTCAACTGTGAGGTGGCGCGTGTCATATTCTAATCAGTGCGGATTGTAGCAGGCTGTTGGGTTAGCGATAAACCTTGAGTACCTCGCTCAAGGCCTGAGACTAAGCTTAACGACTGACATCTAGTGACGTCAACAGCCAACTGCTTCTTTAACGTGCCTTCCGAAGCACAAAGAGGCCCGATAAATTCACCACTTGATTTTAGTCGACGGTGTCTCCTACACATTGAAAGAAAATGCTAACTCTTACTTTTAAACGACAAGCATAGGATTTTTTTCTAAACTTATGATCAATACTTAGTGGTTTTTAGTAAATAAATTAGATAATAGAAATCAACATTTCATTTTCAGCTAAGTTCCAAAGTGGTGTGAGATAAATCTTCTTATAAATAGAAATGGATTGAAATTCGTTAGTATCGCTAAAACTCAAGATCCACTGGACCGATTTGGCTAATTTTAGTTTTGAAATAACTGTGGAAGTTCAGGTAGTATTGGTAAGGTGAGTAAACATGAAGAAATACTAGGAATATAGTAAAAACCACAATTAAGTTTTTCCTTAGCAACTGTTTCTACATGTCACGTGACACTGGATGTTTAAGAACAGAACGAAGTATGTCGGGACAGCTAGTAGGTTAAATAAATAAACCGTTTTATTTTGATCATTAAGTGTATGTTAAGAAATTGCAGCCCTATCAATAACCACAAAAATCTTCACGGATAATTAGTTATTTTAACCTGTTCAAATGCAAACGCATAAAACCACTTCTAGACGTAAACGTAGAAAAACCTCGGTAAAGAGAGTGCAGGCAGAAAACCTTTCTTTGAATGTCAACAAAAATTGTTTGCTTTCAATCTCTCAAATAAGAAAGTTCAGTTATTAATTTTACAAAAGATTTTTCATTTTTATGTTTACGTGAAGAAAACTAAGAAATTCTAAGAATCAAATATAAACAATACTCCAGGGGCCAGTGCTTATTAGCAACCGCCAAGCTGGTCGGCCGCAATTTCGTATCGGATGATTTCACGCAGGCACTCGGCCTGACACGTGACTTCAGGCCAATATGCCTAGGGAACGAACTGGGCAATAACTAGAAATACGAAATTCATATTTTATTTCTTTACTATGGTACAATCAGGCGACATAGTTGGGAAAATAATGAAGCTTCAGACGTTGAAGACAATTTTTAAAAAATATTCTAAGATAACATTTATAACGGTAACATTAGAATAAACGTGGGCATTTTCAAACAACTACTAAGAAAATAATTAAGAACTCATAGCAAAAACAGGTGTAAATAAGACAAAATGTAAATAGTGAAAATAAAATAACGAAATTAGGGCAGGATAACTATTTTTATGGCCACGGATGGTTTAGACTCTAAAGGAAAATTTGATACGAAATTGATTTTATTTATTTACACAACCTTGTCCAGACGTATAGAAAATAAATTGCATTGGATGAGTGAATACACTGGATTTGTAACAATACAACGTATTTAATCTCCAGATTATATGAGAATAACCAACTCTGTCTTGATCTGCAACGGCCAGAGGTCAACGGTTTTGCTCATAACGTCAACTGAAAATACACTACCAATAATGAAAGGAATAATTCAAATAGTCGCGGACAGTGATATTCTAAAAAAGAGGTAGGTTACTTGTGGAAAAAAATTGGGACCAAGAATTAGAAGTATTAGTACACCTGAGCAAAGCATTTTTAGTGTCGAGAGTTTGAGACGACACGGCGCAACATGTATCTGCCTCTTTTACGTTTTAGAAAATAATCATCTATCTTGTCCAGACTTTACAACACGGTGACGTCAAATTATAGGTACGTACCTACGAACTGAATAATTTTTGACTTCGCATCAGCACTGACAACCTAATGTACCTCTTCTTATTATAATATCATCGGTCGTGGAGTAACCGATCGAACGACAATAATGTTCGAACATACGACTAATTTGCATTTCTCTTTGAGGAGCTTCTCGGTTTTTATTTCGACTCGAAGCATGGTTGCATCTCATGCATGTATAAGATGGCACGCTTCATGTTTCCTAATGCAATAGTTGACTCTTGAGACTAACCAAATGATCAACATTCAATGAGGGCAAAAATATTCTGCAAAATGCTCTTATGAAACAAACCTAGTCGCTCATTGAGAATCAAAAGTCCAAGCTCAAAGTTTGCCAAAGAGCGATGGAACGGAGTATATTAGGTGTCAAGCTGATAGATAGGATCAGGAACACCACTATTTTCTCAAAAACCGGAACACGTGACGTAGGGGAAACCGCTGCTAAATTGAAGTGGAACTGGACAGGCCATGTATGCACGATGCATCCAGATAGATGGGCCCATTTAACCACCCTATGGCGCCCTACAGATGGACATCGCCGTAGAGGAAGGCCCCGTAAACGGTGGTGTGACGACTTGAGCCATCACTTTAGTGAATGGGAAATATTGGCTCATAACAAGCATAGTTAGAAAGCTTTGGGGGAGACCTTTGCACAGCAGCGGGACACATCAGGTTATTTTTTTTTTTTAAATAATCTTATAGTAATTGTTAATGTTACACCAGTCTGAAGTTGGATGTTATCACGGAAATGTACGACGTGACCTGACGTAGTGTGGTGAGTCGTTTCATTCCCTAAAATATGGTCGTCAGTCGGTACGTCAGTAGGATTATGGCCGGCGTACATGACAAATTGTGATTAAGTACCACTTTCGTATACATCAGATTTACTTATATTTTGTTTCTTAGTTAAAGGAATTCATGGTGAAAAGGTTTAATTCTGGTAAGTTAACTAAATTTATCTTTCATTATTATTGGTGTATTGAAAAACACTCTTCTTTTAATAGCGTTACTTCTGAGTTTCTCAGTAGAAATCACTTTGCAACTATTTCCATTAATAGTATCAATTGAAGTGTGTTCTGTGATTAAAAACAAGATTTTCTGACGATGCAAAAGTACTGTGAAATGGTCTACTTAAATGAGAAAAAAGTAATTTTGTTAGTATTTATAAACATCAACATGTTTATACTAACAAAATTACTTTTTTTTTTAAATTACTTTTTAGGGGCGTTGCCCCTTGTGTAGGAAACTTTTTCTAATCCATTTTGAAGAATATTATATCGGAAAAGCTACGTTACTAGTTTCCTGTTTGCACCTGATGACACAGGAAAATTAACGGTCGAATATTATAACAGTTTAAGGCTTGAAAAGGGACAAAAGTGTCGTGATATATTGTACGGTAAACAATTTCAAAAGACTGTTTGGACTGAGCCCCAGAACTGAATAGTGTTTGAACAGATTGTTGGAGTACGTGTGTTTAGTTTGGTAAAATATCGTGAAAAAATTAGGAAATGTAACGCGTCCGAAACATTCTTGGAGGGGCTATTCAATATTTCTGAGCACGTATCTTTACTTATGTCATCGTAAAGGTTAGTAGTTAGTCTTTGCGTAGGTACTTTTTAAGTAACTTAACATATTTCTGCCTGGAAACCTAATACCTAATGAAGCTATACATATAACGAAACGGGCACCCTATCTTACTAGTCCTACTGCGCTATTATTGGTTTTATTATTATTGTGCTATTTGGTGTGCATTTAACAGTTTCTTCCGTTAATAGATTAACTATTCTACGGCGTACACCAGGGTTGAACTTACTAGGGGTCGAGTAAATGTTATTTTGTTTTTCCCGAAAACGTCTAACAAGATAAGTGTTACAGCTATTCAACATGTGTGTTTGAACATTAAAATAATATACATCCTAAACCTTTGGCTGTCCTTAATCAAACAAGAGAAGACGCCATATAGCTTCTTCAAAATTAAGGTCTTCTAACAATAATATTCAATTCGCTAGTATTTTTAATCAAGGATTCATTTAAAATTGCCATCGGCATGTGAAACTTCGTTACAAATTTACTTGTATTTTTAATAACGGTCGTTTTAATACTTACTTTATATTATTTGAGATTCCATCTCTAAACCTTGTTAGAAATAATCTTAAGGAGAAAAATTAGATGTAAGTAGCTAAATTGAAGTTATTAAAGTTTTCCCAGAAGAAAATAGTACTTACCGAAGAATTCTTCGTCCTGCTGAACCAAGGTACGCTCTCCGTCTCGACTGCTGTCACAGCCAGGAGTGGAGCGAAGATGGCTAGCGCCAGCAGCCACAGCAGCAGCAGCAGGCTGCAGGCTCCTCTCCTCGAGGGCATCCAGGGCTGTCGGAGCGACTGCGTGATGGCCAGGTACCGGTCCACAGACATTGCTGTGATGGTGAACACGCTTGATGCTACTGCTACACCTGTGGAAGGAAAAAAGTTGTAGCACGTCCGCTAACCAATCAAATCGTTCCCGGTTAGAAAGCCAAGTTCACAGTTCCTCATCAAACACATTCTTTCAAACGCAACGATTTGTACCTGAGTTTTTCTCCTTTTAAAATAATAACTGCATTCCTAACGAGAATATACTATAGACGTGAACTAACAAAAGCCCTTATCCCACAGACGGACACGAGCCACACCTCAACCATGTTACTGAAAAATGTTGTTTCAAGCACAAACACTCACTTTTTTATTTTTGCTTTGTTTCATTTTTATTTTATGGTATTCGTGACATTGTTATTTAACATTTTTTTTATTGATAATTGTAATTGTTATCATTTTAATTGTAATCATTTTCATTGTTAGTAATCATTTTATATTTTTTGACAATCTCAATATTTATCTCGTATACTGGACATTTATGTTGTGTATAATGTTATTTTAATATTGAGTTATGAAGAATCTAATCTGTCCTAATCTAAAATATTGATGAATTTCATAATAAACGATATGTTCAAGAAGCAGTTTTACTCAAATTACCAATGAATTCTTAACGAGCTTGTCTTGGAACGTTAGAGGTTTAACAAATTATTAATACTTAACGAGATCGTTCTTTGAAACACCAAGAAAATTCAAAGATGTTAACAAGAACAAATGTAACTCTGTTAAAGATATGGATGGATAAATAATCTAAAGATCCACATAATAATAACAAATCAGAAGTGCACGCCATACTTGTGAATCGGTAATTTGTTTAATATATTGCTGTTTTTCATACAAACTCGGCAGTGTACCATTCCATAGGCTCAGGACTGCTCGTTTACCGGCATTCCCATCACCGGACGGCCAGCTGTCCAATACAATGCAAACTTTACAATAAACACAAAGTAACTCGGAAACATTTGAGTTTCGGGCCAGAATGTCTTACCAATGAGGTCAGTAGGTACAGTCAGTCCGTCAATTAGTAGGTGTTTTATTATTATGGGTTTATTTTTGGTAAGTACCTACAACCTACAAGATGATTTTTACAACATCTTTTATAGCCACACACTCCTTGTTCATTGCCTGATAGAGTGATAAGGATAGTCCTTTTTATTATCTTCAGCTGTTCTGCGTAAAAAAGTAGTAAAGTAGAGGAGATTGAGTAACATTACGGCCTCTCTAAAATTTATTTTAGTAGGCAGCTTAGTTAATGTTTAACTATATTCTTACTTTTTTCAGTTCCCGAATCAGTTATCAATTTCCAAATGTGGTAAATAGGCTATATGTAATAATAGCATTATCGTTGTTAATTTGAAGTGATCTACAATCGAGGCATATTTCGACCGAATAGAAGGAAAATAGAGAATATTGTTATGAATAAAGTGGTAGGTTTTTAAACACTGTTTATCTGCCTTAGTTTGTTATTCACGTTAGTGTGTTCTGCTTTCTGTTAGGTACAACTAGATTATCTTTTGCTACGTAGTTTTAAATAAAAATTTGATAAAGTATAAAGTAGATGTCGTATAGTTTTAAACAATAGTTATAATATCATTGTTTTTTTTTTTGGATTTTCACCTCTTAGTCTGTTATGAAAACTCCGCACAAAAGCGAGTGGTTCTTTTTTTAAGGAAAGTAGAAACGAAATTAATGTTCTAGGATAGTATTGAAGCAACCAAACTTACCAATCCTAATCCTTGTACCTATTTTTACGTCAAATCAGTTTCTTTAATTAACATTGTTTGTACCTAACTTGTATTTTAAAAAAAAATAGGTAAAAAAACTTTTTAAGTTAAACGGTTTTATGTTAAACATGCATTACAATGTTTTAGATAAATGTACTAAAAACCAAAAAATAATGAAATAGATACAGTCGTGGGAATTATAAACATATGCATAGACTAGACTAAAATAAAACCGTGGGGCACGTCAATTTGTCTACAATCGTTGATTAAAATGTTTGTTTTGGAATGTTACACTATAATTAGGCAGTTGTTCAACCGACAACGATGGACGTGTGATAAGTAGGGCTAGAATGTGGAAACAAGCTAGCAAGCTTGAATATAAGCGAGTTTTAGGGTTTCATAGTGGTGAGCGAGTAGTACTTTTATCATATGTTTTGTCGATTAATAAAGAGAAACTACGAGCTGTGAAGCGATTCCTCGCCAGCCAGCAGTGTGAATGTCCAACGATAAACTAGTTGAAACATCTCTTTTATTTACATGGAGTTAATAACTATTGGAATTTCCATGAGCAAGAAAATAGTAAGTAATTTCCTTACCGTCTGCGGGCCAACTGCCTAACGACGAATTAAACGATTCTTCTATCGCACATTAAGTCGATAATTTGTAGACAATTGACGTGCCCCACGGTTTTATTTTAGTCTAGTCTATGCATATGTTTATAATTCCCACGACTGTATCTATTTCATTATTTTTTGGTTTTTAGTACATTTATCTAAAACATTGTAATGCATGTTCAACATAAAACCGTTTAACTTAAAAAGTTTTTTTACCTATTTTTATTTTCTAGTTTTTAGTTTTTATTTCGGATTCTGTTTAATTCATTTAGTGCTTCATTATTGCAAGGTTTCTTCCCGTTAGTTTATTGCAGTCCAACTCCTCTATACGTAGTCCCTGCAAAGATCTTACTCTACTAAGAGCCACGTGGGCTTGACTTTCTTCAAACAATAAACTAACGGGCAAGAAACCTTGCAATAACGAAGCACTAAATGAATTAAACAGAATGCGAAATAAAAACTGAAAACTAACAAAATCTTGACTTGGGTGGTGGATTTAGGCTGGATTAATCAGATACCTAAATTACAGGTTCAATTTCTAAATTTAAATCTTATTATTATACGCCATTTAGTGGCTGCGCCCATCTTAAATATTGAGGTTGTATAGTGCACTGTATTCTTCTTGTCAAGCCCTTTTATTTGATACCCATATTGGTGTGATTGATAAAAAAATGTTATCAGCCATTTGGTAGCGGCGTGGAGCTCCAGAGGCGTGGAGTAGAAGTGTGGTCGTCCTGTTCTTCAAAAAGGGAGACAAAACCCTACTGAAGAACTATCGACCCATTTCCCTTCTAAGCCCCGTCTATAAGCTGTTCTCAAGAGTGATCACGAACCGTCTTGCGCGAAGACTCGACGAATTCCAACCACCGGAGCAGGCTGGGTTTCGGAGTGAATACGGCACCATAGACCACATCCACACAGTGCGGCAGATTTTACATTTGTGGACTATGAGAAGGCCTTTGACTCGATTGAAATCTGGTCTGTTCTGGAGTCCCTGCAGCGATGCCGTGTAGATTGGCGATACATCCAAGTGATGAGATGTCTTTACGAAGCAGCCACTATGTCCGTCCAAATCCAGAATCAGCAAACAAGTCCTATACCGTTGCATCGAGGTTTGCGACAAGGGGATGTTATCTCCCCGGAATTGTTCCCAAATGCAATGGAGGATATGTTCAAGACGCTGAACTGGGAAGGACGTGGTATCAACGTTAATGGCGAGTACATGTCTCACTTGCGATTTGCTGACGACATCGTCATCGTGGCAGAAACGCTGCAGGACCTACAACAGATGCTGAATGACCTGGCTGACTCTTCTGTGCGCATCGGTCTACGGATGAACTTGGACAAAACCAAGGTCATGCTCAATGAACATGTACTACCGGAACCGATAGCGATACACGGCGCCGTTCTCGAAGTTGTACAAAAATATGTATACCTCGGGCAGACATTGCAGTTAGGTAGAAACAACTTCGAGGACGAGGTGAATAGAAGAATTCAGCTGGGCTGGGCAGCGTTTGGAAAGCTACGTCGAGTTTTCACATCGTCGATCCCACAGTGCCTAAAGACAAAAGTCTTCAATCAGTGCGTCCTACCCGTCATGACATACGGAGCCAAAACGTGGACACTAACGGCACGGCTGGTCCACAAATTTAAAGTCACTCAGCGGGCTATGGAGTGCGCTATGCTCGGCGTTTCTCTGCGAGATCAAATCAGAAATAAGGTGATTCGGCAGAGAACCAATGTTTTCGACATAGCCCACCGGATTAGCAAGCTGAAGTGGCAGTGGGCTGGCCATGTTAGCCGTAGAACCGACAAACGTTGGAGTAAACGTGTTCTTGAGTGGAGACCGCGTCTCGACAAGCGTAGTGTAGGACGTCCCCAGGCAAGGTGGAGTGATGATCTGCGCAGAATGGCTGGCAGGAGCTGGATGCGAGCAGCCGAAGATCGAGTACAGTGGCGTGCAAAAGCAGAGGCCTATGTTCAGCAGTGGACTACAACAGGCTGATGGTGATGATGATGATTTGGTAGCGGCGTCCATCTTAGATTTCAATTTTGCATAGTAAATTGTATTCTACTTGTTGAGACCTTTCATTTGATACCCATGTTGATGGGATTGATCAAACCTACGTTATCCGCCATTTTGTAGCGGCCGCCATCTTGGATTTCATTTTTTTATAGTATATTGTATTCTGCTTGTTGAGCTCTTTCATTTGATACCCATATTGATGGGAAAATATAAAACATAAATTATCCGCCATTTTGTAGCGGCGGCCATCTTGAATTTATAATGATGATGAATAAACATAATTGTATTGTCACCAAAATCCAAAGTGTATGCAAAATTTCAGATTAATCGGTTGACAGGAAGAGGGTGAAATTTGAATTACTAGATTTGACCCAAGAATAAATAAAAAAACAAACGGGGTGAGCTAAATATAAAACCGTTTAAAAAACCGTTTAAAAACCGTTTAACAAGCGTGGCACGACAACGCAATTCTCTCTGGTTGCAATTGTTTTCTTTTCTTTTTATTTTATGTCGCGGTGGCTGCGCGTCATCCAGCCAGGTTACGCGGATGACCATGGAGGTTCAATATCGCATCGACGAAAGCTTGATCTAGTACACTTATAACTCCCCGTGGCGCAGTTGTGACAGTAAATTGGCAACGAATGCTGTTGTAAAGCAACACACGACCGCTGACCAATCCAACCGAAATTTAGTGATGAATTTTTGGGCTTCTTTGTGCTTTGGAAGGCAAGTTGTGCAGTTGGTCCTGGTTGGTGACAGCAATTTCAGTCCTTAGGCCTAGTCGGAAGCATTAGAGCGGCTTGATAACATCTAACACTAGGATTTCTTACTAACCTTCCACACCTCCACTAATGAGCCCGCGTGTTGAAGTGTCATAGTTGAGGTGAGGCCTGAACCCAGCAGCTGCAGTGGGACGTACTCGTATATAGGCAGTAAATATTATGTTATAGCCATTTCATTTTTAAGTTATGAAAACTTATAATTATCTTTCAACAGGGGTTACTAGACAGATCGCTTTTATCATGTATCAGCTTTAGTAAAGCTAAATCATATAGTTTCTTAGGGTAAACCCCATAAAACCTCTCCACTTTATCCCGAAACAAATACTCTGACGAATCAACAAGCTTGATTGCCCGGATTAATGGACGAGAGTCAACATGGCCGCAAATTAGTCGTGGGTTTATACAGAGAAAGGGCAAGTGGTCTAAAGGTTAGCCTTTTACTATTAGATACGTCTAACTTTGTTTTCCGGCAATTCTATATTAATTAATTAGAATGATACAACCAGTATCCTACTAATATTATAAAGGCGAAAGTTTGTATGTCTGGATGTGCTGTGTTACTCTTTCACGTAAAAACTGCTGAATGGATTTGAATGAAACTTTACAATAATGTTGCTTATGCGTCTGAATAACACATAGGCTACAATTTATAAAGATATTGTGTAAATTGTTGGAAATATCAAGTAAAACAAGAAAATTTACTCGGCATCACGTGGACGGCTGCTGTCATTAGCGTAACTATGGGTGCGTTCCGAATTAGAAGGGTTTAACATCGAAATAACATTTGGGCTACAATTTGTACTCGGTGGCTGAACTAAATTCCACGCGGACGAAGTCGCGGGCGGCCGCTAGTTTACTCATAAACTATTCTATTCATGAATACTGTTTTTTTTTAGGATCAGCTGATGATAACGATGGTAGTTATTTAAATGAATAACTACCATATTACCACATATGTGGCACAGTTCATTCAGTTAATAACCACATGAAATTAGTAACTAAAATAAATATTTTAATTACTGATTTTATGTGGCACAGTTCATTTAGAATGAAGCTAATTAAAAGTTTCAAATGCCTTAAAACTTTGGTATTCAGTCGGCATGCAGTCAAATTGAGAGCGTTTCGAATAAAAATGTGAAATATTTTTAACTCCAACACGTTTTTGTATTCGTATGTTAAATAAAGTTTGTATTAAACTGTGCCATTTTTACTAAATACAATCTAATGTACAAGTATAAAAGTATATTTGGGATAGTTCTAAATTATAGTACCCTCCTATAGATTTTGGGAGGATAGAGAATTTTGAGAATATTGATGAGAGGTCATTTTCAAATTGTAATGTAAGGCCTAACGTATCGCCTACTGTGTCTACCCGTCAACTCAAGGTTTCAAGCTTCCCCATTGCATTTGTATAGGCTCACCGAGTTTAATAGCTCTGAGCAACAGCACCTGGTGTTGCACGCAATGTTTGTTAGGCTTGTTTGCTGTCTCCGAATGGTCACATTTTGCAAACACACATTTGACTTAGCTGTCACCAAATGATTAAGTAGTGTTTGTATCTTAAGGTCACAGCCCATTAAACCGGTCGCAACTGCACGGCTGCGACCTAGCAAATATCGTGTCATCGTTTGAGTACTAAGTTGTGATTGGTATAATAGATATTGCAATATTAATATGAGGAAGCCAACGGAGAGCTAACGGCGAACTGTCAAAGCTCTAGCTACTACAAATTATACCACTTAACTCGCAGCTCGTTCACTAGACTTTAGGTTCAAATTTGAAGAGGAAGATAATTGCTGCCAATAATTTTCCTGTCAGATTCTGTCGATCTCGTGTCGTAGAGCATATTTATTTATTCATAACATTGCTAAAATTTAAATCCCAACAGGTTCAGTATAATATTGATTTCCCATCAGATAGTTTTCGCTTATAAATTTTGAGCGATTTCAATAAAATGTTTTTTTTAGTTTTGTCCAAACTATTTAAATCGATGCACAATATTTATTCTGCAAAATTATTTATAAAACAGGTTAAACAGGTTAAACTAAACTGAAAAACCAATAAAACTATTGATATTACTATACCTATCTCGATTTCTAATGCAATGAACAGGAAATACTTAGTTAACATTTTTTTTTTTATCAAATACAGACGCACGGAGATGTATCAAACAAAGTTTGGAATAAGAAAGGAACATTGCACTATATATTTTTTTATTGTTTGCTTTAGATGATAATGTGTAATAGTATTGTTAATATGTTGCAAGATGTGTTGTCAACATGAGGGCTTACATTTGTCACGTAATATTTAATTTCTATAAATTAATGTATTTTTTCTGAATCTTAATCTGGCAAGAAACTTGATAGAGTTACTTTTTTCAATATTGTTTGACTAAAATCATCGACCTCATTGCAAATAGACTCTTGATGAGAGCCGTGAGGCTTGAGTATATTTTATTAAGGTAAATTAAGGAAAGTAGAGGATAATATTTATACGAATATTATATATATTTAAAAAAGGTAATTTTCTTGTGCTAGTTACATAAAACAATTATTCATTAAAGCAACGGCTACCAATTCAATTCAATTCACACCATGACTTCATAATATTTTATTTAACGTTATAGTTTGCAATAAATAATTGAATTAAATTTAAACTATTTTAAATATCGGCTGAATCAACTTCACATAATCTGTGTTGTGTGAGTGTATTTTTGATACACTCATTCATCATTCAATGATGTAATGTTCTATGATAAAAAATACTTTTAAAAACTGTTATTTCAAAGTGCCATCATTAACTGCATTATTGCAACCACAAAATATTACGTCACTTTTATAAAATAACTATTAAAAATTGTCTATAATAATCAGTCAGCCTATTTTGTACCTAATTTTCTACCATAAATGCAGCTGGATCTTGTAGTCTCTTGTTAAACGTTGAACATCGTTCGTTGGCTCTGGTTTTTGGAACAGTTTGAAATTATAATACATTTGAGAATAATAAGAAAAACGGCATTGCTGATTCCAACCATAAGTTACACCAGGAAAATTTTACTCTGTGATAATACTGCTGTCCTGTGAAAGTGGGGTGACTTCCTCTCTAGTCTCAGAAGAAAACGGAAGCCTGACAAAATACTCTGTGCAAGAACACTGCTTTCAACATGAATCAAGTTTGTATATTCATTGTCTTCACGCTATTTTCGGTGTTAGCGGTACCCATTCCCGAAGTTGAAGATAATTCATCATCAGAAGCAGGAGATATACAAATAGGCATGGTATTCTGTCACGTAGGCGACAATTTACCAGTCAACCACGATTGGAGTGATACCACGTACGATAATAGTGATAAAACGTACGATCTCAATGATAATACACACGATGATAGTGAAAAAACGTACAATCTTAGTGATAATACGTACGCCGATAGTAATAAAACGAACGATCGTGGTGATAAAACTCACAGTTATATTGATAATACGTACAATATCAGTGATATTACACCAGATCTTCCGACACACCAAAGAATGTTTGAGCCCATAATATTCTTCGATCGGCAAATTTGTCCCACGGATCATTACTTCATCAACGGCCAGTGCGTCAAAGGAAACAATGATTATGATATTTAAAAGTAAACAGAAAACAACGTGACGGCTTACTGTATTGTTAGTTTTTTAATAATGAATTACCTATGTATAAAGCAATGTAATCAATAAGTTTTGGATAAGTAATGTTTAACTCATTAAAAAACGGAGTCTATGTATCAATTCAGTTGTTTTTTAAGTTATTCGACTGCAGAGTCATAAATTAATTTACCCTAAAAGACATGACTCAATTGATTTTTTTCTGTGTCTTCGCCATTAAATCCAGGCATTGAGGTTCAAATTCTGGTATTTGTAATTGCATCGTCGCTTTCAACTGCTGGTATATTTAAGTTAATAAAAATAGACTGTACCGCCAGAGTGTCCAGAGTACGAAAAACACGAGCCCCCCTTCATATTTACATTCTACAATAAACTCCTTGCTAAGATTTTCTAGATTGACTATTGTTTCTCGTGTACGATGTACGCAATGTCAGGATTGAATCTGTGCCAGCGTAAATTTCTGAGAAAGTTATCAACTAAACGTGGATTGATACGGCAATTACCCACTTGGAGGATAACATGAGGTTAGACTTTAGAAATTCAACAGGATTTGCTTGAGAAGCGACGAACTTAAGATTTATCTGCTCTTTAAGAAATTCTTTACGGAGTGGTGGGTAGCTCTTTGCCTAGGGAAAGTGCATTTTATTATTCCTGGCATTGAAATAAACAAAAATAGGAAGATGCGTTACGTTCATACTTCGCGAATTCTAAAAATGGACAGTCACAACAACACACACCCTCACAGTTACAATCTCACTCACAATTATACGAGCGCCTCGTCCTCTAGATTAGTGAGTTAAGATATTATATTTACACATGTAGTATCGCATACGTACCACCGCTCTGCACTATAGTTTAGAGAAGTTATTTTACCCTTGTTTTAATTTTTATTTATTTTTTAAAATGTGGGTAGGTGAATCTTACCTTTTGTCGTCTCTGTCGTGGGAGCTCATTCGCAGTTTAGTGCTCAACCGCTCAACATATTTTGCAAATATCATCGTCTTACGACAGTGTAATTGTGTTTGTCAAAAAAGATGCCGAAGCGCAAGCGATCCAAGGAGAACGACGTAAATCGTATTCAAAGAAAAATCCAAAAGTTAGAAAGAAAATTAAATAAACGTTTAAACAGTGTGAGTTCCGGTACTTCGTCTGAATTGGAAGAGGTTTCACCTCTGGATTATGGAGCAGGTTGGTGTTAAACTTATATACCTAGCCATTTACATGCAATCTGAGTAGTCATTGGGGCTGTCTCGACGCATAAAAAAATAGTTGGCGTTCCTTCCGCTGGGGATTGTAACCTAACTTAACATTTTTAAAGGTATTGACCTCATTAATTTTATGCAACCTGAGCAGTCATTGGGGCTGTCTCGACGCATTTAAAATTCGCTTGGTGTTCCTTTGCGTAAAGTGAAGTTTTTAGAGGTGTTGACCTCGTTTATTTTATGCAATCTGAGTGGTCATTGGGGCTGTCTCGACGCATTAAAAACCTTCCGCTGGAGATTATAACCTAATCTAGGTTTCTTATGTTAATTTATAAAAATAAAATTAGCGTTAATTTTCATTACTGAATACCTAAACGGTGTAAATATAAAATAATTTAAATAAAATAGTAACGGCTAACAGGCGTTATTTGATGGCTTTTTCAGATACACCTGCGTTAATTCCGAGTGATTGGATACTTGAAATGCCTGATACGGCTACAGATAATAACCTGCCAGACATTCCTTCGAGTGTTTCTGCAACACACACTGACCCTAAGGCAATTATTTCTTCGCCACAGCCTGAACCTAATATTTTAGACCATTCTCTTCCTACAGAAGAGACAATTCCTCAGGAAACTCTAGACTTAGATAGTGATGTTCTGGAAATTCTCGGCGAAGATCCAAGTCAAGAGAAGAAAAATGGCCCAGAAATCCGCAGCGAATTGGCTAACCGCATAAATAATTTTGTCACAGAAGGTATCAGTAAAGAGTTACGAAAAGATTTAATTACAAAATATCCAATACCATCTAACTGCACCCAGATAGATGCTCCAAAACTCAATGTGGAAATAAAAGCCGCGCTTACAGAGACAACACTGAAGCGCGATAAGGGAATCGAGACAAAACAAAAACAAATGGCTAGCGCCATAGCAGGCCTAGGTAACGTAATAAATACCTACATTGTCTCAAAATCAAAGAACAACGAAATGTTGCAAAAACTAATGGATATTAACAAAATCTTATGCGACTTACAGCACGCAGATTCAGTCACTAGAAGGAATTTTATATTGTTTGTACTTAAGGGTGACATGAGCAAACATCTTAAGAATACAAAAATTGACACTTGCCTGTTTGGTGAAGATTTGCCAGAAACTTTAAAGTCTGCAAAAGCAGTAAACAAATCTGGTGCCGAGTTGAAACCTGAGCAGCCCAAGCAGACTGCACCAAGATCCAACATTCCAACAGGACAAAGGACTATTCATTTAAACCGCAGAGCGCCGGCCCAGCCACGCAGGCTGCCGGGGCCGGCGCAGACACGCCAAGCACCATTCGTGCCACGGACCCGCGAGACTGCCCCGCGCTTCCGAGCACCTCCACACCAGCAGGCGCCCGCGCACTCATCGAGGCCGTCACATCAGTACCAGGGCCATCCAGCTCCGCCTCCGCGCCGTCGATACTAACAGTTAAGTACGCCGGGCGACTACCGCTGTTCTATGAACAGTGGTCCCTTATCACTAACGACCGCACTATACTGTCCTGGGTAAAAGGTTACAAAATTTGTTTCTCTCATCCTGTCGTTCAACACACACTGCCACCCATACCTCTTCTCTCTGATACCGAAAGATTTAATTTCAATGAGGCCATAGATGAATTACTAAAGATTGGTGCTATTTCTAAATGCGATCCCTGTGAGGGACAATTTATTTCTGGTATTTTTTTGGTACCAAAACCCAACGGAAAGAATCGTTTTATATTGAATCTAAAGAACTTAAATAAATTTATTGTGACTCAACACTTTAAATTAGAAGATCTCAGAACAGCAATCAAATTAATCACACCAAATTGCTATATGGCCACACTGGACCTGAAAGATGCCTACTTTTTAGTCAAAATACATGAACATTCCAGAAAATACCTCCGGTTTATTTTCGAAGGAAAGATTTACGAATTTAATGTCCTGCCATTTGGCCTTAATACATCACCTTATATTTTTACAAAATTAACTAAACCTATAGCTAAACTTCTGCGCAGCGCAGGATTAGTTTCTACTCTGTACTTAGATGACTGGTTATTGATTGCGAACAATAAAAAAGAATATATGTCAAACATAAACTTAACAAGAAAGTTATTGATTTCTCTCGGTTTCATCATAAATGAAGACAAAAGCGTTCTTCAACCATCAATTTCATGTAAATTTTTAGGAATGATATTGGATTCTCAGAATCTTACTATAGGCTTACCAAATGAAAAAAGATTACGCATCAGAGAGAAATTACATCATTTCATACATCTTAAACGATGTAGGATAAGGCAATTCGCGCATTTATTAGGCTTATTAGTTTCTGCATGTCCAGCCGTCGATTACGGCTGGCTACATACAAAAGAAATGGAACGGTGTAAATACCTAAATCTCAAGGATCACGATGATTACAACAGGTATATGAATCTACCCGATTGCCTTCAACCTGATTTTGTATGGTGGCTAGAAAACATAGACCATTCAGTTCTTCACATACGGTATGATGACTATCATAGAGAGGTATACTCTGACGCCTCAACTACGGGGTGGGGGGCCGCTTGCGACGGAGAGACTGCGAGTGGTCAGTGGTCAATCCATGAAAAACAACGGCATATCAACTATTTAGAGCTGCTTGCCGCATTCATTGCTTTAAAGATCTTTGCGCAAGGCCTTGAAAATTGTCAGATTTTAATGCGGATTGACAATTCTACTGCTATAGCCTATATAAACAGGATGGGAGGGATACAATATCCGCACCTTACCCAAATAACCAGAGAAATTTGGGAATGGTGTGAAATTCGGGGGTTATATGTATTCGCATCATACATCAAATCTAGTGATAACACTGTTGCTGATTACGAATCACGAAGAGTTCACTCTGATATAGAGTGGAAACTAGCAGACTGGGCTTTTATGACTTTGACAAATAACTTCGGAACTCCCGACATAGACTTATTTGCCAGTCGTATTAATAGGAAATGTGAGTCGTACATATCCTGGCACAGAGATCCGGACGCCTTAGCAGTAGACTCCTTCACGATTTCTTGGAATGGACTTAACTTCTATGCCTTTCCTCCCTTTTCAGTAATCTTGAAAACCCTCAGAAAAATAGTTTCAGACAAAGCTCAGGGCATAATGGTTGTGCCTTTCTGGCCTACACAGCCATGGTACCCGTTATTTAGGTCTTTACTTGTTTCTGAAATGATAACATTTCCAGCACGCAATGATGTGTTATTGTCTCATTCCAGCTCCCGTCAGATACACAAGTCGATTACCCTGGTGGCAGGGAAATTATCCGGTGCGCATTATCAAGACGGAGTGTGCCATTATCATCCCTCGATATAATGTTGGCATCGTTGTCGGAGAACACATTCAAGCAGTATGACAGTTCCTTAAGAAAATGGTGGACTTACTGCAAACAAAACTCCTTAGATATTTATGATGCATCTGTGCCTAATATTATTTACTTCCTTACGAAGCTGTTTAATGAAGGCTGTCAATATGGAACAATAAATTCATGTAGATCAGCACTTTCTTTGGTCCTAGGACTAACATTCAGTAACGACGATAGGCTACAAAGATTTCTCAGGGGTGTGTTTAGGCTTTGACCAACATTACCAAAGTATGACTCAACGTGGGACACCAATATTGTTCTCGACCATTTAAGCTCATGGTACCCCAATAATGAACTGTCATTTGAAAATTTAACCCTGAAAACGATTATGTTATTGGCACTCGCGACAGCGCAAAGGGTTCAAACATTGTCAAAAATAAATATTAGAAATATTCAGATTTCCGCAGATAGCATCACAATTAAGATTGCAGAACTAATAAAGACGTCTAAGCCTTCTGGTAAGCAACCCATATTACATCTACCTTTTTTTGTGGAGCGACCAACAGTTTGTCCTGCAAATACATTACAATGTTATCTAGACAGAACTGTAAGTGTAAGGACATCTGACCATTTGTTCATTGGTATGAAAAAAACACATAACCATGTAGGTACTCAGACACTCAGCCGGTGGCTGAAGCGAACGACGAGCGAGTGCGGGATCGACGCCGCGGTGTTTAGCGCGCACAGCACGCGACACGCCGCGACGTCGCGCGCGCTCTCGCTCGGCGTCAGTGTTGACACTATACGCAACACTGCTGGCTGGAGTGGACAGTCCCAAACATTTGCACGTTTCTATCAGAGACAGATAACAATGAACAGCGAGGATACAGCTCTCGCTCGATCTATATTTTCATAACTTCATCCTAAATAAATTAAGAAAATGTTTATACAATTGTCGGCCACATTTTATTCAGAGAATTTGTTAAGTTGCAATTTCATGACTTTATATTTCTTACAAACTAGTTAATGCCTGACATAACTAATAATATTATATTAGTTAAAGTTCATGTCATTTAGGACTCCTATGATTATATTGATTATTACAATTAGAATTGAAATATTTTTTATGTTTGAAATAAATACCAAGGTATTATTTTTGTTACATTAACAACATAATATTTTTTGTTAGTTTAATAAATCCTTTCAAAAATTGTAAATTATGTCTCATTAAAGCATTGACGATATTCCCGAGATAACTCTCAAAATCTACATGTGTAAATATAATATCTTAACTCACTAATCTAGAGGACGAGGCGCTCGTATAATTAATGATTAAACGAACTTACCTGTATGTGAAGTTCTATCATAATTATACGAGCGCCGAGTCCGAATAGATTAGTGAGTCCCACCCTCCCATAGTGGTTCCACTCCCTTAACTAAATAAATATCTCGGCAATACATCAATGAGAAAAAACATGCTAGGGTTCCAGAGTCTCTAAACTAAATGAGCTCCCACGACAGAGACGACAAAAGGTAAGATTCACCTACCCACATTTTAAAAAATAAATAAAAATTAAAACAAGGGTAAAATAACTTCTCTAAACTATAGTGCAGAGCGGTGGTACGTATGCGATACTACATGTGTAAATATAATATCTTAACTCACTAATCTATTCGGACTCGGCGCTCGTATAATTATGATAGAACTTCACATACAGGTAAGTTCGTTTAATCATTAAAAATCAGGGATATAACTATAACGGATATAAGGATATAGTGCAACGCAAGCAATAGTCGTCACCGAATGTGCGTCGATAATTTCCGATGTGAAACGTATCGCTCTAATTTTCACACAATATAATATTAGACAAATCTCATTTATTTAATTTTATTTATGAAAGAAAAGAAAACACACAATGAGGTATTTTTCTGAAGTTTCAGACGACAAGATTTTTTACTTGATTTACGATTATGTAAATAACTAGCCGTTGAACAAAAGCCATTAATTTAAGGGACAAGTGAAATTCAGTGTCGTTTTTATTTCTCAAAAGTGCTATAAATTATATATGAACAGTAAAAAGTTAACCTTACCATTAAACTGAGCATACTGTATATGAATTTCAAGTATTGCATTAGACCAGACTTCAGTTCGTTGTCATACTCTTACTGAAGTCGTATACATGATTAGACGGAAAAATCTGTCATTTACTGGGTTGCTACGTTTTAGTGAAAAATAAATAGTGTGGGGGAAAGTGAACAAGGAAATGAATGAATGAAATAATAATATTATGAATATTTATTTATATTAAATAATACTTGTACTTTCAGTAGCCTAGTGAGTAGTTAGTACATCGGACTGTCGTTATCAGGTGCTAGGTCGAATCTCAGTGTATTTATTTTTATTTTGACATTAATTCACGTTTGTTCTTCTCATTAAATTTTTAACTAAACTGTCATAAGTGCTGGTAAAATATGAAAATTATATATCACAGTCGATTAAATCAATATTTGATAATTTTGAAGAATATTAGAAATATCTAGTTTCCTTTTTTTTCAGGTCCTATCATTCATCATTCCTTTCTGTGAATGAACGAAACCGGAACGCATCACTTTTTTTTTTCCCCCCAACACAACAACATTTTTTTTGTCCCCTTTCCTTTTGACCGATTTCTCATTCATTAGCATGTTCTGTATGACAATATTTATATTCTGTTGGTACTATATTAATATATGTATGTTTATATAATATGTATATGTGTAAGTTTATCGCAGTAGGTATAGGTTTATTATATTTTATCCACCGCCAACAAGGTTTCTGCTTCGCCCGATGGTTGACTGGTAGAGAATGCCTTTAGGCATTAAGTCCGCCAATTGTACTTTTTCTTTGTGCAATAAAGAATAAATAAATAAATAAATCACTAATACATTGAACATGATTTTGACAGATTTTTCAGTCTCATTATGAATACGACTTTAGAATGGTCGTCGTTGTCACATCAGGATCATAGCGTCATACAAGACGCCACCACCGGCATATTCCTAGAGTTTGTAGCGTGTGGCAGCCACTGTCAATTACAAGCCACAAGTGACTGTCACGCGCTTCATCTTCCATTGCAGCCTTATCTAGCTTCTTGTGGCGGTGTTTTGTGTCTGTGTTGGCCCATGTGCGGAAACGCTTAGCGCAGTTTTAACTTCGTCAGTCCAACGCTCTCTGGTGACCTGCCGTGCGCTCTTGTGCTTTCAAGTTCCCCTGCACTACAAGTCGTGTAACAGTCTTTCTTTGTATTTTCATGAAAAACACTCTGATAGTTTTTTAAGTGATACTGAATTTGGTTCATTGGTTGTTATTGTATTCTTTGTAAGATTATAAACAGACAACGTCTCACGAAAATGAGTTTGTCGCTCCATATTCATTAATTTCAGAAATTTGATCCTAAAAACTTTCCCAGTATTGTTTTACTAAATAGGAGAACGCTCCTTAAATTATTTAGAATAACTTACTTAATTTGGAAACAAACTTTGATATCAGATGCTTCCCGGTTGGGACATTAACTTTCTGTTTTATGAAACAACAAAGCTTTTGTAGCTAATTTAACCATTTACCTTTTAATTAAGAACCTTTTCTTTGCTTTTGTAAACGTAAACCTGTAGAGATGCTATTCAATTGATTAAGATGCAAGGAAAATGTGTATTTGTATTGTAAACATAACATAATAATATGATGTGGATTTAGGCGGAAAACAGGCCTAACAGCATTTGAGAGACCATTAAACGATACTCTTCGTATATTATGTAGGTATGTACCTTTGTACATAAAGTACGAAAAGTATCATTAAGTAGAGACCTAAGCTATTAAACAAAACAAAATAAAATACAAACGAATTCCAGGGATCACATAAAACTGGTAGTTGTTAATACTACCTTTACTTTCAGAACAACGATTGCACAGACGATATAAGGCGTCCTAGACCTTTTGGGTAAGCGACCGTAAAAACCCTACGACAATGAAATAACTCATTGAAATTCCAGTACGGCTCTTGCCTTGGATTCTACCCTTAAGGTATAGCAATTTACTTAATTGGCCTAATACTAACTTTGCCAGGTCGGTGACTGCTCTTTAATGAGACCTCGTACGTGCCTTTTGTAAAAATAAGTTTAAGGGGCTTAAACTTTATTCTCAGGCAAATTATAAGAACTTAAACTTGTAATAACGTTAACTTCTTTATTTTTTCAAAATATGAAAGAGCTTTAAATACATGCCTTTTATTAAAAAAAGAAACAAAAATGATTAATTGCTTACTCTTGCTGATACAGAAACCATTGGATACGCTAGTGTCACATTATGACTCAACTAGCGGTCGTCCGCATAACTTAGGTAAAAAAAAAGTTCATTGTAGGCTATGTCCTACTCTCATCATGTATAAGCTACATTATTGTGTAGTTTTATCCAAAATCCATTCAGTAGTTTTTGCGCATCCATACAAGCATTAATGTCCTATTTAAGTGGTTAATATTGAGATCGTCAAAAAATCTGACCTAGCTAGGCGGGACAACAAAGCGTTATGCCATTTGAAGCTGTGTGAGTTAGCAGGCGGTTCGTAAGAGCTCTGTTTTCAGCAGTGGAGTGGTGTGGCTTTTGATGATGAAGAGACGCATGCCGTCTCCACGGTGGTCAGATAAAGCCAAAACCTATGGCTTTCTCGTTCAACGGGGTAGCGTACAAAAATAAACTCAATTCGTACCAGTACTTAGTTCCTGAGGAGCGGGTTCAACCAAAAAAACATTTTACTAAAGACAGGAAAACCAGAAACAAACATTTGATCTTATGGCGTCAGGCAGGAATCTAGGAACAGTAGTAAGATGATAATGCATTATCCCTAATCCTAAAAAATAATAAAAAATACCTCTTAAAAAACATTTTCTCATTCATAATTTTTTTTTATTGTTCCAACTCAAGTTAAATCTTAAAAATCAGATTAGATTAGATTAGATTAGATTTATTTATTTCTCATTATTAAAATAACATTATACATTACATTGATGTCCTATATAAGAGATTAATATTGAGATCGTCAATTTATATGAAATGATTAATACAATTGAAATAATACATAAAACAATATTATCACTATCAGACGACCAACTAAACTAAAAAGAGAGAGAGAAAGAAAAAGTGTAACTAACTTAAAATTAAGAAAAACAAAAGTAAAAAAAAAAAAAAAACCGTTACAAAGAATTGTCCACCGCCTCAATTGGAATGGTGCCCAGAATACTGGCAGCATTGCCTCTTTGAATGGCCAGACTTATACGCTGGCCGAGGTAGCTACCAGCCTTCTGATCACCAGTAACTTCAATCAGGCGAGTGGACAATTCTTTGAACAGATTACGGGCTCCTTGGCCCCACGGACCCAATGTTTCCACGCCAAAGGGAACGAAACGGTAGCAGCTGTGAAGATCGGAGTATTTATTAATTTTTTTTAACTCGGCAGCTGCCGCCGCCGCGCCCGCCTTCAGAGATGTGGCATGGACATGGGATGGGGCCAGGGTGTCAACACAAGTCGCATCCCACACTAACGCCTTGCCACAGCTCCACGGAATGAGTGTCATTCCGTCCGGCCTCTTACCGTCATTCCGGCAAACTCCTAAGGGTTCAAGGACAGCCGGAATGCGGGTAGCAACAAAGGCCCGGCGAAGCGTGTCATTGAGAGTGGCGTGGCGTGGGATACGACCGGCGCTTAGAGAACATGAAAGCCCATGGTGACCCGATCTACCTACAAACTCGCCACAGCGACAGCGATGAGGATGAGTCAAATGGGCACCAAGTCTAAGAGAGACCGTGATGGACAAAGAAATATTGTCCATCACGGTACCGACGTTGGAGGATGGCAAAGCGTGCAGCCAGAACCCAGACTCCCTTTCCGCAGAAGCTAGAAGACGAGCACGCTCTGCATCAGAAGTTGAAGTCAAAAATATGATGAAAATATAATATGATGTCAAATAATAATGTCAAAAAAGAATGTCAAAAAACAACGTTGAAAATAAAAGAAAAAATAAAAATTACCAAGCACAATAGATGAATTCACAGGTCAAATACAATTAAAATAATCAATAAAAATGTCAATTAAAATGAGTATTCAAATATTCCGTCACAGTATAAAAAGAATGTTCCAACAAAAGGTTTCTCAGCTGACGTCGGAATGCTTCGTCAGAGGTTCCTTTTTCAATGCAGTGGGCAGATGGTTGTAGTAGGTAGGACCTACAATACGGGGATTTTTCTCCGCAAGTGCCATGCGTCGAGGGACGGCATTCATGCGGCCCGCCAAATGCGATCGTTTGCTGCAATTCATGGTCTGGAAGTCTGCCTTGTTGGATCTATCAAAAGTTAAAATTTCAAATAAATAGACAGAGTAGTGCGTCAGTATGCGCTGCGCTTGAAACAAATCCCTGCACGAATGCCTTGGTTTCACCCCGACAAGTGTACGTAATGCACGTTTTTGCAAGATGAACACTCTGCTGGCATCCGTTGAGTTACCCCAGATGAGTGTTCCGTACATCATCAAGGAGTGAAAGTGGGCGAAGTAGACCTGCCTCAAAGCATCGGCAGAGATAAGCGGTTTCAACTTGCGCAACGCAAAGACAGCACCACTCAATCTATCACTAAGCTTGTTTACATGGCACTTCCAGTTCAGATTACTGTCTATTGTGAAACCAAGAAATCTGCTCGTATTGCAAAATGGCATAGGACAGTCTGACAAACACGCGGGCAATGGGATAGGACGTCCGGAGAATAGCATTAAGTTTGACTTTGTCACGTTCAACAGCAAACCATTTGCGGAAAACCATCCCCGTAACTGATCACACGCTTCGTGAATTTTGGAATTGAGTTGCGCATAATATGTGCGCGCACCAACTACTACAGTTGTGTCATCAGCGAACAATACCGAAAGACCAGCCGTGATTGAAGACGGGAGGTCATTTATAAACATGACAAAAAAGGTATTACCAAGCGACGATCCTTGGGGAATCCCTAAATCTATGCAGCCAGTGTCAGACAGCAATTTCCTTCCGCCTACAGACACCTGTACAACCTGCTTACGGTTGGATAAAAATGATTCGAATAATCGATAAGCGCTATTTTGGACACCGTACAACTGCAATTTACTAAGTAAAAGCTCATGATTAACAACGTCAAAAGCCTTGGACAAGTCGCACAATATACCTGCCATCTTGAGTTTATCGTCAAGGCCAGTCACGATGCAATCAAAAACCTTATGAGCAGCTGCAGTGGTCGATTTATTCTGCCTATAAGCGAATTGTCTGTCCGTCAGTAGGTCGTTTTCTTCGCAGTGACGCATCAAGGAAGATGACAACATGGACTCCACCATTTTCGAGATTGTAGGAACAATAGTAATTGGGCGATAGTTGTTAACGTCCCCCTTGTCACCCTTACCCTTAAATACAGGACAAACACGTGTGTTCTTCAATGCATCAGGATACATACCTACTTCAAACATATTGTTTATCAATGTAACTAAAATGTCAGATATAATTGGCCAAATAATCTATACATCTATACAAATATTATAAAGAGGAAAGGTTTGATTTTTTGTTTGTTTGTTTGTTTGTATGAATTGAATAGGCTCCGAAACTACTTGGCAGATTTGAAAAATTCTTTCACTGTTGGAAAGCTACATCATTCCTGAGTGACATAGGCTATATTTCATTTTAAAAAAAATAGGCATCCTTACCAAAATTACGAAAAAGCGGGAAAATATTTTTTCACATACAGCTAAGTCCACGCGGACGAAGTCGCGGGCGGCTGCTAGTTAATAATAAATTCAGAGAAATGTCATAAATATCTAATGTTGTACGTGTTTTAAACATGCGTCGCAGCTCCCTGTCCAAGCAGTCGCGAGTGACTGTGGGAAGAGTGAACGCGGGCACGTCGGTATCGCTAAGGTACCTTAGCAGATGTTGCGCTGACTTAGACTTATCGTTTTTTATCACAGATTTCGAAGCGATACCTATGAAATGTGAATTGAACTTATTTGGAATTTCACTGCACGGTACGTCCCCGTTTTGGTTCTCGAGGTGGATCTGATGAGCTCTTGGTTTTGTGTGTCTTGGTACCAATTTCGTCATTAACAATTTTCCATATCTCTTTGGCTGGGTTTTTTGTCTCCGCTAGTCTCGTTTCGATATGATTTTTACGAGCCTGCAATGTTTCCGACTTGATCAAACCAGAGTAGTGTTTAATACAGTCGTCCAAGATCGGCTCATTAGGGTACTGCCGCTTAATTTCATGTAAGTCATTAAGGTTGTGGATGTACTTAGACAGATCATCAGTCATTCATGGTACAGGATTTTTATTACTTAATTTAATCTTTTTAATTGGAAAATGTATGTCAATGTAGTATGTCAATATATTAAATAATTTAGAAAACTTTTCATTAATATCAATGTCATTATTGTAAATAAAATTAAAATCATAATAAGAAATGTCTAAATAAAACGCGGAAATTGTATTATTATTATTAAATAGTCGACGTTCAATAAAATCCTCCCCACTCGCCGCATCCTTCTGAGGTATTGTAAGCTCATACCGCTGGGCGTTGTGGTCGCTTACTACGGTTTCCAAGGGTGACACAATGAGGCTATCACGAGCGTGGTTCGCTATACCGCAGTCG
Source organism: Udea ferrugalis (assembly GCA_950022985.1). NCBI lineage: Eukaryota > Metazoa > Arthropoda > Insecta > Lepidoptera > Crambidae > Udea > Udea ferrugalis. Next base: position 1,301,580 of record OX465521.1, read on the forward strand.
ATGGATGTCGCGCTGTCGTTTTCCACGCGGGTGGGGAACGTTACTACGTTGCTACAACCATAACTGCTGAACAAATCATTGAGACGCCGCTTATGGCTGTCATCAGATAGGTAATCCACATTCTGATCGCCAACTATAAGAAACCTTTTGTTTTCGTCAGCAAGCTTAATCAACAACAGTTCTAAATTCATTAAATACACATCAAAATCGCCCTTGCCAGTTCTATACAATCCAATAATAATCAATTTGTAATTTCGTATTTCAATCGCCGCAAGTTCGCAGTGGTACTGTATCGAGAGGGACTGTAGGTCCTTCCGCTGTATATATCTAACGCCATCGCGTACGTATAGTGCAACACCACCGTGCGCGATGGTCGTGCGGCAGTAGCAATCGGCGAGTGAATAACAACATAACCTCACTCGATCAATTTCGTGTTTCCGGCACCAAATTTCGCTTAAAGCTAATACATCAGGCATTTCCGTACTACACAAAAGATCCAGAAGTGAAGTTTTACCACAGATCGAGCGAACGTTTTGGTGAACGACGACTAGTTGCTACTTTGGCTTCGTAGTGACGCGAGGAAGTGACACGTTTTTGGGCTGTACAACGTTAAACATTCGCACTGATACTCCATCGGGCCAATTTTGGGGGTTCCTGACGACCTTCTGCTTATCGGCTGGCACATCAAGGCGAAATGAAGAGTACTTTCCCCGCGTAACGACGAGTTGCTCGCATCGCTGCGCCGTAACGTGCATCTTGGTCTGGACATGGCGAATGACATCCTCCGTGGTAGTGCCCTCACACAAATTGAACACATGCAGACTGGCACTCCGAGGGGCAGCCGCACGTAGACCAACCGTAGGATTTGATTTGGCAGAAAGATCAGGCGACGCCGAGGCTGGGATACTAGCATTATTGAGCAGTGCTGGTGCTGATGGTGTGGTGGCAGGAGTCTCTGGTACCAAAAGTTGAGGAGAGGTGAATTACTTCATTTTCTCATCCGAATAATAGATCTGGCTAGTACCCAGCAGTGGGTCTCAAATATTGTTGTTTACTAGAGCGTCCCGCGTTTCACCAACTGAATTTGGTGACAAAATTGTACTTATTGGTTGATTAAAGGAAATTCAGTGAACTCCGAAAACGGAAGCAACAAAAAAGATTTTTCCTTAGACGCCTCCATTAGTATTCCGAAGTGGCACGAGAAAGGATCCTATTGTACCGGGTGTACACTGATGTAGCAGAGATTGGGGTTAAAATGAAATCGTGAGCTCTTCGTTTATTGCGTTTTTATCTTATATACCCTCACGAACAGATCTCTAATGGGTTAGTCAGAGGCCTACTGATTTTTGCCGTTATGGTGAACGGAACATTTAGAAGCCCACATTTCGCTGAACGAATTTGAGCCCAATGTGTCAACCCAACAGCCGTCATCCGGGTTGCTTGAGTTTAAAATCAGTGTTTTCCATGACTGGAGATTTAGCCATAAATTGTACAATGAACACAAATTAGGTGAGCCAGAGTGTTTTTGACCGCTGGGCCACGATGCTGTCACCACTGGGTCACGAGTTCGCGACGCTCTCACCACTCAACTGGACCACGACTCTCTCCTCGTTTTCATCTTGGCTTTATTTATTGAATGGATTTTTAAACCAAACTCTCAGAACTATTACACGTCTTCATCGTAATCATCATTAGGCGTAGTTTATTTTAAAAAAATATCCATAATATTTTGAAAAGTAACCGCGTCATTCATAAAAACGAACACAGCGCTAAAGCATAAATTAAGAAATTATCGTATTTTGTCACTTACTCGCAAATGGAGACAAGAATGTAAGAAACAAAGTGATGAAAAGTTAAAGTGTTGTTGAAGCCCTGATTAAGTTTTTATGAATTTTAGTAAGTCAATAAAGGATCAGGCTTATTTACACGTACAAGATTTTTCTGGAAATCTGAAACTTGCTCTTAAGTCCTCGCTTACCCTGAAGAAAGTTGACAGTCTTGCACATCACCTCCCCGAAGTACCAGATGAGGGTGACTGACTTGGCGATCTGGACTGGCATGCAGAACAGCGTCACCAGCAGGTCTGCCACGGATAAATTCACCAGGAAGATGTTTGTGACGCTGAAACAAAAGAAAACATTTATGAAGCATACGTTATGTTAGGTACGAGTATTATCTATGTAATGCATTTAAAGTTTTTTTTTTTTTTCGCAGCCAACATTATTGAGCAATGAACATCGTAGTAAATGAAAATACTACTAACTTTATACGTTTTCATTCATAACGGTTGCTATTGATTCCAACTCCGATTCTGAATCGGTATATTCAGAATCGGAATCAGTTACATTTATAACGAAGGAATCCACATATTCGTCTATGATGTGGTGGAGTTGACACCTTTTTTCTACGACTTTTATGGCATGTCTGCAATGTTCAGAGCGTCACTTCCGAGCGGGCCTTCTTCAGATATATTTTTTACGTCTTTTATTTATAAATTTTTATTGTTCACGGCGGCACGAAAACGACCCCATACGCATATAATAATATGTTAAAAAACATATTTTTATTCATATAAAGGCAATTTCTGCCGCACAATTTATAAACGCAGTAAAGAACATGCGAACAGTTTCGAGAAAAACACGATTGAAGTTGAAATTTTATTTTTGGTTGTCTACAAAAAACTAGTCGAGAATATGTAAAAAAAATATATAGGTTTAAAGAGCAAATCTTGTAGATCATCCTGAAATTGGTTGTTTGCTATTCATTACATATTTTGAATGTAAAAAAGGGGAAAAACTGTTTATATTTTGGCTTACCCTAGTTTCCACTGCTAGTCATACTGCGCATGAATGCAGTAAGACTGTTACTTACTGCGTTCATCAGTTGGTTCCTGTACTTACGGCATATATGTTAGATAGTTCGATGTGATTTAAGATCTTACAACAAAACATATGCGCCGTATCTTTGCACATACTGCATTCATGTGTAGGACTATAAAACAACATAGCTGATCAAAACTTTTAATAAGCAGTAAGATCACAATTATACTGCGTTTATGATATGTCTATGACGCGTACATGTTGAATTTTACTGTTTGAGCTAGAGGTAAATGAAACAAAAAATACAAATTATAGCCAAGATTGATTGATTTAATAGATAACAGAAACTATCATTTGACCATTTGGTACTAAGTGGTAAATCTGAGGTTATGATCACTCTCATAACTTAAATATTTAATTAATTAAGTTATGAACTTATAACGTATTAAAAAACACTTTACTTGTTTTACAATAACATCCACTTAACTTAAAATATCATAAAATGAAAGCAATTTAGTAGTACAACTTCACGTATAGAGTACCTGCGTACGGATGTACCTACGTTATAGAAAAATAACAATGGTTAACTACTTTGCACTCAACGTTTCAAAGTGACTCGTGCATAAATTAAGGTTTTACAAGTAATTGGGGCACCTTAGTTTCGTTACTTAGTTTATCTTAGCTAATCACTTTGGTAATGTAATAAGTACTTAGATAGAGCACGCTAAATTGAAACGTTGCTTGCTAGGTTTGGTGGCCTAACCTCGGAAGTACTGTTGCCGTGCTGTTGACATGTCGTACCTTCAAATCTTTATACCATTGACAAGAAACATGTAGTGTAACACCTTTTACAAGTGCTAGACTTCATGCGTAAACTCGTCAAACCAGCCTCTTAATCTCTATAGCCCATTGTTATAGAAATGAAGGCTTTCATTAGACATCTGCTCCCAAAGCTAAGCTCTACACGCATATTCAAAATGCTTGTCATAGACATCCAATCCAAGAACTTTTCTATTGAAGTGCATCCAAAGTTCTGCCTTCTGAGTGAGTGGCATCACTGATTCGATCAGTCCATTGTTTGCCTTCAGCAACCGTATTGAACTGATACCGAAAGGATTTCCATAATCAGTTTGGTAATCAAAAATTACCAAACATGATAGAACGATCAAGTTTCGTAATTCAATCTGGAGAGTCCCAGTATGTAGTTGGCACAACGTTGCATTTTCGATTTAGCCGGTTCTCCAGTTCTGCCAGTCATTCTTCCTGATTTTCAAGTCGAGCGTCTTTTTGACCGGCTTGCTTTTCCTGCGTTCGCACAGGTCCAGTGGTTGAAGTGCTTGCCGCCGCACCTTTCCCTACTTTACACCTGCCTTTCACTGCTTTTCCAAGGCGTAAGTAATATGTTGAATTGCCCTTCTGACACCGATGTTTTTGTAGAATACGATAATTTATTTGGAAATAAAATAACAAACAAACAACGCTCATAAAACGCTGTGTGAAAATACGCACTATACACAATTACTGCACTAATCAAGTCACTGTCGCACTGATACCACTTAAAACCGTCGAGTGAAGAAAAAGAGAAACTTAAGACTAACTCAAGAGCCGCCTCGCATCTCTTTCATACAACCGAACCCGAGATCAATCGGTCTGGTTTTTGATGTTTTCGTATGTAAAAACGCGTGGAACGTGGATAACAACTCAAATATTCATAACATTCTCAAAGATATCGGCCATGACATCGTTTTTGAAATAAAATTCTACAAAAAATGGGTTTCTTAATTACATTTTAAGGTACTGAATCATATACCAGCAGGTAACATAAATGCCGTATTTGCCAGTTGCTGTGTTCATAACATGTTGCACCTATATGCAACATGCTGACAAACCTAACCATGAACGCAGTATTTACTGTAGTTACTGCATTAATATTAGGTACGCATCATTTGCATCTACTATGAAAACATATTATTAAGTGTTTAAAGTACACTATACTGCGCATATACTATGTGCAAGGTTTAAATCGCAATTGCTGAAATATGACAAGAATGACGTACTGGCACATACTGCACTATTGTTATGTAGCAAGTCAAGCTAGAACGAGTGTTCACGTAATATTTTGTTATTAAGTGCTATCACTGCGATTATGCTATATGAATAAAATAAAATTTGTTCTTTACTGCGTTTATGAGAATAAGTATCTCGCCTCCTGTGCAAGATAGAAGAAAACGGGTCTTTGATTCTGATAGAGCGTGATGTAAGCATCTCAAATATATAAAACAACTATAAACACAGTAAGTGTTACTTACTGCGTTTATAAATTGTGCGGCAGATTTGATAATGAATAAAAAATGTTATCTCGACTAATTCTAGATTGTAAAAACTCGATTCTACCACATCACTATTTATTTGGGACTAAAAACCTACAACACTGAAAATGTCGTTTTACTGATTGGAATTACTAAACGTACTATTCCTCGTTTTGAAAAAAAATACAATGTGTCTGTGAATTGGAATACTGATTCACAATGTTACATCTTGATTTATGCTGCTTATCACACATTTAAGATAAGAAATGGGTGTTATGAGTACATTCGTTTCACATTAGTACACAAATGACTGTGAATCGCCAACTCTGAAAAAAACAACGCGAAGTCAATTATAAAGACCAAAAAAATATTCCGCTTAGATTTTTCATCAATAATTAAACACTAAGAATTTCGTATAGTTTCGTAAAAAAAGGGTTTCGGTTTTTTATGATATGATATTTACTAAAATTAATGTAAGTAAATAAACAGAAATCATTGAATTGGTTGACAACGAGTTTCTTAACAAGGATAACTTTCTTAATAAATATACTAAATTATCCCAACAAATTCATTATTTTAACAGCCATTGTCCATTTTACTGTACCTACACTCAGGTCCAACGCATATCGATTTTTTAATAGCTGCTAGCTTAGGGACTAAATTAGTATTTGTAACACTAGAAGCAATTAAGGGGTGCTGGTAAACATTCCCCGAGTTCTGACCTCATTTAAGCAAAAACTCATTATTTACGATCTGACTAACTTCACGAAATTCCAGGAAAAAAGTACTCATTTTTTATAAATCGTAACTTGGTTTTGACCCAGTCTTGCAAAATGAACAGCTTCATATTTGAGCCTTTGTTACGTCGTTTTACGAAAAAAAAGGCCTGCTAAACAGTTCTGAAATGCATTTTAGTCTACACTAGGTTTGGTATGGGTAACAAACCCAGTATTTTTTTTTTGCCCCAGTAACAAAAAGTTCTGTTACTTAACATGCAAGTATTGCAATAACCTTTTTATTAAAAGAGAGAAAAGATATCCAGCTCATCCGCTCTATCGCTAAGCATGTTAAACACATTGTAGTACATTCAAGATAAAGGACATTACGACCGAAGTTCATTTACGCAAATGGCGTCGAAAATAATTTTGTTCAGGCATAACGTGGTAATTTGTTTTCATAAAAAGCTCAAGCAAAGAGATCACATTTTCTGATACATCGTCTTTCAGGTTTTCATATTTTTTGTACTTTGGGGCTACCTTCATTACAGATTGAAACAGCAGAATAAATTAGAAGCTAGTTTCAACTTTATCCGAAGCAGAATTATTTATTTGTTTGGACCTCGGTGGCGTAGTGGTTAGAACTGCCGCCAGCCGTAATGTCCAGTGATATACTACTTCCTACTAATATTATAAAGGTGAGTGCTTGTATGTGTGGATGTGCCGTGTTGCCCTTTCACGTAAAAACTACTGAATGGATTTAAATGAAATTTAATTTATTTGCTTATTTATTTGCACCACATGCAAAGTTACAATACAAAAAGACTATAACTAAAATACATGGACCCTGTTAGGGTATTGCAATAGAGGGGTACATATTATTATAATTTGTACAATAATGTAGCGTATACATCTGAATGGCACACAGGCTACAATTTATAAAGAAATATTACTTTTTGTTTTCCAACTTAAGTCCACGCGGACGAAGTCACGGGCGGCCGCTAGTTCATGAATATTTAGAAAGAAAGAACGTCCAGAACTAATAAAATGTGATGAACATTTCAATGTGTTCCTTTTCTTTGTTTTCAAGTTTAGCTGTCAAATCGTAGACTGACACTTTTCCCTGTTTTTTTTCTGGAAAATCTAGTTTGAGTTTAAAGCGCGCGGGCCTCCCGCGCCGGCCCATTCTGTATGTGCTCGTGCCAGCTGCAGCATCCGAGTAACGCAGTTTCATGCCTTAAGTGTTTGAACGAACCCAACTTCGCTGACTAGTTATGTAGATTTGAGTGCACATTTAAATATTATTTGATAAAAAAAAAATGTCTGTCTCTAAAACCATCTGCTGCATGTTCCAAGGTGTGCTCAGTTGAGGTAAGGTGATTTTCGTGTCAGTTTTCTTAGATAGGTATTCATTATTTTTATTTACTTTTCTGCCCGTTTCCTCTATATTTCAACAAGTATTGCTCAGTAACAATTTAAATAATTACTCGAACAAAGCGTCTATTGCGGAAATGAATAAAATATATATATAAATAAACAATGATAAGTTGGAATTAGACAAACTATCCAAACGCTGGCTAAATATGTTGTACTTTTTTTATTACAAAGATCTTTAGAGCCATATTCTTAGAAACGAATAATCATCCTATTATATTGTAAAAACTCTACAACAATACAGCAAATAATCGGTTTAACATCATAACCAGACTTTATTTGTACCGTAAAGAAAAATAATCCTTGAAAATGGATGCAATCTGTTCTACTTAATTTCATTCGCTATTATTTTCGCTCCCATTCATGGCCGAGCATTCGTAATAATTTGTTCAGAAAGTCCCTTTTGTTGGATTTAAACTTCTTAATAAAAGATATTTCGTTGTTTGAACAGTTTTGATGGGTAACCAAGTTAAATCGGAATAATCTTTACATAAAGGCAATCCCGACTGACTTAAATATCAACGCACACCTTGCTGTAACTACAAACTTGAAATTAGGTACAAATGTTCCTTTCATGATATGAGTGAGCACCAAGAAAGGATTCGACCCCCCTTTTGGGCTGAAATAGTGGGTGAAAGTTCAGGCTTTGGAAGTTTCTTTCCTTTGATTTTTAAGTACAGAGTACTTGTGGTAAGTACAGAGTTGTAATAAAAATAATTTTAATTGATCGCCAAATACAGGTTACTTTGGGGGGTTACACGTCCAACCTGTATGCAATCAATGCTGGAGTTCCACAAATGACCTGCTCGTGCCCGGTACCTTTGGGTACGCTGATGACACTACCATAGCGGGCAGATACGAATCCAGTTCAAGGGCCACTGCGGAGGATACCTGGTCCTGTCGCGAGGGTTTGATGGAGCGTCTCAATTTGGCTTTGGAGCGTTTTCTGACTGGGGTGATGCTAACCTTGTCCGTTTCAACGCTACCAAGACGCAGGCGTGTTTATTTTCTGGTAAGCGAAGTCCTTTCCAGCTGTCTCCAACTTTCCGCGATGCACCGGTACCAATAACCGACCACCTACACCTTCTGGGTATGGAAGTGTTGTCCAAGCTAAACTTCGGCCAGTACATCGAGTCTGTAGCTAAAACTGCTGCCAAGAAGCTCGGTATCCTGTCCAGAGTGAGGCGGTACTTCTCACCGAAAATGCTGCTTCAGCTATACAAAGCGCAAATTCGTCCATGTATGGAGTACTGCTGTCACCTCTGGGACGGATCCGCCAAGTACCAGCTGGCCGCTCTAGATTCGGTGGAAAGGCGTACTGTGAGGCTTGTGGGTGACGCTGACATCACAGATAAGCTACAAGTCCTTGAACACCGCCGGAAGGTAGCTTGTCTGTCGGTTTTCTACAGGTTGCATTTCGGAGAGTGTGCGAAGGACTTGCATGACCTAATTCCACCAGCTCCTTTTCTTCATCGGACCACTAGGCGCAGACTAGCTTTCCACCCCTATGTTGTTGACATCCCGGCAATCCGCACCAACCGTTTTGGTAACACATTCATAATACGAACAGCAAGGGAGTGGAATGAGCTTCCCGCTGAAGTGTTTCCACAGCAATACAACTTGGGCCTCTTCAAGAAGAGAGTGAACAGCCGTTTGTTAGGCCTGCATGTACCACCTTAGGCCACATCATCACTTACGATCAGGAGAGATTGTAGTCAAATGCTCGCCTAATTAAGATATTAAAAAAAAACATATTTTCTATCAGTCTCAATATTAATCACTTAAATAGGACAATGATGTAATGTATCTAGTCTAATCTAGCTATTCCGACAGACGTTGTCCTATTGTCAATCATTTACAGGTAGAAATGGTAAAACTAAATTGTTGTTTTTCACTATATTCCTAGCATTTTCTCATGTCTCAAACCTTTTCTGGATCTTTACAAATATTTCAAACCCAAAATTAAGGGTCTATACTAAGGTCGGCCGGAGAGAAAATCTGTCAAATTTGAAAGCGATCGTGACAGCTATGGTCACACAGTGGTTGGGCCGTGCAATCCGTGCATAAATGCAATGCATAAATCCGGACGACCGTCTTGGTGTAATTGTTTAGAAGTCGGCTACTACACCAAAGGTCGCGGGTTCGATCCCCGCACAGTACAAACATTTGTGTGCATGAACATATCTGTTTGTATTGGTCTGGGTGTTTCCTATGTATAATAAGTATGTATTTACAAAAGAAAAAGTATTTAAGTATGTTTATCCGTTGTCTAGTATCCCATAAAAACGGAGTATAATTAGCTCACTTGGGGCTAGATGGCGCTGTGTGGAATAATGTCCAGGGATATTTATTTATTTATTATTATTATAAATCGCGGCATGATAATCATTTGATGCGTTCACCAAAGATATTTTTATTTCGCCACCCAAAATATTTCAGGATATAGGGCAAACAAAAGAAACTAATCAAAAATTTTATTTTATTAAACATGCTAACAAGCGGTTTTGCCAATTATTTTTTTACACTATTATTTGCAATCTATTCTCGTGACCACGTTATTTCACAATGTTATATCTGGTACTTGACGATTCCATCGAGATTTAGTTGTAACTTGGTTTATCCGTTCGATCATCATCAACACAAAATATTTCTTACATCCAATGCATAAAATATGTTAAAGCAATACACGGAGCCATTTCTAGTAACATGCAGAAGAACCCACTAATAAATTGGTCTTACTTGTAATGAAAAGCTGCAAGAAGCATTAAACGGAGCTATCTTGTTACTAACTAAAACGAGGAATTTAACAGTTGTCAACAGTTGAGACACTTTAGTGGATATTTTATTTTAGATAATAACACTTGAGTATAACACCTTTAGTCTCCTGTAGAGGCCATCGTATTTCAGGCTTTTTACGCTGAATTTAATACAGAATCCACCGTGATCTTCATCTTACTGGAATTGATCTACGAGTAGAGCATAGTATGAAAGGAAGTCACCCTCCGCGTTTTTCTGTCTGTTTTTACATAAGCTTTCACTATCTAAATGATAGTTGATGCTAATTATATTTTCTAGAACGTTTGTCTGTATAGTTCATTCAAATTACTACAGGGAAAAGCTGTGTGCAAATAGCCAGTTAGAGATAAAAATGCTTGCACTGCCATTTTTCCATGGCTGACGTAAATATGATAATTCATATTTATATCAAAGTTCTATCTGATCCATTTTTTTTTAATTTAAAATGGGTTTGCGTTTGACCTCAGTCTCGCCAGCCACGCTTACCCAAAAAATGCTTATTCACTCTTGCCTTGAAGACACCAAGGTTGTATGTATCCGGAAACACAGAAGGGAGGGCGTTCCACTCCTTAGCGGTGCGGACCAGAAAGGAAGCACCAAACCGCTTAGTTCGGACCGCTGGAAAGTCGACCACATGGAGGTGAAAGCCCTCACGGCGACTTGTGGTCCGGTAGTAAAAAGTAGAGGGTGGTATCAGGTCATGAAGTTCTTGCGCACACTCTCCGAAATACACCTTATGAAAAACCGATAGACAGGCAACTCTACGCCGATGCTCCAAACTCGAGTTTGGTTCCAACGAGCGTCTCGTCACCTATCAGTCTCCTGGCTCTTCGGTCTACTGAGTCCAGTGCATCCAGCTGATACTTGGCAGAGCCATCCCAGTGGTGGCAGAAGTACTCCATACACAACCGAATTTGTGCTTGGTACAATTGTAAAAGCTGTTCCGGTGTGAAGTGTGTTTCCATTTCGAATAACTTGTCATTATGTTCTATTGCAATAACTATTTCTGTTTCGTATAAGCAAACGCAAACTTTCACTTTTTTCTTTCAGTTTCTCAACTTTAAAAATTTACAAGAAAAAATAGGAAAATGAAATGGCAACTAGTACCAAATTGTCAAACCCAAGAGAGCTTTTAATCAAGTGTACTTATAAATATAAACCTGCCATATTACCCTCATGGTGAATCATGATAAAATCATACGTTTGATAAATTATGAATAAAGACCCTATGTGCGCCTATTTCGTGTAAATTATCCGCGTAATTATAAATGTCATTTTCGTCAAAAGCGACGTGCGCTCACCTTGGGGACATGGGGGGGAGTGAGCTGCGACGGTGCGCGGACAGCTATCAAAGAAACTTCACTCACTCCATAGTAATTTGTATGGAGATTTCAAGCGAAAAATTCGGAATGTTTGGGAATTTTTTGCACAAAACTGAAATAAAGCAATGAAAAACAACTGATTGGCAATGCTTCTTTGATATCTGATCTTTACACGTTATTTAAAACACGTAAGTTGTTAGTTTATATGATGCCTAAACTTTCGAAATACGGGAGTGCGTTTTGCACGTTTTTAGCGATATTCTGATTTTTTTTCACATTAATCTAGTAAGTTGATCCATATACTGGAAGTTTGAGCTGATTGTGCAACTCTTTGACTGCTATGACGATTTTTTTCGTGCCTCATACTTCATATTTTCTATATAAAACTTTAGTTTTCCCGAGAGCCGTTTTCCTGGTATCGCGCCTTACTCCGTTCCGAGTTTTAGCGTAACAAACACCAACCCTTTTTATATACAGAGACAAGTTAAAATAAGTAATTAAACAGCAAAGTGCCACAAAATGATAAAACAACTACATTGAAAATATTATTTGCCCTACCTATGCCTCTTTCTTTCTCAACAGACGTGAATTTAACCACTTATTAATGAACGAAATTACCCAAAATCAGATATGATTAAATTCAATTTGGCACTTCACTGAATAAACTCTTATTTTTAAGCGAAAACCGTTCAGAAAATGTATATTCCAAATCGTGTAGTTAGCTAAACTGAAAAACAATCTTTAGCACTGGATTTTAAATTCATCTATTTCAGCGCATATGGAGTGTTTGAATAAGTGTTCTTGAATTTTAATGAAGAGCCACTGCTCTCGGCATATTCATTTTAGGTTCAGCCCATTCACATTTTCTCATGAATATTTGATTCATTTAGTAAATATTGCTTGTAATTTTATGAACGGACTGCATAAATTATAAAACTACTTCGGACAATGAGAAAATAGTTAAGTGATTACAAGAGAGGGTTTTGGGTCGAACTGTTAGGTGGCAGCCGCGTAGTCTTTCCAAAAAAACACCGTTTAATAACACAAGAGTTTATTTCACTTTTACTACTAAGAGAAACCTCACTTTCCTTTCGGGACACTGAATAACTTGGGACGCGAGACTGGATTAGTTAACTGTCTGAACCGCATGGACGAAATTAGTTTTATAGAAATTGAATGAGTTTAGGTAAGTAAAATGGACTTAAAAAGTTAGGTATAACACACACATATTTATACACCAACACACATTCCACTACCAAAGTTATAATGACGCTTGTTGACATTTAACGAAGAACGGCGAAAATCGACCCAACCTTGTTCACGTTGAGACTAATAATAACTTTATAAAATGGTATTAGTAGTATTGGTATTCTATTCAAAATTTATAGGATTTTGTAAATCAAGGATTTGATTTTTAAATAATTTACGGCGGTATATTATCAAAACGTCGTAAATAACGATGAAACTAAACAGAAAACCGGATAAGTGTAGGACGTTCCTGTCCATGCATCAGTGTTATTTCGCTTTCTTTCTAAACTGAACCTTCATCTAGGTTGTATTGTTTTGACAAGTTTTGCTGTTCTTATTTTACTGTTATTAAAGCATCTCTAACTAGATTACGATGTTTCAAGAGACTAAATTTTAAGAAAATGGTTCAATGGCAAGTCAAACAGCAAAAGAAATTGAATAAATGCCAGTAACGGAACGTTTAAACGCTAAATTGTGTCAAACATCTAAGTCAGGCTGTCATGCGTGCATTGCGTGCATTTGTTTTGACTTCGATTGCGTGCTTTCTTGCGTTTGCAAAGATTACGTGGTGTTATTACAGTGATTTATCTTTAGACTACGCGTGTTTCTTGGACTTACGATTGAAACCATAAAGTAAATAATAATGAGTAAAATAAATAATGAAAAACTCTTTATAACCTGATGTTGTGTAACCTATCCTCTTTTTTTTTTTTTTTTTTTCTAACCTATATCATCCCACTGCTGGGCAAAGGTCTCTCCCAATCCTATATCCTATCCTCTTTAATTTATTATTTTTATTTCTCTATATTCCTGATTTTAGAGGGTAAGTTTTAGTATAATTTCGATAGCAGTGTTAAGTTGTACAAATCTTGGTTAATTTTGTTCATGACCGAGGCCTATTATAGTTGGGGCTCAAACTCAAGGAACTTCGCCAGTCTTCTTTAAAAAAATAGAATATTTTTGGTTTCTCTTTGTCATTTTTTTTGTCTTTTGTCTTCAACATTTAATAAAACAGTGCCTGACTGATTCTCACGATTTTAAAAACAAATTTTGAACAAATAAGCTCGTCTTTAAATGAGATAAGCCGTAGTAGTATAAAAATATGATGTAGGTATTTGTTTTAAATAATAATGATCACTGTAAACACTACGGCGTATTTAAAAACGATAAACCTATGTAATAAGCCAGGCTAGACTACTCAAGCAAGTATGTTAGCGAATAACACAATATGACATTTATTTTCATTGAAAATATTTGCTTTCCAATTCTCAACCTTAAGCAGATCCAACATTAAAGTTCTCAGTAGCTAGCAACGAGTGAGCTGTTTCATTAGTGTGGTAAGTACAGAGTTGTAAAACTCAATTATCTACTATTCCTTATAATATAGCTGTACTGAATTAGGTACATAATGTCTTAATAGTGTTATAAAACCTTTGTAGAACCTTTATACTCAAGAGGCGTAAAATGTTCCTCTAGTGTACTTAGCAGAAACTGATAAGCTTGAGGCGGCAGTTCTTTTTAGTGCCAAATTGTATTTTTGTATTTTATGTTTATGTTTATGTCTAAGCATAAATCTAGTTATTTATCAACTTTTTTTTTATAGATTCAATCACAAGAAGAATTTTATTGTAAAATATGATCATTTCAGAAATTATTCACAGTCTGCAATAGGTAATGGTTCGCAACATTATAATATTATTATTATAAGATATTGTTTGTTCAGATGTAGATGATGTTGATGTAGTAGATTTTTTTGGATGTTTTAGCAATTTAGCTTTTGGTTTTGTACGCAGCTGTCTTGGAGTCTCAATTAATCGCATATCGTATCACCTTGGTCTGCTGGAAGTAATCTCTTTTTAGAGATAAGCTCACCTGTACTTTTACTGTCCTAAATATTGTCTGTTGTAATTGTCTTTTTGTGTACAAACTAATAAATAAATAAATGTATCGCTTTACTAGTCTTCAATAACTTACAACGTAATAATAACCCATGGGATGGGATGACGGTTTACGATCTCGTTTATAGGAAACAAAAACACATTGAATGTAAACCTTTGATCAAAGTTTGAGTTTCTTGCCGGGTCTTCTCTTAACAACCTTCTGACGCCGGTTGTAGAGTCGCATTATGCACATTGTATTGTTTATTTGTCGTATTATTATGTGTATGTTTATTAAGTCGTTTAAATTAAGACTCTTGAATAAAGATAATATTGAATTGAGCTAAACTGAAAGAATTTTGGCATAATTGAGGGTGTGTGCAATAATTTTATGTAACACTAGCAAGCCGCCCCAGCTTCGCACGGGTGCAATAGGATGTTATTATACATATAAACTTTCCTCTTTAGTCACTCTATCTATTAAAAAAACTGCATCAAAATCCGTTGCGTAGTTTCAAAGATTTAAGCATACAAAGGGACATAAGGACAGAGAAAGCGACTTTGTTTTATACCATGTAGTGATGTTATAAGTACCATAACTCAATAACAGTTTTAATGTCATGAATTTTCACCTGTCACCATGTGGTTAATTAACAAAATAATGTCAGAAATAACTACGGTTCTTGGACCAAAAAACTAAGTAATCTTTGAAAATCCATAATAAATAGCAGACAAGGTAATATTATTGCCGGTACTTAACCCTAACGAGAACGTATATCCTACGATAATATCATTAACATTTAATAATATATCATGGCCAGACCTCTCCCGTATACTCAAGGTTTTCTTCATGTCCTTTCCATATTCTTTCCTGAAACTGGAAAACTCCCATAACTATCTTTCACCCTGCAATCCCTAAAGGTCAGAGGTGGAGGTAACGAAAAATACTATTGAAAAGCTTTAGTTTAGTTTAGGTTATAAGACTTTGAAGTAACGTATTTTATTTATTATTTACTGTATCTTACTGTTCGGTTAATTTTTGACGTTGTAACACGTCTATTTAACATAATACTTTTGTTTTGATTTTATAGAACCTCATTTTTAATTAAACACTAGCTGACCCGACAGACTTCGTCCTGTCAAAAAGATTTGTAATGTGGCAGTTTTTGTGCCGTCGTATTTTAAAAAAATCTCCTGAACAGAACCGTCACCCTGGTGATAGGGCGTTGTGACTAAAAAATAATTAAATAAATCATATTATATAAGGATTTAAAAGTAAGTAATCGCTTTATTGCCGTCAATATGCTGAGTGGGGACCCTTTCAGTTCCACAATAATCTTAGAGATAATAAGTTAGTTTTTAAGAAATGTATTTTTACTTATTGTTGTGGTTCCTGAATAAATATTTTTTCTTTCTTTCTTTCTTTCTTTATTGTTCAGTTTAAAGAGCTTTATTCTCATAAAAGACATGCATGTCACTTATTTGAGAAATACATTCAAAACATAGTACAGTCACACGTCGTGTGTTAACATTAATGAAACTATAAATAGGTTAAAGGTACAATAAAAATTTCAAGAGTAGCATTCGCTGAAACTCTCCGCACTCACAGCCCCGTAGTAAACTATGGTCTGAAAGGATATGGTTGCATATTTTGGTTTTGAACGTTTTTGAAATGATTGTTAATCATGAGAATCATAATTATTATTATTATCATTGTAGTGCTTTGTGTTTTTTGTTAATCATGTGAATCATAATTATTATTATTATCATTGTAGTGCTTTGTGCTTTTTGTGCCCGTTAGCGCGATATCACAATTCGGGACGCTCGGTGAGCGCGCTGTAATCGATTTTGACTCAATTCGGAACGCACCCTCAGTAGATTAGGTAACAGACAACTTTTTTTTTAAAAATTTGATATGACTTGAAGTCAAATCCCTTTAAGCCGTACGAATTATTTTATTGAATTACTAAACGAAACGCGAGTTTCGGAACGCGACATTAAACTCCTCCAACTATCTGTGCTCCAACGCACACTGTTTTGATAGATATGATCAATGATGTAAAGTAATAGATTGATAAAGCGCCTTTAAAAACGTTCCAAAAACTGAATTGCGCATGTATGCGTTGACAACTGCTGTCATTTATCACAATAGTGTTGGTACTTTCCTTAACAATCTAACAGATTATCGAAATCACGAACAACAAATGAATAACGGTATACTCGTATTCTTGAAAATAAAAGGCTGAGGTTCTTTATTATTTATTAGGTTTACTCGTTACATTGTTTATGATATCTTAACATCAACTACGAGATGAAATAATATAAACACCATCAATTACTATCCTTTTTTTAGGACTGGGTTAAATAGTATTTTGTTGGCCCGTACTCTGTGGATTTGAATTGATTTTCTTGTTTCGGCCTAGGCATATAGTCTTTGTTAACATAAGAACACGGTGGTCTTGGTATCCTACAAAAATAAAGAAATTTAATTATCTGCTTTTTCAAATAAGTACGGTAATGGTCATATGATCGGTAAATTGCTCAAAAATGGCGCCAAGTAGGTATTGATTGTTTTTGTTTAGTAGTTTTGTTAGGCTTCTAGTCTTCTAGACTACGCATATCGATATGTGTCATTCTTCATTTTGTACATCCCTATCGTACGTGAATCAATTCAGTTTTTACACAAAATCTTTTTCAATTCTTATTTAATTTCTGAAATAATAACTTATGCAGCATGAGGAACTAATATAATGATAGCTGAAATCTTAGAGCATTAAGAACTGGAGATGCCTTACGTGCATTACCCCTCTGCACACGTTACGATTAAAAATCCGAACGTTGAACAAAACTACTTGAAACTCGGAAATTTTGACATAACGAGTCATACGTCGATGAGTAAACAGCTCTTCAAAAATGCCGTTTTGTGCTGTAGATAGTTGTAAGAACACTTCGAGAAACTCAAATTGGAAGAAGGATAATGTTATGTTTCATCCGTATGTATTTTTTTGGTTCAATTTCATGTTTCTTTTGCAAAAATCACTAATAATTAAAACACCTGAAACATTGTTTGGAATGACATTTGAGTTTTTTCGTAATCACACTAGTGTTGGGGTTAATGTCAAGAAAAATCGATTGGCAAGTTCCGATTGCACTCGAATAAAATAGTTCAATTAGTTCGATTGACGTAAGAATAATGTTTCTAATGATTCATTTATTTATTATCCGACTGCGCTAGAAGGTGGGTTATGTTTTTCGAGTGTATGTATGTATATATGTAAGTATGCTTGTATGTAATAGTGTTTGACACGCTCTGCAGCCTGAACGGCTCGATTTATTTCAGCTTGAGATGTGTCGTTAGATTTGTAATTACTGCGAAAGTGATACTGGGCCTAACAATATAAAAAACATTCAAATTCATTTTAAAAAAAGATTAAATAAAATTTGACAAAATTTGTTTCCGAGCATACCTTGTCATGATTTTGATGTACTATTTAGTCATAACGTGGAGTTAGCAAGGTCAGTCCTGAGGAAATATTCCGATACAAGGATATCTTTCCTCACCAAACAAAGCAACCCACAAAACTGTATTAGACACATTTATACAAAACTCATTCATTTTAAAAATCAATAGCGTGTTGATCGAAATAAATATACCTACATTCAAATTGTTGTTTCCTGAATGTTTAAATTTAGAAATTTAGAAGTTAGACGTTCAAATATTTACTCTGCTGTTTGTTGCTACTTTGTTCTGTTTTTATTGTTTTGTTTTATTTGTTGCTATATTTTGAATTTTAATTATTAGTAGCAAAACTATGTTGAAAGAGTTTCTTGCTAAGTAAAGTGACGCCTGAACAAAGGGATTCCTAGTCACATTTTGTTTTTTATATTTTTGTCATGTCCTGAGTAAATAAATAAATAGGTGAGTGTTTGTAAATGCTTACAATAATAAAGATGTTTTTTTTACTTTGCTGAGTTATTATGTGCAGTGAGCGGTATAACGTCAATAGCAAACAAATCAGTTAGGAAATGACTTTTAATGGCCATGATAACATTTTATAGAAATTAATCGGATGAAATGATTTTCTATCAGTTGATTAATTAAGAGAAGTGATTCAAATATTCACCAAAAAATTACTGTGGGTCAGGTAGGTAACACTGTTTGAAATAAAACTTGTTATTTGTCCAGCTGTAAGCTTCATTATCTTACAATACGAAAGCATGCATTTAAAAACGATGTTTCCAATCACATAATATCAAGTTTACTAACTTAGGCAGTCTGTCAAGCCCTAGAAACATACATACAGCTCGTTTCAGTTAGGGCAGATTATTCAACAGTTAGATCAAAGTTATCGGATGAACAAATAACAACTCGGCAGATTTCAAAATATTGAATTACGAAATCTAAATGTGGACCATCCATTTCAGACTATGCACTAGTCATAGGTAGATTTTAAAATCTGCGGCGTTATTATAGGTTAAAAATAAAAGGTTAACCGGTTCACAGTTCACAGCCCACATATGGGCTGCGAACAATTAGCTTTTATTGTTATATTTGTGGACAGTGAACCTGTTAATTTATCAGACCTATTGGTCTTATAAGTTTTAATCCTCAAAATTGGTCCTTAGTCCAAATTTTTACTCTAATAATTTATTTAATGATTGCTTACTGCTATATTGCTTCAAAAGATTAGAAGAATCTACACGTTTCAATAATTTAAAATATTCGTCTAATAGTTAAATATTTATAAAGGTAAAAAGCCTGATTTTACCTGTTTACGTGGACTTCTCCACGTAAACAGTTAAATCAGGCTTAGAAATTATGGAAAGTGCGTAATTTCTAATACATAATATGATTCACAATTTCTAATCGAAACATTTGTTCAATTTATTTTTGAACATCCAATAGCCGTGTTAGGCCCAGACTCCACCAGAGCTGAGCGGAGATGTGCGGCGTCGAGCTGTGTTTTCAACAACCAATAGAATCACATCTCCACATCTCCATGTGTGAATAACGCAATCCCATTGGTTGTTGAAAACACAGCTCGACGCCGCACATCTCCGCTCAGCTCCGGTGGAGTCTGGGCCTTATGGTCAGCACTAGCCAAGTTGACATAAGAACCGTGTAAAGACACAACTAATGTCAAAAGTTGTGGTAGTGTGAATCATTTTATTGACATGTATGTGTAAAATGTCCCTGTGTTGCTTATTTAGGTTTGTGTGCGATTGTGCCAACAAGCCTCTTCTGTTATAGTAGAGGTAAGTTTCTTTGTGTGAGTGTTCCCCCTGCCCCCGCAAAAAGGGACAGACTTTTTTGCATTGACGGGCGGCCCAATCGCGAGTCCATTTCTATATTGTCTAAGGCTGAAATCAAATAATTGAACTGGGTAGTGAAAATAATTGCTCAAAACACAGTTTGAAAAAAACAATTACTTGCTGTATTTACCTGTGAAACTTTTGCATTTCTGGATCATTTCTATGATTCGTTTTATATTTGGGCACGCAACAAACCACTATTTTTTTTTTTTAAAGCTTCATCCATTTTTATCGCCTACTCAAATTTCCCGCTTTTGACAGTGGTGTGGTGGTGTAGTTTTCGGTTTGGTTTTGGCAACAAATCTTGGGCATATCTCTGTCTCTTTTCCTCTTGTGTGATGTCCATATATGCAATAGTTTCTCTTTTCCTCACTTGATCACTCTATAAGTGTTGAAAACACGCTCTGGAAGCTCTATGGATATGATCTTTGACGTTAGGAACACACCTACATTGCTAAGACAACAGTGAGTGCTTGTAATTCAATATGAACGTTATCCCATAGCAATAAAGCTCAAATTGTCTACGTTTTAGTTAGAAATCATTTGTATGGGAAAAAGAAAAGGGCTATTTTTAGGGTTTTTTCAGGAATAATTCTAATTTTTCTCGCCGTAAAAACCATCCTTGAACTTCAACGAACATTTTAAAAAAAGATTTGGCCAAATTGGTCCAGGCGTTGTTGAGTTATGCGCTTACCAACACATTTTGCGATTCATTTTTATATTATAGATTTTCACCCCTACCAGAGCTCTCAGGAGCGAACTTCTTCGCTTCTTCGCCTTTTTTTTTAAATTTTTATTGCACAATAATAAGAAAGAAAAGGTACAATTGGTGGAATTCATGCCTGAGGCATTCTCTGCCAGTCCACCGCAATGCATTACAGAGAATTTAGGGAGTTTGAGTTGTGCAACTTGCTATAGTCATAGAGATATGAGAGTGATACATAATATTCTAATAATAACAAGTCTAAATTGATAATAACCGAATGATAAAAATAGCTTTTAGCTGTGTAAGTTAATTATTTCCTACTTCGAAATACTATTTCTGAATATATCTACACAAAAAGACTAAAAGAAGAACGATCTTGATATTTACGGCCAGGAAAATGAGATTCTAATGAAGTTCGCGCTTTTTATTTAGGTATTTTGCCTTTCTTTTGCAAGAGAAAAAATGATTTTTCTTGTACTGAATCCAACTCATAAAATGTTTATAGTTGATTCCGCTGTAAAAGAATTTTATTGTTCAATGAAAACTTTTGCCGTTCTGTGTTATAACCCATGCATTTCTATTTTAAAGTTTGTTACTTAATCAACCTTTACCTCACAATACACTTTAGTACAAACGTGCAGTGGCTAAAAGGGTACTGCTAACCAGTACGGCTAAATGTTGTTGTGTTCTATATTCCTCTTTACAAGCAAGTACATAAAATTTTATTAAAAACCATTTACATTTTTCCGTTTTTATTAATAAAACCCCCGGCAGGTGAATGGAATAGTAATGGAAATAATAATTCTGATTTTGTAGTCATCTTGAGGCATGAGACCAAGGTAGATTGGAGGCCCGCCATTTTGAATTAGGCAAATTTTTTGACACTTATTAGTGCATTAGAAAATAAATTCCAACTTGTTCTGATAAAGTTTAAATTAATTAGTAAGATAGACATCGTTTTGCCGCAGAATTCACGTCAGAAAAGAAAGCAAAACGTCGTCCTAAACTTGATTCTGAAGTTTTTTTTACGAGAATGGCATTTGAGCGCTTACTGTGCATATACCAGTTTAAAGATTATTAACCAAACACAGTATGGCTCGTTCCACCTCATAGTTGAGGTGAGGCCTGTGTGAGCAGTGGGACGTATATAGGCCGTTTATGTATATATGTTATGTAACCAAACACATTTATCAGTGCTAGTACAATTAATGTAACGTTTTGGCTTCGGTTCGTTACAATACCAGGTTCCAAGTCAGACTTCGAAGGGTTGAGTGCAGTGGGAGTCTCTTAGCTCAAAGGCGAATACTTAGTTTGGGTCGCTTAGCCGGCGGCACAGTAACATTAAGTTTTGACTTAACAACCAAGTTGCCTTTACTTGGTGCTTCAATCAAGTTAAGTTGAAGTCGTGAATCGTAATGTGTGTTTTGAATAAATAATTACTTACTAAGTGTTATTTAACGTGAGGTACCACTTTGAGTTTGTAGGTTATTTTTAAATTTCTAGTCATTCGTCTCGTAACAGGTCAATGTACGATTCGAAAAAACAGTAAAAACATGAAAATGCTGACAACGTTATCTTGATTACACACTGTCAATAAGTTCTACATTCTCGACTTAGCAATGGTAGAGGAAAGAAGTTAGATTGCAATGTAGCAGTGTGTACAGTAGGATACACATACTAAAATACAGAATTGATTTTACAATATCAATGCAAGGTGCACTTGTACTCGTACCTGGGATCTCTTCATTCTCGCCACAAAGCTGGTTAAGTAGTTTGAAATGAAATTAAGTATCTTGTAGTATATATTATTATATTCTCGTGTCACAGTGTTTCTTGCCAAACTACTCATAAACGGCTAGTTCGATTTTGATGTTTTTTTTTGTGTAAATTTGTTAGGTCTGAGAAAGGTTGTAATCCATTTTTTTAAACATAAAAGTCCGCGCGGACGCAGTTGCGGACTGCAGTTAGTAATTATATTATAATGTGTTATTTCTTTGTATGTGTCTTTATTGGTTCTCTGTAAGCATTGTTATTTAATTGTTTTCTTTGTGCAATAAAGTATTATCTTATCTTAAATATTAGGGGTTAAGAGTGTGTAAGTATGTACCCCGTTTGGAATATATTCTTGATAGGATGTACTTCCATGACTATTTTATAAACGGGGTAGTCTGAGGGTAGTCACACTGATCACTACCGGAACATTCAGAAGGCCACACTTCAATTAGGTATGGGCTACGACACTCTACTTTTACAGTTACGAATAGGTTGTAGGCATGCTTAATTAACTTGAGGCATTGTTTTGTTTGAGATACGGCCAGGTACATTTACTTACGTCATTTGCCTTAAACCACCTTAAACCAATCTGTGTTCATTACCATACCTTCACCCTTGTATCATAAACTTTATCCGAGAATGAGCCCTTAAACTTGTCGTCTACGTAACATACCGTATCCTCTTCACCCTTACGGAGTTATCACGTACCTTATGTAAATAGGATGAGAGTGTTGGCCCAAGATTGATTCGAACAGGTAATGTATAAAATAATATTAAACATCTTTATGTTAATAAAAGTTAAATTTAGGAATTGTGCTATTTACATCATCTGATTTGCAGTAAGTGCTTACGCTTTATTCTAAAAACGACTGTTCCTAGAGGTTTTCTTTTTCAGTGAAATTCATTTGAAATTTCGCATCTGTTTTCGTAAAATTTTACAAGCTTTGAAAAGCTCAGCCCAAAATAGTAGGTACTAAATATAACAAACAGCATTTAGTAGAGATTCAGATATCATCTAAGCTGAAATGACGCGCTACTCCACCGCGTCTTTGCAAGTTTTGTTACAAGAGTGCTTGCTTCTAAGCGTAGATGCAATTGAGGGGGCGTCATTTCAGCTTAGACGATCTCTACAAAACCACACCTAATCAACAAAAAATAGTTTCTATGAAGAGAATTAAATACTTATGTTCCTTGTTTGTTTCTGAAATATCCATTGTGCGACTTGTATTCTGACTTTTTGACTGATATTTTTCATCTGGCTTTCTTCCCAGATCTGGGATGCCAAGATAGTTTCTGAGATGGAGCACGCCATCTCAAATGGCTCTAAATGTCAGTCGCAGTGAATATCATGGCAAGGACCCGCAGACTTGGCTTTTGAGAAAGTACGTAACGTACGTACAAAACTATTGCAATAGGTCTTATGGCAGCGGCATAAGGTGCCCCTGTGTAATGGTTGATGTGAGCGCCTCTGTACATACCGGGAAGTGAGGCGTAAATGTATTTCCAACTTTACTACTATTGAAATGTATGTCAGTGATAGCACTCGAAAGTATCTCACGGCGTTCTTCGATAGTTTATTAGATTTGGCGACATTTTTGAGAGTCAAAAGATGTCCCAGGTAGCTAATATAAATAAATATGAATGTGTATATCCCGTCAGGAATAAAATGGTGCAGAGAGTGGTTCAAGTTTTAGATGATGAATAAATGAAGATAATATGAAAGGGTGGACTGTATTTTAGGAAATAGCTGGTTGATGGAGTATGAAACAAGGTTTAAAAATTAATAAAAGCTTCACTTACAAACAATAATACAAATAAACTCAACCACACTTTCAAACGTTGCACAGAAAAACATCTGTCGGGTCAGTTAGTAATATAAATAACTTTACATGCTATTTTTTTTAGTACAGTCTTTGGTAAAATACGAAGATTGTTATACACAAAGCTGATAATAATACGATGTGAAATCAGTAGGAAATTAATTTGCTAATATTACATTAAGTAACTTTTTCATTCTATCTCCAAGAGCTCGCTGGAGTAGATGTCATAAATTACTTTTTCTCCTCCTCAAAGATAACGAAAATAAAATTCATATCTTTCCTGAGAGGACGTTGAGTTAAAGTCGCATTTATCGAAATTAAAGCAGTGCCTTGTATGAAGAGTTTTGAATTATTCCACTTCCATTTTAAAAGCATTGTTTTGAATTCTCATTTCCTATGCTTATTGTCAATAACGTTTTACTTTCTGTGGCAAATAAGCATGCGGACAGCCTGATGGTGAGCGGTTACCGCAGCCTATGGACACGTGCAACATTGGGGGTACCCGCGCGTTGCCGACCTTGCAAGAACCTCTTTGAACTCCTCATGGAGAACTCCATGCAGTATAGCTCATCTGGAAAACCTCGACAGGAAGTTCGTTTCACAATTTAACTACTAACTTACTCATTAATTACTAGATAGTAAATAGTGTCAGAATTACTTGAAAAATAGAGTCATTCTACAGATGTTTTCTACCAGACTATACACGTAGGACATCTATACACAAAGATCTTCTGATCGAAACTAAGGTTACGCGAAAATAAGTGATTCATCTACACTCAGAATACGGGCGGTTCGAGGGGTGTCCCTAACGTACCTAAAATTATGCAAAATTTGCTTTCATGGATTCAAGGCACTGTGTCGCATACGGAATCACTTGTTTAATAATTAGGCTTGCTAAATTCCGGTCCTCTTGACAGAAGATACGTCTTCTTAGAAGTACTTTAAGAATGATTAAAAGCGTATTCATTACGATTTGCCAGAAATTGTTTTAAAACATTTCATGTACGTACTAATTCACATCAAAAATACTCACACATACTGTTCAGACGGACCACTGCACGGAACAGAAAAACACTATTTTTTCTGTTCCGTGGACCACTGAGTCTTCAATTCCATGCATTCAATTTAAATTAAAAAAGTCTATCTTACAAAGAGTCAAGGCAGTCGAACGCATATTAAAATATATCGTATTCAATTATTTTAATATTGGTGAGAAGAATGAAAAACACATTACCTATGGACTGTGTGTTACAAATTCACACTGCAGTGAATTTGTAATGAATATTCGAAAAGTGTATCCTATCTTACCTTATGTATCTCTCAGCGTTGTGAATACGACAACAAACAACCGAGCATGTTACTCAGATAAATTTTTGTAAGGATGAATAGGTAGACATTTACTTTTCCGACAAAACAAAACTCTCAATGACGCCAGAGTACTTCAAGTATCAAATATAACGATGTCTTCGGGCGCTACGGAATGAGTATTGCAATAAAGATGTAAAACTGAAGAGTAGAAAACATCTGCGTCGAGTTATTATTGTCTTTTTTCATAACAACCTCAAGGTCGTAGCTCACTAGGCAAGCACCGAGCCAGCAATTACATACCCTAATTAGGTGCCCGTGGCGCAGTTGTGACAGAGATCGGCGACGATCGCTGTTGTGAAGCACACACGCCTGGTCGGAAATGGGATGGGTGACCAACCCGATCGAAAAATTTAGTGATGTGTATTTCGGATATCTCCGTGCCTCGGAGGGCACGTTAAGCAGTTGGTTTCGGTTGACGTCGCTAGATGTAAGCCGGTAAGCCTAGTCAGAAGTCTGAGGGCGGCTTGATAACAGCTGACATTGAGGGTGCTCACTAACCTTACACCCCTCCAACAATGCGCACTGAGCGCGCGTGTATGGTGTATGCGTGTATGGCTCGTTCCACTTCACAGTTGAGGTGAGGCCTGTGCCCAGCAGTGGGACGTATATAGGCCGTTTATGTCATGTTATATTACATTTTATATGCAACTCTTTTTTTCAAGGTGGGGAATCTTTTCATGCACTTGCCATCAGTTGTGCCAAGTCGTGGCATCACTGTCACGCTTCCACAACTTCTTCTTAGACAACCCCGAAGAAATTTCAAAAACTCTTCATGTTTGTTTCATCAAGAGATCTAACTACGGTTAACAGTGTGACCGAAAATAACTGAGCAGTGTAATGTCTAGTAGTAAGCAGATATTTTCATAATTAATATCAATCGTTTTTAAAAAGCCTCGTGTCAAACGAATAGCTTACATTCCTACTTCTTTGGAGTATTCATTCAAATCCACTTACCTACCCATACTTCGTGTAGTATGATCTTAATAAAAGCAACCTTCCAAGTCCTAAAGAATTATTGTGTTTTGAGACATCAACTTGGTAACAAAAGGTTTACTTATGTCTTTTGTTCCCAAGTGTTAGAGATCTCAATTAGGGAACAGAAGATGTTATTATGATTCAATGGGCCGGTTTTTTAAAAAAAAATCTGAGAAAGTTCTGGAGAAAAAAAAAGAGTTCTTATGCGAAAATAAATCGTATCTTTTATGTTTTCAATACTATTTTGGTAGCTAAGAAGTCAACCAACCAACTCATATCAGAGCCGTGTTTTATTAAATCCAAATGTCGGCAAAAATGATTTTTTTTTCTTTTCTTACTTAAGGCAAGACCAATAACTTTACAATTGTAGACACCTTACTCATGAAACAACACCTCGATTTCCTAGTACAAGTGGTAAATCGAGGTGGTGAGGAGGAAATTAATCTAATAAATTCTAAACAATTTCTTTGACGAGTGTTACTCGGCACCAGCTTAGATATAACGATGCTCATACATTTTTACGTATAATACATACTCCTTCGACTAATTTTCTGAACGTGGTGGTCAGAGGCACACCACTTTACTTACTTTTATGTTTAACAAAGAAGAACGCGTACTTAATTATGTGTTTTACCTTGTTAATTATTTTTGTTTCCCGCCCATAGCTTGGACTAAATAATAGGGAATTTCACTGATACTACAATCAGCTACACCACTTAATCGGGAATTAGGGAAACTATTAAACAACACATAAGTCGCCGACGAAGCACAGCGAGAAACAAGTTGAAACAGCAGGGGGCAGGGCATGTAGTGCGTTGATGGGCATAAAAGTTCCATAAAAGAGGGAGGCTCTTTATGCAATCACACCTTGTACAGTAGGGAATGGAAAGGGTTGACCACCCTAAGATCTGTTTTTGATTGCTCAATGATGACATTGACAAAAGTATTGGTTCAAACTATCAATCGTGAAGGAACTCATATAATAGTTTTTTTCATACTTTCAAAGCATACTTTTCGACATATTCTAGCCTGCTACACAGTTTAAAAAGGTAACATGTGCTTGCAACGCGTGAATGAACTTATTTGAAAACTGGTCAACCTTTTCATTCCGCGAGTTCACGTACAATCATGGACGGTACTCACCCCTGGATAATTACAAGGAGGCACATTATGATTAGCAAAGGTCGATAATGAAATAATTTGGTAGATTTATTAGTTGCACTACTATGAATGGAACTAAGAAGTACAAATTAGGGTTTTACAACAATGAGTTTTTTTTTAAATACTGATATTATTATAAAGCTGAAGAGTTTTTTAGCCAAACTCTAGCGTGTGACTGGCTTATGTCGAATAAAAATAAACTAAAAGTTTTCTAAAGAGGAGAGTGCAATTTGCTATAATGGTATATTATTATTCACATTACACTTCGCTTTGTCCTCGAAATTAAGATAACAAGATGTAGTAAAGCGGGTCGTGCTGCCATATACCACTAAAGTTGAGCCATTGTCGAGAGAAAAAAAAAATGGCCTCAAGTAACACTGCTGCTGTCACAGATTGTCAAACGTCATTAGCGTTTTAGTGCTCGCGCCATTCCGCACGTTATTTTTTTCTTTCTCAAGATTTATACAATTTCAGTTATATTATGCATCAAAAACACAAAGTCCAGGATTGGAAATGTGTAAGGATTGAAAGATTAGAAAAATTCAAGAAAGTTTAAACGGAAACTACAAGAACGATCGAGTTTCTGGTCCACCAGACCCACCTACGTGAAAAACTGCATTTGCATTTAAAGTTTTCTCAATGTCTAGTGTTCACCTTAAGTGGGTGCTCCGAAGACGAATGAAGAATAAGTATAGCTCTTAAAGTGGTTATCACCTTCCTTATCATGAGTTAAAACGATCAAGTTCTGGTAAGTAGGTACCTACTTGAAAAACTGCATATTTTGAATCGAAAGTTTCTCAATGCCTAGTGTTCACTTCAAGTGAGTGTTTCCGATGACAAATAAATAATGTGTAAAGCTCTTAGCGGCTAATACCTTTCTTATCATGAGAAGTCAAGTTCTAGTAAGTGCCTAATTTTAAAACTATGCATTTGCATTGAAAGTTTCTGCAAGTACACCACAATTGTTTGTATCCAAGGAGGAGTAAAGACTGTGTATAGCTCTCTGAGTGGCTATAACCTTTCTAAGTTCTTTAATGAGTAGTACCTACTACTACCCTTTAATTTTGCTAATGCTTGTGTACAATTTGAAGTGATTGTTACCTACCAAAAGCAGTAATACATGTGTTATGAGTGTTGGCGGCAGATATTATGGCAACTCCGTTGCTAAGGGTTGTTGTTCGGCTCTTGCTTAGCTACGGATTGCTCATACAAATAATTGTTTAGTTTTTCTTATTATTCCCTGTTTATTAATTATAACTACTTCTGGCTTTATTTAACTGGGTTTAATTTACATCCTCAACATTTGGTCCTTCGAGTAAACTATTTATAGAAATCAGCTTTTCAAAATTTTTCAAAATTCACTTTCATTGTTCGTATGTAAATTCGTGTCATAATGTTCACACGATCGCAAACCCAGAAAGCCAGAAGTGCCCAGGGTCTAGAAGAGCTAAGATCAACTTCAGTCACCTCAAGCACCTCAAAAGCCGCGCGTCTTAAAGCTGCAGAGGCAAATCTCAAGAAGAAGCTTGCTGAGATCGAACAGCAAGAAGCCGAAGCGGTGGCGGCAGCGGCTTTAGAAGTCGCGGTAGCAGCGGCTAAGCGAGATGCCGAAGCAACGGTAGCAGCAGCTAAGCGAGATGCCGAAGCATCGGTAGCAACGGCTCGAAGAAATGCAGCAGAAGCTGCTCACGAGGCAACTATAGCCTCACTTGAATTGGAGGACATAGTCAGTGCAAGGAGTGAAATGAGTGCACAAAGCAATCGCACTGCGAACTGGGTTGCTAAAAGTAATTTCGCAGATTTGGCTGTTGACATGACAGCTCCTGATGCTGGGATTTTTCCGTGCGGGCAGAGTATGACGGCTGTTTCGGTGCACGACGTCCCCGAGGCGAATCACGTGCGCGACACCGAGCTCCGCCCGCCAGAGGCTGATAATGCAGCAGGAGTTTATTTACCGCGTCATATAGCCAAGGACAGGTTGACATTACAACCTTTAGCGAATGGTAATAGTATCACTAACCCGGTAAGTGACATTCAACAACTCACTAACGCCATTTTCTCCTTAGCGTCTCCTAGTCAAAAGACTAGCCGTAACGTCGAGCTCCCAAATTTCGACGGAAATTTATCTAACTGGCTATTGTTCAAACGTTCCTTTGATGATACCAAACCTCATTTTTCTGCCAGTGAGAACTTAGGTAGACTTAGAAATGCTTTACGGGGAGAGGCTAAAGAAGCAGTATTTTCCCTGCTGCTTTGTTCCACCGATCCTGAACCTGTCATGTGCGCACTTGAAGCACGCTTTGCTCGTCCAAGACAACTTGTTTTGAATGAGTTAGCCTCCATCAGAAACCTGCCTAAAGTCGGTTCAGATCTTACCTCATTGGCTACTTTCGCTAGCAAAGTAAAAAACTGTGTCAGTATTGTCAATTTATTGAATCATTCATCCTACGTACATTCACCAGAACTAATTCATATTCTAGTGTCCAAAATGAGTCCGCTGCTGCAAAACAAATGGTGCGACTACGCGGCAGAGCGCTGTGTTCCTGAGCGCCCGCAGATAGATTTCTTCGCAAGTTTCCTCGAGATCGAAGCAAACAAACAATCGCAGTTCGGCCCGTGTGGATTGTTCAACGCCTTGCCGCACTACGAGAAGCCGAAAACAACGGCAACACAGCAATCTGCACAGGCTCAGCGTAACAGTTATGGCACCTATCGTATCTCACAACATCACGTTACTGCACCTTCATCATCCAATTTCACTGCAATTCCGACAATGCCTGAAAACGTTAGCTTGTCTGCGCCAGCATGCTTGTACTGCACAGCTAGCGATCATAATATAAAGACCTGCTCCAAGTTTCTGGCATTAACTGTGTCTGACCGCATATCTTGGGTCAGCAATAACAAAGTATGTATGGTATGTTTGCGCAAAGGGAAGCATTATTACAAGCAGTGTAGGGCGAAGGCCTGTGACGTTGATGGCTGCAATGAAATGCACAATAAAATTCTTCATTTTCCGAAAACATCGTCATTTCCATTTCATTCAAATGTAAATAACGTCATGTCACCTGTCACTGAGATGCCATCGACATCTCTTGTCACCACCGACATTTTTAACTCTGAAAAGGAAAAATTCACCATAGATTCTTCGAAAAAGAATTTCATACAACCCAAAGATATTTCATCGTGCGATAATATCGCTAATACTGCATACTCCTGCGCTCCCGAAAATGAGAATGGCATTCTCCTAAAGGTTATACCGGTTATTCTTTCTGGCTCAAAAGGAGAGGTCGAGACATTTGCACTTTTGGATGACGGTTCCACCGTTACTCTTTTAGACGAAGAGTTAGCTCAAAAGATAGGAGTTTCGGGAGCGGAGGAAAAAATTTGTATTGAAACCATTTCTGGAACTAGGGTTAGTTCGTCTATCAAGTTGATAGATTTTGAAATTCGCGGTAAGTATCGAGGTAAACGTTATACCGTTCAAGGGGCTCGCGCTGTCCCTGATTTGAAACTGAGACCTCAAGAGGTGACAGTAAGGGATACCAGCTTTTCGCATCTTTGTGACATCTCTTCGGAGCTAGTTTTCAGCAAAGCAACTCCAAAACTGTTAATAGGCATCTCAGACTGGCACCTCTTGGTGTGTACTGAGAATAGAACCGGCACTTTACCGCAGCCTGCAGCTGTAAACACTCCTTTGGGCTGGGTTTTATTTGGGCAAGTTCCTCGGTCTTCAGTACATGCTGTCAACAACTGTTTTATAGACATAGACAATTCGCAGGACAACGAATTGGAGAGCCTCATCAAAAATTACTATAGCTTAGATTCTATTGGCATTAAGTACGAGGAGAAGGTAAATTCAGAAGATGACCGAGCTGTAAAGATACTGGATTTAACTTCTCGTCGTTTGGAGAATGGTAGGTTTGAGGTAGGATTACCTTGGCGTAAGGACAGGCCTATCATTCCAGATAGTTACAATTTAGCCCTGGCTAGATTTCAGAGTTTGCGTAAACGCTTTAATAAAGATGGCTTATACGCAAAACTATATAAAAGCAATATTGAGGCGTATGTAAATAAGGGTTACGCTGAAGAATGCTTAGATAGTCATGACCATAAGAGTTCGTCGACACGTCGGTGGTACCTTCCGCATTTTGGGGTGACGAACCAGAACAAACCGGGCAAACTTAGGATTGTTCATGATGCATCGGCCAAGACTTCAGGCGTAAGTCTAAACTCCCTTATTCTGCAAGGACCGGACGAGCTACAATCTTTGCTCGGTATTTTAATGAGATTTCGCGAAGGTCAGGTTGCTTTGAACGGGGACATTCGCGAAATGTTCCCACAGATTAAGATAAGGGAGGAAGACAGGGATTGTCAGCGTTACCTTTGGTATTCTGCAGATGGAGAGGTGAAGGAATTCAGGATGTCATCGCTCATATTTGGCGCATCTGCTTCACCTTTCACGGCTATTTACGTCAAAAACAGGAACGCCAATGACTTCAAGGATCAGTATCCAGAAGCCGCTCAGTCTATTATACGAGATCATTACATGGACGATTTTCTTGGATCTTGTGATAATCCAGACAGCGCAGCGCGCCTCGCTTCTGATATATTTCATGTACATGCGCAGTGTGGCTTCGAGATGCGATCCTGGGTGTCAAACGTTCCTGATGCTTTAAAACTAATTCCTTCACATCTCCGCAAAGAGAGCTCAGGTGACGTCGACCTCAATTTAAGCGAAACATCAGCGCATCCCGACGTACGTGTTCTAGGTATGCGCTGGAATCCTGGTGATGACACTTTCAATTTTAAAATTGAGATCGATGTCCCTCCGCGCTTTAAACTCACTAAGCGCCAAGTTCTCAGGGATCTTATGCGTATTTATGATCCACTGGGACTACTACAACCGAAGGTCACTAAAGGGAAAATTCTGTTCCAGAGAACTTGGCGCCTAGTTAACTCGTGGGACACCGCACTTCCACCCTCTGAGTGTCTGCGGTGGGAGGAGTGGTACCTAGAGATAACTAAAGTTCAAATTCCCCGCCCATACAGCCATATCTCTCGTTATGTTTCGCTTCAGCTTCACACCTTCACTGACGCTAGCGAGCTAGCATATGCTTGTGTCGCCTATTGGCGGTTTTCATTCCAGGATAGCACCTCACACCTTGCCCTTATTGCTAGCAAATCCAGAGTGGCTCCCTTGAGACCAGTCAGTGTGCCCCGTTTGGAGCTACAGGCCGCTTTGTTGGGCGTGAGGCTAGCCCAAACCATTAATAGGGAGCATCGACTTCGAGCCTCACGCAGGGTTTTTTGGTGTGACTCAAAAACCGTATTAGCGTGGATTAGGAGCGATGCTCGAGCGTATAAACCTTTCGTCAGCTTCCGTCTAGGCGAAATCGCGGAACACACGCTAGTTGATGAGTGGCGGTGGGTTCCGACGGCTTCAAATGTGGCCGACGATGCTACGCGTTCCAATTCTGTCATTCTGGATAGGTGGTGGCACGGTCCCTCTTTTCTTAAATCTCAGGAGGACGATTGGCCCAAGGAAGTTGATCAACCCAACCCACTAGAATGTATATCTGAGTTAAGGCCTACTGTATCAACAGCAATAATTAATTTCACATCACTTTTGCCCGCAGATAAATTTTCCAATTGGCGACGCTTGTTACGTGTCACCGCGCGATGCCATCAGTTCGTGCGGCTTTTGAAAGAGAAAGAAACAAGCGACGCTGTTTCAGTTGATAGCGGTAATCTGCGTCCACTACTCGCACAGGATATTAAAAAAAGTGAAGTGTATTTGTTAAAGCAGGCCCAGCAAGAATCTTTTACTGAAGATATGAGAAACCCCCTGAAAGGCCGCTTGCAGAAGCTAAGTCCTAAATTTGGCGAAGATGGTCTACTAAGGGCACATGGACGAATCCATTTGGCTCAAGAAGTTCCCCTGGAATTGCGCGAACCAATCATTTTGGACGGCCGACACCCCATAGTAAGACTACTAATTAATTATTATCACATCTGGGCAATGCATGGGAACAACGAAACCGTTGTGAATGAGTTGCGGCAGAAATATGCTATTTTCCACCTGAGACCAACAGTTCGCTCCATCGCCGCCAGATGCCATTTTTGCCGCCTTAGGAGAGCAAAGCCCGCAATCCCACCTACAGGAGATCTTCCCGTGGATAGGCTGCAGCATCACCATCGCCCATTTTCATTTACCGGATTGGATTACCTGGGACCATTAGAGGTGGCAGTTAAGAGATCGCGTGAAAAGCGATATGTAGCACTATTCACGTGTCTTGTTACAAGGGCAGTACACCTTGAAGTGGTTGGAAGTCTTACTGCAGACAGCGCTATTATGGCTATCCGCAGGTTGATAGCTCGACGAGGTTGCCCTGTGAAAATTATTTCAGATAACGGCACAGCTTTTACTGGCGCGAACAGATTACTAAAAGAAGCTTGGGCTGCAATCGACCATGCTCACATTATGGATTTTGCTGCTATTAATCTTATAGAGTGGGAGTTCATTCCGCCCGCATCTCCCTTCATGGGAGGAGCCTGGGAGCGCCTAGTTAGAAGCGTGAAGCGAGCTTTAGCAGTAACGCTAAAAGAGAGGGCCCCCAGAGAGGAAATTCTGACTACGCTTTTGGCGGAAATAGAAGGGGTCATAAATTCCAGACCGCTGACCCATGTGCCAGTAGCTCACGCTGATGAGCCAGCTTTGACCCCTAACCATTTTTTGCTTGGATCTACGTCATGTTTGCCATCGCCACCCACTTCGCAAGCTGACCTAATTGGACGACAGACGTGGAAGAAAGCCATGTATCTCGCGGATACCTTCTGGGCCCGCTGGATTAAGGAATATCTTCCCAACCTTTTGCCACGAGGAGCATCTACCGAGGGGCATCGCAATCTTCTCGAAGGAGATTTAGTTCTTATATGCGATGGGAATTTGCCGCGTGGGGTCTGGCCTCGTGGCAGGGTTGAGAAGGTATACCCTGGTAGGGACGGCATAGTGCGAGTGGCTGACGTAGCGACCCGCGCAGGTGTTTTGCGTCGCCCTGCGCGAAAATTAATTAAGTTAGACTTGTCACCATAATCTTTCTTGGTAAGACCAAGGTCTTACCAGGGGGGAGGATGTTGGCGGCAGATATTATGGCAACTCCGTTGCTAAGGGTTGTTGTTCGGCTCTTGCTTAGCTACGGATTGCTCATACAAATAATTGTTTAGTTTTTCTTATTATTCCCTGTTTATTAATTATAACTACTTCTGGCTTTATTTAACTGGGTTTAATTTACATCCTCAACAATGAGTATCTGTTTATACCTACTTGAAAAACTGCATATTTTGAATCGAAAGTTTCTCAATGCCTAGAGTTCACTTCAAGTGAGTGTTTCCGATGGCAAATAAAGAATGTGTATAGCTCTTAGCGGCTAATACCTTTCTTATCATGAGAAGTCAAGTTCTAGTAAGTGCCTAATTTT
The DNA here is from genome assembly GCA_950022985.1 of Udea ferrugalis. Classification (NCBI taxonomy): domain Eukaryota; kingdom Metazoa; phylum Arthropoda; class Insecta; order Lepidoptera; family Crambidae; genus Udea; species Udea ferrugalis. Next base: position 1,336,695 of record OX465521.1, read on the forward strand.
AAAACTATGCATTCGCATTGAAAGTTTCTGCAAGTACACCACAATTGTTTGTATCCAAGGAGGAGTAAAGACTGTGTATAGCTCTCTGAGTGGCTATAACCTTTCTAAGTTCTTTAATGAGTAGTACCTACTACTACTCTTTAATTTTGCTAATGCTTGTGTACAATTTGAAGTGATTGTTACCTACCAAAAGCAGTAATACATGTGTTATGAGTATCTGTTTATGTATAAGTCTTTATTTAATTTTTTTTTAAATAAAGTTGATACTCTGAGTTTGCGAATAGATTCCAATTATTATTCTAAACTTCCTAACTTGACAATGTATTTGAACATTAAATTAAAATGACTTTAATGAGTGCTCTGTTAGTTAGAATTTTTTATAAATTAGTGATTTTCAGAAAGAAAACTTAGTGATTGTCCGTCAGATGATAACAGTAACTGTGTTACTACCCTACCCGGTCCCGGGGTGGGTAACTACCCTCCGTCAGGGACCATTAGGGATTTTATCCAACTCATGACACCCAATAGAATTGAAGAGCCAATAATAATAAAGTCAGAACCCACTGATGTATCGTCTTACCCGGAGGAGCAGAATTTGCCTTAAGATTTGCCTCAACATAATAAGGTAAAAAGATCTAATCTATTGCAATATACAAGGAGGAGGTCATAGACAGATACTGCTTACCAGAAGATGCCAAAAAGATTGGTGCCCCGTCTTCATTATTTGAAATGAAAAATTGAAATGGATCTTTCGGATGCAAATGGCAATATTTAGGAGGCGTCTGCCTGCCAGGGCGACACCTGTGACAGCGCCGACGGGCTCTTGGTATGTCATGCACCGGTGCCGGCAGCGCCGCTGCAGCGCTCACAGATTCAGCCACAACACCGCTGATAATACTGGTGAGTCATTCAGGCAGTCACTCATTAATCATTGGTGGAGTCATTTCTGTCATGGACTGAGGCTTGAAAATCACCTAGTTACCAAACAAGATGTACCACCTTCAGCAGAATTAAGTTCTGCAGAATTATTTAAACATGAGAAGTTTGATGATGATTAATTAATATAATCAGTTTGTAGCTAAGTACTCGTAGTACTTCCCTTGTCTACAAACCAGATGGAAAAGTAGATTTACTTATATTGTACTTAGGCTTGATATTAAGTTTATAAAAACCAACCAGTTTGAATTGATGATTTAAGAACCACTTACAATTCCTTTCAAAGAATTGACATATTATTAAAGCACCCATCAATTTAAAAGACATAAAAGCATTATGTCTTTGTTTGTCTAACACAAAATATGAATCAGTTGGTGCCAGTTTTAGCTTACTACTATTTGTTTGGTTAATATTATGTTGCATTGATACCTGATATAATCAGTGTATCAGCTTGAAGAGTTTGTCGTTTGACAATGGAATCCTTAATAACCCTCCTAAGGATTCTTAATTGTCACCAAGCATTGTCATATTGAACTCATCAACTCAAAGAAATGTAAAATTTAAAATTAAATCACAAAATTACAGAACTGCAGCAATGAAAAATAAGATACCAATGGTCTTCTAACTTTTGCATGCCTGGCCATTTAATATGGCTGGCTCTCTATTGAGAAATTTGAGATATGTAAATATCTTGTATTTCATAATACAAATGAATAATATATGAATTTAACATGCCACCTTCAAGGAGACTTTAGTTTGTGGTTAAATTCAGTAAAGTGAAAAAGGGGGGTGGGACCTCCATACAAGGAAAGGACTGCAAGTGGGCAGTGGTTTTTTTTCCGAAATCAACCAACTAGACTTTCGGCAACACTAGCTGTAATCTTCAAATTATTATTCAAATAGACAATACAACGGAGATCACATATAAAAAGGGCGGGGTGGTGTCAGGTTCCCTCACACCTCTCTAAATAGCTAGAAAATTCTGGCAGTGGTGCAAACGTCGAATAATACGCCTTTAATTTGCTTCCTGACATTGAATGGGAATTAAGTGAAACAAATAAACAAAACATTAAAATATCTGGACAAAGTATGCACCCTACTAGCAGGCTTGCAAATTATTAAAAGTACTTAAATTTAATTTCCAAAGTAACAATTTTCGTTTGAAATAAGTACTTTGGTACATATTTGCAATTTGTAATAAACTAATTAAATATAATTGTAAATACTTTGTGCATGGCTGAGATAGATCTATTTGCTTCTAGATTTAGCCATTAATGGCAAAAAACATGTCTCCCAGCCTTGAGATCCTGACGTTTACGCTCTAAATGCTTTCACAATTGATTGGAAAACATTTTTTTTTCTCTTTTTATGCCTTTCCACCATTTTCAATGATTAAAAAAAAAAAAACAGGAAATTAACTAAGATGAACCTTTAGTTATACCAGGTGCCCCAGGTACCACTCGCCCCTGGTACCCCATACTTGAAAGTATTCTTCTAATTTCTAGAACCTTAATCCTGGGTTCAAATGAAGAAGTTTAGAATGAAATGAAATTAGGAAGTTAGTCCTCATGCAAGCTCTCAGGACGGCTTAATTAAGCAGAGGAACTCCACCAAGATCTTTCAACGTAATGTTAGCTTCATCATCAAACAGTACCAACCATCGTACCATCGTCAAACAATGCGATACTGCATTTATAAAATGGTTTAACTTATTAAGACGGTCAAATCATAACAGCTTCTTGGAAGCTGAATTGATATTTTTTTTTTAGATATTCTATTGAATTATGGAGCGAATTATGATACTTTAAATATCTATCGTTCGGCATTATCATTGTTAGTAAGTTCAAAACTAGACTTATGTTCGAGTACGAAAATAAGTTATCAAGGGGGTTTTATAAAACCCTTCCTATGCCAAAGTATAATGAGACATGTGATCCAGCTTTACCTTTAGAACCCACAGTAACTCTGTATCATACCTAGCAGTAATTTAAAATTTTGAGGTATTACCTATAAAAAATAATAATTAAAAAAAAAACTCAATTTTAAAATTTAAAGTAGATGATGTGGTTATTTCAAGATTATAAACTAGAATCAAATACTAGATTAATTTAAGACGTCACATCTAGTTTTACTCCAACCCTGTTCCTTAAGTTTGACTTCCTTTAGTAGTCGTGAGGTCGACTGGGCTTCTGGGTCCTGCAGAGGCTTTTAAATTTTGTTTGGATAAATCATGGACGATTATTTATACAACAAAAATATTGTTTTCGTCAGTTTTTCCAATAACTGTGCAATCTCGTAGGGTCTCAAACTGTTAGTCGGTGGATTATAGGTGTCCTAACATGATCCTAACCGAAGGTGAGATACATACATCTCTATTTATTGTACATTCGACCAGATATGCGAGTACCTCTGTTGTACATAGGTGTTAATTAACTTTATCAGAATCACAACTGGTTGGAGTGAAGCTTCCTCTATGTTTGCTAAATCCTATCAAAGAACAGTTTTGGAAGCTCCTAGGAATGTTATGCACATTTATTAATAAATGAATAAGTCAACAACAACTACGGTATTACTGAAACTCATAACATAGTTGCAATATTGTGTTGTAATATATTTACAATAATATAGGTATTACAGTTATATAATTGTATTAATGTTTTCTCAGAATGCTTACTTAACTACTGTAAGCGACCTACTGTTTTTAAGTTTTTATTTTCACAAGGTACCTTAGGTACCATGCAGAAGAAAGAAGCATTAGTGCTTCTTTATATCCCTTCATTATGCACAAAATACTGTAATGCTTTCAAAGTCTACATCTTGTTATCTTAATTTCGAGTACAAAGCGAAGTGTAATTGATAATTAAACGAACTTACCTTAAGTGAAGTTCTATTATAATTACACGAAGGCTTTGTCCGAAGAAATTAAGACCCTCCCTACCCTAATACCCCTACAGTATTATGTGCAGTAATCTAGCCTCTCGGAGGCTCCCTAATTTCTGTTCCAGGTGAAGAAGCTCTCAACTAAATGACGTTTGACAATCTGTGACAGCAGCAGTGTGACTTGAGGCCATTTTTTTTCTCTCGCCTATGGCTCAACTTTAGTGGTATATGGCAGCACGACCCGCTTTACTACATCTTGTTATCTTAATTTCTTCGGACAAGGCCTTCGTGTAATTATAATAGAACTTCACTTAAGGTAAGTTCGTTTAATTATCAATTATATATAGCCCACATCTCCGTCAGTTCATCGCGTATGCACTTCATCACTTCACTTCACCTTCAGCTGATCTATTAAGATTATGAATCTATAATATAAAAATGAATCGCAAAATGTGTTGGTAAGCGCATAACTCAACAACGCCTGGACCAATTTGGCCAAATCTTTTTTTAAAATGTTCGTTGAAGTTCAAGGATGGTTTTTACGGCAAGAAAAATAAGAATTATTGCTGCAAAAACCCTTAAAATAGCCCTTTTCTTTTTCCCATACAAATGATTTGTAACTAAAACGTAGTCAATTTGAGCTTTATTGCTATGGTATAACGTTCATATTAAATTACAAGCACTCACTGTTGTCTAAGCAATGTAGGTGTGTTCCTAACGTCAAAGATCATATCTATCAAAACAATGTGCGTGTGTGCGTTGGAGCACAGAATACATAGTTGGAGGAGTTTACTTAATGTCGCGTTCCGAAACCCGCGTTTCTTTTGTATTAGTTTCGGCACGCGAGATAAAATGCATCAGTTTCCACGTCATTACATCAGTTAAACAAAAATCGCGTTACCAACAGTGTTTTATTATTTTTAATATCCAAATTTTAAATAAATAAAACAATTCGTACGGCTTAAAAGGATTTGACTTCTTTAGACAGAACCTTAAAAGATCTACGGAGCAATAATAACCGATTTGGTGGTGCAATGATTTTATTAGCAGGAGATTTTAGTCAAACATTGCCAGTGATTCCACGATCAACGCCAGCTGATGAACTCAATGCATGTCTAAAGTCCTCCAATTTGTGGAAACATGTCAAAGTACTTCATTTAAGCAAGAATATGCGTGTCGAGTTGCGAAATGACCAATCTGCAAACATATTCTCTAAACAACTCATTGACATTGGTAATGGCAAATTTCCTATAGACATGTTGACTGGCTGCATTAACTTTCCTCAAAGTTTTTGTCAGTTAACTCGATCAAAAGATGAACTTATTCAGAAGGTGTTTCCAGATGTTTCTCAAAATTACAGAAACCATGATTGGTTGAGCGAACGAGCTATACTAGCTGCAAAAAACATAGATGTAAATGAATCAAATTTTAAAATTCATTGCCACCTCACAATCTTCAATTAAAGGTTGGATCGGTGGTTATAATGTTGCGAAATATCAACCAACCGCGTCTTTGCAACGATACACGGTTAGCGATAAAAAAAATACTAAACAATGTAATAGAAGCAACTATACCCAAAGGAAAGTATAAAGGAGAAGATGTTCTCATACCGCGCATCCCAATGATTCCGACTGATGTGCCATTCGAGTTTAAACGACTACAGTTTCCAGTGCGGCTTGCTTTTGCTATGACTAATACAAGTCCCAGGGGCAATCATTAAGTGTTTGTGGTATTAATCTAGAAAACCCATGTTTTTCACATGGTCAATTGTATGTTGCCTGTTCCCGTGTTGGAAAACCATCAGATTTGTTTATCTATGCGCCAGGTAATCAAACAAAAAACATCGTATACCACAAAGCACTACAATGATAATAATAATAATTATGATTCACATGATTAACAATAAAGCGATTACTTACTTTTAAATCCTTTTAAATGATTTATTTAATTATTTTTTATTCACAACGCCCTATCACCAGGGTGACGGTTCTGTTCAGGAGATTTTTTTAAAATACGTAGGCACAAAAACTGACACATTACAAATCTTTTTGACAGGACGAAGTCTGTCGATCTAGAAAACCCATGTTTCTCACATGGTCAATTGTATGTTGCCTGTTCCCGTGTTGGAAAACCATCAGATTTGTTTATCTATGCGCCAGGTAATCAAACAAAAAACATCGTATATGACGGAGGCAGCGCAAGATGGCGCTAGTGAAACGTACACCGGACGTCCGCCGAGTCGCCCCACTACTCCCACCACTGCGCTACGGTCGGAACGGGCTTTATGAGCGGCTGTCGCCTCGGCTCGGCACGCATTCACTTCGGTTGCGTCCTGGTGTACGGATCACTGTCTCACTGCTCCCTCCCTGCCACTTTGGTGGCTCACTATTTATTATATAGGCTATATAAGCTTTATAATATAAATTTGATTAACTGCGTGTTATAATTTAATTGAAATTAATTAAGTTAATGGTTTAATTAAATTAATAAAAATCTAGAGCTGGAATCCTGAACTGTGTTTTACTTCTGATGTCTGACCATTCTCCGACATATACCACAAAGCACTACAATGATAATAATAATAATTATGATTCACATGATTAACAATAAAGCGATTACTTACTTTTAAATCCTTATAAATGATTTATTTAATTATTTTTTATTCACAACGCCCTATCACCAGGGTGACGGTTCTGTTCAGGAGATTTTTTTAAAATTCGTAGGCACAAAAACTGACACATTACAAATCTTTTTGACAGGACGAAGTCTGTCGGGTCAGCTAGTTGTAAGATAAAAAGCTCAAAGTTCCAAGACGTTTTTGCCTACGCAACGATGCTACGACGCTACGATTGTAGCGTTTAAAGAAATAGTTACTGCCTAATTTTCTCTATAGGCTAAACTTATGGAAACTCACTAACGACGTCAATATCTTTACGATTGCATGATTCGTAGCAAAACAAATATGACTAACTTTACGTTCAATAGGATAACTTCGCAAATTCGTTCGATGGGATTGCGCAAGGCTTTTGATCTTGTGTAGGGATTGTGTTTAGTTCTCATTTTCCTTAGAATAAGGTTTCCTTGCTTTATTTTGCGTTGTCGTAGAAGTGTAATTGGTTTGGTTCTTAGTTTTTCAGGGTCCCGTTACGTACAGTAAACAATTAAGGAATCAATACGTTTATTAACAAAATGTAATTTAAATTTTTCGGATGGTTTGTGACCTAGCAGAATTTTTTAGGGCACTGACTGTACAAAACTGGTGGTGTTCTGTTGAAATGTTTGTTTCAATAATTTTCTAATAAACGTATAATGATAAAAACCAGAAAAAACATCTGGGATAAAGAACAGAGACAAATTGAAAATGTGTGGAATACAAATTCTGAAGGAGGAATAATTGAATAAACTATGTTATAAGTTTTCATCATCATCAGCCTTTGGATCCCTGCTAAGCACCCTAAGCCCAGAGGTGGCGTCAGCACCTCTCACCAACAGCCAATAACGCTATCTTATAAATATCGATAATGTTGAGTATCTGTCGGAGCTCATTTCCCATTTTATTTTTCAGAGAAATTTTAAGTAAATATAGCTTTTGCCAGTTCAAAGTCGCTAAGCGAGCTATAAGGAGTCCATTTTAGTTTCGTACGTGATAACGGATACTATACGATACACTGGAGTAAAATCATTGTTAAAAGTAGAACGAGAAAATAATGTGTAACAAAGGAGATTGATAGTATTAATTTAAAATTATGTAGAGCAAAGAACTAATGAATTAATATTGCAAAAAAACTAATTAGCTCCGGCCGTTTAATGAGAACTAAGATTCAAAAGAGTAGAAAGGTCAAACACTGAATTCGAAATAAGCTACATTAATTTTATCCCATCAAAATTAATTTACTAGAACAATGTCGAACATTCGTGAAGTTGGGCTCTGAAACAAAAGAACCAACCCTAAAAATTTTATTAACTAACTTTGATTCTCAAGTAAGCCATAAAAAATAAAATTGGTTAAAGTAAAATATTTTGGGGTTATTTGTGATGTAAAATGTAACGAGGCTCGTTTATTTCTTCATATTTTCCTATTTTAACTAAATGTACTGGTCGACTGAAACTATTTGGTTATGAAACTTCGTTCAGTAATAAATAATCTAATTTTCTAAAGTTATTTTTTCTAGTAAATAGGAGCAACAGTCTATATTTACGTCAAATTCGAAATAGCTTATGTCGACTTTATAGGCAAGTGATCAAAGTGAGGGATAGGCTCTAAATCCCGGGATTAACTCCTGGGAGCTTAAACAGAGTCAGGAATATAAAAATACCCATATCATAGGGATTAGCAAACCGCCATTGTCCACCAAATGAATGCTACAAACTTTATTTTTCGAATTAAATCAGAGTATACAGGAAAAGGATTTTGTGAAGCGTAAATTGATGAATACTTTTTTGACTCAAAACATGGTTAGTGGTATGATGGCTAGCCGACATGAGGTCTGTCTACTTGTGGTCATGTAACTGGTCTGCTTTTTCCATGTCAAAACTGTTTTTTTCTGTAGGATTATTGAGAAGAAGGTGTACTGTCAAGACATTTCCTTCTGAGTAAACTGACTTGTCACATGATGTACTTATGTGTATTATCTAGTTTATGTATCTCATTATTTTATCTAACGTACATAATGTGATTTTACGATCTAAAAGTAGGTACTGAGTAGATTCAGTTGAAAAATAATTCAGATTTTGAGTTCAAATCGGCGACCATTCAAAACATTACTTGAATGTCTCTTAAAATATAATTTTAAGTCCACACAAAATGTATTCAAGTTTCTTTTATGTTTGTTTCTTGTGTTACGCGATACTTAATCATGAACCTAATTTGCCGATTTGGCTACTACACTAGATGAATTCGATCCCCGCATTGTGAAAACATTTGTGTGCATGAACATGATTATTTATTATGGTCTGGGTGTATCATAATTTGTATATTAAGTATTTGTATTACAAATAAAGTATTACACACACACTACACACTACAGTATTTAAGTTAAAGCAATAAGTTGCTTTATTCGGGGCTAGTGATGGCGTTTTGTGAAATAATGTCCAGGGATTAAATATCACTCTAATTATAGACAGATTGGTTGAAAAACAATGAAGTTCAGTTTATTATTGACAAGGAATCATCAAGTGTATTATGGGATTAATAATAATATAAGCCTATTTAGAAAACCTTCACTTTTCGAACTCACTACCCACGCTAGAGAAAGTTTAAATGGGAAATTGCCCAGTTTCATGATTAAGGGTCACCCAGTAATATTAAACTAGTATAGTTTAGCTATTAGGGCGAATATGCAAATTTAGAAACACTATCAACGTATTTTAACTGCAATTAGAATAAATTGTTGGGACGCGACGGTTGAATCCACATCTTGAGTTAATAGGGACCTTCTAATAATATTTCGAATAATTTCTCTATCCGGCTCGAAGGACCATGACGTATTTGGTTCAAATAAAATTCAAATTTCATGAAGACGGTGTACTCGGCCGTTTCAAAAGAAGAAGAGAAGAGACAGTTTTAAAAAAAACATAAGGCGGTGACACATGCGGTTCGAACCGATAAGTAGTGTTGCGCCTGAACTGTACTGTTAGGTTTGACGATGGCTTGATTTTGACTTGTTTGACTTGTTTGGGCCGGTTTGGCCATCTAACTTTCCCAACGGATGCCCGAACAAAATAATAAACAGTCACCTTTAGTCCACGACAATGCAGCTCAGGTTCAGGTTAGTCCACACTTCAGACGCACACCTAGAGCAATTAAATAGAGTTCAACTCAGCCAAGTCACTGTTTACCGACTGTTTTACGTCTTGCCAACGCCGAACTCACTGACTCACCGAGAGACAGTTGCGATACGGCGTAAGACTGCCAGTATGTATAATATGTATAAAAGAAAACCTAGAATTAACGGTAAATAAAGACAATCACAGAATATTAACGCCCAGCCTAAACTACTGTAGTTATATACATACATAACATAAACGGCCTATATACGTCCCACAGCTGGGCACAGGCCTCACCTCAACTATGAGGTGGAACAAGCCATACTCCAACACGCGGGCTCAGTACGGATTAGAATAGAATAGAATATTTATTTAGAATATTTATTTGTGCAAAAACACTGGAATTGTGGGATTGTTGGAAGGGTGTAAGTTTAGTGAGCAACCTTAATGTCTGATGTTAACAAGCCGCCCTAAGCCTAGTCAGAGGACCTTAGACCAGTCCTTAGACTGACATCTAGCGACGTCAACCGGGACCAACTGCTTTACGTGCCTTCCGTAGCACGGAGATGCCCGAAACACACATCACTAAATATTGGACCGGGTGGTCACCCATCCCATTTCCGACCCGGGGTGTATTGCTTTACAACAGCGATCGTCGCCGATAACTGTCACAACTGTGCCACGGGCACCGTCATCATTATTTAGTGATGATGACACATGATGACGTGTGTGAGCGCTAAAGGTTTTTTAGAAATTCATCCTCTAAAGGGGGTGACGAATTAAGGCGGATGAAGTTGCGGGAAAGAAGTATTATGTTTACTATTAAGTACTAGGTTTTATTTACACGAAGCATACACTCTTCGTTGCTTCCAATTTGTTCCTTCATACTAATTATATGTTGAAATTATTGTGGTCTTCAAGATGACCTCACTCCACTTGATGGGTTGCAGCCGTGAAGTCCAGATATTATTATTGTGTTGACAAGTACAGGAATGAGGTACCAACTGGGCTGGTCAATTTCAATCTGAGGGGCCTGCATAAACGCTTTTTCACGCCCCGCTTAAAAACCCGGCATATGTGTATCAGCATGCATACGAAGAAATGGTTCATCAGTCCTAGTAAAGAAGTTAAATGAATCTTCTCCAAGCTGCAAATTGATTCATTCGCCGATTCGAGAGACACCTGACTAAGTTAACAACTGGCTTCCTAGATTGCCTGTAGATAAAACTTGTTAAGTCAAAATTCAATCTAAGTTTAACCATTTCAGATAGCTGTTTATTGAGTTTACGCCTAAGTTAGGCATTTCATGATTAAGGCCTATTTAGATCAAATAATAGCCTACTCACTCAAGTTACACTTTATAGTCCAAGATCCGGCCGGGAGTTTTTACATCGTAATCGACTTTGATCACCTTCGGAAAATTGTCTGCTGAGATTCACTCTGTTTTTGTTGCATAAACCTTTTAACGGCATGGGCGGTGAAAAATTGAATAATAGTGTAGACTTACTACACTTTGTTCAGCGAATTTGTACCAAACGTGGCGAAGGGGTGTGCCCAGTGCCGTTGCCCGAATATCTTGTTTTCTTTTATCGTTGCTGTCCATCACTTGAGAGTTAGCCGCAAATTGTACAATAAATAAAAGAGATTTTACTAATTTGCTAATAAACGTCCTTGTCTCCTTTTAAAAAAATATTTTGAACCCCGTCATTCATTTTACTTAAACAGCGCTTCAACACGTTAAATTCTGGGTTGTTTTGTCTCTTTCATTCTTGTTGCTGCCGCCATTTGCGAGTAAGTGACATAACACGTCAATTTTTGAAGGTTGTAGCGTTGCGTTCGTTTTTATGAATAAGGGGGTTTAAGGTTCATGCTAAGTGGTACAGGAGAAAATTAACTTCCGGAAGTATCCTTATAAATGTGAAATATTTTTAAAATTATAAATAAAAAAGCGAGAATGTAGTTTAACAAGTATGCAGAGTTATTAAACAAAGCGAAAAAACTACAAAGTGTCTCTGTCGTTTCAATGTAATTACAGCGGCGCTTGACCTAATTTCCTCTACATTTTTTAAAGGCTAATTATAAAGATAGAAACTCCAGCGCTCTCAGCGAATTCACAAAGAAGCATTTTAATATTAAACTTGCGGATCCATGTGTTGCTTCATCATCATGAGCGGTCAAAACTACACTGGTATTTCCTTCATAGGTCTCTCTATTGGAATAATCTGTGAATCTACACTAAAACCCTTCAGTCTGCATTCTTCACCAGCGGATAACAGTACTTGTTGCTTCTTTTTTGAAATCCTATGGTTATATCTAGACCCTTACCCACTAAAATCCCGCGGCACATCCACCCATTTCCTGAACGCCGTGCAATGCGGGCTAGATCAACCCTGGCACGCAGGGAACCACGTACCCAGGGAAAGTGAGTCTCCAATACTGAAACGCCTTTTTTCGTGGCAACATCCCCATGGATAACTGGCCGCCCAGGGGGACGACGAGGTTATGTCAGACTCCTACCGACTCCCACGGCACTCCACCATGGCACTTTGGCGGCGAAGCTGGATCCTACCGCAAGTAATACCGCACTGCTCCGCCGTCAATGCCAGCCCCTAATGTGGCCCCTCCAATTGACCCCCTAACAAATGGGGGTGGCCACGAAAGCGCCTGGAGGACGCAGGCACTTCTGCAGTCTCAATGGACGCCGTGCAATGCCCTGCCCAGAGTACCCCCGCACTCCGGCCCGCAACCATGAGCCACCGAAAGGGCGGCTCCACTGCCGCAACTGGCGGTACAGGCACCTTTTACTAATTGTTTTATAATTTATTTTCAAATTTACGCTGCGTCACTGTAATTTTTAGGGAAGTAGAACAAAAGGTTGGCCGTGAAGTGGGCTACTGAATCCACCCTCACCGTCTAAATTTAAACGAATTTTGTCGCTCCGATAATAACATCGACAAAATCGCGCCTTTCTCCAGCGATATTCGTTTAACAAAGTTATTAAATTAAATTGGTTTCTTTAATAATGATGTTATGTTCCGGCAGCGGCATAACAATAACAAGCTGATGTAAACAACAAAATTAATGTTGACTCAATCGTTTATTTTTTGAGGACATTGAAATTGATTGAATATAAACTTGTAACTCGTAAATGCGTAACGTATGTCTATGTTATTATCATTTAAACAGATGTTGAGATATATTGGCCCCTACATTGTCTGCAACAGAAATAAAATAATAATATTAATTTGCTTATTTATTCTTTCACAAATTTCAATTAAAAATTGTATATTAAGAAGCAATCTGTGATAAATCTGCGCTTTGAGAGTTGGTGGCCTGAAAAAGGCTTATAAAAACCTATATTGTAATACAGGTGTTCAGGTCACCAGGACCCACTACGCTGATGATGCTGATGTCAAGGCCACTCCCAGGATGCTGCCTTATGGTAATTGGTAATAGTATTAAAGGTATATGCCTAAACATTGGTGAAACCAACCTGGCTGCCAGGTATAATATACCAAAGAAATTCGTCCGGTCGGTTAATGGTCTCGGTAGCATAATTGGTAGTGCAGTCGCCCGGTTTGCGAAAGACGCGGGTTCGTGTCCCGCCTAATGGAAAGACCGAATGTCTTTTTCTGGTTTTCCCATCTTTGGCTTGATAACATCTGGCATTAAGGTTGCTCGCTAACCTTACACCTCTCCAACAATCCGCACTGAGCCCGCGTGTTGAAGTATGGCTCATTTTACCTTAGAATTGAGGTACGGCCTGTGCCCACCACTGGGACGTTGTATAGGCCGTTTATGTGTAGGTAGAGAACAGAGACCTCTGCCAAGCAGTCAGTTCCATCATACTATTTTTATCTATATTTTTCTATTGTCCTTTAAGGTTCAACTGCTGAGCAAAGTTCTACCACATTTTTTCCAAAAATCAAGCGTATAACATAAGCCTTACTGAATAGACCTGAATTACAACCCAATATCTTCCCAAGGAGGGATACACAAAAGCCCAAATAACGGTAAATGGTACTCAGGAGTATGGCATACTTTAGCAAATTATATCCATATGAGTCTTGAAAAATCACTTATCAAAATTAAATGAAGTCCAATTTTAATGCTTTGGTACTAACTCATCGTTTGTAGTTATCAAAACGTGTCAAAACTAGCCAAAAAGCTTTTTATAAACCAATATCTTAAGGAGACCCAAATGTATCATTCTGCTAAGACAAATTCTATCCAGTTAATTCTGACACCATCCGTTAATAACGACCAGATAGATAGCACGCCCTTTCAGATAGGGACCATTTTTTTCTGCACCCTTGGCACGGACAATATCTTGTAAATGAAGTGAGACTTAGAGTCTGAGTTAAAATAGACTCTATTGATTAACTCGAGAAAAGTGGAGTGAGGAAGAAATTCTTCTGTAAACAAAATCACTTTCAAATTTGGTAATTTAGCCTTTAACGACTTTTGTTGTTGGTTTGGCTAATAACTTGGGCTTTGGCTAATACTGGCAAAAGCTTAGTTGGCCTAAGCATTCCCTTAAAAAATATCAAAAGGCTGTAACGAAACATCGAGGAGCGTGTTCAAAGAGTAAATTTAAAATGGCCAGTGCTCGATGTTTTGATACAAGTAAATGTGTCTAGCCTATACTCACCTTTATGAATAGCAGTGTTTACGTGTACCCGACACGCATAATCACATTAACCATTGCATATTGGGTTTTATGCCAGCACTATAAGCTGCCCCTATGTACTTAATTTATTCTTATCTATGTTAATTTAATTATTTTGATTTTGATGATATAAAAGTTGAGGTCAGTACCTAATATTTTTATTCAATTCAATTTAGTTTATTTCAATGCAATTTCATCAATTTAATGTGTGTAATGGTAATAAAATAACAAAAATTTTCAAATTATTTTAATTTCTGTATTGATGTCTGACATTAGGTTAAGGTTTTGTTTATTACTTAATAACAATTATATAACCCTAGTCTGTCGAAATAAATGATTTTAAGTAATTTGATTATCGAATCCTCGTTTCTGGAGATATGCCCAAAGAACTTCAGTATTCGCAGCTGCTCAATCGACGATAACTTGTCTCGTATGTGAAGTTATTTGATGATGGAAACATCGGTGCGAAACGCCGTCCAGGGTATTTTCAGCAGACGTCTCCAACACCACATTTACAGTGCGTCAGTGGTTATGTTTATGTCTTGTTATTTGAAAATATTTGATTATGTTTTAAAAGGTGCCGTTATTGCTGTCGATTGATTCAGTGTGCATTAATCATTTATATATTTATTGACACTGTATGAATTCTAAGAAGAGCAATCAACTCTTACTCGTAAACGCTACTTTCGTAATTGCTATAGAGCTTTAGAGTTTAGAAGCAACAAGTAAAATCGCTATCCCTAGTCTAAAATATTTAAATTCAAGTATCTAAGTTAAATATTCAAGTGTCTGAACCAACTTGATAATAAAGATATTAGTGTCTTGCTTAAGTGTTTTACAAAATAGAAGTATTCAAATAACTTTAATTTGCTAACGAACTTAAAAGTTCAAGTGATCATAAATGATTTAGCTATATTCTTTTTCTTCAGCAATTTCTTAAACGCTTCAAACTAATAATTATTAGTTAAAATAGAAAAAAAAATTATATAGACTCGTACAAATAAAACAATAACAATTCATTATAAACCTATCATCTAGAAACACCAATTTAGCAAGTGCTTTACAAGCTATTCACTTAGGTACTGCAGAAATCCCAGCTTAACAAATTATACCCCTCACCACCATATCCCTAATGGGTTAGCCAGAGGCACACTGATTGTTGCCGTCATGGTGAACGGAACATTTAGAAGCCCACTTTTCACCGAGGGAATTTGAACACAACATAGTGGGGCGAGCCTACCGCCGTTATCCGAGTTGCTTGGGTTTTATATAGGTGTTTCCCATCACCGGAGAGTTGCCCGCATGTTGTTTAATGAACACAAAGTAAGTGTGTTCCGGCCAGATTTGATCTCGGGACTATCGGGTTCCAGACCAGAGTGTTCAACCACTGGGCCACGACGCTGTCTTACAAAAACAAAAATAGACCGCAAATACCTGAAGGACAAACCAAAAGCAATACGTCAGTAAGTTTTTACCAATATCTGCACCAAAAATCTATAAGAGGACATTATAAATCCCAGATTGGCGATAAGTCAAAATGACATGACATGTCATTTTCAGTGGGACCAGCTAAAAAGACGCACGAAAGATCCGGCGATCGTAACGAAACGTAAAATATGTGTAGTCGCCAGTGATTATGAGAGCCTTAGCTTTCACGATTCAAAAAACATTTCCTGTAATGCACTTCATTAAAACGTTTACTCTAAGAGTAAAAGCTTTGGCAGGAAAGTTAATGAGATTTGCTTCTTGCTCAAAGTTGGCATACAACGGTCAAACGCTGCAGTTGGTTAAACGAAGATCTACCTTCAGGGCTGTTCCATGTTAAGCTGTGTATTGATAAAGAAAAGTTTTGTGAATTCTTCATTAAAACAAAACAATCGGTCTGAAATTGGTGGTGTTTGGCAGCTTCCTTACGCCTTATCTCTGCCCATTAAGCAACATTGCCAGGAGAGTTCGATAATTTATAGATTTGGTAGAAAGTTCTGGACTGGTGACCACTTAAGGCCAAACGTTGAGTGGGGCGCCCGCCTGCAAGGTAGACGGACGACCTGATAAAAGTCGTGGGATCCCGGTGAATGCAAGCTGCACGCAACTGGCCGCTCTGGAAATCAATGGGGGAGGCCTGTGTTCAGCAGTGGACTTCTTGGGGCCTGCTTATGATGATGATGATGATGATGCAAAAGACTGATACGGAGACGGTGATCCCGATCATCCAGCAGCGCCAGATCCACTGGTTCTGGACGTAGTGCTTGAACGGGCACTGCGCGATCTTGGCAGGTAGCGTGTAAGGGAACTTCATAGGGCGCATTGGAGCCCGTCATTCTGCCAGCTTTTTACTCCCACAACTTCGAATGAATGACAAGCCAAGGACAGGTATTCCTGATTCCTGAAACGCTTCTTCACACAACTTGTCCTTGGCAGTATCACCTGTGCCTTTTGTAAAAATTTCGATATGAGATTTATAAAATTCACCCAACTATCGGTTCACCCAGTCAAAAGTACTGAGGTAACAAACACAAAAAATAACATAAGAAAAAATAAGCCGTATGAAGGACGAAAAAATCAAGGAGGTCGTAGCCCACTCCTTATTTATTTATTTAAAATGGGTTTGCGTTTGACCTCAGTCTCGCCTGATGGTAAGCGATGAAGGTGTAACACGCTTACCTAGAAAATGCCTATAGACTCTTGTCTCGAAGACACCAAGGTTGTATCCGGAAACACAGACGAGGGAGAACGTTCCACTCCCTAGCGGTGCGGACCAGAAAGGAAGCACCAAACCGCTTAGTTCGGACCGCTGGAAAGTCGACCACATGGGGTGAAAGCACTCACGGCGTCTTGTGGTCCGGTGGTAGAAAGTAGAGGGTGGTATCAGGTCATGAAGATCCTGCGCACACTCCTTTCCTTTTTTGAAATCGGTTAAAAACCATGCTACCCTGTCCACCTAAGCGATCAGGTGCAGAAAATTATGTGAATAAACATTGACATAAAACATTGACATAAAACATTGACATAAAACATTGACATAAAACATTGACTGTTCAATCATTTTCATATTTTAGGCAAGTGTTAATAGGAGTGTTTGTGCATGGCGTTGAAATAATTTCGAGTCAATCATGTTATATTCAATGAATGAGTGGTTTATTTCAGGAACTAGGCCAAGAACATGTAAACAAACACAATACATATTATCAACGATTAACGAGTTGCGTAAAGAGACTGAGTGAGATTCTGAATCGATTGATCGAGTTTAATAAACATCGGAAAATGTTTATATTGGGTTCTACTTTCAGTTGTTGTAAAGCCAAATCCTGTTTGATAACTCTATTAAATGAATGTTGCTAAGAGACATGATCACTGCTAACATTTTGAAGTGGTTTATTTGCATATCCAACAGGAAACATGATCAATTAGATATTTTAAATGTAGGTACTATCCTGTTTGATATTTTTTCAAATCATCGAACTTAGCTTATGTTTAAATATTTCCAGGAATAATCATTTATTTATTAAAATTTTCAAACACTAACAAACAATACACATGAAAACGTTTAATTGCCATCCCTAAAGAGAATCTAATTGCCGACATTTTTCACTTTTAACTTCTGTAATAATCTCTGAATTGACGTTGCAAGTCATTGACAGTGTCGATTTAGAAAGGCACAAAATTGGACTACTTATGATTTTTTTATTAGTACTACCAAAGTTTGGTACGTTACGTACGAGTACGATTTCTCAATATAAGTAACCAGTAGTGTATCCACTTCGACTTAATACTGTTTCATCTATCAATTATTCAATAAACCAGTTTTGATAAATTAATACTTAAAAACAAAATACAGTTGCTGAGGCTACAGTAAAATAGAGTGTAAACTTGAAGTCATTTTATTTAATCATATTATCATTGGTCTTTCTAATTATAATTATGAAAACTTAGAAACTCTTTAATACCATGTTGATTTCATGTGCATCTAATTAAGAATAATTTATTTATTTTTAACTAGCGGCCGCCCGCGACTTCGTCCTCGTGGACTTGTGTTAAAAAAAATGTGATATACTCGTATCTTTATAAATTGTAGCCTATGTCTTATTCAGACACATAAGCTTTATTACTGTAGAGTTTCATTTAAATCCATCTAGTAGTTTTTACGTGTACAAAATGGAGTAACTTTTCCCGTTTTCCCAATATTACCCTTCACTGCTCTGCTCCTATTGATCGTAGCGTATTGAAAAGTATGCTATAACCTGCCTAAGAGTATGAAGGATAATTGTGCCAAATTTCGTTAAAATCGGTTAAGTAGTTTTTGTTTTTATAACGAATATACAGCGGACAGACAGACAGACAGACAGGCAAAAATTTAACTGATTGCATTTTTGGCATCAGCAGCGATCCCTGATCACCCCTTGATAGTTATTTTTAAAATATATTTCATGTACAGAATTGGCCTCTCTGAAGATTAATTATAAGTATAGATCTGTGCCCAAACCGAAAAGTTAAACTACGCTGTCGCCACTGCCGTGAACATCCTAATTCTCTCAGGCAAATGTTATAATCACGGAATAAAAACTCAACGGATCAACGAGCTAGATCGTAAACCATAACGCCATCGCAATGTTTGTTTATTGCCTTTTTCTTCAGCATTGGAGTTCATTAAACGCGCCTACGCAGATATTTGCAGACATTTACAGTTATTTCTTACTTGCTGTAATGTTGCCACGCTAAAAAATGTGTATACTAATTGAACTTTTCGTAACTGGTTACGAAGACGACTCTAAAGTTGGTTTGTACGCCTACAAAAAACGTTGTCTTTAAAAAAAATATTTATTAGTTTACATTGAACAAGAATATTTTGTTTCCACTTAACCTTTTCACTAGTTATCAAGATATTGATAGGTCTCTAACTGACGATCATAACTGCTCACATAAGTCAGCCCAAAAGAGTCCAAGACATTCACCAATGAAATTCACAAAAACAAATATTTATATTGTACCCATCTGGCCAAAAACTAAACTAATCTACACCTCTCGCAAATTTGCCAGATGTCAGTCGTTAAGTCAAGTCTCTGACTCCAGGCGGCTTGATAAACACTGACACAAATATTTATCTCTAATCCCCTCCTATAATCCGCAGTGAGCCCGCGCTGAGTATGGCTCGTGGGACCTGAGTTTAAATGAGGCCGGTGCCGAGCTGTGGCACGTGTATGAAAATAAAAAGTATTCATTTCATGTAAACTTTGGTGTAAAAGCTGTTGTTGATTTGTTGAGTAACTGATTGTTTGAGGTGCCCGTGGCGCAGTTGTGACAGTTATCGGCGACGATCGCTGTTGTGAAGCAACACACGCCGGGTCGGAAATGGGATGGGTGACCACCTCGACCGAAATTTAGTGATGTGTATTTTGGGCATCTCCGTGCTTCGGAAGGCACGTTAAGCAGTTGGTCCCGACTGACGTCGTAGATGTCAGTCGTTAAGCCTAGTCGGGGGCCTTAGGGCGGCTTGATAAAATCTGACATTAAGGTTGCTCACTAACCTTACACCCCTCCAACAACCCGCACTGAGCCCGCTGCTGCTTAACGTGCCTTCTGAAGCACGGAGATGCCCGAAATACACATCACTAAATTTCGGTCGGGATGGTCACCCATCCCATTTCCGACCCAGCGTGCGGTGCTTCTCAACAACAACTGCGCCACGGGCACCTCTTGTTGTTTATATTTAATGTTTTTCAATTATATTTTTGAGCCGCTTCATCTCCAGTTATTAGGATAAAGTCAAACCTAATCCACAAGAACAGCTTAAGGTTAAGTCGTAAGGGAGCGCCAGATCTATTTTGGGAGCAAAGGCTTATTTAGAAGCGAGGAGTAATTAATTAGGTAACTCCTCAAGACAAAACAAAACGAATTATGTCAAATATAGGTATTTGTCACACACAATACTAAACAATTTTCCATTTCAATTTACATAAACGGCCTATATACGTCCCACTGCTGGGCACAGGTCTCACCTCAACTATGAGGTGGAATGAGCCATACTCCAACACGCGGGCTCGGTGCGTATTGTTGGAGGGGTGTCAGGTTAGTAAGCAACCTTAATGTCAGATGTTATCAAGCCGCCCTGAGGCCTCTGACTAGGCTCAACGACTGACATCTGGCGACGTCAACCGGGACCAACTTCTTAACGTGTCTTCCGAAGAACGGAGATGCCCGAAATAAACATCACTAAATTTCGGTCGGGGTGGTCACCCATCCCATTTACGACCCGGCGTGCGTTGCTGTACAACAGCGATCGTCGCCGATAACTGTCACAACTGCGTCACGGGCACCTCTCCATTTCAATTTAAAATGACACAATTCCCAGTATCGGTGTGTTCTGCAATGACAATAAGGGTCAAGCGCAGATTTTACGTGTTGCCGGAGTAGATCTCAGTGTCAGTTGTTTCTCTCATGGTCAGTTATATGTTGCTCTTTCCCGTGTAAGCAGTTCTAGAAATCTTTATGTTCACGTGCCGAACGGGTCAACTTTCAATATTGTTGAAGCGGAAGCTTTTTTTTTATTTGGTTTACAAAACGGAATTTACAATTTTCACTTTAGTATAAATTAAAGCTAAGTTACACGTACACAATTACTGTAAACACTTCAGGATGTAAACACCGCATGCAAAAGTGTTGAAAAAATAAATAAAAACAGCTTTGCACTGAAGTTGTAATTAGGTAACTCCTCAAGACAAAACAAATTAAATTATGTCATATATATCCTGTGTGTGTCACACGCACACACACACACACACTACAAAATCACTCACATTTAAACGCATGCACAGGCATACCTCCTAACATACTAAACATAGGTTGTGAGTTGTGATTGCCGAATTAATTTAGTGCTTACCAATACGCACCCCCCCTGGAGAAAAGCTGCAACTCCACTTGTGCGTATTTTTTTTTATTGCACTGAAAGATCAAGGAAAAATTGAAAAAAAAAATGAAAAAATTGATCAAGAAAACGTATTGTCAATTTTTTTCATAATTTTTGTCCTTAAAGTTAAGGAAATAAATACAAATAAGTAAAATTTTGCAACATTATTATTATATATGTTTCCATCATGGAAACGAAGTTATTACACTTGCATTTTAAATATTTACTAAATTCCCAATGAATAATACCATATATAAACTAACAAAACTTTCAAACGAAGACTTTGAAAAATAACTTCGTATAACTGTAGCTGCTTAGTTCTTGTGGGATTTATTTGGCGATTCTCGTTGTGCAAGTCTAGTTGCCTATTTCTTCCACGAAACTTTTGTCGATATTGTATGTTATAACTATTGATACGTATTCATTTTACTAAGAGTTTCAAAATGGTTTTGACGTAATTGGAGAAATAGCTAAATTAGACGTTACGTTACGTTACGTTTTGTTTTAACAGTTTCGTAACTAGTAATATATATTTATTCTTGGAAGTAGGTCTATGAGTTTTATGGCGCAAAAACAATTAAGTAAAACTAGCATTGAATATACGTGTCGTAATAAGAGAAACATACTTATTCCTACCAAAAAGTAACAGTGCGATTTATGGTAATCGTTGTTATTGCGCAGGAGGGGAGGCTACGCCGCGTGTGCCCCCGCCTCCTCTCCCGCTCTCGAGGATAGTGGATAGTGGATCGTGGATAGAAACTAGTCGTGCGCTTGCCAGCATTGCCAGACCGTACCAAACAGTACGGTTTTCCGTACTATTCATCATACAACCGTACCACAACCATACCTCAGTGTGGACCGTACCTTTTTCGTACTTTTTCTATATTAGTGTTTTTTTTTAACGCAAACACCAGAGTTAAAAATGGTATTTACCATGTCCTGTTTTACTTAACATTCTTTGCCTTCCTTATTCGGAGGCAACGAATTCATAAAAACAGAACATAGTTTGCGGGACCGATATCACCGATGTCTAAAGTCACCGATGTCTAGTCTTTTAAAAAGTTTAAAATTTTAGTTTGTTATTTGAAACTCTATCTTGTCTTTCTATGGTCTACTAAAATAAAAATAGGAGCGCGCGCACTTTTGTCTGTGCACTATTAAGAATTTCGTTCAAATTTCAATTCAAGTAATGAAGTGAAAATGTCATGTAATTTGCGACTTTAAACCAATAAAATCACAACAAAGTTCCATGACGACGATAACCATTCATCTCTATCTGCTTCTTCTTCTTCTCAGCATTTGTGCGTCCACTGCTGGACATTTGCCTCTTGCATGGCTCTCCAAGAAGATCTTGATGAGGCGAGTCTTGTCCAGGTCGGTCCTGCCGTCTTTTTTTTTGGTCCGACCATCTGGCAGCTGGTCTGCCAACACTTCTGCTTCCTGTACGAGGTCGAGGTCTCCAAACAAGGGTTCTGTACGACCACCTGTTATCATCTCTTCGGCATACATGACCAGCCCATTGCCATTTCAGTTTTGCAACTCTCATAGCTATGTCAATGACTCTAGTGCGTCTGCGAATGGTCTCATTTCTCACTTTGTCCCTCAGAAAGATGCCAAGCATCACTCGCTTCATCTCTATATGTATATAAAATTGATTGCTGTTCGATAGTCTCACCTCTCTAAAACTCGGTAACGGCTGGATTGATTTGGCTAATTTTGGTTTTGATAATATGTTTGTTGAAGCTCAAGAAAGGTTGGTTTACTCATACTAGGAATACCTATAGTAAGAACCACAATTTAGTTTCTCTTAGCAACCGTTTCTACCTGGCACGTGACACTGAATGTTTGAAAACATAACGAAGTTTAGTCTATCGGAACAGCTAGTAATACAAATAACCCCCTCATGAGTTCTCGCCTTAGCGTGGCGAAGGGGCTTAGTAGCGGCGGTAGGGTGAACCACCGGGAAACGAAGATAACTCAGGCGTGGCGGTGTGGTGGACTTGCCACCCACCCACTGCGTCCCGTAAGGGCGACACGTAGGGTTGCGGGGCCAGTGAGGCCTGCAAGCGCCCTAAAGGCACGTGGTGGAGGCCGCGGCGCACAATCGGTTGGTGGGAGCCAGTGATCCACGGCTGATCTTCCCTGTGCGTCGCGGCCTGGCCTCCTGATGAGGTCATGGCATCAAAGGAAGCAAAACCACTATCATACAGTAGCTGACTGGTAAGGTTAACGCGTTTAATTGATGAACATAACTTACTTCGGGTAGGCGGTCGCATCGACGCCGTTGTAGATGTCGGTATGGACGTGAGGAGGCCCATAATACTTGACGGCCTGTATCCAAGCTGATAATCCGACATTATCATGTCAAAACAGCACATGGAAATCAGGAAACCACAGTAAACGAGCTTAAACAAAGGTATTGGGTATTAAGGCTTAGGCCTACCGTCAAGTTTATTGCCTCGCAGTGTGTGTTATGCAGACTGCGAAAAAGTCAACCGCAGATAACTCGAATGGGGGACCTACCAAAGGCCCGAATGGCGCATCACCAGCGGCCATTCACTTATTGTGGGTTGGACCTCTTCGGTCCAATGGAAGTCACGGTGGGTCGTCGAAGGGAGAGAAGGTATGGTGTATTGTTTGTTCACTTGTTTTACAGTCCGGGCGGTCCACATCGAGTTAGTTGCCTCTCTTACAACGGACTCGCTTATCATGGCGCTGCGGTGGATGGCTGCGAGGCGCGGTTGGCCACGTCACCTGTACTCCGATAACGGAACCAACTTGCGCGGCGCTAACACGGAGCAGCGGCGGTCCATAATTTAGCTAGATACCGAGGTTCTTAATGCTGAAGGTATCAACAATGGAATGGACTGGACCTTCATTGCCCCGGCAACTTCTCACTGGGGTGGGGCATGGGAAAGACTAATAAGAAACGTCGAAACTTCTTTATAGGTAGTCTTGAACGAACGGGCTCCTAGGGACGAGGTATTGCTCACGTTGCTTGCCGAGGTGGAAAATATGGTAAATAGCAGGCCACTCATGCATGTCTTGATTGAACCGGATGGCGTCGAGTCACTTACTCCAAATCACTTTCTCATAGGCTCATCCTCGAACTTGCCTGTCATCGGCGCATTCGACGACTCCGACCTCTTCTTGCGCAAGCAATGGCGTATATCTCAGCGGCTGGCCGACATGTTCTGGCAAAGTTGTGTGACGGGTCATTCCATTCCCTAAAATATGGTTGATTGGGATGAAGGCTGGCTCACACGTCAACTTGAAAACAGGTGCCAACTTCGGGAACTGGTCTGCTCAAGTTTACTTAGTTTACCCAAGTTTACTTATTAACTTCCTGTTTTATTCACTTTCATGTGAAAACTGTATGACTTGGTTGGTTTATTCCAACATTCACTGTGTATTGTAAAACGTTGAACGATTTAAAAAGAGTAACCTTACCAACAAACCTTATGGATAGGAACGCCTGGAAGTAAGCTCTCAGCTCGACGCGGACTCAAATTAGCCATTGTAACAATTATACGGATCCAACATAATAATGTGAACCAACCAAACATTTTTTCCTTTGAATTGTATAACTGGATGCAAAGCACTTGTAACAGGTCTGTTTAAATAAAGATATTTCTGATTTTAATTCCAACTGCTGAGTTTCTTGCCGTGTCCTCTCAGAAGAAACAACCTTCCGATGCCGGTGGTAGAGTCACATTATGTACAAGTATTTTAAGTATTGTTTATTTATATATTATTATTATGTGTATGTTTATTAAGTCGTTAAAATTAAGATTCTTAACGATTCGAAAGTTCTGTTTATTGGTCTAATTGAATAAAGAAATATTGAATTTGAAAGGTGGGTTAAAGAGGTTCTGCCTGACCTCTTACCAAGGGAAAAATGGCACAAAGAAAAGAAACCACTCCAAGTTGGAGACTTGGTTCTTGTGGTGGACCCAAACTCCCCCCGCAACATGAGGTCAACCGCACTGGTCTCAGAGGTGATAGCTGGCAAAGACGGCCGGGTTCGGCTAGTCGAGGTGAGTACTAGGACCGGTGAGTGCTTGAGTGCTGTACCAGCACTGGGGTGGGGAATGTTAGCGACGCACTCATTACCAACTTTTAAATTATTGCAAATTCTTATTCTGATTTTTTGAAAGTAGTTTTGTTAATGTAAATGTTAAGCAACCCTTTGTTTTCGAAAATATCGGGCAGCTGCCCGCGCTCTTGTCTGTACGTGTAACAGTGTTGATTTCAAATAAACCACAATTTTTGTGAAAGTTCTGCGTTTTGGTGTGTATCATACCTGAATCCCCTTGAGTGTCTAACATTGACCTTGAAAATACGCTCGGCGCTAGGGGCACATTTTGTTGGGAAATTGCCTGGCGGTTAAAAGGTTAATGTTTGATTGGACTCATAATGCTTCCTTTGATATTTCTTTTACATTACTCATTAAGACATTATTATTAGACATTGATTGACCCGGTGCAAGTCAAATGCAAACTCCGTCTTTCTATCCTGTCCATGGTAACAAACCCGTCCTTTTGAAAGCTTATCCTTTTGACAGCAAATACACTTTCCCAAAAGATATGCAAAAAATATTTCAACCTATTTATTTTAAGTTAAGTTTCAATTTCAAAAACTACCGTAAGCAATATCATGTTTCACAGGATAAAAGTATGCAACCATTTTTACTTAAACGAGTTGTTCAAGGAAAACCTACGTAAACCACATTTACACATTGAACACACGACTAAATCAGAACGGTCATAAAGGATTATCTGCAATGGTACCAAACAGTTAGACTTCTTTATCATGTCAACAATGCAATATTCACAATTACTTCATCAAGTGTTTAATATGTTTCGTGGAAAAAGTACGCAACGCTCTTTTTTCGGTTTTTCTCGAAATGTATTACGTAAATTTTAAATATAGACACGTAAGCTCATCAAGGATACTTTTAGCTATCATTTGATGTATAATACATATTTCTAATTGTGTTCGTTAATTTTTAGGACAGTTTTTTTACGCTCCTGAAAAGTTGTCACTTTTCACTTGCAGCTTTCTTCCAGGAGGGATGCGAATAGAATCCTTCATTGGCTGTATTTTTCTTAAATTCTGTCATGTAAATACACTGTAAATAAAAGCTGTGGATTTTGTAATAAAATAAATAAATAAATCTAACTAGAAAATAATAACTCGAAGTCCTCTCATTAATTAAAATGATTTTCTGAGCGTCGTGTCCCAGTGCTTAAACACACTAGTTAGGAACCTGGTGGTCGTTAGGTCAAGACTGGCCGGAACACCACCTTTGTGTACAATTTGCGGCTGACTTCCCAGTGATGGAAAACACCGATAAAAAACCATGCAACCCGAAAACAGCGGCAGGCTAGGTACTCAGCAAAATGTGGGCTTCTGAATGTTCCGTTTGACATGAAGGAAACAATCAGTATGCCTCTAACTACCCCGTATGGGATAAAGTCATGAACGTATGTTTTGTTAAACTCGTCTGCTTAATTTCTGGCAAAATCTGCAGTGTTCTACTGAAAACATGATCTACCCCACTTTTATTACTCATTTTTACTTAAATGCACAAAAAAGAACAAAAGACGTACTTAATGCTGAAAGCATTCTCTACCAGTCAACCTTTAATACAACCAGTAGTAAGAAACGCTTACTATTTTCATTTAGACCAACCGATTGGCGTGTTTTGTCACTTACTCGCAAATGGCGGCAGCACCAAGAATAAAAGGGACAGAGCGATCCAAAAGTTAACGTGATGTTTAAGAGCTGTTTAGTTTTTATGAATAAAGGGGTAAGTATACTAGGCATATACACCGTTCCTAATTACTTCTTACAGCTATGTTCTATCTATCTAACCAGAATTCTACCCACGTTTTAGATTTCGTGTCACGTCTCAATCCCGAGTCTATCCAGAGACCGCCGGAGGCCGTTAAATGACAAAAGCACAGCTGTGTGACGTAGCCACCTGAGGAGCAGGTGGCTACGTGAGCCATCTGCGACGATTAGCACGCGAGGAACCGCCAGAGCCCCGTAATGCCGGAGCCGTGACAGAATTCTTGTGTTTTCCTTAAACTTGCATGTTGAAGACTTGCATGCCGTTTGACTTTTTTATTTTAAATTCAAAAAAATCTTGTCTGCTTTTATGCTGCTTGAATTAAACCCGTAACTTTTTATGATCGTTTGGTAAACTAAAAATATGGCAATCAAAACAGTGGTCTAATGATTGTTCTGGAAAACAATACTTCGGACAATTGTTATTTCGGCCAATCATCACTTCGGTAAAACGTTTTGTGACCTAATGAAACGCCTGGCAAACGAAAAAAAACCAGTTGATAATTGGTCAACTGATACAGTGGCAAACGTCATTTCGGGAAAATGAAAAAATGCCGAACGAAAAAAAACGAAACGTTTTCGGGAAAATAAAATTCGGGAAAAAAAAAATCGGTCTTATGATAGGTAACCTTTGGGAGCATTTGCGTACTCAACTGGCAATTATAATTCAGAGAGATTAAAATTCGGGAACACATTTCGAGATAGGTATCAGGGGTAACAAAATACTAAATCATTTAACTAGCCCTCACGTAAGTATGTAATATATGACTGAAATCCCAAACATTTTCACATCCTGGCAAATATTTTGCTTCAGCCTAAATGATTGCCTTGATTACATACATTACAAATCTTCTTTCACAAATCTTTCAAAAGGTTATTTTTCGTTCAAAGGATATTGGAAGAAATATTGGATAACTTTGATACATTCCTCGATTTGAAGGTACGATGTAGGTAGGTATTACCTGATTGGATTTAATGTCTTGCGAAGATTTTATTTATTTTTATTTTATTTATTGGTTTGTACACAAATTGATACGTTTTACAGTAAGCAAAAGGAATAAACATAGTACAGGTGAGCTTATCTCTAATGAGAGATTTCTTCCAGCAGACCATGGTGACAGGAGAAATTTCATGAAACGAAAGAGACAGACATACAGCGGTGTACAGTAAAATCAATTTAAAAAAAAAAGATATATATTAAGAGGATTACATAAAAAGAAAACAATGATACTTAAGTAATAAATACATACAATATACTATGCTACCCTAATAATAATATACTTATCTAATAACATAAATGTAATTGTTGCGGACTCTTTTGTAGTTTGGTCTAGTTATTTTTAATATGTTTTTTTGTTAGAGTGAATGTGTCACATTTGAGTTGTTATTGTTTTGGTGGATAGGAATATTTGGTTGGTTTTTAGTTTTAATTACTTTATTATCTCATTATATTTTATTTACAGTCCATCGCAGTTTCATTAATCTTTCGTCATTAACAGTAATTATATATATTTATTTTATATAAATTAATAAATATTCAAAAATAATACATATATCTACTAAATATAATACTTCTGAAACAGAAACAGAAGAGGGAGAGAACCGGAGATGAAATAAAAGTAAATAATAACAATAATAAAAGTGTACAATTACGTCGCAGTGTAACTTAGGCGCAGTAAATGTTCCTTAAGGCGTCTTTTAAAGGTACCTACAGTGCTGCAATCACGAAGCGAACAAGGCAGCTTATTCCAGAGCTTTACCGCTTGGACCGTATATGAGTCTGCAAACATGTTTGTCTTGCAAGATGGTGTCAGTAATTGCAGGTGGTAAGCTGTACGATGAACCCGACCAGACGATGAAAGATACGTAAAGCGCTCCCGCAGATAACGGGGATAAGCTGGATTGAAAAGAGTGTTGTACAGGAGTACAAGGATATGGTAGTTGCGGCGCTGTCGTATTGGGAGCCAATTCAAGCGTTTCCTGTACGCAGAAACATGATCGAACTTACGAAGTCTGAAGATGAATCGTATGCACAGGTTCTGTAGGCGTTCGAGTTTGTTCAAGAGCTCCTCAGTCGCATCCAAAAAAAAAGGATTTTCTCCAAGTCGGTCGTAGAAACTTAAAACAAAACAAGAACTTGTGATTTTTCTTTCATCATCATCATCATAGCTTTCATTTGCAGCCAATTACTTAAATGTTCATTTTTGAATAAAGGCCTTCTCATTGTATAGAGCGGCTCTTTGTTCTCCGAAATCCAGCGAACTTTTTTAAGTCTTCTCACCCTTAGCTTGTTTTTAAATAAGCGGTCTTCATAACAGAAGTTTTCTACTCCAACAGTCTTAACTTACCTTAATATTTCAAATTCTTACATGTTGAAAAACACTTTTTGAGAAATGACGAGATACATTAATTAAGAAATATAATTCAATTAAAGTCTATCGAGAATTGAACATGATTTTCCTTATAAGTAAACATTTCAACATTGCCCTAAATTCGAAGTTCCGTTTTCGCCTGTTCTTGCCGCCGTAAGCACCTAATTATACGTACACATTTAGGGACACAAATTTAAATTCATTACGAAAAGCTTCAGTATTTTTTACGTTTATTAATTAAAAAGGGTCTGCTCCTCCCACATTAACGAATGCACGCATAAATCACTTTGCCCTTGTACAAAGTTGCGATATTTCATGACAGACCCCTACCCTATCGTATTAACATTTAGGGACTCGCGCCTTAATTTGTAACACTAACACTCGCTACCGGGTACAGCGGACCCACTATGATATCAAGTGTTTATTTCTAAACTTCTCAATAAAAGTGGTTGTTATTTTTTATTATCGTTAATAATGTTTAAAAGAAAGACATATATACATATAATAAAAAAAACGAATATTTATTGTTTTTACTTAATCATTAATCCGTACAAAAATAGAAGGAATTTTGGCTTAATTTTATGACTAAACTTTGACTAATAGTTATAAATTCTGTAACTATATATTTTAAACAAAATTTTTTACACCTTATTATACAACTAGAATGTATCTACTAACACAAAATAACAACGAGAGATCAATCATCATAGGAACAAGTAAAATCAACTTCGAAAATTAACAAATTTTATATTATCTTCTTTGAGATAAAATCACTTTTCAACATTGTTTCTACATCAAACTAAGCAATAATAATTTTCACAAATCTGTTTCATGTGTTTTGCACAAATTGGTATATTACATGTTGCGCAAAAAACCTTGGTTTTTCTATCTTTCTTCCAGTTACATAACCCGCAACGCACTTTTCGTCCACTCGTTGGTAGGAGTGCGTAGGATGCTGCAGATGGTTCCACTTCACCAGAAGTACCAACCAACCAGTATAGGTACCAACCTATTATGTTTCGGATACGGATTTTTGTTCATGTTGTCTCAAAGGCCGATTTTTCGCCATTTTCTACGAAATAAATGTCCAAAAAAATAAACAAACAGAAATAATTTGATGGAAAAAACACTAACGTATTTAGTCGCTACCGGGTCCAGCGGACCCATACGCACCTTTCACATCCGTAAGCACTCACATGCAGAGCGCAAACTGACGACTTAGACCGCTATCTACCGCACCATACTATGGTCAAAAGGTACTAAGAGCGGCAGCGTCGCAAACTTCATATTTTTTAAGTTATTCAACAAAATACAAGGGACTGGGTCCACTGGACCCAGTAGCGAGTCCTTAAGTGTTAAGGTATCCGAGCCCTGTGAGCTGAATGATTTGGATATTGAGGTCAACCCTAACATTTAAAAAGTTGGGCGTTTGAACTATGAGCAAAATTCAATGGATTATAACACAGGTAGGCAGGCACAGATCGACCGACATAGCTTATAAGGTAGCAATGTAGTTGGTTACATAACATAATTATATCCGACTGCTGGGCACAGGCCTCATTTCAACTATGATGTGGAACAAGCCATACGCCGACACGCGTTACATAAGTTTTTTTTAACCTGCAAAATCTGCTGGGCAAAGGTCTTACCCAAACCTTAAAATTAAGTTAAAGTTAATGTTAAGTTATTAAAATATATCATCATCATCATCACGCTTCTTTCCCAACGGGGTAGGAAGAGACCACTTCTTTCCACTTGCTACGATCTTGACACACACGGCGCCTTTTGGCGTAATAGGACCGAAATAATTTTGGCCAACGATGTTACAATAAAAGACGTAGATAGATTATGTCATTACTGACGCGAAGTCAAAAATTGTCCCCTGGCGTAGGTACGTACCAATAATTTAACCGTGTGAACAAGATAGCATGATTACACTTTTTATTTTGTTCATCCTATGTATTTATTATCCCCATCCTATTTCAATCTTCGTTTATTTATCTGCTTTCTTTTACTAACATTATCTATTCTAACCCCATTATGTATTATTTATCCCTCTTGTTGTGTTTGATGTCGGACGACACTACCGCCGAGGCCCTGGCAGAATACCAGCATCGTCGCAGCTCTAAAGCTGCGACGGTACAAATGCTGAGTCAGGGACCTCGTTGGCCTCACAGTGTAGGCTCATTGCCTTTCGTATGTATATTTTTTATCTGTGTAAATTGCTTTGTGTGTTTTTTTTTCTTAACCTGATTCTTGTTTAAGTTATTTTTAATGTTGCCTACTGTAAGGCCAATAAAAAACTTTTCTTTCTTCTTTCTTTATTTACTAGAGCGTAAACGAGACAGATACATGTTGCGCAGTGTTGTCTCAAACTGTCAATGCTTTGCTCAGGTGGTCGAAAGTCTCGGAAGTTCGAAGTTTCGGATGCCATTTTTTTAGCACAAGTGACCTATCTACGTCTTTTTATTATAATATCATTGATTTGGCATATTCTGATACTTTGTAACACAAGGTAATCATTACCTTATCCCAAGAAGTCTATGAAGGTATCTTACGAAATTTTGGAATAATAAAAACCTCAAAGCAAAGACAGCCTTACGACTACTATTTGCCATCCGACTTAAGAGTGCGTATAAACCCAGCAAATTATTAAAATTCACCCGCGCCCCCCTCTCTGCGAACACTCTCGCCCGCCGAACCACAATACATCTCTCTCGCTCGCTCAACGCGTAGCTTCCGTAGTATACGTAAAACAATCAGATAACACAGTGGGCATTATTTTTGTGAATACATTACCTACATTTTTATGTGTGTAATTTTACTTTGTATATAAGTTGAATGTTATGTTGTAGATAGTAGTCTCATCTTTTAAATTATTTTCAAGGATCGGTATGCAAAAGGTAAAAACAGGACCCTATTACATAGACTACACTGTCTATCTGTCACCAGTTGATTTTTTCATAATAAATACTAAATACCAGCAGCCGCCCGCGACTTCGTCCGCGTGGACTTAGCTGTATGTGAAAAAAGATTTTCCCGCTTTTCTGTAGAAATTTTCCTGATTTTTCTTTGCTATAAACCTCACGGAGCCCGAGACCATTCCAACGAATGCAAAACCGTGGAAATCGGTTAGTGCGTTCTGGAGTTATAGCGTCAGGAAGGAAAACACGACTTATTTTGTATACTGAAACTAGCAGCCGCCCGCGACTTCGTCCGCGTGGACTTAGCTGTATGTGAAGAAAGATTTTCCCGCTTTTCTGTTGAAATTTTCCTGAATTTTCTTTGCTATAAACCTCACGGAGCCCGAGACCTTTCCAACGAATGCAAAACCGTG
Source organism: Udea ferrugalis (assembly GCA_950022985.1). Classification (NCBI taxonomy): domain Eukaryota; kingdom Metazoa; phylum Arthropoda; class Insecta; order Lepidoptera; family Crambidae; genus Udea; species Udea ferrugalis. Next base: position 1,369,412 of record OX465521.1, read on the forward strand.
GAAATCAGTTAGTGCGTTCTGGAGTTATAGCGTCAGGAAGGAAAACCCGACTTATTTTTATATAGTAGAAGATATAAATAAAATATTTTAAAGTAAATACACAAGCGGGTTTTTTTTGCGTTCTTTGTTCTATATTAGTGACGGTAATAAGTGGACGCATTTGTATATTTATAAATAAAAGCTCCCCGGAGTCATGATTTGACCCGCCTTTTTTTTTCGTGGGGAAATCTTCATGGATACCTCGCCGCCCGGGGAGGCGACGAAGTTATGTTGGACTCCTACCGACTAAAACCCCGCGGCCGCTACCATGCGCCTCAAGGCGCTTGCAGGCCGCACTGGCCCCGCAACCCCACGTGTCGCCCTTACGGGCCTCAGCGAGTGAGTGGCTAGTCCACCACACTGCCACTCCTGAGTTCTATTCGCTTCCCGGCGGTTGGACCCTACCACCGGTACTAAACCCCTCGCAACGCCAAGGTGAGAACTCATGAGGGGGTGGTTTGACTCTCCTCCACCAACTGAAGACGAATTAAAGGGTCGCATCCCGCCTGGCGCGATTGTCAGCGATTATAATAATAGATTTTCAATTGTATCTGGTTTATAGGGCGTTGAAAGGTGAATGAAAAATGAAAATGAATGCCAAAAACATCATATTTATTTCAAGTATGTACATATTATACGAGGGTCATTCAATAAATACTTACTTAGCCTACAAAAAGTAAAGGAAAATTTTGGAAAATGGCAATTTATTTTTCAACATAGTCTCCATTCAGTTCGATACACTTAGCACAGCGATGCTCAAACTTTTTTAACCAGTCCGAAAAATAGTTTTTATCAAACTCTGCAAAATAGGCCTCCGTGGCGGCAATGACCTCCTCATTTGATCCATATCTATTCCCGAGGAGTGTTTTTTTCAGATTAGGAAACAGAAAGAAGTCTCAAGGGGCCAACTCTGGAGAATACGGTGGATGGGGCAGCAATTTGTAGCGCAATTTGACCAATTTGACCATGGCAACGGCAGACGTGTGAACCGGTGCGTTGTCGTGGTGAAACAGCACGTTTTTCTTCGCCAGGTGGGGGTCGTTTTTTCTTATTCGGCGTCGAATCAGCCCAATAAATCGGCATAGTAAAGCCCTGTTATAGTTTTACCCTTCTCGAGGTAATCGATGTAGATCAAACCTTGTGAATCCCAGAAAACGGTGGCCATAACTTTTCCGGCCGATTTTACAGTTTTCGCCTTCCAGCATGTTTCCCGGTCTGAATCCTTTGTTTTGATTGCTTCTCGGTCTCTGGTGTGTACCAGTGGATCCAGGTTTCATCGACGGTTACAAAACGACGCAAAAACTCCGCGGGATTCCGCTTAAACAGCGCCAAACACGTCTCCGATGTGGTCCTACGGTTGCGCTTGTTGTTGGTTGCTTGTTTTTTCTACATTTGGTGCGTCATTGTGGGAAGATTCATGGCTACACTCAATTCTTGAAATTGTTCTAAGCCAATGCCTACACTAGTAATCCCAGTGACAGCGGCTGTGTTTATGTCTAGGTTCTGGGTTGGTTGTGGATCTGACGTGTTCAGTATGAATTCACCTCTGCACATATTACACGAAAGTTTCAGTTGAGAATAAAAACCCACTTTACCCCCGTTTCTCCTGTGATGTTTAAGTTAGATAGAGTGCAACCGAATTGAGGAGCATGATTCAATTCCCTTTTTTATTTTTTCAAAAAAGTACAACTTGTCTATTATCACTCTCTCTGCTGCATCGTACAAATTTTCAGCCTGATCTTCATTCTGAGCTTGTGGCCGACTACTTAGAGTGCGTCGTCGCTTCAATGAACTGTAATGAAAAAGTTCAGCTATTTCCAAAAAAAACATGCAGAAATGACACAGTAGAAAAAAAATAATGCGGAAGCCATATTTTACGGAATTTATGTTAAAAAAAGGCACAAATTTCCCACTATTAGGAAAGTCATTTGCAATTAAGCATTAAAGTACTCGTAGCAAGTGGCGTTCTGAGTCAAAATATCGCTCGGCTCATGCGTTTTGTGGTTGCAGTTCTAACCCCCCCACCCAAATCAACCCTTTGCCGTTCAACTGATCGGATTTATTATATATTTACAGGAGTAGGCGGGAAATGGTTAATTTCGGCGTCTGTTTGCGCTTAGTTACTTTCATTTAAGAAAGGATGGTTTGGATAGTAATAACTTTATCAGAAATTATCTAACGTTATTTCTCAAATGAGAGAGATATGAAATAGTCTGTAGATATAGGCTGTCTATTAGGGTCTACATTTTCCAAATTCAATGTTGTTCTGTAAAATAAACACAGTACTTAGTATATTTACTCATGTGGTAGTAACTAGTTATTGTTTCAGCCAGCTTCAACTTTATTAAAAAAAAAAACCAAGATGGAAAAGCGAGTATGGATACTATTTTTAAAGAAACCTACATAGTCGACGACGCGCATGCCTCCACAACTTCATTTTGATCACACCTGTCAGATTATGAAATATTTTGAGATACAGCAATTCTAAAAATTCAATATTATTTGAAAACAATTTACTTACAATAAATACCTGGTGGATTGAAACAAATTCCTTCGAAATCAACCTATTATTTGAAGAGACCAACTAAAGTCATGTGATTACTTAGCATATACTTTACACCATCTGTTTACGTCATCTTACTAGATCGACTCAAATGAATTTATTTCTCTTAAAATACAATACAACATACCTTCGACAATTAGCCATCCTTTCAGTTTGTAACTTTTTTAGCTCTCGTTTACTAAGTCTTTTTAAAATCCTTTTCTTTTTCCCCATTTCACTATTTATTTTGAAACTCGGAGCGGCTAAGAATTTGTGCGTAGTCTTCTCGTCTCAACGGAGCGATCGGTACTGATGTGTGAAATAGAAATATGTGTCAAGCTTCACAAACGTGCGACGGGAGATGGCTTTTTCCGCGGAATCAAAACGTATTAAGTGCCAAAAGTGTTTTATCGTTATAAATCCAAAACTAAAAGGAATTTCAAAAAATGACTAGACATAGCCCTTACTTATTGTTCAATATAATTATTTATAAAAAAATTGTCATCATAGTAATTGCCATGTCCAGTATAAAACGAAAAAAAGGGAAAATCAGACGTAACTTCGTGATTTTTTTTTATAGAGATAATTTAATTATTTTATGTTTTTGATCAAACACAACCCTTGAAAATATCATGTAGCGTAACATTTAAAAAAATCATAAAATTTCATCTAGTATTTATCACGTACAATCAAGAAAAAGATTGGTAGTTTTGCTTTATGCGCACTCTTAAAGACAATAATTTTCCGTCGTCTGAATATTTTACCAAATTTCTCGACTCCCGAGGATTTTTCACGAATTAGCAGTCGAGATTCGATCTCGACCTAATCAAATTCAGATCCAGAAACCATTTTAGGCTCACAGTAGACTTTGATTAGAAAGCGTTATCATTGAGTCGTATTTCTGAATAGGTTTTGCTTTGACTTTACAAAAGGTAAAATTAAATTATTTTATTAGGCTCTATGTTGAAGTTGTTGCCCCGCTCTTGGCATATTACTACGAGCAGATTTTCATTTTTTTGCTTACGCAGTCGCTAACGTCGTCGTATTTTAAAACATTATTTTCAAAGTGAAAAACCCACATAAATTATTTCCTTCTCCACCGCTATGTTAGCCCTACGACAAATTTAACCCGCCTACTCTCATTTGAGCTCCCTAACCCTTATAACTACTATGATGTGAACATTATACATAAGAGCTTGTAATAAATTTATAACATACATTACACTACGTAAGAGCTACCCCGGTTGCTAAATTGGGATTAAATGTATTGGGTGAGGTGTAGACTTCTGAATGATACGGTGATATTTTTAAGAATTATTTATTATTATGATTAAATACCTGTAAAACTATGATTGTTCTTCTGACTAACCCCGTTTGGGATAATGTCGTGAGCATGTATGCATTCTACAACCATTTCTAAATATTAAATAATAAACCACTTATTTTAACTCTGTTAACACAGAGAGCATCGTGGCAGTGGTTAAACACTCTGGTTTAGTAGAACCCGATGGTCCCGAGATCAAATCCTACCGGAAGACACCTACTTCGTGATCATAGTACAATTTGCGGCTAACTTTACGGTGATGGAAAACACCGATATAAAACCCAAGCAACCTGGATAACGGCCGTAGGCTCGCCCCTTAAATCCTTGGGTTCAAATTCCCACGGCGAAATGTGGGCTACTAAATGTTCCGTTCACCATGACGGCAACAATCAGTGTGCCTCTGACTAACCTATTAGGGATATGGACGTGAGGGGAAGGTTATGTTATGTTAACACAAAATCGTTTCAAGCTTAACGTTTCAAGCATTGTAAATGAGTATATAGGTATCAGTGCTCGCGGGCGGGTGACAGCGAACACTGCAGCACTGCTCTGATAGGATTTCCCTGTTCGTAAGGGGATCGTCTACTTACTAGACAAAAGCGGATTCGGGGCGTCTTATGTAATTCAAAATCTAGACACGAACGCTATCGAACTGTTCATAGGAGTAATTTAAAGCAAAAACCCCATTATTCTTGAACCCTATTTATAATAATTAAATTCATGATGTGGCTCTCCTATACTCGTAGGTATCGCCGAAGATAACCTTTTTCCTGGAAAATGACTTTGGTACCACAATGACCACATCCTTAGGGTAATTTGATAAGCCAGACTTTTACTAAATTTGAACATAAATACTCGCATTATGTGTAGGGTCCACATTTAAAAAAATAGACTGGGATAAACAACAATTCAACATTTCCTAATTATCATAGTTGCTCAACCGTACTCAATACGTTAAACTTTAATGTCAAAAAGTAGGTAATTACGGGATATAGGAACCCTTTAACCGTTAAAGGGTTCCTATATCCCGTAATTACCTAGTTTTGACGTTATTCGACAAGTCGGTGAGTGAGGTCAAGCCTAATTTGGACGCTTATGTCAGGGAATTGGGTCGAAGGTCGTCTGATTACACCCGATTAAATCCGTTAGTATTTTCTCATACTGAAGTAGAATTAAATAAGAAACGATATTTAAAGACTCGAGTAATGAGGCTATGCACTCTATCAATGAAATCACAATAAAAAGGTTTCACACAAACACAACAATGTTTACTAAAGATCTGAAACCAGAAAAAGACATTTGGTTGTCTTGGCATCAAGCAGGAATCTAACCGCATCTTTCGCTGACCGATTCACTGCACTATTCACTGTGCTACCGAGACCATTGATGATGATGATGATGTAATCCCGGCCGATTTCGGCCACGGCGACTGTCTTCAACTCCGGTTTTGGCGTTGATGTGCTCGCATGTGGCTCACGTAGCCTATTTTGTTTTTAAACAGCCTCGCACATTGCGGGCATGAGAGCACACCGTTCTCGTAATCATAGCTGGTAGCCGCAGGTGGTCGGGCTTTCAACTCGTCGCGCCTGGCATCCAGCTCAAATAGGCGCCGGTCTTCAAAGGATTTGACGCTCGGCTTAACAAGCGCCCTCCACTCCGGCCGTTTGGCAGCCTGCTGCTCCCACCGTGAAGGATCGATGTCGCACTGCTTCATGTGTCGCTTCAGCACATCTTTGTACCTGAGGAGTTGTCCGCCATGCTTTCGCTTGCCCTCCTCAAGTTCTGAGTAAAAGATGCGCTTAGCCGTTCTTTCCTCCGCCATACGCTTCACATGTCCGCACCACCGAAGCTGCCGCCGCATGAGATATGACTCTATGCCACCTACATTAGCTCTTCGCAGTACTTCAGTATTCCGCACGCGGTCAGACCATCGGATGCGAAGTATTTTCCGTAAGCATTTGAGGTGGAATCGGTCCAGCATGCGGATGTAACGGCGATACACGGTCCACGTTTCGGCGGAGTATAAGATATTAGGCAGCACGACTGCCATATAGACAGAGATCTTCGTTGTAAGCCTAAAGTCGTGGGAGTTAAAGATCTTAGAGACCAGCTTGCCAAAGGCCGCTGCAGCAGCGCCGATTCTGCTGTTGATCTCTGCGTCATGATCACACTTAGACGATATTGTGCTCCCCAGGTAGCGAAATTTGTCCACCTGCATCAGCTCATCCACTCCCTGTGTAATATTCAGTGTCTCACGGCCATGAATGTCCAAAGACACAACCTCCGTCTCTTTGACACTGATTTTTAAGCCAAATCTCTGGCAAGACACATGGAAATCGGAAATTAGCTGTTGCAGGCCTCCCGGGGATTCTGCCACAAAGCACAAGTCATCGGCGTACATCAACTCAGTGATCACGGCATGCGACACTATGGTGCGGGCTCTGTCTGGCCAAATTAAAAATATTGCTGTCCGTGCGAAAACGGATGCGGACACCTTCAGAAGTTGTTTGTGAGACCTCTTGAACTACGACTGAAAAATATAACGCGAACAGCGTGGGTGCTAGAACGCACCCCTGTTTTACCCCACAGGTGACGGGGAAAAAATCGGACTGTTCGCCGTTTACAGCAACGCAGCACTGCATGTCGTCGTGCAATAGTCTTAGAAGTCTTACAAACTTTTCCGTACACCCGATTTTAAGAAGCACAAGCCAGAGGGCTTCACGAGGAACACTATCGAAGGCCTTCTCAAGGTCAACAAAACAGAGATATAGAGGATGACTTTGTTCTCTGCCCTTCTCCTGCAATTGTCTCACTGAGAATATAGCCTCACACGTTCCTCGTTCTGGGCGGAAGCCGAACTGGGTTTCGGGTAGAAGTCTTTCAGAAAGCGTCATAAGGCAGTCCATTAAGACTCGTGCAAAAACTTTTCCAGGGACTGATAGCAGTGAAATACCACGGTATGAATTACAATCAGACCGGTTGCCCTTGTTCTTATATAGCGCCCTGATACGCGATACTTTGAAAGTAGATGGGGCTTGTTCTTCTTGCCACATACGAACAAAAAGATCCCTTATAGCTGATTGCAACTCATCACCGCCGTATTTAAGCAGTTCCCCCGGTATAGAGTCAATGCCCACCGCACGCTTATTTCGCTGACGTTTGATGGCGAGAGCAATCTCATCACGAGTGGGTGTATCATTCAATTCAGCAGCGACAGGGAGTTGAGGAATCGAATGAATGTATTCCAGGTCAGCAGCACGATCCACATTTAGCAGAGTGCTGAAGTGTTCTGCCCATCGTGCAAGCACTTCCTCTTTGCTCTTAAGTAAACCTACGCCAGACACCGGCTTAAAAAGGTACTTTGGCAATAGAGGTTGTGCCAACTAATTTCCGAACCTCTCTGTAAAACTCACCGAGCTGATTCGTGTCAACGAGCCGCTGAAACTGCTGAGACTTCTCTCGCCACCACTTGTCTTTGGCCTCCCGAGATAATCGCCTGAGCTGCAGGTCACTTTCTCTGATCTCCGCAAGGCTCACATTTTGGTCTGCTCCACAGTGTTTTCGGAGAAGACGGCGGTGCTTGTCAATTGCTTCCGTCAATACTGTGTCATTCTCATCAAACCAGTCCTCGTTCTTACGGACTTTACGACCCAGAGTGTTCAGTATGTGAGAAGACAGAGCACTCCAGTCACAATCGACAGAGCCGCTATCTTTGCTGATGGATGGCAAACCAGAGACCAAAGATCGAGCATATTCTTTCCTCATCCCAGGATCTTGAAGCACATCTACGTTAAGACACGCATTGGGCTTTGATCTACCAGATCTTCGAGGGCGATGGAGGCGAAGACGCAACTCAGTGACAACAAGCCTATGGTCCGTCCAGCAGTGCGCACCACGCATGACACGGGTGACAAGGACTTGGGAGACGTCACGCTGCCGAACGATTACGTAGTCAATTAGATGCCAGTGTTTGGACCTTGGATGCATCCAAGTATTCTTGTATTTGGCGGGAAGCCTAAACATGGTACTCGTTATTGCAAGGTGGAATTGTGCACATAAACTGAGTAAAAGCTGGCCGTTGCTGTTCATGCAACCAACTCCATGCCTGCCCAAAACATTGGGCCATGCATCATTGTCCCGACCTACCCTGGCATTGAAATCACCCAACAGGAGAATCTGCTCTCTTGGTCTTACGCTTTCGATACATTTTGAGAGCTCCTCATAAAACTGGTCCTTAACATCATCAGACTTATCCATGGTTGGGGCATAGACACTGATGACATTAAGAAAGTTGTTATTTTCAAGGTGTAGGCGCAGTGTGGTAACGCGGTCCGAAATATGAACCGGACACTCTTGTAGCTGGCTAACAATCCTATTCTTAATCGCAAATCCAACACCTGACCGACGCGTCTCAGTGGCAGCGAGTCCCTTCCAGAAGAAAGTATACTCGCCACTGCGTTCCACCAGCTCCCCTTCATCAGCTAGGTGTGTTTCGCTGAGAGCAGCCACATCTATATCATAGCGAAGAAGTTCACGGGCAACGATGGCGGTTTTCCGCTCGGGACAGATATTTCCATCGCGATCAAGGAGGGTACGCACGTTCCACGCGCGGAATGTCTTAATGGGGACTTGGTTATTTGTAAATTTTCTGTAACGTCGACCGCGAGTTCAACGATGCGGAGGCAGCCGCGGTTGCTACCGTCCTGAAGTGTTGGGGTGAACAATTTTTAGGGCACCTTTTCTAGCCCCCTCCCTGGCTGAGCAGGGAAAGCAGTGCTTTCCTGAATAGGGCTGCTTTGTCACTCCGGGTGCTGCCGAGCCCCCTCTGTCCCCCCAGATCAGAAAAGGAACGACCACGGCATTCTAGGAATACCCCCGGAGCCGCCTGCGTGCAGGCCTCAGACAAAGCCCGATCTGCACCAAACCGGACCTCTCTACCTCGACCCATCGCCATAAGACTTTCCGTCAATCGGAGTCCATACTCGGAAGCAGTCAATTGCGCAGGAGATATTAAGGTGCACAAGCGCACGCGCAAACACATGTGCACACACTCGTCCTCGCCCATCTTGATCCAGTGGAACGGCAAGACCGATACGACTGGAGACAGGCTAAGATGATGTGTCTGGCCAATGACAACTCTGTCCTCTATCATCGCCCTAAGCCGTTCACCAGGCCTTGCTATCCCGCCGGGTCCGCCGAGCTCGTTGCATATCTGCGATGAGTCGCCTTTCCCACCGGGATAGACTTCGTGCACTAAGCGGGAGGTATCCGCTCGTCTCTGAATATGTGCTTTTTGTCCGCCATGATGAAGTCGATCTCATTCTTTGTCATAGTGTCGGGGCTTTGCCACGTCCACTTCCTTTGGGGTTGCTTCTTGAAGAATGAGTTCATCAAGAAGAGCCCCTCCCGTTCGAGGAAATTGACGAGCATTTGCCCCCTATGATTTCTGCTTCCATATCCATGGGATCCTACTACCGATTCACTGCAATTTTGTACTCCCACTTTAGCGTTAAAGTCCCCCATAACAACGGTGAAATGGGTCTTGGTAGTGGAGTGGAGGGCTCTCGATATGTCATCGAACATATCCTCCACCTCATCGTCCGAGTGTGACGAGGTCGGTGCGTACACTTGCACCACCTTGAGGCTATACCTCTCGGTGAGCTTGATGATGAGGTACGCCACCCTGTTCGACACACTGGACATTTCCACAACGTTGTTAGCTAGGGACTTATTAACCAGAAACCCAACGCCACCTTGGGATTTTTGGTCTCCCTCTCGGAAGTACATCAGGTGGCCTGAATTGAGAGTTATGGTGTCCTCTCCCTCTCTTCGGACTTCACATAACCCAAGTATGTGCCACCTGATGTTCCCAAGTTCCACCTCGAGTTGCGCCAGATGCGAGTCGAGCCGCAGCGTGCGTCCGTTGTACGTCGCCAGGGTCAGTTGGTTGTGGTGGCCTCCCGTAGCCCGGAGATTCTTTGCACCCCCCGCCCCACCGTTACCATGGTCGCCACCATAACCAGGAATAGTGGAGCTGCCGGGAACTGGGGGCCGTGGCCTTTGTCGTGCTTCCATAGGAGGTTATGCCCATAATCGCCACGCTGGGCAGGCGGGTTGGCGATCGCAGGGCGAAGCTTCTCGCACCGGTGACGCTGCTGCCCGTCACCGGCCTGTGGTATTTAGCTCGCCTATTCAGGACGGATATACCGCCGTCGGTCGGTCGCCAGAGCCTCTTTCGTTGCTCAGCAGGATGAACCGCGTGCAGGTGAGGTTGACTTGGGGCGATAGATGGAGGTTCGCCCCCTTACATCCCTCAAGATGGTGGGATGGATGGTGAGATTCCAAGGTCATAACCCACTAGACGCTGCAATACACCCCACCGAGACCGAGACCATTAACAGACCGGCCGAATCTTTCTGGTATATTTTACCCTATGAGCTAGGGTGATTTCATTTTTCATTTTTCGGGTTCGATTAGATTAGATTAGATTAGATTTATTTATTTCTCATTATTAAAATAACATTATACATTACATTGATGTCCTATATAAGTTACGTGTATAGTTGATTCCTGCCAAATGTCTTTTTCTGGTTTTTAGATCTTTAGTAAAGATACTGCATGGTAAATGCTAAAAAACAATAATAACCACAACAATATGTTGCTGAGTTAATAGCTAAAATATAGAACGGTCTCCCAGTAGCTGTGTTTCTGTGAAGGGATGATATCGGGGCCTCGAACCAGCGCTGCTCAGGTCTTTGACCGTTGCAGCATATTCTGAGCCAGATGCCCTTGTCGCATTTAAACAAACTATGTCTGTAAATCTTTGTATCTGTTTTATTTTTCTCATTATCTGCCTGTAACAGTAAATGATTTCTTCCTTACTTTAAAAAAAGTGCGTATTCCTTTTTGAAAGGCAAGTGTTTCTTTGGCGAAGATGGATGTTTTGTATTGAATGATCTGGGGGTCTAAAACGGCAACATTTTAGGTGTTTCATATATGAATCATCTAAGTGACGTTTCATCTGGTGAATTGCTAAAAACGGTAAAACGGCGACATGAAAAGTGAAACACCTAATTGACGTTTCATATCTTAGACATATTTTTCTTTTTTAAATTTATTTCATGGCTTGGACTCTTAGACATAGTTTGATGACGACATTGCTACACCAAAAAAATAGTGTCGCGCCTAATAATTGTAAACTTAACGGTTTTCATTAAACAAATATTTTCATCTTTACAACTAATAATTTAAGGCTTAAAAAGTAGCTTATTATTGAATTTGTGTGATTTCTTATCACTAATAATTGTAAAATGTTTTAAATTTTCAATTTTTATGTCTGGCAATGAGGACCGTGACAGTTGGCCTAAGAACAATAATGTCACAGCTGTCAATCGAGATTGTAAATAATGTTCGTGAAAACTTGTGATAAAAATCATTTTCCGACCGGAAACGATGAATGAAGACAAGAAATTGGTGCTAGCTAGGCATGTTCTTGAGATTGAAGATATTTGCAAGGAGACATGACTCTGTACCAACAAAGCCCGAGTGATTTGCCAAACTTCTGCCTCGGCAATGGCGTTCAAGACGACTTTATTTGGGAGCAGATTTTTAGGTTTTAATGCCGCACATTTTTTAAATAACACACATTATAATAACAAAAACGTTTTTTATTTACTCGATAATATTGGAATATTCATTCACCAGAAGACAGCTAGTTAACAACGTAAATGTGATGACTAAGTTCTCAGGAATTTCCACTCGTTTCCACCACGGTCTTGGAAATTGGTTCAATTTATTGTCACTATTATGTATTCTTGGTGTCATTATAATAATTCACAGTAACACATTTTACTAGGAATAATTAAATTTATCCTAAAAACGATTAAATAATGTTTACTGCTATGTGAATTTGACAGCTCAGCGCTGTCACCTAGTAGGGTAATTTCGTCTGTTCGCGTCCATTTAGTGCAGTTGCTAAATTTGACAGTGAATCAAAAAATGCTCGAGCACTGATTTATATAAAAATATATATAATGTATCCATTATATTCTAGTTTATTTTAGGATCAACTTAAAGTTTTTTTCGAAACATTGCATTTTTTTAATATATAAATCACAGAATTAGGTGTTTTTCCAAAAATGACAATTAGCGTCCACTGTGGACCATTTCGCGGGAATAATTTATCAGCTGCTTTACTGCCAGCATTAACTCTTGGCAGGGGACCCTTGCACATCCAACTTCCGCTTTGCCAGCTAGTCTCCCTAGCGCTGATTTGCATTCCTTGACAATCGCTGATGTTGTCGCTGGTTGTTGAATGCTTGCAGTGCTACTCTTACCTTGCTGTCGCTTTAGACCGTCACTTTTGTGACATCGTTGTGACGCTTGCCTGCTATGTAAGCGCAAACCAGAATGCATAAATTTTGGTTTCAAGAACGCTGGCCTGCCTGCCCAAGCGTACTGATCTCTTTATCGCCGAGCCATCATCACATAGTGCGTCTGTGCACGCCAGCAACCAAGAGTTTGATTGATTATTTCCTGAATCCGCCTGTGTAGCATATAAGTCCACCTGTGTCTGTTCTCCAGTGGTCTGTCTATGAATGAATAAACAGTAATCAGGTCCCTTCATTTCGCATTTCATTTTACGCTTTCCTTAAATGGTCTTCAGTTTATGTTCTCTCTTCATCATTATTTCTTGTCACCGAAGACCTAATTAATGTCTTGACTAATAAAAATAATGAAAGGAATTACTTATTTCATTTAAAAATATAATTATTAGCCGTAGTCTTAGTTAAAAATGTATCATAATTATGAACAATACATTTGAAATTATTTTTACAAGCAAGTTAATTTTATTGCATTCAAGAAAGTAGTGGACGCAATTTGGTTTATGATTATCTCCTGTAGGTATAGTTTGCGGCCATAGCGGACGCAAACGCTAAGTTCTAAATGAGATGTATTTAATTCGCGTCTACCTCATTTTATTCGTTAAAAATGTATCTTAAAATTCACATAAATCAATAAAAAACACACTGCACACTATTTGTCCATATGTGCGTGTGTCTTCGAACTTAACTTTGAAGTATTAGCATTAGTGACGTATTTTTAATTGTTGTATTATTTACTTAATTTCGAGGATTTTCCGTAAAATGGACGCGAGCGGGGTGGTGGACGCGAACGGGGTGGTGGACGCGAACAGGCGAACTGACCCTAAACATCTAACATTCTTCCAATTTGACGTTTAAAAGTGCACCATTTTACGAATTCCCATACAAAACTGTCAAATTGTATGAAAAACAAATATGAATCATATTATGTTCATAATATGATTCACCTAATAAGTTGCCATTTTAGGATTTCAAAAAGTGTTTCATATTATGTTTCAGATATGAAACGTCAAATGTCGCTATTTTAGCCCCCCTGACTCCATAAATGTTGTAGAAGCTTGTATTTGTGAATTCAATGAATGACATTATATTTTACAAAAGAAATTATAAATGAAATTGCCTATCCGCGGCAACACACACAAAGAAAAAGAAGTAAAAATAACTGAAGCGACTAAACGTCCAAGGAGGTCGATAATCGCGCCTCAACAGCAAGCAATGCATCTCGTGTCACCAGTGGTGAGCGGTTGTCCATGGACAGAGGTGATCTCTTTCAAAGTTACTGATGTACACAAGATGTTACATATTACTGTACTAATCAGTTTCAACATGAAACATTAACCTTAAACATTAATCCCCTTATTCATAGTGTAACGTTCCCCCCTTTGATACTTATAATATTTTTAAACTCTATTTAAATAATGACAAAATAAACCCCTTTCCTAATGATACAATAAATGCAAAATAAATAACCTGGCCAAGTGGATGTGATCGTCTAACTATGGTAGGACCGTTCTACGTTGTATTGTTTTGTAGTAGACCCAGTATTCTTTTATGAGGTATGTAAGCAGTAATCTAAGGTTTGATAGGACTCAATTGACGAGAAATAATGTATCTAAACTATATCTGAATAAAATGTGTCAAAAACTGACATTTTTAAGCATATAAAGAAGCGAAGATCTCAAATCCCTTCTAAGCCTTCTATAGAAATAGTTGAATTTATGTGTAAAACACTATTTAAAGACATAATAGACGCAGTGTGGCAGAATTCATAAAACCCATGCAAATAAATTATATTTACTTAAAAGATATCTAATTTATACATAAACAGATTCACCACCGTTCGATCATTTTTAGCAACAACAGTAACCTTTATCGTGCATGACCTGACGAGTGCCGAATAAGCCAATGCATAATAGGTATAATAAAATAATTGGAATGACAATCAATAACCTGTCAAAATGTACATCATGGAGGTTTGTAGATGACGTATATAGGTATGTGTGTCGTATATTTTATGTGATACGAACATTTGATGTACATGCCCACAGGCCATGTAAGGTCATCACCATTAACATTCAAATTGAACTATAATTATGGAATAGTAATTGAATGAAAGGCTTTTAAAAGATTTGCAGCTAGGTTTTATGTGGTACATACGTGAAGTTTGTTGTAAAGTAGCGTAAATAACTAAAATCGATATTATATCATGGTCAAATATTCTTTGGCAGCATTTTGTCACCCAGTTTATCTCAGATGTTCCGTAGGTAAAATAACGCATCGCATTAAAATGTCAAATTCACTCATGGCAGGGTTTAAAACCCTATAAAATACCAGTAGTACCAGTTATTCATTATCGTATGAAGTATAACCGAAAATCAACCATCATTTACGTATCATAGCGAGAATCGAACTCGCGTCCGTCCAAATCTTAAACAGCACTCGATCCACTGCTCCAAACAGCCAGTTAATTAGTATTAGACATGCGTTAGTGCGAAAATCGAACCCACATCCTTTTACGTCTCAATTAGTCCTCTGACCAACACTCTTATCACTTAATCAATTCGAATAATTATGAAGCACAACCCATCCTCGCAAGTAAATATTCAATAGTTTATTTGACAGAACATCTCTGGTGTGGGAATTGAACCCATAAACCTTCTGGTCTCAGCCAGCGTAAACGACCACCGCGCAGCTTGGTTTGACAACTATTCCTATGGGTTAAGTCTAAAACGCATAACGGAAAGATCTGACCTGATAATATTCTCCGTCTCGCAAAATCCCCTATCTCCGCCTAACGTCTCGTACCACCTTGTCTTGTACTCCTCTAATATCCAGTCTCCAGTCCCGATATTGATTCACTTTGAGCACTAGTTACCACAACGGTTAGGTAATACGTCTAGAGCTTAAGATTTTGACCATTCTTCCCGACGTCTAGATCATGACTGCCGCCAAAGTTTGATAATGCAATTATGGTCTGATTTATGACCATGAGAAACAAAAACACAAGGGTTTCGTTGTATCAGCATCTCAAGTGCCTTTGCCTCTCTAGCAGTTTTTGTTGTTTATAAGAAGTGTCAAATTTGAGATCTTTATTATACTAGATTTATGGCCGTTGAGCGTAATACGAATTTCAGTCATATGAGTACGTAGGTACTTAGGTATAACAGAACACTACTAACCCTTTTCAAAAGACGTGGGAACGAATTCTTAAATATATTACTGATAACTATCCTTACCGAAGAAATTTACAACCTGAACCAAAATACGCTTGTCTGTTCGTCCGTCGTCGGTTAGTTGTTCTACTTTGACTAGACGTCAGGCGTCAGGTGGCCCTGCCGAGAATAAATAACCTATTTACGTAATAACTATAAACTTTAGTAGCGCGAGCTAAAGGAGTATAACGCCATCTTCCGGTATCAATCATAATTAATTTATATGTTTGCTTGCATAAAAAACGAATGAAAAGGGGTATCTAAGAGCGTTCCGTTACAATAGCAAGGAACGCAACGCTAAAGCATAGTTTATGCAATTGACGTGTTGTGACACTTACTCGCAAATGGCGGAAGCAACAAGAATGACAGTGACAAAGTGATACATAAGTTAAAATGTTGTTGAGGAGCTATTTAAGTTTTTATAAATAAGTTGGTAAAGTTTTCACGTTAACATTATAATTAACTCTTAAGGTTAATTATAAGAATTAATCAGTTTCAACATGAAATGTTGGTGAACATTGTTTCTTTTGTTAAGACTTGTCAAACTCCTTTTAACATTATTGTAGATATTACAAGTTTTCAACCATTAATAAGTCGAGCTTATCGACATTAATGGTAAACAGAGCAAATAGCGAAATGATGGAAAAATACCTGTTTTAATTTTAGTGATATAAGCTTTCGTTAAGCTTATTTGATTTTACTTCGCTATACATTTCTACTAATTTCAGACTCTCCCTGTACATTAACGACCGGTCTACCTACTTATTTTATTACCTGCTGTTTACACAATTAATAAGATCCAATTATTTATTTAATGAAGTAGAATTTTGTCCACTCGGCGAAGGTTCATTAAAGCAACATCTGCTTACAAGTGACTGTGAACTTAATTAGAAAATATTTCTTTAACAGTTAAATAAATTAAAGCTTAAATGTTAGGGGTCAGGGTTCTTTGAATATAAATGGTACAACTATTTGCTCTCAAATAATAATCATAAACTGTACTGGGCACTTTCAATGTTGTACTTTAATTTGAAGAAAGAAATAAAATGAAAATAAAATCGGCCCGTTGCCCGCAAAACGGGTGACTGCGATACCCACTTAGCTACCAAATCCCCAATCGAAGCGAATCTTATTAAGAATAGACTACACAGAACTGGAAGAAAAAAGACAGAACCTTGAAACGAATAAGACATGAAATAGAAACAATGAGTAGTTGTGAAAACAAAAATAAAAATTAAAGAGCAAGATGTCTGCCGTGTGTCATGATAATATAAGTCGAAACCGCCACGGTCAAGATGAGAGCACCGTCCCCTGGGAGGACAATAACGCAGGGAGTTGCGTTGAAGAGCAAATTATAATTATATTAAAAAAACGAATAAACCCCATATTCATAAAAAGTTAAATAGGTCTCCAACCACACTTTAACTTTTGTATCGCTTTGTCACTGTCATTCTTGTTGCTGCCGCCATTTGCGAGTAAGTGACGCAACACGTCAAATGCTTCAACAATGCTATAAGCAGTTGTCCGACCGCCGGCTAGGAAGCGACAATTTATCCGCAATTTTTTTGCGCAAGAAACGTACAAAAGATATGCCGTTCCATGTAAGTAAAAGAGATGCATATATAATAAGTTCATCGGTGACTGTTTACACCGCTGGTGAGGACTCGTTTCACTAGTTTGTCGCTGAGCTATCAAAGATAATATTCGCTCAGGGATCCTCGATTAGCGAATAAGTAGTGGTAATTTTTGGACGGTGAGTCTTTGAATGGTAGGCAGGCTCGCGAGTGATCGCCGGTCTCACTTGTATACTGGCTCACTCGCCCAGTGACAAAACTATTGAAAATACACTCGCTACCTGATTCTTGCCAACTCGTTCGTAGTTTGTAGCTCCACTAGCTTCTCGTTCATTGCCGTCAGTGGGACAACTGCCTTAGCTTTGCGTTCGTTTTATAAATAAGGGGGTAAGTTAACAGCCTGTGTAAATACGTGTTTATTACGGCTGTGTCTTTCTATTGTAAGTACTTTAGAAGTAAACTAGGCGTTATTAAGATGAAACCTAGCTCGAATTTCGAAGTCTAAAGTAGATAGATACGATAGGTTTCGACTGTTTCTGGCAAACATTTCCCCGCTGGCATCAGCACAGACCAATTAAGTTGGCATCGGGCCTATAAAAGTTCTCATGTTAGGGCAGGCGAACAGCCGTTGGATTATTCTGAACGATGTCGTATCCTCAGGCAATAGCCGAAAATCAGTGTTTTGTGTAACGATTATACGGGTGCATTATTCCGCGGGCGAGTTTTTTAAATATAACGCCAAATGCTTTGTCTACGTAACAGAGAAATAGTATTTTTTATCTACAGCAGCTATTTATCAAAAGCTGGCTAAGCATACCATACCATTATACGTCTCACTGCTGGACCTCAAACACGAGATAAAAAATGCTGTCACATTATTTTATGTTACTTAGCATTATCAATGCTGTATGTTTATTAAAGATAGTAAAACCAGAAAGCCATTTGGTCTCAGGTATCAGGGTCCTGCCTGATACCTGATACCTCTTATTGAATTGGGATTATGTGCAATCAGAGAAAGTCTTGGAAATACTGAAATGAAATAACAGATCTAATACCACGCAGTGAACGACAGGAATCTCCTGTCGTCCAATCCCAAGAATTACTTCGCAGGGCTGCTAGCGTTTATAGTCTATCTTTATCGTGTTTACTCGTATATACCGCTTCTCCCTCCTGATTTACTCATACGCTCTTGCACCGAGATACACACACACCAACACGGACACACACACACACACACGCGGATAGAAATATTTTTTTGCCACATTGTTAATTTAGTCTAAGGAGTAATTTATGTATTTTTTTGTTAATTAGCTAAGAAATAGCCACCATTTTGATTGTTTAAACTTATAGAAGAGTGTTTCTCCGAAATTGCGTACTTTGTCTGATTCATATTATGGTATTAATTTTTTTCCACATTTAAGCTTATAAAACATATTTTAACGAGAGATGGTAACCTAAGATACAATGTCTGAAAAGGGCACACTTTTAGATAAAATGGTTTCCGAGATAATTAACTTTAAAATTTTTGGGACCATATGAATCAGAATCTGTGACATATCAATCAGAATTAGAGATAGAAATGAAATTCTAGTTAGAAAAATCAGTCAATTATTCATTCAAATCACAGTAAATGAACATGATGCTTATCATAACAGCTAAATCTAGTCAATCTCAGCATGATATGGCACTTGACAATATCAATCATCACAATATTAGTGATTCTCGCATTTTCACTCGCCATAAAGCATACTTGTCTGGATCTTGACTTATGTTTTCCATCCTAATACGTTCTGCAATTTTCTTTTTCTCTCTTTTTTCTTCTTTAGATAGTACTGGTGGCCTTTCTGTGTACTGTAATATAAAAACAAAGATTATAAATTTATAAATAATTATACTTATACCTTTAAATAACTCTGTCCTAATTTTGACAACATGCAGGCATTTGCCACTACAGTAGGTATGTATACAAATAATATACTGTATGACACATGAGTCATGACTGAAATTTCATTATTACATACATACATACCCTCACGACCATATCCCTAATGGGTTAGTCAGAGGCACACTGACTGTTGCCGTCATGGTGAATGGAACATTCAGGAGCCCACATTTCGCCGAGGGAATTTGAACCCAACGTGGCAAGGGGCGAGCCTACCGCCGTTATCCGGGTTGCTTGGGGTCATTCATTTCATTTCATTATTTTAAAAGGAATTTCAAGTTACAGATTCCTCATTAATGACCTGACGTTTCAACCCAATTATTAGTTAATAATTTGTTACAGTACATTACGCATTTCGTCTAAGCTTTCATTAATTGTCGTGGCGTCCAGCCTCTTTTGACACGACTAGACGAAGACATTTTTGACAATAATGGAAAAAGAAGTTTGACATGAGACTTCAGACGGACTTAGACGAAATCACTAGACAAATTACAAGGCGAAAAAGACGGGCCGACAAAAGGATTAGAAAATAGACTGTTTTTTAATTATTCCCATTTTTCGTCCTTTCATGGTCCTTCGAGGACACTGCCACACGACCTAGTCCATTGGTAAATACAGTCCACACCGACGACAACATGTTCACTCGGAGCAAAAGTGCACAGGCAGTGAACGACACGGCTGACCCGCCATCTCTGCCTGCACCGACGTCTCGGGTGTCCCTAGCCGGGACCGCCGCCTCGACTTCATCCGACCGGGCGCGCCGACAGCGCGTCCTAGACGCGAAGCGCAAGGCTGCGGAACAGCTCGCAGAACTCGAGCAACGACAAATCGACATTCAAAAACGCTTGCTTCAAGAGCAGACTGCCTACGAGTTGGAGCGCTTAGAACTCGACGACGACGACAACGGCGCACTCGACGAACAAGCACATTCGACACGCAGCGAACATTCGCAACGCAGGCATTTCACGACGGCTCGAAACTGTGGGGACGGGCCTAGAGAGACGACATATGCCGCCCGTGAACGTGAGCGCTCATCAGATAGGAATGTGAGTAAGTTTCTTGCCAGACAGACCACGGCCACAGATCTTCCTCTCTTCTCCGGAGCGCCTGAAGAATGGCCGCTATTCTTCAGCTAGTTTAAGACGACGACGCAACTATGTGACTACAGCGACGCTGAGAATATCGCACGGCTCATGAGGTGCTTGAGAGGAGAGGCGCGCGACGCAGTTTACCCTTTGCTTGCCAGCGCCTCCAATTTAGAACGAATTATAGACACGCTGAAGCTGCGTTTTGGCCGATCTGACATGATCATCGACACTATGCTCTCGAAAATTCGATCGCAGCGAGATATACGTCAAGACGACATGACACAGCTTTTGAAATTCGCCACCGACATACAGAACATTGTGGCTATCATGATCGCGACGAACCAAGTGAATCATTTACGGAATCCGATTCTTATACGCGACGTGTTGTCAAGATTACCGTCGAACCTGAAATACCAGTGGGGACTCGACAAATCGCGGCGAGGTATGACTGACATTAGCCTAGACGACGTTGCTGACTGGTTGATGGAGATAGCTAAGGCGACAGCTGAATTCACATGCCCGACTACAAGCCAAAGTACAGTTGACCGGAAAAACTTCCATCAAAACAGAGGTAAGCAACATTTTTCTGTAATGAGTACCAGTAAGACAAGTAAGGAGTGCCATAAATGCAAAGGCGATCATGACTTAACTAAATGCCCAGATTTTCTTAGTCTTACTGTAGATGACAGATGGAAGTTTGTTACTGTAAATAAGTTGTGTTTTTCGTGTCTCTCATCCCGACATCAATTGAAAGCTTGTCAAGCTAAAGCGAAGTGCGGAGTTCGAGGATGCGTACGTGTACATCACCGAGTACTGCACTCAGAGCCAAGACAGGCCGCATCGACCAATGTTGCCGCCGCACCCGACACGACAGCTCAGTCAAACGAGAACGATAACACCGTAATAGCGACTACTCGCCCGACAGTGCAACCGAACCATGTCATGCTGAAAGTAATAAAAGTCATTGTAAGCGGAAGACACGGAGACTACGAGACATCAGCTCTTCTCGACGAGGGTGCTGCCGTGAGTCTCATCGACGCGTCGCTAGCTGCGCGCGCCGGCATCGACGGACCGACGCAACCTCTGCGCATATGCGGAGCGCGCGGCATGACTTCAGATGACAATACTTCGCGATGCGTTTCATTTAGTGTTCGCGGTCGACATAGTAACACGGTTCACGAAATGAAGAACGTTCGTACTGTAGATAGTTTGAATATTTGTGTAAATAATGTATCATACAAAAAAGTTGTAAATAAATATCCTTTTGTGACTGACTACATAACTGATTATGACATTGACAAGATTGAGTTGTTGATTGGACAAGACAACATAGACTTAATAATAACTAGACAGGTTATTCAAGGACATAAGAACGGACCGATAGTTTCGAAGACCAACTTAGGTTACGTTTTGCATGGTAATGTGGGACTTAGTACTTTACCGAACGACACAAACATTCTACATTGCCATTGCGACGACATTTACGACCTTATTAAGAGATCCTTCTCCACAGAAGCTTTTGGCGGAAAGCAGACAGGTGACTTTTCTCGGTCTCGAGAGGATCAGCTAGCGCTGCGTATTATGGAGCGGACCACCAAACTTTTGCCCACGGGACGATGGGAGACCGGCTTGCTTTGGAGGTCTGACGATGTTGAGCTTCCAGACAGTCTACCACAGGCCAGATGCCGGCTCATTGGTATAAAGAAGAGGATGGGTAAGTTGCCTGAGTTTGCATCTAAGTACGCGGAGAAGATCCAGGAGAACCTCGACAAAGGTTACATCCGCAAGCTGTCATTGGAGGAAGCTGCCATCAAGACCAGTAAGACCTGGTACCTTCCTCATTTCGCAGTTTTCAACGTGAACAAGCCCAATAAGCTGCGGATAGTCTTGGATTGCGCTGCCAAGTCTAACGGTAACTCGCTGAATGACTTTCTGCTGAGTGGACCTGACTTTCTTACGTCCTTGCCTGCTGTGTTGTTAGGGTTTCGCACAGGCAAGTACGCAGTCATTGGTGACATCCAAGAGATGTTCCACAGGGTCTTGATCAGGGAGGAGGACCGACATGCCCAGAGACTCCTGTGGGACGATGACGTCTATGTCATGAACGTTATGACGTTTGGAGCTGTATGCTCGCCGTCATCGGCACAGTTCGTTAAGAACCTTAATGCCCGCAGGTACGAGACGACCCACCCTGAGGCGTATAAGGCGATAGTAGACCATCATTATGTTGATGATTATATCCACTCCTTTGATGACCAGGACGACATGATCAGGGTGGTGGATGACGTAGTGCGCATACATGCTTCAGGTGGGCTCAATATCAGAAACTTTGTCTCTAACTCTGAGAGGCTACTCACTCACCTTCCCGCCGACAAGCTTACTCCGAACAGCCTGAGGATACTGTCCGATGCCAAGAACGACCAGGTCGAACGGGTCCTTGGAGTACGCTGGGACCAGAATGCAGATGCCTTTGTTTTTCAGCTGACGTTTCCTAAGGTGAGTGAGGACGTCAAGACAGGTGTAAAGAGACCCACTAAGCGAGAAGTCCTGCGCCTAACAATGTCAATTTTTGACCCCCTAGGTTTCTTGCTGTACGTGACAGTAAAGGGAAGGATACTGCTGCAGACTGTGTGGAAGTCACAGATCGGCTGGGACGATGAAATCGAACCCAGTGACTATGAAAAATGGCAGTCCTGGCTGATTGAACTGCAGAAGATCTCCAATTTCAGACTCCCACGCTGGCTGTACACTGACAGGTGTGACAAGCAAAACCTTCCCGAACTTCACATATTTTGTGACGCAAGTAGTAAAGCCTTTGCGAGTGTCGCTTACTTACGTGCCCAGACGACAGACGGCGACTGGCACGTATCGCTTGTCATGGCACGCGCCCGTGTCGCGCCGCTCAAGGTGATGAGCATTCCACGACTGGAGCTGCAGGCCGCTCTACTAGGAGCTAGGTTAGCCCACACCTTGAAGCAGTATACCGACGTGGGTAGCGTGACTTTATGGTCTGACTTGAAGACTGTGCTCAGTTGGCTTCGATCTGACAGCGGTCGCTTCAAACCTTTTGCTGCCCATCGCGTCAGTGAGATCTCCGAGCTTACCGACGTTGGCAACTGGAGGTGGGTGCCATCAGGTCAGAACGCAGCAGACGATGCCACTAGAGATACTCCGATTGACGACAACGCGCGAAGGTTGTACGGACCGTCATTTCTTCGAACGCCTGAGCAGTCTTGGCTATCTGAAGATACTGGTGTGACTCTAGATCCAGACGATGTCGAAGTGAAGACAGTATGTGTTCTATCTGCTGCGACTAGTGAGCTTCCCGATGACTGTCGGTTCTCTAGATACTGGAGACTAGTACGGAGCACTGCATGGTTACGGCGAGCGGTGCACAACTGGACTCATAAAGATAGACGAAGCCGAGGTGGATTGACGGCTGACGAAGTCAAAGCAGCAGAGTTAGTCTGGATCCGTGAGAGCCAAAGACGGATTTTCAACGATGACATTCAATCTGTCAAAAGGACCGGCAACGTCAATAAAAGCAGCCTGCTTCGCCAGCTGGCTCCTTTTTTGGACGAGGACGACATTCTCCGCGTTGGTGGGAGGATCAGCGCTGCTGATGTTGACAATGACGTCAGACACCCCATTATTTTGCATCCAAAAGACCGGTTTGTGAAATTATTGCTGATGCAGTACCACGTCGACGCAGCACACACTGGACGAGAACGAGTGCTCAATGAGGTCAGGTGTCGATTCTGGGTTCTCAACGGACGCAACGCAGTTAAAGCAACTTGGAACGACTGCCAATTTTGCAAGAACAGCAGAGCCAAGCCCTCACCACCACTCATGGCCGATTTGCCAGATATAAGGCTGAATCCAGTAAGTCGACCCTTCACCTTTACGGGACTGGATTATTTCGGCCCACTGTCGGTAAAAGTTGGCCGCCGACAAGAAAAGCGATGGGTGGCCCTGTACACTTGCCTGACAGTGCGAGCCATCCATCTTGAGGTTGTTCACGACCTAACAACCAGCTCCGTCCTGATGAGCCTCAGACGCTTTATAGCAAGGCGCGGCTGCCCGAGCACTATTTACAGCGACAATGCTACAACTTTCCGTGGTGCCGACCGTGAGCTCAAGCAGGCCGTGCAGGCCATTGACAAACAGGAGCTCATAAGTTATGGAAGCATTCGCCAGTTAGAATGGCGATTTATACCCCCCGCTGCACCACACATGGGTGGTTGTTGGGAGAGGCTGGTAAGGTCAGTCAAGACCAGTCTTAAGGTGACACTCAAGACCAGGACCCCGAGTGATCAGACCTTACTGACCTTACTAGCCGAGGTTGAGCACATGGTCAACTCTAGACCGTTGACCTACGTGCCCCTACATCACCAAGATGACTTGCCTTTGACACCAAATGACTTTTTGATTCCTAAGGCTGACTTCTTTGACTATCCTTTTGGAACTTTCTCCGACAGAGATTTCCTCAAGCGGACATGGAGGGAATCTCAACGACTGGCAGACTTGACTTGGAAGCGGTGGGTTAAGGAATACCTACCGACTTTGACTAGACGAGACAAATGGTACCGAGACTCTGACAGACCGCTGGCTGTAGGGGACATCGTGGTTATGGTTGACGACCAACTACCCCGTAACCAGTGGCCTCTTGGAAAAGTTGACCAGGTCTACCCTGGCAAGGATGGCGTGGTACGCGTAGCCCTTGTCAAGGCTGGACAGAAACTTTACACAAGACCTGTGACCAAACTATGTAGACTGGACGTCAGCTCCTCGGCTTGAGTACCAGCTTTCTGGTACTGGAGGTGGGGATGTCGTGGCGTCCAGCCTCTTTTGACACGACTAGACGAAGACATTTTTGACAATAATGGAAAAAGAAGTTTGACATGAGACTTCAGACGGACTTAGACGAAATCACTAGACAAATTACAAGGCGAAAAAGACGGGCCGACAAAAGGATTAGAAAATAGACTGTTTTTTAATTATTCCCATTTTTCGTCCTTTCATTAATGTTATTGAGTTAATTAATTTTATTTTTAAACTCTATTTTAAATGAAGTTTTTTTAATGGCTAACCTTTATTTTATTACCTAGACGAACAGAGTTTGATACCAATATACCTATTACATTTAATTTCAAGTATAGTCTAATTTTTGAAAATATAGTTGTCGATAGATATGAAACCCCTTTGACGTTATTAGGACTGCTGCGAAATTTACAGCTACTGTTTTTAAACACGTAAATAACATAAGGTTCATATGGAATTACTTATTACAGGTGTAACGTACCGTCAAATTAAATTTTCATTAACAATATGTGTGACATTCTGATTAATATGGTATTTTTACCATATGAATCAGGCACATATCAATGATAATTTTACCCATTAACATCGATAAATCATTGCACGTATTTATTTAAAGGTTGTTATTTATACATAGGGTTCTGTTCGCAAATGGCATTATATTACTCGCAAATTCAACTTTGAAAACCAATTACCTTAATTATAAAAACAAACATACTAATCAGAAACACAGGTGTACCAAGGCTATATGAATCAGATATTTACCTTCATATCTCCGCGATGACAACAACCATCCACACGTCTCGTTGCGACCACGTCAGCCAAGCCACTGGCTACCGCCAGCGCGCGGAGGGGTCCCCTGATGTTTCGTATTTAGCTGAGTACGTTCGAGTGATGCGCGTGAATATGAATCAGACTTTTTTGCCGGATACTCACTTTTTTTTATTTATAAATAAACAATCGTAAATATTAGTACCATTTTTTTGGTGTAAAGAAACAACTAATATTCTTTCGTAATAATTATATTTTACATCAATTTATCAATAAGAAATAATGTTATTGTCACTAATGTTCAAGAAACTGGGTTACGGACACACCATATTAGTCAGAAGAACTACTTTTAAATATTTTTTTGAAATATTTATATGAATATTATTTAGAAAAAATAACTTGTGCAAGGGGTGGTATACCTTATACTCAGAATATCGAAAAGATATTCGCTGAAGGTCATACAGGTATACGCGCCGACCTCGACACATTCAGATGAAGAGGTAGAGGCTATGTATGAGGACATTAGTACAGCCATGCATGCCTCTAAGACTCATTTCAGTGTTGTTATGGGGGATTTTAACGCAAAACTGGGCAGGAGGGGCGATTGTGAGTCGAAAGTGGGGCAATTTGGGTATGGACGTCGGAACCCGAGAGGGCAGAGGCTGGCCGAGTTTCTGGAGAAAGAGGGACTCTTTGCGATGAACTCATTTTTCCAGAAGCCACCTCACAGGAAGTGGACCTGGATAAGCCCCGACGGTTCCACGAGAAATGAGATAGACTTCATCATGACGACAAAGAGACGCATATTCAATGATGTCTCAGTGATCAACAGGGTGAAAACCGGCAGTGATCACCGAATGGTACGAGGCACATTGAATTTGAACGTCAGACTGGAACGAACTCGACTGATGAAGTCTACGCTCCGACCTACTCGCGCCCATATCGAAAACCCCGAGAGCTTTCAACTTGAGTTGGCTAATCGTTTCGCCTGTCTGGATACTTGCGTTACAGCGGACGAGATGAGTACCGGATTTGTAGAAGCTGTCCATGCGGTTGGGTCCAAGTTTTATAAGCCTGGCCGTCAGAACAAACCGCAGAAACTTTCAACCCACACCCTCGACCTTATGGCTGAGCGTCGGTCTTTGCCCCTGCAGACCCCCGAAGATGCTTTGAACTATCGACTGCTCAATAGACGTATCGGGAAGTCCTTGCGACACGACATCCGTGTCTTTAATACGAATAGTATTAAAGAGGCGATCGAACGGAACAAAGGTTCCAAAGTGTTCGCAAGAGACAAGTCTATTGGACGCAGTCGATTGTCGAAGCTGAAGACGGAGGACGGCAGTGTGGCGTCGACGCAAGAAGCAGTATTGAGGGAGGTCGAGAGATTCTACGGGCAGCTTTACACGTCTGTCGCGGAATCCGCTACAAGTACGGCCAAAGATCCCAGAGCCAAACTAACCCGACATTACACCGAAGACATCCCGGACATCAGCCTCTATGAGATTAGGATGGCTCTCAAACAGCTCAAGAACAACAAGGCGCCGGGCGATGACGGAATTACCGCTGAGCTTCTGAAGGCAGGCGGAAGGCCGGTTCTCAGAGTACTTCAGAGGCTGTTTAATTCCGTGTTGTTCGAGGGCACTACGCCAAAGGCATGGAACAGAAGCGAGGTGGTACTGTTCTTCAAAAAAGGAGATAACACCCTGCTGAAGAACTACAGGCCCATTTCGCTTCTGAGCCATGTCTACAAGCTGTTTTCGAGGGTCATCACGAACCGTCTCTCTCGCAGGTTTGATGACTTCCAGCCACCCGAACAAGCCGGATTCCGAAAAGGCTTTAGTACCATAGACCACATCCATACGCTGCGGCAGATTATACAGAAGTCTGAGGAGTATAATCTGCCACTTTGCTTAGCGTTTGTGGACTATGAGAAAGCCTTCGATTCGGTCGAGACTTGGGCAGTGTTGCAGTCTCTCCAGCGTTGCCACATTGACTATCGGTACATCGAAGTGTTGAAAAGCTTATACGCAAACGCCACCATGTCTGTCCGAGTACAGGAGCAAAGCACGAGGGCAATTCCTTTGCAGAGGGGCGTAAGACAGGGAGACGTTATCTCTCCGAAACTGTTTACGGCCGCATTGGAAGACGCCTTCAAGCTCCTGGAATGGCAAGGACTCGGCATCAACATAAATGGCGAGCGTATAACTCACCTTCGGTTTGCCGACGATATAGTGGTCATGGCAGAGTCGCTTGAAGAGCTCGGCAGCATGCTCGAGAACCTCAATCGAGTCTCTCAACAAGTGGGCCTAAAGATGAACTTTGACAAGACGAAGGTCATGTCAAACGCCCTTGTTATGCCCACTCCAATATTTGTTGGAGGCTCGGTTCTCGAAGTTGTCGACGAGTACGTCTACCTAGGACAAGTTGTCCAAGTAGGCAGGTCCAACTTCGAGAGAGAGGTAAGGGCCGGCGCCCACTATCGGCATCGGCACGCTTCAGGATTTTAAGGTGGCAAATAGCAATATACTTTAACATCATGGCAATAAAGTAGAAATTTCCGTGATGTGTTCACGTAAAAACAAAATGCATTTGTTCTGTTTCTGTTTCGGCATTTTCCACTTTATTTCCATTAAGTTAGAGTATATTACTATTTGCCACCTTAAAAGCCTGAAGCGTGCCGATGCCGATAGTGGGCGCCGGCCCCAAATCGCCGAATCCAACTCGGCTGGGCAGCATTCGGGAAATTACGTGATGTTTTCTCTTCAAACATACCACAGTGCCTGAAGACGAAGGTATATAATCAGTGTGTGTTACCGGTGATGACTTATGGATCGGAAACGTGGTCTCTCACTATGGGCCTCATAAGAAGGCTCAAGGTCACTCAACGTGCTATGGAAAGGGCAATGCTCGGCGTCTCGCTACGAGATCGAATCAGGAATGAGGAGATTCGTAGAAGGACTGGAGTCGCCGACGTGGCCCAGCGGGTAAGCAGGTTGAAGTGGCAGTGGGCGGGGCACATAGCGCGTAGAACTGATGGCCGCTGGGGCCGAAAGGTTCTGGACTGGAGACCATTCGAGGCCAAACGCAGAGTGGGGCGCCCACCCGCAAGGTGGACCGACGACTTGATAAAAGTCGCGGGATCCCGGTGGATGCAGGCCGCACGCAACCGGGCGCTCTGGAAATCAATGGGGGAGGCCTATGTTCAGCAGTGGACTTCTTGCGGCTGATAATGATGATGATGATGATGAACTTGTGCAAGATAGGCAATAGTCTGAAATGTGTAATAAAATTAATAACTGATTTGTCAGTTAGTTACAAAGATAAACCTCAAGACATCGAAAATTGAGGGTTCAAAGAATCACTCATAGAACTTGCCCCCCACGGGACAGGCTTTACTTAGTGTGGAAGTTGTAGAATCCAAATATGCTGTTGTAAATTATTGTTTTGGTTAAAAAACACATATTTTTTTATTTGTTTTAATAACCAATCGCCACAACGCGTCACATTGTGGCAGACAACCTACCAAACCTACCACATCATTAAGGGAAGCCACATTTCGCTGTAACCTGTTGTTTCGCAGTTTAAGAGCGGTAACGGTCTAGAAGCTATTTGAGTTATGCCACCCAAATATTATCTACAGTGTTATAAACACCAACATTAGAATTAATCACTCCAAGAAAAAGGTCACTCTGCAAGGTCACGTGCTTGTGCTGCTGACGGTACTAATAAACAAACTTTAGGTACTTAGTAACTGTAACTATAAAACAAAGGAGAACTGGAGCTGCAGCTTTCACAAGCTGGGATACGTTCATCCATTCATCCTTGGAAATTATAATTAGGTATCTTTCAAATTGAATAGCGAGGGCGACTGCACTACCAATTATGCTACCGAGACCATTAATTCGGCCGGTCTGTTAATGATCTCGGTAGCATAATTGGTAGTGCAGTCGCCCGGCTTGCGAAAGATGCAGGTTCAAGTCCTGCCTGATGCCAACATGACCAAATGTCTTTTTCTGGTTTTCTTTAGAAAGATACTGCATGGAAAATGCTAAAAACAATAATAAAATATTCCACTGATGTGTTAACAACACAATGTAAAAGGATATCCATAAACATGTTTTGTTACAATATGTTTTACGTGTTGTGCACATTCCAAATCATGGGACATCTTCCTTGCAGTATCTTTACTAAAGATCAAAAAACCAGCTAAAGGCATTATTCGGTCTACTTGGCATCAGGCGGGAATTGAACCCGCGTCTTTCGCAAACCGGGCTGCACTAACCTCTGTGCTACTGTGACCATTAACAGACCGGCCGAATATTTATGGTATATTTACCCTATTACAATTAAAATTAAATGGGACATTTATTTGCCATTCGGTTTTAATAACACGACTGCATCTAGTGCCGAGATGAATCGATGCAAACAGGAACGCGTCGTTGCTGAGTCGCAACATGTACAGTCAACAGCACATAAGGGTTCCCCATTACCATTTTTTCTCTCGCTCTTGGCAAATGTCATTTCTTCGCAGTAGAGCAAGGAGGACTGACCGGACATGGGTAGAGTGGTGTGCCGTCCACCGTACAGTCAGTTTTAGCCAAAATTATATCATGTAAAATGTTTTAAGGGAAAAAATCTTGAGGATTCGCAATTATTTCAATGAATTAACGTTTATTAATTCAGTTTACTGTTCTTGCAGAAGCTGAAGCAATTGTTTCAGCTAATTGGTCAATTAACCAGTGCCAATTAAATTAGACAAATCTAAACCAATTATTATCAGCGCATTCGTTTAATTTGAGCAAGAACAGATGAATGGACCGGCTGTTGAAACATTTAATTAATTCAAACTGGCGAGACACTGCAGAAAAACCCATAAAACAACAAACATTCGCTAAAATAACTTTAGGTATTGCCTTTGTTAAGAACTTGTTTTACCCGACAACTAGATACTCGAGACCTGTCTAGTTTCATTCTCTGAAGGAAAACCACTATTGATTTTGCTAGGTGTGCCCAAATTATTTTTAAAAAAGCTTTTCAGAATGATATACAACTATGTCTCTATCGTATCGTAACCATCTCTGAACATATTGGTAGGTATTTGAAATATCCTTTCTAAAAAGTAAGTCAATGAAGAATTAGGCTTATTTTCGAGAACAAAATATAAATGACTTCTTCACTAATTGTTATTAAACTCTTCGATGTTATAGTGACGTGGGCAGGCGATTTTTTCCGTGAATGAAGTAAATCAACAAAATTATTATTTTTCAAACAGAGGATTGAAATCCAAGATATGAAATATTGTTTTTGACGGTAATTGATTCAGTTACATACCAAGTCGCTCCTGGTTTCGCAACTTTTTTCTCCCAAAATCAGTCTGTGTAAAGCCTTTTTTTAGATATTTTCGAATTTAGCTTATTTCCAATTCAATTACTATTTTCGAACATTTTACAGCAATAAAATAAATTTTGAACAAAATTTTAAGTAAGTGTTTAATTATGAAATAAAAATTGAGGTAAATAATTTTGAACATCAGAATTTTTTTTTAACGTTGCATTCACTCTGTTATCTACATTGATTTAGACAAAAAATATCGCCGTAAAGTTAATAGTTTCTAATTATGAACAACATTAAAAGCAATTTATTTAAGAAGTGCAATCTCACCCAACTTTAAGATAAACCCTTTAAGGCTTTTATAAGTGGGGCTGATAAATTCTGTATTTATAGTTAGGTATAAGTTGTTTGTGAAACAAACAAAGTCTTGAGCTTTTCGATTCCCGCCTGAAGCCAAGAACGAATATCTTTTTATGGTTTTTCTATCTTCAGATAGTTTAGATTTAGACCCGAAAACGTAAAATCGGGGCTTTAATCCCACAAACTTGTTAACCTCTAGTTTAGTTCATTGTTCGTTCAACGAGCACACAAAGGCATTAACTGGTTATCTCATTGTTTGGAAATTGCTTGATTGATGAATGGGATCCTTTTCATTGTAATCCAACCCGTCTGTTCACATTCGGCCGGACTGAATTGTTTGATGTAAATTAATAAACATGTGAGAGTTTTTGGAGTCAAA
The DNA here is from genome assembly GCA_950022985.1 of Udea ferrugalis. Classification (NCBI taxonomy): domain Eukaryota; kingdom Metazoa; phylum Arthropoda; class Insecta; order Lepidoptera; family Crambidae; genus Udea; species Udea ferrugalis. The sequence continues at coordinate 1,401,179 of OX465521.1, forward strand.
CTTCATTATAATTCAAAGTATTTCGAGATTCTAGATTACTTATCCTATTTCGACCTCTTTTAGAAGAGGCTGAAACGACTTTACATTTATTTAAAACATGACAATGTCGCTAATTTTCCGGTGATAGAAACACCGTTATGAAACCCAACTAACTCAGGCAGTAGGTAAGCTCGCCTCTACTGCGTTAGTTTTAAAATTATGTAAGGATATTCAATGTGCGTATGCGATGAACATATTTCATTTAAATAAACACATTTAAAAAATTATGACTGTAACAATTAACATGCTACCGTTATGCATATAGTCGGTATGTTATTTATTGTATTAAATTAAATCTTATATATTTTTATATACTATATAATAGGATCTTGAAATTGTTATTCACATTTTATGCAAAACTAACAGGGCAAATTAAATGTCTGGCCTTATGAAGTCAAGGGGTGAAGTCGAGAAAATTCAACTTTTTAGGGGCTTTACAGTGCTCGATCCGACTTACATGATACTGCAATATGGGAACCGAATGTTATGTGAACTCTGTTGAATGTGGTTTTTAACTTGTTCTAATATCGAAATACCTAATACACGGCCACATGCTCTACACAGTGGACATTTTATGAGACAAAAAGTTTATTTTTGTCACAATAATCATCAGTGCCAGTATCTATTCCGCTTGTGTGATTGCCATATTTTAAGTTCTAATAGGGTGAGCATTATCGAGTATGTAAAAATATGCAGCGGTTGATGCTGCGACAAAACAGCGTAACGCAACGCGCTAATGAAGCCTCAATCTAGACCTAACTTCCAGTTTTATTATCATACTGCCATCAATATTGAATTGTCAATCGACTGCAGTACCATAAATAGCAAAGTGAGGTCGGGTCGGGCGTTGTAAAGCCAATCATGTCAATCTCAGCTTTATTAAAATACCCGTTTATTCAAGCTCTCCAATTAAGGGTCTGTGGTTTCCGGAATCCAACGCACACTAGTCCAATGAACAAAAAGCAAGTTATCCAGTTTAATTAACTTTGATTTAGGCGGGTTCCGATCGGAATATTTTGTTTTGATGTTCGAGTGTTGGAGTTTTGGAATACTGGGAATAAATATCTTCAAATCGTTCTATAGCATAAAATTTAAATTGTTTTCCTGTTATGATGGAATTTACCTGTACCCTTTAAAGTATGGGGTCGTTATCGACCCTGCGGTACCAACTGCTTCTAGAAAGGCCTGCTCGTAAGATATGCAATTATACAAATTGTACAAATCGTAGCTGAAAAGAGTTCTGGGCAAAATTTCACCCAGTTCTTTTGGAATTCAAATAAAACCACCACGGAAGCCTTGACAAACTCTCCATAGACCCAGGGTCCTACTAAGTACAAGGACCGGCTGAATGAAGCCTAGGCCCGTTACAACGACGCGAACCGTCTATATCGGTATTACCAGTTTTCACATTATTGTGTACATACAACTGCTGGTTACAGATTTAATATGACAGAGTTTTTGTTTCCAGTATATGGTTTTTTAAGGCCTTTTTAGATATCGTGTTTTCTGACCGAAAGCGATAAGATAGAGGGTGCTTGCGCCAGAGGGGAAGCAGCAGTTGCAGCGGGAGTGGTTAGTAAAATTACCTTTATTGTGTAGGTACTTTACTGAGTTTATTCTCAGTCGAAACCATCTTCCAACGCCGGTGATGGGTGATTAATTAGGTGCACAACTTATAATATTATTATCTTTATCTTTTTGAAAAAATTAAAAAACAATCCTTTTTTTGCATTTTTTGTTTTGTTTGACTCCGTCACGAATAGGAAAATTAACGAAACCGACTTTTTTATGTCCAAAATGTTTTAAAATATTATTTGCTGATGATCAAGTAGGTAGTTACTGTTTTTGTGGACCTGCCATTGCATAGAACGACCTGTAAAGCTAACAATATCGGTATAGGTAATTTACTCGTAACATCAGTAAAGCTAATAATAGTAACATCATAATTTTGTGACAATCCAAACTAACTGGATGTAAAATGGTCTACTTGAATATATGTTGATTTTCGATTAAAAAAAACGAAAAAATACAATTAAAAGACTTTAATCAAGTACAATTAAGCCTTGAAAAGCTTTGTTGGATTTATTTACGGTGTGCACGTTAGTCCGAATGATTTTAATGTTATGTTTTTTTTAGATATTTCATACAAGTCACGTTGTAGTAATTTTATTGTTGGACGATCTGGTCAAGGTCGCGGTAAGCCGCTGGATGCGGTCAGCGCAGGACCGAACGTTGTGGCAATCCTTGGGGGAGGCCTATGCCCAGTAGTGGGTGTCGTTCGGCTGAAATGATGATGATGATGATGAAATTCATTGTTAACGATTATGAGCCCAGGGGGCTTATAATGAAATACAAGCACACGTAGTTAGTGTGCAAAACGTAATTACAGAATGAGTATCACAGTGTTTGTCAAATTTTCAAGTATTAGAAGGGAGTTAGAAGAGAGACCACCAAGACGCAAGGGGATGTAACGAAATCTTCAGGACCGTGCTAAAAAAGGAAAGTTTTATTACCTCCATAGAAAATATTAAAATAAATTACTGATATTATATACATATAAGAAAATACTCAGGTGTACTGACACTGCGGTCTTGTCCGACTGCGACCCCAGTCGAGTACCTACATGGCGCCACGCCAAGAAAATTGGCATTCCGCTCTGATAGCGAATGGGTTGTAATTCATTTACTTCCACATTATGTTAACAAACTATTTTTGTACATCCGTTTTTTAGAAATGTGCATAGAGCTCATATAGTGTAGACACGGCGTGATAGCGAATAAGAATAAGAATTATTATTATTTGGAATAAGACCTATAATGTACCACATTTATAGCAAATAAACTAACTTACTTACTAGCTTGTGGATGGCAAATAGCAGAAAATATTAACTATGCCTTCTCAGGCAGGAATCCACTGAAAGTAGACGTTACCAGTAATGTTCCTGTAATGTTACTGAAAAATTGTACTGTATTGTGACATCACATTCCGTGATCACGGCTGCTGTAAGGTTGTGGAAACATCGGGTTAGAAAATGAAGGAAGTTAAAAGACCACGACTAGAATCTGTTAAGTTGTTTCATTTCGATGTTTATATAAGTAATGTCCGAATAAATGTTGGTAAATAAAATCATTAAATAATTTGTGCCATGCTAACAACAACATAATAACACTACAAAGCAGTAATAGGTAATGTAAGTCATTGAACTACAACGCCCTCGTTTGATGATCCTAATAACTCAAACAATGTTAATAAGTTTAGATAAGCATTATTTACGAGTTGGACATAAAACAGATGTCTAATAAAGAATAATTTGTATATTACACCAAAACATTGTTCGCTATAAGTCAATACCATCTCAACCTTGGTATGCCGTGCAGGTGTCTATAAAAAGCCAAAACTGTTTATCCGTACGTCTGGTTTGTTAGACGACAGCCCGTAAAATTAGAGTTTTATCGGCCAAAGAAGTTCAATTCCTAGGTCGAGTAGCGAGTTTGTACTTTTCCTAACATGAATCATACGAAGAAGTATTGAGAATTAGCAACGTTTCTACGATAAATAAGTTTGCTTTATCTTACATCTTACGGTTACATTTGTAAGTTACTAGCTGTCCCGACAAACGTTTTTCTGTTTTCAAAGATTTAGAAATGGTTGCTACGAGAAAACTAGCTTGTAATTTTTACTATTTTCCTAGCATTTTCTCATGCTTACTCACCTTTCCAACCTTCCCAAAACTTTCACAAACATTATATAGAGACTAGCGACCCCCCAGCTTCCCACGAGTGCATTGGCATGTAATCATACCTAAAAACCTGCCTCTTCAATCACTCTATCTATTTAGAAAACCCGCATCAAAATTAATGAAACCAATTTGAAAACAATAAAATATACAGTAATAAAATTTGAGATGTAGTAGTTGAGTAGGCATTAATAATGCTTACTTCGGTTACCAGCATATAAAGTAGTGGGTTAATAGCCTTTTATAAATATTGAACTATCCTTCTTGCGATAAAATATCAACAAACCGAGTAAACCCGCGCGCGTAACTAATCCACTGATAAATCAGTATAAAAGCTAAACCAAACCGCTGCTTCAGTAGTTTAGATCGTTCTTTTCCTGTGTTTATTTCTTCTACCGAGTCGGCTTTCCTATAACTCACTGATCGGGAAACATACGAGTACCACATCACTTATTCTGTTCCAAATTCAACTTTTATAGTGCAATCAAGAAAGATTTAATGTTATTTCACTGATGTTCGATATCAAATAGCTGCAAAACCGCATCTCCAAACATAATTCGGGCACATTCGATTAAGTTCAAGTTTGCTTGTAGCTATTTATAAGGCACCTCGAACCACATTCCCAGATGGGATCGTGGTCAAAAATGACAGCATATTAAACATAGCGATGATAATTTAAAATAGTCAATTCGAGTGAAATTAGCTGTTGTCAAGCTTCGATTATATCCAGTAAGATTCCAAGCGGTAAAATATCCAACTATCCACACCGAACATGCTTTCATAGTCCCTACAAAAACCCCAAACGAACTGAACTAACAGTGTTACATCCCAAAAAAACTACTAACGCCTCCATCAATACTCGCTTATCATATTTTTATCGTTTTCCGGGACATGATTGGTTTCTCCTAGGCCTTTAATCCCGAATCCCAGTGATTTATAGCGGTTTATATGTGAACCGGAATGTCAAATCACTCACTGTGGTATAAATAGGTTGCAAGAAGTTATCAACTCGTTACGTAAATCTATGGAAAGAAAGAAAAAACGTTTGTTGATCCGAAATCAACATACACAACAGTAAAAAAATATTTTTTTGGACAAATAAAAAATTACAATAGAAAAATAAAGAAAAAAATCACCAGGCCAGTGTCACGATGTTCAAAATTCAATGGGCTCCACTCAGCTTATGCCTGGGCCCAACCGAGTGGGCGCAGGAACATTCGCAGTAGAGGCTGGCAAATTGCTTCGCCTATGAGAGAGGCCTATGTTCATTAGTGAAAGTCAAGTGGCTGTTAATGATGATGACGACCATCTCACGAATACTTATGATAGTCAGCACTGTTAAATGTTAAAAAATTTAATGACGCCACTAAATCTATGATTATGTTTTTTCAACACTGAATAACTAAACCAAATATTATGCATAACATGCTATAATTTAGTTCCTGTTGCTTATCTCATTTCCACACGTACTTGTGCAGTTTTTTGTCATATACGTGTCTTCAATTCTGCTCACTTATGACCTCAACAATTGAATTTCAGGATTCCTGAGTATTTGTGGTAGAATCATTCGAAATCCATTTAACAAACTAAGCAAGCTGAATACCTGATGAAAAGATGCAGCCCTTGCTAGTTCACAATAGAAGAGACCTCTGCCCACCAGTGAGAAATTTGTGAAAGAGTCTAAAGTAAGAGTTTCGTGAAAACAGTGAAATCATTCATCTCATTTTATAGGTAATGCAACCTAACATAGACGTAGTTATGTCACTATCGTCATAAATCATCTGAATCCTCAGGAAGAATTAAAACACACATTACTTGATGGTTAAAAACATTACATTACGTTATGACTTCAATTCAAATTTTGTCAGTGCAACATGATAGTGTTTTGATAAGAAATGTACAATGTTATTTGATAATTATAAATTTTAACGTTGGAATTCACTGTAGTAATAGACACATAAATAGTAATGTAAGGTATAATATTCAGACCAATTGTAGATTCAGTAATTCAGCGAAGTTACGCTTTTGTATTTTACCTTATTTCATACACAATGAACTCAATTCAATTCTAAATCACTAATAACCGAACTTCATAACTATAACGAGAATGATAAATGCCAAATGTTACAAACTTATTCTCAGTCTCCGACACAGGCTAGCGACCAATTGTAGACTAAACTTACAGACAGAGTTACAGAGTTTGTTAGTTTAGCCATGTATTATTTGAACAACTAGACAACAGCCGAACTTGTTGTAGTCGTAACTATAGTGGTGGGTTGATGCTCATACCACACAGTTTAACTCAAATCGCGACTTGGTGACGCTCATTCTGCTGTTCGTTGCTCACAAACGCAGTACGTTATACAGCCCCAACTCTATCTTTGTATTGTATTGCACTCTTTAACGTTAAAAACAATATTAAATGTTTTATATATTTACGCGTTCAGATAATTTGGTGGCCGCTGTAAAAAATATTGCGTCGCTCAGCTGAGCTCACAGAAAACCAGTGTCTCAGCCTAACAGATCAGGCATTCGCTGAGTGTGGTCCATTTCATTTTGGACATTTGGGCGATTTAAAAGTTTAACTGCTGAGTTTCTTGCCAGGCCTTCTCAGTAGGAACAACCTTCCGACGCCGGTAGTAGAGTCACATTATGTATTTTAAGTTTTGTTTATATATTGTATTATTATGTGTATAAAGTGGTTAAAATTAAAATTCTTGACGATTTGAAAGTACTGTTTATAAGTAAGGTAGTATGACAACATTAAAACCAACCTTCATGTACCTGGCCTGCGACTGATAATGGTCTACTTGAATAAAGAAATATTGAATTTGAATTTGACAACGTCACAATGCTGTCTGGTGAAATGTATATTCATATTTTTTTGTTATTTGGCCTGATGTCCTTATAAATGTAACGGTTTTTTGAATTCTAACGCAAAAATAATACTAATCTGTTAATTCTTATTTTTTTTCCTAGTTAACATCCAAAACTCAAGATTATAATACACATTGAGTAAGTCTTTGATTTATAGTAATAAATAACTGATGTAATTAATTTGCAAACGGAGTTTCGGTTCAATGAAGGAAACTTCCAGTTATCAACCTTTAGCTAGCAAATTGATTGGTCCCTTGAGACGTCCTCATTAAGGATTATCAGAAGTTTACACTAAGGAGTAATCAAAAACATAATATTCTAACTAAACCTGGCATACGATCTTTTGCTTACCCTGAAATATTAATAATTCTATTTGAGGCCTAATTGTATAATGTATCAAAGGGCAACCTGAGCACTACTAATGTAGGTAATATTTTTTAATCGGATTCCGTTTTCACCAAAACACTTTGTACTGTATAGTCGCAGACATGACGTGTGCGTTGCGTTACACAGCTGTTGAATATTTCTGAAATATTCTAGAAAAACTACCTTATCACTACATTATAAAACAATGTTTCCCTTGGTTTTGACGTTTCAAACGACAAACACGTGTCATAGCTGACTGTACCTTGTGTGTGTTAAGTTTTTTGGTATACATGTTTTGTGGATTTTGTAATTCAGGTATAAGAAAAACCAATAACCACTTACCTCCTCATATACTGGAACTTGATGACAATGAAGATGAGCAGGGTGTTGGCCGATAACGAAGCTGTCAGTACCGCCACATACAGCACTATGATGACCACATCCGGTCTGTAGAAGAAATCCAAGTCTAATGGAGATACACCCCATAGTTCACTTTCGTTAAAACTCACGTTGGGAAAGCTACCATTGAATGTTCGGAGAGGCATTTTCACAAATTCACTTTTCACACTTTCACTTCACTTTTTATAATTTTTGTCAATGATTCCAATACCTACATTATTTTATGCGTAGGTAGATGTTTGTTTCTATTCACTTATGTAGCTGGTTTTTCATCGTTTCGTGCCATTTCTCTACGGTTTTCACAAGTTCACTTTATATTTTTATAGTTTTAGGCTTTAGTAAAATATCGTGTCTGCATGGTTAAACTAGAAGATTAGGATTAATATTTTTTGTTACTTTCACTTAACCGTTTTAATTTTACATAATAATGGGCAGTCCTGATACCAATCAAGGTTGCAAGGTTTTAAAAAAAACAAAATAATTGGCTATTATCCATAAAACATACCTTATCATAATAATTGAAAGACCACGTAAGACTTACATCATTATTTTACAAACTAAGCATTTCAAGTAATTATTTATGGCTTTGTAAGTTCATAAACAACACTTCGGATCAGCCCCAATTACGATCATTTATTTCGCTAGACTAAATATTCTTTGAGCTTTGAAATTATAAGAAGCTTCGTTATACATTCTTCCGGTTATTGCAGGAAAGGCACAGATCAAATAAATACAGCATTAGTCGATAAAAGCTCTCGAATAGGGATGTGACGGGATTTCCATCACAAAAACAGTTATGTGTAACGTTGTGCGAATTTAAAATCATAGGATTTGGTTGTATTAGGAGTTCATTGTACTGTTTGATATAAAGGTGCTTCGTCACCGGGAGCAGTCGTCTGTAATGTAACATTACAAATTCGACTTTGAGAATGACATTACAATACTAGCTTTCAGATTGAAAACATGCGAGTTTAATGTACATTATAGATTCAACTTCGAGCCTTACATTACAATTTTACCTCCCTGACTGACAAACATTCGCGTACTATGTAACATTTAGTATAGATTTGAATTCCGAACATTCAATATTGATTTATTTCAGTGATGTTACAAGTTGTAACAAGATATTGCACATTGTATCATTACAAGGTGTGCATCGTAATGCTAGGTTCTTCTCCTTTACTGCTGATGCTCGAACCTGTAATGATATATTACACGCAAATGCTCCCGGTGAACGAGCACCTTAATGAGAAATTCGGAAAGCGACAGTTAACAGAACTATACACAGAATAAAAATAGGTTTGTTGTGTTTATGTCATTATTTAGGGATAAGAATTGTGATTCTTTATATTATATCTACTCGTTTCTAGCAGCTTGGCAGCTAACTGCCACTAAATTAATAAGAAGTTTCAATAGAGGAATCTCTCGTCGTCTCTCGTCGTCTCGTCAATAATTTTAATCTTCAACTATAAAACTGGCGAAATAAATATGAAATTCTCGATAACCCTTTCGACACATCACTATTCTCAACTCAGTGGCGAAATATAAAAGGGATCCGCGAAAGTCGCTGAAATCTGCCAAAACGCTGAAGCCGTAAATAACGCGATGGAATGGGACTTACGAGATTCCTCTGCGAATATGGATTTTTCACTAATGTGGTTACGCCATGAAAATGCGGTAACTCCTTATCCTGGGGAAATTGGAAACACGACAGATATGAGAAACTGCTTACCCTTGCTTTACCCTACTTTATTACTTTCGATTTTGGCAACAGCTTAGAGTAATGCCAGCTTTCTGGTGGATCATGCTTTGACGAGGTACGTTTAAAGGATTAGGCTCGTATTGTATAGTGTGCAAGTTGAGGTGAATGCTGAGTCTAAGAAGGTGATTTCAATCTTACTTAAGCAACTTTTTTCAGTAGGGGAATAACCGTAAACCACTTAAGCTGTGTCCTTCTGTAGATTTTCGTTCAAAATAAACCGTTACAGTAACGAGACGAGAGTGCGTCGTGGCCCAGTAGTTAACACTAGCCCGGAACCCGGTGGTCTTGGGTTCAAATCTGGCCGGAACACCTACTTTTTGTTCTGTACTTGTTGTTGGGTTCAAATTCACTCGGCGGAATGTGACCTTTTGAATGCTACGGCAACAATCATTTTGTGCCTCTGACTACGCCTGGGATATAGTCGTGAGCGTCTGTGTGTATGTATGTTACGTTGATATGCTACCGGAGGCACCCTAAGTGCCAAATGACGCGTGTGATCGAAAATAACCAACACACTTTTAAGGGGCCGCTTTTTGCCCACTAGCGCCGCCAAAAGTTTTCTTGGATTGTGGTTTATTTAAAATATTTTCACAAAAACTATCCAATTAAGATCCTAAAATAAATTATGTTCTTAAAATGCAAACAGAATAAAATTATCTCTGTGTGAATAAACCAATAGGAAACATGTGATAAAAGTGGCCACTTTTAGCCAATCTTCGGTTATGATCTATTTCAATAAAGATAGAATAATTTTAATTTTGTCCGCTAAATAAACTTTTATTAACAGCAGCAATGAGCATATAGAAAATAACCAAAAGTAATCGCTTGGAAATAAAGCGACTTTCTCCGTATTATTTCCAATCTAAAGTTTTCTTTGAAGAGAAAAATGCTTCATTGACTTTCATGAGAGCTTGTAAAACCCTAAATTGGAAAGCGACTATGACCGTAAGTAGATTTTAAACGTATATTTTCGAAGTTATTGCAACAGTTTAAACCTATTGCTTCTTTAATCTACCTAAGTAGTTTCAATGTTCGGCTTTTAATTTGACTTACCTACCAATTATCGTACTAAAGTACTGATGGTGTTTGAATGTAAATTTGCTTAATTTTTTGGCCTTTTCAGTTGTAACGTTTGAATAAAACAGATTAGCAAAATAAATCCAGAAGAGATCTTACTTGTACTAGTCGCATGTATTATACTAGCAGCCGCCCGCGACTTCGTTCGCGTGGACTTAAGTAAGAAAAAAAACTAATATTTATTTATGTTTTATTCAGATGTATGAGGTATATTATGTAAAGTTGCATTTAAATCCATTAAGTAGTTTTTACGTGAAAAAGCAACACGGCACATCCACACATACAAACTTTCACATTTAAGATATTAGTAGGATTATCTTAGTAGGTTATTGTAATTTTCATTGCTTGTCGAGTTCGATTAACCACCTGTTGATATTACAATAATCGATCACAACAACCTAATACAATCTCACATAATTCAGGTTAATCTGGTGTGGCATATCAATATAATAATACTATGAACATTCGGACAGTGAAATTCAAAGGCAGATTTCAATCTAGCGTTCTGCGTAACTTAACAAATACGCCAATGTGATCGTTTGATTGGAAAGAACTAAGGCCAATAATATTTTTAAACTATTTTCATAATAATGAGACTTAAAGTCAATTCAAGGTGAAGCGAATAGACGATTAAAGCTGGTGTTTTCTCCTGAAGGGATAACGAGATGAGATTTGGCATTAACGATTATTGGATAGCTGATCACTGACGATAAGTCACTACTGAAAGCTTAAAAACAATTATAGCGTGTCTCTGACTGCCTCATTTTGGATAGGAACAATTTAAGTGTATTACGTTAAATTCAAACCAAAAAATCCCAGCCCGTAACACTTGCGCCACAACGTCGTAACACACGATACACCACACCAGTAATTGATCAGATCCACATGAATGTAAACATAGATACACCCTTGGCAGTTGGGTAGTAAAACTAAGAACGCCGGCTTTAACACAAACACAATTTTATTTGATGAGTTATTGCGCCGAATTCCACTCTGATTCAGTGAAGAAAACTAGTTAGATAGGTACTTCTACGCTTTTACTGTCTTTAGCCAGGGGCCCAATACAATCTCTGTTCCCAGTCAGTTTAATGTCTGGTATTATAAGAGCTGCATTGCGAATTCACATTACCACGTTTTACATTTCTATCCTGTCACTAGCTTTTCTGACAGACTTCGTTCTGTTGGCCAACATTTATTGTTAGAAGAAAAAACTAAAATAGGTTTTTTAATAAATTCCTTTGGATATTTTCTTGTTTCCTTGCCTCTCCAACCTTCCGTGAACAAAAATTTCAAGATCAAAATTAGCCAAATCGGTCTAGCCGTTCTCGAGTTTTAGTCAGACTAACGAAAAGCAACTCATTTTTTATATCTATGATTACTTCTAACTACTTCTAAGAATACCGACTCGTAAATGACCACAGACATGTCATGTTCTCATTGAGTTACATAGTTTTCGAATTGATTTTATTTTATGAACTTGAGTTTGCGACTGAGGTTTTTTAATTAGGTAGTTGCTGACATGCTAAATTATTTTTATGATCAAATGTTATAGTTTTTTTTGTTTGACCAGCTATGAAGTTGCTGGTTGTAGAAAATGAGGCAGAGGTTGCTGTTATCAATCCGCCGAACATTCGATTGGGCACATCATGCAACAACTGGTCACATCATGAAAGTTAACAATTGGCCTACGATATAAAGGCACAACTAATCCATGCAGACGAAACCACAGGTAAAAGCTAGTATCAAATCAAAAATAACTATAGACCTTATTTTTTCTCGTGGGGAAATCCTAATGGAAACCTCGCTGCCCGGGCGAGTGGGGCGAGGTTATGTCGGACTCCTACCGACTGAAACCCCACGGCACTCGATCGTGGTACTTTAGCGGCGAAGCTGGATCCTACCGCAAGTAATACCAGGGCTAGCCTCTAATGGGCCAATCCAACCGACCATCCAACAAAGGGAAACGAAACCGCCTGGAGTACGCAGGCACTTCCATCGTTTCGGTGGACGCCGTGCATTGCAAGCCAGAGCGTCCCCGCACTCCGGCCCGGTGGCTCCCACCGTACGCCGACCCTAATGGACCCGTATCCACCTGCAGCGGAGCCACCTAGGAGCGGCTCCGCTGCCACAACCAGCTGTACGGCCCCGCTCGGCCGCGACGCACAGGTCGGATCAGCCACGGATCACTGGCCCTCACCAACCGATTGTGGGCTGCGACCCCTACCACGCGCCTCAAGGCGCTTGCATACTTGCATGAAGAAAGTCGTTTCTGTACTGACAAGAATTATTTATGTTTTTCAACATGCCAGCTTTTTTTCATCATAATTCGGAAAGATTGTAAAAAGGCCCCAGTTAAGAAAGCTGTTTAAAAGCTAGATTTAATTACCCGAACGCAGCCAAGTCGTTAACTCACCGAGTCACGTTACTTCAAAGTCGACGTGCATTAATAGACGTTACTTCTTGTTTATATTGCGTTCGTTCAACAGTTTTATAAACGTACACGTGAAAATATTTTGCAGGTCTTATTATTTTGCGTTGGTATTTTCAACATCGTTATCATTTGCAGGCAAGAAGCTCTGCGATTCTCAGATTAGCTTACTGCAAGGTCTTTTTTAGTTTTAATGGCATTAAAAAGACTAAGACCAAAAGTCGTTTTAAGGCACAGGGGGCAATCAAGGGGGTGACACATAGTCTCAGGGTCGACGCTGCAGTCACACCCGCTTGGTGCTCCATTTCTCAACGCACACCTCCCTAGGTTTTGTGTGCAGAGGCCAAGTCCGGAATGTGGTCAGAGGTCAGTGAGGTCGGTCAGTTGACTCTTGCGACGGCTGATTTTGCGGCATTTCATTTCTTATTTGCACTGCAAAGTTTTGAGACTATGAATTGTTTTGAAGTACGGTTCTATTGTATTTTTGAGGGTTCCGTACCTCAAAAGGAAAAAACGGAACCCTTATAGGATCACTTTGTTGTCCGTCTGTCCATCCGTCCGTCCGTCTGTCAGGACCCTTTTTCTCAGGAACGCGTGGAGGTATGAAGCTGAAATTTATATCAATTACTCGGGTCTACTGTCCCTTGAAGCTGTGAAAAAATCAAACTTCTAAGCCAACGCAATCAAAAGATACAGCCGTTTATGCCGCAAATTTTCGACACTTGCAAGGGAATCAAAACCTACAGGGTGCTTCCCGTGAATTCAGAATCTTGAAATTTGGTACGAAGCAACGTCTTATAGCATAAATAAAGGAAAAATTACGAAAACCATAAATTTTTAGTTACATCACATAATATATATATTTTTTAAAATTTTAAACTTACTACCCATTTCCTCATGAACGCGTATAGGTATTAAATTGAAATTCATACCAAATACTCAGGTCTATAATACCTTTAAACTGTAACAAAATCAAACTTCTATGTCAACGCAATCAAAAGAAACAGCAATTTAAGCTGCATATTTTGAAACTCGCAAGTACTCGCAAGGGAATCAAAACCTAAAGGGTACTTCCAGTCGACCTAGAATCTTGAAATTTGGCATGAAGCAACGTTTTATAGCACACATAAAGGGAAAATTACGAAAACCTTAAATTTTTAGTTACATTACAAAATATATTTTGTAAATACCATAGTTATGACTCGATTGTCGTAATGAACGAACTTTGTAAACCTTGCCGGTTTGTACGGAACCCTCGGTGCGCGAGTCCGACTCGCACTTGGCCGGTTTTTTCTATTTTACTGACACTCATTTTTGCGGACGTCCCTGAGCCAGTGTGTGAAAATAGTCACCTTTCCACATTATTTCTATATTATTTGTAACCCATTCACACAATAGCCTTAACCTCAACTATGAAATGATACGAGGCATGTTACATGCATATGCATATGCATACATGTCTGTGGGCTCGACGCTAATTGCCAAGGTGTTTGCAAAGCAAGTCATCAATCTTACTCAGTACCAGGCTTAAATGTCTAGCAATATCAGGTGGTTGCTGTACATGCTGTACGTGACTGAGATGCCAGAAAAATATATCACAACATTTCAATCAGTTAGTCTCGTCTGGGGTGCGTAGCTCTACTTCGGTAATATATGGTGATCCCCTGTCGTTGTTACACCACTGGCACTAGCGTTGCCTAAACTATCAAATAGTTGTGCTGAAATTCAATATATATTAGCTGTATATCGCACCTCAAATAGTAATCACACTATTAATAGTATAGATAGCTGCTACAGGTAAGTGGAGGAAGGGTGGGCCCGCAACCTCTACGTCAAGAGCGAAATGACAGAGGAAAGATAAAATAATAAAATAAAAAGGGCGTTTAACACTAAAAATTTTAAAAAAAGAGTTACACAGCTTTGTCATGAAATTTAATAGAACGGAAAATTGTTTAAACTTGAGTAAACCAGTTGAGTAAAAACAAAATTAATAAACTCATGCTTGCTTCCATGTCTCACTTATGCCTGTCAGACATGGAAATTTACTGACAAAGTTAAGAAAAAAATAAGAACATACCATCGAGGTTTGTAGCGCAGCATGCTAAACATAAGGAAAGTTCAAAAAATCCGGCACAGTAAAATACGGAACACAACGAAAGCTATCGACGGACTACAACCAGCTCTAGCCATGAAGTGGAAATGGGCAGGCCACGTAGCGCGCCTTCAAGACCGGAGATGGACAAACACAGTGACGGCATGGACGGGACCACAGGGTTAAAAAAGAGAGGTAGACCTTACGCCAGATGGGAGGACGACATCACAAAAATAACTGGCCCAAACTGGCTTCAGACAGCCCAGTCCAGAGAGGACTAGCTATCCTTGGAGGAGGCCTTCACCTGCAGAGGGGTTCTTGCAGAAGCAAAAAAAATTATGGAAAATTTTAAATCAAACTAGCGATAACTTACTTTTTTATTTAATTCTTTTATATCAAAATGTTTTTTTTTTCACTAAACTTGCAAGAAATAAAAGGCTTTTTATGTTTATTTATTTTTATTTTATCATTTTTTAAACCAGTTAAGGTGGCACCTGGGGGGCTAAAACGGCAACATTTAGATGATTCATATTATGAAAACATCTAACTGACGTTTCATCTAGAGCGCGGTCCGTTTCGAGTCAAAAGTGATAATAGCGCGCTGACACGCGTCCCGAATTGATAAATTGTATGAGCGTGAGCGACGTGAGCGCGCTATTAACACTTTTGACTCGAAACGGACCGCGCTCTAGATGAAACGTCAGTTAGATGTTTCATAATATGAATCATCTAAAATGTTGCCTTTTTAGCCCCCCTGTTTAGAAATTGACCTGTCAGCCAGCCATCATTCCGCACAACCATATTTTAGGAAATGGAATGACCCCGTCACACAGCGCCACAACCCCAAAGACATTTCAGTGAGCCCGACTACTTTTTAGCCACCGAGTTTCATACAGGCTTGCAACCACTATTTTAAACCCTTAGGGGTCCAATACTATTATGTACTAAGACGAATCTACCCTTAAATTTTCAAGGCTTTACGGCCAACCCCCGCTCACAGCCTCGCTGAATGAGACCATGGTTTTTGAACCGCGTTTTTTGAAAACTACGTTTAGTCCTTACGTATTGTTTGAAATCAAATACTGTCGAAGGGAATTTGGTTCAGAAATAAGTGCCCATGGTAAATAACTCATTCATTTGGACAAGGATTATATCTTGCTTATGAAAACACATTCGCAAATGATGCATTATTTAAACTGTAGGCACTATTAGTCTTACCGATAGCTTCGCTTAGTCTTCACCGTGTACTAAGCATAGAGCAACACTAACAGACACTTCGCCTGCACCGAGTAAGCGCAACAATATTCTCCTCATTATCCTAACAGGAACTTTATGCCCTATGTGTGGCATGCCTAGGACACAAACAATGTGATGGACAGCAGCCCTGGGGATTCACAGCGTTACCTAATTGATTGCACTAAGTTGTTTGGAGGAACAATAGCCCACTAGTTACTCCAGGGAAATTCCTAAAGGATGCTTTCTGCTGTTGATGGAACACTGTAATATTTTGACGCGCAATAACGAAGAGTGAAAGCGAAATGACTCATTAAGATTTTTATACCATCTTATAAACAAAATGCTTTTGTGCTTGGTGTGGTTTGGAGGTTGATCGTAGAATTATATGATTACTTTATAGTAATCATTTATTACATAGTTCGAACAGAAAAAAGATTCCAATTGTAATGTAACAAAAATATACTCGTAGAATATGTGAATAACTTCTGACAAAAGTTATTAATTCTTCAAATCAAATTAGTAATAAAGTTTTCTCTGACATTTATTTTCAATTAATTTCATGATACATTTAAAACATAACGTAGGTATGTGTATCCGTTTTTAATGTATTAATATTATAACGTGAGAGAAATTGGCCGACATTGACCTTAGATTGCGTGGGATGGAGATTGGGAGGGCAGGCCTTTGCCCTGCAGTGGGATGGAACGTGCTGATTTAGATTCATTTAAAATAATGTTAGCTTTCAGTCTAAACACTGAACTTAAACAAAAAAAATGGTATTAGGTAGGTTTCAAAAGTAGACGAATAATCGACCAACTTACTCAATGTACTTGGTAAAAGGAGGAATTTCGTACAAACTCATTGTTGTAAGTAATTCAGGCGTAATGTGACGGCAATTACGTTTTTATTGTCTTGTTCAAATTGTACCCGCGTTATCTCGAGAGCGTCCCATTCACATCCCTAATTTCAGAAATACATGCAACCTTATTGTTGTGCTAAACGAGGTACAAAGCTGTGGGTATATTTTACCCAAGAATTTAAGAGAAAGTGACCCAGAAATCTACGAATATACGAGTATTTACGGCATTGTGAATAAAGCTGCCTATCCCGTGAGGAAAAAAGTGTGACGGTGTGTAGGTAAAAGCACCCCAACTACTTAATGTTTATGATTATGACTTCCTACGTGAATGCCTTAAATTTAATGCTACTTAGGTAAGTAGGTAATTAGAAACGAATAATTAAAACGATATGTAAATTTTATGGTTATGATTTAATGTTATTATAATGTTCGGTCTGAAAATCACAATACAGTAACAGAACTTTCACGCAGTATTACTTCCTAGTATAGTTAAAAGCCGAGTCACAAACCAATGATGATAGCAGGATAATCCTCCAGAATAAGTTACCTAAGTGTTTGTAGCTAAAATGATAGCCAGAGCCATGTGGCGAGAAGCTGCGGTTTGCTACCCATTGGCTTGGCAAACACGCCAACTGCCAAGTGTTGGCAAGATAATGATGACAACAAATCTGCCAGAGGCTTGAGGATAGTTTTGATTTAATGATTTTCGTTTGAGCTCAGTCTTGTCTGTTGGTGAGCGATGAAGAATGTTGACGAAGACGGTGATGGAACATGTAACTCAGAAAATGCCTATTTACTCCTGGCTTGAAGACACGAAAAACTTAAAGCTCTTTAAAACATATCTTCAGATTTTTTAGCTTTTAAATTGAAACAAATATTTAAACAACAAAGTCGCGAATAGTACTTTAGGACCATTATCCTAAAAAGTAAAAAGCTGTTAAGTACTTGAACCCGCCTAGGTAACAAAAAGTTGAAGAAAAAATATTATTATAATTGTTCCTATTTACCATTGAACACGAAAAAGCTTTTTAAAAGAGTAAGATTAAGTGCAACAATTCTTTTTGTGATGTATTATGCTCTGAAATGTACTTAATCTGAAGAACAACTTTGAACTAAAATGAAAGTAGCACTGGCCTTTTTCCATGAATCATCTAGAGTGTTTCGGTGGTTACATAACATAAACAACCTATTATAAGTCTCACAGGGCACAGGCCTCACCTCAACTATGAGGGGTAACAAGCCATACTCCAACATGCGGGCTCAGTGCGGATTGTTTGAGGGTTGTAAGGTTAGTGCCGCCCTAAGGCCTCTGATTAGACTAGGCCTACTTTAACGACTGAAATCCAGCTTATAGTCGAAATCAAATATTATTATCTTTATTGAAATAAACCTGTCAGGTGATAATGTTAAAATACATCAAATAATACTACCGAAGCAATTTGTGACGGTATTTATTTTATTTATTTATCTTACTCTTACATTATCATTACAGGTATTTCTTAGCCTAATTCAATAATGTAACTTTATCTATATCTACATATCTTATCTTATATTATCCAATCTATCTAATCCTAAATAAATATACCAAATTTATGAACTTAAAATGAATTTAATAACTTATTGTAAATAATGCAATTCTTGCGAACTCACTCAGAGCGCAAGAAAAAACGTATTAGTGGTAGGTATAATCGAACACCTAGGGTGCCATTCACCTCACGCTTACTTCAATTGTCAATACGGTTCACTTTAAATTAGTGAGTATTTTCCCTCATTTCGAATGTAAATAATCCAAAAATGGTGGATGGCTTAGTTCTTTTCTCTCAAACGATCACAGTCGCAAAGAAAAAGCTCACCCCGACCGAGATGAGGTTTGGCGCTCACCGGAATAACATAGCTGGTAACTAAATTGGCCATCCCTGTACTCATTCAAATAAATAGTGGAATGCATACCAATTGGAGAAATCATTATTTAGTTAGTAGGTAGGTATACTGTAAATTGACAAGAAAAAAGTTCACGAATAAAAAAACATTCATACGAATTACTAGTTAACATCTTTGGAAAACAATGTGAATTTAAAAAAGAGCGGAGTTCTCACAAGTAAACCATTTGCTCAAAATAAAGTTACAATTATAATTGACTGTAATCCTATCTCTTTTCCCTAATAATTGAAAATAAGTAAAAGTTATTTGCATTAAAAGTTAAATTCCCTCACCACCGACAACTTAATCTTGTTTCGAAAACATGATTTACTGTAATTGCCTGAAATAGGGTTATTGAACCACGGATTCATGAAATTAAATACCCATTCAATTAATTAACATTATCAAATTGGTCTGTTTTGCTTCGTACTGAACATGATTAATTAATGTTTACTTAACCCTCTCAGCGCTCCACGATTTGTCAGACTGGCTTTATAAATCAAATGTTTAATCCAAATAAATTATCAGTTAAACTGAGAATAATAGTAAAAACAAATGGATAAGCTATGAGGTGGGCTTCGAACCTGCATCAATCGCAAGCCTGGCTACTCTTCGTGTAACTACAAACTCTTTTTTTTAATGTTTTTTTTTAAAAAAACTATCTTTTTTGAGCGTTAAAATTTATCTGCCTTAAAAAGCTGAAAAACGTCTAAAATTACCTACCCACTTAAGTTTAATTAATAATAATTTGAGTATTTCATTAAAAATTGTCTCTGTACATACTATAATACCTTGCTGTAAGTTTTTTTGTATAATGTGCAGTGAAGACGATATTATATTATTACGATAAATAATATATCTATCAATCTATCAAATTGGTTTTGAATCAGATTCAAATAACTTTTGATCAATATTTTGGATAAGCAGATGTGAGTAAACTTCGAGAATAATCTCATACGATTAAGACAGCTTAAAATTACAATTAAGAAAAGTTTTGGAAACGAAGAGGAAACTCCTGTAAGACGAAGTGCTCAGAGCTAATCACTCATAATTAGTGTAATGGCAATTGTTACAGGAACTAATTGTGATATTTTAAATTTAAAAAAATATATGCTATCATTTTGTTATAACGATTCAAAACCTAACAATCGACTCATTTGGTAATTTTCTATTTATAATGGCTTACTTGTGACCACTAAATCGCTTCTGAGTTGATTCATAATTTGTCCATAATTAACTTATCATCGGAACACCGTTTTTAAGATACAGTGTTTTAATATTAAGAGTTAATTATTTGCTTAAGCTTGTAAAGGAGTGCAACATTATGCTATAAAGTTGACGATAATGTGTCATCTATTGAAACAATTGGGCAATGATTCTTATATTAGTTCAAAAAGCCGAATTAGTTTCAATATTATTTTTCATCCAACACGTCTACTACATGAATTTCCGTAGCTCCGGAGTATATGAAGAAACAACCATAATATTTAATGAATTGAGCTCACTTATTTAACTTTCTCAGACGCAAATGCTTTTCGCAGGATATAAGCGAATACCTGAGGCAGTGGAAGGTTAAAACCGCCTACACTGAGCCGTAATATGTGTTACGTTCTTATCAAATAACCTTTTTGCCTCTGAAAATCCGAGATTTACGGGCTCACTGGGAATGTATCCCAAAAGAAAATAGTAAGATTAAATTTTGAGGTATTCTAGAGATCCCTATGAAATGTAGGTGGTCAATGTTTTAAACAATTGCAACGATTTTTTAAGAAGTCAGTTAAAGCTGTTTATTGAATAAAAAGTAAGTAAAACAAAAACGCCCCATAATACATAATTATCTTCTAACCAACGTACTGGAATCCTGGTGCAAAACATTTTTTTTTTATCTTTTTGTCCTATGTAGGTATCGAACTCGAGACCCGTGCCAGGGCAAGCAGTATTATTAACAACTGACCCACAAATTCAGTGAAATATGTAGTTTACAGTGAGGCACTTGCTTTTTAATGAAAAGTAAAATCTACGCCCGACCATGAAGGTCATTGAAAGTCAAATCGGGCAACAACTGTCTCAACCAAGTTGGCTGCCCTCTATACCGTTTTAAGCAGTGATGTAAAAGGCTCGAGGCGTCCGAGTCCTTTTGCCTAGAGCTCGATGTCGTTACCAAGGCTCTCCTTGTTTGCATTGCGCTTGACGACTTGAGAGTCTCTTGCAAAGCTCGAGCCTGATTTGAAAGAGCTCGAGCCTTTTTGAAATTTTGAAAAAGCCGTTTGAGCGCTCCATTAATTTCGAAGCATTTTCAGGGCTCGTGTCTTAATCTTCCCTTAAGTTTTATTTAATGGATACTGATAAATGAAAATAAGTAGAGGTAAAGCACAATATATTATGCATTTATTGCCAGCAAACATTCTGTAGACTACAAACCTTAATGGTTAAGGCGCCTTTTAATGCTTTTTGATGTGTTACATCACTAGTTTTAAGTCAATGAGCAGCGGTGCAGCGGCATAAGCAAATGTTGCGCTAGTCACAGTCGATGACCGATAACTTATAAACAAGTGAATATACGATAACTAACTGAGACCGAATTAGACTTGCTTAATCTCAATCACGACTTACTGCCGCACTCACTGTCGTCTGTTAAAAATGATGATTATAGTGTCAAGATTTGACATCCTACAAAAGTTTATTCAGTAGGTATTTATTTCGTTACAAACTCATAAGGTTTTATATCGGTGTTTTCCATCACCGGAGAGTTAGCCGCAAATTGTACAATGAATACAAAGTAGGTGTTTCCGGCCAGATTTGATTTCTGGACCATCGGCTTCCGAGCCAGAGTGTTTAACCGTAGGGCCCCGACACTCTACAACTACACGTTACAAAACCGTTATACGTATATGCAATTTTAAGGCTTATTAATCATCAAATCTTGTAAACTTTAAACTATCTTGTGTGGACTAATAAATTTTTTCTTTCTTTCTTTCTTTCTTAAATTACATTGCCGTCTTTTAATGCACCCGTTGAACAGTTAGCCTTTTCAAAAATCAAAATAAATACCTATATAATTATAATGCTTTGTTGAAAATAAATAAATTCAGTTTCGTTTTTGCTTATGTGATCGAGTTTTGGTTGTAAATAATATTTTTAACTATTCGTAGCTTGCTGCTCAGCAAATATAAAACTAAGCTTATCTTGTGACTGTGTGAATTTTGCAGGAGAGAGTTATTTATTAGGTTGCGGGAAAACCTAAGAAATTGACAGACAGTTTATTTACAGCATGCAACATTTGCTGCACATTAGCCAAACACTCTTCGCCACATTTCGCTTATCAACAGTCTGTGGCAAGTCTGCCAAATTGACATGTTTAGTAACTGCTTGCGATCAAACTCTTTCAAATAATTCAAAATTGAAGCATGTTTGCTCGGTGGCCAAGTTTTAAATTCCAGTAGGATGATTCAGTGAAAACTGGATTCAAATCGGAATTTGAATTCGCCTGTTCAGTTGGCCGAAAGCTTTGTCGAAACAACAAAGTCACAAAATTATGCGATTCCAAAAATAAAATATACAAATATTTGAAAAATATAATCATATGAAACAGTCAGTCGGTATGTCGCCAACACTACCCTCAGGAACAGAACAAATAACCAAAAACTATCTCTGTATTCTCTACCTCAGCTAAAACTTAAACCAAATTTCAGTCTACCCTGGATAATTCAGTTTCAGTTGACAAAGATCAATTAAAGAAAGATCACCTCTTACCTGCACCTAACATGTCCACTAAGGACATCTTGTAGATAAAAGGCATTTAATACTAACCCTTCTTAGCAGTAGCTTCATTCTGTAACATTGATTCCAGAGAAAATACATTGTTAATATGACTTTGCCGGTCCATTTACGCAATATTTATTCAATGAGACCGCCAGTATTGTGCAAAAAAATGCCTTTCTGTATTTTTAGTGAAACAATAGTTATTAGTTATACAAGAGTGCAAAGTTCATTTTCAACCGCGTGCTCAATTTTGACGCCCGAGCAAGCGAAGGATTCTAAAATTGAAACACGAGCGGAGCGAGTCCGAGGAATCATGTCGCCACCTAAAATAATTTAAAAATCGATACGAGTATTGATAGTATCGGTAACATCAATCATATCGATAGTATCGATTTATTATGATCAGTACCATTGTCAAAAAAATTAAATCGACTTTTATAGATGAATCGATTATAAATAGATTACTTTAGTCGATTTGGCCATTTACATTACAGATTGTAATCGATACACTATCGATTGTTCGGCAATACTCGCCGTGAAATCGCCCAGAAACCGCTAGTGGAAACAGGCTCAATAACGGTTTCAGTCAGTTCCGTTGACGTCAAAAAAACTTCCTCGTCGCCAGAATAACTCATTTTATGTTTTCAGTTCCTTTCAAGTTACTTACTTGTTTATAACCAAAGGTGATAAATAGCGCGCACAAAGCAATTTAAAAAGAACCTACACCAACAAGGTTCTGAGACAAGTTTATAACAAATTAAAAAAAATATATGTAAATTCGGCACCATAGAGGTAGAAGTACATACATACATAAACATTAACGGCCTATACATATTATTCCCACTGCTGGGCACTGGTGTATTAATTACACCAAATCGTTGAAAAATATATACGAACTAGGTGCTCCCGCTAGACTTAAACTTGTTGCAACAGGGGTCCAAGCCAGTGTTAAACCAATAAGCCACTACGCTCTCCATTATTAAAAACCGAAGCCTCAATGCGATCAGCTCCAAAAAGATTACAAATGGAATCTCTTTCATCCAACCAGCTTCCGCCTCTTGAGAACGGTCGGACCCCACAATGAGCTGAGATGTGCCGTCGCCAAAAACGACAATCGGTTTACAATAGCTACTAGCATTAATCATATCGAATGCGGGCTACGACACACACGAAAAATTCCTGTCACAAAATGCCGGGTCTTGCAAGGGATTGATATAAAAATACTTTTCCGTGCGGAACCTGGTATGTGACATGGCATATTAATATGACTGTATCTTGACAAAGCCGACGGCTATAAGCGATTTTTGAAGTACGGAGAATAGTTGAATATCTAAGGGAGATTTTTTATTTTCTATTTAGTTAGATAAGTTTTCATTGCCTCAGTAAAAGTACCTATTAACTAACACTAGTTATATGAAATGAAAATTAGTATTAGACATGATTTTTGTGTTTGGTTTTCATGTTGTTTACATTTCTTGAATAAATGTTAAAAACAAAGGTCAAAACACCAGTAGGTGTAATGTATTTTTAGTTTCTGTATTTAACAATACAACGCATTCAGATAATGTATTTGTGTTTGTATTGATAACGCTGCCAATAAACAGTGGTATTGTAGATAACAAATATTGAATCAATGATAGACCGGTAGTAGTAGAAGGTTTTGACTTCATTAAATGACTGTATTAGAAGATTCAAAGGTAAGACAATTATTATTATTGGCGTAAAACGTTCAACTGCTCGGTAAAAACCTAGCTACTACCCCTCTACTCTCTATAGTAGCTAAGGCGAACGCTACACGTCACTAAATATTGTGATAAATATCATCATCCTTGGGTATAACTTGGCTTTGTTATGATGTATAAACAATATATTTAAATTGAAATTTAATTTATAACTTTAACGCATAGTGGATTAATTTGGAAGCCGCTGCGAAGATCCGTGTCTTCTCTCAGTTGGGCCCACTGAAAACCAGCGCCTGAGCCTTTCAGGTCCAGGCATTAGCTTAGTGTGGTCTATTTAATTTTAGACATCGCTACACTACTGCCTGGAGGATTTTTTAGTTGATTTGTCTGTTAGTGTTTCATTTTTGTGTAACAATTTAGTTTTGTTTGTTTTTATCTTTTAAGTTGCGATGTCCAGACGAAATTAACGTTTTTTCTTTCTTTCAATTAAGTTCCAAAAACATGTAAAACTTAGAGCTTTTTTGGGTTCGCTGAGTGAAAGTTACTTGAAAATCGTGTACTACAAAATTGCTGCTAGTGTACAAATATAATAAACAAAGTCAGTTTTGTGTTTGAGCACTTACAACTCAAGTACTGATGGATCGGTTTTTATTTTACACTCTGAATAGGCGGACAGTTGGCCAAAAATTGAAAAAAAATTAAAAAAAATGTTCTGTTTCTGGACATCGCACAAAACACAAACAAAAACGTCACTTTGATATTTCAACTTTAACATACAACTTCACCAGAGGCTAAAGGGATTTCCAGTAAAAACCACTTGTGAATTGATTTTAACAGAGTTTTCCAGCAATTACTCTAGCATTATACCTGCAGGTATTCCCTGAAAAGCACTTATTATAATTAGTAATTCTGCTCTATAGCTCTCCATGTGAAATTTATTATTACATAAGCCTTTAATTTTATTTTGTTAACACCTGTTTTAGCTTTAATATAAAACTGCTGTCCTCGAATATTGCAATACCTTAGCGGTAACTAAGTTGTAAGTACTTTCCTGATATTATACACCATAATGTAACACTTGGTATGCAATAAAAAAAATTGAATTGAATTGAATTCATTAACTTTTTATTGCAGAAAAACGAATTGGTACTGATTGCTGACTTAATACATTAATTTATTAACTATGGATTTACAAATAATATTATACGGCAAATCTGAATCGCACATAGGCAATTTATGAAGAAATATAACTTTTTGTTTTTCAACTTAAGTCCACGCGGACGAAGTCGCGGGCGGTCGCTAGTAGTTATATGATTCAGGCATTAGATAGATAGATAATATTCTTTATTGCACATTAACCGTTTGACGTAAATGGGACACCACTGTCCCTGAAATTAAATTTGTGTTTATTTCTAAACAAAGCATTATTAGGAACCAAACTAAACGCGTGCTAATTGTATCCGAACGTATTTTGTTTTTTTACATTAGTTGGTAAAAGTGCGCGCGAAAATAAAAACAAAAACGTCACATTACTTTTGAGTAGTTTGCTGCGCTTCTTTGACTTTTTTCAGAAGTGATTAATATTAAATTTTTACTGAACTCAGTGACTGTTTAGTGAATAAATTATAAGAAGGCTAAGTAATAATTGTGTTTGAATTATTATTTGTCGTAATTAGTAATATTTTATTAAACAAAATATGAAATTATTAGTAGGGGACGCCATTGTCCCAATATGCGTAAAAGGCCAATTTTAATAATATTTTACACTAACGCTTTGTGCATGGTCTGTGATTTTACACACGGTCTAAACACTAAATTTATTAGTTTAAGGCGCGCAAATAAAATGGGGTTTCCGTTTGGCTGATTGCGAAGTCGAGGAATATCTCATGGCTGAAACTACTGACTCAGTGTGAGTTGCACTCACTTTGGATGACGAAGACCAGTCATTTTTACTAGAGTGCATGTCCTCTAGTTACTAATAATGATGATGTCTGCTATGCTATTCCGGCGGACGCCAAAACTCCCTTCGCTCGAGTGAGTGAACTTTAAAAGTCAATTAGAAAAAACAAGCCAAATATCATTTTTTAATTATTTACATACAAAATGAGGTTTCAAAATTTTAGCAAAATCAAACGTTTTTTTTGTAATATTCTTAACCTTTATCTTATGCCTGTTTCCTCGAGTTATTCTAAGATAATGCTGAGCATTATCTAATATCTTTGATTTTGCTAATATTTTGAAACCTTTTAAAAGAAAAATCTGTCTTTTTTTTAACGTCCTCACGATTGTACAATAATGCTACCATAATGAATTTCTTTATACAATCTGAAAGGGCAGATATAGCAGTTTCTGTGTCCTAAAAATTTTTACGTTGGTATCAATATTTTAATTTTTACAGCCTCCCTAATAGCTATACTTTGTATGAAAATGCTTGAGATATCCCTAGACACTTTTGATGTGTGTATATTGAAATCAGATTTACCTACAGTTTTCTGCTGATTTAAATAGGTTTTAAATTCTAATCAGTTCGGTTCAATCGGGAAAACCTGCTCTTGATAGGTGTTATGTGTGTTTTAAATATTAAAAATGTATGACTAGAGCGCTAGTTTAGCGTTTCAATCTAGCTAATAACTCAACGAATTGGGGTGGTTTGAAAAAAATAAAAAAATTAAATACATGGATTTGGGACTTCTGTGTTTGATCTGGGTCTCGCTATTTTATATGTGAAGTTACTCTTTATCAAAAAACCTTCTATAACTTTTGCTAAATTAAATAAATCTGCCAAAGTATTATAGTAAAAGTAAAATAACAAACCCTATTCAACCATCAACATCACAATTTCCAAAGCGGTCACAAAAACCGTAACTTTTCACTGTCACCTACCAGTATTATTTTTGTAACTTAGTAAACTTTATTTTTTTGCACGGAGGTTGTACTGAAAGTTGCCAGTACGCGGCTCTCGGCAGCGGGAGAGACGAGCTCGGCGCGCGGCGAGCGACCGCGACTGAGCGGCTGAAGTTCACTGCCAAGATCAGTGTGGCATTCCGGCGGAGATCACTACACATCTCGGTACTTCACGCTTACTTCAATCATCAATATGCTTCACTCTGAATGAGTTTTCTCTCATTTTGTATGTTAATAATTAAATAATGTTATTTGGCTTAGTTCTTTTCTTTTAGACGACCATAGTCGCGAAATTGAATTTTAAAGATAACTCACCCCGACCGAAGTGAGTTTTGGCGCCAACCGGAATACCATAGCAGATACAGCTTCAGAATCAAGTTTTCATGATTCATGATTCAGATGATTTATTTTAATTTCAAATTCGTTACCTGAAAAAAAAGTACCTATATTTACAGATATACAGATTTCCTAAAAAAAAGCAATTGCGGTGAAGATCGATTCAATAATATAAAATCGTATGATAAATAGAAACACAACTGTGAATTTTTAGGGTCTCGGACCAAAAAGGTAAAAATAGAACTCTTTACTAATCCTCCGCTGTCTGTCTGTCTGTCACGAGGCTGTGTCACATAACTATGATAGCCAGAAAGCTGAAATTTTCACAAATTATGTATTTCCGTTGCCTATATTACCACAAATACTAAAAATAAAGAAATAAAAAATACTAAGAGTCCTATACAATGAGAGTCTTTTTTTTCGTATTTTTGCTCAATATTCAAACGGTAACAGGTGAAGCCTGAAATTCTGCACAAAATAAGTAGTTGTGTAGAATATAACCTTTCAGAATAAATAGTTGGAAAGAATATAAAGTAAATATCAAAGGGGAGCTCCCATACAACAACCGAAATTTTTAAGCAAGTTTTTACTTGGAGATTGAACTGCTTTCGACAGTTACACTATGAAAGCTGGGCTCAAATTATCGCTCAACTTTCCATTCGTGTACAGGGTTAAAAGATTCGATAGTACACGTGGATACGAATGAGTAACTGTAAAAAAAAGATTTCTAGGAGTGAAGTGGTGGGTGTATGTGGGTTGTGTACAAAACTGAAACAGATGGAAACCCATTTTTTGGTTTTATTTAACTATTAGAAACTCTGTACATAGTGGTATGTTTCATGAAAAGTCGTCGTTTCATGAAGCTAACTAAATAAAATAAACCTTTTAAGTAGTTCGTTTATGAAAGCCAAACACAAAATAATTAGGTATGTCAGTCAAAATAAATGTCTATCAATCACATATAGTCTGTTCGCGTTAAGAACAGTGCGACATAATTAAATTTTAAAATCACTGCATTTTTAAATTCAATTCTGTCGCACAAAAAACTCAGATCCCCAACCTTTGTTTGTTTCCGAAAGTATGCTGGTCACTGTGGACATGGCTTTCTAATTAGGAACGGTGTGATTGGTCAGGGAGCGTGCTAGGTCGAAGGACAAGTATGAAATCTCTGCATTATTAACTGCGGACTATAGTAAATAACATATAATAGTACCTAGTACAAATAGGTCATGTTGTAGAAGGCAAAATAACGTATTCGTACGTGGTTTAGATAGGGAAACCATTAAAAAACCCTATTGAATTTATTTTTCTAGAGAACTTCCAGTAAAAAAATAGTACCAAATAGGATTTCGATTTGGATGTTTTTAAGCCGCATTTCTTCGACAAGTAACTTTTTGTAAGCGACTAATCGTTTTTTCTAACTGAATGCACGTAAACCTAAATCACAACAACTGCTTTCTCATCTCACGATAAGAAGTCTCAATTTAGTCACAAAATTAATGGCGCCCGGCGCAAACAGCTGAGATGACGTCGTTTCAATTAGAATGCAAATGACATCGTCTGCTCCAGCGATCCAGTTATGTTTTAGTACATGGACTGCGCGCCGAAGTTTCGAGATCTCCAGGTGAGATAATGGAAGCTAAGCGAGGGTAGTGATGTGGCATTGGGCGGCGGGGAGTTGCGAAACTTCGCGTGGTGAAATCAAAATTAGCTTTATTTAAATAGACCTGTTACAAAGTACTTTTAAATCATCAAATATAATTAACAAACAAATCATACTTAATAACAGACATGCATACCATAATATTGAATATAAACAATAAATATACTATACTTAAATAAATGTGACGCTACCACCGGATCGAAAAGTTGTTTCTGTACTGAGAGGAACCGGCAAGGAACTTAGCAGTTACTCTTTTCAACTGTTTCTCTTTTCTACAATAGTTATATTTTAGTACACTGTTAGTACAAGTTTTGAGATCTTCAGGTGAGATAATGGAAGCTAAGCGAGGGTAGAGATGAGGCACTGGGCGGGGAGTTGCGGAACTTCGCGTGGTGAAGCGACTATCGAAGTCGAATACGGTGGTGTATTATTGTGTAACCGCGTCGTCTTCAAAAGTGAGGATTTCCTGTCAATAATAGTATTCTTAGTAGTTCGAGTCTTATCGGCACTTTTTTGAATGAGGGCTATATTGTGAGTTCATCTAAAATACCTTTTGGTTATCTCGAGTTGTTAGGGTCCTAACGGGACGTAAAATAAGTGGACTGTATTTCTATAGTAGCTGGTTTATTTCCGTTTACAAAAAACTTCTAATTTCGGACACGGTGTTAAATATTAGGAATCGCGATCGGAGGAGCCGAGGTCCAAGCTGTGTCGGGTGCTGCTGGTAAGTGGGCGAGCGGAGCGGAGCGGCGTCCGACCTCGGCGGTGGGAGGGCAAACGACGGCGGTGATGCCTCCCGCACGTCTCCTCCCGTGCGTATGCGATCGGTCCTCAACATGCTCCCCGGGTTGAAGGCTGCTGAAGACTTCAAGGTTCTGGAAGGGGACAGATATTATTAAAGGCCCTTCGGATGGTTCCCCTTTTAGTCTTTAGTTCGGCGACCCTGACGATGCCATCAGTGCCAGGGTAAACATTGATGACTCTTCCCAAAGACCACAGGAGTGGTGGAAGAGAATTGTCTTTGACGACAACGAGAGCGCCAATTTTTAGCTCATTCCGACCCTTCTGCCACTTCAGTCGCTGCTGCAGTTGTGTAACATATTCTAAGGCGAATCGACTCCAGAAGTGCTGTTTGATATGCCCGATTCTTTTGAATCTGTCCAAGCGGCTGATGTTAGACTCCATTATCTGAGGATGCGGAATGGATGTCAGTGGTCGTCCAATAAGGAAGTGAGCAGGAGTCAGTGGGGAAAGGTCGACAGGATCAGAAGAAAGCTGGGTTAAGGGACGGGAGTTCAAAATGGCCTCTATTTGAGTGAGACAGGTGGCCATTTCCTCATACGTAAGGTGCGTCGTATCTAAGAGCCGCTTAAGGTGGTATTTATTTATTTATTTATTTATTTATTTAATCTTTAATGCACAAACCAGTACAAAAGGCGGACTTAATGCTAAAAGCATTCTCTACCAGTCAACCATAGGGCGAGACAGAAAAACTATAGCGGTGCAAAATTTAGTGGAGCGAACGGCTGCCTCTGCCAAGCCGTTGAAGTGAGGGGTGTAGGCTGGAACAAATTTAAATTTAATGCCATCTTGAGCTACTAGACCTTCAAGGTCTGACTGCATAAGAAATCTAGAGAGCTCGTTAAATGTGCCTACAAAGTTTGTGCCATTATCGGACGTGATGCTTTGGGGTTTACCACGCCGTGAAACAAAACGGTTTAAAGCTGCTAAATACGCTTCACCAGATAGTGCCGTAACGAGCTCGATGTGCAAGGCTTTGACTGAGTTGCAAATGAAAATGGCTAAAAATGACTTAAGGAGTTTGCAACCTCTGCCTTTCCTGTCAGCTACCAACACTGGCCCAGCGTAGTCAACGCTGGAATGTAAGAAGGGGAACTCTAATTCTGTACGAGATGTTGGTAATTGACCCATAATAGGTTGAACAGTTTTAGCTTTATACCTACAAAAAAACATCTTACGCAATTGTTAACACATTTTTTGGATAGGTTGCGGCCACCCAAAGGCCAAAATGTTTGCCTAATGTTTGCTAACAAAAGTTGGGGGCCAGCGTGTAAACATTTTATATGAAAGTGATTAAAAATAATTATAGTAAACTTATGTTTACTACACAAAAGTATGGGATGTTTTACATCATAAGTATACAGGGTGTCCCGAAACGTGACGTCAAGTGGGCACGGGGTGATAGGCTAGGTTATACCGGCTCTGGGAAAAATAAAGAAAAAAATCTATGTCACTTGGTTTAGTAATAATAATAATATTTTTGAAATTTTTTGAAATCTACACCCTTGACTAAGTTTTCATGTACTGTACTCACAAATTACCAAATTTCGCAGCGTTTTATTTTTTTATGTTATCCCAGAAAACTATGCTTTTGATTGTATTCATTTTTATGATGATCAATATTGGACATTTAGTAAAAAAAAATAAAGTTCGACTGAGTCATGGTCAAGAATTTTTATGTCAGCTAACTTCATCCCTTATTTTTTTAAAAAAACATTACTAAAGCATCCTTAGCAAGTTGTCTAGAAAAATAGCCCATTTAATTAAGATTTCAAAAAGGTCAAATACTAACTATTTCCTTGTCTTATGTTTCCATGAAAAATATTATGAACCATAATGGGTCGTTCAAAACTTGAACTAGGTGAAGTCTAAAGTATGCTATTATTGGTTAATCAAACAAAAAGTGACTGTAGGTTAGTAGCGGTAGCAAATAAGAAATGATTGCTGTTGCTAAGCATTCCATGCCTGGTCGGTTAATGTGATGGGTGACCGTTTCGTTTTTTTTCATAGTATCTCCGTACACATGACATTAAGCAATTGTTCCCAGCTGACGTTGCTAGTAGAAGTCAGCCGCGAATTTTATTCAGAGGCCATAGGGCGCCTTAATAACATCTGACTACATGGTTCAATAGAAGCTCTGGCATCTTACCTTTACGGTAAATGCCACATCAAGCTTACCATTTTCGTTCAGTCCTCCTGACATACATACATAAACGGCCACAATATCCGTCCCACAGTTGGGCACAGGCCTCACCTCAACTACAAGGGTGGGCGCTAGGCATACTGTAACACGCAGGCTCAGTGCGGATTGTTGTAGGGGTGTGAAGTCAGTGAAAAAAGATTAATCTCAGATGTCATCAAGCCGCCCTAAGGCCTCCGACTAAGCTTTACGACTGATATTCAGCGATGTCAATCGGGACGAACTGGTTTTTACGTGGTTTCCAAAGTACGGAGATGTCGGAAAAATACATTACTAGTCTTCCCTGCTCTATTGCAAAGAAATGTCATTCAGCAAGAGCAAGATAAAAAACGTAAATGGGTCGCCTGAGATGCTGGTGACTGTACCACGATGCACACTTAGCTCACTGTGCCCACGTGTTAGAGTATGACGTTGTAGCAATACGGGATAGTTGCGTTGACCGTAAGCGTGAACGTTGAGCATAAGTAAGTAGAGACACTTATGCTCAACACTGGGCACACGCAACGTCTTCCGGGACCAACCGCTTTAACGTGCCTTCGAAGGACGGAGAAGCTATAAAAGATATTTAAAAAAAATGATTGGAATGGTCACCCATCACATTAATCGACCAGGCATGGAATGCTTAGCAACAGCAAACATTTCTTATTTGCTACCGCTACTAACCTACAGTCACTTTTTGTTTGATTAACCAATAATAGCATATTTTAGACTTCACCTAGTTCAAGTTTTGAACGACCCATCAAGGTTCATAATATTTTTCATGGAAACATAAGACAAGGAAATAGTTAGTATTTTACCTTTTTGAAATCTTGATTAAATGGGCTATTTTTCTAGACAACTTGCCAAGGATGCTTTAGTAATGTTTTTTGAAGAAAATAAGGGATGAAGTTAGCTGACATAAAAATTCTTGACCATGACTCAGTCGAACTTTATTTTTTTTTACTAAATGTCCAATATTGATCATAATAAAAGTGAATACAATCAAAAGCATAGTTTTCTAGGATAACATAAAAAAATAAAACGCTGCGAAATTTGGTAATTTGTGAGTACAGTACATGAAAACTTAGTCAAGGGTGTCGATTTCCAAAATTTTCAAAAATATTATTATTATTACTAAACCAAGTGACATAGATTTTTTTCTTTATTTTTCCCAGAGCCGGTATAACCTAGCCTATCACCCCGTGCCCGCTTGACGTCACGTTTCGGGACACCCTGTATAATGAATTACTAAGCCTGCCACCGACACGAATAATCTCATTCGAGTCTAAAAATGGGGATAACGAAAGAAGTCGATTTTTCTGTGGTAAAGCATTATTTGATTTCAAAATAGCATACTCATCCGGAAACATTTCAAATTGTATTTTTCTAATAATTAAATTGAAAGAAGTTTCAAGTTCTTCAACTGAAAGATGACCTTTGAGTTTATTATGTTTATTTTTGCAATTATGAATAAAACGTAATAAGTATGCCATTGATCGTTGCAAAGAAATGAAGTTTGATTTTTTGTTAATAAAGCGACTAACTACATCTAAAAAGCCACTATCTACATCAGCATTAGGTGTGTCCACGCGCGCTACGGAACACGAAACTAGTTCGGGTAGATCCTGTTTCCCGCCTTGGTTGGGCATTTTGGGCCAACGAGCTTCTTCCTCCAGTAAAAAGGTGGGGCCTAGCCACCACAAGGTAGAACAGCTGATGAGGTCAGCCTTCAGCCCGCGGGAAACAAGATCCGCCGGATTGTCTGCCGACGGCACATAGCTCCACCGGTGACCCTCCGTGCTTTCCTGGATCTCATGGACCCGGTTTCTGACGAAACTCTTGAGTTCACCAGGCGGAGTGTGCAGCCATCCCAAAACTATGGTAGAATCACACCAAAATCTACATTTAGTTATTGGAATAGTTAAAGATGCCAATACCTTAGTACACAGTCTTGCGGCTAAAAAAGCCCCGCACAGTTCCAGTCGGGGGATAGTAGTTGGCTTTATGGGTGCTACACGACTTTTTGATGTCAACAAATGAACCTTGACACCTCCAAAACAGTCAATAGACCTAATATACGAACAGACTCCATATGCTCGTTCTGAAGCGTCTGAAAAAACGTGAACCTCATATGTTACGGAGTCATTGCTAAGAACCCAACGAGGTATTCTAAGTTCATTAAGGGAGGGCAAGGTATTTGCAAAGTCTTGCCACATTTAATTTATTTCCTGAGAGACTTCTTCATCCCAGGTGCATTTATCAATCCACAATTTTTGCATAATAAGCTTAGCCTCAACTACACATGGGCCAACTAAGCCCAAAGGGTCAAATATTTGACTTATGACGGAAAGTATGTGTCGTTTAGTTACTTTTTTATTTAAATTTATATTAATTGAAAAAGATAAATAATCTAAATTACAAATCCAATCTAATCCTAAGGTTTTAGAATTAGAATTCACATCAATGTCTGACAATTTAAAAATATTATTTGAATTAGGGGAAGTTGGGGAAATTTGATCAAGTATGGATTGATTATTTGATTTAAATTTTCTAAGATTAAAATTTGCGGTTTTTAATGTGGATATGATGCCCTTACAAATCCCTACCGTCTCCTCAATGGACCCAGAACCCCCCAAAAAATCGTCGACGTAGAAGTCTCTGGTTATGGCCTGCCTTACGTCATCAGCTGGTGCGCTTGATGCCAAGCTGACCAAACACTTGGTAGCTAAATAGGGGGCACATGCTGTTCCATACGTTACCGTATTAAGAGTGTAGGTTTTTAAGGGTTCGGTGCTGTCAAAACGAAATATTATTTGTTGAAGAGGACGTTGGGTCGGGTTGACCTCAATTGCCCTGTACATTTTTTCTACGTCGCCCGTTACAACATACTTGTGCTGACGGAAGCGAAGCAAAATTGAATACAAGTCTTCTTGCACAGTGGGGCCAACCATCAATATATTATTAAGTGAAAGACCTGATGTTGTGGTGGCTGAAGCATCAAAGACTGTACGAAGCTTGGTAGTAAGGCTCGACTCACAGATCACGCCGTGGTGAGGTAAAAAATAATTGTTTTGATTCTGTTGAAGACAGCTAGCTGAAGGCTCACTATTTTCGGTCATGTGACCTAAGCGTATGTATTCTCGCATAAACTCTAAATACATATTTTTAAAGACTGGATCCCTTAAAAACCTACGCTCTAGTGACAAAAAGCGGCATTTAGCCTGTGTGTATGACTCGCCTAAGACTGAGGGGTCTTCCTTCAGCGGCATTGTCACCACAAAACGACCGTCATCTTTACGCGTGGTGTTCAAATGGAAACTGTTTTCACAAGCCCGTTCTTCGGGTGATAGTGAGTGCTTTGCTGCTACAGTATCTAATTCCCAGAAACGAGATAAGTCTGGATTGGGCTCCTCATTTAAAAAATGACAAACAGGAGTAATGAAAGAGTGTTTAAGACGGGAAACATGCCCAGACACCAACCAACCCAGTTTCGTTTCATATAACTTGGGTAGGTTTTTACCCAAATTAATTTGGTTATTACACAAGACGGACCAAAATACTTCGGCCCCAACTAAGATATCTATGACTGACGGTATGTTAAATGTTGGGTCAGCAAGACTTATTCCTTCAGGAAGAGGAATATGTGAAATGTCGATGAAGGAAGACGGCAAATTTTTAGTGATTTGCGGTAATATAAGACAATCGACAGTTAATTCAAAGTCGCTATGAATTGACATTAAAGTAAGACTACAAGACTGTGTACTAAAAGAGGTATGGTTATTGATACCAGTCACCGTTGAGCTTGCGCCGCGGCACGACACACCCAGCTTACCGCACAGCGACTGCGTTACGAAATTGGCCGTGCTGCCATTGTCGAGCAGGACTCGCGCGGAGTGCACGTCGCCGCGCGCGTCGAGTACCTTCACGAGCGCTGTGGACAGTAACACATGCGGAGGAGTAGTACACTGCGTAGTTGTTTTTAATGCACTGTTAGCAAAATGATTGGAATTATTTACGGGAATAGTAGGCACAGGAGGCGCCTCAGCCTCGTGTAGGTGCAAAAGTGTGTTGTGATTCTTCTTGCAGTACCTACAAGGTACAAGACTGCATTTGTTTTCTAAGTGGCCAGGACGTAAACAATTAAGACA
The DNA here is from genome assembly GCA_950022985.1 of Udea ferrugalis. Classification (NCBI taxonomy): domain Eukaryota; kingdom Metazoa; phylum Arthropoda; class Insecta; order Lepidoptera; family Crambidae; genus Udea; species Udea ferrugalis. The sequence continues at coordinate 1,437,445 of OX465521.1, forward strand.
AACTTTTGTTTCCTTAGCCTTCTGAATCCTACTTTCTATAGGAAGGGACCTGAATGTTTCACAGTTAAACAAAAAATGACTTTCATTACACAGGGGACACTTAAAAAAAGTTGTATTATATTTATTTTTTTTGATTTGATTTTGAATTTTGATTGTTTTGAATATTTGATTTGTTATTGTTGTAAATATTGCCTTTATTACTTTTATTTTGCGTTGTACTCGTATCTATAAGGAAATTTGAATTTTGTTTGTAAATATATTTTTGTGTTTTACCTTTTTCTTGTATTGTTTCCAATAAGTCTGCCCTGTTACTAAGAAAGTTAATAAATACATTTAATGAAGGAGGATCAGTAAGTGCATTTCGATGTTCCTCCCACACCCTATGGGTTATGCTATCTAGTTTTTCTGTCATCATATGGATCAACAAAGTATCCCAATGTTCAGTGGGCTGATCCAAGGAAGATAAAGCACGCAAGTTCTTATTCGTTACATCAATTAAATGACGAATAGAATGAAATGATTCTTTTTGAATGCGCTCAATATTAAAAAGTGCTTGGACATGATTGTTTACTAGCAATCGCTTGTTGTCATACCTACTGCATAACAACTTCCAAGCCGCGTCGTAATTGTCGGCTTTAAAATCTAAATTGTCAATCACTAATAACGCGCTGCCTTTTAAAGATGCATGTAAATAATGGAGCTTATTAATTTTATCCATATCTTGCCTAAAATGGATTAATGAAGTAAACGTATCCCTAAATTTGAGCCAGTGCTGATAATGACCATGAAAGACAGGTAAGTCAATTTTAGGCAATCGAACACAGTTATTATGTAATTTCCAGTCACTCGCCTGAACATCCTCGTAGCACGATACGGAACCATCACGTTGCTGGGCGTTACGCGGGCCGAGCAGGACCCGTGCCTCCGCAATCAGCGAGTGGTACTGGTCCTCGAACTGCTCGCGCTCGGCACTCTCATCGGCTGGGTCCTCCGAAAGCATCTCGATGTCTGACTGCAACTGATCGAAAGATTCGTATAGGGCATCAAATTTATTAAAACGGCCTTCTAGATCTAGGAGTTGTGTGCGACTAGGTTCAGCGCAGCTTTTAAGCAGAGAAATGTAATTATTAAGAATAGTTACTTTTGCCTTCATACTGCTGCGTTTTTTAATAAGCGTTTCTTTTTCTTTCTTATCGTCAGCCATGATAGAAGTAGCAACAAAAAGAAATTGAAGAAATAGGTTAAAGAAAAGGGTAAAGATAGGTATCTAATACGATAAAATTAGGTATGCACAATCAATGAATGCGGCAAGCGGTCATAAAAACTGATAAGGCTAATGATTCACACCGGTCGGTCGAGCGAGGCGAGGACAAAAGAACAGCTGTGCGCCTGCGCAATCCGGCTCGAAGGACCAATGTTAGGGTCCTAACGGGACGTAAAATAAGTGGACTGTATTTCTATAGTAGCTGGTTTATTTCCGTTTACAAAAAACTTCTAATTTCGGACACGGTGTTAAATATTAGGAATCGCGATCGGAGGAGCCGAGGTCCAAGCTGTGTCGGGTGCTGCTGGTAAGTGGGCGAGCGGAGCGGGCTGGCGTCCGACCTCGGCGGTGGGAGGGCGAACGACGGCGGTGATGCCTCCCGCACGTCTCCTCCCGTGCGTATGCGATCGGTCCTCAACACGAGTAGAGATCGTCCAAGCTGAAATGAAACGCCCCACCACCGCATTTACGCACACACGCTCATTTCAAATATGTAAGCTATACATAAACAAGCAAATATTATTGGTTGTTCAGTCAATCCACTGCATCTACGCACACAAGCAAAATTTCAACATACGCAATACATATAAACATTCAATTCTAATTGGTCGTTCAGTTGCCGGTATGCGTTTGACATTTGAGCCTAACCGTCAACTGAACGAACAATCATAATTGCATGTATAAGTTTCTTGCTTAGATATTTGAAATTTGCTTGTGAGCGTAGATGAGGTGGTGGGGCGCGTTATTTCAGCTTAGACGATCCCTACTACCACGTCACTATTTTATTTTCACATTCTTGAAGGTCATTTTGTTCTACCATCTATAAGTTTCAGAATCAACCAACCAATACTACAATATAAAATGTAGTAATATCAGAGTGCTTCGCGACTTACGAGTACCTAGCTCTAGCTAGCCTAGAAGGATAGTTTGCAACTGCAAACTATTCTTCTCTGAGTTAATTTTGTTTCAAAATGGAATGAAACAATTTACCGAGAGAGGTTTTATACATCATTGTCTAAGACCCCTTCGTCTACTGTGTGAGCCAGAACGTAAAAAATAACATCCGGCTGTTTAACATAAATTGAACTATCATTTTTAACTCTGTACTTATCTGCGAGCATTTTAGGGCAACTCATGGTGCCGTCAATCGTTTGATACAACGAACATTATTGAAGGATTTGTTTACTAACTCAAGATTTTCAAACTATTTATTTGAAACAAAAACCTTCTTAAAACACATTTTTAATCTTAGTGATGATTTTAAATATATATTTTTTTATTTAATTGAATCCGTTTCGTTTGTGTCCATCGAAAAGGTAAATCCGTTCTTACTCAAAGAAATCTACACGTGCATGTGATTACCAGTTTCTTGCGCCAGAAAGCGGCAGAAGAGGGATATTTACTCATGTAGGAGAGCCCTGCAGTGCTTTGACGGATGTATAAATCACGGACGAGGTAGAGTCAGCATCAAATTTATTAAATTAATAAATTATGAACTCAATAGCTTAGCCATCCTTATAATTAGATGCAGCCATTATTAATCATTAATATAACGTGTAAAACCTATATGTATATTAATAACCTAGCACATAGCTTATTTCTATCCTGATCATTTTGTTTTTTACTTTGTGCAAATATTTGATGGTCAGTGGACGATTTTTCGCGCGATATTTTAATTACTTTCATAAAACCTTCATTTACTTGAGAGAGTGTCATGTGAGTGAGCCAGTGTAGTCTAGAGTTCGTCGATGACACCTTATTCAAATTCAGTATTTCTTTATTCAATTAGACCATTACACAGTACTTTCAAATCGTCAAGAATCTTAATTTTAACCACTTAATAAACAGACACATAATACTATATACAAACAATACTTAAAAAACATTGCATACATAATGTGACTCTACCACTGGCGTCGGAAGGTTGTTTATACTGAGAAGACCCGGCAAGAAACTCAGCACTCTTTCTAAATCGTCCAATGTTTTACAGTACAAAGTGAATCTTTGAATAAACCAACTGACCCGGATAACGGCGGTTGGCCTTTACCACGTCCGTTGGTTTCGAAAATCGCTCGGCAATTTGTGGGCTTCTGAATGTTCCTTCCGCCATCAATCTGGTCCATCAACAATTATTAAGCATGTACGAGTATGTGTTGAATAGAATATTGTTCTTTTTATTTTAGCTTTTTTAAATGCTTGTCGACTTTTCTTGCTGACTCTACGTGGTTACTATTCAAACGTACCACCTGAGTGGTTCCGTACACATGTAAATAAGAAATAAATGTTTGAAAAATAATTGGGTCTAAGGTTACAGTTTATTTAACTTTTGGCAGCGTGACACAAAATATCTTTGAAGTTTCGCCTAAATGAGGCGTTGGAAGTAATAAAAAACAACCTTTTCATTTTGATTGAGCTTTCGTTTCATTTGAACGGGAATGAAAAGTAGGTTTGTCGCTTCTTTGTATTGTTTTGACAAGCTTTGTCATGGCGGATAAAGGCATAAGTGAAATCTGAAATGATAAAATGGAAATAATAGGAAAACGTATGTACAATGAATATTGAATGAAGGTACTTCTATGATGATGGTAGGCAATGCGAGTAGTGAAAGATTCAGGAGAATAACGTGGCAAAGAAGAGGCTTTCACTCAGCAGTGGGTGGTTGTGGGCTGAAATGATTACGATCGTCAGAACCATTTCAGATGACTTCCATACTAAAGGTTGTCAAATAGATGGCCATTTTTCAGTACAAATATAGATATGCTGGGGGGCTAGCCAAAACGAAAACACAGTGAGATTGTACATATCAAAAGCTTTTGACCATTTTTCCGTTTAAGTACCACTGGTCGAGAGTATGACATGTCATACTTTAATGTTATGCCACTTTTTACTGGTAGAAACTTTCTAGTGCGTTGCCCTTTGATTAGCCTAACTGATTAATGGTTTTTAACTCTGTATTTCTGCATCTGTAGTTAAGGTGGGAGTAGAGCCTCAGCTTTCAAAATATTAACATACACTTTGACTTTAACCCTTGAATTTCAGCGTATGTAGAAACATTACTGGCTTGTCGTGTTTTCTCAGTCGGCGGGTGTGATCATAAGTCACAGTGTTTCTCCCTTTTAGTAAAAAAGTAAATCTGTTCACATGAAAAAATAAACCAAAGTGAAACCACAGCACTTATTATTATTTTGCTAATTAGACAGGGAACGAGCTGGTTGAAGTTTTTCAAATTTACATTTCGTTTCTGTCCTTCGCTCGTCAATTAATGCAGTCGGCTTGTTGTTTGAAACTGCTATTAAAAAGTTTTGAATTTGAATTTTATGTTTGAATAAAAATAAATATTTTATTCGAAAAATCCGCTGAATGAACATACACGAACTGCTAATGCTGAACTTAGGCTCATTGGACATCAGAGCTAAACGAAGCAGAGATATGGGGAAGTTAAGGAATTGGATACTGGTATTTCCAGTCGGAGCAGGTCAAATGGCAAAATAGACATATTGTAATTGGTTGCTTCCAATGCAGCTCCACAGTCGACGTCAGTGCTCTTGTCAGTGCTCTTGTTTAGAAAGGATATACATACCGGGTGGGGCGTTCCGACCGACAATCCTTGAAAATTTGAAAAGCCCTACACATACACATACCCAAGGTATTTTTATTTTATTTTTAAGTTCAATAGTTTTCGAGTTATCGCACGACAAAGTTTTGCTTTAAAAGTATGCGTTGTCAACCCTAATCAACAGCTGTTTCGGACGTATTTAGGGAAAAACATTTAAGAAGTCGTTGACCTTTTTTTCTTTTTAATTATCGTGGGAAAATCCTCATGCAAAAGGCGGACTTAAGTCGCGGCAATAAGTCAACCATCAGACTAAGCAAAAAAATACAGTAGGTTTGTCTTGTTCTGCATTCTAGAATGATACTTAAGCACTCATTTGCCCTTGAGAAGATAATAATGTGATTGTATGAACTGAGGAATACAATAACGATCTCAGCTCCTCAACTCAAGCCCCTAATTTAGGCACTTTTTTTTAAATACCTACGCTAATTATTTCAGCTTTTAAAATAAGAAATCAAGTTCCATAATTGTTCGTGCTATAACAACATAATAAAATTAACTAACTACAATTAAACTTTACATTAAACATAATAAAAAGCAATTTACACTATCCACCTTTGGTTTTAAGCCGGCCCTGTCTCTCCCTCAACATTCGCAAACCGACGCGCACGTGCCGAAACGCCGAAAGGCGACAACAAAGAGGCCGCGCCGCTTTGCCTATTTGCCGCCTTTCTTTGCTTACGCGCCGCCCGCTAGTGTACTCCTCAGCCGCTTAGCTAGGTGTCGAGTCGATAGTCGACTTGTCGATACCAACCCCACTGATTTATCATAATATCATTTCATGCAATTCTAAAATCTTATGATGTTGCCACAAGATTTGATTGATTGCAAAGAATAGGGACAAATTTGTTTTACGGTGTACAGTGAATCACAAAGAGAACTTCAAACTACAACTAAAAGCAAAAGCACTAATTGAACTCGCAAGCTGAATGCAAAACGTTGTTTAATACACATTTTTATCTTACAAGCTTTAAGCCATTGTACGTAAAAACGATAAAAAAAAACGTGTCTTGAAGGCCTGCCGGTAACTTGTTTGGTTTGTTCGCGGTTATAAGTTTTTAGATCAAAAACGATTTAACACAATAATCGATAACTTTGTTAAAGCGTCTTATCATTAATTTTTCGATTATTAATTGTTAATGATCGAAAACTTAACTTAACACTACGAACTGAAGGGCTTTGTGTTAATTAAAAGAACACAATTTATCGATGTCGATTATTGGAACGGTGACATCTCTACTCGCCTACTTTGCTTCTCCCTACCGGACTGCGCTCTGCCCTATTTTTTATTTAGTCGCTTCGCAGATTTCAGTGAGTGCGTGTGCATTGAGTGTCGTGAAAGCGCGAGTGGTTGAGTGGAGTTTTTTTTACAAAAAAATAGTGCGAGTGTTTGTGTGCGTGAGTGACATTTTTCAAAATGTCTTTGCAAGCGCAAGACTATTTGGAATTAATTATTCTGTACGTCCAGTGCAATTTCAACGCACCGGCAGCTTTGCGAGCTTACCGGAATCAGTATCCTCCACCGCATCCTACCAACCCGCGTGTGATACTAAACGCCATGTACCGTGTGCGCGAAAACCGTCCCATCCTCCCAAGATCTTCGCTCGTTGATCGGCTCGATCGATCAACAGCACGAGTACCTCGACGGTTAGAGGAGAACATCCTGCGGTACTTTGACCGGGACCCGAGGGCAAGTTCTCGACAGGCAGGACGACATTTTGGTGTTGACCACAAAACGGTGTTACGCGTAATGAAGAGGTACAGGCGCCGGCCGTACCGTATTCAGAGAGTCCAGGCACTACTGCCGCGAGATCTGCCGGTCCGAGTAGCATACTGTCGGTGGCTGCTGGAACAAATTCGAGAAAACCCGGTGTTTCTACAAAATGTGATATGGAGCGACGAGTGTACATTTACCCGGAACGGCGCGTGGAATCGTCGCAATGAACATTACTGGGCCGAAGAAAATCCACGAATTGTTCGGCAAACTGCACATCAGCAGCGGTGGTCAGTAAATGTGTGGGCCGGCATTCACGGAAACACCATTATTGGCCCTATTTTTTTGCCTCCTACATTAAACAGGCACGGTTACCATCACTTACTGACCACTGATTTGGCAGGGTACCTCGACACGCTATCCCCACAAGAACGACAGGCGGTGTGGTTTCAACAAGATGGAGCTCCAGCACATTCCGTCGTAGAAGTGCGAGAGACCCTCAACGGACTTTTTGGAAACCAGTGGATCGGGCGATACGGGCCGCACCGCTGGCCGCCGCGCTCACCGGACCTAACGCCTCTGGACTTTTTTTTGTGGGGAACGCTCAAAGACAGGGTGTTCCATGACCAGTGCGAAACGAGAGAGGAGATGGTGCATCGCTTGGTGGGAGCGTTTGAAGAGCTTCGGCGACAAAACGGTGACAGCCAAATGCTGTCACGTGTGCACAGGCACACTCGATCACGCCTTCGGCTGTGCCTACTTAGAGGAGGTGGGCACATCGAGCATCGTATTTAAGGTAAGTGCCTGACTACCTACCCACTTATTTTGCTTCCGATATTGTGACTGTTGTGTTATTCACACGCTATCGTTTCGCGGCTTTGCGGAAAGTACAGATGGGTACTTCGTCAATAGGGTTGTCACAACGTACAAAATTGAAATTTTTACGACTTTTTTAATATGGTCTGAATTCACGTATTTAGTACTTAATACGCAAGTATGTGAGGTTCTTTACACGATATTTTTGTCGATGTCGGTCATTCCGCCCCACCCTGTATATACCTTGTCAATAGAGTAAAAATTTGTGATTGACTATGAAAATGTTTAACTTGGATAGACAAATAGGTGCAATTCGTGTATGGATGAAACTTCATAAGTGCGTTCGTTGCGTCGCAACTTCCATCCGCAGCATCGGTTTAAGTAGATAGATCTTCTTCTTATCGTGACGATAGTTAGGTATATCCTTTTTGACCAAAACTCCACCGGCATGGTCGTTGGCACACATAAGTTCACCACGCGTACAGCTGTCCGAACACGAGGGGCATGATATGTGGTGATCCATAGTTTGTGGTGAGGCACCACACTCGCACGCATTGTCACCATATCCTGTGTAACACCATCTGCCCAGACTCTCCCTGCATCTGCCAACCTGCATCCTCAGTAGGTAGATAAGCTTTCTTTCTTTCTTTTTCTTTCTTTCACACGGGCCAAACCGACGCACTTAGTGGGCCTTGCCCTAACATATCGCACCCCCCCTGGAGAAAAGCTGCAACTCCACTTGTGCGTATTTTTTTTTATTGCACTAAAAGATCAAGAAAAATTCAATACGTATTGTCAATTTTTTTCATAATTTTTGTCCTTAAAGTTAAGGAAATAAATACAAATAAGTAAAATATTGCAACATTATTATTATTTATGTTTCCATCATGGAAACGAAGTTATTACATTTGCATTTTAAATATTTACTAAATTCCAAATGAATAATACCATATGTAAACTAACAAAACTTTCGAACGAAGACTTTGAAAAATTATTTCGTATAACTGTAGCTGCTTACTTCTCGTGGGATTTATTTGGCGATTCTCGCTGTGCAAGTCTAGTTGCGTATTTCTTCCACGAAACTTTTGTCGATATTGTATTTTATAACTATTGATACGTATTCATTTTACTAAGAGTTTCAAAATGATTTTGACGTAATTGGAGAAATAGCTTAGTTCGGCGTTACGTTTTGTTTTAACAGTTTCGTAATTAGTAATATATATTTATTCTTGGAAGTAGGTCTATGAGTTTTATGGCGCAAAAGCAATTAAGTAAAACTAGCATTGAATTTATGTGTCGTTATAAGAGAAACATACTTATTCCTACTTAAAAGTAACAGTGCCATTTATGGTAATCGTTGTTATTGCGCGGGGGGGGAGGCTACGCCGCGCGCCCCCGCCTCCTCTCCCGCTCTCGAGCCCCTTCGGATCGTGGATAGAAACTAGTCGTGCGCTTGCCAGCGTTGCCAGACTGTACCAAGAAGTACGGTTTTCCGTACTTTTCATCGTACAACATCGGACCGTACCTTTTTCGTACTTTTTCTATATTAGTGATTTATTTTTCAACGCAAACAACAGAGTTAAAAATAGTATTCACCATATCCTGTTTTACTCAACATTCTTTGCCTTCCTTATTCGGAGGCAACGAATTTATAAAAACAGAACATAGTTTGCGGGGGGGCTATCACCGATGTCTATAGTCACCGATGTCTGGAGCCAGAATCTGTCTTTTAAAAAGTTTTAAATTTTTATTATTTGAAATTTTATCTTGTCTTTTTATGGTATATTAAAATAAAAATAAGAGCGCGCGCACTTTTGTCTGGGCACTATTAAGAATTTCGTGCTTCAAGTAATGAAATGAAAATGTCATGTGAATTGCGACTTTAAACCAATGAAATCACAACAAAGTTCCATGACGACGATAACCATTCATCTCTATCTTCTTCTTCTTCTTCTCAGCATTTGTGCGTACACTGCTGGACATGTGCCTCTTGCATGGCCCTCCAAGAAGATCTTGATGAGGCGAGTCTTGTCCAGGTCGGTCTTGCCGTCTTTTTTATATCGTCCGACCATCTGGCAGCTGGTCTGCCAACACTTCTGCTTCCTGTACGAGGTCAAACAAGGCCAAACAAGGTTCTGTACGACCACCTGTTATCATCTCTTCGGCATACATGACCAGCCCATTGCCATTTCAGTTTTGCAACTATCGTAGCTATGTCAATGACTTTAGTGCGTCGGCGAGTGGTCTCATTTCTCACTTTGTCCCTCAGAGAGATGCCAAGCATCCCTCGCTTCATCTCTATATGTATATAAAATTGATTGCTGTTCGATAGTCTCACCCTCTCTAAAACTCGGTAACGGCTGAATCGATTCGGCTAATTTTGGTTTTGATAATATGTTTGTTGAAGCTCAAGACAGGTTGGTTTACTCACCAGTCGAAGAAATGCTAGGAATACCTATAGCAAAAACCACAATTAAGTTTCTCTTAGCACCCGTTTCTACCTGCCACGTGACACTGAATGTTTGAAACCATAACGAAGTTTAGTCTTTTGAAACACCTAGTAATACAAATAACCCCCTCATGAGTTCTCGCCTTGGCGTGGCAAAGGGGCTTAGTAGCGGCGGTAGGGTGAACCACCGGGAAACGAAGATAACTCAGGCGTGGTAGTGTGGTGGACTTGCCACCCACCCACTGCGTCCCGTAAGGGCGACACGTAGGGTTGCGGGGCCAGTGAGGCCTGCAAGCGCCCTGAGGCACGTGGTGGAGGCCGCGGCGCACTATCGGTTGGTGGAAGCCAGTGATCCGCAGTTGATCTCCCCTGTGCGTCGCGGCCTGGCGTCCTGATGAGGTCATGGCATCAAAGGAAGCAAAACCGCTATCACACAGTAGCTGACTGGTAAGGTTAACGCCTTTAATTGATGAACATGACTTGCTTCGGGTAGGTGGCCGCATCGACGCCGTTGTAGATGTCGGTATGGACGTGAGGAAGCCCATAATACTTGAGGCCTGTATTCAAGCTCATAATCAGACATTATCATGTCAAAGCAGCACATGGAAATCAGGAAACCATAGTAAACGAGCTTAGACAAAGGTATTGGGTATTAAGGCTTAGGCCTACCGTCAAGTTTATTGCCTCGCAGTGTATGTTATGCAGACTGTGAAAAAGTCAACCGCAGATACCTCGAATGGGGAACCTACCAAAGGCCCGAATGGTGCATCACCAGCGGCCATTCACTTATTGTGGGTTGGACCTCTTCGGTCCAATGGAAGTCACGGTGGGTCGTCGAAGGGAGAGAAGGTATGGTGTATTGTTTGTTCACTTGTCTTACAGTCCGGGCGGTCCACATCGAGTTAGTTGCCTCTCTTACAATGTACTCGCTTATCATGGCACTGCGGTGGATGGCTGCGAGGCGCGGTTGGCTGCGTCACCTGTACTCCGATAACGGAACCAACTTGCGCGGCGCTGACACGGAGCAGCGGCGGTCCATACTCTAGATACCAAGGTTCTTAATGCTGAAGGTATCAACAATGGAATGGACTGGACTTTCATCGCTCCGGCAACTCCTCACTGGGGTGGGGCATGGGAAAGACTAATAAGAAGCGTCAAAACTTCTTTAAAGGTAGTCTTGAACGAACGGGCTCGTAGGGACGAGGTATTGCTCACGTTGCTTGCCGAGGTGGAAAATATCGTAAATAGCAGGCAACTCATGCATGCCATGGTTAAACCGGATGGCGTCGAGTCACTTACTTCAAATCACTTTCTCATGGGCTCATCCTCGAACTTGCCTGTCATCGGCGCATTCGACGACTCCGACCTCTTGCACAAGCAATGGCGTATATCCCAGCGGCTGGCGGAGATGTTCTGGCAAAGTTATGTGACGGGTCATTCCATTCCCTAAAATATGGTTGAGTGGGATGTGGGATGGCTGGCTCACACGTCAACTTGAAAAGAGGTGCCACCTTCGGGAACTGGTCTGCTCAAGTTTACTTAGTTTACCCAAGTTTACTTATTACTTCCTGTTTCATTTACTTTCATGTCAAAACTGTATGACTTGGTTGGTTTATTCAAACATTCACTTTGTATTGTAAAACGTTGGACGGTTTAAAAAGAGTAACTGCTGAGTTTCTTGCCGTGTCTTCTCAGTAAAAACAACCTTCAGATGCCGGTGGTAGAGTCACATTATGTACATGTATTTTAATTATTGTTTATTTATTGTATTATTATGTGTATGTTTATTAAGTGGTTAAAATTAAGATTCTTGTTGATTCGAAAGTACTGTTTATTGGTCTACTTGAATAAAGAAATATTGAATTTGAATTTCAAAGGTCGGTTAAAGAGGTTCTGCCTGACCTCTTACCAAGGGAAAAATGGCACAAAGAAAAGAAACCACTCCAAGTTGGAGACTTGGTTCTTGTGGTGGACGCAAACTCCCCCCGCAACATGAGGTCAAACGCACTGGTCTCAGAGGTGTTAGCTGGCAAAGACGGCCGGGTTCGGCTGTTCGAGGTGCGGACTAGGACCGGTACGTGGCGGCGGAATGCCGCGCGCGTCGCGCTCTGTGAGTGCTTGAGTGCTGTACCAGCACTGGGGTGGGGAATGTTAGCGACGCACTCATTACCAACTTTTAAATTATTGCAAATTCTTATTCTGATTTTTGAAAGTAGTTTTGTTAATGTAAATGTTAAGCAACCCTTTGTTTTTGAAAATATCGGGCAGTCAGTCCTCGGCTGACCTCGATCTTGTCTGTACGTGTAACAGTGTCGATTTCAAATAAACCACCATTTTTGTGAAAGTTCTGCGTTTTGGTGTGAATCATACCTGGATCCCCTTGAGCGTCTAACATTGACCTTGAAAATACGTGCTCGGCGCTAGGGCACATTTTGTTGGAAAATTGCCTGGCGGTTAAAAGGTAAATGTTTAATTGGACTCATAATGCTTTCCTTGATATTTCTTTTACATTACTCATTAAGACATTATTATTAGACATTGATTGACCCGGTGCAAGTCAAAGGCAAACTCCGTCTCTCTATCCTGTCCATGGTAACAAACCCGTCCTTTTGAAAGCTTATCCTTTTGACAGCAATTACATTTTCCCAAAAGATATGCAAAAAATATTTCAACCTATTTATGCTTAGTTAAGTTTCAATTTCAAATACTACCATAAGCAATATCATGTTTCACAAGATAAAAGTACGCAACCATTTTTACTTAAACGAGTTGTTCGAGGAAAACCTACGTAAACCACATTTACACATTGAACACACGACTAAATCTGAACGGTCATAAAGAATTATCTGCAATAGTACTAAACAGTTAGACTTCTTTATCATGTCAACAATGCAATATTCACAATTACTTCATCAAGTGTTTCATATGTTTCGTGGAAAAAGTACGCAACGCTCTTTTTTCGGTTTTTCTCGAAATGTATTACGTAAATTTAAAATATAGACACGTAAGCCCATCAAGGATATTTTTAGCTATCATTTGATGTATAAAACATATTTCTAACTGTGTTCGTTAATTTTTTGGACAGTTTTTTTACGCTCCTGAAAAGTTGTCACTTTTCACTTGCAGCTTTCTTCCAGGAGGGGTGCGATATCTATGTAAGGAATGTATAAAAAAAACTTTTTTACTATAGGTAAGTAGAAATTCTAATCTAATTACTAAGTACCGCATTTTTGTACAGTCAAACCCTTACACTAGGGACAAAAGTCTCATAAATCATTTCACTATTTGAATAAAGCATGAAATTAGGTTAACAAAATAACCAGAGTAGTCCCGTAAGGGGAGCTACGCTCTTCAGGTGACCGCGCTTCAGGTCCCGTGGGGTCTTAGTGGGTCGAGTCCAATTGAGGTCGTGGTTTGAACCCTGGGGTACATCCAAACTACACTGTTCTCTATCCAAATCGTGGGAACATCCTCACGTATGTAATTAGGCAAGTTTGTAATGTCATCTCTTGAGTTTAAGAGGGGATTTCGGTGTGCACTCAACGCGGCAGATATTGTACCTTGATGAGTACCACCTCCAATAAATTTAAAGTTCAGGGCGGAGAAGTTTTCTATTTTTATTTTAGGCCCCTTCTAAACAATTACTCTAAGAATCAGCGCTACCAGGGGAGGCATTCCGGCGGACATCACTTCACATCTCGGTGCTTCACGCTTACTTCGTATATAACGACTACAGTCGCAAACAAACTAATTTTTAATGATAACTCACCACGCGCGAAGTGAGTCTTGGTGCCCGCCGGAATACAATGGAGGACACCAAACTGGCCCGTTTGTGTTGAAATCGTAGTATTGGTCGCCCGTCTCATCATCCCCTGTGAATTTTTGGATGATATTTAAATAAATATTATTTTTCTACATTCTTGAAAGCCTGTTAACGTTTTAGCCTCCGTTGAACAGCTGAACATCATCAAATCAATTTTTTATTTCAACCATCTAATCTTATCTAAAATCCACTATCCACAGCGCTTGAGCCAATTCTCATTTACCACCATAAAATATTTCGTAGCCTAACTACATTGAAGACCGTAATAGACAACAAACAGATTATCTATTGAAGCTTCTCGGTAGCATAAAAAACTACACAAAAATAAAATGTCCGTATTTTGAACAAAAAATAAAATGAGGATTCATCCGCATTCATACATTCAAACATGGTACGTTTAAAACGTTCCCTTAACACAAGTTAATACAGTATGAACTAACATAAAAATTTATTATTTTGTCTAACATGTTGTTCTTTTTTATAACGTCGTAATACACAAAATAAGACTATACATCATTTTAGTTGCATATCTCCAAATATAAGGTAACACAATCACTCCTGATGTAATAGCTCGTAAAATGAGACTACGTCATTGTACTAAAACTAATCAGAGGTTATAGTAATATTAAACAGAAACGCCGGCTTTATGGCGGCAGTCGTAGGCGACGACAAAATAATACAACAAGGATGTCTGTACGTACGTATATCCTATTAATATTATAAATGAGAAAGTTCGTATGCGTGGATGTGCCGTGTACTCTTTCACGTAACTATGCATTTTAATGAAACTTTACAATAAAATAGCTTATTATTATGCATCTGAATAGCACATAGGCCACAATTTATAACGATATAGGTATAACTTTTTTTTTAACCTGAGTCCACGCGGACTAAGTCGCGAGCGGCCGCTAGTATTAAGATATACGTATAGTCCGTTCGCGTTAAGAATGCAGTGATTTCATACTTGTCCTTCGAACTAGCACGCCCACTTGCCAATCAAATCGTTCATAATTAGAAAGCCAAGTCCACAGTGTCCAGCTGAACGCATACTTTCGAACGCAAAGCTTGTGGATCTGAGTTTTTTTGTGTGCGACGGAATTAAATATAAAAATCACTGCATTTTTAACGTGAACGGACTATACGTAGCTGGCTGAGGAACTCTCTACTACACCAGAAGTCGCGGGATCAATCCACGGACAGCACTAACATTTGTGTTCATGCACATGTTTGTTTGTATTTTTCTGGGTACTTCCCTGGGTATGTATTTTATATGTTTTCACAAAGAAAAAGTAATTGAGTTTGTTTGTCCGTTGTCTAGTATCCCATTACTTAAGCTATAATTAGTTTACCTTGGGGCTAGACGGCGCTGTGTGGAATAATGTCCAGGGATGTATTTCCGCAAACTGTAGGTACTTCACTGTATATTTTCACTTACACAATACTGCTCGATATTTTGAGTGCAGTGTTCTAACAAAAGCGCTACATCAAAGAACCAGCATAAAAACTAGAGTTGCAATTTTTTTCCATCTTTTACCTGGTAAAATTCAAAAATTGAGCCCGTTATTTCCTGATGTAAAAAAACTAACTAATTAGCAAACAAAAATAAAATCCTAAGGCTCAGTATTTTTCTTTTCTCTCGTTCTTCCATCTATTTTCTGTTGTTTCTTCGCCTCCTTTTTTTTACCTCCATTAATTTCCTGGTTCAGTTTGTCTCTGTTTAATTTAGCTAAAGAAACAATTGCCTCTCAATGACGGTGCTAATTTTACCCCATCTGCGGACGATTGGTCGATAGGACTTGAAAGGGTAAGAGCTGTGGATATAGATATACTTTGGTATGTAGGTGTAGCCTTTCTGCAAGTTCAACGTTTTTATTAAGAGCTTGTCTAGATGAGGCGTTTTACGCTTGAGTTGAAAAGAACGAAACTAGAAGGAGCGTAATATGGACAAGGTCTGAAACTGTCAAGGCAATTCTGTTTTATTTGAACTCGACTTTGAATATACCCGGAAGAGAACTCGCTTCATACGTGGAACTCAAACGTAAAAATCTAACTCATTTTTCAAAACCGGTTTTTCGTGGTCGACATTTGCTGCTGTGGACTACGTTCCTGTTTTTGATCGACTTCATTAAAAGGAGGAGGTTGTCAATTCGACTTGATCTAACTTCTTTATTCATAAAAATCAAAGCAACGCTGCAGAAACCGTCCATTTCTGATTATTCAACAAAAACAAAATGTCCAGTTTTGTCACACTGGCCGCTATAGATTAAGTCACTTGCGACCTTGGACCAATTGTTTATTTTATGTGACGTTTTAAATTAAATTCTCTATAATTTTCTCTATTTGAATAATTAAAATAACCAAGCAAACACGCAAGACGGCACGAAGCGCGTGTAATAAGTAATGGCTGCGTTTACAACCGCCATAACACCTCATCAGAGAGCATAAAGACTATCATACTTATCTTGTGTGCCGAAATCGAACAAATACTGTTGCTTGCACAATGAAAAAAAGTTCGGGACCAAAACTTTTTTTTTTGGCTCCAATTTCGAAAATTTCACCAAGCATTGTTTGCTTTTACAAATAAGTAAAGCTTGATTTTAAATTCTAAATCCATCATGGGTTAAATTAGCATTGCTTCAATTTGTAAACACGTCACGCAATTAAAAACATCATTTTAATTTTTAACTTCTGGAGGTTTATGCTCAAACGACAAGCACGGGGTCGATCTTTTCAAATGTAATATTATTTTTCATAAAATTATGAAAATTAAAAAAAAATTGCTAAACAAAGGTTTTAGTGCAAAAGGATGGATTGCCAGACTATAGTGAGCGGTAATACGTAATTTTGAGTATAGGCGTAAAACAATTGTTAAAAAAAAACAATAGGTACATATGATTGATAACTGTTAAACTGTTTTTATCTTGTGTTTTGACGATTTTTTTTTCACCCACGTCATCCCACTACTGGGCAAAAGTCTCTCCCAATCCTTTCCAAACATTTTGATCCAGTGGCAGGCTATATTTATTTTTATTTCTTGTTATTTCTGTGCTGTGCCGTGTGTTTTAAATAAGTAAATATTCTTCTTATTTTTAAGCAAATGAAGTTAATGGTTTTCATCTTTTAATTCAATTACTTGCTATCTATTTCAACTTCTACTGAAGACTTGATTGTTTTCGTGCGTGTTTGGATTTGTGTAAATTTATGCGAATCCTATATTCTCACAACAATTTTCTTCGAAGTTACAGCTCCAAGACTTCGCCTCCTGTTTGTCAAATTGAACTTAGTAACAACAAAGTGTTGATCACAGATTTGTGAATAGAAGTTGTTTTGAATAATTCAAACTTATTTGTGACATATCCAGGTATAATGTGCTTTTCATTTCAAATCTATTTTTACTGTATTGAATGACTTGGCGGCTCGGTTTGCTGTCATATGGTAAGCAGGTTCAATTACTACCTAAGAAAATGTAGTGTCTACTTCATGTTTATTTTATTTCAAAGGTTCTATTTATCGAGCATTACAGTGTATGTATTAATATCGCAGTCCCAAAAAAAAATACAGTTTATTTGTTCCACTAAACATAATACAATCTCTTCATTTTATTATTCATTTATTTTTTCAATTTTATTATACAGGATTTGTGATTGACTTTCATATTAAAATACATCAATAAGATACAAACCATGAGCAGTTCTCTTCGCTGAGTGGCATAAAAATGCATGCATGCAAAAAATACCATACCACACTTAAGTCTAAGACCAACCATGTCTTAGTAGGGGTACCAAAAAGAGGCCCACTCAGTTTTTGCGGATGCTCTCTACATAACATCAATCTTATCCAATGTTTAAAACGTTGTACGAGTATATTGTACACTTAGAATAATGATACCCATTCTCGAAATTACTTCAAGCATTTAACATTCTCAGCCAAAAACGCGTTGTTGCGACAGAATAATTAAATTTGAGAGTAGTTGCGAATGATCTTTTGATCTTTTGTGGCCAATTATAATAATAACTAACGATTGATTACACTGGAAACACTTGTAAAGTAGTTTATACTCACCTTTATAATTAATGCGGTCGACCCATTGTGTTCAGTCAGACATTATGTGACTTTGTTTATTTTTATTTATTCGTCAACTTGTACACTAATACCACGTAATACTTAACTATTGTTGAAATTTTAATTCACAATGATCTAAATGATCTAAAACCAAAATAAACCAAATCGGTGTAACCATTCTCGAATTTCTGTGAGTCTAATGAACAAAAACCTTCTTAACTAACCTAATCTATCCTAACCGGCCAGTACCATGACAAAAATCAACATTTTGAGGTTGATAATATCCGTCAGTTTACAATATGTCGCTTTGCCACTAACAGATTATAAACTATCGAAAAAAAAATAGTATTATGAAATTATTAATAAATTTCGCAGTTCATCACATCGATAATTTATAATATCGCGGGAAAGATTGTCAACTAACGATGTTTACAAACTACCACACAGAACTGTAGGGTCAAATTACTAAATTGAGGCACTAGCACGAATTTTAGTTGAAAACGGTGCCTCAATCCTCGCTGTTAACCTATAAAGTCGATTACCAAGGTCCTTGTTAAAGTAATACATTGCTTCATTCCATCATCATAACATGTGCCTTTGAAATCCAGCCCCATGGGGGATTGTTCGATGAGCGCTGAAACTTATCTCGTTAGCATCAGCTCTTGACGTGACAACTCGATAAACAATCTAATTTGATAGACGATATTTAGAACGTGTGCTTGATCTATTGAGCACATGTTATGTAATGATTTCGATAATACCTAAAATCAATGGACAACCTACCAAGAATATAAAGATACTAGCGGCCGCCCGCGACTTCGTCCGCGTGGACTTCAGTTGAAAAACAAAAACGGATATTTCTTTATAAATTGTAGCCTATGTGTGATTCAGATGTTTAGGCTATGTTATTGTAAAGTTTCTTTAAATACATCCAGTAGTTTTCGCGTGTAAGAGCAACACAGCACATCCACACATACAAACTTGCTTACTTACTTAATAACATGAGTAAGATTTATCTACGATACTCTGATTTATAGACGAAAAAGTTTAGAACACCTACCTATGAATAATGTCTACATCTACACTGTAAAATCTTTTAAAAAAAAGATGAATTTGTGTCTCAACTCAAAACCACTGAAACGATTTACTATTAAACATTTGTTTATATTCCTAATTTGTGTCTGGCTGATATTGGGATTGATTAACTTAGCATTTTCAAATGAATTTCATCGTATATGTATACTGTGTTATGTGTTTTCCCTTCAACTAACTTTAGGTCTAATAACGTTTGCCCAATCTCTTCTTGGAAAACAAATTTAGCCTATAAATAATGCTGATGCGATTTGCTAAGTTTTAATAGAACCCAACAGGATTGTAGCAGTTTTGTACGTCATGGAATGAGTCGGCAAACAAACCCAAGTAAATGAGAAGGGTTAGGCACACCTTGAAAGGGCAGTGATGAACGCGACTGATACCTGTGTAGCAGCGAAGAGATGATAAAAAATCACAATGCCACAATAAGCCCAATTCTTTATTGACTTACTTTTTAGGATATTTAAAAACATTTTTTAATACAAAAGC
Organism: Udea ferrugalis; assembly: GCA_950022985.1. Lineage (NCBI taxonomy): Eukaryota > Metazoa > Arthropoda > Insecta > Lepidoptera > Crambidae > Udea > Udea ferrugalis. The sequence goes on from OX465521.1 coordinate 1,456,767, forward strand.
ATTTTTTTTTAACCTTTTTTTGTCCCTAGCTGAGCAAAGGTCTCTCCCAAAACCATTATTTTAAAAAAACGATTAAGATCTACTTTTTATTGTACTGTACAGCACCTGGTTTAAGATGAAGAAAGTACATTTATCTGTACTAGATGCAGATAAATGTACTTTCTTCATCTTACAGTTGTTGTTGTTCTTACAGATAACGTCTATAGATATTATCTGTAAGAACAACCGGGTTAAATTACTAGACATAATGGGAGTAAGTTAGCCATCCTTGGAAATTATTCACTCAGTTAACAGGGCAATTTTTTAAAATCTTGTGGAGCTCTATCAACCAAGAAATAAGGATATACCTAAAAATTTTAAAAATATTTAATTCCAATTTCAACCAGAATCAGATGTAAATTAGACACACTGGAAACAAAACCTTAAGTTAAAAGAAATAGAAAGTAAATTTTCATAGTTTAATGAAAATTATGATGAGTACTCAGGTATTAGTAGGTAATTTACTAAACATGGGTAGTATTTTAAAATTTTGTAAACCTCCTCTCTATGTCCCCAAAATGTCACAATTCTCCTGAATTCTAAAGCTGAACCATGGTATACATATTTACAGTCCCGCTCTTGCTAAACCACAGCCTTACGTAGCTATTATTGTGAGGTATACCCTCGCCTCGTAAACGTAACACGAAGTCTTTACTCGACCTGATTTCAATGCTAACAGTAAAATGGGTACGGCATTTAGCGTGGAGAAATGACCTTTGCTGCAGTGAATTCCTGAAATAATAAAACTTTGTTAGATCGCAATTGCAATATGGAATGCCTACCCGTTTTGGGAATGAATGTGGGTGGTATAACGCAAGAAATGGAAGTTTTATGGCTGTGAATGCCATGAATACTGATGTCTATATCAGGGCGATACAGCCACCATAGCGATATCTCACTTAGATCGAATTTTGCTTTACCAAAAGTGGCATCTACAATGATTCATTTTGCTACAACCAACTCTCCATAAGTCCATTATTTTTGTATCTGTTTGTTTTAGACTCTGGCGAACCCTTAATCCAAATTGCCTTTTATTTTGACCTTAAAGTCATGAATAAAGGAAGTGTAAGGCGATATTTGAGTGTAAACAGCCTTATTATTCCTAAATTACCAAAATATCAGTGTAAAGTATTTCAGATAGATTGTGTAAAGTATTTCAGATTAGCCACAAAAGTTCTTGCTAATTAAAAAGTCTCCGTACTTTAGTCCTAAAATAAATTGAGAACGGTTTAACTTCTGAAGTTAGACCGTACATAAATGCAAATGAGTCCGTTTTTAGATTATGTGTCTGTCTGTAGTTCTTTAAATTGTTTAATAAACTTTTAAAACTCATAATTTTTAGATTTTAATTAAGCATAATCAAATGATAAAGGACCGGGTACGTTATTAAACACTTTTTGGATGGAAAATAGGTAAGCAGTTGTGACTGTGTATTATTTAGTTCAGTTTAAGTTTGCTATAGGTTTTATGGTTCATTTTTAATCTTTTTTTTTTGTTAATTTTGTTGCTTCTTGGAAATAGTTTATAGGTTTGGATAAATATTTATGATTTTATGGAGGAAAACAGTAAGTACAGGTTCAATATTCAAAAGAGATATCTTCCAGCAGACCGACAACTTTGTATTGTATTGCTAATAATATAAAATTGTTTAAACAACGTTACTTATTATTAAAAAAAATACTGATGATCTAGTTGATATTCCTTTTTCATCGGCAATTTCGCTTAAAGGTACAAGTAGCAATATTTAATTCTTTACAGTCAGTGGTTTTGTACTTACTAGGCAGGTTTGATGATCACATTAAACTGACAAAGAGCTTCTGCCGCATCAAGGCCCTCGCTAATGTCAGGCTCATTGGGCCAAATTCTCGCCGAGATACCAGAAACAAAAGAAAATCAGATGTTTGTGGCATAGCGTTGAACAATTTAATGGTGCAATTTATGCACACAATTACACTACTTAGAACACCATTTCTGGGTCTTTAAGATCCCTGAAGGGCCAATCGATATATTTATGTTGAGACAAGAGGCACTTCCTTTTCACCTTGTTTCTGACAATCTAGGAGACCTTAGAGGGTTATTAAATATAGGGTTACGTTTTGCAAACTTTTACGCTAAGTAAAAGTATAGTGTGTCTAAACTAACTTTGCAGGGCGGGCACTTAAATTCTTTGTGTTTGCAGTGAGCCCCAGTCGCGGGCATCTGCGGGTCATGGGGTTACACAGACGGTGACAATGCGTGCGAGTGTGGTTCGCCCACAAACTATGGACCACCTCACATCATGCCCCTCGTGTCCGGACAGCTGTCAGTACGCGTGAGGAACTTATGTGTGACAACGACCATGCCGTTAGATATGATATGCCATCGACACGATAAGAATAAGAAGCAGGTCAGGTGCGGTCTTTATTACTTCGCGGTCAAAAAGACCGTCCCGCCTTGCCGCGTCTGCAAAGCGCCTTAGGTGACCTCTCAAACATTTCCACGTTTTAAAATGCAGTGCTGGAGAAACGTTTTAATACAAATACAATACAAATACAAAATATTTATTTCAGTTTCTTAAAATCAAGGCATTACAGTGATTATGAGTCCCCATTTAAGCAATAATTTAGCTTGCGTTTGGAGATTCCGCTCTTCTTTAACATTTTAAGAAATATATTACGAGTAAGTACCGTATCTATATAATAACAAAACTAAAAAATAATAATAATAAAATGAGAATCTAAATAAAATAACTTGGTTTACAAAACAATATTCCAGTAAAAAAAGAACCAAAGTGGACTATTTGCGTTTGTTTGTGTGTGTGTGTGTGTGTGTTTGTGTGTATTTATGTGTATGTATGTGTGTGTGCGTGTGGATGTATGTGTACTGCCTCTAAATGTGTTTCGTGTTTCTACCCTATCATTACTTGTACCATGTTTTCAATTTCCTCATAGTTTTTTGCATTTATCCATTCTATTACAGTCTTTTTACAACTATTGTATGTCTTCAGATAAATGGTTAAATGATTGTTAACGATATTATAGAGGTGGTATGATTGCCAATCGAACTGTCGCCTAGCAAAAGTGGACTTCAGTTTTAATGAACATGATTACCTAAGTCAGTTGAAGCAAAAAACAAATTAAACTGTTTAATTAAACTGTAGAACGCAGTGAGATAAAAGGCGACACCTTTGATAAAAGACGTAAGTAATGAGTAGTGTAATAAATGCATGTACAATAAATAGGGTACAACACCCATTAGGGTAATAATAGACAACAGCAATACAGTAAGTGAAAAAAGAAAATAAATGATCGAAAAACAAAATGTGTGAAGAGCTAAGTAAATAAGTAACTGAATATTGTGTTTATTGGCTTGTAATCTGATTTGATAAATGAGATCTACATCAATATACCTATTTGATGTTCTGAAGTTTGTGATGTCATCGTGGATGGCTTGCGTCCAAAACGAATGATGCGATGAGCAAATCACTACATTGCGATGGCTACAAAAATGCATCATCATTACTGACTGTAACGAACAACTACATTCACTGAATACTTATTTATGTATATTTATTTTATAATGGTTACTAACGACTTCGTCGAGGTGGAATAACTCTTTAAGAGTTTATCCCCTTTTTGATGAAAACTTAAACAGCTCTTCAAAAACACGTTAGCTTTTGTATTGCTTTGTCACTTTCATCCTTGTTGCTGCCGCCATTTGCGAGTAAGTGACATAACATGTCAATTGCTTTAACTATGCTTTAGCGTTGCGTTCGTTTTTGTGAATAAGGGGGTAAGCCATTATGTAAGTAAGTATATGAAGCTAAGCACCGCAAACACTCACCCAGCGTTTAAAGTACAACTGATTACCCGACTTGTGCAAACAGCTTTTATCTAGCTCTGTAAAAGCTCTTTAAGCTCAAGTCCCACCCAACGTGGAGTAATTCAGCCATCTTTGGGATAGCTCCATAAAAAACCCAATTAAAAATAAGGGGAAGACCTAAGACTACCACATTTTTACCACGAATGGTTTTTAATGTATGTGATGACATAAAACTTGTAGCTAATTATTCAATATGACATTGTGGTATACTTTTTCAAGTTTTTGAAAAGTATACAATTTTTGCTGTGTACTGTTGAGCTGTTATTACCAAAATGGTGGACTGCAAATAAAAGTAGCGTACAAATTTAGGCAACCATACAGCAATTGTTGCTGTTGCACAAATGAGGCCATAAAAGTAGTAAATCTAAGAAAAGCACCAGTAAGTACAGCAATAACTACCCACTTAAGAAAGAATTATACGAGCAAATCTGTAATGTGGAGTCTCCCAGTGGAAACTAACGCGCTCGGAAGGGTAACAATTACTTAGTTATTGATGGCTAACACGAACCCTATTTTCCCCCCAGACCTCGTAAATGTGCCACTTTGGAATGCCAAACAAACCGTTACAACACTAATAGTTCACAGATATTTTGAACATGCCTTGAACAAAATGTGATATTTGCATGATGTAAGTGAATTTAAAATTGTATTATAGTTTGTAATAAGTACTGTGTTCTAATATACAGTTAGCGTCTAAAATATGAGAATACTTTCGCACTATGTCTTTCTTGAACTTTTTGATGCTGTCATTGAAATGCATGCAAGTATAAAGTGCCGTCGTAAAGTGACGCCGAATTTACAGAGTTTTTAGAGGCGCGGTTTAAAAGCATAATGAGTTGGATAGTTATTTGCTGGCTGACACCTGGCAGAAGATGTAATCATAATAATTGACATCCAGCGATACTTGCGAGAAGTGTGTAAGGGACGCGTGGATTCACCACGCGTCTGACTGAACCCAGCTACTGCCAGACCATAGCGAACTTCGGTCAGACGCGACACGCCACAAAACGCCACCCAGCATTATTTCCTATAGTTCTCATACATTTTATAGGATGCCACACGCTTCAAACTATGGGAATAAGCCGGAGGCGTTTTGTGTCCGCGTTTTGTGGCCCGCGTGGGTTGGACGCTTAATCCCGAATCCACAAACGTCAATCAACGCTAAGCACGCGCTCACGCTCATGCTGTCACGTAAAATGTCAATAGAACTGAAAGGGACAGCTATTTACATCTGAGGGATGCTCAACGTTAATTTGCGTTTGTGAATTCGGGGGTTAATATCGCAAATTTCGGGTTAAAGACATTTATTCTCATAAAAATACAAGAATTCACTCAAATCAGACTTGCGACTAAAGGCTAGAAAACATGCTCGAGAAAGAAATATTCTTGTTATTAAACCACGTAAATCTCAATTATACAAAAACATGTTTTTAGTCAGGTGAGTTTGAGTTTGAGTTTTTAGAATACCTCTACTACATTCTATTTACGAGACGGTAGCTTTGTCGCCATTAGGTTTCTGAGTGCAGAAATTTAATCGAGTTTTTCAATTAACATAGAAATAGAGTCAACATACTCATTTAGTTAAAACCCCAGAGAGCAAGCAAAAGTACCCGGGAATCCATTATGAATTTTGCTTGAGCGTAGTTTGTAATAAGTAAGTCTTAAGAGTGCGCATAAAGCAAAACTACCAATCTTTTTCTTGATTGTACGTGATAAATACTAGATGAAATTTTATGAATTTTTTAAATGTTACGCTACATGATATTTTCAAGGGTTGTGTTTGATCAAAAACATAAAATAATTAAATTATCTCGATAAAAAAAAATCACGAAGTTACGTCTGATTTCCCCTTTTTTTCGTTTTATACTGGACATGGCAATTACTATGATGTCAATTTTTTTATAAATAATTATATTGAAAAATAAGTAAGGGCTATGTCTAGTCATTTTTTAAAATTCCTTTTAGTTTTGGATTTATAACGATTAAACACTTTTGGCACTTAATACGTTTTGATTCCGCGGAAAAAGCCATCTCCCGTCGCACGTTTGTGAAGCTTGACACATATTTCTATTTCACACATCAATACCGATCGCTCCGTTGAGACGAGAAGACTACGCTCAAATTCTTAGCTGCTCCGAGTTTCAAAATAAATAGTGAAATGGGGAAAAAGAAAAGGACTTTAAAAAGACTTAGTAAACGAGAGCTAAAAAAGTTACAAACTGAAAGGATGGCTAATTGTCGAAGGTATGTTGTATTGTATTTTAAGAGAAATAAATTCATTTGAGTCGATCTAGTAAGATGACGTAAACAGATGGTGTAAAGTATATGCTAAGTAATCACATGACTTTAGTTGGTCTCTTCAAATAATAGGTTGATTTCGAAGGAATTTGTTTCAATCCACCAGGTATTTATTGTAAGTAAATTGTTTTCAAATAATATTTAATTTTCAGAATTGCTGTATCTCAAAATATTTAACAATCTGACAGGTGTGATCAAAATGAAGTTGTGGAGGCATGCGCGTCGTCGACTATGTAGGTTTCTTTAAAAATAGTATCCATACTCGCTTTTCCATCTTGGGTTTTTTTTTAAATTAAATTTGAAGCTGGCTGAAACAATAACTAGTTACTACCACATGAGTAAATATACTAAGTACTGTGTTTATTTTACAGAATAACATTGAATTTGGAAAATGTAGAACCTAATAGACAGCCTATATCTACAGACTATTGTCAGCCAGAAAAAAATACTTACCGTAATGATTACTCGAGGAATGAAGAGAATACTCCAGAAAGGTATCCGCCTAAATTCTTACAGTACAATCGATAACATTTAAACTAGTGGAGACCTGTCATTAGAAAGATAACGAATGGGAAATAGTCATTTGAGAAATAACGTTAGATAATTTCTGATAAAGTTATCACTTTCCAAACCATCCTTTCTTAAATGAAAGTAACTAAGCGCAAACAGACGCCGAAATTAACCATTTCCCGCCTACTTTTTTGCCTGGCCGCTGCTTTGCACTCTCCTGTAAATATAAAATAAATCCGATCAGTTGAACGGAAAAGGGTGGATTTGGGTGGGGTGGTTAGAACTGCAACCACAAAACGCATGAGCCGAGCGATATTTTGACTCAGAACGCCACTTGCTACGAGCACTTTAATGCTTAATTGCAAATGACTTTCCTAATAGTGGGTAATTTGTGCCTTTTTTTAACATAAATTCTGTAAAATATGGCTTCCGCATTTTTTTTTCTACTGTGGCATTTCTGCATGTTTTTTTTTTGGGAATAGCTGAACTTTTTCATTACAGTTCATTGAAGCGACGACGCACTCTAAGTAGTCGGCCACAAGCTCAGAATGAAGATCAGGCTGAAAATTTGTACGATGCAGCAGAGAGAGTGATAATAGACAAGTTGTACTTTTTTGAAAAAATAAAAATGGTATCGAATCATGCTCCTCAATTCGGTTGCACTCTATCTAACTTAAACATCACAGGAGAAACGTGGGTAAAGTGGGTGGCCACCGTTGTCTGGGATTCACAAGGTTTGATCTACATCGATTACCGCGAGAAGGGTAAAACTATAACAGGGCTTTGCTATGCCGATTTATTGGGCTGATTCGACGCCGAATTAAAGAAAAAACGACCCCACCTGGCGAAGAAAAACGTGCTGTTTCACCACGACAACGCACCGGTTCACACGTGTGCCGTTGCCATGGTCAAATTGCGCTACAAATTGCTGCCCCATCCACCGTATTCTCCAGAGTTGGCCCCTTGAGACTTCTTTCTGTTTCTTAATCTGAAAAAAACACTCCCCGGGAATAGATATGGATCAAATGAGGAGGTCATTGCCGACGGGTTAAAAAAGTTTGAGCATCGCTGTGCTGAGTGTATCGAACAATGGAGACTATGTTGAAAAATAAATTGCCATTTTCCAAAATTTGCCTTTACTTTTTGTAGGCTAAGTAAGTATTTATTGAATGACCCTCGTATAATATGTACATACTTGAAATAAAGATGATGTTTTTGGCATTCATTTTCATTTTTCATTCACCTTTCCACGCCCTATAAACCAGATACAATTGAAAATCTATTATTATAATCGCTGACAATCGCGCCAGGCGGGATGCGACCCTTTAATTCGTCTTCAGTTGGTGGAGGAGAGTCAAACCACCCCCTCATGAGTTCTCACCTTGGCGTTGCGAGGGGGCTTAGTACCGGTGGTAGGGTCCAACCGCCGGGAAGCGAATAGAACTCAGGAGTGGCAGTGTGGTGGACTAGCCACCCACTCGCTGAGACACGTGGGGTTGCGGGGCCAGTGCGGCCTGCAAGCGCCTTGAGGCGCGTGGTAGCGGCCGCGGGGTTTTAGTCGGTAGGAGTCCAACATAAATTCGTCGTCTCCCCGGACGGCGAGGTATCAATGAAGATTTCCCCACGAAAAAAAAGGCGGGTCAAATCATGACACCGGGGAGCTTTTATTTCTAAATATACAAATGCGTCCACCTATTACCGTCACTAATATAGAACAAAGAACGCAAAAAACACCCGCTTGTGTATTTACTTTAAAATATTTATTTATATTTTTAGTATATAAAAATAAGTCGTGTTTTCCTTCCTGACGCTATAACTCCAGAACGCACTAACCGATTTCCACGGTTTTGCATTCGTTGGAATGGTCTCGGGCTCCGTGAGGTTTATAGCAAAGAAAAATCAGGAAAATTTCTACAGAAAAGCGGGAAAATCTTTTTTCACATACAGCTAAGTCCACGCTGACGATGTCGCGGGCGGCTGCTAGTATTTAGTATTTATTGTGAAAAAATCAACTGGTGACAGATAGACAGTGTAGTCTATGTAATAGGGTCCTGTTTTTACCTTTTGCATACCGATCCTTAAAAATAATTTAAAAGATGAGACTACTATCTACAACATAACATTCAACTTATTTACAAAGTAAAATTACACACATTAAAATGTAGGTAATGTATTCACAAAAATAATGCCCACTGTGTTATCTGATTGTTTTACGTATACTACGGAAGCTACGCGTTGAGCGAGCGAGAGAGATGTATTGTGGTTCGGCGGGCGATAGTGTTCGCAGAGAGGGGGGCGCGGGTGAATTTTAATAATTTGCTGGGTTTATACGCACTCTTAAGCTGAGCGCCTTATGTTTTTACGCTACAACTTTCACTAGGGTTGTCGAAAGTAAAAACTCCTCAACAATATTTGGAAGAAGGAGAAAAAATTGATTCCTTAAAACTGAAAAAAGTCCGGTAAGCTGTTTCTACTTTCATCTAGCCTATATTTCAAAGCTACAGCTACTGTGTTTTATATCATGATTTTATTTTTAAAAATTGAGTTTGTTTGAATTTTTTTTTGTTATTTTGCTTGTGTGCTCTTTTAATTTTTATTTGTTATTTTTAATGTAGCCTACTGTAAGGCCAATAAAAAAACGTTTCTTTCTTTCTTTTTTTTAAATGTCACATTATTTAAACCGAATATGTAATGCTCTTTCAGGGTTCACGTCGGATTTATGAATTATAGTAACATCTTGTAAACAATATGAAATAGTAAATACTTTTACTTTTGAGCTAGCCCTATCTTAATGTTGACCTCATCGGGGCTAGTGAAAACCTACGAGCGCACCGAGTACACTTACATGTCTTTCATTAGCTTTGCTGGTTTTACCACTGTGAATGTTTCGAGTTTATGGCAGATCTCGAAATATGGCATTTCTCGTTAAAAGTAAGAGTCCTTTTCGGTCCAAACTTGCTAAATCCTCGAAGCTGACCGTTTCTTGGGCCGTACACTACAAACTGATCATACTTCGCAAACTTTGGAAGAACAAGCATGTTACAGGATAAGAATCAAATCTTAGAATGAAAGTGGAAAACTTAGTACGGTCACTTCCTAAAGTTATGCCATTAGTAATATACCGAGGTTATACAGTGCGACAGTGCCAGCTTCACATAAATATCAGCTATAGTCCGTTCACGTTAAGAATGCAGAAATTTTTAAATTTAATTCTGTCGCACACAAAAAAACTCAGATCCACAAGCTTTGCGTTCGGAAGTATGCGTTCAGATAGTCACTGTGGTGGTGGTGAATGATCTGATTGGTAAGGGGGCGTGCTAGGTCGAAGAACAAGTATGAAATCACTGCATTCTTAACGCAAACGGACTATAGTTCATAATTTACAGTATCAAAAGGTAATAAACACATAATGTATCCCGGATATTGTTTCCCGGATGTACAGCATCTAAAACATCCGTGCTTTCTTTTCTTAATCTCTGCAACTGAAACTCATCACAGGGAAAGGAAAAGCGTGTACCTATATTGATCTCTACCAATACCATTTCGCTTGATAATACTATAGTTATTGTTACTCCTTATTATTGTCAGAAGACAATACATTATTTCACGTCCATGCCAAGTCAATATTCGTTCGTAATAAACGTATCGCTTCGGCGGCAGGTCGTAATTCTATCAACAATATCTAGGCCGAAAAAAGGAAGACGCCACAAGGGAAACGAAAGAATAATTCAATCATAATTGAAGCTTTTGTATTAATATACTCGTATTTTAAGAATAAGAATGATTTATTTCAGTAAGTTTGTACATTACAGTGAACCAAGGTAATGGAACATAAAAAATACTCGGGGTTTGGTTAGAGAGCGTCGTGGCCCAGTGGTTAAACACTCTGGCTCGGAATCCGATGGTCCCGAGATCAAATTTGACCGGAACACACCTACTTTGTGTTTATTGTAGAATTTGCGGCTAACTTTCCGGTGATGGACAACACCGATATAGAACCCAAGCCTAGATAACAGCGGTAGGCTCGCCCTTTACCACGTAGGGTTCCAATTTCTTCGGCGAAATGTGGGCTTCTGAATGTTCCGTTCACCATAACGGCAACAATCAGTGCGCCTCCGACTAACCCATTAGGGATAAGGTCGTGATGTTATGTTATGATTCGTTAAAAATCACGTAGTGTGAATAGTTTAAAAACATGTAATGTGTCTTCGAAATTCCAATTTTCTCTAGTGCACTCACCTAAAATGTCTACAATTCAAAAACAATGCTGCTTTATATACTAGCCCAACGACTTTGTGAGTACCTACTTAATTAACTATCCGACGGAGTGGTGTCTCACATTATTCCCTAATTCGTCACAAACATACTTAATTCAGGTAATTCAATCGGTTGGAACTAATCACGAAAGCTTTCAGCCGGAAGCTCGTTGTGTTCCAACGTGACGGGAATGACGTCACATCCAGTCGTTAGCAGAAGGCTTATAAGGGAATATTGAGAAGATCTAGAGAGTTGCCGAAATTAAGATTTTGGTTTGTTTGGATGCGATAATCTCAATGTACTGCTGCGCTTCAAAAAATCGGTTGTGTTGAATAGTTATTTATTACGGAACACTAAAGGCTATACTGCGCTTCAAAAAATCGATTGTTTTGAATAGGTATATTTTAAGGAATACTACATCACGCTAGGACTCATGGAAGTGCAGCAAAAAAAACTTGTTGAAAAAGGAAAAATGATTTTTTAATTCTCCTTGCATGCGGCCAAGTAAACTGTGAAACGATCATGCTCCTCAATAACGTTTATACGTTTTTTTTCCTCCCACGAAATTTTGCACAATAACTTCTCAGAAAACTCATCTTTGAAAATTACTACGTACTTAAGCCTATTTTGTTGGCATTATCAATGTATTCATTTAGTAATATTCATTTTGTTATTGTTTTTTTGTAATCTGTACTTTTTAAATCTCTAATTGGTCCGTTAAACTGATAGCTGATAGCAGGCTACAACTGATAGCTGATAGCAGGCTACAATGTACAATTATTTATATTTGTGGGTGCCGTTGAGCATTTAGCGATACTAGGGATTCAGTAAGTACTTGGTTATTCATATGAACTGTAGCTCAAAGGAAGTACAACTATAATCTAGTCACAAAGTCTCATTTAAAAAACTAATTCTAACTGTGTTCACTAGAACGCCTAATGACAAAAAGCAACGAGGACCACTCTTTTCCGTAGAAAATACAATCTACGTCTTTCACCGAATACTCTTAGCTCTGGTTATTTATTCTTAACAAAGTTCCCTTTCCAATGAAATTGTAAGTAATTGAGGGAGATAAACTTAACTTCTTAGCCAGATATATATTTTTTGCAAAATGCTCTTTGATTTTGCCCTCTTGTCAGGACGAATTAGTGGCAGCCCAAGCTACGGAAACAGCTGTTAGGTAATAAATACAATTGGATTATTGCTAATCAGAGGTAAGGTGACTTGGGCAAATACATGACTTCGGTCAAATGAAAATGAAAATTGTTTATTTCACGTAAACTTTTACAAGCGCCTTAGATTTCAAATAGATTTCTAGTTAAAGTTTACTTTAAATCAAAATAGCATCAGTATTGTTTGCTGTTCGTTGTTGGTTTATCCGTGTCGCGTAGATCAGACCGTGTAAAGTCTACAGGGGTCTATAACCCTCGGCCCTCAACGTCAGGCAAACGTCACGTATTGTCATTTGGGGTGGTTGAAAACATGGCGGCTACATCACTCCAGGTCACTCCACTTCACTTCGGCACTTCAAGAGCTTCTCTTCTTTACACACGTAAACCGAATGAGACACACAGGCTGGTATGAACGGAATGAATAGTACTTACGGATAGAAATATTAAACGTGATGGTGGTTCACGAGGCTTTACCTAAATCTGAGTATGCAGCATGATTCTAAATTTATTGGTCTCGAGACCCCTTTAAGCATTTTCTATTAGGTATGTTACATAGTTAAGGAATTAACCTCAGTTAGGAAATTTTGTTTGTGCAGTGCAGAAATACATTTTACGGTACTCGTATATTTCGTGACAAGCAACCCAAAAAGTCACAAAAACATTACACGGAATTGTTTTGACTTTATACAGTTTTATAAAACTTGAATAAAACCTAAAGAATTGGTTAGACGCTTAGGCTTTATCCGGCTGAAGCATTTTATCTCTTGGCCGCACTTTCTCATGTGGACCAAAGAAGAGAATATCTATGTGGCTATATCAACAGTTGATATATTTTCATACTGCGTTATTTTTCAGAACCCCTGAATTCCGAAACAAAACCATCTTAACAAAAAGAAAAATCAAAAGAGGTCTATAACCCCTATCGATAGATCCCAAACTAACAACTTCGAAGGGTCCTATGTAAACAACTCAAGCAGAATGCTCCCGACTCAACTAATGAGAATTTGACAACGTCCTGATATCAAGCGAGAATGTTTTTGTCATTAGACCCGAAATAACTGGAGATTTGTTCTTCCGAGCGTAGGCTGACACGTGTGCGTTGATATAACTTAATATACAGTGTGTCTGGTCAATCATAACGCCTAAAATAATTGACTTAGAGCTAAGATATTAACATCAGTTTTAAGATACTCTTTCAGTGCATTTAGAAAAATGGAAAAAAAGGTATCATAAGGGTTTTTTTTTTGTAACATTAACATTTCAAAAAAAAATACTTAAAATTGACGTTTCAAGAGTTTTTAAAGGTTTTAATGGAAGTTTTTTTAAATGTCAACTTACTGTCTACTTTTTCAGCTGCCGATAGAATCATTTTTCGTGCTTGTAGGTCCTGCACATCGGTTATATTGCTAAATAAATGAACACACCCGGGTTCGGTGACATAAAAAACCAATTTGGAAATGGAAGAAAAAAAAACAACATTGTCAATGCTTTTTAGCACCGGTAACCTATCTACATATTTTCATTATAATATCATTGCCCACGATCATATCCTAAACAGGTTAGTCAGAGGGATGGGATGGGTGGCTTGGGTTTGTTATCGGGGTTTTTCATCACCGGAGAGAATTGTATAATGAACACAAAGGACTCGTAGGTGATCCAGTGTGCCAGTCTTGAACTTGGTAACAGTCAACGAGCTCAGACTTCAATAATTAGGATGTAGCCGTAATCCAAATGATTTACAAAAAGACGTAGATAGGACCTCAGTACTGACACGATTTCAAAAATATTCCCCTGGCGTATTAATAATGTTCGAATGATAAAATATAATATAAATTGTATTCAAATATTTGTATGCTGTTTTATATAGCTAAGTAGGTCATTGTTCTTTTATTCATTTAAGACCACATTTTCATGAACTGTACCCTACTTAGAGACAAATAAAGATATTTGTATTTGTATTTGAAATTTCGGGTGCCACTTTTTTAGCACAAGTAAACTATTTACGTCTTTCCTAAGGGTCTACCCTTTATCGCAGAACTTTTTTTGTCATAATTTTAAAATGCATAACAACGGATGGCAGAAATTTCATTTCGCAGAAAATCATTTCACATACACTCATTTAGCAGACATTCAAAAAGCATAATTTTGCATGGCAGAATCATCTGTTGGCATAATTTTAATAAGCATAATAATCAAAAAGCAGAACCATGGTAACGCAGAAAGTTAACATGCAGAAACATCACATAGCAGAAAGTTAATATGCAGAATTATCTTTTGGCATACTTTTTTATATCCATATAAATAAATGGAATGAAGCAGCAAGCTAATCAGGCAAGTCGCTTTTTGGGTTTAAAAAAAAATAACCACGAAGGTTTAAGGCGGGAGCTTCGCTCCCGCCTTAAACCTTCTAACCTAATCTATCCGTGTCGGTTTCGCCCCGACTCTAGTAAAGGGCAGACAAGTATCCCAATTTGTTGTTATAACAAATACCACGAAACCACGGGAGCAATGGAATGACAATAGTATGGGTGAAATTCTACCAAATAAGCATTATGCAAAAAGTAATTATGCATCATGGAATTTTGCCAAATAAAAAGCTGCCAAACAAAATTCTGCTATCTTAAAAGTATGCCATTGGAAATTCGGCCATACAAACTTTCTGCCAAATGATGATTATGCTAAGTATTTTTTCTGCCTTAAATATATTCGGCCAAAGAAGATTATGCCAAGTGTGTTCTGCAAAATGAAATTCTGCGAAAAAAAATTCTGCCAGATAGAAGGAACCCCTTTCCTAATAATTTCATTGCGTAGTCATGTGTAATGTAACATGAGTTTAAAATACAAACAGATGGACAGGATGTCAGTACCTATAAGTAGTCAAATTCAGAATTTGACCCATGAATCCACTCTATCTGGTTTCTGTAAAATGAAACATACTAAAACTCAAGCGTACGTTTAAAATTGGTTTTTATCCATAGCTACAAGACTTAAAAGTAAATTTCCATACTGATTAATAGGGAAAACATCAATAAATAATTCCGTTGGAACAAAAACGTCGGTGTAAATTTTGTTTACTGTAATATTTACGTGTAAGATTATTGCTTCGTGTTACAACACAGGCATCACATGATAAATGCGAAAAAATAAGCAATCTAAATTCGGCTGTATAACGCCGGGAAATAAAGTCGACATTAGGAATGGCGAGAAATGTATACGCTATTTGCAATTGAATGTAAAACGTAGTACGCGAATACAGAAGATACAAAAGAGTGGATGCGGCAATAAAGTAAATGACCAAAAAAAAACTTATCTGTAAAAGTTGTATACTCTCACCTGGAGGATTTTATTTGATGAAACTGATCAGCCTATAACACAAATGATAAGAACCAAGCCCAATTACCTTTATATTTCCTAAAATATCCTTTTAAATTAAGTTCTTTTGTATGCTATGCTGTCATACAAAATTATTAAAGGTTTCCCTAATGCAAAACATTAAACAAAAAAACAAAGAAACTCAACATAAATTAAAAACTTTAAAAATTCCAAACTACTTACTACTGGCAAGGCAACACAAGGCAAACATAGCCTTTGCGAATTTAAACAAGATGCCACATCCAAAAACCTGAGTATTCCATCCACGTTCCTGGTGATGACAGGGCTATAAACGCCGTGTTTGACTCATAAACCCTACATTTTATACGACCACTCTAGCTTGAGCCATAAGCTGTTCGACCTGATTTACGTTACCGGTTTTAATAGTGGTAATTATAAATTACATTTATCGCTACAGGCGGGAAGGAACGCTTGCAATCAACGACGCTAGACTGTTTGTTGCTTTTGCTGAATTTACGAGTGGAAAAATCTCTAATTGGAATATAAAATCCTTCGATGTAAGATTTGCTCAAAACATGGGGCCATAGCAAAATGGCTATGGTAAACAGGTTCAATCGCTTGAATGTTCATAGTTGTTACGGTAACGGTTAAACAAATCAAGGTATCTATAGCTGTTATGAAAGGCCTCTGACCAGCTATGGTATTCCGGTTGGCACCAAAACTCACTTCGCTCATGGTGATGGAAACTCATCTTCATAATTCCATTTCTTTGCGACTGTGGTCGTTCGAGAGAAAAAAACTTAGCCAAATATTTAATTATTTACATACAAAATGAGAGAAAACACTCTTAATTAGTGTTTTCTTTGAAGTGTGAAGCGTATTGATGATTGAAGTGAGCATGAAGCACCGAGATGTGAAGTGATGTCCGCCGGATGCCACCCCAGTTGTTGATGAGATTTCCAGAAAAAGTTAAATGACCACTGAAATTTTCAAATTTACATTTCCAAACCGAGGCTTTCAAAAGTTGGGGTGGAACCCCGAAGATTTAGGAACAGGATTACAATAGGAAATTGGAAAGGAAACTCGACATCAACCGCGCTCTGATCGAGGTAATAACTTTTGCTCCCGAGAATTAATCTAATTTACTTAGTCAAAGCCTTGAAGTCCAAGTTTAAGAGGAAGTAAATGATATTAGAGTTGAACAACTTTTATATTATTTTGAACAATTTGAAATGTAAATATTGTTCTGGCAGGACACAGCTTTTAGTTACCATACGGATACGGAATATTATGTTATAATCTGTGCAGTTGACTTTATAATTATTCAACAAGTTTTAATGAATGGCAGCATTGAATACCAATAAACGTTTTCTCTGAACAGTTTTACCTTCAAGGTCAGACAGAAAAATGAATTAAGGAAGGTATATTATGATTATGTACATATGAGTAGATCTAAGTATATGTACATACGAGAAGAATAATTTGGGGCGGAGAGGTTCTTGAATGGCGACCGCGTACCGGACGACGTTCCGTACGCCGGCCCTCCGCAAAGTGGACTGACGATCAGATCAAGGTCGCAGGAAACCGCTGGATGGGGACAGCGCAGGACCGATCGTTGTGACAATCCTTGGGGGAGGCCTATGCCCAGCAGTAGGCGTCGTTTGGCTGTACTGATGATGAAGATTGTGACTAGTGCAAATTTTTAATCAACTCACAAAAATGAATATAAATAAACGTTAAGCTGCTGTAAACAGCTTGGCTAACTACCCTAGGAAAAAATATCACAGATATTTCAAAAAAATTACCATTACATTGATTTTTACAGATTGCAACATCATTTTATTATTTTGTATACATTATTTTTTCTGTTTCCCACCGTTTTGTCACTAATGGCAATGTAGTTGAAACTTTCTAGTCAAGAACTCCGGCAACTTCATTGAACCGCGATGAAGTTACGACTGAGCCAGCGGTTGGCTCATTAGCTCCAACCCTAAAAAGTTCAGAGACGAAAAGAGGTAATTTGATCAAGAAATTACTAATAAGAAGTTAAGTAAGTGGATATTTCTTTGTAGTTTTTCTTTAAATTCTTCCATTACCTTAAAAAAAAGTAGTTCGGCATGTTGAACTTCGCGTAATATTTATTATAGCTTCCTAAGAGGGTGATCTGCCTTAAATATAGATAACTAGCAGCCGCCCGCGACTTCGTCCGCGTGGACTTAGCTGTATGTGAAAAAAGGTTTTCCCGCTTTTCTGTTCAAATTTTCCAAAATTTTCTTTGCTATAAACCTCACGGAGCCCAAGGCTTTTCCAACGAATGCTAAACCGTGGAAATCGGTTCATGCGTTCTGGAGTTATGGCGTCAGGAAGGAAAACCCGACTTATTTTTATATAGTAGACTAGCAGCCGCCCGCGACTTCGTTCGCGTGGACTTGGAGAAGATTTTCCCGCTTTTCTGTTGAAATTTTCCTGAATTTTCTTTGCTATAAACCTCACGGAGCCCGAGACCTTTTCGACGAATGCAAAACCGTGGAAATCGGTTAGTGCGTTCTGGAGTTATAGCGTCAGGAAGGAAAACCCGACTTATTTTTATATAGTAGATAATGAAAATACGTCGATGACATTCTAATACAGTCTTAGCACTATCTACTGTACTTTATGGCTTAACAAGCCAGTTCACTGCCCACTAGTACCACCAATCGTTTTTTTATCAATTGTTGTATATTATGTCTGTTTTGTTTTTATGTCTGTCAGACCAGTGCATTGAGAAGTCGTGTTTAGTTTTACATATGTTTCTTTCTACGTTCAAGTGTTTGAGTTTATTTGTATTATTGTTTGTAAGTAAATCTTTTATTGATATTTAAACCTCGTTTCATACTCCATCAACCAGCCCTTTCCTAAAATACAGTCCACACTCTTTCTTAACATCTTCATTTCCTTTCGTCTTGTTCAGTATATTTCAGATATCTAAACAATAACTGTCTTATTAGGATCATGAAATAAGATATTTTCTGTATTTTAAGATGATAAATAACAGAATAATTATTATCTTTGTGTAAATAACACTTTGTTATTGTCTCACATATAAGTAAGACAGAGATAATTAATTACATATTTTGTTACTTATCAACATATTATCAATATAACCAATTTGTGATTTTTGCTCAAATTGTAAACTTTCAAGGAGATAAATATTGTCAACATAATTATAGTTTACTGGTGAATGAATATTCGTATTAATTATTGTTGTAAAATAAATCAATTTCCTTTACCTTCTAGATGCGGATACGACACGTGAACGTCTCTTCCTACCCACCGTAAACAAGCTCAAGGCCACTCCGCGAGCTATGAAGAGGGGTAATTTGCTACGAGATCCAATTAGACAAGGAAACCCGTAGCCGAACTAAAGCCAGCTTCGTAGCACTCGTAGCATTGCGTAGCACGAAACGTATAGAACTGCCAGCCGTTTGGAATTACAAAAAAAACGGTTATCTGTTAAGTCGGTTTACTGACGATTGGTTGAACGGGAAAACTTCATAAATGGAACGCCTCAGAGTGACGTAATGCCGCATGCGTTTTGTTTTTTTTTGTGCGTGCAGCCGCCTCTATCGAATTATAGGACGTTGTCACGTCAAAAAGGTTCTGGATATCTGGAACATCTTACAATGGAATCATTTCTACGAAAATGCACTTACAGCTTTGAGTGTGAAGTCACTATTGCTAAAGCAAAACGAGAAACTACGTGACTTCAGAGTGAGCAAACAAATTGGATCGGAGTTGCATTTCTCACTCGGTAAAAATGTGTCCTACTTTTTTAAGATTGCATTTGGAAAGTAAAGAGCATAAACAAGAAATGTATCCTAATTTAGCGTTCATTTATTTAATTATTCTTTATTGCACAAAAGTGAAGTACGAATGGCGGACTTAATGCCTAGAGGCATTCTCTGCCAGTCAACTAAACGGCATAAATATTAATACTTAAGACGGTGCACTTGGCTAAAGTAAAAACAAGCAAACTCGTATCTAAACACACACACAGGTTACACGCAGGCGTAGTGCCCCAAAACGTATACAATGAACACTAAGTAGGTGTTCCGGCCAGAATCGAATTTAGGCCTACACAAATTCCGATTCAGTTTTCAACCACTAAGATCACGAGGCAATTAATTAGTCGTTTTTGTAATCTAAAATGAGGCAGTAAACTAGTCACCCTTTTAAATGAAAATAAAATAAAATAAAATTGCTTTTATTAGACAAAACAAGCTCTCACTCAGTTATTGACTACCTCACTTAAACTATAGTTAAATTACATCACGCAGCTTGTAGTGCCTATTGGCAAAGGCTTCCTCCAGATCGTTCCATTGGACTATGTCTGTGGCTGCTCTCATCTATTGTGGTCCCAGGGTCAAACAGATGACATCTTCCCAACGCCTAATCTGCCGTCCTCTGGCCCTTTTGCCATCCCGTGGGTACCATACAGTGACTTGTTAGCTCCGCTTTAGAGGGTAACATGTGGCCTGTCTACTTCCACTTTAATAGATCGGTTTGATCTAGTCTGTGGTCAAAAATGGTCATAAAATGGTCAAAAGGTCTGCACAATTTCATTGCTTTTCTGGCGTGGCTGGAAAGTATCACACTGTCCGTCACTTTAGTCACCCGTTTAGCGGGGTTACCTATCATAAGACCGAATTTTCTTTTCCCGAATTTCACTTTCCCGAAAACGTTTCGTTTTTTTTCGTTCGGCATTTTTTCATTTTCCCGAAATGACGTTTGCCACTGTATCAGTTGACCAATTATCAACTAGATTTTTTTCGTTTGCCAGACGTTTTATTAGGCCACAAAACGTTTTACCGAAGTGATGATTGGCCGAAATAACAATTGTCCGAAGTATTGTTTTCCAGAACAATCATTAGACCACTGTTTTGATTGCCATATTTTTAGTTTACCAAACGATCATAAAAAAGTTACGGGCTTAATGCAAGCAGCATAAAAGCAGACAAGGAATTTTTGAATTTAAAATAAAAAATGCAAACGGCATGCAAGTCTTCAACATGCGAGTTTAGGGAAAGCACAAGAATTCTGTCACGGCTCCGGCATTACGGGGCTCCGGCGGTTCCTCGCGTGCTAATCGTCGCAGATGGCTTTCGCTCAGCACCACAGCTTCGGCTTGTTGGCCGGCTTCGCCGGCCAGCCTCAGCCGCGGCACCTCGCTCATAGCCACCTGCTCCTCAGCCCGCGGGCCGCCTCGCCCCTCCATGCCTACGCGCTTTTAAATAACACTCTTGGGGTAGGGCAAAACAAGTACCACGTGGTGTCGGGGTTGACTGAGTCGGATTCGCCCTGATGTTGAAATTACTGAAAATCAACCTCAACGAGACGTTGAACGTTATCATACAGTTGTTGTGGCCTAGCAATATTCGGTAAAATGTGATTTAGTCAAAGTGATCATATGCCAAATAAGTCATCTGGTAAATGAAAAAAGTTGGAAAAAGACTTCGGGCAATAGTAAAAAGTTTATTCTGAAATTCGGTTTAACGTAGTTCGGTATAACGACACTTATGTCAAAAGATACTTCGACGAGTTAAAAATATGTCAAACAATACATCTGGCAAATGAAATGTTGGTCAATAGTTTTCAGTCAAATGAAATTCGGAGTAGTAAATTTCGGACAAGTGATGGGTTCCCGTTTAGCGGTCATCAAATAAATCTGAATTTCCAAGAAACTAGGCGTCACTTACAAATCGATTGGGAATCCGGACAAAGGGAAATGGCTGCGGAATTTGCGTGACACAAATTAATGGATGTTACTCAACTGCGTGTTTTACCCTATTAAATTAGCTGTCATTTGAAAAGCCAAGGGGGTATTGGGACTGTGAATTCAAAATTATTTTGTAACAAATCTTTTCCTTCGTTATTGTACAAAATTACAATTAAATTTTCCTACAAATGGCGGACTTGGACCTAGAGGCATTCTCTACTAGTCAACCGCAAGACATACTCCATATTTCAACAACTTTCCAATTTACAGAAAATGAAAAAAAAAACAAAAGACATCACATGTTGCTAATTATCATTATAAAGCAGAACTCAACATACATAACTATTCAAGTATGTTGAATTCTGCTTATAAATACATACATACTGGGCTACCCTGTCCAAAACGAATATCAAAATTGGTAACAAACCACAAAGTACCTAGGTAGGTGGTAACTACTAGTAGTTGAAGTTAAATTGTGGTATCCACGCTATATCGTCTTTGTTATTGAATTATTTCAAAGTTGTAAATAAATAAAGAGTAAAAGTAAAAAGTTCAGTTGCAAGTAGTGTAAGTATTCCCAAAATCCTTTGGCAAATATTATGCCGAAAGTAAAGTGTTCATTGTGATAGGACAAGATCTTAAGTAATACTTAGGACAAAAGTAAGAACTCCCAGGACAAAAAGAAGAGAGGCGAAACAAAATACAAGAGCGTTTGTCTTCACCACAGTATAAATATTCCGAACAGTATACAGTATACTAAAGATCTGAAAACCAGAAAAAGATATTTGGTCATGTTGGCATCAGGCAGGTCATGTTGGTCATACATACATTTAAAAAGGCAAAGGCTACCTCAACTTACCTCAACTATGAGATCGCGCGAGCTATGCTCGAACACAACAGTTTAATGTAGATTGTTGGAGTACTCATTTGTAAGTACACGTGTTACACAGATTTGGTAAAATAGAGTCGTAATGTAAAATAAGCATCTCTGGATATTACATTATTCTACACAGCGCCATCTAGCCCCAAAGTGAGCTACATAAAGCTAGTATTATGGTATACTGTACTACGGATAAAAATACTTAAATACTTCTTTTCTTTAGTAAATATCTACAAACGTAATATACATAGGAAACACAAAGACCAATACAAACGATCTATTCCTTTCTAATACCAAAAAGTAATACCAATGGTATTAGTTTGTAATCGTAATAATTTTCTATTCCCGACGAATACCAAATTTTAAATATTTCAATGTAGTTTTGGTATTCGTCGGGAATAGAAAATTATTACGATTACAAACTAATACCATTGGTATTACTTTTTGGTATTAGAAAGGAATAGATCATACAAACAGGCATGTTCGACCTTTGGTGTAGGAGCCTACTTCTCAACCATTACACCAAATCGGTCGTTAAGAAAATATAATATGTACCTATTCATAATGTTTTATCTCCTTTAGGTTGGAAATGTGTAGTTAACCATAAACATATGTCGATAAACAGCTGGCAAACTTAGTTGTGTGTGGGTATTTTTCTAAGCAAATTTTATCACATACAAATCACCTATCTACCAGTCAATTAGCGGAGACTGAAATACTGATTCTATTTAGTCTGTGTCCTTATCATCTAAAAGAGATCATAACATACTATCTTCATTTCAATATGAGATCGAACGTGTATGTTCTTATATTAATCCTTTGAGACGAACTTAAGTAGGTACTCAGAATGTTATTTTGTTTTTACGTACATACATGGGCTTGGTATGAATGTTATTACGGGACCAAGAGATTAAGCTGATATAATGTTATTACATTACATTTCTCAGCAAGAAATAAAAATATATATTTCCAAAGTTAAATACCTACCATAAAATAACATTGACTGCATTAAGCTCTGTTACATCGCAGCATTCTCATACGTAAATTGATAGTATAAATAAACATTTTACTTCCACTTATTCAATCTAATTTAATTCAAAAACAATTATTTATAACTTCTGTAGCATAAAACTAGACACTAAAACTAAAAAATACAAACTAAAAATAAAACACATGCTAAAAATCACTTAAAAAATGAGTCCATGTGGTAGGGTACCCAAGATGCTGGCGAGCATTCCCCCATTGAATCGCTGTGCAAGGAATGTAGCTCTTGGGTCATCAGTTTTTTTTAAATAATAAACAACTAGTAAGTTTAAAAAAAAACCTAGTTTTATGCTATAGAAATCATAAACTAGTCTAACAAATCCTACAATTAAATATAGGAAAGCCAGAAAAAGACATTAGGTTCCCGTCTGACGCCATAAGACCAAATTAATGTCTTTTTCTGGTTTTCCTATCTTTAGTAATACGATAACGCACTATCCCTAATGCTAAAAATAAAAAATAACCTAAATCTTGAAATTATGAATGTGAGACAAAAATAGACTGAACATTTGAAAAATGTTTAAATCGGTCAAACAGTATTGCTAGGCAACTAAATTGTTAATTATACTCTCTCCTTGTCCGAGACGGATTACTAATGTAGTTTACGCTTTCATGCGATAACCATCACAATATTTCCAAGCCTCTGAAAAAAAAGTAAAAAACAACAACAACGGTTTCCGAACGCACCTGTCAAACATCATTACGTTTTGTTGTGCGAGAAATGCCATCACGCAAATTATTTATTTTGGTTCAAAAAGTGTTATTTATGAAGATATTGAACAAGTTTTGTGTAGAAAGATATCACAAAATGTGCAGCACCACCTTTTATACTGTGTTTCGACAAAATGGAATCGATCATGATGCTACAGGTTGATCATGCTAAGTATCCGGCAGGTAAGAACAAGAACAAAACAAAAGGGAAGCTGCACTAAAGAAAATCAAGATGAAAGGTCAGTAATATAAAAGATAATACATCTGAAATAAAGGTCTGAGTACCTATCTAACAAGTTTTCATAACTTGAAGAATTAATTGTTGCTATGTTGACAAGTTAGGTTAAGGTTGTGTACCTTTTTTCACGCGGCAAATTCAAAATGAGGTACATAACCATAGATACAAATTCGGAATATTCGAGCGATTTAGATTTTTAGGTTGGCGAACGAATGTTGTACTTCCGTAGTTCCGTGTCCGTTTGGGAAGCCATGTTTTTTTTTTCGTCGGTCGGTTAAACTTCGTCGGTCGGTTAAACTTCGTCGCAAATTGTAAAAACTCGTCTTAGTCTTATAAACGGTTATTGAGTGTTTCCGAGTGAAAAGATGGGCAAGAGAAAACGCTCTAGTCGTTCAAGAGACAAAGAAAACGATGATTTAAGGAAAAGACTGAAGAAATTAGAAAAAAGATTGGAAGAACGAGAACGAAGACCTGGGACTCCACCAACTGTCGGAACGCCGCCAAGGCCTGGAACTCCTCCACTAGCTATTAATTCCCCTGACGAAATGGAAGAAATAGCAGGTCAGTACCACTAAAGAACTTTAAACTAATGGGTAGATTCAGGCAGGTTCAGGAAAGGCTCAGCACTACCTACCACTAGCAGGTAGACACTTGTCATTGGAAAATCTGTGCGCTACCACTAGCGGGTAGACATTGGTTATGGAAAAATCTAGGCGCTACCACTAGCGGGTAGACACTTGTTATGGAAAAATCCATGCGCTACCACTAGCGGGTAGACAATTGATTTTAAAAAGAATTGAGCACTATCACTAGCAGATAGACTATTTCATATTTGAGGGCTATAACTAGCCAACACATCCTTCTCTAAGGAAATTTAAGTACTACCAAGTGGGTGACCACCCCTATAAAATTAAGAACTATTGCCTTACTATAGAACTAACACAGAGTGGTGTGAGACTAACAAAAGTTGATTCGGTCCTTGTTGTTAGATATTTATGGAGATGTATAAATAGTAAAAAAAATTTTTTGATGTTTTTAGGAAACAATATTAATGAAGAACTACTGATGGCTTTGGGACAGGAAGGTCAAGACATTGAAGTCGTTGGAGAAGAACTTCAACCCCAATTAGTTAGCCAGTGGTCTAATCTTATTCAGCAAGGTCTGCCCAAAGAAATAAAAGAAAACCTTATAAAGAAGTACCCTACCCCAAAAAATTTCCCTTTGGCAGTTCCTCCAAAGATGAATGTGGAGATAGCGGCATCATTATCCGAAGCCACAATAAAGAGAGATAGAAGAATTATTAACCGGCAAATGCTCATAGGCAAAATGATGATTGCTTTGGGAAAGGCGTTGACCAGTGTCCTGAAAGGCAACCTTAACGTAAAAGAAATAGTAGAACAACTGAACGATTCTGCAAAATTAGCAGCAGAAGTAATGTATCAGAACTCATCCTCCAGGAAGTTCTTTTCTCTAGCAGGCACTACAACACTTGTGAAAGAAGCGGTGAAAAATATTAAGGCAGATGAATTCTTGTTTGGAAAAGATTGCGGAGAGCAAATAAAAGCTGCACAGGCAGTACAAAGAACAAGTACGCAGATTAAAGCCATTCCTTATAGACAGAGAAACCAGGAAAACTGGAAAGGCCCGCTGCAGCATCGCAGCGGGCAGTCATACCGTCCACCAGCACGAGCTCGTCCAGCACAGCCAGTCCGGCCTTCGCAACCAGTTCGAAGAATGCAGCCGGCTCCCAGAGCACCACAGAGCAGAGCAGATGGAGAGGAAGAAGCCAACTCAGCCGCAGAAGACGGGCCAACCCAGATACCGCCGTTACTAGAGGTACCAGCTGGTAAAATCCAATTTCATATTAACAAGTGGACAGAAATGACTAATGATCCAGTGATCTTAAATTGGATTAGTGGATATGATATTCCTTTCAGTTCCCTTCCCCCAGAATTTGAAACACCACCTCAATACTGGTCCTGTAAGGAAAAGAAAATTATTCAGACAGAAGTCAACAAGTTAATAGATTTAGGTGCAGTGTCAGAATGTAGTTATTCAGAAGGCCAGTTTACATCTCCAACATTCGTTATAACCAAACCAGATGGAAATTACAGATTTATTCTGAATCTTAAAAGACTAAATATGTTTATAGAGACAGATCACTTCAAGTTAGAAGACATCAGAACTGCATGTAAACTAATTTCAAAGGATTGTTACATGTCGAAAATAGATTTGAAAGATGCATACTTTAGTCTGGCAATAAGTGAGCATTCTAAAAAGTTTTTAAGATTTAAAATTGAAAATAAATTGTATGAATTTAACTGTATTCCATTTGGGTTATGTACAGCTCCATTTGTATTCACCAAACTTATGAAACCGGTTTGTACTTATCTCAGAAAGAAGAATATTATTTTGACATGCTATTTAGATGATGTAATTTTTTTCAACTTATCGAAAAAACAATGCCGTAATGATGTACAGCTGGCTTGTAATTTGTTCCAGGACTTAGGTTTTATCATAAATTATAAAAAGAGTTTATTAACCCCCAAGAAGGCCTGTACCTACTTAGGTTTAATACTAGATTCAGTAACAATGTCTTTATCTGTTCCAAGGGAAAAGCAGTCAAATGTACTGGAAATAATTAAATATTTTGAAAGTAAAAGCTTCTGTAAAATAAGAAAATTTTCACAGCTGTTAGGAAAATTAAACTCAATTTGCCCAGCTATTCCCTATGGAAGGGTTTACACTAAGTTACTGGAAAGGGAAAAATATTTAGCATTATTAGAGTCAAAAGATAACTATGAGGCACAAATGAAGATGCCTAGTTTTCTAAGTAATGAGTTAAACTGGTGGAAAATGAACATTAGCAACCGCAATCCCATTAGACAACATATTTTTTTGTTAGAAATTCATACAGATGCTTCTAAAACAGGATGGGGAGCAGCTTGTAAAGGAAAGCGAGCTTCTGGTTCATGGTCTTCTTCTGAGAGATTGTACCATATCAACTATTTAGA
This sequence comes from Udea ferrugalis, assembly GCA_950022985.1. Classification (NCBI taxonomy): domain Eukaryota; kingdom Metazoa; phylum Arthropoda; class Insecta; order Lepidoptera; family Crambidae; genus Udea; species Udea ferrugalis. The sequence continues at coordinate 1,483,879 of OX465521.1, forward strand.
ATTAAAGGCAGCTTTCTTAGGACTTCAATGTTTTACAGATAAGATAAATAGTTGTGAAATTCTTTTAAGGGTTGATAATACCACAGCAGTTGCTTATATTAATAAGATGGGGGGTGTTCAATTCCCCCATTTAAATGACATTACTAGACAATTCTGGGAGTTTTGTGAAAGTAAAAATATTTGGGTTTATGCTTCATATATAAATACTAAAGAAAATGTGGATGCCGATTTTGAATCTAGAAGAACTAACATAGAATGGGAACTTTCAAATAAAGCATTTCAGGAAATAGTAAGAAAATTTGGGTCTCCACAAATAGACTTATTCGCTTCAAGAATAAATAATAAATGTAAAAAATTTGTGTCGTGGAAAATAGATCCTGAGGCTATGGCAGTAGATGCATTTACATTAAATTGGAACAAGATGTTCTTTTACGCATTTCCTCCATTTTCACTGTTATTAAAATGCATACGGAAAATTAAGTCTGATAAGGCGACTGGTATTCTAGTATTTCCATACTGGCCATCCCAACCCTGGTTCCCAATGTTAATGCCTTTATTAGTTGATGAAATCATTCAATTTAAACCTGACGAAAGATTATTAACTTCTTCTTCCAGGGAGACTCATCCTTTGCACCGGCAGCTTATCCTGGCAGCAGGGCTGTTATCAGGGAAGCCTTCATAAGACGGGGCACTCCAAAGTCAGCTTTAGCCATAATGTTAAACTCCCTTTCCATTAATACTATCAATCAATACGATTGTACATACAAGTTATGGTGGCAATATTGCTATAGGCTAAAGCTAGATACATACCAGGTCTCAGTTCCCTTTGTTTTAAATTTTCTAAGTGAACGCTTCGAATCTGGTGCCTCTTATAATACCTTAAATACCGTTAGATCAGCACTTGCTTTACTAATTGGACCAAAACTAGGTGCTGACGACAGAATTAAACGTTTTTTTAAAGGAGTGTTTCGTTTGAAACCTCCAACTCCCAAGTACAATGTAACATGGGACCCAGGATTAGTGTTAAATTATTTAGGATTAAATTATCAAAATGAAACTCTAGATCTGCAAAAGGCGACCAAAAAATTAGTTGTGATTTTAGCACTTACTACTGGACATAGAGTCCAGACGTTGTCGTTAATAAAATTAGAGAATATTAAGTTCACTCTAAGTGGAGTTGAAATAAGGATTCCAGACCATATTAAAACTTTTAAGAAAAATTCACTACAGCCAATATTACATTTAAAAACCTACAGTAACAATTTACAAATCTGTCCTGTGCATGTATTGAAGACATATCTAAGTATCACAGAACCTCTTAGGGGTGACATTAAGAATTTATTCGTAACTTTTAAAAGACCATATAAAAAAGCTACTTCTCAAAGTATAAGCCGTTGGATAAAATCCATTTTAGGGGAAGCTGGAATAGATACATACATGTTTTCGGCGCATAGCACCAGACATGCAGCAACATCTGCTGCAAATAGAGCTGGATTGAGTATAGACCTGATTAGAAAAACTGCTGGCTGGTCAAATAATTCAGCGGTGTTTGCAAGGTTTTATAACAGACCGGTATCAGAAGACCCATCATCCTTTTCTTCCACTATATGTAACTTAAATGATAATAATGATGGTTAAATATTAAAATATGTTACTAAATGGCTCTGTTGTTGTTCTTTTTTTTGTGATTATTATTTGATAAATGTGACTAAACAAATATATGTTTTTTAATCAAATTACTTGTTTTAGATTCACAACCCTTTCTTTGAACATCTACATTAGTAATCCGTCTCGGACAAGGAGAGAGTATAATTTAATATTTAAACGAACTTACTTGTAAGTGATGTTCAACTAAAATTATACGAAGCTCCTTGTCCGAGACGGCACTCCCTACCCAACCCACCCCGTACCAGGAAGGGTTGTTCATAACATAAGACAGACTTTGAACGTAATGATGTTTGACAGGTGCGTTCGGAAACCGTTGTTGTTGTTTTTTACTTTTTTTTCAGAGGCTTGGAAATATTGTGATGGTTATCGCATGAAAGCGTAAACTACATTAGTAATCCGTCTCGGACAAGGAGCTTCGTATAATTTTAGTTGAACATCACTTACAAGTAAGTTCGTTTAACTATTAAATTATGCAATTCGTTTCACGACACCAATGTTCCCCTATAATATAGGCGAAGACATTTTAATTATTATATCTCACATAGTTGTGGAGTGGGGTCAGCTTTTCTTGTTTTTTGACCTGTCGTATGGGGCATTAGAATACTGCCAAGGTTTCCCCCCAGCCTGTCGTAAGAGGCGATTGAAGGGGGGCCCCGGGGTCGCTAGGAGCGCACACGGTGGGGACCGTGTGCCTCCATTTCTGTGCAGACGAACGACGACTGTTCCAGACGTGGAACGCTCTTCCAGCGCATGTGTTTCCTTCTTCCTACAATCCCGGGTTTTTTTAAGCGGGGCGTGAAAAGGCATTTATGCAGGCCTTCAAAATGAGATTGACCAGCAAAGTAGTTTTCAATTACTGTGCTTGTCAACCCCATATCTGGACCTCACGACTGCTTCCCATCAGGTGGAGTGAGGTCATCTTGAAGACCACTATAAAAAAAAAAAAAAAAAGGGCGGCAGTGTGGAAGGGCCTCGCACTGCCGGTGCCGCGCCAAGGATCCTCGGGTAGAGTCCCTCTCGGTGGTACTCAGGGACCTTTGGTAACGCGCAGCAGGTGGCCTCCGCAGAGTTTAGTGGGTATTCCTTTTCATATTGGGGTGAGTGAGTCCCACGCTCCCCCGCTCTCCTACCCTGGGAGCGGGATAGTGCGTAAATGCATTCTCTGCGTCAAAAAAAAAACTTGTTTTCCTTCTCCACTTCACCCTGTCCTCGTTATCGTATCGTATCGTGTTTCTTTGAAGCGTAATAAATAATATTGGTCTGGTGTTAACGCACCCTAAGCATCGCGTTTGCTTTGCAAATGACTTGTTATTAAATCTATTGACTTTCCGATCCATTAGATTGATTTACTTATCGCAGTTCGAGTTTGACTGCCCTTTGAAAGGTAGAGGGACATTTGAGAATAAACAAAGCGCATAATATATTATTATTTTCTCGAGCAGAGTATTTGTTAACAGCATTGTATCAACATCACATCATCCTAAAGTTAATGAGACAAGATTTTCTTAAAGTAACATGGCCAGAATCAAGCTGGCCTTGCCGTCATGGTGGACGGAACATTTAGATTCAAACCCAACTTGCTTAGTGATGGTTGGGGGCTTGTGTGGCCTAGGGCGTAAAAATACTCGTTAAATATTTACTTCTTATCTAATTCTCACTAACAGTTGTTCAGTACCTTATGTTACTAACACCAAATGAAACCGCCCAAGTTGTACATGTGTTAACTGTATTTACTGGCTTGTAATATTGTTGTTGTTTTAGTGTGCAATAAAGAATATTTAATTACTTACTTAAATGAGTTATTAATTACTTGATGTAAAAGGAGTTCAACTGAAAATGTAATATTGTCAAGACAGTCAAGGGTCCCCTGCCTGTCTGTTGAAGAGGCGGCTCAAGGTCTCCAGGAGTGTACACCGTGGAGGCTGTGTGCCTCCATTGCGCTAGCGTCCTCGAGGAGGACGGCAGTGTGGGGAGGAGGTACTGCTTCCCTCAAGGCGAGCCAGGACACCAGCACAGTGCGCCAGAATCTAACCGGAAGAGTGCCTCCTTGGGAGAGTCGTCGGTAAACCCTGATCACGCGCAGAAGAAGGCCGCCGCGGTGTTTTAGTGGGTAATCCCATCACCTCACGAGAGAAATTCACAAATTTTCAAATTTACTGACTGATAAAATATTATAAATGATGCTACTCGTATAAAGAAAAAAGTATTTTAAATTAAAGATAACTGATTGTTTTGTAACGAATACATACGGGTACACATTTTCTCATTATTCTCACAGTTTAATATCTTGCCTCAAAATGTAACACTGTGACCACGAGTCCCAGGACGCCTGCGAAGTAAAGTTTTGTTCGAGTTTGTTGTTTAGGAATATTCATAGACGCGACTTACTTTGTAGAGATGTATTTAAATTGTTACAATTTGAATGAAATATGGAGACCTCTCCACAAATACGAAAAGGCAAGTTTTACAGGTTTATTCCATTTGGCTTCCTTTTACTTATCGCTTTCTCGCATCAGCCCCAGACACAGTGAATTTAATGTTATCTAAGTACCAGCTTCTCAAACAGACAACGTTCTGTCAATTATTGTTGAACTTCACACCTTTTGAACCTTCCCCTTTACAAATATTCCGAAACTAAATCCAATTCGGTCTAGCCGTTCCCGAGTTTTAGCGAGACTAACGAACAGCAATTCATAGAGATTTTTCAATTTTTTTCATTTTTGTCATAGACACAAAATCAAACACTGCATTAATGCTGTGTATTAAAAAGATGAATAAATACCAATAACTAAGAATTATGGATTCAACTACTATAACCCACTAGCTGTCCCAACAGACTTCGTTCTGTTGTCAAACATTTAGTGTCACGTGACAGGTAGTAACTTAGTAAGAGGAAACTAAAATTGAGATATTTACTATATTCTTTTCTCATGATTACTCACCTTTTAAACCGTCCCTCGACCATTACAAATATTTTAAAACCAAAATTAGCCAAACCGGTCCAGCCATTTCCGAGTTTTAGCGAGACTAACAAACAGGAATCCATTTTTATATATAGAAGAGATAGACACAAAGATAACAACAAACATAATATTAAAAAATATTTTTAGGTAAGTACTTTACATCGTCAAAGGAAGGCTCTTTTTACTTAGCCAAACAGTTGTAACCTAACCTTCCTACTTAATAGGACCTAACTTTTTTACCAATGAAGATGTCATGAAAATTATATACCTACTGAGTAAATTGGACAGCTGAAATATTTTGTTATTACAATTTTGCTTGGCAGAAAACTAATATTCGTTGTTTTCTGAAACAAATTCAAAACCAACTTAGGTAAAGACGAATAAAGGTTTTGTTCTAAGTGACAACTGAGCTCGCAGGTGACCTTTCAACAGTCATCCGCAACAAACATTAATGACTAAACAATCAGAAATTGTTTTATGTGTATATCACTACCTATCTACTTGTAATAGATACATACAAAATGATTTTCCATCCAAGAAGACTATGATAGGGCACTCGCCGTTTCTAGTTCATTTAAAGTTGTTGTGTATCAGCGTACCTACATTATTGTTGGATTCATCATATCAGCCGAACGACGCCCACTGCTGGGCATAGGCCTCCCCCAAAGATCTCCACGACGATCGGTCCTGCGCTGTCCGCATCCAGCGGCTTCCCGCGACCTTGACCAGATCGTCGGTCCACCTTGTGGAGGGCCTGCCCACGGAACGTCGTCCGGTACGCGGTCGCCATTCGAGAACCTTTCCGCCCCAACGGCCATCGGTTCTCCGCGCTATGTGTCCCGCCCACTGCCACTTCAGCGATGCAATCCTTCGAGCGATGTCGGTTGTCTTAGTTCTCCTGCGGATCTCATCATTTCTGATTCGATCAAGCAGGGAAATACCAAGCATCGCTCTCTCCATTGCTCGCTGGGTGACTTTGAGCCTTCTTATGAGACCCATAGTAAACGACCACGTCTCACTCCCATATGTCATTACTGGCAACACACACTGGTCAAAGACTTTCGTCTTGAGACACTGAGGTAATTCGGACGCGAATATAACGTGTATATATATTGTTGGATTAATAAATAGTTTTTGTTGATTTGGATTTTTAACTAAGTAGGTAACGATAGTTTTCGGAAGGCACGTTAAGCAGTTGGTCCCGGTTGACGTCGTTTGATATCAGTCGATAAGCCTAGTCAGAGGCCTTAGGCCGGCTTGATAACGTCTACCATTAAAGGTTACTTACTAGACCCCTCCAACAATCCGCCCTGATCCCGCGTGTTGGAGTATGGCTCGCTCATAGTTGAGGTGAAGCCTGTGTGAGCAGTGGATGTTTATGAAAAATATGATAACTTAGAACATGCAATAGCATGCAATGTGAAGTTTTCATCGCCAAGCCAAGTAGACTATAGATAGGGCACTCGCCTTTCTGCTTACAAGTCTTCGGAGTCATTATCTGCCAGTGTGCGAGAGTGCATTCGAGCTCGACGTGCACATACTAATTACCCAGTGTTTTCCTCCGTCCGCTCGTGCATTCTGTAGACGGTGCAGGTAATGGAGAGTCGGTCTTGCTTGAAAAAGATACTAATTCATACAACACGTGCACAATAGTGTTGTCTTTTGGTATTTTATTTTATGATTGTTGTCTATGTTGTGTTGTATCATTGTTGGGCCATGGTATATTTTCTTTCTTTCCTTGTTTCGTCTCCGCAGTAAATCGCAAATGAACATTACACGTTCAAAACGCTAGCTTTCCATTGCAATAATTATTGCAAAATGTTTCTAGCTCCGTACCGAAGCTCCTATAAAATTTTGGCAGGTTCGAAAACGAACAGTATTAGCATCTAATTAAACATAATTTTTAATGCTATTCCCAATATTATCATTCTTTGAAACCTAAGTTCTTGATTAGTCTGGGTGTTAAGTAGTTACTTGGTTGCATCGGTTCCGATAACGCAAATAACAATGTTCTTAAACAACGTCGTCGGATATTTACTTCGGACTTTCAGATTTTCCTCATTTTAAAATATCGGTCCTCCGGGACAAGTAACTTGAAGCTAGCTTCTTATCCGGCTCGAAGGACCAATTTGAGTCTACAGTTACCGATGAGACGCCGCGGCGTCAGTAAAGAGTTTGCAGATGATTTACACTTAGTCGACCATTTCCAAGTGCAACGCTTTAATATATGAGCGGAGTTTACTCCGCTCTTTACTTTATGAGTAAAGCTTTTTTTACGGGTGATATGAGTCAAAATTAAATTCAATATTTCAAAATAGACCATTACACGGTCCTTTCGAATCGTCAAGAATCTCAATTTCAACCACTTAATAAACATACACCTAATAATACAATTAATTAACAATACTTAAAATATCTTTACATAATGTGACTCTACCACCGGCGTCGGAAGGTTGTTTCTACTGAGAAGACCCGGCAAGAAACTCAGCAGTTACTCTTTTTAAATCATCTAATGTTTTACAGTACAAAATGAACGTTTGAATAAACCAACTTCTTGATTAGTCTGGGTGATAAGTGGCTACTTAGCTGCATCGGTTCCGATGAGGTAAATAACAATGTTCTCGAACAACGTCGTCGGATATTTACCTCGGACTTTCAGATTTTCCTCATTTTAAAATATCGGTACTCTCGGACGAGTAGCGGAAGCTAGCTTTTCATCCATCTCGAAGGACCTATTTAAGTCTACAGTTAAACCGATAGAGACGCCGCGGCATCAGAAAAGAAAGTACTTTCTTTCCAAAGAGTTTGTAGATGATTTACACGTATAGTACGATAAATAATTGTAGAAATAAGTAGTGAAGTGTAACTGTTTTTGTGCGCTTTCTTATCGCCATGATACGTAGCGATGGAAATCGGGACATGACTCGAGGCGAACAGACGAAAGTACCTACTTCGTCTTCTACCTCGTTTTAGGAAGACAAAAAGCGAATGGATTTCGCTAGTCCTCCACTGAATGAACGTCTTAGACGTAAGTAAAAACAATATGTTTCTCGTAGTGATCTGCGTGTTGACACGTTGATAAGTTGCTTCCATGTCTCAGTATGTTACAGAATTGTCAAAGTATTTAAACAATATTATCTTGCAGGACAATATCTAGAAACAAAATTGTCCAGTTCTCAATACGATTGCACAATCTATGTCAATCAACTAAAACTCTTATGGTAACTTATTGTCAAATTTAAAAGACGATAGCTTATTTTAGCTTAAGGAGAATGTCTCTTTAAAATAGTTGAATTGCAGAAATTCGATACTGATGCATAGAAGACAATTCGTTATGAAAAGGCTTCGCAATCAACGATTGCAGCCCGGGTTTTTTACCTTTGAAAATTAATGGCGAACTGTGCCATTTCAACAATCAGAAAGAATATTTACTTTCTACTGAAAATCTGTTAGCTGGACTATTTATGTTGTGTTTGAACAGCATCAATTAATAAAATCTGGTCTCCAGAACTTGTCAATTGGGTTGCCGCTCATTCTGAGGGCCTCAGTACATTGTTCAATAAAGTAAGTGTTATTTGTGGTCCACAAGCTGAATGTAATAAAATATGGCTATGCAAATTATTTGTGGTAAAGGGCTGAGTTTATAGAAAGTATTGCAAAAAATAAAATTAATAGTCCAAACCTGAGAAAAATTACACCAAAGGGTTTCGGAAGGAAGTGGTTCGGTTGTAGGGGTCCAAGTTCAGAATATTTGTATGATTATAAAAATTTACCCCAGTTGTTAAGTCTTAGGGGGCACTCAAACTTGGCTGAATTGAAGGATCTCCTACATATTTCAAAGGTGAATCTTTTACTTCTACTTACTTTTTAAATGACCCTAACTCCCATCAGAACCCCAGAGTAGGAGGGGGGGGGGGGACGACTTAAGACATTGTGAGAAAGAGCCAAGTAATTTATCGGGGTGGGATAAGATCAATTTTCGACCTCAGGGGTCTCAATTGATTTGTGTCAACAAAACCCACAACCTGCCACCACAAATATTTTGCAGCACTTTACAATTGGATTACAGAAATCCTTCTCTGTATGACATTCAGAATTCTAGTCCATCTAGATGATTACTGTTTGGTCAACCAGGACCATTCTATTCTGGAGAGCCAAGTTGCGGAAACTATGGCACTCCTACAGACTCTAGGCTGGCATATCAACCACCTTGGTCAGTCTTAAAGCCAGTTCAACAGGTAGAGTACTTGGGCCTACTATAGGACACTCTGTAAAGTGTCTTATTACTGACTGCAATAAGTCTGCTCTGGAAATTTATATTATTAATATATATATGTGTTTTTTTTTGGCGGTAGATGTTAAAACAAGTAACACATAGGCTCCGAAAGTAAATGTGTATTTAATTAAATAAACATCGTTATTAACTCTTTTTTTATAATAAATGTACATAAGTCTGTGCAAGTAAAAAGCTGAAGTAAAAGAAACGCAACCGGATGACTATTTAGTTACTTTGAAGCACATACCTGCCGGCAACTGTCACTTCACTGAAATTCACTACCACAACACTAAGTAACCATCACTGTTGTACACCATGAACAACCTGGAGCAGATTGTAGAAACCCTGGAAACCAAGCTAACTAAACGCATGGAGGAATTTGAAGCTCAAATAAATCCTTGCAAATCCTCAAGTTCCGCTCTTGACACAGCCCAGTTAAGTAAGGATTTCCAGACCTTCAAGAATACTGTCTGGTTTGTCATTAGTTTGCTGCGACAACAAATTGGGGAAGTCAGCAAAACAATTGATATTGCAGAGATGCGGCACAGAAGGAAGTTTCTTGTTTTTGGTGGTTTGGCCGAGTCACCTGGTGAAGATATTACAAGTACTGTACTGAATCTGCTGCAGGGAAGACTCCGGATGCCAGACATAAGCTTGTCAAGCCTTAAGTCTTGCTACAGACTAGGTATGCTTAAGGAGGGTCATACTAGGTCTGTTCTCGTCAAGTTTGCAGATGCAGCCTTAAAAACAGCCGTTTGGAAGAATAAGGCCTTGCTGAAAGGGTCTTCTGTAGTGTTGAGCGAGTTCCTGACGCGCCACCGACAAGTCCTGTTCGCGGCGGCTCGAAAGCACTTCGGCATGCGCAATGTCTGGACCACAGATGGAAATATTTCTGTCAAGACTCCGGATGGGGCACGCTGCCGAATACTGACAACGGCAGAGCTCGACGAGTTGGTGGCTATCCATGGCAGTCCATCGGAGGTAATTAGAGCCGCCCCGAGCGCGCCCGCCGCCCAGGCCCCAGCAGCGAAGACGAAAACGAGCGTGCCGAGTACAGCTGCGGCGGAAGTGGCCCCCAAGGCCAAGCGTTCTACTAGGAAATAGGTGTTCGGTGATTCCCAACTTTGTTTTTCATTTTCACACCCTTGTATTAGTTTAATTGTAATCGTAAGGTAAAGTCATAATTCTTCAAATTATTTTCACCCTCCATTTGAACTACAAGAAACAGTTGTCTTGGCACTTGTCAATTGTCTTGTCAAAATTCAAATGTCATCATCATGACGTATCCTGTCACTTTTAATGTGTCAGATTTCTTTACAGCTCTGAACCTCTGTTAGTGAGCCACTCTTCTAATCTAGTTTTTAATTGTTCCACATTTACGCAGCTGTGGGCATGTGTAGTTTGAGCCCGGATATTAAATAAGCGTTTGTGATATTTTGGTTATTTTAAGGGTGTATCTTGCATGTTATTTTGTTAATGTTTTTGTCTCTTATAATTTGTAAGCAGTTTGCCGGCGGGATGCACAGAAGGCATTTGTACGGTTTATTTATTTTGATTGTATTTGTATCTTGTTGTATTCACATATTGTATTTATATATTTTATTATTATTTTTAGTTATTTTTATCACTATGCTAGACGACGAATTTTTTTACTCAGCTGAAGAATCTAATGATTCGGACTCCTTTCAATCTCTAGACGACGAAATTCAGGTGACCGGTACATTGCGAGAGCAAATCAGGTCTATTATGCCAGACAGCTTAAACTTGAATGTATGCCATATCAATGCGCAGAGCATCCCTTCTTCATACTCGGATCTACTTGATGCTTTTACAGACAGCAACATCCATGCGATTCTGGTCTCTGAGTCTATGTTAAAACCGCATCTCGCTTCTACCAGCTACAGCCTGCCTAGGTATGTTCTGATCAGGAATGACCGAATTGGCAAGGGTGGCGGAGGTGTTGCGATATACTTGCGAAGCGACATTCCTTACGCCAATATAGCCAGCTCAGCTCCTCTCTACTCGCAATCTATGGAATTTATTTTTCTCGAGATCAATGTTAAAGGATCCAAAGCCCTTTTGGGTGTCGTGTATGCCCCGCCTAAGGTTGATTTTTTCACGAATCTTGAGGAAATTCTCGAGGTCCACACTTCAGACTACAGTCATGTTGTTGTTATGGGTGATTTTAACGTCAACCTAATAGTTAATTCCACTCGGTCCCGTAAATTGCGCTCCATTATGAACTCTGTCAATCTTTCTGTTCTGCCTCTGAATCCAACTCACCACAACATCGACACAGACGATACATGGATCGATTTTATTAGGACCGCCTCACCCGAGCACGTCCTTAAGCATGGACAAATTGAAGCCCCGGGCTTTTCACACCATGACCTCATCTTTGCATCGTATAAGATCAAGCCACCTAAACGTAAACCGGAAATCTTGCAGTTGCGTAATTTCTCGAAGCTGGACGTGACTAAACTGCAACAGGACGCATCTGTTCAAGACTGGTCTAGGGTGAGGTCGGCATCTTTAGTGGATGACAAAATCTCAATTTTCAACCAAATAATTTTGAAACTATATGATGCCCACGCCCCGTTGAGATCGGTCAAGTTGAAGCGCCCTCCAGCTCCGTGGATTACAGAGTCGGTAAGAGCAGCGATGAGTAGGAGAGATCGCGCCTTCCGCATGTTTAAGCGCAATCGATCGGATGAAAACTGGTTTTTTTTCAAAAAGGCCTGGAACCGCTGCAACCAGATGGTCAGATCTGCGAAGAGGCAGCATTTCCACAATCATTTAATACAATCTTCTCCTTCCAATGTTTGGAAATTTCTTAATTCTCTGGGTTTCGGCAAGTCTGCAGCCTCTGATGAAAACTGTCCTCTTCCTCTCAATGACTTGAACGCCCACTTCGCCAGTAGCCCTAAACTTCACGATGACGTCAAAAGGAACACAATCTCTTCTATTTCTCGAATTCCATCTCCTCTTATAGACCCGTTTAAATTTTCCATGGTTACCGACGACGACATCACAAAATTTTTTTCCGCCATAAAATCGAATGCCTCTGGTAGTGATCTGATCACCCGTGGTATGCTGACTCCAATTTCCGACTTCGTAATTCCTATAATCACTCACATCATTAACTTTTCACTCGAAACGGGGACATTCCCACGCGTTTGGCTTAGTGCTTTCGTCCGCCCTCTTCCTAAACTTTCTAGCCCCAGTCTTCCTAGTCACTTTCGTCCAATTTCTATTCTCCCCTTTATCTCAAAGATACTTGAAGCCGCTGTACTTCAGCAATTCTCAGAATTTGTTTTTAGAAATAACCTCATCAGCCAGCATCAATCGGGTTTCAGGCCAGGACATAGCACGACCACCGCTCTTTTGAAAGTGACTGAGGATGTTAGGGCCGGCTTAGAGGAATCGAAAGTCACTGTTCTGGTCCTGATCGACTTCTCTAATGCATTTAACGCTGTGAATCACGACATTCTCATTACCATTCTTGCCCACTTACGCGTCTCTCCTCCTGCTCTGAAGTGGTTTGAGTCGTATCTTCGTGATAGGCAACAAGTGGTCCCTGTTAAACAGGCGTCGTCAGACTGGCGTGCCCTTGATGCTGGTGTCCCTCAAGGAGGAATCCTCTCCCCATTACTATTTTCTATTTTTATAAATTTTGTGACGCACCATCTGCGCAGCTCTTACCACCTTTATGCGGATGACCTACAGCTTTACCAACATAGTAGCGTGGATGAATTCGAAGAAACTGTTAGTGCCTTAAACAGTGATTTGACCCACCTGTGTGACTGGGCTAATGAATTTGGTATAGCAGTGAATCCATCCAAATGCCAAGCTATTATTATAGGCACCCCGCATCTCCTTGTAAAGGTTAATAGTGGGGCCAAAGCGCCACTAAAATTCAATGGAACTATTATTCCTTATTCTGAGCACGTGAAAAACTTAGGCCTTTTCATGGACAGTACTTTGAGCTGGGACAAGCATGTCTCCGAAACCAGTCGCAAAGTCTCAGCTTCTCTTCGGGCTCTCTACCGTCTCAAAAACTTTCTTCCTTACGACACCAAAGTGCTTCTGGTTCAGGTGCTTGTGGTCCCTCTTATAGACTACGCAGATGTTTGTTGTTCGAACCTATCCCAAGCCTACCTCAATAAGCTAGATCGACTCCTCAATAGTTGTCTGAGGTTTATCTTCAGCGTGCGTAAGTATGACCACATCTCGCCATACCGAGCACAACTTAAATGGCTGACCATACGCAAGCGCAGGGAGTTGAGAACACTGTGCTCGCTTTTCAGCATCCTGAATGACCCAAATGCTTCCGACTATTTGAGGTGTAGGTTTCAGTTAAAGGGTGACACAAGTACTCGGAATCAGCGCTCCTGTAACTTGCACACTCTGGTGATTCCCGCTCATAGGACAAGCCACGTCGAGCACTCTTTCACGCTGAATGCCATCAGGTTGTGGAATAAGCTTCCTGATAAGTTCAAGATGGCTCCGAGTAAAGCGACTTTCAAGAAATCTGTCCGTGAATTTCTTCGTCTGTCTATGAATAATTGATTCTGTCATCTATCCTAGCATTTTTGTTTAAATAAAGTATATTTATATATATATATATATATTATATCCTCATATGTGTATGTATTGTTTAAGTATGTTTATTTTATAAGTATTTATTCCTCTTTCCATCGGCTATAGTCTTCTACTTCTTTCTAATTTTGCACCGCCAACAGCATTTCTGTCTCGCCCAATGGTTGACTGGTAGAGAATGCTTTTAGCATTAAGTCCGCCTTTTGTACTTGTTTGTGCATTAAAGTGTAAATAAATAAAATAAATAAATATGTATAATAATAATAACAATAGTTGCACAATCAGCGTGCATCTGACTAACCCATTAGGGATATTACGGTCGTGGGGTATAATATTTTTGAAGGAAGGCTTTGCTGAAGTTCTATCCTTTTGCATAATAATCAGCTATTCTTACTTACTGTAAAACCTTCAGAAACTGGAAGCCATTTGTCTTGCTAAACCCAAGCACATCCCCTGTTTGGGACAGTTAAATATTATTTCAATAATTAATTAAGTTAACATGTTTGAATACACAAACCTCGATATAGCCAGACCTGCTGCCCTGATACTGCTTCTAGTGTCTGGCCACAGAATACATGAAACTAACATCAATATTAGTTTCTTGTGAAAAATAGTTTTTCAAGATGATAAAGTGCGATTATGTCTTAAATTTGGATTTATGATAGTGGTGGAACTAACCAACAATGGGTATGGTTATTATCATAACACCCAGACCAGCGTGACCAATTTATCACATAAATATATAAATATATATTAGAGGTAACCAATACCTACTCGACAATCTGAAGGGCGTAATATGTTACCACAATTATTAATTTCAATAACTGGTTCACCTAAACCTGCTATGATGAAGATGCAGAAACTATGATGACTGATCTAGTTTCAAGTTTATTTTTTTAATATTGTTGTTACAAAAATAAACCATTTAGTGATTAATGTGATCTCACTAAAAGTTGATAGCAAAAGTAATAGGTTGGTTTCTAAGGAAACAATGAGAACTCAATTCACAATTGTGGGTATAATCATTATTGATAAGGAGTGAATGCAATTAAGTATTGTTGTAATTTGAGCAAATTATATAATTTGTTACCTTGTTGATTTTAGCTGTGTTGATCCCTAATTATTGTGGGAATTACACTTTAATAAAGGTTCATCCTTTTTTAAGTGCATTGTTTGTTACATAAATCATTGATTATGTAAGCATTTATGCAATCATCACATAGCGTTTGTGTTTTTAATATTTACTTCTCACCAGCAGATAACAAACAGGTCATCACCTAAACGCTGTGTGTTTTAGGAAGACACATAATAGAACTGTTTTGCATTACAACAAAACAGATGTTATGTGTTGAATAAAACACACAGCGTTGCAGCAAGTGGCTTGCAGGTGAGGGAAGACTTCTATGAATTCAAATACTTGTCGCCACAAGTTTTACAAAGATGGTGGCGCCCTACTGGTGAGAAATTGGAACTAAGTGCTAAGTACCACAGACTATTAAGGTAAGTATTCCAAAGATTTAATGAGACCATGAACAGTTTCTTCACCTAAACGCTGTGTGTTTAATTCAACACATAACATCTGTTTTGTTGTAATGCAAAACAGTTCTATTCTAACTACATATTTCGCTTAATAAGTTTAACCAAGACTTTCGTATACCTAGGTATAACAACATGAATAAATATTGGACCCTGCTATTTGGATCAGAAGGTGATATACACAGACGGAGTAGAGCAGGTGCTCGCATTATCATTTGCGGCATACTCAGACATTGTCCTGAAGCATTAAGATAATGTCGTTTCCAAGTAGACACGTGACGCGGGTCCTGGAAGTTTTGCTCAAACTAACCTTTGTTTGAATTACCTAATTTTCAGGTCACTTTAAATCTGCTCTTTATCCTAAGAAAAGTGTGTAAAGCTTTTTATACGGGTGATGTGAGTACAGCACTCTAAAGTTACTTTAAGATAGTTATTAATTTCAGAATGTTATTCGGTGAAGGAATATTTTGATGATAAACTATAAATGTCTGTCTGCTGCCCCTATCTTCCAAATTGCTGTACCTGTCAAGGTGCATGTGAATTGTACCTTTTTTAGATGCCAAGTCACTTGTTATGCAATTAAATTAAATAAATAAACATGAAGCTATGAAAAATCCTTTGTAAAAGTATGCACCATGAAATGAAAGTACCTGTTTTGCTTTTCGATTTTATTCAAAAAAAAAATGTATAATTAGCAATATTGTGACAAAGTGATTTGACAATGTTGAAATACCAAAAATCAACTCGGTCAAGATGTCAGGCGGAATTTCAACATCCATTCTGTACCAACTGTACCAAATAAGCGTATTTTCTTTCTTTCATTCAGCGTTGTCTTTGAATTCAAAAAATATTCTAACGTGAAATTTTGTAATGTTACAAGATAAGATAAAAATCGTTAAGGAGCTACTTTCTCATCACTAACAATAAAACTATTGCATAAAAGTATACAACACAAAAACACACATGATTATGTTAAAGGAATTGCTTTCCAAAAATCCTACTTACCTTTATGCTAAAACGACCCATCCAATAAATTAAAAACGCCAGCAGCAGTCAGGCTAAAATTCAAATCAACTAAATATCCTTCCAATACTTTGGTAAAATGCGTACGAGTAATAGGGTCCAGTGAACATTTTAATGAAATGATGAAATCGCATCGGTGGCGCCGAAAGGTCTCGGGTTGCGTGCCCTACCTGGGATATTACGAATTAATCAACCGTCATTGCTGCCTCGTTTTTTACCATTTTTTTATAAATAGCAATTGAGGTGAGTGGCTCTGATACGAGTATGTATTAACCTAGGCAACATCCTAAGGTATTTTCATTATGGTGATTTTGCAGTTTGACCCTTTTTAGTTTGTAGGTAAATAACATAATTTGCAGTAATTTTCTTTTATTGTATATACTGAAAGTTAGTCGATTATTTCTTTTATAATGTATCACTGTAATTATTGACATTTAATTTATCTCTTGGCGATCTCAATTTTTATTTAATCAGACACATTGGATAATAATCGCAACCAGTAGAAGAAAAGTGGGGGAGGACTACAATGGGACACATAAATAAACCTAATCTTTGAGGTATCTTTTCGACGATGAAGTTCATTATACATATTGCCTCTAAAGATTGATTACTACAAAGACCCTGTATTGTACACATACTGTATACGCTTTTCTATTACTGGTCAATCCTGTATACCTACAAACCCACTTAGGCTTTCTAAAAATAACAAAAGACATTCCCCTTCGCTTCTAAACGACGACAAATTGTTTTATCTTTGTGTTCACAGATCTTACTTAGTTTAGTGATTCGCGTCAATAGAATACTTTTTCGAGTAAACAAGTCTGAAACCATTCAGTTCTGAGGTATTCCGTCAAAGAGTGATTCCTGTAAGGGTTCGCTTTGATCACATATAAAAATAAAGTAACATTTCTAAGCTCCGCAGTTTATCGAATGAAGTATTCAATATTCATAACAAGGTGAAAAGTTCGAATGACAAATTATTTATTAATTTTTTAAGGATATGATTATCAACAATGGCAGCTAAAAGTACAACTAGAAGCTTGACAAGCTACCATACATAGAACCTAATTGATTCTTAACTAAATTACTGAATGCAAAGTAGGCTAATTAATACAATGTCATTGCAATTATGTGGCGGTAGTTATTTATTGTTTATCAAAGAAAAGAGTGCAATAAGTAGGTACTCTAAAGCGGTGGAATCTCCACCCCTTTAAAGTACCTATCAACTTTCATTCGGACTTGAGCTGGCTTACAATTTTACTAAAGTATCCAGATTGTACAATGAGTAACACCTTTCTGCTAACATTCGAGAAGATTAATTTTTAAGTTAGCAATCAAGCGGCAATAAGCAGCTCGTCTTTAACTCTGTAATTAAGGCGATTTTGAAGTGGAAATTGTATTTCACAGCTGAGAGGAATTCATTCAGAACGTTCCACGACTGAATGGTAGGTGCAACTCAGAATGAATCACCAATTCACAATCACCTTTGGTTTTCTTAAAACATGTACGTTGAAGAAAATCCACAGTGTAACGTCAATGAATCAAGCATTAACACATTCGGTACTTATTATTTTATAATTAAAAACACGTACACCGAAAAAGGAATTTGGTCAGAACAATCAAGATTGTGACAGTTCGGACCAAGCATCTTGATTCCATATGAGCCTATCAAGACGTTAGACACTTCAACCAAGTAGATTTTGATCACTTCAACCAGTGCTACTTAGCAAAGTCAGTTAAGATCGTAATTAATCGTAACATGAAAAGTGGCTGCACTAACCAAGTCACCTAGTGAATTCAATAAGAACTTTTGTTTATTTCAACATCAAAAATGTTAGTTCTAACTATTTCGCCTAGTAAGTCCAACCAAGACCTTTCGCATCATCATCATCATGTCTACGTGCACTATGTGCATCAGAAGGTGATATATTTACAGAATAACTAAATATTTTATAAGTTATCATTTTGCAAATTATAAACATTGTTTATTTTACTTACATCTGTCTTAAAATACTTCCATCTTCCCCTCTGGTTCATCTTGCTGACGTATCACGTATCTTGAATGCTGACATTATTTGGTGACATCCAATTTCAGTCCTTGTTTACTCGAAGCGTGATCAAGTTACAAATGATTTGACACCTTCGTTGATTGATCGTCTTGTCTGTCTTTGTAGTGCAAAATCCTATTGAGAAACCACGCGGGTAAACATTGCAACATCTCGTTTAAGGTACCTATCACTAATTAGTGCTAATACCAACTTTTTTCTAGTATAGCATATTTTTTCAATGATTACATCATTACAAATACCTAACTACGTAAAAATGGGTAACGAAGTGAAGGGACAGTACATGCATGGTCATCATCATCATCATATCGGCCAAACGACGCCCACTGCTGGGCATAATAATAATAATAAACCCGCAGCTCTTATGAGTTGTTGGTGCGTTACGACACCACGGGTTAACCCGACGTTACCGCAGGGCAGCTTGTGGCGAGCTGTTGGTGTGTAGCGACACCACGGACCCGAGTTCCCCCGAGAGTCGGTCAGGCCCTCCATCTCCGCTTGCCTTCACTGGCCGGCTGGAGTGGACCCCAGCGGGGGCCGCAGGACTCTCACCTCTGGCTTGCCTTAACCGGCCGTCCGGAGTGGGGCGTTAGAGCTGAATGCTCGCAGGGTGGAAGTGAAAGATGCCTAAGTCGCGAGTTGGTGAGGTGGGAAACCACCGAGCAGAAAGCGGTGCACACCTCTCGACACCCTGAGCCGCTCACGGCCATGTTGCCGCCTTTGCTGGCCTTACGCGTCAGCACGTTTGGGTGGCCCATTTAGTGAGCGGCTAGTCACCGTCTGCCAGGAGAGTAAATATTGAGACAATTTGCATGGCAGACGTCCGTTGTCTCAGGCAATAGACCAGTTAACCAGTCCACCAAAAATTCCCCTCCATAGCCTGGCTTTTTGCTTTTTTACTATCTGTACAATAGTCCTTGCATTTGCCGGGTGTTGTCTTTGGGTATATATTTATTATTTATCAAGAGACAAAACCCGGCAGATGTACACATTTCAAATTAGAGTATATGGTACCAAAAAGCCTCTACGTGTTGGCTTCGGCCCCACGCAAGCTTCAAAGGACCGGGTCCCCATGGACCCGTGAATTGAACATGTACCAACATAATAATAATAATAGTGAAGGCTGAGAAGGACAAACTCAGCAAGTACCTTGACTTGGCTCATGAGGTGACCGCCATGTGGAATGTTGATTCGACGATCATTGTTCCGATAGTTGTTTCGGCTAATGGCCTAATAGCGAAGAGCCTCGACCAACACCTTGAGAGGCTCTCGCTAAAAAGTTGGATCAAGGGTCAGATACAGAAGGCGGTTCTCCTGGATACGGCACGTATCGTCAGGAGGTTTCTTTCCCTGCAGCCCTAACCACCGGCAATTTGAGCCCTGCCCGCCCCGTTGCCGGTGGCATCCTAGGTTAAGGTTTTTATAGTATTTTTGTAGACTTTGTTTCATAGCTCACTTAAATTTTATAATTGTAATTATTTAATTTTTATAATTATAATTCTTAAGTGTTTTTTAATTGTTATGATCCTTTGTTTTTATAATTGTACTGTAAAAATGTTATACCTAAGTTTAAGATTAAATAAAGAGAATAATATTAAAAAAAAAAAAAAAAACAACGCACACATTGTTGCGATCAAAATTTTGGCCGCTGCTCAGAACGGATGTAGGGCTGGGTCCCGAGGTACTAAAGAACTCCTCCTCATAGACACGACCATTTGCCAACAAGTCCGGCGGAGTAGGAAAGCTCTTTCTACTGCCTGGATTGACTATTAGAAGGCCTATGATTCGGTGCCTCATTCATGGCTTGAGAGGATTTTAGAGTTGTATAAAGTAGATACAACTTTGAGATCTTTTCTAGGGACATGCATGAGGCAGTGGATCACAGGCCTCTGTCAACCAGGTAGTGGAGACGGTCCCCCTGCCCCGCAGGACTTGATAAGGATTGAGCGAGGTATCTTCCAGGGTGATAGTCTGAGTCCATTGTGGTTTTGCTTAGCTTTGAATCCTCTTAGTACCTTGCTGAGGGATTCAAGGCTGGGCTATCGGCTTCGTAGAGGGGGTGAGGTCATTTCTCATCTCTTGTACATGGATGATCTGAAGCAATTTGCACCAAAGCGCCAGGTTTTGGTGGAATTGCTAAAAATCACAGAGGTTTTTAGCAATGCCATCAAGATGGAGTTTGGTGTAGATAAGTGTGCGGTCATGCATGTACAAGAGGGGAGGGTTGTAGATTCTCCGAGCCTACAACTCTCTGAGATAGTGACACTTCATTCCCTCTCTGAAACCGAAACCTACAAATATCTTGGTATGTCGGAGTCGTTAGGTACGTCAAACAATTGGTGAAGGAACGGTTCTTTAGTCGCTTGACAAAGGTACTTAGAAGTTCTTTGTCGGGTGGCAATAAGGTCCGCGCCTTTAACGGTTGGGTGATGCCCTTACTAATGTACACCTTTGGCATACTAAGATGGACTCAGACCGAGCTGGACGCCCTGGATATACGAGTCCGTAAACTGCTCACAACGTACCGCATGTTACACCCACGGTCGTCTGTTATGAGACTGTACATTCCGCGGAAGGTGGGGGGTCGTGGCTTTTTAAATGCTAAGAACCTTCACAACCGCGAAGTGTGCAGTCTTAGGAGATTTTTCCTAAACAACGAGTGTGGGATGCACCGCGACGTTGTGGCAGTTGATAAAGGCCTCACGCCGCTCTCCTTAGCAAACGAGAACTGGCGACAACTACCGGTGCTCAGCACCGATGATCGCAGGGACATATGGAAGAGCAAGGAGCTGCACGGGAGATTCTATCGGTCCTTAACAGGGCCTGATGTGGATCTCTCTGCATCGGTGAACTGGCTACGTTTCGGGGACCTCTTTGGGGAAACCGAGGGTTTTGTCTGTGCAATTGCTGACGAGGTTATCAAGGTGAATAACTACCGGAAATATATTATGAAGGACGGTACGGTCGACATTTGTCGGGCATGCCGCCGTCCTGGCGAATCCATTCGCCATGTTATTTCCGTTGCATAGACACAACCTAGTAGCCAGGATTATTCACCAGCAACTTGCTCTTCAATATGCCCTTGTCGAGTCTGAGGTGCCGTACTATAAGTACGCACCGGTGCCAGTTCTCGAAAATGGTCGTGCATTGCTCTATTGGGACCGCTCTATCATCACGGACAGGACTATTGTAGCCAATAAGCCTGATATCGTTTTGATAGACCGGTCCCAGCGCCGGGCAGTGCTCGTTGACATCACCATTCCGCATGACGATAACCTTGTAAAGGCTGAGAAGGACAAACTCAGCAAGTACCTTGACTTGGCTCACGAGGTGACCGCCATGTGGAATGTTGATTCGACGATCATTGTTCCGATAGTTGTTTCGGCTAATGGCCTAATAGCGAAGAGCCTCGACCAACACCTTGAGAGGCTCTCGCTAAAAGGTTGGATCAAGGGTCAGATACAGAAGGCGGTTCTCCTGGATACGGCACGTATCGTCAGGAGGTTTCTTTCTCTGCAGCCCTAACCACCGGCAATTTGAGCCCTGCCCGCCCCGTTGCCGGTGGCATCCTAGGTTAAGGTTTTTATAGTATTTTTGTAGACTTTGTTTCATAGCTGACTTAAATTTTATAATTGTAATTATTTAATTTTTACAATTATAATTCTTAAGTGTTTTTTAATTGTTATGATCCTTTGTTTTTATAATTGTACTGTAAAAATGTTATACCTAAGTTTAAGATTAAATAAAGATAATAATAAGTAATTTGCCGATAGTCGTTTCGGCAAACGGCCCAATAGCGAAGAGTCTCGACCAACATCTTGAGAGGCTCTCGCTAAAGAGTTGGATCAAGGGTCGAATACAGAAGGCGGTTCTCCTGGACACGGCACGTATTGTCAGGAGGTTTCTTTCTCTGCAGCCCTAACCACCGGCAATTTGAGCCCTGCCCGTCCCGTTGCTGGTGGCACTCTAGGTTAAGGTTTTTAAAGCATTTTTATAAATCATTGTTTTGTAGCTTTAGCACTTAAGTTTTATTATTGTAATTATTTTATTTTTATAATTATAATTCTTAAGACTTTATATTGTTATGAATCTTTGTTTTATGAATGTGCTGTACAAATTTTAGACCTAAGACCTAATTTACAATTAATAAAGAGAATAATAATAATAAACTTGATTTCTCAGATAACAAGATCCAAAATACAATGTGAAAACACAATGAAAAAACCAAAAACCATCAACACAATAAAAATAATAAGAAAAAATACAACAGGCTTTCCCCAAGAATCTCCACAACGATCGTACCTGGCGCTGTCCGTATCCAGCGTTTCCCTCGATCTTGCCCAGATCGTCGGTCCACCTTGTGGAGGGCCTGCTCACGGAACGTCGTCCGGTACGCGGTCGCCATTCGAGAACCTTTCCGCCCCAACGGCCATCGGTTCTCCTCACTATGTGTCCCGCTCACTGCCACTCCAACGGTGCATTCCTTCGAGCGATGTCAGTTGTCTTAGTTGGTGGTACACACATGGTGTTCTTAGGTAAATTATACAATACAAACACAAATGCTCAACGGAATGATACATTGAGATTGATACTTCAATGGATAATCTCAAAGTAATGTTGGGAACCAGTGGCATTTTACTTTGTGCAAAAAATATCCACTACATCGACACAACACAATGGTTTCTAGCTACTCCGCAAGTATATTTGCGAGCTAAATCTAAGAGGTATTCACATTAGGTCACAAGCAGCGCGGCAGCCACGCGACAGCAGCGGATGCCTTCGCCACAGTAAACAGAGAACAGTAAAATATCTACATACAAACGTGCCGCTCTCGGTTTGAATGTGTGCGTGACGCGAAATCCACTCGCTAGCATAAACTATAGGGGAATAAGGTGGCGGCAGTACGTACGGGCTGTGCCGCGTGTCTGTGAGCACGCTAGGCTAATAACTCGGCGGGTGGCCTTAGATAACCTACTGTTATGTTTACTGTGCTTTCACATTACAAAAACAGCCGCGCGACTTACTTAGATTAGAGTTCATCACAAGTTACGCGGCGCGTTCTTTAGTATGAAAGTTAGCCGCCTGTGAACCGCACGATTGTCGCCCTGCTACAGCCGCGCGGCTGTGATCTTTGAGACGTTAGGGCAAAAGATACACACACAGCGTGACATTACAAGTACTTGTCTAAATTAGGGTGCTCGCCCACGTCCTACTTTTTGTAGGACCGATAGTCGGACCGCTAAAAAATCGGCTGTATTTCTTCCTTTTTCCTGACCGATTTTTGACCGACGTGTGCGTTGCTCCTTAAGCTGTATATAACAATAAAAAACTAATTTCGACTGACTTTACTTTATTAAATATACCTACATACGTATGCAACGATGACGACGAGTGACGAGAAGGAATAACAATTTGTACCTCTGGGCACCAAGTTAAATCCGGGTGTGTAATGTATGATATAACAACAAATCGTATATCACTCAGAACATATACAGTCGTATGATATACCAACGTTTGATATAATTATTCATTCCGTATAATGAACGAATCATATAATTTCAAATGAAATAATTTTGAAACGTATAACGGACAACTGATATAAAATTGTTTGATATAATAAACGTTTGATATAAAGCTTACATGGTATACTATTCAAAACAACTACCATTTATTTGATATAAAAATAAATGGTCTAACCATCAAATACCATAAACTTTATTGTCATAAATCTTAAGATTGTTTATGAATATGTACCCACATAAATAAATACACATTGTTAAAGATCATAAAAAGTACGGGTTCAACGCAAGCAGCAAGCAAGTTTATAATATTTTTAAACTCTATTTAAATAATGACAAAATAAACCCCTTTCCCAATGATAAAATAAATGCAGAATAAATAACCTGGCCAAGTGGATGTGATCGTCTAACTATGGTAGGACCGTTCTACGTTGTATTGTTTTGTAGTAGACCCAGTATTCTTTTATGAGGTATGTAAGCAGTAATCTAAGGTTTGATAGGACTCAATTGACGAGAAATAATGTATCTAAACTATATCTAAATAAAATGTGTCAAAAACTGACATTTTTAAGCATATAAAATAGTTGAATTTATGTGTAAAACACTATTTAAAGACATAATAGACGCAGTGTGGCAGAATTCATAAAACCCATGCAAATAAATCATATTTACTTAAAAGATATCTAATTTATCGAAACAGATTCACCACCGTTCGATCATTTATAGCAACAACAGTAACCCTTATCGTTCATGACCTGACGAGTGCCGAATGAGCCAATGCATAATAGGTATAATAAAATAATTGGAATGACAATCCATAACCTGTCAAAATGTACATCATGGTGGGTTGTAGATGAAGTATAATATAGGTATGTGTGTCGTATATTTTATGTGATACGAACATTTGATGTACATGCCCACAGGCCATGTAAGGTCATCACCACTAACATTCAAATTGAACTATAATTATGGAATAGTAATTGAATGAAAGGCTTTTGAAAGATTTGCAGCTAGGTTTTATGTGGTACATACGTGAAGTTTGTTGTTAAGTAGCGTAAATAGCTAAAATCGATATTATGTCATGGTCAAATATTCTGTGGTAGCATTTTGTCACCCAGTTTATCTCAGATGTTCCGTAGGTAAAATAACGCATCGCATTAAAATGTCAAATTCACTCATGGCAGGGTTTAAAACCCTATAAAATACCAGTAGTACCAGTTATTCATTATCGTATGAAGTATAACCGAAAATCAACCATCATTTACGTATCATAGCGAGAATCGAACTCGTGTCCGTCCAAATCTTAAACAGCACTCGAACCACTGCTCCAAACAGCCAGTGAATTATTAGACATGCGTTAGTGCGAGAATCGAACCCACATCCTTTTACGTCTCAATTAGTCCTCCGACCAACACTCTTATCACTTAATCAATTCGAATAATTATGAAGCACAACCCATCCTCGCAAGTAAATATTCAATAGTTTATTTGACAGAACATCTCTGGTGTGGGAATTGAACCCATAAACCTTCTGGTCTCAGCCAGCGTAAACGACCACCGCGCAGCTTGGTTTGACAACTATTCCTATGGGTTAAGTCTAAAACGCATAACGGAAAGATCTGACCTGATAATATTCTCCGTCTCGCAAAATCCCCTATCTCCGCCTAACGTCTCCGTACCGCCTTGTCTTGTACTCCTCTAATATCCAGTCTCCAGTCCCGATATTGATTCACTTTGAGCACTAGTTACCACAACCGTTAGGTAATACGTCTAGAGCTTAAGATTTTGACCATTCTTCCCGACGTCTAGATCATGACTGCCGCCAAAGTTTGATAATGCAATTAGGGTCTGATTTATGACCATGAGAAACAAAAACACAAGGGTTTCGTTGTATCAGCATCTCAAGTGCCTTCGCCTCTCTAGCAGTTTTTGTTGTTTATAAGAAGTGTCAAATTTGAGATCTTTATTATACTAGATTTATGGCCGTTGAGCGTAATACGAATTTCAGTCACATGAGTACGTAGGTACTTAGGTATAACAGAACACTACTAACCCTTTTCAAAAAAGACGTGGGAACGAATTCTTAAATATATTACTGATAACTATCCTTACCGAAGAAATTTACAACCTGAACCAAAATACGCTTGTCTGTTCGTCCGTCGTCGGTTAGTTGTTCTACTTTGACTTAGACTTAGACTTAGACGTCAGGCGTCAGGTGGCCTGCCTTGCCGAGTATAATAACCTATTTACGTAATAACTATAAACTTTATTAGCGCGAGCTAAAGGAGTATAACGCCATCTTCCGGTATCAATCATAATTAATTTATCTGTTTGCCTGCAAATAAAACGAATGAAAGGGGTCTCTACAGGCGTTCCGTTACACCAGGACCTTTACAAATATACCAAAAGTAAATTTATCTAAATCGCTCCAAGCCGTTCCCGAGTTTTAGTAAGACTAACGAACAGCAATTGATTTTCATCAGAAGATAATTTATATAAATAACAAGAACCGTAAATTTATAAATTTCCTAGGAAATTTATAAACTTTCGTAGGATTCTAAACGAGAGATAAATTGTATTATTTTACGCCCTCATTTCCGGAAATTTATAAACTTTCGGAACGCATCCGTAAAATAATAAGTGGGCAGTACCAAACGCCATGTGCGCTGATTGGTCGAATAAGTCACGTGTTCCTTCTTTCTTCATCTCCTTTGCCATTTCATTTTGGCAGAAGGCCGGTTTTAATGTTCTATATTTTTTAAGAACAATTCATCTTCGTGTTCATTGTATAATTTGGGGCTAACCCGTTGGGAATAACGGCGGTATGCTCGCCCCTTACCACGATGGGTTCAAATTCCCTCGGTGAAATGTGGGCTTCTGAATGTTCCGTTTGTTCACCGTGACGGGAACTCTGCGTGCCTCTGACTACTCCATCTGGGATATTATGATCGTGAGGGTGTGCTACGTTTTGTATGTTATATTTTATAAGTGCCCGTGGCGCAGTTGTGACAGTGATCGGCGACGATCGCTGTTGTAACCCACGCCGGGTCGGAAATGCGATGGGTGACCACTACGACCAAAAATTTAGTGATGTATATTTCGGGCATCTCCATGCTTCGGAAGGCACGTTAAGCAGTTGGTCCCGGTTGACATCGATAGATGTCAATCGTTAAGCCTAGTCACAGGCCCTAGGGCGGCTTGATAACATCTGACATTAAGATAGATAGATAGATAGATATTCTTTATTGCACAAAACATTACAGTTGTATTAAATTACAAAGACCAATGTACAATTTAGGCGGTCTTATCGCTAGGAAGCGATCTCTTCCAGACAACCTTCAGGTAGAGGATCGTGAGAAAACAAAAAAAAAACAAATGTGGGTAAGGTAAAGTAGTAAGATGAGAGAGTAAATGATAAATAAAAATAATCGAAAAATAACGTAAGAAGATACGGCATACACACCACAGATACAAAAAAATACTTCAATATACATACATAACAATAACATTTTATAACAAACGTTCATACACCATACATATATACATAGATTAAGGTTGCTCACTAACCTTAAACCCCTCCAACAATCCGCACTGAGCCCGCGTGTTGGAGTATGGCTTGTTACACCTCATAGTTGGTTTGAGGCCTGTGCCCAGCAGTGGGACGTATATGGGCCGTTCATTTTTATAAGTGTATTTAATTTTTTTATAAACTTTTTGATATCGTGAAACAAGATTTCTGCTGTTTTATTTTGATGAAGTAGGGGTTATCAGCCTATTATTACATTGTAAAAAGTAACCCGTTAAACCTACCCCGTTTCAAAGTAAAATTCCAGTCAGTTAAGTAATCGAAACTGATAAATGTACAGTTTGGCAAGTCTGATTGTACCATAATCTATGAACACTAGCATTGCTACTGTCAACATCGACCAATCAGAGAGCAGTGTCTTATTTTCCGTAATTTATAAAAGCGAAAATTAAAAGCTCTTCTGTGATTAGTCGAACCGTTTAGAATCTTACGAATAGATATCCGTTAGTATATAAATTTCCCTCGAGTCGTCGCAAATTGATAAATTTCCTGAAATGTGGGCGTAAAATAATACAATTTATCTTTCGTTTAGAATCCTACGAAAGTTTATAAATTTCCTACGAAAGTTTATAAATTTCCTAGGAAATTAATAAATTTACGGTTTTTATTATTTTCCGGTGACATATACAAACTCACAATTATAGTTGTGATATACCTAATATCTTTATTCCACATATTTTATTGGCCGAGTTAGGGACACAGTAATTATACACCACCGTGCTTTCCGATACAATTTCTTTGATCAGTTTTTGACACCTCGGTAATAATGTTCTAGGTGACACCCTTGACTCATTTAACTATCTTCAAAATGATAGCCATAATTGAAGCGTGTGAATTTCAAATGTATGCGTTGACTTGGACTTTTTATAATCAGAAGGTAAAAAATAACAGAAATTTCTATGATGAATCTGTTTGTATGATGCAGTAAAATAATCTAAAGTTATACCTACGAGTATATTTTTATTAAAAACCGAAACAAAATACGAAAACTCATTTAACGCCTTTTGTATTATGAGATTGACGCAACAATTCAACATCGGTATTTTATAACAAGCAGTTGAAACAAATAGAACTATTTTTTATTCAAAAATTTTATTGCATAAGTTTGAGTCTGCGTAAGTTTTCACTTTTAAAAGTTTAAGTTTCTGAGGAGGCAACGGTCCGCAGCATGATGAAGTAAGAGAATGAAGTTTTAAGAATCTGAAAAAACATGAATTCGTTTAATTAAATCTTATTTTTGTCTAGCGACATACTTATTCAAAGTTAGATAATACTGCTAGGCAAAATAAAAACCAGAAAATAAAAGTAACTTATCAAAATGATATAAATTATGATATTAGGTATCATAGCGAAACAACAGTACAAATAAGCACATTAAAATTCCTAAAATGCATTACATTCAATACAAGTTAAGACCATCATAATGGCAATTTTTATGTATGGACTAGCAGCCGCCCGCGACTTAGTCCGCGTGGACGATTTTCGCGCTTTTCTGTTGAAATTTTCCTGAATTTTCTTTGCTATAAACCTCACGAGCCCAAGACCTTTCCAACGAATGCAAAACCGTGGAAATCGGTTCGTGCGTTCTGGAGTTATAGCGTCAGGAAGGAAAATCAGACTTATTTTTATATAGTAGACTAGCAGCCGCCCGCGACTTCGTCCGCGTGGACTTAGCTGTATGTGCAAAGCTTTTCCCGCTTTTAAAAGATTTTCCCGCTTTTGCGTTGAAATTTTCCTGAATTTTCTTTGCTATAAACCTCACGGAGCCCAAGACCTTTCCAACGAATGCAAAACCGTGGAAATCGGTTCGTGCGTTCTGGAGTTATAGCGTCAGGAAGGAAAACCCGACTTATTTTATATAGTAGATGTGAGGCTTGGACGCTTATACTATAGAAGGAGATCATGCTCCTGAAAACAGTACAAAAGATCCTTTGAGAACAAATCTTGGTCGCACTATGGAGCCCGATACTCAATAGCGGAGGTGGAGAAACCAGTAGATAGACGTTGTAGCCCAAGAACTATAGGCGAAATAAAATCTGGCAGATTCTGTAGGTTTAGTAACTTCAAGATGATGAGGGAAGATCGATAGTAACAGTGAAGCAGAGAAACGCAGGGCGTTCGAGCGGTAAGCATCCAGTGGAGTGATTCTTAACAATTAGATTTAGAAAAAAAGTTAAGCTTACAGTGACCATGGATTTGTAGCCGATGTCAACCAAGCCCAGTGCCTTGAGAGAGAGAGGCACCTGAGTCTGCAGCAGCACCAGGTGCACCGCCTTGCGGTTCTGCGTGCTCATGCACTCCCAAGGCAGCGCATACGCAGCGTCCACTAGCTGGTCAGTCTGTAAGAATAGTAAAATCATCTTCATCCCATTGGAGATCGGAATTGGGTAGTGTGAGGAACGTAGGTGTAACATAAACTTGCAAAGTAATGTTGGTGTTATTTCAGAAGTTTTCTATTGTCATGAAATAAAAAACACAAATGCGGTATTTTTAGGAATATTATCCTTAATAAATATCTTCCGTCCTTGCATTTTATTGCAAGTACCTACAAATTCACCCTGAGTGTGAAATTCTGTTCCCGTGGCAAGCAAGAAGCATGGCATGACGTATTTAAAATTGAAATTGTAGACATATTTACCATTGAGCACAGCAACTCCAACACAACGGACAATTGGGCTAACTGCTGAAATATGATGAGGGTCAAAAATCCATAGCGGAGCAGAGCTTGTGCTTCCTGAAATCAAAATGTGTTAAGGGCAGGTATTTCGATACTGAGGTGATTTAAACCGATAACGCTAAAACATAAATTAAAGTTTTACGCTACAGTTTCATTTTGTAACACTAGTATTTTTTCTTATGAAGCCTACGGTGCGGTTAGCAGGACGAGGGTCGTTGAACATGCCGGAGGTATAATTGCTGTATAGAGGAATGCAGTTGAAGAGCGTAAGGCCCACAATCATCGTTCCTTTGATGTACATGGTGACGTAGTGAGACAGTTTGTGGATGAATATATGGGTCTAAAAGAAACAGAATAGTGGTTAATAATTAATGTAAGTCATAAAACTCAAAATGGGAAAGTCACTAAATCGCATAGTACACAGTTGACAAAAGCCATGCTCAAAATAAAGCTCACCTCACATTGCATAATATTAAAGTTCACGATATGCGTAAAGGTATGCATCTTACCATAGCATGTTGTGCATCTTACCATTTGGAAGCACTCCAAGAGCAACAAACATCCACTGCCTTGATGAAACACATAGTAAATGAATAACATGGGACCAAACAATGTAGACATCCTTTTGACATACCTGGAATGACAGCAAAAACAAAGTATTACACTCTACTAAAGACCAAAACAGAAAAATAAAGTGTTGATAAAGTTATAATTTTGGCACTAAAGGTTAGTGTAAGAAAACCAGCAGTACTCATGACTATTTAGTAAAAATATTATCCTGTGTCAATGCCTCACCCTATCAGGTGATAAGGCACAATTCCTTGTCAGTTATAGTAAAGAACTAGCTGAATAAACTGTCTAGAAATATGTAGCTCATTGACTAACACAATATATACATTTTAATGACACGGGATAGGATTTCTACCTATGCTTATTCAACTCACTCGATAACTAGAAGATAATGTTCGACGATGTCTTTTAATCTTGATTTAACCTCTTCATTTTCTTCGATGGAGTACCATTCTATCTCTTGTTTTATCACGACTCTTACGTCATATTGGTCAGCTGCATTTTTAGCTGCTTTTGGTCGGGGAAAGGTTTCAAATTTGTGAATAAGAATTCTCAAGTGTCCCCAAACGTGAAACACTAGAAGAGTCAAATATAAATCGAACGTGCAGATACACAAGGAGGTAACTAATGAAACGTACCAGTTAAAGGTGAAAAGAACCAGATATCCATTAAGATTAGTAAGGGCGTCAAAGGGTAATATCATGAACACGGCATGATCGAAGGTGCGGTTAGCAGGACGAGGGTCGTTGAACATGCCGGAGGTATAATTGCTGTATAGAGGAATGCAGTTGAAGAGCGTAAGGCCCACAATCATCGTTCCTTTGATGTACATGGTGACGTAGTGAGACAGTTTGTGGATGAATATATGGGTCTAAAAGAAACAGAATAGTGGTTAATAATTAATGTAAGTCATAAAACTCAAAATGGGAAAGTCACTAAATCGCATAGTACACAGTTGACAAAAGCCATGCTCAAAATAAAGCTCACCTCACATTGCATAATATTAAAGTTCATAAACATAAACATTGAGGCCCTTTTGCGAGGCTGGTTAGTAAAAATCCAATTCCCAAAGTCGTAAAAATCACTCTGACGCATTTTGAAAATAGCGAGTACGCGTCAGAGTGATTTACGCACCATCTAGAGTAATTTTTATTCGATTTAGAACGCTTCCCTAACGTGCTTGTAGCTATGCTCCACGCATCCAGCATAATCAGCGATGTGATGCAT
The DNA here is from genome assembly GCA_950022985.1 of Udea ferrugalis. Taxonomy (NCBI): domain Eukaryota; kingdom Metazoa; phylum Arthropoda; class Insecta; order Lepidoptera; family Crambidae; genus Udea; species Udea ferrugalis. The sequence goes on from OX465521.1 coordinate 1,515,588, forward strand.
TTTCAATTGTTCGATCATAATGGTTCTTCGAAAATCTGGCGTCGCGCAAATGTGTTGCAATTTTCAGATCTTGAAGCCATACTCCATAATTAACCTCTTAGAGACTCTGTCACATAGGTGACCTCGACCTCATAGCGAGTAGATTTAGGTCGTCTGCATCCAACAGCTTAGCGCAATTTCCACCAGAACACCGGTCGACCAAGCAGGGCGCCTTCTCACGTTGCGTCTTACAGTTTGTAGTTGGTATTGAAGAAATCTTCAGGTCTGAATGGCAGTCGATACTGCGAGTGACTATCTATCTTGACTCGGTTATCTGACTTTTGGTCTTTCGGTGACTTGGATGTCTTGGTGACAGCATAGCGCCTGGCCTCTGCGCTTGTTTAAATACCAACAGCCAAGAACTATGTCTCAGTGCCATAAGTTATCGCTGACAATGGGCACTGCTCAAAAACTGTTAGCCTTCAGAGTCTAAGGAATATGGGGTATGAAAATGTCTCTTAGCTTCCCGAAGGCTGTAGAGCGGCAGATTGTACTCTCCTGGGCCACATGGTCAACATACTTATAGAACATAAAAAACTTCCAAAGAACGCAGTGACTAAGCAGGCACGTACGGCCAAACAGCTATACAGATGTTTGAATCAAAATAATACAGTAAATTGTAACTCATACCTGCATAGAATATTCCGATGTATCTTTGAAGTTATACAGATGAATTTTATTAATAAAATCACTGACTATAGGATAGTACTGTTTCGAAAGTATCATCAGCAATCTGGACTGAAAATTACACACTGAACTTAACAATTACATGCAATAATTTTATTTGTAAAAATAACTCCAACACAGAATAACCAAAATAACTTGACGCCCCTTATAAAACGGAGTTAGCTAGTTCCTAGTAATAATTGGAAACAATTAAAGATATAAAATATGTGATATGAAAAATATATTTACAGCTGACACTGCACCCAGTAGCGCTGTTATGTAGTTATGCCCTTGTTCCACAAAGGTGAGTCTTTTATAGTTAAGATTGATATACTTCAATGACAAAGGGAGTATACCCCAAGTGACCAACAGGCTGCCCACGTAGCGCAAGACTCTGAACCTATCCTCTTCTTCCATTTCCCGCGACGGCCAGACGCCCAGAAACCTCAGGCTCCAGCGGACTATCTTCATGTAAGGAATATCCTTGACCCTCGTTACTCCTCTGGATGTGAAATGAATATAAAGTTTAAATAACCTTTTATTGTCTCACATTGTGAGAGTTGGTAGGGAGAGACCCTGTCTCAATCCAGAAGGCGCGGAATAGATTCCCGCCCTGCATAAACTGAATGTTTATGACCTAACGATTTGAACATGTCTGTTTATATTGGTACGGGTTTTCCCGTATTATGACTGTATTTACAAAAAAAGTATTTAAGAATGTTCATCTAGTCATTAAGTAAGTGTGTATTTCTTGGTTCCAGCTCTACTTAGTTGGGGCTAGACGGCCCTATGTCGAATAAGAGGCAGATACATCTTAACACTCTATTTATTGATCTGATCACTATTTATTAAGTGTAGGCTTATATTTTTGAAATAAAAAAAAACAAAGAAAAAAAAGCAATGCACACAGTCATGTTTGGAGAACTCGCATTTTAATAAAACTTAAAAGACAGGAGTAAGACCCAGGAAATTCTTTAAAATGTAGACTTTCTATTTTAAGTTATACAAGGCTGGCAAGCAAAATTTAACATCAAACTTACTTGAGATCCTCACTGAGAAATGACATCTTTTTAAACATTTTTCTTTTTTAGTGAAAAAGTATTTTTTTGCGTTATGATTCACAAAAAGTTTTCTTTCTTTATAAGTTTTGTATCGAAATGGTGTACAATGTTAGTGTCGATAAGTGCTTAAAGTTTCTGATAAAGGCTGAACAGCAAATGAATAATAACTAATGCGCTTATCCAGACCCCAGCTTTAGGGTTCCGTAGTTCCTTTTGTACTATGTTTGTCTGTCTGTTCGCAGTGGCTCCTATGACGCCAAAAGAGCAAGACAAGAAAAAGGATTGACTGAAAAGTACACTTCTGTTCATGTAAAAGTAGTTTCAGAGCGTAAAATTTTATTCTATTCTATTCTATTCTATTCTATTCAATTTTGATGATTTATTTATTTATAATGATTTCTAATATTTACGCGAACACTATACATCGAAATAAAACAACTTTACGGATTCTACTCGCGGTGTTATATTTTCTTTCATTTTCTAACCCGACGTTTCGACTCCTTTACAGCAGTCGTGATCACGGGATGACAAAGATGTTCTATGTCACAAAACAGTACAAAATTTTTAGCAACCCTCACTTAACTACCGTCATTTCCACTAACATTATTGGAAATGTTCCTATCCACGCAGTACGAACTAACCGTATCCTGAGACCTCACAGTATTGTGCTGCCCTCTGGGATTGATCAAGCGTATAACAGGCTCCCAAGCTGGTGGTAAATTCCAACCATCCTCACGATTGAAATTCGGATGTTTTTTAATTTCAATAGCCTCTCGCAGCATCCTTGGTAAGTAACGATTCTCCCTAGCAAGGACCTGCGGTTTATCAAATCGTATGAAATGGTTGGGCTTATCAAGGGCATGTTCACAAACTGCTGATTTTGTAGATCTCCTATTCTTAATATCACCTATGTGTTCTTTGATACGCGTCCCTATGCTTCTTTTGGTTTGACCTATATACGAGAGCCCACAGTTATTTATTTATGAGAAGGTACAACAACAGCAATGCTTAAAGAACATACACAATACAGTACTCATGGGTCTTAGAGTTCTTAGACCATATATGCTCGCCCATTACAGGCATACACAACATTAAGCAAGAAATGCCGCAGTTGATTTTGGAGTAAGTCCTACTTACAAATATTGAACAAAAAAATATTAATGGGTGGTGGTATTAATTTATTAATGGGTCTAGATTGAGATCTTTGAGTTTTGCGGTTAAGTTTTAAGTTGAATTTTAAGCTGCTCTTCATACAGGGGATCTGTATCGGTTCTGGCTCAAGTTATTTCGAACTACGACAGAATGGTGGTAAGTGACTGCGGTTATCGGCCTATGCCTTTCTTGCCGGTTCTTCTCAGTACAGAAACAATTTTCCTATCCAGTGGTAGTGTCACATTCATTTAAGTACAGTATTTATATTGTAAACAATTCACATTATGGTATTTATGTCCATTATAAATGGATTAAGAATACTTTGTTAATAAGATTAAATGATTTGAAAGCACTTTGTAACAGGTTTGACTCTATAAGAATTGTTACTCTTTTAAGCTAATTTTGAAGAACTTTATGCCAATAGCTCATCAGTAGCACTTCGAAATTTTACTGTGCTGCGCAGGAAACATTTCCGGAACCAAACGAAAAAACCTGTTGACGGCAAGCGATGTGATATTAGGAAGGAAAGCGTGGGCATAATATAAAACCGTGTGATTTAGTTGGTGTATATCGCTGTGTATATGCCCATCATAAAAAGGAGTAATATTTCCAATGCAGTTTGGAACAATTGCGAAAGACCAAACCGCAAGATATACAGCATTGAAAAGTATCTCTCTTTGAGAAATGATATAAAAAACCATGTTTCGAGAAATGAATCTGTAACATAGACGCTGTTTTAGATAAAGCTACGGAACCAACCACGCACACGGCTCATCACGCTTTTGGTCGGTTTTATCAATATTAATTTGTAAGTCACTCTTGATAATAAAATACCGCATTATTAGGTGTCAGAAAAAGAAATGCAATAATAAAATTAAAAGCATAAACAATCCTATCTATATTATTTCAGTCAATCAAATTGGGAGACATTCACTATTGGTTAGATCAAAGGCTGTGACTTTTAGACGGGGATAACAAGTTATTATTATCCCTATCTCCTTTTATTAAGTTTAGTGTTTCATGGCATAAGCCCGCATCTATCATGTTTTATTTCATTTTTAGCAATGCTTTTACTACTACCTATAGTATACTCGGACCTACGGTCATTTGATTTTGATTATTAATACCTAAATCACGTTACTAAAAAATTGTAATTTTTTTCTTTTATTTTGTTACGTATCCATTCAAAACTGTTCTCTAAGCAAGAAATATCTAAGTGATATTTCTTGCTTAGTGAAGTGTTAATTCCTTCGCTAATTTTTATTAAAAAAACAAAATGTACCAGTCATCCGCACAAGGATTTAATGCTGTGCACAAGATTGAAGGTTTCTGTTTAGTAAAATAAATTTCAGGCTCCGGAGATTTCACTTTGCCGTAGTGTAGGACGTCCTCAGGCAAGGTGGAGTGATGATCTGCGCAGGATGGCTGGCAGGAGCTGGATGCGAGCAGCCGAAGATCGAGTACAGTGGCGTGCAAAGGGAAAGGCCTATGTTCAGCAGTGGACTACAACAGGCTGATGATGATGATGTACCCTGATATGATTGAGTTAATTTAACTTTTCGTTTTGTACGCAGCTGTCTCAGACTGTCACTCGTTACGCTTATCCTGTCACCTTGGTCTGCTGGAAGAAATCTCTTTTTAGAGATAAGCTCACCTGTACTTTTGCTGTCCTATAAAATATCTATTGTAAATTGTCTTTTTGAGTACAAACAAATAAATAAATAAATAATAAATAAATATTCTTATGTGTTTATTTATCTTTCTTTTACACTATTATTAGACTAGACTAGTAGACTTATCCTGATTCAACAGTGTGACTATATCTATCTATATATATCGTATCACTAGAACTGGTATCTGTCCGTGCAAATATACTAAAGAAAAGAATTCGGATCAGTCCAACTTTTGGCGGTACCGAGAGAAGTCTCGGGCTGACATATTCTTACTCGCTTACCCATTCAGTCAGACATTCGCGTGGAGAAAATAAGGCCTACATGGCCGGCACGCCAGACCAACACACCGTATAGGATCCATGGCTCGAGATGATGACATCAACATGCTTTTCACTCATGGACTGACATGAGCAATGTCAGATTCCTCATCCATTTTTCAATTATAATTATGACTCATTCTTCCTTTCCCATTCAACGTAACGAAGCGGCTCTCCGTGGGCCGCTTTTCACTCCCGAATGGAACGAGACGTGATAGGTTGAGAACCACACCGCCCCCAACAAGAAAAATTTTTGTTTCTAGTATTCATTGCGTTCCCACCAGTAGCAAGGGAGTTTCTTGAACATAGATCTGATCAAATAATTAAAACGACAGAACTAGATATTTAACGTTTAATGAAATGAAATAAAAATATTTTCATCTAAGGAATTAGTTGTACAAGATCTAAAACTATAAGAGTTGCGGTAATAATAATAACAAACAATAATAATTTTACTGTACATGGCTGTATGTCTGTCTCTCTCGTTTCATAAAATTTCACCTGTCACCATGGTCTGCTTTTGAAAATCTCTCCTGTCATTTGTTTATTCCTTTTATTAACTTTAATTACTATCAATTTGTGTACAAACCAATAAATGAATAACCTGCCACTTGTGGCGTAGGAATGAATGCAAAGAGTGTTTTATTTTAATAAGCCATAGTGTAGACATAACTTCACCAATGCTACCACAACCGTCATAGTGTAGTAGAAATATGAATAACGAATATTACCACAGGCACAATTAAGATATTCAAATTATTTAATATATTATGATATAACACTCATGTTAGTCGCCAACTAATAATAAGAAGTCATACTCAAATCATCTCTAAATAATTGAGACTAAGGTTAAGTTTCCGAAGAGGCAACAGTCTGCAGCATGACGAAGTAAGAGAATGAAGTTTTAAGAATCTGAAACATGTTAAAATAAAATTATACATAAGTTTTTATCTATAAAATAAAAGTAGGTAGGCATTACAATAAATCTAAGAGAAGAAAAGTGAACTAAAACTCATCAATCATCATCATCAGTCTGTCGTAGTCCACTTCTGGACACAGGCCTCTCCCAAAGTGCGCTACAACTCCCGGTTCTGAGCCTTCCGCATCCAGTCAGATTCCGCCACCGTTCTCAGGTCATCGGTCCATCCCGCTAGAGGGCGCCCTAGACTGCGTGTAACCAACGGCAATAGAACACCAAACAGTGATCATTATCTTTTGGGGATCTTTTATGACTTAGGCTATTGCTTTGGTGCTGAACCAGGGTGCTCCCGTATTATAGGCTCTAATCTCTACTGGGACTAATGGATTGAATTAAAGAGTGGACTGTATTAAAAGGTGCTGTATTGAAGTACAGAAATTAGACCCGACAATAATGAACGTGTGCGCAAGCTGAGATCTAGTTGATGTGTGTCGCGAGGAACCCGTGCCTCCTCCCGCGCGCCCGCGACCCGCGCCGCGGCCGCCCGCGGCTAGTGCTGCATCCACTATACTCCCCGCCTTGAAGAGTCTTCTTCAATAGACATTGGCAGGGGGCATATGGTGTTGAATGCCCGACGTATGATGCCCCTCTTGGTCTTGATGTCGGCGACCCGCGCTATGCCGTCTCTGCCCGGCAAGACGCGGAGGATGCGGCCTAGTGGCCACATCAGTGGTGGAGATCCCTTGTCCTTTATCAGGACTAGAGCTCCTTCCTTCAGCTCTCCCCTTGATCCGTGCCATTTGGTCTTCCCCTGCAGCCATAAAACATATTCGTGGTTAAATCTGGACCAAAAATGTTGTTTCAGCGCTTCAACCCGCTGAAATCTTTGCAGTGACGAGATTCGCTTGTCAAGGAGTTGCGGACAAGGCAAAGAAGTGATCGATCGTCCAATTAGGAAGTGAGCAGGAGTGAGGCAAGAAAGATCGGAAGGATCATTGGAAATAGGAGTGATAGGACGGGAATTTAGAATAGCTTCAATCTGTATCAGAAGCGTAGCCATTTCCTCAAAATCTAAATGGGTCAATTCTAACACTCGACGGAGATGGTGTTTGATAGATTTTACTGCTGATTCCCAGAGGCCGCCAAAATGAGGTGTATAAGCAGGAATAAATGAAAAATTGATACCTTCGTCTACGAGACTGGAAGAAAATGAGGGTTCCCTGAGGAGTCTCGACAACTCGTTGAATGTACCTACGAAGGTGGTCCCGTTGTCAGAGAACACGTTCTGCGGCTTCCCTCGGCGTGCTATAAATCTATTAAGAGCAGCAATGAAGGCTTCTTTGGTTAGGTTTGAGACAAGCTCCAGATGCAACGCCTTCGTGGCTAAACACACAAAGACACAAATATAAGATTTAATCATTTTGCACCCTCTTCCCTTACGGTTTGCTATCAGCACTGGCCCAGCATAATCAACGCCAGTTTCAAGGAAAGGAAATTCTAAATGAAGTCGGTTGCTCGGTAGGTTGCCCATTATGGGTTGGATTGTTTCGCCTTTGAAGCGGCAACACTTAACACATGAGCGTACTGTTCGTTTTGCAAGTCTTGTTCCTCCCATAGGCCAATAATTATGTCGTGCTGTGGCTAAAAGTAGTTGGGGACCTGAGTGAAAGTAAGTCTTATGTAACATGTCAAATATCAACTGGCTAAGGCGATGTTTACTACATAGAAGAATGGGATGCTTAACGTTATAATCGTAGTGAGAATCACTAAGCCTGCCCCCCACTCTGATGAGTTTGTCAGAGTCCATGAATGGTGACAATGATAAAAGTCGATTCTTAAAAGGTAATTTATCGTTGTTTATAAGTAATTGACGCTCTATAGGAAAAGATTCTTCTTGTGAAGTAATAATTAGTTGAGTTTTGGCGGCATTTAACTCGGAGAGCGACAAATGCCCCTTCAGTTTTATATTATTTTACAATTATGAATAAATCTGAAAATATACGCTAGAATGCGTTTTAATTTATTGAAACTAGATGTGTTTAGAATAAGGTTAGAAATTAAGTTAGGTTCTTTAAGTTGATTATTATCATTATTTATTAGATGTACATTTTTGATCATTTCTGGCAAATTATTATTTAGAATTTTGTTTTGATTAGGCTTCTCAGGCCATTCACAAGGGTCTAGTTTTAAAAATGAAGGACCCGACCACCATAATGCACAGTCATTGATTGATTCTGCACGTATTCCACGCGAAACCAAGTCTGCGGGATTTTGCTTAGTGGGTACATATTGCCAATTAAAAGAATTATCTTGAATTTCAATCACTCGATGGCGAATAAAAGATTGAAGTTGATTAGGAGATGAAGAAAGCCAACCTAACACAATCATCGAGTCAGTCCAGCATGTACACGAGCTGTATTCAAAGGTAACCGACGAAATAACCTTTGCACACAGTCTTGCTCCCATCAGTGCCCCACAAAGTTCCAAACGTGGTATGGTGGCTGTTTTGATGGGTGCTACTTTACTCTTGGATGCTAACAGGCGGACACAGACTGTCCCGTCCCTATCCACGCTTCTTACGTACGCACAGGCACCGTAGGCCTTCTCAGATGCATCCGTGAATATGTGTATCTGTGTATCAGTAGATGGGTACATTTTAATGCATCTGGGAATTTTTAAATTATTTAAACTTAATAGTGAAGTTGCAAATTCTATGAATTGATTTTTTATATCCACAGGTACGTCTTCGTCCCATGAGCATTTTAGAATCCACAATTGTTGTATCATAATTTTTGCTTCAACTATGCATGGAGAAATGAGCCCTAGTGGGTCGAACACCTGGGAAATTGTGGATAATATGTGACGCTTATTGACGTTATCCGTGGGGTCAATATGTATGGAAAATGTGAGTGTATCAGATGAGCATGCCCAATGAAGACCTAATGTTTTTGAAGCTTCTTTTGCACTAAGATTAACATTATCTGACACATCATTATGACTAGACATAGCACTTAGAATCTGCTCGCTATTCGAATGCCATTTTCGGAGTCGAAACTTCGCTGACTCTAATGTACCACTGACGTCTTTGCAAAGGTCAATAGCGTCTCCAATTTGGTCCATCCCTGACAAAAAATCGTCGACGTACATGTCATGACAGATGGCTCGCTTTACTTCTGGGTCTGGTGAGTCATAACCCAATTGAGACAAACACCTGATGGCTAAGTATGGAGCTGATGCTGTTCCATACGTCACAGTGTTAAGTGTGTAAGTCTTAAGCGGGTGAGAGGGATCGAACCTCCACAGAATGCATTGGAGCGGCCGTTGTTTTTGCTCGATGTTTATTTGTCGGTACATTTTTTCGACATCTGCTGAGAATGCAAATTGGTGCTGTCGAAAACGTAATAAAATTGCTATTATGTCATCTTGAATTGTGGGACCAATACGCTGGATGTCATTAAGTGACTTACCTGATGACGTTTTGGCAGATGCATCGAATACTACGCGTAATTTAGTAGTAGAGCTATTCTCTCTGTACACTCCATGATGCGGAAGGTAGCATTTTTTGCTTTCTTTACTTGATGCTTCGGTCATGTGACCAAGTTCTAAATACTCTCTCATGAATTGTGTATATAGTTGTTTCATGTGAGCGTCCTTTTCTAAGCGAGTTTCAAGAGAAAGGAACCTACGCCTAGCGATAAAGAAAGAATCGCCTAAAACGTCGGGTGATTCTTTGAAAGGCATGGCAACTATAAAGCGACCATCATCAGCCCTCCTAGTGCTTTCCAAAAAAAAATTTTCACAAGCATGCTCATCAGGCGTTAACTTATGCTGAGATGGAATAGAGTCTAGTTCCCAAAACCTAGTTAAGTCAGATTGACTTTGTAAATTGTGACTAAACATACAAACTTGATTATAAGAACGCGGCTGGCATATGGCACCTGAAACTAACCACCCAAGTTTAGTTTCAAATAAGACCGGTTTATTTTTTCCTAACTGGATTCGATTTGTGCCAATCACATTCCAAAAGACGTCCGCACCTACTAAGATGTTAATGGTTGACGGAACGTTGAACTTTGGATCAGCTAAGCAAACTCCAGACGGTATATGTAAGTCGTGTATGTCTATGTATGTGTTGGGTATTAAGGATGTTATTTGTGGTAAAACGAAGCAGTCAATGTCCATCCTATAGCCGCCATTGTAAGACTCCAATGTAAGAGAGCAAGACTGAGAGCTGTTGGATATTTGATTATTTATGCCCGTTACCTTTGAATTTGCTACATGTGTACGCAGGTTTAGCCTGCCACAGAGGTCTTGTGTTATAAAGTTGCCGGTGCTACCGTTGTCCAGCAAGACTCTAGCTGGATGCGGATTCCCATGGCTGTCAATCACCTTGACCATAGCTGTGGACAGTAATATATTGGTTGCATTAGAATTGACCCTTGAATGCTCTGCTGAAAGTACAACACTATCGTATGAAGCAGACTGCTGAGGTGGGTCAACATGCAGAAGAGTGTTGTGTTTTAAGTTGCAATATTTGCAGTGAGTCAATTTGCAAAGAGACTCGGGGTGACCTGACCTGAGACAATTCAAACAAACTTTTAATTCTTTGGCCTTGTGTGCGCGTGTCTCAACTGACAGTTTACGAAATGAATCGCATGAAAACAATTGATGGTCTTTATGACACAGTGGGCACGAATGCATTTTGGGTTTATTTGAAGTTACAATGAAACTCTTAGGCCTTTGTGTAGTATTTGGTTCAATTTTACCTTTGCTGTTTCTCGCCTCTTCCAACGTTTCCAGAAGATCAGCCCTGTTTGTTAGGAATGTCATAAAAATGTCTAATGTAGGTGGTTCACTACGATTATTACGATATTCCTCCCATTCCCTGTTGGTGATGTTGTCCAGCTTAGAGGCCATCATAAAAATTATTAAAGTATCCCAATGCTCTGTGGGTTGGTCTAGAGTTGCCAAAGCTCGTAGATTTTTGTATGTTACATCGACTATGTAACGCAAGGCCCTACTTGACTCTTTTTGTATGGCGTTAATGTTGAAAAGAGATTGCACATGATTATTAACAAGTAAGCGCTTATTATCATATCTTTTACACAACAATTCCCAAGCAGAAGCGTAATTATCAGCCTTAAAGTCCAAGCTCTTAATAACTAAGGCAGCACTACCCTGTAAACAAGCGCGTAGGTAGTGGAATTTGTTGACGTTATCAATGCTATGGTTGGAATGAACAAGAGAAATGAAAGTATCGCGAAATTCAAGCCACTGCTGATAGTCACCACTAAAGGAAGGTAATTCAATTTTAGGCAATCTTACGAAATTGTTGTGTCTCCGTGTATCTGCATCAAGAGAGCTTACCGCACCACCACTATGCGTTGACACGCCGGGAGAAGCCGCAGAAGACGCGTCGCACAGTGCCTTCGCGATGCCAATCGTGACGAAGTACTGGTTCTCGAACGCGTCCCGCTCCTGGTATCTCTCGTCAGGATCATCAGCCAACTCCTCAATCTCTCCCTGAAGCGTATCAAACGACTCATATAAGGCCTCCATTTTTTCTAAACGCGATTTAAGCTCGTTGAAAATAGCGGGAGTATTAACAGCTGTGCTATCTTTAAGAATATTGATGTAATTGGCAAAGCCAGTAAGTTTACATTTAAGCGTGCCTCTCTTCTTAATCAACTGTGAAAGTTTTCCCTCTGCCATTATATGTGCTTCAAGGTTATTCTTAGAAGGATATAATTTAGAACACTATGTAAATATGTTTATGCGAAGTAAATAGGTAGCAGAATAAGCGTATGGAAAATTATTGTAGGCACGAAGATTGTACGCTATGAAAAAAAATGATGTAAATATTTCTAAAATTCTAATCTAATTAAGAAAGACAGTAAAATAATGAAAAGGTACAACTTTGTTTTGCCCCTGCAGCAGTCGGCTCGCACACGAACGCGAACGTTGTGGTGTGGTATACCGACCTGCGAAAAAAAAAGAAACACTGACTAAGATCGATTTAGAGAAAAATAAAAAATATTAGTAGCTAAATACTTTGCAAAGCACTACAGCTAACTATGGTTAATTATTATGATTGTAACAACGTCTTTATTTGAATTTATATTTTTAACGTTTTATTTTTAAACTCATAGAAGCACTGTAATTGTTGTAAATATTGTAAAAAAACTATTTATTATTATAACTACTGTAAATAAACTACTATCCTATGAAAACTAATCGTTTAAATGCTACTATGCGAAGCGACACAACCGTTACAAAATACCGTTATGATTATGAAATGGTGTAGGTATGATGTATGACGGTGAAGATGATGATTTGCTAACTACGACTGACACAGACAAATAAGCAATCTAGAAATAATAATGAAAGTGAAATGGGAATGATGATGAAATATGAATGATGATGAAATACGAAGATGATAGGAAATAAATTGGTACGATCTCACGGTTTCGATGCGATGATGCAACTTATCCTTTCTTCTTTCTTCGTATTAGCACTTCACTGAGCTGCACTGATAAGATGATCCATGAATCTTGATCGGAAGACTAATTTCTTGACCACGTAGTGAAAAAACCGTTGACACGACGAACCGTTAGAAAATGTTTCGTTCGAACAGCTGATGTCCCGTTATTTTCTCCGTACAAGCGGCAACGTACTTCTTGAAATCTTGAAGACGGCTCGAAGGACCATATGCTCCCGTATTATAGGCTCTAATCTCTACTGGGACTAATGGATTGAATTAAAGAGTGGACTGTATTAAAAGGTGCTGTATTGAAGTACAGAAATTAGACCCGACAATAATGAACGTGTGCGCAAGCTGAGATCTAGTTGATGTGTGTCGCGAGGAACCCGTGCCTCCTCCCGCGCGCCCGCGACCCGCGCCGCGGCCGCCCGCGGCTAGTGCTGCATCCACTACAGGGTCTAACCAACTTGTTGAGCGCTTTACCATTTCTCCATCCATTTCTCATCGCACATAACAATCCGGTTCAATATTCCTTCATTTTGTTTGCATATTGGGCAGCGCGAGGCAGATTTTTGACATCAAAAGCTGCTGCTAGCTCAGCTGCAGATTGAGCTTCGTCAGCTTCCACAATCGCCTTTAATTCATAATTGTTGGCTATAGTCTCCGAACGACCACAAGGTTCATTTTTCAAGTCGAATTTTCCAGGTTGTGCCTTTGTTTGTACGGTTCTTAACGGAAACTTTTTTGATGTAACGTGTCATTTGTGTTGCGTTGGTGCCAAGATGGAACTCATATTCCATAATAACACGAATTTTTTAAGTATTTCAAAAAGTTTATTTTAATTTAGAAATACCGCAATTTGACAGGTAAAGTTCTAGCAAATGGTGCATCCATGTCCAGTAGGGCAACCCAGATATGACTAGGGGGACGACTAAGTGAGCAGCATAGTCTATGAGGATTCAAAAGATTAAGTCAGTAGCCAAACCATTTCAAATCCTTTCTTAACTATTTGGTTAAAAAAGGATTCAAGCTGAATCTAATTCAGTAAATTAAAGTTAGCTTACAGTGATCATGGATTTATAGCCGATGTCAACTAAGCCCAGCGCCTTCAAGCGGAGAGGCACCTGGGCCTGCCGCAGCACCAGGTGCACCGCCTTGCGGTTCTGCGTGCTCATGCACTCCCAGGGCAGCGCGTACGCAGCGTCCACTAGCTGGTCAGACTGTAAGAAATGCAACATCATCTACATCTCATCAACGATGATTTGTGTTTGTGAATACGGAGATAAGCAGCACAAGCATGTGACTACGTAATTATAATCTAAATTTTGGTCAATGCTTACCATTGAGCCCAGCAACTCCAACACAACTGACAATTGGGCTAGCTGCTGAAATATGATGAGAGTTAGAATTCCATAGCGAAGTAGAGCTTGTGCTTCCTGAAATCAAAACACGTCAGTATTTTTAATAATGAATTAGGGTAAGAATTTTCTGAATAACATCTTCATACATCTAACGTAGCTAACAGCTATTATTATGACAAAACTTTCCGTTTAGCTGAAAAACACCAAAAACCGATATTTTGACGTTTGACTTGGTAATTTTTTTTTGCAGTGGTCCGATTGAAGGGGGCTTTTGAGAGATCGTTGAAATAGTAAATTTGTAAATAACTTAAAACAGCCTGTATATATCCACAACATCTTACCATTTGAAAGCACTCCAAGAGCAACAAACATCCAGTGGCTTGATGAAATACGTAGTAAATGAATAACATGGGGCCAAATAATGTAGACACCCTTTCGACGTACCTAGAATAACAGCAAAAACCAACAAGATTACAGAGAGCGTCGTGGCCCAGTGGCTGAGCACCCTGGCTTGGAGCCCAATGGTCCCACAAACCTATTTTGTGTTCATTGTACAACTCTCCGGTGATCGAAAACGCTAATTAAAAAAAACCAAGTAACCTGAATAACGGCGGTAGACTTCGCACGTTTGTGAGGCGATTTACCATGTCAACTTCAAAATTCTCTCGGTGAAATGTGATCTTCTGAATGGTATGCTCACTACGACGACAACAAACAGTGTGCCTCTTTTGTTCCATGTAATGCTTCACCCCATTGGGTAAATTGCACAAATTCGGGTAAAATTTACTTAAACATGCCAGAAAAAAGCTATTTAACTTAGGCTCATTGACTAACCCAAGATATTCAATTTATCATTTATAATATAATATGACACACATTTTATCCGTAGCCTATAAGGTTTTTTTTTTTTGTTATAAGATGATGTTTCAGTTACGCTTTTCTCAATGACTTATAGATATTTGTACGAATGCTTCTTATTCAACTCACTCGATAACTAGAAGATTATTTTCAACGATTTCTTTTAATCTCGATTTAACCTCTTCATTTTCTTCGTCGGAGTACCATTCTATCTCCTTTTTCTTCACAATTCCTACGTCATATTGGTTTGCTGTATTTTTAGTTGCCTTTGGTCTGGGAAAGGTTTCTAATTTGTGAATGAGAATTCTCAAGTGTCCCCAAACATGAAACACAAGCAGAGTCAAATATAAATCGAACGTGCAGAAACACAAGGAGCAAACCAATGAAATGTACCAGTTAATGGTAAAAAGGAACAGATATCCGTTGAGATTAGTTAGGACGTCAAAAGGAAATGTCATAAACACGGCATGATCGAAGGTGCGGTTGGCAGGCCGGGGGTCGTTGAACATGCCGGAGGCATAGTTGCTGTATAGAGGAATGCAGTTGAAGAGAGTAAGGCCTACAAGCATCATTCCTTTGATGTACATAGTGACGTAGTGAGACAGTTTGTGGATGTATATATGGGTCTAAAACAGAGTGAATAAATTTTTATTATTGCAATAAGTCTGAAAAGCGAAAGTCATTAGATCGATAGTACACAAATTGTTCAAACGCCAGAAATGAACACTGAATATAGCCACCCTAATTTTGAAATGTGTCGAATCAAATTTCTTCATATTATATACACACTAGCAGCCGCCCGCGACTTCGTCCGCGTGGACTTAGCTGTATGTGAAAAAAGATTTTCCCGCTTTTCTATTGAAATTTTCCTGAATTTTCTTTGCTATAAACCTTACGGAGCCCGAGGCCTCTCCAACTGAACTTCCAATGATACCAAAACCAGCCGTAACAACAAACAACAATAAGTATTATCAGCCAAAGAGATTAAAATAACAAGTTTATACACACAATTACCCGGCAAGAATTCCCCTCCAACATATTTTCACATTATAGTATCAAAACTAATACAGAATATTGTAACTCATACCTTCATAGCATATTCCGATGTATCTTTGAAGTTGAACAGATGAACTTTATCAATAAAATCACTGACTATAGGATAGAACTGTTTCGATAGTATCATCAACAATCTGGACTGAAAATTTCAAAACTCAGGGATAAATGACATGCAATAGTTTTATTCAAATACTCAATTCAAACTTGAGGCCCTTCTTATTACTTCGTTCATATTTCGGTCATCTTCGCGCTTCGGAAAGCAAGTTAAACAGTTGGTCGCAGTTGACGTGAGATTAGATGTCAGCCGTTAAGCGTAGACGGACGTCATAAGGGGGCTTGATAACATCTGACATTAGGATTTCTCACAAACCTTACAACCATCCAACAATTCGCACTAAGCCCTTGTGTTAGAGTATAGCTCGAAATGGGACGTATACAGGCAATTTATGTAGTAACAAGTGGAAAAAAAAAGAATAATATGATTTGAAAAATATACTTACAGAAGCTACAATAGCCATTAATACAGTAATGTAGTTATGCCCTTGTTCCACAAAGGTTAGCCTTTCATAGTGAATTTTGATATACGTAATTCCCAAAGGAAGTAAACCTCCAGTGCCAAAAAGGCCCATCCCGAAGCGCAAGGCTCTGAACCTATCCTCTTCTCCCATTTCCTGCGACGGCCAGACGCCTAGAAACATCAGGCTCCAGCGGACTATCTTCATGTAAGTAATGTCCTTGACCCTCGTCACTCTTCTGGATGTAAAATGAATAAAAAGTTTTAAAAAAACCTTCGTTGTCTCACCCGTTGGCGCAACGGTTAGTGAGAGGCTCTGGCTGAAGCCAAGGAGGGGCAGAGTCGATCGGTTACCTAATGAAACGCATAACATTTTTTGTCATGAAATTACAATGCTACGCTACAGCGTATGAACAGCATAGCATACATGCTATGCTGTTCATAGCCCACCACAACATGGCCGAAAGTAAGGCAGGCTCATCGAAGGGCATATTTACACTATAAGTATCAAAAGACATACTTTTTATTTACCATGATATCCGAAAGACATAATATTCAAAAGGCATACTTTTGCCAATCCGCATAGAGGCCACGTGTTGGAGTATGTCTCGTTCCACCTCATAGCTGTGGTGAGGGCTGTGTCAGTGACACGTATATAGGCCATTTATATTATATATGTTATACTTCTGATAGCCATAAGTGTCAGAATTCATATTTTCATAAGGCGTAATACTCATTTACCATAATTTCAAAAAACCCTTTTTTTATACAAGGTAACACGTTATTACAAATGTTCACCGAAAGCATGTAATCAGAGGGTGTGTAATGTTTGATAAAATATCAAAAAAATCTAATGATCACGTGACCGCAAACAGGTTTCATAGTTATTATCTTAAATGTCATTTCATAATATAATTCTCGCATTCATTTTGCTCAGAGCGGGATGTGGGTAGAACAATAATTTTGTTACGGCTCCGGCATTACGGGGCTCTAGCGGTTCCTCGCGTGCTAATCGACACAGATGTTTGTCGCTCAGCACCCCACTTTCGGCTTGTAGGCCGGCTTCGCCGGCTAGCCTCAGCAGCGGCGCCTCGCTCATAGCCACCTGCTCCTCAGCCAGCAGCGGGCCGCCTCGCCCCTCCATGCCTACGCTTTTAAATTACACTCTTGGGGTAGGGCAAAACAAGTACCTCGTGGTGTGTCGGGATTGCCTAAGTCCGATCCACCCTAAAGTAGAAAGAATGCTTTCATAAGAGTTATGCTTTGAGATAATAATATTATGTCAAACAAAATGATGAATATTAATAACTAACGTAATAATAAAAGACATGATGTGACTATGCATAGTCACATTATGTCTTTTGTTAGTCATGCGTACTAACATAATGCGTTTTAAGTTGTGCTCATTAAAATAATGCCGAACAAAATTATGCGTTTTGATAATTATGCCTTTTGATATTATGCCTTAGTTATTACTATTCTGCATTATTATGATAATGCGATTCAAAATATTTGCCAGAAAAAAATATGCTTTCTGATGTTTATGCCAAGTAATGTATTGCAAATAAAATCATGGCAAGAAATGGTATGGGTATTCAAGTGTCACTGCTCACATATGCACAATTCTAAATTGCATACAAGCTAAATAATTTATCATAACAAACAAATGTATGGATAACCTTTATTTATTGGATTTTTCACGGTTATGATGTGACATAGGTATGCTATCCTTTTTGATAATCAAAATAAAGGGGGGTCAATTTCTCACCATGAAACATATTCGGTATTCAACGTAGGTGGGTGGTTTGATAAAACTGAAAAGTCTGAAGTGAGAACAAGAAAAATATCCTAGAAGATGGACTCCCGTACTTAAAGTTAATTCTAAAAAACTATCAAATACTACGCAAACTTACTTAGGATCATCACTGAGAAACGACATCTTTTTAATTATTTTTAATAGAATTTTCCAAAAAAAAATCGAAAAGTTTTTCTGGTTTCTGAATTTTGTACTAATATGGTGTACTAACTTCAATTCAGTTCAACACAGAATACTTAGATTGAATGTTGATGTCGACAAGTGATTAACGTTTCTGATGGAGGCCGAACATCAAATGACTAACACAATACTTTTATCCTGACCATTTGTTAGGGATCCGTAGTTCCCGTCGTACTTTCGCAATGTATATCTATCTGCTCGCAGCTTAGGCCAGAGACTCTTTAAGACGCCAATAGAGTGGGTTAAAATGAAGAAGACTAAAAATATATTATTTTAAAAAGTAACATTTTAATTAGACTTTATGGTTTTGCGGTCAAGTTGACAGTTTGACTCAAGCTGAAGTTAAACTTTTTGTTGATGCTCGGGTTTTTTTATATAACAACTGCAGCAAAGAAACATACGGACCTGGTGGTGGTAGGTTATCGCCGCCTATTGTCACGTTTAAGGCCCAGACTCCACCAGAGCTGAGCGGAGATGTGCGGCGTCGAGCTGTGTTTTCAACAACCAATAGAATCACATCTCCACATCTCCATGTGTGAATAACGCAATTCCATTGGTTGTTGAAAACACAGCTCGACGCCGCACATCTCCGCTCAGCTCTGGTGGAGTCTGGGCCTAACACCAGGAGCATCACTCACGCGTTTTCGAACAGAAGCGCGTGAGTAATCCACTGGAATGGAATGACCACTCACACATCGCTACCACCCCAGAAACATTTCAGTGAGCTTGACTAAGTCGAGTTACTTAAAGTAAAATAAAAGAAAAACAAAAAGAAATGAAAGTCTAACTGCACTGTAGGACACAGTGTAATTTTGAAGTTCCGAAGAGCGTTTTTGAACTCTCTCTGTCTTTTTCTGAAGAAGTTATTTTCATGCTTACTCTCATCAGCTAATCCTCGGCTTCCAAATTCGTGGAATAAATGAATCGACCTGTGCTAGGAAGGAAACATTTTAGAAGCCGAACTCTGAGAGTGGCCGAGAAGTGGATAAGGATGAAAATCAGTTGACAGTGAGCAGTTCTAGCTGTGATAGTATAAAGAAAGCAATAGGCATCAAATAGAACTGTGTGTTTTGTCAGTGTGTCGCAATGTCATCGCCCTTCAGGAAGAGGTTCTATATTACCAATGCAAGCAATGTACGAGTAGTTTGGAATAACAGTACACTAGAAGTGCGGAAAACCAAACCTTCTGCTTCAAAAAGTATCACTTTTGTATTAAAAATTAGTTTCCGAAATACATATTTGTTGCATAGACGATGTAAGATAACTACTACGGAACAGTACGGAACCAAAGACGCGCGCGACCCAAGCGCTTTTGCTTAGTTTTGTCTTCATTGAATTGTGAGTCTCACCTGATAATAGAATAACGCATTATTAGCTCTATGTCAGAAAAAGCAATGCATTCTTTAAAGCATAGAATAAACCGGTTATTATATCATTTCAGTCAATCAAATAAATTTAAATGGACATTAATGGTAAGATCAAAGGATATATGTTTCACTGTCTATAATTGCTCAGTATTGGGAGTCATCAGTGATGTTCAAACGGAAGAAATCGTTGAAGCAAAGAGCAACTACGTCACTCGAAAACTCCGCAGTACAGCACAATTTATATATGCACAGGGGCAGCCAGGGAACATGCTCATAGATCTGCGTTCAATCTTTGTGTTCGAAACGATAGCCACTGAGATAGCGTATATGTGAATTATAAGCTTAGAAGGTTTCGAACTAAAAAAAATGTATACCTGTTTATTTGATCCAGCATCTGGTTATTAATCATATTTAATTATGGACCGTGGCAGCATTGTAACGAAACATACCACAGGGAGAGTCTCGTCCAGTACTTAGCCAACACTACTGATTTTATTAAATTCATTTATTTCTTACATTAACATTCTGCTAAAGGTTCTCGGAGAAAAATTAAAAACAGAAAGAAATATAATTTATTGTAGAAACCTTAACGGGTTATTTAACTGTGCTCGTTTGACAGTTCGGAATTAGTCGTGGTGTGAGTAAAATGTTCAGTTTGACTCAAGCTTTGCTGGCGTGGTTTCGTTATAAGTTACGTTGACAGTTCAATTTTTTGTTGAATCTTTTTTTCTATTTCCCTAAGTGGAAGGTTAATAATGAAAATAACTATTAAGACCTCTTTAATGTGCCTATTAAATTTGTATGTCCAAACACTGGAACGACATCATTTCCCCACACAATTTGATGGTTCACTGTCAATAAGCATAAAAATAATAAGCATAAAATGAATTCGCATAATGTAATTACTACTAATGATGATTTCGCATAATACTTATAAGCATAACAGTATGTAGCATAAATGCAATAAAAAAAGCGGCTTACGGGTGGCCCAAGGGCCACCCCGCCCCACCTAAACCTACTTTTCACTACATACTCAATATAATATAAAAATTACTGGGTACTTACTTAAGTACATATTATGCTAAAACCCAATTCGGCCAAATCAATATTATGCTAAATAAAAGTAAAGTAAAGTAAAGTAAAAATAGTTTTTATTCATGTAAACTTATTAAAAAGCACTTATGACAAGTCATAACATAAAAATTAAAAAGTAATAATGTGATTCTACCACCGGTTCGGAGGTGTTGATTCTACCGAGAAGAAACCGGCAAGAAACTCGGTAGTTACTCTTTTTTAATCTTGTTTGTTTACAATAATTGCGATAACAGAGTAACAACAGTAAAGTCAAAATACATTATGTGCAGAGGAGCAGACTATTTCTGAGATGACCACAAATCCTTGTCGTTCAAGTAATCTTTTACATTGTAATAACCTCGTTTCATTAACTTTTCTTTAATTTGCGATTTAAACTTGTGAAGGGGTAGTTCAACAAGACTTTGAGGTACTTTATTAAAGAATTTTACACATTGACCCACAAATGATTTTCCTACTTTATGAAGTCTAAGATTAGGATTTACAAGTTTGTTCTTGTTTCTTGTATTGAATTTATGACTATCACAATTCTTCTTGAAAAGGTGCAAATTTTTGCGTACGTACATTATGTTGTCATAAATGTATTGAGAGTGTACAGTTAATATATTTATCTCCTTAAATACTTCTCGGAGCGAGTCGCGTGGTCTAAGGCCGTATATGGAGCGAACGGCTCTTTTTTGAAGTACAAAAATAGTATTTATGTCCGCCGCTGACCCCCACAACATTAGTCCATACGACATTACACTATGAAAATAACTGAAATAAACTAATCTAGCTGTTTTAACATCAGTCAACAGTCTTATTTTTCTTACTGCATAAGCAGCCGAACTAAGTCTTCCTGCCAGGGACGTAATATGCGGACCCCACTGCAATTGGGAATCTAAAGTGACTCCCAAGAATACAGTGGAATTCGCAATTTCTAATGGTTCATCGTTCATATTAACAACAATTTCAGCCTGTTTAACATTAGGCATGGAAAATTTGATGCATTTAGTTTTCTTAGCATTGAGTAATAAATTATTACTAGTGAACCAACGCACTACTTTTGAAAGAGTATTATTTACGTCGTCAAATGCGTTTGTACCTCTGCCGACTTTAAATATCAACGAGGTGTCATCAGCAAATAATACAATCTCACATACTCCTTTTACACAGAAAGGAAGGTCATTTACATAAATTAAGAAAAGCAGGGGTCCTAATATTGATCCCTGGGGCACTCCCATACGTATGGTGGCACCGGAAGAGTTCGTGCCGTTGACACTCACTTTTTGAATCCTGTCTGTGAGATAGGATTTTATCAGGCTAAGTGACATGTTTGACACACCGTAATGTCTCAGCTTAATCAGTAGGATCTCATGGTCTACGCAATCGAAAGCTTTTGATAAATCACAAAAAACCCCTATTGCATCTAGCTTGCCTTCCCACGCATCGAATATATGTTTCATTAGTGCAACTCCTGCATCAGTTGTGCTTCTATTCTTAGTAAATCCAAATTGCTTTTCATGTAATAGCTTATTTAAAGAGAAATGAGAGAGTAACTGATTCATAATAATTTTTTCAAAAATTTTACTTAATGCTGGTAGTATCGAAATAGGTCTATAGTTAGATGGGTCACTTTTTTCACCTGATTTTAAAAGAGGTATAACTTTACTTAATTTCATTAAATTAGGAAATTGACCTTGGTCTACACAGTTGTTAAAAATTGAAGCTAAATTAGGTGCGATCAGATCTATGATAGGTTTAAGAATGTTTGTTGATATACCCCATATATCCTCAGTGTTTTTTATATTAAGTTCTTTAAACGCTTTGAGGATGATATGCGGCGTTATAAAATCAAAACTGAAACTAATGGCGCACTCATCAACACTAGATGCAAGGAGCGACCTAGCTAGTAAGGGACTAGAGTTAAGTTCACTTGTAGTAACAATAGGTATATTCGAGAAAAATGTTTCAAATGTTTTTGCTATGTCAATGTCGGATACTACAATACTGTCTTCAGTTTTAAGTGAGAAAGAATGATCACGAGGCTTAGTCTTACATGTTTCTTTATTTATTATGTTCCATGTTGCTTTGATTTTATTTTTAGCGTTTTGTATTTTTTCGCGCAAAAAAATGGACTTTGCAATACTACACGACTTTTTGAAGATTTTAGAATAAGATTTAACATAATCTACGATACCGGGGGTACTAAAGTTAGCTTTTAAATCGTATAACTCATATAATTTATTCCTTCTTTTATGAATACCAGGAGTAGCCCAGTCACTAAACTTAAATTTGAAATTATTCACTGTTACTTTCTTCTTGGCAAATATATGATTATGTTCATTGAGTAATAAATCAGATAATTGCCTATATTGATCATCTATGTTCAGGTCTTCCTGAGATAAAGAGGGTAGCTTTTTAATCAAGTTATTTTTAAATTTCTCTACTCGCATTTTAGTAACAGGTCTGTAAGTAATATCTACTGATTGAGAGACATGACGGTGTTCGAAACTGGTAAGCAAACCACAGTGGTCTGACTTCAAGCAGTTAATAATGGATTTTTCAATTCCAACATTTTCACAAAAAATATTATCCAAGCAGGTAGCTGATGTTGCAGTAATTCTAGTGGGTTCATTAAAAAGATTAAATAAGTTGAAAGATTTAAACAAATTTAAAAATCTTACTGTTGTCTGGGAAACATCTAAAATATTTATATTAAAATCACCACAAACAACTACCTTCTTGTTTGACTTGCACACTTTTTTTAAGACTTCTTCCATAGTCTCTTCAAACACAGAATAATCAGCCGAGGGGGGCTTGTACACACAAACAATAATAATCTGCTCTAACTCCACACATGAGATTTCAATAGTTCGCTCAATTGATAGTCCTACTACATAATGATTTCTAATATTTACGCGAACACTATACATCGAAATAAAACAACTTTACGGATTCTACTCGCGGTGTTATATTTTCTTTCATTTTCTAACCCGACGTTTCGACTCCTTTACAGCAGTCGTGATCACGGGATGACAAAGATGTTCTATGTCACAAAACAGAACAAAATTTTTTAGCAACCCTCACTTAACTACCGTCATTTCCACTAACATTATTGGAAATGTTCCTATCCACGCAGTACGAACTAACCGTATCCTGAGACCTCACAGTATTGTGCTGCCCTCTGGGATTGATCAAGCGTATAACAGGCTCCCAAGCTGGTGGTAAATTCCAACCATCCTCACGATTGAAATTCGGATGTTTTTTAATTTCAATAGACTCTCGCAGCATCCTTGGTAAGTAACGATTCTCCCTAGCAAGGACCTGCGGTTTATCAAATCGTATGAAATGGTTGGGCTTATCAAGGGCATGTTCACAAACTGCTGATTTTGTAGATCTCCTATTCTTAATATCACCTATGTGTTCTTTGATACGCGTCCCTATGCTTCTCTTGGTTTGACCTATATACGAGAGCCCACAGTCACAATCAAGCTTGTATACACCCGCTGTTTGAAGAGGAATATTACACTTAACAGGTCTTAAAAATTGATTAATCTTCTTCGGCGGCTTAAAATAAGTTTTAATAGAAGCACGCTTCAAGATGTTCCCAATCTTGTCAGTGACACCCTTCAAATATGGCAATACAGCAGGCTGACGCTCAACTGTGGCTGGTTTCACTCGGTTTCTGCGACGTCGCGGTGCTTTGAGCTTGTTTTCACCCAGCACACGCTTGACATGCTGGACTTCAGCATGCAGGTGGTCATCATCACAGATCCGTTCCGCTCTCTGTAACAAAGTTTTACCAACAGTAGCTAACTGCGAAGGATGGTGGTGAGAATCACCGTTTAAGTACCTATCAGTATGGGTAGACTTCCGATACACAGTATGGCCCAAACTATGATCAGGATTCCTAATAACTAACACATCTAAGAAAGGTAGTTTACTGTCAGCTTCCAATTCCATAGTAAATGTTATCCTAGGGTGTATAGAGTTAAGATGGTCTAAAAATGCTGATACTTTGTTGGATGGTAAAATTGTGAAAGTATCATCCACATACCGCTTGTAAAACCGTGGAACGACAGGTGCTGAAGCTAAAGCTTTTTCCTCGAAATCCTCCATGAAGATGTCAGCTACCACAGGGGACACGGGAGATCCCATCGCTACACCATCAAGCTGTACGTAGAATTTATCATTCCAGTACAAATAACCTGCCCTAAGACACAGGTTAAGTAACTCTGCATATTCAACGGGCATATCACAGTCCACTAACCTTTTCCTAGTAATTTCTATGCAATCCTCTACTGGTAAACATGTAAACAAGGACTGAACATCAAAGCTAACCATTGTCTCATCATCAGAAAGTTGTAGTTGTTGTAACTCACCAATGAACTGGTAGGAATCCTTCACATGAGATGTAGTCTGTCCTCGCAAAGGTGAGAGTACCTTCGCCAAGTGCTTAGCCAAACGATAAGTAGGTGAGTCGATTTGGCTTACTATTGGCCGAAGGGGAGCAAGTGGTTTGTGTATCTTCGGTAACCCATACAGCTTTGGAGGCTTGGCACACGATGGTATAAGATACGACACGTCTAGATTTAACTTTTCACTGTGTTTCTTAAGAAGCTCGGTGGTCTGCTTCAAAATCTTACTTGTTGGGTCGGTTTTAACAAGTTTGTAGGTGTTTTCATCCGACAATAAAAGTGAAATTTTGTCATTGTAATCCGACGTATCTAACACCACCGTAGCATTTCCCTTGTCCGCACGAAGGATAGTCAGCTCTGGCCTAGTACGCAAGTTCTTTAAAGCGCGATATTCATCAAGAGGAAGATTCAGTTTGGGCACTTTGCTCCGACGCAGAACGGATGACACATCCTGGCGTATTGCCTCCAAATCCTCCTTCTTCATGGTATTCTTATACAAGGCATCCTCAACACTACAGATTATCTCTTCATAAGGTATTTTACGCGGCGCTACAGAGAAATTAAGACCTTTTTCCAAAACTGAAACGGTAGGCCGGTCCAATATTTGTTTTGATAAATTGACAACCGCTCGAGACTCCGGTCGATCCGTTCCACAGATAAAATCTGATTGGCCAGATGTCACGGCTGCGTTCCGTTTCTCGTATCGACCTTTGTTTTTATTCATTAACCTTTCAAATTTCTGAATCTGACTTTGCTTGCAGTTATTATATTTAGATGTTTCTCTACTGTTTAATCGTTCCATGCAAGATGCAAAATCTAAACTCGGCAGTTGTGCTCTCAAATAATTAGACAAATTCTCAATATCTTTACGCAACACAGAAAGATCGAAACGGTGTTGTCTTATGAGGCTACTAAGCAATTTTTGACTTGCCTGCTGGAAGATCCTGGCACTTCCCCAAATGTCCTTTTTTGGTGATATTCTCACGCATGGTGGAAGGAGATGATGATCACGACACCTCTTCAAGAAATTTAAAGATGTTGTTTTTCTTGCGCGCCTGGTCTTAAGGTCTTCCAGCCGGCGAATGCTTTTGGCAGTTTCCAGTCCGTACTGGTCTACATAATGATTTCTAATATTTACGCGAACACTATACATCGAAATAAAACAACTTTACGGATTCTACTCGCGGTGTTATATTTTCTTTCATTTTCTAACCCGACGTTTCGACTCCTTTACAGCAGTCGTGATCACGGGATGACAAAGATGTTCTATGTCACAAAACAGTACAAAATTTTTTAGCAACCCTCACTTAACTACCGTCATTTCCACTAACATTATTGGAAATGTTCCTATCCACGCAGTACGAACTAACCGTATCCTGAGACCTCACAGTATTGTGCTGCCCTCTGGGATTGATCAAGCGTATAACAGGCTCCCAAGCTGGTGGTAAATTCCAACCATCCTCACGATTGAAATTCGGATGTTTTTTAATTTCAATAGCCTCTCGCAGCATCCTTGGTAAGTAACGATTCTCCCTAGCAAGGACCTGCGGTTTATCAAATCGTATGAAATGGTTGGGCTTATCAAGGGCATGTTCACAAACTGCTGATTTTGTAGATCTCCTATTCTTAATATCACCTATGTGTTCTTTGATACGCGTCCCTATGCTTCTCTTGGTTTGACCTATATACGAGAGCCCACAGTCACAATCAAGCTTGTATACACCCGCTGTTTGAAGAGGAATATTACACTTAACAGGTCTTAAAAATTGATTAATCTTCTTCGGCGGCTTAAAATAAGTTTTAATAGAAGCACGCTTCAAGATGTTCCCAATCTTGTCAGTGACACCCTTCAAATATGGCAATACAGCAGGCTGACGCTCAACTGTGGCTGGTTTCACTCGGTTTCTGCGACGTCGCGGTGCTTTGAGCTTGTTTTCACCCAGCACACGCTTGACATGCTGGACTTCAGCATGCAGGTGGTCATCATCACAGATCCGTTCCGCTCTCTGTAACAAAGTTTTACCAACAGTAGCTAACTGCGAAGGATGGTGGTGAGAATCACCGTTTAAGTACCTATCAGTATGGGTAGACTTCCGATACACAGTATGGCCCAAACTATGATCAGGATTCCTAATAACTAACACATCTAAGAAAGGTAGTTTACTGTCAGCTTCCAATTCCATAGTAAATGTTATCCTAGGGTGTATAGAGTTAAGATGGTCTAAAAATGCTGATACTTTGTTGGATGGTAAAATTGTGAAAGTATCATCCACATACCGCTTGTAAAACCGTGGAACGACAGGTGCTGAAGCTAAAGCTTTTTCCTCGAAATCCTCCATGAAGATGTCAGCTACCACAGGGGACACGGGAGATCCCATCGCTACACCATCAAGCTGTACGTAGAATTTATCATTCCAGTACAAATAACCTGCCCTAAGACACAGGTTAAGTAACTCTGCATATTCAACGGGCATATCACAGTCCACTAACCTTTTCCTAGTAATTTCTATGCAATCCTCTACTGGTAAACATGTAAACAAGGACTGAACATCAAAGCTAACCATTGTCTCATCATCAGAAAGTTGTAGTTGTTGTAACTCACCAATGAACTGGTAGGAATCCTTCACATGAGATGTAGTCTGTCCTCGCAAAGGTGAGAGTACCTTCGCCAAGTGCTTAGCCAAACGATAAGTAGGTGAGTCGATTTGGCTTACTATTGGCCGAAGGGGAGCAAGTGGTTTGTGTATCTTCGGTAACCCATACAGCTTTGGAGGCTTGGCACACGATGGTATAAGATACGACACGTCTAGATTTAACTTTTCACTGTGTTTCTTAAGAAGCTCGGTGGTCTGCTTCAAAATCTTACTTGTTGGGTCGGTTTTAACAAGTTTGTAGGTGTTTTCATCCGACAATAAAAGTGAAATTTTGTCATTGTAATCCGACGTATCTAACACCACCGTAGCATTTCCCTTGTCCGCACGAAGGATAGTCAGCTCTGGCCTAGTACGCA
Source organism: Udea ferrugalis (assembly GCA_950022985.1). Taxonomy (NCBI): domain Eukaryota; kingdom Metazoa; phylum Arthropoda; class Insecta; order Lepidoptera; family Crambidae; genus Udea; species Udea ferrugalis. Next base: position 1,543,550 of record OX465521.1, read on the forward strand.
AGTTCTTTAAAGCGCGATATTCATCAAGAGGAAGATTCAGTTTGGGCACTTTGCTCCGACGCAGAACGGATGACACATCCTGGCGTATTGCCTCCAAATCCTCCTTCTTCATGGTATTCTTATACAAGGCATCCTCAACACTACAGATTATCTCTTCATAAGGTATTTTACGCGGCGCTACAGAGAAATTAAGACCTTTTTCCAAAACTGAAACGGTAGGCCGGTCCAATATTTGTTTTGATAAATTGACAACCGCTCGAGACTCCGGTCGATCCGTTCCACAGATAAAATCTGATTGGCCAGATGTCACGGCTGCGTTCCGTTTCTCGTATCGACCTTTGTTTTTATTCATTAACCTTTCAAATTTCTGAATCTGACTTTGCTTGCAGTTATTATATTTAGATGTTTCTCTACTGTTTAATCGTTCCATGCAAGATGCAAAATCTAAACTGTGTATCGGAAGTCTACCCATACTGATAGGTACTTAAACGGTGATTCTCACCACCATCCTTCGCAGTTAGCTACTGTTGGTAAAACTTTGTTACAGAGAGCGGAACGGATCTGTGATGATGACCACCTGCATGCTGAAGTCCAGCATGTCAAGCGTGTGCTGGGTGAAAACAAGCTCAAAGCACCGCGACGTCGCAGAAACCGAGTGAAACCAGCCACAGTTGAGCGTCAGCCTGCTGTATTGCCATATTTGAAGGGTGTCACTGACAAGATTGGGAACATCTTGAAGCGTGCTTCTATTAAAACTTATTTTAAGCCGCCGAAGAAGATTAATCAATTTTTAAGACCTGTTAAGTGTAATATTCCTCTTCAAACAGCGGGTGTATACAAGCTTGATTGTGACTGTGGGCTCTCGTATATAGGTCAAACCAAGAGAAGCATAGGGACGCGTATCAAAGAACACATAGGTGATATTAAGAATAGGAGATCTACAAAATCAGCAGTTTGTGAACATGCCCTTGATAAGCCCAACCATTTCATACGATTTGATAAACCGCAGGTCCTTGCTAGGGAGAATCGTTACTTACCAAGGATGCTGCGAGAGGCTATTGAAATTAAAAAACATCCGAATTTCAATCGTGAGGATGGTTGGAATTTACCACCAGCTTGGGAGCCTGTTATACGCTTGATCAATCCCAGAGGGCAGCACAATACTGTGAGGTCTCAGGATACGGTTAGTTCGTACTGCGTGGATAGGAACATTTCCAATAATGTTAGTGGAAATGACGGTAGTTAAGTGAGGGTTGCTAAAAAATTTTGTACTGTTTTGTGACATAGAACATCTTTGTCATCCCGTGATCACGACTGCTGTAAAGGAGTCGAAACGTCGGGTTAGAAAATGAAAGAAAATATAACACCGCGAGTAGAATCCGTAAAGTTGTTTTATTTCGAGTCCTACTACATCTTTACGCTCTTTACATTTCAATTTATTGTGTACTAGAATAAGTGACCCACCACGAATAGCAGTACTTCTCAAGAACGAACTAATGACACTATAATTATCTATGCTTATCATACACTCATTTTTCTTTAGCCAGTGTTCTGTCAAACAAAAGACATGTATGTCCATACAGTCTAAGAATAAACCTATTTCTAATTCTTTGCCAGAGAAGCCCTGTATGTTCTGATGTACAAAGTTAATATAGTGTTTTGGCTTCTTTTTTGTCAAGTATTTGCAAGAGTTAACCTCTTTTGTCTCCATCTCTAATTCAAATGAGTTGGAACGAGTTCCAAAGTCTGAACAATGTTTACAACGTCCTGCTCAATAGGAGCAGATTGTTTAGCCAAATTTTTGGCTGAAATCATAAAAAAGTAAGATAGCGACATAGCTATCTGTCGTTTATAAAAAATTGATAAATTAAATTTATCATTTGTCAGGTACATATTATTATTAATAATAGGATTAATGTCAATCAGATTAAATAAATAATTATTTGAAAATGTCAGAGTATCAAGCATCATATTAATTTTATATCTCTTTTGGTTTTCGGCCTGTGACAAACCCCTACTGTAAGGTAGTGTGAACAATACAATTTTACTAACATTTAAAAGTGAACTTAAAATATCACAACATTTCATAAATTGTCGTTTGTTCATATTACCTCCGTTTCCCATTAAAATAATGAGGGTTGTATTGGGGCTGAAACTATAGTCAGCAATTTTTTTTATAATTTCAGTGTATGAGGCACCCGGCAAACAGCAATTCAAAACTGACTTACCCAGACTTTTATTTAAAAGATGGCCTATGTTTCTTCCAATATCATCACTAAACATCACCACATCACTGACATGATTTTCTGAAGTGGTTCCAATAGTGCCTAGTTCGTCAGATACCACGATTGTATTCGAAACAACCTGTGGTTTAGTGTAGTTCTCACTTATTGGGAGAGTATTGTCCAATGTTAGAACTGTCGGTACACTTATTTGTGATGACACTGAATCTACATAAATTATGCCAATTTCATTATGCCAATTCATTTTAGGACAAAACATGTTATGATAATCAAAGGGATCCCCAATATGATGCCGTGTATTTAGTTCCTTGGACCCGTATTCACGAAGTTCACTCCACCAAGCGGAGTTTCTTGAACAAATAATTAAAACGACAGAAGTGAGATTGAACAGTGTTATTTATTTGACGTTTAATGGAATGAAAAAAATACATCGTCTAATGCAATAACAGTTTCAGCCCAATCTGCCACTTGTGGTGTTGACATAATATTGCAAAGAGAGTGTTTAATTTCAGCAAGCTATAACACTGACAGATTTATTCACCAACGTAACCCTAACAATTCCCAATATAAATAAAAAATAACAAGACTGGGACAGCCAAAATTACTAGTTTAATTAGTTTGCGATTAGTTTGCGAGGCTTTTAATTTAATCTTTTATTTTGTTGATTGTATAATAAATAAATAATAATAATAATATAATGAATTTTATTTAAGAGATAAAACAGCTAGCCTAGATGATCTTAGTCGTCAGTTGAAAATTAATAAGCAGTGACATTAACAAAATATTGAAGTTTACGTTTGAGTTTCCAAAGAGGCAACGGTCCGCAGCATGATGAAGTAAGTGAATGTAGTTTTAAAAATCTGAAATAACAGAAATTAATTCATTAGTAATCTTTCGTTTTTTTTAAAGTATTATAAATCGAAGCGAGAAAAAGGAAATAACAAGAACTTATGAAAGACTAACAAATAATTGTGACTGTAATTATTTATTTTCACAGCAGTATACAGACTGTCTGATGTTACATTAGCACATTGAAATTTACAAAAATACATCACATTCAATACAAAGATAAAAGCATGAATAATATAATCGAGTCCAGTCCAATCCAATGGGTGCAAACCCTACGGTTAGGACGTTAACCCTGAAGGAGGAGAACAAGCTTCTGGTTGCAGAACGGGAGATCTTCCGGGGAATTCTTGGTGAAGTGAAAAATCAGGAGATTGGGGATAGTCAAGCTGAACCCTATATTACAACATAAACGGCCTAACGTCCACTGCTTTGCACAGGCCTCACCTCAACTACGAGTTCGAACGAGAGGTCCCATATTGGCTCACCTATAGATGTTTTTCCGAAATTGTTCTTACTACCGATATGTGATCCGAATGATCACTCTTCCTAAAATTTTTAGTCCTAAAGTTTTCCTTCATCCTTTTTGTAGTTCTAATGACGATGTTCATAACGCTCATGTTTCCTAAAACTTCAATTAATAATATTTGATCTCCTAATGTTGTTTTTCATAACGATATAATGAATACACACATTAATAAATGCACATTGTTAAAGATCATAAAAACTGCTGGGGTTAACGCAAGCAGCAAGCTCATCAGGCAAGTTGCTTGTAGGGCTTAAAAAAAAATAACCACGAAGGTTTATCTTCGGTAAACCTTCTAACCTAATCTATCTTGGTCGGTTTCGCCCCAACTCTAGTATAGGGCAGACAAGTATACCAATTAGTTGTTATAACAAATAACATTTATTAATCCAAAATATTTATATTCATAGTTTTTCATGAAGAAAAGATTAAATTTTTACAGTGTAGGGTTAGTTAGGGTCAAAGACGGTTATGTTGACAAAAATTAGGATATAAGTGTTTATGGCAATCGCAATTATGAAGATGAATGATTCGGAACTAAAACATTAGGAAAAGGGAAGTTAGGAATTGGGATTGTTAGGATGAAAAATTTTAGGAAGGAAATTTTCGGAGTTCCGATATTAGGAGTTGAAATTTTAGGTGAACTTTGGCGCACTCTCGGACGAGCCATACTCCAACACGCGTTTTTAGTGTGGATTGTTAGAGGGCTGTAAGGTCAGTGAGAAACCTTAATGTCAGATGTTATCAAGCCGCCCTAAGGCCTCCGACTGCGCTTGACGACTGACATCTAGCAACGTTAACAATATCTGCCATCCAACTGCTTAACGTGCCTTCCGAAGCACGGAGATGCCCGATAAATACCAATAATTTACCGTTACCGACCCGGTGTGTGTTGCTTTACAACAGCGATCGTTGTCGAATTATAGTCACAACCTCGCCACGGGCACGGAACTCTATATTATTAGCGGAATAAAATCTGCACATAATTATAGACTCTGTTGGTTTAGCCACGTGGAGAGGATGGGAGATGATAGAACAGGTATACGTGGGTCGCCCGATTGACTTCCAAGTCTTCCAAGAAAACTTCCAAGAGCAAAACAAACGAAGTCTATTTTGGTCTTTTTGGTTAAAAAAACGATTTCATTAAAGTCAGCTCACAGTGATCATGGATTTGTAGCCGATGTCAACCAAGCCCAGCGCCTTCAAGCGCAGAGGCACCTGGGCCTGCCGCAGCATCAGGTGCACCGCCTTGCGGTTCTGCGTGCTCATGCACTCCCAGGGCAACGCGTACGCAGCGTCCACCAGCTTGTCAGTCTGCAAGAATTATAACACCTACATTTCACCTGAGGACATCGGCACAGTAAACAGTAATTTTCTGCTTACTGTGACATCGGAAAGGTATCGTGTTATTAACATGTACCATATACTACAGTAAATAGAGAACAGTAAAATATCTACATAGTAACGTGTCGCTGCGCTCGTACGTACGGGCTGTGCCGCGTGTCTGTGAGCACGCTAGGCTAATAAGTCGGCGGGCGGCCTTATCTAACCTACTGTTATGTTTAGTGTGTCACCGGAAAATTACAAAAACCATAAATTTATAAATTTCCTAGGAAATTAATCAACTTTCGTAGGATTCTAAACGAGAGATAAATTGTATTATTTTACGCCTATATTTACGGAAGTTTATCAATTTGCGACGACTCGTGGTAAATTTATCAACTTACGGATATTTATTCGTAAGATTCTAAACGGTTCGACTAATCACAGAAGAGCTTTCAATTTTAGGCTTTTTTAAATTACGGAAAATAACATTGGATTGGAACACTGCTCTCTGATTGGTCAATGTTGACAGTAGCAATGCTTGTATATGTCACCGGAAAATAACAAGAACCGTAAATTTATAAATTTCCTAGGAAATTTATAAACTTTCGTAGGATTCTAAACGAGAGATAAATTGTATTATTTTACGCCCTCATTTCCGGAAATTGATAAACTTTCGGAATGCATCCGTAAAATTATAAGTGGGCAGTAACCAAACGCCATGTGCGCTCTTATTGGTCGAATAAGTCACGTGTCATTCCTCTCCTCCGCCATTTAATCTTGATAGAAGGCCGGTTTTAATGTTTTATATTTTGTAAGAACAATTAATTTTCGTGTTCATTGTATAATTTGCGGCTAACTCACCAGCGATGAGAAACACCGATAGAAAATCTAAGCAACCCAGATAACGGCGGTATGCTCGCTTCTTACCACTATGGGTTCAAATTCCCTCGGTGAAATGTGGGCTTCTAAATGTTCCGTTCCTTCACCGTGACGGGAAGTGTGCCTCTGACTACCCCATTTGGGATATGATCGAGATAGTATGCCATGTTTTGTATGTTATATTTTATAAGTGTATTTCATTTTTTTATAAACTTTTTGATACTTATCGTAAAACACGATTTCTGCATTTTTATTTGATTAAGTAAGGGTTATCAGCCTATTAATTTTATTGTAAAAAGTAACCCGTTAAACCTACCCAGTTTTAAAGTAAAAGTCCAGTCAGGTAGGTATTCGAAACTGATATCTGTACAGTTTGGCAAGTCTGATTGTACCATAATTTACGAACACAAGCATTGCTACTGTCAACATTGACCAATCAGAGAGCAGTGTGTTATTTTCCGTGATTCATAAAAGCGTAAAATTAAAAGCTCTTCTGTGAGTTGTCGAACCGTTTAGAATCTTACGAAAAGAAATCCGTTAGTTGATAAATTTACCACAAGTCGTCGCAAATTTATAAATTTCCGGAAATTTGGGCGTAAAATAATACAATTTATCTCTCGTTTAGAATCCTACGAAAGTTGATAAATTTCCTAGGAAATTTATAAATTTACGGTTTTTGTTATTTTCCGGTGACATATTCATAGATTATGAGTGGCGGAGGAGAGGAAGGAGAAGGAACACGTGACTTATTCGACCAATCAGAGCGCACATGGCGTTTGGTTATTGCCCACTTATCATTTTACGAATGCGTTCCGAAAGTTTATGAATTTCCGGAAATAAGGGCGTAAAATAATACAATTTATCTCTTGTTTAGAATCCTACGAAAGTTTATAAATTTCCTAGGAAATTTATAAATTTACTAGGAAATTTATAAATTTACGGTTCTTGTTATTTTCCGGTGACACATATACTTTCAATGTATTCTAAACATTGGCTAAAACACGACAATGAATTTAAAAAATGTTTTATTAATTGTCTTTTATACAGTGACACTTTGGACTAACTTAATCAAAATGTTACATGACCCTTCCACAAGATGGACCGACGATCTGGTCAAGGTCGCGGGAAGCCGCTGGATGCGGACAGCGCAAAACCCGTTGTGGAGATCCTTGGAGGAGGCCTATGTCCAGCAGTGGGCGTCATTCGGCTGTCATGATGATGAACCAAAAACTAAATTATAAACCATTAATATAAACAAAAAGAGGAAAATACCTTACGTTCATACGTCCGAATACGAAAAATGGACAGTCACAACCACACGTAATCACGCATTCATCTCACTGTGGCGTGTATATGTTGTCAACAAACAGGGATAGAAAGATGCAATCCACGTAAGTGCAAACGAGAGCGGTAACACTGTACACGGAAAGCGATAGGCGTCACCGATGTGCGCCGATGATTTCCGATGCAGCTAAACGTGTCGCTTTCTTTTGTATTTATTGTCTCGCTCTTGACATCTGCTCCAAACATGCATCTAAACGTGTCGCTCTCACACGTTTTTGTATTTTTTATCTTGCTCATGCAGAAACAGGTCCATCGTGCCTGTTTTGGGTGGCTACTTCTGGTCCACGGATGCCGTATCTTCCTCTTTTTGTTAATATCAATGCTATGAACAAGTATTCACAACACACACACATACGCTCACACACACTTAACAGATACGCGAATAGGCACACACCCACACTCATAACATATTCCCACACACCTACACACTAACATAAGCCCTCTAAAAAGTAACAGTAGGTAAGTATAATTCACACTCATTAATAATCTTATTGCAACTCAGCATGAAAAACATAAAACAACGAAATATTAAATAAAATCATCATTGTAGTCCAATCCTTACCATAGATCTCAGTAGCTCCAAAACCACCGATAATTGGGCTAACTGCTGAAATATGATGAGGGTCAAAAATCCATAGCGGAGCAGAGCTTGTGCTTCCTGAAATCAACATACGCCTCAGTTTCAAAGAACGTGTTAAAGCACAGACATTCCTGGAATCGCATCTTCATACAACTAACGTAGGTGGCCGAACGAGACCACCCGCGCATTATGCAGCCATAATGAAATGAGTAGGTAGCATTGAGACTTGTTTTTAGAAGCATTATTTCTTATGGAAAATATTTAAATATCTTACCATTTGAAAGCATTCCAAGAGCAACAAACAGCCACTGGCTTGATGGAACACATAGTAAATAAATAACATGGCACCAAAGAATTTAGACATCCTTTCGACGTACAGTCAGCCAAGAAAGTGGTCTACCACTTTTGACAAAAGTTTCTGCGAGATGTAACGATCGCTAAGGTTGACTTTTCTAACAGAGTTTCACACATGCACAATTATGTTATGACGTTTTGTCTGTTATCTGAGATGCCTGACATTTAACGTCATAGGGTGACTTAGTTTAACTCCATTAAATGCGATACTCTATTTTGCTCAACTAAAACCAGGTCGATCTTTTTGAAGAGAAACTTATCACTACTGAAAAAGAAATTCTCACTGTCAACTGTCAAGTATTTCCGTCAATCGAGAATTCGAGACAGGACAGTAACAAGAAGGTTAGATATGCGATAATTCAAACTTGACACTTGGCATGACGTTATTATCATAAATGACAAAGAGAGCAATAGCCACTGCCACAAACTTATTGCCAGGTAAAATTGACCTTGTTGTTTCATGACGTTCAAACGAATCTCAACCGTAGGGTGGTAGACCACATTTTTGGCTGACTGTACCTAAAATGACAATTAAAACCATTTGATTACACTGTGTTTGATATTTAGGACTAAAATAATAAAATACAACGAAATTCATGTTTTAAAGGTCCAAGGTGCATAAGAGCATAAAATCTTGATAGAGTTATAAAATTGGTACCAAACCTCAGTGTGAATGAAGTCTTCAATAACTAAAAAATATAAGTATCATAAATGTGAAGAACGATTCGACCTCACAGTCAATAGAAGTGTGATCTTTGGTTTTATGGTCTAAACCAAGTCGGTCGGTCGGAAGAAGGGTGGAGCGAGGGATATCGTTTCTAACTGGTCAATAGGATTATCAGCAACTTCTCTGATTGGTGATTTTGACGTAGTCACGATTCGGACTAAGGAAGTAGTAGAAACTGATCGGATAATTTGGTGTCAGCAAGAACTCAGATGTATTAATCTAACTCAGTGACTGAAGCCACTCGTCTTTCATCAAGAATCTATTGGCTACAAGGTCAACGGCTTCACCTAATTGTGTCTCACGGGAGAAATTCTGGCAAGGAAAAGTACCTACCTTAAGAACGAGATGAAGAAAAGTCTCATTTTAATGACAATAACTATAATAACGAATAAAAAAGCTAAAAATTTGATCTACATTTTTAATTCGATTCAATTCATGGGTAGTCTTAAATTTGATGATAATGCTGTTGTTCAAATCACACTTTTTACAGTGACTTATGAATATTTGTACGAATATTCAACTCGCTTATTCAACTCACTCGATAACTAGAAGATTATTTTCAACGATGTCTTTCAAACTTGATTTAACCTCTTTGTTTTCTTCGTCGGAGTACCATTCTATTTCCTTTTTCATCACATTTCCTGCGTCATATTGGTTTGCTGCATTTTATTTGCCTTTGGTCTGGGAAGGGTTTCTAATTTGTGAATGAGAATTCTCAAGTGTCCCCAAACATGAAACACTAAAAGAGTCAAATATAAATCGAAAGTGCAGAAACACAAGGATGAAACTAATGAAATGTACCAGTTAATGGTAAAAAGGAACAGATATCCGTTAAGATTAGTTAGGACGTCAAAGGGGAATGCCATGAACACGGCATGATCGAAGGTGCGGTTGGCAGGAGGAGGGTCGTTGAACATGCCGGAGACATAGTTGCTGTATAGAGGAATGCAGTTGAAGAGTGTAAGGCACACGAGCATCATTCCTTTGATGTACATAGTGACGTAGTGAGACAGTTTGTGGATGTATAAATGGGTCTGAAAGAAAGTAATAGTGGTTATGTTCTAAATCATCATTACATCATCAATAGTCATTACATCAATAGTATTTGAGTAATTGTTTAAAAGCCATGAATACAACACTGTAACACAATATTGTAACTTTTACCTTCATAGCATATTCTGATGTATCTTTGAAATTAAACAGATGAACTTTATCAACAAAATCACTGACTATAGGATAGTACTGTTTCGATAGGATCATCAACAATCTGGACTGAAAATTTCAATAGTCAATAACAATAATAAAATCATGCAATAGTTTCATTTACATAAATAACCCAATTTGTACTTCATGTGGCCCTTCATAATTTGATGTATATTTCGGTCATTTCCGTGCTCCGTGATTCGGAAGGCAAGTTAAGCAGTTGGTCTCGGTTGACGAGAGTCTACATGTCTTAGGGCCGCTTGATAACATCTGACATCAGGGATTCTTACTAACCTTACACCCCTCAAACAATTCGCACTGAGCCCACGTGTTGGAGTATGGCTTGCGCCACCTCTTACTTGAGGTGGGGCCTGTGCCCAGCAGTGTGACGTTTAAAGGCACACATGCAGTTTATGTAGTCACAAGTTAAAAAAAGAAAATTGATATGAAAAATATACTTACAGAAGATACCATACCCAATAGTACTGTTATGTAGTTATGCCCTTGTTCCACAAATGTGAGCCTTTCATAGTTGATTCTGATATACGTAATCCCCAAGGGAACAGAACCTCCAATGCAAAAAAGACTAACCCCGTAGCGCAAGACTCTGAACCTATCCTCTTCTCCCATTTCCTGCGACGGCCAGACGCCTAGAAACCTCAGGCTCCAGCGAACTATCTTCATGTAAGGAATATCTTTGACCCGCGTCACTCCCCTGGATGTACAATGAAAAAAAAGTTGTAAAAAAAACCTTTGTCTCACCCGTTGGCGTAACGGGCAGTGAGAGGCCCTGTCTGAAGCCAGAAGGTGCGCACTCGATCCATGCCCTGCACAAACATTCACCTAACGATTTGAACATGTCTGTTTGTATTGGTACAGGTAACTTACTTCACAAAAAAGTATTCAAGACTATTCATCTAGTCATTAAGTGTGCATTTCTTGGTTCAAGCTCTATTTAGTTGAAGCTAGACGGCCCCATGTCGAATAATGGTCAGAGACATTTTATAATTTATCTATTAATCTCATCACTATTTATTGAGTATAATCGGCTTAAGTATTTTTTTGAAATATAAAAATAACAAAGTAAGTAAGTTTTTATAAGTTTTGTATCGAAATGGTGTCTCAATTTTAAACAATTCAATGTCAGTGTCGACGAGTGATTAAAGTTTCTGATAAAGGCTGAACAGCAAATGAATAATAAGTAATACGCTTATCCTGGCCCCAGCTTTAGAGTTCCGTAGTTCCTTTTGTACTTTCGCTGCCTCTAAAAAAAAAAAATGAAAAATAACACTTCTGTTCATGTATGAGTAGTTTCAGAGCGCAATTTTGATGATTTATTTATTTATGAGAATATACACATGGGGCTTAGATCATAATGTATACAATTCATATAATATTCATTATATTCATGTCCATTATTATTGTATCAAGTATATTTTGTTAATTCGATTTGACGATCTGAAAGTACTCTGTACAGGTCCAAACCCTTTAAGAACCGTTGCTGTTTTAAACTCTTAATTTTCACTTCGGAATTTTACTGTGCTGGGAAAGAAACATTACCGGAATCGAACGGAGACCCTGTTGACAGCGGCGCGATAGTAGGAAGGAAGGCGTGGCCATCATGAAAAACCGTGTGATTCAGTTGGTGTATCTCGATGTGAATATACCCATCAAACAAAGGAGTAATATTGTATGTAACTGCGAAAGACCAAACTGCACGATAAACAGCATCAAATTGCATCATTTTTCGAAGAACGATATGAAAATTCATTTTTTGAAACATGAATCTGTTACATAGACCATGTTATAGATGAAACTACGGAACAAACCACGCACATAGCTCATCACGGTCTTGGTTGGTTTTATCAATATTAATTCTAAGTCACATTTCATTTTAAAAAACCCGCGTTATTAGCGAGAAAAAGAAATGCATTAATAAAACTAAAGACATAAACGAACCTGTCATTATCATTTCAGTCAGTCAAATTAGGAGACATTCGCTATTGGTAAGATCAAAGGATATGACTTCTATGGACGAGGTTAATAAGTTAGTATTATCCGTTTCCTTTTATAAAGTTTAATGTTGCATGTTATAATACCGCATCGAATGCTATTATACTCGAACTTACGTTCGATTTGATTTTGATTATTAAAAAAATACCTACGTTGCTGAAAAGTTGATAATTGTATTTATTTTATTTGTTGCGTATCTATTAAAAATTGCCCAGAAGGCTACTTCGTGTAAATCCCTTTATTTATGTTTATTGACTTAGTGACAAAAAGCATTCTGTACCAGTCAACCGCACAAGGAATTAAGGCAGTGTACAAGATTGAAGGTTTCTGTTGAGGGCCCTTAGTAGCTGAAAACGGCAAAATGGACTGTTATCTATGAGCTATAATTGAAAATATTGAACGTTTTTCGCACTGAAATTTCTAATGTGTATTACAGAACGTATGTGTGAACAGTCATCCGACTGTTTCCAAAACAGGATTGGAAAAACTTCGCTCGAAAAAAAAATCCTGAAGTTACCTCTAAATATCATATAAATGCTCATTACAACCGTATTTTACGACAATCATTCGTATAAAATCACAAATACATAGGTTCTGGATACATACCTTCTCGATTTCGTGACTGTTTTAGATTTAGAAAATACTAAATGTTTTAATTTACTTTTTGATAAAAATGTGAATGGCGCTTACGATTTTTAGTTTCGAGCACGTTGATTCCATACTAAACGCGGACCCCGACCCCCTCACCTCAGGCGCGAAGAGCTACGAAATCTGAATTTTCGCTGACCGCCTGAGGCCCAGACTCCACCGGAGCTGAGCGGAGATGTGCGGCGTTGAGCTGTGTTTTTAACAACCAATAGAATTGCGTTTTCACACATCTCCGCCTCGCACAGCTTCGGTGGAGACCACTGAGCGGAGATGTGTATTTTTGTATGGCGAGCTGGGTCGAGCTGTGCGAAGCGAGATCAAGCGGCCTCTGTAAGCAGCGCCACCCTGCCCCCTCCCGTCCGCACCCCGCGGTGCCAGCCGGGGTGGCCAACTTAGGGTTTTTACCCCAACTTTAGGGAGTAAATATACATATTACAATACATATTATCTTATATATTTTTTCAGGCATCACAAATGTGTCAGAGAAAAACGTGTTCAAAATGGCAACGTCTATCTATAGATAGCCACAGAGTCAGATACATCCGATCTCCTTTATACCACTACCGATATCCGTAAACTTAATTATTAAAATCCACCAGACTACCATGTACATGGTAGAAATCCCGATTTAACGGTGTTAATTTGAGTGACCATGAAACTTTGAAGTAATAAAATGATATCATTATTATGCAATAATATAAAACATAAAAAATGAAACAATAGTATTTATTATAAAGAACATAACTGAAGATGGTCGTCTTCAGAGGAATCAGTTTCACCTGCTTGTTTAGTTTGTGTAGAATTTCTGTAGTTCCAATTTTTCGTAACCTACTTACGTTTCGTAATATAAACATATCGAGTTGAAATTCCCCTAAGTTGGCAACACTGCCGCGCAAACACGCAGCTAGGGCTGGCGCCCGTACTTTATAATAAACAGTTGAACGGAATTTCAAGAAATTGTACTCTACACTTTGAAAGATAGATAAAGTACGCAAAAATACTTAATTTCGCATGTATAGCTAGATTTTATTTTTGAGTTGTGACATGTTTGATTGTATATCTTATGAATCGAGTCCCCACTTTTCTTTATGCGTTCGTGTTGACCCATTTTCGATTAATTTTAAACGCAATCTAGTCTTTGACAATATTGATAACAAAATTGAAAGTTTGAATTCGAAAAAACTTATGCTCGATGTGGGTGATGTTTATGAAGAAATCAAACAAACCTTATAATCAAATGTTCTTCTTAGGGTTTACAGAACTATCAACTGCACAAGAATAAATGACACCTCTGAAGTAGTTCTCTAAACGTATAATATTAATTTCATTGTTATTGTGTATCCCCGCCGGGTTGTTCATGACAGAAAAAACTTTTTCGCATAAAAGCAAAAGAGTTTTTTCTGTCATGAACAGCAAAACAAAGCTTCTTCAGCAAAACAAACTTCTTTGTTTTGTTAATTAAGAAATTACTATTTGTTTAATAGAATGAGATGTTAATATGACGACGCTCCGGAATTACAGAAATGAGAAAATAAAGTTTTTACGTTTTATCTGTCTAAATAAAATAAAAGAGTTCTTTATTTTATTCTCACTGAAAACCAGCGTCGTGGTGCTCTTGTGCCACCGCGGCATATGCTGAGTGGGAGCCTTTTTGACACATTTTATATGACATTGTGTGTATACTTTTTCTTTTATGTTTTTATGTGTCGAATAAATTTATCTTTATTTCTTTCTCTTTCTTTCTTTCATTTTAATACTCCGTACTTTTCTTCCTTGTTATTCAATAAGAACATAAAAGGCGACAACCCTAATCGCATAGCCAGCCAGCACACAGCACACATCTCCGCCTCGCACAGCTTCGGTGGAGTCACCCAAGCTGAAACACATCTCCGCCCCGCACATCTCCGCACATCTCCGCTTTGGTGGAGTCTGGGCCTAACCCCCCTTAAAACAGCCTCCGGAGATTATGTGGGTATTTATCTTTATTTGACACTATTATTATAGGTAGACTTAACCTGATTCAACAGTGTAACTATATCTATCTATACATATCATTATATTTGTTATCAAATAATAGGTATGAAGTATACCACATTTATGAAATCAAATAACTTATTATGAATAATGCAATTCTTGAGAACTTACTCAGAAACAAGAAAAAACATTCGCTAACCCGTAGCCCAGTAGAGTGAACTTGCAGAAAGAGAAAAACTTATTCGCAGAAAAAATATCGTTTAGGCCTTGAAGAGCAAACAATGTGTTGTGACTGACTGTGAAATTATAATTACTTATCTTGATATTCATGTTCTCATATAAGTGACTTTGTAATTGTCTTTTTGAGAATAAATTCTTTAAACACAAAAAGTCCCAAAATTATGAAGTTTTTGTCGATCTCCACAAGTTTTCCGAATATGTAAATTTGAAGTCGCAGTACCCTAACAGATCCATACAACATGCCGAAAATGCAGTTTTCAACAACAGTGCGAAATATCAAGCGATATTTCGCACTAGAGAGAGAAACTACTACGGAACGCTCTGTCAGTTTTATCAATATTAATTTTTAAGTCTTACTTATTAATAAAATGACGCATATTTAAAATCACAAAGCAAACCTGTCATTTTATCATTTCAGTCCATCAAATGAATAGACATTCCCTAAGGTGGAGATCAAAGGATCAATATGACGTAAACTCTAAGTACTCTTTAATCATCGTATATTTTACTGCTCATAATTTCTCACTACTAGTAGTCATCAATGTACAGGATGTCCACTAGGAAAATCGTCGATGAAAAGGGCAACGGCATAAGAAGAAAAATCCACATCACAACATAACCTGTTTATGCACAGGAAACATGCTCGGAGACTCTAGCAAAAGCAAAAGTAGTAGTAAAATTACAGCGCAAATCTTCATTGTCGATTTTGGCCACGTTTCCGGGGTCATTCTGTAAATTTTTGATATTGTATCTTTTTTATGTTTACCTTAAAACCAAATATCTATTCCACAAAAGATTTTCGCTCTAAAGCTAGAGCGAAAATCTATCCGCAAACAGAAGGGAGGTAGCACCATCAAGGTAATGTTTGCAGATTGGCGTTCGTGTAAAACCTTAATCCGTGGACTACCCTAAGGGAAAAATATGACTGGGAAGTTATGAAAAGAACTTAGTCCCATTCGTGACTAAGCTAAGGTTATTTTTCGGACCCTTCACACACAGCGACTTTTTCCCAAGACGTTCAGATAAAGTAACACAAAACTTAAATGGTCTCAAGACAACTGAAAAACAACACCAGTTAAGGTTTTAAGAGAAAAAACAACACGATGTTACAATTCAATTTAATATGATTATTTCATGTCACGTGGAGGTTGTTGTGGTGGTAAGTTGACAGATTTAGGCGTAAGTATACGAGACGCCCTGTACCACCTAGGTATTAGGAAGACTACGCTTCTCTACCGAGCTGAGCAGTCATGTTTTCTATTAGTTGTGTTAGGCTGTGTGATAGATGGTTACGAGTCAAAAAATCCTATCACATGAAAAAAGAACATTTCTGACCGTAAAATCTTGGAATGCGTGAGTATGTAAAAGGTTTGAAATGGAGGATAGAACTAAAAAAATGTCTTTCGCTGTTCATTTCAATTACAAGCCACGGACGTAAAAGAAAGATTTTCTTTTCATTCTTTTACGTCCGTGTTACAAGGTTGCAAGTAGCTACCTGTTTTTGTATATAATTTCCAAATAACAAATTGCACCAAAAATCGGTTCGTGTAAATCGCAATGAAGCAAAAGGTTTCTGTTCAATAAAATAAATTTCAGCCTCCGGAGACTTCCCGGAGCTGTACTCTAACAAGTGGTTCTAGGCAAAAGTATTTTATTTTCTCCACCACCTACTGGGTGTTGTAAATCAACTGCAGATGTTAGGTATTTGACTTAGTACCGTATTTAGAAGCTTGTATTAAAGTTACGTTTGGAAATTAAGTTTGTAAGTAAAGTTAGTTTTGAAGTGTGGACGATGGTTTTGAAAGTGATAATACGAGTAGTATGACAGAGTGTTATGTTTTTACTGGGGGATGAAAAGGTAGAGCACGTGAAAGAGTTTGTGTACCTGGGTACTACGTACACGAGAGATGGAAGATGTGAGGGTGACATTGAAAGAGAAGTGAAGGGGCGAATGCAAGTATCGGAGTGTACGGGGCGCTCTGCATGCCGTTATGAGCAGTCACCATAGAGCTTGCAAAGCCTGTTATCACCAGTTACAGAGTTACAGAGTGTCGAAAAAAGCCAGACTGGCAAATCACAGGGGCGTGCCGGAACTGACATTAATTTATGGTAGTGAAAGTTGGGTACGGCAGAAGAAGGATGAAAGTAAAATCAATGCAGTGAAAATGCAGAGAGCATTGCGAAGAATGTCTGGGGTAAAACTGAGAGATAAAATAATAAACTGAGTAATACGAGAGTGATGTGGTGTGAAAGACGACGTTGTTGCTAAAATTGAGATGGGAATGCTGAGATGGCCTGGTAATACGGGATGATGGAAAGGAGAATAACGGAACGGATTCTAAGACGAAGGGAACTGTTTGAAGGAGAAGGCCCAAACTAAACCAACGTGTACTTAGCGACTCCTATTCGAAATTCAAGGGTAAATTGGTTGATCACTTCAAATCCTTCGGTGCTAACTCGGCTTGAATTATATATATTATGTAAGAGTGTTAATATTATTCTAGCTTTTAATTGTTAGTAAATATCAAATATAGCTAATACATGTTCGGAAACATAATGCTTCAAAATGTTATTTCGGCCAAGCATTCATTTGAAAAAGTTTTCCGACAAATGAAATGTCGGGAGTAACAAAAAATCCAATCGATAACAAGAGGTCAAAATGATACAGTGGTGCAGATCAACGAAGCGAAAAACGGACCAAAAATAGTGTAAAGGTTTCCATCGAATTAAACATTATCGAACTTAAGATAGTTTCAGGAAGTTCATAGAATCGAATTAATATATTTTGCACGAAAGTAAATATTACTTGACTTCAGTTGAAGTTTTAAAAGGGAGTGGTAATTAAAACGCGTAAACACAAAAATATAATAGTCTATTATCACTCAATCACATGGTTTATATAAATAACAATCTACAAATATCCCATATACATATGAAAAACAGCGCACACGCAACAACTCACTCAACAATTCAATTGCAGTATAATTTACATCTGGCTTCTGACGAATTTACAAACACACGGGTTGTAAAATTTGAGGAAAAGGACTGAAACAACTGTTTCGGGAAAACCGAAAATAACCTTAAAAAAAGAAAAACCTTAACATTGAATATTTTCACGCGTCAACGATTACTGTTCAAAACACGCACCTTATCTATCAAATTGCTGTTCGTAAAACTCGAGAACGGCTGGACCGATTTGGCTAATTTTGGTTTTGAAATATTTGTGGAAATTAAAGAAAAAGGTTGGAAAGGTGAGTAAACATGAAAAAATGCTAGGAATATAGTAAAAACCGCAATTCAGTTTTCTCCTAGCAACTATTTCTACTATTAGCACTGGTGGCGGAGTAGTGCCATAATACTTTTGTTAGGATGTAGCTTCGCCGCCAACGTTCCACGGTTGAGTGCCGTGGGATTTAGTCGGTAGGGGTTTGACATAACCTCGTCGTCCCCTTCGGCAGTGGAGTATACATGAGGATCACCCCAACGAAAAAAAAGGCCTGTCTGAGATAGATTAATCAACAAACATATTTTGGCATTTGTGTAAATTATATTGTACATTTTGATACAGGAACCGCTTGAACAATCTTATTGACTGAAAAATATTAACATTAAATTGCCAAGAAAGGACGTGAAAACCGCTTTGTTGGTTGGTGGTTGGTTCAAAATGAAGAAATATCCAATAACACGAGAACCTTTTTTAAGTTACTAATAAAACAGCGATGTCATCAGTGACATGTTGGTCCAATTGTCCGAGAAAAATAAATCAAGAAACTTTTGTTTCTCCTAAAATAACTCTGTATACATAAACTTTTCGGAACACAATACACGCTAGCTACAGGGAGAATGTTCAAATAGCGAGAACAACATCTTGTTGAATAAATAAAAAAAAAACTTTACGAGTCCACCATTCAACTCATTACCACAAAAGGAATGATTCAACATGCGTGTTTGCTATCGGATTTTGTCATTTCTTTCCTAATAAATCTTCCAGCAAATCCTGATTGCTCATCCCATCATCGAGTAAGTTTGTCTTAGAATCTGTTCTAGAGCTTCTTCGTCCAGAAATGGATCTCTTCCTAGTAACTGGTACAGCATCAGTCAACACTTGATCAGTCAACATTTTGAAATTGTTATTCAACTCCGTCAATGTCGCATCAGGAATCTCTCCTTTAAAATTAACAAAATCGTTAATTTTGTCAACCACTTGCAACTGTTGGACCAATTGATCGCTTTCGAATCTAGAGCTGTTGAACTGTTTAACATGTCTTTCGATGAGTTTGTTGCTTTTTTCAATATCTTGTATGATATCTTTGCAGTATTTTTCAACTGGTTTCCCCGACAATTTCCTTTCTAAAACGCTATTCTCACGAGTTGGCTTTTGATCTTCGATGTTTATTACAGCAGTCGTAGTTTGCTCGATTGCACCGTTTTCATAGAATGAAACACTGGAATTCCTTCGCCCTCTAGATTTAGGGCGCTCAATTTCTTCTTCAGCCATCTCTTCTTCTATAGATTCTTCTGTAGATCTTTGCCGAAGTGCACTAGGTTTTCTTGAAGGGACTTCATCTGTTTTCAATTTGTTTAACAGATCAGCTTTTAAAACGTCGATTTTCTTTTGGACCTCATCAGGGGATGAATTATTGAAGTCAATATCATCCTCGTAAATAGCCAGGTCAGCCATTCCATCCTGAACAGTTTTAGCTAGTTCTATTATATCGTCGGAACCTTTGGAGCTTTTTCTAGTTTGGTTCGGCGTAGATCTAGTGCTATTCGAGTTAGTGCGACTTCTGGCATAGCGGGATCGAGGTTCTGTCGATGATGAAGTATCTTCTTCGTGGGACATAGAACTGCTAATGTTGCGAGAATTTTCAGCTAGTTTCGCTAAGATACTGTTGTCAATCTAGAAATGAAAGAAAGGATGTTAGATTTTTCAAGTCGAAAGATATTATTGTGTTCAAGTAGTATTCAAGAAGATTTTTGTACAAAATATCTTATAGATTAATATCAAGTCTTATTTAGATTACTTAGTTTTGTATAATTTTTCATAGTATTTTTTATTATTATTATAACGGTGGCAATTGATTTGAGAGACCTCAACCACTAGAAATCACTGGATGATTCTACTAGACCACGACGTTCAACGAGACTTAAGGTTAGACCTTAATAAAATATAACGAACCACGAAATTGTGGAATGAGATGCCGCATGCGGTATTTCCGGACAAATACGACCTGCAGTCCTTCAAGAAAAGAGCGTACTCCCATTTAAAAGGCCGGCAACGCATTTTGTAGCCCCTCTGGTGTTGCAAATGTCCATGGGCGGCAGTATTCAATTTCAATCAGGTGATCTGTCTGCTCGTTTGCCCCCTATCCTATAAAAAAAAAAAAAAAGATTTTCAAACTCACATTGGATCTCTCTCGTTCTCGTTCATCAACTCTCGGAAATTCAATAGGTTTGGTTCTGCTCACTGGTCGCGCCGTAGTGACTGTTGAATACGGTTTAGTTGGTGACTTGACGCTCCTGCTAGCTGCAGTGCTTAGCATTTTTTCCTTCATCTGCGCAAACATTAATTTATTTTATTTTATTTTGAAAACACTTGTTTTAGCTTTAATATAAAACTGCTGTCCTCGAATATTTGCAATACCTTAGCGGTAACTAAGTTATAAAGTATAAGTACTTTCCTGATATTATACACCATAATGTAACACTTGGTATGCAATAAAGAATTGAGTTAAATGGAATTGAATTGACATAGATTCATTGATTATTTAATTTGACAATTTTAAGAAGCGCTAACTAACATATCAGAGCAGTAACATGTCAACTATCAAAGCTGATGTCTACGAGAAGCTATAGTTCGCACGGCGAATGATGATCCCTATGACGTTTCAACTGACAGTTGTAATGGTGATGCGAAACAATTTCAAACAATTTCGATAAAATACTTTTTTTAGGCACATGTCAAGTCATCCAGTCTGGTCATTCAACATAATAAGCAATATTTATTTATTTGGAAAAAAGATTACTCTCATTGATGGACAAAAGCAACAGCCTTATTATATTTTATTTTGCTCTAATTTAATTTTTATTCAAATTGCATAATTTAAAGAGTTTAGAATTCTTTTTGATTTGAATTTTAAAGAATTCATAATTGACAGCTTCGTGGAAAAATATTCAAAAGGAGGCCAGGCCACAGACCAACCGTTTTTTTTTAATTCAGTCTGTCACGTCTTGTCACGGTTAGCTGCAGTTCAGACTCAGATTTTGAAGATCCGCTTTAGCCTGTATCATATTTAGATTCATATAAATAATTTACAAATTCAAAGCATTTGTTAAATTTTTCCAACAAATTATCGATATTTTGCTTATCGATGTGTCCCTTCCTAGTCGATAACAGCTGGACGACGTAACTTTTGCAGCACGTACCATGTACATTTGCATTGAGCTTTTTTCCATTATTTACGAAAAATAAGTAATATTGTCTTAATAATCATCTTTATAATTTACAAATGAACACAATTATGATTTGTTGTGACAGGACGTCTGTACAAAGTTAAGCGCCAACGAACTGTCATAGGGATCATCATTCAGCGTGCGTAGTATAGTTATAATGATTTGAGACAGCAAGAAAACTAACGTCTTCCGCCTCAAGTCTCTTTACAACAATGAAAATAAGAAAAACATCATAATTCAGGATTTTCATCAGCGACAGAAATAAATCTTAGGTGCACTTTTTGAAGGTATTTTTAGGATTTACTAACCTCAATAATGGTAGACAGTTTATCGGCGTTATTAATGGCCAGGTCTAGATCATGCCTCGTGTCTTTATGCTTGTTGATCTCGTTCTGCAGTTGGTGCTTAAAGTTCTTGGCTTCAAGCGTGATGCGCCGCTGAAGCATACTGATGGTTTCGTTCTGTTGTTGTACTCTGGCTGTCAACTCCGATACATGGTGCTGTAGTTTCTCACGTTCTAGAAGGTTCCTGCAATAATTATCATTATTATAGTAAATAGCAATACATGAGTATTGCCGCGAATTGTTCAAAAAATTGCTCTCTGCTTCAAAGAAGACCACTTTTTAGATCTTATGCTCACAGTCATACTGTCCTTTCGTGGAAAAAGCAGACAGTCCAAGTGATGAAAATTGCTTATAACATCATCAATAGAAATCACTTTTGCTTTTCGAACTGTCTCGCGGCTGAAAGTCACATCTTGCCATCTTCGATGCCACTTATAATTAAAAAATGAAGAAAAAACTAGATGATTCTGCGGTAAACAGCGCGATCGTCGAACTGGGTACTGCACTAAAATACTGGTGGTAACTTACACATTTGAGTCTTGAGAAATCTCTTAATCATTTCACTTACCTGTCCTTACTTAACTCCAACAGATGCTGATGCTCGTCTTTTAGCTGCTGCAGCTGTAGGTCTTTTTCTTTGAGCTTCATGGTTACTTCTTTGTACTGCTGCTTCAACTGCTTATATTTACTTTGCTGTATCCGGATCTCTTCGTTGTGAGAGTTCAGCACTTGGGGCAGCTCTGCGTTGGAGTTTTCATACCTAGAAAGATATGTCTTGACATCAACTAAAGGTATCAATCATAGGTAAAAGTCATCAACTAAAGGCTTATCACCCAGGTTGATAGGGTAAATATAACAGAAAGATTCGGCCGGTCTGTTAATGGTCTTGGTAGCATAGTTGGTAGTGCAGTCGCCCGGTTTGCGAAAGGTGCGGGTTCGAGTCCTGCCTGATGCCAACATGACCAAATGTCTTAAATATTATTGTTATTATTGTGTAATTGTTGAGAAGTAGGCTACTGCACCAAAGGTCGCGGTTTCGATCCCTGCACAGTACGTACAAACATTTGTGTGCATGAACATGTCTGTTTGTATTGGTCTGGGTGTTTCCTATGTATATTAATGGTCTCGGACGTCTCGGTAGCATAATTGGTAGTGCAGTCGCCCGGTTTGCGAAAGATGCGGGTTCAAGTCCCGCCTGATGCCAACATGACCAAATGTCTTTTTCTGGTTTTCAGATCTTTAGTAAGTAAAGATATTGCATGGAAAATGCTAAAAACAATAATAAAAATATATTAAGTATGTCTAGTATCTGACGGAGGCAGCTCAAAGAGACAGCGCAAGATGGCGCTAGTGAAACGTACACCGGACGTCCGCCGAGTCGCCCCACTACTCCCACCACTGCGCTACGGTCGGAACGGGCTTTATAAGCGGCTGTCGCCTCGGCTCGGCACGCATTCACTTCGGTTGCGTCCTGGTGTACGGATCACTGTCTCAGTGAACTAAGCACTGCTCCCTCCCTGCCACTTTGGTGGCTCACAATTTATTATATAGGCTATATAAGCTTTATAATATAAATTTGATTAACTGCGTGTTATAATTTAATTAAAATTAATTACGAGTAAGTTAATTGTTTAATTAAATTAATAAAAATCTAGAACTGGAATCCTGAACTGTGTTTTACTTCTGATGTCTGACCATTCTCCGACATCAGAAGTGGGATACGAACGTCAGCCCACTTCTGGAAATTCTGCGAGCAGTGTAATGCAAGAGCCCACGGTCCTTTTTATGGAAACGATGTTGTCAAGGATGAGTTAGGTTTAGGTTTAAAGAAATTTTATTCTCATAAGAAATATTACATTTCACTTAAAATGAGATACAGTAAAAAAAAAACAATTTATATTTTTAGTTAGATCATAAGCCGGTGCTCGCTGCCATGTGCAACTTAAGCTTTTTCTTAAAGGACGAGATACTATCACAACTTTTGACATCGTTGGGTAGGCCATTAAACAGCTGTGCTCCCTCAAACTGTATTGTCTTGGTTCCATAATTAGTTCTGGGCACAGTAAGTTTAAGTTTATGTTTGTTTCGGAGATTGTGTGTATTTGATTTTATGTGTAGTTGTATGTTCGATTTTATGTTGTTACTTAGAATATTTTTTTATCAAGACGCATGTGTTGTATTTAAATAATTTGGAAAGGTTAAACATTTTACCCAATCGACCTAACCCGACCCAGTCTTTTACATCTCTCGTGCCCTTACGACCCTAATTCAGAAATAGAAGGCTGGTGTCAGTTGAACGATGCTATAATTAAGAGCAGGAATCTAAGAGGCGTAGATTTAATTTTGGCCTAAACTCAATGTCTTAAAGAACGAGCAGCTACGTTCCTAACCAAAATAAATCCCGACCAGTTTGAGTGGTCAAATGTCAAAGACACCTTGAGCCACAATATCTCGTCCTAATAGAACGCCATCTCTTAGGTACTCGTCGGCAGGAACATGAAAAACAACTTTTTGGAGTGATGCTTTGAGTGACAATTTCACAAGAAACCTGCTCGTGGTTTGCGAGGGAGGTTTGGCTCTCGGGCAAGTTGGGGAGGCGAGCATGTGCTCGGAGTCTGACGGGTCTTCCAAATTCAATTCAATTGTTACTGATTTTTCTGATGCTGATAGGGATGAGTTATGTCTTTCGTTGGAGGGGTACTCTGATCATTTTATTGAAACTTTGCCTTTGTGGAGGAATTGTTGAGGGCCGACATTGTTCAGGAGAGCTCTTCTCTATTCTCCGGTCCTGTAATGTTGGTACGGAAGGGGGATTGCAGGGAATTGAGCAGCAATGCCAAGTCAGGTAGCTGTCCGTTACCTTTGATTGGCGATCGGATGGACGGATTGCATGGCCTCAGGTTTTCGCCAGCTACCTGTTGGTGAAGACTCTGTAGAAAGAGCAGCTTTTGTTGGCCCCGGGGCCAATTTGAATGTCTCGCAATGCCATTCGGTCTTCGTGGTGCGCCGCAGGTGTTTCAAGGAGCGATTAGCGGTGCTCTTGAGCCTCTTCAAGACAGACGGAGTCCTTGTCTGTATGGATGATGTGCTTTCTGCGTCTGAAGCCGTCGACGAGGGGTTGGACCGCCTAGAGAAATTGTTGAAAGCCTTGTCAGGTTCTGGCTTTTCATTCAGTGTGAAGGAATGCTCGTTTGTGGAGGCTCGGGTTGAGTGCCTTGGTTGCGTCATTTCTGCTGGAGAGGTCCGGCCTGGTCCCAACGGAATAAGAGCTTTGATGAGTGTCCCTGCTCCTAGTGATGTTGCACAGGTAAGGTGGTTGATTTGTCTGGCAACTTGTTTCGGGTAGTTTATCCCGGATTTTTCGCGATTGATAGGAGCATTGTATCCTTTAACAAAGGGAGGAGCCACTGGTAGGGTTCGGTGGCTCCCAGAACATGACCTGCTTCTGAACTGGCACTCAGGGTGTTCGATCCTTCTTTGCCAATGGAACTTCGTGCGGATGCGGGTGCTGGGGGTTATGGCGCGGTGTTGGTGCGAACGCGTGATAATGAGCCCCACGTAGTCGCATATTTCAGCAGTAAAACTTCAGATACAGAAAGTAGGTACCATTCGTATGAATCGGAAACCGTAGCAATCGTTAGAGCAGTCAATCATTTTCGCCATTACCTATATTGAAGGATATTTACAGTTTTTACAGACTGTAATGCCATTAAGGCATCCCATTCGAAACGCGATTTAACTCCCCGAGTACACTGATGGTGGGCAATACTTCAGGCCTACGAATTAAGAATTGTTTACAGGGAGGGCCGTGGAGTGGCCCGTGCAGACTTTTTGTCCCGTGGCGTGTCAGGCAGTTCGCCGGGCAGGCCCCGTTGAGTGAATTTCCTTGAGCTGGACGGGGGCTGGTTGGTGGTTGAACGGAGGCGAGACTCGGAACTTTCGGACGTAATTTCGGAAATACGCAATGGTCTATTGCCAGAAGAGGTTTAGCTGCTGTGTTGTCTGTGAAGCCTCTGGGGGGCCCTCCGGTGCGCGGCGGGTGCGGCTGCGCTCTATCCCAGGGGACTCAATGCCTTGGGATACACTTCGTTTGGATCTGACGAGGAAATTAAGCGGCGGAAGTGAGCGAAGGGAGTGTTGTTCAGTGTTGATGGGCGCTTTTACGTATTGCTTGAATATGGTCCGATTCGGGGTTCCAGTCGTGCAGTCGGACCTGTCGGGCGGGCAGTCAATCTATTTGGGGCTCCGGAGCGTGTTGTCGCTGATCGTGGCGGGTGCTGCGATTGTAATGGCTTCGGGGATTTTTGTAGGGAGGGTGATATGGAGCTTCGCTTGATGGCCGCTGGTTCTTGTGGAGCTGGCGGACATGTCCGCCATCCTCCACCCGGAGGGGGGTCATGCGTGCTTTAAAGAGCCTTCTTACTGTCATTGAATGTCATTCCAGTGATGTGTGGCGCGATCGATTGGGAGACGTGCAGCTTGCTCTGAATAGTGCTTGCTCCAGAGTTGCTGGCTTTGCCCCTATATAATTGATGTTTGGTATTCAAGGTAATTCATTGAACTTGGCTGGGTTGTCTCCCAATTCATCTGAACCTAATGGGATGGATCTTTCGGAGGCTCGTTCATTGGCATCAGAGGGTATCCAAGGGTCCGCTCGGGCTGATACTCACGGATTTGATAAAAGGAGAGCTGTTGTGGTTCCCTTCTCAGAGTGCGACTTTGTGTTTGTTGGATGTGAGGAGAGGCATCAAAGTGAATTGGACGGGAGAATTGAACCCTTATAGAATTGTTGGGAGTTTTGGATCGTGATCGGTACTAGCTCAAAAATATTAAAGTGTCAAATAGAACTTTCGAATTGGCCCATAAAAATTTGAGAAAAGTACCTGATGGTCCAAAAGGTTTTCTCTCGACATAGCTGACAGTTATAGTGATACCACCAGTGATAATGAAGATGATATTAAACGAGTCGCTGAAGACATTGATGAAGTAGCTTTGCCTGAGCTGCTGAATATTGATAATGAATTACAATGTAATAACAACCTTGATAGTTTGCCTGAAAATGATGCTTCGGATACTCTCTCAGCAAACTCAAAAGATACCTTATCTGTTGGTTCCGAAACCATGACAATAGATTCAGAAGAAACTTTGTCTGCTTTGTCCGTTGATGTTTTGTGATTATGGAATAGAAGCTGTAGGGATCTCATCTGCTCAATGAGGTGACGATCTAGGCCAGCATTTGCAAGCTGAAGGGGTCTCATCTACTTATGTGGGTGATGATCTAGGCCAGCATTGGGAAGCTGAAGGGGTCTCATCTACTTATGTGGGTGATGATCTAGGCCAGCATTGGGGAGCTGAAGGGGTCTCATCTACTTGTGTGGGTGATGACCTAGGCCAGCATTGGGAAGCTGAAGGGGTCTCATCTACTTATGTGGGTGATGACCTAGGCCAGCATTGGGAAGCTGTAGGGGTCTTATCCCGAAAGTGGATAGCGACCTAGGCCAGCATTACAAGATTATAGAAATGTAATAATTGGCAATGAATTGTCTCTTACACAGGTGTCAAGAAATGAATGCCCGAGGTCGGGCAAGTTGTCAGAATGGCCGTGACGGAGGCAGCTCAAAGAGACAGCGCAAGATGGCGCTAGTGAAACGTACACCGGACGTCCGCCGAGTCGCCCCACTACTCCCACCACTGCGCTACGGTCGGAACGGGCTTTATAAGCGGCTGTCGCCTCGGCTCGGCACGCATTCACTTCGGTTGCGTCCTGGTGTACGGATCACTGTCTCAGTGAACTAAGCACTGCTCCCTCCCTGCCACTTTGGTGGCTCACAATTTATTATATAGGCTATATAAGCTTTATAATATAAATTTGATTAACTGCGTGTTATAATTTAATTAAAATTAATAACGAGTAAGTTAATTGTTTAATTAAATTAATAAAAATCTAGAACTGGAATCCTGAACTGTGTTTTACTTCTGATGTCTGACCATTCTCCGACATATCCTATAATTAACTCACCTTGGGGCTAGATGGAGTTGTTTGGAATAATGTCCAGGGATATTTATTTATTTTATTAATTTACATAGCTTTGATATTTTCTTTCCATAGTTAGATGTTCAATCAAAAGTTTAAGACTTGATTCGCTATTGTATTAATACAATAGTCAATCTCAAACCCTAATAGGGTCAAATTCCAATAATGTTAGTGTAGGTAGAATTCCCTCAGATATATTCATGATAGTACTATCAAAATCATGGAAATCGGTTCAGCAGTTCTCGGGTAATAAATATTGTTTTATACCACTCGATTGTATTATATCTTGATAACAGTTTCCTTATTTCATTTTACTACTGCCTGCCCGCGATTTCGCGTTATTGGATTTTGGGTCTGGTCTGTGAATTCCTAGACACAAAAGAAATATTTTTTATTAATTTTACGACAAAATAGGTACTTATACTTGAATTAAATTGTTCTCATGCAAGGAATATACTTGTGTTTTTCTTTAAGATATTAAAAACGCCTTAAAACTCAGATTTTGTGTCGTAGCGCAGTAACAGAATGAGTTATTTTTATTGTGGCCGAAACAGCTACTTTGTGTTCATTATATAATTTACAGCAAACTCTCCGGTGACGGAAACCAATGATAAAAACTTAAGGGTCCTGTGTGTGTCTTGCCACGTTGGGTGCATAAATGCTAGGCGAAGAGTTGTCTCCTGCATCTTCGGTTTTATAAATTAAATTAAAGTTTACCATTCCGGCAACAGCGATCGTGCCTCTAGCTTCCCCGTGACATAGTCTTAAGTGTATATAATTTCAGGACATCGCAAACACAAGCAACATCACACGCCACCGTAATGTGCATCCCTTGCTCATTTTTACGCCCCATATGTATGTATAGGCTAAGGTGAGAGCGGAGCGTTTCACTAAAGTTGGAATGTTTGAATATTTCATCCAATCACACCCGGATTGGTTGAACGCACCGGAAAAGGGACGAAGGAAGTAAATAAATTGGAGAGGTACAAGGAAAAAAAGATCACAGTTCTCTCGGAAAAGTTTTCACAACGAGGCGAGTTCTACGAACTTCTCATTTTTAAAATAAATAGCAAGTTGAAGCGATTCCTGGAGAGTGCATCCTCCTGCTACTGGCTACTTCTAGCGAAATAGAGCAACGACCTGCAAAAAGCTATTAATAGGTAAGAGCACTACTGAATGGCACTAATGAAGTGCTTTCGTCAAGCTAAAAAGTTTACACTGCTTAAACTTTTTAGTAGGTAGGTATTCTGGGTATATGGGCTGATGATGATAGTAATAACGTTTTGCCCGGACAAGTTAGCATAACAGTAGTCATAATCAGATATTTGTACGTAGTATCCCGTACTTAAATGTTCATTATGTTTGAAGGTAAAGGATTACAGGACCTCCCATAGTTAATGGTCCAACCATGAACCCTAGATTACTTATGGGACGTACTGTTTCAAAAGAATGAAATTATCCCTGTTTGTTCCGTGCCTGATAAAAAAATACAAAAGCAAGCAGCTTTAGTATTCTAGAAAGCAAGTTATTTCAGTCTCCCTTAAATAAACTTAATGTTCCGAGTTTGTCCTTTGTGGAATGCAAATCTTGACATCTCTTGAATGACGATAAATGGTTAATTTTTGTCTAACTTTTGGCAATGGATTTGAAAATTCTGGGGCCTCGTCCCGTAACTTAATTATCATGCGACTTGAATATAAAAAGGTTTGTGAATGTTCCTTGCAATAATGCTGAGGTTAATTTGTGTGCCATAAAAAAGTTTAGTTAAAACTAAGGTTTGACTATTATTTATTATCACTCAAAACAGAATACCTACATCACACCAAATAATTAAACGGTTTGGAAACACTTAGATGATTTTCATTTAGTATTTATCCTTTGCACCAAGTAGTTTTGACTTTCACTCAATGTTACGGTGGTAACTAAATCACTATGACCGATATAATTTAGTAATAACATTAGTCAAACCACTACTCAATACCGAATACTTTTGTCAGAAATAACTAGTACGTCTCTGTAAAACTACTTTGGCTAAAAATAAATCCATTGGGAAACCCAATAACTTTTCAGTGTGACAAATCTCATAGAAGTTGGGTTTTATTACATCACTAGCGACGCGCCCCGGCTTCGCACGGGTAAAATGGGGTGTGATTATACATAATATGAACCTTCCTCTTTAATCACTCTATCTATGAAAAAATCCGTTGCGTAGTTTTAAAGATTTAAGCATACCTACATAGGGACAAAAAAGCGACTTTGTTTTATACTTTGTAGTGATTTATAACGTGAAAACTAGTAAAAACCCGGGGTTTGATAATAAGCTGGGCGGAATTGACTTATCTGTTGTCTGTCAAATATTATTTTTGTGAACTGTTACTGTGCAATGGCGTTTGTCCAGAACAACACTTTAGTTGCGACATAGTTTACGGGAACATAGTATTTAGGTAAGTATACTAGCAAATTAATACTTAATCTGTTCTTGAACCAAACAGAACTGACTTACCCCCTCATTCATAAAAAAATAAACAGCTCTCCAACAACACGTGAACTTTTGTATCGTTTTGTCACTTTCATTCTTGTTGCTGCCGCCATTTGCGAGTACGTGACACAACACGTCATTTGCTTATACTATGCTTTAGCGTTGCGTTCGTTTTTATGAATCAGGGGGTTGCATAGTAACTAAATAAAACTAGGCTTTATTCCCAAGTAAGTAAAGAACCAAACCTTTGTAAAGCTATCTCTTGTTTCTTCTGAATGGCTCGCAGCACACGATTTTCGTTACTCAACTCCTGCAACATGAATACGAGAAGTACAATGAAATGGGGCCTTTTCAGTATTCTATAATGAAACTCGCAGCTCGCATCTAGGCACGGGATAAGCTGTTTTAATCTTACTTCCCAGTTTCATTTAGAGAAATGTTTACATGGTAGCAACTTAACTGTAATATTTAAGTATGTATGCGATGTGCACTTGCTCGTCTGGCTGTTGCGGTATGAGAATCAAGTTTATCATGTTACAAAGGCTTGATATTTCCCTAATTCAAAAAAAAAACACTTCTATGAAGAACTATCGATTTTGATCTCTGGTTTGGATTCAGCAAGCATTCGGCTGATAAACCTCCTCCTCTTATAGGGTTTCGTAGTCAACGTGGAACCTTTATCGTAGTGCCACATATCCGCTAGTCTTTAGGTTTAGTTAAACAACCTTAAACTCAATTATTATGTTGGTACTTCATTCTAAGCATGTGGAAAACACACCCTTATCTCGTATTACCTCTTTAGAGCTATAGGTCTGGACTGGCCACTGACAATTTCGTCATGAATAAACTCTCGAAACTCATAAAAACAACGCCCGAAGGTGGTGTAAATTGTAACTGACTTCTCATGAAAGATAGGAAAACCAGAAAGACATTCCGGCCTTGGCTTCGGACGGGAATCGAACTCAAACCCGGTAACTGCACTAACCACTACTGTGCTACCGAGACTATTAACAGACCGGCCGATTTTTTTTGGTATATTTTACCTGGCAGCCAGGTATGTTTCACCAATGTTCAGGCTAACCTTATACCTTAAACTATAATGTCTTTTACTGGTTTTCCTATATTTATAAGAAGATAATGCATTATCTCTAATGTTAAAATAAAATGAACTGTTCATTGTTGGACAGATTGAAATCTTCACACAGATCCATGATGATAGACTCACCTGCAAATGATAGTGTGCGTCTGCCAGCTGGTTCTGCAGCGCCTTCACGCGGTGGGTCTTGGCCGACAGCACGCGCTGGGTCACGTAGCGGTCGCCACCGCCCCCCTTCCCGTTCAGAGAGTGGAGGGACATGCCGTCTGTCAGAGGATTCAGACGTTTGCGCTTGTTCAGCAGGTTGAGGCGCGAGTTGCTGCAGTAGACTGTCTCTAGTGACTCTTTTCTGCAAATTAAGGTAATCGAAAAAAAAATGTAGACTGCGAAAGCAACACAGTTTAATTGTTGGCTGTATCTCAGTAAGGTGAGAAGATCTTTGGTAAACGCCCGTACTTAATATAATATTAACTCTGGCAGCAGTATTTCCGGAAGGGTAAGATGTCTGAGTCTTCATGGGATGAGCGTCTTCCTTACTTGAAAGGCAAGGACCTCGTGACACCTGTTCTGTGCTATGGTGTTGCGGTTTCCCGTGGGCAGAGGTGATACTTCACCAACGTGTGACACTTCAGCCCCCAAATTCACAAACGCTAATCAACGCTAAGCGTTCATGCTCATACTGTCCCGTAAAACGTCAATAGATCTGAAAGGGATAGCTATACTTCTGAGGGATGCTCAACGTTGAATTGCGTTTGTGAATTCGGTGGTG
Organism: Udea ferrugalis; assembly: GCA_950022985.1. Lineage (NCBI taxonomy): Eukaryota > Metazoa > Arthropoda > Insecta > Lepidoptera > Crambidae > Udea > Udea ferrugalis. The sequence continues at coordinate 1,575,628 of OX465521.1, forward strand.
GCTCGTCACTCATAAAAAAATAGTTACTTCATCATGACGAAAAAATAATAGCGTAGGGCAGAAGGGTACAAGCATTGACTTCATCCAAAAACAGTTTTTCAATGGAATATCAATAATTCAAAACTAAGTGGATTTTATAAAACTTAGTTCTTCCAGCTTAGGTTACAAACTGATCATTAGTAGACTAGAGAAAACTTGAAATTGGAAGAAATTTTGCTCGTCGGATTTATTACTGCAGGAACTCAGTTTTCAAAGGTTACTCGATAGGATGAGAAAATTCTTTAACTAGGATAGTCACTCGCCTAATTGAGGTCTCCGTCTCCGGTGACCAGAAGGCCGGCAGCTATCTCGGCCGGCGTATTAGCCCGGCCATTCAAAGAGTTGGTGTATTCAACGCGAGGAGAATTCAACATACATTTATTTATTTACTAGCGGCCGCCCCCGCGACTTCTTAAGTAAGGTAAATAATCTCATCTGAATAGGACATCCTATTCAGATGTATTTTAAGCTGTATTATTGTAAAGTTTCATTCAAATCAAAGTCAGTGAAAGAGCAACACGGGATATCCATCCACACATACAAACTTCCACATTTATAAAATTAGTAAGATTCTTTATTAAACTACTAGCAGCCGCCCGCGACTTCGTCCGCGTGGACTTAGCTGTATGTGAAAAAATATATTTTCCCGCTTTTTCGTAATTTTAGTAAGGATGCCTATTTTTTTTGAAAATGAAATATAGCCTATGTCACTCAGGAATGATGTAGCTTTCCAACAGTGAAAGAATTTTTCAAATCTGCCAAGTAGTTTCGGAGCCTATTCAATTCATACAAACAAACAAACAAACAAAAAATCAAACCTTTCCTCTTTAATATTTGTATAGATAAAGTAAAGTTCAAATGGCGGACTTCACGCCTTGAGGCATTCTTCACCAGTCAACCACACGATCAGATAGAGAAATACATTACGGTCAACATTATGGTCTTAATGGTTTCAATTTTCATGAGAAGCCTAAACAATTACACGGCGCTGTGGGTATTCATGATCAAGGATATTAGTCTGTTCATAAAAATTATATTCGTCAGACTAAACAATAGGTAGATAATAGCTGCAGGGCCGAAAGGTTCTTGCTGAAGAAACGATCAAAAATAGATCAACGACCTTTCGACCCAACGAAAAGAAAGTTTCTCTCATTCATAAAACACACCAGGCCCGCAGTTAGTAGGTACGAGCCTAATTTGGCTGAGTATGCTGAAGAACTTAATTAATTAAGATTCTAACCAAATTACGAAGTCTTTAAAGCACCTGGTGTATTTGATCAAAATCTTTGCAAGCATTACACTAATTAAACAAGAGGTATTTATTACTTCACATATAAGAAAATTAAGGTAAATATGAAGATACGTATGTACGAGTAACACTAGTGATAAACCCTTTAGAGCAAAGAGATGTGGTGAGCTGTGTCTTGAACAACCAATCCCTATATAATTTTTTTATTACCAAATCCACAGCTGTCATTTACAGTGTAATACATAATACAATATAACAAAAATACAGCCAACGAAGGATTTATATTCTATGGATAGGTACCAAATTACTTACTAAACAACTAAACAACCTGAATAATTTTGCTTCCTAAATATTTGTAAATATCTAAAGAAAATAAAAAAGGGGTGCGAAAGTCTGATAGCATTTAACAGAACGGCGTTTCTCCTTATAGCCAGTCAGATACCTATATATTTTGAAATAGTGATAACTGATTTGCTGTATACAAGAGGAAAAAAATTTATTTATTTTAGTAGGTAAGTAGATATATTCTAAGCTGAAATGACGCGCCCTGCATCTACGCTTAACAAACAAAAAAGACACAAGCTGAACAACACCGATCTGGTGGACCTTTCACTAAATATTAAGCGTAAAACTTCGGATGGTTATATAAATATTCACCAAATCGCTCCTACTCGTCCTAGATATTAACTCGATAAATATTTATCTGAATACGAGACGAGTGCTTCATCCGTTATAAAAATAACACCTTCTTAACAATATCCGGCTCTCTCTAAAAATATATTTTCCCCTACCTGTAGCTACCTGTACCTACGAAATGATACAAGACTTATAACAAGAATTGAGCTCCGGAATTATCCGACAGGCTAGTTGATATCATTTGTTTTGGGAAAATATGAAATCTATTACTATAACTGAAAAAAATCACAAACGAACTAATTAGTCAACCCTCAATACATAGTTAATTGCTAACAAAAACTTTATCTTAGATACTAATTGGTATGGAATATATAAAAAACTACAATTAAGTGTTATTAAGTGTTATTTCTAAATGTAAGACAACAGAGCAACGTCTGTCGGGACAGTTAGTGTGTAAAAAATAAACAGGGAGCAAATCATCAACAATTTCGTTAGAACCCTGCAAATAAATTACACAATGCAGGTGGAATGGGGAGGTAAGTAAAGGAGCTTTCGTAAATCTGGTTTGTTGAAACTGAAACAGCTTTTAGGTAGGTGAGTACAGTGGGTAAAGTAAAACGTAAGTATAGAATTCTTATCTATGAAAGTGATAGCACGACAGCGAATATCTATAAAGGTATGGATGAAAATTCTAAGGCTCTTTGTTAAAAAGCTGCTACTCTACAAAGTGCAGCCTCTTGACAGACCTCTACAATATGTTTTATTAAAGACCTGTGGTCTAATTCATGTGAAATTAAGTATTTAGCTGTATAGTGTTCCGTTTAGTGCTATCACAGCCACTGATATAGCCTCACACATTTGTCACAAGACCTCGAGTGTGTTTTGTTACATATCACAATCAAAATCTTAAAAATTAATCTCGCAAAATTATAGTATAAAACGATGATGTCATAATTTCGTTCATGCATTTCCGATGACACCAATCAACCTTCATGGTCTCTGATAGGTCTCAGAATATCGAAATCAGATAATGAACTTCAGAAAAAGCCAAGCTACTGGTTCCGAAGATTATCCACCCAGTCTCATCAAAGTATCTCAAAGCTTATTAGTATTACGGAACAAAGGCATAAATAAGTGTTTAAATAAATAGACCAGTTTCTAACAGGGAGAGATAAAAAGTTGTCAATATCCCAAGCCATGTCGCAAATAGCCATTACTAACGCAAAACCTATGCACAGACGTAGGTACTTACCTGAACAGTTGCCAAGTATCGTCAGTAGGTTCGTAACACGTTAATTAAATTTAACTCCAGTACTAATTAAGTTACGAAACTGCTTGTTGCGCTACTTACTTGCGACTTGCGTGCAAAAAGTTTTGCCAATACTTTTGCATCGATTATCTTAGTCTATGGCCTTAATTCTATAGTTCAAATCTTCTCAATTGTAATTATTCGTCTACGACAAAGTAAATAACAACAAAAGCATAAGTATTGGAGAGCATTATCCTGAGAAATAACTTCTTACCTTAAATCTTTTCGTCTGTCGTCTGGAAGCAAACTCAGCACTGACATTATTCTAATTACAACACAAGCTCCATGTTCCAAAACAGAAAAAGCTCAAAAACGAGCCAAATCGTGATATTTTCAAGGAAAATAAATTAAAAATTGCGAGCGGTTTGTTTGTGCGATCCCGTTGCTATGGTAACCGATAACAGGTGATGTCAATCGATTGGAAGGGCCCGATGACACTGGCTGATTTCAAAAAAGAGGTCGGTGGGTATTATTAAAATTAGATTTAGATAAATGAGTAAAGTGAGAGGGTTAAGAGGGTTTCACACAGGGACAAACGGTTTGTATAACATTACACTGTACTAAAAAAAAACAATTATTTAAAAATGTAAATCCTGAATCCTCTTTCTATTTCTATCCGCATCTACGCAAACAAGAGTGCTTGCTTGAATGCGTAGATACAGTTGAGAGGCGCGTCATTTCAGCTTAGACGATCTCTACTAACTTATGCGTCGGTAGCTGTAGGTAATTTGAGCCTTCTAAATGCGAGGTGAATTTTCATAGGCCTATGCGTTTTAGAACAACTGCACAAGACTAATCTTGATGAGCTGAAAGCTAGTAGGTTACCTATGACCATTTAGTACAGCTTGGACGGTAGATAGGGTTGCCAACCGTATGGCTGCACGAAAAACAGTATAATACTGTTCAAAACAGTATTGTTTTGAACAGTATTATACTGTTTTTCGTCAAATTATACTTTTAGCTGTTGAACATAAATAAAGTATACAAAATGCTGTCTTCAGCATCAAAATGTGCAAACACATCGTTATGTGTAAAAGTGCGAAGAACTGTTGGAAAATATGTATTTAATGAATAAATATAATACTGTTGTTTTATTTCGAAATATGATACTGTTCATTTTACTAAAATACTGTTTAATATCCTTCATTGACCTAAATTTACTGAATTTCTGGGAAAAAAAGTTGGCAACCCTAACGGTAGATCTACCCACGCGCGCCCACTGTAGGAACGTGTAGGTTCACTCAAAGAATTGTCTACTAGACTGACTAGGAGTTGATGTGGTCGTCTTGACCGTAATCGGTTGGGAAAACCATGATCGTCATATCGAACAATTTATGATAAGTAAACGCACTGACCAACATATAGTAGGTATAACCCAGTGGATTGTCTGTTTTCCTTTGCCTAAATTCCTTTATAATATCTAAGTACCGAGCCATTGCAACATTTCCTCTAAACCAAAATGATGGTATAGACGAAGAAGAAGAAGTACTACTAAAATACCTAAAACTACAAACATACGTTTCTATTTGAAAGAACGATTCAACCAGTAGGTAACACTTTGCCTATATGAAAAGATGCTGCTGGATGAAGGCGGCCATTGAAAATAATGTTTGGGTACTTTCAGCATAATTGCTTGCCACAAACAGAGCTTGCTGAAAAATTCAAGATACACTTTTGCCTCACTTAAGAATTGAATATTTATAAGCACTCTTGGTACTCGTAGTTTTTTCCCTACAACCAATCAGGAATATCATTAAGGATGATGTGCTCGCAATCCAATCACACGTTTGTAACGTTGACAAATTGGAAATCAGGAAAAAGGGTAACGAATACGTTAGGAGATGAGTAAAATTCCAATAAGTAGGGTGGGTTAAATTGGGGTATAATCCTCCTTTGTAGGAACGTTTCACTAAAAAATCATTCAGTAAAGTCCACGCGGACGAAGTCGCGGGCGGCCGCTAGTTTGACAATAATAGTGTGTTGCTAACCTAATGAAACTATCAATAGTTCAAGAGCACCTAAATATTGAGTACCTATTGGAGAACGTCGGGGCCCGATGGTTAAACACTCTAGCCTGGGAACCAGGTGGTCCAGAGATCCACCTGGCCGGTACACCTACTTTGTGTCCATGTACAATTTACGGCTAACTCTCCGGTGATGGGAAACACCTCTTATAAACCCAAAACATAGCGGCGGTAGGCTCGATTCATACCACGGTTTCAATCCACTCGGCGAAATGTGGGTTTCTAAATTTTGCGTTCACCATAACGGCAACAATTAGTGTGTCCCTGATTACCCGTTTAGGAAATAATCGAATGCAATGATATAATAATAAAAAGAGGTGGATGGGTTACTTGTGCTAAAAAAGTGCCACCCGAAACTATAACTGCCCAACATGTATCTGTCTCGTTTACGCTCTGGTAAATAATCATACTATCTTGTTCAAACGGTCAAATCATAGGTACGTAGGTACGCCAGGGGATAATTTTCGACTTCGCATCAGTACTGACATAACTTTATCTACCTCTTTTTTATTAAAATATCATAGGTCGAATGTGTATGTATTAAATACTGTTAATAGCATTTCTTACCGTCAATACCCCAAACCCAACATTAGCCCTATACCAATCGGTTTTAAGGAAATAAAAAGAAGTAGTTGTAATCAAAATAATATACTTATTTAACAATATTTTTGACTGTACACGGCATCATTGTAAAATTATAATTTACTTACATGAACCAACATAACTGTACGTTCGCTAGAAAAATATTAAATACAATAACAAGGTATATCTGAGTGTGAACAATTTTCATACAATCTTTCAAAATTTACTAGAAATAGTTAACAGAAACTTTTTCGCTACATTGCAGTTTTTCAAATATTTTTTCATAGAAAACTTTTGTGTTTACACTCCCTCGGCAGCAGAGCCAAAGATAGTTGACTAGGCAAAAAGGAATGAACATTTGAAGATATACATTCGAGTTACGAACCCCCCGTGAGTTAGAGAACACAGCAAGGCACACGCGCAGATGAAAATACGGTCCCTTATCCAGTGAATAAAACGGGCCATTGTCCGGTGTATAGTACGGGCCATTGTCCGGTGTATAGTACGGGCCATTGTCCGGTGAATAATACGGGGCATGTCCGGTGAATAATACGGGCCATTGTCCGGTGAATAATACGGGGCATGTCCGGTGAATAATACGGGCCATTGTCAGGTGAATAATACGGGGCATGTCCGGTGAATAATACGGGCCATTGTCCGGTGAATAATACGGGGCATGTCCGGTGAATAATACGGGCCATTGTCCGGTGAATAATACGGGGCATGTCCGGTGAATAATACGGGCTATTGTCCAATCAATTCATGCTGCCATAATAAAACAAAACAACAATTTTTATCTGTCCTCAACCAGGACGTTGGTATAAAATCTAAGTATCTACACATCAGTCTCTGCTAGATCTTGAGAAATATTAATTTATTTTATGAGATAACAATACGATGAAGTTATTTCATAGCGATTTCACAATAATATTTCATTAGCGAATGACTTGTCTTGTCTGTCCTCTATTTTGCATTAAACAAATTTATCATCAGTTCATCAAAAGTACATAAGGCTCTACCCACATTTTATCAACGGGATCGGCTTAAGCCGAGTGCGTAATAACCTCACTATTCGTCCTTTCATCGATTAGCTGTTGCGACGATATTAGCACAGTATAAACAGTAGGTTATCTATGGCCGCCCGCTGAGTTATTAGCCTAGCGTGCATAGCCCGTCCGTACTGCCACCACCTTTTATCCCCCCGTACTTTATGCTAGCGTGTGCGTGCCGACACGGCGGGCGACGCGCACGCACACATTCAAACCGAGTGCGGCACGTTTGTATGTAGATATTTTACTGTTCTCTGTGTACCTACTGTGGTATCAGTAACACCCTTATTCCGTTGGTATAAAGACTTTTTTGACCAATTCCGTGTCTATAAATGTGGGTAGGCCCTTAACCTTTTCATTTCACTAATACAATCGTTGATAATAGTAACTATACACTTTCGAACCGCCTCACATTAACATTGTTTGAGTTGTCATAGGAGTTATGAGCCAGTATGACAAGTTAGTAAAGTTTGGTCACATTTCACTGGTAATTTCACTTAGTTGTTACAGGTATTTCTCTGTTCTGTTTCTCCCAGAGCCGGCTGTAGAGCGAGTGGGGCTTGGCGACGAGGTCGCTGTGTCGGCCGCGCTCGGATACCCTTCCTCGCTCTAACACGAGGATCTCGTCGGCGTCGGCCACGGTGGAGAGGCGATGCGCGATGCAGATGGATGTGCGGCCGACTGTAGCCGCTTTTAGCGCTTGGAGGATCGCCTGGGGAAAGTTAACAGTTTAGAAGGTTGGAATGGGAGGAAAAAATCTAGAACCAACAAAAACAAAAAAGGAAAAATTCCAAATAGATCATAATATCATCATCAACAACAGTCCACTGCTGCACATAGACGTACCCCATCCTGCCTGTTTGGCATACCTACTTGTCCACCATTTTGAAAAATGGCGGCAAGTGATGAAATACATGTCAATCGACAGAGTAAGTGAATACAAAGAAAAAAATGTTAAGGGGTCATATGTCTAAGTGATACGGTTTTCGAGATATTTGAGTCCAAAAACGAAAAATTGCAGGGACAAAAATACATTTACTCACTAGATGTCACCAGTTTCATGCGGTTTGGTCCACCGCGAAACTCAGCGCCCTGTACCTGACCCCAAAAGCCGCCATTTTGGTCGTTGAAATTTGTCACTAGTACAGTCAACGGCACATTAGGCTTCCCATTTCCATTATTCCATCTTACTCGTGCCAAAATGTGTTATTTCTTAGCAATAGAGCAAAGGAAGAGTGACCGGACATCATGCGGCGTCTACTTTTAGGTCTGTAACGTTGTGTTTGTTCTAGAAAATAAATAACATTTTATTTCTGCTGTATTTTTTAAGTTTTCATACTCGAATATCTCAAAAACCGTATCATTTAGCTACATAGTGCCCATACATTTTTTTATCTGTAATCACTTCTTCTCTCGACACTTGACATGCGCTTCACGACTTGCCGCAAAAGATGTTTTTTTCAAAATGGCCGGCAAGTAGGTATGCCCGAGCCCATACAAAAATGTTGAATCCTCTTTCCTCAGCTGCCGGTTGTAGGCAGCCGGCATCCACCGTAACCCTGCCATATTTATCAGGTCATCTGTCCACGGGTGGGTGGATGTCCCCACAATTAACCATAACTCAGTTAAAATAGGCCTATCAGGCCAATTTTAATCTACGAATATGGACGTTTGAGTATGATTTAAAATTGGGTTCAATTTGTATTAGTGATTAGGGTGTTCATGAGCTGCAAAATGTTTCTTTATATTTTTAGTTCTACGGAGATTCAATGATTGCACTGACAAAATACGAAGATTACGTACATGTTCAGTGAGCGAGTCCAGGCTGGAGGTGGCTTCGTCGAACACTATGATGGGCGAGTCCTTGAGTATCGCGCGCGCGATGGCCACGCGCTGCTTCTCGCCGCCCGATAGCTTCAGGCCTCTCTCGCCTACTTGGGTCTCGTAGCCCTGAAGAAACAATATTTAACCATCAAAGGAGATCCGAAAAAAATTGCCCTAGCTCCGGCTCAAAAGAGTCAACTTGGGTAACTTTGAATTTCAGTGTAACATTGAATCCACTGTTTAAGAACAGTAAAAGTACCTACATACTGTTGTTCATGGTTTGTTTTTGATCCAAACCCCTCATAGACTCAACAACATCATTTAGTTGGAGTACTTGTCAACAGTAACTGATCTAAAAGAGTGGATTCAATGTTGCACTGAAATTCAAAGTTACCCAACTTGACCTAACAAATAGAGAAAATATTACATAGTGTCAGAATTGCTAAATTCTCATGCTAAAATTTTTTTTTGTAATTTGAACGTTCATAGTCGCACTATGAATACGTAAGGAAAATAAACATATTTTATTCAAATAATAATTATGTTACTTCCCAGAAATTTATTCTTATAAACGACTACGAGATGGCATAATAATACAGTGTGACCATTTTTTTTCAATACCGACGGGTTCGATTCCCAGCTAAGGAATAAGTTTTTTGCCAAATCTAAGTATACAGTTTAGTTTTGGACAAAATCTGTCTAGAGACTACTTTGCAGCCGGTAGTAAAGAATAGATAAATATATACAAGTCAGTACCTTAGGCCAAGTCTTGACGGATTCATGCAGCTCAGCCATTTGGCTCGCGCGGTACACCTCCTCTGGTGTCTTCGTCAGGTCGCCGTAGTGAAGGTTGTGGTATATCGTGTCGTGGAATAGAACGCAATCCTGAAACAAACGTCGCCGTATAAGTATCACAACACTAATTTAAAATGTCCCCCGTAACGAGTCACATTACAGAACATAATTATTTTGAACCTTAAAACTCATTGATAAAGCTCAAAACCAAAAAGTGGAATAGAACGCAGTCCTGAAACGAACGTCGCCGTATAAGTAATACGGCGACGTTAATAATTTAACAAAATACTTATATCTCCAATGTTGTGGCAATTTAATATTATTCCAAGGAATTGGTAGTAGTTAGTTGCTGAAATTGTTATTTTACAAAATTATTTTGTTCAAAATGTCATTACATACATTTTCGAGTCTTCCTACTGCTAGAAACTTCCTGGCTTGGTTCTGAACGAGCCAATGGTATTCAATAGTAAATGACCTTAGGTTATTTTTATTTTAGCATAAAAGATAGTGCATTATCATCTTATTAAAGATAGAAAAACCAGAAAAGACAATCTGTCTTGGCTTCAGGCGAGAATAGAACCGATTTTTCTGGTTTTTCTATATTTAGTAAATGTCCTTACCTGTGGAACTATCGCTATCGCCTTCCGCAAGCTGGCCAAGTCCAGCGTCTTGATGTCCTGCCCCGCCACGAGGATCTGCCCCGCCTGGGGCTCGAAGAACCGGAACAGAAGCCGCACCAGTGTTGATTTGCTAAAGTCGACATTCGGGACATTTAAAATAAAGTCAGAATTTGAATGCAATGCCATAAGGTTAAGATTTCAGTCTACCGCGTTCAGTTTAAAAATTCACGATGTATGTCAGGCATTGTGGACTTTGTAACGAAGTTCCCTACTGACGAGGGTCTTCTAACGGTAAAGATAATATTTTTATGTTAATATCATCTACTAAGCCATGCAGAGACGCCTTCAGATTTAAGTGACCTTTCGTGAAGATGTCGCTACTGAGATAGGTCACCTAAATGTGAAGGCGACCCTAAATCAGTCAACGACTCAATAGGAAATCTTGTTCCATTGCGAAGATTGTAGAAATATTGTTTTACAGTTTATCAAATAGAATAGAAAACATGATAGCGTTGTATGCAAAAATTGATACTACATTCTAACTAAAGTTGTGAAATGTATAGGCTGTATAAGCCATGTTTCCTTTGCCATATTATTTGTACACCCTTTTTTTAAAACCCGTTACAATCTCTCTCTGCTTATGTGTTGTTGCTAGGAGACGATCATATAACTTTTCCAAAAAAATAGAGAAAATATACTTTTTAATACAGTTGCTCAAAAAGTGGTACTTTTCGTAGCTGTTTAGCGTGCGGAAAGTTGGTTTTTCCGCACTAGTGCTTTTTACTTTTCCAATTTTTTTTTGATAATGTTAATAAAATCCATACATCCTACCAAAGAGGTTGTCTGTTCAATCACTTTATTTTGTATTTTGATACGTTATTTGGCATTAAAACTGGGAATATAATATTATTAAAAATATCTCAATTGCATAATTGACAAAATAAATGGTTATTTAGTAACTATTAACAATTAAATTTCTGAAACAGTTAACATAAAGTTGGCTGTTTGTGTATTAACAATGGCCGGATATTTGTAAGTATGAATGAGTTTCACTTAAAAATACTTGAAATAAAATAATAGGTATTTATTGCATTTCCATGTTTAAATGCAATTAAATTACTTCTTATATTTTTACTAGGCTGAATACAATCGATGCCGTGTTAAAAAAATACTGTCAATCCTAAGTTTTTCATTCCCGCTTTCTTTATTTATGATTAGTCACGACTGTCACGATATACTTTGGTTATTGATCGTTTTTAATGTTGTTTATTTTACATTTTTCGAACACAAGTATTTAACATATTTTTTCAAAATAAATTATTTTTACTAGGCTGAATGCAAACAACCGGTGCCTTGAAAAAAAAAAGTTTTTTCATTCCCGCCCTTTTTACTCTTGATTTAATTGTGTTAATGATTCGCATTGGTTTGATATATTTTTTTTCGCAAATGTATTAAAAAAAGTTGTTCGATACACGAGCGGAAGTGTCATTTTCACTTGTCCCGAGTCTTGACCCTCGCCTGCCGGCTCGGGCCAAGATGCCTCGAGACTCGTGCAAAATGACATACTTTCCGCACTTGTATCGAAAACTACTATTTTACATTCAATTCCTAAATACGTTTATTATTCCTGCAAGATTCCTCGGACCTAATTATTTCAATAAAGATTGTCATTTGGCAAGAGCGAGAGGAAATACAGAAATGAGTAGCCTGGTAGACATTGACTGTACTACACGACACGACAAGTTCTACTTAGTTTGGGGCCAGACAATATTGGCGTAGTGTGAATTTTGAACTGGGCATGGTTAGCCAAATCCTAAACTAATGGGAATACAAAATACTAAATAATCTTCATAGAACCAACTTAGCCAAGACTCGAACCTGTTGCTTTTTCAAATAAAAACACCTGTAGTGTACCTATATCAAATCACGGAATTGTTAAATGACAAACTAAAAAGAAAGCCACTTTTTTTCTGTAATATAATTTTTAATACAGTTGCTCAAAAAGTGGTACTTTTCGTAGCTGTTTAGCGTGCGGAAAGTTGGTTTTTCCGCACTAGTGCTTTTTACTTTTCCAATTTTTTTTTGATAATGTTAATAAAATCCATACATCCTACCAAAGAGGTTGTCTGTTCAATCACTTTATTTTGTATTTTGATACGTTATTTGGCATTAAAACTGGGAATATAATATTATTAAAAATATCTCAATTGCATAATTGACAAAATAAATGGTTATTTAGTAACTATTAACAATTAAATTTCTGAAACAGTTAACATAAAGTTGGCTGTTTGTGTATTAACAATGGCCGGATATTTGTAAGTATGAATGAGTTTCACTTAAAAATACTTGAAATAAAATAATAGGTATTTATTGCATTTCCATGTTTAAATGCAATTAAATTACTTCTTATATTTTTACTAGGCTGAATACAATCGATGCCGTGTTAAAAAAATACTGTCAATCCTAAGTTTTTCATTCCCGCTTTCTTTATTTATGATTAGTCACGACTGTCACGATATACTTTGGTTATTGATCGTTTTTAATGTTGTTTATTTTACATTTTTCGAACACAAGTATTTAACATATTTTTTCAAAATAAATTATTTTTACTAGGCTGAATGCAAACAACCGGTGCCTTGAAAAAAAAAAGTTTTTTCATTCCCGCCCTTTTTACTCTTGATTTAATTGTGTTAATGATTCGCATTGGTTTGATATATTTTTTTTCGCAAATGTATTAAAAAAAGTTGTTCGATACACGAGCGGAAGTGTCATTTTCACTTGTCCCGAGTCTTGACCCTCGCCTGCCGGCTCGGGCCAAGATGCCTCGAGACTCGTGCAAAATGACATACTTTCCGCACTTGTATCGAAAACTACTATTTTCGCTACCTAAAGTTTTTTGATTCTAAAGCTTGCTCTTATTATAAATATTAAAGGAACGTTACCCGCTGCCGGAGCCGCCGACGATGCCGATCTTCTTCCCGGCCGGGATGGCGAGGCTGAGGTTGTTGAGGATCGGCTTCCCGTTGATGTACTTGAAGCTCACGTCGCGGAACTCGATCGTGGACGTCGCAGTGTCTATTAATAGAGGCGGCGCTTTGTTTATCTCCTGCAAAGAATGTTTCAATTACGTCATATTATTTTTTTGAGAGCTATTTTGAATTCTCATTACGTCTCTATCAATATTTCCGAATTAGATTTCTTTGTCAATGTAAAAATATTGATGGAACAGTGCAAAAAAAATGTAGGAAATTCAAAGCGGTTGAAACACAGTGGGTCAAGTGCGACGCCAAAGTCTAAATGTATGTCACTGTCAAAAGCGTGACAAGAAGAAGAATTCAAGCGTTTGTAGGTTACATTTGTGTTGTCATAACCTTGCGTGACGTCAAAGTCTATGGCAACCGAACGCGCCATAATGGCGGCGTTTGAAAAGCTTTACAACTCTTCGTAATTTCTACTGCGTAATCACCGAATCTTACTAAAACGACGGTTGATCGTCGTTATCATTTGGCGCCAAAATGGCGCAAATGCCGAAATGTCAATAGCCAAAATGGTTAATTTTTCAGCGCAAAAGACATAATTATACTAGGCCCAAATTTGCCACTCCGAACTGCATCAATTTTCTGATGAGCTGAATCAGCTCCTCCGACACTCAAGGGGTTAAATCACATTCTGGGAAGTAATATTTTATGCCAAAGTTAAGGCAAGGTGTAATTTGTGCAAGAAGTACACTGCTCAAAAGTGTCTAGGGATATTTCAAGCATTTTCATGCAAAGTATAGCTATTTGGGAGGCTGTAAAAATTAAAATATTGATACCAACGTAGAATTTTTTAGAACACAGAAACTGCTATATCTGCCTTTTCAGATTGTATAAAGAAATTCATTGTAGTAGCATTATTGCACAATCGTAAGGACATTAAAAAAAGACAGATTTTTCTTTTAAAAGGTGTCAAAATTTTAGCAAAATCAAACGCTTTTTTTTGTAATATTCTTAACCTTTATCTTATGCCTCTGTCCTCGCGTTATTATAAGATAATGCTCAACTTGTAAACGAACTTAACTTTATGAAATATTTGTAAAATAATATCCCTATGATATCTCTAGACAGTTTTGATGTGTGTATAATGCGTAACCTTAATGCTGGACTGCACAGTCATGAGCGTGAACATGGTCTGCATATCCACAAGCGCCTGCCGCACCTCGCGGTACACGGAGCCGAGGAAGCCGAGCGGCACCGACAGCTGGAACAGCAGCCCGTTCACCATCACCAGGTCGCCCACTGACATGTTGCCTAACAACACAACCAGACTCATCAATACTTGCCTATGATAAAACACCAGAACTCAAAAATAAATAAATATCATGAGACATCATGCCACACAGCACCATATAGTCCAAATTAAGCAAATAATAACTTAGTTTGGGCAATGGCTTAGTTTGGGCATACATATTCCTTAAATCAGTTGAACTATAATGATATCACGCCAAGCCCCCCGAAAAACCGAAATTAAAACGCCCATCAGAGTGATAGATATTATTTGAAGAAATTTGAGAGAGGACTTTGATTGTCATTTTGTTGATAAAAAATAATTCAATAACATTCATTACACACAGCACCGTCTAGCCCCAACTAACTAAAACTTGTACTACTAACTAGGACTAAGCAACGCGAAGAAAAGTCCTAGAGTACAAAGAGTTAGCTACGCAAAGTTACTCAAGTTAATAATGGACACTCCAGACCTAGAAATGCCTCCGGCCTCACTGGTTTTTTTGCATAGAAAAGAAAGAATTGTTTTTATGCTAAGTTGAATTTTTAGTGGCATCCAGTACATTACGTACCGTATATTTCAGGTTTTTTTCTCCCATAAGCACAAGTATACGTCACTAGATTTAAAGACACCCATGTCGAATTTTTACATTAGGGACTTGGGTTACTATCAAACTACTTTTTTTCTCCAGCTACCATAATATTCCTCATTTTGGCCGGGCCATATCCTAAAAACCACCATGAATTTGGTAGAAATTTACATGGAATTATTGTTATTGGTAGCCCGCTTGGAGACAAATCTGTATAAACCAAAAGCTAGCATTTTAATCTAATCTATTTACCTTTGGCAATCTCATTGGCAGCCATGATCATGATCATACTGAGTCCGCCGCTGAAGATGGCATGCTGGCCGAAGTTCAGCAGCGCCAGGCTGGAGGCAGTCTTCAGCGACGCCGCTTCGTACTTCCTCAGGCTTTCGTCGTACTTCTCCAACTCGTACTTCTCGTTGTTGAAATACTGAAAGTATTAAGATATGAGATTAGTTGTCCCGTCGTATGGCACTTCATAGAAGAGGTATGCTTTTAAGAAAAGTTGCCTGCATATCTTATCCAAAACCTTAGCTATAATAAAACATTGTTTGTAAACATGATTAGTTTTTCTTCATATTTAGGAATTGACGCACTAGATCGAATATTCACCAGTGGGTAGGTATTCTTTTTCCTATGACTAAGAAAAAAAAATGTTTACTTTTCGATTACCAGTACGTTATCGGTTCGTGCTAGGCCTACTGGTCAATGAAAGTTTCGCATACCAATTTAACGGCATGGTTTGTTAGTACAAAGTTTATTCATTTATTTGTGTATTCATTCATTTACAAAAAGAAAATTACAACAGAGAATATTTTGGATAATAAAAGTACAGTGTCTGTTGGACTGGATAGTAAAAGTGGGTGTTATGTTATAATTTCCATTTCTCTGTTGAAAATGTACATGAAACAGTCCAACAGACTGCCATTTAGTTGATGGCCTAGTTTAAATATGTTTTCTTAATTTTCTTCATCAAACTGCAAAAGCGTAGACATAAATGCTAGTAATCACCTTGACGGTCTCGTAGTTGATGAGCGAGTCGATGGCCTTGTTCCCGGCGTCGTTCTCGGCGCGGTTCATGTGAACACGGAAGCGCGTGCGCCACTGCGTCACCGACAGAGTGAACAGCGCGTACACGCCCACGCAGCTGAACGTCAGACCTGATTGTAACATCCGTTTTACTTAAAATCATACTCATTTTTTACATTAACATAACATACCCTTACGACCATATCACTAATGGGTTAGTCAGAGGCACACTGATTGTTGCCGACATGGTGAACGGAACATTCAGAAGCCCACATTTCGCCGAGGGAATTAGAACCCAACGTGGTAAAAGGCGAGCCTACCGCCGTTATCCGGGTTGCTTGGGTTTTATATCGGTGTTTTCCATCACCGGAGAGTTAACCACATATTCTACAATGAACACAAAGTAGATAGGTTCTGGCCACATTTGATCATTCCGAGTCCGATTCGAGTCTTTAACCATGTTTTACATTAACATTTACAGTTAATTTACAAATTAGTTATTTTATACGCATGATTTGTTTACCTGTTATTGTAGGAACAGTTAGCTATAGGCAACATTGTAGTTTTGTGTTCATTGTCATTGCTGATTTCTATGTTGGTAAACCAATAAATAAATAAATAAAAGTGTAGCGATATCTACCTCGCCACATAGGTTAGGTACATCCGCTCTAGGTATGTGAAAATATCCAATGACATAAGAGGCAGCCACAGGCCACCCATAAACTTATATGACTCGGGGCCACACTAACTTTTATATTTCAGACACCGGACGGCGCTGATAAAATTGGATGACATATTTATTTCCTATCATAATTGTCCAAATACTTTCGTTACTTATAAGTTATTTTTGGGTTCTATTCACCTGCAAAAGCCAATCCTCCCTTCAGTCCTAAAATAGTGGACACGAGTGTGAGCTCAAATATCGTCGGCACCACATTGAACACCATCGCAGTCAGGACGAAGTTGATCGCGCGGGAACCGCGGTCTATCGTCTGAAACCAAAAAATCAATTTGTTAGAGCTTGTAAACTAAACTCCTTATGTGGAAGTTGTCAAACCGCCGTCGTATGGGCGCTTTTGTTATTGCTGTGTGAGAGGTGTCACGAATTTTATTTTCAATATATGTTTTGCTCAACTTCAGTAAACCCTAGTTTATCTTGCCCCAAATCCAACAGGTTATGGGCCCAGGAATAGAGGTAAATTCAGTTTATACGTATTTGAAAAGAATAAAATGTCAAACAATGAAAAAGTGCCGACCGGTGTCGGAAGTTCGTCTTCAGCCACAAGTTCAGGTATTTCCATGAATTTTGAGAGACTTAGCGGAATCTCTAACTACGGGAACTGGAAATTTATGATGCGCATGTATTTGGTGCATGAGGACCTATGGGATTGCATTGAAGAGTCTACGCCGGGCAAGCCCATAGCCACGGATGCACGCAAACAACATAAAACGCTGGCGAAGATATGTTTGATGGTACAGCCGTCGTCGTTCTCTCATGTACGAAATGCTACTACTGGATATGAAGCTTGGAACAGTCTGAAAATCGCATACGAAGACAGAGGGCTGTGTAGACGACTTGGCTTATTGCGCACTTTGTTTAGGTTGAAGTTAGAGCAGTTTAGTGGCATGGAAGCATATCTCATGAAGGTCTCTGAACTAGATCAACAACTACGAGATATTGACTCCCCTTTGGATGATGATTTTCTATCAGTATTAATGTTAAATGGTTTACCATCAGATTATGACCCACTCATTATGGCGCTGGAGAATTCTAATATACAACTGTGCAGCGAAATTGTAAAAAGTAAACTATTGCAGGAGGATTTACGCAGAAATTTGAATAGATGTGAGCAAAGTACGTTGTTGACAAATTATTTGCACAAAGGTGGTGAAAAGCAATCAACGATGGTTAAATGCTTTAACTGTGGAAGAATTGGTCATTTTGCTAGAAATTGTACTGCAAAAATGAACAGCAATGCTATAGAAGATAAGAAATGTGATAAGGCATGGACCGGAACCTTATTGACGGCGCTAGCGCTAGACATAAACTCGGATGCTTGGTATGTGGACTCTGGCGCGACATGTCACATGACGAATAACAAGTTATTACTAAAAGACTATGTAGTGGACTCTCAGCGGTTAGTTACTGTAGCTAACAATCAGAAAATGTGTAGTGAAGGACATGGCTATGTAGAATTGTTACTAAGAGATCATAAAGAGCCAATAAAAGTAGGTGAGGTTATTTATGTGCCTGACTTGTCCACGAATTTACTCTCTGTGAGTAAAATGACAGATAAGGGCCTCCAGGTATATTTTGACGACCAGGGCTGTGGCATTTACTGTAAAGAAAAATTAATCGTTAGTGCGACAAAGGTCAACGGGGTTTATCAGGTAGATATGGAGAGCCACCAGTTAGTAGATAATGAGCTCACAATGGCTGTTGGGCAAGCAGTAATAGAAACTGCTGCACAAGGTCCGCTGATAGAAACCTCGGTAGCAGAAGCCGCGAACCTGTGCGATATGACTACTTCTCAAGAGGTGTGGCATCGCAGACTCGGACATCTCAATTGGCGTAGTATGGATTTACTTAACCAAGGTATGGCTAAAGGAATTAATTACACTAAAGATAACTATACTCCCTGCGTAGCATGCATTGAAGGGAAGCAAGGCAGACTACCGTTTCCAAAAAGGTCATTTAATAGGGCGGCTGACAGATTAGGCCTTATACACTCAGATTTGTGCGGACCAATGTCGGTCTCCTCTTTTAGTGGTGCCAAATATTTATTAACCTTCATAGATGATTTTACGAGAATGACATACGGTTTCTTCATTAAAACCAAGGATGAAGTGTTCCAAACATTCATAATATTTAAAAATCTCGTGGAAAATCAAACTGACTTGAAGATAAAAATCCTAAGGACAGATAACGGTCGTGAATATGTAAATAAACAGTTTCAGATTTTTCTAAGGGAGCATGGCATCGAACACCAAACCACCGTGCCATACTCGCCACAACAAAACGGAGTGGCAGAGAGGGCCAACCGTACTATTATGGAGGCGGCACGATGCATGCTGCAGGATGCTGGAATGGACAAGCGGTTCTGGGCAGAGGCGGTGAACACGGCGATACACATTAAAAATAAGTCACCGAGCAAGGCAGTGAGAGGTACTACACCTGAGGAGAAGTGGACTGGTAACAAAGTTGATCTATCTGACTTAAGAATATTTGGTTGTGTAGCATACGCAATGATTCCCGATGAAAAACGAAAAAAATTAGATGCCAAGAGTAAAAGGTATATTTTTGTAGGTTATTGTACTGAGACAAAGGGTTTTAGATTGATAGATCCGGAGAACCCTTCGATATGTATTAAGTCCAGAGATATTACTTTTTTAGAAAATATAATGTATAAAGACTGGGACAAAGCCTTGGATAAGACCTTGAATAAGACAGATGTTATAAATATTTCCAATCAAATAGAAAACACACATGCAAATGATGAACAAAATTTATTGCCTGATTTAGAAAATGATTTGACCGATTCTAGTTCTTCTATAGTCGATTCTTCAGATGTGACGTGGACTCCTGATATGGCATCAGGTAACGGATCTTCTAGTGATTATGAAGACATCGATGAAACGGCTTCTATTGTGGCAGCGATGACAGCAATGAGTTACCCTGATGAACCAATGACTATAAAGGAAGCATTGTCTGGACCTGAAAAAGAGCACTGGAAAAAAGCGATAGACGATGAATATCAGTTTTTTGAAAAGAATGAAGCTTGGACCTTAACTTCACTCCCTGTGGAAAAAAAGGCTGTAAAATGTAAATGGATTTTCAAGAAAAAAAGGCTAAAAGAGAAACTCATGGTAATATTCGAAATGAAACATCTTGGGCGTGCTACACATGTGTTGCGAATGCGTTTGAAGCAAGAAAAAGGGCGGGTTATTCTTGATCAGCAAATGTATATCCAAAAACTGTGTAATAGTTAGTTACATCACTGTAGAAGTTAGCACATAGACATAAGACACCATTTTGTACAAGAAATTGTAAAGGACAAAATAGTGAAATTAGAATATATGTCTACTGAACGCATGCCAGCTGATGTACTAACCAAAGCTCTAGGAAACGACAAACATTACTCTTGTTTATCAAATCTTAGTTTAAAAAATTGGGTTTAGTTTATTTTTGAATGTTTGTTTGGTGTTTATGTTAAGGGTAGGTAGTTTAGTTTAAGGGTAGGTGTTAGAGCTTGTAAACTAAACTCCTTATGTGGAAGTTGTCAAACCGCCGTCGTATGGGCGCTTTTGTTATTGCTGTGTGAGAGGTGTCACGAATTTTATTTTCAATATATGTTTTGCTCAACTTCAGTAAACCCTAGTTTATCTTGCCCCAAATCCAACATAAAGTATACTGACTTATCTGAAAGTGTATATCGTTAAGGTTTCCGTTGAAAAGTTAAGAGCTAGCGTATGAGTAAATGCACCTATTTATCTCTCTATCAACTGGATGGACTCAATGATATTGTGGTATCTTGGTTTCGGAACGCACCTATATCTCTTTCTCTTTCTAACAGTCTGTGAAACAGTGAATGTGTGCGGAGTAATTAAAAGTCAATTTAATTAATATAAAGGCGTTTTACTTAATACATTTCATTGGCGACGATTGAGCAAAATCCAGTGTGCAAAGTGAGCAATAAATTCCAGTGGAAAACACGATAAATTCCAAGAAATATTGAAATAAAAATTCGCCGGCAGAAGCTTCGGTGTGAAGTTGGTACAAATCATTTTCGCATTAGTGCCGCGACTGGCCGCGAGGTGCCGCATGACAATTGTCAATAAATCAGTTGTCTGTGGTGCAACATAAAAAAAAAAAAACATTGTGGATAACTTCACTCATGTTTACGAAGAAAACAAAACAATTCAATGTCAGAATCATCAAGCGTTGAATCGGAATCGGAAAAATCTGAAACTGAAGAAGAGTGTAAAAACTCAAGGATTGAACAAGTGAAATCAGGCAAACGCAGCTTCATTTACAAATGTTCTAAACAGGAATTAGAACAGATTTGCAAAGAGGAGAAGTTGGAGTTCTCGGGCCTCAATGTCGAAGGGCTGCGCGGGATCCTAAGCGAGCATTATAAGAAAAAGCAAGCCTGTGCAACAGGTCAGGAAGTCCGTACCATGACTAACTACGGTGAATTAAAGCCATTTGATGGGGAGAAGTTTGAGGTTTTCCATCAACAACTCAATTCATTTATTAATTTGAATGACATTAGAGAAGACAAAAAAGTATCCCTTTTAATAACAAAGCTATCACCACGGACATTTGAAACACTGACGCATTTGTGTGCTCCGGCGAAACCTAACAGCCTATCTTATCAAGTGCTGTGTGACAAATTAAATCACAAATATGTGAAAACAACCTCAACTGTTTTGGAAAGAGCCAAGTTCCGACAAAGAAATCAACAGCAAAATGAATCAGTAGAGGATTATATTTTGGAACTAAAGAAGTTAGCTGGAAAATGTCAGTTTAAAGATATTGACGATCAAATAAAGGAAAAGTTCATTGATGGAGTGTCTTCGAAGATGATTAAATTTGAGCTAATGAAAACAGCAACAGATATGACATTGGAAACCTGTATTCAAGTGGCACAGGCAGTAGAAGCAGCATTAGTACAATGTGGTAGTACGGAAACACAGCCAGTGACGGACATCTTTTACAATGATAACAAAAAGGCTTGGAAGAATAAAAAAACCACAAATAAACCTTCAATAAATAACAACAAGCAGAACGGTACCCACTGTTTTTGCTGTGGGAAACTGAACCATCTAAAGCAGGAATGTACTTTAAGGAAAAAGTACTGCTCAGAGTGTGGACAACAAGGGCATATATTCAAAATGTGCTCAAGAAGGCAGAGACAAACTAATTTAGTTGAAACTGAAACTGTGGCAGATCAGAAAAATATGGAGTTGGAACCAAATCCGTATACTGAATATGAAACTTATTCATTCAGAAGTGTAAGTAGGATACCACCTCACTTTATGTCAATAAACATGAATGATCATAATGTATCATTTCAGTTAGACACAGGGTCAGAAGTGACTGTAATATCCCTACAAGATAAACAAAAATACTTGCATTCATTTCAACTAGAAAATTGTAATGTAGTGTTTAGAAACTTTGATCAAACTTTAACTCATCCTTTAGGGCTGATATCAAATGTTACTGTAAAACATAATGATGTTTCAAAAAACTTGAATGTCTTTGTAGTAAATAATGATTCTCCTCGTGTCATAGGTAGGGACTGGCTTAACGAATTAAATTTATGGCCCCCTTATTTCCAAAATAATGTAAATGTAGGGACTAATCAATTACAAACTGTTTCAGATGCCCGACAAGGTATAAAAGACAAGTTCGCAGATGTATTCAGTCCAGGCTGGGGTAATTTTAAAGGAGATCTTATAACATTAAAGTTAAAGCCAGATACCAAACCAAAATGTCTACCAGTAAGGCGGGTTCCATTTGCACTGCGAGAAAAGGTAAACAATGAAATTCAAAGATTATTAAAAAATGGCAGAATATCTGTTGTTGAGCAGAGCGAATGGGGAACACCAGTGGTACCAATCTTAAAACCAGATGGTTCGGTGAGACTCTGTGGTGACTATAAATTAACAGTAAATAAATGTTTAGAAGTGGATCACTTTCCGCTGCCGCATGTGGATGATATTCTAAATACATTACAAAAGGGTGAATACTACTGTGAACTAGACTTGAAAGAGGCATACTTACAAGCACCGCTTTCTCCTGAAAGCCAGGATTGTACAACCATTGTCACAGAAGTAGGGACATATAAATATAACTATCTACCATATGGTGTGAGTTCTGGGCCTGGAGCCTTTCAGCGTTTAATGTTTCAAAAACTAAAGGACATACCAAATACTGTTGTATTTATAGATAACATTTATATAAAAGGCGATAGTTTACAGGACACTCAAGAAACATTATGTACAGTGCTAAAAAAATTAAGAGAATGTGAATTTAAATTAAAGCCAGAGAAATGTAAATTATTTGTAGAAAGTTTAGAAGTTTTTGGATATTGTGTTGATAAAAATGGTATTAGCATTATTCCATCAAATATTGAACCACTGTTAAAAACCAAAACTCCAACTAACCTAACTTTGCTTAAGTCCTTTTTGGGCAAGATTAATTATTATAATCGTTTTTTAAAAGATATGGCGAAAATCATAACACCCCTGTATGAATGTACTAAAAAAAATAGATTTAGTTGGACAACTGAATGTGAGGAGGCTTTTCAACTAATTAAAATGAGGTTGGCGTCGGCGGAAAATCTGAGACATTATAATCCAGATTTGCCGTTGATCCTAACCTGTGATGCCTCCGACACTGGGTTAGGAGCTGTGTTATCAAATAGAGATGTAAAGGGTACTGTAAAACCAATTGCATATGCCAGTAAAAAATTAAGCGAGGCAGAACAAAGATATTCCACCATAGATAAAGAAGCTCTGGCAGTCATTTTTGGTATTACCAAATTTTATAATTATATATATGGAAGGTCATTTGAGCTAGAGACAGATAACGCAGCCTTGGTGAGAATTTTTGGTCCCACCAAAAGCATACCAAAAATGGCTGCCAAACGATTGCAACATTATGCAATATTTTTGTCTGCATTCAAATATAAGGTAAGACATATTAAATCTTCAGTTAATCCCGCAGATTATCTATCGAGAACTGTAAGTGAGACATGTGAGGATAAAAATGTACATTATATATTAACTAATAATGACTCATGTAATTTCTTGCATATCAATACCTCTGAATTGGAAATTTTAGATTGGAAACTTATTCAGGCTGAAACAAAAAAAGATGTAACACTAACAAGTATCATAAGGTGTTTAGCGGATGGCTGGCCAGAAAAGAAATATCTGTCTCAAGACCTCTTACCGTTCCATTCCAGAATGCAAGAGTTAACAGTTGATAGAGGATGTTTGTTCTGGGGATACCGTATAATAATACCTACTTCAATTAGAGAAACTTTACTAAGAGAGCTACATAAGAGCCATTTCGGAATTGTTCGAATGAAGGAAATAGCTAGGTCTTACTTTTGGTGGCCAAAACTAGATGCAAGTATAGAGAATATAGTAAAAAACTGTATTGTTTGTTTAGAGAATAGTAAAAATCCGGGTAAAATTCAAAAACCATGGCCAGTGCCACCTTCAGCATGGTATAGGATACATGCAGACTTTCTAGGGCCGTTCTACAATAAAATGTATCTTGTCATAGTAGATAGCTATACAAAATGGCCAGAAGTATTCGAAATGAATAACATAACGTCCACACGGACTATTGAGATATTTAAAAAGTTATTTACAATATTTGGTATACCAGTTCATTTAGTAACAGACAATGGGCGATCATTTACTAGCATGGAGTTTCAGGAATTTTGTAAATCAGCACAAATTAAACATACATTCTCACCACCTTACCACCCGGCCACTAACGGGGCGGCTGAACGCTTTGTTCAAACATTTAAATCCACTATAACAAAAATTATAGAAAGTGGTCACACTATGTCATATGCCATTAATCTATTCCTGATGGACTATAGAAACACACCTCAAAGGACGACTGGTATCACCCCAGCTCGGTTAATGCTAGGAAGAGAACTCAGAAATAGATTCAATTTGATGCGTCCCCCACCCTTGAGGGAGGAAGTAGAGAGAAAAGTACAGAATAGGGATCAAGGACATAGAAATTTAAATTTTGAAATAGGTCAAAAAGTTATGGTTAAAGATTATAGGCAAGGAAGTAGGCCATGGGTTCAAGGTGTAATAGTGCAGGAATCTATACCTGGTGTAACATATCTGGTTGATGTAGGAGGTTGTCAATGGAAAAGGCATGTAAACCAAATGTTAAGTTGTGCGAGTACTTTAACAGAATAAACATTTAAAATTTAAGATTTAGAATTTAAGATTGTACTGTTCTAGAGAGGTAGATACCTAAACATTTAAAATTGTTACAAAACTAGATGCCCTAAGCAATAAGAATGTTATCTATTATTGGTTATATAAGGACGTGTTGTTATTTTCTAGTAATTGGGATAGGATTGGTGCGGGAGAGTGTGGTATCTTGGTTTCGGAACGCACCTATATCTCTTTCTCTTTCTAACAGTCTGTGAAACAGTGAATGTGTGCGGAGTAATTAAAAGTCAATTTAATTAATATAAAGGCGTTTTACTTAATACATTTCAGATATTATAATAAAAAGACGCAGCTAGGTTACTCGTGCTAAAAAAGTGGCACCCGAGACAGGACTTTTGACCACCTGAACAAAGCATTGACAGGTTGAGACAACACTGCAACATGTATGTGTCTCGTTTACGCTCTTTTCAATAGTCATGCTATCTTGTACACATGGTTGAATTATTTATTAATTTATTATTTATTGCACAAAATTACAAAAAAAGTACAACTGGCGGACTTAATGCCGGGAGGCATTCTCTACCAGTCATCCGCAAAGTTAAAAAAAAATATAAACCTACGTCTTTTCTTATTGTAATTTCATTGGGTATGTATGTACGTTTATTAGAAGTGTACCTTAGACAGGGCGCCGGTCTGCCGCCCCAGATGGAAGCTCAGGTCCAAGTTGTGCAGATGCGTGAAGACGTTGCAGGCGAGGCGCCGGATGGAGTGCTGCGCCACCTTCGCGAACACGGCGTTGCGCAGCTCGTTGAAGCCCGCCGCGGTCGCGCGCGCGATGCCGTCTGCGATTTGTTCACGTTAATCACGACTTTAAGTCCCACTGATCTAAGATATACATTTTGACAGCTACCAGTGTCATTCGTCTGCAATTTGTTCACGGTAATTACGACTTAAAGTCCCACTGATCTAAGATATACAATTCGACAGCTGCCGGTGTCATTGGAAATTAACTTTGACCAATGCGGTTCTAGTGCTGTCAGGCTCAAAAGTCAAGCCACAGCTCATGAATTGTATTTCTATTGGATGCAATTTTCAATAACACTGGCAGCTGTCAAAATGTATTTCTTAGATTAGTGGGACTGTAGTTAAACTATAGGATAGCTGAAAATAATAGTAGGTCGTAATAAGACCGAAAATTGAAATCAAACTTTTTTATTATAGTAGTTACTGGGTGTGCCTAGTTCATCACAAAAACAACTTTCCGACACCGGTAGTTGAGTCACATTATGTTTGTATAGTGTGTATGTATTTACCATTTTTATCATTGTATTAAAGTCTATTTTTAAGTGCATTTTTGTTTTGTTGACAATTTAAAAGCGCTTGTAACAGGTCTATTTAAATAAAGATTTTTTGACATCAGACCTCAATATAAGCAAAGCCAAATAATTTGAGAAATATTTATAAGGCTTATAGGAATCTCAAGGCCGATTTGTGTACTTGATAAAAAAAACTAAGCCTGTAATAATAGTTTATTGCTTGAAAGGACGAAATTTTGGGATAGCAAATGTCTCCTTTTCAATTAAAAATGTTTATTTCTTTACATGCACAAATTCAATTCATCAACCAAGCAGTTCAAAAACACACTATTCTTTAACTTGTTTCGATAGCCACACAGTGCCACTTACATCCGACCAGCAAGCTGAAGGCAGCAGTGCCCAACGCCTGAGGAACCGTCGCCATGCCCAGCAGCGCGTCCCCGGCCGGAGTCGTCATGGCTCCGTTCACTTCGTCCACCGCATACTTGAAGAGGAAGGGCACTGACACATTCATCACTTTCGCACCGAACAGAAGTGAAAGGGACAGCATGACGCGGTTTCTGATCATGGCGTTATCCTGCAAATGCGTGTGAGAATTTTATCATTGGTATTTGTTAGTTTGAGCACCGCACTGATAGGGTTCCTTTTTAGTACTTCTAAACTGAATCTCAAACTTCGAAAGAGTAACTAAGAACCGGCTTCTAAAGACACCTATTGATGTGTCTCAATGCAGCAGCATGGTTAAATGTATAAAAATATTTTTTCTTGCATTAAATCATCATGAATGTCACAGAGAGTTGCATGTTTAAGTTGTCAGGGCGTGTTGTGACGTGACCGAACGCTATCGGTTCAGTTAAAAAGTGATGATTAGATTCACATTGCTGTGTTGTGGCGTGGCGAACATTACTCTCAGAAAAATAGTGCAGTTTTTGAAGGCTGCTGGCCTGGAGAGTTATCTCTAAAGGAATGATGGCCACAGTAGATCAGTATTGGTTGCTGTGCTGCAGTGGCCTATCGCTCAGGCGACACCCTCCCCGCAACGAATAACGAATGTGGCGTGGCGCCAATCCACAAAACTAACAGCTCTGATAGCGTGCTGTCGCGCCACGACACCTGGCATTATGCACCTTCACTGTTCAAGAATGTAAGAAACCAAACTCACCTTTGGCCATACATATTCCATCATGCCCCTAACCATATCAGCTCCGGTGACCGGCTTTGCATCTCCCAGGTTTATATCTTCACGAGACAAAACAGAGGCACCTGGGTGAAAGCAGTCCCTTTTTTGGATACCTAAGGATAGGAGATATCTCATCAGGATAGCGTGGGATAGGTTATGTGGAGGAAGGGTGCAAGCGGACATTTGTACAGGGATGCGTGCGGGAAAGAAACTGCATTTCAACCAAGTATTAATAACAAAACAGGTGTAAATAAAAATTAGTAGACAATGTAGGAAAAAACAAGCAGAAACACAAAATACTAACTACACAACTAAAGAAGTTAATTTAGCAAAACATTTTAAAGGTTTTTGAAAGATTACAAATATGAATTATGACATAAACAAAATTATTTTGAAAATGTTTAAATAAACATTCTTTTTCATTGCTTTCATGCAACAAGTGTTATTCATTAGAAGTGCATTTTAATAATTAACATCATTATAATGATTAAATGAATTTTCAATAATCTTCAGTTAAAATAATAAGGACTTAAATATAACATTTCAAGGCAGAGGTATTTTTCAGCTCATAACTAAACATTTTCACATAACATTATAGATCAGTTCTTATCAGGTGAAATTTATTACAATTTACCATAACAAGTAACTTACAAACAAATAAAATAGGATAATGTTTTATCAATGAACTTGATAAGGCCAAAACAAGATAAATCAGTCTGTGTACAAGCCAATTTAATAGCAAGTTCTAAATGGTTCATCCTTGTATTTTTACATGGTAGTATGAGTTCATTAAGTAAACAAATTGTTCAAATAGTTGTAAAATAGTTAAGAAAACAGTAGTATTTAAAAAAATAAGTAGCAATGCAGTAAATATGTTACGGTCAAGCCTATCAACACAATTTCTTTGAAGAATAAGTGGTAATATTACTATCTATTCAAATACATTTTCATTTACTCTACAAGGTCAAGTTTAGTCCATTATGTAACTTGCTTCCGTAAGGAATATTTCTAATAGAAAGTCAAGTTACACATGTTTTCGATAATAAGTAGCATATCAACAAGAAATTATCAAGTTTAAATTGTCTTACCAACTGGAATTTTCCCTGTTTTAGGTTTGTTTGCCAACACTGCCGCCAACACATTTTTAGCCGTATCCCCGCCTCCAGCTGCACCAGAATTTGTCGTGGGCGTAGTAGAATATAACTACAACAAATATTTCCAATAAAAAGAAAAGCCGTATAACTATTAAACCTTCTGAACGTGTTTGATAATAAGATCCAACTTGGTTATTTTTCTTTGATAAAAACTTACCCTGAAACAACTCGTAACCGCGCATTGTTTACAATATAAATTTAACTGTGGTTTGTTTAATATGATTGATTTATGGGTGCTGAGTGTCTTGGCGAATTTTATTTGATTTCGAATTATTTTGTCGAATTTTTTGTTTGACAGAAGCGCGGCCGCCATGGTGGCGGATTGGCAGCCAAGTGACACTGACAGTAGTGAGTGACAGTACTTACAAATGACAGATCCTGCGGTCCGAATTGATTTTTAGGAGCTGTTCCTAAACTAGTAAAAGTCACCCCGGGTGTTACGAAAATCACTCTGAAGCGTTCCTAATGCAAACCGATGCGATTGACCCCTTAAGCTTTTAACATAACAGGCTTGATGAGTCTGTCAGCATATTAGATTACTACGTCTAATATAAAAAAACAGTTTTTTTTTAATTTGTTAATTGTGATTCTAAACATACTGGCGCTTTATGCAACACTGTAAGCCGGTTTGTTCAATTATTGTATAAATAAATAAATTAAACAAGATTTTTGTGTCATTGTCTTGAAGTCATCGGTCCCCACATACGGGACAAATCAACAAATGCCATCACCTGTATATCCCCTCAGGCGTCGTAATTGCAAATCGATTTTTGCCTTATTTGTCGTGGCCGTTATTTTTGCAACATTGCAAAACACATGGTTGAATTAAAATCAAGATATCTCAGGTTTCGCGAGATGGACATCGAATCTGACTATATGTTTAGAAAGCCAATGAAATTTGCTTCCTATTTATCACAATTTTTAATACAATTGATTGTTTTCAAATTCTTCAATAAAATGGAGAAAGTGGAGAAAGTAAAACTTTCTCTTTTTGTGCTATGACTCATCCTAGTTTGAAAATGAAATCGATAACTACCATATTTTAATATTATTTTCATTAGGTCATAGACTTATCTAGACGATATAAGAATAATTCGTTCCTATTTAAAGCAGAAAAATTACAATAAAACCTGACGCACAACAATAAAAAGGTGTCAAATTTCCAACCTAACTTCCATAGGCTAAAACTCACTTTTTTTTAATGGAAGGTATATGTCTATGACATTAAACGTCAAGCCGTGGTCCGAATTCAAAAGAAAAACACAACTTCACAGCCAACAACGCCTTCGGACCAACGCAAGAGCGAAATTAAAAAACCTCATAAAAAACGGGCGCAGCGGGTACTGGGCTACTTTAAAAAACTTTCATCGGGCGCAGCGGGTATTCGACACTTGAGGGGATTATGCCGGCTCCACACATCGATGAGCCGCCCACACGTCCACACGCCCATACAACTCCAAGAATTTAAATGTTTCGTCAGTGCTCATAGTCATTTTAGCGAATGAGATCAACAGAAACAACAGAAAAAAAAATACAAGCAGCACGCATACACTTCGCACTGACTGATGGGTCGTCAGACGTGTGATAGATACCTACCTTCACACGTCGATAGACGCATGACATCGGCAGACGAATGGTCTATCTATGTGTCGAGCTGGCATTTAGAGTTTCTAGCAAGTATTATAGCATGTGTAGGCTACTCAATTCCATTTTTTATCTTACTAGGCGTCATTTCTTTGCAATAGAGCAACGAATTGGGCGTCATTCTCAATGACATCGATGTCGAACTAGAATGTCAGTCTAGCGATATCAATTAATATTGTTGCATTGCACTTCCACTGTTTTTCTTGTTCCGTGAGCGATACTCACTGAATGCGAGACTTTCCGATTTGCTTGTTTAACGCTTGTATACTTTTAAGGGTTGGTGAGAGAAGGTTGTATATTTTTTAGATCCGTAGCATTAAATCTCAAATATTTACTAGACACCACTCCACATCTTGGTCTCCCTCAGAGGTAAACGGCCATTTGAATCGTCTATTCGCTTCATCTACCTCATTTGTACGGCAATAAGTCAAACATTTCTTGCGACTCAGTTCGTAGACTTCGTTTTACTCATTTGTGCAGAATGAGTTTTGCACAATGCCATAGGAGTCTCACTTCGCTTTAAGAATACTAGCCCACAGAATTAACTAATTGGGGCTTTTTTAGAACTGCTATGCTAGTATAGATAGCGCCAAATCTCATCTCGTGGGTGGTGAGTAATGTTGACAATTCAATTTCTTTGCGACTCTGATTGTTTGAGAGAAAAGAACTAAGCCAAATAATATATTTTAATTAAAAGTGAAGCGTATTAATGATTGAATCAAGCATGACGCACCGAGATGGTGAAGTGATGTTAGCCGTGACATTCTGGCTAACATCACTTCACATCTCGGTGGTCAACAACTTCGCACATTGCGATATAGGGGATGTGACAAAGCTACTAGACGACGGCTAACTCCAGCTAATCCTCACTAACCCTATGTGAAAAATCTCAAGAAGAGTCTCTCTAGACCAGGGGTGGCCAACAGGTCGATCGCGACTGTTAGTCCAGTCGATCTTTGATGAAAGGGGTGATGATTAACAGCAATTGTGTGATTTAGACTGGCAATGTGATTTAGAATTTTTAGCAGATTTTACTGGAAAACTGAGTACATTAAATCTGAGTCTACAAGGCAACAATAAAACATTAACAGAAATGATGAGTTCTATTGCAGCGTTTTAATGTCGAACAGCGTCTATGATAGTTGACATAGAAAAGAAAAAATTTGAACAATTTGTTAACATCAAGAATCACATGGAAAAACATCCTACCTACAATTTCATTTTTAAGAAATATACTACATGAATTAGGGCTGTGGTAGCAGATTTCGCAATTCGCTCTGGTGATTTCAGAAAAATTCATCAGTTATCCGTTCAATGATTCCATTGACCAAAGCGATATCTATGAATGGGCTAGAAAATTTGCAGATACATTTCAAATGGAGCACATGATGTTACAAAACGAAATTATTACTCTGCGCTGCGACATATTTCTTAAAGCAAGGTCATCCACAGGTCAAGGTTTCTGGGCATTGGTGTCCAATGAAAAATTTCCAAATTTGAAGCAATGTGTTTCGTGTTTTGGTTCAACATATTTATGTGAGTCAGCGTTTTCCTACTTAAAGCAAACAAAAAACAAACACCGTTCTCGCTTGACAGACGCTCATACATTGGATTCTTTAAGGTTGGCAATCTCCAACTACAAACCTGATTATGCTAAACTAGTGGAAGATACTCAGACGCAATGCTCACACTAATATACGTAAATAAGTAGTTGTACATATAACCTTTACGTTGCTACATGATTGTGTACTGAATTATGCTGTTTCATTTAAGATTTCTAGACCCTGTGCGATCTACCAATTACATACGGTAGATTGCACAGGGTCTCGTTAGTGAACAAGAGATCTTGGGTCCAATCAAGTTGGCCACCCCTGGCTCTAGACCATCACTAAAATACAATCATGGAATGGAGAAGTGATAAAATAATACGAAAAAATACATGCCACATCTAACATTTAATAAACTTCTCTAATATTTTAACATATTGACACATGAGCTCTATACAATTACTTAAGCTAACACATTTATTATACACTGCTAGTCTATCAATTGATTCTTTGATAAAATCTACTCTATCTCTAACCATTGGCTTTATTAAATCATTCAAATCTTTATTGTTAGAACCAATAGCAGCAGAGTAGATAAGTCTACTCACATCAGAATTTTGATCATAATAATACTGCACAACCATTAAAAGACCGTACAAATTGAAGCTTAAACCCCTAATATCTATGTACAAATCTTTATTCAAACCGTGACTGTTTATAAATGAATCCTGGTCTTGTGATAATTTAATTGATTTTGTAATCAGATATGCTACAACACTATCAAATGTAAAAGACACATAATCTAAGTCATTATCTGGTAAAAAAAAACCATACTCAGTTATTAACTTTAAATTGTGGCTATCACCATAGCAGATGTAGACTTCTGTAAATGCTTCAAAATTATTTTTTGTAAATATTGAAAACCAAACATCAGAAAATAAGTCTTGTTCTAAGTTCACTACATCAACATCAACCATATTTTTATGTACTAATAATTTAGTTTCATTTTTAGCGTTACGGCTGTGGTTTATCATGTCCAAGTAAGGACATAAGGAAATTTTTGTATTATCATTTATTATGCTAAGAATTGTGTTTTCAATATTCTTCAGATTTAGTACATTTGTTAAGTCCATATAGACACATCTTGTGTTGACTGTGAAATAAGCCCATTCATATAGACAAATATCAAAGTTTTCTTTCATTTTTGAAATGTTTTTACATTTACTTACAGTTGACCGTAAAATATTTTCAAAAATACTGTATGATGTACTGATTATGTCCTTTTGTTTCGATACAACCATGTTAATTTCTGTGTCAACATGACAATGTATATCGTGTGGTAAAAAATATGGCACAGTGTACTCTTTAGGTAAGCTATTTAAATACAAATGCCATTTCGACTCCTCACCTTGAATTTTTAAATAAGACAGATAAAAAGCCATTAACGACTGAAATGATATCGATTGTTTGTATTCTAATAAACATTTCTTACTATCTAAAAATATACTACAAAATGGAAAGTCTGTCAAAATTGTGATCACATTTATAGTAGAATTTAGGGGTAAGTTTATCAACTCCTCCCCAGCGTTTATCTTCTTCTTTGTCAAAACTCCTCGACCAGTGTCGTCGAAGACGGCCAGAACCAGCTTGTTGTTACGTCGTATACCCTGTTTGGACAGCCAAGAGTTGAATAAAATCAAATCCGCTTCATCGTCACAAGCACGAAAGTTGCGCACTTTGTTTTGTCTTCTTTTTCGCTGTGTTCGACCCATGCTTGTACTTTTCACTAAATACGGCACTCATTAATGATATTTGAATATCCCCTGAGTTTTATCAACAAAGCAGTTTAAATCAGTTTTAAAAAATTAAAGTAAACAAGTAAACATCAGCGTAAAGCAAGGTTTTTGTTTTGTTTTTTTTAATTTGTCTGGTGTCTGACGTACGTAGTGACATTTACAGGTTACGTTTTGTTGCATAAAGCATTGAATCTATATTGTCTAAGTTTTGTTGTGTTATTTGAAATGTCATCTCACCTTACCTTTTGAAAAATTATCTAACGCAACTGATTTTTTATCTGATAGGACTTAAGGTGTCAAAATACTAAATGTGTTATTGTACACGCTGTTCTTCATCCATTAAAATGGATTCTGTAAAAACAGTCAGTGAGATAAGACAACAACTAAACGCAAAAATCAATAGGTTTTATAATATAGCACAATATAGGTAGTAGGTACTTGTGGCTTACTGTAAAAAAACGATTTGTTTTGTTCGAATAATAGCGGAAGCTAAAGTCGTTTTGGTTCATAAATGAACAACGTCATAAATGCAAATCTTTAACGTACAAATCTTGTACGTAACGTAACGTAGGTTTTTGAACGGACGCGCTACTGTCACTTCCAAATAAACTTTTAAGTTTGACATATTCAGCCGTTTTCGTTCGTGTTGTATTTAATTTATCGTTCGCGCGACGACTTCTAACCGTTGAAGTTAACTTGTGATTGTGACATTCTTTTTACGTGGATTATCACAACAATTAAAATGTCTCAGCAACAAACTAAAAATTGCATTACCCTTCGTGGGTCTGCTCAGATAATATGCGAATATCTAAGTAAGTGTTCGACCCTTTTAATACCGCTATTAATAAAGCTGTACTTACTACTTTCAAAAATATAGTTTGTATTCCTTTTACTCTACATGGTCATTAATTTTCCAACTGTTATTTTTCAGATTTCGCCATAAATTCCGTGCTTTTTCAAAGAGGTCTATACCCTCCGGAAATGTTCAAGGCAGAGCAGCAGTACGGCATAACACTACTGATTTCTGAGGATGCTCAAATCAAAAACTTCCTTACCAACCTCTTGAAACAGAGTGAAGGTAAGTTTTGTCCGTTTCCCTGGAGTCAGCAGGAGTCTTAAATTTGTTGTTCATTATTATTGTCAGGGTAGGGAACGTATATCTTGTTCATTGTTTTTATAATACCGTATCATAAGCTATAGCTGGCTTATGCACTGGAATATATAATTGGTTTTAAGCCTTATTCCATTTTTTTTTTTGATTATGGTGTTATCACACTTTCTCAGTGTATAATGCATTCTTGTCTCAAATCTTATTATTTTTTTATGTTCCAGAATGGATTATCAACAAAAAAGTAAGCAAACTTTCCCTTATAATTTTAAATGTGGCAAACAAAGAGGTCCTAGAATGCTGGGACTTCAACGTTCAGTATGAGGAGGGTGACGCTGAATTATCTAAAGAAAAGAATGAAACTGTTGGCAATAAGGACCTCAAAAAGATCCAACAGGAAATCAGAGATGTCATGCTTCAAGTAGCTGCTACCATATCATACTTGCCATTCCTAGACTGTAGATGTTCATTTGATGTTTTAGTACATGCCAAAACAGACTGTGATGTGCCTGAAAAGTGGGCTGAAGCAGAACCTGTATCCATAGTTAATGCACAAAATGTTCAACTGAAAGCATTTTCAACTAGTTTACATAAAATGGAAACCGTTGTTAGCTATAAGTTAGTTGATTAAATGTTATTAAAATTGTAGTCTTGTAAGAAATAGACTTAGTCAAGTTGGGCATCTATCAGAAATACTTTGAAACACAAAAACACTGTCACATAAATTATTAAACCAATAATGAATTTGTAATGTCTATTGACAGTGTACTGAGTGAGTTTTCCAGTGGGTGTGAAAGGCCAAAACCTTGACAGTAACATCAAAAAATGCTGAAAATGCTAAAACTAAAACTGCATACTCAGATTTTACAACAAACATTCAGAATTTGGCCTACCCACTTGAAAAACTCACCCTGTATTTGTGTAATCATGTATTATGAAAGTGTATTTTACTATCAATGTAAAGTATGGATACTTAGTTATTAAGTTATTATGGGATTGTAAGGTGTGTATTTGTTCTTGAGAAATTCTGCCATTGAAATTGAGTTTCTTCCACCCACCATTCTGTAACTACCGCATTCTAAAACATCAATTCTTCTATATATCTCATAATTGTTGTTTTTGGGCTCCTCAACTTTGTGATTTGGCAGAATTTTAGTAGGTAATTAGTTACATTGGCAGTGTATTGAAACTAAGTGTGAATTGATTTTGTTGAATGTGAGAATCTAGTGATCATGTGTTTAGTTAATTTGTAGTTTATCATTACCAAAGTCTTGATGGTATGAATTTTCAATATAAGTTTACATACTTACAACTGTATTCCCAAAAAGGTAGTCAGACCACACTGTTGAAAATTGATTAAAAAAACTGTTTTTTCGTAACAATGTACAGTCAGCATTTAAATTAATTTTAACTGTTTTTCTATTTTTCAATTCGAAGGTTCCTCTTAATAAAACTAAAAATATGTAATAAAATAAAAATCTAATCCGTAATTGGCAATTAGGAAAGTTATTTATAATAACTGGTATAGTAACTGATGTGGATTTGTTGTAAATGAATAAAAATTAGATACATAACAGATATGCACAGAAGGTAGACTCATTACAAGACACTATTTCACTCAGCTGCTAACGCACTACACACTTGCACACATAGATCTTGGATGAGTTATTGAGGTTGCCTTCTTTGCCTACTTGGTACCCAGCACATTAAACTCATTTAAAATGTAGATAATATGCTATTTAATGTTATAGCACAATTAGCCCTCTGTGAATATAAATTAATAAGAAAGGAACATTGATGTAGTTTTACACTTACAGTTTTGTGATTTAATTTCGTACACTTGAAGTTTATAATGATTGTACTTATGCTTTTTGGAGAAGTGCTTTTAATAATTCATACATCATTTTTTATATTTTTTTTATTGTTAACGGACTCGATACATTGTAATATCGCAGTATTGTAAATATGCTAGTGTAAGTCTTAGGTGTAAGAATGCCTTTAAGTAACATGATTTATTTTAGATTTGCCTTAAATGTAACGATCTATTCTAATAAATCATTGTGCCTGTTTTACATTTTTATTTCATTATATTTTATGACTGATATTCAAGGGGCAGGCATTTCATGGGAAGCTTTTCACATTTAATCGGAATCCTTTAGGATGCTCCATCCGATCAAACTCCGGGCCTGGGGTGCTATTCCGGCGGACATCACTTCACATCTCGGTGCTTCACGCTTAGGTACTTATATCATCAATACGCTTCACTCTGAATTAGTAATTTCTCTCATTTTGTACCTATGTAAAAAAATAAAAAAACGTTATTTGGCTTTGTTGTTTTCTCTCAAACGACCACAGTTGCTAAGAAATTGAATTTTAAAGTTCGCTCACTACGAGCGAAGTGAGTTTTGGTGCCCGCCTGAATACCATTGCTGCCCCGACAAAACAAGCTTATGCCGGCTCCACATGTCGGCAGATGCGTCTAGCGATGTCATCTGCAGATGCGTAAGCCGACGTGTGTAGGGGTAGCATTGCGCGTCTGTGGTAGGTATCTAACGTCGGCTTATGGTTATGGCAGTACTGATGCGAAGTAAAATAGTACATTGTTAACCTAAGGGTGAAAGTAACTTATTTAGTCCCGAGACGGGGTTTGGCGCCCGGAACGAAGTGAGGGCGCCAATAGTTCGAGGGACTAAATAAGTCTTTCACCCGAGGTAAACACTGTGCTTTTCATTACAAATACGAGGAAAGTAAGAATAAAAACATGAATTAGCCAAAGAAAAAATGAGGAAAATAAATGAAGATCGAATTGCCGCTTTCCCGCCTACTAAGTTTGTTTTTTTTTTCTGTGGCCGGCCCGCTATTCAGCCATTATTTTTTATTTTCATCATTGGAAAAATGGTAAATATTTTGCTCAAAGCTAAGTTATTTTAAAGAAATTGTTGAAACTAAATTATAATAAAGTTATTTAAAACATATATATTCTCTGATCAATACTTAACTTTAAGTTATTTCAAATTTTACATCGTGGCTGTATAGAAATTGGAACATGGTTCAATAGATATGTGAAAAAGAACTAGTTTTAAAAAATAATAATTTGACCTACCTACTTTCAGAGTATGAGTAATGAAAAGTAATTTTTCATTACTCATACTCTGAAAGTAGGTCATTACTGACCTGAGAAGCGGGCTGAAAGTAATACTTTTCATCCCTAGGGAGAATCACTTTCAACTGACAGCTGTCAAATTATTAAAAAAAACTAGTTCTTTTTCACATATCTATTGAACCATGTTCCAACTTTCTATACAGCCACGATGTAAAATAAAATTGAAATAACTTAAAGTTAAGTATTGATTAGAGAATATATATTTTTAAAATAACTTTATTAAGTTAGTTTCAACAATTTATTTGAAATAACGTAGCTTTGAGCAAAATATTTACCAGTTTTACAATGATGAAAATAAAAAATAATGGCTGAATAGCGGGCCGGCCACAGAAAAAAAAACAAACAGAATAGGCGGGAAAGCGGCAATTCGATCTTCATGAATTAATTCATGTTTTTATTTTTACTTTCCTCGTATTCGTAATGAAAAGCACAGTGTTTACCTCGGGTGAAAGACTTATTTAGTCCCTCGAACTATTGGCGCCCTCACTTCGTTCCGGGCGCCAAACCCCGTCTCGGGACTAAATAAGTTACTTTCACCCCTCGGATAACAATGTACTATTACCGTGTGAACAAGGTAGTATGATTATTTACGAGCGCGTAAACGAGACAGACACATATTGCGCAGTATGGTCTTAAACTGTCAATGCTGTGCTCAGGTGCACTAATCTACGTCTTTTTTTATTGAAACATCATTGGGCAGAAACGTCTGCCGCCAATCCATCTTGTCGGTATTTTGGCAATCATCAACGGGTTTGCCCGAAATGCCCGACATCAATGATATCGGGCATTTCCTTGAAAACAGACAGTGGCGACGCATCAGACAGTATGGAGTCGGGGAGGGAGTGCATGCGTGCTTCTTTTTTCTTAAATGGGGGAGATTACCAGTTCAAGGTGAAGACAATAAAAAAAATGAAAAATGCATTATTGATCTCTGAATTCTCTTAGACGAAACATGTACATGAAATAATATATAATATAATATTATACTAGACGGTTAAAGTTGGCAATTTTCCTGAGCGTGATCGAGATGAGATTTGACGTCAGCCAGAATAGCATAGTTGGTTCTGCTTAGATAGTTGCATGTAGCTGTATCTTAATACTTTTTTAAATGTAGACTTTCGAAATATCGACGGTTTATAAGAAAAGATGCATAGAATATTTAGGTAAAAACTAAGTTGAGATTATATTTTCTGAAATCAGGTTGATTTGCTTACAATTATAGTAGGTACACCTTCCATACATTTGTAAGTGGATTTTTCCAAAATGCCTATGCCTATTTCAGGTGGGCTGCAAAGATTTATTCCACTATTCACATTACATAGCGTGGAGAATTAAGTATTTTTTTTTAAAATCTTTTTAACATCATAATTTTCACTCTATCCTAATGTTTCAACTTATTTGCTTACATTAATAAATAATTGTTAAGAACCCATGAAGAAATACAATACATGATTTTTTGCTCACTGTTTTTTCATTACTCATACTCTGAAAGTAGGTCATTACTGACCTGAGAAGCGGGCTGAAAGTAATACTTTTCATCCCTAGGGAGAATCACTTTCAACTGACAGCTGTCATATTATTTTAAAAAAAAACTAGTTCTTTTTCACTTAACTATTGAACCATGTTCCAACTTTCTACACAGCCACGATGTAAAATTGAAATAACTTAAAGTTAAGTATTGATTAGAGAATATATATTTTTTAAATAACTTTATTATAATTAAGTTTCAACAATTTCTTTAAAATAACTTAGCTTTGAGCAAAATATTTACCATTTTTCCAATGATGAAAATAAAAAATAATGGCTGAATAGCGGGCCGGCCACAGAAAAAAAAACAAACAAAATAGGCGGGAAAGCGGCAATTCTATCGTCATGAATTAATTCATGTTTTTATTTCTACTTTCCTCGTATTTGTAATGAAAAGCACAGTGTTTACCTCGGGTTAAAGACTTATTTAGTCCCTCGAACTATTGGCGCCCTCACTTCGTTCCGGGCGCCAAACCCCGTCTCGGGACTAAATATGTAAGTTACTTTCACCCCTAGGATAACAATGTACTATTTTGATGTCAAGTGGTTTTTAGTTTGACAAGATTCCAGCGCATTAGCATTTCAACAGAGTGGTGAAAAAGGTATTGGTGGTTTGTCAAAACTAATTTTAATAATGCAATGACAGATTCGTATTTCATTGTAATTGTCACCAAACCCTTAACAAGAGAAACACTAAAGATAGGAAAACCAGAAAAATGCATTCGGTCTTGGCATCAGGCGGGACTAGAACCCGCGCCTTTCGCAAGCCGGGCGACTGCACTACCAATTATGCTACCGAGACCATTAACAGACCGGACGAATTTCTCTGGTATATTATACCTGACAGCCAGGTTGGTTTCACCAATGTTTTAGGCATATACCTTAAACACTCGAAAGAAACATTATTGCAAATATTTGACTTTCGTAGTGCAGTCGCCCGGCTTGCGAAAGGCGCGGGTTCGAGTCCCGCCTGATGCCAAGACCGAATGCATTTTTCTGGTTTTCCTATCTTTAGTAAGATGATAATGCATTATCCCTAATGCTAAAAACAAAATAACCTATCAAAATCGTAGTTTCATCTTAATCGAAAGTCAAATATTTGCAATAATGTTTCTTTCGAGTGTTTAAGGTATATGCCTAAAACATTGGTGAAACCAACCTGGCTGTCAGGTATAATATACCAGAGAAATTCGTCCGGTCTGTTAATGGTCTCGGTAGCATAATTGGTAGTGCAGTCGCCCGGCTTGCGAAAGGCGCGGGTTCGAGTCCCGCCTGATGCCAAGACCGAATGCATTTTTCTGGTTTTCCTATCTTTAGTAAGATGATAATGCATTATCCCTAATGCTAAAAACAAAATAACCTATCAAAATCGTAGTTTCATCTTAATCGAAAGTCAAATACTTGCAATAATGTTTCTTTCGAGTGTTTAAGGTATATGCCTAAAACATTGGTGAAACCAACCTGGCTGTCAGGTATAATATACCAGAGAAATTCGTCCGGTCTGTTAATGGTCTCGGTAGCATAATTGGTAGTGCAGTCGCCCGGCTCGCGAAAGGCGCGGGTTCGAGTCCCGCCTGATGCCAAGACCGAATGCATTTCTCTGGTTTTCCTATCTTTAGTAAGATGATAATGCATTATCCCTAATGCTAAAAACAAAATAACCTATCAAGAGAAACACTATTTTAAGACGTAAAGAATAAGGTTGCTTTTCATTAAAATTGCAGACATATTTGACCACTCCCTACGCACCTTTTTTCTCTTGTATGTTGCACTAACGAATACTCTAAGCACTACGCTTCATGCTGGCTGGCTGGCTCACGGAAAAAAAAAGACATTCGAATTTTGAAAATTGTTAAAACAAAATATTTGCTAAAGAAAAAGAAAAGCATCGATTGATTAAGAACGCTCTGTATTGTAAATAAAAATATCTTGGTCATGTTTAATTAAAGTTAAAAAGTGTGTGTTTCGAAATTTGTAATCGAAAGTGCAATCTGCAATAGGATTCAGTGTGCCTGGTGTGTGCTATGATTAAGATATCAGTACAACTAAGATTCACTGCTACCTCATTCTGCCGTGACCGAGGAAGCAAGCTTTTTCTTTGTTATTATCAAGAGAATTTTATAATAATTTTTCTTAAAGTTCAAATTTTTATATCATAGGTACCTACCTAGCAAAATTTTGAGATTCCGTACATCGCGATCGGTATGACAAACATTCGCGCTAAGGTTATTCGTCATTGCATACTTTCTAGCTCACGTAGAACGTACTTTCTCATGAACTTTATGAATACAGTAATAAAATTCGGTATTTCGAGTTTCGACATTCAGTAGTGCAGTCGTAATAATATGGATAAAAAATGCAGGTTAAATAATTTGATGATGTAGAAAATAATTTACTGTCAATAAAATATAGGTACGGTTGTTGTTATAATACTTGTTTATATACTTATTCCAGTTAAATAATCCATCTTTACACTTTTAGGTAGCTGTGGAGGTACTCCAGTCAGGCTGTACAGTCAACAGCACATCAGGTCACCCCATTTCCGTTTTTTCTCTCGCTCTTGCCAAATGACATTTCTTTGCAATAGAGCAAGGAGGACTGACCGGAAATGGGTAGCGTGATGTGCCGGCCACCGTACCACGCGTGTTGAATTGTGATTGTCATACCCCAGATAATCCAGCTTCTGGCTCGCACTTCATAACTCGTTTCAATGTAAGTACTACCATCCACTTATGAAACCCTCTTTCAGCATTTGTGTTTTCTTCTCCCGAATATTCTGGATTTTGAGAGCGTATAACCGGCCAACAACACACACAGTACATTTCAGTAAGTAACGCATAAATTAAGGTATCTTTTTAGAAAATCGTCTTATAGCTTCATTTATTAAGACATTTCTTTATTTTTTATTATTACTAACCTCCTTATTCTTAAAAACGAACGCTACGCTAAAACTATGCAAATTGACGTGTTAAGTCACTTGATCGCAAATAGAGGCAGCAACAAGAATAACAGTGAATAAGCGATACAACAGTTAACGTGTTGTTGAAGATCTGTTCAAGTTTTTATGAATAAGGGGTAAGAATAAATACTGCTTTACAAGGAATACTGCATAAAGCACGAGGGTAAAACTTACTTTGACACATAAATGTGAACATAAGTACGTAGTGTCTTGATAATATTGTTTAACATGCCTACCCATTTACCCCTGGATTGGAGTTTTCAGATATCGTGTAGGAAGCTGAATCCTTAATATGTTACAGGTCATCTTCGGCAGCGGCAGCCATTCCTAGGTTTGGAAGAAGTCTTTCAAAAAGTCAAGAGAAATCAGCGCCCTGGTATGTACATAACTTAGTTACTTTAGTATTCAAAACTTTATTTAGTACGATCACAGTCGCGAAGTTATTGAGTTTTACAGAAGGTCAAAATCAAAGTGAAGTGAAGTGTACATTAAGGCGCTTTTTGACCGTGGAGCTGCTAAGTGATAAAGACCGCGTCTGCCCTGCCGATGCCCGCGACTGCCCTCACAGCGAACACAAACCTCTTATTCATAAAAACTAACACAACGCTAAAGCATAGTTTAAGCAATTGACGTGTTTTGTCACTTACTCGCAAATCATCATCAGCCTGTTGTAGTCCACTGCTGAACATAGGCCTCTCCTTTTGCACGCCACTGTACTCGATCTTCGGCTGCTCGCATCCAGCTCCTGCCAGCCATCCTGCGCAGATCATCACTCCACCTTGCCTGAGGACGTCCTACACTACGCTTGCCGAGACGCGGTCTCCACTCAAGAACACGTTTACTCCAACGGTTGTCGGTTCTACGGCTAACATGGCCAGCCCACTGCCACTTCAGCTTGCTAATCCGGTGGGCTATGTCGATAACCTTGG
This sequence comes from Udea ferrugalis, assembly GCA_950022985.1. NCBI lineage: Eukaryota > Metazoa > Arthropoda > Insecta > Lepidoptera > Crambidae > Udea > Udea ferrugalis. Next base: position 1,618,896 of record OX465521.1, read on the forward strand.
TTCTCTGCCGTATCACCTCATTTCTGATTTGATCTCGCAGAGAAACGCCGAGCATAGCCCTCTCCATAGCCCGCTGAGTGACTTTAAATTTGTGGACCAGCCGTGCCGTTAGTGTCCACGTTTCGGCTCCGTATGTCATGACGGGTAGGACGCACTGATTGAAGACTTTTGTCTTTAGGCACTGTGGGATCGACGATGTGAAGACTCGACGTAGCTTCCCAAACGCTGCCCAACCCAACTGAATTCTTCTATTCACCTCGTCCTCGAAGTTGTTTCTACCAAACTGCAATGTCTGCCCGAGGTATACATATTTTTGAACAACTTCGAGAACGGCACCGTGTATCGCAATCGGTTCCGGTAGTACATGTTCATTGAACATGACCTTGGTTTTGTCCAAGTTCATCCGTAGACCGATGCGCACAGAAGAGTCAGCCAGGTCCTTCAGCATCTGTTGTAGGTCCTGCAGCGTTTCTGCCACGATGACGATGTCGTCAGCAAATCGCAAGTGAGAGATGTACTCGCCATTGATGTTGATGCCACGTCCTTTCCAGTTCAGCGTCTTGAACATATCCTCCATTGCATTTGAGAACAATTTCGGGGAGATAACATCCCCTTGTCTCACACCTCGATGCAACGGTATAGGACTTGTTTGCTGATTCTGGATTTGGACGGACATAGTGGCTGCTTCGTAAAGGCATCTCATCACTTGGATGTATCGCCAATCTACTTGGCATCGCTGCAGGGACTCCAGAACAGACCAGATTTCAATCGAGTCAAAGGCCTTCTCATAGTCCACAAATGCTAGGCACAGGGGCTGATTATATTCTTCAGTTTTCTGTATAATCTGCCGCACTGTGTGGATGTGGTCTATGGTGCCGTATCCGCTCCGAAATCCAGCCTGTTCCGGTGGTTGGAATTCGTCGAGTCTTCGCGCAAGACGGTTCGTGATCACTCTTGAGAACAGCTTATAGACGTGGCTTAGAAGGGAAATGGGTCGATAGTTCTTCAGTAGGGTTTTGTCTCCCTTTTTGAAGAACAGGACGACCACACTCCTACTCCACGCCTCTGGAGTTCTCCCTTCAAAGAGGACAGCGTTAAAAAGCTTTTGGAGCTCCCTGAGTACGGGTCTGCCTCCTGCTTTTAACAGCTCTGTTGTAACGCCGTCCTCTCCAGGGGCTTTTCCATTTTTAAGCCGCCCAAGAGCGATCTCGATTTCGTCAATGCTGACTTCTGGCAGGTCTTCGGTGTAGTGGCGTGTTAGAGTGGCTCTAGAGTCCTCATTTCCGGGGTCAGGTCGAGATGCATGCGAAGCGTATAACCGGCCATAGAAGTTTTCTACTTCCGAAAGGACTGCCGGCTTCGAGACAACGACTTCTCCACTTTCTATGGTCAACTTCGTCAGGTGGCTTCTTCCAAGAGATTGTACGAACACTTTTGAACCCCGGTTTTGCTCAATTGCTCTCTCAATAGAGAGAGTACTGGAGCAACGGAGATCGCGTCGCACGTGGGTACTAATCTCTCGGTTTAGAGTCCGTTTCCCTGACGAAGTGACGGGTGGGTTTTCCCGTCGTCTCTTCATTAGCCCTGCCTTCCTGCCTTTACGCTGCATTTTGCAAAATCTCGTACCTTCTTCCCTGAGGACTCGAAAATGGCGAGTGACAAAGCGCTACAAAAGTTAATGTGTTGTTGAGGAGCTGAATTAGTTTTTATGAATAAGAGGGAAATCATTTAAGTGCGCGCCGGGCATATCGGACTTTAGGTATATCCTTTATGTGCGTTGGTAGTACAGGATTACTATTGCACTATCGTTGTCGGTGAAATTGACTGGCCCGGCTCGCCCCGCCGTCTGCTAAGCGCCTTAGACACTAATAACTGGCCTTTTTTACGGGGGGCATCCCTTTATGACTTCCTGCCCTCAGGGGAAGGGCGGGGGTGTGTGAGGCTCGCCTGCCGTGAGACTGCAGGCACTACTCACTAAACCCCCCGGTGACCTGCTTTAACGCGTATCCAGAGGTCCCCGTGATCTCTGGTCAAGAACTCCGTGCCGGTGGATCCCTGGCGCTATTCTAGCATAGCCAGCCCAGCTCGAGAGGGTTATACCTCCCCTCTACACCCGGCGGTGTTTTCGGCGGTGTGAGGTCTCTTATACCGCCGCCCTTTTTCGGGGCCACTTGGAATGGAGGCACACAGCCCCCGCCGTTTAGGTACACTCCCAATGACCCCGAAAGCCCGCCTTCATTCGCCTCTTACGACAGGCGGGGGGGAACCATGGCAGGATTCTAACGATATTTGGGCCTAGCAGCGTCAGCGCCTAATATACTCGTGTAGCAGAAAAACTTGGTGAATTAATTTGTTTATCCAAAAACTAGCGCCTCCCGCGACAACGTCTGTGGACTTTAGTTTTTCCTTACAATATCTTTATAAATTGTAGTCTATGTGTCATTCTGGTGTATAAGCTACAGTACTGTAAAGTTGCATCCGAATCCGTCAAGTAATTTCTAAGTAGTATCAAACATCCCCATACTTACAAACTTTTGCATTTATGCATAGTATTAGTAGAATTGTCTGTAATGAAACAATAACATTTTTCTATCAATTTAATATGTTTAACAAAGCTCTTATAAAATAGCGATTACAAGCTATAATAAATATCATCTATTCAGCAAATAATACTGTACAATCTGTTAATACAACTTAACATTTAAATAATTTCGGGCACTTGAGATCTAAAAGTAAAATGCGAGGCAGTAATATTATTTTAGTAATATTCAAAATACGTATCAAGGCATTTCTTTTAAATCAAGGCAATTTCAATCATTTCTGTCGTAAGAAGGCACAATATTGAATGTCGGATTAATCCGATGAGCAGTGAAACAGTTTAATTTCTTACTTTATTTTAGAAAAATACCAGTTTGACATCAGTCACATACAGAAGTAAGCATTATGCGTCGGAAGTTAAGAACACAAGTGAATAATTATTACAACTGTTTGTTTGCCTGTCTCATTGTTCTTGTCATTAAAAAGTTTTATCAAATATTGTTGGTGTAACATAAAACTTTAAATCGCATTTTAAGCACCACGAATATAAATAATCTTAAAAATTACATTGAAATTATAATACAAAAGCTGTAAACATAACTCTGCTAAGATGCTGACAGGAGAAACTCTATTGAATAATTCTAAGGTCAATTATTATGGGCGGTCAAGGATAGGTCTTGATAAAATATTATTTTCATCTTACCACAAATCTAGATCATTGTTAGGCATTTTGTTGTCCTTTCTTTGGAATTAAAATTACAAAATCTGTCAGTACTCAGGTCTAGGAAGGTTTCTGCGGCGCAGTAACTAAAGTAGTTGTCCGTCACCATCACATTGCCAGGCACAGCTCAGTTGGAATACCTACCCGAATATCCTGGTGGCTGCGTGTATGCCACGTTAGTACTATCAGCAGTGCAGTACCACGGTAATAGTATATTCCATTACCGTGGCAGTGCTGACAGTGCGCTTTTTTCTCTTAGAACACTCACTCTTCTTAACATAGCTCGAACTATGGAAGTGAGACCGGTATATGAGTAAAATCACCTTTATGACTTTGATTATTTAAGTTCAGTTAGTGATTGTAGTACGAGTACCTACCTACTAATAGAAACACTGTTAGCCATGACCACCTGTTAGGTTTGAGCCATGACCGCCTGTACATACAACAGTATTATTGACAACATAAGGTCTATTTTTAAAATTATTTCGTGAACTTTTTTTACATAGTTTATGGATTCAGAATATGAGGAATGATTACTTATTTTTCTGTCTTCTACCACAGTGGATCGCCTTTACCTGCAAACAATAGGAATATTTGAAATTTGATGTCATTGCTCATTACTTAGGTACTTAGCGCTTTTCATGCAATGTTATGCCTTGACTGATTATCTCACAACAAATAATTAAGTTTTGTTCTAAAGAGTTACCCATTAATGCACCATGCATCTTGAATAATATTAGTTACAATCATCTTAAAAGCATTAGTAACTAAATACTTAATTACAAAGAAATGAAAAAAAAGTAACTTGTTACCCGATACAAAAATATTTTTTTGAAAAGTTTTAAAATTTTCACATCAAGTTACAATCTTTTTTTTCATTTCGGAAAATGAGTGCGGAGTGTTAATTGGTGCACGACAAAAACAAAATTTCGAATAATACATACCGTTGATCATGATGGCTTCCAATCTCGCCATTTTTGAGGAATTAGGTTAAATTTTTTTGTGAAAAAGAAAACAAATTGTCGCCTTTCTGTTAATTCCAACACTCATTCTTTTATTGTGATTTTGGTATATTTCCATTACAATGATTACACGATGATCGCGCCTTAATATTTGTTGTGAGAGTACAAAGTTAGAATGAGGTCGTTACGACATCATATTATTAAATTGGCTTATTCTGGAATAATTATGTCAATATAATTACTATTTTAAGGCAATTTGTATCAAATATGAGCAAAGTTAAAAGTTAAAGATTATTCTCTACGATGTCACACGACTTCATTCTCAATAGTTATTAAAAATAAATAGTTCCCTTCAGATTTAATTACATATAAATAGTAAACCTAAATATTTAAAGAAAATCTTTATACAAAATGAAAATTTTAAATCAACAAAACTGCGCACTTATTCTGTGAGTATATTCGGTCCCAAAATGTGAAAAAAGTTGCTTAAGAAAATCAAAATAACCAAATAATGTTAAAGGAATATAATAATATTTAGAATTCGCTATATCACCTACAACCATACTTCCAATTTGTCCACACTCAAAAATTATACATAAAATTCACCTAGGCCTACCTAGCTATAGTATTAAAACTGATTTCTGACTAGGTGGTGTATCGAAATAAATCAAATTATATTTTTTTATTTAGAAATCTATTGTGATGGCTTTACTCACAGTACTGTATCACGACTCCTGTTGTGTAAGTTAATAAAAATGCAGCTATTACAAAAAAATAAATAAGAAAATTACTGATCGCGACGTAATTGTACGGTGAGTAAAACAAATTCTGTTTCTTCTATTTTGTAAATTTATTTTAATATAAAAACGTCTTATCCTAACAGATATGTACATAACTTGCAAGTCTCATTATCAGGACGTTACAGCTACGAGTTATCAAACCTTAACGTTAATTAAAAATAACAATATAAATTGCAATATTACAATTGTGTAAAATATTTACAACTTCGATAGTAGAAGAAAACTAAAAACTTCAATTAAAAGGCGTTTTCTATGTGAGTAGACGTGTAGTATTTTTAAAAATTTCAAAAAGCTAATTAAAACATTTTTGATCGCAATCGTCAAAAAGCGTTTATTTTAAAAAATATTGACAGGCTCCTCGCCAAAAAGTCGACAAACTCGTTAATCTACAACTCGAATGACGTTCAGTTCTTTTATTATTAATTAATAATCAATAATAAAAATAAACAATAGTAAATATCGGGACATAAATTAGGAAATAAAATGCTTAAAAGTTATAATCTCACTGGGTCAGCTATTTACCCACAAACTGGAAAGAGATGATAATAACACACTTATGACAGGCATACAGAGAAAAACCTATTTTCGATGGTGTCGTACCACGGTCAAGTATAGTGTAACTCGCTTGCAGCAGGCAATGCTCATAGGCGTTGTAGCAGTGTCAAGTGAATTCTTTATCAGGAACACGTCCCTACTAAGGACGTGTTCCTGATAAGTGCCTTATTCTGCCATGCGAGGATTGGATGCCGCAAATCTGAATGGTGTTTCACAACCAGCTTCAGGCAAGACACTACGACCAGGCATGTTTTATTCATCCTCTTCAAAAAAGCGCTCATTTAAAATGGGGGAAAAAGAGATAGAGGCAGGCCTTTGAGGAAAGCCATACCTGAATTTAGACCCAAAAACCAAGAAAGAATTCACGAAGAGTTTTAGATTATGCTTGCTGGACAAATGGAAAGCGTTGATCTGAAGTAAGAATTACTAAATAGCTTCCTCAATACATGAGTATCCCCATGTATTGAGTTCCAGCTTTTATCCCAAATGACGAAAAAGCAAGATAGATTGGATGGAAATGTAATTCGAATAAAATAAACAATGGAGATATTTCGAGGAGGATGCTTCTGCAGCTTTGCTACTCGTGTGCTATCAATGCTTAATGCAACTAATAAACACAACATGGAATCGTCTTTGTTCCTCATCGTAACGGCAAGATGAGACTGAGATTCGGAAAACAGTTTATTTACAATAGTCATTAAACAGCTGACCCTAATCTACGAATAAAAATAGGCATGATTTAGCTACGTCGAATGCAGAATCTGGCTGGTACACACACAATCCAAGTTTTGCAAACGACTCATACGCGCTCCGTTGAAATATTTTTCTAATAAATTAAGCCGAAAATTTTATTTACAATTTCCCTAATGGATTTTGAATGTTCATATAAGAAATCTTTTGTAAGGTATAATAAGAAAAGTACAGTCTTCGGAAGCGTCATACAGCTGAGGCGGGATTTCGGGGGTCAAATTCGAATATAATTTTAGTATTAACACAGTTTTAGTATACCACTAGTGTTTGTGACAATAGTGGTACTTGTAGTTTTGTAAGCTGCAAGTAAATGATATTTATGGAGACCTTCGGAATAGATAACCGACCTCTTCATGGGTTTTACTTAGGCATTGGATCCCGTTGTAGCGAAAGGCTTAGACTTAAATTAATTGTTGATGAAGAATTGGCTCGTAACAATACTTTTCTTATTTTATTACGTAAAACGGAACGCGCAAGCTAAAATTTTAATTCAAAATTGGAACAAGGTGGGTTCTGCGCCGGCGCAGAGCTGGCTAACAGTAGTAGGACGTAGAGAGGCCCAGTTTGCATGTATAGGGGTGATGATACATACTGCTCCTATTAGATACGTCCTTGTTCTCGCATCTTTGTCCGTTGAAGCCTTCTGGGCATCTGAAACGTAACATATTACATATTTCATAAATAACGCATAGTTTTGAATTTTTGAATAAAATTCATATTTTTTTCAAACATTTTTGTAGTAGATATCCTTATTATCAATTTAAGATGACATCACTGTACAATATGTGTAGATCATAGATCTTTTATTGTTTCGCGTGACATTTTGATATTTATTGTAAACATTTTATTTACCTTTCGACGATCTCAATATGATTTCATGTAACTTGACATTAATGTATTTATATTGTAATTTTATATTGAGAAAAAAAATATCTAATCCATTTATGAATGATATGGACGATTTAACAAAAGTGATAGTAAACGAGATGCAATACTCCAAAAAAATGTTTCTATAGTATATTCTAGAAAACAACTTTAAAAATGACTTACTTGCAGGCTTGTTCTCGTACTGGCTCAAAGTATAAACATGTGCCTCCGTTGAGGCAGTACGATGATGGGTCTGGCATCGGACATGGAGCACCCAACGACGCTGTAGACAAACAAGCACAGTTAGATATTTCCAAGATAATACTGTATTTAAGAACAGTGCTTATGTCTCATTACTTAGAACTGATAGATATTCATTATTGAAATGGAGTCTTTGCTACAGTGATGAGAATTTAGAATGGTTAATAAACAACGGAGTTATTGTTAGCAGCTCTGTAACAGCCTCTACACTCAACTGACTTAAAAACCTGTATGTCATCTTTCTTTCTCAAGACTAGTTCTGGACAGCACGACCACTCAGTCCTTGACCCTTAAAAGCACTTAGTTTTATGAAAATAGATCATCCTGAACTAAGCACTCTGTGGCTGTGAGCCCATTTTGTTTCCCGTTAAATCAGAGGTAATACCCATTTAAATGTTAATCATACAAGTTGCCAATAGCTTTCTGGTGATGACACACCGATGAAACACTAAAGCAACCGAAAAACTAATATTGGGGTATGCTAGCCTAACCTTGGTATACATGGGGTTCAAATTAGCTTCGAAAAGTGCGGGTTTTTGAATTTTTCGTTCACTATGACGGCACCTTAAGCGTGCCTTTCTACCCCGTTTGGAATAGTCGTCAGTGTATGTTCTGTATACTTACTGGTGTCGGGAGCAGCAGTGCTCGGCGACATGATGCTCACGTTGGCGAAGGCAGTCGCAGGAGGCCCAATGGCGCCCTGCGCTCTGCATTCGTACGTGGCGGAGTCTTCGTGCCGCGCGTGTCTTATCACTAATACCGAGCGCCTCCTGAAATAGATAACAGTTCGGATATAGAAAGGGAACATTACAATACAAATTTATCTGCAGAAGTTAAAGTATAATAGTATGAAAATGCCTTTTGTGTGTTTCATGGATAAGGCTTAGAAACAACTTAAGCCTATAGAAATATGGAACCAGATCTGAAAGAAGTCCAATTTAGTAAAATGTCTAGTTCGTTTCAGTCCGGACTTAAGCCCGGCCAAAACTTTAAAGGGTATTGGTGATAAAAACCATATTGAACAAGACGTTCAGAAGATTGTAAGTGAAGTCGATTCGGGGCAAATATAAATGTCATAATACAAAAGTCTGGTAGACAAATTAATTGGTGTTTCAGGTCATCGCACATAAGGACAAATGCGTATTCAGTTGTAATATCATCAAACAACGATGCCGTTCCGATGTTAATCTTAAACGACCCGTGAAATTGCGCGCGCGTCACTCCGTCATAATTACTTGTAACAGTTTGTCTCGGGTGGTTAGATGCATCGTTTGACACCCTTTTCGCTGGGCAGTAAGGCTTGTTATCTAATGGCCGTGTCGACTGCACCGATACCTTAGGTCGGTCAATGACAGCCGCCTGCAGTCGCGATTAGCTCAATCTGTTTGTAGTAACTGTGTGCAATGAACGTTAATGCGAACACCATATGAATGCAAGCTTCATTTGTTTGGATACATCGCCTCTTGTAGATACAAACTGAGTTTTGGATCAAGATCAACATTGCGAGATGTAAGTGGGTCATAACGTTAGCTGGAAAAAGAAATTGTGTCACTTGGTTGTGATACAACGCGTTCGAAATGAGCGTGGCACTATTTAAATGTTACGTCGAACGTAATCTCTGGAGTAATCAAATCAAAAATCATATATGTATAAACTGTACAGCAGTTTATTTCTAATGAATGATCTTGCTAATGTCATAGCCAAGAAACATGCCCAGACTACTTCTAGTTCAGCTTTAGTAATTAAACTTATGAAATTACAGTCTGAAAAAAAAGGCAGAACTTCGTATTCTGTAATTTGAAAAGACTTTAGTAGACGTAGTTTTAAGCTGAAGTTGCGCAAGGTACATTCTCCGCCCAATGTTATTCCTGCTCCACATCAACTTTGCTTGTGTAGGTTTCGTAGTTGATTCGTAGATATTACCTGAATTTCTGCACCCGGAACCGCCTCAATGCAATTTCGGCAACTGGTTTCCCATCCTTGTACCACGCGATGCGTGGCGGTGGACGAGCGCTTGCTTTGCATTCCAGCTTGACTCGCGACCCTCGCGTGGTCCGCACCGACGTCATTGCGCTCACGCGGGCTGGACTGCCTGGAAGAAAGGTGGTTGTTAGTAAATATCTTGTAGACATTGCAAGATGTGCTGCGTAAAGAAGAGATATGGAACCTCTGAGCTTGACCACACAAATCATGGTAGCAAATGGCAGATAAAATATTTTTAGAGAAACTCGGTGGTGCATTCTCACGTAGTTTATATCTTTATGTTAAGCTGATAACCTGTGGAATTCTGACGGTATTTCATGTTATGCAACTGAAATTGTGATGTAACTTAAACAACATTTGTGAAATATATTGTGACTATACACTTTATTTTCTTGTCTTGAGAATCTTGAAAAAAATGCTGAATTATCAGAGAATTACATAACATTATTAGGATTAAATTTAGTTAGTACCGTTTTTCATGAAAAACAAGAAAGCTGTGCTTCAGCAGATGCACCGACGTGCCTCGTTCCGAATTTGCCTCACAAACACCAAAATGAGTCGCCTTTAAAAGTTTCACACTAAAAATAAAGTTCCTGTCATAAGCCAATGGCCTTATTATTCGTCTGACGAGTAACATTTGTAAGATCAGAAATAACTTGTATTATCTAAACGGGGGCCATTCTTTTGGACAGCATCCCATCCATGGGCGACAAAAAAATTGGCCGCTGTTCAGCGTGTAAAAAAGTTGTGTTGTAAATCATTTACTATATCTTCTGAGCTTGTCATGCTTAATGTTTGTTTCTAACAGATAGTGTAGAATTCTCCGTGGGAACATCGGACGTAAAGGATTTAGATAGTAATTGAGCATTTTGTATCTGCGTCGTTTTCGATACTTCTCACTTTAATTTTGTTGCGAGTGTTCAGTTTCGTTACATTAGTACGAGTATCAGTTACTTTTTATTTGGAATGAAATGTCAGCTTATCTGTTTGAAAATCGTTGCCTATTTTATTCCATTGAAACCGAACTGTCCTCACAAGTTCAAGATTAAATGTATATAAACCTCCCTTTTGATTAGATTTTCCTTCAGCAACTAGCTATCTACAAGAGGTAAATTACGTCTGTACTAGATCTGGCGGCATATAACGATCGCGGATTGGATACCAAGCATTCCGAAGGCGTTGCTATCAGCAACCAATCAAGTCTCTGTGATACGAGTTGGGAATTGGCTTCTATAATTTTAGTATTTTATTCTATGACCTTGACTATTGCTTCTATCGTGTAGTTAACCGGTCAGTCATAAATAGGCATATGGAATGAATCTTCGCTGAATTCAGAATTGCGATTAATTTCTTTTTCTATACCGATAATTAAATGTAGGACTAGAATTCCCGTTTAAAAGTACTGAATACTCGACTACTCGGTGTTAGTTAGAGACTTTCTTAATAACATCCTGTGACGTGGTGGCTAGACGCGTAGGCGCAAATATTGGCAATAACGCCACTTTCTAAACGTACGTCACTCCATTCAGAGGCTTAGCAGAGAACCATATTTTTACCCATTAACAAGACCGCTATCCATCCATTGCCCTAACGTCCAGTCATATCACTGATCGCTTACTGAAAGAGGAGTATAAACATGAGTATTTCCACGAGCGGTTTGGTGTAATGTATGTAATGGTCTTACGATGGGTACAATGCAGGCAAAAGCTTCATTTAGCCTAAGCATATAAATAATTATCAGAAGGCTGTAACAAAACATCAAAGGTCGTGTTCGAAAAGCAGTTCGAGTTTTAAAAATGGCGAAATTGATGTTCTGTAACAAGTAAATGCTCTAGGTCTGATTTCTTCTGACTTGGAAAGTAGTCTAGGGATTTCGGGCTAAATATTCTGACTACCAAGATAAGATCCTGTGACGTGGTGGCTAGACGCGTGGGCGCAGGAATTGGCAAGGACGCTGTTGTCTACGCGCACGTCACTCCATTCATGGGCTAAATGGACAATCACTCAGATAAACAAACACCTACACGGAACATTCCCCTTTTTCCAGTCAATTTAGAAACGGGATTTTTGGTATAGGCAGGTTCATCTTGATACAAACTAACAACATATTTTATATGTAGGTATGTCGAGTTTTTAAAATGAAGCATCTGTTTTCGTCTCAAGAGCTTACTTGAAAAGCATGAAATGCAGGCTCCACGTGAGAGGGTTAAGAATGATATCAAATTCATCCGTTTACGAGTAGGTTTATCGGATTTTCTTTAAGACTACTTAAATTATAAAAAAATCTCAAAACTTAACGAAGTAAGTTACCGAGCAACTAACTTGATTCAATTACGATTAAGGTAGCAGTCAACTCATTTAACAGAACAAACTCAACTGTAAAAGTTCATTGGTAAGGAGTGTAGTTATAAAACACCCTGTATTAAGATCCATTAGCTATTTTCTGAATAACTGAACCTTTGTTGATTTATTATATCTTGATAAATACACTCAGTCACTCTGAATGGCTTTCAATCGCGTCTATTTGCGGTTAATATAGACGTCGAAGATGTTCTTGAATGAGCAAACATAATAAAATACGGTCCGTAGGCGTAACAATGGTCAGCCTGAACGATGACGTCACGCGTTATTAGCTCATGCCGTGGCTTAATATCAAGGGTCCAATAAGAGAGATTGAGAAAGAAAATAAATATGTCCCTTAACAATAGGTATTATTAAAAAACAAACACGTTCAAAAATAAAAAAACAAAGGTGCTGCCCTGGATTCCTGTCTCTTGTGGAACTTTGCAGTCATATATGGCTGCAACGATTTCAGTGAACAAAAAGATGAAAATCGCTAGGTTTATAATAGTTGCATAACATACTACAATGTAATAAAGAACAATAAACATCACTTATCCACTACCATAGAAAAATGCATGCTCATTTTTTAGAAAAATTACTGATTTAATTTTCCTTATTCATCAATAAACATGCTTAGCACGTCCCCCCTCTACCACCCTGTATATCTTCAGCACAAAACAACATGTAAAAATAACGAACATTCAATAAAAGCTCAATTCTTTACCAGAAGCTAATGAATGTTGCCGATAACACTGATATTGAGACGGCTGACTATGAATGGGAGCAACGTGGGCGCAACAATGGATAGGATGAATGAGCTGACGTCACGCCATTAGAGCCGTTGGGGAAGGACCACTCGGATGCCAGGCAATCCGAACAATTCATCAAACGGAGGGCCTTTGCACATCTGAAGAGAATTTTATTCCTTCAAAGGAGATTAATAATAGAGATGCTGCAAATAAGAAATTCGTTCTACAGGGTGAATTGGAAGTCAGTTACAAAATTCAATGAAATATCCTATGTTTGCCACACATTTATGTAAAAGTAAGTTTAATTTTTTAAAGCTGCGACACCGATACGGGAGACGCCTTTTCACATAGCTGTACCCTTGGCTGTACTAGCTACGACGAACTTTGCATAGCAACGCGCGTCCCCTGTCAGACATACCTTTCTAAATTCTAATCCGATAAACATAATCAATAGAGATACACAAAATAATTACTAACCAGGTATAGAAATAAGGCCATAAATGAGGCCATTCGCCGAACACTAAAGTAATTAGCTGAAAGAGTTGCAAAACTGAAATGGCAATGGGCGGGCCGTGTATGCCGAAGAGATGATGACAGGTGGTCGTACAGAACCCTTTTTTGGAGAAGCAGAAGTGTTGGCAGGCCAGCTGCCAGATGATCGGACGATATTAAAAGGACAGCAGGACCGACCGGGACGCAATTCGCCGCATCAAGATCTTCTTGGAGAGCCAAGCAACAGGCATATGTCCAGCAGTAAATGCTGGAAAAATCGAGATAAAAGACTGAAATGGGGAGCCGTTGTCTACACACGAGTCGGAAAATACACTTACCTAGTTGATTTCAAAACACAACGCCTGATTTTAGTTGGTGTTCGCTGGATCATATTGATAAGTAAAGGCTTTGGCCGGTATCCAACAGCGAAAGTTTTAATTGCAACAAATCTCCGTGTAAATCAATAAGATAACCGACGAATTGAATTTAAATAGTTTAGATTTGTTATTTACTGGTAGGCAGGTAGGATTACAGTAGGCCTAGCACGAGCCGCTTTTTAGACATAGGAAAAAAAAAAGTATCGTTTACTTTTCGATTACCAAAACGTTAGCGGTCCGTGCTACTGATCATTTTTGTTTCATATCAGACATTTTAACTTGCAATGTGCATGTCTAACGCCTCATTTAGCAAGTCAACTGATTAATTTTAACCATCAAATAATTTATCATTATGATTTGGTATCTGATATCTATTATTTCAAAGTTAAAAACAAAGTTAATAGTAGAGCACATAGTGTTATTTCTTATTAGTATCTGATATTAAAAATCGAGACTTCTCTTTGTCTGTGAATGGGAGCAGCGTGGGTGGAACAATGGATGTGCCTGAATGAGCTGATGTCACTTCACTATTCTATTAGCTTGTTGAGGAAGGACCACTCAGATGGCTGACAGTTTGAAAGAAGGAGTGTGAAATAGAAAAAGGAGTGCTTGTGTCAAGGTCAAGATCGCAGGAAATAGACACCTTGAGGTCGCGTATAATTTCTCAGAGATCCGTGATTGTCAGGTAAAAATAAATGACAATAAAATAGAGACAACACCATATACAATGCTTTGGTAGTTTCCCTTTGTGTGATGGAAAACCAGAAGGAACACAAACACCCAGACCCAGTTCAAATGTTCGAACACGCGATTCTTGGCATTGAACAGCACTCCCAAGTACACTATTAAAGATTGCATTTCTCGCAACCTCATGCTTCTCATTCGACTGATAACCTCTGAAACTTTTGGATAAATGAAACGGAACAAGCTCAGCAATTGAAAAATATAAGTTTTGCTATTATTTGGTCGTAGTTTTGGTTGGCTTTTATGATTTAGTCATGACGCTTTTAAGTCGAAAGCCAGCTGGCACCATTGAAACGTGTAATTTCAATTGAAGTCTTCAATATGAAATGTAAATCATTATTGCAGCTTTCTCGTTAGGAAGATTTCATTGTTTAAAAATACTGCATAATTATTTGTTGATAGTTTAGTCGATTCATAAGTTTCGAGTTTGAAACTGTCCGTTGCCGTTGTTAGATAATTACAACAGTCTAAAATTTTTTTCCCGATTACGCCATCAGCACTTTCCCCGTTAATCCACCAGGACTAATCAATCGGCTCGTCACCCATTATAAATAGCCGGTCAGTGGACGGAAGCCGAAGTGGGGCGACACAGGTGAGGCTGGCTGGACGCCGGCCAACGTCTTACTCACGAGAGTGCAAGTGAAGTGACGAGATGAGATGTAGAGTCTGACGAAAGCGTAGCGTAGCTTTCAATCGACTTTGGGGAAAAGCGAGCTTCATTTTTGTTTATACAGGGAGTTGGTTTCATATTCGTTTTTATATAAATTGACATTTTAATCAGAATCACGCTCTAATGAAGTTAATTTATTTTTGTTGTGTGTGTTGAGTAAAAACGAACTTAAATGATAATAAAAATCGAAAGAATTTGTATGCAGAGTGTTTTTTCAACATAACTATGATTGGCACATTAGAGTTCAATGCTCCAAACCCAAATGATTTGTATGTTTTCAAATCATATTAAATCGTTGCTTTGTGATACACAGGTGAATATGATAGTAGGTGCAATAATATGTGCGAGCTGTGACCAGCCAATTGGCATACAAATTAATTATACAAATTATAAATTTCATTAACAGTGAATTAAACAGAGTTCTACTTTTCTTTCCTCTACAGAAAAAAACGTCTTTTGCTGACCCTAGCGCACGGCGTCTTAATTTTGAGGCTCAGCAGAAGTGTCTGAGTACGTTTGTAGATGGCGCTAGCGGTTTTCAAATGTCGATTTAACTCGATAACATTGAGCGTTGAAACAGCATCTGCGCAAGATTGATTTGGAGTTTTTTTAAAACTTAGAATATTAAATTTAGAATAAATATTATAAATACAAAAGTCAGTTATACAAAGTTTGATTCATTGAGATACTTTGCGTAAGATATATAATTAAATAGATAATAGTGTTTACAGGCAATTGTTGATCAGCTGGTGGTATTTGGCTTAAGTAATCATATTCTTTTACAAATTGGTGAAACTTAATGGTTTGACTTGAATCTTAACTTAGCAGTATTGTTTGCTAGATTTATTCTCTGACTTCGTCCGTGTAGACAGGTGTCATACATTTATCTGCCGTTGTGCCGATTAATGCATTAGTTTAGATCAAATTTGATTTCCATGAAAAAGGTTATACCTACATGGTGACTAGTAAGTCAACCTCAAAAGACAGACACATACGTAGATGTTGCAGACAGGACATATTATACAACTTATTTTCCTCAAATGAACCCCTATCTAAACGCCTTAGCACCTAACTTACTGATCAAATTGTCGAAACCATCGCCATAAAATATAAACTAATTTGTTTACCCGACAATCAAAATAAAGAGGGCGCTAGGAGCCAGGGGCTGATATAAATACGTGCGGTAATTAAAGACAGGGCAGACAGCGGAGTTCAAAATAAACCACTTTGTATTTTTAAACCACAATAGTGCAGCTGTGTGCACCTCGCTCTACAATGGACGTGGATTGAACGCCATGCTGGCTGTGATGGCTGTATGGATTGAAATGCATATTATCTTGACAAAAAAAATGTTAAGTCGGTGCATGAGTAAATTAGGAAAGTAGAGCAAATAGTGCAAAAATATAGGTGTTGGAAGTCATTTGATAGTGGTGTGGCAGTTAGATTCCTCGATAAATATTGATAATTGTACCGCTTAAGTAGGTATATAGGCATGAGCGCATGACGACTGGATGACCACTTGGCAAAAAACAACCATCCATACGCAGTCTTATACTCGCACAACAGCACCTCAACACAAAAGGTTAATTTGTAACTGCCCTACCCGAGCGAATAGTAGAAGCTGATTATTTTATCAACAATTGAGAATGAAGTAGCCATTGCATATTTAGCTTGTTTAATGAAAATAAACAATGACAAAAGTTTCAGTAAATAATATAATAAATTTTCTATTAAAGAAAAGAGTGAATAGGCATCTCACCATCGGGTGAGATTGTGGTCAAATGTCTGCCTAGTTCCAATAAAAAAAGGGATTTGGAGTATGACATCTGATAATTGTGTTTTACTACTCAGAAAAGAGCTAAACAAGCCCACTGTGGTCAGGAGCGAGCAAGAAGGTTATCTTACGCACTCTCGCTTGCTGCGTCTTTGCCCTGGTTTTGCTGTCAACTATGCCAAGTCAATTAATTAATTAAATTAATCCGCTACATATAAGCGAGCTTAGTTCCGAGAAGATTTCACCTAGCTATCATTTAGAGCTTGGTCTGATTTCTTTGAACCAATACTGAGTACATTTTTTTTACTTAATACTATCATATGAATTCATCACTCATCCACGATAACCCACTCAATCCAGGAACTGTGAGAGGATCTACCAAGTAAGTTCATGATCACATAATTATCTTACTACTATCTACTACTTTGACTGAAAATACCTATCCTATAGATTTGTGAAGTACATAACATACCTACCTATCTACGGAGAAAAACGAGCTAGGCTCTATAGCCTAAAATAGGATCTGTATTTAAATAAAGTAGTATTACCCTACTTAAAAATAGATCCCATTTTTTTGTGGTATTTTGTCTTTGATACAACATTTTGAACTGGCCTACCCAGTACAGTCCTATTTTGAGTGTTCATACGTGTTAATGTTCGTTCTTTGTATAGATTATTCAAAAATAAAGATGATTTTTGAATGTATTTCCTACGCTTACTGTAAAAAATAGAAAACTCAGTTTCCAGTGTTATACTCGTATTTCCATTAAGAAGAAACTTCTTTGAATAGGTTATGTGTATCGATAATTTATCAGACAGCTCAATCTGCCTAAACAGATTAACTTTGCCTTCAAACTGTCAAAAGCTATTTGTTTCTATTTACGTACGCCGTATAAAGCCTAAGCGCAGTAGCTTGCCAGTAGTAAAATATAATATAATATTTCATCAAGTTATTTAATGCACCATAAACGTTCAGCATCAGCCGATCGACAATGGAGATGTGAAGCGTTTTACGAGTGTCCGATCGCAGGAACACACGCGCGGGCGCACGCCTTTGGTGGGCCAAGCGATTGAGGTATTCAAAATGTTGTGTTGGTAATATGTGACGACCGATTTAGTGTAGAAGTTGAAGGTGTTGCCTTCAACAGTGATGTAATCACAGCTCATAGGGTATACCAGAAAGATTCGGCCGGTCTGTTAATGGTCTCGGTAGTACAGTGGTTAGTGCAGCCGCCTGGTTTGCGAAAGACGCGGGGTCGATTCCCGCCTGAAGCCAAGACCGAATGTCATTCTCTGGTTTTCGGATCTTCAGTAAAGATACTTTACGAAAAATGCTAAAAAATAATAATATAATAGTTATGAAGTTTAAACGCTAGAGGTTTAAGGCACGGTATTTGGTGTAATACTTACGAAGTTTGCTACTACACCAGTCGAGAGCTGAATACTGCATTCCGCACAGTACAAACATTTTGTGTGGATGACAAACGTCTGTTCTTTCAAATTCTCTTTCTACGTCAATCCGAAAATCACAATACCCTGTACAGCAACAGCAGTCTAGTACAAAAGCGTTTCGTAATAATTGTAACTGAACGAATAAATAAGGTAAAGTTTTTAGTATACAAACATTTTCTGCTGGTGCGAGGATCGAGCCCGTAACCTCTTGACTCTCAACCGGTGCCCGTGCCACTGCGCTATACGGGTCGTCGTTTGTAGTACGTGGTAGTACTTAGGACATTGTTACACCGGCAATCGGTAGCGTTGCCACTCGATAGGTTAGTAGCAGTATTAATCTATAGTTTGGTTAGTTAAAAATAGCAAAATAATAACACATTTTTGGGGCGACATGATGCATTAACAAATTTTAATAGAAAGTAATTTTATGTTTAATATTGCTCTTTACCTTTGAGAAATAACAACAATATTTATAGTGCCCTCAACTTTTGAATGTGAAATACCAATATTTTCACAGGATTTACCTACGTTGATCTCTGCCACTGTCTTTCAGCGCACAGTGAGTTCCTATTTCTGTTTTTGGTACTGTAATTAAAACAGAGGTCGAACAACAAATCAATATAAGACTCGTTTAAGTGTTTCTTCGTAAACCCTATAATCGTAGTATTGTCAACAAAAGCTTCTTTTATATCCGATAAAAGCTCAAAACCTCAAAGATCAAGACGTTAATACAGAGAATTATTTGAAGTAATTAATTAACTGGCAACTAAATGATGCCAAATTGCAAACGTTTTTACACCTCCGTAGGTACCAACAGACGTAATATCACCAACAATATGTTGTAAATCAACATGACTCAGGCGTTTCCCCGAAGTGCAGTAGTAATATATTTTTTCATTCCGCGGTAGGTGCCAAATGAGTTTCCACCGGTTTTTCTTGGCCACATTTATTCTTATCACTTTACGATCAGGTAGTGACATAAATCGTTATTAATCTTAGGCAATAATGTAAATCTGAAGGTGATTCTGTTTGTTTATTGGCCAATAACTTCAGCTCTTAAACTACAAATACGTTCACATTGAAGAATTAAAAATACTGTTTGGAAATAGTTAAACATTTGAATTCTCTGTAAATATTTTTGGTATAGAAGTTAGCAGAATTGGATAGGTATTGCAATTAATTATTTTTTTTCTCTATTAAGATCAAAATTAAACATCAAATCATCAAATTTAATTATTTACGTAATGTTAAGTTTTGTTTGGGAAAAAAGTTTTTTCAATTTCGATTTCAGAACAGCTCTTAAATACTTGAGTTATTATAATCTGGTAACCTGATAATAAACTTAATAGCGGCACACTACAGCACAAATGAAAACAAAGTTATCTAACCCACCAATTATAACATCTTTGACATCAGTGTAACCCGGGTCCTAACCTGGGTCCGTTATTTCCATAAATACAATATTATATTTAATTCAAAATGAAAGCTATTCCTAAACTTGATGACGTAAATTTATCAGACGAAATTAAAAATAACACATACCAAAATACCTCCAAAGCAGGGCTGAGGAAAGTGCATGTACAAATATTTTTTCTGTCTTCAAGTGGATTCAAATGTTTCGGGAAATCGGTAAAGAGGGCAATGAGCCGTTTCAGCTGTGAGGAAAATACTTTTTTCTTTCAAAAACTCATGATTGAAATTAAAATTACTTAGTTTCATTAAATTAGAACTACAATATGATTATATCAGAGATTAACCTCCGAATTCACAAATAGAAATCAACGCTGAGCGTCCCTCAGAAGTATAGCTGACCCTTTCAGTTCTCTTGACATTTTACGTTTGTGAATTCAGGGGAAAGAGAAGTAAATAAACGTGTGCGCTTAGTATTTGAATCACTTTAGCTGTATTAACAGTCAGTTGTCCAGACAGACAATCATACATAACACACGTGCGTGTGTGATGTGTTATGGATATATTCGTGCGAATATATCCCGAAAATTGAAAGGCTTGGCGTCTTGGTGATCAACGAAACATTTAGCTAGCATTTAAGCCCAATCTCTATTAAGCGAATTCAAACGGATTCACAATCACACGCCGTTTGTGCTAGAGAGTCCTAAACTCAACTCCCGATCGAATTCAGCAATATAGAACTGAAAACGTTAAGCATTGTGATGTATATTTTATTAGATGCTTTAAAATACAAGTGGAGGTGAAATGTTTGACATCCCCGTCATCTTCAATTTTCCAGGAGAGTCGGTTCTGGCACAACCACTTCTACACCCGACTATGAATTTAGTCACAAACGACTCGACCGGTTAGGTTGCGAAACAAAAACGAGTAAACAGTGAGATTGGAGTGCAAAAAGAGAAACAAATGGATACTTTTACTGTCTTTTGACAGGCGAGTACGAACGCTTATCGTGCCCGAGCCATGTGGGGATGGACAAAAGATTGTATTGATTTTGCCGACGGACGCCCGTGCGCACGTTTACAGTGCAGTGCTTGATTTTGCATTTTCTCGGAGCACCTCTAAAAAGACTAACCCCTATTCACAAACTTTTTGAGTTAAATCCAGAATCCTACCCAATGCGTTCGTGGTCACTGTGAGACATTACAGTATTTTTGCATCTGCTTGAATAAAATGAATCTATTTGCCTGTTACATCTTGGAGATGCTTTGAAGTGACACACACATATATTATTTTTAAAAATTGGCTAAATTGATTATAAGTCTTTAGATGGTAAATTTCAAACTCAACTTTTTAATAAACACTTAGGTAACCTACTTAGTTGACTATTACTAATAAAATAAATCACTGTCTGTAATTACGATATCGATGACACGAAACGGATTACCAAGCTCCTTCACCCACCATGTACCTTTGTTTAGAAACAGAGTTGTAAAATCATAAACTATAAGTTGCACTCTTATTCGTCGAGCCCAACGCATCGTCTGCGTACGCGCAGCGGAGTCGTCATTTAAAAACAATTCTACGGGGTTGCCTCGCGACTAACTGTTTATGGAGTTGCTACGCCAAACTTGGCGTTAACGAAAAAACTGTAGGCTAGGAGCTGGATCTTAAATGATGCTCACGATATGTGCAATAAATCTAGTGATGTGGTGCACTATAAATACATGGTTACACTATAAAGACTGTTTTATTAAAGGTATTTTGGGATAGAAAACCTGCTTATTGAAATTTACATAGTCTTCAGAGTTTTAGTATCTTCTCTTTTATAGTGTCGTTTCTGGAAACTTAATATGATAGTTTAATGACTGCACATAGTTAAGGCCTAGTCTTCTTCAGTAAATATTTATTTATTTATTTATTAGTTTGTACACAAAAAGAAAAATTACAATAGACAATATTTAGGACAGTAAAAGTACAGGTGAGCTTATCTCTAAAAAGAGAAAATATTAAGCTGTTGAAACTGAAATGAAATGAATTGTTGAGCTTTAAATTTGATATGGTTTAGAATCCCATACCTATTCGTAAGTTTATTTGTTTCAACTTAATTTCTTTCAATTCAATTCTTTATTGCGAACCATAAATTACCATTACCATTATACCATTGTTTGATAAGCAGTAAAGTATATTTTATAACTTTCAATTGATCACATCAACGATATCAAATCAGTAACTTTGTAAACTTCAAGAAAAATATCAAATAAAAATAAATAAAATAATGCACTATGCACTCAACGCCAGGTCTACAAGCGAATCAAAAGGAAACCCGAATGCAGCAAAAACGAACCCACCGGTTGTCGTAGCGTAGTAGAATGCGTAGTGTGTACTACGCGCCGCGAGTAAACAAACGCGACGCAACTGTGTTCAGCGTATGGATTGTACATTTTTTGTGGACCGTTTGAAGAGGAAAATGATGGAGATTTCAAGGAATATTGGTACAGTGACGTGCAAAGTAACGTCAGGAAGAATTTTGAGGGTTTTGGAAATTTTAAATTTGAGCTTGAGTAACTTTGTATGAACGTTATTGTTTCACATACATTTCTCACGGCTGTCTGAGATTGATAGTCTGATGCACACTGATAGTTGCTGGCATGGTCAACGGAACATTCAGAAGCCTTTACATAGCGAAGCCAAACTACAGGTTTTCTTATTTATCGTTGTTTTGCATCATCGGAGAGTTAGTTAGGGTCAGAAGTTATTGGAAACAAAATACTGCTCTCGTCAGATTCGAAGTCGGGACCTCACATGTTACGAGGCTGAAGTTACTACTTCAGGTCTACGGCGACATAAACCAAGAAGTTCTTAAACATAGAACAAGAAGTTAGAAACATGAAAAATTTATGCCCAGTTGTACGTGGACAAATCTCCGGCAACCGCTAATAGCTCAAAAAAGTTATCTCTGTTATGTTACGATATTCATTGTATCTTTAACATTAATTACTGCATGTTTTACTAATAAATACGAGTTTTATTAAAAAGTTTCTGTAACAAAGTAGAGATCATGCTGTTTTGGCGAACAATTTTGTTCGTTATTGGCTGAGCTTTATTTTTTTGTGTTGTTTTTGAGTTGAAAGGACTAAGTGTGAGTAGGTGGATAATTAAATATGCCAAGAATATGCCGAAGCACAATTCATTCGCATATACACTGAGTGTTCTGTAAGTAAGTAGGCAAACTGACAATTATCTTTTAAGGTTTAATTTGCAGTCGACAATCGTCTCAGTTTTTATATTTCAGTTTTTTTTTCATTTCTGCCTTTATATTTCGGCAAACTCTGCAATTCCACTCAACATTTACGTCCAGTTAACACCTTAGTGATCATCAGTTTTCATGAGCAGCGATCAGACCAATCTCAACCGATTCTTATGCTAATGTGCCATCGCATGACGCCGGTGAAATGCTCAAATGATATAGAATTAGTGCAGTATGCAACATTCTTGCAGGATGTTTTTATCACTATGCAGTTGCGGTTGGCCGAATATAAAAACCTTTACCGATATCACAAGTATAATAAGGAGTTGTCAACAAGCTGATATGTTAAAGATAATCCCAAAATGCAGTTAAGCAATGTAGTCGTATTTGAAATGATAGAGAATTCTTATTGTGACGAAAGTGAAGATATTTTTGAAAGACCGCACGTCGAGCGTAACACCGCAGTTGGACGCCAATCACACTGAAAGAAGGGGACACCAACCAAATTTATGGCCTTCTGTTAGTGGAAGTCGATTTGATACTTTGAAGATCCAGAATGACGTAGGTAGGTATCTATTTAATATCCTCATCATCAACTACGAAATTGCAAGCAGCAATGCCAATTGACAAATTTAGTAGAATTCAATATTGCAGCATTGATTAGTTGTTTGCGAATACTTGTCAGTTATTATGGCGAATTTAAATTCTTAAACAAATTCTAATCATGTATCTCATAGATACTCAGTACCATTTATGGTAACACCTGTTACGTGGACTAAATAAATTAATCATCATTATCATTACTTTCCTTTTTAGTCGTAGGCGCCAGTTGAAGTGACGACAAGATTAGCTTTTAAAAACCCAATATAGTACCTACAAACTTCAGTTATATCATTGTAAGTAACACTTGCTGATCTTGATGGAACGATAACCAAAATGCATGGTTTCTGCAAACAAATAGGAATGTGGTACGAATTCCCGAATATTCATTCCAAATAATGAGACGAGCAAGATCGCATGCGTCTGCGCAGAATTTTGAAACGCTAATCGCAGCCTGCATGTTTGGAACGCAGCTGTATAGAGGAGCCGTGCCGTGTCGGTAGGTAGCTCGCGGCCACTGGTATGAATATTTAGCATGCGTGGTAGCTTTGCTATAATTTCATCGGATTCCAATAATCTACCCTTGTCTACTGATCGCATGCCCAGCATCGGAGCTTTAACCGATTTAGGAAATATCTTGAGGTTCGATGACTCCTCGTTTAGAGGTCGTTGTATGCAGACGGTAATTTTTGCAGGATGAGACCAATTTCTAAACTAATAAAATATACTTTCCTTATTAAAATTTGCATGTCGTCGTGCTTAGAGCAATCAGTGATAGGCCACCGGCCACAGTTATCAAAAAAATAAATCGTCTTTTTAAAAGTGGCGTGGTGTGATTTCAGAATTACACTTTAGATGACGACATTAAGATTTCCCTGAAGTATCAAGAAAGCTATTTATGAACTGGGGTGTTATGTGAGCCAAATAATACTCAAAACTTGATGATGCTGTAGATGTTGTTGATCTAATTAGGTTAAGTAATAAAGATTGCGTACTTAGTACTTCAAGTTAATATTATGCATCTACTTGAAATAATTACAAGACATAGATATTAAAAACATTGGCAATAATTATTATTTAACACTTATTTTTGGTTTATTCTAATTAGGAAGTAACGTCATGTAAGATTTAACAGTCAGTATAAAGTAAACAAAGAAAATTTAAATCTGATGACTTCAAAAATACGTATGATCCACGTAGACACATACCTAATTTGTGAAAATTTACAAAAACTAATAGAATGATAAAGACGTTGATAGAGCATTCAGGAATGTGTGGATTGCCAACAATTGAACCAATAAATATTATAGAAATTCAAACAATACAGACAGCTTGTAAGTGGGCGGCTTCGGAATCAAAGATGCCGAAGCATTTCCAATGCCAACAGAAGCAATTGTTACAGAGTCTATATCACTAGCTGCAATGTTTGAACAAGCACTGATCACAAAGCTAAAGCTACCGTTTGTTTGTTTTCCGATACTGGAATGGATTGGGTATATTATAAAGAGAGAGATGATGTTACGGGTATCGCTGAAGATGGAAAAGGATAAACAGAGGGAACACTTGCGACCACAGCGGCCCGTGATGAAGGAGCGACTCGAATACTAATGAGGGCTGGTGACAATGCATTGGAATCCCGAGTCGGCCAGCAAGTAGGTTAAAAGGTGAGTCTGACAGGTATTACTGTAATTAGAGGTGTTGGCATACTGATGCAAATGAGATATACCGATTCTATTATGGTGCTTTGGAGTATTTTTGAATTAGCTTTAAGTTTAAAATCATTACACATTTTCAAGGTCCATTTTTGAAATTGACTGCAAAAATGTTGATAAGTATTTGTTGCTTGAATTTTGTTGCTCACAAAGCAAAAATGTCATTTTCATGACATACAGTTACTTCTTCAGAGAATTTCAGCAATACATAAATTAGTTTTCAAATCTTTTTAAAATTCAAGCGGTCAGATCAATATCGGCGACAAGTAGGGAGGTATCTTGGCTTTTTATTGCCCTTTTGTTATCAAGGCTAATTAGTAATTCTCTTTTGGTTTGATCCTTAGAATCCGAATCGATTCGAATTTGCAAGCGATTTTGGTCTACACCCTTTGTCGTCTATCGCAAGAAATTTGTAAAACCAAAATGGTACGAAATTATCATATCATGCGCAAATACGTACCTGATTTGGCGTCCTGTTAGTTTCCAACTAGGGTTGTCGGATCGGAAAATAAATTAAAGGATCATGTTATATAGGTTCCTTGTATAAGGTAGGGAAGGTTGTATAAGGATAGATTATAGAGGATAGACCTTGTAGATCTTGTGACTCTTGTAGAACTACAAGAATTCGAAAAAAATCTTACTTTGATGAAAGTTCTAATTACAATTCAAAGAAAGTTTAGTGAATCATAAAAAGATTCACAAAACTATGCCTTGTTTTGAAGACATAATGATTCTCTTTTAAATGTTTCACGTTTCCGACAACCCTACCTCAGCTAACATCCAAACAGTTGGAAAAAAATGGCCTCACAGACCGTCGGGCCGTGCTGGAATCTCTCACGGCTTAAATCGATAACAATCGTCTTAATTACCCTCCGATTAAGCCCACTATGGGGACCGTCGCAAAAACGGTCTTCAGTTGCTCCAAACTATTTAATTGGACCCTTCTGCTGATTGTTTCCAATCGCATTTTGATGCGAAAGGTTTGATAGTATCAGATCGGACTTTGTTAAGTGCATTTGAGAACCATCTCATAGTGACGGGTATATTAATACTAGAAATTCATGAAATTATAGTAAGCAGAAGATAAACCCATAATTTGGTTTCATTATATACAACGATAGTTAAGTTTCCTGAATAAACCTAAAGAAACATAAAAGAAAAACCAAAAGGAAGTTATGTAGAACTTTTAACGTTACCGAAAAGTAATAAACAGCATAATAAAGTTGGTATTGTGAAACAGCGGAAAGTGGGAACCCGAATAAACTGAGACAAGATATTTATACATCCCATTCAATATAGTGTTACGCGCCGCAACCCAAATACTGGACAGACGGATAGAAGTGCAATGGTGGGCCTTGACACTTGCATGTGTACGTAATATATCATTTGTAAATTGTGCTTTGCTTCATCTCTTTTAGAGGACTTTCGGTTTTGTGCGATTTTCATTGCAAGTATTGCTAGTAAGTAAAACAGCTTCATTTGCATAAACCAGAAATAGAGTAAAATATATTTTTGCATAATGAACGAAGTAGTAGAAATTTCGGGCAAGACTCGTCAAAAACTCGAAAAAAATATAAATTACTAGCATCCGCCCGCTTTGCAAGGGTGCAATGGGATGTAATGTTTGGTTTTACATATAAAGCTTCCTCTTTCACCACTCTATCTATTAAAAAAAACGGCATCAAAATTTAAGCGTAGGACATTATTAGGGACAGAGAAAGCGACTTTGTTTTATAGGCTATGTAGTGATTTTACTTCAATACGCGCTTAATAACATAATATACTCCCGTATTAAATAATATTTACCTCCGTCCGAGCTTTAGGATGAATGCCCGGTATGATTCAGTGCAACACTTTTATTAAATAGGTTTTTGGCACGCCATCCGTTATGTCAACGCTATCAACGCGTTGAAATGTGCTTGTTTTCTTAATATTTGGTGATGTATTTTTTACGTCGTGATATTTTTGCTGTTTTAGATATCTCAGTAATTATCTTTATATCATTTAGACATTTAGCTATGCATTATAGAAACGCAAATTTGTTGAATTTCGGTGGCTTTGTCTTTTTTATTCGTTGAAATGACCTCATCAATTTACTTATGTAAGATGGGGTTAATTGGTATCTGGGCCACAATTGGGACAGGACTTTGAAGATGTTTCAAAGCTCAAGTCAAGGGCTGTATTTCTTTTGTTTTTGTTTTTATCTGTAGTTAATATAAAAACATACAAGAAATGAGGAAACATAACGGATCTACGAGCTTTGAAACATCTTCAAAGTCCTGTCCCAATAAAGACCCAGATACCAATTAACCCCATCTTACCGGTACTATTTTAGTAAAAACACAATACGTTATACAGGGTGGCCCAAACGGTGAGGATAATAATTTTTTTCTGGGTTCCTGACATATAGAGGTAACCGAAAATACCCCATGTATGTTTGCCGATTTTTTGTAGTTTTCGAGTTATGATTTTTTAAAAGTAAATTTGAGAATTATCGATCTGACCTCCTAAAAAATTTTTTTTTTCGGAAAGTATGCATTTTTTATTAATTTCTTTCTTCGTAACATAGACCTCATTAGTTGTACTTTTACCCATAAAATTACCAGCTTCATGCCATAAATGAAAGGTACAAGTATATTGACCAAAATAAAAAAAATGGTGTGAAAGCGAGTCACAGTAAAATTTTCAAAGTTCAATTAAAAATTTAAAAAAAAGTTCCATGACTTCTAAGTAATTTCAAAAACTGCTCAAAACCTTTAGCTTCAATTATAATAAAAAAAACTTGGTGCTTAATAGGCCTTTTTTAGCCGAAACTTGCCTTCAAGTAAACAAAGGTGGAATTTTCTAAGTCAATAATTTGTTGTAAAAACACCTTTTGTTAATTGCTAGGGTTAATGTGGGTTGGACATAACATGGTCTATAAACATAAAGTGAATTAATTTAGGATTTCTCATTATTCTAGTATCAGCCCGGTGTCATTTCAACAGCACAAGTCAGTCTTTGTCCCATGAATAGTAGTTTAGCGATACAAGTGCGGAACGTGTTATGTCGTTTTGCACATGTCCCGAAGTAAGTATCAAATAATAAAAATCTAATATTATTAAAGATATTTGAAAGGAAGAAAGAAAAAACGTCTATTTAAATAAACGTTAAATTGCTGACGGCTTGACTTTTGACAATGACAAAACACTTGAACCCTTTTTCCATCCCATTTCATCCCACTTCTGGGCAAAGGTCTCTCCCCATGTTCTTCATAGATCTCGATCTTGTGCCAGGGTCTGCTAATATTTCTAATTGAATCTCAAATGTCACTCCACCTTTCGTGGGCGTTCCTCTGAACCCTTTTAGCATTGTATAAGGTTTAATTTCTAATGACACTAGCAGCTGTCAAAATGAAAAATAAAATAAAAGGCATTTATTGATTTTCTGGGATTTGAATGAAATCCTTGTTTAAATGTAATTACCAATTAAATTACCGTTTGTACCGGGAAACTGTCAATCCTAGCTTTTTCATGCCTGCTTTCTTCAAGATTTAATTTAGTAAATCATACGTAGGTTTCCATGTTTTATCATGATTTTTAACGCAAATGTATTTAAAAATCGTTGTCCGATACACGAACGGGTGTGTCATTTTCACTCGTCCCAACTTTTGATCCCCGCCTTACAGCTCGGGCCGACTTCGGGACTCGTGCCTGCAAAACAACATACATTCCGCACTTGTATTTATAACTACCTACTATTCATGGGACGAAGACTGACTTGTGCTGTTGAAATGACACTGGGCTGATACTAGAATAATAAGAAATCCTAAATTAATTCACTTTATGTTTATTGACCATGTTATGTCTAACCCACATTAACCCTAGCAATTAACAAAAGGTGTTTTTACAACAAATTATTGACTTAGAAAATTCCACCTTTGTTTACTTGAAGGCAAGTTTCGGCTAAAAAAGACCTATTAAGTACCAAGTTTTTTTAATTATAAATAAAGCTAAGGGTTTTAAGCAGTTTTTGAAATTACTTAGAATCATGGAACTTTTTTTTAATTTCTTAATTTAACTTTGAAAATTTTACTGTGACTCGCTTTCACACCATTTTTTTTAATTTGGTCAATATATTTGTACCTTAAATTAATGGCATGAAGCTGGTAATTTTATGGGTAGAAGTACAACTAATGAGGTCTATGTTACAAAAAAAGAAATTAATAAAAAATGAATACTTTCAGAAAAAAAAAATTTTTTAGGAGGTCAGATCGATAATTCTCAAATTTACTTTTAAAAAATCATAACTCGAAAACTACAAAAAATCGGCAAACATACATGGGGTATTTTCGGGTACCCCTATATGTCAGGAACCCATAAAAAAAATTATTATCCTCACCGTTTGGGCCACCCTGTATAACTTGTTTTAAAAGCAATAGGTCTTGTTTTGTTATATAGCTGGAAAGGATTTTGTTTTTTGGAAATTGAAAATAATGTTTTCATCATCAGCGATCATTATTATCCAATTGCAGTGGTTAGTTGAACAAAATATGAAGACCCAATTGGGTCTGGCTGAGGGCTGTTAATAGGTAAACATGCGGACTGCCCGATGGTACGCAGTTACTGCAGCTTATGGACCCGTGCAACTCCAGAGAGCCAAATCTCTTACGTTGCCGACCTCCAAAGACTGGGAACCTTATGTAAAGCATAAGGTTCCCCTCAGCCTTAACAAGGAGCTATTTCTTTTAAAATTGTTGCTTTTCCGTCTTTTTCAACTAAAGCACAAACAACAAAGTCAGTAGAATCCTGGCAATATTTGAAATCGTCTTAACTTTATTTAGCGGACAATAGCGGCGGCAAACAGTTGCATTGGTCGTCGATTAGCAAAAAAGAACAACAAATACGCGGGCACCCGTCTTCGCCATTTCCAACGGGGCTAGGGTCGCTAAGCCCTATGACTTAAATAGGATAATCCGTTTTTGACGGGATGATTTTTAAGCCATAAAACTTAACTGAAAGTTACACAACGTTATTAAGTTGATACGAGTGAAATTGACATCTTCTTGATTTTCCAGACATACCTAGTCAAAAAGAAGTTCTGAAGACTGTGTATTGTATATGAATAATAATGTAAATCACTTTGATAACGATTGCGACTTGTTTCAAAAACAACTGGAAGAATATTATTGATGAGTATTGAATTAAATACACCATCTTTTACATGGACATAAATTTTGCCAACTGAAACAACTTTCTGATCCGGTGGTAGAGTCACATCTAAGTGCAGTATACAGATAATGTAAACATTTAGTGTCATAATATTCATGTCTATTATTGGTCATAAAGTACGAAATACAAGTAACAACAATGAACAGATCTATTTAAATACAGGTATATTCAGTCGTACTTACTTACACTGACAATCTTTACGAATGTAGGGTTAAAAGTTTGAAAAATGTATTGTTTTAATGAGAGAGGGTTGTAAAATCACTAAATGGAAAGCATCAAATTCAAATTCAATATTTCTTTATTCAAGTAGACCAATAAACAGTACTTTCCGATTGTCAAGAATCTTAATATTAACCACTTAATAAACATACACATAATAATACAATATATAAACAATACTTAAAATACATATACATAATGTGACTCTACCACCGGCGTCGGAACGTAGTTTCTACTGAGAAGACCCGGCAAGAAACTTAGCAGTTACTCTTTTTAAATCGTCCAATATTCTACAGTACCATGTGAATGTTTGAATAAACCAACCAAGTCATACAGTTTTGACATGAAAATAAATAAAACAGGAAGTTAATAAGTAAACTTGGGTAAACTAAGTAAACTTGAGCAGACCAGTTCCCGAAGGTGACACCTGTTCACAAGTTGACGTGTGAGCCAGCCATCATCCCACTCAACCATATTTTAGGGAATGGAATGACCCGTCACATAACGCCACCACCCCAGAAACATTTTAGTGAGCATGACTACATCACCTCCACTGTTGGTGTTTCGTGGTTACGTCTCAATCACTACTACCGTGTGGCGGCCCTACACGGAGTACCCTGTGCGTACGCAACTCGTTCCCGCAGCGGCGCCATAGCGGCTGAACAAAGAACCCGTGGTATTTATGTAAATGGTAGAATTCCGAAAATGCCGTCGAAACTCGCAAAAAGGAAAAGGGAAAAACGTGGGAGACGAAAGCACATTTTTTCGTGTTGACACATTTTTGCGTGACACCATTCGCACTGCAATACCGTACTAAAAAGTAAAAGTGAGAATACTATTATTTTAAATTCAGAATTGAAAGTGGGGTTTTACCATAACATAGCTGTTGATACGGAAATTATTGTTTTAAATAACTTATACTTACTTATTTAGAAATGTAATATGAAATGGTACCTCATAAGTACGACGTTTATTTTGTTAGACAAAGCTCACCCTAGTTCCTAAAAGCTCTTGAAGGCGACTTGACTTATCAAAACACTACAATCTTTATTTGCTACTAAAGAGGCCTCAGATCTTTCTGCTCTAGTGGCAATCATTTCTCATCGCTCCTTTCTTCCCATTATGTTTGTGGTATGCTTAGTAATTAAACTAGTAATTGTTCAAATGCGAAGCAAATGCAACAACAGTTTTCTAAGGAAGACAAGATAATGTAGGTCTTCTAATAGTAAGAAGAAGAGAAAAAAAACATCAGCCCAAACTTGTATACTTTGACATTATTAAGTGCTATTAAGATAATTCTAAAGCCATTATCAATTCACATAACCATTACCGCAAAATAAAAACTTAATTTGCCACTCCTGATTTTGCTTAAGCGATTTTATCGGCGACTCCCTAAATCAAAGATTGCGATCTGAGAAACGCAGACAAAATAAGACTCCCAAAAGGCAATGGACAATAAAATTGAGATACTGTTAGTTGTGCAAAAAGGATTCCGTTAGTCCCTGCGGCGCTACGGAGCCGGACCCTTAGAAAAACGAAGAAATTCTGACTGTAAAAGGTCTGAGAACTCTGGTGGGTTTGGACCCGGTGTAATGGTTTTAGTCAAAATTTCTTTTAAGAACTAATTCGCCGACTGGCTTCGACGTTGTACGGTATTACACCTAGTTTTCTTTATTGTTTCCAAAGGCGGCTCACCTCATTATATCAAAAGATAGAACTATGGTATAGTATGGCTACTACTATATCCTTGCAGTGAAGGGGTTAGCAAAAATTCAAGCTAAAAATGGACTTTACCTGATAAGAACATTAAAGAAATTTAAAAATAAAACTAAACTGTCTTAAAACTCCAATCATCACCTCTGTTGCGGCTCACTATTCTAACAGTAATTAATAAACTCGTATGAATAATGCTGTTCATGATGCAGTTAAATGAGAAGCATTAACAGATTTACTTACTCAACAAACAAATGAACAGGAGATAAATATAAAACAAATAAAAACTAGTCAATATACTAAAAAAAGACGTAACCGGATTCCGGTGATAGTTTTACTGTAAACCCTTTTATTTTATGAACTTTTAAGTAACTACGATTAAGTATGCATATGAATGCATCCAATACTTTTTAGTCTTTTCATCTCAAAGGTTCGTGAAGATTCCATCAGCTACAACTCACGATGGCGCTTCATCGGCAGCCATAAAGTACGTCCAATTAGTTTCCAACACTCCTCCATATTTAATATCGGGAGCCCAAATAGGTCATCAATCTTCGACCTGGCTGTCTTTCGCTGCTCCTAACACCCCATCCCGTAAAAAAGTAAAAAACACAACCGTTCGCTCCTATAAAGAATGGCCAAAAATGTATTCTGTTCTCGAACACGTACCAACCTAAATAGAACTTTAGCCGTTTGTCTTAAAGCTCAGGTGAGGTGAAGCTCTTATTTTGGGTTCGGTAATTAGATTCTGACAGTTTGGAATCGGCAAAGAGGCCGACTGTCAAAAGCATGGCGCCAGAAACGGACCGCAGAAATAAAACGAGTGTTTACTACAAACTGAGTTGTGGGAGTTATGTGAAGCTAACATACGGAGCAGTAGATATAAATATAAACTCATTATTATAGTTTTTTCGCTACATACAATTTTAGAATTCATGCAAATGAATAGTGTAATTCAATTCAATTCCAGTTCTCATATAAAATAATTGGGAACTCAAATGTCTTTCAGGTTTTCTAGTCGCTAATCTTAAAATACATAATAAAATGCTAATATTTTTTAAATTTTCTGCCATCAACTACTTATGCTAAATTTCGCTATGGCCATGCGTTTTTACAGCCATTTTGAAAATTGTGGATATCTAGAACGCGCAAAATAAAAAAAATATATAAAAAAAAAGGAATAGGCTCTAATCGAACAAAAGTGAGATATAAAAAAATCATAATATGAAGAAACTGTATGCGCATTATTTAACATAAATCTTACTTTAAATTGAACGATAGAAAAACAGAAAAAAAACATTCGGTCAAGGTTTTACGCAAGATTCAAACCATCGTCAATTTAGACAGCTTGAACTACGGAACCTGTTACTGCTCGTCTTCCGACGCGTACTTGATTGCTTTTTCATAAAGTTTTTGGCAGTTACTCTTTAGGAAATCTGATACGAAATGCCAAGATCGGCCGCTCTACTTGCCATATGGTAGTTTTCTTTCTGGCCTTGTTTGGTGCTAAAAGGGCGAGTGATAATTGGAAGAGGGTTACACTCGATGTTTCGCTCTATCAAATCGGAATTAGGAATACGTTAAAAAATACAGATTTAAAGAATGAGGCCCGTAGGGTACTGCTACTGGCTCAGAAAATTGATGCCCGGAATAAGAAATCCAGATTGTTATTAATGCTATCACCAGACATATGACTACCGGATAGATTAATTAAACGCAAGTAAATTTTAATAAAGCCTAAAGCCCTTGTTTTTCGCATTTCTTCTGTTATGTATATTTACCAGTTTACGGAAAATAAGGCAGTGAAAGAACCAATTTAGAGGTTGATTTACCTAGTACACAATTTTAACATGTGTCTTATTAGAATATTCTTAGAATCTGTTTTAAGGACGATTTCTACGTAGCTTTATGATCTACTAAAATTAGCTGAATAATTCAAAAATATTATATCAATTGGCAGCGCATACGACGCACATAATACATTCATTTAACATTTGGCAAGAGTCGCGGAAACTTACGTTTATTAAATAATGCTACGTACAATTTTCTTACGAGATATTATGTGAAATATTAATAACTACATTACTCATGCGATTATTGTGGTGAAAGTTTATTTTGTCACCGTTGCCACGGATATCGTCACACAGTAAGGAAATTGTCATAGAACTTTAAGCATACGTCGGATACATATCCTTCCTTCCTTGGACATTATCCTTGGACCTTATTCCACACAGCGCCATCTAGTCACAAGTGGCATATAATCGGGTAGTATGCTTCGCGTTTTAATACAATTTTCATTTTGATGTAGAAGTTCATTATTGCGATTAATTGCTTTTTACATTTGCTTATCTATCGGCTCCACTCCAGAAGTATAAATAAATAAATATCACTGGACATTATTTCTAGCCCTTAGCTCTAAATTGAGGAATCAAGTTGCTTGTGGTATGGGATACTATAGGCAACGGATAAACATACTTAGGAAATACCCAGACCAGTACGAAGTTACATGTTTATGCACGCGCATGTTTGCCTGTTTCTGCATCAAATGCATATTCTAAAATATTTGTATTCTTTGAGTAAATGAGTATAATAGGTATGCTCAAGAAAATTCTGATAATCAATATTCTTCGCAGCCTCAGCCATTGATTTTGCCTTAGATTTTCTAATTTTATGAAATCAAGTACCAAAAATATTAACGCAAATGATGCAGATAAACGTTTCATTGTAACTAACTCCAAAGTCTCTGCAAAATCTTTTTCATCGCAAAAGTTTTCATAAATAAATTAAATAATACAACGTTCTCAGAATAAAATCAGACGTAGTGTTACTATATAAACCACTCGCCTTTTGCATTCTTACGTACTTCCCTGTAATAGTTTTGCGTGGTAGGAATCAGTCTAGACTGGATGGACTCGTCAGCTGATGTATAGGAGGTTCTTGACATCTAAATTCTGTTACGTAGTTCCAAAAATTATGAACATTGGAAAAACGTGGGATTAGAATTTATCTTGAACTCGATTATCATTTACGTTTGTGACAAATCAATAGTGTGCTTTCCTATAACTGAACTTATAATTGACATTTTAAAGCTCATTTCTAACTACGAATATTTTGTCGTAGTTTGTCTGGTTGAAAAATGCCGTGAACAAAACAATCTAAGGACTCGAAGCTGTAAAAAAAATCACTTTTGGATTTCAAATTTAACTTTAAGCTAATGTTGATAGCAGTGTCAACATTCACAACGTTGATGGATTGGTTTCAATTTCAACGGACCAATCCTTGAAAAATATCTCTCTTCATCTAACTAGTCGGGGTATAAGCAGTGACTACTACCACGTCCGTAGTGCTAGGTAAAACTATGAAAACTATGAATTGTCATTGGTACGAGGAGATATTCACTTGTGAATAATAATCCGCTAAGTATTTCTCCGAAATTAGTGAGCTGAATCATCAGAGATTTGTTGTTTTACAGCTAGATATATTCAGAAGAGAAGATAATACCTACATTGAATCATACGTTTCTGAGTAAAATTAATGTTTAGAAAAGTGAGCTGTTGGCAAAAAAATTATTGAGGAAGAGACTATTTGAAAAATCATTAGATAAAATAGTAAATAGCAATTTTAATATAAATTTTATAGCAATAGCTTGTGTTTTGCTGGGGGGTGGCGAAATAGGGTTGCTTGATTTTTATCGGTGTTCTCCATCACCGGAGAGTTAGTCACATTTCATCGGCTCCTTCAACATATTTCGTCATTCCTGCCTCTCAATCGCCTATAAATCATATCGCGACTTTGGCAATCTAAGTCTTATATAACGGCTATAAATTTCATTCATGACTATTCCCGGTGCAGCGGTCACCAATCCCGGCATTTATATTTAGCGGAGACGGATTTTTTTCTACGGCTGGAGGTATTTCGGTTGCAAAACGAGCTTTCGAAGCGACGGAACGAAGTGGAAGTGAAAAATTCACCGTAAATATTGTGAGGAGAAAACGAAGTCTTCTCATTCCGGTATTTTTCGGGCTACGTCCTCTGAAATAGTTTGAAGATTTAGTATTGTCATTTTATGAACGTGAACTTCAGTTTTTTTATGTCTGTGGGAAACCAGCATGCGGATCGACTGCTTGATAGTAAGGGTAAAGGATCTTATCAAACGAAAGTTGTTGATCTGAACTAATGTTTTTTTTAGTGTCATTATTTATTTGCCATTCGAAACGACTATTATTTGGACGTGCATTGTGTTGAAACTTAAACGTTGTTCAAAGTTCTGACATGTTCCAGAATAGCAACAATTCACGTTTAGTGATTACATTTTTTTTTCTAACCTACATCAATCATCCCACTGCTGGGCAAAGGTCTCTCCCAATCCTTTTCAAACATTTCGATCCCGTGTTAGGCTCTGCCAAAAAAAGATGATGAGAAAGATTAACTTATAATTTGAAAAAAAAAAGTTTTCTCCATTTCGACATAGGTTAACATATATAAACCACCCTGAATTATGAAAAGACATGTAGAAGCACCCTTCAGAGGATTTTGTGGTAAGTAAATTACTAGAAAACAGTAGGGTTTGATTGGATGACGACTTCCTGAGTTGAAATCACATTAATAAAATTGGTTATCAGTGTGGTAGCGGATGATGACCCAAACAAACTCTACAAAAAATATACAATTTGTGTTCCATGGGTAAAAGATGTGACATATTCAGTTAATAATTGTAATGTTATGAGACACCCTCTCACCTCTGGTTTGAATAATGCCTGTAATGTCTCAATTCAGTGCGTGCTTCAGGAAAAGAAACAACTTTGGTACCGTCAGCAACAAACATGTCTAGGCTGGAAAATATAATTCATGAAAAATCATGTATTTCATGAGAATTTTGTCCATTTAGACCAAACATCGTGAGACGCCCACCCGCAAGGTGGACGGGTGACCTCAGTTAGATCGCAGGGTTTCAATGGACGACCTACACCCGGCCGCTCTGGAATTCTATGAGAAAGGCATATGATCAGCAGTGGACGTCATGTGGCAACTTCTGCTTTTAGGGCAGGCAGGCCATCGTTGTGGCAGTTCGCAGAACTAGAGATATCATAAGAATACACATGCAAACCACACTGGGCTCCATGCTCTCTGTAAGTAGCTTATACGGAAAACTGAAGCGAGGACATGTACGTTACTATAAAATAACATAAATGAAACATAATGAAATCACTATCTTCAAAAGAAATAAAAAATGAACTCGTTCCAACCCTTCGGAGAAAAACGTTTGATCCAACCCTGAAGTAAAAATAGGTACTTAACTATGGCACGATAACATAAAAAAAATATAAACTTTAATGATTTATCTTTTTCCGTTTACTAGCTGGCAAATACCTTGCCGCTATCCGAGTTGCCATGTCTTTTTATAACTGTATTTCCCACAACCAGTTTGGCGCAATTTTCACAAAACTACGCAGACTGTAAATCAAACAACCTACTCTTCAAAGTTTACATTCCTAGCCCAAACATAAGAGAGCCGATCAAAACACTAGTTGTAAACAAACGACGTTGCCGTTGCTGACGCTCCGCTGCGTCTCGCCTGCGCTGGAAATAGCGCGCCCGCCCGCCCGAGTTTATTGACTTCGCCCGATACCCGCCACTCCTCTTATTGCACATCTAACGTCTACTGCGTTTCCAACCGAACTACTGAGGAAAACTTTGGAATTACTTACGAGTTTGACACGTACTTTAAACGAGTTTTTTTTCGCTTAAAAGTAACATTTATGTGGGTAGAATTTATAATCATTTGAGTGATGCTACGAAGTCACATGTGAAACTTCAGTCTTTCACACTTCTGTAATTGCAATCTATGATCTTTTGAAAGTATTTTGTTTAACTACAAAGTTAATAGATAGGCACAGAAAATTCACACTAATAATAGGAAAATACGTTTACACAGGAAGCACATAGGTAGCTTTCGAAAAATACATAGACAGTTTCTCATGTATTTAGTGTCTGATAGCTGTTGTTTGAATATCTCAGCTTTAGACTGTATGTAGTCAGGCTGTGGTTAACACCACCAGTGTTTCTAATTACTTACAACTAAAATTGATGCCACCGTTTTTTCCCTTTCAATTAGTGATTCGCTATTTAACCTTTTTTATCTCTTGAAATTTATTTTTCTATTTAGGCAAGAAAGCATGAAGCTGCTCCTTCTAGAAATAAACTAACAGAATGTGACTACTTTTCATTCTCCTTATTTTTGTTCCTTATCCAGAAATGCCAGGACCGATCCTTGCTCATTTATATAGGTTTTGAACATAATAATTTTATGGATGACGATGATTATTAGTTCCTGAATACTTTAAAACCTGGCTCGTTGCCATTATCTATGCCATTGTCTATCAAGCTCAGCTGCGTTCTCTCTTTCTCATAAAAAATAAGGTGAAAGCTGTGAAAAGCTGACACTTTCAACCATATTCCAAACATTTAAACATTACAAAATTGCACGAAGCTCATCGGCGAATATTGTAGACTTTTTAATTAGCTTTTAATTCAATTAAAAGCGTTATGCACCTTGCGCCAAGGTCGCTGCCGGCAAGAGGCGTAATAGCACGGCGCTTGCGGCAGATGCTCGAGCAGCTGCCTGCGCGCGCGCTGCGACGGCAGGGCTGCTTCGATGCAGAAGTCCTGCGTTAACATTCTAACTATTTACATATAACCACGGACGTAAAAGAAAGACGGACCTCGCCTACACATGAGTGAAGCATATTATCAGCTGCCAGTTTCGGTGTGTGCGTGACTAGCACGTGTCATTGGCGCTGTCAGACGAAGTTAAATGGCGTAGTTTGAAGCACCTAGTGTGTTTGTGGGAGTGTAGCAGGTCGTCCGTCTTTCTTTTACGTCCCTGCATATAACTAGATTATCTAGTATGGCTCGTGCCACCTCATAGTTCAAGTGCAGCCTGTGTCCTGCAGAGGAACGTATGATGGATGATTTTCTAAAAATAATCTTAAGTTAGGTTATTTTTTTCTTCTAAAGTGTGGAAGTCTAAAGTGGAAGGGCTGCTTAGCTTCAAGGTGAATTCGGAGGATGGTCTCTTTTGCTCGACGAAATGTGGGCTTTTGAATGTTCCTGTTCGCCATGTCGGGAACAATCATTATGTCTCTAAGTACCCCGTTTGGGATATGGTCGTGATGGAATGTATGGATGTATTTTTAGTCAAAACAAACTAGTTAAAAAAACAACATTTGCCAACCCTATAGGTGCGCACGCGCCTGCACTGGTAGTTACAGTAATGAGTAATGTTGTTTAGTAATGTTCCTTTGTGAGAGTTTAGTTTGCGTTTTTATGAACTGCAATATTTTTTATGCTAAATATCCTTACCGAACGACCCATGAAAACTAGAAATAATGATACGCCTTGCCGCCAATGATATTTAAAAGAAGTAAATACGTTATGTCAGTACTTATTATTATGTGTATGTTTATTAAGTGGTTAAAATTAAGATTCTTCACGATTCGAAAGTACTAGTTATTGGTCTACTTGAATAAAGAAATATGGAATTTGAATTTGTGCTGATGCCAAGTCAAAAATTGACTCCTGGCGTACGTACCTATAATTTGACCGTGTGTACAAGCTAGTATGATTATTGACTAGAGTGTAAACGAGACCGATACATGTTGCGCAGTAACATCTCAAACTGACAATGCTTTGCTCAGGCGTTCGAAGTTCTGATTTCGGGTGCCACTTTTTTAGCACAAGTAACATAACTACGTCTTTTTATTGTAATATCATTTAACAATGAGTAGCATAGTTTTGAAGCTCTACTGACCTTAGCATAGAGGAATGATAGCAGTTTTATCGTCATTATTTTAAATTACTTCTTGAAGAACTTTGTGTTTTAGATCGTCGATAAAACCTCGGCAGGAATTGTGACAGATTTTCTCTACTAAAATAGGTGTAAGGATAAACCCCCGTTGCCTGTGGAACCTCCGCAGCTGCTTGCACAGCAGTTATCAAGCAACGACTGCTGATGCAGTAGATATACTTGTTTGCACAAATCACTCAAAATAAAAAAAACGATAAACATTAATTAACTTTTACGTGTACCTACAGAGTTTGAAGACGAATTATTTCGAAGCCGCGATGGCCAGTGATTTCAAAACCGCCTTTAGTGAATTGTTTAGGAAGTTAGCTACTACACGTTCAGAAGTGGCAGGTTCGTGTAAAAATAATCAGTTGTCTAGGACCCATAGTACAAGCTTTTCTTAGTTTGGGGCTAGACGGCGTTGTGTGGGTTTATATCCAAGGTCCAAGGCAATGATAGAAAGTGCAACGTGGTGCACCGCCAGATGGCGCAGGTGCGCCACGTGCTGTGCGTGCGCATCTCGTTATACTAACCCCCCCGCCCTTTCACTGTTGAGTTGAGTTGATAGTTTTAAACCCTTTAGGGTTAATTGCGCAAAATAAACAAGTTTTTAGAATGTATTTTATTTGTATTGTAGTTAATATTTATAATGCGATCTCATACTAGTAGTACTACTAGTAGTTAGCTCCTGAATGAAAAAGCAAATATTACAATTATTGTTATGTTAGGGTTTAGCTACAACATTAGCCAAATAACGCGAACTATGGCCCGAATAATCCCAAAACAACTTGGCTTGGATTTGAACTCAGGACTTCTGAATTTCGGGCTAAGTGCTCTTACCTTGCCGTCAGAGACATACCTACACTGAGATTAATTTTTGTTTAAGGTAAGGCTTTTAAGTAAATACACTTGAGTATAAATAATAACTTCGACACGTTCCATCATTTAAGTATTTCACCGAGTAAAAAAAGGCTTCGCTTAACACCTAGTGAGACTGAGGTCAAACGCAATACGGTTTTGAATAAAAATAAAGACATCGCTGTATATGTTTTAACACTAACTTAGCTTGGCAACTTTTCAGGGGAGACCAGAAGTCGATTGCACTGTTACGCTTCTTGCTTCGTCGCTTACTTGCTGCTACTTTTTCGTAATTTTAAAGGATTTTATTGGTCATGCCCTGATTTTGATTAGTCGAAACGACGCGACTTTAGATGTTTCAGCCAATGGCATCAAAATGTCAACGCGTATAGTTCCAAGAAGAAAATAAGAACCGAGTGCTTCTACAACTTGCTGCTGATAACAAGTTAAATAACACATTATTTTAAAAAAACAAGCTGTAAAGTCTGGCCGTTGCCTACGAGTATCATAATAAATTTTATAACAGTTTATTTACCAACCAAATCGTTTTATTCATCAGTCATTTCCCGAACGCACAGAACGCATTTTTCACGCTGCGGGTCGCCAATTTAACCTTGTAATTAGTATTTTTCTCAAAAACAAAAATGTATTACATTAATTCGAGCAGAGCTAGAACAACAGTACATAGTCTGTGCTAATTAGCACGATAACCGGTTCAAAGTGGTTTTTGCCGGCGTCCATTGTGGCACTGTGGTCTTCTGTTGGTTGGTTCCCACGACCTCTGTGCGTACTCAATGCTGATACTTAGTTTTGAGTCGGTTTTGTTCGCGACACTAACTCCTGATTAGTAATTATAATAGTAGCGTTTATTTTGATACTAGTGTAACTTAATTTGATGATTTGAACGTCTAAATTTCTAAAATAAATTAATTTTGAATGACATTCTTATAATAGAGCCTAATTATTGATCCCGAAAATTTTGGACACAATCAAAAAATGTATTGAAAGCAATTTAAGCGACATCTGATAACCAGTGTCGTGGTACTCATTTAGCCACCTAGGCATATCCTGAGTGAGAGCCTTTTAGGATCTTTCAGTGCTTAAATGTTGTGCTGAAATGTAAAAACGTGTCGAATAATTTTTTTTTCTCATTCAATTATTGCACATGTACCATAAAACCATATCTAGTAGGAGTGGTTTTTTTAACATTTAATGTACACAAACACGTATTGAATACAATACTTCAAGAGGTTTAAAAAGCATCTAACGAGAGACATCACATACATAACTTTGCTGAGTACTGCAATTTACTTACGCAGAATCACAAACCAGGACATCTGCCTATCTGTTTCATAAACAAAATTCATTATTTTTTACAATACTATGGCTCCTCGGTATACTACCCCTAATTTTAACCTGTTACTCGGATGTTCAGCCCACTATCTAGCATGAATGCCAATAGTAATTAGTTGTCAGGTAGGTCAAGGTCTTCACTGGTGTGAGCTGCCAACTCATAAGCAGTTTCTTTTAATATTTTCCTCGGTTCTCTTAAATAACTGTGGAATTTATCACACAATCTGTTGCTGTTGTGTAAGAAGTTTTTTCGTCGAAGGGTTAAGTGTTTGTTGGGTGGCAAAATATGCGTAGAAGTTGTCAATGTGTTAATATCTACAAGCAAAGTAGATGTATAGGTAATGTAAGCATAGTTCATATCAAGTGGTATTCGTCATTATTCATTTAGATAGAAATTATAGTGTTGACAACCTTGATTTCTCCTATTTTTTATTTTTATTTTTTCATTGTGGTCCTCGAGATGACCCCGCACCACCTAATAGGAAGCAGCCGTGAGGTTCAGGTTTGACAAAAAGAGTAATGAAGAACTACTGGACCTCAATCACCTCTAAAGATACAAACTAATCTAGAATTGTGTGTGAATTGTTAGTAAACACACGCTTGACCAACTCCTCACCGAGACATCACATCGTCTATGGTACGGATCAATTCAACCTTTGGACTAATAACAGCTCAGCCCAGACGTTAGACAGACAGACGAGACATTTCAGCCCATACGTCATCAGGCTGATTGTTTTGATAAACACCGGTCACAGAGCAAATTAAGTAGTAGGATCAGTTATTATTGCGAGTGCAAAATCTG
This sequence comes from Udea ferrugalis, assembly GCA_950022985.1. Taxonomy (NCBI): domain Eukaryota; kingdom Metazoa; phylum Arthropoda; class Insecta; order Lepidoptera; family Crambidae; genus Udea; species Udea ferrugalis. The sequence continues at coordinate 1,661,904 of OX465521.1, forward strand.
AGCAGCGCTGGCCAGCTTGACACTCAAACATTAACATGAATTTAATGGATGGAACTTTGTTTTAAAATAAAATTTAGGATCATCCTCATTGGGATCACTCGGAGGAACGATACTTATCTTAAATACAAAAATGATTACTAAAATTAATTCGCATCAAAAGGTGCACCTAGGTTAAAATAGCCGTACTTCTTTCAAAGTGATTGGCATTGACTATAATTGCCTTAAAATAACAAGTAAGACATGGCTGTTTTCTTCTAAATGTTTGTTACATAGGCGTCCGATTATAAATGTATCGTCACACTATTTTCAAAAGCAGATTTTATCGCTTGGTATGTGTTTTGTAATTGTCTGTTTCGAATTTTTAACTGATTCATTTTCACATTCCGCACTGCACTTCTCTGCTCTGTGTCCCGACATCCGATACGCCCGGCATTCTCGGGTCTGTTTATAACTCTTATCTGTTCAAGTTCCGGAGTTTGTGCTGAACTTACACTTGCAAGGTATTCTCATGTCAACAAACATGTAAGCAGTTGAATACTTTCTTGTGTACCCTTGAAGGAAGGATATTTTGTTTCTGGTAGAGTACTTTGTGCGTACGATCTTTGACACTAACTTTGACTGTGGCAGAAATTATTTTTAAAATTTTGAAATAACGGGAAAATTATGATTGTGTAACATATTTCAACCTACTCCTGCATATTTTAATTGTTACTATGTGATTGACCAATGTCGAGTCACCATGACGATGCGCTGCTTTGGATCAAATACATTACAAGGTAAACACTAATTCCTGAGAAGGATGTTTTTATTATCGTGTGGATTTCGTCATGTGCAGAAAAATTCACGGAGCGTGTGATATTTGCGGCAATCACGCATTTCTGCACGTGTGATTGTAAATCCGCACCATTCGAAAAACGAATGATTTCAAATATTAATGTATCTCTGAAAGCATAATAGTAATAATATCTCATACCCAGAAAGTATGAACTTTCGATAATCTAATAGTAGTAATAAAAACCTGTCTTTTGTATACCACACAAACTATTCGAAGTCCTAAACGAATTCAATGTCTAAAACCACAGAGAGAAGCAAACGTCTAACGAAAGCGCTTCCCCATTCTAACGTTTCTATTATTTCGGTTTTCCATCAAAGTTCAGCGACCCTTCCGCGGGACTTTAATGCCTATCATAAACCGACCTCCGCGAGGCTGATTGAAGCGTAATTCATTTTACGGCCGGACCGTGGCGTTTGTTTTGACGCTCGCGTAAATTTTAACGCGTCCAATAACAGGGGGATCCGATTTAATTGGCGACAATTAGGTGATGGGACGGTTATACCTTGTGGTTTAACCTAAACGAGTTCAATGATAGTACCTACCCATCGGTTTAACTCCTGAAATGCAAACGAGCTGTGGCTGTTAATTTTGATAGGAAACATTATAGAGAAAGAGATTTAGATTTGTCGAAGACATAATTGTAGTTTTGCTATCGCTAAAAGGTTGAAATTGAGATTGAAGCGGACATCTTGAAATACTGCAACATAGATCGGGGCCTTCAAGAAAAGAGCGTATTCCTTTTTGAGAGGCAAGCAACGCATCTCGTGACACCTATGGTGTTGCAGTTGTCCATGGGCAGAGGTGATTACTTTCCATCAGGTGACCCTCTAGCTCGTTTGCTCCCTATTACATAAAAAAAAAAAATAGATTTTGCACTCACTTCACTTAATTGCATAAGTAACTAAGCAAAAAATATTATTAAAATAATAATATCGTCTACTTACTTACTTTTATGTGAACTTTCGAACCGACTGAGATTCCAAGACGCGATTTTTTCATTGGAGGTAATAACACTTCTGAGTGCGCATGAAAAACAAAGAAAAAGTTGTAAAGAACAATAAAATTCCATACATCTCTAAGCAGTTATTAAGGCGTAAAATAAAACTTCAGCCTATCGGAATTTCTGAATCGTGTAAAGAATTTCGATTGATCTTTTATTATAAATTTTATATTCCACTTTATGGACAAAATAACATTCGTTCATGTTTTTTTTATTACAGTGTGTGCTTGGAAGATCTTTTGATAGGTCGTTACGATTTTATTACATAATCAATCATTTTAAAAATGAGATATTTTCATAAGGTGTTTATTACTGTTTATGGGTATCGAAGACTGTCAGATTTACGACTAATCTTTGGCCAGAATGATTTGTATGATTCGCTACCACTTATGTAAAACTGTGGCAAATAATAACGTTTTATTGATCGATATTTAAAGGTTAGTAGGTATCGGTTCAACAAGTTTTAAATACTAGGATTTTATAAAAAAAATTAAAGGAAGACTTTAAGATTTAGAAGAAGCCAGTACAAAAATTTACTAATAAAAATCAATAGTTTTGGCGTTCAGACCTAAAAGTGTATTTAAGCTCTTCCAGATAAAATAGTAACTTATCGTAAACTTACAACTCTTTTTTTTCAACAGGTACAAAAACATAGCGTGTTTCTTGAATAAAACTAAGTTGTGTTCCAGGCTTGATAATGGACCTGCCTTTTTTTTCGTTCATCCCACCCATCCCATCCCACCCATCCCGTCCCATCTGGAGGGCGATTTAGAACCGAGTTACCGTACGATTCGGTAATTTTCATTAAAATGTTTGATCCATTTTTATGTGGGAGTTGTCTGTATTACTTTCTTATTCAATTTTAGTTGCCAGCGGCTTTAACATATGCAATATTCAAGTGCTTTCGCTGAAGAAGCGATTTACTTAATTAAATTAAAATGAAAGTTACCGAAACTTACGATAATTCGGTTGTGAATTGCTACCCTGTTCCCTAACTGAGACAAGCTTTTACTGACTGTCGGAGACTGATGTCCATTACAAATAATTTTACTCTCAGACACAGAACAAACACAACTGTTCCTCATGAATGTTTGGATCAAGTCGAAGCTCAATAGCAGGATCACTACCAATAACCGTACTAACTAATAATTTCAATAAGTAACACATTAACTTCTTTATGCTTGAAACCTCAAGTGTTTAGTCATCAATATAAAATGAAATGCTCCAAACCCCCATTTTGATCTAAATCTTAACCTCATTGTAATATGAACTAGTATAGCTATTTTTACACCGCACATCTGTGGTATATAGATACTTATACTGAGATCAGTAGTGATGATCGGTGGTTGTCGACAATCGTTGGTCGAGCACTTTCAAGTGGTTTATTTTAAATTAATGATAGATGTGCTGTTAATTTTGCTTATACGTCGATAATATGCCGTTTTAAACTCCAGTTTCTTAGTGCAGTGTGTTATTTTTGTTAAGATTGATTAACAGCAATCGATTAGAAAGCTGATTAAACCTTTTTTTATAACTTTTCTTATAAACACTGGGTTACGTAGGGGAATGCTCTTGTGAATCACATGTATAGCTATGATTCTACACATATCTACACAAAATAAAACAGGGCTAGTATTTAGATCTAGTTTTGATTGTAGTGGAACGTGAGTATCACCTCGTTGTATTTTATTCGGGGTTTATACCCCAACACATGAATTACCACTTACTTAACTCGACTTGACTACCGATTATCAAAACACATCTCATAAAGGGAAATTCCAAAAAAAAACCTGTGAACGCTAAATTAACCTTTCAGTACACTCTCTAAAATAGTGGATAATCTGACGCACTTGAGGCATCTATTAACGCTTTTTGTTTGCCTACACAAATAAAGCGTCAGCAACCATTAATATTACCAGACAGTCGGCAACTGACTCCCGAGGGCTTCCCATAAAAAGTGGGCTGAGAAAAGATAAACAAGCAGCAATAATTAACCTATATTTAGCAAACAAATCTGGTTATTATTTTATCTTCCTCCTGAAATAGAGGCGGAGTGGTATCGACGGTTTTATAGAGTAACGTTTTTTGGGTCATTTTAAGTTTTGTTTGTTATTACGATGTAATTTTAAAATCTTGCATCGTAACAGTTTCCAAAAAAAGTTCTAGGTTATGGACTGATATTAATGTTCTATTATTTTTTGGTACTCATCATAAATGTTGTTCCCTTAATTGTCGAGTTCGTATTAGTAGGTACTTATAATAAAAGTATCCTTAAAAATGATTAATTGTACATAAGTCAACTAACTTATTTTACACTGGAAGATGGATTGAACGCACTACACGATCAGCAGGATCGTTTCATGAATTTTATAAATATGTATATTGTTATGTTTTATTTGATTTCTAGTGTGTCATGAAAACCAGAAATAACAAAAGTGCTAACACCTAGTCTCGCGTTAAACGGGTCAGGGATAACTTGCGTGTTGAGTTCGTTAAATCAACGAAGTTGTAAGCGCTAAAGCTATTCTTTTACGTTCCTAACGCCGGGGTCACCGAAGCGCTCTGCTTTACCGGCGATAATTATGAAATCAGCGTGCGGCCGAACGAAATCGATAGTCGATGCAGCGAACCGTGGCACAGCACTTTTTGCTGTAGCGGTTGTCGCAAGAGACGGGATAGGAGCGAATTTTAAAGTGTCTGGCCTAGGTACCCACTTCTCACATTTGTTAGTGTTACAACTATTGCTAGTCAGGTATCAATTCTATTTTAATTAGGAGCCAAGGGAAACAAAGGTTACACGGAAGCTTTGCTTACCCTATTAAGAGCTTTTAAACTCCATCGTGAAAAAACCAATGCTCACTTCCATGGGTCCTACGGTAAAAAGATCATTGTACTATTATGGTGTCCTAGAAAATAAACATCTTACAAACGAAACTGTACAGCAAAATGAAATATCTTTCTTCTATGATATGACTGAAATACATAAATGAAAAGTCAATTCATGAATCAGTATTATACTTTTTTAAATAGAATCAATTCAAGTAGGAGTATTTAATTTAAACATTATTCAACCAACTTGTACTAAGATGAACTGTACATCGTTTCCGCGATTGCACACAATTTGAGCCAAAGCTCTGATATTATTATGTAAATTACAGTTTATTTAACTGTTTTTGCTAACGCCACGGTGCTGGCTTGCGCTGGGAACAGACACTTTTTGTAGCACCGTGCCAATTAGCCATTCTGAACTCTTAAATCGGACTTCTAGGAAGTTCTAGGCGTCTGTGTTTTTTTTTCATCGCGCAAGGTGCAATAGAGGTATTGTCGAGGGTATTCTGCCAATGACAATGGTTATGGACGGTAGACCTAAGACCACAGGGTTTCAATGGATACAGACCGCCTACAACAGGCCGCTCTGCAAAATATGGGGGAGGCCTATTTTCAGCAGTGGATGTCGTGTGGCTGTTGATGATGATGAACTTAAAGGACCCAAAGTCATGAGGATTAACTAAAAACCTCTTGACTCAAACTTATTAAATTAAGACCCCAGAATAAATCAATAAAGGAAAAGAAAAGAAGAAAACATTTATTTCAGGTCATCAGAGGCCACGATGTTAGTATTGATTATCGAAATGCTTAGTATTTGTTCCAAAGAACTGTTGTGAGAGCACTCAGATACCATCGCGCGCATAACCGCGAGGGTAGTGACGCAAATCTCGCCATTACTCAGTGGAGTCGAGTGGCGCTACGATTCCAATTGATCTCGAGTGCCGTACTTAGCACTTGATATCGTAACTACATGATTATGTTGTAGATACTACATTTTTATGCACGAGTGTACTCTTCCATACCTAACGATTACAGCTGTTACTTTCAGCTCTTTCAGGGTGCAAGTGGTGCAACCCAACGCACTTATGTGGTTTCACCTTAATATGTGTTAATAATTAATATATCTGAAGCCTTTAAACTTCAACTCAACTGACAGTTACTATAAATGAGCCTAATTGACCCTTTTTACCCTTTGAAATCCGTAAGAAGATTGTCATTTACAATAATAGCTGAAAAGCTGTAGATGAAGCTGTAAATGACAATCTTCTTACGGATTTCAAAGGGTAAAAAGGACCAAAACAATTTTAGTTACTAATGAAAGTATAAAAAGTTCACACGGAACTAAGTGGTAACATTTATAAAAATAATGTTATCTGTCAATATCGTTATGCTGAAGCTTAATACTCGACGGATAACTGCAAGATTGCTACCCTGTGACAGTGCCACTAAGATAAAATAAAGCATTCCCAAAAAAACTACTATTTCATCTGAAATTTAAAATTACATAGAAGATCTCTTAGCATTGACAAGCGGAGTGAACAATAGTGGGTTACTCACAACCTATGAGTTGTTGCGAGTATTATTAGAATAGTACACGCATATACTTAGCGCATGCGTACTGGGTGCGCGCGCGCAGACTTGGCGCATCTTACAGATAACGAGTGGGTTTGAACTATGAATGGGGCTTTACGCATGCTTCTCTACTTCCCTAAATATGTGTTTTCAAAAGAAAAGCTAAATGATTTAATAAATATAGGTTAAGTAAAGCGAGGATGATCGTTCGGACGAAACAACAACCAGCCTCTTTGAATGGAAAGGTCGATGTGGAGATGAATGTCAGAAGCAGTTGGTTAAAATATTTGTGATTATTATAATCCGCCGTAAGGTGTACCCTCTCCTCTTAAAGATAACAAAACCACAGACTTTATAAGGTGATCCTTACATCTTGTGCTGTCACATCGCTCTACTATTGCTATTTCTTACTGTCTTGGTGTTGTGCCCAAAACCTAAAACTGACTAAGGCCTACGACATGGAAAATGTATCTGCTGGTTGTTACATTCTCACGTTTAAACTGCTTAACCTATTTAGACTAATTGTGGGATGGAGGAGATAGATTTGACTTTTCAGAAGATACCTTTGGTTTGAAGGTGAAATACGAGATGTAAGTCTGAATTACAAAGCCTGATAAAAACAGTGGTAAACTGAATTCCATGCGGGCCAAGCCGAGAGAACAGCTAGTAAATACGAACAAGCAAAAAATATTATTGATGCAATCAAAAAAGCACTTAACGTAATACATGCTTGCAGTAGTAAGTCAAACAGGTAGTTTACACGTTCGGTTATTTAAGGCCTCTCCTTTGCCCTTTGCCGTGCGCCTTCACCTAGTTGCGATGAGTTGTTATACATCATCGGAAATTACCCAGCATTACCTCGTTACCGTGATGGGTGGTCACTTACACACCTTACACTTATTGCAAGTACATGAATTGAACCTCTTCAATATTGTAAATTGACAATTGGATATTATTCGACCCAGCGCCGTCTAGCCACAAACTAAGCATAGCTTGTGAGTGATTCAAACGGTATCGTGAATTTCAGGGTAAATGGAGTTTTAAAACAGGTGCTGGAGGGAGCCCCATTAGGGGCTAGCACTGGCTGCGGAGCAGTGCGGTTTTACTTTCGGTAGGATCCAGCTTCGACGCCAAAGTGCCACGATTGAGTGCTGTGGGGTTTAACCCCCTTATTCATAAAAACGAACGCAACGCTAACGCATTGTTTAAGCTATTGACGTGTTCTGTCACTTACTCGCAAATGGCGGTAGCAACAAGAATGACAGTGACAAAGCGATACAAAAGTTATCGTGTTCTATAAGAGCTGTTTAAGTTTTTATGAATAAGGGGGTAAGTCGTTAGGCGTCCGACATGACCTCGTCCCCCCCCCGGGCAGCGAGGTATCCATGAGGATTTTACCACGAAAAGAAAAAAAAGGTTTAAAACAACTGTGGCATAATCAAATGTTCATATCATCAAAAAAACTATTTCGGAAATGCTCACATAAGACATAAATTTAAAGATTTTGCTGTTATGACAAAATGCAAATCGATTATGAACTATTCATAAATATAAAACCTTAGACTGTGTATTTATTTCAATAGCCTCAGTAATTTGTCATTAAAACCGTTTACGAACGTGCATATCTATCCATTGAAGGATGTTGATGTTATGATGATCATTCATCGATCGATAGTCGTGATTTATGTAAGTACTACAATTTTATGTATCGCAAATCAGCGGCAGATTACTATTAATCATGAGTCATCATTCTGAAGTAAACTTGACTGTAGATTTGTTATGTCTTCAGAGAAGGAGCGGTTAAGTTCAAAGAAAATCAAGTTGTGTTGCAAGAGATGTTGATGTGGCATTTGACTCAATACGTCAATAACAAAATACTTCAGAGGAAAGAGGTGTTCAACACAAAACACTTCCTTCTCGCTTTTTCTCCTACTAGAAAGTCACGGCGTCCATCAGAAAACTCTTAGAACCAAGAAGAGGTATATCTGATGAGAAATAAAGTGTGTACACCTACTTGTATTATGACCATTAGGTAGTTTCATTATAATTTCATTGTATTTAAACGAACACTTTACATTGATTGATACTACCTGAAACTTGTTATAGGTTGCAGATGCAATGTAAAGTTAGACAAGTACTTAAAACTATGGACATTGATTAAGTAATTAAAAATGAGGAGTATGCTAATGCCAAAAATTTGATAGTCCTGTACTGATGAAGTCTCACGTGTTAAATAAAGCGACTATTTATGCTAATATTAACATCATTAACAATTTACATTAGACAACTGGACGTCAAGTAGTGTCATAATAGTAAACTGTAATAGAAAAAATAAACATCATTAGTGAGTTTTTATACCACTTCCTTTTGTTACATTACAATTTAATTGATTTTAATTGCTCCACCCATAAAAGAATAATAATGTAACAGAAACATATTTTGTCCAAACGAGAAAATAGCCTTAGAAGGTATACGAGACAGATACTAGAAAGACAGATACATACCTATTATAGATATTACCTGTTGTAATGTGCTCATAATTAACATACAAAAGAAAGCTAAATCTACATACACATAAAATATATACTTTCATTTTGTAATAGTGTTCAGTCAGCGTCAGAATGATGTTAGCAGACAGAGCGGTTAAAATGGTATTGACTGAACAGATAAGGGAGGAGGGCTTTTTTGTTTCAGTCATATTTGACTACTACTGTTTTATGCAGACAGTTTTTGATCCTGACGAGAAATACAACTATCTTGTTGTAATTGAAATTGAAAGCATAATGCTGTAGGATTTGTGTGCCAGAAAGGCTGGGTAAGAAATAATAAGAGGAATCAAGAGTCCATGTTTCATAAATAAACAAAGTTAAAGCTGCTAACAACAAATTATTGACACGAACAGTAGCGTACGAGTAAATAAACATGGAGTGGTTAAGGCAAGTCCAACACCATAACGATTCTATAAGGCGCGTTGATAAATATGTAACTAGATTACTAAAGGGTACTGCGATGTCGGCCCGTCCTATAAAAAGAGAGTTGCTGTTTGAGTAAAAAGAGGAATTTGAATTGCTTGGATATAAAATAATATTTTGCTATGTGAAAATAAAACTGAGAGCTAATGCACAATAATTAATTAGTATGGGGTATTGTTGGGTATAACGTTTTTAGTATGGCTCATTAGGGGAGGCTGCGTCGTCGCGTCGCAATGCACTCCAATCCACTTCAATCTAACGGCACATGAAAGATAACACGACACGACGTCACGTCGTTTGACGATACGTCGTCGAAATATTCTACTACGAGCAAGACATTCTAACGATGCCGCGTCGTAGCACGATGCCGCGAGGTTGTATCGTCTTTTCCTATACGAAACCCTAAGCGCAGCGCAACAACAACCGCTGAGTACTGCAACGTAACGCGCTAATGAGGCCACACCCTTAAAGTACTTACATTTAAATTCAATTTGTTATCATGAAACAAACATCAAAAATCCACGCAAATAACTTTGTCTGACAGAGTGCTTCAGGATCTCCATTTGTTGCACTTCTTCATATGGTGAAATTGTGAACGTGCCTACCTACTACCCAAAATTATATTAGTACTCGGCGTAATCTATTCACTTAGTATCGAGTTGAAACGTTAAGCTTCTAAGAATTTCGACAGAGGCCGGCGCCAGCGTTCTGTGAAGTATCCAAATAAACAATACCAATTTGCGTGAGAGATGCTACCGCGCTAGATAAAAGCTCTGCTATCTACCTTTGTACCTTTTCTTTGAGCTAGTCACAATTGTATGGACATGTGTCTGTCTCCTTTCTGTCTCTATGCTTTTCACGAAATTACAACATCATGCACTATGCATAGGTAATGCTAAACTGTTTTTTATGCGGTTTGCGAATCAGAAAAAAACTTTGATATTGACTTATCCCTTCAAAATGTTAGAATTTATTCTACAAAAGTTCATCTTTCGGATGTGACGTAAAAGAAAATTTAAATCGTAAAACAATGCGTACTTTGATTAATTTTTCAAGCCTACGCACTCCACGTGTAGGTTATTTCTGCATATTCTCACATCTTTCACTGGCGAATTGACTGGCTCATCCTAGTAGTAGTAGTGATAGGTAAATTTATGTGCAGCGTTACCTTGATCATGGTGGAACAGAAAGCAAAACTGATCAGCACAGGAATGTTTCGAGGAAGCGGTCTGAACATTGACCCGTGGGGTGTTTATACGAATCGCGAGCCGGCCCAATTAAAACGTGTAAAGTTATATATAAACGGCGTTTTTATGTGCACATCTAGGTTGGGGTGACGGTGTTTGGTCTAGATATTATCTTTGGTACCTAGGTACGTAATTTGATATTTATCGTAATCATAACTGTTTTTTTTTAGTTGATAAACTATAGACGGAATGCGGATTGATGTTTAAGTTGATAGACTTGCTAGAAAGGATGGGCAAGAGAAAACAAGGAAATGATAATGGATGAAAGCTTTAACATTTTTAAAGAATAATAAAGTTAATATAATAATGTATATTAGTATAGTATCCATATTGCATAAGCAAAGCAAGGTGATAAATATCTGCGACTGTGTTTAGTTCAATATTTTGAGCAGATGCCAAAACCTCGAAGGGAGAACGCTACACTGGACGAGTCTGTGGTTTGAACTGAAACACTGAAACGATTGCTATCAACCTACCTACTACTTAGCTCGTTTTGTAAGCGGTGAAAATATAGTGCTGATATGAAAAAATGCACTTCAATCTAACGGCACATAAAAGATAACACGACACGACGTCACATCGTTTGACGACACGACGTCACATCGTTTGACGATACGACATCGTGTCGAAATAATCTACTACAAGCGACATTCTAACGACGTCGTAGCGTCTTTTTCTATACGAGTCCTAAGCGCAGCGCAACATCAACCGCTGATATGAAAAAGCAGCAGTAAAAGTTAAAAATCTTAGGACTTATAATAACGTGTTTTATTTTTAGTAGTGTTTGATTTTAGAAGCAGTAATCTAAAACATCAATTATTTCGCAGATGCACATGCTTAACTATGCATACCTGTTATATACTGGTAATTGTTTCCACCGTGGACCTATGTTGTGTTGTAACTATTATGTGCTGATCTATATCAGTAAATGCATAATCGTTACACAACTCCAAAGTCAACTCCACCATCTTAGTCTACTAGTCTGGCCACGTGTCTAAGTGAACATCCTTCCTAGAGTTGGTTCCTTAAACTTCCTTCCTTTGATTAGGCCGAATGTTTAGTCTAGCCCTTTGAGCAGTCCAGACGAGATATTGTTTTGATACTAGGAAATGTGGATTTCTAGTTCTTAGGCTAAGAATATGGTGCACTTTTAGTTTCAATTTCATAATTAAGTAGTATTAAAATATACAATAAATTTTTTGACTGTTTGCGATTGACCTTACAAAGGTCGAATGGAATAACTTACCACTCATTAGTGAAATACTGTTTCTCCATTTCTATTTTGTTCTGTTTTTATTGAGTGGTTTGTGAAATTCATATTTTTTATCTAGAAAATCATATAATACATGTTATAACTATCATCAGCCTAACTTTTGATCGGAAAAGTTGAAACGATTACCATTACAGTAGTTTTATTGTCCTTTTATTTTCATGAACACAACTTTCTTTGTAGAACTTAAGAAAATACTTATCTTGGACTTCTGAACCACAAAGCAGAGCGGGCAACAAACAAACAACAAACCCATAAAATTCTATGTTACGGCTGCTTTTCCAAATAAATACCCTTTGAATGTAACGCAGGCCTTGTCGGACTGCTGTAAGATAAATATAAATCTTTGTGCTCCACTAGAGATTGGAGATTGATGTGTTAATGTCAACTTATAACTTTATAAGAGATAGATTGATTAGGACGTGTTACACTGGTGGAGGTCACAAGAGATAGCGGATATTATGGTAAACTTTATTTTATTCTAGAATGAATTGTTACTAAAACTCTAAAAACACCGCCAGGGTTGCTAAAATCTTTAAGCTTACCGTATAACTTAAAGAAAACAGCATGCTTGGAAGTAATAGAACTATCTGTTACTGGTTCAGTTATTTTTAAATTAATTCGTATTATGATAATATTGATAGTCTTTTCTTCTTTGAACAAATCCGCTTGCAACTTGAGTCAAGCCCCACAGTACAGCCGAGGTCGGACTTACATATTAGGTTGTGAGTGCTGTATGTGATGTGCATACGCAAGAAACCAACAAGGTGCCGATGCTATCAAGGAACTCTAGACAAACCTCGGACCGCGACAAGTTAGCAGAAAAGATAAGAAAATGCGGAAAACAAATGATAGCTGCTAACTTCCTGTCTGCTGAAACTTTTTTCGTGAAGAAAATAAAAACAAGATAGTTGAATTCGAATTAATAGGAAGGAGAACTTTGAATATTTAGTCCACCATAGACGAATTCCAAAAGAGAAGACATTATTATTATCAAATGAGATTTTGGTTGGTAGATTAGTAGTTAGTAGTAGATTTCTTGATCGAAAATTTTAGAAGGTATGTATGGTAGGGTGAATGAGGTTCTCGTAGTATTTATAGATAGATAGATAGATAGATATTCTTTATTGTACAAAAACAATTACATTTGAAGCAAATTACAGAGAACAATGTACAATTTAGGCGGTCTTATCGCTAGAGAGCGATCTCTTCCAGACAACCTTCAGGTAGAGGATCGTAAGTGAATTAAATAAACCAAATGTGGGTGAGCTAAAATAGTAGAGGAAAGTACTAATAAAACTACTATAAATAAAATAATTGAAATAAGGTCAGAAGATACGGACTAAACACTACAGATACATAATTAAATTACTACAAAAATATACATACATTTCAATAATATTTTATAACAGACGTACATATACCATACATATATACATATATTCAATTGACAAGGATTACGCAGCATACCGAACAACTAGCACAACAAAAAGAAAAAAAGAAAAAGGAATGGGCGATCACAGTGAAAGGAAATAAGCTTTGACTCGGGATTTGAAAATAGGTAAGGACTGGGCTTGCCTGATGGGCAAAGGCAAGGAATTCCACAGGCGAACGGATTGGACAGTGAATGAGTCAGTGTAGTAGGAAGAGGAGTGTGGTGGGAATGATAAAAGAAGTTTCCGACTCGAACGCATAACATCGCTCCTGGCAGACTGCTGGAAACGAAACAATTCCCTGAGATAAGGAGGTGATCGTGGATTGAATAACACTGAGTAAAGCAATGAAAGAATGTGAAGGTCTCGACGACGACGTATTGGGAGCCAATTCAGCTGAGCGCGAAATTCGGAGACATGATCATACTTACGTAGACCGTAGATTATGCGAATGCAGAAGTTTTGGAGTCGCTCAAGCTTATTAAGAAGATTCTGGGTAAGATCTAAGTAACAACAGTCAGCGTAATCAAGAATCGGCAGAAGTAAGGCTTGTACAAGTCCAATTTTGGTGGGTATAGGTAAGAAATTACGTAGCCTGCTGAGCGCACCTGCTGATGCAAACACTTTCCTGCTAACCTCGCCTATCTGTTTGTCCCAGTTAAGAGAACTGTCGATAAAAATCCCCAAGCTCTTCACGACTTTACTATAGGGTATTTGGACACCATCAAAATATATAGGAGGCATAGAATTCCAGTTGATTCGAGAAACCAACCATGAGCTACCTATGACAATTACTTGGGTTTTCGCTGGGTTAACCTTAAGGCCGAAAGTCGTACTCCAGTCCAAAATACGATTAAGGTCAGCGTTGAGAACCTGGACGACCTCATGCAGGTCACTAAAGGAGCCCTGGGAATAAATCTGCAGATCGTCTGCATACAGGTGATATGAAGAAGAAAGATTACGAGAAATAGAGTTTATAAAAATAGTGAAAAGGAGAGGAGACAAGACGCCGCCTTGCGGAACTCCGGCAGAGATGGCGCGCCACTCAGAGAACGAGTCCTCAACCCGCACGCGCTGCCGGCGTCCCTGCAAGTAACTACGAAACCAGTCAATAACTGCTGGAGATATGTTAAGAGAGCGAAGCACACCTAGCAGAATATCAAAGTCTACCGAATTAAAGGCATTACTAAAATCTAGCAATGCCAACACAGTCAAACGTTTGTCATCCATGCCAAGGCGAATATCGTCTGTAATCTTGACCAAAGCTGTAGTCGTACTATGACCTGGACGGAAACCGGATTGGAAGGGATTAAGGAGATGATGTTTGGTTAGGAAACGGCTGAGTTGGTGATGTACATCCATTCGGTTTTGAAATATGTCATTTTTACTAACTGTTATTCTTACAAATATTGGATTTAGTATTCGTTGTGAAATATTGAATATGTTTATTACTTAAGTTACGAATAAAAGCGTTTTTTTTTTACTCCTATTGGATCCCTTTCCTTTGAACCGAGGAGTTATATACAGGTAAGCAAATTGAGACACTACTCGGGTCGGGTCTCGCAGTATTCTTTTAGTAATATCTTTTAAAAATTGTAAGCGTGATTCAGGAATTATCAGTCCAGCGCCATCTATCATTTGTTGACGCTCTAAGTTTTCATGACATTTGTCTAGGAGCTCAGCAAGAATGCCGTTTCAGGCCATGTATAAATCAACTTTTTAAGGAAACTTAAGTGGTTCATGTGAATAAATGCACAAACATTCTTATGCGATGAAGTCAATAAAACCTATATAATGAATCACAAAATGTAAACAAAGATGTTTTGTGATGAACAAAGGTCTAATTTACGCATTTGCATTATACCATGGCTGTCGGGTAAAGGTCACTCCAGATTTTAGGTATTAGTAAACATAGATATTTCAGAGACCTCAAATCAAGCAGAGCTTGTGTTATGGTGGATGTCGAGGACTGATATACATACTAAGATAGTTCGAATTTAATACTTGAATTTAGAATATGAAAGAGGCTGGACACAGAATTACCCACGAATTGAAACCATGATCTGCTGTTTAATAGGTAAAAGCCTTCTTAGACATGGCACCAATAAACCATACAAAAAGTCCACCTTCTAGAAGCAACTAAGAACTTGATGAATAAAATGAATAAACCACTCAATCAATCAAACTGTCCATTTCAGTTAATTTCGGTACCATTTCAGGTTGATTATTCATTTCGGCACATTGCCATAGACGTAAGATATTGATCAATAAAATGGGCATGTAAGGGGTGCTTTCAGTGTTGTTTATCAATATCGTAACCACTATTATATTTCTCAGCTGGACCCTTGGTAAGTAATAATGCCGGACATTAAATCATGCCAACAGCTCACATACTTACCGGTCCACTTATAATATGCTCTTTGCTGAGGCCATCGTGGCTTTACCTTACCGTAGACTTACCGTGTTTCATATTTCTAAGAACATGAGTTACTTGGTTCTTGGGAAGCGACAGAATGTCAGCGAACGTCACCCGTTGAGTCAAAGAAGATTGAAGATAAATCTTGATCCTACCATATTACGTATGGACTAACAAATTTTGCAAGAAATCGTCTGATGTCTCTAACATGAGATTAAATTACAAAAATGAAAATGTAACAAAAGCAATGAAAACACCGAGCAAAGCCATATAGTACAGGACTCAAAGATAGTAACAATTATATTCAACTGAATTGCCTGATAGTGCTAATGATCAAGCCATCATTATCCCTAACCTCGGCGAACTGGGACAGAGCCCACACGCACTTCCCCGAAACCGTCGACTACGTCAAAATAAACCGCTCAGTTGACAAATGCACTCGACGTCCGCATTGGACCCGCTAATAATCGTTATCCACCAATATGGGCAGGCTGGTTTTTTAGACCCTGCCTTACATACTTAGCCTGGCCGGTCCGTTAGTCCAGGCTCCGCTAAAACACAATTTTAAACCTTATCGTGGCGAGATAGATGCGAATGGATTATCCAGTCTGATTGACATATCGACTGTTGTTGGTGTTATCTTATCAGTGGGTCTGCACGCGGATGCAGCATCAATTAACTGGTAATGTACAGGTGAGAATTAAATCAAAGTAAACACGAGGCGTGCTCAGAGTAAACTAGCTGACTGGTCCGAAGAAGCTAAGAGAAGATACGTATGAAAGCAGGTAAGATTGGACAAAAGTACCGAAGTGAGTTAATAGCTTGCTTTTTGCGTGAAACAACCTTTACCGCTAACGATGCAACAAATCGTCTAAAAACTTGGTTGCAGTAACAAAGTTTTGACTATTTAGATAAACTTCTACCAAAGTTGTTCCAATGAAATTCCAATGAACAGTATCTTTTTTTGTATTTTTTTTAGAGTGCGTTTCGTCACATTATTGTAAGTTTATATGCAATCCTTCTGTGGTGAAGCTCTACATCGCAGGACTTTTGCGCTTTATCTTATCAACCAAAAATCAAAGTTATTGTAAATATTTGATTATTTTACCTTTTTCGTTTTATTCCGGCATCATTTTTTTCAATAGTTATCTATCTTTCAAACTGCTTCCACGCAATGTTGAAACTCGGTGAAACGCGCCAAAACACAGAATACTTTTAACGCAAAGTCATAGACTTTTTGATTCCAATACAAAACCGTCCGATACAGAGTGCGTTCCCAAGTTTTTTTATTTATTATTGTCGAAAAGGAAGCGCGTTGCTGAGTGATATGCGACACGTGATGGTGGCTCGTAGACTAAACGACACATAAACTAGGACCGTCGTTGATGCAAAATAAACTTTAACAGGTAAAATACAAGACCGATAGTGCCTTCTCACTCTCGGCTCCACTGGACGGGCTGTGAACTCCTAAAATAATATTTCAGTTCGAACCACTTCAGGTGTTACGTAACCAGGGTTATAATTATAATGTTTAGAACGACGCTTTAAGGCAAAGTTGGCGAAACGAGGTTCCGATCTTGGAGATTCAATACGAGCTGCTTAGAATTAAAAGTTTACAGAATAGAGTAACTGGCAATTCACAACATGTAGAGGTAGAATTAGGTGTAGAAGTTCTTGCAATAAACGTAAGTAATAACGTATCTTTGGAGCTGCCTGCTGTGCTTTGTGATTGCAGACAGAAATCGTGGTGTTTTTTTTAGACATTTTAGAATTTAACAAGCATGCAGACTACCGGCTCGTAAGCAGTTACCGCAGCCTATTACAACATTTAAAGTTTTTCCAAACCCCTCTTGAAGAACTCCATGCTCATCATTAATCAACAAAATCACCCCTTACATGATCACGGTAGACAAAACTGCATAGATAGCAATCAATTACTACCTACTGGTATTACGCTGATGTGCTTCTTACTTTGCCTTTTTTATTTATAACTAAACAGACATTAAATTATATATTTAATTTATTAATTTTGTATCGATAGAAGAACGACTAACCAAGTATGGAGTGGCGCCGAGCGATACCATCGCTTTGTCTACGTGAGTAGCCTGTGCGCAGTTCAATATGGAAATTGAGGAAAACCATAGCACGCTAAGTGTCAGGTTAAGTAGTCTAATTGCCATTGTGTGTGCTAATGAGATAATTGTCGCGGCATCTCATAATTTGCAAAACAATTAGATATCCCCAAGGTAGACTATGACTGGACCTTATAGGTTCTATAAGCCTAGAGTAAACCTAGGATTAAAAGGAGGTTTTAAAAAGGACTTACTGCAGGTTTGTTAAAAATACCATTTACTGACTTGCTAAGGTACTTAATATTGCATCAAAATCATCCTGACACTGTAATTAGTTATGATGTTACTTTATTTCAATTGTACAAAAGTTTCTGAAACATAAATTCAATGGACGAAAAAACATTATATGGAATTATCGACACCAAAAAAAAAGTAGTATCAAATATTTTTTTTTATAAATTCTTAAAGAAAATATTCTGTCGGTCCGGCTTGCTTGTTTTGATGGCAAGCAAAAACACTTAGCAATCTTGCATAAAATGTTTCATATATCGCGATCCAAAATACCATGAACTCATTTTTCCCCTCGTTACAGAAACCTGCGCTTTCTTCATATTAATCGGTCGACATTTTCACTGGTACCATTGCGCCCTCCAATTAATTCTAAATGTCATATGTGTTGGGCTCTTTGGTATGGACTAAGTCAAAAGCGAAAGCGGGGTTAAAAGGATTCCTGGATTTAAAATCGCTCTTTGTAAAAGATCCACGGCAAAGTAGCGTTTTCAGTAAGGCAGGTGTTTAGTAGCATTCGTAGTACTTCATCGTATTTTTTTACATAAAAGACACAACATGACACTTAACCTTTAACGTGAAATCAGAGCGGGGACATAACCATAGGGAAAATATCAACCATGTAGAAAACATCTAGGAGATATTTAAAAAAAATGTCTCTGCTCCATTTAAAGCTTTAGATTCTAATTTTTCTTCAAAAGCATTGTCCGTTACGTGGCACTAAATTTCAAATATCTTAGTAAAGACTTCTGAACCTAAGAGCACCTACTCACCTCTTGTTACTTGCACCTCAACGCCCTCGACATTTGCGCGCGGTTTTGCCGAAACTGGCCCGAAGCTCGGTCAACTCTTGCGCAACGCGGGTTATCATTTGCATTCATTAAATTTATGAGGGAAAAATAGAGTGCGTTATTTAGCGGCGGAGAAAGCGACGCTGTGTGGTCTGTTTAAGGTTACACACCTGATAAAAAACCTTATTGCTTTTCGAATTGTATTTATACTCTTATTGGATTTCTATTTTTAAAGTGTCTAGTCTCGAGGATTTTACATGCGGGTGAAATTGCGCAATACGAAATACAAACTAATTTATTTTTGAATGTTATAAGGCTATTGATTCAATAGCATGTTCGATAAATTAGAAAGACAGACCCATGTTCGTTCGTAAAAGTATCAGTATCACATAGAAACAACTGGAAGGTGAAAACCTGAAAGGAGTGCCCGACCCCCGATTAATTTATCAATAGCTAACTTGAATGGATAAATCGGGGCCACTTCTGTTTGTATTTTTGGAACACTTATTGTATTTATGTTTTGCTCTACCTCTGATATTAAAACTGAAAAGTTCTGATAGAATTAGATTTAGATATTTTCAGTACCGGATGGTTTTCGTCTAGGTAATAAAATCACTGAATGGTAATATTTACTTTTCCTCCGAAAATTCATGGCGTTTCCTTTAAATGAATGTCGAGAAATTAAATGTACAACTCAATCTGTTGGTTTAGATCACTCAACAGTTTTAAATTCAATAGCTCAGTATTTGAATTGAAAGAGTCTATGCTTGTTTTTGGCTCATCGGCGCATATTTCTGATCTAGGTCAATACAAACTAGGTTTAGCCGAGAATAGTTCCTTTTTAGGCACGCGTTCCATATGATTAGGTCCCAATGATTGGCGCAGGTCACATGCCTTAGAGCCTTGCGGTCGCTTCTGGTTAACATGATGAAATTAAGAGAATTTGTTTGTATGTGATAACAAGAAGAAGCGCTAGCAGTTTGACGTCTATAGTAGTTTCTAATGGTTACGAGTTTTTAAGACAGAGTCGTTGATTTAGAACTTTACTAGATCACTTCAATTAGTCCTTGTACATCTATAAGTAATTATGTTATTAAAAAACAATTGACAATTGATTGTATTCTCAGTCCTTTAAATTTTTACCTAATAATGTAGTACCAATTTGGAGTCAGTAAAACCCGTGGAACGAAAATAATTATTGCCGAACATTTAATTCCGTGATGTCGTACATAAACCTTCGTTACTAACGATTGAAGCATTTAAACATCCTTGTCTAAAACAGGATAAAAACGGAATACCAATCGAGCTACTGATCCGTTGTCACCTGAGGTTCTGATTACGCCACTGGGTGGCCACTAATGTCCTGACGATTACCGCACCTACCGCAGCAGGGAAGTAATGACGCTTCTATCATCGATGACAGTATCGTCGAGGTGGGAAATGACATAGGAAGCAATGCCCAGGAAATTGTTTTGGACCTGTCTCCTAATTTATCATACATGCAAATAAGAATTAGAAAAAATTAAACCGATTTGGTTAGTAAAGTAGTCATTCTTATTTGTATTCGCCTTTATTTATTTATTGTTTATCGCACAAAATAAAGAGAAAAAAAAGACAATTGGCGGACTTAATGCCTGGAGGCATTCTCTACTAGTCAATAGCAAGGCATAACGGAGAATTTAGGAAGTTTGGGCTGTGCAACTTGTTTTATGTTACAGTTTTGGTTAAAGATTCAAAACTTTCTATCTATATACACTCTACAGGAATTAATATTACGATTAGAATTGGTTGCCGTTGTTTTAAAAAAAACGTAATGGGACGTTAAATGTTCATATCACGTACACATAGCACAACTAGTGTCAAGTTTTCAACTACACCACCGACACTTTTATTGACACTACGACTATCGCACACTTCGCGAGTCATCTCGTCAACCAAGCGTTCAGTCCCGACTCCCCAGACGTCCAGTCGTCTAATTGGGATCCACAAATACCTAGACGACATAATGTGACAAATAAAAATTCCGCAAGCCGAATATATTGCGGTGAGACCGCGCGCGTTGAAAAACTGTTATGGATTGCGTCTGGTCTCCGAATCTTTGAAGTCAAACATTACTACAGGTAGTTTAAATTGACTAAATACTTGTTAGGTCTGAATTTTATTCAATGTCTTCAATTCTAATAGCTGCAGGAAAAACTCATTAATTTCCAATTTGATTCTAACTGTAATAAATCTAATCAAATTTTTTAGAACTCTTAGCCAAAGTTGTTACTACTGCTAACATTCGGAATAATGTGATTCATTGGTCTTTAGTACCTAAATAATTATTGGTAAGCTGTCTTTACTAATCATTATGTTACTCTAACAAAAGTTTGGAGATGCGGCAGCTGTGATTCCAAAAACGTAATTTCATTAAATTAGTATTTAATCCCTAACAGCTGCCAGTTAAAATTGGATGTAGCATCAAATCGAACATTGACAAATAGTTACAATTAATAGGACTATGGGCGACTTCGGACTGGGTGGGTGCGGATGTACGCGTTAATTACAAGGCCAGCGGTCCAATAGTCCCAGCCATTGTGATCGGCTTAGCTGACGGCCTATTAGTTGCCAGGTACGGTTGAACATTTTATTCAAAACCATTTTTGACTCTGGAAGTTCAATATTTAGAATTTGTCATGTCACGACTGTATCAGCGGGTAATATTGGCAATAATAGTACCACCAATACCAATTACAGTGAAGTCGTCAATAAAACATTGAAAGTTTGAGATCCTAGATAGTCTATACAGGTTTAAAGACTTTATTTTCAAAAAGACTTACATAAGTCACTTACATGAAAACAAAAAGAATAGTAAAAATAGAAAAGTTGAGCTTTTCTTTTGCTCCACCACCAAGCCTTATACCCCAATACCCCAATTAAAAAGCACAGAAGAAGACTGACGTACATTAATGACGTACACATTTTATTCAAAGTTCAGAATTGGCATTGAGCATTAAACTTGGCGGTTAATTTTGCAGTACAAGTAGAAAAATATTAGAATTAGGATCTTGAAGGCAAACGCAGCAAGAAACGACCAAGACCTGATAAAAATCGTAAGGATCTAATGGTTGCTAAGCGTAAACTTCAAACTGGTATAATTAGAAGCTAACAAAAAAAAACAAAGGACTGTCAACAACGGTCAAATAACGTAACAATAGGTGGCTGCAAATGATGATGATGATGAAAATATTGCTTACAAAAAATGTTTCTGAATCTTACAAAATCTATAAACACAGCCAAGTTTCTACTAAATAAATCAAGATTATTGTCATCGCAAAACATTTTTAGTGCACCTGCTCTTTGCAGTTCCCGTTTCTGTTTAATTTTGATGCAAGGCATCACGAGTATGGTTTTATAGCTACAATTAAAATCTACGGCATGGAACTTTACTTACGTGTGCTAACGTAGTTGATGTCTTGTAGCGAAATTGTTTTGCATATAGCAAAATAGTGTCCTTAGTCTATTTCTGATGCCTGGTTTTTGGGTTTTCATCTCTTCAAATACGACACAGACTCAGTTATGACTTCAAGTCTGTTACATTCATGAGTTAAGTTACACTATTACACTACGAAAAACGTTTAAAGTCGGATCATAAAATTGTTTTGACATGAAAAAAGAAAAAAATATTATCCTTATTCAGATTCCTATTATTGTTATTCCTTTGTAAGGTTATAATTATTGTTTAGTCTCCTAATTTTATTCTAATTTTGACTTTCATCTTATAATTAATTACTACCATTGCGTTTTTTCATGATTTTAACACATTGGAACACAATGTACTTTGTTATAGAAAAAAGAATTGAATTGAAATACGAAGTTGACAAATCATGTTATTAATATACGTGAAATAAAGTAATACCGTGTTTTTCGCATTTTGTAACAGCATTGCAACCAAATACAACTAAGCATAATTTTATACCAATTTTATCAGCAAAGCGGTATCAGCTCAAGTTAGACATTCTGTAATATTAGTCAATGCTTCTGTCTGCGTATTATCTTCGAATCTTAACAACTCCGATCGTAAAATTTATAATACTACGTATGTTAATATTTTAATAGGACAGGAGTTGCCGAACCGTGGAAGGAATAATGGAAGACAGCAAGGCGTGACGGCAGAGCTTAGATCGCTCGAAAATTAAAAGATCATACGTACATACTAGCGGTGATTATTATGCAGAACATGCATTTTTGGAAGCTACTACTTTTAGTTTGAGTTTATAAATTGTTCTGCGTTGTAATAACTTCATTGAAGGGAGATGTTGGTGTGGTAATGTAACTGTATGTATCATAAACTCAAGCTTTAAATGCGCGAGGTTGCTAGATTTTGCTCGTTTATGTATAAAAGTGGAAAGAATACCGGAAATAACACATGGATTTCGAAGATTCTTTTCAAATTTATTTAGTCAGCAAACATTTTCAGGTTCAATATTTACATTAACACTTCTTCATGGTCATACCAAGCTTTTTAACTTTTATAAAAAACTGATCTATTTACATGGAGCATTCAAAAATGATGATAAAACAACCTATCACACGAGAGTTTTGAGTATGTACATCAAAATGGACGAGACAGATTTACAGTCCAAAAATGAAAGCATTGAACATCAACAAAGGAAAAAAAACTGCGGATGATATCCAGAAGATAAACACTGCTTACAAGTCGAACGTAAACAAGTGGGGAGCCAAGCGCCGTTTCAAAGAACGGCCAGTGATATGGAAGGCAATCCAGCGATTAATATTCAACACGCCGCAGACAAATTGATTGTCCGTACCTAGGGGTTAATGACTAGAAATCATATACATTTGCATAAGTATAATGCTTTGATGTATTTTCATCCTTGTCATTTGAAATAGAAAATATTTTCCACGTCCCAGTTCAACCTGTTTTGAAAATCTTTTAGTTCATGTGTACGGACTAAAAATATAAGAAACTTGTATTAAGGTTTTAGACAAATACACAAATATTGCAAGAGTTAAAATGTAGGCGATGCTTAGTAATGTTAAAGTTGGTCCTCTACTATCAGTTGTTTTACCAAATAACACTTTAGAAATATTCATATGGCCCGCATGTGGATAGCAAGATTGTGAGAAACTGATGCATTGAGTGTTGATAGGTGACGAAAACATAGAAAAAAGCGATCCTTAAAACTTTTCCATTGTATTCGAACAGTTCCTAAATAATTTAGATGGTTGAAGAAGTAACAACCCACGGATCGGATGATTGAATTTAGAGTTCAATACAAAAGATTGAAGATTTGAAGTTCATTTAAATCTGTTTCATGTTTTTCTATTGACGTAATGCGACTGCAATGTTATTGTTATAATCTTTAATTGTTTTACCGAAAGCTTATTTCAGTCTTCTGCCGTTTGGATTGTACCGTTTGGATATAATATCTTGAATATCAGCAACTTAGGAATAAAAAATGACAACCTGCTGTTAAGTAGTGTTTCGTTGTTTGAAAAAGAGCTAGCGCTATATAAAGCTAGCTGGTTCCTTCGCACGTTCACCAAAATGCATTTGCAGTGCTTAGATATTAGTTTAACGATATCATCTTCTAACGCTTGCAAGGTAACTCTTAGGATTGGAACTCTAACTGTTACGAGTAGAATTATTCATAATGTCGCCTTTTTAATTGTTTCATTTGTAATGTGCTCAACCGTAGTTCCTCAAAGACGAGTGTCTAGGTGAGGAGGCTCCGAACTGTCAACGGACGGATTCGGCACGGCGTTTGAATGGATGACGTCATTATACGCTCCAGTTCCGACATGTCGGTGCCCGTTCGGCAGCGTAACGATCGCGATCCCCGTCAATTCGTCTACTGTTTCATTCTTATTTCGGCGTCTGACTGGCTGAATTTGACTTAGAATAAGTCAGGAACTGCCACTTTCCTGGACAAAGTTTGTAACTCTTATCAAGCAAAATCTTCCTAAAAAGACTTCAGCAATCAACATTTTAGCAAAATTCACCGATACGTCGATAGATCTTCAACAGTTGGTACTCTTTAGGTTTTTGAGACTGTATCAAGTTGATTAAATATTGCAATGAATGGATCTATGCAGACCCTTGACATAATCGTAAAGTTTAAAAACCTGTAACCAACAATAGTAAAACCTAAAGCTGGTGTTTAGTTAATACGATGTTATGACTTTTAAATGGCTAATAACGAACCTTTTTATATGTGTAAATTAAACATATTTTAGAACGTGTCAGGTTTTCAGGTTCAAGATGTACGATACTATCATATTATTTGTTCTGTAGTGAAGAATTGCTTAGAGCTTAAAAGAGCGCTTAGCCGAACTCCATCTCATTTATAATGGCGATGAAACACACATGGTAATAAAGCCTGATAATTCAGAAAAAATCACGAAGCATTCAATTCTAAATATGCAACTTACACGGTTTTGGAGTTCAGCATCGTTATGCCAGTATGATGTCGCTATGATTTGTTTGACACTTTTTCGAGTTTCGTGAGACTTTATTGTATTTTATTAATAGATTAGAGCAGTCTGACGGATGAGTAGTATGTTTTAAGAATTAGTACTATTCTCGTCGTTTCAAATGAATGGAGAGAGCCTAGGTGGATTCAAGTGCAATTGTTTAGTTAAACGATTTGATTGAAGATTGAAATTGCACTGTTATAGAAATTATGATTGTTTTCTCTTAATCATAGTAATGTTGAAGGTCAAATAAAAGTTTTTATTTATTACAAAAACCAGGATATTTACATAGACTGTGCTTTTCTTGGAATAAGCATTAACGAAACTTATTTATGAGCTTGATCTAGCCATGATCCTTCAAGTAATTCTATTAGTTATGTCACAGTAAAGGAATATAATGTTACATTCCTTTACCGTGGTTATGTTCTAGTATGTTCGTGATGGAAGGCTCTACGCAAGAACAAATCATTGGTCCTACTTCCAAAACTTCTGTCAAAGTTAAACAGTCCACAAATACATAATTGAGCCTGCTTGCGTTATTCGGGAAACAGTTATTTGAGAGTTTGTTATTTATTAAACAGAGTAAATCTAGTATTTTGAAATACGCAGTTTTTGTGTAAAATAATCTTCAAATACATGATTTAGCCTGCTGGCGTTATTCGGGTAACAGTTATTTGAGAGTTTGTTATTTATTAAACAGAGTAAATCTAGTATTTTCAAATACGCAGTTTTTGTGTAAGTGTGTGTAGTTGAGCTTACAACTTTTTTAAGCAACGTCGTCTTTTCAAATTTATTTGACGATGTTAGTTTACGTGCCCACTAAAGTTAGTCACCTCGTAATGCTCAACCCAATCGAATGTGGCCGCAGTCGTTGTGCAACACAAGCCGAAGACGATACGCATCTTAACTGCTCGCCATTATCGTTTCCAGCTACAGTTTTAACAAAGGTTCTTATTACTATTTCTTCGTCCACCTGACCGCATATGAAGGGTGCATAAATGAACGCGCGTGTTTTGCTGCGATCGGCGACCACCTCACTTCGGCCACTACTCCTGCGCCTAAAATGGACTCGTAATGGCTACTTGTTTCTCTACACCTGCTGCCATCGCATATTTGTTAGCAGTAAAATTTATTGGCATCTTAAATTCTATTTGTGTACATTGTGTACATGTAATTTATACGTCGTTATTAACGTCTGCGCGGTTTTCTTTGAACCGTTTTTTTGTGATTAAAATAGACTAAGAGCATGCATGCAACTGAACCACATGGAAATCGTCGTATTAGAAAACTGAAAGCGATAGTACCTTTATCCAACGTCCATGTAGCTTGTTGCACTTAACTATCACAAAACACAAGGCACTCACTGTAACCAGGCTTGTAGACTGCTCGGATCCTCCTCAGCAGGTTCTTGTTCTTTCTCAACGGCGGTCCGAGAGCAACGGCGGCGTGCCCTCGTCTTTCAGCGAACACGATAAAGTCTTTTCGGTTTTTCAACGGCACTTCGAAGCGTCCGGTGCACTGTAGAGGATCTTGTGGGGGTAGTTTTAAGCGTATAACGGAGTCTTCTCTAGGCCAGCTGCCCTGTCGATGCAGCACGCGCCTGACTTGGACGGTAGCAGCGTCGCGCGCTAAGGATTGCACGCGCGCCTCGAAGGCGGCGGGTGCCCGGTAGGCCCTCCAGGCGACGTCAGCGCGCTCGCAGAAGAGGCGGCGCGGCGCTCCGAGGACGCATGCGACTGAGAGCAGGGCCAGGCACCACGCCGCGTGCCCGCACGCCCTCATCGCGCCATCGCAGGGGCGAAGTGTCCACGTTCACAGACGCGCTATGTGACCCGGTCGGCGGCCGCCGCTCGACTGCCGGCTGAATCACACGCGCCGGCTACACCGAAATAGTACCGATACACGGACGGAGCACGCGCTTCTGATTTATCTGGTTCGATGATTAATTTGCGCTTGTTAGTAATTAGTTCGGTCGCGGTTACCACCTGATTGGGGGTTGCTTTCTTAAGGATCTCAACGAGTTACGGCTAGCTCTATTTTGTGCGTAAGAGAATTAAAATTGATTCTACGCTATCTAATGATATTTTTTCAAACTGTGTTAATCTGAAACTTAGTTTATAGCATTAAGATTTTTAGTAAAACAAATAATACAATGATAAATTCAATTGATTTCCTTGAAACAAATAAATTGATTACTGGGTTAACTTTGTTTTATGTTTGTCTGTTATGTTTTTGTAAAATCAAATGGTTGGTATGTCTTAATCATTATTCGTAATTTATCAACAGTTTTAGGGTTTTTTTTTGTTTTGGCAACATTTCGTCTATTCTTTAATCATTTTGAGAAGATGATATGTTTAGAAAAATGAAATAAATAAATAAAAAAAGTTTTGTCTTCACGAAAGGAATTATCATGTCGAAATAAGTAATGAATGATTTGGTATTCAATAAAGTCAGTTCATATTTGCATATTCTCAAATTCTCAATTCATCTATTACTTAGGGATTATTCCTTGAAAATTATTTAAATGAACTGTAGCTGTTTGTTCGTTGAATTTTAATATTACCTTTTAAACAGATTTCTGTTTAGTATCAATATTTACAGATCATAGCTTTTTTATTTGCACAACTTGGATGTTGTAGGCGATATATTTTTTTTACGTAAAATCTTAAGTTGAAATTATGAAGAGTGGAAACCACTGAACGAATTTTCATGTAAAATACAGTTACGACTATTCTATAAGCACTAGGCTAGTAAGAGACTTCAGTTTCAGATACAGGTCATAAAGTTCAAAGTACATGCAGATAAAGTGAACTCCGCTGGTACACCAATATTGCTATGTGTTACCTACAGTATTTTGATCTAACAAGTTTCAAGTGTTCGTAGCGTTCTACGAAGGTTGTAGCGTCGTAGCTATCAGCCTGCGCAGACCCGCGGTCACGTATGGAAATGAGAGCTTTGAATATTGATGTGCTTTTTTGGACACAGCATTTATAGCAGCCAAATTTCAAGTCGATAGCCGAATTAGATCCATTTTTTAGCTACAATTATCGTGTGTTGTTTGTTTTATGGTTTTTGCATGTTATAAATACTGAAATATTGATATTTCAATTTAGTATAACATTTTAAGCTTGTGGCATAAACCATGCGGACATGAATACCATTTGATGGTACATGGAGACGCCGAACCAATTAACTCAAAGACTGCAATGGAGTTGTAGCACAGGAACCTTTATAGAATAAATTCAAGAATTATTGTATCAATAGAAGCATTCTCAACGAAAAATTATTCAAAAAATATGTATCACTATCCCAGGGTGGTCTGAACCCTGCCACTGACATTATATGAAAAGTAACTATGAGTTTTCGTGTAAGTACTGTGGGTTGAGTACCACCCAGGAAGCCAGGTGACAGTCGGAAATAGCAAGCCCAGTAACACGATTTACAAATAAGAAACGTATTAGCAATAATCGTCAGTACTTTCTTCTAAATCAAAACTGCCGACAACAACTTAATCACAAAGGCTGCGCCCGAGCCGTTCGTGTTACCAAGAAACTTACAAGCGCACTTCCTTACACTCAGAGTTGACTCACTAAAAAAACTATCATTCACTAACGTTTCTCACAGGATAGTGGCGTAACGGGAGACCGGGAAGTAAACGTAGGGCTGCCAATTTTAAATCATACCCAAAATAAATTAGAGCAAAAAAAAACTACAAAATATGTATTTGTCAAAATAACGAGTTGATGTCATTCGACTTGTCGTCGATTTGGAAGAAACAAAACTAACTATAACTGATTAGACGTTGAAACGTAAAAGCTTCAAAATTAAAATTATTTGGTGGCAAAGGTAACATCAAACAAACCCACCCATTTTAGTTAAAAAAATACATTGTCAAGGAGTTGAATAAAAGAATCAACGGATTTATATGTTCAACCTTAAATTAGAAGTCGTTACATTGGCGATAATCAAAATTACATTTAATGTAATTATTTTAGCACTTTCTACAAAAGCAGCGTTTGGCGCTTCCTATAAAATGCCGGACAGCGGTTGGCTTGCACATGGCAAGCCAACCCCTAGTTCACATCCGGCTAAAAAAGTAAACAGATCGGGGAAACAACCTCGCGGGCAGGTAAGCTACCTCATTCATCAATTTATGAATGACCAATATTCTTTTTTTTCATTCGGCACAAAGGGTCGGACTTCGGTTGGATCTTTTAGGCCGAGCGATAGAACGCGCTTATCAAACAAATCGTATTATATTTATGTATCTAACAATAATCAATTCCGAAATTCTTAACACGTAATAGAGTTGGAGACATTATTTTTTACTGAAAAAGATTATGTGTCTGTGTAAACTTTGCTTCAAAGTATTTGTCCTTTGAGGTCCTTTAGAAATATAAAATGTTCGGATTCAGAGAGTTACTGAGGATGAATGAATAAAACTTGTTTCATTTATTTTTTATGTTAAGGAGTGGTTGCTGCTGTTGGTGCGGTGCGTCTATTTCAAATATGTTTTAATTTTTAGATACATTACTACTAGCAAATCGTCAGAATCACGTATTTTTAATAACATTAAAATATTCCTTACTATATGTAACGATGAGACTCTACCACCAGGCAGCGACATAAAACCGTTTTGACCAAGGCTGACGTGACCGCTTATACGACAAGTTACCCAACTCTACTCTAACAGTAGTAACTGTTTTTGTGAAGGCTCCGTCTCCTAGCCCCAGGACTACCCATTTATTAGGAAGTACGTCCAAGGTACGAGGACGCAGTTGCTTTGTGATGACCGTACTCGTAGTTGTGCAGGCCTCTGCACGCCTGATGTGAACGCCTGTTCACATCAACCTTTACGCACCTTATGCTGCTGACATAATGCCCATTTTACAATGGTCTTGTAAGGGTTGATGTAGACGCCTCTGTACTTGAGACTCACCTGAGATTGTTGCATACTTACTATCTGGGCCACCTCGTCAGTTGTGTTGTGAATGAACGTTGTCATGATTTGGGTCGGTGGTGTTGGTAATGATGCTGCCCAAAATGTATAAAAATCAACTATAAGTTTTGAATTGATGCATTCATAGAATTCTGGCGATCCAACGTAACCCAGTAATTAGTTCTCGTGTTAGTAGCTTTTTTAAATTGAAAACCTCTACAGTAACTGTGCCCTGAAAAAATAACTACACGTAAGTCACTTATTAGCAGATCGAGGTAATTTTACCTTTACACGTTTTATTTCACACCTGCAACACCTGTTTCGACTTTAAACGAAACAAAGCAACCACAACCTTGCATTTAGCAAAGAATATGTCCTATTGTTACCTTCATCCCTTTGTTTTGACACGTGGTGGCAATTAGTGGGGTGTGGGAACTTAAAGGTACGTACCTAAAATACGGGACACTTGCGGAAGGGACGAGAAAAGTTGTTGTTTCCTATCGCATTAGGCCGTTGTAAAACAATAGTGTAATAAAACCGGCACCGGCAGTTTGGAAGGTGCGCCACAGATGCGGATGGAGGTCTAACGATAATAATTGTAAAAAAAACGCGATTCGTAATCGGTTCTGTTTCTCAGATGTTTCTTTCCCAGAAAACGTGTTATGATTTTATGAAAAAAAATGAAATTTTGACTTGTCATTAATCTGGCGAATTCTTACGGCAGCCTTTAAATTTCTAGAGCTTTCTTCATGTCGTTGTTTAACTTATTACTAAGCCCCAGAGCACAGAAATTGTGCAACCACTAAAAAGTTGCTTGGTAATGCGAAACATATCTTCGTACACCTAATTATCAATGTTAGAAATTAAGATATTTAAAAAATGGGGCAATCTATACTTTAGTTTTTTGCATGACGGTACACGTTTGTTTGTGAAAAGATATATTTGTTTGCTTGTTCAAAATGTATCCCACAAAATTTTTGCTAGGCTGCCTGGGTTACAACTCTTTGGAAGTTAGACGAGCGTGCGACCAGATTGTAATGGTGTGTAAAATACTGCGGGGAAGAATAGATGTTCGGGATCTGCATGATAAGATTTGTCGTCTGTACGTGCCAAACAATTACCAGCGTCTTCGCAGGCACAAGTTACTTGTAGTACCCAAATGCCGCACGGTAGCTCGTGCGCAGTCTCCCATCCCTCGTGTGCTCACCGCCCTCAACGCGCTCCTCGACACCAGCCCTGAATGCGATTTGTTTGCGGATGCATGGTCGAAGATAATTGCAGAATGTCTGAGGTTTTGTGAGCGTGAAGTATGAATGAAATTTAATAAAATTGTATTGTTAATTGTATTGTTGTTTTATAATACTATATGTTCAATGTTAGTTTTTGTAAAATGTTTATAATGTGTAATGATAATCTAATTTAATAATGTGTAATTCCTTTGTCATATAATTGTTAATCTCTGTTCTTTTAATTAATGTAATTGGTATGTACCGTATTAATTAAATAAATAAATAAATAAATAAAACGGGAGTCCCTGAGAGACGCCTTCTACGTGTCCACCCAAAAGTTGCAGTTACAGCCCACCTTCATCAGCCGGTTCACATACATGCTTGCAATTCAGTTATTTTTTGGAAATTACCATAATATAACAGTTTTGTCACAAATAAGTAGAGGCAATGATTTTAGATATATGGTTTTGATGAGATTATAGAAGGCGCATAAGGCCGACAATCCTTATTTTCCGTGGTGGGAGATGCATGGTGATTTTTTTTTTTTTTTAGAGGCTTAAAATTAAGCGCCTGTAGTAAAATGAATCATGGTGTAATTAGAAGTTCTTTGGGCTTCTAGATCAATTTCTTTATTAAAGGGCGCAAAAATACAAAAAATAAATAAATGAGCTTTTGAAAGATATAACTTAAAGCTAAAGAGACACTGGTGCTAAATTATGAACTGAAAGGTACTCTGATTCATGTTTTTTGTTCCTTTTAAGGTTTCATACATTTGAACACGTTTAGTACATATTATTATATTATTATTATAATCAGCCTGCGCTATCCCACTGCTGGGCAAAGGCCTCCCTACCCCTCTTCCACTGAGTGCGGTCTAGAGCCATAGATATTTAGTACATCATTTTTTAAATAATTATTTATAAATAAAAACAAATCTTTAATAGCAATTGTATGGAGAAAGTTCCTGACTGACTTATTATATTTGGTTATCACTAGCACAGAGCACTAGCTCTTGAGTATGGAATTTTATGAATATTGGACCTAGAATACTTAAAAAATTCAAATTGTTGACCAAAGTTAATATTATCAAAACACTCGTCTTAACGTGAAGTAGAGTTCCATTCCCTGCGAGACTTCGGCCACCCTCCTCGTTCGATTCTCGTTACCACATAATTGTTTAAATTGTCATAATTTCGCCCGGTGATGCGGGCCACATAAATATTTATTTATCGCCCGATAACCGAGGGGGCGTGGCCACCGATTTATAGCCGGCGACACTAAAATAATAATTTCAATAATGACTTTTGTCGGTGACCTTTCCGATTAATGGGATAGGGGGTAAGAAATTAACGTTGTCAGACACGACTTGTACACGGCTTTCTGATTGGAAATTGTGAAGTAAGTGAAGGAATAAAACTCATTATAATTATAGAGAACATTCCGCACTTAAACTAATGTTAATGTGAATTCTGGATATTTATGGTCAAGTTACTTACAAGTTTCGAGTAAATTCAGGTTACCATCACTAAGCTGCGGGTTAATATTGCTTGATGACAGCGACGCAAGCTACAAGCTTACAAAGCTTCATATGTGAAATAATTAAGAAAACATTGAGGTTTATATTATTTGTGAAGATCCATAATAATAACTCAGAATCTCAAGTCAACCACATCTCCAAGACGTAACTCTGGCATTTCCTAGAAATTTATATGTCCAAAACATCGCACAGAAAAGAAAAGTGACTTGTCAACTGTAAACACTTTGACAGTTCGAACGTATTGGCATTCGTTTGTTATTGACGTGCCGAAAACTGTACAGTCCTACCAACTTATCTGTGAAATGGCGAAAATTGGAACTACGACCGCCATGTTGAAATGTCATTCGATTGTCCGTGTCAACAATTTTTGAGTACTATGGTTGTTTTATTGTGATATTTCGGAATTTATGAAGTTGAATATGCCGAAAGCCATTAAAAGTGATGCTCGAAACATTATCCTTAAGGTTGAAACCTTTTTTAAAGAAGAAGCCTGGGGCTCGGTCCCCGATTATTCCGTTTACCAAAATATACAAACGAATTTCGGCTGCAACAGGTTAGTGTTGTCAGCTTTATTTTTATAAATACCTATATTCTTAACCAAATATTTAAGTCCACGGAATATTTGTATATATTCTTACTGTAGATTAACGTAACGGTAATGCACATCTAATAGGTTACGTGTTAAATGGGTGAGCGAAATAACCTGCTGGTTTTTAAATTTCGATGAAAAAAATAGTCCTATGTTTCAGGTGTGAGTCAAGGACTTATTGCAAAAAGAGATAAAGAAGGGCATGCAGCAGAAGACACTGTTACTAAAATTCGGACACAAGGCAAGGATAGAAAACGCAAAAGTGGAATCATACACGTTGATGATTTTGACATGGGAGTTATACGGAGGAGAGTACATGAATTTGATTCTGCTAAAAACGAGGTGCCTACTGTTAAAAACCGTCTAGAGGTCTTAAAGAAAGAAATAAATTACACAGGACAGCGCTGATGATGTCGGTAGTGCAGGTTCATCTAAAGATCATAATTACTGTAAATCTGGTTTTTAATAAATAATTGTAAAGCAATTTGTTTTTTTTATTACATCCATTAGGTACTCACCACTGCGAATTATAATTAGTAATATCGTTGTTAGTGGTTAGGTACGGTCTTAACTAAATGCTGCAAATAGTACCAGGTACCTGATGCAGGGAGGGTACATAAAATCACATTGAACGAAAGTTTTGAGTGTGGAACATTTAGTTTGATTGTTAAGTTTTCCATATTCTAGGTAGTTTATCTCTCTAGTAACTGTTTTAGCTATCAAACCTTAATATCTGCAGGTTTTTCATTTCAAACAAACAACTTATTTCAATTGACCTGTTACAAGTACCTTCAAATCGTTAAATCGAAGTTACAAACATTTCAATTCTTCAATTCTTTTCAATAATTTCACTGGATCACTTTCTAAATAAAGCCATTTTTTAATCCTGAAGGAGAACTGTTTAGCGTACCTACTTAACTACAAATCAAAATATATAAAATTATTATTTTTATTTAATACTTATTTCTTATGACAAATTACCTACTTGTAAAACTTGCTCAATTTTAGGCACCTTATATTAATTAGCAACACTGAATCGACGGTGTCGTCCTCTTTCAGTTCACAGATAAGTTGGTAGGTCTGTACTATGTGCACAGCCATTTATTTACCCGTCAAATGTGACGAGTTGCAACATCCCCCAAAGGTGACTTGTCTACAGTAAAATCCCCACAATGAACAATACGCTGAATTTAGACCTGCCACTCTATACTTGTTCTGCCAAGGTTTTCTAACCTAAACTGGAATCATCTAATACAAGAGCCACAAGGAGTTTTAAAGGCAAACTTAACATTGGCAGTGCCATTTTTTGCTAACATAAACAGACGTAACTGAGAGAAATTAGCAAGATTCTCAAAACTAATAAGAACCAGATCAAGGACATCGTAGAAGAGTCAAAAGACCGGACAAGTAGGAGCCGTCTATCGCTGTGGGCATTGGGAGCAACACCTACATCTGCTGAAACATTCGAGTGTGGTTTATTTCTCTCGCGCCTGCAAGTAAATATAACTCGCACATTACGGGAATCTAGCTTGGTACCGATGGGAACTCGAGAAGGAGAACTCGATCGAATATTAGCTGAATGTTTTAGGTTCGGGAATCTATGGTACCAGTGTAACATCTCTTATCCAAATAAAATCTTGCTGTAGGTAAGCAAAGGCAAAATACTAATAATCACTTTTACTCGAATCTCGAGTTAACTAAGTATGATAAGTTTCAATAATTAGTGTATGTGAATTTTTAAAGGTTTATTTTTCTTCCACTATTTAACTTTTACAAGTATCTTATTTATTGTGCTAAGTGGTTCCTCACAACATCGGATGGGTACATCAGTCGTGAGGTTCGGATATGCGGTTAACAACTAAAGTAAGACAGTTACTACCTGAGCTGGTCAATTCAATCTTGTAGGTCTCCATAAATGCATTTTCACGCCACCAAAGGTCAAATACCATTTTTTGTTAAATTTCAGGATCATGGAACTTGCTTATAATATGGTTTATGCTGGCAGTGATTTAAGTGTCTTGCACTTTATAGAAGCAGTTTGAACGAATTCAATTCGAGTTTTCTTCGACTTAAGCTAAATCGACTTGCTTTCGAGTTATTCGGTACAATCCGGCAGTTCCTCTGTCGGCTCACTAACACTTGCTACGTCACGACACGTGTATTTTCTTTAATGAGTGTTATTATTGTGTTTAACATCTTTATTTAAAACTTTTTGAGTGAAACGCTTCTTTGTAGCACGAATACATAACATTTTAATATTTTTTGGTCTTGAATGAACATATTTTCAATCAATATCTTCCCTTGAAATCATACTTTAGGGCCCTGAAAACTTCTATTCTTATAAATACGTAGTATTGGCTGCTTGTCCAAGATTTCCAGAATGCTATGAATGTTTGCTGGATAAAGAAACATTTGCTGGACGAAAAAACAATTCAACCACTAGATGTAGATGACAGATAGTGGTAGTGGTCTTGCCGCTCATTACGAAATTCGCTGGACAAAATATGGGCTTTTGAATATCCCAATCACAAGGACGCAACAAGTCAGTGTGCCTGTTGGATTAATAGCCGTGCGTGTATGTTCATCCTCATGAATCGGCTATCGGAATCATTCAAATATTTGATCGATCAGTAACACTTATTTAAAGATCCCAATTCCAATTGCGCGGTTTACCAGTGTTGTGTTCAGAATGTCTTAGTTGATTAGTACATTTTATTAGTACCATCAACATCGAACTGAACGCAATCAAATCCACCGACAGCCAATAAATCAAATTCTCCGAAATAGCGGTCCACGATTCACCCGAAACCCCCTACGAACATTTGGCGAGTGCCGAATTTGGGCCAACCTTGGTGCAAACGCGCGT
Source organism: Udea ferrugalis (assembly GCA_950022985.1). Taxonomy (NCBI): domain Eukaryota; kingdom Metazoa; phylum Arthropoda; class Insecta; order Lepidoptera; family Crambidae; genus Udea; species Udea ferrugalis. Next base: position 1,698,269 of record OX465521.1, read on the forward strand.
TATCTCAAATCGAAGCGAAGAAGCAATCAGTATTAAAAATGTTAAATGTCGATCCACATCGATCGGTGGATGGCCGATTAAAATCGCTCTAAAATAATGATTACCTCCCTTACGGATAAGTATGAGTACAGTGAATGCTATAATCTGAACACAACCGCAACTTCAAGATAAAATATAAAGTCAACTTTGATTTCCTTCTTTTATGTTCATTATTGATTTTGAACTTAAACCGCTGGTACACCTTTCATTAAGCTTAAACATTTATGTTAGAATATTTTCCATGTCATGCTGTCTGTGTCTTGTTTGAATGTAACCTTGTTGGTGTTCAAGGTATATATAAATTAAAATAACTGGAAAGTACATTTAGTGGATCCTTTTGACTGGCCTGGCTATTAGCACTGAAATTAGTAAGGTCAGTCTAGGCTAGGACAATCTCTCATGAGACATAACTTTGATAAAATAATGAGAGGACCTCACAGGCTCACACAGTTTGCAAGTAATTTTTACTTTATAACCAGTAACAATAAGTCGAATGTATAACTAGCGAACTCGTGTTTTTATTTAAGATGTCTACACCTAAACACTTTTATCTCAACCACATTTTATGTGACCTGCTCACAGCCACTCAGCTTGCTAATTCGGACTGTGTTGTCACTTTCATACTTATTATTATTTTCCAATTCTTTCGATGATAATTTGCCAATTTCTTATTTGGAACTTTACGCCAAAATCAGTGTGCACACGCATGAAGGCGGCACACCCGCAGGCGGTAGTGGGCCACCCGCCGAATTTATGAAAATAACGTCTCAACGTATTATTGTGTGCCAGCGTCGGCGCTGCACAGGTGTGCGCGCGGCTTGCGCACAGCGACGGCTGTGGAGACTTGATTTTTTCATTATCATTTTATTTTAAAGTGTTTTTATGTATTCACACATTATTCAAGGTGTTCCGTAATGAGTGGATCAACCGTTAATCAATAGGTCATTTTATTACCTACAACTATTTGAACAGTTTTTTGGAAATTCTTAAAAAAAACAAGATAAAACATAAAATTATAAATTTTACGACAAATTGCCATCTTACTGAATTTATGAACTCTCTCAAACTACAGGGCAAAGATCCCCATCAATTTGTGGGTAATTAGAACTTGCCTCAAACCACTATAAACAGGTTGGTTGGTTCGGGATATGTTCTAAAAATCCTAAAGACGCTTTGAAAGAGAGAAAAAAAATGATTTTGAACATCGCAACTGCAGATTCAAAACAAACAAAATAAAATGAAATGAACCCCACTCAGGTAAGGCCTGGACCTTATAGTTTCAGACGCTAATATTCAGTGGGACATACTGAGTGGACGCACGAACATTCGCAGCGGCTGTCAAACTGCTACACTAAGCCCTTACGTACCTAATTATGATAATTATAAAAATAAATACATAAAATACATATAATATGTTTTAAATGTAACGTGTAACCTGCCTTGTGTAAAAGTGTGTAAGCAATACATAAATACTTTGGAAGCCGTGTAGTGTACCTACTGTATTTGTGTGCATTCGAACAGTATGGTAAAACAAAAAAAAAAACTATGTAAATATCTTTTTAAAAAATGTTTGCCGTATTCGTCTCCACAGCACTCCCTAGCGGTCTAATTAAGCTTGCCGCCGCGACACGCGACCGCTGCGTCTGCGTCGCTGGAAATACCTTATATTGACCTTTTTGAATTAAATATCTAAATCGAGCCGTAAAAGCCCATTTATTATTCACTGCCATTTATCAAACCTTTCCTTTAGTGGTAATGAGCATTTCAATATTTGCCCTTTTTACTTCTTGAGACACATTTACACCTGGAGGTCCTACGTTACCTACCGTGTCGCTTAATTATTATTTATTTGTTTTTGCACCAAGTCATTTTATGTGTATGTATATTTATCCACTGGCAGAGAATGCCTTTTAGCATTAAGTCCGCCATATGTTTTTTTATAATTAATTAATATTCATTTTTTGAGAAAATGCATTAGTCACCAATAACCCGAAGATATAGACATCACTAAATGTTTAAAACATAAAGGATATGATCCTCACAATCTCCCATAACATTCAACAATTCTATTTTTATTCAAGTCATTTTTTTAGCGTCTACTGTTGAAAAGAATATTAAAATGCAGAGTTTAAATTCCTGAACAACTATGAATGAGGATTTTTTATCGTGCGGACTCTGGAAATATATATCTAAGTACGAATTTTAAAAATATGTTTTAGCAGCAAATTTTTTGCGATGATCCTTTGAGAGTAACATGAAATGACATGATGTAATTTTACAAATATTTTTTTTTATTTTAAATAAAAATTGCCCAAAATAAATAATGTCTTTTTGCCTGTTTCAAATGTTTGGCTTATAGGTAAGTTTAATCATCATTTTTCCGCGAAAACTACGCTTAAAACGTATAATTCCTTTTGTATTAAACAAGCGGTGTTTCACACAGGAGTTCGCACGTCAATAAATCTAGCCCACATTGTCTTAGGACATCACAAAAGGAGTCTAGACTTGCATTGACATTGCCACCTAAGGAGACGGGGCAAGCGCGAGTTGGTGCACAACCGCAGGTTCCGTACCTCTGAATTAACGCACGAGTAATGGCCCTGGTGTTGCATATGTCCATAGGCTGTGGTAACCGCCCACCATCAGGCGGTCCGCATGCTTGTTTACCACGGTCGTTATACATAAAAAAAAATCTTCAGATAGATTATCGAGTGACGTCGCTCTCGTTCGACTACCCGGTGGTTAAACAGAGCGTCGTCGCCCAGTGGTTAGAAGGTCTTGACCGGAATATCTTATAACTTTCCGAATATGAGGTACCTTTTTTTTCCCGTAGTCAAAATTGAGAAGCCCCTTTAGGTAATTGATTCCTATCACTATTCAGTATAACTTCAACATTGATCCTTTGTTGTTCCCTGTTTACTAGGTTTAGGTTGAAAGTATTCTCATAAGAAATATTTCATTTTATTTGGAGTGATATCTCACTTACATAGTTATATACAATTTAAATTTACAGTTTAATCCTAAGCCGGTGCTCGCTGCTATGTGCAAATTAAACATCTTCTTAAAGGATGAAATAGTATCACAACTTTTGACATCATTGGGTAGGCCATTAAACAGCTATTGAACAGGTACATTGATCTAAAAGCATCACTGAAGTAGTGCTACTAACATGGTAGGTAAATAATGACTTTGGAATTAAATAAATAAATAAGAATTTCATCATTCAACCTTTTCAGGAACCCTAAATATTCTTCCACGTCGTTTTATCTCCAGCCTCTAATAAATTGTTGCAAATTTATTTGGGTGCAACAAAGAAATATTTTAATTAACAAACTCTGTGTTCGCTGCCGTTATTTCTAAGTTAAAAGCAGGAGTTAAATTCTTATCCCGTCTTCACAGGATAGGATTGGGAGATACTTAATTTATCACCTCACGCATGCGCCTTTGGGACATAATTGGCTCGGTGGTCAATGTTCGACCCGCAGGCGGAGGTCTGCAGATTCGATTCTGGCGTTTTATTGTCTAACTGTTGAGGACATGACCAATTGGTCCACGATTAAAGATTTGGTTTCATTTTGGTACATCCTGTATTAGAGGTCATTAGCATTAGTGAGCATCTTTTCGCAAAAATTTAGCAACTAAAAGGTTGGTAGGTACCAAAAGTAAGCAAGTACCTATACTTATTTTATGCTGAAATAAATCTCGATGAATGTCTCGTTATGTTGTTCCCAAAGTATGTTCTATGCTTGTGCAGCTGTGTTATTGAAACCACAAACACCCAGACCCAGGAGAGAACATTTATTTTATTTTTTCTTTATTGCACAAAGAAAAAGTACAATTGGCGGACTTAATGCCTAAAAGCATTCTCTACCAGTCCAACATCGACATGAATCGAATCACCATCGAATGTTTGTGGATGAAATCTGTTTCATCCACAAACATTCGTGCTGGTGCGTTATTCGAATCCGTCAATTGTTGAGTTTCTACCGGTGCTGGTCGTATCGTAACCACTGCGCTGCGGCTTGTCGTATTTACATTAGATAATTAAAACGAAGCAAAAATATATTTTAGTATTTAAATCCCCCTGTTGTCTATGAGCTGAGGTAATGAGATAATCACCCACATGAGTTGTCGTCTCATTATGCACATGTCGTTAGATATTGCACAAAAAGTGACCTTCCGAGCCGTTGCAAGGAATCTGATGTTTTTATTTGATGCTATTTGCTTGTATGTAATGCCTAATTTGCATAAAATTTTAGAAACTGCTATTCAATATACATACATTCTCAGAAGTATACACGAGCAATTGTCTCTTTGGGGTAGAGTCATGTTTTTAACATTTAGAAGCCCCTTTGATTTGTAATTACTTAACTTTTTTTAACTACCTTCTTAGTTTTAAATAATGCATGCAGTGTTTACCTATATTATACTGTACTTTTAGATTTAAGATGTATGTGTGTGTTTTCATTGTATGTATTACTGTACAATTGTTGGTAAACCAATAAATAAATAAATAAATAAATGTTATGTTTTGTATTATATACACATTGTATTCTTAAAAAAAAAACTATCATACTAAATGATTGTTGACTAAAAAAATTGCAAACATAATAGATCAGAGACTTTAAGTACTACAACACCGGCTTTATTTATATGAACGACAAATAAAACGAAATGCTAGTATTATTACATGGCATAGTTATTAATTGCAGTGCAATTTGTGCAACGACACGGTTGGCGGCGGAGGGAAGTGAGATGGCGATGGGAGATGTAAGATAGCGAGGGGAAGGATACTAAAAATACGACTTTTAAACCGCTCAAAATGGTCAAAGTGTAACGACACTCATATAAAATATATCTATAGATCATAAACGGGACATATTTTCAACATTAGAAGATTAAAAAAATTAAGCTTGAAATTACCTGAATTTGAACCCAAATCTTTCACTTCTATATACACCAGTCCAACTTCGGGGTTCCGGAGATCGTTTTAATATACGTGCTGATACAGATGTAACATTCAGATGTTCCATGCTTACTGTGTACCGAGATACGAAAGGGATAAAATGACTGGTACATATAAAGCTGCTGAAAACCATGATAAAAGATGGTGTAGCAGTTGAAGTAGTACCTGAACTCTTTAAAGTTGACTGTGTTTAACATAAGATAAGATTTATTATTTATTAGGTCACCAACAAGACTTACACGAATGCAATGATTCAGGATACAAAATTACAACAAAAACAAGATAACCCCCTATTTGGACCTCACTGGCTGCTTCCCATCAGGTGGAGTAAAGTCATCATGAAGATCATAATAAAAAAAAAACTTCAGCAAACTTCGCTGTCAAAGGATAAAAATACTAGGGAAAACAGCTTTGGCAAGTGATCATTGCTCGTTGCTGCCAATAGGAACCGCACTGTGACTCTGGATCCTACCGAGTCCCCTAAACTGCACTCTGACGCAGTCAAAAATAAAATTAGTATTTGTTTAAAATACAATGCTCTTCCTAAAAGCCTTAATTTGAACTTTCAGTGATTCACTTTCACACGGGGCGTCGAGATGGCCGTTCCGGTCGGCGCGTCCGCTCCGCGCCGCCACCGGCCTTATCGCTGTGTAATTATTGCGTCTGGGGATCTATTTGTGAATCGTGCGATTCTATATGGTTATAGATTATTTATCAGATAAACATTACAGACCAAATTCTAAAACTGGAATTGAAAACGTTTTGAAAACTTCGATTACACTCAGTGAGTCACTATAAAAAAAATACTATGCATACTTACGGGCCCATGGCCTTTAATAAATCTTAAGTACTATAAAAAATAAAGAAACTAAATAATTGAGAACGATTTCATTGAAAACTATGAAGAGCAAAAGTCTGGTTAAACTTATATTTTTAAATCCCATAATTACTTGCTAGTTTATCTGAGTCCGTTCGAGCAAGTACAAAAGCTCTACGCTTCTCTGGGTCCACCACCACCACCGCACTGTACTTTGATCTAATATAAAATTACTTATTACAATATCCGAAATAGGCCGAAATGCCACCTTGCCACTTAGTTGTTTGGTGTTATTGGCTCAGATAAATAGGGTAACCAAAGTTTTTTTTATACCTAAGTATTTGTTGGAGATTTTAAACAGGATGTAAGAAAATGTGTCCTTCTTCTTCGTAAAAAAACATTAATGTCAAGCTACAGCAATGACTACCGATTCCAAGATCGGGCATCAGGGGGCGAGCGCCGCGATGCGTGGCGGTTGAGGTCGCGGCCGCGTCGCGTCACGCCGGCGAATTTAGCGACGTTGATGGGAGCATGGCGTTTAGACCTTTTTTTTTTTTTTTTTTTTGACGCGGAGAATGCATTTACGCACTATCCCGCTCCCTGGGTAGGAGAGCGGGGGAGTGTGGGACTCGCCCACCCCAATGGGGAAGGGACTACCCACTAAACTCCGCGGAGGCCATCTTCCGCGCGTTACCGAAGGTCCCCGAGTACCACCGCGAGGGACTCTACCGGCGGACCCCTGGCGCGCTATGCCTGCTTCCCGGCTCTACTCGAGAGGAGTTATATCTCCCCTCTTACACCCACCGGTGTTAACGGCAGTGCGAGGCCCCCCCGCACCGCCGCCCTCCACGGAGTCGCCTGTGCAATGGAGGCGCACGGTCCCCACCGTGTGCACTCCTAGCGACCCCGGGGCCCCCCTTTAGTCGCCTTTTACGACAGGCGGGGGGGAACCTTGGCAGTATTCTAATGACGGACCGACCGGGACGACCTAGGGCGCTACACCCCTGCCCCGTCGTCTCCTACTTTGACGACCTGCAATCTCTCTTTGTCGTTCGGCAGTCTCTTTATCCGAGATTACAGTGTCGCAAAATTCGGCTACTGCCGACCATATGCACCTGTCGACTGCCATACCACGCACCACTCTGTGCAGAGTAACATCTCCACCAAGCTGTGCGGCCAGTGCACCGCGCTCTCGGGCCCAGGCCGGACACACTTCCAATGTGTGCTGGGCTGTGTCCTCCGGGCTGTCACAATGGTGACACCTGTTGGACGTCTCTCGACCAATACGACACAGGAACTTTCCAAAGCACCCATGCCCCGAGAGGACCTGTGTCATACGGAATGTCAAGCTCCCGTGTCTCCTCTCCAGCCACTCGTCGAAGACCAGATGGACGGCTTCGGTGGTCCAGTGCCCTGCACTGGGTGTCGCCAGTCTGTCTCGCCACATCTGTCTTGCTTCATTTGCAAAGTTGGCACGATGGTGGTTTATTTCTTGGTCTGCTGGCCTGCTACCGGATCTGCGCGCCTCCTCCCGCCAGAAGAAAACAGCGGAGAGGGCTCTCGCGTCCAAATCCCACGGTAGTGATCGTGCCAGCAGACACGCCGCCTCGTATGATATCGTGCGATACCCCCGTATAGCCCTGATCGCCATCGTCCTCTGCGGTTTGCGCAGAATGGACGCTGACTGGCGAGTCAGAGCTTCTGCCCATACGGGGGCTCCGTATAAGGCGATGGATCGCACGATTCCCATATACAGCTTACGGCAGCTATCGCCAGGTCCAGCCAAGTTTGGTAGTATTCTGCTAAGGGCGTTGGATGTTTTCAGCAACTTTGGTGCCATCCGTTGGAAGTGGGGGCGGAAACTGAGCCGGCCGTCGAGGACAATACCAAGGTATTTAACGGTCGACTCGACGGAAAGGCGAACTCCGCCTACTACAATGTGCGCTCCGGCCGGAGGGGCTCGCCGAGGTCCGTGAAAACACAAGACTTCGGACTTGTGCAGAGCCACCTCCAAGCCCAACCGCCGAATGCGCCCCACCACATGCGCAGTCCCAGCCGTTGCTAGAAGCGCCGCATCCCTAAACGTTTTCCCCCGGGCGCTTACCAGGGTGTCGTCCGCGTAACACGTAACGCTGACACCCTGTAAGTTACCTCCGCGGAGCACCCAGTCGTATGCGATGTTCCAGAGCAACGGGCCAAGGACCGAACCCTGGGGAACACCGCACGACATTGGCCGGCGCAGCCATCCGTCTCGCCCGGGGTACTCTACGTATCGCTCATTGAGGTATGACCCAATGATCTCTCGTAGGTATACCGGGATCCTGTGGTATTTAAGGGCCTCTTTAATGCAGGCCCAAGGGATCGTGTTAAAAGCGTTAGCAATATCAAGGGATACTGCTAACACGACCTCACCCTTGGCTATGGCCTGCTCGGCTTGTGCTCTCACCCGTAGGATGGCATGCACTGTGGATCTGCGGCGTCTAAAGCCATATTGGCAGTCGGCCAAGTCCGGTCCTGTTCCTTCCAAGTGCTCGATAAGACGGGCAGCGATGATCCGCTCCAGCAACTTGCCCATCTCGTCGAGCAGAACTATTGGGCGGTAAGCCGATGGAGAGTCCACTGGACGACCTTCCTTCTTCAGCAAGACCAATTTCCCGACCTTCCATTGCCGCGGAAAAAGGCCCTGCTCGAGACATTCCGTGAAGAACTGCTGCAGTTTCGGTCCAAGCCACTTTAAGGCGAGTACAAGGGCGCGCCCCGGTATGCCGTCTAGTCCTGGAGCTGTATTCTTCGCTCGCAGCCTCAGTACGGCTGCACCAAACTCTTCATCGGAGACCGCGGGCACCTCAGTTGAACTCATTTCGGACACACCTGACGGAACCATTAGCGGAGGAGAGAATTCATCTCGTGTTGGGAACAGCGTTGTCACAACATTGTCCAGAAACCGGGGTTCCAGGCTCTTCGTTAACGGGGGAGCCCACGGACGCAATTTCGCCATTGCCAACCGGTATGGCCGCCCCCACGGATCCCTGTTAAGGGTGTTGAGGAACTCATCCCGCGCGTCTGACTTTGCCTTGATGATGGCAACCTTCAAAGTTCTCTTCGCCTCCCTATATGCGCCATAGAGGATGGCCTCCTGGTCCTCATCCCGATACGCTCTGCGCCGGGATCGGGTGTACTGGCGTCTCGCTCTTACACAAGCGCGCCTAAGCTGCGTCAGGTTTGCGGACCACCAGTACACCTGGCGTCTGGGTGGGAGGGACCTAGCCCGGGGCATGGCTGCGTCACAGACGTGTGACAGCGCCTCGCGGAACCAGTCCGCCCCAACATCCACCCCAAACGAACCGTCCGGCACCGGCACCCACGCTTGGACAATAGAGGCCAACTCCAACGCTTCCCTGTCGAGGCGTTTAATTGCCCAACGGGGGCAGTCCCTGCCGGGGGGATTCTGCCTCGGACCGGTGTGGGGCGTCACATCCGTAGAGACGTCGAACCGGATATACCGGTGGTCCGAGAACGTCTCCACATCCTCCAACACCCTCCAGTCCGATACACGGCGCGCTAGAGCAGGGCTCGCGAACGTAACGTCCACGATGGACCCACCATTGTGACGCACGCACGTTTGGACACAACCCCGATTGAGGACGACTAATCCAGTAGCACCCGCCCACTCATTAACCACATCTCCTCGTGCATTAGTCAAGGGAGAACCCCATAACGCGGACTTGGCGTTGAGGTCTCCCAAGACGAGCACCGGATGCGAACGGTTTTGTCGGACCAGTACTTCCAACTCGGACATAAAAGTCTCAAATTGGGCTAGTACTTTGTTGGGGGAGAAGTAAACGCCAATTACAGTTATTTCCCCCACCAACGCGGAGACCCATCCATTCCCTTTCTCAACCATTCGGAAAGGGGGGGCGCCGGCAGCCACATTTGTAACCATAGCCACTACGCCGTCGATATCCGCCACCCAGTCATCCCTTTGGGGGACGAAAAGCGGCTCAGCCACCACTGCTACTTGCACCATCCACTGTAGAAGGCTCTGATGTAGAAGGTCCTGAGCCATTCTACAGTTGTTGATGTTCGCCTGCAAAAACTTTAGGGCCATTCTTATACGGGAGCAGGCACCATCTCCTCGTCCCTAGGTTGCGGGCGGCTGGGCGGCGGCTGGGTGATGGCCTCAGCTGCCGTCTTGGTCACTTTCTTGGGTCGCGGGGCCGTGCAGGACTTGCTGCCTACCCTGTGCCCCGCAGGCTTATTGGCCATAGCACACAATGTGCAGTGCGCCTCTGCCCGGCACTCGACAGCCTTATGGCCGAGCTGACCACAATGAAAACATTGTTGGCTGCGGTCAACTTCCGATGTGCAGCGCCCTTGCACATGACCGACCTCTAGGCACCGGAAACACCGCATTCTACGCGGCTCGAGCAACTTCACGGGAGCCGCCACCCATCCCACCAGAATCCGGCGATCGTCGGTCAGTTTCTTAGCGGTCACTACGGGGCAACGTACCCACGCAGTGCCGAGTCCCGACTTGTCTCGGCGTATAGCGCCGGCTTTGATAGACTCGGCCAAGCAGCCACCAGCTTTGGCCACCGCAGCCGTTAGTTCTTCGACGGTGACCGACTCGTCCAATCCAGATATGCGGATCTCCGCAGTCTTTACGGGCCTGTGAATGCGGACATGCTCTGTCCCGAGTACTAACCTCAGTTGTTCTGCCAGGGAGTTGGCCTTATCGCCACTTGTGGCTCCCGGCACCTCAATGATGGTCGCACCAGTGGCGGCCCGCCGGAAACGTACGGACTCAATTCCCAGCCCCGCCAGGTCTATTTTGGACTTGGCGTCCCCAAGAACGCTGGCGTACTTGGTTCCCTTCTTCTCTGCCTCCGGCTGCAGTGTCAAGACTACTGCCTCCGAGCGGGGAGCACGAACCTTCGCGGGAGGCTTCTTTTTCACCTGTTCAGACTTGCGGCGTGACTGGGGCTGCGACAGCGATTGTTTCGCCGCGCCTGACTTCTTCTGAGCCTTCCCCCCTTTGCCAACTTTGGTCCAGGCTTCTGGTGGTTCCAAAGTACCGACCGCAGCGCTCGAATCGTTGGGAATGCTTTTAGCCGGAAGGACCTGCTTCGCCTTTTTGATGGCTGCTGCTTCACGGGTTTTTTGGGGTGCAGAGGCACCTTTAGGCTGGGCCTGTGAACCCGCGTCCACAGCAACCGAAGGCGGCTGTTTGGTCCGAGGACGTAACTGCCTCTGCGGCTCAGGAGGAGGCATAGATGGCGGTTGGGTCACCTGGGCATACATTGCTCTTGCCCGATCCCCAGCCAGTGGCGGCCTCACACGAGGGAGAGCAGGGTCCACCTCGGGTCGCGGGTATCGCGCTTCCATCATAGTGCCCATTCTGATGGATAAATTGCGCTCTATCTCATCCATACGCGAGACTTGCTGTGCCAGGATATCTTGACGCAGGGTCTTGATTTCTCCGCTGAGATCAGCTAACCGCTTCTGCAGCATGGCATTTTCGCTCATTACGAGCTCGTGCTTTTGCTGCAACGCCGCAAAGTCCCTTCGCAGCTTTGTGTTCTCGTCCGTGGCGTTGAGCTTTAAAACCCTCGCGGCTAGAGCTTCAGCCTTCTCGTGAGCGTCGTAGAGGGCACGCTGAAATGTGGCCTTCGAGTTCTTAGACGTTTTCCCGACTTTTAAAACCACAGCCGCCATCTGCAGGAGGTCTTCTCTTATTGTCTGGGCAGAGTCTTCTTCCTCAGCGCCAGACACCGACATGGAGGACTCACTTAGGCGTGTCCCTCGTCCGTCTGGCGTCATGGCCTGAGATATCTGCTGTATCTCAGCCTTAGCCTGCTCTTCGGCCTCTCGTCGGTACGCCTTTTTAGCTTGGTGCAGGCCGACATATGCACCCGTTGTGGGCGGTCGACCTCTTCCCCTGTGCAGCTTTGGGACTTTGGGCGCAGATGCCTCATCGTCCGGCATAACGTCTGAGCCGGAACAAGAGTTTACGCTGGTCGATCGACTTCGATGTCCTGAACGACTTCGTCTTCTCGGAGCCCAAAGGCGCCCTTGCCCTTCTTCTGCCGACAATACATCTTTGTCAGGGCTGCTCACAGAGCTTGTCAATCGGGTAAGCCCTACAATGGGCAACGTCTCTGACACCGTCACCTCTGACGACGTCGATGCTTTTGGAGGCAACTCCTCCAGGGGACTATCCGTTTTGCATTCCTTTCCTACCAACCGACCTGGAAGCACGGACTCAATGTCACCCTGATCAACAGCTTCTGCTGCGACTACCATCCCGTTCTCTTCACCGAGAACTGCAAACTTATTACTAACACTAAAACTAAAAGGAGAGTTCAAATTTTCCATCTGATTCCCACGAGTGCGGGGGATCTAAAAAGTCCACCCAGGCAGTGCCCCCTGTACCTGGGTAACCCTAATACTGCACGAGGGCGGGTGTTCTCGTACAGTTGGCCGCTAGCTGGCAGGCGTTCACCCATCCTGCCACCTCGAGACCGAGGCGGCCGAACGTCACGCGAGGCCCCGAAGGGCGCCCAACGTCCGACCTTTTGGGGTTTTTTAGTGAGGTTGGCTCCTCTTGGTCCGGGCGACCAAGCCAGGACCCCTACCCCCGCCGGGCCGCGAGACATGTCCACGACACCCAAACGGGGAGCAGGTTGCCAGACGGTTGGCCTGAGCCACCCACCTAGTCGCATAACCGCGATGGTGGGCCCGTCCAGCCGCAAGCCTTGAAGGCTGCCATCCCACGAGCGAGGCTCCGCTAGTCCGAAGGACTCCAGCGCGCAGAAAGAATCTGCCCGACGACGTAACGCCAACACCTTGTCACACGAAATGACCGCAGACCTTGAAGGTCTGCCATACCACGCTGCAACTTCTACAGCCGCTGAGCCTACAAGAGACTCCAGAGCATCACACGCCTCAGCCTCTTATTACAAGAGGCGAGAGTGAGCCCTACTGCCCCGCCCGACGAGGGCCAGTCATACTGGACTCCCCGCCGCGCGGGTTGTCTCTCTTCGCTTCCCCGGAGCATTGTGCCCCGGGTACTGAGCCCCCCTACCACGGCAAGGTGGAGACATATTCAGGGGGGATGGCGTTTAGACCTGCCGCGTTTCGAGGATCGCGTTAACCAGAAGCACAATATAAACATACAGTAGAACATCTACATTCAAAAGTGCCACTCTCGGTTTGAATGTGTGCGTGCGCGTCGCGCGCCGTGTCGCGATTTCACGCACACGCGATTTCACGCACGCGCTAGCATAAAATAGGGAGGCATAGGGAGGTGGCAGTACGGCCGGGCAGTGCCGCGTGTCTGTGTGCACGCTAAGCTAAAAACTCGGTGGCCGGCCTTAGATAACCTACTGTATGTTTATACTGTGCCATAAGTAACCACTGGTAGGCCTTAGTGTGGCCATGGTCCAGCTCGATAATTTGGTCATTGAACAACTGACTCTGCCACATTCATTAGCCGTTGTTATCTGTTTGCGCAGACGCTGGCCGGGCGGAGCCTTCGCTAGCGATCGCACTGCTCAGGCGGCTTCACTCGTTTTTCACGTAAATACAAAATAACACTTTGTTTGGCATTAGCTAGTCCTACTATTTCAGATATCTTGTGCTAGGATATGACATTCGGACTCACAACTGTCAAATGATTGACTGGGTTTTGCACATCTTTTCGCGATAACACTGAACTATGCAATATCATCCAAAACAAATGATATTATGTAACCACTTCATCTGCTTTGGTCATTATCTATTTTTTTTAAATGGTTATAAACGAGAAGAAATTATAAAGAGAGTTTTCAACACTTATGCTCAGAATGACAGCTTTTTAGATAAGTCTAACAAGTAAATAAGCTGCAGAACAACTTCTCGCCATTGCAACCCTTACATAGAGGGATTTGTTTACGACACGTTTTAATGTCTGCGCGGTGCACGGCGACGTCGCGGCGGCAAGGCGGCAACATAACGATGCAAGTATTACGGTCCTTATGACTGGCGTTTTGTGCAACCACCAAGATAGATAAATCGATAACCGAAACCTTCTCATCGTCATGATTCCCCACGTCACTGGAAGTCACTAGTTAAATCTAGTACCTAGGAGATTTTGGGCAGGTTAATAACATCTGACGACAAGGTTTATTACTATCCATTCATACTTAACAGACCTTTAGTAGTTTCTTGAGTGCTGGCCATGACCAACGCGCGCTGCCGGGTGACATGTAGGAAGCGCTAAAAAAATATGTGGTGACAGTAGAAGTCACCAAGTGTCAAAAAAAAATGACTAAAACATTTTACCATCATCCTTGTCGCTAGGTGGTGCGTTTTTCTCACGGCCAGCCCGTTAGGTCATAGTTGAGGTGAGGCCTGCGCCCAGTACTAGGACGTAAAGACCGATGTTTAGTTTTATTTGCTAATAAAATATTGAAATTTAGTAACCTTAAAACCTTTGGCTTTTGTTATTACTAACCACATCTAGACAGAATCTGCTTACACTGTCTGCGTACTTATCAGACATTTAATAGTAACGTATTCGTATAACAGGACTTTTACAACCTCGAGAACCATAACGTCTGTCTGGACAGCCACTTGCACGAGATTGAACCATTTCAGTCATTTTATAAGCCTGTTTATGTGAAATGGTATTTTCCGACTAGGAACCGCTGGCTAACAGAGATTTGATGCGATTTAATTACGCTTACTCTAGTACATAGTGAAACTGTGTGACAGGTTATCGATGATAAGTTAAACGGATTATTTCTATCAATTTCGTCCATATTCAAATTATTTCGCTAACATTCCAGTGCTTTTTAAAAATCTCATTTCTTCTATATTTTTCAACATCCCAAAATGACTGCACAACGATTGTAACATTTTGCAAATTGCGAATCATTCTTCAATGCCAAGCGATCAAACTATTTATGAACTTTTGAATAAATGTTGAAACCAAACGTTACTTAATCAATGAAAGTAAAATCTCGCGTTAAAAAATAATTTTAAATCAAGATTTTTGAGGAAGTTACGTAAACTGATATCCTTAATTACATTGACTCTGAAACCCGATTACAGGAAACCTCGTGACATTTATTTTATTCATACGATTGACATATCTAAATAAATTACCACAACACGTCTTGGGCAAAATCACTGCGAAATTCCCACGGCGCAAACGAAGTGGTCGTAAAGTAGTCAAATTGGGCAAAGTTCGAAGCGACCACCCAGCGACATTGTGCGCTGCCAGCCGACCGAGCCGGGTATGCGACCGCACCACATTATTGCTCCTACTTATACCTACATGTACTATTCGATTCCGTTGGCGCAATGGTGAGCGGACCGGCCCGTTAGGTCCTGACTTCAATTTTCATTCCGGACAAATTATCATGTTACCATCATAGTGTTTTATTATCTTTTTAAGTATGTATTCGAAATATTTGAATGTTTCTATTAATTTCTATGTACAGAAGCCTATCAAAATTAAGCAGCACTAACAAATGAACATCTGAACACTTATAGAAGGTCTAAGTAACCTATAGCGTCGGAAGGCTCACCTCTTACCACGTAGGGTACAATTTCACTCGACGACGTGTGGGCGTCCGAATGATCCGTTCACCACAACGGGAACAATCGGAGTGCCTCCGACTACCTAGTTGGGCTATAGTTGTGAGCGTATGTATATGTTACATCTAACGTCCATATGCCTGAAGTTTGAATCATCTTCCAATGATCCTCTTGGTATATTTCCTCGTTCAATAAGTTTATCGCTAAATGAGATTTAAAACGCAAATACTTATTTAATCAAAACAAACACAACACATTAAGTTAGTAAGTCGAATCGAGAATGTCCCCGTACGCAGCGTGGGAACCTCGGACTCCGTGTATTAATCCGTCTCGGCACCACTGCTCATTTATAAGTATGTAGGTATTTATGTATGAACTTGGTTGTCAACGCCCTTGACTTCCCTTGATTTTGTGTGTCTACTTAGCGATTGACCATGTGGGAAAACGAATGCGCTAAATAATTAGATCTGTATTTTTATTATCCCATTGTAGGTGTACCTAACAACCAAGTTGCAATTTAATAAGGCGCTAACGGTAAAAAGTGCATAGGTTTGACCTTGGGCCTCAGTACTATGACATGTTTATCAACTGTTAACCTAAAAAAGAACGAGATGATAAATGCGAAATCATTTAATCCAAAGCTGGCCTATTAGGGATCATAATATTTAATAATCTTGCTAACCTGTGCAGGAATGTTATACCTAATATGAATTATCACTTTATTAATGTCTGTATTTACGCAGAGGAATTAAAGTTAAGACTAAATAAAGTAATCACGCGACGACAAATGTATGTTCTTGACGACTTATATGTGATCTGTGTGATCGTAATTACTGGGTTTTAACTAGCAGGCGTATTAAAGTTATATATTTTCGCAGTAAGCTGTTGGTGAGCTCAAGTAATGTATATCAAAACGCTCATAATATTGGAGAAGGATCTGTACGCAACTTTGACTGCGTTTAATTTTGAGTGATCCCGCAGAGTCCATTGATGATGTTGGGTCAAATTAAAGTGTAAAATCCTGAAAGAATAGTATTCTTCGAACTTAAAATTTTTATTGCCAATTAACTTGGTTGCTTTTGATGGTTTCTCGAGTTGGATGTTATCAAATGTTCTAGTATGCCAGGACTATTTTCAAATTAGAATGAAGATACAAAAGAAAACATAATAAGCACTCATTTGTAAGAAAGATAATAATTGTCAGGTATAGCGGCGCGCGCGCATACCGCGGACTAAAACAATCGCCACCCGATCCCATAATCCTTCATTGGTTCGCGTCGCTATTTACAGTCGGCCCTTACGCCGTACAAGTGAATATTGCATTCTTCGCGTTCCATACTCGTTGGCCCAAGTTACAAGAGACAACGTTATTTACGACCCATATAAAATAGGTACTTAACCCCCGAAAAAAGTTGTGTATCCCTCAGAAGTAAAGAAATACCTTTCAGTTTTGTCGGCATTTTACGGGACAGCATGAGCGTAAGCGCGTGTTTAGCGTTAGATGACGTTTGTGAATTCTGGGTTAAGCAGCACAAATGTCTAGTTAAGCTACATTTTCAATGCGTATATCAGAAAAGAAAACGTTTTACTGAAAAATTTGGAAAGTGACCGAATGTAATTTTAACATACTTTGTATGGAAATACCGATGATGAAAACACTTGCAGTTAGCATGAAATTCCGACTCAATCAGGCTCATCTAGACTAGATAAGCCGGTTTCAAAAATATCTTCTTTATTTTGGGTTGGGTCTGTTGAAACTTTTTTTGTTGACGGTCCGCGCAAGGTGACATGTAATTTGGAACTAGAACAGAATAATGTGGTGCTGTTTGAACTCTTTAATCGCTTAGTTTGAAAGCCTGAAGGTCTGCAACTACAATACCTTTCGGTTATACGAAAGCAAGGTATGACTTTGTTATCATGTAGCTTAGAAATAAATTATATGTCTTATCTAGTATCCTAGATTAGGAAGACCTTCAGTGAATGAGATCCGTTTTCACTTGTCTTAATCTTAATAGCTAGCTTTCCGTTATTTTAGGGAGTATTAAAATAATGCCAGTTTTTTGAAATATAGATTTTTGAAACAAAAATATTCATGGCAAAAATAATAATATTAATCGACTTCTGTGGATTCAAATTTCACAAGCGAACCAAACCGCTACTCTGCCCGCTAGCAGTTGACACCACGGCCCCTTTCCAAAACGGTCGATGTGAGAATTTGCATCGAATGGTCTTGGGACGCGCCGCCGCAGCCTCCACTGGGACACACTTTGTGTACCTTATATTTGTATTGCGTCTCCAATTTACATATATGGCGATTTGTTAAGATTTTAAATGTGTTTATTACGTCATGCAATATAAATAAATGCGTCGGGCGTCTTAGGTATTAAAGTACCTAATTTTGTTTTTGTAACTTCTTAATTTTTTAAAATATTTTTTCACCAGCGTTATAAGCTCAGTCCCACTAAAAAGTAAAATTAAAATTAAAATGTCTGTAATATTAAAATTAGCTTACTAACACTGAAGATTTACAAGTGAAACAATTCAGTGTCCTCAAGATAACACTCTTTCCCCCGAATTCACAAACGTTAATCAACGCTCAGCACACGCTCACGCTCATGCTGTCCCGTAAAATGACAATAGAACTGTAAGGGACAGCATGAGCGTGAGGGCGTGCTTAGCGTTAATTCTCGTTTGTAAATTCGGGGGTTTGTAATATTTTTTCATCATTGTGAATGCTAAAGAACAAACACACGGGCATTCAAAAAATAAACTGTATGTTTATGATTTATTTTATTTGTTTATTTGTTTGTACACAAAAAGGCAATTACAATAGACAGGCAACGCGTTGTCTGGTTCACATTGTACCAGCTTTGCTTAGCTTGGGACATGTCCGATGTGATGAATTATTGATTTATTCGTCGATATAAATAACAGCATTTTTTTGAATTCTAATAGCTTATTTCAATATCAGTTTCAATATATTTCAGTATCAAAGATTAGGCCATTGACTCTTGCCTCTGTGGGTAACGAAACACTTGCCAGCGAACATTTCATGCATATACCATTTTGAAATCTAGGGAGATTTGTGCACATAAAACTATGTCTGGAAAACCCAAAACATAAGTAGGTATTTTACTCGACCTGGTGACCGTCAGACAATACGAAGCTATTATCTATTGTTTACTAAACTACACCTTGTACCTACTTTGAACGCAAGATGACTGGACTTAATTGAAATGCTATGTTTTGCTATGTTTAAGTTTGAGACCAGACAACTGTCATGTATTTTAAAAGACATTGATGCGATGGGTACCTGTATAGGCACCTAGATATTTGAAAATGTTTCAACTGAATTCTTTGTGTAAACTGTTTATTCGCCTTGCTATAGATCAGTTATCACACGACGTAAGAAAATGGTCTGCACCATTAGAATATAATTATGTAAGCGTTACGTTTAATTTACACAAAATTAAATACCATTGAGATACTAGATATTATTAATATTAAGACATTCTCGAAAGATATAAAATGAGAAGACCATTGTAAAATAATAATAACTCTTACAACCCAATACAAATGCCTATGAGTGAGGATACAAATAATAGTAAATAGAAAAACTATCAATACTGAACTAAACGTGTCGACGGCCAAGTGAAGCGGATTAAATAAACAAATTCGTAACGAGAACTTTTGTAAGCGAAACTTTAAAAAGACACGTCCCTCCATCCGAGCGCCTTTGGCGGCCGTTTTTTGGGCATTACTGCGTTTGTCGGAAGTCACGAATTGAATGCGACGTTATGTGGGAAACGGCGAAAGTTGAAAAAGTTTATTAAAGTTATTTTGAGTTCTTGGAAATACTAGTATTAATATTGTATCATTTATTTTAATTCTGACTTTTTCACTAAGAAGTTTATTTTCTTTAGAACGTCCTAAATGATATTTTATAGATACGCTCACGAGTAAGTATACCAAAAACAGGTAAGTCAGATGCACCCTAATTGTTGCCGAATTGGTGAACGGAACCTCAGACACCCATTTTTCACTGGTGGATTTTGACCCAACGTAGTTAAAGGCTAGCCTACTAACCGTTATCCGGGTTATCCGGGGTTTTTATCGGTGGCCACTCAATTTATCAGTTAAATGAAAGTATATTCAGCATCAGATGTGTGTTGAACGAGTATTAAAAAGGTAGTCAATACTTTGACGTGACGAAACCATTTATTAGTAAAACAACAAAAGCAGAGTCATTCGTCTTTTAAAGCCTCACTAAAATCGAACCCCCTTATTCATAAAAACGAACGCAACGCTAAAGCATAGTTTAAGCAATATGCACTGTTCTTTTTTATATTTTTTTATGATAGCCTTTATCGTTTTATGATTGGTCAATAATATTCATCACCAAAAATGCGAAATGTAGTATATTTATAAATTGTTAAAAACTTCACACTTTTCAAGCGTTTCAAACGCCGCCATTATGGCGCGCTCGGTTGTCATGGACTCTGACGTCTCACAAGTCTATGACAACACAAATACCTATTGATGGAGACGCGCGTAACGAGAATTCAAAAAAGTACAAAAAAAAATATATGACCCTCCTCTGTTCCAAGTGCATATCCTATTGACGTGATTTTTCACTTACTCGCAAATGGCGACAGCAACAAGACTAAAAGGGACAAAGCGATACAAAAGTTAACGAGTTGCTGAAGCGCTGTTTAAGTTTTTATAAATAATCGTGAAGACTAAGTGAACACTATGACAAGAGTTTGTCTTGTTTTTTAATTTTTTACTCTAAACATAGGACAATTAGGCATCATATATTTTTGCTCTAGTCTCAAAGAAGACTTTTTCACTGAGCACTTAAACTAAAAAATATGAAAGTGCCAATAACACCCAAACCCCGAAACAAATATCTATTACATCAAGAAACGTTTGTGATATCTCGGAAATTAAACACGCGACTCTTTGCCACTAAGCCGGATTTTGAACCACTGTTAAAAACGTATCACCAAATGGCTATATATTATATAACAAAATCAAAGAAAACAACTAAAACAGCTTTATTTAAATAGACCTGTTACCAAGTACCTACTTTCAAATTGTCAAATCCAATTAACAAACAAAACATACTTAATAATAAACATGAATACCATAGTATTAAATGTAAACAATAAATATACTGTACTTAAATAAATGTGATGCTAACACCGGATCGGAAAGTTGTTTCTGTACTGAGAAGAACCGGCAAGAAACTCTTTTCAACTGTTTCTCTTTTTTACATGTTGCCATATTACTATTTATCTTTTATCATGTCACCATATTGAGTGCGTTTTACCTGAGTTTTTCCCTGACCAGCTGTTGCAGTGCACTACACAAGCCATACCTCTGGCACAGTATAAACCATACAGTAGAACATCTACATATAAATGTGCCACTCTTGGTTTGAATGTGTGCGTGCGCGTCGCGCGCCGTGTCGCGATATCACGCACACGCTAGCATAAAATAGGGAGGCATAGGGAGGCGGCAGGTACGGACGGGCTGTGCCGCGTGTCTGTGTGCACGCTAGGCTAATAACTCGGCGGGCAGCCTTAGATAGCCTACTGTATGGTTTATACTGTGGCACTACACAAGCCCTACCACTGGGGTCGTTAGGCGCGCGCGGGGGCGGCGCGTGGGACCACCGGCGCGCGCGCCGCTCTGTAATCTGAGTGCGCGAAACCACGAGCCTTTATTACTGGGCTGCTGATTTTTAAAATGTGGCCAGTTTTAATGTTAAATTAAACAGTTACAGCATTTTTTGTTGACATGAAGATTGCATATTTTTAATTAGCCGCCGCCCCCGACTTTGTCCGCGTGGACCTTCACCTTCATATTTCGCCCTCTCAGGGGTTGGATTTCCAATGATTCTTTCTTAGTGTTGATTTACATCATCCTCATGAGAGGAACCTAGGTAAGTGAGAAATTTCAACCCTCCAAGAAAGTACGGTATAGTTTAGTGCTTATATGTAAATAGCTAAGTTATTCAGGTTTGCCTTTGTGTGATACATGATATGAATTAACCCCTTGGTCATAAAAACTTAAAAAGCCACAAAATACCACTTTAACAACTGGAATGTGTTGTCTATTTCATTCACATTGCTATCAACATTTGCAAGCAAGTGAAAACCTAAGTGAGTGTCACTTCAATCGTTTAACTAATTTCATAGCACTTATTTTGCGTTAAATAATTAATAATTAAGCTGTGCTTTACAGAATCATGATAACGAAAGTGATTAGGTATTCTCATTTAAATGTAATATACTCGTACCTTAACCACATGTTGTATTTTATTTTAAATATAAGCTTAAATTACCATTGTGTTCGTTTTCTGTTTATCTTAAAAACCTCAGAGCATCTTTGTTGTCGAAATAAATAAATAATAAGGTTGACGTAAAAATCGTATCTTATTATTCTAGCAGATTGCACAACCCAAACTCCCTAAATTACTTGTTAAACCTTGCTGTTTACTAGTAGAGAATGCCTTTAGGAAATAAGTCCGCCAATCCGATACCGGTGGTTGAGTCACATTATGTTTGTACCTATACTGTGTATTTATTTATTATTTCTATTTTAGTATTTAAGTCTATTATTATGTGTATTTTTGTTTGTTTGATTTAGTTTTTGACTATTTTAAAGTACTTGTAACGAGTCTATTTAATATTAAGATATTTTCTAATTGAACTTTGAATTATTTTTTGAAATTTTGTGCAATAAAGAATAAATAAATAAAACAGATTTTTCACCTGGGCCAAAAAAGCACACAAAATCAAGTAAGTACCGTTCCTGCGCGAGCACAGTAACAAAGGCTCCTCGCGATTTTTTTCTTATTCCTACCGCGTCGCGGAGCCAAAATTGAGTTGTACGGGTCTCGCGTCTTTTTTACCCTTTTTACGGCTCCCCGGCGGTCTTTGGTAATCACTTGTATGTTTATTTATTTATTAGCCGACGAAAAAGAGGTGGGGTTATGGTTTGGGAACGGTTTATACTAACTTTGTACGATTGTGTCGGTTTTTGGTACTAGGTTAAGGCACGTCTTCTAAGTTCTAAATGTGATTAAAATTGTAAGAATAAAATAAAAAAATTAAAATAAATAATCTAGGCAAAAAACTTGAACACAAAACCGTAGTGCAAAGTGAGAAGTAGTAAATTGGCGCATGAACTTGAATATATTTTTTCATTGAAGGAAGCTGCTGAGACTAAGGTATTAAGCTAATCGGATCTACATAGATCAGTCTGAACCGTAGTGAGTGTGGCTTGTACCAACTCTTAGTTAAGGAGGTGCCCGTGGCGCAGTTGTGACAGTGACCGGTGACGATCGCTGTTGTAAAGCAACTCATGCTGGGTCGGAAGTGGTATGGGTGAGCACCCCGACCGAAATTTTGTGATGTAGGTATTTATGTCCGTCATCTCCGTGCTTCGGAAGGAACGTTAAGCAGTTGGTCCCAGTTGACGTCGCTAGATGTCAGTCGTTAAGCCTAGTCAGAGTCCTTAGAGCAGCTCGATAGCATCTGATTTTTAAGGTTGCTCATTAACCTTACACCCCTCCAATAATCCGCACTGAGCCCGCGTGTTGGAGTATGGCTCATTCACCTCATAGTTGAGATGAGTAAATATTTTTGACTCAAACTGTGTGGTACTTTTATCTCTTTGCCCTAATTTCGAATAAAACGTCTATCGTTGAGTTTTCATAGGATTGAACATGCGCAAAACAACAGTAACAAACGCACAGGTGGTCTGCGCGGGCGCCACGATGTCAGCGTAATGAAAAATACCAGGAAAGATAAAAATTCACGCTCTTATCTCAGCCGCTTCGCAGGTGGCACTTGCCCCTCCCCCCTACCCCCTCGCGGGCCATAAATCATTTGAGTAGTTAATTATTTTGATTAAAACCGAACTGCAGTGAAATTGGTACCGCGGATTTCTGGGCCACATTCTTGCCGGTAAATGTTTAAGGACCAGGATATTGGTTAGTAATCCAGTATACTTGCTAAGGCTTTTTTCTTTAGTTGAAAGACTTTCGCAATATTGTTTGCTAAATTATTTTATTGAGCAACAAAAATAATTTTGTATCAGAGACTCAAGAGTCATAGATTCCTTTTACATTCATGTTATTTCAAATATACGGGAAAACGAACAAACTGACACGCGAGCGCAGTACGGATTGTTGTGATTAACCTTACTGTGCTGTAGATGTCATTAAGCCACCTTTGAGCCTCCGACTAGGCTTAACGACTGACATCTATCAACGTTAGCCGGTATTAACGTAATATACTCTGTCTCTTTTGCAAGCCTGCTCTTGAAGTTACCCAATTAAAACATATCCTTCTACAAGGTACTCTGATAGAGTTTGCAAAAAAAGGCGATTTTGTAAGGGACTTCCACTAGTGAGCATTCCCTGAACTCTTACAAAATAAAAAACACGTAGTGCAATTAATTCCCAGTGATCGTTTCTCAGTGGCAACCGGATGATGGAAATCGTCAAAGAGGTAGGCCGAAAAAGGAGGGCGAGACGACCTGGATAAATTTTACCAAGAGTGGCGCGCTTATGCTCAAGAAAAAGATCGCTGGAAGAATATGGGGGAGGCCTTTGCCCAGCAGTGTAACAATATAGGCTAAGTAAAAAATAAGTTATGTTTATGCAAGGTTTGTTGCCGCTGATGTAACCAAAACATTGAAAAACCTTAGATGGTCCACATTTACCAATTTTTGCAGATTATTTTCCTTTGATCTTGAATGCACAAAAAAATACCAACTCTGACTATCAAAACATTTTACCCCTGTCTGTAAAGTATATCTACAACCCCTGGTTACCTGAAATAATATTGTTAGATGAATGATTAAATTGATTACCTAAGCTTCCTAATGACCTGTCTATTAGTGCTTATAAAATGTGTCAATTAAATAGTTTCAGGCAGGACGCTCGCCATAAAACTGAAACTTGACAGGAAGTAAACTTTCCCCGCATCAGAAATAGCCGCTTTTATCGTCCAACTGCCATAATGCAAGTTCCAAAACCACAGACAGCGCCATCAGATGATGAAAACTCTATAAACGCCGCACCATAAACGAAAGTGCCACTCTGACCCAGATCCGCGCCCGCGCACCGAAATAGACCAAGGATCGGAGCAGAAACACCTGGGGACCTGTGTAATAATAGGACCTGGATTTCAGGGAAATATAGATAGATGGATATTATTTAGTACACACTAACACGGTAATAGTATTATTCCATTACCGTGACACTAAACAAGCACCTACAATCAATGAAATTATAATGAAAAAGACGTAGATAGGTTAATTGTGCTAAAAAAGTGGCACCCGAAATCACAACTTCGAACACCCGAGCAAAGCATTGACAGACACACGACACTGTGCAACATGTATCCGTCATGTTTAAGCTCTAGTACTTAAATAATCGTACTATCTTGTGCACACGATCAAATTACAGGTACGTACGCCAGGGGACATAACGTATCTACCTCTTAAATTTCATTGCCTAAAATAATTTAGGTATAGGCAAGTCCGCTAGATTAACATGTCAGAGTGTGTTTACGGTTTTATCGCTGTAAAATGAATTCGTCCAAACAACCTACAAGTGAAATGAAACCTACTACTACTCCTGAAGTCTTATGTAATAAAATTGCTCAAAATCAACAAACCCTTATGACCATGTCTTAAACGGGTTAGTCAGAGGCACCCTCATTGATGCTGTTATGGTGAACGGAACATTAAGAAGCCCACCTTCCGCCTAAGGAATTTGAAGTCAATGCGGTAAGGGGTGAGCTTACCGCCGTTATCCGGGGGTTGCTTGGGTTTTTCATCACCGGAGAGTTAGTCGCATACAATCAATATGAAATAGTGTTTCGGCTAGTCTTGAATTCGGGACTACTGGGTTACAGGCCAGAGTGTTCAACCATTGGGTCACGTCTGGTCTTGTGACAAGTCTAATACATTGCTACGTACTTACCTACATTATTTGAAAACCTCATAAATCGGTTCCGATAATTTTTGATTATTTTCGTTTGCAAATGACCTCTAGTTAGAGATGATATGATGATGAGATTCGAGACAGTGTAGGTTATAGCAAAGAACTTGCACAATATTATCAGCTTTGCTTGTCAATAGAATTTAACATAAGATCTAGTCACTTTATCTCTAGTATTAAACCCATTCAATCAACGTAGCGTTAAAAATAAAATTCTAATCGAACAAAATGTGCGTAACTCCTTTATTTAACAAACAAAGAGTTGCCCAAGCAACAGTTTCTATATTGATCGTAACGATCAAAGCGCAATAACGTGGATACGGAAGTACGTGTGTTTGTGTACTTTGCTTAGACGAGTAGACCAAAGCAAATGGGCTTATTTATTGAGTGGGATTAGGAGTCAGATATCATAGATTTAGCTCTAAGATCCGGTGATGTGATGCAATTTGTTGCAACAACAGAGTAACAAAGATATAACTAAAAACTTGAATACAATTAAGCCTGGCGATTCTTACTAACACTTACAGCACCCTCACTACAATTGTTTATTCACTACAGCCCAATGATACATAACATAACATAAGCGGCCTATATACGTCCCACTGCTGCTGGGCACAGGCATCACCTCAACTATGACGTGGATTGAGATATACACCAACACGCGGGCTCTGTGCGCATAGTTAGAGGGGTGTAAGGTTAGTGAGCAACCTTAATGTCAGATGTTATCAAGCCGCCCTAAGGCCTTTGACTAGGCTTAACGACTGACATCTAGCGACCTCAACCGGGACCAACTGCTTAACGTGCCTTCCGAAGCACGGAGATGCCCGAAATACACATCACTAAATTTCGGTCGGGGTGGTCACCCATCCCATTTCCGACCTATTCCTATCCAATACCAAAAACTAATACCAGTGGTATTTGTTTATGATCGTAATTAAATTCTATTCCGGACGAATACCAAATTTTAAATATTTCAATGTAGTTTTGGTATTCGTCCGGAATTAGAATTTAATTACGATCATAAACAAATACCACTGGTATTAGTTTTTGGTATTGGATAGGAATAGGTCCCATTTCCGACCCGGTGTGTGTTGCTTTACAACAGCGGTCGTCACCGATCACTGTCACAACTGCACCACGGGCACCTTAACACAGCCCAATGATATTACAATAAAAAAGACGTAGATAGGTTATGTCAGTACTAACTGGCGCAAAGTCAAAAATTGTCCACGGGATACGACGTAGTTAATTTGACCGTGGTATAACGTATGAAAACAAAAATATATATGGTTATTTTTATTTTTTAGCATTAGGGATAATGCATTTAATTAGAATGTTTTTTCGTTTACCATTGTTTTTAATACCTGTTTCACCGCACCCGAACTGATTAATCTCTGCACGACCCAAAGGTTAGCTGGTAGAGAATGCCACATGGCATTAAGTTCGCCTTTTGTACCCTACTTGTGCAATAAAGTTTAAATAAATAAATAAATGCATTATCATTAGAGTCCGACCGAATGTTATCTACGATCGATTAACTAAAATTGCTAGTTGAGAGGTAAACAATTATTCCGAACCTTACCTGTAAACCTAACCCCCCCGGGTTAAAAACTAAATTTTAACCCGGGTTAAATTGGTTTAAAAACTTTTTACTTCTCCTTATTTAAGCCACCAAAATAATGAGGTTTAGAATAAACGAGTAAGAGTCGGGTTTGATTCCCAAACGAACACAAAAAAAGTCTGTACCTACCCTTTCTGCGTTGAGCGAGAATCAGTCATCAGTTATTCTGTTAACAACTTCAGGAGAACAAAATATTAAAACTGCTGTTTTTAACAACACCTTAATAATAATACCTATTATATAGGTACACAGAATATTGCATAATCGTTATGATTAAGTCGAGCTAACTGAGGATTAACTATAAAATAACTAATCTGGAAGTTTATTCACTCAATCGTTCTTAATTGCACATGTCGTACAATTGGCGGACTTAATGTCTAAATGCATTCTCTACCAATCAACCATCGGGCGGGGCAGAAAACTTGTTGGCAAAAGTTGCCACCTAGTTGTCTAATTTTGCTATTCACGGCACCTATGATAATTTTTGTTTCGATAGTTCTTTGTTTTAGGACCAGAGTAATGTGAGGTGTGTTATACTTAGCGGTGAATCATTAAATCATATTAAACTTAAGATCACAGAGAAATTAAGGAAAGCGGAACCGTTATAAGCGCCATCTTACCTTTTGCTACGAAACCAACATGAAGAACCTATTACAAGCGCAGATAAAGCTACAACTATTTCGTCCTGAGCTTTTTCGCTAGGTGGCATTATTGCGTACTTGGGTTTCTATAGTTGCTTTGTATCGCGGTAGATGGCGGCACGTGGTGCTGAGACAGCTTTTTCGTCGTATAGCGGGGTGTAAATTACGGTTTACAAACCACAATTTGGGTAGCGCCAGCTCTAATCATGCCCACTGCTCTTCAAATTTCGTTCCTGCTATGCTATTCCGGCGGACGCCAAAACTCCCTTCGCTCGAGTGAGTGAACTTTAAAATTCAATTTCTTTGCAGCTGTGGTCGTTACAGAGAAAAGAACTAAGTCAAATAACATTTTTAATTATTTACATACAAAATGAGAGAAAATATTAATTCAAAGTAAAGCGTATTGATGATTGAGGTAAGCGTGAAGCACCGAGATGTGAAGTGATGTCCGATGTGCACCGCCGGAATAGCACGGCTGGTCAAGCGTCTACGTGGCATGATTAAATGAACATCGAAGATGCATTTTACAAGAATTTATAGAAAATTGAGTTTTAATCAAGTTTCATTCACAATTTCATCTTGAGACGAAACCTTTTAAGTACAAATTTGAATTCAAAAAAAATAACTTAATAATGGTTCTATAATCTGTCATCGATAGTTTTTTTGTAGGGGAAGTACTTTATAAGTTATTTAGAAAAGTTTTATATAATAAGTAATTATCTCTAGCACACGTTGTGTAGCTCACTCAAGAGGTTCTTGTAGGGCTGTTTAACTTTCAAATCACTTTATTTTAATCCCAAACGTGCTAGGTTTATTGAAAAGAAAATAATGTCATTAGGCAAGAGCAAGATAAAAAAACCAGCCAAGGGCGAGTCGGGATCGCTCACAAAGGTATATAGGTACCATATAAAACACAAAGGTATATAAGTAATCGAGTCAAAATTGCTCAAAAAATTACGTTTGTTGTTTGGGGTCTTCCATATTTACGTTATTTTTATTTAATTATTTATTTTGAAAGCTGATAGGTATACAACAACCTATTTCGGGAGAATTTTAAGCTTGTACCGTTAATAGTATTGAACAAAAATAACGATAAAAACACGTTCATTGTTATTCCTTAATTATGCTCATATTTTTATTTAAAAGAAAAGATTAAATATAATTTGAATTGTTTGTATTTGTTGTCATAGAAGAAACTAAAAAATCATAACTTTTAAAATTTACAGCTTTCTAGCTATGACGAGATGCAGCTTGGTGATAGACAGACAGACTAAGCCACCACGGCTTAGTAGAAGAGTTCCGTTTTCTCCTTTTATGTACGGAACTCCAAAAAAATGAAAATGGGTAGCCTGATGTGCCGCTGACTGTATATCTTAGCCTTTAGTGTAGGCATATTATTTTTTGACCAAATCTTGTTTTAAAATAGAGTCAACCCAGGTCTACCTTATAAATTTTAGTAAATCTTTTCTTCCCAAACTGTCACCTACGCATCCAAAAAATGCTACTAATAACAACAATTCAAGTGTCGAAAATAAACTGAGTTGTAGTTTTGTGTCTATTAGTTGTCCAGCAGAACCAAAAATGTTTTATTTTGTTCGTAAGTTATTATGTCGAAATTAAAAACAGTCTGCACATATCTATAATGAAAATGGCTTTTTTCATGGCGAAAGTTTCTACCCTTGTTAAGGGTTGTATTAATTGAACTCAGTGATGCTGCGGGAGTCTTGTGGTGTAAAAACGAGCGGTATGATTCTGTTTAAAGTGCGCAGAGATGTGAATTAATAGTCGATAACATGAGGACTGACTTTTATCGTGAAAAAGTTATACATACCGGGTGCGGCAATTGAACTGTCCGTTTCCTTGTAACTATTTTAAAATTCGAACTGCTGAATCAAACGCGGCAAAAATGTGAAAAAATAATCTGTGACACATTATCTATGTTACTTCAAAACTATTCGGTCGTGAGAAGTAACGTTCCAATTAAAAAATAATGGATTTAAAACTCAATTCAGTGATTGCTCTTTATTTGGAGGGAAAATCGAACATAGACATTCGTCGAGCGCTACCAAATCTTCAATCGAACGAAAAATTTGTGCGTGCGAAAAATTTTTAAATCTTTAGATAGTAATCCAAAGATTTAACGAGACTGGAAGTGTTAAGAAACGCTACAGGGGCGGTCGACGCTGTACTGCAACGGCGCCAGCAGTTGTCGAAAAGGTGCGACATCGTTTACGCAGAAATCCAGAGCGCTCAGCAAATCAGCTCGCCCAGGATCTTAAGATGAGCGACCGCAGCGTTCGTCGTATATTAAAGGAAAAGCTTAAGGTTAAACCCTTAAAAAAAATGTTCGCAAGAACTCACTGCTTTGCAAAAGAGCAAACGGCTGGCTCGATCAAAGGAGCTGATTCGCTTGCTCGACACTGGCGAGCTTCCCAACTTGGTATTTTCAGATGAGAAAACTTTCTGTGTTGAGCAGTTTTTTAACAAACAAAATGACCGTGTGTGGTTGAAAGGACGTGTCAGCGATCATTCAGATGAACTGAGAGTCATTCGACGACAAGGAGCCGACCAAATCATGGTATGTGCGGCGGTGTCCCAAAAAGGACGTTCTCCGGTAGTTTTTCTCCTAATGAGTCGCAACCAAACCAAAATAAATCAACAAATCTATCAAAATGAAGTCCTAAAAACAGGATGAATACCGTGGGCACACAAGACATTTGGTTCGGAGCGTTGGACGTTCCAGCAAGACTCGGCGCCATCGCACAGAGCAACTGGGACGCAAAATTGGTTGAAAGCGAACCTTCCTGTGCTGATCGTCCGAAATATGTGGCCGTCGTCTTCGCCCGACTTAAACCCTCTAGACTTTTGTATTTGGGGTGTTTTACAGGCGAAGGCCTGTGCTAAAAAACACACATCAGTGGAGGCGCTCAAAACTACTCTTACACGAGAATGGAACCGTTTAAATGACGACGTTATTCGAGCAGCCTGTGCTTCATTCAGAAAGAGACTCAAGCTTGTAGTGAATGCTAAAGGCGGTTGTATTCCATTAGAATGAATAAGAATATAATTTTGGACCTTTTATTTTCATATGTAAAAAATAAATTAATAAATATTCAAAGTAAATAAAAATATTTATTTTTTTAATGTGGACAGTTCAATTGCCGCACCCGGTATATTGAATGGTTTATCTTCAGCGTTTTGTAACGGAACCAAAAATTTTAATGAGTTGTTAAGTAGTTATTCGTAATTGTAATAAATCGAATGAGCTTTCATCATAACTTATTTTATTCAGGGAACGTTTATATATTTGAAGTAGCTGATCCTACGTTGCTGATAATAAATATCTGCGTTTAACAAATTCAATCAGCACACCAGGGATCCAAGTCCAACAGCAGTCGATAAAATTAATGGGTTAACTTATGAGGCAAAAGATTGACAAAGTATGTCTATACACACATAACATACGCTCACGACCATTTCCCAAACTCAGAGGTAGTCAGAGATACACCGACTCCTGCCATGGTGAACGGAAGACTGTCATGGAAAATAGGCAACTCAGCAGTGGATATCTTGCAGCAGGTCTTGATTATAGACATGAGCTTTCAGCAGGTATTTAATAGCGTTTTATTTCACAAATTATTGTCTTTGAACAAAAAGTCAAACCGTAACATTTTTTTTTAATCTACAAATTAATAGCTCAGGCAATACTCAGAATACTTCTTTACTTATTCCTTACTCCACAAATTGCATCCATAACATTAGATCTGTGTTGACGTACCAATTCATTAAAGGCATTTTTGTATTTTATCTCGTAAAAAAACATCGACAAAGATAGAACATCACTAGCGCCATAGTAGAGTCGGTGTAGATTGGTTTACGACTATCCCAATCAAGAGGCGACGCCGCGACTAACTGCCGGTCTCCGGGGAATCCTTCGAGCGGTCGCTTCCTCCGTGCATAGTTAAATCTGATGTTACGTGAAACTGTGGTTAAGCTTTAAATTTTAAAAATGGCAGCCCACGTGACAATTTAGTGATTTAAAGGGGTAAATGCGGAATTTAATAGTATCATATCATAGTTCATGGAACCGCGAACTATCGAAATGCAAGGACAGCTATGGTATTCCGGTTGGCACCAAAACTCATTTTGCTCGTGGTGAGTTTCTTTAAATTTCAATTTCTTTGCGACTGTGGTCGTTTGAGATAGACCAGAGCCCAATATCATTTTTTTATTACTAACATAGGTACGAAATGAGAGAAAATACTAATTCAAAGTGAAGCTCATTGATGATTGAAGTAAGCGTGAAGCACAAAGATGTGAAGGCATGTTCGCTGGAATGCCACCCCAGATTACTAGCTAGCTATAGGCTGCGTACAAAAGCAGATTCCCCATCGTGAAAAGTTCACATCAGGTACAGGAACTTTATGAAAGATGGGCCTCTCGTTATCCCTGTCGACTTTATATCAGGTTTTTTTCTAATTACAAGTAATACACTAAGCAAGTTCGCGATGTTTTACTGATTTTTATTTAACAGCTAATTTTAAGGGTGCTAAGTTATGCTATCGCGAGATCACATCACAAAAACATAGAGATCATTTTGATTAAAATGCCATAATTGAAAATAAAGCAACCTTGTTCATGCTGGTTTCAGTAGACATAAACTTAATCTAAGATAATCTTAACCCTAGTTAATCTCGTTTCACCCTGCTCTAACCAATGTTCTGCACTCAATATTGGTTAATAAAGCAATAATCATCAAAACTTGGCGGCGACACTGCCATAATGTCGCCTCCTCTACCCTCTAACCGCACCACTAACTAAAAACACTGTGTTTTTTACTACAAGAACTTGTGCGGGTGAGCAAAATTGGAACTAAAACTTGCTTGTACTGAATTTAAAATTTTGTACCAACACAGTCGACACTAGCGCCATTTTTGTTAGTCCTTGCAAAAAGGTGAAGCTTTGATTCTCTGTCTGTAGCGTACTCTGTGTCTTCTAGTTGGAAAACGAGACATAGTTATAAACGGTGGGGATAATAAAAAATATAAACAAAATAACTTTAATCTTGTTGTTGCTGTTCTGTTAATTTTCGTTGCGTTCAGTTTTGACTTATTGTATTGTTTTGTTTAACTGGAATTGTTTGTTCTTTAACTGGATTTTGTTTTTCGGCCACAATGGTTATGGGCTATCTTGGAAGATGTTTGCTATTTTGCATAGCTTCTTGAGAGAATTGCTGTCGTGTTTTGTTATTGACAGTTTTTAGGGCGATGTAACTACCGGTGTTTGTTAGAACTATGAAGAACTAGCTGACCCGACAGACTTCGTCCTGTCAAAAAGATTTGTAATGTGTCAGTTTTTGTGCCTACGTATTTTAAAAAAATCTCCTGAACAGAACCGTCACCCTGGTGATAGGGCGTTGTGAATAAAAAATAATTAAATTAATAAAATAAAATAAAAAAATAAAAATCATATATAAGGTTTTAAAAGTAAGTAATCGCTTTATTGTTAATCATGTGAATCATAATTATTATTATTATTATCATTGTAGTGCTTTGTGGTATACGATGTTTTTTGTTTGATTACCTGGCGCATAGATAAACAAATCTGATGGTTTTCCAACACGGGAACAGGCAACATACAATTGACCATGTGAGAAACATGGGTTTTCTTTACCACAAACACTTAATGATTGCCCCTGGGACTTGTATTAGTCATAGCAAAAGCAAGCCGCACTGGAAACTGTAGTCGTTTAAACTCGAATGGCACATCAGTCGGAATCATTGTCATGCGCGGTATGAGAACATCTTCTCCTTTATACTTTCCTTTGGGTATAGTTGCTTCTATTACATTGTTTAGTATTTTTTTTATCGCTAACCGTGTACCGTTGCAAAGACGCGGTTGGTTGATATTTCGCAACATTATAACCACCGATCCAACCTTTAATTGAAGATTGTGAGGTGGCAATCCTGGCAAATCCAGCGAGTTAAAAAAAAACCGGTGGATAGTTGACTACATCATCTTGATTAGTAGCCAAATCAACTGATTTATATATCCTCAATTCGCCTGTAATTGTTCTTGAATTTTGAAATTTGATTCATTTACATCTATGTTTTTTTGCAGCCAGTATAGCTCGTTCGCTCAACCAATCATGGTTTCTGTAATTTTGAGAAACATCTGGAAACACCTTCTGAATAAGTTCATCTTTTGATCGAGTTAACTGACAAAAACTTTGAGGAAAGTTAATGCAGCCAGTCAACATGTCTATAGGAAATTTGCCATTACCAATGTCAATGAGTTGTTTAGAGAATATGTTTGCAGATTGGTCATTTCACAACTCGACACGCATATTCTTGCTTAAATGAAGTACTTTGACATGTTTCCACAAATTGGAGGACTTTAGACATGCATTGAGTTCATCAGCTGGCGTTGATCGTGGAATCACTGGCAATGTTTGACGAAAATCTCCTGCTAATAAAATCATTGCACCACCAAATCGGTTATTATTGCTCCGTAGATCTTTTAAGGTTCTGTCTAAAGAAGTCAAATCCTTTTAAGCCGTACGAATTGTTTTATTTATTTAAAATTTGGATATTAAAAATAATAAAACACTGTTGGTAACGCGATTTTTGTTTAACTGATGTAATGACGTGGAAACTGATGCATTTTATCTCGCGTGCCGAAACTAATACAAAAGAAACGCGGGTTTCGGAACGCGACATTAAGTAAACTCCTCCAACTATGTATTCTGTGCTCCAACGCACACACGCACATTGTTTTGATAGATTATGATCTTTGACGTTAGGAACACACCTACATTGCTTAGACAACAGTGAGTGCTTGTAATTTAATATGAACGTTATACCATACCAATAAAGCTCAAATTGACTACGTTTTAGTTACAAATCATTTGTATGGGAAAAAGAAAAGGGCTATTTTTAGGGTTTTTTCAGCAATAATTCTTATTTTTCTTGCCGTAAAAACCATCCTTGAACTTCAACGAACATTTTAAAAAAAGATTTGGCCAAATTGGTCCAGGCGTTGTTGAGTTATGCGCTTACCAACACATTTTGCGATTCATTTTTATATTATAGATTATATTTCATCGGTTTACAAAGCTAAGCTCTATGAAGAGCTTTAAAACCATTTAATGACCATACATGTTAGTTGTAAGAAGTATGGTTAATTCTAGGTTTGGACCCACTAAAGGACCGTCAAAGAAAATATTATTATGAGTCTTTTTTTGGTGTATCTGAAGAGAAAGCTCACTCGATTTTTTTAATTATTCAGTGTATTTTAATAAGGTCCTCTGATTAATAATTGTATAGAGAGTGTCGTTGCTTCCTGGCCGGAACCGCTTACTTGTGTTTGTCTGACTCTCCGATGATGAAAAACCCATACACGTATTCACTATACTTTCCTACTTTCCGCGTACATGAACGTCTGGTGAGGTATTTACTGGATATGGGATTGGATTGAACTCTACATAGGTATGTATCTATGGGTATGAATTTACAGCTCATTAGCTTTTATTCATTTATTTAGTCAATATTGGATTTTTACACAAATTGAGAAAAAAGTTGCTAAAATTGCGTGGAAACAAAAACTCTTGCACCCTTTTACAAAATAAGCAACACATTTTCTGAATTCCTCCCGGGTAAAGTTACTGAAAGTCACAGTAAAAGCTGGTCCATAAAAATATTGGTGAAAACAGGCTCAACAATATTTCTTTGTCCACAAAAACAGCGCAGCGGTAAGGGCGGTGATATAGGACCTATTCACACCACCCTCATAATTCATCGATTGTTTTGCTCGCATACTTAATAAGCCATGACGAGAGCTTTGTTAGCAGATCTGTGATCAGCATTATGTTTTTAATATGTCCTTGCGAACAAATATACGGCTATGACTTTTCTAAAAATAATAATCCTTAAAAAATTGTCGTTCTGTTCACCCGTTTAGGGTCAAAAATTCGAAATGCATTTAGTTGATTGA
Source organism: Udea ferrugalis (assembly GCA_950022985.1). Lineage (NCBI taxonomy): Eukaryota > Metazoa > Arthropoda > Insecta > Lepidoptera > Crambidae > Udea > Udea ferrugalis. The sequence continues at coordinate 1,733,948 of OX465521.1, forward strand.
TCCTACTAATGTAATAAATGCAAATGTTTATAGGTATGTGTGGATTAATAGGTAGATGGATATGTGTTGCTTTTTCACGTAAAACTAATGATTGGATTCTAACGAAACTTTGAAATAGTAGAGCCTATACATCAGAATAAGACATAGGCTATAAGTAATGAAATAATATTCCATTTTTCATTTCAAGCTCAAGCGGGCGAAGTCGCGGGCAGCCGCTGGTTTTTCATAATTATGGATTTACCTGATTTGATATCTAATGAAGCAAGGTGGATGGATTTTTCACTGGGAATATTGTACATGAACTCTTTGGAAGTGAGAGATCGTTTGGAGATTCCTACTGCTTTAGCAATCTTGCGGGATGGCGTAGGAAGCATGAACTCGCCTGAGTGTGTGGAGCGAGTGCCTCGTTTGTATGTGCCTGATAAGTATTAACGTATACGTAATATTAACGTATATATAAAAAATGACCTCCCACCTGACCCAGGGTTTTGATGGATGCAGGCCGCCTACAACCGGCCGCTCTGGAAATCTATGGTTGAGGCCTATATGTTTAGCAGTGGACGTCGTATGGCTGCTGATGATGATGATTTCTACTGCTGCCCAGTAGCTCACAGGGAGAACGGTATACTCTTGGTCCAGCAACTAGGTATATCAAGAGATTTACTAATCGTTGTTGATTAAGCTGCATCTGCTGACGGTCATCATCTAAAAACAAACGTCAAATTAATCTCCTATATCAGTAAGAGGTTCTTATTATAAGGACGCTTACATGTGTAGCAATAATTTCCCCTGATTTCGTAAAGGTGACATCAACACGTGCGACGTGTTAATTACGAAGTCAAGTAAAGCTATGTTTCAATTAAGCTCGCTAGATAACCGTACACAAGGAGCCAACGAACGAAATCTCTGTTCCAAGTAATTAATTTATATAAAACGATAAGGTTTAAAGGCGTGGAATATGCAAGACGCGAGCGCGATCCGCGTTACGTGATCTAGATAGCGCGCTCTGGGGCCTAGGGTTGGCGAACGGAACTCTGACGTTACTGTAAGTGATGGAGTAAAAGAAGTTCATAGAAACATAAAAAAACAAGCTGTGATGGGCTCAAGTTTCAATAATAACATTTTACCATTTACATATTTTATTAATTGTATGTTATTAGTGTAACTTCCACAGTTAATGCAAATCAGACAAATCCTTCAAGCCGTTCAGGCTGCAGAGCGTGAAAACATTGAATTTGGCCCCAAAATACGTATTTTTTTTTCTATACCCAGTGTAACGAAACCTCACAAGCAGAAGTCCGTTCATTCATTAATCCTGGGAAATGATTATATTTTTTTCAATTCAAACGCAAATAGCAGTCTAAGGATTAATTCGGGTTAGTCAGTTAAGGGACGGTTCTTCTACCAGAAAGATCCTTTCAGGGCGTCATTACCAATAACATTCCAGTATTATTTTTGTCTGTCCGGCACTTTCATTTTTGGGTACGAAATGCATATTGTTCTCCTTTTGTATTGCAATCCGACATTCAAAAGGTAATTCAAGTTTATTTATTTGTTTATTTGTTAAACTCTTCATTAGCAGGTGTTTAGACTTCCCTGAAAACTTTGGAAGCAACTCTTCTATCTTCCTTTAGGTAAGGGGAGGAAAAACTACAAAAGAGTTCTCTGTCTTGCAGTGTTTTGAACCCTTCCCGTTTACTATCTTCTTCCTTCTGTGCTTTCACGGAATTAATCATCGTTAGTTTATCACAGTGAAGTAACTGATGCATGATTCCCTTGAAAAATTTGACCCTAAAAACTTAATTGATTTTGCACAACCCTAGCTCTAGGAGTCGCGTTGCCGCGAATCTTGCTCTAATAAAATATTAAATGCTCACTTAAACATCTATACTGCGCGAGTAATGACCAAGAACACCTTCTGAATACAGAGGAGACGAGTAACTCACTGATAACGCTACGGTATGCTGCTTCGTAACTTCTAGAGATTTAACGATGGAGTATTTCATAATATCTGAAATAATGGGAGGAGCGTTTCTCTCTCTGTTAACTATCACCTATTTCATTTTGGTTGGTTTTTTTCTGGAAAAAGTCGAAATAGTTTGATTGTTTACCTAACTCGCAGTTTCTTGTAGTTGATGATATCTAAGATCAAAGTCTCCAACAATGTGGATCTGGGCCGGTGTTGATGTAGATAAGCGGATATTACTGATAATGACAAAAAGCACAGACGGATTCATATACTTTTCAGTTACAACATCCCTAATTTGACGATTTCCATCACAGCGAACAGAGTGGTTTTAACTTTAAGGAGTATTTATGAGTAATTGGCATTGTCCGCTATCAAGTAAAAAACTCGAATTCACAAACGCAAATCAGCGTTTATGCATCTAATACAAATTGAAAAAACAAAAACAAAAGTATTGACAAATAAAAACAAACACTTCTTCGAAATTATGTACGAGGCTGTCAAATAAGGTGTAGCCAACGTCAAATTTTACTTTTTACTAACTTTTTGAGTGGTTGTCTAAAATAATCTTGAAGAATAGTAGGAAGAAAATGCTTTCAGGACACACAGTTTTTTTTGAAGTTGGTGTCCGTCCCACCGGACAAAATCAAATTAAGGGTTTAATGAAAATTTATAAAGCTTATACTCGTGCATGCCCCCGGAATCAAACAAATACCTACCGAAAGTTTTTTTTTTCATTATTGCACTTTTTTTCTTGTCAAAATGCCTAAGGAAATGTTAACCTACTCAAAATGAAGCATCAAAATTAAAAAGCTAATAAAACTCGTAGAGGTTATCAAAAAAGCTAAGTTACCCCAACAGGAAGAGTGTTAGTAAAATACAATGATAATGAAAAGGTCCGGAGAAGTAGTTTGCTGTTGAAACAATCCCCAGGGGAAGTTGCGATTGCCCAATGATTATTTTGTTCATACTAACGCGTGGGGTGATTCTAGGATGGGGACGGAAGAAATAATATTTTACTTTGTACTTGATGTTGGACTATTTGACAAAAATGAGAAGCAGTAAGTAAACAAACTTTATAACAAACTAGCGGCCGTGACATTGGACTTGGGTTTAAAAAAGTAATAGATTATGACTTATTTTATAAGTAACCAACATACATTTAGCAACAAACACTGTAACACGAATATTGTTATGTTTAAGATATCATACCACTCCTTCATACCGTGACACTTAACAGAATTAACAGCAGATATAGCTTTATAACCGACAGAATCCCACTTGTGGCGTATAAGCTATCAGTACGGAATCTGTATCGCCTCACATTTCCTTTAGTAATGCACGGTGCGCTTTCTCTAACATCAGAAATTTCGCCTTCATAGCACCACCCCATAACGACACATAGTAAAAATAATTATTGCACAAAAGCTAAGTAAAAATAGTGTCAAGATTGCCTATAGGTATTCTCTATCAGCCAACCACACGGTTAGACAGATTTAAGGCCGTGCACTAGACAAAAAAAAAAGATCAAGAGCAAACAGACGCATAAATATCATGACATAATGAACATTAAAATCTACAGAAACATTCTTCTGAGTTACTGCGGTGGTAAATAACGGTATAGATGAGTGATTTGCGAAGTTATAAAAGCACACCTTTGAAAAACAAAATCTAATTTTCATTACATTTATATATTGTTTTAATCTTAACGGGCAATAGAATTACCCTCCGTCCTTCCTCACCCTCTTAAGATGCTCATAAACATGTTTTTCTCGCAATGAAAATGATAAATCATCCATTTTTTATTTGGTCAATCAGTAGATATAGTGTTTTTTCCATTGGCAGATAAAATCTATGGCTCGCCATTTGTTGTAATGGGGGAAAGCGAAAAAGATAATATAAGTTTCATAGCGTTTTGATTGATGGCTTTATGACGCAAAAAACAACCTTGGCCACGTTAGAGGAGAACCTTATAAAATTATTTCATTTCTCGCTGCTTTTTTAGTATGAACCCAAAAAATTATGAGTATCAGATAAGAAGCTAATTTTGTCGGTATAATAAGGTCGTAATTCACTTTGCCTTTGGCAGCTAAGGCCGATCTATCTGCTCTATGAGGAATATGATTTATTTATCCATATCAAGAACTGGTAAAATAGATCAAACCAAATTCTTATTTTTATTAACCTGGAGTACAGACGAAATGCCGAGAAATATTAGCACAGTCCGCAACCTATTCGTTAAACTGATAATTATTGTTCGACTATTGTTCATCCTGACTATCTAATTCTAAGTGAAGCGTATTGATGATGGAAGTAAGCGTGAAGCACCGAGATGTGAAGTGATGTTAGCCGGAATGCCACCTCTGGTATAATATCTGATAGTAAGGTTAACACTAACTTTACATTCTTCTTACAATTTTGTAGTATATGGCTTGCGCCACCTCATATTTGAGGTGAGGGCCACGCCCAGCAGTGGCATTTTCAAAGGTTGTTTTTTGACTCACAATTATAAGCAGTCACAAGATTCACCTTGCCGAACAAGCCTTCCCTTTCCCTTCCGCCTTCTGGCGAATGGCTGATTGTAGGCGGCATGCACCTACCAAAACTCTGTGATCTTCCCCATGGTCACCGCCGCGGTGGTCTCTTGCCGAAGTCTGATGATCTGAAAGTTGTTCATGGCCAAGACATTTTTTTTACTTTATTACTACTACGGCATCACACCAACAAGGAAGCCAAAATACATAGAAGAACTGAAGTAATTGACTTAGCAAAATAAGTAAAAGTAACAGTAGCATACATAAAGCGAGAGAGTCCTTACTATAAAGTTATATACTTTGTCATGTTCTTGGAACAACTTTCGAAGCTTCACCACCTCAACATATCTCTAACACCCAAACTCAGTATTATCTCCGCAAGAATATGCATAACAACATTACACACGAGCTTCCTGCGGACAGACAAACAAACAGTTGTTCTAGTAGTTACGGAAGAGGGTTCCGCGCTCACTCTCTTATGTTCAACCGACTGGATTCACTGGCAACTACGAAACGGGAAGAAATGGATGCGTTTTTTCGGAAAAGTGGTAACTTTATCTGGCATACGTATGTACAACATGCAATCATTTGGTACTGCATTGTGTACTGCGTAAGCGATTGGAATTACGCGGAATTAATGTGAATCGGATTCTTTCATCACCAGTGGAATGGCTCTGCTAAATACCAACTGGATCTGCTAGACTTAGAGGACCAAAGAGCCAAGAGACTCATAAGCGACGAAACCACCCTACCCAGCTGGACCCAGTATCCAGACTTTTGGAAAATTGAGTATCATCAAGTCGCCTGTCTACCGGGATTTTATATAAGGTGAATACACCTTATATATACATATATAAGGTGTATTCCGAAGATTGTGTGCAGGAACTGCATAATCTGATACTACTCTAATACCTTCCACCCACATGTGGTGAAGTTTCCAGCTATCCGCACTAAAGGGTTTGCTGCGTCCGCCGTTAAGGACTGAACGCTTTCCCTGCGCCTATATTTTCTATCTTTGTGTCTTCAAGGCAAGAGTGAAAAGGTTTCTTTTTAAATAAGCGTGTTCCACTACACCATCGCTATCAGCCAGGCGAGCCAAAGCTAAATCGCAAACCCAAAAGAAATAAAAAAAAAACATTATTTTGGCGACTAACTTAGACTTAGCAGTTTTGATCTTGCGACTGCTAGTATTGATCATGATAAATTAAACAACCACGACCATTTAGAAGTTCTATCAGAAAGTGTGTGGGACTCGGCTGCCGTAAGGCGGCCGGCATTGCTCACTTACTCACGAAGGCGGGGGCCTGACGTAGGTCACTGGGGAGTGACCTACTTCACCTATTCAGAGGTCCCCGTGATCTCTGGTCAAGAACGGCCAGTGGACCCCTGGCGCTCTATGCCGGCATAAACAGCCCAGCTTGAGAGGAGTTATACCTCCCATCTACACCCGCTGGTGTGTACGGCGGTGTGAGGTCACTCTTACAGCGCCACGACCCTTCCTCGGGGCCATTTGGTATGGAGGCACACAGCCCCCGCCGTGTGCACTCCCAGTGACCCCGAAGACCCATTTAGTCGCCTCTTCATTCTAACGTCCCATACCACAGGACCAAAGACAGTACCACCTCTATCCCAACACATTCGCACATCGAAGCCACTTCCGCGAGCAGCGACGCACATTCGCGAGTTATGCAGATTCCGCGTATTTATTGGGAAACTTTAGCAGATAGGAGGCGACGCGGCGAATCTGATTCCGTTGGCGATATCGCATAGATTTATTGGCGATATAAACGCCGGTGGCGGAGGAGGATTATTTACCTACGACTGCGCTGCGATATGTATGGTGATGCTACATTTGTCGTTGTTTGAAAAATGTTAGCGAGGTTAGATTTTTCGTATTGCTCATGTGGTAAACTTGCCATGTTCTTGGACCTTCGTGTACATGAATAACATTGTGTTCATTAAGGCGGCGGGTTATGCCAATACGCGTTAAAGAGGTGACTTTCATTGCGTTTTATGGCAAAAACATTGAACCTAAGATGTTGAAACTGATACAACATTATTACTTATATGTTGACCTATAAGTGTTAGTTCGAAAACACTAGTTTTAGTTCTTATTAGCACTCAAAATTCAATTCATTCTGCGGATATGCCGCAAATTTCTACATCATTTAATACTCTTTCGAGACAATGTGGTCTAGAATCGCACTTGGTATAGGGAAGCATAGCAGTCCAGCCAGATCTGTTACTCTTTATATTCTTAATTAGCTAACAAATTAAGGATATATTGGTATTTTCTAATTTACGGCTATAGAGCAATAATGAGAGATTTTGCTCACACCATTATTTGCGGCGTTATATCACGTGACTGCACTGACAGCGCATGCGTGTGAATGATTTGTCACTTAGACAGCGTAACAGCAGCGGCTCTTGTCAGTCTATGTTATGATGTGTGTGATGTGTATATATCAGTTTAATAAATATTTATAATAAAATGGACAGAAACCATGATTTTCGTAGAATCACGAAAACATCCCGCACGACTTGCAGTTATCACTACAGCACAACGAGCCCAACAAACGATTGGAGCTGCAATGTAAGTACCTACCTAAATATCTACCTGATTTAATGAAAATGATTGTTATGGCAATGAATGGCGCAATAATTCATATTGTATTGTGCGTTGTCCCTGCTGGGCAGCTAATTCAAAAGGCAATCTGTTTGCCTAGGTACATAATATAATATTGGTGATTTTAGACTCGCGTCAAACTTTTAATGCACAGAGTCACCTCCAACACAGAGATTAATTTGTTTGAGTTAAAGTAAATCGTCTGGTCCGTACCGATTTGGGCCAGAATGAGACTGCCTTCTAGGCCTTGCCTGACTTTTTTTGGAAATATGATTTATTATTTATCTTTGTTGTGAAAGATGAAAATATTTGTACATTGGATTTGGAGTTTTTCATGTGGGCGTGATAGGTCAGATGCTAAAATACCTAGGAGGAATTTATAAAAATGGTCAACGGAGTCTAAAGACCGATTTGGACTAAAACTGAAACTGAAGACTACAATTTTACAAGATTACAAACGACCTTTCCTTCAGTTTGCCAGATAATGTTACTTCGCAGGATTTGATCTTTGTAAGCGACACTATGCGATAGCATAATAATATAAGAGTGTATTTTCTTCGAAACGAAGAGGTATGATTTCCGGCTAAAAAGAAAGTGTTTTCAAAAATCTGAGTAAATTTACAGTTTAAAGTTTGTTGAAATCGGTCTCGAGACTCCTTTCAACATTTTTCTCAATACCTCATAGTTCAGGATTTGGCCTATCTGCCACGCCCACTTGAAACGTTCACTCTGTATATTGTTTGTCCCGTGATCTTACTGAGTTGCGAGTTACTCTGCTTTGTAGCATTACTTTAGGCAACCGAAACCTATCCTGTGAGCAGCATATGGTCACCCTTTTTAGGAAAATCACCCTTTTATAGAAAACCTTCCTCTTTTTTAATCTTTTTTTTTTTACAGCTTTCTCAGTTGGCTTGGAAAAAGCCGTGGCAGATAAAAACTTCCGTTTTGACCAGAAAAAACGAAGACAAGGCAACACCTAGAGGAAGGCTTGTTGCAGACCCAGTTTACGTCATGGAAGCCATTTAGCAAAGAAGGACAAAACTTTGCGTTGCGTCAACTATGCCAAAAAGATAAAGATGGTACATTAAAAATTATATGTTGTTGGCTTTGACTATGTTGTATGAATAAATAAATACAATCATTGTTCTTGCGAATGTTTTTTTAATCCGTATTTCCGAAAAGGTTGTTTATTGACTTAACCGATGCACATTACTCATAATACACTTTTAGATACAAATCCAAGACATAGGTACACATCACGGTACCTACATCGCAATTCCTCCAAAATAATGCTTAGTTTCAAAATACGAGTACACAGGATGAGTTTTTCAAGGGGTTGTGATTCTCAGAAGCGATTCGGTAAAGGATTCTCCAAACCGTTTTGATAAAATCTAAAAACATAGTAACCTACTATGATTTCGAAGAATCTTATTCCTTTTTTAGGATTTAAATTCGCTTGGGATTAAAATGTATTTCAGGTTTCCTTTTCTTTGAAAAATGATACGCCGAATTTCATTTCCTAACCAACGTTTCACATACTATTCACTTTGTCAACTAACGATTAACAAATTTTTAAAAGGCAACATTTCATTTGAGAACTATTAATAGGTATGCCGATTGTTAAAATGTCAATGGACGTTTCGGATAGTTATAATTTGTCAAACCCTTAGATTGAAATTCTATGGTCAAACCATTCACTTGGCTACACAGCTATTCATCATCTTATCAGCCGAACGACGCCCACTGCTGGGCATAGGCCTCCCCCAAAGATCTCCACAACGATCGGTCCTGCGCTGTCCGCATCCAGCGGCTTCCCGCGACCTTGACCAGATCGTCGGTCCACCTTGTGGAGGGCCTGCCCACGGAACGTCGTCCGGTACGTGGTCGCCATTCGAGAACCTTTCCGCCCCAACGGCCATCGGTTCTCCGCGCTATGTGTCCCGCCCACTGCCACTTCAGCGATGCAATCCTTCGAGCGATGTCGGTTGTCTTAGTTCTCCTGCGGATCTCATCATTTCTGATTCGATCAAGCAGGGAAACACCAAGCATCGCTCTCTCCATTGCTCGCTGGGTGACTTTGAGCCTTCTTATGAGACCCATAGTAAACGACCACGTCTCACTCCCATATGTCATTACTGGCAACACACACTGGTCAAAGACTTTCGTTCAAAGACACAGCTATTAGATTAGACGAATAACGTTTGGTCAGATTAACTGTTTTCCCATTGTACTACATTGTTATTATGCGGCTCACATTTAGATTATTTGTCCATAATTGGGGGGGGTTTTAGAGGTTTGGGGGGAAGAGCGATAGTGGGATTAACCCCGGACACCACACTCGCGCCGCGGAAATGTTTTTTTTTAATTTGTTAGGTAGTCCCGGGAAATAATAGGTGCGTAGGGCGAAGCGACGAGCATGTTAGATGTACATGAACCAGATGAATAATAATAAATAGTCAAAAAAAATATTTTTTTCATACATTTCGAGGTTAGGAAAAAAAAGCATTTTCTCGGCCCTGGAGTTTTATCCGAGGGTTGCTCCACTTCCACCCTTCCCCCCAAAACCTTTAAACGTAGGGGTTTTAGGGGTTTAGGAAAACAATCTAAATTCCTTCCAAATTGCAGGTCGTCCATTTGTTTTGGGTGGGATGTATTAAAAAATTGATTTTGGTCGAACGCTCTTGAAAGTGACGGATTTAGGTGGGATGTGTTCAAGAGTGACGGATTCAGGTGGGACGCCCTGGAAAGTGGCGGTTAGAGGTGGGACGCTCTAAAATTGATGGATTCAGTGGGACTCTTCTATAAGTGTCAGATTTAGGTGGGACACTCTTGGAAATGACGGATTTAGGGGAGGAGTTTAGATAATTTTCCCACGATTTTGGGGCGATTAAGAGTTTAGGGGTAGGAAAGGTTAGTAGTGAGGCAAACCCCGATACCACTCCCGCGCCGAGAACATGTTTTTTTTTCTTACCAAAATGTATTGAAAAAGGTTTTTTTCGGACCATTATTTCTGGCGGCTAGTTCATGTACACCATAATAATATTTACAAAAAGTAAGTTATATCTACATAACATTAAATAGTTATTAGAACGAAACCCCACAAAATTCAACATTCGGTAGATAATAAATAACCGGATTAACCACACGCTAAATAAAAAACAAATAAAATTATAATGTTGAGTTTTCAAAATGATCATTCGGCGTAGTCAAATTCTGCAAAACACTCGTTGGGAAATGAAAATCGGCCTGAAATTATTCGGCGATAAGGCAGAGAACCAGTATTTTGTCTACCAGACCCACTTGGAAAATTTGCCCCGTATACTATTGAAATCATTTACTTGACCTGTCGACGATTGTCGCACGCTCACATCAATCATCACCTGGAATTGGTAAGTATTCTCCCACATTTGTACGAAAATCATTAAGAACCCTATTTGGCTTAGTTTTTATCACTCAAACAATCACAGTGACAAAGTTATTAAGTTTTACAGAAAGCCGAAATTCTAATGAAATGAAGCACGCTTCAGTGCAGTGTGCATTGAGAATGACACCCCTGCTTCTTTCGCAGTCTAATGAATAATCGATCTATCAAAAATTTGATCCGCGTTATTAACTTAAGCCGACTGAGCGATAATACAGGGGCTAAGCTGTTTTTTTCTTCAGAAGCAACAGGTTCGATGCCTGGCTAAGTAAAAGTTCGCCGAATGGATTTTCGTCAAAATCTGTCTCCTTCGAGCGTACAATGCTCAGCTGGACAGTTTACCCTGTATAAATAATTGCAATATTCACAAATGCTCAGACGGTAAAGCTCTATCCGAATATAGCATTACTGTCTTTTGGCCGGCACATTCACATTAGGACCTGAAAAGATGATGTAATTCGAATTCTTTAGAATTGTGATACAACGGAACTAAGGGCCGGCGCCCACTATCGGCATCGGCACGCTTCAGGATTTTAAGGTGGCAAATAGCAATATACTTTAACATTATGGCAATAAAGTGGAAATTTCCGTGATGTGTTCTCGTAAAAACAAAATGCATTTGTTCTGTTTCTGTTTCGGCATTTTCTACTTTATTGCCATAATGTTAAAGTATATTGCTATTTGCCACCTTAAAATCCTGAAGCGTGCCGATGCCGAAAGTGGGCGCCGGCCCTAACTCGGCTGTTAAGAGCTTTTATCGAATTTCGGTATAAAATACATTTATGTACTTTGCTAAGCTGTCTCATAACATCTTAAGTCGTATTTTAGTTTCTTTAGTTTTCCTATGAAATAGTATCTCTGAACCTTGTACTACTCTGTGATACACACAAAACTTGTATGTCATACTTTCTAGCCATCATCGTAGCGACACAGCGAGCCATCTATCGCGCACAGGAGTGCAACTTTTCAAAATTCAAGGCCAAATTCCAACAGTCATTTAGGATACCCTCCGCCTTAAGCGCTACTATTATCTGGTGGATGGTACTATTTGGAAAAAGTGTGTAGAAAAAAAGGGAGAAAATCGGGTTTCGGAAACTTTCCTTCTTGTTCTTCAGGTTAATAACACTGATTTTAATTAAACCTAAACCAAAATATGAACATATTATCTTTTAAGTGAACTACTTTCAAACTTCTAAATAACATTGTCTTTTATTACAAACTGGATTGAAACTACAATAACACAGACTGAAAGGGAGCTTACATTTATCGGCTTGGTCCAAAACTCAATATTCTAAAGAGGGTAAGATTGTGTGCAAATTAGATTGAGCCCGGAATATGGACTCCGGTCATCTCCAGAGACTTTGTGTTTTATTACTGAAGTGTTTCTCGCGATGATGGGTGTGCATTATTTTTAGCTGCTTGCACATAGTATTTTGTATTATTTTTTTATTTTCGTTTTAATTTACAATTTGAATTACACATTACAATAATAACAATAGAGTACACAAATTTCGAATTGTCCCTCCAAGAAGAGTGAGGATTTTAGTTATGTTTCATCATCATCGTCATCAGCCTATGCCAGTCCACTGCTGGACGTAGTTAGTATGTATGAAAAGAGTAAAAGTGCAATAGATACACTCTACTGTTTGGCGAGAGATTGACATGCCCATCAGGCTTCTTGTTTTCATTTAATTGACTCCTGAATTCGAAATTTTTCTGTCATTTTATAGGTACACTTCGATATCAAGCATAGTTTGGGCATAAAACTTGCTAAAAGGTTTGTTTAAAAGGATAAAGATAAATGTTCAAATAATGTGTATTCCACTTCACCTACGAGCCAGCATCTTTCACTTCTTACAACATAACGCCGCTTTTAACAAATTATAAGTAATGAGGAATGAACGTTCCAAAATAGATACTCTATTGACTAAAATAGTCATGCAGAACGGACTCTACAAATTAAATCATCATTTTAAAAGGAAATTCAATCGTTGGACCATCGAATTGATATCGATATTTCGAAAATAAAGCGTAAAGAAGCACGTGTATTTCATGAGCATATCCAAGACAAGTGTTGGAGAAAAACCAAAATATGCTATTATGATATTGGAGGCGCAACAAATGAGATGTCCGTAGTATAGCTTTACGCCCCGGCCCCGCCTACCTATTACCTCACCGCCCCGGGGTACGTGGAAACATGGCTACTTCGATCAATTTATTTTGCACTGGAAATGACATTTACAAGACACAATGAATGTTGGTATGTTCATCAACTAAAGTATGCATTTCATAAGAAAGATGATCAAGGTAAGTCCGGTCAAGATGTATATTCAAGAGATTCACTGCTAAAAAACTATATTCATTGGTAAAAAATTAACGGATTTCACAACCGAAAACAAACTCCTGCACACAACAAGCGTACTCCTCTACCCAATTTGCTGTGCCCGAGAGGGTCTGTAATGAACATAATAAGTTTTTTACATCTATCACTACACTACTTATGGAATGCAAATAAATGATTGAGTATTGAACTATTATTTACAAAACAAATAATGAATTCGGTTGTTTTAATAAAAAATGCATGCTCTTTGATTCGACCGCAGACTTGTAAATGAGTGATTACAGTTTTGCTTTATCTATTTCCAAGCTTTATTTAGGTTGATTTCCAAGACTTTTTTTATTTTTGTTGATTCTTGAAACTTGAACCTAACTTTGTTTATTTGTAAATTAACAAGAACTGATTCAGTAAGATCCTCTCAAAGGAAGTAAGATTATGATAAGTTTAACATCACTCTCATGACAATCTATTAAAGATATCAATTAAGAATTATATCACAATATCCCATCTAGTCATTTTATAACCATATCGAACTATTCCGTGTGAAGGATAAAAAATATGAAAGGTCTGGGTAAAATATGTAATATCCATATTGGAGCCTGCTCCGACCGGTCGGCATATTGAGTGCTCTGCTTATATCTACGTATTTGTGTATTTATAAGTAATTGCTTATTTTGTTTACATTTGGGAAGTGGCATTAAGCGATGCTATGATGTGTATGAGAGGTACCATTCTCTTTTTTGTGAAATGTCTGCTTAATATGAGAAAGATAAATTGGTTTGGCGATTCAAATGTTTTGCTAACCCGTTCGAAATGAATTCAACCTCTTTGACACTGCCACTCATAAAAATGGGTGAATGTCATTTGAAATTATATTAGCATACTCACTTTGTTCAGAAAAAAACAGCGTTCTGCCCTGGTACCTATGAAAATAACACAAAAATCATTTAAAAAACGAATCTAGGCTCATTTCGTTTGAAACGGTCTTTGTTCATTTTTCACATTCTAAAACCTTGGTCTTCAATTTATTCAATCATCAGTGTTAACCAACCAAAGGACGTCCACTGCATAAGAAAATTCGCCCATAGATTTCCAGGGCGTCCGGTTAAAGGCATTTTGTATTGACTTTCTCTCAGTCGCTATCCTACTAATATTATAAATGCGAAAGTTTGTATGTGTGGATGTGCTGTGTTGCTCTTTCAAGTAAAAACTACTGGATGGATTTTAATGAATCTTTACAATAATATAGCTTATGTATCTGAATAGCATATAGGCTGCTATTTATAAAGATATAACTTTTTTTAACTTTAGTCCACGCCGACGAAGTCGCTGGTGTCCGCTAGTTCTCAATAATAAAGCTTTCGAATCCAAATTATTTAAATAGGTTATTTTTATTTTTAGCATCAGGGATAATGCATCCCTGATGCATCATCTTACTAAAGTTAGGAAAACCAGAAAAAGACAATCGGTCTACCTGGCATCAGGCGGGACTCGAACCCGCATCTTTCGCAAACCGATTATTTAAATGCCTCATACTTCACGTTTTTGGTCCCACCGAGCCTCCTAATTATTTCAACTCTTCAGTGTGCACAACGAACCCCAACTCGTTGAAACTTGTCAACATTAAATCACGCACAAGTTCGCATGAAGCTCGTTTACATACGTCCCGCCCCACTTCCGGACGGGGTTCGGCAGGTCGTGTTTTATGGGCCCTGTACGGAACTCGTTGGTACATAACGGACATGGTTGAAGTTCGGGTAAACAAACAGTAAACAACCTCGGATTTAAACGGTGGTGAAAATGTTTTTTCTAATTAGATTTTCCAAGTTGATTGGGCTTTTTCGAAGATATTTAGTAGATGAAGAGCTTTCCCTCAATGTTCACACCGACTAAACATTTTCTTGTTTGCAGGGAGCTTAGTATCACTACCTAGATGAAATTTCCACACTGAATTTAAAACATCATCTAAAGTCTAAGTAGAGGGACAGAGAACTCCGGTTTCCAGAAGGTTTTAGAAGCTGATGTGTAGTCATTTGAAGTTTGCTATACATGCTTATGGGGGCTTATTTATATGACCATGAGTAGAAGACATACGAACTAAATTATACAAAGCTGTAGTAATAAGTTATTGAGGCCTCATGAAGTGTGGTGGTGGTGTGTTGTACCATCAAGCTATAGCAAAGTCACGTGCTAACCACGAAATTGATATCTATCAACTTCAGAGTGCCTAGTATCCAACTCTTTTGTAAATTTTTCAAGCTTGATTTAAAAAAATGTGTGTATTTACGGTGAGATTGCCATTTACATAAGTTGAAATCCGCTTAACTGAGTAGGTATGGGCTTTTGTATGTTTTGCCGTCATGGTTAGAGGGCGACATTTACTCCTCATTCGTGTTAAGGCCGTGATCTAATGTTATGATTGTGCTGAATGTCTGCCTTTACAAAATCGTGACATTTAAATAGCTACAAAAGAAATGCGATGACGACTACATTACACACAACATTTATCCTCAATACTCGTTGTTTCTCACTCCGTTTGTTTCAATTACTAAATGTGGCACTAAGTAGGGAATGTAGACATTCTTATGCGCATATCGCACCTCCGCTCAAACAGTGTCACATGTCAAAAAAAATTAATTTTTTTTTTTATTCCATCATTACGATTGCCAAACATCAAAATGTTATCTCTAATAGTGGCACATTATTTTAATTTTTTTTGACATGCGACACTATTTGAGCGGAGGTGCGATATGTAGACCATACGTGTGAGTCCATATTTCGAATTGAATGCGCAGATTGTCCTTAGGTAAGTACCTAAGTACGATTCACACCGTACGATCCATCGAAGGTTGTAAAGTCTTAAGGGTTGTTTCCACAGAAACTGTGAGAAATAAATAGTCACAACAGACTTAAAGGTACGTGGGAACCTGACATTTGATATACCTACTATTTCATAACTGTTAAATGTTCCATAAAAGCAGACCTAATTTGATCTTTATTGCACACGAAAATGAACACAATTCGTTATGTGATTAGTTATTTTTTTCTCTCGCCTCCGGCTCTGCTGCGCTCTAACATTATTGTTCAGGATGTAGAAGAAACCCAGGAAAAAAAAAACAACGGTCTTGGGCTTAGGCGGGACTTGAACCAGCGTCTTCCAGGTTCCGGGTAGCTACACTAACCAACTGTGCCACCGAGACCATTAACAGACTAGCCAAATGCGCGGTCTTTGGTTCTTGCGGGAAAATAGTCGCCGGAGTTGCGAGATTGTAGATTATGATCTTACCTGACTCTTAGGCCAAGTATTTTTTTTTGGAAATTCTACACTAATCGATTGTCATTTTCATCAAATTCGTGTTGCGTGTTACAATGTCATGTCCTCAAAAATATTGCAATATTTGTATCGTTACCATTCACCGAAAGATCAACTGCTTTCGGTAAACATATTTAGGTACTTCTTCTTTTTATTAACACATCGTTGTCCCCGCGTATTGTCGCTTCCTATTTTATAGCAACGCTTAGAGTTATTGTCTGTGCTAGTTCGGAGTTGTGTCTCGCATATTTGTCATCTCTGCGAATATTGTATTGTTGGTTCCATACAGATTGTGTTGATGTTTGTGGGAAAACTTTCAGCACTACATTTGCGTTGTAATCTTATTTTTCTCGAGGAAAAAGAATCAAAAATGAAGTTCTAGATGTTTTGTTTTGTACAGAAAATGTGTTTATGAATAAACTTCAAGTAACTGGATCTGAAATAAGAAGTACAGAAATAAATACACTACTTTAATGAAGTTTAAGTTTCCAGTATAGACATAAGCCATCATCTTCTGAACATGTTCAACTAAGTATGTTCAATTGCGCAGAATTTATATGGTTTTGAATTATCTTCTGAAAACAAGTTAGAAATATAGAAGTGAGGTTGAAGTGAATGAGCGCTCTGGCCCTGAGCAACAACACACCTTGTTTTTCTGATTTCACACTTGCGACATGCGGTTACTCTCTGGACAAGCACTTGCTGATTCCCTAATATCACATGAATATTTTGGTTTCCTATAAAATCCACCCCTGAGTTGCCGCTAAAAGAAGCGAGAAATATAAAAAAATCCATATTTATCAGCGCGACAAATCTCATAACCATGCATTTAATCACCAAAGTGCCTTATTGCACTATAGCGCCCTCTGGCTCTGCCGCGATACAATATAGCAGTAAATTTCAATCAAAATGATGCTAACGGCCGGACGGACGGAGCGGGATTATTCTGGATTAGAAAACGATCTCGTTTCTATATCATTACTGTGTCATCCAATGGCTTTTGCGTCCAGTAAAATAATCTGGAATATTTACTCTATTCCAGAGGACTCCTTTATTCAAATCGAAGCACTGCTACTGTAGATGGGTATTAATTTACTTACATCACGCTAATTGCTAAACAAATGTACCTAAGTGATTTCATATTTATTTATTGAATAATCCGAATAAAAAAAAACATTTATCAGCAAATAATGATTCAGAAATATAACAAATATACGAATTTGTTATCTCAGGTGTAATTAAAAAAAAACAATAAACACTATATCCTTTTTATTACCGACAACTGCATAGTAAGTATGCAAGACTTTTGCCCCTGATTTCAAATGAAAGATACAAACATAGGCAAACCTTGATAATGATAATGAATTAAAAGTGAGACCTTGAGTCTGTATCTCGGGGCGAAAAATATTGTCTCAACACACTAATATGCACTTCGAAACCTCCACTTGTTTCTTGACCGGTACTAAGGTATGCGTTTTCGTGGCATGTTTGCCTACGTCTGTGTTTCCGGAACCTTGGTGTCTTCAAGGCAAGTCATGGGCATTTTCTGGGTAAGCGTGTTACACCTTTGACTCTCGTCATCGCTTACCTACCATCAGGCGAGACTGAGGTCAAACGCAAACCCATTTTAAATAATAAAAAAAAATGATCTCATCTTAAATGGGTCTTATACTAAATTCCAAATAGTTGTATCAGAATAGGGCCATGCCCGGGCGGCGACGGCGGATGAAATATGCGGCCGGAGCCGAGCAGAGAGAACACGACAGGACACTTTAAAATATTAGCGTGCGTTATTGTTCAGTGTTGCTGAGCTCAAAATAAATAGTTGCGAATTGAAACAGATACGTAACATTATAAATGGGATTGCGAGGACTGTTCACGGCTTAGCAAGAGCGTTTCTTAGTTGGTTCATAAGCGAATTCAGAGAGACAGTCATACCTCGGTGGTGATTGCCAATCGACGACGATTGTCTACAGCGCTAAATTAGTAAGTTTCAAAAATACAATAACTTGCTACGCAAAACCATAGATTTGAACCAAAAAGCGGTAGAACATCGAAAACTTGCATCACAGAAGCCAAGTCGAACCTTGGTTGGATCAAGTAGGCCAGTCATACATTAATATCCTTAGACATTAATATCTCTAGACATTATTCCACACAGCGCCATCTAGCCCCAAGATGAGCAAATTAAAGCCCGTTTTAAGGGATACTAGACAACGGATAAATATACTTAAATACTTTTTTCTTTTGTAAAAACATACCTAAAATACATAGAAAACACCCAGACCAATACAAGCAGATACGTTAATGCACACAAATGTTTGTACTGTGCGGGGATGGAACCCGCGTCCTTTGGTGTAGTAGCCGACTTCTCAACAATTACACCAAATCGGTCGTCAAATTACCTGAACCTAAATAATAAACATTACTTCAATAACATATCACACGCTTACTAATTCAAACAGGGTTGTCAGAGGCACACTAATTGTATCCGTCATTCTAACCAGAACACCCAGAAGCTCTAGCTTTATGTTTTGTATCATTGTCTATTTTATTTTTTGGGTGTTTTTCGGTCTTTGTCATGCTCTAGAGTCTGATCACAAACTTGTGATCAGACTATTAATTGATTTATGATGTCTGTCAGCTGAACTAAGCAACTCTGCAAGTTTTTTAAAATTTAATTTACCAGAAATACTTACACGCTGAGATTCATTTATAAACTGTTTCAAAAAGTAATATGGTTCCTAAATACCGAATTCTGGGAGCTGAAAAAACTTTTCAGTGCAAAATATCACGTTTTTATGTACGGAGACTGCAGCCAACAATTTAATTATTCACTCGAATAGAATGAAAAATGTTGGCGGATTCGCTAGAAGTCGGCTAATATAATTAAATTGGACAACGGTACGCAGTGGACCTGCCATCGCGCATGACATACCGCAGAGCTACGAAGATTTTTGTAGCGGAATTAAGTATTTTTAGTAATTAATCATTTTAGGAAGCGAAAGGTATTGAATTTGAAGAAAGAAGAAAGAATTTCTGTACAGAGCTTGCAGTTATTCTGCAAAGGACATCATTTATTTTTTTCTAAATTAGGAAAATACCCAATGGAGTCACGAGATCGATTTTGACAAAAATGCATGCTGCATACTAAGATTTAGCAAAAAAAATAATATCCAAGCCAGAAATCGAACCTGTTGTTATGGAAAAAAAAAACAAAAACAGTTTCATGGCACTATCCTTTTGTTTGTGCCGTCTGTGACGTGATGTTAAATGACATATCAGCAATCACAGAGATTAAATATTGACGGTCAGATACTTTCAGTGAAAGTCTGCTAAATATGTTCGCTTATAGGTACCCCTTTTTGGGAGTTACATTTGAAGTGAGAACTTAGGCAAGCAGCAATACTAGTCTTTCACTCACGCTTAGTACAAGATTTGCTGAACAGGCTACATACCTTTGTAGTTTGTACGAGGGGTTCCAAAGGTTTTGTAGAGGACGCAACGCGAGAGTGATAATTTTGAGGATTTAGTATTCACAGCTGATGGAAAAAAAACATTACGCGGTCTGTATGTCTATATGCTAAAAATCTCCTAGATTATTGGTAGAGTCCAGCTAAACCATCCATCGAGCAGCCTGTCAGGATAAAAAAACTGCACTTAACGAAAAATAACATTGCTTAGGTAATCTAAATTAATTCTACCTTCGGACCACTTGGAGTTTGGTTTAACTAAAACCGTGCTGCAAGTTAAGGTTTTAGAACATTACAAATATGTTACTATTCCTCTTTTCTAGCTGCAAGACACCATTAAGTAGATTGCACTGAACTGTCACATATGCCGACGCGTCTTGACACAATCTTATAGAATATGGACACAATGTCGGTCTGTTTGTTCTAAGTGATAGATTTATATTGTCGTGTAAGTAGCGTGCACAAGATGAAATTTCGCTGGGATAATATTGAGAGGTGAAATATATGAAAGTCTTATTTAGGCGTCATAAAACTGCTGTTTTTGATAACTATGACTAGATGTATTTTCGCGGGTTAAGGTAAGATGAAAGTAATATAAACTCTTTTGCACTAGCAAATAAAGAGTAAGTGATAGTAAGATATTTAAGGTGCATTTGAGGCGTTCTTGTTATATACTCTACAAAATACAAAAATACAAAATAAAATACAAAGAAATCACTTCCACCGAAGGTTGTCTTTTGGTAGAAGAGTTTTTTTATGATTTTGTAATGAAACACTGGCAGGTTTTCGAAAAGACCTGTTGTACCACAGTATGCAACAATATGGCTGTTTCATCTAAGACCTATGTTTTATGGACTAGTAAAGTAAAGCGTTGTAGATGTGCCACTAAGCATTTACCATAGGAATTAATGTTGAGATCACCATTAATTCCTATGTAGTATAGGAATACTCGGAGGGCACTATTATACATCATACATTCCTATGTATGATGTATAATAGTGCCCTCCGTTTTCCTAAACAGACCGCACTACCAGGCTAGCTTAGTCTCCTACAATAGTATTTTTTTTAAATGCTAGTCACAGCAAATGCACCGACTGATATTCGCAGATAGGAGTCCGGTGTAAACGTCTTTTCCATCTCACCGGGCAGTCGTGAATCATATTTCGTTATGTAATGCTGTTGGCCCTTGATGTTTGTACGCACTAAGTTAGACAAACGATCTGGTTTAATAATAAAAAAATTAAAAAATATTGTTAAGTTTTACGTAAGATTTGACTTAAAAAAAGTATTGGGTATTTGTATTTTATCTATCTATGATTGTTGAGCTAAAAGCGCTGAAAGCAGCGAGCAAGGGAGTTTGCACTAAAGTAGGTCTAGCACGGACCGCTCACGTAAACAAAACGTTACTTTTAAAAAAAAAAAAATAAAAAAAAAAAAGAGTATCGTTTACTTTCCGGTCACCAAAATGTTAGTGGTACTACTACTGGTCTAATGGTTTAATAACAAATTAAAAACAAATACCTAAAAACAAATACCTAAATACGAATAATTAATTAGTTTGTAACATGCTAGCATTCTTAATAACTTGGTAAGCAAAAACAATTTCAACATAACTCTACCAAATCTAAGATGATACTTAGACCCTTTATACGTTGTGACGGAAGAGCCAATTTTTGCCAGTCAATCAAAAATACAAATCATTCATTTGTTAGCACCCCTGCTTCTATGAGCCTCTTTTTCTTATGTTATATGCCATCTGTTCGTTTTGCCGGTGTTTGTCTCATGAAAGCTATCAGTTATCCATGCTGAATGGCCTGCCCACTGCCTCTTCCGTAAGAACTTACTTCATCTACCAAGCCATTCAACTTCCGCGTCGAATAGTATCGTTTTTCCACAATCTCTCTCGAACGATTAAAAAAAGTGCTTTGTTCAGCTTCCATTTAATAAATACATTTCTAAAAAATAGCCGCAACGTCGCGCTGGCTTAGTGCGTGCCCTACTCCCACCGCCATTAGTGGATGACGCGGGAACCGTATCAATCACGCACCAGCCAATTCATTACCAGCACTCGGCGCAGATTGCGACGTGCTAACTGCCGTACGCGAACTGTTTTAATGCTATTTCCGAACTCAAATAACATTATTCAGAATGATTCAATAACCAGTGTTAGTATAAAAGCTTTTTAAATTTTCAGTTTTTAAAAACGAAAAAAATTGGAGCTTTTTTCAGTTTTCTAATGGAGACTTATTTTGAACCGGGTTACTGCACTAAATCGGCATCCTAGTTGGTAATTTCTTGCACCTGTTTAATGGAACGTTGAGTGGAACGCAGTAGGTATAAGTATAACTAATCACTTTTAACACCAGAGGTACCATACTCGCGTTGCTGACCATGAGGTTCCCTGGTTTAGCAGCAACTGTAGTTTGGCTACTGATCCTGATGAGTCAGTCAATCAGTGGTCCTGATTACTGATCCTGTAAGTTTAAAATAGGACGAGATCCTGGAGTACAGCCCCGAGTCCTCACGCAGCGACAATGCATAGCAGCCTGCAGCAAATTAGGAGGTAGGCTACCGTGTCTTACGCTAAGTGAAGCCTTACACGATAACAATACATTAAAATTGAGGAATGCTTACTCTACCAAGCTTTCCGATGCACTTTAAGGAACTTTTAAAAAAGTTTACACTAAATTAGCACCGCGCTTATGATACGTCTGGTAACATTCGTGTTCATAGGTTAGAACCACTTAGGTATTTAGATTTTTAGCTGGGGAATCCGCTTAGACCTACCTACCTCTCTGCTTTTTCCTAGACACAAAGCCTTTATTCTCAAAGACCACTTGCTCTTTTTTGTGAATGAGACAGTTGCAAGGGTGGAAACCTCAAAATATTAAAATTGCTTCAAAACGCTCATGTCAAACAGTTATTGCTCACAAAAGCGGTGTCTGTTTAATATTTATGGGATCGCAAAACGCATCAGCCGCGGTTTGTTTAATAGCCTTGTTTTTAAACGACAATTTGGCGGGAGCGAAACCCTTTAGGCTACGACGCCTGACTTTGTAGGGTTGTCATAAAAAATAGTCAGACATAAAGAAAATGTTTGTCGCCAAACATAGGCCGTTTCTATGACATCTTGTGTTAGGTCTAAAGTATGGTTTACCCGAATGGATAGAGGTCCAGCTTAAAACACCATCAGCACTGTAAGTCAAAATATTGAAAGGTAACAACGTGTCCTGTCAATTACAAACAATAAAACTTGTGTCTGTAGATTGATGTGAGTGCAATACTTCTCTTTCTTGTATTAAAAAAAAGAGTCATGAGAAAGGCGTTTGCATAGCATCCATAACAAATTTCGAATTGCGATGCTCAAGTATATTATTATTTATATATTTTTTACTTAGCCTACTGTCCTACTGCTGGGAAAAGGCCTCCCGCATAACCTTCCAGAGATCTCTCTCTTGCGCTAAAGTGTATCATTCTTGGTAAATTTCGCGCAATGGTCGCGGTATTGCGTTGTATTATGACAACGCCTACCTAATTACATATACAGTGTGTCTGGTCACCGATGTCCGACCCGTTAAGGTGAAGTAATATGATCTATTTTATGAATAAATCCACCATAATTAAGCACTTTGCCCCAGTTGTTTTAAAATGGCCGCCATTTTTTTTTTTTTTTCTCGGGAGTACGGGTGGGTTAGTTTAGTTTGCAATATCTGCCGATTTAGAGGTCCCACAGTCACAAAAGTGGTATCGTTAGACAGCTACAAAAGTAGGCAATAAGCTGACAAAAAAGCATTTTTTCATAACTCCCTTAAAATACCTCAAAAAAATGTTTGAACTTGAAAATTGTGATAGAATTTGTTCGTTTTTTTTACATTTTTTTTTTTTTTCAGAAAAACTAAACTGTCAACATACATTTATTTTTAACTTTTTGGATACCCAAAGACATCACCTAAACACTGAAGCAAAAATCAAAGTTCCAAGTAAAATAGTTTAGAAGTTGTGACAAATTGAATATCACCCTGTCATCAGAAACCCTTTGAAACGCAGGTAAAATTTACCTGAAATAAATAAAAAAATGTTTAAAAAAAATTAATTAAAAGTGCTTAATTATGGTGGATTTATTCATAAAATAGATCATATTACTTCACCTTAACGGGTCGGACATCGGTGACCAGACACACTGTATTTCATTAAGAACTGAGCTAGCTAATTCAAATAAACATGTAGACAGTTAGACCATTGTACCTTGTACAATTGAAAAGTTGTTGCATGTACTGGACCCTCCATGAAAACCTTTTATCAACGAGACGAATTACAAACATCTGTGATATTAACTAAAAACCCAAAGTAAAGTTAGTAAAAATTTTGTGAGTAATATTGAAATGCAGTGGCAACCCTGCGTGACGTCAGGGGTGCTAAACAGTAGCGTATCCGCGCAAACCGCATTACGGACGTCATCTTCGGGAACAATCTTCGCTAACTGATTTACAAGGGGGGTGCACACAAACCGTTCAGCGATACAACTGACAATCGGGATTGGTTGGATAGGTGGCATTATGAGCTAGAAGTAGTAGATACTGTACGAAATGAAAGGACGAATCTTTAAACATTTTGATTCCGAGACTGAGGAAAAAACAAACAGCTACATCGCTAAACTAATGTTTTTTAAGAGTAAGTGAGCATGAGATGTTTTAAGACAAAATATTACGGAAGAAAAAAAAAGGTTTACTAATTAACTTTTTAGTATGTAAGTTTTTAATCCTCATGTTTTTAATTATTCATTAAACCTACTTAATACTCAGTTATGGACTTACTGAGCCTATTTCAGTTTTTTTTGTCTACTCGCCTTTTTACTTCTAGTTTTGTACAGTGAGTGTACAATATTACCATACATTTAAGTAATTACTTTTTTTAAAAACATTTTAAGCATATAATATGTAGGGGTAGTTTCACCTTAGAATTGATTCTTTGAAACTCTAGTCGCATGAATGTCAAACGTGTGACCTGAAGGCAAAAGGTTTATTTAAGGCAGTGCCCTATGTAGTCTGTGGTGTGCTCAAGGTCTAACTCCGCCACAACAGTTGTCGAAGTTAAACTCGATCTGGTATTTGCATATTCCAATCTCACCGAGCCTCGGGCGTCTCTGCCTCGTAGGCGGGGCTGTGGTGGCTGTAAGGGAATGAAGGTGTTATACACATTGATCTACTAGATAAAAAAATGTGCCTAAAACTTCAAAAAACGTTATGATTCATAGCTGCCAGGTGTCCTCTAAATATAGGCCGCTCTTAGAGATTTATGCTGCTGCATTTGCTTTGCAATGATCATTATTCCAGATTTTTGGGTTTGTTCCATGGGCCATCAGTTTGTCATGTTTGTGCTCTTCAATGTATTTAGGGCTGGTCAAAAATGGCTGGTGGAGAACTTCAACCACCTACTAAGTAGGTGGTTGAAGTTCTCTAGATTTTTGGTTTAATCACGTAGGAGATAGACTTTGCGTATGCTGAGCATACGCAAAGCTCAGCATTGAAGGTTTTGAGGCTGCAAATGATGTCATTCTACGAGCAGCTTTGAAATTATTTTGTTAACCAAAAAAATAAACGCCTATTTCGATTATAATTATATAAGCTAATAGCTCGGGTAGGATTCGGGTAGATTATTTTGATGAATTACGCTGCGTGTGACGTCCACCTACATGAACAATCTGAACACAATTTGATGATTGTTAAAGAAAACATAGAATCAGTCGATCTCCAGAAGTCTTAAGAACTGCTATGTCTTTTTGTAACAATGAAACTACTTTAGTTTGTATTTCTTTGTTATTTTAAAGAGTTTTTTTTTAATCTGGCTTTTATATTTAAAGTAGCAGGTTCTGAATCGTGGCACCGAATCAGCTCAATGCAAACTCTGCAATCCTTTTCTTCTATCAATAATTCACGTTAAATGAAGTCTAAATTCGGCATAAGTCATTACCCGCTAATTATACGAAAGCGCAGTCGAAACTTTCGCAGCTTATCTGATCTCCCGTTCGCGGTGATTTGTGTAGTGGCGAAGCTTTTGAGCTAATCGCGCTTTAACTTTATGCTTTCACTGGCAGAAAGCGTTCTATCGGCGCGCAGTGATTTGGTGGCTTTTTGAAATTTATGCGTTCTGAAAATTTGGGAGATTGAAATCAGTGGGTTTGATGACAGCTTTTTGTTGAATTCACGAGTTTGTAAAATTACGGTTTCATTTCTAGTTTGTGAGGGTTATTTTTTTACAATCACTTAATCATCAACACACGTCCACTGCAATGCCTCCCCATAGATTTTCAGAGCGGCCGGTTGAAGTCGGCCTGCATGGATCCACCGAAAACCTGCACTCTTTATGTGGTCATCCAGCTTGCAGTCAGTTGATTAATTCAATTCCTAATAATTAGTCAGAAGATATAGCAAAGTTATTTTGCAGAACCTAACTCAGGAAGCTGATGGATTTGAACCCTACATAGTAAGCTGCCGTTCTTCTGTCATTATCCGGGATGCTCGAGTTTTTAATTGTGTTTATTTTTCTCTTTGTTCTCACATAATCTTTTATTATTTTGCGGTGATGGAAGCGAGAGGCAGGTACGATTTGAAGTAAATCTTCGGAGCACTCCCCATTGTATATCCAGTACAGAACACATGAGGACGCAACGTCTCTAGTCTCTACGTAAAGCCAAAGGGTCTAGGCAGTCGGAGATAACAGTGTCGCCGACAATTCGAGCAGCCCTACGCTGAACACGGTCAAAAGGAAGAAGAAAACGTTGGGGTGCTCCAGCCCAAAAATGGTAGCAGTACTCCATGTGAGGCCTCACTCCACTATACGCCAATACACGCTATGTTACCAATAGTACCCAAGAGCAACAAATATTTTCTCGACCATTCCACCCCACAACCAGATCTGCGAACACAACCTCTTCTTTCCCGGATCTAAGCCGGTAGCAATTTATCAGCCAATTGGAATCGCACCGGACGCGTACCTCTGAACGCGCCGATGCCCATTTCATTATACGCCGAAAATGTTCACCTACCCATTGTTTCCGAAACGAATCCATTTCGGACTCTATTCCGACGGCACAAAAGCGAATCGCGGCCATAAACAGGCTAGAGATCGGTGTCGAACAGCCTTTTCTAATCTGGTAGCTTCACTCGTGATTTTGGATACCGCGCAATACCTACTTATTTTCTTTTTGACAGGATTTTATTTGACTATAGTAACATTTTGTTTGTAAAATGCAACATTGACAATTGTTCGTAGTTAAATGTTGGATTATGAAGAAATGCGTCACGTGGAAGAAATTTTATGTGCAGACAACACGATTTAAATCTCTGCAGACAACACGTCAAACAGCTAGAACGGGATTGGCGCTCGGGGATTATGTTTTGGCTAAAATAAAGATTGAATTTAAAAACGTTAGTGAAATTTTACCACAGTCATAATTGAACGCGGTGCCTGAAAGATAATCGAACCCCGTACCACCGCGAACGCGTTGATATCTACGCGAGAACCGAACGCCGCGGACACAGCCTCCATTGTGCAACTGAAATATTGCCACCCGCCAGGCCTGCTCAACCTTTTTTATCCTCAATAACATTTATTCTTACTATAAACGTTAGAACGATGACAAAAATATCGATGTAGGTAATTTATGACTATCGCACAACAGACAATAAATAATACATCTAAAGAATTAAACTAAACATTAAAACTTATGATCACAAACTAAAGCTAAAACTTAAACTAAAATTATTGCCAATGAATTTTCTTGATAATTTTTAAGTTAAACACTGAACACTTGAATATATTTTTACCTTAGATTTGTTCGCTTGCGTTTCGTGTTTTATATCTGAAACAATGAGTAAGGGTTAATGTTCAGGGTATGACTAATTACGGGAAAGTATTTAATTAGGCCAACAAATTAATGGATGGATAGCTAAGTTTAATAGGCCTATTTAACTAAGATTTTGGATCAACTTTGAGGTTACTTACCTCTGCACTTCCACCGCGCAGTCATTAATTCCAGGGATCGAGTATTGTTTCCTGGGACCACGGGCTATCGTTCATTCAATTTTCGCTTTAAAACCCACCCTTTCCGACATATGACGGACGAGCGGGACGGCGAATGCTCATCTGGGAATATTAATTGAGCGGGTTGCCATGGCGACCGGGCTTCCGGCGGGCTGCATCCGGTGAGACCTGAAAAAAGCTTTCAGTAAGCTGTATTGTCTGCGGCCGAGATTAATGGGTTTTCAGTTTTTTGCGGTGATATCGGTTTTAAAATATGGGCGGTTTTGCGTTTTGGTTGGAAGGCGGTTTTGGGCGGCGTTGAATACGTATATTGCGTCCATCTGTGAATAATTACCAGTTTTAGCGAAAAACATTTACACATAAATACTATTTTGAAAAGAGGTGTTTTTCTTTGATAGCCGTACCAGCAGAAGTATTTGTAAACATATAGATGAATATTGGCGATGTCTTCTCAGATCTTGGGAGCAGAGGATGTCAAAGACAGTTCCTACATACCCAAATAAAAGTAACACAAACTGTTCATAATGCATATCACAAGATTTTCCTGGCCACCAACTAACAATTTACTTGTTTTTGATGATTTAAATAATATGTTAGAATCTGGGGTTGCTTTCAACAGGTCATGTGCCTCAAACGTAGCAGTGGTAGTCAGCAATCTACCCATTCCGCCATCGGACCAGCCACTTATAAGATTGATTTTATTATTCGTTTAGTTATGTTATAAAATATTTTCTGTATAAGCAAAGTCGTTTCCGATTTAAAGACAAACAAACCTGGGTAAGTTAGCTGTCGGCTTGCTATTACGCTATCGCGCGAATCGAATCACTGGGCGCGCGAGTTATGGCCCCGCGACACGTTTCCGATTCCAATGCCTAAAAACTGGCGTTTAAGGCTGCGACTGCACCTGTTTGTGAAAAATTACTTATTGGATGCATCTCAAATACTTACATAAATGAATAAAAGTTATAAATTATTAATTTATTATTAAGTAAACAAATTAATAACCAAAGTTAATTTTCTTACAAACACGTACGAGGAAAACAAGGATTAAACGGAAGTATGTACATGCCTGGGGGAAAATACAATGGTGAGATGTATTTAGAAGAAACAATGGTTAGGGTGATTCGGTAAAATGCGTAATTTTACTTAACTTGTTAATAACTTAACACATTTTTTTTACAAAGACTGTAAAACGAAAATACATGGCCTGGGTGAAGACACAACGGTGAGATGTATTTGGAAGATACAACATTGAGGTTAATTCAGGCGAAATGCCGAATTCCAGTCATCTTGTTAATAGAACCTTATCTTTTATTTTACGCGTAGCTGAAACATCCACCCAGGAGTCACTAATATTCACTTATTATTTTAAAATATCTATGCTACATTTCAGTTTGATCCCGTAAATAAGTATTTGCTAGGAAAGAGCGCCACAAGTATTTTTTAATGGCTGATGCTAGTATGTTTTATCCTTCACAGCATTTTTCACGTTAGAAAAAGCTCTTTAATCTTATTATTTCTTATTTTAAAATAACTGGTCGAATCTATCGCAGCCTTAACAAAGTCTCACCTGCTAATGGCTCACGGAGACACGTTCACTTCGACAGTCGAATTCCTGCGTCCACATGAGTGTGAATTCGAGTTAATGTCGTCCCTAATGTCACTTTAAGGCTTTTTTCGCAATCAAATGGCATGGAAAGTGTGCGTTGATTTTGCTTTATGGCATGTGAGTGTGCGATAATTTTGACCGTTTTTATGATATACCTACTCGTATCGAAGTACAATATTTATTTCATAGATTATTATTTAGGGTGCTTTTCTGCTAGATATATTTCTACATCTCCTCAATTCTTCATAATGTCCACACCCTGGAGAGCTCAGATACGTATCTATGTTCATAAAAAAAAACAAAGTTTGGTAAAACGCGTTTTCACCATTACTATCCTATGTGGAGCCATCTAAATGAATAGTGGATGTCAATGCATCAACAGCAACATAACATGGTGTATCTCTGGTTAAAAACAAAGCACATTTCTGGCTTTAAGTTTATCAAAATATAAAAAATTGACCTTTTGCGAGTTCGTTTAGTTGATCATCAAATCTAATCAATCAAAGAAGATACTCAACAATTCTTTACATAAATACTATTACTTATATTAAATGTATTTAAGTGTACCGGAAATGTGTGACACCATCACCCTGATATCAGTGTAAGGGTTTCACACATTCAACCTACCAACAGGTCAATTCACATAATTAACGGTAACATCAATAAACATAGTATGTTTTGGGCAAATGTAATAGCTCTAACTGATTTGCCTAAATCCCACTCGGGCATTTTGATGCAAATGCCGTTGGTAATAAAACGCGTAACACCACGGAAGCTGGTTAATTGGCAACCCTTGCCGTAAGCGGTTGGGAATTGCGTAGGGGAGGGCCTGGGAAAATCGGCGGTACCGTCCGCAAAGGCGGCTGCTGCTTCAACACGAGATCTTTAGGCAGATTTGGGCGCGTTTTATTTCCCGCTTGAAAAGTACAGATTCGCGTGCATGAGTTTATACCAGCGTGTGTGCTCAAAATGAACTTTACCACTCACGCTTATAAGAGAAATGTTTGTATGTATATTAACATCCCATTGCACCCATGCGAAGCCAGGGCGATTCGCTAGCTTACGAATTATTTCATTCGGGGTAATTTGATCATAATCCAACCTGGTGGTAAGTGATGATGCGATCTATGATAGTGAATTTCTGCCTAGTAAGTAAATGCTTATTCACTCTTCATTTGAAGACAACCAAATCTCAGCAATTTGGAAACACACGCGGAAACACTTTAGGAGTGGAAATTACGAAGCGATGTCCACGTTATAAACATGTCGGCGAAACGTTTTCAAATATCAACAATATATTTGATAAGTAGTAGCTTTTACTCTTGGCTTGATATCTACCAAATTGTACTTTTCAAAACCACAGACCCGAAAGGTAGAGACGAAAGAACCCTAAAAATAACTGGCACAGAACTATACCTTCATATTTAAGTATTGACTCGTTCCAAACCACTTCCCTGCCTTGTAAATCTAAACCCAGCACACTTCGCATATTCCTGGCGAGTATCTCCCTGAGTACGGCGTTGTCAATATTTTAGCGCTATCGGAAGCCGGGTGGTTTTATTCCTTGAATAAATTTATTCGAAACAATATTTCGCTCTTGTCTGAACATGCAAAATGTAAGAATTTATTGTCATCGGATATGGTGACTGCTTTTTTGTTTATTTTCGCGTTTCGGAACAGGATAAGGGAAGTAATTAAAAACATTTGGAATATCGTTAAGGTCATTGCGGAAGCAAGGGCACAATTTTGTGATTGGCTTGTGAATTCAATTTTTTTTCTGTTATGAGTTCAATAAATGTTTGACACGTCTAGTTGGGAACGTGACTTGCAACCTTTTATTATCGAGATATCTTGTTTATAAACATCTACATAGTTATTTCTACTCCTTTTAAAAAAACCGGACCACTCAGAATTGTTGATTTTGTTCTTGTCTTTTCAGGAACTGACAACCGAATACTTACTACCCCTTTTTGCGCCGGGCCTTTCCGAAGCCGTTGATAGAGTTGTGGTATACCATTACATATTATTTATTGTACGTAATGATTATCCAAATTGTAATCATAGGTAAGAGTAAGTTTGTTTTTTTGCCTTTTGTTAATGAAAATAATTGAGTTTCGGTGATTTCATCATCAGGGTTGATTCAAATGTCAAATTGTTACCGTTTTAAGGCGTAAATTCACCTGTCTGTCTCTCGCAGCAGTTTTACCTTTTGAAAGATGTCATTTGAAAAGTGTCAGGTTTTATATTCTTTTATGATAAAACATTCACGATGGCGAAACTAGAAATCTTTTCAACTTCACACCCTAATATCCTAATAAGAAAGTTCTTTGAGAACACGCCGAAGTGTCCCGCGTTCTCACTCCAGTTTACGAGCTCGTTACTAAAGGAGCTGTTTGTCAAATATACAATCAATGAGAGCACATTTTTGGGTCCAATAAATCAGCTATCAGCTACCGTTTGACAAAGCGTAATCATATTTTTGGTTAAGGAGCAGTGCATATATGAAATGCTCTTACTTCGCTACATTCAATAGAAGTTTAAACTTGGTAACCTAATCGTCTGACATCAATTCCATGAAATATAGTAATTAGATGTCTTTCACTGTAAGATAATATTTTAAACTAGCTGTCCCGACAGATTTCGTTCTGTTGTCAAACATTCAGTCTAACGTGACAAGTGGAAACGTTAGTAAGAGAAAACTAAATAGTGGTTTTTACTATATTCTCATGTTTACTCACCTTTTAAACCTTCCTGGACCTTCACAAATATTTCAAAACCTAAAGCTAAATAAGTCCAGCCGTTCCCGCGTTTTAGCGAGATTAACGAACAGCAATTTTCTATATGTAGAGATTAGGTGGTCATCGTTATCAGCAACAAGTAATCTACTACGGAAAATAACATACGATCGCGTCTATGACTGTCTAAGGCATGTTATACAGTCATGGTGAACGAAATATTCAGAAGTCAACACTCCACAGAAGATAGGCCCCTTTTTAACCTTCAGGATGTAATTTCTTTGAATGTGTCCTATCAATCCCATAAAACTGGTGTCTGTCGTCAGGTTTCAACAATGATTCCTCAGGTGTTGAGATACCTTATTGTGTCAAAGATCAAAACAAAATCTTAATTTTTAGGAGGTCCTACTATTTTTTCTGTAATTTTTAACTTATAAAATATCCTGTTATCTGAGTATGATTCCCCTTAACAATTTCCTATAATCTTGCGCCGCGGCGTCACTCCATGCATCAAGCTAATGTGATGGCCGATTTATGTGGATCCAGCCTTAATGGATGACACTCAATTTAATTTTATAGACGCATTTCTTGAAGCGATCGGAGAAATGTTAGCGAAATCTTTATTAATATTCATAAAGACTACCTATTTTGATATGTAATGGCAACTTAAATTGAAAAGTTTACATTTGAAACCGAACACCAAACCTCCGAAAAAGGTTACTGCTAAGATCCCGTGATGAGTTTCAGTTTGTTAGTACCTTTTTTTCAAAGATTAGCCTACAATTTTTTAAAAAATACGAAGAATTCAAGAAAATTAAAAGCTTTGCCAAATACTCAAATGTAATTTATTCTTGCAATTTCAGTCGTAGATCACAATCTCCCAATTATAAAATTTTATAACTCATGGTACCCGAGTTTATGAGCGATTTCAACATGTTAAGAAACAAAACTATAGGTTTCACTGAACTTATAGTTTCCTTATGCGAACATGGTATTTGGTGGGAAGGTTCAGTTTTCTAATAAATTAACTTCTTGCAACGTCTGAAACTGGATCTGAATTACAAGGTAATTTTATTTCTGGGGCTAAAACTAAAGAGGTCGAAATGTTTTCATAGGGAGTTTATGATTTATCTGCAGTTCATGTAACTTACCACTTTGACCTTATTTTCCGAACATTAAACCATCTAAATTTCAGTTTTACAAAGGAAGTATGAGTACTTCAATCGTTAATAATAGTGTACGAAACTAACTCACTTCCTCCACATCCGAAATAAGACAAAAGGGAACCCAATATTTCGTGAACCCTTCCGAGGAACCCTGCTTTGTTTACTTACGTGTATTGTATTATCTTGAATTAACAAATTGTTTATTTGTATGACCCTTTTAACAATGTCTGATGTGTTTTTAGAAAGGATAGATAGTATTCATGAATTAATAAATAAGTATTTAAATTCAATCCCTTTAGGTTCTATTGCGGCATCGTTGCTTCCTGTTACATATGATTTAAAATAATTTAATTGATTGCTCTCAGTTACTCTTTATATATTGTAGCAACAGAAATCTGTATGCATGGTGGCCGGGTAAAAACAAAGTCGGGTTTGTTACAACACTGAGAAATGCTAGTCCGATTTTCATGGTTTTTAATTTGTTGGACATGTCTACGCCTCGCCAGACAAAAATTACCGATTCAAAAATGTATAATTGAAGAATTTTATTCTTCTCGATTTTATGTCTGCCAAACTGTCTGTCTGGACAGTTTTTTATCTATTTGTTGTCTAATATTGTTTTGGTTGAACTGTCACATTCGAATGGCATTTGATAGAACGACGCGCGGCGTTTGTCGGAACAGCTAGTAGAAAATATAAGAATACATTTCTTATAAAAATTCCCTTCATTCACACCACGGGATTTCAAAATAGTAAGATCAGACTGAATCTGAAGAATAAAATGACATTACATTATTATTATTGACATCATTTCCTAAATAAAAAGCTTAACCACAAACCCCAATCTAAGCGAGTTTGCTTCATATTAGAAACTAGCGGCCGCCCGCGACTTCGTCCGCGTGGTCTCAAGTAAGAAAAAAAGTGTATTTTTTTATAAATTGTAGCCTATGTCCTATTCAGATATAAAAGCTATATTATTGTAAAATTTCATTCAACTCTATTCAGTAGTTTTTACATGAAAGAGCAACACGACCCATCCACACATACAAACTTTCACATTTACAATATTAGTACGATTCTCGCTTGTATATTCATCAATCCTAGCGTTTTACTATCTAACGTTCCAAGGAACATATTTTATTCTTTCAGTCTGCTTAATTTAAAACATTGGAAACGGTAACGTCGCATATTTTAATTTAAAGTACGCAGTCTCTGTTTCGGCGAATTAGCAGATGGCTCTCAGGACGCAACCGGTAACCCTTAAATATGATTTATTTCGCCTTGTTTGCATTTTGTAGTGAATTTAATTTAGATATTGTTTTAGAGCGGAAGTGCTTAAATTTTATTGGGAAGAAAAACGGTTTTTATGACAAAAATACAGATAAAATCGTATCATCTGGTAACCCCTTAGTTGCTGGCAAATATACGAGTAAAACGTTAATGTATGACGAAGTAAGTGATAACAAACATAAGTATTTTGCAAGATTTCTGTAAATAAAAAAGACACATTATGCACTACAAACTGAAATGAAATTGCTTACAAGAAACAATAAATGCAATAAATTCCGGATTCAAATGGTTCTAGGTTCTTTAATACCAAAATAAGTTCTTACCGATGGAGATAAAATTAAGATGGTCCATTCTGTCGTAATGTAATAGTCGGTCCTACGCCCCACCTTTCTCTAGGAGGGTCGATTTGTTATCCTATCGGTTCATAGAAACTGAAATGAGCTATTTCTATATTACTTTAAATACTCGAATACTTACTGTTTGTAAACAAAAAAGGAGAGATATTTGTTGAATGATATTAAACCAACTGGGGGAAACTTTAGGTAGGTAAAAAGAATATACGTAGATCATCTTCTAGATTCTGGTTGAAAATTAAAATTCTGAATTCATCCATGCCTTAGTCACAGTTCCAATTACTGACGTCATACCCTATTCAGTCAGTTAAACGGAAAATTTAATGCCAAAATAAATTATCGATAACTGCGCAAAACGTGAAACGGAAACTAACAAATAAAGGTGGTAGCAAATAACAACGGTTGACAGAGCCCGCATCTATTACCATATGAATTAAATGCGGTGAAATATGGTTTAAATTAATATGGATGTATGCCGCCGCGCGCAGCATTAACTGCTTCGCTCCTTTTGGGACCAATGTTTTAATTACGAATTTCCAACTTTTCTATTGAAAAAGGTTATACAATAAAGCTTGCTTCACATTGAGGTCCACACACGGGAGCTCACTGTTACCTATTAACATTTGATTTTCTATTGTATCTGTTTTTAATAAGCGTGAGGTGACTTACTAGAAAACCTAAATTATTACTATAATCACCTTCATAAAATTTAAAATTAGACTATGACTTTCAATAACGAATAACTTACGAGGATAACTGTTAGCATAGTTAATATTTGTGATAACACAACATAACGCATTACGTAAAAAAAGAAATACCATAGGTGCTAGAAAAATTTAGATCCAGCTTATATTGTTTGCATTGCACATTTTGCTCCTGGGGAAATCGATTCAAATTGAAACAGTTAAAAAATTACTTTGACGTATTCTGTAATGCCAGTAAATTCTTTGCCGATATTATAGTCACTAACATCTGATTACCACTGATCGATATTCAATCTAGTTTATATTTTACACCCCAACCCAACTCTACCGTATCCATTTAAAGATCTTAGTTATTCAAAAATCATAAAAGCAAACCAATTTATATGATTCTGTTACAACTCTCTATCTCAAGTAGAACAAACCTTTTAGTAAGTTGAAAATAATAAGCAGCCTTCCAGACAATATTCGCTGAATACATTACTTTTGTCTTACTGTGCCGCCCGAGTTGCAGACTTTGGCTCTGAATTATTAGCAATTTTAAACTTCCCAGTGTGTGGAACTTCCTAGAACTTCGGGGTTGGGGTACTTTGCATAGATATAAAGCTGTGATAGCTCAGTTTCAATGTAGCTTCTTTTGTGTCGTTTTAATTTTTTTTTACGTCACATTTTTGTCACATTTTGAAGTTCATTTTATGGAGTAAAATACAGTACAAAGCACATTAATCCAATAGCAAAACCTTTTACCAATGAGCATGTATGATATTTATGATAAGATTGGAATAGGCGCAGGATGTATGTCAGGATCGTAGCAACTGTAAAGCCATCTTTACAGTTGCTACGATCCTGACATACATCCTGCGCTTATTCCAATCTTATCACGAGGCCATCCTCTGCCTACGAGTATGCATCGTGAAGAACTATGCGTAATGGTATTTATGAATACACTTACCCACACAGCTTCATCTAGCCCAATACTAAGGAAAGCTTGCAAGACAAATGTTCGTGCACACGAAAGTTTGTACTATGTGGGGTTCGTGACCTTAAGGTGAGTTAGAAGAAAACTTTTATACCATTTTTTGAAATTGGTCGTCGATATTACATAACACACAATTCACGGCATTGGAAGTAAGCTGAGCTCTTAGGCGAAAGAATTGCCCACCAACCACAGATTCCCTCATGATGTACGATAGATTTTGAATCGTATAGTTTTTAGTAGTAGAGTTTGCCAAACCTGCCAGTGAGTTAGAAGAAGGTAAAACACTCTACTTACCTACTTTACTATTTCCTTCCATTATTGAAGTGGGCTCACAAGTAGAACTGATTGTGTGTCTAGTTTCATTTAGCTTTAATTACTTACTAACGCTCCATTCAAACGTGATAGCACTTATGACGTCATAACCCAGTAGTAAGGAGCGCCAGAGAATTTACTTATGAATTTTCGCGGAAACGCTTGTTATTACTCATAAAATAAAAATCAGTCACATTTTAGTATGATTTTAGACTTTTAATTACCATTTGCATCTTTCCAAAACAATCCCAAGGAGGTCTTGTCCGCCGCCGGCGACCGCAACCAATGCTTTCCGTATGTCTGTCGGCCACATTGTTTCCTACCCTTATGTCTCCAAGGGAAGCGAATAATAAATAACGAGCCTTTGTTGTTGTAACTATCTAATTCTGTATACAAATTGCTGTTAATTTAGACTTTGCCTCAATTAAAACTTAAGCTTGTGCATGTTTATGGGTTTGTTTCATATACATTCAATGCATTTGTATGCTCACACGGGAAGTTTGAAGAAATATACCAACATATACAACATAAAAGTAAGTAGTATTTAATGTATCTGATCTTACTTTACGGACGACAACAAGATTTAGAACCACTCGCAGGCCTTGAACTATGACTTTAAAATACGGTTCCATTTTTAAAATTAAATATTGTCAATAATATGATTCATATAAAACAATTAGTGTACAAGTAGAAAAACAACTTGAAAGAAAAAAACTGTGTTGTCAACAAATAAAACAAAACAGAAAATAGACAGAAAAGAATCTGTTAAACCACCCCGTTGCTGAACAGTGACAGTCCTAATTCAATCTAAGCGATCCCTATCAATAACCACGCCTGTTATCTCGTCACCCCACGCCGGATTTACATACAAATACATACAAATCTGTACGGAACCATAATCGGTTCCGGGTCACGTGTCGCCGTGGAGAATCGGTTAAAGAGACCATTAGTTCACGCTTAATAAAGCCACAATCTTCTCACAATAGGAAACAGGCTGGCTGTACGACCAAGGACGCTGCGAAAAAAAAATAGAGGGGGTAGCAGATTCCAAATTTGAATTTGATTATCGAAGTGTGCCTGCTATTTATCATTTGTAATGACGCGCTCGCGGAAGGACGACGTGCGCTCGCTAATATTGTAATCTTGTAAATGCGTTCAGAAATACATATTTATCATTTTGTCCGTACAGTGGAGCTGTTTGAGCGGAAAATATTGAGCGTTCCATTGATTATGTATGACTGTCGAATGTTTTGAACAGTTGGTGGAATTTATTAAGGAACGTTGGCATTTTGAGAATCAATCTCTTTTAGTGGTTTCGTTTAAATATTCTTTATTAGTATGTTAATTTCTATCATATTATTAACTCTTTGCTTTGCTTCTGTGATTTCATAATTTGTCTTATCATTGTTGGTGAAATATTACAGAATTAAAAATAACACGTTGGGCGCCAGTTGACGCAGTTTAATGATTGAAGAAAACAGCAACCAGACAGTTTTACAAATTGATTACAAGTAGATGAATATCATAGTCAACTTCACTCCTACTTCAAATCTCATACCTACTCATACGATCTAAGACCAGTATCGATCGCTCAATTAGATACAGAACTAGTTTAACTTACCATCGAGTCTTGTCGAGCATCGCCACCAATCGGTTACCCGAGTCTTAAAACGGAGAGAATCTCATATTAAAAAGGAAGGTTACGAATTATGAGGCCTCTTCCAAACCACTTAACATTTTGTACGTCGTGTACTGGGAGCATAGTACCGTATATTTAATTCGTTCAAAACAGAGCATCTATCTAATTATCAAAAATATATAAACGATGATTTATAAGTACCTATATGATGGAAAAGTGCCACAACAAGAAAAGCAACTGTTCGTTGCTTTTACGTTTACTATCCTATGTCTTCGTCATTATCAACACTAGCAAACATTCACTGCTAACGCTTTAACCACCGAATTCACAAACGTTAGTCAACGCTAAGCACGCGCTCATGCTCATGCTGTCCTGTAAAATGTCGATAGAATTGAAAGGTTCAGCTATACTTGATGCTCAACGTGGATTTGCGTTTGTAAATTAGGGGGTAACGCTGCGTTTTCCAGTTTGTGACGCCATTAAAAACCAGTCTTACCCTGCTGCTCTTAATTCTGACACCTGAGACATGTAACGATGGCAAACCCTAAAACTTCAAATTATTTTCTACAATTATAAGTTGAGGAAGTTGTTAGACAGTATCTCACTCCAAGCACCTTCAGAGTACGAGTCATGAGCACAGTATTATCAGAGTGCAGCGTACGGGCAGTATTCAAATGCAGTCGCTTTGTGTCACTGGTCGCATCCGTCATCGCCCGCTAACGTCTGCAAACGTTCTGCTGATATACAGGGTGTTAAACAATCAACCAAGACTATGAATATAATTTGCAGTTATATTTTCAGCCTATATAGAAATAGACCAGATTGGAGAAGTAGAAATAAGGCATTTGCCTAGTAGTGGGATTTTAGTGGCTTATTGAGTTTAGAATTAATATTTTAAATATTATCTATACATTTTAAGTACGTGAATATTATAATGTGGATACTAATGCGTCCAGCCTGAAACGCCCGCAAGGTAGACAGATGACCTGATAAAGATCGCTGGGTTCGGCAAATGCATGCCGCCTACAACCGGGCGCTCTGGAAATCTATGGAAACGGCCTTTATTTAGCAGAAGACGCCGTGTGGCTGGCTGAAAAAGAGGCCTGGATAGTAAGATAACGAAAAAGAGATAGATTAAAATAGGAAGATTCTAATAACAAGTTCTACCTCGGCATACAAGTCACGTCATTACAAAAACAAAACCTAGATCTCTGACTTGCAAAAAGTTACCTCATTATATTGTGAAAAAAATTAAATAAAAAGAAAAACACAGTTTCTTCTCTATAAAAGATTTACCCCAAAACGCACGTCCTGTAGAAGGCGAGCGTGAGGGTCGCCTGTCCCGTCCTGAATATTTTCTATTGAATTACGTACGGTTCGGCGCGCTAGCAAAAATATTGTTCTCCTCGCACTTATCGGGACACCCTGTGAACAGTCCACTGTCGCGTAAGGATTTGTGGGTGTATTTGTCTGGTCTCTGTACTGTGACGTTTTGTAATATTCTCTACATTGTGGTGTTTTGATTTGATATAGGTACTCGAGCTATCGTAACCACACTATTAGGTGTAGCTACCTACACCTAATTGTGTGGTTATATAGCTAAAGCTATCGTATGATAGCTTGCTTTAAGCAGAAAATAATCTTGGTTTTTTTAAACTTGCAATAGAGTTATTTTAGCTAATTTTACTATGTTGCTTATAATAATATTATCATATTGCTGCCGGACACAAGCGTATCACAGACTTTTAGAGCTTAAAAATCATGTAGTTTTTAAAATCTTCGCTGCCTTTAACCCTTTTCCAGTCGGATAATATTGACCTTGTACCTGTAGTTTTTTAAAAAAGGTCAAATAAAATTTCAAAGACCAATGAAAATGTGTTGGAACAAAAATAAAATATATCAGTTGAAAAATATGCTCCCCTTCCAAAAACAATCTGAACCCCGATTCCCATAGATTCTCCACGGCTATCCATCCAACGGTCCGGCCTAACCTACATGTACACGCCAAATTGTCATCCACCCACGGAGTCCTGAGAACATCGCTGTTCACAAAGACCTTCAGTCACGGGCGTTTGGACACGCTAAGTTTGGGAGGGAATGCAGAGGGGAGGTAGATGTGATAATTAGGTTAGAGAATTATAAAACTCAATGCTTTTACATTCCAGTCCTTGGTGGGACGAAATTTACCATAGGCATCATTTTAGTTAGTATGAGTTATTTTAAACTAAGTGTCAATTGACAAGCAGCGCTAAGGCCGTTGATGGCACGTTAAGCTGTTGGTCGTTAAGCCTAGTCATAAGGCTTAGGAAGGCATTATCATCCCACCAATGATAGGAACCAGAAAAAGGCACATAACTTAAGCCTCATTATTATCTTGTAAGGTAGGTATATGCCTAAACATTGCTGAAAGAAACCTGGCTGCCAGGTAAAATTCACTAGAAAATTGCGGCCGGCCTCTTAATGTTCTCGGTAGCACAGTGGTCAGTGCCTGGTTTGAGAAATACGCGGGTTTGATTCCCCCTGAAGCCAAAACCCAATGTCTTTTCCAGGTTTTCATATCTTTAAACTACTTGGTCATTCAGATACCCTCTTACTATTTTTTATGACAACGGACATAGCTACGTCGTCCTGTTCATTGATGATAACTGTACTCAACAAAAATTTATTTAAAACTGATCACATCGCATATTTATGACCATGATGCGTGATGGCTCCATCTATCAACCCCAAACTGAATTAGTGACGGCACGCCAAGTTAGCGATTCGCCACGCAAGCAAAACCTATTTAGCGATCCCATTATGATTGTATGGAGTTTTGTATTGTGAGAACAAGGGATTGAAATGCTTGGCTACTATTTTGGATGACATTAATGTGTAATCCAATTAATGCAGTCTTTCAGTCAGTCAATCTGAACATGTAGATTTCACAAGAGGTCATAATTATACTGTTACTATCACTTTTTGGCCGCTTTCAAATATAGTAGTTTGTGCTAGAAAATAAAAATTTCACGGGTGGTCTAATTCAAAAAAACTTTATTCTTGCCTAAAGTTTTTTGAATTAGACCCGTGAAATTTTTATTTTCTAGCACAAACTACTATATTTGAAAGCGGCCAAGAAGGCGGGCAAGAAGGGTATTAACATGTTAATGAAAGTAAAAAAGTCTCTTTTTAATTAATGCGTGAAACTCTTGTCTTGAGACACGGACCTATGTTATAGCGCGATAGGGGAATCCCTATGCTTGTGAAAACACGCAAAAAAAGCAAAAAAAGGAGTCACACGCAAAAAAAGCGCCCATTATGTCAGTGCAGTTTAACTGAGTTATGGATTGGATTCAAGATCAATTTAAATAAGAAAGACACGTACCTAGGAAGTGAAATTGTCTGGCATACTGTTTATCCAGTTAAAATACGTCAAACAAAGGTTTTATAAGCTGCTGAAATTAACAATTGTTTTAAATTTTACACTCACACTAACTACCCTTAATTATCACACCTACTACGTTTAGCGATACCAAATAAATATTTTAAATTTAAAATGCGGGTGAAGAGTTCAGTAATATCTTTTAGTAAGAAGTATTCAAACACAAAGTATTTTTTAATCATTTATTGACTGATTTCTACTAGAATTAAAATTTATTTATTTACAAAATAAATACTTACATACTAATATTGCACATAGAGAATATACTTAATCAACAACAAGAATGTTAACCAAAACAATGATTAATTTTTAAAATCGACATATTTTAATATTAATCGACATTTTATTTTATTGCTTTAGATAATTATTTTAACTGTGTCCCAAAATATTTTGAATACATTTGCATGATGAATCTATTTGTGGATAAGTGAGCCCCCGTTATGGGTATAAAATTGCTTGCTTTTCTTATTAATATTCTGCGCGGGGGAAACGTCGTCCATGTCCCCTTCTTTGTCCTGATGAGCTGTCATGTGTCTAGTCAGATGATGCCTTTCTCTGAAACTTTCGTTGCAAACTGGGCATTTCAACTTTTCTTCCCTCTTTCTTCTCGTTGGGTCAGCTACTGACTCACTTTTGTGGTGCGTACGCATGTGATATACAAGATCTGACGTCATACGAAAACTAACGCTACATTTGGCGCACACATTTTGCGCTGGCAATGAGAAGGCAGCCAATGTTGGTGGCAAAAGCGTACTCAGAATAGCCGCAGCAGGATTGGCAATCAAAGGATTAACAGGCTCTCTAGGTGGTACTGGAAATTTGATGAAATCTGGATTCGAAGCCTGAAAATTTTGCACTGCAAATGGATATGACGATCCAGCCTGAAGGTACGGTATTTCAGGTCTAAACGGCAGAAAATTTAATTTGTTCGGTGACATTTGTGGCGTTTTTGGATTTGCTTGCTTTTCATATTCAATTCCCTTGTTGAATCCACTTCGTTGATGCATAGTCCCTGACTCTGGGTAGTTAGGCGACGTTGAAGGTAGAGCTTGAGTTTTGAAAAAGTTGTTACCATTTAAAAGATGTGCCGGAGTGAGTAAGTTGTTGAAGCCAGGATTTTTTCCATATGAACTTGATGGACTAGGAGCAGAAAGTGGTGGGCTCACAGAATTCTGGTAGAGCAGATTGTCAGGACTCACTGATGGATTTGGAGATCTAAGACTGTAGTTAGAAACTTTCGTAAATGCGCTTTTGGGTGACCCATCGGATGGTTTATCAGAAAACCTATTTTCATACCTCGCTCGAGATTGCATGCTGATCAACATCGGATCATCGAAGATTTTATTCTTATACTCCGGTAGAAACTTTGGTTGTCTCGCTGCACTCTCATTAGAATTAGGACGGCTTCTGGAACGCTCCGAGTTTTCTGAATC
Source organism: Udea ferrugalis (assembly GCA_950022985.1). Lineage (NCBI taxonomy): Eukaryota > Metazoa > Arthropoda > Insecta > Lepidoptera > Crambidae > Udea > Udea ferrugalis. The sequence continues at coordinate 1,777,300 of OX465521.1, forward strand.
ACTATAGTACACGGATTTGTTCGGATACTCATCTGTTCCAACATCTATATTAATGTCAGATCCAAATCCTGGTGATATGTTGTTATTAACACGAATACGATCGTCGTCTTGGTCTTTTGAATCCAAAGTGTTTTCGTTAGAAAACTCACTGTGCTTGTAGATCTCTGGAATTCTCTTCGACGGCTGCTCCCATTCTTCATTATTAAATAATTGCTTAGACACTCTCAGCTGCCGTTCCGGTTGCTTTTGACGGAGTTTTTCATCTGGCATCATAAGAAACGCGACATCGAAGGACCTTTTAGAAGCTTTTGCTTGATTCACTACAGTCGATTGCATTTCAGTCTTCGATATCTGCGAAGTCCTTGCACTTTCGATACTTAAATTATTTTCTTTCGAGTCAGGCGACGCTTCTTTATAACTTTGATAGCTATTTTGAACGTCCATTGTCATTGTTTGCTCATTTAATTTGACACGCACCAAACTTAAACTTTTCACACTTATATCGCGGCGATATGCAGGAGAGACGCGTGCGTACAAGCCGACAGCTATTTCGCGAATGCGAGGGTAACATAAGGGTGGAAAATATATAAGTGGGGTTTGATCTACCCTTAACAGAGCCTTTGAAGTTGGTGGGCGTGGCGCATTCGGCCAATGAGCGCGCAGCGAGAGGCGTGGAGGCGTCTTGACGGCCAATCAGAGGGCTTCGGAGCGATAGAGAGCAGGAGAGCTAAATCACCGGGTCAAGATAATAATAACTGCCGCGAATTGAGAGCGCATTGAGTTGTGGTAAGGTCAGCGCGACAATCACGATGTGATATTAAAATCTTTGCTTACTTAAAGTAGCGTTGGCAAAATCATTGAATATGCAACTTTTTATTTCAACATTTTTCACGATATTATATTATGGTGATCAATTCATGTTTTAAAATTATTATTAAACTTTGTATGTATTGCTGGACTTTTTTAGAGAAACTACGTTTTCAAAAGTAATGATTGTTATTATTTAATTCCAATCAAACATATATTGTTTTGTAGGCATTTCATTCATATCATAGCATATCATTGCATATCATTGGTTTTTCTTGCTAGTTGTGTATGTTGGTTAACATGATGTAACTTATTAACTGTATAACATTTTCATATAAAGCACCTTATTTTGTCATACTGGTAATAACCCTAGAATATTGTAAAAGACACAAGAAAGTTCCCTTAACAGCAAAACTTTTCCCGCAATTATTTTTTATTTATCCTATCCAAACACAGCCGTAGAAAAACTCTGTCGATTATGAATGCAATAAATATGTTTTATATGTCGCATAAAAAATGATACGTCTCTCGTAGTGGGCTTAACCCTCGAGTGTATGGATGAGATTGCGAATAATGCTATTAACACAGACGCTTCTTCTCAAATTGATATCCTACTTGCCAGAGAAACAGACAAAATTGAACATTAACTCACAAAAGATACAGTTGAATTTTGTTAACACTTGCCTCAAGCTAATGCAACAAAATTTTGCAAAGTGAATACAACTCTGTGTTTAAAAAGAGAAAGTTCATGTTCACGTGACAAAATTTCCTTTGAGAAGTAAAAAGTAGACCCAAATGAGTTCTGTTCGGTAGTCGGTAACGATAATAAGATAGGCCCAGACGTTAAAGGAAAGCCATTTGTCAGATTTTAGCCATTTTTTTCGCCATTCGTTCGCACTCAATGAAAATCTGTTCCATTTATTTTTCGGGGTGTGCTAATGAGATTTTCAAAGAAGTGTTTTTGTTTTAATTGCAGTTTCGTTCAAATATCCGTGCGTAAAAGGGGTGATAAACTGCTAAGAGCACCCTTATAAAAGATTCATCGTTGGAAAAAAAACGTATTTAGAATGTAGGCACAATGTTAAATAAAACAAACATAGAGTTAACTTGAAAATAATCTGTGTTTGCTATTTTGAAGAAAGTCTTAAACAATGTCTTGCCTTAAAAATAAGTTTGATTTGTTTATGCTCGCAATTATCACTTGTAATAAATTCTTTACAAATTCCTTAAATGTCGAATTTGATATATTTGGCAATAAAAGTTTTTTCAGCAGTGAGTACTTAACTAATACTAACAGGTGAATTTTGCATCATTTTGAAATATGTGACGGTTTGATTCAAAACATTATTGAAATTATATTGGAAGAGCCTATCACAAAAAAGGCAAGAGAATTCGGACCGGTTTTTTTTCAAACGGCACTATTCTTGAAAAAGGCCTTCAATAACAAAAAAATATCCTGGACAACAAACATTTTATTAGTTAAAGATTGTAAGTTGCAATTCAACCCGCTCAATCACGCCAACTCTCTTGAGGATACAAAGACATTTTCTAATCTAGAAAGAAGATTATGTGTTGGTGGTAACTAATCTGTCGGACCGCTCAGACAGCGGCACTGAATCCTCGAGAGTGCACACCAATCAAAGTTGCAGATGTGACCTCTGCTCCTCGGTCATCAGTCACACGTCCTTTTGTTTGTGTAATTGTTTTGTATTCTTGTGTTTAGATTGGCCAAGATTTAGGAAATGTTTTTCGGGGGCTGCCAACATTTGCAATACTTTAACGATACTTATGTGTGTATGTGATCTAAGTCACAATCATTGTGTCACGCCTTTTTTTGTTCTTGTGTTAAGATAAAGAAAATGGGCTTCTTAAATGAGCACACATTCTTTTTAATCAGCTAGCAAAATGAGTATTTACAGTGAGTTAATCTCAGAACAGCAAATCACAACGTCAATATTATGAGGCAATGGGGTGGATTCTTCACTTAGCACTGTAACACCCTTAGCTGGCCACGTGGCCACGCGTGCAGCCAATTACTTATCAATAGCTCAGGCTAGATTTATTCACAGAGTTAGTCTTAAGCTTCATTTAGAGGATGGTTTGCAAAACGGGATAAAAACACCAATTAATTTTGCGATCTTGAATTTTTGCTATAAACAGTGTGCTGCAATTAGGACATTTATGCAAAATAGCCATTAGACTTTCAACAAACACGAACATAAAATAAAAGGTGACGCTATACCCAGGATGGCCTCTTCCTAACAAATGAAACTAATCTTTTCAGTTTTGTTACCTTCAATTAGCCTAAAGTTGTACCCCCTTGTACCCTATTCATAAAAACTTAAACAGCTCTTTAACAACACGTTAACTTTTGTATCGCTTTGTCTCTTTCATTATTTTTGCTACCACCATTTGCGATTAAGTGACTTAACACGTCGATTGTTTAAATAATGCTTTAGCGTTGCGTTCGTTGTTATGAATAAGGGGAGTAGATGTTCTAGGTCTCACCATTCAAACTCATGTAACGGTTAATTGACAGTGATTTCGTCAAGTTGCTATTGATTAGCAACTTTTCTTGTGGATCGTCGATTGTTCGCGGCAACATCATCCATCAACTGGAACACGTCCATTGCCCCACCGATGTCGCGGGAACATTTGTCGCGCCAGTTAATAAGACGTCACGGAGACGCCTGTGTCACGAGATTGATGGATCAAAGATAGAAACAGATAGATTCTTTATTTGCCAGTTGTTTAGAAACGCTATTATAATATCATCCGAACGGTCATTCGAAAAGAAATCTTATAATTGTGGCATTATTTTATTTTATAAAGAGTGTATTTGCTAATGAACTAATTATCTAAATCTCTATAAACAAAAATGGATTGCTGTTCGTTAGTGTCGCAAAAACTCGGGAACGGCTGGAGTAATTAGGATAAATTCAGTTTTGCAATGTCTGTGAAGGTCCACGAAAGGTTTAAAAGGTGCGAAAATTCAATAATATTTGACAGAACGACGTCTGTCCGGACAACTAGTGACTAATACATTAAACATTTTAAAGCACTGAAACACAACACAAAAGATTTTTTTTACTACCATTTATTTTCATAATATACTGAGCTATAGCACTTCGAGAAGTGTTCCAATAAGATTTATTCTAACTACCACAGTCTTGGTTTTCAGTAGCTGTAGTGAAAGGAAGGATTCAAGATACGCAATTTATCACGAAATAAAATATATTTCCTTCATTTAAATAAATACCAACGGTACATTATATCAAAGGGCTCTTCCGTGGTGGTGGTGAGTGCCTAACTTCTAAATAAGTTCAAGTTAGACTTTGTAATAACATCCTCAAATTAAAATTAAGTGAAAACAAATCATGGTTAATATTTCTGAACCACAATTATCGACTTTCATACCAACAAATACAGCTGATCCCATAAATAAAAATAGCACCTGTACGACAAACGATGTTTAAATATGTTTAGCCGATAATACTGAATAGAGGACTAATACCGACCTACCATATGGTGTTCAGATCGCCAACAATGGCCCATAATACATCGACATGGACTGCAATCATCCCCTTTATACATTCAATAGTTTGCTCTCGTAGATCAGTCACCCCATTAATTGTCTAAATCCCATTGAAAATACAATTCACTGCAATTTCATCTGTATTCTCTCATGCTGTGAGCTCTTTTCCACTTTAAGTTTTATTTTGATCTACAAGTTCGTTTATTATAGTTCTGCCACGTTTAAAACTTGCACTGGTCTTTTCTACTAGCGTACTATGAAAGTTGACTTGTTTTTCAAATGTAAAACTTATTTGTTTGTCATGAAGGTTAAATTTTGCAATTATATTATCGCTTTGAGAACCAAAATTGACGAAGGTAAGAATTTGTATCTTTACGAAGGGAGTTTTAAAGTTGAAGTTAGATTGGCTGCGTTGTAAAAGCCAATTCAAACGTATAATCGCAAAGCATTAACCGGGATTCGGAGCGCACTTGTTTATGAATTTTTAGACCATATGGTGTAAAAGCCGCGTTGGACAATGCGCCCCCATGCTAGTGCCCCATTACCATATGGGACGCGTTAAATGCATTTTCAAGAGAATTGTATGTGATGACCAGCTTTAGCTGGTGGATCGATAATGGTAATATGGTATTAACGATTAATTTGGCAATAGTTTTCTTTGGTCAGCGGTAAAATGTATGATCCTGAATGAGCTGTAGCTTTGTAGCTGCGTAAAATTGTTCTTTGAGTTTTCTATCTTCAAGGAAAACATATAGCATTAATAATGCTATTGGATCGGACTGTTTGGAAGGGATTGGGAGAGACCTTTGCCCAGCAGTGGGATGACGCAGGTTAGGAAAAAATAAATAAATAAATAATGCAAAGACATATTGTATAAAATGAGCTTATCGCGTTTCATAGTACCTAGTTTTTCAATTAGTATCATTCAACTATTTTTGAGGCCTACCAAAACCGATTTTCTGTTGAACTTGAACTAAAAGCACAAAGTTACGTGCTTTCAAAGTCGATGGTTGGAACAATTTTATCAAGTGGTAACAATTTTCACCAGCAGTTGCGCAAATAAACATTCGCCTAACACAACGCAATAATGCTTATTGTATAGGCTAACAAATGCAATATACAGCGATACAAATAATTGATACGTGATAAAAAATAAGACTGAACTTTTTTCTGAATTCTGAAAAAAAAATATTTTTAAAAATTGACCTTTGTGCAGTTATGAACACACTGCACAATGGCCAACTTTTTGAGAAAATTGATTTTAGACTCTTGGTTTTCAATCTGCGCTGAGACAACATACTTTGGGATTTGTCAAAAGACCTAAAATACAAAAAATGTCGTAAGACAATCTGCTTATTAACAAGTGACCGCAAAATTAGCAAAGCAAGTGATGTCGAAGAATAACATGCACAGATGTGGTGTAATATATTTCTAAATTAGTAAATAGTAAGTTTTAAAATAGCAAGTACTACTCAGATAAACTGTTTTAAATATTGGTGATAAAAAAACTGCCAAATTTGGGGCATAGTTGAAATTCCAAGTATCAAGACTCGTCATTCAATCTACAACAAAGTAAAGAGCATATGCGACAGTGGTCTCTTGCCATCTGATCATTATAATGGCCACGTCCCCCATCGCGCATAAGCACGAGTAAGTTATCAATGCATTGTAATCAGATGCTCTATGAGGAGATGCTCTTTGATGTCTAAGAGGATATTGGTAATAAATAGCTCTGACCGATTGGAATTTATTTATTGGTCTTGCTTTACAACTAGTTTTCAGTTGTCTCTTTTTGGTTATTCAAAGAAATTCTTGTATTTTTTTTTGGCTTAATTGGTTATTTTGCTTGAAGGTAGAGCCATCCAAACTAATTCATACATCTACATCATTACGTCGGAAATTGATAAACGGTATTAACAGATAATGCTAAGCAACCCGTTTTAAGAACATGGTAGAAAATACACCTTTTTTTACACAATTTGTACAATATCCTAACGCTTCCATTCTTCTAGATTTTATTGATACATTAAAATCATCTTGCACCAATACGAACTGGCTTTGGCATAATGGCCACTTCCATGGACCTTCTTCATGACAACCACCAGCCTACAGCTATTATTATAACTTTACGTTTTAACCACCAGCCCAGCCCACAACTATTATTATTATTTACAACAGATAGAATTACTGTTTCTAAAAAATACACACTCAATTCGTATTAAACCGGCTTCCAGACCGCATTTTTGAACAGTCAACAGCCGTGCCCCACAGCAATACGATGAACATTTACAGGCCATATGTGCGTTTTGGCTTAGGCCACCCTCGAGGGACCTGGCCCTCTGCTAATGAAACTGCCGCTTTTGGGACTTGCATACACATTATTAGAAGTTGCAAGCAGTAAAGTGGCAATATTGTATTTCCTATTCAAAATATGCTGTAACTAGCAATTCGCAACGCCATACAATTGACTGTCCCTTTTTTGCGAGAACATGAAGAGCAAAAACATTCAAGATAATTACATTATTGTACAAACAGTCTTCTACTCATTGCATAGAGTTGATACCAGACGCAAGCTAGGAACAGTAGTTAGTGGACACTTTGGAAGTGCCATGCGATTTCTGAGAAGAATCCTTCCCAGAACACTTTGAAAATGGTGTGAACGTCCAGTCGTGGTTTTATTATTGTATACTTCAAAGAGGTTTAAAAGTTTTTACAGTGTGGGAAAGGCGCAAGTGACACCCCAGGTTTTGGTGCATGGCTTCACTAACAGCCTGCCATTATACTGACTGTCAAATCATTGTTGGATCAATTTAGACCTAGATCTCTTTAATGCAATCTATCCAATTGGTGATTTGATGTTGTTGTCAATCTTGAAGAGAATTGTTCCAAAAGTATTTTAGCTTAAATAATACTAATAACAAAACTTAAAACACATGTCACGTTTTTATCGATCAGCAACAGAGCTGCGTCAACACTATCTCGATTGCCACCATCTAAAAAACCGCACACCCTCCGTCAATCCGTGGCCATATGCCGCGAAAAATTCTGCAGTAATTGCATTACGTTACCCTAAGTGCAGCTTTTAATTACAGAGCTCCACTTGGACATATGCGATGCGGGGCTGGATGAAGATCGTATGGTCGGCGTATTTGTACTAGACTTGTTGTTTAGGAATATTTAGGACAACAAAAGTACAGGCCGGCCGGTGAGGTGTTTATATCTCTCTGTGGTCGAGCCCTCATATCTGAAGATCGTGGTCAGATTCAGGGTTGCATCTAGAGCAGAGGATCTGCCTCTCCGGGTTTCTGTCTGTGTGTCGTTTCCACAACGTGTAGAGTTTGTAAGAAGACGAGTCTTTTATTTCATCGGTCCATCTTCTTGGCGAACTCTTGTCTTCAGTGTTAACCAACCACTAGCAATTTTCGCAAGTTATGCGTTGTTATCTCGGGACAGAGACATTTGGAGAACTTTAGGGGAGACCTTTGCCCAGCAGTGGGACAGTATAAGTTGAATTAAAAAAAAATGCGTTGTTAACACCTGGCAGACACGTGAGTTTTTATATGGAGTCGGTTCAGGATCGATGCATAGGTGCGTTTTGCAGTATGCTAAAGATACGTCTCCAGCACCACATTTTGAATGCATAGATCCTTTGCCATTCTTATCATCATTATCTTCCCAACGCAACGCCGCTGCTGAGAGACGGTTCCATATTTTGAATTGGCGTGGTAAAAAATGACACGTGAAACGCTCAATACCTTGTGCTGAAGTGTTTAGTACCTATTTGGTTGCTGACTGCAACAACTAGCAAATACCTAACGCAAATGTTGTTCAGCACCATCAAACACATTACTTGTACCACTCATATGTAATACAGTTTAAAATAAATTAAAGGTAAAATTAAATTTTAGGTTGTCTAAATAATATTATTTTATTTGTTCCCACTCTTCCGATTCAGAGTGATTTTAAAAACTTTAGTTACCCGAATTTAAATTCCGTAAAATAACTTTAAGCTACACTTTCCCTGTCCAAATACATAGTTTGACAAGACTTAACTGTACGAAAACTCAATATTACATCCTATTTAAAAGAATAACGACTTACACAGTCATACAAAAGTACTAGCTTCCCTCCAGACCGAGCTGTATGCAAATCTCTAACAATATGAGCGTGAAATACGGGCCCGAGAGATCCTGTCGACAGAAAGAGGACAAAACAAATGAACAGAAAAACTCCTTGGAAAAGTAAAGGAAGCGGACACAGGGCAGGAAGCGACGGGGCCACTCGCTCCATTGTGCCACCGGAGTTTCTTTTTAATAATTTTTGAATACATTAATTAAGTACCTGCCTGATTTTTCTTTGGATTGTACCTCTGCTTTGTTGTTGTTTCTTTTTGGATTGTGAAATGTGGGATTACTCTGTGGAAATGAGCTGCTAAATTTTACATTTATTTTATGATTTTTTATAATTTCAAAATACTCATCTGGTTCTGGTTTTACAATTCAGCGTCACGATGACTGTCTTCCAAAATTGCCATGATATTGTGGTCTCATGAACTCGTAGTTTGGAAAATTGCAGCCGCATGAAAAAAAGCACAGATCTTCAAAATTTTGATAAACTAATATTATGACAAACATAATATTTGTTTGTGTATCCGAATCATTCGTTCATGTAAGGTTAGGACGCTAATTTAAATACTCAAAATGTTACCGACTTACACGAGATTATGTTTTGAATCCTGAAAAAATATAGTTCCATTCCATTCTTCAATTTCAAATCGCTTACATCACAATAAGATGAGCGGGAAAACAAAAGAGTAAAAAGTAACCCTCAAGTAGTAAGTGGTGGCTCATTGCGTATTCCGCGCCGGGAGCCCGTCTGCCCCCGATGATTTATGGTCCATTTTTTGTTGATTTTCCTCGGCTCGGCCGCAGCCAAGATTCTTTCTTCAGAACCATGCCAGCAGCGTTATATGCGAAAGCATATTGATAGTATGTAGATAATTAATTCTTATTTTTTGGCAGCTAACTTTTTGCTATTCGCCAATATGCGCTTTGTGCTGGCTAGGATTATTCAATGGTGGGACACGTTTTTATCTTTCTTTGAATTTGCAGCATAACATTTTTTTACGAAACAGCAGAGTGACTTTCTTATTTTGTTTTGACAACTTCAAGTACGTAAGGGGATGATTGATTTATTCAAAATGACCTTTTATTTAGTTCTCTGGCAGATGAATTCAAATCCGAGATAATAACAGCACTACAGAGCAATTCCTGGTTTGCAAACGTTTCTGACTATAAATGTGTAGATTAATTAGACTCAAAATGACATTCGTTTGTCCTAAACTACAAGTTCCTGCTTTTACAAAATTATTACTATGAATATTTTAAGTTTAACGAGTCATTTTTATTCCAAATACCCCTCACATCACGACACAATGTATTGTGTCCTCGAATAAGACTATTATTGACTATGATTCAGATTCAGATATGGTGTCTTATGTTAATCTTAATTTCTAAAATGCTGTCGAACTTCATTGAAAACTACACAATACCCCTTAATTTTGGTGCATAGCCTTTTGCATCGTGCATAACAAACAGAAATTCAAATTTTTGAACACATTAAAAATGAACCATTTAAACCAACAATATGATCAACATTGCTTGTAAACCATTATTCCAATGTTTAATGTCTCAATTTGATGTAACAGCCATGTCGGGCCTTTATTACCCACCGTCGGTTTGAAGGGTTAATTCGGTGGAAAGATTCGCTCCAACTTAACCCTACTAATGATTCGATGTTTTTGTTAAATAGTCACCGTTTATTCAGTATTTTTGCGTAAGTGAAACCATTGTAATGGAAATGCGATGTATTTGTAATAAAAATCGAGGCTTAGTGAATTCAGAGCGCAAACCTTAATATTATATTGCAGATTTGAACAGCTGACTTTCTAGAAATTTTCTTAAGTTAAGTGCAATCGGATTCAGGTATGATGGATTTCTTGCTTTAGGGTTTTACATTCCCAAATTGCACCGAAACGCATTCGGTTTTTTTAGATTTTCAAATTATCAGTTTTTATTATTATTATCTTATTGAGCGGTTGAAGATAGAAATCATAAATCATTATAAATGTTCTTTAATTGGCAGTCTACTGATGAATAAAATTTGTTATGTATTCCTTTTCAATTACTATTTTTGATTGCAATAATTTTTGTATATTTTTATTTTTACTTGACATCGAACTCACTTCTTGATTGGCCTGTAAAGATTCTGAAGTGCAAGGCTTTCATAACTTTACCACACAACATGCGTATTTTGATTCTATGTAGTTTATTGATGCATGATCAAACTAAATAACTGCTGTGTAAAAAAATCGTACTTATCATAAGCTGCCCATAAACTTACAGTAGTAAAGTTAACATCATACCTATTCGGAAACCAAGATAATTCACTCATATTTTGCAATAACAGTTTCAAGCTGATTACTTTTTTCATTAAAAAACCACGATCCAGACCAAAGAACTTATCCGCGCCAAAAAGCAGAGAGAACCTTTTGAGACAATTAAGCGACTTATAAAAACACCTCGAGCGTATTATCTTAATCTCCTTCCATATACCAACTGTCAAGTCCTTGGGAAAAAAACCGGGAAAAACTCCCCGCTTATCTAACATCGCCTCCCCACAAAGGGAGATATTTAGCATAATGAGTGACATCTCTGCAACGTTTAGGGAGAACGGGATGGCGGTATACCAAGTACGCCTAGTGTGAGAGGGACAGTGCGAGGTTTGTAGAGAACAATATCCCAATCTTGTTTCTGGGCCATTTCCTTTAATTAGCAGTAGGACAGAAGACAATTTATTTGGCGCGTTGTTCCTGAGATAGTGTGCGAGGTTCGGTATGCTTGTGAAGGGTTGCTATTTATGCTGGACTGATAACGCTGAAGCTCATTTAAATAGTGTCTTTCAAGCTTCACATAAACATTGTATAACTCGTATACCCACGTGATTAAGATAAAAAAAGAGCAAATGGTTGTGACTAAAGTTATGATTCACAAACCTAGTGTCGACCAATGCAAGGATGCAAAACTATGACTGTTCCTCAACTGTATTTCAACCGAAGAATTGACCTTCGTCATCATAAGTTGAGATCATTGTAACATTAAGTGTTTCTTATATAATATATTTTTTTTAATGACTTTTCATAAATAGGTACTTCTGAAAGTTTACATTAAATAAAATACTTATCATTTTCATTTAAATCCGTATATTCGGACATGTCCAAATCAACAGACGGATTCATTTTGCACCAAAAATTTAATGATTCACCTACTTAACTCACTACTTTTGAAATGACAGTATCTAATATGTTCGCAACTAAATTCCAAATCATCCCAAGTTTCAATGGTTGTGGACATGAAAGTCATCACGAAATATTTAGAAGTCCAGTTATTGCTAAGCGGTTTTTTAAACCAATGTGATAAGTTGCTAACCTACCGCCTTCAACCGGGTTGTTAAGTTTGTCATCACATACACTAGGTGTTCCGGCCAAATTAAAACTGGGGACCACACGGGATTCAAACCACAGTGTTAAGCCACTGGGCCACGGCGCTCTATTAAATTATTAGTACTTAAATTAATGTCAGAAATTATTACCTAGAAATATTTTGGTTAAACAATAAACCTCAATAAGTTGTAAAATCCCTCTTTTTGGAGATCCGGCGTTTCGGCAGATTATTCAGATTCAGAAAAACATAGCTGATTTCCCTAAAGTGGAGTTTAGTTAAAATGAGAGATTTAAATAGAAAGTGATGCAAAATCTGGAAAGACTTGCAGGCTTTGAAAATAACATATATACAGGATAGTTACTATTACGAGTACTACTATCTTAACTATCACAGTCTATATACCCCTCTCTAGTGAAATATTATGTAGCTCAAGGTTTTTGTTGAGCAATATTGATTGGCCCAAAATAAAACATCCTGCCAGCGCCATTACGGACAGACATACTTTATTTCATTACACAACCGTTCCATTAGTAGATACGCCAAATTCTATTAAACTCTTTGCAGTAAGCTTCACTTGAAGCGAGGTGCAACACGACCATTAACTAAGATCCGTTCGATGTAGCAAAAATATTCTAAAACGTAGACCTAATTACAGTGGGTATAAAGAACCATTCTGTTTAAAACAAAAGCGCTTTAACTGGCATGTTTTACGCTTCTAATTAAAAATCAACCTTATTGTCATTACAGAAAGTCGAACTCATCTGGCAAAGTTACTCGATGATTTTTGAAATACGCAAGGGTGTATTCAGAGGGTTGCGATTCAAAATTTGAATTTATGTTTTGTTAGATTTGATCGCGCTTAGTGGCATGCGTTCTGAGGCGATAGGTTTTTTTAAATATGATTTATATGTGCAAAGGGTTCAATTTGATTCGGAACAAATAGACAATGTCGAGGGCCACGCGTTTAAGTTAATGACCTTTTTGATTCAGGCATTTAGACTTCGTTGCTACGGTCGAATATAGAGGACTGGTGTTTAAATTGAATTAGATTTTTTCATTACCTATTAAAGGACAATGACGGATTTGTTAGGGGTAGTGGCGTCTTTTTTTTTTCTTGCGGCCAGCGACCGAACCTTGGTTTTTAAATAGAAAATATTGCAATAAACCAAACTTACTATGGCATGTAGACTCCTAAATCAGTCCGAACTGAGTTATGGGCTTTAGAAGTTTGGTGATTTTACAAACTAGATAATTTTTCTTTTGCGCGCAATTTTCGCATAAATCGCTACAAAATAGAAACATTTTACGAGTAAACATTGTGTGTGATATTTTTCGCAAATGGAAAAATATGTCATTCGTAGTTTTTTCGGGTGGTCATCAACCAAATCTTGCTTTTATGATTAAAAAAAGTGTAATAAACCAAACTTACTACGGCATGTAAACCTCTAAACGCAGTCCGAACTGAGTTATGGGCTTTAGAAGTTTGCTGATTTTACAAACTAGATCTGTTCCTTTTGCGATCAAGTTTCGCATGAATCGCAACTAAATAGAGCCATTGTACGTATAAACATTTTGTGTGTGATATTTTTAGCAAATGGAACAATAATCTTATATGTCATTCGTTTTTTTTTCGGGTGGTCAGCAACCAAACGTTGCTTTTATGATTTAAAATAGTGCAATAAACCAAACTTACTATGGCATATAGACCCCTAGCTCAGGCCGAACTGAGTTATGGGCTTTACAAGTTTGTTGATTTTACGAACTAGATAAGATAAGATATACTTTATTGCACAAAAAAAAAACAATTAAAACCAGAAATAATAATAATATTTATCCTTTCGTGTATAGGTTCCGCATGAATCGCAACAAAATAGAGACATTGTACGTGTAAACATTGAGTGTGATATTTTGTCGCAAAAGAAAAAATATCTATCTTACGTCTTTTTTTTTCGTGAGGCCATCAATTAATTAAACCTTTCCTTTTTCAATGCAAAATAGTGTAATGTAGCAAACTCACTGCGACATGTATCTTAGCACAGTCTTAACTGAGTTACGAGCGTTAGAAGGAATGACAGTGGTTTAAGGGCGTATTCGCCGATGTTCCACTTAATGTGTAAGTTTGCTCATAGCCACTCAAATGTCACTGGTAACTTGAGCTACCAATGCCAATGTCGTCTCAACTGTCACTGGTAGCTTTAGCTACCAGTTTTTGAGGCACTTGAGAGGTGACTCATTTTCCGTTCGGAATCGATTTTGCTGTTACTATTTCAATTGAATATTTTTCTACAATTTGTCTATGATATTTGTATCGACCTGGTAACAACGGACCGTCCCTACGAGACGTCAAAGTAAGAAAAATAAAAAGTCAAAAGTTCATGTTGAGGTTATGTTATGATAATAAGTGCATGCTATAAGTTTAAAATAAACTTGTAAATAGATTATTACATATTACACACTGAAATATATTTCAAAATAAATAATAATTTGTGTATTATACAGATGCAGTGAAAAAAGGTTACAGATTTGATTTTTAAATACTAAAAAAATTAGTTAAGTGAAAGTCGAAAAAAGTGATTTTTTTTCGCCATTTTTTAAATTCAACCAATTAATTTTAATTTGCTTAAAATAGAAACACATTAGTCTGTATTCAGTATAAACGCTTATTTAATGAGCTTTTCGTCTGTGTATTTATCATTTTGCGATCCTATTCGGACAATTTGCAAATAATTTTCGGAAAATTCGCATAAATTCGCAACAGAAAAAAACAATATGGCGTAAACGATGTGACAGGTGAGTAGACATTAGGTATTTAGCGGTGACGATAGAGTGGTTATCTTATGGTTAAAAGTGAAATAATATCCGTTATCACGGAATATCACAGAATAAAATATAAAACCACATAAGTATCATATACTTTCATCAGCACCAAGACCCATCACAAATATTATGTTTTATCCACAAACATTTGTGCTGGTCCGGGAATCTTTGAGTCTCCACCGGCGCTCATTTCCAATATGTTGTTGCAGTTTGTTACAAAGCTTGCGCGCAAAGGCCAAATATCTTATATTTAGCCTTAGGGAGGCTATGGTTGAGCAGATGAACTCAACGCGGATGAATGCGTTAAAAGCAGTGTCCGACTGGTGCGATCGTAACCTCGTTGAGTTTAACGCCAACAATACTCAGGCAAGACTATTTTTCGCCAAATAGAGTCCATTTATTTGACTCCTACTTTCCTGAAGGCACATAAACCAATAATGGAACGTTTTTTCTTAGCCTGTGCCCACAACCTTGGTGTCTTCACGGTAAGAGTGAATAGATATTTTCTGGGTAAGCCTGTTCCAGCAACGACCTCATCATGGCTGAATGGGGTCAAACGCATACCCATGAGATTTAGATGTAATATCAGCAAACTTCTTAAGCCCATAACTCAGTTCAAACTGCGATTAGAGGTCTTCATTGCTTTACTAAGATATTATTTTTGTTTTCGCCTGACACACTTGAGCCAATGAAACTCTGTTTTCTTCTATCAACTTGGTATATTTTAGAATGTTATTTGTACTGTCCATCGCAACGTCGGTTGTAACGTAACTACTGTCGCAAGCAAACAGGAAATGTCCGCGTTCCCCGTATGATGCATGGGTCCAGGACCCTAGGTGCCTGAACAGGTTTATTACACTATTTTGAATTTAAGAAGTAGGGTTCAATTAATAGCCACCCGAAAAAAAGACGAATGACATAAGTTTTTTTTCCTTTTGCGAAAAATATCACTCACAATCTTTACACATACAATGTTTCTATTTTGTTGCTATTTATGCGAAAAATGCGCGCTTGTGAAAAATATCTAGATTGAAAATATTAAAAAATATCTAGAGCAATATCTACCGGGTGCGGCAATTGAACTGTCCATATTGAAAAATTAAATATTTTTATTTACTTTGAATATTTATTAATATATTTTTTACATATGAAAATAAAACGTCTAAAATTATATTCTTATTTATTCTAATGGAATACAACTGCCTTTAGCCTGCACTACAAGCATGAGTCTCTTTCTGAATGAAGCGCAGGCTGCTCGAATAACGTCGTCATTTAAACGGTTCCATTCTCGTGTAAGAGTAGTTTTGAGCGCCTCCACTGATGTGTGTTTTTTAGCACAGGCCTTCGCTTGTAAAACACCCCAAATACAAAAGTCTAGAGGGTTTAAGTCGGGCGAAGACGACGGCCACATATCTCGGTCGATCAGCACAGGAACGTTCGCTTTTAACCAATTTTGCGTCCCAGTTGCTCTGTGCGATGGCGCCGAGCCTTGCTGGAACGTCCAATGCTCCGAATCAAATGTCTTGTGTGCCCACGGTATCAATCCTGTTTTTAAGACTTCATTTTGATAGATTTGTTGATTTATTTTGGCTTGGTTGCGACCCATTGGGAGAAAAACAAGCGGAGAACGTCCTTTTTCGGACACCGCCGCCCATACCATGATTTGGTCGGCTCCTTGTCGTCGAGTGACTCTCAGTTCATCTGAATGATCGCTGACACGTCCTTTCAACCACACACGGTCATTTTGTTTGTTAAGAAACTGCTCAACACAGAAAGTTTTCTCATCTGAAAATACCAGGTTGGGAAGCTCGCCAGTGTCGAGCAAGCGAATCAGCTCCTTTGATCGAGCCAGCCGTTTGCTCTTTTGCAAAGCAGTGAGTTCTTGCAAAAGGTTTTTTTTAATGGTTTAACCTTAAGCTTTTCCTTTAATATACGACGAACGCTGCGGTCGCTCACCTTAAGATCCTGGGCGAGCTGATTTGCTGAGCGCTCTGGATTTCTGCGTAAACGATGTCGCACCTTTTCGACAACTGCTGGCGCCGTTGCAGTACGGCGTCGACCGCCCCCGTAGCGTTTCTTAACACTGCCAGTCTCGTTAAATCTTTGGATAGTACGACGCACAAATTTTTCGTTCAATTGAAGATTTGGTAGCGCTCGACGAATGTCGATGTTCGATTTTCCCTCCAAATAAAGAGCAATCACTGAATTGCGTTTTAAATCCATTATTTTAAAATTGGAACGTTTCTTCTCACGACCGAATAGTTTTGAAGTAACATAGATAATGTGTCACAGATTATATTTTCAAATTTTTGCCGCGTTCGATTCAGTAGTTCGAATTTTAAAATAGTTACAAGGAGGCGGACAGTTCAATTGCCGCACCCGGTATATTGTAAATTCAACAAACTTCTAAAGCCCATAACTCAGTTCGGACTGAGCTAGGGGTCTATATGCCATAGTAAGTTTGGTTTATTGCACTATTTCAAATCATAAAAGCAACGTTTGGTTGCTGACCACCCGAAAAAAAAAGGAATGACATTTAAGATTATTGTTCCATTTGCTAAAAATATCACACACAAAATGTTTACACGTACAGAGGCGCACACATCAACCTTTAAATAGGGGCACCTTATGCGGGTGACATAAGATCCATTTTGCAATGGTTTTGTAAAGGTTGATGTGTGCACCTCTGTACAATGGCTCTATTTAGTTGCGATTCATGCGAAACTTGATCGCAAAAGGAAAAAATGTAGTTTGTAAAATCAGCAAACTTCTAAAGCCCATAACCCAGTTCGGACTGCGTTTAGAGGTCTACATGCCGTAGTAAGTTTGGTTTATTACACTTTTTTTAATCATAAAAGCAAGATTTGGTTGATGACCACCCGAAAAAACTACGAATGACATATTTTTCCATTTGCGAAAAATGTCACACACAATGTTTACTCGTAAAATTTTTCTATTTTGTAGCGATTTATGCGAAAATTGCGCGCAAAAGAAAAATTATCTAGTTTGTAAAATCACCAAACTTCTAAAGCCCATAACTCAGTTCGGACTGATCTAGGAGTCTACATGCCATAGTAAGTTTGGTTTATTGCAATATTTTCTATTTAAAAAACAAAGTTTGGTCGCTGGCCGCAAGAAAAAAAAAAGACGCCATTTTCAGACATTGGCTTTTGCTGAGACACCGACTAAAAGCAGAGGATATTTTTGATACTTTAAATGGCAGTGGGCAGATTTAGGGTTGCAGTCAATAACGAGCTCTGCCAAATATTTAGATCTTTTAACACAGTGAAGATAACTTCACTGTTGAAGCTTCAAAATTACCATAGTTCTTCATTGTATCAAATCACCAATGTATCAACTGTACCACTACGCCAGCAATAACATTAGGTAAGTGGACATAATGAAATAAAACAACTTTACGGATTCTACTCGCGGCCTTATATTTTCCTTCACCACAATCTCACCTGATCTTAAGTGATGATGCGGTCTATGTTGGTACATGCCGGCCTAACAAATGGCTGTTCACTCTTTTCTTGAAGAGGCCCAAATTATACTGCAGTGGAAACACCTCAGCAGGAAGCTCATTCCACTCCTTTGCCGTTCGCATTATGAAGGAATTACCGAAACGGTTGGTGCGGATTGCCATAATATCAACAATATAGGGGTGGATGGCCAGTCTGCGCCTAGTGGTCCGATGCAGAAAGGAAGCTGGTGGGATCAGGTCATGCAACTCCTTCGCACACTCTCCGAAATGCATTCTGTAGAACACCGATAGACAAGTGACCTTCCGGCGGTGCTCAAGGCCTTGCAGATTTTCTGTGATGGCAGGGTCACCCACAAGTCTCAAAGCACGTCTTTCCACTGAGTCCAAAGGGGCCAATTGGTACGCGGCGGATCCGTCCCAAAGATGACAGTAGTACTCCATACACGGATGGATTTGCGCTTTGTACAGTTGGAGCAGCATAGCCGGTGAGAAGTACCGCCTTTCCCTGGACAAGATACCGAGCTTCTTCACCTGCGCAACGCCTTGGAGTGAATTGTACATCATTTGCTGGCCTACCCTGGGCTGAGCCTAGAGATTCTCCCTTACTTCATTCACATTTCCATACAACACACTCACTTCAATCGTCTATACAATTC
Organism: Udea ferrugalis; assembly: GCA_950022985.1. Lineage (NCBI taxonomy): Eukaryota > Metazoa > Arthropoda > Insecta > Lepidoptera > Crambidae > Udea > Udea ferrugalis. Next base: position 1,796,101 of record OX465521.1, read on the forward strand.
ACTGTGAATTAGGGATCTCTCTCATTTGTATGAATATAATTTAAAAATCTTATATGGCTTAGTTTTACTCATTCACTCAAGCGATCTAAGTCACGTAGTTATTGAGTACCTAACACAGAAGGCTAAATCAAAGTGAAGTAACACACCGGATATCTCTGATACCCATCTCCGAGTAATGCCATAAGTTGAGGCTTGCTTAGGCACGTTAGTTTATTCAATATTAGAAGATGAGAGCCTTCAGTCCCTTCCCGCCCTTTTCCGGTAAAGCTATACAAGCCAAAATTCCGGCTAACAGCTAATACACAATTTAAACGAAAAACATGAATAGCTAAGCTTTGTATTGCATAAAACAATCCAAGATCAGGATTTAGTAAGGATACCTATAATAGTGTAGTAGAAACAAAGCTAGTTACCCTTTTTTCCTTCATAAACCTTCAGAGAGCAAACTCGAAACAGTTGTGTGGAACATTCGCATAATCTCACCATTAGCTCACGCTTCATCGCGCGCCTCACTCGAAACTCGCAAATTCAATCGCGTTGTCGATTTTAATTCGATTCCAAAACGTTATGAGCCGATTCATATCGATATGGCTAGGGACAGATTTTGAATTAATAGTCTTTAGAACAGTTTACGACATTTGTGAGGTCATTGCGGTAAGTTATTGTGATGTTAAGTAGGTTTTGATTTAATTTTAAATCAGAAAACTCATAAAGTTTGGATTAATACTACTATCGTAGGAACAAGACTTTGAATCAATGGGCATAAAAAACATAATAAAAACAAATGCTTGCCAAGTTTCTCATCCTTAAAAATAAAGTTAAATCAGTGAAACTTTCTGTGATACTATTAAAAAATGCAAATAGGTTACCTTTTATGACATTTTGGTGGCTCACGTATTTTTAACGGCATGACAGGCTACCAATTTCCGATCAGTCTTTCTTGCTCTAATATCTGTTGCAAATAAATGTCATTTGGCAATAACAAGTAACTGCACTGTCAATTATTCCGCATTACAAAATCATCTAGATGACCATCGCCACATCTGTTTTAATTAACCACATGTTTAATTCCCCTAAAATGATAAACCTCTGTACATAGTAAATATTAATATAGTTTCTATAACTTAAGCTACATATCCTAGCGGCTTCGTTACCATAACGTTGGGAGACTGTAATCTGCTGGTGCAGGTGCGCGGGGGAGCACGCCGCTCCCACCGTCTTCCCTTTACATAAGCCGCTGGACTGTCTTAACGTGCTGTACAGGATGCTTGCACAACATTGTTCTAAAATGATATCTTCAGTAGGTACCAATGAATACAATTTTAAAAGATAACATTAACAGTAAAGTTTTAAAGTTGAGTTTCTATAGTTTGCGAAATGTTACAGATAAAGAGTAACATTTCGCAAATTATAGAAACTCAAAGCTTACATCTTCACTTTTGAACTACAATCTCTGCTTTTGCTACGTGATCTCTTCCTGGCAATTTGTTTTATAGGATGGTAATGTTAGTAGTTTTGAAAACGGAAACAGAGTGAAGCTGAAAGAAGGTAATAAGGTCTTCGTTGTAAAGCAGAGCACACTGGGTCGGTAATGGCTGACTACCCAGACGAGAGTAAGTGATGTATGTTGTATCTCCTTGCTTCGGATGTCACGTTAAGTAGTTGGCTACGACCAAGTTCACCTAGATGTAGAAGCCGGTAGCTTGGCCTGGTCTTAAGCCATTCAGCGTGATAATATCTAGATTATAATATCAGACAGATTTATCAATAGTGTTTAATCATCCACTATTTAAAGTGTGTTAACCGTCTTCTAGTCAACATTAGCCTTGTGCTTAGTAGTGGTTCCCAACATCCGATATTTGGAATTACTAAATCATCAAAACGAAACTCCGCCTCCTGTATATAACCTCTACATATGCGTCACTATTCATAATCCTAAGCCCCACTACAAGGTATTCTAATTTAACCTGGATTAACACACTGGGTGCCACAGTACCGCGCGAAGCGATGACGGATTTCCATAACTTGGTACATGATGTGTGCTTTGAATTTGACCTACTGTTCCTTTGATTGAATATTCAATTTCGGATATTGGTGGCAAACCGAATTGTCTATTCGATTATTCGATATCTCTAAAATGACACCGCCACGGGCCTAATATGTCTCGTTGTGCTTGTGCATCTATCAGCCCGTATTGGTTGACATGACTTTTCCAACTATGACTGTCAAATGGGTTGACATTCATTTTATTCATCAGTTCGTAATCCGTAGTAGTTCTGAATGCTCCTTGACAACCATTTTACTTCTGGCCATTTTGCATTGAAAGAAAATTAAATATTAGGTAATCATTGCGCATTCAGACTTTGCTTTGGTTGAGGTCATGGCCGTCTGTATGGCCTACAGAGAAATCACAATTTTCCTGCTCAATCCTAGTATTCCCCAGTGTGACCTTCAGCAATCACAACCGACCAAAAACGCAAAAGCCCGCCCTCACCTCTAAACAATAAACCGTGCGTCCGGTCCGTACGTCCGCAGTAAATTACGGCGGACATGTTAATCCGCACTTTTGCGGACGTTCCTACACTATCTGGTGGGCGCACGCCACCACCTTCCGCGCATCGCTGCGAATACGCCGCGCTGGCCGAGGTACCGACAGCAGAGACATTATATTACTGAGACTGGCTTTGGAGGCTTTATGGATAAGCACGGCTTATATCGAAACAAATCATAATAATTAGCACGATCATCAAAAAGTGATCAAACGAACGATTCATTAAATTCGTTTTAATTTTGATCATTTTCTGATGTGTGTATTTATTTTTGTAAAAAATTGCGACCATTGGCTTCAACATGTGAATAAATTGATCACATTCGCTACCAGAAAGATCTACTAAAACTAAGAGAAAATTATCGAATCGGTTGATTTCAGGGTTCTGTATGGGTACCGAGTTTAGATCCTGCTCTTATTTCTTAAAGAACCACAATGGTTCGATTACTACCCGAAACAAACGTTCACATTTTTGTTGATAAATTGTATTTTATAATCATTATTCATGCAATATGCATGCGAAAACATTAGGAAGTTTATATAAAGTTTGTCTCTATTCCAACTGTTTCCAAAAAAATATAAAATCATAAGTTAGCATGTGCTCATTTTTATAAAAATAAACCCTGTTTTGCGAGCTGTACAGTCCGTCGGCGCGACTATTCATCATGGTTTATCGAGTGCTAATCCAGGTTTAAATAGATAACTATTTGAGCCCGCCATTGTCATGCCAAACTCTGCTAGGGTTGTCTCTAGTTTGAATTCAACTGTATTATTAATAAAACATAACAATTTACTTTAATTGAATGATTCTCTATGTGATTGGACACGAGAGTATAAAAAAATTCACCTACCACCTTCTTAGTTTCTAAAAAAAAAAAAATTCACCTACTACCTTCTTAGTTTCTTAGTTTAGTTAGTTCTTTAGTTCTAAGTTTTTCTTTGTTGAAAAAAAAACGTTTATTTGGTACCATTGCAATTAACTGCAAGTCAGTTAATTGCAATAAAGTAATGTGCCGCAACACACTTTAACTCATCTAAAAATCCAAGTTTTTAAACTTCTGTAGAACGAAATAATTACCTATGCGACAAGAGTGAAATTATGAATCTGTTATTCATAAATGGAGTGGCATTTTACTTTCGGAAATGCCGCCATTAATATTAAGTCCTCTAACAGGTGAATTCAAAACGAAATAACAGAATCACCCTAATTGTAAATATACAAACTACACGTACACAGTCACGTTTTTGTATGTAATTGTATCTTGTTGTCCACCTTTATCTCAAGACGACAAGGAACAATAGTGTCACTATAATTAATAATGAACCTGTTACTGTTATCACGGAAGGGTGACGGCAACCCTACCAACCCCTCAGTGTTTAAACAAAAACAATCGCGGTATTGTGCTGAGGGGCATTCCTGGTAAGGACTCGGTTTCTATACCGTTCTGTGAATCTTACTGCGTAAAGTGTACAATTTTAGGGTATAAAAATAATATAAAAAATTTCAATCAACCCTTACAAAACCATTGCAAAGTCATTGTCAAAGTTGATCTGAACGCGCCTGTAGGCACACTTGAAAAAAAAGTTTATTTAAAACTTAGCGTCCACGACTCAGCTTTATTACATTTGGTAAATATTTAGTGATAAACTTAGGTTATTTATTCAAATATCTGACACAGCTCGCACATGTAGCAGCCATCTGCGGGCGACCTACTAGTACTCCCTTACTATCTATTTATGGTATCTATTGTTAGGTAGGGCTAGGGCTCTAGTGACCTAGCGACCTAGCGTGTCGGCGCAAGGGGCTTTCTAGGGAGTTAGTTCCCTTCCTAATCTTATATTCCCTTCTCTGTACGGCCAGGATGCGGTGCCTTACAACCACTTAGCTTCCTGTTCGTACACGCCTGTAAAGTAGATGTAAGCTTAGATGAGAATTAATAAATATAAATAACTCAATCAATATCAAAAACCAAAGAATACTTACCTAATATTTATTCGTCATCTAAATATTTTATATCACAATCAATTGGCTATACGTCTTCTTGTCAATGTTACGGAAGTCAGTTCATGTCATTAAGAATATCCATCAGGCACTCAGTATTCAATGCACTGTCATCAATCGGAACCCTAAGTCGGGATTCCAAATCGTCCATCCCTCCCATTTGTGTTAACTCAGCTAATAATGTGCCGCAGACTCATATTGTCGGGTATCCCGCTACGCTTTTTGGCAAAACACCTGTTTTGTTTTTGGGAAGTCGTTTGTGTTTAAAATGTGTATGATAACAATTTAAACCACTGCCTGGTAGTTTTTTAAAATTAGTTAGTAAGTATTTCCCCGTTCCTGACATTTTGTTTTGCCTCTTCTAACTTATTGCTTTCGTGTTGCGATGTCATACTTTTTTTTTCCTTTTAAAAATGTGTTATAATGCTAGCTAGCCTAGTGCATAATAGTACATTGTTACCCTAGGGGTGAAAGTAACTTATTTAGTCCCGAGACGGGGTTTGGCGCCCGGAACGAAGTGAGGGCGCTAATAGTTCGAGGGACTAAATAAGTCTTTAACCCGAGGTAAACACTGTGCTTTTCATTACGAATACAAGGAAAGTAAAAATAAAAACATGAATCAGCTAAAGAAAAAGTGGGAAAAATAAATGAAGATCGAATTGCCGTTTGTTTTTTTTTTCTGTGGCTGGCCCGCTATTCAGCCATTATTTTTTATTTTCATCATTGGAAAAATAGTAAATATTTTGCTCAAAGCTAAGTTATTTTAAAGAAATTGTTGAAACTGAATTATAATAAAGTTATTTAAAAAATAAATATTCTCTAATCAAAACTTAACTTTAAATTATTTCAATTTTACATCGTGGCTGTATAGAAAGTTGGAACATGGTTCAATAGATATGTGAAAAATAACTAGTTTTACTTTTCAATAATTTGACAGCTGTCAGTTGAAAGTGATTCTCCCTAGGGATGAAAAGTATTACTTTCAGCCCGCTTCTTAGGTCAGTAATGACCTACTTTCAGAGTATGAGTAATGAAAAATAATAATACACATAAATAGTGACAAATTATGTACTTATTTTACGTACAGAGGTGCTCACATACTCACGTCTACCTTCACAAAACCGTTGCGAAATGGGTCTCATGTCAGCGGTAAAAGGTGCCCCTATGTAAAGGTTGATGTGAGCGCCTCTGTACCTTGCTTATTTGCTAATGCGGCTCGTAAGAAAACCAAGGTCCCTCAATGATCTGTGGGAATAGCTGCTGTTGAAGATTTGGGGCCGGCGCCCACTATCGGCATCGGCACGCTTCAGGCTTTTAAGGTGGCAAATAGTAATATACTCTAACACAATGGCAATAAAGTAGAAAATGCCGAAACAGAAACAGAACAAATGCATTTTGTTTTTACGAGAACACATCACGGAAATTTCTACTTTATTGCCATAATGTTAAAGTATATTGCTATTTGCCACCTTAAAATCCTGAAGCATGCCGATGCCGATGGTGGGCGCCGGCCCTTGTTGTGCTTTACTGCTGACAGTATTTACGACTTTTTCTAATCTAATGTCAATTTAGTTTCGATTGACGAGTTAATTCCGTTGATCGACCATAGATGGCGGTATTCTCTATTGGGAGCAATTATACATTTAATTGTATAAGCATTAAGATTGAAATTTGCGTTATAGGTCGATATCTATCTGTCTATTGAAATTAACAAGATTTTGTTAGAAAACAAATAAAATAGTACTTAGCGATGGTAGGAAAGACCTACATTTTCAAGTTTTTTTATCCTACTATCATTTTTGCACTTCAAAATGGACCATTACGGCATAACTACGGAAATACAAAGTTGTCGCGAGACGAGCAACTCGATGCGATGTTAGAACACGACTGGGACCAAGTATGCGTAGCTACGCTTAATTGTGGCACCCGTGCCACGCCTACTTTGCACTTCCACTGTTTTTTTCTATTCTGTGGTTATAACCGTTAAAATGGTAGTTCATCTATTGGGTTCAAAATGTTCATAATTAGGGCACAGTGTTCATCTTTAGGGCAAAAAGCAAAAGTTTTATAGAAATCATTTTTTCATTAATAACTGGTAGATTTTAGGAATTATTTTTTTAAACTAATAGAATCTTGAGTATATCCCGAAAACATTGAAAAATAACAGCAAGTGCAAACAGCTAGAAAAGGGCGAGAAAGAAATACTCAAAGTTACCAAGAACGCTTAATCGTTTATTTAATGGTTCCTCTACCCTACCTGTTAAAGTTCACATGATTTCGGTGATGCAAACGCTGGCAAGTGGCCGCTCTGGAAATTCACAAAAGACTAAGTATGTCGGGGCTACAAATTATGATGACCTGCGGATTTGCACTCTAGTTATGAAATTATGTCTGCAAAAACTACACACTCCAAATTGCGAAGAGGCATACTTTATTTATTGATTTTAATACTAGGCCAATTTAAAAAAGGGCGAAGCTTAGCATTTTCTTCCAATTATAACTAGACGAATGCACGATGGTCGTCGTGATGTTTAGTTCAAAAAATGTGACATCGTGTGTTATTGTCATCAACAACAAGTCTTCAAGAGACAGAATCATTATTTCCATAACATCTGTGCAATAAGTCGAATGTAAACAAAACGAAACAAAGCTGTTTTCTGCTTTTGTTTTGGATAGTTCTCAAAATCTCAAATTTTAAATAACCGTAGTGATAGCAGATTCTGTGACAAAACAAACCGTAAATCTATCCAAATTACTCGAATTCAAATAGCCAGAAACCGTATTCTAAACACAATTTAACAAAATGCTTTGAGACCACATTTCCCGCGCTAAGCTTCTTACCGTCGGCCATTTTCTCGGGCGCGGTGACGACAACAAAATGGCGGCGGTCTCGATCTCATGCCGTTCAATTTGAATATAGAACAGCATACGTCGCCCGAGCTCCGCGACACTAACTCATCGGATTGTGTGAGATGGCGCGAGAATCGTAAAAATATATTCCTTTATTAGAACAGTGAAGTCATGGAATTGCTTCAAACGACGACTTGAATTATCATTATTTCAAATCGTGCCTGTTATCTATCTACTAGAATTCAAATTATTTGCTTGGGTTATTATTTGGCATATGTAATGAGATTTTAAAAGTGGCACCCGACCTGTAGTTTAAAAAAAAAAAAATGCGCCACATGTAATAGCGATTTGTAACGATTTCGCCTTGCTTAATAGTAGATCGAGATTTTGTCTATTCATTAACCCCCTTATTCATAAAAACTTAAACAGCTCTTAAACAACACGATAACTTTTGTATCGCTTTGTCACTGTCATTCTTGTTGCTGCCGCCATTTGCGAGTATGTGACACAACATGTCAATTGCTTCAACTATGCTATGACGTTGCGTTCGTTTTTATGAATAAGGGGGTAATACTTTTATTTGTAACCAGATTTTTTTTTAAATTAATCGGGAGAGCAGTCTGCAACAAAAAAAAAAAATAACAATTTTAGTTTTCACTTGGTTTTGCAAAAAGGACTAGGTAGCTAACTAGAGATTCACCTATCTCATAATTAATCAAGTTATTATTTATTGTTCCAAAATTTTAATGGGGCCAACATGACTCAATATCAACATCGTTCAAAGGGGGTTACCACTAATAATAAGGAAGGTTTTTGAATTTTTTTATTACTAGATAAATATCTCTATGCAACCTCTGTTCCATAACAGAAAATCGTAAGGCAGCGCTTAGAATATGTCGGTCAAAGCACGGCAGCGGGAGATAGCGGCAAATCCCTGCGCGGCAAAATGGCGACCGACATGGCGTCATAAAAAATGTATTAATAACTATCTCAGAGCAATTTGTGGTGGAAGATTCACTTTATTTATGGAGTTGTTTTTGCGGTGGGTTCTTGTGAGGCTTTTTAGAGCTTGTGTTTGATTATAAGGCTGTAATTTCATAGGAAAGAGTTTACGGTTCTTCGGCTGTGGTAGAACTGTAACCATGGCTGTTTGTGCTATAAGTCGCACATAGAAATTAACCCAAATTCATATTTAAACTTCCTGTTTTATTTATTTTTATGTCACAACTGTATGAGTCTGTTGATTTATTCAAACATTAACTTTGTTCTGTGAAAAAATGGACGATTTGAAGTTTGTGCTATAGAAATATATACTCGTAGGTCCTATGTACAAAAGAAAGTATAGTGATTCGTTGTGTAGTATCCTTTAATACAAGTTACGTAGTAGGTAATATAGTTCAAGCCGATGTGCAGTGTGGTAAATGCTCAGTATAATTTGCAAGTAACTACATTTTTCACTTTTTAGGCACTTATCTAATACTGGTTTCATACCCAAACAGACTAATGGTTGACATAACAATTACAAATCTTATCGAAAATTCATTTTTTATAGTTTCATTTGTAAAAGTAATTACCTTTTTCTAATTCAATTTCACTTTATTTTTACTGCAAAATATATTTATCAACCCCCAGCTGTGGTGTAGACAGCAGAACCACTATTGTGGTCATTCCCATACCGAAACAATAAAGTCATAGTCATAATGTCCCCCAATATTAATTTCAAAAATCTTTCGGAAGCCACTTGAGCTCTATCAAGCATCCTCCACGCTTCTACTCAATACCATTTATATTTCTACAAAGTACTTACACCCCCTTCACAAACTTTGTAATATAAAGATTTAGACCAAAATGTACTCTATGGCATTAATAATAAAAGTTAAAAGAGTGTAAAAGGAATGTGGTGAAAGAATCACAACGCAACGCGATATGTACTTGACGTATTGATGGTCAAAATAAAACAATGAATTGATTCGACAATAAATGAAGACGGATCAGTGGTTTTTCTAGAGTCACATTGTTTTTTCCGTAATTTTCAAAGTTAGGCCCACTGTGCGGAGCGTGTAAGTTGCCGGTTTTCCTATGAGAACAGAATATGGAAAGGGTCTTGAGGGTTTTGGAAGACAGATTCTTTCTCAGGGGTAGGCCAGATTGTTGAAAGAAAGAGAGAAAGAAGGAAGAAAACAATTTTACTGTCCGGTTCTCACAAAATCTATAAAACATTTTAAAATAAAATATGCCCTATGGACCCCAAATAAATACTTTAGAAACAGGCACCATATATTACTAGCTGCTGTGGGTCCATCGGTCAAGTCTGCGTAAGAAGGTTGCGGACGGCTGCTTCATGTGCGACCTAGCTCGTACAACCTACTTGGAATAGAAATATATATATGAGTATTTTGTACAGTTTAATAGGTAATTGAATATAAGTAAAGTGAAGTAAAAAAGAATTCTTCATGTAATTCTTGAATCATGAATATAAAGTGACTAACTATACCACCAGTTCGGACGTGAATTCCATTGAGGAGATTCGACAAAAAGACAAGGCATAAGTAGTTTAGTTACTGTTTTCAATATTGTTTAAAACAAAAATTTAAATTACAAAGTTCAAGAACAAAATGCAAAATGTGCAGAGGAGCAGATTACAACAAAATCTTCAATTCAACCATCATTTGTTACACAAATTAAACTATAAGTAGGTACTTGTCTTATTACGTACTATTATTATTATAATTTATTACTCCCACTTTCAAGTTTCAACACAAAACCACACAAAAAACGAATTCAACGTTTTCTTCATCATTTCAATGAACAACCATAAAAAGTTGGCAAGTCCCCCCGAACCTGATAGAAAAGTAGTGTTCAATCACAAAATCAATCATGCCGCCATCGCAGAGGTTCAAACCCAATATTTTGTGCCGCCAAGTGACAGTTGAATCCTGCGGCCGCTAAAACCCGATACAGTATTGCTTTCACAGCGAAGTGCCTGTTACGGCCATTTTCTTAGTGTGGACAGGACATGCCTGGAACTAAGAATAATAATATTGTTTAAGTAACGTATCTCTTTGGTTTAGATAGTATACTGAAGCCAGTTCTAGGTTATTACTTGCAATTAAAGTTAACTAAAAAACATTGGTAATTGTTGTTCATCATCATCATCATCATCATTATCAGCCGCAAGAAGTCCACTGCTGAACATAGGCCTCCCCCATTGATTTCCAGAGCGCCCGGTTGCGTGCGGCCTGCATCCACCGGGATCCCGCGACTTTTATCAGGTCGTCGGTCCACCTTGCGGGTGGGCGCCCCACTCTGCGCTTGGCCTCGAATGGTCTCCAGTCCAGAACCTTTCGGCCCCAGCGGCCATCAGTTCTACGCGCTATGTGCCCCGCCCACTGCCACTTCAACCTGCTTACCCGCTGGGCCACGTCGGCGACTCCAGTCCTTCTACGAATCTCCTCATTCCTGATTCGATCTCGTAGCGAGACGCCGAGCATTGCCCTTTCCATAGCACGTTGAGTGACCTTGAGCCTTCTTATGAGGCCCATAGTGAGAGACCACGTTTCCGATCCATAAGTCATCACTGGTAACACACACTGATTATATACCTTCGTCTTCAGGCACTGTGGTATGTTTGAAGAGAAAACATCACGTAATTTCCCGAATGCTGCCCAGCCGAGTTGGATTCGGCGATTTACCTCTCTCTCGAAGTTGGACCTGCCTACTTGGACAACTTGTCCTAGGTAGACGTACTCGTCGACAACTTCGAGAACCGAGCCTCCAACAAATATTGGAGTGGGCATAACAAGGGCGTTTGACATGACCTTCGTCTTGTCAAAGTTCATCTTTAGGCCCACTTGTTGAGAGACTCGATTGAGGTTCTCGAGCATGCTGCCGAGCTTTTCAAGCGACTCTGCCATGACCACTATATCGTCGGCAAACCGAAGGTGAGTTATACGCTCGCCATTTATGTTGATGCCGAGTCCTTGCCATTCCAGGAGCTTGAAGGCGTCTTCCAATTCGGCCGTAAACAGTTTCGGAGAGATAACGTCTCCCTGTCTTACGCCCCTCTGCAAAGGAATTGCCCTCGTGCTTTGCTCCTGTACTCGGACAGACATGGTGGCGTTTGCGTATAAGCTTTTCAACACTTCGATGTACTGATAGTCAATGTGGCAACGCTGGAGAGACTGCAACACTGCCCAAGTCTCGACCGAATCGAAGGCTTTCTCATAGTCCACAAACGCTAAGCAAAGTGGCAGATTATACTCCTCAGACTTCTGTATAATCTGCCGCAGCGTATGGATGTGGTCTATGGTACTAAACCCTTTTCGGAATCCGGCTTGTTCGGGTGGCTGGAAGTCATCAAACCTGCGAGAGAGACGGTTCGTGATGACCCTCGAAAACAGCTTGTAGACATGGCTCAGAAGCGAAATGGGCCTGTAGTTCTTCAGCAGGGTGTTATCTCCTTTTTTGAAGAACAGTACCACCTCGCTTCTGTTCCATGCCTTTGGCGTAGTGCCCTCGAACAACACGAAATTAAACAGCCTCTGAAGTACTCTGAGAACCGGCCTTCCGCCTGCCTTCAGAAGCTCAGCGGTAATTCCGTCATCGCCCGGCGCCTTGTTGTTCTTGAGCTGTTTGAGAGCCATCCTAATCTCATAGAGGCTGATGTCCGGGATGTCTTCGGTGTAGCGCTGATTGTTGTTAGAGTGGGTAAACATTCTTAATTATCATCAAATACGTAAAGTCACCACTAGTCAGCCAGGCACTTAAGGTCAGCCTTTTCGGTATTTGGACGCCACAAATTGCGCAAATTTTGAAATGACCAATAACATGGCGATAAAATCATTCCTTGACTCCTTATTGGTCGGAACAGCTCGTGGCTGGAACGCGAAACGGTCACCACATAGAGAGAAACACTTTCATAGCAGTGCCAACGACGGCTAGAGCCGATGTTCGATGTCCGCCCTTTTTTGCTAACTTTCCGCCGTGTGGTTATTAGCGGTGAGCTACTTTGTTTCATATAATGTACTAAAGTATTTCTTAATAATATATTTTTGTACGATAACTTATATTTTTCCTGAGAGAAGTCGGTTCTTGAGACGACTGACTCCAAAAGTGCAGGATAGATTCGTTATTTATTAATAAGGTTCTTAGGATAACTTTCAGAGTTTAAGATTAGTCTAAACCTCTGAAAGCAATGTAATGTCGACTTTTTTTATTTTCCGTCTTATCCACATATTTCCCAAGTCTGCCAGGTCAGCGCTACAAGTCGTGGACACATAACGAATTTAACAGAATATGATTTTCGCCTGTCAAGAGACGTTTTAGCGCCACTTTTTATGTTTCCCCGCGGGGCCACGCAGACTGTACCGAACGAAGGGGTACGTAATACGTATTTAATATTGCGACGAGAGTAGGGTTGTTAAGGATATTTCATTCGGAAGGCCGAGTTTGGGTGTAATATAAAATGGTGGAATCATTATCAGCTCCGAAAGAAAGGATGACCTCAAAAAGATAAAACAGTCTGAACAACTTGCGTCATCTGGACTTGTTTTTGAAGATACCACTAAACGCAGCAGGTTCCTTGTAGCATAACTGACAAAGAGGCATTAGAGTATCTGTTTGAGCAAAATATTGCTGACAAGCACCCTACGATGAGCCTGTAAATGTTCTTGAGCGCCATTAAGTTGAGCCACAAAACGGGTAGAAAAGACGCTGGAACATGCAATTTTGTGTTAGAAGTAAGCGCGGACCTAAGGAGAGAACTCATAGCTCAAGAGCGCGTTTTTATAAACTGGACGTCATGTCCCATACGGGACTATACCCTTGTAACCAGATGTTACAAATGCCAGCAGTACGGTCATTCAGCAAAGTACTGTCGGTATCAGACTCCACATGCGGACATTGTGGATCCATCGGGATATCCATATAAAGGATTGTCCCAAGAAGACGGAACCAGCTAAGTGCGCTACCTGTCAGCGTTTCAAGAAGCCCAGCAACCACAAAACGGGGGATGAACAGTGCCCTGCGAAAAAAAGCGCTGAATCGAGATATCTAAGTACCATTGACTATGTAGGCGCCTAGAGCGCCGCACTCTCAAGGAGTCGCATAAACTCAAGTCTTGATTTTATATTGTATAAGTTTGGACTTTTTTGATCCAGCACGACAAACTCATTGTGTAGTACTGATTTAGTTTTAATTAAATTGTATTTTATTTTGAATTAACTTCACGCACTTCATTCGATTTTATTGGGTCGAAAAGTTGCCTGAGATACAAGTAATACAAGTAATTGTTTACTTAGTTCAGGCCTCTACAACAACCAATCTGACCTACATGTCATGTCATAATATTTGACCTGAATTATTATGGCTAGCATGCAAACACCTTGCATAAAATAGGTATTAGTATAGTTAGTAGCTTAAGCATAATTTATTGTTTATAAATCATCATCAGCAGATTTGAAATTATGTAATTAGAATGTATTGATACCAAATGTTACCTAGGTTAAGTTTTTGTTCAGAATAAATTTTTACTTTTACTTTACTTTACTTTAATATCCTTATAGATGGAAAAAATATTAGTATCATTAAATCGACTGGGCAATACTCGGTAAGATGTAATAATATTGCCTTGAATAATTTTAACTTAACTGAAAATTGTCTCATTTTGTTGTTTACAGTTTGGTTTTTCGCCAAACCATTATTCACGTGAGAATGACGAAGGTATGTCTGCGCGCCCTTCTAAGTTCCTGTTTTTCTTCTTCTTCTTCCTTCCTAAGTCAAGTCCTGAGTTCTATTCCTAATGTCTGAAGTGGAACCTCAACCTCAACAAAAGTGCCTTGATGGGACTTTTTGGAGTATTTTTTTTCGCTAGAGTATGCTGCTGATGATCATGACTTAGTTAGACGATTGACAAGTTTTTAATGTAGTTTCGTGAAGTAGTATCAAGTCAATTAAAATGTTCACTTCCCAAAAACGATGCCAACCGCTAAAACCCTTCCATCCACCTATTTGAACTTATAATTGGATTGAAGACACTCGAGCTGTTCTGCCAAATCGATAGGATATGCACCTATTGTCTTGCTACGTGCTTATGATAAATGTATTTCCTCATAAGGAGCTTTGTAAATTTGAAAAAATAACTATTTTTTAACTATTAGTATACATACATTATTTATGAATTTGTAAACCTTGCGATAAGTAAATTCCAAAAAACTGATGAAAAGTCATTGTAAAGACTGTTATCCACTTAAGCGAATTATAAATACAGTTTCAGTCTACCTACAGCTTCGTTTATAATCCGCGAATGTTCGCAGCCGTACACTTTAACCAATACGTGACCACTGGAATTATGTGAGATGATGTGGGAATTTTATGGATGCGTTAGTTTATCCATGAATTGGATTCTGACCTGAGAACTAGAATGACAAGATACTTACGTTTACTTTTCGCTCTACCTAGTGTTTCTGTACTTTTTTGTGTTGTTAGTGTTTTACGCACTGATTTAATCATTGATTAAAAAGAGATGCGTACCACGACAAAATTTTGACTCTCGTTTCATGAAAACGCGACATAATGTTGTCGCAGTGCATTATGTTAGCCTCGCAGGGTGGCGACCAAAGACAGGGTCATTAAATTTAAAAGTTTAAAAGCTTTTGGTCGCTAAATTCAATATTCTTAATATTAATTACAAAATGCACTATGAGGTGAAGAATGTGGGAAAAAACAAGCATGATATTGCCATGTCTACAGTTCACTCTTCACTCCCCAACCCCAGCAGGCTTGTCTCGTGTCTCCCACAATCGGCTCAGAGCGCAGCGTGCCGTAAAATTGTGTTTGACGCTGGCTGGACGGGGCGCGCGGGTGCGGGCGCGGGGCGGGAAATTAACGCGGCTTAGGACGATCTCCGTGTTATGATATTGCGGTGTAAAGCGATTATCGCTTTAAGTATGTTGCGGGGCTTACGGCGAAGTTGACAGGTGCTTTGTTTATTTTTGAGGTATGTTTTTTTCGCTCACTGCTTGCAATGATCTCAAACCACCAGAGACATTAGACAGGAGTTCACTGAGCGTCAATATGCTAGTTATTGTTTTTCGTTAGTAGCTGTGAGTCCTAGGTGTGACTTTGACAGCTTTACCGGGAAATAGGGTGAGCGTAAGGCTATCAACCTCTAACATTTAAGTAACGTGGCAGGGGGGCCAGGCCTCGGGTAGGGCTTTACTGGGAGATGGCGCTAGAACGAAAGAGTGTGCCTGTGCTAAGTCGGAGGTTTATAGGCTGTTGCTTTTTTGCTATTATGGCTAGCTGGTCAGATTTGCAGCTGCTGCCTCTTGATTCAGAACGCCATTCAACGTCAACGAACATAATAATTCTGCTGTTTAATGATGTTCCGAGTATTGAAATCCAACCAAATCCAAAGATCTGAACGATTGTGGTTTTTACTCGAAAATAGAACATCACGTAGGTATATCCAATTAATATTATAAATCCGAAAGTTTGTATGTGAGGATGTGCCGTTGTGCTCATTCACGTAAAAACTACTGAATGGATTTTAATGACACTTCACAATGATGTAGCTTCAAGGGCGTACCCAGGATTTCAGCTAGGAGGGGGCAGCTCATACCTGTTTCGAAAAGATGGTCGGTCGGGTCGGGTTGAAACAAAAAAAAAAACCCACTTGTAAGAAGAATTGACTTCTAGGGGGGGGGGGGCAGCAGCCCCCCCTGCCCCTACCTGGGTACGCCCTTGTGTAGCTTAAACATCTGAATTGCACATAGGCTGGACGAAGTCGCGGGCGGCATAGTTTATTATAATTTGGCCAAACAATTGTTTTATTGTATGCGCGATAGTGTTGATGAAAAATCAAATTCATCAATACAAATTCACCACACCGTGAAACCACATCAGCTTACGAGAGAATAAAATTATTTTATTCTCGTCGGCAAAAACATAATCAGATAAAGGTTTTAATTCCCGTAAAAAAATATTAATAAAGTGTCAGTTGTTTTCTATGGGAAGGAGTGCACTTGTTGTAGAGGGAGAGGGCGATAACAGTTGAGGATTGTATATGGAAGTGAAAGAGATAGTTGGAAAGTTTGATTGGGTTGAAGAGGTCGACTGGAAAATCCTTGTGATAGCATGCGGGACTTATTTATTTTGGAATTATGTAATAAAACTATGGAATAATTTATGAAATATTTTTTTACACACGTATAATATTTAGCAACGGCCCATTTAGCGCAGTGGCTACAAGCACTATGATTCCTGTATAGGTCGTCGTTTCGATTCTCACACCAGCATTTTATTGGTCCATTTGTGCTCGGATTCGGTGTATGTGATCCTTTTTGTTACTGGTTTCCCACACTAAAAATCGTGGCAAGTGTGTTTTTTCCATTAGTTGTTTTTGTGAATAATCGTTTTAAAAGCTTAATACCTACCTGTAAATAAAACAATGTTCAATTTACCAGCTGTTGTTGCAATTAAAACATATTCTTGCGCTTTACACCGTTCTAGTTGTAGATGCTCATTTTCATTATACAATTAGTATCCTCAATTCACAAAACTCTGTTTTTATTTTTGTAGATTTACAACCTTATAATGAATTCCCTTGGCAACCACCGTAAGCAAAAAGGCTGGAAAGTGCAACACTCAACATTTTGTACTGATTGCAGCGGGCAAAGAAGAAATTATTTATTTTGAAACTCCCGACAGATGTTGTTTTGTCAAATTGACTGTGATAGTTTACTAAAAACATTTTTTTAACAACCAAGAAATAGGTTAATCCAAGACTACTAAACCCTAAAATATGGTTGGGAAAGTACATGTGGAAACACTATATTTGAATAATTTCCCAATTGAATAATTTTTTGTGTCCCATAATGAGGCTCAGGACAAGAATCCAACAAATCAAAATTCCATAACAATCGGTCCAGCAGTTTCAAGTTATAAGTGTTGTAACAAATCCAACTTAGTTTTAGAAATATAGATGGCCATTGGACCAGACGTGATCTTGCTTGAGTGGCGACCTAGAAAGCAAACGCAGTGTAGAGCGCCGTCCAGCGAGATGAACCGACCCAAGAACGGTGGCGACATCGGGAATTGGGGCACACTTTGGTGGAGGCCTATGACCAGCAGTAGACTACGACTGACTGATGATGATGAACCAATATTTATGTCTTATTTCTTGGTTTAAACGGTTTGAGACAGTGATGTGGCGTATAGTATATTGACATTTTTCATTATAAGCCGGATGACAACACCCTAACGATCAACGATAGGCTAGTTGTCAGCAGTGCACCCATCAAAATACAGCCTCGACCAGGTGGGCGACCGTGTGTATAAGTGCTGGCACAGTAATATGATATAATTCCCTGTTAACAAACCCTCATCAGGTACTCAGACGAAAGAAGTGGCCAAACAATGACCTACTCAACAACTCAACCCTTAAGCCAGCTACAGATTAGCGGCCACCGGCCACAATCCGCCTCTAATCACCCAAAAGGGCGATGCGGTAAGCGGTTTACGGAGGAGCCAACTTGATCGAGTTAGTTCCCAAGATTCGAACAATTCGCGGAGAAGGTTCGCTGTGCGCTCGTTTGCAATGCGTGACCGACTTACTAATAGGAGTTTGGGAGACATTTACAGCAGGCGATGCGAAACTGGTCTACGAAGGCCATATCGTATTGTCAAAACCATTCCACTTCGCAACTTCCTGTGGCTTACAGAAATTAAAGTTTTGTGAATGTTAATAATCAGAGTCTCCTTGTATAATAACCCCCCTTTTAAGATTGTAGCCATAAGGTTTCAAACTCAGTTCATTTCTTTAAAAGTATTAGATCGCAATGAGAGGTAACACTATCAATATCTTCCACGTTTCTATAGAAACAACAAAGATTATATTATAAGAATCATTTAATCAACAAAATTACAATACAAGAAAAGGTGCCTTAAAATGTATAATATAATATAATATATATTAATACAATTTAACTATACCTAGGTATGAAATGTCGGTCCCTAGCTCAGCTTTGTGCCCCAGCCTGGTCTAAAGCGCTGATTTTCAGCTGTATTTTGAAGAAAGGTAGTGCACCAGCATAAAACAATGTTTACAAATAAAATATAGAAGTGGAATGCCTGACATTATAAGTTACAACCGAATTTATGAGAATTATTCCGATAAATAACCAACTACGTACCTTTGCAAAAAGTGTTATGAGAACCTTCAGTTGAATGAAATAACTTCGAATCTTCACCAAGAATATTAAGGTGACATTTTATTAGACCAATATTAATTCATCCTTTTTGGAGCTATAATACCACTATGAAAATTTACATGTTAAACTTGTGACACCTTTCATTCTTTCATCGGTGAGTGGAAACCCAAAGGACACGGCTATGAGAATAGCAACGATTGTTTTTTTTTAAACCTAGGTGAATTCAAAAAAGGACCCAAGGTATTATTCACCAAGGTAAAAACCAAACAGTAACATAAGAATGATTAAACTATTTCAAGTAAAGTAGATTTCTCATTACGCTTAAAATATCTGATTACATAATGTATCTTTTATTATTTTAGCGATTTAGATGTAACTGGTGCTTTTAGCAGGAATTCACCAAATATTATTTTGTTTTTAAATTAGTAACGCGAGCTTCGTAGACGAAGACAATCCATTTTATCGATTTCACAAACTCCATGAATATGACAGGCGGCTTTCTGAGTCACTACAAAACGCGCCGTATAATACTTAAACTGTCACCCCGAAAATCGTGTTGTGTAAAAGTCCCCTTTTTCAAGTGGTGCACAGTCGCTCGCAGTGTCTGGCTGGAGTACCGACAATCCGCAGTATTTATCCTCTCAGCGCGAATACGGAATTACTTGAGTTTAGTTATTTCGTTTGTTTGGAAAAGTAGAGAGGGACTAATGTCATATAAGTATGTCCAGGTTCGTCTGTTGTCATAGGGGAATATTGGGTACATCATTATGGTCTCCTAGCTGCTGCCAGCCCCTTTGTTGTATAGTAAAGTATAGTGAAAACTATATTTATTAATTTCAGTATTTTCATGCACTTAATTAACACATAACAAAAAATACCTTTTCAAACATTTTAACCACTAAGTCAAAGTTTTGATTGGCTCGTTGGTACAGTGCACAGATCCATTGATGGCTCAGTAGGAGGTATGGAACCCGTCAAAGCCGCAGGCCGCTCTATCACCATTTAGCACGAACAAGAGGTGCTGAACATTTGTGTTTGTTTAGAGTACCCAATATAATAATCTTATTATTTATGAACATCATTCCAAACTGTCTTTAAAGTCGTGTGGTCTGAAACAAACTACAAGCTTGGCCTAGTCGGGTGGTCTACAGTAAGAATTTGTTAGAGACACGGACTTCCTTTTACGTCCGTGGTTAGAGATTAAAAATTGTATTTATCGTTATCATGAACTTATAAAAATATTCCTCAGACCCTTAATTTTGCAAACATAGTTTTATACTTTTTTAAATAAACGGTGGCAAAAGCTACATACCTACCTGATTATATTCAAGTTTCTTCTAGAGCTTTCAGAAAACAGTCCCACTAAACATAAAATAATATTCACAGTTCTAAATATTATTCAAACTTCAAATAACAAATCGATGAAAACAACCACCTTTGACACACCATTGATTGCTCCACCTTTACCAGCTCATTATACTTCAAAATCGGAACGGAAAGGCGAGCGAACCCGCCAAATTTGAATTTCCGTACCTCAATTTGAGAGCGAGACAGAATATTTATCTCACTAGTTTGAAAGGGACAGAAAATGTTGTTCTAGAAAAATGTGACTTGGAATTCGGCTACTTACATATTTTGAAGCATCAAAAGGAATCCTCGGTGTTGGAATAATTTTGAATTGAGAATACGCTTTGGCGCCAAACGCCTTTTGTGCAATCAATATTCAATGTTGGCAACACTGGTGAGTTCGAATTTGGAATCAATCATTGGGAATTTCCAATTCAAACGAGGATGGATTTTAAATGTAAGTATGATTCGCCACCATCGACTACTGAATTACTAAACATAATACATAGGTATAATTACTGAGTAAAGATAGACAAAACAACGTGTTTCAATTCAACGACAACAATATCTTCACTAATTTCATCATTAAAAAAATGAATACAGCATAAAAAACTACTTACAAGCTTTAAAAGAAAAAATGATACTTTCTTAAATGTAAATCATTACAGACAACACACCAAAAAATATAATTTCACATGTGCAATTGTTCGTTCTGTCAGCATCAGAATCAAGTGGCCTTTCACCTATAATCATATCATATCATAAACCTATCCCCTTATTCATTAGAAGTTAATGTCGGTAACTCCTAAGATTTTCAGGTAGAAGCTACGATTGACTTGTATATGGGCTTTTACAGTAACAATCCTCCTTTCCTGTATCCTGTTTAATAATAAAAAAAAACTTAAAATGTTGTTTGCATCTTTACTCAAATTTAAACAAGTGAAGGAGTGTCTTAATCACGTGGTAATAAGGTGGATTTTGTCAAAAATATGGATGTGTTTGACTAAACTGAAAGAACACCGTTTGAAGACCGTCTTGGTGTAATTGATGACCAGTCGGCTACTACACCAAATGTCGCGGGTTCGATCTCCGCACAGTAAAAACATTTGTGTGCATGAACATGTCTGTTTGTATTGGTCTGCAGTTACCATTGCAGCAAGCTGTTAAAAATTGTACAAACAAAGCAATTCATTTTTTTATCTTCAAATAATGTTGAATTAAGTTAAAAATGGTCGAAGTTTTTTGAAGGTAAAAACATCACAAACCTCTTACTATAAAAATAAAGTTAGTTCCGAGCATTTAATTGTTTCAAATATATTTTATTTCCATTTTGAAATTAAATTAGAGTCACACTGAAATCAGTCCCACTTGTTTTAAATCGTGATTATACCTTGACTTATCTAATACTAACCCGCGACTTGGTCCGCGTGGACTTAGGTTTAAAAAAAAGAAATACCTATCCTACTAATATTGTAAACGCGAAAGTTTGTATGTGTGGTTGTGCCGTGCGGCACTTTCACGTAAAAACTACTGAATGGATTTAAATGAAACTTTACAATAACTTTACTTTTTAGCTTATACATCTGAATCGCACATAGGCTACAATTTATAAAGAAATGGGTATCACGTTTTGTTTTTCAACTTAAGTCCACGCGGACGAAGTCGCAGGCGGCTGCTAGTATCTTTATAAATTGTAGGCTGTCCTATTCAGATGCATAAGTTATAGTTATTATTGTAAAGTTTCATTAAAATCTGTTCAGTAGTTTTTACGTGAAAGAGCAACACGACACATCAAACTTTCGCATGTAATATTAGTAGGATTTCATGACTTCCCTTGAGCATTTGTACAACTTGTGCTGCCACTCTGTGAAAGCTCTCAAAGTTACTCGCTTTGTGTCAGTGCAGTTTCAAGGCGCTTTCATTTCATTAACTATTCCCAAGCTAAAAGTTCCAACCTTACCCAATAGATGTCAAACAAACCGGGAAGTCAGTGACATCTGTAGTCGGGCAGACGAAACTAGTTTGCAGCCGGAAAGCTTGACGAGCAAAAGCTCCGTGCGGTGCTTTTCATGAAGTGCTTTTGTATCTGTGCCTGTGCTATACTGAACAGAAATAATTCTTGCTCCTGGCTCTAGGTAGCGTTAGTATAGATATAATTCAGAATTCCGCTGAGTATGCTACGAAAAGCTTGGAAAGCTTTGTGCTGTACCACGCAAGTTTATTTCGTTTAGTTTCGTTGACGTCCTAGATGGCGTTAGTATATTTCAAATAACGATGCGTTTACATTCCAAAACAAAGTTGTAGTAGATAAGTGGAAAAATGCAACAAAAAGCAAATGCAACTTAATCATCTTTTTTCCAATTATTTCGAATATGAAGTTTGACATAAAAAAGGTTAAAAATTGAACCTCAAAAAATTTACAATACATCAAATACCGAAATACCTAATATTTGAAAAAAAAATGTTAAAACCGGTAAATAATTTACTGACGTGTAATTCGATACTATTTGATTATGTCGGTTTGTTTGTAGGCACGTCATCGTTGAATGGAAACATGTATGGGATGGGATGCACACGTTTGTCCATTCCAATCCAGTATGACACGAGCTGGCAAGGGGAGAGAACGCGCGTCGTCCTCCCAATCGCAACAAAAACACGTGCTTTTACGAAGTATTTTTCGTAGTCAGGTTTACTAAAAAAGTATAAAATTAAGTGAAAGATAAGAAAACATAGTACCTAAATGCTAAAAAAAATATAGTTACAGTGGCAGGTTTTAAAGGGATTTTCGGTGAATAACTAGTGTTTTTAAAATAAATTTCAATGTGCGTTCGTTATTTAGTGCTGTGTTAACAATTTTGGCGTTTAGTTATGTGTTTGTTCCGAAATAGTGACATTGTCTGGCTGTTGATAATGATTGTGGGCACTGTACAATATGGAGGTAAATAATTTTTAAATAATTTATCTTATTTATATAAAGAAGTTTCTTTCAGCAAGACCATGGATAGAGACATGGAACAGGAAAAAATACAAAACAATAATTACTTTTGATACGATTGATTTTCAGAAAAATAACACTTTGTTCTGCACTAATGTGCATTCTTGATTGTCATTGCAATTGTAAACAAACAAGAAGAGAGTCGAGTTTCTTGACGGAATTCTATGAGCCAGCACACGTTTAGGCTGATGGTAGAGTCATATTATAATGGTTTGTGGTATCAAACCTCTATCATCAGTCTTCAGCATCAATCACCTGAACTATTAGGTGATTGATGCTGAAGACTGATGATAGACCATCATCTAATCTATTATGCAATTTAAATATTTCTTATATTTATGTGAGTTTTAAGTGTTTTGTTGATAAACTCAAGTGCTTAGGTATAAGAATAAGATGCTTAGGTAGTTAGGAGTAAGGTTCTTGTAAAAGTATGTTATTGTTATTTCGGGATTTAGAGTTTATTAAGCGTTTTTTATTCGCTCTTAGATTAAACCTAACGTTTTTTATTATGTAATCTTTATTAGTAAAAAAAACGGAATTGATACCCACCTTTTTTAGAAGTTCGTTAAAACGCTTACATATTGTGAAAATTACTTCATCATCACCGATGTCAAATTCAATTCTGTTTCTTTCTTTGCTTAAAAAAGGGTCAAGCACAGTCATGGTCTAATAATAGGCATAAATTGGATTTTGTGGAACATCTACCTCGTTGGCGATATTGTGGCGACAACTGGATTTTAAATGAAACCGCGTTAGTAAAAAAAACATCGCCTGTCATACCCTTGAGAAAGGAGAGGGAGGTTGCGGCAAAGGAAAATACCCTTGGGTACGAAAACCAGAAGCGACAAAGGGGGTACCACAAACACCCAGACTCAGCATAGATACCTGTTTCGTCAATGAGACATTTTCTGTAGCCCCTGTAGCAAAGCTAACGATAAAGTACAATTTGGTCTTAAGCAGTGACACTGGAAATTGAAGCTTCTTAACAGAATTTAGGGTCCATGTTTCTATAGAGCTCGTTAGCCGACCAGCTGCGCGTGTATTGTGCGGAACGATTAGAATGCCATGCAAATTTGAATTAAACTTCCATTGTTGACGCTGCAGTTTCCTATATCAATTACATTTTATAAAGAGTACTAATTGCGATGAACAGACATTTCCCTTTTTGTAGTAATACTTCAACTATTATTATTATTTGTATAGTTCCTATTATTATCGCTAGTAGTAGTGGTAGTTTTTATATCAAACGTAGTTCAAACAGTATTTGTTCACCAAACTGGAATGATTTGTAATAGAAACTTGAAAGATGCGATAAAAAACCTTGTCCTATTCCATACACATAAGATAACCTGATAAAAAATAATCTATTCAAGATTGCTCACTTACGCCTTGAAATGGTTTCCATCGCAAACGTTCGAACTTTGGTTCATCGATATGATTAACATTTGCGATTAAGGCCCATCTAGCCTCATTGAACTAGGTACCCTATTGAATCAAAAGCCATATTAAATAATATTAGGAATTCTATGTGCAGTTCGCTACAAAGAGATTTGTTGTCTTGTATTTTTACGTTTGTAAACGACTGAAAATGTTTCATAGATAATCGATATAGCCATCTTTTGGATAATCTTGCGAACTTTCTAAGCTCCGTAAATTATATAATGATATGAATACAGAAGGCACTTCAGAGAAATTGAACTTCGAAGTTTAGGATAACGTAAATCCACAGAGTAACGCCCGAGGTGTGGTTGAGCTACAAATTGTGTGTTTACATTTTGAAAGTTCTTATCACCTAATGCCTATGTACTAAGGGCAATTTTCCCACGTTACGCTAGCTCACCACTATAGCGAACTGTCGACTGGCGGCGATTGAAGCTAGTAATCTCTTTGAAATTGGCTTGTCCGCTTCAAACCTGTCAATGAGCAGGTAGACGGTTTTTATTAAGGGGCGCTCGAACTTGTTCTGGGGCGGGGAGCACAAAAAGTGTAGAAGCAGCTTTTCATACGAAGTAGGCTACTAATGTCTTATGTCTATTGTCTAATGTCTTGGAATTAGCTCAAAAAGTTACGGCAGCAACGATTTACAGTTCAATCTTTTGACCTTGCTGATTCAGCTCCCGTTCAGTTGATTTTAATATTAGTGAAGCTACTCGTACTCTCCTATCATATTGTTACTATCTCTGTTTCCATGACATAATTTAGTTTGTAATAGTATGGGATGTTTTTGTGCCATATAAGAGAGAGAGAGAGATGAATAAATATATATTTTTTTCTTCGGCAATTTATTAATGCTGTTAAGCTTCCATGTTTTTGTTGTTCTCAGTCAAAAGTGGTGGCTAGGATTAAATGTCGAGTGCCAATAAAACCTCTCTTGTTGAACTTTTTATAAAAACATGAAGTAAGGCTACTTATCGTCTTTTCTGTAGTTTTTTTTTTCATTTAACGATTGTAAGCAAGGCTGCTCAAAACTAATTCGATTTAAAAAAAGTTAGTTACTTTATTTATTTCCAGTTGTTTTTTACTATCAAAGATGAATTGGAATTTAAAATAAAGTGTTTTTGTTTTGTTTCAGAAACAGAACATTCAACAGAGAAAGAGACACGTCCGGAATATATCCATCCAGACGGTCTTTCCGATTTCGATCCCTACTTAGCAGACTTCAAGCCAGTAGTCGAGGAAGACGACTACATCCCCCTACCAGAAAACGACGAGACCATCAACGGTCTACCAATATTCCTTCTAGAACCAAAAAACTCGTTTGTTCTCAGAACAAAACCTGCCACTTTGATATGCAGAGCAGCAAACGCTTTGCAAGTCTTCTTCAAATGTAACGGGTTCAGGGTTGAGAAGACAGCCCAATTGGAGCATGTAGACCCTCACAATGGGGTGAGGGTGGTGGAAGCAGAGCTGAATGTGACAAGGAATGAGTTGGACGAGTATTTTGGGGGGACTTACGGATGTGAGTGCTATGCTTGGAACAGCAAGGGCAAGATTAGAAGCCAGTCGGTGTTTATTGAATATGCTTGTGAGTTAAACTTCATTATTTACTTCACAGTTTAATAAAATTGAAGGTTCATTATTTCACACAACGCCGTAGGGCCCCAAATTAACCAAAGCTTGAACTTTAAGAACTAGACAACGGATAAACATACAATAGGCTAGATGACTGTATTTTTTTTTGTTTAATATCGAAAGACCTTTCATTTATGTAGACAATCCTAAAAGAATCCCTTCATTAGGATCAATACAACCCGAGATATCACAATTTGAAATGCAGATTTTTGGACTTGCCCAAAAACGCTTCATACAAACGTGACAGAGAGCGTGACGTCACGTACCCGTTTTTGTAAGGAACGCGTAAGAAATTTGTTCTACAGCTATGTTAAATATTGCGTTTATGAAAATGGTCCCCTAACATAATTGCTTCATCATAATATGGATTACAAAATAGTAATATTGTTTTACAAAAATGTAACACTTTTGAAATGGACTTGCCCAGCCAAGTTTGCATGCCTGTTGTGACTTCATTTCGAAACAAATTTCGATTGTGGTTTCACAATAACATTTGAAATGAATTATTATTTTTGGTTAATATAAAAAAACGTGCAAAATGACTCATAGTCATCTAGCCTATTATTATTTTTTACATACATAATACAAATCGTAGGTGACAAGGAAACCAGTACACACAGGCATTTTCATGATTACACGAATGTTTGTATCAAACCCACGGTCTCTGGTTTAATAGCCGTTCTCTTAACCATTACGCGAATTCGGTTGTTAATATACCGGGGCTATACGAAGCTAGTATTTCTATGCAGGACAGTACCTATAAAATCCTTATTAAGTTGAAAAGGAAGTGGCTTATAAACTACTAGGTATCTAGATCAAGTGTTTTATTAGCGTAATTCAGCTATCCTGGCTTAAATTATCTGATGTAATGCAGGCTTTACGATGTTGAAACGATCTTCTCCACTCGTGAAGATGTTAGTAAAGGAACAGCGAGGTCCACTTGAACTGAGCTTTAAGCGCCAGTTTTGATAGCCCACCCTTTAGTCCAGTAAAACGGTCAAATTCATCAGCGGTCAAACAGCAACAGTCATTTAAAAAAGTTTCGAATGCAGCCAGTGGGGTATTTTGGTAAGAGACCACGTTTTGGTTTATAGGATTTCATTGCTAACCATATACTATATCGGGTAAGATCAGATCGTCAATCAGCTCATGCAACCCTCACATGCGAAGCATGCAGATGAACTGCAGAATGCAGCTCACAGCGAAAACATCTCACACTCCAGCTATATAAAGGCATCTGATAAGTATTTGTAATTACAACAGCATAAATCAAGGTGTGGTGAAATATATCAACGTCAGTTAAAATTACAAAATATTTTTATGATTTACCTCCTACCTTTAATTTCAACTAAGCAAATAATATTAGAGCGCGATGAAATATAACCAATCTTTGATTATAAGGTACTCGTAGCTTTAGTCACGATTTGAACATTCTATAGCATTAATTAACATGTTTAAACTTTTAATTACACCGTTGAGTGTAGATTTATTGCATTATGTATGGGTTGGCTACGTTCGGTTTCCCCTACGAATTTAATGTGTTAGAGTAAACGGAAGTTGTCTTGATGAATATGTAAATTTCGTCATTATACCTACCGCCATGTTTGTGAAAGCATGAATACGTGGATTGGGTTTGTCGATTTTGTGTACATTTAAGTTATTGCTATGAAAATTCTGAGAAAACAAAGCTCTGAATATCTTTGGAAGTCTAGAGACAACTGCCTATATTCACTTGTGTAAAAGGCCCATTTTCAGCTCCATCCACGATGTTTATTGATGCGTGGAACTATGAAATTATTATTTTGAATAAATTTAAAACTGCCAAGCTATTTAAGTAATCTTTAAAGATCTTAGCTTGAATATCAACTGGAGCATCTAGGTGCCTTTGCAATACTATACTCGGTTACAGCTGATGTATGGCTCATGAGCCAGCTGTTCACTGTGGACCGACTGAGAATAAAGGATACTAAGTTTCACATATGTCTGTATTCTTGGCAAATAAACGCTTGCTGAAACGCAATTATAGATTATAGATTCTGACCACTAAGGTTCTCTTCTGGTTCCTCCTGTTTGGATAAAATCACCTCCTCATCACCTACCTTTTAATAATCAACTTTTGAAGTTCCACATAATCCAAACATTAAATGCGACTGTCGCTCAATTAAGCCATAACCGTTTACAACGAATATGTGCTCATTAAAACGTACTTATATCTCATATTTATTACTTTACTTTTCGAAATGGGCAATTAAACAGGTAAACAGTTGACACGGAAACGAAGCCATTGATACGGCAATATTTAAATTGAACATGCAATCAATGTTTGTAAAACACTTGATGCATTAAAATGGAACATGAACAGGAATGTTTTGAAAAGAAAGCCATAATTATATTTTGTTAATATTTAGTTCAGAAACCTCTTTTTTGCGCTAATAACCATACTGCAGTCACGAGTTGACAGTGACAAAAAGTGAACTAAGGTACCAGGTTCAGGTCGAATGTGGTATGTGGGAATCAGAACTCATGGGTAACAGATATCTCCCCTCTCTAAAACCTGATATTGAGAGATCGGAGGGTACCGCATAGGACCGTTTGGGAATCGGCTTACCTGAGATAGTACCTAATACTGCACCATACCTTGTATAGGTACCAATGCATATAAAATCACTTGCCGATGCACGATCGTTGTATGGGCATCTGAACAGTCTGTGCACTGAATATGCTCACCCCTCTAGTAAATTTTCCTCTACCTACCACTAACGGTTTGGTAGAGCTTTTTAGCATTAAAAAAAACTGATCACAAGATAAGATGTTTTCTGTTATAAATAAAAACAGAAACAGTGGACGTATAATAAACATCCAGACCATACAAAAATATTTGTAGTCATGAACAAAAATTTGTGCTGGGGCGGGAATCAATACCACCACCGTTTGGATTTCAACATCAAAACTATAATGTAAGTTGGCACAAAGATATTCACTGCTTATGAAAACTTGAAGAAGAATAAAAGAATAAGAATAAAATTATATTCTATTCTGTTATTAGACTCGTTTGTTGCTTGTATCGTCATTCGCCACTCAAATCTAAAACAAGTGAACGATTTTTTTAATTCTGTTATTTTTCCCAAATACCTTAGAAATATTTGCAAATCTCAATTTAGTGCTTTCCTTTCAGTTTCGCCGATGTTTTGATTTGAAAAAAAAGATCATATTGCTTTTCACCAAAATCAGGTGCTAAAATAATTTAACTTTACAAACCGCGCCATCCTTACTGTTTATTTACCAAGGTACAGATCAGAATCCTAACCAACATCAATAAATTTACCGTCTGCCAGCGAAAGGAAATGCCAAAACCTTCCCCCTCACATTCCACGACGTCACAAACTATAAATTGAAAATTCGTTCACGAGACAACGCTCAGCAGAATTCCAAAAGCAGGAAACTCCTAAATAACGGAGACAAAAATAAACAATAAAGACAATTAAAGTCTCACCCATTGTTAGAAAAGAACGCGCCAACGCAGAGCTGAAAATGATTTCAGTGACACTGACGGATAAATCTTGAGGGACGGCATGGAGACGTTCTGACGGAACGTAATTGGAAATGTAGCAATTTAAAACATGTTTAAAAACGTATCAGGCATTTTTAAACATGTTCATCTTTTACTGCCTCTGTGGTGTACCAGTAGCGGTGATTTTGAATCCTGCGCCGACCTAAAACATGTTTATATTTGTGTTGTTGTTTCGACTTGGTCAGTGTAGAGTCTTCGTGTCCCAAAAGTAAGATCCAAAAGTATGATCTATTTAGAATGTAAGAGAGGTCATCCTCTCTCACATGCTATATTGATCATCTGACTTTTGGGAACTTACACCATTAGGTGTAAGTTGACCTCATGACGGGATGTGTAACATCTCTGCGACGAAAAGTTTGCACATTTATTACTAAAGATAACCAAAAAGTAACTCTAGTGAAAGTAAAACTCAAACGAGATATCATGCATTTCAGGTCCAAAAGTAAAAATGCCGGTCAACAAAAAAAAAGTGTCAGTTCGTCCATTTTTAATTTTTCCGCAAAATAAATAAACTCTCCGCAACTGTTTATAAGAATTGTTTATAACTTTTATAAAAACACAAGTGCGTATTGAATCCAAAAGCTAAAACTCAGATAAACAATAATTTTAAAGTCTCACGAGTAAGGATTGATTGCCATCAAAAAAACTGCTCGAGTTCACCTGCTTAACGGCCCAAGGATTTTTTCACTGGGCGGCACTTTCATTTTGTGTCTGACTTTGTATGGGCTTCATAACGGTATGAACACCTGTTTCTTTGTTAAACATTTGTTTCAAAAACAAACAGACGTTTTGTGATAGGTCTGGATGTTTGTCGTACTTTCCTTGTTACTGTATTCTATAACAGAATAGGTAAATTTACTTTGAAAACAAAGCAATGCATGTGAAGTGGTCTCATAATATTTTTGTTTATTAACTGATATTATTTTGTTCCTGGCCTTTTTAATTAGCACTTTCTAAACTGATACTTTGTAAAAGTGAACTTAAATAACAGCTTCGTAGGAACTATCGTGTTCAAGCTGATTTGCTTTTTATACTTTACAATTTTCGTCATTGATTATCGATGGAGAATTATCAGGTACTGATCTGGGCTCATTATTCAGGGTGCACCTGTAAACTTGACCTGCCTTCTCGAAGTTTAATTTGTAAGTAGGTTTGGCCTAATTGGTTGCAAGTTTCTGAATGGTGATGATTCTAATCACGTCATGTCAATCACGAGTTTGGACTTTTGGGTTATTTTATTTAATGATGCATTCACTAGTTTTCTAAGATTGAGAACTTAAAAGTGGTAATTCTGCTGAGTAGGTATCAGTATGAGAAAGTTAAGTGAACATAATCATTCTAACGCTTTGGTATTACTTCAAGGAGTAAAATTTTACAGTTGCTAGTTAAATTACTAGCCATAAGAAGCGTCGAAAGTAAAAGTACAAAAATATAAACTCTTACAAAGAGCGACACTGCCACTCACTTCTTGGATAATTCATACTAAGTTTAGCGTACCAGGGGGATGATACCCTATTAAAATGTCCATAAATAAGTTAAATGTAGCTTCCAACTGCTAAGGAGTATCGTAATTTTTAACTATCGTTTTTTACTCCGCCTGCATCCCTCTTGCGTCCGTGGATGTATAGCAAGCGAGGTCGAACCAAGTGGGGTCTGTATTTGTATTTTAACAAACTATAATGACATTTTTAACTGGATGGAAAATATTCTATTTCGCAATTTCTTGCTGAAATGTTAATGAAATTAAATATATCTGGGCCAATTTACAAAAGCGTAATGACAAGTTGATTTGTCAAGTACAAAAAACATTCACTATCGTTACGTTTTGATGTTGGTATACTCAACTCCGTCAGAAAAAACCATAGGACTATCAAAAACAGAGAGAGTTACAAAACAATCGTTGGTAAAATTGCTACGATAGCATTTTTTGCTAACGAATGCCCAAAGCAGCTTTAATGCAGACATTTGAAATAGGTTTGTATGGTTTACATTGGTTTGCAATTGAAAGTGACTGAGTGCTGGCTTACTGGCATAATAATATACTAAAATTAATCATTAAGCAGTTCCAGTAATAATAAAATAACAATGCTCAACGGCCATAATGTAGCGCCCTAACCCAAATGATCAGTCTTGCTCTACTTACTTATTTTAAACAGCTATTGACTTTAGAATATAGACTTGTAATAATAGATCCTTACGCAGAAAAATCAGTAGTACATTTACTAAAAAATCTCTCAACTCGCTCCGCTCAAGCTGATCTGATCCGCTTGCAACGCTCGCTTTAAAGCCCCAGCCGGAGGGGGTGGCCACGCAACGGAACCATTATTCGGAGGAAACATTATTTCCGCTCGTTAACCCTACACTTTGCTTCTTGATAAATGCTCACTAGCTTTATTTCGATGTCATGGGCGTGTGTCAGTCATTTCTCTCATGGAAAAGGATTTTACCTTGTCAGTCTTGTCATTTTGTCACCCTAATGGATCGTTGACACTTGTGCTTACTCTGCTACTCACGTTAATGTGATGCTAAAGAATTTTGGAAACACAAACATATTTGAATAGGGAACCACCATCTAAATACTATATTTCGATAGGACTTCATTTTTAAATCTATATTATCAATAGGTTATTTTATTTTTAGCATTAGGGATAATGCATTATCATCTTGCTAAAGATAGGAAAACCAGAAAGAGTCATTCGGTCCTGGCATCAGGCGGGACTCGAACCCGCGTCTTTCGCAAGCCGGGCGACTGCACTACCAATTATGCTACCGAGACCATTAACAGACCGGACGAATTTCTTTGGTATGTTATACCTGACAGCCAGGTTGGTTTCACCAATGTTTAGGCATATACCTTAAACACTCGAAAGAAACATTATTGCAAATATTTGACTTTCGATTAAGATGAAACTACGATTTTGATAGGTTATTTTATTTTTAGCATTAGGGATAATGCATTATCATCTTACTAAAGATAGGAAAACCGCATATGTTTAAGGTATATGCCTAAACATTGGTGAAGCCAACCTGGCTGTCAGGTATAACATACCAGAGAAATTCGTCCGGTCTGTTAATGGTCTCGGTAGCATAATTGGTAGTGCAGTCGCCCGGCTTGCGAAAGACGCGGGTTCGAGTCCCGCCTGATGCCAGGACCGAATGACTTTTTCTGGTTTTCCTATCTTTAGTAAGATGATAATGCATTATCCCTAATGCTAATTATAGTCCGTTATTATGGATACTAGACAACGGATAAACATACTTAAATACTTTTTCTTTTGTTAATACATACTTAATATACATAGGAAACACCCAGACCAATACAAACAGACATGTTCATGCACATATATATATATATTTGAATTTACTTAATAGTTGAGGGACGTTTATATCACTGGACAATCTATATATATAAAAGAAAGTGGTGTTAGTTACTCCACTTATAACTCAAGAACGGCTGAACCGATTTAGCTGAAAATTGGCATGGAGGTAGTTTAGAGCCGGGAAAAGGACATAGGATACTTTTATTTATTTTTTATTTTTTTATTTTTTTTTACTTTTTTTTATTTATTGCCCTTAAGGCGGAACAAAGTTCGCCGGGTGAGCTAGTTTAAAGATATTCCAAACAGCGCTATCTAGCCTATTAGTTTAGTTTGGACTAATTAAAGTTAGTATTATGGGAAACTAGAACATGACATGAAAAAGTTCCTATGTTTTCCTTGCTATTTAAATAAATGTACTTGTCAGTTTTTTGTTTTCAATATATTGTTACTTAAGGTCTGTTATCTTGACGCAGATATGAAGAAGCAGTTCGGCCACCAGCCTCAGTCAGCTACTGTGGAAGGAGGCCGAGGGGTGACCTTCCGGTGTGTGCCACCAGCGGCCGCACCCCCAGCCACCATCAGATGGACGAGAAACGGTGTAGCTATTGAGGCCACTGATGAGACGCTGGTGCTGCCCAGGGTTGGACTGCAGGTAAACTTTTTAACATTAAAGTTTTGAATTTTCCTGCTGAATCCAGAAATGCTCGTTGTTAGTTGAGGATTTGAGGTACATTTACAATTCCCGTACCTATAGATTCCCAGTCCTTCGAAGCTTGCATGGAGCCGAAGCCAACTTGTACAGCCTTTTGGTGGCATTTCTCTTTTTAAATGAGTACATCTTCGGAGTTTTCTCTATAAATAAATATTGAAAATATTCATATGTGCACCTCGCCTGATAGTTTATACTAACTTAATATAATATGAATAACTTCCTATATGGAAGGAAGAAAGAGAAAAAAAAAATATAGGGTACACAACGAACTATAAAGTTTTTTTTTTTGATCACCCCTAGTGTTGAAATTAAGCAGACGTATGTGACTATTGATAGTTTTAAACACACGACAAAGTCAAACAGCTATGAATCAACGTAAACAGCAGAATCGCGAGCTATTTGTCAGTCAGCGCGACCTACCAGTGGCTACAGGCTTATTACTGATTCCGCTCGTGTGCTCCCCGTAGGATATGGCGAACTACACGTGCCTTGCGGAGAACATCGCCGGCCGGAGAGAGTCCGATGTGGCCGTCCTGTCTGTTTATGGTGAGATTATTTGGTATACATACTAATATAACTGTAACGTCACCTGAAAAATAAAACCATTTATCCTTTTTGAAATAGAATACGATATAAGTTAATTTCTTCTTAATGACAAATTAAATCGCTTCTCGATGAAATTTTTAACTCGAACTCCAAAGAATGTAAACACCTTTGAAAAAATATTTTATAATACATGTAAGCCCGAAGTCGCGTACTGCGAGATAAACCCACTTGAGGTTTTCAGAGTAGGAATCAGTGTTGATTAGAATAAGTTATGATTAATGTAAAAAAATAAATGAATAAAATAGAGCTATTCCGTTTTCCTCCTATTTAGTAGTTCTGAAATTGCATAATATTGAAAAATACGAGATTACAAAAATAATTAACAACTTTTCACGACTCTTAATGCGACAGTAAAGCGAAAATGAGATGTAATGCCAATTTGTGAAATAACTAATTTTTTTCATTAGATACTTAGTTATACTCCTTTTCCTATCTCGATATAGAGCTAGATTAGTCGTAGCTACAGTAAGCACGTAACACATAATAGTTAGTTATCCTATCCTACCCGTTTTTAATCAAGTGTTTTTTTGATCGTACTATTGTGTACCATTTATGTACTTGAAGATAATCGTTTTATATACTTTTCCCATTAACATTTATCTCAAACATGTATCCGATCACCTATGGAGCTGTAAGACAAGATGGCATGTTAATGCCTGACAGTGAACAGGTGTAGCAAGCAAATATTCTGCTAAACACGTGTTAGTGCATTCTCTCCGATGAGAGCCATCCAATTTGCATTGAAAGGCACAGGAATCTGGGACCATTATAGACAATACTCAGAACGGACAGGAAGCGAGAATGTTACGCAGTAGCCGTGGCGTTCGTGGAACAGAAACGGCAAGAGAGTTATTAAATTAATACAGTATTAGACGCGGTGTGTGTTCCTAATGAGACATTCCGGCATCAAGATTTTTTAAAATATAACCATGTTTTGTTAATGTTATTTTTTAAAAAAAACGTGCATATGCTCACGATTATAATATACCAAACGTGGTAAACACACTGATTGTTACCGTCATGGTGAACAGAACATTCAGAAGGCCATAATTTGCCGAGCTAATTTGAACTCAACGTGGTAAGGGGCAAGGGGCCAGGACTTGTAAAAACATATTTAATACGAGTAAAATTCATAAGCCATCTAATGGATTCAAAGAAAATGTTAAGCGCATTAGTATTGTCCTGAATTAGGTCTGCACGGTGGGCTTAGATTTGCTACATTGTGCTGTGACATCTTATTTATTTATTTATTTATTAACACAGTCTTACAAATATCATGACAGGAATATCTTAACAACTATTGTAACATAAAATTTGTAATGTAACTCTCTCGAATTCACCCAAAGAACAAGTAAAAATATTTAGTTTTTCATATACTGTATTTAAAATAACAGTGACTCGCGTCAGAGGTGCTTTTTCCAGTAAGTTGGTTCTCGCAGCCGGCAGCGCCAGGACATCATTTTACTATGATAATTAGTGCTAAGTAGTTCAAGCCCATTCACGAATTAGTTACAATTTTACACAATTTAGTGCACAATTGTCTGTTTATCAGTCAAAAGTAGGAAATGACCTTAGCTAAGCCAAAAAAATACTGTATCCTACAACAAAACAACAGGTTTGCGTAAGGACAATGTCTCAAGTGTTGTTTATAAAGTTACGAGTATCAATACTTAGATAGTCACAAGTTGCTTTGAAACACAAATTTCTACAAATTCATACATACCCAATTTTTTCCCAAATTTATTCATTCATTATTTAGTCCACAAAACTGTAAAAACTAACAATTGGCTTATTTTATGCCTAGAGACATTCTCTACCAACTGCAAGGCTAGCCGGAAATTCCTTCTTCTACACACATCAAAACTGTCTAGGGATATCATAGGGATATCATTTTTCAAATATTTCATAAAGTTAAGTTTGTTTACAAGTTGAGCATTATCTTAGAATAATGCGAGGACAGAGGCATAAGATAAAGGTTAAGAAAATGACAAAAAAAAACGTTTGATATTGCTAATATTTTGACACCTTTTAAAAGCAAAAGTCTGTCTTTTTTTAACGTCCTTACGATTGAACAATAATGCTACTACAATGAATATCTTTATACAATCTGAAAGGGTAGATAAAGCAATTTCTGTGTTCTAAAAATTTAAATATTGGTATCAATATTTTAATTTTTACAGCCTCCCAAATAGCTATACTTTGCATGAAAATGCTTGAGATATCCCTAGACACTTTTGAGCAGTGTATTTCAACTAAAATGTATTTTGGTGAGAGTAAGAAAAAAATGGACTACCTAAATTACATTTAACTACAATTTACACCTGTATACTAACTGATCATTGTACAGAACATACTGAAAAGAGTAATTCTGAGTTTCTTGCCGGTTCTTCTCAGTACAGAAACAACTTTCCGACACCGGTGGCTGAGTCACATTATGTTTGTAAACTGTGTATTTATTGATTATTTTAATTATAGTATTTAAGTCTATTATTAAGTGTATTTTTGTGTGTTTTGTTGACGATTTAAAAGCGCTTGTAACAGGTATATTTAAATAAAGATATTTTGACATTTGACTTTGACTTGAATAAAGTTTACTTAATTCAAAATGTCTCATAACAGTGAACGGTGGCTGGTCCTCATGGTCCCCGTGGGCGTCGTGCAGATGCGGCGCGCAGTCCAGCGGGCGGCGGCGCGTGCGCACCTGCACGGAGCCCGCGCCGGCCAATGGCGGCGCGCCGTGCCGCGGGCAGGCCGCGCAGGCGGACGACGACTGCTTGAGGTGCCAGGGAGGTCAGTGGCTATGATACAGTGAATGGTGGCTGGTCCACATGGTCCCCGTGGGCGGCGTGCAGATGTGGCTCGCAGTCCAGCGGGCGGCGGCGCGTGCGCACCTGCACCGAGCCCGCGCCGGCCAATGGCGGCGCGCCGTGCCGCGGGCAGGCGACTCAGGCGGACGATGACTGCTTGAGGTGCCAGGGAGGTCAGTGGCAATGATGCAGTGAACGGTGGCTGGTCCACGTGGTCCCCGTGGGCGTCGTGCAGATGCGGCTCGCAGTCCAGCGGGCGGCGGCGCGTGCGCACGTGCACCGAGCCCGCGCCGGCCAATGGCGGCGCGCCGTGCCGCGGGCAGGCCGCGCAGGCAGACGATGACTGCTTGAGGTGCCAAGGAGGTCAGTGCTAACAACAACAGCCCTGTTACGTGCCACTGCTGGCCACACTTCTCAGTGCGGATTTTTGGAGTGTAAGCTTAGGGAAAAACCTGAATAGGAGATGTTATTAAAATGCTCTAGCTCTAGCCAGCTCTTCTACAGCACAGAAATGCCCGTTAAATACAGCACTAAATGTCGGTCTGTTTAACAGCGGCGATTGTTGTCAATCTATAGGGCCACGGGACGTCTCTCTTATTCTTAAAAACTTCGAAAACGCTCCAACAACACGTTAACTTTTGTATTGCTTTGTTTCTTGATGCTACCACTATTTGCGAGTAAGTGACAAAACACGTCAATTGCTTAAACTATGCTTTAGTGCGTTCGTTTTTATGAATAAGGGGGTTCGAGAAGTCGGTGAGCTAAGAAATAAATCAGACATCTACCAGATATCCTCTCTACATCACCATCACGCTTTGTTAAATCGCGGTACAGTCGACACATACTACGTTGTATTGAGTTAAAAGAATTTAGACTTTTAGAAATATGGAGCATTAACGAAAATAACGAATAAAATTGTAACAGGTGGAGCATGGTCTCAATGGAGCGCGTGGTCGCCGTGCGCGGAGGACTGCGTGCGAGTGAGACGGAGAGAGTGCGCCGGCGCGTGCTCTGGCTCTACGTTGCAGCATGCGTCTTGTGTGGACGGGCTGTGTGCTGGAGGTATGAGTAAGTTTATTAAGTGTGATATTTTTTGTCAAAAAATTATGGCCTTACTTTTTGTAGCAAAAAACAAGTGAACGAAACAGAAAAACAAGGGGTACTTATATGCTTTGATAAGATCTTGACATTTACGAAAACCTACATTACTACGTTTTTATCTCAAACTATGTAAATTATGTAAACCCACCATTTGCATTAAGACATAGGTAAACTATTTCTAGAAGACGTTAAACTTAGTAGATTAGTTAAATCTCAACTTGAATTCGTAATAAGATCTAAGTTTTCTATGCATATCTCTATAGCAGTCCTACATTGAAATGTTTTTGTTCAGGGCTATACAGCAATACGACGTTATACATCGGTATAGGGATCACCGTCGCCATGTTAGCTGCTGCAGCGGCCATATTGTACGTCTGGTGCAGATACAGGGCCGCTCGTCCTGGCTACATAGCCGCTAGGCCAGGTAAGTCTACAGCCTAAAACCTACCTCGTTAAAATTTGGTTCTCAAAAAGTGTAAAATAAAGGGTAAAATTTGGTTCTTAAGTCTAAAAAAGAACCTTTTTAAGACTTAGTAGATAAAAACTGTTTGTTAATAACTTTTTTGAAATAGCTTTTGCTTTTTTCAATAAAAACATAAATGAAATTTAAATAAATTGTAATAGGAATTGACATAATACATTTATCATACTTGAAGAGTCATGTTCAGCTAAGTTAATGAAAAGAGGTTACTTAGAGGTTAGGATTATTTGAATGATTAGAATTTGTGATCATCATAGATAATTATAATCTGCACCTCTGCACATTTTGGATCTTGTCTATACTTGACGTGTAACCAAAACTATTGTAATCAAATAAGATTGAAAAGAGTGACTAACGAGTTTCTTGCCGAAATTTTCTCGATAGAAGCAACTTCAGAACCGGTGCTAGAGTCACTTTGTTTATTTAGATCTTGACGTGTCATGAATGCTTGTTATAAGCTTTCATTATTAAATGGTTTCCTTACTTCACTTTTACTGCAAGCATTTAAGAAGATTTCCTATCGACCCTTAATCCAATGCTTCCGTATTTGGTTGTAATAAAGTGTTCAAAACAAACAATAATCAATGACTTAGTTGGTGACATTATATTTCGAACAGGTATTGTGCCAAAGTCTTACACTGGCAGCAACAAAGGGAATGCTGCGCCTGACCTCACCCGGGCTTGCAACGAGTACTGGATGCAAGGGGCCGATAACCACTACGACATGCCACACGTTAGGGATAGGTAAGAATGAATTAGAGAACTGAATTCAGTCACAATGTTTACAGAAACACACAAACGAACACTCACGGATTATTACATGCCACGTACAAATTCTCATACATTTTCCCCTGTCCTTCAAACACAATAATGCTTGCATTATTAAAGGTCACAATCTGATCTCATTCTCAAACAGAAATAATAAAAAAAAACACTTAGGATTTTCTTGAACGACCGCGTGGCGGTCTCCTGGAGTGAAGGGGTTTTAGTTTTTATATTTGTATCAACAACATGGTATGTGTATACCAATTGTGTGGTAAAGGGAAAAAATATCGTGTGTACGTATAAGTATAACGGTAAAAAGGGAACAAATAAAAACACACATTTTAATCAACTTAAAGCTTCAGCACACAGAGTGCGTGTGCAGTACATGAACTGGTCATGAGCACTCTATTCTAAGTTCGTCTTTACAAGAAGAACACAATACATAGAGGTACAGTGGCGCTTAAATCAACATTTACAAAACCATTGCAAAATGGGTCTTATGTCAGCAGGATAAGGTGGCCTTAAGTAGAGGTTGTGAACTCCTTTGTGTACCTGATTGTAAAGGTGAACGTAGAACACAACGCGATCTTCACCTGGGGTTGCCAACCATACTGTTTTGAACAGTACTAAATACTGTTTTTCACCAAATTATACTTTTACTGTTGAACAAAAATACAGTGAGTAGTAATAGTAAGTATACAAAATAATGTTCTCAGCATCAAATTGTGCAAACACGAAAAATGCTAAAAGTGCGAAAAGCTGTAAAAAAAAACTGAAAAACAATAAATAAATAAAATACTGTTCATTATACTAAAATGCTGCTTAATATCCTTCATAGACCTGAATACACTTTTATCTGGTCAAAAAAGTTGGCAACCCTATCCTCACCGCTCATGAGTCATGACCCGTTCAAGCGCCGCACACGCACTCTGTGTGCTGAAGCCCTTAATATTTACTAAAGATCTGAAAACCAGAAAAAGACATTTGGTCATGTTGGCATCAGGCAGGACTCGCATCTGTCGTAAACCGGGCGACGGCAATTACCAACTATGCTACCGAGACCATTAACAGACCGGCCAAATCTTTCTGGTATATTAAACCATTTGAGCCAGGGTGATTTCATCAATGTTATAGGCATCCACCTCTAACACTCGGACTAGCCCTTAATATTGCTTTCCTTGTAGCTACGCGTCTCCTTTCGGCAACAGAAGTAGACAGCAGTCGTCGATGGGGAGCAACCACTACGAAATGAAGCCGTACAGTCCGTCCGGAGAGTCAGCTTCTAGCTGTTACACTAATTGTAAGTTAATTCAATGATTAACCAAAATATAGAACAATCATTCGACATTTTGTAAAGAAAAAACAAGAAAGCATACGATTCATGCATTAATTGTAGTTTTAAATGAATGTCTTCAACAAAATACGATCATGAAAATGAATAAACCTAGACGAAAAATTGTTATAGTTTCGCAGATAGTTGATTGGTAGATTATTTATTTAGATATCAAGTCCAATAACTTTATTTTTCTTCGTAGGTATAATAAATGTAAATAATAAAAAAAACAAAGTCAGCCTATGTTTTTTTTAAATTATATTTTTATTTTGTGAAATAATAATTTGAAATGAAATCAACGTGTAAAATAAGGAATCAAATTATCATTTCTTTCACAGCGCGGACAATGACGTCACGATCCAGTGAGTGTTCATCCCAGCTGGCAGAGCTGATGCCGTCAGCATCCTCGCCGTCCGTCTCCAAAGTGGACGTCGCAGTCACGCTGCCGAACGCGCCCACGGACACCAGCTACCGGGATAAAATATGTTTGACTATACTGAAATGAAAGAAAAAAGAAAGATTTTTTAACAAGGTTGAATCCCCCAAAAACCACTACTTGTGCTGACAGGTTAATAGACAATCCTCGTGTAATAATTCACGACTGTCAAACCCCGTTATTCATAAAAACGAACGCAACGCTAAAGCATAGTTTAAGCAATGGACGTGTTCTGTCACTTACTCGCAATATGGCGGCAGCAACAAGAATGAAAGAGACAAAGCGATACAAAAGTTAACGTGTTATTTAAGAGCTGAAAATCTGCTGTTGATAAATTTTGTGACTTTAAATTAACCCTACATGAGTAATGTTGTGGCTGGGTACATTTTCGCATCTTATACCTAGATCAAATTAGCCCTGCCACTTACAACAAAACGGTCTGAAATATCCTTTAATCATAAAAACTCAAGCAGCATTACGGCACCAATATAACTCTGTAAAGTTTTGTCTCTCTCGTTGTTATTGCTGTCAACAATAGCGATTAAGCGATCAGCGATCTTTCAATGGCTAAATCAACGCTGCAAGCTTTTATGAATACGCAAGCACGTCTGCCAGACGTAACATAAAGTTTTGACAAGGTTTGGTTCTTGGAAACCGAGCGTATAGTCAGTGATTTTCAGCTCCGTTGTTTTTTTCTTATTTTTTTACTTAAAACTGTTTTAGGTTTTAGTGCTCAGAAATGTTTTAAGTTGGTGTTTGAATGAGTTCTTTTTGTATTTTTTTTAGGTTGTATTTATTTTAATGGTTTTCTTCTTAATTAATAAAATCATTTTAATTTAAAATGCTTTAAAATTATTTTGTTTAACTAACAATAATTTTACCTAATAATATGTTCATAACTTGTTAATACTTCAATATCTCACCATCAAGAAATTGAATTGTAGTTATTTTACACGCTTTGAAGTTCTGACTTAATAAGTTAAATCTTACTTTGAATAGGTAATAATCGTGTAATATTTTAAATTTATATTTAAAAGACTGAAAAGTTACATTTGCTACCTTTAGATTGTTTTGTTAATAATGATAAAAAGGTACTGTTAGTACCTTATTGTAAATATTGTAATTTATAAACTGTGATATTTTATATACAATAAAAACGAATGCCTAAAACATCTATCTTTTTAATTACACCTTGAAGCAAATTTGTTTATGACTTTTTTTTTATGATATCAGGCACTTTTAGCGTTGACTGTACAACGTGGATATTAATTTCGTTCTAACCTACCGCTACACAAAATAAAAATTATATAACTTTTTTCAGCTTTAGACATAAATAGCAGTTTTTATGTTCAAACCCAATTCCAGTCCAATTTGTGTACAGTCAACTTCAAAAGTGCCTGATTACTTCGGTAATAGAGACTATTCTGGCAGCTCCTTTTTAAGTTCTATGACAACTGAAGCAAAGTTAATGTGACTTGGCCTTGATACAAAAGTAGTTAAAAAAATGGTACAAAAGTGGTTTTGTACTATGTTCGTTTACTGTCGAAACCACTGTCACTGCCCACCTTACAATTTAAGTCCTAAAATTATATGGCCAAACCGTATTAGCATAAACTTAATACGAACAATTATTGTTTCGCCAGTTGTTTTGCTATCATAATAGTTTGGTCTAATTACTGAAAGCCCTAATTTTAGGAACTATATTGTGAAATACTCTAAAATAAATTAGCATAACGTTATTTTGGCATAATGACTAAGTATTACACCTAATGAAACATGCAATGTCTATTCCATTCTTCTTGGACAAAATAACATCATGGCGATAAAAAGTAAGGATAAGGGAAATTAGACCAAACACGAAGTTATGAAGATTGAGTGACATTATGCGAAAGAGAAACCTTTTGTGTGCCATGTTTTTTTTTGGGACCGAAAAAGGCATTGTATAGTATCTTTATACTGCATGAAAAATGCTAAAAGATTAAAACAACATAGTTGTTTTTTATCTAAATCACTTGACCATTTGTAGGTAAACTTGCCCAATTATGCGTTGCATCTTCATTTTATTAATACCTCCAAAAAAGTAGCCGATAACTTTCAAATGCATGAATAATTAAACAGAAGAACAACAATAAAATTTGTATAATAAAACACAAAACTATTTTAATGAGCAGGACAAATACATTATTTAGTCAAAAGGAAACTTTGAACTCGTGTTTCACTCATATAGTTTGACTAATGATTCGGGACGCAAATAGCTGTTTGATTTGTTGGCCACTTGAAAGGAAACGTTTTTAGAGCATACGACACGATAACGACACGACTTTTAAAGCTGCTGCTCAGTTAAAAAGTCTATTACACTTAAACTAACAACAGAAATTTATTTACTAATAAATAAATATCACATTCAGCTACTATTCATACTAATTAACCTATCTTCTGTTTCACCTCTGGAAAAAGCTACAATCAGCTGTTAGTTATTTGTGCTCGTAGTCACTACCACATTTGCCAAATGCAGGTTGGTGATCACAAACTAAACTAAAACACACGGGGAGTTGATTTAATCCACATTCTAATTAAATACAAACAGCTAAT
Source organism: Udea ferrugalis (assembly GCA_950022985.1). Classification (NCBI taxonomy): domain Eukaryota; kingdom Metazoa; phylum Arthropoda; class Insecta; order Lepidoptera; family Crambidae; genus Udea; species Udea ferrugalis. Next base: position 1,839,849 of record OX465521.1, read on the forward strand.
GGTTAATATCATAGAACGAACGTTTATTGAACTAGTTTAAGATGTTCATAGAAGGGGTCAGGTCAAGAGTAGATAAAGATAATGTGTGCAAAATGTATATACGAGTACCTATGTCAGGATCCTAGCAAGCCGAAAGTTATGGTCACTTTGTAGGGAAAAATGCGTGACGGTATGTGTAATCTATAAAACCTAAAGAAAAACGCAGGAGATGGTTGATGTTAAAAGCCCGGAATTTTCAGCCGGACTGTCGTTTTGAACATCCAAGAATCGTTGCTATTAAAGGGCCCTCAATTTCCGACCCTAATAGGTCTCGAGAAATAAAGTACATCGCTCCAATGGGTGGTCGTCTTAATTGATGCTTTTAATTCCTCCTCCCATGCTTCACTAGCCTTTTTAATGTCTGATAACACAACTATGTCTGTCAGTATGTAGAATGTAGATGTTCCTTTTTATAGCTTCGGATAGGATCATTTTTTAATCGGAATTTGGGTCGTTGCCTCTTCGTCATGCGTTTTTTGTTTTTCTGAGAACGGGATTGTTTTTGTGTTCAGGTGCTTATTTGTAAACAATACACGTTTGGTAGTTTTGTTATCGAATGTTTCTAGAGTAGACAAATAACAGAATGGCTGTGAAGTTAGTTAATCATCTTCTAGCGCCAAGCGTGGCTTTGTAATGCTAAAAGCATTCTCTACCAGTCAACCATTCAGCGAGAGAGAAATGCTGTTGGCGGTGCAAAATTCTAAATTAGAGAGAAAACCGTATTTACCGCACCCATATTAGTTTTTTTATGATCATATTATCTCATCATGTTCTTATAATCCTAAATGCAATCAGATCAAATATTATACAACATATCATATTTTATGTCTTAAGATGATCCTAGGCCTAGCAAACCGCTTCGTGCCATTGTTATTTTATTATAGCATTTAGTGGATTCGTTCTGGCCATTTCTGGAGTCCGTTCCTCTCTCTGAGTCACGTCGACTGTGTACTGTTTGTGCCGTGTGTTAGTCATCGTTCTCGGAATCATAGGAATGATACAAAATTGGTCTATATTTTTGGATGTGACTCAGGAGTGGGGTCAAAGTTTTTACACTAAACCGCTGAAATTGGAGTCAATCATTTTGATACTTACTGATGTGATACTAAATGTTTAACATGCATATTCTTTCATATTTAATAATTAAATTATTAAAAATCTGTACTATCGAAAAAAAACCTTGTTGTTTAGTTTCTTGGATATTTTGGATATGTTGTTGGATATAATATTACGTTGTCGGTTACTTCATTGCTACGAGTTTAACTTGTGATTTGGTCAATTTTGATTTTAACTCAAAACAACGTGGTCAAACTTAGGTCAAGAGTTTTTGAATAAAGTGCCGCTTTATCATGGTTAGCTTTACCCGATGTTTTTAAAGTTTACATAAGCCAACTAAACGGAGCATAGCCATAACAAGACAATTCCCCATTAACACTGCAAACAAACAATTCTGTTGGATGATAAATCTCCAAGTTTTAATACTTTTGTGCGAATCGCATGAATCGCATAAATCGCCGCGATGTACGACTTGTGCCCGACTTCGGGAACTAGCACACAGAGAGTTAAGCTTAGTTTTAACTTGGAGTTTTAGCGATATATCTACGTTAAACTTGAAAAAAGGTTGTTTCACCCGAGTTCTTGTGCTGAGTCTGGTAGCACAAAAATTTAATTAATGGAGAGCGCAGTGTTTAAACACTCTGGCTCGGAACCCGGTGGTCCCGAGATCAAATCTGGCCGCGACATGTCTAATTTGTGTTCATCTACAATATGCAGCTAACTCTCCGGTGACGAAAAACACTGATAAAAAACCTAAGCAGCCCGGATAACCAGTATTTTTAGAAACCCAAGACCAAGCTGAAAAAAATTTTATATAGCGACATCAGTCGCAACTAAGTGCTAAGTGTGTATCCTGATACAGATGCCTCAAGAATAGGACGTACAAGTATTAAGAACATGCTAGGTACGTTGCGGTGCTACAGCATCATAAGAAGGCTCTATCTCACTATACTGCTACAACACGACAGTGTTTGAGCCGTAAAGGTACAATTCCAAGACGGACCGCAGAACGCAAACTGCAAGCGATACACTTTTGTTGCGTGTGCGGCCACGCTTGGAATCACTTTCATAAAGATTCATAGAAACCAGTAGTGTCGCTTGCAGTCTGCGGTCCGTCTTGGTATTGTAGCTTAACGCCGATTTCCGTGGAAGTAAAGAAAACATTGTTCACTCTGTTTCTTGGTCAGTGTGTAAGCTACCTAACATTGAAATATCTGCGCTTGATATTTTGTTCCCAGTTATCTCATCGTGTCGTATAAATCCTTCAGGTCAGTACACTTCTTAGCTCGTTTTGTTTTAGCAGAACAATTAAGTTCAGCTTTAACTAAAGTCTAAAATCTGTGCTTGAATCTGAAATAACAGTGAGATGTTTGTTTTAAAGTGTGCTGTTCAAATTCAACTTAAATTGAACTCAAACAAAGGCATTTCTTTTATGTAACCTTTTACAAGTGTTAATGGACGTCTATTGGTAAGTCGGTAACAAGCTTGCAAGAAACTAACCGAACTAAGAAGGGTAACCTTCTGCAAAAAGCTGTACTGTTTTTTGTTTTTTTTCCGTTCTTTGCCAGATTCGTTATTAGACATTGTTGTTGTGTTGTGTTAGTTGTTGACAATGTTTTAGCTAATGAGGGTGTTTCAATGTTTTAGGGCAAGACTGGGGGTCTTGCCCTAAGGTAAGCAATGACTAGGTGGAAGATGGTACACGCTTACCCAGAAAATTACTATTCACTCTTGTCTTGCAGAGAGAGCGTTCCACCCCTTTTCGGTGCGGACCAGAAAGGAAGCACCAATCCGTATAGTCCGGACCGCTGGGAAGTCGACCACATGCAATGGAGGTGGAAGCCCTTCCAGCGTCTATTGGTTTGGTGGTAGAAAGTAGAGGGTGTTATCAGGTCATGAAGTTCCTGCGCATACTCTCCGAAATAGACCTTATAAAAAAATATAGACAGGCAACTCTCCGCTGATGCTTTAAACTCTGCAGTTTGGTTCCAACGAGCGTATCGTCACTTATCAGTCTCCTGGCCGGTCGGTCTACCGAGCCCAGTACATCCAGCTGGTATTTGGCAGATCCCAAAGGTGGCAGCAGTCCTCCATTTTTAACGACTGACTGCCTAAAATGTCATCTTGAAACACAAAAATGTCAGAAGAATGCATAACGCGTTTCAGTAAAAGGTAGTTATGGGCATATTACAGAACAATAAAAACATCCAGCCTAATGTGAAAACGACAGATGTTGGCATTGCATCAATTAACGGATTACCTCTCCCCACCACCCCCCTTTATCCGATTACTAGTACTGAGCCGTGAACGCGGAACGGACGATTTGTACCTTTTTAAGCCGAGAGATAGATCCTGCAAACCTACCTGCATTGGTAGGCAATTTCACATAGGTACGAGGGTACTGAAAAAATAAAGCTTCATGCTGAATAATACGACAGTTTTCCTAGTGCTTCGAGAATAAAATAACAAATTTATTTTTTGGCCTTTGTTTAAAGAAGATTCAGGAGGAGAGGACCAGCAAACAGGACAATGTATTATTTTTCCGGTTTGTTCAGTTTTAGTAGGATAGTTCTAACTTTCAATAGTGATTCCTTGTATGGTAGATTTGTAAAGTTGGCTCTGTGCCTTGTATGCGAATTAAGTCTGGCGATTGATACGAGTGACTGAAGTCGAGTGAAAAAATGTATATTATCATGTCTGGTCTGATTTCTTGGTCCCTTAACGAAGTTCAGATTGACTCGCTCTCGATGTTGCCTCAGCGCCAAAATACATTTTCATCCAGGAAACATTATTAAAACTTTACATTCGCCCCTCGAAGTATGGATAAAATTCTTTCTCCTACATTTTAGTTGCTCTCAAACTGTTGCACCTAAGTGCACGGCAGGATTGAATGCAAGGGAATGCATACAAATGCGCTGTTTACTGTCTACCCTCTGATGGACCTTTCCACGTTTAGGGGTGAATTCACAATCGCTCCTACGTGGTGTGAACCCATATGTACGGGTTAAATAGTGTTTTTGCGAAGGGCTGTTGTGTTTAGGAATGTACTCGTGAAGTTTGTTAAAGGGTATTTCAGGTTTCTGCTAGTGATTCCTTATTTACTTAGTGTAACGAGTCCTGAGAGGAGAGCATTGTGGCCCAGTGGTTAGACACCCTGGATTGGAACCCGATAGTCCCGAAATAAATCTGGCCGGAACACAGTGACACCTACTTTGTGTTCATTGTACATGTTGTGGAAAACACCGATTTAAAACCAAAAATGTGGGCTTGAGAATGTTCCATTTAACATGACGTCTCCAACCAGTATGCCTCTGACTAACCCATTAGGGATATGGTCGTGAGGGTATGTTATGTTATGTTAAGGAGTCCTACCAATTCATCAAGTTCTTATTTGAAAATATATTACAACGTGCGTAACTAGCGCCTAGCACATAAGCTTTGCCTGAGTTCAAGTTCAAAAATATAGAGTTCAGATGCTCAACACTAAGTTTTATTAGTTGTAAGCCTAAGTGCTGTCTCAAATGTATACCTACTATGTTTCATACTTGCTTTGGTTGAATAAAGTATTGTTATTATTTATTATTTAAGAATAAGAAAGAGAAGGTACTGAGACACACGTAATTCAGTTATATGTATACTTATCGTGAGTATCACTTTACCTTGTCTTATTTATTCACAACAATATAAGTAAGTTTTGACAAAAAAACGCAAACACAAGCTACGGTGAAGCCGAGGGTACAATCATAGCACCTTGTCAGAGGACTCGTCTTGCGCCCGGGGCTCTCAACGCCAATTTGAGGCCAGCAAATTGGCAACTCTGCTTAATTAACGTTTACTGTGTCAGTTAGTGGTTGGGCCACGAACATAGCGGGTGAGAGATGCCTTAAAATTTTTATTTTGAAATCTTGGATTTGGAAATTTATTTTGGATTTTTGCTATAAGAATGTGGCTTGTGAATGTCAGTTCAGAATTAATACCAGGCGTATTTTGGCAATGACCAAAAAAAAAAATTCTCCTAAAGAAAACATGGCTTAGCGCTAAATATCGATGTCAAATCATAGGGTTTTGTTTAAAAGGAGTTGGTCATTATCTTATTTTGCATGTGGTGTCTTCCTCAAAAGGATGGTTAAACTTATTTTCAAAATGTTCATTTATTTATCATAGTGTATACAAACGCTGGAAAAACGACTAGCAGTTAAATGTATATAAGTCAAACAATTTACTTTTACTTTTCTACAATGATCGCTCTACCTAGAGTCGCAACTGAACAAAATATTAAAATCAATTCAGACATAAAGACTCTGTTACCTACATTTACCAGAACACAGTTACAAGTATAATCTCACAGAAGGTTCAAGCTAATAATAATAGAAATCTCCACCAGAAACTTAGTCTTTTTCTTTACGTGTCGATGGTAATGCTCAGAAACTTAGTTAAAAAATGTTTTGTAATTGTGAAAATCAATAAATGTTCAAACATTTGATACATTAAAACGCGTTTTCCAAGGCTTCTCTCTCTACCGTTGTAGTAATTGATAGCTGTGACTCGTGAAGAAACGACTAGAAGGGCCGGAGCTGAGAGTCCAGACATAATAATTATTAATACTTTTAGATCGGAGAAAGATCATTCATTTGCTATTCGAAAGTCGAATGTAGATTTAAAGAATGCTGAAACCTAGTCGATTACCGTTATATTTTAGCATTTTTGTGCATAAGCATGCTGTATGGACTGGTCTGGGTGTTGCCTATGTTATAGACGTTATAGTATTTAAAAAAGGGATTGATTTATTTAACTTCATTGCTCAGAAAAAGGTAACATTGGCGGTAAATCCATTGTCTAGTTTCCATAGTACTTGCTTCGCTTGGTTGTTAATTAAATGGCGCTGTGTGGATAGTGTCAAATAAAGACTTCTTAATTTTTTAATACGACCATTAGGGCGAATGCTGAGGCTTTATGGTTATCATTTAATTTTTAAAGTGGCCGAAAGAAGCAGCCTGATTATACACTTCTGTATATTTCATGAAACAGTTTGAAAAAATATACCTTCCTGACATACCTTAACGACCATACCCCACACGAGGTAGTCGGATACACATTATTGCTGCCATCACGGTGAACAAAACGATCGGAAGCCCACATTTCGAAGAGGGAATTTGAACCAAACGTGGTAAGGGGTTTATCTACCGCCGCCCGTCGTCCGTTAGAACCAGTCTGATCTCCATTCAAAACATAAAAAAAGACCAAATTTTTCAAAACTTTTCTTAAGTAAGTTCTTTATCTGACAATTTATCAGGTTTAATACAGTATCATGTATCACAAGCAAATGGAATTTGACTCCGATTCAAATCAGACCACACAAAAGAGTGGGGTGTCGATAGACACTTATGTCGCAGGTTTAAAATAAGCACTGCCTACCTATTTCAATAAGAGGCACTCAGTGACGGCTGTTGACGGCTGCAGGGGGTGTGAAATGCAGGGAGTACAAGGGTGTACGGCTGCGTAACGTACCAAGTCAACGAAAAGGTGCACAGTTGTTATCGAACATGTATAAGAACTGAGAAAGTTTTAAGAGCTACTTTTGTTCTTTAGGACCAAATAGTTTAGTAGGATTTCAGAAAATAGAAAAATATTTTTAAAAAATGGTTTCAAAACATTATTATGAACCCAGTGGAAGCAAGATTCTAGACACGTAAATGATATGTTAGGCCTATATTATTAGAATACATATATCGATTTACTTATCACAAGTGCTTGCTAGTGAATGCCTTGAATTTGAAGTTAGAAGCCCCCAAATAATAAAATATTACAGTGTAGAGGCGCGGGCCCCTGTATGTCCCAGGGACGCCCCTACTTGTTTCTTCTGTGTGTGTGGATAGGTTGTGCGATGATATAAAGTCTTTTTGAGTATTTACAAAATATATTTACACTATCACTTTTACATTTACACCATATATTATTTACACAGAAACTTAAGGAGAAAGGAAAGAAAAGTATAAACAATAAAATAAACGCAACCAAAATAAAATAATAACTTGCGTCCAAAAAGAAAATCGATAATTGCAACAATCAGTAAAACTAGAATGACAATGACATGAAGTGTCATGTCAATGTTCAAATTATTTACATTAAAAATAAAAGTTATGTACAAAGAGTTTTTATACATGTGCGCGGCAGGCAGGCCACATCACCCCCCTCCAGAGACCATCAAGGGCGATTATCTCTGAATCTGACCCTGCGACCAGATCGAGTAACATACCCTTCATTCGGTGGCTCCAGAATATGGTCTGAAATTGGGTCAATAGGAGTATTCTCTGCCAACAGATACGCTGGTTTCAGACGGTCAATAGAAACCGTCACCTCTCTACCTTTGCAAAGAATCTTATAAGTTTTGTCTTTGCGTGACAACACCCTATGAGGACCAGAATAAGCGGGCTGTAAAGAATTGCGCACTGTGTCATCTCTGAGGAAGACATGATCAGCAGTGGCTAAGTCCTTGAAAACGAATACCTTGCCTTTGCAGTGTCGCGATGCTGGCACTGGCTGAAGCTTCTCGGCAAAGGTACGAATTCGAGCACTGAACTCGCTAATGTCGGTTGTACCGTCAGTGGCGGGATGAAAGAACTGTCCTGGAAGCCTCAGTGGCTCGCCGTATAACAGCTCAGCGGATGAAGCCTGGAGGTCTTCTTTGTAAGCGCTCCTAATGCCAAGAAGCACCCATGGCAAAGACTCAGTCCATTTGTCATTGATATGACACATGATGGACGCTTTGAGTTGCCGTAGCTTTGAGTTGCGGATGATATGCCGTAGTCTTCTTATGCTGGAAGCCTGCTAACTTCAACAGGAAACCAAACAGAGCGGACTCAAACTGACGCCCTCTATCCGTTACTATTGTTTCAGGGCAACCAAAACGGGCTATCCATCCTGACAGAAGAGCTTTGGCTGTAGTCTCAGCAGTTATGTCAGTCATAGGAATGACCTCTGGCCAACGCGTGAAACGATCAATGGCCGTTAAGCAGTATTGAAAGCCATCAGATACCGGTAATGGACCCACAATGTCTATGTGTATGTGCTTGAATCGTGCACTAGGCAAGCTATAAGTGCCTAAGGGTGCAGACACATGACGGCTGACTTTAGCTCGCTGGCAGGAGAGGCAAGATCGTGCCCATTCCCTGCAGTCCTTCCGGATGCCAGGCCAAACATAACGCTCAGCAACAAGCTTGACTGGGGCACTGACACCGGGGTGGCTTACTGAATGTAAGCTGTCGAAAATTTGTTTCCGCAGCAGTTTTGGGACGAAAGGTCTAGGGGTCGCTGTACTGACATCGCAGTACACAAATGAACGACTGCCTGGAATTTCAGTCCGAATTAAAGAAAGAGAAGATTTCTCTCTGAGAAAATGCGCCAGCTCTGTGTCCGTAGCCTGTGCTTCGGCTAATGACTGGAGACTGACTGGACCCTGAAGTTCTTCCACGCGAGATAAGGTATCGGCAACAACATTATCTTTGCCAGAAATGTGCCTTATGTCGGTGGTAAATTGGGCTATAAAATCTAAATGACGGAACTGCCTTGGCGAACAGTTAGATTTTCGTTCATAAAAAGCGAAACTGATCGGCTTATGGTCCGTGTAAATTGTGAAATCTCTAGCCTCTAACATGTGCCTAAAATATTTGATGGCTTCGTAGATGGCTAGCAACTCTCTGTCATAAGGAGAGTACTTCCGTTGGGCTGGGTTTAGCTTCCTAGAAAAGAACGCCAAGGGCTGCCAGTCATGCTCTAGACGCTGCTGTAAGACCGCCCCTAAAGCTGAGTCCGACGCATCGGTCACTAGTGCCAGTTTTGCATCAGAACTAGGGTGGGCTAATAATGCAGCGTTGGCAAGGCTGTTCTTCGTGTCTTGGAAGGCAGTCAGGGCTTCACCAGAAAGTGCTATAGGGTGAGAGCCTTTCACCGAACCTACCAACAACGCATGTAAAGGTGCTTGTACTTGGGCAGCATTAGGCAAAAATCTCCGGTAAAAGTTTACCATGCCTAGAAATCGGCGCAGCTGGCGAACGTCCTTGGGCTGAGGAAAGTCCTTTATAGCCTGGACCTTACCTTCCAGTGGTTTAGTGCCGTGTTCCGATATACTGTAACCTAAGAAAGTTACTTGTGGTACACCGAAAACACACTTAGCAGTGTTTATCACCATGCCATACTCCTTCAGCCTGGCAAATATCTGGCGAAGGTGGTCTTGGTGCTGAACCTCGTTCTGGCTAAATATTAAAAAATCATCAAGGTAGGTATAACAGAAGTCGAGTCCACGTGTCATTTCGTCTACGAAGCGCTGAAAAGTTTGAGCAGCATTCCGTAGACCAAACGTCATATAGGGAAACTCGAACATTCCGAATGGCGTAGTGATGGCAGTCTTCGGTATATCGGACGGATGTACCGGAACTTGGTTATAAGCTTTCACGAGATCGATGGTGCTAAAAACTCTGCAACCTGCAATGCTGTGCGCGAAATCGTGAATGTGCCTAATAGGGTACATGTCAGGTACCGTCCGAGCGTTAAGTCGCCGGTAATCTCCGCAAGGCCGCCAACCGTTGTTCGGCTTTGGTGCTAGGTGGAGAGGTGACGACCAGGGACTATCTGAAGGTCTGGCTGTGCCATCAGCCAACATAGCCTGAAACTCCTGTTGAGCAATTTTAAGCTTATCCGGCGCTAAGCGCCTAGGGGTACAAGATACTGGCGGGCCTGGGGTCGTGCGAATGTGATGCACGGTGTTATGGGGCGTGTGACGTAACCTACCAGCCGGGCGCGTAATTTCGGGAAATTCGTCCAAAATTTTATGATAGCAAGAATCACCAGTGACAACCTTCACAGAAGAAATGATAGTATGAGGTGTATTTACAGGTGAACCTATGGACTTAAGGCTAGTGACATTATCGATGAGGCGTTGATTTCTACAATCGACCATGATATTGTAGTATGAAAGAAAATCAACGCCTATTATCGCTTTCGTGACGTCAGCTACAATAAAACGCCACGTGAAATCGCGTCTTAGGCCTAAATTCAAAACTAAATTGACATAACCATAGGTATAAATGGTGCTACCATTCGCTGCGTTGAGCTCGTAGGATGTCCGTTACCGTCACTCACGGAGTGCAGATCTCGGGAAGACGCAGACGTCGCTTCCCGTGTCGACCAAGAACTGGGTCTTCGTTCTGTAGTCCGTGACGAACAGGCGACCAGTAGCTTGAGGGCAATCGGTGTTGGTCGCGCTTACCGACTGCCGGTTGCGTTTCCCGCGTGCTTGTCGCGGTTTGCGGCCCCCACATCACAAGCCTGTGATTGGGCCGTGCTTGACTGACGCACGTTGGAACGGCGCGCGATTGAACGTCGCCGCGCGTCAGCGTGAGACGAGCTGGAACTATCCGGGCCGGAACGGCGCCGGCACGGGCGAGGAGGTTGCTCCATCTGTTTGCGCAATTTCGCTAACAGGGCGCGTAGCTCTTTTATCTCCGCCGCATTTTTCGCCCTTTCTTCCATCTCAGTCATACCATTGGTGGCCGTCGAAGTTGACGACGGCGGTGTCATGGTTGTATTATGCCGACTGTACAATCAGTTATCTTAACTAACTCTTCTGATGTATGATTTCCTTATAATATTTACAATCCTTACAGTATTCAAAACGGGGTCACCAGTTGTAGAGGCGCGGGCCCCTGTATGTCCCAGGGACGCCCCTACTTGTTTCTTCTGTGTGTGTGGATAGGTTGTGCGATGATATAAAGTCTTTTTGAGTATTTACAAAATATATTTACACTATCACTTTTACGAAGTCGAAGCTTTCCGAAGAGACTTTGGGGCTAATGAAGAGACGACGGGAAAACCCACCCGTCACTTCGTCAGGGAAACGGACTCTAAACCGAGAGATTAGTACGCACGTGCGACGCGATCTCCGTTGCTCCAGAAATCTTTCTATTGAGAGAGCGATTGAGCAGAACCGGGGTTCAAAAGTGTTCGTACAATCTCTTGGAAGAAGCCACCTGACGAAGCTGACCATAGAAAGTGGAGAAGTCGTTGTCTCGAAGCCGGCAGTCCTTTCGGAAGTAGAAAACTTCTATGGCCGGTTATACGCTTCGCATGCATCTCGACCTGACCCCGGAAATGAGGACTCTAGAGCCACTCTAACACGCCACTACACCGAAGACCTGCCAGAAGTCAGCATTGACGAAATCGAGATCGCTCTTGGGCGGCTTAAAAATGGAAAAGCCCCTGGAGAGGACGGCGTAACAACAGAGCTGTTAAAAGCAGGAGGCAGACCCGTACTCAGGGAGCTCCAAAAGCTTTTTAACGCTGTCCTCTTTGAAGGGAGAACTCCAGAGGCGTGGAGTAGGAGTGTGGTCGTCCTGTTTTTCAAAAAGGGAGACAAAACCCTACTGAAGAACTATCGACCCATTTCCCTTCTAAGCCACGTCTATAAGCTGTTCTCAAGAGTGATCACGAACCGTCTTGCGCGAAGACTCGACGAATTCCAACCACCGGAACAGGCTGGGTTTCGGAGCGGATACGGCACCATAGACCACATCCACACAGTGCGGCAGATTATACAGAAAACTGAAGAATATAATCAGCCCCTGTGCCTAGCATTTGTGGACTATGAGAAGGCCTTTGACTCGATTGAAATCTGGTCTGTTCTGGAGTCCCTGCAGCGATGCCAAGTAGATTGGCGATACATCCAAGTGATGAGATGCCTTTACGAAGCAGCCACTATGTCCGTCCAAATCCAGAATCAGCAAACAAGTCCTATACCGTTGCATCGAGGTGTGAGACAAGGGGATGTTATCTCCCCGAAATTGTTCTCAAATGCAATGGAGGATATGTTCAAGACGCTGAACTGGAAAGGACGTGGCATCAACATCAATGGCGAGTACATCTCTCACTTGCGATTTGCTGACGACATCGTCATCGTGGCAGAAACGCTGCAGGACCTACAACAGATGCTGAATGACCTGGCTGACTCTTCTGTGCGCATCGGTCTACGGATGAACTTGGACAAAACCAAGGTCATGTTCAACGAACATGTACTACCGGAACCGATTGCGATACACGGCGCCGTTCTCGAAGTTGTTCAAAAATATTTATACCTCGGGCAGACATTGCAGTTAGGTAGAAACAACTTCGAGGACGAGGTGAACAGAAGAATTCAGTTGGGTTGGGCAGCGTTTGGGAAGCTACGTCGAGTCTTCACATCGTCGATCCCACAGTGCCTAAAGACAAAAGTCTTCAATCAGTGCGTCCTACCCGTCATGACATACGGAGCCGAAACGTGGACACTAACGGCACGGCTGGTCCACAAATTTAAAGTCACTCAGCGGGCTATGGAGAGGGCTATGCTCGGCGTTTCTCTGCGAGATCAAATCAGAAATGAGGTGATACGGCAGAGAACCAAGGTTATCGACATAGCCCACCGGATTAGCAAGCTGAAGTGGCAGTGGGCTGGCCATGTTAGCCGTAGAACCGACAACCGTTGGAGTAAACGTGTTCTTGAGTGGAGACCGCGTCTCGGCAAGCGTAGTGTAGGACGTCCTCAGGCAAGGTGGAGTGATGATCTGCGCAGGATGGCTGGCAGGAGCTGGATGCGAGCAGCCGAAGATCGAGTACAGTGGCGTGCAAAAGGAGAGGCCTATGTTCAGCAGTGGACTACAACAGGCTGATGATGATCACTTTTACATTTACACCATATATTATTTACACAGAAACTTAAGGAGAAAGGAAAGAAAAGTATAAACAATAAAATAAACGCAACCAAAATAAAATAATAACTTGCGTCCAAAAAGAAAATCGATAATTACAACAATCAGTAAAACTAGAATGACAATGACATGAAGTGTCATGTCAATGTTCAAATTATTTACATTAAAAATAAAAGTTTTGTACAAAGAGTTTTTATACATGTGCGCGGCAGGCAGGCCACAACAGTTTCAAATATTATGGGCTGCTGGTTTCTGACAAAACTACACAATTTCAGTGTCCGTTACTCCCCCCACCGGAGCTAAATAAATAAACTGTAAATGAAATCCGAACCCCACCTCAGTCCCAAGTGTAAACAACTTAAAATCGAATCTGTCACTTTACTCCGCATCCAGAACTTTCTCAAATATTTCCACATTTGCACCCTATAAAATCTGGACTCCCTTTAAAATCAAACTAAAATGACCTTTATGACTCACAATATAAAGTCCACCTTAAAAGTCGATAGTGGCTTTGCAAAAATAGCTCCTTTTGCTCCCACGTGAAGTTTGATATTGCTGTAGGTTTCGATCAGGCGTTAATACTAGTGCAATAATGTTCTCTATGCAGTTAGTTTTAGAATTTATTTTCCGACGAGTATGGCGGTGTGTCTGGACAACAGACGTATTGTTTGGTAAGACGTTTACGGGGAATGTCGCAGCGATTTCGGATGTGTCAGTCGCGGTACTGTCACGTCACATTCGAGTTCGGGGGTGTGTGGGGCCATAAAATGAGCGATTATTGTAAATTGTAAAGTTTTAAATACACACATCAAAAGTGTCTAGGGATATCTCAAGCATTTTCATACAAAGTATAGCTATTTGGGAGGCTGTAAAAATTTAAATATTGATACCAACGTAGACATTTTTAGAACACAGAAACTGCTATATCTGCCCTTTCAGATTATATAAAGAAATTCATTGTAGTAGCATTATTGTACAATCTTAAGGAAGTTAAAAAAAGACAGATTTTTCTTTTAAAAGGTGTCAAAATTTTAGCAAAATCAAACGTTTTTTTTTGTAATATTCTTAACCTTTATCTTATTCCACTGTCCTCGCGTTATTCTGAGATAATACTCAACTTGTAAACAAACTTAACTTTATGAAATATTCGAAAAATGATATCCCTATGATATCCCTAGACAGTTTTGATGTGTGTAGATAAAAGCCACATACTTCTTACCTATTTGTAATTCCATGCCAATCGTCTGGATGATCAGTGCTTGTCCACTGTTTGTTGCACGAGCCACTTTCTTTGGCCTACATCATTAATCTGAATCCGTCTAAGTAGTATGCCATTTTTGGAGAAGTATGAAATTGGCGCTAAAACAAACGAGTGCCTGATTCTTTTAAGCTGCCATTTTCATTCTGTACAGTTCACAACAAGTTTGCAGCAATCGCTTCCTGCTGTTGCTTTTAACTAAATTGAAACTTTTTTAAGTTAACTTGATGTGTCCCATAGCTGGGCCAAGCTCTCAAATTATGCCTGTTATGAGCCAATATTTGTCATTCGCTGGAGTGATGGTTCAAGTCGTCACACCATCGTTTACGGGGCCTTCCTCTACGGCGATGTCCATCTGTAGGGCGCCGTTGGGTGGTAATATGGGCCCATAAACCACTGCCAATTTAAAGTGGAACTGGGCAGGCCATATATGAAGAATGCATCCAGATAAATTGAAACTTAAACATAAATTAAACTTTTATAAAGGTACAGTTCAGACAAGTACAGAAAATTACAGATGTTCAAAGGAACAGACATTTTTTCTGTCAAATCACCTGCAAATAAACAATGTCTACTTCTACTTGCCTTTGCTCATCACTATCTATCAGTTTACACGAATATCTTCACTAAAATGTCCGTAACAGAATCCATTTGATCAAGTAAGAAAAAAACCATTTCAATTACTTAATTCAAACGTCGCCTCGTGGCCCCACGAGCTGTCTGCTCCCCACCATGCAGCGATTGCTTGCGATGGGGGGCGGATTGGATAATGCTTTGTTTATTTTTGCTGGGCGTCTTTGGGCAGACAATGCTCTTTAGAAAGATTATGTGCCATAAGCTGGATTCCTAATTGACGATTATGTGCGGCACTCGGTGCTAATTAAGTGTTTGTTTTGTAAGCGTTAAGGAACAGCCTGGCGCAGCTTAATTAGACTTTTATTTACTTATTAATCAAGCAACGTACCGAGTGCAATACTAAAATGTGCATTAATGATGGTATTCTTTAAAAATTGCATAAACGTTTGCGACAGGCAAACGTTTATAAAAATAAGACTTCTATGCTAGGAGTCAAGTATTATTTTAAGAAAACATAAGTTACAGGTAAACTTAACAGAACAACAGGAAGTATGAGTCCATTTATTTTATTTTACCATGTAACAAACACTAATACACATACTGGTCTAAGATAATGTCATTGATGATGATTAGTGGTTACCAATTTTATCTCTAACTTATCAGTTGTAAAAAAGTAAGTAGTAGGTATCTAATAAATTAAGTTTTTGATGATATCGAACCTCTATTCATTGTCTAAGCTGAACAAACATTGAAAATAAACGTAACCACCAACCGAAACCTTAAACCTATTTATTAGATGTGAAATCGCAATCGATCCATATCTGGTCATTTAATTTGTGAACAAGCGGCACGCCCCGTCGGACAATCGTCAGCCATGCGTCAACAATACACAGTTTGTAAATTTTCAAAAGACTGTGAACTTGCCCCAAAAATTACTGCGATAGAAAAGTTCCACACAGCTCGCTGTTACTTGAAAGAGAAAATAAAACAATAACAGCCTTAATACGTCTAATTGCTGGGCTCAGACCCCACCTTAACAATAAGGTGGTACCATACGCATGTTGGAACATGCGTTCTCATGGTTGGAGGGGTGTAGGCTTAGTGATAAACTTTAATCTTGGATGTTTTTAAGTCACTACAAGGCATCCCACTTTGCAGTATACCTATGTGAAGGTACCACAGTTGTAACAGTGGATCGGCACCGATCACTGTTGTAAAGCAACACACGTCAGGTCGGCTATTACTTTGGTTATAATATGTTTTTTTTTTTCTGACTAGCAGTGTATTATGTAATAAATTGGGTTTGGGTTTTACATCGGTGATTACCATCACCGGAGAGTTAGTCGCTAATTGTACAATGAGCACAAAGTAGGTTTGGTTCCGGCCAGATTTGATCTTGGGACCATCGGGTTCCGAGACAGAGTGTTTAACCCAGTGGTTCCCTTTTTAATAAGCGACGATGAAGATAAACGTCGATTAAAATAAACAGTTAGGTTGGGTTGCACCATCTGACTTTAACAATAACAAACATCAAAATTTCAGTTAAAGTAACGGTCAGGTGAGCAAAAATGACGTCAAATTGTCAAATTTGACAAAAACTTTAACTTTAACTTCTACTATGGTGCAACTTACCCTTAGGGTATGATTTAAAAAACGATAAGTTTTTAACAGGGGTAAGTTCACGTCGTTCGTGGTGATTTTCAAAGTTTTCGCCCTGTCAGGGTAAATTGGTAAATTACCCACACTGCATTCCCTGATATTTACTTTATTCTCCCCTCGCCCTTTTGTTGAACGCTTGCACTTTACTCAAACTAAACTATCAACTGACGTTTTAGAGTCACTATTGATTCGTGTTATAGTGCCATTAATGTAATTAGGTGATTTGATAAAATGATTGCGGTGCTTGGGGACTTTTTGATTACATATTTTGACGAGTTTTTATAGTTTCCGGTTGAAAGTTTTAATATCAAGCTGTTGATACTTTTGTGTCTCGCAGACAGTAGTCAGTTACCTCTGATTAGTTTTTCTTAGACCAATCTGCAGCTAGAAAGATTTCTTTGAGTGTGGGTTCTTATTTGAAACTTAGGTAAGATTTTATGCTCCAGACCTCAAATTAGGGCACAGGTACTTCACAATCTCATCTCAAGCTCAAGCGGTATTATTGTATTCCTAAGGCAAATCAGTAGACCACATGGTTTTCATTCATCAGCAGCCATATGATGTCCACTGCCGAACATAGGCCTCCTCCACAGATTTCCAGAGAGGCTGGTTGCAGGCGGCCGCCATCCACCGAAACCCTGCGATCTTTATCAGGTCATCCGTCCACCTTGCGGGTGCACGTCACACGCTGCGTTAGGTCCCAAATGGCCTCCATTTGAGGACTTTCCGGTTCACATGGTCACACTTTTTTACTTGATTCGTATTAGGTCAGGTTTTAAGTATACCGAATAATGAGTGAGTCAGATAGACTACCTACTCGTAGTAATGAGGGTTTGTACGCGTTGCAGATGATATTTTGATAATTCTCTTCATTTCTACTCTTCCCTTCACCGACACCGGCCAGTCGTGAGTAGATAATTAAGCGAAACGTGCTAAAACGTTACAGAAATTTCAGCACCTAAATGCGGAGTCACGATTCCTTTTACGGTAGAACGAAAGTAGTTCAATTTAAATTAATTAGAGTATTTACCGTATGTAGATTCTCGCTAATTCTTTGTCTGGGTTTAATGAAGCAACAGTTATTAGATTTGGTTTGAATTTTTTGTAATAATTATGGCTTAAAAATACGTTGTAACTTGAAATTCTGCCCTGAAATCTAAACGGGAAGGCCACTGTTCAGCCAGCCGGCCGATGATTCTGATGATGCTATCATCAGATCCTTTTCTCCACCGGATAGGCAGATACCACATGAGATGAAGATGATGGATAAATCAGAAGTACAGGAACTGTTTAATTTTGAACAATTGTCAGTGTTATCAGTAATGAATATTTTCTGTGATTACAAAAGTCCCATCTTTTTAATTTAAAATTGTAAACAACTTGATTGCTACTGTAATTTTTTGTTTTGAGTTTCCAATATTTCAGCAATGTCACAAGCGCAGTGGTCACGGAGTATATTATGGTTAGCGGATGATAACGGGGGATTATTGTTATTGACCATGAAAGTAGAATGAAATAATTTTTTAATTGCTTACTTGTTTAACCTTTATCGCAAAAAGATTCATACCCAACTTATGTTTTTATTCCATAAAAGGAACTTCTATTTACTTGTCACAGATCTCAACGAAAGGAAACAGAGCGGTTCGCGTCCGGAGTGTTCCGGCTAAAACGAATTCGGCGTAATGCGGGAATTAATATCAGTGAGCGAGTAATGGAAACGAATTGGTGGGCTTTGTCTTCTAGGCGATAAATGCGGATTTCCCGCGGTCTGTTTGTTAACGAAGTTGAATGTCGATGTAACGATAAATTAGTGGTTTTTTGACAGGGTTTCCATAAAATGTTCTTTCGTGGTGATCATGAACGGAAAATTCTGAAAAGACTTTAAATGGAATTAGGACCGGTCGACTGGTTTTAAATAATGGAAAAGTATACAGGATTTTGTTTTCAGAATCAATCTTACAAAATATTACACTATAAATTGTGGACGCCCTTTTAAACCGGTTTCTGAAAAAGTAATTTTGAAATAAAATCCCAACATAGTGTGAATTTAAAAGTAATATTTTCAAATTCACACTATTTTCTAATTCAACTCTGAACGTCTGTTGATAAAACAGCGCTTCAGCAACACGTTTACTTTTGTATCGCTTTGTCTCTTTCATTCTTGTTGCTGCCGCCATTTGCGAGTAAGTGACATATCACGTCAATTGCTTAGCGCTCGTTTTTATAAATAAGGGGGTTAGGTGTTATCAAGCCGACATAACGAATAAAACCTAGTGACGTCAAAGTAGTTTATTTGCAAATAATAGGTACCTGAATTAAGGTCTCAATCAACATAGATCTCACAAATCTCCATTCTGTTAAGAATCGTTAATCTGCAAATTGATGTTTAAAAAAACCAATAGAAGCACTAACCAACCACTAGCGTAACCAAAAGTGTACTTGCTGTCATCAAAGTAAGTCCATCCTAGAATTCATTTAAAATTCTGTTATAGACTTCAATGCACATACGGTAAAAAATAAAAATAAAAACGACATACAGACGTTTTTCAGATGACAGCCGGGACCAACTAAAGCCGGGTCTTTATTTCATTACTAGCGGCCGCCCGCGACTTGGTCCGCGTAAACTAAAGTAAAAGAAAAATACGAATTTTTAAATATATCGTAGCCTATTTTCTATTCAGATGTTTAAGCAACATTACTGTAAAGTTTCATTAAAATCTGTTGACTGTTTTATAAGTGAAAGAGCAACACGGCACTTACAAACTTTCGCATTTATAATATTAGTAGGATATAGTTTTTCTTTTAATGAGTTTGTATTTTTTTTTTTAATTTTTGAATGCGCCCCATTGTTTGGCTTATAATGTATTTTTCTTTCTGTCTCAAAGCGTGGGCACCGAAGCACAAAGATTGCTGAAAAATAATCACATCATTTCCGTTGGGGTGGTCATCACGACCTGAGGATAGGCTGATTCGGCCTGCTTATATAGGTGATCGTTGGCAATACGCTGTCGCCACTGGTGGTGGTGGTTAGTGTACCTTAATACCTAAAACTAAGTGCATTCGTAGCTTTTTCTCTGAGATAACCTGTGAGCGTGGGTGGCGTTACCGTAAAAATGCCAAAATATAAATGCCTCTTCATAACAACGGTGAATTTTATTGCAGACAATTCTCGAAATTCCCTGACCATGACAACCGCCGGCTACAATATTGCTTTTCAATGGCTATTGAATACCGACATAAACCTATACTTTGACGCTCGTAAAACACTCTACAAAATGTTGCAGTGGCTTACATTGTCATGTTATGGCTAAATTCTGGAAAAGCTTTAAACTTGAATATATAACTTTATTTAAAAAAAATACAAGACATGGGTTTAACCTTTCGCGACCTACATAAAGTGATGAACTGGATACTTCGCAGCACAAGAAATAAAGCCAAACTTCGAAATCTATAACATTTTTTTGTCGTAACATTGTATTTTTGACTTCATCATGCTTTTATTTGATACATCTGTAACTAACTATTCATTCAAACAAATCTCAAAAGTCAGAAAGCAATTTTTATTCACTTGGTAAATACTGATGAAAATAGAAAAACTTGGTCCCAACGCGTCCCCGTGATGATGGAAATAAGTATTGGCAACATTTTTTGTTAGTTTTTACGATGATTGAGCCAAGATAACACTGAATAGAATATTATAAATACACAAATAATTTGACTAACTTTTTTATGTACTAACCCCTTCATTCATAAAAACGAACGCAACGCTAAAGCATAGTTTATACAATTGATGTGTTATGTCACTTACTCACAAATGGCGGCAGCAAGAAGAATGATAGAGACAAAACGATAGGAAAGTTAACGTGTTGGTGAAGAGCTGTTTAAGTTTTTATGAATAAGTTGGTAAGTAATTATTTATTTAGAGCTTGGGGGAGACTTTTGCCCAGTGGGATCTAGACCGTGGAGAAAAAGTGATCATTTTAAAACTATAGAGTGCATTGTTATTGGTTATGTGGTGGGTTTTTTATTCATGCAGACAACGGATTAAACAACAGAAAACCTATTTCGCTTTTCCGCAAATACATTGACCAATCTGTACAAGTACCCAATGCCATTGAAAAGGTATGAATCCCTCTTCATAAAGTCCACCTGAGTAGTGATCAATGATTTTGACCATCACCTACATTCAAGAATGACTGTCCAGACGCCCAACGGTTTCTTTCACGCCATTCAGACGTGGTACTCTAGAAAAACTTGAAATCGCAACAAGTTGGACAATAGTTGTATAAGGGCAATTTAAGCTGTCTCTCTGGGCCGTATGTTTAGTGAAGTTATGGGCGCGCTTCCGGGTAGTAAATCAGCTTAACGTGTTTGTGGAACTGCCTTAAATGCTCCCTGGAAACCGCGCTAATACGGTAGCAAGGAGAAAGGAGTTTTTTTAAGTTATTCAAAGGTTTTAACGAAGAAGTATAGTTTTGGTTAGGTATATTAAATCAAGGGTCTTTGGTTAGGTCCCCACCTCTTGAGTTAAGGTGGTCGCCGTAGCCAAAATCGACTGGCGTAGATAACCTTCCATAGAGACTTCCTGTAAAAAAGGCTTCAAGTTATGCAATTTCAAGCAAAGTTTGGAATTATTTCAACTTTTTGTTCAAAGTGAGCATACTACACCCGAATCGTCGCTTTTCATGTTGTGAGGACGCAATTAAAAGCTAGTTCTTTGACAAAGGCTCTCGCAGGTTCGATTTTCACGCCCGCACAATATTGACAATTGGCGGAGCAGAAATATTTATGCTGGGTGTTCATAATACAGTTCAAACTCAAACACTGGGGGCATCAAAATCATCAAAGTTTAGTATGCAGGTATAATAACTCAGTTTTTGTTTAGGGCGATGATGGTTTCATTGTGCTTTCCAAATAATTGAACTTACTCCACCGGAGGACTACTAGATATGAGGTTGACAAATAGACAATTAATAATACTGTTAATTTGATGAGTTCGTCAGTTTTAATTTGAAGGCCAGCTGAGTTTCTTGCCGGTTGGTGGTTGAGTCACATCATGTTTGTATACTGTGTATTTATTTACTATTTCTACTATAGTATTTAAGTCTATTAAGAAGGGTGTTTTTGTTTGTTTGATTTAGTTTTTGAGGATTTAAAAGCACTTGTAACAGGTCTATTTAGATAAAAACATTTTAAACTTTGAATTTACTTATGTAGATAGCCCTCACTGTTTATTTTGATCGTAGAACCTTAAGTTTATTTGGTCTTTAAACTTAGGGGAACAACTTATTTCTGATCCATAGCAATTTATGTGATATTGTGTCGTATTTATTTAACCTTTTACAAACAGCAGTTGTAACTTTTATTGCAAAAAATAATTGAAGTCGTAAAGAATCTCAGCACCGGGGAAGCGGCGCCGGTCGGTTTAATGAAACAAGAAAAATAAAAGGATAAATGAAGAAAGAATTCTTAATAAACTTGTCACGCGAGAGGGCGAAAGTTAATTTCCTGTTTCGTCCAGTCTAAGGATGTAAGGATTGTTTGCCACTTCATGCTATTTATTTGATCTAAACAAATAGCACACTGCGAGTAACATAAACCGAAATCTATTTTGTTCGTCGAGGAACCACTGGATATGGAAGTTTATGAATACGTTGGAACTGTAAACAAAACTTTAAAAGTTAAGAAGTATTCGAGTTTTAGATGAGCTTTTCCGATGTTGATGGTCTTTTAGCTGAAAAGAAAACACTTAATAAACGCAACACATAATTTGTGCTTTTTTATATTTTAAAAGGGGTTTGAATAGAATAGAATAGAATAGAGGACGTTTAGTAACGTAATTGGGTGATTTTGTAATCGTTTGTGTAAATAGATTTTAAACATAGGTAACACTTTTTTAAATAAATAAATAAAAGGGAACCTTATGTTACGAAAAACATACCAATGAGATTTGATTGCAGAACCGGTGAATTAAAATGTGGATTAAAGTCATAGCGAATCATAGGGAGGCAATTTTGCAGACTCTTTAGACATCATAAATTATGTATTTGACTGATATCCGAATCGTGTTTAGGTGGGAAAACGGCACGAGATGTCTTTTTATTTCCTTCTTATTTTTTTTTGGTTTTTGACCCAATTTTAAGTCACATTAACACAAATGGTAAGTTCTTGTCACGGGTGCGAACTTTTATTGAACTTTTAGAATAAACGTAATCCATTAATGTACAAATGTATTAAACTAAATAAATTATATTTAGGAGATTTTCATATAACTTCAATAGCACATCTTTTCTTGGATAACGAACGTTATGAGGAAGAATTAGTGTTTATTGGCATCCACAGTTCCGCTGCTTGTCGCCAGCTATTTACAACAGAGGGGGTTTGTCTTATAAAAAAGTTTGTCGCTTTAATGCGATTGGCGGAATCGGAAAACGCGATTTCCTCTCCTAAAACGGCAAGATTTTGATCCGGAAAACGAAGAAGGATGTTAGATTGGACAGGATCGGAGTTAAAAGTTTTAAGTGGTTTAAGGAAAATATTGCATTTTATTGGCTAAAGGTTGATGGCAATTCAGATTAAACTGACTGTTTTATCAATTAACTGCCCCTGAACTAGGTTGAAGTTAGGCCTGTAACAATTTCAGGAGTGTGCAACACTTTGCGCTTCCCCTTCATGCACTGCCACATAAAGTTAATAATATGCGTAATCAACCTTCATAACAGCAAAACACCTAGTTTTTCAATCAATTCCTTGGTGTTCCTCGTCTTGAAATTACTAGCAGGTTTCAGGAAACGTATACTAAAACGTAAACAAACCCTGAACTGCTGAATTATAAACCATCATCTATAAAGAATAACATTTTAGATGTTTAAATTGTAGGTTTTAGTCTGCGTCCACGCTGATAAAACTGACTCTTTTCACATGTTATTCAAACTTAGCCAAAAAATAAACAAAGGATTTGTAATATCCAACAAACAAAAGTGGAAAATGAAACCTTCAGAGAATACTCGCAAATTACAATCTTCAAACCATACTTTGCTTGCCACAAATTGAGCTTTTCAATA
Source organism: Udea ferrugalis (assembly GCA_950022985.1). Taxonomy (NCBI): domain Eukaryota; kingdom Metazoa; phylum Arthropoda; class Insecta; order Lepidoptera; family Crambidae; genus Udea; species Udea ferrugalis. The sequence goes on from OX465521.1 coordinate 1,863,236, forward strand.
CCTCTTGAAGGGTGTTTGCAATCAACCCCATTGATATCTAGGGATTAAAGAGGGGATTCCCTGATTAAAGGCTCAGCGCGCAGCCATGATTTTACCCAGGAATTAGTAACGATACTTAATTGTGGGAAGGGGGATAATTTTGGTGCATCTTTTGCAAATTAAGATGATTTTGTCCCTGATCAAGATTAAATTGTGAGTTTCAATGATTATAAATTATTGAATACTTTTCATTAAGGTAAGTTCTAGGAATATTTTGGGCAAAACAGCAACTAGTGTTGAGTTATATTTAATTTGGAATTTTGTTTGCAGTTCACTCTTCAGCCATAGAGGAAACAATGGATTCTTTATTAATAAAATATAGCGATACTTTTTGAAAGTCAGGTAATAAGTTTCTAAGCCTTTGTTTATTTCTGTAGAAGAGTAGGTGGGGACTAATGAAATAAAAGACAAATGTTAGTTATAAACCTGAAATAAAATCAAACAAAACCATACCTTGTCAACGATACTCAGACCTTTTAACGACTGTAGCTAATTCAGCTTTATTGATAGTCACCGATTAGGATGATTCCGCTACTGGCACCTAATATCTTATTGAGTCAGTAAAAACTACAGCTGTTTCTTTTTGTAGCTACCAAAATTCATAATAACGTATTTAAGATAGATCTTGAATAGTTCTAAACTGTGTATTTAAAGTAACTTATTACTAGTAACTATATAGGTACTTACATTTAAATTAAATTGAACTTTACAATGCATGGTTCATTTATTATAACAGTAGTCGATCCACTAATAGTGTTTTTTAGATTAAGACCTGTGATCATGGTTTAAATAGGGAAAGTTGCTATGTTTATTGATATTCAGGTGACAAATTGTATGATTATGTTCTACCTAGTTACCGAAAGAGTTAAGTATTGATCCGCTAGCACCATATTATGTATAGCAAGCTGTACATCTTTGTTTTTTTTTGTTGTTATCCATGCAAGCATTATACAAGCAAAATTATTGCTTAAATGGTGACTCCAACCACTGAAATGCCATAAGTTAGTATTTGTTTTATTTCAACCTGGATGAAAATTATTGCTTAAATGGGGACTCCACTGGAATGCCATAAGTTAGTATTTCCTATCTTTCAACCTGGATGTCTTTAGCGGAATACATCAATGTCCAACTAGAATCAAACGAAAGTCGTAAAATGCTTTAACAGCAAAGATTAAGTCAGCATTCGCCAAATAACTTCATAAAAGTAACATAAACCGGTTAATTTATGTTATGTTGTGCAGTTCGAAGGAACTCACGTCGCGTTCCCGTGACGTTTATGCCGCTGTAAAGGGTTTTGTGCTAGCCATTGACAGGGATAAAGCTTATGGAACATTCTGCGGAACTATTATAGAATATGGAGGTCATGTTTCTGAATGCCTTTGAAGAAAATGAAACAGAGCGTTGTAGGGTTGGGTCGACATTTTCAGCTGGTTGATTTAAGATGTGCCATTCAAGAATGTTTAAGTAAGTTAACGGGATCACAGGTAGTGATGAAGTCAAATCAAAAATGCATTTAATTTTTTTAGGTACCTATTAGTAATGCATTTAACAGTCTAAAAAGTAGAGAAACAGAAACTTCGGAAAGAGCTCACAGGAAAGACCGTTGCACACTGCGACATACTTTTATTTTGGTTCAAACACATTTGCAATATTTAAATCCTTGAGGGAGATGCAGCAGAATCCATCTTAATCAACATAATGCTTGTAATGGTCAATGAATCAATTTGCATGAATAATTATTTGACTTAAATTCTCAGGCTTCCTTTTTCTGTTTTCTGTACCGCTGTGATCAGGGTTTTTGCCTTATACTCTGAAGCCACCATGGTCTCGTACATTAAGCTATTGCATAGAGTTCTAGAAGGGAGGTTTGAAGAGATTCTTACATTGTACCTTACGAGTGACAGCTTTCCATGAGGCGGTCCGCATATTTACTTGTCACTGGCATCAATGATAATTATTATAAAAAGACGTAGATAGGTTACTTTTGCTGAAAAAGTGGCACACAAAATCAGGACTATCGACCACCTTAACAAAGCATTGACAGTAAGAGTCAAATATAGGTACGTACGCCAGGGGTTAATTTTTGACTTCGTAATTTTTGATTTTTTGTAATATCACTGACGGGCATATAATAAAATCTCAAATGAAACAACAAACAAACAACAACACTCTCATTGCAAACAGTGAATTGGACACCAATGAACCGTGCGGATAACACTCCATCAGCGCTAGTTTCAGTTCGGTCGCGCGCGTAAATACGTCATATCAATAGCACCTAATGACCTGCTCGTTAATTAGACGTCATTTCACGCATCAAAAGCAACGCATCGAATGCGGTGCTTGTACAGAGTACAGTAGTGGTACTATATTGTACTTGTTGGTAAAAACAGCCTTTATACACCACACACAGGCAGGCGTCAACTATAATTCATAATTCTTTATTGAACTATGAACTATGAAAAGCATTAAACCATACTATTATATGGATTGTTGTAAGGGGTGTCAGGTTATGGTTAATCTAAAGGGGGGGGGGGAGTAGGATAGGGCATTTCGACTGCTTAAGGGTCTATACTAAGGTCGGCCGGAGAGAAAATCTGTCAAATTTGAAAGCGATCGTGACAGCTATGGTCACACAGTGGTAGGGCCGTGCAATCCGTGCATAAATGCAATGCATAAATCCGGACGACCGTCTTGGTGTAATTGTTTAGAAGTCGGCTACTACACCAAAGGTCGCGGGTTCGATCCCCACACAGTACAAACATTTGTGTGCATGAACATGTCTGTTTGTATTGGTCTGGGTGTTTCCTATGTATAATAAGTATGTATTTACAAAAGAAAAAGTATTTAAGTATGTTTATCCGTTGTCTAGTATCCCATAAAAATGAAGTATGAATTAGCTCACTTGGGGCTAGATGGCGCTGTGTGGAATAATGTCCAGGGATATTTATTTATTTATTATTATTATAAATCGCGGCATGATAATCATTTGATGCGTTCACCAAAGATATTTTTATTTCGCCACCCAAAATATTTCAGGATATAGGGCAAACAAAAGAAACTAATCAAAATTTTTATTTATTAAAAATACTAACAAGCGGTTTTGCCAATTATTTTTTTACACTATTATTTGCAATCTATTCTCGTGACCACGTTATTTGCACAATGTTATATCTGGTACATTTCTAGTAACATGCAGAAGAACCCACTAATAAATTGGTCTTACTTGTAATGAAAAGCTGCAAGAAGCATTAAAGGGAGCTATCTTGTTACTAACTAAAACGAGGAATTTAACAGTTGTCAACAGTTGAGACACTTTTAGTGGATAATTTATTTTAGATAATAACACTTGAGTATAATACCTTTAGTCTCCTTTAGAGGCCATCGTATTTCAGGCTTTTTACGCTGAATTTAATACAGAATCCACCGTGATCTTCATCTTACTGGAATTGATCTACGAGTAGAGCATTGTATGAAAGGAAGTCACCCTCCGCGTTTTTCTGTCTGTTTTTACATAAGCTTTCACTATCTAAATGATATTTGATGCTAATTATATTTTCTAGAACGTTTGTCTGTATAGTTCATTCAAATTACTACAGGGAAAAGCTGTGTGCAAATAGCCAGTTAGAGATAAAAATGCTTGCACTGCCATTTTTCCATGGCTGACGTAAATATGATAATTCATATTTATATCAAAGTTCTATCTGATCCATTTTTTTTAATTTAAAATGGGTTTGCGTTTGACCTCAGTCTCGCCAGCCACGCTTACCCAAAAAATGCTTATTCACTCTTGCCTTGAAGACACCAAGGTTGTATGTATCCGGAAACACAGACGCAGGGAGGGCGTTCCACTCCTTAGCGATGCGGACCAGAAAGGAAGCACCAAACCGCTTAGTTCAGACCGCTGGAAGTCGACCACATGGAGGTGAAAGCCCTCACGGCGACTTGTGGTCCGGTAGTAGAAAGTAGAGGGTGGTATCAGGTCATGAAGTTCTTGCGCACACTCTCCGAAATACACCTTATGAAAAACCGATAGACAGGCAACTCTACGCCGATGCTCCAAACTCGAGTTTGGTTCCAACGAGCGTCTCGTCACCTATCAGTCTCCTGGCTCTTCGGTCTACTGAGTCCAGTGCATCCAGCTGATACTTGGCAGAGCCATCCCAGTGGTGGCAGAAGTACTCCATACACAACCGAATTTGTGCTTGGTACAATTGTAAAAGCTGTTCCGGTGTGAAGTGTGTTTCCATTTCGAATAACTTGTCATTATGTTCTATTGCAATAACTATTTCTGTTTCGTATAAGCAAACGCAAACTTTCATTTTTTTTGCTCGAGATCTCAATGCTAATTACTATGGAACGAGTGAAGTTTCTTTGACAGCCGTCTGCGCAGTCCCGCAACTCAGTCTTCCACATGACGCCGGGTGAGTGCACGTCACTGCGTGAAGAATACAAACAAGCATAAAAATACGGCGTGTGTAAGTACACGAACTCAATGCATAGTTTTCTGTTCGCATTTTTTCAAAGACTTAACTTAACGTAAGTATTAACTTTGATTTCTGCTTTATAACTTTGTATCATTATGTTTCGTCAAATTTCTTTGTCGAACAATTTCAGTTATGATAGAGGCCTCCAAAATTAATTTAGTGAAAAATATTGTTCAAAAAAGAACCTTTAATCTATTCAGACATCTTAATCAAGCTTTCATGATCAGATAACATAGTAGCTTAGACCACACAAATAGTTTTAATCAATTCGATTTGAAAGCAATCAAAGCTATTTGCGTTCTAACTTCGTTCCCTTGTTTTGCTTGAATATTTTAGGCAGATCCCGTATTGGCATTAACCGATGATGCTGCAGATTGACACCATGCTAAAAGTAAATACATAGATTGTTTTTCAACTACCAATAGATAAAAACTTTCAGTATAAGTTACAAATAGTAAACATTTACAAGAAAAAATAGGAAAATTAAATGGCAACTAGTACCAAATTGTCAAACCCAAGAGAGCTTTTAATCAAGTGTACTTATAAATATAAACCTGCCATATTACTCTCATGGTGAATCATGATAAAATCATACGTTTGATAAATTATGCATAATGCATATGAACAAACAGTACGGAGGAAAAAAAATTAAGTTGTACTGTTTTCAACAAAAGACCCTATGTGCGCCTATTTCGTGTAAATTATCCGCATAATTATAAATGTCATTTTCGTCAAAAGCGACGTGCGCTCACCTTGGGGACATGGGGGGGAGTGACCTGCGACGGTGCGCCAGTGTTGCCAACCTCAACATAGAGCTAAACTGTAGATATGCCAGAAAAAAACTGTAGAAAACTGTAAATACCAAATTAAATAACTGTAAACCTACAGCTTTATATTTTATGATGGTAATAAATAGAATACATTTCAGAGAGGAAATTTAAACAAGAAAAAAATGTGATTATCAATGTTTTAATCAAATTAAGTAATTAAGATACAAAATGTAATACAATACACATAATATTTAAAAGCTAGTATTGCAACACTTCAAGAAAAAAGACATATTTTGTGAGAAAATAATGAAAATAGTACCTAGCTAATCGGCAGATGATCATCAGAAAAATGTTACTTATATAGCATCACTAGGTAATATCTCATTTTCAATTTGTAAATCTTCTAAATTTTCTGTTTCATCTTTATTTTTAAAATCATACATATTTTGATTAAATTTATTTAAATGGTCATTTGTCACATTGAAGTCAAAACAATTATTAATTTCTGATTTTGTGTGCAAAGTACCTTTTATAGTAGTCGTGGAAAGCTTATTCCTTAGCTTTGTTTTCATTACTTTACTGAAGCAGACTTTGTGCACGGACTATTACGTAGCAAATAGAACAGATGGCGTTAAAAAAAATATAATATATAGAAAAAGCAAAAAAACTGTAGATTTCGAGGCCTAAACTGAAAACTTAGATAATTTCCAAAAAACTGTAGATCTACAGTTAAAACTGTAGAGTTGGCTACACTGCGGTGCGCGGACAGCTATCAAAGAAACTTCACTCACTCCATAGTAATTTGTATGGAGATTTCAAGCGAAAAATTCGGAATGTTTGGGAATTTTTTGCACAAAACTGAAATAAAGCAATGAAAAACAACTGATTGGCAATGCTTTTTTGATATCTGATCTTTACACGTTATTTAAAACACGTAAGTTGTTAGTTTATATGATGCCTAAACTTTTGAAATACGGGAGTGCGTTTTGCACGTTTTTAGCGATATTCTGATTTTTTTTCACATTAATCTAGTAAGTTGATCCATATACTGGAAATTTAAGCTGATTGTGCAACTCTTTGACTACTATGACGATTTTTTTCGTGCCTCACACTTCATATTTTCCATATAAAACTTTAGTTTTCCCGAGAGCCGTTTTCCTGGGATCGCGCCTTTAACGAGCGAGTAATACCCCTGGTGTTGCACCGCTCCACTCACCATCAGGCGGTCCGCATGCTTGTTTGTATAAAAAAAAAGACGATCATTGCCTTTCCACTGTCACAACTGAGCTAGAAACACCTCTTGGTCACTTGTAAGGTAAGTTTCATGGCGTCCTCTTTAATTTCACTAATATGAACTTGAGATGTAATTTAGGGTTAAGTTTGCTTAAAATTTTTGGCAATCTGTGAACGATATTTCCTCCGCAAAACTTAAACTATTTTATTTTTATTGTAGTCTTCAAGATGACCTCACTCCACCTGATGGGAAGCAGCCGTGAGGTCTGGATATGTTACTTTCATTTGCGTTGTTTTGTTAATGAAAAGACGTAACCTGAGCTGCAAAAAGATGCAGCCCCAGTTAGTAAAACTTCAAAACCCCGACTGCCTTCCATTGCATGTAAGCTGTACACGCACCGCGTGCGCAAGTATAATAAACAATGTTTACAGCTGGACGCCGAAATGATGACATTTGCCGAGTGGGCCCGCCAGACGCGTTTCAAATTCTAGCTCTGTTGACTGTACGAATTCAATTTCCAGGATTGTTTTCTGTCAGCATTAAGCACGGGAGCAGATGTGTGTTCACAAGGAAATAGTGACGTTCGACAAGACATTCACTATTTCGTACACAAAAAGTCAATAACAATGGACAATTCAGACCAAAATAGTACGTTTACTTAAGTACCTCCTTTTAAAACTTTTGTTTGGTAGTTTCTATTTTGTTAGGTTCTTTTTTCTAAGCTGTTGATAGACTTACAAAATAGTTAACGTAAGATGGGGTTAATTGGTATCTGGGTCTTAATTGGGACAGGACTTTGAAGATGTTTCAAAGCTTAAGTGAAGTGCTGTATTTCTTTTATATTTGGGTGTTTTTGTTTTTATCTGTAGTGAATATAAAAACGTACAAGAAATTAAGAAAAATAAAGCCTTGAAACATCTTCAAAGGCCTGTCCCAATTAAGACCCAGATACCAATTAACCCCATCTTACCGGTATGCTTATCTTTATGAAGGTTTCGTTCAGCAGATCATGGTGACAGAACACGTCATGAATGACATGCGTCAATATTAAGTACACCATTTGTACTTTTTACGTGCAATAAAGAATAAATAAATAAATATATATTTAACAAAATCATTCAACTTCTATTACCTCCCTTTCTTGCTGCACAGGAAACTTGTCAAACTTTTTTATTGGCCCACGAAAAGGGCATTCTGTTTAAGTGCATAGACACATTTGAACATTAGACTCAGTTTTCAGCGAAAAGTGCTTTCTTCAGATGATAAAACGATTCCAGACAGCCAAACACTTATCAAATTGCAGTTATGCAAATCTATACTCTACTAAAAACCAGAAAAGTACGGTAATGCAGCACAGCATACCGTCCTGACATGTACACACAGAATTCTCAACGGAGCGTGCAATCTGCAAACAATTCAATAATCGATTCAATATCGTCGGCGGGAATCGATCACGTCTCGATTGAACCGAGAATCGAGACGATCGCAGTTGCGAAGCTGCGGAGCGTTGCAGCTGCAATTAACCGATTGTGGTTGCCTCGCTTGTAACTGGGGTAGTCTTGCAAGCTTAAATTGCAGATAGTCATAGATTGCCCATCTACAAACCGTTTGTTAAATTGTAACGGCTTGTTGAGGCGATAAGCTACTTGTAGGTAGTTAAGGTACACCTTAACTACCTACAAGTAGCTTCTCCCCTGCTTGCTTGTAAGCAATTTTATAACTAGCCCAATTCTAATAGGAATATCTAATAACTTTGCAATGGAATTAACTACATCGACCTTTGCATAGGTAAGTGCAGTCGCCCGGTTTGCGGAAGATGCGGGTTCGATTCCTGGTTGATGCCAAGATGACCTAATGTCTTTATCTGGTTTTCAAATTTAAAATGCGGCTTAAAAAATGGCTAACTGAAAATGTTTTTTATAATTTAAATGAATATTTCAACTCGAAACATTAATTATTAAGTTCTTATTGTAAAAGCTCCGTCCGATATTGTAAGTTGTTATTATATTTGTAATAGTTAATATAATTTATAAGTATTGCATACCCGATATGGGTAAACTGTTGATGTACCTACTTCATATTAAGTTGCAATGACACCCGCAAATTGTAATACCTACAGTTAAGAGCAATAAAGATTTCTGATTCTGATTCTGATTCTGATCTTTAGTAAAGATACTGCATGGAAAAATGCCAAAACAATTATAACCATACATAGACTTTTATCTGGTAAATATATCTGTCGTTTAATTAATTAAACACAAAATATATCTTAAAAGGTTAAATAGACAGAACGGTAGCGGAACAATTTTTAATCACGAACATCAGCAGATTGCCTTTCCTTACTCGATATTCTGTGCATTGCACCAATAGACCACTCAGAAAAAAATAGCAGGTTTATTTTCTTAAGTAGGTACAGAGGCGTTCAAATAAAATTTTACATAGCGGTACCTTAAACTTCTGACATAAGACTCATTTTTCAATGGTTTGAAGATGATGTGAGTACCTCTGTAGAACCAGTACAACACGAGTGCGAGATGTCCTGAACATTCCGTGCTGTCTCGTGCTGCGGCTATGCGCTACGGGTAGACGCGGATGGATGTCTGGGAACAGCTACTGGGACCTAAAATGGCGCTGGCTATCTAGTGAACTGCTTCCGCCCGATTGTATCCCAGTAACGTCCTATGCCATGGCTCTGCTCATGAATGGTCGTCATGTTATACTAAATTTTCAGTAGGAAAAGCCTTTATTTAGACGTTTATAGAATTCCAAGCACACAAACGGGTGAACATTTCGCAAAAAGAGCAACAGCCTTCATGCGTTTTACTTGTGGACACATGTCACACCTCACTTATGAGGTAGTACAGTAGAGAATCAAAAGTAACGGAATATTTTTTTAACAAGCATTTCGCATTAACAATTATCCTGACGTTGTCATTAAAGTTGTGAAGATTTTGTTCGATTAGTACTTAGTTAGATACCAGATGACAAAAAAATTATGAGCCAACCCAACCACCAACCAACGCACAACCAACCACACACCAACCAACCATCCAGCCGCGAGCACATTGCTGATTGTTTGAGAGATGACGTATCGCTAGTGATAAACCCCTCAGTTAGGTCAATTCAAATATATTTATTCGTCCATCACTATGGGTAGGTGTATGTAGGTGAAGTTAAACCAGCCTAGAGCCACTGACTAGGCTTAATAACTAACCAAAAAACTTGACTTCTTGAACTCAATGACATCACTTTACTATCTTACCTACATATTGTATGCAGTGGTGACTCCTATCGCTATATAGTATGTAGCCTGCAGGGTTCAACATCAGTATTTTTGCCGATCCGCTGTTGCCACCTGCGAAAATACTCCTTATTCCTCATCACTACTTATCGCCTACTACCCATTAAAATGCTAATAAGTATTATTAAGAACACTTAGCAGCATTTTAGTGGTCAAATTCATGAAGCCCGCACTAGGCACGTCGACTTACTGCGATTGGACATCTCTGAACATTCTGCCGGTTATGGGACTGAATAGCACGGATAACCTGCAGGCCAATCTATCACCCCAAACTACACACTATCGTGCTTGGAACAGAGCTCAAAATACAACGGGATTTGATGAAATGTATCATCCGGATCAAAAGGAAATACCATAGTAGCAATACCAGCTCATGTGTCTAGGTCTGTGGTGTTAATGAAATTGGTACTGCATTGGTAGGATACTGCAGCATATAAAAAAAATAAGCAACTTTGTTTTTAGTTTTCCAAATAAATTGTTAAATTGTGTTTCAGTGCGCTCTCTTAGGGTCACTTCCAATTTCCCCTTATGTTGCAGCGACATCGAACAAGTCAGACAAATAAGACAGATTTTTTAAACGTATAATTTTGGTTTTCGTTTGACCTCATCCTCGCCGAGTCATAAGCGATTTCTAAGCCGATGGTGTAACACGCTTACCTACTCACAAAAAGGCTATTTACTCTGCCGCATGTGTCGCCGTAACGACACATGCTTTCAGTGTATTTAAGGTGAAAGTAACCACCCAGACCATTACCACCCAGTTTTATCTGAATACTCTAATTTTAGCAATAATCCAAATTAAATTCCTTCAACCACAGTCTTGAGCGTCGTATCAGAATTTAGGCCTTAGAATATCTTACTCGTACAGTTGGTCTTTACCTTATTACGAGTAATAGCAATGGCTGCTGGAGTGCTAACAAGGCTAATACGAGTGTTCTCATTAAATAATCAGCAATTGTTACATACCCCAAGCACACAGAGACATGCCTAGACAAAGCCAGACATGAGACTAGAATCCGTGAATTAAGATAATAGATTCACGGGAACCTCTGACAGAACAATTAGCTTAATGAATATGCGGGCGGCTGTTCAAACAGTGGCGCTGTCCTGCACACGGACAATTATGGCTCTTACTAATTAACTAAGTTTTTAGAGTTATCAATAGAAATGCTAGATTTGATTATGACTGGTGAGAAATTGTCTCAAACAACTGCAACGACGTATCTGCTGGGCATAGGCTTCATCTCAACTGTGAGGTAGCGCGAGCCAATATATAGTCACAATGGTATTATAATAAAAAAGACTAAGAAAGTGGCATAAGAAATAAGGATTTCGAACACCTGAGCAAAGCATTGACAGTTTAAGACGCCACTGCGCAATCTGTCTCTAGTAAATAATCATACTATCTTGTAGACGGTCCAAATAGGTACGTACGCCAGGGGACGATTTTCGACTTTGCATCAGTACTGACATAACGTATAAAAATAAAATAAAAATAAATATCCTTGGACATTAATCCACACAGCGCCATCTAGTCCCAAGTGGGCTAAATTATAGTCCGTTATTATGGATACTAGACAACGGATAAACATACTTAAATACTTTTTCTTTTGTAAATACATACTTAATATGTTTACGTATCTACCTCTTTTAAATATCAAAGTGTAGTCAATATAAATAACATATGTAAACATGGATGTTATTTTTCTCATCGTGTCGAAGCAAAGTCCAATTTTATTCTTTAAGCAAATTGATATTTATTCAACTTTAGAAATGTACATATTTTAAAATCCGATTTGCGTAAATAAATATTTGCGTAAGCTATCAACACAAACTAAAATATGTTAGCTGATTTAGCATTAAGTTGATCATTCTGCTAAAGAGAGCTCATTTTGACAAATCAGCTTGCTTGCTTGCTCCTCGAACATACACAAATTAAAAAGGTGATATTTAGTTTACACTTTTTCAGAAGTCTCTTAGTGAATTCGCTAGGTCAATATCGGTACGTAATACGTATTCGAAAATCGTCGTACTCGTAGCTGCCTACATCGAGTCACTTGCTATAAGCTATGATTTAAAAAAGTAGCTCAGCTTGTCGTTTAACTACTAATGTTTTTCAGAAGTGGTAAAAAATAAAATATTGTTGTGTGCGGTGGACGGCACATCACTCTACCTATTTCCGGCCAGTCCTCCTTGCTCTATTGCAAAGGAATGACATTTGGCAAGATCGAGACAAAATACAGAAATTGGGTAACCTGACGTGCTGTTGACTGTACAAAGCATTTTGTGTTTATAAACAATACTATTGTAATTATTATGGCCAGGTAGCTGTCATTTCATGACGTTTTAATTCACTATTCAACGTTCAATTTCACAATTGCAATCATTCACACACAAATTAATATTAACAGTAACGTCCGCCGCGCAATACTGACTGCCATAATTGATTGATTAGTGGTTTCCTGGTCATTACTCGGGATAATAACCTCGGTGGAACTGTTAAGTGGAGCTTAGTATTTCTAATTTCAATATTTTTTATTCAGAGGTGCCTGTGGTGCAGTTGTGACAGTGATTGCGATGATCGCTGTTGTAAAGCAACACACGCCGGGTTGGAAATGGGATGGATGACCACCCCGACTGAAATTTAGTGATGTGTATTTCAGGCATCTTTGTGCTTCGGAAGGTGCCTTCCGAAGCACAAAGATGCCTGAAATATGACTATGCCTGATGCCTCTCATACGTGAAGCAGTTGGTCCCGGTTGACGTCGCCAGATGTCAGTCGTTAAGCTTAGTCGGAGGCCCTAGGGCGTCTTGATTACATCTGACATCAAGGTTTCTCACTAACCTTACACCCCTCTAACAATCAGCACTGAGCCCGCGTGTTGGAGTATGGCTCATTCCACCCCATAGTTGAGGTGAGGCCTGTGTATATAAATGTATGTTTATCGATTTGGTTTGGCGTGAACCATTTCATTGACTATCCACAGAGTTAACACCGGCTAACTCACTTTTTTATTTGACATCCTAAAGATTTGAAATTTAAGTTCAGTATTCGTCACCAAAGAAAGATTTGGTATTTTATAAAGTAGTGGTGGCTAGTTTCAAGCAAAACCAGGATCTTATAAATACTACGCCAGAGGTCGTGGCTTCAAACCCCGCACCGTACAATTGCGTGTGCATGAACATGTCTCTTTGTATTGGTCTAGGTGTTTCCTATGTATGATAAATATGTTTTTTCCAACCAAGTTGGTCATGAACTATTATCTTGGGTTACACTAATGGCTAAGGCACTGTGTACAACCTAAATACATTGTACCAGTTCGCGACGGGTCAGTCAATAACCTACCTAAGAAAGATTATAGGGCTTCAATGGATGTAGGTCGCCGCGGGTGACGCCGTTTCTTACGATGCCATAAGCTGAAGAATTATGTCCCCGATGTGCCCTCTATTGCTTGTGCACCTAGCTGCCAGTTTGCTTAAATCGTTTTTTTCCAATTTTCTTTTTTTAGTTCCGGTTTATCATCTTAAACATAACATACCGTCACGACCAAATCCCTAAAGGGTTAGTCAGAGGCACACTGATTGTTGCCGTCATGGTGAACGGAACATTCAGAAGCCCACATTTCGCCGAGGGAATTTGAACCCAACGACTTTATAATATTGCAACTATGCGTTGTGTGTTGTGTTATATTGTTTTTAGTTACATTTGCTGTAAGCTGAAAAAAAACATAATTTAATTCTGGTGGAGCTGAAAATTTATTCTTTGAATAAGTAGTAGATTTTGGCCTAGTAGTAGCTAAAAATTCCTGTTAGCTCTTAACAGGAATTTTTAGCTGAGTATGTTTTGTTAAAGTTTTTTAAAACATCAAGCGTAACATTTAGGAAATCCTGTTTATTACTTATTTTTTCTGTTAATTTTCCTTCTCATGCAAAAAATGGACAAAATATTTTTAATTTCATAAATAAATACTAATTTACTTGTTTTAACATGTTCAATGTAGAAGTTCTGTGTGCGTATTTTGTTTTCTTTTTATTAAACATACCTGTGTAAGTATAAAGGAAATAAGAAAATATAACAAAAATGATAACTGACTGAAAAATGAATGCAAGTTTCACAAAGGACGTCTAACGTGACAAAACAGCTCCATATATACAGTAAACAACGTCTGTCTTGACTTTATTTCCTCAAGTTTCAAATTGCAACCAATACACACTTTGCGAAGCAAAAATATTCGTTTTCAATTGCACAATTTCATGATTTCAACGGAAAAATTATTTCACGATTTTCCTTCGAACGTACCAAATGCACTCTAACTTTATAGATATAAAGATTATTTTTCTATGGCTGAACTTTTCTGCCAATACCCGTTGTCATGGCAACGTCACGAACAGAGAACAAGCTGAAAACTGTATACGTTTGAGTCTTTATTATATGGGGCATAACGGCCAAAATTGCTTGTGAAAAGTGCAACCATAACGTGGATATGACAATAACAATGTAGAAAGAAGTGGACAATAGAGTAAAACTGTTTGCCTCACTTGAGGGGGACTTAAGGGCTATTAGAAATGTCTACGAGTCCCATTCGAGCATTCTGTGTGATTTAGTTCTTTTCTGTTCCCTATAGATATTTGTGAGAATGCTTTAGAACTTCGCCGGGGATATGTATGAGCGTAGAGATGTACTTATAAGAGATTCTTTGGCAAAAGTGAGGTGCTCTTAGGGTGCTATTTGGCAATGATGTGCAAGTAATTTGGTAACTAACGTACGCTAAAAAATCTCCACTTACTCGTAGTCATATTTTTCACGTGCAAGCAATGTGGTGACATTTATATTTGTATCAGCCTCTTAATTACACTTATCATTATATTTTTCGTTAATTATTTATACTAAAAAGTACAAAGAATCTAAGTTTCCGGAAATAAATGTGTAAAGAATAAGCTCTCAAAGCTGAAGATAGGAAAACCAGAAAAAGACATTCGGTCTTGGCTTCAGGCGGTAATTGAACCCGCGTCTTCTACAAACCGGGTGACTGCACTAAACACTGTGCTACCGAGACCATTAACATACTGTCCGAATTTTTCTAGTATATTTTACCTGGCAGCCAGGTTTTTTTTCACCAATGCTTAGGCATATAATATTTTATACCTTAAACACTCGAAAGAAACATTATTGCAAATATTTGGCTTTCGATAAAGATTAAACTAGGTTTTGTTTCAGTAGGTTAATTCATTTTAGCATTAGGTATACTGAATTATCATCTTACAAAAGATAAGAAAGCCAGCAAAAGACATTCTAATTATTATTATTGGGTACCTACATTTATTATTGGACATCCTCTTAGCTGCTTACCAACATTGCAAAATGAGTTAATAAGTAAGTCTAGAAAATTTTGTTAAAGTATTGGTTACCCAGAAAACATTGCTCCAACGTGATCGATACGAATAATCTAAAAAAACCCTAACCAAACCGAATCCCAAACACTTGTTTATTATTCACCGGCTGTACCTCGGACACAGTGTAAGCAAACATTTTTGCTATCACCCCCTCACTTTTAATTAACACTCTGAAGCTTGAAAAAAGTTTGGTGAAACTGGTGAAACTCCGCCGTTCGCAGAACGTTGTTTAATTAAAGTTAATTATTACGAAACGATGCGAGATTGGGACAAAAAATAATTGGGCGCGATTGTACTTTGGCACTTTGATTTTGCCGCCTGAGAAGTTTTCTGTTTTTGAGTTAAAAAAAGTGTAAGCGGTCCAGCGTACGCTGCGTTGCTATTTACATGAAAACAACATTCTATTTCTTAATTGATTTACTTCAATAAGGAAACCTGTCATAAAATAAAATTATATTAAAGGAGGCCAGAGGCCTTAGAGTGGCTTGACAACATCCCAGCACTGGGACGTTTATAGGCAGTTTATTTTTCAGAAATCACTTCTTAACTGTCTATTATTAAGACATTATTTGTTGTCAAACCGTTTACCTTGTTAAAATTGAACAGAATAAAATATTTGCCTCCTGGTTAACTATTTAGATTCGCTCATTTGAAAATTAAAGCTGGCAAAATGAGATTTTCTTCGAACATGAAAGAATTGGTACCAGTAAATAAAAAAATGCAATAACAAGAACGGTATGTACCTGAGGTGTTATCATCGCATTTTTTTGACGCGTCAACCCAATCAGCGAGATAACTGCAACTCGGATATATCAGTCGGCATCAGCAATCCTCATCTCAGTGCGCAGGAGTGTCGAGAATGCGTACCAATTACATGAGACGAGCGACAAACGCGTGACACACGGACAAAATTAGATCTGAAAATACAATATATTATGCGAAGTTTGAAAAAGGTGAGAGTACATTTATGGGGGAAAGCGCTGACAAGATACTAAAGAGCGAATTTTTTAGTGTGAATAAATATTTTACGTATTACTTTTCAACGACAATTTGTACGAATTTTATCGCTAAGTATGTTTTTTCTTTTCAATACGTCATAACTTTTTCCAACCAGTACAAAATAACTTATTTTTAAGTATACCTACCTACTAAGCAAGTAAAGGTAGGGAGCCTATGAGAATATTCTAGATATTTACTTTACCAGATGTGTTAAGCTACGCTGCTACATCGGGTGATAAGATGGGTGACCGTCCTCAGCGAAACATCCTGAGGATTTTTATGAAATCTCAGCTCGGAAGCCTCGATAAGTATATATAAGATGGTACCTAGCCCAGAGCTTCAGCAGTGGGAGGTGAATGATGATCCTTAGTTTGGTTTAGCTGTCATGGGCCGAATATGATGGTTATATTTTTTTTAAGAAATATAGATTCATTTAAGTTTCAAAAATAATATTTTAAAAGAAATTCACTGTAGTCCTTTCGCGTAAAGAATGCAGTGATTTTATTCTTGTCCTTCGACCTAGCACACCCCTAATCAAATCGTTCCTAATTAGAAAATCAAGTTCACAGTCCCCAAATGAACGCATTTTTTCAAACGCAACGGTGTTGTACTTGAATTTCGATGTGTGTAAAGGAATTAACGCAAACATTCTATACACTTCTCTGCTACATTGTACTCCAGGATACTCATGCAACGTTTAATTTGACAAATGGTCAAGTAGCGAACCGCTCCCAACACAAACAGACAGTAGACGGCTGGGACATTTACTTTTAATTTAAAGTGCAGTGTACGCGGATGTACTAATTAGTTAAATACTTCACCCAAACTGTTTTAGATTTATGTGTAAGCAAAAGTTTATCACAGATGTCACAACTGGTGTTTTAGGTAGCTTAAAGCTATTTATTTGCGGTTTTAACGGATCTTACGCTCCACAGCTGGACACAAGACTCGTCCTTCTAAACGATTTCTACTTTTTAGCCGCTGATATCTTTGACAGTTCAACCAGACTTAAAGCGCACACCTTGAAGCAGAGGGTTCTCAACCCTAATATTTAGAGAAACGTGCCTAAGGGCGATCCATATTAGAACTCGGACCGTTTTCAGTGGCAGTGCTTGAAGAGAGCAAACGGACATTACATTTTGTGAGTTAAACCAAGTCAGGACAAGTTCTTACCCCGACTATGCGGTGATGCGATCCATATTACATCACGTGGGCTCATTGCGGATAGTTGCGCCATTGAGCCACTCTCCAATCAATATGGCTCTTTGGTTGCGTCATGGACAAACAAATAAAAAACCGTTGCCCCCATTTGAAGACTAAAACAAAGAAGGGAGCATAGCAGAAACCCGACACCTCTGAAATTCGAGATTTGACAGTCACCGTACAAACGAATCGCCCGCATCATCGACTAACCTTATCACACCACCATATTTCACAAGTCTCAAGGTTCAAAATGCGTTGGCCTATTTTTGAATGTAGACTATGAGTTGTGTGGCCCAGTAGGCCTGTTAGCCTTTCCCACGTTGCTTTATTTCATCAAACACAGCCACGCGTATTATGTTAATAGAGAAAAATATTGCCAGCTACTTTGCATAATCTACGAATGACATCATGACATTAAGTTGTCTTTTCTATAAACCACTTTATGAAATCGGCATCGCACCTAGATCTAACCTTTCTGTCTCTGTGAATAAGGTTCATTGAGTCTGGAAGGCTATTTTTGTAAGTAACGGTCAGATTTGAGTGACAGCGAGTGTATGATACGCAGATTTGTTTGTTCGCGACGGTATGTTTTGGTAGCAGTAAGCAGTTTGAAGTGCCTATTTGTAAAACTTACTGTCTGTTTTATTATTGTGTTTGAATAATTAGGCAAATAAAAATAGGTAACCGTTAATTTATTTTCCTTGTCATATTGAATTTCATCATGCAGGCAAAAAGTAGAAGAAAGAGAAGAAGTACTCTTTGCCACTGTTTCCCGATTAGTGCAATTTAGGAGTCTTACCGCCGCACTCAGATACGTCAATTAACGTTAATGGTTCATTAGAGTCAAAATTCAATTTTTCAAAAGAGTTTTGAAAAAGAGAAAGAGACTTTTTACAATTTAAAAGTTAATGGTAACGTTAATTGACGTCTCTGAGTGCGGCAGTGAAAGTGAAAAGTGAACAATATGTACCTTCCAGAAAAGTATATTCTATCGTCAATTTAAATCGGGTACTATTGTTATTTACTTTGGTTTAAGGGGAAACATATTTTATATTTTATTGTTTGAATGAATCGATTAACCGCTCGAAGGCCCGTGGGGAAACGTTGTCCCCAGATTTTTGATTTTGTTTTTTTTGTTTTTGATTTTTTTTCAAAATTGACGAATCGCCCGAAATGTAATAGGACCTGTCAATTTTTCTGTGTCCTAGAAATAACGTCCCTGTTTTTAAAATTGTATGCATACTCCAACAAATAAATTGGTGGCCATCAGATCAATGTTCAATGTGTTTGTTTAAATTAATAGTTTATTCAATAAATAGTTTATTTATAGGGATCACAAATAACACAAATAGTTGCACTCCAAAAGTAAGTCTATAAAATAAATGGATCATAAAAGTTAAATTCTAACTCCCTGTTGTTATAATGACTACTAAAATACACAGGCGCATCTCTAATGGAAAGCATAGATAATAAAGATGGCTGCACGGTTAAGAGTGTAATAGAATATTTTTATTTTAGACAATAATTGTCCATGTCCATCGAGTTGGTTGTAGGTACAGCCAACGGCACATTAGGCTACCCATGTCCGTTTTTTATCTTGCTCTAGCCAAATGTCATTTCTGCAAGGAAGACTGGCCGAAAATGGGTAGACTAATGTGATGTCGACCGTACATTTTCAAAACGTAAGTTTAATTTTTAATATAAAATACCAAATAATTTCAGACCATTTAGAGCGGCAATCGAACCCATGAACTCTGATATAGATACCGGCTTCTTAACCATTGCACCAAATTGGGCTAAAGATCTAAAGATTACTAACTAACGAAACTTTATTTTCATTTTTTTAAAGTTTAATTTGTTTTCATGGTTGAACTTCCTTCATGGCACTAAATTACGTTTGTGCCATTTTTTTGTTTTATTGAAAATTTTCCCTAGCGAAAAGACCCCGTCGTATTTCGTACATCAAACAACAGAAATTTAATAATGCATCGCTTTATTACCAAACGATATTTATCTGCAAAAGAAAGTTTACTTAATGCGTTCAAGTGTACTTTTCCGAGGGGATCATAGCAATTTCCTTGAAAAAATAAGGGGTTGCAAAACGAAACAGCATTAATTTTTAATGCCAAACCGTTCTGACTTTTTTACAAGTTTACGTTTTGTATTGATCCGTACTTTTTTATTTCTACGGAAATAAATGATTTTTGGAAATTTTGATATAAGGGGTGCCATCTAACATTTTGAGATGTTAAGCAGCCCGACGGAATATATATCATTCAATGAGCTTAATCTTTCAGCAGTCGTTAAGCTTAGTCAGAAGCCCTAGGGCGGCTTGATAACATCTGACATTAAGGTTGCTCACTAACCTTACACCCCTCCAACAATCCGCACTGAGCCCGCGTGTTGGAGTATGCCTCATTCCACCTCATAATTGAGGTGAGGCCTGTGCCCAGCAGTGGGACGTATTTAGGCCGTTTATGTAATAAGCTTAATAGCGACTGAGAGTGAAATAAAACAAACTTTACGGATTCTACTCGCGGTCTTATATTGTCTTTCATTTTGTAAAGTTGTTTTATTTCGATGTATAGTGTTCGCGTAAATATTAGGAAACATGACCTGAGACTGGTTTGATAATTTCCAGTAGTAATCCTACTAATATTATAAATTCGAAAGTTTGTATGAATGTGCCGTGTTGCTATTTTTAAACTATTTATTATTATTTATTTATTATTTATTTATTTTCAGCCTATGCTGTCCCACTGCAGGGCAAAGGCCTCCCCTCCCACCTTCCACTCCTTGCGGTCCAAAGCTACTTTTGGCCAGTCTCTGAGATGATGATCGAGCTCATCCCGCCATCTCTTTCATTTTTAAACTACTGGATGAATTTTAATGCAACTTTACAGTAAAATAGCTTATGCATCTGAATAGGACATGGGCTACAATTTATAAAGATATATTACTTTTTTTCCAACAAATCCGATCAAACAAAAATGTATCTAAACCTTGACCTTTTCATCAAGTTTCCCGTAAAAGCAAGCGAGCAATTTACTGTGAAAGCCCTTATATACCGAACTATCTTCATAATATCATAACGGGATCATCTTAACGTCAAAATATCATGCAAGAAGGAATTGCTGGTGGTTTTTTACGAGCCCATAAACACGATATGGGCGGAACCGTCGGAATTATTTGGATGTTATCCAAAATATATGGACGTGCTGAGGAAATGCCTTGTAATTCATGTTGGGGTTTATCTTCGGCTTGAAGAGGTTCCGGTTTTTATTTTCATTTTCTTTATTAGGTTAATCAACTATTATCGCAATATTTCTTTATCCGACAGTACATCAATTTGGTACTTGGCTATAAAGCCTGATCCATAAGTCACAAGTATTAATTTTGATTTAGAATTTAATTTCAATACAAGGTCCAAAAAGGCTTATTGTTTTTCCAATATTATATTTAGACAATAAAATGTGTGTACTCCTGAAAGCAAAATACAGACCTAAAATTTTCAAAACTGTTTTCTGAAGAACCTGAGACGTCGAACTTAATGTTAAAAGATTTACAGACGACCGTCTTGGTGTAATTGTTGAGAAGTCGGCTATTACACCAAGGGTCGCGGGTTCGATCCCCGCACAGTACAAACATTTGTGTGCATGAACATGTCTGTTTGTACTGGTCTGGGTGTTTCCTATGTATATTAAGTATGTATTTACAAAAGAAAAAGTATTTAAGTATGTTTATCCGTTGTCTAGTATCCATAATAACGGACTATAATTAGCCTACTTGGGACTAGATGGCGCTGTGTGGAATAATGTCCAAGGATATTTATATTTTATTTATTTATTTTCCAATCCCTCCATTGAGATTGAAGTATGTTCAAGATAATTATTCTATTTCATGTTATTTTCCACATAATAATAAAAGGATACCTATTCGAGAAATCTTTTGATGAAATTAAAACGCTAATAGAAAATAAAAAAAATCTAATAAATAATCAATAATATAATGAAAAATAATAATCTAATTAAAAGGTTTAGAACCATTTTTTTTTTAGTTTTGCTAAGTATTCAACTTAGTTTATCTATAAGTCATATGTTTAGCATAAAGCAGTTATAGAGCTTATAAGATCCACCATGAAAAATACATTAAGTAAATAGGTTGAGAAGCTTCTCTCTCGCTCGAAAAGCTCTTCAGTGCTGGTCCGTAATTAATCCGGATGTTACCTGATGTAATTCACACTCGAAATTACACTAAAACGCAACATGAATGTTAATTACATTTTACAAGAAGCGACCAACTAAGCACGGCTCCGAAGTCAGATTAAACTCTAATTAGAACAACGTTTCATTTATCTTTCACACGCCGCACACCAAAGGGATGACTGATTGCGATGTTCCGAGGAAAACTAAGGACTGCATTTGTTTATGGCTGGGACCGGCGAGTACGCAGCTTTGCACCTTATTGCTGGGCAGGAGAGTCGAAATGGATGGTGTTATAGTTTGAAATAATGTGATTTTATTTTCGTGCCTTATTTTAAGCCATAAGCGGAAGCGAGTCTAGAAAATAGATAACTGCTATTTTGTTTTATTTTTGTCTACACGTGTAAGTAGTTAATCATTTAATTTAATTTACCATTAAGATTTAAAGTTTGTTTCGTTTGAATCAATGAACAATTTTAAGATACTTAGTAGAAACTGTGTCTTGACGGTGTCACTACTAACTAGTGTCTTTTGTTTTATACACTGGAATGGTGCGTGAGGTGAGTAATGAGGTGTTCTTTATTTAAAAAGAAATTAACTTATTTTGTATCTTTTTTATTTTTATGTATGTTGAAATAATAAAAATATCTCAATCATTTTTTTCAATATTATGTAGTTTAGTAGAAGTAGGTAGTTAATAGTATAAGCGCTCTGAAATTTAGGATTAGGTGATCTTAGTGTCAGATATTATGAGATATTTAATGACAAATGAATGTTAGCAACAGTAGAGACAATTATCATTTGGTCTCTCTTGGCTATTTGCTCTCTCGGATTTACTCGCGGCGTGCATGTTAGCCCCACAAGTCGCGGTTTCTCGTCACTTGTACCACACACAGAAATAAATTCTATTTAGATATTTACAGCGATCCAAGTCCGTATGATACTCTCATCTTTCATTTTCATGAGTTATGAATTATTCGTGGAAACATTGAGTTACGGTCTGCAATTTTGCGAAGATTTAAAAGAAAATTAAACAGATATAAGTTATAATTTAATCCGGTATCGCAAGTGACAAATTGCTGATGTAGTTGGACAGATTAATTATTTGAACGTTTAGGTTCAATTATATACCATTGGTATCTTTTATTACTCTCTACAAACTTAAATTATTATACTCAGATAAGGCTACTAAATAATTTGTAAAACACAATGACAACAAGAAAGAGTATGCCTGAGTTGAGTTGAGATAAACTGGTGCCTGAAGTAAGTACAAAAATAACCTGAATTACAGGACACATTAATTTATTCGTTTTAGTCAACTATCTAGGCGCCCAACTGACTGGTGTGCCTAACCTTAAAACCTACCAATCTACCATCAACCAAAACTTTGCTCAGTTCTTTCAACAATATACGAAATAATAGATCAAAGCGCACAAAAGCGAACGAGATTACATTTATTTAGCTCGAACGTATAATCGCCGAATTTAGAAAATTCAATCAAAGTTGAGCACACCTCAAACTCCGTCTTACCGTCTCGTAAATTGTTTATAGTACTAAAAGTGACACCCATACTTATAAGAGCTGCTCAAATTTGAATGATGTTTGTATATTTGGCGGTAGGTAATTCAAGGAAAATATTAAGAATGAATCCCAAAAAATATATATTTAGCTAATGAGTGTCAACGTTGACTTTTTTACAGGACTTGATTTCTCATAATACCCCTTTGGATATTGCTAGCCGCGTGCACACCCATCATAACATTGCGAATTTCATTTAACACCGGATTTGTTGCGATAGACTCGACAGATTTAATTTCCTGTATCCACATGCGCCGGCTAATATTGAAAAGGTTAAAGGTGGAATGCATTTGTAAATTATTTACATTCGGTAAAGTGGGTTTTAATAAATCAGCGTTTGATTATATTGAAGCAATTCTCTTAAAAAAGATATATATCCGGGTTTCTAGAAGACGGCTCTGTCGGCTAATAACTTGTCGGTAAATTCATAATTATGCGACAATATGAAATCAGTTATTTTAATCCTGTTTTGCATAATTTCATATGACAGATCTCTAATGATGATGATAGTGATTTATTAATCAGGCTTATTTAGAGATGCCCAGACTAAGACCAACTGAAGCAATATTTGTTCTGTGCGGCGATCAAACCCGCGACCCCTGTACCCACTACTAAAATGGCTATGAATGGCAAATTAATGATCAATAACACTGGATTAAACCTGTGGATTGTTTAGAACAGCCACGCCGTGGAGAACGTTGTCCATTTCATACCAATAATACCTGGTAGAGAATGCCCCCAGGCACTAAGTCCGCCATTTGTACTTTTTTAGGTGCAAAAAAGAATAAATAATATAAGTATTTATTTTAAAGAACCATCCGAGTGTGTACCTACGTGTTACACAGTGGGCAATACGGTTCATCTCTTTTCAACTAACCAAACAAAATGTCAACACATTTTCTCTTTGAGGCAAACGAAGTATTGTATTACTGAATAAACGGGCAGGAAATCTGTTCAAACGCCTGCAATTGCATTTAAAATAACTTTTTTTGAACGAAAATAGCCCTTCAAGAAAAGCATTTAGAGTCGATAATAACAGTAGTTTATAAAATGGGTACCAACATTGTTTTTATTAGGTTTCCCATGGTGGGGTAGGTTGAGGGAAGCGGTAACCATGGCAACGGCACGACTGCTCTTGATAGAGAACATTGCTTTAGTTATTTGTCAACTAGAAACTGCCTAATATTAAACAAATGTTTTTAATGGGATAAGATCAGACTGGGTGTCAAACGTTGTGTGTAGTTGGGTAGTATCAAAATAGATTCCCAAAAAGGCCGCTCAGCATTATGCTGTGGTATTTTCATGAAGAAACCACGATCTTTTTTTAAAATGTTATATTTTAAAGTATATTATTTAGGTCCAATCAGTAATGGACTTAGGGCAGATTTTTCAAAAGTCAGATAAAATTTATCAGACCAATAATTTACAAGTCGCCACATTTGGAAATGTTGGATGTCGAAATCTAAAGTTGTGTCTAAATCTTCAGTATAGTGCTGTCATTGTCACTCTATCGCATTTTAAAACATTCCTGTCAGCCTAACAGGCGATAAAATTTTGTCATATGTTATTTCGTTCAATTGGTATGGTTTAGGCACGAGAATTTTGTCACAGCGCCATGTTACTTACCCTGAGCTCTGCATTCAACACGCGCGCTAGCTGCAATTAGCTTAACTAAACTGTCCCAATGACAAAATGCTTTGTTCATTTAGTGAAATCAAGCCATAATTGATGTTAACTGGCTTAATTATTATCACGCTTGCCGAATGTGGGTTGGTGATCGCAAATCCAGGTTACGTTAACAATGGGTACACTCCTCGTGCTAGTGCTGCCATTCAAGTAATAGTCTTACTGATTATAGATAGTATCGAAAATAACCAAAATACCGATGTCAATTTAATTGTCGATATTGATTGAAGCCAACAACAATGCCTGCCTAACAGGCCTAACTTGAGGAACGGTACCTAAACGTAGACTGGTAGTTTGAGGTAGCTCACCGGACTATAGGACCAGTATGCTTGAAGTCTCATAAAAGACAAAACCAGAACTGAGGTTATCCGGCGGAGAACATTGCTCGTATAATCTGCAAGCTGATGTGGCATTGGACTAGTAAATGTTTGTGGAAAGACCGATGGCCGTTGGTTGGATCACATGAATCCTTAAGTGCAGTGAGTGGAGATCGTGGCAAACGAAGTGTGGGTCTTCCAGGCAGATGGACCGATGTCCTCAGGACTAAATGGCAGTGGCATATACTATGTGGTGATCAAACGACAACCTCTACTAGTCTTACTGCCGCACTCAGAGACGTCAATTAACGTTAATGGTTCATTAGAGTCAAAATTTTACATTCTTAAAAGTTCTTTATTCAATTTGTTATAAAATCTCTTTTGAAAAATAGAATTTTGACTCTAATGAACCATTAACGTTAATTGACATCTCTGAGTACGGCAGTTAGAAGCCAACTATTAACCATTCCACCAAATCGGCAACTCAAAATTGCCAAATCTAGGTTTGGAAAAGCCGCCCCTTGGAAAACGCAATTTAATGTTTTAATAACTTGAGAAAAGTGAGTTATTTGTAATTATATATTAGGCCTTTGAGATAAGGTCTAAAATTGAACACTGAACAGCTTAAACCCTAAATCAAATTTGTGCTGACCTGCAGGACATCTCCGCATGAATGCTACTAATTTGTTAGTGTTTGCTAACTCTGCTTGCTGAGTCAGTAGATCAACTTCTAAATCTCTAGCTAACCTACTTAATACGGACCGTGGCTTTGAATATGGGACCCTATTTCTCAAGATGGACAGTTCAAAATTGAATAAAAATTGAATTTCTAATAGTGATAGAGGTAGATTCTCGTAGCAATTTTGGTTTAAGTTAAAGGTAAGATCTTCGTTGCGCCACGTTAATCCATCCCTTAAAACATTCGCACAATATACTTTCTATCCTATAATTTGTAATTACAATATTATTTATTTCCAATAATTAGTAACGCTGTCGCTTGCACCGGGCAAAGTGGAAAAGTAGATGCAGAAGAGCGGACCCCGGGAAAATCGCTAGGATGATGATGATGATGAGTTGGTACCGCTTTCGAACTGCCAATGTTTTTTTCTGCTTAGCCCTATACATATATGTTTGGATGACTGGTAGAAAATGCTTTTTCGGCACTTAGCAGCTATTTAGCTGGTT
Source organism: Udea ferrugalis (assembly GCA_950022985.1). NCBI lineage: Eukaryota > Metazoa > Arthropoda > Insecta > Lepidoptera > Crambidae > Udea > Udea ferrugalis. Next base: position 1,889,628 of record OX465521.1, read on the forward strand.
ATGCCATACGCAAATATTCATTTTTTTCAGCACTATTTGTCATTTTACTATAACTCACGCAAAAAAATTGGCGTCAATTTTAAATAAGTGTGCAAGGCAATATGTGAAGCGGGATTGCAATTTCTATGCGATGCGGTCTCCTCAGATGCTTTCAAATACCGAATGATGCACAATATCATAGCTTTTGTGTATGACTCTATACAATAACAAAAGAGACAGGTCTCGTAGCAATAACATGCAAATCTGGCCCAGTCCTAAGTACCTACACGGTGGACTCTTTTGTAGTATTAAAATATATTTTGTGAGATTTCTCATTTCGTTTCAGTGCTGCTTGGTTCATATTTAGAGGTTTATAGAGGTCTTCAAACATGGTTTTAGCTAGAACTACGTTTTATTAATAAATAAGTAAAATTCCTGTCTTTGATTAGGATATGCATTCCTTATTTTGAAATATTGAATTCCATAATGTCGTCGGGATTATGTCAGGCACAACACAGTCTAAAATATATTTATTAATGATTACAACATTATATTATTTTAAACTGCATCCTTAGTAACTTCGTATCGTATACTTCGAAATTTTTCATGTTGTGAAAACAAGTGCCCGTAGTAACACGGGCACTTGTTTTCAGGGGTATTTTTTCCTCAGCTTTACGAAGTTTTTAACATTTCTTAAAAATTCAACATGAACGGTTCATTTATTTGCAATAAAAAGAGAACCTTCGTTACACTGGAACATCGTTAAATAAGACGTCTACCCTATAATGATTTCCCATCCAATTTTACACACGAATGGGCCGGGGTTCTATCCGGGAGATAAATGAATTTCTCTGACCCTTCTTATGTTTCAAAATAGGTCAAAAATAATTAAAATAAGACAAAACTGTTATCCGGCCGATATCTTGGGAATGAAAAAAAAACTCAGAACTACTTTATTATTTTTTAAGTTGAATCTTATTATTTTGTGATCTTATCATCTTCATTTGCCTGGGTAGAGTCCTCGAATAATTCGGGCACATTGCAACAAAGTATATCGATAACCTGGATAGGTTAATTATCACTGGCAAGGTCGAGGGTAACATACCAAGGGATAGGAGTCCAATGCGATGGAGCGATCAGATTCGCACTACCCTTAATACAACTGTCCACAATGCCGTTCACTCTGCTTCTGACAGAGTCAGGTCGCGACAAATAATCCACTCTAAGGTGCTACATAAAGATGATCACAACCCTCAGCATTGAGGAGACTGACGCAAGGCCCTCCTTAATATTTTTGTAAAAAAGGGCAATCTGTTCAAATAAGTCTCCTTTAAAAATATTTATCATTATCGTCGTCATTAATCACACGTCGTCCATTACCCGCAGTGGTAGAGGCCTATGTGGAGATGAAGACCTATATCACAAGTTTCCAAAATGGCCTAAGGAGGCTTGCATTCCCCGAAATATAGCAAATTGCATAGCTGTGTCCTCTTTTGATTAAATACGTTTAAATACGTTTTTCTGAAAAGAAACACTTTTATACGTATTAAGGCTTAATCCAAAGCGACAAATGAAACGAATGAAGTAAATTTTTATTGTAATTAATAGATCATTAATATCATAACATTAAATAAAAACAATATCATTACATTAATACGTCAACAAACCTTGGCATCTCAAAAATGCAGTCAAAATATATAATTAACAGATTGCAGCAAAGTTAACTCATTGCGACTCTCAGCATTTAACGTCGGTCAAAGTTTAGCAGAATCTAAATATAACTCTCCATTTTCCTGACATGTCATGAGACAGCATAAGATTAGGCGGTACTTTTGATTTTTGGGGTTTGATATGACGCAATAAGCGACTGACTACACCTAAAATACTGTTTCCATTTACAAACTTATCTGACTTCATTCGATTAATTGAAACCTAAGAAAAAAATGTTTATGTTTTGGGTCCTGCAAAAAATACTTAATTTTAAAAACAAACAGTTTGTGCCGGTGTCAAACTGCCGTTGAACGACTGCTCATTCCACGTTTTGATCATCGTCCAATCATCGTCCAACCATCGTGAGTGAACAAAACATGGGTCGCATTTCTGTCAATTGACTACCGATTGTGTATGTTAAACAACTGACCGAATTCAAGCCCAAAAAAGTCGATATGCTGACTGCATTTTTAAACATGGTTATTGGTATTTTTTAAACGTATGTTGGTGATATTTTGCTAGTTGTCATAATGTTACTTCTGTCAACTCTTGGAGGAGGATTTGGACAGCTGCTATCCTGCCACGCCCAATAATCAAGGTCAGGGATCTCATCGCAGCTCATTTCCGGATTCCTAAAAAAATACCTCAAATTACATAAAGGTTTTAAATCAAAGGTTGCTCAATTACTGGAGAAACTGAATTCACCATCAGCAGTAGCACTGACATGTGATGTTTAAAAGCATTTTGGAAAAAGGCCTTATGCCGGCAGTTCATTCACCCATGAAACGTCACAAATATCAGTAGTAACCATCGATAAATAATGAAAATGAAGTATTTTTTAACCTAATGAATTTAAAATTACTTACGTGTTGGGATGTATCATTCTGAAGGCTTCAGGTTGAATAGTAGTAACAGAGTCACCAATATCACAAAACATACGTGCTGCGGAACCCCAGCGGATTTGGTTGAGTTGTTCTATAAAATAAAATAAGTTAATTAACTGATAAAAACAGCTCTGACGCACGAAATATTATTGATGTGAAAGTCAAAAAACAAAACCTACCTTCAGTAAATGCGTTGGGTCTGTTTGGTCTCTCAAACCAATGTCTGTCAGACTTAACGGTACGGACCATCTGCTCCTTGATGAGGCAGTAGAAGGTTGGAGTAACGAAAGATCCAGGTTTAATGACTTCAGCCCACAAACCAGCAATCAGATCTATATCAGACACGTCGTCATATACTCCTCGCAGCTGTTCAATTCTCTGTAACAATATTGACATAGAATGAGAATTACTAAAACCTAAAAATCTGAAAGAAAAAGTTATGAAAATGAGGAATGGTTTTAAACAAATGAAACAGGGCAAATCTTACCTCAGGGTCAATATAGTCGCTTAAATCATCAAAAGAGTTGATAGTAACACCGAAGCAATGTGTCAAGTATTTAATGTAAGGTTGGAAGCCGAAGTATCTGTTCTTGGCACAGTCATTAGTCATGATGTCATTGGCTTGCTGCACAGGACCCAGGCCAATTTGTACAATCTGGAATACAATATTACAATCAATAATTAAATAAGAAGTGTTTAATCTATTTCAAATAAATTATAACAACAAATGTGATTATATGAGACTTACATCATTATCTGCAACAGTATCCAGGGTGTTTCCTGTGGCTTGTCTGAAGCATCCTTGGGTAATTCCATCCATGTTGGCATCTTCCTTTATATAAGCAATTCTAGCAGTCAAATTGACGATAGGGAATTGTTTGAGGTAGTGACCCTCATTGTCATAAAATCTACAAGTAAAGTAAGACATAAATATAATCATAGCAAGGGATATCATAATGAAACTGCATGCAGCTTTGAATTTAAACTTACTTCAGATAGCCGTCTTGAATTAAATGGAGCCACCTAAGAACAACTGGGTACTCCAAAGAGATTTGTGGAAGAAGACTTTCATCATATAGGTCCCTGAAGCCATAGTCTTCCCCAATAACTTCATCTTCGACTAGACTACTTCCACCTTAAATGTTAAAATACATCATTAAAAAAACCCCAATTTGGAGAAACCATAAAGAGATCTTAATATTTTTTTGATGCTCAAAAAATGTATGAATGATCACAAAATACAAAGAACTTACCCATAATAAGCGGCATCAGTTCGTAATAATATTGTTGAAGGCCAAGGGCAATGTTAATTTCCCGGGCTGTGTAAAATAGTTTGTCATCGTCCCAGCAGGGGTTGACTTCCGCGAGCTTAGTAGCAATATGATTATGGTATCTCCAGTAGAAGATAATCCCAAAAAAGTTGATGCCAAGCAACAAGTTGATACCACCTGTGGAAAATATGACTAGTTGATAGATTTCAACAAATTGACAATAACATAATATATCAAACATGAATTGTACACATAAATACAATATTCGGACTCTTAAGCGAAAAAGGCAAACAACCTTTTTCTTGGCGCGCTCTTACAATTATTCATTTTCCGGAATAAATTCATTATAAATAACCAACACTTTGAATTAAGATTAAAAATAAAAACACTTACTTGTTGGTGGAAAAGTTCTGCCATTAATGTCATCGAGAACGAGCAACCCACTTTTGTTTTGTCTCCTACCTCCCTCAATGCTGTTTCCGTAAACCGGAGACATGTCAAAGGTTGGTGTAGCGTCAACAATCTGGAAGGGTACAAATGTTTGTGGTTAGTTGAGTAAAATAATAACACTCTGAATCTTTTTATTACTTATTTTTAGAAGTTTCCGGTTATTTCTCCTTGTTTTATATCAAGGAATTGCAGGTTTCTATCAAAATTTGTTTGAAAATGTACTGTTTTACCCTTAGAGGTGTCGTGGTTTCAGGTAGACATCCTGATGTCTGGAAGGTTAGGGGCTTGGTCATGTTCAGGCATCGGATTCCAGAGAACCGATGGACTGGGTCGTCTGCTGGGATGTAATTTGGGGCGCACATCTTATCGTTAAGACCCTCAGGCTTGCAGCAGAACGGCCTCCATGTTACATAGTTAGCTGCAATAAACACACGCGTTATATTGATCTTACTTCAGGAAAACTGCAACAAATATAACAAGAAACTTAATTGTTAATTCAAGAGACTTTTTGCACAGTTGACTCATGCCAGGAACCTGATAAAAATAACTATTTCCAGCGATGCGTTTTGTTAATTACTTACTGGTGTCCCTGGTGTTGGTAATGTCTGTGGCAAAGAACACAAGAATGTGGGCAGCAAGATGGGTGATATAGGCATCTGGAACCCTGCCCTCGGAGACCATTTCAGTTCGAACCTTTCTGCAGAGAGGCAGAGCACTACCAGACTTAGCTAATCTGGGTTGAAAATCTAAAAAAAAATGTTGGGTGTTAAAAGAAAGTTCGTAAAAACCGTACTGGATTCATAAACTATTTCCGTAGAAATTTTGTTATACTTTCAGCATGCACTTACCATTACCATTGACGACATTGTACTCAGCTGGTAGTACCCTATAGTAAGGAGTACGAGTGGCACCAGCCGCTGGGTGATTCAGGTTGTTGCATGTTCCGTCAATACGTCTCCTTTCCGACGTAATGCATGGAGCCACTGAGACTGTGCAGTTTCTATAAGAAATATGAACAATGGTACTTAGATTGGTTTATTTTTTGTTTAATGTTTTTTTATAGCTCACAGAAAAAAACATTAAGTAAACTTGTTGCTCAGAAAAAACATCTTCGTTGTTATCAATAGGCAACGTCACATTTAAATAACGAACAAAATTACTGTGTATCTGTTCACAAATTTATCAATGAACTGTTGACCGTCAGTTATTATTTACTACAGTTAAACTGTATTATTATTATTAACTGTATTATTCTCTTTATTTAATCTCAAACTTAGGTATAACATTTTTACAGTACATTTATAAAAACAAAGGATCATAACAATTAAAAAACACTTAAGAATTATAATTATAAAAAATAAATAATTACAATTATAAAATTTAAGTCAGCTATGAAACAAAGTCTACAAAAATACTTTAGAAACCTTAACCTAGGATGCCACCGGCAACGGGGCTGGCAGGGCTCAAATTGCCAATGGTTAGGGCTGCAGAGAAAGAAACCTCCTGACGATACGTGCCGTATCCAGGAGAACCGCCTTCTGTATCTGACCCTTGATCCAACTCTTTAGCGAGAGCCTCTCAAGGTGTTGGTCGAGGCTCTTCGCTATTAGGCCATTAGCCGAAACAACTATCGGAACAATGATAGTCGAATTAACATTCCACATGGCGGTCACCTCGTGAGCCAAGTCAAGGTACTTGCTGAGTTTGTCCTTCTCAGCCTTCACGAGGTTATCGTCATGCGGAATGGTGATGTCAACGAGCACTGCCCGGCGCTGGGACCGGTCTACCAGAACGATATCAGGCTTATTGGCTACAATAGTCCTGTCCGTAATGATAGAGCGGTCCCAATAAAGCAATGCACGACCATTTTCGAGAACTGGCACCGGTGCGTACTTATAGTACGGCACCTCCGACTTGACAAGGGCATACTCCGACATACCAAGATATTTGTAGGTTTCGGTTTCAGAGAGGGACTGGAGTGTCACTATCTCAGAGAGTTGTAGGCTCGGAGAATCTAGAACCTTCCCCTCTTGTACATGCATGACCGCACACTTATCTACACCAAACTCCATCTTGATGGCATTGCTAAAAACCTCTGTGACTTTTAGCAATTCCACCAAAACCTGGCGCTTTGGTGCAAATAGCTTCAGATCATCCATGTACAAGAGATGAGAAATGACCTCACCTCCTCTACGAAGCCGATAGCCCAGCCTTGAATCCCTCAGCAAGGTACTCAGAGGATTCAAAGCTAAGCAAAACCACAATGGACTCAGACTATCACCCTGGAAGATACCTCGCTCAATCCTTATCAAGTCCTGCGGGGCAGGAGGACCGTCTACCTGGTTGACAGAGGCCTGTGATCCACTGCCTCATTATTATTATTAGTTGTCTGAGATTCGTAATTGTATTGTCAGAAAGAATCAATGTGTAGATATAAAAAAAATGAATCTTACTTACAAAAAAAAATATTACTTACGCGGCAGTATTGTTTGCGACATACTGGTTGTACTGAGCCGTGGTCAATGGGTACTGATAGTACGAGTCATAGTACGAATCTGATCTCACACTACCCACAAAGACCAAAATCAACAACGTCCCGCCTATACCCCACATCTTCACAAAACTGATGCAAAAATGTTGTCTTTCTGATCTAAATACCTCCTCAATTAGTTCTGTTTTGCTTGTAAAATATTCAATTAATATACATAAGCCATGAAATTAAGATACACATTAAAATAATTGTTAATATTAGGATTCTGTTTTTGTACTTATATTCTAACAGACGAATTTTTAGGATACCGTAAAAATGTGTCATCTTGTATAATACAACGAGTCTTCAGACTTACCTCAGTTTCTGGCGTAAGTGATTGTTGTTTATGATTTTTAAGTACCTATCATTGTTATGTGAGTGTGAGCCGATCTACTAAAGTCATAGATTTCTTCTGAGATGTCTTTGTAGCAGTGTTTAGAGCGTGCAGTGTCTTGATTGGTCCTCATGATGTAACCGTGCTAACTGGTTCCCTTATCATTTGATACATCCAAAAAAGCGTCATTGAACAAAAGAACGTGGTGGCAATATCGGTTGCGTTCAAAACTTATTATTGCTACTCTGGTAGCTATTGTCGTTTTAATTGATTGAGTCAAATTACCGGATGACCTGTTACAGCAAAAACTAGTTGCGTTCATGATGAATGCGATATTGCACCCTTTTTAGGGCCGCGTTCGCACCAGGCAACATTTGCCGCGCGACATACACAGACTAGAGCAGTTGCTCGTAATATCGATCAACGACGTGCAACTGCCCTAACGATACGCGTAGTGTCGAACGACAAGCCGCATGTCATGTTGGAAACAACGCGCTCTGTTGTGCAACGTCACCGTACATGTTGAGCGTCACGTGTTGCGCGTTAATTGTCGCCTAAAGCGTAACGTTGCTAACATTTGCTTGGACTACTACTGCTAAACTATAAATGCCAACTACACTTAGTTCCATGATTAAACATTGTGCCTGAAACATTAAAAAATTAAGTCTTTTAACGGAACAGTAACTTTTTTGTGGTGCCAATAAATTGAAATATTTTTGCTATAGGTTTATTTGAACAGTATTAATGTTGGAGAATTGGTGATATCGAAAACATTCGGAAATTATTAATTCAGTAAAATGTATGTTTCTTTATTGTGACAAAAAGTATGTTAATTTTCAGTATTATTTTCGCAAGTGTTTCAATTTTACAGAATGTAGTTTTGTTGTGTGAAAATATGTATTCAAACTGTTCTTATGGGTCAACCATACATAATATTTGGCTTAGGATACCTACACAATTATTTTCAGGCCAATTTTTATTATATTTTATTATTGTTTTTAGCATTTTCCATGCAGTATCTTTCTAAAGAAAACCAGAAAAAGACATTTGGTCATGTTTATTTTAATTTCTATTAATTCACTTAAACTTCATTGCACAAGAAAATAAAAATACGTTTGGTGGACTTTATGCCTGAAGGCATTTCCAATCATTTTTTCCAGACAACCTTTAAAAATTTACCAGGTAAATTGTCATTGTTTACTTATAAGTCATCAGGAATTTATTTATTTCATCACTTTTCCGGTCCAGTCCGGTAACTGGAACTGCAATTTATAAACGTTGTAATTTCGACATAACCCATCAATTTGACCACCAGTGTAATGGTTTAGAAGTGGGCTATTACTCTAGTGGTCGTGGGTTCGACCCCCGCACAGAACAAACATTTTGTGTGCTTGAACATGACTTGTCTTTTTGAACTGGTCTGGGTGTTTCCAATGACAATACCTATATACTAATTACTCGTATACATGAAAATGGGTTCGAGAAATTAGTATGTGTTTTGTAAAAAATAACAAAACAATAATAAAACCACGACCGCATCCCAAACGGGTTGGAGAAAGGCAAATTGATTGTTGCCGTCATGGTAGCACAAGCATTTAGTGGCTTAGTTTGGGGCTAGATGGCGCAGTGTGGAATCATGTCCAGTGATGCCAGTGACTTCAATTGTATTGATGACTAGATTTCATAGGTTAATTCAATTGATTATAATTCACTTCACCTCTAAGCCACGTTTTTGATCACGCGAGTGGATGACGTTAGTTTCGTTTTCAACTTAAGTAAATGCTAATTGGTTCTAATTATCGTTCTTTTTTAAATTACACACTCTAGATATTTTAAAAAACATTATTGCACCTTACTATCAATGTAAATTAAAATTAGTAATAATCTTATTCAAAAAATAATGTACCAAGAAGGTGAGACAGTATTTTTTGCCAGACAAAGCGTTTTAAGAAATGAGGACCTTCTGAGGTGATAAAAAAGGGAATTGAAGAGAAAAAAGATAAAAATAGTCTTTCACTATTAGACAAAGTCTTTTAAGTCTTAAAAGTGGTAATACTCGTTCCGACCTTCAAACATTTATTTTAAAAAAACATGCAAAGATCGTCTAAGCTGAAATGACGCGCCCCTTCATCGCATTTACGCCTGCAAGATTATGTGCGAAGATGCAGCGGAGGGCGATCTGTCTCGATAAAACTAGTTTGTTTTGACGAATAATCGAAAAGTATTGTTTCATCTAGAACCATTGTTTGCTGGTGAGCAGATCACGCATAGCTTAACTTCGTTGGCACAGTAGATTGGCAACAGTCACCCTGTGATAAGTTACTCTCTACCCAGGGCTTGTGGTAAAATGCGCCGTGATTAGCAACCTGAATAACGGCAGTAGGCCTTCCAACGTTAGGTTCTGGTGAATTCCCCCGGCGAAATGTGGGCTTCTGAATTTTCCTCCTCGCCCCGCCTCTGACTAATCCATAATGGTCGTGAGGGTTTGTTATGTTATGTTGTGCACTAGACTTGACTTCTGAGACTAGTTGCAGGCTGGAAGGTATCGTCTTGTGTACTTTAGCGTTCCTGATACTTCATCTTCTATCTGTACTTATAATAAATCTGTAGAGAGGCCAATTCAGTACATGAAATATATTTAAAAAATAACTATCAAGGGGTGATTAGGGATCGCTACTGATGCCAAAAATGCAATCAGTAAAATTTTTGTCTGTCTGTCTGTCTTTCTGTCTGTCTGTCTTTCTGTCTGTCTGTCCACTGTATATTCGTTATAGAAACAAAAACTACGCGACGTATTTTAACGAAATTTAGCACAATTATTCTTCATACTCTTAGGCAGGTTATAGTTTACTTTTCATTACGCTACGATCAATAGGAGCAGAGCAGTGAAGGGTAATGTTGGGAAAACGGGAAAAGATACTCCATTTTTTACACATAAAAACTACTAGATGGATTTAAATGAAACTCTAAAGTAATATAGTTTATGCATCTGAATAAGACATTACAATTAAAATTTATAAAGATATATCACATTTTTTTTATCTTTAGCCCACGCGGACGAAGTCGCGGGCGGCCGCTAGTAATTCATAATTCATTTATTCACTGCATACATACTTACTTACCATTTGGTTCTGGTTTTAAAAGGTTAAGCGTAATTCTTTGTTACGCTTTCTGATTGCCAGGTTCCCCAGTTTCATGAACCTGGGGCACTAAGCCTGCGTTACTGCATTTACTGACCAAAAAAGGGTCTGCTATTAGGATGAGCCACCTTAACAAAATACTGTATTGTTCTCACTCGGTCATTTGTAAAGTACGTAAGGAAATTCACTCACTGTAGAGGTTTTCCCAATGAAATTTGGTTTCCAGAAAGTTCGAAAAGGTTTTAAAGGGGATTATTAAGGCGTGGCTATGGTGTTACATGACATGACGATGGTTGCGGCGATCGTTATCAAAGAAAATAATCTCCCAAAAGACGTAGACTCAAACAAACAACTGACGCAACAAAGTCCAAACGGACCTAAAGCGAACATTAATTCACTAAAATATCTATTAGTGAATACTACTTTCACTAGGTTAGTGTCAGAGAAGTATTAGAAAAGAGCAACTTTACCACTACATAATTAAAATTATAGTATTTAGCTTGTTTTCGATTTCACTGTCAGACACACAATAAAGCCATTTTCAACCAAAATAAATAAGATAAATATTAGGATGTCTGGATCTCTGATTACCACAGCCGATTTTCTCAAACCGTTAATACCTTCTATGTGACCACGATGTGAGCACGCACTATTTTTGATAGTACTTCAAGAACTACATAAAAATCAGATGCTTAAACGCTTTGTGAATACAGGGATGTTGACTCACATAAGCTTACTAATTTTGAATGTTTAATAACTACAATATTAACTGCCAAACCTGTTATAAAGTGCTTACATCATGAAAATAAGTGATTGCTACAATTTACGCTTTATATTTAAAAGCTGATGGCCTAAACAGAAGCTGAAGTGTGTGTATGTGTGCGTGACGGTACAACAGATAAATGCTTAAAAAATGGTAATACAGCTTCAGGCTTTTTGAAAGTTTTTTCGTTTTCTATCCTACACCTGTATCAGGGTACATTGCAATAAATACAAAAATAAATTTCATTAGTAAAAACTTTATTGTGGAGTTGAGAATACACTTGAACTCAAAATAAATATTTGCCTTTAATTAGAACAGTTGATATATTTGTATATCTTGATAATATTTGTGTTTGACAAATTTGAAAATAATTTTGTTGAACGTCATATCTTGCAAAAAAATAACTGTACTTAAAAAAGACTTAAAAAAGTAATAACAATACAAAAATCCAAACTTAAGCAAAAAACTCAGAAGAAAGTTTATTCCTACAAACTCGTACTAGTTTTGCTAGTAGTTAAAGTGGGGGCTGTCTTCAATGACGTCATAACGTTGGATTGATTCGGTCTCTCTGGAGCATTTGAGCAGGTCTGGTCCTGCCATGCCCAGTAGTCGAGGTCAACGATCTCATCGCAGCTTACTTCTGGATTGCTAAAGTTATGAAAAATAAAGTTAATATTGTAATCTGAACAACTGATAAAAATAAAAATAAAATAATATTATTAATAACCAAGTTCAAAAAACTCGAATAAGTCGAAGGAACAGTAAAACAAATAGCAGCTTAATGCTAATGTAATATTTGTTAACAATAAATTTAGCCCTAACGCCAGTAGTGCAAGTGATTTTAATTGTCAAAGACATCGAAAAAGTATTCGATAGTGAAGGTGGTCAATGGCTGGTACTTACAATATAGAAATAGTTCTGAAAGCCTCTCGCTGAATGCTCTTGACGGAATCTCCAATGTCACACAACATACGGGCTGCAGAACCCCAGCGAATCTGGTTCAACTGTTCTGTAGGACAAAGCAAAAAAGAGGTAAAAACTCTGTTAGGAGTCAATTATTTATTTACACAAAATTAAAACAAAAAGGAACAAATTTATATAAAACCTAACCTAATATAAAAACTAAACTACCTATAAATGAAAAATTTCTTCTAAAAGAGGTGCTTGAGGCATGGACCCTAAGATGCTGGCCGCATTGCCGCGCTGGACTGCCAGTGACAAGCGCTGAGCGAAATACGCACCAGCCCTAGGGTCCCCTGAAGCGTGGACTAGCTTGGGCGCAATAGCTTTGAAGAGCTTTTTTGCGTCCGAGCTCCACGGACCCAACGTTTCAACTGCAAACGCCGCAAACTCATGGTCACCGAGAAGCGATGAATATTTGCGGCGTTTAAGAAGTTGGGCCTGTTCGGCCGCAGCACCAGCCCTCAACGAACTAAACTAAACTCTGTTAGGTTTTTTTAGCCACAACGTCATCTGAAGTAGAAAATCAATTTACCTTCAGTAAAAGCGTTGGGTCTATTCTGTCTTTCATACCAATGACGGTCAGACTTAACAGTTCGGATCATCTGTTCTTTGACGAGGCAATAGAAAGTGGGGGTCACATGAGTTTCCGGCATAATGTCTTCGGCCCACAAACCAGCTATCAGATCTATGTCTGATACATCCTCGTAGGTACCTTTGAGTTGCTCAATTCTCTGCAAATCCAGAAACAAAATTACTGATGTAATTTAAATTCTGCAATTCACACAAATTAATATAGTATTATAAATTGCTTTTTGTGTCTGTTTGAATTTCCACTAACTTCTTCGAAACCTCGTCGGGGAGGGGTTTCGATTAGGGGAGTATGTTATGATAAGCAATATTTCTACTTATTATTATATAGATCTGAATTTTTGAACTTTAATTAACAAAAACAAAGCACCTTCGGGTGTCAAAGTTTAGAAATTAAATTGTTTATCTTACCTCTGGTCTGACAAATCCAAGTAGATCATCAAAGGTGGTAATAGTAGTTCCGAAGCAATGTTTCACGTAATTAATGTACGGTTGGAAGCCAAAGTATCTGTTCTTGGCACAGTCGTTGGTCATTATGTCGTTGGCTTTCTGAATGGGACCAAGCCCAAGTTGTACGATCTGAAAGACGCAATAAACATTAGAAGATTTTAACGAAATAATAGGTGAAACCAAATGTTCGACGCCCTTTCTCTTGGATAATGGAATTTTAATTCATCAAATGTTTTAACATAAAACTTACGTCGTTGTCAGCAACTGTATCTAAAGTATTTCCAGTGGCTTGTCTGAAACACCCTTGTGTGATACCATCCATATTACTATCTTCCTTGATGTAGGCAATTCTTGCAGTCAAGTTCACAATTGGGTACTGCTTGAGGTAGTGGCCTTCATTGTCGTAGAATCTAAAAAACGTTCATATTACATCAATAAGTCAGACAACAGATCATTTTTAAATTTCTTCCTATAACACTAAACGTGCTTGGGGGAATAATAGAGTAGGTTCCAGATAGTACATACTTCAAGTAACCATCTTGGATGAGATGAAGCCATCTCAGAACCACTGGATACTCCAATGAAATTTGAGGCAGTACTTTTTCGTCATAGATGTCCCTGAAGCCATAATCATCAGCTGTTACACCGTCGTATCTGAGGTTGTAATCACCTGTAATTACAAAATAGTTTGACAATATCTGCTACAACCTAATACGAGTAATATTATAAATGTGAAATTTTGTATGTGTGGATGGATGTGCCGTGTTGCTCTTTCAAAGCTACTGGATGGATTTTAATGAAACTTTTGCAATAATATAGTAGTTGCTTATGCATCTGAATAGGACATAGGCTACAATTTATAGAGCTATGTCATAACTATTACATACCACATAAACCTTAACCCATGCGGACGAAGCCGCGGGTGACCGCTAGTATTATACTATTCACAAGTTTCTGTATCATCTATTTCAAGATTGATTAAGACCAAAAAGTAGTAACTCACCCATCATGATAGGCATAAGCTCGTAGTAGTATTGTTGTAGACCAAGAGCGATGTTGATCTCTCGGGCTGTGTAGAAGAGTTTTTCATCATCCCAGCAGGGGTTGACTTCAGCCAGTTTTGTGGCAATGTGGTTGTGGTATCTCCAGTAGAAGATAATTCCAAAGAAGTTGATTCCGAGCAACAAGTTGATACCAGCTATATAAAATAAGAAACATTGAAAATTATAATTATATACATTCACCGTATTTGTTAATGGTTACAAATGAAACATTTATGTAAGTGACTTACAGGTTGGGGGGTAAGTTCTGCCGGCAACGGTGTCGAGAACCAGTAGTCCACTACGGTTTTGTCTCCTGGCTCCTTCAATCGAATTTCCGTAGACTGGAGACATGTCGAAAGTGGGAGTAGCGTCAACGATCTGTAAGAATATAAAGAAATAAGTATTGCATTCAAGACTTAGAACTTGAAAGAGGTACCATCAATCACACGCGTCTTACATTTCAAGATAGTATCATCTATATTTTTGCTACTCTTAAAACAGTACTTTAGAAACAATTTAATAGTATACCCTTAAAGGTGTAGTAGTCTCGGGAACACATCCAGATGTTTGGAAGGTAATTGGTTTGGTCATGTTCAGGCAATTGATTCCAGAGAAACGGTGGACGGGGTCATCAGCTGGGATGTAGTTGGGCGCGCACATTTTGTCACTAAGACCTTCAGGCTTGCAGCACCAAGGCCTCCAGGTTACATAATTAGCTGAAATTAATTGGTATTCATAAAGTGAAGAAATATTATACTAGTATGAAAATTGTAGTTATGGCTAAATTGAAAGATTTATCAACATATTCGTAAGTGCTTACTGGTATCTCTTGTGTTGGTGATGTCAGTTGCAAAGAATACCATGATGTGAGCAGCAAGATGAGTGACAGAAGCATCAGGAACTCTGCCTT
The DNA here is from genome assembly GCA_950022985.1 of Udea ferrugalis. NCBI lineage: Eukaryota > Metazoa > Arthropoda > Insecta > Lepidoptera > Crambidae > Udea > Udea ferrugalis. The sequence continues at coordinate 1,904,643 of OX465521.1, forward strand.
CCGAGACTAAATCAGTACGAACTTTCCTGCAGAGGGGCAGTGCATTGCCAGATTTCGCTTTTCTTGGTTGCCAATCTGAAAATTTAAGGAATATTACTATGTTTCTATAAGTTTTAAATTGGTACCAAACGTTGAAATTTTAAGAAAGACTAAATATTTATAATTATTCTAAATAAGTAAGTACTCCAAAATTTCTTATTTTTTTTTGGTGATAATTTTTGCCTCTTCTTACCAATTTGGTTGACGACATGGTAGTCAGCAGGCAGAACCCTGTAATAAGGAGTGCGGGTGGCACCAGCTGCTGGGTGCTTGAGGTTGTTGCAAGTACCATCGATACGTCTCCTCTCTGTGGCGCTGCAAGGAGCTACGAGAATTGTGCAGTTTCTGTAAGCAAAGCATATTTGAAAATAGAAATATCAACTCTCAGAGTATCATCTTATACTGAAAATGTTGATTTATTTAAACGTTAATTTATCTTCTGAAATCCGTTTTTATCTGCTACTTTGTAAATATTATTATGAAGTTTACCAATTATTTTTTTGAATCAAAAATACTAGAAAAATCGACATGAATTAGGAGGCACGCGGAATTTGAACCTGCTTATTTTTTTGCAAGCTTACTGCTCTCCCGGGTGAGCTTTTAAAACGTTCATGTATCATGTTGAAAATATGTTTTTTTGTTCTTTTTTTGTGGATCTCAGGAGTGAACTGATAAATCTTATATCTGCGTTTAAAAAAAAATCGCTGGTGTGAGACAACTATAGTCAGACTGATGTGGGATTGGGCTGAATACATCAGCAGAATGTAAGATGATCTGTGATGTAAAAACGGAGTTGGTGATTGTTGTTGGGTTACATTGGTGGGTCCTACCAAAGCAGCGCAGAACACCCTGCACACCATGATGTAGGTTTCTTGACGAACTACTTACATTTGCGTAAAAAGGCTCAAGACAGACTTGCATAGAAGTGAGAAAGAAAAAAGTAAAGAGCTAAATTAGATTAGATCAGTAGGCATTATTTTCAAAAAAACAGAAACAGTTCTACAAAATGTACTTCTAATTATTAACTATGTAGTAAAAAATTGAGGTCAAGATAAGATAACATAAGATATACTTTATTGCACACAGAAAACAACTCAACAAGGTTACTCACTCAGCGGTACGGTTCGAAACGTATTGGTTGTACTGACTTGTAGTTAGTGGATATTGATAGTATGAGTCATAGTGCGTATCTCCTACCACACAAGCGACGAAGGCCGAAAACAACAATACCCCTACACCCCTCATCGTCTACCCACTCACAGCTGAAGTGCGATAGTAAATTATTATTGACCTTTTTATACCTCTTAAATGATTATAAATGTTAAGTTTCATGCAAATAACTGAGATAAAAATAATTTGTTTTCAATTTTAATGATTTGCATTGTATTGCATAAAAATTAAGAGCAATTTAGGATGTTTTTTATTCTGAAATTCGTAAAGAATGCGTAATGTATAGGCATTCCGCATTCTTAGTCATTACAAAAACAGAAGAGTGTTCCAAATTTTACCGTCTAATACATAGTTCCACTTGCACTGTGCTGTTTTTGGGGCTGGTTAATTTTTAACTGTTTTTTTTCATCTTGATCATTTACTTGGAAAAAACATCTTTTATCGTAAGATATAGCTTCGTAGCCACACAAAAAAACCACCAATTTTGATTTAGTTTCTTCAAAAATATTTGTAAAAAAACACTTATAGAACTGAAAAAGACTGTTTTTTAATTCAAAAGCATACTAATTTTCAATGACATAATTTGGGGTCACCTCTACGTTTATTTGAACAAAAACTTGTCAGTGAATGAATTAAAATTTTGGCAAACATACTAAGTAGGTAACTCTTGAAAAGATCATTGACTTTGCCAAGGTCATGAAATATCGGCTCAGCTTACTATAACTGTGTGTTAGTGGGAGTCATACTCCAACAAGTATATTTAAGGCCCTTATCCGCTTTGGAAGCTTGACTAGGCTTTGCGACTGTCAGGATGGCCCTTAATTAATGTCAGCCTACTTACTTCTCAACGAATGCATTGACCAGATATCTGTCATTGTCCTAAAAGCACCGCAAAAAATAATTCAGCTTTACTGATTTAGTCTTCCTTTCGATTATTTTAACACATTGAATACCAGAATTTCAGAGTTATTTAAGTACCTATTATGATTTGTTTCTTCTCGTTAGCATCCATTATTTATTGATTCAAATAGAAAAAGCATCAATGTAAACAAAAATAAGTCATACATTTCTATTACAAACTAAGAGCTTAAATTGTGACCTTGGTGTAAAATGTTCTACATATTCATACATTTGTATGAGTAATGTTTTTTTAATTTAAGAATTATTTAAGGTCTTTCTAAGAGACTGCTTCTGTATGCAATTATACAATAACACATTACATTTACGTTTCTCGTGAAAACACTTAAAACAGTTCTTAAGATAAACAATGTATTGTTTTACCTATAGAAATTCACGACATTCGAGTAAAACATACAAAATTTAATCAAATACAAACATACATAGTTCTCAATTACTTCTTTTTGTCATTGTAATATGTTTTTTTTGATCCTGCAATGCTTAAGAGCCTGTTCGCACTTAGCGATTGTTGGGCGATTTCACGGCGAGGCGATATCGCGCAGTGAGAAAAATCCCTAGTGGTAACATCTCTAAATATACAATTTCATCACTGTCACCCATCCCATTTCCAAACGGGCGAGAGTTGCTTTGCAACAGCGATCATCACCGATCACTATCACAACTGCGCCACAGGCACCTTACAAATAAATAAATAGACTACGACTAGACTACTTACTCAGCTGTTTTGTTTGCCACATATTGCTGGTGCTGGTCAGCAGTCAGCTTATACTGATAATAAGAATCATAGTACGTATCCCCAAAAACAGAATACACTGAAGCCAATATCAAGTATATCTTCCACATGATTGTCCAGTACTGCTGACTAGAATTAGGCTGTCAAGGAAGATATATGGCACAGGTACCTTTAAATATGATTCGGGTGTTTACACAGATGCGGCTTTGCAAAAAGATGCAGAACATTTTTGGACAAATAGTTGACTGTTTTATTGTTATACATACATAATAATAGTAGTTGTTATAATAGGCCTTTAACAATTTATACATGAAGAGTCATAAAACTTATGTTGTAGAGTAGGTAGGCGACAAAAGTGTCATGTTCAGCACATTTGACAGAAGCAAGGCAAGAAAAAAAAAACTGCAATATCTTAAACCTATGGTTATTAAGAGGCACACTGATTGTTGCTATCATGTTGATCGGATTCTTCAGAAGCTCACACTCAAATATCACATCGTAATCATACGTTTTACTTCCAGACAAACCTCTAGATTGAAATCAGAACTTACTCTGAAATTAAATTGTATTTTAACTTTACCACTAGGAATCACTTCCAAGTAACTTACAGGGCTCAGAGCTTAGCTTACAGGGTTTTGATAATGCTCTCAAATAGTTGTAATACATAAAAATAAGAACCATGAATCCCTGGATATATCGTAAGGTCAGAATTACTTCACAATATGAGCATCATCAACAGCCACATGACGTCCACTGCTGAACATAGGCCCAGATTTCCAGAGCGGCCGGTTGCAGGCGGCCTGCATCCACCGAAACCCTGTTACCTTTATGATGTGATCCGTCTATCTTGCGGGGGGGCGTTCGTCACACGCTACGTTTCGCCCCAACGGCCATCAGTTCCTCGTGTTTTGTGCCCCGCCCACTGCCATTTCAACCTACGAACACGCTGGGATAGGTCGGCGACCTTATAGTTCTCCTACCGTTGTCCTCATTTCTGATTCAATCTCGTAGAGAAACACCGAGCATAGCCATAATCCGTTGGGCGACCTTGAGCTTTCTCGGCGGAATGTGGGCTTTCAAATGATCCGTTCACCATGAAGGCAACAATCAGGGTGAATCTGACTAACCCATTATGGATATGGTCGTGAGGGTATGACGTTATGTTATGTTATTTTTATGCAGGTTATTTATTTCTCATTAAAATACAATAAACATCTATGAATGTTTGTTGTTTGTCCTAAACTTAGTGATTCCCGATACCATTGCCTACAGGGTGTGTAGTGACCAAGCTAACTAGTTCAAATAATGTAATCAATGGTTAAAAAGCAGACAGTCTCGCTAAAACACACTTTTCCTTTAAAATTTGCAAGAAATAGATGCAAAACACAAATGTTTTAACATGTCTGCACTAGATAACAATTCCTTGACAGAACGTAAGCATCACGTTTTTATTCGTAAGTTGCGAATTTAACATACTGTATTATTAATGTATTCTCACAACTCACGTGCACATCTGCTAAAGAACATCGTCCACATAATTAGCTATAAAGTCTTTTATTGCTGTTATCTGTTCTACCTATTTCCTACACCATAGTAAAAAAACAAAGTTCATAATATCTAGACATTAAAGAATACCTTTAGGTAATTCGAACCTCCATTTAGTGCCGTGTAGTGCCGGCACGTAAATAGAATAGCACTACCCGCGCTCTTCCCGTGGGTGTCATAAGAGCCGACTGAGGGAAAACTGCCACCAAGAGATGGGCAGCAGCGTCTCCACACATCAGCAGGCCATAATGCGATCGCAAACCCGCCTGCCAAGGGTGGCGACTATGGCAACCTCCCCCAATGCAAGATCACCCAAAAAAACGGCCCCCAGTCTCTAGCGGCCCCTCTATTCCTGGCTACGGCCGCTGGATGCGGATAGCGCAGGAAGGTCGTGTTGGCTATCCTTGGGGAAGGCCTATGCCCAGCAGTAGGCGTCGTTCGGTTGACATGACGAGGATAAAGTATTTTTGCAGTGTTAAAACAGAACTCTAAATATTTAGGTTTCGTCGTAGTATTCAAAAGGCAAAATAATAAGGCAGAACACTTAGCAGTCTGAGCTTATCAGGTCCTGGTATTATAGCTGAGTGTGTATATTTAGTAAATGATGGTCAGCTTGTCTTTGACTACCTCATTCAGGATATAGTCGTGAGCAATTGATAAATGTTATAAATACATGTCAAAGTTTTAAGGCACAAAAACAAACACATTTGGCATACATTAATGATAATCTTGACAGCATCGTGGTCCAGTAGTAAAACAATTTGGCTTGAGACCCGTAATTGGTCCCTAGTTCAAGACCAGCCGGAACACCTTCACGAGTATGTTCATTATGCAATTTGTTCCTAACTACTGGACTACACGGTTTGTTCCTAACTACACGGTGATGGAACATACCTATAAAAAACCCAAGAAACCCAGACAACGGAGGTAGGATCTCTCACGTTATTACCACGATGGGTTCAAGTTCTCTCGGCTTCCATTCAGCATGACGGCAACAATCAGTGTGCATTTGACCCGTTATGTCAAAGTTGTCGGGCACTTGTGTTTCCTGACACAAGTCACAGTATAAACATACAGTAGGTTATCTAAGGCCACCCGCCGAGTTATTAGCCTATGCACATAGACACGCGGCACAGCGCGTCCGTACTGCCGCCGCCCTATGCCTCCCTATTTTATGCTAGCGTGTGCGTGAAATCGCGACACGGCGCGCGACGCGCACGCACACATTCAAACCGAGAGCGGCACGTTTGTATGTAGATGTTTTACTGTATGTTTATACTGTGCACAAGTTGCAGGCCACCGTAGACTCAGTACACAATTATTCGGTCACCGCAGTCGCCTCGCATCGGCGACTAATTTGTGATGTTCCGTCGCAAATTGGTGCGGAGGTGACAGGGATACAAACCGCAAGATTGGGTGGCTATGACGTAGGTACAATGGAGGTCTGTCACGCTTTCCCACTATGCGAAATTTCTCAAACTTCGCGCATCGCATCGGCATTACCTAAACTTAACCTTTATTAGCCACGTAGTTTTACTAAAATGAATTTTTAATTTACATTATATTATTATAATGTAATATTAAGAGGGGTTAGGCGGTCAGCGAATATTCAGATTTCGTAGCCCTCCACGCCTGAGGTGAGGGGGGTCGGGGTCCGCGTTAAGTATGGAATCAACGTGCTCGAAACTAAAAAACGCAAGCGCCATTCACATTTTTATCAAAAAGTGAATGAAAATATTTAGTATTTTCTAAATCTAAAACAGTCACGAAATCAAGATGGTAAATACCTATATATTACCTATATATTTGTGATTTTATACGAAATATTATCGTAAAATACGGTTGTAATGAGCATTTATATGATATTTTAGAGGTAATTTTTTTTTATCGAGCGAAGTTTTTCCAATCGTCATCCCGTCACACATACGTTCTGTAATACATTTTAGTAATTTCAGAGCGAAAACCATTCAATATTTTCAATCATAGCTCATAGATAACAGTCCATTTTACCGTTTTCACCTACTCAGGGCCCTTAAACGACGGCAAACCATGCGCCGCTTGAACTCTCTTAACGTAATTATTTTTCTCTGTTATTCAGCACTATTGATCCTGTATACTCGATTAAAGATCACCGACGATTTAAAAAGAGTAACTGCTGAGTTTCTTGCTGGGTCTTCTCAGTAGAAACAACCTTCCGACGGCCAGTGGTAGAGTCACATTATGTACAGTCAACAGCACATCAGGTTACCCCATTTCCGTTTTTTCTCTCGCTCTTGCCAAATTACATTTGTTCGCGATAGAGCAAGGAGGACTGAACGGAAATGGGTAACGTGATGTGCCGGCCACCGTACATGTATTTTAAATATTGTTTATATATTGTATTATTATGTGTATTATTAAATGGTAAAGATTCTTGACGATTCGAAAGTACCGTGGAATGGTCTCCTTGAAAAGAGAAATATTGAATTGGAATTTGAGGGAGTGTCACCGGTAGAACGCAGTTGGTACGTCCCTATACTTGCTACTTGTGTTTCAGTCACACGTTTGCAAGACACGTGACAATTTCAACAAAAGAAAAACCGACATTATAAATTTTAAGTGTATGTTTTGTTCATTTTATTGCGATAAAAATACCTGACGTTTTATTTAAAAAAATTTAGCCTATATCTTATTCAGATGTATGCAACATTATTGTAAAGTTTCGTTAAAATCCATTCAGTAGTTTTTTACGTAGAACAAACACGGCACATCCACACGTACAAACTTTCGCAATTAAGTGTAATATTAGTAAGAAGTAAAATTTTGTTATATTTTTTGAGAATGTTTGTCATAATGATTTTTATTTATCCTATTGGGTAAGCTCACCGTTTCACTGAAATTATATTACATAAATTATTATTCATTGAGACATAAGTCTATAAAGTTCGTACTTTTCTACTGACTACTCGGGTTCGAAACGAATACGAGAGTACCAAATATGTATTAAAAAATGACTAAAATATTGTCATTTTAACTCTTTGCTGTTCTGTGGACTTCTTAAGTCATCACCATTAATATATACAAAAAGAGGAAGGTACAGCGCGTACGCGTACCAAAAGTGTCCACAAACAAACAGGTTCAATGGACCTGTTTCAAGCCAATATGACAGCGACTTGTTTGCGTACACTTCATTTATACGTCAATGTTTCTAATTCTCGAAGTATGAACATAATATATCTTCCTCTTTTTCTTTATATCAATGGTCATTACATACATTTTTGGAGCTTGCTTTACATCCCGCCAGGTGGCACGTGTTGCTTGAAGCTCGACCCTGTTTATCAGCACACAGGATCTGTACTGTTCACTAATTTTATCTGCCTTGTTTGCCTTACAGCAGGGCGAATGCCCTCATCGTAATTTCTAGCTCACACGGCTAGCCCATGCCGGTCAGAAAATTAGTGCAAAAAAAAAATGTGACATCAACACTCAGCATATTTCGTTACCATGACAAAAAGCTCAACAAAACACGCGGCACACGACACCACCATTAGAAACAGATGCTGGGGGTCTGTGTGTGAATAATAATCACTGGGGTAACTAATTGACAGGCCGACGGGTTTTGACAGGTCGGCTGGGCAGCGGTAATGAGAGGGATGGCAATGATTGCGCTGGGGATGACTGTTTGTAGGCGAGTTTAAATAGTTAAGTGTTTTTATGCAATTTTGTGTATTTTGGGTTTATTTATTTATTCATTAGTTCGTACACAAAAAGACAATTACAATAAACAGACAATTGAGAATACAGGTGAGCTTATTTCTAAAAATAGATTTCTTCCAGCAGACCACGTTGACAGGTAAATATTTTTAAGTTGAGGTGGATAAACAGCTGTGCACAAATTAAAGAAAGTTAAATTAAATGTTTTACTCATAAAATACATACATACTATAATTAAAATACTTAATAATACATATTCATACACTTAAATATACTACACATAATATACCTATATTGACGTCTTTGAATCAAATGCAGTCTCCAAAAGGTATTCTTTTAGTTTTTTTTAGGTAAAAGAAAAAAAAGCTTCTAGCTTTTAAAAGCGACATTCAACGAGTGTTCTGGTCATCGTATTGGAAAACGTGCCTTGGAAATTATTGTGCAATCGTTGAGTAAGGAACATCAATATTCAAAATCAAAATCAATTTTATGTATGTTTTGTGTAATATGGCATAAGTGCGTTTTTTAATATGTTATAGCTTCAGGTGTTTCCTGTAACGATAATGTATTTGGTTAAATAAATAAATTTTAAAAAAACACGGTAAAGCTGCGAGTGATCGATGCATGTTTGCAAAATACGCATTGATGACCTCTCTTGCAATACCCTAACAGGGTCCATGTATTTTAGTTATAATCTTTGTATTGTAACTCTGTATGTGGTGCAAAATAACAAATAAATAAATAAACAAATAAATAAATAAACATTTTTAATATTTTGAACAAATGGTACATAACTGACTTCCGTTCTTATTGCTGTCAACATTTGCAAGTAAGTGGTAGGACACTTGCCCACTTAACCAATGCTACAGCACTAATTAAGCCATAAGCGTGAGGCAATAATATTATAATGAAAAGACGTAGATAGGTTACTTGTGCTAAAAAAATGGCACCCGAAATCAGGACTTTCGACCACCTAAGCAAAACGTTGACAGTTCGAGACAACACTCCGCAACACGTATCTGCCTCGTTTACGCTCTAGTAAATAATCATGCTATCTTGAACACACAGTCAAATTATAGGCACGTACGCCAGGGGTCAATTATTGACTTCGCGTCAGTACTCATATAACCTCTCCACGTCTTTTCCATTGTATCACTAGCTGTCCCGACAGACCTCGTACTGTTGTCAAACATCCAGTCACGTGACTGGTAGGAACAGTTGCTAAGAGAAAATGGAATTGCGGTTTGTCACTATGTTCCTAGCGTTTTCTCATGTTTACTCACCTTTTAAACCTTCCCTGGACTGTCAAGATTATTTCAAGACCAAAATAAGCCAAATCAGTCCAGTGGTTCTCGAGTTTAAGCGAAACTAACGAACAGCAATCCATTTTTATATAAAGAAGATTGCATGCAGGATAAGTAGTGTTCTGTTTGTTACAGTTACATTGCCTTCATCAGCTCTAACAGACATTAATTACTTAAAAGAAGGTTATAGCGATCTAATTTAGTCAGGCGTTTAGTTTTTAATTACTTTGAAATATTGGTAAGACCGAGTGATTGTCACTCTCTGGATTAAACTGGTGTGGTCATCTTCTTTAAGTTCGGTTTGCCTAGCGATTTAGGGTAATGGTTCTGAATTGGGCTATTACACCAGTGGTCGCGGGTTTGATCCCCGCACAGTACTAACATTATTGTGTGCATGAACATGTCTGTTTCTACTGGTCTCGGTGTTTCATATGTATTTTAAGTATTTATTTACAAAAAAAACAACATTTAAGTAATTAGGTTTCTCCGTTCTCTAGTATCACTTAGAAGCATTTAGTACAGCGATAAAACTATTTAAAATAAATAGCAGTTTAAGAATTTATCGCAATAACAGTGAGGTGTGATGGAGATTAAGACTAGTAAGTATTGAACTATGAAAAAATGTTTTTATTATTGTTTTTTTACCATTTTTCCATGCAGTATCTTTTAACTAAAGATCTGAAACCCAGAAAAACATGACCTAATGTCTTTTTCTGGGTTTCAGATCTTTAGTAAGTTGAAAAAAGGTTTATTTTAGTGTAGTGTATACATTCGCTTAGTAGGTACGTCATTACGGTTCACTGTCAATAAGCATAAAATAATAAGCATAAAATGAATTCGCATAATGTAATTACTACTAATGATGATTTTGCATAATACTTATACGTATAACAGGATTTAGCATAAAAATTTTAGCATAAATACAATAAAAAAGCGGCTTACGGGTGGCCCAAGGGCCACCCCCGCCGCACCTAAATCTACTTTTCACTAAATACTCTATATTATAATATAGTAAATACTGGTTACTTACTTAAGTACATATTATGCTAAAACCCAATTCGGCCAAATCAATATTATGCTAAATAAATTATGCCAATTTCATTATGCCAATTCATTTTAGGACAAAACACATTATGCCAATTAAAGGGATCCCACGTCATTACCTACAACGGAGCTGAGTTGATATTGATTAGTTTAACAGTTCCTGTGCTTAGATAATAATATGCTACGAGCTTTTTACTCGTATTTAGATATTAGAAAAATGTTGTATAAATCTCTTTGTTTGATACCACTAAACGGTATCATAAGTATTTGCGACTCATTTATTTTCAAAGTCATACGTGTCATGTTAAATAATCAGGTGCATAACAGTTTAATTACTTAAGAGGCAATATCAACCAGAAAATGGACTACTTTTTTTTTACACCAAAGACGTGTTATATTTGAATAAGCGTTTGTATTATTTTTGTGAATCTCAGTTTTTGAATACTGCGGCCCCCACCGCACGCCATAAGGCTCCAGCCAGCAGGTGCTACTGGGCACGCAACCAGGAGCCACACTCTCAAGCCAAGTTCTCTCCGCTCCATTCATCTGTGCGGACCCAGGAAGACGCCTAATCCACCTGAACCTACCGGCGCAATGGAAGAATCTTCGCCAATTGCTAATGTGCTGGAACTTTGTCAAACTAAAAACCAACACAATACCTATTTAAACTATTAAAGTAATTTCTACTATTTAATTATTTATTACTCTAAGTAAGTTGTTACAAGTTGGAACATTAGGATGGGGCATTAGAATACTGCTAAGGTTTCCCCCCGCCTGTCGTCAGGGGGGAGGCGACTAAAGGGGGCTCCGGGGTCGCTAGGAGAGCACATGGTGGGGACCGTGTGCCTACATTGCACAGGTGACTCTGTTGTGGGCAGCGTTACGAGGGGGTCTCGCACTAACGTTAACACCGGCGTGTGTAAGAGGGGAGGTATAACTCCCCTCGAGTTGAGCTGGGTAGCCGGCATAGCGCGCCAGGGGTCCGCCGGTAGAGTCCCTCGCGGTGTGCGGTTCTGGTAACGCGCAGAAGATGGCCTCCGCGGAGTTTAGTGGGTATTCCCTTTCCTATTGGGGTGGATGAGTCCCACACTCCCCCGTTCTCCTACCCAGGTAGCGGGATAATACGTAAATGCATTCTCTGCGTCAAAATATAATGTTTAAAAAAAGTTGAAGAAAAAAACATGATTACCACAATAATGAATAACAATAAAACTCAACAACTCACTCAAGTTTTGGTTTACTCTTAAGCTTTAAATAGTCTAACGGTCACAAATGACAGAACGTCTTTCTTCAAAACATAGTAAGTATATAAAGTAAAGACAAAAGGTCTGAAATTAAATATCCTACTTTATGGCTAAAATGTATAACTTTCTGTCTTTTTTGTTTTTTTATAGTGTTCTGGCCGGAAATGTCACGTACTATGATAGTTACACAGAAAATGTAATTTCTTTAACAGAATATAAGAAGTATGAAGAAACAAATGTCACCTAGTAAGTTAATTTTTTCGGTAATGATATTATAATTTTGAAAAGCTCACGGGAGACCCATCATAATGTTATGTCTAATTATTTTGTTATTTTGTTTCAAGATCCATTCCCATTTTGTATTTTCTTGGGTGTTAAAAGGCAGGTAGTGTAAACAAGCATTTAATAAAATTATACTCGTAGAGATCGTCTAAGCTGAAATGACGCGCCCTTCCACTGCACCCAAGAGTGCTAGCTTTTTATGCGTATATTTATACATATATATTTTTAGGGGCGCATCTCAATAGACTCTCAGAGGCTGCTGATGCTTTAATCCTAGAAAGATCTTATTTTAACCAACGGTAAAGATACTCATTCGTCATAAAGACGTATTGAATTATCAGCACGTACGCACTTACGTACGCACGTGAAGTAGTTGGTCACGGCTGACGTCGTTAGATGTCAGTCATTGAGCCTAGTCGGAAGCCTTATGGCGGTTTGATAACATCTGACACTAAGGTTGCTCACTAACCTTACACCCCTCCAACAATCCGTACCGAGCCCGCGTTAAAAAACCTCAAAAACTCCACGATACCAGTTTTTTCTTTAATATTCATGCGAAGGCATAAACACTCGCCATTGGCGAAAAACCATCACCTACAGAGGGTGACACCATTAAAAAATACCCCGGTATCGCTTGCGCTTGAGTAAGCCAAGACGGACAGAGTGATATGCCGTGGAACAAAAAAATAACAGCAACTCAGTTGTTTTATTTATTTATTTATTTTATTTATTAGTTCGTACACAAAAAGACAATTACAATAAACAGACAATAGGGAGATTGGAAGTACAGGTTGTTTTCCCGAACAGTTATGAATAGCTCTCAGAATTAGTAAGCTGAATTGGCATTAGCCTGGCCACATCCATTGTGAAACCGATAACCGCTAAGCGGCATCTTCGGTTGGGGCACAGTAAACATGACAGTAGGTTATCTAAGGCCACCCGCCGAGTTATATTAGCCTAGCGTGCTCACAGACACGCGGCACAGCCCGTCCGTACTGCCGCCACCTTATTCCCCCCTATTATAAGCTAGCTTGTGCGTGAAAATCGCGTGCCGACGCGCACGTACACATTCAAACCGAGGGCGGCACGTTTGTATGTAGATATTTTACTGTACTGTGGTTGGGAGCTTGTCTTGGTGAGCGCAGCAACGCCTACCTGCTAGGTGGAGCGACGATTTGCGAATGACTGCTAGCAGAGGCCTCTAGCTGAAGTTACAGCGTGATGGTTTGCATTCGGGAGGCCTACGTTTAGCAAATGACCAGTATTTATTAGACCGATGAAGATGATGGCGAAAACGAAAAACGAATAATATTAAACTCGTTTTTAGTTTACATTGTGTCCATTAGAGTAACGCACACCAAGGCCGTAGGCTTAACGAGTATACTAGAAAAATACTGTTTGTTTATATCTCTTTGTTTGATACCACTTAACGGTATTTTATGTATTTGTGACTCATTTATATTCAGAGTGATACGTATAATGATAAACAATTAGTGTTCACAGCAGTTTTATTTCTTAAGAGGAAACAACTACCAATTGTGCCTACTTGAGTCATAAATATCTTATGTCACAGTTTTGTCACAGTATAAGTATCTCATCTCATCTTATCAACAAGGGAAATGGGAACTCACAATCTCACCTGATCTTAAACAATGATGTATTGACTAAACTTTTTAGTATTTTTTTTATTTAGACTACTAGTTGTGTATCTGTAGCTGTTTTGCGCAATAATTATTTTAACTTTATATAAAAACCTCGTGTCAGAGTGGTTGTTGCCGAACTCCTCCAAATTGACTTGACCGATTTCGATGAAATTCTACATTTAGTTTGTTGAGTAACGACTGCTAGTCTTTACATAAATTGACATGGTAGTGACATTATAGGAAGTCCCTATTTCAGCCTCATTGATTTATCAATATAAAAATAACATTAAATTTCAGCAGATTCATTGATTTATCAATATAAAAATAACATTAAATTTTATGAGTGATTGAGTGATATGTGATTAGTGCCTAGATCGTCTAAAATATAGATAAAAAAACATAAAATACAATGAGAAAAAACAAGAACAATAAATAACTTGGCAACGCTATGGTTTACTCTTAAATAAATAATAGTTTAACAGTCAAATAAAACGAAACTTCTTTCTTTCAAACACACTATATAAGGAAAAACAAAAAACCTTCAATTAAATATTCTAGTTTTTAGCTGAAATGTATAACGTTTTGTTTTTCCTGTTTCTTTGTGGTGTTCTAGCCGAAAATGTCACGTACTATGATAGTTATACACAAGATGTTATTACCTTAGAAGAATATGAGAAATATGAAGAAGCAAATACCACCTTGTAAGTTCGTTTTTTCGTTATTGACTTTGATAAGCTCATGGACCCGATTCTTAAGTCAAATGATTAAGATCCATTTCAATGTTTTTGGATGTACAAAAGCAGTGGAGTGTCAGTAAACTAGCACTTGATTGAAATTAGAATTAATACTTAATTAACATAAAGAAACACCTAGACCGAAACTAACAGACATGACGTTCATTCACACAAATGTTAGTCCTGTGCGGGAATCGAACCCGTAACCTCTGGCGTAGTAGCCTACTTCTTAATTCCTTTACCAAATCGATCGCTTTGTTTTTCTTTGTAGTTGGTGTGCCGGCAAATATGAAGCTTGCGACCCCAAAGAAGGCAGGCGGTTGGATCTTTCGTGCAACAACCTAAAGCGTCCTAGCGTGGGGACTCCTCATACACGGTACATGAACGAACTACCACTACAGTTTGCTGATGGTAAGATTCCGACAGATCCCAATTTTTACACGTTAATATTAAGGTCATGTTAAAAAGAGTAACTGCTAAGTTTCTTGCTGGATCTTCTCAGCACAGAAACACAACTTTCCGTTCTGACCCTGGAATGCCACAAGACCGGCACAAATAATGTCACACGAAAGCCGTGCGCCGGGGACGGAAAGGAATTGCGACTACAGTAAAAATAATGTGAGAAACCCGTTTTGACGGCTTTCAGTGTCATAGAAAAATTATACTTTAATACAATAGAAGTCGACCAATGAGCTGTATTGAGGTTTCGGCATGTGATGAAGTTAAATTTCCAATTGTACTGGAAGGAAGAGTCTGGACTGATCCAGATGGACTTCTATTTTTCAACCTGTTTGGTCCCACTGTTGGGCAAAGGTCTGCCCCAAAGTTCTCCAAACATGACAACACAAGATTTTTGTGTGACCACAGACACGTGTGGCCCAAATTCCAGAATTAGGGCCATATATTAGGGTGCATTCTGCATACGTGGCCAGCCCAGTTCCACTCTAGATTAGCAGTCTGATTAGGGGCTTTCCCCACGTCCTGTATCCCTGTTTTTGCTCAAATGGTGTTACGGATCCTATTGCTATGGCTGTCACTCTGATTCGCTTGACATCTAGAATGCTTCGTTCTATTGCCCTTTGGCAAACCTTGAGCACGGATTTCTTTCAATTAACTGAATATTAATATGTTGTTTGTGTTTGTTAGATAACGGTCCAGTCAAGGCAGTTTCGGGCGAAGATTTGCCTCCTTCTAGGAAAGCACGATTGCAAACTCTTCCAGAAGGTTCCATCCCTGACCAGAGGTTTACAATTTTGTTTGTCCACTATCTACTCTTCGCTGTTGGAAGTCAAGCTACACTTCACGATACAAGTAAGGATTTTAACATTGATTAATTACCCCCTTATTCATAAAAACGAACGCAGCGCTAAAGCATAGTTTAGGCAATTGGCGTGTTTTGTCACTTACTCGCCAATGGCGGCAGCAAAAAGAATAAAAGAGTTAACGTGTTGTTGAAGCGCTGTTTAAGTTTTTATGAATAAGGGGTTTAGTGAGTGAGGTAACTGTATAAGTTCACAGAACTTGAAATATCGAAAATAAGTATACTAATAGCCAAACCTAAGAATAATATTAAAGTCGAACCTATGATGTTCCATTAGACGCGCATGTCCGTCAGTCTGGGAGGTAGTATTGAAATGCAATGGTCAAAGTTGTTTTTTTATTAGTTCACCCCAGTTTATTTATTAATTTTCTGTTTAATTTATTTTCATTTCAAAAATGTATGACTCTGTTGGTTTATTCAAACATTCACTCTGTACTGTAAAACATTGGACGATTTCTAAAGACGATTAAATTGCTGATTTAATTTAATTTAACGCTGTTGTTTGTCCGTATTTCTGTAGGTGTTGTATTTTACGGAAGCATATATCAACTCCAATTCTAATTCCAATTAAAACAACTTGTCTGTTATATTTTAGTTAATTATGTACATTGGACTACGACTTGCTGTCAGCCAGAAGGTAAAGACAATCCTATCTGCTTCCCGTTGAAAGTTACCGATGATGACACTGTTCACCAGTTCTCCGGTATAAGATGTTTGAACATGACTAAACCCCTAACACATCAAACTCAGGGGTGTCTTCGTGACACGGATACCAAACCTGAAAGAGTAAGTGTTTTTATTGAAATTATTAATGACCACAAATATTATTTGGACACAAGGCTGGTTTACGAGGTCGCGAATTACCTTCCCGCACAGCTGAGATCGTCTAAGCTGAAATGACCCCGCCCCTCCATCTCATTTCCGCATACAAGCAAGCACTTTTCAGCTTAGACGACAACCACTCCTGTGCATCTTGTGTGTTGGTATGAGACTGGGCGTTTCCTATGTATACTAAGTATATATTTTAATTCGTAACCAAACACTTTTGATTTTTTCAGATAAATTCAGCTAGTGTCTTCATGGATCTAACTGCAGTTTATGGATTAGACAATAGTTTCAGATCTATGGAAGATGGTATGCTGAAAGTTGACAATGAAGATGGTATAACTTGGCCCGTTGGTGGCAACACCTTTGCTTGTTTATTGAACGTACCGGGAAAAGAAACAAGATGTCACCTTAAAAGTGAGTAACGAGTTGTGAGTCAGTTTATCGAATGTTAAATTTCACATCACAGCTTTTTGTAACAATACACACTTCACTACATAGTATAAAACAAAGTTGCTCGCTCTGTCCCATAAATCGCATAAATGCATGCATGCATGCATCGCATGTACGCATAAATCTTCAAAATTCCACAACGGATTTTGATGCGGGTTTTTATAATACTTAACGTGATTGAAGAGGACACAGGAAAGCTTTGCTGCCTCAAAATGCTGGACTGACTTACCACCAACCATCAGAAATTGTGAAGCTGCTTTACCACAGCAGTTTATGCTGTGGTAAAGCAGCAAAGCAGCAGCAAAAGAGTGGAAAATACAGAAATATTTATAAATTAATTAATTCTGAGGAAAAAAAAGGTTGTGGTAATACTACTCGTATTACTTTAAAATCAAATCTGTTATTTTAAGATAGAAAACTCAGAAAAAAACACTCGGTCTTGTTCTCATGATATGCGGCGATGATAATCCCTAATGCTAAAATAATAACCAAATCTGTTATCTTTCAAATGACTCGGTATTGAAACATACAGCGTGGTCCGAAAGATGCCTTTGGTTATTTTTTTCAATGTTACATTGAAGTCAATACTGTCTTCTCGTTAGTACGATACATTTATTGGCTACAGTATAGAACGAAGGTCTTAATAATTTTTTTTTTTGTTTCTTACAGCTGAATTGAATAGTTTGTTTGGGATCAATTTCATTGGCATCACATTTTGGCGACTCCACAATCACTTTGCTGAAGAACTGCGTAAAATAAACCCTTGTTGGGATGACGATAAGCTGTTTTATCATGCCAGAGAAATCAACATTGCCTTTTTTGTACAAATATACTATTATGAACTTTTGCCGGCGTTTTTCGGTAAGACAATATTTAAGAAAGTTAAAGGTGATAGACGTTAAAGTGAAACAGATTGTTAAGTGAGAACAACGGGCCGTAAGTGAGGCGGTATTCGAGGCCTTTATTTGTTTTTTTAATAAACTACGGCGCCAAATTGTACTTATGAGGTGTTCCTTCCTTAGCCACTGGCTAAACTTTCCATTACGCGGTACGCATGTCAAAAATCAAAACGCAGACAACTCAACAAACACGCAAACGCAGAAATTTTAAGTGAAATCAAAACGCCAAGAATTTCTACCTGCCTACATTAGCGCTTATTCCCTCAGCGAAATGTAGAATAAGAATAGAATAGAAGACGTTTAAATGTGAACATTTTGCTGAGGGAATTCGAACCCAACGTGGTAAAGGGCGAGCCTACCGCCCTTATCCGGGTTGCTTGGGTTTTTATATCGGCGTTTTCCATCCCCGGAAAGTTAGCCGCAAATTGTACAATGAACACAAAGTCGGTGTGTTCCGGCCAGATTTGATCCGGGACCATCAAGTCCCGAGCCAGAGTGTTAACTACTGACTGGACACGACGCTCTCTTTACGAGTTTCACTATCTGTCACATTTTTTTACTTAAAGCCAAACCAAAACCAAGAAAACTTGTTTTAATGTCTCACTTATTTACTGTAAGCCGAGTTTAAAACAATATAGTTAACACCACTAACTGAACAACCTTTTATTACAGGAAGGTCATATTTACTGAGACATGGACTGATTTCAAGAGATGGTGGTTTCAGAGACTTATACCAAGAAGATTTGCCGCCACAGCTATCTTTGGAATACTCTTATATTTTACGCTGGGGTCATACAATACAGCCAGGCTTTATAGAGTAAGTACCTGAACCTCACTACCTTTATGAGAATGACTTGCTACCTGACCGATGTCATGGGCCAGTGGTGATACCTCACCCGGGAATGATCACCGATGTACGACACTCACAATTAGACGGGTATTGGGATGATTTCCCACCACGAACAAAATTTTTAGATGTATTTGTCGCACATCATCAACATCATTGTTCTTTCGGAAGCCGTGTTAACGGGCCGTGTAGTTGGTCCCGGCCAAACACTTTTAATTTAGTTAGTAAGAACTAAAGTAAAGTTTATTAGTAGGCTCTTAGACAGAATACAGTGGGCGGACATTATTTTTGCTTAGTCACAAAAATCGCCTTTTACATTTTATTCTCGACAAGACATACAAAATGTGGTTAATAACAGAATATTAATGTTTTGTAATATTTTTCATAATATTCCAGAATGTACGATAGCTCCGGCAACTATAACAAACAAATACCTGCACCTAACATGACTCTGAGAACTGGTATGCTCCCGTTGGACAATAATATGGAGGGCGCGACACAAGGTTCCTTCAGGCAACCTGCAGCCAAAGTTGATCATATTGTCGATCCTGCTGTAAGTTTGGTATTTCAATTGTACTTACCGCGGTTATCTCAAGAAAACATCCAAAAAATGTTTACAGAAAGCATTAAAAACATTTGTGTCCATATTAAGTAACAGACGTAAGGACATTTACACACAGTACTTATCATTCCTATAAGTCCTAGTCCACGTTGCGACTTTCACAGTTTTACGAGGCAATGGGTTGCGCAAAGAGGGCAATCGGAAGCAATATGCTGTTCATACAATATTTCACCAATGAACGTCATAGCATAAATTGTATTGAACTTTGTCAAATCTTTTCTAAATTTTGCAGGGCTATTAAAATCTTATCGTTTGAACATTT
Organism: Udea ferrugalis; assembly: GCA_950022985.1. NCBI lineage: Eukaryota > Metazoa > Arthropoda > Insecta > Lepidoptera > Crambidae > Udea > Udea ferrugalis. Next base: position 1,924,221 of record OX465521.1, read on the forward strand.
TATTGATCATGAAAATATAATTTCAGATTGCTCAAAATGGTTTAAGCGGCCTTCATCGCGCTTTTGACATTATGGCCGCTGACTTAGTGAAAGGACCTCTTTCGGGTATTGATTCCTATGTCAATTATCGGAAGTTGTGTACTGGTCGAGAGTACAACACTTTTAATGATTTAGCTGTGGATGTGGAGCCTGAGGTAAGCAATGATTGTATAATGAAAATAGGTAGATAGGTTACTTGTGCTAAAAAGTGGCACCCGTAATCAGAACGATTCGTACAACTGAGCAAACTGAGCAGACTATGTTTGCAGTCTGAGACGACACTTCGCAACATGTATCTGTCTCGTTTACGTTTTAGTAAATAATCGTACTGTCTTGTGCACACGTCAAATTAACTGCGTCGTACCCTGTGAACATTTTTTGACTTCGCGTTAGTAGTGACATAACCCATCTACTTATTCATTTATTTATTCATACAACAATTGAACAAACCGGCTTACAGTTGCCCAAAGCGCCGGTTTGTTTAAAATTACAATTTAAATAAAAAATAAAATAGAACAAAATATTGAATATGCATGGCTAATTCCACAATAATATTACAAATCAATCATTTAAAATTATTTTTAAGTACCTACTTATGTCAATTAGATATCACAATGTCCAAAAAAACATGATGTCAAAATATTACAATAATTACATACACACAACACTTAAAATACAATGTTCATGTCAAAATATTACAATAATTACATACACACAACACTAAGAAGACAATGTTCAATATATATTAAAATTAGTAAATTAACAATAAAAATACTGAGTCAAACTTCCACGACTAGAGGTTAATGTTTAAATACGCAAAAGCTTTCCCAAGTAATGATCCAAGATTGTCAGCAAATAAATCAATACTGTAGTCATGGACGAGCATATCTCCGATTAAATTTAACGCACGGAAAGTAGGTGCGTGTGCGGCATATGAGGTGCGCGTCGGAGGCCGCTGCAGCAAGCGCGGGCGCCGCCGCGGCGCGACAGTCCCCTCCTCGTCCCAACCCAGACGCTTAGGAGCCACTAGTGCCACTTGGCCTAATATCCGTGGGCAATCCATTTTTGTTGTGTATTATAGCCAGATAGTGTTTCAGAAGCTGTATAACTCTCCTAAGTTTGAGACTGTACATATCCACCATGCCCAGAACAAATGAAGATGGATACAAGAATGGATAGTATCCGTATTTTTTCTTGTACAGCCAACGAGCATACTTCCTCTGTACCCTCTCCACCATAAGACAGTACTTGTCTTCATTTGGATCCCAGACAATTGCACCGAACTCAAGCTTGCTGCGAATATAAGCGTTGTACAGCACCGTTGCAACTCTCGGATCATCGAACTGTGCACAAGTTCTAATTATGAAACCTAAGGTTTTGTTTGCGGCCTTACATATTTGCATTACGTGTTTATGGAAATCCAAATGAGAATCCATGATTAGTCCCAGGTCTCTAATATCACTTACTCTATCCATGCTTACGTCTTCCAGGTAATAATCATTATTTAAGGGTTTCTTTTTCCGTGTATACATCATCATTTTTTTTTACGTCTACGTCTTTAAATTGTGATATCATTGGAGGTACGCAGTTAATTGAAAGTGTTATTTAAAAAAAAACACAGGTAATTGCTGGATTCTTCTCGATAGAATCAACGTTCGAACCGGTAGTAGAGTAACATTATGATTCTTTTGTTGTTACCGTTTATCGATATAATATTGATGACTGGTGTAATGGTGAAGCAGTCAAATTATTTGTTTAAACCAGAGGTCGCGGGTTTAACCCACAGCTCGAACATAAATGTGACTCGCTTAGGGACGAAACCTGTGGCCTGTGTGGTGTAAGTATGTCTCGCAGTAGGATTGTATGATCCGCCGCATTGCAAAACGGCGTTGCTTTATAAAATCGACCAACCCGCCTGTGACATCGCTTATGCATAAACATATCTGTGTGTATGGCAAACATATCCAAATTTGCACTCTCGGTGCACAAGTAAGCAAAACTTTAGCTATTAGGTATACAAAAATCTAAATTTGTCACAGAAGCAATTGCGTGAGGCGTGTAAGTTTTACAAAGTTTTTGTTTTGTTCCAGTACATTGAAATGATGAAAACTGCTTACAAAGACGTGAGAGATGTCCCGCTGATGGTTGGAGTTTGGCTCGAGAAGCTGATTCCTGGTGGCCACGCTCCAAGAACCTTAGCTTGTCTGAAAACCAGACAAATGCAGAGATTTATGCGGTACGACCGACATTGGTATGAGCGTCCGAACCGCCCCAATGCGTTTACATGGCGTAAGTTGACTATTATAATTTTAACGAGTTGTGGCGATAAGGCGATGATGCAGCCTTTGACTAACATTAGCGCTGAAGAAGTCACCAGTACTTTTATATCTGGTTGAATTTCACGATTCGGGGTTCCTTCTGTCGTAACAACTGACCAGGGCCGCCACTAATGAAATAAATAAAATCTGAAAATCCTCCAGACAGCAGCAAAACTGAATGGACTGCACTCAGCTAATGCCTGGACCTAAAAGGCTCAGGCGCTGGTTTTCAGTTTTCAATTTGATGGGATATGTGGAAGTATTACTCAGCAGTTTCTTGATTACATAGGTACATACTCGTTTCCTTATTTACAGAACAACTTCGAGAAATAAGAAAGGCATCAATAGCACTGGTATTGTGCAAAGTCGGGGATACAGTCACCCATATACAACCTAGAGCTTTTCTCCGTGATGGACCAAGGTAAATCAACCCTCTTATTCATTAGTATTTGACACAAGAACGGAAACTCTTACTCTTATTTCGCTACATACTACGGAACTAAGCTCGTCGTAACTTAGCGGAGTTAGTGAGCTAAAATGGTAGAGGCCGGACAATAAACCCGGAAGATGGATGGTTAACCAGAAAAAAGTAGCAAAGAATCCAGTAGGCGCTGCCTGTGATCTGTCCTCTATATAAAAGTCTATGAGGGCGAAAACCATAGTCCCGGCAATAACAATATTTCTGGCAAGCTTACTGTCCATACTATAAAACACTAACGAGAAGTGCTATAATTTAGAATCAATTTTAGAGCCGATTCGGATATGTTTTTTGATTCATAATTTTCCAAACATCCTTAACTGATTTTGTAATATTTTATTATTGTTAATTCGACATCCTATGACATCTTTTTCATGAAATGTTTCTCTTTACAGGAACCGAATAACAAGATGTGCGAATATCCCGAATGTCAGACTTAGCGCTTGGAGGGACCAGTCTTGCAACATGCAATGAACCTTGCATGTTCTTTCTAAATAATCTTAATAAATAATCTTTCTTTATACCGTGTTTGAAGTTTATTTTCCAATGTAAATAAATAAATATCCTAATTCCCAGTAGTCCACACAGCGCCAAACTAAAAACTTATTATTTCTTTGAAGGACAACATCCGAAATGAGGATATCAGACAGTGAATTAGGGTTACACATTCATATCTCTCAAAATTGCTAGTTTGTTGCTGACCAGTGTTAATCAAGAACCCGCTCAACGGTTATAGGTCTGTTAACCAATAACCGTTGGGCGGGTTTCAAATTTTTAAAGAGCACTTGCTACGTCGAGAATTCAAAACATCTTTGTTAACAGGTTTAGTGTTACAAGCGCTTTTGAATTGTCAACAAAACAAACAAAAATACACTTAAATAATAAAATAAAAATAATCAATAAATACACAGTATACAAACATAATGTGACCTGTGCTGAGAAGAACCGGCACGAAATGCTAAGAGTATTGCTAAATACTCGTAGCATTCCTTGTACAAGCGTACAACTGTAAGTTTACTAAGATTAGGGTATTGACAATATAAAGTGAAGATTGTTAAGCAAAACAACAGACCAACAGACAGTGAATATACACATTATAATTTCGTGGGGCCATTACATTTAAATAAATGTTTTTCACTGTCTGTTTACCGCTTAAGTTTGTTTTATTTAACTTGACGATTGAAATAAAAATACTAAAACTTATAACATTAAAATTAGTGAATATGTAGGTAGGGATTACCTACACAATTTTTTTTTAGGACTTGAGAAAGTCCTATAAAAAAAATTGTTTTACTGACCTAGTTTAACTGACCTCAGAATGTTTTATTTTCAAATGGCACACAAGAACAAACGCAAAAAATACCAACACGAGATAACACTGAAACGGTTTCAAATCAGTCAGCATCAGCATATTATGTCAAGTCTGCATGCATGCTTGTTTGTGTCATACATGCTTAGTTTTGCCATAGGTAGGTCATTATTTGTATTATAATGTTTGAATTGGACTAGTCCAATGAACGACGATTTTGATAACGACTTCTTAATAAGTATAATTTGGCGAAAAACAGATGTTTGAACAAAACATATGACAGAATTATTTTAAAATTAATTATGCAGTAGGTAGATACTTCAATGGTTGGTGAACAAATTTATTCGTATAAAAAATACCACTAGCATTTTCGACTAGTATAAAAGACGAGAGAAGTTCGCTATTTCAATATTATTATAAAATGCACTAAAGATGCAGCACTATATAGTGTTTTTAGTGTTTTTATCCAGCGTTTTTGCTGATAGCAAAATTCGTTACGACACTTTTACTGGGGATCCTATCAGTTCAGAAGAATACAAGAAATATGAAGAAGCGGGCAACACTTTGTGAGTAAACATTGCATAAAATATTAGGGACGTCTTTAATGATCATTTTGATGAACATTCACCACCTTACATTCATTAAGACGAAAACAGACTCATAGCATGTCGTTAAATGTTGTAACGTTTTGTCCCTTTCACTCTTGTTACTGTCGGATTTTGCGAGTAAGCGACAAAACACTTCAATCTCCGCACCAAGGCTGCAGTGTTGCATTAGTTTTAATTAATTAATGAGGGAATAAACTTGTGCTAGGGCTCTGACCAATATAACAATGTCTGCACTTGCGCTCTAATCACTCCAATGATACCTCACTCCGAAAATTCAGTGTATACAGTTGAGTGCTGTCACAGCAGAGCACCTACTGTGAAAAACTGACTGCAGTGGCATACAACAAACACAGCGTGAGACACCTAAGCTAACACGAACAGTGCACCTTTCGAGGATATCCTCCCGGGCCTTAACTTGAAGCGGCCGGCCTGGAAGACACTCAACAGGCTGCGGACCCAGGTCAGAAGATGCAAAGCCAGTCTGTGCATATAGGGGTACATCGATGATGCAGGCAATGCTTGCAAGTGTGGTGCTTTCCTCTAGGCTATGAGTCAGTCAGTCAGGGACTGAGCTGCACATGCGATTTTCCAATTTGAGCAAATAAACATACCGTGATGGTGTTAGAGTTTTGGTCACATATAATTTGGGGTTGCTATCGACACGATAAGGAGAATGTGGTGACAGGAAGGCGCTTCCCAAAAAAAGATGTTACGTAACAAACGTACAACGTAATGATGAACTTTATTTGTAACGTAAGATGAGATAAGATAACATGTAATTTATTACTCCACATTTTTTTAAATTGTGACGTCTGTTCAATACGCAACTCAAGAGTAAACTACTAAGCACTTCATTTTGCCAAGGTCACTAAAACGTTTATTGCGGATAATCAAGTCATTTATAACCTAAGGTTTCTTATCTCACCAGGGTTGAATAGTCTATTTGCTTAAAGTTGACATTATGTTTATGTTCACATTTTCACAGTTTCCTCTATAAAGTTGTTGTTGTTGTTATGATAACAAATTCAAGGCCTTAACGATTTTTAGGAGTTTCTTCCTTGGAAGATTAAACTTAAGAGATATGTACTTCTGCTGTTGAAAAGGTCTAGAAAAACTCTTGAAATCACCTGCAAACCTTAAAATCTTTACAATAATGTAGACTTGAATGTTATTCCATTGTTATTCTACTTTACAGCTGGTGCACCGGCGAGTACAAACCATGTAATGAAAGCGAGGGCCGGAGGCTTGACCTTTCATGTAACAATCTGAAATATCCGACGAGAGGGATGCCTCAAACACCTTATATCAACGAACTACCCCTTGAGTACAGTGATGGTAAATATTTTACTTCCATCTGGGGTGGCATTCCGGCTAACATCACTTCATATCTCGGTGCTTATCACTTACTTCAATCACTAATACGCTTCACTTTGAATCAGTATTTTCCTTAATTTTGCATGTAAATAATGACTAAATATTTTTACTTGTTTTTTTACTCTCAACGACCACAGTCGCAAATAAATTGAATTTTAAAGATAACTCACCATGAGGGAAGTGAGTTTCGGCGCCAACCGGAATACCATAGCTGGAGTTTCTAGTATGGCAAAATAGTTCTGATTTTTATTTTTTGTGTATAAATTCTTAATAAGAAAACCTTGTTCTCAGTCTTCTTGTAATATTTTTTGCAGATAATGGGCCAGCCAAAACCAAATCAGGGGAAAACTTGCCAAACGCTAGAAAAGTAAGAATGGCGACGCTTCCAGAAGGTTCTATCCCTGATCAGAAATTCACAATTATGTTCGTCCACTACATGCTGTTTGGAAGTTTTATACAGGACCCTACAATTCTTGATACACGTAAGTTGCGTGTTTTAACAAGAAAGAGCCGTTATGAGGAAATCATTCAATAGCACACAGTTTAACTTTCATAATACCTATGCTCGATTTTTCACAATATTTTACCTATAACGCTTGCATAAATATAGTTTTAATTAGTTAAAAGGATTTTGAAATAAGTATGCCTATCCATACTTCATACCTTCAATACATTTCAGATGGAAACTTAGTTCTTACGTGTACTTTTGTTGTGTTTGTATTATAAACACCAGGCGGTATTATTTAAAATCTTCTTTCAAAACAAACGGAGTTCGGAAAAACCCAATTTCACGTTACTTTAGGTACAAGATAAGAAAATAGTGTAGGTAACATTTATTCTGTTATTTTATTTCCAGTTAATTACGCCTTAGTGACAACAACTTGTTGCCAGCCAGAGGGAAAGAACAATGAAATGTGTGCCCCATTAGAAATCCCTGCAGACGATACCGTTCATCAGTTTTCTGACATCAATTGTTTTAATATGACCAAGCCTTTTACATATCAATCACAGGGATGCATTCATAGCCAGAAAATGAAACCTGAAAGAGTGAGTTAAAAAATACTTCACTTCTTCGATATTGAGTCAAGTATGGTGTATTGAGTCCAATTGTATTGCCTTCATACACTCCTGTTTACATTAAAACATTAACATAAACTCAGAGAAGGCAGTGAAAATGGTGTTTTTTTATAAACACATGCTGAGATTCTACTGTTAAGTATCCTTCCTTCCTTTAGTGTGCTTAAATAAATAAATAAATCCTGTTACCCTTCGGTGTCGCTCTAAGATGGCCAGTGTCAGGACGTATTGTGTGTCTGAGAGGGGTTCCGATTCCCAGCAACCCCGGTTGTTGCCAATCTAGAGGGCTAGGCACGAGTACCTTTATATTTATCTTTATATGCGTATGGGGTCGTTCGTGCCTTCAGTAGCCAAAAATTAAAAATTAAATAAGCTAAAAATGAAATAGTTCTGCGCATTTGTATGGGTGGGCAGGTCCCTCACAGGATGGACCAACGATCTGATCAAGGTCGCGGGATGCCGCGGATAGCGCAGGACCGATCATTGTGGAGATCCTTGGGGGTGGCCTATGTGTAGCAGTGGGCGTCGTTCGGCTGACATGATGATGATGATGGGTCAAGGAACCTGGGACCTGGGAAGGAACCTGAAAATTTAAGGAAATATTTTCGGTTTTGAATGCTGTTGATGTTTGGATATTTCGTTTTCTTTTACTATCGGAGTCCATGGATTTGATCAACTGATTATCATGTTATTTTATTTTAGATAAACTCTGCAACTGTTTTCATGGATTTGAGAGTAGTTTATGGACTAGATGACAGATTCAGGACTATGAAAGATGGTATGCTACAGGTAGATGAAGAAAACGGTAAAATTTGGCCTGTAGGGGGCAGTGAACTTCCTTGCATGTTAAATATACCAGGAGAAACAAGATGTCACAAAAAACGTTAGTTTTGTTAGCGTCTCGTAGTATTATTTATGGATTTTACATCTGAACAATTTATGATACTGTTTGTTTTTTTAGCGGATATAAATATCTTGATCGGAATAAATTTCTTGAGCATCATATTTTGGAGACTCCATAACTACTTTGCTGGAAAACTGACGACAATGAACCCTTGCTGGGATGACGATAAACTATTTTACCATGCAAGAGAACTCAATATCGCCCATTTCGTGCAGATTTACTATTACGAAGCTATGCCACAATTTTTGGGTAACTTGATTGTATTTTGTAGGGCTCTTTTTTGTACTTTTTATTATTTATGTTATTATGATTGCACATTATTGTTACTCCACAAACTTCTTCTTTAAGCATCCTAGGATTGAGTACTAGGACTGTGATTACGTTTTAAGATAGAAACAAAATAGAAAAGAATTAGATTTGTACCTACTTTCAACTTTTGCAAATCAGGCAACGCCTCTCACAATTCAATATTTTGAGATTTTCACACTTACCTCTAACCTTCTGAGACGTTGAACATGCAGAAATATTCTTCAACTTTAACACCCTATTTTAAAAAAGTAAAGCAACGCCGCAGCACTAGTTTATTGATTGACGTGTACTTTCACTTATTAGCAAATGTTGGTAGCTTCGAAAATCAAAGTGGCAAAAAGTTACAGTACTTAAGGTGACTAGACAGTGTTGTTGTAGTTGTTGTTTATGAGTTTAGCTTTGATGAATAAGGATTTACACTTAACCACTTCAGAATAATCGGTGATGAAAAAACTTTCATAACCGCAACAATCAGTTTGCTTCCTGACCCAATCTTAGATTTGGCTAGAGCGTCAGCTAAGTTTTGAATTTTCTTCAAAATATCATTATTACGACTATACGAATGAATTTTCGAGTGAGCCTTCAAAATATCGTTATTACGACGATACGAATGAATTTTCGAGTGAACCCAGAGTTTCGAGTGAGTCATTTTTCTTACAGGTAAGGAATTTCTTCAGGAACAAGGAATTATATCAAAAGATGGTGGTTTTAGAGATTTATACGATGAAGATTTACCACCACAGCTAGCAAAAGAGTACACTTATATTTTACGTTGGGGTCACACTATACAGCCTGGATACATCAGGTTAGTTGAACATACAGTTATGTTTTTTTAATAAACTGACTATTATAGTTAAATCATGAACAAATGCTTGTTTCTCCCAGTCTGACTTCCTGAACCTGAGATTTATGCAAATCTCAGGCTGTGAAGGTATTATGGATATTTTAATTTGGTGCCTTCTTGAGGATGATTTTGTTAGATGTTGTTCTGTTGATATGACCAATATGACACAGTGGGAGATTGTTGCTTAAAGTTTGATTGATGAATAAAAAGTGCTTAACCAGTAAGTCACAGGTTTCAATTTCAGGAGTGCAATGCATGTTTTTTTTTTGATCGTCCAACAGTGGAGCAGAATTAAAGCTAATTATTTCACTTGTCACTACATAGTATAAAACAAAGTCGCTTTCTCTGTCCCTATGTTTGTTTAAATCTTTAATTTTGATATGGTTTTTTTAATAAATGGAGTGATCACAGAGGAGGGTTTATGTATATTATAATATGCCATTGCTCCCGTGCGAAGCTGAGTTAGTAGTTTATTTATATTGCGATCTCCCTTTTTTATATTTTAGTATGTTCGATGAGTCTGGAAATTATGTAAAACAGATGCCTGTGGGAAACCTCACCTTGAGAACTGGCTTCTTGCCTAAGGACCAAAACATGGAAGGTATTACACAAGGCACATTCAGACAGCCTGCAGCTAAATTAGATCACGTTGTTGATGGTCAGGTGAGATTTTTCATGCATTTGGTAGATTTTATTTTCAATCATAATTTACATGGTTTTTCATAAAAATAAATAGAATACATTATCATTATGCAATGAAATGGAATGGAAAGGTTCTCGAATGGCGACCGCGTACCGGACTACGTTCCGTGGGCAGGCCCTCCACAAGGTGGACCGACGATCTTGTCAAGGTCGCGGGAAGCCGCTGGATGCCGCAGCGCAGGACCGATCGTTGTGGAGATCCTTGGGGGAGGCCTATGCTCAGCAGCGGGCGTTGTTCGGATGACATGATGATGATGATGCAATAAAATACCAAATGCTTAAAAATAATGAAATGTAAAAGTGAAATGGTGTCCCATAAAACGCTAGTTCTAAGAAACACTATTTAGTTGTTGTAAAACCTAGTTCTTCTGCCAGAAAAAAGTTGTAAGAACCATGTAATATCAAGTCAGTTATTAATTTATTATATATTCTGAATAAATTGACTCGGCCATCGCATGAAGACAATAATATGAAACAACAAATAAGACTCATAAGTCTGGCTGCCAAGTCAACTATCATACGATATGTTTATTTCAGATGGCACAAACGGCCTTACCTGTTGTTCAAAAGGCATTTGATCTAGTGTCCGCTGATTTAGTTAAAGGTTCACTTCAGGGCATGGCACCATACATAAAATACCGGGAGTTGTGTACAGGGAAGGAATATGGCACTTTTGAAGACTTGGCCGAAGATATGGAGCCTGAAGTAAGTAGAATGCAAAAAAACAAGAACTTTTTTCCGCAGTTGAAATACTCGCTTTTCTGATTAGAACAAATCCATCCAAAAAAATATATTTTGATATTCTGCGTGTTTATATACTTTGGTAATTGTTTAATATTTATATAGATATAGATTAACATTATACAATCAATGAGAAAGAGCGCATTAAAAACTCTGGCTGTTAAATACTCACGTTGACGCCAGTTAAACAAATATGTTCTAACATTAAATCATTTTTGTCTTATTTATATCCTTGGCTGTGATTTGTGAAGCCATAATTAAGCAATAAAAACGAGACATCACTCGACGAACTCTTCTATAGCACATTGCAAATCCGAATTGTCTGTTCCAGTATATTGAAATGTTAAGTCATGCTTACAAACATGTCCAAGACGTTCCCCTATTGGCCGGTATTTGGCTCGAAAAGTTCATGCCAGGTAGCTATGCTCCAAGAACTCTGGCCTGTTTGAAGAGCAGACAGATGAAGAGGTTCATACAGTACGACAGGCATTGGTACGAGCGTCCTAACAGGCCCAATGCGTTTACAACAGGTTGGTACGGTTTTGGTGACCCCGTCTATGTAGAATCTCAAAAATAGGGTCTTTAGGTAGACTCAGGTTGGACGTACTATTAAGCTCTTGATCAGTAATATTAAGATTGTAAATGAAGGTTGTCTAAAAATATGCCTCTCTAGCGTCAACAAATCCCTTCTTGTTATGTTCATTTTATGTAATTAAATTCTACCGAAAGATTTTTCCGTAAAATCATCTTACGAACTTACTAATGAAGCAAGTTCAAGTTTCCTAATTCAGCAATACGCATGCAGATTAAAGAAAAACAAAATGATAAGACGTAAGCAAAGTGAAGCATTCGCGTTTTAAAGTTGTTTTGGTACTTGTTTAATGTTTATAGGGAGACAGTTTTTTATCTGCTAGCAATAGTTAATGGTTTATTGCAATAGGTGTATAGTGTGCCATAGTTAAAATATGATGTACGCGTGAAATTGCGAGTATAGGACATTATTCCCCTTGTATTCATAGTGTAGAAATAAAATTGTTCTGTTTTGTTTTAAATGTAATATAAATGTTAAATATTCGTAAAATTCCTCAAAATTGGACCTTCAAATTACTGTTAAAGAGGGCGATTCAGATCGTTATCGTACGATTTGATAACTTTCATTTAATTTCAGTGAATCGCTTGTTCAGCGAAAGCGCTTGCATATTTTATATGATAAAGCCAATGGCACCTAGTATTTATTAGGATATTATGCAGGCACCTCCCACATAAAAAAGTGGATTTAAAATTTAATAAAAATGACCGAATCGTACCATAACTCGGTTCTGAAGTCGCTCTCCTGAATCGCTATCCAGGATTATTTCGAGCTGTATACTGTCACTAATACTAATAAATGAAATGACATGTCAATAAGCTATAAGATTTAGGGCAATAAAAATTCCTTGTTGTTAAAGTTATTAAAATTTCCTTATAGAACAACTTCAAGAAATAAGAAAAGCGACGATGTCACGGGTGATGTGTGATGTTGGGGATTCAGTAACTGAAATTCAACCAAATGCATTCCTTCGTATTGCAGCTGGGTAAGGAACATACTTTAAACGGCCTGTATACGTCCCACTGCTGGGCACAGGCCTCACCTCAACAATGAGGTGGAACGAGCCATACTCCAACACGCGGGCTCAGTGCGAATTGTTGGAGGGGTTTGAGGTTAGTGAGCAACCTTAATGTCAGATGTTATCAAGCCGCCCTTAGGCCTCCGACTAGGCTTAACGACTGACATCTAGCGACGTCAACGGGGACCAACTTCTTAACGTGCCTAAAGTAAAGAAGAAAATAAATAAATTCTTGGTTTTGTCAATAAGTCTGAGTTCGAATCTCCGATCATTTGAGTCAGTATGATGGTGATGTCTCGCTTTCATTCGAATCAGTCGTAATTCGAGTTTGATTACTAAGCGTCCAATGTGTCATCGAAGTGCAGATATTTAACTAGCTGCAACTACGCATTTTTAAAGTTAATATTGCTAGCACAGCTGAAAAAAACTTCAAGGCTGTATTGATAATGACCTAGTTTCAACAATAAAACATTATCATAGGTTGGATATTACATCGCATAAGAAAGTTGAACCTGCAATAATTTATTTTAAAAATATCACGTCGTGTAAACCCTATGACTCTCCACTGGGTACACGCCCATTTATACTTATGTGTCCATGAGTCCATGCTATGATAGCATTTCAATTCAATTCAAAATATCTTCATTTAAATAGACCTGAGACAATTGCTTTCAAATCGTCAAGAAATAAACCAAACAAACAAAAATACACTTAATAATAAACTTGGATATTAAAATAGAAATAATAAATGAAAACACCGCCGGAACCCATCTACTTTGTGTTTATTGTACAATTTGTGGCTAACTCTCCGGTGATGGAAAACACCGATTTAAAATCCAAGCAATCCGGATAGCAGCGATAGGCTCGCCACTTCCTTCGGTTGCCTTCTGAATTTTTCGTTCACCGTGACGAAGACAGTCAGTGTCTCTTTGACTAACCCATTATGAATGGAGAATGAGCAGCCTATTGGTTACTTCATGTACTGTACAGTGTACTTGTCAAACCCATATCTGGACCGGGAACCCGTCACTTGTCCGAAATTTACTAGTCCGATTTTCATTTGACTAAAAACTATTGACCAACATTTCATTTGCCAGATGAATTGTTTGATATATTTTTGACCCGTCGAAGTATCTTTTGACTTATGTGTCGTTTTACCGAACTACGTACTACCGAATTACAGAATAAACTTTTTTCTATTGCCCGAAGTTTTTTTTCAACTTTTTTTATTTACCTGATGACTTATTTGGCATATGATCACTTTACCTAGACGACATTTTACCGAATATTACTAGGCTACAACTACTATATAATAACGTTTAACGTCTCGTTAAAGTCGATTTTCAGTAATTTCAACTTCAGGGCGAATCCGACTCAGTCAACCCCGACACCACGTGGTACTTGTTTTGCCCTACCCCAACAGTGTTATGTAAAAGCGCGTAGGCATGGAGGGGCGTGGCGGCCAGCATACTGAGGAGCAGGTGGCTACGAGCGAGGCACTGCCGCTGAGCGAAAGCTATCTGTGACGATTAGCACGCGAGGAACCGCCGGAGCCCCGTTATGCCGGAGCCGTGACAGGATTCTTGTGTTTTCCTTAAACTTGCATGTTGAATACTTGCATGCTGTTTGCCTGCGTACATGCTGTCAATTTCTTATTTTATTTTCAATTCAAAAATTAGGATTTTTTTCTGGGTTTTATAAAATTGGGTTCTATGATCGTTTGGTAAACTAAAAATATGGCCAAACAAACAGTGGTCTAATGATTGTTCTGGAAAACAATACTTTGGACAAGTGTCATTTCGGCTAATCGTCACTTCGGTAAAACGTTTTGTGGCCTAATGAAACGTCTGGCAAACGAAAAAAAACCAGTTGATAATTGGTCAACTATAGTTCGCACGGCCAATGATGATCCCTATGACGTTTCAACTGACAGTTGTAATAGTGATGCGAAACAATTTCGATAAAATGCAATTTTTTTAGGCAGTCATCCAGCCAGGTCATTCAACAATTAAGCAATTTTTATTTATTTTGAAAAAAAGATTACGCGCATTGATTGACGTAAAACACTAGATGAAAAAGTAACAGCCTTATTATATTTTATTTTGCTATACTTAAATTTTTATTCAAATTGCATAATTTAAAGAGTTTAGAATTCTTTTTGAATTGAATTTTAAAGAATTCATAATTCCACCGTACCGAGTTTTTTTAATTCAGTCTGTCATGTCTTGTCACGGATAGCTGCAGTTCAGACTCAGATTTTTAAGATCCAAGCCTTTTTCAGATTTAGATTGATATAAATAATATACAAACTCAAAGCATTTGTTAAATTTTTCCAACAAACTATCGATATTTTGTTTATCGATGTGTCCCTTCTTAGTCGATAACAGCTGGACGACGTAACTTTTGCAGCACGTACCATGTACATTTGCATTGAGTTTTTTTCCATTATTCACGAACATTAAGTAATATTTTCTTAATATTCGTTTTTATAATTTACAAAATGTACACAATAATGTTTTTTTCGATTTTTTAATGGACCTCTAAAGGATTTGTTGTGACAGGACGCCTGTACAATGTTAAGCGCTAACGAACTGTTATAGGGATCATCATTCAGCGTGCGTAGTATAATGCAGTGGCAGACGTCATTTCGGGAAAATTAAAAAATGCCGAACGAAAAAAAGCGAAACGTTTTCGGGAAAAGAAAATTCGGTCTCATGATAGGTAACCCCTTCGTGCCCCCCCCCCCCCCCCATGTGAAAAATGTTCCATGTAATATTTTCATTATGTACCAATATGTATAGTGACCGTGAACGTGTTAATAATTTTATAGATTGGCTACATTTTAAGCTTTTTTGTTCACAGAAATAGAATAACAAGCTGTGATGATATTCCAAAGGTTGACTTCAACGCTTGGAAGGACCAGTCTTGTAATGCTGAATAACATTTCAATGTTTATAAACAAAGAAAACATTATTTTGTTACAAAAAATAAACCCTCCACACTGTACGGTCAACGGCACATCACGCTACCCATTTCCGGTCAGTCCTCCCTGCTCTATTGCAAAGGAACGTCATTTGGCAAAAGCAGGATAAAACATAGAAATGGGTAGCCCGATGTGCCGTTGACTGTACGTCTAACTTTGTCTATTTGGTGTTCAAAGTACATATTTCATATGTGAACTTCACACTACGTGTACCGTACACCTACTGTGGAGTTGAGACATGAGTAGGGGTGTGCTACCTACAAAGCATTGGTAATAATAAATACTTGAAATAAATTAATTTGTTTTAAATCGTTGTATTTATTTAATGGGAACTGTCATTTGGGCCTAAGTTTGATCCTACTAATATTATGAATGTGAAAGTTTGTATGCGTGGATGTGCCGTGTTGCTCTTTCATGTAAAAACTACTGAACGGATTTGAATTAAACTTCACAATATCTTACACATCTGAATAGCTACGGCTACAATTTATTAAAAAATATTACTTTTTTTCTAACTTATAAGTCCACACGGACGAAGTTGCGGGCGGCCGCTAGATAGATAGATAGATAGATATTCTTTATTGTACAAAAACATTACATTTAAAGCAAATTACAGGGAACAATGTTCAATTTATCGCTAGAGAGCGATCTCTTCTAGACAACCTTCAAGTAGAGGATCGCAAGTGAATGAAATGAACCAAATGTCGGTGATCTAAAATAATAAAGGTGTAAAAATGAAGAAAGATAAAACGGTAAAATCCGCATGTGATGCCATATAAAAAAACGCAAGTGGTCAGTTTCGGTAGCTTAGTATCTAGTTAAAGCAGTTTCAGCAACAAAGGCTTGGAAAAAAATGCAAGACCAGAGTTTTGACTCTTGCGTTGGTAGGCTCTGTCACGCAAAGGTTTTTTTTATTATTTCTAAAAATTGAAAACTTCTCACACGAACTTTTTAAGCGGATCTTTATACTTGAATAAACGTTAAGTTTTCAGTCATGTTTTCAACAAAATTTGATAAACAAATTTATTTTTTGTGAACTAACAGTGTATGTAATGTTTTCTAATTTTTACGCGAACACTATACATCGAAATAAAACAACTGTATACAAGCTTGATTGTGACTGTGGGCTCTCGTATATAGGTCAAACCAAAATAAGCATAGGGACGCGTATTAAAGAACACATAGGTGATGTTAAGAATAGGAGATCTACAAAATCAGCAGTTTGTGAACATGCCTTGATAAGCCCTACCATTTCATACGATTTGATAAACAGGAGGTCCTTGCTAGAGAAAATCAGTACGTACCAAGAATGCTGCGAGAGGCTTTCAAAATCCAAAACATCCAAATTTCAATCGTGAGGATGGTTTGAATTGGCTTGGGATCCTGTTATACGCTTAATCAATCCCAGAGGGCAGCACAATACTGTGAGGTCTCAAGATACGGTTAGTTCGTACTGCGTGGATAGGAACATTTCCAATAATGTTAGTGGAAATGACGGTAGTTAAGTGAGGGTTGCTAAAAATTGTACTGTTTTGTGACATCAAACATCTTTGTCATCCCGTGATCACGGCTGCTGTGAAGTGGTCGAAACGTCGGGTTAGAAAATATAAGACCGCGAGTAGAATCCGTAAAGTTATTTTATTTCGATGTAACAGTGTATGCCAAAAATAAACAAATGACTAAGGTACTAACTTGGCTTGAATTAGATTGGACACCTCACCCTTATCATTATCCTTAGCACTGTTAAATAACAAACAAGGGCAAACAATAAAATTATGTAGGCGATGTTATTTTTAGACGTAAACAAAGGAAGTACCTACGCTTGAAGTTTATGGGTAATGTTGATTTTTACAGCCAAGACTGACAATTTGCTGTTAATTTTCATTATTTCATGGAACTTCTTCAGCTCACAGTCGGAAATAAAATAACAAATATTATTGCGAAAGTAAGTCAGCTAACTTGCCCTTCATTCTTTCACGCCCGTTAGAACTTGTGGCGACATCTATCTTGGCACATAGGAACAACAATCCTGAAACGCGAGATCTAAGTTTTTAAGAAGATTGTAAGATTGCGCATAGATAGCAGAACCCGACAACAACCGCCGGGAAGTAGCCGATCAGACAGAACATCTGTCTGTTCGGAGGATCCTCCCTTTCCAATAGGATATGGGGAGTTCAACACCATGTTCCTCACTTTCCCCAAAAACCTTTCAAAATGCTCGTCGAAATTCAGTAGGTGTAATAGTAAATCGATTAACCTTCTGATATTCAAATTTTATTTTTAGTGCATGAGTCAATTTAATCGTGAAAGAATTGTCAAATATTTTAAATATCAATGTGAAATATTTTAAATATTGATTTTATCGATAGGAAAAAGGAAGCTCCAATATGGCGCTCTGTGGGACGCCCTAAGTTACTTTAAGCTGAAAGAATTTTGGACTCCGATGGTGAGATCGATCTAATCAGATAAATAGATTTCTTTTTTTTTATACGAAACCCTGAATTTTTTCGGTTTAGTGTCAATTTCTGAACACGTGTAACGAGAGACAGACCTTCTGACTCCAATGATCCTACTAATATTATAAATGAGAAAGTTTGTATATGTGGAAGGGCGTGCCGTGTTGCTCTTTCGCGTGAAAACTACTGAATGGATTTTTATAAAACTTTACAATAATGTAGCTTATACATCTGTATCGGACATTGGCTACAATTTATAAAGAAATATTACTTTTTGTTTTTGACCCCCTTTTTTTTTAACCCGTTGAAATGCTTTACGCACAGACGGAGGGTGGATATACCCACTAAAACACCGGGGCAGCCTTCTTCCGTGCGTGAGCAGTTTTCACCGAGATCTCTTCTGTACAGAAGGAACACTACCGGTAGAACACCTGGCGCACAGTGCTGCTCACACAGCCCATCTCGTAGGGAGTTAGACCTCCTTACAAATACCAGCCGGCGTTACGGCAGTGTGAGGCTGCGCCCACACTGCGGTCCTCCTCGGGGCCACTTAAAGTGGAGGCACACAGCCCCCGCAGCGTGCACTCCCAGCGACCCCGAAGGCCCTCCTTTAGTCGCCTCTTACGACAGGCGGAGGGGAACCGCCGTATTCTTACGCCCCGGCCACAGGGCGGTTGTTTTTGACCCTTGGCGTACGTACCTATAATTTGACTTTGTGAACAAGAGAGTATGATTTTTTACTAGAGCGTAAACGAGACATACATGTTGCGCAGTGTCGTTTCAAACTGTAAATGTTTTACTCAATATTCAATCATTTATTTGCCATACATTCTAGTGTTGTAGTGGTAGATGTTACAAACTTTACGCAGGTGTTCGAAAGTTATGATTCCAGGTGCCACTTTTTCAGCACACATAATTTATCTGCTTCTTTTTATTGTAATACCAATGTTCTGACGTGTGTTGCTTAACATTGGTGATGATCATATTGGCTATCAGCTATCGTCACAGAGCACTGGGCAATGTTTGATCAATTGGCTTATGAGTCAGACATAGTTTCACTTAAAAAATACAGTACAAATAACTTGTTACTAAGGTATGATGATATCACATAATATTGAGTCAGTATTACATAGTTCCGGCATACATTAAAACACTGGTATGATGGTTTTAAGCTTCGCCAAGTTAAGAGTTAACAAGGCCTCTGCCATTCAATTCATAGGTAAAACATTTATAACATGAGTTCATGTTGAAGTTTTTTTTAAGCATATTTTGCAAATAAAAAAAAACCTATCATCATCACATTAAGGTTGGGTTGCACCATCTGACTTTAACAATAACAAACATCAAAATTTCGGTTAAAGTTAAAGTTAGGCCCAAAAATGACGTCAAATTGTCAAATTTGACAAAAACTTTAACTTTAACCTTAACTTCTACTATGGTGCAACTTACCCTAAGGGTAAGTTGCACCATAGTAGAAGTTAATAATAATTAATTCATTCATAGTAGAAGTTAATAATAATTTATTAATAAAATTTAACTTTAACTTCTACTATGGTGCAACTTACCCTTAGGGTAAGTTGCACCATAGTAGAAGTTAAGGTTAAAGTTAAAGTTTTTGTCAAATTTGACAATTTGACGTCAATTTTGGTCGTCAAATTGTGAAATTTGACAAAAACTTTAACTTTAACTTTAACTTCTACTATGGTGCAACTAACCCTAAGTGTATATAGAATTTTAAATAAAGGTTTTTCCGTATGATCCCTGTGAGTATAAAAAAGTTAAGTACACAAGGTATTATCTTGAGCTTTTAAAAATTAAATATTTTTTATGAGTATTAATTTATGGAGAATTACAATGTAGATGCACAGACAGCTAAATTTTATCATTGTAAGTTAGTTCTGCTATACAGAGTAAGTTACAAGTTTTAAAAGTTAAGCAAAACTTTGATGCTGACACCATAATCACAGGCTTAAAAGATAGATCGGCCATGTTTCCGTTTGAGTACCGATAGTACACTCTGCCAAACCGCCTACTTCCTACTAATATTATAACTGTGAAAGTTTGGAAGTATGAAAATTGGTGACTCTTTCACGTAGAAACTGCTGGATGGATTTGGGTGAAACCTTTTTGTCAAGCTTATTCATCAGAATAACACAAAGACTACAATTTATAAACACATTTTTCAAAAACCTAAAGAAGGCTAGTTATCTTATAAATAATGGACCGGCAAGTCACGCGATGTCATCATACCAGATCCATTTAAATTAGCATGACAACACAAGTTACTAAAAATGTAATGTAAAAGAGTAATTAGAAACACATTGAACGTTGAGAAACCTTTGTAAATAAAGTAAATAATGTAGTTAGCATAGCTATGTATACACAGGTAAGGTTAACTCGTGTATAAAAAATGTGTCATCTAATTAAATTAGTCGGGCTTATAATAACTAAAGCCGCGATCTCATTGCGTTTTAAAAGTGGTGGAGGTATCTGTAATGTCCTTGAGTGGCTCGAAGGAGCTGTGGACAGAGACACCAGAACCTCTTCTTAATATTTGATATTTAAAATTACATACCCTTACGAAGAATGATATTAAAATAAAGAAGACGTAGACAGGTTACTTGTGCTAAAAAAGTGGCACCAGAAATCAGAACTTCGAACACCTGAGCAAAAAGCATTGACAGAACTATAAGCACGTAGGCCAGGGGACAATTTTAAATATCATTGCTTACGACCTTATCCCCAATGAAGCAGTCATGGGTACACTGATTGATGACGAAGTCCACATTCCGGCGAGCGATTTTGAACCCAACGTAGTAAGGGGCGAGCCTACCGCCGTTTCCCGGGTTGCTTGGCATTTCTATAGGAGTTTTCCACCACCGGACACTTAGCCGCAAATTATACAATTAACACAAAGTAGGCGTTCCGGCCATTCTTGCACCCGGGACCCTCCAGTTCCGAGCCAGCAAGGCCACTGGGCCACGACGCTCTTATTTAATTTCTCTACAGTATGGCAGAGTGATGACAATGTGTCAGATGAAAAATAAACTTAAATAAAAAATCCTACAATTAAAGTGGGTGGCAATAATAACATTGTAATGATGTTATATTTATACCATATTTATGCATATCAATGTCTTGGCAAATGATCTAGTTCAAAGTAAAAGTACCTGCTCCCAGCGCAAACCGGAACTGTATTAGAAGTGTAGGTTATAATAATAAAACAAACGCATATGATACGATTACAACTCAATACCACATGTTAGAAAGTTTAAAAAAAATACAATTAAAATCGACCCACAAAAAAAACACGGGTACAGAACAGCCATGGCGATAAGAGCAGTGAATTTTTCAAATAACTAAACAAAATTACCTTTCTTCTTAGCAACAGTAAAAAAACTCAAACTTAACAACATAATGGCACTTTTTTAGGCAAGACTCAGTGACCTAATTAAAAAAAGAGACCTAAATATAATTTTTAAAAAGTTCAAAAGTTAGTGGAATCCGAACGCGCTTAAATTGCGCTGTATTTGGGACCTGGAAAAAAGGAACGGTAAGGACTATTTTCATTTCTTTAAATAACCTGAAAAAAGACGAAACACCCCTTTTGTTTATGGAAAACAAAAGGACCACCTGTCTCATATTGCCTATCATTTCATTGTAACTCATTACTGATAAAGAAAAACCAATAGCAGATGATGACGAAGCCAACTGAATAGTGACTGTATTTCATTAAAAATAAAGGAGACAATTAAAATTCTCTTAAGCTTGTTTTTTTGCGATATTCAAATAAAGGTTTTATTTGCCCATTAAACAGCACGTTATCTATAAATACATAAAGTGGTTATTGCAAAGCCTCAGGTTTATAAACAGTTTCAGGTTTGCTCAGGTAGTACAGAACTGCTGAGCAATTGACGAGAAAATGTTTTACTTTCTTTGTTTTTTGTTAGTAGGGGGCATTTTAGCAGACAGTTTAACATTTTACGATAATTACTCTGGAAGAACTTTGGATGATGAAGAACTACAGGAATATGTAGAGAAGAATTTGACTTTGTAAGTACATGAAAGACGTACGTGAAAGACATATTTGGTAATATGCTTGCGACTGTTTCCGAAAGGAAGGAGTCAGGCGTTGATTGTTACCGTTATGATGAACAAAATTACAAGAGTTCTAAAATGCAAGTTCCCTTACCAATGTAACTAAAGTATCAAAAGTGACTACCTTAACATGAATAAATACAACCCTCATACATTGAGCTTAAAGAACCAAATCAGTTATTGTTCTTTAGAGGGAATTTTCAGTTCAAGTTTTTCATATTTTCAATTCTATTTTTTGCTACATTTTTTAAACACTTATTCTATCTATCTGAACAGCATTATCTTCAACATATTCACTGAGGCCCAAAACATATAGGCACTTTTAATCTAAGTTAGTGAAGCCTTTGGTATCCTACAGACCAGGTTTGGCTTCAGCAACAAGTCATATTTTTCGAACAAAATTGAAGCGCTAGAATTCATACTGTCGAATAATCACTAGTTAATCAATCTTGTGCAAGATGCCCACATCCGTTTATCCACTAAAACTAAGTTATAGATTTCTGATGACCTTTCAAACAAGTTAAAAATATATAAATAATTCATTTCAACTTTCTCAGTCACTAACAGTAAAATCGTTAAAATTAATTTGCTTGTGACAGTAACAATTAATTTGTAACAGTTCTGAAATATAAGAAACTCATTATCGATGCTTTTCAACGGAAGCATAAGGAAGATTTTATTTGAAGATATATTTTTTACGCCTATTCAAATACGTGGGTTCCATCTGTTCTGGGCTCTATTCGATATTTTATTAGCAGCTGTAAATTGTTACTGTGCCCACATAGCTCTTAACTTTTTTAACTTTAATTACTTTACATCAGTAGTTAAAAGTTATTTTGTTTCTTTAACTTATAACATAAGTTTTATAGGGAATACCTTGTCGAAAACGAGTCTGCGTCTTGTACTCGTAACATTCGTTTTTGTTCAGAAAAGTATAACGCTTAAGAAAAATCATAACTATATTACCCCTAATTAAATATCACCACTTAAAAAAAATAATATTGCTTTAATTATAAATGTTATTAGCTCCTAGGTGAGATGTTTACAGCTTTTAATATTTTTTACAGCTGGTGCGTCAACAAATACGAGCCTTGCAATGCTTCCGAGTGGAGACGCATGGATCTTACATGCAACAACCTTCAGTTCCCATACAGAGGACCCATGACACCATACATCCATGACCTTCCGCAGAATTTCGATGAAGGTAGTTAACATGACATGTTAATATCATTATCTTGATAGTCTGCCTCTCGCTGGAATGTAAGGATTGGCTAAAATATAAACATTTCAGAAGCCTTTCTACTCAAATTAGTTCGTAAATTTTTTTCAAGTTGGTCGTTGTGTTTAATTTTAATTATTGCCATGACTAAAAAAGCGTCAATTGACATGAGATCCCTAAAATCCATTAACGCATTCATCCCTACAACGGCCATAGAAACAAACATGTATTTTTATAATACGAGTATGCATACGTATAACACATATCCCTCCTTTGCTTTGTGCAACAGAAAATAATGAAGCAAGTTCAAACTGATGATAATAAGCAAAATAAGTGGTTAATATCAATGACATTATAATACAAAAGAGGTGAATAGGTTACGTCAGTTGTTGTCAAATATATGACTTTGCATCAGTATGTCAAGTCAAAAAATGTCCACGTCATCATCATCATCATATCCGCCGAACGCCGAACATCCAGTGGCTTCCCGCGACCTTGATAAGATCGTCGGTCCGTCTTGTAGAGGGCCTGCCCACGGAACGCCGTTCGGTTTCAGAACCTTTCTGCCCCAACGGCCATCGGTTCTGGCGCTGTGTGTCCCGCCCATTGCCACTTCAACGATGCAATCCTTCGAGCGATGTCGGTGGTTTTAGTTCTCCTGCGGATCTCATCATTTTCGATTCGATCAAACAGGGAGAAACCAAGCATTGCTGTCTCCATTGCTCACTGGGTGACTGAAGGCTCAAGCCTTCTCATGAGACCCAAAGTGAACGAGCACGTTTCACTCCCATATGTCATCACTGGCAACACACACTGGTCAAAGACTTTCGTCTTGAGACATTGAGGTATTTCGGACGCGAATATATGCCGGAGCTTCTCGAACGCTGCCCATCCGAGCTGGATTCGACGAGAAATCTCTTTCTCGAAGTTGGACTTACCTAACTGGACTGCCTGTTCCAGGTAAACATAGTGGTCAACAACTTCGAGTGTAATGTTCCCAACTTTAACTGGAGCGGGTGCAACATGGGCATTGAACATGATTTTCGACTTGTCCATGTTCATCCTAAGACCTACTCTTTGAGAAGCACTACCGATATCTTCGAGCATTATGTTCAGGTCTCCCAAGGTCTCAGCCATAAGAACTACATCATCGGCGAATCGCAGGTCTGTTACGTACTCGCCATTGATATTGATGCTGTTTCCTTTCCAGTCCAGAAGCATGTGAAATCTAAATGGATGATTACACTGCTAAGGTGATAAAAAAAAGCCAGTTATTTTCAACAACCCCAGTGGTAGTTATTAGTCGTCTCTAAATCAACGTACGTCATCAATTTGTTGTCTATCAATGAGACATTTAAAGGCTATTTAACTGAGTCCCCAAAAACTTCTATGCATATACAATTAGGTTTATTATCTAAACTATTACAAGTATTACAAGTACAAAGTACCGCTACTTTGTTAAAATAATGAAAAACATTTCACAATTAGAATACAATAGTTCATTGACATATTATGCAAAAATGTCTTCCTATGTTAGAGCACGGTAAAGAAATATAACAGTAATATGACTCGGCCCCGTCCTTGAGATAAGTGCCTACAGCCGCGCGGTGCGTCGCTACGCGATAGGGCTGCCGCCTGTAGTATTTTAAAACATCCGGATACCTACCTGTTTCTTTCTTGTTTTGAAATTGTTTTTGTGATGGTAAATATTGTATTTCTATTTAAATAAATGTAATTAGTATGTGAATGAAAAAGGATGTGTTGATGTGAAAAAAGGATCATACATACATCCTCACAATTTTTCGCATTTACAATATTAATAGGAAGTAAAATCAATTAGAGCGTACATTTTTTGAAAGACCTCCTATCTTAATACCAACAATGAACCAAATTTTGCGGTGGACTAGCTATAACTAGCTATAAAACTATTGCGTTAGCAAATCCCTTACTTGAAGAGTAAGTATGTAGGTCCATAATTTCACTACCAATTGACACGTCGTGCGCGCCAAGGATTTCCGACCTAAGGTCATTCTCCCGGTGTGGAGAAGTTAAACCGTAAACCCGCAAATTTTAATGCAAGCGTACTTTACGAATTACTTACTTATCCAACCTACCTATTCTATCTACCGCTGAACCACCTATTTCACTTGTCTGTCACTATCCTTCACCCTGTCAACTCATTTATTCAATAATCTAGGAGTATTACTCGGAGGATAAAGCGAAATACAAGCGTCTTTAAAAATATTGTAACAAATTACGTGCTATTATGTAGGTACGTAACAAAACATTTTAAGCTTACTCGTACGTAATGTAAAGAATGATATCTCTGGGTGCGTTACTGATGAATTTAAACAACCAACAACAGCACAATAAAAGAAAATATCTTGCCCTGCCATAGTACATTTACAATATTATGTACACAAAATGGTACAAAACACACAAAACTGTCCGTCCGACACACTGCACGGCGCGCGGCGCATTCGCGACTGACAGCCATCGTATCACCCTCGTAACCGGGGCGCGTAGGTATAACTTGCGTTCCATCCGCTTTGTCGAAGTCACAATACTGCTATATTCCTTTACTGTGGTTAGAGGTTTCTAGTCTTTATTGTATTTAATGTGATGACGCAAACAATAAATTACTAGTTCTGCAATTAAGTCGGTAATATACATTATTTTAATTAAATTTGGATCCTAAAGCATAAACATGAACCACTTAGAATGATGAACACCAAGAATGTGGGTTGCATAAAATCACACCGCTTTCAAAATAAAAAATAAATGAGATAAACAAATTTTAATACTTATGTACTTTTTTGGAGAATACATACAATGGTGAACTCCCAGACCAATACAACAGACATGTTTATGGACTCAAATGTTTTCACTCCACACGGGGATTCTGGAAAGAATTCTGTGAACTCAGGTAAGAATGTTAACGGAGAAAATTGTGTCTGGCAACTATTTGCAGTTGCAGCAAACAATGGTGCTCTATAATTAAACAACTTCTTTCATAATTTATTTATTAAGTACTCATTACAAATAATCAACAGCTTGTTACAATAACATGCTGTTAGGTCTGATGCTAAAAATACATTCTTGCATGTACACATCATGTTTACATGTGACGGCAATATTATTAACAATGTGTTCAAATATAATTTTATATTTAAACCTGAAACACCCTCAGTGATGTACAACACATTTACAGTCCCTTCGCGTTAAGAATGCAGTGATTTTTAAATTTAATTCTGTTGCACACAAACAACTCAGATGCACAACCTTTGCGTTCGAAAGTATGCGTTCATCTAGTTACTGTGGATTTGACTTTCTAATTGGGAACGATTTGATTGGTTAGGGGACGTGCTAGATCGAAGGACAAGTATGAAATTACTGCATCCTAAACGCGAACGGACTACAGAATATTATGTTCTTTGAGTGTATTTCAAGCCGCAGACCTAAAATGTCCAAATTATCATGCACGATGTATAAAATCTTCTATAAGATATAGTTATTATTGTTTTCAACATTTTCCAAGCAGTATCTTCACTAAAGATCTGAAAAACAGAAAAAGACATTCGGTCATATTCGGTCGGTTCTTTATGATATTTAAAAAACTCGTAAGGAGTAAAAATAATAATGTAGAACTAAATGTTTCCAGTATTTATGAAAACCTGAGTCGAGAACATAACTTTATCGATATTCTTAATGTTAAAATCTGTAATAATTTCCTTATTTACAGATAATGAGCCGGTAAAGCTGAAGTCTGGCAAAGAGATGGAGCCCGCTCGGAAAACAAGAATGGACACACTTCCTGATGGAACTATCCCAGACCAAATATTCAATATACTGTTTGTTCATTTTAAGCTCTTTGCGATAGGAAATCAAGCTGCTTTTCACGACACAAGTAAGTTATTTTTAACTCTCAGATCAAAAAGATTCACAGCAATGTGTACGTAATCAGATAACATCTCAAATATGAAACAAAATGACATAAGTAGTTACGTGTTTTTATTAATTTAGACTTAAGACATAAATGATAAAATTTGACCGAGGCAATCTGAGGTGCCCTTGGCGCAGTTGTGACAGTGATAGGCGACGATCGCTGATGTAAAGCAACACACGGCAGGTCGGAAATGGGATGGGTGGCAACCCCGACTGAAATTTTGTGATGTGCATTTCGGGCATCTCCGTGCTTCGGAAAGTACGTTGACTAGTTGGTACCGGTTGACGTCGCTAGATGTCAGTCGTTAAGCCTAGTCAGAGGCCTTAGGGTGGCTTGATAACATCTGGCATTAAGGTTGCTCACTAACCTTACACCCCTCCAACAATCCGCACTGAGCTGAGCACAGGTGAGGCCTGTGCTCAGCGGTGGGACGTATATTGGTCGTTTATGTATAACAATAAAATAATTTGAAAAAAATGCCTTACAGTTTGAACCATATATGTATACAGAATCTGCAGTATCCAAAATAATCGATATTTTAATAATTTGTTTAAACACAAATTACCAATATTATAACGTTTATGATTTATGCCGAACTTATCAAAATTACGTCATATGCCAACTGTCACAATTATTTGTTCTCATTTAAAATAAAAAACTTTCGAGTTTATGAGGATTTTAAAGAAACTATATTGTCGATCATAAAAACTTAAAAGAAGCAGGGGCTGTGTATCCAGTCGTGCTTTCACTGTCATTACAACTCTACCAAATCTAAAATGTTACTTAGACCCTTCATGCGTTGTGACTTGTGACGGAAGGGCCAGTTTCTTGCCAGGTTATACAAATTTGTCAACCGGCAAAAGTCAATCACAAATGCAAATCATTCATTTGTTTAGCACCCTTGCTTCTTTTTTCTACTGTTATAACAAATGGAGTATAGTTGAATTGAATTTGTGAAACTTGGTGTTTTTCTATCTTATAGTCCAGTCATTATAGTAAGTTCACCTCGGAATTCGAGATACCTAGCTGTAAGTCTGTAAATACTTGTATATTGACACCCTAAAAGTTGTGTCAAAACCTACATTTGGTAGGGTGTACGCAACTATTAAATTTCAAGGTCAAATGTCACAAAAATCGTTTTTTTGTAAATATCTCATTTCCTTTGGGTTTTTTGCTATTTGTATGTATTATCAATATTGTAGAATACAAAATTCTCTACAAATTTTGTATCAAATTTTTTTTCATACGGTGAACCGTTTTCAAGATAGAGGGCGGAGAGCGCGCGGTCACAGCATCATTTCAGGTCAACCGGTGCCTCCGGTCAAAAACTTAAAAAGTGAATAAATGTGAAAAGTCTCGATCATCTTCGTAATGCAGATATTACGTCAAGTCTACAGAACTTAATAAAGCTGTGCAGCTTTCAAATATTCCACCAACAAGTGCAGCTGCTCATCAACATTGTAAAAACAACAACGTGTATATTATCAAGTTCAAACTTGGTTAGGGCATGGTTTGGAACCCCAGGTATGGTTCGGTTCGGCAATGCGAAACGATTTTCGACAACGTTGTTGTTTTTACCATGTTGATGAGCAGCTGCACTTGTTGGTGGAATATTTGAAAACTGCACAGCTTTATTAAGTTCTGTAGACTTGACGTAATGCAGATAACGAAGATGATCGAGACTTTCACATTTTTTCACTTTTTAAGTTTTTGACCGGAGGCACCGGTTGACCTGAAGTGATGCTGTGACCGCGCGCTCTCCACCCTCTATCTCGAAAACGGTTCACCGTATGAAAAAAAATTTGAAACAAAATTTGTAGAGAATTTTGTATTCTACAATATTGATAATCCATACAAATAGCAAAAAACCCAAAGAAAATGAGATATTTACAAAAAAACGATTTTTGTGACATTTGACCTTAAAATTTAATAGTTGCGTACACCCTACCAAATGTAGGTTTTGAGACAACTTTTAGGGTGTCAATATACAAGTATTTACAGACTTACAGCTGGGTATCTGGAATTCCGAGATACTTACCTAATTTAAGCTTAAATGACTGGACTATTAATACAATTTTGCAAAGCTCATTCAATAAAAATACAAAATGCGAACTTAATGCCAAGAAGCATCCAAGGACGGTATTCCTTCAAATAATTTTAGGCTGTGCAATAGATTAAGAATAGCTTTTATTACCTCCACGAAAAACACAACAAGTATTGTAACAAGTATTGATCACAATCAAATACATTTCCAGTGAATTATGTGAGGTGGACGCCGTATTGTTGCAAACCAGAAGGCAGGGAAGACCCAATGTGCTTCCCCATGAAGGTCATGCCAGATGACCATGTCCACCAGTTTTCTAACATCAGATGTTTGAACATGACCAAGCCCCTGACTTTCCAGTCCCAGGGGTGCCTTGCCAAGGATACTGTCCCTGAGAGGGTGAGTGAAATACGCCAAGTTATTTTTTCTCTTTTTCTTCGGACACTCTTGTCAGAGCATTCAGGTTGAGGCACAACAAGACATTTCAGGAACGTCTTTTTCGAGTATTGTCGTTTTGGCGATATATTACTAAAGAAATCAAAAATATCTTTATTGATTTAGACCTTTTACAAAAACAAGTATTTACCTTCTAATTGTAAAAAGAAGAATATACTTAATACAAATACAAAAACATAATGGAAAAAAATAAACAATAAAAAACATAAAAAAAAAAAAAAAAAAAAAAACATAATGCGCTGTGTGGAATAATGTCCAAGGATATTTATTTATTTATTTATTTATTTATTTATTTATTTATAATATGACTTTACAACCGGTGTCAGACTATTGGCGGAGCGAGCACGTGAGGAGGACCCCATGTCCCATCCACTCCGCCGCAGGAGGGTCGGGCGCAGAAGGCGTGATTTCGATCGCCAGACGCTGCCCTAAAAAGGATTTCTGCGGGTGACGACAACGGGGGTTGCTTGCCACCCGCAAGGGTCCGAAGGTTGGGGGGCGTGCTGAGTGCTCCTCGCACGCCCTGACCACCATGTGGCACCACGTGCACAAAACAAGGATGGGTCCGAAACCGGACGGCCGTTGCCGGATTTATGGAAGACTTTTGTTCCCACAAATCCGAACAACAGATGGCAACGTTGGAGCACCGGGGGGTTTAGTCAGTATTCCCACCCCTACCCGGGGTGGGTGAGTCTGACACACCCCCGCCCTACCCCCGGAGGGCGGGAAGCCGGCAAACGGATTCCCCTCGAAAAAAAAAAAAACAAAAAAAAAAAAAAAAAAAAAACGGTGGCAGACTATTGTTTCTGTACAATCAACAGCACATCAGGCTACCCTTTTCCGTTTATCATTTTGCGTAATGTCATTTTTTTGCAACATAGCAAGGAGGACTGTCCAGAAATTGATAGAAGGACTTTGCTACACTGCTATAAGTGTATTTGTTTAAACTTGAAAATCTATTTGTTGTTTACAGATCAACACAGCGAGTGCATTCATGGATCTTACTTTTGTATATGGTTTCGACGACAGCTTCAGAACCAAGGAAGATGGTTTGTTGCAAGTTGATGAAGAAGAGAATGGCAGGACTTGGCCAGTTAATGACGATGTGCCGGAATGTTTCTTAAACGAAGGTCCCACAGAGACACAGTGTTTCAAGAAAAGTAAGTAATACCGCAATGCAATAACCCCTAACTAACGAACGACTTTTGGCAATCGATTTGGTATAATTGTTGAAAAGTCAGCTACACTACAGTCTACACCAAAGGTCGCAGGTTTGATCCCCGCACAGTACAAACATTTGTGTGCATGAACACGTCTGTTTGTATTGGTCTGGGTGTTTCTGTATATTAAGTATATATTTACAAAAGAAAAAGTATTCAAGTGTGTTTATCCGTTGTATAGTATCCCATAAAAAGGGCTATAAGTAGCTCATCTTGGGGCTAGGTGGCGCTGTGTGGAATAAGGTCCAGGGATATTAAACCTTTTTTAATCTGTCATGCATAAGGCTGCGTTTCCACCAGAGATGCGTTGCGAGGAATGTGTTTTTATGAAACAATAGTCCCTGCATTTAACTAGCCTCCCTCAATGAAACGATTCTATTGAATGCCATTATTAAATCGAAGAGATGGTTCCTTAGAACAGATTTCGCTATATCTTATAGTTTATGACTTCCCCCTACTGACCTATATGGATTAATCACCCTGTGTAATTCAAGAAATTGCATTTTGTGTTAAGCCTAAGAGAATTATAATGATCCTGAAAAAAATACTTCAGAGAGCGCCTTTTTCTAGTGTATTTTTCAGGCATTTCTGTACTCCAGGAGGCACGTTAAGTAGTTGATCTCAGCTATCTAAGACTAGTAAGGACTTATATTGGCTTGATAACATCAGAACAAATTACCAATCTTACACTTATAATTTCATTCACAGGGAACATCAACAGTTTGTTTGGGATTACTTTCATGACCATCTTGTTTTGGAGACAACATAATCACATTGCTAGAGAACTGAAGAAAGTGAACCCCTGTTGGGATGACGACAAACTCTTCTTCACTGCAAGAGACATCAACATAGCTACATTTGGACAGATTTTCCTTTATGAACATCAAGTGGCGTTTATGGGTAAGAAATGCATTTTTTTTTATTTGTGCACACCAACAGCAAGATGGTGTGCAGCCCGTGGCGCAGTTGGGACAGTGATCGGCGACGACCGTTGTTGTAAAGCAACACACGCCGGGTCAGGAATGACCCCACCCCGACTGAAATTCAGTGATGTGTATTTCGGGCATCTCCGTTAAGCAGTTGGTCCTAGTTGACGTCGCTAGATGTCAGTCATTAAACCTTACACCCCTTTAACAATCCGCTTTGAGCCCGCGTGTTGGAGTATGGT
This sequence comes from Udea ferrugalis, assembly GCA_950022985.1. Taxonomy (NCBI): domain Eukaryota; kingdom Metazoa; phylum Arthropoda; class Insecta; order Lepidoptera; family Crambidae; genus Udea; species Udea ferrugalis. Next base: position 1,956,121 of record OX465521.1, read on the forward strand.
TCGCGCCACATTATAGTTTAGGTATAGGCTGTGGCTTGTACAGACATTATTATGAAAATGTTTACGAGCAGCGGTTGAATCGCAAAATATATATGGTTCGATTGCCGTAAAAGCAAAGGTATGACACATAATAGAATGTGTGTTATGCTCTGTTTTTGTGTTACTTTCGTTTTTATGGCTTCAATCAAGCCAGCCATTAATTCGCTTTAGCAGAGATATTACTTTTATTTGCAGTTGTCATAAATTGGTGTACAACCTGTGCTTTAAATATTGGAAACTAATTGTACTTTTTAATATAAAACAAAAATGTAAACTAGTCATTTTACAGGTCTGAATAATTTGTTGAGAGACGGTGTCATAGCTGCCGATGGAGGTTTCAGAAAAATTTACGACCCCAACTTGGAACCTCAGATGTCTTTGGAGTACACCTACGTTCTACGTTGGGCACACACAATACAGCCCGGAAATTTAGAGTTAGTATTATATTTTTCTGGAATAAAACTATACAATTGAAGTCGTCATAACCTGATACCAATCTCCGTTCGCTTTGTAGAGTCTCGTGGCCCAGTGGTTAAATCACTCTGCCTCTGAACTAGGTGGTAATGAGTTCGAGCCTGGCTAAACTTTGTGGTCGTTGTCAGCAGCTACCTCTCCGATGACGGAGAACACCTTTTAAAATCCAAGCAACCCGGGTAACTGCGTTAGGCTCAGCTCTTACCACGTTGGGTTCAAATTCCCTCGGCAAAATGAGGACTACTGAATGTTCCGTTCACCATGACGGCAATAAGCAGTGCGCCTCTGACTAACCTGTATATTATAATGGTCGGGGTTAAGTAAATCAAAGTAATGAAAGTTATGTTGAGAATACTGCGTCGTCGAATATTTGGAGTTATAAAATTGTTTGAAGATCTCACTGCGCAACCCCTTTTCTACGTATTGAAAACCTTGAAAAATTTCCTATTAGAGGCCTAATTCCAGCAGTGGACTTCCATAAGCCCATGTGATGAGATTATGTATCGTAATGTTCATTAAAAATAAGCTGTCCCGACAGACTCCGTTCTGTTGTCAAACATTCAGTGTCACATGACAGGTAAAAACGTTCGTTATGGAAAACTGAATTGTTGTTTTTCACTATATTCCTAGTATTTTCCCATGTTTACTCACCTTTTCAACTTTTCCTGGACCTTCACAAATATTTCAAAACCACAATTCGCCGGCCAGCCATTCCAGACTTTTAGCGAGAATAACGAACAGCAATCCATTTAGAGATAATATGATCGATCAATCTAATTTCATTTATTTTTTTATTAGGCTATTCGATGAAAAAGGACACTATCTGAGACAGCTTCCAATTGTGAACATGACCAAGAGGACTGCACTTTATTACGCTGACGACAACATGGAAGGTTTCACCCAAGGAAGTTTCAGACAGCCTGCCGCCAAGTTTGATCATATTGTGGATCCAGTAGTAAGTCATATTTTATTATTGTTATATATTTTCCATGCAGTATAAAGATACTGATAAAGATCGGATAAAGATCCGAAAACCAGAAAAAGACATTCGGTCTTGGCTACAGGCGGGAATCGAACCCGTGTCTTTCTAATTTGACTAGCTATCTCGACACTATTTTTTTACTTCTTGTGAAATGTTCTTTTCATCTTCATATTTTATTAGACCGCCTAAATTGTACGTTGACATTAAATGTTTTACTTAACTGTTAACCTATTTTGTGGTGCAATAGTTTTTTATCTCATCTTATTAGTGCCTAAACAAGTACATACAAGGAAAGTTTAGTTTAGTATCCCTTAGCACTAGGTTTGCTCAGTATGGGTCTAGGTGGCGCTTTGTAGGGTCCCATAATTGATTCTACTTATTATTTTCCTCGCAGATATCTCAAAATGGTTTAGCATTCCTCCAACGTGCCTTTGACATCACCGCAGCTGATTTAGTTAAAGGACCACTTCAGGGCATAGCACCGTATGTGAAGTACCGCGAGCAGTGCACCGGGAGAAGATACAGGAGTTTTGACGATCTGAAGCAAGACTTGGAGCCACAGGTGATGTTGCTGTTCGATACCCCTCTGTCAATAGCTTACATGACATCAACGACTTATATAGGCCCCACTGCTGGGCACAGGCCTCACCTCAGCTATGAGGTGAAAATATGAGCCATACTCCAACAAGCGGGCTCAGTGCAGATTATTGGAGGGATGTAAAGTTAGTGTGTAACCATAATGTCAGATGTTATCAAGCTGCCCTAGGTCCTCTGACAACCAGGACTAATTGCTTACCATGCCTTCCGCAGCACGGAGATGCCCAAAAAATTAAAATTATAAAATAATAATAGCGCCACGGATATCTCAATAGCTTAAATAAAGTTATTCCAAGATAATACGTCTGATTGCCATCTTCCTGTAACGTCATCACATGGAGAAGTGGCGTGACGGAACATTATGAAATGCAGGCATCATTATAATTTGCCCAGAAAAATCATGATCGAGAAAGTTCAATAATAGACACAAACTAAGAACAATGAACCTACACAAATATGTGTAACTAATAGTATTTTTTTTGTTGCAGTTCATCGAAATACTAAAGAGAAAATACGAATCAGTTGAAGATATTCCGTTGCTTCTTGGAATTTGGCTCGAAAGGATGGTCTTCGGGGGCCATGCTCCTCAAACCCTTTACTGTGTTGGAGTTAAGCAGCTGAAGCGGTTCATGCAGTACGACAGGCATTGGTTCGAGAACCCAGACCGCCCCAACGCGTTCACAAGACGTTAGTATAAACTTATATTGACAACTCCTTTGGGTTCATTTTATACCTACCCCCTTATTCATAAAAAACTTAAACAGCGCATCAACAACTTTTGAATCGCTTTGTCTCTTTCATTCTTGATGCTCCCGCTATTTGCGAGTAAGTGACAAAACACGTCAATTGCTTAAACTATGCTACTATTTAGCGTTGCGTTCGTTTTTATGAATAAAGGGGTAAAAATAAGGAGTTTACTTTTCGGTGGAAACGCCGATATTGAACTAATCAACCCGTCATGGGTTCAATTCGCTGGGAAAATTTAACCTCCTGAATGTTATATTGAATGTATTGTTGGCCACAACGGCACAACACTAATGATAGTAAACGTCGTGTTCTTATGAAAAAAAGTTAAAGTGCCGTTGAAAAACACCGTCCCATAAAATTATCTTATGCTATTTCTACGAAATTTGTAAATAATTATATTTATATTATTCATAATTATACTTTTATTATTTATATTTCTATTTTATGTTAAATCTATTTATATAATAAATATTTATAATTATAATAATTGATATTTATAATTATCTATATTTTTCAGAACAACTTGCCGAAATAAGAAAACAAACTATTGCGAGGATGATGTGTGATGTTGGAGACTCAATAACTCGGATACAACCAAGAGCTTTCTTGCGGGAAAGCCGTTGGTGAGTTTTGTATTAAAGCAATAGATTAATGTATTATAATTAAAGTGCCAGTAGTTAATTAAAGTAAAGTAGACAGATTTTTTTATGATGTATGTTTTGGGCGTCTCCACGCTTTGTAAGGCATTATAAGCAGCTGGACCTGGTCCCAGCTGATTGTAGTTGTAAGACGTAGCATATAGCCCGGTCGCGTTAAGAATGCAGTGATTTTGAAATTTAATTCTGTTGCACACAAAAAAACCACGATCCTAACCTTTGTGTTCGAAAGTATGCGTTTAACTGGTCACTGTGGACTCGACTTTCTAATTAAGAACGACTTGATTGGTCAGGGGGCGTGCTAGATTGAAGGACAAGTATGAAATTACTGCGTTCTTAACGCGAACGGAATAGAAGTCGGAGGAACGTTGAGACATGAAACTAAAATGTATTGTTCTGTTCTTCAAAGTAATAATTAAATTAAAATATAAAGTATACCCATCCGTGCTTGAGTCAGAAAGTGCCCGCGCGCATGCGCGCAGCTTTGTGAACCGACCACTAGTGAAGTGCGTAATCATTATAAGCGCTGTTGTTATTTATGACATTCACATAATAAATACACACCATTTATGTTAAATGGTGTGGGTATTTAGATAAAAGTTGAATGTTGTTATACACAGCAATTTTTATTCTGTTTCAGGAACAAAATAGTCAGTTGTGATCGAATTCCTAAGATCAACTATAACGCATGGAAGGCATGCTAATTTCGTGACGACTAAATCAAGATGGTTTCTGCTGAAAACCTTTTTATTGAATATAGATTTTTCTAACATGCAAAATTTTTATATCCAAATGCCGCATCTTTATTTTGTGAGCCATTTATTTTGGTGCAAACTGTAATTTTGTAAAACGAATAAACGATAAATGAAGATTGTTTTGTTTGTTTACCACATTCTGTGAATCAGACTTAAGGACTACATGATTATCTCGGTGACAATTTAGAACGCGTAGGTGCCATGCATCAGTTGGCATAAACATCAAAAAGCATTTTTTTTTGCCAAATATTTTGAATTGCGTAATCATTAGAATTCAGAATATTAATAAGGCATAATCATCAAAATGCTTACTTTTACCCACCATAATTTTAACAAGCATACTTTAGAAACTATAGATTTTGACACTTATGCTTATCAAAGTATGCCTTTTGAAAAATGCCGAATAATAATGACTTTTGATACTTATGCTTGGTGAAATTATGCCTTTCGATGAGTATCCCTTACAAGTTATGAAGTTATGCTTTTAAGAATTATGGCAAGTGACGATTATGGCTATCAACATTTATGCATTGTGATTTTATGACAAAAAATGTTATGTGTTACATGAGGTAACCAATAATTTCTCCATGCTACGTTCTAGATACTACAACTCTTACGTTTATTGAAAGGGATCTTTACCTTTCCTTTTATTAAGTACTAGCGACCCACCCTGGCTTCGCATGGATGCAATGGGATGTTAAGATGAGATATACTTTATTGCACAAAGAAAACAATAACATAACAATGTTTACAGAAATTTTGTAGTACAATGTAGGCGTCGTAGTAGGTTATCGCTTTTGGCGATAAGGCTATCGCCAAAAGCGATAAGGCGATCTCTTCCAGACAACCTACCGGTAAAGAAAAAAGGTAAGAAAGTTGTGGTGGTGGTGCAAAATGGTTATCGAGAGATTATCATTGCTATAATAAGTTACTATATTAAAAACAAAAATAGACATACATACATTACGATACTATGAGCGTACAATGTGGTATGGATTGAGTGGACGGTTATGAAAAGAGAACATTCAAAGGATGTTGAAGTTGTTGAAGGAGAGCGAAAGAAAGTGAGCTTTGACGCGGGATTTGAAAAAAGGTAGGGGTTTGGATAGCCTTATAGATGAGGGTAAGGAGTTCCATAAGCAAGTGGATTGGACATTGAAGGATTTAGTGTAAAAGTTGAAGGAATCGGTCGGAGGAAAGGAGATTTTAGAAAAGTTTATGGCAAGAACGCATATCTTCAACTTTGGCAGACTGCTGAAAGTTGAAACGCTGCTTTAGTTATGAAGGTGACCTTGGATCGAACAAGACAGTGTAGAATAAAGAGAGGAGTATCGGAAGCCAATTCAATTGAGCACGAAATTGAGAAACATGGTCAAATTTACGTCGACCTAGTTAGTAGAAGTTTTGGAGCCGTTTGTGAGAGGATTGTGGCGGAACATGGATTGAAATACAACTTCAAAAAGAGTGAGGCAATCTTGTTCCGGGGCGGAAATACTGAACCAATACAGATTTAGTTTCAGATTTTTTTATTAACGAAAACATAGTGACTGCATGTTCCGCTAATTATGCTAAAGGTGAAGCTCTGCAGTTTGTTAGTAGTTTTAAGTTTCTGGGGCATATTGTGACGGGGACCTCAAAGAGCTCTTGCGGTCTGATGGAACATGTCAGACCATAGATTTTCTTACTGATGCGGGAAAGGTAATGTAAGATGTAAAAACAAGATGAGGTACATATCTACTCTTTCCGTGGCTTACTGAAAAAGCTTCTACTCGTAGCTTGAGGAATAGCAACGGGCGATGGACAGTGTTTTATCCATCATTCTTTATTCAAATGCAAAACAGTTCAGGCTACCTACTTTCAAAAACTTAGTTAGACTTGTAAAAATGTTACATAAAGATGCAGTCATTAAGTATTGCCAATTTGCCAAGCAATTATTTAGCGAATTTAAAATAATGCTTAAAATTCGAGTTGATATCGAAATTGCTTTACATAAAGTAGCTTTGACAATTTCTAAATAAAGAACGACTATTGAATATTTTATGATAATTTTAATCGCTCCCACAAATATTTTTAGCATTCAATTAAGAGACTTCGGTTTTAAATACACAAATTTTAGATTATGTCAAAATCAACATCACCATAAAACTGAATTTGTCGATTGTTTTATGATTTTACCTCATTTTTGCTAACAAATTATCCAAACAATTCAAAGCCTTTGAAGTAAAAAATATGAACGTGATTCATCTCGTTTAAGTAATCAGTATGTGCATCAAGTAACCCAATCCTTTTAATTCCACATAATACTAAACTGAGCCACAGCAAACCTTACAATACAAAATATTTTGTTGGAGGTATACAAGTTTTGCTATAGCTAAAATGGTGAAAGTGTAACTTTGTGTGAACTAAAGTTCACGTAGGTAGATAGTGCCTACTTTATATAAGATCTTATTTGAATTTCAAAGCTATTCCTATTTATTTTATCCTTGTCCAAATGACGAGGTGAACTTCAAAAAACTCTATACTAAAATGCTACATATAAAAAAAATTCAAGAGGTAAATTCGTAGGTATACTGGAAATGTTTGAAACGTCACAGAATTTTAATTAATCTAATCTAATCTAAATCAGCCATGAGGATCCCACTGATGGGCAAAGGCCTCTCTTCCCCTCCTCCACGCGAGTCAATTTTGGGCCTTTTTAGGCCAGTCCCCTGCAAAGGCGTCCAGCTCGTCACGCCATCTGCGCCTTGGTCTGCCAGGTCGTCGGAACTGCTTGGGAGGGGCCCACTCTGTAGCTGCTTTTGCCCACAAATCGTCCGGCATCCTGCAATTAAGGGCATCAAATTTTTCCATGTGTTTGAAAACTTCAAATCTTAACTTAGACCCTATTTTTACTCTCGGTCGTTTATTATGTTGTGTTTGTGTTGTTTCCTGCTGACACCGACTCCAAAAATAACAGGAACTGATGAGTTTAATATTTTTGCTGAATTTAAAGTTGTAGAAAAAGACGCAATTATTTGTTATTTTTTATTGCGCACATCTTTTTTTCAAATTTGAAACTTTATAGTCTTCTCATAGATGCTACTGTCAGCACTGGAGCAAAATGAAATACAACGTCACGGTAAGCACTAGCTTCAGAATAAAAAAAACATCAAAATGGGTTCACTCAGAAAGAAGACCTGAGGTAACAATTGCAAAAAAACAGTTGAATTTTATTGGTATCCGCCTTTTTCACACACACACACAAAGAAAAAAAAACACACGCTTGCGTTAATTTGAAATTACTACCTACTTTAATTATAAAGTTGAATTGTTAAATGTGATTAAGTAATATTTCAGTTTAGATACCTAGAAAACGTTGTCTCCTGGCGCAGCCGATTTCATGCCTAAAAGGAGGCTCTTGAGATATGATGTCGGTTTTTGAAAAGAAATGAATAATTTTGTAATTTTGCTTGTTTGAAGTCGTTTAAAAATGTTAAAAATATGCTTAAAAACATAGCCATTTTTTTTAATTTAAGTATATTACCAGTCTAATAATACACGCGCAGACACTGGACACTGTTGACAATTGCTAAAATTAATAATATACAAGAAAATTATTTAACTTTAGTCGTAGTTCATCAAAAAGATATTTAGACAGATGTCTTTTATACAAACAAACGAAATAGCTATTATAGATTAAAAATATTTTTCTTCAGTCGAAATGCCATAAATTTAGGGGTTCTGTTCAACTTAAAATGTAGATAATTGGGGTAGACTCTAGTAAAATCTTACAAACCTCATAATTATCATTAGTCGCGGTTATGCAATTCAATGTTGAACATAGATGTGCTCCACTAAATATTTTCAAATGATATGATATGGTATTTCCGGAAATTCAGTTGAAGGTCCAGCCATTTTTAATGCTCCTATTCAACAAACAAGCATTATTATCATAGTTTAGAAAATAATATAAAGATAATCGACTTTAAGACTTACAAATAAAGACATACATACATAACATCACATTAACTGCATTAAGTACACAACATGACATTTACTTGTGAAGCGACTACGCCACTGCGACCTAGACACTTTTTAGCCATCAGCATAATCAGTAGCAGTTTCCAGAACCCTACCAGCTGTCCTCTCTTTTCCTGCTTGCACAAGCACGTATATCTGGAAGGATTCTAGGACTAAGACTTGAGCGACTTGGCTTTCCAGTCTAGGGAGTTAGTTCCCATACTAACCTCATATTCCTACTCTGTGCTGCTGCGAGGTCTTACAATTACTTATCATCCTGACCATACAGTGGGCCTTATTACTGCGAATCGCTATTTCAGTGTTATATAGAACTTATTTTTTATTGATGTTTTGAACTTATAATAGAATCATCACCGTAATATCCTACTATACAAAATTAAGGTATAAGTAACTTGTTTTTTTGTATTATATAACTTTACATAATTATTTATAGCCAGCCTACAGTACATATTTATATATTCAAATTAACTCACTTAAATGCTATTCTATGATAAATTATTAGTTTCGAATAAATTAGCAGTTCTTTAGATAAGTTCCTCCATTTAAATTTTATACCCATTGCTGAAGAAAATAAAAGCTAAATTGTAAAAAAGTCAAATGTGAGTGAATTCTATGTGAAGTGTTCAGTATAAATCTCATTCGGTGTCATAAAGTAAATCAACTTGCTTATTATTTCCTTAAACTACAAAACAACGTTGTTAATAATAATCTCAAGCGGGTTCAACAAAATCGGGAAAATTGCGTGTTGCACCGATATTAAGCGCTCTGTCTTGACTCATTACTCACAACTCTTGATACAAGATAAAGTTTTGAAATGTACAAAACGTACATGTGAATCATTTTACGCCATTGTAATTCACATCATTAAATTACGGTTTTATCTCATCAAATCGAAAAATAGTCATAAGTTCAAAATTATGTTGAAAACGAGGCACATAATATGTACACACCACCTCTAGAGCTGAGAAGAAAGTAGATGTTTATTCAAACCACAGATCAGAAATAGTTATTTAATTTACGAAGCTTAACATTTTTTGTAGAGACATCTTCGCTCTGCTTGTTGCTTGCTTTGTGTCTAGACTTATTTTCGCAATTGAAACGAAAATAATATTATACGGGTTACATATTTTAATACCTACGGATTACTAAAATCTTCAGAAGGACATGAAACAAAGTATATAATAAGCTGAAAGACCGACGAGGTTTCATTGGACATTTAGCAAAAATGTACCAAATAATATTCTTCGCTTTATTTTGTGGGGCTTTTGCCGAAAATGAACTGTATTATGAAAAGTTTTCTGGGGATGTAATAAGTGAAGAAAAATACGCAGAATATGTAGAAGAGAACAAAACTTTGTAAGTGGACTTAATATAACAAAAAGTATATTTAAATAGTTTTACCTATAAGTTTCTAACAATTTCAAAATTTAAAACAACATAATTCATTTACTAAACTTCTATAACCCCCGAATTCACAAACGAAAATCAACATTGAGCATTCCTCAAAGGTAACGCTGTCCTTTTCAGCTCTATTGACATTTTACGGGAGAGCATGAGCGTGAGCGCTTGCTTAGCGTTTATTGACATCTGTGTATTCGGTGGTAAGAGTCTATATTCAGCAAATAGATATAAGATAATATTCTATAATATCTCTAAACTAAGACTATTGTAAGTTAGTTCGTTTTCGTTTTTTGTAGTCCCTCCCTAGTTTTGGTAGTCGTGCGCGACTATCCAAAACTAGGGAGTAGACACACTGATCTTTGCCGTCATGGGTAACAGATTCTTTTTCTGAAAAAGATCAGTGTCTTACATCACTAGAGAGTTAGATGCAATTTGTTCAATCAACGCAAAATAGATGGTCTTGGTGTGTGATTCAGAATAGCGATTCAGAACTAAGTTATTGTAACATTTTATAATGTGGGAAGTGTCTCTATTATTCTATTAGTAAATACCAGATAACATTGGCTTTAAAAAAAATAATTGTAAGTCACCGAATCGTACGATAACTCGGTTGTGAATCGCACCCTGACCTGTCTTTACCTCGAGCCAGAGTGGTACCTACTGGGCCACGTCGCTCTCGTTTTATAAAGTTTATTTTATATCTTTATTTCTTAATTTTCATTACAGCTGGTGCACTGGTACCTATGAACCATGCAAGGAGGATGAGGGAAGGCGATTGGACACCACTTGCAACAACCTTGACGCACCCACCCTAGGGACACCGCGAACCCCCTTCATAAGGGAGCTGCCGGAACATTATGATGAAGGTATCCATTTACCCCCTTATTCATAAAAACTTAAACAGCTCTTATAAAACACGATAACTATTGTATCGCTTTGTCACTGTCATTCTTGTTGCTGCCGCCATTTGCGAGTAAGTGACAGAACACGTCAATAGCTTAAACAATGCGTTAGCGTTGCGCTCGTTTTTATGAATAAGGGGGTTAGACGATCTATACATAATTTATGTATTCTCTACCTCATTTTTCTAACTGAGTTTCTATAAACATTGCAAACTTAGTGCTGCATTGAAATAAATGCTTTTGAGTTTTTATGACTTCGTTTTGAAAACAAAGGCTCAGCTGCGGTAAAAAATGTGAAAAAAACATACCCAAAAATGTGGTTAATTATTGCAACTGAGCGTCATGAACAATAGTCCAACTCTAATTTTGGTGAAGCTTACGAAGGATTTGTAAATATAATTATATTGATTCAAACAATGTGTTCAATCAATACATACTGCGTTAATAACCTTCTATTTCTCCCGCATACAAAAATACACCCACCGTGTTTTCAGTGGAAAGTCACTATTGCATCGTAGCCACGAGACTTCACCCAAACTCGCTTCTACCTACTAACAAAATTAAATATTACTTATGCCATTGTTTTATCTTCGTTCCTATTTATTTTTATTTTTCTGTTTTTTTTTCTATTTTTACTATTGTTCATCCGTGTGTAGTGTGTGATGTCGGACAGTGCCATCAATTAGGCCCTGTCAGAATACCAATAAAAAAAATTCTTCCTTTCTTTCTTTCTTTCGTACGTTGGAGTGAAATCATGGTGAAAATATTTCAACGCAGAAAAGCATTTTGCAAAGCATATTTCTTAATGTTTACTTTACTAACACTGGTTGTGTTTCATTTATATTTTTTCTGCACAAACATGCCTATGTCTCGTATCTGTCAGCCATCCGTAAATGATGATGCCAATTTTTTTAATAAATAACAAATATGGATTAATCAATTAGTTATTAGTCAGAAAACTACCCGACTGTAACATGAATAATTCAATAGTCTACTAATTTCACACCGCCGGCGGTGCGTGTGAGAGTAGGCTAGTAACCAATGATATTTAAAAGAGTTATAGATACGTTTTGTCAGTACTGACGCGAAGTCTACAATTGTTTCCTGGCGTCCATACCCATGATTTGACCGTGTGGGCAAGGTAGCATGACTATTTACTAGAGCGTAATAGAGATAGATACATGTTGCGCAGTGTTGTCTCAAACTGTCAATGCTTTGCTCAGGTGGTCAAAAGTCCTGATTCCGGGTGCCACTTTTTTTGCACCAATAACCTATCTACGTGTTTAATATCATATCGGCTTCGATGTAAAATATTTGTTTATTTTAGGCTATCAACCAGTGAAACAGAAGTCTGGTGAGGAAATGCCATCTGCCAGAAAAGTGAGAACTGAACTTCTACCGGAAGGCAAGATTCCTGACCAGCAATTCACAGTTCTTTTTGTGTTCTATATGCTCTTTTTTGCGGCACAAATAACTACTTTCCACGACACGAGTAAGTTTATTTTCCTACGCCATTATATTAAAATGCTACTTAAAGTACCTTATAAGTAATAATAGTTCATGTATAAAAAGCCGTAGTTCAGGCATAATTTATTTTTCAAATACTATTTGAATTAAGACAATTAGAAACTACGCGAGATATTATACAATTCAGATTTCGTTGGGGATTCAAATTATTTTTTTTGGTTTATTTAGTTAATTTCGCAAGATGGACACCACACTGCTGTGAACCTAAAGGCAAAAACGACCCTAAGTGTAATCCCATAAAGGTACCTATAGATGACACCGTTCATCAGTTCTCTGGAATCAATTGTTTTAACCACACTTGGCCTGTTTCGTTCCAAAGCGTCGGATGTATCAACAATAATGATATACCACCTCAGAGAGTAAGTACTTCAAACATGAAATCATTTTAATTGAAATCATTCCATATTATTTGACGATATCAATATTAATTGCTAATAAAGAACATTAATGTGTTATATTATTCTAATTTTGAGAAATAAATGTATCTGAATCTGAATCATCACGGATAATCTGATGAGGTCGAAGAATTTCGGTGGATGCAGTCCGCCTGCAACCAACCGTTTGTAAATCTACGGCCGACGCATAATATGTTCAGCGATGGACGCCATGCGTTTGTTGATGATGGTGATGAACTTGTTTGTGGTTAAAGATAAATATAAACATATAAACATTCATGTCACATGAAGCTCAAACTCTAGCTCATGAACCTGCTCAGCTTAACAATCTATAATCACATTGTTCATCGCAAACGAATAGTCATGTTTGCAAGGTTGTTTGCGAGATGAGCGTGCTAGCTCATCTTCTTTTACGATTCATTTTTACTTAAGAATCTCCTGTAGAAGGGGTTTTTTTTTCTTTTTTTCTTTAACAAATCCAACAACTCAAAAACTATGAGGATCGGTACAGCCGCTATCTATGAGTTGGAACAAACCCAACGTTGTTTTATAAAATATATAGATTAATTTTTCTGTACCGCTTCCTTACCTCATTTTCTATTCTATTTATTTGTGCTTGGAATTTTTCAGATAACGTCGTCTAGTGTCTTCTTTGATCTATCTACAGTATACGGATTTGATGGTGAATATAGAACAAATGAGGATGGTCTTTTGCAAGTTGAGGAGGAAGGTGACAGAGTTTGGCCTGTCAGCTCTGACGAGGAATATTCTAAAAAAGTATGTTTCCTAAACTCTCGTCCTCAAGAAACACGTTGCCATGCAAGAAGTAAGTATTGGAGGTTAGCGTTATTTCTATAATCCTTAACGTTCTGCTTACTCTTGAAGGTTTTGATTGAGGTTCTGTCAAGATGTCTTGAATGGAGTTACTGTTGGTTTTATTTATCTGGCTATTACGACAGCCACATTACTATCACTGGATAAAAGAGTTAATGCCAGCCTGTTCACAGTGAGAAGTTTGTAATAGCTGAGGAAATATGACATTAACTACAATTAAATTAGGACTTTACAGCCCTCCAACAATCCGCAGTGAGCCCGCGTGTTAGAGTATGGTTCGTTCCACCCCATAGTTGAGGTGAGGCCTGAGCCCAGCAGTGAGATTAGTATTTACTTGTGAGCGGTAGAATTAAAGACAAATTTTCTGCGTTAAAGTATAACTACTGACTTGTTTTTACATCAATACTAGGAACATCTTCCAATTCGAAGACCAAGGTTCTTCGAAACCAGCCAATGTGAACTGCAATGCATGTCCTACATGAATAACAGTTTCCTAACTAATTGTCATTATTTTAGGTCCCAACAGCCTTGTGGGAGTAAATTTCATAGGTATGCAATTCTGGAAAATGCACAACCATATTGCCAGGGAATTAAAGAAGGTGAACCCTGGCTGGGATGATGACAAATTGTTTGAAACTGCAAGAGAGATCAACATCGCCTGCTCTAATGAGATCTATTTCTACGAACTGCTTCCCGCATTCATGGGTAAGATCTGATACTTTCAGCAGATTGAATTAACACCTAAATCATAAATGACCAGTTTTATCGACGAATAAAATTAATTAAAGCTCATGTTTGATTAATCTACAATATACATGACTTATACTGATTGAGGGTTTAGTTCGAGTATTATCCAGAAAGCTGTAATTTCAATAGTTGGAGTAGGCATCCTTCACGAGCAAAAATAAGGTTCCATCACAAAAAAAGATGAAAAACTGCTTGTGATCGAAAAAGTATTAGCTTGGGAGCCTAAACCAGTTTTCAATGAAATATATCAATATTTGCTCTGCAGGCACAAGGAATTTAGTACGCGATGGAATGATAACGCGAGATGGAGGTTTCCGTGATGTATATGATGAAGATTTACCACCACAGCAATCCATGGAATATTCCTACGTTATGCGTTGGGGGCATACCATTCACCCAGGATTGCTCAAGTGAGTTTTAAAATAAATAAGCTTTAAAATTTGCTACAAAAAGGATCGCACACTGTGAAATATTTTATAATAAAATATATTTTTTTAACTTCCATGATCACTAACATTAAAATCGTCCAAATCGGGATGGTTACCATGAGGCTTTTCGATAAATAGTTTCTGCATCCTATCGCAATACTTGTGTGCTTTAAATATTTCAACTAATTATATTTTTCTATTGATTGTTTGAAGTAAATGAAAGTTATTAAAACACTTTTATTGTTTTCAGATTGTACGATCCCGAGGGTAACTACTTGAAAAGCTTACCAGCAACTAATATGACATTGAGAACTGGAATATTCGCTGTGGATAAAAACTTAGAAGGCATAACCCAAGGTGTTTTTAGACAAGCTAATGACAAAATTGACCACGTCGTTGATCCTTTTGTAAGATATGTCCCTCCTTATTTTGTATAATTATTCAAATTAAAGAGACCACTAGGAGTAGCATTTCTGCTAATATGATCTCATTTCAGTGCTTCAAGCTGACTTTAATTATCAATACGCTTCACTTTGAATTAGTATTCTCCCTCGTTTTGTATGTAAATATATAATATAGGTTGCAACGAATTATTTTATCATATTTTTTATGTACCCTTAACATGCAAAATAACATATCGTCATTTAGCTATGTATATGTATGTTTTACTAGCAATAAATCTAATCTGACAACTGTTTTCTCTTTTCTAGATAGCACAAACGGGCTTAGCGGGTATGCAAAAAGCATTTGACTTAACAGCTGCAGATTTAGCAAAAGCAGGCATGCAGGGAATAAGGCCGTATGTTGACTATAGAGAATTGTGTACTGGAGAGAAATATACGTCGTGGAAAGATTTAGCTAAGGATATTATACCTGAGGCAAGTACGATAATATTTTTCACAGAAGACAGAAATGTAAATGAATCAAGGCTGTTTAAAAAAATTGTAATGAACATTTTCCATCATTGAACAGAATTTTCACTTCTGCTCGGGCTAGAGTGCTTTTGATTAAGTTTGACATTGCAAGTCAGGAAGTGTTATTTTTTAAAAGAGGTAATTTATCTAAGGCGTTTCCTTATCGGCAGCATTCACGGGTATTGTATCATTATAGATTTGACTTTGAGCATTACATTATAATACTATCGCCCTGAAGAACAAGCGTTCGGGTGAAATTTAACATTATACTCGTACATTTGACTTTGAGCCTTGCCTTACAATAAATATCCCTGGACATTATTTTACACAGCGCCATCTTGCTCCAAAGTAAGCTAATTAAAGCTCGTATTAAGAGATACTAGACAAGAATAAACATACATACTTGAATATTTTTTCTTTTGTAAATACATACATAATATACATGGAAAACCCTCAGCCAAATACAAACAGACAATATCCATGCACACAAATGTTTGTAGCGGTCGGGGATCAAACCCACGACCTTTGGCGCAGTAGCCGACTTCTTAACCATTACACGAATCTGTCGTCGATACTATTTCAATGACTGACGAACATTTGCGTACAATGTAACATTAAGTAAAGATTTAAGTTCGCGAGCATTCACTTTTGATTTAGTTGACTGATGTTACAATTACAGTTTGTATCAAGGTATTGAATGCATTATGACAAGTTGCGCATTGTAATGCTTGGTTCTCCTCCTTCACTAATGTAAGATATTTTTGTACGATTACAAGGTACGCATTTTACTGCCTGGTTCACCTCAGTGATGTAAAGCTCGACTTTACCGGTACATCACTCGAAAATGTTCCCAGTGAGCACCTTAAAAATTTACAAATTGACATGTGATATTTTTTTGTAGAATCTAGAAAGAATACAAAACATCTACAAAGACGTAAGGGACGTTCCGCTTCTTGCTGGAGTGTGGATGGAAAAACCCTTCCCGGGAAGTCTGGCGCCGAGAACACTCTATTGCCTCAAAGTGAAACAATTGGAGCGATACATTAAGTACGATCGTCATTGGTTTGAAAGACCTAACCGACCAAACGCATTTAACAGAGGTAAGTGAAGTTTTATTTTATACAACACTAGCTCACCCGGCGAACTTTGTTCCGCCTTAAGGGCAATAAATAAAAAAAGTAAAAAAAAAAGGAAAATAAATAAAAGTATCCTATGTCCTTCTCCTGGCTCCAAACTACCTCCGTGCCAATTTTCAGCTAAATCGGTTCAGCCGTTCTTGAGTTATAAGTGGAGTAACTAACACGACTTTCTTTTATATATATAGATTGTAGACTTTTGACACTATTTTAGAAAAAATAGACTATAAGGGGCTGATTTGCGTAGTAGGTGTTGGTCCTCCGTGCTCTATCGCAAAGTAATGATGTTTCAATTCCAAGAGCAAGGTAAAAACGAAAATTTTAAAGGATTATGATTACCGCAAAATGTGTTGCTGACAGTACTAAAAAATTACACCGATAACATATAAGTACTATTATGACTTACCTACCCACAATAGAAATATAAACAGTTACGATGTCAAACTAATTACAATTATCATGTTGGTTTTTCTCCTCTTAGAGATAGGTATAATGCTTTTTTACAAAAACAATTTGCTTTTTTTTCACCAGTATAGTACTAATTTTCGATTTCAGCTCAGCTCAATGAAATTAGGAAAGCAACTGTGGCACGCATGTTTTGTGATGTCGGAGAAACCGTCACCCACATACAACCATCGGCTTTTCTGCGCGCTGGGCGAAGGTGGGTTATTTTTTTGTAATTACCAAGACATTCTTAGTTTCTAAATTAGTTACTAGCCCGAAATTGGGCTTTTAAAGCCTCCGGGCAAGGGCAAGCGTGAGGCTTTTAACCTCTTACCAAGGCAATAACTCGTATATACGGTCACGTAAAAAAGCCCCTCGAGAGACAGTGGAGAAGAAACGAGTAATATGTTTGCGCATTATGAATATACCTAATCGTCAGACGACCATAATAATATAATATAACGACTCAAGGACGCAAGTCTAGGGCGTGCAGTAGTATATCATCAAGGAAAGTGTGTGAAATGGTTTTTTAAAATATTTTTATCTTTTTCAGAAACAAAATGGTGAGCTGTGATGAGATCACAAAGATGAACTACAACGCATGGAAGGACAACTCGCGCTAAAAACTAAAAAAAAACGAGTAAATAATAAAAAAACTTAAATAAAAATAACTTTAAAATGTATATTACACTCAAAAAAAGGTTTAACAATTCACTTTTCTATGGTGAAAGCTATTTTTCTCATGGTTTGACTATTTAAACGAGACAATTACAAGAGTTTGTCTAAAAATAAAGTGCTGTCCGCATTAACTGTCTCGTATTTCAGTAAATTAAGTATGTTTTCTCAGCAAATAATTTTCGATCTTTTACAATTATCATATTAGCGACGGTGAATGATGATCAAATAATAAGAAAAAGTAATTTTAAAAATTCCGAAACTAGTTCAAGTCTAAAACTTTGCTCTATTTGTTATTATTTTTATGTTATTTCTTGTTAATTCGTTAATCTGTGTACGCAAAATATATATTTGTCACACGAGCACACCTTGAAACACACAAAAAACCTAAAATCATTGTTACTTTTCTGTCAGTTGTTTCGTTATAAGTTATATAAAATAAACACGTATCTTTCATTAAAACCACTTTTTATTTCACCTATTTTATGTTCATTTCTATAGTAAAGTATGCGCCAAAATAATAACAGTTTAACAATAAGTGTTTTTGAAGCTGAAGACTTTAATTTGTAAGCTGAAGGATAAGGCAATGTTTGGCTAGCCTGTAAGTCAAAAAACAATAACAGTATGTACCAGGGCTTTGAATAACATTACAAATTGGGTATTGTTACTTATGCCAAACGCAGATAACGTCAATAGCTCAGGTAACGTTATACTCGGTAACGATACTTGGGTAGCCTTTTACATGTAAACTGATAAAAACGTTAAAGATGATGGTATCGGTAAATGTTAGTGTTACCATGGTCCAAGGTTGGTAACGTTACCAAGAAGATACTAAAAGTATCGTTAATAACGTTATTTATTGTGCCATCTCTGTGTTTCGTTTTCTTATACTCATTTTGGTCAGACACCGCTGAGCCACCGACAGGTAACAATGAATGTATCGGTACTTTTGCTGCTTATTGTTACCGTTAATAAATTGGATTTACCAAATTATCGCTAAAAGTGTCACCGTTAAATATTTATGTTTATGGAAATATCGTTACCCAACGATACCTAAAGTGTGAAATTGGCAACGTTAACAAGCCCTGGTACGTACGTTTGTAGCTACAGAACCAAAAACTGTCAACAACTAATGATTCAGAATCAAAAATATCTTTATTTCAATAGACCTGTTACAAGTGCTTTCAAATCGTCAAAAACTTAATCAAACAAACAAAAATACACTTAATAATAGACCTAAATACTATAATAGAAATAATAAATAAATACATAGTACCTATACAAACATAATGGGACTCAACCACCGGTGTCGGAAAGTTGTTTCTGTACTGAGAAGAACCGGCAAGAAACTCAGCAGTTACTCTTGTATTACAATAAAATTTGCAATTACAATTTTATTAAGTACACATATGAAATGAAATGTTAAAAAATGGACCCACATTATTTCGGTCTGCACTGGCCAGCATTGGGCGCTTACAAGCCGGGGAGTGCCGGACTTACCAACCATTGCCGGCCAAACTACCAATGCCACGATTAACAGCAGCATGCATAAAGTATCGATTATCGATCGATCGATAATTCGGATATTATAGTTGGTACAATATGAAATAATAAGAGGCATGACATTATAAAACAAAAAATACACGTAAAATTAAAGTAAGTTCAGATGAACATTTGCTGCATCTGTACAAGGTAACTTGATTTTGTCAATAAACTACGATTTCAATCACATCATAATAGACTCTACATAATATCCTTCTCTACATAAAATAATTTTAAAAGTATTGGTTTATGCTACTTGTGTGTATGAGCGTACACGGGCCAATAAATACTTGAAGAATATCTGAAACCAATTTCAGTAAGTTATTACTGATAATCTTCAGGTAATGTTTCACCGGTAACAAATGTTTTTGTAAAGTAACAGGTTAAGAAACTTTATTTATGTGAACCCTTAAATTCCCTCTCGGTCCATTAAGACCTAAATGAAATCATATTTTACTAAAGATACAAACGTGACTTGATCAATCACATCAATAAATACTTTTTTATCATCATCATTATTTAAAAAAAGAAACTAGCAAACTGATCTGTAATTAAGTAACTCCAGCTCGCAGAGAATAGATTATAGTGAGGAGGCCTTTTCAGCCAGCAATGGGACATTTAAGGCTAGGCACTAATAATAATCATCAGTTATTGAAGAAATATAAGCTTGAGATAGTCCCTATAACCCATGTCTCCCTCCAGCGCGGGGTATTTCAAAAGCTTTTTTCGCTGTAGAAAGCTATTGAAATAAGTATTAAGTGGTAAGTTTTGGGTTCCTACCCTGAACTGTCAACAACAGCCAGTGAAATAGTCGCTTAGAGTCTGACGTAACCTACGAGAGAATAGATGTACTTACGAACATTGATATCACGATCCTATCCTGTCTCCTCACAAGTTAGGCAGAAACCACGTTTTTCACACAAGTGAAAAAATGTGATTAAAATAAAAATACATCTTGCTCTTCTTGTATTTAAATGAGTACTCTCATACCATGGTTTTCTGTTGAAGGTTGCCTTACAGACTGGCTAAGTTTTCAGAGCGAGAGGTTTCTTATCTCTAAAACTATATAAATTTAAAAGAAATAGGTACCATACAAAACTTCATTGAGTGACGAAATTAAACTTCCCACGCTACACTGCAAGATCAATACATATTGTAGGGTTAACATATCATAAAAAAAATATCTTAAATACGACCAGTTTTAAAATAAAATAAAAGTACACCGTCTGGTTTGAGTGTTGCTATAATAAATCAATTATGATAAAACAAACAATAAAACACATGTATATAAAACCGTACTCAATAATTAATTCTGACTTGGAATTAGTTCGCAGTAGAAACATGATTCACTTCTACGTATTAGTATTTGTAATTGGTGCTTTTGCTGAAAATGTTATACATTACAATAATTTAAGTGGAAAAACACTAAATGAAGATGACTTGAAGGCATATGTAGCTGCCAACTCGACGTTGTAAGTATTACAAAAAAAGATACTAGATATTTAATTACCTAACCACCTTTTTGTTCCGGTCGCTGAACTATTTTAAAGTGGAGGTACTGTGTGGTAGGTATCAATAGTTTTAATGTTTATGTTATGTAAATTTTTGTTTTGTAAAGGATAGGTGGCGGTTTACCTATCTTAGAATCGCAATTGTTACAGTAAGAATGTATTTAGAATTTATTACTAATTCATTTCTCTTTTTTTTCTCTTCTATTTTAACCGCTAACGTTTAAGTAATCGAAAAATAAACGATACTATTTTTTCTTCTTCCTATGTCTTTAAGAAAAAAAAAGGTCCCTCTCAATGTCTATCCCACATGGGTTCTGGCCAATGTCGGCCAATCTCTACTACTACTACCTACTGGTATTAGGGGTCATTAGGCTTTTCGCACCGCAAGAGATTCGAACCACGGTGCGAATCGCCTGAGACCTCCATTTGAATGGGCCCATTCGCATCGCAGTAGTTACAGCGGTATGAATCGCTCAATGCGTCACCGTCGTGTCAAAATTAAATAACTGACACCTTTACCGAAATTCACTTTATAACATTTTTGAATATTGGAAAGTGTGATCTACATTTCAGTCTTTAGCCCGTTGCGATATGTATAATGCTCGCTTAGATATCTTCGTTTTAGTAAACCTATTGACCATATATTACAACAAGGTTTGTACTAGAACTTCCGTGGAACAATTGAATAACTGGTAAATAAATTAAATAACTACATAACAAGGGCCACTACAATAAAAACAAAGTCAATAAGATACTTTGTTGAATTCTGCCACAACTCACTCCAAAACATTGTTACAAAATTTAGTTGTGGCAAAATTGAATAGATGCGCTTGTTTAATTTTTCATTATAAAAATGATACTTAAACATAATTTTGAGGTTGATAAGTGTGCTTAGTCAGTTTTTACTGTTTAAAGTCGTGAATAAAAATCAAGCTTATATCAAGCAAACTAAATAGGTAATCCAAAAACAATAAAATTGTAACATGTATCTGAATCCAACTTCTGACAATCAACTTCAGATTACACCCGAAACAAATATTCAAATATGAAAATTAAAATAAATCAAGATGACTATTCCGATTCAACATCTAGCTCATTGACGTCAAGTTGAGCTGATGATGCAGGCAAACTTTTACGACGATACGATGCATGTAGTTCACGATTTTCAAGGCCATATTCAGTAATAACAGCAGCGGGTGTACTTCTTGTTTGTAGACTAGGCTTGTTTAACGTATCTATGGATAATAATGCCTGGAAATTGATTCTCAAAACGTAAGCATTTGATTCTCAACCAAGCGTGGCGATTCCTGGCTACGGGGGCGGTTATGGTAACCGCGGAGCAGGGGGTGCTAGGAATCCCCGGGTAAGATCCAACTGCCACCTTACATTGGGATATTTTTGGGTTATCTGAAGTCCGAAGAGAGGGGGGAGGGGAGGGAGGACTCGATAACCCTGCAATCCGGTAACTTACTATACCACGGAGAGGGCGACCAACAGTCCCTAAGTGGTGTTGGGATCATCTTCACAAGTGTGTCAACAGCGTGATCACTATCGGAAGTGTTTCGAGCAGGGTAGCGTACCTGATACTCAGAAAATGAAACGACATTCGCTGAATGTCATTCAGGTCTACGCTCCGACTTCGAAACACGACGATGTCACGGTGGAAGCTATGTATGAGGAGATTTCTAAAGCCATGCATAGCCATAAAACCCACTACACAGTAGTGAGGGGGGATTTCAATGCGAAGTTGGGGCAACTTGGATTTAGGCAACGGAACAATAGGGGCCAGATTATTGCTGGCCGACTTCATGGAGAAGGAGAACCTCTTTATGATGAACTCTTTCTTCAAGAAGCCCGTAAACCGCGAATGGACCTGGATCAGTCCGGACGGTAGGGTCAAAAACGAGATCAATTTTATCACGACGAAGAAACATATATTCAATGATGTCGCTGTGATCAACGCTGTTAAGACAGGAAGCGATCACCGCATGGTCAGAGGCACATTGAATATAGACGTTTAAGGGAGCGCGACTGATGACATCCACGCTCCGACCTATAGCGGCTAAGATTAGCAAACCCGAGTGCTTTCAGCTTCAAACCCGCTTCGAAGCTCTTGAGAACAGCAACGATGTGGATGTATACCAAAACGCAACCATGTCCGTCCGATCACAGAACCAGAAATCGAAACCAATCCATCTACAGCGAGGCGTGAGACAAGGAGACGCTATTTCTCCGAAATTGTTCACAGCTGAGGATATTTTCATGCTTCTGAACTGGAAAGGATGCGGCATTAACATCAATGGCGAGTACCTAACACACTTGCGATTTGCAGATGATGTAATTCTTATGGCTGAGACCTTGGAAGACCTGAACATAATGCTCGAAGATCTCGGTAATGCTTCTTAAAGGAGAGAATCTTCGAGCATGTTGGGACACCTGGGACAGCAGTCCAGTTAGGTTAGTCCAACTTCGAGAAAGAGATCTCTCGTCAAATTCAGCTCGGATGGGCAGCGTTCGGGAACCTCCGGCATATATTCGCATCCGAAATACCTAAATGTCTCAAGACGAAAGTTTTTGACCAGGGTGTGTTGCCAGTAATGACATATGGGAGTGAGACGTGGTCGTCCTTGAGTCTTCCTAAGAGACCCATAGTGAACTATGGGTCTTATAAGAAGGCTCAAGGTCACCCAGTGAGCAATGAGGAGAGCGATGCTGGGAATTTCCCTGCTTAAACGAATCAGAAATGATGGGATCCGCGGGAGAACTAAGACAACCCACATCGCTCTCTTTCGAGCTTGCATTCTTAAATTGGGCGGTATACATAGCGCGGAGAAACGATGGCCGTTAGGGCGGAAAGGTTCTGGAATGGCGACCGCGTACCGGACGACGTTCCGTAGGCAGGCCCTCCACAAGGTGGACCTACGATCTGGTCAAGGTCGCGGGAAGCCGCTGGATGCGGACAGCGCAGGACTGCTCGTTGTGGAGATCCTTGGTGGAGGCCTATGTCCAGCAGTGGGCGTCAGTCGGCTGACATGATTACAGATTTTTTCACCAAAATTGCATAAATAAATGGATAAAACAAAACGAATAAATCAAAAATTAGGTCAGTATAAGTGAAGCAAAATTAAATAAGCCCTCTTATTCACTGGAAATATTCGTATTAGTTACTTCTTGGGTGTGGCAAAACTTGTTAAGTGACATACAAAAACTTGATAACTGCAACTTAGTTGTAATAAAAGTGTGTGGCAAAACTAAATAATTACTTTTTTATTTTTCTATTTAAAACAGTGAAAAGTAACATCATGGCAGACAACTTAAATTATGAAAGTAAACCTGCTGTATAACATATCGAAAGATCCACAGTAAATTTTCTTCACCTTAAAAAGTTATTGCCATTTTTATGGAAAAAAAACACAAAAACGTGAATATCTCGGAGTTTTGGTTTTGTCAGTTATTTAATTTTGACACGACGGTGACGAATGTTTCTTTTGAAAATTCAAAAATGATTTTAGGCTATTCGTACCGCGGTGCGAACGGACCCATTCAAAAGGGGGTCTTAGGCGATTCGCACCGCGGTTCGAATCTCTTGCGGTGCGTAAAAGCCTAAAGACCCGGTATTGGGTCAGGGAAGTAAAAGCGAGTCAGGTTTTTTTCAATACAAGGGTATTATATATAATTTATTTTCTTTGTTTGTAATCCCTATTACAAATAAAGAAAATAAATTATATATAACACCCTAATACCCTATGTTAGTTGGAACCAATTATCTTTTCATGTATAAATAATTAATTTAATGTTTATTAGAAAACTTGATTTCAGTTAAAATATTTTTTAACTGAAAGGTATGTTCTCTATTACTCGTAATAGTACTATTGCTAGGTTTAAAATTGTACACTGATAAAATAATACCCTATTTAGTTTTTATAGTGTTTTTATATACGATTCGTGACAAAATAAAAAAAGACTATTAACTGAGTTGAAAATAAAAATATGTTTTTTTATACAGTTGGTGTGTGGGTAAATACAAGCCTTGCAATGCTCATGAAGGGCGGCGCATGGATGAGACGTGCAACAACCTGCACTTCCCGTACAGAGGCGGATCCCGTACGCCTTTTATAAGAGATCTACCGGCATTATATGAGAAAGGTAAAAAAAAATATTTTTTAGCTTATCTGTCACACAAAACATACTGCTGGGCGTGGGCCTCACCTCAACTCTGAAATGGAACGTGCCATACTCCAACACGCGGGCTCAGTGCGGATCGTTGGAGGGGTGTAAGTTTAGTGAGCAACCTTGATGTCAGGATCTGACGTTAAGGTTGCTATGTTATCATGCCACCTTGAGGCCTCTGACTAAGCTTAGAAATACACATCATTAAATTCCGGGTGGTCACCCATCCCGTTCCCGACACGGCGTGTGTTGCTTTACAACAGCGATCGTCGCGGATTACTGTCGCAACTAGGCCACGGGCAACTCACAACCTGCTTACGTGGCAAATGTTGCGAAAATGACGAACGCAAATTAAATACTTAAATATTCCTGTTTTCTTTACGTATTGGAGCAGGTTTATTTATATTCCCTATTCTCCTCTAATGTTGTCTACCCATAATAACTCTTTTAACTATTTCACAACATTTCAACATTTCCATTTCGAAATTAAATCGGTAGTTAGGGTGTCGAAACGAAAGTACTGACGAATGGTTTACTTGAACAAAAAACAAGATTTGACATCGTACTAAAATCAAATGTTTCTTTTCCTGAATGTACAAAATGTTACTACGTGTAATATTTTTTTAAGTTATAATGTGATAAAACTGTCCAGCCGTTATTGAATTATGCGCAAACTGTACAAACAACATTTCAGTTTTATTTGTACAGTTTACCGTGTGTCCTATTGCGATTCCTAAAACACGTCATTGAGAAAACCAAACAAAAAAGCTTGTGATAGTTGGCTGATAGAAAATGCTTTCTTAACTATTAACCCCCTTATTCATAAAAACTTAAACAGCTCTTATAGAACACGATAACTTTTGTATCGCTTTGTCACTGTCATTCTTGTTGCTGCCGCCATTTGCAAGTAAGTGACAGAACAAGTCAATAGCTTAAACAATGCGTTAGCGTTGCGTTAGTTTTTATGAATAAGGGGGTAAGTCCGCCAATTGTACTTTTCACGAATATATAAATAACTGCAAATGAAACAATATGGAAATCACCATTAAAATCGTCAACTATCGTTGGAAAAACCTCGTCACATCAATGATTTTGCAATGGTTTAGGAAAGGTTATTGTGAATGCCTCTGTACCTATATGAAGGTTTCATCATCATCAGCCTTTCATAGTCCACTGCTTGACATAGGCCTCTCCCAAAGTGCGCCACATCTCCCGGTTCAGAGCCTTCCACAACCGGTCTGATCCCGCCACCGTTCTAAGGTCACCATAGTATCATAATATGTAGGTTTATCCTTTGGTAATCATTCCATTGCACAAGATCAAAACAAACAAATTGGGGCTAGCCATCTCTGTGTAGTGTTTGACTGTCTAACGATATAACATAATAATTATTTTAAGAATAAGACTGGAAAGTTTATTAATGTTGCAGATTTCACTCCTATCAAAACGAAAAGGGGCGCGCCAATGGAACCGGCCAGAAGAGTGAGAACAAAAACTCTTGCGGAAGGAGAGGTCACCGATCCAGTGTTCACATCCTTGCTTTCTCACTACATGCTGATTATGGTCAACAATGTAGCTTCTGTCCATGACACAGGTAACAACACAGTATATATTTACAGGTCGGGTCACTTAGAATACGCGGGGGGGGGGGAAGGTTTTAAACATACATGCTCGGTCCCCAGCGTCACTTTATACCACCAATTAGACCATAAATCGTCTTGTGGGCAGGATGACCCCAAAGTGCTCTGCAGCTGCTGGACTGCCGATGACTGGACTGGTTGTGATCCAGCAGGTTCAGTTTTGTCTCCGGTTGCTTCTGAGACCGCCTAGACCTTCTTAGTGGCTCCAGTGGAGGAGCCATGGGCCACGAACGGCTAGAGACGACTGCTGGCGCTGGTACAAGGATACTAGCGTCGGTATTGTACTCACCTCTTCTGCGGTCTGGTAAGGATGGCTCAGTACTCCTGGCTACAACTTGCCTCCTCTCCCCGCCACCCCGAGAAGGAACCGTTGAGCCCACCATACAGGCACCGCGGAGATCAGTCTCCGCGACGCTTCTTTCCCTGCTTCCTTAAATTATGGGAGGAACTCTTCGCTGAAATTTATAAAAAGCTATTAGGTTTAAAGATATTTATTTTCTCAAAGAATAAAACAACATATTCACTTGCGGAGAAAACAACAAAATTAAATCATTATAAGTAAAAAATAAATCACTAGGCGTACTTACGTATTAACACATTAATTAATCAATCACACATTCTTACTATTCATTCATTCAATTTTATCGGGATTATACAGTTTTACTCAACACTTTTACACTTAACAATTTTAAACGAACAGTTAACAACATCTAAGTCAAATATAGCACAAAAAATGTTGTGGGTACTTTCATAACTGCGCTAAGCGGCTCGGACCAGCAATGTTGAATAAGCTTATCTAGAAGCGACTGACCTTGCTAGCGCGCACCGCTCGTACGTGAACTACGCTCGCCAGCAGAAACAAACCAAACCCGTCAGCTTATATTCATTTTGTAATCTTATAATATTATTGCATATACATTTAATTGTTTCATAATGGTTTTATTTTATTATTGGATTTCATTACATAATTTATTTATTTGCTTATATTTCTTAGTATTGTATTTAAATATTTACTATTAACTATGTATAATTAATTTTTAGTATTGTATGTGAATAATTTAATAAATTTAATTATATATGTTTGTAAATAATTTATTATGAGAATTCTGATAGTATTGTTGTTTAATTAAAAGCAGCTGTTACATTTTTATTTTCAAGTAGTGTTTAAGTAACTTTTAGCTATTATAGCATTAACCTCTTCAAGAGATGATTATGTTTTGTTATGCAGATTTTTTTTTTTTCAGCCAATTACTTAGTTTGGAGACTGCATTGTTGCCAACCCAAGGGTAAAAAAGATCCTGAATGTGCTCCTATGAAAGTCCCTACAGATGATCCGGTTCACCAATTTTCTGGTATAAACTGTATGAATATGACAAAACCTATCACATTCCAAGGGCAAGGGTGCATGTTTAATAATAACACGGCTCCTGAACGAGTAAGTATAAGATTCAATATTTTTGTTAACATTCAATAATTGCTTTGAATTTCTCTAGGCGTATTTTGAGCAGTTTAAATATTTATTTAAAAATTAGATTGCACACTCACATCACAATATTCACCTTTTTGGACCGGGTTGGTTGGAGGCGACTTGCATTTAACATAAAACTGCAAAACACCAAACTCAACAGCGTATACTGAAATTCCTTTTATGCACTAAAGTCGTCTACACCTATTACTAAAGACCATGTAAAGTCAAGCGTTCTAAAGTGCGAACTAATGTCTGTTTCAGATCAACTCAGCTAGTAATTTCTTGGATCTCTCTATAATGTATGGATTCTCTGATGAATTCAGGGCCAAAGAAGATGGATTACTTGAGGAAGACGTTGTAGATGGCACGATCTGGCCTGCCAATGGAACTTTAGAGTTTTGTCGACAAAATGAAGGTCCAAGAGAAAACCGCTGCCATAAAAATCGTAAGTATACTCTCAAGCTGGTTTTTGTTATTTTGCCTAAACAGTGTTCTGAATAGAGAGTATAGATAAATACAGTTTTGTAAGCTAATGTTTTGCTTTTTTACGTTCATCGTGATCGATGGATTTTATGTTTAATATATTTTTAGAATAAAGTAGTTGAAAATTATAGAAGAAATGCGTATGGATGTGGCCTTACACATTACATTTAGCATTACAGTTGCAGCGTTTTACATAATTCATTATTTAATTTACATGCGTTGCATCAAATGTTTCAACAAATCGAGCATGCAGCGCAATTGACGCCATCATTTTTAATCTTTTAGAGGTTCAATATTCTGTGACATTGATTTTTTAAAGATATTTTACTGTTTTCTTCAATTTTACTATCACTGTACGTAAGACATAAGCGATGACCAAGAGTTTTTCTAGTTTGCGCTGGGTACAAACATTACAAATCTTTTTTCATATAGTCTTATTTTGTCTCTAATAACGTGCTCCTTCATCATTAACGTTTTTATTTCATTGTTTTAGCTGTTATGAACGGATTGGTAGGTACCAATGTTCTCAGCATCATTTTCTGGAGATATCACAACTATATCGCTCGGCAGTTGAAGAAAGTGAACCCATGTTGGAGCGACGACAAACTATTTGAGACTGCAAGAGACATTAACATCGCTATCAGTGCACAAATATATTATTATGAGGCAATGACATTATTCATGGGTAAGAAATAATAATCGTTTTATGCTACTGAAAACGTAACCATGTATCGCACCGTAATTACTGGTGCGATGGCTATTACTGGTGTATGGTAGTTTTATACGGCCTCTAAATTAACTAGTAATTTTATTCGAAATTGTATCATTATTTATCACTTTTGTTGCCTAGTTTTTTTTTTCCCGTCATTCCCACTTTTGAATTCACTCATTTTGTAAGTATCTGGTATGTATGGATATCTGGTAAAACTTCAAAAAAACTTACCAACAGAACACGTTTCAGTTTCTTTGTTGACATTACGTGGTATCTGTTTTTAAAACTCACTTATCAATATTTTAGGAACGAGAAACCTTATACATGCAGGAGTTATAGGAACAGATGGAGGTTTTAGGTACAATATGTACAATAGACACATGGAACCCCGGGCAACTATCGAGTACTCATATGTTTTACGTTGGGGACATACGATTCAACCTGGGACGGCTAAGTAAGTACCTATCTTACTTTCGAAACTTTTTGTTCGAAATTCAAAACATCTAATACAGTTTTACGAAGTTTTGAATACTACCAGATTATCTTTCAACATAATTTACTCTTATTGGAAGTCATACATTCATTTTACACATGTTTGATTTTCCAGGAATACACATAGCCGACTATCAAAACTATTTTCTTTGATTTTATTTTGCTTACATTGATATTATTTTCTAGGTGTATTACATATTATCACAGTTACTTTTTCCTTGTTTTTAAAAAGGCCGGGGCACAACAGACTCGGATAGATTAGGTTATTTATATCTTTTACTCTTTTCTTGTTTGCATCAATAATCACTTGTTTTAAGACACGGTTTGTAGTTGAACAGTTGTATCACCCAACTGTGATTATAATTATTTCAAAATAAGCTTTTGAAATTTCTGATAATATCTTCACAAAAACCAACCCAGAGGGAAACCGTCGTCATGGAATTTACCCTAAATTAAGTTTTGAAATAGAAATCTTAATAATTTATATATCATTTCAGGTTGTACGACGGTCATGGAAACTATCTCAAAGAAATTCCTACAGGCAATTTTACCCTTAGGACTGGACTTTATGCTGTAGACGACAATCTCGCAGGAGTCATCCAGGGTTTCTTCAGACAACCAGCTGCTAAAATTGATAATGCAATAGATCCGAAAGTAAGCAATCAAACATTAGCATACAAAAAATTACCTAATTGATTGAGGGTTATCAGAAAATGCCTGCTGTTTCTACCTCTAACAGTCCTACTAATCTAAGGAATGAATTTTGACAGCAGCCAGTGTCATTAGAAATTAAACTTAATGCTATGCTAAAAAGGTTCATGTGTTCTGTTAGGCTCAAAATTAAAGCCACAGCTCATGAATCGTATTTCTATCAGATTGAAGTACAATTTCCAATGACTCTGGGAGCTGTCAGATTGTTTTTCTTATATTACAGTGACAAACAGTCACTGTAATATAAGAAAAGCAACCTATTTTGAAAATTATCTCAAGACATAAATAAATTTCTAAAGTAGTTTGAAAATTATTCCTTTGGTTTAGTTAATTCTGATACGTTTTAGCAACAAGACAGCCCCAACATTATCCTAATCAATGCCTAGACTCTAGAATATATCATTCAATCGGTTAGGTACTTACAAACTATTTTTATAATTTTTTCTTCTTGTTTTGTTGATTTGAATATTTCAAAAAAAAATATAATGACAATAATTTAAAAAATTGAATAACTAATATTGAAAACCCTTTTTTTTATTTCAGGTTGCCCAAGTAGGTTTAGGCCGTTTGCAATACGCATTTGACATAGCAGCAGCTGACTTAATAAAGGGTGGACTACTGGGTATTGGATCATACATTCAATATAGAGAATTGTGTTCTGGAAGAAGACATAGAACCTTTGCTGACTTAGAAGAAGACATCGTTCGTGAGGTGAATATCATACATACTGCCCTTGTGGTGTAGCGGTTAGAGCGTTGGACTCGCAACAAAGAGGTCGTGGGTTTGAGTCCCGGGCGGTGCAACATTAAGTTCATAGTTGTGTTGTTGTTTTGGGTTGGCTAAGACAATGGAGGCTGATCACCTCGTGTCCGAAAAGTAAGATGATCCATGATGCACATCTGCATGGAAAAAGTCGGTCCGTGGCCTCACTTTCTGCTGTTGTTTCAATATGCGGTTCCATCTGGGCATAAAGAGGTGATGGAAAAGGGAGTGCACCTGTTTGCGCACTGTAATATCTCGTCCGTAAGTACTTGGTAAATCTCCTTTTACATAACATACGCTTATGAATACATAATAAGGAGTTCATAAACGGCCTGTATACGTCCCACTGCTGGGCACAGACCTCACCTCCACTATCAGATGGAACGAGCCATACTCCAACACGCGGGCTCAGCGCGTATTGTTGGACCTTACAAAAACTGCTCACTGATAGCTCACTAACCTTACGGGTGTAAGGTTAGTGAGCTACCTTGATGTTATCAAGCCGCACTAAGGCTCCCGACTAGGCTTAACGATTGCATGACGTGCCTTCCGAAGCACGGTAATGCCAAAAAAATACATCCCTTAATTTCGGTCGGGGCGGGGTGATCAATTAATTACTCTGATTTGGGGTTCAATCATACTAAGAATAAATCATTAGGAGCAACAATATACGTTGGGGGTTCAAAATCATGTTTCAGTGCAAGGGGAAAAAGGTTTGAACTTCCAAATGGATCAAAATAAAAACATTCCTCGAAATTATGACCCTAAACTATAAAAAAAAAAAAAAAAAAAAAAACCGGGTCAAAATACCCATTGTCCTGTTGCAACGTATTACGGTACTAACATAACATAGTTGTTGGATAACTCAGTAAGTCAATGATAACGTCAATTATTACTTTACGTGCGTAATAACTTGTATTTTTATTTGCTCAACATTGTCTAGATTACAGTTTAATTACATAGGTGCACATTGTTTATTTGCGAAAAGTGTGCAATTACAGCACTACTTACAATGTGTTATTAATAATTACTATTCATTTAGAGCTAATTTTTATAACCTAAATGCCCTTTTACATTGAGAGAAAACAAAGGCCATTAAAACCATTAATTATTCATAAAAAGAAGGTCACTATAAATATAATATTTTCTACTACTTTGGATAACATTTTATTATTATGAAACGAATATTGTTTAGCTAAGGTTGAGGTCTAAGTGTGAAATGTAATAATAATGAAACTACAAAAAATATATTACAAAAACAAGATCCACAGATTCCTGCAGAAAATGCCAGAGTTCACCAGAAACTATCCAACACATTACAGGAGCATGCAAATCAATAGTACAAACTGATTACAAACACCGTCATGACCAGGTTGCTAACATAGTACACCAGAAGCTTGCTATGAAGTACCAGCTAATCCCAGCGCCGGCCATTGCATATTATAAATATGTCCCAGAAACTGTCCTAGAAAACCAGACATATAAAATGTATTTTGACAGGGCTATCCTCACAGATAGAACTGTACACTACAACAGGCCCGACATCACAGTGGTAGACAAAATTAATAAAACAGCATTTTTGATAGATATTGCAGTACCGAACACTCACAACGTCCAGAACACCATAGCAGAGAAACTATCTAAGTACACCGATCTAAAAGAGGAAATAACACGGATTTGGAAACTCAAGAGTGTCACTATTGTACCCATAGTTTTGTCCACTACAGGCATAATTCCAAGACAGATGCACCAATCTTTAAGCATTTTAACACTGCCCGCTAGTTTATACATTATCGTGCAAAAAGCTGTAATACTCAATACCTGCAGAATAGTGAGGAAGTTTTTACAGACTGACATACTATCACCTAACACCCACAATACACATTCTATTTCACTCACCCCACTCCACATTAATACCACATACACCACAAATGTTACAAATGAATTACACTTGGCTTAGGCCCGTGTAACTCATTAATACCAGTATCTAGCTGAGAAAAATGAACAAAAAGTGAAAATAATAATAATGTATGTAGCGTGGGATGGAGATTGGGAGGGGAGGCCTTTGCCCTGCAGTGGGACGGAACGGGCTGATTTCGATTATGGTTGAGGAGACAGTGGATCGGTAACGATTACCGCTGTAAAGCCACCCACGTCGAGTCGTAAATAGGATGGGTGACCAGGACAGAATTTTTGCGATGTATCTTCCGGGTATATCCGTGCTTCAGAAGGCACGTTAAGCAGTTTATCCCGGTTTACATAGCTAGAAGTCCGTCGTTCAAAACAAATAAATTATTATATTATTATTAAGCCTAGTTCATACAACCCCACCAGCTGATACTGGTAGTTCCTCATTATGTGACCCAGATAATATTTTTTTTTAGGATTTATATGGTCCAAGTCATTTCCACTCTTTTGCCAATGATACGTAGCACTTTCTCGTTGGATATGTTTCCAACGAGGAATTCTGTAATCTGTAAGTGTAAGAAGTGAGGCTTTTGCCTAGCAGTGGGACACTTTAAGAAAGAAAGAGAGAAAGGAAAAACATTGATTGATCTTAAACATCGTACACATACACATATAAACAAACAAAACAAAATAGTTAGACAAAAAATAAATAATAAAAATAACAAAAGCTAAAGAAAACAAAAATTTTCACCAGACAGCAGTGTCACGATGTCCAAAATTAAATGGACCCCACTCAGCTAATGGACCTGACCTTAGGCTAATAATAATTGTAATCTGCAAGCTTTCCCTAATTTGTGATTCCGCTTCCAGAACATCGACCTAATAAGGAATGTTTACAAAGACGTAGAAGACATACCCCTAATGGTAGGAGTTTGGCTGGAGAAGAACCAGCCTGGAAGCTTTGCACCCAGGACTCTGCATTGCTTGAAGGTCAAACAGATGAGGAGGTTCATCCAGTACGACCGGCATTGGTACGAGCACCCGGACAGGCCAAATGCTTTCACATTACGTAAGTTTATTTTATTTTATTAAAGAAAGAGATGGTCGTTGGGGCGGAAAGGTTCTGGAATGGCGACCGCGTACCGGACGACGCTCAGTGGGCAGGCACTCCACTAGGGGGAACGACGATCTGGTCAAGGTCGCGGGAAGCCGCTGGATGCGGACCGATAGTTGTGGACATCCTTGGGGGAGGCCTATGCCCAGCAGTGGGCGTCGGTCGGCTGACGAAATGATGATGATGAAAGAAAGGAACAGTTCTAAGAAACAACAAATTATTTTGGCAATCGTAAGAAATGTGGAGGACAGTCGCCGTTGTTATGCAACGCACGCAATGGTTCTCGGTTCTTATGGTTCAAATTCGAATGGAAAAATAATTGCTAGGTTGGAGCCGTCCAGTTGCCGTGCTGGTTAAGTGTGTTATGAGCCTAAAGCAGTTAGTCCTTGCTGACATTACTAGATGTCAATCCCTAAGTCTAGTCAGACGTCCTAGAGCGGCATGACAGCATCTGTTCTGGGTCTCTCACTAGCCATAGGACCCAAGAATCCGCAATGAGCCCGTGTTTTGGAATATGTCTCATATTTCAAGCTAAAAGGCAAAATTTTTTTTGTGAACCTAGGTGTGCGAATTTCACAAAATTGTCGACAAAACTAAAAGTAATCACCTAATATTCATTGAAATTGAATTTGTGATTGTGATTTTATTTCAGTTTTTAGTTGTATTTCATTTTATTTTTTTATTTGTATTATTTTTTTAATTTTATTTGATTTTATTTGTATTTTATTTAATTTCAGTTGATTTTAATTTAATTTTATTTGTATCACTTAATTTACACTATGGATTGAATTATCTTAAATAAATGAATTTTAATTTAATTTCATTTAAGAGATTTGTTGAATCTCAAAATCGAAAGAACTCACTTGATTAAGTCCACTCTTCTTGGCCGCAAATCGAAACCCCGAGAGCTTTCAACTAGAGTTGGCTAATCGCTTTCCCTACCTGGAGAATTGCGTCTCAGTGCAAGTGATAAGTAATGGATTAGTAGAAACTGACCGCTTCTAACTATAATCGATTCAAAACCAGATTCTATTTGGATACAACTTTTATTTACCCAATTATAACCTCAGACGCAATCATTTCATTCATTCATTCTAATTCTGAGCATTATTATTTTTATAAATTACTTCAAGTGTGATTTAATTTAATTTAATTATGTATTCAAAATGTTATTTTTTGTAATGTATTTTTTTTTTCGACTTGTAAATGTAATCAAATTCCGTATTCCAATTTGTAATTGTATTTTTTTATTTTGACATGCATGTTCTATTTTTTTTTCTCGTTGTAAATTGTAATTTTAAACAAACTGGCGCTTTGAGCGTAAGCCGGTTTGTTCAATTGTTGTATGAATAAATGAATATAATGCACACTAAATTAACACATTATTTTGTAAGTAATACAATACATGTTCACATGGATGTACAATTTAGGCGTTGGTGGCCTAATGTGGTTCCTCATTGCAGAAAGACTTAAATTACCCGCTGCAGGGTAAACGCCTGCAGTATTATTAGTATTCATTTTACAAGGGATAATTCAATTTTGGAAACTGTGAAACTACGATATCATTGATGTGAAATGGCCGCTTATCAAATTTTTGGTTGCCGTATTAGCTCCTAGCCAAATTGTAATTGATAAATAACACCATTTTTTCTGACTGAGTAGCCTTATTTTTATTCAGTCATGACATCCAATACCGGCCAACAGATTCGGCTAGTCTGTTAGTGGTCTCGGTAGTACAGTGGTTAGTGCAGTCGTCCGGTTTGCGAAATATGCGGGTTCGATTCCCGCCTGATGCCAATATAACCGAATGTCTTCCGAATTCCGAATTAAGGTTACAAGTATTCATGATTGCATTAAATATTGTGTCCGTGTTCTCACATTACTACTATTTTACAGAACAACTTCTGGAAATAAGAAAAGCAACTATCGCACGAGTGTTGTGTGATGTTGGAGATCGGGTAACGCATATACAACGACAAGCATTCCTTCGAATTGGGCCACAGTAAGTTATATTATTTTTTAATTAATTATTTAACATATTTTCATTTTGAAAGGAAAATGGGCGGATTTTGATATTCGAATAAAAGATAGTTATCCAAATTCTTTCTTTAATGTCCAACTGTTTCTGCAATAATATTTCTCTTTTTACAAATACGAGTACCTTTTTTGTAGAAAAATAAATTGTTTTTTCAAGGGCCAACAATAAATGGGTGAATAATTTCTGTTAAATAGCCATTAGTTTTCATCCGGTGATCCTCAAGCTGAGTAGTTTGTTTCCTGTCAAAAAAAACTTTGACTCTTTTGCTGGTAGTTACAAAATAGTAGCTCCAAAATACCATAAAACCATTCCAAAATTGCCATTCACACCACATTAGGGTATATAATTCTGATGATTTTTCATTTTGAAGCTTCGTTTGGCATTAATGCAATGTCTTAATTTGGATTTGATATCAAATATAATGATTTGTTAAAAGATATTTCAGAATCGAATTATCATCAACAACGATACCTAATGGTATCTAATGTAACATTATAAAAACGTATGTTTCTTTTGTTTACAGTAACCGACTCACTAGTTGCGCAAATATTCGCAACATTGACTACAACGCCTGGAGAGACCCGCAGTGTTTCTAAGCATAAATAAATATATAGAGCAGTATCGAAAATATCAACATACTATCATGTAGTCAACACATAGTTATGAGTTTTCTGTACTGTTTTGCTATTGTTTTACTAAAGTAGATAAAGTTGGGATCCAACTGACTCTTTCCCTTTCATTGGTTGAAATATTTGAAACAATTTGAAATTGATTAGTGTAATTATATGAGAAAAAAGGTTATTTGCGACACTATTTTTGACGTAAATAAAACATACTTTGCAACAGTAAATATTATGCAGTTTTATTTTATGTACCTACGTCTATAATCTGCAGCTGTGCTTTTGTTTTCATAAGTACCATGCATACTATTTGTGTATTGCACAGCCTTGAATTTATCTACTTACCTATTTGTGAAGCTATATTTTTTTCTGCAGGATACATTTCATTATTCAGTCACTTTGCATATTACTATAATTCCACTTGGCACTCAGGTGGGAACTCACAAAAACGGCCTATATACGTCCTACTGCTGAGCCTCACTTCAACTATGAAGTAGTTTGAGCCTTTGGAGTATTCCAACACTCAGGTGGGAACTCCCGGGGTCTAAAATGTCAAACGTAGGACCATCAAGAGCACTGACAGTGAGGCATATTCACTATGTCTTCTTCTTCTTAACGTGTCGATGGCTATGTCCTTTTTGAAAAAAGTCCGCCACCCTAACGGCATGGTCGTTGGTACAAATAAGTTCCTCACGCGTACAGCTGTCCGGATACGAGGGGTATGATATGAGGTGGTCCATAGTTGGTGGGGAGGCATCACACTCGCACGCATTATAAGTCGGTAACGCAGATTGGCTGATCCTCTCACCACGATGGTTACACAAAAAAACACTATGTCAAATTACATAATAATAATAATCACGGGAAGATTCAACGAGACGCTGTGAAGCAGGGTCATCTTGAAAGAACCTGAAGAGGGGAATAGGGTGAAATGACCACCCGACCTAGTAGTAGCGACTCTAACCGGATAAAATGATAATCGAAAATTCAACTTATCAATTCCAAAAAATAAAACAGTTTTAAAACTCAAATGTCCTAGTACTGAGTAGTATCAGAGTAAGAAACGTTGAAAGTTTGAATTCAGTGAGAAAAACCATTTTACTTAGTATAATTGAAAAGTTTCCCTATTTAACGACGACCCTGGAGCTTGGAGATTACTTACGGGGGAAACTTGTACATAGATTAGAACTTATTTTATAAGTACTGCTATTTTATTATAATTACGTACTAAGATAGTAAGGGCTTAAAAAAGTTCTTCCAGGGCTAATTTTAACGATGGAAAGGGCTTTATGGTGATTTGCCATGCTAGTCAATATTAAATTTCAAGCCTGTAGAGAAACTGAAGTAATTGTCATAGACTATGATGGGGCTTCCCCGGATATAAGTAGATTGGTGATTGGCGGCAACTGCCGAACTAAAAATTCTTCAGATATTCTTAATTTTTTTAATGTGTTAGGTTTTTTAAATAACATATTATTAGCTTTTATTTATGGGCCACTGAACGAATTTCTTTTTATCTTGATACAGGCCAAAAAAAAGTGCGAATCCCCGGGGAACTCCCGCCCAACAACGTAAGAAGTCTAGTTTTTAAGCCAGTTCTGCGGCAGATAAGGGCAAGCGAAAGAAAACCTCGCTAAACTTTAGATTGGCGCAGTTCTATCGGAACTTTTATTGCTTCGCTTTAAATGCTAATGACTCCTGAGCAATTACGGAGAGGACTGGCCAAGTGCTAGTAGTTTGGTTTTATACTGTTCTGTCCTATGACAGAAAAAAAACGTACACAAATAATGACAGTCTATCTATTATAGACTGTCATTATCTGTAGTGAAATTGAAATGATTAATAAACAGGTTCAGTATAACAAAAAAAAACAACTTGTTCGTTACGTCCTATTGCTAGGTACAGGCCTCACCTCAACTATGAGGTGGTGTAAGATATACTTCTCCGCGCGGAGTGATTGTCCTGGATGGGAGTCGAAGCCGCGACCAGCTAATGAAATAATGAGTAATTTCAAAATTATTCGTGTACTTTTGCTAGGAACAAAGGCTTTTCTAATTTTTTGCTAATTAGTTTGCTGGTCGTCTTTTGTTCACATTAAGTTTTTATTTCAATTGTGTTGTAGATCCGCTATTTCAGGGGTTTAAAAAGGATGGTTCGATTTAACAACCAGAAATCAGTTAAATTTTCTATTTATTTTTGATCGACTTATTATTCCATCATGGTAATTTTAAGATTTCTAGAAATAGTCATGGAACGTGTTAGATTAATAATAATTTAATCAACAGAACCCTAAAATCTATCCGTTGCTAATTCGTTTTGTGTTAAGGGTGCGCACTCGATATTGTGAGAGGAATATTAATCAAGCCGTGTTTTGTTTAATTAGGATCAGGTTACTATTGAGAGAAAGTTTTTAATTGTTTTTTTTAACTTGTTTTCAGTGATCCATATGATTGTCACGGATTAAGGGTAACTACTGAAGTTTTTGTATCTACTAATCGATTTTGATGTTGAGGTATCTTGACAGCGAATGGACTGCTGTTTTATCATATGAATTTCAGTCGACTTAGTTCTAATATGACAAAAAGATATCTAAAAACTTAGTTTAGGTCATATGAATACCATTATCGATCTATTAAAATAGGTATTTGAAACCACGTGTCCTTTTTGTGTTGCGATAAAGTCGATAGTTTACTCGTTATAATGATAGTGCTACAGAAAATAATTTATCAATTAATCGAATGTACCTAATTTAAAAAAAATATGTGTATATAATCTGCGTCTATCATATTTTTGTTTTTCCTAGGTAAGTACCATTATCAAACCAAACCGTGAAGCTAGTCAACCACATTATCTAAATGCACGTTTTTATCCCAAAGACCCCCACACATTCAACACCTATTCAGTGCGAAACTCATACCCCCAAATATGCATCAATAAAACACAGATTCGGAGCCAAATCCGTCGTCAAACACAGATATTAAACTCCGCAGACGGTATTCAGGCTGGGCTCGTCCAAATATTAAACTTGGTCCAAAGAAATATATTACGCGGTAACCACTGGATTAAGTCAATGTCAACACAACCAGACGGCTTGCTTTACACTTGCGTGCATAAGCTTGAAAGAAAATAATGACTAGTTTTAATATTCTGTCTTATTTGGCACACGTTGTCATCATTCCACATCTTCATTTTAAAACGAAATAAGTTTTTCCAGCAGACAAGAAAATAACGGGTTGAATTTGACACTATTTACAACTTGTGAAATGGTTACTTCAAAAAGACACGCTAAGTAATATTGTTCACTAAATAAATGCACACACGTAAATCTTTAGCTCTAAATCTCATTGTTTTTTTCTTTGTAGGTACAGTGGGCATCAGAACCTCGTGACGTTTTTAGAGTGGTCTAATCTTTCAGAATATTAAAAAACCCTGGACCCTAAAGCATTGCAAAAATTGTATTTTACTTGTTTTATAATCATCAAGTAACGCTACAAAACAACAAGTAGTAGTAAAAGTAGAAGTAAACAGTAAAATTATTTTTCGCAAAAAAACTAACATGGTTTTTACGCTCACTGAACGTTTGTTTTTTGCAGGTAAAAATTCACAAACATTATCCATAAATAACGTTTGGACTTTGTTTTTAATATTATTTACAAAATGCCCAGTTTTGTTGCACTGACTAACATCCGACTTATAGGACTTAGCGAAATGGCGGTTGCAGATCAGACTAGATCTGTCGGTGTTTACCAGTAATTTGTATTTATATTGAGCTCAGTAAGTTATAGATCTATCGGTCTCCAACATGGCGATCAATGCACCGTAATGAAGATAGCTAAGCGGATTACTTAATGAATTTCTATTGTATTTTCGTCTGTTGATACTCTGTCTGATCCTTTTGCTTACTAATATGGTCTAGAGATATCATGTCTTTAACTTTAAGAGAATTTAAATTTGACATTAAAATAACTTAGTTAACGTTTCAATAAATTGCCCTACATATATGTTATATGTATATTATGACTTAAACCATGTCATCATCATAAACGTCGCAGGAAAGGCAACTTTACTGAAGCGCCAAATGGCCATTTCGAGAAAAAGCCGTTTAAAGTTTTTTTTTTCCTTTTTAATTCCTAACTTTTTTCCCAGCATTCGAATTTCGATGACGTCAAGGTAAACTTTTATTAATATGTCATTTTCTATGTCCAGAAGTACAAACCATAATAATGAGACAGCTGGTTTGCGATATAGTGGCGCTTAAGTAAAAATGGATCCAATTTACAGTAAAGCGAAATTTCTCAACCGCCATTTGAGTCAAATATTTATAGCGACCAAAATCACTTAAAACTCTTACGTATATAAAATGGAAGACGGCAAATTTTCTGGAACTATAACCATAATCTAATGTTTGCTATCCTAAATTACTCAAAGGACTTATAAAAGTCTCGTGTCATCGTGTCAAAATGACTTATAAAGTGATCGGCTCATTATGTTGAATCACTAAAAATCCTCAACATAAGGTTATTGTTTTAGTTATTTCGAGTAAAACGACGTAAGAGATAACCACTTTTGTCTAATCATACCTTTAAAACTACTTGTAACTCCAGTTTATACACAATAAAAGCTACTTAGATACTGAAATGCCAAAATTAAAGTTACTTGAACCATAAATAATAACGTATACTCCATTGCCAATATGTCAGAGTAAAGTCTAATTTGCTTAAGATTATGAAAATTAATATCTTTTTTAAAATCTTACGTTTACTAGTAGGGCAATGAGATGGGTTTGAGCTGGGCTGCCTTTTCTAATAAGAGCTCAGGTCTTAAATTGAATAGATAGCAGGGCAAAGGCCTCCTATAAGAGGAAAATAGTTTCAAGGAATAATGAAATTACAGCTGTTATTTCGTATATTTTTTTTATTTATTAATTGTTTGGTTTGTTCTTTTCAGTCTTTGGCAATTAAAATAAAAATATTTCGTTTTTATTTTAATTTTCATAGACTGGAAGTAACGTTGATCTAATTTTTTTAGGTGTTTTAAATATCAGACTTTTAACTACTGCTGGCTTTGAGACTGTTTCCATTTGTGGTGTTTTTGATATTCCAGTTACAGGTTCCTGTAGGCCTAGCACGAACCACTACCATTTGTTAATCGAAAAGTAAACGATACTTAAAGACGTTTACTTTTCGATTGCCGAAACGTTAGCGGTTCGTGCTAGCCCTACTGTTCATCCTTCAGTCTTACTGCGTACGTTTTGTAAAAACTCTGTTTCTTACTTTCTACTAAGAGCTGAGAAAATAAAAAGGAATAGTAAGTCTCATATAAATTAAAAAAAGGCTTAATGAACCATCTAGTTTTGTATAATGAGTTGAATCTTAGACACATTCCTTGAATACTAGCCGAATAAATAAATCACTAGATCGTAAAGAGTGGATGAATTTAGGTTTGACTTTTGCCCGGCAGTGGCAGATAATAGGTTAAAAAATAAGTCTGGCCCGCAATTTTGCCCAAAGGAATCAACTGAGGTTGGCAATAACGACTCGGCCAGTTTCGTAAATAGTGTGGTACTATATCTCGACCGACACCACATGGTAACAAGCCATTTTCAACAATGAAACCAACATTACACACTCTTCAGAAATAATCTTAACATTAGCTGGGTAATCTTAAGTTAACCTTTACACCTCTCTGTAACATAATTTTACAACGGATAGAACCAGCGTCAGCCTGTTGCAGTCCACTGCTGGACTTAGGCCTCTCCTATTACACGCAACGGAACTCGATCTTTGGCTGCTTGCATCCAGCTCCTGCCAGCCATCCTGCGTAAATCATCACTCCACCTTGCCTGAGAACGTCCTACACTACGCTTGCCGAGACGCGGTCTTCACTCAAGAACACGATTACTACAATGGTGGTTGGTTTTACGGCTAACATGGCCAGCCCACTGCCACTTCAGCTTTCTTATCCGGTGGGCTATGTCGATAATCTTGCTTCTCTTCCGTATCACCTCATCATCATTTAATTTGATCCCGCAGAGAAACGCCGAAAAAAGTCCTCTCTATAATAGCCCGCTGAGTGACTTTAAATTTGTGGACCAGCCGTGCCGTTAGTGTTAGTGTTAGCGTTTTGGGACTGCGGGATCGACGATGTGAAGACTCGCAGCTTTCCAAAAGCTGCCCAACTCAGTTGAATTCTTCTATTTAGCTCGTCCTCGAAGTTGTTTCTACCTAACTGCAGTGTCTGCCCGAGGTATACATATTTTTGAACAACTTCGAGTACGGCACCGTCTACCGTAATCCGGTTCCGGTAGGACATGTTCATTGAACCTTGGTTTTGGTCAAGTTTATCCGTAGACCGATGCCCACAGAATAGTCAGCTAGGTCATTCAGCATCAGTTGTTGGTCGTGCAGCGTTTCTGCCACGATGACGATGTCGACAGCAAATCGCAAATGAGAGATGTACTTGCCATTGATGTTGATGCCACGTCCTTTCCAGTTCAGCACCTTGAACATGTCCTCCATTGCATTTGAGAACAATTTCGGGGAAATAACATCCCCTATGAGACGAGGGGATGTTATCTCCCCGAGATGTGAGCATCTCGATGCAAACGGTATAGGACTTGTTTGCTGATTCTGTTTTTAGACGGACATATAGGATAGAGGGCGCGCGCGCGCTACGCGAAAGCAACGAAACTTAGTACTCCTAGTTTTTTAATTCTTAAAAATAGTTTAAGTGCCTATTTACCCCTAAATTCAGTAAAGTTGTGACGTCAAATGTATACCCATCGAACTGTGCCAAAAGTTATAATGAACAATTTGCCGATTCTACGTTAAAATGATCAAAAACATTGTGACAAGTTAACGAGTGAAGTGCAGTGACTCATAACAGTGCCGAAGATCGTGTTTCATTACCTTTTATGGGCATAAAAATACTCGCCCAAGATTCACCTAAGTTCTGTTACCTCCATACTTGAAT
The DNA here is from genome assembly GCA_950022985.1 of Udea ferrugalis. NCBI lineage: Eukaryota > Metazoa > Arthropoda > Insecta > Lepidoptera > Crambidae > Udea > Udea ferrugalis. The sequence continues at coordinate 1,999,937 of OX465521.1, forward strand.
GTGGACGACTATTTCAGCGCAAATGTTAAGCGAAGTGGTAGCCTAAAGGTACAATCAATGCGCACGCTACTAGAGGGACCACGTTCGAGCCTGAGTACCGGCACTCGAGTTTGGCATTACTATTTTGCTTATTCCAATTTTCAAATACAAGCCTAATAATCTGTAAACAACATGGAAACAGATAACATCACTTGTAGACGAAAGAAGGCGGTATCAATGGAAGACATTTCAAATACAAATAGTCTGATGTTTGACACAACAATGCTGAGTATTCCTGGAACATCTATTAACGACAGCCAATTACTCACTGACTATAAGGAAAAAGTAAGGATACTCACAAGTGAATTAGCAGGTGCCCATCAGGAAATAGAGCATTTAAATAGAGAGAATATGCGCCTTAAGTCTGACCTAGGCGCAACATTAAATAAGGTTTATATGTTAACAAAGGACGCACCTGATGGCGTATTGAATAATAATTTCGAACAAGCCGCCGATCCCATTGGTGAATGCCAGATACCCGAAAATATTATAGCACCTAACCACGCAGATCAAGATCAAGTAATTAACTATACGTTGGAGCTACCCAACCTGAGCCAAAATGAAGATGCAGTGGAGCCCGTCATAATTGCTCAAGAGATTTCAGCAGAAACTAGTATGGCTGAGGTACATACTGAGCCATTAAACTTTGAATGTTTTACAGAAAATAAAGAATCTTGCTGTCGAAACATTGACGCCAATGTTATAAGTAGCCCAAAAAGTAAAGTTGTCATAATTGGTGACCAACAATGCCGCGGTATTCGTCGTATCCTCCAAAAACTAATTGGACAACAATACTTAGTGACATGTTACTGGAAGCCAGGTGCCGTTTTAAAAGATATAACGTCGGCTTACTGCTTGGAGTTATCCCAATTAGACAGGAATGACTATGTTATATTATTAACGGGAACAAATGACAGTAATCCTAAAGACTTTCAATTCTACATGAAGAAATGGCTTATGATGATGTATAATACAAATGTTCTTATTCCAGAAATTCCTTATAATAGATACTTAAATGTAAAAAAATTGAACTATGAGTTGAGATTTACATGTGGTGACTTTGCACATGTGCTTTTTGTTAATTTAAATTATGACACCCTTTTGTCGTATCGGAGTTTTGCGCTGAATTTAGCTAGATCTTTACTCAAGGAAATACTGCATATTGACTATAAGACTAAGAGAGATAATTATAATCAGGCTCGGGAATTAAGTCATACTGCCACACCAAAATTAGTTGACAAAAGCACACAAACAGATACTATTAATGTTGACAACCTGTCTGACCGTTGTTTTCCGAATGAGAAGTCAGAAGATTTTTTTCGTATGCAACCAAATTAATATAATGAACCAGAACATTAATGGTTTAGTATCTAAAGCAGATTTGCTAGCAGTATCACTTGAATCCTTAAATAAAACTATGGATATTGTGTGTATCACTGAGCATAATATGAGGGGTACGGACAGGGACACATTGAGAATTCCGAATTATGTTCTTGGGTCTATTTTTTGTAGGAAAAGCCGCCGAGGTGGCTCTTGTATTTTAGTTCGGGGCTCTCTACAATATAAACCAATTCGAGAGATTGAGAATCTAAGTATTGAAGGCATAATGGAATGCTCTGGAGTGGAGCTTTCCGAACACAAGCTGTATATTATATGTATCTACAGGCCACCGAGATCAAGTTTAGAAGACTTCAACGACTTTTTTATTGGCTTTGATTCATTGCTTCGGAAATTTTGTTTTAATAGAAAAAGAATAGTAGCTTGCGGAGACTTTAACATTAACTTACTAAATCAAAACAAAAAAACTACAGATTTCTTGGAGCTTGCGCAGCAGTACAATTTAAACATAACCATTAAAGCACCTACAAGGCTAATAAGTGGTACTTGTTTGGACAATATCCTTACAAATATTAAAGGCTATAAGGCTGAAATAGTTGAGTTGGCCATATCGGATCACACGGCACAAGTGATATCGTGTCCAGTTAATCATAGTCCCGTTCTTAAATACTGGTACATTGAAAAGAGAGACTACAGCCCAGATAACATAGATAAATTTAGACAGTGCATAAATGCTTTGAGCTTTAATGACGTTTTTCAGAGCGACGATCCTGACAGTTCTTTTGACAACTTTTATGACATATTTTGCTTATTTTATAAATTATGCTTTCCAATCATACGTATCAAAATCTCATCTAAACTAAGGCCTAGATGGATGACAAAGGGCATCAAACTCTGTTGCAAACGTAAGAGACAACTTTTGTGGCAATATCTTAAAAAACGACGAAAACAAAAATGACTTCCTTAATATAAAATCTAGACTTAACCGTATCATTAAATTAACTCAAAAGCGCCAAAATAGCAAATATATTAATTCAGCAAGTAACAAGTGCAAAGCTACCTGGAACGTAATTAATGGTAAAAAAGTAAACGCACCTAAGGAACATATCAAGCAAATAATGGCCAACGATCAAATAGTTTCAGACCCAGTTGATATCGCAAATTCGTTCAACAAATTTTTCATAAACCACATTGTAAGATCTCAAGCAAATGCCCAATCTTTAAACGTAGCAAATATAAGTAATTCAATTTTTATGAATCCTACAGTTGCAAATGACATTTCTGAAATAATTTTAAATTTGAAAAATAGTAAAAGCACTGGTTATGATGACATATCTACAGAAATATTAAAACGAATACCAACTAAATTATCTCATATTTTAAGTCACATTATTAATAATTGTATTTCAAAAGGCACCTTTCCTAATAAATTAAAAAAGACAATCATTGTACCTCTTTTCAAGAAGGGTAACAGACGTGATATTACTTGTTATAGACCAATAGCATTGGTGCCAGTCATTTCGAAAATATTTGAGAGAGTCATTTACAACTCCTTAAGTAACTATTTTGAAAACTATAACATCTTTGCCGAGGAACAGGTTGGTTTTAGGAGGAATAAATCAATAAATATCGCAATTTATAACCTTCTTAAAACGATTATGCACAACGTGGACAAGAAAGAGTTGACATGCGCCCTGTACATGGACTTAACAAAAGCATTCGATTGTGTTGACCATGGTATATTATTAAAAAAACTGTCTGCTTATGGTATAAGAGGTAACGTACTGAAACTTGTCGAGTCGTATTTGAGTAGCAGAATTCAATCCACTAGAGTCACCAGAATATGCCCTATTAAAAAAACTGAAATTAACTATTACTCGGAATTTGAAAACGTGTCACTTGGCGTGCCACAAGGTAGTGTCTTGGGGCCACTGTTATTTATAGTTTACATAAATGATCTGCCAAAAACCACCAGTCACCAGACAGTATTATTTGCTGATGACAGTACCATTGTAGTATCGGGACCTGACAAAGTTCAGTTAGTACGAGAAGTAAATTACACTTTAGACAATGTTATAACTTGGCTAGATACGAACAATTTAAAAATTAATCTTACAAAGACAAAAGTAATGACATTTGGAAATAGAATTAGTGACATTATTGGAATCGACATTAGTTATTTAGAATATAAAATTGACCAAGTAGATAATACAACTTTTTTAGGCTTAACTGTTGACCATAATTTGAATTGGAAGACTCACATTGGAAAAATGTGCTCACGTCTAAACCAGCATTCTTATGCCCTCTACATGCTTGCAAAGACAGTAGATATTGATGCGGTTTTGACAGCATATCACGGATATGTCGTGCCCCTTCTAAGATATGGTGTCATGTTCTGGGGTAATTCAACAGATAAAAGCACAGCATTCAAGGCCCAAAAGAAATGTGTTAGGTCTGTATTTAAACTGCATCAGACCATTAGTTGTAAGCCCTATTTTCGAGAATGGAAGCTCTTGACCCTACCCTCCATATATATCTTGGAAACAGTTTTATTTGTTAAAAAGAACTCAGAAAAATTTCCAAAACTTAAAAATAAACGACACAACTATAAAATCAGCATGCCTCCGAATAAAACGGCTTTATTCAACAAAAGCATATTTTGCATGGCACCCCGAGTCTTCAACCACCTGCCCAAATCTATCCATGAGTTGGGAAGTTTTGATGAGTTCAAAAACGCCGTTAAAGGATTGCTTCTTGAGAAAGCCTATTACAGTGTAGAAGAATATTTATTAGATAAACTTTGATGTAAACTTTAATTTATTGTAATGTTAAATGTTAGTTAAGTGATAATTGTACCTAAACAATAATATAATAATGTAATTTAATGATCATGATGATAACTGCAATTGGCCCTATAATGTAATGTAATATAATAATGTAATAATAATGTACTAATTTTGCATGCCGAATGTTTAGTAGGCTAAGTATGGTGAGACATCACACTCTGTACTCCATCTGCATCTAACACCCATATTTTGCAAATAAATATTTGATTTGATTGATTGATTTGATTGATTGACATAGTGGCGGCTTTGTAAAGACATCTCATCTCTTGGATGTATCGCTAATTTACATGGCATCGCTGCAGAGACTTCAGAACAGATCCAATTTCAATCGAGTTAAAGGCCTTCTCAAAGTCCACACATTTATGGACTTTGAGAAGGCCTTTAACTCGATGTCATTACACAGACACAGGGGCTGATTACTCTCTGCAGTTTTCTGTCTAATCTGCCGCACTGTGTGGATGAGGTCTATGGTGCCGTATCTGGAACTCCGAAACGCAGCCTGTTCCGGTGGTTGAAATTTGTCGAGTCATCGCGCAAGGCGGTTCGTGATCACCCTTTAGAACAGCTTTTAGACGTGGCTTTGAAGGGAAATGGGTCGATTGTTCTTCAGTAGCGTTTTGTCTCCCTTTTTGAAAAACATGACCACACTTCTACTCCACGCCTCCGGAGTTCTCCCTTCACAGAGGACAGCGTTAAAAAGCTTTTGGAGCTCCCTGAGTACGGCTTGATATTCAAAGAGCCTCAGACGAGTCGGTGTTCGCTATCGGTATTAAACTTTTTGACCACGAAGACGTCGCTGAATATGTGCTTTTTGTCCGCCATGATGAAGTCCATCTCATTTTTTGTCATAGTGTCAGGGCTTTGCCATGTCCACTTCCTTTCGGGTTGCTTCTTGAAGAATGAGTTCCTCAAGAAGAGCCCCTCCTGCTCGAGGAAATTGACGAGCATTTGCCTATTATGATTTCTACTTCGATGTTCATGGGATCGTACTACCGATTCACTGCAATTTTGTACTCCCACTGCAGCGTTGAAGTCCCCCATAATAACTGTGAAATGGGTCTTGGTAGTAGAGTGGAGGGCCTTCGATATGTCAGCGAACATATCCTCCACCTCATCGTCCGAGTGTGACGAGGACGGTGCGTACACTTGAACCATCTTGAGGCTATACTTCTCGGTGGGCTTGATGATGATGTACGCTACCCTGTTCGACACACTGGATATTACCACAACGTTGTTAGCTAGGGACTTATTAACCAGAAATCCAAACGCCACCTTGGGTTTTTTGGTATCCCTCTCGGAAGTACATCAGGTGGCCTGCATTAAGCGTTATGGTGTCCTCTCCCTCTCTTCGGACTTCACATAACGCTAGTATGTGCCACCTGATATTCCCAGGTTCCTCTTCAAGTTGCGTCAGATGCGAGTCAGCCGCAGCGTGCTTTGCCAGGGTCAGTCAGTTGTGGTGAGGTTGGCTTGGGGCGATATATGGAGGTTTGCCCCCTAACATCCCAACTTCAAATGACAATCAGGCAAATTTCATAAATTATTAGACATTAAGGTACTTACCCAAGGTGACTTTACTAATAATTATATCTACTTATATGAATAAATAGCTAACTAACCGATTAAGGCGTTCGTTATTGCATTATCATCACCAATATTCTCTTATCTTCTCGATCTATTTGAGCGGCAAGAAATACCGACAAACGTGTATTTTCAGTGGCTCAGACTGACTGATACCCGGCGTACGCGCCGATAATAATCAGATTTTTAAGTATTGTAGCTCCACATTTTTTACTTTAGCGACGTAAATGGGGTTTTGGCCAGCTTTCTATTTTTACTTCTATAACTTTTGCTAAAATATTACTTCACAGTAAAGATACTGAAAGTCAAAAACTTGCTCAATGACAGTAAGGCAAAATTACTTATACGCCATTTCCTGCATGAAAATGGAAAGACTAATATTCCTACAAGCCTTACTTAGTAAAAATACAGCAATTCAAAATTACTTATACCAACTTTTAAGTTTTTTAGAGTAGTCCAAAAATGCTCATAAGACAGGCACAAATAAAATGCCAAAAAAGTGTCGCTTAAGAACTCGAGCTGATGAAAATTCCCTCTTTTTTCCATTTACTTAAACGCCAAAAAAGTGCTCGTATCGCTATGAGACCCAGACTGATCGACGCAGAAAAAAACGCTGATTCCGAATATATATCGTCGCAGGAAAGGCAACTTTACTGAAGCGCCAAATGGCCATTTCGAGAAAAAGCCGTTTAAAGTTTTTTTTTTTCGTTTTTAATTCCTAACTTTTTTCCCAGCATTCGAATTTCGATGACGTCAAGGTAAACTTTTATTAATATGTCATTTTCTATGTCCAGAAGTACAAAGCATAATAATGAGACAGCTGGTTTGCGATATAGTGGCGCTTAAGTAAAAATGACTCCAATTTACAGTAAAGCAAAATTTCTCAACCGCCATTTGAGTCAAATATTTATAGCGACCAAAATCACTTAAAACTCTTACGTATATAAAATGGAAGACGGCAAATTTTCTGAAACTATAACCATAATCTAATGTTTGCTATACTAAATTACTCAAAGGACTTTTAAAAGTCTGGTGTCATCGTGTCAAAACGACTTATAAAGTGATCGGCTCATTATGTTGAATCACTAAAAATCCTCAACAGTAGGTTATTGTTTTAGTTATTTCGGGTAAAACGACGTAAGAGATAACCACTTTTGTCTAATCATACCTTTAAAACTACTTGTAACTCCAGTTTATACACAATAAAAGCTACTTAGATACTGAAGTGCCAAAATTACAGTTACTTGAACCATAAATAATAACGTATACTCCATTGCCAATATGTAAGAGTAAAGTCTTATTTGCTTAAGATTATGAAAATTAATATCTTTTTTAAAATATTACGTTTACTAGTAGGGCAATGAGATGGGTTTGAGCTGGGCTGCCTTCTCTGATAAGAGCTCAGGTCTTAAATTGAATAGAGAGCCGGGCAAAGGCCTCCTATAAGAGGGAAATAGTTTCAAGAAATAATGAAATTACAGCTGTTATTTCGTATATTTTTTTATTTATTAATTGTTTGGTTTGTTCTTTTCAGTCTTTGGCAATTAAAATAAAGATATTTCATTTTTATTTTAATTTTCATAGACTGAAAGTAACGTTGATCTAATTTTTTTGGTGTTTTAAAGATCAGACTTTTAACTACTGCTGGCTTTGAGACTGTTTTCATTTGTGGTGTCTTTGATATTCCAGTAACAGGTTCCTGTAGGCCTAGTACGAACCGCTACCATTTGGTAATCGAAAAGTAAACGATACTTAAAGACGATTGCCGAAACGTTAGCGGTTCGTGCTAGCCCTACTGTTCATCCTTCAGTCTTACTGCGTACGTTTTGTAAAAACTCTGTTTCTTACTTTCTACTAAGAGCTGAAAAAATAGAAAGGAATAGTATGTCTCATATAAATTAAAAAAAAGGCTTAATTAATGAACCATCTAGTTTTGTATAATGAGTTGAATCTTAGACACATTCTTTGAATACTAGCCGAATTAATCACTAGATCGTAAAGAGTGGATGAATTTTGGTGAGACTTTTGCCCGGCAGTGGCACATAATAGGTTAAAAAATAAGTCTGGCCCGCAATTTTGCCCAAAGGAATTAACTGAGGTTGGCAATAACGACTCGGCCAGTTTCGTAAATAGTGTGGTACTATATCTCGACCGACACCAACACCACATGGTAACAAGCTATTTTCAACAATGAAACCAACATTACACACTTTTCAGAAATAATCTTAACATTAGCTGGGTAATCTTAAGTTAACCTTTACACCTCTCTGTAACATAATTTTACAACGGATAGGACCAGCGTCAAATAACATCATCATCATCAGCCTGTTGCAGTCCACTGCTGGACATAGGCCTCTCCTATTACACGCAACGGAACTCGATCTTTGGCTGCTTGCATCCAGCTCCTGCCAGCCATCCTGCGTAAATCATCACTCCACCTTGCCTGAGAACGTCCTACACTACGCTTGCCGAGACGCGGTCTCCACTCAAGAACACGATTACTACAATGGTGGTTGTTTCTACGTCTAACATGGCCAGCCCACTGCCACTTCAGCTTGCTAATCCGGTGGGCTATGTCGATAATCTTGCTTCTCTGCCGTATCACCTCATTTCTAATTTGATCCCGCAGAGAAACGCCGAACAAAGTCCTCTCCATAATAGCCCGCTGAGTGACTTTAAATTTGTGGACCAGCCGTGCCGTTAGTGGTGTTAGTGTTAGCGTTTTGGGACTGCGGGATCGACGATGTGAAGACTCGACGCAGCTTTCCAAAAGCTGCCCAACTCAGTTGAATTCTTCTATTTACCTCGTCCTCGAAGTTGTTTCTACCTAACTGCAGTGTCTGCCCGAGGTATACATATTTTTGAACAACTCCGAGTACGGCCCCGTCTACCGTAATCCGGTTCCGGTAGGACAATTGTTCATTGAACCTTGGTTTTGTCCAAGAGTCAGCTAGGTCATTCAGCATCAGTTGTTGGTCGTGCAGCGTTTCTGCCACGATGACGATGTCGACAGCAAATCGCAAATGAGAGATGTACTCGCCATTGATGTTGATTTAGACGTGGCTTTGAAGGGAAAAGGGTCGATTGTTCTTCAGTAGCGTTTTGTCTCACTTTTTGAAGAACAGGACCACCACACTTCTACTTCACGCCTCCGGAGTTCTCCCTTCAAAGAGGACAGCGTTAAAAAGCTTTTGGAGCTCCCTGAGTACGGGATGATATTCAGAGAGCCTCAGACGTGTCGGTGTTCGCTACCGGTGTTAAACCTTTTGATCACGAAGATGTCGCTGAATATGTGCTTTTTGTCCGCCACGTCCACTTCCTTTCGGGTTGCTTCTTGAAGAATGAGTTCCTCAAGAAGAGCTCCTCCTGCTCGAAGAAATTGACGAGCATTTGCCTACTATGATTTCTACTTCCATACTCATGGGATTGTACTACCGATTCACTGCAATTTTGTACTCCCCCATAACAACGGTGAAATGGGTCTTGGTAGTAGAGTGGAGGGCACTCGATATGTCATCGAACATATCCTCCACCTCATCGTCCGAGTGTGACGAGGTCGGTGCGTACACTTGCACCACCTTGAGGCTATACCTCTCGGTGGGCTTGATGATGATGAACGCCACCCTGTTCGACACACTGGACATTACCACAACGTTGTTAGCTAGGGACTTATTAACCAGAAATCCAACGCCACCTTGGGTTTTTCGGTCTCCCTCTCGGAAATACATCAGGTGGCTTGAATTGAGCGTTATGGTGTCCTCTCTCTCTCTTCGGACTTCACACAACGCTAGTATGTGCCACCTGATATTCCCAAGTTCCTCTTCGAGTTCCGTCAGATGCGAGTCAGCCGCAGCGTGCGTTGCCAGGGTCAGTCAGTTGTGGTGAGGTTGGCTTGGAGCGATAGATGGAGGTTCGCCCCCTAACATCCCAGCGTCAAATGACAATTAGGCAAATTTCATAAATTATTAGACATTTAGGTACTTACCCAAGGTGACTTTACTAATAATTATATCTATTTATGTGTTTTTTTTACTATTATATAGCTAACTAACCGATTAAGGCGTTCGTTATTGCATTATTATCACCAATATTCTCTTATCTTCTCGATCTATTTGAGCAGCAAGAAACACCGACAAACGTGTATTCTCAGTGGCTCTGTCGAGCAGACTGACTGATACCCGGCGTACGCGCCGATAATAATCAGATTTTTAAGTATTGTAGCTCCATATTTTTTACTTTAGCAACGTAAATGGGGTTTTGGCCAGTTTTCTATTTTTACCTCTATAACTTTTGCTAAAATATTACTTCACAGTAAAGATACTGAAAGTCAAAAACTTGCGCAATAACAGTAAGGCAAAATTACTTATACGCCACTTCCTGCATAAAAATGGAAAGACTAATATTCCTACAAGCCTTACTTAGTAAAAATACAGCAATTCAAAATTACTTATACCAATTTTTAAGTTTTTTTAGAGTAGTCCAAAAATGCTCATATGACAGGCACAAATAAAATGCCAAAAAAGTGTCGCTTAAGAACTCGGGCTGATGAAAAATCCCTCTTTTTTCCATTTACTCAAACGCCAAAAAAGTGCTCGTATCGCTATGAGACCCAGACTGATCGACGCAGAAAAAAACGCTGATTCCGAATATATATATAACTCAATATGCCTATTTTGGCGCTTCAGTAATTCTGCCTTTCCTGCGACGATATATAACTCAATATGCCTATTTTGGCGCTTCAGTAATTCTGCCTTTCCTGCGACGAAGTGACTCTACCGTCAAATCGTACATAAATTCTACGGTACGGTATGATTACTAAAAGTAGCCAATCAAATGATAATTTCGATTTCTATTTAAGATACAATAAGTATTTATGTTTGTCTTTCTGATGAATGGATTGAATATATACATGATTGTGTATTAAGTTTAAAAAAATGTTATCAGTTAGATGAAATGTTCTCAGTTGTATAAAAAAATCTTGAGATACACAAGTATTTCTTTCTTTCAAACGTAAACAAAGACAAAATGAGACCATAAATAGTTTTCCTTCTATCGAAATAAGGTTACAAGCTTAAATCTTTAATCTCAATGGACGCCCAGCGGTGAAACAGCGGGCAACCCATATGTTGTTATCGGGACATCGGTTCGAATCCCGGGCAGTATTTCAAACGTCATCCAGTACAAGCGGAACGTAAAGCAAATAAGTTACTAGTACATGATTTGAATTTGAATCGCCTTTTGTTTTAATCCTATTGTAAGTACACAGTCAAGAAGTTCCTTAAACCACTTAACTATGACTAGACAAAACCTTCTGACTCCTCTGAGCTTATTTAATTAAGGTTAATTAACTTCTTACTGCTTAGAAGGAAGTCAGAAGTTTTTTTGTTAAGTATTTGTAGGTACCGATTACAAGGAAAATATGACTAAGTAAATACCGAAATAAATTGATGGCCGTTGGGACCAAAAAGTTCTCGAGTGGAGACCATTTTACGTACCTACGTACGTACGTAACGTACGTAACATTGGACGACCACCCGCGAGGTGGACGAATGACATCATAAAGGTCGCAGGGTTTCGTTGGATGCAGGCCCCCTATAACCGGCAGCTCTGGAAATCTATTGGGGAGGCCTATGTTCAGCAGTGGACGTCATGTGGCTGTTGATGATGATGAAATACCGAAAATTGAAATATAGAAACTGATTTAAATCGGAAGTATGTGCTAAAATTTTTTTTAAAATTTAGTGATGTGTATTTCGGGCATCCGTGCTTCGGAGGGCACATCTGAATCGCACATAGGCACAAATCTAAATAGGCTCAATCGATTTTTTTACAATAATAATATGTTGAAGAATCGTTTTAATTGCTAATAATTATTAAGCCCACATAATTATTTCATGTCACTAGGTTTAGCCCGTTTAATAATTGTGTTGAATGAATAAATAAATTGATGTGATGAATGTATTTTGAATTAAAATGAATAGTGATTTCTTTAAAATGTTAAGTCATTTTGGGGATTGGGATGAGTTTTTAAAACATAATCAAGCTACTATTCTATTTCACATGTTTTAGCATCTTGCTTTAAATTTTCATTTGAAAACCCCTGAAACTAAATTAACGTTCCATTCAAATATATTCTATTTCTGAACAGTGAACATACGGCGGCTTTGTTTAGATAACTTTCAGTTTGAAAATAATTTGCATATGTTTTCAGTAATAACTGAAAACTGAGTTCTGAAAAGTTCGTTATTACTAACTTCAATAATATTGAAGCTAGCTTTAAATACGGTTGAGTTTCCGTGGACTTTCCGGTGAAATTATAAATAATTTAGGAACACTTATTTCAGGTCATTTGAATATCTTGTATCCAACGGTTGAAATTAGAAGACAAAACTGCAAATCGTCGTTTAAGTTCTAGCACCACGTAAGTATTTTTTTGGCGGTTTTGTCATCCTGATGCCATTCGCTAAAGCATCTAAAGACGCGTCGTTTAGTCCAATCAGAATCCAGGTACGACCAATAAAGTCCTTAAAAACTACGAAAAGTTACAGCACGATATCCACTATCCTATGGAAACAGTACGTAAGACAATTCGGCTTTTTGTCTCTCCGAAAAGTTTCTAAAAATGACATACGTGTTACCCCTCCCATGTCACGTGTCATATGCAGGCGTCGACAATTTTTGGCGCGTCTGTCACGCACCTGAATAAGGCGTCGACATCTGCGTAAATTAAAACGTTAAAATAGTCTATGAAAACTATGCCTATCCTTCTCAAACTTGCACAGAGTATAGAAAATAAGTCATGGATGTAGTATAATATCACTGCAAGACCATATCCTTCCTTATTTATGATCAGTGAATGAAATATTTTCGCGCTCATTCCGTGCGAAAACTCCGTTAAAAACGCGGCGGATTATAGTGCTAAAATGATGCTAAAATGATTAGTTTGTGTGAATTATCCTGCAATAACATGGAATGGTAAGCAATAAACAGTTTTAAATCTTAATATGGTGCTTTACGTAAATAATTCCTAAAAAAAAAATTTTTAACCAACATTGCAAAAAATTTCGCAAGTGTTGCTTGCGAATTTTTTTTTTTTCTGAAATAATAATTCACTGGTAGGAATGTAGTAATTACAGAAACTTTTTTAAATACGTATTTGCATTAGAATTTGTTTTAAGTTGAAATGGGGTGCTTTGATTAAAGTTATAATTGTAAACATACCCTTTTTAATTCGGCCGCGCGCGGCATCAAAATAATGTCAAATATTTAAAAGGTTGTGACTTGAAAAAAATGTATGACGAGGCGTGTTTTTTTAATTAATAAGGGTAGATCGTTTATTCAGTAATCATAATAAAAACAAACACTTTCAAATAATGGTATTATTTAGCACTTTCCTTCATTTATGTACAACTAACTCTAAAAAAATTGCTCTCCCCACTTTTAGCTACTTTTAACTTCAAATTAACAATACATTGCAATTGAAACTGAACCAAGTCAAACATAATCCTGTTAAAGAAAACCAGAAAAAGACATTTGGTCATGTTGGTATCAGGCAGGACTTGAACCCGCATCTTTCGCAAGCCGGGCGACTGCACTACCAATTATGCTACCGAGACCATTAACAGACCGGCCGAATCTTTCTGGTATATTTTGCCCTATGAGCCAGGGTGATTTCATCAATGTTATAGGCATCCACCTCTAACACTCGGAAGAAATATTTTTTCAAATATTTAACTCCCGATTAAGATGAAAAAGCTATTACTATATTTTATTATTGTTTTTAGCATTTTCCATGCAGTATCTTTCTAAAGAAAACCAGAAAAAGACATTTGGTCATGTTGGTATCAGGCAGGACTTGAACCCGCATCTTTCGCAAGCCGGGCGACTGCACTACCAATTATGCTACCGAGACCATTAACAGACCGGCCGAATCTTTCTGGTATATTTTGCCCTATGAGCCAGGGTGATTTCATCAATGTTATAGGCATCCACCTCTAACACTCGGAAGAAATATTTTTTCAAATATTTAACTCCCGATTAAGATGAAAAAGCTATTACTATATTTTATTATTGTTTTTAGCATTTTCCATGCAGTATCTTTCTAAAGAAAACCAGAGAAAGTGTTAGAGGTGGATGCCTATAACATTGATGAAATCACCCTGGCTCATAGGGCAAAATATACCAGAAAGATTCGGCCGGTCTGTTAATGGTCTCGGTAGCATAATTGGTAGTGCAGTCGCCCGGCTTGCGAAAGATGCGGGTTCAAGTCCTGCCTGATACCAACATGACCAAATGTCTTTTTCTGGTTTTCTTTAGAAAGATACTGCATGGAAAATGCTAAAAACAATAATAAAATATAGTAATAGCTTTTTCATCTTAATCGGGAGTTAAATATTTGAAAAAATATTTCTTCCGAGTGTTAGAGGTGGATGCCTATAACATTGATGAAATCACCCTGGCTCATAGGGCAAAATATACCAGAAAGATTCGGCCGGTCTGTTAATGGTCTCGGTAGCATAATTGGTAGTGCAGTCGCCCGGCTTGCGAAAGATGCGGGTTCAAGTCCTGCCTGATACCAACATGACCAAATGTCTTTTTCTGGTTTTCTTTAGAAAGATACTGCATGGAAAATGCTAAAAACAATAATAAAATATAATCCTGTTAGATTATTTTGTAACCATTCCAACAATATATGGTTCATCTATAGTTCCCATACAAGATTTCCGAGCTATCGGCATTTTAATAGAACGCTGCGTTAACGCCTGCGGTAGCGCCGGTCACGTGACTTCACCCCGACAGAATCCTTGACAGGACTATTGAGTAGCCATTTTGAATCTTGACAGCTGAGGGAAGCGAATTTATCTATAAACCGAAGTTATTAGATAATTTAGAGCTCTCCAAGTATATAAAAAATCTCCCATGTCTCAATAACCATCTTGCACCACCACATCTATTTTTCTGACCTTTTCTTTCTCTACCGGGAGGTTGTCTGGAAGAGATCGCTTTTAGATCGCCGCCTACATGGTACATCTAAATCTCTGTAAGCATTGTAATGTAATTGTTTTCTTTGTGCAATAAAGTATTATTAGTAAGTGTTATCTTGTCTGTAGGTTATTTTTTGTATCCTCCCTATTCAACAGTATTAAAAAGTAATGATGGTATTTTCTTCTTCAAGCATGATTCATACCTTAGTCCAGTACTTGTTTGTGTAAGCTTGTGTCGTTGCTATCAAGATTATGACTTGATTTAATGTCCTATAAACCGTTTAAGCTTTTACCACGATACTACCATATTTATTAATATATTCATGAAAACTTATTTCAAAGTGCACCATCACAAATAGTCCGTAATGACAACCTCAAGTGTCGGCTTCTCACTCTTGTAATAAACGCATATTCTTTTCTCTTTTGTCAATTACCTTTTGAATTTCTAACTAGTTTCTTGTGTGAAGGCTTTTAAAGTTCAAAATTGAATAGCTGGTATGCTTCAGGAAGCAAAATATCTTTGCACATGCCATTTCTCTCCCATACCATATTCGCACGCTCAACATCGCCCAGAACAGTTGTGTGAATCTTATCGACAAGTGATAAAGGTGTGTTTACTTTGCTAAATGATTCATCAAGTGCATCTAAAGCTTGGTGCAGAGCTTATGAATAGGCAATAACTCGACCTGAGGCGCTATCTGCTATGCACCAGTTAATGACAGTTGTATAGGCGAGTTATGTAGATTAATACCAATTTTGCGGTCCTGTTGCACGTAGGTTGTAGCTGCTGTTGAGGTCCACTTTTCAATGTCAGTAACAGCAAACTTTGATGGAGATTTTCTGCTAAATTAAACGTCATCAATGACGTTTTATGGAGCTTGAGACTTTGTTAATTAAAAGCAAACGCTTGTTGAAACGGGTCTAAACTGACGCTGCGTGCAAAAAAGCAACCATTTTGTTTCAAAATTGTATTGTAGCCTTATCGATATTGTATGACTATTTAAAGTACAGTTTATCCCGTGCGATGAAGCTTCACTCTTTTATAATGAACCTATTGTAACTTATTTTATGTCAAAAATATAGAATGAACTGAAGTGTTTTTTTTACAAATATAATTTGAAGAATAAAAACACAAAATGTTGCAAGTTATTGAGAATGAGAGTAAACTGTCCGTCTACAGCCAACTGACTGTTGGAACCCACATAGCAACAGTCCGGTACAAATAATCTCATTTAGGAGCCTCAAAGGACAGCGCATACGCAAAAAGTATGGTGGGTCACAGACCATTGACTTCAAACGACTCAATGTACCGCTCAATTCGCTAAATATAGTAATTTTAGATGTTGCACATCCTGCTCTGACAAAAAGACAGCAATATTTTTGGCATTACTTCTAATTTTTGTCAGTTTTGTTACTTTAGTTTTTGGTTCATAAGCTGTGTACTGTTTGAAGCGCTGCATCGAATACTTAATCAACATGGAATATCCTGAATATTAGTGATCTTAGCCAAAAGCACATACACTACTGAAGTAAATGTATCGTATCAACTTTAAATTATGTTGAAATCAACGGATTAGACAAACAAAGTTCTTAAATGTTCAACATTTTCAATTTGCTGACTGTACTTGTTCCAACTTGTTACCATCGTCTCTTGTGCTCGAACCAGAAACAATAAATATTCATCGTGATTTCGTCGCCAAAAGCACTAGTCACTTTTATCCGATATTAATTCATCTCCAAATCAACCTAAATTGATATTCTAAAACCGATCATATCTTTATTACCTTAAGGTTGAAGTTTGATTGTTTTTTAGGGCAATAAGTAGCGATAAAATTGAGATACGAGGTGACACGTGCGAGTTATTGGTTCCCAAGTGTTTGGGCAAACTGTGATATTGCTTATTCGGCCGGAAAATCTTTGGGTTAGTTTGACTTCACCCTATATTGTGCGGGTAAGCAACGGTGGGATTTTTTAATATACGTTTTTGAAGATGCCAACATGACCAAATGTCTTTTTCTGGTTTTCAAATCTTTAGTTAAGATGTTTGAAGAAGTCTAGAGCTACATAAGAAGCTAACATAGCAGCCAACTTGTTCCTGAAGTCTGTTAAGTCAAACGTCAATCGACGAACCTTTCACGAGTTAGGGAGTAAACAGTAGCGGGATATATTCTTGCTTAAGGTCTAAATTAACATATATATTTTTTTATGACGAAGGATATTTTTTAATATTTTATGACTACAAAACACACTTATCTGTAACATCAGAAATAAACGGTATTTTTTCATAAATCTATAAGAAAATGTAAATAAATTTAGCGTCTTCCCATTCCATAAAAAGTATTGAACCAAAACTAAAAGCAATTTCCGAATGATTGAGCACGAAAGTTTTTAACATTAATTTATCTTTTATCGCTAATATGACATGAAAAATGACACCTCTCAGTCGGCGAACGTTAGCAAGTCATCTTATTGGCCGAACCATCAATCTGCTGAATGAGATGATATTGATTTTATTCGCTAAGAAAGGCATGATTTGATTGGTGATTTCTGTTTGATCATTCGTTTGTAATGATGCGGTAAAGTGTTTATAAATAGACGATTGAGCATGACGAAGAATCATATCTTTTGAAATTGAAATTACCTATCGTCGTTTAAGTTCCAACACCACGTATGTAATTTTTTGGCGGTTTTGACATTTTGATGCCATTCGCTAAAATTTCATTCGCATCTAAAGACGCGTCGTTTAGTCCAATCAGAATCCAGGTACGACCAGTAGAATCCCTTAAAAAACGGAAAAGTAACAGCATGATAGCTGATAGATGGAAACAGTACGTAAGTCAAAAGTTGCTAAAAATGACACACTGACACACAATGTTACAACTTGAACGACATTATGTAGAATACTTCATAAAATATAGAACAAACAACAGACATGCAATGTAATGTTTGCACTGTGCGGGGATCGAACCCGCGGCTTCTGGACAATTTCTTAGACATTTCACCAAATCAGTCATGTACGCGGACAAAGACGAGGGCTGCTAGTATTTCAACTTTTTTTGGCCTCTGTCATTAAACATTTACTAACAGAAATGAATATTATATCGGTATATAGCTATGTCATTACTGAATGGCCCAAACATATAAAATTGGTCAGGAAAGTCTTGAATAAACAAATTCAAAGTAAGGGCGTATCACACAAACACTCGAAGACATGTTCGTAAAAAGTCAAGCACGCATAACATATTCAATTGCCAAGTATCATATGGTATGGTTTTATTACTCCCAGAAGAAAAACGCGGTAACATCAAAGGGTTTTCTTCAAATTGTAATATTTGTCAAGATCGGTGAATAAGGGTACAGGGACGCCTTTGAAATAGATAATGCATGTAATGTAATTTTTCAGTATTCCTCTATAGTTTTGGATTTTGGAGGGGGTTAAAATATACAGGTTTGGTAAAGAAGTGGCTTTTCAAAGATGCAAATTGAATGCAAACAACATTATCTAATTTCTCATGTAACAAGTTCGCAATTTTTATATTTTATTATTTGTAATGTAAGTATTAATGTTTTTTAAATAAATCTCACAATGTCAACTATCAAAATGCTTTTTTCAATGAAACGCATTGCGCTATGCCGCTGAAGTATCGGATTCGACCTCCATAGAATTTTAATAGGTAGCAGTTTGATGATAACACCTTATCACTTTGAAAGACAGTTAATACGAGTATATTATAAGCACGGGTTACATTTTACAGGAATTCTCTCCAATCGAGAATTTACTCACAATACCGGCATGCCGAATCATTTAAACTGAGAAAACATCCGTTTCATGGAAACAAAATCGGCAGTTACAGGCAAACGGCATCTGTTTGATGTAATTTCTCAGGCCATTACTGGGAGAACTCTGGCGTGCACTCAAAGGCGTCCAATGGGCTGTGACTGCGATGCTGACATTTGTGACTCTGAGTCAGTCGTATTCTGGTTCGGGATTGCTTTTGTTTCGTCTTTAGAATTTGTGAGTTATGTTGTTTTGTTTCAAATGGGTGGAATGTTAATGGCTAAAAATATGTGCAAAATTAAAATAGTTTACCTTCAAAGTCTAATATTTGTCAAGAACGGTAACTCGCCTGAGCGTCACACACGCCATGCGCCACATGCCCAAAAACGCTGCCATTGGTATAATGACTGTCGTTTTCAAACATTTTCTATGGAATCGCAGCACTCGGTAGCCGCCACACATACATAACATAAACTGCCTATAAACGTCCCACTGCTGGGCACAGGCCTCAACTGAACTATCATCAACTATCAGGTGGAACGAGCCATACTCCAACACGCGGGCTCAATGCGGATTATTGGAGGGGGCAAGGTTAGTGAGCAACCTTAATGCCAGATGTTATCAAGCCATCCTAAGGCCTCTGACTAAGCTGGATGACTGACATCTGGCGACGTCATCAGGGACCAACTGCTTTTGAAGCTTGTGTGCTGGGTCGCTGAAGAGAATCACTAACTAACAGAAAATTTAGTTCTGTAATACACAAAGTTCATCGTTCCAGTGCAGTCAAGTAGCCATGATCTTCACTAAAAGACCAAGAATCCAGGGACCTTCAGAACTTTTCTTCTTTTATTAATTTTATTTAAATCAATACAAGCACTTCTACAGCTGATTTCGCCAAATAAAACAAAGTCACGCGTCCCCACTGCAGTCCAAGAGTTGAAGTTGACAAATTCGCTAACTTATTACGTCATTTTATTTCCTTCTCTGTAATGCGGAAAGCCAATCTCATCGGGAACGCGTCAAGCACGAGCGCGCTATTTGTCTTGTAAGGAAGTCGTTTTGGCCACAAAATTGGGCCAAATTTTATTATTGTTTTAGCATTTTCCATGCAGTATCTTTACTTACTAAAGATCTGAAAACCAGAAAAAGACATTTGGTTATGTTGGCATCAGGCAGGACTTGAACCCGCATCTTTCGCAAACCGGGCGACTGCACTACCAATTATGCTACCGAGACCATTAACAGACCGGCCGAATCTTTCTGGTATATTTTACCCTATGAGGCAGGGTGATTTCATCAATGTTATAGGCATCCACCTCTAACACTCGAAAGAAATATTATTTTAATGATCCGGCCTAGAAAAGTTTGCACAGACTTGTTTAATTTGAGACCTACGTCATAATATCATACACTGTCCATGTTCGTCGGGTTTTACTAGAAAATGCCACAGTTGCAAGCTACAAAGCCAAATTTCCTGTTGTCCCTTTCGCTCGATATATAGAGCATCGCAACAGGAATACAGATTAAAGCCTGTATTTAGACAGCGACCGCCATATGCTAATGATGTTAAGTATGCATTACTAGCCGCCGCTAATGAAAGGGCTGCATTAGTTAGCGTATGAATATGCAGAGGGCGTGACGCGTTGGGGAAGGCTGTTGCGTTACGTTTAAATTCGTATTCGGTTATGCTAAGTACTTAAGTCAAGATTTGAGTTTTGTTTCTGCATTAAGTAACATAAGAAAATTTCTCTTTATGAAAGTGTCAACAATTGAAGTCAGGTTTTATAACAAATATTGGTCCTTCGAGATAATACCGGCTAAATCGTAAATTTTTGAAATGCATAATACCAATGGAAATTTGTAATTTAGTACCTACTCCTGTAACGTTTTATGATAAAAATAATATATGTTTTTATGTTTTGTAAATATTTAACTCTGCTTTTGGGTTTTTGTTTCTCCAAACTGATCAGAAATAAACAATAATAACGGTTTCTTGGTTTATTCCACAAAATTGTAATAACATGAAACTGGCATTAATATCAAGTCGTGTTCTGATTTGAAAGTTTCTTGTTTCACTAACGTAGAGTTCAGATTATTAATGGAACAGCGTCGCCTTTGTTTCCCTGGGTAAATGATTTCCAAGGTGAACAACAGACACACCTTATGTCGATTTTTTGGACCTGGAATGGCTCTGATGCCACCCAAAAATTCACTTTCTTCACCCAGGAGATTGTTACCCAGGTGAGCATAGTGGAATCAACCATCTTTTTACCCTCGTGCGAAATCATCCCTCGCAGACAAATGGTAAACAGTACAATTATGATTTCTGTTAATCAGCACGATTGTTCGAGTGCATTGTTTGTAAGAACAAATTGCAAATTATTGATTCGATGAAATGCGATCAGCTTGTTTGTATAGCTCTGATATAAATGTTAATTGTAATAACGAGAATCTGCCTAGAGGGCTATGAGTAGGTACGATCGTACGATATTTATTTTATAGAAATTTAACACTGTTTTATTTTCTTCTTTATTGCGTACTTTCCTTTTTAATTATGAATGTAATCAGCACGAACTGACAGGGTCACCATGTGATGACGGGGTTAGGTGAGACAAATAAGACAACCAAATGATGAGTAAATACTGAATATATTTTAGGATAACACATGACCTTATAACATACATTAGGTAGGTTACACACTACATTTTAATTACCTAACCCCGTCATCACATGCTGCTGTTAATTATTAAATAAAAATTGCTTCGATTTTCTTGAATTTTTGTAAAATAAAGCAAACCTTACACCTTGACATTAATTTCCAAGCAGAATAACTCAGAGTAACTAACGCCGTCGGGAAGCTAATCTGGGAACGAGCAATGGCGTGGAAGAGCAGCAAACGTGGCTGGTTTGATGCCCAAGTTGCCGTTAGAGGGCGATGTATACTGTGATGCTCGAATATTGTTAACGTCATGAATAACAAGGCTGGCCATAGGCAAAACGACGAAAACAAAGAAAACGAATTAGAATATAATATATTCTTTGGTCAAGAGGTTTTGTTCCAGATAAATTTATATTTAAAATAATTAAAATTAGGTAGTGATAGTACTTCATTTGGTGATGAGGTTTTTCTTCAGTCAAAATAATGTTGCTTGTTAGTACAAATCTTTTGTATTTAAAGCAGCGAAAGTACTCCAAAGAAAGTTCTGAATAGTAGTCTGCAGGTCCCGTTAAAGAACTCTAACTTGTATATAAATTAGTTTCTTGTCCCAAGCTTGTAATTAAATAAAATAAAACAAAAATAGATTATTTCAGTGTAGGTTGCCCCTTCAAAAGGGTTCTGCAGGGGAGGGTTCTAATTAACGACCGGCGCAAGAAATGAGCTGTAATGATTTGAGCGGCTCCCAAAACCTGAGTTTGCACGTGCATCCATTTCGCTTTTCTTGATCAAGCTTAAGTTTTTTTTTTATTAAAAATCCAATAATTTACTAATCTCTTACTTATTACGATACATCCATATAAACAATGAGAATCAATAATATTAAATTCCTGTTGTTTACATGTTGTTTTATTTTTATCTTGAAAAATCTACCTATAATATATATCCCCTTGGTTTGCCTGTTTAACACCAAGTCACAAATACATAATATATTTAGTAAATCTGACCTTCTCTAGGTTGTGCTAATCTTTTCTTATACTATGTGAGTGACAGAAAAGACGAGAGTATGTTAATTTGTGTGTGATTAAATTTTCAACAGTTAAAAAGTTAGGTATTCCTCAAAATATGATAACTCATTTTAAAATACCGCAAACCATTATTAATTTCAGCCAGATAAAGTCACCAACAGAGAAGTGATTTAAACGGGTACTTAATTCTGAAACCTCACCTCTACGCTAGGTAGAGTCCCTTTCACATCATTACCGTTTTGACAGCAAGCCAACCTTAATCTCCTGACGTCCCGGCCCAAACCTTTTTGTAATGAGCGTTAATTAATTAAATGGACTGGAATAAAACTATAAGAAACCCGGATTTACTCGTTTGGGGAATAGGGACTGAAATCGGCGTAGCAATCAGATTGAACTCATCAGTTACTTTAACACTTCGTTTCTAAACACAAAAATATGCATTCAGGTAAGTACTGCAAATATATAGGTATTTTTGATTTTTATCTTCAAGTTTGTCTAGTACACAATCCTTCACAAGCAACGTAAGTAATTGAATTACCTTGCACAAAATATTTTTAGTAATATACAATTTTATGTAATTCATATTTGGATACCCACTTACCTGAATAAAAATTAACAAGAAAATAAATATTTGTTGCTCACTTGCTAGATTTATAATGTTTCCTATAAAATCGAATACATTTTCCAATTATTTCACTTATTCATTTCCTTGTTTTATTCGCTCTATTTTTAGTTCATGTAAGTATTTATTTTCCTTATTGTTTTACAATTTATATTTTTTTTATTGAGACTTTATCTTCACTAATATAGTATTTACTCAGTGATTTTATTTCAAAACGAAACTTTTGTTTCCTAAACCCATTTAACAGTTTGCTAGATGCAAAAAGATACAGTCGTCTACAAAAACCTGTGCAAACTGTGTTCTTTTCATATTGACTTAAGCATAAAACTGCCTTGTTCTTGTGTACAGTCAGCAAAAACTGCCAAGTAATTACACATTGTACCAAAGGGGTAAAAACGCGTGACAATGTACACCGGGGGTAGACAATAGGTTTTGTTTTACTTTAATATTTCACTCCTGTCACCGCGGAAAGGATTCACTATGATTAAAATGCCCTTTTATATGGGGATATAGCTTTTTTGTTGTAAAGATTAAAGTATGTGGCACTTTTTCTATATTATGCGTTACTTTTTAAAATGTACCACAATTTTGATATCTGTTTTTCATGAAACAGTTAGGAAGATTTCACTATATTGTTAAAAGAGAGAAACAGACAGATTTGAATCAAAAAATAGTAGGACAAGCGCTGTAAGCATCAAAACAAACAGAAAAAAGACAATAAAATAATATCAATCCATCAAAATTGGGTTGAGTTGTTTGAAATTAATATTAAGTAGCAGTTGAACTCGTATAAGACAGCTATGCTGTGATACCTTACATGAATTTTGTCCATGTATGGTCAGCAGTGGCCACGCACCCTCAGCATTATACCTCCACACAATTTTTAAAACTACTTATCACTTTTTATGACTCCAAAATTAATTGAAAGCAATTAGTAAAACGTAATTCGTATACATTGTCAATCAATTGTTTAAATAAAACTATTTTTTTTTATTTTAGTTTAAACGAGGTATTTTATATATTAGAATGACCTTCTTTAAATAGGAATGGCATATGATTGTGTATCATTTGAACTGGAATATAAATTTAATTTTTCCCAAAATTGACCAGAAAACTAAAATCAGTTCACAATTTCCCCTCACCACATAAAATCGATCGAACCGTAAAATATGCACCGCCTTCCACCGCAAACCGCTAATTTCTGAAACAAATTATATTCCCCATAACCGACCTACCTATTCGAAGTAAATATTTAAGGAGACAGTATCTTTGAAAGGCGTATTACTGACATTAGCGGCAATTACGGGGAATGCCGGGCCGACTGTACGGCGGCACACGACAAAGTGGAGGGGTCTTAGGGCTTGTACACGATTAGGCGATACGACGTACGGAGGCGCAACACATCAACTTTTACAAAACCATTGCAATTTAGGTCTAATGTCAGCCGAATAAGGTGCCCTTAAAGTTTGATGTGTGTGGCTCTGTACATTGTGCTACGACGCGACCCGGCATCGTGAAAAGTTACTTACCCGTAGTAGATTCCCACGACTCGCATCACATCGTGCTACGACACGGCAAATGATTGTGCTACGACGCCGATCGTTTTACGGTACGACGTCTTGTCGTAGGTATCTTGTGCTAAGACCAAGCGACATGACATCGTCTTCTCGTACTCGTTGTTTGTGATTGAAAAAAAAGGATGTCACCAGTATATCCTACTATACTCGTATTATAAATGCGTAAGTTTGTATGTGTTGGTGGATGTATGTGCCGTGTTGCTCTTTCAAACTTAACAATAATATAGCTTCCACATCTGGATCATCTTTTTTTAAGACCACCTTACTAGTTCTATATCTAAGTGTATATTGAGAAGAAAAGTAAATAATAATGTTCCTTATATCAACACGAGGAGGACACGCCTAGAGTGCGGTTCATTTTCCAACGACATCGTACCGTAAAACGATGCCGTGTCGTAGCACAACGCGACGTCATAAAATACGTCTTATTGTGTACGAGCCCTAAGGCAAATAATACGGTGTCTAAAACATGTGATGCACAGAATAATTGTATGTAATGGGCGGATTTTGTTTCGAAATGCCGTTTAGGTGAAATGTGTTAGTATTATGATAATGGCTTTTAGAAACGACGGGTTGTGGCGTATAAAGTGGCATAGAGACATTATCATTAGACGGTTACTGAAGACGACCAAAGCAATTTTAACTATTGTTTAGTACTATGACAGGCACCTATACTATTACGTAACTACGTAAATTTTACACGAACTATAGGTTTTAAAATACAATTTTAAATATCTAGCAGAAAATATATATTTCTCTTAGTCAGCTCACTTATAAAACATAATTAAATTTTATTTAAATTACGTGTTGCTTATTTTTATAATATTTTTTTACCCCCGTCCCAGAGTACCAAAACTATAGTTTTGGTCTCACATAGATTTCTGCATACAGAGATCTATGTGAAAAAATAATTTATACTCGAACTCTATTCTGAATTTTGGCATCTTAATGTCTTCTATTTCATTGCAAAGTGTAGTAGGGAGTGATTTCTTCCAGACAACCATAAGTAGATCATTTTTATTGGATCCACATGGGATTGATCAAGGCACCCTAAGGCCTCCAACGAGGCTAAACTGACATCTAGCGATTTCAGCAGGGACCAGTTGGTCCAGTTGGTCCCTGCTGAAGCAGTGCCTAACGTGTCTCCCCCTCATGGGTTCTCGCCTCGGCGTGGCGAGGGGGCCTAGTACCGGTGATAGGGGAACCACCGGGAAGCGAAGAGAACCCAGGCGTGGCAGTGTGGTGGACTGGGAACCCACCCGCTGCGGCCCGCAAGGGCGACGCGGGGCTGCGGGGCCAGTGGGGCCTGCAGGCGCCTTGAGGCGCGTGGTTGGGGCCGCTGCGCACAACCGGTTGGTGGGGGCCAGTAATCCGAGGCTGATCCCCCCTGTGCATCGCGGCCCGGCGGGGCCGTACCGCCGGTTACGGCAGCGGAGTCGCCCTTTGGGTGGCTCGTGGTTGCGGGCCCAGTAGGGTCTGCGAACAGTGGGTGCCAGCGGGCCGGAGTGCGGGGGTGCTCTGGCTTGCATTGCACGGCGTCCACCGAGACGGCGAAAGTGCCTGTGTACTCCAGGCGCTTTCGTGGCCTCCCCCCTTCGTTGGGGGGTCGGTTGGAGGGGGCCCCATTAGGGGCTAGCACTGGCGGCGGAGCAGTGCGGCATTACTTACGGTAGGATCCAGCTTCGCCGCCAAAGTGCCACGGTCGAGTGCCGTGGGGTTTTAGTCGGTAGGAGTCCGACATAACCTTCGTCGTCCCCCCGGGCAGCGAGGTATCCATGAGGATTTCCCCACGAAAAAAAAAAAAAAAAAAAAAAAAAAAAAAAAAAAAAAAAGTGCCTAACGTGTCTTCTGAAGCACCGAGATGCCTTAAAACAACATCACTAAATTTAAGTTGGAATGATCACCCATCCCATTTCCAAGCTTCAGTGCGTTGCTGTACAACTGTTACCGATCCGCTAATACAACAGAGCCGTGGTCACCTTGTCCTGTCTGTGAATAATAAACACCTTTTCAAATTTTAAGGGTTCAAACAAAATCTCTTACCCGTTGCTTTATGCCATCACTGAATAAAACCTAATTCAACTTTACAAACATAAACAGCCTATATAAGTCCCACTGCTGGGCACAGGCGTCACCTCAACTATGAGGTGGAACGAGCCATGCTCCAACACGCGAGCTCAGTGCGGATTGTTGGAATGGCGTAAGGTTAGTGGGCAACCTTAAAGTCAGATGTTATCAAACCCTAAGGGTTCCGACTAGGCTTAAATACTGACATCTAACGACGTCAGCAGGGACCAACTGCTTAATGTGCCTTCCGAAGCACGGAGATGACCGAAATACACATCACTAAATTTCGGTCGGGGTGGTCACCCATCCCATTTCCGACCCGGCGTGTGTTTCTTTACAACAGCGATCGTCACCAATCACTGTCACAACTGCGCCACGGGCACCATTTTTATGCCATCATTTAATAAAACCCAATTTAACTTAAACAAAGTATAAGACCCTATAAAACGGGTAAAACCATGAGTAACACCTAGTCGTTCTCAGTTGACATTATAGAAGGCAGTTACTAGTTCTACAAAATTCTCCTCTGCGTATTCATCGACCTTAGCTTCTACTGTTTAAAGTTGAGTTTAGAAGCTTGGTTATTGGTTGTTAAAGTTGCAATTCTGTTCAGGCCAAGTCTTTGTTAGGTACTTTTGAAACAAAGTGATGTTCTGTATAGTGCACAAAAGATGGGTCTTTTGATAGCGCTCGGTTAGATTGCAAAAGATATTGCGTAGTGTTCCAAGGAAATTGTTCTTGGCAATATAGTAGCGATGGTAATAAGTCTTTTCGTTTTAGCATAAATTATTGCTGGAATATTGAAAAGTCCGGTTGTTAAATTTTTATGTGAATATTTTGTTCTAAAATAGCTGTATAATTCTAAAGAAAACCAGAAAAAGACATTTGGTCATGTTGGCATCAGGCAGGACTTGAACCCGCATCTTTCGCAATCCGGGCGACTGCACTACCAATTATGCTACCGAGACCATTAACAGACCGGCCGAATCTTTCTGGTATATTTTTGCCCTATGAGCCAGGGTGATTTCATCAATGTTATAGGCATCCACCTCTAACACTCGGAAGAAATATTTTTACAAATATTTAACTCCCGATTAAGATGAAAAAGCTATTACTATATTTTATTATTGTTTTTAGCATTTTCCATGCAGTATCTTTCTAAAGAAAACCAGAAAAAGACATTTGGTCATGTTGGCATCAGGCAGGACTTGAACCCGCATCTTTCGCAATCCGGGCGACTGCACTACCTAGCATTTTCCATGCAGTATCTTTAGAAAGATACTGCATGGAAAATGCTAAAAACAATAATAAAATATAGTAATAGCTTTTTCATCTTAATCGGGAGTTAAATATTTGTAAAAATATTTCTTCCGAGTGTTAGAGGTGGATGCCTATAACATTGATGAAATCACCCTGGCTCATAGGGCAAAAATATACCAGAAAGATTCGGCCGGTCTGTTAATGGTCTCGGTAGCATAATTGGTAGTGCAGTCGCCCGGATTGCGAAAGATGCGGGTTCAAGTCCTGCCTGATGCCAACATGACCAAATGTCTTTTTCTGGTTTTCTTTAGAAAGATACTGCATGGAAAATGCTAAAAACAATAATAAAATATAGTAATAGCTTTTTCATCTTAATCGGGAGTTAAATATTTGTAAAAATATTTCTTCCGAGTGTTAGAGGTGGATGCCTATAACATTGATGAAATCACCCTGGCTCATAGGGCAAAAATATACCAGAAAGATTCGGCCGGTCTGTTAATGGTCTCGGTAGCATAATTGGTAGTGCAGTCGCCCGGATTGCGAAAGATGCGGGTTCAAGTCCTGCCTGATGCCAACATGACCAAATGTCTTTTTCTGGTTTTCTTTAGAAAGATACTGCATGGAAAATGCTAAAAACAATAATAAAATATAGTAATAGCTTTTTCATCTTAATCGGGAGTTAAATATTTGTAAAAATATTTCTTCCGAGTGTTAGAGGTGGATGCCTATAACATTGATGAAATCACCCTGGCTCATAGGGCAAAAATATACCAGAAAGATTCGGCCGGTCTGTTAATGGTCTCGGTAGCATAATTGGTAGTGCAGTCGCCCGGATTGCGAAAGATGCGGGTTCAAGTCCTGCCTGATGCCAACATGACCAAATGTCTTTTTCTGGTTTTCTTTAGAAAGATACTGCATGGAAAATGCTAAAAACAATAATAAAATATAGTAATAGCTTTTTCATCTTAATCGGGAGTTAAATATTTGTAAAAATATTTCTTCCGAGTGTTAGAGGTGGATGCCTATAACATTGATGAAATCACCCTGGCTCATAGGGCAAAAATATACCAGAAAGATTCGGCCGGTCTGTTAATGGTCTCGGTAGCATAATTGGTAGTGCAGTCGCCCGGATTGCGAAAGATGCGGGTTCAAGTCCTGCCTGATGCCAACATGACCAAATGTCTTTTTCTGGTTTTCTTTAGAAAGATACTGCATGGAAAATGCTAAAAACAATAATAAAATATAGTAATAGCTTTTTCATCTTAATCGGGAGTTAAATATTTGTAAAAATATTTCTTCCGAGTGTTAGAGGTGGATGCCTATAACATTGATGAAATCACCCTGGCTCATAGGGCAAAAATATACCAGAAAGATTCGGCCGGTCTGTTAATGGTCTCGGTAGCATAATTGGTAGTGCAGTCGCCCGGATTGCGAAAGATGCGGGTTCAAGTCCTGCCTGATGCCAACATGACCAAATGTCTTTTTCTGGTTTTCTTTAGAAAGATACTGCATGGAAAATGCTAAAAACAATAATAAAATATAGTAATAGCTTTTTCATCTTAATCGGGAGTTAAATATTTGTAAAAATATTTCTTCCGAGTGTTAGAGGTGGATGCCTATAACATTGATGAAATCACCCTGGCTCATAGGGCAAAAATATACCAGAAAGATTCGGCCGGTCTGTTAATGGTCTCGGTAGCATAATTGGTAGTGCAGTCGCCCGGATTGCGAAAGATGCGGGTTCAAGTCCTGCCTGATGCCAACATGACCAAATGTCTTTTTCTGGTTTTCTTTAGAAAGATACTGCATGGAAAATGCTAAAAACAATAATAAAATATAGTAATAGCTTTTTCATCTTAATCGGGAGTTAAATATTTGTAAAAATATTTCTTCCGAGTGTTAGAGGTGGATGCCTATAACATTGATGAAATCACCCTGGCTCATAGGGCAAAAATATACCAGAAAGATTCGGCCGGTCTGTTAATGGTCTCGGTAGCATAATTGGTAGTGCAGTCGCCCGGATTGCGAAAGATGCGGGTTCAAGTCCTGCCTGATGCCAACATGACCAAATGTCTTTTTCTGGTTTTCTTTAGAAAGATACTGCATGGAAAATGCTAAAAACAATAATAAAATATAGTAATAGCTTTTTCATCTTAATCGGGAGTTAAATATTTGTAAAAATATTTCTTCCGAGTGTTAGAGGTGGATGCCTATAACATTGATGAAATCACCCTGGCTCATAGGGCAAAAATATACCAGAAAGATTCGGCCGGTCTGTTAATGGTCTCGGTAGCATAATTGGTAGTGCAGTCGCCCGGATTGCGAAAGATGCGGGTTCAAGTCCTGCCTGATGCCAACATGACCAAATGTCTTTTTCTGGTTTTCTTTAGAAAGATACTGCATGGAAAATGCTAAAAACAATAATAAAATATAGCTGTATAATGTATAGCTAAAGGCTGTAGGTAATACTCGCTAAACCCCGCTAAGTTATCCCTTAATATTGTTTATACTCTCATAATCATGAATGGGGTAGTCAGAGGCACCCTGATTTTTGCAATGACGGTGAACGGAACATCCCAGAAACCCACATTCCGCCCAACGAAATTGTACCCAACGTGATAAAAACCCCGCTTTTGCTTGAGTCCGTAAATTGTACAAAAAAACAACAAAAAGTGTTCCAGCCAGTTTTGAACTCGGAGCCAATATGTTTTAAGCAACAGTGTTTAACCACTAGGTCACAACGCTCACTTTACTTTATTTTGGCACAATGTTTATTTGATTTAAAAGTAGCTTTTCACCTGCGGAAATTGGTTAATTTAGCTCTTCGCAGCGAACTTATTTCAACCCGTTCAAGTTTATATCTATAATATATAAAGCTCGATTACCACTGACTGACTCACTCACTCACTGACTGATCAGGGGTGTTTTTCAATTGTTTTGAGGTGTTTTAGGGTTAATTTCACTTTTTGGGATTTTTTGTTATTTTTATCAACGCAGGTTTTTCAGTTTTTTTTTTTCAAAAAACAAGATGGCGTCTTTTTTTCAAACATCAACTTTTTTGTTTGTGGCGCTGAATTTTTTCTTTTTTAACTGGGTGTTGCCATGTCTAAATTGGGTATTTTGACAAAAATTTTTAAAAAAAAAAGAACTTCCCCAGGCCGCCATCTTGGATTGAAAAACGGGTTTTAGAGTGGTTTTTGCGATGCCATAGTGAAGTGAGTTTATGTTCGATTTTCAGAATTTTTGCTTAGCAGTGTTGCTTGTATAGTCCACTTGACATCCTCATCCACAGATTATAAAAATCCAAGATGGCGGCGGCGCTGGCGGCCATTTTGTTCCGATCAGCGAAATCGACCATTTTTGAAGTGATTTTTCCGGTAGATGGCAACACTTGAGCGTTTTTCATAGTATACACCGATTGTGGGTAATTTATTGGAGTGTTGCCATGAATGTGAATTTCTACCAAATTCATGGTAGTTTTTGGGATAGGGCTCGGGAAAGTCGAAATGAGAAATATGACAGCTGTCAAAAAAACTTGAATGCAGTTTGATGGTAACTCAGGTCCCTAATGACTTTTTAGTATTTTTGCAAAAATCGTCTGGCAACACTGGGAAGTATGGTAGAAAATAAAATTTTCGACATGGGTGTCTTTAAAGTTA
The DNA here is from genome assembly GCA_950022985.1 of Udea ferrugalis. Taxonomy (NCBI): domain Eukaryota; kingdom Metazoa; phylum Arthropoda; class Insecta; order Lepidoptera; family Crambidae; genus Udea; species Udea ferrugalis. Next base: position 2,031,372 of record OX465521.1, read on the forward strand.
GTGACGGATACTTCCGCATATGGTAGAAAAAAAATGAAAATGCCAAGTGTTGTCATATATAGTCTAGATTATGGGAAAAATACGGGATTTCTGAATTTCAAGATGGCGGACGAGCTGGCGGCCATTTTGTGAAAAGTTTGCGATTTTCAAACTGTTTTTTGAGCTTTTTTGGGTGTTGCCAATTTTTGAGAGGGATGTAATGTACTGGCCAATCGTGTAGCTCTTGCTTGCAGGTTGCCAGGTTACAAAATATTTTTGGTAGCTTTAGTAGTTTTTGAGAAATGGCCCGAAAAAGTCGAAAATAGAAATATAGACATTTCAGCAATAAAAATGCCCTAAGGTGGTTAAGTGCGCCCATTAAAATGACATTTGACTATTTTTATCAAAATCAACTGGCAACACTGGAAATGAGAATTAAAATATTTTTTTGGAAGGGGTCACTTTGAAGGTCTCTTGAGGGAGTTGTGAGCTAGGTAGAAAAAAACTAATGATACCATTTTTTGTGCAATATAACTGAGATTGCACCAAAAGTGTAAAATGTCAAGAATTCAACATGGCAGGTACACTGGCGGCCATTTCAAAATACGCCAATTTAAAAATTTACTAAAGTTGTTTTTCAGGTAGTTGGCGTCATTTTACAGGAAAATGTTATTTTAGTTTTTTGTTAGGTTTAGTAAGGCCTACAGTATGGTGAAAAAAATTACCCCATTTTCAGGGTAATTTCTGAGATTTACCCGAAAAACAAAATTGCTTTGTTTTTAAAAAAAAAGTATGTCATCCTGTTCAAAACTATCCACTCTTAACGATTTGACCTATTTAAGGGTAGTAAACCCCCTTGAAGTACGAATTAAGGGCAAGAAACTTTTGACCTGTCATACTAAGACATCCCATACTAAATGTACTGGGAGTCACTGAAAATTTAACTTTGTATGAAAAAATCTTGTGAGTTACCCAGAAATCATTAAAATAATTGCGAGGCCGCAGGCTGAGCTTCGAATGTGAGGCCGAAGGCCGAACTCCGCGTAGGGCGAAGCCCGGAGCGTCCCCCATGATGACCCAACTAACTTCGCGAAGCCGTAGGCTGAGCGCCCGCACACGGTGAATCCCAAAGTTAATTGCCTCAGTTACTAAAAGGCGAGGCCGGAGGCCGAGCTTCGAGTGTGAGGCGGAAGGCCGAACTACGCGTAGGGCGCAGCCCGGAGCGTTGGTCATCAACCCCCCGCGAGGCCGCAGGCCGAGCTTCGACTGTGAGGCCAGAGGCCGAACTCCGTGTAGGGCGAAGCCCGGAGCGTCCATCACCGACCTCCAAGTAACTTCGCGAAGCCGTAGGCTGAGCGTCCGCACTAGGATCCTTTTGCTAAAACAACAACCACCCAGAAAAGGACGAGAGCTTTGTTCCGAAACAGTGAACCCCATAACAAGCAACTGCGAGGCCGAAGGCCGAGCTGCGGCGAGGCCCCCTAGGGCCCCGCGGCCGCGGGAGGGCGAAGCCCGGAGCGGCCAACCCCGCACTAGGATTCTTTTGCTAAAACACCAACTACCCAGAAAAGAACGAGAGCGCCATTCGCGAAACTGCAACCCCATCGTCACACAAATGCGAGGCCGAAGGCCGAGCTGCGGCGAGGCCCCCGGGGGCCTCGCAGCCGCGGGAGGGGCGAAGCCCCGGAGCGGCCAGCGTCGCAGACCTAGCTTATGGCCGCGAGTCGGCCGTAGGCCGGCGGCCAGAAGCTAGTTTCGCAATATAACTTTCTTATTATGTCCTTTCCCACAAGCATACATACACGTTGACTGAGTTACTATCGCATTTAAATATTAAAGTATGAATAGCTGAGCAATGTTCACTACTTCTTTAAGCAAGGTTTTCTTTTCCATATTAGTCGTAGTTTTCCAAGCCAACACATCTGTCACTAAATACAATCCCCAATTCAGTTTGCGTCCAAGAAACTGGCGAAATGACGAATGGAGACCGAAGGAACTTGTCGTCAATTGTGTTTCTCGAACAAAATACCAATTTGTTTCCTTTATTCCTGTAGGAACTTTCTCGACAGTTGGCGTTGACAATATTTCTTGTAATTTACTCCTTTTGGGACAGAATAAATTTGTTCAGAATTCCACCGGATACGATGTCCGCAACAGATGTTCAGTTTTACTTTTCTTTGCGTTGGAAAATTTTTGCTGTATGTGTGAGACACTTTTGAAGTTTTCTAGTTTTTCGCAGACGAATTTAAGGCTTATGCAGAGAAGTTAAGATTGAAATTAACTGGGTGGAATGGCTGATGGAAGATGTTTGACTTCAAAGGGATTTGGGTCCGTTGTTCCATATCATTTTACTTTTAAATCCGTTCAGAATTTTCTCTCGTTAACATTCGATTATCAACAGATATTTAAATATGTATTCGTAGTATTCACGTATTGTTGGTATATAATTATACCAACACTACTCACATAAAATAATGTATAACATGAATGTTTCAGTAAACTAATTGAAATTTTTCAAGAACGAATGTGTCAGTGTGTCTCGTCGCATGAATGCTTATTTTGTCTAAGTCCATTTTTTAACATTCTACACCAAAGACATTAATTTGATTATTACAAGTAAATATTGAGATTCATTTAACGGTCTGTTGAACGAAAATAAATTACAGAACGAAAAAGTATTGGCAAACTTTGTAATAACGAGTGTTACCATAGTGCTAATATTAAAATAATAGATGTGGTTAAATCGCTGTTCGTATATTTTATAAAAAATGGATTTCTGTTTTTTCAAATCATTGTTCTGCGTGTCGTTAAACACATAATTAAGTACCTTCTCCATATATGCAAAAAAAACGTAAGAATGAATCTCTTACCCCCGAATTCAGAAACAACAATCAACGCTAAGCACGCGCTCACGCTCATGCTGCCCCTTTCTATTAACATTTTACGGGACAGCATGAGCGTGAGCGCGTGCTTAGTGTTGATTGGTGTTTGTGAATTCGGGGGTTAGTAATAATAATTTAAAGAAGCGATATAATATACGATGACATTAGGATGTTCCACATTAGCAAATACTGAAATATAATAGTCGAATAGCAAAGTCTGTTATTTCGGAATATACTTATTACTTCATGTCATAACATGTCCAATAAAGCAACTTTGAAGATGAAATACAGTAGCAAAAGCTCTACAGCTTACAAAGAAGAAGCCATTACTTTTGTTCCTTTAGTTCGAGCCGTCTCAACAGCCTTTTAAAGAGCCATTTGGCTTCAAAACCTTTCAAAGGACTGCATAAAGTCTTCGGCGACGGTAACAATAAAATAACAACGCTTTTAGATTTATCGACTATCTGTACGTCCTCATGTGGAACAGAAAGATATTACTAGGTAACATTTTTAACACAGGTACAGTTTATCAAAACAATTGTTACATAACATAACTTAACATACCCTCCCGACCATATCCCTAATGGGTTAGTCAGCGGCACACTGATTGTTGCCATCATGGTGAACGGAACATTCAGAAGCCCACATTTTGCTGAGGGAATTTGAACCCAAGCAACGGGGTAAGAGGCGAGTATACCGCCGTCATCCGGGTTGCTTTGGTTGCATATCGATGTTTTCCAACACCGGAGAGTTATCCGCAAATTATACAATGAACTCAAAGTACGTGTGTTCCAGCCAGATTTAATCTCGGGACTACAGGTTTCCGAGCCAGAGCCAATTATCAAACGGTAGAGGTATTTTTAAACAAAGAAACTGCTGTTTTAACGAAGAAATGAATGATTTAAAAATCATTCAAGTGTTTGAGGCAAGAACTATAGTCATAAAGCAGAACCTCGGTAAAGAACCAATAAACTATCCAGACCAAACTTTAATTAAATTTTGTATTGTCTTTAACCAGGATGTAGCGCAAGTTAAAAAATGTAGCGAACACTTACTCTGAAGAGAACTAAATAGCCAATGGAGAATGACGCTGCACGTAAGCGGTCATCATCATCATCATCAGTCTTTTCTTGTCCACAGCTAGACTCAAGCCTTGTCCATGAGAATTGGAAATTGCGCCCCACCTAGCTGGAAGCCGCTTGGAAGAGTAGATTATAAATTAGGTTAAAATAATTATTGTTTAGGCACACAATGAAACAACAACAAAAATAAGTTACCGTACCTGGTAACTAACTAGACATTATTTTAATCCATTTTGAACAACTAAACAACAATATCTCTCTTGAATGTGATTTATGTATGATTTTTTCATCGCCTGCACAATATTTTCCCTGAAGTTACCTTGAAACAGAGTAATTTAGTTAATTAAATCATAAATTGCGGTATTACACCTTTCATCTAATTTTCCATGACTTAGGCCAGACTGTAAGTTATCACTGAGCTTTGAAAACTTCGGCAGACTCTTTGCCCGGCTCGCCTTACCCTGCCGACTGAAACCGTTAAAATTTAAATTTTATCATTAATAACGGCTCACTGAGTCCTTGTTTGATCACCTCTAGGAAACATGGCCGTTTTACATAATAGTTTGTGGTAAAGGAGATGCAATGTTTACGAATTTTGTCTGTGGAAAGTCTGGTAGCTTTCTTGACCTGTAAGATGTCGTGTTTGTGGAATTTGTTAGGATACCATATTTTTTCTTCAGCAGGGCGATAGTTTCTAATTCAATACATTTGATCACACATACTTAGAATAGAGTGTTACTGAATACTGTAAATTCCTATTTCATTTATCTAATTGGCATAGTAAGTAAACTGAGTGAATCCTGATTGGACAAGGACGCCTACTTTAGGTTCATGGTACAATTCGCAGCTAACTCTACGGTGATAGAAAAAACCGATTGACAACCCATGAAACCCGAATAACGGGGATCTGTAAACGGTACTTTTGGGTTCAAATTAGCTCGGCGTTGTGAGAGCTTCCTAATAGTTCCGTTCACCATGATGGCAACCAATCAGTGCACCTCTGACTATATATAATAATATATAAGTACGTGTTGTTTTTTCTCAAATATGCTATGCTCAACCGGAAACTAATCCAATGCAGCTTATGTTAAATCTTGCCAAACCTACATTTACCTGATGAAAGGGACTCGCACCAAATAGCAAATTTAGTGGTGAAATGTTATAGACATTGGTATACCACATTATGTATGAATAATTCATACAAATTATATATGTAGGTTAGCGACTAAACCAGACTTATCACAGCTTAATGATGCGCCCTCGCTTACGGAAGCATCAAATATTCAGAGGCTTTTATTAACTTCCCTTCGTGAAGACCCTTCACAAAACTCATAAATATAAACACACATAGGTTCTTATATTTGATATTTACAAAACTCATAAATAGAAATACTCTGAAACCTTATTTTTGAATACACGGTAATGTTTTTAAAATATTAAATGATTTCTGAACAAAACAAATACATTTTTGCACTGCTAGGCTAGGCAAGTGATAAACCTGACTGTCAAAATGTTATCAAGCTGCCCTAAGACTAGACTTGGCTTAACGACTGACATCTAACGATGCCGACAGCCAGAGCCAACTGCTTCAATTTCCTTCCGAAGCAAGACTATGGGTTTCTTCTTTTCTGATGGGTACTGACCCTGCAAGCATTGTCAATATATTTTCTTAATTTTTAAATATTACCAAGTGGTTTTTAAGAGATAGTAAATAAGTTATAGTAGGTACTTATATTCAGTAATATTCAGTAATATTCAGTAAATCTAAGCTATTAAACTGTGTCACGTGGTTTGTTTGTTTCATGCAAACCGCCAATAAACATTGGCAGCATACCTCTCAAACTGAGTAAGGCAAAGGCAGGCCAATTAAAAATGAGTCATTGAATACTACTCAATAATTGAATCGTAATTACCGCCTTATACATGTTGAACATCATCTTCAATAATATGCAAACATTACCAATATTGACTAAGTGTATCGGCACTTGAAGGTCGAAATATAAGGAAAGCTTAATTCGCCATGAAATGGTGTTTGTTCCTGAAAATCTCGGAAACAGCGAAAGCTCTAGAAAGTAAATGAAGCTGTAATAATTCTGATCACGCGCGGCAGGTCGGCGTGTCCTGGTGTTCGTGTTGGGAGAAATTTTGTTTTTGCCAGATCTTGTTTTTCGGTCAGAAATTGGAAGCCATTTTGTGCTGAAGAGAAAAGATGATTGCTTGTTAAGTCGATTTTGTATTTTAAATAATATGTCATTTGAATATTAATGTTATTTATGCTGTTTTCTTCCAATGCACCTAAGAGCCTAAAGGTAAGATCCCAGAACCTGTGTGCTGCTAATAATGACTTGGAGATCTGACACAGCCTTTTACTATGGTCTTCATAAAAAACTCAAAATCTCATAACGTGTCATTAAGAGGGCTATGCTTGTAGTTTCAGTTTCATCACCAAATCGAGTCAAAAGCATACAATTCATCAGTAAACCTTATCAAAAATGTCCATATGGCATTCCTACATAGCCCATTTTTAAATCAATAAAAATATGAAACCATAATCGCATCAACGTTTTGATCCCTTTCCTGGTATTACAGAAACGGAGAATAACAAACGTACTACAAACATACACGCTAGGCATAAAAATCCCTGCATGTAATTTGATAGTCTCTTTTTTTTGAGAGTGTTCTTCCTCGAAAGATCCAGCCAATATTTTCATGAGTGAAATGATCCTGGAGTGAGGTTTCTCTAAATATTTTCAACCAGGAAACGATTCAGCCGTCCCTCCTTCTCAGCTATGTAATCACAGCTAAATTCCCTCAAGCAATTTGTATCAATTTGACGGTACTAACCGGGAACAAAGAAGAGAGACACACAAAGTTCCTCTCCTCAGGGATGCCACACTACCGCGATTGAATTAGTTTCTGCAAGTTGGCAGAACGGGCTTGATTCGCGGGTTTTTTATCTTTATGTCATATTTTTCCTGCGTTGGGCCCCTGGGATAGTATTACTGTTGGCAATTTATTGTATTATACATTCGGGGAATGTAACAGTGTCTTATTTATGAATATGGCTGGATATTTGTTTTTGGTAAAGGATGCAAAATGGTAAGACTTTTGCTATATTGCTATAGCTGTTTCATACTTTTAGAAATTAAAAGATCTAGAAATGCAAAACTCTGTCATGATATTTTTTCACGCTGCAAGATGAAAATAATACTAAACTTATCATTTTTATTTTTGCAGTGGAATATCTGATTCAAATAGGAGGGCAGGGAATGTTGCTTCGTATTCAATTGGTTCTGGCTGATGTCGAAAAGTATCAGGCGTTAAGTCTAGTCAGAGGCCTTTGGGTGGGTTAATAACATCTGACAGTAAGGTTCATGACTACCTTGAAATACAACCTTCGGAAAATATCAGCACTGTGCTCCTGTGTCGGAGAATGCCTACCATAGCTAAGGTGTAGGTTGTGCCTCTTACGACCATATCCCTAATGGGTTAGTCAGAGGCACACTGATTGTTACCGTCATGGTGAATGGAACATTCAGAAGCCCACATTTCGCCGAGGTAATTTGAACCCAACGTGGTGAGGGGCGAGCCTACCGCGGTTAGCCGGGTTGCTTTGGTTTTATATCGGTGTTTTCCATCACCAGAGAGTTAGCCGCATATTGTACAATGAATACAAAGAAGGTGTGTTCCGGCCAGATTTGATCTCGGAGCCATCGGGTTCCAAGCCAGAGGGTTTAACCACTGGGCCACGACGCTCTCGATGTCCAAAATTAAATGGACCACACTCAGCCTTACCTGACAAGCTCAGGCGCTGATTTCCGGTGGGCCCAATATTACATCAGATAAAATCAAATAGCTACCTAATCTTGAATGTCTACTCTGACAAAAGAGCTAGGAATTTCCTTTCAGTTTTAATACAACGTTAACCCTAACTAATGCGAATCGTAACTTTCAACGGGGTATTTTCATCCGGACGCATCTGGATAAAATTCCGGTTCCGGGTAAAATGTACGGGTCAATTGCTCCGGTCCCCGTGAGTAAATAAATTAACCACAATCGGATATCCGTGCTCGGGACCGGGTTTCGCTTGACAATAAAAAACCTGCAAGGACGCAATACATTTAAGGGTTAAGTCGGAATAGTGAAAATGCGGTAGCGCAGGAAATATGGCATTAGATAATGGGATACGGAGTATAAATCGGAATTGATGGTATATTAAGCTTTTATGTTTTGAAGCAAAATACTTTCGGAAATAAGTTATTTATCCCAAGCAGCAGCAAAAAAGGCCAGAAGATTCTCTATATAATAATCTCCGACTGGTTTTTTGTAAAAGTTAAGAAGATGGCTACTACTTCAAGTAAGTAAGTTTCACAGTTCAAGTTCAGAGTGCTTGGAAAGAAACATCTCAGGGACCGAACTGGGCTAAATCATGATGACTTTTGTGTATGAAGATGAAAACTGACGATAGCGAGCAGTGCAATGGCAGCAAGAGGCTGAAAAATTGTAGGCAATGGAAAACACCAATCAAAAACCCAAGTTAACGGGGATAGGCTCGCCCTTACTAAGTTGGTTTCAAAAACCTAGGTAAAATGTAGGCTTCTGAATGTTCCGTTTTCTATGATACAGTACCACCTCATCTGTGTGGGACGTAGTCGTGAGATTAATAGACTATGCATTAACCCTATAATTGCGGATGAAAACAACATCCACCATTTATCAAAACCACGCAACAAGAAATTGAATATTTGATCCTATAACCATCCGAAAAAAGATTTCAAAAACTTATAACTTACGAAACAAAACGAACAATAATCATACCTATACCTACTTTCTTTTCTGCCAATCTCACCAGTGACATTGTAATCTTTTGTTACCAGGGCGACCCCCTATTTAGGAAGGGATAGACGGAAACTATTCATTTCCCTTGGGATAGGGACTAGAAGAAATTCGATCAAGCATTCATTCAATTAGGTGGGTGATTGACGTGGCCCCCGCTAGTTAGTGGGGATCATTAGAGGGCTTTCTTCGTGAGTGAAAAAGGTCAGAGTTGAATACTATGTTGATGGACTACTGCCAGTTTTACTTAGCTTGCCCTAATTTGGTTCAAGTAACAGAACACATTGCAAGAAACATTGAAAGGCCACCAGTTAAGACACAAATATAGTCCCAGGTTCAATTTTCGTTCCAGCACAATGAATTGCTTATCATGAAAGGAGGATTAGGGCTGGGTCTTCGATTTTTTGGTTCCTATTAGAAAATACCAATTGGCATCTAAGGACGTCAGCCAATATTCGTAATGGAAAACGTAAATATTTTTTAAAAAAAAAGACTAGTTATCTTTAGTTTTTCTTTTTTACTGTTGTTATGTTACAAAAATCATTTCTTGTTTTTCAAACACCACAACAACATTGTGCTGTTTGAATAATTTACGATAGTGTACATAATAGTTTCAAATATTGTTCTCTGTAAATAAATTCGTCATCAAAAATTAACATAGTGTCACTGGCGCCGGTGAAGTAAGACTTGCGTCGTCAAGTCATTTTCTCCATTGAAATCATAATAAGCAATAATAGATAGGTTACTTGTGCTACGAAACTGGCACCCGAAATCAGAACTTTTCGTGTATCTTAGCATTGACAGTGTTGACAATTTGAGACGATACCAATTACATTAAATAATCGTACTGTCTTCGTCGTCGTCCGTCAAATTAACTACGTCGCGCCTTGATTTCGCATTAGTTTTGACATAAGCAGCTATCTAAGTCTTTTTTATTGTTTTATCGTTGATTTTCTTCATATTTATTTGTCTCGGACAGACAAAGGATTCACGAATATTGTTTTGTTTGGTAATACGACAAAATATACATTCAAACCTCATTAGGCGTAATAACATTACGTCCCACTGCAGGGCGAAGGTCAAAAAACACTATGCAAATTTGAAAAAGGTACACAAACATACAATTTTGTTAAAAACAGGGCGGCGAATAACAAAACAAAACAAGTTCAAAACACAAAGTATTCGTCCAACAAATCAGACAGATCACTAACAAGACTAGACAGGTTTCTATAACTGCTAGACCGATTTTCAAAGTTTTCGATGTATTGGATTTGTTTGCGCTTTAAATATATAATTATGTTGAAGATAATAAATATGGAAAATTGCTATAAAAAAAAGTATTTTACCAAAATATTTCTAGGATTTGTTCCTGTCAAACAGGCCTGGATATCTTATCATGTTACGTAGGAATGAGGTTTCTCGGCATAACAGAAATTAAGGAAAGGCGACAAGGGAAAGACGACCAATTTTCGTTACGCTGAAGAAACTCATTTCCCTGCGTAACGTGACAGTTTGGCGCCTAACGTGGGGCAAAACCCTACAATCGACATACTTGTTGGATGGTTTTTATTGAACTATCACAGCACAGTCTAACGGCCTTTGTCAGAACCACCTCTGGGCAGGACAGCTGGTTAAATTCAATAGTTTACATACACGTTATAATGAGAGATCACGTCCAAATAAATCGAATATTCAAGCTATACTCCATACATACAAACACAATAATTTACAAAACATTTCCCTGTGCTATCGACTGTAAATCACGTTGTCATCGGAATACTTTATTTAGAACGCAAAATCTCACAAGTTTCCTTCTAAAAAGATATAAAGCTATTTGTATCGGATTCCATAAGGATTAACCTAATAGCATACATCCAAGCCATTTTAGCCTTTCCCTCATGTTGTTTAGGGTTCACATTGTTGAAAAGTGAGAGTAAATGGTAAAAAATACGTCGTTCCATGAATGGAAATTAGATCGGAGGCTGTGGAAGCGATATTGTAATAGGCTGGATTTTCTTAAGCGACATGGATGCGCGATATTTTTTGTTTTTACGAAAATCTACTTTGTGAAGGTGTTCTAGATGTTGAATGCAATTTATTCTATCCTAAATTCTGCAGCTATGTCTAATTGCAAATCATGTGAAACCAATAATCTTAAAATTTCTCGGGAATGATTGATTATAAATTATTAAGCTACTCGTGATATTCAATTTCGTAATTTGATAGCTAAATAAATAACTGTCATTTTAAGATTTAAGTCTGACCGTGGAGCTTTGAGCTTTTTTTGAATGAACTTGGTAAAGATCTTCATGGCACAAAATAATTTAAGTCAGAAAATGAACGTGTAAAAATGGCAACACAATAAATTATTTTGTAATAAGAAAAGCATTTTTATAAACCTCTATCTTTATACACACTTATCTAATGAATGACCTCAGTGTACAACAAAACACGTTCTAACCTGCCTTATTTCAGTACGAAACCTGGAGATTTTCAATACGAATATTCTAATATCCTTTCTTGTTCACTGAACCATATCCCCTTCGGAAGGCTATGAGATATTTTTATTCGTATCCGAAGCCGTGCAATAAAGGAAGATTAATATTTTGTATTAGTATTAAGATGTTTAATATTTTAACTTGAGATACACGCTGGATATTACCGTGTTTGTATGGTATCTTGTAAGAGGTTCATGATAAAGATGAAGTGTTTTCTGTGTGATTGGTTTAAATTTAGGATGCCACAGTGACTGAAAGTGTATCATGAAATTTCATATTTCGTTTATAACAGGGTAGCCCATTCACTGTGGTATAAAGAAAAAATAAAATTGATTCTTATTTAAAATTAGAATTGAGCATCATAACAACACATTTAAAAAAATATAATTTGTCGTAAATCAATACTTAGGAAGAAAATCCCTTTTGTTAGGGAACTATTCCACTGGGTCACTTCGAAATTGGTATTAAAGTATAATAAAAGTGTTACAATCGATTTTTTTCTAATTTTTGTAATATTTTTTTGCCTTTTATAAAATGAATCACTGACGAGAGCGTTAGTTCCAAAACTATCCAATAGTTTGGACAATCGTTTATTTATTTTATTTTTATAATGCATTCTTCCCAAATAAATATCGTAATATTTTAATTGGGACACCCTTCAAGTCTCAGGTAGGACAAAGTACTTTTGTATGAGTAGAAACACACACCGTGTGTCCTCCTTGTGTGCGCTTGGCCACTAATAAAATTTGGCGTGCGCGATAAAAGAAAAAGAAATACATTCTGTCAGATACGAGAAAAGTATTTGTTGGTTTTATTTCTTCAGAGTTTTAGTTAACATAAATAATTTATTTTACTTAATGTCTTTGGTTTTGTTGTAAATATTGCAATTTTATTTTAATGGAGGGAAATGCATAGTTTGATTTTCCCCAAACACTCAAGTAACCTACGATACAGAAGAAGCCGGTCTACAAGATTGGCTGTGAATTTCTCGCGTCGTCGCTCCTAATGAATTGCAGTCTAGAGCTGGGTACACACTAGCAGTAATCACAGGTGTTAATTAAACAAGTTCGGCAGACGAGTCTGGACGGGTGCCACCGCAATGCTGTTGTGTTTAAGGTTTTGGAATTTTGTTCATGGAAATCTTCATTTGTTTTATCATATCATCGTGTCTGAAATTGGCAATGAACTATATTTTTAATTAAAAACCTTAAGACACTAAAATATTGTTTTTTGTTGTTGATTTTACTTTGTCTATTAACTCCTGTGTAGTGTCTTTGAACTATTGTAGAAGAGAGCATTATAATTTATCATTTTAAACAAATATCACTCGGTGACCCTTTCTGACTTTTTTCCTTTACCAGTAGGTTGTCAGGAAGAGATTGATTTTTTACCATAAGACCGCCTAAATTGTACATAATCATTTCAGAAAACCTATAATTATCTTAAAAGTAAATTTTAACGAATGTTTTGATTGTAATGTGAAACCAGTTGCTAACAAAAGAGATCTAAATCGATTCAGCCAATAAGTATTTCATACGTCTTTGACTAGATAATTGCTTCATGTGTAAAACATGAGGTTAATTAGGAAACACCTCCCATTTTCAGCTCTATTTACACCGAACACCGCTTGAGACGACTCTAAGATTCGACGATGCGAGAAATTCAGGAACAAACTTATGGGTGGCCTTATTCTGGCACGGTCCATTTAATTTGTCTAGGTACTCTAAACTTGATAAATGAAATGTTTTAATTCTCAGTGCTCCAAAATTACGTCGCTTTGACGTTCCGTATCTTAATTTCCGTTACTTTCTAATTTCAAATTTATTGCCCTACTGAAAACATAAGCATTGGTTGTGGGGTGCATTTTATTTTGTTTATTGCGATATCACCGCTGTCTGGTGTATTTTTGTATTTTGTTTCTCTTTGTCATGTGTCTACACCCAGCGGGACCCCCTATCTGGGAGACTTATGAGTGATACAGAGAATTAGATCTGAATATGTTCTACTGAATTATGCTGAAAACAGAATTTGTTCCGTAAATAAACGGAAATATTCGCTTCTTTAACCGACCTCCAGCCAGCGGGATATTTTCTTAAACTACGTCTGATGAACTGTAAATTGATATCAACTTTTAGATCTATGTTTATTCTGTTTATTTAAAGAAAAATCAGTCTCCTAAAGTCCGTAATTCGGTCACAATCAAGCTGCAAAGAAACCTCCATTCAGCGGACTATTTCTTCTAAGGATGTTATTATTGCAGCTTTTACGATAAATTAATACAATTTAAACTAATTACAGCTTACAAATGATGATGAAAGATGAACAAATAGGGAATTTAAGTAAAATGAGCCGTAAATAGTTTAAATTGTATTGATTGTCTGGAAGAGATCGCTCTCTAGCGATAAGACCGCCTAAATTGTAGATTGTTCTCATTGTTGTTGTGTTATTTGCTTGAAATGTAATGTTTTTGTACCATAAAGAATATCTATCTATCTATCTTATCGTAAAAGCTGCAATAATAACATCCTTAGAAGAAATAGTCCGCTGAATGGAGGTTTCTGTGCAGCTTGATTGTGACCGAATGACGGACTTTAGGAGACTGATTTTTCTTCAAATAAACAGAATAAACATAGATCTAAAAGTTGATATCAATTTACAGTTCATCAGACGTAGTTTAAGAAAATATCCCGCTGGCTGGAGGTCGGTTAAAGAAGCGAATATTTCCGTTTATTTTACGGAACAAATTCTGTTTTCAGCATAATTCAGTAGAACATATTCAGATCTAATTCTCTGTATCACTCATAAGTCTCCCAGATAGGGGATCCCGCTGGGTGTAGACACATCTCTTTGTCTTTAGCCTTTTAGTACAAGTAGGTAAATTGTTCCATTTTTAATTGTGCGATTTACATTAACGTTTGATTATTATTCCGCTCCTTCTCCTTCCAAAATACTTCAGAAACATATTCTAAAAATGCATCTCAAGAAACCACACCACATTTAAATTTCAACTACACCATATTAAACTCCAACTCAGTGTAGGATTAAACAAAGGGATCAAGGGAGCTACTTTTCTAATGTCAAATAATAATATTTCTCGCCGGTTCTTCTCAGCACAGAAACAACTTTCCGACACCGGTGGTTGAGTCACATTATGTTTGTAAACTGTGTATTTATTTATTATATTAATTACTTATATTATTTAAGTCCATTACTAAGTGTGTTTTGCCTGTTTTGTTAACGATTTTAAAGTCTATTTAAATAAATATATTTTGAATTAAATAAAAAGATGTTGACAGTAAATAAAAGACACATTTTCAGAATCAGACAAAACCGTGTGCAGTACGAGCGGCAATTGATGATTAAACGAACTTACCTTAAGTGAAGTTCTATCATAATTATATGAGTCGCTGCATCCGAAGGGATTTTATCACAAGGTAGTACATTTCTTCATGTACCAGGCATCAACACGTTTTAGAGCTGGTATCACTGAAACAGAAAAAAAAACAAATTCCCTCCCTACGGTAGGTGCGTCACTCTGACAGGTGACAAGTTCATCATTCTTTTAGAGACAGATTTCCCTAAAGTTACTCGGGTCAGTTACCAAAGGGTATGATGGTAACTATGGGTAGGGTGGGAGCTAAAATCCCTTCGGATGCAGCGACTCATATAATTATGATAGAACTTCACTTAAGGTAAGTTCGTTTAATCATCAATTATACTTCGTCGCTGCATCCTCGGGATTTTATCACAAGGTAGATGTTTAGAGGTCTAGGGAAATCAATATCAAGGATTTACTAAATTGAATTTGATACCAAATTTTATTTTTGATGTGAAATAGGTAACGTTTATTATAATTTTACCTCTTTACTATAAGAACGCAACAAAATTAAGGACCAATGACCAAAAGTCAAAAGATCATCGCAGCTTCAGTATTATGTTCCAAGATGAATATATATTAAGATAACTTCATGTTATAAATATGCTTTGCATAATAATTAATATTAATTTAAGCAATGTTAATTAAAAAAACTTAATGGTAACTGTATGAACTTTGCTGTTACCACACACAAGAACAGGTATACATATACCACCCAATAATAAAACCTAATTTACTCGAATATTTAATCCATAATAAATTCGGGATCAAAGAACGACGTCTATTGAAACAGGTTCGCAGCTTGAGCTGCAACTTTTCCGTTAATATTTTCGTAATAAATGTAAAGTAAGGTGGTACATAATTATATACAAGTACACTGGGCAGTGGTTTATTACAACAATTTAAATGCCCAGCATTGTATGTGCTCGTTGTGTGGGTGACACATAATTAGTCACCTACCTTAATTCAACTAAAGCTGTTGTTTGGAAAACCTATTCCCAAATAGAACCCAACGGCAGTGGGTACTAAAGTAAGTTAGTTAGTAACTTACTCTCCTAGTTTTTGCTAATAATATTTCTTAATGTAAGTATGTTGTCTACTGCACAGAGTAAGCAGACTTTAGAATCCGAAAGAATAATAACCCAGGCATAATAAGCTTTAGTTTTTATTATTTTTCTTAAGAGTTTCTATGACTCTCATTGATTGAAATGTCCTTCCAAGATAGTAACTACACATGACCTAGTCAATGCAGCTGGCCTATGTTTTTAATCTAATAACCTAACTGAGGTATTATTACTTAGGTAATTTATGCTTTGTAGGATGAGACGGGGCGTTTTGTAGGATGAGACGTCTTACTATTCTTTATGACAATGTTTTCGTGAGTGGAAATCGTCTATTTTTAACTATCGCTATGCGAATAATATCCGTAACACTGTAAGAAGGTAGGTACCTACAGTTCCCTGTTGGTACAGTTAAGGTTAGAATTGCATTGAGATATTCTACTGACTTCTCTCCTTAAATCTTCTTACTGTGAATTTCTTATTAAATGTCAAATCTTGTTTGGCTTGGTACACTACTAAAGTGTAAACTAATAAAAGAGCTGTTGCTTATGCGAAGGTGTTATTTTTCATTAAATTATTATTGTGATTTCAGTCCTATTCTCACGAAAAACTTAACTTATAACCTATTGCGGTCATTTTAAAATGAAAGACCACGATGTCTTCTACTCGTGAGTGCGTATGCAACAAATTCTTAATGGTAGGTTACCTACCTACATAATATCAAATACTAAAACTTTTAAATTGTAATTTAGCATCTGATTGCAATTAATTTCTTAATCAACAAACCTTGCCAGATGCGAACAATAAAAGCTATAACTACTTCCTATAAATGGGTAATCTGCAAATCATTACCAAACATTTTTGTCTTTAGGTATATGCTGTCAGAGTATCTGCAAATGACTAAGTACTAGTCTTACTGAAATCGAGACAAGATAAACATCTTTTTCCAATACATTTCCTGTATTCAGAAATGCGATCAATGTGAGATGGTTTTATTCAATTTATAACTTTTAATCCCAAGTCAAAACCAGTCATGGCTTGGATATGGTTATCCACTATACCTATTTATTGATTTTGTTATTTCAAAAAATAACCACGGAATCGAGGTACTAAATCAAGTCTACATTACAAGTTGTGCCTATTGAACGGCTAAAACAGCAGTTATACCTTTAAAAATCATCTACTCAATCGTTAAATGACAAATTTAACGCTTGCTGAATTATGAGTAGTCACTAATGTTTGCTAAACGGCAAAAGTGTAGCATTTTGTATATAAAAGAAATCCGCGTGCGTAGCACACCACTCAACAACAAGTAAATCAAGTAGATACATGTATGCATATACATTTAAAAGACGGCTGTGTTTATGTACTTACACCATTATTAAGTGTTGTTATTCAACTTGTTATTGTTAAACGCGTGGCTGCATTGAATACTTACTGTGTTAATTATTAGGTGGATTAGGTTTATCGCTTCATAAGAATAAACTATTAATAATAAAGAATTTAAGTGTCTCTTCAATTCATGTTGTTTCAAATGCTTTTGCTTATTTATTATATTAAAATAAACTACTATATAAAAAAAGTCGGGTTTTCCTTTCTGACGCTATAACGCACAGACCGATTTCCACGGTTTTGCATTCGTTAGAAAGGTCCCGCGCACCGTGAGGTTTATAGCAAAGAAAATTCAGCAAAATTTCAACAGAAAAGCGGGAAAATCTTTTTTCACATACAGCTAAGGCCACGCGGACGAAGTCGCGGGCGGCTGCTAGTCATAGATAATTATTTCTTGAATAATAAAGGAAATTTTGGAAAACTTACATGGGTTCTCTGCCACCAGGTAAGGTTATCAAACCATCAGCAAGGTAAGATACAGAAAAATACTGGTAAGGCTAGGTTGTTTAATACATACCTGACTTTTCATAATCACTATGAAAATACTTTTCATTTCATTTTATGTTTTATTTTATTTCATTTCATTTCATTTTATGTTTTATTTTATTTCATTTTATTTCATTTTATTTCATTTTATTTCATTTTATTTCATTTTATTTCATTTTATTTCATTTTATTTCATTTTATTTCATTTTATTTCATTTTATTTCATTTTATTTCATTTTATTTCATTTTATTTCATTTTATTTCATTTTATTTCATTTTATTTCATTTTATTTTATTTTATTTCCTTTTATTTCATTTCATTTCATGGGCCATTCACGGATTGAATATAGGCCCTTAATTCAGATATTGCGATATCGTTACCGTCATGTTGACTCACGGCCAACTCCCAGGTTTGTTCCTTATGTACAGATCAAGCTATTATGTCTCAGATTTGAGATCATTTTTCTGTATTTATATGCCTTCGTGATGACTCGCGGCCAACCCCCAGGTTTTTATTATACCTTCGTGATGACTCTCGGCCAACCCCCAGGTTTTTACAATACCTTCGTGATGACTCTCGGCCAACCCCCAGGTTTTTTAAGAAGTAGATAAATAAAAAATAATAATAATTAGGCACCGGTACTCACCGGGATGGTTTTCGGCGTCGGCCTCTAATTACATAGCTAATTGAATACTTCATTCTGCTAAATCCGCATTGGATTGTCATTTTCTCATATGTTGTGAACTTCGTGGGCAGCAAGCCTACGTGAGTGGTTATCCCGTGGTAACACGGGTGTTAGCCTTCATCATATTATGAATATTGTAAATGGTAACCACGAAGTGGTATCAAATGTATTTAAATATAAATTTTATAGCAACTAGAGTAAGTTATGATGTTAGCCATAGCTGTATAGCTACAAAAGCTGTGGCGTGGCTACTCAGATGTGTCTGTGTAGTAGCATAATGAAACATTATTTCAATGTTAGGTACTTCCATTACTAAGACTTATTCTTAGTCGTTAGTTTTCAATTGAAATTACAATCTTATTCTTGAAGTTTTTAGGTACTAGTGTATATAGAAAGAAAGGTTTTTGTTATGCAAGGATAGCACAAAATAACTTACAGTTTGGTCTTCGATTTGATTTTCACCTTAAAATGCTTTCGAAACCACACTCGCGTTGTGGGCCTGGCCGTGCTCTCGTTACGGGACGTCCTCTTGGACAGGAATAAACAGAAACCTTTATTCTGCTTGGCTAATTTGTTGAAAATGCACCGACCTACTTGGTACGGGAAAAAACAGGATCTTCTTCTTCTGTTTGTCTCGTTTGTTGGAAACACACACTCAGTGTGCGTTTTATCGTAATCTCGTTACGGTGGGTCCATTTTGGACAGGCCTCAACAGGATCATAAACAGCTAAAATTAATGCCAACATTGATTAAGACCACTTCACGGTCTCATCATTGACGTGTTTTGTTAAATTTAAACATTGCATCGTCATGCTATTGCTTAGCTTTGTTTACAGTCATACGAAGATTCACTTTTAATCACTCTTATTAAAACATTTTGTGCAAGAAAATGTGGGTAGATTTTTATTGCAGATCGTATTTAGTTATTGTTTAAAACGAAAGGTAAGTACGATCTTAACGTTGTATTTCATTTAGGATCTATCGATTTACACTACTACAACTATTGCAAACACTTCAGCACTTAAAGAAACCGTTATATGAAAAATATAACGAGAGAGGGTGTGTCGATGCCCGAACACTAGAAACGAATGATGAACTTGTCACCTGTCAGAGTGACGCACCTACCGTAGGGAGGGAATTTGTTTTTTTTTCTGTTTCAGTGATACCAGCTCTAAAACGTGTTGATGCCTGGTACATGAAGAAATGTACTACCTTGTGATAAAATCCCGAGGATGCAGCGACGAAGTATAATTACCTCGAGAGCGTCACGTCCGTGCTAGTGACGTCACCTTCCATGATTGTTGGCGAGAACAACCACAAAGTGGAATACGGCGAATCTTATAGGGTTAGGAATGAAATGACAGACGTTAACGTCCAGGATTAAACGGTAAGATTGACTTTGGAAATATGCGATCAATTGTAGACTAGTTCTGGCGTAAATAACAAAGGATCACAGCTAAAAAGATCCACCGGCCAATCAATAACGATTGCATCTCCCATTCACCACTTGACGCTGGCAGAATTTGTGTGTGAAGAAACACACGAAAAAGCCATATTATATAAGAGAAAAAAAATTGTAGACTAGATACTTTACTGAATGAAGAATAAAGATAAGTTGATAGAGAATATTTAGGAGCTAATGAAATAGTTTACTGAAAATATTGACTACTACAAAAACACACAGCTTTCCCTTGTGTTTCACTTTGCTTCTCAATGGCAAAAAATACCAAATCTCGAGACACGCATTCTTTTTAAAGCCCAGTTATGGGCTGATTCCTTACACACGGCTTTGCTTCAATTGTTTATTTGTTTAATTTTAGCGCTGCATTCCATAACTTATCTTATTTCAGAACTTTTCTGTCGACTTTCAATTCTCTGCGCTTTCCCCCAGTTCACTGTTGTTCATGTCTGTGGATTAATTCAAATTTTGGGCGATTTTTTTATTTTATGAGTTAGGGAGCAAACTGGCAAGGTGGGTCACCTGATTATTATTATTTATTCGGCAATTAACCATCAAGCCTAACTAATTGCCAATTCTGCAAAATGATGTGACGTCACAACACATCCCTACGGGGCATAGGTGCCACCTGTGTGTAAGTCCGTAGTTCTCATACACCGCTGAGTCCTAATGACCCGAGTGTTCACTCTTGTAAAGCCTCATGTAATGTGAGAGCAATATTATTTATACTCGTATGTATATACGTCTCGTATAGCAAAAAATATGTGACAGATGCTTAATCAAGCATGAACTTCTGTGAGAAAGGACCTAATTAGGCTATCTAAATTATTCATCTTTTGAAATATTTGGCTAGAGATTACTCTGAGCTTGAAAAAGTTTGTAACTTTTTATCATGATTCTAGGATGTTTCGAAGGATACTTACTGTCCCATTTATTAAGGTCGTACTGCTTCTAAATTGAAAATTCTGTTCATTTTGACAGTTTATGTATCTCTGTCTTTGGAGTCACTAAATCACTATTTAATTACCTAAGAACAAACTTAATAATAGAATCTATTGTTGGTGTTTCTTCTTTCAGATACTGTGGAAGGAAAGTTCTTGAAAAGTAGTTTGGCTTTGAACAACATTTATAGCATTTTGTAGCTTATACATACATCTTTACCCACAAAATTGGTACTAAAACGTTTCATACGACTCAAGCTGAAAGAACAGAATCTTTAAGGCAACACAAACTTGAGTAACTGAAATCGAATATAAAATTAAAATGATATCTCCCAGTATATCTTTCCATTTCGTCGTAAACCCGTAGTTTCACAGCATCCATTACTGCTGGAGCTTACAATGAATAACATATGCACTGCAAACATTTGTCTTTCAGCCGTGTTTTTAACGTGCCCCAACTTGTTGTCATTCCATTTCAACGGGTAACGGTCATGAATGTTAGTAAATATTAATTTAGTTCTTACTTGCGGTAGCTATTCAATGTTATTCTTCGTATTTAATGAGACAAAGATTGTCCACGAAGATGGAAAATACGACTTTCATAGATTGAAGATAGAATACCCAGAAAAATACATTAGAACTTGGCGTCAGGCGGGACTCGAACCAGTGTCTTCCGCAAGACATAGATTAGTGGCGCACCTCCTGTGCCCGTGGCGCAGTTGTGACAGTTATCAGCGACGTTCGCTGTTGTGAAGCAACAAACGCCGGGTTGGAAATGGGATGGGTGACCACCCGACCGAAATTTAGTGATGTGTATTTCGGGCTTTTCCGTGCTTCGGAAGGCACGTTAAGTAGTTGGTCCCGGTTGACGTCGCTAGATGTCAGTCGTTAAGCCTAGTCAGAGGCCTTACGGCGGCTGCTTAACATCTGAAATTAAGGTTGCTCACTAACCTTACACCCCTCCAACAATCCGCACTGAGCCCGCGTGTTGGAGTATATCTCGTTCCACCTCATAGTTGAGGTGAGGCCTGTGCCCAGCAGTGGGACGTATATAGGCCGTTTATGTTGTTAACTTCTAAAACAGTAGTAGGGGTATGGATCCTAACCAGATGCACGCACGAGTAGTCATTGCATTTGCTTTTCTGCCGATGGCAATCGAACAACAAAATTCTGACGTACAAATAGCAATAATACCTCAGAAAAATGAATTTACGTTTCGTTAAGGTAACGTACAACCTCAGTAAACAGAGAACAGTAAAATATCTACATACAAACGTGCCGCTCTCGGTTTGAATGTGTGCGTGCGCGTCGCGCGCCGTGTCGGCACGTGATTTCGCGCACACGCTAGCATAAAATATGGGGGAATAAGGTGGCGGCAGTACGTACAGGCTATGTCACGTGTCTGCGAGCACGCTAGGCTAATAACTCGGCGGGCGGCCTTAGATAACGTACTGTTATGTTTACAGTGGTACGACTTCTGTTCAAAGTGAGAAATACAAGTATGGCTATTTAGGTAGATGCTTGGGAATTGCAAAAGTTAGTTCTTGAAACATTGTAAGCTGTATGGTTGAACTAATTACATATGCCTATTAATCAACGAAATACACCCCATTTTAATATGCTGTCATAAAAAAGCGACTGCTCACTTTTAAAAACCTTTTAACCTTTTAAAGGTTTATTCCACATTCATCCGGCTGAACTTTTATAAATATTAAAAAATTCCTGTTTCATCCGAAGAGTAAATAGTATTCCGGTTTCATCCGAACGTAACTATTGCAAATGGTTGGAGGGTCAGCAGATAAAAGTAAAACAAGTATATTTAATTGGATTGTGTACAATCGGTAGAAGGGCTTAGGACATATTTTGAAAGTACCATCTGCGAAAATATGGTCAACACTTCTAGTAAGTCCTTTGCTTCTTTACTTCCGAAGACTATAATCCTGTCTCTCCCATATCTGTAGTCAGCAAATAATAGTTGATCTTTATAGGCATCTGGGATCTCAACCGCTGAAGCAGTCTTGAAAGTGGTTCTTCGTACCCCTAGTGCTTAGTTTCCTGATCGCGAGCGAAAAGTCAGCTAAGTTTTTTCTATGTAATATGTGACAAAATTATTAGAATAAAGGGTCCTGCTCCGAAGTTTAACGCCGACAAAAGAAAAAGTTAAAGCCTTTTGTTCTTTGTCGGCACATACTTTTTTCAACATAAACAAATACATTTAGAAAACAATATTCCAACAAATATTAGCTTATTGATCATTCCACAAACTATACCCAGTTAATAATAGATTTGTCTTATCTATCCTATCGTAAAACCTCTTTTGTTTCCTAACTCTTTGTATACAATTTGTTCATTGATCATTCCGCAAACTGTAACCAGCTAATAATGGATTCGTCTTGTCTATCCTATCATAAAACATCTTAAGTTTCCTAACTCTTCGTTGTAGATAAAATGTGTTAATTGATCATTCCGCAAACTGTTATAACTAACTATTAAAATGGAAAATGTCTTGATGTAGAGTAAATAGAAACAATTTAACAACAAATCATTTTTTTGCTATCTGTACCTTGTTTTTGTAAATCTATAGACAATTTAATGTCGGATGAAACAGGAATACGTTTTCGGCTGAATCTGGAATCTTTAATAATAACTCAGTTTTCGGATGAATCAGGAATACATTTTCGGATGAAACAGGAATTTAAATAATTCGGATGAACTTTTCGGCTGAATGTGGAATGAACCCTTAAAACGGTCTAGACATACCACCACCATTTTTCACAACCAAGTCTGTTTCTTTTGTCTAAAAGAGATCACTTTTAAACTAAAAAGTAAAAGGCACCTTAAACTTTGCTGGTACAGTTCAGAAAAATAACCATCTTTTCATTATAAGATTACTATTAACGTAAAGAAAACAAATTTAAAGATATTTTTTCTTATTGTTTTTAGCATTTCCTATGCAGAAAGATCCTGCGTGAAAAATGCTAAGGTCCGAAAACCAGAAAAAGACATTCGGTCTTGGCTTCAGGCGGAAGTTGAATTGAAGATAGGATAAGATATACTTTATTGCACGAAGAAAACAACTAAATCATAAGTTAACAGAGATTAAAGATGTACAATTTAGGCGGCTTTATCGCTAGAAGCGATCTCTCAGTCAACCTTCGGGTAGAGATACTAAGAAAGAAAAGTAAGTTTAGGTGGTGTAAGAGCATAATTGAGAACATTTAAAAACTGGAATTTTAATTGTGTATATAGACATACATACATACAATACTATGATATATATATATATGTATATATATACATAAAAATAATAAAGATGGTCCGGTTTCCTAAATTTAAATTTTTATCACACCAGGAGTTGTGACTTTCGAATGTTTGGAAGTTAAAAAATGACTGTTTTATTAACAAATGAGCTTTGTTTAAACGTTAGAAGACAATAAATCTCAGAAATGACAAAATTATGCCAAAATACTAGAAAATGATTAAGTATGAAAATTACACTTATTTCCGATTCTCAAGACTTGAGCATCGATTACAGCGAATAATGCCCCACAAAGGACATGTTTTCTTGTATTATTATGAAAGCTTATGATGCTGCGCAGTTTTTGAAATTAATAAGAAGCTATGGAATACCTTTTGTTTTTTTTAATTTACGATTGAATTTTGGTTATGTTCTGCATTATTCACTTTTTTTTCACTATCAATCAAAATTTTTGTATCTTGTAGTTAAGTTAGGACAGAGATTATTTTAATCATAAAACTGCAATTAATAGACATTATAATAAAAAGAAAATATCTAACAAAAATCAAACGAAAAAAAAGTTATAATTATTTAAAGTCAAGTGCTCACAAAATTTTTGAAAATAACAAAAACATAATTATCTCGAAAACTACAAAAAATCGTAGAACATACATGGGGGTTAAATCGATAGGTATGGTATCCTACTATCAGCTGGCGCCGGCTTGACACCTTACAAGAAACACCCTGTATATATACTTACTTACACTTACATACAATTAGGTATGGATGACGGGATGTAAGTAAGGGTAAGTCGTAAGCGTCAAAGCGATAAAAAGTGAGCTTTTACACGGGATTTGAAGATGTTTCTTGGCATGTCAGACAATATCCTGGGACGGTTCTGTCGACAAAAACCATCGGAAACGTGTCCCGGGCATTGCATCGATAAATCTGCCCGCCAATAAATGGGTAGCGGGTTCCGCAGTCGATCCGAAAGGTGCTGCAATTAAATCCCACGAGATTAAATGGACCCCATCCATTTGTGGTCTTGCCCCGTTTAAGTGAAGACGCAAGTTAGAAGCGACTGGTTGAAATCTGATCAGATGGAAAACTATACTAGGAATGAAATGAAAGGCTTCTGGCCGATTTCGACGCAGCCGCCAATCTCAACAAGTTTTACCAGGTACGCAGACCAGGAGATATTATAGGGCCCAAGTATGTGCGCAATACAGAAACACTTATTTTTCCATCACCTTCGGATCATACCCGATGGGACGACTGATTGACACGGCCAGAAAAAGGCGAGATTTTACCTTTGCCTAAAAAAACGATTTGTACATGTCCATCCGACAGAATGCATCGTCTCAAATACTTTTCGGACACCCATTGTCCTAGCCAACTCGAAACAACAACACAAAATGGACATGTAGTTGGTTCGCGCGGGATAAAAACCCACCACCTCCGAATTGAGAGGTAACGCTATAACTTCAAAACTATACATTCCGAAAAACTAAGTATGCACTGCAAGTTCAGTTCAAAACCTAATAACCTATAATAAGCAGTAAAAAGCAAATGAGCAGCTGCTAGGTATAAAAAATAGGAAATAACATTAAATGTTGGAGGAGTAAGCAAACAAAAACATATGCCACCCAAAAACCATGCGTTAGAGGACAATGCAAAAAAATAAAGGGCTACTGTCCCTACCCATCAACAAACATGACACTAGTTTTAGTATTATTATGACGTCCCAGAAAAGGGTTAACAATAATTTTCAATCCAAAATCTAATAGTTAAAAAAAAACATTGTCAAGTGTCAATAAAATTAAAAATCCAATGTGTAATTCATTAAAATTCAGATAAAAAGTTCTCATCACTTGGACCAGGGTCTGCGACGATGTCCAATGGCTAAGTAATTAATGCTTTCATGTAGCTTTCTTGTGGCAAGGACAGTAGCAGACTTTCTACAAAAGAACTCCGACGAAACCTTCGGAACGTCTAGGTGTGAATTTGTGAAGGGAAGTAGTGAAGCAGATTCTTTAACAGACTGAACATTTTTAACTGCTGGGTATTGTTTTCTAGGATATAGTTAGGCTGGTCAATACCTATAATGAGATTTAGAACTAAAAATGCTCACTACTATATCGGAAACGGGGTAGTCAAAAGCACACTGATTGTTGCCCTCACGGAACATTTAGAAACCCACATTTTGCCGAACTAATTTAAACCATGCGGAAGGGTGTAAGCATACCGCCACTATCCGTTCTACTTGGGTTTTGGTGTTTTCCATCACCGGGTTAGTTAGCCGTAAAGGACTTGATCAAAAAAAAACCTAGAATCGCCAGAAGTGCCATATATGCTATTTTAACGAGCACAATGTGGAGATCAAAAATATATAAAAATCTACTGCAAAAGCTACGCGGTATACTAGATATTGATGATTAATAAAATCAATATTTGTATTTTTTAGGTTCTGAAAAATCTATTGTAGCCTTTTTCTATGAACTCTTTTGGGTCGGTATGATGAGAAAAGTTGTTATTTTAAAGTTTCATATCATATTCTGTGAAAATATTATACAGGGTGAGTTTTTCAAGTGGGTGCGGTAGGCCAAATCCTAAACTATGAGGAATACAGAAAAATTGTCGAGGGAGTCTTTAGCCCGATTTGGACAAAAATTAAAACTGTATACTCAGTTTTTTTTTAAAACTTCATTCGTAGCCTGGGTTCGAACCCATCTGGTTCGTTCTGGTTTTTGGAAAAAAATGACAACCTGTATTACAATGCCATCTTGTAGTTTCGCTTCTAAGGGTCAAATAATGAGAAGTAACATTAAATGTCAAACTGAAGGAAAGGTCTCATTTTTAATAAAATATTTATTTTCATTACATTCACATTGACCATTTTCTGTATTCCTTATTAGGATTTCGCCTGCCATGCCCACTTGAGAAACTCACCTTGCTTAAATGTTTGTTAAAATAGTGATCAAACTCAAAACACGTGTGAATTTAAGGAAGAGTGTTAAAGAGTAGAATAGTATGAACATTGGCGTATGAATGACGTGGGATGCAAAAAAGTCACTGCCATATTGACTTGCAAACAGGTCCATTGGACCTGTTTTTTATGTGGTCATTTTTGGTACGTGGATGCCGTGTCTTCCTCTTTTTGTTTATATTACTGAAGTTATACAGTACAATAACTTCTATACTGTATGGTTTAGGAGGTTGATTTTTTGAATACGTAATAGGGTTACTTTAGTGAACCCATTTTTATACATTTCGTTGCTGGCGATTCTAGGTTTTTTGTCTATGAAATTTTGATCAAGTCCTTTGATGAGAGACACAAAGAGGTGTGTTGTTGATCTTTGGATTACCGGGTTTCGAGCCAGAGTGATTGTCACAACGCTCTCCAGTTGGAACTAGTCATGTGAATTTGGCACTTGGGCACTTTGCGTCAAGAACTATGATCGCTGAGGAAGAAAGTCCTTGAGTAATAAATAAGTGGATCAATTGATAAATACTGATGGATTTAAGTGGCTGAAAACAAAACGACTGTATCGATAGACTGTATAGAAACGCATAAAAGTCAGTAGTTTTGCTGCAGTTTCCAGCTGTAGTTACCATTCTGCCACTCGTACCAGTGTTTAAAATAGTATGATCCGAATGCGGTGCATTCAAAGAGGGTTGTGGTGGTGCGCCTCTTCATATTTGAATTTCAGGATATTGAAGCTCTTATGTTTTTATATGTGTAATTTTTTAAATCATGACCAATTTATACTGATGCCAAGATAAATTCAGTAACACGTCAATAGTTTTTTAATTAAACTTTTACAGTTCACTTCATGAAGTCGGCCAAAACTGTTTTTCATTTACGTTTTGTGGTTGACTGTCGCACGAACGCTGGAACGTCCGTTAATTGAGGCTGTTTCGTTATATATCAGTGAAAATTCCAGTTTTCCAGCTAGCTTTATAAATAAAAAACACACTTGTATTTTTTAATTTAATCTACTTTTAGTGATGTTCTTTTAACTAATACTGATGCTTTAGTAATTTATCAAAAACAACAAATGATGCTTGAACATTTTGGCTAATTAGCTTACACAATTTTCGAAAACCCCTTATATTCCTTTAAATACTTGAAAAAACTATTGGTTCGCCAATGAAACAAGAGTTCACCAACTTTGATCCGTATATTTTTTGGTGTAATGTTTGTTAATCTAAATTGAACGAACTATTTCTTCCATTTCTATTGTATGTCGGCGTTCATTTTACTCTTTTTATTTTTACCTCCAGGTTTTTGGCTCGTACCACTGGTCGCGAACATCCTCGTTAAGCATGAAAAAGGTTCTATCAAAAAGGTTCTTCAAGTGTTTATTACCGACATAACTACCACAAACGCATTCACCGCAGAGCCCTCAAGCCTGTACAAATAGGCCTTTATCGTGATTGATACCAGTTGTCGGCCATTGCGTCGACACATGCTAATTTATTCAAAATGTATACCAACTAAATCCTCGGAAACATTATGCTAAAACAAACTCTAATGTTTTTAAAATAAGGCAGTGCGAGTTTTGTGGTAACTTTGTAAGGCGCTAATCTAAATGCCGCTGGCTTAGTTAATGTAACAGTTAGTTATGCAAAGAGGGTTTTTAATTTCATTGTCCTGTTTTGTTTGTTACCGGCATATGAGGCCATAGGTTTATTTTAAGTTATTAGTTTGATAAAACATTATTTGTGCTTGGTCTGGGTGTTTGTTCATTGTTGGCCCTTATTTATTTCTGATTATTCTCATCGTTTCTGACAGACCCCTATCGCAATTAAAAAAAAACCAGACCTTATAATATCTAGACCAAAACAATGTGTGTAATAGACAACTCAAAAAAAACATTCGCTCTTGGGCTCAGGTTTTAAATAGAAAATTTATGTGATTTTGATTCATATAAAACAGAATTCATCTATCAATTTGTTAATAAGGTGTTTGTAAACAAATTCCTACTAAATAGGGATAGAGATAGGTATTTAAGATAAAATTATTCTGCGCGTATTATTTTGCATCGATTATTAATAAAAACATTGATCGCAAATCAAACGAAGCATAAATATATACAAAGTAATCTGCTGAATTTCCCAATTTTCATAAGCGAGTATTCCGAAAAACAACCCTGAAGTTATACCTCCCCTTTCACCCCAACCCCAAACAGACGAGGGTCACAAAAAATCAACATTAGGTTTTCGTACTGCATATTTATTTATTTATGGGGAGGATAAACCGGGCCTTTTCACGTTCTACAAGATAACACATTAAAAAAATGCCATAAATACATCCTTAGGATTTTGTTTTTACTGAAACGATCTCAATAAAAAAACAGCAATCTTTAAGAATGAAAGTGAAAATTAGAAACTAATTCTTAATTTATAAGTAAGTATAGGGTAAAAATATTTATTTATTTATTAGTTCGTACACAAAAATACAATTACAATAAACAGACAATTGGGAGATTAAAAGTACAGGTGAGCTTACGAAACAATTTCCATAAAAAACATAAAATCTAAATATGAGTAGAAAAAAAGTTTGATTCGAGTAATTCGTAGAAACAGACGTTTGTTGTATCCCAATTGTGGACGCAGATGCTGAATGGATTACCCAAACTTTATACCAGATTGTACCTTCAACCAAATAAACAAAAATTTTACAAAAATTTTAAAAAGCTTTCTATCGTTTTTAAATAACTTAAGTACTATTGTTTCATATAGGTGGGCTAAAAATGTACAAAGTTTGTAATTAACTTGTGTATATTCTTTCTTAGGAGCAGAAAGTTGTGAAGCAGATAACATTTTCCAAACAAGCCTTATTTTAAATATTTTATTCAGTATGAACCAGATACAACTTTAAATTATATCGACAGAGCGGTTAGATCGGTCTAGCAAAAACGACGAAAATGCAAACTACTACTGAATTTGCAAAATTGCTATGAATATTATTTGCGTCTAGGTTTCCGTTTCCTGTTTGGTGTACGTGTGATATGAACAGACGTACAGTAGTCACCCACAGCAGTAAGTTACTCTGTCGGTTGAAGAAGAACTCTTATTGCTATGAACGCACGAACGTTAATATGAACGCTATGAAATAAATTTAGAATTTATGCTATGAATTTTGGAATGCAGGAGTCATCTAATATAGTGATTAAAATAATTTCAATTTGTTAACTTTTTTATGAATTAAGGTATTTAGTAAGTTTTTTCGATATTTTGGATTTGTAGTAGTACTAACTCTTCATCATAATCACCATCACAGATGGTTATAGGTAATAAATAACGTTATCAGGCCAAGTAACATGCGCCCGGTGACAAAATTTGTCGCTTCTTCTCGTACCTACTTCATCATCATCACCATCTTAATTGCAAGAGATATACAAACGGCCTTTATACGTCCCACCGCTGGGCAAAGGCCTCACCTCAACTATGAGGTGGAACAAGCTATACTCGAACACGCGGGCTCAGTGCGGATTGTTGGAGGGGTGTAA
Source organism: Udea ferrugalis (assembly GCA_950022985.1). Lineage (NCBI taxonomy): Eukaryota > Metazoa > Arthropoda > Insecta > Lepidoptera > Crambidae > Udea > Udea ferrugalis. The sequence goes on from OX465521.1 coordinate 2,061,803, forward strand.
GGTTAGTGAGCAACTTTAATCTGAGATGCTATGAAGCCGCCCCAAGGCCTCTGAATAGGTTTAACGACTGACATCTGGCGTCGTCAACCGTGACCAACAGCTTAACGTGCCTTCCGAAGCACGGAGAAATACACATCACTAAATATCGGTCGGGGTGGTCACCCATCCCATTTCCGACCAGGCGTATGTTGTCCAACAGCGATCGTCGCTGATCACTGTCACGACTGTGCCACGGGCTTGTGTTATGCACTTTAAGACGGCAGGTTGTCCATCTACACTTGGGATCAAGATGGTCACCGATCTCATAGCTTTAACCCTATTGTCCACTAGCGTTTGAAATTGAATTAAATATATTCCAATAGTGGTTACCAACAGCTGCCTTGAGACTTCTACAATCTAAAAAATAACCCTAAAGATAGAAAGATTTCAACTAACGACTTCTCACGGTCGTCCGTAGAGTAATTGGAGACAGATGCTATGGGCCGCTGTGTGTCCCTAATTACCAAAGAAATATGCCCCATGAAATTATTAATTAATATATATCGTGTGCACGTGTGAAACTCGGATGTAATTATGATTCATCGCCGGTAGAGAGTGCAGGTCCACTTTTTGTTGTAATTTAGTATAGTTGCCTTGTGAATTTAGTGACGCTTCTGGTTCCAATTTGTTCTTTTGATCTTAATAGTGGGATAATGTTATTTGATATGACATATTGTACACTCCTGTTGGTTTTTGTTTTATTCCAGTTTTGATGTTTTAAAACTTTACTCATCTTGGTTCGTTGTGTACTTAGTTATAAGGATTGTTGTTGATTTTTTCAGTTATAGTTTCTATAAACAGTGTTTTAATTAAAGTTTTTCCTAATGTGTTTTTAGAAATAGCAAATTTAATGGAAGTCGGTAGTCTTTGCAGAGCACCTTGAATTTAACACCACTTTAAACAGAATGATCACTATCTCTCACTTGTAAACAAACCGGTAGCCAGGATAAAAAACAAAACCTCATCGAAACAAACATATTCGCCAAAACGCCACGTGAAATGTCAAATCAAACCAATAAAACCAACATTCACGTCCCTAATTAAGAAACCCCGACACTCCATGACGTAGGTCAGCGGCAAAAATTAATCCTTTTAAAATACATTCCCGACCCGACCAAAATACTACAACATGAATAAATAACGTAGACAAGAGTACTAGTTAGTGATGTTATGACCAAATTTCAAATCGGTTTATTTATACCGGAAAAAAGCTGGGTCCAAAACATTATGCTTGTGTTCACGTTTCTTGCTTCCCATCACAGAGTGAAAAACGTTATTTTTCATTGAAACTCGAAGCGAGGAATTGTCTCTTACTCGTATTTCTCCAATGCGGTAAATCAAAATTTCTATTGAAAACCTTGACACGGACTGTTTTCTGCAGAGTTAACTGCACGTGCTGACGCCATCAACGCATTGGGCACTGTTAACAGCTTTTCGTAACAAAGAGTAACCCTCACTATTATGTGTTAGTCATCAAACTGAATAAAGCTTACTTACTAAATTCAAGTTCAAAGTAAAAACATACAATAATTCTAAGTATACAAAATCATTAACTTACTAAATAGGTTTTTAAACTTTCTTGTTGCATTTTTCACTATATAAACACTAAATAAACCATGTGCCGTGGTCACGAGTGTGAGTCCGCTCGTGACCACGGCACATGCAATTGTCGCCGAAACGTCGGGCAAATACAGGTAAAACAGTAGTTCTTACCGTTTATATGTTGCAGAAAACCCGGTTTATTTAGTGTTTTTATAAACTTACTAAACCGGAACCAGTAAACCGGAAGGAGTAACAACACTTTAGTATGACCCAAATACGCCCCGCGTCCGTTTTCGGCAGCCAATTCCGGCGCTGGGAGAGGGTTCAAGTCTAGAATGTAAAATCAACCAATTTGGTGCAGTCTGTTTCAGGAATTAAGGTCAGAACGAAAATAACTTTACATAAAAATGATATATTAGTACATCTTTTTACATGACTTACGGACTTTGAATTGCATCGCATGCAAATTAAACGCATCATGAATTATTTGAACTGTGAAAATAAATGAAATAAAACTGGGAAAGAAGTTAAGCAAGCAAGCTTCCTTGCAAGTAAATAACTAAGTTTCTTCAGTTTAAATTTTATATTTATTAACCTTACATTCCCCCGAAACACATTTCCCCCTTATTCATAAAAACTTAAACAGCTCTTATAGAACACGATAACTTTTGTATCGCTTTGTCACTGTCATTCTTGTTGCTGCCGCCATTAGCGAGTAAGTGACAGAACACGTCAATAGCTTAAACAATGCGTTAGCGTTGCGTTCGTTTTTATGAATAAGGGGGTAAAGTCGTCAATCGGCACTAAGCACGCGCTTAACGTCATGTTGTCTCGTAAAATGTCAATAGAACTGAAAGAGACAGCTATTCTTTTGAAGGATGGTCAACCTTGACTTGCGTTTGCGCATTTAGGTTAGCAATTTTAATAACTTTAATTTATTAAAATTGCGTTGTGTTTACTTATCAAGTTTCAAAGCCATCTCACCTAAAAGGCTAACTGTTGCTTATTGCATTGTGCATAGTCTATTTGACTTTTCAAATAGTTATAAATTAAAATAGTGCATTAATAGTAGATATCGTAGCGCAAGGTCGTGCATTAACCTCTACAAATGTAATTATGAGTGGCATAAATTCTACTCATTCTTAAACTCCTCTTAAATGTAAACAAGCACCTAAACTAAAAGCAAAGCAAATGAAGCTGCCGGCGGATATGTAAATAGCTCCTGCAGGAACTGGACTTTATCAATAACAATTATTGGCCGTACAAAGATCTTAAATTAATTCAGCAAACAAGATTTCCGATTCGAAGCAAGCATTAGCTTATCTGGGAGATAAGCAAATGGCCGAAGGCTGGTGGCTGATTGCATCAGCTCAGATGTGGAGATACGTTATCTGATTGGGAAGCAGATCTAAGGCTCTGGTTTTTAAATAAACAGTGTAAGGTATACGCCATGAACGTGTAAGAGTAAGGTCTCATTAGCTGGTTTTGTTGTGCTGTTTCGTCTCTCCTTCATACAAATTGGCAATTGGGTTTAAGAACAATAAATATGTTCACTCAAAAAACTACTTACCACCAGGTGAGATAGTAATTAAATGACTGCCCAGTTCCTAATAAAAAGAGAAAAAAATAGATACATCATTTTTTTAGCTCTAACAAGATGAATTACATGTTTTTCAAGTAAGTATGCATAAGAACATAGGGTCGGCCTATTGTACCTTTAGGGTATTCCATCTGCAAAAAAAGGGTAACCTGACGAGTGAAAAATTACTTATATTTAATTGTGCAACATTGAAAACAGAGGCAACCTTTCATACCTGAATCCTTAATATTTGTGAATTAAAATCATAAAATGCCCATTTATAACAATGTCATGACAGTGTGAAAACAAAATTGACCACCGGTCAATGTATTCAAGTTCACACAAGATTTTTCAATGTCAAAGTTTTATCATTTTGCATAGCTATCTAATATTTTGAAGCTGAATATGTGGGTAGGCAGGCTTTGACGCGGTCGCGCCTGCCGCGTTACAAAGCCACTTGACGATAATTGACATTTGCATATTGCCTGAGTGCTTGCTAATTCTCTACCCAGATCCGTGACACGGGCAATCTGGGACCACGAATGTGGTGCAAATAAAATGAGCTGGATACTGTGCTAGGGCATAGTAGGCTTTATCAGGTATTTCTGGAAGTTTAGGACTTGACTTGAGGTGCCCGTGGCGCAGTTGTGACAGTTATCGGCGACGATCGCTGTTGTAAAGCAACACACGCCGGGTCCAAAATGTGATGGGTGGCCACCCTAACCGAAATTTAGTGACGTTAAGCAATTGGTCCCGGTAGATGTCGCCAGATGTCAGTCGTTAAGCTTAGTCAGATGCCCTAGGGCGGCTTGATTAGATCTGACATTAAGGTTGCTCACTAACCTTACACCCCTCCAACAATCCGCACTGAGCCTGCATGTTGGATTATGGCTCGTTCCACCTCAGTTGAGTTGTGGCCTGTGTCCAGCAGTGGGACGTATATAGGCCGTTTATGTTTATGTACCTATCTGATATTTGAAAGCTGAATATGTGGGTACAAAGCCACTTGACGATAATTGACATTTGCATATTGCCTGAGTGCTTGCTAATTCTCTACCCAGATCTGTGACATGGGCAATCTGGGACCACGAATGTGGTGCAAATAAAATGAGCTGGATACAGTGTGCTACTATATCAGGTAGGTATTTCTGGAAGTTGAGGACTTGATTTGAGGTGCCCGTGGCGCAGTTGTGACAGTGATCAGCAACGATCGTTGTTGTAAAGCAACACACGCCGGGTCGGACATGAGATGGGTGACCACCCCGACCGAAATTTCATGATGTGTATTTCGGGCATCTCCGTGATTCGGAAGGTACGTTAAGCAGTTGGTCCCGGTCGACGTCGCCAGATGTCAGTCGTTAAGCTTAGTCAGAGGCCCTAGGGCGGCTTGATTAGATCTGACATTAAGGTTGCTCACTAACCTTACACCCCTCCAACAATCCGCACTGAGCCCGCGTGTTGGAGTATGGCTCGTTACACCTCATAGTTGAGGTGAGGCCTGTGCCCAGCAGCGGGACGTATATAGGCCGTTTATGTTTATTTAGCTATCTGATATTTGAAAGCTGGATATTTGGGTAGGCAGGCTTTGACGCGGTCGCGCCTGCCGCGTTACAAAGCCACTTGACGATAATTGACATTAGCATATTGCCTGAGTGCTTGCTAATTCTTTACCCAGATCTGTGACATGGGCAATCTGGGACCACAAATGTGGTGCAAATAAAATGAGCTGGATACAGTGCCCTACTACAACAGGAAATTCTGGAAGTTGAGGATGACTGAGATGGTATTTGTGTGTTCATTTAAACAGAAATGTGTGTATGTGAGTATGTTGAGATTAAATTATTTATTACCCAATAAAAATTACAGGTGCCTAATAAAATGACAGAATACATGAATGTATAGTTGAGATCGTAAAAAAATACGATAAGAAAATGTATAAAAATAATGAAGTCATCTTTACTAAAGATCTGAAAACCAGAAAAAGATATTTGGTCATTTTGGCATCGGGCGGGAATCCAAATCTAAATGCTTTTTTCTGGTTTTCAGATCTTTAGTAAAGATACTGCATGGAGATCCTAAAAAAATAATTAACATAATGAAGTCATGTCAGAATAATAAAATAATGTCAAAACAATCGCAGTAAACATATCAGCAAGGTAACAATACTGTAGGTACTACCGCTTATAATACTGATGTATACTCGTTCTACATACAAAGCCTGGCTGATGACTACCACTAGCATCATCTAGTAGAGTAAAAGGTCAATAGTAATACATGTTAGAAGCATGTGAAAGAATCCTCGTGAGAAATCGAACCAATACCATAAGTAACACTTAGTCTCACCTACTTGCACTTTAGAAAAATCGAGATCAAACACTTTGTATAACTAACAATATTTGTCTTCTTAGCCCTATGGTTGCCTGGTAGAAAATGCCTTATTGGCATTAACTCTGCTATTTGTGAAGAAAAAAAAATGCAACACAACGAACAAATCAAATCCGATTAACAACAAAATATGGGAAATTATGGTAACCTGATTGAATATAAAAAAATATTCCCATCAAATCTCATTCAATTAAAAAATAGCCCATCGAACAATATAACGACAACGGAAATTATCGATCAGCTGTCAATCAAATTAATAAAGATACGTAATCCGATCTAAGCTTCGAAGGGCTCTATTATTTCCTACTTAACCCAAAGGGATGGAACGAAACAAATCACCGGGCCTTAGAAACTCGAAACCAAGCTGAAGAAACGCAAAATTGAAATAAAAGTTCTGAACGAGAATAGTCAATAGACACTTCATATTGTGTTTGTTGGGTAAACCACGTGAGTTCCGTGATATCAAGTTACCCCTTAAACAATCACAGTTTTCGAGCAGTCCATCTCTGCTATGTACATTGAGGTAGAAGAACAAGCTTTAGGAAGACATGGCGATACAAAACGGGCATTGGATGATGAGTTTTGCAAAGATTCAGAGTTAGACGAACGTAAAGATGGTTTGGATGAATGAGTGCCAAGGGATTGTGTATCCCTAAGAGTGTGGTTGCAAGTTCACTGAACCTGAATAACCTAAATTATCCACAAAGCTCCCATTGTCTCACCGTTGAGAATTTTCAAAGCTAGTTGTTTTAGATAAACAAAAACTTGGGAAAATGAGTGATGGTGTTAGATAACCGTGAGAACCCGGCTGTGAAGCTAATTGATTTAACGATAAAACTTGAACATCTTTAGTAGGTGTAGAACGGTAAAAATAAATTATGATAAATGGACTAAAATTACTCTAAATGATGACTATTACGTTATACCTATAAAATGATTCAACCGATTTCTGCAACATTCCTGAAAACGTGTATTTTCTATTAACGGTTATAATCTGAATTTAAATTGAACATAAACTAAAAACAATTACTGTGCTTTCTCCGTAATTTTCAATTTCCGTTTGAAGTTTATTAGAAACATAATTATACGTATTGAGAATTCAATAATTAGAGTTAAATTATAGCTTAGGGCATTCATGTTTTATGTTGAAAATCATTTCATTAAATATGAACACAATGAACGGTTATTTACTTATTAACTGAAATCAATAAAATTGTGGAAAATAAAGGTTTTGCTGTGGCAGACTGACAATTCCAAAGAATAACTTCTCCACGATACCTACCTACCTTTAATTTAATAAAATAAATCTGTCATAGCAAGCATTCGATTTAAGGCCGATGGGTAATACTCGTACTTCAGTTCTTTCCAAATCACTAATACACAAAATTTTTTGCTGCTACCTAAACTACTTCGTACTATTTGATGAAGAAGCAAAAAACAAAAGACTGATGACAGATGCCGCTGTCAAATCGCTGGCAGCGCCGTTGGCAAGCGGCCAAAATTGGAAACTATATTTCTCCTTTTATTGGCAATTTAGTAACAGCTTTTGTTTGCAGGAAAATTAATATTTTAGACTTTTTGAAATAAATCGTTTTAAACTGGTTTTAAGTTCAACGTATCTTTTGACTCTTCGCCGCTTTCAAAATTTATTGGATTTGATTCAAAAGATTGTGTTAACAACAGTTAAATAATGACTTTTCAGGATAAGATTGGATGACACTCTTTTACTCGTAAAATGCATGGCTCTGTTACAATCGTACAGAATCTGACAAGTCAAACAATTTGTCACCTTCTCTCAAATGCATCAACGATGGTTTCCTTAATTCTATATTTTACGCTTGACGTGAGGCCCACTTGAATTTGACTGAGCGAGGCTGACATGTACGGCCAACGGCACATCACGCTACCCATTTTCGGTCACACCCCGTTGCTCTAATGCAAAGAAGTGTCTTTGGCTAGAGCAAGATAAAAAGCGGTAATGACCTATATCCCATTCACTGTGCTCAGATTTTGAAATATTGTTGAGACAAATAAAACTTAGATATTTTTTTCGAAAGTATATGGATTAATTTTACCAATCACAAGTGTCATATCTTGACGCGCAGGTGAATACAAAATTAAAAATCAATTCATACCCACGTAGGTATGATCACTTATGAAATCTCAATCAATAAGGCTGCTCTGGAATTACGTACAAAATAAACTGCTCATTTAAGGGGATTTTGCATTATGCATAGTGAGAACGTTGTCAGTTGCTCAACTTCCAGAGCCTCACTGATCATTACGCCGACGGCCTAATCAATGTTTTAAGCAAGCTGTATAACTAGAGCTGTGAGTAACGAGAAAATGAATACCAGTGTGTATTCGTTGATAAACGTACCGTTGGGTTACTCGTTACTTATGACATAATCCAGTGCTAGCATGGGGGTATCGAGACGCATCGTGTATGGTATGGGTTCGCTAGAATCTAGTTCTACCAACTATCGATACATTAGGTAATTAACTTTTTTTAACTAGCTTTAACACTTTCTTTTTGCCTTTTTCACGAAATTGAACATCATCAACAACAATGTCAATTTCATTTATAACATCGGGCAAGAACAGGTGAAAAATGTTAACAACAAACCTAAGTGAGCGTGTTGCAGAAAACCTGGTTTTTAGTGTGTCGTTTTTAAATTTATTTTTAACTATTATGTTCCTGACATAAATTTTGATCTATATTCATGATATAAATTAGATGAAGCATCAAACGACGGCGAATACAATACAATTTTTTTTTTTTTTTTTTAACTATTATGTTCATGAAATAAGATAGTAAGGAGTACCAAACTGACACCCAGCAAAAACGATACCAGGAACGATACGAATTTGTAAAATACCTGTTACTCGGTAACGAAGAATACTTTGTGCCACAGCTCTATCCCGAATAATCAAGCTGATATCAGGCATTACTCATCCCTGTATTCCTGTCCGAATTATCTTAAAACTCACCAGTGCTCACTCCGGTGGATGACTGCATTATGCAAAACGCGTCAGATGGGTACAAAGGCGCTCACATGAAGCTTTACATAGGGGCACCTTATGCCGCTGACATAATACTCATTTTGCAACGGTTTTGTAAAGGTTGATGTGAGCGCCTCTGTATGCTGAACTCCAGCACGCTCGATTAACTTCTGATTTTAGATTTTGAACGGAATTTGTGGTGTTTTGAAGAGATTTTACTAGAGTACCTACTTTGTAAAATTCAAAAATAGCCGTATGACAACGGTTACATAATATTACTCGTATTCTTAAGATCTTAAAATAAGAATAGATCTCTGTTTTGAAATGTTACCAGAATACATTGTATCTGTGTAAATAAACCAATAATAATAATTGGTTTATTGGTTGGTTTAGTAACAGAATAAATTTATCTCTGTGTGAATAAACCAATGGGAGATTTATTGGCCACTTTAAGCAGAAATCTCCTTTCGCTTTAAAATCTCATTTACTGTGTGTTTATAACACACAGTAAATTTATGTAGTTAATATCTTAAAATCCAGAAAATAATTTATTTTAGGATCTTAATTGGACAATTTTTGTTTAAATATCTTGAATACGCCAAAATTAGTGATCACGCTAGTGATCGTTTTTATTTTGAAAACTCGTTAGAAAGATGAGCTCCTCTTAATAGTTCACCTACAAACTTTAACATTGAATTATTTCACGGAAAGCATATTTTTTTTAAATTTTGATAAAACAAAGCTAACTTCACCAATTCTTTTTTATTCGTTACTTATCTTATCACATGCTGATTTCATCAACTTTAAAAATAAGACTACGAAAGTAGTAATTGGCGCCAGATGGCTCCTTCTGCTTCAAATTATACGCGGTGACTTCTTCCGAATTTTCTAGAAAGGGAACTAATTTGTGACAACGAAGTTGATTGGAAGTGACAGCGTGGCTTCAATTTAAGCCAGTTAGGAAAAAGGTTTTTTCGAAAGTATAATCTTTAGGAGTCAGGATTTATTATTAAACTAAGAAATCACTTTGCACTAATCTAATCTAATCTAAATCAGCCATGAGGATCCCACTGCTGGGCAAAGGCCGCTCTTCCCCTCCTCCACGCGAGTCTATTTTGGGCCTTTTTAGGCCAGTCCCCTGCAAAGGCGTCCAGCTCGTCACGCCATCTGCGCCTTGGTCTGCCAGGTCGTCGGAACTGCTTGGGAGGGGCCCACTCTGTAGCTGCTTTTGCCCACAAATCGTCCGGCATCCTGCAGATGTGCCCGGCCCAATCCCACTTTAGCTTGGCAGCGGCTTTTCCTACATCAGCTATTTTGGTTCTGGAGCGCAGATCTGAGTCAGTGACGTGGTCAATCAGTTTTACTCCTAAGATACTACGCTCCATAGCCCTTTGGCAAACCTGAAGTTTGGACTTTTGTGCGTTTGTCAGAGACCAGGTTTGAGCACCATAAGTGAGCGTCGGGAGAACACACATGTCCATGAGCTTGCGTTTGAGACAGAGCACTGCTCTTGCGTTTGGCACTGTGCTTAAAAAAGTCCAACTTTGGCTTTTCTAATTTTAACGATTACGTGTTCTACAAAACACACACGATTTTTATACTAAAGGAGATAGCCACCGCACACACGAGATTGCTGGCGTGTGGTCAACGGAACAGTCGGAAGATTTTGCTTCACCAAAGAGTTAAGTAATGAACACAAAATATGTGTTCGGGTCAGATTTGAAATCTGGACCACACGGGTTCGAAGCCAGAGTGTGAAATCGCTCGGCAACATCACGCGCTTAATAACTAGAGTCTCTTGAGATGGGCGATTTCACGACGTCGCGATCGCGTTCCGGCGTTCCTCCAGCGTGCACGTGGCGTTTATTTTATCGCGGGACTATTGCTGCGAAATCGCGACGAGTGCACATTCTCCATTCTCCATCACAGGTCAAAATCGCAGCGAAAACGCGGCGAAACCGCCTCACCGTGAAAACGCCCAACAATCGTTAGGTGTGAACAAGCTCTAACCCTAATTCCATTCACCAGTTCATTCGTTTTCACAAAACATTTGATAACATTACGCATGTTAGGTATAACGTCAAAACATTTTAATTGCCTAAAAATACAGTGGTGTAGTCAATGTGTTTCGTAATTTATTTAACAAGTTTGTTCGACAAACGGTTTGACTTATTAATCACCATTCTCCCTGTGCTGAGCAGACCCCATCGGTCCTAAATCAACAAAACAGTCAAGTCGATAATATAAATAGCACCACTGAAACTGAAATTGAGCCATGATTCGTAGTCATTAATAAATTATTCAATAACAATTCTAAGTGGTATCACTATTCTTATTCCTGATCAGAGCTTCGTGGCTTAGTGGTTAAATTCTCTGGCTGGTAACTTGGATGGTTTAGAGTTCAAGACTGGGCAGAACACATAGTTGATGTTCAGCTCAGCTCCTGTGATGAAAAACGCAGAAAAAAGACCCAAGCAACCCGGATAATGGCGGTAACCTCGCCTCCTAACACGTTGGGTTCAAATTTAGCCTGCAAAATGTGGTATTTATCAAGTAATCATTTACTTGCTTGTTTTGGTTTTGACATAGTCATGAGAATTTAATTATGTTAATTTGACATATTTCCGTGAATGGGCTTCGACAAACCTTAGTTTTCGAATGAAAATAGTAATTGAACTTTTAATGGTTAGTAGAACACCACCTATTTCTAAAAAAACAAGATTTAGAAGTAGAATTTAATAATTCAAAATTAGTATTCCACCGTCAAATCCGGCGAACATCAAAATGCAAAGCTCGGACAACAACTCTCCGTTCCATTTAGTTACAACAAAACGGGCCAAAGATGCTCATCTTGCACTTGGAAGATTAATTAGAATTGTAAATGATCCATCAGGAAAGGCATTATCTCACTTGGTCAATAAAGTTGTTTCTAGTATTTTTTGCGTTTTCGACTCCAGTTTCGCCTGGTGGTAAGGGATGACAAAGCCGATGATAGAATTCCCTTAGGCAGAAAATGCCTATGCTTTCCATTCTAGCCTTGAAGAAACCAAGATTGGATATATTCAGAAACAAAGACGCAGGGAAAGCATGTCACTCCCTAGCGGTACGGACCAGAAAGAAGCCACTGTTACTTTAAACTGCTGGAAAGTTGAGTCAACATGACCTTCTCGGCGTACAGTGGTGAGGTGGTACGAAGGTGGTGGTACTATTCTTATTTTTGTTCAAACTTACAAATATTTTTTACCTGATTTCCATTACGAGAGATTCGAATAATAAAATGTCACAATTGTACAGCAAAATAAAAGACTACCATGTCCTTACACAGGGGTTCAGCGTAGTGGCACCCTAGTACAAGAGTCACCTAAGTCCTTCCAATCTTCCCAGTTAACTTCAAATCAAAATGTTTACTATAAACAATCCTTTTGAAGATTAGAGAGGAATCGAAACACCGACGGAATATTTATAAGAGTTAATATTTATAGAATCCCTGATTTGTCTGCCTTATCGGCAAGAAAATTATGCCGAAATTTCGGTTCAGTGTTCAAATAAGACTGTTTATTGTTTTTGAGTTTAACTTTGTTGATTGTTTACTGCTCAGCGGACAGAGAAATTGCTTTTCTTTCGGTTGCTATTGCTCGCTGTTATTCTTACGGAATTAGCTGGTTTGATTTTGCGCTCGAGGTTTCAGAATTGATTTGACTTTCGCAGTTCAGCTGCGAAAATGGAGCAGGACTACTTAGGTACTGTTTTGGGGTTGTGGATTTCTCAACTATGATCAACATTAAGATAAATAATCTTTATTGCACAAAAATACAATCTTTATTGCACAAAAATACATTTTGCGGGAATTCGGTAAAAGGACATGCGTTAGTACAATTCGGTAGAGGATTTTCTGCAAGAAACAGAAAGTTGGGCTTTGCAAAAGAGATGAACAAAAGTAAATAATTACATCATGCTTTGGACTTCAACAGGAACAGAGATTTTGGGTTGCAGTAGTCACCCGACTCTACAGGTTTTAAAAAGACGTAGATCGTAGACGTAGTTATCGATCGCGTAGTATAGGGCTAATCGATTTCCAAATCGATTTACAATCGTTTCTGCTCAATACCTGACGTAGCTGTTTGTTTTATGACACGTACACATTTTAGGCAATAGATAGATATTCTATATTGTTCAAAAACATCATATTTAAAATAAATTACAGATACCAATGTACAATTAACATTTTCTGCACAAAAAAACTAGTTTAAAATACATAGCAAAATATTCTTGCGCCGTGCGGTGGCGGCACGTTAATAGAATACAATCCACCGCCCCATTTCTTGCCCGTGGGTGTCGTATGAGGCGACTAAGGGATCCTTGTGGCAGGTCATCTGCTTTCCAGGTGGGAGACATACGTCGACCGGTTGCTGGTACCACCATGCAGTTGCGTAAAACCCGCCAAGTGACCCCGGCCTATCTCGGTCGGGTCGCGTTCCGGGATCAGCACTGCACTAACCGGAGCCAGGGGGACTGTGGTCGTGGCAATCGTTGGACCAGTGGAAGCCTTAACGGCGATATTGTGTGGATGGTGCGTATCGGCCCGCCGGCCAGGGAGACCCGTAGAAACGGTGGTGCCGCTGGCCGCCCGCGGCATAGTACAGGGGCCCAAAGGGGGCTAACCACCTCTGGAGGCTGCCCCACCAGGTCGCGCATAATCTCGGGATGGTTCGTCGTGCCGGGTGGTGCCCGGTTCCGGTGGGGGCCCGGCGACCATTCCCGAGGGGGTACGGGAGCCCTTCCGTCCGGCGGACCGGCCCACGCTATTTCACACGCAAAAATATCAATGTAAGGCACCACGCTTTGTCTAACTTTGCCGCGACGACAGTCGTCCTTTCACGCCCTTCCCCCCCCCCCCCTCACTTCTATGGCAGTCAGCAAACGGAAAAGGCCTACAGCGGCATCTCCATCCCCCACCAACACGCTGTTTGAGGTGGAGTTCGCTAACATCCGCGGACTCCATGCAAACCTCAACGCCGTCCACCAACACCTCGAGACGGTGAGGCCTGCGATGCTCTTTTTGACGGAAACACAGATAGGTCGCCCTGCCGATACGTCATACCTGCACTATCCCGGCTATGTATTGGAAGAGTCCTTCCTCTCCAAAGCCGGAGTATGTCTTTTCGTCAGGGCGGATGTCTGCTGTGACCGTCTTCGCTGCCTAGAAGACCCATCCTTCTCCACTCTCTGGGTGCACGTAGACTTGGGCTCCACGAGCCGAGTTTACGCGTGCCTTTACCGCTCCCACAAAGGCGACGCCGAGACAACTCGACTTTTTGACCATCTAAGTCAGGCGGCAGATAACGCTCAGGCGCGGTTCCCTAATGCTGAAATGGTGTTTTTGGGAGACTTTAATGCCCACCATGAGTCCTGGTTGGGCTCTCCAAAAACAGACCATGCAGGCCGAACCGCCCACGCTTTTGCTCTCACGCAAGACCTGACGCAGCTGGTACGCCAGCCCACCCGGATACCAGATATTGTCGGTCATGCGCCCTCCCTGTTGGACCTTCTGCTGACGAGCCACCCAGCTGGGTACCTAGTGTCGGTCGGCGCCCCTTTGGGCTCCTCCGATCACTGCCTGGTTGGCGCGACAGTGCCATGTGCAGCTCCCCCACAGCCTGTGAGGGTGAAGCGGCGGTTATGGCACTACTCGTCGGCCGATTGGGACGGTATGCGAGAATACTTCGCTTCCGTCCCTTGGCGGCAGTGCTGTTTTGGGGAAAGGGATGCGTCGGATAGTGCATCTGCTGTCGCTGGCGAGATCAGTACTGGAATGGAATACTACATTCCATTTACTGATGTCGACAGCGCCAGCAAAGCTGGTCCCTGGTACAATCGCGAGTGTTCCGCAGCTGTTCAACGTAAACAGGCGGCATACCGTGCTTGGGCCAGGGCCCAAGCTATCCATGACCCTGACGTGGCTTCCCTCAAAACAGCCTTCAATGAAGCCACCAAGGCCACTAAGAGGGCATACGTTAGAGCAGACGCCCAGCGTATCGCACGTGTTGGCCAAGAACTTATCTCACACCCAACGGGTAGCCGCTCCTACTGGCGACTGGCCAAACACGTGCAATCTAACTTCTGTTCGCCTTCGCTGCCCCCGCTGAAATGCCCTGACGGATCTTTGGCTCATCAGCCGCAAGAGAAAGCCGATTTACTGGTAAACCTCTTTGCGGCCAACTCCTGCATCGATGACTGTGGTGCACAGCCGCCTATGGCCCCGAATTGCGGCACCACAATGCCTGATATTCGTATCAGGCAGTGTGACGTACGTGCGGAGCTGCAGTCACTCGATGTAAGGAAAGCCAGTGGACCTGACGGCATTCCAGCCGTAGTATTAAAAAAGTGTGCAGCGGAGTTGTCTCCAGTGTTGACACGCCTGTACCGCCTCTCCTACACATCAGGCCTCGTGCCGCAGGCTTGGAAAGAGGCGAACGTTCAACCTGTTCCCAAAAAGGGGGACCGGTCAGACCCAGCCAATTACCGTCCAATAGCTGTAACCTCAGTACTTGCTAAGGTGTTCGAGCGGATTACAAATGCACAGCTCACCCGCTACCTAGAAGACCACTCGTTGATTCACGACCGCCAGTACGGCTTTAGACCGAAACGGTCCACGGGTGATCTCCTAGCGTACGTAACGCACTTATGGGGTGAGGCTATGGACAAGCACGGCGAAGCTTTGGCTGTCAGTCTTGACATTGCCAAGGCTTTTGACCGTGTCTGGCACCGATCGCTTCTTTCCAAGCTTCCGGCATATGGACTGTCTCCTCGCCTCTGTGACTGGATCGCTGGATTCCTGGAGGGACGTAGAATCCGTGTCCTCTGCGACGGACGTGAGTCGCGTTTCCTCCAGATTAATGCCGGGGTGCCGCAGGGTTCCGTCTTATCGCCGACTTTGTTTCTTCTGCATATCAATGACATGTTATCACTCGGTAACATTCATTGCTATGCGGATGACAGCACAGTCCACTCGCGGTATTTCGAGCGCCCTGTGGCTAAGCGAACCGATATCGAGGAGAAGAGGCGCTTTCTTGTTGTTGAGCTTGACGGAGTGCTGAACCGCATTTCCGAATGGGGAGAACGCAATCTCGTCGAGTTCAACGCCAAGAAAACACAGGTGTGCGCATTCACTGCCAAGACGTCGCCATTCCTTTCCCGTCCCACTCTTCAGAGCACCCCACTACCAGTGAAGGATAGCCTCAACATCCTTGGCATGGATGTTCGCAGCGACCTCAACCAACGGGACTACATCGAGAGCATTATTAAAACAGCATCCCGTAAACTTGGAATCCTGAACAGAGTGAGACGATTCTTCACGCCTGAGCAGCTTTGTCTTTTGTATAAGACACAAGTTCGCTCGTGTGTGGAATATTGCTCTCATCTCTGGGACGGTTCCGCCAAGTACTTGCTAGAGGCTCTCGATAGGTTGCAGCGGCGCGCTATCCGCATCATTGGTAACCCAGAGGCAACTATGGCTCTGGAGCCTCTCCAACTGCGTAGAGACATTGCCAGATTGAGTGTCCTCTACCGCCTGTACAACGGGGAATGCTCTGACGAGTTGTTCCAACTGATCCCATCCTCACCCTTCCACTCCCGTACCACACGCGCTGGTCTGCGTCAACATCCACACACGATCCAGCGACTGTCGGCCCGCACCAAAAGGTTCGGTGACTCGTTCCTGTGTCGTGCTATCCAGACGTGGAACGCTCTTCCAGCGCATGTGTTTCCTTCTTCCTACAATCCCGGGTTTTTTAAGCGGGGCGTGAAAAGGCATTTATGCAGGCCTTCAAAATGAGATTGACCAGCAGAGTAGTTGTCCAGTACTGTGCTTGTCAACCCCATATCTGGACCTCACGACTGCTTTCCATCAGGTGGAGTGAGGTCATCTTGAAGACCACTATAAAAAAAAAAAAAAAAAAAAAAAAAGAAGAAAGGTGGAAGAAACAAACAAAAACATGCCCATCTTTATGTACCATTACTCGAAATTCTTCATTTAAGCATAACCGTACCTTATTACTCAAATCGCTCGTACCATTTGACAATATATCTCAGATAGTATCTATTGGAATACCAGAGACCATTCCAAGATAACATTATAAAATCAGGCCCGATCAGAAATATTTTAATTTATTTAGAGCATTTGAAAAATCAGACGGCATGTTTGTTTTGATGGAAACAAATGAGTTATTTGGGATTATTTATTCCTTTAACCGTCAAATGAGATTTTTCGAATAAGATATTTCTGCTTTTTAAGAGACAAATTAACATTAATTTTGTCGGTAACGTTTAGTATGGTATATGAAGAGGTGTTGTGCTGTGGCAGTAGATAAGCACTCTGGTTCGGAACTCGTGTGGTTTTGAGTTCAAATCTGGCTAAAACACTGATCTGTGTACCTTAAAAAACTTGCAACAAATTTTCCGGTGTTATGAAAAACCAATAAATAACCTAAGCAACCAGAAGCAATGGCTGTAGGTTCACCCCTTGACCACGTTGAGGCCAAATTTGCTCGGCGAAGTGTGGGCATCTGAATGGTCTGTCAATCATGACGGCAACTGTTTGTAATTTTCCGACTACCCTGTTCACGATAAAACCGTAAGCGGGTGTTATGTTATGCTAAAAATAATATGGATTAATGTTACATTTCGAATGTCCTGTGTTATAATTAAGGGGATATTGATTCCTTTTTTAATAAAGAAAAAAACTAGTGATGGACTGAAAATGGGCTCGACCTTCGCACTGTATACAGACAGGTGTCTAATATACCTAAGTTGAGTATGTGTTAAAGAAAGGGGAATCAGGTACGAGTACGTTTATCCGTTGTCTAAGCCGTTGTTTAACGAGATAGGGAATAGACGTAGAAAGTGAATAAATAACGTTGGAATACTTAACAGTTTTAACGTAAATTGATAATAAGGAGGTTTCACGTAAAAGCCTACAAGCACCAATTAACTAAAATTGAAGGCGTGTATAATTGTAACCAAACAGATATCACTTGAACTTCCTTCAGTTATCAACACCGTCATATCAATAGAGAAGTCTACGTAAGATAAATAGAACTGTAACTCAGCCAACTATCTGATCAAAACCGTGTTTGATTGGGAAATTGTGTTAACGGAATCCACATCATATGTTGCTTTAGGCAACTCTAAAATAACAATTGTGATGGATTCATCACAAGCTTCAGATGTAGTGTTACATAATTTTGTACGCTAAAGTTGAGAGGTTAAAGTTGAAAAGGGTTTGAAATGTTGATGTTAATTCATTTATCACAGTATACAATGAGATATTAACGATTAACTTCAAAACTTTATTTATTTATTTACAAAGTTATTCGTATTTCCTCATAAGCCTTTTTTAAAGTTTCAACCCCCTATTCATAAAAACTTAAACAGCTCTTCAACAACACTACTATAACTTTTATATCGCTTTGTCACTTTCATTCTTGTTGCTGGTGTTTGTTGCCATTTGCGAGTAAGTGACATAACACTTCAATTGGTTACACAGTGCTTTATTGTTGCGTAAATTTTTATGAGGGGGCAGTTTTCTAAGTTTGTATAGTTTTTCTGGCTATGCTTGATAGCCAATGATGACAAACAATTTTAATAACTTTCAGATATATAAATGGTCTCTGTAATTTTTCGGAAAAAATCTCTTGCTACTAAGTAGTACTTTTGATTAAGAATATTACCATGCAAGACTTAAATGAAAGAGCGCAATCATTCCTGGAAACTAATACGAACTGTTGATATTTCAAAGCCACATTATACGTTCATTTTATTAATTCCCAATATTAAAAAGAACAACGCATCAAATAAACTATTATCAAATAAAATTATAATTACATATTTACATTCCCTAGAAAAAAAAACCACAATAAACTCCACTCACTAAATCCACTCCATCTCACTCTACTTCCACTCAATAAAATTACATATATATTTTTGGCACACTACCTCGATTCTATGTTACTCAACATCATGACATCAAATTCAGCAACACTCAAACAGCAGCTAAACCAATCATTAGTAAACATAACAGAGAGATTACAATCACTCGTATGTGCAGACGCACGCAAAGCTATTGCAAATATTGAATGGCGTCTGGAGAGCTGAGCAAACCTAGCGCCATTATAAGCCTAAAGCCATCAGTGTATTGGTCTGTAATGCCGTGTATTGTGTAAACTACTTAACTGAAAGATGTATAATGTCACCGTAAGATTACAAACATCGTTAGATTACAATCTATCTCGTGAGATTGTAAACTGTCAAAAGATTGTGAATCACAACTTATAATTGCAATTGAACGCATTATTTTTCGCTATATTATAATCTATCGAAGTGAAACTGTTAAATAACAATCTGTCCCTCGACAAATTGTCAACTTTTTGAAAGCTCTTCCTGATTGGTCGGCCTTATTTAGGAGCGACCAATCACATATTAACATCATGCAATCAAATTCAGCAACACTCAAACAGCTTTACCAAGCATTAGTAAACATAACAGGGAGATTACAATCACTCGTATGTGCAGACGCACGCAAAGCTATTGCAAATATTGAATGGCGTCTGGAGAGCTGAGCAAACCTAGCGCCATTATAAGCCTAAAGCCATCAGTGTATTGGTCTGTAATGCCGTGTAATGTGTGTAATGAGTAGTAAACTACTCAAAGCTAAGAGATTAGACAACTAAGGTTAAGATTATTGGTAACGACATCTTTGAAAAGGTATTAAAAAATATCAATCTTAGGTTAGACAGAACAGTGCTGTTGAATAGTTGATAAAAACCTCGATTTATGTTTTAGACAGAAAAAAATATATTCTTAATAGCACTACAAACTTGATTAAATATCAGAACTAATGTACAATTTAGGCGTTTTTTTCACTAGAGAGATTCCTTCAGGTTCCCTTCAGGTTGAGGATCGTTAAGAAACCAAAAATGCGTGTAAGGTATTGCGATTAGTATTTACGGTGAAAGTGATAAGAAATAAATAAAAAACATTCGATAAGATGCCATGTAATTGCCCATGAATGTTTTCCTTTGTGTCAGAACAACCAGAAACAACAGAGATCTAAGAAACACCTAGAGCCTAGACCCAGCAAGAACAGATTGGTAAAACATCAATTTTTTTCTAATGATAATATGAACCTGGGTCTCTTACTGCGCTAAATAGCGGTACAATAATGCCTATTCACCTTTATCATTCACATAGGTAACATAATTATGACTCTAAAAAAACTGTGAGTTCACAAGGGTTGCATTATTTACAATTAGTTATTAAATTCATTTTAAGTTAATAAATTTGGTAAATACATTTAGGATTAGATAGATTAGATTTTATAAGATAAGATAAAATATGTAGATATAGATAAAGTTATATTATTGAATTAGGCTAAGAAATACCTGTAATGATAATGTAAGAGTGAGATAAATAAATAAATAAATAAAGAGCAGTGTTCGCTTCTTTTGTCATCAGCAGATTTTCCGAATAACATGTACAGATGCGCACACATTAACCTATACAAAACCATTGCAAAATGGGTCTAATTTGTCAACTGCATAAGGTGCTCCTATGTAAAGATTGAGGTGAGCACCTCTGTACGTCAGAGTTCAACGTTTAAAAACCCACTGCTGTTTCCAATTATAATAAAAGCGTTAACATACTCGTAAACATCTTACAAACGGTTTTCCTTTGTGTAGAAAATAATTAAAATTTCGTCACATTAAAAGAAATTCAAGCTGGCTGACACTTTAAATCCCACTCGGAATCCGTTAAAGAAGGTCCGATCGATCATTCGTCGGACATTAAAGAAGTTAAGCGCTTACATTTAAACAAAATCGGATTGTCTAAATGGGGCTTGTTAATTAAAAACGTCAATCAACAGCGCCGCGTAACAGGCGATTTAGTTTCGTGAATGCCAAAGATTAGGAAAACGCAGAAGTGCGTGAAAAAACTGGGTACGAGTATATTACTTCACATTGCACGCCTTTAAGGTCGCCTGTAACCTCTAACATTCGTTTTTTTCAAAGTCCTAGCCTTTAAAAACAATGTGTGAATTAATTGGGGTTTTCCAATTTCTATTTTGATGAATCAGATCGTAGAGTCAGATTTTTTTATTTTAACAAACGAAACAATTTCATTTGAGTTGAAAAAAAAAACAGTTTGCTGGATACTTCGATATCGTGTTTGCTAATCACGAACGGACGTAGCAACGCTAGTACTTATTATTAGTAATTTTAACATTGACGTTAATACAAAAAAGTTCCATATTTTTTGTCACCAAAACTAATTCAGTGCCGTAACATTGGTTAGTAATGGGAAGAGCCCGTCACTTACTCGCAAATGTTGACAGCAATAATAATGGAAGATCCAAAACGTTACAATTGTTTCACTGTAGGGCAATTTGATTTCAATGAACAAAGATGTAAGGTGTTAGGCATTAACTAGCACCTTCGTTCCTCTGTTTACATTAAAAGTCTTTGAAAGTACTCACTTTTAATGATGGAAACAAATAAATCGTCAAATTAAAGCCCTTTAAAGTTTATTGCTTCGTCGATATTGTCGGCGGATTTCTTCTCTCACTCGCTAATGAGACAACAGGTTTACGGCATTTTCGAAAATTACTGTTATTGAATCACATGCTTAAGTTAAATTATTGGAGGCATAAATTCTGTACGTGTTAAGAATGCTGTTAAAATTTCTAATAAATCGAAATGGAGGGAATGGATTTTAGTGCACTTCCTTAGTCAACATGAAATTATGTTTATTTCTGAGAAGCCATTTGAAGTTTGGCAGGTTAATTGGTTTAATTTATCGTGCTGTACTTAATACCAATATAGGTAAATCGTCTGTTACATCTCATACACTTTATAAACTTTGCTCAATTTGAGAAAAGTATGCCTATTTTTGTATAAGATGTGGCAATTGTTAATTTTGATACCGATGACAAAAATAAAGTCATTCGATATTTTATCAACCAGATAAGTTTTTTTTTAATTATATTCCATATCGTGCTATTATAAATACTGTGTAATATAAAGTTATTTTGTATGAGATTCAGGAAGCTAAACCTTATAGGACCAATCTGTTTAGAAAATATTTATATTTTACGAGAGTTTCTATTTGTTACCTTTTCAAAACACAAACGCAAACACTTATTGAGAACAGTTTCTAAAATAAATCTTTTACGTGTTGCTAAGCACAAAAATCGAAGGCCGGAGCAATTCGGCAAATATTCCTAGAAGTTCTTAAGAACAGAAAAAATGGAATGATTGCTCATTAAAACGTAAAATCTTAAATTTAGATTTCTTTCCAGTAAGTAGGCAAAATATCTTTCACGCTTGGTTGAAACAGTTTTGTTTTAGCAAAAGCTTTGACAGAACGACGTCCTTACCTTTATTAGTTTAAATGTTTATTTATGTATACTTTTATAATACACTGTGTATCGGTATACTTTTTATCGGTATAAGAGATTAGAATAGATCCCCGAAATGCATTGCATGTTTTTGCTGTTGGTATCCCATATAAAAATAAATCAAAAGGAATAGATTTTGTATGTTATCGTACTTCATCAGGGGATCTATCGCACCTTATCGTCAGCTCACCGACACCTATTTTTAAAGTCTTCAATTACCCTTTTTGGCATACCTACCACATTCCCTTTGCTGAAACGCGATCCCCATTAAAGACCTCATTGCTTACAAAAAAACAAAGTAAATTGCACAGATAATAACGTCCAAAAACCTTTTAAGAACGTACTGGCAGTCAACACCCAAAATAAAAAAAACTTCTTAATACCGCGAATAAAGATTGATGAAGAATCAATCGCTCCGTGTCCCGCAATAAAGGCAACGTCCACACAATCAATTTTAATCTGGGAACGGTGCACGTGCTTGCTACTATCTCTTTCGCACAGCTTAAAAACGTTTAAGTGTAACAAGGATAGCCGTACCAATAAGGCTGGTATAGATGATGTAGCTGCCATTATGGCGATGATACCGGCCTACTTACGGAATTAAAGTCGGCTAAGGAAGATTGAACGGGACTTTATCGGCTAAGACAATGATGTAAGCAGAACCTTATGTGTTGTAAAGAGTAAGGTAATGATGTACTGCTATCATACGGTTTTAAACTTAGTGTAAAGGGCTTTCATGAAGGTATACGAAGCCATGATTATAATTAATTGATAAGTGTACTTAACGTTAACAATCTAATCTATGTTTGCCTAGTTATAGCCCTTAAGATTTATTTTAAGAAAGAAATTGAACCTAAAGACATTTTTGAAGATTCCATTTCCACCAAAAGGTTCTCAAATAAATTTTGTCTACTTTCTGCGTAGGCAATGTAACAATCAGTTAATTTATTGTTACTAAAAATTTACGACAATCTCAAGTCTTCATCAACACAATTCTTTAAAAATGTTAATAGTCAACTTGTCCATGCTTTATAGCTTACAAATTAAAAAATAAACTTGTACTACGTAAAATAACCATTCTAAAAGCTGCCATTTCGTAGCAGCTTAAATATAAATTACATGGCTATAAATCTGGCCGGATTAAATCGATTTGTTGCTCAAAACCAGTTACACCTAGTATTTGCTTTCTGTATTGATGTGTCATGATTTACGATAGATCGTACATTACCAGGAGGTATTAAACTTACAATCACCATAGCTATAAATTGAAATAAACCTAACAGGCTTATTGATAAGGTAAATATTTGGTTGTGATGCGTGACAGGGTAAAAAGGACTGTGGATTGACTTTTCGCTACAAAATACCTAAGACAAAACTTTATTATAAAAATATTTTAGGTACCTATATTGTTTACATTAACACTTTTTATCATAATTGCACACAGGTTAATATTGAACAGATTTTTAACTTTTCTTCAATAGTTAGATTGACGAAAAAATATTTTTACGAAGCACATTAAAATACAATAACTTCCTCCAAGAAAACTTATGAAATCCGAATATGTAGAAGTTCAAGTTTCCTTTTTTTCATTCCGAACTGACGATATTGTCGTGATTATTCTATCATTAAATTTTAAAAGGTATGTAGGTATTATTTTGTCAGGGGCAAACTGACTGTAGCTTTAACGAAAAAACTCAAAAGACAGCAAAGTTTAGCGAATCAATACGCGGCTTTTCGTCAAAAGTCAATTCAATTTAATTTCTAAAAAGACAAATGCAGACAATGCTGGGAAACTGCCACATGCTGTTGCCACTTCCCTGAGGAATACAGCGTAAACCCCTAAGGAAAAACCGTTACTAACATTTGTAATTATTACCCACCTAGAAACTGCTGTAAAATGACCTATCATTTTATACTGGATTTTAAGTGGAATGCAAAATAATAGTCACACTTATAAGGGCGTGTGTGTACAGGATGCTACTTTCAAAACCTTTCAAGTTTTAGAGCAAACTTCAATATTGACTTTTAGTGAAACGCATTCTAGTAAACATTTAGCATACTAAATGTCAACTCATAAGTTAAGTTAAAAAAGCGAAAGTTAGAGAATAGTCAGCCTTTTTTTCTGTTTAATCTCAAATTGATGTTTGAAAAATACTCAAAATTTTCACATGTTCAAGCCAAGCGTCAAGCCAGGAAATCAACAAATTTGGAAATAACCTAAGTCTAACTTTTAAAATTTATGACATAAATAAATTATATAACAATCTGCATAAAAATCTAAAAATAAAATAAAGTTGTTAATCTGAAATACAAATTCAGTGAAACACCAGCAATGAAAATGAGTAAGATGTTACTGAAAATATTATTAAGCAACATTATGTATACAGGATATCAGGAAAGTGCTATTGAATGATATTCAAACTATCAGTATATTTTGTACTACTGCATTTCCATGCATTATACCCTTAATAATATACTTTTTCGACGTTTAAAGATACACTTCCTGAAACCAACCCTTATAAATCCAGTTGAAAGCAAACAAATACTGTTTATTTATAGGTAATGAGAGTGGTATGATACAAATTAAAGGGCTCCAGCCCTGGGCTGGCTTACGGGGTAGATTGCACTGTTTTAGCAGTTACAAACCACCCCTGAGAACCGACAGATGTTTCTAGAGTGTTTGGGTGGCCATGTGTGAAAAGAGGAATTGGATGTGGCAGTATTGTTTCTAGGCTCTTGTACCTGCAGCTAGATAGAACGAGTATTTAGTTAGTTAGTCCAAACTTTGCACTATCTGTGAATAGTGCTGTCAACATGCGCTAAACGATTTAAAAAAAGTCTAATTAGCTAGCTCCTGCTAAATTGGACACTTTCCAACATACTTATATTCCTGTAAAATATGAAACTTTTGAAAAATCAATCTTTCTTATAATATCTGTCATTTTACTACACCTAACTAAAAGTCCCAGAAAGATTGAGCTTTCAACTTTTTAGCAGTTTCAACGTAAGAAACTGTCCATCTAATTTATCTATATGGGTTCCCCCAAATCATATTCATAAGTCTTGGCGAGTATTTGTAAAAGGTAATAACTGAATGTCAAGAGTATCAGAAAGCAGGAATATTTGATGTCTTTTTGCCTGCCCTAGGGGGTTAATATTTATATATTTGTTCATACTAATAACTATAAGGTACCTATGCTACTAGAAAAACATAGACTTTTTTAGTAATTGGCTATTAATATTTTATTAATAACATGTCAAAACCTTCTAACATCTTCGACAGTAGGTACCGACAGACGTTATTAGCCGTTTCCCTGCAAGCATAGGTATTTTTCTAAGGGGGTGCGGCGGCCCTACACCATAAAAAATTCACACCGTCGGCGGCATTGGTTTTTCTTTGTCGAGACTTTACCATGAGTTTTAAATTCATAAGTCACTATGATTTTCGATGAAGTTTTATGTGGTTAGAAAGTTTTTTCTGCAGGATTATGGGTAAATGTAGATCGGCTACATTTGACTTTTGAAATAAAAATTTAGTTCGACAAAAAAATATTTCAGTTGCTCCGGCATAAAAGGGAAGGCTATGTAATATCTTACATATTTTTTTTTATACCGAAGGTTTTGTTATCTTTTTTTTTCTGTTGTAAAATGTTTGACCACGCGACTTATCCTGATAAAGTGCTGGATAAATTTAACTTTTTTTTTATTGGAACTAGGCAGCCATTTGATTACAATCTCACCTGATGATAGGTACTTGTCCGCTCAGCAAGTGCCGATTCACTTTTTTCGTAAAGAGCCCCAAATTGAAGTGTTCCGGTAACACACAGGGAGCAAGCGAACTATGAATAATGTTTTGTCAAGAATGAAATCATTGCTATACATACCACAGTCAATTAAAATACGGGCTTAAAAAGGCGTTTCAGTGAACAAGTTTGGTGTCCTTAGCAGGTGAAAAAAAAATATATATTGAAGTTTATGTCACAATTCAGAAAAATAAGTTTATGAAGTTAAGGAAAGTTAAGAAAAAAACAGCGATTTATGGAATCTTGTGCACGTATTATTAGTTGATAAGGCCTTGTTTCGCTGTGTGATGAAAGTACTACCTATTGCATTGTAGCAGAAATGTTTGTTGTCATTATTGCCTTCTTCGAAAAAAACAACACTTTATATTAGTAAAATTGCATATTATTTTAATTAAACGCGTATACCCATAAACCAAAAAGTATACTCAAAGTCCAAAAACCATCGAAAGATGCAACTCACTGGCCCCAAAGAGGCCTGACTAAGCCTCGAGTAATTGAATGCACCGGGCCGCCTCTTGCCTGTACCTCGTTACTGGCTGAATATTGAGCAGCTCGGGAAGATGTATGCCTTGTTCGACGGTGCCATACTGAATGCCACACAACTTATTTACGATTAGACTCGTATAAAGACAATGGACTTGTCACCAATGAGATTTAAAAGAGGTACATACGAAAATTGGCTCCTCGCGTACGTAGGTACTTATAATTTGACCGTGTGTGCAAAATAGTATGATTAATCGATTATTTACTAGAGCGTAAACGAGACAGATACATGTTGCGCAGTGTTGTCCCAAACTGTCAATGCTTTGCTCAGGTGTTCGAAGTTCTGATTTCGAGTGCCACATTTTTGGCACACGTAACCTATGTATGTCTTTTTTATTTATTTACTTATTCTTTATTGCACAACATTGAATGGTACAAAAGGCGGACTTAATGCCAAAAGGCATTCTCTACCAGTCAACCACGAGGCTAAGTAGAAAAGTACAGTAGGCGGTGCGACTTTAAGGTAAGTCTTAGCGGTTAGCTGATTTTCTATTGTAGAGTTAGGAAACAAACAGGAGGCATGTTTGTTACACACATACAAATATCAATTAATGAAGATAATTAAGAGGGTTGGTTTTTGGGCTGGATTTAGATATTCTACAACAGCTCAAGTATTATGAACTTAATATTTATCGGTGTTAAGCACGCTCTTCATCATGTTGTGTTCAAATCCTCAACAAAATGTGGGCTTCTAGATTTTCTAGTAACTATGAAGGCAACAAAGAGTGTATTGATTTTCACATAATAAACATTAAACGGATTTTAAATAGGCGCTTCCTGAATGCTGTATGTGCTATATACGTCTTTTTACATACTTGATATTATCAAATAGCCTATCTTAACTAGTCTAGAAAATGTGAATTTACGTAAATGACCTACTTGTTTTTGCTATCCGTGTTTATAATTATCAATATCTTAATTGTATGGCGCCTATATCTGATGGAGTTGACATTTACATTCTCATAATCGATACAGTTATGACACTCACAATTTGCATCTATTTTAAATATCTTGTAGATAGTAATTGTATTAGATGGAAACATAATATGCTGAATGACTTACTTCATGCTCAATAAATTCAAATTACACGTTAGATAAAATATTATAATTTATGTAAGTTAACGCTTCCATGGCGCCGCGGTAGGTGCTGTTATGTCTTTGTACAGTTGGAAACATAACACTTTTAGTGTTTAACGGTAATTTTTAGAAATTAGCTTCGAAGCAAAACTGGTGAGGTACCTGTAAGTCAGTTATGAGTTAGTACAAAGTAGACGATGTTGCACGTACGTAAATACATACTTCCTGTAGAGCAGGACATGGCTGAAAACTAGCGCTACCCGGAAACCATACTTCCGCGACAGCATATGCTGAGTCCCTTATCCCTTTGTCCTATTTTTATTCGATTTAGTTTTTAATGTTTATTAGACAAAGTAATAAAAACTGTATTGGGCAATATTATTTTTTTTCATTTTTTCTTTACTTTCAGCATTTTGACTGCTTAAGGCTTGTTTTTCTGAATATGTGTGTGCTATGTTATGTCACCAATATTGGACTGATATAAGCAAGGTTAATAACGCATTTTTTATAAAAAAGGATGCAATATTTAACTTATAACTGTCCACTGTTAGAACATTAACCAACAAACCCATAGACAATATTACACCAGTTCTAATTGAACCTTACTATATATTTTGCCAACACAAGTGTTAAGCTGTTAAGAACATAAAATACTAACGAAAAGGCGGCATAACGAATTACATGTAATTTTATAACTAGATAGCCGGTGTGATTTAGCCACGCTAATTATACCGATTACAGCATGACTGCGCCGTAATAAAGACATAGAGTAAAAACAGAACATTGTATAATCCAAAAAAACACGGATTTAAGATAAGACATACTTTTATAGCACAAAGAAAGAGATGGCGGGATGAGCTCGACCATCATCTCAGAGACTGGCCGTAAGTAGCTTTGGACCGCAAGGAGTGGAAGGTCTTGGGGAGGCCTTTGCCCTGCAGTGGGACAGCATAGGCTGAAAATAAATAAATAAATAAAAACACAAAGAGAACAGGCTTACAGAGATTTAGTACAATATAGGCGGCCTTATCGCTAAAAGCGATCTCTTTTAGACAACCTCCCGGTAGAGAAATAGGAAAGAAAAATAGATGTTTTACTTAGAATCCCCGCAGCTGTGATAACGCGCTGGTTCAAATAAGTTTTAGACTTTAGTTAAGAGTTTAAATTTCCCCAAAAACACAGTAAGTGATACCTAATCGGAAATAGGTACAGGATTTAGAAAAGGAGCTCACCTGGGGTACACATGGAACACTTTTATAGAGAGACCAACACACATCGTTGTAGCAAGGTTATATATGTTTTAAAGCATTTTTCCGTGTTTTTTTGTAATTAATATGCGCACGAGTAATACAGGAGCGACATTTCCCGTTTTTTCTCCAAGCTTTATAGTCCCGCCTTTTTCACCTAAAAGGTTTTTCTATTTATTTAGGTACTAGCAGAAAAATTAACTGATATAACACAATAATCGTACATTCTGATAGGTGCTGTGAAATACACATAATTATTTTGTTAATTAGTAGTTGAC
Organism: Udea ferrugalis; assembly: GCA_950022985.1. Taxonomy (NCBI): domain Eukaryota; kingdom Metazoa; phylum Arthropoda; class Insecta; order Lepidoptera; family Crambidae; genus Udea; species Udea ferrugalis. The sequence continues at coordinate 2,090,749 of OX465521.1, forward strand.
GTTTTTGGAAAACTTGTCCATGAAATATAACTTACTTGTGAAGTTTCACAAAAATCTCTACGATAGGGGTTAACATGATGCTAAAACGTATAAAACTGACAGGTTTTTTTAGACGGGTTAAGTATAATAATTGGTTAGAATTAAATGATTAAAACTGTTTGACATGTATATTCACTACTCTATTACCTCAAAAAACTACCTAAAAAAACTTGACAGTAGGTGTTTCAGCTACGCATAATACAGGATGGCGATTCTAAACTGCTACTCTTTGCGCTAGAAGGGTAATATTCACGCGATCGTAATTAAGACGATAAAACGCTGTGTCGTTCTGTCGTCTAATTAATTAATCTTTGGCAATTACATTGTTAGATAGTGTGGCAGTTTAATTGCTTGGACAGTGGGCAGTTGAGTTGATACGGTAATTGTTTTAGTTTTTAGTCTGTGATCCAGTAGATGGTTTCACTAGTTGGTAAATTGGAATTACTTACTGTTCTTGTACACGAATTCAATTTTATTCAATTTGATTGAAAAATCTCCTTGTGGCTGCTGCAAAAAATAATTCTACGTAGATTTTCAGAAAAGCAGATTATTGGCTGACTCCTGCAATGCCATTAAATGGGCCCCACATATGAATGAATGCAGTTCATTGTATAGTGGTCTATGTCAACAACTTCAGTTCTTCTACTTCTTAACTTTTTCTTTTATTAGAAAACTTGAACTGGCTTTAAGAAAAGCACAATATTTTCTTCCAAACCTACCTTAACCTTTAGCCACGTAAGCGAAGCTCAAAACCAATGAAATAATGTACATAACCTTGAAAAGGTGAGGTTTAAATTACCTAACTGCATAAATATTTAAGGTGTTTACTCAATAGTGCAGTCTTTTAAATTTGTCATTTTGAGTTTTAACATTCGCTACAAAATCGACATCGTTATTTTCACGTGTTCCGTAATCGGCCTCTTTAACTTACGTAGATAACACAGCATCCTGTGTTGTCACGCTGCTGTGTTGTCACGCCTATATTAATCTCCCTGTATAATCAACAGCTACTAAGTACTTAGTAAGCGTATCTGATTCTAAGTAGGTGGTATCTTGACACCTGTCATAGATAAATATCAAGCACTAAATTGAGGCTAATGTGTTGAAGATAAGAGTTATAATGTAGGTATGTAAATTGTATAAAGTATGGCAATTTATTTGCCGCTAGGTTCTGGCAGTTTTACAGTTTATACCAAAGCATTTTGCGTGTTATCAGGTCGTCATCTAATAAGAAACTTTGTCTAAATCAGCAGTTCCTGATAAACTATGGAAATATAATTAATTTATATCAACACGGAAGCCGTTTACAGAAAGCCAGTTTCAACAAATAATGCAATTACAAACGTCCATTGACAGCCATTTAAATATTAGGAATAGGACTCTTAAGGCCCAACTGCGATCTCTTCGAGAAAATTATTAAGGACTAGCGGCCACCCGCGACTTCGTCCGCGTGGACTTCAGTAAGAAAGAAATGTGTTATTTCTTTATAAATTGTAGCCTATGTGCTAGTCAGATGTATGAACTATATTATTGTAAAGTTTCAATCAAATCCGTTCAGTAGTTTTTACGTGAAAGAGCAACCCGGCATATCCACACAGACAAACTTTCGCATTTATAATATCAGTAAGATCTTTTAACTATACGTCAACATCCTATTCGTAAAATTAAGGTTGCTATTGAGATTTCTTTAAACTATTTTTTTAAAATTTGCACAATGCACCATGAAATTATTTTACACTAATTTTCACATGATTAAGACAAGTTTACTCAGAATTTAGCAGTTTAATACTTGAGTTATCCAATATTAGTTAAAGCAAAATGCATTATCAACCATTCATAACATACCTGTCCGCAGCTCTTCATACATTATTTTTTTACGCAGCGAACGAAACAGAAGCTCTCAAAAGGAATAATTTTCCCTATTTTTGGCGCTCTATACCATTGAAATTTCAATCCTGTTGGTTGATTCGTGGTATTATTAGCCTAAATGCTTTTTCAATAGATGGACCCAAGTTTTTTCTTCAATATGAACCAGCCATCCTGAGATTAGCTCGTTCAACCAAACAAACAAACCAAGTTTAAATTATTTCCTGAGGTTTTACACATATTTCTCATTGTTTCAATGCAGTGTTTGAATCAGCGATGGCATTCCGGCTACTATCACTTCACATCTCGGTGCTTCGCGCTTACTTCAATCATCAATAAAGTTCACTGTGAATTCGTATTTTTTCTCATTTTGTATGTAAATAATTAAAAATGATATTTGGCTTAGTTCTTTCTTAGTTTAAGGAACTAAATGTGATGGAACTGTATAAAACTGTGTGTAAGATCTTTGTGACCACTTTTATTGCAAATAAATTTCTGATTTCCGAACGACCACCATCGCAAAGAAACTGAATTTTAAAGATAACTCACCACTAGGGAGGTGAGTTTTGGTGCCAACCGGAATACCATAGGCCCTGAGGCCTTATTACGATCTTTTTCCAGCTCAGTTTTAGCTCAGTTTACGTCTTTTCATTCATTGAAATTTGACTAAAACCTGCAAAATAAGTTACTACAGCAATGATGAAAAATTAAGGTTTTTTTTGACACTATTTACCACACACAACACGACTTGTGACGGTAAATATGCAGCTCAAAAACTGAACTTGTGACTAAAACTGTCGGGTTATAAGAGATTTTAATAGGGCCTCTGTTATTTTATCACAGCTACTGATCACGTGATCACAAATTGCGAAACAGTCTGCCGTTAACGTAGCGCCAGCTACTTTATCCAACATCAAATTATCGCTTATTATTTCTCTAGATAATTTAAAGTCCAAACTAGCAATTCCAGAGGTGGTTATGTTACGAACCGGCGTTCGAAAATTGATTAAACATTTATCGCACTGCTTACAATCGGTAGCCGGAATGCGGTCACTAGATATTTTATGTTATTTCATGTACTTGATAAAATACTAGTGAGTTATTTGTAATCTGTTGGTTTGTTGCAATAACACTCAGAATTAGAAGGTTTATGGTTAATATAAACATCGTTTATACAGCTGCGGCTTATTTAAAATTAAATTGAACAAAGAGCTGAAAACTATAAAATTAACTCAGTAAAGCTCAGAATTACCTGCTAGTACTATTAAAATAGTAAATAGCTGATGTTTGTTTAAATATTTCCTGGTATACTCTGTGAGAGTGAGAAGCACTTTCACAATAGAAAATAGTTGGTTAAATTATTATTACTGATTTATGAATATAATAATATTTTTTTAATAAAATAAATACCTACATAACGATTAAAAATATTGTGAATCTTTGAAAAAATATTATTGAAAAATGAATGGTTGAGTGCAGCAGTGTCTGAGTTACTATAAACATCGTAACTTTCGTAAACTGGTCTGTTATACCTTGTTAAGTTATCCAAATTAGGCTCATTTTATTTTAAAACAGTATGAATAGGAACTGCAATTTAATTGGAAGCAGCATTTTAAAAAAATGGTACAATGTATGGCTGTCTCATAAGTTTGTCTTATTATTATGCTTCGAACATCTTACACTGCAAACAATTGATAAGAAGCCTACAGCCAGTAGTTTCTCAGTAGTATTTATCACACAGCGCGATAAACCAAATCGCCTCAAGTATCAAAGCAGCGGTCCACAGTAATATATTCAAATGCTTCAATTGGCGACCACAGATAATATGCTAGTGCAGTGATAAAGATGCTGTGGAGTCGCACGCCATGCTAATTCTGAGGATACATTTTGTAACGACAAATCCATTAGATGTTATAGCTTCGGGGACAGTGTCCTGTAACTTCGCAAATGTATTGGAAACGATTATCTTGTACCAGCGGCTGCCCGCAACTTCTTCCGCGTAGACTTAAGTTGATTAACAAACAGTAATCATCATCAGCAGCCATAGGACGTCCACTGCTGAACATAGGACTCGCCCATAGATTTCCAGAGCGGCCTGCATCCACGAAGACCCTGCGATTTTAATCAGGTCATCCGTCCACCTTAGTTCTCCTACGGATTTATTAATTCCTGAAACCTTTGTCTTGAGGCACTGAGGTACGTTGGAAGAGAAGACGTTACGCAATTTCCCGAACGTAAATCGTCGAATCCAACTCGGTTGGGTTGGATTCGACGATTTACCTTTTTCTCAAAGTTGGACCTACCTACTTGGACCACTTGTACTAAGTACACATACTCGTCGACTTCTTCGAGAATCGAGTCTCCAACAGATACTGGAGCGGGCGTAACAGGGGAGTTCGACATGACCTTTGTCTTGTCCATGTTCATTTTTAGGCCCACTTGTTGGGAGACTCGATTGAGGTTCTCGAGCATGCTGCCGAGCTCTTCCAGCGATTCTGGCATGACCACTATGTCGTCGGCAAACCGAAGGTGAGTCATATACTCGCCATTTATGTTAATGCCAAGTCCTTGCCATTCCTTGCCGTCTTTTTTTTTTTTTTTTTTTTAAGTAGGGGAAATGCCTTACGCATACCCGTCCACCGGGGGACGGACGGGTTATGTCGGACTCACCACTGGACAGATGGTATACCAGTGGCCCTACCGACTAAAACCCCTACTACTCCCTCTAATCGTCCGTTAGTGGGGGAACACGGTGAATAGCGCCTGCCTGTTACGCGTTCCCCCGGACGGAGCCCGCCTGCACGGCGGGCCGGAAGCGACCCCCCCCCGCGTGAGGGGAGGCCAGAAGGGACAGCCGAGGATGTCAAGCCGTCCCTACCAGGCAGCGGTGAAACCCGTGCAATGCTGACGGCGGCACCCCCGTACCACGCGCTAGCTGGCCACCGTACGCAGGTCCTACTGGGCCCGCAACCACGAGCCACCCAAAGGGCGGCTCCGCTGCCGTAACCTTCGGTACGGCCCCGCCGGGCCGCGACGCACAGGGGGGATCAGCCTCGGGTTACTGGCCCCCACCAACCGGTTGTGCGCCGCAGCCCCAACCACGCGCCTCAAGGCACCTGCAGGCCCCACTGGCCCCGCATCCCCGCGTCGCCCTTACGGGCCGTAGCGACCCTACTGGGCCCGCAACCACGAGCCACCCAAAGGGCGGCTCCGCTGCCGTAACCGACGGTACGGCCCCGCCGGGCCGCGACGCACAGGGGGGATCAGCCTCGGATCACTGGCCCCCACCAACCGGTTGTGCGCCGCGGCCCCAACCACGCGCCTCAAGGCGCCTGCAGGCCCCACTGGCCCCGCATCCCCGCGTCGCCCTTACGGGCCGCAGCGACCCTACTGGGCCCGCAACCACGAGCCACCCAAAGGGCGGCTCCGCTGCCGTAACCGACGGTACGGCCCCGCCAGGCCGCGACGCACAGGGGGGATCAGCCTCGGATCATTGGCCCCCACCAACCGGTTGTGCGCCGCGGCCCCAACCACGCGCCTCAAGGCGCCTGCAGGCCCCACTGGCCCCGCAGCCCCACGCCGCCCTTACGGGCCGCAGCGGGTGGGTGTCCAGTCCACCACGCTGCCACGCCTGGGTTCTCTTCGCTTCCCGGTGGTGCCCCTACCACCGGTACTAGGCCCCCTCGCCACGCCGAGGCGAGAACCCATGAGGGGGATTCCTTGCCGTCTCCCTACAAGAAGTCGTCTACAAAAAGTAATGTTTCTTTATAAATTTTAGCCTATGTCCGATTCAGATATAAGCTTCATTATTGTACAGTTTCATTATAATCTATTTAGTAGTTTTAATGTAAAAGAGCAACACGGCACATCCATCTACACATACAAACTATCGCATTTATAATATTAGTATCATCTGCACTCAAAGTTACAATTGATAGAAAGTACTGCTACAGATTTGTAAGGCAAATAAGATCTAGTAAGAACCCTCAACACAGCAAATAATTATTTTACACAGCATAATGTTTTTGATAAAGTAGACTATTTTTTAATGATTTAAATGTCTGTTATTGAAATAAAGAGGTGAGAATGGTAAATAATATACATATGAGTAGCACACAAACAATAAATATAAAAAAATGCGGATTTGAAAGCATCCTTTTGCTTTGTGCAATAAAGTATATCTTATCTTATGTTCCAATTATCTTGACATTTTTTTAATCATTTATTTTTATTGCACGACTTTCTTATTTTATTGTAGTTCACGTTGAGTTTGACGTTTTCGATACTATGTAATAACATATAAAAAGTCAAATGTTATGTGAAGTACCTGAATTCAATAATTAGAAATAAAAAATCTTAATTAATTTCTATATTTAACAGTAAAAATAACGTAGCATTTACAGCTAATATATAAAATAGTATTTACAGCACAATCCTGAACAGACAAAAATATTGCTTATCATAGGAATTAATAATCTGTTATCCGGTTTGTGTTACATCGAATAATATTCTAAAACAAAATATTGTATACCATAATTTCCTGTGAAGAAACATATCCAGGGGGTCCAAAAAGGCGACATCAGATGTTTCATATCTGAATCATAAATGATTAATTTTTTATCCTAAAACGGCAACTTATTAGGTGAATCATAATATCATATTTAATATGAATCATACTATGTTCATATGTATTATTATGATTCAGATTTGAAACAGATCTAAATTGAATATGAAACTTCTAATGTCGCCTTTTTAGACCCCCTGTTTATTCTACTCTTATTAGCAGGAAACAGTAATGGATTCTACTTCCAACTTAATTTATGACAATTTACCATAAATTGCCAATCAATTAATTGTAATTGCAACAATCGTTGACTTAAATGGTGCTTAACAAAAGGCTACTCATGAATAAGTAAAAGTTTTGACTTAGCACTAAGCTGCTAAACTATTTCTTGGCACAAACAAACCAAGAGGGAACTGCGGTTAATCCTGTCGCATAGTTAGTAAGAATTAACTTCAAGATTACTGACTGCATATAAAACGGTTACTTAAAGACGATACAGGACTTACAATGTTACTGACAGGTTATTTCCTTAGCAAAAATATACAAAAAACTTTCAATTAATCGAACTTTCATTAAAATATAAAAGAGTTATTATCACAAGAGTGTTGACATGATTCTCAATTGATTTATACTTTTAACTGATGTTGATTGTAAACGTATATCAGCCGTTTATGTGTGTTATGTAGAGAAAAAAAAATGAAAACTATTATTCGTCGTTGCAACTGACGACATTGTAAATTGTCATTTGTAGTCATTTTATAGAGTTTTGGTGGACGTATGGTTACGTAAGTTGGCATGTTTGTATTGTGTTTTCTATGCATAATGAGTATTTATATATATTAATTCATAAATTTTGTTCAAGCTATGCTTAGTTTGTGGCTAGATGGCGCTGTGTGATAAATGTCCGACTGTCACATTTTATTTTACTGAATTACATTGATCAATTCGAAAAAAACACTCATTTGAACATATATTTCACAACCCTAATATGTTTCTGGGATCATTGATTTGTTCTTCACCTAAATGTTCTCATTTCAGAGGTAGGCGCTCTGTAATAATGTCTATATTTAATCCGCTCTCTACGCAAACATAGCTACACTTAGAATAATAACGACACAATATTTGCATATTCGACAATGTCATAAACTCCAGCCCAAGCTCAGCCCACGACCTTCCAGCTCAAACAAAACAACACTATAAAGGAAGCCAATAAAAGCCCTAGATATCCTGTTACCTTAAAGAAGACATTTTGCTCTTAACTACCTTACGAGCGAGCTTATTTGTGGGTGGTTTGTAATGATCCTTCAAGTGTGGTGTAGGCATTGAGTGTTTGGCGATTTGAATTCCATTCATAACATAACATACCCTCACGACCATATAGGTTAGATTTTCCCTAATAGGTTAGTCAGAGGCACCCTGATTGTTGCCGTCATGGTGAACAGAACATTCAGAAGCCCACATTTCGCCGAGGGAATTTGAACCGAACGTGGTAAGGGCGAGACTACCGCCGTCATCTGGGTTGCTTGGGTTTTATATCGGTGTTTTCCATCACCGGAGAGTTAGCCGCATATTGTACAATGAACACAAAGTTCCGAGCCAGAGTATTTAACCATTGAGCCACGACGCCCTCTAATTCAATGCGATCGAAGCAATAATGTCTTTAATGCATATGAAATACAAAGTAAGAAAACATTCTTTCTAAGGGCGTATGACCTATTGATTCTGCTTTTTAGGCGTACACAAATCATTAATTATAATTGCAAAATTTTAAAATTAAGAATAGGTTGACTGAAGTTTTGGTTTCCCGTGGGTTGCAATATTCCAAATTACAAACATTACTAGTTTCTTGTATGTATACCTCCTTCTTCCTTTTCTTCTTTAATGATCCTAGTACTAACGCACACCATCTTACAAATGGACGTTTGAACTTATTATTTTAATAGAACATCCGTTCCCTTGTACATTGTTTAGTTTTGATTTTTGAATTCGATAATAAATCACTCGTAAACTAACGCAACACCTTTATGCTAAGTAAAAAAGAGCAAAGTATTAAAGTAAAATTAAAAATGTCCGTCTAATTCACTTTTTTATTTAAAGATAATAAATAACTTAAGAAAATCCAAAAACTAAATTTGTAGTACCTATTTCAAGCACTAAAAACGACAAGGATTTTGGTAAATTTGATTCTTTATTTTTATTTTGTTATATTCATGTCAGCTCGGCAAAAACCACTTTAAGTGCAGTCTTCGATATTTTTCATAAATTTCTTTCCACAAATAGTATGACTCAGGATTAGGTAGGGGGCGCATTTTCATGTCATCGTCAATGTATAAAACCTCAAAACTTTCTTTGGTACTGGGCATCCACCTGACAGGCAAATCATCAGTTGAGCTGGGTGTGGGGTGCCTGTTGACAAAAAAAATAAAAAATATTGCAGTAATTAACTAACGTTTAAAACTAGTCCAAGAGTTTGAAAAGGACTTGAAGTTGACAAATAATCTGAAAAATACAATGGAAACCGGGTGCCTGGAAAATATACATTTAGCCAAAGTCGATGTTCAGACACTGAATGTATTTCTAGAGCGAATGATGATAAATGCACGGACGTAAAAGAAAGACGGACGTCACCTCGTCTAATCATGAGTGAAGCATATTATGAGCTGCCAGTTTAGGTGTGTGCGTGACTAGCACGTGTCATTGGCGCTGTCACATGGATTAAAATGGCGTAGTTTGTAGCAACTAGTGTGTTTGCGTGAGTGTAGCAGGTCGTGTACAACAAACGAAATTGTAGCATCTTGCATCCTTCACATTTTTTTAGTGTGATGTTCCGTCCGTCTTTCTTTTACGTCTGTGGATAAATGATTAACTGATAGAGCTACATACCCATGCTTAGCAAAATTTGTCCACATTCGAGTAATCCGTTCAATCAATTGGGCATCTTTTTTGTTAATCAGAAGTTGAATTACTCTGCTTGAAAAAACATAGAAAAGATCATCCGCATGTGCCGCTCCATTCTCATTTCTATAACCAGATAGCATTTTTATGAAATTTCTGTTACCAGTATAATTAAAGCAGAAGTTGAAGACAGTTGCATTAGAATTGGCTAAAGTCATTTCTGTTTCCAAAAACGCGGGAAATTCATAGAATAGTTCAGTATTCAGTTTTGCTAAGTTCAGAATGTTTTTTTTACTAATTTTCTGGTTGCCAAAATAAAATTCTTTTATCTTTTGAGTGGTATTCGCTGCATCATTATCCAAAGTAAACTCTAGATCAGAAGCAAAAAGGTATCTACGGTTTTTTTCTTCAAGAGTTTTATCATTTTCTAGGAAAGTCAACAATAAGCCCTCTTTACTGTTAGAGCCATGGATAATAGACATATTATTCCTAGGTCTATTCTTCAGTAGATTGTATGGTAAATCAGTTAAAACTGCCTCAACACCTGGTAACTTTTTCTCGATACATGGCAGTAAAAATAGTGGCATGTCATGATGCATACTAAATGGTTTTGAAACACTTAGTTTTATGAAATCTTTATGCGGCAACTTTGATAAAACTTCATATATCCTGCGAGGGTCTTCAGTATCGTGTCCTAAAGCTTTTGCTAGAAGACTAGCAACCAAAACCGGTTGTATGTTTACACCCCAACTTGATATCGATGATCCACTGTGTACGATGGCTTTGTTGAACAATCCTTCCGCAGCTTCAACGGCAAGGAGAATTGAAATAGAATGCCCCCCCGCACTCTCTCCAAATACTGTTATATTTTCTGGATTACCACCAAATGCTGCTATATTCTGTTTGATCCATTTTAATGCAGCAATTTGATCTTTAAGTCCAGCATTGCCAGGTGCTTCTTCAATACCTAAACAAAGAAACCCGAGTGCGCCCAATCTGTAATTGAATGTCACAACAATCACGTCATGTTTTATAAGAAAATCTGGACCGAAGGCAAATTGACCCCCGCCTCCTATGACAAATCCACCTCCATGAAAATAAACCATAACTGGGAGTGGTTTTTGTACAGTTGCGGGCACGTAAATATTAATTTTCAGACAGTCTTCATGACCGAGTACTAGAAAGAATACTGGTTGCGTACACCAATGATGCTCGTAGACTGCTTTGTAAACTCCATCCCAATTTGGGGCAGGTAAGGGAGCCTGAAAAAAAACATGGAAAGTGGTTTATTGTTATTTCTACAAATTATGATTTTCAATGTGAATTCGTTATTTGTATGCTAATTATTTTGATAAAAATGACAGTATTTAAACTTAGCATTTCAACTCTTACGCTGTTGGCAAGAGTTCCCTAACAACTTTTTTTTCGATTAAGCATGGCGATATAATTTGTTAACCCCTCCTCTACCCCATGATTGTATTTTGGCCAGAAAAAGATACGTATGAAATGTTAACTGAAGTTTTTTTTTGAAAGGCGTTGTTAACGAGCTCTTTTGTCATATTTATCACACGGAAAATAACAATGATAACATACTAACCTTGAACCTGTTCTCGATGTTTGTCGTAGCGTAAGGAATGCCCAAGTATTGGAAATACGTCCCATCTGTACTGAGTTTACCGCTCAAGATTCCTTGGTCAATTTTAACTTCTGGAGCTGGATGATCCACCAAATTCATGGCGAACAGAGTAAACAACACAATATATTTTTCGTATTTCATTTTCCTGTTCGAAATAATTAAATGACATTACATCAGTAAATTTAATATTATTTCAACAGAGTTATAATTAATGATTAAATACCTTTAGGTGATCTGTAGTGGAATTAATATTATTAGTGCGAATTTAAAGTACCGAGCGATCTATCAAGTTTAATTTAGTAAAAAAATGATCTCGGTGCTCATTTCATTTTTCATTGTAAAACGTCAAGAGGCGTCAAAACAAATTCACGGTAATGTGTGACTTGGGGCAAATACTGAAATACACTAAAATAACTATATACCTACGAATACTTTGTTTATTTGACATCTGACCTTAAGCTGGTTCTGAAAGGGCGTATAAGCCTAAGGTAATATTTTGAGCTACCCATGCCGCTCAGTAGAAATTTATATGTGACATTTGTCTAATTTGTGCTTTATCTCTATCACTATTAGACTGAGAATTAGTTGAACGTACTGTTTTAAGACAACTCTTTTTAGAGCCTGTTCACACTAGCGTTTCTTGGGCAAGTTCATGGCGAGGCGATCTCGCCGCGAGCGCACGGCCTACTCGCAGCGTACCTACACGTCACGACAGTTTCGCAATACAATAAACGCCGCGAAAACGCCGCGAAAACGCCGCAATCACGTCGCGAAGCCCGCTTTGAATTTAACTGATGTATGTGTGTGCAGCGATCTCGCAGGGTGTATGCTGCGCGGGAGTATACCGCGGGTGGTTCGTCTTGGCGGACCGCCATCATGTCATAGGCGGGGGAGGTAAGCTTGCTTACCGACTTAGCGGAACTAGCGCAGCGAGTGGTGGGTCGGGGGGCCTGCCACATGCATTGCGTCTGGGAGACGTTTTGGACACTTGACGTCTCTCTGTAGTGAGAAAAAGCCGCTCCAACGGCTAACTGCTGAACGTCTGCGGAGAGTGACTTATTCCATCCCGTAGACGTTCACTAGCAGATGAGGGTGTCCCCAGTGTCTTTTCTAGTCGGTATGCCGTAAGTCGCAGAGGGCGCTGGTGAGTCCGACACTCCCACGGGCCTCCCCCAGGCACGTTAAGTCTATAAAATATATTTTTCACTGGTCAAAAAAAAAAAAAGTATGCTGCGAGCACGCCACGCGCTCCCGGCGAGATCGCCTCGCCCTGAAATCGCCCGAAAAACGCTGGGTGTGAACAGGTACACAGGCTCGGCAAACTTTGGATACAATTTTCTAATTAATAATAATAAAATGAAATAAAATAATAATGTAAAAATAATAATGTAAAAATAATAATGAAAAAATAAAATAATAATAATAAAATGAATAATGTGAAATGGAAATATATTATTTGTAAATTATTCCACACAGCGCCATCTAAGCAATGCTTGTAATATGGAATGACACTTTGAGAGCCGATATAATTTTTCGTTTAACTTAAGAGCAGTTGTAATTTTTCAGTAAAAACATTGATCAATGCAAACAGCCGTGTTCAATTTTATATAGCTTAGAACTTGCCGGGCATCCTATTTAAACAAGTAAATAAAGTTAGTGTACTCTATCAACAATAATTTGTAAAGTCGCCTTTAGAGTTTTGTGACCCATGTCTAGTCGCCTTTAGAGTTTTGTGACCCATGTCTATCATCATCCATGACATCTTGTTACATGCTTTTTTCGTAGTGCCGTCATGCTTTTCTTGAATGTCTGTAACCGTATAGGATTTAAACTACGTCACAGAACTACGTTCTCGTTTTGTCTCGTAGCTATCTTTTTCGTCTACCAAACAATGAGCCGCATTTTTTTTTTAAATCCAAGCATTTTTGCTATTGTTGACAAAATAACGAAAAGGCTCAAATTGAAATGTCATTGTGTTTTTACTTTTCTCAGTAAGATTTGCATTTTTCTTGACGTATTCATACGTAAAATATGTAAAACAAAATCTGCATAACAGTTTTCAGCAAGGCATTTGAGCTTGAACTACGCACATTGCAAACTCGTTTGTATTAAGTAGCTGATGAGTAAAAAATATGTGTGTGCCGACCTAAAAAATATAAAATTAACTGTTTCCTTAAAAAAAAACTTTCAGCAAAAGAAAACTACATCAAAGTAAACTCCTGTGGAGCTGGCCAAGATTAAGGGCGCATTCTTATTAAGCTGACAGTGAGCGGCTGACTGTCCGCCGGCTGACTCCGAGCGGCGTATTGGTCACTAGCTCGGCGTAGAAAACAAACTACGCCGCCGACCACGAGCATCTTCCGCTGCGAATCAATTGCTCACAGAATCAGTCGGCAAGCGAAACGTCGCAAACTGCATCCATTACACACTGTTCGTACACTGCATATTAAACATATAGGGACGCAAACTGGAAAGAAACAGTCGGCCGCTCACTGTTCGCCTAATCGGGACAGGACGCGCCCTTACTCTTACTTAACTTAAATTTTCCTGTTTAATTAAAATTAAATAAATAACATAACGACCATATCCCTAATGGGGTAGTCAGACCACTGATTTTTGCCGTCATGGTGAATGGGACATTCAAAAGTCCACATTTCGCTAAAGAATATGAACCCAACGTGGTTAGGGGCGAGGCTACCGCCATTGTCCGGATTGTTTGGATTTGTTTTCAGTGTTTATCATCACCGGAGAGTTAGCCGCGACTTATACAATGAACCCAAAATATATAGGTGTGTTCCGGCCAGATTCTGACGCCGGGTTCCGAGCCAAAGGTTCATTAAAATAAAGAGTGACTTAAATAAATAAACACACACACACCCAATACTGTTTACCCGTGGCCCAGTTGTGACAGTGATCGGCGACGATCGCTGTTGTAAAAAGCAACACACGCCGGGTCGGAAATGGGATAGGTGACCACCCGACCGAAATTTAATAATGTGTATTTTGGGCATCTCCGTGCTTCGGAAGGCACGATAAGCAGTTGGTCCCGGTTGACGTCGCTAGATGCCAGTCAATCCGCACTGAACCCGCGTGTTAGAGTATGGTTCGTTCCCCCTCATAGTTGAGGTGAGACCTGTGCCCAGCAGTTAGACGTATATAGGCTGTTTATGTTTATGTTATGCTAGGTTGTCTAAAAGCGTATAACTTGTGCCATGTTATCTGGAAGTTACACTGGTAATCAGATTTTGTGCGTAGATGAAGCTATACCGTTCGAGCCAGTCATAGGACACAACAACCCTGAGTCCTGTTTATGGCCTGTGGCCAACGCTGAGCAATACTCAAACATACTTGCACAATCCACTCAATTCTCGATTTGATAATTTGGTCGGATTTCACTCTTTAGATAGTGTATTGTAAAATTACTTTAGTTCCTTGAGAGTAAACAGACTAAGGTGTTTTTTTGTAAAGGTATGTACAATATGCACTTCAAACAGATGAGGTTCATATTTTTATCAAGTACTACTTTTAATCCTCATTACGTCTCCATCAATATTTATTCATTCATTTTTTTTTTGACGTTAAAATATTTATTGAAAAGTGCAAAAAATATCTGGGAAATTCAAAGCGGTTGAAACAGAGCGTTATTGGTCAGACGTCGACGAAGTCTATGTGTATGTCACTGTCAAAAGCGTGAAAAGAAGAAGAATTCAACAATTTGTAGGCTACATAATGTGTGTTGTCATAGACTTTGACGTTACTCGCCAAGCGCGCCATAGTGGCGGGCGTTTAATTAATCATCTGGAAAAGTTTGAAATTTTTAACAATTAATAAATATACTACATTTTGCACTTTTTGTTATTATTAAAGAAATGTAAACGGTAAAAAAATAACAGGGCGAATTCCCTATTAATGAAAAGATACCTATCTAGTACTTTCCATTGGCATTTTAATGTTTATGGAATATTATGTATCATTGAATGTAAAACTTTTTTCTGAGTTTGTTTTAAATGCCTTGACGATCTCAATGTACCTAAATCATTTTTATTTTGTCACTAGAAAATATTACTGCATTAATATTGAGTTACAAAATATAATATTATCGTAGGCATACTCTGACTATTTACTAGCTTATTCAAATAAGCTCGTTTAATATCTTAAAACAAAATACGCCCAGATAACTTCATTTACATTAAAATATTATCCAGAAACAGTAAACTAGTAGAATATATGGTAGCTGTTAAATACTATGAATATATCTGAGCCGAGCGTCTTACTATTTAAAGAACCTTTTATTATAATTTGAACCACACGATGAGATAAACAACATTTGAACCATTATTATTAGGTACTAGCTGTCCCGACAGACTTCGTTCTGTTGTCAAACATTCAGTGTCACGTGACAGGTAGAATCGATTGCTAAGAGAAAACTTAATTATGGTTTTTACTATATTGCTAGCATTTTTTCATGTTTACTCACCTTTCCAACCTTCCCTGAACATCCACAATCATTTCAACTAACCAAATCAGTTCAGTAGTTCTCGAGTTATAGCGAGACTAACGAACAGCAATCCATTTTTATATAGGAGAATATTACAATTAGGCACAGAAAAGAATTAGGTATGCAAAAAGATATCAGTCGTTACAGGGCCATGGAAATGAAACAACGTACGTACCTATTCAAAACTATACAGTGTACTCGATTTTAGGAAACTTATTCTAAATCTAAAGCCTTCTGAAAAAAAACCAAAGACTTTAAAATTTTTGAGTTCAGTAAACATAGTAGTACTTAGTACAGTCGGGAAATGAAAGGGTTGACCTCCCTAAGATCTGTTTTTGATGACATTGAGAAGATCAAATTGGTTCAACAGTCAATCGTGAAGGAACATACGTCTAATCGGAAGGCGCAAGCCATACTACTGAGCTACGCCACGAATATGCCCCCAAAACTGACCCTGCAAGGTCAGCCGGTGGAAGGTGAAGTTCGAGAGGACAATAAATAAAATAACGTTATATGTAGTGCCGACGTCATTGGCATTGGATTTATGATACAGGATTTCTAACACATGACCTTATCAGAGCTTGACCACAACCGCTGTGCTCCTCCGCTTCTGCTCTCAGATAACCCCCTTGCAACCTTGTCTTGAAACTTGCCCCCACGAACGTAAAAAAAACCGGATGAAACCTCATCATGAGTGAAGCATATTTTCAGCTGCCAGTTTAGGGTGTGTGCGTGAATAGCGCGTGTCATTGGCATTGTCACACGGGGTAAAATGACGTAGTTTCTCTACGTCCTTGCTTCCCCCTGACCAAGGCCATTCAATGACACCAGGTAGGACCAAACTACTGAACGTGGTGTCTAAAGTACGAAGTTACTCGAAAGATATACTTGTAGAGTTGCTGTTATCTCGCATGGCGTCTGTTGTCGACACTGGAATATTTGCTGTGTTCCAGATATTTTTTGCCACACCGGTCATTCTTCTTACCATGTGCTGCCCCGTACCACGTCAATTTCTTATTCAATTGGGCAACGTCTAACTTTAGCTCTTTTTCGAACTGTTTCTCACTTGGTCTTTCCATGAAAGAACAAATGTACTTCTAAACTTCCTTCTCTCCACATATGGATGGTATTGCGGACATAGAAGGGTCAGAGGATGAATGATAACGTTGAAAATAGCGATAGTAAAATATATGATGATTTTGCAAATGCATACAGTAAGAAAGTAAGTAATTTTGACAAGCAAAGCAAAACAACGGAACAGGGAAAAAATTGCAAATTAGAAAGTTAAAAAATGCATTGATAAAATACGAGAAACAAAGTGTGTTAGTTTTCACTGTCTCTCATATCCTCATATCACAGAAGCCGCATACCCTTTGTGGTCGAAATAGTCCGCTAACGAAATGCTGTAAATGATACCAAAGAGAACCGACTGAGTGCTAAATGGTCTAACAAGCTAACTAACTTGCAATAGCAACATACATTTTCGAAAGTTGATATGTGTTTAGGCAGCTGCAAAAACAACCAGTTACGAACAGTGTCACACACAGTTGCTACATAGAAATACATAGTTATGTAGTGTGTATATTATCCTGTTAAACTTGAACATCTTCTAAACATATAATAATTATTCGAAAAACTGAGACTCATACTTTTACCCACAACAAGAAAAAATGATTCTAACCACAATAATATGATGATTATTATGGTTTGAATCACTTTGTCTTGTACATTTTGAAGTCTTGGTAAATACCGTACCTCATTTTTCAAACAAAGTAATCAACAAACGCTACTCTACAACATAAAATAAAAGCCACATAACAATAATTCGAACGAAATTGAAATGTATTTAAAATTTAAATTCATACGTAGAGACATGACTAGAATACGGCAATCAAGTCTTCAAACACAAGACAGTATCGATTCGTTCGCTATTCTCCACTGAATATTACATGGAATCGATGTTCCTTTGACGCCAGGACAATGAGCACACGGGGTGGTTTCGCGTGCTAGTGGAACTTCGAAATTATTTATCATTTCGAAGTGCCTAACAGATACGATAGGACAGTTCCTATGGTATCAGTCAGGCACTTCAAGAGGCATTTATGTTGGTGTGTTGATCCAAACTTTTATTGAACACCTTTTTTATACTATGACTGTGGCAAACAAGCATGCGGACTGCCTGATGGTGAGCAGCTACCGCAGTCTATGGACACGTGCAACACCAGGGGCATTACTCGTCCATTGCCGACCCTGAAAGAACCTTTCCAAACCCCTCTTGAAGAACTCTATGCTCAGCTCCTCAGCTCCCAGCTCAGCTCCCACCTCATCCGAAAAACCTCGGCAGGGAATTCGTTTCACAATTTAAGTGTCCTGGGAAGGAACCGAGATGGCGGGCAGTGCGATGGTAGGAAGTAGCCGTGGGCATCATATCAAACAGCTCTTCAGAACACAACCCGTTGTACAAGCGGTAGAGTACCTTAATAATAAGCATCCTAACTATGTATAATTGACATTTGTGTGACAGTGAAATAAACAATTTATTTATTTATTTATTTATTTAAAGACATACCAACAGTGTACATATTAAAACTATACCATAATTAACTAACTACACATACACGGTCTGATATGTACACCTATTACAGGTACGTACAACATTCACCAATTTGACAACACTAAAAACGAATAAATTAAACTTAAAATTTACAATTTAAAAATATGAATTAGATAAAACCTAACCTGCAACTAGTTCCAGCACCTTTTTTTTAAAAGAGGGTAAAGAAGAAAGAAGAATGAGGGTATGTTTTTTTACAATAATTTAGGAATCACCGTCGTAAGTGAAGGCAACTGGTGTGTTCCCACAATGTAGTTACTTAACCCATTCAGTGCCTTAGACGCGTATTCGCGTCCTAGCTAACTTTTTTCTGGTGCCATGGACGCGCATTCGCGTCCTTATGTGACTTGGCTTGTTTTTCCCCGTTTCAAGAGTAAATAATCTGAAATTTAAGGAAAACATGTATCTAAATTCAAAGTTAACAGTCTCAAAGCGGCTCCTGGATATATTAACATGAAATTTTAAAATTATTTAAATCATTGATTTTCACGCACCATGCCTTGGACGCATAATCGCGTCCAGTACGATAAAATAAAACAGGAGTGACCAAGTGGCAATGGCACTGTTCTTATACGTAATAATAAAGAATCATGGATGTGAAAAGTTATGTGCGCCCAAACAGATAAAAAATCTTTCGTTCCCTAAACTAACTGATTCTTAACTAACTAATTACTTAACTTTTAATATTTTTCAGAGCAAATTACTGGTAATGAACATTTATAGCAGTGCACTTCAAATGTCACTGAAGCCATTTGAGAAGAAAATAGCAATTTTCGATAGAATTTAAGTTAAATGTGCCGAAAACGCGAATTCGCGTCCAAGTAATTTTATTGGAGGTGCCGTGGACGCGATATCGCGTCCAAGTATCGTTACCGCGTTTAGTACAAGGCATTTGGTACAAGTTCATAGTATTGGCTAAGGCAATGAATGGGTTAAATAACAACAGGGCATCGTAACATTTATGTCTATTCGATGTTCACTTAACACAATACGCTCGTTTCGCATAATTTTTCATGCAAAACACCAGACTATGTTAATACAAACTTATCAATTCACTAACTCAGTTATTTTTATTGCAATGGGAAGTAGCTACTTAATTCAATGTTTTGCGGGATTATGGTGTGGTGACTTAAGAATATTCATATTCAATCATTATTGTTTCTAGTGAATGGTAACATGTTTTATTTGAATACGTAAAGCGCGTCATGTTGTCTAATGGCAGGTGGTAACCATTTTCCATTTGACAAAATATATCTGCGCGTTAATACCCAGTAAAAATATTCTATTCAAATCATCTAGATTCACAATATACAATTTTTAACTAAGGCGCAAAATAAATGTTCTCAGTTACTTGTATGTATTACATTTTTATTTTTATAGAGTATTATGTGAATAACTAGGTACTACTCGGTACTAGGTATTTGAATTTTCCAATATGTACAGAAAAAGTTGCATAGAAAATTTAATTCATATTTCGATCCAGTATGAATTCAGTCGTATTAATAAACACAAAAACTGCGTGATGTATTAAAATATTGTACGATACCAGCTTTTTAATTAACAATCACTATAATTATTCCTCGGTGAGAACAGTGAAAAGGCTGTTTAATTTATTTTAGGGAGAATATTATGTATTCTAAATATATTTTTCAAGTCAAAAGATTTAGAAAAGCCTGGAATGTGTGAGTTAACACCGTTTCAATCCGTTGACACTTTCCTGACCTAGGGGTTTATCCGTTGTTCAAATCTGACTAGAACAACTACTTTGTTTTCACGATAACTACATATAACTCTCCGGTGTTGCATGACGACGACAAAAACCCTTACGTTATTTTTAAATATAACGGATGTCATTTTAGTTAAAATAACAATTGCTCCTGCGGTAAAAAAAACACTAAATATATGTAATCTACCAATCAACGGCTGTATAAATAACCGTTCTAACTTACTCTCCCCCGTGTTTGCTCGAAGGAACAACAATTGTTTCTCACGAACAAGCAGCATCGGTAGATTTGTCACTTCATGCTGCGCGACAAAGCGACGGCATAACTCAGGACGCGAGCGACACATTTCTGAGTTAGGGACGAGTAGTATGTCGCAAACTATGTCCTTGTTCGCAGTGAGGCACTTGTGAAGTGTACCAACATACTATCAATCAATTAATTTTGGCCTGAGTTTCAATTCCGTTCGGGTGGCATTCCGGCTAACATCACTTCACATCTCGGTGCTTCACCCTTACTTCAATCAACAATACGCTTCACTCTGAATTAGTATTGTCTCTCATTTTGTATGTAAATGATTAAAAATGTTATTTGGCTTACTTCTTTTTCCTCAATCGACCACACTCGCAAAGAAATAAAATTTTAAAGATAACTCACCACGAGCGAAGTGAGTTTTATCGCCATCCAGAATACCATAGCAAGCATCTGGTTATTACAATGTTCAAATCGTTTTATAAATGTATGATAGCAGACTTTTCAAA
Organism: Udea ferrugalis; assembly: GCA_950022985.1. Taxonomy (NCBI): domain Eukaryota; kingdom Metazoa; phylum Arthropoda; class Insecta; order Lepidoptera; family Crambidae; genus Udea; species Udea ferrugalis. The sequence goes on from OX465521.1 coordinate 2,111,343, forward strand.
AGCTAGATAAAACATATCAGCACAACTCTGCAGATTTGAAAAGAATTATAGTCTTCACTTTGAAATTTTCTTTCGACATCAAACATTATTTACAAGATACTTAGTCGTATTGTAGTTAATTGGTCAGATAAATTCTATCTGAATTATTAAAAACTACCACTTAATGTATTTAAACAACATAAAAGGCGAAATGAGCCAATTTTGAGGTTAGCTAAGTTACTTGTAAGTTTGGATGACTTCGAATCAAAGAGCCTGATATTGCTACTTATACCTAAGATATCATAAAAGATATATTGTTACGCATTGTTTTAAATGTAAATGTAATACATTTTAAACGTGATACGGCAGTTCAAAATGACTGACGTTTGACATTTCACGCTACAAACCGCCCCATTTAGGGCTACGACGTAATCTATATCATTTGTCTTGCAGTTGGCGTATAGGTCACTTGACATTGCTGTTACATAAATATCGTTTGTCTGCTTCTATTATTTTAAACATTTAACTAGAGTAACGTTGTATTATGTAACATCTCGACCGAACTTAACAGTTAGTAGTACTTTCTTTGACAGTGGGATCGTAAGCAAAGCCAATCTTATAAACTACGTAACTGCACTCTCCCTCTACGTAAACGCAGAGTGGGGACATGATTTTGACCTAATAAAGGACGGGGATCCCGGTGGATGCAGGTCGCACACAACGCGGGCGCTCTGCAAAATAAATGGGGGAGGCTTATGTTCAGCAGTGGACTTCTTGCGGCTGCTAATGATGATGATGACGTAACTCTGAACATGAACACGAACTATTATTACTACCTACGACAGAACTTGAACTTAAGCAAAATCACCGAGTGGACACTCAGACTCACCGTTTTAATATATGTAGCAGTAATGAAATCCCGAAAAGAGCAGTGGCAATAGACTTTGCAAAAACTAACAAAATTAAAATACAAATGCGAGTAATTTACATTTTAGAGTGAACCCAAAATAGCGAAGTCCCCAAATTTGAAAGCAGGCTAGCATTCAAATGTTGTCAAATATGGACGCGCGGAGTGTACCGCAAACACACGATGCGTTTTACTTAATCGAATGCTTAATGACAGCCGCACGTGGCTATACTGCTACGCTATACGGCTATGCTATATGGCTATTTTAAAGCGTCGTGTAAATATTGCAATGCTTAATTGGATTTTATATTGGTTCAAAATTGGATTTTGAAACAAGGTTCTCGCATCTGTGTGGTTGGTTTTAGAAGTCTAAAAAGCCAATCCTAAATTGGCTTTGCGGTTGTAGGTTGAACTTTTTTGAAACGTTGTTAAATAAGAAATCAGATTGCCTGATGAATGCAGAAGCATTAGCCATTCGATAGAAAGCTGAGTATGTAGAGATCTAAAGAACAATATTCTGTTTCTTTGTTTCACTACGTTTGCGATTTGGTATAAAGCCATTATATGAGGCGATTAACTCCAATTTACTAACAATAAAATTGAAATTATTGTGTAATCGTTCTCTTTTTCCAGTAAAGTACTTGTCTCATGTTATATATTTTTGAATTAAGATGAGAAAACTTCACTATTGCTAAACACTGCTTTGCTCCTAGTCTTCTTCTGTAAAATATCACAGATGTTACCCAAGTGTAAAGTAGTCTAGTTAAAAATAACTGTCCTAACTCGAATAGAGTTCAGAAGATCTTAGCTGTGTAACTTTTAGTTAGGGTATTTTGCAGGTTAAAGAAATTTCAGTTAAAATAAGATTGCGTTGTGAGTGAAAAACTTCGAATAAAAATATAAATAAATGCTATAGCCTAACGTTAAACATAATAACTCATACTTAAACTACACATAATTATGTCGCTCCTTATACAACAGCTATAGGTCGAACACCAAATTTAGTTTCAACAAACCATTTAGCGTTAGAGAGACCATACGTTACACTAATATACGACTGTTTGAAATTTAAACATTTTTCTTTTAGAGAAAGCTAACGGTAAAGCTCTTAATTACGCGTTAAGAGGCCCCTAATATATCAATGTAAGGAAAAATTAACTCACGAAAAAGATAAATCGGTTTTAAGTGTAATTTGTGATCATTTGGTAGAAGGGTCAGGTTCTTGATGTTTTTTAGCTTCTTTTGTTAATGAAGGTGAGAGGACAGAAAGTAACGATGATGGATTTTGATGACTCTGAAAGGGAAAGCATCTGGTGATTTTTCACTTGTAATAAGTACTTACACGGGTTTTAATTTTTATATAATGAATTACGTCATCAGAATAACAAGTCTTTAGAATTTAAAATTTAGGGTTTAGTCGATCCTCGACGACCGAAGTATTGAGCAAGAGCAAGAAAAAGCAAAACGAACTATAGTCCGTTCGCGTTAAGAAGGCAGTGATTTAATTTTTGTTCTTCGACCTAGCACGCACCCTAACCAGAATTAATTTATAAAAATACTGCATTCTTAATGCGAACATACTACTATAGTAAGTAGATTTCTAGAAACTGTACGAATACACGGGAAAAATGAGATGAGACGGTGCCCTTAGCTAAACAGATCCCAAAAAGAACACCTGGGCCCTGTGACTCCCTTCACAGCTATCTATGTTATTACCTTTTTTCATCTCCCAAAACGAGTCTCGCGTTCCATCAAAATTTATTGCGAGGGCAATCTTTTCAGAAAGTTTAGAATGTTTTTAATATTTTCGATACTATTAGAATTCTTTGTTTTAATATAGGTCTAGTCTCTCAATGCTTGATGGAACGATGGTTCCGCCTCTATCTTACATAATGTTACAATGTTTTATTTTTAATTCAACATTTACATTATTCAATAACCTTTTTGTTTTATGAAGCGTTGTGGCTCAGTGGCTCAACACTCTGGTTCGGAATCCAGTGGTAATGAGATCGAATCTAGCCGGAACACACTTTGTGTTCATTGTACAATTTGCGGCTAACTCTCCGGTGATGGAAAACGCCGATACTAAACTCGAACAACCCGGAAAACGGCGGTAGGCTCGTCCATTACCACGTTGGGTTTGAATTCTCTCAGTGAAATGAGGGCTTCTGAATGTTCCGCTCACTATGACGGCTACAATAAGGTCGTGAGAGTATGTTATGTTAGGTCTTTGTTTTATGAAGCTGAAACGAAAATGCATTTGCTTTTGCTTATCAGTAAAAACTTCTTAAGTTGCTCTTGGAGTTACACTTGCCATTATGTGTATGTGTTTTTGTGTGCGGGTTCTCCATCAGACATTTCACACTTTTCAAAAACTTGGGCTTGATATGACTTGGAAGTACCTGAACTAATTATTCAACCAAAGCCCTCAAAGTATTTCATGATGAGCATTCCAATTTGGCCATTGAAGTGTTACAATAATGCTAACAGCTACCAATCCTCAAATGGTATACACTAATCTCCAAAGGGAAAGTCACAAACGATACGTTTCTCCGAATCTCAATTTGATAATGATTCAGCATTTTCTTTCACTGAAAAATGGAAAACACAAGCAAACCAAATCCCTCTATGATGCCCAGTCGATATTAATTCAGGAAAGTAACGGACGGTTTTCAACTAAGTAATAACGTGAGGCCATTCAATTTGGAACGCGGCTTCCACAGGAATATTTGGGATATGGTTACGGCATTTTTCTTTATTTCGAATGGGAATATTGGGAGGTGAATGGAATTAGGTGTTTGTTTTGACTAAAACCTTTTTTTATGTTCTTAAGTACCTGAAGATTTATTACGTAGGTAACAATGATTTTAATGGGAAAAGCCACAAGGAAGTGTAATCTTAAGTTCCATTTTTTTTTTCGAACCATAATATTCAGTGATATTTTTGGGCCTAACAAAAACGAGAGTGTCCATCTTCTTTTACTCAAAAACCGTTTTTTACGTGTAGGATTTGGTCAATTTATGGTCAACTTATGTTCCATAAGTCCTGTCAATAAAAACAATTGGAATTGAAGTCAACAAAATTCTGATACAATGACATTATAAATCTTTACATCAAGGTCATCTCTCATAAATGTATGATAAAAAATAAAAAAACATCAGCAACTTTACTCTATAGCGAAAATAAATGCATTGACCTAACTTAAATTTTGTCGGTAGACGGTGTGTACAAGTAGTCACAAAAAATCGAATCTGCAATAATTGAAACTACCTGTCTGCTATTTTATGTGCTAAGGTCCCTACCTACAGCTATTAAGCAGCTTAACTATATTTGAGTTCCGCGCTAAGCGCCATCTAGCGGACAATGCTACCCAATTAGTATCACACGTCACTGCGCTACCCACTTGCATTTCTGCAATCTGCATTTGCGCAAATACGTGTTACGGTCTACGAACATGAATGAATATACCTACTACTGCAGTGTTAAGCGCATTTAGTGCGAATGAAGTCTAGGATGTTCGTGGAAATATTTTATTATGAGTATATTGATTGAAAAACGCAGTTGTTAGCTAAATGCATGCAATCCACGCAATCCCACGACCCTCAGTATTGATGATTCACGACGCAAAGAGGAGACAGTATAAAGTTTCAAATTAAACTATTTTTTACGCTACTGATGCTGATTATCATTTCGTTTATAAGTTACACATTTCAGTAAATGAAAAATTTGAGCTTCACCTTCATTTGTCATAATCCCCTAACAAGGTTCATGTTATACAGTGGTGTATATAGAGGCGGATTGAACTTAAAATATCCTAAATATTCATGAAACGTTACCGCTACAAATAATTTTATGCGTTGCATGGAAGCGGGACCGAAAATACCAATCTTCTTAAAACGAATGAACTTATCTTCCCTTCATTTACATATTACTTACATAATACTTGTCAGGAAATGTGAAGCTTCCTTAACGATTACCATTACTGGGACAAATCGATACAAACTAAAATAGTATATAACTAACAAGTCCCCGTGTTCTATGGTAATGTCTTAGTACAGTCAACCGTATAAAAAAACATAATTATGCTTTCTAAAAAATACTTTTACTGTGAAGGAGTTAGAGACTGATGCATATAGTGAGCGCCAACTCTTGCAATCCAGATTTTTAGATTGAAAAATGTATGTTCTTGCTTAACTACTTAATACACAAGGCGGTTTTCTTTAATGGATATTGATCATCTTCATGATGTTGGTACGACCTCCACCATTTTTGCCTACAAACCAGTTGTGTTTTCGTGTGAACTTCTATGATTGACCACTTCAGGTCATTTTACAAACTTGTTTATTGTAAGGTTCTGAGTAATATTTAATTGATTATTATATTTGTGAAGTTAAGGATATTTTAAAGTTACTTCCTTTAATTTAAATAAGGCAACACTAAACTAGAAAAGTAAGGGGGGTAGACGAATAATTATTATAAAAGGCGGGTAGAATACTAGTCTGGCAGTCTGAATGTTGTATCGATACAAAGCGGAAGCTCTGCTCGAGCATTGAGCGAAAGTTACAGCTTTTATTCGGCTAGGCGTGTGTGAATGTGTATATAAGTGTTCTAAGTTAATTACATAAGTGGTGAAGAAACAATAAATAGTGAACAGTGTAGTGTGGTGTGTTATTGAGTAACCCCATCTCATATCTCAGAAGTGGGATTCAAATTGAACGCAATGCCTCGTATTCGCACACCCTCACCCCCGGCCACGAGAAAAACACGAAAAAGGCATGAAAAGAGACAAAGGCGTGCGAAAAAGCGCAACCGTGAGACAAGTGCAACTGATAGCGAAAGTAGTCGATCATCATCGCTATCACGTCGTCACCATCGCATGAAGAAGAAAAGCAAACGAAGAGATACACGCCCGTTGAAAAACCATCGTCGTGATAAAAGTAGCCAATCCCGGTCACGAGAATCTCTACACAGGAGTAGCAGATCGAAGACACGAGTACATTCTCGCGTACGCAGTCACAGGCATTGTACTCCATCCCCGACCCGTGAAAGACGTCGGCCTGCGCTCGTGGTAGGAAACCATGGGACTACGTGCACGTCGTGTAGCAGCGTGCCTGTGTGTGCACCGGCCAGCAGCATACCTACGTGTGCACCGACGAGCCACCAATCTGCGGCGTTACCACGCAGCATGACGCCAGAGCAACCATATGCGGATCAGCGTGACGGAGCACAGCGGACCAGGTCAGAAGTGCCGTATACACCCTCTAATGATAATATTTTACATGAAATTGCCCGTGGTTTAGCCTCGCAAAGACAACCGAGTTTTCATGTTAACGTATTACCTACATTCGATCCGTCTTTGCCAGGTCATCGCATTAACCTATGGCTCAATAAAGTCAATCAGTGTGCATCCATTTATGGGTGGGATGACAGACAAATTATGCATTTTGCACTACAAAAGTTAGCTGGTAATGCGAAGACCTGGTATGACAGTTTGCCTAATATGCTATGTACGTGGGCAGAGTGGCAGGAGAAATTATTGTTAGCTTTTCCATGTGAGCAGAATTACGGTAAATTACTAGACGACATGTTAAAACGAAAATTCAGGCTAGGTGAATCCATTGAAAACTATTTTTATGAAAAAATGTCGTTGCTTAATCAGTGCCAAATAGCAGGCAGAATGGCAGTCGATTGCATTGTTTATGGGCTTACAGACCGGACCTTGCGTACCACAGCACAGTCTCTCAGTTGTGAGACACCTGAAAAATTATTAGGGTTCTTGACTTGTAGCAAAGAATTTCATTCGTTTCCTCTCAAGTTAAATGAGACTAAAAACCCAAATGCAAGTATAAATTACACGAAAACAAATCAATTGTGCTTTAACTGTCGTGAACGTGGTCACATATTTTTCACTTGCCCTAAACCGTTACTTAAGTGTACAAAATGTAATAAAATAGGCCATTTGGTTGAGAACTGTTTTAGTAAAGGCATAACTCAGGACAAAACTAAAACTACAATGGCCATTAGCCACAAGCAAAGTTATTCTAAGTATTATAAAGATGTAACTGTTAACAACAAGGTGTTTCAGGCGTTCATTGACCTTGGCAGCGAAATAACAATTATTAGGTCCAGTGAATCAATTTTACTGGAAGGACCTATTGTTCCTTCAAAAGTAGTATCAATCAGGTCTTTTGGCAATACGATGGTGCCCACATTGGGAGAGATAAGATTACAGATCACTGTAGATGGTGTTTTAGGTAACGTGCAAGCAGTAGTAGTTGATGACCAATATATAAATACTCCAATATTGATTGGGCAGGATTTTACAGACCAAAATCATATCCTTATTGTAAAAAATAATGAACAATTGAACTTTTATAGCATTTCTAACGAATTGACTACTTTGGAAAGCGAGGACTTGACTGGTATCAGGGTGAAACTGTGTGAGGATATCAAAGCTAGTGGACAAAACCTGGTGAAAGTTTTCACGGAGCCTAGTTTCTCCGGTGATTTGTTGTTGAGGGCTGCTGTCCTAGGGGCTGTAGGTCAAGAGGTGGTTATTAAAGACGGAATTTATTCTTTCGACGAGTCAGGAAAAGGCAATATAATTATGATTCAGAGTGGACATGATACTCCATACTTACAAAGGAACACCATTGTTGCCAGGGGAAGACCTTTTATAGAAAAACGTAGTTGTTTTCGGATTATTCGAGATAGTAATAATGATATCGCACCACTACCTAACAACGCAATAAAGATCGAAGCACAGGTTAGTGATGTGGATAAAGATCGATTGATAGCACTTCTCAATAAATACCGTACTTGTTTTGCCATGAATATTCATGAACTGGGCTGTGTAAAGGATGTTGAGGTAAATATAGAGCTCAATGACAAAAGACCTGTAGTTTACCGAGCTTATCGGTTGCCTCATTCTGAAAGACAGGTAGTAAGAGATATGGTCAGTGAGTTAGTTGAGGCTGGTATCGTTCAGGACTCAGTTTCTGATTACGCAAGCCCTGTCTTACTAGTAAAGAAGAAAAATGGTAGGTATCGTTTATGTGTCGACTATAGGGCTCTGAATAATAGAACTGTAAAGGAATGTTACCCTATGCCAATTATTGATGACCAAATAAGTAGACTGGCTGGGAAAAAGTACTTCACCGCTCTAGATCTTGCTAGCGGATATTACCAAATTCCCGTGTCATTAGATTCACGTCACTTAACTGCATTCGTCACACCTGATGGCCAATATGAATTTAAGCGTATGCCATTTGGTTTGGCGAATGGACCAGCCATTTTCCAAAGAATGATCAACCGTGTTCTAGGGTCTGCTCGTTTTAGTGATGCACTCACGTACATGGATGACGTTTTGATACCGTCATCTTCAATTGAAGAAGGATTGCAAAAATTGGGCCATGTACTCGAAATTTTCAAGGAAGCTGGGTTAACTCTTAATCTTGAAAAATGTGTCTTTTTGGCTGAAAAAATTGATTATCTTGGCTATGAGATAACGGCTAATGGGGTTAGACCTGGGGAGAAGAAAATTCAATCAGTTGTTGAGTATCCTGAACCCCAGAACCAACATAATGTACGCCAGTTTTATGGCCTTGTCAGTTATTTTCGGAAGTTTATTAAAAATTTCGCCAATATAGCTCATCCTATCACGATGCTGTTGAAGAAAAATGTACCTTTTCAATGGACTTCGAAACAGAAAGAAGCTTTCTTGCTTTTAAAAGCCAGTCTCAGTAACAGACCCATACTAACTATATATAATCCACAAGCTAAATTCACAGAGGTTCATACCGATGCAAGCAAACATGGCGTTGCTGGTATTTTATTACAAAGGGAAGATGTTTCTGAACCGTTGCGCGTTATAGCTTACTACAGTCGTCAGACTGCACCTGAAGAGAAAAACTTCCATGCATATGAGCTGGAAACGCTAGCGGTAGTGGAGTCGTTAAAAAAATTTCGGGTGTATGTACTGGGGATAACGATCAAAATAGTGACTGACTGTCGGGCGTTGAGAACCACACTGGTAAAACGCGATCTTATACCAAGGATTGCTAGGTGGTGGTTGCAACTCCAAGAGTATCAGTATGAGATTGAATATAGGGCAGGTACAAAGATGAGTCATGTCGATGCTTTGAGTCGAAATATTGGTGTTCCCCATTTGGTAGATAGTGACTCCCCGCAGAATGAGTTCTTTCCAAACGTTATGCATATAGAGGTTGACAATTGGCTCCTTACGTTGCAATTAGGGGATGATGAACTCAACAGAATTAGGCAGATATTGTCAACAAAAGATAGTGAGGAAGAAGTTAAGTCGATTAAACGAGATTATGTTATAAAAAACAACCAACTTTATAAATATATTGACGATGAATGTAAAGAATTGCGCTGGGTCGTGCCTAAAGGGGCTAGGTGGCAAATATGTAAACTTAACCATGACGACATAGGTCATTTTGCATTCGAAAAAACTTACGATCGCATCAAAAAGACTTATTACTTTCCAAAAATGAGGCGTTTTATAAAGAAATACGTTAAAGCCTGCTTAAACTGTGCTTTTCATGCCGATAACACTAACTCTAAAGAAGGTTTCTTACATTCTATAGAAAAGGTTCCTACACCCTTCCACACTTTACATATCGACCACCTAGGCCCATTCATAAGAAGCAAATCCGGAAACAGTTATTTATTGATAGTGGTCGATTCATTTACAAAGTATGTTTTTATAAAACCCGTAAGGGATACTAAGACTAAAAACGTTGTTCGAGTTTTAGACGATATATTTTACACGTTCCGAAGCCCGAATCGTATAATATGTGATAGGGGCAGTAGTTTTACGTCTCACGCTTTTAAAGAATTTTGTCAAGACAAGAATGTGCGTCTTATTTACAATGCGGTAGCCTGTCCGAGGGCAAACGGGCAGGTAGAACGATACAACCGGACAATTTTAAAGTCACTTAGCACACAAAATCATGCTCAAGACGAAAAACTTTGGGATCAGTCTGTAGGGATAGTTCAGTGGGGTTTAAACAACACAGTGCAAAAATCTATAGGTAAGACCCCTGCTGAAGTATTGTTTGGTGTTGAAATGAATTGTGAAGTAAATAGTAGATTTGACGAAATACTGGAAATGACACGATCTACTATAAATATTGAAGAAATTCGGGAAGAAGCAAGTAAAAGTATCGAAGACAGTCAATGTCAACAAAAAAAGTACTTTGATAAAGGTCGGAAACCAGGGACTGTTTATTCGGAAGGGGACCTAGTTAAAATTACAAAAGTTAGTCATGACAATGATGGTAAGAGTAAAAAGTTAGTCGAAAAGTACATGGGTCCCTTCAAAGTTATTAAGGCGCTTGGTAACGACCGATATCGTATATCCGACATAGATGGCTTTAAACGAAAAAGTAAACGTAAATACAATGCCACAGTGTCTTCCGATAGAATGCAACCATGGATACATATTGCTGCTCTAGAATTAGAAAAAGAGTGATCTGTTGGTTATTTAGGAAGAAATGATTGTTTAAAAAATAAATGTGTATTGTTAAAGATGATTTAGAATAAGTAAGTAGGTGTTAAAGTCGTTGAAACACTGCGGATACTGCGGTATTGTTTTGTGGCTGCGGATACTGCGGCATTATCTTGCTACGGATACTGTGGCTAAGTTATACTGCGGATACTGCAGTATATTAATAAGTCTCAATGTCGCTACGGATACTGTAGCTATGTAATTCTGCGGATACTGCGGAATTATGGTTGCTACGGATACTGTGGCTTGACAGAACTGCGGATACTGCGGTATTAAGATGATGTTGTTATGGAAGTAGTACTGCGGATACTGCAGATATGATGTTGTTACGTTAACTGAATATCCAAATGTTTGATTGTCTGAATTAGTAAATAGCAAGCTTCTACGGATTCTGTAGTAAATATACTTATGCATAATTATAAAGATAGATATTGTTAAATTGATGATTTATCTGAAAAAGGAATGACAGTAAAATAGGCATGTGTGATTTAAATGTTTTCCTTTATTAATCTAAATTGGTGAATTGATTATATACAGTAGAACAATAATTACAATTATAAACAAGCCTGAGTGTAAGGTTGATAAGTGGCGTGTGTGGGGACACTACACGCGTCAGGATGGACGAGTGTAAGGTTCTGAGTAATATTTAATTGATTATTATATTTGTGAAGTTAAGGATATTTTAAAGTTACTTCCTTTAATTTAAATAAGGCAACACTAAACTAGAAAAGTAAGGGGGGTAGACGAATAATTATTATAAAAGGCGGGTAGAATACTAGTCTGGCAGTCTGAATGTTGTATCGATACAAAGCGGAAGCTCTGCTCGAGCATTGAGCGAAAGTTACAGCTTTTATTCGGCTAGGCGTGTGTGAATGTGTATATAAGTGTTCTAAGTTAATTACATAAGTGGTGAAGAAACAATAAATAGTGAACAGTGTAGTGTGGTGTGTTATTGAGTAACCCCATCTCATATTATAGATTCCAAGAAGTCATTGTTCATCAACCAAATCCTATTAATGTTATCAATGCGAAAGTTTGTATGTGTGGATGTGCCTTTCACGTAAAAACTACTGAATGAATTTTAATTAAACTTTACTTGTGCTTCTGAATAGCATTAAGACTACAACTATTGAAGACATATCACTTTTTCAACCTAAGTCCACGTGGACGAACTCGCGGGCGGCCGCCAGTTTTAAAATAAAAGGGTATATTTTCCATTTACGAGTCTCACTGTACTGACAAACGGAAGGTCAAGACGTGTTTTATTTAAATAACCCGACTAACCCATATCTCACTCTTACATTTCCCCTCGTATGTTTTAATTCCCTCATACATATTAAGAGGTCCGTACCGTGACTCACGAAGTGTATGACGGTTTGTACAAGTAGTTTTTTGTTTTGAAAACTCACAAGCAAAATATTACTAAGGCAACTGAGGAGAATTTTTGTGATAGAGAGAAAAAGCTTGCAAAGTTGCCATCGTTATTGAATAATAGTATTGTTATGGTAATAATTGAACAGGGTATCTTTGCAAAATGTGGCCAAATCCATAAGCTCTATAGAATAATCTAAAACTATGAATTAACCGTAAAAAAATGTAAACATAGTGTTTTTTTATTTAAAAAGAAACATCCTAAATGACTAGTCATTAAAGAATTATGCGTATTTTCGCGCTTAAAAATGACTTCTAACTGTATTACTCGTGCGATAAAATCGTGACGTGCGCGGGCTAATTTTTTATTTATTAAGGACAACTTACAAAACGTACACCAAGTAGATTCCAGTAGGTACATTCTTAGGTATTGCTAGTTACAGTGTTGCTTTAGTTACAAGTTGCCACGGAATACATTTTACTGGAAGTTGACATAATATACTTTTACAAAAGTATATATTTTTATTTATTTATTATACTAAATAAACCATTAGGAATTGTAGATGTGTAAAAATATGTGTGTATGTGTAAGTGTGTGGGTGTATGTGTGAGTGCGCGCGTGTTTGCACGTATGTGTTTCCATGAATGAACCTAATTCACTACCATTTTTAAATAGAGTTTAAAAATCCAAAATTTAGAAAAATATTAGGTATCTTTCTGGAAATCCATTCAGTCACTGATACCAAGTTGCTCTTAAAAATTTAGCAACTAAGCAGTTGGAGATTAATTGTAAAATGCGAAATCTCCCTGTACGTATTTTAGTGAAGTATGTTATTGACCTTGTATAGGAAGAAGCACATATTTCACTCATCAGATTAGACATGCATAATAATATATTCTCCAGTCACGCCTTCAAGTCCCGCGGTACCTAGTTCTTATTGTTAGTTTTTTTTCCCGGCTCCTAAGTTGCCACATCAAAGGTCCCGATCCTGTGTAGAACAAAAAATGTTTTGCGAAATGTTTCCTGTGCTATTGTTACTGTATTAGGGTTCTGCAAATAGCTTTTGGCTTTTTGCTGTGATGTTTTTAAAAACGGATAGGGATATCGATAAAGGAAATAAATAAATAACAATGGTTCAATAGACCATTAAAATATTTTCAATTATGGGCTGATTTTTCAAAAGTTAGATAAAATTCATCAAACCAAGTTACAAGTCGGCAAAATTTACAATATTGGATGTCGAAGTCTATAATTGTGTCTTTGATTGCAATAATAAGTCATTCTGACCTACATTTTAAAATCTGCCGAGTTGTAATTTATCGGTCTGATAATTTCTATCTGACTTGAAAAGCAGCTCTAGATGAACGGCAATGAATTCGCTACCTGACAGGTATTTTTTTCACTCTTAAGATGGTTTTTTTATAGGCCTGCCAGATCATAAGACTCGCCAATGTTGTAGGTATTGTGCTTGATTTATCAAACAAGTTTTTTTAAGGGACTGATATCTATATTTTTTTAATAATTTTTCTATAAAAAACAATAGAGGTAATGTTTTTTAAATTGACCTGTATGGTGGCTAAGGAGAAAGGTTAATTTTACAAGGTTCAGTTCAAGTCTGCAGTAAAACCTAAACATACAAAAACGTTTCCAACTTGACCATTTTTAGAACCCCTCGACCATATTTCGACACGCCTAGTTATTAGTTAGCCATTATTGTCTATCTTGGGTGGTGAGATTTTCGCTAAAGATTTCGGTTTGAACAAAAGTTTTTTTTGTCTGACATTTTGTCGGCTGCAATGTTGTAAAAACTGTAATTAACAGACATTAGTATCTTCGCGACATTTTTAGAGATTTGTGTGATATAGTGCCGACTATACAGTTCCATAGTAAATTTTAACATCCTGGCATCACCATGCTGGGGATAAAATTTACTACTAAAGGTAAAATCTAGTACTGAAGGTGTTCACTTAGTTGTTTGCGTTGTAGAGCAACAGACCGATACTTATGGCGCAAAAATTTCTAAGGGATGAACTTTTAAAAAAGGGGTTGGTACTCGTTACAGTTCACTAAACCAATTAAGACTTACGGATAAGAATTAAATAATCCTAACGGCGCAAAAAAACTTCATTTTTATAATCCTCAGATTAGGATCTAATAAAATTATCGTTCCATTCTTCCCTAGAGAATAATAAAATTTAATTATATTGTAACGAAATCTGGCCGTTAAGACGGGCAATAAAAGATTGTGGAATGAGATTATAAGAACCCGCCAAAAGGTGGTATAAAATCGCCAACCGCCCACTAATGGCATGTGGTCTATACGATGAGCGATTATGCCACATTACTATTTATATATTGGGCATGATAAATGTCCTGACGACCATATAAAAATCATAAAATGCGGCAAAATATTAGAGAAGGGAAAAGAAAACAGAACAAGTCTGAAACAGAATTTTATACAGCATGTAAACAAAAGGGCCAGCTTCAATTATTATAAAAAGATTATTTTTTTCGTGATCCAGACAAGAAAAGCAGTTTCACCATCAACGAGAGCGACGTTTTCGAGTTGATGACATAATTTAACTTTATACGCCGCGAAAATATTATTTTACTTTTTGTCCGGTGGCCATTAGTTCTTAGTCATTATCGCGCCCACTCGCACTTTTTCATACTCACCCACTAGGCTTAACTTGTGATGTATGTTGCATTTTCTTATTTAAATACTATACTTACTTTCTAACTCTGTGACACGGGAATTAGAAAATTCTCGTGTCACAGTGTTTGTTGCCAAACTCCTCCAAAACAGTTTGATCGATCTTGAAGAAATTTTTAATGTACTTATGTTTGGTCTAAATAGGAGAATAGGTCAAAATCTTTTTTTTTAAACTAAAGTCCACGGGCCGAAGTCGCGTAAAATGTACCGCGTCCGTTCCTTACTTGTGCCACCAAAATAATCCTTTGGAACTTATCAATGGGATATAAAATCGTTTAGCTTTAATGGAATTGACCGCTCGTCTCTGACATTTATTATTGTGTGTAATTCTATATTACGTCAATTTCATTTCATTGGTTAAAAGAGGAGGGTAATATGTACTGATATGATTTTAACAAGTTCTTAGACTAATTAAGTTATTCTTTATAGTGCTAACTTGATAATAGCTATTTCTATTTATTTTAAAATTATAAATTAACGTAAAACTTCTTAAGTTTAAGTCTTAACACTTATCATTTTTCTAAGAATTTATTAATTGAAGACTTTGATTCAATTTATGGAAATCGGTAATTTATTATGTCATCATCGATACTGTCAATGGTTTTCGACATTTCCCTTGACAAAAACTTAATTAAAAGCAAAAACAGCAATTTACGGCACAATCCAAAATTTTCTCATAACCTTTACTTACTATTGTTTTCTGAACGTGCTACTAGTGCTACAAGCGACCTGCCCGGGTGCAATGGGGTATAATTCATTATACAAAGAAACCTTCCTTTTCAGTCACTACATATTATATTTAAAAAAACCGCACGAAAATCTGTTGATTGGTTTTAAAGTTTTGAGCATACATACGGAGAGAGAAAGCGACTTTGTTTTATACTATGTAGTGATTATTATTGACTACCGATTTGGTGTTATTGTTGAGCAGTCGGCTACTACACCAAAGGTCGCGGGTTCGCGGGTTCGTTGTCTAGTATCCCATAAAAACGGGCTATAATTAGCTCATTTTGGGACTAGATGGCGCTGTGTGGAATAATGTCCAAGGAAATATTTTATATTTATTATGGTTATTAAAAAGTTACACAAAATAAAGTTTAGTTAAAATTATTCGCAACTCACGTTTAATCTCACAAACGAGTGTGAAATTAAACAAGAAGCAGCCAATTATTTAACAATACGCCTTTCCAAGAACCAGAGCTACAAATAGTTACAACAATCGCTTAAAATCAAACATTCAACACCAACATCGAATTAATTAGACAAACCAAACCGAACGTTTTCGCTCAGAATTGAGTTTTGGAGCAATTAACTGGGCTTAACTCATTAATACATTAAACACACGTCAGTATGTGATTTGGGGATGTTTTGGGACAATGCGTGTATTTGCGCAACCTCGTCCTGTGCTAATATGGGGTAGAAAACCTTTAGCCGCGGAAGGGTTGACCGAAATCGGTTAGAGATGGCTTAGGAGACTCAAATTATTTATTAACTTAATATTGGTAACCGTAGATAGCAAATTTTAATAGTGTGTGAATGTCAAAATTATTCCAACTGAGAAAAGAGTTGTGGCCTTGCAGTCCAGTGAAAAAGCACTCTGAGTCGCCCCTATTATGTCCCCCCCTCCCCTATATTTTTGTCCAAGGATATTTAGGATATTTATTTCAATTGGGGAACTGGGGCCTATTTACTTTTTGGGGTTTTGATACTTTTTTTTTTTTCATAAATACTTGTTCAATTGAAAATTTCCATAATAATTTTTCATTTAATTTAACCTGTTTAGTAAAGTGTTTTTTCAAATGTAATTTAACCAGTTAAGTATATGTCAAATGAGACTAAATTACAATACAATAGACACAATTACAATATTTCAAAAAGAAGCATTCTAAAATCAGACTTGGTCCCCAGTTCTCAGTCAACTCACTGCATGCCTTACTTCCGAACTCGTACGTATCCCCGTGTCACGAGGGAATCAGGAACGGGGCACTACCTACCTCCGTTTTATGTTACATTAACCGTAAGTAACTACCTGTTTTATTTATAAACCTTTGTTATGCAGATTGAATGAAAAGCTTCGGAAATGCAGGTTGTATTATTTAAGATATGGGGTTTCGACGAAACATCACACTTACAAAATTTGAAGCATGCAGGGTGCTAAAATTTCGTTTGTTGTACACGACCAGCTGCTACACTCACACAAACACACTAGGTAAGTACTACAAACTAAGCCATCTTACTCCGTGTGACAGTGCCAAATGACACGTGCTAGTCACACACACCTAAACTGGCAGCTGATGATATGCTTCACTCATGATTAGACGAGCTGGTGACGTCCGTCTTTCTTTTACGTCCGTGTGTCATGATGAATTTGACACTTATTTCAACGATTTAATTGAACCAAAAAAATATAGTTTAATGAAACAATTCAGTACACAATTACGAGCCTATAAATAGAATTCACCTTACTAAAGAAGTTTTTTTGTTCATTTGTCTTAAACACGATTTTTCCGGTATGTTGGAATTTTATGTTCTCTTTTTTTGTGATCAACATTGTAACAATAAATACACTGAACCATGAATGTAATCTTGATCACCAGAAGATTCGTCAATTTCTGTTTTGTTTGTTGTCTTTTCTCATCATAATCATTATCAGCCATAAGACATCCTCTAAAGATCTGAGAAAGTAATTATTTCGAGTCCAACCACATCAGGTACGTTTTACTATCACTGGCTAAAATTGTATGGTTGACCATACAATTTTAGCAAAACTCATGACTTTTTTCAAGACGTCATTGATCTAAAATTCCTCATACCAGTATCTTAATTTCTTACGTTTATTAACCGTCCCTTTATTGATATTCCGCCATTGATCAGGATTCAACAAAGAGCAACATTTCAATGAGCCGACACTTCCGCCGCTAGTGTCACGACGGAGGTGGCCTGTGCAAGGAATTTAAATTTACAGATAGTATGATTGTTTGGATTTTGGTACATATGCCTATTTTATTGTATCTTGATGGGTCACTTTTAAGCAAGCTAGATTGAAAGTGACCGAGTTTACTTGATCACTGGTGCAAAATAATAATTATGAATCTAGGTAACATTTTTGCCTATTACCAAACGCCATAATTGTGTTTGCACAAACATGATTGTGAATGTATGCTTTTATCAAAAGGATCATTGAATCAATGGTGTCAAACGACGGTCAGTAGTTTATATTTTCTGTATTTTTGTGTTTGTTTATTTAACTTAAAAAAAACTCAACGTAATAAAAATAAAGTAATAAAGTCCAAAGTGTTTTTTAAAATATTTTTTCAGATCATGCTTGTGCAAACCGAACTCCTTAGTATTTTTTTTAATTGTTAAAATTGTTCAACTACTTTTTGTTTATGTTTTTGTCTCACATTTTTCTTTGCATCACTTTATTATACTTTGCGTCCATCCTCTGATCCCTCTTCGTCCGCAATAATGCTTTTGGAGTTAATGATTCCAATTATATTTGACGTTGCTTTTGAAATCACGTACATAAAGAGCTTATTCTGAAATTTAAATGAATTTTTGATCAGCGTAAATATCGTTTGCCGCTTCTGTATAACTAATCTCTGTAATTGTGCCCATGTGATCACTGACGCGCATGAGCGCCTTTGATGTCAGTGGCGCGTGCGCATGGAAATGCTATAACCGGCAACTAGTTCATGGATATTCAAGATCGTGATACGTTTTTTTTCTAAATTTTGGAATACAATTGTCTATTACTGAATATCGGTAGGTACTAACTTTGATTATGTAAATGATATTGATACATTATCACGCGTCCCAGGTGAATCCCAGTTGGTGAGTTAGTGGAACTGACAGTTGTGTGGGCATTAAGCGTGTAGGCTTCTTAATTGCTAAGGCAGGAGCGTTCTTATGGTGAACTGACATTAAACTAATGAGTATACTAATAAAAGCTTAAAAATGGTCTCTTGTGTTCTTGAAGTTGAGCTGTTTATTTCAAAAAACGCTTGACAACAGGTGGAAAACAGGCTTACATACTTAATTCAGTAACTCATTGTCAATTGCTATGTATTTCTTCAAAAACCCAGTAATATAATGGACAACAAACACACATAGGCATACGGCCTGTTTTGTTGGATTCAATTATATTTAGTGAAGAGAGGTCATAATACATTTTTCTTACTTCTAACCATCTATAGAAGACACCGTCTAGTCACCAAACAGTGCTATTTAATAAATATAATAATGAAGTCGAAGGTGTAAGTAGGTATAACTTGCTCGCTCAAAACTTTATGTGAGTGAGATAGAGTATCACATAGTACAATAAGTACAAAATATCCAATACCCAAACTCCCTAAACTCTCTGTTAAGCCTTGCGGTTGACTGGTAGAGAATGCCTCTTGGCATTAAGTCCGCCAATTGTACTTTTTTGTAATTTTGTGCAATAAAAAATAAATAAATAAATAAATATCCCAATACCAGAGTAATACAAATAAAGTTCACTCAAAAACTGTGTAATTAAATACTTTCCCAGGGATATTCAAAACATCACGCCCCACTACATCGGGCATGTTCATCTAGTTAATTGTCGTGCGCTAATAGTCGATGACAATGGGTAATGTGCCCCTATGCGGGTCACAAGCTGGGTTGCCATTGTAGAATAAAAAAACTACTAGGTGTAGCTTTTCAGGAATATGTGTAGCTTCTCAGGAATATGTGTAGCTTTCCAGGAATATGTCGAGTGTGAGTAAGACGATAAAAACCCTTTATAATATACATAACAAAGTACTTGAAAGAGTTTTCATATTGATTTACTATTTAAACAGTCTTTTAAGCAATTTAAAACAACCTGAAAGAAATAAAATAGCAATATCATTTTTTACCTTGGATTAGACCTCGATTTAGTGTGGTGACCTACTGCAATTTCTGTAAACCACACTATTTAAAGCCTGGAGACCTAAACAGCAAGCTTGTTCATGACTTGTTGTTAAGACTCTAGTATATTAATTTTTCCTTTCCTTTTCGCGCACTAGCGCAAAATCCTGTTCACATAAATAAATAACTTCCGTCCGATGAAGTATTTGTTTCTGTTTACAAAAAGAAGATAAGGATAATATTTTTGAAATCAGGAATGAAATGACAAACCCTTAACACCGTTTTAAAACTAGCACAGCAACAAAAAAAAATACAATCAAATTACACAATTTATTATCTCAAGTTTATAATTGATAACATGTTATTATGTTAATGAAACCTAAAATACTGCACTCAAGATTTCTTCTCATGCTTAATTATACATTAAATGTGATTATTCGCACCACGTTACGTCTTCTGTAAAAAAGCAGCTGTATTAAACTTTTTGAATATATTGGCAACACCAACCATGCAGATTTATATCTGTCACGCTCATAACATGTTTATTTTATTATTGCCCTGCCAGCGGGGGTTATCATTAACACAATAAAAGACTCGATTACTCTCGCATTGTCATTATTCGCTCCCTTTTTATCTACGTACCGATTCCTTCTGAGAAAGCATATGATTGATCGACGTCAAATCGATAGCAATAATGATTAATGCGGAGCGCTATCGATTCGAGAATCGATTTGGGCGACAAATCGATCATGTCCTTTTGGATTAAAGGCAGATAATTCAATGAAAGTCACCTTTCTTTTTTATCTGTGGTAGAAGGGTTGAACACTTTTTTCTCGTTCTCAAAGTATATTCGTTTCTTTTGGTTGCATTTTGTCAGTCAAGCGCTAGCTGTTGATATGCTAAATATTTATAGTTATTAAGATTAACTAGATTAGGATTATCCTTATATAAACAGTACCTCTCGTGTTCGACTGTATTGTTAGGTATACTAGATGTCTTCTTCCTTCTTGAAATGGCCTTTGCTCCAATGTAAGAGTAATTCGTTTGAAGAAATCACGGTATTTGGAAGAGTCACATTCCTAAGGGAGTTTTGAAAATTCGATTTTCATTAATAATTGCCGTTAGGTGGTAAAGAAGAACCGTCTTACGGGATGAGTAACGCATGATGCATACTTCTAATATTTACTAGTTAGGTCTTACAAGTGCTCAGATTGCAGTTACCACTTATCCTTACATTTCTCATAAACTTGTTTTGTAATATATGAGTAAGTTGCAACTAAAAACTTAAATCCCTTTTTGTTTGGAAATACATCTAACAACAGTTTCTGCTATAGATACAACGCTTTGAGAATAGTATAGAATCTAGACAAGAAACAATGTTTTAGAATCTAGACTAGAAATCCCATTTGACAAGATCATGGAACGATATACAAGCAACAATGCGACAGTCAATTGACATTCCATAGGTCCAACACGTTTTACTCCTTGAAATTGAATCTGGCATCTCGGGTACAATCGATGTCTTAGATCATACCGAGACTGCCCCCATATATTATAAGCGGAACAAAAACAAATCAATGCGAGACAGATACGAGATAACCGATTTCGTATGCATCGTAAATCTGTACGCGTTACAATTAAACCACTGTCCACTTAAGAGGTTGTACACTTTTTCGTTTAACATTTTTTTTTTGTATTTTTAGTTTCTTAACCAAAATCGACAAAAAGGATGTTTAGTTGATGGCCATCCGTTTGCCGTTTTTTAGCTATTCCTGATGGTGATTTGAAGTCGAATATATTTAAAAATTCATTATAAAATTATAATATTCTTTTTTTTTCATTATGTTAATATTTATGTTCAATAAACACACGGCAAATATTTCACTTTGCCTCTAAGTTCTTGAAAATAAAGAACTGGGCCTAACCGTGTCGTCGGAGTGATATTTTATTTTTGTCAGAATATTTTCATGTTTCTGTAGTTGTGTGTAAATATTTCTAACACTTTTTATCTGGTCTTTCTTTATTATATTATGGCTATGTATGGTTTATTATTATTTTGGTAAAGTTATTTGTGTAATGGTATTTTATTTTTTTTATACTGATTGTTGTTTAAATATTAGCAATTGTTTTAATGAAGAATGTTTTAAATTAATCTTGTGCACCTCCTTAGTTTCTCTGTCTTACAATGTGGTTGACTGGCAGAGAATGCCTCCTGGCATTAAGTCCGTCATTTGTACTTTTTTATGTGCAATTAAGAATAAATAAATGAATAAACAAATGAGCCACTTCTTCGAACTCAGTTCCAACCGTTTCTTCATACAACGAAAAAGTGTATACCGCCCTTAACTGCAGCGGGTGACTGCGACTTGTACCTGGCGTTGTAATTGGAACGTCACTGGATATTGATCGAGATTTATCACAATTCGACCGGACACCGGCCGTTCAATTTATTCCATAACATTATAATATCTGTTTTATTGTACGTTGGCAGCACTGCGAAATTGTTATGCTGCAGTATGAGCGGCATTTATTTATGTTATAACTGTTTTTGTGTCGTTTTGATAGCGAGATCAATATCTCGCTATCAAAACGACACAAAAACAGTTGATTTTCTGAAGTTGTTTATAATAATAAATTAATGCCTATTCAGTAATTATTTTTGCTACCCTACCATGGTTCTTTTAAGACTTTTTTGAATTTTTCATTGAATTCAGATAGCTATTCCCTGTTGATAGCTTACGTAATTATACATTAACGAGAGATTAAACGTTTAGATATGAACTCAGTCAGCACAGCTTATTATTCCGTTTATAGTATATCAAAATATCATTAATATCACTGTGGGTAAATCTAGCAGCTTCCACTATCGTTATTTCACAAAATTTTGGCGTATTTCAAATTTGACGGCGGCGCGTTCTACTCATGGCTAGCCCTCCTGTAATATTCGAAAGGGATAATGAAGATACTACCTGTACCTATAACCGCTTTCTATGAATATGACATTGCACCGCGCAAACAGAAGCCGCAAGGTACCCGCCATGGTTCCTGAATGAATAATAGGAAAGCTAGATCCATCAGACTAGGATATGGCATTCCCGTATCGCAGAGCAAAAATCTGCATACTTTTGCCCATTGCGAATAGTGTCACTCCCGCAGTACTTTCAGGTAAGTCTGTCTAGTTTTGGACCCGGCGTCCTCCAGATTAACTGAATCTGACATGAACGCTTTATACTGAATTAAGAGGTGCCCATGGCGCAGTTGTGACAGTGATCGGCGACGATCGCTGTTGTAAAGCAACACACGCCGACCGAAATTTAGTGATGTGTATTTCGTCATATTCGTGTTTCGGAAGGCTCATTTAGCAGTTGGTCCCGGTTGTCGTTGCTAGATGGCAATCGTTAAGCCTAGTCAGAAGCCTTAAGGCGGCTTGATAACATCTGACATTAAGGTTGCTCACTAACCTAACGCCAATCCAACAATCCACACTGAACCTGCGTGTTGGAGTATGGCTTGTTCCACCTCATAGTTGAGGTGAGTCCTGTGCCCAGCAGTGAAACGTATAAAGGTTGTCTAGGTTATACTGACTTTGGCCGTTTGGGCCGAAAGATTGAATATTTAATATTCATTGAAGAACTTTCAGACGCCCACCAGCAAGGTGGAGGATGACCCCGATAAAGGCTGGTCTTGAAATCTGTGCGGGAGGCTTATGTTTAGCAGAGGAACATATACGGCTGTTAATTATGATAATAATATTTATAAAAAAAACATTTGTCAGATATCGTTGCCAGCATAAAATACGTCTAAAAACATTGCGTTTCATTCTTTCTAAATTCTTAACCCATCAGAATTTTATTGTTACCTTCTGATTACATGATATACTTGGCTTGACTTTGCGGTCAGTTTACAATAAAACGTCCTCCATTAGATAGTAATATTTTTTACAATCCACGAGGTTTTTTCTAAGCCCTTCAACTTTACGCTCACTTTTTACTCTTACAAAACATTTTGACTGTTACGTTCGAAGAAACTACTTCCTTTTTTCTAGAATATTCATTTGTGAATTCGTGATTGAACATTCCGAAATGGATTTGGGATGTAGTACGCAAGAAAACGTTTTCATAAAATTGTTATGTTGAAAGGTATTTTTTGCCATAAATGGTTTTTGTACACACTATTCCACAAGGGAATTGAAAATACATAGATGGGAAAATATCTAATATTCGAGATGTTTTCTGTTACAGTGTGAATATTTATTTAGGTCACCACCAAGTTGAATATAAGTATTTCTAGAGAATTTTAAGATCTTCTTTATTTATTCAATTGTTTTGATAGGCATGCATATAGCTATTAGTTATATGTTAATACACGCTATATACGTTTTAACCTACAACAAACCTTTCTGGAAATGTATAAGGACGGCTTAAGATGATGATTATCATCCTAAGTCTTAATCGTAAGCGAGTATCGTAGATGATTGCTAAATCGCAAGCGTTTTTTTTGAAAAGTGTATTTTTTTACGAGCAGAAGCTATATTCGTTAAAAACAAGAATTAACGTCGTGTTATATAACGTGTCGTTTTAAATAATATTACCTTATTAAATTCCCATTATTCGTGTTACACATTTACTTTCCTAAACTCACAAATTATTTTAGGCTAATTAACAGATTTGGCATTGAAGTAAGTGCAAGCTGGCATATCGATTTAGATGACGATTTTTAAGCACTTGTAACGAGTCTTTCAAATAAATATAGGTATTTTGAAATTTGTTTTTTTTCAATTCAACTTCCTACCTGTAGTATGCGAGTTGAATAGTAGTTACAGCTCAACAGTGGTACAGGCGTTCACATCAACCCTTACAAAACCATTGCAAAATGGGTCTTATATCAGCAGCCCCTATGTAACGGTCGATGTGAACGCATCTGTACCTTTAGTTAAAAATTCAAACCTTATATTTAAAAGATCTCACTTTATTTATCGAGCATTTCCCGTTGAAATTAAAACCATCCGGAAGTAGCTGCATTTAATTCAAATTCTCATTGAGACACCATCAAAAGCGCGTGAATGGTTCCCTTTAGAAGCAGTTATTTAATGCTTCGTCGCTCTCAAAAGAGTCCTGGATGCCATTTATGTCGCTAAAAGTAGGGTTGAGAAGATAATATAGCTCTCTCTTTCACGCCTTTTGAACTTGTGCTAGTGTCGGGGCGGCTTTGAATAAAAATTGGAAAACGCGCCGGAGGAAAGTTTCATTGTGAAGGAAAGGTTCGTAGCTGTTGTTCATTTTGAGATGCTATTTTTAAGACAATGAGCAATGATATTACAATGAAAAAGACGTAGATAGGTTATAGCAGTACTGACGCGAAGTCAAAAATTGTTCACAGGGTACGACGTAGTTCAATTTGACCGTGTGATGGTAGACGAGACGTTACTAGAGTGTAAACGAGACAGATACATGTTGCGCAGTGTCGCACACTCAATGCTTTGCTCAGGTACACGAAAAGTTCTGTTTTCGGGTGCCACTTTAAATTTTTTTATTTTACAACACTAACTTATCTACCTATTATATCAAAATATCATTAAAAATGAAAATTTCGAACGATGCCCCAGCAGTCTCCTCGTGTAGTCGTCGCTCGCGCTGTCTCCGTCGATACGAGCTAGATGTTACTCTAAACTCTCACAACAGAAAGAGAACAGAATACAACAACACAGCGACACCAAGCTAGAGATATTTGTTTTGTATGGATTAAAATTGATATATGCAACTCTTCTGTCATCTTCATTAACAGTAGGTACTTATTCGGTTTCAGTGCTCGCTCTAACATTTCTACAAGTACAAATGCTCTGCTCGGTTTAATGTCAGGTGATCTTGATGTAAGATATCTTAGAAACTCTTCATTCCCACATGGGAAGCTTCTAGTGGTCCGGTGGCAGAAAGTAGAGGATGCTATCAGGCCGTGAAAGCAGGATCACACTATCCGACACCTTATATTGCATTTATCAAGCCATTATTTATACACATGGTCTCATATTTCAAGACATCAACTCGGAAGAACAACGTAACTCTGAACCACAACTATGCCCAATAAATGATTTACACTATTTCGACCTGGCTAGTCAGCCATCCCACTACCCAACATCGCCTGCGCTTCTTAACATCGGTAACCGTCAAAATTCGTTAGCACTAAGCCGCGGCGCGGTCACATCAAAGAAACTGCAACTTACTTAGTAAACCATGAATATAAAATGCTATAACATTACTAAGACCTCGTTCAAGCACCTAATATAAATTATGGTGAAGCGGGAGCATCCAAGAAAAACGTTTTTCTAAACATTTTAAGCCCATTACAGGGAGCTCTCATACATCTTAAGCACAAAGTTGTATACAGTAAGCCACACTTTGGACGTACAGTTGGAAAAATGTCTTTATTGCATTGGAATAAAGTACGAACTGAATTGTTAGATACTTGATATTTGTACCTCTCACATTTCTCTCACTATTTATTATTTCCATCTCAGTCTTGCTACGAAAGGTGTCTAGTTTCATTTTAAATAGTGTTTGGATTCAGATGTTAACTAAAATAGGTTTGTGTTTGCTTCTGCGGGTCTTCGAATAGTTAACAAACTGGTATTCATATTTGATGCTATATGAACTTTCTTTGTAAGTTGATACGAGTATATTATAAGGAACATCTATTCCCTGTGAAGACCAAAAATTACAAAATATGAGATGAAAAACAGTTTTTGCAAGTGGAAGAAAGTATATATTTTACACATTTTATTTTTAATCCCATTGCCAAAGGTGATTTGTAACTAACAAACTATTTTAAAGTTCATGATGTGTTCAGCCTGCCAGTTAATATCGTAATTATCACAATTACTATAACTTTCTGTTAAGCCCTAAACTACACTACCATATGTTTGATTGACTGGTTGACATGCTTTATCACCACTTTATCCCAGACGGAGTAGTCAGACGCGCATTGATTGTTGCTGTCATGGTGAACAGTACATAGAGAAGCTTAAACATTTTGAATCCAATTCGAACCAAGCGTGGCCTACCACCGTTATTTTTATCGGTGTTTGCCTTCACAGGAGACTCTCAATGCACACAAAGTACAATGAACAAATTAATTGAATCATTGCACAATGAACACAAAGTAGGTGTTCCGGACAGACTTGAATTCGAGTCCACGCGGACTCAGACCCAGTGTTTAACCACTGGGCTACGACGCTCTTATTGACATCAAATCCCGTATTTGGAGAATAAACAAATCCCAAACCATTCACTGCAAAACAAATGACAGCAGTGTTCACACCACACAATAATATAGGCTACACCATAGGACACAGCACAGTCGAGCTAACTGTGTCCTGCATTTAGCAGGCTACAAGGAACCAAGCTCAAAGTCAGTCGGTCTATCGCACCCGCGTCACCCGTACGCTTCTCTCGGCAACTGTACCGCGACAAACGCTTTTTTACGTCACTTTTGCGCTCAGCTGTACATTTTCGTGTTTTTGTGATTAGAAAAAGTTCTGTGTACTTAGTGTAGTGTTGAGGATTTGTGGGCGATTTTAACAGAAGATTTGCTCTGATATACTGGTAAGTTTATAAGTTAAAGAACGATGTTTGATGTAATTATTCAAGTTTTTATTGCCTAAGCTTAAATGTAGGTACCTAATCTTATCTACATCACATCATGATTTGGGATAGTATGCCTTAAAAAGTTATCTTGAAAAGCCAAAGTTGTGACTGTGATCCTGAAATCGTGTTGTATTTTTACTATTAGTATCAAAAGTAGTAAATACCTTTTTAAACTACTATGAGTATCAAAAGGTATTTCATAAATTCAGTTAAGTTCATTACATTGGTCCAATTTTTGTTCAAACTTGAAATTAGTAACATTGAACACAGTTTGAACATAACACTTATTGCTTAATATAGTTAGATATCTACAATTAATACATGGTGTGATGATGCACATTCCTTTAACAAGTCACTTATTTCGACTCATTAATAATACAAAGCTTTTGTGTGTTGTATTTTTTACACCTGTCATTATGAAATACTGACAAAGGCACGGATACGAATTTGCAAGATATATTCATGTTAAGAATCTGATAAAAAGCTTTTAGATCTTTTATAAGGTAGGTAGCTCGAAGCAAAAAGTCTTAACTGTTAATTACATCTTATAATATTGTTAAGAGACGCAAGTCATTTAAGCCATTGTTTAATTTGTAGCATTATGCGTTGGACGTGATTGACATTTTAAACTTAATTTTTTAATTATGAAGTAAAATTAGTTTTAGGAAAGAAACAATTTTGTAGACAGATTCTAAACTCGTTAAAACATCTTCTTTAGTTAAAAATTTAATACGGTTTTATATTTGGTAGAGGAATAATTCAGAATGTAAAATTGTTAGGAAACATCTCTCATGACTTTATTCAGGAATTGGGTGATTACTGGTAGAGATCATCTAAGCTGAAATGACGCGCCCCTCCACTGCATCTTCTCATACAAGCAATAACTTTTGTTTACGCAGATGCGGTAGGGGGGCGCGTTATTTTAGCTAAGAAGATATATTACGTATGTATGTGTCCCGGCCAGACTAAGCTCGGGGCCTCACAGGCTCCGAGCCAGAGTGCTTAACCACTATGCCACGACGCTCTCACTGGACCACGACACTCTAAACTTGCTCGGTATTTTATGCACAAACGGATTTGACTTATAAACATTCCTAACATAAAAGTTATTGTTAAGGTAAGATGACGACCTCCTTCTATTGCTATAGTCTACTACTTCTTTCTAATTTCGAATTTTGCACCGCCAACAGCATTTCTGTCTTGCCCAATGGTTGACTGGTAGAGAATGCTTTTAGCATTAAGTCCGCCTTTTGTACTTGTTTGTGCATTAAAGTATAAATAAATGACACAACTCATCATCCAATATTTAAATATCAATTTAATTGTATCCACCTGAATAGAAGAAATACGGTACTTACTTCACATTTACTTCAGATAATTTTGTCGATGTCAAACGTATCAATTACTAACAGTTTTTTAAAAAACGAATACTTAATTGTATATACTTTTTTCTTAAACTCAACTTCTGTCATATTTTTTCCCCAGTCGGACCAGTTCTAACCAAGTTTAAAATGCAAAGCCGTTAAAACCTATGATAACCTTACCAATAAAACCTCGGTTATTTCAAACCATTCTCCTACGGTATAAAAGACATTCCCAAGAGAAATTTCTACGTTCAAAACGGAATCGCAAAAGATATTGCGGAGACCGAAAATAGATCTAAGTTTTCAAACTAATTTATTCAAGACTCGGAATAGGAACTCTTATTCACAATGAAATATGATTTTGGGATTTAAGAAAGATGTCTGATTTTATCCCTGTAGACTTTTTGTTATCTTGGTGAGAGACTAAGTTAAAGGTTTACAAAGAAATTAATTTTACTACCTAAAATATTTAATTTTTTCCTTCGTTGTCATTTTAAATTTCTGTCACTTCTCTAAAAAATAAACTACTTAGTTTAGTATTTTTTTAGGGTTATAGCGATTATATTTTATTAATTATCTATGCGTTGTTTTGACAACAACAACATAACTAAGTTAGGTTTTTGTTTGTATAATGAAGCCTTCTATAATTATTAAAATAAGTTCAATTTAGTTGAACGTAATTGTTTGTTAATACATCATTATAATTCACAACGATATCAGTTCTATGCTCAACCTTTATGCTTTTGTAATATGAAAATCTCAAAAAACCAAAATGTACCTCTCAAAAGTTTCAGCTACTCTTTAAAATTATTAGTTAACAAGTTTATCAATTACATAACGATCTCTTATTTTTTTCCTTTTTAAATCACTTCTGTCGTCATTACTTATCCCCAAAGGCTTAAAAACCAATTACGCTTACAGCCGAAGCTCCGTAGCCGCCTTACCTGAGTGCACTCCAATAATTTTGAAGTCGTCAGAATTAATTTGTACCATTCATTAGACGGAGTTAGAAGTTAGGTCTTTATTGCACCTGAGTTCTTTGCTGAATTCAAATGTGGCCGGAACACCTACTTTGTGTTCATTGTGTAATTCATTATGCGGTGATAGCAAATACCAATAAGAAAATAAGAAAGAAAGAAATAAGAAAACCCGAATAACGGCGGATGGTGGGTTCAAATCTGCTTGGCTAAATGTTGGTTACTGAATGTTACGTTCACAAAGACGTTTTTATCTTCCACATCATTCACAATCCTAAGCGTTCCATTGCTAAACATAAGCCTAAGATAAGCTAAGATTCCCAGAAGAGCTAGTTTTACAGCATGGTTTTCAATTCACTGGCAAACCAAACAATCTTCTGGCTCCACTGGCGCTGATTCGCAGAAATAATATTATTATATATTGTAAATGGTATATTTTGTGTGTTAAATGTTTCATGGTATTAATTACCAATTTTAAGGTAAATCTCACGTAATCATGCACACTTTCTTTGATTTTCTTTTCGTAATTCACGTTATGACTCCTTCAATTTTTCCGGTACGAGTATATCATTCCGTGGCGTCTCTATGTTGTAGAGCCCTTGACAGTCAGAATTCTAACAATTAGCACCGAGGTACAGAGTACTAATTAATGGTTCTAGATAACTCTAGGATTTAGCCAGATAACTGCGCAGTTTTGAGTAATCTAGTTCCGTCTTGATATTCGCAATATTCGTGTTTACATACTTTGAAATTTACCTGTCTCCTGTTCCTTCGTTCATGACTACTGTGTTAAGTGAATCGTCCAAGGCTTAAATCATTTAATATTTTTCTTATGACAATCAACTATAATTTTCATGTTGATAAATATTGCACTAAAAGAGTATTACAAACAGAAAATTTAATGCTTTGAAGAAATTCTTCACCGTATCGTAATTAAGGTGTATACCAGAAAGACAGTAAATTAAAATTTCACCGAATAATATTTCACCGAAACGAAGTTCAGAGTAGGAGGGCAGAACTTCCAAAGGTTATCGGATGCCCTCCATTAAATCATGTAACAAATGTTGCGCGTACCTAGCAATTAACAGTGTTAGAACAAAGCGTTGTTGTGTGCATGACGACATAGATGCTAATTTGTGCGTCAGCGGAGCACTGAGGTTGAAAAATGGGAACAGTGTGAAATGACCTTTAACTTTCATGTGGCTTTTGCATTATTTATTTTAAAAAAACAATATCTTTATAATTGTTTAGACTATGATTTAATTTGATGTATTTCTGACAATTACTATGTTGTCTTTTAAATCATGCAGTGTCTTTTTATTTGCTCGGTCGTGTTGCTCCGTCAACACAGCAAAAAAACAAAAAAACTCTGTTAGGCCTTGCGGTGACTGTTAGAGGATGTCTCTAGATATTATGACCGCCATTTGTACTTTTTTCCTGATTTTGTGCAATAAAGAATAAATAACGCTAAAAAACTGACCGCTTGTGCGATGACCTAGTATACTACTCGAGAGAATGGTGGGCTATTGCAGAGGATAGGGAGCGATAGAAAGATCCCAAATCTTTGAGACCTTTGCCCAGCAGTTGGATCTTGCACGTTAAAAAAAAAATAGCAGGTCATAGAAAATATTGGAAGAGAAAGTGAACCTGTGCATTACAATTTGAGTTATAAATTTATTTTTTGGCTAACTCAAGACCGTTTCGCAAAAGAATAGAGACTGAAAATCAATGTAGCTGCGTTTTAAGCCACCCAAGTTATTTTGACATTTACCCTACACCTAATGAAGATAATAATGTTGGATTGACTGTCAGGGATCCCTCTTCTTTTATCTTACTGAAACCCTTTTACAGATTGTTCCAATATGATAATCTACTTACTCGGTAGTACTTTTTTATTATTTCCTATTCAAATACACACTGACGCAATTACCGTATATATTTCTATTGTTACTTCTCAATATATTTAAATATAGTAAAATCTACGTATAAAAGAAACAAAATCCACGCTTATTCAAATGTGTGACGCGAGGGAACGCGAAACCTTTGTGCCCGAATTTCAGATTTCGTCTTATCGAATTCGCTAACGACACTCGCTACAGTGACTTCTTTGAAATCACCTCAAAGCGACACAATCGTATCTACCCTTTGTTAAAAAAGTAATCTTGCTTGGAGCGATTATATTTTTTGAGATGAACGATACAAAAATATTACGTGATAACTTTATATGTTTAAGTATGTCATAAGCAGCATATTATGCTGGGGGTTATAATAATGAAAGAAAGAAAGAAAAAACGTTTATTGATTTTGAACATCGCAACAGATAAAAACATACAGAACAAGGTGGTTAGGAAAAGACAAAAAAATAAAACATACAATAGAAAAACAAAGAATAATTTCCACCAGGCAGCAGTGTCACGATGTCCAAAATTAAATGGACCCCACTCAGCTAATGCCTGGACCTGATAGGCTCAGACGCTGATTTTCAGTGGGACCAACTGAGTGCATATAGTTATTAAAGTATTTCAAGAGTTAAGCTCAACTCTTAATTTTTTTTGGGTGGGTCCAATCAAACCTGGAATTCAATTTATTTATCAAATACCAATTATATTGTTTCTTACGTGTAGCACTGAATACTCAAATATTCTACTTAACATTTTAGATCAGCTCAGAAACGCATGTAGTCCAGTCGTGTAGCCTATAATCGAACATTATTGTACAGAGTTCCAGCAGTTTTTTTTCTTGGTGAGTATTCAAAGTTCTACCTTTCACCCGACTGCGCTAGAAGGAGAGGTTATGCTTTTGTAATATGTATTCATTACATTATTTATGGCATACAGCTTTCTTTCTTGTGTTATGTTTACACTTCTAGTATATTTTATTTAGCTGATAAGCTAAAAAATATTATTTTGTATTTTATAAAACGCTAATGTCACTTGTTAAGGTGAGGTCAGTCAGGTTTGAATATCAGACCATATAAGAAAGCGACGTCGTCTCACATTTGACAAAAAGCCTATAAGGCTTTTTGTCAAATGTGAGACGACGTCGCTCAAGTCTCGTTTATTCGATGACATTGTTCACAGAATGATTTCAAATAAAAACAAAGCAAGCCGAGCCCAAAATCTATCAGCTTAGAACCAGAAAACACCTGAATGATCAAGATCTATAAATGAGAATAGGTCAAGTTATGCCACTTTTTTACACTCAACCCCTTGAATGGTATCACATGACCAACAAAAAACCCTCTTCGCTTCGAAACAAAAGCTTTGAAAAAACAAAGACCCTATTAGTATGCATGCCATATTGTTAGCAGCAGTGTTGTTGCACTGGCAATAGTTTTTCTATCGATAATGACCTTGAAAATTATCCACGCTTACAAACAACAATAAGAACATTCTTGATTTGTAGTAATACTATGGACAGTCAAAGTGAGTGTTCCTGGTTGTATAATATTGCTGATATTATTGTTATTCGACAGTGTAGCTGGTTTTAGATTGTACCTTGTTGCCGCCCAATTGTCATAGGCATTTTCTATTATCGACAGTCATAGCGATGATTATTAATATTTTTTATACTTTAATTATTATGAAAGAACTAGCGCCCGCCGGCGATTCTGTCCGCATTGATGTTAGAGGGGTTAAAGAATAAATGTAAGACCGACTCTCAGACTTAACAAACATACTTACAAAATTTCATCAAAATCGGTCAAGCCCTTCCGGAGGAGTTTGGAAACAAACACCTTTTGATAAATAAAGAGATATTCAATATCTCTTCATTTATCAACTATTCACATCATGATGATGGCATCATGAAGGTATTTTTTTTCAAAAATAAGCAATACCATTGTAGGATGGTAATATATTGGGTATGCTATCGTTATTGGACATTAAAGATAGTATACCAAAGGTATAAATGGAAGTGTTAATGCTATCCGCATGCTTTTTTTAAAAAAAATATCTATTAATCAATACTATCAATAGTCTATTTTTAAAAGGTGAAATTACAGCGATTAGACTGAGTGGCAATTCGAGACAATATAAAAATGATTGTCAAAGGCCCAGGATACTTGATACCTTTGCTCAGCAATATAACGATATATCGATATCTATTTCAACAACACTGGCTAGCAGGCATCGAACTCCGATCAATAAGCAAAGGCATAGTGTTCTAAGCGATGCTAACGCATGTTAATTGCCAGCGTTGCTGAACTAATTATTGTTGTAGTTAGTAATGTTAGGTTGACTTTTACGTTTTAAAATTGGAGCATTTTTAATACACATTCATCATTCACGAATTTTCCCTACGAACTTTTTATATTTTTTAGGCAGAAACTGAAACTAGCATTCCCAAAGAAGATTATGAAACACAATTGTGTTTGTTTTTAAGCCTAATATAGTAAAGATATCTTCAGAAAAATCTGTTACCATTAGCCTAAAAAAAATAGAAAAAAAGGAATACTTTCCTTTTTGGCCTTAAAAAGTGTACAAACAATAAATGTCGAAAATTAAAAAAATATATATTGTTTCCAAGTCAACTACAACTCCAACTCGACAGTGCAGCAAACTGTATTTCAATGATAGAACAATAACAGTCCACAAAGTCATTTCAATCACTTTGTAATAAAATAAGCTATAAAGTCAAAGTGTATTCTAAAGAAAATATCAATAACTATTCCCATTTCTAACGGTAGTTATAATAAAGTTTTAATTACTGCATGTAAGATTAATGAAGCTAAAGACTGATGTGTTATTAATTTATTCCAAGTCACATTTATAAATGAACATTCAGGAATAGAGAATAATGAAACGGAAAATATAATTAATGATACTATTCACGTAGAAAATGAATAGCCCATTGAACACTGTTTGCCGCTTTCTAAGAACTTTATGGGGAAACTGTATCGCTGAAACTAATTTATGAACAGTGGTTTATTTGTGACGTCGTAAGACTCAAAAGTGAACTAAACAAAATGTAACACACTACATTTTAAACAGTCAGATACATTGCTGACTGTCATCGTCACCGTAAACGGAAATTCAGAAGCCAAGATTTTGCCAGGTGAACCTAGTAATTTAAATTGCCTTCCGTCATTACCAGGGTTTTTTTATAGTGGTCTTCAAGATGACATCACTCCACCTGATGAAAGCAGCCGTGAGGTCCAGATATGGGGTTGACAGCATTGGAAAACTATTTAGCTGGTCAATCTCATTTGGAATGCCTGCATGAATGCCTTTTCACGCCCCGCTTAAAAAACCCGGCATTGTAGGAAGAAGGAAACACATGTGCATCCACACATTTAGAAGAGCGTTCCACGTCTGGAAATCACGACACAGGAACGAATCACCGAACCTTTTGGTTCGACAGCCGCAGGACCGTGTGTGGATGTTGACGCAGACCAGCGCGTGTGATACAGGAATGGAAGAGTGAGGACGGGATTAGTTGGAACAACTCGGTTCCTTGGGCTTCGGTCTTTTACATTACTGAAAAGTCATTGCCATGTTTGTGTTCTGTCCAGATTTGAACTCCACACTTCACGGGCTGCCATCTTCAGGGCCACGATGATCTCCATGTTATTTTTGGACCCAATGGAGACGCTGGTTGAACCCAAAAATATGCCCTCTGAAATTTGGCTGGTTTTAAAAACAACTGTTTTGTGAAAAAATATAATTTTCTTATGGAATCAATTTTTTACCTGCATGCCTTAATAAAGCCTGATAAAAAAACAAAGGTTACTGACCTTTTTTGACAAAGGTCAATACGGTTTAAAACCTAGACCAAACAAGTAAGTTACAGCATAGCAGGGCGAATTCAATGAGCGATGAAGTAAAACAATTATTCAACGTCATATCAATAAACCTACTACATTTTATTTACAATATTTAACGTACAAAATGGTAATGAATCGGAAAAGTAATCACTAATAATGACTCATTAACACGCAACAATGGATTCAAGACGTTTTCTACACAATGTCATATCACACTGCGTTTGTAACACAGGGCATTGACCTCCGCGATAGACGTGCGTTTAATAACTATGCAGAACACAAACCAAACAACGATATATTAGCCATTGAGACTCACTCTTCGACCAATGTAACCAGACCTCCCACTAGTTCGTAGCATTCCCTTTCAAAAACGGGAGTGGTAGTTCTATTAATATTGGAAAATAAAACAACCATTGTCGACAACAACGCCGATTTCTAACATTTCTGAACGGCGATTCTAAGTAAATAAATATTTTTCAACTATAGTTTGCTGTTATTAGACCCAACAAGAGCTTTATTCGCAAAATAGGATGGCATAAGTTTTAATGAGCGTCCTTTACCAAAGACGAGTCTCATCCTCATATTCTAAATTAGGTTTTAAGTAGTTCGGTTAACTTTATCAAGGTTTTTATCGAGTAGTCAGATCCAAGATTTAGTCTGGCCGGAAGACCTAGTTATGTTCATAAAAGAATTTGCTGCTAACTCTACGATGAAGGAAAACCACAATTTAACCCGGACAACGGCTGAAGGCCCACCCTTACCACGTGGGGTTGAAGAAATTCACTTGGCAAATCAGTGAGCCTCTGATTTCGATTTAATTTATGAGGTGTATAAAAACCTACAGTTACCAACATAAGTGAAATTAGGTACAAGCCATCGTCGGAACAACACCGGACAGAGATACGGTATCTTCATCTGGTGCTCGACTTCTGACACTCACTATCTCCTGGAGTGTCATACAAGCCGTTACTCTCGCTTATCGTGCAGGAGAAATTGCAATTACTGCGTGTTCATTGTGGACCGTGTGTTGTAATTTTTCACCACATGTTGACATTTACACTAATCGATTTCGTAGGATATTTTTTTTAGTTAATTGGCACACTGCAGCTAATGTTCTTGCCCAATGTTACTAAAAGTGTTGAAAATGTTACATGAGTTGTTGTACAGCAAAAAACATTGCGATTTCAATATTGGAAAATAAAACAACCATTGTCAACAACAACACCGATTTATAACATTTCTGAACGGCGATTCTAAGTAAATAAATAGTATTTAACTAGTGTTTGCTGTTATAAGAGCCAACGAAAGTTTTATTTGCAAAATAGGATGGCATAAGTTTTAATGAGCGTCATTTACTAAAGACGAGATTCATCTTCATACTCTACAGCAGGTTTTAAGTAGTTCGGTTAAGTATGTCAAAAACCTAGAAAAAACCCAAGTTACCCGGAAAACGGCTGTAGGCCTACCCTTATTACGTGGGGTTGCAGAAATGAGCTTGGCAAATCAGTGAGCCTCATATGCCTGAGTGTATGTGGTGTATAAAAGCCTGCAGTTACTAACATAAGTGAATTTAGGTTCAAGTCATCGTCGGAACAACACCGGACAGAGATACCGTATCATCATCTGGTGCTCGACTTCTGACACTCACTATCTCCTGGAGTGTCATTCAAGCCGTTACTCTCCCTTATCGGGCAGGAGAAATTGCAATTACTGCGTGTTCATTGTGGACCGTGTGTTGTAATTTTTCACCACAAGTTGACATTTACACTAATCGATTTCGTAGGATATTTTTTTTGCCAGTTAATTGATAGAACGCTCTGATGGTGCACACCACAGCTCAAAAATGTTCTTGCCCAATGCCACTAAAGTGTTGACAATGTTACTTAAGTTGTTGCAAAATAATTGTGATGTTGATGCATCATCCTACTAATATTATAAAGGCGAAAGTTTGTATGTGTGGATGTGCCGTGTTGCTCTTTCACGTAAAAACTACTGAACGGATTTCAATAATTTCAACCTAAATCGCACACAGGTTAAAATTTATAAAGAAATATTACTTTTTGTTTTTCAGCTTTAGTTCACGAGGGCGGCCGCTAGGAAAAAAAAATAGACCATGTTTGTTCTAAGATTATCATGATAATCAAAAGTTTGTAGATTGGTCTCCAAATTCATAAATATACATACATAACTAAAACTTCCTTTTATACGACGTTCAGGTTGTTGGATTAAATCTCGAGCATGTCCTCTCTAGCATTCTCAGGCATTCAGCGTGTGATTTTTCGGTGCGAGTTGGATACTTCTCATTAGTATTAGTACTACTTCTTGTTCATCTGTCAGCGCTGAGCCCTCGTGCAAGTATAACAACACTAGCTAATAATATTGCAGACGTTTAGTTCCACAGCTTAAGATGCTACTAACCAACTTTTTGTATGTTTCTTGATTCAATAAATAAATAATAAATAATAATAATTGTCCTCGACTACACTTCAACAGTGCTGGGAATGTTGTTCAGTATTTATATTATGACTGATTTGATTAATTTCTCGCCCTATTTATGCCAATACTAATTGAATCATTAGAAGAGATTAATTGCTGTTATTACTACTATTGTGGTTTGATAATTATTAATAATGACGTTGTTATTCTGTAACTGAACTACTTTGTGGGTTTATTCATTATAAAAGTCAGTTGCAATAGAAAATGTTCAGGACAATAAAAGTACATTAGGATTACTGTCTGACAAGAGTTTTTTTTTTCCAGCAGACTAATGGTGTAAGGATACTATTCTAGTTTTACTGTTTCAGACAGTAGCAGTTCATGGTACTAATTTTTAATTATGAAAAATAAAGGCGGAAAGGTTCTCAAATGGCGACCGCGTACCAGACGACGTTCCGTGGGCAAGCCCTCCACAAGGTGGACCGACGATCTGGTCAAGGTCGCGGGAAGCCGCTGGATGCGGACAGCGCAGGATTGATCGTTGTGGAGATCTTTGGGGGAGCCCAGCAGTGGGCGTCGTTCGGCTGATATGATGATGATGATGAATATAAAAAGGTGGGAAAGATGTCAATTAAAACTACAGAGCTTTAAATCTTGGTTAAGTTCTGGCAACTATTCCAGAACATTTGAGTTTATTATTTAGCCTTATTTTCTATTCTGAATTCGTTATGCCTCCCTTCAATTTTTTCTCGTTTCCATTGTTTTTAAAGCAAAATAATTCCAATCCCGAACAAATGTTTCTTCCCAAAGCGATTCCACCGAAGCATTCCTCTTACGATTCATAAATTCCAATAAAAACTGATAGCTATCAATCTGAGCGGGTATCTCTGATTGAATTGTGATTTTGGATTCATAATGCGTGCGTTCAGCGAAAGGAGATAATACGTTTTGTTTGTTATAGCGATGACGTCATAGGTACTCAGATAAGGTCGAGAGTTATTTTTTGGCATGAGATTTTTTCCCAATGAAAGAAAGAACATTTGAAGGCCAAATTATGGGAGTACTCCAGAGTAATGGATTCAGCACCTCTCTTAGTTATTTTTGACAAAACTCAACACTTGAGTGTCAGGAACTCCCTTTTCTCAGCTATACCGGCTGCAGTAGCGGAGCCGGCCAAAGGATCCAAGTAGGCAGTTCCATAATTACTCTCTTTCTGTGAAGGGAATAAATCGGCCAGACGAGTTGCATAACATTTTGGGTGGAAACACGAACTGTGATTGCTGCTGAATTGGATCCAAGGTAAAAGTGTTAATGTTTTAGTCAATGAGTGTACAGAAACTAACCATCAGGATCATCAAGGAAAAATCCTTACCTCTAATTTAAGGCTATTAAAAAAGGTTGACACAGTTTTTCCTCTAAAAGCAATTTCAGCGCCTATTTAAATCTTAAAACTATACAGCTACGTATATATTACGTGAACCCAAAAGAGCCTACCGCCCCTAATACCATCCTTAGCCACAACCAAGCAACTAACAAATTCTTCTCATTATTCCACTATCCGAACAATGAAGGCAGAAATCTGACTTTTAGACGTTACTTGTTACATAGTTAAGGCGCCAAGGGACGCTCTAATCTGACAACTAACAAAGCACAATACAGCGAGAATGCCCGACTTATTAACGCACCCCTGTCACTCTACTGGGTAACTTTCAATTAGAACCATCCTCCGGACTAAAACCGCAAAAGATCTCAGGGCAGAAGAAAATCTCCAACGTAAGCATAATACATTGCGCAGTCAACAACGATCAGAAAGATAAAACTAGCTGTAAAACAAGCAATAGGAATGGTATGAAAGGAAACAGCAAAAAATAAAGATGGAGAAGAGTATGGCGGGCTTGATATAGGTAATTAGTGAGTTGGTAAAGCTAATCCAGTGGAATTGACAAAGTCAAATGGGTGATTTTTTGCAGCTTTTGATGGCAAATATTATTTTGTTAAAAATCGTGATTGGTCTGATTAGACTAAATCAGTTTGTAAGTACTCACAGTCTCTCACGTCAAGATTAAAGTTTCAAACTTACTTTTCAGCGATTTCATAAACGTAAACCAAAAAAAAATCATTATGTTTGCCAAAGTTTATGTGTTGAAAATTGTTGATAAAGTTGTTTCTTTTTCAAGTATATTATCCTCGTAGATTTAACATAAAGTTATCGTTGACCTAGAACAAGTTTCAGGTAGAAATTCACACATTTTAAGAGCACGACCTACTTCCAAAGGCATTAATTATATCGTCAAAGAGAACTTTGGTTACAAGTCTAGGAAATTTCAATTTTGAGCCGTGTTTCATAAATTTTCCTGAGTTAAAAGCAGTAATAAAGACAAGAGTTTCATAAATGAAGACATTAACTGTCATTTATTTCAAATTTTAGACGTAGGTATGTAAGGTATACATATTTTAGAACTTATATAGTAAAGGTTAAAGAGTACGTGTGTTTTATGTTGGCCTTCAAGGAATTAAGTATGTTTTGTTTGTTAATTAGATTTGACGATTTAAAAGTACTCTGTAACAGGTCTATTTAAATAAAGCTATTTTTGATTTGATTTGATTTGATTTCCTAAATGAGTGATTGTAGAGTTAAAATTTGACATAAATAATAGCAAAACAGTAACAAAGCTCTGTACAATCGTATGTTCAAAGATATCAACGTGCCTGAGACGTGGTCATACAAATTAGGAACAAATAGTAGTTTTTTTGCTTTTTTAAATGTTATTTGACAAAGAAAAGCAAGCATTGCGGATCTCATCCATAGTTAATATCTTTTTCAGTGTATGTATGTATGTCTGCTGATATATTTGAGTATGATGAATCCACAACAAGATCTCAAGAACAAATATACAACAAACAACCACGATCATCGATATAGGCCAGATTTAACAAAGTAATGCCTGACATCTTGCCACACAACCAAAGAAGCAATAGTTAGTAGTGTTTCATATATGGATACCTCGTCTTAGTGCCCTACATCCAAGTTTAGAGACAACTTGCGAAATGAAGTGATTGCGTTTAAGTGGTTGCGTTTTAGCTGAGGATTGAACGTTGTGTCGTTCATTTGTAAAAGACGGTATCCACCTATTATAGACATTCAATCACAAACATGTTCGATAAACGTCTTATACCCAACCAAAGCCATTAAAGTGCTTTGTAAAGATGGGGATAAGAGTAAGATTGATTGATGTCAAAAGATTGTATTTTCATATTTCCCAGTTGTTAACCCCTGAGCCAGGTCAGCCAAAAATAATGTCGTTGCTAAGCCACGGTCAGTTTGAAGCCTACTTGCTCATCAGTCATCACTCAAGCAAACACCACATCTGAATTGTCTTCATCCCAAATAGGAATTAAAATCGAATCTATCTATTTGTTCAGCATCCAACCGGTACCTTTCTCAGAACGCACTTCCGACCTATCGAGTGGATATCAAACACTCGATTCTTTGACCAGAGTCAATATTTGAGAGCCCGAAAGACTTTAAAAAGGCGCTATATACTCGTAGCTAGGATGTGATTTGAATAAACATTGTGTTTGAATAGAAATGTTATCGGGAATTCGGATCTGGATTCGTTGCTGAGATATCTTAGAACCCGTATTGGTGACTTTAAATCGTTCGTACAAGGCGTGAATGTATACTGCGTTATTGAATGGAAGTTTCAAAGTAATGTATTGAGAGCACGTGCTTGTTACATGTTTTTATGTTTGTTTTTTTAACATCAGTCTATTTTTCTGATTGGAAAGATTTTAAGTAGTTACAAAGAAAAATTGTTTTCAAAAATCGAAGAATGCATGAAAACGCACAATCAATCACTTCCTTCCTTATAAAAAACCACTTATTATATTTTTATTGTCTACTTTAAGGAGTTAAGTATCACTTTAATAGATTTTATTAAAAAAAATCAAAGTTAATCAGGATTTTCTTTTACACTGCGACTGCTTAGTATGCTAACAAATAGTTTGTATTTTACTGAATGCTTCTTTTTTGCCGCTGTGCAATTACATATTGTTGAAGTAACCGATACACCACCCTCCAAAACCAAGCGCATAAACTTAAATATCCCATGGAGTCCAAAGTGAGGCATCTTTTTTTTATTGGAACTAGGCAGTCATTTGACCACAATCTGATGGTAAGTGGTGATGTGGTCGATGGTGGTACATGTCTGCCCAGCAAGTGCCTTTTCACTTATTTTTGAAGAGACCCAAGTTATATTTTTCCGGAAACACATGCACCCGAAGCGAGTGACACTTCTTAGCATCATGAATGTAATCATGTTTTAATTCCAATGAAAAATCTCCATGACCACCAATAATCGCTTGCTGGTCCTAGAAATACTTTAACCGTATTATTCTCTAACCAGTAACTACAAGTTCTAATTAACGACAATGAACTATTCAGTGCTAAACATTGTTGCGCTTAGCGGTTCAGCGGTTTGTAACTTTACAATGTTATCGAGATGCGTTGTTTGACCGTAAGCGTAAAGTGTAAACATATCCCAATTGTTTCTGTTCCGATCACGATCAAAGCGCAGGTGTGGGCTTTTTCTGACGGCTTGTTCCTGTGTGCAATATACTGGGTTATTTCTGAAAACCAGAAAAATATATTTGAACGTCTTGGCATCAGGCAGGAATCGAACCCGCATCTACCGCATCTAGAAATATTATTTCAAATATCTAACATCTAACTTATTTCTTCCGAGTGTTGAAGGTGAATGCCTTTATCATTGATGAAATGCTTATAGGGTAAAATATACAAGAAAGATTCGGCCGGTCCGTTAATGGTCTCGGTAGCACAGTGTTTAGTGCAGTTGCCCAGTTTGCGAAAGATGCGGGTTCGATTCCTGCCTGATGCCAAGACGACCAAATGTCTTTGTCTGGTTTTCAGATCTTTAGTAAAGATACTGCATGAAAATTGCTAAAAACAAGAAAAACCGTAGTGGGTTATTTGCCATCGGAATTTGAGAAAAGAAATTGAAACGTATGAAGGCAAAACAACAAACGGAGAGATCCACTGCTTTGAATTCACAATAAAAACAGAAAAACAATAGTTACT
Organism: Udea ferrugalis; assembly: GCA_950022985.1. Lineage (NCBI taxonomy): Eukaryota > Metazoa > Arthropoda > Insecta > Lepidoptera > Crambidae > Udea > Udea ferrugalis. The sequence continues at coordinate 2,153,997 of OX465521.1, forward strand.
AAAGTGTGCAAGAAGTATGTTAGCTGTTTTCTTAATTCAAATAATAATAATGTAATTCTAAATAAAAATGAGATTCAATTAGATATCTACAGTATCTGAAATAATTCAGAATGTTTGTTGCCCAAAATTTTACTGGTCCAGCTAAATTATTCAGGTCTTTTACCGCCGTCAGTCACTATAACAGTGAAATTCCTATCGTTTGGGGTTTATAGTTTAACGTGAGCTTAATTTAGATAAAAAATCTTACACCTCTTTCTCTGATTAAAAAATGCTTTGAGTAAAAGTCCGCCATTTGTACTTTTTTATGTGCAATAAAGAATAAATAAATAAATAAATAAATAAATAGTGTTTTTCAAATTTGGTTTTTGGTTGGCCAAATAACTATATTAAATCAATAATATTGTTCATTGTGATTGAAATATTTATAGCTAGCCGGTTTAATAGAAAGATTCACGTGAATATCATCAGTTTTTGCTCGGACCACATTTACTTTGAAAGTTCCGTTCTGTTAAACATAGTAGTTCATCTGTTAAAACAAATTGTCGGACAATTTATTATGATGTACAAACAACCTGTCAGTTTGTTTGTCAACATTCACTACTGGCAACAGGTGGAGGAAACTTCAAAAGGGAAGCTACTGCAACCGATACGGATTCTAAGTAGCAGCAATACTGAAAACTTGTTAAAAGTGGACTGACAAATGAAATAAACATTATCAAATAAACTTGTTGTCAGTTAAGACTTTATTTTTAAACAAAAGAGAACTAAATAGGAAGTAATATTAATCTCTAACTATTTCTTTTCACAATGTACTTACTCGTTTCGTCGTACAAATTAGTGATTTAATTATCAAAATCAGTACCGTGTTTGTGTGATTTCTAGCCTTCTTTCGTTTTTTTTAGATTTCTAAATGTATTTAGGAGTATTTACATACGAACAAAGATGCCGAGAACTGGATGCGTTGGTGGAGGTCTGACATGAAAAGGCTTAACGACAGACTAGTTTGGAAGCGAAGAAGCGAAGCCTTTGCCCAGCAGTGAGATCCAAACAGTTCATCGATCGTTTTGTTTTTTGGTAAAAGTGTTTACGAACGTCAATTTAGTTGTAGCAATTTGGTCCCACGGGAATAGGAAAAACAAGATCAAGACTTGAACTGCTAAATTTGATAATTGACGTCCTCGTTAGCACTGTGCAATTCAGATGTTCTTAGGGTGTGTGTGTAAGGTGTAGGTTTCTATTTTAATAACGTTGATCACTACACGGTCTGGAGCAAAAAAGCCATTTTAAAACCAAAGTAAGGGAAAAATGCCAAAAGAAAATAATTGAAAAGCACTAAATAAAACCCATAACAAAACTTGTAGCAACCGAGTACTCGCATGAGTATTTAGCCAATTATAAAACAATTTGTGGTTATTTCTTCAAAGAGAACCTTTTTATAATTTAAAAATATCCAAGAGGTCTCAAATTCTCGAAACGGCACTCAAACCACCACTAAAGTTCGAATATCCAGAATTCCTCTCTAATTAAATTCTCGGTTCAAATTTCAAAGATATTTTTATTAGCCTATATTTTAGTAACGGTCATAGATTCTCTTGAGAGCACTCATCCAATTTGAATGTTCTCTGTAAGGGAGCTTGCAGACGAGTGACTTTAGTGACTGCTTGTGGCAGCAGGTGATTTGTCACTAGCTCAGTGTTGACCACGGGTATGCCTTCTCCGGTTCGTCCAAACACGTTGTGGTATTAGTCTTTAAACATCAGAAATAACTAAATTCCTTCATAACGCGAAAGGCAAAAGAGTGGAATGAGCTCTCTGCTGAAGTGTTCCCCAGTGATATAACTGGGGCATCTTCAAGAAGAGAATGAACAGTAATTGGTTTGGCTGGCTTTACCTTAGACCACAACATGATCAGGTGAAATTGTGGTCAAATGCGCGCCACCTATTTGAACTCTAAAATAACTTTTTCACATTTCACTTTTCTGTCCAAAAAAACTTTTTTTAGATTACATTGAGTTTTAATTGTTTTCTGCTTTTCAATACACTTTTAGAACTTTGAGAGCTCTTGAACGATCTTGAAAAAAGGTTTTTCCGGCGTCAGTTGCTGAAATTTTAGGACGACAAACTGCGTAGAGACGCATCACCGGCTGATGTTGCAAGCAGTCGCCGACAACTTCCGCTTGTCTGTAGGTTCTCTAAGAATGGTGTCCAGCTTAAATCAAATCAAACGGTTCTATTGCATATGGTTTGTTACTTCTAATAACAATAACTGTATCGTTTATTTACATTGGCTTCTGTTTGTGGTTATTGTTGAGATAATTCATTTTATAAGACTGGTTCGAAGCAGTAACTTCTACCCTTTCTATTGTGTTCACTTGTGTAACTTTATACGTATAAATATGACTGCATTGTTGAATTGCAATTTAGCAATAGTTGGTGTCTGGAACCTTTTGCAATATAGCAAGGATCTGTAAATTTAATTTCACAAGCTGGGCTGGGCTACGAAATATCGTAGTTTAGCAACAAAATGTGGTTACCTGACATTTCAACCTTTTTTTTAAATGCGTATTAATAGTAAGTTCGTATGATTTTACCCTCTATATGCATTTTATATATTTTAGTGTCGCAATATACAAAAGTATATTAATTAACAAAATCGCTGTCGTAAACTTCTGGGTATGTAAATTGATGAAATGATTTGTGTTTATTTAAAAATGTTATCTTTTCTGGTGTAAGTACACTTTGTATATATTGTTCTTTATTTTTATAATTTTGTTTCTAGTCATTTATTTTAGTTAAGTTTAGTTTAGTTCAGATATATCGTGGAATTGGAGAACAATTAAATCATAAATATTAGGTTCAGAAAAATAAATATGTCACGTTTACTGAATCAGGTTTGAACCTTTACATCTGACAGATACAAGTCAACAAACTCCTCTCGACACAAACGATAACTGACATGACGGAATTAACTTGACGAGTTTATTTAGAGTTAAAGCAATTGTTAATTTCCTTCAATGAGCTAATGGGCCAAATCCTCTCCGTCGAGTTTTGTAATTGGTTGATTGGGCACCTCCCAGAAGAGTTTAAATGGTAGACTCCACGGGGTCATGTTCTATTGTACAAATTAGGATTTAGTTACATTACTCTTCGTTTACAAAACTGTACTTACGTTTTTTATAGTAAATCAATGAATAAAATAAGACGCCATCAAATTCATTGTTCTAGTACCAAAGTCAGATTGTTGTTAAAGGGATCTGCCTTCAACATTGGTTGAATCACCCTGGCTCACAGGGTAAATATACCGGAAAGATTTGGCCAGTCTGTAAATAGTCGCGGTAGATACTGATCTACCAGCACTGGACCACCACCACCATCACCAGCACTGGGTAAGAGCAGCCGCCCGGTTAGTGGAAGATGCGGCTTCGATTCCCGCCTGAAGGCAAGACCAAATTAATGTCTTTTTCGGGTTTTCGGATCCTAAATGGAGATACTGCATTTAAAAAAACAACGTCAGATTGTCCCATGTGTTATGGACACCAAAATAACTGCGTTATCACAAAATATCCAGTTGCTTTTACGTTACCTTCATGTTTTTCCAAATGACCTGTAATCTCTTAGAGCAAGAGGAGTTTTGCTGAAGTCGATTCGACATCGATTTGATTCCTCCGCCTCAATCTAATTCCTCATAGATTTACAGATCAGCCAATGCCAAGGGACTCTCCCATTCCTCCCAATACGTAGAGTGGATTTGCAATCATGCAATTAGTAGCACACAAAATACATAATCCTGACACATTATAAGACATCATATCCCGGTGCTTCAGATGTTGCGAAATTGAAATAAAAAAGTTTACCTTTTTTCACATTTGTTCTCAAAATTCTTACCCAACTTCGCCCTTATCATTACTTATATCCATTTTCGGTCTGACCGATGTTTCATCAAGATTGTTAACGGATCTTGACACAACGAATCATGACCTGACAGGAACCCTATAAACTTAATGTCTTTAATCTTTCAAGTTAATTATACTTTTAATTCTAGACAGCTTTTGAAAGGAATACTTATTTCATGCATGGAATGCTGATGTGAAGAAAATTTTTAACGATTTGGTAACGAGGTACAGGTTAAAACTTGATGAGCTTTTAAATATTTGTTTGTGCCTTAGTGGTTGAGTAGTAAGAGCACTATGTTCTTAATTGCGAAGCTTTAGGTTCAATTTCTGGTACGTCCCGCAAACATTGAAAAAAATAATTAATATATTCCAACTGGGACGCTTTGACATTAAAAATGTGTTTTACCGATCAATTTCCTTAACAGCTAAAAATGAACGAAAACTAAACTAATCAATCACCAAAGCAATATAAAATTTAACCAAAACCCATTATTTATTATTGACAAGCAATTTCATGGGAACGAAGTTTATATTTCAAAAGCATTATACGACTATGACAACGTGTTTTTAAAAAACAACATTACACTATCCTAAATCTAGGTGGACGAACAAGAAATGCAAAAATGTTTCCTATTGCGTTATGGTAAAGTTTGCATTAAAAATGCACGAAATTCAGCAATTTAACTGTTCAATTATGAGCTTTAATACCACATCATAAAGATAATGTGTATAGTATACGTCATATTTGTCCCTTATCGTATCTTTCTCTTTATAGAAACTGAAGGCCAAGTTCTGTTGAAAATTGTATAAAAGTGAGTACGCTTTTTGTAATTGAAGTATCTTTTACTTTTCAAAACTATTATTCGCGTAAATAGGTCGTATATCTGAATACAATACACAATACACAGTCCTTGGACCATATAAATATTTTATCACACTACGACTTTGTATTGCTGTAGGTATATGCCTTTTATCAGTAGGTCAACATCGCAAGTCAGGTAGAATGTTTCTTTCATATAGATAAGTAGGATATATCACTGATACAGTCAATGTATACAACATCTATTGTAGTATTCATGAATGTTGGAACAGTAACCTGTTTGTATAATGTGTTGTGAAACATCGAGTGCAGTTTGTTAAGTTTTATAATGGGATGTCAAATCACAAATTTTAGTGATGTGATTTAACTTAGACGGTTAGCATCATAGAAAGTTTGCCATTTTGAAACATAAAACTTAATATTTTTTCAGCTTAAACATCATTGATTATTGGTTAGTTACAGGAAGCAGTCTTTATAAGTCCTACTGCTTAGCACAAGCCATACTCAAACCCCGCGTGTTGGCGATTGTTGAACATACATCTCGTACCTATGAAAGACTAGATTTTAACTTGTTGCTAGGTGTTAATCTTTAGGTACTAGTTAGCAGATGTTATCGAAACTGAAAGCCGCTGGTTAGGACGTTAGGCACAAATGTATAAAAAAACATACAAGTTTGAAACAACTATTTTCAAATTTTGTTACATCAGGACTTGGTCATCGGTTTACCGCTCTTGGCATTATTTGGGGTTGCACATGGTCGTGTGGGCGAGAACAATAAAAAATATGGTCGGCCGATTCTACCCCTTACAATAGTAGGGTTCGAATCGATTAGCACCGTGATAATGTACTTAGGATGATCGCTTTTGGGAACGAGAGGGTTGAAACTAGATGTATTCATTTGATACGTATCCTTTGGGTATTTTTTACTAATGCTTAACATTGTCTGCTCTGAGATTTGAAAATGATATCAGTTCTGGGTGCCAAATCCACAGTGCTAAAAATGTGCGAGCTTTTTAACAGCTGCTATTGACTGTTCTTTTATTTATTTTTTGATAGTTGTAATTTTACTAGTATTCTGCTTGTTAAAACGATGAAATGGCATGCTTAACTATGCTAGTTTTAACATATATGACTCATATAGGATCAATATCACAAATAGTAATATGAAGTTATGTATAATAATTAAGTTTGAACTGTGTGTAATAATTAAGGTTGAAGTGATAGAAGACCCAATATCATCTAGTAACTTGTTGGTTTGTTTATTAAAATGAAAAATAAGTAAGTGAACGGAATCAGAAACAAGCTATAAAATGCAAGCCAATCATCATCAATCATTCTCTAAAACATTTTGACATGAGTCGACAACTGCTGAGGCGAATTCAAAAACGCACTCACGGTACAACGTGCAAATAAATCATTCATAACATTCAACACTTTGGATCGATTCAAAAAATTACGTTCATTGAATTGCCAACAATGAAAATGGCTATAACAAAGCATCCGGTGGTTGTGGTCCAAGTCAAAAGTTGTTTTATTTCCAAAAACACAGCACAAATGTCTGTTTCATCAAAAACATTTGAGCTGGTGCAGGAATTTAGCCTTGAAATTCAATTGGCAATAGTAACAAGCGACGCTTAAGTTAGGCTTCGCCAAATGAGATCTTTTATTATCCTAAGATAGTATGTAGTTGTCAAAAGTGGCACCTGCCCCTAAGCGGGCATATAAGGCAGCCATCTTTCTACTCAAACAGCAGATTTTTGAAACATTTGACTCAGCCAAAAATGTCTCGTATAAGGTTTAAATAGGTTCAAGGGCCTAGGATGCACTAAAATGGACACCACCAGATGTCATGACACCAGAATACAAAGGACGAAGCCTTCGAAGTTGGGTGACCTTGAGCTTACTTATAATGAGTCCATACGACATTACACTATGAAAATAGCTGATATAAACTAATCTCGCTGTTTTAACATCAGTCAAGAGTCTTATTTTTCTTACTGCAGCTGAACAGCTGAAGCAGCTGAACTAAGTCTTCCTGCCAGGGACGTAATATGCTGACCACACTGCAATTTGGAATCTAAAGTGACTCCTAAGAATACAGTGGAATTCGCAATTTCTAGTGGTTCATCGTCCATAATAACAACAATGTCAGCCTGTTTAACATTAGGCATGGAAAATTTTATGCATTTAGTTTTCTTGGCATTGAGTAATAAATTATTACTGGTTCACTAGTAATAATTTATTACTCAATGCCTAGATGTGTCGTGAAGAAATGCCAAGTGATTTTTTTATTTATTTATTTAAAGTAGTACAATCGCTTTTAACTTGAATATCGCACAATGAGAATCGCCATAACAACGAGTTCGCCTTTGAACACTAAAAATAAAATAAATTCGAATACAATAATATTTTGAGCATTGTTTTATGCACGTTGAATCGTTTCGCGAATAAAGAGGTGACGTTTTGATCACTATGGGCTTATAATGGCGTTTTTGTTAAGACGAATAAAATACTTGAATATGATGTTGTTAGCTGGTTGATATAATGGGTTCGCTTGGTAGGTACATAATTTTATTCAGTAAAAGCTCTCTGAGGGCTAATTAGCTTATTTAGATTTGAAATTTGGTTGGTGGCGTCAGAAGGTGTCTTCTAGTTTGGTGCATTTTCACTGAGTTGATACCTTTGTGAATACGTACAATTTTGTCATAAATGATCTTTAAGTATCACGTAATGTAAATCTGAATAAAAATAGTGTGTTGACTGTAAGTTGACTAATAAACGTTCATCATTCAGCTCTCATAAACAAATTTGCGCGTTTACATAATTGCCATAAACCGCAGCAGCCGCAGGGTTAAAAGTCCGTAAAAACAAAACTGCGCACACGACTCCTGATGACGGCTATTAATCAAATGGGGGCCGAAATCGCACTGCGCCAGTTACCTAAATTTTTCATGCTTCAAAATACCAACATCACCTATCGAAAGACTCTGCTTACTAATGTCTACTTCTCTGTCTAGAAGTCAATTTCTATGGTGGTGAATCCTTGGGACTTTAAATCCTTCCTGAGTACTTCAGTTTGTGTGATGATGAGATCCGCAGGAGAACTAAAACAACCGACATCGCTCGAATGATTGCATCGTTAAAGTGGCAGTAGGCGGGACACTAGCGCGAAGAACCAATGCCCGTTGGGGCAGAAAGGTTCTGGAATGGCGATCGCGTACAGGACGACGTTCCGTGGGGAGGCCCTCCACAAGGAGGATTGACGATCTGGTCAAGGTCACGGGAAGCCGCTGGAGGCGGACAGTGCAGGACCAATCTTTGTGGAAATCCTCTTTCCTTTCCTCCTCCTCCTCTAACTGGCCTTTGCCAGCAGTGGGCGTTGTTCAGTTGACATGATGAAGAAATCTGATAACAAGGTTTTTTTAAACATACCAGCTTACGTATTTATGTTCACCTGCAATACGATGCAAGAGGACAACATTCAATGTTAAAGGGATTTTTCACTGTAATTTATCAATAATCTTCGTATCCAATTTAATACTTGAAATATACGAAAAAAATATGATTTGATGATGATATTTTTATTTAACTAATGTTTTACGCCATATCAAAAAAGATTTTTAAAATTATTTTAAGCTTAACTTATTGTTGTATCATTGTTTTGTCTTATTTTTTTAAGAACTAACATAACCATAGTTTCATTCACGTCAAGTTAGACGTAACTTAAGTTCCAACTTAAATCAACATACAACTTGAATCAGCCAAGAGCTCATCCAACCGGTATGCTTCAAACGTTTGCCAACCAAAATGACTTTCACATACAAACGACGAATATTAGCGGCTTTATTTTCAACAAACACGCAAACGAGAAACTATTTGGCATACACTTTCTTGTATTTTATGAATTTACAGAGAAAATTAACGTTGTTTGCTGGATACATAATAAATTGTGAGCTGAGGAACTTTGAGACGCTCTGTGTAGTTTACAACTAACCCAGTTGTGGGATCTTACGTGTTAATTTTCTTGTAAGAGGGAACAAATTTAGTGCTTGATTTAATTCCGTACGCACCTTTACACCAGCGGGGCACAAGACACACGTTAGCTTTCATCCTTACGTTGTTGATATTCGAGCCATCCACAATAAACGTTTCGCTGACTCGTACATAATGCGATCAGCTAAGGAGTGGAACTCGCTAACAGGTGTTCTCAAAACATAATTTTGGTCTCTGCAAGAAGAGAGTTTATATGTATTTGCTGGGCAGACATATAACATCATCGACCAAATCATCGAAAAAAAAAAATGAGCTTGCGTGCCACTTAGTAACGTGATCACCTTCACTCATGGATAATCACAACACCACTTTTGTCACTTTTTGTATTCCTAGTCTTATAAGCAAGAGTTCACTCTTCCTTCAAGACCCAAATGTTGTACCTAGCTATAAGGACACCGTTTCCTATTTTAGCTAAGGCAGGAAGAGATCGACTAAACTGAAATGACGCTCCCCTCCACCTACGCATACAAGAGTGCTTGCTTGTGGTGTGTCAATTTGTTGACTTGATTAGCCTATCAAAACATAATGATAACCTTTATTAAGCTAACATTACAATAAAAATTAATGCCTTGATGTTATATTGTTCACTACATAAAAAATCTTAAGCCCGTTAATTTGCAGACCGTAAAGAAAGAAAGTGACCGCAACAGGAATAAGGAATCTTAATAAGCCTAAACAGAAGAAAGACTCCACTAGCCCTTACGTCTACTTAACTAAGTTGAGCGCTCAGCGAGTCATCCGCATTGATCAAGCTGAGATAGCTTAAAAATCCACTCACCTTATTTTCATAGTCACTCAACATTCCAAAAGAGCGCATTTCCATAGCGACTTGCCATTTCAAAGGCTTACGTGTAAAGTTCTGCCAGTTACGAACTATCTGTGGGTCAGAAAGCAATAAAAGTGGGAAAATAATTATTATTTGAAACACTAACATTTGCATATGGACGGCTTGGTAGGAACACGCGACAGTGCATACACGAATGGCTAAGTATAGTAATACATTAACGTTTTTGCTGCTTCCCTGTCTGTCTTATCGGATAAAAACCGCAATGTACAAGCTACAAGACACTTCGATTGTTCGTGTTGAAATTCCAATCGCGGCAATGGTAGGAATGGATGGCTCAAGTCGAAAAAGGCAAAAGTTAACAAATAATACAGTGTAGTAAAGTTGGTTAAATGTTTGGTCAAATGTGAATGGATTCATGTTCAAATCACTGTTTATTTTAATGTTCTGGTACATAGGCCTCCCCCGAAGATTTCCACAACGATCGGTCCTGCGCTGTCCGCATCCAGCGACTTCTCGTGACCTTGACCAGATCGTCGGTCCAGCTTGTGGACGGCCTACCCACGGAACGTCGTCCGGTACGCGGTCGCCATTCGAGAAACTTTCCGCCCCAACGGTCATCGGTTCTCCGCGCTATGTGTCCCGCCCACTGCCACTTCAACGATGCAATCCTTCGAGCGATGTCGGTTGCCTAAGTTCTTCTGCGGATCTCATCATTCCTGATTCGATCAAGCAGGGAAATACCAAGCATCGCTCTCTCCATTGCTCGCTGGATGACCTTGAGCCTTCTTATGAGACCCATAGTGAACGACCACGTCTCACTCCCATACGTCATTACGGGCAACATACACTGGTCATAGACTTTCGTCTTGAGGCATTGAGGCATTTCGGACGCAAAAATATGCCGGAGCTTCCCGAACGCTGCCCATCCAAGCTAGATTCGACGAAAGATCTCTTTCTCGAAGTTGGACTTACCTAACTGAACTACCTGTCCTAGGTAAACATAGTGGTCAACGACTGCGAGTGTAATGTTCCCGAAGTTAACTATTAGGTGCAACATGAGCATTGAACATGATTTTCGACTTGTCCATGTTCATCCTGAGACCCACTCTTTGAGAAGCATTACTGAGATCATCGATAATAACATACTAAGTTCACGTCCTTGTGAAACCCCTGCGTTAGCTGCTATCAAGCCGTTATCTGCCTCGTATACGCGTCTTGAGCGCAGCACTAATCGATACATCGCCTTGGTGATATAAAAGTGGTAAAATCTGTCTCTAACGCAAATAAAGACTGAAGAAATAGATAAACTTCTTTTTATTGCATCTAACAACAGGATTTACTTAGACAAAACAGTGATGTGAGTACAATTTAAAAGATCAATAAAGAAAGATACAAAATTTTAATTTACAGTATAAATTATACAGCAAAAAGCCTTTCGATTTCTAAAACGTTAGCGGTTTGTGCTAGACCTACTGAAGACGAAACAAAATCTGGCAGACATACAAAATATCTAACCATAAAAATAACAAAAAAAGCTGGCAATGCATTTGCTTAACAATAAAAAAACAATTAGACAGGCGAACTTACCCTAATTATTTTTTTTTTTGTTTTTGTTAATGTTATAATTCGTTTTTTATTTTTGATGTGTAAATTCACAATACCATAAATAGGTGAATTTGCTCTATGCCTACCATCTACAATTATTATACTGTTATCCAGTGATAACTTTCTGTTACAAATTTATAGTGAATAAAATAAATGAATTGAATATTATCTACTACATAGGTTACTTAAACTTAAAGGCGTCTGTATATACATAGTACGATATCCTCACTGTGATGGTGCCACAGCAGTTTATTTAGTTCGAAAGCACCCTCCTAACACCGTAAACATAACAGTAGGTTATCTATGGCCGCCCGCCGAGTTATTAGCCTAGCGTGCTCACAGACACGCGGCACAGCCCGTACATACTGCCGCCACCTTCTTCCCCCATATTTTATGCTAGCGTGTGCGTGGCGCGCGACGCGCACGCACACATTCAAACCGAGAGCGGCACGTTTGTATGTAGATATTTTACTGTTCTCTGTTGAATGTGCTCCTAACGTCTCCGCGTCTGTAGTATGTGATATCTCAAACGCCGCGGGCGCAGTGCTAATCGGTACATCGCTGTGATACGAGCGATTACATCGTAAGCCCTCATAGCACTCGCATTCAGAGGGAGGAGATTAGGCTCAATTTGCTACTGCCAAAGTAAGATAACACCGGGGTGACGGATTTCTGATGGGATTTTTAGAGATTAGAAAAATAGGCAGGGATTGTGTTTTATCATTGAAGTTTTTAATTTGTTTAGCTATTTTTTCTCAACAAAACAATAAATATGACGAATAAAAACAATGGTTTAAAGATAAAAAATCCACATAAATCAAAAAGCGAACACGTCCCATACACTTTTAGGACACCCAGACACCTCACCTCAAATTCAATTTACTCACTCAGATTTAGGTGACCTCTCTGTAGCGACATCTTCTAGACATATGTCACTTTAACTCAAAGGCGTCTTTACATTGTACGATATCCGCACTGTGTTGGTGCCACAGCAGTTTGCTTAGTTCGAAAGCGCCCTCCTAACATCTCCGCGTGTGTAGTATGTGATATCTCAAACGCCGCGGGCGCAGTGCTAATCGGCACATCGCCTGTGATACGAGCGATTACATCGTAAGCCCTCATAGCACTCGCATTCGGAGGGAGGAGATTAGGCTCAATTTGCTACTGCCAAAATAAGATAGCACTGGGGTGACGGATTTTTGATGGGATTTTTAGAGATTAGAAAAATAGGCAGGGACATTGAAGTTTTCAATTTGTTTAGCTATTTTTTCTCAACAAAACAAAAAATATGACGAATAAAAACACAATGGTTTAAAGATAAAAAAAACCCACATTAATCAAAAAGCGAACACGTCCCATACACTTCTAGGACTTTTAGAACTCAAATTGAATAAGTTGCAAAACATACTTACAGTATCTAAAGTAATATTTATTACATAGTCAGTCACATTATTGTCATGAAGTATGAAATAGATAGTCCTTTGGGACTGACATTTAGTATGAAGTTAAAACCTACAAAAGTGAAAAGTAAAGAAATGGTAATCATGCTAATAATGTTTTTCTCTTTTTCAGATGATTGGACGAATGCAAAACGCTTAGCAGGGATAACAAAATCTTAAAAAAGATAAAAGTCATAGGTGAGTGTGAAACAAAAATAAAATGTCAAAAAACATAGCGGCAACGGAAATACACAACTTGGGAAAATTTTAGCTTTTTAGCTATCACGGTTTAAGAGATAGACCCTGGTGACAAACAGACACAGCGGAGGCTCAGAAACTTAAAATTGAAATGGAATTTCTTTGATAGAGTTGACTTATTATTGATGCGTATTATTGAACACAAAAAAGACTAAGAAACTGACATTTTATTAAGTAAACCTACAGGAATTCATTATTGAACCAAATTCCGAGCATAGTTACCTCCGAGTCAGTTTCAAATATACTCTGATTTATTCAAAACAAACCGAAAAACACAAAAGGGAATCCGATCAGAGAAACGGTTGTGTTTTCAATTACCGGAGACTTCAAAAAGAAGTAGAATTCAACCCGATTATTATGGAGGCAGTTTTTGTTTTGTCTGGCATTATGCGAAACACTCCGAGATTGATTCGGACGAGGATCTTGTCTGCATAATATATGCGACCTTTGATCGGACTGGTATTCGTATTTGTAAATTAAGCTTTGTTTCAGACGAAAACATTTTTGACTGCTTATGAAGTTTATTCAAGAAGATAGTAGAGACATTCATTGTGGCGAGCTATTTGTGGTCTTGGAGGTGCCCGTGGCGCTGTTGTGACAGTGATCGGCGACGATCCATATTGTAAAGCAACACACGCCGGGTCGGAAATGGGATGGGTGACCACCCCGACCGAAATTTATTGATGTATATTTCGGGCATCTCCGTGCTTCGGAAGGCGCGTTAAGCAGTTGGTCCCGGTTGACGTCGCTAGGTGTCAGCCGTTAAGCTTAGTCAGAGGGCAGCTTGATAACATTTGACACTAAGGTTGCTCACTAACCTTACCAACCTCCAACAATCCGCACTGAGCCCGCGTGTTGGAGTATGGCTCGTTCCAGCTCACGGTGAGGCCTGTGCTCAGCAGTGGGACGTAAATAGGTCGTTTATGTTTTTGTGGTCGAGTTGCGGTTGACAAGTTTTTGCGGTGTGTATAGCTTACTCAAGTCGTACGCATCAAAAATTTGCGTTTTATTTCTCCATGTGCCACTTTATAGTAACCGGTACATGTAAGAAAAGTTCAGATAACTTTGTTGTAGCTGAGATGATGCCTATTGTTTACTGATTCATGATTTCTTATTACGTAAAGCCCAATGATAATTAAAAGACGTAGATAGGTTACTTGTGTTAAAAAAGTGGGACCGGAAATCAGGACTTTCGGCCACCTGAGCAAAGCATTAACATTTTATCATTGGTAAAGCATTGACGAAAGTTGAAAAATAACAAGGATAACTGTTTAGACCATATATTTTTAGGCCTCATCATTGAAGCTTCATAAGGCGTTGTTTTTATAAATAAGCCGAAGAGGCTTGAATTTTCAGAGTTGTTAGGTTCAAAATAATAACCATCAAAACACTGAATCACTGATGGAATGAAACCGGGCCACGTGTAACCTTCCTCCCTAACGTGAACTTAAAACCAAATTGACTGTATTGAAACTAGTTCAGTATGCATTAAAGATGTATTGTGACCTTTTGATCGGTAGTAGGTTGTAGTGTTGTGTGTTGTAGTGCAGTGGGCTTGATTTATTCTAGGATATACGCGTTATTGTAGTGATATGAGTAGGATGTACAAAACTTTTTGGTGCTATGGGCCATGAAACGCAGCAAGTTTAATAAAAAAAAACAGGATTGAAAAAAATTAAAAGCGACCAACATCCTACTAATTCATTTTATGAATGCAAGGATGGACGTGCCGTGTTGCATTTTCAAGTAAAAACAACTGCATCCAGTAGGTTTAATTAAACTTTACAATAATTTAGCCTATGTATCTGAAAAGGACATAGCATAGGCTACAATTAATAAAGATATATTACTTTTTTTCAACCTTATACTAAGCTTATACCTGAAACTTCAACATGGTTGTTATGACAAAGAGGAAAAGTAAGAAAAAATGTTCACAGCTCGTGTGTACTAGGCTTATAAGGAAATAATCTGAGTGGAACAGATTTACATGGAAAGCAGGAGTTTTGCAAGAACCTACAAGAAGTTACGCAGAGAATGTGTATGTGTTAGCATTTTTATGATCAAGCTCAGATCGCATTTGCACTCTGAGATTAAATTAATATACAGAGCTGGTTTTCCGATCGCAATAAAATACACTGATAACACGGTTTTTATTTTAAAGGGAAATCTTATGTAACTTTATCAATAACATTATGTAAATTGTACTTCGCAATTATGTTTCTAGATATACTTAGGTATTTTCTAATAAAACTGATTATACTCAAAAAAATGTGTTCGTAATCTTCCGAATTCTTAATTTTCAATCATCAATTTGAAACTTAAATGAAATCATCAATAATCAAAAACCTTAGGCTTCTATAACCAAAAAGACTTTTGAAACAGTTGGTTACGTGCCTACTTTCAACAACCAACAGTCCAGTCACGGTAAAGGAATATTCCTTTACCGTGGTCTAGTTGAACTATACAAAATATTCTTGCTTAATTACGTTTATCACCAACCAAGCCGGAAACTCGCCTCAATTCCTAACAAATGTAAAGAAACAAACATAGACGCCAGAAATAAAAACCACAAAATCCAATTAAAACTGCATCTCATTTTAATTTTCTTCCAAACAAAGGAACGTCCAAAACAGCGGTATATCAACAAAATATAATAATTAATTGCAGTCATTAACAAGACCTAGCAAGAGGCCAAGACCCCCGTTGAGTCTTTAATGTGAACTAGTGCTATTATTTTCATTTCAATAAAATGGCTCCACGTCATCGGCAGAAAAAAAACCGCCGATAATAAAATTATCGGGGAACCGCCAGGCTATTAAATGCAGACCGTCCGTGAAATATACGGACAGGCCCCTAGCGCTGGCGTAGGGGTAGGGGCGAGGACAGCGTGGGGAAATTAGCGGTTTCAATTACTTTTCTATCGTAATTTTTTTAAAAAAATGTAAAATTGGTAACTTTAGTGAATTTTTCGGACTCCTAGAGCGATCACGGTCAAGAGCTAACACGAGTTAATCTTTCAAGTCCAGCTCGTCCCGCTATCGCCTTCTAGGTCTGCCACAAGGTCGTGTTTTGTGCGGTACCCAATCAAATCAATCGCTGTTCTCGGTGGCAGATTCCGTTAAGGCATTTGACAAACAAAACCCAATAGAACTAATTTTAGTTGGGAGAAAACATGATCTTGTTGTAAGTAATAAGAAGGTAAGCTCGTGTGAATCACGATTCATCATCACAACGGTTAAAGACTATCTGACAGCTAACATCGATTACGAATATCGATCCAACAGTAACAAATCATTTCGTAAGTCAAGTCAAGGTCACGCTATTCCTTGGTAACCAGACATAAAGTCTTGAATGAGTAACAACTAAACATTTTTCAGTGTAATTAGCATCATCAAAATCAGTTAGCAGTATTTTCGTGTCTGACCATGCGGTTGACTAGTTGAGAATGGATCTTTGGATTAAGCTTGTCATTAGATAGTATTTTTTTAAATGTGCAATAAATAAATACCAACCAACTTAAGAAATTAAGGCCATTGTACACGATCTTGTGTAAAACAAATATAATTTCATTTCATCATTGGGATAGTACAAAGCCTCTTCTGCTAACCTGTCAACATCAAGATCGTCTAGCGTTTCCAACGTGACCGCACCCGAGTCGATAGAGCGCGTAATATTTATGCTTACTTTATGCAGAGAGGCGGCGGATATTCTCAGCGTCGGAATTTGCCGCTTAATTCATTTAGCATTTCAAAAACTACGAGCCAGTGTGTAATGGCCAATCAAAAGGTAGTGGAAATACGTTGCACCGATGATATGGGTGAGCTCAGAAATAACTTCACGCATGATGGCAATTTTTCTAAAGTCGCTTATTCGATTAGAAGGTTCAAGGCGGTGCAGTGTGAATACCTCTGTCTACTTATAAAAAAAGCCTCACATTTGGTACCCAGGGCCCCTGAAGACCTGAAATATTGTCCGTGATGTTAGATACAAATGAACTTAGAATGCTCAAAATTCTTATTTTTGATGGAAATATAATAAAAGAACTGTAATCGTTTTAGCGAGAAGAACTATTCAATGTAACAAAACATGAAGGAAACTCTCAGATCCATCGGTTTTGCACCCTGAGCCAATAAAATAATCAACATCATTTCATTATATTCATTTATTTATAAGGTCTACCAACGTCTGTTTACACTAAATTATCATAATATAATACATGATGCAATCCTATTGGCAGTGTTGACCAGTATCAACAAGCAACTATACAAATTAAAAAGCAGTCTGTCTGGTAAAAGTTTAGTTAATTAGTCTTTTTCTTTGTGTTTGGCCTAACTTTGTTTGGTTTATTTTTATTTAGTAAGTTGGGATGTCCTTATTTAATAACCGCTATTTCTAACTCTTCTTTTTCCTTTCCTTTTTCCTTCATTCATTTCTTCCCTTGTTTCTCTCTCTATTTTTCTATCTATTACACTGCTGATCGCCACCGCTATCAGCTTAGAAATTTCAAATCCATATCAACCGAGCTAATCATAAAGTAAACGTAAGCACTTGATACAGTATCAGATACATTACGTGCTACACTTCTTAAACAGGATCTTACTTTGCAAAACCAGACAAATTTAAAGGCAGAACCTAAAGTAAAACTACAGGCAGTCACTAGCAGCCTCTTACAATATTCAAGAGGACATATTTGCACGTTTCCTTTTGGGTACATTAACATGAAATAGAGGTTTTTAGTCGTGTATTGGCGAGCATATACTAACACGTTTTATTTAAATGTTAAGAGAGGTTAAACGGTTTCTGAGTACATTTACTCGTAAACACTGGCAATCATATACCTACGGTTGTATTTAACTTGACATTTATTTATTAACAAATAATTGTAAAACCAGTTGGCAACTTAAGTGCTTAGTATGGTACAAGCAAACTAATGTCTTTCATAATGGATTTCTTAGATACTTAGTTACAAGTAGTTTTAATTTACGAGTAGTAAATAGGTGGGTAGGTAGTTGAAAAAAGTATGAAATTAGAAAACATTCTCACCTGATATTTGTACATTTATCTTGGCTAAGTTATCCAAGAAGATAGAGATTTTTCGAACAATAAACGACGAAATTCACAGTGCATACGCGTGAAAAGCAATGACCGTTAGGGCCTAAAAGTTATGGAGTGGAGAACATTCAAGGTCAATCAAAGCACGTGACCTTGGAAATCTATGGGCTTATGTTCAGCAGAAGGCATCATGCTGCTATTGATGAAAGAAAGAAAGAAAGAAAAATAATTTATTCAGTGGCATAATACAATGCAAAGATAAACATGATGATGTTGATAAGGGTGTTCAGACGGTAATTACTGTGATGTACCTAATCCATGGATCCAGATTTGTTCATTTTGGGGGTCAGATCATCGTGGCGTGAGGGTCTTTGACTGTAATTTCATTTAAAGACATCTCCATGTATTTCATTTGAGTTTTTTGCACTATATAAGGCTAGCTCAAAATTCGCAACAAGAATATCTGGCACAAAACATAACAACTGCTGTCAAATAAAAAACCAGTCATCAGCCCTCACTAGATGTAAAATAGCCCCGAAAACCCACAGCTCAAATAACAGGAGTCGGACCGTAATCATCCCACCGGGGTCCAATCGACGAATGAAAAGTCGCCTTCAATTAATTAAGGGAACCCTGCCGATAGACCGTGAGAACCAGGCGTGAGTGCTGGCGGGAGAGCGGATCTCTAATTGGCAATAACTCTATCTGACTTCAAGCAAGTCTAGTGCACAGTGAAGAAATTGCTTGGTACTAATTCAGCTTTTTTTTGTGCAAAACCTTATTTCGTCTGTGCCAAAAATTTTAAAAAAAAAATTTTCACTTTAAATTGAATAAAAAAATGTTCAAGTGTGAGTTTTTTCAGCGATAGTATCATAACTTGGACAGGAATACAATAAGGTCTCGAAGTATCTTGTTAGTAACAACAACAATAATATACATGTATGCAAGTAGTTGATCATTACCCTTCCCTTTAATACACTTTTAATAAACTCTTGAATAGACCTTTTATAACTTTATCCACAAAAAGATAACCACCCTTACCAACTTTATAATGAGTTCATTAAGCCTTCAGTCCTTTCTTTCCGGCGATAATACTATTGGAAGATTTTCGATTGAAGTTCCCAAAAGTTAAGGATTGATCTATAATAGGCTATTTGGCTTGTCAAAAATATTCGTGAGCTTCGAGCATTCAATCTATTTAAGTAGCCATTTATGGATTCAAGTTTTCTAATCATGTCAAGTTTCCTAATTTGGATCTTTGGGTCAATTTAAAAGATTTAAAAGTTTATATTTAGGTAATAGCCGCATCATTGTTACTGTTTTTTCTACCTTTTGAGCATTTTTTCTAGTTTTGATTTGCAAATATATTTTTTGTTTTGTCATTACCATCTGAATGTTTTTTATTAACTACTGCAGCATTATTCCAATGTTTAGGTATACAGTATGTTTATTAGTTAGTTTTATATCAATTTGTTTTCACGCTTCGAAAGTTCTGTGTAATCTGCTTGAATAAAGAATATTTAAAATTTAAATTCCAGCCTCTTCATAGTCAACAATATTTATTTTTTAGTCATAGGGTAAATATACCAGAAAAAATCGGCCGGTCTGTTAATGGTCTCGGTAGCATAGTGTAAAGTGCAGTGCAGTCACACGGTTTGCGAAAGATGCGGGTTCGATTCCTGCCTGATGCCAACATGACCATATGTCTTTTTCTGGTTTTCAGATCTTTAGTAAAGATACTGCATGGAAAATGCTAAAACAATAATAAAACATATTTAATTTTGTTCAAAATATTTTTTGTAACCTAGAGATAATGGCAGCAACAAGCAATTTGTCACGTTAACAAGGTCTCAATTATCTGATGATATTGATTCGTGCGGTCAGGCGCAGATTACCGCTGATAGCCTGGTTCTGATTGATGGTGTCTGTGCAATGCTGGTTACAGATGTAGTTGCGGTGAAAGGGGTAGCGAGGTTCATCAATCAATTAATGACTCAATGGTGCAGTGGTGCAAGGTGCTTTTAGCGCTGAAGGTATTCATGTTGTTACTAAAGATCTGAAAACCAGAAAAAGACATTCAGTCATCTTGGCATCAGGCTGGAATCGAAGCCGCATCTTTCGTAAATGAGGCGACTGCACTAACCACTGTGCTATCGAGACCATTAACAGACCGGCTGATGCTTTTTGGTATATTTACCCTATGAGCCAAAGTGATTTCATCAATGTTAAAGGCATCCACCTTCAACATAGTGTAGGTGGTTCGTAGCTTGTTTATTTAGGTACGGTGTAAAATTATTGTAAAACGTGCTTAGTTTCGGTTCTAATGATCTTGGTGGAAAGGTATGAAGTACTAGATATTAATTCACACACATGAGATTTAGTATTCATCAATGACTGGCAATCGCAACCTTTTGTTAAAAGTGGCGTAGACTACAAAGATGAAAAATACACTACTTAAATTGTTCATTCATGTTCAGTAAGTATACTAAACTTCTTGTTGAATATTTTTGAAATTAAACATCACAGAATGAACTTCACTTAAAATAATCGCTAAACTTTACACTGTGCTAACACAAAAACTAAGCTTAGCAAAATAAGGGTTCGTCAGCACGTGCGAATGCTTGTTAAGGCACGTGCACACGCGAGCGGCACGCGTCCTGTCCGTATGACGTGTCATTTTGAACGGATCGCGTAATTTTTTTGACACCACTAGAAGCTTCCTGTTAACTGTGTTAGTGGTGTTCGCTTTTATTTCGAAAGAGTTAAAAGTAAGGACTTAAATGTGAGTAAACTTGAAATCTTGAATAAATAGGTTATTATTCCACACAGCACCTCGCCGTTTAGCCCGACAAGAAGCAAAGCTTGAGTTATAATAGTAACTAGTCAAAATTATGTTATTTTTACTTAAGTGTCACTTATTTAGAAAATTCTGATTAAGTGATCTAGGTACTCCTTTAAGGTCTACAGTGTAGATTCTGAAAAAAATTGTTTCCTTACTTTATTATACTTACCTAAACCTTTCTCATTTTGTTTAATATCTCAAAATATCTTTATTATATTTACACCACCAATGCCAGCTAAGGCACAAGCCTGTCTCCATGATAAGACAAGTTGCGAACGCATCATTTTTTGAAGGCTGTGTCAACTGTTTGCTTCCGATATATTCACACTCTTATCTTAAAACCACTGTCAGTTATTGACAGGGAGACACGCCGTCTGGGTCTGTTAAATAGTATTTATAAAATTTTGTTGTAGATATCATGATCAAACGATGTTTGATAGAAAATTGTAGGGAATCCTATCACTAAAAAAATTTTGAAGATTCCCAAATTCCCATTGAAAACTTGTGGCTGAGCATTTTAATAAGCAACCCAGATAAATATATTGTAGACATTACTGTGGTTTCAAAAAGCATGTCTTATAATTGTATAGTTTAAAAAGGTACAGTCTTTTCTTGTGGATTTTAAAAAAAACATTGTATCATTGCACAAGTTCTATAGCACATTTTCAAACTAAATCCCTATTAATTATTGGAAACTTCTAGCTACATATAGCAATCAAGTTTAGTGTCACGCTATTATCAAGCGCATGTTAAGGCCCAGACTCCACCAGAGCTGAGCGGAGATGTGCGGCGTCGAGCTGTGTTTACAACAACCAATGGAATTGCGTTATTCACACATGGAGATGTGGAGATGTGATTCTATTGGTGTTGAAAACACAGCTCGACGCCGCACATCTCCGCTCAGCTCTGGTGGAGTCTGGGCCTAAGGGGGGCGAGAAGGGTAACGGGTAGCACTCGAGGGGTAAAAGGGGTAACGGGTAGCACAACGGGATTTTTCGACCTGTCAGTGACGTCACGACTGTTATTGAAACGTTCAGCGAGGCGTGTAGGGTTGATTCGCTCGAAATGTATTAACAATTGGCGAAGTTCTTAAAATATTTTGGAACTGAAGTTACCATAATTACAGTTATAATTGTATTTTTCAAGATACCTGAACTGTATTTATTAATGTGTTGCGATGTTGAAGTTGCCAAAAAGGAATACAATTTAAGAGGATAGGGGAACCACAGCTATGCTTGACTTTGAAGAACCAAGATCTGATCTGTACAAAACAACGTTTAGGCAGATAGTTAAATTAATACAGTAATACTGTATTTGTTTTTTTTCAGCTTTACAAAGTAAATTTTGCTTTTAAAACACTGGGTAATCGTTTCACCGTTCAGTACCTACATAACTTGTGATATTTGAGCATTTAATATTAAATACTGTAACTCGTGAAACCCTGGTGTCAACTTTTAATTTGCGCTCTATTTCCAGCGCCTCCCATCGGAGCGGGCGCCGACGCAGCTAAATTGCACCGTCATGTCACGTGACACTAGATTTGACACGTGACAGCTCATTCCGAGCGTGTCATTTTTAGAAATGTTGTCATTTTACGCACATAACGATGCATAGCATCAAATAAAGGTCTCCTGGTGAGAGTCTACTCTGAGGTAATTTCGAGCGAGCTTGACTCCAGGTGACTAAAAATGGCGCCAAACGCAAGTAAGTCAAACTCACTACTATATAAATTAAAGGAGAATTAATTTAAATTTGTAGAAAGCGGAACCGGAAGTGGACGCGCTCTCACAGGATGCATGTATGCGATGCAATATATCTACCAATTTTATTAGTAATACCTGTGTACAATTTTGCTATTTTTACAAAAGAGTGTTCTCAAAACACCTTAACCTAAACACAAATGATTTGATAAAGCTACTGATGTCTTTAAAACATGCATAAAACTAAGCCAATATCTTGAACAGTATCTATATTAAAGCTGATTTTAACACACCATTAGTCAGTGTGATTTCGTACTGAACGTATTAAATTACCGCAGTTTCAAAATGGCTTGTAAGGCATTCCTACTAAAAAAACAAAAACAAAGCGTGAAAAGGCATTTAAAATAAGATTGGCCACCTTAGTAATAATGTAACTGTAATTAGTACAGACTAATTGTCAGCCATTGATATCAAAAAGATCTTCTTTTTGTTAAAATCAATGTTGTCATCCCCATAGGTATCTCGACCTGAGTGCTCCTTCCCATCAGGCAAAATGAGGTCATTTTGAATGGCATAAAAAAACGTACTAGTGAAGATCGAATACAGCACCTATCTTAGTTTAATTTGAAACTTATGACATGATGTCATCCCTCTCTGACATTATAATGTAAGTAGGTAATACCTTTGACTACAATTAAGTAATTCATCAGCGATATGAGAATAAATAAAATGCCTTTTTTTTATATTAACTTTTCTGGTTAAAAAATGTTAACTGGGATTTTAATGATAGAGAGTTAAAATATAAACCATTCCACAAAATATACAAAGAATTTCAAATAATTCCACTGAAAATCCACGACTGCGATAAAAATGAAACAGACTAAAGCACAGCTCAGTCATTCCCCAAAAAAAGATGTCAGCCATCCATAAATCTAGATGTAGCTACAAACAATCCGACACCCAAAACAAACAGAGCACTTTAAAACAGGGGACAAACTTATTTGCATATGGAAAACAGTCACACATGTGACACGAGGTTGTTTGCAAAAATTCATGCACCGATCGATGCTGGAATCGCTGACCAGTGTTCTTGCTTTATTTGCGAATGGTGTGTACTTTTCTAATTTAGGTGGCAGAAAGATCTGCATACATGCACTATGCTGTGCCATAGTGCATGGGTAATAAAATGCTTTTTTCAGTGTCGAAGATTTGTGCTTCACTTGTTTTATTGTCAGTTGATTGAGATTTACCCGTCATGTTAGTGAATTTTAATTAATTATTAGTAATGGCATATTCCTAAATATTAAAAAATGATTTTCTATCGTTTTAGTGTTTAATAATTTGTAATCTGACCTTCGACGAACAAAACATCTACATAATTTGTCAATGAGAGGTCTGATATTGGATGTTTCCATAAATGCATATAGCAATCAAGTTTAGTGTCACGCTATTATCAGGCCCAATGATTGCATTAGGTGTGTCAGGAAACTTTCTATAAAATTGTTTGTTTTTAAACATTAATAACATACTCAAAGAGTCCTGCAACTTCAATATGCTTAATGAATGTAGTTACTTGCAAATAAAACGTTGAACATACCAGCTATATTATTTCCAATATCAATAAAATACAAGCAAATAATATTCGTTTTCAAGATTTAATTAACTAAAGATATATATTTATGAATTTAAATATTTCATTGGATGTTTAATTAGTTGCAACAGACCTCTCATGAGTAATATCAGAATTACATGATATCGCATACGTAAGCAGTTTTTTTTTAAAAAGCGTCTTGTTTTATTTTAAAGATTAGATGTTGGAGATTGTGATGACAACAGCTTTAAGACTGCATTTATTTTATTAACATTGGTCATAAACAAACCAGATGAGAATATAATGTAGTCAAAAGACATTATACATTTAAATTGAAAACTATGCTCAGACCATTACTCATATCCATAGCTTTTTGATTTTCGTTTAATAAAATCGAACAATCCTCATACAACAATCTATACAATTACACTCAGTTGGGTTCCAAAAATAGGTCATTCAACATCCTAAAAGGGTTGCACAATGAACCAGACATCGGTATATGTATAATAATATGTACAATTACTAAAAAGTATAACAATTTAAACCCGATTCGTTATACCAAAGTCAAAATCATCAGGGGCGCGCACAAAGGCAACACTTCATATTTGTTATTAGAAGCACTGCGCGGGAGGGTGCCATTCATATTCAAATTACTCTCAAATCTACAACTATTATTATACCCGCCGCATTGTGTAGGTCCTGAGGGACCTATATCATTATTCCTCGGCGTCCTCCAAATCATTCTCAATGTAAAAGTATTGTTGTGTTTGGAACCTCTGGACGCAAGCGCAGACCAAATTATTGTCACGAGGGTGATTCGAAAACGCTTTATATCACTTTAGTACGTATTTACCGTCCACCCCATTCATAGTGTCGCCGTTAAAACAAATTTTACGGTACACTATCCTATTACAAATGGGAATTTAGATCCTAATAAGAATTTCATAGCGTGATTTAGTAGCATTAAAATGACCGAAATTACGAATAGGGTCCTCGATAAATTTTAAAATAAAATTATATAGTTTATAAACATCCATTAGTAATAAAACATCGGTGTTGGAACTGAGAATTCATCGGCTCCTTTAGAGTATAATTTATGTGACGGTAAACATTTTTATGTTCCATTAATACTGGCTGATTCTGCTATCGGATTGTCTAATGTAAGTGGCGCCTAAATTCCGGATAGCGGCGGACGTCCCGATCATAAAGTTCTATCCCGAACAAACATCAAGTTTAGCACCCCTCCTGGCTTTGTTTTTTAAATAAGCAAGTTTTGTTTTCTCAGGATTGACTTTGGTAGTTCCAAAATATTGACTCGAGCAAGGGTTTCTAGTTTCATTATCCCTCTTATGTTCAATATTTTATGTTTTTTGCTTAAAAAAAGAATCATTTATTTTGACATATTCTTAACATGTTAATATGCGTTTTGTTGTTACTTTTCATAAGAATGTTACATTTTAAGCCTGAATGTCTTTAGTATTGCGATCAAAACTGGTTACGATTAGCACCAATTACTTGGCAATGTTCGTAAGTGACTAACGCTGGAGTTATTTTGTTTTAATTAAAGACCACACCTTCGTTACGGCTGCCACAATTACGTATGCAATAGATGTTCAGATGAAGAGGGCGCTTACATCACTCAGATAGGCCATACAAACAGTTATGGAGTAAAAGGCTATGACGCCACATTATAAACCCATATTGCCAGGCGTTTCCGTTGATGGTGTTAGAATGATAAAATCCGGATATGACAGTACCAGCCATTGTTTCAAAGACAACAATGCAGTCAGACGAACAAAAAATAGAAGGACACACGAAGATGAATAAATCTAAATCGCATTTGTGGCAGTGAAGAACTGGTCTAAGCGCATTTTTATTTTCTTTTTGTGGTAACAGAAAATACTTTATATAAAATGTCATCGACAGATATGTTCTAGGTTAGATTCGTGTCGCAATAATGATTATTCAGTACCAATTTCAACCGTTTCATATCTCATTCAAATTGTTAAGCAAACAGCTCCGAAGCTTCAAATGAACAATATAAATATTTTGATCAAATTAACCAGTGTTTGGAAACATGTACTGTCCAACATACAAATATAAAGCTTCTGTCAGTTTAACATTGTATTTCCAACATTGTTTCCCGAAGTAATATGACACCAAACGAGGTAATGATCAAGCAGCACGTTTTATCAAAACATTAATTTCAACTCCAACCTTCACCGCGATATTGAAAATATTGAATTTGTTGTCCAAATGAGATCCTTATGACATGAGTGTTTGGTTACAGCAGAACAAAGTTATATCTGGATTCGTGGCATAAAATTGAATTTCATCTCTGTCATCCTCATTCTCGAAAAGGTTCATGTTGAATTTCGTTTCAAAAATTATGCGTTATTTAAAATTATTATTGCGCAGTGAATTTGTGTTGTTTTTAGCACCCTTCCAGTGGTTCGTGCCTTATCAAAGGAAGTGTCAGAACGGACGCTATCTGCTAAAAGCCATCGGCGCAAATGCGTTCAATTAAGAGTGCGCATAAAGCAAAACTACCAATCTTCTTCTTGATTGTACGTGATAAATACTAGATGAAATTTTATGAATTTATTAAATGTTACGCTTCATTATATTTTCGAGGGTTGTGTTTGATTAAAAACATAAAATAATTAAATTATCTCGATAAAAAAAAATCACGAAGTTACGTCTGATTTTCCCTTTTTTTCGTTTTATACTGGACATGGCAATTACTATGATGACAATTTTTTTATAAATAATTATATTGAAAAATAAGTAAGGGCTATGTCTAGCCATTTTTTAAAATTACTTTTAGTTTTGGATTTATAACGATTAAACACTTTTGGCACTTAATACGTTTTGATTCCGCGGAAAAAGTCATCTTCCGTCGCACGTTTGTGAAGCTTGACACATATTTCTATTTCACACATCAGTACCCATCGCTCCGTTGAGACGAGAAGACTACGCTCAAATTCTTAGCTGCTCCGAGTTTCAAAATAAATAGTGAAATGGGGAAAAAGAAAAGGACTTAGTGAACGAGAACTAAAAAAGTTACAAACTGCAAGGATGTCTAATTGTCGAAGGTATGTTGTATTGTATTTTAAGAGAAATAAATTCATTTGAGTCGCTCTAGTAAGATGACGTAAACAGATGGTGTAAAGTATATGCTAAGTAATCACATGACTTTAGTTGGTCTCTTCAAATAATAGGTTGATTTCGAAGGTATTTGTTTCAATCCACCAGGTATTTATTGTAAGTAAATTATTTTCAAATAATATTTAATTTTCAGAATTGCTGCATCTCAAAATATTTCACAATCTGACAGGTGTGATCAAAATGAAGTTGTGGAGGCATGCGCGTCGTCGACTATGTAGGTTTCTTTAAAAATAGTATCCATACTTGCTTTTCCATCTTGGGATATTTTTTTTAGTAAAGTTGAAGCTGGCTGAAA
The DNA here is from genome assembly GCA_950022985.1 of Udea ferrugalis. Taxonomy (NCBI): domain Eukaryota; kingdom Metazoa; phylum Arthropoda; class Insecta; order Lepidoptera; family Crambidae; genus Udea; species Udea ferrugalis. The sequence goes on from OX465521.1 coordinate 2,181,500, forward strand.
CAATAACTAGTTACTACGACATGAGTAAATATACTAAGTACTGTGTTTATTTTACAGAACAACATTGAATTTGGAAAATGTAGACCCTAATAGACAGCCTATATCTACAGACTATTGTCAGTCAGAAAAAATACTTACCGTAATGATTACTCGAGGAATGAAGAGAATACTCCAGAAAGGTATCCGCCTAAATTCTTACAGTACAATCGATAACATTTAAACTAGCGGAGACCTGTCATGAGAAAAATAACGAATAGGAAATAGTCATTTGAAAAATAACGTTAGATAATTTCTGATAAAGTTATCACTTTCCAAACCATCCTGTCTTAAATCAGTAATTTGAAAGTAACAGACGCCGAAATTAACCATTTCCCGCATACTTTTTTGCCTGGCCGCTGCTTTGCACTCTCCTGTAAATATATAATAAATCCGATCAGTTGAACGGAAAAGGGTTGATTTGGGTGGGGTGGTTAGAACTGCAACCACAAAACGCATGAGCCGAGCGATATTTTGACTCAGAACGCCACTTGCTACGAGTACTTTTATGCTTAATTGCAAATGACTTTCCTAATAGTGGGTAATTTGTGCCTTTCCGTATAAATATGGCTTCCGCATTATTTTTTTTCTACTGTGTCATTTTTTAATTTTAATTTTGTAAATAGCTGAACTTTTCAATTACAGTTCATTGAAGCGACGACGCACTCTAAGTAGTCGTTTTCTGGGATCCACAAGATTTGATCTACATCGATTACCTTGAGAAGGGTAGAACAATAACAGGGCTTTACTATGCCGATTTATTGGGCTGATTCGACGCCGAATTAAAGAAAAAACGACCCCACCTGGCGAAGAAAAACGTGCTGTTTCACCACGACAACGCACCGGTTCACACGTCTGCCGTTGCCATGGCCAAATTGATCGAATTGCTGCCCCATCCACCGTATTCTCCAGAGTTGGCCCCTTGAGACTTCTTCCTGTTTCCTAATCTGAAAAAAACACTCGCCGGGAATAGATATGGATCAAATGAGGAGGTCATTGCCGCCACAGAGGCCTTTTTTGCAGAGTTTGACAAAAACTATTTTTCGGACGGGTTAAAAAAGTTTGAGCATCGCTGTGCTAAGTGTATCTGAAACTGAAAGGAGACTATGTTGAAAAATAAATTGCAACTTTTCAAAAATTTTCCCTTACTTTTTGTAGGCTAAGTAAGTATTTATTGAATGACACTCGTATAATATGCACATACTTGAAATAAAGATGATGTTTTTGGCATTCATTTTAATTTTTCATTCACCTTTCAACGCCTTATAAACCAGATACAATTGAAAATATGTGCGTGTGCATTGGGTGAGCACCCTCTAAAAATTAATAAAAATGTTCTCACCATTTAGTTGAAGGTCTAAAACAATTGTAAATGTAATCTTGCAATTTGTAAAACGATGTAACCGAAGGTATTTAATGAAATGTCTGCTCACCCAGTTCTCTCAAAGGATCAGCCGTATCTCCGTATGTAATGACTTTACAAATACCAATAGTGTACTGAATTTCAGTAAAAATCTATTCTGACTAGGGTTTTAAAATTCAGTTTCACAAGATCCGTAATAAAAAAAAATACAAATGATTTCTTGTGCTCACCCAATCCTCACGTTATTAAAAGGGCTGATATTTTAGCGAACTAGCAATTAAATGGCATTCATAATTTGTACTGTTTTGGTTGACTATGAACATAATTTTGTAAAATATAAAACAAACCACTATCACTGCGCGTTCTTGAGTATATATTTTTTTAAAGTGCTCACCCAATCCTCTTATTTTCGTAAAGTGAAAAACGTGTATACCTCTTTGTAACTAAACTTTGAAGAATAAGTTAACATGTCAAATTTAGTCAAAAAAAATACAAAATGATCATGTCTATACGTTTTTGATATTTTTATTTACTTCAGGAGATATACGCAATTTATTGTTTGTCCGGAACTCTATAGAGTAGGGTAGGGAGTAGGGTAGGGTATGGTGTTCACACGTTACAAAATAAAGTGACAATACAACTAAAACAGTACAAATTATGAATGCCATTTAATTGCTAGTTCGCTAAAATATCAGCCCTTTTAATAACGTGAGGATTGAGTGAGCACAAGAAATCATTTGTATTTTTTTTATTACGGATCTTGTGAAACTGAATTTTAAAACCCTAGTTAGAATAGGTTTTTACTAAAATTCAGTACACTATTGGTATTTGTAGTCATTACATACGGAGATACGGCTGCCCCTTTGTAAGAACTGGGTGAGCACACATTTCATTAAATAACTTCGGTTCCATCGTTTTACAAATTGCAAGATTACATTTACAATTGTTTTAGACCTTTAACTAAATGGTGAGAACATTTTTATTCATTTTTAGAGGGTGCTCACCCAATGCACACGCACACATTGAAAATCTATTATTATAATCGCTGACAATCGCGCCAGGCGGGATATGACCCTTTAATTCGTGTTCAGTTGGTGGAGGAGAGTCAAACCACCCCGTCATGAGTTCTCACCTTATCGTTGCGAGGGGGCTTAGTACTGGTGGTAGGGTCCAACCGCCGGGAAGCGAATAGAAGGCGTGGCAGTGTGGTGGACTAGCCACCCACTCGTTGAGGCCCCTAAGGGCGACACGTGGGGTTGCGGGGCCAGTGCGGCCTGCAAGCGCCTTGAGGCGCGTAGTAGCGGCCGCGGGGTTTTGGTCGGTAGCAGTCCAACATAACATCGTCGTCCCCCCGGGCGGCGAGGTATCCATGAAGATTTCCCCACGAAAAAAAAAGCCGGGTCAAATCATGACCGGGGAGCTTTTGTTTATAAATATACAAATGCGTCCACCTATTAGCGTCACTAATATAGAACAAAGAACGCAAAAAAACCCGCTTGTGTATTTACTCTAAAATATACATTTGATTATATATTTTATATATTTTTTTTTTAGTATATGAAAATAAGTCGGGTTTTCCTTCCTGACGCTATAACTCCAGAACGCAAGAACCGATTTCCACGGTTTTGCATTCGTTGGAAAGGTCTCGGGCTCCGTGAGGTTCATAGCAAAGAAAATTCAGGAAAATTTCAACAGAAAAGCGGGAAAATCTTTTTTCATATACAGCTAAGTCCACGCGGACGAAGTCGCGGGTGGCTGCTAGTATTTAGTATTTATTGTGAAAAAATCAACTGTTGACAGAAAGACAGTGTAGTCTACGTATTAGGGCCCTGTTTTTACCTTTTGCATAAAGATCCTTAAAAATAATTTCAAAGATGAGACTACTATCTACAACATAACATTCAACTTATATACAAAGTAAAATTACGTACATTAAAATGTAGGCAATGTATTCACAAGAAGAATGCCTACTGTGTTATCTGATTGTTTTACGTATACTACGGAAGCTACGCGTTGAGCGAGCGAGAGAGATGTATTGTGGTTTGGCGGGCGATAGTGTTCGCAGAGAGGGGGGTGCGGGTGAATTTTATAAATTTGCTGGGTTTATACGCACTCTTAAGCGGCGTGCATCATAAAGGCGGTTACTCCCGTAACATTTCTCGATTTTTCGACCAGACATGGGCAATCTCTTTAAAACGATTAACATTTTTGGTATGTAACGACTTAAAAGTGGTTGAATGGTAACAATCGCATACTTAGCGGTAAACGTAATGCAATCTTTTCTTGTATTTTTTTCAGACCCCAAGTATTATGAAATTGTATGATAAAAGTGAAAGTCATTGCATAATCAACAATAAAAAAATTGAAATAATATGTTTATTAAAATATGTAGAAAGGAAACTTTGTTCCTGTTCAATTTTGCTTGGTGCAAATAGTTGAAAAAAGACGACGTTAATCATTTAAAAATAATGACTATGGATTTAAACTCTTTCCATGGTCATAATGTTTGTAAGCTAAAAGTTTCGTTGATGACCAAAAAGTCCTAACAAAAATCTAAAAGCTGCGCCCAACAGTTAAAATTAACAATGACGTATTGCGTCCAACACAAACACCAGCACCAAAACAATCTAAAAACTTTAACGTATCAATCAAAACTGTTCTAAAACCAACGCGATTCCCGAACTCTGACCTCCAACATTGACGGATGAACCAATACATCATCCAGATAAACAGGAGACGACTATTAATGCCGTAACAAGCATCACATCACAAAAATATGTCAAAAATGGGCCAAGCTTTTAGCGTTAATATCAAAGTGAGGAGAAAAAATGTAAGAGAAGCTCTAGGGAGGCCCAAAGTGGTATTCACTTTTTAAATATCCATCATAGAAAAGGTATTTCATAGAAATGTAGTTGGTAATGTTGTTTTTACAAAAGATTTTCTAAATGTCAATGATAGGTTTTTGAGTTTGTTTTGAAATACTTGGCAATATAAAAAATAAATAGGTGCTAATTAACATAATACGAGTATGCAGAAGTTTTAAAGCCAACAGAACAAAAAGCTTCTAGTGGATCTCTGTCAAGTGAAAATTAATAAAATATTTTTCATTGGAAATTGTGCTTGGAAAGTGTACGAAAACATCGAAAGTTACCCCTAAGTAAATGCCTTTTGCAGCTTAGACAATTTATACAGTGTTGTAAAACCTAAACTTTGCACTACTGTATGAAGTGTGTGTGAAAGATTTTACGATACAAAAACTTCCACTGATAACTGATTCCTAATATTATTTCCAATTATTTAATTACACATAATAATACGTATTCCCAATAATAAAAGATCCAAACAGCTTTTCAATTCAGTAAGATAGATTGTTATGCAATGTTTATATTTTCAAAGAGATAAAATAACTTTCAGCAGCTTATGTAAATATTGCAGCGCAGTTTGAAGATTGTTATCAGGACATGGCACACGCACTACCATGCGCTTTGATCACAGGAAGTAATTACCTCATAAAGGTGTTATGTTCATAAACAGAGCACATGTTTGATTAGGCTCAGGATAGCGGGTCTGATAAAGGTTCTCTAGGGATTTTTTCACTTCCATTACTTTGCCTGGTTATGGCGTAATCTGGTAGAATCTATGTCACCATGTGTGGTCATATTGGGAAAGAAATCCCTTTATTCGTAGTGGAAGTTTATTTTCTAGTTTTTTAAGTAAATATAATATGGATATTCGTAGAGTTTATCTCCTGAAGAATCATTGTTTGAACGAAAGTGCATAAAATACGGTGATTTTTAAAACAGCTGTTTCAACGTTAAGGTGGCTGAATACATTTCTTAGCAGAAATTTTCCGCAATATCGTGAACAATCTTTGCTCATCTTTTAGTGTCAACTTTTTTTTATTCTCAGATATAATGATATCAGCAGATATTTACTTAATGAGCATGATTCAAAAAAGAAAAATATAAACGAAACCTACCTGGCATGTCAGTCATTACCATCTTCAATGAAAACTAAGCCATCCCATTATAATAGAACAAAAGACAGATAAAAAAGTTTCATCGGCAGAAAGGAGATTAATATCAAAATTACAAGTGCCTAGTCCTCCACTTTTGTGAGCATGAACAAAGATTATGCTCGATACAGAAATGTTATGTACTTCATTGTGATCACCACTCACGGGTGCTGTTGGTTTAGAAATTTGAAGAAAATATTAAAGAAATATTTGTACAGTTTATGTATTCAAATGTAAGTTGTTTGCTTAAACATTGAGAAAGAATATTCGGCCTAGAATTTGGATTGCCATCAGTGCCACCACACAGTGTCAACTGTTTGTGGGTTAATGTTTTTTGTAATTTATAGAGAATGATTAGTTTGGACTGACTCATTGTAATACAAGCATATCATATCACAACGTAATGGACGCCATGATTTGTATTATAAAGGCTTCATACCCTTCGATAAATATCTCACGGCTTCTGTTTTTCTGTTATCTTGAAGTCAATAATATTTTAATGGTATTAAAATAAACATCTTTATCCTTTATGAAATCGGCCGGTGAAAAACAGAAAATAATAAGTCAACAAGCCGAAACGAAATTTTGATTCCAAATTGATAATCCGAAGCGAATACGAGAAAGAACTTGCCAGTATAATGATCACGATTTAAAAACTGCCCTTTGGCAGTCCTCAGAATTTTGCAATTTAAAAGTATAATGTGTAAAAATCGCTTTCGCTTTCTTCCAGACCTCCGAATTTGGCGATCGGCATCCACACACGAATTGTAATTTATCTCTTTAATGAAACTCCCTCAAGGAAGGCTTTTTTGCTCAAACCAGCACTCGTCAGAAACCCTGCTACCGACAGGTATAAAGAGCCCCAAGAAAAACGTTAAAATGTGCCCTGTCCGATATAAATATTCATTTGCTCGAAGGATCACCCTCGCGTTGCTAAGTGCTAGAAATATGGGGATTGTCAAAGAGAAAGGTAATCATAATTTTTATGTGAAATCTTACGCATGTGTAAAACGATGGTGTCGGTATTTACATGGGATGCGACCCTGATGAATGTGGGGGAACGAACGAGATTACTTTGTGATAAATAATGTGCGGAATTTCGTTTGCGGAGAGTTATCTTTCAGCGGTTCAACGAGGCCTGTGCTCGTATTTTGCGTCGCAAAAATTTGGGAGCAAACTACCCATTAACCACATAAATTCGCTGTATCTTTTATGATCCGGATACTTTTTTGGGCTTGGCTCTTTTGTAATTAATATTCAGCCTGTAATATTTTACGTACCTATACTAGCACAGCTGCTATTTGGTAGTTGTTAAAGTTAGTTTTTTTCAGATGGCCATTATGCCAGAAATCAAAAACGGTAAACAATGGCTAGTTCATATCATTCGAAACTGCTTATGATAAATACAACTTTGTCACATTGATCAACAATTTTACAGTAGGGAAATTAGAACTTAGCTGAAACAATGCACCATCATTTCAGATACTAAAATAGGTCATTATAAACGTCTTAATGAATATCAAACTGGCTCCAAAATCAAATTCAATTTGAAAACGATCAACATTTAAAACAAAAATAGAAGCAGCTAACCGTCTTTTTGTCCCTAATAGATCCCGAAACAATTCTCCACCATGGTCGGGTCACAAAAAATATACAAGCCAAAGTTTTTTTCGGTCCTAAAGTTTACGTGGGTCGTGTTTGGCTCACCTTTTTATTTTAGGGACGTTGATTGATTGAACCTATGGCACATCTATGAGAAACTTGGAAGGGTATTGTTTTTTACATCATGAACCTTCTTGGGTACATTTCGATTTCGAAACCGCTTTAAATTTATTGTATCTTAATTTAGATAATTTTTGGATCCTTTCATCGCTTTTTGTGGGTTTTTTTTATTTATATATTCGGTTATGTTGGCATTCTGTAATCAAAACGATTGTCTTGTTTTAGGAATAAGATGATAATGTAATGTTTAAAAGACATTATATTATCATTAATTAATACGTGACGTTACGTTAATTAATTTGAAAAAAGTCAAGTTAAGTTTAAAAATACTTCAGCAGAAAAAGTCATATGGGAAAGTTTTGTAAACTTAAAGTAACGTTTTCAAATTTACCTAATTTGAATTTCTGACTGTGGTTAATGACCAGAAAATACAAGTTTACTGTGTGAGAATAATTTCAATTAGGACGCTTCGCAAGAAATTGAGTTAATTGTATAATTGTTAACCATGTGCTTTCAAATTTGATGCTCAAGGAGATAATGTTTGAAACTGACCTTCAAATCTATATTTTTTGATTGAAACCTCGAATGTAATAAAACAGTTTAAGACCTAGCAACGCCATAGCGTAAAAACCATTATAAGCTGACACAATATCTAACTTTCTTCATCTTCATACTGAACTAAATTGAAGACGACATTCAAAGAAAGCGTCCAAAAGGGCACCCGGCAGTAATTCCAAAGCCGATTTAAAAGAAACTTGTACAATAAAACGAGATGCCTTTGACTGTGAGACGCAATTTGAAGCGCCATTGGGCTTAGGGAAAAACAACAGAAAGTTGTAGTACAGTGAAAAATTGGGACATAACAAACCCTACGTGACTCGGCCCACTTAAGGTCGTCCCTTCAGGGCATAGGCAGAAATTGTCCTCGAACGAAATAGGGCACTCAGTCAAGATACGGACTGAGACGAAAATGCTAGCTTATCTACTGGTTTCTGTAATAACAAGATGAATAATGCAAAAGAAGTTATGAATACGTTTGAGTTTTTCGAACTCTGAAGACGAACGATAAAACAATGGAGAGAGGAAAGGAATGACGCAGCAAACATTTTTGAGAGGCCTAAATCGTGTCCTTGATAAACATTTGGTTCAAACCCTTTTACTTATGATAATGACGAGATGAAATACTTAGCAATTATGCAATTGGTAATGCTTCGACTTTGTAGAATAGCAAATCCTGAAGCCTTTGAATGATATAAAAGGATCATGAGATAATGTAAATATACCATCAAATAACAATATTCCTTAACATATTCCTTAATATGTAAATAACACCAAAAAGCCACAAGCTGATATGAAAATCCAATACCAAACGCAATCTACATAAAAACAATCAACAAACAAATTCCCTAACGCCTAGTTGAACAGCGGTAATATGTTCTCTTTCGGGCTCAACGTTTTTATCTTTAGCCTTTTTGTGTGAAAAATGAATGTGTACCCGTCAAATATAACATCAGTCTTAATCCCGCCGGACGCGATGCAGGCTCGAGCTGGAAGTATTATGATTTATTAAACCAAGTTCTGCGGGCGGGAGAGAACTTGCTAAATGTTAAACAATGTTTAAGTGAAATGTTTATGCGAAAAAAACTCAATTTAAATTTGGATGTTGTTAGAAATTTGTTACAACATAATGCTCACGGTTTTATAACAAACAACCTTATTTATCAGGGTCATACGTTTTGCCATCATGGTGAACGGTGAATTTTAACCCAACGTGGTAAGGGGGAAATCTACTACCATTATCCGGATGGCTTTGGTTTTTATCGGTGTTTACTCGTATCTTCAACGTGTAGTTGGTCACAAATTGTTCAATGAACACAAAGTAGGTGTCTCGGCCAGAATGGAACTTGGAACCACACGTCGTGTTAAGCCATGGAGTTGCGTTCACCTGATCATGAGTGATGATATGGTCTATGATGGTACACGCTACCCTAACAGATGATTCCGTCAACTTAACTTTCTTGCGACGTGACGCTGCTGCTCGTCACGTCTTGTGAACATCATTTTTAATGGTAACCCTGCCATCAAATTGATTGAGAGCCTCATCTGTTAAACAACAGGACGTACGGCGTAAGGGTAAAGGAAAGCTTGAGCTGTCATTTGGAGGTCTTCCATCAAGTTTTATGAAAAACAAATTAAACTACTTACGTCATCTTCAAAGTTACAATGGTCTTACAATGGCTACAAAACTTAATTTTATGCAAATCGTTAAGAGTGCAGTAAAGAACCTCCTCCTAAGTATACAGTACACTTTTTACCTGATCCCGAATGTACAAGAACACTTTTAATTAGCAAACATTTAGCCGAAAATGCGATGTTACATATTTCGGTATCCGCTTTTGTGAAAACTCATGACATTCAATAAACACGAATAGCAGTTTAATTTGGGCATGAATATTAACACACATTTTAAATTCGTATGCCGAAAGCAAGTAAAAAATAAACGTGATCTTTAAAAGAGTAAATTGATCCCGTCAATATTAAAGATTATTATACTTAAGTAAATATTATCAGTATACACGCTGTTATTCCGAACTTTAAATGCTTTCCTTTGAAGACGATAAGCAATCAATTGTTAATTTGTAAATGTATACGCTGGATAATGCAACTTTATTGTTTCAATTAAGAGCGGTTTTTTTTTGAAAAACAGTATTGGACATTAGTAGGAGAGCGTTATGGCCCAGTGGTTTAGCACTCTGCCTCGAAACCCGGGTGGTCCCGAGTTTAAAACTCGCCAGAAAATCTATTTTGTGTTCATTTTGCGACTCACACCAATGTTTAGGCATATACCTTAAACACTCGAAAGAAACATTATTGCAAATATTTGACTTTCGATTAAGATGAAACTACGTTTTTGATAGGTTATTTAATTTTTGGTTTTTGACAGCCAGGTTGGTTTGGTGAAACCAACCTGGCTGTCAGGTATAATATACCAGAGAAATTCGTCCTGTCTGTTAATGGTCTCGGTAGCATAATTGGTAGTGCAGTCGCCCGGCTTGCGAAAGACGCGGGTTCGAGTCCCGCCTGATGCCAAGACCGAATGCCTTTTTCTGGTTTTCCTATCTTTAGTAAGATGATAAATATGATAATGCATTATCCCTAATGCTAAAAATGCTAAAAATTAAAAAATATTTATTCTCTAATCAATACTTAACTTTAAATTATTTCTATTTTACATCGTGGCTGTATAGAAAGTTGGAACATGGTTCAGTAAAGTGAAAAAAGAACTAGTTTTTTTTAAAAATAATATGACAGCTGCCAGTTGAAAGTGATTCTCCCTAGGGATGAAAAGTATTACTTTCAGCCCGCTTCTCAGGTCAGTAATGACCTACTTTCAGAGTATGAGTAATGAAAAATAGTTTTAAGATGTAAATATAATTTTATTTGTTAATAGTTTTATTTGATTAATTGTTTTTATTTTTCCTTAAAAGTATTTTTTTTAGATTTTAGTCTTTTTTCTTAGTTTTTAAGTTAAAATGAACGCATAACGTTACAAAACCAAAACAAACCGGATAACAGCAGTAGGTTCGCTCCACACACTGTTTCGTTCAAATTGGCTCAGTGAAAAATGGGCTTCTGAATATATGTTTAAAGAAGTACTTAAACTCTACAAAAATGTCGTGTTTCTACCACTGATGCACCGGTATCGGACGTTTCTTAAATGAGTCTCCAGACTACAAAACATTTAAAACAAGTTGTAGGAGCACAAATGCATGTTGCATTGCAACCCCACCCATATCATAACACGTTGACCCAGCATTAAAATGAGAGAAAATATTCGACATCCAAGATATAAAACAGAAGAAGTTAATGACGAAATAAAACCGAGCCGTCAGAAGGGACGGGTATTCATGTTTTTCATAAAAGCAGTAAAACGTTTGAAACGCAATGAGTTGCAATCAAGTGTTGAGTGGGATATCTCAGGAGCGGCTGTCGAAGCGATGCAAGCCACGCCATTAAAGTTATTAAGAATTTTAATGTCATTCTATTTGTATATTACTGCAGCGGGAGCCTGGGTAGGATATTACTGCAGAGCACTTAAATTGTCACTAAATCTTGTCGCGTAACTTAAAAGGGAGAAACTTAGACTAGTATTTGTTACCTATTGTAGTTATCAGATCTTAATTTTGGCATATCATTATTTGTGAAAATACCAAAATAATATTATTTTCAAACTAAGACGTGGTTTTCACATAAGCAGTAGAATCATAACATTGAGAAATTTAGCCTTCCCTCTTTGAACTCCCAAGGCCAAAGAGGGCTAATACGGCTAAATTTCTTTCATTTTTTAATACTAGATCGCTACATTTATTGATTTAAGGTTTTAAAGTATCTTTTTACGTAGGTTTTCAAAAACACTTCAGGAATTCCACCTATGCAAAGTCTGTAGATCAAAACTTCAGCGCTTCGTACTCATAAGATGAGTGAATTTAAACTTAAGGTAATTACTAAAAAGACATAAAATTTCACTTCATGATGATGCAGCATAACGGCCTCTTATCCCTTCAGTAATAATCATCAAATCCATTTTTTCCACCAGATGAGCTGCTCAGTCAAGGAAACTTAACCAACAGTTTGACTCAATTCTACTTAGCTCAGACGTTAGCAAAAATACACAGCAAATAAACCATTGCATGTAAGGAACCAACTAAATAAACTTTATAAAGTTATTACACTTTATTTACAATGTCTTCCTGCCGATTGATCTCTGACTCCTTTGAGTTGTCTTTTATGGAGCCAAGAGATGGTTTTACGAGCGTATAGAAATACTGGCCGAGCGATCCGACAAGGTAATGTATAATTAAGAGTTGATTACTTCTTATACTTAATTCGTATTTTACGATAATAGGCAAAGTATCAGACATGCTGCAAAACCGATCTCACTGATTAGCATTTATGCGAGTAAAATAGCTGTTATTTAATTTCAAATGTTAAATAGTTAGTGCAATATTGCTGAGAATAAAATTTTCTTATTTTAATCGTTTTGTTTTACGACCGTGCTAGAATTATCTTAGCAAACCGTGGCGAAGATGTTTAGTTAAATGTTAAATAACGACCATTTTAAAGTTTTTAGGTTTCATACGGATGTCTGATTTCAAGAAAGGACTTGTGTATTTTTTCTGAATGTACCAACGTGAGTAAGACTTAGTAGTTTTTGTGTTATTTCCCCTGACATTTCTTTGTAGCGTGAGTGAAGACAGTGGTGTGACAAGATGACATGGTATTTAAATATGTCCGTAGAGTACGAATGCGTTCATCTTATTAAGTCAATTCAATAAGTTAAAGCAACTGAACCTCACCCACAACGTCAAAACCTATTTAATCTTTATAGTGATTTATCTGCAGTTGATATATGTACGATTAAAGTTAAAATTGGATTTATTTTTTACCGCCCCGAATGCAACTGCAGGCCTTGTGCGTCCTCATGTCCAGCGATTGCAATCTCGTCTCTTATGGCACTGTCGAATTTATCGCCCTCATCGAAATTCTCAAAGAGTCAGCGCTTCAGATAAGCGAAAATACGTCTTAACAAATTGCCTCATTTTTAAAAAATACCCCAACGTTTACCGTGAATAATTTGGAGATAATTAAAAGTCCTGATTGCTTGCGTTTCCTTCCGCCCTGTTTGCTAATTAAGCCACAATAAATGGCTGGATCTAACCGCGCTACTGATTGCTTGTGACCGCTTGCTGCGCCATTGTTATTCTGAAGGAGTCCGGCATTGTTCATCCATCCGTCGTATATACGATGCACTCCTTATTCTTATCGGGAATTTCTCCGCTCACGTCGTGGTGCAGCCGTAGTAGTGCCTTTATGGGCAATTTACGCCAGTCTCCGATAGAAATGTGTAGAAATGAGGTCTGCTACGGAAAAGTCTATTTTGTTTTACAGACATTCGAGTTGCTTTATCGGATTGTGAGGACGTTTTCGAGTTATGTGGAAGAGGTCGCGACTCTAGATAGTTTGTTGCGATAAATACGGTTGTGGAAGTGGGAACGGTTGCGTCAAATATCGATAATTTGAAACTGATTGTGTTTTTAGGATTCATTTGTGAGTTTAAATATTATTTATGGCAAGATAATAAATTAAGTTGACCTAAATTTGGTTATTGTTAAGTTATCAGTTAATATGAATAATTTAGATATCCATTACTTTCCGGATCGTTTATTATTGCACGAAAAACTCTACTTGAACGAGAAGAAAAGACTAAATAAACTAAAATGCCTCGTTTATGAAAAGTCGTACTTTGATGTCGGTAATATGAATCCACAGCATAGAAAGTATTCTGTGCTCACATGTTTGTTGCTGTGTTTCGTTGCAACTGGAGATTGTGTAAACGTTATTAGTGCCAAAGTTGGAACTAAAATATATTCTAAAACCGCGTCAGACATTCAGCGTAATAATATTGCAAGTTGGAAATTATATCTCTGTGCTTGTTGACTTGCAGTGCCCGAAGCGGGTCCATCGCTCATAGCTCAACTCAAACACCGAGAAAATTAATCCCAGTTTACTTCGTTAACTACCATCAGTTTGTTTGTTTTTCAACCGTCCCGACTCGTTCACTTGAATTTAGAGATCGCATTTCGGATCGAATATCCAAAGGGCGTCTAATATTCTACGTGACTCGTCTCCACAATAGATCCATTTCTTTAAATTCATTTTTTTTTCTTCATCCATCGCGCAGTTATGTTCTTGCTCTACTGTTGAAGAGAAATCTTTTGTAACGGTTGGGTATTTCTGCATTTTCTTCGTTTTGCATTTGTGCCGTAACTGTTTATTCAATATCCAACGTAGTTACACTTTACACTGTTGAAATCAGGTCCTACTCCTGAGGAGCTAAAGAGCTTAGAGGAATGTTTTCATTTTTGCGTCCACGACAAAACTGGTCTTTCGACTTTGTCTCGATATACGACCTCTTTACTTACAAACAAATAGAGACTAAATCCGGACTAAACAAGAGGTTTTCCTTCGGGATCGCGGGAAGGGAATAAAAGTGGCACGAGACTCGGCTGCTGCGGTTTTATTGGAGCTAATAAAATCTTCAGATCTTCGATACAGCGGCTGCTTGAATTATAAACGCGTTAAACAGGGATATAGTGGTTTTGTGAGTCTTTACGGAATTACTGTACTACGCTTTAATTGGATCACTTCATTTACTGAATTAGCTGAATGAAGCAATGAAGTGTTGTAACATAGTCTTAATTGAACTGTCGTCTTTAATTATTAAAAATCTGCAACACTTTACAAAGCTTTTACTCCTTAAAATCGAGGTTTGTATACAATCATAGTTTAGCAAAGGTCCATGTATAGACACGTGGACCCGCTTGCTTTACATCATGTAAAAACTTTTTTACGTGACATTGATTCAAAAAAAGCTCATCTAAATAATCATGCACAGTAAAATGGTAACCATCATCTCAATAACCTAACTTAGCTTGGGAATTATTTTGTTCATCTGTACTGTTTCTCTCATTATCCATCATTTTATTTTTTTTAACTAAATACTCGATATTCCTTGCTTCTGTTGTCCTGCATTGACGTTGAAAACTATTCATACGCCGGATTATTTTGCGGCGTCTCTTGAATTATAAGCACGCTGCGCCCGCGGCTGGATGGCGTCGTGGGCTACTGGTGCGGTCGTCTCACGACGCTATTTGTCTAGCGCCTACGGCCCCATCCGTGCAATTTGCATCAGGGAACCACGCCTTGCTGCCCCTACACCGCATTATACGTCCACAACAATGGTGTAACCAATGTCGATTCTTGCGATGCGAATATTTATTAGCATGTTCGATAACTTCTGTATTCTTTAAAATTAGAACAAAATAATGCCAATTTGAGATAAATGTCTCATCACTTTATTGGTTACTGAGGACAAAACTGAACTCGTTCATTTCAGGCAGGCTACAGTAAAGAACTGTATGTCACTAGGAAACACAATTCTCACATGGTTGAGTTATAATTAATAATGTTTTTGGGTCTGTATGGTAGATTATAACTGCAGTTCTTCCCAGCACCACACATCCAGGAATACTTCAATGAAAATGAAAATATTTTAAGTTGCTAAATTATTTAAACTGGTTTCGTTAGGGATTGATATTTTTTCTGCATCGAAATCAATAGTATACATAATATTGTTCAAAGTATCTTCCGTTTGATTACTTTCTGGGAAGCCCCGGCAACTTATTCGTATGATTATGATCTTAATGTATAATTAACCACAACGAACGGTCTCTTCGCATCCAGCGAACAAAAAAAATGGTCATTTTGCAAGTACCAATTTAAAGAATGAGTAAGTGAGTGAGTAAGTAAAATGACAAAAAAATGAAATGGTTATTCACTTGTGAATATTCGTCACGTCACTAGTCCACGACTATTGTTCCTTCCAGTTCACCAGACCTCTATCGTCGCGATCAACTATAGATTTTTAATGCATCTTTTTGCAATGCTCCATGTACGGTGTACCTCTTCCAATATTCATTTGTGCGGCAATTTTTTTGTATCGTAAACTCGACTCGTATCATCTAAAACAAGCTTGTGGAAACAACCGTCTGTTGTATAATAATTTATTCAACGTACTCTTGTTGATTTGGTTCTTTTATTGGAACGTACGTTTGACCTCTGGCTTACCTGATGTTAACAGAGATGAGGCATGGGATAAAAAAATGTAGTTCATCACTTGTATTATTGTGGCAATGCTATGTTACTAGTAGAGAAAAACTGTTAAAATAAATTTGTTGTTAAAACTGGTTGAAGTTGAAATGTTTCGTTTGATAGTTTACTTTGATTTTGTTGGGCGGAAGGAGAAAAGGCAACGAGGAAAATAGTAGACTGATATTTGGTATGAATTATAAAAAAGCAAAGTTAACAATATTATACACTGAATAAGAAATTGTGGTTTAAAAATATTAATTCTTTTGACCCTTATTATAATTGACATGATAACGACCAAAAAAAATACTTTATAAAAAGGTTTTGCTGTCGAAAGAACAGAAAAATCTAAAAATACCGAATTGTAATCATACATGATAGAGTTATGAAGATAAGTGTTATCTCAAAAATGTCATGGCCTAAACATCCTAATCAAAAACTTTGATATTTCTTAACACTTCCATCTTTTGTCTCACTCCATAATCACTTGGCACCCACATCCCCCATAAACAAGACCTCACCGTCGACACGCTGACCTGATGACAGATGACGGGTAACACCGGGGCGTCGCTCTGAGTAATGAAGCCGACTATTACTCATTACTAGAGTGGGGATGACTTGAGTCAAGCTTTGAAAGCAGCTGCTGAAAATTTGAATCAAGAAATAATTCCGGTGAATAGTTTTATAATGAAGCAGTTTCGATTTTCAACTGTTGTACTCGTATAAGCAAAAATATTACGAAATATGATCCTGATTTATAGAAATGTTCAACTAAGCAAATTTAATTTTTTACTGAACATAATAATGTTTAAAATATACACCAGATGGTATGTTAATAAATGTTTTGTGTTTCTATACAACTTACTAAAGTTTCGTGGTTTTTTGTTACGTTTTTATGCGAAAGTAATGATAACATACTCACGAAATACGCGTAAGATATGCGTAGGCAAGCATGTCCCATAATAGTTATAACGATAGTTTTTGTCACCATCTTATGGTGAGAATTGAATATTTGAAAAAATACCTTAATTGTATAAGCAACATTGTCCATTGTTGTCGACATTTTTTCTGCCAGGACTATTCAGTCTTGTCACACCTCTTCTCATTACGCCTCGTGAGTCATGTAAAGCTTTATTTGCACCACTACTGCGAGCAACGGATGATTTATCACTCACAGTTCCCGATGCAGTGTTTTTATTATTGATAGCAGCTCTTGAGTCTGTTTTCGCATCGCGACATGAACATAAATCAACGTGGTCAATACTTATAATAAATCTCGCTGTTTTAGTCGTGTTTCGATTTAGAAGCACTTGCTTTTCGATCAAGACTGTTTTATTGTTAAAATAAATATCAATTTGTTTGGGGGAATGTTTTTTTTGGGGAATTATTTATTTACAACTCTGACTGTAACAGTTGTTTTGAAACAAATACACATTCCGTTTAGAACTACTTGTTAGATTAAGCATGATTAAGATCTTACTAACGTTTGCATTTGTACTCCAGCCAATTGCTTAAACAATGTTTAATTGAATGTTTAATAATACCAGATGGTAGCTTCTGTAGTATCTAAGCCCAAAGTTATTGCACTGAAATTACACCAAACTGATAAAAAACGTACAAACACTCTGTAAGAGTTTTCTCAAATTAACTAAGATAAGTATGGGAATTAGGATTTCCTTTTTTTTTGTTTGATGGACGTTATTTTTAGTATTTTTTTTTGTAGCTCCTAGCTTTATTTCATGCTATAGTTAGTAATCTGAAAAAGATTTGATGCTTGAATGAAAGTTTGCTTGAAAGAAAATGTATGTTTATAGAATGTCAAACGAAAACTAATGCGTTTTTTTTTGGTTTATGACCAACATCTGACAGTGCTACCAAAATTGACAATGTAATGGAGTCAAGTCCCTAATCATCTATTATTTCATCCACTTTTTTAGAAACATGTGCAAATGTAAGTAGACATTATTAAACAACAAAAAGATTGATATTGAAAAAAAAAGTTGTAAGATATGGGAATGCTTGTTAAGTACAATGTGATTATTTGTATGCTGGTTAACGGTACGCCTCCCAAACATCTGTATAGCGTAGATTAGGGTTTCGTGTTAAAAGGAATCTCCCATTGATAATGGCTCTCGTATTACTCTAAAAGTGAGAGAAATCACGAAGATCTCAACTAAACGATAAGGTAATAACAGAAGCTGATCCTATCTTTTGTGCGCTTTTGTTAAGCGCTGAACACAATGCAGTTGTAAATTTTTGGGTTCTTAACTCCACAATGTTCCCGTCATTAATCTATGAGAAGTCCGTTGTAACTTGAGTCGGGGTTGGCTCTTTGTACCTGCTGTGCTCCACGGCCTTTTGTAAAACCCCTGACATGTGCGGGGTAACGACAAAAACCGCCTTGCGCAATATTGTCTGCCCCAAGATATCTCGGATGATGTGAAAATAATACGGAAGAATATAAAACGCAATATCCCGCTCGCGGCATCTCGTATTTCTTCCAATTTCAACGTCTCGTTCGAGATTCTAATGTAAACCTTGAAACGGTTTCGTAGTCAGATATTGAGCTGAAGTTTTATTACCAATCAATCCGACCGTTTATTTCAGGGGTTATTTTTAAAATGTCACCCGCAACTTAAGAGTGGCTTTTTCTAACACATCGTTTCCACTAAGCTCTTGACATGCATTAACACTTAGAGGTACTTTTTCTGTATTACCAGATGTGACTGCATCATTAAAATCTTCTATGCCTCCAAAAAGATCAAAAGTTATCTCCTCGGTTGGAGAGGTTCCCCCGTCCCGTCCCAACCCGTCCCCCTCAGTTCCCTATTCCCCACCGTTGGAAGCATTCAAAGCAAGGCAGGCAGTCAACTCGCGTCGCCGGGGGTTACGAACGTCCGCAACTCGACGAGCGAGCTTTGCCTCGTAACCGCGTACTCGTATTTGTGAAAACAGTTTTCGTTGTCGTTTGCATACGTGAAGTGACTTGTTTTCAATTTCACACTCGTGTGATGTGGCTTAATCTGTATCGGTTGGACGCAAGGATTTATTAACGCTGACTACTGTGACAGTTAAATGAGTTTTCAGTGCTGCTTATGAATAATTATTTTGGATTGTTTTGACGTTATTGAGGTGAATATTGTTTTCGTCCGCATTAATTATCTCCATGGTAATTTTGGACATGTTTTTATTGGTATTGTTTTTACATTTATGAATATGTATTTTATTTCCAAGAAAATAAAGCAAGCCTTTTTAAACCGTTAGCCTACCTACAATTCTTTACGAAAACAGAAACATTTTACTTCGGCGAATATTCTTTTTTGTGTATTATTTACCAAGTTACTCTGACGACTATTAGAAACATATAAGTTACCTTTTTTCACATACTAAACTTTTTGTCGAAATCTATTTACAATCGGCTACAGGTAGTTTTTCTGATACCATAAAGATTTATAAGACCAATCTATCTCGATACTGAATTCGGTCACGAAGTTGCTACAGCCGCGGTGTCATTATTATTTTTTACGACCAGTGAAGCGGTAGCAGCAACAATTGTGATGGGAGAAACTCTAGGATCAGATAAAAAGGCAGCCGCCTCGGAAAAATAGGCTAATGACAATCCCCATTATCGTGCTGTGTCACGTGTAGGAGATAGTTTCAGAGATTAGGTTTGAGCACCTATTAGATTTTTGATGTTCCTCTTCGTGTCGCAACCGAGCTTTGAAGAGTTGACGCGATGACACAATGTTTTGTTAGGGTGACATAAATACGAAAGTCATTCTGCAGCTGAAACACCTGACAGACGTATTCATATTGTATGTTTAACTTTGTAAATTAACTTTCTGTCATCAGAACATGGTGGACTTGGTGGTGGATGGACTTTTGACGTTAAATGACATTAAACAAATATTGCTCTATGTGTTTTTTTGTAGGAATGTAGTATTGGTGCATTCAGTTCAATTTTCCAGTGGTCATATGAGTGACAAAATTAATTGTTTTGCCATGACTCATGACGATTCGAGGTACCTACCTACGTGGTTTGTCGTAGAACAAATTCCCATGATCTTATGACATGTTAAGAAATTACAGCCACGTAAGGACCGTATGTAACTCCACGAAGCATTAAGATACACGATACCATTTAGGGCCGCTTGAATTTGACTGGTAGAGAATTTTCTAAACGGTCAAGTGCCAGTTTTTTTTACATTTTTGGGTGCTTCGAACACATTATAGAAAGAATTAGTGTTTAAGGACACATGAGGCGTCGAGGACTTCAATCAGCTCCTCGATGGACTGGCTTACTGAGCAGAAATGGACCACTCACTGAATTCCTTATGTATGGCGTTAAGTTCGCTTATTGTGCCCTACTTATGTATTATAATTAGAGGGTGCAAGTTATTCAAAAAACTCTTTCAAATGATTGGTTTAAGTAGAAATATTAACCCCTAATTTGAACCAGAAGGTGTGAGTAGGTAAGTATATGTCTCAAACTTAGCCGCTTATTTATTTACAATAGGTACCTACCTATTTAAGTCATAAATCAAACGATTGCAAAACATGCTTAGTTTCTTATTCATTAAGATGCAAGGAATTGATTTGTATTTTCTTAGTTATCAGGTTTAATAGTCATGTCACGACCACATAAAAAGTGGCCGTTTTTCATTTTAACCCTTGAAATCTCATGTAGTTAATGAATGTTGTTTTCAGTAAGTTGAAAGGATGTCATAAACATTCCTGCATTTACAGTTTTATTGACTCATACAAAAACAACACCCAGATCTTAAGTATGAATTTTGGCTATCCGAGAACAGAAGAGCTTGGTATCCTTGTCTTATATGGATTATTCGAGTATTTTACTACTCTCTTTTTATTATCACTTCACGTTTTTCAGTTTAAAGAATATTTACTAAACAATACAAAATAGGTTACCGCAGCGGTAGAGTTTCCAATAGAGCAATAGAGTTTCCAGTTTTTTCCAATGACTTCTTGTTGTTAATATAACATTTATTCAAAATAAAGCAACATAGGTCCGACGATGAACAAGCGTAGCAACAATTGATCAAAACCATTTTTTCATACAAAATCATAATCTGCTAACTTTTTCATATTCACCTGATTATTAATTATCATGACTTAGCAAATACTAACAAATGAAATACAAAATTTACTACTGACATAGAATGTGTTACTATTGTTAATGTGTGAAAAAAAGACCTCGAATCTGACAGCAATAAGCCTATCAAGCAATATAACGTAGTAGGCAATAACGATCATGACTGGAATGACCTTATGAGTTATTGAGTGAGTAGCCTTCGATGAATTACTTATTACATATTTAATTGTAGGGCTTTGATATCGATCTTACATAAAGGATCCAAGTTGAGCTTCGTATTAAGTATTAAAATACCAATTACAGCTGTAGCAATGCGCCATGGAATAATCAATTGAAATATTCACTTAAATTCTTCATTTTGAATGCTTTGTATCGCAATGCTTTGTAAGATAAATAAATATTTCTGAATATCTTCACTCATGGCCGTCTACCCTAAACCGAGCAGAACCCGTAGTGTCAGAGAGAAGAATCTTACTTGTATAACTAAGTATTTAAAATAACACAATTAATACAATCTCTCAAGAACAAAATCCGTGGTGTGGACGGGTGAAAAGGAAAGGTCCGCATATGACATTTCAAACTATCCCTAGAATTGCAAATTGAAATGATATAATACGGTTTTCAAATTGTTTGATTAATCATTGACATTAGTAGTAGTAGTATTAGTCATTTCAACTTCAGTAAGTGGAAATGAAGATAACTTATTGGAGAACCAATCATATGCCAGATATGTAAATCTGTGTTAAATTGTTCTAACACAGCCACACTCATCTCTGATCCGCTGTTGTAAAGACGGGCCTTTTAACCCTTCGACTTACGGCTTCGTTATCAGGATCACTTACAACTTGATCTCATGCTACGTTATATGATCGTGGTAGCTAGAAATTCAAGTGGTACTTAAAAGATCCGTGAAGACAAAGAGTTTCACACTCAAGCTTCCATTAAAAAAATGTTAGCAAAGTGCCTCGGGGTGCAGGGAGGTTGTAATACCAACAATGTGGAAGAGAAAAGCCGCGAAGGCTCCGAGAGCCAGCCGTGCAAAAATAATGACGGAATTGAGACATTTAAGTCCTTTACACTTCATCAAACTAAACCTTTTTATGGTTCTCCGTCGAAATGGCAAACCTGTTTAGGCGATTCGCATTCAGTTTTTATTTCTTATTTTCATTCTTTAAGTTTTTGTTACGTTTTGGCTATTTTCTCTTTAGATTTTATTGCACTTTTGCCTACCTTACGATAAAGCAAAATATATAATGGATGAAGTGTGAGTTATAATTTATTCATACTAACTTTCCATCTTTTAGGATGCCCAAGTCTTTGGCAGTTCCTATTAGACTGTTTTCGGACTCTCATAGGTAATCGAAGGTCAATTTTTCATTAAAAAATCTTTAAGCTGGAAGCTGATTTCACTCGATTATTGCGGTACAGTCACATTGAATTGTCTTTTGTTCATTCGGTAATTTAGATCTTTTGATACACAAATTCAACAATTCAAATAACTTCCTTGGTTGAACCACCTTAAGTAAGAATGCCAAAAATTTCGGTCAATAGCTAACGATGATTAACATAAACAACATACATGAACGGCCTATAATATACGTCCCACAGCTGGGCACAAGCCTCACCTCAACTATGAGGTGGAACGAGCCATACTCCAACACGCGGGCTCAGTGCGGATTGTTGGAGGGGTGTAAAGTAAGTGAGCAACCGTAATGTCAGATGTTATCAAGCCGCCCTAAGGCCTCTGACTAGGCTTAACGACTGACATCTAGCGACGTCAACCGGGACCAACTGTTTAACGTGCCTTCCGAAGCACGGAGATGCCCGTAGAATACATCACTAAATTTCGGTCGGCATGGTCACCCATCCCTTTTCCGACCCGGCGTGTGTTGCTTTACATCAGTGATAGTCACCGATCACTGTCACAACTGCGCCACGGGCACCTCAACGATGATTAAGTAAGATGAAATTACGAAATACGATATGACTATTAAGAAAAGAAGACTATTTGTTCAATCTACAAAACATAATTTGCAACGCTCGTAAGTACTTACTACCATATAATTTTAAAGTTCTAACACTTAATTATAATTGGCTGGCCTATCGCCATCAGAAGGGCAAGTGTTGCAAGCCCTATCGACGTGTGTATCTCGTAGTTACTAGTAAATAAAAATACCAAAAGGGCCCTTCTATCTTGGCCAAGGTAGTTACAATAATTGAATTTTATGGCTCAGCGTGAGCGTGTTCTTAATACTAATGATTTTTGCCTCTGGCGAGTGAATCTATGATACTATTCAGGTATTTTTAGGGTTCTTTAATGAAAAAAATATTATAATTTGTTTGCCATGTCTAGATAGACAGACACAGAAACACGTTGGAATTTTAAGTTAAAATTAATACTGTAACAGATTTGTTACCTTTTGCTTTAGTAAATAAAATCTAAGGTATTGAAACGTTGAACGTGTTCCTGTATTTATGTTTCAGTATCTGCAAATTAATTTGTTTTGTGTGCAATAAAGTATTTCTTATCTTATCTTATCTAACTGTTTAGTCAACTAAATTAACTTCCATGTGTGTTACAAGTATCCGGTGCTCGCAAGGTTATGAAACAAGATATTATACAGAAGATTTTGGCTCTCTCAAATGAATAAAATGAAGAATTATAATGGTATTTCTACTATCATTTAACGATTTTTTTGCAAGAACTACATGCAAGACTATGCATTGCATTTAGCAAATATGCATTAAGGGAATATATTGCTTATGTTTCTCATATTACCATTGGTTTTCCCTTATCTAGAAGCTTTCGTGAAACACTCGGCGTCCCTTGAATATTTAAAGATCGCCTTCCATCAGTTTGAAGACACTGCTTTCATGTTTAAGTGGATCGATGAGAAACTGCTATGTATAATGTTACTATTGGTAAATATCGGTACTCTATTTGAAACACAGTAGTTTGAGTTCAGTATAAATGACTCTAGGCAGAAATCGGTCAGCAGTGTGTGTGACTTATGGATATAATTGTGATGTGCGTAACTATTATAAAAAGCATAATTGGCATTATTGGTAATTATAGGTAGCACAATTGGTTAGTGCAGTCGCCCGGTTTGCGAAAGATGCGAGTTCGAGTCCTGCCTGATGCCAACATGACCAAATGTCCTTTTCTGGTTCTCAGATCTTTTAGTAAAAACTATTATAAAGTTCAAGAAAGATACACTTATCAAATATTTATTCTTCAGACAAGACTATCAAAGAACTATACTTGAGGTTAATATCATTTCAGACATTTTCTACTGAATACAAGAAATCTGTGCGCGTCCATCAGTATGACTTGTTTGCCTATTATTTCAAAACCAGTGAGTTTCTCCTTACCCACATAATTCATACCAAACGTTGACATATCCTTAAACAAATATCTGTCTTTAAAATAAATGCAAAAATATGTATGTTAAAGTGTTGAACATTACAACTAAGTGATCGCTAAACATGCAAAAGATCTGTTTGTTTATGAAAGCTGAGATAAGAGCCGCCGGAAGCCACCGTTATCGGAAACGAAACAAAGCGCGGTAACTCTCGACGTCTGCGCAACAATAAGGCCGGCTGCAGACTCGCGATTGTGACGTCACTTCGCGTAGAAATAAGATAAGGTTGTTTTGGCTGGGGGTAAGCAAACCTATCTTTGGTACAGCCCGCATTCAACAAACGCAAACAAATGAGTTCATTGTTGTGAGTCGGCTTTTTAAACAGTCACAGGTTTGCACAGTCTCAAGACTTGAAACCATGAACCAGTTTGAATACCTTTTCAGGCTTTTTTTTTAAATAAAAATACTACAATAACTAGCTCAATCACTGAGATAATATGTAATGTTTGTAATTGCATTGCATTGAATAGGCCTTATAAGTCACAAAAGCCCAACACCTCGCGCTGTCAATTCTTTTACCTGGAGTACCTACACTGGCATTTTAACCATCTAGGTGACACTAAAACTCAAAAGCTGAAACCATTTCATTTTGGGGTCTAGAAATGTAGCCCAAGATCGGCTCTTGCAATAAAACAACAACATGAAATAATAGATGCCATTAGCGTAGAGTCGTAAGCGCGTGACCGCCCTTCCCTTAGTTTGCTGACGGTTCCTTACAAGGTATTGAGTAATACTACACCGCATTTTCTCTGCAATCCTCTGGCGCTCCGAGCGTACAATCCACCTCGAACAAGTTTTTGCAACTTCATAGTACTCACTAAGTTTAAATTCCAACGGACTCATTTGGCGCTGACTGTACTAGCTAATGATGGGATGGAAGTTAAACAAATCGCGATGAGTTCACAGTTAATTCGGTTAACGACTTTTGTTTGATTAATTGTTCGTCTGAATTGACGGTTTACCGATCTAATTTGATTGTTTGCGTTTTATTTACATCCATTTAGTGGTTAAACATGAAGTGTAGATTAGGTGAAGGACAATCGTTAGCTGTTGTAAAAGGCTTATGAACTTTAATCGTGACAAGTTACAACACCTTAAAGTAGGTTGGTTAAACACTAATCTGTCGCGCAGTTTAAGCCCAACAAATATGTTTTTGTTTAAGTAACTTACCTACATTGTTTATTCGCATAATCTTGGCGCGAGTACCTTATTAAGGCTTGTCTTGTGATTTGGCTACAAACCTTTAAGGGACATACCTCATTCGGGGCTTGACTCTACTATGTGTTGGTACGTGTTGACAATGATGCAACGCAGTAATAAGGCATCAGCCTCATTTGATCCCAGACGCAATTTTGTTTGGTAATATCATAGCTCAGACAAAACAACTACATAGGATTGAAAATTAAAATAAACGGGAATATTAACCTAGAATTACGCCTAGTCCGCCGGTAATCAGCAATAACGAGTAAAGTTCGTCGAGTTCCCACTAGTGAGAATTAATCTGGATGATGTGTTATTATCTGGATGATAGATATTATATTTTTTTGTACGAAAAACATTACAGTAGTATTAAATGAACTTAGTCAACTAAAGCACCAATCAGCATAATTCTGATCGGTGCTTTTTAACTGAGAGACTGACTCTCAAATGTTATCAAGCCGCCCTAAGGCCTCCAACTATACGGCTAAGATCTAGTGACATCCACTGGCTAGCACTAGGTTTGACGACTGGCATCTAGCGGTCTCAACTGGAATCAACTGCTTAACGTGCCTTCCAAAGCACACATGCCTGAAAGATACAATAAGTTATTTTCTTAAAATATTGTACGTCATTACATTATTCTACTAAAGTCCTGTTTGACACGCTCTATCTCAGCCGTTATCTTCGGGATTAAAGCTCATAAAAGCTCTCGCTACTGTATGTTATCTAAACGGTTATCAAATAATTTCTTAAGCCGCAGATTAGGAGTCTTTACGAAGATTTATTACTGGATAAAATATTATTAATGTTAACGAGTAGTGTGTTTACGTCATTTTTCATAGTATAGGCTTAATTAGTTAGCTGTGGGATTTCGGTTCTATTAGTTAAACGGTTTTGTTAGTTCTCTTAATTTGTTTAAACCTGATAGATACAAATTCAAATACACTTTTTACGAGTTTATCGTAAGTTTTCCGGTATATTGTCACTTATGACGTAATTGTTTGATGATTTTTTTTTGGGCACACAAATATATTATGACAACATAGAATACATTTTCATTGCACAAAACAGATACCGTAAAACGGGGTGAATCACAACAGCGGGGTAAATCGCAACACTTTGATGAAAAAAAAATAAAAATTGAATAAAACCTTCTTTAACATGTTTAATAATAAATCTAGGCCTTGTTTTTCAAATGAACTCTAACTTTTCAAAGTTCGTAGTGCTTTTTTCTCACCACGTTGTATATTTTTCATCCAAAAAAGTGTTGTGATACACCCCGCAGTTGTGATTCACCCCGTTTTACCGGTACATAAAAAGTCTAGAAAATGTAGGTACAATAAAATAAAGGTGGCCTTACTGCTAAAAGCAATCCAGACAACTTTCAGGTAGAGAAACTGGCTAAGAAAACTTAGGTAGTGCAAGATAGGAATTTAGACTTATTAATTACAAAAATAATACATACATAAGATGATGTATTATTATTTTTACTCTAATTTTCCTGTAATTTAACTCTACTGGCATTATTTGCGTGTGCTTTAAGGTTACATTCGAACATGTTCCGAAGAAGGCAGAATACAAATCAACCTATATTATTCTTCCAAAACAAATACAAATAAACTATTCCGATTCAGTGATTTCGTTCACACATCATACCATAAAATCTAGCTTCCTCAACAAAATTTCAATACCCAGAGCTTTTATAATCCAATCGTGTTAGAACAGTCGACAAACCCAAGTCGTATATTCTAATTTACTGACCGATATCCTTGCCATCTGTTCTAAACGGGATTCGTTCCAGACATTATTTCATATTTCTGTTGTGGGCGGGTTTCCACAATCCTACTTACCCACGCCTATAATATATCCATTTATTTTTTTCCTAACTCTCGTAGACCAAATTAGTCACGGTACGGTGCAATACAAAGGTCTTTGGTACGGACCGACTAATAATGGTGTGGGCTTTAGACTAACTGATGGGGCGAGCGGAATGTAAATGTGAAAATGCTTTAAATTTTCAAGCAGTCATTCATTAAGTAGGCAATTTAATGAGTAAGCTTTAAACTTTTTATCCCATTAAATGTATGAACGGATGTTCCACATCATTTTACCTATGCAAATGGTCTCAAATCGTCACTCTGTGGCAGCCTACAGACGGTTTTCGTTGCAGGGGAAGGCCCAGAAAATGTTGGAGTGATGATTTGAGACATCATGAGAAAGATTGGCAGAGCCTGGCGCGGGATCGAAATGTTTGGAAAGGTTTGGGGGAGACATATGCCCAGCAGTGGGATGATGTAGGTTAGAAAGAAAAGCTGTATGAACTAAATTGATATTCAAGTTTATCATAGAAAACGTTGAACAAAAGTGCAATACACGCAAACCGCAGTGGCGGGCGCAGTTGCGTTCAGTTGTAATAGTCTGATTTGCAAAGAAAGCAGGAAACCAGTCCAAAGAGTCCGGACTGCTGCTATGTCGACCACATAGGGGTGGTAGCCCTCCCCACGTCTATTGGACTGGTGGTAGACATTAGTGGTTCAGTTCATGAAGTTCCTGCGCACACTCTCCGGAATGCACGCTATGAAATACCGATTAACAGGCAACTCTATACATATACGCCGATATTCTAACCAGTGAAGCCCCTTAGTCTGGTGGCAGACAACCAAACCAGGATCCAGACCAGAGTCTTTGGTATCTTGATACCAAAGGGACATTCAAACCAAATAAAATTTACAAAATAATCCCAGTCTAGGCTTCGGAATGTTTCGTTCACCTTGACGGCAGATGACAGCTCACTTATATCTGTCTTAGTTGAGAAATAGATTTACGAATATACCGTGTAGATATTTATTTATATCGTCTATCTAGTCTTGTGTGCTTACTTTTCTGAGCTAACGTTAAGCAAATAGAGACTCAAAATGTAATGTGTTTTTGTATTCCCTCCTGTGTGTACATCGCGTACACTTAACCGCAAATTTTACCGAATAATTCACGTGTTCAAGCTTGCCACAAGCTACTAATAAGCAGCTATTTCAACTATGGCCTCTTCACAGTATAAACCATACAGTAGAACATCTAAATACAAACGTGCCACTCTCGGTGTGAATGTGTGCGTGAGCGTCGCGCGCCGTGTCGCGATTTCACGCACACGCTAGCATAAAGAGGCGGCATAGGGAGGCGGCAGTACGGACGGGCTGTGCCGCGTGTCTGTGTGCACGCTAGGCTAATAACTCGGCGGGCGGCCTTAGATAGCCTACTGTATGGTTTATACTGTGGCCTCGTAACTGTGCACACATTGCTTTCTTTCTCAAACAGCGTTATTGTTTTAGGTGATGCGCGTGCGCGTGTGAAGATGGCGCGGGGGGGGAGCGTTCTCCTCGTGCTATGGGTGGTCGTGGTCGCTGCTGATGGCAAACATGGTGAGTTAGCTTAGTGCTTTTATAGATTTTTTGATTGGAATGCTTTATAACGGATTGTAACTCATGGGAACATTTTGAACTTTTCGCTAATGTTTCGCGATTCAAATCCCATATTATATCTCGTTTGTCTTCAATATTCGTACATGAAATCAGTTGAACAATATTAGAGTTTACTTAACAAAATTCGAACTTTCAATGTCCGATTCCATGAGGTTAAAATATTGCATGTTTTTAGAGTAACTTAGAAAATACAACTATTTTTAAATGGTTTACAAAATACATAATTCTTGTATTGGGATAAATTGCCTTTTTTAAAATGAATATTCACGGTCATATCACCCATTTCTTGGAAAAAAAGAGCTATATGTGGACATGAAGGTAACTGTGTTAACGTAAGATATAAGTAAGCTATAGGTATTAGTGCGTTGCGTTGCGTTTCTATGATATGGTGTGCTACGACGCAACGCTTTATGCGGGGCATGCCATTAACAATATATATGAAACTATGCAGCGGTCGATGTTACGTTGCTTCGTCACAACGCAATTCACTAGACCTCACCCTAAGTCCATTTCAATATCACACAGTCCTTGAAAAATACCAAAAAATCAAACTGAGCGCTGACAAAATAACTATAGATACCAAACAATCATGTAATAAACGAATAGGTACGAGTGGAATACTCACCTAAAATATTATTTGCTTTTAGTCGTACGACACGACGCTACGCTAGTATTTATTTATTACCCTTTTAACTGTGTAGAACAAGGGACTTTTTGCCTTTACAAATAAACCTCCGACAGCAAAAAATAGGCCTGAGAGACACGTTTCATTCGTGAAATAAAATCCCTAAACCAACAGAATTCTACTCATGATGTTAATTGCCAACCGCTTCAAAAAATCTACAAAGAGAATTTCAAAACTCCATCTGCCGACGAGGACAAAAACTGAAGCAAAAAGATAAGTCCCTAAGAGAGTTTGCACCTAATCTTGAATCAGATAACTGGGAGTACTCCAAAAAAACTGTAACTGTCGTCGCCAACACAGCGACTCAGAAACCCATCACAATGAAGAAAAAACTTCGAGTCAAGATAAAAAGGGCGATACAAGCACGCTAGCAAAAAACGTTGCTCGTCACGATCTAAGTGCTACTTCCGAACACGACAATCCCATTAAAACGTTCGTCAATACCAATAGAAACGGCGTCACACTTATAAACACTCACGAAACGATACAGTACTTCATTGTCTGTAGCGATACACGGATACATTTAGCATGTAAACTAGGCCAGCACACGTGGTTCAGTTCACACTTACACGCATGATAATTTCAAGTGTTACAGCGTTTTTACTTGCTTTTACTTTTTTCTAGAGCATTTTCTTTTTAACGGTAATGATAGACATCATTCGTTATCATCATTGAACAGACAGACAGTTTTAAAGTATCTAATATTCAACGTTCATAAAAAATATATCCGTATGTTTGGATAAAAGTTGACCGTGTCTATACGTTGCAACGATTTTCTTCAGAAATTTTCTTAAATTTATATAAAAAACACTTAGTTTGGACCAAACTTTAATAGTGAATACTTGGCAATTTTGAAGCTAGTTTTTCTTCGTGCGATGAAAGTCGAAAACCGATTGCGTCCCAACCATTTTTTACACGCTTGGTTGAAACGTGACAAGTTTAATAAATACGGGTTTGGATATACTTGTATCTAGTATGTTTTTACACAGATTCCGATTACCAAACATTTATTCGATAGGAATACAATCAGCAAATTCTTAGTATTTCTTATACCTAGATAACATTTTCACGAAAGTGAAAAAGTACGTTCCAATTACTTTAGCAATCTTGAACGTGAGAATTTTAGCAAAAAAGAAATAACTGTAGTTACACTCAAGATTTCCTTTGCTGCAAAAAATTGAACTTCCATTAAGGTTGAAATAGGAAACGGCCTCTCAAGCACACCTCACAGCTGCCGTGAATGAAAGAGAAAATAATAGCAAAGAACTCCCAGGAGTCACCATTATAACTCGACTAACAAAGGGATTATCTTGTTTGGGAAGCTCTTGACGGCACTCGACGACTCTTTGTATGTATCGTGTTACATTTCCAGTAAAGGTGGCTATTGAAGCAGTTTTTGTGGGTGTGGTCGGTCTTTGTGTTTTTCTGCGACGGGGTGAGAATGTGCCGGTTTCGCCTCAAAGAAACTGGCCGGCGATAATTTTAGAAGCTTTTTGCACCTTGTTAATGTATTGTATAAATCTTGTGGTGTAGAAACTTTTTAGACTACAAGCTATTTGATAATAATAAATGTAACTACGATTATGTGTTTACAAAACATTCTTGAAGGAGTTAAGAACATGATATCAAAAATGCTGCAGTGAATGTTTTTAAGAATAGTTCAAATCTAAATCATCTAAAACCTCATTTTGTTCCCAATTTTCGACTGTGATAAAATGCAACCAAACAATAATCGAGTTGGGCAAATTTTAACAAATGAAATTCTAAAACAATGTTTCGTGTTTAACGGAACATAATTCGTTTGTGATTGTTAATCTACAGTCAAGTCAGCAAGCACGACGGTTAAGCTCATTAAATCACTACAATTAATGGTGAAGTTCTGCTTTGCACGCTAAGTCACTGATCCCAGTTGCTACATACCGCTCAAATGTAGTAAAATATTGAGGATCTAAAGAGCTGACTTCCAGAAATCTACACACTGGATCACAAAAAAATAATTGAAAAAGTATTGTTATAACATTATAAGAATTTTTTTTTTGCAACAGTTTATGTATACGCATACTCATAAGTGTCTCTTTGACCTTATTACCGAAAAACTACTCGCTGAATGCAAGAACTTGAACCCGAAGACAATCCCGTAGGAAAGGAAAGCTGCTTTTAAACAAGCTTTGCTATAGGCCCGCAGCCCATCCACCGTGTTTCTTCCTACTTTAGGTGACGTGCACATGTTTCGCTATGTTAATTTATTTTACTAGCAGCCATTAGAACCAGATGTTACAAATGTGTGCACTCACTTTTATTTCTCACTAAGCATTCTATAAATTACTCTTAACTGTCTCATTAAAAAACATTTACATTTATTACAAACATTGTTAAGATCTGAGTCGTGTATTGTTTCTACTGTTTGGAGTACTAAGTGATGTGTTTTTTTACTTAACAAATTGTCTCAACAATATTATAAATAGTGTTCGTTTCGTCTTCTGCTATTTTAATGTTACATTATCTAAATAACTAAATACGATCGGCGAACAACAATTGGCAAAAAAAGTCGTAAATTTTCATACTCACGTGTATTTCATCAATCATTTTTACTGCATTAATAACGTGCATTCACAGAACCGATTTCTAGTTGCAATGACATCACAGACGAAAGCTTTATCCTTTCATAAAATTCGAAACTACAACCAAAATATAACCAGTCATAAAACGCACCCTTTAAGCAACATGACGAGCAGTTTAGCAGTGACACCACAAAAAGCAAACATAACTCATAAACCAAACCTTGCTCTCGTTTGATTTACTTTAGTAGTCTTCCAAACCCGCCCACATCCCCATTAACTAGATCGAGTGCATCTTTTTATGTCTCCCTTAGCGTTAAGTGCATTCACTAGTAAACTGCATCAAGACGAAGTCTCAGTTTCAACGGATGCGAGTAACGCCTGAATGTTTTATTACGTCTCCGACCAACAGATTTATCAGGATTCGTGTTCGGATATATTTTAGAAGGAATTCAAACTTATGAAGACTATCAGGCACTTTGGAATGAATGGTGTCGTATTTTAGGGATGTTACTTAGATACGAAAATTACGTATAGACACATATATGAATCCGATTCTACGAGGTTTTGAAGGCTTAAGTAATAATTTCCTGTTGATTGAGTTTAGTTAATGTATTTCTAATGGCATTTGCCTTTGTTATTGAAATAGGCAGGTGGTCCTTTATCATTCGTCCTATCTATAAAGGTATTAGTATAAAACTAGATTTGATAAACTTTGATTGTAAACTAAACTTGTAAGTAATTTTCAGGTCCATCTTCGAGGTGTCAAAATAAATAAAATAAGAAAATTGTTTTAAATGAGAATGATGTTATGGTCAACATCACGAAAAGACCCTTCACAAAAATGAACCTTAAAAAACCTGGAGTGCACGAAAATCTTAACAATAACCATTTTGTTCTGATCTGTTTGGTCTTGTCTGTAACATTCCTCAAGTCTCATATTTATCGAGGCTCACGCATTTTGATTTATTTATACGTTCCTCTTATAAACTTATAAAGGTTTATCGACCACTCAAAAAACAGGCGGGTGTAATGCCCGATATCTGAACCATTAGATGTTCCGAGAGTTTTATTCGTATTCGGTTCAAGAGCCACTTAGTGGATGTTGCTGGGCATGTGTTATGTTTTACTGATAAAATGTGTGAGCTGCTCGCTTTATTATTTTGTTCCAGCCGCCTCGCTTATGTTTTTATCTGGATTTTCATGATCGACTCCGGTTATTGTGAGCGCTCCTTCTTTGTTCGGATATTAATTGATAACTAGCAATTCATTTGATTTATTGAGTACATCTTAATTCAATATCGCGCTTTCTTTAAGTTGAAATTCAATGTTTTATTTGTAATAACTCAATGTTTTAATTAGATATTGGTATTTATAATAGATAGATATAGTAGACAAGATATCTCTCCAATCGGATAATGCAATGTATTTTTTCCCTTTCAAACTGTGAGTGCAACACAAGTTTCTATTTGTAAGAACCAATAAAAAATGCAACAAACTATTAACAACACAACAACGCCGCTACAGCCGACAATCCCAACGTAACTAAACTAGTACCACTAACTATCGAGATGCCAGAATGCTTCCCGGACTTTGATTAAGCATAGCCCATCAATAAACTCCTTCTCATCTGAAACAGCGTCGATCCAAGTCCTAATTATTCGAATACCGGACAAAATGACATAAGGCGGCCCCTTTCAAACTCACAACGACGGGATGACGCTGATTCGATGAGTTTAAGTTTGTTTTTAGACCTCGTTAGTAGTCGCCTCAAGAATCCGAGCATTCATCAGACTAAACATATTTCACTCCGTGTCGTGGCGATAAGGCATTTCTCCATTTCCATTAATTTTGTGATTTCCTTGGAGCGTCTGAAGCATTTTAAAACAAAGAAAACATTCCATTTATTTCACGATCTTCTAAAGCTAAACTGTGTAATAGGTCGGTAAATGAACGTTCTTGTTGAATTATGACTGAAAGGTCATCGTTCAATTTGATAACGTTTCGAAAGTACGGAACCTATATTGATCGATCTACTGAACTTTCTACCGAGTTAACGTTGTAATTTACAATTGCATCGTGACAATCATTCGCTCCTCTTAGCTTGTAACAGTACCTCTAAATGGAGTTTCATCACATGCCGAGATAACACTCAAAGAAGCGTGAACACTTCTCGTTATAAAGGACGACCTAAATTACGAAACACTCGAATCAGTAAAAAACACTTCTCAATAAGTTGAAGATAGTAAAGAATGATCGGTTAGCGTTAATTAAAATTCAGATAATGCAATGTATTTTTTCCCTTTCAAACTGTGAGTGCAACACAAGTTTCTATTTGTAAGAACCAATAAAAAATGCAACAAACTATTAACAACACAACAACGCCGCTACAGCCGACAATCCCAACGTAACTAAACTAGTACCACTAACTATCGAGATGCCAGAATGCTTCCCGGACTTTGATTAAGCATAGCCCATCAATAAACTCCTTCTCATCTGAAACAGCGTCGATCCAAGTCCTAATTATTCGAATACCGGACAAAATGACATAAGGCGGCCCCTTTCAAACTCACAACGACGGGATGACGCTGATTCGATGAGTTTAAGTTTGTTTTTAGACCTCGTTAGTAGTCGCCTCAAGAATCCGAGCATTCATCAGACTAAACATATTTCACTCCGTGTCGTGGCGATAAGGCATTTCTCCATTTCCATTAATTTTGTGATTTCCTTGGAGCGTCTGAAGCATTTTAAAACAAAGAAAACATTCCATTTATTTCACGATCTTCTAAAGCTAAACTGTGTAATAGGTCGGTAAATGAACGTTCTTGTTGAATTATGACTGAAAGGTCATCGTTCAATTTGATAACGTTTCGAAAGTACGGAACCTATATTGATCGATCTACTGAACTTTCTACCGAGTTAACGTTGTAATTTACAATTGCATCGTGACAAGCATTCGCTCCTCTTAGCTTGTAACAGTACCTCTAAATGGAGTTTCATCACATGCCGAGATAACACTCAAAGAAGCGTGAACACTTCTCGTTATAAAGGACGACCTAAATTACGAAACACTCGAATCAGTAAAAAACACTTCTCAATAAGTTGAAGATAGTAAAGAATGATCGGTTAGCGTTAATTAAAATTCAGATAATGCATTCGGTTTGTTGAAGCTTCAGAATTCTGATGTGATTACGACAGAAGACGAAAGAGACAAACCTGTTATTAATCAAATGTGAGTGCTAAAACCCAATTAAAATCTTGTGACCAATGAAGTGATTACACAATCGCATGGTAATGCGAGTCGGATATAGGAATAAACAGGCTTTAATGAAATGCTTGCCGGGCCACGGCGCCTAACAGAATATATAATTGACTTTACCTCCGTCAGAATAAATGACTATGTGACATGAAATTAGATTGTGTTTTTTGATCGACGTATCATAATTGAGAAATCTAAGCCCGTTTTCAATTTGTAAACATTGGACTCTTCTGTGAACATAAAGTGTTTTCTTTAATTACGATGATTCTGTATCTCATTTTGTTAGTGTAGAATGTACACGACAGATAAAAAAATATACAAAATATTATAAGACTAATGTTTTTTTGTTTTTAATAAATTTCTTGCAATGATTTGTTTTCGTCAGAATATGTGGAATATTATAACTATCTTCTAATCTTAATAAATATCCTTTCATATACATTATGCCCTGTTGAAAATAATGAAGGCCAGTTACACCTGAGAATTCCTAGCTAGAATTGGAATTTTAATGATTATAATATGCCGCTCACTGAACGCTACGCAATCCCAGCGGCCGACAAAAACGACCCCTTGAAACAAATCCTATTAAGGAAAAATAGATCCAGAAGGAAATAGCGGTCCCCACAAAATCGGAAATAGAAATAAACTTAACGGAAGTGAAACTAATTAAGTTATCCTCGCTTCACGCGAGTTGCGGTTTATTTTAGTTGCCCTCACTTCAAATAATAACACTCCAAGAGGTATTACTGTCAACACTGTTGGAAGAGTAACGCACACTGATCCGCTGATAGCAATTTCTGAGCGAAATTTTGACGAGGGAACCTAAAATTTGCCTTTCAACACAAATTCAACTCTATTTCTTCACCGTTAAATTGTGTTTAGCGTTGACAGTGGAAAACATTGTGAAGTGGGGTGTATGGTATCCAAATATCTATGTTTTGCGTGTAAATAGGCGTAAGTGAGGCGTCAAACCAGGTGCAGTTTGAGAGAAATCGATGGCGAGACTGGGGTACATGCTATTATGACAGTTGCCGTTTATTCACAATGTCGTGCGCGATATATTTTAGTTCTACAATTAGAATGAAAAATCTAAGCAAGAACTATTAATTAGTCTCATTACCGTCTGAATGTGTTTCATCGGAGCTGCGATGTATACAGGGTGTCCCGAAACGTGACGTCAAGCGGGCACGGGATGATAGGCTAGGTCATACCGGCTCTGGGAAAAATAAGGAAAAAAATCTATGTCACTTGGTTTAGTAATAATAATATTACTTTTGAAAGTTTTGGAAATCGACACCTCTGACTAAGTTTTCATGTAATGTACTCATAAATGACCAAATTTCGCAGCGTTTTATTTTTTTATTATATCCTAGAAAACTATGCTTTCGATTATAGTCACTTTTATGATGATCAATTTTGGACATTTAGTAAAAAAAAATAAAGTTCGACTGAGTCATGGTTAAGAATTTTTATGTCAGCTAACTTCATCCCTCGTTTTCTTTAAAAAACATTACTATAGCATCCTTGGCAAGTTGTCTAGAAAAAAAGCCCATTTCATCAAGATTTAAAAAAGGTAAAATACTAACCATTTCCTTGTCTTATCTTTCCATGAAAAATATTATGAACCAAAATGGGTCGTTCAACACTTGAACTAGGTTAAGCCTACAGTATGCCTTGCTTGGATGATAAAGAAATAGTGATTGTAGGTTAGCGGCAGCGGCAAAAATTTGGTCGGTTAATGTGATGGGCCACTCCAAAAAAAAAAAAAATTTTTTAGCTTCTCCGTCCTTCGAAGGCACGTTAAGCGGTTGGTCCCGGAAGACGTTGCGTGTACCCAGTGTTGAGCATAAGTGTCACCAGTTGTGGTCAGACTTATGCTCAACGTTCACGCTTACGCTCAACGAAACTATCCTGTATTGCTACAATGTCATACTCTAACACGTCTGCAGAGTGAGCTAAGTGTGGATTGTGGTACAGTCACCGGCATACCTACCTACCTATTTCCGTTTTTTATCTCGCTCTTGCTGAATGACATTTCTTTGCAATAGAGCAAGGAAGACTAGTAGTGTATTTTTGCGACATCTTCGTGCTTCGGAAGGCACGTTAAGCAGTTCGTCCCGGTTGGCATCGTTAGATGTTAGTCATAATGCTTAGTCGAAGGCCTTAGGGCGGCTTGATGACATCTGAGTTTTTTTTATATCACTGAATTTACACTCCTGCAACAATCCGCACTGAGCCCGCGTGTTAGAGTATGGCTAGCGCCTACCCTTATAGTTGAGGTGAGGCCTGTGCCCAGCTGTGGGACGGATAAAGGCCGTTTATGTATGTATGTAAGGAGGACTGAACGAAAATGGTTAGGGTGATGTGGCATTTACCGTAAAAGTAAGATACCAGAGCTGCTATTGAGCCATGTAGTTAGATGATATTAAGGCGCCCTAAGCCCTTTGAATAAGTTTCGCGGCTGACTTCTTCTAGCACCTTCAGCTGGGGACAACTGCTTAATGTCATGTGTACGGAGAGACTATGAAAATAAAAACGGACTGGTACCCATCACATTAACCGACCAATCATGGAATGCTTAGCAACAGCAAACGATTCATTTTTGCCGCTGCCACTAACCTACGGTCTTTTTTTGTTTTATCATCCAAGTAAGGCATACTAATAGACTTCACCTAGTTCAAGTTTTGAACGACCCATTTTGGTTCATAATATTTTTCATGGAAAGATAAGACAAGGAAATGGTTAATATTTTACCTTTTTGAAATTTTGATGAAATGGGCTATTTTTCTAGACAACTTGCCAAGGATGCTATAGTAATGTTTTTTAAAGAAAATGAGGGATGAAGTTAGCTGACATAAAAATTCTTAACCATGACTCAGTCGAACTTTTTTTTTTACTAAATGTCCAAAATTGATCATCATAAAAGTGACTATAATCGAAAGCATAGTTTTCTAGGATATAATAAAAAAATAAAACGCTGCGAAATTTGGTCATTTATGAGTACATTACATGAAAACTTAGTCAGAGGTGTCGATTTCCAAAACTTTCAAAAATATTATTTTATTACTAAACCAAGTGACATAGATTTTTTTCCTTATTTTTCCCAGAGCCGGTATGACCTAGCCTATCATCCCGTGCCCGCTTGACGTCACGTTTCGGGACACCCTGTATATGTACAGACTTCAGGTTTGGTTAGTCACGACAATGTTGGTAAAAGATCCATGTTAGAAAACCTCAAGGCCACAAAACCAACTTAGTACAAAATAAGTTGTAAATGTCAGGCAGATTGAAAATATTTCAACCCTATAGCAGCAAGTTACCAATTTGAATTACAGCAATTCATTACAATGACTAACAGTGATTTCCATTTGTTACAGACGTACTGAACACGACAGAGGCGGAACACACGACAGCGGCGGCGACCCCGCCGGTCCCACTGCGACCTGAATACGCCCACCCGGCTGGCGTCGAAGCTCTAGACCCTTACAACTCAGAAAAGAACCACCCACCACCTCACCACCGAGATTATCTCGAAGAAGATTACGACCATGAACCAAACAAAGAAGACGACCACGAAAGTCGAGATGATGTTGATGAACTCCCTTCACTATCCGGAGATCATCTGCAAAGTTCAACGGATGATCTACCGATGTTCCTTCAAGAGCCGCAACACGCATTTGTGGTCAGAAACAAACCCGCAACATTGAGATGTCGTGCCGCTAACGCTTTGCAAGTGTATTTCAAGTGTAATGATGTGAGATCGGTCGCGAGTACCCAATTTGAGTTTGTGGACCCTCAAAGTGGTGTTAGAATCGTTGAAGCGGAGTGTAATGTGACTAGGGACCAGTTGGAAGAGTATTTTGGGGAAGATAGGTTTACGTGCACGTGTTTCGCTTGGAGTAGCAGGGGCGACATCAGGAGTCAGCCAGCTGTCGTCGAATTAGCATGTAAGTGCCTTTGAATTTCAAATTACTTTTTCAAGGTGTACGATTCCGGGAACGTGTCTGAATACGTTTAATTAACTCTGGATTAATCTGTTTAATTTTCGACGTGTCAGAACGACGTGACAGAGCCGGCTAAACTTCGTTCATTAAACATAGTTCACGGTAAAACATTTATGAGTATCTTGACATGAATGGTCCGCATATAAATAGTTTTGTTTGTAAGTGTTTCTCATGAATTCTTGAGTTTACATTTAGCTGGAGCCGTTAAAGATTTTATTGAAGATAGCTCGGTTTTAGTTGTTGATGCAAGGAACGGTATAAAATAAATAAAATCATTCCAACGATCATCGGTATCATTAAGTATGGCGATGAATACCAATTTATATTGAAAGTGGCTAAAAAAGCTAGAGCTTCCGGCCGCAGCGCGTGCATCGTTTCATCAAAAGTCATAATTTGAGCTTCCGTGGACAGTTTTAGCTAACCCAGATAGTTGTATCTTCACAGAAGTTACAGCAATGGAGATTATCTGTGGCAACAAACGTGAGCCACTAAAAACCGTTTTTATCTTGTTTATCTTATTTAGTATTTTAACAACATTAACATCATCTAATCAAGTGAATGAATAACAACGACTGACGAATTGAATTGAATTGTTAGCCTAATTCAGTACAGTCAAGTTGGGTTGCTTTAAATTTCAGTGTAACATTGAATCCACTCTTTTTAATCAGTTACTTTTGACAAGTACTCCAACTAAAAGTTGTTGTTGAGTCTATGAGGGATTGGCTCAAAAACAAACCATAAACACAGTGTATAGATGCTTTTACTGTTCTTAAATAGTGGATTCAATGTTACACTGGAATTCAAAGTTACCCAAATTTACCTTAGCAATTGTTTTTAGTATTCATGCACATCATAACTTGAACCAAACAACATACCAAGCAAAATATATCCCAATACCAGGCTTTAGAACTTCAATATTTATTACAAACTTTTGATGAGCTAACAAGAAAATCTATATCCGACTTCTTGAGCAAAGCCTTAATTTCCAATTTAGAAACACAATCTGAATCCTGTCCAACAAAGATGTATTACGCCATTTAAATTATAGCTCAGACATTAAGGCTTAGGGCCGATTTAATTCAATGGACACAAGGAGTAAATCTCCTGTACATATTAAATAAACGTCGGTCTGCCCGTTTGTCTGATTTATGATCTCGGGTTACGTAACAGATTAGGTATGACGTTGGGTCTCTGGGCCACTCGGGAAAAGCGTTTTTCGGTTAAAGATGACACACCATTTCTCTTTTGTGAGATTAAACAATGGAGGTGTTAATTTTGTAAATCTGTATTTTGTTTACATGTTTTTGTGTTATGAGCGTGTATCGCATCTTTTGATTTATCAACACTTATGAAAATATCAGATAACTGAGTTTTTTTGTGAATTAAAATATGTTTATCACATGCACATAATTATTCCCTCGGCGAAATGTGGACTTCTGAATTTTCCGTTCACCATGACGACAACAATCAGTGTGCCTCTGACTAACCCATTAGGGATATGGTCGTGAGGGTATGTTATGTTATGTTATTATCACATGAATCGTTTAATTAATCGGATGGCTGTCAATAAACCTTCCTAAATGTTATAAAAATAAAGGAAAACTAAAATTGCTGTATTTGATGAAGATGATCTACTAAAACATTCAGCATATGAACACGCTGACATCATTATCCGATCTCATTTTCTCTCGCCAAAACAAAGACTGTGAAAATATCAAACCAGCTCCACATTCACACAAAACCGAGTGAAATTCCCTCTCTGAACAAACACGTTCAGTTTGAAACTCATAAATGTCTAAATATACACGAAACAGAAGCTTGGAGACATACTCTCTCGGTTCTAATTGCGCGAACCGACCGTGTGTATTACAAGAGCTCTAAATTTACATCCTGACAGTTTTAATTGTACTCCAAGACTTAAATATATGCCAAGTAGCATCTATGTAGCTATTAATGATACTGCTGAAGTTTAAGGTAAAGAGGGCCAAGTTCTAATGAGCTTTATTTTGAGCTGCCACCACATCCATACTTTACTATATTATATTTTTTTGAAAATGCAAGTAAATTCAACTTGAAGCTCTAAGTTTCTGAAAGATAAAATTAGTTTTCCCACAAGTTTTTCAGAATCTTTCTATTCAAAAAATAATAAATGAGAAATACTATAGTTATTGCTAACACCCCCACATTAAGTCAGTTCTGGAGATGCAAAAAGAAACCCAGACCAGTCTATCACATTGGACTAAATTGTGTGCTAAACGAAAATAAATTTTAATATCCTATGAAACTACGTTGAGCTCTGAGCTCGTCGGCTCGATCATAACGTACAGAGGCTTTCACATCAACCTTCACATATGAGCACCTTATGCTGGTGATATAAGACCCATTTTGCAATGGTTTCGTAAAGGTTAATATGAACGTTTCTGTACCTTCTCCTCTTCTAAAAGTTTCAGATCAGCCGAAGTAATTCATTCATAAAGATATTATTATCACTGACACACTATTTAAGCACTATGTTTTATAGACTAAACTAAACACAACACTTACCAAACTTGGCACAAACATTGCCATGCGTCTCTAGATAATACGCGCCTGTCTACATAAGGAAACGTAACTGAACGTAAAAACGTCAAGGATGAGACAACTGCTAGATTTACGGAAGCACCGTCTAAATGCGATGTTTTCATGTTTACACCCGGAGTTTAAAGGATCAGCTAAGTGTTTTGAGCTAAATATAACTGTATAATTAACTATTGAAAGTTATTTATATTGGAGCTTTTAAGATGTACGTTGTTAAGACAATTGACGCGTTGGAGTCATAAGTCATGTCAGAGTCGAGATGCGGTACTGCTTTGATTAAGATGGAATTGACAGTATTTGATGCAAGTGAATAATTTAGTGTTAGAAATTGACATTGTTAGGTCTGTTTGTGTTAGTAAATCATTATTGTGTCAGCCCACCCAGGAGGCAATTATCTTATTACTGGGTGTTGCTAGATTTTAAGCACAAAGCAAGAAAAATCCTAAAGATGCAGTCAGAACACTTAAAAATATACCCTCTTGACCAAGTTCTCATAATTTTGTGAATATCAAAAAAGGCCTAATTATTACTTTTTAATGTGGCGATGTAAAGCAAAGTATTGTATTTTTTTTTCTTATCTTGTTCTCTCATAAATCAACAACCCCTTGAAAAGCCTCTCGTTATATTAACACATTTATTCGTTATCAATCTGTGTTTTCCTAATGATTACAATACATAAAATGATTCAAATATGACAAATGCATAAAACTTTGCGTTAAAATATGGTTATCGTTTAGCATGGAATTTTATCTACAGTTTCAAAAATGAACAAAATAAAAGAGTTAAGGGATAGCTGCGTAAAATAAATTACAATAATATGAAAATGGCGGAGAGCCTGTCTGGCGTAGTGGCGTCGGCACTACAGCATAATTCAATGTTAACTGCCAACAAATCCCTGCACCGTATCCGGAACATATTTTTGGAGGCAGAGATATAAAACGGTCTAGATGGATTAGTAGCTCGAATTAAGGGAGGAAATACAAGCGAAATGAGATAAGGTCTCGAAAATTACAACGAAACGGTTTCATGCCAAAAAATGAGAACCATCGTTAATTTTTAGATATACCTATGTGTCTGATAGTGAACACAATAACATTAAAAATACATTTGGAACATCATAGTCAAATTTTATCTGATTTCAAGATACGCATAACTTGAGATTGTGTTGTATATAAAGATAGAAAAACCCAGAGAAAAAAAAAACGTTCGATGCATTGTGTTGTATCTAAACAAACTTCAATTAAAATTGGATACTCATAAATAATCCTGGGATGTTTTAACATATTATTAGAATAACTTAAACTTATTCGAAGATCTACTCGTAGCACTTACTAAAAGCTCTGTCTAGTTTGGAATCTTGGTGTAAAACGTCCCAAATCTTATTTACCTTGGGACCAAACCGATGTACGTGGCGTAGTCTCGTGTTTATTTTAATTAATTCAAGTGAACCTCGAGAAAATTGAGTAAAGCTCCCACCTGCGCCTGCGGCTTAAAGTACTGGCAATAGATTACTGTAGCTTAGATTGTTTGTGTGGGTTCACCATACATCTGTGAGTCTAAGCAATGATGTTTATCAGTGTAGTTTTTTTTACCATAATGGGCACTGTCTCCTTGTTGGTCCTTAATGAATTCATTTGGTCGAACAAACTTTATTTCTTTAAAGCCTTAACAACTGTATTTGTTGACGTGTAATTCAAAACTTTTTTCCATTGTTTACAAATGGTTTGAATTCTAGGCTTCTCTTTCCTCATGCTTCTGTTTCATATTTCCCGTGGTACAGTGGTTCGGTCACGGTCAAAACACGCTGGGTAGTGTAGTGACTGCCCCGACCGAAAGTAAGAGGAGTATTTTAGGCGGTTGGTCTCGGCTGACGTCGGTAGATGCCTAATCTGAGTTCTTAGATTCTGAGTTCTGATAGTAATGATCACTAACCTTGGTTAAAGTAAGGCCTGTACACATCAGTAGGAAGTATAAAAGCTATTGTTTGTTTGTTTCTGACTTATTTTTTTTTTTTATTTATTTATTTATACAATGGCATTACATGAGACCTTATACTATAGACACATAGGTTTAGCATCAAGAGTACACATGCACCTTGGAAGGCATACTTATT
The DNA here is from genome assembly GCA_950022985.1 of Udea ferrugalis. Classification (NCBI taxonomy): domain Eukaryota; kingdom Metazoa; phylum Arthropoda; class Insecta; order Lepidoptera; family Crambidae; genus Udea; species Udea ferrugalis. The sequence goes on from OX465521.1 coordinate 2,225,752, forward strand.
ATAATCCATGAGGAAAAAAATAATATCCAAAGCTTTTGCAAACGCATCCCGCATCTCTAACGCAGCGTTTCCTAGGTACGAATTTCTTACAGGAAATGAAACGTACCCCGTAATTTATGGGCACACGAACTCTGCCGGATCTACCTAACACTTATCATTTACGCCCATCAGCCAGCCGTTTTAAACTTCCCTATTCCCCCATCTCCCAAGTTCGGTTCGTGTACAATTTTTGTTATGACACTGCAGTTTATCATACGCAATGCGATGACGTTTCATTTGGTACTGTCACGGAAAATTATGGAAAATGAAAATAAGTTGTGAAAATTTTTCGCAGTAAAATATACAGTTTGTTAAACTTTACCTCATATCTGGATATAGAAACTATGTAATTAGTTTTACAGTACAAAAGCTAAAATTGCATCCCTGATTTCTTTCTCGCTGCTACCAAATAACAAAAAACTGTGCATTGCACTCAAGGAAAAACACCCCTTTTACAATGAAAAGCTGTCACTTATAGTCCTATAGACACAATACGAAATGTCATGAATTAGGAAGCGTTTTTAAGCTTTATTGATGACGAAGAAGTTCTCATGTTTAAATGACGTTCACCAATATTTTACCAATTTTTAACAGTTGTAAGAACCAAATTCGACAATGAACTGAGAGTTGTACCAGCAAAATCTATTCAACATTACATGAAATACCACCACGAACTTCCTCGTAACATTACCATGTACCAAGACAAATGGCGTTGTCTCTTAAGCGACAGCCGATTTGTCGTCGTATGCTTCAATAGGATTCGAACTCGCAAAACTACTCGTATCTATAAAACAAACACCGCGGTCCAGCCATCCCATACAGCACGCGAGCGTAATGGAGCGAGCGAGCGAAGATTTATGCTCGTACTCAGCGCAAGCACTCAGTAATGGGTAGTCTTTTGGGAAGAGCACTATTAAGGAGTAGGTTTTGTAGGAACTAGATGAAGAATAGCTTCACCAACTTTTTTAATTCTCACATAACAAACGCTCACGATTATATTCCAAACGGTGTAGACGAAGATCGGTGTCGATGGTGAAAGGGATATTAAGAAGCCCACATTTTGGAATTTGAACCCGACGTGCTGCCTACTGCGGGGATTTTAGGTGATTCCCATCACCGGAAAGTTAGCTACGAATTGAATAATGAACACAAAATCATTTGGAACATTCGGGGTTCCGAGCTTGTGCATAAAAGTTCTTGTTACAAACAAAATCATCTTTCAAGTGCCAAGCAGTGGGACGTATAAAAGAAGGGCTTTATTTGTTGATATTGTCGGTGTTAAATAAATTTTGTATTCAAAATCATGTAGCATTAACACTTCTCCAACTATATTTTAATCTTTCAGCATTCGAGAACGAATTCAAAATATGGGACGAAGAAATTCGTCTCGAAAACCTCCACAATAGATATTCTGAAGAATGCGAATATGAAAACTTTTCACTCACCGCTATTCCAAACGTTCATTTTAAAGGAAGCCGGCGAGTATTAGTTCGTAGGGAAAACTAGATCAAAGTTTTAAGAATTTCAGCCTGGGGTTTTTGACTTTAGGAATTCGGACGAACAAACGCATTTGTTTTTCCTGCTTTTCTCGTGTTTGTTTTGGTTGTTTCCATCACACGTGATAGTAGGTTGTCAAAACGATATACCTACTAGACTTTTATGATACTAAGCTTACTTGCTTGATTTCAATTCAGTCAGAGCCAACATTTAAACAACAGGATCAACATTTATTTTGTGTTTCGGGTATTTGAAATTATGCAGTATCTTTATCAATTCCTGCCTGATGCCAACATGACCAAATATCTTTTTCTGGTTTTCAGATCTTTAGTATTTGTTTGTATATAAGTTATTTTTATTTATTAGTCAAACATTAAAGAACAAGCTGTTTATTTTTTTAATAATGGACTGGGCAGTCATTTCATCACTATGATCACCTGGTGGTAAGTGAAGATGAAATCTACGGTGGTACATGACTGTCCAGTAAATGCTTATTCACTCTTCTTCTAAAGAGATCCAGATTACAATTTTGCATTTTACTGTTTTACACAATTGAAACAAAAACATGTCCGCAGTTAGTAAGGGAAATATTACTTATTTTCTTTTCATTTCTTAATTTTAACGCCAGCTCAAACTCTACGAACGCATAGTTTGTTAACTAACAAAGTGCCAAAACATAGTTGATTGTTTAATGAAAAGCAATTACACTAGTTCGTGGGACGAGTGTGTCGCGATACCAAATTATGTAATCAAGGGCTCGTTAGTTTTTATTAAGAGTGACGTGAGAAGACGGGGAACGTTTTTTGGTGTCTATCATAGGAACAAGCGTTCGAAAAGATGTTTGAAACAAATAATCTAAATGTTTAAACTGTTTATTTGTTTGGAAGACACTGGTTAGATTTACTACCTGAAACCTAGATCGAAAGCTTTTTTTTTGGTATTTCTGTGTTTAAAAATAGTTAATTACGCAACGAAATACAAATAAACTTGGTATATTATCATCTGATAATATACCAAGCGCTGATTTTTTATCATCTGGTATTTTTAGGTTATAGTCCGGATAATAATATATTAATAGAGTAGGTATTTACCGATAATTAAAAAAAACAATTGGATAAGCAAATTAACCTAACGGTAATTTTTACAGCTTTTCCTAATTTAAATTGGTCTCTATGTATTAATTTACAAAAAAGGAAGGATTTAACAAGGTATTCGTTTTCTAGTACTCCTAGTATAAGATTCCCTTATTTTTGGGCTATACGGCGATATTAGAAAATGACAAGTATAAAACGTTAATATCCTATACATTGTACCAAAGCTTTAAACTTGCGCAACTAAAGCCAACCAATAATATTACTGACAGAACAATTATTGAATTAGTTCACGACCTCGAGTCTTCAGATTATTCTGTGGACGTTGACGAGTAAATTGATACTGACATCTTTATTGTACTGAAAGCTGACATATTTTCCAATCAAATGCGGGTTGATAAAGGACGGTCGATTTTGGACAATACATGTAAATTGCATTGTAAAAAGATTGACAATCTAGCTGTTTTGTGACAATCAACTACCAGATTCCCTTGATTTTTTGTGAACATGTAGTAGTCTCGTCGATTTTTAACGTAGCGAACACGTTATCTCATTTTGGTCCTTTGAACTTTAATAATAATTTATTTAAGGCAGCGAAGGATGACCACGCATTCGACCTGGGGAAAAGGTAATTTAGGTGTTCCCTGAATCAGAAATATCTTTATTTAAATAGACCTGTTACAAGTGCTTTCAAATCGTCAAAAACTTAATCAAACAAACAAAAATACACTTAATAATAGACTTAAATACTATAATAGAAATAATAAATAAATACACAGTATACAAACATAATGTGACTCAACAACCGGTGTCGGAAAGTTGTTTCTGTACTGAGAAGAACCGGCAAGAAACTCAGCAGTTACTCTTTTCAATATGTTCTGTACAATAATCCGTTAGTAAATTACAATTTTATTAAGTACACATACAGTTATACAATTTCAAGAAAATGGTTAGTGCACAAAATAATGTTAAATTATTAAAAGCAATTAACAATATTGTTTATAAAAGACTACTGGTTAACATTATAAAAAAGGAGTTTTGAGGTTCACTGTCTGGAACTCCTAAATTACCTTTTCCCAGTGAGTCTGACTCTGGAACTCGGGACCACGGGGTTCCGAGTCAGAGTGTTCAACCACTTGGCTACGACGCTCTCTCTCTCTTACAAAAATGGGGAAAAGTATTTAACGTTATTTACCACAAGTATTTGATTAACTGAGGGGCATAATAAATATACTATTTAAACTTTTTGTGACACACCGAATTTCGCTCGGGCAAAGCTGCGAGCGCAATAACTATTGATTAAAGACATACCAAATGTAATTATTTCATGTCTAATGTTAAAAATAACACAACTTGAATTACAAGTGTATTTATTTTTACAGATTTGAAAAAACAATTCGCGATCTCACCATCCCCAACATCTGTAGAAGCAAGCACAGCTGTCACCCTCAGATGCTCGTCCCCACCAGCCGCCCCTACTCCGAGGATCTCATGGCTGAAGCACGGGGCTCCGTTGCTTCAAGACCACAATGTCATGATATCTGCTGAAGGGAATCTGATGATTTCCAGGGCTACTTTGCAGGTATGTTATTCGTTTTGGAAATCTTTTAATTTAGTGACCGTCAATAATGTTTATTGGAGCGATGAATGTGATTTTAAATGTAACAAAAGGTCTGATAATTATTCTGTTTCGAATTAAAATGACAAGGAAAATAAAGAACTGTACTCGTATATCATTATTTCTGCTAGAATGGTAAAAATGTTTACAGAGACGAAAATATAAGTAAAAAACCATTTGGTTTAGTAATCAGGCAAACACGCAATTTACAGTTTTTCCAGCTGCTCTTCTAATTAAACTACTTTCGAATATAGCCAAATTATATCACATTTAGGCATAAACCGTCACTTTAACATTTGAAGTTGTATAATGTAACAATAATTAAATAAAAGACTCTCTAAAACTTTTATTTAGACGTAACGTTACAAAATAAATAAATTTTGTAGGACATTTACAAACAAAGTTAAGCAAAATTTACGAGTCGCATTAATTCGATATAAAAAGGTTTACGGCCAATTTTATTCGGTTTGATACCGTTACGACCACACTCTAAATACCGCAAATATAAATTTTTTTATTAGTTAACATGCACGTAACAACGAATTTGTATACTGTCTTGTGGAATACATGAATAATTCTATTATTTACAATACGAGTACTACAAATACTAATAACAATTAAACAGACATAGAAATATAGGACTTTGATCTCTATTCTGAACCAGAAAATGGTCTGAATTGGCTTGTAGGTGAAGCTATAGCTAAAGCAAATCCTAATAGTGAATCATGCATCACATGTGGTGCGGTAACTCCTAATTATTTGACATATGCAAAGTTATTAAGTGTTGTTGAGGTTTAACAAGAAGGACAGTTACATGAATTGAGGGTTAACTGCAAAATGCCTTATTTGAATGAAATAAATTTTGATAGATACTAATTCAATTTTCATTGCCTGCCACATTACAGTTCTAAAGACAACAATTTCACATTCAACATGAAAATTATGGTATAAGTAGATGTAACTGTTAAAATGAATAAAGATTTACAAATTTTTTCTTCACCAAAAAAAAACCTTAAAAATGAACCCATTTGTTTTGCTCGTTTTGAATTCATTGATCACGATTCACAAAATGCCGTATAAATCTTGCTTCCTGCTATTTTCGAGACAACGAATGAAAAATTACCTCAAATTCTCCAGCTAAGCAATACAACACATTAAACCTGCGTCATGAATCAAGCACTGGCAATTGGCATGCAGGACGTAAAAAGCCAGACGATTGAGTCATCTACAAAAAGAAAAGGAGACAGTAATGACGATGTAAAGAAATTGATACCCAGTCACAAAGGGCAGTATGCAGACTCGATAGAAGCGATTGGCACTATTGAACATAATGAATGGACGTTGAAGACTGGCCAAGTACAGAGGCGCTCACATCTAGCTTCCCATAGGGGCACCTTATGCTGTTGACATGAGACCCATCTTGAAATGGTTTTGTAAATATTGATGTGTGCGCCACTGTACAATATAAGACCGCGTTATCAGAGTTGTGTTTTTTTCTTTATGTAATCAGATAATGTTTGTCTCTTATTTTTGTTACATCTTTATCTTAATTTCTTACACTCGAGTAATCTTCTTGATATTGGAGCATTTCATGTACCTATACTTCTAAAACCAATTATTTGATGTGTGCGATGAATATCATTGAAAAATATTAACTTGAATCGTACCGCGAACTTTGCAACAGCATAAAGATATATTTTGTAAAATCAATAATACTGTCTTTTGTTTTATTAACTAAAGTTATTCGGTACTAATGTACAATAGTTGCCTTCAAAAGCATTAAGCATCTGGAGCTGGTTCATATTCTATATATTTTTCTAATTGTTTGATGACTAGTGAAGTCTTATTATTGTTATCTTTAAAGACTGTCTCTTTATTATCTGAAGAGTGTTAGCGCGCAATCGCAAATCGCGAATATATTTTATCTGAATGCGACTGCGACTAATTAGGCGAACGCGACAGACATTTATTAGTTGCGACACAAGTCGCTGTCGCTCGCCGCTCCTCTTTTTGTCGCGTTCCGGTGTCCGCTTTCAAAGCGCACAGGCTGTTGTTGACAAAAGTTTAAAAGGGTTTAGATTCAGACACATTTCTTGTGTACGTTCGATGTCTGCTTTCTTTGGGTTAGATGTGTTAAGGCATAAATCGATGTGACAGGAGTAACAATTATCAATTACTTTTTTGTTTTCTTCCTTTAAATTATTTTTCTTATAGTTTTAGTAATGAAACACACAAACCAAATCCTTTGTACGTCCCACTGTTGACCACAGACCTCACTTTGAGTTAGTTTAATGCAATCATTGCAAATCATGTTGTTCTTTGGATTGGCCACCCAGTAATGATTTCTACACTGTGAACATGAAAAGGCTAAATAAATAAATAAACTAGCCATACGTCAACACGCGGGCAGTGTGTATTGTTGAAGGTGTGAAAGGATAGAGCTAAACCTTCTTATTCAGTCGCCTTAAGGCCTCCGACTAGGCTTAACAACTGCCATCTAGCGACGTTATCCGAGAGCAACTGTGCCTTACGAAGCACGACAACGTATCTAGGACACCTTTAGACTAAGATTGTGTGAGTTTGAACTAAGCAGAACTTACGTACCACAAATACCTTAATAGATGAAACACCAAGACGCATACTGAACACTATTAATATTCGTCTCATAAATAAACTAACAAAATATTATGAAAGGGCTAACTAGTTAAACTTTGTCAGTAACTTATAGCTACCTTCACTCTGTAAAGCGTCATCATATTTGCTGAAATCGATCCCACACACGCATACTCAAAGCATTTGATAGCGTGTCATCGCGTCGCGTTCGCGCAGTCTTTATGTCCATCCACATCCGCTGCCCGCATCAAACACCCCACAATCGCAAATAACTCATTCCATCTCCGGTTTCCGCTACACAGCATCCACTAATTAGCCTCCGCGAGCAGACATGGATTAATTACTGTAAGTGTCACTCGCTCACTCACTCGCGGTCTTGTGTGTAACTTTATCCTTACCAGCATAGGTGTCGGCTGCTTCTTCGTAATTAATATAATCGTAATATGTGCCGTTTTAGTCATTCAAATTAATGGCCATGTCCTTTGTGATTTCAAAAGAGACAGTTCGTGTTTTATTGCTGCGTTTCATGGCGCACCGTAATGAAGTGGGTTTGTTCATTTTACATACGTAATTGAATGCTACTTTTTTGGCAAATTCCTCTTAAAGCGTAAAAGGACGCTTATTAAAGCACGTACGAGGGTTGCTTGGTTGTAAAATTAAAAACTCTGTCCTTATTTTGAAAGTTGTTTGAATTTCCGGTGCAGTAAATACAAAAGCGATGAATTGGTTTTTAAAAAAAAACCTGAAAATTCTGTTATATTATAGCAATGCAAGAAAATTCCGATAAATTGAAATAAGTAACACAAAGAAACATACATTTAAATTGTGTATTTTTAACCAAGTTTACTTTTAAATCATCAACTCTGAATGACAGCCCTTGAAGCGAGGCAATTTCTTGAAACTTTAAGAATATTTTTATGCAAAAATGTAACAACTTGAAATTATCCGCGTTTAAAAAATGTGAATAATGGTATAACTGCGGCTAATATTTCAAAAGAAATTACGGTTGTTTGAAATGCTAATAAGTCTGGAGTTTCGGGTGAGCGGTATTCATCCGTCGATTGTGTAGAGTGAGCCTTCGGGATGTTGCATGACTAAAAATTCTGTTGTCGGCAATGATATTATAATAAAACGACGTAGATAGGTTACTTGTGCTAAAAAAGTGGCACCCGAAATCAGGACTTCGACCACCTGAGCAAAGCATTGACAGTTTGAGACAAAACTGCGCTATTTGTATCTGTCTCTTTTATGCTCTAGTAAATAATCATTCTATCTTGTACACACGGTCAAATAATAGGTACGTACGCCAGAGTACAGTTTTTGACTTCGCGTCAGTAGATAGCCTATCTACGTCTTTTGTATTGTAATATCATTTTTCGATCATGTAAGAACTTTAAAATATCCACTTACACGTGTGTTTCGTTACATAAGACGCTAAGTTTTTTTAATGAGTAAAATTAGGAAATTTTCAATGTTGACAAGAATGCTCTATAGTCGATCGCATTATCGCTTTTCATCCATACGAGCAAAACAGCAAGCAAACGTAATAAAATGTATTGTAATTTACGTATTATTAATTATACTATTACATTTCGACATCCATTGCTCATGCTAACACTGTTATATTTATTATAATATTATATATTTGGTTGTAATTGCTACTTTTGTCCTCAGGATATGGGAAACTACAGTTGTGTAGCGGAAAATATTGCTGGTAAAAGAATATCGGAGCCTGCTCTGCTAACTATTTACGGTAAGTTTTGAATTTAATAAAGGATTGGCTAAATGTATGTTTGTCCCAGTAAAACCTTAAACAATTGGGAAAATTACACAACCACGATTAACTTAAACTAGTACCAGTTTTCGAATTTCTCTGATGATTAAAATGGGTGTGCAAAGAAAAATGATGACTCACTTCGGAATTCCTAAAATGTATTATCTATATCCTGTTATATCAATGTATTAATCTCCTATCCTCCTCAAATATTTCATTTATTTTCATTTGATTAAACTAATATCACCGCAAAATATAATCCACCATTTGTATTCAGCCAACGCAACAATAGATGGCTTTGTACATACATAGAACTCTACCATATGAAGTTCAAACTACAAAGTATTTTTAATTTCAACCAACGAATATGGATACTGTTTTCAAACATTTTAATTTTAATGAAGCAGCATGATTCATTCTAGAAGCAAGGTAAGATTATTTTACCTTACACACTATTAAAGCACTAAATTGCGCCTTTAATACCATTCAATAGCTGTTCGTTTTACAAATTCACGTCCAACCGATTACCGGTAAAAAGCGTTAGACAATTTAATAACATCTAAAGACCTAACAAGAGCTTTCATTATTTCACATACAATTTATCAGACAACCGCGAATCCCTATGCTGTTTAGCGCTCATTTCACCCTCACTTATAAGTAATAACTATCTTTACTTGAAGATCAAAGGGCATGCGCCGATGGCTTGCAATTATAGCGTGCGCACGCAGACGGATCATTAGGAACGAAGCGCCCACGCTTGGCAATATGGCGCCCGGCTAACTGATTGCAATCAACACCTCTGACTTAACACGTCCAAAATCATGGGAATCGTTGCATTGTAATTAAGGGCAGTTTCTATTGTCTTAGTCATGTAATAAGATAGGTACCCATCTGCATTATTCTTCATTATTTTAAAAATAACTGCATTCAAGTATTGATCTCTTTAATATAAACAAAACTTGTCCTCAGACATTTTTCCTTTTCGTCACGCTTTTAAATTGTTATTTATAATATATTTTACGGATAAAAGGCTAATTTCCATTTCCATAGCCTGGATGTCCACTGTCACTGACATTTTATGGGAGGATGTTGTCGGGGGCTTTAAGAAAATAGCGTTATCCTTTTTGAAAGGCAAGCGTAAATTTTGTAATTGCGGCTGTCCAGGGATAGGTGTGAGCACTTTCTATTAGGTTACCTTTAACTACTCAAAAATCATAATGTGTATGCTAGCCAAAAACCCCAGGTAGGATAAAAGGCGGTATCAATGATAATATCTCACTGCCAAAACATTGCAATTATTTTCACGTAAAAGGTTCCCGTGAGCATTCATCAAATATTTTTACACGATAGAAGCGAATTGAAATGGATTGACTCACTGACAATATGATCATAACATCAAAAAACATTATTGGGTCGATTTTCACATTTCATTAGTGTAACGTTGACCTTCTAATTTAGTTTCTGTAACTACGCCACATTCTGTTTAGCGTATATTTCATACAACCTAAACATAGTCGTCTACTCTAATTGCAGCCAAATAAAGGGTTGAAATTTCGAAGCTGACAATTTAGTAAGATCTAATTGGTTTAGTTATTCCTGCAGACTAACACCAATTACGTTTATTGGAGGGCATAAAACCCTTTGTGTTGTTCTATAGGAACTGTGGCACTTACGTGCAAATTGGGCAATATATCGTCGTTATCACTTCGTGGACGACCGAGTGTGGGCGTTTGTCGTCTCGACAATACTTTTTATTACTCACACAATTATATAATGATGCATCGTTTTAACAATAGGGACCCGAGAGTGTCTCCTTTAATGCACCGTTTGTATAGTCTTATTTGTGGCTTCGTAATTTTATGTTGTGTAAAACGTTTTACGTGACTTTTCTACTTCAAGACAATGGCTTCATAAATCCCAACATGTGTCAGCGAATGAAAGTGGTTTCAAAATATCTAAATATTTTTTTGTTATGTTAAAATGATCAATAAGTTTGTATCTCGGTCTTTAGGGTCCGTACACAATAGCACGATACGAAGTTGCACCGAGCCACGACGCAGCATCGTTTCACGGTATGATGACGTTGAAAAATGCACCACACTAGACGTGTTCGCTTAAGGCAGATAAATGAAAATAATAAAAAAAAACAATCTTTTATTCAGTAGATACAGAAAATACTGCGAACATCTTTTTTTTCTAATCATAAATTACAAGGTACGAAAACACGATGTCATGTTGCTTGCTCGTAGTAGATTCCGACGATACGATACCGTATCGTGTTATTGTGTACGGGCTGTTATAAGGGTTCGTATAGTTATTTCGTGGCTCGTTATTCATGATTGAAAAAAAAAACTTGTCGAGCTAATAGACTAAGTAAAGCAGACATAAAAGCTTTTAAACTTTGACTAATCAAATTTACAGCTGTCTTTACAAATAAACGAAATTAAAAACGGTATCGTAGCCTCATAATTAGTGCCTACTCGATACTCCAATGTTCCGATTATCGATTCACTCAACCGCGACTATGAAATTACAAAAGCTTGAAAAGCAATTTTCTCCATAATCGCCATATGAAGGCACTTTATTAATATTAACAGACGTTTAATAGGTTAATAACATACACAAGATCTAATAGGGTAATCAATTTTTATTGAGAAAGAACAGCCGAAATTGGGCCCCGGGTGGTCCGAAGAAATCTTTCGCATTTATTCAAATTGTTTTTTATAACATCTGTGTAAATTAAAGCAGTTCTGGAACGAATTAATGGTGTTATTCTATTGGAAATAATTAGATTTGTTATTAAATTGTTTGATTGACTGCAACTACTGAATTACTTGTGTCTTAATTTAGATTTTTTTAACGGCCAGATTGATGTATCTGTTTAGTAAAAGTAAAAAAGTTTTAACAGGAATTCTGATTGCTGTTTGATGATTTAAAAGCGTTTAGAAATATTTTTAACTCAAATGACTAGAAGGATACGTGGTATTATCGTAGGTTTAAGGATGTGTTTAAAACAGAAAGTAATAGTCAATATTTTTTTATAGTGCCATCGCTACCGATTTACATATGTACGAGTATTCCTGTATGATTTCGATTACGTTTTAGTTATTAACAACTTTGCCTTGGAATATTACCAGGTTAGTTGAAAATTTAAATACAAAAAATATGATGCACTTTTAAAACTAAATATTGCAATAGGAATGCTGCAGCTGTACCCAACTATAACCATACCCAAAAAATAGTTTCAAATGTTCTTTTCTGTAAAGCGAACTATTTGTGAGTTTGAAAAATTCATTTGGTATATTCTATTAACAACCTGCCGCATCTGCATAGTCTAAAAGGTCGAGAATTTTACAAAAACCAATTGATAATTAACTCCTGTCACTTTTTGTGGTCCCCAACGTTCCTACATTCAAGGACCGGTTGGTTTCTTGTAATTTAGGCCACATGTTACTCGTGAATTCTTTATAACGACCTTCGTGTGGTAATGATGTGCTATTAGCTATAATTTGGGGAACAGCTGGTGAACCTATCCATGAAAACAACGTTTTGGTTGTGAATACAGATTTTGTGAATCATTTGATACAAGTGTTGCTGCGATGAACACACTTCAAAATCACTTTCAGTAGGTACAGTGAAATTGCAAGCATACCGAATAAGATAACATTTTTTTTCAGGAAGAAAAAATCGGTGGAATTGAAATTATAAGTTAACATACGTCATTAAGTAAGTAAGGCGTTGTAAATCCAGGGATCAGAATGTCAAAACAATATTTATAAAGGTATAAACTTAGTAGCTATTACAAACAATACGCATCCATCTTAAAGATGTCTTAATTTAAATGCCGAAGACCTTTGTCTAATAAGATCAAAACAAAAAAAAACTTAATAGCGTGTTCGTTCATAATTACCAACGAGGTCAAATAAAAGCAATAACTTCAGCCAAAATTTCTAAAAAAAAATTTGAAAATTTCTACTTTCGAATACCAAGGCTGAATTTTTCACTATTTTTCCACTAAATCATTGCTACGTAAATAATAACTAAATCTGAAATTCCTGCTACTAGGCTACCTTTTGCTCTGTAGTAATAATTATAGAAAAGTAAATTCTAGGTAGGCAGTTAGTACACCTAGGTAACGCACGCGACTTCGCGTGTCCTTCTAACAAGCGATCTTGGTAAAAGATATCCCACTAGAAACAATACTGTAAAAAAAGGCCAAGTTGTTCTTCATGAAAATTCAAATTCTCGATATTTGGAATTGAAATATGGCTTCTTGTTATGATGCATTACTGAGTTACAACTCAGTTATGAGATATGCTTGGAACGTGCTTAAAATAAATTTTCAATTTAAGAAAGAAAGAAAGGAAAATTTTATTAGTCCACACAAGATAATTTAGAGTTTATAAAAATGATTTATCTAGCGTGTGGCGGTAAGAGGGTTTCCACTCAGCATGTGTCAAGTACACCGAATAGTGTTCTAATTTGAAATGAACACTGTGTAACGAGAATAACAGGATGATCCTAATGCCTACTTTACTTCCGAATCAACGTGATTTTGTATATATGAGGCCCCAGATATACAAAATCACGATTAAAGTTAAGATCAGTAAAAAAAAAAGTTCTGTTTAACAGATCAGCCCCAGATTTTTCTTCATAAATGTCACTTAGGCTCAGGAACTTAATTCAACAGACCTTTTGATAAAAAACAGGAAGTTTTTTTTTGCAAAAGAATGAATGGTACAAAAGCCGGACTTGAAGCCATAAGGCGGTCTCTACCAGTCAACCATAAGCAGTAAGTAGGGGATGTGACCAATATTAAATAACTTTCAAGTAATTAATACGAACGAAGAAGATACGTTACGTTTTCACTTTGCAAATTTGAAAACTGGCACCCAACAATGATGTATGAATTAATAGCAGTGCACGTTTGAAAAAGGTCCATTGGACCTGATTTTGCACGGCAACGCGCGGTATATGGATGCCGTATCTTCCTCTTTTTCCTCAAAGTTTCAGACAGATTACTTTATCAATAAATATTATCCAAAGGTTATCAGAACTTTGCCAACAACGCATCCGCGTGTCTGCATTAACGTGCCTGCTAATGCACACGGGTTTACCTAGATTCGTAAGAAAGATCACGTGTACGTGTTGGGAAACACGTTTCGTGTTTTAGTATGGGATTTTAAACGCGAGCTATATCGGTTGCGTAAAATACACTTCTGCACGAGATCGGCTGTAATTGAAATATACTCGTAGACTTTCATTGGAATACCTGAAAATTTAACTTTCCAATAACATTAATCGAATATTACTTGCCAAGAAGACTACTTATTTTGAAATCATAACATCAAGATGATGATGATGACTAACATTATCGAGGCACCTAGAGGGTTTCTTCTAGGCTTAGCCGTTCATTGCTTGACATGCCTTCTTTTTTTTTACCTGCAAGATTCCATTACTGGGCAAAGGTCTCCAGACCTTTCCATCGTTCCCTATCCTCTGCAAAAGTCCATGCCTTCTTAATTATGGAAAAGTCTGGAAACCATTCTACCTCTATAACCTCGGCAATCGATGCCAATGTACTGCCACCACTAAACCTCCGACTCCTTGGCTTTAACACCTAAATTAATGGCATTTCTTTCTACAACAGTTAACGGTGGCTGGAGTTCCTGGAGTCCCTGGTCTCCTTGCCGCTGCAATGGGAGGTCTACAGGAGGACAGCGGCGCACGCGAACCTGTACTGAACCTTACCCTCTGAACGGGGGTGCGCACTGTCAAGGGCAAGCTGTGCAGAGGACGTCGGACTGTGTGCCGTGTCAAAGTGGTAAGTTCATTGTTGATTACTATTGTATTATTTTTAATAGGTCATAAAAAATCTGACAACATAATATTCGTTTTTGTAATAACTAATATTTATTTTTGAAATCTTTCTTCCCTGCTGCCTATAAAGAAACCTATTTGGATAACACGCAGCAACTTTTGATTGGTAAGTCTGTTATTATGAACATCGCTGATTGATCATCACATTTATGTTTTTGTTATTGGTAATCGAATAGAGTATAATCTACATTGTAGGATGCAGTATCACTACACAAACCGGTCTAACGAATTATAATCGAAAATCTTGATAAAAGCTAGTTCCCTTCATGAACAAGAAAGTAAAGGGATCAAAAGATTCCGGATAAGTACGAGTAAGTAGTACTCAAGTAGTTGCCCACTTTTAACTCGTAAAACAAAATCGCACCACTCAGATTCTCGCCGTTATAGAAACCGCAAGCTTATCTTTCATCGCTAAGACGTCAATAGCCATGAAAGGCTATAAACACACGGAGTTAATATCAGCCATAAAGAACACGTGACAAAACCCTTACTTTTGAAAGGCACACGACCATTCAAATCTTGGGTTTTGATCAGAACTGTAAAAAGAACCAAAGTTCTGTTTTGGTGAGTGTTCAAGGCGTATGTCAACTGTATTATAAGGCTATCGTGTAATCTAACTACGGTTCAAGGCCTTATTAAGGATAACATCCTACAAATTGATTAAGATGATTTTAGTAACAAAAAACCGAGGTGTCATTTTAAATTTCGAGGTTATTCTAAAATTATTTATCTTGGAGAAAAAATATGTCTTGAAAAAGTTCTTGAAATTTAAATCTTAAGCCAAAGCCGTCACCATCATTCGTAGTCAACAGACGTTGAACATTAGGCCTCGAGAGCGGAATGGTGGCCATTCTTTACAAGTGTGGTAAATATGCCAAAAAACTGCCACCATAGAGACACAAGAACCAAGAGCCTTAGCCTTAAATAGCGACAGCAGGATCAATTTATTTATTTAAGTACCTATTCTTTATCGTACAAAATTCGATAATTTTTTTTTAATGAAATTGCCAATTATAGTGGCCATGCTAGTCTAGACTGTAATGGCAACACGGGTATATAATGGAAAGTATACCTTTATTACGAATTTCTTTGGCCCTATTATTTCCATTAGTGCTGATATTATATGAGAATTTACAATAATTCTCAGTTTATTTTATCTAAAAAGACTGAAATCGCCACAGTAGGACATTCCAGAAGCATAACTCTGCGCTCGCACTTCAAAGCAAGTTCAGCATTTCATAGAGACAGTGAAATTACAAGTGAACGTAGACAACAAACTTTACCGCATCTTTGAGGCGATACACAGTGTCGTGTACAATTACGAACAATATGACAATCTACATACAGTAAAGAGCAAGTGTACTTATCGAATACCATTTTTACCTACCTATGAAAGACCGATTATATATTTTTTATATTTATTACAATATTATATCATGATGTTGTGTGTGACAACATACACTAAATACATGCAAAAGATATTGTTGTAGAACTATTTCCAAGACCGTATTTGAGTGACAAGTAAAATTCTTAAAGCCTAGTTGGAAGCTCTTTGGATGGTTTAATTAAACCTGATTATATTACCTGATACTTTTAGTCGTTCTAAGGGCTTATCCTTCCTTTTATAGACTTCTCTAACAATTCCCTTTTGTTAGAGTACTACACTTATTGAAGTTAATAATAATATTTCATTGTTTTATCTTATTCATAAAATCGTTACTTCAAGAATCTGTCTTCACTAAATATGGAAATGGCACCACATGTTTGTAGTTAAAAAGTACTCGTAGTTATACTTAGTTTTACTCGTATGGCAGTACAAACTAACTTTGCACCCAGACATGTCAAAGAGAGTTTAGCATTTCATAGCGATTGTGAAATTACAAACACGAAAGCACTGAACTTTGTCGCGACTTTGAAGCGATACACATAGCTTTTTAGAATAGCCAATAACTATAGTGTTTTTAGGTGGAGCCTAAAAAGTTTTATGTAGGATTGAATTTGCAAAAAAGATACTTCTGGTGGTCCTAAATTGCCACTGTGGCTAAATAAACCCTTATACCTAAATAGGAGCTAATTAAAATACTTATATATTTCGAAAAGTTAAAAAAGTTGACTGAAGCAGATCACGAAGCTATAACAACCAATTTCAAGTCTATTTTCTTTAACCCTGGTAGCCCATAAAATGTTTCAAAATCAAAATCTAATAAAACTCGACTCTAATGAACGAAATTCAATCAAAACAATTTCTGACAAGGACAAAGTTGGGTGCCGTGTAACCACGCATCGTGTACGCTCAACTCCACGACACTGTATACTGCATAATAAACTAGACCAGCCGGGCTCACAATAAAATCCAATCAAGAACGGTTGTTCCAACTACACGCTGGATTATTGTGACCGCTAATTGGGAACACATGTCGGCACGCCTCTGGCGGTCCGCTTTATGACCAGCTTTAGTGCTAAGATAGTGAGATTCATAATAAACCAAGTTTTATTGTGCTCGGAATTAATAAGAACAATGCAAGATTTGAGTGAGCTTTCATTTAGTTCGCTTTCACCGCGGGAAACCGTAAAAGCGTAGATTTTCTTGATTAACCAGTAGGTTTTGAATTACTAGACGTTGTTAAATGGCTCGTTTAGCTTAGTATTTGCTGTATAGAGACGGTGAAATTCCTATTTTTTTGTAATGCTTCTAATCAACAGAGATTGATTACCACCGATCTTATAGTAACCTGCCAGAAATACGTTTAGATTTGAGTTACATAATATAGTTCGTAAACAAAAAATACAACAGACAATTTTAAGATTGTTTTCTAAACGAAACCTTTTAGCTTTGTGTTGGTTTTTGCAACTGTGTATCTTCTTATCTTCTGTAGGTATTTGTGTATAAGTACGTTTTTGTCATAATGCATTTGAAACTGAATGTCGTTATCATTATTTCTTACTAAAACAATATCCATATCCGAAATATTACCAAAAACGACCATCGTGACCTAAAAACTGGGAGAACTTCTCTTTTGCTTACCATGCGCATAAAATACAAGAAAGACTCTTTTACACCGAATGTAAATAGGCTGTATTTAGGGTTGGCACAAAAACGTAGTTTATAAGGCCAACTTAAACCACGTTTCTAAATCACTTTCAAAGACCACTTGCAAGTTCTAAGACACTTAAGGATTTTGTTTAGTTTCGTCCTTGGTCTGGAAGGGTTACGTTAAGTGTCCCTCAGAAATATTATAATCTTCTTACTTAAAACAAGTTTCACTCAAATTACATAATATATTGAGTAGCGCTTTTGAGCTAAAAATGTGCCATTTTTGAAGACTGTTTTAGTCACCCTTTTTATTCCATAATACACATCTTAATGTGTTGGTCTTTTACTTTGTAAATATACGAGGTGAATTTCACAAGTGGGTGTAGAACGCTAAATTCTGAATTAGGAGGAATGTAGAAAATATCCAAAAAGTCTCGAAACGGACGTAGACAGCAAATCCCCGCCAGTTCATCTCTTGCCAGCCCTACTGGATCTCATTCAGCGAACGACACATTTCAGTACTTCTCTTGTCGCGAACAGCGCATATTGTTTTAAATTCCCGCATAAACGTCTCCAAGTACACTCGGAACATTATCGTAATATAATTTAGGCACTTTATCTCATCACTGTACGACTTCCGTCTCATGTTTTCCTTTAAAATTCGGCTCTCCCGTTAAGGACGTGACAGTAGGTTGCCATTACATACAATTTATTTACGTCCCCCGCCGTAAAATGTTTCTCAAAAAAGTGTATCCAATGTGAAAGTCCTTTATAACGTTGTTCCTCTCCTAACGAACCTCGACTGATTTATGTGTGTGCGCATTAATTAATAAGAAATGCTACAGTGTTGTGGTTAAATATGCATATACTACAACCCACACGGATGGGGGGACAAAATTATTGTGTGGGACAAGAAAACAGGAATATAATTGGTAGAGGTTTAAATAACGACAAATTAATCTCTCGGGACTAGGGAAATGGCTTTGTGTGACTGTAGTTACATAATAGCTCTTATGGCCCCTCTAACCGGAATTATCGGTAGATAAATTGTATAGACAAATAGTAATTTGTGGAGATACCTAATAGACCAAATTATTTCGTTAGTTAGAACGTCATGTTCCTGTTTTAAATAATCACGATCTATCTTCATTTATTTAAAACAATGGTAGCAATCAGATCCGTTTGATAGTAACAAGCGGTTACAGCAGACTGTAGACATCAAAGGGTGCGATCATGTTAGTCAAGTGGGAAATTTGGTTACACAAGACCAATAATAGCGAACTTTAACCGCAATTCAGAAGCCTCAGCCGGTAGCCGGAGCTCCCTCAAACACCAGCAATTGAGCTCACTGGGAAACATTAGTTATCTTGCAGAAAATCAACAATCCATTTAGTCCGTTCGCGTTAAGGATGCAGTCATTTCATTCTCGTCCTTCGTCCTAATTCGAAAGACAAGTGCCCAGTGCCCAGTTGAACGCATTCTTTCAAACGCAACGGTTTTGTACCTGAGTTTTTCTCCGTATAACGAAAATTAATAAATTACCGCATTCTTAACGAAAATAAGTGAAAATTGCTGTACTGGTAGTATGCCAGTACAGCAATTTACACTTATTTTCAAAAACAGGCCTTTATTGTATTGTCTTTGTAATCAAAGTTGTTTCCAAATTTTAAGACATCTAAAACTAGTAAGTCAGTCACATTTTACTTAAAAACCACCATTATGAGAACAAAATCAAAATAAAAGCTTGATAAAAGAAGATTTTGTTATTATTTTGTTGTGGAAAAACCTGTAGTACATTTTGAGCTTTGTTATTTTGAAAAATTCATTTCTGACAAATTGTTTGTTGATATCAAGAAGGATGCGGGTTTGATTTCTGGAAAAAAAATGTTGATGAAAGAAATATATGCGTTCATAGATTAGATAGATATTCTTAATTACACAAATACATGATAGATAGATTGGCGTTTGTCTCTGGCTTATTATTTAATTGTTTTCAAAAATACCACACTGTTCAAAAATATGTCGAGTGCAGGCGAGACCAAATGTCTTTTTCTAGTTTTCCTATCTTCCTATAGTGAAGATTGATTGCTAATGCTAAAAACAAGAGAATAATGAAGAATGTGTCTATGTTGTCTCTGAAATTGTATAATTTTAACGCAAACAATTACAATTTTAGCGTTGTTATTTGGGTATGTCTGTCTGTACCATCAAAGCTTTCACCTGGCTTTAAGGATTTTAATTTAACGTACTTTAATAAGCTTATTTGAATAAAATGTATTCTTAGCTGATGATCAATTTTAAATCTGATTTAATTTTGTTCATCGTCAACCCGCTATCCTCTCTTCACTGACACCACCGGCGATCGTATGAACACCGACTCTATTATTCCTTTTTTAAAAACGTGATTTATTCCTCACTCACATGTAAGGGCAGTTACGACCATCTCCGCAATGTATTTTAATTTCAATTTATACCGCGGCACTTCACTGTGGCGTGTATTATTAGATCCGCTATTAATAATGCTAAGCGATACTGTAATTGGAGTTATGATTTTAGTTTGCAAGTCATATCGATTTGGATCGCAGTTTCTGGACATACTACTTGTCTTTTACGACTTAGAAAGTTTCTTACTGATACTTGTGTATGGTTTTGTGTCCTAGCGGAAATCATAATAATAGGCAGATTAAAATCGCTAATACAGGAACATTACTATGATCTTAGATTTTTTCTTCAATGTCATCTTTAGTAATCTAGTCCGTACCTTCATACAAAATCAATTAAACATACATACCTGAATCATTATTAAGTTTTTTTACGTTTCATCATTGTTCATAATTAATAAGTACCTATGTAGTTCTTGTTTAGATTTTGACAGATACAGTTTGTTGTGTGTTTAGTCAGTCAATTTGCATAATTGACTTGTGAATTGAGTATCAAATATAATCAGAAAACATGAAACAGAACAAAAAAGAATAATTCAACGTATAGATTGTTGACAAACTATTGATGAAGACTTTTTCTAAAACTTAACCTATATTCGAGTCTTTTTAAATAGTGTAATTTATTTTAACTGAACACTTGCCAAGTATCGAATTTGGAACCAAATTGGCAAAAACATATTCATTTATTATCTATCTTTATTCCTTTGTAGTTCGGACATTTAATGAAATGACTAGTAAATAATCCATTCATTAACAATCTCAGAGCGACACAGTTGGGGCTGTTCGTATCTTCGCAGATGAGACGTCTGTCAAAATACATTTGCCGACTGATAAGTTCCGTTTACGTTTGACAAGGATTTTAGTTTTCAGTTAATGGGAAAATCAGGCTACCCATTGCCGTTACATATCTTGTCCTTGCCAACTGAAATTTCTCTGCATACAAGCAAGAAGGAATGACCGGGAATGCATTGTCTGTAATGTCGTAGGTGCTTTAAAAAAAAAAAAACTATGCAAGATTCTAGCATATTTTTTGTTTCCAGCTCTCCCTGGCCGTTGGGGCACCTGGTCTGAGTGGTCTGTTTGCGAAGCTGATTGCCGCCAAAGCAGACGAAGGTCCTGCACTGGAGACACTCCTTGTTCAGGACAGCACATCCAGTATGCTGACTGCGTTGGAGACTACTGCGGGGTTCATGGTGGTAAGTACTGCTTACTGCTAATTTGTATTTGAAGATTGTATGGTTTACAGCTGATGATCATTTCGTGTGATGGTTACGAGGTTGGCTACCATACCAGAGGTGACAGGTTTGATCCCCGCAACGCACATATATTCGTATCGTACATATATTTTCGTCAACGTTTACTTTTGTTTATTTCAGACTTACTCACAGTCTCATTCTAAGTTTAATATTATTTAATCTTCCCGTGCGGTCTTCTTGCCAAGCAATAAATACGCATGTCAAAAACTGACAAGCGACAAGATTACGCTAAGCCTGGATTAAACGTTAGTGCGCAATTGTCAAGAAGACAAATTGTAGGACGAAGAAATGTATAAGAAAAGTAAAAATATGTAAATTAAAATAAGATCGGGCCTGAAGTTTTTACTATTACCTACATACATTTTGAATCCACAGAAAATGATCACACGACGAAATCATGACTATAGTATACCACTTGATAACTGCGGCTTATCCCTAGTTTAGCTATAATCAAACAAAAAAAAATGGCAAAACTAGTAAACCTCGCTCTATTTTAAAAACCTACAAAGATGTTGAAACCATTCATCCAATTCATTAAAAATAATCCAAACGCAACACAGTATTATAAAATATTCTTTATTATGATTAGTTGAGCCACAAGATTTTCTGTTAAACAAACTGCCATCTTCATCATATACATTTCCATGGCATATTTTTGAAACATCTAATTGCCGTGATATTTCATCTTATAATACCAACACGGCCCAGATTATGTGACAACTGGAAATGCGGATCTACGAGATAATCTAAACACATGGCAGTGCGTAGGCTAAGTAAAGAACCAGTTGTGTGCTGCAGTATTCTCAAATTCCAGTTGCATTAATAATATACCAAAACATTATCATTCGTAATCAAAACACATCCACTACTGAACAGAGGTTTAAGCAGGGAAAAAAGAAAAAAAATATCATTTTTACCATCAAATTTTATAAATATAGTTCTATGTTGTTAACGATACTTGATGGTTCACTTAGCGTTTGTCAAGGTCACCTCAAATGTTCTTGACGCTGGTGCATTATTACAATCTCATAAAACCTGACAGTTTCAGTCACAAGCCCATCTCGTGAGCTACATATTTACCGTCACGAGTCTTGTTTTGTGTGGTATAATCCAATTTCAATGAATGAAAAGACGTAAACTGAGCTAAAGTTGAGCTGTAAAATGATCATAATAAGGCCCCTGGTAGGCTGGAGGAACTACTGTATACAAACAACAACAACAAGGCATAAGTCTTCTGACCTCTTTCGTGTTTATTGACTAACACTGCTTCTGCCGGCAAATGAGTCTATACACCAAAGGGCCCAGTGACCACTATTACTTCTACTTCGGTAGCTCAAGTGCGTCTTTTGATAACCTTATTTTTAATTCAATTACGAGTGAGGATTAAATTCGCAGAATATCGATACTCCGCGAAGAAAGATCTTCTTTGTATACTCAAATTTAATCTTTAACTTTATTGCGTGCGGAGAAAAGGTAACAATGTTTTGGTCAAACACGTTGTTATATATAAAAAATTGGAACAATGACTAGTTTTCCAATTTTAATAATATTTTTTTTTAGTTATCCGTTTGACTTATGTTTGTTACCTCACAAAACAAATTTTATAAATAATAATAATTCAATTTCTGCAGGCATATTTCTTAAGACAACTTGGGCCCAACACATGTGGACAGATTTCACGATAACACGTGGGAATTTGAGTCAATCTTCGATTACACAAGGGACTTAATAATTGAGCTGATTCCGTGAAAGGCATACGGTCCGCGGACCAGATGCCGTTGCGACTAAAAATATACTTCCTTTTCCTACGCTCATAACTATGAAATGTTACACGGACAGGGCGCTCTATAACAGCTATCGGTTGTAACTGCAACTTACCAATCTAAAGAGACCTACCCACCGTCCCGTGACTGAAACTAATTTGGACCACTTGAAAGCACATGAGAAGGATCACACAGGTCTGACACAAGCGGTCACCTTTGCACGATACGAAAGATACTAAAATCGGGCAGCGTGACCATCTGGGTCGTATCATATCGTCTAAATATAGACGAAGACCAACAATTTTATGGACATCTTACAAAAACGTTGACTTGGTTAACATATTTTATAAATAAGCTTCGTAGTTAGTTAGGACTTCATTGTTCTTCTAACCTACATAATTTGAAATAACAATTAAATCAAGATCAGAATATCTTCTTTCAAATAGACCTGTAACAAGTTATAATGGCTAAACAACAGGGCATAAAACGAAATAAAACAACTTTACGGACTCTACTCGCTTATATTTTCTTTCATTTTCTAACCCGACGTTTCGACTACTTTGCAGCAGTTGTGAATCCGTAAAGTTGTTTTATTTCGATGTATAGTGTTCGCGTAAATATTAGAAAACATTAACATTTTCATTAACTACTTTTGTTTATTCTCATGTACGTGAACTTGAAATAAATAACCAACGTTGTTATTATTCTCATTTCTAATATTAAAAACCGTGCGGTTCGTGGAGCTGACATCACTAATAATGTGAGTCAAATTGACGCTACTGTTAAAAAAAAATTGACTTACACAAAAAACACACATTCAAAGTTGGTATACCATAAATAAGACAGAAACGGAATTGTAAAATATAAGAGCATCCGCATAAGGCTCCCTTTTCCAATTAGTCCCTTTGTAAAAGCTTTACGTGTCACTTTTGTAAAGAGCTTAAAAATTAATAACACTTCAATAATACCCAGACATGTTTCCCTGTCCCGTACTCCCTGGGCGGTCGCAATTCAATCTCCAAATGGAAAATGATCAGTCCATATTTTGTTTATAATGGCAATAAATCATTTTCGTGGTCCCCGTTGACTCCATTTCAATTTCCCATTCTGTTTATCGAACATTTGATAAATAGCCCCCAGGCTCCAAGTTGTTTTGGTTTGCTCAACAATTTCTTCTACCCCACAAACGATTCTCTTTTCACGCTAAATAAATCTGCAACCTTCGACGTATTTGCCTTTAAATTGGTTTTGTTTATCTAAACATGATTGATCGTTATTTATCGTAGATCATTGATCAGGGACTAGTTTCTGGAGTCTTTGGTTTCCTACGTGAATAATGTTATGATTTATTACTACTCGTCTGTCACGAAAGTAGTTTTTACGGGAATTTTATTAGTCTATATTCGAAAGTGAAATAAGATGACAATGTGGATTTTCAACATTTTATATATACTTTTCGCGCTGGGAGTCATGCGCCCTATTTCTTTGATTATTTTCTCTTACATATCAGCTTCCTCACTTTCTCTTTGGTTTTACCTTTATCCTAATAAAAATAACCTAAACCAGCCGCCTTTATAAACGAGCCATTGCTTTTAACTTATTCAAGTAACCCATAGAAGGTACCATCAGCAAATTACCCACATGAAAGGTGAGTGAATGCCAAGAACGCTGGGCCGGGCCATTCATTCGCACCGGACTCCCGCGCCACTTCATTAGCCTAATTGCCTTCACAAAGGGGAAATAGCGAATTTTATAGCGCCTTTTCATCTTTGTTGCCTAAACATCCAAATAGAATGTGAACACGGCGTTGATTAAACCCCCTCGGCACTACTAATAAATATTAGACTTCATTATCAAAATAAAGTCCGGAGAATCCAGATTAGCGCTGTAATGCTCTTATAAACTGATCTCTTTATTATCTGTTTTTGAGTTAAAAGAACCCATTTTATCAAACACATTTATTTCACCAAAGCAGCTGTTAACCTATTTTTAGTATTCAATATTTAAAGAAACTTTCTAATCTGACACTCTATCTGATGAATAGTTTGAAGAGATGTGTCAATATTTAAATTTGATGCAATTTTTTGAAATCTCAACTCTAGCTTTGTAATAATCTTCAAATTTACGATATCTTGTTTCGAGTTTAACGTTTAACTGGAATGCGTAAATAGCACTATGAACTTTATGAACGTTTTCCAAGTGTCAATAGAAAAGGCAACACATAACTTTCTGTGCAATAGCACCAAGAGTTGGGACCGAAATGATTTTCAACTCTGATTGACGTTATGGCAAACAATTGTAAAAATCAATTTATATGCAATGCAAGCATCATTATTGGAGGTGGGCCCAGTAAATGATTTGTTGTGATTCCGTCGAGTGAACGCAGCGGGAGATCGCAAACTGCACTCACACATCCCTCTCAAATGTTCCCTACCATTTTCGACTTTATCAAAGGCTCTGTTAAAGTCTAAACTTAAGCTAGTAAGGTGTTGTTTGAGAATTTAATTCCGCAAGGCCTCCTACCACGTTATGGGCAGAACGACAAGGGTTTGTAAATTCGGATTGGTTTTCGTATCTGCAATCTCCGCAGCAGACAGAAAATACGACTGGCACTGACAAATGTTTACACACGGTACAAATTTCGAAATTAATCCGATAAGTGTTGTACATAAATTAATAAGAGTCTATTGGTTAGCATATGGAAGGGAAGTAACGGATGTTTAATTTATTGAATTACAAACATCGGCTGGCTGGAGCGGTTGGGTGTTGGAACTTGTTTCGCCGTGAGATTTATTGGCTGAAGCAAGCTGCAGTGTTACGGCATTGCGTAAAAACGTCACATATGCCTACTGTAGAATGAGTAGACTATATCTGGTTGTCATGAAATCTTTAAAAAGCCAATAATCAAGATATTTTTAACTTACGAGAGCTGATCTACATCTGATATACTCAATTATTTTTATCATCATCATCATCATGAACATAACAAGCCTCAACATGGCTATTTCTGTTTATAGCCTTGTCTATCGAAACTGTATCATGTCACCTGTCTACATCAAATTTGTAATTAAATCAGTCCTCCATTTCAGAACAGAACATCAATTTCACATTAATGAAATATTAAATGATGAATTTCAGAGTACAAACCGAATTTGTGTTTGCATTTATTTTGCTTAGATAGTTAGGGAATTCAAACAACGTTTGTTATTAGCTATTTAGTTGAAATATTCCTGGAGTGCTGATGTGGTTTTTCTGCTATCGTGAAAGAAGAAATAACGGAATGATATAATATGATCGATGAAACACCTAAATCCAGCCCAAATATTTCATTAGGAAAAAATATAAACGCGACTCCTTAAATTTCAACCGGCACGTGCAACAAATGAGCTGAACGAGAACTTAAAAAAATAAATTTTACCAAAAAAAAGTTTCACTACTTTTAGTAATTGCACCACTTCATATTAATGAAAATTGGCAATTCAGTTTTCAATGTTCGCACCGGTATCCCCAATTACGTTATAATTTAATCGTAGGTTGATATGTGGCCAATTGAATTTCTGTTTTATCAGAATTCATTTGCGTTGTTTATTGGCGATGGGCCAGCTTTCATTGGAGGTCGGTAGTTTATTGACCTGTAATGAGGTTATGCTAGGTAAATGAAGGTACAGAGAGCAGCAGGCCGCGTTAGCACTGTTAAATTGACTAAATCTGATTTGAACTTTATGACTGTCAAGAAGTCAAGGTCAAGATTTTATGCAAAACATGCAATTTTGGATTTTGGTAAAATATAAATTGGTAGATTTTCAGAAACAATTCGAGTAAGTACCAAACAGACAATACTACTTCTTCACAAGGTAATCCACAAAATAAGCAACTAGGTATGTAGCTGTTGGAATAACTTCAAACAAAGTGTTTACGAAAAATTCGACAGTAAACTAGCGCTTACTTTTAGTAAGCCAAGCAGTGTTAATTTATACATAAAATTCTTTTCTTCTTTATTCTGTTGATATGACTGAAGTCTGACTCTTTTCTGCAGACTTTCTGTATCCACAAATGAGCATGTGCATAAAAAATCAAAAACAACCTACGCTATAGTCTGCGCTTAAGATTTCGTCACCATTTGAGAGAAACAAGTGGAATAACGGAGTAATAAGACAAAAGACAACCAGTTCAGCTCAATTCACCTGTCTTTTGTTTAGCTCCCAAACTGACCACACAACTTTCCGATATACACATCAGTCACAGTGATTGCAGAATGATCCTCCAAATTCACTAATCGATTACACCATTATCGTTCCAATCGCACGTTTCAACCATCTCGATTTTATTCGTCCTGTTGATAACGTTGGTGCTGTTACTGAAGTCGAATTAAAAGGCAATCATATTCTCGGCGCGCCGGGTTTGAGCAGGTGCGAACTTGTCCCCTGCGGAACCCTTGTTTGGAAAGTTAATTTCGCGTTGCGTGTGCAGTTTGCTTGGATATCGTTTGTTTTTCAACAAGCATATAGACATAGTGTCTTGGTTTTGTTTGATTACTAGTTATTTTAGTAACGATTTTCTGCTAGTATTATATACAAGTAGGTAGGTGTTGTAGCGATAAGACTCCTCGCACTGTACATTAATTTCTACTATATATTATATTGATCTATATATTTTTGTGCAATAAATATACATTATCTATTTTTAACTGTCGTATGTTGGAAACCTTATAGTTTTGAATAGTAAAAAGTTGTTCAACTGCACTGTCATAAATGAAATCTACTATGGCCAAAGTTATTTCACCACTTAAGAATTGCCTTCCGAAAAAATAATATTTTTCAAATTTGTTGTTAAACTTAAGTGATTCTAATATATACCGAAATAGTTTTAATACCTAAGAGGTTAGTAACAAAGTATCTAATAAAGTAGAACTTAATGTCATAGGTGTGATCCCACAGAAACTAAAAGTTTATCATATAAAATTATAATCATGTTTCTAAAATCGAACAAAATCAATATTCCGAATACCGGAAACACACAGCTTTCTTATAGAATCACAGTCATAAAATTACATAATATTAAAATTGAATAAACACTGATGCTGTAACATAATCTTTGTAAACAAATGAATATTAAAATCAATAAATTAACCCAAACAAACTCTTTCGTATTAAGTTAAACACCAATGATATACAGAATTGATTACAGATGCATTTTCGGATACTTAATCGAAGTTATCCGGAGAGAAATCTCATCTTAATTAAGTTGAAAGCTATTGAGATAAAAATAGCGGTTTTAACGATGAAGTCATTGCCTTATTTCGATAAGTCGATAAGCATCGCGAATGTTTCACGCACAATTAAAAATGCATGTTTGGTTCTGAAAAGGGCTGTATTATTCAACGTCGTCAGTTTTAACGTCTTTTAATATCTTTAGATTGGATGTGTGTTTAAGAAGTTTCCATGCCATTTTTCAGGTGGTTCATGTAATGAGTTAAAGACAATCGTATTTCGCATTACAATTTTTCTCCTTCAAATATTTCAAGTGTTTGTACCTCACGAACCTAGTTCACTGGTAAGTAAATAAGAGTCACCTTGAAGAGTACGTTTCTGATGAATTTCCTAAAATTAAGCAAGTTAATGAAAAAAGAATGAAAGCGTTTTTCTGTGACGAAGAAAAGCTGTAACCATAGCTTACCAAATCATAACACCGGTGATCAAAGACACGCTTTATCATAAACATGACAAAATACAAACTAATTAATTCAGCAAAAGCTTTCCAGGATGGCAAAGAAGTTATGCTAATCGAATGCACACAGAAGCAACAAAATAACTTTTAAATAAAAAACATCAAAAATACCTCAACACACGTGGAAGACATTACTACTCTATAACCCAAGTTAATGAAAGTCAAATGCATTGTCGAACTCCAGCTCACACCGCATAAATATTTCTAACACACATCCACATAAAAAGACGACCCGAATTTTAGTGTTCTCCCAACGAGAGAGAAAAAAATATCCTTGTTGAAAATGCGCCGCAAATACAATCGTAAACTTTGAGACGCGATGACATAAATAATATTAAAGGCAGCATGCCAGAAACTTATACAAAAAACGTACTCGAGACTTGTGCGACGTAGGAAGATGAAAGGTGTAGAGTTTTGAACTTTACTGGTTGGGAATAGAGATGCATACGTGCTTTCGTGAGGCTAGTGGATTTGTGTAGATTTGGTGTACCGTGGAAATGTCGAAAAAACGTCGTGTTTTAATATATCCACTAAGAAGAAAATCAACCATTATGGTTTTGACTGTTTTGTGTTTTTCAATCAACATTAAATTTAAAAAATGCAGACATTGACTTTCGAATCCCATTTATACTCGTACTCTCAAATTTTCTTTTTTTGACGAATTCCAACAAACCTCTTTTTTCTTTTAAATCCTTTCAATTTCATAGTTTTTTCCATTAAAAAAGAACAATAATTAACAATTTGCTAAAAATGGGGTAAATGTAAAATAATGATTTGTTGAGTTTCCAGCCACAACACAAAATAAAAAAAAACGAATTTATCTATATCGAATTTTATTCATACGGAATCAACATCGCTGATCCTACTCGCACGTCCCAATTTTTTATAGTAACGCTCGTAAACTGCTAAGAGCTTATCACATACAGGTGTAGTTCATAGAGGCAGTTCATTTTATAGTTCTCGTCAGCCCCCGCTGAGTTCCCCGACGACCTGACGAGGAGTTGAGATGCCTTTTACTTTGTTGTACACGTCAATGTTGCACGACCTTTGTTCAAATATAGTCATAAGAATAAGAAAGTTGTATAAGCCCTAAATGGGTGTGTGCAATATTGCTTGGGGTGTTGATGTGCTAATCGAAACTAGAAGTGAAACTACAGATTGAAATTCATTGTATTTTAATTCATCATTTTCTTAGGACGTTCATCATACAATCACATCCACATTTTGTTCGTTTTGAGGACTCAACTACCTGGCATACAGATATAACTGTCCATTAAGCTTATCTACTTGGGCAATCTTGGCTCGCAAGTTGTATATTTCTTACTCCTTATACTATAGTTCGTTCACGTTAAGAATGCAGTGATTATTAAATTTAATTCTGTCGCACACAAAAAAACCCAGATCCGCAACCTTTGCGTTCGGAAGTATGCGTTCAACTGGTCATTGTGGACTTGACTGTCTAATAAGGAACGATTTAATGGGTATGGGGCTATGCTAGGTCGAAGGACAAGTATGAAATCACTGCATTCTTAACGCGAACGGACTATAGTTGTTTGCAGGACGAATGCTTATGATTATTTTTCTTCAACAGTGGCAGCTCACAGCGATGTGCCACTGTACATAGGCATCGCAGTGGCAGTAGTAGTGTTCCTGGCCGGCGCTGCTGTGGTCTACAAACTACTGCAAAGGAAGACTAGAGACCACTCATTGTACACCATGACTAGGACTGGTGAGTTTTTATTTTGTTTTTCTGTAAGTTCCTCTTAGCTACTAGTCAGAAGTGGTGAGCCAAAAGACTACTATAATACGAATATAACGTACCTCGTCATGTAAACCATACATTTCTTTTGAAGGTTTTTTCCTCAAAACGTATTTTAGCTGTCTTTAGCTTACCTCTTCTGACTATTTTATTAGCGTTAATTTCCAGTAATTTATAATTATCCTATCCTATTCTTTCTAATCAAATTGTAATGGTGATGTTTTTCCCGGTATAGATTTCCAACCAGAGATGTACCCAACGGTTGAGAAGCAGTCATTGTCTTTGGCCCCTGACTTGATGCAGCACCGACCTCCAAGATACGAGCATCCTCCACCAGACATGCGGGCTGAACACCATTATGATGTTCCTCATCTTACCAACAGGTTTGTTTAATCTTTAGATCATTCATAAAATTAAATGTCTATTTATAAGTTACAGATTCCATTGTATGTTTTGCATATTTATACATTGTTTTCCATTTTATAACACTCATACTGCTAGTTTTTCTTAATTTTCGGATCTACATAGTATAAAATTGGCATATCCCGTACCACTGTTCCACTTGAACTTGGCAACTGTTGGACCCACAACAGCGATTCCCGTTCGAGGTTTAAAATAAAGTAGATGCTAATAAAATATCTTGTCAACAGCTACGCATCACCAGTGGACCACCAGGTAACGCCATGTGCCTCCAGCAAGGGCCAGAGCGACGACTACGAGAGCAAACCGTACAGTGAATCGGAACATTCTGTATCGAGCTGTTTCACCAGCTGTAAGTACTTCAAGTTATTTCAAGTCAAAACATTCCGTATTATCATAATTTAAAAAAAAATAAGACGTTTATATGCATTTGAGAACACACTTGGCACAATTGTAAGGTTCAAAATCGAGCTAATCGAGAAACAATGCGCCTTAATTAGGTTGGGAATTTTGATAGAGAAAATCAATGGTTTTATAATAACAAGACGTTTATTAGGCGGTTACTTGGGCTAAAAGAGTGGCACCTGAAATCAGGACTTTCGACCAACTGAGCAAAGCATTGTCAGTTTGAGACAACACTGCGCAACATGTATCTGTCTCGTTTACGCTCTAGTAAATAATCATGCTATCTTTTACAGACGGAAAAATTATAGGTACGTGCGCCAGGGGAAAATTATTGACTTCGAGTCAGTACTGACATAACCCATCTACGTCTTTTTTATTGTAATGTCATTAGGTAAAATAAAAAAATAATAATTAGGTAAACTCGCACTGTCGCACTTAAAATTGGTAGTGGGTAAATTAATTTGCTTTTGCTTATTGTTCAGGACAAAGAACTGTCAGTTTAGATACTATTTAAAGGCACTTTCAAACAAGGAACCTAACAATGACTTTAGTATAGTTGAAGTGAGAATCAATTACGAAGGCAATTATTACATAAGATAAAAACAGTACAATTTCTCCTCAGTAAATTCTTGGATGTAAATAACAATCGCTTGTGAAAGTCAAACGCTTTTAAATACGAACACAGTCTTAGTTCATAATTTAGATCTAATCTCTTAAATTGCACTTTCATTTCGCTATTAACTAATCTAGTACCAGTCTAGAATTCCCTTGTTTCTGTTTATCGTCTAACTGTTTTAGGTTTATTAGACTGGTCTGGTGTATTGGGTATTACAAAATTATTGCTTTAGGAAGATTTTATTGGTTAGTCAATGTTGGAAATCAATATGGCAGGTCTTGAATGGTTAATGATGCAATCAATATAAGTTTTGTTATTTGAGCCGTTGGTCTTACTAACTTCTTACTAACTTTGGTTAGTTAATTCATAAAAACTAAGAACAAGCTTACTTACCCATGAAAACTAAGAACAAGCTTACTTGTTTTCACAACTACCAGGCACTGGCAATTATAGTCAGTTTTGTTGGTAAACATATTTTAGTATTAAAATCTTCTGTAAGGAATAATAATAAGCTTAATTGTTCGAGAAAAAGATAACATCGACAATGCTTTGCATGTATGGGAACATGGTAAAAATGTACAGTGTTATCAGATGGTAAAACGGAGAACCGTGTAGGTAAAAAACTAGGGCAATCCAAATAAGGGGAATTGTACTTCCTGCGCAGTTACATGTACAACAGCTGTGACCTAAAACTTCATTACCTAATGAACAATCAACACCTGCACCTTTTATTGTTTCTAGCTTTAATTAGTTCACACTGTTTTACTTTGAAATAAACTTATCTAAAATAATGCCTTAAAAAATCTTTCACTTGATAATATTCATTTTAAGGGTTTTTAGAAATTGGGATTTGTTCTGACGCAGAATTCAGATAGGGGCTATAATTTATCATATGAAAGATAATAAATACCTACGTTGATTTGTAAATTAACTTGAGTAGGCTTAACATTCACAAATAGCTACTTCAAAACTGACCATATTTTAACATCAAACCCTTCTTCCAGCTGGCTCAATGTACGACGCAGCAAACGAGTCTGTGACACTCCAACTGGCAGAGCTGGTCTCCAACTCTCCCACCTCCCAGTCTCTCTCCGTCTCCAGCTCAGGGTCTAGATTGGCTCTACCAGCAGCAGGAGTTGCCTTGTCTATACCTGAGGCTGCTCTTAGTAGGGGGAGAAGGGAACAGATGTACGTGGCTGTCGTTAAGGATGACAGATACAGGCCCAGACTTGGGAAAGGTAAGAAACAGTTTTTACTATATTTTTATCACAAATGCCTACTAAGTGTATGTAACGTTTCCATAGATTTTTTCAATAATTTTACTGAAAATAAAAATTAGCTGGTAAGAGAAATGTTTTCTTTACTAACCGTATGTTTAATATTCAACAAAACTATAATCATGTAGCCTAATAGTCATCTTATTTCAAATATTTAATGGAAAGGAAAAACATGTGTTAAATTGTTTTCGAATTGGACTGGACCCACATCAGTGTGACGTGTCGCTGTAAAAATTAAAATAATTATCATAAATACTTTTCATAGCAATTTTGCTTATTATGGTCATTATAGACATGCCCCCTTTAGGCCAGTCAAGATTACACGTACAAGCCGTAAAGAAAGAAATCGAAACGACCTTTCAAAGCCAATACTTTTTGCGATTATCTATATCACAGTTTATTTTTGAGTTTAATTTAAACAGCGGTTAGTACGCCATGAAATCAAAGAGCTATAATTACGTAATGAAAAAAACCAAACTGCCGAAGGCGCGGCAACATATCGCATTCTGTTCTCTAAGATACTTTATTAAGAACAAATTTTGCCCTGCAGGTATCACGCAACTGAGTCCGGTAGTTAAGTGCGGACCGCCGCGTCTCCAATTAAACAAGTCAGTCATCCTCCAGATACCCCACTGCGCCAGTCTCAAACACGGCTTCTGGAACCTCACGTTATACGCCGTAGACCATAACAGCGCCAAAACTGACGGTGCACAACCTCACTGGAAAAAAGTGGTAAGCCTTGGCCAGGAAACTATCAACACACCAGTATTCACACAGCTTGATAACGACAAAATCTATCTGGTAACAGATATGCTTTCAACATTTGTCCTTGTTGGAGAAAGTTTCAACGGAAAAGCAGTCAAGTCACTCCAACTAGCCATTTATGCTCTACCTTCTATTAGTGAAACATCAACAGAGTACAGTGTAAGGCTGTATGTCTTCGAAGATACTCCATGTGCACCATATTATTGCCAAGAACAAGAGAAAAAACTAGGTGGTGTCTTACTTGATCGACCAAAAACACTACTATTCCAAGACGGCGGATCCAATTTGTGTTTGAATTTAGAACACGTCAGTCCCGGATGGAAGGCTAAACCCGGCATTGGCTATCAGGAGATCCCGTTCAATCACGTCTGGAGTTCGAATTACAATGCATTGCATTGCAGTTTCGTTCTAGAAAGGACGCACGACTGCGACAATATTGACTTTAGCGTTTCCGCATGTCAAAGGACCAATCCATCCTACAAACAGACATTCCGAATATCCCTCGAGGACGTCCGGAGTCGATCGCCGCGGGGGCGTTCACCCCGAGCCGAATCTCAGCGTAGTTTCAACATAACGGAAAATCTTCTGGAGGCCCGTATGTGCAGGAGCGAGGAAGGGGAGGCTAAAAGGAGCGTAACGGTGAGCGAAGCGGGAGTCAACGAGTGTGCAGGCGAAGGCCCATTTAAATTAAGTGCTCGAATAAAGCGGCAGCTATGCGGTATATTGGATCCGCCGAACGCGCGGGGCAACGATTGGCGCGCGCTCGCATCGAGGTTGGGAGTAGATCGTTATACAACGTGGTTTGCCACTAAGAGCTCGCCAACGGAGGCGATTCTCGAGTTATGGGAATGTCGAGAGCGTGGGGCGGGAGCCACGGCCGCCCTGGCCGCAGCCTTACGTCAGATGGACCGCCATGATGCCGCGGACTTACTTCAAGGCAGACCATCGTGGTTATGAATCATCAAAAAATCTGACCTTGACTTCCATTAAGGACTCAGGTCAGGTGAGGTTCGTGATTTGGACCTATATGGACGATATTGTAGTCTAAATGTTATGTT
Organism: Udea ferrugalis; assembly: GCA_950022985.1. Lineage (NCBI taxonomy): Eukaryota > Metazoa > Arthropoda > Insecta > Lepidoptera > Crambidae > Udea > Udea ferrugalis. The sequence goes on from OX465521.1 coordinate 2,260,785, forward strand.
AGAAAAAGACGGTCTAAGTTTGTAAAATCGTCGTAGTATATTTTGTATAGAATACTATCTATGCTGTAGATAAGCGATGGGGAAATAAATTATATTATAGTAGCAATAATAGTGCCTACAATTGTCTTTTAAAGAAACACTGCCAACCGCTAGTTGGTCACGGTTGATTATTTTGTTATTTTTATAAGTGTTTGAGTGTTCATTACAATATCAAAAATTTATCGCTTAATTTGAGGTTTATTTGCTTTGAATTATTTTTGTGCTTCTTTAAGATATTACAATCTTGTGCCAAATCTCAAATGCCACTGCACTATTTGGCAATAATCTAAAACTGTTATACGCAATTATCTGAGCTTATTGTTACTGGTATGTACGAACTAGAGTTTTTTATGGGTATGAGCATACATAAGGAAAAGTTGGTGAAAACTGCTTACGTATTACGAGTTTTTGCGAATATTTTTGGATTAAAAAACAAAATAGTATTGAGCTTGAGCTTCACATTGTGATGCATTTTATAAGAGATAACGTGCGAAGTCTTAAGGAAACATAAAAAAATCGAAATACAATTCCATTTTTGCGCACACCAACGATTTTATAATTTGATACTTTACGGGTCCACATGCAAAAGTAACTTAGTGGGCTTTTTTACATTAAGATTAGAATGTATTAGTATTTCATTAAATTCTCACGTTGCTTCAAACAGTCCGTAGCAAACTAAGATTGGAAGGACTGCACTTCGAAAGACTTGCGTACTGCATTTATGTCTAATTCAATGATTTTATAATAAAAATATGTAGATAAGTTGTTACTTATGCTAAAAAAGTGGCACTCGAAATTCGAACGATTGATACACCTGAGCAAATTATTGACTGTGTTGACAGTCTGAGACGACACTTCGCAACATGTCTCTGTGTCATTTACGCTCTAGTAAATAATCCTCTGTCTTGTTCACACGTTATAACAGGGTCAAATAATTTCGTCGTACCCCGTAGACAAATTTGACTTCGTGATAGTACTGACACAACCTATCTAAGCCTTTTTTATTGTAATATCATTGGTCTAATTAATACGACATTCACATTATTTAATCAAATAGTAGTAGAATAGTGTGATGATTACACACAGAAAAAATGTCTGCTATAGATATTTGGTTATGATTGAAAACAGAAAATATTTAATTAATGAGATATTGGTTCACATTATTTTCCATTCAAACCGTTTTTGATCGACTTATTTCATTAAATGAATTATGTCTACATTTTGAATAGTAACGATTTTATCAAAGCAACGATAAAGTATTTTTTTTTTTTAAATTGAAAACACTAATCTCGTTTTAGTGAATAAATAAAGGTTATTTAAAACGATATTTTGGATACTATTTTGATAATTCAAGTACTCTCACCATCTTAATTTTTTATAATAAGTACTTACTGAAAATCATCACACTATTATTTTTTAAATCGCAAGGCATTTCTACATACTCTGTATATAATGTAACAGATATTAAAATGTAAATACTTGTATTTGCAAGTAGCGAACGTACCCATGGTTTTGTAAATGATTAACTATATATACATCGCCACCGTAGACTATATATTTTTTGTTAACGTGATGACTGTTAATATAAATGGATCTGTGATACTTAAAATAATATGAAATAAATTATGTTTAACTGTGAATTTGTGTGTTTTATGTTACCTCCTTATTATTTCATCGCCTATAAAACATCAGGCTGTTATAATGTCAGTAGCATTCATTAATTCTGTCAGGAAAGTCGTTAAGTCAGTCTTGGGAGACAAGTTAAAAGAAGACAATTAACTGAAGAGAGATAAAGCCAAATCTGAATGATAATCTGAAATAATTAATCTACGTATTTTATTGATGATGAAAATATTATGAATACTGCATCTGCCTCTGTCTAGCAAGATTTTGGTGGCTATAGGGCGCTTAAACCCGATCTTTGAGACATTGCTGTTGACGGCCTATGTTCAGCAGTGGAAAGAAATCCACTAGAAGAGAAGACTGGCTGCTAAAGTTAAACTACCGTTGTTGATTAGCAACATAAAGCTTAGACTGACATTTTTCGCTTTAATGAAAGGAAAATAACAGTTATTAAGATATGAATGCTGTGTCCAGAGTATGCATACCTTCTTTTTTAATATTTGGCTCTAAAAGTATTTTCGTTTCTGAAGTCGTCCAATCTTTTCACCTTGCTGGTAGAGGCAATCCATTGTGATACACTTAAATCAATTAGCCTTTTCAAAACAAACACTTTGCTTGATAATTGTAATGTTAATTTAAAACCAATACCACTAGTAAACAATTCTTCGCATACCTCTTAACTTGCCCGTTACCAATTTTTAAAAGTACATGTTAAAAATTCCTCAATGGTAATAATTCAGCTAAGACTATTGATAAAAGAACATAAATACCATAACATTTCATACAAAAACGTCGAGCGAACAAAAGGCAGCATCTTTGGAATGCCGAAGACGAAAGACTATCAGACAGACAGGCGTGGAGAACCCAAACCACATTACGCTGACAACAATGGCGGTGTACAGTCAAGATGGAAAGAGTACAGTAATACATGTAAATGTGCGTCTTTTGTCTGTCTGTGGGCAGGTGCGAGAGTTTATGATTGGTTAGCGCTTCACGCGTCACGGGAGCCGACCATTTGAAAATCGGGGTATGGTGCTACTAGAGGCGACTTGGAAAAGGTAAGGTAAGCATGTGAAAGCTGACGCTGTAATTGGTACGTCTACCATCAAATTACTATTTCTTAAGATAATAATAGCATCGTGGCGCAGTAGTGACAGTGATCGTCGACGATCGCTGTTGTAAAGCAACACTCGCCAGGTCGGAAATGGTATGGGTGAACACCCCGACCAGAATTTAGTGAGGTGTATTTTGGGCATCTCCGTGCTTCGAAAGGCACGTTTAGCAGTTGGCCCCGATTGACGTCGTTAGATGTCAGTCGGAAAAATGGGTGAGAAGCCTTAGGGCGGCTTGATAACATCTGACATTAAGGTTGCTCACTAACCATACACCCCTCCAATAATACGGGCAAAGCCCGCGTGTTGAAGTATGGCTCGTTTCACCTCATAGTTGAGGTGAGGCCTGTGCCCAGCAGTGGGATAATAGTGTCGTCAGCTGGGACTGATTGCTTAGAGTGTCTCCCGAGCATAATAGCAATGACGATCGCTGTTAGCAAAGATGTACCATCCCATGAAGTCAAATGAATTTTAGTTCGTTAAAAAAGCGCAAGTTGATGTAGTGGCTAGATAATATACCATGAAAAAAGTATCCGTTCATCATACCTGACAAGTACGGGTATTTCTTTATGAGTATTTTCACTAAAAACATACCCTTAAAAAAGTTATATAGTTTTCTTTCTTTATCTTAAAAAAGTTCAACCATTTAACTGAGTACCAAATACAAAAGCGACTCATGTTTTATCATATTTCGTTTTTGTTACATATGCTTTCAATCACCCTCAACGACTGCACTATTTATAAATGTGGGTGTTATGTTGCTAATGAGTGCACTCTAATTACCTACACATCGACAGGTGCAGATGCGGTTGGGTGACACTTGACACGTCACAAAACTAACCCTTCAGAAGGGGAGCATCACCTGTCTGTGATCAATTTTCAAAAGCATTTGCCATATGGGAAAGTGCAGGACTATTTGTAAACCGTTAGGTATTTTTTATTATGAATGTTGTGTTTATTACCTGAGAAATAAACTTAAAATGTTTCTACTCCTGGATGACGGCTTCCCAATTATGCCTATAGCCATCAAGGGTGAGAAAAAAAGTGGAAAAAGCACAAGATATTATGACTACCATCAGATGGCATTTGGAGTTGACGCTGTAGCAAATCCCCCCCCCAACCCCCCAACCCCCCTCCAACAACCCGCACTAAGCCAGCGTGTTGGAGTATGGCTCATTCTACCTCATAGTTGAGGTGAGGCCTGTGCCCAGCAGTGGGACGTATATAGGCCGCTTATGCTGTAGCAAAAGTCACCTAATTTCAGAAAAAAAAGTATCATAAAACTCGTAAAGGCTAGTAAGTATTATGGTATCACGCCTATTTTCTCACGGGGTAAGCAAGGATCACACATTTCTACCAGCTACGATCCTAACGCACATCTTGCGCTGCTCCTCTCTCGTCAATTCTTTCATACACGCTACTCGGATGATGGTACTCTCAACCTGGCCCTTTATGTGTAGCTACCTCAACAAAAAAGTTTTTTTTTGGTTGGTCAACGAAGTTTAATTTCAAGTTGTTTTAATGCCAAGCATCTTATTGAAGCACGTAAAAAGGTTATATCTAGTAGTAACCAATTCTAATTCGATTTTATATCACTATATTTATGCCATCTTTGCTAGAGAGCTAACATGTCTGTAAGTAGGTAACAAGAGAAAATGTGGTGATGACCCTTATATAATGATATAGAACACATACTTTATTAATTGTTTCGAAAAATTGACCGCTTTCACTAGCACCCCACCAACGCCTTCAGTTTTTGGGAATTCATTTAAATATATTATAACGCCATTTCGGATAGGGGCCGTAAATAGGCAGGTGTGGCTATAAAATAAAAATTACCGCCGCTACCGTCAGCTTTATCGGACCTCATTTGTGCATACAATAGAGGTTTTTCATCTAAAATATTTTTATGAATTATCTGTGGGGCTTTACTTCGTTTTGGTTTAAAATTTGGTAAGAAAAAGGTTGAAATTATAGTGAAAATATTTTTTTGTTTGTGTGTTTAGGTGCTGTTTGGTATTTAGTGAATTCAGGCCACACCCCAAATTGTTTTTGTTTTATAAATATTGCATCGTGTTAAAATGGTAATATAATTTTGATGTAAACACTTTGACTACTTGTAATAATAACATGCTGAGTAAAACATAAGTTGGTAAAAAATGGCACAAATACGAATTGAAGTATTTTGGTTATGGTAGCAACTGTTGTAATTTTTTCTGTAAACCATTGCGCAAACCATCATCGTGTGGCCAAATCCGGTACTGTATATCCGGCCTGGAACACACACCTGCGCCCCAAAACCCAAACCAAAGTCAAAGCTTTCAGCAAAAAAAATCAATGTCTGCTGCAGCATGACTGTGCATCGCTTTGAGGAGCACTGATTGAGAACCCAGAGCATGAACATGAACACACGTTGTCTCCAATAATGATGGAGGGAGGCGCTGGACAGCTTTTGGTCATGGAAGATCCGTAAGACGACTTTAGGCCTTGCAGTAAGACACAACAGGTAAAAATAAAATAGTATTTCGAAAGTTCCCGAGATGATGAGAATTTTATTTATTCATTTTCATAATTATTTAGTATAACTATTATTTAGTGTAATTTTATTTATTCGTTTTCATATCATTTAGTATAATATGAAAATGAATAAACTTAACTTAAACTTAGAAAAGTTATTTTTCTAAGTTTGTAAATGAATAAATAAAATTCTCATCATCTCAGGAACTTTCGAAAAAGCACTTTTCAAAGTTTAATCCTTTTAGTTATATTGTTCAATAGTATTGCCAGACTCAATCGTCTTCTAAATGCTAATTGTACTGACTAAGTACAGTTTACTGTTAACACGTGTAACGCTTTGATCCTAAGCCTACATAATGTCGGTCGATCTACAAGTATGACGTACAGATAACGTCACTGCTAACAGAGCTTCTTAATTGGCTTGTCAGGGAGCTTACATCATAACGAAACTGATTGACATATCAATGTATATCTAATAAAAAACACCATAGTAGAACAGAAATGTTAAATATTATCACGCTGATTTTGAAGGTATGGTTGGAAGTGAAAGACAATCGATTCGATTAGAATCAGGAACAGATGAATTTATTTGGGATGAGGAAATACCATTTTGCTAAAGTAATTAGAATATGACGTTACTACACATCAAAATCACATCACACAAAAGGTTTTCAAAAACTAACAAGATGATGTCCATGAACAATCACGCAAAATCTAGTTTTAAAAAATGCTAATGAAAACGTCACGAGACTCCCAGGGTGGTCTCTCCTGTTTCAATTCAAACATTATTTAAACAATGAAATAAATAAACATGCCTTCGCCACTGATCCACGGTAAACTTTCTTTTCATTAATTATTTGAAAGAAAGAAAAGAAAGAAAGAAAAAACTTTTATTGATCTTGGACACTACACATACAGATATGAACAAACAAAACAAAATTGTTAGAGAAAATAATAAAAATAACAAAAGAAAAAATTAACAATAAAATTTACCACACAGCAGTGTCACCATCTTAAATAAAACCATGTAACAAAAGGGTTGCCCCATAATTGCATATCTTTTCCTTCCATCGAACACAAACCAGATCAAATGACTGTCAACCATCACCACGACGAGACTGATCAGATAATGTCAGCGAGTGGACATGTCTAATTGGAAGAGAAACATGCAGCCGTGTATGGGACCCTTCAGTGACGTCGGTATTGATTTGAGGGTTAACCGATTTGTGAATATGTTACTAAGTAACTTCATCTGAAAAAAACCTTGATTTAATTGGGCACGGCTTTGATATCTTGTCATAATAATATCAGAACCTACTGCTATAAATGCTTATGGGCGTCCAAGTGGAGTCCAAGTCACTGCCACGCTTTAGTTCTCTTGGCTTTTCGGTGGTTGCACTCTACCACCGGTACTAAGCCCCTCGCCTAGCCAAGGCGAGAACTCATGAGGGGGACTTCTCCCTACCTGAACCTAGCTAGTCATGAGCAAAACGCGCCTAAGAAGTATGGGATGACATTAGGAGTCGCCAGATAGGCGACCAGTCATAATTACATTTATTTAGATGAGTACTTTTTCATTTCAATACATTGTCGGATCTTTCTAAATCATCGAACTCATAGCCTCATAGAGGTCACAAAGCCAGATAAATACGTCGGAATTCGGATTCGTCGAAATGCGTATTGATCAATCAGTGACGTTCCCTCCCGCCTCAGGTAGTTGACATACTTCATTTCATAAAAGAAATCTAACAAAAGGCGTCTAGTGGCTGTAAGGTCGATGGTCTAAATGTTGCCGTGTTGTAGAGTACGTGTTGCCCATGGCTAGCCCCTAAAATGCGAAGTTAAACATCCGCAATCGTTCCAAATCCACAGTTTCTCAAACTTTGAAACAAAACCTCTCCAACATTAACAATACTTTGCTTCCGACAAATACATTATCTCATACTTTTCCCACAGTGTAACTTCCCAGCGCGAAATGGCATTTCATGCCAGTCTAGACACTTGGCAAATGCAGGAGATAACGTGATAGTTCTCTTTGTAGTATCTCGTAAATGTTCTATTCGCAGTACAGCAGACAGACAGATTGTTTTGCAGATATAACTAGGTTTGATATTATGAGGGGGCGCAGCGAGGCAGGACAAATTGGAACATACTCGACGTACAGAAGTGAGAAACATTTCAATAAGCAACGTGACAATACCTTAAAATGTTTATATATTACTACGAGTATTTTAGGCGATGATAAAAATGCATAACTAAGTTTCTTACTCCTCGAGTAAGAAACTTTGTTTACTCGAGTTCTTATGCTAACATCCACTGGAAACCAAAAACTTGTTTATAAATATCTGTAACGTAAATCCTAAATAGAGAGTTCACATACAAATATATCACTTAATTCACCTTATTAGGACCCCCATAAGTAAGATCTAACGCCAAGATAATTTCAACTAGTCAAACAGTTATTGTTCTTTTAAAGAAATTGACGAACGAACTGGAATATTTCTAATTCATTTAAAATTTTAGTAGATTAAAACCAGGAAAAAAAACTTTTTGGTTACGGGAAATCATGTTTGGGTGTGATTCAAACCCAGGCAAAAAGTGAAGCCACCGAGTTGGTCAATATAACTTAATACCACACCATACACCATTGCCAACACTATATCTTTGGCGGTCTTGTGAACATTATAATATAGAATTACCTATTAGTACCTACATACAACCCTTCAGAATGTATTGTCTTCCAGTTCCATCTAAGGTTTCCGACCGGATCCACGGTTGCTTTCAACCTTTCAACCAGCCCCATCCCTTTGTGGCTTCTCAGAGCTGCTGAAGGGTCTGAAATGCCAGCCAATCAATCGCAAATGGCAAGCCCTAGTTATGGATGTGACAAAGGGTGTCGATTCGTCAGCAGGGGAAGGATAGAGGTGGGGCAACAGTCGATGAAATATATCGAGCTTAGTAAATGTTTTAGTTACGCTTAGTGCAAAGAAAGTAAGTAAAAGTAGTAGAAAACAATAATACTGTTACGAATTTTCAGTCAAAAATAATATTTTAAATTTTTGAGAACTATGATTTTTTGGAAAACGTTGTTATGTTATTAGGCCTGGGAGTGAATAACATGTGCTAAAAACTATATCCTCAAATTGAGAAATCTGATACTGAATTGTTGTCGTAGTCGTGAGGGGAACATTCAAAAGTCCACATTTTTCCTATTTGTTGTAAAGGTGGTGAAAACACCTTCATAACTTAAATACAATTTTAGCACAAGCACTGTTGACTGTAGTTAAATGTCATGATTAATGAAGTTATTAACCCTTAAATGCATAGTTTCTTATTGCGGCCTGGAAAAAATGATTTATGGTAGGAATTTAGGTACATATAACATAAAAAATAATGAAAAAAATTTGGTATAAAAAAATTGGTATTTATTATGAAAAAATGTGTATGTAGACAATTGGCAACACTATGCGTGAAGTACTAAATTTATGCTTACATATTTGTAGGAGCCTATAAATCAACTCAATCTAAAAATAAATAATATACAGACTATTTTGAGTGAAATACAGCAAAACAGTTTCGATTTTTAGTGTGGCACAATGCCACCTTACATTTAGTACACTCACGGTGGAATTCACAAAGGCAAATCAGATCACTCACTCAACTAATTAAGCCATTAGTTTAATCGCACGCTTAACTTAAATGCTATTCACAAACGTTCATTAAGCAGTTTTCTACCGTGATCAGCTGAGCATCTTTCAAACAAACCGAAATGCCAACATTGCAAAAAGAAACATTCGTTCTCGCTAACCAATTGATGGAACTATGGTTTTGTGCCTCCATTCGTTTCGTTGTTTGTCGAAATTATTGCTGGAAATGAACAATTCTTGGGTTTTTTCACAGATCTATCTCAATTTAAGATGACTGTAACGTAGCTTGGTTATTAATTCGAAATTTACGCATGTTTGAACAAAAAAAATAAATGTAATAAACAAAACAATACTTTTTCATTTTTAAAACAATTTTTATGTAAAAACGGAACGCAACCAAATGTCAAATATGTGTCAATCAGTCATTTTAAGAATTTAGGTTAGAATTACGTATTAATTAAATTTTAAATTTGTTTATTTATGTAACATCATCGTTACAGTCAGTGTAAGATCTTGCACTTGATCTTATCAGATCTTGACTGCAGATAAAGTACCTGCAAAGACAATAACTCAAATAAAATAAGCCAAGCTGAAAATGGATAGTTTGGAAATGGATTATTAGGTAAGTAAATAACTCTATTTAGCTGAGTTTACAATCTTCAATACAGTCAGTTAAAATCAAAACAGTTTTTTGTTTGATGTTAAAAGTTCCACTGTGTAAATTTAGCCATTACCTACCTTTCTTTATTTGCTGAAAAACAAATGTAATTAACAAGTATTTTACTTTCCAGCTCTTCATGGAGTAGCAGATAACCAAAATGAAGGAAATAATCAATAAGGCAGTACTACCACAAAAGTTGAACATAAAATATGATGATATTGCATATTATTTGCCAACTGTGACCGCTATACTGACTAACTTTATATGGAGAAGGAGACCTAGAAGGTGCAAGAGAAGAAGAATTATATTTATGCCAAAACAATCAATTTTATTGGTAGTAGACTCTATTTGTTCAATAGAATATTGACACTGAGGAGCATTTAATGTATTGTATGTATTGGTATTGTTTGTAAAACACATAACTTACTAACTTTAATTTGGCAGGCATTACAGCAAAATATGTATTTCATAGCTGTTTGAATCTTTAATCACTTGCATTAAATCAATAGTGGACACTGAATATATAATACAATATAAATATAATGTTTAAAATGATAGCCTTTTTTTAAAAAGACAGTACCGTTCTGCTGGGTATTTCAGCAACAAACTAGCTTGACTTGCTAACCTTTTCTATCATTATTCCTCTGCCTGTAGGTTGTCTGAAAGAGATTGTTTTTAGCAATAAGACTGCCTAACTTGTATTTTATGCTGAGAATGTATTACTTTCATAACAATAATTTTGCTAATAATTTAGTGTGCGTGCAATAAAGTGTTCCTCATCTTAACAAATTGTTATCTTGTTGTGATTTCAATTGTAATGTTCTATTTCAACTGTGTGAACCTATAGTTTATTTGTTATTTTTGAATTATATAAAATAAATTATTCATTTTCATTTTGTGTTTTCATTAATTATCATGAAACTCATAATTTATATTCGAGATCCACACCGGGGTCACTGCTCCCAAAATTTAGCATAGATCATGAAGACTGAACAAACAATATTGTTTCTTAATACATAGGTACTTTAGTATATATATAACACCCAAACACAGGATAGACACAAATATTCATTACACAATTTTAGGTGTATAGTGGGAAACAAACATACAACCTTAAGTAGGTGCACACCTTTTTTACTTCAATAACTTAAAAACTGGGAGTGATGGCTTTTCCCCTGCAGTGAGACATGATGGGTGGATAGATTAGGAAAAGAACTTGTGTTTTAGAACTAATCAATATGATGTAATAATTAGTTGTTAAATAAAACAATTATTGATTTGACGGTGTTTATTTATGCGTTTCGTGTTCACTACACTATTACATCATGTTAAGTGCCTTCTACACAACACCAACGACTTAACTTCATGTGTTCCTAACAGAGCCCGCAGTACACTGCACATTCCACTGTTGTTGGTGGGATTATAACTATACCAACAGACCATTCCCAATAATTGATATAAATAAGGACAAGAAAATCTTCTTTTGAGAATACCAAACAGTCTCTTTATTGTGGTCCAGAGCCTTTAATGAAGCAATAATGTGTTTGTCCAGCAGCTATTCTTAAAATTGAGATAGAAACATGGGTAGCCACACTTTGAATCACCAAGTTCACTACACTCTGGAAAGGCGCACACTGGACTTTTTTTGATAATGGTACTAACCATTCTTTTGACCTAGGATTTTGATAACTGGCATTGGCATCCAAGCTTCAGTTTAGCAAACATTGTAGTCTGGAAGAGTCTTTTGGAAATGGTAGTATCCTGTTCTGATTGTGGGTCTTTGATAACTGCCCTTGGCATAATGATGGAGAGCGAGGAGTATTCCGTATATTGGCTGTCTTGCTTGATTGCTTTTCTTCCAATTTGGGGACGTGCTGACTAATTTCTTTTGTCGGAAACTGCAATTCTTAGTAGCATTTGAAATTGCGTTTTGACATATTTCTGTAGTGTTTTTAGGTATTACACATTACAGAGACTTCTAACAAGGGGTACTTCTTCTACCAAAGTCCTTAAAATGGGCGTTAAAGCTGAAATACTTCCAAATCAAATATTTAAGATAGGTCGCGACCGCTCTCAACTTTTTAAATATTTGAGCATGCTATTTGTCACATCATATGGCATTTTATTATCTGTGGCACGCTGATTGTCTTTCATGAATACGATTTTCTCGTTTGAGTGCTTAATCAACTTAGGTTAATCACGTGAGAGGAGGAGCAATTGATGAACCTTTGTGAATGCGAAAAAACAGTTTGAGCGTTGTTCAAGTATTTGTTAAACGCTCAACTATTTAATTTGCTTTTGTGAATTCCACCGTCAGTCCGCGAAAATCCTTTACAACCGGGAAGTTTGCATCTATTTTTAGAAGTGCATCTTTTTTCATTGTGGCCTAAGCCATCAGTCCGCACGTCTGTTGGAGGAACGGGTTTCATTGGACCCCGATGTCTTTTTGCTTCTATCTCCCAGTGTATATTGCTGCTTGAAGGCCTTCCTCTTTTGGGTTCAGTATTTTTTTTATAATTGCACAATGTCTCCGCAAGATCTGATCTATAATCACCTAGTGTCATGTTTGGGTGGTGTTTTTTATAAAGTACCCATGAATTTATTATCGCCATATCTATCATGTGATAAAATAATCGAATGTACCATTTTCGACTTTTGATTCGAATTTTGTAGCGGCCCAAAAAACTGTCCATCAAATCTACTCCACCCATGTGGGCATTGTAATCCTTTACGATTTTTGGACAGGCAACAGAGACTTTTTTCTTTTGTTTCTTATCAAATCTGCTGACAGTTTCAGCTGGTTGGGAACCAACATAAGTAGATACCAACGTAACAGGCTTATTATCCTTCCAACAAGTTACCGAGATATCCACGCCTTCATAGTCTGCTACGAGTTCCTCATATGATCCTCTTGGAACAGAGTCCTTCATGAACTCTTTTACTACCGGCAACTTACAGGTTTTACCGAGGCGGTTCCTCTGAATTGTGCCCAATGCATATATACCTTGAGTATGCAAGTAATATAACAAAGGAATTGACGAATAAAAATTATCAAAATAAATTATGTGGTTCATTCTTCGTGGAACTGAACGGCACAATCTGATGACTGTGTTGCCTACTACACCAAGATCAGGTTCATCACCAAAGTTTTGAATGTCCTGTTTTCCAGAATAAATTTCAAAGTTGTGAGCGTAGCCAGACAATGAACACAGAACATATAGCTTGAAACCCCACTTATGGGGCTTGTTGGGGAGGTACTGCTTCATGAAATGCGCTACTTTCGTAGAGCACATCTGTTCATCTAGGGACAGTCTCTGTTCAAATGGTGCCACACTCAAAAATAACTTATTCAAATGTGCCTCTACAGGTCTTATTTTATGCAGACGGTCGTGATTTGGGTGACCAACGGGCTTGTGCAATGAGTTGTCATTGAAGTGAATGACGGATCGTAGTTTTTCAAATCTATTTAGCGTCATCGTTTCCATTATATATTTGAAGCCATACTTACCCCAATATGATCTTACATTTGGGAAGTGATATACTGACATAAATATAATAATGCCAAGAAACTGACGAATTTCCGTTACATTTACAGGAGGGCAGTTGGAGATGCCTTTTTGCGTGATATACAAGTTGGTCTCATTCACGATTTTTACTAATATATCATCGTTAAAAATTAGCGTAAAATACTGAAATGGTGTTTCTAGTTGGGCAATTTCTGGGGAAAGGTCTGTATTACCTGTAAATCTGATACGGTCTTCACTAAATTCCAAATTGCCTTTTTTCCATATAAGTTGCCTACTTCGTTGCCTCCAGGCCGCTGCGCCAATGATACTTGACAGTGGGTGACTAAGTGAAGGCCCTGGAACTGAAAACTCATCCGGTAGATGGTCTTCTTCAGTAGGTAAATCAGGATTTGCATTGTACTGATCTTCTTCTGCCTCTTCTAAATCCTGTATGAGATCTTGTACATTCGAGTAATAATCTAGGTCATTTTCGTCTCCTATAGACTCTTCATCTTCAGAAATGTCTCCATTTTCGAGACCTGATAAAATTTTTTCAATATCTTGCTCTGCCAACCGTTTAGACATCCTAAAAAGAGAAAAAAATTAGCTAAAAGCCCAAATCAAAGAAAGTAATAAGTATGCACATAATATGCAACAAACGCATAATGTAGACATTTGGCAACATACAGTTTTATACATTTTTTTTATACAGATCAAATAAAATTTATAAGTAAAATATAATAAATCAATAACTTACCTAATAAGAGTTGAGAATATATATTTTTTTTATAAGAAATAGCACTCGTATATCAATGAATACAAAATTACGGAGACACTTCTTATAACTCTATAAACTTAGTCGACCGCCAAATAGAAATGTCAAAAAAAAATAGATTTGCCGCCGAAACTTGCAAAATTTCTTTTTAGACATTCAATAAATCTATTATCTATGGTCGTATAAGTGCGTTCGGAAACACATGCCACACAACTTCAACAAAATAGCGTGAAACGCGGTATGTATACATTTGGCAACAAGATGCATTTAAGGGTAATATGAGTGGTAGTGAGAGTGTAGCAGCACAAATCGTCTTTCTAACCAAAATTTACTTAATGCCTAAACTATTACGAAGGCTAATAATGTAAGTGAATTAGAATTGAAAGCACACCATTTACGTTGTAGAGACGACTGTTAACTATGGCGCTAGAGGTGAGCCATTTCATCGATATCACGACTCTAGAAGCCACGTCTGCGACTACTGACTTACTCCCTATTTCCTTTCGTTACTAAGGTATCTTTTCTGATGAACTGAGTAATTATACTTGTGCAACACCTACAATGAATAGTGGAAATAGGACAACGAATGTGATCGTACATTTAGATAACATTTTTCACAAAATTAAAAAAAAAATGTTAATGTCGATGGAATGCTGACGATACCACTGTATAAAAAAGGACTATTTCAGGACTTAACTCAGGATTTAATTCAGGACTTAAAATAGGTAAGGATTAGGATGATAGCTAATTTGGTAGACTTCAGACCAAGCGTGCCAGCGACCAACCACCAAAACATTGAGCAAAACTAACTTATAGGCTATTAAAATAATTATAAATACAGAAATTAAATTTTGGTCATAAAATCCTTCATTACGTCCACGTTGTACTAAATAGGCTAAAGACAAACTGTGCCCAATGGGGCACAAAGGTCCGCGGGTCAGACGGGTAAAGGGAACGATATTATCAAAATGTCGCTTTTGGCTCAGTGGCCGGTCGTGACTTACCTTACACGTCGAAAGCTGATGCTAATTCATAAGAGCTAGCGATGCCCGTGGCGCAGTTGTATCAGTGATCGGCGACGATCGCTGTTGTAAAGCAACACACACCGGGTCGGAAATGGGATAGGCCACCCCGACCGAAAATGATGTATATTTCGGGCATCACCGTGCTTCGGAAGGTACGTTAAGCAGTTGGTCCCGGCTGACGTCGTAGATGTCAGTCGGTAATACTAGTCGGAGGCCTTAGGGCGGCTTGATAACATCTTTCATTAAGGTTGGTCATTGTCACCTTACACCCGCACTGAGCCTGCGTGTTGGAGTATGGCTCAATCCACCTCATAATTGAGGTGAGGCCTGTGCCCAGCAGTGATCAAATCAGGAATAAGAAAAACAACTGGAGAAGCTGACAATTAATTAGTAGTGAAAGTGCGCAAGGCATAAGTTAGTGAATGGAATGATATAGCATATGACCTGATGAAGATTGTTGGATTTCGGTTAACGCAGGTCACTTGCACCTTCGCCCTGTGGTATGGGGCGTTAAAATCCTGGCACGGTTCTCCCCGCCTGACGTAAGAGGCGACTAAATGGGGCCTTCGGTGTCACTATGAGTCACACGACGGGGGCTGTGTGCCTTCATTCCAAGTGGCCCCGAGGAAGGACGGCAATGTAAGAGTGATCTCATACCGCCGTACACACCGGCGGGTGTAGAGGGATAAAACTCCCGGGGAGAGATCACGGGGTGTTTAGTGAGTAGTGCCTGCCGTCTTACGACAGCCGAGCCTCACTCACACCCGCCCTCACCCCGGAGGGCGGGAAGTCCATAAAGAGGTTCCCCCTCGCGTTAAAAAAGAGTCACCTGCAGCTGTTCTAAACATCAATGGCATAAGTCTATGGTCGGTCAGTAGAAGATATTTGACCAGCTAAGAAGATGAATTATCATCTTCTTAGCTGGTCAAATATCTTCTCAGTCATTAGACGTCTTCAGAGTCATTAGACTAGCCAAGATCTTCCAACTTGGACTGCATCACAAATAGCTCGGACAAAGGAGTGGGCGACACTGGGTCGCAAGCAGTTTACGATTGTTTAATTTCAGAATGGGAACCCTATTTTTGAGTTAATGAGTCCAAAGATAGTAATCTTGATTGGGGAGCCAAGCGTAAGTGCAATAAAAGTTGTAAAGCTTTTGAGTCTATAAAAGCCAGACCACCCAGATTTTAATAATCCTACCCGATCAATAATGGTAGGTAATTCAGTTAGTTTGAAATATAAATTTATATTTGGTATATATTATATCTCATTAAAAATCTGTGTATCAAATGTGTAAAATGTCTGTCTCTGTGAATAATATTGTCAAGATTTGCCAAAAGAAAATACCAAAACTGCTTAAAGTCGCGGAACAAACGTAGGGTACTTTTTACTACCCAGATGTAAAAATCTAAACAAATGTTTGAACTTCACCTGATTTTAAAGTTTAAAATAAGAAAGATGAAATAAATCACCATGCAGTAGTCCATTCATTTAGCTATGAGTATTTTGTTTCATTTTAGGTCCTAGATATTATATGATTTCACAACCACTTTCCAGCCATCAAACCATATGATATTTGCCCTTAATAGCCAAGCACAGAATCTGTTATCATAATTGTATTCTTATGACCGCATTTAGTTATCTAAACTGCATGTAGACGCGAGTCAATAAACGCAAACAGCCAATAAATGTACCCAACTAGTAAAGTACCCACAGCTCTTCAACACACTAATAAGTGTAACTCAAACGAACTATCCCTATCTTAACGGGTGGCGTGAATCAAAACAGACCAGTGCCTTCATTTGCTAATAGGGTTGTCAGTGCCGCGTCTAAATCACTTAGCAGTTTTTTTGGTAATTTGATGATTATGGAAATACAACTTTTATTACTACTAACTTGCGAAAAACTACTATCAAGTACAAGTTGAAAAACCATGATTCCGGTTGGCAAAAAATAAATGGAAAAGTTGGCTTCATTATGGCAGTACTGCTACACCGCGGCATAAGTCCAGCAAGAATCTAATTGAATATAGTCTTATTTAAAAAGGACATTAAACGAACCAAAACCACAATATCTTGCCAATAAGACTACCTAAACACGTATTAACTTAGTAAATTGCTTTATCGTTTGCTTTCCCTAAATCGACCAAATTCAATTAAATGGTTTTGGAATTTACAAACTGTACCAATTACTAACATTAGAAATAAAGACATGCATAGTTCGTTATCACGAAGCAACCCTATAAAAAATATTTTTCAAAATTTTTTTTGAAGTAAATGAAAAACAAACAAGTGAAAAGATTGATTTGTACGAACCCTGCGTCCAAACCTTCCATTTGACATCCTCCATTCCCCTTCACTTTCTCTCCAACTGGAATTTTCATAAGAGCAAACGAGACGGAATGCTAACCAAGATTTCGTTTATGAGGGCTCTTCTAGCCTTATCCGTCTTCAATCTTATTTATTTATTTATTTATTTATTTATTCAGTTCTCAAGCATGCTCACAGAAATGTCAGTTCCAAATTGCATACAAGTTAAATAGCGTATCATAACAATCACTTAAATACTTAATTAATTAATTCATCAAAATTACATTTAACAATATTTTATAAAATCAATCAATAATAATAAAAAAAAACAATAAAAATGTCAAATAAGAAAATAGAAATGTCAAATAAGAAAATAAGAAAGAAAATGTCAAATACACACTACAAATACAGTGGCAGCAATAAACCCAAACATTCACAACACAGTTTCGCCATTTATCAGCATGTCATCTATGATTAATTTAAAATTATATCTAAGACTTCTCAAACTGTCAGCAAACAAGTCTAAATCATCGTGTTGAGTGAGCACGTCTCCTATCAGTCGCAGAGCACGGTTTGTTGGCGCTAGAGCCGCCATTTTAGTGCGAGTAATGGGCTGGAGAAGGAGACGTGGCCTGCGACGTGGAGCCACAGTTCCCGCTTCGTCTCGCAACAGGTACCTGGGTACTAAGAGACCCATCCTCTCCACCACCTCTTGAGCGTCCAGGGCATGATGAATAATGGACAAGTAATGGACTATAGCCGCCATTACTCTCCTTAATTTAAGGGTTTCCATACCCACCATACCCAAGACAAACAACGAGGGGTACAGGTAAGGATAGTAACCTTGACTTTTTTTGTATAGCCACCTGGCAAATTTGCGCTGTATTCTTTCGATGAGCATTATATACTTATCCTCGTGGGGATTCCATACAACAGCAGCGTACTCAAGCTTGCTGCGCACGTACGCGTTGTATATTATTTTTGCCACCCTTACATCATCGAAATCAGCTGCAGTTCTCATAACGAAGCCAAGAAGTCTACTAGCTTGTTTACAAATTGATGTCACATGTTCATGAAAGTCTAATTTAGTATCTAATATTATTCCTAAATCACGTATGTCATGTACTCTATCCAATGGGGCGTCATATAACTTATAAACTACTTTAATCGGGTTTCGCTTAAGTGAGAAGGTGATTATTTTGCATTTGCTCTCATTAAAAGGAAGACGGTTATCACTGCTCCACTCCGCGACAGCATTGATGTCTGCCTGTAGAGCGAGAGTGTCCGCAACCTCACCAATTCCCAAACTTAATTTAAGGTCGTCTGCGAACAAGAGACATTTGGCGGATTTCACTGTTTCCGGCAAGTCATTAATAAAAATAAGGAAAAGCGTCGGTCCGAGAGTACTACCTTGACTCACTCCTGATCTGGTGCAGTACTGATTGGATTCGAAGCCATTTACTCGTACAAATTGCCGTCGGTTGCCCAAATAGCTAGCAAAAAATTTAAGTAAATCTGGAGCGAAACCTAATATTGCCAATTTTTGTAACAAAATGTCGTTATCGACCAAGTCAAAGGCCTTTCGAAAGTCAAAATAGGCGGCATCGACCTGACGCCTAGCGTCCATTTCGGCAGAAATGTAATCCACGTGAGCTACGAGATTCGTGTTGGTTGAGCGACTTTTTCGAAACCCATGTTGGTCACTATGCAGAATATTGCAAATTTGTTTGCTAATGCAGAGGTTCAACACCGTTTCAAAGAGTTTCGCTACAATCGAGAGAACTGCGATTGGCCTAAAAGCAGAAACATCCCGCCCTGCGTTACCCTTAGGAACTGGTACAACTCTTGATAGTTTCCAACACTCTGGATATTTTCCCTGGGTTAGTGAAAGGTTAAATAGAAAGAGGAGAGGTGCACTTAACGAAGACGCACAGTCTTTGACCAGAAAAGCCGGGATGCAATCGGGACCACCAGCAGAGCGCACCTTAAGGCGCCTAATTGCAACCCTCATCTCCGCGTCGTGAATCTCCCCAATTGAGATAAAGGACGCGTCACCTCTAGTACAAGCCACACGCTCTGCATCAGTGGGATTTAATAATGGCTCTTCGTCTTGGAAGACTGAGCCAAAATACTGAGCAAAAGCGTTTGCTGCAGCTTGACCAGTCACCTCAATTCCATTGTGAGAGTACACCTTATTGATCCTTCTATCTTTCCTTCTGTCCTTGACGTATTCCCAGAATTGAGCTGGTTCTTTAAAAATACTCCCCTGAACTAATTTCATATGCTGCTTAAATGCGTCGCCAATTAATACTTTAACTCTCCATCTATAATAACGAAATAATTCTTTGTTAAACTCTTTACCCTCTAATTTGTACCTCTTGAAATGGAAATACTTGTTTTTAATATTACGTATAATCTCAGCCGAATACCATTTAGGATAAACATATTGCTGGGATTGTGATACTAGTTTTTTCTTGGGTACATAAAGACTTATAACCTCAGATAGCCTACTATAGAAGGATTCTACCGCTAATTCCACGTCTGTGACAGTTAACAGGTCGGACCAATCCAAATCTGCTATAGCTGAGTACAGACCTATGAAGTCCGCTTTACGCCAATTCCAGTCGGGCCCAGTGTTTGACAACCGGACAGAGCGTGGAGGTAGCGCCCCGCATGGGATCCCGACTGTCACATCAAGCGACGGGTGATAGTCATCTATTGGTACCAGGGGGTCAAGTCCCTCGTACACTCTGAACTGGTCGACATCAAAGTCACTCAGCACGAGATCCAGCATACCACCATGAATATTAAATGTTTTATTATGCTGCTTTAGATTACAGAAGTCTGAAAAATAGCTAAACTGCGTTTTAACATAACCACTACAAGAATTCAAATTGAAATCTCCTAATATAATTACATGCACATTAGAATAGGCGCAAACAGCATTTTCTATACAAGTCAATACGCTCAGATACTGTTCATCGTCATAGCTAGGTGGTAAATACACAACACAACATAACATCTTTACACTTTTCCAGCTGACCATCGCAAATATTAGTTCTTTATCCGGAGTCAGGCCATCAATGTCAGTGATCTTTTTAACTGTAAAACAATTCCGCACAGCCAGCAAAACACCTCCCCATCCAGCGTCCCCTTGCCGGTCTTTACGAATAACAGCGTAGCCAGGGGGAAAGAGTTCGCCGTCTGACACAGAACTTGTCAGGAATGTCTCGGTCAAAGGTATTAGGTCAAATTCGGAGTGAGACACATTATTGTAAAAAATCCTCGTTTTAGAACGTAGCCCCCGCACATTCTGGTAATAAAGTGACACTTTTTTGATTCGTTGTTGATATTTACTCTGTCTTATTTCCTTTGGCACGAAAGTTCTGGCGCCAAGGCTTGACGCAGATGTCCTCCGCCCAATTAGCCGACAGCATAACACTTTCCGCGTTCTTTGAAGGCACTCCCAACTTAAACGATGAGTAACGCCCCCGGGATTTTAACGCTTCCACAGTGCAGATATCCTCCCCGCAGATGACATTGAGGTGAGCACGTACCTGATCTACTGTGGTGCCTTCCATCACATAGTACAAGTGTAGGTACCTCCATCTCTCAGCAGCACACAACGACGTAGCGCCTGGTGCTGCAGTTCCTCGAAGCACCCCAGACAACGACGTTCGTCCATTCCTTCCTTTCACCTTAACCCCCTCGTTTTGAGCAACTTCGTCGCATGCTTTGTCGCTACTAGGACCAAGAGCCGAAGAACAAGTCTCTGGCCTTTCAGGTTTGGAGACTGAGCCAGAAGACACCTTAACATTCTTTACTAGATTCCCTGTCCCCAAATTCCTGGGTTTGGAGACAGCAGGAGATGCTGTCTTACCATTCTTTGCAGTTGTTCTCGACTTTTTATTCCTATTCTTTTGCGTAGCAGGAGTTGTGGCAGCAATATGGTTTTCATTGCCAGTGTGGGGACTAGGAAGCGGGGATGTGAACGTTGTTTTAGCAAACGTTGTTTTAGCAAACGTTTTCTTGTTGGGTTCATTTATCACGGCTATGCTTGCCTCCAATTCAATAATTCTGTCAGTTAAACCGTTAACCTTATTAAACATTTCTGTTTTAAAAGTTTGAAACTGCTCAGTAAGCAAATCCACAATTTTAAGAGTCAGGCGTTGTTCAAAATTGCTCTGCATATTTTTTAGTTCTTGCATTACCGATGCTAGCGCCTTGATTGACACTTCATTCTGGCTAGTGGCTTGCGCGTGGCGCATTCTAGTGCGCACAGTCACATTGTCAGGAGTGCTCATAGAAGCATCGGGGAAGTCACTAGCCATGCTCATATCGTGAATTAGCTGTTGTCGGACCGGTGTTTCAGAATTATCAACTTTAGGTATTCGGCTGCGGCACTCCACACATATCCAAGAGTTCTTGAATTCAGTAGAGAAAGTAGCATAAATATTCTCCGTAAAGTTTGCACATAATAAGTCAAAAACCTGCTTACACCTGCCGCATCTCATAGTCTCGCCATCGTCGCTTATTAGACTGTGACATCCCGCGCAACAAGCCTGTCTCGACGCCATCGCAGCTTAGCACGTTCGTAGGTAGCACGACCGCCGCTCGGGTCCTCGGCTCGGCGCGCCGAGTGTTGGAGCGGGCAGGCGAACACGGCCGGCGCGATGATTCACGCCAAGCGATCGGCGCGCGAGCCGTGTTAGCTTAGATTCACGGCAGTTATTAAATATTTCAAAATATTTTCACTTATATCTCAGCAACAACTTCACCAATTTTAGTTCTGATTTCACAATATTATGACTCGATTCAACATCTAACAAAGTTTTCTACACTGGACACTAGTAGATTACTTTATACCCATGGTTCAGATTAAAATGTACGGAACACATAGAAACAGCTGTTGACTGATGAGAGTCGTACGGCGTGATCTTGTTGTAGATAAAACAAAGAAATTTACCACATACTGTATAATCGGGTATGTTGTAATTAATCAAGCAAGTACACCTAATCAGATAAAGACCACCAGCAGAGATGTCTGGCATCGGATGTTTGAAATAGTTCCTTTGCGTCTTGTAAAGATATGCTTAGAATAAAAAGATAAGAATAAACAAAGTATTTGAAATGAACGCATGTTTGTGGTTGTTTGTTTGTTTTTTTTTAGATTCAGTTTGAATAAAATAAAAAAACAGTAGGTACATGGATTTCCTAAATGAATTATATGGTGGAATTGGTGAGTTTGCTTTCCGGTGACAAGAATGTAATCAAAGTAAGCAACCTTTTAGCAAAAGCTTACTTAAATTATTTTAACTTCAATCAAGTCATTGCCATAATTGTTGATCTCCATTTAAATTTAAATCTTTTTTAAAGTCAAATCGGCCTCTATTGCCTTATTAGGTATAATTTGTTTTGACAAAGATTGTGAAACAAATGCTTCGTGGTCCTAAGGAGTAATTTATCTAAATATTATCCCTAAAAACCAAGATCTATACTAGTTTTGTGATAAAACGCAGCAAAATAAAGCAGCTTCAAGGAAAGCTTTAGGTACTATTATTTGCTCTAAAATATCAAATGAGTATCATAAAACTGAACACGTCTTGTGTATTCAGAAATAAGTTATATTTTCGATTGCAACAACGTAAAATTTAAACTCTGAATCACTGAAGATATTGAATCAATAAATCTGAAGATTGTTCAATTAAGCTGACCAACAACATACTTCAGTACACGACAGATATTGGCTCATTCGTTCCTCGGAGCATATCCAATTACACCTATTAAGGGGCAGAATGACGGCGCCGGAGTATGAGTAACCTTCATGGTCTTGCAGTCTGGGATAGGAAACCACTGAAATTATTTGCATCATTGATTACATGAAACCAAAATGAAAAGTGGTGAGGTGCCGGCGCAGCGCAGTTGTGCCAGTTGATCGGCAACCATCGCTGCTGTAAAGCAACACACGCCGCGTCGGAAATGGTATGGGTGACCATTGCGATCGAAATTTAGTGATGTATTTATCGGGCATTTCCGTGCTTCGGAGGGGACGCTAAGCATTTGGTCCCGGTTGACGTCGCCTAATGTCAGTCGTTAAGCCTAGTCGGACGCCTTGGGGCGGCTTGACAACATCCGACATAAAAGGCCTATATACGTATAAATAGGCCGTTTTTATAAGCCATAGTTGAGGTGAGGCCCGTGCCACTGCTGGTCACAGGCCTCACCTCAACTATGAGGTGGATTGAGCCACACTCCAACACGCGAGCTCAGTGCGGATTGTTGGAGGGGTGTAAGGTTAGTGAGCAACCTTAATGTCAGATGTTATCAAGCCACCCTTAGGCCTCCGACTAGGCTTAACGACTGACATCTAACGACGACAGCCGGGACCAACTGCTTAACGTGCCTTCCGAAGCACGGAGATGCCTGATATACAAATCACTACATCCCATTTCCGACCCGGCGTGTGTTGCTTTACAACTGCAGCGATGTCGCCGATCACTGTCACAACTGCGCCACGGGCACCTCGCACATAATGATATGTCCTGTGAAAACAATTATAAAGCGTTATCAATTTAAATAATGCAGTAGTCAACTGATGCCAATAAATGGGACCCATTCGCCCACACCGGTATAATTGAAATTAAATTTAAGAATTCATACTGCCGCTCAGTTTTGCATTGGGGGCGCTTAAAATATGTTGGATTGGGTGCTTCGCTAATTGAGTTCATTGACAGAACATTATGTGTTGTTGAAAAGTTTTTTACACCGATTGCAGTCAGTCGTCTTAAATTAAAAAGTCATTGAAAAGTCCGCACTTGAAAAATATATAGGAAAACCAGAAAAAGACATTCGGTCTTGCCTTCAGGCAGGAATCGAACCCGCGTCTTTCGCTAACCTCTTCAAATATTTTTTTAGTAAAATGATTAAGCATTAGTTATCCCCAATCGCAAAATAAAAAATAACGGAAGTCCACACTTCACAGACTGAATTTCAACTTAATGTAACAAGGGCGAGCCAGGTTGCTTGGAGTAGGGGTTCCGACGAAATTTGAATTTTGGAACACTCGTATTCCTAAGTAAAGTGCTTAACCACTGGGTCAGGACGGTTCCACATCTTTTCTTGGATGATACCAGAGGTCATAGGGTGCGAGTTAGGTAGAAACATATAGGTCCACATAGTCTTAAAATATTTAAAAGAATTAGGTACTGCATTTAAAACATGACATCGTTTATTTGGAATAATTACAAACTATATAAAGAAGATAAAGAAACAAATATTTACACTTAAAAAACCAAAAATTAAAAGAAAAACTTACAAATAAATATTTACAATAAAAAAACATTAAAAAAAAACAATAATAAAATATAAAAAAACATTATCCAAACTGGGCACTTGCGGCATCGACCCCAGGACGCTGGCAGCGTTACCACACTGGATGGCCAGCGCCAGGCGCTGAGCAAAGTACGCTCCAGCTCTGGGGTCACCCGAAGCGTGGACTAATTTAGTCGCAATGGTTTTATAAAGAAGTTTCGCGTCCGAGCTCCACGGGCCCAGCGTTTCCACCGCAAACGCCGCAAATTCATTGTCACGAAGTAGAGACGAGTATTTGCGGCGCTTGAGGACCTGGGCCTGATCGGCCGCAGCGCCAGCCCTCAATGCTGTGCCATGGACGTGAGACGCTGCCAGGTTATCCACACAAGTGGCATCCCAGATGAGGATGCGTCCCAGCGTCCAAGGCACAAGAGTCGCACCATGAGGTCTCTTCCCATCGTCTCTAAAGAGACCACGTGGTTCCAGGCTAGCCGGAATAGAAACGGTGGCAAGAGAGCGGCGGATAATGTCACATTACATTGTACTGCATTTACATCTTTAGAATCAAAATTCCCCTCAAAATGAGATTGACCAGCGAAGTAGTTCTCCATTACTGTGCTTGTCAACCCCATAGTTGAAAGAAAGAGAAAAAGAAAAATATTTATATATTATTATTTTATTATTATTAATTTTTTTATTTTTTTTATTCATATTTATTGGACCTCACGGCTGCTTCCCATCCGGTGGAGTGTGGTCATCTTGAAGACGACTAAGAAAAAAAAAAGCTTTAGGTGTTCTAGTGAATAAGTGAATAAATAATATTTGACTGTTTCTACAGTTATTTCAGAAACAACGTGTATTAACGTATAATCCGTTCGATTGAATGAAATTGTTCTATAATGGCAATATCGGAGTTCATTCGCGGTTACATTAAAATCATTTGTACACAATAATCACGAGCCCACACAAAGGTTTTAATCTCATGATTTTGATCATTCAAATTATCATGGCTTTGTCCATTGCATTAGCATTTAACTAGTTATTAGTACTTTATTATGTTAGGTTTTGACTTATTGTTTTAATAATTTAACGTCACTCTTGATTACTAATATTAAGTATTTGTGATAGTATTAGCATTGCATTAGCATTTTTTTTATCTTCGAACACAAACATTCTTTATCAGATTTGGCTGAGCCGTAATAAATTTACCTTTGAGGCAAATTTTCATAAGCTGCTGAATTTAAAATAAGAACTAAAACCTCTGCAACTGTAACAATAAATATTTTGCGAGTTGAGAAGATACTTCAGCTTATGAAGAGTGGATTTATTACTCTTAAAGCTCCACAAAAAACGTTCTATTGCCTTTTTGTTTATTTCCTATTCTAATTATTACTAGTTCTGCCTCTTTGATATATTAGGAACATTATTGAAGCCTACGAATAACTTTTCTTTCTTTTTGCTCTGCCTATTTTACGAGTTTGAGTGAATCGAGTATAATAATCGTTCACATGGGATATTAAAACTCAACAGACAGTAGTTAAACATTGTTGTTTAATTACAGAAAAATGATTCTACACATATCTCTTTCGTGAGAAAAATCTCAAGATTTCAATTGTTATTTATGTGTATAATATACTTACAAATTCTCAAAACATTCGCGTGGTATCCCAGCCAGTGTCACAGTATAAACCATACAGTAGAACATCTACATACAAACGTGCCCACTCTCGGTTTGAATGTGTGCGTGCGCGTCGCGCGCCGTGTCGCGATATCACGCACACGCAATTTCACGCACACGCTAGCGTGTCTGTGTGCACGCTAGGCTAATAACACGGCGGGCGGCCTTAGATAGCCTACTGTATGATTTATACTGTGCCAGTGTGTTCTCATCGGAGACCCTTTATTTAAATATTTAATTGTACGTAGGCGGTCCAACGCGACGTTAACCAGAGTTTTGTCTTAATAAAACCTATTTACAGAGACTTAAACGCAATCAGATGTGCGTTTAACTTTTTTATTGTAAACAAATGTGGTTTTGGCGGTAATGAGAAGTTGATTCCTTAACGCGCGTTCAAGATTAAAGATAATACAGCTGCAAAGCCTTAAGATAAGTTTTAAGTAACGATATTTTGGGGCATGTTGGGACTTTTTTTATTGAATAAATCGTTTGCCGGTTCTTGTTCGTTCAATTATTGTTATCTGCCGACTTGAAATGTGTGTGTTCGTTATTTCGAATTTACATAAAATACAAAAAACTGAATCAGATTCGTTAATGATGAGAACATGATAAGTCTTTATGTACGAACTAGCTCGCACATGTAGCAGCCGTCAACAGCGACCTACTTGCGAACCGGCGACCGATGGACCCTCAAGGTGCAGCGTCGGCGCTTTACACCGACGACTCACAACCAATAAGTAGTATATAGTAGTGTGTATTAGACAAATCCTGTATATAAAGCAATAGCATTTCATTAATAAACTAGATTTCAACCGTCCGTGTTGAGTCTCATTTCCCCACCGCTGCGGCCAAGACACCTTAAGCCGTCAGTATCATGATCAGTAGAGTGAGCCTGCTCTACTGGCAGCGGTTTCCTACAACCCTACCTACTGTCCTAACTCTTCCCGCTTGCACTCCGGGCACCCCGGGAGTAAGCTCTCTCCCCTCACTATGTATCTATGTATCTATTGTTAGGTAGGGCTAGGGCTCTAGCGACCTAGCGTCTCGGCGCAAGGGGCTCTAGACTTTCTAGGGAGTTAGTTCCCTTCCTAATCTTATATCCCTTCTCTGTGCGACCGGGAGGCGGTGACTTACAACCACTTAGCTTCCTGACCTTACACTTTAAATTAATAATTACAAAAAAATAAAGTTTCTTTGTCTATGAACATGTCATACATGTTCAAAGACCGCGGTGACTGCTTCCCATCAGGCCAGCCATAAGTTTTTCCAACATCGTCCAAAAATAATTGCTTGTTAAAAAAAAATACGATATGTAGGTATTTTAAAGTTTGAAAAGCTAAACATATTTTCACTCCCTTTTACTCGTAAAATTCATTTTAAAAAACTAGCTCTCCCAACCGACGTCCTTTTGTCAAAGGCTTATTGGACTTGTGATAGTTTAATGAAAACTATATTTGACTAGGTACTCCCTAAAAACAAAATATTTCATTCCCTTATTAGTTTCCATTTTTATAATAATACTATCCTCCTATTCAAGGTGGGAGACGAATCGAACCTATCAAACACCAATAAAACTGGTGCAGCAATTCAAGACGATAAGTCGTGTAAAAAATCCTTTGTTTTATAATAAGAGATAGGTAATTCATAGGCATCACAGGTTTCGAACATGTTACAACCTTCTTATAACTATCTCACTAGTTTTTGACTACGATGTGTAAAAGAGTCACGAGTTCAAAACTAGGATTTTGCGGAATTCTTGAGCCAAGGCATTGAACCCAAAAACCTCGAATATTTTTTAAATGCTACTAGGGCGTTACTCACTTATATCACGCTACCAAAATGTACTTTAAAATTGAAATAACTAAAACCATTTCCACAAAACCTCCTAATTTAAATTAAACAATGTGCCTTTAGCTCTGAACAATGAGACTGATAAAACCAAAAACGGAACGTAAATCATAATAACTATTCGAAACGTGGGAACTTCATGGAGAATTCAAAAATATGCGCATACCATTTTCGACGATAGTCGACTGACGCAGTCGCGAAACGATGTTACCGGTGCGCTGTGCGAGGTTTTTCTGCATTGCAACGGAGCAACTAAAAGTTAAAACAATTTTGCAACTCTTGTTTATCTAGGGTTGGAACATTTTTAACCCGGGATGTTTGACGTGGGGCGTAGCGTTTTTTCGTTCTTTAACAGGCGATAAGTACTGAAGCGGCCTTTTCACTAGACCAACTTTTTCTTAAAGGCAACGCTAGCTGAGGAAAGGAAATTGTGTATTCTGAACAATGAAGGTAAAGATACTTTGATCTGCTGGAAAACAAAGTCTCCTACCTACTAACTCTTACCTAAAACTAGACGATAGTCATCTTCGCAAAAAAAATGGCGAGTGTTGGTTCCCTAAAGGATGCTCAATTCAGGGGGAACAAGCTTGAGTGTAGTACAAACCAGCATGTGGACTACTTAGAAAGCGGTTACCGCAGTTCATAGACACGTAGCATCACCAACGTATTGTCGATATCATCGACAATACGTTGACCTTTTTGAAACTCTTAGGTTGAACTCTATTAGCTCATCGATGAAACCTCGAGGGCAAGTTAACAAAAGAGCATCACACCCGTTTTAATTGCCTAAAAGTTCCAAATTTTAAAAAAAATGTGTAAACTTAGCTTTGAAGTATGCTTTGTGGACCGCTATCTTGGCAGACGACCAACGGCATCTGGCATTTTTTTAGCGTATAGAGTAAACGACATCGAATGTCCGATTTTTTGTCACCAATTGCCGAAATACTCGTGCCAACCCAAAAAGTTTATTTAAACGTTTAACTACCTCATTTACCTGTCAGCATACCTTAAACAATAGCAGCGCAGCGCCTTCAACTTCAAGCCTCACCGAAAAAGGAAATAAGCCCAAAAAAGCAAAGAAGTTGACATGACCACGATAAAATACTTTTAACGGCCATTTAAACATCCACGACGGCTGCTAGTGTTGCCGCTTGACAGGCAACTATCGGAATGTTGTCGATGATGAAAGTTCAAGCAATAGTATCGAGCTATAAAGATGACCAGTCCTTCCTAATAGTCGTCCAGCTCATCTGTCCACCGCCGCCTTAGTCTACCGCGACGTCTCCTATCGCTAAGTTTTTAGTCATTATCCTTATGTCCCAATCAGCTGGCATGCGGGTCATGTGTCTAGTTCCAGTATTACTTAATATGAGCTTTTAGAATGAGGTCTTTGATAAGAGTTCTGTTGCGCAGGTTTTTTAGCGTACACGGTCTGTTAATTTCTTTTCCAAAAATACTGCGCATACTGCGCTGCACATACTCGTACATGGAGGTCGGATTTTTAATAATCGGTAAAAGACCAACTTTGGGTACCGTATGCTATAACGGGAAGGATTTATTAGAGTCAGGAAGGTTTAAACTTCTGAATTACAATATCAGTTTATTTTAAGCTGTTATTTGCGATCAATTTATTTTAACGATACTATCGATTGTCTTATTAAAGGTTGCCTGATTATCAAAGTCCACTATCGATAGTCAAAGCATCGATAATTCGCCAACACCAACTGCTACACCGGTTCACTTTTCATGACTCAATTACACGAGAGTTTTAAAACAATAAAATTTAATATATCATCCATAGGCGTCCATTTTATTTTCTATCATATAATTTAAGCGCTGCCCGAGTTATATTTATGACAGTAATAATGTCTTTGATTACCATAAATTGAGTCTTAATTACACGTTTGGTCGTTGTATTTCTGTTTTGTTCAGTGTTTTGTTTTACAATAATGTTCTGTCCTTGTTGGAAATAAAAATAAAGTTTTATTGGTAGAATATTGTATTCGGTGAAACACTTTTTGGAAAGGTAAAATCTTATTGGTTTCTACAATCCAATATGTACAGTATAATGTAGGCTGTATCTCATCTCGAATTCTCCAGACAAAATAGAAGGCATCACTTTAAAATAACATCTCTCGTTATGTAATAGAAGCTCCATTGTGAGCTTAGTTTTGAACTAACGCAAAAAAACTACAAAAAATATTTTACTTTAGTTGTAATAAGTGTTAGAAAACGTTACATGAATTTCGTTTCTACCATTGCTTTGCACCGCTTCGCTATCGTTGGGCCTTTTGTCTTTATACAGTAGAATATTGTCCAGTCTCGTACAGCTTGATTTTGGCCCTACCTAAATTTTTAGGAGAGCCAAAGCTCCTTCTTTTCGTAATAGTTAGTGGCAAACTGTTTGCTGACGTCTTGGTGAAGGCAACATTCAGAAGCCTTCATTTCGTCAAGCCAATTCGAATCCATCGTGGTTAGCGACGGGCCTACCGCCTTATCCGGTTTGCTTGGTTTTTTTGTTGCTGTTTTTTATCATCGGAGAATTAACCGCAAATTGTACAACGAACTCAAAGTAGGTATGAACTCGGAACTACCCGGCTTCTGACCCAAAATGTAACCACTGGGCCACGACGTTCTCTCACTTGCTCCCTCTCCTCCTCTATAGTTTTTTATTGATAATACCACTTTAAAATTCTTACATGTTCTAAGCATAAGCAGCAGGGAGCAGTTGTGACAGTGATCGGCGACGATGGCTGTTGTAAAGCAACACTCACTGTGTCGTAAATGGTATGGGTGACCACTCCGACCGAAATTTAGTGATGTGTATTTCGGGCATCTCCGTGCTTCGTAAGGCACGTTAAGCAGTTGATCACGGCTGACGTCGTTAGTTGTCAGTCGTTAAGCCAAGTCGGAGGCCTTAGGGCGGCTTGATAACATCTGACATTAAAGTTGCTCACTAACCTTACAACCCTCCAACAATCCGCACTGAGCCCGCGGTTGGAGTATGGCTCAATCCACCTCATAGCTGAGGTGAGGCCTGTGCCCAGCAATGGGACGTATATAGGCCGTTTATGCTATGTTTATGTTCTAAGCATACTTGTACAAATTGATTCTGTCTGTTTCGAGGCCGTTTACACTCAGTTCGTTAGGCCTTATTGCCTTCTTTGTAACCTTTGGCCTTATCTTTGATCGAATATGATCATTTAAATTCAATAAATAATTACACAGTGCCATTGTTTCAGAAGAACAAGGCCCGATTTTGATCGCTATATGGATAACGTTAAGAATCTAATTAACATTTTCAACGCGAATCAATTTGGTGAGCAATACTAAGGGTTTGAATTTTTGTCAAAAATTTAGTAAAACCTTTTTAATGTCAATTATATGTTATTTTGGTCTATTTGTCAAAATATCGACTAGGAAACAGCAGCTTGATTCTATACTTTACTGTTCCTGCAAATCAAATGTTGATTGACTATTTTTTTTGTTGTTTGGCATTAACAACCTATTATTGCATCTACTTTATACATGAAGATAAGATAAAGATAAGATATACTTTATTGCACAAAGAAAACAATTACATAACTATGCTTATAGACATTAGAATGTTCAATACATTATTTTTAAGTCTGACCTCAGTAGTAAATACTGAGACAGGAAACTATCTAGTTTCATATTTTCCATCCATTCAGAGCATTTTAAGGTCTATAGCGAAAGACACAACGCACAAAAACACAACAAATGTTGTTTTTTAACAAAACTCTATGCTCTTCACGTTCAAAAGTGCCATTTAAAAAAACACATTTTGTTTGTGTTACTGTAGGTTAAGATTATATCAGTACTCCTATTTGTTGACAAAGTCGTTGAGATATATATTTTTCATGTTATTTGGTTTGCTTTAGTAATGCCCATCGCTTGAGTGATTTTCTTCTGTTGCTGATAAAAATGTTACAAAAGGAGTAAAATTGGATGTCCGTGCTGCGGTACATATTAAATATGTGCCATCCTAATAACCTTCATTGATATTTATTTTTGTCAGGTTTTTTGTAATTCAGACAAAAAGGACGAAAAATAGGCCAATAAACTTCATTTTATTTATTTCTAAACCACTTACTGATAGAATGTTAAGTTATTTTTTATGAGTTGTAAATCGAGTTGAGTTACAGAACCATTGGTATGGGAACAGTTTATACAGTCGATTATGCGTGCGAAGGTGGTTTTAATTTACAGAATAACATAGTCGAGTATTCGAAGCCTAAGGGACCGTTTACGATTGACGTACACATTTTAAATGCTATTTCGTTTTGACAGTTTTAATCATTGTTGTTTTTTAACTGCAGTTAAATTATATCTTCCAGCTTGTAACTACATTTAACCGGTTCACAGTCCACAGCCCACATTATTTAATTGTTATATTTTTGTGAACAGTGAACCTCTAACACTTGGAAGAAATATTATTTCAAAAGAGTTAGAGGTGTTAGAGGTGGATGCCTACGACATTGATGAAATCACCCTCATAGGGTAAATATACCAGAAAGATTCGGCTGGTCTGTTAATGGTCTTGGTAGCATAGTTGGTTAGTGCAGTCGCCCGGTTTGCGAAAGATGCGGGTTCGAGTCCTGCCTTATGCCAACATGACCAATGTCTTTTTCTGGTTTTCAGATCTTTATTCAGTATTTTTTCAAACTCATACAAGAGTGTATGGTCCTTTAATCCAAACTCACGCGACACGTTTGATCGAGTTATGCATTATTAATGAACACCGACGTGTAATTACAGGGCACGGATTTATCGACGCCATGCCACGTTTTATAAACATAAGACAGTTCGCCGAACTCGAACATTGAGACTTTAGACCCTATGCGAACCTTGTTAAACCTTGCAGTACAGACAGCAGGACATACAAAAGTTTATTTTTAAATTCAAAATTGCTTTGTATTTGACCCCAACTCGCCTGGTGGTTTCATTTACCTATAATATTATTGAAAATTTGGAAAATCGACAGCCTTGAACATGGTTTCATGTAGCAGGTGCTAACCTAGCCTATCACCCCGTGCTTCCTTGACGTTGAGTTTCGGGACACCCTGTATAAGTTATTTGTAGCGTCAAATCTAAAACACGTTAATCATATAAAAAGGACCTCAACACTGATCGACGATTTATCACAAAATCACAATTATCACAAATTGCTAAGTTTTAAAAACGTTTTACTGGATTGAACTACTCCACAAATTTGTCTTTACACAAACATAAACAACTTACTTCCATTTCACTCTTAATAAAGAAGTTCTGAAAAGTTTTAATAACCAACGATCTACATAATAAAGCCTTCAAATGAAAGGCATCAGGGTCTCCAGAATCACCTTCAGAGAAATGGCTGTTCCAACCCCAGCTGTAATCCTCTAAATATTGAACTAGTAAATCTGGAAAACTTCGCCCTTTCCATATTTCTGTAAGACTCATGACGGGGTTTTACACGGCCCGATATTCTATGCGACCTTTTTAGGATGTTATCATTCTTGGTATTTTTTTAAATAATAATTATTTAATTGCTTTTGATAACTTCTTAAAATACTTTCTCAGTTTTTGACCATTTTATCAATGTCGTCTTTGAAACTCTGCAATTGTTTTTCACTCTGTCTAAATCTGCATTTAGTTCATGATAAACAATTTACTATAACTGTTTATTTCTTTACAATGTTTTGTTGACTGTGCTTTTTTGCTTAAATAACTTATACCCTACCTACTTAATACGTCTAATAAAGCGATAGTGCAAAAAGATAGCTTACGCTTAAACTAAAGATATACAATGAAAGAGTGAAAAGTGTTGTTCCATGCTATGTCTAGTTCCTTCAACATTAAGAGCCGTTAGTTTTGAAATCGTGTCGTTGTCGTCTCGTGAGCTGTAAACAAGGCTTTATACACACCACTTACATTTGCATAAAACCGTCCTCTCATCACCCTCTTATTAAATTTCTCGTGACCTTTTAGAGGTTTCTGCGCTGATCCCCGTAGACAACTTTAAAGCAATAGCATTTTGCAATCAACGTCTAGCTTCCTAATTCTCAGACCTTAATCAAAGTTAAGGAGCCTTTAAACTGTTGCAGTCTAGTAATCTGTCTGTTTGCACCTAATTCTTTAGTATTATTAATTAGTTTTTCATGAAATTGAAAGGTTTTTAAATTAACAGAAAGGATAAAAATACAACAGGTGCGCTTCACCAAAAAAAAAATTGAACTTCAAGTAAATTCAAGTATTATATTTCGAGATATATTAACGTTATATCTTCAACCACAATTTATTGGTTAAGTAATTTGTATAAACAACGCATACAAAATAGGCTTGAAACACTATGTAGTTTTTATGATCGGAAATAATTTTGCTTCTGTTGAGTTTACTTTTATCAGACATTAACTTAGTTTTACCATAATACTCGTAGACTTTTAAGCACAGGAACGTAAAAATTAATGTTCATTTTTAAACTACTGAACTTTCACAAAAAAGTTTAAAACCACAGACCTAATCCAGGCTTATTTCAGGTGGATGGCCCATACTCTGTCGTTAGTGGCTTCAGCATTCCTATCCCTACACGCGAGAATGAAACGGTAGAGTGGCGTTGTCCACCGGACACCGGTGGTGTTGCCGTTGTCCATGGGCTCAGGTGATCACTTCCCATCAGGGGACCCTCAAGCTCGTTTGCTCCTTCTTACATACAAAAAAACCTACTAATATTATAAATGCGAAAATTTTTATGTGTGGATGGATGTGCCGTGTTGCTTTTTCACGTAAAAACTACTGGATAGATTTTAATGGAACTTTAGAATAATATAGGTTATGGATCTCAATAGGACATAGGCTACATTCATAAAGATACACCATTATTTTTTAACCTCAGACGAAGTCGCCGGCGGCCGCTAGTTATTTATAATCAAGATGCGTAATGCAAATTTCGAAAAGCTTTTCCTAAAAGTGTTTTTTGCATAACATGAACCGTCGAGTATTTTAGAAAAACGTTACTGAACGGATCGTATTATTTTAAGAAATTGTTTGAAATGTTCTTATATGATAGGTATCATAAAATGCAGTAAGAACCTTTCGATGTTACATACGACTTAAAAAAAAGGGGTTCAGGAGGTCCAGATGTTATCGTAAACATGTTAGATTAATAATTTAAGCTGTGCAGTAGTTATGTACTGTGATAAGATTAGGCTAGACTTTACCTTTTTCAAGCATCATACATTCGTCCTTGTTGTTTCTAAAGTAAAGAACACGACACATAATATGTAATTAGAAGAATGAAACGATATGGCAAGCAAATAAATTGGTTTTATTCATTACCCTAATCTAAAATCATTTCAATTTAAGGTATCCAAATCTTACTGCATCTAATAATTATAAATGTATTTTGTTATATACTTATTTGCTTTAGTTTTCAACTGACACCCATCTCGTTTTACTATCGAACTTGATCATCAACTCTTAATCTACTAAAATTTGCATCAGAAAGTGTGGAACAAAGGTCGTCGTATCAGGTATGGCCATTCACTTAAGTGTTCGGGTCAGACCGCCGATAAAACATAAACATAAACGGCCTATATACGTCCCACTGCTGGGCACAGGCCTCACCTCCACTATGAGGTGGAACAAGCCATACTCTCCAACACGCGGGCTCAGTGCGGATTGTTGGAGGGGTGTAAGGTTAGTGAGCAACCTTAATGTCAGATGTTATCAAGCCGCCCTAAGGCCTCTGACTAGGCTTAACGACTGACATCTGGCGACGTCAACCGGGACCAACTGCTTAACGTGCCTTCCGAAGCACGGAGATGCCCGAAATACACATCACTAAATTTCGGTCGGGGTGGTCACCCATCTCATTTCCGACCCGGCGTGCGTTGCTTTACAACAGCGATCGTCGCCGATCACTGTCACAACTGCGCCACGGGCACCTCAATTTAAACCAATTTTTAACTAACACCCATCTCGTTTTAGTATCGAACTTCACCATCAACTCTTAATCTACTAAAATTTGCATCAGAAAGTGTGGAACAAAGGTCGTCGTATCAGGTATGGCCATTCACTTAAGTGTTCGGGTCAGACCGCCGATAATACTTAAACATAAACGGCCTATATACGTCCCACTGCTGGGCACAGGCCTCACCTCCACTATGAGGTGGAACAAGCCATACTCTCCAACACGCGGGCTCAGTGCGGATTGTTGGAGGGGTGTAAGGTTAGTGAGCAACCTTAATGTCAGATGTTATCAAGCCGCCCTAAGGCCTCTGACTAGGCTTAACGACTGACATCTGGCGACGTCAACCGGGACCAACTGCTTAACGTGCCTTCCGAAGCACGGAGATGCCCGAAATACACATCACTAAATTTCGGTCGGGGTGGTCACCCATCTCATTTCCGACCCGGCGTGCGTTGCTTTACAACAGCGATCGTCGCCGATCACTATCACAACTGCGCCACGGCACCTCAATTTAAACCAATTTTTAACTAACACCCATCTCGTTTTATTATCGAACTTCATCATCAACTCTTAATCTACTTAAATTTGCATCTGAAAGTGTGGAACAAAGGTCGTCGTATCAGGTATGGCCATTCACTTAAGTGTTCGGGTCAGACCGCCGATAATGGTTCCGTATAATTGTAAAAGGTTTTAGCTTCCGAGTTCTGCCGTTGTCGAAGGCGTTAAACTTCGCTATTAATCCGATTTAAATGGGTTAAGTATTGTTTCGTTAATTGCTTATTGCTTTGAAAGTAAAGACAATTAGGTGTCTCTTTGATGTGTTGGTTTTGGAAGCATTTCAAATTCAAATTTCTTTATTTCGGACAACATGATCCATGGGTTAGTAAATGCTTAAAATTAAGTGTTAGTAATATAGTAATAAAAAGTAGACATGTAGTTCAGGAAAATAATAATATGTCATGTACCTCAGCGCGAGCATTTGGTACTCGTAATTGAATAGCAGATTTTTCAGAATAATTTTTGATGAGTGAAATTAGTTGTTAGTTATAAACATGTTCATTTAGCAACAAAAGTTCATCAAACGCACAGCATGTGTACTACATCACGTCATGTATGTATACCACACATACATGTATTTGTGTAAAGTTTCAGCAAGAGTCCTGGTTGGCCCCACATAGAAGATATTATCATATTTATTAATGTGAACTTCTGTGTGCTTATTTTGAGAGACATCTTACTGTTCAATAAGATTATCTGACCTGGAACTAAACAGAGTGTACTATAAGTACCAGAGACCGAAAGCAACGCAAATAAAATCAAAATTAACGCAATATTTTGAATTAATTTATTTTTGTGACTTTATTGTGAATTTTCGAACTTCAAATCCCGATCTTTCCTAACCCTACCTAATGTCCACGGTCAACTTATGAAAGGACTTGTGGCCGCCCGCGACTTCATCTGCGTGGACTTAGGTTCAAAAAATGTGATATATCTTTATAAATTTGTAGACTATGTCCTATTCAGATGCATAAGCTATATTATTGCAAAGTTTCATCAAAATCCATCTTGTAGTTTTTACGTGAAAGAGCAACACGGCACATCCACACATACAAACTTTCGCATTTATAAAATTAGTAGGATTCGTCTTAAATTCCTTTTCCTATACTAAATTAATTGCACTTCCGGCCATGCGCTACCCAGCCGCCCAGCTCACAGGCAGCTGACACAACACGCTCGGATAAGGGTATGTAGATTAAAATTAAGCCTTTTTCACCCTTGGAAAGAGTTTTTTGTCATTTTGTATGATAATTAACAATTATCATAAGGCGTCTGGCACAAATTCCTTCTGAAAAGTACAGATATTATTATTTTTAGTGGCGTGGCGGTGTTATTAAAGTCACATCTAGGCTGGAAATTTGGATGTTTTAGGCTCAATGCCTAAATTGGACAAAGCGTCGCAGACTTTTGATGTGTAAGTAGTGGGCAAAGGAGCCTTAGTTGACCAACATAATCAGCTTTGAAGAGCCTTGAGCTGCTGAACATAGCCGTCTGCATCCATCGGGTCACCGCAAACTTGGTGTCATCACTTTACCTGGTGGACGGCCCGTTTAGGCCCGTAAGTCCTGCCTCCATGGACTCCTGTGAACCCTAGAGCAAATGCGAAAGCTCCCAGCGCTGAAACGTTTTCATTCCCTACAGCCCCGGCGAAGGAAGTAAGGTAAATATCACTGGACATTATTACATGTTTGTATGGGTTTTTTTTATTTCAGTTTAGGGCTAGATTACGCTGTGAGGAATAATAATTACTAAGATATTTTTTGACATTTTATTTATATTTCACTTTAAAACGAATAATATCCAATATCCATTTTTTGAAAGTCATATTCATATATTTTTGTAGGGACTTTTATTTCCGTCCGTTTTATATTACTGTGGACTGTTTTTTTCAATTTAAAGGAATATGTTTGTATCTTAATTAAATAATCACTACCCTTTAAACGCTATTTGATTCTCTTCACGTAGAAAAACATTCTACCCCTATGAAGTGCCACCAAAAATATACGTACAAAAATAAAATCACGAGCAAGATAATCCGACACAAACTACATCTACAAGAAAGAGTCCCAACTAGGAGTGCCTTATCAATCGGAGTTCCTTCCCTCCAATAAGTTTTGATCTATTTGTTACTGTAAGGGGATAAGTTATTTATTATCGGAGATTAGACATATTAGCTTCAATAGAGGGAGTTGAGCTTACTTGGAATGTTTGTTGAGGAAGTTCGAGATGTGTCTATTTAGTTATAGATAGATACATAATTCTTTACTGCACGTTAATGAAGTCCCTTACAGCAGTATTTCCGCAACGCGAAAACAAATAAGAGGTAGATGATAAATTTTTAGTTCAGACCGAAAAAAATGGTTTCCGTTTTATTGTCATAAAACAGTTCAATTGAATAATAACCACAAAAAAACTGAGATTTTAGTTCATTGTAGCTAAGTAAACCTACTTTTATTTAAGAGTAAACACTTTAAGACCACTTATCCAGATTTTTAGTTTTTATTTCTCATTCATACATTTTTTCCACTGCCATGCTAAAATATGACGCAGTGCAAAATGTATGAAAAAGGTATGACAAAGTCTTAAAGCGAAAGCGACCAATTTTAATAAGATACTAAAAAACCCTTTTGAACATTCATGATTGCATGGCACCTAGTTATTATTTCCGTATTAAATATTAATTTATCGCTAAGCTCACATCTCAATTGAAATCTCAATCATATCGAATCCAACGGCATGTGGCAGGCCTTTTCATTAAAAACGAAATAAATACCAACACTCTATCTCGATGTCATAAGACCTATTTTACGATTTACTGAACCTGCAAAATAGTGCAGAGGTAACAGATGTTGTGTCGACCCCAAATATTTGAAGGGCACTCGAGAACTGATTACAGCTTGTGCGAGGTTGTGCCCTTAAGCGGATTTCTTTTTAATAGTTTTCTTCTGAAGGGCGAGCGAATTTTATACCCGGAAAAAAAAGGCCAAGTTAACTAAAATATTTAAGCAGTAGTTGACAATAAGTAAAAAGAAC
The DNA here is from genome assembly GCA_950022985.1 of Udea ferrugalis. NCBI lineage: Eukaryota > Metazoa > Arthropoda > Insecta > Lepidoptera > Crambidae > Udea > Udea ferrugalis. Next base: position 2,300,399 of record OX465521.1, read on the forward strand.
TTTCCAGTCTGGAAATTCATAAAGTAGGGATGTTTAGCAGTGGAATATAAAGATGATGTCCTGACAATGTAAACGAAAGTAAAAAGCCCTAGAACAACAGCAATAACAATAATAAACAAGATACTACTAGTTTATAACTTTTTTAACCTCAAAAGGGCGTAAGTGCTAAAACAGGACCTGTACTCATTTCAGATTTTTCAGACCTTTGGAGAATTATTTAGCCAGGGTACAGTCACCATACAATACGCAAAAGCACCTATGCAACGCTATGCAAATTTTCATACAACGACGGAGGCAAACACTACTAAATTGCTAATATTCTAATCATTAGCAGTAATCGTTGAAATATACATTCAAAGTTATTTTCTTAAGGAGGAGGTAATTCAAATATTAAGCCGTTTTAAAACAGGTTTAATAGTTTTTGTTGCGTTTTTGTTATTTATACATATAATTTTTTCTTTTATTTACGTTTCATAATTACCTTTTGTTGTAATGTTTTTCTTTTTTGTAAAATATTTTGTCGATCTATTCCTTTCTAATACCAAAAAGTAATACCAATGGTATTTGTTTGTAATCGTAATTAACTTCTATTCCGGACGAATACCAAAACTACATTTAAATATTTAAAATTTGGTATTCGTTCGGAACAGAAAATTATTTACGATAGCAAACAAATACCATTGGTATTAGTTTTTGGTATTAGAAAGGAATAGATCATTTTGTCGTTTTCAAAATATCAACTTTTTGTAAAAAACTTGGCCTCTTTTATAATTGAACTGTTTATTGAGAGATTGCCTTGCCCAGCACATTGGACTGGTCGGAATTACTTTTGCTATCCGGAATTGGACTTTTGTCGGTACTCATAAGCCGAAATGGGCTTTCCTATTATTCAAAGGATCCACAGATTACAAATAGGGTTTCTATTAGGGTGGTATTTTGTTTCATTGTTAAGGCTACAGTTTTAAAATATTTTTAATTAGTACGAAAATTCCAATATAAAAATATTGGAATCTTATTCGTTTAAGATCATTTGAGCGTAAACAAAATTTAATTATAATTATCAATTTTAATTCCACTGCTGCCGGTCTTAGCAGTAAAATCAATCAAGTTATAGCACAGCCACAAACAACAGACTGTATAACACTTTGTATATAGGTTGCTTAATTATTTTCACTCAAAAAATGTTAAATCTTCAGTTTTTAAAAAGCGGATTACTTATTTAGATGGGTATGAAGGTCGGTTGGACCATTGCTGCTTGCTGCAAGAACTTACTGTATAACTGAGTGGACAATCAAAACAATTATATTGAATAACTATATTTCGTCAACTTCAGTACTTAGTATAAAACAAAGTCGCTTTCTCTGTCCCTATGTGTGCTTAAATCTTTAAAACTACGCAACGGATTTTGAGGCGGTTTTTTCAATTGATAGAGGTATTGAAGATAAAAGTTTAAATATATATTAACATAAAAAAAATTAAATCGCTAAAAAAAAATATCTAAAATTTTGTCCAACAAGAAGCATGTTCAATTCTCCGCTACTCTGCATAACTGGTGTCAAAAGCCATTAATCCTTAATCCAGAAGCATAATTCCAATAAATCGTCGATAAAAACTTGCAATAAACGCTGCGGGCAATAACATTGCAAAACTTGCACGTAATTTATAATAAATCATTAACACGATGGGAAACCAAACAGAATCATAAATCTCGATCGTAAATATCTTGCGATCCAGTTTTGACACCAGACTTTACTTGCGGAGCAAATTGTCCTATATTTAGTACAGTCACAGATAAAATAAAGCATATTTATGGTGAGAAGGTGCCCGTGGCGAAGTTGTGACAGTGACCGGCGACGATCGCTGTTGTAAAGCAACACACGCCAGGTCGGAAATGGGATGGGTGATCACCCCGACCAAAATTTAGTGATGTGTATTTCGGGCATCTCCGTGCTTCGGAAGGCACGTTAAGCAGTTGGTCCCGGTTGACGTCGCCAGATGTCAGTCGTTAAGCTTAGTCAGAGGCCCTAGGGTGGCTTGATAACATCTGACATTAAGGTTGCTCGCTAACCTTACACTCCCCAACAATCCGCACTGAGCCCGCGTGTTGGAGTATGGCTCATTCCACCTCATAGTTGAGGTGAGGCCTGTGCCCAGCAGTGGGACGTATATAGGCTGTTTATGTATGGTGAGAAGCAGGTTGGAGTAGAACATAGCGCGAAAAACATTTGAAGGCATTAAAATTGGACGAATGACCTTTCACAGGATTTCGACACTTCAGCTAATTTTAGCTATCGTTCTGGATGACAAACTAAGAACTATGTCTTATGTTTTAACATTTTTTACAACTCAGTGTATTCTTTATTTGAGTTACAAAATATCAGAAGAAATCAATTTATGCATCTAATACCAAATTTTTCACTTGAGTTTAAATTATGGGTTATATTTACTTCAAATTCAGTATGACTTTGATTACGCTGAAAAAAATACGTTGGTATACGGAGAAACAAAGATAACCATTAAATAAAGACATCCTACCTCCTTGTCTTTTGAAACTGAACAAATCTTGTTGTTTTCTTTCTTTATTCATAATAAGCGGATGTTCCCAACATTTTCAGTGAAATTTTAGGTCAATATAATTTGGAAATTCAATTTAAATTGAGCAGGATTTTAGAACAACCAGTGTATCAGCTGAAGTAATAGTATTTGTCACATCATTGCTATGGCACCGTAAAAAGCTGGGCCATGCAACTAATGTGATTTCCTTTTCGGACTATCCTGCAGGATTTTTGGCTTAGTCCATTTCTAACGAAACCCGTTTCATAGGGAAAAACTAGTGAATCTGACAATTCAATTTCGCCTTTGACGTTATGAATCACAATAAAATATGAATATGTATGGTTTGTGAAGTCCAGTCTATGTACCTACTTATTAATAACATAGTCACAATGTGTGAATACAACAACAAAAGTAGCATAATAATATTTAATTAAGAGAATTTAACGTTGTTTATACTGTTGTATGCAACAGGAATTTTATTAAATTTTGAATGAATACTTTAGTTTAGCTATAATAGGTCTTCATATTGTCATTTTGGTCTGTTTCTGCACGATTTCAATGAAATTTATTAATTTAATATTTTTAACAATATACACGTCAAATAAATAAAGAAAATAAATTGTTTAAAATACCAAATATTTTAAACAATTTGTGCAAGCCTGCACCGACAGTAGTATTTGTGCACAATACTTTTTGCTTATTTTTACTAAAATAGTATTATATAATGTATAAGTGACATTATTGTGAGGTTTCATTAAAATCCATTCAGTAGTTTTTACGTGAAAGAGCAACACGGCACATCCACACATACAAACTTTTGCATTTATAATATTAGTAGGATGCAAGGCTTAACCCTGATCTACCCTGATGTCGGCCGGGATGAACTATCTGCTTGCCGTTCAAAGCACAAAGATGGCAAAAAAGGAATTAGTAAGTTTGTCATGGTGGTCACCTCATCTCAAACTGCGTTGACTAACATCGTTGCCAAACCTCTGTCGCTACTGCGACACGAAATTAGCCTTAAAACTTATCCAAAACGTTTTTGTTATGTTTTTTAACAATTTTTTTCTTTCTAGCATCAAACAAATAGTCGTAAGTTTAAAAAGTGTTATCTGAGCTTGCTAAAATATAAGCTCAACTGTACAATTTTATTGCATATAAAATGCCTATGTTGAACCGCATTATAAATAACTGTTTTATACCATAACGCAACTGCGGATGTGGCAACAACTGGGACAATTCGAAACGCAGCGAGTAAAGTCACGTACTAAGCTTGTAGCGTGGCTCATTGGTGGGGACTTAACTTTAATAGGCGATTTAATTTGCTAGAGTTAAGTGTTTCATTGTGGAACGAGTTTCCTGTACGTTTATTTGAAGTCGAATGTTCTGTGGTGAGGATTTCCTGCTAATAAGGCAGTTAAGATTGAACACACACGGAACGGTTTGGAAATTTAGAAAATTACTACATTTAGGGTAAGTTGCACCATAGTAGAAGTTAAAGTTAAAGTTTTTGTCAAATTTGACTGTAACATTAACGTTGACTACGTTGACGCGTTTGACAAATTGACAGATTAATTAACACAAACTATAACAGTAACCAGTGAAAATTGAGCGGTTACGGTTAATGTTATGACGTCATTTAACTTTAACTGAAATTTGGGTGTTTGTTATTGTTAAAGTCAGATGGTGCAACCCACCCTTAGCAATGCGTTTGCTGTTAGGGTTGATCAACGTTTCTGACAATTCATGGCAAACATCAAAAATCATCGTAGTCCAACTGGATTTATGCAAAAAAGGCCTATAGTTTTGTATTAATGTCTGGCTGAAATAGGTGTAAAGGAATTGTGAAATAAATAAATAAATTAATTAATTGTAAATAAATAAATATTCCTGGACATTATTCCACACAGCGCCATCTAACCCCAAGATGAGCTGATTGAAGCCCGTTTTTATGGGATACTAGAAAACGGATAGACTTATTAAACTTAGCAAATACCCAGACTAATAAAAACTGAGATTTTCATGCACACAAAATATTTGTCGATAAAACTATAGACTTCTCAACAATCACCTAATCTGTCATCATATACAAGTAGTCCTATAGACATAATGCCTACTCCACAAACCTTTCTGGTCCGTGTCCGAGTCTTAGCAGTGATGATGAACGGCACCTCAGAGGGGCTGCGAAGCTGAAGAAACTTCACTTCACTTGACAACAACGAAACGTTCACGTAGTCACATAAACTGACATGTATCTAACGCATAAAAAGAATAGTCAAATTTAACAAAAGGCTTGCTTAAAATACCTATTGGTAATTATTATGTAGGATGTGCGGATCAGGAACGAAAATAAAGGCAGAATAAACATTCGTGAATATATGATTACCCTCAACTGCCAGTATAAAAATATTTGTCAGCCGCGTTCCGATTTACGCTAATTAGAATTTCAGTATAAAAATAAGCACCAGTTTTATCTGGAAGTCCATTTAACAGAAGCTAAGCTCACTAAAGGTTTTTTTTCGTTTTTTTTACTAAGCTCAGTCATTACCGATGTCTTATTTATCTTGCGTGCATCTTTGCATGCACATGCATGTCAATACACATGCAAAAAGGCAAGTGTCCACATAAAAAGTTATCGAAAGTATGTTGCTAAGCCTAAAACCAATGTGTAAATATCAGTAAAACATACCATTACGCCATTTTCTCACGTGACAGACACAGACCTCCCCAAGCAGCATCACAAGCTGTATAACAGCTCGTTTAAAGTTCATTTATACTCGTCATCTTTTCCAATTTAATTAACCTTACATACACACTCGATATTTAAGGATAACCCTTGCTTAGGACATGTTCAACTTGACCAAAGAACGTCCGTCTTTAGATAAGACTTCCGCTTAGTACCTAGTATCAACTATATCGAAAGCCAAATATTTGCAATAATGTTTCTTTCGAGTGTTTAAGTTATATGCCTAAACATTGGTGAAACAAACCTGGCTGCCAGGTGAAATATACCGTAAAAATTGGGCCGAATCTGGTAAAGTAATCGGTAGCACAGTGGTTAGTGCAGTCACCCGGTTTGAGAAAGACGCGGGCTTGTCTTTGTCCAAATGTCTTTTTCTGGTTTTTCTATATTTTGAAATTAAGGTAGTTCTAAAATCTCTATAATATCAATCGAACTGAGCATTCTCCACTACCGGCGGTTTATCACAATACATTTCAGTAATCCGTTACAATTTCTATGTACGTTAATATTCAGTAACTGCTGATTGCCAAGACTGTTAATTTATTTTGACTGAAAATAAATAAAAAATAAACCCGTTTTCTATTTCAGGTGTCAAAGTCTTCGGTGTCAAAACAAAAACAGCTGTCATGCGTATACGCATACCTCAACCTTGATTTGGACATGTCAACGTTTGCCCAAACATGACTGTCACCACCCAGCTTCACCATTAAATTGAGTGAAAAGGAAACGTATCTCCGCGTGATAAAACTCAACTCTCCCTGTAAGAGGCCATTCATGAATTTAGATGGTTATGTTTTTCGAAAATGTATTCTAGATAACATTGAAAAGGTTTATTTTACATTGAAATTTGTAAACCTATTAGATATCAATAATTATGTTTGTTTTACCGCGTATTTTTGTTTTGTCTGTTTGATGTGACAAGGTAGATTGTTTTTTTTTTGTATGTAAAAATATTTTAATGTTTTCTTTAGAGCTTACCTAATTTCTAAAATATCGTGAATTTGTAATTAATTTACCGGAATGAAGGTGGCTAACTGTGTTTGTTTATTTACATCTTTAATACCTATTTCATATTCAAAAACTGGGGTGATGGAGTATGAGGATGATGGAAATAAAAAATACTAGTTCGTTTTTTAGAAATTGTAAAACATAACATAACACAACATACCCTCACTACCATATCCCTAATGGGTTAGTCAGAGGTATACTGGTTGTTACCGTCATGAACCGGTGAACGAAATATTCAGAAGCCCACATTTCGCCGAGGGAATTGAAACCCAACGAGGTAGGGGGCGAGCCTACCGCCGTTATCCGGATTGCTTGGGTTGCATATCGGGGTTTTCCATCCACCGGAGAGGTAGACAATAATATATATTCAACCAATTTTGGTGTTAAATTTGACTTCGATATTTATTTACTGTAGAAGACGACAAAACATGAATTTATTCAGAACACAACTTTTCTCAGAAAATCCAAACAGTGAATATTAAATCTAAAGCACCATACTAAAGATACCGCAATTGAAATTCTATGAATATCAATATCGCCATTTCCAGACGAATCCTATTTGTTCGTATTTACGATTTATTTAAATCTGTTAATATGAATTTACAGGATGCTACACCTCTTTGACATAGTTTTTTTATGATAAATAATAATTGTTAAATGTTATATTAACAAAAATCAAACCCTAATTGGCAGTAAGGAACATTGTTTATGATAGGTAACTGGTATTACTTCTTCTCAGGTGCTGTGTACTTTTGGTAAAAAAATATATATTATTATTTAGGTGTTATTTAGATTTTTTACAACAAGACACTTTTTGTTTATCGACAATCTGGAGGTAACATGACTATGAATGTGAAAGACTACTAAAATATTATATAACTACTGATAGACAGATAGACCAGCCTTAGATATGTGATTTTTTATCTATTGTGCTTTATTTTTTGTAATTTAATTTTTTGTTTTGTTTTTCACGTTGTTTTTGACATTATTATTTGACATCATATTTTATTTATTATTTTAATTGTAATCATTTTAATTGTAATAATTCCGTATTAATTGACGATCTCAATATTAATCACTTAAATATGACATTGATGTAATGTATAACGTTTAATTCATTTTGAGAAATAAATGAATCTGAATCTGATGAAATGTCTTGAATTTAGTAACGAACCGGATAAAAGCAGTAGGTTGGGCCCTCACCACGTTGGCTCTAAAAAAAAACTTAGCGAATGTCCCATTAGCCATGACAGCAACCAAATGTCAGCATTGCTTAAATTCTGGAATAAAATCAAGATCAAAATGTCTTAAGGGGGGTTAAAATTTCAGATTTCGTAGCTCTTCGCGCCTGAGGTCGGGGTCCGCGTTTAGTATGGAATCAACGTGCTCGCAACTAAAAATCGTAAGCGCCATTCACATTTTTATCAAAAAGCGAATGAAAATATTTAGTATTTTTTAAATCTTTTTCGTTTTTCCAATCGTGTTTTCGAAACAGTCATCCCATCACACATACTTTCTGTAATACATATAGAAATTTCAGTGCGAAAAACATCCAATATTTTCAATTATAGCTCATAGATAACAGTCCATTTTGCCGTTTTCACATACTAAGGCCCCTTAACTTCAGGGTCCCGTTTTTAACTACAATGTTTGGACCCCTAAACACAGATAAATCTCACCGTCCGCAATACTGGCCCGTATTGCTAAAGGTGTTCCCTCTAATCTCACCAAATCCCTCTTAATTCCTTTAAGTGACGTTCACTTAATCCACCCTGACGTTCTTAATGCGGACTTAATTAAGTTTATTAATGAACTTTGCCCTCCTGCCCTGAAATTTTAACTGTGGGAATATCGTTTGAGGTGGAAACTCATTTGAATATTCAATTTTTGCTTCAGGTGTCAGAGGTCGGCGCGTGTCCCATGGCAAATATTTTAAGAAAAAACATTGAACGTGCGTTTCTACTCGCAAGAGTTACCGTTAATATCTCAGAGGTCATTATTACATATCCCTATTTGAGTAATATTAAAATTATCATGACGGCTTATTGAAGCTTACATGAATATGTTACCTACTTACTTATTACTTTCGTCGCGTATTTCAAAAGAGTACTTAAATACTCTTATTCTTAGTAAAAACGCCGTCAGTGTTAGAGTCGTACCTATATTTCTTTTTAGAGATGAGTTCACATGTACTTTTATTCTCCTAATTGTTTTTCAATTTGAAATTGTCACTTTGAGTACGGACTTTTAAAAAATATATATTTTTGCATGTTTGTACCTTTCAACATAATTTGACAAACCACGGCTAAGACGCCGTTAAAAACACAAGTTCAAGGTCTTTTCTTAACCTCAAAAAAATGGAAAACGCTCCGTTTTTGTCCGGCTCACCAGACGCCTTTGTTTTATTTCGTTACGGTCTGAATGTTCTTGACCTAGCAGCAAACAAGGGCAGTAACTCCTAAATTATCAGCCTGAGTCACAGAGCTACCGGGTATCAGCGGCTGTCTTAACCCGCGATATATTGTCGGGACTTGCAGCATGGTCGCCAGCTGAGAATACAGGGTGTGGTCTAAGTAGAAAATTTTGACTTTCAAATAATAACATACGTTACCAACTACATATAAACGGCGTAGTCAGAGGCACACTGATTGCTGCTGGCATAGTATACGGAATATCAAGGAGCCCACATTTTGCGAAGTAATTTGATCTAACCTAACGAATAACGGCGTTAGGCTCGCCCCTTACCACGTTGGGTTCAAATTCCCTCGGTAAAATGTGGGTTTCTGAATGTTCCGTTCACCACAACCGCAACAATCAGTGTGCCTCTGACTAACCCATTGGGGATATGGTGTGAGAGTATGTTATGTTTTACTTAAACTGAATGACTTTCCCTCCTATTCATAAAAGCTCAAACAGCCTAGCCAAGGGACGTAAAGGTTTGTCTTTTTTGATAAAATTGCTGTCAACAGCTGTTTTGTGGAATTTGTTTCACCGATGACTATTGTTAAGTATCGATGATTAGATTGATGAAGTGATTTAAGTCGTTTTGATCACTTTTTATTCGAAGTTTGTTAAGCAAAGTTGACGTCGAAAATTTCTGTCACAGTCTCTACAAATTACTTCAGCACACGTTTCAACAAACGTTTTCATTTGTTTATTAGAATGTTTGGTAGCATTTTAATAAACAAATGAAAACGTTTGTTTTTCAAAAAAGTAAAAACAGTCACCCTGTATATCGGGCGCTCTTTTTGATATAAAGCCAAGAGCACGAGCTTGGTTCTGTCATCACAGATAATATTTGCCATCATAATTTGAGATCTGGTGCAGTTTTGAAGTTCAAGCGATTTTTATGTTTTATTTTTTTCTAGCTCAATTTATTTTCACTGATCAACATTGAAAACACCAAAATGACCACCACGGGTGCTATTCCGGCTAACATCACTTCACATCCTGATGCTTCACGCTGACTTCAATCATCAATCAGCTTCACTTTGAGTTAAAACTTTCCCTCATTTTGTAAAATAAGTAAAATGTTTTTTGGCTTAGTTCTTTTCTTTCAAACGACCACATTCACAAAGAAACTGAATTTTAAAGATGACTCACCACGAGCGAAGTGAGTTTTGGCTCCAATCTGAATTCCATAGCTGGGCGTCCATACATAGACATAGTAGGCTACTATACTATCTATCTTAACATAGTCCACGCAATTATTCTTAATATAAAAACATGACAACGAGGTGCCCGTGGCGCAGTTGTGACAGTGATCGGAGTTGATCGCTGTTGTAAAGCAACACACGCCGGATCGGAAATGGGATGGGTGACCACCCCGACCGAAATTCAGTGATGTGTATTTCGGGCATCTCCGTGTCCCGTTAAGCAGTTGGTGCCGGTTGATGTCAGTCGTTAAGCCTAGTCAAAGGCCCTAGGGCGGCTTGATAACATCTGTCATTATGGTTTGCTCTCTAACCTTACACCCCTCCAACAATCCGCACTGAGCCCGCGTGTTGAAGTATGGCTTCAAACGTCATAGTTGAGGTGAGGTCTGTGTCCAGTAGTGGGACGTATATAGGCCGTTTAAATTATGTATTAAAACATTTCTTTCATTCTTGTTCATAAATGGTCTTACCTACAGAATCATGTACTCACACACACAAACGCACACATCTACACATCCTATCCCTTTGTAGTGTAAATTCCGCCAGGCGAAGGCGGCAACAATGCATGTCGCAGTCAAAGTGCTCCGGTGCCTTTTCGACAATGACGACGTGTAGTAGGCATAATACTAACTCCATCAGGCGTTTGATTAATTGGCTAGTAATATTTATATTTAGAAAAGTTTCATAGGTTTGGGAGTTTTCTTTTTCTCGAGTTGACTGAAATGTCCAAAAATATATCTTTGAACATTCATTTAAAAGTAAAGATTATTGAATTGAATAGTTTTTCAATGATTGAACCCTAATGGCATAAATTATCCAAACAGGATAACATTCACTGCACGAATATTTAGTAAAAAATAAGACGCTCTTTCAGCGTATGGGTACTTCTCGCTACAAGTAATAGGTACAGGGCAATTTGAATTAGGCGTGAAAAACATTAATGCAATAAATGAACAATTCAGTAGTTATCATCCACCAGATTTGAGGCTGCTTCTAGCCACCTTTGGGTGGAGTGGGGTCATCTTGAAGAGCACAGTTAAAAAACAAAAAGAACCAAAGCTACCAAAAGTTTGTATCATTAAATTATAATGTAGTATTTTGCCGCCTATCAAGAGTGAAACTATACCTAGGCATTTCTTGAAATGACAAGTTCTGCTGACTGCAACACAGACAAGTAGCTTGTAAGAGGAAGTAAACGTGAATATCTGCTAGCGATTGAAGACGGCTCATTGCGTTCGCTGTAAAGGACGATTCTCAATGGAATTTAACAAAAGATAGATAGATAGATAATATTCTTCATAGCATATCAACGAGGAAACTTAGAGCTAAGTTCTGCGTTTGAAGCTAAGCACAATTTAGATGACTATAGTCCTGATTAAAGCAATAAATCTTCTTTATGCATTCTTAAAAAAGAGAGGCTTTTTTGAGATTTCAGTTCAAATATGAAAAACTACCCCCCTTCTTGCGAATCGCATCTATTTATTAGATGAACTTTTTGAAGTAACAAACAAACAACATCCTTTATACGGCCTACAGCTGGGTAAAGACCGTCTCAGCTGAAATGACGCGCCCTTCCGCTGCATCTACGCATACAAGCAAGTACTCTTGTATGCCTAGATGCGTTAGAGGGGGGTATTTCAGCTACGACGATCTCTACAGTCCTCACCTCCATATTTTAAAGCGCGGGCTCCGTGTAAATTTTTAGAGGGGGCTAAGAAGCAGAATGTCCTTTCCTAAAATTACCCTTTTGCAGAATGGCCCTTATAGTACGAGTCACTGCGTCACATGTATGACGAGTAATTCTGTGCCTCCTGTGAAAAGCGGTATAAGTCGACTTATATCGAATTTGAGATTATTGTTGCACCTTCATCAGAAAAAAATACTCTTTTTTTCTGTGTTATCAACATTTTTATACGTCTATTAGTTTCCGAGATCGTATGATACATCTATGACAAAATGACGCGTTTTGATAAATATTTTTGTGTAAATAAATACATATTAACATGTATCGTTCAAAGTATTGAAGTTATGATATAAAAAAATGTGTACAAAGGTGTATCTCAAGAAGTATTATTATTGACATTTATTTATAACCATGTAATAAGGTGTCACTTGATACATATTTAGTTGTATCAATTGTCACGAAGTAAAATTTGCACCCTCCATCGGTACAACTAAAGTTGTATTATACGTCACAAAAATATAAAAATACAATTTATGTGTAAGTTGATACATATAAAGTTATATCAAACACAACCGAGAAATTTTTACGTTTTTAGATCAAAATATGTGCAAACTGATACATCTTCTGAACGCGGGGGTTGCGCGGGGCGCCGGGGACGCAACTGCGCCGTCCGCGCTGGGCGCCGCAGGGCCAGTGCCGCATAAGCTACAAGACGTGGTGTCCGCGCGCGCCGTCAAAGCAAATTCAACATGGCGCAGAACCTACGTATCAGATGTATCATGTTACACAAAAATTTTTTTTTTTGTGCATTTTTATTAAAATGCACTAATATCAATTAACACAAAATGACTATTCCAGTTGCATCAAATTACACAAAATCTATTGTGTTTTTGAGTAATGTAAACTTGCTTTTAATATCTTTCTATCTTATGTTTTTGGACAGTCTATAATGTTGAATGTCATTGTTGCAGCGTCCTTCTTGCCGTACTTAACGCATGTTAAACATGTTAAATATGGATTGTAATAAAAATAATGAAGAAGATGATGATTCCGTGGAGAAAAATATATCTTCTTCTTCCTGTATAAAAAGTAATGTTAGGAGTAGTACATCGAACAACAAGGGAAGGTTATAAGAGCAGAGCCTTACTAAACATAACTTGCTACGAATTGTCTCGCCCGCATGTTTGACGACTTCCAACCTAAAAAACTATAGAGTCCAAAAATACTATAGAGTCTTTTTGGAACCCGTTTTGTTCGGGAGGTGAGGTAATGGTACTATTACCATAGACCACATTCGTACGCTGCGGCAAGTTATACAGACGATCGAAGAGTGCAACTTGCCACTTTGCCTAGCGTTCGTGGACAGTGAGGCCTTTGATTCGATTGACACCTGGGCAGTGCTTCAGCCTCTCCAAAGGCACCAAATAGACTAGAGGTGCTAAGATACCTATACGAAAACGCCACCATGTCGGTTCGATTACAGAACAAGGAGATGTTATTTCTCAGAAATTGTTCGCAACTGCGTTGGAGGATATTTTCAAGCTTCTGGACTGGAAAGGACGTGGCATCAACATCAATGGCGAGCACCACACCTGCGATACGCCGATGATAGCTTATGGCTGAGACCTTGGAAGACCTGAACATAAAGCTCGAAGATCTCGGTAATGCTTCTCAAACAGTGGGTCTTAGGATGAACATGTACAAGACGAAAATCATATTTAATGCCCATGTTGCACCCGCTCCAGTTAACGTTGGGCACATTACACTCGAAGTTGTTTACTACTATGTTTACCTGGGACAGTCCAACTTCGAGAAAGAGATATCTCGTCGAATCCAGCTCGGAATCGGCTTTCGGGAAGCTCCGGTATATATTCGCGTCCAAAAAATCTCAATGTCTCAAGACGAAGTCTCTGACCAGGGTGTGTTGCCAGTAATGGCATATGGGAGTGAGACGTGGTCGTTTACTATGGGTCTCACAAGAAGGCTCAAGGTCACCCAACGAGCAATGGAGAGAGCTGTACTTGGTATTTACCTGCTTGATCGAATAAGAAACCATGAGGTCCGCAGGAGAAACAAGGCAACCAACATCGCTCCAAGGATTGCATCGTTGAAGTGGCAGTGGACGAGACACATAGCGAGGAGAACCGATGGCCGTTGAAGCGGAAAAGTTCTGGAATGGCGACCGCGTACCGGACGACGTCGGCAGGCCCTCCACGAGGTGGACTGACGATCTGGTCAAGGTCGCGGGAAGCCGCTGGATGCGGAAAGCGCAGGACCGATCCTTGTGGAGATCTTTTGGGAAGGCCTGTGTCTAGCAGTGGGCTGTCGTTCGGCTGACATCATAGATATTGTTAATGCCTTCTTAAGTGTTTATCATAAAAAAATAAATAAACTAGGTTTTAGTTTAAATTGGAATAATTGATCTCCCAGGCACACATTGCACACGTGTGTGTAACTTGTTACTTGTGATACTCTTGAATAATGAATATTTTTCATTCTAGTACTTTTTTCATTCCCCTTGTCTTTGAACATTTTCTTGTATCATACAACACTAATTTGGGCAGAGATACAAGTCAACATATATCAAAAAACACAGAATAATATGACCGCTATTTTCGTGTAAAATGATATGAATACCAAAAAACACAGCTTTCGACAGTTTTGTGCTTTTAGTGCTTTTGTAGATTGAATAATTTGACTTATTTGTTTTCTCTCAGGGCAATACAAACTACCTTCCAAATCAACAATATCAGCTGTCACCAAAGCTTTACACAGTGTTTAAAGTGATACAACTCATTTAGAATCATTACACACTATCATTCATTTGGTGCGTTTTGATACAGCAAACACTTTTTTTTAAATATCTCTTTCTGTAGGTATCGAATTTAAACAGGAACTTAACAAGTTGTGAACTAATACGACCCCTATAAAATAGTATCATTACTATTATAAAATAATTATTCGAACTCGGGTTATGAATTTTTAAACACAAAACCTTCATTACTGTAAAGTTGTCTTTTTTGACATGTACCACTTTTCACAGGACGCACAGAATTGTTTTTCGAATTTGATCTAACGTTAATAAAAAACTGCACTACTTATCGTCGATTTATGCACCTCCACAAAGGGCTGGTATACAATGATATTTAAAACAGGTAGACACGTTATGTCAGTACTGATGCGAAGTCGAAAATTGTTCCCTGGCGTGCGTACCTACCTATAATTTGACCGTGTGTACAAGATAGTATGATTATTTACTAGAGCGTAAACGAGACAGATAGTCATGTTGCACTGTGTCGTCTGAAACTGTCAATGCTTTGCTCAGGTGTTCGAAGTTCTGATTTCAGGTACCACTTTTTTAGCACAAGCAACCTATCTACGTCTTTCTTATTACAATATCATTGCTGGTATACACTTAAAGTGTTTTAAAGCTTCCTGACTGATCCTGAACTGATCTCTGCTTCTTCCTTGAAGTATTTGTACGTAAGATTCTATCTGTTATATTCTGCTGTGCCCCTACGGGATATCATATCTTGAATGTTCTTGTTATTTAGAATAACACCTATTAAACCAAGTGACAAGCGAATAAATAAATAAGTGTCGTTAAATAAAACAAAATTAAGCTTCCAGAAATTGGCAAAAAAATAAACAGTTTCGTTTCATGTTTGTGCTTATTGAAGCTTTTGTTAAGTGAATGGAAAAACAGGGAAAGTCACGCTCTTAATTATATTGGATTTTTTCCAATAATACACTCACTTAGAAGTTATTCGTTTGGTAAATTTTCTTTTGACGAAACCTTAATAAACAAAATGTTGTGAAAGTAATAGGTATAATGATTTTGTATATAGCATGAAAAACATGATTATTAATATCAACGAAAACACTTAAAGTTTGTTTTTTACGTGACACATAATTCTTTTTCTCATACAAGACACATAATACAGGGTGTTAAAAAAATACCCCTAATAACTGAAGGGGTTTATACAAACTCCTGAAAGGAGTCCCTTGTTCATTGTTTATAGTCGTAGCTCTTAATTGGAATTTAGAGTAAATTACCGTAAAATAAAAACATCGATCAGAGAAACACCCAGCACTAATTTGGGTTCATGGAACCCTAATCAGGAGTGACCAGGAGTGACCTCCTTTGTTCGCGCCCCTACGTTATAAAGCGATAAATCGAATAATATCGACATTTTGGTAACATTTGATGTACGTTATTATCGAAATCGTTAAAAATATGAAAAAAAGGACAACACTTTCCATGCTATTTCAGTCTTTAGGGGTATTTTTGAAATACCCTGTATATGGTGGACTTTATCTGATGATTAAAAAAAATATTATATGGTTTTGCTAAAAAATTAAAGTAATTAAACTTCCTACAATGAGCACAGATCTTTTTGTATGCTGAGAAAAAGATCTGTGTATTTAGTCCTGTCACATTTCACAATATTGCCTCAACAGAGAACGCGGCAGAGCAAACTCTATTAGTCTCTGTCAACTTTTGGCTCCACCGGCCACTATCGACGTTACGGGTCACTGGTTGCTTCAACGCTACATTTCGCTTTTACGCCGCTAGTTAAAGTTTCGATGAACCTCTGCAGTGTAGCGTGAGTCACATTCAAGCAGCCCTTAAAAAGTGACAGTAAGTTCAATCAAAACCGCAGAAATATTGACTATATATACAAATAATACAAAGCTGAGGAGTTTGAAGGCGCTAATCTCTGGAACTACTAGTTTGAATGGAAAAAAAAGACATATTATAGTCCATTCATTAAAACATCACAAAAAAACAAGTGGACGAAGTCGTGGGCAGCCTCTAGTCAGTCAATATCAATAAAATTATGCTTTAAATCTAAAAAAACCGTAACTACAGGCTGTCTCAGAAAAAAATATTTCCAAATGAGCATGAATCCACAACCCGTGGCTAACCAAGTAAAAATGCTACTAGCTAACCCCCTTATTCATAAAAACTTAAACAGCGCATCAACAACACATTTCCTTTTGTATCGCTTTGTCCCTTTCATTCTTGTTGCTGCCGGCATTTGCGAGTAAGTGACATAACACTTCAATCGCTTAAACTATGCTTTAGCGTTGCGTTCGTTTTTATGAATAAGGGCGTAAGTCAGTAAGCCAATCAATGAACATGTATTTGCCTTAATTTTTATTTATTCACAGTGTATTGGTATTCCCAATGTTTCCCACAACTCACACGATATCATAATTTCAGAGGCATTTTCGTATTTTTGTCCGCACGAAACTCCATTAAGCAAATGTTATTGTGAATGGACGAAACGTGTCGGGATAAACGGGTTGTTGATAGTATAGACGGATAATCGAATATAGTTATACAGGGTGTCTCAGAATGTTTTTCGTTTTTAGATGTTAAATTAAAAACCACAATATCAATGAAAACTCTTTTAATTTATTGTTAAATTAAAGAGGAGTCTTTTAAGTTTATTCATGAAAATTACCCGTTGGCAAATGCGCAGCAGTTTGCTTCCTCACACTCATTTAACCTGAAGCGAAATTTTCAATCACTCGCTGGAGCATCGCTCTTGGAATAGAATTGTGTTTTTAGTGACTTCAAAACATTCAGGTTGGATGGCAATAGAATGTAAACTTTACTTTCTTGGTAGCCTCATCGGATAAAAAGGGCTCCTCGGTGAGTTGATGTCTCCTCGTCGGCTTATTACTCTTCCAGGGAATAAATCGTGAAGACCAGCTAATGTGCCATTTGTAACATCAAAAGTGGCTCCATCTAGTTGGAAAAAGGTGTTGCGGTTAAAGCCATCCTGGTTTTGCATTTATGTAGCTAAAAAGTCCCTTACCTCTGCTACTTGCGAAAACGAAAAACATTCTGAGACATCCTTTACAATATATCAAGGGATTTCATTCTCAAAGCGAGTGGAAGATCTTTCGATTGTCAGTTTCATGCTAAGCAATAACAGAACGCATTAAAACTTAAGAGTTTTTAGCGAATGTTCAAACGGAAAACATGGTTACATCGGCAATTCTTATTTTACATACAGTCAACATAAATGGCCTACATACATCCCACTTCTGGGCACAGGCCTCACCTCAACTATGAGGTAGAAAGAGCCAAACTCCAAGACGCGGGCTCAGTGCGCATCGTTGGGTGTTAACCTTTGGCTTGATAACATCTATTAATATTATTAATTTGCTTATAAGATGGACACCAAATTTACCCATGAATTGTACTCGTAGTTGTGGCAGTGATCGGCGACGATCGCTGTTGTAAAGCAACTCACGCCGGGTCAGAAATGTGATGTATTATTCGGGCATCTCCGTGCTTCGGAAGGCACGTTAAGCAGGTGGTTCCGGTTGACGTTGCTGGATTTTAGTCGTTAAGCCCAGTCAGAGGCCTTAGGGCGGCTTGATAACATCTGACATTGAGGTTGCTCACTAACCTCACACCCCTCCAACAATCCGCACTGAGCCCGCGTGATGGAGTATGGCTCCAATCCACCTCATAGTTGAGGTGAGGCCTGTGCCTAGCAGTGGGACGTATAAATGCTGTTTATGTACTAAGCCAAGTGCATGGTGAGTCCCGAAATCCTCGCTTCGGCTCTGCTACTATTAATTCAATTTGGGTGTTTCAAGACTATCGGAACGTCATGGCGGCCGGCGTTTCCGGACGCGGAAATAACCGGAATAAATCCGGGCATAGCATTGGTGGAAGTCTTGGGGACTTACAGGAAGACATTTTAACGGCTAGTGCATTAAAATAGGCAAGATACGCCAAAGTGTTTATAAACATACAGTCGGACAATCTAGTTTTTCCTACTTATATACTTAATAAATGCGAAGTTTGAATGTGTAAAAACTAGGATTTCAATGAAACTTTACAATAAAAAAAGTTATTCACCTAACAGGACAAAGGCTACAATTTGTAAAAAAAAAACTAACTTAAGTCCACGAGGACAAAGTCATGGGCGGCCGCTAGTGTAATAATGTTACGGAAATCAATGATTTTTCTTAAATAGACACGTCATGTATACCATTTACATTTTTGAACTATGTATGTATGTACTGTACCGGCATACAGTATTTGTATTTTTGTTTTTAGTATGTTTTGCTTGAGTTATAGTTGTTTTCTTATTTCTAATAATAAACAAAACTTGGAAATCTTTTTTGAAATTTTGTATCATTATCAAGTCAACAAAACATTAATTAATCAAATTATGTAACATATTATTATTATTTCGATGTTCTCACCTGTTTATAGCCTATTAAAATATATATATATACATACATATATATATATATATATATATATATATATATATATATATATATATATATATATATATATATATATATATTGTGTATATATTTATAGCCTGTTTAATTTTTCTGTGTGTTGTATGTGTCAAATATTTTTTTTTTCTTTCTTTCTATTTTGGAGGTTAAAGTTAATGGTCTGTTTTTCTCATCTCCGAAGCTCATTTAGAAATGAAACTTAATGAACATTTATTAAAACGTCCGCTCGCTGAAATAACAATCCGTAAGTTCCATCTTGTCAACACAGACATTTCGAGTCGCAGTCCAATAACATGGAAAATTATATCACTCTGAGAGAAAACATCTGTGCGTAACAGCATTCGAAAATCTACCTTATCAATATAGAATAAGAGAGGTAACATCGTTTTGGCAATGGCGAAATGCAGTATAGTAAATTATGTCTGTAGAGCCGAGAAGAAAATCGTCTAAACGCTACAAGTGGAGTGGGTCTACGGGAATTCTTAGGAGATCGAGGGGATAAGTGGGTAGCAGGTCAAGTGTTTGATTGTCTAGGTTGTAGGAATTAGGTATAAGATTCTAGGAAGGGAAGGGATGGGATGGGGTAAAGGTGCAGCGGCTCATATATCAGTTGAGACCCCATTCATCGATTCCAAGTCCGCCAGCCAGCACCATTTCTCAGAGATCACAGGGTATTAGAGCTGCTGCGGAGATGCTAGCAGTTCCACCTCCGGTCATTAGCAATGGTCTCTTTTTAGAGATAAGCTCACCTGTACTTTCAATCTCCCTATTGTCTGTTTATTGTAATTGTCTTTTTGTGTACGAACTAATAAATAAATAAAATAAATAAATGGTGCTCAGGCGAACTTTAGTTGAAAAAGTAATAAGTATTTCTCATACAACGAGTGGTCATCGCGGCCTATAAGGAACCGATACTGGTCAAGGCTCCACCGCCGTGGCTGAAATTGGCCAGGACATCATCACTAAGGCTCTGAAACAATTGATGGCTTCCGAAGCAGAAATATTAATTTTAGCGAAGCAAGCTTTGGTTCCAAATTGTTTTTGCTTGTCGAAACGAGATTTCGCCACTTGATCCTCCGCCATCTTTTGCCAGTGGTCTAAGTGGTCTACTACCCCAAGGTTGCAACCCAACGACCTAAAAAGCTGTTGAGTCCAATCAAAAACCTATTTAACAATACCGAAGTCATCTCACCAGGCGCTTCCAGGTATGCTCTGTTCACAGCCTGATCTGACTTCATTCTTCACAAAACAAGATATTATTTTTCAATCTATCTCAAAAATGTAATATTTCAGACGATGAGCAATAGAAACTTCCATTACTTTAACGACTTGTTTGGTGTAACGGCTTATCAACTTGCTCATGAAAACAAACGTAACGCTAAAGCATAGTTTAGGCACAATAATAAAAGAGACAAAGCGATACAAAAGTTAACATGTTGTTGAAGAGCTGCTTAAATGTTTATAAATAAGGGGGTTAGAAGTTGTCTACTACACCACATATCTGTGGCTCTACGAGTATCTCTCGCGGTAAAAAAAATGTTAGAGCGTGTGCAAAGCAATGACACATTTATTTTTTTGATGGAAAAATCAATAACTGTATGAAAAAGTTAATATTATTTCGTATTCGCTACAGTTTTTTTACTAGTGGTGTTCAAGATGACCTCAAACTCACCGGATAGGAAGCAGCCGTGAGGTCTAGATATGGGGTTGACAAGCACAGTAATGGAGAACTACTTTGCTGGTCAATCATGAACACACATACATGACGAATGTATCCTCTGTTCATGAAATATTTTTGCCAACTAGCCCTCTACATAATAACATGTTTACTGGCGAATTATTAAGGCAGGCGTACACAGACTGATCCGTATATTGCGGCGTTCCCAAACATTCCGGTAATAGGATTTATTACAAACCGTAATATCCGTTATATCCGTATACCCGTCCGCTTACTCGCGAGCCAATAAAGCGAAATACGAGAAATTATCCGATCAATTTACTGCGGTAATAAGTTGGCGACGAGTGGCTGTAATATAGCTTATTTATTGGAAATCCCCATCATTATTATTTTTGATAGGTGTTTTTTATTGGGATTTTAAGCAATTATTTGTCCATATTTCTTTTTTTTAGACGGTAGTTACTTATAAATGGTAAAAAAGATCAATTCATGCTAGCAGGAGTAGGATGCGCCTAGCTGAGGATAGCATTAGGAGAGGCCTATGTCCATCAGTGGACCAGAATAAGCTGATGAAGTTTTAGGCCGTTTGGCCCATTGATATAAACAAAAAGGGGAAGATACGTTACGTTCTTACTTCGTGAATTCGAAAACTGGCACATGACATTGACGTATGAATGACGTGCACGCAAACGAGTCGCTGTCATATTGATTTGCAAACAGGTCCAATGGAACTGTTTTAGGGTGGCCAGTTTTTTTATTAGGATGCCCTTTTCACCTCTTTTCGTTAATATTAATGATCAGCCACCCTTTTAGCACAATGATTAAGAGTCAAATCAAATCAAAAATACCTACATTCTTGTAGACATAAAAATCATCATAATATTGATAAACAAGGTGAAATAACGCTGAAATAATATATTCTCCCACCAGTGTCAGACAGTAGTCTATTTACTAAGAAGATTAGGTACGATGGTAGGACGGTACCTAGGTCACGGGTTCGATACCCGTATCAGCACAAATCCTATCGAAAGCAGACTCCATTGCCTTAACAAAGTGAACACGACGTGTTCCACATTCGACGTGCGGAGTTTCTCTGCAATCCTCTAAAAAAAAAAACGTATTATAGAACAATGAATGGATGGGCCAATCCAATCAGATCATGAAGAAAAACGTAAAGTCTGGAGTTCAAACACCAATCGATACGTATAAAAATCCGATTTCACTAAAAAAACACAGGACAGGGGGTATCACCAATACATTTGAACGTACATATATCTTAACGCATACAAACTTATAAGCATAACAATATTAGAGCGTCGTGGCCCAGTGGTTAGAAACACTGGCTTAAACCCGATGGTCGGAAGTTCATGACTGGCCGGAACGCCTATTTTGTGTTTTTTGTACAATTTGCGGCTAACTCTCCGGTAATGGAAAACACCGATAAAAAAACCAAGCAACCCGGATAACGGCGGTAGGCACGACCCCCTCCACGTTGGGTTTAAATTCCCTAGGAACAGAATAGTAATAGAAATTCCCTTATAGAAATTTGGGCTTCTGAATGTTATATTAGCACAAATTACTCAGATCATTTATGTATTATAATCGTCTAAGATGGATCAGTGTAGTACATCTCCAATTTCTCCGAAACTTCTCACGTTCGAAGCCATTTAACCGATTTCCTAACTCACGTGCCGACAATTCTAAGCTTAACCCGTGGACAAACAATTCTATAGAACATAACAATAGAAAATAGGTAATTAGTTACACGGTATGTAAAATAGAAATATGTGAAATTCGTCACAGATAGCACTAGTGGGAATGTTCCTGGGAATAGTTAGACTACGAAAACCAGAAAGCTGACACAGTAACAGAAATTTAATTAACCTGCCCGTAATTGACACAATTCAGTTTAAAGATATTTATTCCCATAAAAACACAAGTGGTTACTTAAAATGAGATAGGTACAAAGAAAAACATATTATTTGAATAGATTAATTGATTAGCGCAATCCATACAATATTCCTAAATAGCCCATTACATTAAATTACATTATATTATTATGACATCATTAAATTTTATTTTATTTAGGCGGAACAATTAGAAACACACAATAGACAATTCTATACAATTCAATTCAATTTCACAATTTGTTTGTTTCATAGCGCCGAACAATGTGGGTTCTATTCCTAATCAGGACAAAATCCTTAAATGTTGTGGTTGCACCTATTCAATAAAAGTATTTAGAAACATTTAAATATGTTGATCAATCTCTGACCCCATCCATAGTTTAAGTTCTACTTACTTAGTTCGAGGTTAGATGGTCTTGGTGTAAAGGTGACACAAATATTTGAATTTTTTATTTAATTAATATTTGATTGAAGTATTGAATAGAAACACTGGTTGCTTCCTTTTTGGTCGCTAAAATTTAAATTGACACATAGTCAATATTTAAAAATGTTTCGGAAACGTCTGTTTTTATTAAAAATATTTAAACTTACCAGACCTGCAATAAGATAAGTTTCAAATCATTTCAGCATAATGCAGAAAATCATAATATGGAAGTATTTGGTGAAATATTTCCAAACAACGTTAAAATTTCCAAAAAGATTCATTTTCTAGAAACTATTTCACTAAATATTTATCTCAAGTTCAAACACTAAGCAGTAACACTATTTACATTTCTGCATGGGCCTAACCACTTCCTAGATTGTTCCACGAATAGTAAAACCGCGTTAACCACGAGACGCCACTGTACCCCAATACATTAATTTAGTAATATTAATAGAATTTCTCGAGAAAGCACACTCTATGAATTATTTAAAATATTTAAGTTGGACGTCATTTTATTGTAGTGGTGTTTTTTTTAAAACCTATGGTATTTAGTTATATCCCAAGGCCCCCTAAAATTAGGTCATTATCTTAGTACCACAAACAAGTATTGGTGCATTGAAGAACGTTTGCAAGCTTGGACAGGCGGTTACAGGCAACAGGGGCAAAAAAAAACATGCCAACTAAAATTGGCTAGATTTAATAAATAGATTCAAAGTGAAAGTTATTTATCCATATTTCTCTTAATATTCTCAAAAAACCATATCTGTGGCTCGCTGCAACACGAACGCTGAAACTAACAAAAAATAAATAAATGATATAGTAAGTATCGCTCGGCTGTACTCCAACAAGCGAGCTCAGTGAGGATTGACACTGATAATTTGGTCACTAAGAATTATTCACCAGCCATACGAGACAGCAATGTGACAGTGCAAAACTCTGAAAGAAAAAACAACAGCAAACTCAACTACTATACTATGACACAATAAAATATTATGCAAGCGACATCATTTGACTACAAAGCCTTTCATTCAAAATAATATTTCACAATAAGTTACTCTGTAACAAAAAACCTACAACACATAATTCGATAGTTTCACAAATCCAAACCAGCTGTGAGACCGCGATAAATTTTAATATAGTTACTTCGTACTTTCTACGGTTTCGGTAATCAATACTCGGACCGATATTAGTATCGAGTTGCGACAAGCACCTACTAACGAGGAAAATAATATTCGACACTCGGAACTGGTATCACGTGACGGGGATTATAAAAAAATCGTATTTTGTAATCTATATTGGCGTGTGGTACAAGTCATAACTTTTCGGTTTATTATATTGACCTTGTACTGTTATACGCCTTCTTGTACTCAGAAGAGGCACACCCTCTGTCAAAAGCAATTTGAGTTAGTTAAAAAACGTATATAGGCCGTTTATGAAAAAAAAATACTATACTTTTTATGTAGATGAGAGTGTTCGAATATGGAGAAAAGAATGTAATACTACATTCTCCAGTTCATGTTCACTTTAATTAACTAAAACATCAAGTATTACATTTTCACTGAACACACCAGAATAAGGAAAACTTAACTAATGGCAGTATGAAAGCTTCTTTTTATTTTCCTTCAGTATAAGAATGTCTCAGGAGTCTAATTTGACCATGATCACGCCACTAACTCAAACCTATGCTTCGAGAATAACTTGCTAAAAAGCTTAAGTGCATTTAAGAAGAAAATTGAGTCCCAAGCTTAACAGTGAGGACCTAACGTCTAATTTAGATTGACTCAAAAATGGCAATTTACAGAGAATGCAAGTATAGAAATGTACAAAACCGCTAGAGCTTATGCCTTGTGCAGCACAAGCGTTTCGTTTTCTGTGAAGACAGTTTGTCACGGTGTCGAATGCCTGATGAGTTTTACTACTGAATTCGATTCGTATAACTCTTTTTTATTTATTTGTTCGAAACGTTCCAAGTAACAATCACTTTGACATTCATTTTATAGTATCAATGGAAAGATTACAAGTGTCTTAATAAAAACGTTACGACAACCGTAATATTTGAAGTTTAATAACTATGTCTCTGGGCTTTATCGCTGGGCAATATTAAAAGATTTGATAAAAAATATCTTGTGACATCTTCATACATTGACATCTATCTGATATTAACCAAGCAGAGTTCTTACACGGGTATCAGATCCCCCAATTCTCTAGCAACGGTGTAGGCAGAGACAACTTCTTTCTACTTGCTACGATCCTGATACACACCTTGCGCTTACAACAGTTGAATCACAATAAAAAGTGGTCAACTTTAATTATTATTCGCATGGGGAAAAGTTGATTTGTCCTTTTTAATTACTTTATGTTCTCAAAAGTACCACATCTAGACCTCATTCCAGGCATTATCTTATAGTCAAACAAACGCCTGAAAAGAGAGAAAACAGGCAGTGCAAAAATATGGTATCAGCGTTGAAATACTTTTGTATCTAAATTTTAAACTGATAGAACAAACAAACACAGAACAATTGTTCAACGAGCCAGTTCCTAAACAATCCTATCCTACCTTTAATCGCTAACAACAAGATTAGACCACCTTTCAAAAACAATTACCTCAACGGAGCGCTTTTCCAATCAAACACAAAAGTTTAAAAGGCGACCGCGGCCCGGCCGGAAAACGGATCTGAACAAAGCACGTACGGGTCGGAAAGATTAAACCGGTTAGAGCCGGTTAGAACCGGACAAAACCGCCTCTAAATCAATGAGGGAGACAACAACGCACGTGGTCGCCGCAACGACAGTCCGTACGTTCGTAGCGTTTATTGGAAAAGTTGCCTGTTTAAAATGTTGTTGGGCTTAAATATAAGCGTTAGCGATGACGGTTAGAAAATTTAGTTATAGGCAGATAAAATTATAAACCATAAATACCCAATAAATCTGATGGCCTATAATTTAACAACTAGCCACGTAGTTTCAGTATTGGTTTCGTAATTTTTCAAAGAAAATTGCTTGCAGTTTGTTAACAGAATGTTTTTGGGATGCTTAGCAAAATCACAAGATGCCGTACCTACTACGAGTACCACACGCAATTTGCGATGGCGGGTGCGGTGCCGTTCAGTTAGTTAGTTATGGTATGAGCTAATTTGTTGCCTTGCACCGACACGATAGTAAAAATTCTAAGAATGGCCAAAACAAACAAAAGCACGCAGCAACCAGCAAGAAAGCCTCGTATTGGAAAATAGGGGTCTCATACCAACTCGTAGTTAAAGTGTGGCCTGAGCCCAGAAGTGGGATGTGTAAGGGCTGTTGTTGTAGATGTTGATTATTTGAAAAGTGTGGTGACTGAGTGACCCATTGATTGATGATTCACAGTTCACATAGTAGGGCTATATTTGTCTCGTAAATATTTTGCTCAATTGAACTAAACAAACCGCTTAAGTTCCTGTGTTGGACCAAATTAAAGGAATTCAAACAATGATCTGAGCAGGACCAAACCTGTGCTAGGGTGCCACTTTACAAATGGGTATTATTTGACCACACGTCCAAAGTTTTTAGCCATTGTCAGTTGGAATAACCAAAACCACCGACCGTGTGGGGTTCGGTTAAGGTTTTATTACCTTTTGATTAAGATAAAGCTGTGTAAAGCAAACATTTTGGAGTTGCTGCAATTCTGTTTAGTCGTTTAGGGTTGAATACGACTAACCGCTGGTAACCAGCACTGGATACTTTGGAATAAAATAAATAAATCTTACTGAACATCATACCTTTCATACCTACAGCGCTTTCTATCGCAAAACTGAGCCAAGCTTGAACTATGGGTTACTATTACTAGACAATAGAAAAATAAACTGCTGTAGCAAAAAAGAATCATTATGATAATAAAAACTGTATAAACATTAATCCATTCCTTACCCCCTAAATCCTTATCGTTTTCCTTTCCCTTATTCCTATTTTGAATTTGCCACCACGGGCTGCGATGAACGGCACCAATAGTGGCATCTCTTTCGCCGCGCCAAGCGCCGAGCGTTGTGATTGGTCGACATGAAGCGTCGTTCTTCTAGAAAAAACTATGGCGGCTAAAACTTTTCTCCTGCGTTCGCGGGTCTGAAAAAATTCAAAACTAATAACTAGCTAGTGGTATACTGACTGTTTTGTGTATTCTCAACTCCAATGTGATGTGGTGAAACTATAAAGAAGAAAATCTGTGGTGTAACATCGATATTAACAGTTTTGCTAGCCGGCCGGCACGCAGCCCCGTCGTTGGTGGAACCTTCCCTGTCCTGCCCCATCCAGGTTAGTGTTTGTACTTTTCTACCACTGAAAATCACAGGGTTTAAGGAGAATACCAGCAGCTAATGCAGTAGCCTCTCCAGCAAAGTTCTAACAAAAACAAAGTGGCATATGATCACGGTTATCCTATTCGCCTAGCAGAGCCTACTTTCCTGTTACATACTTTTTAGTGCGTGTTTTTAGTAGTCGGATTTTAGTTTTTATAATGGCAAGTATGCAATATGCAATTACGGGACTAATCAATTATTAACTTCAATTATTTATTCTCAGCGTGATTCAATTGAAGATGCTTTAAAATTTTGTCATAAAGATGCATTACTTGCAATAAAATGAAATTGAGGCAAGTTTATTACTACGTTGTGAAAGAGCAGTAAATACTTAAGTGCAAAACTAAAATCTTTCCAAAATCTAAGCAAATTTTCGAGATTCCGTACATCGATATTATGATAAACATTCGCGCTAAGGTAAAATTCATCATTGCATACTTTCTGGATTACGTAGATTGTACTTATGCACTTTATGAATACATTAATTCGCTATTTTGAGTTTCAACATTCAGTAGTACAGTCCAACGTTAGAGACTTCGTCTCAGATCCTAAAGTTAATGTGTGAAAGACAACAATTTACTACCTATGGATTACGATAATTACAAACGACAATAGGCTCCATCTAAATCTAAGCCAATTAAAAACTTCCTAAATTTTGACCCAATTTCGCCATTTCCAATTAATAAAAAAAATACAGGTACCTATAAGTTCTTATAGAAAATGTGCGAAGTTCAAAACTGTATGATATAAATCCTCAGCATTTTCCTTGGGTGCTTTATTTTTCGATTGTCTAACTTTTTAATTAGAACGAACTCGCGGGCGTTAACTAAGTTAATTTATAGCGGCTCCCCAGGGCTCGCGCGTGTTTCTGTAACACCAGATATATCCGTGTACATGCCGTATCATACAATTATGAAGCATGTGTGCTAAGAATAGTAAGGATATTAGTTTAGTTTACACTATTAACTTAAGTGAAACGAATCCAACACAAACCTACTTGGTTATTATTGTTTCTTTACTAAAGATCTGAAAACCAGAAAAAGACATATTTTGGTCGTCTTGGCATCAGGCAGAAATCGAACCCGAATCTTACCTAACACCAAACCTAACTCCCCTAACCTAACACCAAAATTGAAATGATCTGAACTCCAAAACTCAGTAAAGTTTCAGCACATACAAACAGAGACAGATATTTTTAACAAAACTGTTTACGTCCCACTGCTCGGCACACAGGTGTCACCGCAACTATGAGGTGGCAGGAGACATACCTACTCCAACATGCGGGTTCAGTGCGGATTGTTAAAGGGGTGTAAGGTTGGAGATAAACCTTCTTGTCAGGTGTTCTTAACGACTGACTTCTAACGACGTCAACCACTACCAACTGCTTTACTTGCTTTCCGAAGCATGGAAATAAACATAAACATAAACGGCCTATATACGTCCCACTGCTGGGCACAGGCCTCACCTCAACTATGAGGTGGAACAAGCCATACTCCAACACGCGGGCTCAGTGCGGATTGTTGGAGTGGTGTAAGGTTAGTGAGCAACCTTAATGTCAGATGTTATCAAGCCGCCCTAAGGCCTCTGACTAGGCTTAACGACTGATATCGACTGACGTCAACCGGGACCAACTGCTTAACGTGCCTTCCGAAGCACGGAGATGCCCGAAATACACATCACTAAATATCGGTCGGAATGGTCACCCATCCCATTTCCGACCCGGCGTGTGTTGCTTTACAACAGCGATCGTCGCCGATCACTGTCACAACTGCGCCATGGGCACCTTCGAAGATTCGAAGCATGGAAATGCCCGCAAAATGCATCCCTAAATTAAAGTCGGAGTGGTCACCCATCCCACTTCCGACCCGGTGTTTGTTACTATACAACAGCCATCGTTGCTGATCCACTGTCACAACCACTTGCAGCTCATAAAATCACACAGACACCGGTTTTAAAAGAACCTAATAGCAGAAGTTAAAATTAATAGAAAATCAATACTCGTACAGTGCTCGTTATCGACCTAACGTTGCAGACGTCCATCCTGTTTATCACTTAGCACAAGTTGTGATAAAAATGCGCAGTGTCCTACTTGGAACACTTCCAGAGGAGGCCTGGAGGCGATCTATTTGGTGAACGATATTAAAAACGAAATAAAAACAATCAATCGTTGAACGTTTGCAGCTCTTGCGGTTTGAATTAATAGGGTTTTTAAGTTGTGAGTTTGTACAAAACTATGTTTATTAGGAAAAATCTGTCAGATTGAAGTTATGGTAGGGACTTTGGGATTTTTCTAGTAGCAACTTTGTTCCACCTGAAGAATTTATCTTAAACCATTTAAAACACACGTGACGTAGTGTACCACTTACACATCGTAATAAAGTCAACATGTTATATCAAACTATAGCAGCTGACTGATAAATTAAAGTAGAACTCAATAAACGAGCACTGCTGATGTTCAGACTCCATCAGCTGAAGAGTTACTTAAGCCCGACTGCCAATAGCTCACATCATCGGTAGTGATCAAACGCAGAACGGTCGCAGATACTAACGGCAGGTGGAAGGCCATGGCAGGAACTCGACAGCCAAAGATGTTTATCCACGGTGTAGACAAGAAAAGGACGGGCCAATTGATGAGGCTTTCCAGGAGGAACGCCCGCCTAGTATTCAAAATAGTAACGGGACACTCTCAACTAAGCAGACACCTGACCCTGATAGGCGTCACCATGTGTCTGAAGTGCGAGGAGTGCGAAGAAACAAGTCTGCACCTTATCGCAGAATGCCCTATGTACGCATCGACCAGATGGGAGCTTACAAGATCGGACAAATTAGATATAGCACAACTACGACCACTAACGGTGGAGCAGATCATCAGACTCTGTAAGGCCACGCAATGCCACGCCAGATTCGATGGGACGCCGTGACGATGGGACAACTTTAGGCTCCCAACAAGCGAACCGATCACCCGGCCCACTGCCAGTGTCCCCGATCGAAAATAATAATCATAATAAATACTTGAGCCTGGTGGAAACGGCCATAATCCCACTTGTAAACCCAAAATTCCTACCAAACTCTGCGATGATAATAAATCCACATACACTTTCCTAACATTGTCTTCGTAACTCCGTTATTAAGCCTACCGTTCCACATTAGCCTGACAACCCCCCCAAGGGAACATCTACGTCAGCACAATATCGTTAGCTTCAATAGCGCCGAAACGCGAAGTCCCGAAATCAATTAAAAATTAATTAAGAGCTCTTGCCTCTCCTCGAGTTCGCTCATCAAGTATTCCTGGCACACTCCTTGTGGCCATCGATTCCTGTTGCATGTCCCAGTACGGTAATTTTAAATGGAGTTTGATAATGTGCAATTATCAACTTTTGAACTGAACACCTGCTTCGCTCCCTTGTTTCGAAATTGTGTCGAAGTTCTTCTCATAATTCAAGAACCAATTTCTTAATCTAAACTTGAGAAGAATAATATCCATAAAGAAGAACTTGTAGCCGCCTTTAAAGATACGCTTGAAGTTATTACACCTGTCTCTGCTTATGATGCTCCACCCTTAACTTTGATAACAATAATTGCTTGTGGTTGTAATGATGCACGATTCCAAATATTGAAATGGATTACTGCTATAGCAACGTAATATCAGTTACTTAAGAATATAGAAAACTAATTACTAAAATTTCAAACCAAAAAGTCTTCAATTACCGTCTGGGAAACGCGAACAAAACGAAACTTGGAAGCCCAAGACCGAAGTTACAGTTTCCTAGCTGTGAAGTTGTGAGATCTTTCAAAGGGTTCCGAAGTTCTCCAACAATGCTTCGGATGATTGATGGGCTAAACGAGCGAACCCTTTGGCCTGCTAATAAAAAGGTGTTAGATGTTGAAATTAATTATTTTCGAGTTTAAACCAGTTTGCGGGAAGTTGTAGCAGGCCGAAAATATTTTGGCATAATATCAAAGCACGAACAAAACAATATTGTTTTTGTTATGACAAGGAGAGATTGTCAAGGATGCGCTTCCTAAATACCAGTAGGCGAGGTCTTTTAATTTGTGAATACCTTGGCACCACGATTATGGACAACAAGCTGATACTTCAATTTGATCAACAGCAGCTCAGATCGTGATCAAGAGCATGTTGAGCCCGTTTTATTTGATGAGTTTTCATTTCTGAATAGTTTGATTTACGGCTGTGTTTTATCATCACACTACTAAGCATTAACAGAGTTTAAAAAACACTGACCCGTTAGTATGGTTTCTGAGTAGTTTCTTTACCAGGATGCTTATTAAACAGATGAGGCCAAGGTTTCATATTTTCAATAGAGAAAGTCAGAATCAGAATCAGAATCAGAAATATCTTTATTTAAATAGACCTGTTACAAGTGCTTTCAAATCGTCAAAAACTTAATCAAACAAACAAAAATACACTTAATAATAGACTTAAATACTATAATAGAAATAATAAATAAATATACACAGTACACAAACATAATGTGACTCAACCACCGGTGTCGGAAAGTTGTTTCTGTACTGAGTCAGTTTTGGATTTTTGTAATGTAGGTATCCCGAGTTTGTGATCGTTATCAACATTAATTTCACCAACTAAGTAATCGAATCAGCCTCCAACCAAACCTTTGCTTATCGTAAAAAAGTCCATAATCAATGAAAATATGGGTTATTTTACTTACTGTAAATTAAGAGTGACCATCTACGACAAAAAAACTTCGAGAACTTTGACTATTCTCTAAAGTCTGAAGTATCCTATTAGTTTTAAGAAAACTCAAATACTCCTTAACACCAGTAGCCGAGTTTCATGCAAGATTATTAACTAAAAGCAAAACTGTGTAGCTCGCCGGGGTCGCTCCATGCATAAAATAAGCACATGCTCAGAATTTTCGAGTGTTTTCTTACGAAAATCGAGACATATTTGCGAAGCCACAGTGTAAAAAAACTCTACCTTGAAAACTGTAACACTGGCATTTCGAATGTATTTTCTACGAGCTACAATCAGACTGTGTTGTAAGCTGTACAGTTTTAATCTCCTCATGTTTGCTAGTACATAGAAACAGTTTGTTTATGTAAGCTTAATGCATTCTTGCGAAATAAAAGGCTTTCCGGCGCGATTCAAGGCACCTTGCAAAATAAGGAGGGTAAACAATTTATAAATTTAATAGGATGTTTGAGAACTGATAAATAAAACTGATAAAAAGGGCTTAAAAGTTTGGTAAACCTGACAAGGGTTAGGAAGAGATGATTGGAGAGAGATACCTACGTTCGTTTTATAATAGCTTATTTCTAATGCAGCAAATTTCAAAGAATATCTTAACTATCAAACGTCTGAGGTGCCCGCGGCGCAGTTGTGACAGTGATCGGCGACGATCGCTGTTGTAAAGTAACACACGCCGGGTCGGAAATGAGATGGGTGACCACCGACCGAAATTTAGTGATGTGTATTTCGGGCATCTCCGTGCTTCGGAAGGCACGTTAGGCAGTTGGTCCAGGTTGACGTCGCCAGATGTCAGTAGTTAAGCCCAGTCGGAGGCCTTAGGGTGGCTTGATAACATCAGACATTAAGGTTGCTCACTAACTTTACACCCCTCCAACAATCCGCACTGAGCCCGCGTGTTGGAGTATTGCTCAATCCACCTCATGGCTGCGGTGAGGCCTGTGCCCAGCAGTGGGACGTATATTAGGCTGTTTATGGTTATTATGGTTATCAAACGTCTTTGTCTTATGAAAAAGATCTTTGTGTATCCGTGGACCGTCGTTAAATGGTATTGATATAAACAGCAATTGTTGCTACTCTACTACGCTTCGCAATGTTTGATCTCTTTGCTCGCTCTTCTCTATCACTGTTTCCACTCAAGCGCATAGGTAGTAGACGAGATTTAATGCATGTACTAGGACAACTAAGACACACAGAGTGTCTATTCTGCAAGTTTGTCTCCGTTTGCTATTTTAAATTCATTCCAACGAATTACATGTTATGCCATCCTAATAAAATATCGAACAAAAAATATAAGCTGGCTAGTAACTAGTATAGACTGATATTTTTCTAACAAAATTGTGTGTCGAACTGCAAAACTTTTCAGCAAGATTCTATTGCCATGGCTTACAAATGTAATCAAAGTAATATACACAGAGGAAGCGAGGCAAAACGACAGTTTTACTTCGGTATACATCATGTGAACGGCGCACTCCAGGGGCCGCGCAAAATGGCGCCACAAGTCTGCGTAATGGTGCACTCTGGCCGAAAGTGGCCTCGTACGCGTTAGATTTTGTGTGAAGTCGTGTTAAATAGGAAATAATCGAGCTTAGAAACGTTTTCAGGGTTTATTTTTATTTTCTATAGGTTTGCTCGCCACCGCATTCTATATTCTTTATGGTACACAAAATTAAGTGCAAAAGGTTGACATAATTGCTAAGAGGCATTCTTCTTCAGTCCACGCTAAGAAACATGTGCGCTTCGACAAAAGCGCACCTTTCCTCGTGCCTGAGCCATACAAATTCACGAGATACGGCGTGACAAAATTTGTCGCGGTACTCACCTTTGGCCGGCTCCACACATTCTTCTTCAGTCTACGCTAAGTAACATGCGCACTTCGACAAAAGCGCACCTTTCCTCGTGCCTTAGTCATACAAATTTCACGAGATACGGCGTGACAAAATTTGTCGTGGGACTCATCTTTGGCCAGCACTACACTGTCAGGCAGATACATTCTGATGCACAAAGAATTCTATCCCGAGAGAGAAGATGTGGTCTATGATGAAGTCTTTGCCCAAAGTAGCCTATCCACTCTTTTTTTGTAAAACTTAAGGATAAGCGAGTAGAAACACAGACACATACTTCTACACTTTGCGCATAGAAAATATCAAAGGGAAGCACTCAGAGTACGTAGTGGCAAGGTACTGAAGCAAGATTGTTCGTACGTTCTATTAAAACATGATTTATGCAAATTAAAAGTCAATAATTATTTTTTTCTGAAAGACCTATATTACCTACCTACTATAAGTGCCCGTGCTGTTTCACGTGTTCAAAGATTACGCTTACTTCAGGCCTCATAAAAGCTCTAGCTCAAACTTTCCTCTTTAGTCATCAATCGCATTGTCAGTCCAGGCTATATCTTTAGCTCCATCACAACGATCCAGTACTGAACATGGCTACCTATCACAGTAGCACAACAATTCTGTGTAATGATGGTAATTGGAACTGTTTTCGTCCCGCTAAGATTTCACGAGAAACGTGTGTGAAGCAGAAAATGGGTTTAGGACTGGAAAATTGCTAGTTTTCAACAAACTTTCGTTAGCGTAATAATTTACTGGGTTATGAGAGCAAATAAGGTACAGAATGTGTATTATGTAGAAGAGTACCGAAAAGTTCCCTTTACTATGAAAAATAACTATGAAAAATCTGTCATAATTCGGAAAATCTTGAAATCTTCTGCCAGCATTTAGCGACTGTTTTAAATCCTCTGCAAGATGTTTGTAGCTGTGTTTGTATTTGACGTGTTTAAACAAAATTAAATAGCTAATCTGGTTGATAAACATTGCCCAAAATTTACCCACACTGATGCAATTAAGTTGTCATCCAAGGTTATAAACTAATGAATGCGCAAACTTAGCTAACAGTCGTGTTGTCTATCGAGGCGCAAGTCGTTATCAATTCAAAGCCGTCGGGGAAACTGCCCGTAGCCACAGTAAAGATAACAGTAGGTTATCTAAGGCCGCCCGCCGAGTTATTAGCCTAGCGTGCTCACAGACACGCGGCACAGCCAGTACGTACTGCCGTGCCGCCATCTTATTCTTCCATATTTTATGCTAGTGTGTGCGCGAATTCGCGTGCCGACACGGCGCTTGACGCGCACGCATACATTCAAACCGCGAGCGGCACGTTTGTATGTAGATATTTTACTGTTCTCTGTTCACTGTAGTAGCACAGAAGCAGCAGATAAGCTGAGGTGCTTTCATTATTCACGGGCCATTAATGCGCCAAAACTGGCTGCATTGTAACGGCACGGAGAAATACCCACAGGTTTGCCGGTTAGAATTCATAAATTATTTGCCGGAAATTTCCCCTGTTATAATTTGCGTCTTATCCATGCTCAATTATAAATGAAGATCGCTTGATTTTCGCTTGATGGATGCTGGCCGGCTAAAACCTGCCACTATAGAAGCTTGAAGCATACATTCCTAACGAAAATTAGGAAATCCAGAAAAAAAACATTCGGTCTTGGGCTCAGGCGGGGGCCTAGACATCACACTATGTTTCTTACACACCGTTATTCCAACTTATCCACTGAGGTTAGTCGGTTAGTTCCTTCATGGATCCCTGAACATCTTCGCAAAAATGTTAAAAACTAGTACCTTGTGCTTAAGAATAAAATTTTAAATTTTCTGATCTTATAAGCTTAAACTTTCGTCTTTATACCACAGAGTGCCCAAATACAGGGCAATTGATACAATTTAACCCTATTGTTACGGACTCTTTGACTCTGCTGGCTGACTGGCCAGCAGACTGACAGACGCGACGGAGAAAAAGAAGACAGACCGATATGACAGAGGAGTGACGGCGGTTTTGATTTTTGCTTTAAGTAAATAAATATTATTTTAATTAACTTCAGTTTCTAACTTCTCTCCTCCCCTATTCTCTTCACCTATTTATGATCCTGCGTAAGTTCAGCGTCAGATACTGTTTCCTTCAAACCTGTGCCAAAACTATAGGGAACTAACGAAAAAAGATTAGTTGGCCTAGTAATAAAATAACGCTGGCGCAAACGAAGCCGCAGTTTGGGGTTAGTGAGTGATAAAAACCTTTTTATTTGCCCGTTAATGAGTTCCAGGCCGGCCGCGCGCCGACTGCGGATTATGCGGTTGCTACCAACGGTTCTCGTATTTCAAATGATGTAAAACAGTACCCTTGTATAGGCATTTTACCATTATATTTCTTTAAACTTTCATGGTCACTAACATTTAAAACATTAAAAACGGGATTGCTAACATGTACCTTTTTTGTTTTGAGTTTCTTTACAACTCACCCGCAAGATCTCCAGTTACCCCGTGACCATGGCGCTTGTAACAGTGCCGAAATATCGGAAACTCAAAACAAAAAACGTACATGGTAGCAATCCCGTCTTTAATGTTTTAAATTTTAACATTACTTGCTCCCTTCTTGTCTCCTTCCCTTCACCTGGGAAACCTTGCTTTTAGAAATAAGACCGAGTAAATTGTACGTTGACACTTAAATATTTTTAGGATTGTAAACCACTCTGTTTTGTGTGCAATAAAGTGTTTCTTAACTTATCTTCACCATTTTGTATCAAGACACTGATTCTCAACTAGTTTACCCTTTATAAGGCTCCGTACATTTGTTGGACACTATATTTTCAACTCAATTCCATGGGAATAGGGTCCAATACCAATGAAAATTGCAACATGGCCTGCCCCTATAAAGGGTTAAAGGGAAAGGAAAGTAACAGCGTGACGAACTAAACACTAGAATTCAAAACAATTTTCATACAAAATTACAAGGAGGAGATCGAGTTTGGAAATAATGTTAATGGGAAACGGCGATTCTGGTATCTCAAGAAAAAATATTTTACATTCGATTTAAAACTATAAAAGGAGTCCATTTAGTTAGTTTAATTGTGTGTTTCATCAAATTTAATACTTTTCTCACTGAAGATAGGAAGTAATAAAATAAATTAACACTAAAACACTTTTGGAACTCGAAAGGCGTCAGTAGTAGGGGTTGGCAAAAACTGCAACGTTGCTTGATGGGCTAAATCTTTTTGCTCCTGTTGTAAAGGTGATTTACCCGAGGAATTAATAAGAAACCGCTTTGAGATTGATTAGATGCGAAAATTATAAGTATTTACACTCTATAACGAGGTAAAGGAGGTCCGTTATCCTTAATCGAGTTTTTGTGCTTCGTAGTAAATTTTCTCAGAATCGGGTTATTAGGATCTCGATACCTTTAACGAAGCTGTTTGAAAGGCTTAGTCTGAAGCTCTGCTGATTAAAATTTTCGCTGTTCCTTAAATAGTTAGGTACAACTACCTACATACGAGTAGCAGTCATTTTTGTTTTGGTAAGGTTTTTCTCGGTATAAAATCGTATCTCAAATTATCCTTCTTTTATATAAAAGTGGATTGCTGTTCGTTAGTCTCGCTGAAACTGGAGAACGGCTGAACCTGTTTAGCTAATTTTGGTTTTGAAATATTTGTGAAGGTCCAGAGAAGGTCAACATGAGAAAATGCTAGGAATATAGTGAAAAACAACAATTTGGTTTTCCTTATCAACCATTTCTACCTGTCATTGAGTGATTTTGGGATTTTTAAATCTGATTCTGTTGCACACAAAAACACTCAGATCCACAACTTTGCGTCAAAAGTATGCGTTCAGCTGGTCACTGTGGACTTGACTTTCTAATTAGGAACGTTTTGATTAGGGGACGTACTAGGTCAAAGGACAACTATGAAATTACTTCATTCTTAACGCGAACGGACTATCGTAATTAATAATTATTCATTCAGCATTAGATACATTCCAGTTTACACCAGAATACTTCAGCCAGACATAAAGCAATTTGAAACTTTGAGGATATTTCCAACTGAAAACATGTTGTGCTGTTCAATCTAAATCTTACTTTAAACTTCTGTTCATGTAAATATGCTTAAGCGACAAACTCACGTTATCGTCGTTTAATATCAATATAAACTAAAAGGTCTTGTTCAGCCCCACATCATCTAGAAGCATGTAATTGCTGCTTCATAACATAACGTCAGGCACACCCGAGAAGTTTACTATATTTGGAACGGTCTTGCGAACTTCCCTCGTAACTCCCCACCGACCCCTTTTAGGTCACGTACGGCGCCCTAAATTTAAAGCACAACACTCGTATAAGTCGTGGGTCCAAATTTAAGGAAAACACTCAAGCAACTTGCTCAATAACTTGAGTGTGAGGTTGAGTCGAGTGGTAGCGGTAAGAATTATGCTGAAGTACTGGAGCGCGTTATTTGAAAATGTGGCCTAGGATGTGGAAATAAACTTTCTTTTCAGGTGACTATTGACTGTTCTACTCTAATAGTGGCTATTACAGTTTAAGTAAACGTTTTTTTTTTCTCTATCTTCTTAAGCTAATGCACAAAATATATGGAAATACAAATACTGACCTGAAGAAAGATTAGCAATGACTCTCAGTGTGATCTTATAATAAGGTAAGAAAAATTTCATAAATTAATTAAAATAATAATCTGGAATGTATTATAAAAAATCAACCGACGGATCATCTGACCTCATGCGTGGCTTCTATTAATAACTTTAACCTACTAGCAAATAAAAATAACTAATTGAATAGGCCTAAGGAATGTACAATGGTTTAATTCTAATCAGTTCAATCAAACTCACCAAACAAACCGTTGTACAATAACAAGGTTGCCTTACAATAACCCTTACAAGATTACAAAATGTTAACATACAACCATCGAAACAAAAGCACCGAGGTCACGCTAATAGAACTACGAAACAAAAACTGGTTAAGTGAAGTGATGATAAAAGTGAAGGGGTTCCGTATGCAAAGAGGAAAATGATTCTTCGGCTAACGCAGCTCAGATGATGCAGCAGTTGGTAGGGCACATAGCGCGAAGAGTTACTAGCCGCTTGAGCTGGCAGGACCTAGGTTGAAGACTATACTTCAGCCAAATTCGATGAAGAATGAATGTAAACAAACCAAATTAGGGTCATCACATCATCATCAACATCATCAGCCAAT
Source organism: Udea ferrugalis (assembly GCA_950022985.1). NCBI lineage: Eukaryota > Metazoa > Arthropoda > Insecta > Lepidoptera > Crambidae > Udea > Udea ferrugalis. The sequence continues at coordinate 2,339,434 of OX465521.1, forward strand.
ACTGGTGAACTCTCTAGGACCTCCCCTAATGCGCGCCATCGGGGCCTATCCTCAGCAAGACGCATCCAACTCCTTCCAGCAGCTTTTCGCAAATCATCGCTCTACCGAGCCGGAGGGCGTCCCACACTACGTTTGCCGAGACGAGGTATCCACTCGAGAACGCGTTTATCCCATCGATTGTCTATCCGTGATCGCCGTGGATGTACGGCAAATGCGGCCAGCCCACTGCCACTTCAGCTTACTTAATCTGAGAGCTACGAGTATGTCGATGACTTTGGTTCTCTGTCGGATTTTATCCTTCAGGTAAACTCCGAGCATAGCTCTCGCCATAGCTCGCTGACCGACCTTGAACTAGTACATCAACCGCACCGTCAGTGTCCACGTTTCGGCTCCATAGGTCATGACGGTTAGGACGTACTGGTTAAAAACCTTTGTTTTTAGGCATTGTGGTATGGGCGACGAGAAAACTCGACGAAGTTTTCCCAACGCTGCCCAACCCAGCTGAATCCTCTTTTCGGCTTCCCTCTCGAAGTTGTTCCTTCCCAACTGCAATATCTGCCCAAGGTAGGTATATTCCTGCACAACCTCAAGATGGTGTAATAGTTAAGAAGTTGGTAATTATAATATATTACACCAAAACTCGCTAGTTCGATCCCCGCACAGTACAAAAATGCGTGTGCATGAACATGTAGGTTTGTACTGGTCGTCGTCGGTGCGGGGGGGCCTCGCACTGCCGTTAACACTGGCGGGTGTACGAGGGGAGGTATAGCTCCCCTCGAGTTGAGCTGGGAAACCGGCATAGCGCGCCGGGGGTCCGCCGGTAGAGTCCCTCACGGTGGTACTCGGCGACCTCCAGTAACGCGCAGAAGATGGCCTCCGCGGAGTTTAGTGGGTATTCCTTTCCTATTGGGGTGGGTGAGTCCCACACTCGCCCGCTCTCCTACGCTGGGAGCGGGACAGTGCGTAAATGCATTCACCGGGTCAAAAAAAAAAAAAGGTTTGTACTGGTCAGGGTCATGGTCGTCATGGGACTGAAATTGATGATGATAATACTTCTAGAAGCACAACTCACATGTAAACAAGTTTGATTGAAAACACAAAATTAAAACTCAGCTAACACTAAAGATCTGAAAACCAGAAAAAGACATTTTGGTCATGTTGGCATCAGGCAGGAATCTAACATTAACACAGCTAACACTGTAAAATAAAGTCTTGCATTTATTCGACTATTTAACCCTAAAAAGGCTTAAGTTGTGCTCAAAGGGCAATAGGAAATAAAGTGGGCCATAAATTTGGAATAATTCCGCCTTTTATTGTGGGGTGCTACCACAAGCCTTTGATGCCAGTATCCAGGTCAGTCGAAATTTGACTCCAAAATACGGATCGGAACGTTTTTGTGAGCTGTGGTCCCTTTTCATGTTGACGTTGAAGAATTCGAGGTGGAAGTAGTGGTTTTGACATGGTTTACGCTTTACAGTTAGTAAACTTAGCTTTTATAAGTGTAAGTGCAGTTAAGATAGTTTATCATGTAGTGCCTTAAAGGTGTATTTATCTTCTTAGTTAATTTGGCTTTTTCATTTTATTCATGACTACCTCAAAAAAGGTTGTATAAAATCGTTATGTGTTTGTTTTTTTGCATTACCTTTAAAGAGGATGTAAGCATATGTTTATCACAATTTTGAGATCGTATTTAATCACTATGCATGATAATAATAAAAAAATATCCCTGGACATTATTACACCCAGCGCCGTCTAGCCCCGAGATGAGCAAACTAAAGCCCATTTTTATAAGATACTAGACAACGAATGAACATACTTAAACATTTTTCTAAATACATACATAATACATAGGAAACACCCAGACCAATACAAATGTTATTACAGTGCGGGGATCGAACCCGCGACCTTTGATGTAGTAGCCGACTTCTCAACAATTACACCAAATCGGTCATCATACGGATAATATGTCATGTCTGCTTGAAACAGTTTGTTTTTTATGAGTAAAGTATCAATAGTAGTAAAATTTTATAATACGAACCTTTATTAAATATAATGTTTATGCCTTTTTTGTCGCCATTCATACAATACGCGTGTGAGAAAAAAAGAGTCACAGGAAGGATTCCTTTTCAAATAGGCTGGTAAAATAAAAGACTTCACAATAAAATTCATTCACCAAGCAATTTAATAGCTAATCAACGAGATTGGACAAAGGGTCCAACCATCAAACAAACATTTCGCAACAGACCCCCAATTAAAGTCCTAATTCGCGCCCGGAAGTATGGCTGCCCGGCTTTTTTGATTAAAAATATATCGGACACGATATAGTTACGAGGCTCTAGATGGGGATCATCAACAGTTTTATGCCCTATTTCCTTTCTTAATGAAGTGGATTTATAGAAAAGTTTGGAAATCAATATTAACAGTTTTCTAAACTTGGCATATTCGTGTTACTTATTATTATTTTCAGCATTTTCCATGCAGTATCTTTACTAAAGATCCGAAAACCAGAAAAAGTCATTCGGTCTACTTGGCATCAGGCGAAACCTTGAAACTTCGGTTTGCAAAAGACGCGGTTTCGATTCCCACCTGATGCCATGTGGACCGAATGACTTTTTATGGTTTTCGGATCTTTAGCATATTTATTTTTCAAACATTTTTGTTTTTGTGTTTTACAGACTGCTTTACATTGAACTAGCGGCCGTCCGCTACTTCGTCTGCGTGGACTTATTGGTATTTTTATAAATTGTAGTCTATTTCCTATTCCGATGCATAAGCTACACCTATTATTGTAAACACGATTATATTTTCTGTACATCATTCCCCACAGCGCTATCTAGCCCCAAACTAAGCAACTAAATGCTTGTGATATGGATAATGAAGTAAAACCGCAACATTTTATGAAGTAATATAATAAAAGTACTCGAACTCGAAAGGAGGTTCAACAAAGTGAATTTACACAACAACAGCGTCCGACGGGGAAATTGAAAGTTAAGCCGGAGTTTCAGTTAGGTCAAATTCACATCTGGAATCGAACTTCGTTCAGCGGGTTTCTGGAAACAACGCGATTTTAACAATAAAGTAAAATAAAGTATTCTTTGGTCTCAAAGAATACTTTATTTTACTTTATTGTTAAGTTTTGTCTAAAACTTAAACAAACTGTGGTTATTTTGTGCAGTTGGTAAACAAATAATGAATGATAACATAAGAGATTTAGCTGTACAATTTAGGTGGCCTTATCACCAAAAGCGATCTCTACCAGACAACCTTCCGGTAGAGAAAAAAGGTAAGAAAGATGAGGTGGTGCAAGGAGGTTATTGAGAGATGATCATTGCTATAAGCATAGTGAACTCGCGTCACAAATAATGCAATCGATCATTGAAAATCATTTTATCTTTGAATCTGAATTTTATGTACTACTACAAGCAATATTTGACTCTGAAATCCTTATTTTTTACTGTGTTATTCAACAATAAAAAAAAAACTGAAGAGAAGCTAAGTATTGAAATTTGACGCCTAACAAAGAAGCAAGCATAGTGGCTTACTTGCTACAAACTTTAACTTGCAAACTTTGAAGTGCTAACTGGATGCTAGTGCTAACTAGCATATATTACACAGTTCAGACATCATTTACCTACTTAATGGTTTTTTTCCCTTTTAAAGGACGCTTTTCAACTTCATAAAACCCTAACATCATCATCAAAGGCTTCTTGACGTCCACTGTTAAGCATAGGCCTCCCGCATAGATTTCTTGAGCGAAATCCACACTGCACCGAAACCCTGCGATCCTTATTAGGTCACCCGCTAACCTTATAAATGGGTAAAGGTCATTGATTCTTCGTGCTATTTGCACCGCCAACTGCCACTTCAACCTGCTTAGCCTTCAACATTAGTTTTCATACGGATTTCCTCATTCCTGTAATCTCCATAACCTGTTGGGTGATTTTAAGCTCTCTTATGAGGTCCAAAGTAAGTGTCACAAATCCACTAGTCATCAGGAAATGAAAATAGAAACGGTCCCACTGCTTCCGAACCTAAAAGTGGCTATATCACATGCATATCGTTGTTTGTGCTGTTTTCTGCATCCCCTTTCTAAATAAGAAAATAACCGGAAGTCCTGAACCGTCTCCGAAAGCTCCTTAATTCGGATTACGGTACAAAAACAGGCTGATCAAAGAAGCGGACATCTCCTATCCGGATCTTTGTGCACTAACCGGTGCGATGGAGCGCGAAATTTCAATATCATTTTTGGACTTCTTATTCTTTTTCGATTAAGATTTTATACAACGGGGTTTTAGCATTCTGCTCAAGTTTAAAAACGCTTAACTGCTTTATCAGACACAAAGACCGTTGTTAAAAATTTTGTTTTCTCAATCAGAATAAATCATTTGTGCCTAAAGATGAAATTGTGATCTGTTTAATTTGGTATGTTCATCTATGTATAGATTAAGATGAACATATGTTACTTATTATGAATCTGTAGAGAAGTCAATTCTGTACACGAAATATATTTAAAAATTAACTATCAAGGGGTGTTAAGCGAAAGTTACTACCCTTAATATACTATGACTGATTCATCACTTAGTGTACGTTATTTAGTTAATAACGATGTAAAAAGAACCTGTAACTGGTCTTATTATTTGAAAAAAACTATATTTGTTATTGATTTATAGGTTAGGTACCTATAAATCAATAACAAATATAGTTTCTTTACACTATTAACAAGTCACAACGAATTCTCTAAAAACTCTAAAACAATAATTATGAAACTTTTTCTTACCACTGCACAACCTTTCATACGTGTATATTTATTCTGATTTGTTTCTCTAAAACAGTACACTTTGTATTTAATAAAGATTCCTAATTGTAACAAAAAACCTCGTCTAACGTTAATGTAGCAACGAAACAATGCTGCGCTGCGTAAAACCTGAGTACAACACGTGTATGTTTTCCAAAAACATGCTTCTTTTGAACAGAAACATTATAGATTCAATTGTAGTGACTTAAGGTTGAGTTTTGTTTGAGTGGGTTTGTATGGAAGTTGCAACTTAGGTAGAGGGACTTACAGCTGCTGAAATAACCGAACAACGGCGTTTTTTTCTGAAAATGTAATTACGTAGTGTTCGGTACTTATTTTCATTCTACCATTCATTCATTTTCTACCAATCTCCTATGCCTGTAATTAAAAAATCTAATGAGATCACAGAACTTTGTAGCCTGTGAAAATGAGAATGCTTAATTGGCAAACTTTGTGTTCAAAATGTTAAATAGAGAAGATACTATGTGACGATCGATTTGGATTAAATAACCGACTAACTAGATCACGTCTTCATAAAATAATATGAGTCCTATACATCACACTGCTCGTAAAGAAAAGTTTGATATGTAATATAGCTAGTTAGTAAAATAAAACATTGAAAGTTTTGAAAATGAGGATACCAGAAATACGCAATCCACCACAAAAATCTCTTTAGTCAAAAAACTATGCAGAATCATTGTGCTAACTATGATTAGGGTGGCAGGCTTCAAGCTAGCCTTCTGCTTACAACTCAATAGTTTTAGCTCGTCATCCCATCGAGCCGTGTGTCCACACCGTGGACTATCCTAATTTGGTTTTACGAGGACGTCTTAAGGCTCGCCCTGGGTTGGTTTTTCCACGACGTATGGGCCAGCAACTTGCCTCGAACGTGCACCATAATGGATGTTTACGTAGACTCATTTTGAAAAGTTTCCTAGTTTGTGGTACACTTCAGTAATTACTTTTGCAAGAAGAACAAATATTTGCAGTTCTCATGTACTGAGTATCTCATGTTGCTCGATATGATGCTGCGAGATTGAATCAGAAATAATCAAATTCTCAGAGATGAAGAAGTAATCTATGGTTGAAGTTACGTGCAAAATACAGCTCGGCAAGCAACCTGGACAACGGTGGCAATCTCTCCTCTTTCCAAGTTGGGTTCGAAATTCACTCGGTGAAATGCTGACTTATAAATGTTCTGTTCGAATGGACTTGTTAGCATCTAAGTGACATCCTTCTCAAGCACTATGAAAGGTCAAAACAATGTTGCTCACAGTCTCCTTGATGAGACTGCTGTAAATACGGTATGAATAGTGCTCCTTATTTTGTGAGCTCATTAGTTAAAATTCATCATTAAATTCTGCCCTCTGCACTTTTCATTAATACATAAAAAAATAATGAAGATTAGATTAGGTTAGATTAGATTATTTATTTCTCAAATGTCAGGTTATATGAATTCATATTGAGATTGTCAAAAGGTAAATAAAATGTCAAAAATAAAATAATAAAAAATGACACAATAACAGAAAAACAAATCTTCTAGAAAATACACATTAAATAAAAACAAAATTACAGAAAAAAAAAACAACTTACAAACTAAAATAAACAGGTAGGTAAGTACCTAGTCTTATACCTACGTAATATCAAAAAGTGAATCCACACAAGTAGAAGAAGTGTGAAGAACAAGAAGTGCTGACGTTTTTACAGTAATAAAAGCAATTTTAGTAATAATGTCTTTTGAAACAGTTGCTACATTCGGCAACAGCATTTCTACCAGTAGTCATCCCACTCAACGAGACAGTGTAAATGTCTCCACCACTGACGGGCTTAACCCGCACGTAGGCAGCTTGTCAGTGACAAGCGACACGGGGCCTTGACGAGTCTCACCGAGCACAGGCCAATGCAATGTGGCACAGTCTTATTCAATGCATCAGAAGACTGAAAGAATTAAGTACCTTTTCGTTCCTCGATGACAACATTAAAATAAGCAAATATGATTCGAAATTAAAACATATTATTCATGTTACATTACTTCAGATTGTTTGCTAATGTGGGTTAGTTGACCTATGGTTGTAGGGAGTTCCACTAAATCTTTATCCTTATTATCTCTTTACCAGCTTTCTTTATTCTCATACCAGCTACCTTTATCAGGTTGTCCGTCCACCACACAGGTGTACGTTACAGACAGTATTTACCTTCAGATGGCTCAAGGTTGACCTGAATAAGCGATAAGGCCTACTAAATTGGACCCAAATTTATAAGTTTATATATACGAGTATATCATTGTACAAGTATTTTTTTATTTTATATTTGCTTCTGTACTCGGCCTTTATTTTCCTTCAATACACGTTCAACGCCAAGTTGGAATTACATTGTTACAGTGACAGATAGAGATGTAAGACTGAGTTAGTTCCTCAAAAAGTCAATGTAACCAAAAAAAGCAGATAAGCAAACCAAAGAGGTTAATTAAAAGCCAATCCACCACTTTTTCCATTCCCAGAAGCAAAGTACACTGACAATTTCCGTAGCATCAGCATTGCAATTTTAATTTGCATGTTAATGGAGATTGGCCTTGTCGGTGTAATTGCTCCTAGAAACGGTAAATGAGAGGTTAGGTAATGACAAAAGACACCCCGGGAGCAGTGACGGGTTAGACAAACTGAAAAGAGATTGCCTAACAATGGTTTAGCTCCGCCCTAGGATGAAAATAGTATTCTTAATAATGAAGCTTTCCGGTCACCACAGCCTGTTTTGGACGGGAGGTTTAAAAATGAAATGGAAATTGATTTGAAGGACTTGGCAATCAGTGTTAGAATATGAACATCGATTTTTTGTTTTTTTGACATTTATTAGGGAATGTTAAACAAGTCAAAAAGTTCCCAGTATCGCCATTTTTGCAAATGTTCCACTAATCCCCCTTTTTTCGGTTTCAGAGTCGTGTACTTATTTCACTTCACCAACACTAAACTTTTCACAGTATGTTTATCAAAGCTGATGAAATAAAATGGTTCTTGGGAAATAAAAAAAAACCATTGTAAAGTACCAGGTTCGCGGATTAGCTGGCTAGTAAGCCTAGCACGAACTGATAACGTTTAGGTAATGGAAAGTAAACAATACTTTTTTTTCTTACAGACATAAGAATAAGGAAAAGGAAAAGTGTCATAAAGTCAATGTTTTTTTATTTGATTACAGATATTATACACCTTAATGTAACACTTGGTATGCAATAAAAAAATAAATTGAATGTAAAAAGAGGCGAAATATTTTCGTTTGGTTTAGTTCTACAATTCCAATCCTAACGTCGGTTTTAAAGACTACCTTTTTATAATTGTGCAGAAAACCACACAAGATGATTATAGACTGCCAATAAAACTTTTTACTGCAAATGATGTTATTATTTACGGTTCAAAAAATGTCTTCACAGATAATAAAATGCGGCAGAGTCAAAATGGAGACATCGCGGCATCGTGCGGTCCGTTTAACACTCCAACGTAAATTATGACATCTAATTATAACGCCATTGTCAACTTCGTATTGCATTTAATTTTGTTTGTTGTACACGAGGTGGGGCTGATAAGAGCCATGTCAATGGAGGTAGCGGGGATTTCATGATTTGCGTCTTTATCTTGTTCTTTTCTTTACAACCAGACAACAACGAACACCAGCTTTTTTTATTTATTTATTGAAATGGGTTTGCTTTTTGACCTCAGACTCACCTGATGGTAAGCTATGACGAGGCCGAAGGTGGAACACGCTTACCTAGAATATGCTTATTCACTCTTGCCTTGAAGACACCAAGGTTGTATGTATCCGGAAACACAGTCGCAGGTAGGGCGTTCCACTCCTTAGCGGACCAGAAAGGAAGACCAAACCGCTTAGTTCGGACCGATGGAAAGTCGGCCACATGGGGGTGAAAGCCCTCACGGCGTCTAGTGGCGTCTTTAACACGTCCCATTGCCTATACCTCCGCCACCTCATAGGAATAAGGTGACCCATAATCCAACACGCGGGCTCAGCGCGGATTGTTGGAGGGATCTAACGCATAAACGGTATATATACGTCCCACTGCTGGGCACAGGCCTCACCTGTGATTGTTGGAGGGGTGCAAGGTTAGTGAGCAATCTTAATGTGACATGTTATCAAGCCGCCCTAAGGCCTCTAATTAGGCTTAACGACTGACATCTAATGAAGTCAGCCAGGACCAACTGCTTAACCTGGAGAGATCTAAGGCCAGTGAGAAACCTTGCGGTATCTATACAACTTGCGAAACTATTCTTAAACCCCTCCAGTAATTTGCACCTAGCCCTAGCTGTGGTATGATTCGCGCCACCTCATATTAGAGATGAAGGCTGGTGCCCAGCACTGTGACGTATATAGGCAGTTTATGTTATAATATGTACGTAACACTAAAATGTATAAAAATCGCTTCCTCTCCTGTATAGGACTCCCATAAAATGTCGTTTAATTTAACACGAGAGCATTCAAGTGTGCGCTGATAAATTATACTGCCACCTAGCTACCTGATAATATTGCCGGGTTTTTGTGCCGAAATTAATTTAAAATATACCGGCGTTAATTAAGGGCACATACGCGACGCGTTCTGTATGACCATTTAGACTTAATGTGTGTACTACAAGCACTTTGGGTGTTTTGTCTGATTAATTCAATACCATTGTTAACAGGTCTGCGGATGTGGTGTGAATTTCAGCGTAGTGAGATACTTGAGAGCGTAATTTGTACGTGTTTTAAGGCACAATGGAGGTATACAGCATCAGCGACACAATTTAACCCTTGAAGGTAACTTGCAGCGTATAAAAACTAATTTAATATATTTTATTTAGGAAGTAAGTGGTGCAATTTTCGGGCATCTCCGTGCTTTGGAAGGCTGGTTGACGTCGCTAGATTGCGGCGTTAAGCCTAGTTGGAGGCCTTAGGGCGGCTTGATAACATCTGTCGTTAAGGTTGCTCACTAACCTTACACCCCTTCAACAATTCGCACTGAGCCCGCGTGTTGGGGTATGGCTCAATCCACCTCATAGATTAGGTGAGGCCCGTGCCCAGCGTGGGACTTATGTTATATATGTTATTTATGAAGGCTTTTTATAGGAGTATATTACAGCAAGAATGAAGGTAGGGGCATAGAGGAGTAGAGAGACATAGTGGGGTGCCCGTGAAGGGAACAGCCGTTATAATACAGAAAAAAACAAAGTGGAATGGTATTTTGCATTTAAGTGCACATATCGTAGGTATTAAGGTGCCTCTATATACAGACTGATGTGAATGCCTCTGTACATCAATATGGATGTAGTTAAAATGTTTTTATTTTAAAACTAGTCAAATCACAAGCTTTCTTCCAATTACAATCACAATGTTCCTAGTTCAAGAGGTCCTAGATATTAATTCTGTTCAAATGATAAACAATTTAGAAAACATTCATTCGTTACTTGGTCCAACAGGTTGTTTAAACAACCTACGTTTTAACCTACCCTTTCCTCCAAGTTTTAAGTAACCATATTTTTGAAATTCCTAATAAGTTATCAATAATACCTACTCATCCGTCATGTCTAGGAACTAATTTCAATTAAACAACAGCTTCCAGACAAAAGCTATTTAACCAACATCACCGCACAAAGCAGACAACTAATCCAGGGATAACTTAAAACTTGAGCACCAAAGAGCTGAGCTAATAAAGCCGGCGAAGACAGGCGAAGTCGCGGGAACAACGGAGTCTGAGCCACCTGCGCCCCCGTGATAATGAAACTAAAATGCTAGATTTAGCTGGCACTAGAGCCAAGAAAAAGTGATATGGCAAACAATTTGTGGTCCTTTGAGCCGGATGTTGTCTGGTCCTTCGAACTTTGGGCTCTTTTGTTGGCTCTTGCATTTATGAGACAATCCATCACTTTAAGCGATCTCAAGTGCATTGCCTCGTAAATTTTTAAAAAGAGGGTATGAAGTTTTTTTTTCTTCCCTTAGTGGAAACCCTCTCTCTTCTTTTTCTATCTCTCTCTGACTATTGAGTTATAGTAGCATTCTTAAATATTAAGAATAGGTATATACATTTTTGGACTGCGATTTCGCTTCACCGTCAATGGAGCATAGTTCCCTCCGACCTTTCCGCTTGAAAACACTGGATGTGGTAAAAACCACATTGGGCTTTAAATCGGTCAGCGAAGGTCAGCGAAATGTAGGCTTCTTAATGTTCCATTCACTATAAAAAAACATTTTGAATACCGGCGTCATAATTTATAATTGTTATTTCTTCTCAGCTGCATGTTTTTAGTAAAGGGACGAAGGATTTAGCGGATTAAATTTTCTTACCCGCTGAATTCAGCAATGATAGGTCTGGAACTCAGCTCAAAACTAGAATAATTTCATAATGTCGGAGTTTCCAGTGTCAATTAACGAATAGCATTGTTCGTAGAGGAAATTCTATGAAGTGCTATGATTCATTTTCAGAAAAACTAGTTTGATGGCAACAGCGAACAAAATGAATTGTGGAATGAAAATACAAAAATTGTTGGAAATTCAGTCACGCATCTTTTTTGTTGACAAATATACTTAATTTTTATAGGAACTGTTAGCTGCTTATGATAGCAACAACTTATCTCGTATTCAAACTGAGTTCTTTTGTTTGGTTGTTTATTTATTTATTTGAGAAAATAAAGAATTTTTATTATTATTATTATTATTATTTCAGAAGTTTATTGGATAAAACTATTTTTATAGTTCTGTTCTGTGATCGGAACTTTTAAAGAACAATATTCATCCACTCATGTTTGATCAATGCATCAGGCGGAATACAGCATTGTTAATGCTAAATGACAGAGACAAATTAGTATACTGTATTGGGACAATTAAGTAGAAGAAATAACTTGGCTGATCAATACGGGATGGCATCAGTGTAGACTTCAAAACCTCTGGAAATATATCCGGATCCCTGATTGAGAGCACTACCTACACTCACTTTTTTATTCAGAGCTTTTTTAAACAGTAACCCCGACAGAAACAGCAACATAGAAGTTCCAGTTATGAAACAATTCGCTTTTCGCGTGACCGTACGAAATATAAATCAAAGTTAAGCATTTGCAGTTTTTGAACACCCAAAAACTCGTCACTGAAAAAATTGTAAAGCTAGCAAACGCACCAAACAGTTTGCGCGCCCGTCGGCTGACTCGTACAATTTTAACGCCCGGTAGTTTATTTGCACTGACGTGTACGCCCGGACTGGCGCTGTAAGGTTGTCAGAATTCTAGAAATATTTAAATTTAAAAGAATTTACTTCAATAAATAATATTTTTGGAGGGAAAGGAAAGGCTTTGCCTGGGCAAAGCTGTGAGTGGTCAAATTGATAAAGAAAATATATTATATTGATAAATGGTTTAAATTAGGAAATTATGTTTGCTGATGCCAAGTAATGCATACTGTGTCGTCAAATGCGATGTGTAACCGACCACTTTTGACAAAATTGAATGACGTTTCATAGGGCAATCACTTTAAACTATCGGTCCTGGCTAAGGTTGAAAAGTCAGTATATAAGTCATAAAATCAGTCGGGGTCATTCAGGCGGTTAAATAACATCTGTCAGTGGCCTGACTCTTAACACGTGGAATAAATGTGGGTTGTTAAGTTGGAAATAGGGTAAGTACTAGAGCTAAAGTGGAAAATTATGCGTCAACTGGTAAAGTAAGAAAAAAAAAACAATTGACAAATAAAATAGATATCCAAAAAATTCAAGCATACAAACAAAATCAAACGTGTCAAACAAAAAGGCTCTGTAGGCCTGACAAAGCTTCACGCTATAATTATAGCCGCTTGAGCTTTTAGCAGGCCGCATACAACTGGCCGCTCTGGAAATCTATTGGGGAGGCCTGATGTTCAGCAGTGGACGATGGCTGCTAATGATGATGATGAAACATACATAATATACTTTGAAAAACACATTTTTTATACTCTCCGGTAGTTGGCAACTTTTTGACTAAATTGTTTGTCGATATTTCTGAATCCTAACGAAGTTACCATTTCAAATTGAGCAACCCTCGATATCGTTGTTCAACCTGCAGCCGCAGGCGGTTGATCAATTGTTTGTACATTACACCCCGTGCCAAATTAATTGGTACACATTTCATTACATATTCAATCGTTTATATCAACTGTGCCTTGGTAAATATGCCTCCAATCGACCCATATGGGTTGATTGATGAAATATCAGAAAAAAGGTTATTTTATTTTTAGCATTAGGGATAATGCATTATCATCTTATTAAATATAGGAAAACCAGAAAAAGACATTGGGTCTTGGCTTCAGGCAGGAATCGAACCCGCATCTTTCGGAAACTGGGCGATTGCACAAACCATTGTGCTACCGAGACCATTAAAAGACCGGCCAAAACCTGGCTGCCAGGTAAAAATATACCAGAAAAATTCAGCCCGCCTGTTAATGGTCTCGGGTTCAATTCTCACCTGAAGCCAAACGACATTGACATTGTCAGCTCAGCAAGAAAGAAAAGTTTCTAAAATACATATCAACTTTGATGCTGACAGCACATTATAAATTATAATTACTTCTTCATAAGATGCGAATGATAATATGAGTAACAAAGAAAACAGAATGTGGAAAAAGGTTCCAACTACGAAAGCACTATAAAGCATACCTCTCTCTCCATCTTTTTTTATTCCGTTTCTATTGCTGGCTTAAAGAAATTCAGAAATGGCGTGGCACATTTTTTGATCTAGTCATCAGTTTTTGTGTTCTGCAGAATATTTCACGTATGGGAATATAAGAGTTCCGTAGTGAACCAACAAATTAATAACGACACAGAGGTAGAAAATCGATGGGACCGGAACTTTTTGTCCGGAAAGCATTGTTCCGATAATCCGGTTCGGGACAATGCCACACGGCCCGGCGAACATCCATATCAGACGACATGAATTTATCATATTATGTATATTGTTTTGATATTCATTATTTTATTGAAACTATGTGATATGTAACCTTTGTAAAAGCAATGAAGAGAGCGACACGTTGAAACAATCGAATTATACACAAAGGTTTCCCTTTATCGATAATACAATAATTTGACTCAAGCTAACATTTCACAATAATGTTGTACCTAATGCAACAAAGATCTACTACCAAACCTGCCTATTTAGTGCGCAATCTCTTGGTCCTTCGAGCCGGATTGAAAATGCACGTTCCCTCCGTGTCGTAGTAACACGGCAATCCATGAAAGCCATGTTAGATTTTCCTCATCAAAATGTTGACAGCGCATAGACAATGCAAAATGATAACGTCAGTCAACGCGCAGCTTCCTTTCTACTCAAAACTGTTGACGCAGCAAACATGGCTTGACAATAGACTTCGAATTTAGGAGAAAATAATGATACAACAAACCATGCGTTGGTAAAATCAGGTCCAAAGTCTATATTTTGAAATGGACATTTCATTTCTATTCATTTCTATTTGTTTTGGCAACGTAAATTGAAGAGTATGATCTATATACGACTGACTAAAAATTGCATACCATATTTTGATATCAAATTTTCCTTCATTGAAACATAATAGCTGTATTCTATTGCAGAATTTCCTTTACGATAAAACTATAACTAGCATAGCTTATGTGAGTATTTTTCATAAAACCTTTAGATATTATCAACAAACAGAACCTTAGATTAAACGCTTGAACTTTGAGTTTGGATTTAGCGATCTATTCCTTTCTAATACCAAAAACTAATACCAATGGTATTTGTTTGCTATCGTAAACAATTTTCTGATCCGAACGAATACCAAATTTTAAATATTTCAATGTAGTTTTGGTATTCGTCCGGAATAGAAGTTAATTACGATTACAAACAAATACCATTGGTATTACTTTTTGGTATTAGAAAGGAATAGATCGATTTTAGCGAGTCATATTCGAAACTATGATTATAAGTTGTTACTCCGAGGTATTGCACAAATGGATTTTGAAGTAAAAGGAAAAATAATCTTCATTGATGTAAACTTAAACATTTTTTATTACGACAAGTCATAACTTAAACATTAGAAAAACAAAAAATAAAACCACTTATTCGGACGTCTTGAAGGTGGACTCATACTCACTAAAACAAATTATGAAAAAGGTGTTAGATAATGTGTATAAACTAGAAATAAACTACCTATTTTTTACTCAAGGTCACCTTTTCATAATCGTAAAAGATTATTTAAACCTCTTAAGATTCCTAATTTTCGTCCATTCCTACCTCACAATGCCTAAATACCTTTCATTAAGACGTTTTCCTCAAGAGAGCAGCGTAATGGCTGCCTTTATTGGCTATTCCGCACAATAATCGCTGATTATTATTACATTACTAAATCAATTTCCCGGGGAAATGGGCGGCTGAAACAATTTCGCAGTTTTGCCGGGGAAAGCGCGTCCCCGCAACAATGCCGTTATTGCTCCGGCCGTTAATTTATGTTGTGGGCAACTAGGACTTTCACCTGAGGTCGTGCAGAGTAGACATTTCAGTAAACCCAACTTGTTACTCATTGTACGACGTCACAATTTTTTGTTAAATGATCAGATGCGGATCATATAATATCTACTATTCTGTACACTAACCTACTTTTCTTATAAACTTTCCTCTTCCTGTGGTTTGTTTGGAAGAGATCGCTTTTTAGCGATAAAACCGCCCAAATGGTATATTTACTTGTTCTTACCTGTAAGAATTATTGTTATTTAGTGTGCAATAAGGAATATTTACTTACTTACTTATATTTTTTCAAAATTACGTTATGCCATTGTTTTTCTATTTTCGCTAGGGCGAAAGACGGTTTTTTTTAGTCACAAGCGACATTGGAATTCCAAGCTTTTGGATGTGGATCCATGTGGTCCTTAAAGGCGAAATGACGCCTTACTTAACAAGTTAAATAACTGTTTTTTTTAAATTTACTAGATAGATAGATAAACACTTTATTGCACACAAAATAACACATTTGTAAGGAATGCATGTTCACATGAATGTACAATTTATTTATTTCTAGCTGTTTATGACCGGGTAATGGGGTGAGCGGAAGGCTCTCAACCCCTAGTACTCGTATTTAAGTAACATGTCTAGATGTTGCTAATAGATGGCAATCAGACGTAAGTTAAATAAGTAAGTATAAAATATAATTATATAGTGCTTCTAAAAATTGGACGTGCGTACAAGCTTATTCCGGTCAAGCGCATACTCCGGAGTGTTTTCTCAACCGAAACATTACGAGCTCGTAAGAGTTGCACGTGTGGCATTGAGCAGATCCATACATCAAAACGAGCTTTTACACACGCTTATAAAACGCTACTCTCAAATCGCCCTCAGACCTAACTGCTGACTTTTTCTCCTCTGTGGCACCTTACGCACAAAGTTCGTATGCGTTTGCGGTCACAAGATGGATGCTTTAATTTGTCTAATGGTTGCTTATTAGGGGCTGAGACGTTCTCAGGTTGTTAGCAAACTCTGATTTGGACAAGTTTGTGGAAGTACCTTTGCGATTCCGTTTATACAGGAGGCGGCCAAGATTGGTTCGAATTGAAGGTAAATCTACAGCATTTTGGGGTTAACTCAAATGTATCCATAATTCAGATTCAATTGCTAATGTACCTATATAAGTAATTACGATACCTTATATGAATTCAGACGTCTAGAACTGTCTTAATCTATTCCATATCTTGATTCAAAAACAATATCTACTTAGACATTATTTGCACAAGCTAACTTACTGATTCAAAATACATATTTTAAAAAAATAATCAAATTTTGAGATTTTATTCGAGCTTCCGCTTAATTAGAACACATAAAAATAGTTTTGCTAAACTAAAAAATTGAAAAAGCGTAATTGAAGGATAGAAAGGGAGTCCGTTTTCCAGCAGTGGGATCAAAACGGCTTTTTTAAGATATGAACGCGTTCTTGAGTGGAGACCGCGTCTCGGAAAGAGTAGTGTAGGACGTCCTCAGACAAGGTGGAGTGATGATTTGTGCAGCATGGCTGGCAGGAGCTGGATCAGAGCAGCCGAAGTTCGATTCAGTCGCGTTTAATAGTTGTGGCTTATGTCCAGCGGTGGACTGCAACTGGCTGATGATGATGAATAAGATTTTAAGAAGTTTAAAACATGGACACCAAAAACACAAATTCATATAAAAAGTGTACTCGTATACCGAAAGTCTCGTTACATCAGCCTGTTCGCTAAACAACGTGCAATCCATTAGAGTAATGGTGCAGTCTGACCCTCCCTAAATGCCTTTTTACTCTTTTCAAAGTGCATGATATAATGGCTGTTGTGGGCTGCTGAATGCGATAGCTACGGATGTGAATTTCACGAATGTGAAGTAATTAGCCGATGACCTGAAATAAATTCCAGCAGTTTCTATATTTAGAAGTCAATTGTACTGAAATAAACACAAACTTGGTTGTTACCTACGTTTCTTCTTAACTAAAGATAAATATGTAAAACGAAAACTAAAAAAGACCACAGAACTGTTGTAATTTTTATTTGTACACAATGGCGCCAAATCCCAGCTAGTGGCTCATACCCCTGTTCGCTGAAACACCTGATTTGATTTTTTGTTTCCCAAACCGAAAAGTACTTTGCACTTTAATTTAAGTGTTAATTAGTTGAAAGAATATGATAGACCAAATGTCATTTTCTGGTTTTCAGATATTAGTAAAGATACTGCGTGGAAAATGCTAAAAAGAATAATAACCTTAATATGATAGATTTTTCGAAAATGACTTAATTCTTGTTAAATAACCTTTCATTTTACAGCACCCAATTAAAAGTATATATTCGAACTTAAAAAAAATCTAGGTTACAGAAAAATACTCATATATAGCATCGGAATATTATTTTAGGGCCGTCAATAATGGCAATTCCACGAATTCGTAGCAATCAATCGTCCACCAAATACTAACATTTTTACGTTACACGCTTTTGGCAAATAAACTGGTATTGGATGAAAATATTTCTAGCTGCCAATTTCACCGTAAAAACCAAACTTATTCATTTTCCATTGATATAAAATAAAATACAATCCGTGTTGCGCTGAATCCACCAAAACCAAGTTTGGGCGCAAAATAGTTTTCCATTTCAGTGCGCTGTCAGACTTTAGGTGTTATTTTTTCACGATGCTATAAATTTTGTTTGGATAGTATTTTCAAATACGGATTAAAAATATTCGGATTTGATATGAAAGTAAATTAGGGGAATATTTGGAGATTTCTTAATCAAGATTTTTTACAAGTACAAAATGCTCTTTTCAATACAACGACTATGGTGAACATAAACGGTTACCGAAGCCGTTGGCACAGTATAAACCATACAGTAGGCTATCTAAGGCCGCCCACGGAGTTTTTAGCCTAGCATGCACTCAGACACGCGGCACAGCCCGTCCGTACTGCCGCCTCCCTATGCCTCCCTATTTTATGCTAGCGTGTGCGTGAAATTGCGTGTGCGTGATATCGCGACACGGCGCGCGACGCGCACGCACACATTCAAACCGAGAGTGGCACGTTTGTATGTAGATGTTCTACTGTATGGTTTATACTGTGCCGTTGGAGACGTGCATCTATTCTTACAAAGACCCAGAAATCATTTCCACCATTTATTTACCTGTTTCTTAACGCTCCCCGATCTGGTAATTGAAAAAAAACCGGGTTCCAGACCTTAACTTCACCTCCATTGAAGCCAGAATTTAATCTCGTGATGAGATACGAGATTTCCCCTGTCCTGAACATTCCGATTCAAAAAATCGTCCCTAATACCGTAAACCTCTTGTACGGGCGAATCCACGGATGCCAGATGCACGGTGCAATCTCTCTCTTTGAGTTGCGTTATCGAAAATGTAATATAGACGAACGGGCTCCGATACTGGTAATACTAATAATACTACGATACTGGTAATCGCGGGTGTTTTCCAGCGGAAGAAATGCGCTCTGGGGGCTGGCCAAGAGCAAAATGCCAATAAGTCTCTTCAGGACAAAAACTCATCAAATGTAATTTTGGCGACCTGTAAATCTTGTAATGCATATATAACATTTTTGGCGCTTGCTACTCGTAAATACTAAACAAGTACTACTTTTAAGTTAATGTTTAAGGCATCCGCAGAATATCAGCGTCGTGGTGCTGGGTCACGCACGACATGACGTGCTGAGCGGGGACCTTTTTGGTACTATTACTGTCGTGTACCTACCTTTGTTTGTTTTTAATTGTGCCAAATAAACTTTTTCATTTCATTTACAAGTTTTATTAAGTTTCAAAAAGCTGAAAATACAATTAAATAAACAAAAATCAGTTTAGCTTCAAGGTTTGAAGAGCCTATGATTTTTCTAGAATTTTTAGTTAGTAAGAAAGTGTCATCTACTTAAACATTATACACAACATCTTCTGACTGTCAGAAGATTGTCTGACCATAATGGCTTCTTGTTAAGAAATTGCAAGTGCGTAAAGACCCGCAAGAAACTACACGAAGAATTAAAATACATTAATCTACACGTCTTCAGTACTACATGATATTAGCAAAACTCCTTCAATAATACAGGGCACAGACGACATAGAAAACTAATTTGAAACCCTGTCTAACCATTGTAGTTTTACCATGTCCATCGCTCTATCATTAAATATTTTGCTTACTGGTTACAGTGGTTACATTACAGGAAAAGCAAAAAGTACACAAAGGCTTTGGCAAACCATTTCAGGTAACATAAGAAGGCATGGAATAGGATGGTTTAAACAAAGGGAGTCCTTTGTGTGAAAGGTGTGAGTAGTTTTTACAACTGTAAAATAAACTAATGATTTAATAATAAAAATATTTAAATAGGTTACTTGTGATAAAAAAGTGGTATACGGAATCAAAACGATTCGTACTCTCTGAGCAAAGCATTGACTGTGTTGACAGTCTGAGACGACACAACGACACTTCGCAACATGTTTACGCTCTAGTAAAGAATAGTACTGTCTCGTTATTATTTTTTAATTCATAATATTTAATCAACAGAAATAAAAAAATAGATAAAAAGCCTCGCAAACACTTCCGCGGTTGACTGCGAATGCAATTTAAATAATTAATTAAAATAAATCAGGTAGGTAGGTTCATCATTTTTGCATACTTAAGATGTGCCATTTAAGCGCAGTGCCAAACTTTATTATTTGCTATTATTGCTACTTTGGGCGGCAGAGCGTTGACCAAGTAAGCGTTTGTCCAGTATACGATCATCGTAATAATTATGAACCCTGGGTACACGTACTTGCCGCTCGAAGCAGCCTTGGTGCATTGACTATGCTGCAGTGCAGTCAAACGCTCCCGTCCCTCATGGTTAATTTTTAGCCGAAGGTATTATTATAACACATTATAACACGGTCAAGTTAACTACGTCAAACCCCGTGGGCAATTTTTGACGTCAGTACTAACATAACCTATCCTACGTCTTTTTTTATTGTATTATCATTGATATAAACATATAAGCTCATCAAATCAGGGCACCGGCATCATCGGATCATCAATTGCAAGCTCGGCGTGAGCGAGATTCGGACCGAATTGACACAGTATAATCTTACAGTAAGCTATCTACATAGAAACGTGCCACTCTCGGTTTGAATGTGTGCGTCCGCGTCGCGCGCCGTGTCGCGATATCACGCACACGCGATTTCACGCACACGCTAGCATGAAATAGGGAGGCATAGGGAGGCGGCAGTACGAACGGGCTGTGCCGCGTGTCTGTACGCTAGGCTAATAACTCGGCGGGCGGCCTTAGATAGCCTACTGTATGGTTATACTGTGGAATTGAGGTCCAGATTCGATTCCCGGGTGTAATCTTGTTTCACGCTGACGTGGGCTGAGTCGCTCTACGATTCGCCACGTAATTCCCTATGTCCGGTTATATTTTGGTCTCGCTTCAGACGGGTCTAGGTTAGATATTTTGTGAACAAATAAAAAAGGCAAAGTCAGGCAATACAACCATATTGATCTACAGCACTGAAAATTGTTGGGTGATAATTAATAAAATTGTTATGTTCCTCTTATTATCATAGAAAACGTAACCGTTTTTTTATGTGAGGAAATCCTCATGGGTTACTCGCCACATGGGGGCATGATAGCGCCTGTGGGACGCAGGCACTTCCCCCCGCCGTATGCACTCCCAGTGACCCCGAAGGCTCCCCTTTAGTCGCCTCTTACGACAGGGCGATAAAACATAGGCCTCCTCCAACTGTCTCCATTTCTCTCCGTTCCTTGCTAGCCTTCTCCGTAGTAGTCCAGCAACCTTCTGGACATCGTCTTCCCATCTTTTATATTGTCGTCCACGATTTCTTTTCCCACATCTGGGAAACCACTCGTTTACGTCGTTTCTGTTGACCATCTGCTGTCGTTTCTTCTCAACGTCGTGTCCAGTCCATCTCCACTTTTGTGTTCTGACTCTGATTTCCAGTATACACCATGTACTAAAAGTCATATACTAAATATTCTAAATTGTTCTGGAACATCTAGGTATAAAGAGAATAGTAAGTTATGAAATTGTAATCAGTCATGGCCATTATTGGCTGTCATGTCTCTTGTTTTCACACACTGTCAATACACTGTTTTCCAGTACAGTTTTAAATGTCTAGAACACAATGCCAACATACTGAATGTGTCCCTGCAACGATAGATTCAATTGTTTTCAGCGTGTACGAAAAGCAGAGCCGTATTGAGGCCCAGATTCGAATCCTGGGCGTAATCTTGTTTCACGGTGCCGCATACGATGAGACGCCATACGGCTCTGTGTGTTCGCTCATTTGGGCTTTAGCCAACCGTATAAGAGGTACAAGTACAGCTGCTATGTTGCTATACGTAACTGAACCCACAGCTTGTTTTAATGTATTATTTGTAACCAAGATTTTTACTCTGCTGTATAAAGGTAACTTTGAGATTTTTCTCTATCACCGACAACTGATTCATATAGTTTTTTAAAATTTAAAACATTCTATGACATAGAATATTTTTTTTTAAAATCTGCTAAATACGTGTGTGATTCCAAAATTTAATTAGAGTGGATTGCTATTTGAGTTTCTCTGAGTTGCTTCCCGACACGGAAGCCCCCATACAAGATGCCGGTGACGAGGTGCCTACCACTCTGTTTAGCTCGCGCCAACAAATATATAACCTATATGCCTACATTGAGGTGCCCGTGGCGCAGTTGCGACAGTGATCGGCGACGATCGCTGTTGTAAAGCAACACAGGCCGGGTCAGAAATGGGATGGGTGACCACCCGACCGAGATTTAGTGATGTATTTTTCGGGCATCTCCGTGCTTCGAAAGGCACGTTTAGCCGTTGGTCCCGGTTGACGTCACTAGATGTCAGTCGTTTAGCCTAGTCAGAGGCCTTAGGGCGGCTTGATAACATCTGACATTAAGGTTGCTCACTAACCTTGCACCCCTCCAACAATCCGCAATGAGCCCGCGTGTTGGAGTATGGCTCGTTCCACCTCATAGTTGAGGCCTATGCACAGCAGTCGGACGTGTATAGGCCGCTTAAATCTCAATTATTATTTGCGTTAGTGTTACTGGTCCAGTCAAAAACAAACAGGTGGTCTGATTGATTAGATCTCTCCCCGCCATAGCAGAAGCCATTAGTCTAATAGACAGTCGCATATCTGCCGCATTTACGTTGCTAACCAAACGCTATGTCTGATTGGCTTTTACTGTGTATTCCACTGTTGGCACTATCATAATTGACAGTATATGCGCTGTCATGTCCATAATGTTAAAAGCTGTGTGAAATAATTGGTTACACAGGGTGGCCGGGAAGTTTAGGTCCAAAGCGAATATTTAGATTCCTTGTATCAAGGTGTTCAAATCATCCCCATGTACCAAGTACTCGCCAGAATGAAAAAATAAATAAAAACCAATGTTAGGAAAAATTCATAAAAAATTCTAGCTCCTAAACTAAGCAAAATCACCACGATTGAAAATTTTGCGCGGATTCCGAGTTACGAAAAATTGACGTAGCAGTGAAATACTGACACAACAAACATTTAGTTTTCAGATTTCATCTCCCCTACACAATGACAGTATACCTATCCATACTGTACATTGCACAGTCGATTTCCTCCTGTGTCTAAAAATAGGGAAACAAACTGATTACCCGTATTTTCACCTAATGCAAGTGCGTGCTACGTACGTGGCTCGTACGTGATGCGTTTGCAAGTTTCTTCAAAGGCACTCCCTCACCGGGAGCTTTATAATGTAACTAGCGGCCGCCATCGACTTCGTCCGCGAATGTAAGAAAAAAATATATTTTTCTATAAAATGGTTTGGCTACAATTTATAGGAAAATAACACTTTTTTGCGCTATTCAGATGTATATAAGCTATATTATTGTAAAGTTTCATTAAAATCCATTCAGTAAGTTTTACATGAAAGAAAAACACGGCACATCTACACATACACAAACTTAGAACGAAGAGTACAATCTGCCACTTTGCTTAGTGTTCGTGGACTTTGACAACGCCTTCGATTCGGTTGATACTTGTGCGGTGCTGCTGCAGTCTCTTCGAAGCTGCCACATTGACTATAGGTACATCAAAGTGCTGAAGTGCTTATACGCGAATACCATGTCAGTCCGAGTGCAGGAGCAGAGCACGAGGGCGATTCCTTTTGCAAAGGGCCAGGGAGACGTCATCTCACCGAAGCTGTTTACGGCCGCATTGTACGCCTTCAAGCTCCTGGAATAGCAAGGACTCGGCATTAACATAAATGGCCAGTATATGACTCACCTTCGGTTTGGGACGATGTAACTTAATAGTTTTGACTTTAAGTATAACATTACAATATAACATGCCTGACTGATGACCATTCGCATAATGTAACATTTAGTATCTGAGATTAGAATTTCGAGCATTCACTATTGATTTAGTTGATTGATGTTACTAGTTGTATTAAGATATTACACGTCATTGTAATATTACAAGGTGCACATTCTAATGCTTGGTTCTATTCTTTCACTGATATAAGCTCCTTTTGTATCATTATGCGCATTGCAATGCTGGGTTCTTCTCCCTCACTGATGTATTGCTCGATTCTGTACCATTACATTACACGTGAATGCTCTGGGTGAGGGAGCACCTTAACTTCACTTATTGTTATTATATGCACCCCTACCTTTTTATTTGGTAAAGAACTTTGCAGAGCTTCCGTTTTAATAATGCGAGCGACCAAAGTGTCTTTGTTACAGGTATCCGATTCATTGTGAGTAAACGTAGTTCTGTAGCTTTTATGGTGTTACTAGAGGCACATGAATTTTTATGAGTGTAACTATTGCCAAATCTTTTTATAGTCTAACAAGATTATCTTGGTACCAAAACTATGTGTAATATTTACTTGATAAACTTACTTTTTAATAATATGTTGATCTATTTTTTAAATAAATGTCTCTTGAAAGTGACGTAAAGAAACGGATTGCAGTGAGTGGTTTGTGACTTGAGAAATTATAGCTTTTTGCGAAAGTACTCTCGTTGGAAGAATTGTAGTTGAATAGTGTAACAGGGGTTTTAGACACTGAGACAAAACTAAAACAAACTAACAAAACGTCTCAATTCTGCGCCTCATAGTTGAGGCCTGTCTCAGCTATGAGCTGACGCGAGCCATACTACTACACGCGAGCTCAAAGAGTATTGCGAGAAGGGTGCAAGGTTAGTGATGAACCTTGTTGTAAGATGTTAACGAGCTGCCTTAAGGCCTTCGACTAGGCTTAACGACTGACATCCAGCGATGTCAGCCGGAAACAACTGCTTAACGTGTCTTCCGAAACGCGGAGCGGCCGGAAGACAACATCGCTAAATTGCCACTTCTTTCACTATTCATACTTTGTACTGTAAAACATTGTCACAACTGCACCACGGGCACCTCATTTAAATATCTATGTCACCGGAAAATAACAAGAACCGTAAATTTATAAATTTCCTAGGAAATTTATAAACTTTCGTAGGATTCTAAACGAGAGATAAATTGTATTATTTTACGCCCTCATTTCAGGAAATTTATAAACTTTCGGAACGCCTCCGTAAAATAATAAGTGGGCGGTAACCAAACGCCATGTGCGCTCTGATTGGTCGAATAAGTCACGTGTCATTCCTCTCCTCCGCCATTCAATTTTGGTTGAAGGCCAGTTTCAATGTTTTATAATTTGTAAGAACAATTCATCTTCGTGTTCATTGTATAATTTGCGGCTACCTCTCCGGCGATGAGAAACACCTATAAAAAATCTAAGCAACCCAGATAACGGTTGTATGATCGCTTCTTACCACGATGGGTTCAAATTCCCTCGGTGAAATGCGGGCTTCTGAATGATCCGTTCGTTTACCGTGACGGGAACTCAGTGTGCTTCTGACTACCCCATTTGGGATATGATCGAGATGGTATGCCATGTTTTGTATGTTATATTTTATAAGTGTATTTCATTTTTTATAAACTTTTTGATATCGTAAAACACGATTACTGCTGTTTTATTTTGATTAAGTAGGGGTTATCAGTCTATTAATTGTAAAAAGTAACCCGTTAAACCTACCCAGTTTTAAAGTCAAAGTCCAATCAGGTAGGTATTCGAAACTGATAAATGTACAGTTTGGCAAGTCCGATTGTACCATAATCTACGAACACAAGCATTGCTACTGTCAACATCGACCAATCAGAGGGCAGTGTGTTATTTTCCGTAGTTCATAAAAGCGTAAAATTAAAAGCTCTTCTGTGATTAGTCGAACCGTTTAGAATCTTACGAATAGATATCCGTAAGTTTATAAATTTACCACGAGTCGTCGCAAATTTATAAATTTCCGGAAATGTGGGCGTAAAATAATACAATTTATCTCTCGTTTAGAATCCTACGAAAGTTTATAAATTTCCTAGGAAATTTATTAATTTACGGTTCTTGTTATTTTCCGGTGACATCTATATCATATATGATTAAAATATCTTATTGGTCTAGTCCAAGAGTGACTCTTTTTTGTTCGAGGGCCGGTTTTCATGGTTTTCGATTTTTTATGTTTGTCTCGGCCGCATATAGGAGAGTAATAATATTAAAATGAAAATTGGAAAAAAAAACACTACCTGTTAAACGAGACGGGATCAAAATATGTGGGATTTGTCAAATTAGTATTGTTCTTATGAAGTTAACACACTCAACAGTTCAATAGCATTTGACATACCAACGACTGTAGAGAAAGCTAGTAACATATAAACCGAACATATCATAGCAGCTACTCATCGTGATAGCTTTTCTGTAAGCAATAAAACCTTTATATTCCAAACAATAGAAAATGCCTCTTTAGACAAAATATCTCTCGCTCGAGCAAATATAGATGTATCTGTTAATTGCCATCCCCCACACAACGGAACGATTTCCCGTCTTACAAATCCCCTCCCTCAGTATATACATATGAACATATTATACATACTAAATGGTTATTGTACCATGCTCCCCACATCCGGAGGGTCGCACAATGGTTCAGATATTGGCATTCCTTGCCGTCAATACAACTATTGTGAGCAGAGTTAATGACAAATCACTGAAATCTGTGATGCCTGAATAGTTTGTTATGACTTTTATTTAATAACTATCTGATTCCAATCACAACTAACGTAAGCAACATGCAAGCACCAACAAATTTGAATTCCATTTTTCTTTCTTATTTTCTAACTGAAATTATTTAACTGGAATTGTGCATTTCTGTAACCATGCTTGAAAACTGAACAAATAAAAAAAAATGAGTCGGCACCTTAGTTTACCCATTTCCGTCAATCCTCCTGGCTCTATGGCAAAGAAATGTCAATTGGCAAGAACTAGATGAAAAAACAGCAATGGGTAGCCTGATGTGCCGTCGTCTGTAGATTGATTTCATGGAAACAGATTTCGTCATGATGTTAAAAAAAAAAGTTTCATGATTTTAAGTCATTTAATGAACTTTGTGACACCCTAAGCTTTGATTACGAGTAAAATACATAATCTTCAGCAAATTAGATCCTTTCAGCAGGAATAAGTCTAACATGTTTCATTTTTTTATGTTATTTTGGCAGCACTGTATTGTTGCCGTCGTTACGATAACAATCCATTTTTGAAGATGTGCTGTTTTTTCTTATTTTCTCTGTTCCTTTACAAAGAAATCTGTTTATTCTACAGAGCAAGTAAAAACTGGTTTTCTTAGCTTCTGCAAATGATAGTTTATCTAGTCAATTTCAGCCCCACTACAACATTGCTGAAATTTTAAAACTCCAAAGAAAAAGCCTTTAGAACCGTCATTATTGGAATACTGACGTGCACGCCTGAATGGGCCTTTTGATATACATCGTCCTCTCCCATTGTGCCATAGAAGGAGTACGAGTAACGTGACGTCACGTTGTGGTATTAAAATACCTCAGATGACAATGCCTTTAAAAAATATAAAAATTTGGCTACCGCCTTTTGGCCTTTTTTGTTAGGCTTTTATGTTTGCCCCATTCTGTGAGAGATGCTTGGTATTTCCCTGCTCGATCGAATCAGAAATGATAAGTTGAAGTGGCAGTGGGTGGGACACAAAACGCGGAGAACCGATGGCCTTTGGGACGGAAAAGTTCTAGAATGGCGACAGCGTACCGGACGACGTTCCGCGGACTGACGATCCGGTCAAGGTCGCGGAAAACCGCTGGATGCAGATAGCGCAGGACCGATCGTTGTGGAGATCCTTGGGGGAGGCCTATGCCCTGCAGTGGGCGTCGTTCGGCTGAAATTATGATATTTATTAATTTCTACATTCGCAGCCATTGGACTCCTGTGCCATGAAAATACTTTGAACTTCACGTTTACTTTCAAATTAAGGTTTTTCAGAAAATTGCAGACTTTATAGCTACCAGCTTTCCCCTTCATAATGCTCTGCTCACTTAAAAGTGCTCAAAGGCTTTGCATCCAAATAAGCTGATTGCATTACTCTCGAACAACCACAACAGTAAATAAGAAATAAGATATACTTCACACAAAATAGTTAAGCTCCAAGAACTCCTAAGAATGTAAGTACAATTTAGGTGGCCTTATCAAGCGATGTCGCCCAGACAAAGTAGCGAAACTAGAAAAATAAATGAATATTTGATATCGAACTCGAAGTCTTTAAATTAAAGTCACATAAATAATTCACTTCATAATAATTTTCTGACAGTTATGCTTACTACGAGTTTAATACGGTTTTAGCAACTGAGAACAGCCAATAACTCATCGAAGTATAAAACAAGTTGACTCGAGAGCATCATCGACAGTCAAATAACTATGAAAATGTGAACACAAAACACTTTTACTGCAGGATTTCAGTTTTATGGAGTTTTTGAAACGACTTATCATTTTCCCCATAAACTTTTAATAGTGTCATGAAGACGGAGTCTGTGGGCCGGAGACAAGGGATTTTTTACTGCGTATTTGACTGCTTATAAAGTTGAGGAATAAATAAAAATTGTACTTACCGTGCGGCGAATATTCATTAAGCTATTTCGTGGTTGTGGATATTTATTGTTCACTTAAACTTTAAGCACTAAGTTTTCAAAAATTGAATTTTGCAGAGTACTTAGCTCTTGGAATTTCAAGCTTGCTCTAAAAATATTTGTATCAAACTGATTGGTTATATTGCTTTGAATCATGCCTTCTACTTTTTTTTGCATCAGCAAATGCAGTTATGGTTATCTGAGGCTTGGAACTTGAAAACTTGGAAATGGTAGTGGAACTTGAGGTAAGCAACACATGCCTACTCTCTATCGCGCTAGCAGCCAGCTGCCAGCCTTAGGAGGAGCAATCTCGACTCCAATGTACGATAACACTGACCATAGTCCCTGTAGACATGCAATATCGCCTGTCTAATGATTGTTTCACAAACTGCTATAACTCTAAGTCTCTATTACTGACCTTCATTTGTAAATTATTGTTTTTAGTTTGTAGGCAGTAGATGGTTCTTGTGTTTTCATAATGCTTAGGTAAAATGCATACTTGATCAAGTACAACACAACTAGTAGAAGTAAATAGTCATAATACATCTTCAAAATTAGCGAATGATTTGGAATTATAAAGCTTCTGAATTAGTTCGTTATAGTTTCAGATCTAATGACTTCACCTATGTATTATGAAATATTGAAACAGACAACACGTAAAATATTTAAACAATTCCATGGAGGGAAATAGCCAAATTCCACTTGAAGCTTACACGGCGCCGTAATTTGGAATGGCCTCACCATTCCATACTCGTAAATTGGTATATTCATGCAAACAGCAATAAATATTTCGATGAGGCTCGTTGCCATAGTATATCATTTCGAATAAAAATTGTAAAGTTACCACTTTCGCAGTGAAATAAAGTGGTTTCAGGAAATAAGATAAATAGTGGAAATTATTATTGAAAAGCAATCAGAATTTCAACAACTTATAACGAATATTAGGTCATCTTTACCTTTCTTTTTACTATTTTCGGACTTCCCGCGCTCCAGAGGAAGGGCAGTAGGGATGTGTAAAGGCTCCCCTGCCTTGAAGCGGCAGGCACTACTTACTAAGCCCCCCGGTGACGTGTTTCAGCGCGTATCCAGAGGTGTAAACTCGGGGCCACCGGATTCCTGGACAGAGTGCTTAACCACTGAGCCACGACGTTCCACAAACTGTCAGCGCCAAATTTGATGTAACATGATGGCAAGTTTGTTTGCTGTGTAGTGTGTGAGACAACTGAGACACACACCGAATCTGAGTGTCAGATATTACTTGCCTGGATATAGAAAGTTTTGACATCCGCAAAACACATACCGACTAAGTATGAAGCAAACAGCAACTGTTGCGTCTGCTCTACTTAGCAAACTTAAGTACTTACTAACATTTGACTGAGATAGTTAGCGCTTCTGATTGGAGATGGGCAATCTAGTTTGCAAGTTATTTGACTTTGTTTATTCACTAACAGCCGCCCGCAACTACTTCCTCATGGACTTACATTATAGCCTTCCTCAAAAAATTTGCTAGTCATCACAAAAATATTATTTCAATTCGAACCAGTCGTC
Source organism: Udea ferrugalis (assembly GCA_950022985.1). Lineage (NCBI taxonomy): Eukaryota > Metazoa > Arthropoda > Insecta > Lepidoptera > Crambidae > Udea > Udea ferrugalis. The sequence continues at coordinate 2,369,267 of OX465521.1, forward strand.
TAAAGATAAGCGCGTTCGAACGAACAAACTCTTTAGGTTCAAATTATTTGTGTTCATTCTTTATTTGCGCATCAATGAATGGCGGTTTCATGCAAACAGAGCCTTTTCTGCCCGCAGTGGGATCTAAATTTAGCTTTCATAAAAACTGAACACGTTTGACTACCCTGGCCTCATTTACCAGTATATTTCCGCAAATAAATAAATTATGTTTTCAAATTAATGGCTATTTTTTAAATATAAAAACCAACTGTTTTTTCTTAAATTGGGTGAACTTCACCTTTATTTGTCATCCTTTCCTCAGTTCACAAATAAACGGTGGGATTCACTATTCCTCTAAACTGCTTTCGCGGATTTGTGGGGCTCCGAGCGAGAGCGCATGGCTTTACTTGCCTCACTGGAACAACCACATGTGGTAAATGTCCCACTAAGAAGGTCAGAATTGTTCATAGTCTCCAAGAAGTGATAATTCTTGGAGAACATGCTTGCGTGGCAGATAAAGCTCACTTCTTAAATTCAATTGAAAATAGATTTCAAAATATCATTCACCAACTACTATCTATTATAAACCAGGGCATATCTGACTGCATCTACCTTTTCTCTCGTTTTTGTTCTCAAAGGTCAGCAAGGCATCACTTTCAGAGAGCAATATGTTCCACCTTTTCCCCAATACCAGAAAACAACTCGACCTTGAAATTTTTTTTTTCTAATTTTTTAATCATCTTTATTACAAACCTTGTCTTGACCATACCAAACACAAAACAAAATATGGAGTTACCACTATTTAATTTGATGCAGTTTTTCTGAAGTTATGCACACATACCTTTTGACGACAGTACCCATAGACAACTTCACACTCAAAAATGTGATATTCCTAAAGTTTTTTGAACGTGGAACCTTCAAGCTTCAACCACGAGTCTTACCTTTAGGCCAGAACGTTATTTTTGAACTCAGACCCATACGGGTTTCAACTTTCATCCATGGCTTCCAATATAGCGTACAAATATAACATTATTGTCATCGACGTAAGCCGACGTCGAAATGCCACCCTATAGAACGAATCCTTTCACAAAATATGATGTAAATTGAAAATCTCTCTATATAAGATCAAACGGTTACGGTTCTCAGCTCTTTGTAGATTTCCTACTCTAGTCAAGGAGACAGTGAAGTATTGTGAAATTATTGTAATTATTTGTTTTTAGATAAATAAAATAAAAACTTATGCAACTCTATGCTTTATTATATCAAAGCATGTGATGTAAAAGTGTTGTTGGTTTGACCCTTGCATGTTTTTTTAAACATGTCCCATTAATAAAATACCCCCTTTTTCTGTAATTTTAAGTCAAAAATACAGTTAAGTTTAAAGGTCAACAATCACAATCTCTTATAATTTGAAAAATCTTATTCCTTTACAATATCGAACAATATTCATCACTAACTCGATCTTAACATTTTTTTGCATTACCTTTACTAATGTGCAAATAACCCAAAAAGTTGTTTTTTAAGAAATGGAGATTTATTTATTTATTTATTTATTTATTTATGGAAAAAGGACCGCCAACAGTACATATATTAATACAGTATGGAACAACATTCAGAACAAAATTGTCTAATATATATACCTATTACAGGCGACCACAACATTTATAATAACAAACAAATTAGAAATTTAAAACAAACGAAAAATAAAAATCTAAAATTACTAATAATCATTTAACAATTTATGTGCTAAGAACTTAAATCTAGGTAAGTTATTATGAAAGATGTCTATGACTACGGCCCCATTCACACTATTTATTGCGTTGTATTGTGCACAGCATCTGGCTAGAGGAGCGTTTCTACCCGAGTTTGTCCTACAAAATGGAAGCGCAACCGGAATGGCGAGGAAGACGCGATGGGACCGCAAGAGAGACATCCCTCACAAGCTCGCTACATTTCAGTGTCGATCAGACAGATTTATCGAACAAAGACACCACAAGTTAATGGCTTTTAAATAAAACTAAATCTTGTTTTTGTTTCAACTGTCCTGTCCCCTAGCCTATAAGTTTTTATGGACTTTAGAAGGTTTGATACGAGTATATATTATACTCGTATCAAACCTTCTAAAGGTATATTATGTTCGCCGTATCAGGGCTTAACTTTCGGGTTTAAAGTCGGATTTGTATGTCGATATCATTATTTTACCGCGCTAGAATAAATGCTTAACCACACAAGCAAAAAGAAAAGCTAGCGGAGATATGAAAAAAGAGAATGTTTTTTCAATCGAAAAAAATAAAAATGTATTATCGTTTTCATACAGGGGAATCCAATATTTCTGTTCTGCAAAGCTGTTTTTCCCAGTAATGTGATAATGATCACGTATGTGCGAGTATTATAGGTATCATACTAGTATTATTAGAAGGAGGAAGAGCGGATTTTTCTTTCCTGAAATTCTACTTTCTTTAGAGCCATGACTGAAGATTTGAAGTCTTAGTGACTTTTTTACAGTTATTGAATAGTACAAACTTTTGTTGGCGCCGGTAAACCTTTTTCTTACTTTGTCTTTAGACTTCTTAATTGTGTTTTTAGAAGTTTCTGTTTTAAAATTTTGTTTTGTGTTTGTCAGGCTGGTGGTGAAAAATGGTTTTAGTTGTGTTTGGTTTTATATGTTATTTTTCTACGTCTAGTAGTGTGTTTGAGTTTTAAATTTATCATTGTTGTTGTTACGTGAGTAAAACTTTTATTGATATTTAAAAACCTTGTTTCATATTCCATCAACCAGCTCTTTCTTCGATGTAAAATGCAGTCCACTCTTTCTTCACATCTTTCTTTCCTTTCGTCTTGTTCACATTTACTTGATACATTTGTATGGTTTCACAGAACATTATCAAGTTTCCTTGTTGGTTTTAACTTTGTGTAATAAAGGTGTACAAATTACTCACACCGTAAAAGGCAGCGTCATTTGTAGTTAATCAACCCAAAAAATACCAAGTTTCAACATTGACATACTCCATGATGAAATGATCAATCAATTTATCCACGTCCGTAGCGTTAACAAATTAAAAACTACACGGAATCCTCTCATAATTCATCTTTACAAAATAAAATCCCGACCAACTGCTGTTGACACATTGTTAAGCTGCGTAACAATGCTGTGCCGTTAAAAATATAGCCTGAAACACGCACCTTATTTACCAATCAGCATTCACTGGGGCGGTTGATTGAATGAACTACGTAAAACAAATACATTCTCTTACCAGGAGACGCTGTGAAACGACTCACAAGCGCTTTGCCTGTTCATTGACAACTTTTGTCAGAACGCAGACACAACTGCCGTACCATCCTCGCGTTCGAATGACGATGAAACGATAATGTCGTCCACGTAGATGTAGGTTCCGCGTTCCATGGTACAAGAGTTGACGTTAGCACATAGTTGCACTATGTTGGAGGCTATTAAACTTGCAGACGAGCTGCCAGTTCGCAGTAGTAATTTAAAGTTGTGAATGAAACTAAAAATAAAAAATAATATATCGGTGGCTGCCTTGTGTACTCGGTGGCCTGTGAATCTAAAGTTTATTTTTAGGGCAACGCTTTTTGATTGCAACTGTAGATTGGACACATAATCTACCAGAAATTGTCAGCGAAAAAAATGATATTTCCGAGCTTCAATCTAAAACCTATCGTGAATTATAAATAGGACTTACTCAAATAATTTGTTGCAACATCTTGTCATGCGTACCTACTTGGGTAGTAACATTTTTAAGTGCTATCTCATTCTGAGCTTTCGCCTATATTCTAACACGGCCAACGACTTTCCCCCTTATTCATAAAAACTTAAACAGCTCTTATAGAACACGATAACTTTTGTATCGCTTTGTCACTGTCATTCTTGTTGCTGCCGCCATTTGCGAGTAAGTGACAGAACACGTCAATAGCTTAAACAATTCGTTAGCGTTGCGTTCGTTTTTATGAATAAGGGGGTTTGTGTATAACATTTGGACGCGACAAAAGAGTGGATGAACCGTAACTTAGGACTCCTTTAGGAAAGAGAGCACAGTTTTACTTTTTTTTAGTTTTGTGCTCTGAAGCATAAACCCCTTATACGAGAAGATTAAGCTATTGCTGTGTTATGTGACTTACTCGTAAATGGCGGCAGCAACAAGAATGAAAGTGAGGAAGCGATGCAAAACTCAACGTGTTGTTGAAGAGCTGTTTAAGTTTTTATGAATAAGGGGGTAGGTGAATAAACAGTTAAAAGAATGAATAAAAAACTTCACGAATACACTTTCAAAATGAACTTCAAAATGAAAGAGTTTATAACAACATACCCTCACGACCGAAGCGCAAAAGGGTTAGTCAGAGGCACTCTGGTTGTTACCGTCATGGTGAACAGAACATTCAGAAGCTTACATTACAAGACAAGTTTGCCTTATGAAGATTCACTCCATAAGGATGGAGCTAAGGAATCATCGGTTCTTCAAATAGAAAAGTAAACAACATTTGTATGGTTTCCTGTTATAGTGACCTAATACCGCGGGCGTTTTTCTAATCTTGTCCATAGTCTGGCATCTATTATTAGGTTCTTTTACATTGAAAAATAACTTTGGTAGGTGCTATTTTGATTATTTTTTATTTTCTTAAGATCCTCTATCTGAAGGTTGTCTAGCAGAGATAGCTATGGCGCGATAAGACCGCCTAAATTGTACAGTGATCTCTGTAAGTTTAGACTACTGGAATGCTTTTGTTACAATAAAGAATATTTTTTATCGGTCTATCTAATTCAACTTTTTGATACAACAAGCCAATTATAGTAACTTACTCAACTTCTTTTTCAGTTTACTAATCCTTATCTTGGTTTTGTTCTAACAGTACAAAGGCCTGGTTTATTCTTATAGACAATAACATTCTGAATCAGACCACAAATCTTATCAGCCGTTTCCATTTGGACTATTACCAACCGGACCCGGTATAATCGGATAAATCTTAGAGTATCCAATTTCTCTCGAAACAATATGAAGTCTTCATATCAGTAACGCCTATTGCTGTGCATATTAGCATAGTAATGCAGGCCCGCCCAGTATTGTGCGCAATCATGACGTCATTGAAAGGTAGTTGCACTGAAGACGAGCGGAGCGGTTTAAAAAGAATATGCTGACTGGAACTTCCTTCAAATTCAAATTCAATATTTCTTTATTCAAGTAGACCAATAAACAGTACTTTCGAATCGTCAAAAATCTTAACTTTAACATCTTAATAAACATACACATAATAATACAATATATAAACAATACTTAAACTACATGTAGTACATGATGTGACTCTACCACCGGCGTCGGAAGGTTGTTTCTACTGAGAAGACCAGGCAAGACTTCGTAGTGGAAACTCATTATTAACAGAAAAAGATTCTAGAATAATTTGTATTTTTCGCAATTTATACATTTTCTGAATACCTAAAGAAGGCAGGGATTTGACCGTCTCATTCTCACCTTAACTACACCATGTCTGAAAATGTCTCTTAATAACATTATTTTTGAAGCTTCATCGTAATAATGTTGTAATTCGGATTACTTAGGTATAATGTTTAAGTAGCTAAAAACATTAAACAATGAATTCACGATTAGGAAGCCAACATTTTCATTTAGACTGACGTACCGCTTGGCAGCCTACTATTTTTAATACGATCCGACAATATTTTCACATGGCCAAGCGAGTAAAATCCAGTGGGTTCGAATTCACAAAAAAAGATAAAAGTGAGAGAGATAATTGACGCTTAACTTGACGCTTGACTCCATTCCCCTCTCTCCCTGCTATCCGGCCAGTAGTCAATCTGGGAGATACAGACGACTCCGTTCTGGGGTGGCCTTTGCAGTGTAAACTTGGTGACGTTGGTTGAGCATGTGACTGCGGCGTGGACCCTCAGATTATGGGTCACCTCCTCGGTTGCCCTCTGTGCCTTAGGACCTGCACAGTAGCAGATCTGATTATAGCAAAATACGACGTGTCTCCAAGGTATACGAGGTCTCCAAGTTTTGGTAGGGTTAAGATAAGATAAGATAAGATATACTTTATTGCACAAAGAAAACAATTACATTACAATGCTTACAGAGATTTAGATGTACAATGTAGGCGGCCTTATCGCTAAAAGCGATCTCTGCCAGACAACCTTCTAGTAGAGAAAGAAAAGGCCATATAAGTAGATGTGGTGGGTGGTAGGGTTCTATTTGATACCATTGAAACGCAAAAAGAAGACTCCATTTCGCTTGTCTGCCCACCGTGCACGCAACTTTATTGAGGTGGGCGGCTTATTTACAGACCGGTAAGGCTGGTCTGATGAAGCTGTTTGCATCAAGGCTTTCTACAGCTTCCGACTTGAGACCTCTTTAGAACCGCCAGTCATATTGGGACCATCTGTCATACTTTGGCTGCAACTTTAGCCAGTTGGTCTGTCAATCTCATGACAGGAAATCCTTCGAACCAGAGCAATTCACATTCAAGGCATCTGTTTTTGTTTTCCTAACATTCATTGCCTTATTATTTCCTAGACGACGATTGCTTTAAAAAACAAATATTCGAAAAAATAGGATTTAGGGCACAGTCTCAACTGGTTTTATTGTAAGCTTTTAGTTTCAAGATAAGCTGTGAACTGTTTAAAACACAGCTGTTATCAGCAAATGCGTCCGTTGTCAAGAAAACTAACTCGATTTAGTTAATACAACTTAGCTTAATCCATTTGCGAGGAATAAAACATTGCGACAGTGCGCCATGTAGCAGATAAGTACAGAAGGTTAAGTCAGTTTTCTCTATGTACTTAATGTGACTACCACCGTTCGCAAAGTTGCTTCTACTGGCAAAAGTCTTCAAATGACTATTTCAAAAAAGTGACAAACTTTTTAAACATAGTAAATAAGTCGGGATTGATCTAACTGCGAATTTGTCTATAAATTAGTAGCAAAAATCAAGTATCTAAATAATCATGCAAAGATACTCGTAAAAATAAAAGTGTAGTAAACCCGAGCAAACCAATCAATGTAAATGAAAAATGTTGTTTGTTTGCAAACTAAGCGATTACTAGATCTTAAAATACATGAGTTTTGTTTTCACGACTTATTAGCCCTTTTCAAGCACAGAAAATACAAGTGAAATAACCAAGTTATTACCGTATTTAAAAAAAACAAGGTATTAATGCTTTTTTTCCACACTCTCGCAAAGAACTTATTAAATAGCATTACACATTATTATTGCCTTTCAACCACAACCTAAAAAACTAACTATGTAGTAACAATATCCACCACAAGTTAATGCGTGAGCTCAGTTTAACATACAATCGGAGTGGCAGTTCTGTAACGATCTTGTTTAATCTATGCCAGTACTGACTGTGCTGGAAAAAAGTGCAATCTTTTAAGCTTTCTTACACCGGCAATACGAGTGACATTTTTCTTTGTTACAACAAGCCTTATTAAGAAACAGCTGCCCTAACAAAGGGATTAAATTAAACGAATAAGGGGAATGAAAAAATGGACAAAAGGATGGTACTGACGTTAGGATTTGTGTACACTGTTGGACTTTTGTTTAGACGCCTAAATGAAAACCTGAGCCTAATTTGATATAAACCTAAATTTAAACAATCTCTAAGGCTAGGTGTCTCCAATAATTAATTAACTTTTCACTAGCAAGATATTTTCGAAGAGTGTAATTTCAGCTCATGGGGTCACTTGAATATGGTATTTTTAACTCATTTATCTAGAAATCATTACCATGAGGCTCAAAAAACGTCCATCGGAGAGTCCGTTTTTCGGTAAATTTGACTACTTCCTATTTTTCATTTGGAGACGCTATGTTGAAAATGTCTAAAGCTCGGTTTTCATCAACCTAAGCTAAGCAAACTTAAATTAATATGTACTGCCAGATTGATTATAATCCTCCTTTTAAAATTGGGTAGGTTTTATAAACTGATAGTTTAATTTAGAAGTTAGCATTAGTTGTGTTATCTGCCTTGAAAGTTTATATTGCTGCCATGCACAAGATATTATCGTCATTGGCTATGCGCGTTTTAATCTAATCTAGTGTACCCTAGTCCTAACTCTTGCCACGCTTAGAGCGGTCATAAATCAACAACTTCACATTTAAATGCGATCCTTCATTATTCACAAAGGCGCCTGCGCAGATCCTTCGTACTCACACGGGGCGGAGACAAAAAGGTGACAGAATGCAAGATCTGACCACAGTATAAACATACAGTAAGCTATCTACATACAAACGTGCCACTCTCGGTTTGAATCTGTGCGTGCGCGTCGCGCGCCGTGTCGCGATATCACGCACACGCAATTTCACGCACACGCAATTTCACGCACACGCTAGCATAAAATAGGGAGGCATATGGAGGCGGCAGTACGGACGGGCTGTGCCGCGTGTCTGTGTGCACGCTAGGCTAATAACTCAGTGGGCGGCCTTAGATAGCCTACTGTATGGTTTATACTGTGATATGGCTTACTTGGCCGTTTCTGCTATACCATTATAGGAAACGACGTGTAATTCTGTAAGCGTTGATTTGTGACTTGGGTGTAGATATTGTGTGTAATTTATAGAAGATAGCAGTTTAAAGTTTTAAATAATGATGAACGCCCAAAGCCCCAAAGCTTTTCCGAAAGCTTCACTTGTACTGGTTAAGATTTGTGTATTTTTTTTGTAAGTTGTTTACATTCAAATGAAACAACTTTACGGGTTCTACTCGCGGTCTTTTGCTTTCCTTAATTTTCTAAAACAACGTTTGTTTTTATCTTTTTATTAAAATTGCCTTGGTATACACCTAAAACTGCAGTCAGGACTGCAACCACATTGAATAATTTTGAAAAAGTCTAAACTAGCACTCAACAACCGTTTTTGTTACTTTCATTTAAGTACATTTCAACAACACTTACATTTTTTTATTTATACTGCAATTTCTTTCTAGCATACTAATATGTTTTACATGTTGTTTCAATATTTATTTTTATTTTTCGTAAGTCTATGGAGTCTCATCTTCGACATAACTTTTCTAAAGGGAGCCGGACTGAAAACAATTTGTTTTATTAAAATCTAAAACAAAGTATACAATGTAATAGTAAATGGAAAAACGCTATTTGTATTCTGAGTACAACAAGAAGAACAATGTTGAAATCGAGGGCACCCATCCGACTAAAAAAGTGTCTCTTAGACAGGTTCAAGTCCATAACTTCTCAAGAAAATCACATTAGTTATCTGAAGAAGTTTAAAACCGTCTCCTTCATAAGCGCCTAGGGTTAGAACACATAGAAGGCGGGTATTAAAAACCCCCGTACGTTCCCCTAACTATAGATCTCATCTGACAGTGAGTGTATGCTAATAACGACGCAAGCGCGGCTTTGGGATTCATTCCATAGATTTATAGCTCTCACGACACTCGACAGATTAAAGTTGGCTCTAAGGTTTTGCAGAGTTATGTACCCAGGCAAAGGGAGTGCAAGGAACCCTCTTACGTTACTGTGATTTAATTTACTATTGAGGACATTGTTGCTTCACTTAATCACAGTAACTAAATTGCGGTAATGTTCGTGTGCCCACTGATTCGGTTTGAGGATGAGCGGGCCAAGTTCCATGGTGAAGGATGTACGCCCATAAAGTTGCTTGGCGAAACAGGCCTTGACTGTACCTTCCTTTTCGGTAATGCTTTCTCTTTTCTACAACTTGTTGGTCTTTGAACATAGACAGACATTTTGGAGATCGTTTTCGACCCACTTGCATCTATTTTGGACCTCATCAGCTTTATGGCTACATGTACTTTTTTTTTTGGGGGGTTTACCCCCCTCTCGTTCTACCCTAGTGTGGTGGCCAGAGACGTTGGTAACTTTATTTTTGGCCAGCTTGGATTCTAAACATAATTAAAGCTTTACGCAAGCGTCCATTGAAATTTTTAACCTGCCGTACATTTTATTGCACTTTGTTGTGCCCTACCTTTAAATCTATCTTTATATGTCAAAACTAAAATTTACTCCTAACCTAACGTACATTTTTATGGCCACCTGGTTGGTGCCTTGCGTGCTATTCTATCTTTATACAATTTAATTTATATAGCGTCTGTCCTAGCTTACGTTTTTGTTGCCACCTTTTTGGTGCACTATCATTCTTAAGAAGACTAACTTATATTTATCACAGTTTATTAACAGGTTCTAAAAATTATATTTTTAAATGGCTACATGTACTGCCCACTGCCACCTCAACTTACTTCATGGCTTCCATTACCTTACTTATTACTTAATTTATCACCTACATTGATTTCAGATTGCAGCTTATTTTCTGCATCAAAAACTGATGATTGCCGTGTTGGCCAATTGCGACCAACTGCTATCATCCGCAATTCTGACCGCCACATTTCACCGTTCGCGATCGCAAATAAGGCCGTTTCTAAAACAATCCGGATTCGGAATGGGCTGTTTTGTGACGGTCGCTATCCTGTGTACATGTTGTGCAAATGACAGGAATTTTGAGTTGTAGTAGAACAAACAAGATGGGACGACCATTGTGGAATGTGGATATTGTTGATTTGCTGTTTGCTGACTAAGGAGGCGGAGCGTTCATCATCTACAACATTATGGTCGGTTTTTCCATTACTCTCTCATAGATTTCTTGAGCTGTCAGTTTAGGTCCCTTGTGTTCACGGCCTTCGTTAAGAATTTTCAGCCGCTGCGATCAATTCTGCAAATTTTAGGCCTAGCCCGGTGCCACTTCACGTCATAGCCTCTCAACATATAAGTTAAAATTCTTATAAAAAAACAAGTATGACGGCTATGTACAAAGATCACTACTAAACTCGTAAACCTTACATAAACAACTATCAATGTATATGTATTTTAGTCAGTATCATTGAAAGAATAAACTTTCAGTCGCTACGTTCCAAATTTCACGAAAAGTGGAGTAAGACAAGAGAAAATTCCTAAACTGTAAGTAATTTGATTTTTCTTTCACATGGAAAAATTACTTTCAGATCTACTCCGAACAGTAGACCATGTATTACTAACAATTACACAAAACAATTCCACAAAACTACGAATTCAAACGAGGCAAGGTCCCATAAACCCGCCTCGTCTGTTCGAGTCGCTTCACAAATTTTAATGCCATTCCACAAACCAGCCGAATCGGAATGGCCTAATTTCTGATCGCCAGCTCGTCCTGGCCTGGGAACGTGACGTGAATGCTCCACTTATTGTGTTACTGCTGAAAGAAATCAGCTTTTCGAAGGATTATCGCGTGATTGGTAATTCAATTTAGAGGTCTTAAAAATAAGATCTTTTTTTATCTCAAAGTGTTCGATTGAACATAACACAACATGCGCGTACGATTATATCCTAAACGGGGAAATCAGAGGAACTTGGTTTGTTTCAGTTATGATGAACGGAGCAAGCCGTAAGGGGCATTATCATTTTACAGGGTTGCTTGAGTTTTCCATCACCAGAAAGTTACCCACAAGTGGCACAATAGACATAAAATAGGCGTTGCCAGACTGGAACCCCAGGGCCACGACGCTCACTAATTTAAATTCGCCTTACGCAGCCACTGTAAAAAGACATTAATCATTAATAATTCGTTATTAAACCTGTATGTATTCACAAGATAAGATACGAGTAAATAATCTTTATTGTCCTCCTAAGACTACGAAGCTATCACTTCCAGACAACAGTCATTAGCGTGGTTTCCAAAACTCTAAGAAGATGAAGTTTTAAGTACCTATACATATTTATTGTTATTTATCATACATATTTATGTAGCTACATATCAATAATACAGTATCTTTGTTTTTTTTTCCCAAAATCATATTTATTGCACAGCTCAACTTTCTTGGTTCTTACAGAAAATCCTCTACCAATGGTTGTCTGGTCTTCCAGACAACCTTTGGTAGAGGATTTTCTGGAGGATCAAGAGGTCTTATCGCTACAAGTTCTCTTGGTCTTGTAGCGATAAGACCTCCTGAATTGTACTATAGAATGTCCGTTCACCTTTACTTTGTAGAATGTTTTTTTTTTGCAAATAAAGATTATTTATCTTATATTATGACCGAAAAGATCACCAAAATTATTTTTAAAAAAGATTGTTGCTAAGCAACACGATATCCTCTCCAGCTTGCCTTTCCCAGTCCAACGGGTGACCCCAACTCCCCAGCCTATAACACAATAAAAGCAGTAGAATCACATTCGGCGCACGTCCGCAGGTCGGACAGATGGCGTTGGAATTAGGCCATTCCAATACCTGCCTTAAATGATGACCTACGTTAACCGGCTTGGCAAATATGGCCAGAAACTTCTTATTGCAAATGAAAAAAGGGTTATCACTTTCATTTAAACAAACAAACAACCGCTTATAAACGGTCACTACAGCTGGGCACAGACCTCGAATTAACTATGAGCTGGCAAGCGATACTCTCGCTCTCGGGCTCCAATTTACGCTGAGCCCGTGTGTTGGAGTATGGCTCGTATCTCCACAAACTTCAGGTGAGGCCTGTCCAAAGCAAGTGCTGTAACAGCTGTGGTTTTGTTTTTCAATAACTTCAAAATATAATATAACTTCAAAATCACACTGTGACAAAACTGTATGACTATGTTGGTTTATTCAAACATTCACTTTGTACTGTTAAACATTGGAAGATTTAAAAAGAGTAACTGCTGAGTTTCTTGCCGGGTCTTATCAGTAGAAACAATCTTGCGACACCAGTGGTAGAGAGAGAGTGGTGGTTTTGGACATGTATTTTAAGTATTGTTTACACAACGTATTATTATGTGTAAGTTTATTAAATGGTTAATTAAGATTCTTGACGATTCGAAAGCACTGTATAATGGTCTACAAAAAATATTGAATTTTAATAAAACGCATTTTTTCCGAATTATTCCCAGTAACAGAATATCAGGCACAAGCAAGCTTGGCCGCTGAAGCATACAATAGCAATTGGATTTAAGCATTATTGGCTGAAGGTGATACTTACTATCTAAGTGTAAGGACTTGACCTGTGGCGTTCTAAACTAGTAACTTAGGAATAGTACGACTACACAAGCTTGTACTTCATGGTATTTGGTATCCCCGCTAGTTATACTATTCGCTATTAATACCGGCGGTTCCAACAGAACTTTAGTAATTAATTTCGATATTAATGTTATTGTGATTCTCGTGTGCATTGTTGTTTATGCGGACTGCAACCCGCATTGCATTCTGGAGATGCAGTTGTGTTTGCGATTAGTTTTGCTTGTAGTTTACCTGTTAGTATTATAATGTAGATTATTGCAGTCGAGGTGATTCAAAGTTGATGTCATAGTCTTGGTTGGAGAGCGTAGAGCGTTGAGTACAATCTTGGATTAAACAAGTTGAAATATTCTTAAATAACGACTTTCAGACGAGGTTCAAAGAGCTTCGTCAAACTCCATATTGCTTTATTTAATACAGCTAGATTTTTTTTATGTAACAGCAAACGAGCTAGAGGATCACCTGATGGAAAGCAATCACCTCTGCCCATGGACAACTGCAACACCACAGGTGTCACGAGATGCGTTGCTTGCCTTTCAAAAAGGAATACCTTAAAAAAAATAAAAATGTTTGTATGAGCCTGTTGGAGGGGTACACCCCTCCAACAGGCTCATACAAACATTTTATTACTCACGTTGCTCACTAACGTTACAAGGTTAGTGAGCAACCTTAATGTCAGATGCTATCAAGCCGCTTTAGGGACTAAGACTAAGCTTAACAACTAACTTCTGGCAACGTCAACCGGGACCAACTGCTTAACGTGCCTTCTTAAGCACGAAGATGCCCGAAATACACATCACTAAATTTCGGTCGGGGTGGTCATCCATCCCATTTCCGACCCAGCGTGTGTTGCTTTACAACAGCGATCGTCGCCGATCACTGTCACAAATGCGCCACGGGCACCTCAGACGGTCTGTCAGACTTTAGTTATTAGTTATGTGGGGTTATGCGTTAGGTATGTTTAGTTATGTGGGGATTGCCCCAATCACTTCATAGCGCGCTGAGTGACTTCAAATTATTTTAAAAGCTTAACAGTCAAGGACCATAACTGTCGTAAGTCATCACTGAACCCAGTAAACGTTCCTTAGACAATCAATAGTTGTCTTTCTCAGAATCTGTACAAAGCCGAGGAAACTATGGAAGCGACCTATTTAAAATTCCTCTCTAGGGTGTATTTTTATAGCAACACTGCGATTTCCAATAACGCGACAATATGCTGCTATTTGTAGAACTAGCATGAAGCCTGGATATGAAAGTCTCATAGCTTTTCTGAATGGAAATGTTGGAAAGTATTTGTTTTGCATTGTATGAATTGACTACTATTTCAATTTAATTTTCTTGTCAAGCAAGTGTCTTGTACAGATTTTCAAGACTGACTTACCCGGCAGACGTCGTTCTGTCAAATGTTATTGAACTTTCGCACCTTTTAAAACTTACCTGGGCCTTCAAAAATATATCAAAATCAAATTTATCCAAATCGGTCTAGTCGTTCCCGAGTTTTAGCGAGACTAACGAACAGCAATCCATTTTTATATACAGTGTGTCTGGTCACCAGTGTCGGACCCGTTAAGGTTCAGGAATATAGTCAATTTTATCGACAAATCTACTATTTTTTTCATCTTTTATAAGACTGTATTTTTGCAATTTAAATTTTACGTTTCAAGTGTTTTTTAAGAGTTTTAATAGGAGCTATTGTTTTTTATTGTTTTTTTTAAATCTACTTTTTGTCTACTCTTTCAGCTGTAGATCAAACCCTTTTTTATGCTTGTAGGTTCAGCAGATCGGAAGATATTGCTAATAAAATGAAACGTCCCAGCCTCGGCAAAAGAAAAAAAAATGGCCGCCATTTTTTTAACATTGGATTTGTTGATAAAATTCATTATATTAATGAACCTTAACGGGTCCGACATCGGTGACCAGACACACTGTATAGAGATATAACGAAATTAATAATTGTTTTATTTATATTTTTTTGCTTTTTGAACAACAGATTCAGGTGATTTTTTTTTGTTCTGACTCTTTCGATGTCAGTCAATTTACTTGTTTTAATTCAAAGGCATTAAGCTACACATTAGTGTGTTTCTCCGTTATAAAGCGTCAGTAAATAATGTAATGTGTGATGTATGTTAAAATCTAATACGTCAACATTTATCTTTTTAGTAAGTTAACTAACTTAGTACTCTTATTAACATCAATATTGAACCTTTAACTATCCGCATTGAGCCTGCGTGTTAGAGTATGGCTTGTTCCACATCATAGTTGAGGTGAGGCCTGCTCCCAGCAGTGGGACGTATATAGGCTGTTTATGTTATGTGTTATGTATTGAACCTCATGAATTCATGTTCGGTTGATCATTTATTGTTTTATGGTGTAAAATAATTTGACTGGTTTGTTCGCCGACCGGCTAGTTGTCATACTAGCCATTTTGATACATAACGGACGAATTTACAGGGGAAGTATTGTTTTTATGTTACTTATACTGCCTCTTGTGCCTTTTTATGTGTAGTCTAGTACTTTATGACACTATCTGTTAACAGATATCACAGGATTGGAATATTAGTAAAAAGTAGGGTTATGTGATCATATTTTGTTTTATGTTATGTTAGGCATTTCCGAACGCAACTTGTCAAGAGCAGTATTCCCCGCCATTATTTGACGTTTGTATAGCTATCTCACTCTTTTTCTTGTACAACTTGCATTTGTTTTAGTTTGTGAATAAATTGTAATTTAAATGGTTTAATGCGTTTTTCTGAGCTTCCCTTTTAGCTCAGAAGCGGGATTAGTGTACCGAGCGCCTACAAAAACGTTTTCCTGACGAAACAATAAGTGGAAGTAACTTCTGTATCGTTTTCCAAAATTTGCTAAGCGCGGCCGCGCCGACCGGGACGCCTTGCAGAAAACAAAAACCGGTTCGTACCTGTTGCCGCACGGGTACTGTGAGTGAATTGTCGAATCGAGTGTATTGGGGATTGTTGTGAATTTGTGATAAAAGTAACTTTCAAGCCAATAACAATAAGTGGACGTGAACTTTTCCATGATATCGGATTGTCATCTTTGAAATGTGTAGTAGTGACGGACGGTGTACCCATATGATACGTTGCCTCGTGAACTTTTGAATAGTGTCTCAAATCGGCAGCGTTTTGGCGGTCCCGAGCGGAGTCCGCTGGAGCACCGCGGCACCGGACCGTGTGCGCGGTCACTGACCTCTGCCTTAATCGCTCTCTTATTGCGGAGTGTTCATCATGCTCCTGATGGGAGAGTGATTAAGCAGCAGGTTCTTGCGAACCTGAACAAGTTTCATTCGTCAAACTACTCCTAGTTAAAGTGCTAGGTATCTACTATGCCTAGTACTTTGAATAATGGAAACCAGTAGCCACAGTAGTGGTCTGTTTTTACCCCACTTCAGTAGTACCCCACCATTTCATCTGTGCCATTGGCAACCTACAGCTGATTTAGTTCAAGAATATGCTGGTCTTAATGATACATTTTCTGATTCTGATCCTATCTGATCTGTTAATTATTATTGAGTAAGTAAGTTAATCTGAAAAGATAAAGGTATTTTGTATTCTGTGGATGTATGACTGGTGATGAGAAAACTATTTCTGAAACTTATTTGGACTTTTAAATTTAAAAAAAAGAAGTATGCCGAACATTGATACTAACAACTATCTAAACCTAAACTAATATCTCAACCTTACATAACTCTAATGTTTATTAACTGCCTTTCTTTCCAATCAGTAAGTTAGTCAGATGTGTGACTAAGTTAATGCTTATGGTGTAATGTTCTGAATATTATTTATAAATTTTAATGTGACAAGATATATTTAAGGTTATGCTTGTGGGTTACCCGATGCAGGTTACAGAAGCAATAACAGGTAGGTACCTTCCGTACCAGTAAGTTGATGCTATTTCTGCTGGTTATCAGGACACGTCCAGCATGTTAAGATATTAATTTTCATCGTTGAAGTAAGTCAAGTGTTACTGATTTAATAATTAAATTATGCAGTTGTAAGCATTGTGGTCAAATTGCACCAACATTACAAAATTCATAAAACTTGTGCATTCTGTGGCTGTGTCTGTCATGATGATGAAAACAATTAGGTAGAAAAGGTGTTCATCACACTGTTATCATCGTACAGGCCATGATAAGAATGAATGTCCTGAAGTAAACTGTTACTTCAGACAAACTTATGTCTAATTATTTACAGATATTACTGTAGCTGCAAATTATTAGTTGTCATTTTTATTGATTTCAGTTGTCTTGTCTTGCGTAAAATAATAATAATTACAGAGTTATACAGAGCCCAGAGGTTACAGTTACAGTTGAATATTCAATCCATGCAAGTCTAGTTGTTCAATTAAAATTTTTAATATTTAATTATTTATTTCATCTTCATTGCACATAATAGTACGGTATGGCGGGCTTCATGCTGAGCGCAATATCTGCCAGTCAACCATTGGGCATTTGAGGTATGTCATAAATTCGAAAATAAATCCTTCAAGGAGGTGGCTGATGAGGCCAAACTGTGCCCAAAACAGAGGTTAATATTAGTCAGCCTGTTACCAACTAAGCGTTTGAGTATTGTCATGGTGATTTGTGTTATTTAAAAAACGTAGTAGATGTTTCGTATTTACAAAATTAATTAATCGAACTGCCAAATGTAAGTGCAGTCGTACAAGGTGTTAAATAATTGCCTGTCGATTAGATTCGAACTTGTTATTTTGATGTTGATATTTCGTTTGTTTTGAGTCGTTGATGACCCGTTTAGCGCAGTGGTTCAACGGTTGAGCATCGAGGGGTCGCGTGTTCGATTTCCGCACAGTGCGGGGTTTGTTGATGAAACAAGTGTTTGTGCTGAATCTGGTTGTCTGTGGTACCTTCGTTGTTCCTGGTTTCACAGAGCGAGGCTCATATTTATTATTATGCGTTATTTAGATTCGTGACAACCAAACCGTTGTAGGAAGGACCCTAATACGGATATTAGTACACGAATTATACAGACCAACATAATATTGCTGTGACGGGGTGTGTCGTGACAAGACAAAAGAAAGGCTATCAGTTTTGTTCAAATGTGATAATCATATTCACATTGGTGTGTTGTGGCGTTGCGCCACAGCAAGTGCAATTATATTAGGCACACAATCATATATTTCAGGGTTTACAATATATACGGAGTGTCTAGAGCAGTGTGTAATACCTTAACTAATTGACATCCGCACGTTGGTCACATTATCTTAGGATCAGTGAGCATCGTGCATTGCATACATCGTTGTCTGAAGACATAGATCGGCGAAAGCTTACCTGCTGAAATAGTCTTGATGAGTATCAGATGAGTTTTCGAATTGTTTTTTTCTGTAATTGTAAGATTGATAAATGTTCTACAAAAAGTGCGTAGCTTACAGATTCAAAGCGCTCATATTATAGATATTGTACTTTGTCGATGGCCGAGCGGATGAAAGATCGCGGCAGTACCTACATCGTTTTGAGTCAACACGTTTTTACGAATGTTTATGACTGGTGAATCACTTACAGCCTAGCAGAAGTCAAAGCATTGATTATGAGACACTTGCTGTTGTTGTAAGTTAGTTTAAATTTAAGGTGTATGTTACAGGTATTAAGTTAAATAGTTACCGATTGTACTGATTGGAGACTTTTTTTAAGGTCGAATACCGTGCTGGTAAGTCAACGGGCCACCTGGATGGGTTTAGCCGAAACAATGTTATTTCCGTTAAGTGAATAAATGATACATGTTTAGTACCTACCTACTTTTGTAGAAGCAATGCAACAGGGAGACTTCAATTGGTTCAACTGTAGACCAATAATTGTAAGGTAAAATTAAAAGTGACTATTTGACAGAACTTGCTTACTTTTATCTAGGTGGTGTACCTATTTTAGAACTGGTTTGGCAAATACGGCGCTGTATTTAGAAACAAAAAAAAAAAAAATGTACATGGCTGCACTTAACACTATGCGAGAAAAATAAACAGGGTGTCAAGCAGTGTTGTTGTATCCTTTATGAAAGATGCCGGTGCCGTTACACATAGTATCTATACGTGGACCACCTTGGTGTTTGATTTACGACATTTATTCACTCTAGCTCTTGTAGTTAGAAGCTGTTCGTGTTATTATAGTATTACAGATATTCGGAGTTGTATGCGACCGAAACATAGCTTTTATTTGTAAGTATTTTAAGGATCACTGTGGTCTACAAGAAACAAATAAAATTCATTTTGACTGCTGTCAATCCGCGCGCAAAGGAGCAAGTCTACTACTTACCTACCTATTTTAATGGCAAACCATCTTGGGCGCTTTGGTGATCTTGCGTTGGTGATGTTGAATGTGATTGGTAATGCTTGGTGATCTGACTTGGATGATTTATTTTGTTTTACGATGTTAGACAAAGTTTTTAAGTCGTTCTGCGTTTTATGCTTCACATGTGTTAAGTTAAGATCTGTTGAGGTATGTGACATGGTTATTGGTGAACGTAATATCATGTGCAAGGGGTAACGAAGTGACAGGCTTGCACCAAGTTTAGATAGTCAAATTCAGGATTGTAAAAGTGTAAGCCGTAATGTGATTAAGACTATACACATAGTCGCCGTCAAGCATACTGTAATGTGATAGCTTGTGACAAACTGAATCGTTTTAAATCATATAGTCCATTCTGATTATTCTTAATAAGAATGAAACATTACTTCTTGTATTCTTAAGATTTATATTGTTTGTTTGTAATATTACTCAGTGAGCTGCCATTAAGAAGGCGATATTTGTTCGCTCATTTTGTTGCATTATCTGATTTATATTGTTTGTTTGTGATTGTTTGTAATATTACTCAGTGAGCTGCCATTAAGAAGGCGATATTTGTTCGCTCATTTTGTTGCATTATCTAATTTAAATTATTTGTTTGTGATTGTTTGTAATATGACTCAGTGAGCTGCCATTAAGAAGGCGTTATTTGTTCGCTCATTTGTTACATCATCTGATTTATATTGTTTGTTTGTGATTGTTTGTAATATTACTCAGTGAGCTGCCATTAAGAAGGCGATATTTGTTCGCTCATTCGTTACATTATCTGATTTATATTGTTTGTTTGTGATTGTTTGTAATATTACTCAGTGAGCTGCCATTAAGAAGGCGATATTTGTTCGCTCATTTTGTTACATTATATGATTTATATTGTTTGTTTGTGATTGTTTGTAATATTACTCAGTGAGCTGCCATTAAGAAGGCGATATTTGTTCGCTCATTTTGTTGCATTATCTGATTTATATTGTTTGTTTGTGATTGTTTGTAATATTACTCAATGAGCTGCCATTAAGAAGGCGATAATTGTTCGCTCATTTTGTTACATTATCTGATTTATATTATTTGTTTGTGATTGTTTGTAATATTACTCAGTGAGCTGCCATTAAGAAGGCGATAATTGTTCGCTCATTGTTGTTACTTGACTGTAGGCGATTGAGAACGCTTCAGACTGTAAGTTATTTGACTGGAGGCGATTAAGAACGCTTCATACTTGTTAAATAACTGGAAACGATTAAGAACGTTTCAGACTGTTTGTTACTTGACTGTAGGCGATTGAGAACGCTTCAGACTGTAAGTTATTTGACTGGAGGCGATTAAGAACGCTTCATACTTGTTAAATAACTGGAAACGATTAAGAACGTTTCAGACTGTTTGTTACTTGACTGTAGGCGATTAAGAACGCTTCAGACTGTAAGTTATTTGACTGGAGGCGATTAAGAACGCTTCAGACTTGTTAAATAACTGGAAACGATTAAGAACGTTTCAGACTGTTTGTTATTTGACTGACTGTTTAAATCTCGAGATTTGCCTTAAGAGGTGTTGTATAAGTCGCGACTTGGAAGGTGTACTTCCTGAACTGGCATTAAGAAGTCAGTTGTGGTGGCATTAAGAAGTCACCTGAACTAGCATTAAGAAGTTAGTTGTGCTGGCATTAAGAAGTCAGCTGAACTGGCATTAAGAAGTCAGTTGTGGTGGCATTAAGAAGTCACCTGAACTAGCATTAAGAAGTTAGTTGTGCTGGCATTAAGAAGTCAGCTGAACTGGCATTAAGAAGTCAGTTGTGGTGGCATTAAGAAGTCACCTGAACTAGCATTAAGAAGTTAGTTGTGCTGGCATTAAGAAGTCAGCTGAACGGGCATTAAGAAGTCAGTTGTGGTGGCATTAAGAAGTCACCTGGGTATGTCAATATTACTTAGCTTAGTTTTACTTTTACGTTGCTTTACATGGAGAATACTGCTCGGGGCGAGCAGTGGTACAGGAAGGCCGACTGTTAGGCATTTCCGAACGCAACTTGTCAAGAGCAGTATTCCCCGCCATTATTTGACGTTTGTATAGCTATCTCACTCTTTTTCTTGTACAACTTGCATTTGTTTTAGTTTGTGAATAAATTGTAATTTAAATGGTTTAATGCGTTTTTCTGAGCTTCCCTTTTAGTTACTTATTTCAACAATTTGTTCATTAAATAGCCAACTCATAAGGCAATCACTACTTATATATTTGCAGTGAAAGTTGAGAACACTTTAACCCTCATCATTGTTTTAAAATTATATGTAAGTAAGTAAGTTAGTATTCAATTAGCAAACTGATAGTTAATCCATTAATTTCAGAACATCTGCTGCCCTATTATTGCATTAGGGCGGAGAGAGGTGATTGGGTGTGAACTAAGAGTTTCCCAATTGCAAGTTTAACCCATACTGCCATGGCCACCCGCACTAAAACAATGGAAATTAAACTCAAACAAGCACTTGCTGATTTGACTAGTCTGAAACAACAAAATGAAGATCTACTCCGAGAAAGAGAAGACAGTGAACAAGAAATATTGAACATTATCAACAAAAATACAATATTGAAAAATGAGATGGCTGTCCTCCATGCCAAGTATACGGATGTGGCCGAGCAATGTGTTCACTTGCAGGAAGCTGTGGAGTCTTTCCAAGGATGCGGCAACACACACGAACAAGCCCTCAGTCGCATTAATGAGCTTGAGGTTACCTTGTGTCAGTCACAAAAAGAGATCAGTAACCTCCAACATGAAATGTCTGCGAATCAATTAAATGCTACTCATATGAGTTTATCCGATGAGTTACGAAGCAAGACAGATTTGCATTGTGGGAGCTTCTATCCCACAATTGACCTCACTTGTGATGAGTTTAGTACAGGGAAAAAAACCTGTATTTTAAGTAGGAATAGATTGAAAAAATATATCAAAGTTAATCGCTTCATAAAAAAAACTAAAAAATTAATTAATAAACAAATTCATGTTCAAATTTATAACAATTTGACCTCTCTTAGGTCAAAAAACAGCAGCTTAGTTGGCAAATTCAAATCTTATGAAGTCCAACTATCAGAAATTAATGTAACACATGAAAATGAAACTAGAGAATTCCAATTGAAAACTAGGCAACTGGAGAGTCAACTCATAGACCTCCAGAGTCAATATGCTATATCTCAGAGGCAAATTAATGAACACATCTTAGCTGCTGATGAACTGATTAATATGGCTAGTTATAATGCTGAGCGTTTTGAGTCATTGACAAATAAGCAAATCAACAACTGCTGCTCATGTCAAAATGAGGAACAGTTATGTAATAAGCCTGTCCTTGACTCATCCCAGTGCAAACTTAATAGTAGTTTATGCAACTCAGATAACACAGGTGTGTCCAACATGTTAATAGGAAATAGGACCAATGACTCACTACCTACATTGAATAAAAATAATAATATCATAATTTTGTCTGACAAAATAGGGCAAGGTCTTGCCTCATTGATTAAATGTAATACTGACCACCAGGTGATCAGCTATTGTTATCCAGGTTTGCAATACACTAGTATAGTACAAAAACTAAGTCTGTGTACTGTAAGCAGCGACACAACTGTTATAGTTCTATGTGGCGACAGTGAAGGGTGTAGTAAGCGCAATATGTCCCAAGCGCTTGCCACGCTGCTAGAACTACAAAAAGAGAAGAAATGCAAATTCATTTTGGGTGCTTTTCCATACTCACAGGACTTAACTGCTGTACAAAACAGACGGATTTACGACCTCAACATCATGATGTATAACTTGACTTGTCGTCACCGTGACGCTTTTGTATTTTTTGACATGAATAAAATCATACCATCTAGTCATTCTAGTCAACTTAGCTTTAAGATGACTCTGGGTGCAGTCCACCTGTCGGCAAAACTCAAAAGCAAGATTGCTATGTTGTTATCACACAAAGTGATTAGTATTTCTAATGTTACTTATGATAGTAATTCTTATACACATTGGAATAGTAATCTAATTCCTGTAATTATAACTGACACTCAGACAACCTCTTGTTTAAACTAAGAGGGCAGACAAAGGCCAAGTCAAGTAATCTTAATCTCAATATAGTGCATCAAAACATTCAAGGTGGCTTGGCTGGCAAAAAGTTAGAAATAGAATTGTTTATTCAAAATCTTGACATTAGCATTTTATGTATCACGGAACATTGGTTAAATTTTATTGCGTTGATCACCAAACGCTCATACTCAAGCTGCAGCACTACGGTGTCAGAGGTGCTGCACTACAAGTGATCGTGTCTTATCTAAATATGAGAATTCAAAAGGTGAATGTTAATGGAGTGTTGTCTTCTGGATCTCCTGTCCAGATAGGGGTCCCACAAGGGTCCATTTTGGGTCCTTTCTTGTTTTTAATCTATATTAATGACCTACCTTTTTATGTGGAGAACTTCTGCAAGATTGTTTTATTTGCGGACGACACCTCTTTGATATTCAACATTGACAGAACCAAAGACAACTTTGACGATGTAAATGACACCCTTGCAAAGGTAGAAAGATGGTTCACTATGAACAATTTGCAGCTAAATGTTAGCAAAACCAAATGTGTCAAATTTATGCTTCCCAATGTTAGGAACGTAAACACCAATTTGCTATTGAATGGAGATACGCTAAAGCTAGTGGAGTCAACCGTATTTTTAGGGGTTTTGCTTGACTCCAAACTTCAGTGGAGTTCCCATCTATCGACTCTTGCTGGAAGGCTTAGTTCTGCTATTTTCGCTGTAAAAAGAATAAGGCAGTTAACTGACGTTGCAACGGCTCGTTTAGTATATTTCAGCTACTTTCATAGCATAATGTCATATGGCATCATACTTTGGGGCAGAGCGGCAGAAATAAACTCAATTTTTATCCTTCAAAAACGAGCTATTAGATCAATTTATAAACTTGGCGCTCGGGAATCGCTTAGAGATTTGTTCAAAGAGATAGGAATCCTTACAGTAGCTTCTCAGTACATATTTCAGTGTATCGTACATGTCCGACAAAATATTAGTAAATTCACTGCTAAAAGCGACATTCATAACAGGAATACTAGGGGAAAGAACAAATTGGTGCTTCCGCTGTTTAGGTTACAGAAAGTACTAGGTTCTTTTTGGGGGCAAGGTATACTATACTATAACAAGGTGCCAGATAATGTAAAACAGTTGCCTCTTCACAGGTTCAAGGACTACGTCAAAAAAACGCTGGTGGCCCGAGCCTATTACAAGACGTCGGACTACCTAGAGGACGTCAACGTCTGGAAACAAACGTTATAATAACTTTATTTTTGTTGTTTGCTCCTAACATAACCACAGTTAATAAGTAAATTATTATATTTATGTTGTTTTTCATAGACTCACCAACAGCCTTGCATTGTATAACTTCCAAATCATACTTTGTTTGTTCAGTTTAGACTAACATTTGATTTGTTTGTTTCTTGTGAATTTATATTGTTTCCTATAAACTACCCAACAGCCTTGCATTATATAACTTCAAAATCACACTCAGTCCTACAGTTTAGACTTACAGTAGCTTCTTTTGTCTTTTGTTTTACTATGAGTAACTCGAGCTAGTCATGCTCACTAAAATGTTTCTGGGGTGGTGGCGTTGTGTGACGGGTCATTCCATTCCCTAAAATATGGTTGAGTGGGATGATGGCTGGCTCACACGTCAACTTGTGAACAGGTGCCACCTTCGGGAACTGGTCTGCTCAAGTTTACTTAGTTTACCCAAGTTAACTTGTTAATTTCCTGTTTTATTTATGTCTGTTTGTATTGGTCTGGGTGTTTCCTATGTATATTAAGTATGTATTTACAAAAGAAAAAGTATTTAAGTATGTTTATCCGTTGTCTAGTATCCATAATAACGGACTATAATTAGCCTACTTGGGACTAGATGGCGCTGTGTGGAATAATGTCGAGGGATATTTATTTATTTATTTATTATTTATTTTCATGTCAAAACTGTATGACTTGGTTGGTTTATTCAAACATTCACTTTGTACTGTAAAATATTGGACGATTTAAAAAGAGTAACTGCTGAGTTTCTTGCCGGGTCTTCTCAGTAGAAACAACCTTCCGACGCCGGTGGTAGAGTCACATTATGTGCATGTATTTTAAGTATCGTTTATATATTGTATTATTATGTGTATGTTTATTAAGTGGTTAAAATTAAGATTCTTGACGATTCGAAAGTACTGTTTATTGGTCTACTTGAATAAAGAAATATTGAATTTGAATTTGAATTATGTAAATATTTCAAGCTAACTCTGGTAATTCACTGATCATCAATGAATATCAAAACAGTCACTTTTGTTTAGAAAATTTAAACAATAACTACAGATATCTCTTTTTTAACAACAAAATACAGCAGACAAACCTTTACGCGCGAGCTAGTTAAAACTAATATCAGGTTACAAGTTGTTCGTTAGTTTGAGAGATTAATTGCTAGGTGCCGGCGCTCCTTTGAGATGTAACGAGCGACTCAGCCGAGGAGTTATTTTAGAGTTTAAAAAAAGAATTTGTAAACGCTCAGCTTTAGTTAGCGTTTTCGCTTGAGTTTCTTGCAAAAGGCAAATAGTTGAGGCAGTTGGGCAGCAACGGGATAGTTCTTGGATGTTTTCGAAGAGGTTGTTCATTGATTAGATAATGTGAGCTTTCTTGGACACTACACTACGGAACACTACGGAATCAAAATATTGTTTCACTTGTTTTAGATTTCAGTGATGCTTCTAACGGAGTATGACTTTCTCATTATAGTATAACAACTGTCTCAGTATCAAGCACTCAAACTATGGTGATTAGTATGGTATTCAGCCTTCAGGCTTATACGAATAAACACATAAACTGCCTATATACGTCCCACTGCTGGGCACAGGCCTCACCTCAGCTATGAGGTGGAATGAGCCATACTCCAACACGCGGACTGTTGACTGCTGTGGACTCGACTGTTGATGTTGATGTTAAAGTGTGGTGATGGTATTTGGATCCAAATTGTGTGCAGATGTATACAATCAACATTAAATTGATATACTTAATCAAATTATTATTGTCGTCCGTGTCAGGAGGTTTTTACACACCATCCAAGTAAGATCCACCAACCACTAGACAACTTCCCAATAACACTTCCTATAGTTTAATAATGAATATAGAAGCACAATAATATTAGCAGGCTAAAGCCTATTTGGGTCCAAATTATGTCATTATGCAACAAGACGCCTCAGTAATCACGATTCCGTTTCGCAACACGTAATTCCAAGTAGGTATCCATAGCAAACTAATCACCGGAGTAGTCGACCAAGTAAATTAACGGTTATGTGCTAAATTGGAACATAGCTTCTTTGTATAGAGACCATTATTGCTTGCTTGGACATTAATTTACTTTAAATAATGTTGTATGTTCATACATCGTATTTAGGATCCCACTGCTGGGGAATTGCCTCTCCTACTCTTCTCCACGCAATACTTGTTTTTTAATTGATTATTTATTTTGAAAGGTAATACACCACAACATTTTTTGTGAAAATTTCAAGGGTCTGCCTGTTATCGTTATTAATATTGAACAAAAATACGATTAAACCATGTTGATTGAAAGAAAAAAGAAAGAAAGAAAAAACGTTTATTTCATCTGGACATCGCAATTTAAAAGATAAAAACAAATAAAACTAATTTTTTAACACAAAAATGAAAAACTAACAGACAAATCCCCAAAAGAATGAAATTCAAAAACGTACGCAGTTCGTGCTGGCCCTACTAGCGACATCATCCGATATTATTCGGTGTGTTTTCTAGTAGAAACTTTCTGTTGGCTCTCCTCCTTCGATGTCCGCCACAGTTCCGTTCTTCGCGTTAGCGCTTATTTTCATTTGACCAGTCGCGCGGTGACTTTGTTTATTATCATAATAGAGACGGGTTTAATTAAGTTCGTTAGTCTGAGCACAAGAGATTTGGTTTTGCTGTTTTTGTTCTT
This sequence comes from Udea ferrugalis, assembly GCA_950022985.1. NCBI lineage: Eukaryota > Metazoa > Arthropoda > Insecta > Lepidoptera > Crambidae > Udea > Udea ferrugalis. Next base: position 2,396,556 of record OX465521.1, read on the forward strand.
CCCACAGAATGTTTTTCAGGGAGTTTATTATCAATGGCACTGAAGGAAATTGTATTTTATTTTGTTTGCTAATAACTGGGAGGGACTTGCGAAAGGAGAATATCTACTAAGACGTCCGGAGACACTTTTGGGACTGAAAACTTTTTCGCGACTTCCTTCTTAGTACACAGGGTCTTTTGCGGCTCCCGCTAACGCGGCTATACAATAACATACCCTCACGACCATATCCCTATTGCGTTAGTCAGAGGCACACTGATTGTTGCCGTCATGGTGAACAGAACATTCGGAAGCCCACATTTCACCGAGGGAATTTGAACCCAACGTGGTAAGGGGCTAGCCTACCGCCGTTATCCGGGCAAAAATGAGATAGAAAACAGAAATGACAGGCCTTAGGAGCCGTTTGAAAAGATTTAATTCGATCACGAACTACGCATGACATTACTGCAGAGGTCACATCTAACGATGGCTTTATGAAATGTAGTTTTTTCCAAGTATCAATTTGAATCGCCACAGCTGTCAATCCATAACACATCGACAGACAAATCCGTAAAGAGAGCAACAAAATGTGAGAGGAACTGACTGGCTCCTGTTGAGTCGCGCTAATGCCTTATAATCCACTTAGCGTCTTCCAGTGAGGATGAGTGATGGGATTAGACGAGTGAACGCTCCTGAAGAGTTACGCACATCACTAGTAGCTGTGACGGAGGAATTTTAATTGGAACTTCTTTGTCTTGTAAACTTTTTGTAGTAAAAATGTTGTTAATCTATGTGCAGGGCAGCAGCATGATAGATTTAGATTTAGATAATTTATTTCTCAAATTAAAGTTCACTACAAATTACATCAGATGTCAAAATATAGGTCATTCAAATTGAGATCGTCAGAGAATTAAAATTACAATTAAATACAATAAAATAAAAATTAAACTAATTGAAATCAAAATTAGATCGAATAAAAATACAATAAAATGAAAGATTAGATTAATAAGAAGTCACAAATAAAATCAAAGTAAACAATGTCAATAGGATACAATAAATTAATTAATCATTTCAAGTCAAAGTTTATAAATTCGGCTGTTGAATAAAAAGGATTTTCCAATAAAAGGTTTCTCAGCTGGCTCCTAAATACCTCGTCTGACGGTTCACTTTTTAGCAAGGCATGGCACTACCGACCATTTCTCGAAGCGCTTTTTACCACCAATGGTAAATCTAATAACAGCTCTTTTTTGTAACAATACAGATAGTGAAACTTTTTTGCGTGTTATGTGATTGATCTCCCATGCATTTATTTAGGCGATTAACCTTCTAACCACACATTTAATAATATAGTTTTAATAAAAATAGGTAAAAAAACTTTTTAAGTTAAACGGTTTTATGTTAAACATGCATTACAATGTTTTAGATAAATGTACTAAAAACCAAAAAATAATGAAATAGATACAGTCGTGGGAATTATAAACATATGCATAGACTAGACTAAAATAAAACCGTGGGGCACGTCAATTTGTCTACAATCGTTGATTAAAATGTTTGTTTTGGAATGTTACACTATAATTAGGCAGTTGTTCAACCGACAACGATGGACGTGTGATAAGTAGGGCTAGAATGTGGAAACAAGCTAGCAAGCTTGATTATAAGCGAGTTTTAGGGTTTCATAGTGGTGAGCGAGTGGTACTTTTATCATATGTTTTGTCGATTAATAAAGAAAAACTACGAGCTGTGAAGCGATTCCTCGCCAGCCAGCAGTGTGAATGTCCAACGATAAACTAGTTGAAACATCTCTTTTATTTACATGGAGTCAATAACTATTGGAATTTCCATGAGCAAGAAAATAGTAAGTAATTTCCTTACCGTCTGCGGGCCAACTGCCTAACGACGAATTAAACGATTCTTCTATCGCACATTAAGTCGATAATTTGTAGACAATTGACGTGCCCCACGGTTTTATTTTAGTCTAGTCTATGCATATGTTTATAATTCCCACGACTGTATCTATTTCATTATTTTTTGGTTTTTAGTACATTTATCTAAAACATTGTAATGCATGTTTAACATAAAACCGTTTAACTTAAAAAGTTTTTTTACCTATTTTTATTTTCTAGTTTTTAGTTTTTATTTCGGATTCTGTTTAATTCATTTAGTGCTTCATTATTGCAAGGTTTCTTCCCGTTAGTTTATTGCAGTCCAACTCCTCTATACGTAGTCCCTGCAAAGATGTGGCTCTACTAAGAGCCACGTGGGCTTGACTTTCTTCAAACAATAAACTAACGGGCAAGAAACCTTGCAATAACGAAGCACTAAATGAATTAAACAGAATGCGAAATAAAAACTGAAAACTAACAAAATCTTGACTTGGGTGGTGGATTTAGGCTGGATTAATCAGATACCTAAATTACAGGTTCAATTTCTAAATTTAAATCTTATTATTATACGCCATTTAGTGGCTGCGCCCATCTTAAATATTGAGGTTGTATAGTGCACTGTAGTCTTCTTGTCAAGCCCTTTTATTTGATACCCATATTGGTGTGATTGATAAAAAAATGTTATCAGCCATTTGGTAGCGGCGTGGAGCTCCAGAGGCGTGGAGTAGAAGTGTGGTCGTCCTGTTCTTCAAAAAGGGAGACAAAACCCTACTGAAGAACTATCGACCCATTTCCCTTCTAAGCCACGTCTATAAGCTGTTCTCAAGAGTGATCACGAACCGTCTTGCGCGAAGACTCGACGAATTCCAACCACCGGAGCAGGCTGGGTTTCGGAGCGAATACGGCACCATAGACCACATCCACACAGTGCGGCAGATTATACATTTGTGGACTATGAGAAGGCCTTTGACTCGATTGAAATCTGGTCTGTTCTGGAGTCCCTGCAGCGATGCCGTGTAGATTGGCGATACATCCAAGTGATGAGATGTCTTTACGAAGCAGCCACTATGTCCGTCCAAATCCAGAATCAGCAAACAAGTCCTATACCGTTGCATCGAGGTTTGCGACAAGGGGATGTTATCTCCCCGGAATTGTTCCCAAATGCAATGGAGGATATGTTCAAGACGCTGAACTGGGAAGGACGTGGTATCAACGTTAATGGCGAGTACATGTCTCACTTGCGATTTGCTGACGACATCGTCATCGTGGCAGAAACGCTGCAGGACCTACAACAGATGCTGAATGACCTGGCTGACTCTTCTGTGCGCATCGGTCTACGGATGAACTTGGACAAAACCAAGGTCATGCTCAATGAACATGTACTACCGGAACCGATAGCGATACACGGCGCCGTTCTCGAAGTTGTTCAAAAATATGTATACCTCGGGCAGACATTGCAGTTAGGTAGAAACAACTTCGAGGACGAGGTGAATAGAAGAATTCAGCTGGGCTGGGCAGCGTTTGGAAAGCTACGTCGAGTTTTCACATCGTCGATCCCACAGTGCCTAAAGACAAAAGTCTTCAATCAGTGCGTCCTACCCGTCATGACATACGGAGCCAAAACGTGGTCACTAACGGCACGGCTGGTCCACAAATTTAAAGTCGCTCAGCGGGCTATGGAGTGGGCTATGCTCGGCGTTTCTCTGCGAGATCAAATCAGAAATGAGGTGATACGGCAGAGAACCAAGGTTTTCGACATAGCCCACCGGATTAGCACCATGTTAGCCGTAGAACCGACAAACGTTGGAGTAAACGTGTTCTTGAGTGGAGACCGCGTCTCGACAAGCGTAGTGTAGGACGTCCTCAGGCAAGGTGGAGTGATTCTGCGCAGAATGGCTGGCAGGAGCTGGATGCAAGCAGCCGAAGATCGAGTACAGTGGCGTGCAAAAGCAGAGGCATATGTTCAGCAGTGGACTACAACAGGCTGATGATGATGATGATGATTTGGTAGCGGCGGCCATCTTAGATTTCAATTTTGCATAGTAAATTGTATTCTACTTGTTGAGACCTTTCATTTGATACCCATGTTGATGGGATTGATCAAACCTACGTTATCCGCCATTTTGTAGCGGCCGCCATCTTGGATTTCATTTTTTATAGTATATTGTTAAAAACAAGTTAAAAACTCTAATTCAATACATATTATTGCTATTTGAGTTTGAAATTACAAAAAAACATTATTTCACAATGTAATATAATAATAATAATAAAGTTTATTTTGCCAAAAAAAGAAATGGTACAGAGAAAAGGTACAGCGACTTCTGCACTAGGCTCGCAGACCTGAATCGCAGAAACCAATGAGTGATTTGCAGAAAACATTAATTGCAGTTTTAAACAAGCTTCGCAAATTGTATTCTGCTTGTTGAGCTCTTTCATTTGATACCCATATTGATGGGAAAATATAAAACATAAATTATCCGCCATTTTGTAGCGGCGGCCATCTTGAATTTATAATAATGATGAATAAATATAATTGTATTGTCACCAAAATCCAAAGTGTATACAAAATTTCAGATTAATCGGTTGACAGGAAGAGGGTGAAATTTGAATTACTAGATTTGACCCAAGAATAAATAAAACAAACGGGGTGAGCTAAATAAAACCGTTTAAAAAGGCCTAACTTGTGTTATGTTAACGAAAAACCTGAAGCATCAACTTTTTATACCTATTTTCCAATTTAGTAGGTACGTTCATGCTATGTACATTCAATAGTATAGTTCCAAGTATTATCGATCAGTGAACTCTAATTTATAGAAACACCTTAACGGCGTGGCTTATGTATCCCACTGCATTCTGTACCCTCACAAAAGTGTTGATCGATGGGTACACAACAGCACACAAAGCCAGGTGGTATCGGCATAGGGGTGCCTACAATGGACTGAATTCATCACGTCGACACCAGAGGGCGCTTGAATACTCGATATAGAAACCAGTGGATGAGTTGATGCTGATATTTTGGGTACTCTCTAACATTGTCGGAATAGTTTCTGCTGTTACATTTCCATCGCATTACTAAAGGTGCCCGTGACTCAGTTCTGCAACGATCGTCATCGGTAAATGAGTGTGAACTGTAATCAACTGAAATTATGCCATGTGATTATATATATGCCATCTGCCACAAGAGTTCACATTGTATGCCCTGCCTACTGCCTGTTCAACTTACTTACGCAATGTTTAACTTACAATATCTTTTTAAGTTAATTGCCAGAAATTTTATCATTTCTGATTCTCGAATACGTTTCGTTAGAAAGTTATTTTTACGTGTCTTGAATAGTTGTTATCTTTACTTGGATTGTTGCAGGTTAGTGAATCGGCAACGATTACCTATGGTATACAATATAAAAGCAACTAATGCGGGTTTGGGAATGAGATAGATCACCACTCCGGCCGAAATTGAATGATCTATTTCTCAATCTCCGTGCTTCGGAAGGCACACTAAGGAGTTAGTCCCGGATGTCGTCGCTAGATGTCAGTCGTTAAGATCGCCCGCAGCTTTATAATATCAAGTGGTAAAGGTACCTTATCATAAAACACTGAAAACATATTTTTCAAGTGTTTTGGATATTTTATCCCTTCGTTTAAATTAAAACTGTTGAATACCTACTAGATGCCACGTCCACCAATCGTTCTACTATCGATAAGCAGGCATATTGATAATGTCAACGCCACGCGAGCTTTGTGCGGAGCTTCCCAGTTTCAGAGATTGATTCGCTTATCATTTATGTGGGCTACTCAGATTTGGTTAGGTTATATCAAACGTTGCCTCTGCTAAGACCATAACTACCTTTAAAAACAATTAAACAATGTTCTCTTCTACTCGTAGGTACTTGCGTTTTGCAATATAGTGATACATTTTTCGGACATCTCAGAACTTTGGAAGGCTGAGCAGTTGCTTTCATCTGATGTTTCTGAAACCCTTAGAGGGCTTTATAACATCTGTCAAGTTTTATAGTCTAGTCCGCATAAAGCCAGCGTGTTGAAATATGGCTCTCGTCATCTCATAGAGGTGAGCTTGTGCCCAGCAGTTTGAACTTAAAGGCTGTTACGAGTTTTGTATATAGAAACTGGTGAATATTAAATTGATTGAGACCTGGGCAGTGTTGCAGTCTCTCCAAAGGTGCCAAATAGACTACAGGTACATCGAGGTTCTTAGGTACCTATACCAAAACGCCACCATGTCGGTCCGATTACAGAACCAGAGCTCTAATCCGATCCAACTACAGCGAGGCGTGAGACAAGGAGACGTTATTTCTCCAAAATTGTTCACAGCTGCGTTGGAGGATAATTTCAAGCTTCTGGACTGGAAAGGACGCGGCATCAACATCAATGGCGAGTACCTAACACACCTGCGATTTGCCGATGATGTAGTTCTTATGGCTGAGACCTTGGAAGACCTGAACATAATGCTCGAAGATCTCGGTAATGCTTCTCAAAGAGTGGGTCTTAGGATGAACATGGACAAGACGAAAATCATGTTCAATGCCCATGTTGCACCCGCTCCAGTTAACGTTGGGAACATTACACTCGAAGTTGTTGACCACTATGTTTACCTGGGACAGGCAGTCCAGTTAGGTAAGTCCAACTTCGAGAAAGAGATCTCTCGTCGAATCCAGCTCGGATGGGCAGCGTTCGGGAAGCTCCGGCATATTTTCGCGTCCGAAATACCTCAGTGTCTCAAGACGAAAGTCTTTGACCAGTGTGTGTTGCCAGTGATGACATACGGGAGTGAGACGTGGTCGTTCACTATGGGTCTCATAAGAAGGCTCAAAGTCACCCAGCGAGCAATGGAGAGAGCGATGCTTGGTGTTTCCCTGCTTGATCGAATCAGGAATGATGAGATCCGCAGGAGAACTAAGGCAACCGACATCGCTCGAAGGATTGCATCGTTGAAGTGGCAGTGGGCGGGACACATAGCGCGGAGAACCGATGGCCGTTGGGGCGGAAAGGTTCTCGAATGGCGACCGCGTACCGGACGACGTTCCGTGGGCAGGCCCTCCACAAGGTGGACCGACGATCTGGTTAAGGTCGCGGGAAGCCGCTGGATGCGGACAGCGCAGGACCGATCGTTGTGGAGATCCTTGGGGGAGGCCTATGCTCAGCAGTGGGCGTCGTTCGGCTGACATGATGATGATGATGATGATGAATATTAAATGCCACGTCCACCAATCGTTCTCCCACCGATAAACAGTCGTATTGATAATGTCACCGCCACGCGAGCTTTGTGCGGACCATCCGCTAATTACCGCGCGCACACGCCGCAGCCGACGCGCTCCATAATGCATCGACGATGAGCTAGTTCCACAGATTTATGCGCGAATGAGATGAAATGAGATTTGGTTAGGTTATGTTACATTTTGCCTCTGCTAAGACCACAACTACCGTTCAAAACAAAAAACCAAGGGTCTCTTTTAGGCCCAGACTCCACCAGAGCTGAGCTGTGTTTTCAACAACTAATAGAATCACATCTCCACATCGCCATGTGTGAATAACGCAATTCCATTGGTTGTTGAAAACACAGCTCGACACCGCACATCTCCGCTCAGCTCTGGTGGAGTCTGGGCCTTACTTGGATTTGCGTCTCGAAATATAGTGATACATCTTTCGGACACCTCAGAACTTTGGAAGGCGGAGCAGTTGCTTTTCAGCTGATGTTTCTAAAACCCTAAGAGGGCTTTATAACATCTGTCAAGCCTTATCCACATAAATCCAGCGTGTTGGAGTATGGCTGTCGTCATCTCATAGAGATGAGCTTGTACCCAGCAGTTTGAAGTGTTACGAGTATTTTACATAGAAACTGGTGAATATTAGATGCCACGTCCACCAATCGTTCTCCTACTGATAAACAGTTGTATTGATAATGTCACCGCCTCGCGAGCTTTGTGCGGACCATCCGCTAATTACCGCGCGCACACGCCGCAGCCGACGCGCTCCATAATGCATCGACGATGAACTAGTTCCACAGATTTATTCGCTCATCATTCATTTGGGCTACTAACTACTCAGATAAGGTTAGATTGAGCTAAATATTGCTTCTGCTGAAAAGACCACAAATCCTTTTGTTTTTTCTCTTTTAAAGCAAGAGACAAGAGTCTCTTTTATTCATATTTGCAGCTTGAAATATAGTGATTAATTTTTCGGACATCTCAAAACTTGGTGACCTCAGATTTGGTGAGGTTATGTTAAATGTTGCCTCTGGTTCTTACCAGAACTGGTACTTCTGGTTTTTTCGTTTTTAACGAAAAAAACAAGGTTCTTTTTTACTCATCTTTGCGTCTTAGTATAGTGATACATTTTTCGGACATCTCAAAAACTTTGGACGCTAAAGCAGTTGCTTTCAGCTGACATCACAAGATCATGTGATGTCATGCAGGTTCTGCATGCAAGATCATGTGAGGTCATGCCTAATCTGAGACCCTAAGGAGGTTCTATAACATCTGCCAAGGCTTATCCCTTGTAAAGCCCAGCTCCCTTGTTTGACAGCTAAGTTGTAAGAGCTGCTCTACTTTTAAGTTGCATAGACAAATTTACAGGACGGCATGACTTTGAAGGCGTGCCTAACTTTGATTGACGTTTATGAATTCGGAGGTGACTCTATCAAAGATGTCTGACCATATTCAATTAGTTCAGATAACTAAAACAGCTATACTGAAAAAAAGTCCCAACCATACAAAATGTGTTTCATGTCCTTACCAATCTTAAATCACTGTCTGTCTCCGTTCGTGTCAAATCGTACCTACTTGTCAAGTGGAAATACAAAATGGCCGCCTATCACAATCGAAGCCTCCTGCTGTCCAGACGGTTCGGTGGTTCCCAGGGCATCTGGCATCAATAATTCATAGCAGTGAGTTATGGCCGGCACGCCACTTTCCTTTGCTGTATCTGGGTGTAATCAGGATAGCGTCGCTACAGAATAACACTGAAAAATGGACTGCTGAAGTTTTCTTGCTATTATAAAAAAAAAAAACTTTAAAATTCAGACAAAGTCCATAAAATAGTAAGTAACAATTAATCTTATAAACTATGTAAGTACATTATAATTTCAAAATTATACATTTTAATTTATTATTAACCTTGGTTGAGAATAAACAAATTTATTTTGCATTTTCAACTTTTAGTCAAGGTAAACCCTCAGTTCACAAGTCACTTTTTCTATGTATACATTTTTGTTGTTTTTTCAATATTTTTAGTTAAGAGGAAACAAAGGCCAAACATAGGCCTTTGCCCTGCAGTGGGACAGCATAGGCTGAAAATAAATAAATAAATAATAAATAAGAGGAAACAGGGTTTTTTGGTAAGTTCTTAACTAGACCTCTAACTAATGTCACTTTTTCAGCATTCACAAAAATATGAATTAGTAACTACCAAAAAAAAAACTACGTTACTATTGTGATGTAGGCATAGACATGGGCATTGCTTCTTGTCGCATATTTAGTCTAACTTACATAGTAGCTCGTCACAACAACAAAAGGAAAAATAGGTAACATAGGTTTTCCTTTCAGCAAAAGGAAAACCTATGTTACATTACTGAAAATGAGTTATAAATTAAAATGCATTAATATTCAAAGAGGTCATGTTTTCCAGACGTCGCGATGGTTCCAGGGCATACGTTATCAATAATTCATCCAGCGTGAGTTATGGTCGGCACGCCGATTTCCTCTCACTTTCAAGGGACGAACCACAATGTGTACAATGCAATCAGGATGTTGCATTCTATACTTAAAATATAAAGTTGAAGAGTTGGTTTGTTGAACGTGCTAATTTCAGGAGACCAGGCTGGAAGGAAAAATGGGTAATGAAGTCCACGCAAACGAAGTCGCGAAAGGCCGCTAGTTATTTATAATCTGTGATGATGATGAGGTGCCCGTGGCGCAGTAGTGACAGTGATCGGTGACGATCGCTGTTGTAAAGCATCACGCGCCGGGCCGGAAATGGGATGGGTGACCGAAATTTACTGATATGTTTTTCGGGCATCTCCTTGCTTCGGAAGGCACGTTAAGCAGTTGGTCCCGGTTGACGTCACTAGATGTCAGTCGTTAAGCCTAGTCAGAGGCCTTAGGGCGGCTTGATAACATCTGGCATTGGGGTTGCTCACAAATCTCACACCCTTCCAACAATCCGCACTGAGCCCGCGTGTTGGAGTATGGCTCGATCAACCTCATAGTTGAGATGAGGCCTGTGCTCAGCAGTGGGACGTAAGCATAGGGTATTGCTTTTATAGTGTTGCACCTAGTATACTGACTCTACTAACTGCACTCCACGGGCCACCTATACTAAGAACGTCTCGTTTAGGAGACATTGCCCTAGCAATCCATTCGAACACCAAAGAAGTTGACGCGTCCTTCTGTCACGATAACCACATTCATCCCAAGATGTGGTTCGCTTAAGACTTATTCCCTGGAAATTAGGCCACAAAAACTTTCAGTGGAGCAACAATAAAAATAAGAGCTTTGTTTTTTACTTCAATGTCTGCCAGTCTGGAACACCTGAAAAATCCATGCGACAGCCTTCTCTAAATTCGTCCCACCAACAATTCATTTTAATTTTTTTTTGTTCGTGTACAACCTAGATAAACAAACCCATTTTAGAACGTCTATTTTGGAATATAGTGCTTAATGTAATATACTCAGACAGTCCTGAAAACGAGAGGGAAGTGGTGTACCGGCTATAAATTCATGGTTGTTTGAATAATAGATGGCAGACGTCGGGCCTGCGAATTTCAATAGCCATGAAAAACACTGTGGCTTTCCGCCACTATTTTCGGGTATAAGGAATGCATTTATAAGTACTTAAGCATCTGCTTATTTTGAAACACCAACATGTTGTTTCAAATTGTTATTTACCACCTCATTTCGCAATAAAACGGGTGCAATAGGAAGTTATTATACATATAAACCTTCCTCTTGAATGACTCTATCTATTAAAAAAACCGCATCAAAATCCGTTGCCTAGTTTCAAAGATTCAAGCATACAAAGGGACATAGGGACAGAGAAAGCGACTTTGTTTTATACTATGTAGAGAAGATTAGCTGCCGGGTTTCTTTGGTAACGGTTCTTTTCAGTACAGAAACAACAGTCGAACCTTAGAATATCCAAAATATGCCATGCCCAAAGGCACAGATGAATCAAACTGACCGGAAATCTACGCCAAGCAATGGACTAAATTGTTATATAATCAAAAGAACTGATTTCCAGAAGAACAATGAGAAACAATTATCCGATAACATTGATATAACATCACCTTTTTGTAGAAGTTAGTAACTTGGTAAATCATAGTATTGTTAAAAAAAAATACTAATCCCATCACTGTCGCTGTTGAAATTATTCTAGCGAAGAAATTAATAATTCGCTCAATAAATTGTTACGAATCTAATCCAATCAAATTTCAATTAAAACGTGAAACCTCTTAGTTCGCGATTTTATCAGAATTACATTATTCTTATAACGATGGAGCATTATGTCAAGAATGTTGACTAGAGATATTATTTATGTACTTTCTTCCTTCATAATCAATTATGTAACTGCCGCAAATAATAATGTTGTGTTAGGTTTGACTTCTAAAGAAATTATTAATACGTTCAAATCAATTTTAACATCGGATTATTTGAGAAATATGGCGAATCAATTTGCAACGCAAGCCGCAAGACACTTCATAGAAGAAATGAAAAGGAAACGTGATGGGGAATCTACAAGTAGATTAGAATACAGGTAAATTTACATTATACATACACTTGATAAATATAATAGCTATGACATTTCAATTTTCATAACAAACTAAGAGTATGACATGTGTCATCTCTTCCTTTTACTGTCTTTGGTTACTAGTTAGCTGGTCAGTTTGTATGTGTATCATTATTATTATACAGTTTTATATTTTTTATCTCTCTTATTAGAGGTATCAGTTAGAATCACGGGCCTTAGCCAAGTGTATCCTAACGCTATTCCAGATTTAAAAATTTCCTCACCGTCCGGCAGGTGTTGAGGATCACAGCTTTTTGAAGGAGTTTGTATAAAGCTGAGGGAATGTCTAACATATGTAGGCTTGAATGGAGCTCTCTAGGAATTACTCCTGTCGTGGATAAAATTATCGGGACTATTTTGACTGATGTAACTCTCCATTGGGTTTTAATTTCGACTGCTAAATCTCTGTACTTTGCTAGTTTTTCAGTATGTGTAGACTGCAGGTTATGGGTATTGCATACCGCTATATCAATCAGATAAACTGTTTTGTTGTTTTTATCTAGTAATGTCAAATCTGGTCTATTGTAGTGTATGGTCTTGTCTGTGATGATCGTTCTGTCCCAGTAGATTCTATAGTTCTGATTTTCGAGAATTGCGTCTGGTTGATATTTGTAGTACGGTAGTTTCTGTTTCAATAGTTGGTACTTGAATGATAAATGTTGGTGTATTATAGCGGCGACCTGGTCGTGCCTATGCTTATAATCTGTTTGAACTATGGATTTACAGGCACCTGTAATATGCTGTATATTTTCTGGACTACTGTGACATCGCCTGCATATATCTGTTGTTGTAATGTTTTTGAGAATATGTTTTTGGTAGTTTCTGGTGTTTATCACTTGATCTTGGATAGCGATCATAAAGGCTTCCGTCTCTGGGAATAATTCGCCTCGCTGCAACCACGCATTTGACGCTAGCTTGTCAATATGGGGCAGGTTCAGATCATTATAATGTCGGCCATGTAATGATTTTTGTTTCCACATGATTTCCTTCTCAGCTTCTAGTGATACGCGTTCGTTATTCTGTGAGTTACTGTCTTGTAGATTGAGTGGTGTAAGATGTCTGTCTGATTTAGTAACCGCTTCATGCAATTTAGAGTTTAAAGCCTGGTTTTGGAAAAAATGTCTAAGATTTCTTACCTGTTTATTGTGCAAATCTTTGATGTCGGTGATACCTCTTCCACCTTTGTCCCGGGGTAATACAACACGCTGTATGCAGGATCTAGGGTGATGTTTGCGTTGAGATGTCATTGTAGTGTGTATTTTACGTTGCAATTGTCCAAGGTCTTTTTGGGTCCACTTTATAACTCCAAACGAATACGTGAGCAGTGATATTGCGTACGTATTGATGGACTTCACAAGGTTTCTTGAATTAAGCTTTGATCGGAGCAGTATATTTAGCCTATGTTTGAATTTTGCTGTTATGTCTTCTTTTGCTTGTTTATGGTTTATTTGTTGCAACTGGTAAAAGCCTAAATACTTATACGGGCTATTATTATCTAAGGATTCAATAATATTCCCATTTTGCAATTCTTAATTGTGCTGTTCAATACGTCCTTTTTTGATGGTCAAAGTTTTACATTTGTCAATCCCAAATTCCATTAAAATATCTTCTGAAAAAGTTTGTGTTATATCTGCAAGATTGTGAAGTGATGGTGTGTCTTTACTGTATAATTTAATATCATCCATGTACATGAGATGTGTTATTGCTACTTGGTTCTGTGGGCTAATGGGGATGCAAAATCCAGAGTTGGTCTTGTTAAGCATCTTTGACAAAGGGTTCAATGCGAGGCAAAACCATAGCGGACTGAGGGCATCCCCTTGAAAAATCCCTCGTTTTATCTGTATGCTCTCTGTGTAGATAGTTGTGTTACCATTGACTAGCTTGAGGCTGGTCTCCCATTCCTTCATGCACTTTTCGAGAAAAGTTACTATTATAGGGTTAATTTTGTAGATACGTAATATTTGAAGCAACCAACTATGTGGGACAGAGTCATAAGCTTTGCGGTAATCGATAAACATTGCGCTTATAGTTTTTTTATATTTAAGTGCTTGTTTCATTGTTACGGTATCTATAATCAACTGTTCTTTGCATCCTTGGCTGTTTCTTCTGCATCCTTTTTGTTCTTCAGCTAATATGTTATTATTTGTGACATGTTCGTAGATTTTTTCTGTAAGACAAGACGTAAGTATTTTATAAATAGTTTGTAAGCATGTTATCGGTCGGTATTTGCTGGGATCTTGTTGGTTATCGGTGTCCTTTGGTATCATATAGGTAAGACCTTGTGTGATATGTGTAGGCATTAAATCAGGGTTGTGTAAAAAGTCATTGAGATGTCTGTGTAAATTTGAATGTAAGTGTGTGAATTTTTTATACCAGTAATTTTGAATTTTGTCTGAACCTGGTGCTTTCCAATTGTGTGCTTTATTTATAACTTTTTGAAATGTGTCAACTGATATGTACTCAAAATTCATTTCTGGAATGTCGCTAGTGTTATTTGTCTCGGATTGTATCCAGTCAGCATCAGCGAGCATCAGCGTTGTGTTGCACTGGATTTGCCCATATTGCAGCCCAAAACTGATGCAATTGTTCGTGTGGTGGTAGTGTAACATTGTGGCCTGTAGTATTGTTAGTGTTCTGTGTGTTGGATGATAATTGCCTGTAAAACTGTTTTTCATTGTTAATAAATTGTGCATTTTGTTTCTTCCTGAGTGTGCAGTTGGTGTATCTTTTGAGACGGCTTGCGGCGGCGTTTAACCTCTGCTTTAAAGAGTCCAATATTTCATAATCTGTGTTGTTAGGCTCCTCGTGAATAGAATGTATTCTGAATTTATTTTTTATTTGTTGTACATGATTTTCCAGTCTGTGGCTTCTATTTCCCCTCATGTATTCGGTCATTTGCCCTATGTACTTTCGCAGATCTTTGATTTTATTAAGGAGTCTTCTCTGCCAAAATGGCGTGTCAGTCTTCTTGGTGGAAGGTGAGCTCTCGTTTTCATGGTTCATTTTTGATCCATTACATTTAGCTGCGGTGTAAGCCGCACAATATATAATTGCTTGTGTTGTAGAAAAATCATCATTATCTGTTGAAAACCGAGGGATTGTTTCTGTGTTTAAGTAGTCTACAATGTACCTGAACTTCTTTGTGACTTTTTGTTTAGGGATGAACGGTCTTTTGACTGGGTCTGTTTCTTTGTAATTGTTCAAAGTTGTTTCAAATGTGTTGTTTATTTTGGCTATTAATTCGTTGTTACTTTGTGTAGCCGTCCGCCTTGGGTGGTTGGTTATATTGTTTGTGTTTAATTGATCAGGTACACATGTTGTTATTAAGTTGCTGGTATTTCCTCCCTCATTGCCCTCGCGTGTACCTACAAAGCTCTCTCCTATTTGTAGTTCTTCTGAATTATTAGTATGCTCCTGTGTGGTATAATCTGTATTTTGTAAGTATTCGTCGCGTATGCTGTTCTGTGTTGCATTAATATTATTTCTCAGGTTATGTTCGGCTTCTCTTCTTATTTCCTGTAATCTTTCTTCAGTTATGTACATATTATTGATAATAGCTCTTCTTTGATCTGAAAATCGCTGCTCTGAAATATGGGCGAGATGTGAGAATTTTTCTATTAATTTAATGTGCAGTAATTTCCTATATCCCGTAGTATTGGTCTCCAAATTCGTTACTTCATAAAATGTCCTCATAATCGCCTCATTTAATTCAATCGGCCATCTCATTCGCAGGTTGGATTCCGTGGTTTGTTGCATACCCACCTGGTTGCAATTTTGTAGTAATGTTTCAGTTTCAGATCGTAGTTTTGCTAATGTCTCACTATCTAGTAATTTGTTTCTTAGTATGGCTCTTCGTTGGTCTCCAACACGTTGCTTGGAAACTTGCATGTCTGGGAATTGGTTCACAAATTTCTGGTGTAAGGTGGTTAGGTAAGGTTCCATAGCCGTTTCTAGTTTGGTTATTGTTAAGTATGTGCGCCAAATGAAAGTGTTCATTTCCTGAGTCCACTTTTTTCGCACACTTTTTCCTCTCTTGGTGGGTGCAGACCGACTTTCGAGGACAAGGTCCTCCACCTGCACAACATCCAAGGGGTGAGATTCAATAGATGAAGGGGAAAGGCTGGAACGTGGAGTTCTACTTAGATATGATGGTGGGGTAGACGGCACTGATGAAAACAGTGTTACTGAAGAGGTAGGTGAAGAAGCACCCTGGTCGGCTGTCGTAGATTTATCGATGGAAGCCCGCCTGCTCAACTCCTCATCGCCGATGGTCCGCATACTGAGGCATCCAGCAACGGCTCCAGATGCGCCCCGGCGACCCCCGGGCAGCGACCGCAAATTATATCGACTATTAAACATTTTTCATAGAAGAGGGTTGGTTGGGACCGTTAGTTCGGGAAGGGTATATTGTTTGAGGCTCAAGCTGGTAAGTGCCAATAGTTATTTTATTACAGTCTTGCTAGATGTTTTGCCTTCTTATTTGTTCCTAGCTTCCCTTAAGCCCCCCCACCACGACAAGGTGGTCCCCTGGGGGGGTCATTATTATTATTATTATTTTTCTATACATTAGTGATCTGTTGTATTGTATTTTATAATGTATGTTTAAGTATTTTATTTGAATTATATTTTATATTGAATTTATTATATTAATATATATTATTATTGATTAAATGTATGTAAGTATGTTTTAATGTGAATTGCCGTCAGTTTCAGTTACTATTATTATTTCTTCTGCACTTACCTGCCCTTCTCGTCAGTTTTCCTCTACCTGTGGGTTGTTTGGAAGAGATCGCTTTTTAGCGATAAAGCCGCCCAAATTGTACATTATCGTTAATCTGTGTTTCTTTGTTGTTGATTTCTGTTGTTTTGGTGTGCAATAAAGAATATCTATCTATCTATCTAGTATGTAACTGGTGGCAGAACGGCTTCAGGACTAAACCATAATTGTTCCCCAAAATATGAATCGAAAACGATTTGGTCATGTTATTATCATACTTGGTCTGTCTCCGTGGCTTAGCGGTAAAAGGCGGCATTGGAGGTGAAAAGAAGGAACCTAGAGGTCGTGTCTTCGAATCCCGCGCAAACTGACAACATTTTCATATATTTCACATATTGTTGTTACGAGTAAGCATATTGGAAGCTGGTCACCTCGAGTGCGAAAAATAATGTGATCCATGTCTTCAAATGGGCATGTTATTTGTTGGTGTTGCGCCTCACCTTTCTCATAGGTCGTAGAAAAGTCACGAAGAAGAGAGTGCACCTATGTTTTGGACACACAGATGTTTTCTTTAATATCTCCTTCTTACGTGGTTGTGGTTAATCGACATGCCATTAGTATTAGTTACTAATATGGTACTATAAATTTAATAAATGCTTTCAGGAAACCACTCACCTCTTTCCAGCGAATGCCCACGCCTAATGACTATCCAGAAGCGCCAGTTGAGACAGAAGTCTTGGATGAAGAAGAGGCAATGGCTCTGATAGAAGAACCTTCTCCAGACGGCGATAATATGGAGAAAGAGTCACTATATCTTAGCGAAGAAGTTAGTAGTACCCCTGTTCCCGCTCCCGTTGTGATGAAGATCAATGGAGTATACTTTAGAAGGTTATTAGATGTACTTACGAAGATTGATGATAATATAAGCTAATACGTTTTGTTTTTTTATTTTGCTAACAGAATCCAGATTTGGTACAGCTGAAAAATCATGCAATCTGTAATCAGTTCTTCGGCAAAACGGTAGCAGTTTGTATACGAGCAGTAATTTCTTATCGGTTTTATAAAAACAAAGCAAATTTCTAATTGAATCGTCAAAGAAACAAAACTAGATGAAAAACCTAGTAATTGATTGAAATCAAAGTGAAATGAATCTTGGGTTTAAGTGATTGTTAAACAAATATTACTATCACAAATAAATCCAAAAAATATGTTTAATCAAATTCAAACCAAAACGGAAAGATGAAATATATCGTAACCGTATATTGAACTTGGTATATACATATTCAAAGAGTAATGATGCCAAAGATATTTAACCTCGTAGGTATTGAAGTGTAACATGCTTTGCATAAATTATACGACGAGAGACTGCTAATATTACATTCCTCCTTTACAGAGGTGTAACAAGGGCGGATGGTCGTAGTGATATTAATAATGCACACCAGACCGAATACCCACGGCGGTCATAATTGAAGAGCAGTGGGCTGTGAGCTAACATTAATCCTAGATATTAGTATTGCCGCTCAATAGCCTATTTATCAATTGATCTTTAGGTACATTTAAAAATGGATTGCTGTTCGTTAGTCTCGCTGAAACTCAGGAACGGCTGGACCGATTTAGCTGATTTTGTTTTAAAAATATTTGTTAAAGTTCAGGGAAGGTTTAAAAGGTGAGTAAATCTGAGAAAATGCTAGGAATATAGTGAAAAACAACAATTTAGTTTTCACTTAGCAACTACCTGTTTCTACCTGTCACGTGACACTTTATGTTTGATAACAGAACGAAGTCT
This sequence comes from Udea ferrugalis, assembly GCA_950022985.1. NCBI lineage: Eukaryota > Metazoa > Arthropoda > Insecta > Lepidoptera > Crambidae > Udea > Udea ferrugalis. Next base: position 2,414,716 of record OX465521.1, read on the forward strand.
GGCGGGACAGCTAGTCAGTAATAGATATCAATAAGCCTTGCCTGTGTCCTTTCATAGCTGTTTAATACCACAGAATATAAATATAAGACGCTACAACCAACATACCATCGAGTTCTTGTGGTATATCATTGGGGCATGGGGGAGGCCTACATTCTGCTGTGGACCGCAATAGGTTGATGCTGAATATGATGATGAATTTTGCTAGGTATCAGTCAGTCAGTAATACAAAACATAATAGTATCGAGGGTTTGAATAAAGTTTAAGGTTATTTATCGATAGTAGCCAACACTACTAGAAATATTGAGCCGCTCATCCCAATGCATCGCTAAAGACTTAACGAGAGACGGCCAAGCTTAGTAGTTCTAGACAATGCCTGGCTTACATCCTACTTGCAAACAGAAGCTAACTTCACGGACTTGCCTCGCTCTAAGAGTGGGCCCGTTAGTAGAGGTGCGTAAATGCGAAATATAATAATTCAAGTAGGTGTCATTCACTTAACTGTTCCTTTAGTTAACCGTCGATGTGTTTGCAAACTTTGGTGTCAGTATCCTAATTATTGTACCTATCTTTTTTCCTAAAGACAAAACACCGAGTTATAAATGAATATATAGAGCAGTTGTATATGAAACAGATACATTGAAACTCATAATAGTGGTGTTACACGAGCACATAAATTGAAAAACGTTGCTTAAAGTTACGCTAACATTAAACTGAACTAGAATGAAAAATAACAGCGATGTTTATTGGATTTAAATGTAAAGTGTCATTTTGAGTATGGACCTTTGTTTGAGTTAAAATCTCCTGTGACAAACTTGCATCCGCGTATATTTCTGACTAAAATGCCGCTAACCCACATCTACTCGATTATAAGTTTTCGATCTTGTATTATCAAGGAATAAAATCTCTAACTCAACTTATGTTCTTAGTAAATCATTGACAAAATTAACGGCGTTTTAGTTATGAGCATAATACAGCAGTGTACTAACACAAATTAACTAGACCAGTGTAATGAATACCGAATCACGTCTCGCTCGCGGCGATTGTATTATTAAATAAGAAGATCATAAAAGAGCAACAAAGAGTGCGGAACCCGAGCCGGCCATCGCGGCGGCAGTAAAAGCGCCGTGACACGCCGTAACGCGATATAGGGGTGATTCTCAGAGGTATCGGAGCACTAGGAACTCTGTTCGCGTTGTAACACGTGACTTGGACACGTGAAGAAATATTTGAGACGTTCGTAGTTATCATTATGTGGTGCAGCATCACTTGCTGACATTCCGGTGACGCATGCAGCTCTTGCGCGGCTAGCTTAGCGGAATTGGGATTCTTCATTCAAAATGTGAGTAAATTTTTGGACCTCTCTCGAGAGAGTCATTTGTTTTTTCAACTCTCACCCCCTTATTCATAACAACGAACGCAGCACTAAAAGCTTAATTTAACGAGTTGTGAGCCTTCCGCTCACCCCATTGCCCGGTAAAGCTGTGAAAGTCACACCTTGAACTAACAGATAGTCAATAAAAAAAGTGACGTGTTATGTCACTTACTCGCAAATGGTGGCAGCAACAAGAATGAAAAAGACAAAGAACGATACAAAAGTTAAAGTGTTGTTGTAGAGCTGTTCAAGTTTTTATAGATAAGGGGGTTATTATTTTTTCAGACATTCCTACTTGTATATGATTATGTATTATTACTATTATTAAATTAAAAAATGCGATGGTGGTGCCCGTGGCGCAGTTGTGACAGTAATCGGCGACGATCGCTGTTGTAAAGCAACTCACGCCGGGTCGGAAATGGGATGGGTGACCACCACGACCGAAATTTAGTGATGTGTATTTCGGGCATCTCCGTGCTTCGGTAGGCACGTTAAACAGTTGGTCCCGGTTGACGTCGCTAGATGTCAGTCGTTAAGCCTAGTCAGAGGCCTTAGGGCGGCTTGATAACATCTGACATAAGGTTGCTCACTAACCTTACACCCCTCCAACAATCCGCACTGAAGCCGCGTGTTGGAGTATGGCTTGTTCCACCTCATAGTTGAGGTGAGGCCTGTGCCCAGCAGTGGGCCGTATATAGGCTGTTTATGTAAATAAAAAAATGATCAGAGAAAAACAGCAAAGAGTCCGGAATCCGTGCCGGCCATCGCGGCGGCAGTAAAAGCGATATAGGGTGATTCTCAGAGGTATCGGAGCACTAGTAACTCCGTTCACGTTGTTATACACGACAAGTACAGCTGGCGACAGACGTGAAGCTAGTAGCAAGACTATTGGCGTTGCTGAGTCGCAAGAGAATGGACCCAAATCTATCCGGCTTCAATTCACCTATTCTAGTGCCGATAAAACTAAATGAGCCGCCTCGGTTGAGTATAAAGGTACATGTACCTACAGTTGGACTTGTGTAATGTGTAGGCCTATCTATGCATGTTATAGTGGACAGTAAAACATTTTCATGGGGCAAATGTTTAATGTGGAGCTTGAAGTAAATATCTTCTTTTCAACGTGACAGGTTAAAACACAAAAAGGTATTAATTTCTCAGAATATAAATATAATATCGTAATGCTTTTCACTCATAACGTGCCTAATAATTCTTCACATGGACATCATTTAACTAGGATTCTAACGAGGTACTCTAGTTGGCTCAATGTTTTCTGAAGGTATTACGAACTAGCTAGAAAACTACAGTGCGGGAAAACGCCATGTGACTTAAGGAATTGCGCGTTTGAGAGAAGTTTATTCACAAAGGCTTGTTGCCCCTATTCACAAAATTTTGATCAAACTCAATTTTTCGATCGCCAACCTCCGATCAAAGTCAGATTGGTCCATTCAGCCTACGCCATTTTAGATGTGTGAAAATAGCGCCAAAACTTTATTCGAATTGACAATAGGTTTTAAATAAAGAACAGCCACCGAAATTCCATTTTCAAATACTGCGCGGCGCACCCCGCGTGCCGGGTGCGTGCGTTCCTCGACGCGCATTGCGGGCGACTCGAGTGCTAGGGTTGGGCTTACTCGATTAATTTTGATTAAGAGATACCGCAGACTGCGGATTTTTAAACACAAACAGCATCAATTTGACATAAAGCCTCGAACATTAAATTGGTCAGCCTGTGTTACACTTTACATGACCACAACGCAAGGCTTTGAATAAAGTTAAAAAGTAAGGATACCTATTTTTGAACTTTCCTTTATTCATCGAGCATCGCCGCACGCACTCGTTATTTTATTTCGCATCTATATTGATAGATATTAAAATAAAAGGGTGACAAAGTTAAAAAACGTCATTCATTGTACTTATCTTTCTTTTGTTTCCTTACGATGTAATACGCACGTTTTACCCCGTCACCGCTAAGCCACCGCCTTTATTGGTAACGGAAACATAGTTTCAGTATAGCTCATTATTATTAAAACCAAGTGATTTTGAAACGCTGCCCTTCCCAAGTCTACTGGTTAGATTACTATTTTTTTTTCAAAGCTAAAAATACTAAATTAAGGTTTTCTGTAACATGTCATTATTCTGAAAAAAAAAGAGAATTTCTTCACTCAGAAGCTAGGTGCTCTATTTTAAGTTACACTTTTACTATCCACTACGCGCTACTTGCTATCACAATATGTCATACCATTATCTTAAGTCCAAACTATATAAAGAAGATAAAGAAACAAACTATTACACTTAAAAAACCAAAATTAAAAAAAAAACTTAAAAATAAATATTTACAATAACAAAACACTATCCAAACTGGGCACTTGCGGCATCGACCCCAGGACGCTGGTAGCGTTTCCGCGCTGGATGGCCAGCGCTAGGCGCTGTGCAAAGTACGCTCCAGCTCTGGGGTCACCCGAAGCGTGGACTAATTTAGTCGCAATGGTTTTATAAAGAAATTTCGCGTTTATCTTAAGCCAAGTTTTTATTTAGTTATTTCAAGCAAATCAAAATCAACATTATTGTATTTTTTTCGTAATTTACAGCATGAAACATTTAAGTATAATGAAGTTAATCAGGTACATCCCTACCAGCTATGGCTCGTCGCCTTTTCCAAATTCAAACGGTTGACGTAACAAATTGGAATTGTTTTTCATTTTTCGACTGTTAAGCGTTGTCGACAGCCAGTGATTACGTGGCACGTAGGGTGAGTGTATTTGTAAACGTGTGTAGATGTTTTGGACCGGTGTGTTGCTGACTCGAGCACGGTTTGTTTTGCTTTTAATTTATAAAATGTTATCGATGGCCAGTTTTTATTACAATCTGTGCGCCAATATCTAGATAGTATTTTTATTACCTAGTTGTTGATGAGCTGTGGTTTAACTTGAAACATTAACACTAACTAAACCAGTGCATGTTGGCGCATTTTAATTATTGGGCATGCACTTCTTATCAGAAAGTTATACAAAACTAAAAACCAAGTAGACATAAAGTTAAAAGCAGCGATGATAAAATTAACAAATATGAATCACAAGAACATTTTAATATTAAGCATTACAGTAAAAGATCCCAAAATGGTATAAATTTAAAATAATCAACGAGCCGAGACGCCGTAAAATACCTTCTCAGCATTCGAATTACGAAATTAAATTCAGAATTTAATATTTTAACGGTTTCAGGACGATAGACGCATACCGGGGGAAGGCTGCGGAGCAAAGGAAACGAGGCATTGTGCCTAAATAATTCGCAATGTTAAACTGCCTTGGAGTTGCTTGTCAGTAATAAATATGTGTACCTTTTTAGTTTAAATCAGTATTTAAAAAGAAAAATCGATTCTCTCTGTTGTCCTTCTGTCAACATCCGTGTTCTCCGTTTATGCAGCAAATTTTTCAAACCGTCGTTCTGCTGGTAACTTAAACACATTAACTTGCAATGCTATGTAGCACAAGTACCTAAAGGAAAAAAACAAATTCCCAAAAAAATTATAAAGCTCAGTTGCGTGGATCCTACTTGCACTTGACAGGTATTTTTTCCAATGAACCAGACCGCTTATTGAATTCGCAATGTCAATAGTAGTGATGGAAGCCGAATGACTGAATTTGTGTAATTTTAACAGGTGTTTTGTTGCAAGTATACACTGAAAAGCTTGGCCACAAGCCCACTTTTGACTACTAGCATCACCACAACTTTGAGATGGTAGAGTAAGCATCAAAAGCATCATGTGTGCTAATTATGTTGGTAGTCTAAAAAGCATTGGCGGTTTCACCCCCGAATTCACAAACGTCAATCAACGCTAAGCACGCGCTCAAAGGGACAGCTATACTTCTAAGGGATGCTCAGCGTTGGTTTGCGTTTGTGAGTTAGGGGGTGAGAGGAGCTAATTGCCAACAAAAATGACATCTAGAGACGTCAGCCGGGGCCAAATACTTGAGGTGCCTTCCTAAGCACGAAGATGCCCGAAAAATCAAAAATGTTAAAAATGCTTCACTTGCTATCTGCTCTATTTACCCCCCCTTTTGAAAACTTTCATCCATAAATTATAAATAAACAAACAAGTATACATATTGTATGTGAAAAGCAATAAATATTTATAATAAAGTGATTAATACGGAAGCACGAGTTTCCTTTGATGCTCTTAAGTGACGCAGAATTAAGCGAGAATTAGCTACCATAGATAATTACTTCCCATAGATAGAGAAATAATTTAATATCGCTAGAGATTATGTGTCTCTAGCTTCAATCGCTTTTTGTCACATCAAAGTAATTGCGATAATTAAATTTTGATGTTAGGAATCGAATTAAGCGCCCTTACTGTAACACGCGTTCTGTGATGGCGGACGCGGTGGAGTTCAATTGTTCTATTCATTAAAACTGCGTTACTAACATCATAACATAATATATTTAATATATACATAAACGGCCTATATCGTCCCACTGCTGGGCACAGGCCTCACCTCAACTATGAGGTGGAACGAGCCATACTCGAACACGCGGGCTCAGTGCGGATTGTTGAAGGTGTAAGTTTAGTGAGCAACCTTAATGTCAGATGTTATCAAGCCGCCCTAAGGCCCCCGACTAGGCTTAACGACTGACATCTACGACGTCAGCCGGGACCAACTGCTTAACGTGCCTTCCGAAGCACGGAGATGCCCGAAATACAAATCACTAAATTTCGGTCGGGGTGGTCACCCATCCCATTTCCGACCCGGCGTGTGTTGCTTTACAACAGCGATCGTCGCCGATCGCTGTCACAACTGCGCCACGGACACTCTTTCAGTTGTTCTATTCATTAAAATTGCTCCATTTATCAGCTTTTTGACGACCGATTTGGTGTGATCGTTCAGAAGTTGGCTATCACACTAGATGTTTAATTTTGATGCACTGACTATATCTGATTAAGTGCATCACAATTATACTGCCTCCTCATTTTGTCAAGAAAAAAAGGGAATATGAACAAAAGCAGCCAAAAAACTAAAATAGCTAATCATTATGCCTCTGTGAAAATGTGCATGCGACCTCATGAAACATACCTAAACGGCTAAATTAGTGAACAGATCGGCCCTCAGATCCTACTAATATTGTAAATGCGAAAGTTTGTTTGTGTGGATGTATGTGCCGTGTTGCTCTTTCACGTCAAAACTACTGGATGGATTTGAATGAAATTTTACAATAATATAGCTTATGCATCTGTATAGACTACAATTTATGAAAATATATTCCTCTTTTTAACCTAAGTTGACGCAGGCGAAGTCGCGGGCGGCTGGTAGTATGAAATCACTCACTCACATATGAAAATCTGAGGGGCAGATGTAGTTCAGCTATTGAAGCCTGCAAAATAAACGTGAATGCAGTCCACCTACAACCGGGTGCTCTGAAAAGGCCTATGATGAGCAGGGGAAATCAATAAGCGAAATAATAATGTAGCAACATGTCAGTGATACCTTTGTTGTTTCAGGTCCCGAAGGCTGACGCTCACCTGGGTAAGTAGGTAAAATTAGGCGTCCGTGCCACTGTAAACAGAGAATAGTAAAATATCTACATACAAACGTGCCACTCTCGGTTCGAATGTGTACGTGTGCGTCGCGCGCCATGTCGGCACGCGATTTCACTAGCTAGCATAAAATATGAGGGAATAAGGTGGCAGCAGTACGTACGGACTGTGCCGCGTGTCTGCGAGCACGCTAGGCTAACAAATCGGCCGGCGGCCTAAGATAACCCACTGTTATGTTTACTGTGTCCGTGCACAGTTAAATACCCGCTCTGCATCCGCGTTGCAACAGTTTGGCGCAGAACTTTCAATTCGTAAGAGCCCTTATTATAAAAAGCCACCATCATTTACATATTACTAAAGCAAAAAACCCAGTATCAAAATCAATAATTAACATGAAATATTATGTCGTAGGGTTGCAAATGAAAAAAGTTCCAACGGGAACTACTTAATTGATTTTTGCCGTTCTTTTTGCGCAGTCCCAAAGCAAATGCGATGGCGGGAATAACTTTTCTAATGGTAACGTCTTAATTTTTCTTCCTAAATATAAAAGATTAAAAGTTAATGCCATTATTTGTCTTACCAAGTAGCATCTAAAAATTTGGCAATTGCTTGCAAAATCACCAGTAGATGTGATATTTCACCACAGTGCACGTCAAAACCAACGATATTGTGTATTTTAGCGTCGATTTACAATTCAGGGAATCCGCGATTTTATTGCTTCTTCTTCTTCTTAGCATTTGTGCGTCCACTGCTGGACATATGCCTCTTGCATGGCTCTCCAAAAAGATCTTGATGGGGCGAGTTTTATCCGGGTCGGTCCTGACGTATTTTTTATACCGTCCGACCATCTGGCATCAGATTTTATTGCAATCTTTTGCAATTTATCTGCAGCTCATAGAAATGTGGATGAGGAAGGTCACGATCGCGAGACAAGGTCTCTGCAGCGACGTGACTTTGATGCTGAACTTCAAAGTTCACTATTGCAGTGTAAGTGCTTTAGACTCAAAGTGAAATGTGACACACGTTAGCACATAAGTGTAATATAACTCTAAACTTTATTCCTAATTTGTACACTGCGGTGTTAAACAATGATGGAGTGCATAAAACCATACAGTCAGCATTAAAAAAGGACTGAAAAGCGACACACATTGGTACTAAAGTGTGAGATAACTTTAAAATTTAGAATTATTTACACTGCGATGTTACGAGTAAGTAATATGAAATAGATAAAATCAACGTACAGTGAGAATCAAAGGCTGCCAGAGTCAAGAGATGTAACTTTTCAGGACAAGTTTTGATTATCATTACCAGAAATATTCATTCTAAGGGAAAATTCGCCAACGTTACGAAAGTAGCAGATAAATAACCGTCTCAGACGTTTAGAGAAATCGTCAGAATGTCCGCTGTCTCTCACACTTTGACCGCAACGTCTATTAATTTTCCGTAAGAATAATGTTTCTTCGGTTATATTTCAACACAAGAAAGCACTCAGTCTCGCCATTAACATATTAATGGATGAATTTATTAACTTGACTGATGAGCGATGATGTTCTGTATTTATTTTTACATTATCGGAATGGATAATTTAAAATTTTACAAACCTGCAATTTCGCAATCAATGTTTAATATAGGTGAGTAGGTATAGCATGTTTTTTGGCTAATCTATAAAGCAAAGAGCTTTTTTATACTTAATCTTTCGTTTTTGTAAATTTTTTAGAGGGATTTAAATGAAAACTCCCAAAAATACTGGGCTACATCTGTAGCATCATTAACAATAATTTGCTTAAAAATGGTACATTCATAATAAATATATTAACATAACTTACATGCTTTTTAATCAAACACATCATAAAGGGAATGAAAAGCTTTAAGTACTATGGCTTAACTGTCTTTGAAATTACAAAAATGTACGCAAATTTTCAAATTAAAGAGGTATACTTTGGAACTGCACAACCCTATATTATGGTTGTAAAAAGTAATTATGGCTGCAATCTGGATCTAAAGCAGCAAGTCTTAATTCAAACTGTCAACAGTCCAACGACTCATTGTAGTAATATCACAGGAAAAAACTAGGAAATAACAACAATTCATTCCTTTAAAGGTGCTCCCTCACCGGGGCCATTTTATCAGTGAGGAAGGAGAACCAAACATTACAATGCGCACCTTGTAGTAATAAAATGTGTTGTACCATCTTGATACAACACTATGTAACATCAGTGAACTAAAATCAATAATGAATGCTTACAAATTCTCATCTCTACTAAATGTTACATTATACGCGTATGCTCGTCAGTCAGAAAGGTAGTATTGTAACGCAATCAGAATCGGATCTATACTGGTACATTTCACGCGAAAAGTCTTCAGTCAAGGAGGGAAGTAGTATTGAAATCATCATAATTTCAGCCGAACGACGCGCAAAGCTAAGCAAAGGGATCCCCCAAGGATCTCCACAACGATCGGTCCTGCGCTGTCCTTGACCAGATCGTCGGTCCACCTAGTGGAGGGCCTGCCCACGGAAAGTCGTCCGGTACGCGGTCGCCATGCTAGAACCTTTCCGCCCCAGTATTGAAATGTAATTTATTAATTTATTTATTCTTTATTGCACAAAGAAAAAGTACAATTGGCGGACTTATTGCCTAAAGGCATTCTCTACCAGTCAACCATCGGCGAAGCAAAACCTTGTTGGCGGTGGATAATATAATAAACCTATACCTACTGCGATAAACTTACACATATACATTATATAAACAATGCTCAAAATGCTGTAATGCTCAAATTCTAATCATTCTAATCGATACATTACACGCGAATGCTTGCTCCCAGTGAGGGAGCGCCTTTAAGGAACTTTTTCCTATAAAGCTGAGTCCTGTCGGATGCATCCTCCCCTCGTGACGTCACGTTGCATTACCGCGAAATAAAAGAAGATGGCGGTTGACAGCCACGTCAGACACACGCGTCTTCTTTTGTTGCGGACATACTATTATTTGTATTTTGTTTCGCGGGCAAAAAGTTTCGACTTGATGTGATAAAGATACGGGGTTAGTTTTATTTAAGATAAAATAAATATCTGGGATATGTTATGTTGAGGATGTTATAAATATCGTTGGCAAAAGAATAGAAACTATTAAGACCCGAACGGATGTCGTGGGTACGAATCCAACGCGGACTAATAACACATTAACATAGAAGGGTGCTGAAGTTAGGTGATGAGGTTAGCGGTATTATTAATACAAATAAAATATGAAATTTTATGAAAGAAAGTAGGCCTAAATCAAAATTCATCTCAGATAAATAGTGTTTTTGTTTTGGATAGTAAAAACTATTGGCAGCGTTTAAAGTACTTCCTAGTCAGAGCGTCATTGACTGTGTGGGCAACATACCACTGAAGAGTAAATAAGCTTAAATGCTACTTTGACAGTACTTTACGTGAATACCTTCTAAGAACATAATTGGCAGTCAAGTTCGATGTTATCAGAAGTTCAGAACATCTAAAAATAACAGTAGCTTTCTTAAGTATATGAAAGCCTTAAGAATACAAGACCGCCTAAGTCCCGACGGTGGTAATGTTATGCTAATCGGTTTACAGGACTTACAGTTGCGGTAGACTTAGCAAAATCGATAGATTTACCGTAAGACATGCCAGTGTTTTGTATTTAATAATTTTATAAGAAGGTGCCCGTGGCGCGTTTGTGACAGTGGTCGGCAACGATCGGTGTTGTAAAGCAAAGCACGCCGGGTCGGAAATGGGATGGGGTTACCACCCCGACCGAAATTTAGTGATGTTTATTTCGGGCATCTCCGTGCTTCGGAAGGCACGTTAAGCAGTTTGTCCCGGTTGACGTCGCCAGATGTCAGTCGTTAAGCCTAGTCAGAGGCCTTAGGGCGGCTTGATAACATCTGACATTAAGGTTGCTCACTAGCCTTACACCCCTCCAACAATCCGCACTGAGCCCGCGTGCTTGTTCCACCTCATAGTTGAGGTGAGGCCTGTGCCCAGCAGTGGGACGTGTATAGGCCGTTTATGTTATGTTATGTATGTTACTGCGTTATTAAAACATTTGTATTTCGTCGTGGCACCGTGGTTAACTCTGAATCGAAACGTGTGGTCACGGGTCATACCTAGCAGGAAAACTACTTTGTGTCTACTATACATACAGTTTAAGGCTAACTCTACGATGATAGAAAGCTCCTGAGAATGAGTCTGCTCTGCTCTGACCGGACTTCTGAGTTCTTGTTCACCAAAACTTTGAGGTAGGTACAGCGAACAAAAAATGCAGGTTCACGAATAATATTTATTAGGCAAAAGGTGAATTTCGTCAAAATTATTTTCAAATAAAAAGAACGATTCTGACCTCTTCAAAAAAGACCAATGTATTTATCACTAAAAATGGAAAGTAAAAAAACATGAGTCTGCTCTGCTTTGACCGGACTTTTAAGTGTTCCGTTTACCAAGACTTTGAGGTAGGTACAGCGAACGAAAAATTTAAGTTTACGAATAACATTTATTAGGTAAAAGGTAATTTTTTTCAAAATTATTTCAAATAAAAAGTACGATTCTAACCTTTTTCAAAATGATAAAAGTATGAATCTCTAGAATATGGAAAGTAAAACACTAAATGGTTAAGAATTTGTACCCTTACTACCATTTTGTTTTTGATGGTAACCCTCTATTTATACTTAGTTCAACATGACTTCATCACGTATTTCAGCACTCTCCAGGAAAACAGGTGAGTGCATTTCCATCAATTTGTCAGTTGAGCGCTTGCAGTAATGCGTCAGGCCAGACGCTGATGCATGATAGTGCGGCGGCACTCGGGTGTGATATTGCGCCTTTGATAGCGCCTAACTCATCACGGTGAGCGTGATAGCGCGAAACCGACTCTTCTGAGAAATGACGTGGCGCGTTTGTTATTACTAACCCAGATTTTGTAACTTTAGCCAGAGCTGGAAGCGCCGATTGGGTGGGACGTATGGAAAAATAGATGAATGTTGATATTAGTATTTTTCTTTATTTCTACTTTCTTGTGTTTTTAGGGATTTTCGTGTACTAGTATTGCTGCTTTACTTTAAACGTAAGCAATCTTACTGAATTACAATTTGAAAATTCAGTGAGTTCAATGCCATTGATTTGTCTGTTGTGCGCTTTGATTAATACAAAAATAGGAAGAAACTAACATGGCGATGCCATGCACGTAAATAAGTCGCAGTCGTATCAAATTGAAAACAGGTCCATTGGACCTGATTTTGTATTTCCACGCGTGGTACGTGGCCGTATCTTCCTGGTTTTGTTTCAATCAGAGGTTGAGCGCTTGCAGTAATGCGTCAGGCCAGACGCTGATGCATGATAGTGCGGCGGCGCTCGGGTGTGATATTGCGCCTTTGATAGCGCCTAACTCATCACGGTGAGCGTGATAGCGCGAAACCGACTCTTCTGAGAAATGACGTGACGCGTTTGTTATTACTAACCCAGATTTTGCAACTTAGCCAGAGCTGGAAGCGCCGATTGGGTGGGTCGTATGGAAAAATAGATGAATGTTGATATTAGTTTTTTTGTGTTTCTACTTTCTTGTGTTTTAGGGATTTTCGTGTACTAGTATTACTGCTTTACTTTAGACGTAAGCAATCTTACTGAGTTACAATTTAAAAAGTCAGTGAGTTCAATTCCATTGATTTGTCTGATAGGCGCTTTGATTATAAAAAAAACGGGAAGAAACTTACATGACAATGCCGTGCACGTAAATAAGTCGCAGTCGTATCAAAATGAAAACAGGTCCATTGGATCTGATTTTGTATTTCCACGCACGGTACGTGGCCGTATCTTCCTGGTTTCGACTCAATCAGAGGTTGAATAATGTATCAGGCCAGACGCTGATGCATGATAGTGCGGCGGCGCTCGGGTGTGATATTGTGCCTTTGATAGCGCCCAACTCATCACGGTGAGCGTGATAGCGCGAAACCGACTCTTCTGAGAAAGGACGTGGCGCGTTTGTTTTACTAACCCAGATTTTGTAACTTAGCAAGAGCTGGATGCGCCGATTGGGTGGGACGTATGGAAAAATAGATGAATGTTGATATTCGTGTTTTTTTTGTGTTTCTACTTTCTTGTGTTTTAGGGATTTTCGTGTAGGTACTAGTATTACTGTATTACTTTAAACGTAAGCAATGTTACTGAATTACAATTTAAAAATTCAGTGAGTTCAATTCCATTGATTGGTCGGTTGAGCGAAAACAAAAACGGGAAGAAACTTACATGACAATGCCGTGCACGTAAATAAGTCGCAGTCGTATTGGCTTGGAAACAGGTCCATTGGACCTTCTTTTGTATTTCCACGCATGATACGTGGCTGTATCTTCCTGGTTTCGTTTCAATCAGAGGTTGAGCGCTTGCAGTAATGCGTCAGGCCAGACGCTGATGCATGATAGTGCGGCGGCGCTCGGGTGTGATATTGCGCCTTTGATAGCGCCTAACTCATCACGGTGAGCGTGATAGCGCGAAACCGACTCTTCTGAGAAATGACGTGACGCGTTTGTTATTACTAACCCAGATTTTGTAACATAGCCAGAGCTGGAAGCGCTGATTGGGTGGGACCCATGGAAAAATAAATGAATGTTGATATTCGTACTTTTTTGTGTTTCTACTTTCTTGTGTTTTAGGGATTTTCGTGTACTAGTATTACTGTTTTACTTTAAACGTAAGCAATCTTACTGAATTACAATTTAAAATGTCAGTGTTCAATTCCATTGATTGGTCGGTTTAGCGCTTTGATTAAAACCAAAACGGGAAGAAACTTACATGACAATACCGTGTACGTAAATAAGTCGCAGTCGTATTAAATTGAAAACAGGTCCATTGGACCTGATTTTGTATTTCCACGCGCGGTGCGTGGCCGTATCTTCCTGGTTTTGTTCCAATCAGAGGTTGAGCGCTTGCAGTAATGCGTCAGGCCAGACGCTGATGCATGATAGTGCGGCGGCGCTCGGGTGTGATATTGCGTCTTTGATAGCGCCCAACTCATCACGGTGGGCGTGATAGCGCGAAACCGACTCTTCTGAGAAATGACGTGATGCCGCGTTTGTTATTACATACTAACCCAGATTTTGTATCTTAGCAAGAGCTGGAAGCGCCTATTGGGTGGGACGTATGGTAAAAATGATGAATGTTGATATTCGTATTTTTTTGTGTTTTTAGGGATTTTCGTGTACTAGTATTACTGATTTACTTTAGACATAAGCAATCTTACTGAATTACTATTTAAACAGTCAGTGAGTTCAATGCCATTGATTGGTCGGTTGAACGCTTTGATTAAAACAGAAACGGGATGAAACTTACATGGCAATGCCGTGCACGTAAATAATTCGCAGTCGTATCAAATTGAAAACAGGTCCATTGGACCTGATTTTGCATTTCCACGCGCGGTACGTGGCCGTATCTTCATCTTTCTGTCTCAATCTGAGGTTGAGCGCTTGCAGTAATGCGTCACGCCAGACGCTGATGCATGATAGTGCGGCGGCGCTCGGGTGTGATATTGCGCCTTTGATAGCGCCTAACTCATCACGGTGAGCGTGATAGCGCGAAACCGACTCTTCTGAGAAATGACGTGATGCCGCGTTTGATATTACTAACCCAGATTTTGTAACTTAGCAAGAGCTGAAATCGCCGACTAGAACGTATAGAAAGATTTATGAATAGTTTAAATTCGTATTTGGTTGTGTTCCTACTTTTTTGTGTTTTTAAGGATTTTGGTGTCTAACTGTAACAATTTGCAAAAATTGTATTTACTGCTTTACTTTAGATGAAAGCAATCTTATGAACTGAATTACAATTTACAAGTCCATTTCCATTAATTAGTCAGTAGAGTGCTTTGAAAAAAACAAAAATGGAAGGATACGTACATGACAATGACATGCACGTAAACAAGTCGCAGTCCTATTGGCTTGAAATAAGGCCCATCGGACCTACTCACCACGTTGAGCGTGATAGCATGAAACCGACTGTTCTGAGAAATGACGTGATGTGGCGTTTATTATTACCAACCCAGATTTAGTAAAACTAAACATGAGCTTAAGTCACCAACTTTCCGAGGCTACCCACAAAGTAGACGGATGGCCTTGAAAAGGACGCAATATTATGTAGCCGACAGATGATGATAATGATGATTTAGTAAAGCACTCCTACACACTTTAAAACATGAAATAGCTGCACTCGTTCTTCTGAATACTAGCTATCCCTAGGAGTGTTGAAGAGTTTTAAATAAAAAAGCAGGCTTGCGGCATACCTAATGCAACACTTCCGTGTTTACAAAGCTCTGCAACTCAGCAGCATTTAGAGATTTAGTATGTCCTTATAATATCAGCTGCTACGAGACCAATGTGTCAAAACTATGTATGAGGATTCTTGCTAGCTATAAAATGGACTTCGAAACCAAAATTCTCTAAAATTTCAATAAAATCCTAAATTCAAGCCAAATAAAGAAGAAAGTGAGGATTTCGTTTCTAAATCTGACTAAAATAAATCATGAGTCGAGAGAATCTCATTAAGTCCTAATAATTATTTCTTTGTCTCGATACCGTTTTTATTTTCTTCCAGGGCCCTTAACCCACCCTTTGAAGAGGCCTTCTGTTCTAATTGCTTCGTCTAAAAAATAAAAGGAATATCCGTTTGTATTAAGGCTTGGGCTTCATTAGGAGCGGAATTGAGATTAATGATCTTGACCTTAGAGAAAGTCTGTTCATAACCTTTTCAGGCTTGGAGTTATTGCTGAATGACCTGGTCTAGTAATCTGTTTTATTAATTACGTGATCAAGTTGTGTTCTTTATTGAATCGAGGTAAAACAAAATCATGTACGGTATTATGATCTGGATGACGGAAGTAAAATTTGTTTTTTCGTGGGTGATAACAACTCTTCAGAGCTCTTTAGAGTTACTATTTCACGTTCGGCAGCCTACTATTCGTCAGTGTGCCAGTTTTACTACAGATAGATAATTAATTACTGGAAATGATTCGTCTAGTTTCGAACGAAGCATTTTTTTATCTTACATGAATTCTTAAGCGTCTGGATACTTTAACAATTACTCAACAACAATAATAAGCTGAGAATGAGTGAATTTGGGCTGTGCATAGAATTGATTAAGACAATTAAAGAGCGCTTTAAACTATGGATGACAAACAACAAATTAATTTATTGTATTAAACAAGTGAAATTATCGCTGTGTGGAAAGCCCCGGCGGACCGGTAGATAATGACGGTTCGACTGCACTCGTCCCTAACGACCTTTATATTATTTAGGACGATCCCTTTCCTTGTTTAATTAATTGACGAAAACGCCTTTTTAATTTTAAATTCTATTTCGTACATCTTTGCCCGAAATGAAATAGGACGTACTAAAGAATTGCTCAGAGCTTGATTTTATCTTTTAAATCGTATAATAAGTATTACCATGGAGGCACCTTAATTGTTTCGAGTTTCCGATATTTCGGCACTGTTACAAGCGCCATGGTCACGGAGTTACTGATTCTTGGTTTCTTGATTTAATCGTTCCTTCCAAGGGTTCCTCAGTAATTAGGAACGCTTATAGTTTTGCCGTGTTTATCTGTCTGCCTTCCAATTACCTTAGTTTCTCATAAGTAGCTTGTGATAGTTGTATTATTTTCTCGTCTTCCCATGTGAGGTCATAGTTTTAAGTAAGTAGCTCCCTTCCTGATTCCGTATGCTGTGACAAGCAGCTATGGAATCCTTCTCTTCGTGTAGTCTAACACCCACTGCACTGGTGTTTTATGTCGTAAGCATTCCAACTCACTGAGTATTTTGACTTTTTTAACAACACATAACTAACATACATTTGGCCGGTTGTAGGCGACCTGCATCCACTGCAACCGGGAGGTCTTTTTGAGATCATCCGTCCGTCACACGTTGCATTTGGCCTCAAATGATCTCCACTCGAGGACTTTCCGGCCTCAACGGCCATCCGTTTTTCGTGCTATGTACCCTGCCTAGTGCCACTTCAACCAGCTAATACGTTGGGCTACGTCGGTGACCTTAGTTCTCATACGGATTTACTCATTTCTGATTTGATCTCGTAGCGAAACGCCGAGCATAGCCCTCTCCATAGCCCGTTATGTGACCTTGAGCTTTCTTATGAGGCCTATAGTGAGTAACCATGTCTCCAATCCATATGTCATCACTAGTCGTAACATACCCTATATTCGTGTCCTGGTTACTATTGTGTGAATGAACACTCCGAATGTCTTGGTCGTCAAATATCCGAGGACCGGGTCCTCGGATATTTCGGAATGAGGATGCTTCCGTCCGCGAAGATGCCGAGAATACCGAGAATGGCAGACTCAGGTAACATTCGCTACAGACGATTCACTTGAGGTATGTGTTTGAAAGAATGTAGCAGACAGAATAAAAATTACTTACTACTTTTATCAATGTTTTATTATTGTTTTAGCATTTTCCATGCAGTATCTTTATTGAAGATCTGAAAACCAGAAAAAGACATTTGGTCATGTTGGCATCAGGCGGGAATCGAACCCGCATCTTTCGCAAACCGGGCGACTGCAGTTACCAATTATGCTACCGAGACCATTAACAGACCGGCCAAATCTACCTGGCATATTAACCCTATGAGCCAGGGTGATTTCATCAATGTTATAGGCATCTACCTCTAACTTACTTACTTTAATCAAGTTTGAATCTGCCCAGTTTGAGCAAAAGCAGGTAAAAAAACTTTTACGGTTAAAGTACTAACTTTCCTTGTTTAATTACATACCACATACATACTAATGTTGCAGAATGCAAAGAACCTGGTGTACATATTTTATAGTTTAATTTGTGAAAAATGTAACAGAAAATTTAAAAAGCTATTGCTAAAAATTCAGCCACAAGACGTAACCAACACTGTTCAGATAACGGTGGTAGGCTCACTCTTTACCCTTTTCACAAAATCCCTCAACGAAGTCCTGAAAAAATCATTCACACCGTGACGGCAACACCGAGGCTTACGAATGAAATTGTGTTGAACACACCTCTGTGTTGACTCTGCGGAACCAAGTGGAGACCTGAACCTGGAATGGTTCAGCTGTCCTATTTTTTTTAGTGAATTCTAGCAACAATATTGTGCAGAAGGTGATTTGCCTTCTTAAAATGAAGTGACGTTTTAGAATTCAGGGTGTTTTCCCTAACACATTAATTCTGAAATCTGTGCTGCTATATAAGCTTGGCAGCAAAGTGATCCTACGTGACGTATGCGTCTATGAGCATAGCATCTGGACCGGAAATCCGCAGGGGCTACGGACACCGACGCGTTGGCGCTTCAAAATTGACGTCTGCAATATCGCAGTGGAAGATAACGTGAATTTAGATGATATTTGAGTGAAATATCAAACATACATATACATATAACCTTCATATAACATTATTAGTTAACCATGTCCTCTGAATTCGAAATCCCGATCAGCTAAGTCTTTTCTTTGAGACGCAAAGTCGCTCGTACGCGTAAGATTGTTTAAAATGGTTCTCACAACAGGTTGCAGCGACGTGGTATTTGAATCATTGGGAACCCGGTAACCCAGGGGTAACTAAGTTTGGCCCTCGAGCCCCTCACACTGCGTAGAGACATATCCAGGTTGAGCTTTCTCTTTCGTTTCTTCAATGTGAAATGCTCTGACAAGTTGTTCCAATTGATTCCATTTTAACTTTTTTATTTCCAAAGCAGTTTTGTGTCATTTTTGTGTCGTGTCATCTAGGCCTGAGATGCTGTTCTAACACATAATACTTATCTTCTTTCTTCAATTTATGCAGGCCCTTTGGATGAGATAAACCAGCTCAGTTGTACATAGCAAACAGCACTGAGGTCACGTCTTAGTATGTCTTGCACCACCTGATATCTTGAGGTGAAACGTAGTTTGGCTATATAGTTTTGGACAAACGACTTAGTCGTTGACACGTACTGTTCAACGTTTATCTGATATTAAACTCAACAATAGTTCTGCTAGAGATCTAGAATGTTCTATTAAACACGTATGCACCTGGCGCACAGGAAAATCCACGGGGAGTCCGCTTCAAAATTTGCACTTGGATGTACCGTCTGCGATACGAAATTCCTATATTGCTTCGAAAATGCCCTGTCTGTCTGTCTGCAGGAGCACTTACAGTTCGCATTGGCATTTTCTCTACGCTACGTTCTGTTAAATTTAGAAATTCGCATATAAATCTCGGTCTGGCGAAGGTTGGGACATTGTGAATTGTCTAAAACTGTCTGTTTTCAATTGCGGAGGACGTATGGGGGTCTCTCGTTAAATGTTTGAAACAATTTGAGTTGGAAAAATCAAAAGTAAATGACAAGCCGTAGCCGTTGCAATGCTATTGGAGCATTTGGTCTTGTGTCCGAGTCCAACGGCCTAAATATTAAAGAAAATGTAATAATATGACCTACATTACACTATTCAAAAATACCCATAACCGATGAATGAAGGCCAAGTGTTTGTAAGTGTGAGCCTTTGTTTATCGGGTCCGGCCGCTACGCCCTCGATTCGCAAGGCCCTCGGCCGGGACGCCCTCGAATTTCAAAACTTGTTTGTCCGCGACACCTTCGGCCGCGACGCTCTCAATTTTATACATTTGTTTGAGATTGAAATCGAAGCTTTGAAATTCAAGAGCGTCCCGACCGAGGGCCTCGCAGATCGAGGGCGTAGCGGCCGGACCCAGTTTTTCAGGAGTTCTGATTTCATATACTTTAGTTGAAATTAAGGCGCTTAACACCCGTAGCAGCGTGTCCTAACGAAGAAAAAACTCTAATAAAAGAAATGTTCATCATCATCATGTCAGCCGAACGACGCCCACTGCTGGGCATAAGGATCTCTACCACAATCGGTCCTGCACTGTCTGCATCAGCTTCCCGCGACCTTGACCAGATCGCTAGTCCACCTTGCACTGAAATCTTACTGCTCTCAAAAGAAACCTTCTCAAAGCAAAAATAAATAGTAGGTAATCACATAGTATAACGCATCCTCATTCATTAGTACGATGGCAAACCATAGTTCCATATTGTCGCTAACAAGCGCGGGTAATATGAAAGCAAAGAGTTCTGTGCAGAATAAAAAATACACAGCCCACTCCCACTACGAGCAATTTCATTCTCTCTGTAGTGAAATAAAAAAATCTAGGTCAGGTAGGAAGAGGTTCATACGTACAAGGGTTGGTATAGCCTGATATAGGGTTGAGCTGGAAGCGCCAGGGATCGAATCTGAGCTTCAATAACGAGAAGACGTTAGAAGGTAAGCTCATCTATAAAATCTTATCAATTTTAATATTGCTCCGTTCGGATGGTACTTAAAGGATGAGTTTCAGTTCTAGGTAGTTAAGGTTGGGATTTAATTAGAGGGGGGAGGGGGGGGGGCTTTGGAATCCAGACAACCTTATTGTAAAACCTATAGTCATCCATTTCCACCGGTCGTGTTATCTTTTGTTATTTGAGTTGTCGCTACTCAGCTTCAAGAAGTCTCAAGAGAACTGAAATAATGAATTTCGAGTGACCTTTAAGCCACACATAATTTCCCTGACAAAACTTTTTTTTAAATCCGTTTAAATAAATACCTATGCTTTCTTGTTGCTGTATCTTTTACATTAACGACTCAAATATCGCAAAAAACTAATTTTTTGTTTGTAATCACTCGGTCTCTCGATTGACATGCGTTTCATGTCATGCCGCCTAAACTTTTTTTTTCAAAATGGCGGATAAGTAAGTATGCCATAGCAAATACAAAAATGTTGGAACCTCTTTTTGAGATTAAAAGGCCAAGATCCTACAAAAACCAACAGGTATATTTTCCGATTACCAGCGTGACCGTAATAAACAGTAAAACACAAGAATATCACTTTTTCTTTGTTCAGTCTTCAGTCAAAAGTGAATTATTCTATTAACATTTCCTCCATGTCATCTAATGATAGATACTGTAAAGACGATTGCACTTCCAGCATTGGCCGTTGATGCGTGTTCCCCGCGAATGTAGGCTAGCTAGGTGCGCGGTGGACGGCTGCAATCTGATGCAGCATCACGACGGAGCCCCGTCGACATCCAGTTATGATATTATGAACCTGGAGCGCACGTTTCATGTTAATGAACGTAACTAGAACGTATAACCATCTTGGTTTACGATTATATTACTAAATGTGTGAACGTGATACAAAATCAAGAGAAGCAAGTTTCATAGACGTTTATGACGTTATTGACGTTTAGCAAGTTTCAAAAAATGTCATGGACGCATGTCTAGAGAGACGGCACTTTTCATGACATGCCGCCTAAACTTTTCATTTCAAATGGCAAATAATTGGATATGCCAGAGCAAATACAAAAATGTCGGAACCTCATTTTGAGATCAAAAGGCCAAGATCCTAAAAACCAATAGGCATATTTTCTGATTGCCCACGTGACCAGTGTAATAAGTAAGACACAAGAATATCGCTTTTTCTTTTTTCAGTCTTCAGTCAAAAGTAAATTATTCGAAAAACAATTCTCTCCCGTCATCTAATGTTAGATAGATAATTTACTGTAAAGACGATTGCACTTCCAGCATTGGGCGTTGATGCGTGTTCCTCGCAAATGTAGGCTAGCTAGGTGCGCGGTGGACGGCTGCAATCTGATGCAGCATCACGACGGAGCCCCGTCGACATCCAGTTATGATATTATGAACCTGGAGCGCACGTTTCATGTTAATGAACGTAACTAGAACGTATAACCATCTTGGTTTACGATTATATTACTAAATGTGTGAACGTGATACCAAATAAAGAGAAGCAAGTTTCAAATACGAACCAAATTGTGGAGAACACACGTACGAAATAACGATAATTGCATAGGGAGTCGTTTGTGTCCGAATAAATGACTACATACTAACTTTCAATAGTTTTAGTCCAGTTTTTTAGTTGAATAATATTATTCAGATTCCATTTCATCATACTGTTGACTTTTAATTGAAAAAAGCGCTTGAAGATTTTGCAAACAAGCTAGAGGGTCACCTGATGGAAAGTTATCAACGGAAATGAACAAAGGCACAGGTATCACGAGATGCGTATTCTTTTTAATAAGGAATACGCTCTTTTCTTGAAGGTCAATGTCATACTCTTCCGGAATACTGCTGCTGAGAGACCGTTCCGAATAGCCATGAAAATTTTTCATAATAATCATTTTTATGCAATACAACAAAATCGTTTCCACATTATAGTAAGATGTCATAATGTCTCTAAAAATAGATAAACAATTCATACAAGTTAGTTGTTTCATTGCTAAGTACCTAGTACTTAGCTTTTTAGTATAAACTGCTAAGCGTTTATGAAACAACCAGGTTTATGCGCTACAAAATCTAAATAAAAAGACATTTGTGTTTATTGCGCGAACGCGACCGGGCGCCACCTGCCGGCCGTTTAATTAAACGTAACTCCTCCTTGCTGCACAATAATGCAGGTAGAATCAAGTAGTACTTTTTATCGTCGCTAGTTGGAACAAGAATACCTTGTTATTGTAGAAACAAGTTGGTCTTTTGTTGTATTTGATGTTTTCATTTTATCTTGAAATAACTTTAAATAAATTTCGTGGATCTCCATAAATCTTCAATTCTCGGTACGAGATTTTGTTTTAACTCCTTATTTTCAGGCACCGTAACTAAATATTTAGCTGGAACTCTTGAGATCTGAGAATTTTTATCTAAAGTTATTTTATAAACTTTTAGTCTTAGTTTGTGAAATCAAAATGAGTTTCTTATTTTCTGCAACTAAAAACCACTGACGCGGGTATGAATTTAACACCAGAAATGATGAGGGAATTTATAGAGTGAAGACATCGTGAAAGAAAAATATTTTAAGCACAGTAATTTTATGAAGCGGCACGGACGGAAAGAAGAGCAAAATTTATGTAGAAAACGTCATATCCTATCGCTTATTTCAAGGAATAATGCACGCCATTGCACCGTACAGTGCAATGGTACTATAATGCTGAGGCCCATGGCATTTTTTAAGTTAATACAGCTGTATTAACGCTAATGCTAATGCTTATGAGAACCTTGACAGCTCGCACCCCTCCTGGAAGAAAGCTGCAAGTGAAAAGTGACAACTTTTCAGGAGCGTAAAAAAACTGTCCTAAAAATTAACGAACACAATTAGAAATATGTATTATACATCAAATGATAGCTAAAAGTATCCTTGATGAGCTTACGTGTCTATATTTAAAATTTACGTTATACATTTCGAGAAAAACCGAAAAAAGAGCGTTGCGTACTTTTTCCACGAAACATATTAAACACTTGATGAAGTAATTGTGAATATTGCATTGTTGACATGATAAAGAAGTCTAACTGTTTGGTACCATTGCAGATAATCCTTTATGACCGTTCTGATTTAGTCGTGTGTTCAATGTGTAAATGTGGTTTACGTAGGTTTTCCTTGAACAACTCGTTTATGTAAAAATGGTTGCATACTTTTATCCTGTGAAACATGATATTGCTTATGGTAGTATTTGAAATTGAAACTTAACTTAAAATAAATAGGTTGAAATATTTTTTGCATATCTTTTGGGAAAGTGTATTTGCTGTCAAAAGGATAAGCTTTCAAAAGGACGGGTTTGTTACCATGGACAGGATAGAAAGACGGAGTTTGCATTTGACTTGCACCGGGTCAATCAATGTCTAATAATAATGTCTTAATGAGTAATGTAAAAGAAATATCAAAGGAAGCATTATGAGTCCAATCAAACATTAGCCTTTTAACCGCCAGGCAATTTCCCAACAAAATGTGCCCCTAGTGCCGAGCGTATTTTCAAGGTCAATGTTAGACACTCAAGGGGATTCAGGTATGATTCACACCAAAACGCAGAACTTTCACAAAAATTGTGGTTTATTTGAAATCAACACTGTTACACGTACAGAGTGCGTACGTAAGAGCGCGGGCAGCTGCCCGATATTTTCGAAAACAAAGGGTTGCTTAACATTTACATTAACAAAACTACTTTCAAAAAATCAGAATAAGAATTTGCAATAATTTAAAAGTTGGTAATGAGTGCGTCGCTAACATTCCCCGACCCAGTGCTGGTACAGCACTCAAGCACTCACCGGTCCTAGTACTCACCTCGACTAGCCGAACCCGGCCGTCTTTGCCAGCTATCACCTCTGAGACCAATGCGGTTGACCTCATGTTGCGGGGGGAGTTTGGGTCCACCACAAGAACCAAGTCTCCAACTTGGAGTGGTTTCTTTTCTTTGTGCCATTTTTCCCTTGGTAAGAGGTCAGGCAGAACCTCTTTAACCCACCTTTCAAATTCAATATTTCTTTATTCAATTAGACCAATAAACAGAACTTTCGAATCGTTAAGAATCTTAATTTTAACGACTTAATAAACATACACATAATAATAATATATAAATAAACAATACTTAAAATACTTGTACATAATGTGATTCTACCACCGGCATCGGAAGGTTGTTTCTTCTGAGAAGACACGGCAAGAAACTCAGCAGTTGGAATTAAAATCAGAAATATCTTTATTTAAACAGACCTGTTACAAGTGCTTTGCATCCAGTTATACAATTCAAAGAAAAAAATGTTTGGTTGGTTCACATTATTATGTTGGATCCGTATAATTGTTACAATGGCTAATTTGAGTCCGCGTCGAGCTGAGAGCTTACTTCCAGGCGTTCCTATCCATAAGGTTGGTTGGTAAGGTTACTCTTTTTAAATCGTTCAACGTTTTACAATACACAGTGAATGTTGGAATAAACCAACCAAGTCATACAGTTTTCACATGAAAGTGAATAAAACAGGAAGTTAATAAGTAAACTTGGGTAAACTAAGTAAACTTGAGCAGACCAGTTCCCGAAGGTGGCACCTGTTTTCAAGTTGACGTGTGAGCCAGCCTTCATCCCAATCAACCATATTTTAGGGAATGGAATGACCCGTCACACAACTTTGCCAGAACATGTCGGCCAGCCGCTGAGATATACGCCATTGCTTGCGCAAGAAGAGGTCGGAGTCGTCGAATGCGCCGATGACAGGCAAGTTCGAGGATGAGCCTATGATAAAGTGATTTGGAGTAAGTGACTCGACGCCATCCGGTTCAACCAAGACATGCATGAGTGGCCTGCTATTTACCATATTCTCCACCTCGGCAAGCAACGTGAGAAATACCTCGTCCCTAGGAGCCCGTTCGTTCAAGACTACCTTTAAAGAAGTTTCGACGTTTCTTATTAGTCTTTCCCATGCCCCACCCCAGTGAGAAGTTGCCGGGGCAATGAAGGTCCAGTCCATTCCATTGTTGATACCTTCAGCATTAAGAACCTCGGTATCTAGCTAAATTATGGACCGCCGCTGCTCCGTGTTAGCGCCGCGCAAGTTGGTTCCGTTATCGGAGTACAGGTGACGTGGCCAACCGCGCCTCGCAGCCATCCACCGCAGCGCCATGATAAGCGAGTCCGTTGTAAGAGAGGCAACTAACTCGATGTGGACCGCCTGGACTATAAGACAAGTGAACAAAGTAAACAATACACCATACCTTCTCTCCCTTCGACGACCCACCGTGACTTCCATTGGACCGAAGAGGTCCAACCCACAATAAGTGAATGGCCGCTGGTGATGCGCCATTCGGGCCTTTGGTAGGTCCCCCATTCGAGGTATCTGCGGTTGACTTTTTCGCAGTCTGCATAACACACACTGCGAGGCAATAAACTTGACGGTAGGCCTAAGCCTTAATACCCAATACCTTTGTCTAAGCTCGTTTACTATGGTTTCTTGATTTCCATGTGCTGTTTTGACATGATAATGTCGGATTATCAGCTTGGATACAGGCCGTCAACTATTATGGGCCTCCTAACGTCCATACCGACATCTACAACGGCGTCGATGCGACCGCCTACCCGAAGTAAGTTATGTTCATCAATTAAACGCGTTAACCTTACCAGTCAGCTACTGTATGATAGTGGTTTTGCTTCCTTTGATGCCATGACCTCATCAGGACGCCAGGCCGCGACGCACAGGTAAGATCAGCCGTGGATCACTGGCTCCCACCAACCGATTGTGCGCCGCGGCCTCCACCACGTGCCTCAGGGCGCTTGCAGGCCTCACTGGCCCCGCAACCCTACGTGTCGCCCTTACGGGACGCAGTGGGTGGGTGGCAAGTCCACCACATTGCCACGCCTGAGTTATCTTCGTTTCCCGGTGGTTCACCCTACCGCCGCTACGAAGCCCCTTCGCCACGCTAAGGCGAGAACTCATGAGGGGGTTATTTGTATTACTAGCTGTTCCGATAGACTAAACTTCGTTATGTTTTCAAACATTCAGTGTCACGTGCCAGGTAGAAACGGTTGCTAAGAGAAACTAAATTGTGGTTCTTACTATAGGTATTCCTAGTATGAGTAAACCAACCTTTCTTGAGCTTCAACAAACATATTATCAAAACCAAAATTAGCCAAATCAATCCAGCCGTTACCGAGTTTTAGAGAGGTGAGACTATCGAACAGCAATCAATTTTATATACATATAGAGATGAAGCGAGTGATGCTTGGCATCTTTCTGAGGGACAAAGTGAGAAATGAGACCATTCGCAGACGCACTAGAGTCATTGACATAGCTACGAGAGTTGCAAAACTGAAATGGCAATAGGCTGGTCATGTATGCCGAAGAGATGATAACAGGTGGTCGTACAGAACCCTTGTTTGGAGACCTCGACCTCGTACAGGAAGCAGAAGTGTTGGCAGACCAGCTGCCAGATGATCGGACCAAAAAAAAAGACGGCAGGACCGACCTGGACAAGACTCGCCTCATCAAGATCTTCTTGGAGAGCCATGCAAGAGGCATATGTCCAGCAGTGGACGCACAAATGCTGAGAAGAAGAAGAAGATAGAGATGAATGGTTATCGTCGTCATGGAACTTTGTTGTGATTTCATTGGTTTAAAGTCGCAAATTACATGACATTTTCACTTCATTACTTGAATTGAAATTTGAACGAAATTCTTAATAGTGCACAGACAAAAGTGCGCGCGCTCCTATTTTTATTTTAGTAGACCATAGAAAGACAAGATAGAGTTTCAAATAACAAACTAAAATTTTAAACTTTTTAAAAGACCAGACATCGGTGACTTTAGACATCGGTGATATCGGTCCCGCAAACTATGTTCTGTTTTTATAAATTCGTTGCCTCCGAATAAGGAAGGCAAAGAATGTTAAGTAAAACAGGAAATGGTAAATACCATTTTTAACTCTGGTGTTTGCTTTAAAAAAAAAACACTAATATAGAAAAAGTACGAAAAAGGTACGGTCCACACTGAAGTATGGTTGTGGTACGGTTGTATGATGAATAGTACGGAAAACCGTACTGTTTGGTACGGTCTGGCAATGCTGGCAAGCGCACGACTAGTTTCTATCCACGATCCACTATCCACTATCCTCGAGAGCGGGAGAGGAGGCGGGGGCACACGCGGCGTAGCCTCCCCTCCTGCGCAATAACAACGATTACCATAAATCGCACTGTTACTTTTAGGTAGGAATAAGTATGTTTCTCTTATTACGACACGTATATTCAATGCTAGTTTTACTTAATTGTTTTTGCGCCATAAAACTCATAGACCTACTTCCAAGAATAAATATATATTACTAGTTACGAAACTGTTAAAACAAAACGTAACGTCTAACTAAGCTATTTCTCCAATTACGTCAAAACCATTTTGAAACTCTTAGTAAAATGAATACGTATCAAAAGTTATAACATACAATATCGACAAAAGTTTCGTGGAAGAAATAGGCAACTAGACTTGCAAAACGAGAATCGCCAAATAAATCCCACAAGAACTAAGCAGCTACAGTTATACGAAATTATTTTTCAAAGTCTTCGTTTGAAAGTTTTGTTAGTTTACATATGGTATTATTCATTGGGAATTTAGTAAATATTTAAAATGCAAGTGTAATAACTTCGTTTCCATGATGGAAACATATATAATAATAATGTTGCAAAATTTTACTTATTTGTATTTATTTCCTTAACTTTAAGGACAAAAATTATGAAAAAAATTGACAATACGTATTGATTTTTTCTTGATCTTTTAGTGCAATAAAAAAAAATACGCACAAGTGGAGTTGCAGCTTTTCTCCAGGGGGGGTGCGAGCTGTCAAGGTTCTCATTAATAAAGAAATATCTCTGGATATAATTATGGATATAATAAGTATATTTAATATAATAAATAAATATCTCTGGATATTATTGAACACAGCGACACCTAGCCCCAGATTAAGCAAAGCTCGTAACTGTATTAATATTATTTGTAATGCATATTTATTTAATAGAAAACAACCCGGTTTTGTTGTATTTGGTAAACCCAGTTTGCGAGTCACTTTTTGTACATTACCAGTAACGGAAAATTTGGAATCAGTAACTATCAAACATTATTACGCTATACTTAGTACAAACATAAAATCACCACTAGCTTTGCTATTCCGGTTGGCTCCAAAACTCACTTCGGTCGTGGTAAGTTATTTTTAAAATTCAGTTTCTTTGCCACTGTTTACTTATTAAACTAAGTTTTTCTCAAAAAAAACCATATGAAAATATAGTCGTAACTTAAAATAAATGGTAATCGATATCAGCGCAAATCTCAGCATCAATTTAACAAGTCCTAAATCTTGCAGGAATTTAATATCACCTCTTTGTGAATCCCATCCCATAACTTATTTATAAGTTGAAACTCTGTGGTTCGATGAAGGCCGTATATCATGGTTGAACGTCCGAAATCCTTTGAAACCCCTCACAATGCCTTTATTCTTTCCTTCGGCGGCACTGGTTTAATTATTACTGAAATACGGCTCTTGTACCGCTCTCCTGCAGCTTGGGGTTAGCGGCTTTAAATTTTACAGTTTCATTATGTGGGAATAAGCTGGATTTGAGTAAGCTTTATGATTTCAGGGATAAAAGAATCCGTTGTAGCCGAGGAATGGTGTTGTTTTTTTTTGTCAACCGTTAGAGGAAAATTAATGTTGGTAACCTATTTGGGTTCTTTTGCGAAAGGCCTGTGGCAAGTATGGTCAAAAAGCCGTCTAGTTCCTAGGAGACAGAAAGCATACTAGGTTTGTATCATTGAGCTTGAATGTTTGTATGTCCATGTAAACTCAGCTGGCCCTACTGAAAATCAGCGTCTGAGGCTATCAGGTCCAGACATTAGCTGAGTGGGGTCCATTTAATTTTGGACATCGTGACACACATTTAAAAAAAAGGTTTGGATTGGTCACCCATCACATTAACCGACCAATCATGGAATGCTTAACAAGAGCAAACGTTTCATTTTTGCTGCTACCACTGACCTACGGTCACTTTTCCTTTTATCATCCAAGTAAGGCATACTTCAGACTTCACTAAGTTCAAGTTTTAAACGACACATTATGGTTCATAATATTTTTCATGGAAACATAAGACAAGGAAATGGTTAGTATCTTACCTTTTTGAAATCTTGATTACATAATCGGCCTATATACGTCCCACTGCTGGGCACAGGCCTCACCTCAACTATGAGGTGGAACAAGCCATACTCCAAATCTTGATTAAATGGGCAATTTTTCTAGACAAGTTGCCAAGGATGCTAGTGATGTTTTTAAAGAAAATGAGGGATGAAGTTGACTGATATAAAAATTATGTACTTTAATGCTTTCATGCAACATCTTATCGATTTTGTTTTGTTTTAGTTTTTGTTTCATTAAATTATGGATTATCTGGATATTATTTTACTTGAAACAAAGAATGTTAAGTTTTTTTTTCTAGGTGTACTTTTTTATAATGTTGCCTCATACATGAATCAAATAGGTTCCATGACATTACACTCTCCGCCTGCAGGACTCATCCCTTGGTCATTAGATGCACTTGTCATCAACGACTGAACACCGCAACTTGCACTTGAGTTGTGTAGCCAAGGGGACGATGTCCTAAGTTTTACAGTGTAATACAGAATTTGTCCTCCAAGATTTCTTTAGTACATTATCACGTGCATATTTTTAATACAGTTTTTAATACGCTCTTCAAGTTGATCTCACTCCACCTGATGGAAAGCAGCCCTATGGTCCAGATAATAAGGTTGACAGCAGCGCAGTACTTTAATACAATTACTTCTGAGCTGGTCAATCAAATCTTGAATACCCTCTTTTTTGGAGCGTGCGTACATAATACGCAATGACACACTGATTTGACAATTACAATATAGTGTGAAGATGTGAAAAAAGCGATGTACGATGAGACCTACTGAGGAAAGTAAAACCTACCTACCATAAAAGGATAATTAAAAAAAAATGTTTGAAAAAATAATGATTCTAATTGGATTTTTAAACTTTGTTAAAAAGAAAACAAGATTCTAGTAGTGGATAAGAATCTAATCCAAAAATCACCCTTTTTTTTGTCAATACCAAAAACTTGAATTACTAACTTCCAAACATTGTTTTAGAAATTTAAAAATAGTCGTGTTGTTTTCTATGCTATTTGTACAAGATACCCATACAAACAAAACGGGGGTTCCGTTCCATTCCACTCGAGCGAGGCGTCACCCGCACGGCTGATCGCTGCCGGTCATTAGCTGCACTCCTCAGCGCTGGACACCGCGAGTTGCACTTAGCGGCGTAGTCTAGGGGACAGATGCATACAATTAATAATAGCGTATCTAGTATTTTTTTTGGTATCCTTACAGATTCTGGTAGAGAACGCCTCCTGGTATTATATTGTACAATATATAAGTACCTGGTATATAAAAGTACGAAACTTTTATATGGGCAATAAAAAATAAGTCGAGAGTTAAGGTCTGGAACGGAAAGCCTCTGTCTGGGGCAGAACGGGCTGATTTAGATTAAAAAAAAATCATTTAATCTACCTTATTTAACCAGACAAGGCCAAACGGAAAATACTAAAAACTAAAGTAAAGTTCTCATATCGAATCACACGATAAAATATTAGCAATTTTTTTTTAATCACATGCTTGGGAGAAATTCATGTAAGGATCGTACTTACCAGCATGATCTGTCTCAGCATATCAATTGGAACTAAATACTGAATGTATTCCGTAACATGAAAATACCCGAAAATTACTTCAGATTGTGCACACATCGCACTATCCATTATGTCGTGCGTAGTTCAACTTTTGTAGTCGTTGCCAATCCTATTGACCCATGCCGCCACATAAGTGATGCCACCTTCCATTTTTGCTTTCTCTTCTCTCTTTCTTGATTCTCTGAAAAGCATCCTATCTCCAAGCCTCCTGACTGCATCGGCCCAGGACCCTCGCCCTCACCCTTTGCATGATTTGAGTTTAATATCCACGCTGAGTGCCGACATTCCGACGGAGGGAAGAGGTTACTCATCGGGGCTCAACCGCTCGTTGCTGGGATGGGGTAGCTGTCTTTGAATTTACTTGGAATTGATTTATTGACGTTCATATGAAAAAAAACATCAGAAAACTGGGGAGTAAGTCATTGTGAAGACGTAACTTTTTGAAAATTCTGATGATGTAGGCAATTTAGAAAAATCTCAGCTGATCTTGTCTGATGATGTCGTTGTGGTCTAAAGGGTACATGCTAGCTTAAATGATGGCTATTCTTGAAGACGACGGAATGGATGAACAGGATAGACGGCCTTCTTTTTCTTCTTACAGTATTCATTCGCGTTTTTTTATTTTGTATTTTCTTCTACTTTACCGTACCGTCCACGTTTCTGCTACGTAACATCACTTAACCACAGTCTTGTTTACGATCACTACGGGTTACCTATCAGTAATTACTGAGTTAATTTAAACATTCCAGTTATCTGCTTCCAAATACTATTTTCGAAGTAAGAACTTTAATTAGGTTTATGAGAACAGACACATATTTTTTTCTTCGACACGAACGAACCGAATCAAATCAAATAATCTTTATTTAAATAGACCTGTTACAAGTGCTTTGAAAACGTCAAGAACGAAATCAAAAAAATAAAATACACTTAAAAATAGACTACAATAGAAATAATAAATAAATACATAGAATGCAAACATCAATTTTTGGTATTATTCATGTTCTCTTTTTTTTCCTGTACAATGTAATTTTTTCATTGGTATAAATGACTAATGTGACTCAACCACCACTTATTGTGGTGCCAGGAAGATGTTTCTGTACTGAGATGAACCGGCAAGAAACGAATCATTAAAATGTACGACAATTTGGTTAAAATTTACAATAAGCTACAAAAGAGAGGACGAACCCTCTTTAACTTTGTCAACATGTCGTACCTCTATTTTAGCAAAATCTCAATTAATATTATTTCGTATATTATACTTCGTTGCCTGTGTTTGAAATTCTTCACAAAACACCCTCCTCCAATCGGCTCACATTCCAAGAAGGCATGAAGTCAAGGTACAGTTACCCCAAAGACGGGTCATGGGGTGGAAATATTCCACGTCACTCCCTGTCAGTCCGCCTGTTCGCCTTCGTGCATAATTAACTTTAGAAACAGATAATGTTGATGACATGATTGTATTCATTTGAGGTTGTTTCTCCACTTCAGTTAAGGCATTTTTTCATTATATTTAGGAATAAGAATAAGAATTAGAATCATTTATTCGGCTAAATTACAATACAGAAAAACAAAACAAACAATAAAATAAAATATAATTAGACAAAAAAAAAACAATAAAAGTTTTTTTTTAAGTTATAATAATAAAAACACACTAATAAAACTAAAATTATTTAAGTTATGTAACTAGCCGAATCGGTCCCCAGCTCAGCTTTGTGCTCCAGCCTGGGCTAAGGCGCTGATTTTCAGCTGAGGCCGTGTTTTGAGGAATGGTAGCGCCAAAACATTCAACAAAGAATACAATTATAAAATTAAATAATGATAATTAACTTTTGGGATATTTCTCCAGGCGGGCTAGGTTTAGGCAGTGGTTTGACTCACAAATGGTGGAAAGTGTGAAATGTGTGAATGTGATCTGCTTAAGATGGTCAATTTTTATTCAAGCTTGTCTTAAATATACCCAGATTGTATCATTCGAGATTTTCAGATTAGAGATTAGAGAGTTTTTCTTTTTTAAGGGTTTGGATTTTACTTTTGTAGATATTTTACTGATTAACTGTTTATTCAATTCCTTTACACTTTCGGCTTTAAGGCCCTATAAGTACATTAAAGTCAGGTGAACATTTGACCCGCAAATATATTTGTTATGGACGGAAATTTAGTTAGAACTAAAATTGAGGTTGAAAGAAATATTTTTCGAAAAAATATATTTACTTGGACAGGTTTAATTCAATTATTTTGGTGTTTTATTTGGTGAAGTATGACAAAACGCAGGTTGTTCCGAACACTTAAGGGCTATCACCCGAAATGTCCTAAAAATTCAAAAGGTAGATTTACAGTATTCAAAAAAATGATTTCTTTTCATCCTAATTAGGGCTTCTGTTTATTGAAATGTGGTTCTACTTAATTTTATTGAACTACAGCAACATTATTTTCTGCGTCTTGATCCATAAAAATACGGAAATAAGCGACGTATATACATCTGTTATTTATACATACCTTAATAACCATGACATTCGGAATCACAGCCCCAGTCATAGTAAACCTATTAGCACCGGGTGGCTCATTTCACTAATAGCCCGTGACGTCATAAATTACCACTCCAGGGACGGTATGTGACGTCACAAAGATTTTTACAAACGAGGGCGGGGGTCTCGCCCTATGGAGTATTGACGCATTTC
This sequence comes from Udea ferrugalis, assembly GCA_950022985.1. Taxonomy (NCBI): domain Eukaryota; kingdom Metazoa; phylum Arthropoda; class Insecta; order Lepidoptera; family Crambidae; genus Udea; species Udea ferrugalis. Next base: position 2,448,356 of record OX465521.1, read on the forward strand.
CGGTTAAATGGCTTAATATCAAATTGCGATAAATTTGCAACTTTTATTTCGGTCGTAAATTACGAAATTCATATTTTCTTAATAAATAAATATGTATATTGAATTTCACATGCAAGGCATAATGTAATAAGAGTACAAGTCAGAAAGGAAAATATTATGAATTTTCGAATTTATTTCAATAACGTAACGTAATTTCTTATAATAAATGTTGCAAAGTTATATTTTACTCAATCTTTGTCTGGAAAACATCGCTCTCTAGCGATAAGACCGCCTAAATTGTACATTTTTCTCTGTAATTTGCTTGAAATGTAATGTTTTTGTACAATACAGAATATCTATCTATCTATCTTGTTGTTTTTTTCTACAATCTTATTATATAGCAAAATTATTTTCACCGTTGCCAAAGAATAATTCCGATACAGAAGCAACTGCGGTGATTTGTCAATTCGGAATTTATTCGCAGCGCTTCCGAGATGTCGTTGTGCTCATCGCTGCTGCAATTTATGACGTCACGAGCCATTAGAGCGGCGAGCTGCCGTCTCTTCCCCATTCGAAAGTTATCTATGTGCGTGTTTTGCGTCTCACTCGCACTGAGTTTTGGCGGGATAGGTGACGTCATTTGTTACGTGAAATTCTTTGCGAAAAGTTTTATTGCTATAATGTTTTTTTAACAAGATTAACTTTTGGTTGGTTTCATCAAATGAAACCCGACTAAAATTGCCGACAACGACTGTGTCTTTTGACGCCATATTTAAATCCGCCACTGTAGTGCAGGTCAAAACATGTAGAGGGCATCAAGGTGGTGAGCGTAAGTCTGATGGTCCACACGGCACTGCACTCGGCTCGTGCCTCATCTCGCAACCCACTTATACGAGGTTTTATTTTCAGCGGACAACTCCAGAACGGAGTCATTTAAGTGTCTTGGATGTAGAAATTAGAAAATCCAAAATATGACGTAGATTTCGTGATAAACCGGTTGCCTAGCCCGAATGAGAAGATTCAAGTACGACTGACATAAAGGACGAAAGGCAAACCTTATGCCAAGATCATGCTACTCATTTCACTACAAATAATGTTCACTGAATGAATCTTAATTTTTTGTATAGTTAGTAATTTATTTATTATTAATATACATATTTTCCAAACATCATAACACGTTAACCTACATAACGGCAACGAATTCCTAACCAAACATTCTCAGCTCTAGTATTTTAATAAGATTAACCTTATTTTCTTCAAAAGTTTTACAAAACAGAGCATTTTCAAGGTGCACTTTGCACTGGGAGATGAAACTTTCCTTATGCATATTTAGAGTTGCGCAGTGCAGTGAGTGCCCTATCTCCGAGATCGTCCTCTTTAGGGGGTCGTGATGACCTCACTGGATCTTTGCCTTATTTTCGTCCTGGATTTCGGTCTTCACTATTTTCGTTCCTCTATTTTCTCGGAGCAAGAACAAAAAGGTGAGCTGAGCTAAGTTTCGTAGTTTGCAAAGAGTTACTCATTGATGCTGTTCTTCTGTTTTTATCTAAAACACTCTTGATTTAACGTTGAAGAGTACTTTTATGATAGTTTCTAAGTAGGTATGAGAAATATGCTCCCCGGGACGAAATAGGGTATTTGTGAAATCAGAATTATCGAACTTAACCGATTTTTTAACAATATTAGAGGCAAAAAATGCATGTAAACTGCATGATTTTATTTTGTAGGTGTCAAAGAATATGCAATTTTATTTTTTACTTGGATGCAAATTTAAGTATTATGTAATACACACATCAAAACTGTCTAGGGATATCATAGGGATATCATCTTTCAAATATTTCATAAAGTTAAGTTTGTTTACAGGTTGAGCATTATCTTAGAATAATGCGAGGACAGAAGCATAAGATAAAGGTTAAGAATATTACAAAAAAACGTTTGATTTTGCTAAAATTTTGACACCTTTTGAAAGAAAAATCTGTCTTTTTTTAACGTCCTTGCGATTGTAATATAATTCTACTACAATAAATATCTTTATACAATCTGAAAGGGCAGATATAGCAGTTTCTGTGTTCCAAAAATGTCTACGTTGGTATCAATATTTCAATTTTTACAGCCTCCCAAATAGTTATATTTTGTATGAAAATGCTTGAGATATCTCTAGACACTTTTGAGCAGTGTAGCTTGTATTGTGTTGTAATTCAAGAGTCCGATTTTCATCAGACCATCTAAGTTCTGGGTATTTGGGTCAAAATAACTTTTGAAAACCTAATTGCTGTAACTTGTACACGAACAAACAGTGGCGCACTCCAGTGCCCCAGTTCCAAGTTTCCAGGGAAATCCAGTTCACACACAAGTAATTCGCGCAAAGGAACGTCTTAATGAACGCTAACAAAGTCATTAGGGCGTTGTTGGTTCGTATTGTTTCAGTTATATTGAGACGCGCCTGACGAGCTTAATTGGAAATACTAAGTGTTACTTCAATCTTACCATGTTCATCGTTTTTACTCAAAACGCCAGCCACATAAAAGTCTTAGGGTGGGTTGCACCATCTGACTTTAGCAATAACATTCAAATTTCAGTTAAAGTAGGCCAAAAATTACGTCAAATTGTCAATTTTGACAAAAACTTTAACTTGAACTTCTACTATGGTGCAACTTACCCTTAGTGCACCACTTATTTCGTTGGGACTAATACTACATTTGGTTCTAAACTAATATTAAACAGTATCACGCAAAGTAATTTAGATACGTTCTTTTATATATTTTTCATTACTCATACTCTGAAAGTAGGTCATTACTGATCTGAGAAGCGGGCTGAAAGTAACACTTTTCATCCCTAGGGAGAAGTAGGAGTTTTTTTTCACATATCTATTGAACCATGTTCCAACTTTCTATACAGCCACGATGTAAAATTTGAAATAACTTAAAGTTAAGTATTGATCAGAGAATATATATGTTTTAAATAACTTTATTATAATTTAGTTTCAACAATTTCTTTAAAATAACTTAGCTTTGAGTAAAATATTTACCATTTTTCTGATGATGAAAATAAAAAATAATGGCTGAATAGCGGGCTGGCCACAGAAAAAAAACAAACAAAATAGGCGGGAAAGCGGCAATTCGATCTTCATTTATTTTCCTCATTTTTTCTTAAGCTAATTCATGTTTTTATTTTTACTTTCCTCGTATTTGTAATGAAAAGCACAGTGTTTCCCTCGGGTGAAAGACTTATTTAGTCCCTCGAACTATTGGCGCCCTCACTTCGTTCGGGGCGCCAAACCCCGTCTCGGGACTAAATAAGTAACTTTCACCCCTAGGATAACAATGTACTATTCATCGCTATTACACGAATTCCCAAATAACAGACTCAGCTAGTTTGGGAATTAGGTACTGCATTTATTTCATTCCACACTATCTATTGACTTGCCTATTAATTAAAAAAATACACTAAGATTAAATTTTACAGATCCACAAAACAAAAATTCCAACACACAAAAAATAAAAACGCTTAATAGGGAATATGCACTTGGAACAGATGAGCGTCATATTATTTTTTTGATTTGTATTTTGAATTCTTATTACGTCTCTATCAATATTTCCTAATTTTATTTCTTTGTAGATGTAAAAATAATTATTGAATAGTGCAAAAAAATGTGGGAAATTCGAAGTGGTTGAAACAGTGGTCGAGTGTGTCGTCACAGTCTAGGCGTTTGTCACTGTCAAAAGCGCGACAAGAATTCAACAGTTTGTAGGTTACATTTGTGTTGTCATAGACTCGCGTGACGTCCAAGTCCATGACAACGGAGCGCGCCATGATTGCGGCGTTTAAAACGCTTGAAAAAGTTTGAAATTTGTAACACTTTATAAATATACTACATTTTGCATTTTTGGTGATGAATATTATTGATCAGTCATAAAACGATATAAGCTATCATAAAAAATATAAAAAAGAACAGTGCATATTCCCTATTACAAATTCTACAGAATTCAAACCAAAAATAGTCGTACGTACTAAAAGCGAAATGAAACTCTTCGTAACAAACGTTCCAGAGTGGAAGGCAAGAGAACTAACGAATCCTACAAAAAAAACAAACACTCGCTACCACAGATTACACAACATACCTACTTACTAAAAGTCTTACCAAAGTCCCACAGACCTCGGAACAATTTACTTTTAGAATTGACAAGTCGAGTCCTCTACAGGCTTTGTCCGAAGTCCGAAACAAGTTAAGACGTCCAGTACGAACGTGCACTTCGATTTCTACTTTTAAATTGTTGGAAACTTACCTTTCGAATTCTATCGGCAACTTAGTGGGATTAACTCAATGATATTTAGTGGCCATTTTCATTGAATAGCCTTTCTTATCGGAATTCTTGCTCTGGAAATACTTTTCGATACTGGTCATTACATTCTTATACGCTTTTAAAGGATTTTAAGCTGTGCTTATTAAAAAACTTTTCCATTACTTAGAATTAAAAATACGTTCGTGTATTTAAGTGGAAGTTAATATCAACCCGGCTCGAAGGACCATGTTTAAGTAATGAATACATGTATACATTAAAGTCAAAGAAAGCAGATAAGTGTTGTAGTAAAGTCGGACGCAATAGGGGTGTAACACTTAGATCATTCGCAAATTCCACAGCGTTACAGTTGAGGTTTACATGATGATGATGATGATGTGACGATTTGAGAGCACTTGTAACAGGTATATTTAAATAATGATATTTCTGATTTCTTGGCTTAAGTATCGGGCAGGATTCAAATTGATACCTATTTTATTTGTAAAACTAGAAAACACTACGAAATTTCCCTGTTTGCAAATTCTGTGTTAAATAACAGAAGTAATTTAAAAATGTATTACCTACATTTAATATGTGTCTTCATCATTGAGTATGGTTTTTAGTTTGGGACTTGGGTTAAGGTCAAACTAGTTGACAATATCGTACTATTATTGGAGGATAGGCAACTCCTTGCAAACTATTATATCAGGGTATATTTCATGAGTAGTCCCAAGAGACTAATTCCCAAACTTACCGTTTGTTGGGTAGCTTGGTTTATGGTTTAATACTAGGAGTATATAACACTTACTACCTACTTAAAATAAAAACCAAATACGACATGATGTCAACATTCTCTATTGAACCCAAAGACATAGATAGTGTGAATCGATATTTTAAATCGATATGCCTACTCGCACTATTCTTAGTCTATGACATTAGCTGTCACTTAGTCTTTGACTTAGCTCTTTTACATATACCGCAGCATTGTGTTGTAACTTGTTTTGTCCTATAGTTTTTCATCGTGTTTAATTCGAGTATCCATCTAACAATAGGTAACTTGTACTAAAAAGTGGCACCCGAAATCAGAACTTCGAACACCTGAGCAAAGCATTGACAGTTTGAGACGACACTGCGCAACATGTATCTGTCTTGTCTACGCTTATATAATCATGCTATCTTGTACGCACGACCAAATTATAGGTACGTACGCTAGGAGACAATTTTCAACCTCGTATCAGTACTGACATAACGTATCTACCTCTTTCAAAAATCATTGATTGATTGAACCCTAAAAACATAACATAAGATCACGACTATTATCACAAACGGGGTAGTCAGAGGCACACTGATTGTTGCCGTCATGGAAACGGATCATTCCGAAGTCCACACTTCTTGGAAACTAGCAAGCGTAGGTAAGCTTGCACTATTATGGTCGCTTAGGTCATTATCGGTGTTTTCCATCACCAGAGAGTTAGGCAAACTTGAACTAAGAAACTCCTGTTTATAAAAGTTACCATTATCAAATTAGTCTAATAAAAGGTGATCATTACTGAGTGTTAATCACGCCTTTCAAAACCATTTCTACTTCATACATCTTTACCTAGCATAAGGCTTTCTAAGCGCCTAAGAAAACCACAAACTAAAGTACATTCAAGTACACACACAAAGCCGTGTGACCGCGAAGCCGCGGAACTAAACGTTAGTTCTGAACTAACTTCGCTTACAAAGAGTTGGCAGAGTTCCCTGGGAAGACCGACTACGACAGGAAAGGGTGTATTGCGGGTATACCTATTGCTAGTACTAGTCATAATTATGACCTAGTAAGCAGTAGTAAGCATTAATCAAAAAGCTTTTTATCTGAGCCATTTTTTCCTTAAAACTTAATTACGAGTACCTAGTAATGTTGCGGGCTTATCTCCTCGCCTACTCTATTCAAAATTCGCCATGGTCTTGTGACAACTTGTTACATAGTTGCAATCAATCCTAAGATTGCAACATTGTGCTAATCAGGGTCCTTGAGAATAGGAACATAGATTTTACGACCGAATTAGTTACACATGATTTCGCATGAGCAAACCTCAGACGAGATAAGAAGCCCTAGTATAAAAGAGGGGCACCTCACTCCTAGCATCATTCTGCAAGTAGCCGTCGTTTAGTATTGTAATCTTAGAGTTAAGTAAAACTCTTAAAGTATTAAATTTAATTCGCTTATAAAAGTCCATTATTTCAAGTCCACCAAAGTTAAGTTTTCTCCCCCGACCAACGCAAAGGCAAACCACCTCGGCGCATTCGCGTTTACTACCTTTTATGAATTTATAATTTCACCCAAATACAATTTTTATGAGCGATGAACGTTATTATGTGGTTGCGTTTCGCAAATATAGAGTGCCTCGTAAAATTCGCGATGCAATTGCGTCAGCTTCCTTATTAAGTTTATGACTAAAACAATTGCGGCACGTAAAATTCTTCTATTGTAAAAACAATCTGCTCCTCCCGGGTGAATGGGTGTAGGAGGATTCATAAATAGTGAATAATTAAGGAAAAAGCCAATTAACTCAATTGACTCTCACCGATTCTGCAGTGCCTGGTTTGTCGTTGTCGTCCTCAGGAATCGTCTTGCCTGTTCTCGCTTGGTTGTTTTCTTTCTTCAGTTTTCTCGCCACTCACCGCTTGGAACTTCTTGGTTTCAACACGGCGTTTTGCAGGTACTGATGATCTTCTTCAGCGTGGATCGCGGATACGAATTTGTTTGGGGCGGATATTTTTCGCTTAATCGTTGAAACGAAAATTTGTTTTACTCGGATTTGACTTTCGAGTTATTCAAACGCGAAGTATCCTACCGACTGCGCCAGTAAACGCGAATGCGCCGAGGTGGTTTGCCTTTGCGTTGGTCGGGGGAGAAAACTTAACTTTGGTGGACTTGAAATAATGGACTTTTATAAGCGAATTAAATTTAATACTTTAAGAGTTTTACTTAACTCTAAGATTACAATACTAAACGACGGCTACTTGCAGAATGATGCTAGGAGTGAGGTGCCCCTCTTTTATACTAGGGCTTCTTATCTCGTCTGAGGTTTGCTCATGCGAAATCATGTGTAACTAATTCGGTCGTAAAATCTATGTTCCTATTCTCAAGGACCCTGATTAGCACAATGTTGCAATCTTAGGATTGATTGCAACTATGTAACAAGTTGTCACAAGACCATGGCGTATTTTGAATAGAGTAGGCGAGGAGATAAGCCCGCAACATTACTAGGTATTCTGTATAATAAACGTATAAATTAAAAGGTTTTATGATCAAGTTGTACACGAGCCTATTTTATCTTGTGTAATTTGTTGTCACCAATAGTTGTGTAACAAAATTATTAAATACATAAGCCATCAGACGGCGCAGTCTGCTAATATATATTTTATAAATTGAATAAATTGATTTTAGGTAGATAAGCCTACATGTTAAATTGAATATTGATTATCAGGTAAGAGCCTGCAAAGTACAAATTAGGTAGACAAGCCTACATATAAATTAAATATTGATTATCAGGTAAAGAGCCTGCAAAACATAAATAAGGTAAATAAACCTTAAGCTGTTAAGTTGAAGAAATTATTTGGAAGTTTTAAGAAAGAAAATTTTAATTGTAAACTTTCGTAGGGTTGCGTGTAACTTAGGCGAAGAACAAACAAATTATAACATGCACGTCCTCACCAGCCGTCTTACAGGAGACGCAGCTGCATTGATTAGTGAACGAGAAAATATTGATACATGGGAATCACTGAAAGAAATACTTTCCCAACATTTTGGAGATCCACGTTCTGAAGAGTGCATAGCTATCAAGTTAGAAACAATTAAAATAAGGCCTAATGAACGCTACTTACATTTTTGTAATCGCATACAATCGGTACGAAGTAATTTGTTTTCAAAATTAAATTTATTAGAAGATAATGTGCTTAGGGAAAGCAAAATTCAAATTTATAATAAAACGGCATTACAAGTGTTTTTATATAATCTCCCCGAAGAGTTAGTTAGAGTCGTTAAATTGAAGAACCCTAATACATTAGAATCCGCGTTAGAGATAGTTTTAGAAGAAGAAAACTTTCAGTTGCAATACAAATTGCGCAACAAACAAAACTTAAATGTGACGCCTAATAAGAAAAGTCCATTTACTAATAATGAAAACCAAGCTAGGAATCCAAATAGAAATTTTAGGCCCATGCAACCAAATCTACCTCAATATTCTGGTTATAGGTTTAATCAGAATAGGCCAATGCAACAAGCAATGCATCGTCCTTCACCTCCACCAAATTATTCGCGCTATGGTAATAATTATAACCAATTTCGGTCGATGAACCACGCGAACAGACTTAGTCAACCGGTTCGAGAGCAAAGTAGGCCAGAGCCATCGGCACCGCCAGCGCCCTTGAACTTCCACAATACAGTTCCGCATTCAAATACTAGCGAGAGAACTAATATGGATAAACCCGCCGAAGAAAGAAATTTTCACATAAGCGCCTCAACCTCTACACGCAAGTAGATGAAAACTTAGATTTGCCACACATATTGGTACCTGAAATTAACGCTAAATTAATGATAGATACGGGTAGTACAAAGTCATTTTTAAGCCCAAACTTAGTCAACAAATATTATTCTAGTCTTAAAAGTCAAGAACCATTTGAAGTAATTAGTACACATGCGTGCTCTACGCATAATGGCACAGTAACGATTGATTTATTTAAAATATTCAATACTGACAAAAAATACAAATTCTACATTTTTAACATTGGAGATCAGTATGACGGATTAATTGGAAGTGACTTATTATTGGAGTTAAAGGCAATAATTAATATGGAAAAATCTCTTTTAATCACCGACCAAGCAGTCGTACCCATATGTTTTCAACCTGTGTTAAATAACTTTACACCCATTGTTATCGACTTACTGCCACGGAGCGAGCAAAAGGTAAAAATCCCAACAGATTTGTATAGCGGTCAAGGAATTGTTGAGTTCCAAGAATTCACACCTTACGTAAGAATGCCTTGTGCCCTAGTAACTTGTAACAGAAGTTATGCGTATACAGTTATTCAGAATGCAAGTGTTGATCCCATGACCTTAACAATAACAACACCGTTTAAGGTTACGAAAATGAACACAGATTTGTATAATGAGCCTTGCAAAATTAATTACTTGACAAACTATGACATAGAAAGTTTGTTAGAAAATAACTTGGAAAAATTGCGTTTAGAACACATGAACGAAGAGGAACAACAAAAAATTTACACCCTTTGTTCAGAGTATAAAGATATATTTTACTGCGAAGGTATACCATTGTCATTCGCCCATGAAATAAAACATGCTATTAGAACAAAAAACGATGACCCAATTTATGTAAAAGCTTATCGGCAACCACCTTCACAGAATGAAGAAATAAAGAAGCAAGTTGCAAAATTGTTATGCCCCAGTTCACCTAGTGCCCAAGAAAATAGACGCAACAGGCGAACAAAAATATAGGATGGTAATAGATTACAGAAAATTAAATGAGATAACTTGTGATGATCGGTATCCTCTTCCAAACATAACGGATTTATTAGACAAATTAGGGGATAGTGTATACTTTTCTACACTAGATTTAGCTAGTGGGTATCACCAATTAGAGGTCCTAGAAGCTGATAGGCCGAAAACAGCCTTCAGCACCAGCTACGGACATTATGAATTTCTTAGGATGCCATTCGGATTAAAAACAGCACCGGCAACATTCCAAAGAGCCATGGATAGTATACTCAGAGGACTCCAAGGAATACACTGTCTTATATATTTGGATGACATAATTATCTTCTCTAAAACATTAGATCAACATATTTCTAAATTGAAATTAGTATTTGATACCTTAAGAAAGGCAAATCTGAAAATACAATTGGACAAATCGGATTTTTTAAAGAAAGAAGTATTGTATCTGGGTCATACAATAACAGATAAAGGATTAAAACCTAATGAGGATAAAATAGAAGCAATTCTCAACTATCCAATACCTAAAACATTTAAAGAAATCAAATCATTTTTAGGACTTATTGGTTATTATAGACGATTTATTAAGGACTTCGCAAAAATAACTAAACCATTAACAAATTGTTTGAAGAAGAACTCCAAAATTGATTTTAATGATGATTATATTAAAGCATTTGAAACATGTAAAACATTGTTAACAAATGCCCCGCTTTTACAATACCCAGATTTTGATAAACCTTTCATATTAACAACAGACGCCTCAAATTACGCTTTAGGAGCCGTCTTATCCCAAGGAGTAATTGGAAAAGATAAACCAGTAGCGTACGCAAGTAGAACTCTTAATGCTGCTGAAACGAGATACAGCACAGTCGAAAAAGAATTATTAGCAATCGTGTGGGCAGTCAAACATTTTAGACCATACTTATACGGTCGAGAGTTTGAAGTTTTTACTGATCATAGACCATTAATATGGCTCTATTCTCTTACAGAACCAAACAGTAAGCTGACTCGCTGGAGATTACGACTCCAAGAGTACGATTTTGTAGTAGCTTATCGAAGCGGAAAGCAGAACACTAATGCAGACGCACTTTCTCGAATAAGAATAAATATGTTTCCAAGCCTATTTTCAGGAGTAAAATATCTAATAAATGAAGTGATAGATTCACAAGCGTACGGAAAACAAAATGAAATGGATGACTCACCAATTAACATTGACGAGTCTAGTAGTGAAAATATAATAGAAGCAAACTCTGACAGAGCCACTATGGATATTAATGACACGCGTAGTTCTTTCGATCCAGAAGAAACTATGACAGCGTCAGGATCACTAACTCAAGAGATAATTAATTTAGATGATGATGATGATGAAATAATTTATTTACATTCAGAAAAGAGAACGATACCAATTACAAACGATGCCATTGATACTAAAGCGAATCAAATAATTGTAATCAATTGGTATAAAAATGAATTACAAGTGACAAATAGATCAAGAGACAAACAAAAGATTTTAGAAGTTAGATTACCATTAAATGATGACGAATTAGTTAAAGAATTTCTTAAAACAAGTATCGAAGAAAGAAAAACCCATTTTATCTATTACGATAATAAAGAGCATAGGGAAATATTTAATAGAGTAGCATCTGAATTATTTCGTAGCAATCCAATGAAAATAATAGAATGCACGGAAAGAGTTATATACGTAGAAGACGAAGAAGAACAGATGAGTATAGTTCATGCCTATCATGAAGGAAAAACCTGTCATAGAGGCATAAAAGAAACCTTATCTAGGATGAAACGTAACTATTATTGGCCTAATATGGAGCAGATAGTCTCTACAATAATTAATAATTGCGAAACTTGCAAAAAGATGAAGTATGATAGACATCCAATTAAACCAATGCTACAATTAACGCAAACTCAATCAAGACCATTCGAAGAATTATTTATCGATTTATTTACGATAGAAGGAAAAACTTATCTTACTCTAGTAGATGCTTTTTCAAAGCTCGGGCAGGCCATACCAATATCTAATAGGTCTACCCCTGAAGTAATAAAAGCATTAATAATGTATTTCTCATTTTATGGCACCCCGAACAAACTTAGTTGCGATCCAGGTTCAGAATTTAATAATGCTCTAATGAAAGAAACATTAAACTTTTACAAAATTGAGTTACACATAGGAACGCCGAACAACCCCAACTCAATGGGAATTGTCGAACGATTCCATTCCACAATAATCGAAATCTACAGATTAGCTAAAAACGATAATAAAGCATTCGATCCCTGTTCGACAATGACGTATTCAATTATGGCGTATAATAACACAATTCATAGTGTTACTAATTTAACACCGTTTGAAGTCGTATTTGGACATACTAATTCAAACAGCACGTTTAATGTCGCTTTTGAAAAAAGTTACCTGCAACAACTTATTAAAGATCATTCAAAGAAAACCGCATATTTATATAAATATCTAGGAGAAAGGATGCAAAAAATTAAGGAAGACAAACAAAAAGACGGAGAAAACTATGAATTTGATACCGGAGATAGGATTTATACTAAACTTGTAAATCAGCGAAGAGGAAAGGATAAGCCCAGGTATGAACCAGCCGAAGTAATAGGACCAAAAGTTAGTAATGTTATCCCAGTTAAGATACGAGATAGGATAACAAAAGTACCGTTAAAAAATGTAAGGAGGCCAAATAAATGAATGAATATGAAACTTAAAATACTGCACTGAAATCTTGATGGTTCTGCACTCAACACATATTTTAATTAAAATTTACTATGACAGTAATAATTAATAATGTCAAATGAATAATAATATGACAATGAATGTCTAGTTCATTTAAAATTACTATGAAGGTTATAATTTTAATAATGTCAAATAAATGATGTGACAAAGCAAATGCATAAATGACATGGAATAAATGAATTATCATTGAAATGTGAAATAATTCACAAAGTTATGAAATAATAGTTATGTACGAATAAGTTGAGGTATATAAAAAAAAAACAGTCCTTAGTTCTAAGATATTATGTAATCCACAGATAGTTCTAAGATGTTTTATATAAACGAAACAAAAAAAAATGTAACTTTAGTTTAAGATACTAATAAGAAGTGAACAGTGAAGTGAACAGTGAAAGTGAAATAAACTGAGACCAAAAGTGTTCGATGAACTGGTTAAAATTGTAAGGGTAATTATAAGTTTAATTGTAACAAAAAGTTTTTGATAAACTGTTTAAAATAGGTAAAGGTAAAGGGTAATTGTAAGTTTAATTGTAACAAAAAGTTTTTGATAAACTGTTTAAAATAGAGTAAAGGTAAAGGGTAATTGTAAGTTTGATTGTAACAGAAAGATCTAAGAGTGAGAAATTATATGGGAAGTCTTTATTGAAATTATCAAGATAATTTCAAAGGACTTGATCAAAAAAAAACCTAGAATCGCCAGAAATGCCATATATGCTATTTTAACGAGCATAATGTGTAGATCAAAAATATATAAAAAACTACTGCAAAAGCTACGCGGTATACTAGATATTGATGATTAATGAAATCAATATTTGTATTTTTTAGGTTCTGAAAAATCTATTGTAGCCGTTATCTGTGAACTCTTTTGGGTCGATATGATGAGAAAAGTTGTTATTTTAAAGTTTCATATCATATTCTGTGAAAATATTATACAGGGTGAGTTTTTCAAGTGGGCGCGGTAGGCCAAATCCTAAACTATGAGGAATTCAGAAAAATTGTCGAGGGAGTCTTTAGCCCGATTTGGACAAAAATTGAAACTGTATACTCAGTTTTTTTTTAAAACTTCATTCGTAGCCTGGGTTCGAACCAGATGTTTTTGGAAAAAAATGACACCCTGTATTACAATGCCATCTTGTAGTTTCGCTTCTAAGGGTCAAATAATGAGAAGTAACATTATATGTCAAACTGAAGGAAAGGTCTCATTTTTAATAAATATTTATTTTCATTACATTCACATTGACCATTTTCTGAATTCCTTATAGTTTAGGATTTCACCTGCCATGCCCACTTGAAAAACTCACCTTGCTTAAATGTATGTTAAAATCGTAATCAACCTCAAAACACGTGTGAATTTAAGGAAGAGTGTTAAAGAGTAGAATAGTCTCTTTTGTTTATCATTGTGATTTTACTTTTTACTCATTTATGTCAATGTTCATCATCCTATTTGTCATTGCCATTCCATTCTATGTTCTTTATATATTCGGTAACTGGCATATGACATTGGCGTATGAATGACGTGGGATGCAAAAAAGACACTGCCATATTGACTTGCAAACAGGTCCATTGGACCTGTTTTTTATGTGGTCATTTTTGGTACGTGGATGCCGTATCTTCCTCTTTTTGTTCATATTAATGAAGTTATACAGTACAATAACTTCTATACTGTATGGTTTAGGAGGTTGATTTTTTGAATACGTAATAGGGTTACTTTAGTGAACCCATTTTTATACATTTCGTTGCTGGCGATTCTAGGTTTTTTGTCTATGAAATTTTGATCAAGTCCTTTAAGAAGGGAGGAGTAATGTTGCGGGCTTATCTCCTCGCCTACTCTATTCAAAATTCGCCATGGTCTTGTGACAACTTGTTACATAGTTGCAATCAATCCTAAGATTGCAACATTGTGCTAATCAGGGTCCTTGAGAATAGGAACATAGATTTTACGACCGAATTAGTTACACATGATTTCGCATGAGCAAACCTCAGACGAGATAAGAAGCCCTAGTATAAAAGAGGGGCACCTCACTCCTAGCATCATTCTGCAAGTAGCCGTCGTTTAGTATTGTAATCTTAGAGTTAAGTAAAACTCTTAAAGTATTAAATTTAATTCGCTTATAAAAGTCCATTATTTCAAGTCCACCAAAGTTAAGTTTTCTCCCCCGACCAACGCAAAGGCAAACCACCTCGGCGCATTCGCGTTTACTACCTACTAACTTAGTTACTGTGCGAACATGTTGAGTACAACTTTTCGATAGCGGTGGTATAGTCATAAATCTGTCTAGAAGATGACACCAAATCGGTTGTCAAATCTTTAATATTTTTCCTGAAAAGTTAGTTACTCACTCCGTACTAGGCGCACGACGCGCACGCACACATTCAAACCGAGAGCGGCACGTTTGTATGTAGATATTTTACTGTTCTCTGTGTACTGTGCCATTTGTGGGCGAGCGCAGTGTGGTTCATCCATCCGCAAGGTGGACGGACAACCTGAATAAAGTCTCGGGATTTCGGTGGATGCAGGCCGCCTGCAACCGGCGATTTCCGCAATCTGGAAAAGAATGGGGGCTTATAAAAAAAAAAGCAAATACCAGTGGACTTCTTGCGGCTGCTAGTGATGATGATTTATGTCTAATAATTAGTGTTTCTTTTATTTGGTTGATCAGATGTTGATGTACCCACATGTGTCATCAGTTGTTGATGTGATATCCACAAATAACACATGTACAGTCAGCATCAAAATCAGGTGCGTATAGAGATAATCCCTAAACCAATTTGGGGATTAACTGTTTTGGTCTACAATTTCCTTGCAAGTAATACCTAAAACAAATTACCTAATTCCGTTCTCTGCTTATAGAATTTGAATACATTCTGTAATGAAACAAAGTATTTTATTCTGTGCAATACTAAAACCACTGGGTAAAATGTTCAACAAAGGCTTTTGTCTACCAATTTCCTTTTGGGTTCAGCCGATCATGTAACCTTCTCGCCTCGTTTGAAACTACTGAGGTTGTATTTTACTATTTTCTGTTTAAAAACCGCATCGAATTTGTATTTCTTTTTTTGTATTAAATATCTGCGTTTAAGTAATCTAGCCGATTTCGCTTGCTTGGTTAGTAGGTGGATGTTTAGTAAAATTGCGAACTTGTTTAAAAAACGTGCTCGGGAAACGTAATCCATTTAGACTTAGATCTGCCTATCATCCACCAGTATCTAAAACAGTTGTCCTCCAAATTCTTCGACTCTACCATGACCCACCCAAACCCCTTAGTAGTCCAAAAATATGACAGTCTTTAACCTACACGCTTTAGTAACTATAGTCCGTTCACGTTAAGAATGCGGTGTTTTTTAAATTTAATTCTGCTGCACACAAAAACGCTCAGACCCAAAACCTTTGTATGCGAAAGTATACGCTCAACTGGTCACTTGGTTTGGACTTGATTTTTTAATTAGGAACGATTTGGTTGGTTAGGGGGCGTAGTAGATCGAAGGACAAGTATGAAATTACTCCGTTCTTAACGCGAACGGACTATAAGCCGTTCTCACTGACTTTGTCATGGCAAATGCTTGTTAATTATTTAAATAATACTTGAAAGAAAGAAAGAAAAAAAACGTTTATTGCTTCTGAACATCGCAACAGATAAAAACATACAGAACAAGGTGGTAAGAAAAAAACAAAAAAATAAAACAAACATAATAATTTCCACCAGGCAGCAGTGTCACGATGTCCAAAATTAAATGGAACCCACTCAGCTAATGCCTGGACCTGATAGGCTCAGACGCTCGGCACTATAAATACTGAGAATGGGTAAATGGATATTTAAAGCTATATCGAAAGCCAGCAAGTTTTATTATTGAGACCAATTAATGGGGGGTGCTCTTAAGACAAAATTTTTAGAGGTTGAGCGTGCTCAAAGAGCACTTCTCAAGGTAATGTACTTTAAGAGAAGGAGATTTCCTACCCTGAGTTTATACTCCATTGCTGGTTTACTATCCGTTAGAAAGCTTCACATACTACACAATATTCTAAAAACACATAAATTAGTAGGGTTCCAACCTGATAAAGGAGTAAGAAGAAGGAAAGTGAATGTAGCACCTATTCCATTTGCACACACTCGATTTGCTCAACATCAGTTTACACACCTATCTTCACAAATTTACAATAAAATTAATAAAACCCTCGAGATATACCCGCTAACACTTAGAGAATGTAAAATCAAAGTGACGACATGGCTGAAAAATCTAGACTATGATGAAATCGAAAATATTTTAATTTTTTAATTTCAATTTTTTAACCGAAATGAGATGGTTGATTAGGATTCTTAGTTTAATCTCCCTGATACACACACACTCAATCTCTCTCTCACACACACACGCACTCACACACAACACACACACACACACACACACACACACACACCTAGGTTTCTTTCTTTTAATTTATTATTTGTTTTCTAAAACTTTTCATGGGATATAATTTGGCTTTGTAAACTCCAATCCGGCTAACTTTTGTTTTTGCATATTTGTATCCCTTTATTTTTATTTTCAGTTTAAATTAGTAAATAAATGTTAGTTTCTAACGACTGCACTTAGATTTAAGGTATTAATGATGCTAAGGAAGAGTGGCTCGCTCTGACACAGGTGCTTATTTTGTACTTAATAGAGGGAGTCCACAACTAATTTGTTAAATGTTATCTGTTACTGAATAAACATTAATTTTTTTTAATTTTTTTTTTAATTAAGTTTGGTCATCAAAGAACTGGCTTTAATAATAACTCTATCACTATAAGTGCCTTTATTACCATGTAAAGGTTTACAACTCATATCCTTTCCAGCGGTCCTTTTATTAATCCTATAAGCGGATTTATATGGTATTAAAATTAATAGTAACGCTAAAAGGTTCACATACAGTTACTAAGCGTTTATGACTGAATTGTGATTTGGAATATTTTATTGGTCAATCCATTATTGATAAATTGAGCCATAGAGTATAATACTCTTGGGACACAAAATAAAGATAAATAATTCGTAAGTAATTTTAGGGCTAATGTAGGCTTTAACAGCCCTTATGACGCCATTTAGGCTGTAAAGTAATTTAAGACTCTAACCCCCGAATTCACAAACGCAAATCAAGGTTGAGCATCCCTCAGAAGTATAGCTATCCGTTTCAGTTCTATAGACATTTTACGGGACAGCATGAGCGTAAGTGCGTGCTTAGCGTTGATTGACGTTTGTGAATTCGGAGGTAAGAACGACAGTTGTAATATTTAAAGAACATGGATGCAGGCCGCCTACAACTGGCTGGTCTGGAAATCTACGGCCTATGTAAAGCCTCTGTCCAGCTATGGACTTCATGCTTGCATGTTTATTTGGTGTGAAAGTTGGAGAACAGCTTGAGGGTCAGCTGTTGGCAAGTTTTTAGTTCCACCCATGGACAACCACAATACCACGGGCATCAAGGAAGTGTCATTTTCATTTTCAAAGCCCCAATATCATATAGTTCCAGAAACCGCCACTGGGATGATAATGATAAACTCATTTACTTCACACTCACATTTCCACAAACACACTTCACACTCTCTTTGCACTATTTACAATAAAACACCAGTGCTCGTGTTTGCTTCTGCGAGGGAAAACACTTAATTTTCCATTTCCTGAAAAGCTTAAGCAAATACCTCGCGCCCATTATTCAAACTAAAGTGTTCCCCGAACGGTTTGTGGTCCTTTGGACAACCCGTGTTTTGTAAGAATAATGTATTTCGGCAACCATTGCCCAACTGGGTGTCAGGGTAAAATAACGCTTATAACAAGGTCGAAAGGGCGCTGAAGCTTTTGAAGGGGTATAGATAACTCTGGAGTCAGACAGAAACGTTTGTTTAACAGGGTAATGTGACGGAATGAAGATAGCTACGGTTGTTGTGGTGAGATTTTGTATGAAGTTTGTTTAATACACAACTGGTCCCATTATTTATAAAGTTAACTGCATGTTTTGTTGGATCAATGAGCTAAAGACAACCTTTGTCTCTGTGATATCCAAACCTTGATCATCATAGCTTTTTGAACATTACGTAGTGTTAAGTTTCTTGCGGGTGGTAGTCTCGGTATTATGTTATTAGATGAAATAGTTTTTTATTTCATTATGCAAAGACAAATGAGTTAAACAATAGAGTAAAAGGATTAATGATTAAGTTTCAATAACCCACTAGGGCTAGCCATAAGCAACAGGCGCCTCGCGGCGTCATGTAGAACGCACCAGCTAAGTTTGGAATGTCGGAATTGCATTTAATGTTTTTTCAATCCATTTTTGCTGCTTTCTACATATTTAGCCTGTAGTACATCATTTAGAAGAACTTTATTAAGAGTAAAACAGTTGGAAATTGTACTCCAAAAACTTACCAGCAGTCTTCTGCAGGTACATCACGATTGCTGGTACAGCAAGCCCACCCGACCTAAATCCAAAAGAATTATTAGCAGTTCTAATACGTACAACATTTTGGAATTTCCAGAAATTCGTATAAACAAAAGATTATCCCAAATCCCGGATCGCTCGCCTCTGATCCCTGGATTACGCTGCTCTTGAGGCGGCAATAAAAGTCATCTCCAGCCACGCACGGACTATTCCGTGATACCTTATGATTTATCACGAAATAACACCGCTAGGTGGTTAAGTACAAACCATTAATGAGTTTTGGAGGGGTGGAAATTTAATAAGAAGCTGCGCCCGTGCCAAGGAGCGTAGTTATGCAAATTTTATTGCTGGGAAAGCCTCAAGTGAAATGTACGGTGAGGTTTTAGACACGCGTCCGGAGAAGCCTTACTGACTTCCTGGGTCGCATTGAATGAAACCGAGAATACTCACGATTGAAACATTCGGAAGATAGAATCAAGATGGATTTTTAATATACTTTATTAAACATTATGGAAATCAATTAACAGGTAATACTATTTCACACGTAAGGGGCACACACGCCGAGGCAGAAATGGGATGGGTGTTCGTATGTTATGGTTATGTTTTGTACATACAGCCCTCGCGTTTTGATAGCAAGTAGGAAGCTAAAATTACCGTTGTATAAACCCTTTTATCGTATTAATTGTCATTCAATTGGATTTATACCTTTATAAACTAAGAATAAACAATACTTTTTATTGATCACTTTTATTACGACATTATTTAAAAATGTTAACTCGTATCTGGATCGTTTAATACTTACAGCGCTTATGAGTGCGAACTGGAAAGAGGAAATTGTGCAAATAAATTATTTAGTCATTGGTACAGAAACGTTTTCAAATAAAGACCATTTTAGTAGATTGAATTAAGCCTGTTCATATGCTGATGATTGTTCTTGACCACAATCTATTCCGCAGAAGAAGGTGGTCTAAGATGGAGCAAGTTTGTCCAGAAATATCCTTTTTAAGGCACCGGGCAATTTGCCAAATAATCGTGAACAGGTCTTAAACGAGCCAGCGTGTAAGTGAATGATAACCACCCGTGTGCTCTCATTTCCACCACAGCCCTGTAAAGACCGACGAAACGCACAATATGGTAGATGGGTAGATAACAGCGGTCGGTAAGTGTTCGGGTTTTACGGTGCGATATAAAATCGCTACGAGGACTCGCGTTTTGTTGAGCCCTCCTAGTGAGCCCTTATTGCGAACGTGTTGCGGTTACGGTTTTTAAGGAATGGGTAAAATAAACAGATGACGATATGAAAATGAACGGCCAACCGTGTTGGTACCTGAAAGGATTATGGATTGTGTTAAACTGAAACACGGTGATGAGAGAAAAAACATGTTTTTTTTCACAGACTATTGGCGGCTCCTATGGGTTTCCTATTGGGATTCCCTAAATCTGGCCCAGCTTTGAGAGGAAATCAAAACCAGAGTCGCCAATATATGGTCCATCGAGCTGGATATTTTTTTTAATAACGACGTCAAAAATGACTTAAAAACAGAACACAAAAATAACACCAAAATATAAAAGTAAAACTGTTCCAAAAAGGGTCCATTCGTGGACACAGACCATAACAAAAAAATATGCTGATATTATGTATACTATAAAATAGCAAGAAATGGCGACGAACGTTTCATTTTTCGAATAGAATTAAATCTAACGTTTTTAGGTGTTTTACTTTGTATAATTTCTTATTTGTGCATCGGATATAATTGGAACATACGAAAATAACAGGGCCATAAATATTGGCCTAATATGATTCCTGATTGAACAGTTTAATCTGCAATGAAACTAGATACTTTGATGAAGCATGTGTCATAATGACGCACTGCTCTCATTGAACAGACATGCGATCGAATTACGGCATTTTGTTGTGAGTGCGTAGTCAGTATCGAACTTGAATCGCGCGTACACTGAGCGCTTGTTCAAAATGTGGAAGAAAGTGACTCTAATACTTCTGTTATATGTCCATTTCCCTTCGTATGCTGATGATGTAATTTGGCTTCCAAACAAAAGTATTAATGTAGCCAGCAACTTTGAAGATGGAAAACTACCTTGTTCAAGACAGACAGTTGTATTCCCTGAATCAATCCAAGAAAGTGTTCGCGTATCTGGATTATCTGTGAGCGGACTCATTCTTCCATTTGATGGTGAGATAATACTAGAAGACGGAGCTTTAGCTTTTGGCGCAGACCCTAACGACAACTGCACGCGGGAAGGTGTTGCGTCTTACAAGGATAATTCGGATGCATCATGGGAACAACCTGATGCATGGAGTTCTGAAAGATTCAACAAAGCCACACCTGATGCCGAAAGAGTTCCGTGTGCTAATGATGTCGCTATATTCCCGGAAAACGCTCAATTCACCGTTAAACTACCAGATTATCCTCAATCTGTATATAAACTCAAAATTGGTGGAAGTTACATATCAAGAAGACAGTTAGAAGACCGCATTAGGACACAAAACAATGACGAAAGTCAACAATTTCTTTATGGATTAGGAGGACAAAACTTTCGAATTCGCCCAGACCACCGCCAATGCTATTCGACGACACAAGGCTGTCCTTGTCAGGATTTTGAATTGAATATTGATTGCAAAATGAAATATTGTCCAACACCACAATGTTCTGCCCCAATTAAACCAAAAGGACATTGTTGCGAGCTCTGCGGGGCATCTCTAGTGATTAACGTACAAAAAGATTTTAACATTATTAACTTTATGAAATTAGTTGAAGATGTTATAAAAAGCTATGGAAGTGAAAAATTCGACTATCATGCTGGAGTTCTGCCTTATTACAGTGAAGACAATTACGATTTGGACAATACTCAAGTAAAAGTTCAAGTCATTGTGTTAGATAAAGATGAGTATACTGTAGATAGTTTAGGAGTCATTAGTGATATCAATCATAAGTTATCTGAAGAGTTTGTAAAAGAAAAAGTGATACTTTTTAGTGGCAGTCCTACGTCACAGTCTGGGCTGGCTGGTAAAATTGTTGTGTCAGGGTTCTTTTTGGTGGTGTTTGTGATGGGTGCTGTATTCGCTTACTATTATCGGGAGTCAGGCATAAATCTGCGAGATTTGAGGTTTGGGATGCCTCGAGATGTTTTGTCTCGTCTGCGCGAGCGCACTGATAGCGTTGTTTCATTGGCCAGAAGGGATTCTACTGTCAGCTCGACGACTACAATCAGTACTGCATTTAGAAACCCATTGTACAGTTCTATGAGAGAACGGGTGCAAGTTGTGGAACCAGTTACAGAAGAATAACACTCCCACCAGATGTTTTGATAATCTCTTCAAGGATACACATTTAATCCATTATTGAATTGTGCATCCGATCTATGACTTGTATAAATACAATAAATTAAAGATCTTTTATAAACTGTCATCACTCTTCTTCCTTATTATTAATATCATCCAGTGAACCTTAGCTGGTTGGTCGATGCTCTGTTTAGTGGAAGTCTGGTCTAATTTATACCACTGAAGATCGCGAGTTCAATTCCCACTCCAGACAAACATCACACACATGCTCAGTCAGAGTGTTTAGATCTAGTTAAGTATCTGATAAATTCAATATTTTTCTCATTTACTGACACTCAATACTAAAAGTTTATCTGTTCACTTAAGGGTCAGGAAATAGGTTATAAAAACAAACTAGTTCCCACCAAAGTTCAAGGCTTCTAAAAAACATCGTCAAAGGAAGACCCAGTGAATTATTATAATCATTCAGATCCATGAAACTTGACACTCGCGAGTCTGATGTTGAAAACGCGAGATTGTCAGCTTCCGGTGCTCCGGACGAAACGGAACGTAATCAATAGTATTCGGTTCTCGAACTGTTCAAAGACTGTCGTGGAGATCGTCAATCATCTTGCTTTACGCTCTTGAGCACTTAAAGGGCCTCCTTTTAGGTTATGACAGATGTTTTTTCATCATTATGTTGAAATAAATTCTATAAACATTGATGGAATGCTGGCTTGCAGCTAAATACACCAAAGCCCTAATAACTAAGGTCAACTTGTTAATTAGAAAAGAAGTCGCCCAGTTTGCGAAGGACGAGAGACAACAACACAGCATACATCGGACTCAAAGTAAGCAGGAAAAATGAAAGTACTACAAATACCTAGACTTGGCACTTATTTTTTTTTTCGACAAACATTTATGCACAACCCGTTGTCATCCACGTGATGCGCAAGGGCGGATGCAGTCTGGAATCCTCTAACCTATACCAAGTCGTATTTTTCCAATACACTAATGTTTACGAGAAATACTTCATTTAAAGTTTGTACTGGCCAAAAAATCGTCAGACTCAGTGATTTCGATAAAACGACATCACTAAGCGTTTCGCGATCGCTCTCGCCGTTCTATTGTTTCACCGAACACTGATTTATGTTCGCCTAACCGTGCTACGCCCCCGGCGTTACCCGATGACAAATGACTGCGCAATGACTGATAAACGTGTGTTTGACACTATTGTTCGGAGAGTATTAATGAAGTGGGCTCGTCTGTTACGCCGAATTCGATTTCGTTTACGATTGAGGTAATTTGAGGTTTTTCTGAAAATTTGGGATGGCATAGGGGTTTTCGGATGTTTTACTGTTTGCATGGTGTTTTCTGTGATGGCATAAATCTCGAAAATTTCAAACCATTTTGTTTTTCCTAATTTAGTCCTATACAGTAGTCATCAGCTCAACGTCCACAGCTGAACATAGGCTTCCCTCATACATTTCCAGAGGGGCCGGTTGTAGGCGGTCTGTGTCGACAGAATTTCTGCCACCTTTGGTCATCCGTCCACCTTGCAGGCGAGGGTCCTACTCTGCATTTACCTTCGAAGGATCTCCGTTCAAGAGCTTTTCAGGCTCAACGGTCATCAGTTCTTCGTGCTATGTACCCCGCTCACTGCCACTTGCTGCTAAGCTATCACGGTGCCCTAATTTCTTAGTCACGTGAAGATAGAACTTATAATCAATGATGGACATCGAAAATTACAAATAAAGGAAAACAAAACAAAAAAACTAGCAACTTAGTTCTGAAATAATAAGTTTAATGAAGCTCATACTCGAAAAAACCTATGTTAGAGCGACAGGTTTTATGTATCGTTTTATTGTACACCTTTACAAAACCATTGCAAAATGGGTAAGGTGCCCCAATGTAAAGGTTGATATGAGCGCCTCTGTACATATTCACGTATCAAAGAATTGTATTAAATTACAATGAAATAATCATTGAATACGTTTTTTTTTTTTTTCATAGTGGTCTTCAAGATGACCTCACGCCACTTGATGGGAAGCAACCGTGAGGTCCAGACATGGGGTTGACAAGCACAGTAATCGACAACTACTCTGCTGGTCAATCTCATTTTGAAGGCCTGCATAAATGCCTTTTCACGCCCCGCTTAAAAAACCCGGGATTGTAGGAAGAAGGATTGTGTTTCCTTCTTCCCGTTGGAGAAGAAATTCAAATTTATGAAGACAACTTAAATTTTTATCATCATTTAACATTATTTAGTTGTCATAGATCTTCAGTAAACTATTCAAATGTTGGTTAGCTGACATCCGCTACACTACATCTTTAGGCTAATAAAACGCCCAGTCCTGTCACATTCGTACAGTAAATCAATCACATCATAGGACTAAAATCAAAATAGATTTACGTCCTACAAAGGTTACACTAAAATCAATCTGCCTTCTCGCAGTAAACGTCACTAAAACGTCGTAAAACAAATAAAGCATGCACTGAAACTATTCCCGTGTAACAAGCACTAAAAACGCATATATCAAAAGTGGTTCGAAAGCAGGGATGAGAAAAAGCGATTATGAAAAGCTCTATAATTTAAACTCACTCAGCTTATCCTAGATGCAAGCTGAAGCCTTCATGGCGAACGGATCATTTAGAAGTCAACATTGCGCCGAATAAATTTGTGTCCAACTTGGTAAGATGAACCTGGAGTATGTTTCAAAAGAATTATTTCTTAAAAACATATTTCAATAGCATTCCATCCTTGTACTACGGTTTGGACGACGCGACATGGTGTCAGAATTTTCTGTTTCGGTGTAATGCTACATCTAAGCTCGAAGGCTCTATTGCAAATATTGATTTGGCCTTGGTGTTAATTTTGTATTTTTTTTATAAAATTTCATAAAAATACAGGAAAGAAAATAAAAAAAACAACAAAACGAAAAAATTAAAACAATAAAACTAACAAAATTGTGTGACGCACAAACCAAAATGTTTGCCACTCAGCTTGTGCCATGACAAAGAGCCATGACGCTGGTTTTCTGTGGCAACCATTAGGGTAAGAGGTGCCACCGGCGCAGAACATCAATATGACGCCTAGCAATTGTACAATAATTAAAAATACAAAATACCTACGATGTGCTATAATTATCTACATACAAGCTTTGCTTAGCCAATGTCCAATGATAGATCTATTTCACCCTCTACTCGTAACTTCTACCATCATGAACGGTTTAGAAAAAGTTTTCCACATTTTTCCACATTTGAGAAACAATGTCATTTTTTGTACTTATGTAGAATAATAACTTATTTCGGTAATGTTCTGAGAAATACCAATATAGAAATATATAAATACTAGCTGTCCCGACAGACTTCGTACCGTTGTCAAACATTCAGTGTCACGTGGTAGGTAGGAACAGTTGCTAAGAGAAAACTAAATTGTGGTTTTTCACTATATTCCTAGCATTTTCTCATGTTTACTCATCTTTTAAACCTTCCCTGGATCATTACAAATATAACAAAACGAAGATTAGCCAAATCGGTCCAGCCGTTCCTGAGTTTTAGCGAGACTAACGAACAGCATTCAATTTTTATATTTAGAGACAGCAATCCATTTTTATATATAGAGATTGTACATGCAGAAATTGATTTTAAAGCCTTTAAAAGATTTTTGGACAATTTGATTGCAAAATGTCACATCCCTACTCGAGAGGCTAGTTTCAGTTCTAGCTGCTGTGCTCGAACGCTATAAATCTGGACTCACATTTGTCACCGGGCAGGCAGCGCCCGGAGACCTATACGGGCAACACTCGACTTTTTCCGGCTGGAAAGGTACAGAGGCGCACACATCAACCTTTACATAGAGGCACCTTATGCGGCTGACATAAGACCCATTTTGCAATGGTTTTGTAAAGGTTGATGTGTGCGCCTCTGTACGCTCTTTTTACGAGAAAGAATAATAATGGTTCTTGCTTCTAGTGTGGAAGGATGAAAATTGGACAAACAAGACAACGCTGTGGGAAATTGAGCGAGTGGAAAGAAACTGACAGTAGTGTTAGCTTCTTCGTTTTTACTTATGAAAAGTCAGTACGATGTGAATATACGATTGTATTCAATAGATAAAATAAAAATATACCTCAGCTTGTACGTCGTTATTCTATATTCTACCTGAAGGTTGTCTGGAAGAGATCGCTCTCTAGCGATAAGATGGCCTAAATTGTACATTGTTCTCTGTAATTTGCTTGAAATGTAATGTTTTTGTACAATAAAGAACAATAATAAATAATGAAATCAAACTAAATTCTTTCTTTTGATTAAAAATGTTCCATCATTTCAATCCTGGAAGGTTTACTTTAACGAAAGAAGTTTTTTGACAAATTTACTCACTGGCAACAGCTAAGTATGTAGAGCAATACGCAAAATTAAAAACAATAAAACATGAAATTAATTCAGCATTATCTTCAATATTTTTCGAACGATGCCATAATAGTCCGATGAAACATGTCGACTACCAATTTTACGACTCTCTAAATGATGGAGTGCGTCTCCGACGACAGCTTTTTTGGACCACTTTATTTTTTCATGTGTATAATATTGTATAATGTACTCTTAGTTTTAAATATACGGCATCAGTCCGGCCCCGTTAGCATTACCTACACCATGAACTGCTATTCTCTTGTCAGGTACTGAAAAGCACGTCAAATGTTCGAAACACCAGTCAATACACAGTGTAAATAATAAATAGAGAGAATAAGAATAGGACCTGCCAAATGAGATGGGATCGAATGACGTCACCACAATCCGCTTATCCGCTCGGCGCAGTACACGCTTTCAATTTAGCATTGTGTTGCGGCGCGGGTCGTAACTCGATTACCGCTCGTCTCATTTCGCGCGATGCCGAGATTGGGTTCCCGAGTTTGCAGTTTTGTTGTGGTTATCAAACTGTTGTTTTACTTTCAATACTCTTACTAACTAGATAATGAAAACTGCAATGCGTTGTTACTCTTCCAAGCAAAATAAAAAAGAGGATTTTTATTTAGAGTTGACTTGTGTTGAAATATTTGGTATAAGTAGTAACATTTCAGAAAGCCATTATTTTGTCCTTACCTTACAGTTATGAAGTTCAAAGATTGTCAACCTGTCTCGAACCCCTTTGGATCACTTTCATGAACGATCAAAATCTGTTGTAAAGCCTTGTCAGTATTATGTAATCATTAAAAGCTTCTGATCATTCTTTTTCTTGCATCTTTTTCCTACTCAACAGCTGTTTTAACCCAACAGCCCATGATACCACTTAAAGAACATTAGGAAAATTGTTTTTAATTTCGTTAATAAAGTATCTACAAAAAATCGAAAACATAAAATTGAACATTTTTCTCTTCTTTTTTTTTCCTAATGAATAATTGCATTTTTTTCGTAATACGCATCCCTTTTAAACAATAACAAAACTGCTGCAAATAGTTCAGCTTCGGAGGGCTCTAATTCAATTGCATCGCGACTCATTTCTCGTGATTCGAGTATCATTTCTGGAGCCGGGAATCGAACGAGATGGGGCGGTAAGTGAATTAAGATGGATCGTGTCGGGTGACAATTCCCTTTTCTATGTCCTTATTCGGATACTGGCTTTGATAAAGACAGATGAGCAGCTTAATGCTCTTTTCGTCCAGACTTTTGAAAATTTCGAATGGAACTGTTATAAAATTAAGGTTCTTAAAAAACTTTTATTTTTTCTCTCTCTACTGAACCAAATCTTCTCCAATCGAGTTCCAAAACCGACAGTTGGTGCTAGCCTGCATTCACCAAAATTCCCCAACTTGTAACAGGTACATCTTTTTTGCATCCTAAAATATCAAACCTGGTGACCCACTGGACTTATTGAGTTACGTTGAATATGAACAGAAGCTCTTTTGTATTAGATGTAAAACAGAACAAGTTACAAAAACTATGCAAGACGAAAAAGATAATTCAGTTAGTGCCTTGTTTTCTGCACTAGCATATTAAATGATGACAGCTGAGTAAATTCATTATATTAGGGTAAGTAAATTGGAGTGGCAGTGAGCAAGACACTTAGCGCGAAGAAATGATGACCGTTGAGGTAGAAAAGTTATAGGATTAGGACCATTTAAGTGAATGGTGCATGGGTCGCACAAGGTCCATAGATGACCATACAAGAGGTCGCAGGATTATGGTTGACGCATGCCACCTGGAGCTAACTACCTTGCAAATCTTTTGGAGAGACCATTGTTTAGAAGTAGTTTTCCGTGAACCCATTTTTGGGTCTTTTGGTGAAACATGCTTTACCACGACTTTCATAATATTACAATTTTTTGCCGACCATAAACAAGGTTCCATAAACAACATTCTTGTTGCTGCCGCCATTTGCGAGTGAGTGACACAACACGTCCATTGCTTAAACTATGCTTTAGGTTTGCGTTTGTTTTTATGAATGAGGTGGTTAATATTTAATGTTGATTTAATTACAAGCTAAATACAATAACAGAAATAAATACCTAATCTGACACAACATTTACTTCTATCTCATAAAAAGAACTATACCTTTCAAATAATTATGACAGACATTCAACATTTGACATCACAGTTTGATCACACGACAACTCAGTAATGGCCGGCATCGTAAACATACTCTGTTTATGTTTTGGATACCACTCAGCGTGATGACTAGAGATTTATGCCGTGGGGGGCTCCGGCCACTGGATCACAGTATAAACCATACAGTAGGCTATCTAAGGCCGCCCGCCGAGTTATTAGCCTAGCGTGCACACAGTCACGCGGCACAGCCCGTCCGTACTGCGCCGCCTCCCTATGCCTCCCTATGCCTCCCTATGCCTCCCTATTTTATGCTAGCGTGTGCGTGAAATCGCGTTTGCGTGATATCGCGACACGGCGCGCGACACTCACGCACATATTCGAACCGAGAGTGGCACGTTTGTATTTAGATGTTCTATTGTATGGTTTATACTGGAGTTCTGTGTGGACCTTGGTCGAGTGCAGACGTTGCACACGTGCGCCCATCGACCCGAGCTTGCCCTTTTTTTTGTTGATAGTTTTTGTTTCCAAATTTGAGCTAAGGCCGACCTTTTGGCTCGAAAGCGGAAAGTGTAGTGTGAATTGGTCTTAACTTAAATAAATAATCAATATTACCGTCGCGAAAATATTAAAATCAAAATATTAAAAAGTGGCTGTCAAATGCAAAAATCATAATCTATAAATTACCCAGTGCAGTGTTGTTCTAACCAAAATCTGAATACATAAAACCAAATAAATTCCCTTAATCGGATACCAAAATACCTTTATAAGTTATCAATCCGTTGAATTAAAGCTGCTTAATTATGTGTAATTTAATTCAAAATAATAGTTATAAATATTTAAACAACACTTACTTATTTTTTTTACTTTATTAAATCAACACTTGCATCGTTTGGAAAAAGTTGTATACGATATCAAGAATAGCTAGGTTTGCGTGGTGGACTTCGAGTGTGGCTGACAGCAACGTTCGCCGACCGTTCATTCTCCTCTACACCATTCTGTCATGAGAATATCATACTCCAGCTGAGCTGGCGTGAGCTGAAACCCGGTGAGCCCGTTCTGATTTGCAATATCTATAGGAATTACGAGAACATCACCAACAAGGAAGGCCGACCGCTCTGTAGACATCTTTGCAACTGCCGTTCCAGATGATAAGAGTATATTGCCATTTAATTTCATACAACTTGTTTACTACACCTCACCTAATCGAGATCTGAGGGTATGTCATTGAACACCTATTTATGCAAGTCCCGTCTACTTGTGATCAGAGCTCAAAAACTAACCAAAGTATTTTTTGCCAACACTACCTACACACCTGATTGCCGTGTGGAAACGATCAGACATAGATGTTGAGACCATTGTTGACGACTCTGATGTCTGGTAAAACTTAAAAAATGAGTTTATGAGGCCACTGTATATTTAAATATGCTGCTTTCACTTTCATAAATATAAATCTTGAAATACTTTAAAACTTACGCTTTCAGATCAGACTCTTCCTAGAATCCAATATTTCTCCTTCTTATATTGTAATAAATATACTTACTACGTCACTAAGTACATAGCGCTACATTACTTACATACACCCACACTCACACCTAGACCAACACCGGCATTCTTGTATAACCAGCACATATACCACTTACATATGTATATAGGGCCATCGGAGCCATACAACGGGCAACAGCAAAAACTCGGTAAAAACATCTCAGAATACAAAGTGCTACAAAGTGCTAACATCTGGTAACAAAGCATCAGAAGAGAAACTACCAATCAAAAAAACTCCGAAACCCTCAACAAAAAACCGTCGCCAGGATCCAGTGTAAAAACTTTGAAACAATACTCTTTTAGGATTTGCGTGCAATTTCTAAATTTCATTTAGTTATTTATCCGTCTGAATTTTTGGGTAAGATACCAACATCTGGTAAATAAGTACGCACGAAGGGAAAAAACACATCGTAAAATATGCAATTTATTACTTTACTGCTGTAACCATTAGTCGTCTACACAATGGGGTCTAAACAAAAACGCAACCCGAAACACCGAAATCCTTATTTTGACCAATAATGAGGTCCTACCTCAACATCTGGCAAACATACACAGTCGAAATTCAAAGAACACTCGAGGGTTTCAGAGTTAGTGCAAAAAACGTAAATCTTACACCCGCTATCTCACCACCAAATCCCATAACACTTACGAAACACTCAAAACCACGATAACTAACTAGTTTTAAGTCCTTCCTTACAGAATCAAGATTAAAGTCAGTGTAGTTGGAGAAAAGTAATTGCCTTTTAGAGCCATTGCAAACAATGAGTTAATGAGGTGTTCTACCTAACACTTGACCATCATGTTATCAGGCAAAATCTAGTCAAATACGTGAATGACAATCAGGAGGAGGACAATTACGAGGAACGCCATAGCAAGTCATTTCACTGATGCCAGGCTCGTGATTCAACTACATAGCGGACCAATTTAAGGAGGAAACTACTTTAAGGAACAAAATTCTACCACACAACAATAAACCACACAACTCTATTATACAAAGAATGACGTTAGGAGCACAGCGAAGCCCAAGAAAAGAACAGCTATCGACCGAATATTCTTTGCCAACAACTTACAACTAAGTATATCAAGAGGGAAAATCTAATACAGCAAACCTGATCATCCTAGGGGATAAACACTCTTTTAGAATAGACCAGATACTAACTGATATACTCTCACAAAACACTCACGTCGATGGAGATTTACTGGCAGACAAAATTAAAAGTTAATTTTCAAAAATGGATGGAAGCTTCATGAATACCTGGACATCCGGAAAAAATAACATCACAAAATCACCTTACAAAACCCAAATAAGTATTCAACGACACTGTAGGTGTAGCACATAACGACATATAATATGATCAGAAACAGTTTTTTCAAACATTAAAGACCACTTACCATAATAGAATCTTACAAGGAAGCTAATTGGAAAAATCTCATCAATAAGAATTTGTTCAGACTTTGCTGAATGCGATGGAAGGAGCAGAGGCGCTTCCTCATATTACGACTGGATCAAACCATTTAAACCCTAGGAACCCAAAAACCCAAGCGACCTTCCTGAGAAACCGGTCAACAGACGATTATATCTAGAGAAGAAACCAAAACATATCTACGTGGTAGCCCTAGGGCTAGAAAATATGTAGAAAAATTGTCACCTCTAGGTGTCAGATCTATCTGAACTTCACTAAAAACATCCTCACAACAAGCACTAAACATACATGAAGAATAATTGAAGCCTGCATCAATGAAAGGAAGCCATTAAATGGTACGGTCAGCAAATTAAATTCATCGTCAAGCGGGGGAAAAAAAAAGCCAAAACGAGGAATGGAAGCTCAATGAACAAGAATTGCAGACGTACTCTTAACAATTGACACAAACATGCACACATTGGACGGAAAAAGGATCTTTTGAAAATAGTAGGCCTAAATTCTACATATTCAATGAAACAAAAACAAAAATGGTCATTCAGGACCCACTCTTAGCACTTAATAAGCACAGCGAGAACCAACCTGAAAAGATCTCATGGAATGGATGAAACAAAAGTAGTAATTGGGAGCCCTTTAACACTCAGATTCAGTAATAAGCACAGCAGGAACCAACCTGAAAACATCTAAAGAATAATGAAACAACAACAAAAATAGTCATTTGGGAGCCCTTCAACACTCCGATTCAGCACTTATTAAGCACAGCGAGAACCAACCTGAAAAGATCTCATGGAATGGATGAAACAAAAGTAGTAATTGGGAGCCCTTTAACACTCAGATTCAGCATTTAATAAGCACAGCGAAAACCAACCTGAAAACATCTGAGGAAATAATTCAACAAAAACAAAAATAGTCATTTGGGAGCCTTTCAACACTTCAATTCAGCATTTAATAAGCACAGCGAGAACCAACCTGAAAACGTCTCAAGAAATAATGGAGCAAAAACAAAAATAGTCATTTGGGAGCCCTACAACACTTACCTAGATTCAGCATTTAATAAGCACAGCGGGAACCAATCTGAAAACAGCTCAAGAAACGAATGTAGCAAAAACCAAAAATGATCAATCAGGAGCTCTCCTACACTCAGATTCAGCATTTATTAGGCACAATGGGAACCAACCTGAAAACATCTCAAGAAATTAATAAGACAAAAACAAAAATAGTAATTTTGGAGCCCTTCAACACTCAGATTCAGCATTTGATAAGCACAGCAGGAACCAACCTGTAAACATCTCAAGAAATAATGAAACAAAAACAAAAATAGTCATTTGGAACCCCTTCAACATTCAGATTCAGCATTTAAGCACAGCGGCAACCGACCTGATAATATCTCAAGAAACTCGCTAACTCAATAATTACTTAACAGCCGTACGCAACAGAAAAAAATGGTTAGGACTACCTAGATACAAGCAAGGACGAAAACAACAACAAACCCTTAAAAAATATCGCAGGATAGCAGTAAACTGAAAAAAAGCCAAGAAAAAAACAAAATCAGCGAATCAGATAGCGAAGCCAACGGCAGTGATCATGAAGAGACTGGACAAACACTACATACAGAAGATCAACAAGGCATGGCATCAACCTAACAACATCTAAGGCTAGACTGCCCACCACCTCATCAACGCTCTCCTAAAACAATAAACCTACCCAGTCCAACTCTCCTATACTGGTTCTAAGGATGAATTATCCGGCTGGTTGTGGTCGACCGGTTGCGGCTAGTCGGCCTTCCTCTCCCATCCCAGAGCGTGTCACTCCCCAAAAATACGCGTCCCCTGGTTTGCCGGTTTGACCGGATCGGGCTTGTCCTGGCTGGGTGTGGTGCACAATCATCATCATCATCATCATCTATTGTATGGTTTATACTGTGATCCAGTCACAGTATAAACCATAACTGGATGGACACAACCTGGAGCAGTAAACTGGACGATTAAAGTACTAACTTTGTTTGGGTGTGTCGTTGATGTTAGGGAAGGAAATATTACTGACCGATTACGACAGAGTAGGAACACATAACGAAAGTGGCGCTGACATATAAATATGGAATGCCAATCGTACAAACAATAAACAGCTAAGAAATGTGTTTTGGTTTGATTTACTCGTAATCATTTTCAAAAAAAAATGGTTAAGACTAAGTTTTCGTTTTACGCAGATTTTGTTGATTTTGGTTACCAATCCAACCCATAAACATTTGACGACCGATTTGGTGTAATGTGTTCAGAAGTGAGCTATTAAACCAGTGGTCGCGGATTCGATATCCACACAGTCCAAACTTTTGTGTGCATGTACGTATGTACTGGTCTGGGTGTTTCTTATGTGTATTATGTATGTATTTACAAAAAAATATATATGAGTATGCTATCCGTTGTCTAGTATCCCATAGCGTAATCATTAGTTGCTTAGTTTAGGAACACATGGCGCTGTGTGGAATAATGTCCAGTGATACAAATAAATAATATAGCATAAAAAAATACAAACGACTTTAGTAGGTACGGCGATTTAAAAAAAAAGATTTAAACCTCCAGCTTGGTAAGTAAATTTAAAATCATTCACAGTACTTTCACCAGAACTCCCTGCCACACTATTACATATGGTGTATTAGAGCAAAAGGGCCATTGAAACAATCCGCCATTTAACCCTGCACGACAGATGTTCGAGGGCCCTCCAGAGGAGTGCCTCGCTAACCCTCCACGCGCCGCAAATGCGCGAGAGTGGGGGTTAAAGCAGTTTCAGCCGGGGGTTATTTTGTTTCGATTCGACACCCCAGAGTACTAAATACCACGTAGAGATAAGTGGTGTATAGAAAAGTAGGATAAGTTGGTACTTACGCGACGTCATAGAGGAAGGTTTACGAACGCGCTGCCTAAAACTTTGATA
The DNA here is from genome assembly GCA_950022985.1 of Udea ferrugalis. Lineage (NCBI taxonomy): Eukaryota > Metazoa > Arthropoda > Insecta > Lepidoptera > Crambidae > Udea > Udea ferrugalis. The sequence continues at coordinate 2,482,990 of OX465521.1, forward strand.
GGGGTTTCAGCATTCGAGTTCTAACACCTACAGCTTTCTTGTAAGACCTGACGAAATAGCATAATGGGACAAAGGTGTTAGAGGCATAATATGTTTGTGAATGTATATTTCACATCCATGTGCATTAAAATATAATTTCATGTCTACTATTTTGTAATTTTTACGTAGGTACAGAGACGGTTACATCCACGGAACAGAAAAAACAGTGGAAGTGCAATGCAACAACATTAGTGAAGGAACCGCTGTCGCCAAACTCACACCAATATATTGAAAGTCATATTATGAACTACAAAGAAAAAAAGCCGTTTGATTGGTCGTTTCAATTCTAGTCCAAATTAGCTTAATTCACAGATCGTACATCCGGAAATAAACCTTCACACTCTACAGATAACATTTGTTGTGCTTTACTGCTGACAGTATTTACGACTTTTTCTAATCTAATGTCAATTTAGTTTCGATTGACGAGTTAATTCCGTTGATCGGCCATAGATGGCGGTATTCCCTATTGGTAGCAATTCTACATTTAATTGCATCAGCATTAAGATTGAAATTCGCGTTATAGGTCGATATCTATCTGTCTCTTGAAATTAACAAGATTTTATTAGAAAACAAATAAAATGGCACTTAGCGATAGTAGGAAAGACCTACATTTTCAAGTTTTTTTATACTACTATCATTTTTGCACTCCAAAATGGAGCCATACGGCATAACTACGAAAATATGAAGTTGTCGCGAGACGAGCAACTCAATGCGACGTTAGAACACGACTGGGACCAAGTAAGCACAGCAGTGCTTAATTGTGGCACGCGTGCCACGCCTACTTCGCACTTCCACTGTTTTTTCTGTTCCGTGGTTACATCAGCTCTTACAAAACTCTTGCAAAATGGGTCTATAAAAGACCAGAAAATGTTTTACATACCTTGTGCCTTACTGCTCTCACTACTACAATATTGCCATGATAAATATAAGATTTGGATTTAATATGCAAAGCCAAATTCCTGAATCCATTTATTGTCATAAAAAGATATACATCCACTTGCACGAGAACAATGTTTGCTTGTTCATTTTAATTTCTATTGTCACTCGAACTAATATTTATACATACTCGTACATAACTCAGTCACTCCAGTCTATCAGCATTAAGGCTGAAGTTAGCTTCACCAACGCTGCTGCTTCGCATTCGATGGCACTACCGTGCTCCCAGATATTGTGACTTAATTAGCCAGAGTTTACAACACACCATGCGTGTAAAAGAAATTCAGCTCCAAAAAAGGCTTTCAGCACCTCATTCAATTATCCCAAACGACGCAACGATGGCGCCGTTAACGCTAACCGCCGCTAGAGGGCGCTTGTGTACGACACGACACCTGACCCGCTCTATCGGAACTCGAGCTTAATTAGACTGATATCATGAGAGGCCATCATGTCGCTGTGCTTAGATTTCAACAGGTAATAACTGTCAAAGGTACAGACAATTAAAAAACTCAGGTTGTTGAGGGCGTCGTGGCCTCGAGTTCAAATCTGGCCAGAACAACTTCTTTGTATTCATTTAATTACCTGGCGGCTAACCCTCCGGTAATGGAAACCTTTGATAAAAAACCACTGATAGAAAATCCAAGCAACCTGAACAGCAGTAGGCACTTTACCACGTAAGGCAAAAAATTCGCTCAGCGAAGTAAAGTTTCAGAATGTACCTTTCGCCATGACGACAAATGTCGACGTGCCTCTGACTATCCCGCTTTAGCGAGTGTTAACATATATCATGAAATATGGAATAAAGAATGAAGAATTTCTACGTTGTTTTATGTTATGTTAAAATAGGGCTACGTTGGATTCGAATTCCCTCGACGTAATGTTGGCTTCTGAATGTTCCGTTAACTATGACGGCAACAACCTGTGTGCTTTTGACTACCCCGGTCGAAAAATTGTCGTGAGGGTATGTGAAACAGTAACCAAAAGTGTTAATTACAGGCGGTTTTGGTACTTTTATTACTACAATGACATGTTTCGTGTTCTGTTTTAACAATGCAAAAATACTTTGCCTTACCTCTTTATAAAAAGCTCCACATAGGATTCTTCAATCGCCTTGATTTCTAATTCAATGAGGGCACCGCTTGCTATATGGGCTACATTAAAAGACCCTGTCTTCAAGTGCCAACTGAACCCTAAAAAACTGGCTGCAAACGCCCCATAAACGGTTAATGAGATTACCCACTTTGGGGAAGTTTCCTTATTTACCCGAATCAATGCGCCAAAGATCCCGAAGCTGTATTTATAGTTAGCGAAGCAAAGGTTGCAGGCTTCTAAATAAATTCGACTGGAGCTCAGGTTTAGTGGTGATAAACACGCTTCGTGCTTCGCAATAAAAATAAATTAACTGCCCGGTGCCCGAAAACTGTTAAATGGGGGTAAGCTTAAGTGGGAATGTGGTTCGGGCATTGTAAATAAATACAGTTCAAAAAACATCGTGGCTACTGCCACTGAACAAAAACATTTTTTTGAACTTGCGTAAGAAGTCGGTAGGAGAGACCAATTATCACAATTTGAGCGTAAAAATTGCTCAACAATAAACAAAAGACAATCGCCTTTATATATCCCATCTCGTAGGCTCTGTGCGGATTACTGGAGAAGTGTAAGGTAAGTGATAAACCTTGCTGTTAAATGTTATCAAGCATCTGTAGGTGCCGACTAGGATATAGCGAAGTCAGCCGGGACCGCTTAACGTCCGTAAAATACTTAACTAAATTTGAATCAGGGTTTCAACCTATCCGATTATTGATGAATGATCTGATCGGGTTGGTTGCCGATCAACTGTCACAGCTGAACGAAGGTCACACAGTAACAATATTACTCTAACTTGCTCAATAAGCAAGCACCTGCTAAATGTCGGACGATCTTAGTGTGCAACGAAAATTCTTCACCACCCTCCTCTTCTTCAAAAAACTTTGACGGGTGACGTTTGGTGACTAGTTTGATTCTTACTTTCTTTTACCAAGCCAAACCAACTCAACATCAGTTTAATTACCTCGATGGCAAACGTAAGCCACGAATTGCATTCCTGTTCCAGTTCTGCCATAAATGTATTTGCCTACAAATAACTGTTCTTTTATTTAACACATTGACACTCGAATAACCGTCATCAGACAATAGTCAAATCGTTTTGATGACTCCAAGACTAACCAGTGCTACGCCATTGTCGGCTCGATTGTTGCCTTTTATGGATCAATATAATGATAGATTTCGTCCAAAATTATACACGAAACCAAACCCAGACACGTGTAGAGAAAGTTTCATTAGAAAAATATTTGGTTCATTGTGATAATGAAGGTACAAGTACTCGTTATGTTGTATTGAATAACACTTATTAAGCACACATGAATCAACGGTGGATTGGACATACTCGTACCAAATTAGGACTACCGCAGCGGTCCCTATGCCGCGGGTAGAGTGTAAGTTTCGATATTTAAAACTTTTTGCTGTATCTATTTTATACTGTTTTTTTACGACGAAGTCTTGTTTTGTTATTTGTGAAATTAATGTTGCATAAGGTATGATTTTAATAATAGTCAGACTAAAAAACACAACCGCATAAAACAGCTGAAACAAAAGTACTTATACACAAACAATTAGGTTAGATGGCATGGCTCCATCCAAGTTTTATTCCTTTGGTAGAAAATATTCAAAAACATCTCAACGATTGCAAAACTAGACAATGTTTGAAAAAATTGGAACACTACATCTGGAGCTTGAAGATACAAACACTCTTAGAACTGGACTACTTAAATGTTTAATCAAACAATCTAGTGGACAAGCAAAAAATTAAACTTGTTTTTACTAGACTAATTTAGCCAATGTTCAATTCACCCAACCATCACACTAACTACAACTACACAGCGTAGAGAAAGTCCCCTCCTTTAACGGCAAGCCGACTTTCTCGTCATTTGCCCCATAATAGGACTGTGTAAGAGGATCGAATTATCAATACGAAGTCTGATTGGCCGGTTGTAATCTCGCCCAAACGTCAAACTACTATGTGAGCGACATTCATAGCTTTGGACCAGTCATTGTCAAGAAGTAGATAAGTAAGCTGAGCTTTTATAGGCATCGAGAGATTAATTCGATCGGAAATGGTGAGCTTAAGAAAAAATGCGCACGTTTGTTTTAAAATATAAATCTTTATTTAGGGTAGCTATCTTAGGTTTGGGAGTATTCATGAAAAGGCGCTAACCACAACCTTAAATAGCTTAAAAACTCAGTGAGGCTCTAGTAAATTGTTCGTAGCTTGTTATATTTATGCGAAAACATATAAAATTAGTTTTACGTTTTCTACCTGACATGATGTCTCAATTTCAACCAAGACGTATTATATAAAAGCCGTTTACATTTTCAGAGACAGTAGCAAATCTATTTTTCAAAAAGGGCGTTACGTATATATTAGGATGAACTTTTCTACTTCCGCACTCCTTATACGGGCACTCATTTGTTTGATTAAATAAACTCGCCGAGTGATCGCCAATGGATTTTCAAAAACAGTTTGATAACTATTTTTTCAAAAAAAGGCGCTATTTATATTAGGATAAGAACTTTTCTACTTCCGATTGGCATCGGGCTTTCATTTGTTTAACGGACTCGCCGTGTGATCCAATGGATTTTCAAAGACAGTTTGAAAACATTTTTTCAAAAAAAGGCGTTATCTATATTAGGATAAGAACTTCTCTACTTCCGCATAGCATCATTAGGGCCCTCATTTGTTGAACTCGCCGTGTGATCGCCAATAGATTTTCAAAGAAAGTTTGATAACTATTTTTCAAAAAAAGGCGTTATCTATATTAGGATAAGAACTTTTCTACTTCCGATTGGAATCATTAGGGCTCTCATTTGTATAATGGTCTCCGTTTACGTGAGCAATTACGCCTCTAATAGCATTGTTGAGCGCGTTAGGCGATCAATTATCTGCATATGTCGATGCAATCTGTTTCATCCTGTCTGTCCATAATTTGCATCTCTTCACTCTTCTAAATCTTTTACTCCGTTAAGTAATTATGTCCCGGTGCTCTTTCATCTCCTAATGATTCGTGATAAGCGTGATGAGTGAATACTAACAAGTTAACTGTTTTGTAATGGTTTTGATTAAGTAGCTTTTTCTATTATTACGAAGCCTGCACCACCATTTTTGTTTTTTTGTCGGCATTTTCTACACTCATCGCTTAACGATAAGGCGGCTTTGTACAAAACTTTTTAAAAGTTCTTGTATATGTTATCCTACTACGAAACTAAAATACAAAAAAAGATAAAATACTGAAGAGATCTAAGTTCTTTAATAATCATGGCTGAATTTCTTTTTAACTTAACTGTTCTAGTACATTCATTCCAATATATTGTCTTTCCAGGACATCCTTTAAAAAATATAAAGCAACCAAGTTCTTTGAAAAAGCTTAAAAGCCTGTTTTAGAAGGCAGGTGGCACCTTTGATACTACCAGTGTCCGCAACTAGTAGGACTTATAGGGTAACCAAATACCGCGCGTTCCAATCTTACCAACACCGTTGTTATTTGTGAGGCAATTTTAAGCGATCCAAAGACGCACGTGAACACAAATCGATACAAAAGTCTCCGACATTAAAACTCGCCATTGTTAACAAATCCAATCAAGACGAACAATCGAAAGTTCGTAATAAAATTACGCTATTACAACCTCAATTTCCGCGGAATCATCGAACTTTTTCAAACTTAATCTATACAAGCAACAAGCTGTTGCCGTTCGGAAATTCAATTTATAAACAAGTTTGCATCTCGTTAAAATTCTTCTGATGTAATAAGGCAAGTTGGGCTCCTTCGCAGGCATTTGTTGAATTTAGATCTTTCGTTGGCCGCAACGAGCCGGGTACATTCCTCGTCTGGGATAACACGAAGGCTTGCGTAGATTCTGAACTAGTGATATGAATGAACTGGTTCACTTAGGACAGAATATTAAAATGTAATATTTATTTAGTGGACCACCACATATTTCGGATCTTCGATAGGTCTTATTTTTAACAATATTTTCAACATGACTAAAATAAATCATACTATTATGATATTAAAGTGAATACAAATAATGTACAGTCAGCATCAAAATTGTACGTATAAACAATTTGGTTCTTTGTCAAACTGGGTAATTTGACAGCATCTTCATCATTTTGATGAGAAAGAAGAAAGTTGGGGTGACATAGAAGTGTTTATATATTTCTGGAACGGACTGTACACAGTGTTGTATTCTTAAATTAAAACTTAATCATTTTAAACCATTTGTTACTGACCGCAGTCGTTTGTGTTTCGGTAACTTGAACTTTATTATATTTTTTATTTATAGATTATAGAAACAACAGCACTTACTAAAAACACAATAAACTTATTAGCTAGAACAAAACTACCTACCAATAACAGGTTCCTACTTTAAAAACTTAACAATAAAGAAACTCAATCTGTTCGTTCGTTCCTTTCAAAACATATTTTTTAGGTGCAATTTACTCAAATAAGTTCAATAGTTGTCAGACGAGAAAAAATATTTAAGTACTCAACACAATGTGTAATCTGTCAACAGACAATACTCTACAATGATGGAGAGGCATTTTATTATCACTTTACACAGCAATATATTTTGATGCTAAGAAATTAGAATAAAATAAATTTTGACTCAGGATCCCAACGAGTTGAAATGAATGATACAAATCTCTCATTACAATTGAGCTATATCACTCTTTTAATAATTATTTAAATAACATACCCTGTACATATCTAGACTGCAGCCAAACGTTGCCAGAATGTGTACTTGGCTACTTTTCATGAGGATGCTGGGTACTTATATATGTAGTGTATACTCGTAAACACCCTAGTAGCTTGTAAAGGCACTGGTATTTATTGTGGTAATCAAATGGAGTACTTAACTCAAATGTGTTACAATGCGTTTTGCTATGGAGTTAATTACCGCACATGCTTATGACTAGACATAAAAGCCCAACTTAAATCCACCCTACGCTGTAAATACCTTATGGTTTGTAAATTTATGGTGTCGTGTGGGTACGATTTTTTTTATGATGTTTTTCGTGTTATAAGTGACATCAATAAGTGCCGCTCCTCCCTTATCATTTCGTTTTGCAGTTATAGGTTGATCTTTTTAAATAGTGTGATTATCTGCAAAATGCAACCTGTTAGGTATGTGAGTTTTTCAGCTCATAAAAAGCTTTGGTGGTTAGCCATCAACCCGCTCTTTATATTAAAATGAGTCCTAGTTTTTTAAAGTAGGTACCTAATAAACAAATACAAATCATATATTTTTCAGTGAATTAAGTCTTTTCAACCAATCTGGGAATTGCGCCTTCGATTTGAGTCCGTTAACCACCAAGAATGAAATAAAGCCCAATATTTTAAATAGGCACCTAAGTCAATTGATGTTATCTGAAACTCTAAGTAATTTAGAAACAATTTATTAGCAAAATCTGAAGACGTATCTATTCCTGGCCCATTAGAGCAACCCTTAAGACCGAGGTCCGTTAGCGGAAGGAAATTGATTGATAGATGAGTCTCTTCCCCTTCCCTAAATAAAACGTAATGTTCTTCACTGCACCCCAACTGTAAAGCACAGTGACTAGGAAAAAAATGAGAGCTAAAAGAGGCAGAGTAAAAGTCATCTTAAGGATTTTGCTTCGAAGTCATTTTTACCACGGACGTAAAAGAAAGACGGACGTTACCTCGTCTAATCATGAGTGAAGCATATTATCAGCTGCCAGTTTAGGTTTGTGCGTGACTAGCACGTGTCATTGGCGCTGTCACACGGAGTAAAATGGCTCAGTTTGAAGCACCCAGTGTGTTTGTGTGAGTGTAGCAGGTCGTGTACAACGAACGAAATACCAGCACCTGCATGCTACACATTTTTAGGCTGATGTTCCGTCCGTCTTTATTTTACGTCCAAAAATCGCAAACAATGTGTATGTAGGTAGGGTAAACAGACAGTGATTGGACAATTAAGCGAGTAAAATAGTTTGAAGTTTTTTTTTCCTTCGATTATTTCAGTATATCATAAACTGTAGAGATATTTGGAAACTAGATAAAATGAGCTATCATAACAATTAATTAAAAACCTTACTTCTTGTGAACAGTTAAAAAATATTATTGTATTTAAAAAAATGAATAAAAAACACAGTTATTGGACAAAAATTATAATTATTGGACGGTCGGAAACAATTATTGGACAGTCAATAAATAAAGTGAAATAATAGTTAAACACGTAATAAAACACTATAAGAACATTATGTATAATATTATTAGAACAAAAATAGCTTTTTTTATTCAAAAAATATATAAACACCTCTGAAAACTAAGTCATATGTAAATGATTCATTACTAAACTCTAATCAGTCTCAGAAGTTAGAAATCATAAATATTAAAAGAAATAAAATCTGAAAAATAAAGTTTATGTAAAACTTAAGAAGAGTAACAACTTAAAATTATTATTTGAAACTTACTGGTCACAAAATCTATAATATAAAAATGAATCGCAAAATGTGTTGGTAAGCGCATAACTCAACAACGCCTGGACCAATTCGGCCAAATCTTTTTTTAAAATGTTCGTTCAAGTTCAAGGATGGTTTTTACGGCGAGAAAAATTAGAATTATTGCTGAAAAAACCCTAAAAATAGCCCTTTTCTTTTTCCCATACAAATGATTTCTAACTAAAACGTAGACAATTTGAGCTTTATTGCTATGGGATAACGTTCATATTGAATTACAAGCACTCACTGTTGTCTAAGCAATGTAGGTGTGTTCCTAACGTCAAAGATCATATCTATCAAAACAATGTGCGTGTGTGCGTTGGAGCACAGATAGTTGGAGGAGTTTAATGTCGCGTTCCGAAACTCGCGTTTCGTTTAGTAATTTAATAAAACAATTCGTACGGCTTAAAAGGATTTGACTTCAAGTCATATCAATTTTTTTAAAAAAAAGTTGTCTGTTACCTAATCTACTGAGGGTGCGTTCCGAATTGAGTCAAAATCGATTACAGCGCGGTCACCGAGCGTCCCGAATTGTGATATCGCGCTAACGGGCCATCTAACGTCAGACAGCTTTACGTCATGGGTGACGTCACTAACGGCGCCATATTGGGCTCACAACGATAATGCTCCAGAGCGATATCGCCGTGGGCCTTATATCAGATTCATAGATGAAACGTCAAACAGACATTTTCGCGTAAAAATATTTCTGTCAATATTCCTCAGAATAAATCTTTGCTAGGACAAATCTTTCTCTGTAATAACGTAACAGGAAGTTTTACTACAAGAACCGCAAGTTTAAACTGAGAATGATAGAAATTAAAAGTTAAAAAATTGTTAGGTCATTTGTCACTTACTAGCGGTCTGAATTGGTTTTGACGCTGACAGAGCTGTGAGCACTGTTGACGCGATATTTCAATTCGGGACGCCTGATATCACCGTAAGCGCTCACAGAACTGTAATCGCATTACGGACCGCACAGTGAGTTTGCTTTTGTCAACTGATACACGAAACAATAAAAAAAAAAAACATAAAAACATCGTATACCACAAAGCACTACAATGATAATATTAATAATTATGATTCACATGATTAACAATCATTACAAAAACGTTCAAAACCAAAATATGCAACCATATCCTTTCAGACCATAGTTTACTACGGGGCTGAGAGTGCGGAGAGTTTCAGCGAATGCTATTCTTGAAATTTTTAATGTACCTTTAACCTATTTATAGTTTCATTAATGTTAACACACGACGTGTGACTGTACTTTGTTTAGAATGTATTTCTCAAATAAGTGACAAACATGTCTTTTATGAGAATAAAGCTCTTTAAACTGAACAATAAAGAAAGAAAGAAAGAAAAAATATTTATTCAGGAACCACAACAATAAGTAAAAATACATTTCTTAAAAACTAACTTATTATCTCTAAGATTATTGTGGAACTGAAAGGGTCCCCACTCAGCATATTGACGGCAATAAAGCGATTACTTACTTTTAAATCCTTATATATGTTTTATGTAATTATTTTTTATTCACAACGCCCTATCACCAGGGTGACGGTTCTGTTCAGGAGATTTTTTTAAAATACGACGGCACAAAAACTGCCACATTACGAATCTTTTTGACAGGACGAAGTCTGTCGGGTCAGCTAGTAAATTAATAAAATAGGAAAATTGCAAGAAAAATTACAAGTTCAGAACTTCTTGTTTTGGTACATATCGAATAGGACTTTTGCCTCTGACTCTTCGTTGGTATTATTAGCTTCATCGTTAGAATTTGTGAATGTCATATTTTCGGGCAATTTCTCTTATCTTTGGGTTTTCCGTTTCCTGTAATTCCCTGAGTACTAAAAGCATTTTATTGGTCATAATTTTTATTTTTCCCTTAGGCATATCTGAGACTTCAACCAGCAAGCAAACAATTATTGGACACAATAAGTGTCAATTATTGGACAGTGTCCAATAATTGTTATTGGACACAAAAAATAGTTATTGGACACTGTCCAATAATAGATTCTTTCAAATTGTACCATACAATTACTGGACAGGTGAAAATAACCTCTAAATATAACATTTATGAGATAGGAGTTCATTAATCATGTAAATTGTATGATATTTTACCAATCTCCGAGGTGCCAAAACAATATCAATCACCACTATGCCAAAATCGTAACAAAACTATCCAATACGATTCCGTGACAGCCGCCGGGAAATATTTTTTTTGACAGTTTACTACTGCCATCTGTTACAAAATATTTGAACTATAACAATGCTAGGAACTTATAGATTTAAGTAATAAATATAGATGTCGCTTTTTATTTGTTGTTATCTTATTTTTAGCAAATCAAAAAGGACTGTCCAATAACTATTCAGTGTCCAATGACTGTCTGTTTACCCTAGTCCAGTTAAGTTGCGAAATGTCCTCTGGGCATATTATTTTTTTAGCTGCAATATAACTAGTGTTTTGCAGTTTTACTCGGTCCTACAACTAAATGCACATAAGTATTATATAATTTCCTGTGTAATTTACAAAAAAAATGTAAGTTTATCCATTGTTAGTATTCCATAGAACAAACCAACTATGATTAGGTTGGGACTAGGCGGCGCTGTGTTGAAAAAATTGCAACGTCCAATATGTATTTATTTTATGGTAGATATGTTAAGAGTCATCGGCACAGTAAATCAAGTGTTAATGAGATTTTCACAAAGCAAAACTTACGGCTACCTGCAGGAGCAGAAAGGTTAGGCAGTGATAATGTAAATATTTAATTTTAAAGTTAACTACTACGTTACCATTGCATCGTCATACCAAGACTATGTTTCTGATAAAAACATAACGTCTAATAAAAGCGCAGTTTTCAATTACGTTCCAGGATGTATGAACCGACTATCGGAGATTAACTGTCTGATAAAGAAAATCCGCAATAAGCGTGGATGATATCGAAAATTCTGCAAGTTTACTTAGAAGGCAATGAGCCGCGATTTCAAAAGTATCTTGCATCGTGCAATACGATGATAGTACCACAGTATAAACCATACAGTAGAACATCTACATACAAACGTGCCACTCTCGGTTTGAATGTGTGCGTGCGCGTCCCGCGCCGTGTCGATTTCACGCACACGCTAGCATAAAATAGGGAGGCATAGGGAGGCGGCAGTACGGACGGGCTGTGCCGCGTGTCTGTGTGCACGCTAGGCTAATAACTCGGCGGGCGGCCCTAGATAACCTACTGTATGACTTATACTGTGATAGTACTAACGATCTCCCGCAAGAAGTCTTAATCACTGCACTTCTTTGCTACTAAGATTAATGACATTTTGATAAATTGCTTCTCAGCGGGGGTTAATGGGGTGAATCTGCCAGATAAAGATGCACTGGTTTATTATGGAGCTGCAATCAACTGCTGGCTTTTCAAACGAGCTGCATTATATTGCAATGCTAAGGTTCTTTACATGTTATTTGACGCCTTGAGATATGCGACTATAAATCAAGAAGACGTGTCTGAGGTCTGAGGAATGGAAATGAGTTGAGGAAGAAAGGCTTTTATTGCACTTTATATTAATGGACATATTGGTAATTAGAAATGTAAGTAGTCTGGTGAAGTCTTGGTTAAGAGGAGTGGTCTAGAGAATTATCGCGTACAAATAAAGTCCATTAGTGAGCCTGATTGAACCTCAGTCATCATTTTGATAAGCGGCTAAGACCAGTCTGAAAGTGCTCAGCTTGAGGCCAGTCTTGTGCTGGGATTGGATCGTCCATTGCCAAGTCAAAAACCAAAACCTATCTAGGTTTTTGTGTTTTATGCAACTCTCAATTTTATTTACATATTTTTTTTTTTAGTTTCTAGTGTTTTTTAAACTTGCAATAATCAAATCCTTGTGAGTAGTTTGACGACAGATTTGGTGTATGGTTAGTATGCTGACTTCTACACCAGAGATTTGTGTGCATAAACCTGTTTTTTGGTCTGGGTGTCTTTCATATTTACTATGTACATACCTTTGTTCACTAAAATAAAGGTTGACATTTAACTTACTTATAACACGAAATAGCTTTTGTGTTTACATGTTTACTCGTAATTTTTTCGCAAACTCAAGCAACTGTGGGTGCTTGGTGGGTATCTGTGATCACAATATTATGATTGTTCTACCCAACAATAGTGTTAAAAAGTAACCCTAAGATCAACATCAGAAGAATAAACAACCCAGTTCGGATTTAATACACAAACAACATAACCCTTTTAGTATTATTTTTCACAAAAACGTCTTCAAAAAACAAACAATGATAAAATTAAGCACAGACTCGTCATTATCCCATGGCTGTTGCCGGCAAAATTAAAAACCATAATTTATTTTTATTGCAGATTTCTTTCCCAGAAAAAAAATAAAGCAAGTAGGGGTTCTACTTTGATCTCGCTTTAATTGCCGAAAAGGGCACAGCAGAGTCACAGTATAAACATACCAGTAGGTTATCTAAGGCCGCCCGCCGAATTATTAGCCTAGCGTGCACACAGACACGCGGCACAGCCCGTCCGTACTGCCGCCTCCCTATGCCTCTCTATTTTATGCTAGCGTGTGCGTGAAATCGCGACACGGCGCGCGACGCGCACGCACACATTCAAACCGAGAGCGGCACGTTTGTATATAGATGTTCTACTGTATGTTTATACTGTGGCAGAGTTTCGCCTTTAATTTAATTCCGGAATGGCTTGTTCGCCTAAATCGCCTTTCAACCCGTTGGGTTCTTGACAAAAAGTGGGATAAACAAGAGGCTTTGTAAGCCTGATGAATGTATTAAGGTGGATCGCTTGACGGAAATTAGGTTTATCATTTGCAGGGCTGGCGACGTACCTACTTCTTCTTGAGGCGAAAATTAAGCTCTTCATAAAACTTAATTCAAATGTTTTGTTTTTCTAAACGTCAATCCCATTGTGCGTAGTATAAATGACAAAAAAACAAAGGAAAATTTGTAAGTGTAGTTTTGTATAAAGGTTATTTTGGTGTTCTGAACGGTTCTCTTTTCAGGGCAAAACTGAGCCCCGTGATCGTTATGTTGAGTTTAATTATCAGTAAGTTCAAAGCAGAAACTTACTAACAGAAATAACTACGATTTTGATTATTAGTATGTTACTGTATTAAATACTTGAAAGAGGTTTGCATATGGGAACGATTTTTCGGGAAGTTGCGTGAATTTTGCACCGGTGAATTTTGCACCGGAGTAGTTTTGTTAATGTCATACGAGTGTCGGAATATTCGGCATAGAATGGAGTGATTATTTTACAGACAGTTAACCTGCATGAATATAGCATCATCATCGTCATTTGCAGCCATTAGACGCCCACTGCTGAACAAAGACCTATCATCCAAAGAAAGATCTGTGTTTCCGGATACATACAACCTGGGAATCTTCAAGGCAAGAGTGAATGGGTAAACGTGTTCCACCTTCGACCTCGTCGTCGCTTACCATCAGGTGAAACTGGGGTCAAACGCAAACCCATTCTTAATCAAGCACAGAGGTTGTTCATGCTAATATGTTGGACGTTGGTACTATTAAAAATGAAGCTGTATTTGGATTTAGGGTGTGTATGCACAGACGTATAAATCGTTCTCAACTGCGTGTATTACGGAGGGCGCCATTATTGAGATAGATTTAGTGCATGATAAAAATAATAAATAGTTGGGGACTAGAAATATTCGACAATTGAGAGACATCTATTGTTGGCTTTACTTTATCCGTACTATTATAAATGTGAAAGTGTTTTATTTAGTCACATTTTCACGCTTGAACCGTTGAATCAATTAAATGAATTTTGGTGTAGAAATAGGTAAGATTTCAAAACAATATATTACGCCAGTTGAAGACTTTCTGTAACAAAATGAACCACATGGGTTACATACTATACCTAGTTATATGGTCTTATGCTCTATTATGGCTAACGTTGTAGGTACTGGCCAAAAATTAATATATTATTTTTGTTTTAAATATCTTAATTTTCCTCTTAGCTGGATTGTGACCAGATACTTGCGTAATTGTATTTTAGGGTAAAAAACTTTGTTTCCACAGTATTACGTTTGCATAAAGTACATCTGCTCTGCATGGAGTCTTGTGAAAGAGAAGACTTCACTATTTTTATCTGCCCTTGCATGGAACGAGCTATAACTTAGATCCGGTATTTCTTGCAAAAATACTTAGTCAAAAACAAGTAGGACAAGCGTTCGTGAGCCCATCTACTGTTAGATTCGATTTATTCGTAAATCACAGTTGGTAGAGTAGCATTATACTTACATGCACTTGGTTTCACTACATTCTGCACAAACATTATTAAAAACGAACGAAACAGTTTGCAGTTACAGATAGGAAAACCAGAAAAAGGCATTCGGTCTTGGCATCAGGCGGGACTCGAACCCGCGTCTTTCGCAAACCGGGAGCCGGGGGTCTGTTAATGGTCTCGGTAGCATAATTGGTAGTGCAGTCGACCGGTTTGCGAAAGACGCGGGTTCGATTCCCGCCTGATGCCAAGACCGAATGCCTTTTTCTGGTTTTCCTATCTTTAGTAAGATGATAATGCATAATCCCTAATGCTAAAAATTAAATAATTTGCAGTTATATTTAAAAGACTTTTCTCACAGGGACTCTGCGGCTCAACGTATGACTAAAGAACAAGTTTACCAAAAAATACTTAACTATGAACGTTTAATTACATTTGCTTTGTTCATGACTCATTCTGATAAAAAATTGATAATGTACAATTTAATGATTCATGGTAATTACAATAAGTACATTTGAAAGCCGTAAAATGTTCAGGATCTTATCATTTCTCGCAATTCAAAGGGTGGGGGTTGTCCAGTACTAATTGGCGTCATTTAGGCAACACGCTCTACACATGCTCTACGTGTGTTTTTTGACATGAATCATTTACTAGTAAAAACCCCGACTTTACTTCACATTCACAATATAGTACAATTTGTGGTCATCATGGGATAATCTGCTCCTCTGCACATTTTGTTATGACTGTACTCTGTTACTTCAATAATTGTGAAAAAACCATGTATGTTGAAAAGAGTGACTAGCGAGTTTCTTGCCGGATTCTTCTCCTAAGTGTTTCTTACATATTTATTTTTTTACTGTAAATTATTTTACTGACTTTTCATAAACACTTGTCAAACTTTACGTGAAATAAATAATATTTATTTTCAAACCAACAAACTGAAATACCTTTATCCCAAAAAGGTGATATACTCACCTCTTTGGGAACTTGAACATTTCCTCGAAAGTTTCGGTGTAATGTTGTTATATGAATTGTACAGGCAAAAGCTCCAGTTAGCCTATGTATTTCCTATGTAATTAACAAAAGGCTGTAACAACACATCGATGTCGTCTTTGAAGAGCGGTTCGAGTAAATTTAAAAATGGCCTTTCCTCGAGTCGAGTCACTAATTGTTAAATTACAAATAGGTTAAGAAAATAATAGCAGTTAGAAAGTGACAAAAGTTGTACTATTGGGGGGGGGAGATCAGAGTTTATTTGATGAGCTTGCTGTGTCTGCTCCAATTATTCCTTCATGTCATTCAGTTATTCCTACAGTTGATCTCACATGTGATGACTCAGTTTCTGGAACTAAATCTTATAAATTTAGTAGTACTAAAAAGTTGAAAAAATACATTAAAGTTAATAAATACATAAGTAAAACAAAAAAACTTGTTAAAAAACAGTGTGATTTTAAGATTAGCAATACTTTAAGGAAGGAAAAGTTGGATTTAAAAGCCCAATTAGAACATAGTAGTTTATTATTACAGAAAAGGCAAATCTCATATGAAAAAGAGACTTTTGATTTAGAAAACAAGATAACCAGGTTGGAGAACTCTCTCAGGGACATGAAAAACAGATATGATATCGCCCAGCTGCCACCCAATTAGTGGAAATGTCAACCTATAATGCAGATAGGTTTGACTCACTGATTAACAAAGGCAACCCTTGCAACCAATGTTCTGAAAGAATTGAGCTGGATTCTGGGTTGTTACATGTGAGACCAACCTCAGTTGTCCTTTGTGAGCCGACAGATGTGGTTACCTGTTCTACACCACCGGCTGCTACTAGCACTACTAGCAATGCGAAGAAAACAATATTACACACATCAAAAGTGTCTAGGGATATCTCAAGCATTTTCATACAAAGTATAGCTATTGGGGAGGCTGTAAAAATTAAAATATTGATACCAACGTAGAAATTTTCAGGACACAGAAACTGCTATATCTGCCCTTTCAGATTGTATAAAGAAATTCATTGTGGTAGCATTATTGTACAATCGTAAGGACGTTAAAAAAAAGACAGATTTTTCTTTTAAAAGGTTTCAAAATTTTAGCAAAATCAAAGATATTAGATAATGCTCAGCATTATCTTAGAATAACTCGAGGAAACAGGCATAAGATAAAGGTTAAGAATATTACAAAAAAAACGTTTGATTTTGCTGCTGAATAGCGGGCCGGCCACAGAAAAAAAACAAACAAAATAGGCGGGAAAGCGGCAATTCGATCTTCAATTATTTTCTTCATTTTTTCTTTAGCTAATTCATGTTTTTATTTTTACTTTCCTCGTATTTGTAATGAAAAGCACAGTGTTTACCTCGGGTGAAAGACTTATTTAGTCCCTCGAACTATTGGCGCCCTCACTTCGTTCCGGGCGCCAAACCCCGTCTCGGGACTAAATAAGTTACTTTCACCCCTAGCGTAACAATGTACTATTGTGTGCTTTCCCATACTCAAGTACTTCATCACTTAGTCAGAACAAGGCCATACATGACCTTAATATAACTTTATATAACCTGACGTGTCGTCACAGTGACATAACTTTATTTGATACAAACTCATTTGTATCTTACTTTAAGTTAACTGAAGATACAATGTATCTTCCAATTAGGACTAAGAAAAAACTGGCTACCTTGTTAGCTTATAACATCAACGATGCCGCTTTTGGCAGTACTTTTTATTCTTATTTTGACATTAGTACTAGTACTAATTTACCGGTTTTACATAATATTTCTACAGCAGGGCCCTGTTTATTTATTTATTTATTTATTTATTGAATCAAGAAACATACAAAAAGTTGGTTAGTAGCATCTTTAAACCTATGTTAGGTTTGTGTAGATACAAAGTTCTCCTTAACTCATCATCAAAAACCAGGTAAACTAGGACCTAAGACAACAGCCAAGCCCAAACATCTGAATGTTTTTCATCAGAATATTCAAAGCTTGACTGGCAAAGATTTAGAAATAGAACTATTTCTAGAAAATCAGGGTATAGATATTTTATGTATAACTGAACATTGGCTAACTGAAGCCAACCATCAGTCTTTTGTAATAAATAATTTTAAATTGTCAAGCGCCTTTTTTAGGAAGACCACTATTCATGGTGGCTCAATAATTTATACAGTAAATAGCTTGAAATGTAAACAGCGCAAAGACATAGTAGGCCTGTCAGTAGAGCGTATCGTCGAGTTGTCTTGTGTGGAGCTTGAGGGCTATGTTGTGGTTAGTGTGTACCGGCCCCCTAGAACAAACTTTGACAAATTCGAGTCAGTCATGGAGGAGGTTTTAGGAAAGTTAAACTCTATGGCTAAGTCTATTATTGTGTGTGGTGATTTTAATGTGGATTTATTAGGTACCTCAACTGAGCGCAACAGATTAGTGTCTTTATTTAAATCGTTTGGATTAGATTATCAATTTCAGGAACCTACTAGAGTTACAGCCACCACGGCTACTTGTCTGGATAATATATTTTATGATTGTACTCCGATAAATAAATATATTGTGTCCGTTTTAACATCAAATCATTGCGGACAAAAGATAACATTTTTAGATAAGGCTCTCACCAAGTCTAATCCTGCGAAAATCATCTGTAGAGCAAAGACAGGACATCGAATAAATCGTTTTAGGGACAGTTTAAAGTGTACTACCTTGCATTGTTTATAAGCCAGGTGACTCGGGAAACCTTTACAAGAATTTTTTTGAGTGTGTTAAAGGTGAGTTTGATGCTAGTTTCCCTCTAAGAAAGGTGACTCGTAAAGCTCAGTCAAAGTTTTCTGAATGGGCCACATCCGGAATTTATAAAAGTAGAAATAAAATGTATGAGTTGTATGGCTTGAAAAAATACAGCGTTGATCCAGTTTTTATTGAGTACGTTAGAAAGTACTCTAAAGCTTTTAGGAAAGTATGTGCAATGGCCAAGGCATAACACATACGTGATAAAATATCTAAGTCCCAAAACAAAATAAAAACCACTTGGGACGTGATAAATCACGAAACGGGTAAAACGAAGCATCATGATACCACATTATCTTTGAATATTAACAGTAGAATTATTAAATCAGATGCAAACATAGCTGAAGCTTTTGAAGACTACTTTTCTAATATACCCGTGGTCACTACAGCTTCTCTGAATTCATGCCCAGCTAAAGCAGAACAGTTGTTGAAGGACAATGTATCCTTTAAGGCTGATGTATTTAGGTTTAATCACTTGATGTTTTAAAATCATTCAAATTAATTAATAAAAAGAATACCACCGATCTTTGGGGTATTTCAGTAAATATTATTAGTCATATAGTAGATGTTCTTGCTCCGTACCTAGCCATAATTTTTAATGACTGTGTTGATGAAGGAGTGTTTCCAGATTTAATGAAACACAGTAAAGTGATACCTCTTTTTAAATCAGGCAGTAAACAGGACCCTGGTAACTTTAGGCCCATATCTATCTTGCCAGCTTTAAGCAAGATTTTTGAAAAGATCATACTAGAACAACTTTTGAGTCATTTTCATGAGAATAAACTTCTACACAGGGAACAGTACGGATTCACTAGAGGTCGTTCTACTACAGATGCTGGTATTGCGCTCGTGAAACACATCTTCAGGGCTTGGGAGAGTGCTCAGAATGCTCTTGGTATCTTCTGTGACTTATCCAAAGCATTCGATTGCGTCGACCACCTCACTCTCATACGTAAGCTCTATTTTTATGGTGTTAAAGACACAGCGTTGGACTTAATTACTTCATATCTTAGTTTCAGAACTCAAAAAGTCGACTTGAATGGCACTTCATCTTCCGGATCACTGCTCAAAATGGGGGTTCCAAAGGGATCAATTTTGGGCCCCTTTTTATTTTTGGTATATATAAATGACCTACCTTTTTACGTTAGAGACCTTTGTGACATAGTTTTATTTGCAGATGATACATCATTAGTTTTTAATGTCGATAGAAATAAAGATAATTTTGATGACGTAAACAATGCACTTTCTAAGGTTTTGCAATGGTTTACAACCAACAACCTTCAGTTAAATGCAAACAAAACTAAATGTATTAATTTCAAGTTGCCTAATGTTAGAAATAACCACATTGATTTGAAAATAAATAGTAATGATATGGAGCTTGTAGATTCAACAGTTTTTCTTGGAATGACGATAGACTCTAAATTACAGTGGAGCCCTCACATAGACAAGCTTTCAGGCAGACTTAGCTCAGCTGCTTTTGCTATTAGAAAAATAAGATCTTTGACAGATGTAGACACAGCTCGATCGGTTTATTTCAGCTATTTCCACAGTATTATGTATATAATACTTTGGGGCCAGGCAACAGATATACAAACCATATTTATTCTTCAGAAGCGAGCCATCAGATCCATCTACAAGCTTCGTGCACGGACCTCGCTTAGGGATATTTTTAAGGAAGTTGGGATTCTTACTGTGGCTTCTCAATACGTTTATAATTGTATTATATTGGTGCGAAAAAATATTAATCTCTTCACTAAACATAGTGACATACATGACATAAATACGAGGAACAGGAATAAAATTGCGCTTCCATTATTCAGGTTACAAAAGGTTTTAGGTTCCTTTATGGGGCAAGGTATACACTACTACAACAAAATTCCAGAAGCAATTTGTAAGTTACCTTTACAAAGGTTTAAACATCATATTAAAGCTGTCTTATTAAAAAAAGGATATTATACCACAGCCGACTACCTTATGGATAGGAACGCCTGGGAGTAAGCTCTCAGCTCGACGCGGACTCCAATTAGCCATTTTGTAATAATTATACGGATTCAACATAATAATGTGAACCAACCAAACATTTTTTTCTTTGAATTGTATAACTGGAGTTTTGAGGTTCACACCTCAAAACTCCTTTTTTATAATGTTAACCAGTAGTCTTTTCTAAACAATGTTGTTAATTGCTTTTAATAATTGAACATTATTTTGTGCACTAACCATTTTCTTGAAATTGTATAACTGTATGTGTACTTAATAAAATTGTAATTTACTAACGGATTATTGTACAGAACATATTGAAAAGAGTAACTGCTGAGTTTCTTGCCGGTTCTTCTCAGTACAGAAACAACTTTCCGACACCGGTGGTTGAGTCACATTATGTTTGTATACTGTGTATTTATTTATTATTTCTATTATAGTATTTAAGTCTATTATTAAGTGTATTTTTGTTTGTTTGATTAAGTTTTTGACGATTTGAAAGCACTTGTAACAGGTCTATTTAAATAAAGATATTTCTGATTCTGATTCTGAATAATAATATTTGAATAAGGAGCGTCGCCCCTTACCACGTTGGGTTCGATTTTCCTCGGCGAAATGTGGACTTCTGAATGTCCGTTCACCATGACGGCAACAATGAGTGTGCCTCTGACTAAGCCATTAGGGATATGGTCGTGAGGGTATGTTAAGAAAATGTAGTCATAAACATCCACCACCGCAGTGGTAACGTCGTATAAGGAATATGTATGGGTAAATCAGTTTTAATTAAATTATGTTGTCCTTTTAACCATTAGACAAAGTTGATTCTAATAAGAAGACTCAGAAAGAAACTCAGCAGTTACGTTTTTGAAAAAAAGGAACGCTTCAAAATTGTACTTGATACGAAGTTAAATAAAGCAGAGTAAAATTTTAAGTGAAAGCCACAACATTATTTTAACTTACTGAGCGATAGCACTGAATGATAATCTCCGTACATATTTTGAAAAATCCAAGAATATTATAAGTTATAGGTATGCTGAATTTTATCAAACTTGAAATTAAGATGTCTGAGAATAAGACCTAAGATAATTTCAAATAAATACTAAAATAGAAATTAACGCCTATAAACAGAACAGACAAAAAACAACCAAAAAACTTCTAAAACTAACAGAAAGCAATAGGTCAAGGAATAAATAAATACTAACTACTTACATTTCGTGTAATTTAAAGCTAAAACACTGACGGTAATTTTTCATCTACAATGTGCTTTATAATTTTATTTGCTTGAAAAGTGGCTCTATGTACAGTCGCGGAATGAAAAGGTTGACCACCCTAACTATTATGATTGTCAATTTTTGCTTGCTCAATGATGACATTGACAAGATCAAACCAATAAAAAGTATTGGTTCAACTGTCAATCGTGAAGGAACATAAGTCTAATCGAATTTTAATTTTATTGTCAAACAATACTCTGGCCTGTCACATAGTGTAAAAAGGTAACATGTGCTTGCAACGCGTAAATGTTTTTTTTTGTAAACTGGTCAACCTTTTCATTCCGTGACTTTACCTAACAAAAGCGAAAAACTTTTTTAAAATTAAACGTCTTGAAATACTTCTATTATCTGTAGTTTTTGCGGATTCAAGATTTAACATCTCAGCTTCATAATGCCGCTTCAAATCCTCTTATCCACTATTATTTTATTTCACTCGTATATAAAACTTTTCAATATTTCTCCTCCGGTGGCATATTTTACAGCATCAACCCTCATATCTTTATGTAGATGGCAGCAGGAGCAATAAAACACATGGTCGCACTGGCCCGTCTTAAGACGAGTACACACTTACAAAAGTTTTCTTACAGAGTCAGATAATAAAACCACTGAAAAACTTTAGTTTCTTTGTTGTAATAAAAGTATCACGAATACGTATTTAAGCGGAGCAACTTCGTTAACTTTATGTACTTATTAACATATTTAGTATCCAATTCCATACAGTATATGGCAGTACAGACAACATACGCATCTGTTTGTTATAATTGTTTATATTTTACAAGGAGACTCGAACCATTTTAACTTCAGGTTAAATAAATATCCAATCATCATCTTCAGCATTACCAGCCGCAAGAAGACCACTGCTGAACATAGATTTCCCCCATTGATTTCTTACGCGGAATTTTCTCCGAAATTCCGCGACCTTTCTCAGGCCGACCGTCCACCCTACAGGCGAGCGACTGCGTTTTGCGAAATATGAAATTCATGGTCTGCCTTGTCTGTACAATGATACCGTTTTTTTGGTTTGTTTTTAAATCAGTTTCTAACACTCATAGTAAAAACCCATAAAAATAGTGCAAACTCTGCTAAGTTCGAAGCCCATTGGCTATTTGTAAGATGTCTAAAAATTATTTATTTTTGTTTGAATGAAAACGTGTGGAATAATATCTTATTTCACTTCTGAAACCGCTCTCAAAAGTGAGCGACTTGCAACAGTAAGTATACCTATAACTAATAATTTCTGCTCTACTACAGCCTGCTCAGACAGGTTTTGATGCTCTCAAACTGCACCTGACGTATTGCGAGAGCCCACAACACACTAATGTGGAGATAAGAATCTTGAGGAACGAATTTTGCTTAGATTTGTTCAAATAATCTTGGCATCTGAAACATTCTCTATCCTATTTGTTGTGCCCGCGAGGATCTGCAATGAACATACCAAGTTTGTAACATCTACCACTACATTATGGAACGCAAATAAATGATTGAGTTTTGAGTATTTGTTGATTCCGTTTTTTAGATTTGGTCTGCCAATTTATATTATATTACAATAGTGAGTGCACCGCTTAACATGGACCTCAGTATTGTGCGTGTGCGCCGAATTGTCATAAACTTTACGAACTGTGATGATATTCACGCCGCTTTTTATGACGGGTTATGGAACCGTTGTCCAAGTGACAAGACATGACGCTTTGGATATCAGAAATTGTATAACTGCAATTTGCATTGCCATTCTGCCCCTGTCATTGAAAGCAAGTAATAGTGCAGACAACAGTTCAATCGTCATTTTTAGTCTCCTTAATTACTTAATACATACTTTAAACGGTATGGGAATCAAATGGTTTTGCTTTTGAAAATTTAAATCACGACTACCTATAAATATTACCTATTGATAGGACGATACACAAGTTTTTTGTTGGGATGGTCTAAACGAGAGATTGGTTTATCTCGTCAGAGTTTATTTGTATTTTAAATCCAATTCAATACCAGTGCCATGAAAAATTCAACGGATACAAAAATCGAAGCTATTGGGCGAGGAGCTTTCAATTCACAAGGCATATTCAGATCCACAGAAGGATAATCGCTTTCGTCATCATCTCAGACCACAGCTGTAAGTTCAGAGAACTGATGTTGATTGACGAATCAAGTTAGTAGCGGGTTGTCATCCCGATCCGGGCACGTGGCCCGTTTCATAAAGTTTGCATAAAATATTTACGTGCACCGTTTCATGTCGTCAAAGATGTTATTGTTCTACATTGTGAATAGGGGACTGGTTTGTCGAAAGTTTTTATTAAGATAAGGGTAAGTTGTTTTATGGTTGTAATAACAATCAGTAATCAGCTCGTTGATTTTTCTGTTGAAAAATAGTTTAGAAAATAGTAATAGATTTCAAAATTAAAGCGTGTCTTACGCTTAATTATTTTTTGTAATAACTCTCGATATAAGCAAGATTATTTTTTAAAGATAAATTCAAGCCAATGGCAAACAAAATTGGCTTTAAGCAATATCAGGCTTGAAAATATTCTGAAATATTTTTTACTAATAACACTTGTCTGTATGTTTTTTTACGGTTGATGCATAGAGATTTTAATTACGTACTGTGCCAGAGGAGCGTTTCCTATTTATTTTGATGGATTGCGATTCGGTACTGAGCTATCAAAATAAAATACTGGGTTACAAACGTTTTCGCTTTGTTCGTTAAATATTACAACGAACATAAAATCAATGGGTATTGGTTTAGATAATAAGCTTTGGTTTAATAATATTGAGGGCCAAGAGATAGTGTAGAAAATACTACGCTATGATATTCGTAGAACAAGGTTTGGGACAGTAAACCATAAAATACATCAACGATACAAAGGATCTTATGAGATCAGTATGGTTGCGTCTGTCTCTCTTATTGCCGCACTCAGAGACGTCAATTAACGTTAATGGTTCATTATAGTCAAAATTTTGCATTCTAAAAAGTTTTTCATTCAATTTGTTATAAAGTCTCTTTCAAAAAATTGAATTTTGACTCTAATGAACCATTAACGTTAATTGACGTCTCTGAGTGCGGCGGTTAGCCAAACTTAACGGTAACATTCATTGCTATGCGGATGACAGCACAGTCCACTCGCGTTATTTCGAGCGCCCTGTGGCAAAGCGAACCGATATCGAGGAGAAGAGGCGCTGTCTTGTCGTTGAGCTTGACGGAGTGCTGGACCGCATTTCCGAATGGGGAGAACGCAATCTTGTCGAGTTCAACGCCAAGAAAACACAGGTGATCGCATTCACTGCCAAAACGTCGCCATTCCTTTCCCATCCCACTCTTCAGAACACCCGACTGCCAGTGAAAGATAGCCTTAACATCCTTGGCATGGATATTCGCAGCAACCTCAACCAACGGCTGAGCAGCTCTGTCTTTTGTATAAGACACAAGTTCGCTCTTGTGTGGAATATTGTTCTCATCTCTGGGACGGTTCCGCCAAGTATTTGCTAGAAGCTCTCGACAGGTTGCAGCGACGCGCTATCCGCATCATTGGTAGCCCAGAGGCAACTATGGCTCTGGAGCCTCTCCAACTGCGTAGAGACATTGCCAGGTTGAGTGTCCTCTACCGCCTTTACAACGGCGAATGCTCTGAAGAGTTGATAGATAGATAGATAGATAGATATTCTTTATTGTACAAAAACATTACATTTGAAGCAAATTACACAGAACAATGTACAATTTAGGCGGTCTTATCGCTAGAGAGCGATCTCTTCCAGACAACCTTCAGGTAGAGGATCGTAAGTGAATTAAATAAACCAAATGTGGGTGAGCTAAAATAGTAGAGGAAAGTACTAATATAAATTAAATAATTGAAATAAGGTCAGAAGATACGGACTAAACACTACAGATACATAATTAAGTTACTACAAAAATATACATACATATCAATAATATTTTATAACAAAAGTACATATACCATACATATATATATATATTCAATTGACAAGGATTACGCAGCATACCGAACAACCAGCACAACAAAAAGAAAAAAGAAAAAGGAGTGGGCGATCACAGTGAAAGGAATTAAAAATAGGATTTGAAAATAGGTAAGGACTGGGCTTGCCTGATGGGCAAAGGCAAGGAATTCCACAGGCGAACGGATTGGACAGTGAATGAGTCAGTGTAGTAGGAAGAGGAGTGTGGTGGGAATGATAAAAGAAGTTTCCGACTCGAACGCATAACATCGCTCCTGGCAGACTGCTGGAAACGAAACAATTCCCTGAGATAAGGAGGTGATCTTGGATTGAATAACACGGAGTAAAGCAATGAAAGAATGTGAAGGTCTCGACGACGACGTATTGGGAGCCAATTCAGCTGAGCGCGAAATTCGGAGACATGATCATACTTACGTAGACCGTAGATTATGCGAATGCAGAAGTTTTGGAGTCGCTCAAGCTTATTTAGAAGATTCTGGGTAAGATCTAAGTAACTACAGTCAGCGTAATCAAGAATCGGCAGAAGTAAGGCTTGTACAAGTGCAATTTTGGTGGGTTTAGGTAAGCACTGGTTGGGTTGGTAGGTTGTTCCAACTGATCCCGTCCTCACCCTTCCACTCCCGCACCACACGCGCTGGTCTGCACCAACATCCACACACGATCCAGCGACTGTCGGCCCGCACCAAAAGGTTCGGTGATTCGTTCCTGTGTCGTACTATCCAGACGTGGAACGCTCTTCCAGCGCATGTGTTTCCTTCTTCCTACAATCCCGGGTTTTTTAAGCGGGGCGTGAAAAGGCATTTATGCAGGCCTTCAAAATGAGATTGACCAGCAAAGTAGTTTTCAATTACTGTGCTTGTCAACCCCATATCTGGACCTCACGACTGCTTCCCATCAGGTGGAGTGAGGTCATCTTAAAGACAACTATAAAAAAAAAAAAAACTTTTTATGGACGATTAATCGTGTGACAGAGTCTCTCTCTTTCTCTCTCTGAAGGGATAGTTAACTGAGTAGTCCCTGATGTTCTTCAGCCGACTACCCATCCTCTTAGCGGAACTTTTTATCCTCTTGATTGTATATGTTGTATTATTTTTGCGAATTTCAACGTGCGATATTTTAAAAACAATACACCATAAAAAATTGCAGTCAATTATCATACAAAAGCTTTTGTTTATCCCTTTATTGAGCCATTAATCGGCTTAAGCAATTATTTACTGACAAACCATTGTCAACAAACAATGCTTATTAGCATTTATTAACACTTATGAATCCGATTCATTGTTTTAAAAGTCGAAATGCGGAATGTAGGCCGGGAAGCTGACTGCGCTTACAATGAAATAAAGGTCGACAAAATGTTGCTGTATTAATGCTACTAAAATAAAATTTATCAAACGACTTCTTTTGGTATTTTGATTGTAATATTTAAGAGTTTCTAGAAAATAACTTTTCTGTAAGGAAGCATTCCTGGGTTGCAGGAACTACCTTTTGAATTCAATGTAATTACCTAGTTAAAATGCAGTTATTCGAAAATAAAAGGCAGTGTTTAATGCGAGAAGGAAGTTCATCAGCTAAATAAATAACAATCTGAATGAAGATTATTCTTGTTGAATTCAATATAATTTAGAATATTATTGTACAATTTAGGCTTAAGGTCAAATTTGTTCTTAAAAAGACGTATTCACAATACTTGACACTTGCTTAAATTCCATGGGAACAATTCACATACGTATTGTAATTTACTATAACCGTATTTTATTACAAAACAGTGCTCCCTAAAAAGTCACCCTTTTTTCTATTTGTTCTAGCTCTGGGTAGAACTAAAAAATTTGAAACAATAAAATAAAGATAGAATTCAATATGCCTTATGTCCACACGATATATTGGTTCTCTCTACGTATACAATTGGTAGGCGAGTGTGGATTGCTGAAATATGAATATTTTTGTCGGGCATTTTATTTTTTAAGCAGAACATAGACCGAGCGCCGACAAACATCCCCTTCAATAAAACACAGAGCGTTAAACGACAAACGAGTGAAATAAAAATGGCCGCTTTCCACCGAATAAGCGTTACCATAAAAAAGGTTTTCAGTGAGCAAGTGAATCATAATTTATGAATTCCGGTGTCCGAGGGACGGGAGATTTACGCGGGGTCATTGTGTCGACTCCTGGCCTAGGATGTGGCGACAGAGTTACGAATATCCTCTACTGAACTGCTTTTGTTGAACACGAAACTTATTTGATGTTGTAATGAACGCTTATTTCTGGAATGACTGGATTTACTCGTTGGTTTATTTTTGTATTTCTTTTTTTATTAGGTCATTACTCGTTATAACGTTATACACAAAATAGTTTGTCACTAGCCGTTATTAAACTCACATAAGCGAATAAGAAACTATGAACAAAGATTTTTATTTTTTCAAGAAAATATCGGCTTTTTTAAATTATAACAGAAATTCCGTATAAAAAAAAGTCAAAAGTGTATTAGTACCTACGGTAAAAATCTTTTGACAAAAAAATATTATAAGGGTATTACGACATTATTTGTGTACCATATAGACAATAACAGTAAAAACATCTGCAAAAAACTATAATTTCAAATTCGCAAAAAAACAGAAATCTGACAGCTAACATCCCTGTCTTGACATTTCCCGGCTCTACATCCAACCGTCGTTAATGAAACATAAGGGGTGTGCAGAATCCCTCCGCATCCCCTGATATCTGCTCATCCTCCGCGGATGTACTAGATACAGATATAACACAACCTACCACTAATCGTTGCAACATCTCTGCAACCCATTCTAGAGCCTATTGTCTCTCCCCAAGTCAGAGTTTCCGAAAACAAGAGCTTATTGAAAGATATAGGTTTTTTATTACAAAGAATAGGGTGCAATAAAGTGCGTTTTAAATATTTTATGTTGTAGTGATATAATCTGCAATTCGTGTGGAAGTAAAGAAGCGAGGATTTTGTGATAGCATTTTATTGATATTTTTATTTTGTAATGCTATACAAGAAATTTAATAAAGGATCCATTTGAAAAGGGTAATTCAGACTCCACAGTGGAACGTTGCTATTTTTTTGATGGAAAAATAAATAGCAAAAGTTTCAACTTCTTTGAAGAATAAATAATGACTAAATAATAAATTACAATTTTAAGACAAAAAATGAAAGATTCGATTAACAAAATAAAATAAAATAAATGACAGAACATAAATATGCGACACAATTCTTGTTTTGTTCGATAACATGTTTTTCGTTTAGATTTCGAAATATCTCCAAAAGTCGTAAACTTTGATTTGATTATTATAAGTGACAGCGCGGCTGCACCCTGCACACTTTTACAAATGGCGTCCGCGAATAATCCCCACAACATTCAAAGTATTGCTCTTTCTTTGTGGGGTAAGGCGTACTCATGTTCCATCCTGCGCACGCCAGACAATGACGACGGACCGTTTGAAATGACAGGCCATTTCGCC
Source organism: Udea ferrugalis (assembly GCA_950022985.1). Lineage (NCBI taxonomy): Eukaryota > Metazoa > Arthropoda > Insecta > Lepidoptera > Crambidae > Udea > Udea ferrugalis. The sequence continues at coordinate 2,512,238 of OX465521.1, forward strand.
ACATCACAACTCTTGTGTTTCCTGTCCGGGCGTGTACAGACATGTTACTTGCTGGTTTTGGCACTAAATATGTTATTTACCAAAATAAAAATATTTATGAAACTATCTAAATCTTTGACCTATTCGGTCTTGGGCTCAGGGGGGAATATTTTTTACTGGGTTTCCTATCTTTAGTAACAAGATAATGTATTATCCCATGCTAAATCAAGTTTTTTTGTTTATTTACCAGTACCTTTAAATCATTGAGTCTTGAGTGAGATCGTTTTGTTTCCTTATTTATCATATCTACATGCTACATCTATAAATTAATATTAACATACAGTACACTGATTATACTGTCAAGTACAATCTGAATTTAGGTGACGATGTGACTTAACAAGACCTAAAATTAAACATAGCCTAGCGTTTTTACGCTATCAAGCTCATTGATCTGAAAACACCTGCACAGGATCTTAATGCACTCCCTCGCATTTCGTGAATAAGCTGAAATTATTCCAATGGTGTAACAATCTTCGATCGTGAGGTAAGTAATACTTAATACTTAAAATGCAAAATGCAAAATATCACGCATGAATTTTCCGTAGTCTTCAACATTATAGCTACGCGTACACGTCACCCAGTCCTTCTTTACTCTATGAACTTATTCATCCATTTGCTATTATCTTAACCTAGCTGACGTTATAGCTATCGCAGGATATTTCAATTCTCGGAAATTGAAATATCCTGCGCAGAGGATACTAGGACCTGACATTTAAAGTTGCACGTAAGACACGGTCGGAAACCAGCGCTACTCTGTTCTCGATGGGTGAGGAACCTTGTTATGGGACAGGCTTCATTTCCGATTCTTTTGCGTACGAGTAGCGAGACGAGACAAGAGACGGAAGTAGTAGCGATTTCTCGTTGATATCATAGAGATATTCTTTATTGCACACCAAAAACCACAAATGATCAGTAAAGAATTAAAGATAAACGTGTTAATGTACGGTGGCCGGCACATCACGCTACCCATTTCCGGTCAGTTCTCCTTGCTCTATTGCAAAGGAATGACATTTGGCAAGAGCGAGAGAAAAAACGGAAATGGGGTAACCTGATGTGCTGTTGACTGTACAATTAGGGTTTAACGCCAGAAAGCGATTTCTTCCGAACAAGCTAAAGGCAGGGGAAAATTTGCCTAAAAGGGTAGGCAAGTGCACAAGAAATACTAACAGTTAAGTGATTCAGACGTCAATAACTTATAACATCATACGTAATGCACCACAATCGATCTATTAATAATTGGGTCGATTTGCGTTTTTTCAGGTAGAAGTGATAGTTAAAAAGCGAAACAGGCGACTGATGAAAAATAAAGTGAAATATAGCAAAATATCCACAAACGCGTGGATAATTTTGACTACTCTTGATTTGGAGTTAGTGGTGAATAAATTTGTGTGTGATGTATTTTACATATTTTTGAACGCACATACGAGTACTTCGAATATTCACACTGTTTCTTTGTATTACGAATTTCGCTAAATACCATCAGTCACGGATGCCAAAAGTCAGTCATATATGAACGGTGTCTCAGCAAGGCACTTGTCGCGGCTTCACAAAGCAGGCTAGAGTGTGGGAGGCGGAGGGCGCCAAGAAGCCTTCCGAGATATGAGCCTGACAGGGATGCAGGGTGATACACCTTGCGACGGTCTGCTCACTCTCCTATATTAGTATATTCATAAATGATTAGTAGGACGATTTGAAACTGTGCTTTCGATCGTTTTGATAATTTTCTTTCAATTTTAGTAAATTTCTTCAGCATGGATGTTTGTGTGACTTTCTTTTGTTCAACCAATTGTTTTGAATTTCCTATTAAGTCCTATCGTTTATTTACTAGCGGCTTTCGCGACTTCGTCCTCTTGGACTTGGGGGTTGCATTTCTAAATAACTACTAAGTAGCTAGTACTAGTTACTAGTCTGTTCGCGTTAAGAATACAGTGATTTTGGAGTGACACACAAAAAAACTCAGATCCACAACCTTTGCGTTCGAAAGTATGCGTTCATCTGGTCATTGTGGACTTGGCTTTCTAATTAGGAACGATTTCCTTGGTTAGGGTGGTGTAAGATTGAAGGACATATCTAAGAAAGTATCAATAATTTCCCTCAAAATACGTAAGTAATAAGTAAAATACTGTTCTCCTGCTTTTTACTCCCACGATGAACCTCGAATAGTAACTCCACGATGAAATGAAGAAACTCTTTCTCTGCTTTTCCTAGCGATGAAAATAATAACCTAAAAACTAGAATTATTTTTAAACCAGTTCGTCAGAATGACAAGCTTTTATGATAAAATATATGCTTACTAGTTTCACAGTATGTGTACTGCTGAAAAATATATCAGCTGTCGAAGATAGAAAAAAACCGTTCGCAAAGAATTTTGCAAGCACATGCTGAAGTTTCACAAAAATAAAAGTTAAGAAGTAAAAATGCAATTCCAGCTTTATGGAATATTCTCGAAGGTTTCCCGTAACGATGATTAAAGTCGAGCTTTCGCATCCAGAGTGTTCATATTTAACGGACTCCGGAGTCTATTGGAAATAAAAAGCGGACGTGACGTCACAACACTACGACAACATGTTTGAGGATTTTGGAAGTTTCTTGAAATGGGAGAAAAAAGATTTGGTTTTCGCAAAATGAACTAATTCCATTGATAAAATTCGAGATTTCCACTACTAACGTAGCATATATAAATACGATTCGACCGATTTGACTGGTAGTACAATGTGCGGCACTAATGCCTTGACGCATTCTCTCAAGGCATTAGGGCCGCAAATTGTACCTTTTCTTTTTGCAATAGAGAATAAATAAAAAACAGCCTCTCACTGATTCATATAGCTTTAAATACTTGTGAGCTCTTTACTAGAAGGAAAACCTGCTCCTAAGTCATTAAGATTAAAAAAAGACAAGGTCAGGTCCTAAATTCAGCCATTGCTATTTAAAGCTTAGTACCTAAAAGATAAAGCGCTTAACTTAAGTCTACATTCTCTCAATTCTAAGACAGATGAGTTAAGTCCTACAGTTAGTGGCTAAGTCGGCTAAGCCGCTGTAAGTAACTTAACTAAGAACACTTGTTAACTATAGTTTAGTACGACGACGCTCAATAATGGGAAGGTATCTTCTGAGTATTCTTGTTAGTGGTTTGGTAACTGAGAGGAATTACTTGCATTCCTCTTATGGAAGGATGTACCCAGTGGTTAAGCGTGCTGGCTCGGAGCCCATGTGGCCCCAATTTCGATTCTGGCCAGAACAATACTTTATCATTTGAAAACGTGCGACTATAGTTCTACGCTGTAGAACTGATAGCAAATCCAAGCAACCCGGATAACTGCGGTAGGCTCGCGGCTTGCAACGTTGTATTCTGCTCGGTTTAGTGTAAGGTCGCCCCTTAACACGTTGGGTTCAGCTTTAACATCACTGACGAGTTACCCCCATATTGTATAGTAACAAAAAGTAAGTTACTTTTTCTGTGAAACCATAACAAAAAGTTATAACAATGATAGCCCAGTGGTGGAAACAATTTTTATGCTGATCAACAAACCTTTCTTAGCTGATAACTTCAAAAAAACTCAAGCTCCACTCTGTCAATAGTCAAAGTTTCTAACTTTATAGGTTAAAGTTGATGTTGAGACGTCTCTCAGCTTCTATACGATTATATGAAAACTTTTAGCTCCAAGAAACTAGTTTTAAAGGACATTTGATATCGGCGCTTAAAACCCTTGACATAAAGATAATTTTTCAAAAACTCGACTTTCTAGTTACTCGGGAATTTCAGATTTTAAAGAATCATCTAGCTTTATCAATAGGTTATCTTTATTCATCAAAACTTACAGCACCAATTTAACCACAGTTGAGTTTTGTCTCTTTCTTTCTTATTGCTGTCAACAATTGCGAGTGTCAGGACCATTCTATCGCTAAACCAAGGCTGTGAGCAACATGTTGTGAAACATGTCGCGCTTCAATTGTTGCCTAGTGGATCCGCGGCTTTAGGATGTGAAGTTTTTAATACTTTTCCATTGGTATCAGCAATGCAGCGAATTGACCTTAGAAGACGAAGACAATAATAGTGTCCAAAGAAAAGTGCCAAAATTCCATTCTTGACCCAAAGTGCCATGAATATCTCGGGGTTCTTGGTTGGAAAACATACGGTATAGCGTCCTTGCAAGCCACGCTTGCAATCATTGGAAATTATAGAATGATGATGATTAAAAATAGCATAAACGGTTGGTGGGTTTTACGACGGTGTTTAGGTTTCGATCTTTACGCTGAAATCTCTCTCGCATAAATTGGTAGCAGAGGAAAGCTGATAAAGAAGGTTAGCACATTCACAAATGAAAAAAATAATGCTATAAGATTGGATTGCCTTGGCATCTGAAAATATCTAAAATTTGGCACCGTTGCAATCATTTAAGTAAGCAAGAAAAAACTACAAAAAGAATATTTAGGACGGTTACCTACAGAAACGCATTTTTGGTCATAAAATCACGATGCACAATGCAAAAATTATGTTTTTTGATGTTTATGCCAATTGATGTATGGCAAATGAAATTATGACAATAAATGGTACCTACTTATGCGTTCCAAAGTGTCACCATACATGGTCGTTCAATTTCTCGCAAATAATGAGCCAGTGGTTGAACAGTGGTTGTACATTTTGCGCCTAACTCTTCATTAAAGGAAAACACAAATAAAAAACCTAAACAACCCAAATAGCAGGGGAAAGCTGCGCCCGGCGTAATGTGGGCTTCTGAGTGTTTCGTTCACCATGACGGCAGCAATCAGTTATGATTGTTGTGATTCAACAGAATCTAAGGTTCTGCAGCGGTTCTACTCGCAACATAATCCCTTATGTTCCGCATAGTTGTAGACCGCGCCCGGGGCAGGAATCCGTTTGTCACGGGCCCTTTGACAGAACGTATTTAGGACAAAAAACCCTTGCCGAGGAATTGAGTCCACCCCCGTCTTGTTTTGTGTTTGCCCTGCTCGCCAATTGAGCTGCAATATCTGGCTAGTCAAGTGGTATTTTAATTTCATGTTCTGTATGGAATATTGGAATCCAAGAAGTTGATGCGTGACCTTGTTAAATAAATAAATACATTTTTACACACAACTGAATGTTTGTGATATGGGATACTAGACAACGGATAAACATACTTATGTATTCTCTTTTTGTGTATAAATACTTAATATACATAGAAAATACCCAGACATCCAGTACAACCAGACATGTTCATGCACACAAATGTTCGTACTGTGCGGGAATCGAACACGTGACCACTGTCGCAATAGCCCACTTCTGAACCAATACAGCAAATCAGTCGTCTCAAAAAATGGGTGTTGCGAAGAAGTTAATAATATCTCAACGTCACTATCATTGTCAGCGAGCTATAAGACGTCCTCTGAGAACATAATATAGTTCCCCCCCAGAATTTTGAATCAGTTTAAGTTAGGTGGCCTACCAAAATCCTGCCAGCCTGAACCTTTATCAGGTCAACCGTCTACCTTACCGGTGAGCGTCCCATTTAAATTAGTTCATGAATATATGCAATGATTATTTTTTTATTGAGTCACTCAAATGTTGAACTATGGAAAAATTCAAACATCTATAGACTTCTTTGTAAACCTATTAGTGTATTGAAAGGGTTGACTTCAGCAATGGCTAGCTGTAAATGGGTTGACTTTCTACGAAAGATACGCTTGACGTACAAGAAATAACAATGGAGGTTATTAATGACCTAGGCCTTTCTTGAAGGTAGTGGCTCAGTTCACGCTTTGTGTCCTGCTTTATAGAGTAATCGGCCCCTAAGCGCTGCCAACACCATGTCTTGGACGAATCGATCTATAGGCACGATGCATCGGATTGGTCTCGCGTTTACACAAAACATGTTAGAAAAAGACTGCTGGGTTTCTTTCCGGTATCTAGAAGTACAGAAACAACTCGTCACCGGTGGTAGAGTAGTAACTCTAACTAAATATTATCTGTTATCTACCTATTTAATGCATTAAACTGTACTAGAAATAGCTTGGTAAAGGTAAATGTGAAAGTTTTTTTTTAATGCTAAAATCATTCTCAACCAGTCAACCACTAGGCGTGATAAAAGTGATGTTGATATTACGTTTGTCTAATGTATATTTATAGTATTTTAATCAGCCTAGGATTTGTTCATTTTAAGTTAAAAAAAACCATAACAGGACCAACTATCGAACAGCGCTAAATCCAGAGTTACGTAAGCGAAGAGAACTCAGGCGTGGCAGTGTGGTGGACTTGCCCCCATCTGCTGCAGCCATGACGGCGACACGTTGGGTTGCGGGCCGAGTGGTATCTCTGTTGTTCCTGATTTCCATAACACAAGGGAAAACTAACTTCATTTCAGAGCATTTATTCAGTGTTTTATACTTGTTTGTTCGCTAAAGCTCAAATAAATAAATTGATCACAAGATTTGGTTTAAAACATACACTATGAACAAGTCCAGATCTACGATTATTATTGTTTTTCGCAGTTTCCATGCAGTATCTTTACTGAAGATCTGAAAACCAGAAAAAGACATTTGGTCGCCTTGGCATCAAGGAATCAAACCCAGGAATCGAACCCGCATCTTTCGCAAACCGGGCAACCGCACTATACACTGTGCTACCGAGACCATTAACAGACCGGCCGAATCTTTCTGGAATATTTTACCCTATGAGCTAGGGTGATTTCATCAATGTCAAAGGCACCTTCAACACTCGGAAGAAATATTATTTCAAATCCTGCGTCGATTCGATGGGTTCGATTCCTGCCGGATGCCAAGACGACCAAAAGTCTTTTTCTGGTTTTCAGATCTCTAGTAAAGTAAAGAAAAGTAAAGAAAAAAATTCGGAAAATAAATTTCCGAATTCTAGCCAATACTCGCTGAGCCGACTACACCCGCCATTGGCGCCCTGCAATGAGTAACTGGCGACAAAGGCAAAGGGATCTATTTATCAAGTGCCAAAGGTCGAAGACGCGGGGTGCAGAGCCTATTGATTCTCCCTTCACCTTTGCGCACCGAATTATTGTAATCTCTGATTGAGGGGTCTAGTTAGTGAGGTTCAATGGCCGGGAGAACCGCTTAGTTGTGAACTTTGGAATGGAATGGTTACTCTCAATTCTGCGTTAGGAATAAAACAAGAGTAAGATAATGATGAATTAATAAGCTAAATTAGGATTGTTTATAAACTTCACGGCAAAAACGTTAGCTACGGCGTTTTAGAAGAAATACTAATTTGATTAGTTTTTTTTAACTCTAGGAACTCTAGGAAGGTATTTTATTATTACTTAAAATCTCAGTGATTTTTGTGTCGATGAAAAACATAATGTTAAATACTTAAACAATAACATACAAAAATCCCTCATGAAATAAAATAACATCTCGTGATATCCTTAGAGGAGTTAATATAATATAATGTTCAGCAGTGGACACAAAATATGACGATGATTAAGTGAGCCACAAACGTCCTAAAGAACCATTAAGACTTCGTAGAAATTATACAATGATACGTAAGATTGTGTAAACAGACGCAATGTTTATTTACATCTTAATTGTTGTGTGTATATAGACCTTTGCAAATGGGCCGTTGTTTGTGTTCCGCGTGTGTAACTAAATATTTATAAACACTGGTGCCGGGATTATTCTGAATTTGTATAGGACCAAACTTTGTTCAGTGACCCTAAACTTTTGATGCCAACAAAAAAATAACTGAACATAATACTGTATGAATATTTTACCACCGATTGCGAGTAGTGGTCAAGAAGATGGCTCCTATACCAGATGTCGAGGGTTCTATCCCCACACAGAATAAATATTTGTGTCCATGAACATGTCTGTTTGTAGTAGTCTGGGTGTTTACTGAGTAGTATATTCATGTATGTTAATTAGTTATGTCCGTTGTCTAGTATGCAAGCCTCCCTAAGTTTAGGACTATACTATGTGGTTTTTTTTCAATAATATTCATTACATTATTGGCCATAAATTAAGACACTTTAATTTTCAACATCATCATAATTTGTACTACAAATTACAAAATTTGGTCTTTTTTAGTCTTTAAATCGGTATAACGAAGACATCTATTTTCTAGTTCTTTAGTATGTTTTGTGTAATATTAAGTGGTTACCATGGAAACTATCGTGTTCTCGTGGTAGAGTCTAGCGCTATTTTCTCAATACTTGACCATTTAATAGACATGGCGAAAATTCGTGTGAATGAGCATGTCTGTTTGTATTGGTCTGTGTATATTCCATATATTTACAATAAAATATATTCAAATAAAAATGTCTATCCTCTGGCTCCGGCTCTGTGTCACTGTGTGACTATTATAGTGATATTATTACTTGCTAAGTGATTACATTTTAAACAGGTAAATCATCATTATTTTTCGCATCGCTACCAACCACAACAGGAGTCCAACAACTAAGAAACAAAATTCAATAAAGTATCTCAAAAGCTCTTCCAAACAAAGACTACCTTCTGATAAAGCGTAAATCTAAAAACTTTTACAGCTAAAACAAAACCTTTTAAAGGAGCGCCATTAAAATTATCTACGATCTACGAAGTAAAGGCACGGAGCTGCGGCCCGAAATAGAATAAATTGTTAACACTTGTCTTGCCATCTCGAAATATTATACGGGAAAGAGATGTCACTAGACGGTATTTAATTTTGCATGCGTATAACCATTCAAATTTAAACTCAAACTTCGAAAACATAAAGCGAAAATTCAACTGGCAAGTCCATTTCATTATCCGCTCCTTAATTGTTACAGCAATATCGTTTAGTTTAGTTTGTTTTGCGATTTCGGAAGTTGGTAATTTCATTCCAATTTGCAGCTTGCGTTGTGTTATTAAAGTCTGATTTCGCGTGTGTGGAGAGTTAATGCAGTTTTTGACCGCCCGCTGAGCGCAACCGTGGTGATCATAACAAATCATCAAGTCGTTACTTAGGGGGTGCACACAATGCTCAAAGTTCTGAAGTGAGATAAATTGTTTTGCATACGAAAACAAGAGTCGGAACCGCGGAGTCAGATGCACTTGTAATTTATCATTCCGCTTCTAAACTCAGAGGAAACTGTGATAAATAACTTTCATTCGTTGTAAATTGAAATACAAAGCAATCTGACGTGGAAGTTCATTCTTTGGATTTTCACCTAGTGGATACAAATATTTGTGATTTTTCTTTACGTCTGGGTGTTGCGTTAAAATCTGGCCGGAACACCCACTGCAGCCAACTCTACAGTGAACACCGAAAAAAAACACTAGCGACCTGGCTCAAGGTGGCTCGCCTCTTACGGCGAAATGTTTCGTTCATCATGGACACAATCACAATGCTTATGTGAATTATAAATTCGCCTAACTACTATCAACTTCATTCAAACATTCACTAACATTCGTTTAGATATTCTGCGGCCCTAAAACAAATAATTTCATAACACATTAACTACAAACATACTCGTAATTATCTAAATAGGTAATTCAACAGGTTCTGTTTATTTGTCATTAAAATAGTAAGCCTTAGCTAGCTTTAGTCTGAGCATACTTTTGTAAAAAAAACATATTTCAAACACGTTGCCAGTTCTACAACCTACTTAGTGGAGAACAACTGTCCGACATTGGTGCTAGGGTCACATTATGGTTGTGTACTGTGTATTTTGTTTATCCAATATCTATATTATTAACAAATCAAGTTCGTTCTTAAATTAAATAGTTCTGAACTAGGTCTATTTAAGCATTCATTTCAAATTTTTCAACCATACTTTGTTTATAAAACAGATTAAATTCTCTTGTCTCTGACTTGATTGCATCTGCAATGAAGCTATAGATATTAATTATATTGCCATTCAAAGATAATTACAAAAAATTAAAACAACGTCCTACCGTTCATCACAAGAGGGCGGAGTTAACCCAACAATTCTCAATTAAGTCCCCCATTCGTATAAACATTAGAGAAGATAACAATAAACACATTTAACTATTACAACGATTTAGTTAATGTTTACAACGATATTCCCTCGCACGTGTTGGATCCCTCACAGAAGAGTCCGTTCACAATTAACGGGAATGCACTGCATGGGGTTATTTTAATTGGTGCACAATAATACGGAGTTTTAAGTGATAACTGCTATAATTAACATGCTGTTAATGCTGTACAGTAGGGGTTTACGTTATTGAATTGGTATCGCTACGAGAAAAATATTGAATGAACTACAATTCGAGCGGACTTCGTGAGAGCTATGGGTTTTAAAGGGTTTTTTGGTAATAAGGCATAGCTTTAACAAAAAACGGTGAATAATTATTTAGTTACACATCTTCAGACGAATTGCGCAAGATATTATAACTACATCAGACATGATCAAGATGTTTTCAAGTTACACTAAGAGACGACTTGACGTACAGAGGCAGTTAACATTAACCTTTACCCAGGGCACCTTTACTGCTAATTTAGGGCTTTCAATGATAATGTAAAGGTTGATGGGAATGCCTCTGTACTGTGACAATCAACTACTAAATAACCATCTTTTACATCGATCAGTCGCAGCATTCGCTAGTCTCTGGACAATCTGATGAGTCCCAGTGCCTGTCTCACATCTTAGTGCCAATTACGACCACAGACCAAACTTGGCGAGGAAGTAAACGCGGATTTGTGTGAAGTGTGAGCTTACAAAAGTTTAGTAGAACCAATATGCAGACTGTCAACAACTTAACGACAATACTTATCTGGTTAAAATAAATGTAATAAAATGCAAGACAATAATTTATCTGAATTTGTTAACTATGTCGTTCTAATCTCTCATCTTCTTTTTTACCCCTAGTTAAATCCTTGCAAGAAAATCCATAACATGTGTCCACTTCCTTAAATAAACTCTCCCCATGGTCGTACATGGTCCCACTGCGTCCCACGCATGTAAATTGTGCCCAGCATGGGGCAAGTGTAATTTAATAGCCAACTTTTAAAGACACTCCGCTCCGATGAAAGCCTTTAGTTGTGTATATTATTGGCCGGTTGTGTGTCAGTTGCCTTAGTTTGTGGTTCAGTGGCGACGACGCCTGACATTGATGTCAAGCTGCGCATGCCAGGTGACTTATTGGGATGGGTGACCACCCCGATTATAATTTGATTAAATGATTATGTATTTGTCTGGTGTTTCTGTGCTTTGGAACGCAGGACTATGCACCATAACATCTATAACTCGCACAGGAGCGCAATGTTTCAAAAGTTTGACGATCTGAGGTACACGTCACCTTAAGCCTAGCTTGTCGAAAGCCTTAGCAAACAGCAAACCTGCCAGCAAAGCCTTGAATACATCCGACAGTAAGTATTATTGTATACGCGTACAACTTTCCAACAATCTACACAGAGTTGGAGTATGGGTCCACTCATAACTGAAACTTGTGTTGAGCTGTGGGACGTGCACACTGTTTGTAGGTGTTGGTAGTTGACTACTAGTCCGTCTTGCGCCTGTCGTTCAGTTGCTCTTCACTAACTATCAAGCAGTCATCATACCACCAACGTGGAACAAACTCTATATTATGCGATCACTTGTACAAGGAACCTAAACGACAGTTGCCAGTTACCTGGCCATTAAGAGATAAAATTATGACGCCAACTCGAGTCCGAGGAAATGGAGCAGAAAACAGAATTGGGTCAAACTTGGGAATAAAATTAATTTATCTGCTTTGTTCCGGCTTTGCAAAAATTAAAAAGATAAAAGCACTCTTAAAAACTCAAAATTTAGAGAACGGGAAGGCGAAACGGACCATTATCTTGGATTAATCTCGTCAAAAACATCCGCCGACGCCGGAAATAATTTAATTTCCACGTTTTCTGTGGAGTGGATGACACTCGAAAGAGTAAACCGTTCGAGTTCCGTATGAAAAAGCAATTAGAATAATGAACTTGAAGGGTCCGAGGGACCTTGAGAGTTTTTTTGGCCAGTCTTTAGGAGACCTTCTTGTTGGAAGATAAATGTCTGGGTTGGAGGTCTTTTAGGAGTGGTCGTTTTGAGATTTCGAGCTCGAAGGGCACCCTAGCGAGTGTTAAGACTCCTCAGCAATCCGTTTGATGCATTTAAGGGCCTTTGTGGCCATCCCTCGTGTTTTCTGCGCGTTTTTTGGACAGGTGAGTTTGTATTGTCAATTTGCGCACAATGGCTTATTTCTAATCTGCGCGGAGAGCTTTTTATTATGATGTACCATTGTGAAAAATCCCGCTTCTTATTTGTGGAAGTATATTTTTATGCTGGCTACAAAGTAATTTTTTGGACACAAACTCAAAAGTTGAGGACACGAATATGTGAGTAAATCCACAAATGAATGAATTAAGTCAACATGATATCTCATAACCAATCCTAACATGACATAACGGCCTATATAGAAGGCTATTATTATTTCATCTTCATGACGATGATGAAATAATGTTTCACAAAAAAATACTAAAAGGGACCCGTCCCTTTTAGTATTTTTTTGACTTGAGCTCAAACTTGAGCAGTTCCTAAAAGTATCCCGATACTTTTAGGAACTGCTCAAGTTTGAGCAACGGTTCAAGCTTAGGGAGTTTCCATATCGTTAATCGAAATTGTATCATTTTAATCCCTGTGCTGGGCATGTCTCTTTTTTGTTTTTTCTTCGAAACAGATTCTTTTAATTTGCAGTCACAGATAGTGCCAGATGCTCATTGTAGATATGGCTGGATTTTATAGCTGTCTTTACCTCGCAGGAAGTCATTAAGCTTGATAAGAAGCCAATTAATAGGCTATTAGTCTACTTTACTTAGAGTTAACGCTTTTAAGCGCCTTTCAATAGTAAACTATCGTATCGTATAAAAACTTTTAAAAAATACTTAAACAGTGCTTCAACATCACGTTACCTTTTCATCGCTTTTTCTCTTTCATTCTTGTTGCTGCCTCCATTAGCGAGTAAGTGACAAAACATGTCATGAGACTAGCTGGAGAGTAGAATTAAAGTAGATAACTTTTTACGCAGTATAAAATCAGTGTATAATTAACACATTTCCATTTATTGATTGATTTTACTATGTATTTTATATAAATCTAAGTGTTTCATCTTTCTTCTGTCTCAACCTGCGGGCCTAGCATACGCAACATCGACAAAATAGCCATCTCCCCCTCTTTCGCTCGAGAGAATCGAAGGGCGTGACTTGACTTCGTTGCTTCTCGACAGTGCTGCCATATTACAGAAAAAAAATTAGAAACTCCATTTTTTTTTACTGGTAACACTTGTAAAATTAATTCACACAAAGACTCAATCAAGAGTAAGTAAAATATTTTGTTACTGCTTATCTCATAACAAAAAATAGAAAGATTTTGTTTTTAGATTGATTGTGTGTTTGAGACGAAAATTGGCCGAGTATTTCGACTCTAAAGTAAAAAGCAAGCACGCGTGCGCCATCTGTCGCCACTTGCCACAATCAAGTTGCACACTGTTATCTCAGTTGATTTTTGTTCACATAGCCATTCATTAATGAAACTTGTGTTTATTGAAGAAATTGACATGTGAAAATTACTTTTTAATTATGAATGGTATAAAAGCAACCGTAATAGGGTGTTTAGACAACGCCTGTCAAAGTTTCTTTAATTGGAGAACTTTTAATTTGGGCTTAGCGGCGCCATCTGTGAAGATTACTTTCCATATAAAAGTAGTCCGGTCTTGTCATTTTATTGTCGTTGAACGAATATTTGTAATGTTATCTTTAATTATTGTGATGTGATGTGACACCGAATGGGAGTTGGGTTGTATTGCGGCCCCGTTTTAATTCACTCTAATGATGGTAAGCAAATTTCAAAAATATAATGTCCTTTTACTCCGAATTCTAAAAGGTTATGTCGTATCGTTTTAGCATTGACGTGTATTTTAATCCTTTTCTTTTTTTGACAAAGCTGCACGCGTTGTATTTTAATAGTTTCGCATACAATTTCACTCGTCTCGTCACTTCTCGTCCACCCTTCCGATCGACGAGTAATTAAGCCAACAGAAATGTCAAAAATCGATAAATCCGTGATAAAACAGTGGTGCCATGTTAGGGCTTGTCGAGAAATCCGTATTTTCAATACAATATTTCAAATCTGACAATAAGCGGCCATGTTAGCAACAGTAGAGAAAATGGAGAAATGGCTGCAAGGCGACCTGTGATTGGCTATTTGCTCTCTCGGATTTACTCGCGGCGTGCATGCTAGCCCCGCTGGAGGTTCTTTGGAGATAATCACTTTTAGCGATAAGAACACGCGATATTACCTCTGCAACTGCAAAGTGTAATTAAGCATATTATCCTATCTTCTTATTTTCAAATTGAGTAGTAATTTTGTTTGTAAGTAAACCCAGCTATCCTTTTTTTTCAATGTGCATTAAACAATATTGACTATCCAGTCTATCCGGTCTATCTGACCACATCCAGGAAAACAAGGTGGGTGTATAAAATCTTGTTTCAAGTCACGAAACTCAAATTCTGTATTCCAGGCTATTGAACAGCTAACTACCAAAACCCTGCATAAGTTCTCAAAACCCTCCCCTAAATTTCTTAGGAAACATAGAAGCTCATCGTTTCAAAACCGAACTCTTGGCCAAGAACTAAGTAATACTATAACTAAGCGAAGAGTCAAAATACAGTCATTAATATAGCCCTGGCTTGATGATATGGTAAACCATCTATATCCAGGTTTGAATTTGCAGAATTTATTTCGGAAAAACCGATAAAAAAACTCTGGTTAACCCTTACGAGCTGTAATGATATTTACGTAATCCACTTACCCCCTTATAACGCTAAAGCATACTTTAAGCAATTGACGTGTTATGTCACTTGCTCGCAAATGGCGGCAGGAACAAACAAGTAAAATAGTATAAATAGTAAGTAACAAACAAGTATAAATAGTCTGTTATTCAATATAATCAGATCAAATGTTTTTATGTTTCCGAACAAACTCAATTTTGAAATGTTTTTCTTTGGTATTACCGTTTCCCTGACGCATCGGAACTTTAGCGCGTTTGAGAGCTAACATACTGACGACTTAAGAGTGACAAAAAGTCAAGTGTGTAGCAGCAAAAACACAAATTAGCCCGGGTGTTTTCACACCCACATAGCCTTAAAGGGTTAAAACCCGCAAGTAGCGTATAAAAGCTAGTAATCCGCTCTAAGCTAACACTCGATAAAGTGACGGTTAGACTTCTTTTACCGAGTGTCGCGTCACGTCGATATTTCCAATTAAAATCCACAAACATGACGGGTACCTGTTGCAAGCTGAATTAAACCCTAACGTAAGGGTGTAAGGTTGTCACATTTGAAAGCGTTGAGTTCAATTTTAATCCGTTTTACACGGATAAGAAGGACTGGAAGGAATATCCATAAGTACGATTGTTTTCATTCTAAATCGGTTTCTAATCTGTTGAGGACTATACCAAAGAACTCGTATAATTTAATCATAATATCATACGTGTGTTTTTACGATCTGCTATAATTAAATTGTGAAATGACATCCTTATGTACCTATGTTTACAAATAAATTATTTGATTTGACAAAAATACTCATGTTACGCCTCGGTAAAATTTAAAATTTTCTCATATATGATCGTTCTTAAGTGACTTTTTATTTATGTTATTGTGGGGCCTGGCGGTAAAAATTAGACTCTTACCTGATAGTTTAGCAACAAGTCGTTTGTATTGCAGTCAATGGAACGTGGACACCCATTACCTTCATTGGGACAACATAGACTGAAAAGAGGAACGGAAAACTGGCTTACTCGGATTAGTCGCACTTTTTGACAGTAAGAGAACTAGAATAGGAGTTTGAATAATTAGAAAAAGGAAAATTCACGTATTTCCTCAAAATGTACGTTCCTGGTTTTGAACATGTTAAAAACACGGCGGGGTCGACATATTTGTTGGATGTGGTAGCGTCACATTTATTTAAGTACAGTATATTTATTGTATAAATTTAATATTATGGTATTCATGTGTGTATTCATTGTATTTTGTTTGTTAATTAGATTTGACGATTTGAAAGTACTTTGGAACAGGTCAATTTAAATAAAATTATTTTTGTTCGTTTATTTGGATGTAAACTATTGTTTCTATTGAACTTTCACGGCCAAACAATTTTACGGGGCAGCTAAATAGGTATAAATGTAGCGCTTACAGAATTTTTTAGTTCCCTGTAACAGGTACTCAAAGTAACTTTTCACGCAAACCAATTAGGGGAAAGAATTGATGGGCAATGAGTGGTTAGGACTCTTGTTAGACTGTCGGTGGACGATGTACCGGTATTTCCATTTCAGCTGACGCTGGAGAATAGCAAGATGGCTGAATTCAGCGCCAAATGTGTTCGCTTTGTGTTAGAGACTTTCTAATTGGTTTTCTTCTAGTATATTTTCTCATATCTATGATTAGTTCTCTTCCTGATAAAGCACATTCAATAAGATTAGTCGTAGTAGCTTCTAGCAAAAGTAGTTATGAAGAACAGTATACTATAATTTTCTACCAGCGACTTGCATCGATCATCCCACAATTCGCTATTGCTAAAATTCCATTCTCATCACCTGGATGGATGACTGGCGATCCACCCGTGTGAGTTTTGAAGCTAAAATATTGAGGGGTGTCCCAGCGGCATCATTTCTGAATAGATATAACATTGGGGCTTTCAAGAAAAGGGTTCATTCTTTCTTGAAAGGCAAGAAACGTTTTGGTAACACCTATGCCTATGGTGTTGACGGAGACACTTTCCATGATTCCTCTAAAGTCTAAACTAACCAACAGCCTTGCATTATATAACTTCAAAATCACACTCGGTCCTACAGTTTAGACTTACAGTAGCTTCTTTTGTCTTTTGTTTTACTATGAGTAACTCGAGCTAGTCATGCTCACTAAAATGTTTCTGGGGTGGTGGCGTTGTGTGGCGGGTCATTCCATTCCCTAAAATATGGTTGAGTGGGATGATGGCTGCCTCACACGTCAACTTGTGAACAGGTGCCACCTTCGGGGACTGGTCTGCTCAAGTTTACTTAGTTTACCCAAGTTTACTTATTAACTTCCTGTTTTATTTATTTTCATGTCAAAACTGTATGACTTGGTTGGTTTATTCAAACATTCACTTTGTACTGTAAAACATTGGACGATTGAAAAAGAGTAACTGCTGAGTTTCTTGCCGGGTCTTCTCAGTAGAAACAACCTTCCGACCCCGGTGGTAGAGTCACATTATGTACATGTATTTTAAGTATTGTTCATATATTATATTATTATGTGTATGTTTATTAAGTGGTTATTATTAAGATTCTTGACGATTCGAAAGTACTGTTTATTGGTCTACTTGAATAAAGAAATATTGAATTTGAATTGAATTTGATTTGATCCTCAAGTTCGTTTTCTTTCGGGAAAAAGTCGCAAGTTCAACCAAAGTTTTGTCAATCACTCTTGTGAAAATGCAGCCCACCAAGCAAGTCATACCCTCACGACCATATCCCTAATGGGTTAGTCAGAGGCACACTGATTGTTGCCATTATGGTGAACGGAACATACAGAAGCCTACATTTCGCCGAGGGAATTTGAACCCAACGTGGTAAGGGCAACATGCTGTCTTACATGACATGATTTTTGTTTCTTTCTACTCTTTGCAAACTTACAAACCTCTGCTACAGTTCCACGGTTGAGTCTTGAGTTGCGTTTAGCGTAGTAAGCGCGTATTTATGCTAACAGCGCGTCCCGGGGCTCGTTGAGCCAATTTATGACCTCAGACGAGCCACTCCGATCTCCACGCCCAAGCGATTCCGACTGCGAAGGGGACGGATGAGATTAGCTGGAGAAAATTAGAGAAAAATCAAGGGGTAGGAAACTGATGCTGACAGTTACTCAGCTTACTTTTTTTATTTTTCATTTATGAGGTTGACCAGCAGTTACATTACAATACTTTTTAAAAGTACACAAGTACTTAAGGCTACGTAAATATCTATGTTAAGGTAAACAGCACACACATAATACACAAGTTTAATTTACTAGTGACAATCCACAAGGAAATGAATCTGTATCAAGGATACAATCCAAGGAAAGTGAGAATTGGAGGGTTATACTTTTAATTTAAAAACAGTATCATCATCTTTGTTTTATTCCAGAATTCATATTTTTTCATTTTCTTTCCTCAACACAGGATAACAAGGGTGTAAATGCCACAATTCATGAAAATTAATCATCTATCGTCATTTACTGTAACTTGTGCGTTGTGCCTGTAACCATAAATGTGCCTATCAGAATTCACGCAGTAAGAACTGACTGTATCTTGATAACTTACACTAATTGAAAAAAAGTACCCATTAACTTATAAAAATCATGTCTACAAACTTGTGAAATGACCAAGTTATTTCTTAACAACTTTACTTCTTCTTTAACTTCGCAAACATTCATAAAAACTTCACGGGTTTATCCTTACAAAAATCCGTTAAGGTACTTTTACACCGTACTTCGGAAATAAATATGAATTTGTTCGTAGAAACGGTACGAGCAAGAGAGTATAAGGAACTTGATTCCAAAACTTTGTCACCCAATCAAACTTTTGGGAACGTGTGTGTGTTTGTGGGAGGAAGAATTCCCGATATACTAACTCGTATTTGCGCCATATTCTAAACCATATCTTATCTTAAGACGAACTTTAATAAGTGATAGCACCCAACGACTTTTAACCAAAACACGAAGATGTCTTAAGGTGACTAGAGCATTTACTTTCATCACAACATCGAATAGGTAAGTATTCACCATTTTCTAAAACTCGACCCGCTTTTTGAACACGACCCTCGATGTTTTGTTAGCCTTTTGATGATTTTTAGGGTTCCGTACCTCACAAGGAAAAAACGGAACCCTTATAGGATCACTTTGTTGTCCGTCTGTCCGTCCGTCCGTCCGTCTGTCAAGACCCTTTTTCTCAGGAACGCGTGGAGGTATGAACCTGAAATTTATATCAATTACTCAGGTCTACTGTCCCTTGAAGCTGTGAAAAAATCAAACTTCTAAGCCAACGCAATCAAAAGATACAGCCGTTTATGCCGCAAATTTTCGACACTTGCAAGGGAATCAAAACCTACAGGGTGCTTCCCGTGAACTCAGAATCATGAAATTTGGTACGAAGCAACGTCTATGCTATAAGCATAGATAAAGGAAAAATTACGAAAACCATAAATTTTTAGTTACATCACATAATATATATTTTTTTAATAATTTTAAACTTACTACCTATTTCCTCATAAACGCGTAGAGGTAGGGTAAAAGTGGGATAGATGCCCCACTTTTTGTAAGCTGACTATAACTTTTTTTTTAAAGCAATATTCGAGTGAGTTAACTATTTGTAACAACTATAGTCCTTATACTTACTATCTACTTATAGCATTATTCAATGCATACCGTAAATTAGTAGATATTCCGCTCTAAAAAAAACTTATTGTTTGAGGATAGACGCCTACTGTATGGGGTAGTTGCCCCTGGCAAAATTTCGACATGAGTATAGATGCCCTACAGTGGGATAGATGTCTCCGTAATAAATAAAAAAAATGTAAAAAATTAAATAAACTGTTTATTTGCTTTCTTAGTTGCAATAATATATTATAAGGTTTTCTTATCCAAATATACCGTAAAACTTCTTGTCGTGTCGTGTCCTGTCGTGTTGTGGGAAATCCTGCCTTTTCTAGTTTTTGTATGTGCGCTACGAGGCGTTTCTCGTTGTCAAAGTCCAGTGTGGGATGTTTTCCTGAAAAATAAAAAAATAATAGGTAAGTATAGCCCAAGTACCTGTGAATAAGTAATAGAGATATGAGGCATATATCTCTATTACTTATTCACAGGTAAGGGCGTCTATACTCAGTCAATAGTGGGGCCTCTATCCTTTTTAGTAGGGATAGACGCCCCAGCAAATAAATAAAAATACTTAAATAATTTCGTAATTTTATAAACACACCATAAATATAAATTATACATACTATTTAAATAACAATACACACTTAAAACTTACCTTCGAAAACGAAAGTTCTGAACACGTCAAAATGTCACTGTCACAAGAATCATGCAAGCGCGATAAAATTTTGCAACGTTTTTTTAACTCAAGCGGTGACACTGCACTCCTGTCGAAGCGCGTGTGCGGACTGAGCTGAGCGGGGCAAGATCTGTAAGAGGAACTTGGTACTAGAGCGTGAACTTGGTTTTAAATTCTCTTTTTTTAAGGTGCGGCGTCTATCCTCCAAGGGCGTCACTTGGTACTAGAGCGTGAACTTGGTTATAAATTCTCTTTTTTTAAGGTGCGGCGTCTATCCTCCAAGGGCGTCTATCCCACTTTTACATTAAATTGAAATTCATACCAAATACTCAGGCCTATAATACCTTTAAGCTGTAACAAAATCAAACTTCTATGTCAACGCAATCAAAAGAAACAGCAATTTAAGCTGCATATTTGGAAACTCGCAAGTACTCGCAAGGGAATCAAAACCTAAAGGGTACTTCCAGTCGACCTAGAATCTTGAAATTTGGCATGAAGCAACATTTTATAGCACACATAAAGGAAAAATTCCGAAAACCTTAAATTTTTAGTTGCATTACAAAATATATTAAAAACCATTGTAATGTTATGAATCTCATTTTGCAATAAAAATACCATAGTTATGACTCGATTGTCGTAATGAACGAACTTTGTAAACCTTGCAGGTTTGTACGGAACCCTCGGTGCGCGAGTCCGACTCGCACTTGGCCGGTTTTTTTTTGGAAATGCTCAGGGTGGTAGTCCCTTTCTTCTCCGAATATCGTACGTCCGAAAATCGTTATCCCAAACGCGTTTTCCAAAATCATCACTATCCATAATGGTGTTGTATACGAAACTTTGTTTTACCTAATCGTCTACAACTATAATGGTTTTGTGTCATAAAATTGAGTGCTATAATAATTAGACGTCCTAATTTTACTAGCTATAAAATCACTTGGTCTAAGTGTGAGTTGACATAATGAATGTTTGTCCGAATGGTGGTTTATAATAACAATGGGAGTCCGAATCCGAGGGTTAGTTTTTTTTTTTTCAAACCCTAAAATAATATGCATGCTGCATCCCTGCATGCTGCATGCTTGCTTGCATGCTGCATGCTTGCTTGCATGCTGCATACTTGCTTGCATGCTGCTTGCTTGCATGCTGAATGAGCAAGGCGAATCCGACTTGGCCGTGATAGGTTATCGTACGAAGGCTTTACCTTCAGGGGTTAAGTATTTTTTTAAGATTTATGTTAGTATAGAAAACCGATGTCTTTAGCAAATTATCGATTGCAATTTTTAAATCAGAAATATTCAGGACATTCATTAACATTTATGCAATTTCGATTTTAGTGCTCGATATATTATGAGAAGTGGCGTTAGGACTAAACACTTTTATGAGAAAAGATTTTATAGGTTATAAATATTATAGATTGTGATAGTTATAGCAAATAATTTTAGGACATATTACAATTCGTAATTATGATTTTAGGGCAAGTGATATTATGAGACAGTAAATTAGGGCAACCTATCATTCGGGCAAATGATAATTATGTCAGAAAACATTATGACACGTTAAATTATGGAGAAGAATTTTATGAGACACAATAGAGAACCGCTCAGGGTACCTGCAGTTTAGGCCTGTATTGCAGAATTCGTGGGCTTCTGAATGTTCCATTCACCATGAAAGCAAAAATGGCGTGACCCCGTTTAGGATGAAGTCGTGAGCGGATATTATGTATACTAACCACGTCTTTCATTACAAAGATAAGCCTTTCACAGGTTGTTTGACAAACTAACGCATCTTACACAACCTTTCTTCGGTGAGCGAACAAAACCTTCGCACACAAGCCTATTGAGCCATGTATTGTATATCTTGTACCAAATGTACATTCAGTATAGTATACATATACATTAGAGCTTCCGCACCTCTGTCACGCACTCTGGCTCATTTCCTTCCTACTGCCTCACACCTGCTGTTTACACCAATATTTTCATATCAAACCTTTCTTAGACCACCTTCATACAAGAATCCACTCAAAAAGCTATCAGTTAAGGTTCAGTTTCAGCTGCGAAGTGTGATGGAATTTTCTTTCGCAACTTGTTATGGGCAGAAACAACGACTTGGCGTTGAAAGCAAATCTTGTCACCGTAAAAGTTACGAGTTGATTAGATTTTATATGAAATTCAATCCGCATAAAACATTTCTCAAAACTTTATTAGTATGAAGACCTGGCTTGGGTGAAATTTCATTTATTTTCATGTAATTATGGAATAGTGATTTGGTGATAAATATTGAAGTTTTTGAGCTCAAATATTGATTTAAAACAAATTAAATTTAACGAGAACATAAGCTTCCTTGTATATAAAACAAAATACCTATAAATACCTATAAACAAAATACCTAATAAAATATAATATGTTTCAAGTCGTGTATTAAAAATGTGCAATTTTAAATTTGGTAAAGTAACAATTTGTTTCATAACAATTAGCTGAATAAAAAATAAGTTTCCTGTTTCTTTAATTCTGAGCAAAAAAACCTTTACCAGATAATACAGTTGAAAGCTAGCATAGATTTGTTTCCTAACCAGTTGCGTTGCAGGTTTACCTTACATTTTTGACTTTTTAATAAAAATAGCAAATTACACACATGAACAATCGATTTAAAAATTACAATTAATTTCAGAAGTACATCTGTACTGTAGGCCCACGTTTGTTTGTTTTATACTCGTATAGTTAAAAGAACTGTTCATTATTTGAAATGGAAATTGTCGTCCGATCCGATGTCCTATGATATTTAATACAGTGGCTAACTGGACTATGCCGGGAGTAGAAAGCATTTTATTCATGACGTCATCGTTATCGGAGCGATATAAAACCAGTGTTACAGTTGGACATGGTTGTATATAAAATACAAAATCGTACAACAAAATAATCTCAACTCTTCGCCATAATTCTTAAGTCTGAATTATTGTGATTCCCAAACAAAATTATCTTGCTAGTAATCAAATCTGAGCGAGATTCATCCAAAAACATCCGATCAACACAATTATTTTACCAAACCAATGGTACGTAAATTATCCTCACCATTCTCAATCAGTTCACGAACAATCGTGGATTTGATCAATCACAGTGGGAAACATATCGAATCGAACCAAATTACATTATTACGAACGATTGTTTCTTCATGAGGAGGAAAATCGGTGAAACATTTTACGTCATTTGCTGAGGTTTTTTCAGATGTGTTAATGTCGCTTTTCGTGTAGGAACGTTTTTTGTCTCATGTTTGTTTGGATACACCGTGAATGTACCTTTTTTTTTAACCAATTTCATTTAGCAAGCCATCAACTCAAAGTCAATCATATAGGTTTTTATGTTTTTGAAATGACCAGTGGTGCTTAGTTAAGCAACACGCGCCGAACGACGGTTTGTAGATAGCGCCAACAATTTATAAGATGCTAACTTTATAAGATGCTAAATTTTAGAAGCCACCAGATCGGTGACAATATCACATTTAATAATAATAATAGGCCTATATAGGTCACACTGCTGAGCACAGGCCTCACCTCAACTATGAGGGGAAACGACCCATACTCCAACACGTGTGCTCAGTGCGGATTGTTAAAGGGGTGTAAGGTTAGTGAGCAACCTTAATGTCAGATGTTATCAAGCCACCCTTTTTTTTTTCGTGGGGAATTCCTCATGGATACCTCGCTGCCCGGGGGGACGACGAGGTTATGTCGGACTCTTACCGACTAAAACCCCACGGCACTCAATCCCACGTGTCGCCCTTACGGGCTGCAGCGGGTGCCACCGTTTTTTGACAAGTCCACCACACTGCCACGCCTGAGTTCTCTTCGCTTCCCGGCGGTTCACCCTGCCACCGGTACTAAGCCCCCTCGCCAAGGCGAGAACTCATGAGGGGGTATCAAGCCACCCTAAGGTCTCTGAATAGGCTTAAAGACTTACATCTGACGACGTCAAACGGGGACCAACTGCTTAACGTGCCTCCCGAAGTACGGAGATGCCCGTTAAATACATCTCCAAATTTCGGCCAACCGTCCATCCTATTTCCGACCCGGCGTGTGTTGTTTTACAACACCGATCTTTGCCGATCACTGTCATAACTGCGCCACGGGCACTTCTATTACATTTTATATCAATAAGTTATAGCTATTTCTGAAATAATTGTGATACAAGAGTTAGTAAAATAAAGTTTTTTTTACTTACGCCATTTGTCGCCATTCGTCATTTGAAAAGCGCGTATGGAATTTTAGAGAACTCTGTGTGCCTGCTGAAACACTAAAGGTATCGGGACCTGACCAACAGTGCATACGAATATAACCTGCAAAATTGGTTTCATGTATTCGCGCTCTTTTTTCTTCGGCAACTTTTTTATTGGCTCAATTCGTTACAAAAGCCGGTCGCGACCCAGAGTTTCATTTGCGCTAAAATAAGAAGGTGCAAGCGACCTCGCGCAGTTTAGTTACGATCCGCCATGCGGATACTGCACTGCATACAAAACTAGCCTATGCAGGGGTCAGCAACATTCACTGCTTTTACGTCAACTCAAAATCAATAATATATTTATATTTTTGAAATGTAGAAAGCGTCAAAAATTTATAGGATGCCATATTGAAGAAATTATTGCTATTACTGCATTAATAGTGATACAAGAGTAAGAAAAATAACGTTTTTTTTTACTTCCGCCTCACGTCTTTACTTTTGCGTCATTTGAAAAGCGTGTATGAAATTTCAAAAAACCCTGTGTGCCTGCTGAAACACTAGATCGGAACCTGACCGACAGTGCATACGAATACCTGCAAAATTGGTTTCATGTATTCGCGCTCTTTTTTCTTCGGCAACTTTTTTATTGGCTCAATTCGTTACAAAAGCCGGTCGCGACCCAGAGTTTCATTTGCGCTAAAATAAGAAGGTGCAAGCGACCTCGCGCAGTTTAGTTACGATCCGCCATGCGGATACTGCACTGCATACAAAACTAGCCTATGCAGGAGTCAGCAACATTTACTGCTTTTACGTATTGTTATATTGATTTTACATAAAAATGTAAGCAAAGGTTTTTAAGCATTAGACACAATGTTGGAAGGCCGCAGAAAGGCACTACTACTTATTTACCTTAGCATTTCCTTCATTTGTTTCGCGCGTTTTTGTTCAAAATTCGTTACTTTGGCAGTCAAAATCTGCTGAAACATGCCATCAGCATTGAAAATATTGTCTAGACGATAGTATTTTTATTAGTAAAGAAAACGTTATTATTCGAAAACGTTAGCTGTTGGCGTCAGCTCTACAATACTGCCCATTATGTACGAATACTTGTTCGTGCGACCCTTTAGAAAATCGGCTTGGACCTCCTTAGACGCCCATAGGCCCTACCTTAACTTACACTTGCGTTTTCACCACCTACATTAGTGACTTTATTCTTCTACAGTTAACCTCATTTCTCAGTTAATCACGAAACGAAATAAAAGGTAAAAGAAACACAGTCCTCTTGACAACTCGTCGAAAGCTTAAGCTTTCTCAGTAATCATGTTAGGCCATTACACTTAATTACTAGTAACACGAGTTAAATGCATGTTGCAGGTTGCGCGCCCCTGCATCAGTTAGTGCAGTCAACTCTACAATTCGCACTGGACGTGGATGGAGCGCTGGCATTAGTCTAATGTTCAGCACTTTAGATTGAAAATGGCGCGGCACCGAGCGCCGCTAACGCACTCACTTTGTATCGCGGACGGTGACATATTGACAGGCGATTATTACCTCTATTGAGTTGTTAGAGAAGTAACACCGTGGATAGCTTGAAGGGTTCGTTAGTATATGGATATGACCTGCCGTTAAGGAATAATTAACGGTTTGGTTGCTGTACTTCAAAATATCCCTTATTGTACTTTGATATTTTGTGCGGCAGTATACCTTTTTTTTCGTGGGGAAATCCTCATGGATACCTCGCTGCCCGGGGGGAGAGGTTATGTCGGACTCCTACCGACTAAAACCCCACGGCACTCAACCGTGGCACTTTGGCGGCGAAGCTGGATCATACCGTAAGTAATACCGCACTGCTCCGCCGCCAGTGCTAGCTCCTAATGGGGCCCCCTCCAACCGACCCCCCAACAAAGGGGGGAGGCCACGAAAGCGCCTGCAGTACGCAGGCACTTTCGTCGTTACGGTGGATGCCGTGCAATGCAAGCCAGAGCACCCCCGCACTCCGGCCCGCTGGCACCCACTGTTCGCAGTTGTTGGGTGGCTCCGCTGCCGCAACCAACGGTATGGCCCCGCCAGGCCGCGACGCACAGGGGAGATTAGCCGCGGATTACTGGCCCCCACCAACCGATTGTGCGCCGCAGCCTCCACCACGCGCCTCATGGCGCCCCACTGACCCCGCAATCCCACATGTCACCCTTACGTGCTGCAGCGGGTGGGTGTGCAAGCCACCAAACTGCCAGGCCTGAGTTCTCTTCGCTTCCTGGCGGTTTACTCTGCCACCGGTACTAAGCCCCCTCGCCACGCCAGGGCGAGAACTGCGACAGCCTTGCGACAGTATACCTACTAACTAGCACAGACAACTTCTTACACACCGTTAAAATTATTTTAGATTGTTGTAATGAGACCCAAACATCTAATTCCCGCCTAGACAGAATGTTATCCTATAGAGGGCCAGGGAGGATCAGTACTCGCGGCAGTAGAGTTATAAAACAAAAATCACATTTTTGAGACTTGCTAGATTGTTTTATTGATAGTAATCAACCACATTACGAACAATAAGGTCGGAGAGATAAATAATAAGAAAAACCCTTATTCTGACATATGGAAATTAAAGAAATACCTATATAAATTAGATGATTTTATGGTGTATGTAGGGCTAAATCAAAAATGAAAGTTCTGCAGAACGAAATTCAAATTTAAACTTGAAAGTGCAGTTTTTTTTTGTGTACAGTAAGCTTGTTCGGAGTTTTCAGCCATCGTGGAGGTTATAAAGTCCACGGGACTGGAAGTTAACGGCATCGTTACAGTCTCGCTTGAGTCCTCACAGGCCAGTCTTTACAGACATCCAGAACGTCAAGCCATGACCGTTGTAGCTGCGATCCCTGATTAGACCTAATGTTGGACTCCCAAATCTTAATCACGATCGTTCTGTCCACTCAAACCGATTACCGGGGTCAAGCGAATAATCCGTCCTGTATGTGTGGCCAGTGTAGCGTGCCTGCCACGGCAGCTGATCCGCGATAAGATGGCCGCCGGCCGCCATCTTGGAAGCCATCTTGGCGTAATTGGACGCCATTGTCCGGGCTTTGTTTCACAGATTAGCGGAGATTTAGCGCTCAGATCGGCCACTTGACTTGCTAGTTTGTGTGGTCATTAAAGTTTAGAGGTACTCTTGAAAGATTCGGATGCGATATTGACTCATCTGATAGTCGGCAATGATAGGCAACTCAACTACGCTTTGTCTGAAGACCAGGACGGAGCTACGCTTTGTCTGAAGACCAGGAAGGAGTGTACTTAGAGTTGTTCGTCACCTTGAAAACTAGCAATGCTTAATTAGATTTCTGTAAAATTAGATACATTCTATTGAAAGTTACTCAATAGGTCAACCTCCAAAGAGGTATTAGAAATTTAATAAAAATGCGAAAATAGCACTCTATTTTCACATCAGAACACATCATTATGCCAATAGTTATTAAAATACATAAGATGAAATACAAAAAAGACAACTAGCAATTTTTTCCCTATTAGTGTTTTTTTTTAATTGTATAGTTTATCTAGACGTGGAACCATAACGCGTCAGCTGTCAAGCAAGCATCCGAAATTGCCTCAGCAAACATTACGTTAACGTTAATACAGCGATCAGGCCCGAAATGAGGAAAAGAACCAGGCTCCGATGTTACCCCATTTCTTGCGCCTGAATTATTGCCCATAAGCGGGGCGTCGGAGAGTAATGACGCGTGTCGGTTGACGTATGACACGTGACGGGTGACGCATGACGCGCGACGCTGTCGCCCACTTGACCGGGAAGAGGGAAATGGGATACTGTGTTTTCGCTCGGGAAGGCTGTTGGACGTCATTTGTCAATTTGTCGTTGTATTGTTTTAGTTGGAATATTGTGAGGAGTTGCAAATCACTGAAATTAATTTAAATGCAAATAAAAACTAGTACAGCGGTCTGTAAGTGCAAAAACCCCTAAGTAGATATTTTAAGTGTATGTGTCAAAGGATAAAGGTAACATACGCTCTCACGACATCCAACATTTATTCGGTGTTGTGGTGTTGTCATCAACACTAAGTAGTTGTTTCGGACTGATTCGAACTCGGGCCACACGGATTCCGAGGCAAAGTGCTTAACCACTGGGCCACAACACTCCCAACGAAGTTTGATGCTATTCTTGAAGTCACTGGTTCAGACGGGACAGGGTTAACTCATTTACATAACATTTCAGTATTGAAAGAAGTTTTCTAAAAAGTCCTGGTGAGTGTCCTTTTTTTTTTTTTTTTTTTTTTTCGTGGGGAAATCCTCATGGATACCTCGCTGCCCGGGGGGACGGCGAGCTTATGTCGGACTCCTACCGACTAAAACCCCACGGCACTCGACCGTGGCACTTTGGCGGCGAAGCTGGATCCTTTTTTTTTTTTTTTTTTTTTTTCGAGGGGAATCCAGTTTACGGACATCCCGCCCTCCGGGGGAAGGGCGGGGGTGTGTCAGACTCGCCCACTTGGGAATACTGACTAAACCCCCCGGTGCTCCAACGCTGCCATCATGTTGTTGGGATCGTGGGTATCGCTTTGTCGCGCTTCCATGAACCCGGCAACGGCTGTCCACGTCTGGACCCATCTTGTGTGGTAGTATTACACCACTAAATCACCTTTTGGTCAGGGGCGAAGCTGGATCCTACCGTAAGTAATACCGCACTGCTCCGCCGCCAGTGCTAGCCCCTAATGGAGCCCCCTCCAACCGACCCCCCAACGAAGGGGGGTGGTCACGAAAGCGCCTGGAGTACGCAGACACTTTCGCCGTCTCGGTGGACGCCGTGCAATGCAAGCCAGAGCACCCCCGCACTCCGGCCCGCTGGCACCCACTGTACGCAGGCCTTACTGGGCCCGCAACCACGAGCCACCCAAAGGGCGGCTCCGCTGCCGCAACCAGCGGTACGGCCCCGCCGGGCCGCAACGCACAGGGGGGATCAGCCTCGGATCACTGGCCCCCACCAACCGATTGTGCGCCGCGGCCTCCACCACGCGCTTCAGGGCGCTTGCAGGCCCCACTGGCCCCGCAATCCCACGTGTTGCCCCTGCGGGCTGCAGCGGGTGGGTGGCTAGTCCACCACACTGCCACGCCTGAGTGAGTCCTCTTCGCTTTCCGGCGGTTGGACGCTACCACCGGTACTAAGCCCCCTCGCCACGCCAAGGCGAGAACTCATGAGGGGGCTGGTGAGTGTCCTAGGACAACGTTCGTAGCCCTGTGTTTAAACACTCTGGCTCAGAGCCCGTTGGTCCCGAGTTCAAAACTGATGCCCATTAGTACGATGGGCTTCAATCCTCTTGGCAAAATGTGGGCTTCTGAATGTTCCGTTCACCATGACGAGAAGTGGCCGTGAAGGTATGTTATGTTATGTTTAGAAGTAAGAACACGCGGACAAAATCACTATCAAC
Organism: Udea ferrugalis; assembly: GCA_950022985.1. Classification (NCBI taxonomy): domain Eukaryota; kingdom Metazoa; phylum Arthropoda; class Insecta; order Lepidoptera; family Crambidae; genus Udea; species Udea ferrugalis. The sequence goes on from OX465521.1 coordinate 2,541,929, forward strand.
GGCTAGTATTCAACTAAATCGACTTGATATCGTGTTTAAACTACGCCATTATAATCAGGGTTGTAGAGGTCAATTTCCCGTATCATATAACCGTTCTGTCATGCGATGCCTGTTGCTTGACCGGCGGAAATAGGTTATGGTGTCACTGAATATTCCCTAAGGGAGGGGGTTACTTGCTGTAATTTGTTACAGTTCCGTATACGGGGACAAATTTATTTTTTCAACTTCTCATGGCCATTTGGGACCGAAAAAAGGTTAGATGAATTTCTCATACCATAACCATTTTTATGAAATAATACTATTTGCGATCTCTGAAGAACACTTAAGGCTTTACCATGTTAAAAAATAACGTTCAAGTTGAACAAGCTTAATACTTAAAGTATTTTTCTTTCTTTTTGTTGATTTATTCATTTTGCACACCAAGTTGGCCTAACTTTGCCTGATGATGTCCAGATATGAGGTTAGGATCTCACCTTGAAACTAACGTAAATGCTTTTACACGCCCTGCCTAAGTCACCGGTGATTGGCGATCCGCTGTTGCCACCAGACTATGAGTACCTCCAATATTGTTTTATAAATGAAAGAAAAACTTACGAATAGGTTGTTCCAAGTAACTGAATGATTGGAAAACCAGAAAAAGATACACCTTTCGTTTCGCCTCAGGAGGGAATCGAACCCGCGTCTACCGCAACCCGGGCGACTGTACCAGCCACTGTGCTACCAAGACCATTAACAGACCGGCCGAATTCTTCTGATATATTTCACGTGGTAGCCAGGTTTGTTACAGGAATGTTTAGGCGACCCTTACCTTGCCTTCCCGCCTGAAGCCAAGACCGAATATCTTTTTCTGGTTTTCCTATCTTTAGTAAGATGATAATGCAATATCCCTAATGCTAAAATGAAATATCTGTCTGATTGATCTCCCTTTTACCGTCAAATTCAAAAGCGCAAACAAAAACACTTCCCCAATATAACAACTTTAATTGCCAAAACCGAAATTGATTGTAGAAACATCTGTTATGGCTTGTCTAATTGGTGAAGTTGCCAAAGTTGGTGAGTTTGCCAAAGTTGGTGAGTTGGCGGTGCGCCTCATAATGTTTCGGTTAGCCACTGCAATGGCCGGAGGCTATGTGAATGGAGTTTAGGTACGACGGTAAACAAACGATGGGCGGAAATTTGATATGAAGCTGGTAGATGTGGCTGCATTACTTTTTAGCCGCAAAGTTGTCCGGCGGACATCACTTCACATCTCGGTGCTTCAAGCTTAATTCAATCATTAATAATCAATTTAGCTTTTGGTTTTGTACGCAGCTGTCTTGGAGTCTCAATTAATCGCATATCCTGTCACCTTGGTCTGCTGGAAGAAATCTCTTTTTAGAGATAAGCTCACCTGTACTTTTACAGTCCTAAATATTGTTCATTGTAATTGTCTTTTTGTGTACAAAGTAATAAATAAATACGCTTCACTCTAAATGAGTATTTTCTCTCATTTTGTATGTAATTATAAGAACATTTTATTTGGCTTAGTTCTTTTCTGTCAAACGACCACAGTCGCAAATAAATTGAATTTAAAAGATAATTCAACACTCGGGAAGTAATTTTTGGCGCCCACTGGAATACCACATAGCTGATGGAGAGGGACGATTCGGTCTACGATTGAGTGATAAAAAATATCCGAAGAAAAGCTGTAACCTAAAAATCTGTTGCGAGACAAAAAATTCTGCACCTAATTTCACAAAACTTTTTACACACAGGCACATTCTTACATCATCATTCTACGAGTATGACATGAAGGGATGGGACGATAGCTCGACACGACCGGAGGTGAGGCGCAGGACCGAATACTTAAGCCTATCCGACAAATGAAATCTTTCATTTCGGACTAAAGATGATCGTACAATCAGCATCAGCAAAATGGCCTTTCAAGGTGTCCAATTGTTGTTTGTGGCGTCTTTCAAATCGAAATCAAGTGAAAGATTATTTTGATTTCTTCGAATCTTATCTCATTTTTATCAATTTTGCTGTTGAGATCCCACTGCTTAGCATTGGCCGCCATTCCTCTTCTCCAAGCAAGCGTATTTTGAACCTTATTAGGCCTGACTGTTGAAAAGGCAAAGCTCAATTAAAAAACGTCATGAAATATATTGTCCTCAAATAACATAGATATATTTGGAAGGTCTCATGGTTGTGATACTAAATGTACAGTTACAAGCAAAGGTTCTATTAACGCCAGTCTAATATTGGCAACGTGTTATCTCAGCAACGTGTTATCTCAGCAATGCTAGCTGTTAAGTTATTTTTTATTTTTAGCATTAGGGATAATGCATTATCATCTTACTAAAGATAGGAAAACCAGAAAAAGACATTTGGTCTGTTGGCGTCAGGCTTACCGCAAGCGACTGCATTCGCCCGGTTTGCGAAAGATGCGAGTTCGATTCCCGCCTGACGCCAACATACCAAATGTCTTTTTCTGGTTTTCCTATCTTTGAAATTAGCTGTTTACTGTACTATTGGTGGTCGTTTCCCACTATTTTATTACTATGAAGATTGCTATCATGTTGTCTTAAACGAAAGTTGAGCTATCAACCCTCCCCTAATCCTAGTTAGTTCGCTATCTATTAGTAATGGATGTGGCTCGTTCGACCAACTTTTGATTAAGTTAGATCCGTGGGGCTTTTTGTACCATCCTCGTGTAAATCGAATTGTTGGGCTTCACTAATTGATACGTTTTTGTTGGGACCGCGGGATCCCAGGTCGTTTAAAGTTTCTAACGCTGTTATTGTATTGGATAAACAGCAACGACATTTAAAAGAGGTATAGATACGTTATGTCAGTACTGACGCGAAGTCAAAAATTGTCCCCTGGCGTACGTATCCTATGATTTGACGTGTGTGCGATAGCATGATTATTTACTAGAGCGTAAACGATACAGATACAGTTGCGCAGCGTTGTCTCAAACTGTCAATGCTTTGCTCAGGTGGTCGAGAGTCCTGATTTTGGGTTCCACTTTTTTAGCACAAGAAATCTATCTAAGTATTTTTACTGTAATATCATTGATAAACAGGCGTTATTTATCTCGGAAGAAAAACAGCCTGAAGTAGGTGAGTTCCGATGGGATTAAAAAAACACTTTGTACCTACGATCCCGGGCTGCCCTTCTACGGTTTCAGGGCCGATCCGATTCCAAGACGAGATAATAATGTTTGAGAAAATATTAAAGAAATAAATCTGCCGAAAAATATTTCTTCGATAATAATTACAATCAATCAAATCAATTAGTCTCTCTTTTTATAACCCTTTAACTACTTGGCTATAGTACTTCCCTACATACCACAAACTTGGCTGGAGTAAAGGTCACACTCGATTTTTTCCATTAAGCGGTCGCTGCTCCTACTTCTCAGCCCAATAGCTATCAGTTATTCGCACACAAATCGTTGATATTTATTTGATGTTGTTTTCCTTTGTTCGATTCATAAAATTCGCAAGTTTAAATATTTTACCACAAAGTTATTGTCGCCTTTATCAAAAATATAACAAGTGTACATTGCACGAGTAAAACACCTGAACCGGAACGTATTTTTATTAAAATATCACCAATATATCAGTCGGTTCAATTATCCCCCAGCATTAATATTCCATTACAGACACAACTATTAAAGTTTAATTTTATTTGTACGGACTCTATCAACAGCGTTTGCACAATAATTTGGCCCGTAGGTCGATGTGGTAGAGTTTGTATTTGTGTGAATGTTGTTGGAATACATCCATGGGATACGTTTCGTCCCCCGCAAATCATGTGCGCCAGAGTGATGTGCCAACTGAAGATAGTCAAAACTCGAGTTGAAATTCATGTAACTCGAGTTAACTAAGTAAATACTGGAAGAAAGCCCATTCCAAGTAAGTGTTGCCATCGTCCGAGCATTAAAGTGTGTAAGAGCATTATGTAGGTGTGGGAGGAATTTCAATAGAAATGTTTTTTTTTATGTATATTGGATAAAATCTTATTTTTTTATGCTTCACTTCACCTGTTGTTTACACACACTGTTTGAATTTAATTAAACTGTTTTTTAAAGACACTCAATAGTGTTCACAATACACTCATATATTCGTCTGATGCTACAATATTCAAACTCGAGTTAACTCGAGCTAAGTCCAACTCGAGTTGACACAATACATCACTACGCCAAAATGTCCTGGTGAAAATAATAAAATGCGTAACGGAACGCTTTTGCGCTGTCAGGGGAAACATTTGCATTGTGCTGCCGTTTGCGCTGAGGATTGTACTTTCTGATGAAATGTTTTTAGGAATAAGTTCTTTGTGATATGAAAAGAAAAACGCGTGAAGAATACGTCCGCACTTTGCATCAGTGACTTGTTATGCTATTAAAGTGTTTTTTGCGAATGTGTCAAGAGCTACTGATAATGCGCAATCCCTTTCAGTTCTATTGAGATTTTACGGGACATCATGAGCGTGAGCGTGGTTTAGCGTTGATTGACGCTTGTGAATTCGGGGGGTAAATTGGATGCACTCAAAATAACGGTGCGAATATTGGATGCTTTGTCTTAAGGCTTACTCTAGCTACTGAGCCCTTCAACAGTTGGCATTGAGCTCGCAGAATAGAATGCGCTCCAGCCTACAGTAACCTCAACTGTTGAGGTGAGGCCTGTGTCCAATAGCAGCATGAAAGAAAGCGAATGATTGGTTAAGGTCACAACAAGAAAAGGCATCGTGGCCCAGTCGCTAACCACTCCTCCTAAGAACCCTTGGAACCCTGAATTCAAAGCTGGCCGCAACATCTACTTTGTGAACATCAATGTGGTTTACACTCTGGTGATGGAAAACATCGACAAAGAAACCCAAGCAACCCAAATGACGGCGGTATGCTTGCCACTTACCACGTTGGGCTTGAAGGCTGTGAGGGTGGGCTTCTGAATGTGTCATTCACAATGACGGCACCGGTCGTGCGTATAGTATGTGTTTATCTTATGTAGACTCAATGATAAGTACGTGATGATAAAATTGTCGACGATATAAATACAGTATAAAAACATAATGTGACTCTACCGCTGTTACAACCAGAAATGAAAAGCACACGTTATTACAAAAATTGCAGTCTGATTGTACACACACTGTCTAAAGAAACACGTTCCATTGCAGCTACACAAATGAGCGAATGTTCAGTTGTTCTTGGAGCAAAACACTGGGTTTCAGCTTCCGCCCGAGGTTACGAGGGGCGCGAGACCGTATGCATAGTCAGCGACTCACACCCACTTTTAACAAACATTTTGCTACAAAACATTTCGGTTTATTTTGTGTCTGGAAATCTGGAAAATACACACATCTCCAAAAGTATTTATGTATTGTATTGCACACTTTTACACTAGGTAGGTACACGTTACATTTAAAACTTATTGTAAGTATTTTAAATATTTATTTTTATCCACTCAGTTGGTCCCACTGAAAATCAATGTCTGAGCCTATCAGGTCCAGGCATTAGCTGAGTAGGGTCCATTTAATTTTGGACATCGTGACTTCGCTGCCTGATGAAAATTATTCTTTGTATTTCTATTTTTTCCTTTTTTCTAGCTATGTTGTTTTGTATGTTTTGTATCTGTTGCGATGCTCAGAATCAATAAACGTTTTTTCTTTCTTTCTTTCTTCTTCTATTTCATAACCTACATCTTGAACACGGGATATGCATATCAGAATCACAAAAGACAAAAACACGTCTAAGGCTCACAATGTAAGTACGTTTATTCAGTTATCTTCACCCCACCGCACTTCAGAGTTGTGCCCGCAAAATGGTAGTCGAAGTGGTAGTCATGATTGAAATCAGTCGGAACATCATCACACGCAACTATTAATGTATTTGAAAACGCACTGCCCCGACAGGATTTTCACACATAATCCTTAACCAAAATTAGCCAAATGGCTATCGTCGTGTTTTGACGATTCTAACGAACAGCCATTCAGCTTTAAACATAGATAGTCGATAGTCCGTTCGCGTTAAGAATGCAGTATTTTTTTATTTTGATAAGTGGTTTCGGTCTCGTTACGACATTTTAATTTAATAGAGCACATTGCAACCACTTCGCTACCACCAGAGAACCACCTGCGGTTGACCACATAGCAAATACAGTGACATTTTGTTGTTACCACAACGAAACGACAACCTTCACTCAAAACTACTTTTTGTTACGATGATGGTGAGATTGCCGTGGACGACGGGTTCCTAAGAGTAGGTATTCTATTCTTGGTTGTTTGTGTTTCATCGACATTCTGATCGACCTCTAGGTACTGCAGTGTTCTTCCAGGAAGACCCTATTCCACTTGTTGGTAATTACTAAGAAAAACTGGACTAATTTGAGGACCTAACTTCACATCAATGCAACTAGGTTTTCACGTTGTAATAAATCTTATCATGCTATCTATCTAGAAATATAACGTGACAAGGTATATAAATCTACCAGAAAACACAAAAACGCTCAAAATATTCGACTAGCAAAACTTGTAAAAGTAAAAAAACCTCCACGAAACAAACACCCAACCCGAAATTGGACAAAACAAGAAGCAACATTAAAATTCTGCCGTTTCCCTCGCAAAATCTCACCATAAATCCTGCAATTTCCCTCACTGTGGCTTTTTAAATTCATCACGGGCCTAATAAGGCGAGGGCACACTGCCTCATTTATGAAATTAACCAATCTAATTATTCTACCGCGGAGAAGTGGACGTCGCCGGATGTCTGTAGGCTGCCGTAATTTTCCATGGGAACTCGTTAGGGGTCCTTTCTTTCCATCTTTGCGACGCTGATTTGTGTTTTGTTTCTTTTTTTAACTTTTGCCGAAAGCTAGGGAGGGCCGGTCGCGGGAAAAGTCTCGGGTTAGATTTCCGCAGAAGAAGCAAATCTTCACAGTTTAAATAGAGATTTGTGCGAGTCTAGGTGTTTGTGGTACCTTTGTTGTTCCTAGTTACCATAACTAAGTGAAATCTTACTTTCGGACCAAAATAATGTACTTATGTCATGGTTGTTGTTTATTTATTGCTTGTTTAAATATATCCGCTACCGTCTTTTATTCAATACTAGCGGCCGCCCGCGACTTCAACATGTGGACTTAGGTAAAAATAAATATTACCTATATCTTTATAAATTGTAGCCTATGTCCTATTCCGATGCATAGGCTATAATAATTGTAAAGTTTCATCAAAATCCATCCAGTAGTTTTTACGTGAAAGAGCAACACGGCACACATATCCATCCAAGCATAAAAACTTTCGCATAATATTATTAGGATCATCAGTGCATGTCAAGTGTCAGAAAGTGCACAATCGAAAGTCAACTGTCCGAAATATGAAGCGATCCTTATCTTTTTGGCGATAAATTCGATGAAACGTTATTTTATTTGCGGGTCTTGCTGTTCCTCATAACGACAGATACTTACGACAACATTTGACCACTCCTTTCTGTATTTCGCAACCTCCTAATTTTTCTATTCCTTTCTTCACACATTACGTCACTTTTTTTTTTGTATTTACAATATTCTACAGACATACTAACAATAGCACCGTTGCTTTTCATCACAATAATAGAACCTGCAAATATTAAAGGCTCAAAGAGGCCGTCGGAAAGAAATGTTTACAAGCTGAAATTTGACGCAAATTCGCTTCAGTGTCGCGCGCCGGGCTGCGCTGAAATATTGCGTCTCAAACATAAAGAGAGAACGTATTTTTTCTTTAGCTATCAGGGTGACCACTCCAAACCATTTTTCCTTTTTGATAAGATTTTTTTGTGATAATTAACTATATCACAAAAATTTAACATAAAACTTGCCTAGTCTCATCCATCAGTTTAATGTAAAGACCAAATTTATCTGACTTATCGATGGAAGTAAAAGGAAGAAAAACTCTATAACCAGAGTGTGTCAATAATTTATGGCCTGAATGTGTGCTATTAATTAATGTGACTGGTAGGTTCATGTTGTAATATACTAACAACAATTGTAAAAAAGAGAAACAGTTGAAAAGAGTAACTGCTGAGTTTCTTGCCGGTTCTTCTCAGTAGGTACAGAAACAACTTTCCGATCCGGTGGTAGCGTCACATTGATTCAAGTACAGTATACCTATGTATTGTTTACATTTATTGTATTCATGTCTATTATTAAGTATGTTTTGTTTGGGAATTAGATTTGACGATTTAAAAGTACTTTTTAACAGGTTTATTTATTAAATAAAGCTATTTTTGATTTTTTATTTTAAATTTGATATTTTTGAAAAACGATTCGATACTAAATTCCGTCAATTGGACTAACCACACGTTGGGCGCCACTTGACATAATCTGCTTCTTTACCCCTTTTTTTGTTAAACGTACAATTTGCACATAACTTGAATAAACTCGCCTCTGTGTGTGTGTGTTTTGAGTTCAAATTTACTCTGGCTCGGCAAAATGTGGGCTTCTGGATATCCCGTTCAACATGACGGCCACAATCTGTGCCTCTGACTAGCTCAATTGGATAGTCGTATATTATGTCATAAGATGCTAGATTCAAACTATATGAAATTTTTGTTCATACGCTTGACATAACTTGAACTGTAATTAGTTGACTCGTCTGTCGTTCAAAAAAAATGTGCAAAAATAACATTGGGGACCCTACCGTCAAGAGTGCCGGTCGGTTGCGAGTCTCATAATTTTTCACTAGGGATACACACTGCTCTTTTTGCGAACAAAAATGAGTTTTTTGTCTCGCTTTGACGTGACGCGACAAAGTTTCAAATGAAAAGCATTTTCGAGCATTAAAGTGGCCACTAGATGTTTCGAAACAGCGTTTCGTTTAAACAATGTTGAGTTATTAACTTTTATTTCGTTTTTCTACTGATTTTGAGTTGAAATTTTTTATGTTATCTTTTGATCTAACTTTTTCGTCTTACTATCTTACTTATATTGAATTTAATTTTGTTTGTTTTGTCTTCCTTCACCCGTAACTGTGGGTCTAACTAACGGTCCAGAAAACTTTCTGAAGGAAGAAGGTTGTTCTCTCACGATAAGACCGATTTTACATACTTAGCACTTTTTCTTATGAATTACTACTGTAACTATTTATTAGTGCAATAAAGTATATCTTTCTATCTTGGTTATCGTTATCGTTTAAAAGAAAGTTTACATCAAAGCAAAGTTACCAAGTTTGCCTTGGTAAAAAGCAATTTAATAAACCGATTTAAAATGAAACCACTTCAGTAAAGAGATGTTACGCGCACAACAACTGCACATCATTTCCCAGTTAAGTGGCATACACACTGAAGGACGCGTGCAATCTAGTGTTGCTGAACTATCGATATTAGGATTGTCGATTTTATTGATAGAAAATGAAACTCAACTGATAAATGTGTGTGGAAAAACAGAGGTTTGACGTGTTTGTTACACGTTTAAAAGAAAAATACAGATTATTGACACACCGCACTTACGTAGATTCACTCTTCTTTTAGTTCAGTGTTAATTAGATTAATTCGAAAATAACTGTTTCGAATTGTTTTTGTTTTTATAATTTGAAAAAAGTTTGTGGTTCATATTATGCATTTATGTAACAGTTGGCAATCAACCATGTGTGCTAATTTTGTTTAGACGCTATTTTTTATGTTGGTAATCCTATCAATAAGTAAACAAAAAGGATATCTTATATTTTCAAAAAAAGGTTATACTCAAAAATGCTCATCTGAACTATTTTATTATTTCATAAATAACCCAACTTTGGTTAATAAGATACAGGTTTGTGTTATTTTGAAACACTGAATTAGAAACACGCAATGTGTTTAATTAGCACTCCCAAAAGTTTATTCACTAGGATGGCATTCCAGATAACATCACAACGCTTACTTCAATCATCAATACTTTCACTTTGAATTAGTATTTTCTATCATTTGTTTTGTTAATAATTTAAATATGCTATTCGGCTTAGTCTTTTATCTTAAACGAACACAGTCGCAAAGAAATGGAATTTTAAAAATAACTCACCACGACTGAAGTGAATTTTTTTCCCTAACCGGAATGCCATAGCTGTAATGGCAGGCTATCGGTAAAGTAAAATAGTAAAGTAAAAATGAACTTTGTTCATGTTAACTTATTAAAAAGCTCTTATGACAAGCCACATCATAAAAAAAAGGAATGTGATTCTACCACCGGTTCGGATGTGTTGATTGGACTAAAAAAGAGAAACAGTTTAAACAGTTTCTTGCCGGTTTTTCTCCGTACAGAAATAACTTTCCGATCCGGTGGTAGCGTCACATTTATTCAAGTATAGTATATTTATTGCATACATTTAATATTAAGGTATTCATGTCTATTATTATTTGTATGTTGTTTGTTAATTAGTTTTGACTATTTGTAAGAACTTGTAACACGTCTATTTAAATAAAGTTATTATTGTTTGTTCGTTTGTTTGACTTATCGATAGTCCGCTGGTCCATCGAGTGGCGTCCCTAGTGCAATGATGGCCGTGGTCATTGGGACCAGGCTGAGGTGCGTAACCTGACGGCGGATTGACGTGTGAATGCTGACTGCTCTTTTGTTTATGCGCCGGCTTTTTGACAGGAGAGTGAATAAGTCATTATAATTGTCAGGATTTTCACACGCTATTCCTTTGTGAATTATAGTTTGAGTGGTTCGATCTCATTGTTTGAAAAGTTTTAAGTTTTACTGTGAGTAACGAACGTGATTATCATTTACTCCACCAGTTGAGAAACAGCCGCACTCAGGGTTACCGTCAAAAAATAATGGTTATACATTTATAGAACCGTTTCGACTCTAATGTCAAAATCTGACACTTGTTACTGTAATCTTAAACATTTAGGGTAAGTTGCACCATAGTAGAAGTTAAAGTTAAAGTTAATTTTTTTGTTAAATTTGACAATTCGACGTCAATTTTGGTCGTCAAATTGTCAAATTTGACAAAAACTTTAACTTTAACTTCTACTATGGTGCAACTAACCCTTATTGTCGGTTATTGCTGTCTGTACATGTATGGTCGTAAAATACAAAACAGTGCACAAAAACCTGCCTTCTAGGCGTACAAAATTGAAGTTATAAATACCTACTGAATAACAAAATAAATGACAGTGAATAAATACAATTTGAACATTATCTCATGATCAATTGAACTAAAATTATGTACCACAATAGAAAGGAATAAGTTGCTAACTTCGTTGCTAGTTGACGTCTGTGAGTGTTTACTACCAAATATTTTTCCCGATCGCCAAAACTGTCATCTATCAAAGAAAGGATACAGCCTGAAAACTAGGGAAACATTCATGAAGCGTTCAATGGAATAACCACAAAAACACATGGGGGCCCTAATCTAAATAAACCCATAAACGGAGCGACCCGACCAATTTGGAGCCCGGCCTATCCCGCCCACTGACACATAACTAGGGCTTGCACAACCTACTTACTTGTACTTAATTAGAAATCTTTAGATTCTTTTTCTCTGTTATTTAACATAAGGCAATAAAAAATACCATGCCAATACAGGCTTTGCAGTCGTAAATACACAAATATTTTTATTAGAATCCAACCTCATTGCGCAGACTTCTTATCAAGGTTCAATTTCCGCCTGAAACCTAAGCCGAGTGTTTTTTCTGGAATTTATATATTTAATCTTTGGATTCTTGGAAATTAATAATACAAAAAAGTTGCCATTCAAATCCTATGAGCATTTGGTTTTAATCATTTCAATTCACATTTTATTAGCAAATAAAGGACAGAAACGTTTTTGGAAACCACCCGTGCAGCTAATGCCCGTTTTATTTATCCGATGGGGCAATTTTTTGCCTTAGGGCCCGCCGCGTAGCATAGAGCCCCATCTATCTAGGATGATAGCATCCTATTTTATACCACTGGATCCGTGACTACCAAAATAACATAACACACGCTCACGACTTTATTTACGCGAACAGAACATTCTGAAGCCCACATTGAATACGCCAAGTGAATTTTAACCCAACGTGCCAAGGGGAGGCCGCCACCTACCGCTCTCTAAGCGCTCTCGCCTACCGCCTGCCAGGTTGCTTGGGTTTTTTATCATTGTTTTACCCTAGAGTTAGCCGCAAATTATAAAATGAACACAAAATGGGTGTTCGGCCAGTCTTGAATTCGGGGCCACATGGGTTCCCGAGTGTGTCACTACTGAGCGACGCTCTCCAAAGTAATATTCTTTTCAACACACTTGCTCATAAAGTGGCTCTTATTTCACTGCAATGTGTGACTTTTTCATTACTGTTATTCACAAGTGAGTTATAGAGTTTTTTTTTATTGGTTGAATTGCTTTGTTCTTAAAAAGTTTCGAAACAAAAAAGATCGTGTTTAATAATACAAGTAATTATTAACCATTCTGTATTCGTGGACATGCATGAGTGTAGGCAAATGAAAGAAAACAGTGCAATATTGTTTCTCTAAATAAATGTCGCCTCAGCGGTAATCACTAACATTACACACTTGTACCATAATGTACTATTAACATGGCTTATATCAAAAGCAATTCCACGACGTCGCTGCAATAACAGCGGTGCCAACCCTGGAGCACAGCACCCGGCGCGCATATAAACCGTCTTAAACAACTCCTTAGAATCCTTTTACACGGGCCCGTACACTTGAGGACATCATCAAATATACATTTTGGGATATTAAGTCTGCGGCCGCACTAACGCACGACACTGTACAGACGAGCCCTTGAATATGTATGACACTTGAATTTAAGAAATAGAAACCCTTCGGTTTTGTTGGTACGCTAATATTTTAAATGTTGCTGAAGCAAATATTTTCAAAATATTTACAATTTTTAAATGAAAAATGATATCTTTATATCGAAATCGACACTAGATGTAATAATCATAACTTAAGAATTTAATAAATATTCACTCAATTGTAGCTATCGCTGGATTTCAAAATCATTCCTATTGTCTTAGCATGAATATCATGCTGGTTTTTTTAACCCTTAAAGTCTAGTCAACGGGCTAAGGGCACTTAAAAGTGAGCCACGATTTTAGTCTCGTTAGGGGGTTACTCCCCTCAAATTCACAAATAGGTATCAATCAGAGTTGAGCACGGCACATAATTCATGCCGTCGTGTAAAGTGTCTGTGGAACTGAAAGTGACTGCATGACTTTGAAGGTATGCTCAACTTTTGACGTTTGTGAAATACTAAGGGGGTATCAAACATATTCTAAAATTGTAATCCCACGTCCATTCAACGCGGTTCGATGTCCAGACAGTTTAACCCCCTTATTCATAAAAAACGAACGCAACTCTAAAGCATTGTTTAAGCAATTGACATGTTGTGTCACTTACTCGCAAATGGCGGCAGCAACAAGAATGATAGTGGCAAAACGATACAAAAGTAAAAGTGTTCAAAAGTTAAAGTGTTGTTGAAGAGCTGTTTAAGTTTTGTTTGAGGTTTGAATAAGGAGGTAAGACTTTGAAGGCGTGCTCAACTTTTGACATTTGTAAATAAGATCATCAGAAGGTAATTCTAAAATAGTAATACCGCGTCCATCCAACGTGCCTCGACGTCCAGACAGTTTGGGTCGGATTCGGCAAGACGCTGCCATCGCGGACGCATTAATGATGCAGACGGACTGAGACGTCCATGTCGCGATAATCGTATATGCTTAGATAATCATTATATTTGAATGGGTTTGTTTACTATGCCAAAGATGAATTTGCAAAATTAAAGACAAGAAATGCTTTGTTGTCCAAAGAAAACAATTACACAATGATTACAGAGATTCACAACTCTTAGTAATCTGCCGAGTTGAGATCTTCGTGGCCCAGTAATCTTACTCGGAACCCAGGTCCCACCTTCAAGTCTGGCCAGAACACCTCCTTTGTGTTCATTGTTCAATTTGCGTTCAGCAATCAGGATAACGGGTTAGGCTCTCACTAACGTTGGGTTCAATTTCGCTTTTCTGTAACGTTGTCGCACCGCCTACTTACCTACTTTTCTGCACTTTGGTTGACTGGTAGAGAATTCTTTTTTGACATACTGATTTGCAGTTGTACAATAATAAAAAATAATAAGCGCATGCGACTTTTATCAGCTCGATACGCGCGGGTGGTCGAGCAACTCTGCATTTCCGTTTAAATTATTTCCATTACAGGACATTTCTGCCCCAGCGACCTTCCGTTCGTGTTGGTGCTTTACCCATTGCCACCTGATAATGTAAATTCTTAACTAAATCAGAAAAAAAACAGCTTTTATACGTACCACTGCTAGGCAGAGGCCTCATCTCAACTTTGAGGTGGCGCGGGTCATACTCCAACACACGGACTCCGTGCGCATTACCGCAACTAAGCCCCACGAGTGACATATAGGACGTCAGCGGGACTAACTGCCTAATGCCGGCTCCACAAGTCGACAGACACGTCCGCGGACGCATCTGCAGATGGATCACCACGATTCTTCCACACGTCTGACGACACATCAGTCAGTACAGAGTAGCGAAGGCAGATGCGTCTGCCGACGTGTGGAGCGGGCATAACGTGGTTTCTGAAGCACGGAGATGCCCATCCTATTCCCGACCCGGCGTGTGTTGCTTTAGAAAAGCTATCGTCACCGATCCACTGCCACGGACACTCAATCAAGACAAGCAATATTAAATCGAAGTAGGTCAACGAAACCCGACAGAATTTAAAGTCTAATGGCGACCGCTTTAATCCAAACCGCGCAACATCTAAACCCATAATCAAGTTTGGAAGAACTGCGGTGTAGGCAGGTGTGGTGCAGTCTTCTCACACCCGTATGCCACTGCTGAAATAATCAGACCTTACATTTTATGCGGGCTGACTCAAAGAACACGGAAAGCTCATAGCTGCAAATGTGTGAAGCATGGAAATGGAGCTGCCATTTGAGATTACTTTGGTTTAGGTAGATTATCCCTGATATTGGTTCTGGACCAAGCGGAATAATAGAAATATCCATACTCTCTCAAACTTAAACTTCCTCCTTCGGCAATTTTCATCTTTGGAGAGCCATTGGGTTCGGGCCCATTTATGCCAGTAAATTAAACGAAAATCTTCTTATTTTATTTTATTATTTACACGTGTACATTTTCTGCATACAGTGATAAATGTATTTTATATTTCTGAACATCTATCCACCAAGTCGTCTCGGTAAAACCTCACCCGTAATCCCAGCTTGGATCCGCACAAAGCCCAGAGACTACGGTAAACAAAATTTTAGAGCAGTGTAAAGAGACGAGGGGTACAAAAAGACCCCTGTTTGCTTTGCTAATTGAATTCATTGTAGCTGCTTAAACGATGTTTGAAGTGGACGCGACGCACGCATTCATTACTGCAGGTTTAGGCTTTTTTAATCCGGAGATTTTGGAGACAATGTGCTATTTGATCAGAGCCCCAAATTAATTTGAGGGTATCGTTTGATGAGTTTCTGGATGATTGTCTTATTAAATTATAGAAAGATTGATGAACACTTTATTGCACACTAAATTAACACATTTGTAAGTAAACCATGTTCACATGAATGTACAATCAAGCAATCTCTTCCAGACAACCTACAGGCAGAGGAAATATGATAGGATGAGTTCGAAAGTGCACAATTAATTCCGAATTGGAAATTGTTTGTTTGAATTAATTGTTATTATCCTACTATTAATAGGAAATTATGAAGGCTACAGCCGGAGGATGCAAAAAAAACCAAAAAGTATTTAAAAAGAATTTAATTAAAATTACAATTATAACTAAGAGTGGTTTGACAGTGTTCGATGTAGGAACGAAAGTGAGTTGGCTCCCACGATGGTCGCCGGTGGCGCGATGTGCTGATGCAGCGCCTCGTGTCGTCGGTTGACGCAAATACTTGTTTCTAGGTAAGAACGGGGTCGCTGCATAGTCAGCGTATTTCCTTAGGTAGCTGAGCGTAACACCTCCCCCCGTAGATCAGCAACTATTGGAGAATTTTCTTCGAGAATGTTGCTGCAATGTGAAGTGGTGCATCTCGTTGCTTTTCTGGGATTTCTGCATATATGTCGTGAGATGTACCTTGATTGTTAAGATTACTTTCTCGGCGTTTCATGTAATATCTTCGAAGCAGTAAGACAATACTGAGTGCACATGCACTTGATAGTACTACGTAAAGAGGTATAGTAGTATGATATATGCTCTCTTCAATGGGTTTTCTTATCTCGATCGGATGCTGCAGAGATATCTTGGTGTTACTGGCGTGTAGATGTTCTAAGCTGATGGAGTTTAGTTTGATTGAAGGTCCCGTGGAGGGTGATACAGGACTTTCATATTTCGGAAGATTCATCATCTTGAGTGCAGTGCCTTTGGTGCGATCATTACTGTTGTTGATGGTGAATTCTGGCGATTGTAAGTAGCATCCAACTGGTATAGTAACGAGGAAGCTGCCTTGAAGTGTAGAGTAAGTATCTTTCCCGCAGAGGGTTTGGATCTTCGTAGACTTGGGAAAAACGACTATGTAATGTTTGTCGTCCAGCTTCTCCAGGGCTTCTTTGTCGAGTAGAACTGATGAGAGCTTGCATGTAGTGTCCAGTCTCTGCGTAGTGATGAGAGTCTGGATGCAGTCCGCTTGATCTCGTGGTTTGTATTGAGTTTTCGCCTGGCAGAGGTACCAAGTGTTGGCCTTCGGACATTCTGTCTCTATGTACATGAAATCATTTCTATGTATTGCAATATAAGGAGAGGCAGGGATAATTATAGTATGGTTTTTATTAGGAACAATGGATAATTTATAAAGGTCGTAAGTATGAGGAGAGGCAATCGGTACTTGAAAGGCTATGACTATATTATTATTACTATAATAAGAACCTAGTTTGATTACGTCATAGTACTCTCTAAGGTTCAAATCTATGATTTCATCTTTACTATATAATAATTTTAACTTATCTAACATAGATCTTAATGCATTTAAACTTAACATAGAATGATGAGTGCTCGATGCACGTATAAAAGCTAATAGATTTTCTAACTTTAATAATTCGTCTGCTAAATCTTCTATGTTATCTCCTAATATTAATAGTAATTGAGCCAAATGGGCATACTTTACTAAATCATTTTCCTTATCGGCTTCACTAACCATAACTAAGTCAAGTACTTTTTCTATCTTACGCTGATTTTCTACTATAGAATTTAATATGATGGTGTGCTCTGACATCCATTCTTTACTCAAACTTATGTGACTGTTAAATTCTGTAACTAATTTATCTTCGTTATTTTGTAAAGTTTCTAAAATATCATCATAACGCTTTGCATCTGTGTAATCTAAATTTCCTGAGATACTTTTAATAACTGATCCTAATCCGTCTATCAATCCTCGCTTAACGCGATTTATCTCAAAAGTCTGTAACTGATCAGAAACCTTTTCGAGCTTTTTACTAAGATATTCAATATGGGGTTCATACAAAGATAAAGTTTTATTATTTAACTGAGGCCGAACATCATTTATCTGTGACTTAACTAAATTAACTTTGGATTTAATATTATCTATATCTATAAATTGCAAGAAGGAATGATAATGAGATATTATCTTAGAAGGACCTAGTTTAAAAGGGAGGACGCCTGGACCATCTCCAAGGCTGTCAAGTATGATTTCTTGAGCTCCTACTGCTCGTACCAGGAACATCACTACTATCCTGTAACAAGCGTGCGGTATTAGGGACTCTTTTCAATCTAGATTTAGCTACAGGGCCGCGTTTTTTCTTAGTATAAATGTGAATTGGAAGATCGGCTAAGACAGTATCTTTTGTATAACGCGCTGCTAACTTCTGACGGCTGGCCATGGGATTTTTAATAAAAACATTCTGATCTGGATTGTACGTTTCTTCAGACTCCCTATTCTTATTACGATTTTCCATGATCTCTATACGACGCTGACGAGATGAATCTTGAATCATCTCATATGCCTTGGTCATTTTTGCGCGATGATCTAAGATATACTGCTGTAATAAATGTTCGGTTAACTCAATATCGAGAGGATCGCGAGGATCGAAGTGTCCGGTTATAACATCTAATGGCCTACATTTTGTGAAACTGTGGATGGAGCTATTATATGCTAAGAAAGCGTATGACATGAGATTAAAGACTGATTCGCCACGATGCTGTAGTTTCAAAATTCTAAGATGTTCTAAAAGTGTTGAGTGGAATCGTTCTACTATTCCATTCTCATTTGGAGCATGAGCTAAGATTTTATGATGCTGTATTTTATGGACACGGGTAAATTCTAAGAACAATTGATTAGTGAATTCTGTACCTCGGTCCGTTACAACTATCGAAGGTACCCCGTGATGGGTGCAAAACTTTAATAAAGATTGTACTACACTTATAGCTGTGCCATCTCTTATGTGATAGGCTTGTCCGTATTTAGAAAACGCATCTACTAGGGTTAGGTATTTCTCGATTTCTACTGTAAATAAGTCTAAGTGTAAAATTTCAAAAGGTTTAGTGGGTGGTGGTACTATGTGAAACTGTTGCTTTATTGGATTTCGGTCATACTTAGCTTGGCCGCAGATATTGCATTCGTTTATATATTTAGTTATGCTTTCTTTCATTTTAGGCCAGAAATATTTATTAGATAATGCTAGGTAACATTCAGTAATACCGCGATGGTTGGTTTTTCCTTCATGATATTTTTGAATTATTTCTTGTTGGCGTAGATAATCTTTGACGTTTTCTAATTCAACTTTGGTGATAACTATGTTCATAGCGGAGCTTCTGAAATGATTCTGTAAAATAGGGATGATAGAATACATCTCTAATGGAGGGTGAATAATAATACCGGTCTTTACTTTAGGGTTAACATATTCCTTAACTGCGTTTATTACATCTTGTTCGAGATTTGATTTAGATAATTGAATAGATGTACGTGTTTGACTGTCAAAGGGTTTAGAAACGGTCGTTTTGCCTTTAATATCGCCAACAATGACGAAACAAATTTGTCTATGAAACTTATTAAGAGGATCATCTGTGATAGGCGTCTCTAAAATGGGGTTCTCAGCATCTGTATGTGCTGTTACCGTTTCTGAGCCATCTAAAGATGGGGGTTTCTCAGTTGGGTTCCCTGCTAATGAGCTGATCTCTTCATTATGAATTTCTATACGGGATAAGGCGTCGGCATTTGAATTAAGTTTGCCTTTTTTATATTCCAATTCCACTGTAAAATTATACTCGCTCAGTTTGAGTCTCCAACGAGTGAGACGAGCATTGGTTTCTTTAAAACTCCATTGTAATGGCATGTGATCTGTAAATACTTTAAACTGTCTACCAAAAAGGTATGGGCGAAAATATTTGGTAGCCCACACTATAGCCAATAATTCTTTTTCGGTGGTACTATAATTTATCTCACTGGAATTTAAAGTTCTTGATGCGTATGCAATCGGTTTATCACTACCAACAGGGCCTTGTGATAATACAGCTCCTAATGCTACATTAGATGCATCGGTTGTTAAGATAAAATCTTTGGAAAAATCTGGATACTGTAAGATAGGATCATTGGTAAGTAATAGTTTACATTTTTCAAAGCAGCTAATATAATTATGATCTAGTACTATTTTAGATCCTTTCTTTAAACACTGTGTTAACGGTTTGGCTATACGTGCGAAATCTGGGATAAATTTCCTGTAATATCCTAATAATCCTAAGAATCTTTTTATCTCTGTTGAAGTTTTTGGCAATGGGTATTTTTTTATGGCTTCAATCTTATCAGGATTGGGGTTGATACCTTTATTACTGATTATATGACCTAAGTAAGCTGTCTCGAGTTTGAGGAACTCGGACTTATCCATCTGTATTTTAAAATTCGATTCTCTTAGTCTTTGGAATACTTTTCTAAGATTTACCATGTGTTCTTGTAATGACGTACTGAAAATGATGACGTCATCAAGGTAAACGAGACATATAACGTTTTGTAGCCCTCTGAGGACATTGTCCATAACTCGCTGAAAGGTACTAGGAGAATTCTTAAGTCCCATTGGCATTCTTAAAAATTCGTAGTGGCCATGTTCTACGTTAAATGCTGTTTTATGAATATCTGAGGGTTCCATCTCCACTTGATAAAATCCACTTGCTAAATCGCGAAGTGTAAAATATTGACAGTTGCCTAATTTATCTAAAATGTCTGAGATGTTGGGAATTGGATATTTATCGTTAACTGTTTTTTCATTTAACTTTCTAAAATCAACTACAAGACGCCATTTGGTTTTGCCAGATGCGTCGGCCTTCTTAGGAACTATCCAGATGGGTGAGCTCCATGCTGATTGAGAGGGTCTGATGATACCTTGCTCTAACATTTTACTAATCTGATCACTAACCTCTTGCCTATGAACGTATGGGTAACGATAGCTTTTAGTATAGACTGGTAACTCATCTGAAGTTTTAATAGAGTGTTTAATTTGATTTGTAAAAGTTAAAGATTCTCCTTCTATGTAAAATACATCCGCGTATTCGGTACATAAATTCTCTAAGTTCGCGCGTTCTTCAACGTTAAGGTGCTCGGTCCGTAGACGAGAGAGTACGTCCGTAGCACGCTGGGACTTTGACGATGTCGTAGCACATGTGTGACGTAGTGGCTTCGTAGTATACGATTGATGCAAGTCATTCGTAGCGCTGTAAAAATCCGTAGCACTGTTCTCGGTACTCGGGGACTCTATATTCACAGTATAGACTTCGGCACCGACCTGGCGGTCGACTGAGAATATTACGTCATGCTGGCTGGGATTTGTAATCTCTAAAAATCCGCGGTTATCTCTGACTGTTGTTAGACATTCACCTATAATGCAATTAGATAAAATCTGTTCTGGGATGAACGCATCTCCGTCGCTGATGTTAATAGGTAACCTTACTATTTTAGATGAGTTCGCTGGTATAATATCTTCATACAAATTAATATTTCGCGAATCATAAACGAGAATGGGGTTACTAGCATGCTGGGTAACTAGAAGCTTGTTTTTAAAATCTACGGTTGATTCCCATTTATTTAATAAATCGGACCCTATTAAGCCATCGAAATAGTCGTGAAATTTATAAACGAAAAGCGTTATATCGGTGGTGTCATTAAATTCTGAAAAACAAGGTACCGTAATTGAATAGTCGCACTTACTTATTGCATGAACATTCACTACCTCAAACGGATCATAGCATAACTCAATATGCGAGAAATATTTTTCTACTGATTCAGGACTTATAAAAGACTGATTAGCTCCAGTATCTATGAGTAACTTTAACGGAGGGTCTGAAATTTGTATGTAAGGAAGTTGTCTCTGAGTCTGTAAATTAACTTCTATTTTCCCTTGCCTGATCGGCTTACTTTCTGAAAATCCTCAGCCTTGCTAGACGAGGAATTTTCTTCTGGAGGTTCAGAAATTGGCTCTGGATTTGGTTGTTCTGAATCGTAAGATTCAGCATAGTAATTGTCGTAATAATCGTTCGTGTCATTATAATAATAACATTCCGGCTCCGCGTAGTAGTACTCCGCGTTATCATAGTAAGGGCCGTACTCAGGACACTCATTAAAATTCATTTCTCGGGATTTGAAATAATTACTTGGTGGCGGGTTCCCAAACCTGCGCCAATCATGTCCACTAGGTGGCAAAGGCTTACTAACAAAATGACTAACGCCGCTCATGGGTTTTGGACCTTGAAAATTATTAGGGTTTCGGTTGGGAATTCTAAATGCCTGTGGGTTATAATTTGGAGGTAAAGCTCTAAAAATCTGTTGGGTACGGGATGGACCACGGTTCATCTGAGGGTTAACTGGATTAGGCCTCCATTGCTGGGAAGGTTGTTGCATATAAAAGGGTGCAGGACGTGGGGGTCCTGAAGGATTAAATATACTATGAGGTTTGATGGGCGGTAAGTATACGGGTGGACTATAAATAGGTTGCTTAGATGGTGGGTTTACTAGCATATGGGGTTGCAACTTTTTATCTGGTAAGTTTTCATTTCTTTGTAAAATATATAATGTATTAATTTCCTCTTGAACGTATTCTAATGCTTTCTCTATAGATTCGGGACGCATGCATCTAATACGTGAGCCAAGGGGCTCCCTTAGTCCGCGCAAGTATGATTGCATAGCGATCTTTTTATATAACTGACGCTTGGCCTCAATAGTTGTTGCAATATTTTCATGTAAAGTAACATAAGTCATTATAGTGCTGAAAAGGGTCTGGCAGCGTTCATAAAACTCTTGTGGCGTATCTTGGCCTTGAGTTTGCAGACTTAAATCGCTAAAAAGGGCAGTTTCGTCTCTTTGGTCCGCGAAATTATTTATTAAAGCATTTCTAATACCAATCCAATCGCATGGGATACCATTAGAATTTATAAGACGGGCGGCGGGACCCGTGACTTTATTTAATATGCCATTTATAATAGCCTGATTTGTTAAATCATGCCCTGGACCAGTCCTGACGTGGTTAATCACTAACTGATCACATAATTGAATAAAACGAGTTAAAATATTGGGGTTCCCGTCAAATTCGGGGACTAGTCTTAAGGACTTCAAAATTTCGTCTATTGAATCGGACATTATAATTAATTCTGATTCACTAGAAAGGTCTACTGACTCCTCTGTTTCTAAACTAATATTTCTATTAAAGTCTAACCTACTTTGTCTATCTAGCCTAGGGGAATTGGACCCCGATTGTCTAGGGTGGAAAATTTTGGAAGGGATACGTAAAACTAGGAATAAAAAATTGGATTATGAACTATTAGGGATGCAACACATGAAAGATTCAAGTGTACTCACAATTTCATTATTCTTGGTATTTTCTTGCCGTATCGATATCTTGACACTCCTCTGGACTGCAGCTTCTTGTAGATTCTGGATAGTCGCTCGCCGTGTGATCGATTCACTGACTTTACTTTACGACTATCCTACCGACTGCGCCAATTATGAAGGCTACAGCCGGAGGATGCAAAAAAAACCAAAAAGTATTTAAAAAGAATTTAATTAAAATTACAATTATAACTAAGAGTGGTTTGACAGTGTTCGATGTAGGAACGAAAGTGAGTTGGCTCCCACGATGGTCGCCGGTGGCGCGATGTGCTGATGCAGCGCCTCGTGTCGTCGGTTGACGCAAATACTTGTTTCTAGGTAAGAACGGGGTCGCTGCATAGTCAGCGTATTTCCTTAGGTAGCTGAGCGTAACAAGGATAATTTGAATATTTCTCAAAACACAACAAAGCTTTTATAAACTGGTCTTCGTAGTTACTCAATTTAATTTTAGGACGTTTTTTCAAGACGCACCTGAAGTTTTTGACAAAGATAGTAGTTATAGCTTTTGAACTAACAAAGGTCTTGGTTGATTGTTTTCAATTGTTGTTGCCTTTTGACATGTCTTTGTGCCTTTTTCAGTTATTCTTTAGATTGCAGAAAAATCATATAATTGGCGTACAGTCAACAGCATATCACGCTATCGATTTTCGGTCAGTCCTCCTTGCTCTATTGCAAAGGAATGTCATTTGAGAATAGCAAGACAAAATACGAAAATGGGTAGCTTGACGTGCTGTTGATAAGGTATATTTTTGTCCAGTTTATAGGTATGTATTCATTGTACAAAAAATATAATGACTTCGGAGTTTAATCGTCTGAGTGGTTTAGCAAACTTCACAATTAAGAACACTTAGTTTCTGTCAGTAATTTAATAATTAGAAAAGTTTGTCTAATGGTAGCCTAATTGATATTGATGAAAACTTATAATAGTAGATCGTTCATTTGTAAGTTCTCAAAGAAAACGATACGAACAAGTTTAATCGTCTTTTGCTTTAGTTGGTGGCCCCTATGACCCAGTTATGTTTGAGTTTCAAAGAGCACTGTTGAGTTTTTAAGGTTTAAATAAGAACAGTCGGGAACTTAGACCGTTATTTGTTTTTTGTCCCACTACTTATCAGTAGGAAAGGGTGAATGGGCTAGCTCTCTGTCATCGACGAATGACATTTTGCAATTTAGTTTCTTTTGTTCAGGTAAATCCGAGTGAAATATTTAAAATTCATATTTCCTCGGCAGTCCCGGTTACTGCTGCACTGATTTGGCGAATTTATTCTTTGTTGAGTTTGGCTAAATCTGGGGAAGGTTCTTAAAAATACGAGAAAAATAGTAAACCAACCTTACCGGAGAATCACTTATCCACTTATTCATAAAAACTAACGCATCACTATATCATACTTTAAGCAATCGACGTGTTAATAGCGGCAGCAACAAGAATGAAAGAGACAAAGCGATACAAAAGTTATGGTGTTGTTAATGAGCTGTTTAAGTTTTACGATTAAGGGGGTAAGACCTCTAACTAAGCAGAGCTTGTACTTGTAGAGAGGTAAGAGACACAAACGTACTTAGATATCTGGAAATTCAAATCTGAGCGTAACATTCCAGTGCATAAGTAGTCAAAAATTGGCGCTAGTGCACCTGTGGCAGTCTTCTACAAAAATCTACCATTTCAACGCTTTTCAATTTGTCGCTTTCTGGTTCTTCAAAAACCTTTATCCCCAAGTTCCTAACTTATGAGACATGTTCACTCGAGCTCAAGACTTTTGTTCTTAACGCCTGCCTGGGAGTTAGGGTTGCTAACTTGCTACGTTTCGTTTTGTGCTCGGTAAACATTGATTTTAAATTAATCATCGAGGCGTTTCGATGATGAGGAGTATCTACATCATTTCAAAACGCGGTTGTTGCTTGCCTATAAATAAAATCTGTGGAAAAAGGGAAAAAGGAAGGCCCTTTTTGTGACTTGATTATAATACCTGTCTATTATTATAATGCAATAAATACATTTAATATAAGTAGACTATGTTTCATACATGACCCGCCTTGACTTTCCATGCCACAAATAACTTTAAAATTTAATGATTATGTAAAATATGAGCGCGTTCAAATAAAAACAAGGAGGGATACAAATACATTTTCGTTCTTTGATCGCGCTTAATCTTCATCAAATCCTCGAAGTTAACTGGTTTTCACAACAAACACCATTTTTGCAAGCACATCATTAGAAAGGAGGTAGCCATTCGTTTATTTACTATTTATTGCAAATAAAAAAGTACAAATGACCGACTTGATGCCAAAATGCTTTCTCTTCCAGTCAATCATCCATCACACGATCGGACGGAGAAATGACCTATTATTATTATTTGGTATTATCGGAGCCATTATTCAAGCATTACCAAATCATCATGTCAGTAATCCTGCCAGCCCTATCTTAAAAGCCTTAATTACTTGGCAGTATCAGCGAAATCTCTTAAAACTGATTCATCGCGCGTCAAACAGTCCCCCAAGACACACGGGCACGCCCTCAATAAATCATCAAAACTCGAAACTTCCTCCAAACTTCCTCCAACTTCCTCCAAACCTCCCAGTTGCGTGAGGTCCTCGCGACACGCACCGAGTATTAATTTTCTTTTAGATTTATATTTTGTTTTTGTTGAAAAGGGTTTGAATGTTGGGAAGTTTCACATATAAGTGTACCTTTTTGATGTTTTTTCTTTTAGAATATCTGTGGCGAACAAGTATGAGCACTGCTTGATGGTAGGTGCAACACAGCCTTTGTTTATGGTTTTGCTGTTTCTTTTGTTTATGGTGAACTTCTGTAAAGAAGGCAAGACTGATAGTTATTCCGCAAAAAACCTTTACGATAAAAATACATATCCTACACCTTTAAGAGATGTTTAATTTTGGCCAGAGAAAAATTGTACCTTTTCTCTCACGTAACATACTTACATGATAAAGCAAAACAGCTTCACAACTTTGAACATTAGCTATCAATGAAGTCAGTCAGTGTTGAGTTGTTTATTTATTTTGAAATATCTTTTACATGTATATAGGTATTGTGTTAATGTTTGTCACAACATCAATGGAATATATTTTTATGCACTGCCAACAAGGTCTCTGATTCGCCGATGGTTGACTGGTACATATACTATACAGTTAAGCATTTAGTCCCCTAATTGTACTTTCTCATTGTACAATAAAGAATAAATAAATAAACATTTGAGTAAATCACCCACAGATTTCCTGAACGGCTTTTAGTGGGTGACCCACATCCATTGTAATCCTGTAACCATTCACGCTTCAGGTTCAGACCATCAGGTGATCCATGAACCTACCGGCCCGCATGAAAGAGTCAGGCAGTCAAAATGATGGCCACTCAGCATATGTTATGCATAAGTACACACATCAAAAGTGTCTAGGGATCAACATATATTTTTGCAAAAACTTTTCTACTGATTAATATTAATTAAAAGTTGGCGTCCAAAAGTTCTCCAGTGTCGTATACGTCTTGTATCCGGTCTCATACCAAAACGAGACTCATCAGAAAAGCACACGAAACGCCATTGTTCTTCTGCCCAATTTCTGTGTTCAAGAGCCTATTGCTATCGAATCCTACGATTGTGCATTGCTATAGGTGGTACCCTTAGCGGTCTTCGAGAATGAAGGTTCACTTCATGCAAGCGGTTTCAGACTGTTTGGTCGCTAATTAAGTTCCCTGAAGAGTGATGAAGCCTCACGGCTAACATCATGGCGGTTATTGTTGGAGCTCTTCGAGCTGTGATTTGAATGTATCGGTCTTGTCTCCGTGTGGTGCAGCGATACCGTCTTCCATGGCGCTCAGCCACGGTACCAGTGCTTCGGTAACGTGTCCAAAGTCGACTGATAACACTCTGACTTGTATTCAGAGCTAAAGCCACAGTACGTTGCCGGGAACCAGCTTCTATCATTCCCACGGCTCTGAGCATTTCTTCCCTGCTTAAATGACGTCGCCGCTCCATAATAACGTTTTAATCAGTAGTAGGGAAACAGTAGGTAGCACTAATAATGTCTTCAATGCGTTGTATGTTTTTATAGGGAAAATATTGACAGCTGATTTTCATCTTTTACTCGAATTTGATCGACAGTTCCTGTTTCAAATTATGAAATGCACCAAAAAGGATCCATATAAATTTATAAAATCATAAATTTATTACAAAGCCACATCTCAATCTCAAGATATCCGCATGAAAATGCCTGATCCCTAGACACTTTTGATGTGTGTATATGCGATAACGCTGATTTTCAGTGGCACCATGAGCACAGTGGTTATCACTAAAAATTGCAAGGAGCATTCTTGTGCGTGCGTGAACGACTGTGTGTGTGTGTGTGTGTTGTGAGTTGTTTTTACTGCATATTCATCTGCCGGCTCAACCCTGCAGCATGTAGGTGAAGCGAGTTAGTCCCCGCGAGTACAAATCTGCGGTTGCTCGCGACCATTACGGCGGCGAGTAAACACATTATCAAACACTACGGACCAAAGTTTTAAGGAACCACTTCCAAACTCCGCAGGGCGCGCATCGGCAAATCCTATTAGCGGGACTGTCTGGGCTAATGTATGTTGTGGGACTGTGTGTGCGCTATGTTTGCGCTTTCTAGATTAAAGCTGTTTTTTTAATATAGGTACTCCTGAAACAGTTGCGAAAAATTGCAACAGTTGTTACCGTAACATAGATAGATAATGCATTCTTTATGGCACACCAAAACATACAAAGAATTAAAAATGATAACGTGTTAAAGGACTGTCGGCAGAACTTTGTGAATTTGGTTTTGATAAGGATCACAATTGCAGCCTTAAATTCCTGAGGATTAAACAGCTTCCATACATTTTTTTTATGTTACTCTTAACACTTAGCTAATACCAGAGTTTCACAACACGCAAGGATATTAATAATTAAGTATGTGGGTTTTAAAGCACTAAGTTCTCTCAACATCTGACATTAAGGTTACTCACTAACCTTACACCCCTCCAACAATCCACACTGAGCCCGCGTGTTGGAGTATGGCTCATTCCACCTCATAGTTGAGATGAGGCCTGTGCCCAGCAGTGGGACGTATATAGGTCGTTTAGGTTATGTAAGAGTTTATACACACATTATAGTGAGCAAAGTACTTAGATTACGATAGATAAATAGATTAAGTTGATATTACGATAGATAGATTAATCAAGTGGTTAACATTTTTTATTGCACACCAAAACAACAAAAATATAACAGTTATAAATTACAGAGAATCGTGAGTCATCACATCAATCCGCATTAGTGGTAGATATACCTAAAAATGTACCGTGATAATAATGCATACAAACCCTCCTTGATTCCAGCCCCATTAAAACGCAAAATGGCCGCAGCGCACCTGCTCGAACAAACAAACAAACTGGGGCTTTGTGACATTCGCATAATTCCGAAAGAACTCCAACAAACTCCTGAAGAGGTGTAAACGATTTGGGGATCATACTTGCTCGCGGGTGATCACCGGGGAGTGTTAAGGAGTTGTGTCGGAGGTTCGGAGTTTGTTTGCGCTTCTTTCTGTGTTTAGATATACTTTAATCACTTGCCTTGTGATCATGTTTATACATTGTTAGTATTGCAATCCCGCAAAGCTGGAATAGGCAGAAATATTCGCCCAAATCCTACCAATATTATAAATGCGAACGTTTGTATGTGTGGATGTGCCGTGTTGCTGTTTGACGTCAAAAATACTGAATGGATTGAAATGAAACTTTACTATAGCTTATGCATCTGAATAGCACATGGGCTAAAAATTATAAAGATATATTCCTTTTTTTTACCCTATTCCAAGCGGACGAAGTCGCGGACGGCCTCTAAATTATAAAATATTTTTAGTACATATTTTCAATCATTGCTGTCTCGAACCAGCAGTAGCGTAATCCCACAAATAAACATTTGACACCACAATCTTTACTCAGCTGCAAATGCAGTTCTCACGCAAGTGCCCTGCGGCTGGCAATCGCTAAGAATCATTTTATTTAGAGTAACACAGTCTTTGACGACTTCAACTGGTAGCGGATCATGCACGCAAGTTCCAGGCCTATGTCCTGGTATTTATTTGTCACCTAGTTTTGCGTTTTAACAAACTATACACAAACACGTGACATTCGGGTGTGATGGCGTGGTTGGGTCGGTTTTGTCACCCACTTACCGGATAACTCGAAAGTTAAAACAAACTTACGTTTGCGTAAATGTATTACTCCCGTTTTACTTTAGCTTTTTGTTACTTAGACGAAAAACGCGTAACACAAAGCAATGGTCACAATAGGTAGACTCAAGAATCGTTATCTGTATCAACTCTGAAAAATATTATATCACATTTTGTAATGATTGCTTAGTAATAAATTCAAAACACAAGTAGCACAATCGGCCAACAAAACAAGCCAAACGCCCGCGGCTTTACAGCGCTATTTACACGCAAGTACCATAATATTGTACGTACTTACATGCCATCGACAATCTCAACAAGTAGCGGCACGCTAGCCCCAGGCTCATGTTGCTCTTAGGTCGTTTTTTCTTGTGGAAATAGCGATAAAATCGAAGTCTTTAAATGTTGTGCTTCAAGTCACTTAACCGTTGGGAAGTTAGAACGCTTTGAGGATAGAGTCTATACTCGTAATATGTAGACGGTAACTGGCTTAGTCTGCATTCATACCTTCGAGCTTTAGCATCAAAGGCCAACAATCTCCAGTCTCTCAAACGTGGTACACCACCGACGAGACGAGATCCGAACACAGGGAGGTTGAAACGTTTTATGTTTCTTACACGAGGTTGCGAGAGTGGAGTAGGAGAGGGCGGACCAACATTCAAAATTGGACAGGAAAAATGCCACCATGAGCCATGCTTGACCCTGATTAGCCACCTCTGATTGCTTTCTCCGTCGCAAAATGTGATCATCATTATCAGGCGTACGACATCCACTGCGAAATCTGACTTCGCCACAATTTTCCATAGGATAAGTCAAAATCCTCAAACCTTTTCAAAGTATCAGAGTCCCACGTGAAACAACAAATACTTGTTTCAAATTAACTAAATTTTATCTTTGAGATAATAAAAGCAGTTTAGCTGATGAAGGTATAAGCTCCACCGTAACATGTCAGTTGCGAAGTGACCATTTCACCCAAAAACGGAAATTTAGCTATTGAGCATCGAAGGACCAATGTGCTATGCATTCAAGATATCGCTGTAATACACAATAATGCCAGTAAATCCTAGCACACGCGACGAGGCTCACGCGACTCCCGAAGCGCTACCAGGGCGCTATAAATATCGCCAACACTGCCTTCAACAAGTAGCTAACAAGCGAGCCCGGGGCCTCACCGCTTGCTCTATTTTTATCCACATCCTAGAGTTATAGCAGTGTTTTGAAATGCTGCATTGTAAAAGCACCTGATGTTATTCCATTTTATTTAAACGGGTGCCGTTTATTTGTGTAAATGTTTTTTACATCGAGTTTACAACTACGCTTGGCATTTTAAGGCCACAGATCATTAAATAAACACTCAGACAGCTGTTAGACTCATCCTCTGTACCATTGGTCACTCTCCATCTGACATGTTAGGCTTACCATAATGCCTGAAAACAAAGGCTTCAGCCTGTCTCTCATACGCACAGCGCAGTTGATACACGAGTTCCATTCGATCAGTAAGCTATGAAAAGAGTTAGCTCTATAATTCTCTAAAGAATAAAATTCGAAATGGCACAGAACCAAGCTTATCGTAAAAGCTCTCGGAGTTAGTAAGCTGAAGTGGCAGTGAACTGCCCTTATTTGCATAAAAACCGACCGTTGGGGTAGGCACATTTCTGTGCTGGTAACTGTGTCCACAGGGGTGTCTGTCTACGGGTGCCTGGCGATCGAGGCTGGTTCGTGGTTGCGAGCACAGTAGGGTATGACGGCGCCTCATGGTGCGAGGCGCCCGGTACCCAGTACTACTGGGTCTGCAACCTCGGACTACTCTACCCTACTGGGCCAGTGGGGTCTGCGTGCGGTGCTTAGACTCCGTGGGTGCTTTTGTTTACCTTTCATGATTCCCTAGCCTTCCCTTTTTATGTGGTTTGTGTCGGTTAGAGGTAGCAAACACTGGCGATGAGGCGTTGTGGCTACTCTTGGAGGAGGTCTGAGATCTAATGCTAACCCATCCACTAAAATAAAAAACCATTTCTTATGCATTGCTGTGACAAAGATTTCGATCAAACCCTGATTGGGTGTTCAAGTGTTGGGGGTTCATGTAACACCTGGACACCCAAATGTAACATCTTCTTAGTGTAAAATTCATGAATGCATTGAATACACTATCAAACTATTAAGAGATCATGCTTTAGAGTATAGAAAGGCTAGGCACTGCATTTGATCCGCTGCAGTAATAACTATTTCTTACATGAAATAAAAATCCTTCGTACCAATTTTATCTGTAGTGAAAATAAATTCTTACCAATATAAACCAACCTACGTGACCGCATAACCGTGAAACAGTCAGTACTACGTGGTCGGCAGTTCTGCTATCAATGCCTTTCCAAAATTGACCTTATTCCTTCTACCTGAAAATGAAAAATCCTCTTGAAAGCCGGGAACTACTGCAACTCTGTATAAGCCAGTGGAAAATAAGCTCTGATGTACTTAAATTTAGTAGCAATTTCGTGAAATAAGGCGGCACACTGCAGGACTTTGAGGATTCTTTGGAGCAGAAATCTGGGCGGAAAATCAGGAGGTCATGGATTTGGGCTGAGTCCGTGTCTATTGTACGCGGCGTTCGGCTGTTTGCCAAGCAGTAATGGTTTGAACTAACTTCATCAAAGTAGAAGGATAGTAAAACTAACAATAACAAGGGCCTTTTCACGTCCCACTGCTGGGCACAGGCCACGCCTCAGCAATGAGATGGTACGAGTTAATACTCATACACGCCGGCTTAGTGCGGTTTGTTGAAATCTTTTAAGACTAGTGAGAAACCTTGCTTTCAGATGTTGACCAGCCGACCGAAGGCCTCCGCCGGGACCAACTGCTTAGTCTGCGGGAATTGCCGTCGCCGAACACGGTGTGGCATGATAATGTCATGTAGTTATTTAATAATAATATTTAACACAAAAATGTTAAATTCTTCTCACAATGACACTAGTTCAAGAAGATCTTGTTTTTGTAGATAATAATTAACAACGGATATTTTATATTGAGACTAATTACAGCGCACTATACCTTCTACGAGTACCCACAATATCACATTGAGTTCACGAATTCCACATGCCCTCTTTTCTAGCGAGGAATCGTTACATCAGAAATGTTCCATAACATCTCAGTGAATAAATAATGTTGAATTTTCTCTATTTCCTTGTTAAAAGATATAATTTGTTCCGCTCTGGAACTATGCTCTTCTTCCCAGTACTTCGCCAACTGTAGCAAGTGGTACTCAAGCACACGCTTCGTCAATTTGTTACGAAATTGCCAACTAGTAATAGCTTCCCAAACTGTGTACTCGCAGTAAGCCGATTGTTGCGAAGTGCTTAGGAAAAAGTATTGGGAACACTAATGTTACATGGGAATGGTTTTATGTCTTTATACTTTATAACTGTACTGTATTCCTGTACACCAAAAATTATAAAAGCTCGTTCTGAATGACTGAGCGGGCTATAATGAAAACCATCCACTACCACCTAAGTTACATTTTGTTAACGTAAATAAATTGTTATTTTTTAAAGTGCTTTACTATGTAAGTAGGTCACAAACCCTCTATAATAAAATAATATTTATTTAAACTATTACTTAATTACTGCCATTGCTATGGGCCTCATAAGAAAGCTCCACGTTACTCAACGTGCTATGGAGACGGCTATCCTCAGCATTTCGCTACGAGATCGAGTCAGGAATAAGGAGATCCGTAGAAGAACTGAGAGTCGAAGACGTAGCCCCTAATAAGCAAGTAAGAAGTGACCTGTATTTAGCTCGTAAATGGTAAGTGTCAAAACGCTGTCTTAACACATTCCCTGCCCCACGAGTCACATGTGATTCATAACAATGGATTTTCAAATGTGATGTTGAATAGACAGGGAACGTGTTAAGCAAACAATTCCTAGTTTAACTAAAAAACTAACTGGCTAAAGTCTAGGAACCAATCGCCAGTAAATTCTAAAACAAGCGCGAGCTAGTATAGGAACCAGATTTGTTTGTTCGTCTAAATGCTATCGAAGTTGGTCGACACGAACTAGCGGCACAGCCTACACGTCCTTTTGACTTATCCCCAAATAGCGGCACATCAAAAATGGAGCTGGCGTCAGTTCGGCGGCTGCCGACCGGGCTTAGAAAAATATCAGCTGCAGTTTGCAGCGACTGCCGCTGTCACGTGCGCGATACGTGTCCGGGACACATGGCCGTTTTGTGAGGCGAGCAGGTTCCGGAACATGCTCGACTGGCCTGCTGCTACGAAAAATATTGGTATTATAGTTATCTTATCACATATTAAATCAAAATTGAATATCTTACTTCGGAACCTTTTCTTTAGTGTGTTCCGTCTGACATGTACTGTTTTTTATTTCAAATCTGCCTGTAATGAATATTTTGATAAAACATTGTGATTGAGCCTCCTTAAGACCCATTGCGTCACCAAATCTCAGATTCATGCAAGGCATTTCTGGTAAAAAACACAGATGAAAACCGTAATATATCCGTCCCTAGACTCTCAGGAAATAGTGTTCCTTATTTTCTGTTGTAAATAAGTAAGGCCTCCTGGTCGATACCGACCACAGTGGCTAATCTCAACGAGATTAGCCAGGTCCGCAGGAGATATTTAAGTGCACAAGTGTGCGCGCACACTTGTGCACTCCCCATACCATCATCTTTCTATAACCGGATGAGACGACAACTCGACACCGCAGAAAGGTGAGGCGCAGGACCGACTTTTTACATGCCCATTCGACAGCATGGATTACTTTTCGGAAACGAGGTTATCGAAATCGAAACAACAACACAAATATGAGCATGTAGTTAGTTGGTATGGCACGGTATTCGACACGACCTCGTTAGTAGCCCAACACTCTAACCACTTCACCACGGAGGCAGTTTAGACGGATTTTCTGTTGTATTGTATTGCTGAAGTCCTCAAAACCACAAATACCGGCCCAGACGTCG
This sequence comes from Udea ferrugalis, assembly GCA_950022985.1. Lineage (NCBI taxonomy): Eukaryota > Metazoa > Arthropoda > Insecta > Lepidoptera > Crambidae > Udea > Udea ferrugalis. The sequence continues at coordinate 2,575,868 of OX465521.1, forward strand.
CATGTCCCGCGCGGCCGTGTGTCGCGTTTCCGCCTCCGCCGCAGACCCGACGGACAGTTTGACAAGCGTGTTTTTCACAACGATAGTCGACTCTGTAACAAACATGCACTTCCACTAGCTCGATACTCGAATGGTACAGTTTATAAATATGTTGAAATCCCATTTTTAAAATAACTTTCGCCATGATCTATTTGTGGCGGTGTTTGATATTAAATTCAGAGAGTTCAACATACCGATGTTTGATGTCATAAAAAGTAGAGTCAGGAGCAGGTGGTCATATTACATTCTCATCAACCAAGGAGTCCTACTAAATGCAAGTTTTTAACACGTCTGAATATTGGAGAGAGACTTCTAACTTTTAAGATTTCTTCTACATTCACTCTTTTTAGGGCACCTTTTCTTATATGGGACTAGATTCATACTCCTAAGTGGAAAGTAAAGTCTAAACGTAAGTGGTCCTGCTTTAGTCACACTCACCCGGAGTTATGATGACACAATCGAAATAACACATTTTACATCTTATAAAATGAACTAGGTAGTGGGTAACACATTTCTGGAGTGAATTCCGTTCTTTATTGACACGTCGAAGAAATTTTAATGAGTTACGAAACTCCTTCGCTTATATCGCACGCTGTATTGATAGGTATCGCAGAATTGTATATTTCCCATACTCGTAGTAGAGTAGAGATATAAGCTGAGTAGAGTATATAAAGTATTTTGTACACAATTCATTTTATTGCTGTCAACATTTGCAAGTAAGTGACTGGCAGCACATCAATGGCTTAACCAATTCTGCAGAATAGAATTAACTTTAATTAATAAATGGTTAGATCATCCAGTTTTACACTAGCCTAACCACAAAAACATAGGTGTGGCAGGCAAGCCGTGTAAAAAAAACACGCGTCAAAAAAAACGGCTTAAACAATTCTTTGGCAAACTTTATTCGAACTGGTTTAAAAATCGAAACACTATAATACCATAACTTATTAAAGCACCTCGCAAAAACGACCTCCGCCCGATTACGTAACTCTTCCAGGCGATAGTTGTAAAAATCCTGGATAATCTGGAGTTAGATCGGCCGGACCATAAACTCGCTCACCTCTAATGATATTACAATAAAAAAACGTAGATAGGTTATGTCAGTACTGACGCGAAGTCAAAAATTGTCCCCTAGCGTACGTACCTGTGATTTGACCGTGTGTACAAGATAGCATGATTATTTACTAGAGCGTAAACGAGACAGATACAATTTTGCGCAGTGTTGTCTCAAACTGTCAATGCTTTGTTCAAGTGGTCGAAGTCCTGATTTCGGGTGCCACTTTTTAGCACAAGTAACCTATCTACGTCTTTTTATTATAATATCATTGTTCACCACTGGTTAATTGAACCCGTCCAGTATTCGCGACACGTAGCTGAATAAACTCCAGCGAGGTGTATCTTTGAAACCTTTACGTGCGACTTATTTTGGGTAAAATGGGAAACTTATTGGTAATGATGAAAGTCATAATGGCTTTCTACGTCGCGATAGCTCGGAGTTTCGGAATATGCTGCTCTCGCGTTATGTAACCAGTGGGTACGGGTTTTAAATGGGTTCTTGTGATAAGTTAGATGACCTAAAGTGCCTCATATATTGCTTTTATGGCTTTCAGAAACAGGTTAAACAAGTACTCGAATAACTTATACCGTCGAACATTAGAAAAAAATGTCTGATTAAGGATCTAAGGAACGTAAATGCGTTACTTGCCTGAAACGAAAAGATATTTACCTAATTCTAGGGACTTGGGTGAGCATTGTGCAAACCCAATATCTTTCACAACTTCTCTAAGGAAAGATTGAAGCTCTTATTAATCCTATAATTAGAATTTGTAATCCTCCATTCTTCTGAATGAGACAACTCTTCATAAATCCCTTGTTTTCGTTAACTCTCAAGCCCAACGTCATTAGTTCCACCAAATGAAATAGTGTACTCAACAACTGCCCAACTTTTACACCGCACTGTCGCAGCAATAAAGAAGAAACTCGAGTTCCCACTATAATTGAGGCGAGTCCTCGCTGATACTTAAAAGCGTCGTCAAGAGCGAAATTAAATGCAAATACAAAGTTGTCGAATGAATTTCCTCCGCACATTAAGACGCTGCGGCACTTTAGACGTTATTAACTAAAGTGGGACCGAGTTTCACTTGTTACTTTTGATAGTACAAGCACCTGCCGCGACAGAACGTAACTACATCAGACAACTAAAAGGTTGTGAAAGTTAATTAGTCTCATGATAAAGACTGTCAGTCAGAACATGTGCTAGAGTTGATGAACGTGCGCTTGTCTTAACGGCAGTGAGCTCACGTCTGTGTTAGAGATCGTCTAAGCTGAAATGACGTTCCCCTCCACTGCATCTACATGCAAGCACCTTGGGTACGTAGATGCGGTGAAGGGGCGCGTCATTTCAGCTTAGACGATCTCTACTTGGGTAAATCTTTCATATTTTCAGTAACAATAGTTTGGTATGCCGAAGTATTTTATAAAATTAATAATTAGATACTTATGGACTCAATACTTAATGCGGACTCAAAAAAAAAAACTAATAAGAGCCTAAGGTATAGGTGTCTTCACATGACTAAAATGAGAATGACCCGCCAAGAAACTTCATAATTACTCTTTGCAATCAGACCATAATCTCATCCATAAAGGAAAAAAATAACTTTTGAATTATTGCTGTCTCATCATCAGTAGAGCTGAAACAGGATGCCGTGCTTACTTGAAAACGCTGCTTAACTTCATTCCATAATTTCAGTTTAACAAATCTGACAAAATAAGCAGTCTGTGTGGGGCCTGTGCAGTCCTTTTTTCCAAACAAAATCAAAACGTTGAAACTAGCTCTGTGATTTTGGCAGCGCTGCTCGCTATTGTGTCAACAATAATTAGGTAGTACACTCACTTTATACAATTATTAATTTTGTGTACTAAAAATAAACGTCAATTTAACCTCCTTCGCTTCACTTACATTAGTTTACATGTAAACAACCTTGGCATGCCAAATGAACATGAAATTACTAAACAGCATGGCGGACGGGCTCTCCGCCGCCGCTTTCCACGAAAATGGTTTTCTGATAGACTCACCAAACTTTTTCTCCTACAACTAGTACCGCTAAGAAATTTTATTTTGTCGAATAACTTGAGAGAAGTTACGTCGATAGAAATAAGATTTCCAAAGCGTACTTTCATAAACTCTGCTAGGAGTTTAGAACGCTGCAGACCTATAAATTAAGTGAAAACTACGGTTTAGCGTCGGCAGGGGGCGTTGCGTTCCTATTGAGCAATGGCGAATGGAACTCACTTCGTGTTGATTAAATAGGAATCCCTAGGTTGAAAGATCCGTGAAAGCCTCGTTAAAGCTCAATAAGGACGGATAAGTACGCTATTCCAGTTTGAAAATAAACAAGCTTGAAGGCATAAAAATGAGCGAAAAATTTAATTTTATATTTGCTTTTGAGAGCGTCGTGGACCATTGATTAAACAGTTAGAGATCTTGGAACCCGTGTTCATACTACGTACTTTGCGTTCAATAATACAATTTGCGACTAACTTTGCAATGAAGAAAAACACCAACTGTTGGGTGGTGGTTGGGTAACCACGTTGGGTTCAAAATTAGTTCAGCGAATGTTTCATTAACTGTGACGGCAACAATCAGTAATGCTTTTGACTTCCCCGTTTGCTACCTAGCTGGTAAATATGCTATGTCTGTGAATTATTTGTTGAATTTATATTTCTTTCCATTTTAAACTGCTTAGCATTGCTGAATGAAAGATTTCTCATGTGCTTTTTGATATTGTTGCTGGCGGAGAAAAAAATCGGAGGGAACCCAAATAATAGCAACAGTTCTAATCGAAGCAATAGTAATTCTTACATCGCTCGGCCACTAGCTTCTATAAATACATTGGCAGCAAAACATAACATTAATTAATAACCCCTGCCATCCAGATAAATGGTCGTCATCGGCCTGATTGGCCACAATCAATCCTGCTCCTCAGCTGAGGAAGCGGGCAAAAAATTAATGATGGGAAATCGAGGAAGATAAGGAAAAGCCATCAGTCTCTAGCCCCGGGGACGCTGGGGTAATATTGATACTAAATTCAGTAGGCGGATAAGAAGACGGCGAGAAATAGGTGACTGGGGCTACATGGAGAATCGATGGGGAATGGGTGAAGTTTGAAAGGTTAATGACGACTGACAAGCGGGGAGAGATGAGATTTGACTTTTTAGGTGCAATTCGTACCTTTGGGTACGACTCGTACTACCAAATTCCTGTGGAATGATAGGAGTTCTTTTTTCAAAGTGAAGTTATTAAAAATTGATTAAACTTTAGTTTTATTTATTACAAACCAACCTGCTATGATATTTATTACCTGCTATGGGTATTCACAAGTCACTTCGCTCCTGGTGATTTATCTTTGAAATTCAATTTCTTTGCGACCGTGGTCGTTGAGGGAAAAGAACTAAGCCAAAAACGTTTTTTTAATTATTTATACACAAAATGAGAAAAAAACTAATTCAAAGTGAAGCGTATTATTGATTGAAGTAAGCATGAAGCACCGAGATGTGAAGTGTTGTTAGCCGGAATGCCACCCCTAGTACGTTTGATACCCGCTTCTACATTCATTACATATCGTGCAGCTTTTGCTTAAATTACGCAAAATATATACAAACAACGTGTAATTTGGATGAAAGCAAGTCAATTTTTACTAAGCGCTGGATTCGCGTGGAATTCTAAAACGCAAAGCATTTTGCATACTCGACGGTTGAAGGAGGATGTAGATCGTATAAATTGATTTTAAATTGGTATTCTTTCACTTAATAATGTTTTTTGCAGATGTCTGAATGTGTAAACTGTTGATTTTCTGGGTCTATGAGGAACTATGATTTTACTTGAACAGTGTTTTTTTAAAATTTTCTGCGCACTCCTAGCCGGACAGTAAGAAAAAATGGAAAAAAACATAGGTACATACATACTAGGTACTTACCTTAGTACTTATCTTAGTTTTTTGAAAACATAAACAGCGTATTTTTGTAAACCATGGTCGTTTCTTTTAGTTGGTCTCTTCCTAAGCCATGTATGTGTCGTATTCGTAAGTATAGGATAGTTTTCGATGGGGTTGAGTGTTTATAGTAGGTAGCTTCGTTGCTTCTGGGTTCCAGAGCAATGTATCTCAGATTTATATGCATTTATATCGAACTGTCACTAGTTGATAACAGTTTGTTTACCTGTAACAGGGCATCTCTCCTTATCTTGTGGTACATGATCATCAAGGTGTCATCTCTATGCAGTACTAAGTATAGTGCATCTGTTCTTGAAATGGTAATTATATTTCCTATGATTACTGTTTAAATATAGGTACAGTCAACAGCGCATCAGGTTGCCCCTTTTCCGTCTTTTCTCTCGCTCTTGCCAAATGTCATTTCTTTGCAATAGAGCAAGGAGGACTGACCGGAAATGGGTAGAGTGATGTGCCGTCCACCATACATTCAATGGAGACAGCCTGGGGCTTATCTAATTGTATCTTTCTAGTTCGCTTTTCCTTGGCTTTCTAGTTTTCTATAATACACTTACAATTTCCAATATGTCTGATTATATACTAATATGTAATATTATCTAATCTAAAGTAATAATATAAAGCTTTAGAGTTTGTTTGTGTGTTTGTTGATTTGAACGCGCTAATCTCGGGAACTACTGGTTCGAATTGCAAAAATGTTTTTGTGTTGAATAGTCCATTTCTTGAGGAAGGCTTTAAGTAGATAGACTATATGACATTGCGCTGTGGAGTGGGGGTCCACGCGGTTAAAGTAGGGGACGGCCGCTAGTTTACAAAGATACTGAATATCCAACAAAATTGACCATGTTGTGATGTAACGAATTTACATCCGAAACACCGCTGTTTAAAAATTAGCAATGTTGTTTTGTAAGAAGATCTAACAATATTACAAATATGATACAAGTACTTATCAACAGAATCTCGAGAAAACAAAAACAAAGATGATCAGTAAAATAAAAGATATTGAAAACCAATTACTGTTTTTTTTATTCTCTGCCAGGAGCATCACCGAGGGAAAATTAAAGTATTATGGAGTCATGTTTCGTTGAAAATATGGCAAGCAAAACGGCGCTAAGCACTAGTCTTTGCCTAACCCGAACGGGTGAAACGCTAAGGCGCAATCATCATAACTTACTGTTATTGTTTATCAGGTAAGTGGGGGCCACGGTTGGGAAGGGGGGGGGGATAATTCGCGAAATCGCGTGCCGCTGAAACGCCAGCCGTGATTGGCGACGTTACATGAAATGCACCCAAGTTGGCTGCTCTTGAACTGCTTTGATATTTATGATCAGTTATAGTCCGTTTGCGTTAAGAATGCAGTAATTTCATACTTATCCTTCGACCTAGCACGCCCCCTAACCAATCGGAACGTTCCTAATTAGAAAGTAAAGTCCATAGTGACCAGCTGAACGCATACTTTCGAACGCAAAGGTTGTGGATCTGAGTTATTTTGTGTGCGACAGAATTAAATATGAAAAACACTGCATTCTTAACGTGAACGGACTATAGTTACAATTTGACATACAGACAGGTGGTCGCGTAGTGAATTGTCAAATCAAAAACTCGAATTAAGTATCGAGGTTCCGTATGAGTACGATGAAGAAGGTCTTTACCTTATTTATCGTACTCATATCGAGATGAACATACTTTCAAATAAAGAAGTTATATATGTGAAGCGTTTTAATCCACATCTTCATACAGAGGATTCAATATTGAAAGGGAACGTCGTTCTGGACCTACCTTGAAAAGTATTGCAAACATCCTTGTAAAACTATCTGTTCGAATGCTAAAGCTACAGCTCTATTACCAGCTTCATTAATTAACCTTAAAAACATTATAAGTTGCTGTTGTTCATATCAATCTACACTGAAAACTCTGCCCGCAAAACGAACCAAATACTTCGTTATGCCAACACGAAGTCATGCTCATTAAAATCTGAGAGCGTCCAAACTGAAATGCTAAGCGAAATATCAACTTTCCGAAGTAAAGCAACAACCTCGAAACACACGCGAAGATGAAATTGAAAATTTTTGTTTACCCTCTCAGCGTCGCGTCGCCGGACGGCCGGACGTCCGGCGCGGGGCGGGGCGGTTCCGGTGCGGGCGTGACGTCACAATTAATCTTGAGACCATCTTCCGTTGTGGGAGTGTTCTTGCTTTTTGCGCCGGATAAAAATGCAGTTTAAAACTAAGTTTAAGGTTTTACGCAGTGTTCTGTGGCAATGCAGTTGTGTTACATCAATTTGGAATCACTATGTGTTTCTAGGCGGCGTATTGGTGATTAAAAACAAAGCTCCGTGTCAGTCTTCATAATAAACTTAAAAGAAGTTCTGAAACAGAGCACGACCAGGTCTATGTTTCGCGATTTTTTATAGTTTTCGATTCTTTTTAAAATACCAATGTGATTGCGTTTGTGATAGTAAGCGATAACGAAGCCTATAGAGAAACATGCTCACCCAGAACATGCCTATTCACTCTTTCCTTTATGACAGCAAGGTTGTATGTATCCGTAAACTCGGACGTAGGTAAAGTGTTTCACTCCCTAGCGGTGCGGACCAGAAGGGAAGCAGCAAACCGTTTAGTAGCCATCACGGCGTCTAGTGGTCCAGTGATAGAAAGAAGAAGGAAGTTGAAAAGTTATCTGTTCTCAAACCTTGACCCAGGCAGGAAACATTTTCCTAACACATATGAAACATAGAAATTCTCTCTACACGCTTGTTAGCAGATGTTTCACGCACAGAAGGTTTGAAGAAGAAGAGTAGAACTATACTCAACGCTAAGACTCGTGGCAGTCGGTGCCATAGAGCGGTGCCACAAACTATCCTACGTCACCAGTAGATCTAGCAAAACTAGTAGATCTAGCAGAACTAGTAGATCCAGCAGAACTAGTAGATCTAGCAGAACTAGTAGATCTAGCAGAACTAGTGGATCGAGTAGTACTAGTAGATTTCGTAGATCTAGTAGAACTAGTAGAACTAGTAGAACTAGTAAAACGTGCAACTCGAAGAATTTAGTGAAATAGTGCATGAAAGTACAGTTGAACAACTAATGGCTAACACATAGTTAAGCACCGGAAGTCTTAGCGACTGGTAATCACCTCCACTCCGGCGCCGACGCCGAACAAAACTCATAAAGCCGGCGCGTGTAACTCTCTACTTTGAAATTACAAACAGTCGGCCAAGTTTTAGAAAACTCATCCCTGTTATGTGCATTTCGTGGATCTGTAGACACTGGATGTGGCACGTTTCTATATTATTTTTTCCTGAAAATATCACTAGACATTTTTCCGTACAACGCTGTCTAGCCCCAAACTAGACTAATTAGAACTTATTTTATGGAATACTAGAGAACGGATAATCATACTCTTTCTAGTAAATATGACATGATATATTAGGTACATGGTTCAAACAGACATGTTTATGAACACCAATGTTCGTCCTATGCGGGAATCGAACCGACTGCTAGATGCCTGGGAGGCCTTGTCCGAGGCCTTAGAGCTTGATAAGATCTGACCGTGAAACCTCACGGATACTTGCTACATTTTATGAACAAAATCGTTAAAAATTAAATCAGTTTACGAGCCGTTCGAAGGTTTTTGAAACAGCGATTTTGACCGCGCTGCGTTAAAATAATTTTACTTGAAATTGAAAATTTGCAATACTTTAGAAAAAAAAACAAAATTTCCGAATTAACAAAATACAAAAGGAATTCGACACACAGAATCGGTTTGAAACGTGGCCCCTGATGTTAAATCAAACCCTCAAGAAACATGAAGGTCCCGCCCGGTCAGTTAGTATCTGTGTGTGACATTTCTAGAACAATTAAGTCTTCAGCAGTCCCGGCATTTTATACCACTTCGCACACGAGCGAGTTGGGTGGATTAATAGAACGAGACAGCAAATGAGGGAATAATTAAAAGCTTTCAACTGCGCTGTTAGTGGCGTTTACCACTTAGGGACATGATGAGGAACACTGCTCCGGGATCAGGATAGATTTCTGGAATGGCCGGTTATAGGAGGCCTGCATCACAGAATAATGTGATGTGAATGTAGGTGACATTCACATCACATTGCTGCGCATAGGCCTCACCTCAACTACATACGAGGTAGCACGAGCCATACTAAACTTGTATGCCAAAATGGACATGTTCTACTTGGGGGAACTAATCGCCTCCTAAAAATTCTCATTGAAAACGGCAAGCGTTTCATCTTCGCTCTATTCATACCTAAATCTTCGGGTAACCAAGCTGAAGGAGCAACCCATGACGGTCGTCAGTCAAGAAGTCGTAGCGATGTGTTTCATTCCGGTTGAGGACTAAAGGTCTCCTACGCGGCGGCCGGTTGCAGTTACCCCAAAATGCAGATGGGCTAGAGCTGCTCTGAGTGCCAAGTACAAGGTTGCTTGGCCAGACACAGCAAGGCAGTAAATGCTGCATTTATATGGCATCGTGGTCACGGCTTCTGGTGGCGGGTAGACGTAGCCGTTTATCTCTGTGGAAATCTGCGTTTACTACCTCGCCGCGGCTGGTCAAGCGAACTCTTACTTGGGGTTTGCGAAAGATGCGGTCTCGATTCCCGCCTGGCGCCAAAAGACCAAATGTCTTTTTCTGGTTTTCCTATCTTACTTGGCACTCAGATCTCAGTGATCGATATCTTAGTTAAGCCTCTGGAGGGCACAACGTCTTCCAATTTCTTTATTTGAAATTGTTTGCAGGTGCACATTTACCTTCCTAAATTACTTAAAGATCAATCGCTATACCAATTTCAACTACAGTTCCCTAGAAAGTAAGTCAGACCAAAAATATCAAAATATTCAACTATTCCAACGGTTACGTCGGGATACTGTCGATAGTTCGCAAAATGCATTCATGTATTCACTTTACATACTTAGCAGATTTACTGTATTGGAAAACTATGCAGCCGGCGCTCGGCGTTCTCTAACTCCACATAAACTTGGATATTGCAGTTATTTAAACAAGAAAACTTCCACAAACTACTATAAAAGTATGGGATAAATTGAAAAACACGCTGTATAAAAACAAGGTTCCCGGCGCACCTCTTCATTTACATTTATATGGGCCAACTTGGTTGAGCTCAAATATCGATGAGCATAATATGTATAATGATGAGCTCATAGGCTCAGTGTGTAGTTATTCTGCCTATTAAGCCGCGTAGGTCGTGGGTTTTTTAAAACCTGGGATAAACATTCAGTGTTTCAGTATTACTATCTAATGTATTTTTTAGAGTTATCTAAGGCAGCTACTTAAGAATATTCAAAAAAACAAAGTAAAAAATTGTAACTTATCGACATAGAATTAATGGAAGAAAGACAAACTGAAACCTAAACCAAACTAAAAACCTAACTGAATTATGATAAAGTTTTCTTCAACTTCTAAATGTGAGATTCTTCAACTAGCCAATAATTCTCTCTACGTTGACGTCTACACCAAAAAACGAATAACCAACAGCACTATTTTCACTTAATTCATTCACCCGCAAAACCTCATACAACGATCCATTATGAAAAGTTACGGCCAGCTCCGGTAGTAGGAACAATTCTTGAAGGCGTTTCGTTAAAGTATTATCACCTCGATGGAAATGCGAATGGTGTCTCTATTCATGCTAGGGCTGCCTTTGTTTCTGGCTATATTGTATATTATTTATTTTTATAAAGATTTCAGGTATTTGATCAACTAAATAAGCCCAACCCCTCCTTCTCAACTCGTGTCTGAGAATCCCGCCTAGATGTGAATACTTATCGACAAAGGAAAGCTACAGCCAATAAAATAACCCTTCTTGGTACTTGGTGTCTTGGTAAATAAGGTAGCCAAAGTTCCTTCGAATGTTCCTAAATAGGAGGCAAGGTAAGAGCGAGAGCGAGTAAGTCGACTGCAAAGCTCAGGAATGCATTTCAAGTGAGAGATTACCAAATATGTGTGCACTACACTACTGAAGACGCGTGACAAGAGGTGTGGTGGTAGCGGGGGAAATTTATTTATTTATTTATTCTTTATTGCACAACAATCAACTGATACAAATAGTGACCTTAATGCCGATAAGGCATTCTCTACCAGTCAACCATGGGGCTAAGCAGAAAAATACGGTAGGCGGTGCAGTGTTACTGAAAAGAAAAAGAAAAAAAAGAATGCAGCAACAAGGAAATGCTCCCGCTCTTTTATCTGCTCAGCTATCTGTCTCCAGCTGGATCCGACTGATGCCGATAGCTGTCAGTCGTCAAGTCTAGTCGTTAATTTGAAAGCCTGCACGCACTGATAATCAGCGCCTGAGCCTTTCAGGTCCAGGCATTAGCTGAGTGCGGCCCATTTAATTTTGGACATCGTGACACTGCTGTCTGGAGGAAATGTTTGTTGATTTTTTTGTTTAGTGTTTTTTTTGTTTTGTTTGTTTTTATATTTTATGTTGCGATGTCCAGATGCAATAAACATTTTTTTTCTTTTCTTCAGTCAAAAGCTTCCGACGGTTGGCCTTAGACACACCTCGCCAGCTTTGCAACTGTGGCCACCCACACCTCAAAGTTGAGGTGTTTCTTGTGCCCAAAAGGGGCCGGAAAGCTGTTATTTAGGCACTTTACCAGGTATGGTTCTTAGTAATACCTTGTAAATGAAGTATTCATTATTGCCTTGACAATGTCAGGACGGACTGAGTTAATTTGATTCACACACTTGTCTTGTTCCCCTTTGAGCTTTTTATATGCTTACCAAAATTTTTTGTACCTACGACGAAACTTGATTCTCGTTTGACGGAAAGACTCCTTGGATGAGTTCAAGAACTAAACATCCTTTAAAATATTTCATCTTATGTCCAAAGCCAAGACCTTATAGTGCCACTTTATACTTATAAGTCTTTCAGAAATACTAGTAGTATGAGTATAGTATGATCTCCATCAATAAAGTCCACACTGGATCATAACATGAAATTATTTAGAACGAAATGGCCACTGTGACCGCACATACATCAAGTTAAGTTCTTCAAACTTAACTTTTGTTTTCAGTCAGTTAGGTGCAGCGACTGAGCTCTCAAATTAAGTGTACGGCTCACAGGCTTTGTAAAAACCTTTTCCCTCCAGTGTCGGATCAGAAATGTTGTTAATTTGCCGAACTTTTTTAAACCTTCTGCTAAATTTGGCAGCCCTAAGCCCGTATCGTGTGACACGCCACCTCGCGTGCGCTATCCGGGCTCATACGCGGTCATCTCTCTGGCCGACACGGATAGCCTGGCCAGTTACACCTATACAACTGGAATGGCAGTGCGAAAGACCAGGCTTAAACAGCTATTATAAATCATACGTTATGGCTTAGTCGGAAATAGCAAGAGGTCTGGGAGTTCTGACCGGTACGATTCTGGTGTGCCTAGGTAGTTTCATTGACATTTTAAGTAGGATTACACTTATCATCTAATTTAGCTGCCATAAGCTACTGCTGAAAATAGGCTTCCTCCATACTATACAAAAGCGAACACATAATGCCAGCGCGCCATGTTGTATTGCCGTCAACCAATTTTTAGAATTTTATCACAGCTGACGTTTACAACGAGACAGAACTGCAGCATGGTCAACAGATTTTTCAACCATAAAAACTCTACGAAGTATAAAATTACAGTATTGATGCAAACGTTTGAAACCACTAGACTAGAGTTGCAGAATACCCGCGGCAAAAGAGGATGCAGTCCATTTCAAAAAGAAAACTGTCTACATGTCGCCGGCGATGTGTCCCTAGGAAATATTACACGCAGAAACCCGTGTTATCTCCGTGTAACGTACAACCACTTTACGACTGAGCAACTAACTGCCCGTCTTGCAACTCCAATATCTGTTTGACCTCAGTCTCGCAGACGCAGCGCAAGTGAAATATGGTCATAATGCAAAGCTAAGTGAGTTATGTAAACATTGCGGCTATTATTCAGAGGCAGCAGACTGCAGGCACGGAAGCGTCGAGCACCGGAACTGCCACAACTTACCGCTTGCGGTCGAGCTGACTTGCCAGCCGGAATGAACAGAGGAACGCACAAGTTAGCTTGCTTAAGAAACACGCATTGTGTCCAAGCCGACTAAACAGAGGATGCTCATCATGATGAGCATCGCCAAAATGAGTCATGACTCATTATTCAGGGGCTTCATCAGCTTATCCAGAAAAATATTATAAGAAAATGTGAAGGAAGTGTGAGCTTCATTCAATGTACTTACATACATTTATCTTGCCTCACAAGCTTTTTATTTAATCATGAATAACTAATTATGTGCTGCTTTCCACTTTTATAGCTAAAATCTTTATTAGTCAACATATTATTTGATGTCGTACTGATTGTCAAAAGAACACTGATTGTCGTCCCTCAACAACAAGTGAGGATGATAACTCCATTGTAGATTCAAGCTTGTTACAATCGGCTACTATAATCTAACTATCCTCACTGCCAGTCAAACCTATTGTTTTTGTTCATAATATTAAGCACAACAACTTGCAAGTGTTCACAAGCAAAGCCACTACGAAGGATTCCGCGAATTTCATAACTCACAGAGTTAACACAACGAGCAAAGTTTCATTTCTGTTAAATAATTGAGCCTTAACTTCTACATTCCGTAATACTGAGCTTAAACGTGTTTATGGAAGTCGCAGGCGCATTGTTAGTCGTTATTCACACAACTAAATGTTAGCTTCTTGAGTCGAGGGAAAATGTCGAGACGGAATGAAAACAGTCTTAGTTTTATACAACAGCGCAGGCGAACGGGCTTTCGGATCGTCTCGAAACATTTCATAAAACTTCTGAAGAATCATTTTAACTTTTGTGGAATAAAATATTATGATAATTGAAAAGATAAACTTGGAAACTAAGCTGAAATTGTTGGGTAAAGCATCAAAAAAATAGGACTCATCTCAGTAGATACTAATTCCGTTTAGGTAGAGTATACTTATTCCCGCACCAGTTAACGTAGGGAACATTACACTCGAAGTTGTTGACCACTATGTTTACCTGGGACAGGCAGTCCAATTATATAGGTAAGTCCAACTTAGAGAAAGAGATCTTTCGTCGAATGCAGCTCGGATGGGCAGCGTTCGGGAAGCTCCGGCATATATTGACGTACGAAATATAATCGCTACCGAACGGCACGTACCGGGTTACTTTTCTCCTCAGGTACGATTTTTCTCTCAGAGTAACGCTTGCCAATGCTGAGGTCTGGGCCTCTCTATGGGGCGCCCTTAGGCACGTAAATTAAATAATATCAGGGTTAAGAGCCCTCTGCGCTCACTCTACAGTCCGGTGAAAAGGTATGAGTAACTTTGAAGCCATATAAATAAAGACTTCATTAAATGACAATTAGAGGCACAGCTAGTGTTGTTTAAAGACCAATAAAATACAAGAAATATTTTAAATAAAAAAAACGGGTTGGTAGCAACTCGTCTAAAAACGCAACTGGTCTAAGTAGCAACTGGTCTAAAACGCAACTCGTCTAAGGAGCAACTGATCTAAAATGCAAATGGTCTAAGTAGCAACTGGTCTAATCCACTGTATCTTGAACTATTGTAAAATTTTTCGGCATTTATAAAAAGGACAAATTTGTGTCCAAAACCAAAACTATTTTAAACATAATTGAACATAATAAAAATAATATTTTCAGTTGCTTTTGGTGAATCAGACCGGAATGAAATTTTAATAATAATGATTTGTTAGATAATTTTCACACATAGAAGCGACTTTTCAGATCGCGGTTTTTCATAATCACAAATTAATAAATCGTGTTTTTTCTTGAAGTTAGCTCAATTTCACGCGGCAATCTAAAAAAATGCTCTAAATATGAGAAATTGTGAAAATCCACCACTATGAAATGCTGCCTTCGGTCGTGATGTTTTATCTTTAAAATTCAGTTTCTTTGTGAAATTGAGATGAGCGTGACACGAGATGTGAGATGATAGTAGCCGGAGTGCCACCCCAGCCCAGAAAGACTAAATAAATAAAATAACTTCGTAAATGTATACTCTTATTTCAATAAATTCGTAACTATTGGACTGAGCATATTTTCGAACTAATTTAAAATATTTTTTAAAAAAGTTAGAAAAAATAACCTCTATTCATGTAAACTTCACATTGACATTGACGTGCACGCGAATAACTCGCTGTCATAATGAATTGAAAACAGGTTCATTGGACCTGTTTTTGTGTGGCCGATTTTGGTGTGCAGATGCCGTATCCTCATCTTTTTGTTTATATTAATGAAGTTATACGGTACAATTACTTCTATACTACATAGTTTAGGACGCTGATTTTTTGAATATGCTATAGGGTTACTAAAGATAACCCATTTTAACACATTTAATTTCGTTGCTGGCGATTCTGGGTCTTTTGGCTATGAAATATTGATCATGTCCTTTGTATCAAAAAAAACAGCTTCTTAAGCCATGTAGTATACACAGGAGGTATCAGCGTACTAAATGTGACCACACAAAAAAACAGGTCCAATGGACCTGTTTTCAGGCTAATTAGCGACATTGTCAAAAATCGCTTTAGGAGAAATTGCTTCAGGAAAAAAGACTTTTGCGATTTTGCGATCAAAGAATTTTGCGATCATGAAAAGTCGCTTCTATGTGTGAAAATTATCTAACAAATCATTATTAATAAAACTTCATTCCGGTCTGATTCACCAAAGTAACTGAAAATATTACTTTTATTATGTTCAATTATGTTTAAAATAGTTTTGGTTTTGGACGCAAATTTGTCCTTTTTTTAAATGCCGAAAAATTTTACAATAGTTCAAGATACAGTGGATTAGACCAGTTGCTACTTAGACCGTTTGCATTTTAGACCAGTTGCTCCTTAGACGAGTTGCATTTTAGACCAGTTGCTCTTTAGACGAGTTGCATTTTAGACCAGTTGCGTTTTTAGACGAGTTGCTACCAACCCAAAAAAACTACTGAACTACTTTTTACTAGAGAAAAAATACAGGTCGTTAACGCCATGTTCTCTTTAAATAGTCTCACGGAGTACGCAGCCATTTGAAAAGCTCAGTTCAATAAAAGTCCAGCTAGACGAGTTAAAGATTCCCGTGCAAACTTGAGGCTTGGCGAGCGTCCGCTGCGCTGCTTGGCGAGCGTCCGCTGCGCTGCTTGGCGAGCGTCCGCTGCGCTGCTTGGCGAGCGTCCGCTGCGCTGCTTGGCGAGCGTCCGCTGCGCTGCTTGCGTCATTCTCGCCGGTTGCCTTCCCATCGAGCGGCGGTGTTCATCACAATACACAGGGTTGAGTTAGACTAGAAATATTGCTTACATTTTGAGATGTAGCGATAGGGTGAGCTACCCGTCACGTGTAATTGAAACAAAAAGAGGAAGATACGTTACGCTCTTAATTTGCGGATTCAAATTGCTTTGAAGATATTTTTGTATTATACCTAGTCTTACTAATTCTCAAGGACATCTCCATCTCTCGTTATGTAACATAATGCTTTTGCATGATTAGTATACGCACTGCGTTAATGTTTCAACTGATTTAGGCCGACCATATTTATCCGTGAGCATAAAACGTTCATGATGAAAATGAAACTCACTGAACCAGTGCTAGACAATAGTAAGATAGTCCTTGATTTGATCCCCAAAAGTCGAACCGAGTTGATAAATGCACTGCTTTTGAGTTTATTTAAATTTATTTAATTACCACGTCCAAAATCATGATAGGTAATTAATTCAATCATGATAAGTAATTAATAGGTGATTATATAAGTATACAGTGTGTCTGGTCACCGATGTCCGACCCGTTAAGGTGAAGTAATATGATCTATTTTATGAATAAATCCACCATAATTAAGCACTTTTAATTAATTTTTTTTAAAAAAAAAATTATTTATTTCAGGTAAATTTTACCTGCGTTTCAAAGGGTTTCTGATGACAGGGTGATATTCAATTTGTCACAACTTCTAAACTATTTTACTTGGAACTTTGATTTTTGCTTCAGTGTTTAGGTGATGTCTTTGGGTATCCAAAAAGTTAAAAATAAATGTATGTTGACAGTTTAGTTTTTCTGAAAAAAAAATAAATGTAAAAAAAACTAACAAATTCTATCACAATTTTCAAGTTCAAACATTTTTTTGAGGTATTTTAAGGGAGTTATGAAAAAATGCTTTTTTGTCAGCTTATTGCCTACTTTTGTAGCTGTCTAACGATACCACTTTTGTGACTGTAGGACCTCTAAATCGGCAGATATTGCAAACTAAAATAACCCACCCGTACTCCCGAGAAAAAAAAATTAAAATGGCGGCCATTTTAAAACAACTGGGGCAAAGTGCTTAATTATGGTGGATTTATTCATAAAATAGATCATATTACTTCACCTTAACGGGTCGGACATCGGTGACCAGACACACTGTATAATCGCATGAAAATTAGGATAACTCGAGTCAAATCCGTTGTTTTGGTGTAGCAGGGGAGTGGGACGGCACGCAATTAAAACAATTGACAGTTGGATAAAACAAACCGCGTTCTATAGCCAAAGAGCTCTATTTTCGAATGTAATAATTGCTTTTTAAATATTTTTATGTAGTGGCCAGTTCAAGATTTTTAAATAGCGGGTAGAGACATTTTTGTAGCGCTCCGTGCTGGCACATCCCTGAACCATACTGAAACTTAGCTCGTTATTCCTGCATCGATGTTGTTTCCGCGCGGTACAAGTGTTTTAATATTTTTAGTGATGAGCTTTAAAGTGGTTTTCTTTTGAAATAGATTATTTGATACTTATGTGCATGTTAGTATTTTTTTGATGTTGATTGTAGAATAATCTAATATTCGGTTTGTAGGACAGACAGGCCTAATCTTAATAATGCTTTAAAAATTATTGAAAAAATAATGCTATGTAGGTATGTAAGTTATACTTACTTGATTTCAATTTAGAAAATAACTGCATATAAGACTAATGGCAATTGGAACCAATGCAGTCTGTAGCCATTTGAAAAACAGATACCTATTCAAGATTTGAATTACTCCTTCACCATAAAGGCACAGACCTGATAAAACTAAATCATAATAAAATGTCAAAAATCTATCCCTCTAATGAACATCGAGAAAAAAAGCGATTCATACGATATCATAAAAATATTATTATAAGCGCCCTCTATCTTGGAGTACTAAAATGATAACGAAAAACTACTTACGCGCAAAAGCTTCTCGCTTCGTAGGTATGTCCACTACGTTTTTAACACACCGTTTGATACCTAGATGGAGCTAAAAACGATTTTGTTAGTCGTAGAAAAAATGTGTAGAGTAAGTCTAGAGTTATGTGTGATTATGTAGAGAATTAATTACCTATTTCGGTTGGGATACCTTTGTTTGATCATGGACATCTAGTCCAAGACAATCTGAACCCAAACCAGAGCTTAAGCAAAGCTATGTGTGAAACTTAAAACTTAACATTTTCTGATTCCTAAGTTTTGCTAGAAGTTTAGAAACCCCTGAGTTATAAGTAATAGGTATGTTTCAGCCTTTTTTCTAATAACTTTAAGTGCCTCTCAAATAAATGAAATCTAAAAAACCAAAACTGTTTTGCAACAGACCTTTAATTGATTTATCATATATCTAACCATAACATTTTTTAATTCGCCGCCTACAAATGACCACAGACAGCCGTGTCGAATCGGCTGGATTGAATTACCAAAATGTGGGAGAATGATCTATATCGCTCTATCACACGCCCCGCATACTTATGCTTATCTCAGATAATCCGGTAATTTGTTAATTATATCTTCAAAACGCTGAGGGGCGTTTATGACTTAAATTGTTGCACTTTGGATGGATTTTAATGAAACTTTACAATAATATACCTAGCTTAAATGCATCTGAATAGCACTTAGGCTATTTTACAAATGGCGGCTTGACAACATCTGATTGCTGAGTACGACATGCATAGACCAAACGCGGCGAGGAAGTAAACGCGGATTTGTATGACATCGTGGTCGCGGCCTCTAGTGGAGGGTAAACATAACCGTTTTTCTATGGAAATTCGCGTTTACTTTGTTTCGGGTTTGGCCTGTGCATTTCGGAACACCCCTCCAACAATCCGCACTGAGCCCGCGAGATGGAGTATGGCTCGTTGCACCTCATAGTTGAAGTGAGGCCTGTGCCCAGCAGTGGGACGTATACAGCCCGTTTATGTTTATGAGTTTCAAAATTCAGTCTACGTATACTAGGTACACAAAATAGTGCTGTAAAATTACGGAGTGCTGTTGACGGATGGATAGCAACACAATCGTTTATTATTAAACTGCATCGTTGTCTTCAACGACTCCTTTCAAGAGCCACTTTAGCAATAAACGTTCATATCCGGCAAAATAAGTTTAGTGTCATACGACAAATAAGGGGTTGGTAGGTACCTACCTACATTGTTTGATAGGGTCAATGTAAAATCATGTTCTTTCACCACCAGGAACTTGTCTATTTTGATAAAATAGGATTGAACATAAAGTGCCTCGTCTGAAATTCTAAAGAGGAGACCTATGTTATGTTCAGGTGGTAGGCCGATTTATTACACAAGCACCTAGTCCCCCCTTAATCGCCCCTTATTATAAAAACAAATGTTTTTTCCCACTAAGAAAATAATTACACTAGGTAAATTGCAAAAGGGGTGCCATGCTGAGTTACCTCCTCGTGTGGCCAGAGGCTTGTTGGTCCCTGTTGAAATTTATTTCCGCAGGGAAGAGTAGGTCTCTGGTCCGGTGCATCCTGGGCAACGGGGAAGAACTCCCGGAAAAGGTTCTTATTCCTCGTTGGCGAAAAACTCAGCGTGAGGGGGACCGCTCCCACATTCCCCTTTTGTGGGGAGTCACGGGACGCGGTCCTATTTGGGGGACTCTTCGGATTCAGAGGCTACCTATGGTAGCGTGGGTTGGCAAGCCTGCTAGGTTTGCGCCGGCACTTTTCGCCGGAAGAGGGGGATGCCTCAGCGCGCGTCCACCGCTCTGCACCGTACCAGGCAGATGATTCACTCTCTGCAGTGGACGCTCTGCACCCTTGGCGCGGGCTGTGTTTTCCCAGCGGCCGCTTCGGCGGCGTAGGATGGCGGGAGTATACCGCGGGTGATCCTGGCGGACCGCCATCACATCATAGGCGGGGGAGGTAAGCTTGCTTACCGACCTAGCGGAACCAGCGAGTGGCGGATCGGGGGGCCTGCCACATGCATTGCACGGTTTCGCCCGTCTGGGAGACGTCTTGGACACTTGACGTCTCTCTTTAGTGAGGAAAAGCCGGTCCAACGGCTAACTGCTGAACGTCTGCGGAGAGTGACTTGTTCCATCCCGTAGACATTAACTAGCAGATGACTGGCACGAGCCTCCCCCAGGCACGTGAAGTCTATAAAAGATTTTTTACACTGGTCAAAAAAAAAAAGGCAAATTGCAAAATGTAGAGTTTGCGAAAAAAACATCATGAATCTTAAAATGGCATTATCATCAAATCACAGTCCGGATCTATTTTCAGTAGCACCTATGTAGACGATTCATTTATTTAAAAGTAAAGTAAATAGGTAAGTACACCATTTGACTTTACCACCGCATTCGAATTTTTACCACTTTTATTTGCAAACACTTAGGTAAGACCTACTACGTAATAAACATAGGAAAACCCAGAATTAAATATACATAAGTATTGCATAGATTACTGAAAAATTCATGCATTTCGAACTATGAGTAGTCAACCATTTAAACAATTGACGATACTACGATATTATGGTCCAACGAGAGTAGTAGACCACCAAAATTAAAAAATGACTCCCAGGGGTCACAGAGTCCACATCTCAAGCCCACGCGTCCATCTCGGAAACAGGCATTACAATTTTATTAGCGGTAACCGCCTCAAGTGTTATCAGTCTAATTGAATAATGCACTATACTAACGACCCCTTGGAAATACATCGTAAATATTCAAACTTTGTGTAACTGGCAGGAGAGGAAGTGAGGCTTGGGGAGATGTAAGTGGGTTATGTTATGTACCGAAGACCTCAGGACAACTGTAAGAACTTTGATAGTTCATAGCACCGCAACAGAAATGCACTAAGAGTGATTGGCATATGCTGAGTGGGAGCCTTTTTGACACATTTTATATTAATTGTTTGTACTATGTCTATTTTATGTGTAAAATAAATTTCTCTATCTTTCTTTATTTACTAACAGCGCAGGATTTCCTAAAGGAGTTAGATTAAAAAAAATAGGTAAGTACCTATTCTTTAATCACATGCGGTACCTAAATACCATCGTGTATGTGTAAAACATCGTTTCATAAATCAAGTAATCGCACATCTATTGAACAGTTTTATTGACAAGAATTCTAAACTTGTGGTGACAACAAAAACAAAACTCAAGTATGATGTGAGCTTAATTGATAACTAACGACATTTGGCCAATTAGTCGAATCTGCCGCCAACTCAATACCAGCTTTAGCCGTTTACAAAAACCAAATACAAACTTTTAACCCTTAAACATATACCGACCGAGGAGTGCCCATACCTCCTATCTTTGCGGCACAAAAGCGGTATAGAGGTTTTTTCTTCCATTCGTCATCAAGGCAGTGATCTGACTTAAAACGACACCCAGGTCTCTATTATCTAACCAAAATACCTACGTTCATTTAAGGTAGGAGTTATAGACACTGTACTCGATACCGCCCTTTCGTTTGCCTTTATTTATTTATTAATTTATTTATTCATACAATAATTGAACAAACCGGCTTACAGTTGCCCAAAGCGCCGGTAATTTAGTAGTTTTTTGGTAGTTGCCTTTGATGGATTGGCTCAAATAACCAAATTAAAAAAGTAAGCTTAAAAACTATTTTAGTTGTCCGTTTTGTGAAAACCTTGAACTTTCGTTTATTCCTTCGAAAATCAGTGTCAAACGGATGCTCTCTATTGAGATTGCGAGTTCGTCTTCGCGGCGAATTGGATGACACACTGCGTGCGTAACACTCGCTGCCGGCACCTTTAACCCTGCCGACGCGACTGGTGGTCGTTCGGTCCACTAATAAGAAAGATCTGCAAACTCCCTATACCTATCATCACTCTTTAGCAACTAAAGCAACCTTTAAAATGGTTCAAAACATTCGGAAAATACTATAGGTTACCCATGATTTAAATACTGACACAAGATTATTCGCATCCCCACAACCATTTTACCATTGTATCTTTTTTTTAA
This sequence comes from Udea ferrugalis, assembly GCA_950022985.1. Lineage (NCBI taxonomy): Eukaryota > Metazoa > Arthropoda > Insecta > Lepidoptera > Crambidae > Udea > Udea ferrugalis. The sequence continues at coordinate 2,598,119 of OX465521.1, forward strand.
CAACATTGAGTTAATTCCCTTAATTATGGTGTGATCTGCATATTGGTCGGTGGCAAACCTGAAATATTGCGAAGTTGGAATTAACAGATAAGACTCATTAGAGACAGATGAACTAGATTTCACATACTTCACCATTTAACGTGGGTAAATGGAATGGGTAAGTGAAATGAAAGTCATCAGAACGTTCTTGTGGAATTCCAAGCACAGAATTCAGTGACTTCTGTGCCTCCTGTTGGACTTTCGTTGTACAACAAATTTTTAAATTCAATTTAACGCACCACAAAAATATTAAATTCAGAGTTATGGCGACATCTAATGAAACTAACAATGTTTTTTAATTAATACCTACTGCCCATAGGGTGTGGGGACAGACACCTCCGAAAAAATAATAGCGTATCCTATTTAACAACCCTCAGCCAACAATTTGTCTATTAATTAAAAGCGACAAAAATCGTGACTGAGGGATCCGTGGGCATTCGAGTGTTGGAGTTTAATAAACTGTTTAATTAAGAGCGCGTTAGCGCAGGGTTAGGGTGCAGTGCGGCGCGAGCGCGCGCTCCGACACCATGCCGATTGCGCTGCTCTTCCTCGTGTTACTCGGGACCACAAAAGCTTTCAAGATCACCAACTTCCACGTACCAGCTTACGTGCCTCCAGAACAGATCAGCGTCGACATCGAGTGCAGCTACGATGCTAACTTCACAATACTCAACTGGTTTAAAGGACCCATCGAATTCTTCCGCTACAGACCTGCTTCAACGCCGAGCACTCGCTCCTTCCCCATACTCGGAGTGGGAACAATCGACATGATCTCCTGTGGACCCTCGGAATGTCGGCTCAGGCTCGGGGAACTCACAGACGAAGCGTCAGGGCTGTACAGGTGTGATTTGGAACTCGACAAGCCGCCTTATAAATTTGAAACGAGAACTGGATACATGAAAGTGTTTCGGCGGCAGCGAAGAAAGCCCGTCGTCGAGGGCATGGCCAAAGAATACGGGGAAGACGAGGAGATCAGAGCATACTGCCGTGCCGAGAACAACACTGACATTCGGTGGTATGTGAACGGGAAAGAAGTGTTCGAACTGCGGGGAAACCGCTCCTTCAAGATGGATGGCAGGCACATCAGCTCTCAAACGGCACAGCCGACAGTGACTGTTCAATGTGCTGAGATCGTGGACGGGAAGCTGATAGGCTCTGCCGATGCTCTCGCCAAGTGGAAGAGAAATACCAGAACGCTAGCTCAAGATCACAGTGAAAACAATCAATCTTGTTCAGAAAGTAAATCGGACACGATTCAAATATATCCAAATTATGTATGTATGCTTTTCGCGCTTATCTCCTTGAGTGCTTGTTTATTTGTATAAAAATCGTTGTATAATTTTGTCAAAATATGTAAGAAATAAATGTTCCTTTGGATGAGTGGACTGTGGTAGACCCACTTTAATGTTGAAAACTGTGTTTTGAGTTGTCGACGAGTTTTTCCTGTGTATTTAGGTACTAACAAGATTGATCAATTACTTTGCCAATAATGATTAAATGCATCTAGGTAGTGACAAATGACAATATTTATTCAGAGTAGTAGTAGTAGTAGAGTAGTAGGTAGGTATTGTGCTATTGTAATTTCACTGACTGTTATCTACGGTTTCGCACGCGTGGAGCCTTGTTTTAAACTTTTACAGTAAACTCTTTCATTCATCCCCCTAAAATGTGAACATACAAACACCATCATTATTCATTCATCAGAAGTTGGTGGTTGGTTGTTAACCTTAATTTACTAAATCCAAGCAACGTCCTTTGTTTCCCATGCTGTACCTACCTACCTTATGGTTTACAATAGGTAGTTAAGTCTTATCGGGTTTTTTTGGAAAGTTTTAAAAGGAGCCTGTGACTTTGGACTTGGAAAGATATTAAACGTCCCTTATGCCTATTATTGATTATTTGCCTGCGTGTTACCTATTCAGCAGCTTTTTTGATAAATTATGTGAGTCGTATTCGATAGTCTTTTCAGAGGTAGCTTACTTGCACTCACGAGAAAACATGGTAGGTACAACGGTAAACATTCTAAGCCAAAATGTGAGCTTCATAATGGCCAAAAAGATCTTTAAAGTCTAAGACAACCAATTATAATGCCACAATGATAGAGTCGTATCTATGTAGGGCTTGTAGTTTTCAGTGTCAGTCGTATCTAAATTTTTCTGAATCAAGTTAAATATTACCTCTAGCGACCGAACGCGACTTCGTCTACTGCTATGTCATCGAGGTGCTATGAACTTCGAGAAAAAAAAGTGTTATTTTTTGATAAATTGTAGCCAATGTAATATTCAGATGTATAAACTGCATTATTGTAAAGTTTCATTCAAATCCATTTAGTAGTTTTTTACGTGAAAGAGCAACACGGCACATACACACCCTACAAAGTTTCACATTCATAATATTAGTGGTACCTATATTACCTAGTAGGATTTCAAGTCAAAGTCAAAGTCAAAGTCAAAGCATTTATTCGCAAACTAAGTGTAACATAGTAGCTGGAAGATACATAATAGGTTCTTATAACTTAGTCGCCCTTTTCGAGCACAGCAAAAATAGTATTATCATAAAAATAAATTAAATTTCTAAATAGGTAATTTCAATATTACTTACAGGTAATTTTTAAGTTTACGACTAACATAATTCTTTCATATTTTTAGTTATGTTAACATTGTTGTAGTACCAAAGCTTATAGAATAAATTAGAAAAAAGCAAAACAAAAAGTCTGTAAAATCATGGAGGGTTATTCAATTTTGCTCAGTGAAAGTAAAAAAATATAATTAGCAATTACCTACTAGCTGTCCCGACAGATGTTGTTCTGTTGTTAATCATTAAGGGGTAGAAATGGTTCCTATGGAAAACTAAATTGTTGTTTTTCACTAAATTCCTAGGACTTTCTCATGTTTACTCACCTTTTAAACTGGACATTCACAAGTATTTCTAAACCAAAATTTGCCAAATCGGTCAAGCCCTCACCAAGTTTAGCGAGACTAACAACAGCAATCCATTTTTATAAAGATTGCTATAATTATGTATCCTAAACTAAAGTTAAATTATAATAAAGTCAAAAATACATACAGGTTCCTTTTTGCTTCGCTCCTAAAATCATTACCAAATTCCCGATGTTTCAGCGTTAGAAAAATACCGCGGATAGATGGCGTTGTTCGCGAATTTAAGGATTCGTGTTCCAGATCTTTTTTTTAACAATTTACAATGTAAACGTCTTTGCAATGACATAGCTACTTCCGCATCTAGGTACTTCCTCTTCTTGTTTCTCTACCTGAAGGTTGTCTGGAAGAGATCGCTCTTAGCGATAAGACCGGCTGTATTGTACATTCCAAATATCTTTAAGCATGTTTAAGTATGTAATTTGTTTTCTTTGTGCAATAAAGTATATTTTATCCTATTATAAAGCTAACAATCTATTGTAATTGGCGTAATTCCTTAAACCTCTTGGATATCAATCAAATTAGCTCGAAAAATGCGTGAGTTTTCTTTTAATCATGTTGGCTTTTGGCGTTTAGTATTGTGCAATAGGAAAACAAAAACAAATAAGTACAGACCTATCAACAAAGCTGAATGTTTCCTACCGTAGCAGATTAAAAAATATTTACTTTCGTAAATTAACGAGTCTGACCTACCTTCTTTGCTTAAATTAACCAATGAAATGAGCAAAAATGGTTTACAAACTGCCTGAAACCAAATAAATAACTTTATGCAATTTAACTAATATAATGAAACCGGGAAAGATTGCAGGAAATCGAGAAAAACTTAGCGCACACTTATTGCCCCACATTAATCCACAACACAGGTTATCCACAACAATAAAACAACTCTACCAATAATATTGCATAACTTTTAAAATTCTGAGACACTTATGTTAAGTAACATGGAAGCAACATACTACTATAGAGCGCAAATAAATGAGGTGCAATTTGGTGTAATGATATTGTTTTTTTATTATTGAGCAACAGAGAATCAATAAACTTTGCGTTTCGGTGAAATAATATTACAATCTATGAATGAAACAGTGACTCAGTGACTCATATCACATCCCTGACTAATTTGGGTTGCCATACTTAACCAGAAACTCAAATTAGTTTCAATAATAATGCTTTCCACTACTAAATCATTAGGTCATGGCATATTGAACTTTATTATCCTCTGAATGTATATTATCTCAAACCTGACTAGATTTTCTTTTCGATTGCGGGTCTACTGAAAGAAACCATAACTTTCTGTTACAAAAATGTAACTCACAACCTTCTTGTGGTTGTAACGCTAGTAAAAACAGTCACAAATTGCCCATTTATAATAATTTGTACATCAAAAATATTTGAGGATCTTAAATTTATGTACAAGACCAAGAACCGATATCAAATTATTAACATCATAATTGCAGCTCCCTTGCGGGCTCAGTATGGTCTGCATAAGGTGCGAGCCAGTAGGCCGGAGTGTGGGGGTGCTGTCGCTCGCATTACCTGAGGAGCTTTCGTAGCCTCCCCCTTTATTGGGCCCTCTTTTCGCTGCCAGCGGCGGAGCAGTGCGGTAGAACTATGGGTTGATCCAGTTTTGCCAGCAAAGAGCCACGAGTGGGTGCCGTGGGGTTTTCGACATTATTTTAGGTAAAAGTTCGACATAACCCCGACGTCGTCCCGGGTGGCGAGGTATCCACGAGGATTTGCCCACAAAAATGAAAATAAAAAAGACTTCCAGATCCTTCAAACCGGAGTCATTTCTAACTAGGTACAGGCTAAGCACTTAGAGCCTGTTCACACTAGCGATTTCAAGGCGAGGCGATCTCGACGCGAAATCGCAGCATGCTCGCAGCGTACAAGCCGCGATAGTTCCATGATAGATCGCAGCATGTTCGCGGCGGTTTATTTTATCACAGAACTATCGCGTAAATCGCCCATCAAACACTATGTGTGAACAGGCTCTAGGGCCAAGCGTCTCTATGTAGAATCATTGACATCGATGTTAACGTTCAAATTACCTAATGAACAAACAGAACATCAATCGTTTCCAAGCAGCTGGTGCTCATGAATGTAGAAGACAATATGAAAAAGGACTTCATCTCTGTACCCAAGTTAATGATTTCCATTTAAAATCTAAACGCATCATGAACAATTATTACTCTCGAATGATGAAAGCAAAAATATTGAAAGAGACAAAACAGTCAAGAGTTGGTAATCATTGATAACCAACTTTTAGGGGCTGATAAGAATAGGGAAAACGTAAGACCTTCATCATCAGCCTATGCTGGTCCACTGCTGGACGTAGGCCTCCCCTAATGCGCGCCATCGCGCCCTGTCTTCGGCTAGACGCATCCATCTCCTGCCAGCAGCCTTTCGCAAATCGTCGCTCCACCTAGCCGGAGGGCGTCCCACACTACGCTTGCCGAGACGTGGTCTCCACTCTAGAACGCGCTTACCCCAGCGGTTATCCGTCCTACGGCAAATGTGACCAGCCCACTGCCACTTTAGCTTACTTATTCTGAGAGCTATGTCGATGACCCTGGTTCTCTGTCGGATAACCTCATTTCGGATTTTATCCTTCAGAGAAACTCCGAGCATAGCTCTCTCCATAGCTCGCTGAGCGACCTTGAACTGGTGCATCAACCGCACTGTGAGTGTCCACGTTTCGGCTCCGTATGTCATGACGGGTAGGACGCACTGGTTGAAAACCTTAGTTTTCAGGCATTGTGGTATAGGCGACGAAAAGACTCGACGAAGTTTTCCGAACGCTGCCCAACCCAGCTGAATCCTCCTCTTGGTTTCCCTCTCGAAGTTGTTTCTACCCAACTGCAATATCTGCCCAAGGTAGGTATATTCCTGTACAACCTCGAGATGGTGACCGAAGACAGTGACCGGTCCCGGATCAATGTGGTCATTGATCATGACTTTGGTTTTATCCAAATTCATCCCGAGACTGATTCGCCGCGAAGAGGAGTCTAGGCTGTTCAGCATCAGCTGCAGATCCTGGAGCGACTCCGATATCAGGACTATGTCATCTGCGAATCGTAAGTGTGAGATGTACTGGCCGTTTATGTTTATGCCCATACTTTTCCAGTCCAGCGTCTTGAACATATCCTCCAGTGCATTAGTGAACAGTTTCGGGGATATGACATCCCCTTGTCTCACTCCTCTAAGCAACTGGATGGGTTCAGACTGCTGGTCCTGTACTTGGACACTCATAGTAGCAGCTTCATAGAGACATCTCAGCACTTCGATGTATCGATAGTCCACTTGGCATCGCTGCAGGGATTCCAGGACCGCCCAGGTCTCGATGGAGTCAAAGGCCTTTTCATAGTCCACAAAGGCTAGACACAGAGGACGATTATACTCCTCGGACTTCTGTATAATCTGCCTCACTGTGTGGATGTGGTCTATGGTGCCGAATCCTCCTCGAAACCCGGCCTGCTCTGGAGGCTGGAATTCGTCGAGTCTCCTAGCGAGGCGGTTCGTGATGACTCTGGAAAACAGCTTGTAGACGTGGCTCAAGAGTGATATGGGTCGGTAGTTCTTAAGAAGAGTATTGTCTCCTTTTTTGAAAAATACAACTACAATGCTCTTGTTCCACGCCTTTGGAGTCCTCCCGCAGTGAATGACAGAGTTAAAGAGGCGCTGTAGTTCCTTCAGTACAGGAACACCCCCCGCCTTCAGAAGTTCTGAAGTAACTCCGTCTTCACCCGGGGCCTTTCCATTTTTGAGCTGCCTCAGAGCCAGCACGATCTCGTCTTGGCTGATTTCTGGCAAGTCATCGGTATAGTGGCGTGTTAGGGTGGCTCTAGAGTCGTGGCCGTCGCGCTGAATACGAGGTGCATGTTGAGCGTACAGTCGGCCGTAGAAGTCCTCAATTTCAGCGAAAATCTCCGGCTTTGACAGTGCGGTACTGCCATTGTGCGTTGTCAGCTTCGTCAGGTGGCTCCTCCCAAGCTGCTGAATGAATACCTTGGACCCTCGGTTTTGCTCTATTGCCTGCTCTATACGGCGTGTGTTGGAGCTCCGAAGGTCATATCGTACCATCCTCGCAATACGCTTGTTTAGAGTCGACCGCTCTGACGGTGAAGCTGCAACGTTTTCCCGCCGTATCGCCAAAAGCCGTAGAGTCTCATCCGAGAGATTGGACTTCCTGCCTGTACGCTGTGTTCGACAGAACTTCATGCCCTCATCTTTCAGCGCGTCAACCACGTTCTGTAGGGTCTCGTCTACGTCATCAGTAGGTTCCAAAGCAGCGAATCTGGTTCCAAGAAGGTCTTGAAACGTCTCTGAGCTCGCCATGATTTGAAGGGGATTTGGTCGGAGCGTGGACTTCATCAGACGACTCCTCTCAAGCTTGAGATTGATATTCAGGGAGCCTCGTACGAGTCTGTGATCAGAACCGGTGTTAAACCTATTGATCACGGAAACATCCCTGAATATGTGTTTTTTGTCAGTCATGATGAAGTCAATCTCGTTTTTTGTCACACCGTCGGGGCTTCGCCATGTCCACTTCCTCTGGGGCTTTTTCTTAAAGAACGAATTCATTAAGAAGAGCCCCTCTTGCTCAAGGAAGTTGACTAGCATTTGCCCCCTGTGATTCCTCACCCCAAAACCATGAGGGCCCAGTTTGGACTCGCCGCAGTTCTGGATGCCTACTTTGCCGTTAAAGTCCCCCATAACAACGTTGAAGTGGGCCTTGGTTGAAGTGTTTAAGGCACGAGATATGTCCTCGTACATACCTTCCACTTCTTCATCCTGATGTGCCGAAGTCGGTGCGTAAACCTGTATAACTTTCAAGGTATATCGCTTGGATAACCGAAGTATCAGGTACGCCACCCTGGTCGACACACTGGAGATTTCTTCAACATTGTTGGAGAGGGACTTATGGACGAGAAATCCTACGCCACCCTGGGACTGTTGGTCGCCCTCGCGGAAGTACAGAAGGTGGCCGAAGTTCAGGGTTACAGTGTCCTCGCCCTCTCTTCGGACTTCACATAACCCTAGGATATGCCACCTAATGTTTTCCAGCTCCACTTCCAACTGAGCCAGATGTTCGTCCAGCCTCAGAGTCCCTCCATTGTACGTAGCCAGGGTCAGGTTTTGTAGGTAGCCTATTGTAGCCCGGGGATTCTTTGCACCCCCTGCCCTGCCGTTACCGTGGCCGCTACCGTAACCAGGAATAGCAGAGCGACCGGGAACTGGGGGCCGTTTCTTTGTTGCGTCTGCCATTGGGGGGGAAATGCCCATAATCTCCACGCTGGGCAGGCGGGTTGGAGATCGCAGGAACACAGCTGCTTCAGTCGCTGACGCTGCTGCCCGTCAGCGACCCGGTCAGGATTTAGCTGTGTCCGATGGGTGGCGCTATACCGCTGTCCACCGGTCGCCAGAGCCTTGTCCGTTGGTCAGCAGGACGACCGCTTGCAGGTAAGGTTGACAGTTGGAGCTCGAGATGGTTATGCTCCCAACATCCCAACATCCCAAGACCTTAGACACCTTAAAACTCAGTTCAAAATATCAGCGTTTATACCATTTTACAAAATAACTGAGAAATCCAAAACGGTCAACTCAAGTGACTCGAAAGAGTCGAATGCACTGTTGTGGTTATTTTTTAATAGTGGCAACACTAGCAACACTGACATTTCATCATGGCGTGCAAGCTCCCCCTCCCACAGCATAAAAAGTGACAGCGCACTGCGCAAAGGAGCGAAGTTGAGTGTGCATGTTACACGGTCAAACATGTTAAAAAGTTCTCCTGAAATTTTAGTTTTATGTTATATTCAGTGCGCGAATCATTCAATAAGAACTGATATATTAAACTTTTCTCCATCTTGATTAAGTGGGAAACGTAGGAAATTAAATAGTGAATTATTGTTTTAGATTTTAATAATTAACCTTACTTTGATAAGTCAGCTGTATCACAAAAATCACCATGCCTAAGTACCGACGAAAAGCTATAAAAGGTGAGTGTTATTATTAGTGAGTGTGAAGTGTTTAGTGTGTTTTGTGACGTGCGCACACCTGGAATTTGCCAAGAAATAATATCACGCGACGACCTTGTGCTCGCTGACTTTCCGCGCGCAAGTGACATGTCCACGTATAAAACAAACCAACTGACTTGCATTTCACGAATTCCCTCCGATTACAACCATATGGGTCCGATAATCTTAAGAATTCATACTTGACTTGATGTCCCCATTTCCTAAATTCCGATTTTTCTAGATTCAACTAGCACTTTCGCGATTTCACAATTTGGCGTTCCCACATGGTATTTATTTTCTTTGTCCGAATCGCTTCTCAGCTGGATCAAAGTGTATGTAATCAAGCCTAACTCGTTTGCATACTCTACTTACATTTACTTTTGTAACTGGGTGTGCCTGTGATCATTGTTTGGCCTTGATCAAGAGTTTAGATACATTTTTGTAACATTATGCAATATTTTGCTATCATACATTCTTTATCTCTGAATGTTATGAACTTGTGGATTATCTTTGACGTGCAATACTTTTAGGTGCTCTATTAGTGGAATGTGGCAATAATATTATGTTGACAACATAAACAACTTGGCACAGACAATTTTCCATACTGAATAATTAGAGTCTTATATTAGTCAGTGTAATGTTTTGCAATAATATACTAGTAAAATGTGAAGCAAAAAAGAAAAACAACACTTTGTTTTGTGCCATAGAATCTAACAGTGCTACCAAAACAAAAACACAGTGACTCAATGGGTTTCCTACAATGTTGTGAGTGCAAACACGTGTTTATTGTTTGTTTACAAACATGATAATATGTTGCAATATTGCAAAATTTTATTTCAGCTTTGATTTAGGTATCTGAAATATTTGAAGATACTGTTTTCCATCCAAACTGTTGAAAGACAAGTAATATCTAATGTAAGCCATCGAAGTAAAACAACCTACTTGCAGTCTTAGATTTTCTTTCTTCTTCTATGCTTCCTAGTTTAAAAAATCTTTAAATCAATTTTCTTTTCACGCAGAGAAAGCTAACGAGCAGCCCGGTTCCTCCGACGAGGACGGCAGCATTGACAATGACAACTGCTCAGAATTCTCAGGGCATTCTGATGCCAGGAGCAACCAGGACGAAGGAGGTTAGTAGTGTTCACCATATTTATTTCTCTTAGCGATAAACCTCTTCACACACAATTTCTGTTTTGATTAAGCATGCCACACCACAACCCACAACACCACTGGTTTGGTTATCCCATTATTTGTGATGTTTGTTGCTATTGGCAATAATTCAAAGGTCTATAGCTTTGAAGGGTTTTAAGTTATAAGAACCGCGCAATCAATTATGATATCAACTGCAGCACTCCAGTGCAGCAGAATAGTGTTATATTCAATTTATTTATTTAATAACAAAGCGCATTGTGTTCGAATGTGGTACAATAATAATTAATGATAAGGTGAAAGTCAAAATTAGAATAAAATTAGGTTATTAAACTATATTTATAATTTATTGCAGTAATCAAAATATAAACAGTGATAGTAAAATTATAATATGGAATGTCAAGAATTACACATGAACACCTATAACACTGCTACACTATACAAACACCTTTCCAAGAGACATGATTTGAGGACATCTTCAAAACTAGTGTTAGATCAAAGTTCTCTTGCTCTCTTGCAATGCAAGGACTAATGAATCATTAACTTTAAATGTCATCAGTAACTGCGTCCGTTAGTAGCGCATTGCTTATGTTATTTGTTAGAGAGATAAAGGCGTTACCTCCGGTATAGAAAACTAGTTCAATGATATTCTCTAAAACTGAGTTGACCAAAATACATCAAATTCATGAATGAGGTGGCCATTTGCTCGGCCTTGTTATTAAGAAGAGTCCCTTATCCTACTAATATTATAAATGTGAAAGTTTGTATGTGTGGATGGATGCATGTGCCGTGTTGCCCTTTCACGTAAAAACTACTGAATGAATTTGAATTAAACTTTACAATAATATAGCTTATGCATCTGAATAGGATATGTCCTATAGGATATTTCCTATAGGAAACAATTTATTAAAAAAAAAGTTTTTTTTTACTCAAGTCTACACAGACGAAGTCGCGAGCGGCCGCTAGTTATACGTATAAACCTTTCTCTTAGTCACTCTATTTAAAAAAAACGCTTCAAAATCCAGAGACAGAGTTCAGAGAAATCAACTGTTTTTTAAAGGATGTAGTGATTATTCTACTTAACTGCCCTGTTTACTATATCATTAGGTACTTGGATAGCTATTAAACGTTGCTCAATGTGTTAAATAATGCTTTCAGTAACAAATCTAATTAGTAGTTCTTTCATTATGTTTCTTATATCATTTTTATACTGGTTTTGCAATATCAAACCTTGTGGCTGATGAAGAATTAAAACTGAAAACATATATAACAATCCCTTTTGGGTACTGTGGAAAACCTGTCTTTTACTCTAGACACTCCAGAGGTTGTGGGTTTGATCCTCACCAAGATGAATACCTATTTTTGTTTATGTTATGTCTGGCTGTTATTTATCTGAATTAGTATGTTTATTTATAGTACTAGCTCTGATTAGTTTGGCGTCAGATGATAGATCATATTATTACTGATATTTATGTATTAACCCAGTGAAAGTTTGCACATGCTATAAAAAGCCTGCATAATTATGTGTGTTACATATTGTTGATTTTATGCTGTCTAGATAGATAGATAGAAAATATTCTTTATTGAACATTAACATAAAACACGTACAGCTAAGTGAGAGTCGGAGGTTTTTGTGTGTGACTTCTAGACCTTATTCTTAAGATTTTAAAACCTTAATTTATCAATTAGTTTACAAGAAGTATAAGAATCACACAAACACATGCACAAAGCACTGGTAAAAAAAAGGCGTACCGACATCCGTTCATACACTGATCAGCAGTTCTATAAGAATGAATGCCTAATGCAGCATTGTCTTGTCCTGATATCAATAATGTACTTTTGCTTAGGATGCCCTACTTTTAGTTGACATCAATGCTTACTTAATACCACTGCTGATTGTTGTAGCAAAAGAGATTTTTTATTATTGTAAAGGTTCATTAAAATCCATTCAGTAGTCTTTACGTGAAAGAGCAACACACATCCATCCATACAAACCTTCGCATTTGTAATATTTTCAGGGATTATGTAAATGCTGATCTGAGAAAAGGATAATTCTAATCAGTTCTTGTAAATAGGTGTAATTGTATTTTAATTATTGTTATCCGATTTTCTTCTCCATTTACTAATGACTACCACATTAAGTAATATAGAGATTAAATAAAACCAGCAAGTTTCCGAAGACATCTATCAATTGTATCTTTGTCTCGGACTCAAGGTTAATTATTTGTACACAAAGAGCGATAACGATGATAATAACCGACGCAGCCGCTAGTTGGCTCCGGACAGCTAATTTAATTTGGGGTTTTTTGCTCGCGGTGTTCGTCGATGTAACCTTGAAATATTTTTACACCGATTCTACTATCTTGACTTCGTTGATCTTGTAAAATTTAACAAGCTAATGGAAAATCTCATCAAACATTCTCATTCCGTCATCTGATTGGATACGTCACAGTACTCGCCGCAATTAATAGGGCTTCTTCCGTTTCATTAAATACAGTGATGTCCCACGATTTAAAATCGCTGTAACTTCAGGCATTTATTCAGATGTTTTGCTATTTATTTTATTGAAGAGTTGCTGTCATCGAAAATAAGTCATAATTTGTTTTTAATAACTGCATTAAAATACTGGCTGATACTTAACCACGACGACCTAACTAGCAATTCTAGTCTTACGCATCCATTTAAATATAGCGATAGTAAATGAAAGTAACAGAGGAACAGATATAAGATATAACAGGAAAATCCCAGTAAAATTATTGTGAAACTCTCCTCACGCTGGATGACGTGACGTCGCGTCGGCACACGAAGTCGATCGTGACGTGTGAGTTACGTCATTCGAACATCAAATCGAGGCGTCCTTCAGCAAACAATGCATCTGGCAGGGCTAGGTGCTTCCGCCGCGGTCGATAACGACCGGGCGACGTAACTAACTATCCGCTATCTACCGATTACCATCGTGACCAGTCGTAAACATTCATCTGTCATTTAAAAAGGTTAAATACTTTTTTTTGGAACCCAGCCGATGACGTCATTAAATAATGATTTCACGCAATATTTGTAAACTTGTGAATTTGGGAATTCAAAGTCAAGCGACTGCTTTTAATATTTTTAATAGCTGTAACTTTGATATTATAGACACGGCACAGTCTGAGTAGGTGTGTAAGGACACACCTGCTCAGAACATCTCAAACTTAAAGACTTTCCATACGCAAATTAACCATTGTATACTTACCTAGGTAACTCACTATGTAATGGTTAGTCATTGTTAGCACATATGTCATGTCGTAAAATTCCAAACAGCATGTGACGTCACTTTAGCTAACGCTATATTACGGATCAGAATCATGCTTTGAGGAACGTTAGTGCCCAAGCGTCAATTTATATTTAGAAATGTAACACCGAAGCTACCATAGACGTGACATGGAGTGCTGGGCTAATACCTGTCTGGTTCATCAGAAAACATTTGTGCTGGTACGGGAATCTAACCCGTGACCCTGTCAGTCTTAACCGGCGTTCGTGACCACTAGTAACGGGTCCTCAAGAATAAATAAGTTTCTGTTTTTTTTGACCTGATAACGTCTTATATTTGAAAAAAAAAACATGACTCATGCGGCGTTACCTCGCTCTGAGGCGTTCCATTTGTGACGTTGTCACGTTGAACTTTTAGTAAACCGACTTTACAAACATTTATTATTTTAATTAAAATAGACCAGCCACAAAAAACAACGATTAAATGTGTCAAAGATGAATAAGATTCTCTTGACAACGATAACCGACAGGAGTTACGTCAGCCTAATCTGCTACCGCGCGGCGTAATCTCGAGAATAGCAACTATGTTGCATTACATAACTGGAGATTGCAGATAATGTACCGGCAATCATTATAATGTGCAGTTTGTGCTGCTTTACTGGGGCATCAGTAACACGTGTATTTAGCCTATATACCTGTCTTAGTATGTACAGAGGCGCACACATCAACCTTTACATAGAGGCACCTTAGGCGGCTCACATTAGACCCATTTTGCAATGGTTTTGTGAAGGTTGATGTGTGCTCTGTACCTCAATATGACTAACAAACGTTTTGAGGAAACAACGCTCTGCCTATTGTTATTTTTTTTTAATGATTTCTGCTGTTTTCCTGATGGCTTTTGTGGCTTACCTGGATCATAGGAGGGCTCGTAACTTTAATATTTGAAGTAACGTGCCTAAGAGCGCCCCTGAAGCAAACTCAAACCTCTGCCTAGGGTGATACTTAAAGAGGGCAATCCTACTAATATTATTAATTCGAAAGTTTTTATGTGTGGATGTCCCATGTTGCTCTTTCACGTCAAAACTGCTGAATGGATTTTAACCTCTCGCGTTCCGTGAAACTAGACATAATAGAAAATCTTTTGTATGTGGGCGCGATATCGCACCAATGGGACGTGAAAGGTTAATGAAACTTTACAATAATGTTCCTTATACATCTGAATAGCACATAGGCTACAATATATAAAAAAATACGTCATTTTTCGCGGACGAAGTTGCGGGCGGCCGCTAGTCTGTCATTATGCTTGAGGAGAGAAGCAATAATCGGGATCACGATTGTGAGTTACTAAAAACCAAACATAGCGTCCCCAAGCCATCGCGTGTTAATAAATCTCATGGATTTGTTAATCAACTACAATCTTATCTTAGTAGACATGCCACTGCCGCATTGTCAAAGTCAGATAAACAAATTATATCGTTTTATAATGAACACGTCATGTTAGTTATGAAACAAGCCCAAATTGCCGTCGCTTGGCGACACACACCAAAGACAGTTTACAAATAGGTAATACACACATACAAAAATTATCACGTGTTAACCCACGTTTGTCTGATAGTAATTAAACTGACAACGAATTAAGCAGAGCTTGTAATGTTGATGTGTCAGACCCTGAGATGTTTACGTACAGTAGTCAGCTGGTGAGGTTACCACATCAGGTTAGTCAGCCCTCTGCGCTCACTCTACAGTCCAGTTAAACTGCCATCAGCGGCTAAACAGTCGTAAAGGTCAAAATCTATTCAAGAACTTTTATCGTTTGTGTCGAGATGATCTGCTTAACTCAAAATAATATTAACACCCAGATAACATACAGAATATCTCATCGTGTCACTGATTAAATCTTTTCCTTACATTGTTAAGTTTTTGACAGGTGCCTTTATACCCTTGGCTAGTCCCGCTTTTCCCAAGTGTACGGTCAACGGCATGACATGCATTCTCATTCAGTCCTTGCTCTATGGCAAAAGCGAGATAAAAAAACCGACATGGGTAGCCTGATGTTCCGCTGACTGTACTGCGTGCACACAATTTAAATGCACTACTGCAGCACGCAGTAAGCGGGTCCACGAAGCATTGTGATAACGGGCCAAGGCCACCAGAGAGTTAGGATTGTTTGATTGTGTTGTTGTTAACTCCCACTTTTCCTTCCACAGCGACGGAGAGCGAAATCCAACAGAAGCTCGACGACAAAGTGCTAGAGACGATCGACAACCTCACAGCGCGCTCAGCCGCAGCGCGGACCAGCGCGCTGGTGTCTCTGCGAGGCGCGCTGCAGCGCAGATACTTGGGCGAGCTGCTGGCCAATCAGCGCGCGACCCTGGCCGACCTCGTGGCGCGCGCTATCCGCCGCGGACGGGATTCGGAACGCAAAGCGGCGGCTGCGGTCGCGCCCTTGCTTTCTCTACAGGTAAGGGAACAGAAGCTTGACGATAAAGTGCTAGAGACGATCGACAACCTCACAGCGCGCTCAGCCGCAGCGCGGACCAGCGCGCTGGTGTCTCTGCGAGGCGCAGCGGCGATACTTGGGCGAGCTGCTGGCCAATCAGCGCGCGACCCTGGCCGACCTCGTGGCGCGCGCTATACGTCGCGGGCGGGATTCGGAACGCAAGGCGGCGGCTGCGGTCGCACCCTTGCTTTCTCTACAGGTAAGGGATTAGCGAGATTGGATAGGGCTCCACACCATTGTCCGGTAAAGATGTGAAAGCCGATTGGGCTAGTCGATTCAAAGGAAAACAAGATAGGCTACTAAAATCGCCACAGCGCGATCATTTTGTTATGCTTTAAAGTTTTTCCTTACTTTTATTATTTAGAAAACAATCTAAGCAAAACGAACTGAATTCAAAATTATAATATACAGTAGTAATTAGTAAATCAGCAGAGTCTGTTCCATTGCATGGCAAAGGCCTTAGCCCAAGCTCCTGCCCACACGGTTTAAACCCAGTATCGGAATTCGGGATATACAAATATATTGTACACTATTATTTTTAATAAAAAGACATGCAAAGATTGTTTGCCAAATAGAACATGTAAAAAAACCTGTCTACGAATAATTAAAAATCCTAAAATGAATACAGCAACTTTGAAACTGAATACTTAAGCAATATTGCAATGCTAAGCTTTGTTTATCGTTCGTTACAGATCGGTGAAGAAGGCATAGAAGAGTTCATGGCTGAAGTGCGGCCGACCCTGGTGGCCACCTGCGTGGACCAGTCCGCCTCTCTCGACACACGCACTGAGGTAAGTTATGCTTTTATTAAATATAAATACATATTTTTATAAATAGCAACACCAACTAGTCAGATCAGGGGGGCTAAAAAGGCAACATTTTAGATGTTTCATAATATGAAACATCTAACTGACGTTACATCTAGAGCGCGGTCCGTTTTGAGTCAAAAGTGATCATAGCGCGCTCACGTCGCTCACGCTCATACAATTCATCAATTCGGGACGCGTGTGAGCGCGCTATTATCACTTTTGACTCGAAACGAACCGCGCTCTAGATGAAACGTCAGTTAGATGATTCATAATATGAATCATCTAAAATGTTGCCTTTTTAGCCCCCCTGGCCCTAGCCTTGTCACCAGGTTTTAGCCTTAGCTTTCTAGACTAAAATATATGAATACTGTTGTGTACCATCATATACTCAATATTTTATTGTTTTCCATAATGTTGCTAAGGTAGTATTTTACTTATGTAAAATAGTGAGCAGCTCAGCTGTTGCAAATCGATTATGAATTTGATATGAGTAAACTTGAAGAAATTTAATAATACATGAATAGCATTTTTTTCCCAATTCTTTAGCTCTATTTTCGATTCAATTCTTCATCTAAAACAGACTTTACTGTAAGTAAGTTTTTGCCTTCATTATTAATTTTAATTATTTATATTTTTTCAGTGCTGTTCGTCCCTCGCCGTTCTGTGTTACTTGTTGGAAGAAGACATCTCTGAGATTTTGGAAATAATGAAAATCTATGAAACCATCTTTAGTGGCAGTTATCTGAAGGTAAGGATTTTCTTTTGTTTTGTTAAGAAACTTATCAAAGAGACATAAATTTTGGGTTTGTCATAATTTGACATCCTGTACGGAATGTACTGAAAGTTACTTGCAAATCCTGCTTTGTATCAATAAATCTTGTGAATTTCAACGTCACTGAAGGAAAGTGGTTATTGACCTAACGCGAGGCCGCTTCGATTGTGAGGCTGGAGGCCGAACTTCGTGTAGAGCAAAGCCTGTAGCGTCTACCACCGATGTTCAAGTAACTTCGCTAAGCCGCAGGCTGGCATTAGAACTGTTTTGCCAAATCGCTAATAACTCAGAAAATGTACTTATGCCGAACCTATTAAAATCTATGGCTTAAGCCAACTGTCACACTTAATTGTTCTCATCTAAAGTAAATAACTTCAGAATTACATAATGAGGTTTTTACTTAATTAAATTCTTTTGTCTTACGTGAAACTATATTGTCGATCTTAAAAACTTACAAAAGGCAGGGGTTTTGTATCCAATCGTACTTTTACTGTCACCATAACTCTACCAAATCTCAATGTTACATCGTCCCTTCATATGTACGTAGTGGCGGAAAGGCTGTTCAATTTTGCCTAGTTATACATTTGTCAGCGCGGGTCCTAGTGTGCGGTTTTGTTTAGCTCCCCTGCTTCTATGAGCCTTGTCTAGTGTTATAACAAATGGAGTATAAGTGTGATGTGTTCCCCAGGGCGACGGCAGTGTGAAGGTATCTTCAGCAGTGGTAGAAGCCGGTGGTTTCCACGCGGCGGCGCTGGACGGCTGGGCGCTGCTGCTGGCGCTACTGCCTCCGCCGCACGCCCGGGCCCTGCTGCACCAGGCACAGCCCTCCTTCGCGCGCCTGGCCGAGCTGCTCGACGCCGCCAGTCTAGAGGTACAAGATTACTCTTCATTGTGAACTTTACAGGGTAGTCACAGGTGCGCTCACTGTTGCTGAATACGACCGATAGATGGCACCTCTACATTGCTCGACGCCGCCAGTCTAGAGGTACACCAGCATTACTGACGGCAGTGAAGGTGTCTAATACGGTGGTAGGTGTCTAATACGGTGGTAGGTGTCTAATACGGTGGTAGGTGTCTAGTACGGTGGTAGGTGTCTAGTACGGTGGTAGGTGTCTAGTACGGTGGTAGGTGTCTAATACGGTGGTAGGTGTCTAGTACGGTGGTGTCTAGTACGGTGGTAGGTGTCTAATACGGTGGTAGGTGTCTAATACGGTGGTAGGTGTCTAATATGGTGGTAGGTGTCTAATACGGTGGTAGGTGTCTAATACGGTGGTAGGTGTCTAATACGGTGATAGGTGTCTAATACGGTGGTAGGTGTCTAATACGGTGGTAGGTGTCTAATACGGTGGCAGGTGTCTAGTACGGTGGTAGAGGCCGGTGGTTTCCACGCGGCGGCGCTGGACGGCTGGGCGCTGCTGCTGGCGCTACTGCCTCCGCCGCACGCCCGCGCCCTGCTGCACCAGGCGCAGCCCTCCTTCGCGCGCCTGGCCGAGCTGCTCGACGCCGCCAGTCTAGAGGTACAAGATTACTCTTCATTGTGAACTTTACAGGGTAGTCACAGGCGCGCTCACTGTTGCTGAATACGACCGATAGATGGCACCTCTACATTGAACTTTACAGGAGACACAGGCTCGCTCACTGTTGCTGATTACGGCAGATAGATGGCACTTACCTCATTGTCCAGTAAAACTGTGGAAGCCACAACTTGGGCCAACAACTAGTCATAGCAAAAAAATTACATGGTAAAAAGGTTATTAGAGCAATTTACCAAGTATCGGAAATAATGATAAAAATAAAAATATTTTATTCTCTAACAATGTTGGCTTAACTTTTACTTAATTCTAAATACACTATTAATAAAAATCACCCGGCGTTACATTGTGAGAGACTGGTGCCTGAAAATGATTAACAAAACCGGTGTCGCAGGTCATGAGTTGAGGAATGCTTGTAGTTTTTATGAGTAGTTCCCCGCATTGGCTTCTTAAACAAATTAAAACTAACACAATTCTGGACCTAAGAAATTTTCGAAGACCATTAAAAACTTGTACATTTAGCAAACTATAAGATTTTTAAAAAAACTTCAGGTTAAAAAGACATGTTTAACTATCACAAATGGAAAAAATCGAATGGTCAATTTGGCTTAAATTTAGGGGAAACAGCGATTTTATCCTAAGTTTTACCAAACAAAATTTGCGGAACATACATGAGGTCACTGGACTTATGCTTGACACAATTTTTAAGAACCCTGTATTCTGAACTGATTCCTTAGAATGAGAGCCTAAAAACCGTGGAATAAGTGTTTTTTTATATTTATGTAAATCTATCCTCAGTATTAATTTTATTTCCCATACAGGTCCGAATGGCAGCCGGCACCGCTCTAGCCGTGGCGCACGAGCGCGTGTCATACGGCGAAGAGTCCGACACGATGCCGGAGTACGTCTCTCTCTTTCTGCCGCGGTTGGACTCGCTCGCGCGCGACTCGCAGAAGTTCCGCGCCAAACGCGACCGGAAAGTGCAGCGGGCTACCTTTAGGGATATACTCAAGTACATCGAGGTATGTATGACCAGAGAGTTGGGTTAATTAATTAATGTATGGTCCTTGCTCTATTGCAAATAAATTACTTGGCGAGAGTGAGATAAAAGTAAAGTAAAGTAAAGTAAAAATAGTCTTTATTCATGTAAACTTATTAAAAAGCACTTATGACAAGTCATAACATAAAAATGAAAAAGTAATAATGTGATTCTACCACCGGTTCGGAGGTGTTGATTCTACCGAGAAGAAACCGGCAAGAAACTCGGTAGTTACTCTTTTTTAATCTTGTTTGTTTACAATAATTGCGATAACAGAGTAACAACAGTAAAGTTAAAATACATTATGTGCAGAGGAGCAGACTATTTCTGAGATGACCACAAATCCTTGTCGTTCAAGTAATCTTTTACATTGTAATAACCTCGTTTCATTAACTTTTCTTTAATTTGCGATTTAAACTTGTAAAGGGGTAGTTCGACAAGACTTTGAGGTACTTTATTAAAGAATTTTACACATTGACCCACAAATGATTTTCCTACTTTATGAAGTCTAAGATTAGGATTTACAAGTTTGTTCTTGTTTCTTGTATTAAATTTATGACTATCACAATTCTTCTTGAAAAGGTGCAAATTTTTGCGTACGTACATTATGTTGTCATAAATGTATTGAGAGTGTACAGTTAATATATTAATCTCCTTAAATACTTCTCGGAGCGAGTCGCGTGGTCTAAGGCCGTATATGGAGCGAACGGCTCTTTTTTGAAGTACAAAAATAGTATTTATGTCCGCCGCTGACCCCCACAACATTAGTCCATACGACATTACACTATGAAAATAACTGAAATAAACTAATCCAGCTGTTTTAACACCTTGGCTGCTGGCATGATTTTTTTTTTCAATCTCTGTGCGGCACGAACGCGCTCTGCGTGTGCGTCCGCACGGGCGGCTCGGCTTCTCTGGGACCGAGCCCAGAGTGCGGAGGCGCACGCCAAGCGTGGCGTACGTGTCTTGTACGGCTTCTCGAAGGCGTACGTCTTGTACGCAACATAGTTATGATTGAAATGTGTGAATTAAGGGGTCAGGCTTCTCCCTTATCAAAATTTTGATAGATATTGTAGAACTTAAATGAAAACAACACAAGTACTGACTGTCTATTATTATAATAGGTCTATGATATTTGATTGTAAAAGCCAAGATTTCTATGTCAATGTTAATGAATGTAAGAACGATAACATGCAGACATGCAGTCACAACTTCAAAATATCAAGTTCCGGATGTTTTACTAGTCTCCTTTTGTTTTCACTAATGGAATAATAGTACCTCAGTAATTTTGTTTTGTCTATTCAAGACACCTGCACAATACACCGCGGCATGTTCTTTGGTTTTTTTCTGAGATGATTTTTAAAGATAAGATTCATTTGTTTGCAAAAACATGTGTTGGCCATTATTACAATGACTGAATGTTTTCCAAGGGAGACCGTTTTTTATTAGTAAAACACCGAAAGTCGCCTCCTGGTACCTACCTTTTGTTCTTCCAATGCTCGTGAATCTATTGTTTGTCATTTTCGCGGCATGTTCTTTAGTTTTTTTCCGGTTATATTTTTAAACTTTAAAGATAAGATTCATTTATTTGCAAAAACATGTGTTTGTAATTATTACAATAACTCTAAACGTTTTCCTCGGGGAACCTTCCTGCTTAACGTTTTATGATAAGTGAAACATCGAAAGTCGCTAGTTTGTTCCTATTGTTCTTCCAATGCTCGTAAATCTTCTGTTTTTTATTCTGTTAGGGACTTGTTTCTTTTAATAAACAAGGTAGGCATAAAACATTTCTTTCTAATACTACCTATGTTTTGTGGAAGTTCTAACAGGAACTTCTCTCAGCAGTCGAATAAAATAATTCCTATTAGAATTAGATCAGATTCCCAACATTTAATTCATTATATCTAGGTTCAACCATAAACCTATGTAGATACACTGAAAATACGGTAAAAAATAAAAATACGACATTAAAATCGCTGCACACATCGTATGTGTAAACTCGCACTGTCGAGACGCCGCCAAAAACACGCCGCGCGCTGAAACCAGCACTCGTGGCGCGCCGCTAAAAACGCTCAGAGCGTGAGTAGCCGCAATGGAGGAAAGGCAAATTTTACCCACGCCTGGTGTGTAAACCAGCAGTGAACTAACAGTATCAAAATACACGCAAGGCGCGATTTCAGCAGCCAAGGTGTTAACATCAGTCAACAGTCTTATTTTTCTTACTGCATAAGCAGCCGAACTAAGTCTTCCTGCCAGGGACGTAATATGCGGACCCCACTGCAATTGGGAATCTAAAGTGACTCCCAAGAATACAGTGGAATTCGCAATTTCTAGTGGTTCATCGTTCATATTAACAACAATTTCAGCCTGTTTAACATTAGGCATGGAAAATTTGATGCATTTAGTTTTCTTGGCATTGAGTAATAAATTATTACTAGTGAACCAACGCACTACTTTTGAAAGAGTATTATTTACGTCGTCAAATGCGTTTGTACCTCTGCCGACTTTAAATATCAACGAGGTGTCATCAGCAAATAATACAATCTCACATACTCCTTTTACACAGAAAGGAAGGTCATTTACATAAATTAAGAAAAGCAGGGGTCCTAATATTGATCCCTGGGGCACTCCCATACGTATGGTGGCACCGGAAGAGTTCGTGCCGTTGACACTCACTTTTTGAATCCTGTCTGTGAGATAGGATCTTATCAGGCTAAGTGCCATGTTTGACACACCGTAATGTCTCAGCTTAATCAGTAGGATCTCATGGTCTACGCAATCGAAAGCTTTAGATAAATCACAAAAAACTCCTATTGCATCTAGCTTGCCTTCCCACGCATCGAATATATGTTTCATTAGTGCAACTCCTGCATCAGTTGTGCTTCTATTCTTAGTAAATCCAAATTGCTTTTCATGTAATAGCTTATTTAAAGAGAAATGAGAGAGTAACTGATTCATAATAATTTTTTCAAAAATTTTACTTAATGCTGGTAGTATCGAAATAGGTCTATAGTTAGATGGGTCATTTTTTTCACCTGATTTTAAAAGAGGTATAACTTTACTTAATTTCATTAAATTAAAATTAGGAAATTGACCTTGGTCTACTACACAGTTGTTAAAAATTGAAGCTAAATTAGGTGCTATCAGATCTATGATAGGTTTAAGAATGTTTGTTGATATACCCCATATATCCTCAGTGTTTTTATATTAAGTTCTTTAAACGCTTTGAGGATGATATGCGGCGTTATAAAATCAAAACTGAAACTAATGGCGCACTCATCAACACTAGATGCAAGGAGGGACCTAGCTAGTAAGGGACTAGAGTTAAGTTCACTTGTAGTAACAATAGGTATATTGGAGAAAAATGATTCAAATGTATTTGCTATGTCAATGTCGGATACTACAATACTGTCTTCAGTTTTAAGTGAGAAAGAATGATCACGAGGCTTAGTCTTACATGTTTCTTTATTTATTATGTTCCATGTTGTTTTGATTTTATTTTTAGCGTTTTGTATTTTTTCACGCAAAAAAATGGACTTTGCAATACTACACGACTTTTTGAAGATTTTAGAATAAGATTCAACATAATCTACGATACCGGGGGTACTAAAGTTAGCTTTTAAATCGTATAACTCATATAATTTAATCCTACTTTTATGAATACCAGGAGTAGCCCAGTCACTAAACTTAAATTTGAAATTATTCACTGTTACTTTCTTCTTGGCAAATATATGATTATGTTCATTGAGTAATAAATCAGATAGGTGCCTATACTGATCATCTATGTTCAGGTCTTCCTGAGATAAAGAGGGTAGCTTTTTAATCAAGTTATTTTTAAATTTCTCTACTCGCATTTTAGTAACAGGTCTGTAACAGGTTCGAAACTGGTAAGCAAACCACAGTGGTCTGACTTCAAGCAGTTAATAATGGATTTTTCAATTCCATCATTTTCACAAAAAAATATTATCCAAGCAGGTAGCTGATGTTGCAGTAATTCTAGTGGGTTCATTAAAAGATAAAATAAGTTGAAAGATTTAAACAAATTTAAAAATCTTACTGTGGTCTGGGAAACATCTAAAATATTTATATTAAAATCACCACAAACAACTACCTTCTTGTTTGACTTGCACACTTTTTTTAAGACTTCTTCCATAGTCTCTTCAAACACAGAATAATCAGCCGAGGGGAGCTTGTACACACAAACAATAATAATCTGCTCTAACTCCACACATGAGATTTCAATAGTTCGCTCAATTGATAGTCCTACTACATCTTTACGCTCTTTACATTTCAATTTATTGTGTACTAGAATAAGTGACCCACCACGAATAGCAGTACTTCTCAAGAACGAACTAATGACACTATAATTATCTATGCTTATCATACACTCATTCTTCTTTAGCCAGTGTTCTGTCAAACAAAAGACATGTATGTCCATACAGTCTAAGAATAAACATATTTCTAATTCTTTGCCAGAGCAGATAAAACATACAGGTCAAAATCAATCTCTCCTTTTTGCTTCGCCGATGTCAGGTAAAAAGGGAAACCAGTCTGATGTGCCGTTGACTGTACATGAATCACCATCATAATTATGTGTGCTAACAAAAAGCTAAAAAGGTATTGATGGTTTAGCGAAAGCTTAGTCCAAACAGCGCAATGATATGGTTGTATGTCGTTTGAAGCATCACTAAAACTAGTGAAACACTTGTCAAATATGACAGAACTATTTAAGAAAAGCAACACTTTTATTTTTGTAGTTTTTACTACAATTTTTAAGACCCTGTATTCTTTTATTCTGTATTATTTTTGTAGTTTTTACTACAAAAATAAAAATGTTGCTTTTCTTAAATAGTTCTGTCATATTTAACAATCCTGCACGAACACATCACATCACTGACTGTTTCTACAACAAAATTTTAACTGTTGTAAAAAATTGGTTCTTTGTAAAGTAGGTTTACGATCGAGATGTTTACGTGATAACGGCATTTCACGGAATGACTGGCAGCGCTCGAGATGAGACGGGAGATCGGTTCGTCTCTCTCTCGTTATACCTGCGATCGCGCTCGTGAGGTTTTGGTGTGACACAAGTTTTTGAACATGTCATCCGACTAAAACGATTTTAAAGACGTTATCACGTCAAAAACTATTTGATGGACATACATTTTGTGGCCTGAAATGATTTTTCACGTTTTCCATTTCGAACCGTCAACAATCACCTTCAGCTCTGTGAAAGTTCAAATTGCATTTCGGAGCATACGTTACCGCACAGTATCACAAAAGTATATTTTAGGATTGAAAAGTTTTATAAAAGTCTCGTTTATCGCTTGCAGGAAGACACAGTGCCCTCCCTAGCCGTCCGCATCGGCACGGAAGTGGTAGAATGCCACTCCTGGGCGTCGCGCATCGGGTACGCGGCGCTCGCGGCGGCGCTCGGCGGCGGACTCAGCGCACTAGCGGCGCGGGCGCAGCCGCTGCGGCACGCGCTCGGCCTGGGCGAGCCGCCGCTGCCCAGGGCCGAACAGCTCAAGCTGAACAAACTGCAACGGGTGAGTCACAACCACAGCTCAGCGCACTAGCGGCGCGGGCGCAGCCGCTGCGGCACGCGCTCGGCCTGGGCGAGCCGCCGCTGCCCAGGGCCGAACAGCTCAAGCTGAACAAACTGCAACGGGTGAGTCACAACCACAGCTCAGCGCACTAGCGGCGCGGGCGCAGCCGCTGCGGCACGCGCTCGGCCTGGGCGAGCCGCCGCTGCCCAGGGCCGAACAGCTCAAGCTGAACAAACTGCAACGGGTGAGTCACAACCACAGCTCAGCGCACTAGCGGCGCGGGCGCAGCCGCTGCGGCACGCGCTCGGCCTGGGCGAGCCGCCGCTGCCCAGGGCCGAACAGCTCAAGCTGAACAAACTGCAACGGGTGAGTCACAACCACAGCTCAGCGCACTAGCGGCGCGGGCGCAGCCGCTGCGGCACGCGCTCGGCCTGGGCGAGCCGCCGCTGCCCAGGGCCGAACAGCTCAAGCTGAACAAACTGCAACGGGTGAGTCACAACCACAGCTCAGCGCACTAGCGGCGCGGGCGCAGCCGCTGCGGCACGCGCTCGGCCTGGGCGAGCCGCCGCTGCCCAGGGCCGAACAGCTCAAGCTGAACAAACTGCAACGGGTGAGTCACAACCACAGCTCAGCGCACTAGCGGCGCGGGCGCAGCCGCTGCGGCACGCGCTCGGCCTGGGCGAGCCGCCGCTGCCCAGGGCCGAACAGCTCAAGCTGAACAAACTGCAACGGGTGAGTCACAACCACAGCTCAGCGCACTAGCGGCGCGGGCGCAGCCGCTGCGGCACGCGCTCGGCCTGGGCGAGCCGCCGCTGCCCAGGGCCGAACAGCTCAAGCTGAACAAACTGCAACGGGTGAGTCACAACCACAGCTCAGCGCACTAGCGGCGCGGGCGCAGCCGCTGCGGCACGCGCTCGGCCTGGGCGAGCCGCCGCTGCCCAGGGCCGAACAGCTCAAGCTGAACAAACTGCAACGGGTGAGTCACAACCACAGCTCAGCGCACTAGCGGCGCGGGCGCAGCCGCTGCGGCACGCGCTCGGCCTGGGCGAGCCGCCGCTGCCCAGGGCCGAACAGCTCAAGCTGAACAAACTGCAACGGGTGAGTCACAACCACAGCTCAGCGCACTAGCGGCGCGGGCGCAGCCGCTGCGGCACGCGCTCGGCCTGGGCGAGCCGCCGCTGCCCAGGGCCGAACAGCTCAAGCTGAACAAACTGCAACGGGTGAGTCACAACCACAGCTCAGCGCACTAGCGGCGCGGGCGCAGCCGCTGCGGCACGCGCTCGGCCTGGGCGAGCCGCCGCTGCCCAGGGCCGAACAGCTCAAGCTGAACAAACTGCAACGGGTGAGTCACAACCACAGCTCAGCGCACTAGCGGCGCGGGCGCAGCCGCTGCGGCACGCGCTCGGCCTGGGCGAGCCGCCGCTGCCCAGGGCCGAACAGCTCAAGCTGAACAAACTGCAACGGGTGAGTCACAACCACAGCTCAGCGCACTAGCGGCGCGGGCGCAGCCGCTGCGGCACGCGCTCGGCCTGGGCGAGCCGCCGCTGCCCAGGGCCGAACAGCTCAAGCTGAACAAACTGCAACGGGTGAGTCACAACCACAGCTCAGCGCACTAGCGGCGCGGGCGCAGCCGCTGCGGCACGCGCTCGGCCTGGGCGAGCCGCCGCTGCCCAGGGCCGAACAGCTCAAGCTGAACAAACTGCAACGGGTGAGTCACAACCACAGCTCAGCGCACTAGCGGCGCGGGCGCAGCCGCTGCGGCACGCGCTCGGCCTGGGCGAGCCGCCGCTGCCCAGGGCCGAACAGCTCAAGCTGAACAAACTGCAACGGGTGAGTCACAACCACAGCTCAGCGCACTAGCGGCGCGGGCGCAGCCGCTGCGGCACGCGCTCAACCTGGGCGAGCCGCCGCTGCCCAGGGCCGAACAGCTCAAGCTGAACAAACTGCAACGGGTGAGTCACAACCACAGCTCAGCGCACTAGCGGCGCGGGCGCAGCCGCTGCGGCACGCGCTCAACCTGGGCGAGCCGCCGCTGCCCAGGGCCGAACAGCTCAAGCTGAACAAACTGCAACGGGTGAGTCACAACCACAGCTCAGCGCACTAGCGGCGCGGGCGCAGCCGCTGCGGCACGCGCTCGGCCTGGGCGAGCCGCCGCTGCCCAGGGCCGAACAGCTCAAGCTGAACAAACTGCAACGGGTGAGTCACAACCACAGCTCAGCGCACTAGCGGCGCGGGCGCAGCCGCTGCGGCACGCGCTCAACCTGGGCGAGCCGCCGCTGCCCAGGGCCGAACAGCTCAAGCTGAACAAACTGCAACGGGTGAGTCACAACCACAGCTCAGCGCACTAGCGGCGCGGGCGCAGCCGCTGCGGCACGCGCTCGGCCTGGGCGAGCCGCCGCTGCCCAGGGCCGAACAGCTCAAGCTGAACAAACTGCAACGGGTGAGTCACAACCACAGCTCAGCGCACTAGCGGCGCGGGCGCAGCCGCTGCGGCACGCGCTCGGCCTGGGCGAGCCGCCGCTGCCCAGGGCCGAACAGCTCAAGCGGAACAAACTGCAACGGGTGAGTCACAACCACAGCTCAGCGCACTAGCGGCGCGGGCGCAGCCGCTGCGGCACGCGCTCGGCCTGGGCGAGCCGCCGCTGCCCAGGGCCGAACAGCTCAAGCTGAATAAACTGGAACGGGTGAGTGCTCTAACCCCCAAATTCACAAACGACATCACAAACACATTCACAAACCGGTTAACTGGTTCAATGCCACAGCACGCACCGGTGCGTTTTAACAATTAATTTTCTATTGTAATTTTTGATTGGCAGCGAATGGGTTAAATGCTGTTGGTATTACATTGACACCACCTTACTAGCATGTAGGCGCCAGTACGTTGCAGTCACAAGACTTACTCCCGTAAAATGTCTATAGAACTGAAAGGGGCAGCATGAGCGTGAGCGCGTGCTTAACGTTGATTGACGTTTGTGGATTCGGGAGTAAGTCTTGTGACCGCTACGTACTGGCGCCTACATGCTATTAAGGTGGTGTCAATTTGATATGAACAGTATCTAACCGGTGCTACAGCTGTACTCGCACTCTAAGGCCCAATTTGACAAGACGTCCAAGAAAATAGGGCTCATAGATGCTTCAAAATTTTCATCAATACCTATACTCGTAATGTTTGATTTAACTCTTTAGAGAAATTCACCTGTACTCACTAATACATTTATTCAGAACTATTCTAAACTGACTTAATATCTGTAACTTGTATACTTACGTTTATTTTTTCTTTCCAGCATCTCCAAAACACGGCAGCATCAAAAGCGCGTACAGTCGCCCGCAACAAGAGCCGCGACAAACGCTCGGCCGCGCTTGCCGTCTGAGTCTCGCTTCGCCGGGACTGAATGCACGACCACTCATTCATATTAACAAAAAGAGGAAGATACCACATCCGGGTACCAAAATTGGCCTCACAAAAACAAGTCCAACGGACCTGTTTTCAAGCCAATATGACAGCGACTCGTTCGCGTGCACGCTATTCATACATCAATGTCATGTGCCAGTTTTCGAATTCGCGAAGTATGAACGTAAAGTATCTTCCTCTTTTTGCTTGTATCAATGCTCCCACTACACTCTCTGCCCTCGGTTCGGCCGGCGCCATGTTGCGGAATAATCTGCCTCGCAAGCCTTTAATCAACCAGAGCAAGGAAATAGTATCAGGGTATGTATTCGCGATAATTAGCGACGGACTTGCAGACAATATGGCGCCGGCCTAAGGGACACCCTCTCATTCGCGAAATTAAATAGTGTTATAGTTATAAGACAGTGGCGGATTTAGGACGATGAAAGTTAAAAATTGTTTATGTTTAAGACTTTTTTTAAAGCAAACTTGGGGCAATATTGGACTCGATAAACTAAGTTGTTATGAAGTCCTAAATCCGCCTCTATAAGCGCACAGCCAGCAGACTCCGACGACGAAAAAAATGACCGTTAAGTAGTATTAGGCCTACTGTTCAATGCGACGTTGGACGTCATTCGTTTCTACGCAGGATGCAAGCGAGCGTGAAATAAAGAGCGTGCGTATGACGTGCGGTCTACATGAACAGCAGGCCTTAGGTTAAACTTAGCATAACTTAGTTTAACGCTAGCGTGATAAGTTAGTGCTAGATTAAGATAGTCGAACCAAAGATGGAATTGTTGACTAAAAACATAAAATGTCGGAGTCTGTAGCGAGCGTTTCCTAGTTTACGTTGTTCATTATTGTGCACCTCTGCATAACGCATCGCCATGTAGCCTTCCGCTGGAAGCGCGAGGGTTGTTAGACCAATGATCGTCATGCCTCAACGCCCTCGCTGTACATTGATATTCATAATTATAACTCGATGTTTTCATACCATATTGTATTATAATACAATTTGCTTACTCCTTGACTTGGTGATTTGTTCTTCCAGTTATTACTGGATAGTTCTCGATGGTTAACTTTTAATTGCTACACATCAACTGCCATTAACTTTTATTTACAATTTTAGTGAATTATTCTTATGTGATTATTATACTTTGTTATATTATTGATATTTTTTATATCAAAATAATGAAAGATTGTTAGGGTTTTGATATGTTGCTAATTGATTACATTTTATTATTATAGCCCAATTCTTAGAACCACATTGTGATGGTTTCATATTGTTTCGGTCTATGGTATTTTTCGCAAAATAATCAAGTTGTGGAGTAAGGTACATTTATTTTTAACGGTTGATATTAATTAATGATTATTCGTACGAGTGGCTGCGCGTGAGAAATTCACGACGCCATCCATTCCTGCGGATAATTTCTCTGTAAATATTATTTTAATGGAAATTCGTGGTCGCAGCCGCCTCAAAATTGTATATGTATAGAATGTTGAAATAATATTTATAATGAGAAATCTGGTCGTTTTATTCGCATGAATCCCTTTGATACACACTAAAACCTGTATGAAAACACACTGAAAAACATAACTTAAACGCCCTAGAAGTATTTGCCTAGGGCTAGGCCCTAGGTACAGAGGACCACAAGTCAAGCGAACACACGAAGGTGCGTTCCGAATTAAGTCAAAATCAAAAATAAAGCGCTCACATGCGTCCCGAATTAATGATATCGAGCAAACGGCAGACAGCTTGATAGGTTTTTAAACTTTCTTGTTGCATTTTTCACTATATAAAACACTAAATAACCGGGTTTTCTGCAACATATAAACTACGGTAAAAACTACTATTTTACCTGTATTTGCCTGACGTTACGGCGACAATTGCATGTGCCGTGGTCACGAGCGGATGTCACTAACGGCGCCATATTGCACTCATGATTATGCTCCGGGGCATTATCACCGTAAGCCTCATGTCAGATTCATAGATGAAAAGTCTTGACATTTTTGCGTGGTTATTTAGGTAGATGTGCCTCAGAATTAATCTCTGCCAGGAAAAATCTTGTTCTACTGTAACGTTGCAGAAGCTAGAGAACCTCAAGAAAATTCTGGAAGTGATAGAAATTACAAATTTAAAATTGTTCGGTTATGTGTCACTATTTAGTGGTCCGAATTGTCTTACGCTCACAGCGCTGCGATCGCATTACGGACCGCACAGTGAGATAATTATTGGTATCACCTGATTCTACCACAATAAACGTGGTTTACCAATTGCATGTACTGCTGTAAAAGCAGCAGGAATAGGTAGCTATCATCTACCCGTGCCGTGCAACTAAAGATCATACCACTTCAATTTTATAAGGAGAGGAAAACAAATCCCTGCAGAAAAGGTGCCGCTATCGCCCATTTAAATGGCAAAAAGGTACTTTATCAAATAAAACTGCAATTAAACACATGACTAGCTTTATTTTCAGACATTTAAATCGTGTTTTTTCATCCCTGCATACAAATCTTACATCCGACTCCTCCGAACCCTACTTACACAACAGTCAATATGTTACCTACGCAATCACTCCTTAGCTTATGGACTACACTTCTGTTAGGGCTGAGGACTACAACTTAGTCATCAAACTTAAAGAAAGTAATGGACGATGATAGACAGAAATGAAGCCCATAGAATTCGTTGTTCAATTTAAACATCTGACAATGGAACAAATCGTAGACACTTACCTATGTAGGTATAAAAGTATATAAGCTCATGTGTCCCACCAAACTACTGTAGCTACAAAATTGTATCTGCAACGGTACATCAAAATATCCATACAATTAATGTCGGAATCAACAAATAGCAGGCCATGGTCTTGGTAGACAAACTGAATACATGAACCCACTACGCCAAAGTACTATGAAGTCTTACCCAACTTGTTATTGTTAACCAAACAGCCTAGACTCGAACACAAAGCGAATAAAGATTTTCACCCGTTTGGTCCATAGCAATACAATTTATGAATTTATGTTCAAAACTTTATTTGATGTTTGCTGCATTCCGGGTATGAGTGTTGCTGCATTAAAAACACTGGAACCAAACCATGTTCGGGCTTGGTTGCAAGATCAAGAAAAATGATTTGTAAATAAACAAATCACAACCTTGGCAATTTCCGATGCCGGTAACTTCTATTGTGAACTAGGATGTTTAGCGAACATGTTTTTTTTGTTAACATAATAACAAAAACAAATACACTTGGCGCAGGGCATGTCATCGTTGTATATTTTTATAATAACTGCATTGGTGTTTCCCTGTTGTTTGTTTGGACATTTTGACATTCGTATTTTTTATTTAAATTTTAGTGAGCCTGCTTAAAATTATAACTTTAAAAATTTATGATTACTGTAAAAACTATGATATGAATAGAGAAAAAACCAAGCAATTTGCAATAAGATAAAAGTAACTAAACGAATAGGCTGTATAATCAGTATACTATACGGTTAGAAAACTTTTTGGTAGTTCAGTTTGATTTGATTTTTACCGTTACTATTTATTCAAATAATTCTCAAATAATAACAACACAAGGTCCATTGTTTTTCTATGATATGATATTTTTTTGTTACATGGATCCAAAACGCCACGGAAAGACTTGCTTAGTTACGAATTGACGTAAATTAGTAAGATTTTTTGAAAATAAGCGATCGGATTTGTTCACCCATCTATTTAATGAATGATGCAAAATAGTATTCGTAATGGTCTGAGGTATTTTGAACGTAATTCACTAGATACTGTTAAGATGATCATAATAATATGAACATTGTTTAGTTTTTACAGTAATCAGCTAAGTATACATGATTTCGGAACAGTTTAGCTACAGTTCGCCTGTAAATTACGAAGACACTCAATATAAATACCTTACGGTCTAATGGTTACATTTATCTATGGTCTTCTGACACCAACATCCATGTGTGGGTGCTGCTCAAGACCCGCGCTCGACTCTAATAACAACATTCGGTCGATATTCCACTAAATTTAAATCCCTATCTTAAGCAACATCCGCAGTTTTCACAACATTTATTTCTTAATATTAGAATATAGTGCAATTCCGCCATTTACATAATGCAAAAATATAAATTAAGTTTTCAATATAAGTGACAAAAAAATATGTAAAGTGTAAGTAATGATAATACATCCCTACTCAATAAAGGCAATTGATGTTCGATACCCCAGTACATTATACTTTTTAAAATAAACTATTTTCTTTTCTATATTTGTAGGCACTGACTAACAAGCCAATATTGGATTTAAGTTTCCATTATAATAAATTTTATGTGTAATAATAACTAACTTTATTTAATTAAGGCTTCAATGTGAGCACAATCTATTGTCAAAATATCAACTTTATTAGTCTTAACGTGGCTTAGCAACCTTGTATTCATACACAATCTTGAGTAACATCTACCACCAAAATCGAATGTTGTTCAAGTTGATGGTTAGAATCGTACCCTTTCCTTTACTGGTCACTATGAGACCACGCATTGTTTATGAATACGAGGGATACTAGTGCCCACTAGGAGACATAAAGCAACGAATGGACATGTTGAAAAACCTTAACTCCAAATTAATCACAACATCGGTGAGTAGGTACTTATTTGCTCTGGAACACAACCTGATGTTTTCATCAAATAACAGGACAATAGGAGGTATGATCTGTGTTATAAGGCAACGACGAAGGCAGTATTTATCTGCTATTTTATACCAGAAATATAAAAATATATACTTTACTTGGATGATAAGGAATAAAAGACATTTCAATAAAAAAAATAAAAATACAATATAAATTACTAAAAGCGTGTAGAAATACGTTTTTATCATGAGCGTGGGTACCGAAAGGACGTTAGAGAATTTAAGTTTGTAAAAAAAATCTTTGGAACCACTGCACCCAACAATATCGTACACTCGTCGTATAATTGTGTGACTGATTATACTAGGATGAAATAAAAGACTTGAATGGAATGGAATTAATATTTCAAGTCAGATTATCTATTGGTTATACCTACATAATAATAAGAATTTTACAAACATGTCGGCAATGAATACATTCGGTACCCACTTCGCAAAATGAAAAATACATACGTGACATACAATTTCTGTGGCACTTGTCCGAAGCTATGGTTATAAGATAATTATTGTAATCTATCTGTTGTTAATTTGAAATTGCAACATGCTTTGGTATTGATTATGTTATTTAACATATACATACATACATACCTTATCTACTAGTATATAAAAATAAGTGGGGTTTTCCTTCCTGACGCTATAACTCCAGAACGCACGGGCCGATTTCCACGGTTTTGCATTCATAGGAATGGTCTCGGGCTCCGTAAGGTTTATAGCAAAGAAAATTCAGGAAAATTTCAACAGAAAAGCGGGAATATCTTTCTTCACTTACAGCTAAGTCCACGCGGACGAAGTCGCGGGCGGCTGCTAGTTACTTATACAATCAATTAACTACTCGATTTACAATCTAATACATGTGTTCATTTCATTTGTACTCAACTAAGGCATGCTTAAACTCAGTGCTATACTCGGATTTTTAAATGTAGTCAGTGAAATGACATTTTCAGTGTGGCAGGTTTTCAGTCCCAAATAAATAGTGATGTGGTAAATCGAGTTTTTACAATTAAAAGTTAGTCGACATTACAGCCTGGCAAAAAAGTCGTAGTGAATGACTACGTCCCACTTCCATATGTCATTACTGGCAACACACACTGGTCAGACTTTCGTTTTGAGACATAGAGGTATTTCGGTAAACTGTATTTAGTAAATAGATTTTCAGTTTCAAAATGTTTTGTTTCTGTATTATATTATTTATACAGGTAAGAATTTCGTTTATTAACAGGTCATACAACTGGAAAAGTTTGGGAGGATACAACAGTAGAATCTTCCATACAAGTGTTTTCTAAAGGTTTGACTACAGGCCTAAAGGGCCCAACCAGCAAAGGACGACGCCTTATTATTTCATATATAGGCAGTGATGAAGGTTTTGTAGATTCCGGTTTACTTATTTTTCAATCGAATAATAATAGTATGGACTATCATGAAGAGATGAATTCAGAATCGGAGTCGAAATCAATAGCAACCGTAACGAATATAAACGTATATAATTACTTGTATTTTGCTGACTTTCAAGTGTTAATTCCCCTGAACCACTTTGAACATTTTTTTTCCAGCTATGGTTATAAATTTTTAGTGAGAAGTTTTAATATGGAGGTAGGGATATTTCTTAAATCGTATTATTTCATTCGTTTTGTACCTATTACATATTTACAATTATTTAAAAAAGGCTTTGATACCTCATAAAATAAATCATGACTAAATGTCTAAGTCTAGTGATTGCCGAACGTCACTATTGCAGCGGGTCACCCTTTTTTGTATCAGTCACTGTTGAAGTTGTCATTTCGCTGACTACAATTATTAATCGTACTATAGGTGGTAGTTTGACATTTGGACGATGTCCCTAAGATCACATGACACTTTCAGTTTAAGTTAGCGATGTGCGACTTTGAATGATACTAACGAAATCATTCGAATAGACAATATCATTCAACATTATGCCTTTAATTCATGACCAGTAGGCCTAGCACGAACCGCTTACGTTTTGGTAATCGAAAAGTAAACGAAACTCTTTTTTCTTTTTCCTATGTATTTAAGAAAAAAAAGTATCGTTTACTTTTCGATTACCAAAACGTTAGCGGTTCGTGCTTACCCTACTGAATATAATATTCGAGTACATTGCAATGTGCAGTCATTCTGAGTAGCGATAGATCTTTGTAATCGACCTATTAGGTGATTTTCTTTCGATTCCAAGTGATTGCTGAAAGCAGTTCATTTTCCACAAGAAAAAGCCAACGGCTTATTCATTTACGAAATACAGACCCCGCCCACTTTAAAAAAGGAACCAGAAGGGATTTACCGAATTGAATGATAGCGCGGATCTGAATCGCCCTTCTGGTTACATTAGAAATTAGTCATGATGATTCGAATGCCGAGATTAATTAGTAAGTTTTCAATCCAACGTTCAAATAGCATGATGATTCAATTACGTACGATTCGTATACTACATACATTCGGATCCGCACATCGCTAGTTTAAGTTACCCAAGTTTAGTCCCAAAAGGACATAAAACACTTAAACACCGACTTAGGCCTTAAATAGATAACAGTTAAGACATTCATATAATGAGTTTAAAATGCAAACTATATGCTATGGAACATTTAAGTTTCGTTAAACTACATTTAAATAATGGATTGTGCGGCTGACAACTTAATCAATAAAAACATTAAACGCAATAACATAAATTAAGGCCACCTTCGCTACGAATAGATAAATTAATAAATATAATATTTTATATCATGTTGTGAGATAATACTTCTTTAGTTATTCAGACCTCTCTAAACCCAATGAAAAAAGTTAGTGCAGGTTTAACGTTGACTAAAGAAAACAAGAAAAAAATTAATTTAATTTGAAATTATATGTCAAATTTATTGCACTAGCGTAGTTCTACTATTTGGGAGATTACAGTCATCTTTATCGAGCTGTTTGATTAACATATCGAGATAAGCCAAGAATAGGAAGAGTTAAACAGTTTTGTAATAAAAAAGAAAGATAAAAAATGATGTTTTACCTAAAAATAGTAACTTAACGAATATTATTGAAGATAAGCTCACCTGTACTCCCTCTCAATTTGGGTACAAACTAGTATCTAAATAAATCTATGATAAATTAATAAAATGTAATAGATAGAAGCAGCAGTAAAATATGTTAATACCGGACAAGTACCTACGAAGAAGAGATTAAAACACAGGCTCAGTGCGTCATCATGGTTTACTTATAAATAGAGTGAGCAAAACGACTTTCTGTCAGAACCATGTCCTAACATTCTTTGGTATACTTTACATAGTCTAGTGTTTCGAGTGTTGAAAGAGCTCCCTTTGGAGCCTCTAAAGTGCACATAAATCATTACGTAAACTGTTTAATGCATCAAATAGACCAACTGTTACTCTAGCAGCATTTGTCACATCGAAACAATCCCAAGTTCATAACTTCCAATTTGCAAAGTGAAATCCAAAGATTTTTTTCAAGTGTATTGAAAACACTTGAAAAAAGATAGAGGTTGATGAAGCTAACTTTGTATTGTCTTCATACCATGAATGCTCTCTTGATGTAAAAATTCTCAAAGCAAATATCCGAAGGCAATATTCGAAATGGCCGATTACAATGCTTGCCAAAGCAACACAAATTCTTAAGTGATCAAATCGTATCATTTTTAGTTGTCTATTCTGATGCTTAAATGGTCATTTATGAAGATAGTTTACACGTATATTAATAGGTACTTATAATTTTCTACGGTCCAAAATGTCTTAACGACGAAAAACATTTACATTACATGGATTACACATATTTACAAAAACTAGGAATGATCAGTGTGAGAAATGAAATGAAATTACAACCCTATACAGAGATGAACAGAGCGTTTGTCTTTGATTGCTGTTATGAAAACAAATCTTTGGCCTGGATGATATGATCTATCTTTGAAGTTTGAATTTTAAATGATGTCAGTTGAACGCACGATGACGAGTTTAAAAACTATAAGTCATTTCATTGTGAAGACTATACTGATAGCGTTCAGTTTGCACGACGAGATGGACATCTCAGGAAAAAGGAAGTCTTTAATATCGTGGAAATCATGCAATACAGAAGGTCACACCTCAACTCTACGTAACACAGCAGGACAGCAGTGTAGAATCACTTTCAGTGCACTGACATGAAGTGACAAGAGCTGTCAAGGGCTGATCTGTGGTTTTCTGCACCTACAAATCTTATAATGCCAGTTTTTTACGCTCAACAATTTTTACGTAAATTAAGTGCTGGCATCTGTTTTGAAATGTCAATCTATATGATTACTTATAACAATTTTCTTGGATACAGAATGATATGTAACTACTGCACATATTTTATTTGATAGCTACTCAATTTCTTAGTATATATCTATTTACATGATAGCTTATCTTAAATTGTTTCGAGTAATATACCGCCGGATTCTAAAATAAGACTAGAAAGATAGAAAATGGAATATGTATTTATTCGACGGACATGTAAGACCTTCAAATAAGATGATCATAAATTTAAGTTTTTAAGGAACAAAAACATTGGTATTATTTTCATAACAACAAAAAAGGCCTTCTATAACAATGATGAATACATACTTATTATTGACATACAATATCCATGTATTTAACTAAATTATGATTAATCTAAATACGTGTTTGTAAGTATTCTATACATTACCAGGCTCATACATGGAATAAAGATGAACCTGGTTGAAACTGACGTTGTCTTCCACAAACTATAATGCAAGATCTACAATGCATGTCTCTATGACCAGATCAATACCACACAATTATTTAACAGGTCTGTTCTAAGGCAGTTTATTAAGAAGCATACCATGTCATTAGACAGGTCAGTCTTAGACCTAACTTATGTAGAAAACCTCTTGCATCTGTCAATGTTGTCAGTTCGTAATTCAAATAATATATTAATCTGTTACATACTATACTAATTTACAATCTTGATCCTCAACCTCATATTCCTCCAACCTTATTCAAACATCACTCATACCTGTATTTTCCTTCGAAGTCAATTCTTGCAGGTTAAAATTATTAACTTTATCAGCAGGTTATTTGGCCCCCTTTCCCGGGTCCAGTGTTATGATGGATGATATTTGGGACCATGAAGAGAGCGATTGCAGTGGCCTAGCGTAGGTGTTTAGTCTTGTAGGTTTTACGATAGGTAACTGAGAACAAAGAAACAGCTCGTTTAGATTTAATTTTGACTAAGATTCCGGGGACACTCACGTATTGTGCAGAAGTCGAATTTACGTTCACTTTGGTGGTAATCACAGGGCGGGACAGGGTATTGTCATTCCGAGCGGTGCAGACGACGCGATTGGTCAGCTAGTTGGATAACACTTTAGCCCAAACTCGTTATTCCAAGCCGCTAATTATATTCCTAAACAATTTTACGAATCTATTTATTTTATTCGTTTACAACAAATCCACAGCCCTTAAATAAAAGTTATACCAGTTGTTGTTGAGTACCGAGTTGTCTTCCACGGCAGCGTGGACGTTGCGGCTCCTAATTGTTTGCTATGCTTCGCGATATCGGCACGTGCCCGGTCGCTTTTCCCTCAAACTTTGTCCGATTATTGCAAAATCTCAGTAAGACCCTAAGCCGGGGCCTCAATGGCCCTTTTAGACACGTTACTATAACTGTTGAGAACCATTCGCTCATCCCATTGTCCGGTAAAGCTGTGAAACTCACAACCTGGGGCTAACAGCTAATCCAAGCTTTACAGTCCAGCTGCCAGTGTCATTTGAAATTGTACTTCAATCCAAAAGAAACACAATTCAGGAACTGTGGTTTGACTTTTGAGCCTGACAGAACACTTGAACCCTTGCAGTA
The DNA here is from genome assembly GCA_950022985.1 of Udea ferrugalis. NCBI lineage: Eukaryota > Metazoa > Arthropoda > Insecta > Lepidoptera > Crambidae > Udea > Udea ferrugalis. The sequence goes on from OX465521.1 coordinate 2,637,605, forward strand.
TTGCATAAAGTTAAATTTCAAATGACACTGGCAGCTGACAAAACGTATTCCTTATATTAGTGCGATTAGTGAGTACTTTGTACTATGTTTAGGAGGTGCCCGTGGCGCAGTTGTGACAGTGATCGGCGACGATCGCTGTTGCAAACGAACACACGCCGGGTCGGAAATGGGATGGGAGACCATACCGACTGAAATTTGGGTATTTATTTTTCGGGCATCTCCGTGCTTCGGAAGGCACGAGAAGCAGTTGGTCCCTAGATGTCAGTCGTTAGCCTAGTCAGAGGCCTTTTAAGGTTTCTCACTAACCTTACACCCCTCCAACAATCATCACCGAGCCCGCGTGTTGGAGTATGGCTCGTTCCACCTCATAGTTGAGATGAGGCCTGTGCCCAGCAGTGGGCCGTATAAAGGCGGGCTATGTAGTGCGTACTGACCGTGTCTCCTACTGCTCGTTAGGCATCTTGACCTTCTTGATCTCTGGTTCGTCGTCGTCCTCGTCCTCGTCCTCCCAGTCCCACTCCTGGTCAGGGTCTTCGTCCTCCGGGTCAATGGGGGAGGCCTATGTCCAGCAGTGGACCTCGGCTGCTAATGATGAGTGAGTACTGACCGTTCCTACTGCTCGTTAGGCATCTTGACCTTCTTGAGTTCAGGTTCGTCGTCGTCCTCGTCCTCGTCCTCCCAGTCCCACTCCTGGTCAGGGTCTTCGTCCTCCGGGTCAATGGGGGAGGCCTATGTCCAGCAGTGGACCTCGGCTGCTAATGATGAGTGAGTACTGACCGTTCCTACTGCTCGTTAGGCATCTTGACCTTCTTGAGTTCAGGTTCGTCGTCGTCCTCGTCCTCGTCCTCCCAGTCCCACTCCTGGTCAGGGTCTTCGTCCTCCGGGTCTTCACGCGGCGGCTCGGCCGGGGGCAGCTCTTCGTCATCCTCCTGGGAAATTATTTATTGGATTTGTGACGTTTGTTTTTAACTAAACATAGAAAACTACTTGTTCTAGGTATACTTAATTGTTACGTCTAGCAGCTTACCGATAGGGTAGACGACTATGATAGTAATTGAATTCAAATCTTATTGTGAAACCACGATCGAAATTGGTTTCAAAATGAGGCCAACATAGGCCTGCGAACTTGGGACGGCAAGTTCATTTCAAAGTTGTTAAATTTATTGTAACAATATCACTATTTTGTAACCCATACTTAAAAAAGCTCTTCTGTTAGGAGACATTGTCATAAACGCAATATTTAATATAGCTGTCGGACACAGTTCTTACGAGCTCGTTACAAAAACAGTGAACGTGGCGTCATAATCACAGTCACGTTTGTATGAGGCGTTTTTGGCCAAGTCCAAAAATGTTCATTTCTAATTATGATATTTCAGGTATTGTACCTAATGCAATGATTCTTTTAGGATTATTTACATAAATGTAAGTTTTTCAACAATAAACAAATAAAATACAGTCATCTAGGCTATTGGAGATTTTGGTGCAGTAAAAGTACTAAATGAAATATAATATATCGTTCAACACAAAAGAAAAAATCGCTGTTCAAGTTCATTAGAAGGGAGTTGTCGTGTCAACCAGAGGAAATTGATGTTGCCTAGTGTTTAAATGAATAAAAAGTTGTATAGTGTTACCCCCTTATTCATAATAACTTAAACAGCTCTTTAACAACCCGTCAACTTTTGTATCGCTTTGTCACTTACATTCTTGTTGCTGCCGCCATTTGCGAGTAAGGGACATAACACGTCAATTGCTTAAACTATGCTTCAGCGTTGCGTTCGTTTATATGGATAAGGGGGTAGGCCCTTGAGTGTCGGAGAGGAAATATGAGCTGATTCAGCTCATCAGGAAATTGGTGCAGTTCCAAGTGGCAAATTTAGGGCTAGTATAATTATGTCTTTCGTGCTAAAAAATTAACCATTTAGGCAATTGGCATTTTGACATTTGCGCCATTTTGGCGCCAAATAATGACGCGCAACGATCTACCGTCATTTTAGTAAGATTTGGCGATACCGCGCCTGACAGCTCGTATGTCTCCGACACTTGGAGGATTATTGTGTGTACCATGGGGCGATGCATGACGGCGATGGGCGGGCTGCGGCGGTGCGCGGCCACGCGGCGCTCGATCACGTACGAGACGTACTCTATGTACAGCAGCCGCAGCAGGTGGAGCGAGCTAGTGTTAGTGTGTACCATGGGGCGATGCATGACGGCGATGGGCGGGCTGCGGCGGTGCGCGGCCACGCGGCGCTCGATCACGTACGAGACGTACTCGTCGTACAGCAGCCGCAACAGGTGGAACGAGCCGAACGACGCCGCCGATCTGAACACATACATACACACGTTACCAACTATTATTACTTCATCATATCAGCCGAACGACGCCCACTGCTGGGCATAGGCCTCCCCCAAAGATCTCCACAACGATCGGTCCTGCGCTGTCCGCATCCAGCGGCTTCCCGCGACCCTGACCATATCGTCGGTCCACCTTGTGGAGGGCCTGCCCACGCAACGTCGTCCGGTACGCGGACTTATTATTACTTAACCAGTATAATCCTCGCCAATTGCTAATACGCTGGAACCTTGTCAAACTAAAAACCACGTGCCTCGAAAAATACAGTTCGCAAAAAAACGATTAAAACCGATACCTATTCAAGTTATTTCAATCATTTTTGAAATAATTTTAAGCTGTTCAATCATGTGTTTTTCCATGGTTCTTAACAATTACTTACTACTGTAAGGAATCAAGTTGGAACATAAAGTGAAAATTATAATGTTTAAAAAGATAAAAAACATGATTACAATAATAAAGAAAACTCAATAACTAAGTAACATATAAAACAAGATAACGAAAAAGAATAACAATAAAAAAGTGCGGGGTCACAATTAGATTTCGCGTACATGACGGTACTGAGCGTTGAAATGTCAAAACTACGTCACAAAAATGGCGGCCCGCCGTATAAGCGACTGAGATTTGTTGCCATACCCCTCATGGTTTAGCCCACTTGAAAAGTTCACGCTGTAGATACACAGAAATAATGTCGGAATTCTGTCGATTAAATCTTTGCACTAATGCCCGTACTACACTCTAGGCAAAGTTAAGTCGGCAATGGTAATATTGTAATTTTGTACAACACATCAGAAATAAATTCAGCGTGACTCGGAAACCTTAATGAAGAGAGCGTGTGCTCGTATGAAAAGCGAAGAGGAGTACGTGCCGCGCTCGTGCGAGGGCGGTGAACAACAACAGCAAACCACCTGCACTTTTATTGAAATTTCCGTGTCAAGACGTTGTGCAGGAAGGAATCTCGCTACGCCGTTGTAGTGCAAAGTTCGAGTAATGCGGGGATTTGAATGACGCTTCGTTGCTTTCAACATTTTTATCTCTCTTCTTTTTACCGAGTGTTTTTTAGTGAGTTAAACTATGAAGAATTTCTATTTTGAGGTTTTATAATCAGATTTGAGAAAAAACTTTTACCATAGTCAGAATTCGACGTTGCGCAATTTAGTAGTGTCATATGCAGTACCGACAATGGCAGTACTGTAAATCGTTTCGAATGTACAGCTAGAAGAGAGGAGTAGAAGGACCAGTCGAACAGCAGGCGCCGTGTAGTGCACGACTCCAGCCAACAACCGCGGGCTACTTACACGGATCACTTACACTACCTTTATTGACCTTGCGGTGACGAGAACTTGCGAAGAAATTAAGCCGTTATAGTGCTCAGTTCAAGTTCTTCATTGATTTTGACGCTTCGTCGCCTCCAAAAGTTTTGATTTTACTCCATGTACAGGGTGAATTATCAAGGCCAAATTCTAAATTATGAGGAATAAGTTCCATGTTGACAGAAACTAAAGCTGGATGATCAGATTTGGGAAAATACTTTTTTAATACAGTTGCTCAAAAAGTGGTACTTTTCGTAGCTGTTTAGCGTGCGGAAAGTTGGTTTTTCCGCACTAGTGCTTTTTACTTTTCCATTTTTTTTTGATAATGTTAATAAAATCCATACATCCTACCAAAGAGGTTGTCTGTTCAATCACTTTATTTTGTATTTTGATACGTTATTTGGCATTAAAACTGGGAATATAATATTTTTAAAAATATTTCAATTGCATAATTGACAAAATAAAGGGTTATTTAGTAACTATTAACAATTAAATTTCTGAAACAGTTTACTTACTTAAAGTTGGCTGTTTGTGTATTAACAATGGCCGGATTTTTGTAAGTATGAATGAGTTTCACTTAAAAATACTTGAAATCAAATAATAGGTATTTATTGCATTTGCATGTTTAAATGCAATTAAATTACTTCTTATATTTTTACTAGGCTGAATACAACCGATGCCGTGTTAAAAAAATACTGTCAATCCTAAGTTTTTCATTCCCGCTTTCTTTATTTACGATTAGTCACGACTGTCACGATATACTTTGGTTATTGATCGTTTTTAATGTTGTTTATTTTACATTTTTCGTACACAAGTATTTAACATATTTTTTCAAAATAGTTTATTTTTACTAGGCTGAATGCAAACAACCGGTGCCTTGAAAAAAAAAAGTTTTTTCATTCCCGCCCTTTTTACTCTTGATTTAATTGTGTTAATGATTCGCATTGGTTTGATATTATTTTTTTCGCAAATGTATTAAAAAACGTTGTTCGATACACGAGCGGAAGTGTCATTTTCACTCGTCCCGAGTCTTGACCCTCGCCTGCCGGCTCGGGCCAAGATACCTCGAGACTCGTGCAAAATGACATACTTTCCGCACTTGTATCGAAAACTACTATTACCATAGCCAGGATTCGATGATGCGCATTTTTGGAGTGTCACATTCTAGGAAAATCGTAATGCTTAAGATGGTTTAATGTACAGTTAGAGTGTGTACCTAAGTGTGAGTTCTCTGATGACGAGCGAGGAGTAGAAGGACCAGTCGAGTAGTAGTCGCCGTGCGCGCGCCGTGTAGTCTCCTCCAGTCACGTCACCATTGCTATAGAGCGAGTACCAAGGGCCATTGCTATAGAGTATCTACCTAAGCGTCAGTTCCCGTATGACGAGCGAGGAGTAGAAGGACCAGTCGAGTAGTAGTCGCCGTGCGCGCGCCGTGTAGTCTCCTCCAGTCACGTCACCATTGCTATAGAGCGAGTACCAAGGGCCATTGATATAGAGTATCTACTTAAGAGTCAGTTCCCGTATGACGAGCGAGGAGTAGAAGGACCAGTCGAGTAGTAGCCGCCGTGCGCGCGCCGTGTAGTCTCCTCCAGTCACGTCACCATTGCTATAGAGCGAGTACCAAGGGCCATTGATATAGAGTATCTACTTAAGAGTCAGTTCCCGTATGACGAGCGAGGAGTAGAAGGACCAGTCGAGTAGTAGTCGCCGTGCGCGCGCCGTGTAGTCTCCTCCAGTCACGTCACCATTGCTATAGAGCGAGTACCAAGGGCCATTGATATAGAGTATCTACTTAAGAGTCAGTTCCCGTATGACGAGCGAGGAGTAGAAGGACCAGTCGAGTAGTAGCCGCCGTGCGCGCGCCGTGTAGTCTCCTCCAGTCACGACGCCATTGCTATAGAGCGAGTACCAAGGGCCATTGATATAGAGTATCTACCTAAGAGTCAGTTCCCGTATGACGAGCGAGGAGTAGAAGGACCAATCGAGTAGTAGTCGTCGTGCGCGCGCCGTGTAGTCTCCTCCAGTCGACGCCATTGCTCTAGAGTGAGTACCGACGCCATTGCTATAGAGTATCTACCTAAGAGTCAGTTCCCGTATGACGAGCGAGGAGTAGAAGGACCAGTCGAGTAGTAGTCGCCGTGCGCGCGCCGTGTAGTCTCCTCCAGTCACGTCACCATTGCTATAGAGCGAGTACCAAGGGCCATTGATATAGAGTATCTACCTAAGAGTCAGTTCCCGTATGACGAGCGAGGAGTAGAAGGACCAGTCGAGTAGTAGTCGTCGTGCGCGCGCCGTGTAGTCTCCTCCAGTCGACGCCATTGCTATAGAGTATCTACCTAAGCGTCAGTTCCCGTATGACGAGCGAGGAGTAGAAGGACCAGTCGAGTAGTAGTCGTCGTGCGCGCGCCGTGTAGTCTCCTCCAGTCGACGCCATTGCTCTAGAGTGAGTACCGACGCCATTGCTATAGAGTATCTACCTAAGAGTCAGTTCCCGTATGACGAGCGAGGAGTAGAAGGACCAGTCGAGTAGTAGTCGCCGTGCGCGCGCCGTGTAGTCTCCTCCAGTCAGGTCACCATTGCTATAGAGCGAGTACCAAGGGCCATTGATATAGAGTATCTACCTAAGAGTCAGTTCCCGTATGACGAGCGAGGAGTAGAAGGACCAGTCGAGTAGTAGTCGTCGTGCGCGCGCCGTGTAGTCTCCTCCAGTCGACGCCATTGCTATAGAGTATCTACCTAAGCGTCAGTTCCCGTATGACGAGCGAGGAGTAGAAGGACCAGTCGAGTAGCAGGCGCCGTGTAGTCTCCTCCAGTCACGTCACCATTGCTCTAGCTAGAGTGTGTACTAACGCCCATTGCTATAGAGTATCTACCTAAGCGTCAGTTCCCGTATGACGAGCGAGGAGTAGAAGGACCAGTCGAGTAGCAGGCGCCGTGTAGTCTCCTCCAGTCACGACGCCATTGCTATAGAGCGAGTACCAAGGGCCATTGATATAGAGTATCTACCTAAGAGTCAGTTCCCGTATGACGAGCGAGGAGTAGAAGGACCAGTCGAGTAGTAGCCGCCGTGCGCGCGCCGTGTAGTCTCCTCCAGTCGACGCCATTGCTCTAGAGTGAGTACCGACGCCATTGCTATAGAGTATCTACCTAAGAGTCAGTTCCCGTATGACGAGCGAGGAGTAGAAGGACCAGTCGAGCAGTAGCCGCCGTGCGCGCGCCGTGTAGTCTCCTCCAGTCACGTCGCCATTGCTATAGAGTATCTACCTGAGCGTCAGTTCCCGTATGACGAGCGAGGAGTAGAAGGACCAGTCGAGCAGTAGCCTCCGTGCGCGCGCCGTGTAGTCTCCTCCAGTCACGTCGCCATTGCTATAGAGTATCTACCTGAGCGTCAGTTCCCGTATGACGAGCGAGGAGTAGAAGGACCAGTCGAGCTGTAGCCTCCGTGCGCGCGCCGTGTAGTCTCCTCCAGTCACGTCGCCATTGCTATAGAGTATCTACCTGAGCGTCAGTTCCCGTATGACGAGCGAGGAGTAGAAGGACCAGTCGAGCAGTAGCCTCCGTGCGCGCGCCGTGTAGTCTCCTCCAGTCACGTCGCCATTGCTATAGAGTATCTACCTGAGCGTCAGTTCCCGTATGACGAGCGAGGAGTAGAAGGACCAGTCGAGCTGTAGCCTCCGTGCGCGCGCCGTGTAGTCTCCTCCAGTCACGTCGCCATTGCTATAGAGTATCTACCTGAGCGTCAGTTCCCGTATGACGAGCGAGGAGTAGAAGGACCAGTCGAGCAGTAGCCTCCGAGCGCGCGCCGTGTAGTCTCCTCCAGTCACGTCGCCATTGCTATAGAGTATCTACCTGAGCGTCAGTTCCCGTATGACGAGCGAGGAGTAGAAGGACCAGTCGAGCAGTAGCCTCCGAGCGCGCGCCGTGTAGTCTCCTCCAGTCACGTCGCCATTGCTATAGAGTATCTACCTGAGCGTCAGTTCCCGTATGACGAGCGAGGAGTAGAAGGACCAGTCGAGCAGTAGCCTCCGAGCGCGCGCCGTGTAGTCTCCTCCAGTCACGTCGCCATTGCTATAGAGTATCTACCTGAGCGTCAGTTCCCGTATGACGAGCGAGGAGTAGAAGGACCAGTCGAGCAGTAGCCTCCGAGCGCGCGCCGTGTAGTCTCCTCCAGTCACGTCGCCATTGCTATAGAGTATCTACCTGAGCGTCAGTTCCCGTATGACGAGCGAGGAGTAGAAGGACCAGTCGAGCAGTAGCCTCCGAGCGCGCGCCGTGTAGTCTCCTCCAGTCACGTCGCCATTGCTATAGAGTATCTACCTGAGCGTCAGTTCCCGTATGACGAGCGAGGAGTAGAAGGACCAGTCGAGCAGTAGCCTCCGAGCGCGCGCCGTGTAGTCTCCTCCAGTCACGTCGCCATTGCTATAGAGTATCTACCTGAGCGTCAGTTCCCGTATGACGAGCGAGGAGTAGAAGGACCAGTCGAGCAGTAGCCTCCGAGCGCGCGCCGTGTAGTCCGCGCGCCGCTCGTGCGCCGCTAGTGCTGTGCGCACGCAGCCCTCCAGCCAGGATGCCCATTGTTCTAGAGTGGCGCCGCGACCGAGGGTCGCCTGCAATCATGAAAATGAAAAGTATTTATTTCATGTAAACTATTACAAGTGTTTATGAAAAGTCGAGAGTCAGAGAGTGTAGTGGCCCAGTGGTTAAACACTGTGGCTCGGAACCCGATGATCAGGAGATCAAATCTGGCCACAACACACCTACTTCGTGTTCATTGTACAATATGCGGCTAACTCTCCGGTGATGGAAAACACCGATATAAAACCCAAGCAACCCGGATAAAGGCGGTAGCCCCTTACGTTGGGTTCAAATTCCCTTGGCGAAATGTAGCCTTCTGAATGTTCCGTTCACCATGACGGCAACAATTGACGGGAAAAGGGATAGGCTAGGCACACAGAACCACAGTCAATAGGAGAAAGTTATCTTAGAGGTCAAGGCTAAGGCAACAAGCCCTGAAATATGATTTTAAATCTCCTTGGTGGAAAAATTAGGGTAAGTTGCACCATAGTAGAAGTTATAGTTAAAGTTAAAGTTATTGTCAAATTTGACAATGTTAGGCCCAAAAATTACGTCAAATTGTCAAATTTGACAAAAACTTTAACTTTAACTATAACTTTTACTATGTTGCAACTAAGCCTTGTCTTTTAGAAAGGACAACTTGGAAAAGGGACATTTTAGGAAAGGAACTTTTTGACACCGAACGACATTATAAACCTAAATGATATATTATATCATTCAGGTTTATAATGTCGTTTATAGTGCCATATTATGGCACCAGCTAAAAAACCACATCAATACATACCTACCATTCATATATAATTAACTGTCCAAATTATATCTCACCTTGAAGTCCTGCTCGAGACGCAGCGCGGTGGCAGCGCTGCCGCAGGAGCAGGCCCAGGCGGCTTGCTCGCGGACCACTCGGAAGTCCACGCGGTTCAGATCCGCCAGCATCTGACACAAAAACGGTTTTTTTAATAATTTTACTGCGGCTTTAGAGACTAGCCATCACTTAATGACGAATTGGTTTGTTTCTTTTTTTGACAATCTGCAGATTGTAAGTCCGCGTGTAGGTGTTTGGCTAGCGTCACCATATAGTTTAGATGAGGTGAGGTGCTCAGCAGTGGAACATAACGACTGTTGTTGTAAAAGCGTTGATAGTATTGTAGAGACCATTTAAGCTGAAATGACGCGCCCCTCCACCGCATCTACGCTTACAAGAGTGCTTGCTTGTTTGCGTATTAGCTTATGCCGGCTCCACACGTCGGCAGACGCGTCCGCCGATGTCATCTGCACATGCGACTGTGGTGCCTTCGCAACTCCGTATTGACTGATGCGTCGTCAGACGTGTGGACAGCTCGTGGTGATCCGTCTGCAAACGCGTCTGTCGTCGTGTGAAGCCGGCATTAGACACACAGTATGTACCTGCTGCGAGCAATGTAAAGAGAGCGATGCTTGGTATTTCCCTGCTTGATCGAATCAGAAATGATGAGATCCGCAGGAGAACTAAGACATCCGACATCGCTCGAAGGATTGCATCGCTGAAGTGGCAGTGGGCGGGACACATAGCGCGGAGAACCGATGGCCGTTGGGGTGGAAAGGTTCTCGAATGGCGACCACGTACCGGACGACGTTCCGTGGGCAGGCCCTCCACAAGGTGGACCGACGATCTGGTCGAGGTCGCGGGAAGCCGCTGGATGCGGACAGCGCAGGACCGATCGTTGTGGAGATCCTTTGGGGAGGCCTATGCTCAGCAGTGGGCGTCGTTCGGCTGATATGATGATGATGTACCGGCTGTATCTGGTGCTGGTGTATGTACCTGCTGTATCTGGTGCTGGTGTATGTACCTGCTGTATCTGGTGCTGGTTAGTGAGCACGGCGCGGGCGGCCTGCGCCAGGTGGTTGAGCGAGGTGTAGCGGCGGAGGTGTATGTACCTGCTGTATCTGGTGCTGGTTAGTGAGCACGGCGCGGGCGGCCTGCGCCAGGTGGTTGAGCGAGGTGTAGCGGCGGAGGTGTATGTACCTGTTGTATCTGGTGCTGGTTAGTGAGCACGGCGCGGGCGGCCTGCGCCAGGTGGTTGAGCGAGGTGTAGCGGCGGAGGTGTATGTACCTGCTGTATCTGGTGCTGGTTAGTGAGCACGGCGCGGGCGGCCTGCGCCAGGTGGTTGAGCGAGGTGTAGCGGCGGAGGTGTATGTACCTGCTGTATCTGGTGCTGGTTAGTGAGCACGGCGCGGGCGGCCTGCGCCAGGTGGTTGAGCGAGGTGTAGCGGCGGAGGTGTATGTACCTGCTGTATCTGGTGCTGGTTAGTGAGCACGGCGCGGGCGGCCTGCGCCAGGTGGTTGAGCGAGGTGTAGCGGCGGAGGTGTATGTACCTGCTGTATCTGGTGCTGGTTAGTGAGCACGGCGCGGGCGGCCTGCGCCAGGTGGTTGAGCGAGGTGTAGCGGCGGAGGTGTATGTACCTGCTGTATCTGGTGCTGGTTAGTGAGCACGGCGCGGGCGGCCTGCGCCAGGTGGTTGAGCGAGGTGTAGCGGCGGAGGTGTATGTACCTGCTGTATCTGGTGCTGGTTAGTGAGCACGGCGCGGGCGGCCTGCGCCAGGTGGTTGAGCGAGGTGTAGCGGCGGAGGTGTATGTACCTGCTGTATCTGGTGCTGGTTAGTGAGCACGGCGCGGGCGGCCTGCGCCAGGTGGTTGAGCGAGGTGTAGCGGCGGAGGTGTATGTACCTGCTGTATCTGGTGCTGGTTAGTGAGCACGGCGCGGGCGGCCTGCGCCAGGTGGTTGAGCGAGGTGTAGCGGCGGAGGTGTATGTACCTGTTGTATCTGGTGCTGGTTAGTGAGCACGGCGCGGGCGGCCTGCGCCAGGTGGTTGAGCGAGGTGTAGCGGCGGAGGTGTATGTACCTGCTGTATCTGGTGCTGGTTAGTGAGCACGGCGCGGGCGGCCTGCGCCAGGTGGTTGAGCGAGGTGTAGCGGCGGAGGTGTATGTACCTGCTGTATCTGGTGCTGGTTAGTGAGCACGGCGCGGGCGGCCTGCGCCAGGTGGTTGAGCGAGGTGTAGCGGCGGAGGTGTATGTACCTGTTGTATCTGGTGCTGGTTAGTGAGCACGGCGCGGGCGGCCTGCGCCAGGTGGTTGAGCGAGGTGTAGCGGCGGAGGTGTATGTACCTGTTGTATCTGGTGCTGGTTAGTGAGCACGGCGCGGGCGGCCTGCGCCAGGTGGTTGAGCGAGGTGTAGCGGCGGAGGTGTATGTACCTGTTGTATCTGGTGCTGGTTAGTGAGCACGGCGCGGGCGGCCTGCGCCAGGTGGTTGAGCGAGGTGTAGCGGCGGAGGTGTATGTACCTGTTGTATCTGGTGCTGGTTAGTGAGCACGGCGCGGGCGGCCTGCGCCAGGTGGTTGAGCGAGGTGTAGCGGCGGAGGGCGGCGGCGAGGGCGGCGGCGGCGGAGGCGTGGGCGCGGGCGGCGAGGGGCGGGGCGGTCGCTGCTCCCGCTGCGAGGGCTGATTCTAGGCTTTTTGCGAAGTTGCGGATGGCCTGGAATATATTTTCGATATTAAAAAAATAGTTTTTTTTGACTCATAATCGTTTTCACATCTGATTTCCAGTTCCGTATTTGCAAACAAAACAAAAAACACAAAAGTTGCAATTTGGTATTTTGACTATCGATCTCATGCAACTAGTATAGTGCGTGACGTGGAACTTCGTCGTTTCTAGTGAAGTCCACTCAAGCCCACGCGTGGACTGAGATAGCCGACTGTTAGGCGCGACGTAGAACTTATCTATTGTCACTTCTAGTGAAGTCCACACAAGCTCACGCGTGGACTAAGATAGGCCACTGTCAGGCGTGAAGTGGGACTTATCTGATCGCGCTCCTGATGAAGTCCGCCCAAGCCCACGCGTGGACTAAGGTAGCCCACTGTCGGGCGCAACGTGGAATTTATCTAATATCGCTTTTGGTAAAATCTACATAAGCCCACGCGTGAACTGAGGTAGCCCGTTTTGGGCATGACCCCATGTCACTTCTTGCGGGGAAGCCCACACGTGCCCAGACTCAAACTACTCTGACGCCTATATATATCTGTCTCAATTTTACTTATAAACGACAACATTGCCATTGCCTTTGCATAGACGTCAACACATACATTTTTGACACAAAATCGCACCTATTACATTCAAATAAAGTGACAGATTGTACGAATATCACTCAATGTGCTGTCGCTTTAGGGCTCGGTAGAGATCGGGTCACGCTCGGCCGGGCTCGTTGGCGCCGCCGATCGCTCAGAACAATAACTAAAGCATAGAAACCACGCTAAAATAAAACTTGAATCCATCTATCTTACTCATATGACGTTGATGATATGATGCCATAAGAGTGAATGAAACAAGTAAACAACATCAGTTCCTATTTTCTGTAGGTTGTCACAAAACAAAATGTCAAGTGGATGTAATTGGATGTATTATAATACGACCAAAGTAAATACACCCCTGATGTCCATCTGTTTGCAGGGTAAAGACCTGTCAACTTACTTGGTTACATTACAATCGTAGCATAATATTCGCGATAAGTTGAAGTCTCTCGAATTAAAAGTGAGTAAATCTTTCAAGAAAACTGGAAAGCGAGCTTGACATTATTGATGTTACTTTCTGTGATATGTGCGCTTCCTATAAAACAAGATGTCTTGTGTGATTGAAGGCTGTAAATCCCATACAGGCAGAAAAGAAAATAATCAAGAGATCGTATCCTTCCATCGGTGAGTTCCAAGTTTTATTCGATTCTATTACAATATAAATAGCTCAAAACTATCATATTATACCCATATTTTGTGTAAATGATTATCAAGTGGTATTTATTTGCTGATTTTTGCATGTATTGGAGAAACTTTGTTTTGATCTTGGAGGTTATGTTTGGTCGCATAGTGATGCCCATTTTTTATCGATAAACTGATGATAAATGACAAACAAATAAATCAATGGAATTTTATAAAGGTATCAATTTTAATAAGTTTAAAAGCCATGTCTGCTTTACTATTTGCGTTATGCAGGTCCAATATAACTATGAATTCTCACTTGTTTACGTTTAAAACTTTTATTTTGGTACAGGTTTCCCAAAAATGAAGAAATAAAAAACCAATGGTTACAATGAGTGAGCCAAGTTGGACATGGAATAAACGCAGTCACATTTGTTCCAAACACTTCACACCTGATTATTTGAAATTGAAATGGAGGCGGCTAAAAGCAAACGCTATACCTACATTATATTTACCAAATACAAATGCAATGGTAAGGTTTAAATAATTATTAATTATGTATATAACCCATATTATGTAATTATTAGGTTTTTTTAAGGTCCCCCCCAAAGCTTTCCAACTATGCCTGTTATAACCCAATATTTGCCATTTGCTGGAGTGATGGCTCAAGTCGTCACACCATCGTTCATCACTACATAGTATAAAACAAAGTCACTTTCTCTGTCCCTATGTCCCTTTGTATGCTTAAATCTTTGAAACTGCGCAACGGATTTTGATGCGGTTTTTTTTTAATAGATAGAGTGATTCAAGAGAAAGGTTTATATGTATAATAGCATCCTATTGCACCCGTGCGAAGCGGGGGCAGGTCGCTAGTTATGATCATAAACTGACTATATACATCCCGCTTATGGGCACAGGGTAAATTATTATGTAGAAGAACATTCATTTAGTAACTTACTTTTATTGTTATTTAAGGATGTTTCATTGCCACCATCACCACCTCCACCAGTACCTATGGATATATGTGATGAAGAGGCTTCTAGTTCTACACAGAGGCACATAATATGAACATTGAGTTTCAGAAGAGGGTAAATAAACTGTTTAATTTATTGATTTAAGGACTGCTGTCAAATAATCAATCTTCAATCTGAGTTAAACATTTTTAGAGCCTAATACATCATACATAATCATACATCTTATATCTGAGTTCAACATTATTTAGTAATGAATATGCCGTGAAGAAAAAAAGGGTTGGAGAGTTGTTACCGAGTATTGTATTTTATAAATTGCTAAAAGTAGCAGTAGTAATCAGTAGCAGTATTTCGTTTTAAAAAATGTTGTATTATTTAAAGCCAATCGGGTTTTTAATTGTAATATAGTGTTATAATTTGAAGATATCTTTCAATGCCCTTCCTGACTTTAAATCAGGCCCATATAACTTGGCACTATTGTATGTATTAACGACAGGCTCTATTTTCTTTATTTTAGGAGCCGTTATCCGACGTAAATCCAAATAATTATAACACGTCTGCAGAACCTGAAAGCTGCTGCCGACATGAAACAGTAATTTCAAGATTGCGGAAAGAACTAGAAAGAGTCAAAAAAGTATCCCAGAGACGTCTTCGAAAAATAAACACATTGACAAAACGGTTTACTCGTCTCGGCAAAAAAATAGATGATCTGTACAGCTTGTTAATAGAAAGACTGAAAAAAGAAAATATCGAAACTGAATATTTGACACTGTTAGGAAATATAAATAAAAATGATATTATTAAAAGATTCTTACAAAAGCAATTGACCTATTTTTATTTCACCAAATAATACGTTTCACAAATGAAGCATTTGTCCTATTGTTAGAAATACCGATGGTTTGAATACCGATGTTAAAGTAACCAAATGGACGATATCCCGCATGTCAAAATGACGAAATGCAATGCAGGCGAATCGTTTTTGGGTTTAGGTTAGAAAAAAAAAACAACAGCCTTAAACCTTTGTGGTTATTTTTTTTGTTTTGTTTTTTTTTTCTAACCTAATCTATCCGAGTCGCTTTTGCCCTGACTAGTATAGGGCAGACAAGTATCACAACAAGTCAGCGTTTACCCATTTCTTCTTGGCATTGCGTTTTTCTTCAAACCAATAAAACGACATGCCCGCTCACACTCTTCGGCAATTTGGACTTCGGGCTTTAAAACGAATCATTTGTCAAATAAAACATTTTGTCAAACGTTTTTTGGCCAATCGTAGTTTTATCTGATGATACAGTTGTTAAGTGTAAATTTTGGGAAACATTTTTTTGTAAAATGAAAATTTAAGAGTTGATCATTTGGTCAAGTGAGTCATTTGTGAAATGATTAGTTGTAAAATGATTTGGCCAACCGCTTTTTTTGCCAAACGTTGTTTGTCAAATGTAATTTTGCCAGATGTCTTTTGGTCAAATGGCAGGACCCCGTAAAGGCAGTTAATATTATAGTCCACCTATCTAGATTTAATTTGTACAAAAGACAAATAATCTTGATTGGTTGGCATTAATTATCTTTGTGAAATCTGCTGAACTTCTAGTTTGAAAGTAAAATATATGGTATGGTAGGAAGTAATGATTTAGCACACATACTGTGCTGTGGGTTACTGTGGAGGATACCCAGTCCTGCCGCGAGAGTTTGATGGAGCGTCTCAATCAGGTTTGGAAGCGTGTTTCTGATCGGGGAAAACGGAAATGGGTAGCCTGATGTGCTGTTGACCTTACCACCTAAGACCACATCATCAGGTGAGATAGTGGTCAAATGCTCAACTATTTAAACATACTAAATCATAAAATAACTAATAAATACATTTTGATGTCATGTAACTACCTTTTTTTTTAGTTATTTACCGCTGAGCATTTGACTGCTTCCGTCTAGTGGACTCCTATTTAACGAAGTCTTGTGGTGATAATTTAAGGTAGAAAGGATCGAACTGAAGCGACAAGCGACTCTTTGGGTAAGTATATTTATTTATTTACTTGTAATTTCACTACTCTTAACTTCTAAACACACAAATAATTGATCACCCACTCAATTATATTTTTATCGATGAATAACGCCGTTGGAGGGCTTCACTAGCGTATAAAAAGTTAGTGACAACCTACACAAATTCAGACAAGATGAAATATTATACATCTCTTTCTAACTTACTAGTTGGTAACAGTGAAATCAAGGATAGATGTATCGTCTTCGCTTGCTATTTTAGCGCGGTTTCTATGCTTTAGTTATTGTTCTGAGGCCGATCGTTCCTTTTCCTTACGTTGTACGGGACAACTGTGTTCGGTCCGTCTCGCTTGGACATGTGAGGAACGATGAACCTGTTTAAGAGGGGTTACGCGGTCAGCGAAAATTCAGATTTCGTAGCTCTTCGCGCCTGAGGTAAGGGGGTGGGGGAGGAGGTGATTGATTGGAGCTCGAAACTAAAATCGTAAGCGCCATTCACATTTCTATCAAAAAGTGAATGAAAATATTTAGTATTTTCTAAATCTAAAACAGTCACGAAATCGATGACGAATGAACGTTTTTGTGATTTTATACAAATTATTATCGTGAAATGCGGTTGTTATATGATATTTTAGGGGTAACTTCAGGATTTTTTTCTATCGAGCAAAGTTTTTCCAATCGTGTTTTGGAAACAGTCACCCCATCACACATAAGTTCTGTAATACATATTAGAAATTTCAGTGCGAAAAACATTCAATATTTTCAATTAAAGCTCATAGATAACAGTTCATTTTGCCGTTTTCACCTACTAAGGCCCCTGAATAAGGCGCCTCGGATCGGAAGGATGTCGTTCCAGTGCCGGACATAGTGTGGAGCTATTAAGGTCCGGAACCCGGACTCACCTGTGTGAGTTGCGGCGGGATGGGCCGCAGCACGTCGGGCAGCAGCAGCTCCACGCTCTGCTGGTACAGGCGCAGGTCCGCGGCCAGCAGCCACGCCGCCACGTCGCGCCGCGCACACAGGCGGCGCGCTGACCCCACCTAACACAATATAGGTACAACTTTATGTTGAGAACAAGATAGACAAGAATCACAGCTTGATGCCAAGCTGCAAATTTTGTATATCTGGCAATACGCTCACATCAGTATTATGTACATTCCCGTACACTTTATGTTTAGAGAACGACTGTAGTCCAACACAATTTACAAGTTTATGTTTAGAGAACGACTATAAGATAAGATAAGATAAATAATCTTTATTGCACAGAAAATACATTTTACAGGGTTTTGGTAAAAAGAACGTGATTTGTACAATTCAGGCGGTCTTATCGCTACAAAGCGATCTCTTCCAGACAACCTTCGGTAGAGGATTTTTGCAGGAACCAGAGAATTGGGCTGTGCAAAAAAAAGATGAGCTAAAGAGCATAAGAATAAGCAAATAATATAAATAATTATTAATATGTAACTAACAACTTATACAGGCAATATAAATGAAAATAAAAATACATAAATAAATATACATGAATAAACATACATAAACAATAAAACATAATACATACTTGAATGGATTTTCCAGTATTCAGTCAGAAGCTAGGATAGGAGAAAGAGTCAGAGGGAAAGGAAATGCAGTTTTACTCGGGACTTGAAAACATGTACGGATTGAGATTGACGGATGGATAAAGGTAAGGAATTCCACAGACAGATGTAGCGGACGACAAAGGATTGGGAATAATAACGAGAGGAATGTTGAGGGACTGTCAGGTGGAGTTTCCGGCAAGACCGCGTGTCGTCACCTTTGGTAGATTGCAGGAAATGAAACAGTTCCTTCAGATATGAAGGAGAGAGGGGGTTGAACAAAATGGTGTACAGGAGAGAAAGAATATGAAGATCGCGGCGAAGACGTATTGGTAACCAATTAAGTTGGGCACGGAATTTTGAGACGTGATCGTACTTTCTTAGGCCGAAGATGATGCGTATGCAGAAATTTTGAAGGCGTTCAAGTTTGTTTAGCAAATTTTCATTTATATCTACATAACAACAATCCGCATAATCTAAGATTGGCAACAATAACGCCTGTACGAGCGCAATTTTGGTGGGTATAGGCAAAAAGTTACGAAGTCGACTGAGACTATTAGCTGATGCAAACACCTTCCTGCTTACCTCGCCAATCTGTTTTTCCCAGCTCAAGGAGTTGTCTAGGTAGATTCCCAGGTTTTTGACAGTGCTACTGTACGGGATTTGGATCCCGTCAAACAAAATAGGTGGCAAAGACTCCCAGTCTATTCTAGCTATTTGCCACGTGCTACCAAATACAATGACTTGGGTTTTACTGGGGTTGACCATAAGGCCAAAAGCCCCGCTCCAAACCATAATACGGGCTAAATCAGCATAAAGGGTCTGTATGATTTCATGAAGACTTTCAAGGCTACCCTGTGAATATATTTGAAGATCATCTGCATATAGGTGGTAGTGAGAAGAAAGATTATGGGTAATGGTATTTATAAAAATAGAAAAAAAGAAGTGGAGACAGGACGCCACCTTGCGGAACGCCAGCGGTAATATCGCGCCATGCAGAGAACGAATCTTCAGCACGAATGCGTTGCCGACGCCCATGCAAGTAACTGTGAAACCAGGCGAGCACTGTTGGAGATATGTTAAGAGAACGTAGCAGGCCGAGAAGGATGTCGAAGTCAACAGTGTTGAAAGCGTTGCTAAAATCTAGCAATGCAAGAACAGTTAAGCTTCGGGAATCCATGCCACGCCGAATGTCATCTGTAATCTTGACTAAAGCTGTAGTCGTACTATAACCAGGACGAAAACCGGATTGATAGGGATTCAAGAGATTGTTTTTGCACAGGAAATGACTGAGCTGATGATGCACAACACGCTCAAGAACTTTGGAGAGGAATGGAAGTATGGATATAGGACGATAATCGGAGAAAGATGAAGGGTTGGGTTTTTTCGGGAGAGGAATTACTTGTGCATCTTTCCAACTATGAGGAAAGGTGCTCGAAAGCAGTGAATGGTTTAGGATATGGGTAAGAATGGGATTAAGGATATCGAGGAGGGGTATAATCATTTTACGACTAACGCTATCGTTACCGACGGCATCCGACGCAACAGCCATAATATTTTTCCTAACATCACATTCAGAGACTCGACTAAAAAGAAAGGGTGAGTAATCAGGAGTTGGAAGACATGAAAGTTGATTTGAAGTGTTTCGTTTAATTGTGCCTTCTATGGCAGCAGATGTGCAGAAGTGATCATTCAAAAGGTTAATATTAATATCCTTGGGGACGGATTCACTACGCGATCTTCCAATTCCTAACGATCTAAGGAACTTCCAGACTTTTGCTGGGTTACCATTTTCAACTGATTTGTGGATATGGCGTCGTTGAGCATCCCTACACAACCTATTGCAGTGATTTCTCATCAGCCTGTATTTTTCACGGTTTATATCTGACGGGTCCGATTTGTACTTCGATTTGGCAGCATTCTTCCTATTTCTCAACTTTTTGAGGTCGTCAGACAGCCATGGCGCCGGAAAATGCTTCATCTTCACCGGTCGAATAGGAGCATGTTTATCCAACAACTGAATGAGTAGTGAGTTAAAAAGGTCTACTTTCTCATCAACCCCCAAAGCGCTATATACCACAGACCAATCCGTCTCAAGTGCATCACGTGCAGATCATCAATGTTCATGCCACCAAAATTGCGCTGTAGTAGAATTTTCGCCTTAGATTTGGGAGGACGGACTTTGTATGAAAGTTAAACAAGATCATGAAAGGAGAAGGCATCAGCAGAACATTGTCCGTACTTAGAAGTATGGGCAGTTGAGGAAACTATTATGAGGTCCAAGAGAGATGGAGTGGAGTTTGGGAAGAAATGAGTAGCAGTGAGAGGAAGAATTTGCATGTTTATTGCATTTACGAGTGATCTAAGACCGAAGGCGCGAACGTCATTTTTAAGAAGGCATGTGTTAAAATCACCCATGAGAATAGTGTGACTATACAAGAGAGTAAGGTCTTCTAATACTTTTTCAAGAGAGGAAAAGTAATCTACTCTCAAAGAAGGACTATAGAAAACACCAAGGAGAACTTTGTTATGAGAAAGTGACAATTCAAGAAATATATGTTGAGATAGATCAGAGAATGATGACGGTGGGGACATGTGTACGACAGAGAAAGGAATGTACTGAATGTACAGTAGGAATGTACAGACTTTAGACCAACAGAATATACAAGTTTATGCTTAGAGAACGACTGTAGTCCAACTGATTGAAATACAATTTGATAGCTGCCCGTGTCATTTTACCCGGGAATTAAACTTTATGCAACAGTCAAAGGGTTCAAGTGTTCTGCACAGCTCATGAATCGTGTTTTATGAGCTTAAAGTACAATTTCCAATGACACTGGCAGCTGCTATCCAAGTGTATTTTTTATATCAGTGGCACGGTAAGGCCAATTTTAGGCTTAGGCCAAGGCTTAGGGCTCGTAAGGGACGCGGGGCGTCGAACGGTGCAGTACTCGAAGAGGGCCGAAAGAAACAGACATACGGCGCGTTCAGTGAAAAGGGTTTCTGCGAGCGTTTGTTTGGGTTGTAGCGGCCCACGTGTCAGACGCGGCATTTGAAGCAACGGGAGACGCCGCACGGACACGACGCGCCGGGAATTTCGAAAAATGCTTAAACGAGTCTCAATACCGATTTTGAGAAAAACAAAAAATAGTAACCAAAACATTTTTTAAAACTTTCATTTTCATTTCAATTGAAACTGTTGGTTTAGAAGTTCTACTTGACTTACAGGCATGCGTCGCCAGAACGCACGTCGCGAACGCTCCACTGCATTCGTGTCTAGAGCCGCCACAGCTTCTAGGAACTCCACGCCATGAGATCTGTTGAACACAATAATTGCAATAATGGAATCATTGTTCATGAACTATGTAATTTAATTTCTTTCACAACACAAAATTGTAACTGACTGTAAAAAAAAGTTACTTTAAGTAGTACTATGATGACTATAAAAATGTAACGTGACGTGTCACTATTGAACTGAATCTCTCCTAAATATTCGCTTATTGTAAAAATATGCAAAAGGATCAGGAGGTTATTTTTTCAAGAGGAATTTGTCAACAATACGTACTTAATAAATATTTTATTGTAATTAAAACTGTTGATAAAATGTGTCACTTGTGTGTGATTGTTTTGGCCATCATTTACTACAAAACACCATTGTCTTATTTTGTTAAATAAATAAAAAAGACAATGCTAATCATTTCAAATAGATAATTTTCGTGCCGTCTTGGAAAACTCAATATTTTCCCATATTTTTCTTTTGAAACCGTTTCTTTCCATCTTCTCAGGTATGGTGGTCGGCACATCACTCTATCCATTTCCGGTCAGTCCTCCTTGCTTTATTGCAAAGGAGTGACACTTGGCTAGATCGAGAAATAAAAAAGAAATGGGGTAACCTGATGTGCTGTTGACTTTAAACTGGACCTTTTTGAATAACTTTTTTTTTCCCTTCACCTTTGACTTAATTACCATTTTCAGTGTACTTATATGTTTTTTTTATGTAATGTTATGTATTCATTTATTATTTACCTATGTCGGACGACATCATAAAGGCTCTGTCAGAATATCAGCGTCGCTGCAGTCTTAAAAAGTTGTGGCGACAAATATTGAGACAGAGACCTGGTTGGCCCCACTACACTTTTTTTTCTCTTCTTGTTACTTTTGCTTCGATTTCTATTGTTTAAATTTTGTTGCCATTTTTTTATTTTTTGTTTACTCTTTGTCATTGTCTTTTGATTTGGTGTATCTATTTGTTTGTGTGGACCAATAAACAGTTTTACTTTCTTTCTTTTTCCTTTTTTTATAAACCTTATCCTCCCGTTCGTGTTACCTGTGATGGTCCCGGAGCGCGGCTAACACTGAAGGCGGCGCTATGTGCGGCGGGTCGGCCAGCTCGAGCTCGGGCGGGTCGGGCTGTGGCGCCGGCCCGAGGTACTGCCGGTGCGCCAGCCCCGCCAGCCCCGCTGGACTCGTCGCTTGTTCCCGCTCGGTCCCAGGTTCATACCTGTGATGGTCCCGGAGCGCGGCTAACACTGAAGGCGGCGCTATGTGCGGCGGGTCGGCCAGCTCGAGCTCGGGCGGGTCGGGCTGTGGCGCCGGCCCGAGGTACTGCCGGTGCGCCAGCCCCGCCAGCCCCGCTGGACTCGTCGCTTGTTCCCGCTCGGTCCCAGGTTCATACCTGTGATGGTCCCGGAGCGCGGCTAACACTGAAGGCGGCGCTATGTGCGGCGGGTCGGCCAGCTCGAGCTCGGGCGGGTCGGGCTGTGGCGCCGGCCCGAGGTACTGCCGGTGCGCCAGCCCCGCCAGCCCCGCTGGACTCGTCGCTTGTTCCCGCTCGGTCCCAGGTTCATACCTGTGATGGTCCCGGAGCGCGGCTAACACTGAAGGCGGCGCTATGTGCGGCGGGTCGGCCAGCTCGAGCTCGGGCGGGTCGGGCTGTGGCGCCGGCCCGAGGTACTGCCGGTGCGCCAGCCCCGCCAGCCCCGCTGGACTCGTCGCTTGTTCCCGCTCGGTCTCAGCTTCTCTGTCCTGGGAGAAAACACGCACTTTTTAGGGTTCGCTTACGGCGCCCTGGTTCGATTTGCCTTCTTAAGTTCGGATTTATAAGGCGAGGGTGAATGGAACTGTTGGAAGGGGAAAGCCTAGACGAACGTTTCTTGAACAAGTGCAAGATGTTCTTAGAAAAGATAAGGTCAGGAGTACCTTTAATCGACGAGCATGTATGAAAGAACTGATGAAAGTAGAGGAGGCGCAAAGTGTGTGTCAGGATCGTAGCAAGTGGAAAGAAGTGGTCTCTGCCTACCTTGTTGGGAAAGAGGCGTGATGGTTTGTCTAAGAAAAGGAATATTTAAGGGATATTTACTGATATTGTGTTCTAATTGCTGCTTACGGGCTAGGGAAAAGCGCATCTTGCCGTCCCCCCTGTTTTGTTGCGAACCAAAGGCGTTAGGAAGAGTAACTTTTCACACCCCGACTGTCCAGTTACTCAAAGTAAAACAAACTCTCCTCCCTAACCCTAACTTTCCCTGACGCAACTCCACCCTGATTCGAGTCCAGATAAATATTTTATACTACACAATGTCCGACCTAGTTCTAAAGTTTATTAGAGCACTCCAATAGCAACTGAACCTTTCAAGCGTTCTTTCAGTCTTGAATTGAATCTCTAATATTCAAAAAACTTCAATATTCAAAATCACGAATTAGCTAAAATCGAAGATGACTGGCGAAGTTCCTTGAGTTTGAGCCCCAACCATAATAGGCCACGTTCATGAACGAAATCAACTAAGATTTGTACAACTTAACACTGCTATCAAAATGATACTAAAACTTACCCTCTAAAAGTTAGGAATATGAGATATAAAAATAATAAATGGAAGAGGATAGGTTTTAACAACCTCAGGTAAAAAGGTTATTATAACCCTAGTCATAAGTTATTCATTTTTAATTTTCAAGTAGGCTAAGCCATGGATCTCTGTTATCTATTATATAAAGAAATTGAAATTGAAAATAACTTCATGTTCAAAGCGAACCATTGTCAAAGATGGCCGCCATTCTTGCATCTGCGCAGCTAACTTCACGCACAATCGTCTATGCGCAGACAATACGCGTTTTCCAACCTTCAGATCCAAACTTTTACTCTCCCTTATTACATACATACAAATGTAAATCTATATGTTTGTCAGGATCTCCCCTTATTTATACTACGAGTAACTCTATAGCTAGCTGGCTGTTTAAAAGTTTGAACGTGCCGCCTTTAGGACATCCTATGCGGTCCGATATGATCGAGACTGTTGTTTTACTCGTCTTAAATGCCAATAGATTTGTTAGTTCTTCGTTTATTTCAATTGCTCACTAAATAAAGCAAGTAAAGAAAAAAGACTTCACATCCCTAAATATAACACAACATTTCTTAGCCAGCAACTGCAAATTGAATTTGTTGTCTGACCTTTGTTCCACTCGAATCTCTTTTACCTTCTGAGCGAAAGAAAAAACCAAGACGACGACAAAGAAAAAAATATAGATTATAAAGACATTGATAATGTTGCGTTACTTCTGTCTCAATTTTTCGCAATTGTTAATTAATCAGCTTTTAGTCACAATATTGATCATTTTTTTGTCAAATAACTCAGTTGAGTTGTCAGTCAATTGTTTTATCATTTGTGTTTGCATTGCACGTATACCCCCTTATAGGCTACGTGAGCCACATGCGAGCACATCAACGCCAAAACCGGAGTTAAAGACAGTCGCCGTGGCCGAAATCGGCCGGGATTACATCATCATCATCATCATCATACCCCCTTGTTCAGAAAAACTTCAAGTTTCAGCCCCTCAACAACACTTTAACTTTTGACACAACACGTCAATTGCTTAAACAATGTTTCAGCGTTGCGTTCGTTTTTATGATTAAGGGGGATAGTATTTATTATATGCGCTATGTAATAAATAATTACTGGCTGGTATCACTCACCTGATGTTCTCAGAAAGGGTCAGGTCAGGAGTACCTTTAACCGACGAGCATGTATGAAAGGGCTCATGAAAGTAAAGGAGGCGCAAAGTGTGTGTCAGGATCGTAGCAAGTGGAAAGAAGTGGTCTCTGCCTACCCCGTTGGGAAAGAGGCGTGATGGTATGTATGTATGTATGTATCACTCACCTGATGATCTAAGTCCGTCTTGTCATCCATAGAGTCGTGCACAGGCTGCGCGTCGCCGTTAGCACCAGACTTGGCTCTACACAAACAACAGACAAATATTAAAATAACTATTTTTCTATATCTACTTAACCAAAACTAACTATAAATCATACAGAGCTCGTGTGGCGCATTAATTTCATATGACGAACATTTTGTTTGTTCAGTGTCTGCAACAATTTTCGCGGGCTGAGTATTTATTTACTTATAATTAGGGTAACAGTACACAGCTCGAAATAATTGTGAAATGTAATTTTAAGGTCCTATTTTTAGGGTCATTTATGACTATCCAACATATCACATAATATGAACAGAAGTGTACCTACCTACACATTACAATATTTTATTTTATTTCTGCTAATCTATACAAATTAAGTACTCACGGGAAGGAACGTAATAAAAAAAATGCCTGGAATCATATTGCAGCATTTTACAACACTACAAGTGACACCAAACACATCTTACATATCCATTACATGTTAGGCTCGTTAGGTCTAAATTAAACTCACGCTATGACCAGGTCTACTAGATGAAATTTTTAGAGTTAATCCTAAAAAATAATAGCTTGTACTGGTCCATGCGTTTTTTTTTCATTCTCATTGTATTTGTTCTTATTATTTCGATGTCTTTTGGACGAATACTTGTTTTTTTTGGTGTTCATTTATTTTTATAATTTCATATTTGTAAGTTGCGGTGTCTAGACAAATAAATGTATTTTCTTTATTTTCTTCTTTCTTTCTATCATCCTTTTTTTTCAATTGACTAGCTGTTAGTCCCAAGGTGTGACTGTCACAGCTTTACCGGGCAATGGAGTAAGCGGAAGGCTCACAACCCCTAACATTTAAGTAACGTGCCTAAGGGTGCCCCCAGACGGCCGGGACTCTGCTTAGGGCGGTACTTTCTAGCTCTCGCACAAGAACCCGTAGAGCAGGTCAGGGCTGAAAACCAGCGCTACCCGGAATCTATACTTCCGCGGCAGCATATGTTGAGCCCTTTCACCTTTTGTACAATTTTGTATTTTATTTTTTAATGTTTCATAGATTTCATAAGAACCTGTATCGGACAGTAAATTTATTTTCTTTCTTTCTATCTTTCTTTATTGGACGTATTTCTGTCATACATTTTTATCATGCGAAAATGTACTAATCAATACACAAAGAGAGTGACCTGATCCCGTAGTAGTGGTACTTGGAGTTGCCGCGCGTGCCGAGGCGGCGCGTGCGCAGGCCGATGAACACGGAGCGGATGAGCTTGCCGAAGGAGGCCGCGTTCACTAGATCACGTACTAATCGATACACAGAGAGAGTGACCTGATCCCGTAGTAGTGGTACTTGGAGTTGCCGCGCGTGCCGAGGCGGCGCGTGCGCAGGCCGATGAACACGGAGCGGATGAGCTTGCCGAAGGAGGCCGCGTTCACTAGATCACGTACTAATCGATACACAGAGAGAGTGACCTGATCCCGTAGTAGTGGTACTTGGAGTTGCCGCGCGTGCCGAGGCGGCGCGTGCGCAGGCCGATGAACACGGAGCGGATGAGCTTGCCGAAGGAGGCCGCGTTCACTAGATCACGTACTAATCGATACACAGAGAGAGTGACCTGATCCCGTAGTAGTGGTACTTGGAGTTGCCGCGCGTGCCGAGGCGGCGCGTGCGCAGGCCGATGAACACGGAGCGGATGAGCTTGCCGAAGGAGGCCGCGTTCACTAGATCACGTACTAATCGATACACAGAGAGAGTGACCTGATCCCGTAGTAGTGGTACTTGGAGTTGCCGCGCGTGCCGAGGCGGCGCGTGCGCAGGCCGATGAACACGGAGCGGATGAGCTTGCCGAAGGAGGCCGCGTTCACTAGATCACGTACTAATCGATACACAGAGAGAGTGACCTGATCCCGTAGTAGTGGTACTTGGAGTTGCCGCGCGTGCCGAGGCGGCGCGTGCGCAGGCCGATGAACACGGAGCGGATGAGCTTGCCGAAGGAGGCCGCGTTCACTAGATCACGTACTAATCGATACACAGAGAGAGTGACCTGATCCCGTAGTAGTGGTACTTGGAGTTGCCGCGCGTGCCGAGGCGGCGCGTGCGCAGGCCGATGAACACGGAGCGGATGAGCTTGCCGAAGGAGGCCGCGTTCACTAGATCACGTACTAATCGATACACAGAGAGAGTGACCTGATCCCGTAGTAGTGGTACTTGGAGTTGCCGCGCGTGCCGAGGCGGCGCGTGCGCAGGCCGATGAACACGGAGCGGATGAGCTTGCCGAAGGAGGCCGCGTTCACTAGATCACGTACTAATCGATACACAGAGAGAGTGACCTGATCCCGTAGTAGTGGTACTTGGAGTTGCCGCGCGTGCCGAGGCGGCGCGTGCGCAGGCCGATGAACACGGAGCGGATGAGCTTGCCGAAGGAGGCCGCGTTCACTAGATCACGTACTAATCGATACACAGAGAGAGTGACCTGATCCCGTAGTAGTGGTACTTGGAGTTGCCGCGCGTGCCGAGGCGGCGCGTGCGCAGGCCGATGAACACGGAGCGGATGAGCTTGCCGAAGGAGGCCGCGTTCACTAGATCACGTACTAATCGATACACAGAGAGAGTGACCTGATCCCGTAGTAGTGGTACTTGGAGTTGCCGCGCGTGCCGAGGCGGCGCGTGCGCAGGCCGATGAACACGGAGCGGATGAGCTTGCCGAAGGAGGCCGCGTTCACTAGATCACGTACTAATCGATACACAGAGAGAGTGACCTGATCCCGTAGTAGTGGTACTTGGAGTTGCCGCGCGTGCCGAGGCGGCGCGTGCGCAGGCCGATGAACACGGAGCGGATGAGCTTGCCGAAGGAGGCCGCGTTCACTAGATCACGTACTAATCGATACACAGAGAGAGTGACCTGATCCCGTAGTAGTGGTACTTGGAGTTGCCGCGCGTGCCGAGGCGGCGCGTGCGCAGGCCGATGAACACGGAGCGGATGAGCTTGCCGAAGGAGGCCGCGTTCACCGGGTCCAGGCGGTGCGCCGAGCAGTGACGCATGTAGTGCGTGTATAGCGTCGAACGGGGTAAGGATACACCTAAGAGCAGACGGGTCATTGCAAAATAGCTCTTAAAGATCAGCAAGATAAAGTGCACAAATGTAAAGGGTAATGTGAACGCGTCTGTACTGCCAATAGTGCCTGGTTACTTTAGTAGAACTAGAATCAGAATAGTACATTATGCAACAAGGGCTTAAAGAAGTGTATTGAACCCGGGCGCTATATTGAACTCCGAGGACGAGGGATCTACGGTTAAATCCCGAGCGGAGCGAGGGAGTTAAGGCTAGAATCCTGAGTACGAGGGGTTTAAGATCGCCCAAGACAAATACACTTAATATAAAATAAAATTAAGTACGCGATGCGTTATCTACTTTATATACTTTTTGCGAAGCAATTTGAAACCAACTACTGAAAAAAGAAAGTACTTGAATATTTATTTCAAGTTAAAATAATGAAGTATGAAAAATAAAATGTCCAAAGATAAATTACTTAGTTTGTACGGTGGCCGGCACATCACGCTACCCATTTCCGGTCAGTGCTCCTTGCTCTAGGCGAGAGGGAAAACGGAAATGGGGTAACCTGATGTGCTGTTGACTGTACATACATTTAATTTATCAGCACAGTTATTTTTATTTTACTGTCGTCTATTTTATTATTGGTCAGTACGACATTGATGAGGAGGTAGTTTATACATAATGTTGTTTAACGGAAAGGTGTGTTTAGAGCCTTACCTTCAGCGGTCTCGTAGTGGTCGAGCAGCCACTGCACGGTGGCGGGCGGCATGCGCGGCTGCGCCACGGCCGGCGTGGCCGGGGACGCCGGCGCCTCGGCCTCGTCGCCCGCCACCTGGGAGAAACACTCATTAGCACGCACAACATCATACTACACTCAAACAATTAAAGGGTTGACCACCCTAAGATCTTTTTTTTTTAAATTAATGGCCCTTGTTTTAAGGCACCCTTTTGCCTGTTTGGGCGATGGTATTTTGCCATGTCGAGTGATATGCCTTTGCATGTGTTCATTGAAATACTGGTATCATGTATTTCAATGCTTCTTGGAGTTTTTGAGGTTATTCACGCGTCTGCAACTTCTTAACATGCCATGTGGTCGTGGTGGTTTGTCTGACGACGATTGTTACTCGACGAACGACTCACATGATGGTCATGTTAAAACAATTTATTTCAATAACTTATGTAACTAACACCACTGCGGAACTTTACTGAATACACTGATACCTAATTTATTCACTAAAAACCACTAAATGTTAATTAAAAGTTAAAAAATAGATCAACCGTGCTTTCCGTTTGAGTACCCTCAAAAAACTCCACCCTAAGATCTGTTTTTGCTTATTCCATGATAACATTGACAGGAACTGTTTATTACATTTGTAGTTTAAATCATTATAAGCAAAGAGGATGTAATAATTCGATTCATCAAACTTGACACGGCAGCGTTATGGCAAGATCAAACAAATAAAAAGAATTGGTTCAACTGTCAATCGTGAAGGAACATACGTCTAATCGAATTTTAATTTCATTGTCAAACAATAAAGCCTACTTTTCGACACAACACTCTAGCCTGTTACACAGTTTAAAAAGGTAACATGTGCTAGCAACGCGTAAATGAATTTGTTTCAAACTGGTCAACCCTTTCGTTCCGCGACTATACATCCGCGTTAAGAATGCAGTTATTTGAATTTAATTCTGTTGCACACAAAAAAAACTCAGATCCACACCCTTTGCATCCGAAAGTATGCGTTCAACTGGTCACTGTGGACTCAATTCGGAGCGGTTGGTCCTGAAAGCAAAACGCCCTCTTGTATGAAACGACCATAACGCAGTAAGTCATGGGAACAACTGGTCCGCAATTGAAAAAGCTTTCGAAGTAATTCGTCACTAATTGGAAATGTCATGCAAGCAAGACGTTCTTAACGCTTATGAACATTTTAAACACGTTAGGTGTAGCGGAAAATAAAACCTATTCGGAAGAAGAATGAGTGTTAAAAACAAACCGTCTCCAATTGACATTTTGATTACATGAAATCTATACATAACACGAAAGTATGAAGTGAAAGAGTTTGTTTGTTTGAACTTATCTCAGGAACTACTAGTTCTTTATTAGTGGAGCAGGAATAGGCATGAAAAGGCATTTATGCCGGCCCTCAAGATGAGATTGACCAGCCAATACCTGGACCTCACAGCTGCTTCCCATCAGATATATAGTTCGTTATTTGGCCATCCAATTTCAGGTAAGTATTTATTTAAAATACGAGTACCTGAAACATCGCTCTAGAGTCTAGAGCCTCAAAACCAATCCCAAAACTGCGCAATCAAGTGCTTGTCTGTTAAAATTACGATCGGCGCTGCAGAACATACCAGTAAGGAGGAACATAATGTTTCCTAAGTCGTTTTATAGATGATGTATGTAATATTTTTTTGTTTATTGTCGTTTATTGTATGGGGACGCACCTTTTAAATTGCGGACGTTTTGCTCCCGTGACCATTTCAATTACTGTCATTTGATACTAAGGACATATTGCTCTATAGACAGATGCAATTTTGAATTACGGACGTTTTGCTTTCAGGACCACCCGCTCCGAATTGGTGGACTTGACTTTTTAATTAGCTTTAAGTGTGAGGTAATGATCAGTGATTGTGTAAGTGTATGAAAATATTTAAGTCGCAGTAAAATGACAGGAAATTTTGCAGAAAATTACTGATTTATCGTCAAATAACTTCACTGAGCCCAATCAAAAGTATAAATGTGGAGGGATGCTTTATCGTCAACCGCATGGTCGCTGCTCATCAGGTGAGAATGTGGTCAAATGAATTTAAATTGTAACAAAAACGAATTTATCCTAACACTTGCGGTGTTGTAAATAATGATGAAAAAAAGATTTTAAAAAAGGTTGATCAGCTGAACAGTAATATTTGTCTGTATCAATTTATTGCCGGAAATATAGGCATTTGAACTACTGTCATTTTAACTACTTACGTATTACATTTTGTTAATTTTAACTATGATACTACCCCAGGGTGTTTTTAAAACTTTATACTGGGAACAAAGGAGTTTACTCTAGGCGTTCTGATATTTTTGCGGAATGTACTCACGTGGTCACGATGGCGTGGGTGAGACGTGGCGTTGGAAAATGATTGAAAATATCAAAACGCAAAACGGTTCATTCGGTCAAGTTGTTTTATTAGGTCGGCTTACAGCATTGACCACATAAGGCATCAAATAAATACTCATTATTTTGTACGCCTTATGCTTCTCTTTATCTTAGGTACCTAACTAATTGGTTGATATGGCTATTTGTCACATAGTAATTACCTTGGAATTAGTGCACTTTTTTCAGCCAAAGGGAACTTGAAATAATTAAATTACCTTTAGTTGCAGTGTATGTTGCTTTTATATATTTATTTTATTTTCAACCTATGCTGTACCAGGGCAGAGGCCTCCCCTCTCACCATCCACTCCTTGCGGTTCAAAGCTACCTTCGGCCAGTCAGTGAGATGATGGTCGAGTTCATGTTGCTTTTATAAAGAGTAAATCAATATATCAATCAATATATTAGTTCCACTTACCACAACGCCGTAAGCCGTATATTCGGCAGAGGCCCCGCCGGCCCAGTCGTTGTCCGTGGCTGCGGCGTCCGCGGCCGCGTTGGCGACCGTCGTGACGCCGTACACGGGGTACGAACGCAATGTCTCCCTGCAAAACATTATACATTTATACTAAAACATCCACTCAGCTTTATAAGGAGACCTATTGAAGTAGGTTAGTGTGTTATTCACTGTGACCTCTTAGCTAACAAAACTAGGTCGCTGAGGCTCTCAAGTTTCGCAAATATCCCGTTCACAAGGATGAAGAAGTTCTGGAATATTAGCTTACAGCGAAAAATTATCTAAGGATAAGGAGTCTCGGGATCACTTTTGGAATAAACGTGCATACTTCGATTTTAAAATCAAGTCTAATCCGTCTGTCTAGTCGTCCCCGTTGATTTTGGGAAAAAACACGAGACTTTTCTGAACATTCATCGCTATTCAATCAATTTTAAAATTTTGGCTTACCATGCCTAACTGAAAATGCTCCTTGTTTTATTGTCATGATTATTTTATTTACAGAATAGACGAGAGAGAAAAACACCTTTTGAGTGTCCGACATAATATACTACATTCTTGGTCATATGGCCTAAAAATGCTTTTTAGAGCTTTTATTTTACCTCTTTTTCAGGGTAATTAATATTATATTTACCCATGAAAAATTACAGTTTTCTATAGTGAGTACTAAGAAGTCTTAAAATGTTTACTTGCGTCATGCCTCCAAGCTAAGCCTCGGACAAAAAGACGGACATGGGGAAACTATAGAAATTCTTTGTTGACTACAGAACCTTATGAAAGGTTACAGAATTCTTCATAATAATAATCGAACTATTTGGTGCACTATTACTTCACACCGCGCACCAGCAAATAGAGAATTATGCGGCGTTGGATAAAGGTAAGTGTCATGACTTGCTCAATCAAAAAACAGTAATATACGGTTTAGGGATCGAATAATTATTTTCGCATAATATCTTTATAAGCGAATACTTTAAGGCGTACATAAAAAATACATGAAACGAAAGTGAATACACCCCCCACTGACAAAACGGTTCATGCTTTTTACTGTAACTCTTTTTGTCTATAATTTAGCGTTAAGATAAATATTATTATTCGCATTAGCATTATTAAAGATTCCATAAAAAACATGGATCGAGGAATGTCTGCGGTAGGTTTCAATCTTTCAAATAATTATTCAAAGCAGACACACCTGTAAAAAATATATTGAGTGTTATAGGTGAAAATACACAAGAAAGATTCGGCCAGTCTGTTAATGTCTTGGTAGCTTAGTGGTGAGAGCAGCCACCCGATTGGCGGTAGAAGCAGATTCGAATCCCTAGGTCCATTCGAATTCAACCTGGTATTTTTATCTTAATTAAATAAAGTAAAAGATCAGTTTGTAATTTTTTTCATTCTTATATAATAATTTGGTCAATTAATTGCAAACAGTCAATTCAAGGAAAACAAAGTGGAATTACTCACATTTGAGGTTGGTGGCCCTGAGTGTAGATCTCCTGAGGCTCCACATACTGCACGTGGTAGTTCACTCCGTTGCCGCCCTCACCTGAGAACACACCAAGCACCAAATTAATTGTCAATAATTAAAAAACTCCAGGCACAACCGAAACAGGAATTCTAATAAGAAAATTCTAATTGTTAGTTCGAAGTAAGTATTGTTAGTAAAATAACTCTTGTTGATGTTAAGATGTTTTGTTACTTCCAACAACTTAAAGTTAAAGGCTATATTTAGCGCACCCACGCCCAGGCTACGACTCCTCGCCTCGGAGTATCGTTTCAAGTGTCTCAACAGGGCCGTCCTATAATTATGATCGAGCGAAACCTTAGGCCCAGCAGGCCACCCTTGGGGCGTGACTCACAGGGGTAATACGAGCGGTATCGAGGCACCTCCATGCCGACGGAGATCTCCCAGGCAACTTGCGTCTGGACCAGACTTCCCAGAAACACGCACCCGGCCTAACAACTTCCGTCCTGCTCTAAACGCGTCTCGCTTGCGCATCCCGAACCACCCACTCTACCCCACCTGTTATTTTGACCATTGTAAGAGAGATGTTAGCGATATAATACTAAACTTTCCCCTTTAAAGCATTTATTGACTATGTACTGGATTGAGTTCACAGGGTGTCCACATTTAAATTGCGGAAAAAAATACTAGACAAACATTGTTTGCTAACAGCCGCCAAATATTATCTTAGGGTGTTTTAGTTTTCTTTATACACACTTTTTTATTGAAAAAACTTATCAGTCTTGGCTAAAGCAACAGTGTTAAAACTACTGGCGTCTAATCAGGAGCAACATTTACGAAGTTTCGTAAAAACTTTGAAAGGCTGAAAAGCCAAAAGAAACGAGGTTGATGTTGATAGGTTCTTTGAAGTTATGATTTATTTCGAACCATCTTGTGGATGAATAATAACTTTCGACACTTAGATAGGACCTCAACCAGAAAAGGCTAGCTAAACTGTTTTGCCGCTGCACTCTCCTTGCGGTTAACTTCCGCTTGACATTGAACAAAGTGCTGTGGCAGTAAGTACAGGTACAGTGTACTAAATGATGCTAAACTAATAACCCCCTTATTCATGATAACTCAAACAGCGCTTCAACAGTCTCTTTCATTTTTGTTGCTGCCGCCTTTAGCGATTAAGTGCCAAGACACGGCAATTGCTTTAACTATGCTTTAGCCTTGCGTTCATTGTTTGAATAACGGGGTAAGTGTCTAAGTAGGTACATATATATTTTAGTAAAAAAAGGGTTAGTCTTTAGCAGCGGAAAGCTTTTTTTATGTTTGGCATATACCTAACTATAAATTCGCTGTATATCGTCCGTTGTCGTTTTTTTACAAACCGAATAAGAACTTTAGATACGAAGAGATTTTATTGACGTAGTTAGACTCAGCAAGGATATAACACTCCAGTGTTATGCCTAGCTCTCATTGTAATAAACTCTACAGTGTTACGTGAACAGCAGCATTACGCTTGAATTTGGTTGACTCCTTCACAAACTGTAAATAAAAAGTGTTTGTCGATCTTTTTCCAAAGCCATCTCTTTAATAAGAGTTAGAAATACCACAAACGTTTCAGACTGTCAACTTCTAAAAATGCATAAAATATAAAATCACGAAATAACAAAATCACCTCAATTCAGTACATAAAGTTGCGTACAACAAAACGAGTACCTACGCAAAAAGGGAGCACCCAATAATCTTCCCGGTACAAACAGGGCGGGCGGCGGCGCGAGCGTGGCACGCGTCACACCAGAGGTAGCCAGCAAGCAGGTGCGCAATAATGGGGATCATCTTCATGCGCCCATTCACTACACTCACTCAGGTAGATAATCCAAAGGGGCACAAATAATTGACTATTATTACTTTTTACACAAATTAAAACTACAACTATAACACCATAACATACAGACCATTTTCGATTGGGGCGACATTTGATCGCTTAATAAGCGCTCCTAATATGGTATCAGATTGACAGGTATGAGATAATCAGATTGAAGTTGTACAGAAGGGGGATATTTGTTGTATTCTGTTTGTGCGATGATCAAAGGCTTCCGAGATCGTAGTGCTTTGTGTGGAGAAATATTTTATTTTTATCAACATCAGACAAAATCTTCACCTTTCATAAACCCCCAGGATAAAACTGTAAGTTGCCTATTGTGTAGTTATTATGTTAGCATGCAAAAGCGGATAAAAAGCGTGTTTAAAATAAACAAAACACTTGCTTTCTTGATCACTGTGCTCCTCGGTCTTGACCAACAGCTGTTCGCCATTCTGCCAGCCCCCGGCCACTGTGCGTCGCCACACAACAAATAAGTAAACAAAATGTGCAAAAATATATAAATATTTGTGTGCAAACAAAAGTCATGCTTCTATTTATGCATTAGAATATTTTAAAAAAATACAAATTCAAAGTAAATAAGGCAGTATAAAAAATAAAATAATTTAACAAAAAAAACGGAGCACTAAGCTGGATGTATTTAAAATCGTATCCAAACAACACTTTATCAAAATATAAATCTAGAAATAGAAAAATTATAATCTACATAATAGTCTAAATAAATTAGTTTTATTATAGATTTTAGGATCAGTATACATACTTAGATGTTAACTGTTTATGAGATATGAATCGTAACTTAATATTGACTAAACACATGAAAAGGAAGAACTAGAAGGAACTAGTACTTCAAAAACATCAACAAAAATTAAAAAAAAACAATTAAGGCATCACACAAAATAATATCGAATATATCGGTGTATTTTACTGACGTTTTAACATAAATAGAAAGCCAATATTATCATAACTAATGAAAAACGAACTAGACTAACTTTCCAACAAACAAATTAAATGTGTCTAAATCTACAATAATATGTTGTAAAACTCACTGGCAACAGTAATGTAAGTGTGCTGGGCGTCTGTGCTGGGGCTGGAGTGGCCGGAACTGTCTCCGTTCACCTCCACCACGGCGCTCGACACCTGCGATTCAAACAATTAGTACTTTACGAAGTCTGTAATAATCCCGATTTTAATGAAGTATTCCTGCTTTCTAATTACTGGATGCAAGTACGTAATGTTGCCAATTTTACCTGCATTAAGTGTAAAGGCAATCTCATCCAAGTTCATCAGGCTTCATCCTCAATTTCATTGTCTTGAAGTAAAATAAACTCAATGGCACCGGCAGGCGGCACCTCATCAGGCCCAACAATCTACATTCCTGATCTTTTTCTATTTTTCATCTTAAGTAACTCATCTAATTTTAAGAGCTCATAATCGTTTTGGCTTCGAGGAGACTACGAGCACATCCAAATATCCCTATCCTGTTATAAGAAACAGCTCAAATCCTCTAGTTACCTGTTGCATAGCGTGCTGCAGATGGATTGAGTTGGGAAGTTCTGGGATAACGATGAGCTCGCGCACGGCGCCTGGCGACGCGCCTCCGCCACCATTCGCTCCCTGCAGGAACAACACATATTTTAAATAACCTAAAACATTTCTAAAAATAGTAATCAACCATCGCCGACAACCTCGTTCTTTTCTCTGCCGAATTATAGACCATGCTCGCAGGACTGATCTCGCCAAGCTTTAGGATTGGCCTTACGATTCTCTGAAGTTTGTATTACAATCCGCACGCACGGAATTGCTGGTTGCGTTAGTCTGCAGTAAAAGTCTATCTATACCTTCATGTTTCAGAACGTTTCTACCCAACATCAGTTTTTGCATATCATTTTCGCGAAATAAAAAAGGATAAACGAAATTCGGAC
The DNA here is from genome assembly GCA_950022985.1 of Udea ferrugalis. Classification (NCBI taxonomy): domain Eukaryota; kingdom Metazoa; phylum Arthropoda; class Insecta; order Lepidoptera; family Crambidae; genus Udea; species Udea ferrugalis. Next base: position 2,674,191 of record OX465521.1, read on the forward strand.
AATTTGTTAATCATTTGTTTTTGTCGCAGTTACCGTTTCGGACTTGAACGAACTTCGTAAGAATTTGAAATTATCTTCCTATCCAGTAGTTGCAAAGCAAGCGACGCCACGGCCAAGGTGGGTGTGGAGGGATTTCCTCTAGTAAAACACCGAAATAATGATAACAGGCAGTCTACTACAGCCAAACATAAGAGCTCTCTGCACACATAATTTAGAGCATAGCGAATAATGCATTTTCAAGTAACGCAACGGCCGTGGTGTGGTGTTGCGTCCATAAGCGGAGGAGCGGATATCACTCCCCATCAGATGACCGTTAAGATCGCTTGCTCTATTTGCCATTAAAACCTTATATTCTGTATCTTCTCTCTCTCTTCTCTCTCTTCGATGCCCGTGGTGCAGCTGTGACAGTGGAACGGCAATGATCGCCGCTGTTTAGCAATACAGCCAATAAAGCTGGCGGCCACAACTACAACTAACTGCATTCCATCGTTGTAGAAGAGTATACCTGTACTTACTGTATTTATTTATGTTGTCACTACATACCTAGTATATAACAAAGTCGCTTTCTCTGTCCCTATGTTCGCTGAAATCTTTAAAACTACGCAAGGGATTTTGAAGCGGTCTTTTTTAATGATAAGAGTGATTGAAGAGGATAGTTTATATGTATAACATAACATCCAATTACACCCGTGCGAAGCAGGCGCGGGTCGCTAGTATATTATAAAATCTAAACAGTGTAGAAGAACGTAGAATGTCGGCGATCTAGACTACCCTCAGTACCTGCGCAGGGGCCGCGAGCCGCGCCGCCATGTCAGGCGAGGCGGGCGGCGACGACTCAACTAACACCTCGTCGCTGCACTCAAAGTCTGCAACAAACACACGGCCATATTTGTTGAAATACTCCGAAATACATAACACAAATAGACATTATAAAGCAGATGAAAGACTTCCCTGGGTTAAAATAAAAAAAAAGTTCAGGGAACATACGCCGACTAAAAACATACGTTTCTTTTTAATTTTAATACCAAAGAACAAAAATGCTATGAAGTAACAGGTTCATTATAAGAGGTAATATTACATAGCTTGAATTCCCAATAGCAAATTGCAAATTCCCCCGTTTTTAAAACAGGGGTCCCCCAACCCCTTCAAACTACCTGCATCCAGTAATGAAACCTTATTAAATGCATGAACCACTGCTTAATTTGATTCTTAATTACTAAAAATAACAAAGACAAAATTAGAAAAAAAGATTAATGTTCTTGGAGAGTATCATTATTGTAGAGATAGTTTTTGAATTTAAACAGTTCTAATAACCACATTATTAATTATTATAAGAAATTATCCTCCTTAAAATCATTTATAATGTGATTATTAAAACAGTTTAGAAGGAGGATAATTTCTTATAACAATTTATAATGTGATTATTAACTGTTTAAATAACTCCATTTCTTAATTCATTCCTCTTCAAATTTTTAATGAGATAAAATTTACTTAACTACTAAATATTTACATATAAAATTCATATTATTACACATATACACCTTCTTGAGGTGTATAGTGCAAAAGGTGTCATGTAATTGCTATAAAGTGATAAAATGTGCTAGAGAGAAATTAGAATTGTTAAAGTTTTAGGCTTCCTAAGGTATCTGTTTTCTTTGTCATGTTAAGTTGACCAAACATCATTAATATTACAATTCTAATACCCTGATCTAAGTTGACCATTATTAAACAAAAGTAAAAACAACCATTAATAAAAAATTTCATAATAATAAACCAAATGAAACAATTGCATAACGCTTTCCAAAGCAATAGAGATGTTATTGATCTGCCCAGAGCCCGGGTGGCGGAGAGTATCTGCGGAGCGTATCCAGGCAACACCTCATCTGTCCCTCCGTACATTTACTCTCAACACAACAGCTATATAATAACACTCACTCTCGAGGTAAAACACGTTCTCAAACCCCATCTCAGACATTTTGGAATGTTTTTTAGATTTAAAAACAAAATAGCACTGTTGCACAACAGATACACATTATTGTGGGGTTTAAACTGATAGATAAAGTATCTGTATTGATCAAACAACTGTTACTAGGCTGCCGGCATGTTGGGCAGGTATATTCAGAGCACTTTGTTATGAGGTGTCTACCACAGTAAGCTCAGGCAAGTAGTGTGTGTGACTGTGTTGCTGTCAGTGTAAGGGGTGCGGGCAGGTGCCACCACCGAAGCGTGACACCACCTGCCATCTGTGATGTGGCATGCATGGATGAACAATACTAACTTATTTATTGATATTGTGACTGTTTATTGTTTTCTATATAATATTAGCAGGTATTTTAGTGAGTGCTTAATGTGATATTGTTATTTATATCTTAAATCCTTTGTGTGTAGTTAAGATGTAGGTATTATAATTCTAAATGTATGTTAGAGTAAATTGTAGAGTGTTCAGTAAGGTAATATCTCTGGATAAACTAACTTCAGAAGAAATAGATCTTAGGTAGGTATTTATTTCATATGTGAATAAAGAGGTTTTTATTTTCAATTAGCGCTTCGCTGTAAACTGAGTGTTATTAAATAGAAATAGCAAAAAATTTAGTATTTTTTTCAAAAAAACATTGAATGACAATTGCAGGGCTGTTCATCAAGGTACCTATTTGGATGAAGTGAAAGATACAATACCGGCGGGTTATGTGATTATGATTCACGGGGATATTTAGCAGCCACGTCCGGGCTCGTGCCGTGCCAGGCGCCGCCGCTCCTCACTCCCTCCCGCCTCGATAGCTATGATAAAATTGATACGCAATCGTCGCACGGCCGGGATTGAGGGGAGACCTTTTAGGACGCTTCCCGCCCTCCGTGACACACGCGTATTGTGCCACGACTACGATTCCAGACATAAAACGGCAAATAAAGCTTCTTCTTGGATCGTTGTAGTTTTACAGACAAAAATACACTAAACCCACCTGCCAGCCATACTTCGAGCTGTCAAAATTTTCACGTCGCCAAAGAAGAAAACAGTTTGGAACACTTTACCAGTACTGCAATCACTAATCGCGGGCTAGATTTACGACGAACTAGGATGATATTGTCGAAGATTTATGTAACACGATAAGAAAATTGACTTATCAATGTTGTTGTCTTGTAGCTACACCCGTTTCCTAGGCTACGGACCCCGGGCAAAAGATAAGGAAGAAGTCAACTCGAAGACCGCTAGGTGGCGCTTACATCACGATTATAAAAATCGATTCTAAACTTAATCGATTAAAATGAAAACACTTTTTGAGTAATTTGACATGAAGTTAAAATTACTAGTAATTACAATAATTTGTAATTTATTACACACACCAACCATATTGTATTGATTGCAAATAAATGGATTTATTTCTTTGTTTAGACAACATGCTAGTCTTTAACGCAAAGAAAACATTATACTCATCAAGACTTAAGAAGAATGTTTGATTTGCAATAGGGGCAAAGAAGTCTTAATTTTAATGTAGTACATACTTAATCTATTATATATTTTTACTATAATGTTATGTCCCTCACCCTTAGAGCATTCCCTCACCATTCAAATTCAGTGTTACTATGAAGAGTAGGTTAACCAATACGACTGTAAATCGAGAACTATATTAAATTTCTCTTTTTTTTTAATTTAAAGAAAATATGGTAATCAATTAAAATATGCACGATGATCTAAGACAAGTATTTGTCACCACCAGCTTACGCGTGAAGGATTATCATCGTCTTAGAATACTCTAAGACGATGATAATCCTTCACGCGTAAGCTGGTGTCCAATTCAAATAATACACAGAGCACTCTAGTTTGAAATAAAATTCACCAATAATGTTTTTACCTTCAACTTCAAAAATGTAAACCGATTGAAATGAATTTTCTTCAAAATCACAAATTTCAACTTTTGGGTCCATGCTTGCAAGCGTAGATCTGTCGTAAAAGTTTCTAACTTAAAGTCTCAACAAGTAAACTTAAACAAAAGTATTCAAATTCAAAAATCACCTTGGTAATTATAAATTGTTTATTTACATACTTTCTATTGAATAAAGATGGATTGACATCATCTGAAAATGACGCGGTCTTTTTTTTTAGTCTAATAAGCCAGCCAGGTACTTTAAAATTAACCAGGTATATAACATTCTCCTTTGTCATCTAAGAACATCAACCACAAAAAGGTTGAACATCACGGCTCACGGACCTCACCTCAGGGCGTCGACCTCAGTCATCACCACAGAACACGATAATCGAACCTTCGTGCTCTTCCTCGTGTCTAACCCTACTCCCTTACGCATCGTTTCGACCATCGTTTGAACGAAGGAACGACCGAAACTTTTTTTGACAAGGGATGTCGTATGTTACTCTTGCGTACACGATAAATCGAGTTTGACGTTTACACAGATGTCAAATTTCCGAACTTTCTAACGATACCAGCCAAGCTATCGTGTCCATCATCGTTTCCGAATTTTTATCTCTTTACCTGTGATTTCTTCAACTATTGACTAATTTTTTGTACACCGGACTCCGTATCTTCTTTCCCGGTCGAACCTCGCTGCCTTTTGGACTAAGTGCATTGCTTAATAATTAAAATAGGTAAAATAAAACAAGATGTTTACAATAATACTTGCACGCATGGAAATTAATTCACTATTTAGGTACTTACACAACTCTTTACACCTTTAATAAAGATAACTGCACAATACTAAATTTGATTTATGATTAGCACATTTTTTTTAAAAAAAAAGTTCATCAGTTGAAACTGTCAAAAAGAATTTATTTTGTCACTTTGACATTGACGACTTCTTTTTTTAGTAGGCAACGAGTCCGAAAAAAAGTTTGTTTTCGTTTAACCAATTGGGGTGAAAAGGAGTGAAAACAATTGGTTCAAGGAAAACAAACTTTTTACTCAGTCATTCATTCACGATTATTGTCTATGATAACGACGGTCGTGGAGAGATACGACCACGATACGACAATGTTACGGAGTAGCTACTAGGCGAACGTATCGGGGCACTGTCGATGGATCCGCATATATCGTTATCGATTTCCGTGGTAGACTTCCTGGCCTCAGTCACTCGACCTGCATTTAGACCTGGTAATACCAAATGTTAGGTGGTGGTTGTATCTCGTTCGCTGATTGGTCGTGACGTGTCATTAAAGGAGGCCTCCTGCCAGGAGCCCTCTCATCCGAACCAGTTTTTTCGCCTTATCGCACATTTTTGTTCATGCACATTGCACAATTTCTTTGGGTATTATTTCTACTGTTTCTGCCTTTTTGTAGTTTTCTTAAAATCATTCTACATTTTGTGCATAGTCGCATGTCGAAAAAAACACTAAAGTTCGTGTTCACGCAGTTGAGCTTACAAGACGTAAGACAAAGACACACACCCAGCAGACGACGCCTTCTCGGGCCGAACCGCTTCTATGGAAATAGCAAACTTATAACATATGAGAATGAATAGATGTAATTTCAGGAGGTCTACCACAGAACACGATAATCGAACCTTCGTGCTCTTCCTCGTGTCTAACCCTACTCCCTTACGCATCGTTTCGGCCATCGTTTGAACGAAGGAACGACCGAAACTTTTTTTGACAAGGGATGTCGTATGTTACTCTTGCGTATACGATAAATCGAGTTTGACGTTTACACAGATGTCAAATTTCCGAACTTTCTAACGATACCAGCCAAGCTATCGTGTCCATCATCGTTTCCGAATTTTTATCTCTTTACCTGTGATTTCTTCAACTATTGACTAATTTTTTGTACACCGGACTCCGTATCTTCTTTCCCGGTCGAACCTCGCTGCCTTTTGGACTAAGTGCATTGCTTAATAATTAAAATAGGTAAAACAAAACAAGATGTTTACAATAATACTTGCACGCATGGAAATTAATTCACTATTTAGGTACTTACAAAACTCTTTACACCTTTAATAAAGATAACTGCACAATACTAAATTTGATTTATGATTAGCACATTTTTTTTTTAAAAAAAGTTCATCAGTTGAAACTGTCAAAAAGAATTTATTTTGTCACTTTGACATTGACGACTTCTTTTTTTAGTAGGCAACGAGTCCGAAAAAAAATTTGTTTTCGTTTAACCAATTGGGGTGAAAAGGAGTGAAAACAATTGGTTCAAGGAAAACAAACTTTTTACTCAGTCATTCATTCACGATTATTGTCTATGATAACGACGGTCGTGGAGAGATACGACCACGATACGACAATGTTACGGAGTAGCTACTAGGCGAACGTATCGGGGCACTGTCGATGGATCCGCATATATCGTTATCGATTTCCGTGGTAGACTTCCAGCAAATCCGCCGTACAATTTCTTTGCTCCTGAGCCATGCAGCTGCCCTCACAAGTACCGGTTTTTTCACCAATAGCGCACATTGTTGTTCAAGACCAATTTCTTTGCCACTACCACCCATGACTTGAATGTGTCATAAAAAAGTCATAAGTCATTGTCAATGTCATCATGTATCAGCCAAGCAGGGGTGCGTTCCGTATTGAGTTAAAATCGAAAATAGCGCGCTCATAACGTCAGACAGCTTGACGTCATGGGTGACGTCACTAACGGCGCCATATTGCACTCACAAGTTGTGTGGTCCGTAATGCGATTACAGCTCTGTCAGCGCTAACGGCGATATCAGGCGTACCGAATTGAACAATTGTGCTATCAGCGCTTACAGCACTGTCAGCGTCAAAATCAATTCGGACCGCTAGTTAGTGAAACATAAACATCCATTTTTAAATTCGTAATTTCTATCATTCCCAGGATATACTTGCGGTTCTTGTAGTAAAACTTTCTATCATAGAAAAAGATTTGTCCCAGCAAAGATTTATTCCGAGGAATATTGTCAGCTTGACGTTACTAAACGGCGCCATATTGCGCTCACAACGGTAATGCTCCAGAGCGTTGTCGCCGTCAGCCTTATGCCAGATTCACACACAGATGAAACGTCAAAAATATTTTTGTCAATATTCCTCAGAATAAATCTTTGCTAGGACAAATCTTTTTCTTTGTTTACGTAACAGAAAGATTTACCACGAGAACCGCAAGTATATCCTGAGAATGAAAGAAGTTACAAATTTAAAAATTGTTAGGTCCGAAATGATTTCGGCGCTGACAGAGCTGTGAGAAATCGCCGTCAGCGCCATAGATAATAGATAGCCGACTTCAAGATTTGTATGTACAGTGGTGCCATCTAGCCGCCACTCGTCGTGATATCAGCTCTGAACCTTCCTACTATAGCATGCTCAGATAGCATACGATCGGTTGGGTGTAATGGTTAAGAAGTTGCCTTCAACACCAAAGGTCGCGGGTTCGATCCTCACACAGATTAGTATGCCTAAACATCCTTGTACTGTTTTGTTGTTTCCTATATATTTTAATTATGTATTTAAAAATGAAAAAATGCCAAAGATAATTAAATAGTTTATTTGGAACACATAAAAATCACAAAATTAAAGGTAAACATGATTGGCAGTAATATGTAGTACCAAAATGCTCTGTTTAAGATGTCGTGCGTGACGCAGCACCACGACACTAATATTCCTCGGATGCGTTAACCTTTTAACATAAAATAATACTTAAGCATACCCTAAGTATAATATTAAAGTATGTTCATCCGTTGGTATACCGATAAATAGGAACGAATTTATATCCCCAATTGCCTACCTTTTCTTTTTCTTTGAAAACAGGGTTCATTATGAAAACAAAAGTAATAAGTTTAATATTATTTTCGATTGGGGACACTGGCAGTGGGCCGGGTGATCGGTCCGCTTGTTGTGGGCCATTTTACCCATTTCCCCAGGCTCCGTGGGAGCCTCAAGTTGTCCCATCGTCACGGCGTCCCGTCGAATCTTCGAGTGGCCTCACAGAGTCTGATGACTGAAACGATGATCCACCGTCACTGCTCGTATTTGTTCTATATCTAGTTTGTCCGATCCTGTGAGCTCCCATCTGGTCAGTGCGTACATAGAGCATTCTGCGATAGGGTGGAGCCTTGTTTCTTCGGGTTTCTTACGCCATATCGAAACACTATTCACCGCGAAACACGTTTCCTGACTGACATTTCATATAAAGATCGGTTTACGGAATATTTGTTTCCCGTAAGATTAATTAGCCCGATACATCGTTTCCTCGACTTTCGAATGACCAAAGCTCATCAGCGAGAAGGATCGTTTTCCCGAAAACTTTCTGGCTTAAAATCTGTACACCACCATAGATAATTCCTATAGAAAGTGATACTATTTGCCTAGATTTTTCTTTTCTTTTAGGTAGCGTTTTTTTCCTTTTTATTTTTAACACTGCACCGCCTACCATACTTTTCTGCTTAGCCCCATGGTTGACTGGTAGAGAATGCCTTATCGGCATTAAGTCCGCCATTTGTACCAATTGTTTATGTGCAATAAAGAATAAATGAATAAATAAATAAAATAATAATACTGCATTTTAATAATTGAACGTTTATCTTATTTTTGATGATGGGTCCAAACTTGCAACTAAACTTGAGTAATTTCAGCTTCTAAGTAGGCACAAAATATGGGATTCACACTGTGAAATGTGATCTCGATCTCCCTCAGGAGAAACGCTCACTGCAATCGTCTTCGCGAAGATCACAATCACAGTTGCGAAGGTATTGAGGTTTACAGAAGGCCAAAATCAAAGTGAAGTGAAGTGTGCATTGAGCATGACCTAGGTGCTAGGATGTAATTATGAATGTACACCTCGACCGCAAGCTCGACGTCGCCTAAGAGAATTCACTATGTGGGAATTTTTAGGGCTCCGTACCTGCCGAGGTACGGAGGCCGCTCCGCTGTCTGTCTGCCATCAGGCTGTATTTCAGGCTTGTAAGCCCCGATACATAGAAAACTGAAGAATTTACCCAATCGATGTATTTTCGTTGCTGCTTTAGAGCCTGTTCATACCGTTTGTCGGGGGATTTCCCGACGAGGCGATCTCTCCGCGACGTCGCAGCGATATTTCCGCGATTAAGAAAACGCTGCTATTAAGAACAAATACAAAAAAATGAAAATATCAAGGGGCTTCCCATACAACAAAACGAGATTTTATTTTATAGATGATGGTACGGAACCCTTCGTGCGCGAGTCCGACTTGCACTTGGCCTGTTTTAAAATTTGCAGAGTGATTTAGTAAATCTCAAATAACGGAATGAGCTTAATTCTTTTCATAAGTTTCACAGTATTTTTCGTCTCAAGCATGTAAGGTTATTTAAATTATTAATGTAGGCAAATAGTATTACTTTCTACAGGAAGAATCTAAGTATGTTGGTATACAGATTTTATGCTAGAAGGTTTTCGGTAAAACGATCCTTCGGGCTAATGAGCTTCGGTCATTCGAAATTCGGGGAAACGATGCATCGGGCTAATGAATTTTACAGGAAACAAATATTCTACAAACCGATCTTTATATGAAATGTCAGTCAGGAAACGTGTTTCTGTGAATAGTGTTTCGATATGGCATAGGAAACCCGTTTCTGGGTTTCTTCGCACTCTCCGCACTCCGGGCACATGGGGTCGTCTTTTACACCTATCAGGGTCAGGTGTCTGTTTAGTCGGGAGTGTCCCGTTACTATTTCGATTACTAGGCGGGTGTTGCTCCTGGAGAGCCTCATCAGTTAGCCGGTCCTTTTCTTGTCTAGTCCGTGGATCAAAATCTTAGACTGTCGCATTCCTGCCATGGGGTCCGGGTCTTGACAGATTGTACTTTGCAGAGCTCCTGAAAAGGAAACAATATTTTAAAAGATTTGACGACCTCGGATGTACGACTGTTCAGGCACCTACGGTCCTGAATCCATGCATCATACGGGGAACGCGGACATTGCCTGTACGCTCGCGACAGGAGTTACGAGGTTCATAGAAGAAAACAGAGTTTCATTGGTTCCAGTGTGTCAGGCGAAGACAACGACCAATAGAGCAATGTTTGTAATTACAACACAACACTAGAAGTGCGAACGAGAGTTCTGAAATGCCTTATGGCCTAGGTATAGTAGTTACGAACAGTTAATAACATTATCAAGAACTGTTTGTTGATTTCCATTATAGGGATTCAAAAGAATACGGAATATATTATCAAATAATTTACAGTGTCTAGTTTATCTGTCTAGTTTATGAGCCCAATGGTTAAAGACTCTGACTCTGACTCTGAACCCGGTGGTCCCGAGATCAAATCTGGCCAGAACACACCTACTTTGTGTTCATTGTACAAAATGCTACTAGCTCTCCGGTGATGGAAAACACATAAATAAATAATAAATACATAAAACCCAAGCAACCCGAGATAACGGCGGTAGGCTCGCCCCTTACCACATAAACGGCCTTTATACGTCCCACTGCTGGGCACAGCCTCACCTCAACTATGAGGTGGATTGAGCCATACTCCAACACGCGGGCTCAGTGCGGATTGTTGGAGGGGTGTAAGGTCAGTGAGCAACCCTAATGTTAGATGTTATCAAGCCGCCCTAAGGCCTCCAACTAGGATTAACGACTGACATCTAGCGACGTCAACCGAGACCAACTGCTTAACGTGCCTTCCGAAGCACGGAGGTGCCCGAAATACACATCACTAAATTCCGGTCGGACTAACCCATTAGGGATATGGTCGTGAGGGTATGTTATGTCTAGTTTATTGCGGAGAACCTGTTGGCCGTCTAAGACACCGTTCTGCGCACCGTTCCTCTTTGATATAGGTGGGCAGTTAAAAAATATCATACTCACTTCTGCTCAGAGACGCTGTAATATCAATTATTTTGATCGTGTCGTAAGGCGGCTTATTCAAGGGAATATAATCAGGCCCTGCACCTGAAAAAGAGAAAAATAGAAACTGTAATTTCACCGTACTCAGGGCGTGAAACCTAAATCGCGCTCCGTCATGGATCGCGCTTCAGCGTCGGGACCAGGGTTTTGTTATAATCCTTTTATAATAATATCTTTTTATTATGCAAAACAATTACAAATCTAAAACAGTGTTATTTACACAAAGACAGTGGGCATTGAACCAGAGGTCTAAAAACAAGGCTTTGCCTGTACCTTGGAGAAACAATTTAGATTTTTTTATATATAAGTAAAAAATTAACTTGTCGTACCACTGGTTAAAAAAAGGGACATTCTAGCCCGCAAAAAGAGAACATAACAATAGTCATTTTTAATCTGTTGAAAACAGGGAAAGAAAATTGTGAATTTCATTCAAGAAGTTTCAATTTTTATTTATGACCTGCCAGTATTATATGTGATAAAATAGAAAAAGTTTAATAGGTAATTCAATTTTTTTTCGCAAATGGTACGAAAAGTAGAGTATTTTCCTCAGTGATAAAGCTGTCTTAGTCTTGGGTGAACTTCAATCCCTCGCTACACTCAGGACTCATATTAAATCCCTCGCTTCGCTCGTGATTTAAGTTTTTGACACCCTCGCTGCGCTCAGGAGATAACCTCGAGTCCCTCCTTCGTTACGCTCGCGATTTCAATCGTCACCCGCGACAGAAGACACTGCTTTATCCCCTTGGTTAATAATCTACTATTCATGTTATTTTTAAGGAAGGAAGGAAAAAACAAATTTAATCTAATTTAAACAACATGAAATACTCACTCTTAACGGGTCCACAACAAATATTTGTAGTACTTGTAGAAGGCTGCTGCTGCTCATTCACTGCAACAGGTACTGGACCTTCCCTGACCTCATGTTCAGGTGCAGCTGTAAGATATGATATAAAATCAAGCTTCAGAAAATGATTGTTCAAAACCACCACCCTATCCCTTTATTGTGATAGGTTTGCAGCGTGCCCCTTGCCAATGAATCATGTATATATGTATGGTGTATGTACGTTTGTTATAAAATATTATTGTTCTGTATGTATATTGAAGTAATTTATGTGTATGTGGTGTGTATGCCGTATCTTCTAACGTTATGTTTCGATTATTTTTATTTATCATTTAATCTCTCATCTTACTATTTTACCTTACCCACATTTGTTTTTTTGTTTTCTCACGATCCTCTACCTGAAGGTTGTCTGGAAGAGATCGCTCCCTAGCGATAAGACCGCCTCAATTGTACATCGGTCTTTGTAATTTAATACAACTGTAATGTTTTTGTGCAATAAAGAATATCTATCTATCTATCTATTGTTTTTCGACATGGACAGAATCACCACATTTTGTAACAAAATTACTAAAAATAAAACTTGCATACCTGGAAGGAGCAGTGTTGGGATGGCCACATTGCTTAACCTATTTTGTGGCTAATGAAGGACATTTTCAAAATGTAGGTGACTTATTCTTCTATTTTGAAAAACGTAAATAGGCTCTTCGTCCATAAGCCCCGCGGTTTTCACCCATGCTAGGAACTCAACATAGTTTGTAGCGGGATTCGGAAACGCATGCAGGACTGCACCTGTAAAACCAGATAAGTAATCAAGGGTAGGATTCAAACACAAACTGTCGGTACAGCACGATTTGAGCTTGAATTTGAGCTGACTCCTGTTTAAATATAATGTTTAATTTTCTCCATTGGACTCTGAATACTGGAAATTAATAAGTGGTTGAAAGATTTTCTCCAGAAAATTGCTCTCCAGTAACATAATAAATTATGATTAACAATTATGGTATAATCAACCCAAAAGATTGTAATTGTTAGAGGATATACACTTGATAAATTCTAGGTTATTATCTTCTAAAAGTGAGATCATATAAGCATCAGCGTTTATGTAAAATATACTACTTATCATGTACTTTTACTGAAATGTGAACTGAACTTACCTTCAATGATAGAGGATTTGCAAGAAGGAATGCAGCAGATCTTCTGAGGCACGGTTAATTACTAAAAAGACAGGTAAATAAGAACTTGAGGTAGAAACTGAGGATGCTAACACGCTCTACTCGAAGTTACTACTACTATTTAATGCAATATTATATGAGTAAAAACGAATAATAAAGTTGAAGAACTACCAGAACGAGCAAAAGTGTTTTTTAACAAATGTCCTGGAAGGCGCGCTGTCAATTGAAGCTATTTCATTTCACGCACGATGTATTCAAGCAATGAAAAATTGTGAATCCAGAAAATAAACTCAAAATCATGGACTCATAAAGTATATTTCGATTAAAATTCGAATTAAATGCTGCTATTAGACTTACGTTATTAAATTTATAACTAACTAAAAACATGAATCTAAAAATTAACTGTAATGACTAGGTGCGTTAAATGGAACGGTTTCGCTGTAGAGATTGACGTTCAATTATCGGTTAATCGATACATTTTTCAATATGATGAATAAAATCGTATCATGATTTGTTTACAAATATGTACCGTAAGATGGGGTGACTCGAAACACTATTTTGGAGTTTACTAGTTGATATTTTTGTCAATTGGTATTGAATTTAAAACAATACTACACGAGTTACGATCGTGTCTATTGGTTTTATTAACACCAGGTGAATTCATATTGAAATAAAGCAACTTTTTGGCTAATTGTTGCTTGTTGTGAGTCATCCCTCTTAAAAATAAATAAGTTTTCCCAAGCCGCCATTTTATTCGTTGACGTTTGTCACTAGGTACAGTCAGCAGTACATCAGGCTACCCATTTCCGTTTTTCCATCTTACTCGTGCCAAATGACATTTCTTTGCAAAAGAGTGGAAGAAAAGAATAGAGTAGAAGAAAACACCACCAAGTTTGAAAATTTGAAGTTTATTCAAAAAAAGAAGAGCACGATTTAATTAAAAAACAGTTTTCCATACAAGTCTCGAAATACACCCTGCAGTGTCGAATCACCCCGTTTTACAGTACAATACATTTTATGGCTTAATTACAAAACTAAAAATAAACGGATAGGAAAATAATACTAAGTAATCATTAAATAATTCTTACCTAGACTTTTTGATCTACAGTTATTAAATCAGTATTTCAAAAACAAAAATGAAGTAGCTATGTCGACACCAGCAAAGCAAGAGCCCGTCGGGCATTCTGTCATATTCCCATGAACATGTTCTTTCTATTTCGACAATCATTATGACAAGAAACATTTTCTCGATAAAACACTCAATCGATTCCCCGATTTAACCGTTACCACATCACTAGAAAACATTGACTTAAGATGTCAAAGGTTTAGAGTTGCGTTCATTCTGGAGGAATCGTTATGCTTGGTCATATTTCTGTTTTTTGATTTCATTAACTGTATGATAGATGTTTTAATTAGAGATTTATCTACCAATATTTACAAAAAAATACAATTGACTTAAGTAAATCGAATCGCTTAACATTTTCTGAACGCATATAAAAATGTTATTAGTAATGGCGAGTGACGGCGAGATGGCGCCAGTGAACATGGATTTCTATGGTGCGAGAATGAGACGGAACAGCATGGTCAGCGCTCACAGAGCCATAATCCCATTACGGACCGCACAGGAGTTGAGCTAGGCCAGATGTTTGACATTTATTTCTCAAAACATCAATAAATCCAACTAAACATTCCGGAATCTTGAATTGATGTCGTCGAAAGTGGCTTTTGTTACTTCTATGTAAATTAAATTTTAAAGCAAAATGAAAATTACAATTAAGAAACTGCAAGGAGGTGAATGCAGTTTGGATGTAAGCTCAATATTGTTCCTTCCAACTTCTTGTGTTGTATAGGTTATTTTATGACTATTGCTTAAATTTTTTGAATGTTTTACTTTTTTCAGGTATCACCCACTACATTTATATCGGACATTAAGAAAGAAATATCCGAGAAACTAAATATTCCCGTCGAAGAACAAAAGCTACTGTTACTTGGTCGAACTCTAGCTGATGAGCAGATGGTTCAATTTTATCCAACTATAAAAGATGGCACGAAGCTTAATTTAGTAGTCAAAAAGCCAGAGGGCCTTTTTGAGGTGTCAACAAAGTTATTCAAGAAGCTAGGAATGTCAGATACAGAGGCAGTGAACACAGCAAACCGACTTTTGCGAGTAGCACAGGATAAGTTCAATCAAATGTCCTGGGATGACATTGACAGGCTTGCCATGGACTGTCTCATGGATGAGAGAGGACAACGGTCAACCATTCAGAATGATCCAGAGGATGACATGTTCAGCATGTGACCCGAACATACAGGAACCTATTTTGACAGTGTATGTCTGGTTCAATAATAAACATTCATGAGAAATCAGTGATGTAAAGTTTTCTTATCATATTCACAATATAATTAGTTTCCAGGCAATTGAATTGGATAATGCAAAGTACATATTAATTAGTAAAAATGTTGTACTTGGATACTTGGATTGATTTAGTATTTGCTTAATGTTTTATTATCTCAGCAATAATAGATTTATTCAATGGATACTTAATTATTCATATAGGTTGCAGCCTGTGAATAAAGAGCAAGATTTACATCAATAAATTTAAATGAAGTGGATGTTTGCATGTTTTTGAAGACTCATCTAGGTGTTGTTTCAGATGATTACTGTAAATAAAATATTTATAATAGTACTAAAAAGTTGTTTTTAACAAAAATTTGAAACAATGATTTTTTTATTATTCATTATTTAAATAACAAAAATGACTGTAGGTGTACAGTTTTGTTCATTAGCAGAAAATGTTACAGTTCTAGGTATAAATATTTGAAAGAAAAGGTTTGTGTATGTACTGGTTGAAATGATTGTGTACAGAGTCATCAACTATGCCAAAAATTTCATAAAAGTAACGATAATACACAATTAAAATAGTGTTTGACTTGATTTAGATTTGAGCAGCCCCGGATCTAGGGGGGGGGCAAGCCGGGGCCCATGCCCCGGGCGGCATGTTCAGGGGGCGGCCAAATTCCCACTTTACTGACTAATGGACTAATCATAATTTACCTTCACGGCCCTATAAATTCGACAGATACCCAGAGCGCGGAGTAAGACGTGCTACTCGACCATTACCTACATTTCGCGAGGTGCGTAGGCCATAGTTCAAAATACGCGCCCACAGAAGTCGCAGCACGCAGGCGCGTGGCGCGTGCTGCCGCGATTTGCGATTCCTGCGGGCGCACACGTGCGTGCGAAAGGGATGACGCTATATTCGAAAACTCCCTCGGCGATCTTTCTCCATCTCCTCGGCAGTGTTTTGTTTCAAAGAAAAGTACCTATGTGTTGTTTTTCTGTTTACTATTTAGTGATTGTCGATCAACCGAAGGTTGAATGCCCTTTTAAATAATTTGCCAGAAATAGCGGAAGCATTAGAAGAAGTTAAGCAAACTTCTCGTACTCCAGAAGCTAAATACGAGGCAGGTAATCTCTTAACTGCTATAAAGGATTTTTTGTACCACTTGCCCAAAAAAGTGACATTCTCGCCCGCAAAATGAGAACATAACAATATAGTCATTTTTAATCTGTTAAAAACAGGGAAAGAAAATTGTACTGGATTTCATTCATCCCCTAGGGCGAGAATGTGATTTAAATTTGTAACATTTACCGAGGTCTTTGAGCGCTAATTTGAATCAGAAGTTTTAATTCTTAATTTATGACCTGCCAGTATTACATGTGATGATAAAATAGAAAAAGTTTGTTGGTAAATATTTTTTCGCAAATGGTACGAAAAATAGAGTATTTTCCTCGGTGATAAAGCTGTCTTAGTCTTGGGTGAACTTAAATCCCTACACTCAGGACTCGTATTAAATCCCTCGCTTCGCTCGTGATTTAAGTTTTTAACACCCTCGCTGCGCTCGGGAGTTAACCTCGAGTCCTTCGTTACGCTCGCGATTTCAATCGTCACCCGCGACAGAAGACGACGGTTGAATGTGCCACGCAGCAGTTCTTCAATTGGCATTTGAAAATGCCAATTGAAGAACTGCAAAAGTGTGGAGCAGATCTGGCTCGAAAATACGAGCGAGATTTAAACGCCGTTGAATTCTGCCAGGAACTTTACGTTTTTAAAAGTTGCGCTAAGTACACTACCTCATTCCCCTGGAAATCCAGGGAGAGGAACCGCCTGGCTCGCCGTGTAGGTGGGCCCCGCTCGGGGGTTGTTATGGTGGAGGGCCACTGGCTAGTTTCCCATGACACTCCCCCACTTAAGAGCGATGAGAGGAAGCCGTAGGGTGTTTAGTGGGTATGCCTCTGGGCGGCTTCTTGACAAGAAGTCCCCCCCCAGATGGAGAGCCTCACATAACTCGTCCGCCCCCCGTTGGACGAGTATGCTTAAGGACACAGGGTCGACCCTTACCATCTTGGGTCGGCGGCATTCACCCTACGATAAAAAAAAAAAAAGTACACTACCTCATAGGTGGCGTGGAAACCTGTTGCATATTATGACGATTACAACTTTTACAACTTTTTGAATCGTTATATCTCAAAAACGGTGGCTCGTAGAAAAAAAAGTATTAATTAATTGTTTGTAGATAATTTTATGATCTACAATTTTTGTCAGACATTTTTATGATAAAACTTACCGTTTTGCTGAAAATTGCGAAAAACTCTTTTTTTTTTACCTTTGACCTTGAATATTCTTTTTTCGTACCACTTGCTCAAAAAAGTGACATTCTAGCCCGCAAAAAGAGAACATAACAATAGTCATTTTTAATCTGTTGAAAACAGGGAAAGAAAATTGTACTGAATTTCATTCATCCCCTAGGGAGAGAATGTGATTCAAATTTGGAATACTGACCGAGGTTTTCGAGCGCTCATTTGAATAAGAAGTTTTAATTCTTTCTTTATGACCTGCCAGTATTATGTGACATAGAATAAAACAAAGTCGCTTACTCTGTCCCTATGCCCCTTTGAATGCTTAAATCTTTGAAACTACGCAACGGATTTCCATGCGGTTTTTTTCAATAGATAGAGTGATTCAAAAGGAAGGTTTTTATGTATAATAACATCCTACTGCACCCGTGCGAAGCGGGGGCAGCCGAAGATCGAGTTTAGTGGCGTGTAATGGGAGAGGCCTATGTCCAGCAGTGGACTGCAACAGGCTGATGATGATGAAGCGGGGGCGGGTCGCTAGTATGTGATAAATAGAAAAAGTTTAATAATAAATATTTTTTCGCAAATGGTACGAAAAGTAGAGTATTTTCCTCGGTGATAAAGCTGTCTTAGTCTTGGGTGAACTTAAATCCCTCGCTACACTCAGGACTCGTTTTAAATCCCTCGCTTCGCTCGTGATTTAAGTTATTAACACCCTCGCTGCGCTCGGGAGTTAACCTCGAGTCCTTCGTTACGCTCGCGATTTCAATCGTCACCCGCGACAGAAGACACTGCTTTATCCCCTTGGTTAATAATCTACTATTTCCTTACAGGGCAGGGGAAAGATGGGGAACTTTCAAATTTTGTTTTTAATGATATTTCAAACAATCTTACCGATTTTCAGCTTGGTGGGAATTTAGGTAACTTTGAATGTCTAATTTGACCGGATTAATATAAGTGGGCGGGGGCGGCATTTCTCAGTTTTTGCCCCACTTAAAAAAAGTTGAAGATCCGGGGCTGGATTTGAGTGATACTTTCAATGACATACAACCACATTTCCTTTGTAAAATGCACATCATTTTGATGCTGACATTTAGTTTGTGTTAATAACTTGTTTGCATAAGTCATAAACCTAATAATTATATTCCGATGTTATTGTGCTATAATTAAACAACTCTTATTGATCATGCATCAATTTTATTTTCATATCTTAAACCTTACATGGCAAGTTAATACAGTTTGACTCAACATTTATAAGTATTATTAAATAAATGCAATTTCATAACTGTTTGATAACAAAAAACACTTTGCTAAGTGAAAAATAGTAAAAGTTTAATTTCAAGCTGATACACCTGAACATTTGATTTTAGTATTACAAAAAGAAACTTGTACTGTCAATAAAATTTTGATTACATACACTTACAAATTATAAAAAATATACACAGAAGTAAGTTTTATCTCATTTGCACAAATCCAACTAACATAAATACAATAAGTCATATCATAGCATCTATTATAGTTATGAATAGGAGATCAAAAGATTACACTCCAGTTAGCTTATAAGATGTCAACTCTCTCTCATAGGCACTTCCTTTATTCAAACCTATTTTTCGAACATTCACAACCTTCAATGAGCCTACGTTTTCTTGAAAAAAGGTGCTTATAGCAGATACCCAGCATAAACGATTACAATGGAACGGAGCTCTACATCTAATTAACAAACTGGATGAGGCAGACTTTTCTGAGTTTTTTGCAGTCTTCTACGGGAAGTTATAGTCGCCAGAATTCAGTTCCATTATTACGTCTTCCGATGGGCGTATACCCCCTATGTAGCACATTTTACTATTTTTAAGTAAGTTGCCAGAATAGGGATTTTAACTTAGCATACCCGCACACTGGCTCCACACCACCCGTGCCACAAAACGCCGCCACCGGCAGATTCCCTGTATATAGTTTTCATATATTTTATGGACTCGCCGCACACGGTGAAGCCGGAAGCCGCCACACGCTACAAACTATATGAATATGACAGGTGGCGGCGGCGTTTTGAGACGCGACAAAACGCCGCGTGTGCGGGAACGCTTACACTGTCCTGAGAAAACAGTTATTAAGAAAATCTATATAAATTTACGGAAGTATTTTTAGTTCTCCAAGCTTCAGTCCCTACGGATTTAACTGTTTTGTCAATATTAAGACTATAATAATATCAAAGTTGATTATAAAATTGCTTTGTAAAGACTGTCAGTCATTGTTTTAACTACGTAAATTTAAATTTTCACAACATAGTTACCTAAATGCAATAATAAATCAGTTTCAATTCTAAAAAAAAAATTGAGTTTATATAAAAATTGAGGGGAAAGCCTGATTTCTGTCTAAAGGTTTATTTCTCGGAAGAAAAACGGCTCGTTTAGGATTATTATAAATAACCTAGTGTTACAATCAGAAAAATATTCATTCCTACACATAGGTATATTTTTTAAGTCTTATTTTATGTTTTTTTTTCTACATCACACAGAAATTAAATATTATTTTAAAACCAAATGAAGAACGTTAGTAGGTACAGCAAAAACATATACTACTAATTATCTAATTTGACTGACTAATATATTTATATTAGAAAATTGGTAACACAAGTAGTCAAAGTTATGATGAGAAAGTCAAACATTGAAAATATAAATATAGTAAATAAGCACCAAAAGGATATGAGTAGCGCCTTATTTACTCATGAGAATATTTTTTTTATTTACAAACAAATGAGAGATGCATTTAAGTTATACGGAACATAACTTGAGGTCAAGAAAACGCACACTTGTGGTGAAGTCCGTTTTTCTTTACTTTTCCCATGTTGTTAACAATCTTGGCTGTCAATGTCTCTTCAATGAAATGATAGAATTACTCAAATAAATAGAAAGGGTTATTGATTTATATTTTAGTTGATTGTTTCTTTCTTGTTTTCGAATAACATGAAAGAACACTGTCAAATTTTTTTGCTACTCGACAACAACTTACGACGAGTAAGGAAAAACGTGCTCTTTCTCCCGACCACAGCTTGAAAATAACATAGTTGTTAGAAAAGGACAGCTATTTTATTTTCTCTCATTTATAATATCAAGTCCGCAGCATCGTGATAATAGTAATATGGTAGTAACAATTTATTTACCTACGCCACAATGCATTACGTTTACGTACTTACGAAGTTTACTGAGAAAACTATTTACAAATATATCCACAAAATTCATACTTCACGAAATAATACTACAGGACAGATCTCGACATGTATCTAAATAAAAAGTTGGCAGTATAAACAAGCTAACAATTTTAATTGTAAGACCTTCATTTAATAGGATCTGCTATTTTGTGACCTTTTCACTGTCTGATCTTTTTGGCTTTTTCTGGAGCAAACTAAAACCTCTTTATGATTATTTGCCATCTTCAAGCTTTAACGTCAGAATGAATGTTTTTGAGGCATTTTTCAAAACAAGGAATTCAAGAAAAGGACAATATTTTTCTTAAATTGTAGGTATGTATAGGAATTCGTTACATATCGTCTATGTGTGGAATCAAGAAAGCATGTTTTATTTTACTTCATTGGTCTCCTAAATCCATAGTCCAAAATGCAGAAAAGTTGACTTGGAATAATAATCAAATCTGAATCGCGTATTTCAGGAGTTGTCCAGCAACGTCCAGTAGCTAATCCGGAAGTTTTTACATGTAGCTACTAAATAACATTTAAAAAATCAACTAGGGAAGATTTGACCAAAGGAATGCATCTCATAATTAGAGAACAAGAGCTGTTAAAGGGAAGAAAGCCCAGCACTTCCCTGTTTTCGAAAGTTTCTTAGCAAAAACTTTAGATGGCAAACCTAACTAATACAATGAAGATGAGTTGAGAGTAAACAGATCCTAGTGAAGGCAGATGCAGTAAAATGATACCAAATACCATTCGGCAGTTGTGTCGTTCAGTCGAAGTCGCTGTCTTCCTCTGACGATGATTCTGATTCGGAGCTGTCTGGATGGTTCTTCGTGATTTCGATGCAGTTGTCTACATCAGTCAGTCTTTTCAACGATCGCCCTGCGTTATCAATTTTTGGTAAGCAACTATTGGAGATAATGTAATATAATTAGGACAACTGAATGTTGAAGCTAAGAACTAAAAGGCATTTTACACAGGGTGAATTTTTCAAGTGGGCGTGGTAGACCAAATCAATTTTAGAAAAAAAATTCTTCCTAGCCAGAAAATGAACCTGTAAGTTTTGTTTGCCAGAGTTTTCTCGGGAGAATCAATATCAGGATCGATTTTTCTTATTTTTGAAGAGGTTTGTTACCTGTCAAAGTAGTGAGAAGCCTGTTCTCCGCGCCGGGAGGCATGTTGATGGGGCCCAGCTTCTTGGCGAGATCTCGGGCTCTGTCCGCTCCTGAAACTATGGTTTCACTCGTTAAGAAGTACCTTGTCGTCGTAGGAAGAGCTTCTTGGCCCAGTAGTTGAACACTCTGGCTCGGCAGTTGGTGAAGTGGGCCCGAATTCAAGTCTGGCCGAAATACCTACTTTGTGTTCATAGTACAATTTACGGCTAACTCTTCGGCGATAGAAAACATTGATAAAATACCCACGAAACCAGGATAACAGCGGCTGGCCGCCCCTTACCACGTTGGGTTCATATCAGCGGCGCTAAATGTAAGTTTTTAAATTTTCCATTCACTATGACGGCAACAATCAGTGTGCCTATGACTACTCCGTTTGGGACTTTGGGCTATAGTTTTGGGCTCCGTTTGGGATAAAGCCTTGAGCATTGTTTTGTTAAGAAGTAGGTACGTTATAACAGATTTTAATAGTAAAAGTACGGAATTTCTTAAGGTAACCTAATCATAACCAATTTCATCAATTGCTTGCCGACAGTCCTAAAAAGTTATAATTTCACAAAAAAAACTGGAATTCACTTACTTCTGGAACCTTCTTGACTCGAGTCCTCAGTCATAGCTACCCTTTCCGTTCTGTACACACCACTGACGAGGTCCCATACGAAGAGGCACTGGAATTTAAATGTATAAGTTAATAATCTATCAGTTTTCCGCTGCAAATTACATAGACGCTGTTTTTTTTTAATTCAACCATTTCATATTTTTTTTGTCTTTATATTCTTGATATTATTGTGTTTTCAGCAACAAAAATTAGTAAACACTTTGAAACTATGTCACGTTAACTTTGTTGGCGTTGTTAAAGCAATAATGAAGATGCTGTAAAGTGCTTGCACATTTTTTTTCAGTAAGACTCATCCGGTAAACGATGGTGTGACGTCCATCACTCCAACGAAGCGTGGACCATACGGGTGGGCCATACCAGAGTTAATTTAAAAAATTGGTTGTTTGTAAAGTAGGTTTACGATCGAGATGTTTACGTGATAACGGCATTTCACGGAATGACTGGCAGCGCTCGAGATGAGACGGGAGATCGGTCCGTCTCTCTCTCGTTATACCTGCGATTGCGCTCGTGAGGTTTTGGTGTGACACAAGTTTCTGAACATGTCACCCGACTAAAACGATTTTAAAGACGTTATCACGTCAAAAAAATGACTCATCAGCTCATTTCTTAGTAAGAAAAGCGGAAGAATAAAAACATGTAAGCAGATAAGTAGTGTGTAATCCCCGGTATCTTATCTGGCAACACTGTACCTCTGCGGCGTACTGTTGGCGATGCAGCAGACAGCCGGCGCTGACGTCGCGGCACGCCTCGCAGCCACATCGTACATAACTACAACAATCACAACCTTTGGCGGTGGCAACACTGTTGTCAGTGTAGTGTAGGTACCTCTGCGGCATACTGTTGCCGATGCAGCAGACAGCCGGCGCTGACGTCGCGGCACGCCTCGCAGCCACATCGTACATAACTACAACAATCACAACCTTTGGCGGTGGCAACACTGTTGTCAGTGTAGTGTAGGTACCTCTGCGGCATACTGTTGTCGATGCAGCAGACAGCCGGCGCTGACGTCGCGGCACGCCTCGCAGCCACATCGCACATAACTACAACAATCACAACCTTTGGCGGTGGCAACACTGTTGTCAGTGTAGTGTAGGTACCTCTGCAGGATACTGTTGGCGATGCAGCAGACAGCCGGCGCTGACGTCGCGGCACGCCTCGCAGCCACATCGCACATAACTACAACAATCACAACCTTTGGCGGTGGCAACACTGTCGTCAGTGTAGTGTAGGTACCTCTGCGGCATACTGTTGCCGATGCAGCAGACAGCCGGCGCTGACGTCGCGGCACGCCTCGCAGCCACATCGCACATAACTACAACAATCACAGCCTTTGGCGGTGGCAACACTGTCGTCAGTGTAGTGTAGGTACCTCTGCGGCATACTGTTGCCGATGCAGCAGACAGCCGGCGCTGACGTCGCGGCACGCCTCGCAGCCACATCGCACATAACTACAACAATCACAGCCTTTGGCGGTGGCAACACTGTCGTCAGTGTAGTGTAGGTACCTCTGCGGCATACTGTTGCCGATGCAGCAGACAGCCGGCGCTGACGTCGCGGCACGCCTCGCAGCCACATCGCACATAACTACAACAATCACAGCCTTTGGCGGTGGCAACACTGTCGTCAGTGTAGTGTAGGTACCTCTGCGGCATACTGTTGCCGATGCAGCAGACAGCCGGCGCTGACGTCGCGGCACGCCTCGCAGCCACATCGCACATAACTACAACAATCACAGCCTTTGGCGGTGGCAACACTGTCGTCAGTGTAGTGTAGGTACCTCTGCGGCATACTGTTGCCGATGCAGCAGACAGCCGGCGCTGACGTCGCGGCACGCCTCGCAGCCACATCGCACATAACTACAACAATCACAGCCTTTGGCGGTGGCAACACTGTCGTCAGTGTAGTGTAGGTACCTCTGCGGCATACTGTTGCCGATGCAGCAGACAGCCGGCGCTGACGTCGCGGCACGCCTCGCACGCCTCCGCCGCGTCCGTGTCCGCGCTCGCCCACAGCCACATCGCACATAACTACAACAATCACAACCTTCGTTTGATATCACAGCGTAATAACATTTACATTCACAAACATCAACATCCATCTAAGGGTTCGGTCCACACTAAGGCAACTGACGACGCTCAAACACGTTTCGAATTGATGAAAACGCACTAATGACATCAATATCTGTGCTATACTGCAAAAATTCTATTCAGCGGGTTACAGCTGTAACTGGAATATCAGATAATCACCAAATAGATATTGTGACGTAAGTTATCTTTGGAGAAATGGCGCTGAATAAATCTATGACGGGACAAATAAATAGCGAGAATAGGCATGACGAACAATTTTGAAATCTTCTTTCGTGATGTAGGTAGATACACATGTATTGTATACTAAAAAAGCTTTATTTCGGTTTCAAAGGTCAATTTAACAAAGTTTGAGGACATTCTTCTAGTATTTTATCAACAGCGCTCGAAAAATCTCGCAGGTGTCATGGCGTCCGTTTGACGTAACTCTTAAGTAAACATCACGTGTCTGTCAAACTCACTTGTATGAAATACGACAGTGACATTTGTTGATTTCCGTAAGAGTGACGTCATAGTGCGTGATTAACGTTTGAGTCAAAATGGCGAATTGCAGTATTTTATCCTTTTACTTTATCGAAAATCTGATTAATCTCAGATTTTAAAATAAAACTAAATGTGTCTTTCAAATCCTTTTAATATGTATTTTCCCCTAAGATATTCAAATCATTGATTATTTGATACTGTCGTCATGCCTATAGCAAGTTAACGATAATGATATGAATTATAAAAATTGATAGGTAACGTAACAGTTATTTTGCTATCTGAAATTATTTGACAGGCAGCGGTAACCAAGAGCTTTTCCAGGTGAAGCGTTTTACGCGCGGGTTGAAAAGGACAGAGCTAGAAGGAAAGAGGTATCTCGCACTTGCGCTCTCACTCGGTTTACGCCTGTGTGTACGCTGTAAGACCCTGTGGTCTTAGTGTCACTGATCGCTACAGTGGGCAGGGTCGTTGCTACATCGTCTATTCGCATGGTCCACCAGTAGGACCCTATCTAGATAGCAAGTTTGAGAAAACGCTTTCTTGTTCCTTCACTCCTTATCATCTGGACAAGCTATTAGTCAACCTGACATCAGTATTATAAAACACAATTTTTAATTCCTGAAGATGAGATTTTTTTATGTAATTGCATTAAAGTAAACAGTTTTTGTCTCACCCCAGACAAGCATCCACTGGACTGGCACACATCGATCACATGGCAGCCCCAATCGAAGCAGTAGATGAACTTTTTCCCATTTATCTTGCAGAGCCGCCCGCAGACTTCATTACAGAGGAGTTCCGTATCAAGTGACCGTTGCTGGGCTCGTATGGTGAGGGGGGGTAGGGCTCCGGAGGAACAGATTCGTTCCCAGGCGCCCGCGCCCACGGCCTGCAGCGGGGCGTAGCCCGCGCCGTGGGCGGTCAGGTGCAAGGCCACGTGGTAGCCTGATATGCAGTCGTCTAAAACATAGTCGAACGTTACTATTGGCGTTTGCAGTTAGCGCGGCAAGACAGGGATCTTTTCTTTAGGAAACAAGTTATTTTCATTCAGTCTTGGTAACAAAAAAAAACTAAAGCAGTGTCCTAGACGAGATGGTAATTTTTAAATTACTAGCGGCAGCCCGCGACTTCATCTGCGTGGACTTAGTATCTGATTCTGATGCTATATTATTGAGTTACATTAAAAATGAATTCAAATTAAATAATTGAATTGTTACATTAAGTTGAATTGAATTAAAATCCATTTAGTAGTTTTTTACGTGAAAGAACAACACACATCCATCCATCTATTGTACCATGAAATAATTGCAAGATTTTCTATCTCGGACACATTTCTCGACATGTGTACGCGCCTATGACCTTACAACGACGTTCTAGGTTGTTTCCGCAATTTCTGTGCCGCGCAGGAAGGCCGATACTTCAATGCAATATACACGCATACAATGCTGATGAAACTTACCTTCAGAGTCTGTAATAATTGAAGTTATTTCGTCGTCGCTCTCCACAAAATACCTCGTGAAGAATTTACTGCATTTGGAATTTTCCGAGTGTACCAAATAGGGATCCTGAGGGCTGACGGGGCAGTCGGACAGCGTCTTGGACGTGTTGTCATGCACCGACACGGTCTTCATACAGCCGTCGTCGTCCATCTCCATCACCCTGTACTCCGATTCGCTGTTCCGATCCGAGTCCACATACGACATACTAGAACATTTCAACTCAGCCGTAGGAGAAGGCGGCCTACTAATCTGATTATGAGCCCTCAACACCACACATTCGACCGGAGGACTTTTAGGTCTTCGCAACTGACTTTTACTTGTAGATCCTATAAAATACTTTCGATTACTTCTTAATACCCTATATGGAACTATATTCTCGTTGTTGTCTTCTGAAAATTCGTATTTCTTATCGGCTAATCTCCGTTTCCGGAACATACTGAGCTTTTCACATTTGGTTTCCGCTTCCTCGACAAACTCGTAAGCTTTTTCGGCGTTGATTCTGTGCGTTTCGTTGAACCGAGACATACTCTCTGCGGGACGTCGCCGAGGTGACCTCAATGGAGGGCTTATTAGAGTTCTTATCGAAGGAGACGGCCCCTCCCACTCCTCCACTAAGTTGTGCGATATTGACGATGCCTGAATGCACAGCTCCTGGCCCAGCATGTCGAACATCTGCACCGGTCGCGACATCTGATATGGCTCTACTTCCAGATCGGAAAAGTCGGCTAGAATATTTTGTACGACGTTATTTTGATATTTAGGCGACTGAAAAGGCGCAGACACATCCGACCCTGGTGTACTAGGATTGGTGTACATTGAATTAATTTCCTCTCTATCTAATGAGAATTTGCTATCATCTATGACTTCGTTCCTCTCTTGGTCAGGTTTAACAAAGTCAACTTCTAAGATGTGGATAAAGTCTGTGTAGATTATGATTTGATTTGAGTAAGCTAGTTGCACAACCGGTTCGTACATGCTGGAGTCTGATGTACAGAAAAACTTTGTGTGAATTGCGAAGTTGTGTTCTAAGCACCTCTTGCCCCAGTTCAGATCATCTGTAAAATTCATTTTTATAATTTAGAACACATTATTACACTGTGCACTATGCATGCATATTAAACAATAAAAAAACTTAGCCTCACCTTCATCTTTGGAGTAAGCTGCGCATTTTTTACAACCTAAACGAGGTACTCCAATAACACTGAGGTAGGATCGTTCTGAACAAGAATCTCTGAAAATGAGAATACACTTTTCAATACCAAAATGTAACTGATCCACAAAGAATTAATAAATTTTCCAAAAAGCCTGATTGTATAAGTGCCGCAATTACCAACATTCTAAGAAAGCATTTTAATAATAACTAGCAGCCGCCCGCGACTTCGTCCGCGTGGACTTAGCTGTATGTGAAAAAAAGTTGTTGAAATTTTCCTGAATTTTCTTTGCTATAAACCTCATGGAGCCTGAGACCTTTCCAACGAATGCAAAACCGTGGAAATCGGTTCGTGCGTTCCGGAGTTATAGCGTCAGGAAGGAAAACCCGACTTATTTTTATATAGTAGTTATACAAAAGGATCTTGCTATTTAGAGCTGCATTTTTGGATTAATAGAAACTTACGCAATGCCATAGACAACAATAACCCCCGGCTTGTGCTTCCACTGCGCCATGGAGATGGTCACTTTGCTATCTACACAGTCGTCCCCAAACAAAGGTATACTATGAACTGGCTTCACAATGGTACCTGGCACCCATGACAGAAAATGTAACCTGGAATGAAAACATAACTTCTACACTACAGTATTATTCTTAACTATTTTAGACAGATATTATTACTGTAGTAGTACTGTAGTAGTAGTACTAGGACTGCCCCTACGCCAGCGGCAGCGAGCGCAACGAAACAGACAATGTGTGCGTGCGAGGACGCGTACGTACGGGACGACTCGGCCTCGCTCAAAAACAAGCTGCCCTCGCTGCGTTCGAATAAAGTTGGGGGAAATTTCGAAATATGAAATTATGGGATGAGTGTGGTATGGAATGGTAAAACAGTATGTTGTATATTATATTGTGGGTTCCTCCTTTCTACATGGAGATTTTTACAGGATAGAACAAATACATTCTTGGGGTTTTACAGCCCAAATACAATCCAACAACAGTCTGATTTACATAAAGAGTGATAATAAGTAGCTATAAAGTCTACTGTTAAAATAGGTTCAGCAAAAATATTTTGTGTGCTATAGATAAAGTAAATGTACAGTCCATCATATCAAAAAGTAAACAAGGCATGATAAGGACATAATTAAAAACAAATTATAAAGTTGTATGGGCATGTATTCAAGTGAAACTAAGCATCCAATACATTGATAAAACTACAAAAGCTTTTATGGTTATGACCAGAATACAAATGTTAATATAATAAAATAAGAATATGTAGATAAGCTAAAAAAAAGTTTTAATTTACATGTATGAAACTAGAACTCTCTTATTCTCTCTCCTAAATTAATTAATATTATATACTCACGTAAACTTTGAACTTTCCCTGAAGTACACCTGTGTATTGCAGCTGTATGTAAAACTCAGAAGAAATTGTCCACATTGCGAGAAACCCATAAACACATGCTCTGTAAGGTACGACATTGGCACAATGTCCATGAGGCAGAAACGCAACCGCTGTGGTATTCGGTCAAATATCTTACGGTCCTTCTCAGAGGACTTTCTTGCTGTACATCCAAAAACCTAAAAAAGACAAATAAATAGAATAAATTACAAAAACTATTTTGCCCCATGGAACACACTCAAAATTGTCTCGGCATTATCTTTTATTAAGAACTGAAATATGAATGGCCATGATTGAAATAATATTGATATAGCCACCACATTAGGCTCACATTTTGGCCAATTAAAAGCTTGAGTTGCTTGGAAACAATAAGACATTCTTTGCCAGTGTGCACCACACTCAAAACCATCTAGTTATTTATAAAATAGTAATTGGTTCCTTTACTTTGAGTACCTAAATACTCTATAAAGTTACATACAGTTGATTTAGCAGAGCCAGCAACTCTTAGCTTTAGCTATGGGCAACAAGGTCATTTTAAGTATCAATGCAGCAGAGGATAACCAAGGTGCATACATAATATCTCACATCTACACACATTTCTACAAACACCAATAAATTATTAAAAAAATTAACTACTCAAAACACACTTTCTGCTCTGGTAGGAATTCTATTACTAATATAGAGTACAATATTTTTGTGTATTACCCATTTATGTGCAGTTCGCTCCTTAAATATTACACTTTAACACTCACAATCATTAAAAATTCAAGGAATTATAGACAAAATAACAAAATTCAAGCAGTCAGAATATTTGATAGCATATTAATCATTTAATTACCTCTCTATTAAATAATTTATACACAATATTGGTGTTGTTGACTTGTCCATTTTTTGGGACGTTTGCATTTGACTGGTTACATTCATTTCTACCGTAGGAATTATTATATTTTTCACTTTCATCAGCAGAATCCATGTTCGTTTGTTTGACTAAATTTTATTTTGACAAATAAATCAATGCATCCAACCTTACACAAAAATGCTAACTGAAAAAAAAACCAGAAAATCTATGGATTTTCATTAAAAAAAAACCAATCTTTCCACTGCTTTGCACAAAGCCATGGCACAGAGCATTAAGGTTAACCGATGCCCAAGACCAAAATCATAAAATGCAACAACCATAAAAAAAACAAACTGTCAGAAATCAGAAGCTCACCGCTGCTGTCAGTCAGTCAAAACTCAAAATTGCAACGATTGTTTCTAAAGAAACATAATTTTAAAATCACGCTAAGGACAAAGAATTTGTGTAAGACCGGTCATTTTCGAAGCTGAAACAACTTATTTAATAACATGGAGCCAATGACGCTGGGTAGCCCCCCACATTCTCCCTCGGGCAGTCCAAACGTGGGTTATTTACCGCCTTTCCTGCTAGGCGAAATAAATCCACCTACTACTCCCAGAACTAACAGTTTATCACCAACTAAAGGTCGCAACCTTGCCTTTGGTAAGTGTCCACGAGTCAGGATATCCAACTTTACATTCATTTCGTAAATACGAAAACTACTTCACAGACTTTTACTTACACGATAATTTTCATATTCTTTGCAGGTTCTCCAACTAGCCCAACCCAAACATCGACGCCAGATCATAAAATGTTAAGACAGAGTATGACAATGCATCAACAAGCCCTTTACAATCAACAAAATGCCTATGCTAATATTCCTACATCACCAAACATTTCATATTCAAGTAAACCAAATGGACCTCCTATAGAAGATTTGTTTGATACTATAAAAAGCAATGAACCGAATAAATCTACTTATCAAGATCACAGCTTCATTGGCTACGGGAACAATAACTCCATGATGCACAACTCCTATGTAAATAATATGAATGGATCAATGAACAATCAGTCCCTGGCATCGCCTTGGCAGGATGTGTGCCATGAGCAGGACGAGTACTGGGTCACTATATTTGGATTCCCACCTAATGCTGCCAATACAGTATTGGCTAGATTTAGTAATTGTGGTGCTATTCTTGGTAAGGAACTGTAGTTATAGCTGTGGTTTGAATAGGTGGTGAATTTTCTGAAGCTTTCTCCATTCTACTGAGCAACTTTTTTTTTGTTTTTTAAATAATTTTACTTACCTTTCCTGACAATAGCAAACATAACAAAACTAATTATCTACACAAGTTCAGTGATTATTTTAAACACATCCTACAGGATTGGCAAATTGTGAATGATAACTATGCCATAGCATAGGGTGTAATGAATGCTAACTCTGTTGCTTTTTATATGCTTGTTTGCCACCCAACAATGTATAAAAAGTATATTTTGATTTTCTTCCAATGAAAAACCTGTAATTTTTTACGTTATAATAATATAAAATGTCAATTGCTTCAACTGAAGTTTTTTTTTAATATTCATTGTTTATTTTCACAGCTCATTATTTATATCATTTCAGATAAACAATACCCAACCCAAGGCAACTGGGCACATGTGAGGTATGCTACCCGAGCTGAGAAGGAGAGAGCCATGGCCCTCAGTGGCAGGCAAGTGCTGCCTGGAGTGATGGTTGGAGTAGTGGAGTGCAGAGAGGTGCCTCGCATTAGCATGGCCAGTCCTGGCATCATGTCACCTGAAAGGTAACCTACCCACCTATTTTATAATACCTTGTTACATGCATATTACATGTTTGTACTATGTGCATAACCTAATAATCAATAAGCAATGTAAACCATTATACACATTCTTAAATACTTGTCTTAATTTAAGTTTGATACACTATGCTTACTTATGATTTGTTTTTCAGACCAATGTCTGGAGCAAGATCACTGTGCCCCACGCCTATACCATCTGCACCTGTGCCACAACGCTCCAGTGGACTGATCTCGAAAGCCCTAGACTATGTTCTGGGCTGGTGACAAATACCTTATCATCAAGTTATTAATGCATCATCAAGAAAAAGTGACTTGAAACTTTACAAATGGTTTCCAAGTGTAACCAAAAAATATGACACCTTTCATTAGTGTTAATAATGAAATAGACAATTGATAAATTGGTTTAATCTCAATAAAATCACAGACAAACTTTACTTCTATTCATATTTTTATTTCTAAATACATATTACAATACAAAATCCTTAAAAATACAGAGATTTTATGTTTTATTTGCTGATTTATTATGATAATTATCTACACTGTGAATTAAAACAGGTAATAAATTGATTTTTGAACTATAAAAAACATTATCAAGCAAACAGATGGATATGATGTAAAGTCTATATACTATTATGAGTTATTGACTTTATTGACATGAATTCTGCTGATACATGTGAATAATTTGTAGAAGCAAATGTCATTGAAATGTTTAACTCAATGCTATTATCCTATTCCATTTCTCCAGATACTTATGTACCAATTAACATCTTATACATTGACTGAATTAACAGAAAACAAAGAAATTCCTATAAATAAATACCTCAAAGTATTACAAACATGTTGAGAATAATGGTGTTCTAAGTTACCTAGTTTGTTAAACACAGATTTTACATTTAGGACTGATCAAGCACAAGTATAGTTTATAAGTGGTACTATAGTCAGCATCAAAATGATGTGTGATAGATACAAATTGGGCAAAAATGCTAAAGGAATTTTCAAACAGCTACCTATAAACTGTCTTGCACTACTGAGTCTATGCTTTACTTCTCCTGTTTCTATTTCAAAGGTTGCCTAGGGATCGCTTATAGCCGCAAGGGCGCCTAATTTGTACGACCTCAATTTCTGTAAACATAGTTATGCAGTTATTTTCTTTGTGCAATACAATCATGTTAGTATGAAATTTATAACTACAGACTTCAAATAGTGTTTTCACTAGTTTAGGTGTTGCTTCATCAATGTTTGTTGTATCAAAAGTTGCTTCAGTCAAACAGTCAATATCTCTTTAAACACTATGTACGGATCCATCATTTTGATGCTGTCTGTACTTAGAAATAATTCAAATAGAGAAAAACGAGTGATCCCAATATATGTGAAGAAGAGGCAAAAAAGTCTGCTGAAAAGAAGCTGCTGCTGCCCTTAGACATTACAAAAAACTAACAACTTAATCTAGGTCTTGTCATAGCCTTGCCCCATAAGTAATAGTAAAATAACCCATTGCTTTAAGCTGATGACAAAGAACACCATTAATCAGCAAAATAATTCTATTAGCTAATATTTAAATTATTCACTTTGGTTGTTCTATAGTGGCGTTAGCAAGATCTGTCATCTTAGGGTACTTAATGTTGTGTTTGTCAAGCTCACTCTGGGACCACAGGATCATTCTGAGCAGACTGCACAGTTTAGGATTGGTGTACTCTTGATTTTCCATCTTCAGTATTGCAGCATTTAGCTCACTAGCAATCTGAAAATACAGGTACTTATAAGAATAACACAGGAAAGAGTAATTATAAATGACTCAATGATACTCAAAATTGAACTTTAAGTACAAAACTTAACAACTCGAAATTCAATATTATCTTTATTCAACGAACTACCAACCATTACACACTACTTTTGAACATAACATGACACAACACCACCATTGGCAGGTTGTTTTTACTGAGAAGACAAGAAAATCAGCAGCACTCTTTTTAAATTGTCTAATGTTTCTTAAGTACAAAGTGAATGCATG
Organism: Udea ferrugalis; assembly: GCA_950022985.1. NCBI lineage: Eukaryota > Metazoa > Arthropoda > Insecta > Lepidoptera > Crambidae > Udea > Udea ferrugalis. Next base: position 2,707,900 of record OX465521.1, read on the forward strand.
TATAAACCAACTCAATCAAACAGTTACAACATGAAATAAATCAACAAACCTTTTGACTATGAGAAGGTAGTAACAAGTCAGCAAAGGGTGACGTATGTGGATCAGGGAATGCTAGAAGGGCCAGGGAGCGCTCCAGCTCAGTGAGGGCATTGCTGTCATTGGCTCCAGCCTCTGCCAAGGTTGCACTGGCAAATGCTAGTGCTTCCTCTGCTCTTCCACCTCGTATAAGCTCTAAAAGCTGCAATTGCTGAAACAAGAATTTGTAAATCATTAGGCTATATGTATAAATAATTTTAGGTCCACTAAGTAATACAATATAATATTTGTTTTGTTTTTAAACTACTCCAATCACTCCTGTTTCAAAATTAGGTAGCAAATATTTGGCCTGTGTTTAGTAAGAATGGAAAAGGTTACATAATTATTACTTAAATAACTTATTATTGGAAATAAATATGTACCTGTAAATGAAAATAAAGGTATCTGTCATTGTCCAATAACTCTGGATGTAGTGCGTTGACCATTGCAATGGCTTCAGGAATGCGCCCGCTTTGTACAGCTTCACGGATCATGATGCGTTCATCCAAGGAACTACAGAGGGCAGGCTCTTGCAGACCTGCCTCCTGTTGAAACTTCAAGGCAGCTTCTTTAAAACCCTCTGCAAATTGACAAGTTGTTGATGTAGAGTTTATTTATACTCAAACTTGAAATACAACATTTATCTAACAGTGTTTCCTATTGAAATTTTATAACGATGGAACAACGCTAAAGTAGGATATGGAGAGCCATAGTGATATCAATGGGCTATAAACTGATGTTTTGTCTTTGTGATTATTGACAAATGATCGAACAGGGATAACTTTGGAGCAGAGTTTCATTTAGCAAATAAAGGATGTTAAATCGTTTGTTTAAGCCAAAAGATTAAAACTGTAAGATTTCGAAGATAAATAATAATAAAGGAACAGAGAACATACCTGTTACCAAATAGTTCATTATCAGCATGTTCATATCAGTCCGGGAGATTCTGCGATCTTCTTTGTCGTAAACATCATTTGTATTAATCGGCGCAGCATTAGTTAAACTCATGTTTTCAAAGAATTAAAACAAGGTTTTGGAAAAACTAAAATAGGTATTTAGAACCAAATCAATGCTCAGTGACAGGAGTGACACAAGAAAACGCCAGTTGACAGCTGAGCTGACGCCATGCTGTTCCGTCTCATTCTCGCACCATAGAAATCATGCTGTTCCGTCTCATTCTCGCACCATAGAAATCCATGTTCACTGGCGCCATCTCGCCGTCACTCGCCATTACTAATAACATATTTATATGCGTTCAGAAAATGTTAAGCGATTCGATTTACTTAAGTCAATTGTATTTTTTTGTAAATATTGGTAGATAAATCTCTAATTAAAACATCTATCATACAGTTAATGAAATCAAAAAACAGAAATATGACCAAGCATAACGATTCCTCCAGAATGAACGCAACTCTAAACCTTTGACATCTTAAGTCAATGTTTTCTAGTGATGTGGTAACGGTAAAATCGGGGAATCGATTGAGTGTTTTATCGAGAAAATGTTTCTTGTCACAATGATTGTCGAAATAGAAAGAACATGTTCATGGGAATATGACAGAATGCCCGACGGACTCTTGCTTTGCTAGTGTCGACATAGCTACTTCATTTTTGTTCTTGAAATACTGACTTAATAACTGTAGATCAAAAAGTCTAGGTATGAATTATTTAATGATTACTACTAAGTATTTACTTATCCGTTTTTTTTAATTTTGTAATTAAGCCATAAAATGTATTGTACTGTAAAACGGGGTGATTTGACACTGCAGGGTGTATTTCGAGACTTGTATGGAAAACTGTTTTTTAATTAAATCGTGCTCTTCTTTTTTCGAATAAAATTCAAATTTTCAAACTTGGTGGTGTTTTCTTCTACTCTATTCTTTTCTTCCACTCTTTTGCAAAGAAATGTCATTTGGCACGAGTAAGATGGAAAAACGGAAATGGGTAGCCTGATGTACTGTTGACTGTACCTAGTGACAAACGTCAACGAATAAAATGGCGGCTTGGGAACACTTATTTATTTTTAAGAGGGATGACTCACAACAAGCAACAATTAGCCAAAAAGTTGCTTTATTTCAATATGAATTCACCTGGTGTTAATAAAACCAATAGACACGATCGTAACTCGTGTTGTATTGTTTTAAATTCAATACCAATTGACAAAAATATTAACTAGTAAACTCCAAATAGGGTTTCGAGTCACCCCATCTTACGGTACATATTTGTAAAAAAATCATGATCCGATTTTATTCATCATATTGAAAAATGTATCGATTAACCGATAATTGAACGTCAATCTCTACAGCGAAACCGTTCCATTTAACGCACCTAGTCATTACAGTTAATTTTTAGATTCATGTTTTTTAATTTCAAGTTATAAATTTAATAACGTAAGTCTAATAGCAGCATTTAATTCGAATGTTAATCGAAATATACTTTATGAGTGTCCATGATTTTGAGTTTATTTTCTGGATTCACAATTTTTCATTGCTTGAATACATCGTGCGTGAAATGAAATAGCTTCAATTGACAGCGCGCCTTCCTTCATTTGTTAATTGTTAATTCATTTGTTAAAAAACACTTTTGTTCGTTCTGGTAGTTCTTCAACTTTATTATTCGTTTTTACTCATATAATATTGCATTAAATAGTAGTAGTAACTTCGAGTAGAGCGTGTTAGCATCCTCAGTTTCTACTTCAAGTTCTTATTTACCTGTCCTGATAGTAATTAACCGTGCCTCAGAGGATCTGCTGCATTCCTTCTTGCAAATCCTCTATCATTGAAGGTAAGTTCAGTTCACATTTCAGTAAAAGTACATGATAAGTAGTATATTTTACATAAACGCTGATGCTTATATGATCTCACTTCTAAAGGAAGGTATTTTAGAAGATAATAACCTAGAATTTATCAATTGTATATCCTCTAACAATTACAATCTTTTGGGTTGATTATACCATAATTGTTAATCATAATTTATTATGTTACTAGAGAGCAATTTTCTGGAGAAAATCTTTCAACCACTTATTAATTTCCAGTATTCAGAGTCCATTGGAGAAAATTTAACATTATATTTAAACGGGTCAGCTCAAATTCAAGCTCAAACTGTACCGACAGTTTGTGTTTGAATCCTACCCTTGATTACTTATCTGGTTTTACAGGTGCAGTCCTGCGTGCGTTTCCGAATCCCGCTACAAACTATGTTGAGTTCCTAGCATGGGTGAAAACCGCGGGGCTTAAGGACGAAGAGCCTATTTACGTTTTTCAAAATAGAAGAATAAGTCACCTACATTTTGAAAATGTCCTTCATTAGCCACAAAATAGGTTAAGCAATGTGGCCATCCCAACACTGCTCCTTCCAAGTATGTAAGTTTTATTTTTAGTAATTTTGTTACAAAATGTGGTGATTCTGTCCATTTCGAAAAACAATAGATAGATAGATAGATATTCTTTATTGCACAAAAACATTACAGTTGTATTAAATTACAAAGACCGATGTATGATGATGTACAATTTAGGCGGTCTTATCGCTAGGGAGCCATCTCTTCCAGACAACCTTCAGGTAGAGGATCGTGAGAAAACTAAAAAACAAATGTGGGTAAGGTAAAATAGTAAGATGAGAGATTAAAATTAAATGATAAATAAAAATAATCGAAACATAACGTTAGAAGATACGGCATACACACCACATACACATAAATTACTTCAATATACATACAGAACAATAATATTTTATAACAAACGTACATACACCATACATATATACATAGATTCATAGCCAAGTTGCACGCTGCAATAAACCTATCAAAATCCTAACAATTATTTTCTGAAGCTTGATTTTATTATCATATCTTACAGCTGCACCTGAACATGAGGTCAGGGAAGGTCCAGTACCTGTTGCAGTGGATTAGCAGCAGCAGCCTTCTACAAGTACTACAAATATTTGATGTGGACCAATTAAGAGTGAGTATTTCATGTTGTTTAAATTAGATTGAATTTGTTTATTTGCTTCCTTCCTTAAAAATAACATGAAAGTTTATTTTTTACTTATATATATAAAAATCTAAATTGTTTCTCCAAGGTACAGGTAAAGCCTTGTTTGGAGACCTCTTGTTCAATGCCCACTGTCTTTGTATAAATAACACTGTTTTAGATTTGTAATTGTTTTGTATAATAAAAAGATATTATTATAAAAGGATTATAACAAAACCCTGGTCCCGACGCTGAAGCGCGATCCATAACGGAGCGCGATTTAGGTTTCACGCCCTAAGTACGGTGAGATTACAGTTTCTATTTTTCTCTTTTTCAGGTGCAGGGCCTGATTATATTCCCTTGAATAAGCCGCTTTCCGACACGATCAAAATAATTTATATTACAGCGTCTCTAAGCAGAAGTGAGTATGATATTTTTTAACTGCCTACCTACATCAAAGAGGAACGGTGCGCAGAACGGTGTCTTAGACGGCCAACAGGTTCTCCGCAATTAACTAGACATAACATACCCTCACGACCATATCCCTAATGGGTTAGTCCAGAGGTTCCCAAACTTATTTTGTCTACTGCCCACTTCGAGAATAAATATTTTTTTAGCGCCCCCCTTTTTTCACCTACCGCCTCAAAACAACGGCCCTAATTTATTTCTGGGTCTCTTACCGCCCCCCTTGAGACCTGCAGCGCCCACAAGGGGGCGTTATCGCCCACTTTGGGAAAGACTGGGTTAGTCAGAGGCACACTGATTGTTGCCTTGGGTTTTATGTCGGTGTTTTCCATCACCGGAGAGTTAGCCGCATATTGTACAATAACACAAAGTGCCCGTGGCGCAGTTGTGACAGTGGTCGGCGACGATCGCTGTTGTAAAGCAACACACGCCAGGTCGGAAATGGGATGGGTGACCACTCCGACCGGAATTTAGTGATGTGTATTTCGGGCACCTCCGTGCTTCGGAAGGCACGTTAAGCAGGTGGTCTCGGTTGACGTCGCTAGATGTCAGTCGTTAAGCCTAGTTGGAGGCCTTAGGGCGGCTTGATAACATCTAACATTAGGGTTGCTCACTGACCCTACACCCCTCCAACAATCCGCATTGAGCCCGCGTGTTGGAGTATGGCTAAATCCACCTCATAGTTGAGGTGAGGCTGTGCCCAGCTGTGGGACGTATATAGGCCGTTTATGTGGTAAGGGGCGAGCCTACCGCCGTTATCTCGGGTTGCTTGGGTTTTATGTATTTATTATTTATTTATGTGTTTTCCATCACCGGAGAGTTAGCCGCATATTGTACAATGAACACAAAGTAGGTGTGTTCTGGCCAGATTTGATCTCGGGACCATCGGGTTCCGAGCCAGAGTCAGAGTCTTTAACCATTGGGCCACGTCGCTCTCATAAACTAGACAGATAAACTAGACATTGTCAATTATTTGATAATATATTCCTCTTTTGAATCCCTATAATGGAAATCAACCAACAGTTCTTGATAATGTTATTAACTGTTCGTAACTACTATACCTGGGCCATAAGGCATTTCAGAACTCTCGTTCGCACTTCTAGTGTTGTGTTGTAATTACAAACATTGCTGTATTGGTCGTTGTCTTCGCCTGACACACTGAAACCAATGAAACTGTTTTCTTCTATGAACCTCGTAACTCCTGTCGCGAGCGTACAGGCAATGTCCGCGTTCCCCGTATGATGCATGGATTCAGGACCGTAGGTGCCTGAAAAGTCGTACATCCGAGCTCGTCAAATCTTTTAAAATATTGTTTCCTTTTCAGGAGCACTGCAAAGTACAATCTGTCAAGACCCGGACCCCATGGCAGGAATGCGACAGTCGAAGATGTTGATCCACGGACTAGACAAGAAAAGGACCGGCTAACTGATGAGGCTCTCCAGGAGCAACACCCGCCTAGTAATAGAAATAGTAACGGGACACTCCCGACTAAACAGACACAGATAGGCGTAAAAGACGACCCCATGTATTGTGTCCGGAGTGCGGGGAGTGCGAAGAAACCCAGAAACGGGTTTCCTATGCCATATCGAAACACTATTCACAGAAACACGTTTCCTGACTGACATTTCATATAAAGATCGGTTTGTTGAATATTTGTTTCCTGTAAAATTCATTAGCCCGATGCATCGTTTCCTCGAATTTCGAATGACCGAAGCTCATTAGCCCGTAGGATCGTTTTACCGAAAACCTTCTAGCATAAAATCTGTATACCAACATAGATTCTTCCTGTCGAAAGTAATACTATTTGCCTACATTAATATTTTTATTTTCTCTTTTATTTACAATAACCTTACATGCTTGAGACGAAAAATACTGTTAATCTTATGAAAAGAATCAAGCTCATTCCGTTATTTGAGATTTACTAAATCACTCTGCAGATTTTAAAACAGGCCAAGTGCAAGTCGGACTCGCGCACGAAGGGTTCCGTACCATCATCTATAAAATAAAATCTCGTTTGTTGTATGGGAAGCCCCTTGATATTTTAGATTTTTTGTATTTGTTCTTAATATCAGCGTTTTCTTAATCGCGGAAATATCGCTGCGACGTCGCGGAGAGATCGCCTCGTCGGGAAATCCCCCGACAAACGCTAGGTATGAACAGGCTCTAAAGCAGCAACGAAAATACATCAATGGGGTAAATTCTTCAGTTTTCTATGTATCGGGGTTTACAAGCCTGAAATACAGCCTGATGGCAGACAGACAGACAGCGGAGCGGCCTCCGTACCTTGGCAGATACGGAGCCCTAAAAATTCCCACATAGTGAATTCTCTTAGGCGACATCGAGCTTGCGGTCGAGGTGTACATTCATAATTACATCCTAGCACCTAGGTCATGCTCAATGCACACTTCACTTCACTTTGATTTTGGCCTCCTGTAAACCTCAATACCTTCGCAACTGTGATTGTGATCTTCGCGAAGACGATTGCAGTGAGCGTTTCTCCTGAGGGAGATCGAGATCACACTTCACAGTGTGAATCCCATATTTTGTGCCTACTTAGAAGCTGAAATTACTCAAGTTTAGTTGCAAGTCCATCATCAAAAATAAGATAAACGTTCAATTAATAAAATGCACTATTATTATTTTATTTATTTATTCATTTATTCTTTATTGCACATAAACAATTGGTACAAATGGCGGACTTAATGCCGATAAGGCATTCTCTACCAGTCAACCATGGGGCTAAGCAGAAAAGTATGGTAGGCGGTGCAGTGTTAAAAATAAAAAGGAAAAAAAACAATTATTATTCGTTACGAGTACAAGTTAATGCTACCTAAATAGTATTACTTTCTATAGGAATTATCTATGGTGGTGTACAGATTTTAAGCCAGAAGGTTTTCGGGAAAACGATCCTTCGCGCTGATGAGCTTCGGTCATTCGAAAGTCGAGGAAACGATGTATCGGGATAATTAATCTTACGGGAAACAAATATTCCGTGAACCGATCTTTATATGAAATGTCAGTCAGGAAACGTGTTTCTGTGAATAGTGTTTCGATATGGCGTAGGAAACCCGAAGAAACAAGGCTCCACCCTATCGCAGAATGCTCTATGTACGCTCTGACCAGATGGGAGCTCACAGGATCGGACAAACTAGATATAGAACAAATACGAGCAGTGACGGTGGATCATCGTTTCAGTCATCAGACTCTGTAAGGCCACTGGAAGATTTTTGTTTTCATAATGAACCCTGTTTTCAAAGAAAAAGAAAAGCGTAGGCAATTGGGGATATAAATTCGTTCCTATTTATCTGTATACCAACGGATAAACATACTTTAATATTATACTTAGGGTATGCTTAAGTATTTTTTTATGTTAAAAGGTTAACGCATCCGAGGAATATTAGTATCGTGGTGCTGCGTCACGCACGACATCTTAAACTGAGCATTTTGGTACTACATATTACTGCCAATCATGTTTACCTTTAATTTTGTGATTTTTATGTGTTCCAAATAAACTATTTAATTAGCTTTGCCATTTTTTCATTTTTAAATACATAATTAAAATATATATAAACAACCAAAACAGTACAAGCATGTTTGGGCATACTAATCCGTGTGAGGATCGAACCCGCGACCTTTGGTGTAGAAGGCAACTTCTTAACCATTACACCAAACCGATCATATGCTATCTGAGCATGCTATAGTAGGAAGGTTCGGAGCTGATATCACGACGACTGGCGGCTAGATGGCACCACTGTACATACAAATCTTGAAGTCGGCTATCTATTCCTTATTCTTATCTATGGCTGACGCTGATCTTTTCTTTCTTTTTGTTTGTGTTTTTTTCTTTTCTTGACTCACGGTTTGTGCATAGGTACATCACAAAGTGTTTTTTTTTGTGAAGCTATTTAAGAAAGGTAGGACGGAAATAGGGAAATGATTTGCGTGTTAATTTTTATCTATAACATTTTTAACTCATTCTTTTGTAATTGCGTTGCTTAAATGTTAAAAGGCTCATGCCAGCTGTGATCAAGGAACACCTCTTACCTGATCATCAGTTTGGGTTTCGTCGTGGTCACGGAACGATAGAGCAGGTTCATCAACTCGTGGAAAAAATCAACTCCACATTTGAAAAGAAAAGGTACTGCTCCGCAGCGTTCCTGGACATATCCCAGGCGTTTGACCGTGTTTGGCACGAAGGACTCCTCTTTAAATTAAAAAGTACTCTTCCCATCAACTTCTACGAGTTCCTTAAGTCGTACTTAGGTGACAGAAGGTTCTATGTCAAGCACGGAGAAGATAGATATAGCGCAAAAGAAATCAAAGCGGGCGTATCGCAGGGTAGCGTCCTAGGCCCAGTCCTGTACCTCTTGTATACGTACGATTTGCCTCCGTCGCAAAATGTCCTAGTAGTAACTTTTGCCGATGATACTGCTGTGCTGGCAGAACACGAGAACCCAGCTGTGGCATCCTCGATGCTCCAAGGGAACCTGAATGAAATATCAACGTGGCTGACGGACTGGCGAATCACGGTAAACGAAACGAAGTCCGTGCACGGTACTTTTACCCTGAGAAGAGATACATGCCCAAGTGTAATGTTGAATGGTGTACAAATATACCACAACAGGATCATGTGCGCTACCTGGGAATGCACCTGGATCGACGTCTGACATGGCAGAAACACATATTTACCAAACGTAAGGCCATGGGGCTGCAGCTGAGGCAGATGTATTGGCTACTGAACAGAAGGTTAACCCATTCAGTGCCTTAGACGCGAATTCGCATCCTAGCAAACTTTTTTCTGGTGCCATGGACGCGCATTCGCGTCCTTGTGTGACTTGTCTTGTTTTTCCCCGTTTCAAGAGTAAATAATAATCTAAATTCGAATTTAAGTCTCAAAGCGGCTCCTGGATATATTAACATGAAATTTTAAAATTATTTAAATCATTAATTTTCACGCACCATGCCTTGGACGCATAATCGCGTCCAGTACGAAAAAATAAAACAGGTCACTCCTGTTTTATTAAGTGGCAATGGCACTGTAATTATACCCAATAATGAAGGATCATGGTTGTGAAAAGTTATGTGCGCCCAAACAGATAGAAAATCTTTCGTTTCCCAAAACTAACTGATTCTTAACTAACTAATTAACTTATAATATTTTTCAAAGCTTGAGTAGACTTCTTGATTTTCGGTCATTGACTAAGTCTATGCACCGTAGACTAAATCGTAAGTTGAATTTTGTTAAATGACTTTTGGTCATAATTATGCTTAATTTGCGAAACATTAAGTATTTGGTGAAATGAAAAAAGGGCAACTGAAATTTTAATATTCTCAACATTTATCAAGAACCTAATCGATCATTTGCCAAATGAGTTTTTGAGATGGATGAAACTTTGTCAAATATCTCGTTTACCAGATGAACATTTGGTGAGACGTTGTCTGTCAAATGATCATTAATTGTCAGCCATTCTTTGGTTAAGCATTCAGACGCCTGAATTAATTCGCATCTTCTAAATCTCTGTAAGTTAGATACTTTGACAAAAAATCAACTAGATACTTCTGCACCACCTTCTTCACATAAGTACCACGTTAATAATAAAGTTCGCATTCTACTTTATTATAACGTACAATAGTAAAATATGGGTCCAAAAATGTAAAGACTGATAAAAATAATATTCTGGTAAATGCATGCTATATGCAAAGAAAATTACTAGAAATTAGACAGCACACCACAACCACCCAGTTGTGTGGGTGGCAATGTGTATACGATGCACATGCGTTGTAAATAAAAGGACATAATAGGTGTTTAGCTAATTTATTTTCAGTTCTTAAACGCCAATAACCTACTAATAATGAGCTGATAATACAATTTAAAAAAAATCCTATCCTAATTTTTTTTATTGAATAATGCTTGGTAACAAATTATATTCCTTTCGTATTCAATAAAAAGTTACAACTAAACAAGAATATAAAACAAATCCCAATAACGAACGTTAAGTGTATTCTTACCTTTTGCTATCGCTAGTAACGTTGCGTCAAGTCGAGAATCGAGATACAGGTAAAATAACATTATTGGGACGAATAACTTAAAAATTTAAATAAAGCTAATTAATCATTTCCTAGTAAGCCATGGACGTATCAGTGAGTAAATTTTGCTGTTAACTTTCTTTATTTTTTGTTAATAAGGTTGATATCATAAATATGAATACATTGCAAGAACCAATGATGTCAAGTAATAGATTGATAAAGCGCCTCTAAAAACGTGCCAAAAAATGAATTGCGCATGTGTGAGTGATTGTCTATGTATGCGTTGACATCTGCTGTCATTTAGCACAATAGTGTTGGTACTTTCCATAACAATCTAACAGATTATCGAAATCACGAACAACAAATGAATAAAGGTATACTCGTATTCTTGAAAATAAAAGGCTGAGGTTCTTTATTATTTATTAGGTTTACTCGTTACATTGTTTATGATATCTAAACATCAACTACGAGATGAAATAATATAAACACCATCAATTATTATCCTTTTTTTAGGACTGGGTTAAATAGTATTTTGTTGGCCCGTACTCTGTAGATTTCAATTGATTTTCTTGTTTCGGCCTAGGCATATAGTCTTTGTTAACATAAGAACACGGTGGTCTTGGTATCCTACAAAAATAAAGAAATTTTAATTATCTGCTTTTTCAAACAAGTACGGTAGTGGTCATTATGATCGCTAAATTGCTCAAAAATGGCGCCAAGTATTGATTGTTATTGTTTGGTAGTTTTATTAGGCTTCTAGTCTGGGCCATGACTTCAGCTGTTAAAAAAATATCGACTACGTATATCGATATGTGTCATTCTTCATTTTGTACATCCCTATCGTAAGTGAATCAATTCAGTTATTACACAAAATATTTTTCAATTCTTATTTAATTTCTGAAATAATAACTTATGCAGCATGAGGAACTAATATAATGATAGCTGAAATGAATTAATTGAACTGGGTAGTGAAAATAATTGCTCAAAACATAGTTTGAAAAAACCAATTACTTTCTGTATTTACCTGTGAAACTTTTGCATTTCTGGATCATTTCTATGATTCGTTTTATATTTGGGCACGCAACAAACCACTATTTTATTTTTATAAAGCTTCATCCACTTTTATCGCCCACTTTACATAAATTTTGAAAACTAAAATTTCCCGCTTTTGGCAGTGGTGTGGTGGTGTAGTTTTCGGTTTGATTTTGGCAACAAATCTTGGGCATATCTCTGTCTCTTTTCCTCTTGTGTGATGTCCATATATGCAATAGTTTCTCTTTTCCTCACTTGATCACTCTATAAGTGTTGAAAACACGCTCTGGAAGCTCTATGGCAAGAACTATAGGTTTCCCAAACTGTTTGATACCCGAGGCCGTTCTGTCGTAAGAACTATGCGTACAAAACGCTTTTACACTCTAGACAAGAAAAATATAATTTAACAACTAGAACTATAATTCGACAGTACTAAAAAAAGTAAAATTAAATATAACCATCAATCAAAATTATGGCTAATAAGTTAGCAAAAACTTTTGAGGACATTGATTTCTTAACAGGCACTCTGTGTGATTTGTGTTAGAATCTAAGTAACTACAGGTTCATCACTTTATCTTTAGAAAATATATAAAATACAAGTAGACACTTGGTTTCACATCTGTTTATATGTGTATACATTTTGTCAACAAACCCGTTTTATACTAAATATGGCCTAAACCAAACCGCAATATGTTTCAGCCATTTGCTGTCTCACTCCAGCTATGTCGATCCTCAGTCTATGAACACAATTATCCAGCGAACCTTATCTAAAGCATTATAAGCTAATTATGTGTATGTGGCATGAACAAAACAGTGAAATTTATCCATGACAATATTGTGTTAGTCACAATTTTTTAATAGCATTCATAATCAGATATTTGGTAGTACCAACAATGGTCAGGGTGGATCTAGTTCATAATACTGTCTACTGCGTCAATAAGAACTAGACAATTAATATGAATAATATAGCAATATTGGTGATGGATAAATTCCACTAGCAATCACAAGTTATTGATTTTTATAGGACACTCTTCCCGCATATAATATTCACATATACCAAAATATGTTTGTCTTGATATATTTGCAGTATTATACCACGCAGCCGACTCCTCTAGTATTAGGACAGATCTGGAAGAATAAAAAGTTACTTTAGTATTGTATTGTAGAACTATTGTATTTTTGTCAGCCTGCGTTATCCCACTCTGCTGAGCAAAGGCCTCGCTCCCAGTTCTCAAGTGACTACAGTTGAAGGGCCATGACGAACCAATCCTCCAGATGCTAGTCCAACTCCCCCCGCTATAACTAAATAAATGTATATCATCTGTCTAACTGTAGTAGACAGTTGTTGGGAGCTTGTTGTCAACTGAGTAGCCAGAACGCCAACCAATATCACTAGTGCCTCTAGCAAAAGTCACCTCTGCAAGGAGATTGGTAGGCTGCCGTGTATTTCGTGTTTTAGCATACTGTTCAAATGTAATACACTTGACATGTGACTTTCTGTACATGTGTTCCACAGTAAGAACTAACGAGGTTCCAATTTCCGAAGGATGTTGATGTGTTGCCCAATGAAGGGCTATCAAGGTAAATACTTACAGCTGGGAACGAGGTCCTGATGCATGTGATGCTCGGCTTCCATTCCGTGAGGCATGCACGTGGAGGGCGGGGGTCGGCGTTGTACCTGTTGCGAAAGGAACCAGTTAGATAGTAACAACTACTTGTGCAACAGATTCGTTCCGAAGAACTATTTGCCCACCACGGCGACGAAATAAATCATTCATTCATTCGCGGCTCTCACTACCAACGCACCACCCGCCATGGTCAGTATTTTCATCCTCATCCTCTAGTCACCATGGACTCGTACACTTCGGTTCCTGAGAAGATTCCTTCACTGGACACATATGAGGGATTTGAAAGGGTTCTTACAGACTCGGCAAAGTGCGAGTAATGTCCCTGGATTTACACGTATTCATAGGCTGCGACAACCACTTACCACCACTCATGTAAGAAATAGTTTACAGATATCAATCTATATGTTTTTCATTTCAGCATTTTTTCTAGTTTACAACTAGGAACTTATGCTGTGGAATGTATGCATTTAAGAATTACCAACTTTTATGACATGAAAGAACCTTTATCTGTAACTGAAAGTAATAAAAATTGCTTGGGTGCTTTATCACTAATTTCTACTAAACTTCAAATTATTTTTTGCTGTGGTTTCTACGACTACTTTCGACTCACTTAATACAAGTCGGTTATAATACTTTCAAAGTATAAAGTTAATAATAAAATACCAACATTTACAAATTAATTACTATTATACTACCTATATCAAACTGATTATTTCATCAAAAACAACATGCCAGTAGTAGTCAGAAAATCTCAATCTGACAAAAACCTTCCTAGTGAAGGCAGACTCGAAGTACAAGAATCAGACTTAGCCAAATCACCGCCCTGCCATTGCCTTGTCAGTGATTCATCTTCAAAATGTTTTCCTTCTCTCGGAACAAAGGCATTAACTAATTGGCTCACTACCAATACCAATTAATTAATAGTTATTTTATGCCCTTTGTAGCTATTAGCGGTTAAGTCTTGGTAGCCCAACGCTCACGAAGTAATAACGTGAACTATATTGTGTTCTCATATTTACGTGAACACAACTTTCCGCAATAATTGATTACTCTTATTGAGTTGGGTCCTTTTTGACAGTAACACGCGTGAAGCTGGCTAGTGCCAAGCAACATTATATTGACTCAATTTTGGAAAAAATTGCAGCGACATTTTCTTTATTTAAGTCTGGAAATCCTCATGATTACTTTAACATTATCCTAACCTCCGATTTGATTGACGTTTGTGAATTCGGGGGTTGGCGATCTCACGTCGTAGCTTGTCCTACTGCCTAACCCCCTTGTTCATAAAAACTCAAACTGCTTTATCTACTGTATAGTTTGAAAGAAAGAAATAATGGTTTTGCCTGTTATTCTTATTGCTGTCGACGTTTGCGAGTTCGAGTCAGGACACATCGATGGCTAAAGAAATGCTGCCGCGTTGCTCGAAATAAGTACCTTAGCAGCAGTGTACTTCCTTCGAAACGTGTTGCGACCACTTGCCATTAGCCTCCTCCAGCTGACTCCACAGTTAAAGGTGGAGTGATAATTCCATACATACCTGGTCCAAGTTGAAGCGTACGAACGCCTCGTACTGTTCGGCGAGCTTGCTGCTGAGCGCGGTCTCGTACTCAGCGCGCAGCGCGGCTTCCTGCTCGCGCAGCATTCTCTCGCAGATCATGCGCACCTGCACATTCACAAATACATGAACATACATAGGCTAGTAATAATAATAAGGCCTCCTGGTCGATTCCGACCACAGCGGCTAATCTCAACGAGATTAACCAGGTACGCAGGAGATATTATAGTGCTCAAGTGTGCGCGCAATACACAGGTGCACTCCCTATTCCATCACCTTTCTATGACCCGATGGGACGACAGTTCGACACGACCGGAGAAAGGTGAGGCGCAGGACCGACTTTTTACATGCCCATCCGACAGCATGGATCATCTTACTTTTCGGACAGGAGGTGATCGGCCTCCACTGTCCTAGCCAACTCGAAACAACACAAACATAACATGTTGTTGGTTCGCGCGGGATTCGAACCCACGACCTCCGGGTTGAGAGCGCAACGCTCTAACCGCTACACCACGGAGGCAGGCATGCTAGTGACTGTATACCAAACGGGGTAGTCAGAGGCGTACTTGAATTGTTGCCGTCACGGTCAACAAAACATTTTAAAGACCACACTTCGCCGAGAGAATTCATAACCAACGCGTCAAGGGGCCAGTAGGATCCCACCGCGTTGTATGGCTTGCGCAGCTTCACAGTTGAGGTGACAAGGTAAGGGGCGAGCCTACGCCTTCGTAGATGAAACAACTTATCATTTTGAAGACTTCTCTCTAAGCAAGTGTGAGTTGTCTACATACAGGTAAAATGATTAACAATTTCTCTGGATTCATTAGATTTGTCAGGAGTTTTTTTACTTATTAATATTCTTCTATCAAGTTGCACAGCCTAAACTTCCTAAATTCACTGTTATACCTTGTGGTTGACTCATAGAGAATGACTCTTGGTCCTATTATACTCTTTTATTTTAAGCAATAAAAATAAAATACAGATCAGATCAGGGATGTCTAAGCCTTTGAAATAAAAACGCACCTGTTTGAAAGTGAATACCGCACGGTTGTGTACTTTCTGCGAGTTGTGCGAGGAGCGGTGCGGCGGCGAGCAGTCCCCCTCGCTGCCGCTGGACGACGAGCACGACGCCGCCGCGGCGCCCGACGCCAGTCGCAGCTGACGCCGGCGCTGGAGTCGCTTGATTTCGTCGCATATTTCTTGTGCCATGCGCTCTAGAAAGAAAAAGTAGATTAGCCAATTCTCTAGAACAGCGCTTCCCATTCAGCAGGATCCGAACCCGATACTGGACCACAAAATTGCTGATTCAAAAATAATACAATAAAAAACAAAAAATGTGTACTATAACATAATGGTATCTGCTTGGGTTTAAATATTGAGCTGTGGTTTGGTAATCCATAGCAGAAAAATGTTTGGGAAACTCTGCTTTGGATTTAGTACAACATATTCTAGAATGCTTGTCAAGATCATCAAGATTCAAAGACGTCTGTAATCTCAGTTCCTACTTTGGCTGAAATGTAAAACGGAAAACAGAGCAGAGCTCTCTTAGGTCTTCAGCAATAATGCATTTTGTGAAACAATAAAAAAGCAAAGTGAATGAAAACAAAAATGACAAAAAGTTTGTGGCATATCCAGATCAGGGCAGGGTTTCAGTCACTTTTATTTAATCTGTTTTCAATGAGTTCCAGCAATAATAATAAATAATCATTTCTTCGAGACAGAAATGCCCTTCCAACATTTTTAGTTTTCAAATTATTTGGAATCATTATGACTAGAATAATACTTATGGGTTTTTATTAAATTACAATCAAGTTACACACATGTAAACCCCAGGTTTGATGTGTAAACCAGGCACATTTACATTGAACTAATTTAAACTTAATTCTTCATAAACCAATTAATTTGAAGTGATGGAATTCAGTCTCTGATGCTAGGTGACGATTTTTTGTAAAAGAACTAGGAACATTAACCCGGTTATGAGAAGCCAGACATGCTGTTGACCATTCAGAGTATAGTGCACTTGTAACATTATGATTTTATGTATACCAAATGAAACACTGGCCAGGAATTCATTAAATAATTTCAACAATTCAATCCATACTACACAACCAAAGGTTGATTTGACTGCAGTAACTATACATACTAAATAATCTGCAGTAACTATACATACTAAATAACATCTAAATGTAGTTATTTTACACTTATGTCTTCTAATACCTCTCTGTTCAATCTTCACCATTATGGCTAGAGCAATCAGTAACACTTAAATGCTAAGTCATGCATAGCATTCATGGCATGAGGGTTTTAACACAAACCCACAATCAAATTCATCCTTGTAAATATAGCTGTACTATTTGACAATCCACATAATAAGAAAGATTCCTGTATTGGACCTGGCCTATTCAGAAATGAAGCAAAAACTATGCATGTAGGCAGTAGGGGTGTGTGATAAAAGATATAACATCACAAGAGCTAATGTTTTTTCAAACAAGGTTCATCATAAAATTAAAATCAATTTAGTTACAATGATGATGGCAGAAGAATAATAAAACAGTAATAGACAAACAATGTAATAAGGTTTAAAACCAAATGTACAAATGAAGTTAACTAATGAGTTTATGATTGAAATGGACACCATTTTAACATTTTAATTAATTATCAATAAGTTACATATTTTTTTTAAAAACACCTGCAAGTCATGGTATGTACTTATTGACAGAATATGTTCAAATTAACCATCTTTTGTGTGGATGAACCTTTGGAATAGTGCTAAGGGTTGGACAGGTAAAGTTTTTTCAATCCAGGCTCTTTCATAGAAGGCTTAAGTTGGTAATAACAATACAATTGAATAAACATGTAACAATGCCATAATATTTATTATTTAACTCAGCTGTTTTTGGAATCAATTGATCCAAATCACATATTTGCAGAAGATTAGACAAGGACATGCTACATACATAGCTGTTTAGAAAAACATCCAGAACAGATAAAAAATCTCTCATACAATGTTCCAAAATTGTACTGCAGTGAAAAGTTGCAATTCAGCCACAAATGACGCTAACTGCCCTTAAATCATGTGAAACAAAGATCATTATTGCTCATCATCAGATTTCCAGTTGTGTGTGCAATAATTTGACACCAGATAGGTTATTACAAAATAGGCATAAACGTCGTAGGTAGCTTGCCTCCCACAGCTTTTTTCTATGAATTCTAAGAGAAGAGCTCAGCTTGCAAGCTCAGATAAATGTTCACAAAAGAAAAACAACAAAAGGGCGAGCAAAAAATCCACCCAACGGTCTTTACGCATCGTCTATCTCGCTCTAACGCGATAAAAATATTCATGATAGCGCAGAAACAATAGTCACAAATACAGCTGATAATTACCTTCCAATGACTTCTATTTAAAAATATCATCACGAAATCCTTAGAGCTGCACAATTTTGTAAAAGGTTTATTACATTACAACCCAGACAACATAAAAATAAACAAACCTGGGGTCAATTTGGCAGAGGCAGTAACAGACTCTCCAAACATTGAAGGTCTACTTTCAGACATTTTGATCCCTGGGCTTGTGCTGGAACTGGCTGCAAACGGTGCACATCTTCGCCTCTTAGCAGGCATCTGGGACATGGATTCCCAGTCTAAATTTCTTTTTAGAGTTGCACACGCCATTTTCTTTTTACGCCCAACGAATGTCCTCTAGCAATTCAATACAACTTCAGGAATTTCCAAAATTTTGTCACAGGCTTAACAAAACAAAAATAATATTACAACGTACTATAGACTAGTGATTTAATTACAAAATAGATATTTAAAAACTAATAACTAAAAGGATTTCTACAAATATTTTAGATTATTTGACACTATTCAACTCGCTCAATTCTAATTCCAAAATACGGCAGCAACACTTTTCACTCCATTCAATTTATTTTGACATTTTGTTGTTATAAACAAGTGTACCAACCGAACAAAATAAAAACCCATAGACTAAAATAAGCTAGTCATACCAAAGACAAATCAGTACTCGACACTAGCGCCTCACTCAAATGGGTCTAATGAGGTCTAATGAGTTTCCGGAATTTAAACTAGGACACATTGTGCAATCCAAAAATAAGCTCAACTTATCTTTTGGTATCAACATTTTGTAGGAGTTGTACTCTCTCTGTTGTTTAGGCTTCAATAAAATGAGTGTTACCTCAACACCCGTTTTTTTCCATACGATACTATGTCTGTCACGTTACTTCCTATGTGTACGTTATTTAAAAACAGTCGGATTTTACTTGAGCACGCCGCCTTAAATGATCCCTCGGTATACGTACAAGTTTTTCACCTTTGAAACGATTCCTGTACCTTTTTAGTTGCACAATGTGCTAATCCTCTTCCTTACATCTTTTTATTCGACGCATTGAGAGGTGAACGTGAAGGCAACAGCTGATCACTGGCTACAGCCAGCAGCGGCCCGAGTACCTACAGGTACTCAGGGCGCTGCATTCATAATGGGTGAGTCCTTTTGCGCAGGAACGACCGCGGCGGTTTTCTTGACACACTGTGAAACTCTCTTTGCGTAAGATTGATCTGGCTGCGCCTGCGAGTGGGATAGTGGGCGCAGCGCTTGCGAACATTTAGGTAGTACCGTCTCATCAACGAAATAAATGTGGAATCGATGAAGTCCTGTTTCTGAGCGCTGGGAATATGTTTTTTGTGAAACAT
Organism: Udea ferrugalis; assembly: GCA_950022985.1. NCBI lineage: Eukaryota > Metazoa > Arthropoda > Insecta > Lepidoptera > Crambidae > Udea > Udea ferrugalis. The sequence goes on from OX465521.1 coordinate 2,727,357, forward strand.
GTAGTAAACCAAGAATACAGTGATTGTTAAGAATGCTGTGATTTCATTTTTGTCCTTTAACCTAGCCTCCCACCCTAACCAACCAAATCGTTCCTATTTAGAAAGTCAAGTTCACAGTGCCGGTTTTGTACCTGAGTTTTTCTGTGTGGAACGGAATCAAATTGAAAGTTGACTGCTTTCTTAACGCGAACATACTATAGGGCTGTTAGGTCCACGGGTTAGGTCGATGAATGAGATAGACTCAAGGGTCTAAGTTCCTTGGATAGACTATGCTTGCCTCTAAGCTTGCCGATCATTTACCCGGTACCCGCCTGATGGGCGTGTATCCAAACGACCATCGACCAAGAGAGGTGGAGTCATAGACAATACAGATAAGGGTGGGTGGAGTGTATGACACTGACAGCACAGTGACAGCTAGCTACAAAAATTGTTTTGATCCAAGTGAGTCATCGATCTGAAAACAATAAAAATTGGCTACCTAACTGAAGTTTTAAAACAATTTTTAATTAAACAGTTAGGTGAAGGTACAGTGTGCCTTCATTTTTTTTTAAAACAGTTCATTAAATCCGTCAAACTGGGGAACGAAATGTCATCTTCTGCAATGGAAAGTATCCTTTTATAAAATGACTCATATTTTTATATTTCTCGTGTTTTCAGTTATTTAGTCCTACGTACCGATTAGTTATTATATTTAAAAGATTTGAAACTCATAACTACCGTTTAGAAATCCATTTTTTTATGTTAAATAGTATCACTTTGAAGTTTTTACTACTGTACACTTTGTATCCATATTTTATTTTTCTCAATTTTTCCTTAACTGGCATTACCAGAGCACCTATTTAATTTAAAATTTGCTGTGAAAGAGCTAGAACGAAATTCAAAAAAATGCGAAAAGGAAGAAAAAATTGAAAAAGAAAAAGCAAAGAAAGCAATACAAAAAAACAACATGGAGGGTGCTCGCATACATGCAGAGAATGCAATAAGACAGAAAAACCAAGCATTAAATTATCTTAGAATGTCAGCGAGAGTGGATGCTGTGTCTAGTAGAGTACAGACTGCACTTACAACAAGAAAGGTGAGACATCATTGATTTTTATAATAAATAAGTTGTGTTGTATATAAGCTGTTCTTGGCATGCCATGTAACAAAAAGAAGTGTGGTGTATTTAGTTCAGACACAGAGACTGTTAACCTGCCTTGAGCACAACAACTATATGCCAGGGCCTCAAGTCTGCCAATTTTAGGACACTTCAATTGAATCATAATTGATTTTCGATAGTCAATTTGACATATATTTAATAGAAAATCATAAATAAATGAGCCAATCTGTAGGTATTAATTATATTTGTTTTTTTAAAGATAGTTTGTCTTGCCTGATCAAAATGCTCACTGCTACGCTTAAAACCTCTTGGCTTCCAGGTGGTTCCGTCTCTCACTTCATTGATTCCAAACCTGCCTGAATTAGTCACCCAAAAAAAAGCCCTTTTGCCCTCAAGTGAGATAAATTCCAATCTCCTGCCTATGCGGTCTAAAGCTAGTTTTGAACAATCTTTTACTGTCTCTTGCATTCTATAAAAATGTATTGATTCAAATTCACTACAGCCAGAAGCTTCTGTGTTACGCTGTGATTCTGTAATTAGTTCTATAAGCTTTAAATATTTACAACACAATATGTTCTCGGCATTCTTATTAACTACATATTACACAGTTAATTGTGCAGTATGTTTTATGTAAATGGGCATTTCTACAGCAGAGCTTTTATTTATCAATTTGATGGTTTTTAAGTCCATTTTGTAACATGACCACCATAGGAATACCAGAAAGCAATATTCCTTCTTATCTTTAATTATTGTTATAATATCTACTTAGAAAACGAAATATTTAATCAACCACCAAACGATTAAAGCTGTGTTGAGGAATGCCCAATTAAATACACCATTTTCTTGTAAATGACTACCTACTGTTGTTTAGCCACTGATGGCTTTGACAGCTTTACCAGACTGTAGGGTGCAGTGAGCGGGTAGGCCTCAACCCTAAAAATACACCTTCATAAAGTCATAAGCATTTCAAAAAAAATATCTACAAGAATTTATCCACCTACTATTTATTATTTTCAATTTTGATTTGTTAGAATACTTTACATCATAATTTTGCAGGTCACAAATTCTATGGCAGGTGTGGTCAAAGCTATGGATGCAGCGATGAAATCCATGAACTTGGAGAAGATTTCCACATTGATGGACAAGTTTGAGAGCCAGTTTGAAGATCTGGATGTCCAGTCTTCATACATGGAGAATGCGATGTCACAGACAACCACCACAACAGTACCTCAGGGTGATGTTGACACGTTATTGCAGCAAGTGGCTGATGAGGCTGGGTTGGTTCAATTTATTTTTCTTTGCTTGCAACATGTCATAGCTTGAATTGAATGTTGTGAATTTTTATTGTAACACAAATAGTACTTACTATACTTTTTTTTGTAAATCATAATTTGGTATTCTTTCATAATACAATAATTTAATTACGTGTGTCTGAAAAGCACTCTCAGACCCCTTCATTTGGTCAAAAGCAGAATAACTAGAGTTCTATTCCTTCTATTTTTTCTTCTAAAATATACCTTCTATCATACTTCATATCTTACAAAATGTTCTTCCTTATTACAGCTTAGAATTAAACATGGAGCTGCCCTCCGGAGTGCCAAGCACCTCAGTGGGCACCGCCACCGTGGTGTCACAGGAGCAGGACGAGCTCTCGCAGCGACTCGCGCGACTGCGACAAGCAGAGTAACTCAGTGTAACATATTCCAGCTGTACAGAGATAATATAATAATAATGTAATGTGTATGTCTTATTACTACAGTTCATGTCAGATTGTAAGGCAATTATAATTATTCACATTCCCTTATTATGATGAAATATTTTAATTTGAACAACCCTTTTTCAGGACTCGTAGGGAAATAGTTACTTTGTACTTATATTAACCTTACATGAATGATGTATTTAGAGTCATATGACCCTCCATAAATTGGTTGCTAGAAATTAAAGGAAATTTATTTATTACCTTTAAACTGCTTAGAAAATATATGTAGAATAATCCAAATAGACAACAATTAAACACAGTGTGCACACTAAGTATTGTTTCTTCATTACCAGTGGCATGGTTTTCTGTCTCAGGATTATGCAGTAGTATAGTAAAGTTATAAAAACATTGCGAGAATAGATTAAGACACCTCAACTCTACCATTCATTCATTTATTTGATGATGATTATTCAAAATGGGGGGGAGGGCAAGACACCCCGGTCTCGGATTACAAAGACTTGTGAACAAATGGAAGTATTACGTACTATGCTAGCTTATATCAATTTTATTATCTGACATGAACTCGTGAAAGTTGTTAAGTTTGAACGTGGCCTTTCTGATTTGAGTAAGTTTCTGTCAAAACACTTTTTTTGATGGTACCTATACAAGTACATTTATTTGGGTTCATCACTAATTTTGTGATTGCAGGTCCATCCATTATTTTAAGCTTTTTTAATCGTTATTCCCATAATAATTTAGTAGCCATCTTATCTGCACAGGGCGTTGTTTAATAACTTGCCAAATTTCCAATCAAGATGAAAAAAAATCCCCATTACTGAATTTACCCTTAATTTTAAATGAAGATTTCACTTCGTGAACGTGAAAACTTCAAAATACAAATCAGTCTTAATGATTGTCTTAGCTAATAAACCCTTTCGTCTTTTACATTCATACCAAACTATTGCAAGAAAGCGAGTTAACAGACCATTAGTTGATATAGGTAGTGCTGTAGTGATTATTTTTATGAGAGTAAGGATAAGAATGTGCTTGTTGGCTATCTTATAAACAAAGGAAACTATAAAAAAGAAAATCGTAAATTAATAAAACAATTCAAATGAGCTGAAAATGTATGGCTACAATTTTTGTAAAATATTTTAAATAAACTTAAGAAAACTTCAAAAATATGGTTTTATTCTTCAATTGATTTTGGCTTAATTGCCAACTGGAATATGCCAGTTAACGGTACCCGTGTAAGCTCTTTGTCATCCGTTTTAGAAATCAATTAGCCGTTTAGGAAATCTCGAGGTAGGTACCTAAAAGCAGTCCAAGACCAGTCGAACTACATTTGACTACAATAACAGCATATAAACGCGAAACCAAATATTTCCGACCTGAGATCTGAATCTGATCCTTAACAAAAATCCAAACGAATTAGCCATTCTTAGGGAAAGGTTTAGATAAGAAACTTAGTTTAAGTAAGTAAGTAGCCCCAAAGTACCGTATCACATAAGTAGGAGGGTAGTGAGAAGAAAAGAAAAATGGAGTTACAATTATTTGATTAACCATCAAACAATCAAAGGAACAAGCACAAAAACTATAGGAAGTTTAACAGTAAGGGCGCTTTCAATTTATGCGCTTCCTATCGGACCGCGCAGTGCCGAAGCGGTGCGTTTGTCGTATGGCGCACGGACGGTCGTTTGTTTTCATATAGGGATGCTCGATGATGATCGACGTTGAAAGGAAAAACATCGATGTTCGCTATACGAAAAATATCGTAACATCGATGTTAACGGAATCGATAAGACTTTTTTCAAAAGCTGGCTCTACTCTTTTATCTTATCAACAAAGAAATAGATTGGAAGGTTCTTCTTTATTTAAATTACTTGTCCTTCAGTCAGTTAACAAAAAGTGTTGGAATATGCAATATTTTGATTTCGATGTTCGCTATACGAAAAATATCGTAACATCGATGTTAACGGAATCGATAAGACTTTTTTCAAAAGCTAGTACTCTTTATCAACAAAGAAATAGATTGGAAGGTTTTTCTTTATTAAAATTACTTGTCCTTCAGTCAGTTGACAAAAAGTGTTGGAATATGCAATATTTTTTTCGGTTTCTAATTAAAATTCGAATGATTTCACTGTATTTATTGTGTTTTTTAATAACAAATCAAATTATCGATGTTACCAAACATCGATCTTTGATTTGTGCAAAATATCGATATTGATATGTTGAGCTTTTGATTATGACATCGATGTTTTTCAAATATCGATCATCTCTTTTTTCATACAAAGCACGGTGCGGTATTGGTACTGCGAACGCCCGACAGCAGGACTGTTGCCGCACGCCCTGTGGCCGGGGCGTAAGAATACGGCCACGGTTCCCCTCCGCCTGTCGTAAGAGGCGACTAAAGGAGGGCCTTCGGGGTCGCTGGGAGTGCACGCAGCGGGGGCTGTGTGCCTCCACTTCAAGTGGCCTCGAGGAGGACGGCAGTGTGGGCGCAGCCTCACACTGCCGTAACGCCGGCTGGTGTTTGGAGGGAGGTCTAACTCCTTACGAGATGGGCTGTCTGAGCAGCATTGTGCGCCAGGCGTTCAACCGGTAGTGTTCCTTCTCTACAGAAGAGATCTCGGTGAGACCTGCGGGGCTAGCATGCACGCCGCGAGTAAATCCGAGAGAGCAAGTAGCCAATCACAGGTCGCCCTGCAGCCATTTCTCCATTTTCTCTACTGTTGCTAACATGGCCGCATAATGTCAGATTTGAAATATTGTATGGAAAATACGGATTTCTCGACAAGCCCTAACATGGCACCACTGTTTTATCACGGATTTATCGATTTTTGACATTTCTGTTGGCTTAATTACTCGTCGATCGGAAGGGTGGACGAGAAGTGACGAGACGAGTGAAATTGTATGCGAAACTATTAAAATACAACGCGTGCAGCTTTGTCAAAAAAAGAAAAGGATTAAAATACACGTCAATGCTAAAACGATACGACATAACCTTTTAGAATTCGGAGTAAAAGGACATTATATTTTTGAAATTTGCTTACCATCATTAGAGTGAATTAAAACGGGGCCGCAATACAACCCAACTCCCATTCGGTGTCACATCACATCACAATAATTAAAGATAACATTACAAATATTCGTTCAACAACAATAAAATGACAAGACCGGACTACTTTAATATGGAAAGTAATCTTCACAGATGGCGCCGCTAAGCCCAAATTAAAAGTTCTCCAATTAAAGAAACTTTGACAGGCGTTGTCTAAACACCCTATTACGGTTGCTTTTATACCATTCATAATTAAAAAGTAATTTTCACACATCAATTTCCTCAATAAACACAAGTTTTATTAATGAATAGCTATGTGAACAAAAAGCAACTGAGATAACAGTGTGCAACTTGATTGTGGCAAGTGGCGACAGATGGCGCACGCGTGCTTGCTTTCTACTTTAGAGTCGAAATACTCGGCCAATTTTCGTCTCAAACACACAATCAATCTAAAAACAAAATCTTTCTATTTTTTGTTATGAGATAAGCAGTAACAAAATATTTTACTTACTCTTGATTGAGTCTTTGTGTGAATTAATTTTACAAGTGTTACCAGTAAAAAAATGGAGTTTCTAATTTTTTTTCTGTAATATGGCAGCACTGTCGAGAAGCAACGAAGTCAAGTCACGCCCTTCGATTCTCTCGAGCGAAAGAGGGGGAGATGGCTATTTTGTCGATGTAGCGCATGCTAGGCCCGCTGGTCACGCACGGAAGAAGGCTGCCCCGGTGTTTTAGTGGGTATACCCACCCTCTGTCTGGAGTGGGTGAGTCCCACACTCCCCCGCTGCCCCCCGAGCAGCGGGAAGTGCGTAAAGCATTTCACCGGGTTAAAAAAAAAAGGACTGTTGCCGCACAATCGGTTCGATACGAAATGCTTAAATTAAACGCGCCCTTTAACCTTAATCTACGAATACGAAAAAATACTAAAGCTACTATTCTTTAGCTTACTAAAAGCTACAGCTTTCAAATGCAAATTAGACATGTCTTAACAGATACTGAAACAGCACTTAACAACTAAACATTTCAAACACTTTTAATGGATGTGATCCACAACTCTAGATAATTAAAATCCTGCCAAGCCTTATGATAAAATACTGAATGATTAAATCACTAAAGATTCTTTGTAAATTGGTTTGTACATAGCGTATCTTGTAAAACTTAACTTACTTCCATAGAGGAACTCAAGTTTGAGGTATGGTAACACTATTATCTAATTATATGGCAATAATACGACTTAGTAGGTTAAACTGTGAAGTTTGAGGAACAACAGGAGACCAGTGGCGCAACTACAGGATAGCAAGTCGGCAAAATAGCCCCCGGTCGGAGGAGAATCCCAACCACCAACATTTATTATTACACATTTACCCCCTTATTCATATAAGCGAACGCAACGCTAAATCATAGTTTATGCAATTGACGTGTTGTGTCACTTACTCGCAAATGCCGGCAGCAACAAGAATGACAGTGACAAAGCTATGCAAAAGTTAAAATTTTGTTGAAGAGCTGTTTAAGTTTTTATGAATAAGGGTGGTAACTTAAATCAATTAAAGACTAACCAGTCTTTAATTGGTTTAAGTTACCTCCTTGATACTTAAAATTTTAACTCATTCCTTTACTTATTGCATATACAAGTATGTACGCAATAAGTAGAAAATGTGTTTACATTTTAAAGACCTTGTGGAAAAAAAATAATAACCAGTTTTTGAAAGTACTACCCGTGCACAATAACTTCAGACAAGTTATTGCGCACGTGTAGAACATATTTTATATGAGTGCCTAGTGCGAGTTCCCTCAATCAAACGCATCCAGAAAGTCAACATCCTTCATCCACTTTCACGATGCGTTTTGTCCCTTTATTCCCGTTGACCTCGATGTGTCAGTGTTGCTGTTGGTATAAGAAAAACTCGTATTTATGGGATGTATTGAGTCTTGTTAAATTAACACTGGTACTTAACGGTAAACAATAAAATGGCAATCTGTAACAGTGTGACTTTTCGGGTTTTTTTCCCAAATGTGTCCCAGTGTTATACATGGGGGTGTTAGGTACTCAACAGGAATAAACAGTTTTTGTCGATGAAACTAGCATCAGTCACTGACGAATTTGCTAGGAGCCTCAAACGGCATAGTTACGCCACTGGCATGGTCTTTGGTATCAGTGATCAGCATTATTTGTCGCCATTGCCGGAGTGGTCGAAGGCGATGTGGTAGAAGACCCACTCCTCGAGGAAGGACGGCACGAACGCTTGGCTTCTGGTGTACTTGACGGCGGGGATCAGTTTGGAGAGCTCTTGTTCGTAGAGTTCCAGTGATTCTGGAGATGTCGCGCCGTTTCCCTGTAACATATTATTTATACGTTTACAATCAATTATATTATAATAAAAAGACATAGACTACTTGTCCTAAAAAAGAACAGAACTTGGAACACCTGAGCACAGCAAATTCAGTTCTAGTTTTAATTTTTTTGTCCATTTCTTTTTTTTATTATGCTCTTTTTATATTATGTTTTTTTTTAAACTATTGCACCGCCTACTATATTTTTTTCTGCTTAGCCCTATGGTTGACTGGTAGAGAATGCCTTTTCGGCATTAAGTCCGCCATTTGTACTAACAATCTCATTGTTGTGCAATAAAGTATAAATAAATAAATAAAAAATAAAGCATTGACAGTTTGAGACGACACTGCGCAACATGTATCTGTCTCGTTTACGTTGTAGTAAATAATCTTACTATATTGTACACACGGTCTAATTATAGGTATGTACGCCAGGGGACAATTTGTTATCTAGGGTGTTGAAGCAGTTATTTAATTTCGTTAAAGTGTTATCATTCTGAAAAGATTGCGCGAAAGAAGAATGAACTGGTACGCTCGACGAGGAATGACCGGAAATTGGTACCGCATGGATGGCTACCAATTTCCAGTTATTTGAATTTGTCGATATCTCGATCATTGCAGGAAATAAGAAAAACGTTGACATTAGTACTGGGTACGCCCATGGCCATACCGGCTGAATTAAAAAAAAGGTGTGAAACTCGTTAGAGATTTTTTCACTTTATCTTATGCATTAGGATTTGTCCTACAAAGCTCAGTTGAAACGTTTACACAATACTAATATTAGTGCAATCTGGATATTTTTTTGGCCATCACAAAATATATGTTTTAATATTTTCATCTTACAAACCACGGTGATAAATAACAAATAATATCTCCTGTAAAGATGATAGCAACTTATTGTCACAATAATGTTAGTAGACTAGAAACCAATTTTCCGTTCATACGGGCATAAGATCTGAGGCATGATTCTCGTCCGTCTATAATATTTTATTTTTAGTGCCTGATGAAAATTTCCCTACTGATAAGAAAATGACCCTGTATATGAGCCACTTCACTCTGTAACCGAAGCGTGCGATCTCATAACAAAATCGTAAAACTAGGTACGGTTTCCGCACAATCGTCTGATAAAAAGTAAGGTTCTGTTTAAGTAGGCCACTCTCCTGGTAGGTTGACCATAACCAATTTTTATAAATTGTGAAGGCGAAGCGAAATGTTTTAAATTGTTATTGGTTTCATTCAACAAACATTTTGTTGAAATAACAAGATTTGACAAGCTTATACTGTGACACACACCTGTGTAGCAATTTAAAACGGAAATACTAAACTAGATTACTGAGCTGGGCGACGGCCAATTCCCCAGAATGCATTGCTAGTTGCGACATTTTATGTGCGCTTACGTAAATTCATTTATTTACCGTGTTGGTTCCATGTTCCACAATTTATAGTTTATAATATCTAAAATGAAAAAGTTCAGTTGATAACTTCTAACTGCACGTAAAATACAAAAACAACGTACTTAATAGCATATCACTGGATTGATTCTAATCTAACAATGTTTAAAATCATATGGTGACGTACACATAATTTTTACGTCCACAGCTGAACATGAGCCACACTTTACCTTCCAGGTGGTAAAATCCTGGTTAGTGATCAATCTTACTGTCATATGTAGGTATCAAGTCGCTTGAAGTCCTTTAACCCTTTAACCGGTAGTGGCTGAATAGTTGCCACCTTATTTTGAACCTTACACGATTGGAATAGGGTCCAAAACCAACGAAAAATGGCAACATGTTCTACCGGTTAAAGGGTTAAAAAGGCTTAACGACTGTAATCTTACGACATCAGCTGGGACCAACTGATACTCTGGACGGAGTGGTCGCCCATCCAATTATACGACCTGAAATTAGCGGTTTCATTTGTTGCCACTGAGACACGGACACCTAAAGACTATCCCCCTTATTCATAAAAACTAACGCAACGCTAAAGCATCGAATAAGCTATTGACGTGTTTTGTCACTTACTAGCAAATGGCGGCAGCAACAAGAATGAAATGGACAAAGCGATACTTAAGTTAAAGTGATGTTGAAGCGCCGTTTGAGTTTTATGACTTAGGGGGTATATAAATAAGTTAAAACTGTCATACTTACGTGTGTCATGAATTTGCCTTCCGGGTGCAGTATTTTGAATGCCGATTGTAGAATAGTGATCATAAACTCCCATAGCTCGCCGCCAGCGGATTCTGAGATCGGTATGTCAGTCAGGTCGCCAAAAATGTAGTCCACTTTCTTTTTGTCTTTTATGAATTTGTTTATCGTTATCATGCAGTCTTCTACTATTATCTGAAAAATTCTCTAGAGATTAGACAGGTATTACTTTTTTCTGAATCGAGAAAGGATTTTTCGAAATTCGACCCCTAAGTCCGGACGTAGTCAAAGGCGGGCGCTAGTTAGAATACGAACATCAACTAAGTTGACACCACACAATAAATAATGAAGAAACAGTTCATAGTTAAAGCAAATATGTACACAACATCACTACATGGCATAAAACAAAGTAGCTTTCTGTCCCTATATCCATAGGTATGCTAAGATTATTGTTGATTAAAGAGGAAGGTCTGACATTCTGGAATTACCATATTGAATCTATAATAACATCCCATGGCATAAAATATTGAAAGCTATTTACTTCGTAATTAGGTCCTTTTCTTCTTTCGAGTACTTCTCCACATATACTTTTCAGGTGTTCGTTGCAAGCCTTCATCACAACCTCGTCGAGTTCGAGCATCCAGACGAACTTTGGTTTCTCCTTTAGCAATTCGTATAGTAGAGCACCGTCACCGCCACCTTCGCAGGAATAAATAGATAAATGTACAGAGGCGCTCATATAAACCTTTACATAGGAGCACCTTATGCTGTTGACTTAAGGCCCATTTTGCAACGGTTTTGTTAATGTTGATGTGTGCGCCTCTGTCTGTACCTGTGGGCTTAGCACGAACCGCTAACGTTTTGGTAATCGAAAGTAAACGAGACATAAGAAAAAGAAAAAAAAAGTATCGTTTGCTTTTCGATTACGAAAACGTTATTGGTTCGTGCTAGACCTACTGATCAGTGATAATTAATAACTGTTTGTTTGTAATAACCTAACATTATTGCAATACAGATGTGCATGTTGCACATCTGTATTGCAATAATGTTAGGTTGACCTGTATGTTTGGGTTTAATCTAGATAAGCGTCTGGGATATGTAACTTTTGAAAATTAGTGTATGTAGGATCATCATCATCATCTTGTACTGGTCCATAGCTGGACGTAGGCCTACTCAAATGCGCGTCATACCCTATTATCATCTAGACGCCATCAACTTCCTGACAGCAGTCTTTCGCAAAACGTCACTCCACCTCGCCGGAGAACGGCCTACGCCAAACTAACCGAGATGAGGTTTCCACTCAAGAACGCCTCACTCCAACAGTTATCGAGTGTACGTCATGTGACCAGCCCCTTGCCTCTTTAGTTATTTTTTTGTTCTGAGATGGGTTTGAGTTAGAGCTCAGTCTCGCCTGGTGGTGGAAAATGACGCTGCGCGGGTTCATTCGTTTTTAGGTGAACATTACTTCTTTCGAGAAATAAAGTTCTCTTTACACCTATTAATATCTGAGATTGCCTCACGCCCAACTAGGCAAAGCATGTACTTTGATACCAGGAGCATTCATATTGCGTGCATGAGGAACTACCGTGAGCGCAACGGAAATGTTCGTTAACGTCAGACTGTGTGAGCTAAGTGGTTGGGGGAACTTAGGTCATTCTCATCGTACGAAATAATGGCGCGAGCACCGCGCAAACGCTAAACCAAGGTCACTGCGGTGTTTAGTTGTACAGTGAGCATCAACCCGATGTGTGCTCACACAGTGGTGAAAAAGCAAATGTAATACTACAATGATAGTTGTTTGTCGTTTGAAGCGTCAACGTAGGTATTATGAAACAAATGAAACCGCATGTTAATTCTGTTGTTTTTAACAACAGACACTTTTCGAACGGTGTCTAAGCCTTAGTAGCACCTAGACCTAGGCAATGTTCACCACGACAAGTAATTCTATTATGCAATGCTACATAAGATGATCTTATAATAATGGTACTACCCTAACTATTGGGTATAGGGATTTGGTTCTTTTTCTTAAATACTAACTTCAAATAAATTAGACCACCTGTACTCACACATATTATTGCTGCTGACTGTACTGCAGTGGCACCTGCTAGGGCAGGCGCCTGATTGACCCATTTTTTATTTCTGTATTTCTAACAAGTGTTTACGTTGTTGATAAGATAATTTATCTTTAAGTTTCTCCCTTGTATAATCTATTGTGAAGTTTGAGACTGTGTGAATGAATGTTCGTTCTTTGATACTACCTACAATTTCAAAACGACAGTTAAGTTACTCACCTAAAATAATAATTTCCTTGCCTTCATAATTCTCTTTGCCTCTCTGCATTAAAGTTTCAGTGTAAATAAGATCAGCCTCAGATATATCTGGAATAGAATTACAATATTAACGAATGGTAAAATTACTTTGGCCCGCTCCCGTTTACCGACACGCGCCGCGGGTCGGTTTTCTCCTTAACATATTTTAAGCCAAGGTTCGTGCGTCCTCTAACGGCTTATTGATTATTAGGGTCAAAGCTGTCAAATTATTACATTAGCGGCTACACAGCACTCTTAGATAAGGAAAACAACCTTTGGCCCTCGTTCCCATTGTTCGTGTATTTTCCTCCAACCAGCGTTGGAAAAAGCGTGAACCCATCGAGTACCACCAGTGGAAAATTTAACTTCTAAATCAGAGTCTGTCAGAAGATGATGTCATTCATGCATATTGACGCTCGAAAGGAATCAAAAACCTATAATATGAGGTCCGCCTCCTCGACTTAAAATCATGAAATTTGCAAGAACCAATGCCATTAATAACAAGTACATATATTTATTTATTCGTGGTTTCACTCACTTTGTAAGTCGTCTAGCACCAACATGTTGCCAAGTGTCTTGGAGTGTACAATCTGTACTCTCTGGAAATCGGACTCCGTGTCGTAAAGTACTTTGTCAATGTCATATTCAAGTAGTCTCTCGTCTGTAATGTTTTCAAGATAATTATTTCAACTGTATCGGGTAGCTCCTATCTTTGCGGTTTGCAGAATGTAAGCTTGAACGTCCAGAGCCGTGAAACAAATGGTACACAAAGTAAATTAAATCTGTGATTAAAAGTAGGTACAGAAGACGACAGGTCTAATTTTGACTGTTGGTATCGTCTAACGACAATGCCATAAAGGTCATTTCTAAGCAACGCTACTTTTGATCTATATCTTCCTTTGCATATACCTACTGCTGAGTGTAATTGAATTTAACAAGTATGTACCTAACAAGATTACACGTTATGATGACATACCTACATGAGTAAAGTCTCCGACACGCCTAATGCAATATGCCTGTGGATTCCTGCCGGCCTAAGATATGCACTGCGATCAGACTTTGCCACGCGGTATTTCAAGCGATATGTGTATGGCTTAGGCACGAGAAAAAGCAGCTTGCTTTTGCTCGCAGTCTCAGCTTGTACAAGTTAATGCGTTAAGTATGGGTTTCGTGGTTTTCACACAGAAATGCAAAAATTAAATAAGCTTACCTGACGTCGGGTAATACCTGCCAAACAGGCACCTTTTTAACGGAGCATAAGCTTGCGATTTTATGACTTTGATGAATTTTTTCAGTCGACTTTCCAATGCTCTCGCCGACTATTGGCAAATAATTGAAAGAAAACAAAAATACAAACTGAATTAATGCAGGTACAGCTAACATGCGGAATTAAAACAACTCTGAGATTGTAATAGCGATTAAGGTTGAGCGTCTTCTGATACTGGAAGATTCTTGACAAAAACGCAAAATAAGATGTTACACTTAACAACTAACTGTCCAGGAAATAGAAGAAAAGAAAATCCATTTTATGAGTCATTTATGTGACCCATAGGACAGAAAAGTTATTAAGGCAAAATAATCATGCGTGGGATTCTAGTTATTAAGGTGGGAAAAAAATTCAAACTTTAAGTGGGGATGTAAAAGTTGCTGTCCATAATGCTAGGTAACTGGTAACTGGCTATAAATTGTGTTAGTACTGGCTGCTGGCTGGTGAAAGTTGTACAGTGGCAACTGTGAACTTATGCTAATAGAGTGCTCTTAAATATTTGATGATATTATGGTAAATTACTTAAATAAAAGTTATTAAAGAGAAAAGGTCTTAAAAACATTAAAATAAGTACACAGTAAGTAATTTATGACATAAGAATACAGTACCATAATTTAGTAATAAAAATGTACCCATAATGTAACAAGGTTTATGTACTGTCTTCAACTTACACACAAATATTGACAGTGCTTGATAGAGAGATATGAACAGCTGTTTAGTTATGCAGTCCTGGAAGGTTTTCATGATGTGGTTTTCATAAAATAATCAGGATTAAAGTTTACTATAGGTAATCTTGAAGGTACTGAATCCTTACAGTTACCAAAATGGAAAAAAATATTTATATTGCATAAAATACAGCACAAAAATCAAATTATAGAATTAGCATGGGTATAACATGACCAAAAAATATTGGCAGTAGTGGGGTTGGAGCAGAGATGGTGCAGACTGAGGTTCATGACAACAATATTTAGAATTGCTTAGCTAACCTGAACTAGAGAGGTAAACATCTATTTTATAGCCACGTTTGATTGTTGGAAACATTTTTATTCGTTTGCACTTCAACAATTTTTTTACTGAATTTTCCAGTAGTTTAGAGCTCTAGAAAATTAAAGATTACGCTCAACCTTAACACATTACATGTACAGATGCATTCACATCAAACTTTACAAACCAAAACAATTAATCGCAGAATGGGTCTTATGTCAGCGATATATGGTGCCCCTATGTAATGTGAGCACATCTGACAAATAATTTATTTTATTATTTCTGTTTAATTTGTTCAATTGCATTTTACTTGGGTTTTTTGTTCAAGAGTTTTTAGAAGATGTGGATGAGCAGATCTTAAATAAACTGTGGGTCATTTGTCAATTTAATAATTTCATTGGGAATAGTGATGCATCAAATAATACTTTATCAAATATCAAATCTACTTTTCGACAAATACACATAATTCATAGAGGTCTTACACAGGACTCGTTTTTATTAGATTTGTTCCAATTCACAGCATTTGTGGTTTCTTTTGTCTGTTTTTAGATTGAAATACTTATTTGAATTACTAAATAATATAGGTTTCAGATAGAATATAAACATTTGTTATAATATTCTTGCTGATATTGGGTGGATATGAATATTCGCTAAAAAGCTCCTATTCACCGAATATGAATATTTGTATTCCTTGCATCACTAATCAGGAACTTGTGTCCTTTTCAAAGGAAAATAACTAAAAATATATTGAAAAATGCAAAGCTCATAAGTGGGGAACAAAAACATAGTCCCACATTACTTGGTTAATCCTATGGCACCAAATCTCAAAAATGATAACTGTAGTCAAATGGTAACTGATAACATCTGTAAAGTCTGAAGATACTGAACTAAACAAACAAGTATGATTACAAGGGATAACTGAGCTGAATAAACAGTGTTAGAAGATTATATAAAATGTGATAGAACAGTATTAAAATTAGGTACATTTATGAAATATGAAATTGGACAACTCGCTTACAGATCAGATATTAAATGCGTCTCATAAAGCTATTATTGTCTTTACCTTGAAACTTATTAATGGCTCCTCGTTTTCTTCTTTATAATATTCAATATTTACGGTGACAAGGCCACGGTCGAATAATCTTACAGATACAGTCGTCCCTTTGCTTCCCGTAAGAATCTTCAAGGAGCCGCCGTCTATTTTAATTTCAGCGGCCAAAATGAGATTTGGTACGTATTCTTTCATTATGGAGACCATTTGGTCGAACACAGTATTTTGGCCGCTTTCATCTCCCAAGCGGGCTGGATCGATAGAAAAGTCCAAGAGCAAAGTCTGCACGGACATTTTAACATTGAACGGTAAATTATAATCTAGATTTACAAATTGAAAAAGTATTTAGTATTTTAACTGGACGGGACCGGTAGCAAAGGGATTCAGAGAAAGACAGAAAGACAAAAAGAAAAATGTCAAAAGAAAACTCAATTTTTTTCAGTCGCCCGTTCGGATACATGCATTGCTCATAGAGCTTATAGGACGCTACTATCCGAAAGAAAATCGATTGCGTTCATCGATTTATTAAGCTAGGTTCACATTGCTCTGTCGGGGTGTGTCGTAGTAAGCCAGGACGCTATCGGATTGGTGGATTGGCGCCACGCAACAACACACCAATATGCATAAAATCATCAAAACATTTGAACGGAACTGATCGCGTTTTGTCACACCACGACACACTCCGACTCAGTAATATAAACCTAGCTTTAGTCTTTATGTCAAAGAAGAATGTCTATGGGTCGAGGTGTTGGTTGCAGGTTTTTATTCTGGTAACACTAACCAGAACTGTCTTTCTGCCTTTTTGGTAAAAAATTGGATCGAGAGATTTCTTGTGACATGGCTGGAAATAATACCGAAGAAGTTGAGGTGGGTAGAATCAATAATTCACATTGAGTAATTATTTAACTACCCATATTTTATTCTGAAATATCATCCTTTCTGTAATTTTAGTGCGTTTTGCTGATGTGGCTGAGCTAACTTTCACTGTAGCATTTGTTTCATGTTCACCGGTTTTTAATTAAATAATTTGCTTCCGTCTTGCCTAATTGAGTTTATTTAGGCTCTTATTAGTGAAATATTGAGTGTTGTTTAATTATAACAAGTTCCTTACAAGTTGTTATAGGTTAGGATAAGTTAAAAAAAATGACTTGTGTGTTCAAGGGATCTGCTACAACTGAGATCACCAAAACGAATAGCAATGCAGAGGTCCCACCGGAGTTCCTGATCAAGCACCCGCTGCAGAACACTTGGAGTCTTTGGTTTTACGACAATGACCGTAACAAGACCTGGGAAGAAAATCTTATTGAGCTGACCACATTTGATACAGTGGAAGACTTCTGGAGGTATGTGGTTATCTTTACTGCTTCAAACATCTATGGGTGAAGAAAACATTTCCGAATGTTCTAAGTTATACTTACTAAGAGAAATGTAGCATACCAGCTGTTTTAGTTAAAGGTTAGTTGTGAGGCCTCTGTGTTTGTATCATTTGATGCACTAATTAGTTATGGATATATGAAGTGCCTAATTGCGTTAATTGCGATTTTCAAGTAATATTTATGTGCACTTAAATTGAAGCTGTAAATTCATTATGATATTTTGAGAGACAATAATAATCCATTTAATATTAACATGAAGGTGTATTTGGGCATGTTTTAGATTATACCACCACATTAAGCTACCATCTGAGTTGCGCCAGGGGCATGACTATGCAGTGTTCAAGCAAGGCATCCGGCCTATGTGGGAAGACGACGCCAACAAGATGGGTGGCCGGTGGCTTATCAGCTTGGAGAAGAAACAGCGTAACTCTGACCTTGACCGGTTTTGGTTAGATGTGGTAAGTTCATTTAGTTTACCTGCTAACACAATACACACTTGAGCATCTAGACAAGAACTAAAGTAACCACTATTCTGATTAAAGTTGTTTCTGGGAAAACCCAAAGCATCACTCTAATAGCATTGGTGGGCTATGTGAAGTTTTCTCAAATTCGCTACCCATCCTGGCATTTGAACTCAAGAATCAGTTGCTGTGTAGAAAACAAATCACTGTCCCTTTAGGCGCTTCCCAGACGGCGGGGTAATAAGACCGCGTATGCCCCGCCGACGCCGCCCGTCACTGCCCTCACTGCAAACACAAAGCATTTCAGTGCCTGCTGGGCATCAGTGTGCAGACTTTTTGCCTTCAAGTGTGTTGGTAGTATAGGGTTCCCGTTGCATTATCGTTTGCAGTGAAATTGACTGCAAACATTGTTCTACAAAGCGCCTTAGTAGTAAAAGCTCACAGTTCTGGCGGAGGATGCACGAAATGACATTGTATGTAATCTTACCATATTTTGCAGGTTTTACTCCTCATTGGCGAAAATTTTGAGCATCCTGAAGAGATCTGTGGAGCTGTTGTGAATGTTAGAGCTAAATTGGATAAAATTGGTAAGTAGCAGATCAAGCTCCCACTGTCTGATAGACAACTGTTATTATTATGTTCGATTGGGGACACTGGCATTGGGCCGGGTGATCGGTCTGCTTGTTGTGGGCCATTTCACCCATTTTAAAAACAACAACTTTTGACTAAAACAAAAAGAGATAATAGCTACTCATTTTTGTATCTGGTATATTTAATTAACAGACTATTTTCATTATTTATTACAACAATATCTCAATCCTAGTGTTTGCTTCTATCAGTTATTTGATTCATTAAACTTTTAGGTAATTGGTTAATTTAAGCAGGCTAGTAAGCAATGTAATGTCCTGTCACTTTCCCAATATTTACCAAATTTTTTAAAACATCTATTTCATGCTCTTTGAGGATTATATTCTTGAGGCGCCCTAGCCTTGTGCAAGAGGCGCAATGTACTAATTAATTCTAAAAAAGTGTCTGGTTTTACTAATTAATAATGTTGACATATTTGCATTTCAGGTATCTGGACAGCAGACACATCTAAGCAGCATGCCAACATAGAGATCGGTAGAAAATTGAAGGAGCAGCTAGGCATCCACGGGAAAATAGGCTTCCAAGTGCACAGAGACACAATGGTCAAGCACAGCTCCGCCACAAAGAATCTATACACCGTTTAGTTGTCTCACATAACTTGGCCCGTAACGAGTGGTGCGATAATATGGATATATGGGCGCTGACAGACTAGACTTAGAGTAATAGCATTTATACACTGTCAAACATCAATGAACAGTCACATAGATGACGATATTTAACTAGCCAAGGTAGTGTTGAAGGAAAAATTTAAGTGAGTTTATTTAAGTGTTAATTGATAGACAACTCACATTCGTTTTATGAATTTGTCTCGTGGGGTTACCAGTATCGTCATTTATGTAAATAATTACTTTTGTTTGTTGGTGTAGAACCAGTGCAAATGAGGGGTCGAATTGGTAATTGCTTCTACTAGGTCTACCTACACTATCTGTGTAAACAGGAAGCAAAGTCCTTTTTTGATTCAATTTTTAAACGGCCTGGCAATTATAATTATTTATTGCAATAATGTTTTTGCAACATTGAAGTCTGATAGCCCAAGTGATTATCTTGTTATCTCATAGCTATTGTTACACTTCTAAAATAATTTAAAGATTTTTATTTAACAGAAATAAGTACTCTTTAGGTTGATGTTTTGATAGTTTGTGTCGTAATAATATTTACCAATAATATTGTAATGAACTCTTTTTTACGAACTATTAAAATTTAAGTCTGATTTTTGTACTGAAGCAGTGCTTGAGTATGTTTGTCGTGTCGAAATGGTCACATAGGTGTAAGTCGGTTATTTCCGTTTCATAGTGCGCGTATTGACGCCACAGCTTATAAAAGAATTGGCTTGTATAATCTGTGGACGCCTACAATGAAACCTTTTTTGGTAAATAAATAATGTAAACTATAGTTTACAATAACTTAAAAGATACATTAATATTATAACAGTACTGCAGTTATTTGTACTATGCTTTAGACCTAGGTTTAGGTAACAAGTTGGAATCTTGTTTTGTCATTACGCTGTAAAATCGTTGCACTCGCAATAAACGTTGCATTGTTTGAACTCTGTATTTGTGTCAGTTAGTCGAAACTACATATTATTATATTTTGGTATTTTATATAAAAAGTACTAAAATACTTCGGCTTTCATTTTAATCCTACATTTGATGAGACATTATCACCAGTATCCCGGTGTAAAATCTAACTAGTACCGGTGGAAGTAGCCCTGGCGGAACTAGTGAAACTTTTCCTTCTCATTATAGTTCCGTTTGAAAATTATACCCAGGTACCAAAATATTGTAAATTAACGAAAAAACCAAAAATATAAAAAAGTGCATCAACAATATGTTGACCGATTTTCACCAGGTGTTATGTGAAGCAAACTGGATTTTATTTTTCAAACCAAGTAATGGTTATTAACCAAAAATGATCTTTGACACCCCAGTCTTGGACAGTCATTGTCCTGAGAAACGATTGAAGCACAGCCACAAATACCGCTAAAACTGGGTGACTCACAACACCCCGCAGTCGCTAGTCACCCCGTATTACGGTAACAAATTGACACTAAAGATCTGAAAATCAGAAAAAGACATTTGGTCATGTTGGCATCAGACAGGACTCGAACCCGCATCTAATGACCAAATGTCTTTTTCTGGTATTCAGATCTTTAGTGAAAAGATACTGCATGGAAAAATGCTAAAAAACATTAAGGGTTAGGTGCACCATAGTAGAAGTTAAAGTTAAAGTTAAAGTTTTCGTCAAATTTGACAATTTGACGACCAAGAATGACGTCGAATTGTCAAATTTAACAAAAAATTTAACTTTAACTTTAACTTCTACTATGGTGCAACTTACCCTTATCAAACATAAGAATTGACACTTTATTTTTCGTATTGTCAAATAAGCTAATGGTAAATACTGGCTGTTTGTCTGTAAGCCATAAGCCTTTGCCTCAATAAAAGCGCTAATGGGTGCGCATCGCTAACTTCTGAACAAGTAAAAAAAAATCCGCTTTTTTTCGATGGATGTGTTTGAGAAAGTCACAGTTTTATTTATTTCCTCGCAAATATGTTATAAAACGTCGTATGACATACGTGCGCTTTGATAATTAAGCCCCTGCTTTCTTACATCAATGCTCAATCTAATTGCTGTCTGTCTAAAATTATGCACTCTTCGCCAGTCCGCCCGCTCAAACCACGAAATAGTAGTTTTCAATACAAGTGCGGAAAGTATGTCATTTTGCACGAGTCTCGAGGTATCTTGGCCCGAGCCGGCAGGCGAGGGTCAAGACTCGGGACGAGTGAAAATGACACTTCCGCTCGTGTATCGAACAATGTTTTATAATACATTTGCGAAAAAAATATAACAAACCAATGCGAATCATTAACACAATTAAATCAATAGTAAAAAGGGCGGGAATGAAAAAACCTTTTTTTTTCAAGGCACCGGTTGTTTGCATTCAGCCTAGTAAAAAAAAAGAAGTAATTAGGTTGCATTTAAACTTAAACATGGAAGGAAATGCAATAAATACCTATTACAAATCTCCGGCCATTGTTAATACACAAACAGCCAACTTTAAGTAAACTGTTTCCGAAATTTAATAGTTACTAAATAACCCTTTATTTTGTCAATTATGCAATTGAAATATTTTTAATAATATTATATTCCCAGTTTTGATGCCAAATAACGTATCAAAAAACAAAATAAAGTGATTGAACAGACAACCTCTTTGGTAGGATGTATGGGTTTTATTAACATTTTCAAAAAAAAAATTGGAAAAGTAAAAAGCACTAGTGCGGAAAAACCAACTTTCCGCACGCTAAGCAGCTACGAAGAGTACCACTTTTAGAGCAACTGTATTAAAAATTTATTTTGTAAATAGGTAGCTGCTTTTTTTTGAAAATAAGAAAATTCCAAAATCTGGTGCGCTCAATTTCTAATCAAGTGGTTTTAACCAATTCCACACATTAATTACGGGATCTTGTAAACACACACTTATTGCTGAAAAGTCAGTCAGTGGGTTTTTACGTTCCTTTTAATAAAATCTAATAAATATATATTTTAAAATGGAGTTTGCTGTGTTTTTGATAGCGGCAACACTGCTTTAAAGCAAGTAGGGCCTTCCCCCCAGAAACACGGGGAACAATTTCATCGTTTCCGAGAATGGCAAGCTCGCACTTATAAAAGTGAATCAGAGTGAAATGATAGCTCAGTCACTGTGTACCGGAATTTCAAACAAGCGAACATCCAGAGTGCGAAAAGTTTTATTTTTATTTTTGACCTAATACATCTGGAAGGAATCTAATTTGACTTGGAAAAATGACATCTGGGAGTACTCACGGAGTTTCCGAGGTAAGTTATTTAAAACCATTCTACTAATATTTTATGTGCGAAATTTTGTATGTGTGAATGGCCGTGTTGCTCCTTTACGTAAAAACTACTGATTGGATTTTAATGAAACTTTACCAAAATGTAGCTTAAACATCTGAATCGCACATAGGCTACAATTTATAAAGAAATAATAGGTACTTTTTGTTTTTCAACTTAAGTTCATGCGGACGAAGTCGCAGGCGGCCGCTAGTTAACATCATAAATCGGCCGATTGTTTTCAGTTATTTCTGTCGGCACCTACCAGAATCTTGCGAACTTTGTCACTATCAGTAATTCTCATCTGTACTTATTGTAGATATAAATAGGTACCGTGCGATATTAAATGTTTGTTTTTTTGTTCTTTTCTTAACCTTCACTTGTTTTAACACCGATTAGAATTAGTTCCTCGTACCCCTCCCCATTTAAAAACTAGACCCAGAAGGCCGGTTGCCTACTTCACGCGCTAAACAGGGTTACGCACACATGCACCGAGATGACCCGCGTATGCATCACATGCATGATGCATGCGCCCGTACACGGATCTCGGTGCCGTTGACTGTACATTTAACTTAAGTTGCAAATAAACGAAAAGTTTGCAAACACCGATCTAATTCTTTGTTATTAGCAATCACAAGCCAAAAACACAGAACAGACTGTCAAGGAAGTGGTGCCTACTAATGAAAGCCCATCAAAACCAGCGGTTGGAATAAAACATCCACTGGAGCATACGTGGAGCATCTGGCTCTACCGAGAAGTCAGCAAGAACTGGCAGCAGAACCTTGTGGAGCTGATCTCTTTTAGCACTGTGGAAGACTACTGGTGGTGAGTTTAAGAGTCATTTTCCTAACACAACTACGAACCTCCGAATTTACTAACGCAAATCAAGGTGGAGCATTCCTCAGAAGTGTAGCTGTCCCTTTCAGCGGTATATTGACATTTTACGGGACAGCAAGAGGAGCAAGAGGTTGAGGCGTGCTTAGCGTTGATTGACTTTTGTGAATTCAGGGGACAATCTGATATTTATCTACCTGAAACGTGGTGTCTTAGGTCTCATAAGAAGCTCAAGATCACCCAGCTTTCTATGGAGAGGGCTATGTTCGGCATCTCGCTGCGAGATCTAGTCAGGAATGAGGAGACTCGTAGAAAGACTGCAGTCGCCGCTGTGGCCCAGTGGGTTAGCAGGTTGAAGTAGCAGTGGGTGGGGCACATAGTGCGCGAAGAACTTATGGCAGTTGGAGCTGCAAGGTTCTGGATTGGAGACCCTTTAGGGCAAGTGCTGTTTGCGGGGGCAAGGTTGACGGACGACCTGATATGCAATGTGGGAGGCCTATGTTATGCAGTGGACTTCTTGTTGCTGCTAATAATGAATCTGATATTTATACCCATTTAGTCAACCTTCACCCGATCCAGCTGACCGTCTACTTTATTTACATAATCGTAGTAATTTGCGGACTCAATGACTATAGGGATTCCCTCTTGGAAAACTTATTCGCGGTGGATAAAAATAAATTAAAGCTACATACCAAATTATGCGGATTGTCTCCCTTTAAAAGTTTTACAAAAAAGTCTGCCAAAGTTGGCGATAGGTGTACCTAATAGTCTATCTTTGAAACGTTCACTCGCTGTAACTTTTTATAGCCAGGGTCAACAACAAACAGTTGTCTGAAAACAACGCGAAAACGCGATGCGACGATCATTTTGTAGCAAAATCTGGGAGTCTTAATCGAACATACCTACTCGACCTTCCATTCAGAACAATCCATTTGATCGTCGATTAGTACGATACGATGGTCGCATCACATCGCGCAATCGTCGCGTATACGCGTTGTATTAGGACAGCGCCTAATACGCTTCTAAAACATTAGAAGCGTATAAGGCGTAGTATTAGTAGTAGAGAGCGTCGTGGCCTAGTGGTTAAGCACTCTGGCTCAGAACCCGGTGGTCCCGAGATCAAATCTGGCCGGAACACACCTAGGTACTTCATTGTACAATTTGCTGCCAACGCTCCGGTGATAACGGCGCGCGGGAGGCTCGCCCCTTACCACACTGGGTTCAAATTCCCTCGGCGAAATGTGGGCTTCTGAATGTTCCGTTCATCATGACGTCAACAATCAGTGTGCCTCTGACTAACCCATTAGGGATATGGTCGTGAGGGTAATGTTATGTTATGTTTGTAGTAGTATTGGTGCAAAATTGAACCCTTTAGTATTCCTTCACGTACAAAGTAAAGGTCTTTACTTATTTCTGGTTACAGTTTGTGAACTAGACATTATCAGGAACCATTATGATTATTCCAGAATTGTCTTTAATGATTTTGCGGTTAAGTGATTATATCTTCTTGTACAGCGTGTACCATCACATCAAGCTGCCATCGGAGTTAGAGGACGGGGATCAGTACAATGTGTTCAAGCAAGGCATGAGGCCTATCTGGGAAGACTCAGCAAACAAGAAGGGCGGCCGCTGGCTCATCACAATTGAGAAGAAAAGCAGGCAAGAGGTGGACAGGGTCTGGTCTGACTTAGTAAGTTCACAAGATCTTCAGTTAATTTGCCAATAGTGACACAGTCTCAATACTTCGTCATAAAGGCTAATCTGACAACTCTATGACAAATTCTATGAGAACTAAAGTAAAGTTAATGTCACATGGTTCAAAAGTGTATAGGGACTTTGTCGTTAACTGTACCACCACTTGGTCACAAATGTCGACAGCAACAAGAAAGAAATCGAAACAGAACGTTGCAGTAGTTAAAGTGATGCTCTACGGTTGTTTGAGATTTTATGAATAAGGGGGCTACCCCCGAATTCACAACGTCAATCAAGGTTGAGCACGGCTCGGATTCATGTCGTTCCGTAAATTTTCGTTCTATAGGACTAATAGGACACAGCTATATTGTAAGAGCTGCTCAACTTTGATTTGCGTCTGTGAACTCGGCGGTTAGTTAGTAAGATTCCGACATAATTCGTTATTAAGTCCCTTTTGCGAGCTGCCCGTGGCTCAGTTGCGACAGTGGATCGGAAACAATCGCCGTTGTAGAGCAACGCATGCCATTTCGCCTTCGGTAATCGGATGGTGACCCCGACTGAAATTTTAAGGTCATCTCCGTGCTTCCGAAGGCACGTTAGCGTTATCTTAGCTAATGTCAGTCGTTAAGCCTAGTCGGAGGTATCAGGGTGGCTTGATGACATCTGAGTGCCTATTCCAACAGATCAAACGCGGCGAGGAAGTAAACGCGGATTTCCATTGAAAGAAAACCGTTACGTCTACCCGCCACCAAACGCCGCGACCACGATGTCATACAAATCCGCGTTTACTTTCTCGCCGCGTTTGGTCTGTGCATGTCGTACTTAGCACTCAGACGGGAAGGTTTATTATCACAAACTTTACCTAACATTTTTTTAGACAGCCAATTAATAATATTACTTTCGTTTGATATTTGCAGATTCTCCTGATGATAGGTGAGAATTTCGACGACGCAAACAGCGCCATCTGCGGAGCTGTAGCCAACGCCAAAGCGAGAAATAATAAAAGTAAATTAGGTAAGCTTCAACAGTTATATTAAGTTCCACTCAAGTCAAAAACACTGTCGAAAAGGTTGTGCACATGGGTAGATATTTGTATGGGATCTTGAAAACGGACATAGATTATGATAAAAGTCTGTTTGGTTTTTATGCCTTCAATTTATTAATATCATTCGTAAGAGAGTGTCGGAGGAACTGATTCAGCTCATCAGGAAATTGGAGCAGTTCCAAGCGCAATTTTAATAGAAAGATCAAGATTTCGGATAATATTGAATATTTGTGACTTATCGGCGTTTTGGGTCGTGTTTATTTTGTTTTTGTTATTCTTTTATTTATTTTGTGTATGTCATAAAATTGTTTTTACAGGAATTTGGGTCACAAACAAAAACGACGAAGCAGCAGTCATGAAAATTGGATGGAAAATCAAAAAAATACTTGGCCTGTCTTTTAGAATGACTTTTCACGCTCACAATTCCAATAATACCCTGTACAGTTTGTAATTTTTTTGTTTTTAAGTTATGTTATGTTTTGTAAGTTACGTTGTCTGTACGTAGTATTAAGTTAACTGGTACATAAGTATAAGTGTTCTTAAATGTTAAATGTTTTTTTTTATTGCACACAAGTCTACAAAATTCGACCCAACCGCTAATGGCCTGATTGCTGTCAGTTTTATGCTTCACTTGTATTGGTTTTTATTCCATCTGATTATTTATATATAAAATTGTTTCCGACCTTTCACCTTTCCCCAATCCAGATTTAGCAGGCGTAGTTTCTCAGCTAACACCGATGAGCTGTGGTTGACTGGTTGACATTGCTTACTTCATGAAGGCTTTTGCCTTGCAATGAG
Organism: Udea ferrugalis; assembly: GCA_950022985.1. Classification (NCBI taxonomy): domain Eukaryota; kingdom Metazoa; phylum Arthropoda; class Insecta; order Lepidoptera; family Crambidae; genus Udea; species Udea ferrugalis. Next base: position 2,754,002 of record OX465521.1, read on the forward strand.
ATATGGTGATAGAGTTGAGATCAAAACAGGTAGTTTTAGGTACATACTATGTTTCATTATTTAGACAGATAGGCTGCTTGCTCTGGTTTTTTTGTTCAATTGAAACCAGTAACAAGAAAGAGTTACGTTTAGCAATAATATAAACTTTATTTAATAAGTTAAACGTTCAAGAAGACAAATACTTTATTTCTTACAATATGGTGCACGTTCGTGAGTTCGTCTGATTTCTTATTTCAGTTTCTATCGTCTCTTCAACTTTGTGCACTGTATCTTCGGCGCCTTCAATGCCTTTGTGGACGTTTTCTGCAAAAAAACACACGCTATAAATGAATATCAACCAAAATAAAAAGGTGTCTAAACTTTACTATAGGGTGAATTTTTCAATTGGGCGAGTTAGGTCAAACTTTAGCTTTAGGAAGTCATCATTCTGTATATCTGATTCCCAAATCATCTACTATTGTGATCTTTTATTTTCCAAGTATTAGTATTCGCATGCGTTAAAATAATTTTAAATTTCAAAAGTTTTGTTTACCTAAAGTTTGTGTTTCTTTCTCTACGTGATTTATCTCATAGGAACTAAGGAAAATTAAAAATGATCGGTGTGAAGTCCCAAGTCGAAATTTAAGTTCTTACTAACCTACAACTTTTTCTTCTATGACTTTGCCTTTGCTCATACAAGAGTTTTCTTTGTCTTTTATTGACTGGAACATTCTAGCAAATCTGCCCTTTTCTGGCGTTTTGTTTACTACAACGTCATTTTCATCATGTTCTAGGACAGTTCCATCGATGCCATCTTCACTCCTGACGATGGGTAAGACTGCTTGCGTCTTGGTCTTGCCCGCTTGAGGACTGGATTTATCTGAACCACAAGGAATAGTTTCATTTTCCGACTGCCCACCTTCACTTTTCTGGCCATCATCACTGTGTTTACTATGAACTGGACTCATTTGTAATACATCTGGAACATGTAGCAGATCTTGGAGTATAGGCGATTTAGACGGAGGTGAATTTGTCATTTTGTCAGGTATGCCCATAGATTTGATCTCATCCACCATCATTTCGCCATGATGAATAATGGGGTCCAGGGTGATCGTTTTCTTTATAGCAGTTTCTACTACTTCTATTTTATCATTCATTTGAGTAGTGACGGTTTCAACAGTTTCTTGAATTTTTTGTTCGCCTTTGTGAACCATTGAGTCCATATTATCTAAGGCACCCTTCACAGCTGTGTGTATTGCGGAAGACGGAGCTATGTCATCTTTGTTTATGTCGGGGATGTCGTGCGTGCTTACATTTTCGTTCTCAAGGTCGTTTATATTTACTATGTGCGAGCCGCTGACGTTCGCTTCAAGCGAGTCGATCGATCCAGTCTCTTCGTTCGTGTTTCCATTCATGTTGCCTGCATTTACATGTTCGATATTTGAGTTGGTGACGTCTTCGCTCGTGTATTCGTCGTGCTTGCTCATAGTTGGTATTTTTTGGAGTGGTGGTAGTTCCGTGACGGCGGTCTGTCGGGTGTCTTCGCTAACGATGCTGAAGTCGTTGTTTGTGAAGTCGGCGTTGGAGCCCTTGGTTGCGGTGAGAAGTGTATGGCATCCACCACAGGCGACGTTGTCTACGACGAACCCATTCATCGAAGTGACCCGCTTTGGCGAGTATTGATTGGAGGCAGCCTCATTTGTGTTGTCGGCGCCGTCGATTTCTTCCAAACACAGTTTATTGTGCCGCGCTTCCCCGCAAGTGTAGAGTAGGCCGTTGTCTGCAAGTAATTGGATGTAACATTTAGTGGCACAAATAACGAGGCACGACTGGCTACAACAAGTGGCGACTGGGCACTGACTGATGGGGGCTCGCCCGAACGCCAGTCATTATCGGACTCACAGGGCTATTGGAAATACATTACCAATGGCTGCCCATACGTGCTTCGGAATCGATTGCGTGCAAGGTCGTATATTTTTGTTAGTGGACAATCTGATAGGCAAATTGGTAAGCGATAGTTTGATTTTATAAATAAATTATATAGATAGTTTGATTTTATAGATAAATTGCTGTCGCAACAGACGCATCATAGTTCAGTAGTCTGGGGTGAAAGAGACCAAGCTCAAATTGATAAATACCGTAACTGTTGTAACGAGAGCCTGAGAGAAATTGACTTCCCACAAGAGTTTATCAAGTGCAGCCATAGTCAGTGTCAGATAGTGGAACATAAAATATTACTTGATGAAATGTATAGTAAAGTTGTTCGTATTCTAACTAATGCAGCTATGAAAACGAAAAATGCATGTAAAAATAGCGGAAGGCCGAAAAATCTATGTGGCTGGAACGATCATGTCCGTAGCGCTCACCGTGAGGCCAGGCTTAGGTTCAAGACGTGGGTTTTATGTAATCGTCCATCATCAGGGCCCGTCTACGTACAAATGTGTGAGACGCGGAAAATCTTTAAAAGTCGCTTAAAATGGTGCCAGAATAACCAAGAGCAAATCAAGATGGACTTACTGGCAAAACACAGATCTTCTAAAAATTTCACAAAGTTCTGGAAAGAAACATCTAAACACGATCTTAGGCCTGGCATCCCGACGAGTGTTGGGGGTAAGTGTGACGCAGTGGAAATAGCAAATATGTTTCGTGAGCGCTTTAGTGTTCAGTCTCCACTGGGTCCTTCTGATGCAGTGCCTAGTGCTGGGCCCGGGTGCCAGAGGGGAGAGGCTTTCATCTTCACGGCCGCTCAGGTCAGAGCAGCGCTGAGTAGGATGAGCGGTGGTAAATCCCCTGGGCATGACGGGCTCAGCATTGAGCATTTCAAATACGCGGGTTTTCATTTGCCGAGAGTGTTGTCCATGTTTTTCACTTTGTGCGTAGGTCACTCACATCTTCCACAAGACTTAATGAAAACCATAGTTATACCTATTGTGAAAAACAGGACGGGTGATATCTCGGACAGTGCTAACTACCGTCCGATCTCGTTAGCGACTACGATTGCAAAGCTGTTGGACAGTTTGCTTGACTCCTGCTTAGATAGCTATTTACATCTTCACGACGCTCAGTTTGGCTTTCGAGCCGGGCTATCAACCGAGAGCGCTATTGTGGGACTCAAGCATGCTGTCAGATACTACACGGATCGTAAAACGCCGGTGTACGCCTGTTTTCTTGACCTCTCCAAGGCTTTTGACTTAGTATCGTACGAAGTGCTTTGGAAGAAGATGGAGGACAGGCGTGTACCGGCTGAATTGCTAAATGTGTTTAAATTCTGGTACGCTAACCAGACAAATGTTGTCAAGTGGGCCAATGTTTTCTCTGAAGCATATAGGCTGGAGTGCGGGGTGAGGCAGGGGGGTTTAACGTCTCCCAAGCTCTTCAGCTTGTATGTTAATGACCTCATAGTCGAGCTGAGCAGCATGCGGGTCGGATGTCGGGTTGATGATGTTAGCATTAACAGCATCAGCTACGCTGACGACATGGTGCTGCTCGGACCGACGGCGAGTGCCATTGGGAAAATGTTGCGTGTCTGTGAGAGATATGCGGCTTCACACGGACTCAGATATAATACTGAGAAAAGTAAATATATGGTCTTTAAGGCCGCCGGTAAATGTCCTGATTACGCGCATCAATTTACCCTAAATGGCTTGTACATAAACCGCGTTGATAATTTCAAATACCTGGGACACTTCCTTGCCGCCGACCTTAAGGACGATCTAGACATTGAAAGGGAGCGTAGGGCACTAGCAGTCCGTGGTAACATGCTGGCTCGCAGATTTTCCCGTTGTACTGATCAAGTCAAGATCACGCTTTTTAAAGCATATTGTCAGAGCTTTTACACGGGAGGTCTGTGGGTCTGCCATACCAAGAGATCTCTAGATGTCCTACGTATTCAATACAATAACATCTTCAGGATGTTGTTGCGACTGCCACGTCACTGCAGCGCATCGGGAATGTTTGCTCAACATCACACGGATGGCTTTCACGCCGTTATCCGTAAGAAGACAACATCTCTGATAAACAGATTGCGTGGCAGCCGCAACAGCATTCTAAAGACGGTGGCCGACAGATACACATCACCTATTTGGAGATGTTGGGTGCGAAGGGTGATTGTGTGAGAGTAGAAGACACGTCGGTCATAGTCGCAATTTGGCGAAACACCCAGTACCTACCTATGTTGTTCCTATGTTTTTACCACTAACATTATTTCTAAGTTTTCCTGTCCTACTAACCTATATGAACTGTGAAAGTGTAAAAAGTTGTTCGAAATAAATTTATTATTATATTATATTATTATTATTATAAGGATGTCAGCTTTAATATAATAGTTTGAGAAATAATATTATATGAATATCGACTTGAAGATGGTATTTTTTGCTAGTTGCTCATAATTTATCGTACGATGATTCAGGTCCTATCCTTATGTGGTGACGTATAGTGTGAAACCCTGGTGAAGCCAAGTCAAAAGATCAAAATTACAGTAAATGCCAGCTACGGATACATCCAGTGGCTGCTTACCACTTATTTTTTTTAAAAATGTATATTTTTCGAAATGCTCAGATAGGTAATTTGTTCCTCTATTTAAATACAACAAAATAACACCTATTGCATTATTGGTGAATTTTATTGTTCTCTGCCTAGCTTAAGCTGCGGCTGAAGTATTTAATAATAAATAAGTAGGTATGTCTGTTCTTGAGAATCACTGACCTGTGACAAAAGCAGTGTGCATAGCCCCACATGCGACGAGCTTCAACTGATACCCATCGAACATCTTTTCCATGTCTATTTCCGTAGGTTCCGTGACATTTTCGACCTCTTTGGGCATCCCGAGCTGGCCTTTCTCGTTAGACCCAAAAGCAAGGATCTTAGCTTCATCCATGGACAATAGGAAGGTATGTGATGCTCCACAGCAAGCACTCTTGATAGGGATCTCTAGGGGTAGGACCTCTGGTACGTAAACTGTGGTCGCTGGGTTTGAGATGCCAAGTTTTGAGTTCTCATTGTCGCCGGTGACGAATACCGCTCCTTGCGCTGTATAAAATAAAAGTATTTTAACTATGAGGTGTACAGAAATACAGTAGGTACAATACAAAATACTTTTTCTAAATTCTTGTGACCGCATTTCATGTCTACAGACACGTTGATTCTACTTCAAAGCTTTATTGTACGTGGCGTGATAAGACAGCATTGAAAATACTGAAGTTTTCCATTTTTATTGCGTCGGAAACTGTCGGTCGGTAGAGTTAGCGAAAATATACAAGTATGTGTGCTAAATTGAATTTTTAATAAGAGTGCAAAATAAAGTCCTAGCTGGTTGCATAATGTACAAGAAACAAGGGTCTGAAATGTTGATAAAAAGTCGCTACTTGCAGTTGCGTGTTAAATTATTTCAATAATTTACAAGTAGCACAACGGGTATGCAAGCAACCATCCATAGCCAGAGCCTACTATAGTCCGTTCGCCTTAAGAATGCAGTATGTCAAACTTGTCCTTTGACCTAGCGCGTCCCCTAACCAATCAAATCTTTCCTAATTAGAAAGTCAAGTCCACAGTGACCAGTTGAACGCATACTTTCGAACGCAAAGGGTGTGGATCTGAGTTTTTGTGTGCACCAGAATTAAATTTGAAAGTCACTGCATTCTTAACGAGAACGGACTGTAGTATAAAGGAGCGCTAGCGAAGTCGCGGGCGGCAGCCAGTAGTCAACATTATAAAGACTCACTGGTGATGAAGACGGTGTGGTAGTACCCACACTCGACGAAGGCAATCTTCTCCATGAACTTGAGCTCGGTGAAGTGCACGGCCGAGCGCGTGTCCTCGCCCAGCCCGAGCTGGCCTTCCGTGTTTGAGCCGCAGACGAACACGCGCCCTTCGTCTGTGTAAACAAGTCAGGGAATTAGAGGTCACAGACTCTTAGGTAGACCGAGCACAGTATAGCAGATAGATTGCAGTGTGGGTGGCATAACTGCATGTTAGTGCATGTACTACATAACATGTCACTTGACAATTTGCCGAGCTAGGTATTCTCACTAACATCATTTCACATCTCGATCTCCTGCAAGAGAGCACGTTTAATCTCCTATTCGCTTCACCTTGAATTAATTGGTATTCTCCTTCACTTCTTCTCATCTACTTTCCTCTACCTTTGGGAAGTTTAGAAGATATTGCTTTTTAGCGATAAAACGGCCCAAGTTGTACATTCACGTATTAATTAAAGTATCCACTGGTCTGTAAACTGGTTGTTTTAGTGTGCATTGAAAATATTTACTTTCTTCTTCATTTTCTTGTAATCAAAAATCCAAAATGTATTATGTCGTAATCAATTATTCGTAATCTTTAAAAATGAGACCTTTCCTTCAGTTCATACCATGTTTCTTCCTAGAAAACTACCCCCATAAGCGACACTACAAGACGGCATTGTCAAGTGTATTTTTTTTCAAAACCAACTGGTTCGATTCCTGGCTAAGAAAAAAGTTTTCTCAAAAATCTGAGTATGCAGTTTTAGTTTTTGTCAAAGATCGTATCGAGACTCCATTTTTTTTCCAAATTCCTCATAGTTAAAGATTTCAAATCGAGTTTTCTAAACGAATGTTGAAGTACATTCAGTAATTTTTTCGCTACAAATAGTACAAATATGGGACATTTATACACTAGTTTCAATTATTTTGGGAACCATACACCCGCCACCCTAACCCATAGAATACTTTACTGTGTTAACTCATTCGACGCTAGTTTTCGTAGCAGCGCTACGATCTTGCTACAACATTCTGGACGGAAACAATAACTTTGCTTTATTTTCATTCACTATGAAAACGTGTCACCCGGAATTGGCGTGACTTTAAAGCCTTTGCGTGACGTCATACTCGTACTTTGTTGATCGATCCCTTATTTTCTAGTAACTATGTACTAAACTAAATTGCCATTTATTGCAGGGTCATAAAACGTATCGTAAACGTTTATGTAGTTAAGGACTTCAATCTAATTCTTGTTTCTTCAATATTTCAAATAAAATACTTATAATACCTATTAACCTATACCTACATTCAAATAAATACTAATCCGAGTAAGTGACGGGATAATCGTGTCCACACGCAATAATTTTCTTATTACAATTTTGGTACTTAGGTAAGTATATACCATCTATTTACCAGTAGGTACTCGTAAATAAATGGTTTGAATAACCTATCTACTTAGTCTAAACTCCAAAAAACTTAATGTGCTGCTTAAACCCGATTTCTTGCTGTGTAAACCAGTGTTTTTTTGGAATAGCCAACCATTTTCCAAAAAAAACTCCAAGATCGCTTTTGACAAAAAAATTAACTGCATTTACTTAAATTTAAAAAACAACACATTTCTTCAGCCGAACGTAATTTCTACTTCGGATCTATCGTCAAATGTCAAATTGTTCACCATCACAAAGTTCATATAACCTACCTGTGAGAATGGCTGTGTGGTTGCTACCAACGGAAACTTGGCGTACGGCAGTGGCGGTGGAGTCCAGCTCGACGCACTGTGGCACTGTGTGGTGTTCCATGTCGCCTGTGCCGAGCTGACCCTCATCGTTGCAGCCTACTGCGTACACCGCGCTGTTATCTGGTGATGACACAAATCATGAGATTACTAATAGGATTGTTTGCTAACCTGACTGATATGGCAACATAAGCGTCAGCAAAAAACGTCCTTCAATTTGGTCAAAGAGTAATGCGGCTTTTGCTTGATTTAAGTGGCAAAATTCTGAGTCTGACTCTTTAGAACAATTAAAGATGAAGGCCTTTTTTGGGTTAGAAGGTCGTCTGTCGTTAGCTCTAGCACGGTGGTTCAATTGTGTGTTCGAGTTATCTCTGCTACCACTGATGTGTGCATTATCTTGCCTCACATGTAGAAAACACTGTGTGTGTGTGTCCACTACCACCACCACACGGGACGATCATGACGCGGCGAGGCCTGGTCACCCCATTTTTTGGCCAAGCCCTCCTTTGTATGACACGTCTTACCTGTGACGAACACTGTGTGAGCGCGACCACACGCGACGAACATGACGCGATGAGGCTTGAGCCACTTGACACAGCTCGGCCTCGTCACCTCGTCCTTGTGGCCGAGCCCGAGCTGTACGCAAACGTTGTTTGTGCCGACTCACCTGTGACGAATACTGTGTGAGCGCGACCACACGCAACGAACATGACGCGATGAGGCTTGAGCCACTTGACACAGCTCGGCCTCGTCACCTCGTCCTTGTGGCCGAGCCCGAGCTGTACGCAAACGTTGTTTGTGCCGACTCACCTGTGACGAACACTGTGTGAGCGCGACCACACGCGACGAACATGACGCGATGAGGCTTGAGCCACTTGACACAGCTCGGCCTCGTCACCTCGTCCTTGTGGCCGAGCCCGAGCTGTACGCAAACGTTGTTTGTGCCGACTCACCTGTGACGAACACTGTGTGAGCGCGACCACACGCCACGAACATGACGCGATGAGGCTTGAGCCACTTGACACAGCTCGGCCTCGTCACCTCGTCCTTGTGGCCGAGCCCGAGCTGTACGCAAACGTTGTTTGTGCCGACTCACCTGTGACGAACACTGTGTGAGCGCGACCACACGCCACGAACATGACGCGATGAGGCTTGAGCCACTTGACACAGCTCGGCCTCGTCACCTCGTCCTTGTGGCCGAGCCCGAGCTGTACGCAAACGTTGTTTGTGCCGACTCACCTGTGACGAACACTGTGTGAGCGCGACCACACGCCACGAACATGACGCGATGAGGCTTGAGCCACTTGACACAGCTCGGCCTCGTAACCTCGTCCTTGTGGCCGAGCCCGAGCTGTCCCCACGCGTTGCCGCCAAACACGAATACTCGTCCATTCTCTGGAAGTAATGCAAGGTATTTATGTCTTGACATTGCCAGAAACAATAATGAAATAAAAAATAATAAATATCCCTGGACAAAATTCCACACGGCGCCATCTAGCCCCAAAGTAAGCTAATTAAGTTAGCTTACTTTGCTATTATCATGGGATAGACCACGAATTCACATACTTAAATTAAATACTTTTCCTTTTGTAAATACATACTTATCATACATAGAAAACACCCAGCCCAATACAAACAGACGTGTCCATGCACACAAATGTTTGTACTGTGCGGGGATCGAACCCGTGACCACTGCAGCACTGGTGTAATAGCTCACTTCTGAACACATTTGTGTGTGACGACCAATTTGGTTGAATGGTCAATACATCTGTACAGAATTATCTGACCCCAGACATAGCAGAGCTGGCAGATTGTGTGTCTGGAGAGTGACCAAGCTGAATGTTTCTAAATAGATACTTAAATAGATATAACACCAATCAACACTTATTATCGCCTTATTCACCACAAAGCTCAAATTAATATAGTTATTGCTGCTTTTGACATTAGCATGTGAGTAACAAAACACGTTATTCAATAAACTAATGCTGCTGCTGCACTGCCACATAGGAACTACAATCTCAACTCTTCTGAATTCAAATAAGGAATCGACAGTCAACAGTTTCCTTTTCTTTACAATTTTTACTACTCATGTAATAAACCATAAAAAGGTTGAAATATAACTTACGGCATATAACAGCGCTGTGCTCGTCACCGCATGAGATCGCGACGATGGGGTCGTTCTTGATGAAGAAGTGGCTGGGCTCGTTGTCGGCGAAGTGCGACTTGCCGAACGTGAACACCGCCCCCGTCTCTGTGAACATTCTGGCTGTCAAAGCCGTGGACTACGGTATGTCAGATTTTGACATTTATATGAGCATCCCCGAAGTCAGAAAGGTCAAAGTTAAGCACGCCGTCAAAACATCTCGACCCGTGAAATATCCTTTCTGAGTTCAGAGGTTACAGTGCCAGGGTAGCGATTCAGAACCTTGCAATTGACAGAGAAGGTGATTTTCTTTTGAGTTTAGTAAATCGATCAAATCGCGGAACCACTCATCTAGCTTCGATCGTGATTAGGAAAAACGTCAACTTTCATTGTCTATTATCTTCACTCTAAATTGGTTTTCTCCCTTATTTGGAAATAAATAGTTTTAAAATTTTATTTCTTTTTTTTTTTCACTCAAACGATCACGCCCTCGTAGTTATTGAGTTTTACAAAACGCCAAAATACAATCTCACTTCGAAGTGAAGTGAGATGCCAATTCAGAATGCCACCCCTCTGGCGGTAGTCATCTTCGTGACACTAGAGGGACCCAAACGAGAGGCCGACCATCTTTAAAACATCAACAAAAGTTAGTGCAATACAATAGTGCTTAGTTACTATGACGCTGACTAAGTTAATCTGACCATCGTCATTCTCCCGAAATAACTTGTGGTTCCTACCATGACGTATAAAATATCCAAATTATAATTTCCAACGCATAATTCGGCGTTACAAGAAAAGAAAATGTAAATCAGCCCTTCCAGCTCACGTGACTTCCGCCGACCTTGGCTGATGCTGACGTGCAGATCGGTATCATGTCCAAAATTAATAGCTCCTTTTTTCAAGTGAAATCCACGTACTATAACTGTCTAGATTCTAGATTGTGAGTTATGGGCACTTGTGGAAATGGCCTGTAATGCCAGTCCTTGTGCCACGCTGAAATACATTTACTGACTCATTTGAATTAGGTGCTCAAATCTGATAATATTACTATAAATATGAAAACTTTTATTTGAGGTTAAAGTTATTCTAAAGTTAACCATAAAGATATATAATTATGCAGGCATTATTGGGTCGTATTATTGTGTCGTGACCCAATGCTTAAACAGTCACACTCGGAACTATGGTGGGCACAAGTTTGTTTGGCCAGGCCGCCCAGTCCTACCCGCCACAAATAAAATTTTGTTCAAACCCATTCCTATGTTCTAAATTCAAATTAAAAAAAATATGCCATCATTTCACATTCAGACAAGGGAGTTGTCAGTGGCCGTCATAACTCTGGTCAAAATTAGAGGTTATATTTTCTATTTTCGTTTTATTTGTGTAATATACAAATATAATGTTTTTCTGTGAAGAAAATCAGTGTTGTGAGTGTGGAGGGTTCCTCGGATCGCGGACGAGTCAGTGACGCTGCGTTACGCTATTCGGTGAGTCTCGTAGCCTACCCTCGTAGCAAGAAAACAATTATTTTTCTTTACGTAATTTGGCAATTTTTGACAGACGTTCAACGTGTTTTTGTGATTTTTTGGAGTCATTTGCTAATCAAGTTAACATAACTTTGATTTATTATTACTTCATCTGATCTAGGCCTTTTCAAACGAAAACATTGCATAGTTATGATCATCAAATGACTGACGAAAAATGTTAAAGAAAATGGAACACAACACGCCGTCGAACATTTATGTGTTAGTGATCAAGTGCACTAAAAAGGAAATTATGGAAAGGTCACGGTTGCAGTGTTTAAGGACTTCCGGAATTTTAGTGCATTGTAGTACATCAATAAATATAAGCGACAACGGAGCTGATAAAGAAACATTTGTTTAAATATATGGGTAACAATATATTACCTAATGAGTTCATGTTCGTTTAAAAATACGATTGGTGAAGGATTTCATGAAATTGCTTTATAAATAAGGAGGAGATGACTTTTGACTGTTTTATTGCCCGACTACGGGCGACCCGTCATAGTTATAATGATAACAAATCTAAAAAAATGAAATGTTTTTTAATTAATTCGTCATAGCGTCTCTTTTCCACTACAAACATATACTTTTCCTAATTAAGTCAAGCAAGCTTTCTTCCGCATACTTGACCCACCATATTAACCTACCCTACTAAAGGGGTTAATGTGACTTAGAGTTATTATCTCCACACTTATTCCAATTTGGGCGTAATAAGAGCGGTCCGAGTCGTGCCTCGCTATGTCGGCCGTGGCATGCGAAGCCGGCGTTAGCGTGGACGCCATTTTTATTATTATACACTAATTACCATGTATTAGTGCAGCAATGCATAGGGTGCATGGACGAGGCTTTTAATGCCGTTGCAGTTTGTTAACCGTGACTGGAAATTAAATGAAGGAAAACAAACAAAGGCTTTTATAGTGACAAAGAATAGATAAACTTATATCAGTATATGACCGTACAGCTACTAGTACACAAGTTTAAACCAATAAGTTTGTCCAATAATATACTAGAGACATAAACTGAGGCCACATCCAAAGCTTCATTCGTTACACCACCATTGAGCTTTCACTATACGTTCGATTGATTTGTAAACATACAATAAACCAAATACACATTATGTTATAAGCCATAACCATAAAAACACCTACTTAACTTTTTAATTTTAAATAATTTGGCTAAAATACCTTTCAAAATTTTACTAGCACTGGCTTATCAAAGCCCGCAGTTAACCTGAGCGATACTGTAATCATTGTCGTATAAAGTTAAGCTTACGATACTAGATATAGGAATAAAGGGCTAATCTCCATAACTATAAAGGCGACCTCAATTGGTGACCCGGGGTCGTTAGCAATCGATGAACAAACGCGAACCACCACGACTACATGCATGTCAATGGACGTCCAAGACGCATGGGAAATTGAGTTTAAAATATAAATGAATTGCTAGCTTTTTCCCGTGACTATGTTCGCGTGGTGGCTGGCATTAGATATCGTAGATACCACCAAGCAATCGAGACCTCCAATTCTTTTCAGAGAGATGTGTATCCAAAAAATTAGCTTGCTTTTATTTCTAACCATGAACAAATTAATACTTTTCTAACTTTTAAACATTACCTATACTTCCATACTAACAACTATACCTAAACTTCGAAAAACGCTATTTAGAATGTTTAAGTCTACTACTTGCTCGTAAAACGTCTAGAATGACAATTGCTTCTCTATAATTAATTATCTACTATTCTATTTTAAGGTTTTTTGGTTCTTGGTTCATAATCATAATCTTTATTGCTTCGTGTAAAGATTATAATTGTGAACCAAGCACTTTCTCTTGATACTTGTAAACAACCTACATACAATTAAATTCAAGATGTTGATCACTCAGAGAAAAATCTTAACAGATTTGTGTGTATATCCAATTTAGAGACAACAAAGAAATCTTAACCGCGTTGAGGCGAGCTTTTTGCTAGTGAGTACACCCTAAAAAGATAGTTTTCCTCCTCTTTACCTCTTTATATTATTGTACGTACCTATATTATCGTATATATTTGATAAATCTATCAAAAGGACCGAGTGGAAAAAAGAGCGAGAGAAAAAGCCAATAAATTTAATAAGCTGATAAACCGAACATACACAATCATATCACCGATCTACACTTTGCTTATACTCAGATTAGATAGATACTCTGTTTGTGAAAATACAATTATGTTACACTCAACAAACATGTACACAGTGATGCTAAAAATAAACATTTTCAAACCTAATTTGTGTGAATGTGATTGGAAAGGGGTTTGAAGTGATTAGGGAATAATTTTCCAAAGTGAAATTAGAAAACTTTGCAAGATTAAACCAAATTTGCCAGATTAAACCAATTTTACAAGACACTCACCATTGTTGTTTCCATCGTCGGGATTTGGTGAAGCTGATTATAAAGTTAACACATCTATATAATTTAATCCAATCAAAGAGTGCTTGCTAATAAAACAAATTTTGAAAACTTTTTCAGTTGATACTTATCAACTCAATAATTTTTGTACAACATACTTCCAGAGTATTTGGCCCCATTTTTAAGAATCAAGACAAAAATGTAAACACAGAGAACATAACTAGACGAAAGGATAATTAATTGTCTATTGACAATAATGAAAGGAGAGGACAGCAACGGAAACAGCTAGCATGCAAAATAAAATGAACTAGGTACAAATCACTTAAGCGCCCATTTGTAGTTATGTTTGTAGGTACGTGGTTACAAACATAACATCGACAACGCTGTTGTTGACATTCGAGATGATAAAGAAGTTCACGAAAGCGTAAGTGCACTAGGGATAACTGTGATGATCCGTGAAGTGATTTGGTTGTGAAGTGTCTGTCACCTGGTATGTCGTCTGTCATGGCGACTATTGGCGACGGGCGCGTCGCAGGGGCATGCCGCGCGTGTCCCGGCCGCGGTTCGACTGACCACTCCACTCGCCACAACTGCCCACGTGCCGCCCTAGGTTTTGTTTGCCACACAATTACGCTCCTAGAAAAGCCTTGGATATTTTTTACCGGTACTTCCTCTTGGTTTCCAAAGTTACCCGAAAGTGAATTTTCTATGAAGTTGAAAGTATCCACTGGACCCCCGTCCAGTTTTGATAAGTTGTCCTGAACCACGAGCACTTGGCGCACCTATCTGCATATACGCAAGAAGAAGCTGTACAATGTTTCATGAATTTACAAAATATATATTGAGCTAATAAATGACAGATAAATAATTAATTATTTATGTAGATTTCTTCAGTTTTGGCTTTATATTTTTCGTTCTGAGTATCCAGTTGACAGTTTCCTCATAACAAAGTATAATCGTTATCTAAGTGTGTTATCTCACCTATGTAAACTAAAGGTAGTCAGAACAACGAGTGTAGTGAGTCTACTCCACTCAAAATGTAATCCAACCAATGAGTGTTGACAAACAGTTGGTAGGTACTTCCATATCCACTTTTAATTCCGTGTTGGGTGTAATTGTCATGGGAAAGAAGTTGTTAGGTAGGGTAGGTAATACTTTGCTTATAAATCAGGCTAATGATTTCTAATGTGTCCGTCTATTAAACACAAATTAATAGGGTTCTTCAGTTCATAAGTATTTAACAGCCTACGCCTAAGAAAAATAAGAATTGTATACGGCATATAAGGTTGTAGTACCAAAGCCGACATCAACATCACAAATTTCCCCCTCCCTTCTGGCGAGCAAAACAAGTAGATTCTTACATAAGTATGCGAAAGACGACGTTTCCTAAAATAGTCTAGATGCTAGTAGCTGATAGTAAGGCTTCTCGAAATAGGTAGTTTATAAAAGACAGATTTACTACAAGTCACGTACTAAAATACACTATTATAATGTCATTTTGTGGTCGTTGGTTCAGTTGGTAGTGATTGCAGTTACTGCGATGTGGGTCTTAAGTTCGGTTCCAGGACGAAATGTTTCATGTGACGAACATTCATGTTTGTTTTGTGTTATAGGTATCATATTTTTCCAATTTGAACACTAAACCTTAATCTCTTATTCCCACAGTACAAGATCTGTTCAGTTTGGGGTACAAAAACGTTTTTCTTATTAATTGTAAGACAAAGCAAGTCACCTACTTGGATCACTAGGAGGCTACAACCAATTTTTTGCGTGTAAGAGAAAATTCACTCCGTTGAACATTTCAACTGAATTAGAATCGTATAATTTACCTCCACAATATGAATTTGCATAACATAATTGTTCATCGTAGCTTTCCGCAAAGCCGAGGTTACGTTTTAATACCACTAAATGCGCGATGACTATCACAAGCTTTTCTTCATTGCGCGCCCTTGAGGACACACGCAGGCCCATTGATTGATTGTGCCAAGTCGGCTACTGCACTTACGATCATTCATCCACTTGACTGCACCCTTGAACTACTCCTTCATCGATTTGACGTTAGGCCATAATTTGCGAAATTGGAATGACTTGAGTGCTATTTTAAAAACCCTGGAAGGAATTGTACGACTACCTACTCGAGGTTATTGAGGTGGTATGGACAGGGCTATGATTAGCATTTCACTGCGTGATTTAATCGAAAATGAGGCAATTTGTAGAAGTAGTCAAGTCACTGACGTAACTCAGTAAGTTAAAGCACGAATAATTGGTGTCTTTTAGGCCAGAAAAGTTTA
Source organism: Udea ferrugalis (assembly GCA_950022985.1). Taxonomy (NCBI): domain Eukaryota; kingdom Metazoa; phylum Arthropoda; class Insecta; order Lepidoptera; family Crambidae; genus Udea; species Udea ferrugalis. Next base: position 2,769,784 of record OX465521.1, read on the forward strand.
AGAATAACTACCACTTGATGGCCAATGCAGCGTAGGATATTAACTGATGGTAGAGCTGATAGAATTTGTTGATTTCTGTTGTATGCTTTTAAGTCCTTCAACCAACCAGTCTGCATAGTTAGTTCCGCTGTAGACGTCTGAATAATGAACATAAATAAGTTGGCAATCTAATTATTAATTTATTTATTTAAGCACACCAACAGCAAGATGTATACAAAACTTCCACAAACATACAATGAGCTTAGTTCTTGTACATCAGCTAATTACAAGTATACATAACCTTACCAAAACAGTGAAGAAAAAACTGATTGAGTTACAAAAACCTAACTTAAAAAGCTAATTTATCTTATTACATAATAGATTTTTCACAAAATAATGTCACCATGAAGGTCGACATTTAAAGGCTTTACAATTTTCTTTTTGAAGGTAAAGAGTGAGTCTCAAAATATATCCATTTCGTTATTTCTGGTCTTATTCAATAAGTTATAAACAGACACTATTCTGTTAAGCGGTGAGTTCGCTCCTAGGTTGGTTCGACAATAAGGAGGGCAGAACGTTTTTGTTATTGGATGTCTAGGAGAAATCGAATAAATCTAATTTTCGTTCGTCTTTCAGCGTTCAGTTTTGCTTGTGTTTGAATTTACATATCACGTTTGACGTTTGATTCATGCCCTCAAACGTTGGATTTCTTATAATTTTTTGAGTAAAAACACCTTACACACCTGCTCTCGTAGAATGAGTTTCTTACTAGATCTTTTCAGCCGCAACAACCGGGAATCCACTAGACCAAGTCTTGGATGGAAGACTTTCACTTGTGTTGTTAATGATATTAGTTATTTACTGGTTAGTTTTATGTATTTAGCAGTATATGTAACTGTTGAGCATCAAAACAGCCCTAATTAGCACTAACGTTTTTCCGTGTAAAAGCGAAACACGCTGCAAACTTTCAAAAAAGATCAATCAGGGTGTGGCAGCGGATGTGAAATTGTTTCTGTGAATAATTTATTAAAACGTGTAAAAGTGGAAAAATATTTCCAAGAACACTCCAATGACGCAAGTGGATCTAAGTTCAGAAACCTCTAATTTCCTAAGTTCATTACCATAGGGTAAACGACTCGGCCATTCGGTCTTGGCGGGCACTTGGCAGGTACACCCCTTGAACCACGATAACTATGGATCTATGCTTATTTAATCAGATTGCGTGGAACAGTGAAATGCCAATGAACTACAAATTGTGGGGGCGGTGAATAGCAATCGTTTAGCGAATGTCTAGAAATATCAGAAACCTAATGCAAAGTGGTGTGTTACTTACATGAAAACATGAAAGTTATGTTGGAAATATATAAATCCTTACTAATATTAATGGGAAGGTTGTTTTTTCATATTTAGGCGAACACAACTCATTGATTTATTTACCTACCTTAAAAAATAAAGGCACAAAGGGCGATTCTTTTTAGGGTAGGTTTTTTAAAACCACATGGGTTTAAAATTTGACAACTTGATTTTTTTATCCTGATTTTGGCCCACATAAAGCACTGAAGTTCTAACTATAGTCTTGTGAACTACTCTGGTAAAGGTCCTATACCTTTCTCTTCTAGGGTTACTGTGGCAATCATTTATTTAGTTTCCTTTAAAATAATTAGCCAAGAAATATTATTTACAGCAAGAATTCAAGATTTTTGGTAGGTATGACTATTAAACGCTGTTTAAAATTAGAACTGCAAGCAAGTTCAGAAATACAAGAATTCTGACAACGCAGGCAGCTATTTGTGTCGTGCGTGCGGAGTGAGTGAGGGTAGGTATCCCTCTTGATTGATGGAGCTGGCTCGCGTCCGAGTCTGCCTCCGCTAGGGTGTCACCTTCACGGAAATATTCCTAAGTAGAGGCCGCCCGCGACTTCGTCCGCGTGGACTAAGTTTATAAAAAAAATGAAATATATCTTTATAAATTGTAGCCTAAGTGTTATTCAGATGTATAAGCTATATTATGGTAAGGATTCATTAAAATCCATCCAGTAGTTTTTACGTGAAGGAACAACACGGCACATCCACACATACAAACTTTTTGCAGCTGCCATATTAGTAGGAAGTGGACTGGAATAGATATTTTTCGTACCACTTGCTCAAAAAAGTTACATTCTAGCCCGCAAAAAGAGAACATAACAATAGTCATTTTTAATCTGTTGAAAACAGGGAAAGAAAATTGTACTGAATTTCATTCATCCCCTAGGGAGAAAATGTGATTTAAATTTGGAATACTGACCGAGGTTTTCGAGCGCTAATTTGAATAAGAAGTTATAATTCTTTCTTTATGACCTGCCAGTATTATATGTGACATAGTATAAAACAAAGTCGCTTTCTCTGTCCCTATGTCCCTTTGAATGCTTAAATCTTCGAAACTACGCCACGGATTTTGATGAGGTTTTTATTTATAGATAGAGTGATTCACCCATTGCACAGGGGAATAATGCGAAGCGGGGGCGGGTCGCTAGTATGTGATAAAATAGAAAAAGTTTATCATTAAATATTTTTTCGCAAATGGTACGAAAAGTAGAGTATTTTCCTCGGTGATAAAGATGTCTTAGTCTTGGGTGAACTTAAATCCCTCGCTACACTCAGGACTCGTATTAAATCCCTCGCTTCGCTCGTGATTTAAGTTTTTAACACCCTCGCTGCGCTCGGGAGTTAACCTCGAGTCCTTCGTTACGCTCGCATTTTCAATCGTCACCCGCGACAGAAGACACTGCTTTATCCCCTTGGTTAATAATCTACTATTTTTGGATTGTTTATCTTATTATTTTTAATTTAAGTAAGATTAGAAATTAGCAAACTTTACAAAATTGTGCGACTCAATATAAAAATGGGTTAGTTAAAATAAATGAATACTTTTATTAATAATACTGATCGTTACATGAACGTTGGTCCTTAGTAAGAATCAAATGCATGACTCCCGACATGAAGGCAAGATCATAGATATGACTAATCACCGCCAACTCTAAGAAATAATCAACAAATGTATTACTAAACTAAACAAAATACGGATATAATAATGCGTTGACAAATTTTACTGTGCTGAGGCGTATCTGTAATTGGTGATCAATATTGTTCTTTATTACATCTGCTATTTTTAAATAGCAGAGCTTTTGTAATAACCAGCAATCAACGTTTTTTTATTAGTTTCTAGGCATAATTCGTAGCAGAATTCCGTAGCAATTCGTAGCAGAACCCTACAGTCACTATGAATCATTTATTATTGTTAGAGCTTTTACCAGCACTTATGAAAGTCTAATAACTACTTGAGCACAATAATAATACTTTACCTGACGCATTAATTTGTAGCATTATTTTGTAGAACCTAGAATATTTACACACTTACAGACGTTTTCTTGTACCGAATATATTGGATACAAAAGTGCAGGCCATGTAATTCGACCATACGATTAATATTATAACACGAAGACAGACAGAAGATCTAAATTGAAGTTTGGAGACGAATTTCTGTATACAAAAATATACAAAATCATTTATTTCAAAAAACTGTTTCACGGTACATTGTCAGTGGCACCCACACTAGACATAGTATATCTGTGCACTTCTTGTTCAGCTTCAATGCCAGCAGAACGTGGGGTATGAAAATAGGCTATGAACATAGAGATCCTCTAAGCTGAAATGACACGCTTCTCCACCGTATCAGTGCAGAAAAGAGTGCTTGCTTGTGTGCATAGATGCAGTAGAGGGAAGCGTCATTTCAGCTTAGACGATTCCTACGTATTAACCTGTCAAATGTGAGAGATACCTAGTTGAACGTCAACTGGTATGAATCACCATCGATCTAGCTATGAAGGCTCTGAGGCCGTACCTAGACTGACCACAGCCACGCGAGATCTCTATCAGGGTAGCTTTTTAAACCGTCATAGAACATTACAAACCGTTCGTTTTAGGATCAGGTTAATTGGTGTAGTTATTTTCGCTTTTGAACGTCATATTCACGGAACCTATAGGAATGTAAGGTCGGAAAGAAAATTTTTTGGATAGGTATTTAATGGAACGTAACATTATTTCTTTGTTAAAACTACAACAATGATTACAAAATGAAATATGCACAATAATTAGTAACTATATATTTCATTTCTCAAATACCATCATGATGATGGTGATGGTATTTCTGAAATAGGTCAGCACCACTGGATGGACCTACAAATCTGTTCAAAAGCTCAACATTTTCATGGCGTACCTATTTGAAATAGCTGTTAGTATTCGTTTTGTGATTTCGAGTGAAATAGCCCAACTTGCGTTTAAAATCAATGAATCTAGACTATAACCAGTTATTACGACGACCGATTTGGTATTATTATTGAGAAGTCGGCTACTATACACCAAAGTTCGCGGGTTGGATCCCCGCGCAGTACAAACATTTAGGTCCATGAACATGTCTGTTTGTATTGGTCTGGGTGTTTCCTATGTATATTAAGTATGTATTTACAAAAGAAAAAGTATTTAAGCATGTCTATCCGTTATCTAGTATCCCATAAAAACAGGCTATAATAAGCTCATCTTGGGGCTAGATGGCGCTGTATGAAAGAATGTCCAGGGATATTTATTGTTTTTATTATTTTTTTAAGGAAAAGTTTTCGTCAATGAAACCTACTTAGTAGTCACTTTTTTCGGCGATGTGAACACGCGTTGCTACAAGTAAAGCTCGTAGCTAGATTTGATTGCAGACATTAACGTTGTAACTTTCGTAGAAAGTTTATTGTTTGCAAATAACAGGCTTTGTTTACTCAAGAAGATCCATCACAGAGTTGAAATACACGACCGTACCTAATACTACCTTCTAATGCGTGTTCAACACGCACTCGTTCTGAAGAAAAATAGCCAAAACAATTGTTAGCTATGAGACTGGTAATTCTGTAGTTTGCGACCTCTGAAACTTTGTGGAACTTATGAAACATGTTTTACAAGGCATGTAAGTAGTAAGTGTACAGGTTGTTGTTATCAAACCTTGCCGAATTCTCAAGGAAGGTCACGATCGAGCAGAAAATGCAATAAACCTGATGAGGCTAAATATTCAAACTTTGTATGAAGCGCTAACTCTGAATGTGACGGATAATCTTATTAAAGCTTTAGAGGAAGCCGTGATTTTTTAGTAAAAGGTATTTTTTTAAAAATGTGTTTGTAAATTAGGCAGTTAAGACGGCACCTGACTGGAAAGCAATCCCTTATATAGACTAACATGCATAGTTATAACAAAAACGAAAAAAAAGCATTAATTGATAACACGTTTCTGGTGCGACGACGTGAAACGTTGAGCAGAGTCGGGTAGCCGGCCTCGAAATAACTCCTTCGGTCAGAGTTCCTCCTTCATGACAGTCGACAGATGATCGGACGGCACTCTCACCACAAAGGAACTCTCTTCACTAATGAGAGAAGACGAAGGGTAGGCACTGCCGTGCCTGGAAGCATGGATACATAGCGTGCGTTGCTATTCGGGTCATGTGGATTCGCGAGTGTTTGTTGTTCACCCCTACGTAATGTCGACTAATCACCCTCAATGATTGCCCGCCAGTAACTCGAATCAAGGTTTTAAGGTTATGCACACCGTATCTGATTCTATCGATTACTCGACATGCTATGTGGAGTAGCTCTAAGTATGAGTAGATGCGATCTGACATTTAGTAGTTGGAAATACTATAATGCGGTTGCAAAGGCATACAGTAAAAAAATGGAAACCTGAACCATTTCTTTCATTGGGTTACAATGTTTTGCTGTAGGTAGCAAACAAAGAAAATTGTACATAGAAAAGGTTGAATTTTGAACAGTGTGTTATTGCATTCCTTCAAACTAAATGCTATAGATGACATCACATTCTGTTATAATTTAGACCAAGAAAGAAATATTACTTATGATTTCACTTGCATTCAACAAAGCCTACATAAAATGTCATGTAATTTTGTGACAGCTTACTAGCTGTCACAAAAGCTTTAAGCGAGGCCAATAACTGTAGACCAATATACTTATTGGTCTACAGTTATTGGCCTCGCTTAAGCTAATCTCGGTTAATTTTATTGACGTGTATCCGGTTCGTCCCTTCATAGTACAGACAGACATTGGCGATGTCGTTATCCTTTAGAGATTACATATCGTATACAAACATATTATGACTCTACCTGCCACCGGTGTCAATAAGTTGTTTCAGTACTGGAATGAACCGACAAGAAACTTATATGAAAACAATAAAACAATCAATATTACGTGAGCTATTCGTCACTTTGATAACAAGAACGATGTGATGGGAAAGGTTTGCATGTGCGTCCACGTGTGTTAGGCACTATTTACATTGGTACAAGTTCAGCTGAAAGTATTATACAAATATTTCAAGGGCTGTCCTTGCCAACAGCTTAACGTAAAAATCATGCCTAGCCTATTTCTACATCAGTTAACCTAAAGCCTAAGCTTGACGTTGGTGTGACACACGCCAACGGTTAAAGGCGCAATTTTTTAAATGCAGAGACCATGTTAAAAAAGATAACACTTTAACAAATAAGGACTCACGTTTTGTTAGCTACCAAATAAATAAATCAAGATATTATCCGCTAAGAGTAATGAATCATAACAAAGCACACAGGTGAATGGAACCATTCCAGCCAAGTATATGAAGTAAAACCATATTGCAAAATGCTATAAAAGAAAATATAGTGTTATGAGTTATCTTTTAACTACTTAAATACGTATTCCATATTTTTTGTCGATGAAATGGACACTTAGTTACGCTGTGGTGTTTTATTTCTATTTTTATGTAGAAAGGAATAGCGTTCATATTGGTTTGTTTATCAGGTTTTATGGACAATAATGCGGGTATACTTTGCGTAGAGTAACCACATGGCTCCTTACAGTGAGACACGTCCCAAGACCACCTTACATGTTTAAAGGTAGTATCAATATATTTCGGTTCTCTATATCTTTTTTTTTTTGGGTCACCACGCTATAGAGCGAGTTTGCTCTACGAAACCCACCGAGGAAGTAAACTCGGATTTAAATAGAAATAAACGGTCACCGGGCACCAGGGACTGCGACCACGATGCCATACAAATCCGCGTTTACTTCCTCGCCGCGTTTGGTCGGGCAAATGTTCTCTTCCACTTCGGTGGCCATACGTTTGAATGATGATGATGACGTGACGTGATGTTTACACGTGTCCAAACTAACCTGTGTTAGTAACTTCACCCCTCCACTGCCCTCCTTTTTAACATAGCGCACACCTAAATTGTCTATTCGCTTTACCTTGAATTATAACTCTCCCTAATTTGTATGAAAATAATTTTAAAATCTTATCATGCCTCGTTTTTTTCACTCAAACCATCACGCGCCGCGACGTTATTGAGTTTTACAGAAGGGCAAGATCAGAGTGAAGTGAAGCATTGAGAATGACACCCCAGTATGTGAAATTGATAAAATTATTTGCTTCCTGGCGATATCCAGTTCTTCTGTAAAATATGGGTCTCTCGTCTGTTGAAACATAAGCTGGTCTGAGGTTTTTTTGTAAACATGTTTCGATCTTCATTCAAAGGGTGCCAAGTTGGAACGTGTGCCTAGACACCCTTTCCCCTTCCTTTTCCTCCCTTTAACCTCTTTCTTGTGCCTTTTCTGACGTTTCGAAAGCTCAAAATCATGTTTAAATACTTTTTTCGTACCACTTGCTCAAAAAAGTGACATTCTAGCCCGCAAGAAGAGAACATAACAATAGTCATTTTTAATCTGTTAAAAACAGGGAAAGAAAATTGTACTGAATTTCATTCATCCCCTAGGGCGAGAATGTGATTTAAATTTGGAATACTTACCGAGGTTTAGAGAGGAGGTACCGAGAGCGCTAATTTGAATAAGAAGTTTTAATTCTTTATTTATGACCTGCCAGTATTATATGTGATAAAATAGAAAAAGTTTAATAATAAGTATTTTTTTCGCAAATGGTACGAAAAGTAGAGCATTTTCCTCGGTGATAAAGCTGTCTTAGTCTTGGGTGAACTTAAATCCCTCGCTACACTCAGGACTCGTATTAAATCCCTCGCTTCGCTCGTGATTTGAGTTTTTAACACCCTCGTTGCGCTAGGGAGTTAACCTCGACTCCTTCGTTACGCTCGCGATTTCAATCGTCACCCACGACAGATGACACTGCTTTTTCCCCTTGGTTAATAATCTACTAATGTCGCTTCGTTGGCCTTACTTAAGAATATTATGATCCTTGACTTCGCCCGTTTTAGTTGTCAAAACTGATGGCCGCCCCAGCGCTCACGGGCGGCGATTGTTTGAACGCGGTGACCAAGGCGACGGTATCGCCGCATCTCGCGCGTGGTAACGCTGTTTCGGTCATTCGGTCATTGATCCTATTATTTATACTCAACTTTATTTCTTTAAAGTTCAAGAATAAACGACTTCTTCGTAGGTGGTTTATTTTGTGATAAGTAGAGGCGACTCGTTCGCGCAGTGGTTATGAGCGCTATTTGAGACGTAACTCGTCTTTGAACTGATGACATCATAGGACATATTATTATAATAATATATCAGTAGAACTGAAAGCGAATTAGGTACAGGCCACTAACACCACAATGACAATTTTGTATGATTTAAATTTTGGTGCATGTGGTGTGTTAACAATATTTAATAATAAACGGCCTATTCACGTCCCACAGCTGGGCACAGGCCTGGAGGGTAGCATATTTTTTTGTTTACTTCAACAGAATTATTTCTATTGCGTTTCTATTTTCAAATACTTACCTTTGTTGCTGGATTAGCTTTTATGAATCACAAGATGGTGCCCAACGTGGTATTGCGTTACTAGCGCCACCTGCCCCTTTAAATTGTATTAGTTAACAGGCAAACAGGAGTGCCTGCCCAACCACAGATGCTTGTGTCATGCAGAATTGTTAGTTACTTATTACCAAAACACAATGTAGGTACGCTTCGGTACAGTTGGGTTCTTCACCACATGAATAGTGAATTAATCATATTTCATCAATGCTTTCATGTTTAGAGAATAGGAACGGTTTAAGTGAGTAAACATAACCACGAAGTTTATTCGTTATGCTAGACTGTTACAGACAAGTAATGCTATTCGCCGCTAGATGGCGCTACATGACATTTAGATGGGAGAGCGTAGAGCGTTTGCTAATGGATAGTTTTGGGCCATTTTTTTCTGGCTAAAACTTTCAAAGAAATTAAAGTTTTCCAGCGGGCCTCTTTCTTTAGGACAGCGACTCTTAGGTACAGCCAGGCGACTCTCTGTGACATTATATCATCTCCATCTCCCTCTGGAGATCACGTTCACTTCAACTGTCTATCCACTTCACCTTGAATTGGTACTCTCCCCATTTGCATGGATATAATTTTAAAATCTTATCGGCTTAGTTCGTTTCACTCAAGCGATTACAATCGCTACCTAGTTAATGTGTTTTTACAAAATGCCAAAATCAAAACACCCTTCGAATTCGTTCGTGGGACGTTCGAAGGGTGCGTCAGGAACGCTCAGCTGAGTACTTAGTGCGAGTTTTCAATCAAACACATCGAGAAAATTAGCACGGATTAGTATGGCTGACGTAGCGGCGCAACGCCTCTGGTGATGGGCCGAACTTAACCTTTTTAAATACTTAAGAGGACTACTAGACCTAACTGAAATCGAGAATTTAGACACACACACATAGACAACCGGTATATCGCCATCTATCGGCGCAACATGAAACTACCGTGTCAACATAAAACTACAATGAGATCTCGCCATTTTTCCAAGAGATGTCGCTCATCTACACTTATAATAAATCTGTAGAGGCCAATTCTGTACATGAAATAAATTTAAAAATTAACAATCAAGAGGTGATTAAGAATTGCTACTGATGCCAAAAATGCAATCAGTAAAATTTTTGTCTGAACAAAAACTACTCGACGACTTTTTTAACGAAATTTGAAACAATTATTCTTCATACTCTTGGGCAGGTTATACCTATGTATACTTTTCGTTATGCTTTAATCAATAGGAGCAGAGCAGTATACAGCTTATGAATCGGAATCATGTGCTACAATTTATAAAGATATATTATTTTTTTTTTAACCTAAGACCACGCGGCCTAAGTTGCGTGCGAACGCTAGTCAATAATAAATTAATTACGACCGGAAGGAATTTCACCTCTATTGTTACATTATACCTATTAACTAACTAGCTGCCACCAGAGACTTCGTCCACCTGGACTCCAAAAAAAACAGGTCTATAAAATAGTTTATGGCATATCTCAGATTTAACAAACGTAGGTATGTACAGTGAACAGCACATCAGGTTACTCCATTTCCGTTTTGTCTCTCGCTCTTGCCAAATGACATTTCTTTGCAATAGAGCAAGGAGGACTGACCGGAAATCGGTAGCGTGATGTGCCAGCCACCGTAGCATCATAACATTTTATTAAAATCGCCCAAGCCGTTTCGGATGAGTTTGGCAACGAACACTGTGACAGTGTGTGAGAATTTTCTAAAAAAATAAAAAAATAAAAAAACAAAGAAATAAGTTCATTTCAGAAAACATAACGAATTATCAATTGTAAATAATGATATTTAATGATATCATTCATGACCTAAAAACAATTGATAATTTTACTTTACTTTTGATATTACATTAAAGCACCCATAGATCAAACAACAAAATAGACAAGACATTTATTTTATTTATTACTAGCGGCCGCGCGGCCGCCCGCGATTTTGTCTGCGTGTACTTAAGTCGAAAAACAAAAGTTTCATTAAAATCCATTCAATAGTTTTTACGTGAAAGAGCAACACGGCACATCCACACATACAAACTTTCGCCTTTATAATATTAGTAGGAAGTAGGATTAGTAGGAAGTACTAGATATTTGTGGGTTGATGGAAATTTAACTAGAGAGGTGTTGTTGGATTAGTATTTACTGTAAAAGTGACACTGGGTATAAAAACAAAATATTAAAATAATAATGAGACTATAGGTGAATATTTTGTATTTCAATCAAAAAAGAGTACCTAGGCTAGTACTCTTTTTACGTGCGTAAAAAAATAATTGTATGGATAATAAATACCTAGTATTTAGTAATTGTATGGATGGCTGTGAATAAGAAATAGAACTCATTTAATTAAATGTTAAAACTTTTATTTGGTGGGATCACATTATTTTTTATTAATTTTTAAATTTTTATGTTATGACTTGTAACAGACTTGTAAAATGGACTGTAGTCAAGTTTTCACTTTCTGGCCATTTTGCCGGTTAATGTAAGCGTATAAAAAGTACAACGTTTAGTTTTAAGCTCAAATATTTAGTGATGGCTAAGCATGGGTTAGTTTTAAGCTCTTGTTAACGAATTATGTTGTTTAATTGAAGCTATTTAGGTGATAGTAGTGGATATGAATCATGTTATTCTGGAAAAGCGAGATGACATGCTTATTATAATAATATTTACCTATAATTTTGAAAAATAGTAAAAGCACTGGTTATGATGACATAACTACAGAAATATTAAAACAAATACCAATTAAATTATCTCACATTTTAAGTCACATTATTAACAATTGTATTTCAAAAGGCACCTTTCCTAATAAATTAAAAAATAAATTAAAAAGTACAATCATTGTACCTCTTTTCAAGAAGGGTAATAGACGTGATATTACATGTTATAGACCAATAGCATTGGTGCCAGTCATTTCGAAAATATTTGAGCGAGTGATTTAAAGCTCCTTGAGTAACTATTTTGAAAAATATAACATCTTTGCCGAGGAACAGGTTGGTTTTAGTTGACATGCGCCCTGTACATGGACTTAACAAAAGCATTTGATTGTGTTGACCATGGTATATTATTAAAAAAACTGTCTGCGTATGGTATAAGAGGTAACGTACTGAAACTTGTTGAGTCGTATCTGAGTTGCAGAATTCAATCCACTAGAGTCACCAGAATATGCCCTTTTAAAAAAACTGAAATTAATTAATATTCAGAATTTGAAAACATGTCACTTGGCGTGCCACAAGGTAGTGTCTTGGGGCCACTGTTATTTATAGTTTATATAAATGATCTGCCAAAAATCACCAGTCACCAGACAGTATTATTTGCTGATGACAGTACCATTGTTGTATCGGGACCTGACAAAGTTCAGTTAGTACGCGAAGTAAATTACACTATGGACAATGTTATAACTTGGCTAGATACGAACAATTTAAAAATTAATCTTACAAAGACGAACGTAATGACATTTGGAAATAGAATTCGTGAAATTATTGGAATGGACATTAGGTATTTAGAATATAAAATTGACCAAGTAGATAATACAACTTTTTTAGGTTTAACTGTTGACCATAATTTGGATTGGAAGACTCATATTGAAAAAATGTGCTCGTCTAAACCAGCATTCATATGCCCTCTACATGCTTGCAAAGACAGTAGACATTGACGCCGTTTTGACAGCATATCACGGATATGTCGTGCCCCTTCTAAGGTATGGTGTCATGTTCTGGGGTAATTCAACAGATAAAGGCACAGCATTCAAGGCCCGAAAGAAATGTGTTAGGTCTGTATTTAAATTGCATCGGACCATTAGTTGTAAGCCCTATTTTCGAGAATGGTAGCTTTTAACCCTACCCTCCATATATATCTTGGAAACAGTTTTATTTGTTAAAAATAACTCAGAAAAATTATTAAAAAAAACGACACAACTATAAAATCAGCATGCCTAGGAACAAAACGGCTTTATTCAACAAAAGCATATTTTGCATGGCATCCCGAGTCTTCAACCACCTCCCCAAATCTGTCCATGAGTTGGGAAGTTTTGATGAGTTCAAAAACGCCGTTAAAGGATTGCTTCTTGAGAAAGCCTCTTACAGTGTTATTAGATAAACTTTGAGGTCACGTGTCTCTTTTTCTTAAAATAATGTATCTATTGTAAATTTTAATTTATTGTAATGTTAAATGTTAATAATAAGTGATAAATCCACCCTGAGTTCTCGCCTTTTAGTGGCGGGGACGCTTGAGTACCTGTTATAAGGTGAACAAGAAAACTCAGCCGTGGCAGTGTGGTGGACTGGCTATAAGCTCCAGCTTATATTCTTATTGGTCTTTTTCTAATTGTATTTTGTCCTTGTCTTCACTATTTTTAGTAGTTATATGAGGCTCACGTATGTTCATATTCCTTGATAACCGGGGATCGAGAATTTCAGGTAACGAGCAGTCCAAATAGAAGTTAATTAGTTTATCTTTCATCTCGTTTTCCCACATAAAATCATTTCGCTCAATCATTTCCGTTTTCAATTTCTCCTTCTCATTTGCCCACACGGCAAACAGGCAATATTTCTTTTGGGTTACGTGTAGCTGACCCTGTATCTGGAAGTACCAAGCATGCCGTTTATTAATAGCTAGTTCGCCTGTTGTCGTTTTGAGCCAGAAAGTTACCTTTTTTATTTATTGCTGATTCTAGACCCATTTTACTGGCCGTCAAAGGGCACTTAACTTCTACCCGAGTATGTTCACCCATCAAACCATCAGGCGTGGCACCCAAAAAAGGTAATTCGTTGTCATTAAATACGGCCCACACGGCTTAATGGCAACATTTTCTTGCAAGCCCAGCTGAGTGAGAGCTACTTTTTCATTGTTCTGGCCATGACTAATAGATTCTACATGATCCAATTTTTTATTGTAAATAATGTCCTTCACTAAGGAAGCACATGGTGTTGTTGCACGGCGTCTTATAACCCTGCTGAAGTTAGACGCAGTGAGGAGAGATCGTCTCATTTCAAGCCATTCTCCGTTGGCTCTTTGCAAAATAGCTTTTCTTTCCACCGTAGCTCGCTCTTCGTCAGGTCTTTTCAAATTTTTCAAGAAGTTTTCTCTCATTTTATTGTATATCTCCTATACAATAAATACCCTGATGGGTTTCCGCATTCCTGGCCAAAGTGTTTATCATTTCTTTTTGAGTGTAAACCAGTCGTCTCTTTTTCTTGGCATACCTTTTCCTCAGTAATACTCCTTTTTTTTTTCTATCTTACCACATTTTCAGTTTTCAGTTTTACGCAGCATGCAAGCATCATTATTTCCAGAAAAACTGCGACAAGCCAAGTCGCTACATTTCTCGCCGGAAGAACGACATAGTGGCGCCACCAGTTCAGCTGTCACTGCTTAATAATGGGTCTTATTACATGGCTATAAAAGTCTACAACCATTTACCAAACTCCTTGAAAGCTGTGCAACGCAAAGAGTTTGAAACTAAGCTTAGGAACATGCTCATTGATAATTCTTCTTATAGCATCAAAGAATACTTTGAAGCTAAATTACAATAAAAAATCGAAATCATACATTTCGTTTGACTGGCACCTCTTATTTTTATTTTTTTTGTACGCCTGTAGACATAGATAGATTTGTAGATTTTTAAATATTCTAGTTGCTTTGTTATTTTTTTTGTTTTTGTTAATGTTATAATTCGTTTTTTATTTTTTATGTGTAAATTCACAATACCTTGAAAAGGTGAATTTATGCCTACCATCTACAATTTTACTGCTATCCTTGTACTTTCTGTTACAAATTTATAGTGAATAAATGAATATGAATATACATGATACCTGTCTATGCATTATATAGATCTATGGTTTCACAACCTGCGACTACGAAATAATTTTGCCAGATGCAGAGCGTTCACTAACATTGCACCAAACTCGTCAATCTGACCAACTGAAGTATTAGAAGTATAGTAACTTTCTTATCAAATTAAACTCTTACTTACTTTTGAAAAGTGTCATTGCAATCTTTGTTTTCTGTGACAAGCCTCGGTCTTTTTCTAAAAATGACTCTAAACAAGTCATGACAGGGATTGGCATGAAGTAGGTCCGTTGGACCTATTTTTCAAAGTAGGTCCATCGGACCTATTTTCAAAAGTAGGTTAATTGAAGCTATTTTTGAAACTAGGTCAATTGGAGCTATTTTCGAGAGCAGGTCCATTGGACCAATTTTCGAAAGTAGGTTCATTGAAGCTACTTTTGAAACTAGGTCAATTGGACCTATTTTTATAAGTTGGTCCGTCGGACTTGCTTTTGTTTGGTACGCGGGGCCATTTCTGTCATATGGGCTAAAATTAGGTCCTACTTTTGTAGAGCCACTTTTAGTACGCGGGTACCTATATCTTCCTCCTTTTAGTTTATTCAAAGGCTATAAATTAAAAATATAGCTTGATTAGGATGACAATTACTAGTAGGACCTTGAATACCTACTTCACTGCCTTATAATAATTACAATTATTCTAAGTTTACTGCACTGACTGTGTTGTCTACTGAAGCTTACGAAAATACCGCTTACCTTATAGCATCGTGCATTCTTCGGGCGTTCCTTTTATAAGACATTTTTTTTAAATTTTTGACGAGTTTTCGTGGCCCACCCGTGTTGGTGTACACAATAATCGAGTACTTTTGAAAAAATAATAAAATATTATTTCAGCTAAGCAATGCGTCACACGTCCAACCAACGGCCTCGGCCGGTACTCGTCGCTACTCGAATTCGCTTGTCGCTACACGGCGTCTCACGCACACACGCACACGCACTGTGCCTGAGAACCAATTGAACAGTATGGCATTTTTGGGAAAATATACGCATTGAATCCCAAAAATAAAAAGATAAGACGACTTTGTTGACTTTTTGGTGAGTTTTCAAACAACCAAAAATATACTAAGAATAGACTTAAATACTACAATAAATACTAAATAAATAAATACAAAAAATAAACCATGGATTTGAACTCGGGACCATAAGATTAAATAATATATCGGCTGTCTCATAATTACGTTCCTCCACCGCGTCGACATCTCTTATCATCGAAAATAGCGGTTAGTTTATAGCATAGTCCATATAGACTTGAATACTTTTAAATAAATGCACAATATACAAACATAATGTGACTTAACCACCGGTGTCGGAAAGTTGTTTGAACTCAACTGAGAAGAACCGGCAAGAAACTTTCGTGTGGCTACTTTCAAAATTCTGATTGAAAATTAAAGTTGTTATTGGAAATAAAACTATATACAAATAACGTTTTATTGTTATTAAAATTGCCAAATAACTTTCATTCTAATCATAATCAAGCTTTATCCTACGAACAAAAACAAACATAATACAAAAAGGAAAACCAGGATTTGATCTTGCGACCATGAGATAAGGGTATAAACGGCTGTATATTAATCATGTTCCTCCACCGCGTCAACCATGTTACCAAATGAAAATAGCGCTTAGTTTAAAGCATTGTCCATTTTATGGTAATTTATTTATTAATTCATTTTATAAGACGTTTTTGTTGACTTTTTGGTGAGTTTTCGTGTCCCATGCATTATTATAGCATACGCAATATTCTAACAGTGATTACTAAGCAATTAAATATTATTCAAATGCGGAGCGCAATGCGCGACACGTCCGTCTAGCATCAGGCCACGGCCGGTACTGTCTGTACACGGCGTTTCACGCACACACGCACACGCAATTTGCTTGAAAACAATTATTGGTGTTTTTTGGAAAATATACGCATTAAATCACAAAACTAAAATGAGCACGCTCTAGTATTTTATAAAACACACATTCTGTGAAAAGAACAGAATGATAGCATGATGTTTAGTATAGTTTTTTTTCATTATAAAATTTTTTTAGACCCATCTTTGCGATTTTTTTCTATCGAGCCGAATTTGTTAAATCGTGTTTTCAAATTGATAAAACCAACCCTTGAATCCTCAAGAATACGACATATTTTTTTCATCTGGATCACCGAAGTGTAACACTTAATTTTCTTTACTATAAAACTTGGATTTAGCTCTACTAGTCCCCTTAATTCCGCGTCAATTTACGCGATGCGCTTATTAGACGAAACTCGAGCTGGCGACTCAGATGTAAAAAAACAAATAGAGTGTTAAGTACGACATGCACAAACCAAACGAGACGAGGAATTAAACGCTGATTTGTTTGGCATCGTGGACGCGGCCTCTGGTAGCGGGTAGACGTAACAGTTTTTTTATGGAAATCCGCGTTCACTTGCTCGCCGCGTTTGGCTGCATGTCGTAGGTACTGAGCTAATTTTGGCGCTCTTTTCGGTCGATTTTGGATCAGCCACATGACGACTACTGCTGACCATAGACAGCTCTCATAGATTTCCAAAGCGGCCGGTGCAGGCGTCCACAGAAATCCTGCCACCTTTATAAGATCAACTTGTGGGCGGGTGATCAACAAAATAAACAAAATGCTGAACTTATTATTTATTTATTTGCCTTAAATATAATCGAATATATTTATTTATAATAGTTCAAAGAAACTATTTTGTTCTTACACATACGCGAATGGATCAGAAAACGACAGCTTTACACTTCGAATGCACAAGTTACAAAAACAGTGTATTTTTATTTCAAACACAAAAGCCATACGTCGCAGAATTTAATAGATAGTTATATAATATTTAGTCATGAAAAATATAAAATAATGTTACATTGAGGTAATAATATAATACTATTCTACCTTCTTTCGCAACTAGAGGACTAGTTTTTAACACGTTACTAAACAGTGATAGTTAATTAAATGTACCTACGCATTTCGTTAAACTTGATTTAATTTTATGTTATTTGAATTATGGCCCATTATTTTATTATGTTGTAATGAACACAAAATGAGAGTAATGACTAATAAGCAGTTGTTACAACGTATAATATTAAAAAAATAATTATATTAATATGATAAACGTTAAGAACAGCCATTAAATTAATGTCACTAGTAAGGATGCGATCATACCGACGAATAACCTGCCGGAACACCTGTCGAAATATTCTGCTGAGTGAAAAATCTTGCAGGTAGGGTTTCTGATAGGCCCATGAACGTGCCATACCAAAATACCGGCCTTAGATCCGCACCGCGACAAAATTTGGTTTCTCATGCAATTTGTTATGTGTGTGAAAAAAAATAAAAATAAATATTTTGACGGATTATGTCCGGGTCGGGGAACCTAAGCACATTAGAATTTAAAAAAAATGTAAAGGTGGAAACTTCTCCACAAGAGGTTCGCACAGTATGAACGCATCCTAAGGAATATTTCCTCAAATGAACTTAACCTAACCGATTTCGTCGTATAAATGCGAGGACTAAATGTTGGCAGTTTAATAGAATTTACTATTCTCTTAAAATAATAACAGATTGGAACGTGAACTTACGCTTAATGTAGGCGTCTGATAGACACGTCAAACAAGATCTTAAGTTAGAAAAGGCGTTTCAGCCTTTAAGAATGAACAAATTCCACTTTAGGCTCTCAACGCCGCTCTTAACTAACCTACTCGAGGAAGAAATGCCAATTACAATGTACGACACATAGTTTTAAGTTTTCTTAATTAAGTCATAATTACGAAATACATTTAGGTAAAGAAAAAGTAAATTTTAGTAAACTGTGGAGGATAAATAATCTAAGTGTACATTACAACTATTGAAACAAAATTAATTAACAAATTAGACTGGATTGATTTAGTGTCACTAAAGATAATATAAAACTAAATAGAATATACTTACTGACTAGTTTTTTATAAATACAGTATTTTGTTTATTTCATTAACTTTTCATAAATTATCTCATTTCAATTGTTTAAATACTCACAAACAAAATGACACACTTAAAACTTTACACAGAGCATTTATTCATTCATATTGTAGTTAGTGTACGGCCAACGGCATAACAAGCTACGCATTTTCAGTCATTCTACCCTGCTCTACTGCGAAGCATTATCACTTGGCAAGAGCGAGACAAAAAACAAAATTGGGTAGCCTGGAATGCCGTTGACTGTACAGTTGATTTATTATAAATATCAATGCAAACGGAATATATATTTCTCATACCAGATACGCATAGATTGGCACAACAGAAAAATGTACTGAAAGTAGAAAAGTCATCACAACAGAAACATACTAAAAGATTCTTACTTAATACTAACAAACACTTAAGTAACTGGAAAAAGACAGCACAAGAGAGAAAACTAAGGTTGGTAACTCTAAGATAGTCACTGGCTAAAAATAGTGTATTTCGTCGCGTTCCGACTACTCTAGAAGGACAGAGAAGGAGAACCTGGAAAATTTGCAGACACATACAATCGTACAACTTTGCTCAGATCTGCTGTACGACAGTGTGATATTTATTTTTGACATAATGTCAAAGTCAAAGTGATGAGTATAATTGCAAGTAAAAAAAAAACCTTATTCGAAAGGGTCAAATGGCAGTATCAGTGTAGAAGATTCTGTAAAAATTATACTTTTCAATTGCATCTCCAATTCAATGTGTTCTTTTGACAAGATAATAAGTCTGAAAATGCTGAAGCACTAGCTAAGAAAGGTTTATTAATAGCTTCCAGGATATCTCCTGAAGGTTCCACGCGTTAATCGTGCGACAGGGACCGGCGGTGGGGGAGGGGCTAGCATATCGAACTCTTCAACAATCGTCTTCGGATGAAGTGCACTTATGTTGTTATCGACGGTGTACGTCCTCGCGTGAGTCTTCGGCATGAGCGGTGGTTGGTCGTTGAGGAGCCAATCTCCTCTCTCTCTCATCCTCTTCTGTCTCTCTAGCTGCTTGTTCTTCAAGTGCTGAAGGCGGGCGAGGTTGCTGTTCACCTGCTGAGGGGTCAGGCCGGTCTTTCCGGATTTAAGGAGTCGCGCGTTGTAGACGTAGGAAGCCTCAGGGTCGCGTCTGTTCCATTGGTAACTGGAAATTGAAACATTTGGAATCTTAATTAATCTGTGGTCATAAGTCACATGCAAAATAGTGACGGCTGATTTGGCGTAATGGTTCAGAAGTTAGCTACTTCACTAGAGGCCGCGGGATCGATCTCCGCACAAATAAACATTCGTGTGCATGAATATGTCTGTTTGTACTGGTCTGGGTGTTACCTATGTATATTATGTAGGTATTTACAAAAAAAAGTATTAGTTTATCCGCTGTTGAGTATTTAACCTTAACTTCAATTAGATTAGTTTGGAGGTAGATGGCGCTGGGTGGAATAATGTCCAGTGATATTTATTTATTTAGATAATTAGGTATTCTGGGATGGAATCACACGCAAAATATTTTCCTTACTTTGTTTTAAAGAGGTACGTGACTTTAAATCATTAATGTATAATGTGATTTTAACCTAGGTATTGAATGCTCATGAACGTCTAAAGTTAAGCCTATTACAATGACCCTAGCAATTCATGGACAATTATTTTGATGTTATTGGTCAATAAAAGTTAGTTAATGGGTTTTGTTATTATGTAGATTTCTACGAAAAATTGGTGCGTCGCTGGGACGTCTAACGATAATGGGAAAAGTTTTCATGCTGAACAAATGTACATTAATACATCGATAGGTATGTTAAAAACAGGAATTCCAATTTATGGGATAACAAACTTCGTCAAACTAATATGTATGTGCTTCCTTGTTGCTCTTTCTAATAGAAATTGGATGAATATCAATTTTTTTTCTTAGCAATTTATCCACGAATAACGGACTCTGATTTGACTAGGATATTCAGGATACGAATTCAGATTAAGATTAAGACATTGTTATTGCACTGTTCTCAATAAAATAAGACACAAACAGAGATAATTAGGTTTTAATCATTGGAGCTCCCTTTAGTAATTAGGTACATCAATTTCATTATATGAAATTACAAATGCAATCAGATAAAATATAATTGCAACTGGGTCTAGCCAGCAAGCTATTGCAAGAACTCGATTTTTGAAATATGAGAACCCGGAGCTAGAATAGGTTCCTTGCTGAACTTCGCCACTCGGTGCTTATTACTTGACAGAATAAGACAGGGTCCGTCATTCTGAGAAACTGAACTGAGGAAATGACGTAATAGAAGTGAACGCAGCTTACCCTGGGAACGGTTTCGTGAGCCGTCTGTGCGAAGGACGCGATCGCTTCCTCAGCTCGTTGGGCCTCGGGTTGCGCGGCTTCGGTCGGATCGAGTTCGGATGCAGCCGGAGCGGGCTCGGACGGAGGTCGTACGACTTCGGGCTCAGGATGGGGTTGATCGTGACGTCATTGTTCTTCGGGTCGTTGACCTCGCCACTGACGCTGGGCGCCGTGATCTCGTTGAGCTTGCCCATGCGCTGCCATCTACGGTGGAGATCCTTCACCTTCGATTTGGGGACCTTTCGCAGTTTCGTCTGGCAGATGTACTGCTGAGGCTTGTGACAGCTTACAGGAGCCCACCTGAAAACATGAAATTCAACTTCAGTTTTCTAAGCAGAAATGCCTTGCGAATAGTGACTGTGGTAAAGAAATAACTTGGCTACATGCCCTACCTAATCTTACTACAGAAAACAACAAAAAACCCTAAATGGAACCCACATCTCAGAAAGAGGAGAAGATATTAAAAACAAGACAGCAGCAGCAATCTTGGAAAATAAGGAAAAATTGGTATTTCGTAGCGCTGGCTTTGTGCTTTTATAAAGATTAAGGTTCACTCTTACAGCTCACACGTATGAAAAATGAGAGCAAGCTCACTCATTCATGAGCAGACGTGAGCAGACTATATTGCTGGAATATGTAAACAGAGTTTTACGAGCAGATTTAGAGGCATCAAATAGATTGACGTTTACGACTCCCTCGTCGTGCATCAATAGGGTCACCATAATCCGATTCGCCACGTCACGGCACTGGCCAACTGCACAGGGCTCGAACGAGCATTGTTCTCGTTTGCCGCACAATGCGAATGCGAATCGTTAACTTTTATATTGGTTTTCGCGGTATCGATCGCTGTTTAGCAATAATCGTTCCAGCCAATAAGTGGTTGTCGTTATAAATAAGCTGTCTGGTCCAAGTTATAAGCAGGAAGATGTTCAGAGCTTCGTTTATTTTTGAGAGCTTATAAGGAAATAAATCATAGGGCGAAAAAGCTTAACAAATAAAATCACCATAATAAGCATGATGTTAATTCTGTCGTTTTTATGGTCTTCAAAGCGAAAACAGATTCATGTTCTTGTCCCAATCAACGATCATTTCTGTTTCTTCATTCCATCATATTTTGTATTGTGTTTATTAATGTCATTAAAGTTAGCTTACTTTTTTAATTTTCTTGGGTTAAGTTCTAACAATACTTTTAGGGCAATGTTGATTATTAAAGTCAACCGCTTCGACTTCTGAATCAAACCAAGGGCCATACTGAGCAAACTAGTCACATAATGAAATTTTATATTGAATTCTGTACTTTGGGGTCTCAACGAACAGCGTGGCTTATTTCCTTTCAATCCCCCCAACATTGGTTTCGTCACGAACTAATAGAAATTCAATCATTCGTAAGATTTGATGTGGCTTTAGGATAAATCCAAGGTTTTCTTTCTCAGGTAAACAAGTTATTTCGGAAGATTATCTACGTGTCTGAATTTCAGGAAACTACTTTATTAGGCATTCAGAATATCGTGAATGAATGAATGTAAATAAAATCCTGTCACCTTGCCATACATAAGAATGATAATATTGCCCGTAAGAATAATAAATCATTAACTGAATAACGAAACCGTATGACGCCAAGTGGATGCGTGAACAGAGTCCTAAAATGGAGACTACTTGGCAAAGACAAAATGGGAGTCAGTGAAAATGAGTTAATGGGGCACCGAGAGGGCTACACTGAAATTCTATAAGATAGTCAATGGCTGCCACTCATTTTGATGACGATCTTGTTTGATTTGAAGGACATTCTATAAATCCCGGACGTGCAAACCAATAAGAATCAACTGGCTGAAGAATTTGATGTCTCAGTACAGTAACCGTAATCTAGTCATTATAATCATCTCTTTCGATTTTCCCTGTTTGAAGAACTTGACCAGCTGTCAGAACGCACTATAAACATGGGTTTGGCAGAATTATCCAATCACCGCTTCCAATGACTCGCGCATTGCCTGCCTCAGTAGAATGAAAATTATTTATTTCATGTAAACTTTTACAAGTGTTTATGAAAAGTCAGTAAAATAATTTACAGTAAAAAAATACAAAGATGTAAGAAACACTTATTGTTACTCTACCACCGGTTCGGAAGTTGCTTCGGGAAGAATCCGGCAAGAAACTCGATAGAGTTGCTTACCTGTACTTGAGGGTGGGCACCATGGTGATGCAGTGCCACTGCAGCTGTTCCGGGGAGAGCTTCTGCATCTTGGAGAAGGACTGGTAGTTCATGCTGCGCAGCTCTCCGCCCCACTTCCATGCGCGGGAGTTGTAATCGTATATGCCACCGATCCAGCGGCTCGCGTTTGCTAGAAAATTGCAATAGTCATGTTTTAAATCATTAACTTATGGATACTTGTTGTTGCCTATGCCTTGGAGTGATGCAGAAGTAACTTTTCATTCCAGAACGTTATGAATAGCGCATAAATAATTTGATTTTAAATTTTTTGTGCAAAGCAAAACATTGCTGCTAACTCTTTGGCTACAACGGCTCCCCTTGCCACGGTTGGGTTCAAATTGTATGAATGCTCCGCTTACATGACGGCAACAATCTGTGAGGGTTCCGACCAACCCGAATGGACTATATGTAGTTTACATACTGGCCGCTATCTTTGTGTTCAGATACTTACCTACGGTGGGCTTGTTGAGGTAATTTCTTAGGTTTCTGTCCTCCCACCTGGCTGGCACCGATAAGCTGCTGTCTCGGTCCTGTAACAATGTAAAATAAAGTTAATGTGTGCTAATTTTAACAATTTATTACATTTCCCTATTGTTATGCCTCTCTGTCCCTCTTTGATGCTGTTAATATCACATAGAACAAGCGTGACTAAGAGGATACAAACAAAATTTGCTACTTTTACCTAGAATACTGTCGGTAATTTATCACAGTGACAGAAGAGTGACGACGACATCGGCCACTTTAGAGGTTGTCATATTTTACTTCCACGAGAAGCGCTATAAACTCTTTGATATCACAAAGTGCCTGGACCTTGAGATGCCAAAATGTTAGATCATCACCGAGATGGATGTGACGGAGCTATGACCTAAATTTACAATTACTATGTTCACTTTGCTAAAATTTATGAATCACCTATCAGTTTGATTACATCTAGTATCTGCATACTGCTTGAAAACAACATTCAAACTGTTAAAGCTATTTCTGTTCGAATAGTTTTCAGTCAAGAAAGCTTTTTCAGCCTACAAGTAATACGGAAGTAATTTAACATGTCATTTAACCATGTAATTGAAACGGTTGGCTTTATTTTGATACGACTTAAGAAAAGGTTAGCTTTTTCAATAAAATTCGTCGGTTTATTTTGTATGTTCCCCGATTACTGAATGGCGAATGAATCAGTTTGGTGTTTAGTGTATAAAAATCGATGTACAGTAAAAAAGAACAGGGATAGTTTCAAGAAATGATGAAAGTAAGATTAAGTTCATTTTTTAAAAATTCATATTATAACATACAAGAGCGATAAGACCGCCTGAATTATACATTGGTCTAAGGTCCCTAATTTAATACTACTTTAATGTGTTCGTATTATCTTCTTACTGGCTATGAATACGGCAGACTCGAAATATTTTCTCGTCTGTGAAATTGTGCATCTCATTATCTTCGAAGCTGATTCGATCAGGCGCCGGTGAAGTCATCAGGAGACTTATTAGCAATTGTCCCACTTCTGACAAAAGTGATAATATTTGCCATTTCTAAAGAACCGCTTCTTTGTCGCCTTAGCGACACTCAATTATGACTGCTCTAAGAAATGCAACTAGAAAACTCGTTAAAGCAAATTGAACCTTAACGTTTAGCGGAGAAAACGTTTAACATTTTCCTCGTTTAAGTGTGTTGGTAGTTAGAAGCTGCTCTTTGAGTTTAGAGAACAGTGTTCAGTAGAGTCTCTATATTAGTGGAATTACCTAGAAAGGCATAAAGTTTAAATTGGTGCTGCTCGCTGCACAGATGCGGTTATTAATTTGGTTTAGGTTATCGCAATAAGGAAACCGGTTAGTAATCTTAGGACGCGGTGGGGACCATGTGGTAGGAAGAAAGTCATTGAAACTTCATAGGGCACGATCAGTCGTACGTAAGACGTCCCTGAACGAATGAATGAGCATTTCAGTATTCTGTTCAGTTGATCAGATCCTCATGGGTCCTCATACATCAATCTTATTCGCATCGCTTTAATAACTCTGTCGGACCTCGTTGATCAAGACTCTGGTTGACTGGTAGAAAATGCCTTTAGGATTAAATCTGTTATTTACACATTTTTTTTGTGTAATAAAAAATCATAAATTGAAGAGAAGTCTTCTATTGTCTATGGGGTTTGTTTATGAATATGATTATGTACGCCGTAGTAGGGCTACTAGGAATTAAAGTAAACAAAAGGTTACGATGAAACAAAATTATCAGTGTGAGGTAAATGAGTTAGTCAAATTAATCAAGTACAAAATTCGCATGTAATCTACAGCGTACTTCACTTACTGTCCGTCAACTCGAGGCAGGGCTCTGTCAACTGCAGTATAAGAGTAACTGCTTGACAGTTTGTATAACTTTACTCCAATGCATTGCTTTAACGGTCATTGCATAACTTTTATTTATGTTGAACTTCAGCTGTAGTCGAGTGTACTTGTGGCTAACTTTACGAAAGTAAGCGTGATGACATTTGTGTTTTTATTTTATCTTTATGCTTTTAAAAAAGCTAAGAATCATATGAGGTCAAGGTCAGGTGTTAGCTGTCCAAGATATAAAAAGTTGGATTTACTAGTATGCAAAAATACATATATAAAATACCTATTAGCTCTCTAATAGTGGTGTCCCAGTGGTTTAACACACTGGTTCAGAACCCGCCTGGTCTGGCCTGGAGTTCGAGTCATGGTATAATTCGTGGGGGTTAACCATATTCTCCGGTGATGATAACATCGATAAAAAACCAAGCAACCCGGACAATCGCGATAGGCTCGCCCCTTACTACTTCGAGTTCTAATTCGCTAGACAAAATGTGGGCTTCTGAATGTTCCGTTCACCCAGACGACAACAATCATTGTGGCTCTGATTGATGTTATGTTATGTTAAGAGATCTTTACACAGTGAGCATGTAATATTTATAATAAACTTTAAAATTATATTATTTTGTCTTCAATAATATTTTACTTAATCGCAAAATTTGGTTGTATAAATTTTAATTTATAGTGATGTTTGTTGAGGTTTACGATGATTACAGGTAGTTTTTATTGCTTGCATACATTGTTGGTGACTCCACAGGCAAGCGAAGTAAATGCCATGTTATTTTATTCATATAGCTAAGTATTTTGTGGTATACTAGCGAACTGGTGACGCAAGCGCCGAGATTATACAAAGCCGTTATGGGGCTGATGCCTTGTCAGTACTAATTGTATTGCACTTGAGTTTTAATTTAAATGCATAAAATATACTATGTTTTATTTTATGAGCTAGTGTAAGGAACATAAAAATTACAGGCTAGTTAGCTTATTTATTTATTTCTTGTTATTGTTAATATCAGCCTTTTTTTTTTTTTTTGACGCGGAGAATGCATTTACGCACTGTCCCGCTCCCAGGGTAGAAGAGCGGGGGAGTGTGGGACTCACCTACCCCAATAGGAAGGAATACCCACTAAACTCCGCGGAGGCCATCTTCTGCGCGTTACCGGAGGTCCCCGAGTACCACCGTGAGTGACTCTACCGGCGGACCCCCGGCGCGCTATGCCGGTTTTCCAGCTCATACACCCGCCTCGTACACCCGCCGGTGTTAACGGCAGTGCGAGGCCCCCCCGCACCGCCGCCCTCCACGGAGTCACATGTGCAATGGAGTCGCACGGTCCCCACCGTGTGCACTCCTAGCGACCCCGGGGCCCCCCTTTAGTCGCCTCTTACGACAGGCGGGGGGAAACCATGGCAGTATTCTAATGCCCCATACCATAGGGCAATGTTAATATCAGCCTGCGTTATCCCACTGACGGGTAAAGGCATCCCCACCTATTCTCTTTCTGACTATGGTACAGAGCTAAGATGTAGCAATTTTCTAAATGCCTAGCTTGTGCCGCCATCGCCTTTTAGCGTGTGCACACGGGCCTCAAGCCACACACCACAAACTATAGGAATAAACATGGCGGATAATTGTATATTCCTATATGTTCGAGGGATACTTGTGTCTGGCGCGTCTGTCGTTTCTTGTAATTTTTTTCTTATTTAAATATTTTTTATGTACCGTAATTGATTTGTTTGTCAAATACATGGACTCTTCTAGTTATTTTGTTCACTCGCATGTTTTCTTAGACTTCTAGCTAGACTTTCATGGACCTATATTATGTTGAAAGTCAGTTTCACCTTCACCAATGTTGAAATAATAATTTTCCAGCTACTATATTTCTTGATACGTGGTTAGTAACCGCATCTACGAGAGTAGCATGAGCTGTCTTGGAAATACCATCTCATCCACATACCGTACAATGATATACAGTATCACTAAATGGATTCCCGTTATATAACGCAAACATTTTAAGTACTAGGCGGAAATATTTCAATTGCCTTGAAGACTGTAATGATAACATGGGATAATTCAGCCTGTCTGGTGGAAACTTAAAAGAAACTCTAGGCATCGGATCCATCAATCTCACGGTTCTATTAGCGGGTATTTTACAATCAATATAACATTTATCCGGACCGAAATACTCGGTGTCATAAGAACTATAAATCTGTGGTGAAATCGGCGCACAGGCAGGGTTCTCTCGCAGGGCAGTTAATAATACGAAGAGGTATGTAATTATTTTCATAAAAATGACATCTATGGTTTAGAGATCGGGTCATGGGAAAGCTCTGCTATTAAAAGCATAGAGTCTACAAAATAGTTGGTACTTAATGTCGGAAATTTTATCTTATTACTCGTACTAGCTGTCACGACAGACGTCGTTTTGTCAAATCCTATTAGTATGGGACAGTTCCCCGAAAAAAAATTTTGTGGAAAAAATATGGCAATCTCAGGATTGACATTCAGGGGAATTATATTTCATCAGTTTCGCAATGGTTTTCATATTTATTCTCCTATTCGAGGCGGTAACAAACCTTAGAATCACAAACCATGACGATTGGTTCAGCAGTTTTGAAGTTATAAGCGCTGGAATAAATTAGACTATGTTCTGTACAATAAAACTTGGGTAGGCGGGAAATGACTGCAACCTCACTGCGACTGCCAGCCCTGCATCCGAGTCGGTCACAGTTTCCTCAAAGAGATGCGTGGGCGACACCCCAGTTGTTATAGGGAGTTGCGCAACCGAGGCAAATGTTGTTGAACAAAGGTGTGACAAGCATGGTGATAGAGGTTAGAGGTCAAGACAGACACGTTGTCAACTGCTTGTGACCGCTACTGTACACCCTTGCGCAGTCTTCAGCAGTGGTGTAATTTTTGTGCTGCCTGTCACAAATGTATGATTTAAACCTTATTTTGCCTTTTTTTCCACCTCATCCACTTTTTGCTTTCAAAAGGCCACTACCATTTAGGTACTTTTTCCCAAAATCTTGCTGTCGGCCTTTTCAAACTGTCACCTCTGACACGTAATAGTTATTGCCACAGCCTTCGGATAGTTGTGGTTCTAGCGAGAATAACGACGTATTTAAAATATGACTACGAAATAGCGTAGGATGATATCAAATACAGCCAACTAAGAAATTTCACCAAAGTTGATTTAATTATTACAAAACAATGTTTGCAAATTGAATGTTTTAACAGCAAACATTTGAATATTTAATAAAAGCAAACAGACATAATGTTTGTAATTGAAATGTTTTTGAGGTAAACATTGTTATGAATATTAAATAAAGGTAAACACACCTAAATTTTTTTGTAACCATGAGTAAGATGAAAGAGAAATTGTTCTACATAGTTAGGCGGACTGAAATGGGTCATCAGAACACGTGCATTCCGAGATTTTTACGGTACACCTTTGCGGTAGACCCACACTGATAAAACATTTTTCATCCTATCAGTCAGTCGTAAGAACTCTTAACCCCGGTTTTCAAAACGTTACTTATCGTTGAGCCACCTTCTGCATCCTGTTGTATGCCTGTACACGCTAAGTGTAAACTGTTATATAGTTTATTCACAAAAGTATCCTACTACATACTATAAAAAATGCGAAAGTTTGAATGTGTGCTATACATCTAAATAGGACATAGGCTACAATTTATAGAAAAATATAAGTTTTTTTTAATAACTAAAGTTCACGCGGACGAAGTCGTTTGCGTCCGCTAGTTATTCATGTTTTCAGAATAAAAATTAAGAGTTTTTAAAGGATGGCTACCAGAAATTTCACATTCAAAAGGCTGAAAAAGTCGCAACGTTGATTGCATATTTAAATTATTTTTCATACAAATGGTTCGGGCACATTTTATTCAAGTCATAAAATGTTACGTAAAATTCCGGCATAACATTCACAATGAAAGCCTAAACATAGCTCCTCCTATATTTACGAGTGAAATTATGTGGACTTTTTCAATCGTAAAAAGAAATAAACAGTTTCTTCAAAGGCGACGTTGATGTAGCGGTTGTATTAAGATTCTCTCAAAGAGGATCCGTATTCAAAGTCAAGGTTAGAGAAGCAAACCGCTGGAACCAGAATATCTAGATTGCATAGCAACGCTTTATGTATCTAGCCTAGAATTGCGTAGTTATTATGAATGAGTTACATTTTCCGATGTTGATGATTTTGGAACACAAGCACCTAAAACATTGTAATAAGACTAAAGTTTAGGTAGAAAGTTTAGGAATAGCCTGTGAAATAATGCTGCCTTGACCTACATCTGAGTCTGATTATTACAATGTTCAGGGTAATATTTTTTATCTTGTAAAGCTAAGTCGAGGAAGCCCTCGACAACCACGACTTGCGTTTCTGTCAATCCGACATATTTGACAGATGAAAAGATCTCTTTCTGGTCCTGGCACCCTTCAGATAAATGTTCGTACTCATGCAACCAAAGCAAAATTAAACGACAGAAGAGTTCTGTTACATAAGTAAATCAGACTCTAATTTATTTATGTGAAAGGACTTTTCCGTTCGCGGCTTCTACCACGCCCACCTGTGCGTGCAGTGGGTGTGTGGGAAGGTCACCACATTGTCATGCCTTAGTTATCTTTGCTTCCTGGAGAGGCCACCTTCAAAAAAAAAGGCTAGAACTCATGGGATGCCTTTGGAACTCCTTACCTAACCTTTAACTTGCTCAAACGTATGCCTTGCTAGACCTTCTCTTTCAAATTTCTCTATTTACTCTTTCCATTTTTATACCTTTTTTTGATCACTTCTGTTTGTTGACGTTAAATGAATTCATTTTGTATTTAGTCCTGCTTCTCTTCTGCTACCAACTCAGTTCAGCAGTGTGTTGGTTTTAATTCCAAATTTGCATTTGATTGCACAGCAGCTGCGTTCACATTCATCACAACTACGAGAAATTATTTACTTTCAGTTAAGCTTGGTAATTATAGTAGTAACTTGACGCGATTGGTGACAAGGTTTACGCTTTAATATCTAGACGAAGGGTGCAGTGCTTAGTAATTAAATTCTTATGAACCGTGTTATTTATTATATGTTTAATATGCATGAAATAATGTTGCATCAGTGTGGATGGAATTCGACGCCATAGTTGCAATACTAAACCCCTTACTGGGAATTTATAGAGGGTGACGGAAAAAACCGCAAAAAGAAAAAATGAGTTTATTTTATGTTTACTTATTAAACTACGTATTTCACATGTAAAACGAAGCTATGATTATTTGGTGCTGATAGCAAAATAATATTAGTAGGTACCTACTACATTTCTAGGTTATTTTGTGGGTTCAATATGAATAAACGGATTTGTTGACGTTGTCATAAAAAATATTGTTGTCAAATTAGCCAGAATAATTCTGACGCTTACTGTACACCATGCCAGTAGTATTCAGCAGTACCAGTGGTACGTTAACTGGTTAGAAATGGCTCTAAAGGCAATCGATGGAATGCAAAACCGTAGGATTGATGTGTATCCAGTGACCTACTCTACAACGGTCTACCTCCTCGCGTAATGACTAGTTCGTGTTTTTATTAGCATCCTTAACTAAGCAATTGTAGACGCCCTTATCAATTACAATATCATTCAAGTCTTCTACCAGGTTTCATCTTCTTTTGGGCTTATCTTTAAGAGCTTGATTCCAAATACTATCGCAAATATTGAGCTTTGATCCGAACGCAAAGAGGAACTACTTGTAATGCACTAAAGCTCCTTTGCTGCGGAGCCATAATAACAAGATTTAACTCGAACTGTCATGGGAAACTTTGACGGGCCATCCGGGATATATTCACAAGCACATCCATATGAATAGCTACTTTGTAATCAATCTAGTGCCAAACGAAATATAAATATCTCTATTAGCATGAAATAATGTTACAATTTTCCGTAAATAGGTACCTTCGGCGAAATGTGAGTAATGTTCCGTTTACCATGAAGGCAACAATCAGTGTGCCTCTGACTAATCCATTAGGGATGTGGTCGTGAGGGTGTGTATGTTCCTTCCATTCATTTTCATTAGTGTTTATGGAAACTCCCAAATTCAAATGCAAAAATAGTAAATGATTAAGATCCGAAAAAGTAGAGCTTTGCTCTTAGCTAATTTGCCAAATCTAAAGTTGCCCAGTCATATACTGCCCAGTTTATTTGGATGAGAAATATTGTATATACAAAGTATATTATAATGCACAGAACATCGTGTTTATATCAGATCTCAGCAAATGGGTCACGTTCGTTGCAATTACTTTCCGTGGACGTGGCCTGTTTAAAATACAACAGAGTACATAGTTGTCTCAATGTTTTTCTAGTTCATATTATTGTTGCAGTAAAATTTTAATTAAAAGATTCAGTACAGTGGTCACAGGTCATGTTAAATCTGAACAAAATGAACTATTCGTTCATCTCCTCGCCAATGCCTACAGCCCTTTAAATGAAAGACACAAACTGAAAGTTAGTTAGACCAAAGATAAAAATGGTTAAAAAGACTTAGGAGATGATAATATTCTTGTAAATAAGTGGGAAGAAATAAATTCCTTCAAGTTTTTGTAGCCTGTGATCATAACAGATGTTTTGGAAAGCATGATTAAGCTAATAATACCCATCAATAGTCAACCTAAGAATAATTAATGTGTCATAAAGAAAACAATTCTAGAGTGGAAGTAAAATTAAAGAAATTAATAAATTATTTTCGCGAAGCAATCAAGTATAAAGTTAATCAATAATAAATCAACGTGGACGTTAGAAAGCGAGTAATGGATAAAACATGATTGTCCAATTACTACGATCTCTAGGAACAAGTTTATCACCTCGAAGCTCCGCAAAAAGATGGCACACTAAGCGTTAAGACAACGGCATACGGTTTAAAATTGTACAATCATTTTGCATGTGATGTAAAAGAAAAACGATTATCTGAATCAAAGCTGTTAGAGACAATGTGAAGAAACCAACTCAGCCATGAGCAACGACTAGGATTATCGCATTGAATGTTAACGACAAGAGGAATTTATACACAGATAATAAATATTTAAGCGAAATAGAAAGAAAACTCAATCTGAAATGGGAATTCTAACAAAAGGAAGGTCAATTCTCGTTCCAATAATAATCGAACCTATTTGGGATTTAAAGTCGGAACTGTATTATAAATTGATTGGAATTTAGCAGCTAATCACTTAGGAACGAGTAAAACAAAAGGCTCTTACAAATGTGTTTAGTTACCGCTTTTAATTGTGAACGTAATTTGCAGCCAAAGGACTTCCACTGACAAACACGGTCTTCCCATTAATGCCCAGGGAGGTGAATCGTTGCATTCGCGGATATCTTCTCCACGGTAGACCATATTTGTAGCCTATCAAAGTGGTGACATTGTAAACATATCGGGTATCAGTTTTTCTGTTTCCTAGTGAGAATTAACAGCAGTTCCTCAATGGTAGTTCTATGGCCCAGCGACATGAAGATTCGTTCAATCTGAATAGGCACCTGAGGTCGAATTTTGCGATGCATGCAGCCAAGCCAAGTTCCTCCTACATTATTTGCGTGCTTGACCTTTGAGTACTGCTCGACTTCATTGTACTTAACGTACGATTTTATCTTCTGGCTTTAGTTAAGTATACAAAGGCCTGGATCACGTAGTGTATATTTGTGAAAGGTGTTTACTAGACATTGGGAAGGCATCGTAAAATGGGCTAACATTTTTTACTTGTCAAATTTTATCCGGTAATAGAACCGCACGAGACTTGTCCGAAACCACATCCAAAGACATGTGGCAGGACTTGCTGATCTTTTGTTTGGTGATTCTTCATTTTGTTACCATTTGTATTATTTGAAACTAAATGATTTGTTTGTTTGCTTTTATGACTGTTTCATAAGCGTAAGCGTAAAACATCGCAAGTTATGAATGCCATATTCTCCTTTTGAAAATAGTATCATACCGATTATTTCTGTAAATTACTCGTGCATGCATGAATAGGTCTCCCAGACATGTCACCGTTATTTTCGACCTGTGGGTAATTTAGTCTCTTGTCTGCCAACAATAATTATTTCTTTCTAACATGAAAATGCGCTGTTTTCAAAATTTTAACAACAAAACATTATGAGGAATACGTATGCACTCTGGCTGTAGTTATTTTCAAGGCATAAGGTAAGGAGAAACTGCGTACTGACAATAAATCTTCATCAGGATTGGTGCAGACAAACAGACAGACGGGCGGACGGGTTGACAGGTGAATTGACACTTGACAGTGAGAGTCGGAAAGCGGACTAGAAATTGACACTTGGGAACAGGGGATGTAGGTACTAATGCGCACCCATTTATTTAAACATACGAGTACATTCAGACTGTAACACTTAGCTCATGTTTACAAAATTTTAATGACTTAGCAACATTTAGTTGCACAGGAATGATTTAATCTTCTTCCGTTCTGCCCTAACGAAACAATTGTATGTATGTATCACTGATCATTGCAAATAATGTTTTGACACAGTATTTAATTTCTAGAAGAAATCTCCTTTTGAAGATGAGGTTTACCCCGCATTCTCTTTATTTTTCCTGTTAACTACAGACCTACTTAACCGGTCAATACTTGTAATAAATTATATTTGAATACGACCAAGACCCGTTTGTACGTTATGTACTTACTGGCAAATTGTTGAAAAAAGTTTTGTTTAAAACATTTTGTTGTTTTCATATTATTCAATTAAATTCATGCACGTATTGTCCATGTTAAAAGAATTCAAACATAAAACCGAACTTATAGCACGGCTGTTCGATCGTAAAACAAAATTGACAAGAAAGTACTAGAGTATTAGCTAAGAAAAGTCAGTCAAGGCTGTCGATTCCCCGAATCGAATAGAAATAAATCCACGTGTTAATTAAATGAAGTAATTCCGTCACACGCACAATTAATATCGGCCGAGCAAGTTCAGAGCCGCTGGCCGCCGGCCAACCGGCCAACCGGCCACTTTCATCTTTCACTGTTCTGTTAAACCTCAAATTAGTTTGCAGATATTCTACGCGAAAGCTGAGGTCGCGGGGAACCATCTGTGCAGGATATTTTGATACTTGCCGAGAACAATAAACATAAACTGCCTTTATACGTTTTTGGGTAACGTGAGAAGCCACCATTGAAAAGGGAGGATCTTCCGACCAGACGGGTGTTATGTCTGGTGGGCTACTGCCCGAAGGTTGTTGTTCTTTTTTTCTATCGCTCCGAAAACTTTTATAGCGCGTTTCAGGATTGTACTCGTAGTCCCTATGTGGCGAGATAGATGTCGCTACACGTTCTATTGCTGAGCAAAGGCTTCATCTCAACTATGAGGTGGCTCGAGCAATAAGGCGAGGGTCGTAAGGTTAGTACGCAATCTTATAAGAACAAGAAACAACATAAAAATATAAAGATCACGACTATAACCTAAACGGGGTAGTTAGAGGCACAATAACTGTTGCTGTCGTAGTGAACGGGACATTTGGAAGCCTACACGTCGCCGAAGGAGTTTAAAGCAAACGTGACAAGGGCGAGCCTATCGCCGTCATCAGAGTTTCTTGTGTTTTATATGGGCGTTTTCCGTCACCGGATAGTTAACTAAATAATGACTACAAAGTATTGGGTGTTCCAGCCAGATTTAAACCTGGGACCACACGAGTTCCAACCGATTTTTTTTACACTTGTGGAGAATCACTCACTGTAATCCTTAGATTCAGCTCACCTCAGTGTCTCAAGACGAACTGGTCTTTGACCAGTGTGTGTTGCCAGTAATGACGTATGGGAGTGATACGTGGTCGTTAACTATGGGTCTCATTAGAAGGCTCAAGGTCACTCAGCGACACTCAGCGTGCAATGAAGAGAGCGATGCTTGGTATTTCCCTTCTTGATCGAATCAGAAATGATGAGATCCGGAGGAGAACTAAGACAACCGACATTGCTCGAAGGATTGCATCGTTGAAGTCGCAGTGGTTGGGACACATAGCGAGGAGAACCTATGGCCGTTTGGGCGGAAAGGTTCTCGAATGGCGACCGCGTACCGGACGACGTTCCGTGGGCAGGCCCTCCACAAGGTGGACCGACGATCTGGTCAAGGTCGCGGGAAGCCGCTGGATGCGGATAGCACAGGACCGATCGTTGTGGAGATCCTTGGGGGAGGCCTATGCTCAGCAGTGGGCGTCGTTCGGCGGATATGATGATGATGATGATTCCTTAGATTCAATTGCATTTGTTTTGTGTTGTTCAGTTAAATTAAATATTATTTTTAGTGATTAGAATCTAGGACAGTCTTAGCTCTAGCAGTCAACGAGTCTCATAGTTTTGTTTTTAAGTGTATTTCGAACCATATTTACCACCAATCAACACGAGGCTGGTTCCAATATGAGAGATGTGAAGTGTTTCTTTCAACGCATAGGTACTCGGTACAAAGTGACTTCTTTTCATCAGGGATGTTTGATGTTAGCCGCGTTTACAATTATTTGCATTTTGTTTGACAGAAACATGACAACATCTCATGACCCTTTTAGCGCAGTGGTTATGAGCGCCGGTTGAGAATTAAAGAGCCGTGAGTTCTATTGCTATATGTGAGGTACGTTCGTTTCTGGCTTCCGTAACATAAGAGTAAACGTAATTTGGGACCATATTTGTTGTCAGCAACTCATTTATATTTACGAGGCTGCATATCAATAGGTTTCAGTACCTAGTACTTTTTACTGTTGAAATTTATTTGCAGGCAACCG
Source organism: Udea ferrugalis (assembly GCA_950022985.1). Lineage (NCBI taxonomy): Eukaryota > Metazoa > Arthropoda > Insecta > Lepidoptera > Crambidae > Udea > Udea ferrugalis. The sequence continues at coordinate 2,806,020 of OX465521.1, forward strand.
CTCATCCTAAAGAATGTATTAAAGAAAAACATAACCAAAATAAATTTAAATAAACAAAAATCCAACTTACAAGTACTAATTAGCCAACCAAAAAAAACCTACTGAGACTAAAAAAATGAAATAATACACAGTGGGCAAAGAAACAATGTGACTCTACCAGAGGTGTCGACAAGTTGTTCCTACAATACTATAGCCACGAATAAAATATTATAATAATTGCATAGTTACCCGAAAAAGAGTATGATTTCATCGGCTATGTTTACTGAGGGCATTCGACGTGGGAACTAGAGTTATGGGGTTATTGTACATTCGCCACAAAGTTAATTCGTCACAAAAATTTGCATGTGTAAATTTGCCACATTTATATTTTAGTGTAGTAAGTTTGCCACACTTTTTAAATGATTCCGCAAAAAAATCAAAATGGAACAGAATAATTAAATAGCTATTTATTTTATATGGCATCAGTTATCATAAATAAACTAAAATTTTGCTATCAACATTCACTTAGGTTTCATGTTTTATAAACAATAAAATTAAAAACTCAGTTGTTACAAAATATAATTTAACACAGTAATACAACTGTGATTAAAAAAAACATTAAAAAGCAAATTAACGACAGTTATTATTGAAAATTATGAAACAGTTTTTTAATATAGTTCGCACGGCGAATGATGATCCCTATGACGTTTCAACTGACAGTGGTATTAGTGATGCGAAACAATTTCAAACAATTTCAATAAAATACTATTTTTTAGGCAAATGTCGTGTCATTCAGCCAGGTCATTCAACATAATTAGCAATATTTATTTATTTTGAGAAAAAGATTACGCATTGATGAACATAAAACACTTACACACAGCCTTATTATATTTTATTTGACTATAATTTAAATCTTATTCAAATTGTCTAATTGAAGAGTTTATAATTCTTTTTGAATTGAATTTTAAAGAATTCATAATTGCACGCTTCATGGAAAAATAGTCAAAAGGAGGCCACAGACCTACCGTATTAAAAAATAAACGTCACGGATAGCTGCAGTTCAGACTCTGATTTAAAAGATAAATAAATTCAAACTCAAAGCATTTCTTACATTTTTCCAACAAATTATCGATATTTGGTTTATCGATGTGTCCCTTCATAGTCGATAACAGCTTGACGACGTAACTTTTGCAGCACGTACCATGACATTTGCATTGAGTTTTTTTCCATTATTTATGAACGTTACGCAATAATTTCTTAATATTTATTCTTATAATTTACAAATAAACACAAACATGATTTATTCGAATTTTTAAGAATCACTTATTTACAAATTTTAACACTATAATAAAGCACATAATTTACTAATTTTTTAAACCCTTACTATAAAAAAATATGAAATCACAGATAGATAAATGTTCGTTACAGAACTACCACCATAATAATATCAATACAAAACATATTTTTTTATCGAATCACAATTTTAAGAATCACTTATAATTACAAATTTTAACAATCTAAATAAATCATATAGGTTTTCGGGTGGGTTGTGAGCATGAATTGATGAAGAACGGCGTAATAAATAGGTATAGTTATAACATTAAACCTTTACCTAATTTTTATATCAAATTCTAGTTTTAGACTAAATTAAATTTCATTGATATGCTGACAGTACTTTTAACAAAAATCGTAAGAAATATAGAATTGTGGCAAACTTACAATACCGTGTAGGTACTTGTGACGAATTAACTTTCAATGTATGGAATGTTTTATATTGTGGCGAATTAACTTTGTGGCGAATGTACAATAACCCGAGTTATGTGCTACTAAATTGTTTTGCCACCACTCCTGCCAACTGGGTTACGCGTACTCGCTTAGTACACCATATTGTATATTTCTTTTCTGCTCGCATTACTAGTACTATAATAAATAATAGTCTAATATGAGAACCGTGGAAATAGCACGCGTCGACAAATATAAAAAGTTTGTGTATTTTTTTTCTCGCTTGGTTTCTGCGAATTCGTTGAAATTGTAGCAGTTTTATTGTTTTTGCGGCTGGAATCCTTGACAATGTACAGAAAATACCTATTCATTTTCTCCGAAACTGAAACGATACGGTTCATTCAGAGTAATTTAGAAAATAAAAGCCGAATAAGATGATCCTATCGCCTTTGGCATTCGTTAGAACCTATGCCAGGTGCTCACTCAGAAACAACATTAAGCACCAATTACTTAGTTATTGTTATTAAAGAATTAAAATAAAACAAAATACCTAATAGGCCAGTGCGTAATCTAGAATTTGCTGAAAAAGGATTTGCTCCAGAGAAAGTTTTTTGTTCTCAGTTGAATGTTATAGCAAAAACATTCCCGTACTGATATGATGTGCCGGCGTAAAAGGTAATATTCTGCAAGCACCACTTTAAGTGTCAGGAAATTGTCTTTTTTAATACCGCGACGTTCATACGAGCTTGATCACTCAGAAAGTAGGTACCTACTTCACTAGACGAGAGAACATCGTTAACTATAGTTGGAATACCCTTGGCGATCGTTGCGGTTTTTAGTATGTGCCACTAAACTTAACGACTTACGCTCCAGACATGCTAATTTCCTCTTTAATACCATTACCTTTCACAATTTCAACTCTAGACTGAAGAGATAAGGTAGATATTGGCTCGTCTTCATTCGATGGAATTTATGGTTGTTATAAGCACAAATAAGATTGAAAGGAAAGCACTAGCGAACACTAGCTCGCCCCGTTGAACGTGTAAATTGAGTGCCTTTATTGAGTACAGGTAGGTAATTCATACACCACCGCGGGATATAACACCGCGAGTAGAATCCGTAAAGTTGTTTTATTTCGATGTATAGTGTTCGCGTAAATATTAGAAAACATTAGGTAATTCATGCCTTTGATAAAGTGAACTTTTGACTTTCTCCTTAGACTAACTATGGATTTACGTATAGGGCTCGAACTGGGCAAGATAGCGTAGGTAGGATGCCTGCCGGTGTATGAAGGAGTGACGACTGGCGAAATTGCGTGAGGATACGCAAGTCGGTGAGATGTGAGTCAATGATATTGTATGGATTATGTTTTGTTATACATATTATGAGTGCTTTTTACGCCGGCCAACTGCATGTTGAAGCAGCTTACCACTGCAATAATTTGTTAGTAAATAAATTTATAAAATAAAATGAAAATGACTGGCGTTCAAGACGTAGAAAAAAAAGCAGCTAAACTGAAGTGGGAGTGGGTAGGTCATGCCTGTAGGATGCATCCAGATAAATGGGCCCGGCTCACAGCACAACCCAATAGATCCCCAAAGATGGCTATCGCCGAAGGGGACGGCCTGAAAACGCTGTTGCGATAACCTGGTATACTACTCAAAAGAATAAGATAAGATAAGATAAGATATACTTTATTGCACAAAGAACACAAGTTACATAACGATGCTCATAGACATTTAGAATGGTGGACTTTTGCAGAGGATAGGGAACGATGGAAAGGTTTGGCCGAGACTTTTGCCCAGCAGTGGGATCTTGCAGGTTTAAATTAGAAAAAAAAAATAGGATGGTGCGCGGCAGTGAGCATTGGGGATTAGGAATGTCCAGCTGTGGACCTAAATAGGCTAATGATAGTGTTTTGCTGGCATACCACTGTCACACTGTGCTAGCTTCACTGTAAGTGAATTTCCAGCATTTCTGGTTGTATTATTGGTCTTAACGAGCAGCTTCAGTAAAGCATGAAAGTTTGCCATTAGTTGCAACGTCCTATCAGCTCTGATTGAAATAGTTCTTGTTTAGTTAGAATATTCGATTTTCCATTCGATGCGTCCGTTTAAATTTGAACCAAGGAAGTTTCCATCACGTAGTCGACGTTTCGGTTACACTTACCAGTGGTGTTGCTAAAACATTTTCCTAACACTTAAACATTGGTTTTAGCGGAAACGCAACGAATTGCAAGTTAAACAAATAGAGGTACCAAAGTATTTTGCCTAGTTATACTAACGCATGTTTTTAATTTACATTTTGTTGTTGGCAAGAAGTTTAGATGTTTAGAATTCAATTATGTACTAATTTTCAGTGTTGCTATGGCGAACCAGCACGTTCAAGAAGTGGTGAGTTCATCTCCGAAGTTTTCACAACGAGCTATATTTTAAGGATTTTTAAGTGTGTGAAAAAATCCCTGAGACTCCTAGCTGCACTCACAGACATTCATTAAAAGTAGGTAACTGAAGAAAATGAGAAAACACATTGAAAGCAAAAAAGTGACTGGTAAAAGCTCTAGAATAGATAGTTGATTTATTTCACTAGTTTTATCACTTTAGACACCAGTGACCTAGGATTGTGACCGACAGCAGTCAAACATTTTATTTCAAAAAGGTTCAAACATGTATTCATTTCATTAGTAAGTGGTGTTGCTCACTTACTAAATTGATATAATCATAAACAATTTATTATTATGTTAATAATAGTAACTCAAGTTTAAGCAGTATCTACACGATACCGTAACGATTATGACCCATTGATATTGAATGCGCACGATACGAGCGTGCACCGTGACAACATGGCCAAGGTCCCATGCTTGCATAATGTAATGCATTGGTGAATAATTTTGCGATCGAATTTTACTGACGTCTACTTTGTAAAGGCAGTAAAGATTTCTTATGAAAACAAGCATAGGCCCGTATATAAGTGCTTTTCGGAAGGCATCAAATAACTGACTAGACTTTAAGATGACCTAGTTTGTTAAGTACAAACAAATAGTGGTTTCAGATCAATGGATTTGGCAGCCAGCAATTATGCCAGAGTTTTTTGTTTATGAGTTTTACGAAGAAGTTTGTTTTTATGAAAATTTAAATTGAACTGCTGGAAAAGAGTTAAAAAACTAAAATCCGACTGCTAAAAACACGCATCAAAAAGAACGATACAAGGAAGTAGTCTCCGCTAGGCTGATAGGATAGCCGTGATCGTATGCCACTTATCGTATGTCTCTTAACCCGTTTTATTGGTTTGGTTTAGTTACGAAAATGCCAAATATGCCCAGTTTCTATATTTCATAAGTTTCAGAATCGCATAAATGATGTGCAATAAGTCTCGTCTTGTGCCTTTAGCGCCACCGTGCCTAAAAAAAGCCAGTCGAACTGATTGCATTCAGCCACATTTTTTTTTTTTTTTTTTTTTTTTTTTTTACATCTCAATTAGGCGCGCATTTGACCACAATCTCACCTGATCGTAAGTGATGATGTGGCCTAAGGTGGTACATGCCGGCCTAACAAATGGCTGTTCACTCTCTTCTTGAAGAGGCCCAAGTTATATTGCTGTGGAAACACTTCAGCGGGAAGCTCATTCCACTCCCTTGCTGTCCGCATTATGAATGAGTTACCAAAACGGTTGGTGCGGATTGCCGGGATGTCAACAACATAGGGGTGGAAAGCCAGTCTGCGCCTAGTGGTCCGATGAAGAAAAGGAGCTGGTGGAATTAGGTCATGCAATTCCCTCGCACACTCTCCGAAATGCAACCTGTAGAAAACCGACAGACAAGCTACCCTCCGATACCCACATTTTTTACCAAAGTCTGTCAGACTAGAACGGTAACTTCTATTTTAAGAGCTATTAGCATACGTTTGTATTTCAATTATTATTTAAGAGCTCTTTACATAAATTATCGCAAAAAATGAATGCTACTTTATTTATTTTTAAAATTTGCTAAATCCGATACAACTTCCATAAAAACTTAGAACCAGACAACACAATATGAGTAATGATGAGGAACGATAAATGTAGAAAAAAAGGGTTTTTTTTATTAATTCATCATAACGGAGAAGTCAGCGGCGCTCTTGCCGTTGTGGTAAATGGAACACCCAGAAACTCGTATTTCGTCGAATGAATTCAAACCCAACGCGGAAAAGGCTCTGGTGTTGCAAATGTCCATGGGCGGCAGTGTTCACTTTCCATCAGGTGATCTGTCAACTCGTTTGCCCCCTATCCTATAAAAGGGCGCCCTAACCGCCACGTTATTAGGTTGCTGGGTTTTTTGTGTTGTGTTGTCTTCGAATTCAAAGCACACTTATTATTTTTCAGTAATGGAATGTGGGAATAAAAGATGGAATCTTAACCCCAAAAAAACGTCAAAAGCTACTCATTCTCTGAGTTTAAACTGAGTGCTGACTAGGTACTTATTGTACGAGTATGTATGAAATCAGTCCTAATTATGCCATCAATAAGAGCAATTTAGAGGCGTGCCATGCAAATGCCAATTCATTTAGCTGCCAATTACAATATTCAATAAAGTGATGATGGCATGAGGCCTTGCTAACGTACGTGGGAATCACCAGAGGTCTCACCTTGGAGCTGTTCAGCCAATTACAGGCTATGGTGTGACGTGACCTATTTAACATTCAATTTCAGCCGCTCATATATTATTTTTGTTCACCAGTGATGGCGTCAACTATGGCGCCAAGAACTGCTCTATATAGGCTGTTGTGTGGTGCAAGTATAAGGTTGCAGAGTGGTTTCATTAATGATGTTTATGTGTGATGAGGGGTTCAAATAGTACCTGACGTGGCAAAGATTTTGGCTGCATTTAATAAGTTTACTAAACAATTAGGTTGGGTTGCACCATCTGACTTTAACAATAACAAACATCAAAATTTCAGTTAAAGTACCGGTCAGGTAAGCAAAAATGACGTCAAATTGTCAAATTTGACAAAAACTTTAACTTTAACTTTAACTTCTACTATGGTGCAACTTACCCTTAGTGTTATCGATTGTGTAAGGTGATTGATTCAAATATACTCAAAGATACAAATCAGATAGGTTTAGAATCGATAAGCTAACAAATCTGCCATCTACCGTTATCTATGAGCCTGTAGCTTGTTAGATGAATAATTATTCAGAATTGACTCGAAAGTTTTAAAGAACAAGTTAAAATAATAAGTCACCATGACTTGGTGGGGTCTATTTCTATCTACGAAAAACGTACGGGTGTGTGACACAAGTATTCGTGAAATAAATTCGTGTTTTATCAAATATATAATTTTTGAAAAAAAAACTGATTGTTTCATTTTTATGTAAGGAGAGCAAATCAGCTTGAGGGTCACCTGATGGGAAGTGATTATTATTCTATTATACTCGCATAGGTCTCAGAATCTCAAGTTGTGCTTAGCTCGCGAAAAGCTCAGAGATACTATCATGAATACGACATCGCAATAAATGTACAGTAACACACGCTAAGTCCTTCTATTTAGATCACCCACCATTCTCCGTACTAGACAATTCTTGACATTGCGTCTGTAGGCACCTATTCTGCGCTCAATGAGCGAGTTGTGTACCCAGTAGACACCCACCGGTGACTTCATCCTTCGGTCGTGTCCCGTTTCAATGGGTGGCATTATCATCTAAAGCTGTTTAGTAGAGCTTAGTGTCGCCATGTTAACAGCCGTAGGTCGTTTTGAGAAGTTATTCGAGTTTTCGTCACAAAAGTTGCAAGTTAATGAAACAATAAATAAAACAAAAGTTGCAAGTTTTAATAAATTTTTTTTTCTTGTGCAATCCGCTATAGCAAAGATGTCTGGCTGTTTTTTGCTATTGGAAACGAGAGATGCGATGTTTACCTATGTCATATAACAAAATATTTAATAATCTACATATTCAAGATGAGTTATGATCTGACCGTGAGCTCTGTTCTTCCTTGTTAGGGGGAGGTAACTCATTAAAACAACAATAATACACGAATTTAAATAACGATAGGTAAAGTTGGTGTACATTTTTTTAGCCAATCACCTCCTATTATTTGATATTATCTGCACACACTCGTAATCTCTATTTAATGTACAGTAAACTTAAGTGGTTTAATTCAGAAGCAAGTATTTGCATATTATAATAGATCCTAGACCTGAATTGCTATGGTATCTGATAGCGTCTCGTGACATGAGTCTTATTATTAGTTTTAATAAGGTTGATAAATGAAGCGACTGACCTTTATGCCGTAGATTCAAGTTTGCTAATAGTTAAAGGACATTAACGTCCACTTGATATTACTCGAATTCGAGGTCGACATCCGAGCGAACATGGACTGAGAGTGCACAGATGTGATGTGACAAATCTTTCTCCTTGTAAGTAGGTATTAGGGACAGACGGGGATTATAAGATAATTGAGTTGTGATTGCACATGATACATATTATTATTGATTAGTATATTACTATAACTATACTAACTAATAATAATACTGAGAAATGTTTCACGCACTGCTTGACTCACATTGTTTGTAGAGAGGGCCTTAACTTCAGTGCAGATTTTTTATTACCAGTAAAGCCACTTTGGCATCAGACATCGTAAATCTTACATTGTAAGAAGAGGAGAAGAGAGGGGTCGGTTTGATCGCAAATCGAGGAAACATCACTTGCGACTAGAAGATTAGCGATGTCTGATGCTAAAGTTGCTTTTCTGGTAATGAATACCTAATCTGCACTAAAGTAAAGGTATTTTTTACAAACTCTACTATGTAAGCCAAGCCGTGCTTGAAATATTTCTCAGTATCTTGATTGAAACCTTCTGAAATTCGTTCTTACAGGAGATTGGAGGACTTGACTTTTGGCATTTAGGAAAAAATGGCCTTTTAGCTTGGTTTTATTTTGAAAAAGATCGTGCTTTAGGTTCGTTATTTGTTGAAAAATATTACGCGTGCCTTCTTTGTATCTTTCAAAACTCTTAATATTTTCTAAAGAGAAGAGAGAGAAAGAAGGATCGCAAGGTGTGTATCAAGATCGTAGCAAGTGGAGAGAAGTGGTCTCTTCCTACTCCGTTGGGAAAGAGGTCTAATGGAAAGTGTGTATGTAATATTTTCTACCAGATTATAAGTTACAATGTTCTTCGAACTTCAACCGTTTATTAGCCAACATATTTTTCTGCAATTTAGTCCAAACAAATTCCATAATGGTAAGTAGATAGGCCTACCAAATGATTAATGACTGTTTAACAGCCAAGACGGGCCTCATTTGGAGTGATTCAGTGTCTCATGATTGTGTTGTATACTCGTGATGATTCCGACCTATTTATTTATTGCTTCGCGAGATTTGATGTGACAGCCGAATTTGCTGTTGGTGAGTGACGCAAGTAGTTTTGCCTAAACAATTGACAGTTAAGTGTTTTATTTTCCAGAATGTTTTATATTTTTTTATTCTTTATTGCACAAATTTAATAAATAGTATAATCGGCGGAGCTAATGCCTAGTGGCATTCTCTACCAGTCAATTACGGAAGTTTGGACTGTGCAATTTGCTAGAATATTTGTTACTATTGTGATGTCTTATTAAGTGTCTTTCAAGATCAACGTTCCGACTGATGAGTGATTGCATTTTGTTAGAAATTATATTAATACGAAAATTTTTAAGCACACACAGTTTAGTACCTAAAATTTGAATTTTCAAAAGTATTCTTCAAGTGTCTTTCAATTTAAACTTATTTAGAAATACTGTATTTAATTAGAACATATAAAAATTAATTAAAAAAAATTCGACCTAAATGCATCGTTTTTCTGCCATTATCTAAACTGGTAATTATAATTAGTTGGGAGTACCGTCATGTAGGATGTCATTTTGGATTACTATGTTGTTGGAGTGATGGCTGATCCATTGTAATAGCGCATAATGGGCGACAAGCCCGCCTGTCACAATTACAACACTTTTTATTTAAGATTATGCATATTTATAAGCCGTCTGTCAAATCAATAGCTCTACAGTGAAGACTACGCTCCAGAGCTACATTTCATTGTTAAAATTAACAGCAATTGCAGTTAATTAAAAAGTTAGAAATTTAAAACACACATATGCAGGGTGGGTTGAAGTTCATAGTTAAGATTAAGATTCCTTGTATTTAGAGATGCATGAATCACCTCCATGTAGGTATGTTGTACGATTTTTTTGTTTTTTTTTTGTAATTTTCACCTTCATTCTGTAGAATACTTAAGAGTAAAATTTGTAGGTGCTAATTATCAACCATAGTTGTGACTTACAATTTTTATATGAACAGCTTTCGATTGATATAAAATATCGTTACGCCAAACGATCATGACTTTGTCGGCGCATGTTGTGTAATGTCTAACGGATTCGGCCGTGATCTTGCGCCGATGCGTTCGATCGCTCCGATCGATTGTCGACCATCGAATCACATCAGGATCAATGATTCGGCTTCAGGGACAAAATGCTTAAAATGCTCTTCTCTTTGCGTTAGGTTCATACATACATCAAATTGAGCCTTTTTTTTCGAACTGACGACCTATTACATACGTACTAACTAAGAAACGTCGTATATGTATTTAATATTTTACAGTTTCGATAATTCAATTCTGGGACGAATAAAACTTCTACAGTTCAATACCTACACTCTTTTGGATGAGTGACAGTTGAATTTGTCATTTTACTGACTCGAATTATTAATCGTAGTATAGTTAGTATTTGCATTTTTTTTTATTTTTTTTTGTCTTTATTTTAGGACTTTTGACATTATCTACCGAATATGTAGATTGCATGTACCTAATATTGTTTATCTGACATGTAATTATTAATTACCAATAAAAACTATTGAAGTATTCAAAGCTATTGCTCTACCGGAAGTCGCCTGCCATTATATTTATTGAAGCGCCAGCACGATTCAAGCCTGGGCTGATCTCATCAGCGTCATCTGAATCAATCAGCGAGCCGATGGACCATCAAGATCGCTATCATCCTCTAATAGGAAATGCTAATTTATCTCATTTCTGCCAACCTTATGCTAACGAGTAATTTGATTGTGCACTTAAAGACTATATCTTGATTAACTGAAGTAAATTGCTTGCTTGTACAGTCAACGGCACATAAGGCTACCCATTTCCGTTTAGTTCTCTTTGCCCTATTGCACAGAAATGACATTTGGCAAAAGCAGCATACAAAACGGAAATGGGTAGCCCGATGTGCCGTTGTCTGTACTGTGCTCACGAAAACTTGTGGAATGATGTTTACTTATATCCAATTTTTTTCGAAATCTTCATCCAAGAGGAATTCATTGTACGATTTGCGACTAACTATCACAAAAACATAGCTAAAACCAAGCCATCCAAATTACGGTGGTAGGCCGTTGGGTTTTTTTGGCCCCTTGACACATTGGGTTTTATATTCCCTCAGCAAAATGATTTGTTCACCATGATGGCAGCAGTCAGTGTGTTTCTAACGACCCCGTTTGAGATAAAGTAGAGAGATTATGTTAACTTCATTGCGAAATCATCTCTTTAACCGTACTACTCGTATTTCAAGGTGTGTTACGACGTGTATTCAATTTGAAATTAAAGCAATTGTACGGCTCACTCAAGTAATCCCAAAAACTACTTACTCTCTTCCTCAATCTTAAATAATAACAATAAAAATGACAGTAAATAAACCAAATACTAAAAACTTAACTTCTAAAAGTTCAAAATATCCCCGAAAATTAAGCAATTAGTCCATTTAACCGGATCAAAAGAAATGTGATATTTCAGACGAGGCGCCGCGTTATCTATCAACACATGACATGCCGCCGCCTGTGCTTAATTAAGTGAGAGCGTTTAATTATAATCTCATCAGCCGAGACAGCGCTGACCGTGAACAATTTAACAATCTTAATGCTACTTACTGCCAAACGCGCTCTAACTAAGCCAAGAAGTTTCTACTCTAGCTTCATTACTTACACTTAGAGAGTAGAAGTAAACGAGAATTGACATAGAACAAAAAAAACAAGAACCCTATGCTGTAGTACGGGGGAAAACTTCCGCTAGGAGCTGATTAAATAGAAAGGATCATAACAGGTAATTTAAAAAAAAATTTTTTTTTGGTAGCTTCATGAATTTCATTAAATAAATAAATATGTAAAAATACGAGAATGATTAGATTAGATTAGATTAGATTAGATAATTTATTACTCAAAATACATCGATGCGCTTCATAACATTTAAAATACATGAATGTCAGTTTGAGATCGTCAATACAATAAAAAAATAAATTAAATAAATCAATATAAATCATGTCAGGAAATAATAATAATTCAGAATATTGTCAAATCAATAAAAAATAAAAGAAACAATCACAATAAAAATAACAGCTAGGTAGCAGAGTACCTAAAAATGTCAAAATAATTAAAATAAACAATAACAAAATTCCTATGAAAATAATAATTAATTACATACAAATGTCATTTGTCAAAATAATACTAATAATAATCCAGAATTTTTCTAATATGGTGGTTTTGATGTCAAATTCATAAATTCATTTATAGAATAAAAAGGATTATCAAGTAAAAGGTTTCTCAGTCGGCGCCGAAATGCTTCGTCGGACGGTTCGTTTTTAAGATCAACGGGAAGTCGCTCGTAGTACGTTGGGCCTATGACACGCGGGTTTTTTTCAGACAGTGCCATGCGACGAGGGACTGCTCTTAGGCGGCCTGCAACGTGTTTACGTTTGCCGTCAACGTCCATCCGTGGGAATGTTAATAGATTTGACCTCACAAACAACAATACTTCAAATAAATAGACTGATGAATCCTTGTTTTACGAAAATCAGGAACAACGAAGTTACAACAAAAAAACAACCAGACCCAGCACAAATATCTGTTGCTGGCGTCGGAATCGAACCCTTTGAGTCTTAATCTGCGCTCGAGACACTGTGCTAAAAGGTCGTCTAAATGGTAAGGATTAACAAAACAGGATCTAGGAATCTTATGACACCACGCGAGAGAAAGAAAGAGAGAATATTGCGAAGAAAGTAACCGAGGTGACCATGTCAACTTAAACAATTTTTACCAATTATAAATGTAAGTCAACGAGTTTATTTATCTCATAAAACAACATTATATAGGTACATGTTTATTTGCAATAAATCTCAAGCAACCTACTTATTACTAGCAATATCAATGGTTTGATCATTTAGAAGATTTCTTTCCAAGACTATCAAGCCAGATCTAATAAAGATAATTACAGCTCAAATGCACTATCCAGATCGAACTGGTTATTTTTTGTTACGCTCAAATTGTTAGCTATGTTTCTATGATCTCATAACTACAGTCACAGTATAAACCATACAGTAGGTTATCTAAGGCCGCCCGCCGAGTTATTAGCCTAGCCTGCACACAGACACGCGGCACAGCCCGTCCGTACTGCCGCCTCCCTATGCCTCCTTATTTTATGCTAGAGTGTGCGTGAAATCGCGTGTGCGTGATATCGCGACACGGCGCGCGACGCTCACGCACACATTCAAACCGAGAGTGGCACGTTTGTATTTAGATGTTCTACTGTATGGTTTATACTGTGCTACAGTGCTAAAACTATAAATAATAAATAAATGCAGGGGTGAACGACCGTGCTGCACCGACTACCAAAATAAATCATTAACCGTTAAAATTAAGAACTACCAATTAACTTTAATGGTATTTAACTAATGGGGCTTCTGTACTGAGTTGTATTGATTTATGCGATCTTAGATACAACTTTATAAATGATTCGATTATGGTCGAAAAAGTTTGGGAATTAATTTGTCAGTGAAAATTGAGAGTACAGTTTTAATGATTTAGTAGTTCTTATAGTCAGTTGTTAGCTTGAGTTCCTTCAAAAATAGGTTTTAAAGCTTTTTTTTAATTCACTTTAATAGTTTTTCTTTTTATGATTTATTAATATCACGCCTCTTACAGGCTAGTGTTTGTATAAAAACAATTGTCAATAGGCTCCAAAAGTTACGTGTCTACAGATTGTTTAACATTTTTACATGGCTGTTCGCATTTTTCTGGGTGTTTTGTTCTGTATGTACCTATTTACAATGTCAGTATTTAAGTATGTTTATTTGTTGTCTTGTATCACATAGTAAGTACACACTCAGTTTAGTTTGGGGCTAGATTGTGATGGACAATGTCCAGTGATTATTGATTTATTTTCATAGTATTTATCAAAGAGTTGTTTCGAATAAAAGAAAACTATTGGCTCGTAGAAATACGTGTTGCGTACAAAGTATTCGTATGGCCGCGAATGATGCGATCCGAACACCTCAGCTCTGCCGTGCCAATGACATCGCTCATCCAACTATGCTGGCATCGCGCGTACATATTCTAGGAACTCATGCGCATACCTTAAGTCAAAGGACATAGCGTAGCGAACCAACTAATTGGTTGAATAGTTTAGATATCGGTGGAACCGTTTGCATCTCTCTTGTCTGCTACTATTTTAACTATTTAGCTTGACTATTTTAACTAGGGCACAAGACTTTCTACATACAGCCTTCGCAATGTTACTAAGCCTTCGGCCTTCCATTAGAAAGCTCTTCTACGATTAGTGTGCTTTATTCATTTATTCTTTTAATGTGCAGTAAAAACCTACAAATGTTGGAAAAAAACTTGTCAGACAGACTATCAAAGAGCATCACTAGATGATAGTCTATCTGTCAATTTTTTTTCCACAATTTTTAGCTCCTTAATAAATAACCTCACCAAAAGCTATTTTTTATGTCAAAATTGTGGTTTCGTTGCAGTTTAAGTTAGAGGATAACCTCTAGGGCGGCTAGAGCCTAGCTAGCCTACCTAGGCTGCTAGTTAGGCTCTAGCGTCCCTAGAGGTTGAGGATGTCCTTCACCTAAAGGAGAGATTAAATTTGTTTATTTAATTCATTTCAATATAGAGTCCGGCCCTGACTTTTATTTCTTGTACCACACTCGTAAGTCGTCAATCTGTATCTAGTTTTAATTATTTGTAATAGATCGGACATAGCAGATGCGCTCAGGCAACCTCTTTAGCGGAATTGTTGCACAAAATAAAAAAACGAGTGACTCATGTTAGTCGTTAGTATTTTTGAATTGGGTCGTCTATCGGTACGATATATGTATACGAGTTTTAGGACTGTGTGTGATGGATAAGACTGTTTTTTGTAGGATTAATATTTAAATGCATAATTTTTCAAGACGAAGTTTTCCGAGGTTTTTTATTGATTGCTTTTATCTGATTACTATTAATGAGTTATTAATCGTACTAAATACTGGTATTGTGTATTTTATTGAATCACGGATTTTCTTAATGCTGATCACGCTACCGCAACTCTTTCGATTCTCTTCAAAATGTAAAGATTTAAACATAAGGAGGAATAAGTGGCTTGTTTACCAATGGTCAAGGTCGCATCCTATTACTACGACTGTAACGCCGTGTAAATAGCAACTACCCAAACTATGCAAGAGCGAGGCAACCACTCAACTATTCGCACTCTTCTTATTTCGCTACCGCTGCGATGATGCACTTTCACGTCGGAGCTAGACCTGTGATAGACACCACGGAACAGAAAAAACAGTGGAAGAGCAAAGTAGGAGTGCCACGCGTGCCACAATTAAGCAAGAAGAATAATACCGCCTTCTATGTTCGAACCACGGAATTAACTCTTCAATCGAAACAAAATTGACATTAGATTAGAAAAAGTCGTAAATACTGTCAGCACAACAAATATTATCTGTAGAGTGTGAAGGTTTATTTCCGGATGTACGATCTGTGAATTAAGCTAATTTGGACTAGAATTGAAACGACCAATCAAACGGCTTTTTTCTTTGTAGTGCATTATTTGACTTTCAATATATTTGTGTGAGTTTGGCGACAGCGGTTCCTTCACCAATGTCACAGTATAATCTTACAGTAAGCTATCTACATACAAACGTGCCACTCTCGGTTTGAATGTGTGCGTGTTCGTCGCGCGCCGTGTCGCGATATCACGCACACGCAATTTCACGCACACGCTAGCATAAAATAAGGAGGTATAGGGAGGCGGAGGCCCTGTAACATCCTTTCTAACAAGTGACTTGCAATAAATGAATCGGAATCTGAATCTGCAGTACGGACGGGCTGTGCCGCGTGTCTGTGTGCACTCTAGGCTAATAACTCGGCGGCCGGCCTTAGATAGCCTACTGTGTGGTTTATACTGTGCCAATGTTGTTGCATTGCACTTGCACTGTTTTTTCTGTTCCGTGATAGATACGCGCGGTATCTCCGTCGGCGAGTCTATTGTGGGAGACGAAAAAGGAACAGGCCGCGATTAAGATGTGTCGTTCGATTGCGCCGGCGCCTCCTGCCGGCTGCAGACGAGCTTCTAAGGTATTGCTACTGCACGCCAAAAAAATGGACAGCTGACGGAAACAATGATATTACAATAAAAAAGAAGTAGATAGGTCATGTCAGTACAAAAATTGCCTACGGAGTGCGACATAGTTAATTTGACCGTGTTATAACGTGTGAATAAGACAGTACAATTATTTTCTAGAACGTAAACGAGACATACAAGATACATGTTGCGAAGTGTCGTCCTAGACTGTCAACACAGTCTGGTATAAAACTACTCTCCTTTTGACAAAGAAATCTCGTTCCGTTACACAGTTCGCGGGTAGAGAGGTGTCACAAAAATCACTTACTAAGTAAGTTGCTTTTAATGCTCTTACAAGAGATAGGGTACATTTTTAAGTAGCTTATCATTGTGTCATGCAAAAATGAGAGGAAAAATTTTTTGAGCCAATGAGAAAAACTTTTTTTTTTATAAATACATCTTAGCGGTGTTTCTGGCCTAATGTCCAATACTATTAGTCCGGTGAGTCATGAAGGACGGATTGATTTGTAGGTTTTGCTAAGATGCCACAAGCTGTCGCTCGTGCCTAAAGATTTAGGTTACATTTCCTTATAGGGTAGCTGGGCGCTCCACTGGCCTATAGTGTGGAAACACCTTAATCTCTTTAGGAGGTGGTGTGTCACGCCAGACTAAAAATGCAAATTCTTTTTAGCTAGCAGAAAATATGTATGCACAAATTTTAAGCCTAGACGTGCCATCACATGTCTAGCTTGACAAAAGTCTAAAAGACTAAAGTGACATAAGTACTCACATTCTAAGACATTTGACGTTTTGTAAAGCAAAAACGGTCAGCAATAGATTTTAAAAAACCTAGGGTTAGTTGCACCATAGTAGAAGTTAAAGTTAAAGTTAAAGTTTTTGTCAAATTTGACGACCAAAAATGACGTCGAATTGTCAAATTTAACAAAAAATTTAACTTTAACTTTAACTTCTACTATGGTGCAACTTACCCTTAGTATTTTTTCCACGTAGCGACCACAGCCCCTGAATGTCACTAGAAAATATTATTTTAAGTGTCACCGTGTAATTTTGTTGTAAGTAGTGTAGAGAGTAGAGGGTTGCGCCCACCTTTGTAGAGGAAATACATAAATAACCCTATGTTCCAAATTTGAAAAAAAAATATATCAAACCAACTGTGGACCACGCCATGTGGATGTAAGTTTCTTCACGGGTTAAGTATATTTCTCAAAACCGGCCCTGACCGAAGCACCGCTTCTCGTGTGTGGAGTAAAAATAAAATTTCATTGAGTGATTCAATTGACTTAAATATATTTTGACCCACATACTGCGACCGAATGGAAAATTGTAAGTGACACGCTCAAGGCTACACTCGTTGCGTCTGCGTGAATAATAAAAAGTAAATAATTGTTAAGTAATTCAATACTGCGTATTGCTTTTAAATATTAAATGAAATTGTATTTACTTTTGTATTCGAGGGTATTGTATGTGACTCAAGTAATTTTGACATTTTGAAAAATTGCTTTCTTCAACACCCTAAAATTTTTTTAAAAAATACTAAAAGATGTAAACGTTAACCACAACCTTAAAGATGAATTTATAAGTCATCAGAAAATAATATATCAGGATCGTAAACTTTTTAAGTCAAACCTACAATAGCTTCAAAAATTGTATAGGTTCTGAGTAGTTAATATCTATGTTGAGTCTTTCAATTTATATCGTCAGGTGGCTTAACATCAGCAATCATTGTCAATGCCTCCCCGGCCTTGACTTTGCTCTCATCACGAAACTCAATGTCTCTAACAACTTTTATGGCTTTCAATTGTTTCAGAGCGTCACTAACACTTTTATCGACCATTTGGCCAATGATAAGAGCCGTATCGTTTCATCTTTTCGATTGTTGAACCGTGACGTCACCTTCAAAGTGGTGGCTGACGATCCAATAACTGGCAATCATCTCGTTAGCTCGTGTGGGACCGGCACTTAACCTCCTCAAGACGAAAATAATAGACAATTAATAAAATTTTATTGACCGTCGATGCTTAGCAACACCGATGCCAGTACTGAAGCGTGAACGAGACGGACTATAATCCCAGTATGAAAGAATGAAACAACATGCAGGTAGTGGAGTTTTATGAGTTTTTTTGTTTTTGTTTAAAGCTACTTAATGGTATTAAATTATTAATGCCTTAACCACGTGCTGATCAAATTATAGCTATTTGAATTTGTCGGTCATTTACTACCGAACCAGTTCGTCTAATAGATTGAAATGCGGCCAGAACATCAAACACCAAAGTATAACAATGAAGTTTTAGTAGACAAATTGCAAAAGGTTTTCTTTCACCTCATGGATATTTTGTAGACATTACAATATTTAAGTGGAATGTGCTTATTCAAAGAGTGTTTCTAGGTACTTGGAGTTTCTGATACTATTTTCAGTCATAGAACAATTAAAATATTCATTTTAATCAGTCATTATGATCACACTAACTCAGTAGAGTTAGTGGGATCATAGGTAGTAACCTATTCTATATTGAAACGTACAACGAATACAAAAAAGAGTTTTAAAAATGACGTAAGAATATTAAATTTTTGAGTTAAAATTCGTGAATTAAATGTCACAGTAAGCCGCCAATTTTGAAGAAACTCATGCGACCTTTATGTTATTTCATCTGGCTATTAATCGGAAGGCTGTCCATTGTCTCCGTCGATAGTAGGTCGCGAGGTGCGCAGACGCATCTGTGCAAGCGATCGGACCGTAAACCAACAATGTGACGTCTTCATGTTTTGTACTTAAGTCAGGTGACTCAGATACTTGCAACTTTGAGAGACCACCAGAGAGGCACAATCATTGAAAATTCAAAATCTTGAAAACAAGCTTTAGTTACGAACCGAAATAAATCTTTGGTAGCGTCAAAATATTTTTTTTTTATTGTACATTGCATCATCATCATCATCGCGGACAGCGCAGGACGGATCGTTGTGGAGATCCTTGGGGGAGGCCTATGCCCAGCAGTGGGCGTCGTTCGGCTGATATGATGATGATGATGATGTACATCGCATTACATACGGTACATTAAATTGGATCCTAGATCAAAAATTTGTTCTTAATTAATTGGAAGCAAAATTGTTTTTCCTTCTAACCAAAGTTCAAATAAAAATATTGTTTGACTGTATTTGTATTAAGTGCTCATAAATAGGTAAAAATGGCAGTTGAAGGTGAAAAAGTTTCGTAATGGCGACCATTTTCATGGCAAAAGTAAAGTCACCCAATTAAGACAAAAATTAAAATAAATAAGGAATGCATTAATTAATTCATTAGGTATGAGAAATGATCAATAAATAATGATTTCTAATATTTACGTGATTTCTAATATTTTATTTCGATGATCAATAAATCTTTGATTAAATTATCAACTAACTAATAAAAACTGTATTAAAAAGCCAAAGCTACCTAATTAGGCAAAACTAGATGATCTAGACCCAGTCATCGGGCAATCTCTTGCATTTTTATGTAGTGAAGTCATAACAATATTAAACATTACTTTAAATGTTAATTTATGCAAAGCACGTCGCGTTGATTATTGACGTGCAATTAAACAGCAGTAACATTAACTCTGATTCTGATTAATACATTTCTATAAGAAACTAGCTTTTGCCCGCGACTTCGTCTGCATAAGTATTTATTCTTCAACCTAAAGGTGATCTTTTCAATTACCGCACTTCCCTAGTGGATTTCACCCAAAAGCTGGAGCAAGAGGAAATTGGTTTACTCTGTATTTTCTTTCGCACGTGAAAGATCTTTTATTATTCCTACTACTGACTTTGATGTACGCATATTCTTTCAAAGCTTGTGAATTTTGTCCGGAACCAGAACTCTTGAATACATTGGCATCGTTGTGAAGCGAAAAATCGGGCCAATAAAACTGAAGGGTAAACGCCCGCTACCACAGACCGTCTGTGTCAGTTATACGCTTAATTTGACTAAATGTTCACAATTCACCAAGTTCTTTAATTTTACACACAACACCTGTTAGTACACGATGACTCAATAATAATACAATATTCAACTAGCATCGCTACAATTCCTTAGTTTGTGAGGATCGAGTTATTTCTTGGCCATGATGATGTCACTCTCACTCCGTCACCGGAAAGCTATGGAGCTAATAGAGGTGTTGTAAGCCATGATGTCAACACGAATTGATCCCAATACAATGGTGTCAGGCATGTGTCTGCTAGGGCGGTCGTAAATCAAGACGTTTATGACAGTTCGAGTAAACACTCGGGAGCAAGTACATAGTAAATCATGATTGACCTTATTATTTGCAAGTTGGATGCTACAAATCTTCCGGGGTCAACTTCTTAGTCGACTGATTCCAATTCCCCATTTGTTTATACATAACATGCGCTTACGACTATATACCAAACGGGGTAGTGGGAGGCACACTGACTGTTGCCATTTTAGTGAACGGACAGAACATTCAGAAGCTCATACTTCGCTCCGGATTTTTACCCAACGTGGTAACAGCGTGCCTACCACCGTTAACCGGGTTGCTAGAGCTTGCTATCCATATATTTTCCATCACCGGAGAGTTAGCCGCGAATTGACAGTGAACACAAAGTAGGTGTTCCGGCCGGACTTGAATTCGGGACCACCCGGTTTCGGAGCCAGAGCGTTTAAACACCGGGCCTGGAAGCTCTCATAATTCTGATTCGTTTAAATTTTAAACAATAGACTAAGAGGGCATCGTTAGTGACTCCACCTAAAAATGAACTGGACAAATTGGTTTAATGTTAGCGACGAAGGTCTATTTGAATAGAATGAAAAAGTAAGCTCTACGTAAGATTAATTGATTTTCAAAAACCGTTACACTTCATAGGTCTTCCTCAACGGCTGATACCGTCAACGATGAAGTCACAAGATCCATTACGTGATTTGCGTAAACGTTCACATCACCAGAAAGGTCTCCGTGAGCGAAGACCATGAAAATAGCAAATGATTTCGTCTGATGCAATGCGTGGGCGCACCCGTCGTGATACAAATGACGAACATTGCCACAGTAGAATATCTAAATACAAACGTGCCACTCTCGGTTTGAATGTGTGCGTGAGCGTCGCGCGCCGTGTCGCGATATCACGCACACGCGATTTCACGAACACGCTAGCATAAAATAGGGAGGCATAGGGAGGCGGCAGTACGGACGGACTGTGACGCGTGTTTGTGTGCACGCTAGGCTAATAACTCGGCGGGCGGTCTTAGATAGCCTACTGTATGGTTTATACTGTGACATTGCTTTTGCGTTAGCTGAATCACGCGAGCTGTACCGCAGGGCATTGGGTAAACAGAAAACATGCTTTTATGACATTTATTTAAGCTCGGTGAAGTCATGTTGATTTATAAATAAATTACTAGCGTTACATTGAATTTTTCCATTTTCCGGGCTGTAATATATACCGGATGTTTTCTTGTCCGTGGTGGTTGTTTTTTCAATAATATTGAAATAGTCGATGATGCCACTGAGCTTTAGTCGTAGGTCATATTATCATAATATATTTCAATTACTGTAGGACGAACAAGTAAACATGGATTTACGGAGTTTGTTTCAGAGTTATATAGTTTTCATATTTTATAACGCCTAGCTGAGTTGCGAATAAATGAATAACTCTATGAAGGAGGCATACAAAGATATTAATCTCGGCGAAGCGTGACACCATGGGAATCAAATTCCATGCCTGACGTCACTCGGTCAGATGTGTCCACAATAAATAACATCATGGTTCTTTATAGGTTTGCCCTACATTGCCAATTACATTTCAGGGAACGCAAAATCAACAATGAGGTCATATTTTTGCTAGAAGACAGAGGTTTGGACTCTCCCATAACTAACACGTTACAGATTGTAATATTCTGTTATGTGTGCCACACATTGTAATAATTAATTATTTCTTGAGCATGATGGATATCATATTTTGAGCAGGGCTTTTTCGATTGACCGGTTTGAGCGTTTAGATTTTCGCTTGCTTGATTTAGTTCCGTAGTCAATAATTATGACAACTAGGGTTTATTTAGTAGTATTGAATCAACTAGCATAATATGACTAAGGATCAGTTGAGACCTAAAAAGTTTAATTCACTCTTCCCGGGAAGGCGTTCATCTTATTGCAATGATGGCATTTTGGTCCTTCGATCTTGGCAATGGACTGTAAAGTGAAACACACATAAATCGCATTGGCATCGGTAGTTACCAGAAACACTATCAATGTCGGAATGTGTATGGGCTCTGAATCACAGCGGTGAGCTTTCATTCGAAATCCCTTCAAGGTGTACGTAGGCAAACTTGTAAAAAGTCAGGAATAGGTTCAAGCATACCTGATAAAAATAATCTTAAGTAGTTTCGTTGGGTTGGAAAAGAAATGCTGGCATAGTGGACTAAAATGCGTCTGTCGAACGAAATTGAAGTAATAAAGAAACAAATCACATTTTACAAATAACGTGTGACGTGTAAGATCATGAAAGTTTGGATCTTAAACTAGAATCCCTAAATCTTGTGTTTATTGGCAACCAAGAGCAAAAATTACACAAATATTTGTATATGATTTAGAACGTCCACTAAAACATTACATCAACCTAAGTCAGAGTGTAAAAGCGGTAATTTGACAATTCTGTGAACAATTCTCTGGAGAACGAAACAACTTTTGGCCTAAAATGGACCTTGCGATAGTAAGGCCATGGACAGAACACAATAATGAACTGAGCAGAGTGAAGTAAATTTAATTCTGTACCGAAACTCGGTGGTTGCCGTAAACCCGCGTCCTTTAGCTACTGATCTTGTTTTGGCAGATAACGATAAAAGTTTACGATTACGACTCTTCCTGTCGGTCGTGGGTGTTAACCAGATCACACGCAGTTAAATCACTGCTAATAATTAGAACTAGGTTCGGATTTGTTGTGGGTTACATTCGGCCTGTCAGAGTATCAATAACTTTTTTTTTTGCCAATTAACGCAAAAGGAAACTAGGTTTTGTTTGTAGGTAATCATCCAGTATGTAAGTCACTCTTTGATGCTTTGATTTATAAAAATAATTACTAACAACTGAGCATTTTTTTAAATGACGACCCAGTTGGTGAAAACTGAGGCGATTCCGTGACTAGTTGAATGATATTGTTATTTAAAAGGTGTTAAGACGTACAACGTACTACAGAAGAAATGTCAAAGTTTGTAGCCATTGGATTACCGGCGGCCTGAGTTATCTGTTGTTCATCATATGTATTCTCCCACTGGTCGAGTCCCATTTTATGTATAACGAATTCTTCGGCTACGTGTAACGAAAGACGGAGCTAATCTTGCGTCTCACTACAGACTCTGTAGGCGCCACGTGCGCCTGCGTCTCTAGAATAACACGCGTCGGCCGAGTTACTATCATTGTGAGTCGATTGGCTGCTAGTGACGTTCCGGTGTGGGATAGAACGATATGATTGACTACCTATCTTCGTGTTATGTTCAAATGCAATGATCGTTCTGTTTTAGTTGAATACTGTAGCAATAACTCTATTATTTTAGGAAAATTGTATGTGAATAGTTAGGGCTGCAGTTAAAAATTAGCCACTTTATTCTTACATTACTATTTTACAATACCACGTTCGCATAAGAATAAACAGTCTTCTTATGTCCTCAGAAGTCCCTTTTTTTGAAGATGCTTTCTTGCGATAGCTTTGCTGACGTGCGAAGCAAACTTAATATTGCTATTCTATTGTTTATTTGATTATATAACGGGGACATCCCGCATTCCAATCATACATCACTATCTCGAACCCACGCACTTCTTAGGTGGTCTATTTATTTGAGTCGACTTAAAAAACGTCAGTCGGAAAGACGCTCAAATGTGAATAACGAGTCGTTCTCAAAATAACGTGCAGTGCTTTCAGGTATTCTTGATAAATGACTGTCTCCAGTCCATCGCAGGTGAAAGCATAATTAAAAAATGCCGCCCAACGCCCTACATTTTTTTCGAGGAACAATGTTTGACAGAGTAAAGAATTCAACGGATAGCGTATAACGTGAAATATATATGTTTGTAACTTCTGCATAACCTGTGTGATCTTAAAAATATATGTCGCCGGACAAGTTTAATGTTAGTCACGAGGTTTTTAAAATGAGGTCTCCGTGCTTAGCGCTATTTAATCAAACCCTGATGAATTGTTGATGAACCCAATAATAATGCTGATGGTAATATCCTGTTCCAAAACAAAAGGGAGAATATTTGGACCAGAGCAAATAAAATATTATGCAAAATTTATTTAAAAACAAAAGAGCCTCGTAAAAAAAAGTATCGGTATAATTTCCACGCACTATGGGCTTGGTCTTCGGAAGCATGAAATGCGCATTTGCATAACATATGCACCGGAGCCCGAGGTCTATTTCTGACGTATTCGCATGTAAATTACGCAAACTCCAAATGGCTGTTCGCAAAGGTGCGATGACTCAGTTATTCTTTTATTTGAACAGCTACAAATGACGATTACCGAAGTGGCTCGTTTTAAAATGTCGAACAGGTACAGTCAGCCAAGAAAGTGATCTACCACTTTTGACAAAAGTTTCGGCGAGATATAACGATGGCTAAGGTTGACTTTTTTAACAGAGTTTAACACATGCATTAATGCAATTATGTTATGACGTTTTGTCTGTTATCTGAGATGCCTGACATTCGACGTCATTGGGTATAATAATCTATTTTGCTCAACTAGAACCATGTCGATCTTTTTGTAGAGAAACTTATTACTACTGAAAAAGAAAGTCTCACTGACAATGCTACTGTCAAGCATTTTCGTCAATGAATGAATACCACTCAAGTTATCAATTTAGGCCATAAGTCAAACTTGGCACTTGGCATGACGTTATATCATAAATGACAAAGAGAGCAATAGTCACTGACACAAACTTATTGCCAAGGAAAATTGACCTTGTTGTTTCATGACGTTCAAACGAATCTCAACCGTAGGGTGGTAGACCACATTTTTGGCTGACTGTACCACAGTAAATTTCAAAAACCGAACTGTTTGAGATAGTCGTAAGCTCAGAATGCGAAGATGAAAACCTTGATGATGATGATAGTAGCGGCGGGAAATATTTAAAACAAATCTTCATAACGAAACCCGTAGTACCGGCGGTAGAAAACATATAGAGAAAGTAAATCTATCCTCAAAGTTAGTACTTATAAAACGTATAAGTACTCATATGACGAGTGCATAAGGATTGTTATAGCTTGGCAAAAAAGTCCTGAAATGGAACTAAAAAATATTATCACTGGCAATACTGTGTTTAAAAAAAGAAAATTGGGAAGTTAGCACATTTTAGCTAATTGATACTTTTTTATTGATTTTAGGTTTTAATTTTAATTTCAATTTTCAAGGCAGCGTCTGAGCCAGCTTTTGAGAATATGTCTCCCGAAGAAAGGAAAAAATCATGATAACACGTCATTAAAATAGAAAAGGGTTATTACCAACGATTACAAACTTTAGGTAATCATAAACCTGCAAAATGTCAGTATAATAGAAGCATGAGCGACTCATCGGAACGAAGTAAAGCTTAGAATTTTGGAGAAGGGTTGAGCCAAGAAATACCTAGTTGAAGTTTTTTCTGGTTTCGAATATTTAGACAACATTTTTCTACACTCTAATTATAATACATTATTAAAATTTTGCTAGTATCTTCTTTCATTTCTTTACTTGGTAGTAGCAAACCGTCCTGACAATGTGTTTGTATGTAATGGGAATCAAATGTTTGGTGCCATTGCCTTTCCATTTCTGCCACCTAACCTTAGTACGTGCGAACGCGAGATCAAACCCATTGATGATAAAGGAGTGTCCTAACTGTGGTTTGCGCGATGATTGCGTCAGGCGAATAGGTACCACTACCTATTCTCCCCACGGAGATGGTATAAGGACAACGAGATAGCCATTCTCTCTCTAAAAAAGGTTAAATTAGTAAACTATCAAAACTGTTTGTGTCGTAGTATATGGGGTGACCACATTAACGAAAGTGGCGACCTCATTAATTTCACGACTTTTTTGCCAGGCTGTACGTAGAAAATCGTGAGGTCGATTTTCTTTTCATTTATTTTATCAGGAGTCTGTCGGTTTGTGTTTTTTTTAAATCTCTCGATTTCAGAAATTGAAATGAGACAACACTAGCAGCTTTGTCTTGTTCACATCACTGGAGATCACGAGAGATGTCAGCTTCTGAAGACTTCAGACTACAGTCCTACCAACTTATCTGTGAAATGGCGAAAATTGGAACTACGACCGCCATGTTGAAATGTCATTCGATTGTCCGTGTCAACAATTTTTGAGTACTATGGTTGTTTTATTGTGATATTTCGGAATTTATGAAGTTGAATATGCCGAAAGCCATTAAAAGTGATGCTCAAAACATTATTCTCAAGATTGAAGCCTTTTTTAAAGAAGAAGCTCGGGCGAGATCTCCGATTATTCCATTTACCAAAATATACAAACGAATTTCGGCTGCAACAGGTTAGTGTTGTCAGCTTTATTTTTATAAATACCTAAATACTTAACCAAATATTCAAGTCCACGGAATATTTGTATATATTCTTACTATAGGTTAATGTAACGGTAACGCACATCTAATAGGTCATCTGTTAAATGCGTGAGCCAACTAACCTGCCGGTTTTTAAATTTCGATGAAAAATAAAATCGTATGTTTCAGGTCAAGTCAAGGACTCATTTCAAAAATAGATAAAGAAGGGCATGCAGCAGAAGACACTGCTACTAAAATTCGGACACAAGGCAAGGATAGAAAACGCAAAAGTGGAATCATACACGTTGATGATTTTGACATGGGAGTTATACGGAGGAGAGCACATGAATTTGATTCTGCCAAAAACGAGACCTACTGTTGAAAAAAACTTAGAGGTCTTAAAGACAGAAATAAATTACACAGGACAGCGATGATGATGTCGGTAGTGCAGGTTCATCTAAAGATCATAATTACTGTAAATGTGGTTTTTAATAAATAATTGTAAAGCAATTTGTTTTTTTTATTACATCCATTAGGTGCTTACCACTGCGAATTATTTTTAGTATATCGTTGTTAGGGGTTAGGTACGGCCTTATCTAAATGCTGCAAATAGTACCTGGTACCTGATGCAGGGAGGGTACATGAATCACATTGAATTAAAGTTTTAAGTGTGAAACATTTAGTATGATTGTAAAGTTTTTAATACTTATTTCAAATGAAAAATTACCTACTTGTAAAACTCACTCAATTTTAGGCACCTTATATTAATTAGCAACACTGAATCGACGGTGTCGTCCTCTTTCAGTTCACAGATAAGTTGGTAGGTCTGTACTAAATATTACTATTTTTATGTTTTTTAATTCACTCCAGTGCTTTTGTCCTCAACAAACCAAGTAGTTTTCATATAGGTATTTTTCTAAGCCTAATTCTATAAATTCATTAAAAGGCATGGCCTTATTCACCTTTTTCAATTTGAACATCTTCGGAGGATTTTGGTTTTTGCTATGGCAACACACCGGCTCGATATCGATTTTGCGTAGGTCATTGCGCTCTGCCATTTTACTTTTCGAAACCGGCGTACGCGCTGTAGTTCCAAATATCTTAAACCCCTGATACCGGTAAGTTGCAGCTCGAAGACCAGGATTAGTGGAATCCATCGTGTTTGTGGTGTGCTGATTAATCAGTTTTTTCCAGCTCGTGATGTGCTTGGTGTAGACGTGACCGATGACGTGGTCTACGTGAAAGTGGTAGTTTTTTCTCAACCCGGAACAGTGCCCCGGAGTTGAATTGCTGGAGAAAGCATTGAGCGTCAGCATTAACCTCCAATAGGTATGTTAAATTGCTTATTTTGATTAGGGAATCCATGCACCGCACGTTGTCGAGGCACGGCTAGGTTAAGTCACTTCACGCCGCTATTTCTGAGCACCTAGGCCATAAGCACGCTTTATTACTGCATCTGCTGCCTGCTTATGCTACGGCACCCTCGCTTTGCCTCTGCAACTGTGGTTTCCTGCATTTTTCTGCGTCTTGGGACCCTTCTCTTCGTCTCAGTCCCAGACACGCGTGTCTTGTGTTAACGCTGGTGCCTGTAACGCTTACAGGAGGTGTTCAGTACGGGCGAAGGCTGCCCGTAGGTGCTAAGTACAGGCAAAGGCTGCCCGTCCATGCCAGTGTCCTGACTGTCTCCGTGGAGTGGCCGAAAACATTCCACGGGCTGTCCGGACCTGCATGCTGCAGCCCTCAGTGCTGTGTCCCACCTGATCCCGCAGGATAAAGAAGTAGGATCTTTCCTTTTTTATATTTTCCACGCATTTAGAGCGTGGTGGCGCCCCTCATCTTAATTATTTTGAACATTATGATCAAACAAAAGCTCGGTACCTCTCGTCACCCAAACCCAAAGGCTCCTGAGTCTAGCCGGCTCCAATAGGGCTTCATTTTCTGTGCCTAGCTTTATTTTAGGCCTAAGATTTAAAGGTCAATAAACTAAATTTATTTCCACCAAAATTTGCTTTAATTTCAGAATTGTAAAACCCCAGCTTCCCATTTTTTTAGGTAACAATGACACCCATACGTGGGGCTTTGACTTGAGGTAAACAACATGTCGAATAAGCTATGTTGCTGAGCGTTTGTTTTTTCAAAACATGTTAGGCATTTTCTTTTAAAATATATTCATAAACTTGTGATTTGCTGTTAATGTTTCCATTTATTGCCTAGTGTTTGAGGGCAACTTGTAGGTATACTAGCTTGCTGTGTGTTGTGGTTATGTAGTTTATTGGTAACAAGTTCTGACCTACCTACTTACCTCTTGGTTATATTCTGCCAATATAGCCCTATTATATTATGATCCTTGTTGGGACTTGTTAGCAATAATGTGAGGTACTATTTTTATTCTAGTATACCTACCTAATTTATTTTAATTCTAAAGTGGTAACGTTACTGTGATATTGTTAGGAATGAAATTGTTAACCAGTGATTTTGGCTAAAATTCGTAGCTTTATTTATTTATAAAAATTTAAAAATTGACTTATTATTTTTAACTTTCAGAACTTAAATGATTTAAATTTACAACTTGACTTTTGTAATCTTTATCTTAACCAGTTATTATTGATTTTGACTTAAGCACTGAAGCATAGGTAGGTATTTCACGAGCGGTATAGGGTGTTTATTTATTTGTTTGTGTTTGTCCAATGTTACAATGTGTTGTTTTTTACAACTTTATTTTTTTTACTGTACTTTATTTTGTTCAGGTACATTGTTTACTTGTACTAGTTGTTGTTTTAGGTTGATACAAGTACCTAGTAGGTATGTGACTTCCTGCCTTACATTATGTTTAGAACTTAATAACTTTAAAAAATATGTATACTTGTTAAGGTTAGGTATTTTAAGATGATAAACATAATCATGTTGTAAGCATGATGTTGATGCAAGGAGTCGGCACTTCCTGCCCTACAATATATTTTGCTTTGTAATTTAAATTAACTTTCTTAAAATTTATTAATTTATGATTGATGTAAGAGCCAATTAGGGTCAAGTGTGCTTTGCGTTTGGGAATATCTTCATCCATAGCTTAAGAGAGCTGTTGATAAGAGGTACTGGACATATTAACTTCATCTTAGGGATATTTAACTACCTACTTAGGTACCTACTTTAACTTCTAGGAGGAATGCTACCACGTTTCTTCCCTAAGCCCAAATATAATATCCCTAGATTTTCTGTTCTCCCTGCAAAGGCCCCTTTGGTTGTGTAGGTATGGTGTATTCAGTTTACTGTTTTGTTGTTATTTTTTGTGTAGTAATAGTGAGTGGAGTAGTGGTTAAGAAAGGCGAAGTAGTAGGTATTTCGTTTTTATTCTTTGAGATGTTGTTGTGGTTTGCTTGTGGTGTCACAGCTGTAGCAAATGGTGCTGCAGACTGTGCAGTACAAGTGGTGAGCAATGATTATGGGGTCACAGTGTGAAGTGTGGTAGTGACCTTGGCGTTACCACGTCAAGGATTTGAAGGCGATGTAAGCCTTCCTTCTTAGAGGTTGTTGTTGAGTTGTTTGTGGTGTTGCAGCTGTAGCGCATGGCGCAGCAGACTGCAATACAAGTGGTGGGCAATATGCTCTCATAGTGATGTGTTGATAGTGCCCTTGGCGTATGGACGCCAAGGATTTGAAGGCGTAGTGCGCTTTCCTATTTTGAATTGTTGGAGGTGTGTGAAGGTTTCACAGCTGTAGCGAATCGCGCTGCTGTGCAGTGTTGTTGTGGGCGGGACGCTCACGTAGCTTGAGGTTGATTGTTAGGCGATTCCAGTGGACGTGTGGTCCGCCGCTAAACATAGGCTCACCACACCACCACTGATTGCCCTGTGCTTAGTTAGGTTTATTAGTTTAGATTGCATGTTTTTTTATGTGAAATTAGTCATTAGGGTACATCGACCCCTGGACCGCTGGTGGCAGCGATAAGATCTGTCCCGGGCGATTGATATCCTATTTTATAGGATGGAATGTTGGTCAGAAGAAATAGTATGAAATGAAAGCTGTAAGAAAGAAAGAAGCATCCCTGGACCGCTGGTTGGCAGCGTAAACATCTGTCCCGGGTGATTGTTGTCCTGTTTTACAAGATGGAATGTAATGCTATAGAAAAGATAAGAAAGATTGGTTAGTTGTTAGCTGTAGGTTAAGTTGTCCGTTTTGTGGTGTGAAGTTTTATACCTAGTAGGTATTTTGAAATGTGTGTTACCTATTGTCTGAGAAGTTGAAGTGTTGGGTCAGTTGATGGTTAGGCAGCCTGGTCCGACATCAAAGGATCTGTCTGTGTTTGTTGTTGGTGGTTTTTTGATGCCAGTATAACCTACTATTAGTTACTTGTTGTTTTAGTGATATTAGTTTTTACTTTTTAACTTTTGCATGTTACCCGAATGGTATTGCACCTACATGCTATTAAGTTAGTTTTTAGTATGATAGTGTTTAATTCATAGGTGGTTAGGAAGTAAATTTGGTTAGTGTCAGTTTTCGATAGTGGTGCAGCTTAGGTATTATTGCAGTTATAATTTTATATCTTTGTAGTCTATGCTTTATGTGCCAGGGCCTACAATAGTTTTCGGAGCGGTTGGTTACTCGCTAAATAAGCCTTACCACCAGGAGCGGATAGGGAACTCCTTCAAAATAAGCCTTAACCCCTTTGTGTTCTCAAAAAATATATTCTAGTTTATTTACTCGTTTATTTTTATTCCATAATTTGCCATAGGAGCGGGTAGTGACTCTTAAAATAAGCCACACCACCCGGAGCGGTAGGTAACTCCATTTAAATAAGCCTATACCTTTAAGTTCTCACCCTTATCTTGTCCCTAATTAGTTACTTCCGGTTTCAGTACGGAGTCACTTATTTTCTTTTTTTTGTTGGTTCATCCAGTTACTGGCGCTAGATATAGCCAGGCATTGTTTGTCCCACCTGATTGATAGGAACAATATTGTAGTCTATTTGATAGGAAATATTATGTATTCTATTGCTTATTCTGTGTAGTTTATAAATACGTATGATGTTCTAGGTTGCACCCAAGTTACTTTGGATTGTTGATGTTTGGTTGTTGCGTTATCAGAGGACGCGTGGTCCGCTTGCCTTGCGCTCGCTCACCACGCCGCCTCTGTTGACAGACTCCATTCTTTTGTTGTAGGGTAGTGATGAGCTGGAGGGCCAGCTCGAATTTTTCTCCTTTCCGTCGAAAAATTCTGGTAGGTGGGGAGGTATTGTTACGTAGAAAATCGTGAGGTCGATTTTCTTTTCATTTATTTTATCAGGAGTCTGTCGGTTTGTGTTTTTTTTAAATCTCTCGATTTCAGAAATTGAAATGAGACAACACTAGCAGCTTTGTCTTGTTCACATCACTGGAGATCACGAGAGATGTCAGCTTCTGAAGACTTCAGACTACTAAATATTACTATTTTTATGTTTTTTAATTCACTCCAGTGCTTTTGTCCTCAACAAACCAAGTAGTTTTCATATAGGTATTTTTCTAAGCCTAATTCTATAAATTCATTAAAAGGCATGGCCTTATTCACCTTTTTCAATTTGAACATCTTCGGAGGATTTTGGTTTTTGCTATGGCAACACACCGGCTCGATATCGATTTTGCGTAGGTCATTGCGCTCTGCCATTTTACTTTTCGAAACCGGCGTACGCGCTGTAGTTCCAAATATCTTAAACCCCTGATACCGGTAAGTTGCAGCTCGAAGACCAGGATTAGTGGAATCCATCGTGTTTGTGGTGTGCTGATTAATCAGTTTTTTCCAGCTCGTGATGTGCTTGGTGTAGACGTGACCGATGACGTGGTCTACGTGAAAGTGGTAGTTTTTTCTCAACCCGGAACAGTGCCCCGGAGTTGAATTGCTGGAGAAAGCATTGAGCGTCAGCATTAACCTCCAATAGGTATGTTAAATTGCTTATTTTGATTAGGGAATCCATGCACCGCACGTTGTCGAGGCACGGCTAGGTTAAGTCACTTCACGCCGCTATTTCTGAGCACCTAGGCCATAAGCACGCTTTATTACTGCATCTGCTGCCTGCTTATGCTACGGCACCCTCGCTTTGCCTCTGCAACTGTGGTTTCCTGCATTTTTCTGCGTCTTGGGACCCTTCTCTTCGTCTCAGTCCCAGACACGCGTGTCTTGTGTTAACGCTGGTGCCTGTAACGCTTACAGGAGGTGTTCAGTACGGGCGAAGGCTGCCCGTAGGTGCTAAGTACAGGCAAAGGCTGCCCGTCCATGCCAGTGTCCTGACTGTCTCCGTGGAGTGGCCGAAAACATTCCACGGGCTGTCCGGACCTGCATGCTGCAGCCCTCAGTGCTGTGTCCCACCTGATCCCGCAGGATAAAGAAGTAGGATCTTTCCTTTTTTATATTTTCCACGCATTTAGAGCGTGGTGGCGCCCCTCATCTTAATTATTTTGAACATTATGATCAAACAAACGCTCGGTACCTCTCGTCACCCAAACCCAAAGGCTCCTGAGTCTAGCCGGCTCCAATAGGGCTTCATTTTCTGTGCCTAGCTTTATTTTAGGCCTAAGATTTAAAGGTCAATAAACTAAATTTATTTCCACCAAAATTTGCTTTAATTTCAGAATTGTAAAACCCCAGCTTCCCATTTTTTTAGGTAACAGGATGTTTAATGACCTACACCTGATTATGGCCTTTGACATTAAACAAAAATAAACACAAACGCCTGCGACTGAAAACAGTTAATGAATCCCACAACAAACTGTTACGCAATTTCTTATGATCATAACTTTCTGCAATCACCAATTAAGGGGATGCCGCCGACGATCTTGACCGTGAAAGCCCACACGCGGACCCGGGCCACAGTATAAACCATACAGTAGGCTATCTAAGGCCGCCCGCCGAGTTATTAGACTAGCGTGCACACAGACACGCGGCACAGCCCGTCCGTACTGCCGCCTCCCTATGCCTCCCTATTTTATGCTAGCGTGTGCGTGAAATCGCCTGTGCGTGATATCGCGACACGGCGCGCGACGTTCTCGCATACATTCGAACCGAGAGTGGCACGTTTGTATTTAGATGTTCTGCTGTATGGTTTATACTATGCCCGGGCCCACCAAACCAGCCAGTACCACTTCTATATTAGTCCCGTGCGTAATGTTAAGGACATAACACTTAAATTTTACAGCTAGCAATAAATTCGAATCAGCCTCTGACAGGTGGCTTGGACAAGTGAATTAGAGCTTCACTTGAACTTGTAATTACTGTTGGAGACTCTTCAAACTGTTTAATGAGCGCTCAATGACAGGTTTGACTATGATTGATACTGGTTTTGACGACGTAAACGCTGATTCTAGAGACTAAGAAGCTTAATGGTCTCAGGTTAGAATCTTGCTGGTGGTAATTTCTTAACGCTCCCTGAAATTTCAATTCCTTTTCTCCTTGAGAAATTAGAATCGAACCAAAATGTTTGTTACGCTCCAACTTATTAAACTTTAATTTGTTTCACAAAAGATAAAGCTAATCTTTAATATTATTACTGTATTAATGAATATTTCAAATTAGATCTCAGTTTATCGTGGGATGTTCTATAAATAATACTAAAATGGCAGCATGATACTGTAGTAACCTCAATTTAAAAAATCTAATTTACTGACTGCGAAATTCATAGCGTTACCCAAAAGAAGGCTTCCGGGGTAAAACGCTGCATCAATGAAACGTTATTGCTATTGAACTAATGAGCAGTTTGAAGATTTTTTGCGAGCACCAGTCAGACAGCGCCGTACCGTTGTATGTCATGCACGCGGCAGTAGGTGCGTGTAAAATTACCATACAATGCGGGCGTCTGCATTGGACGTGCAAATCGGAATGGCGATGACTTTTTACTTAATATGGTAATGACATGTACACGTGCTCATCTCAGAAATATTCGTTAACTTGATTTTTATTGTGCTTGTAGAAAATAGTACTTTGATTTACGATAGTAAAGTATATTAGGCGAAACATTACGCTACAGAGTAGGCTACCACGGAGAAATGGGTTGATATACGTACATGTACAAAGTTTTTTTTGAAAGAATTTTAAATAAAATAGATCGCCTCCTTAACAGTTGTCTTCGGTTCATCTTTGGAGTGCGTAAGTACGACCACATCTCTCCATACCGTGCACAACTCAAGTGGCTCACCATTCGCAAGCGCCGGGAGTTGAGGACTTTGTGCTTGCTTTTTAGTATATTAAGTGATCCGAATGCTCCTGAATATTTGAAGTGCAAATTTCAGACGAAGGGTGACACTAGTTCACGTAATCAGCGGTCCTGCAATAAGCGTGATCTGGTGACTCCTGCTCATAGGACGAGCCATATCGAGCACTCCTTTACGCTGGCAGCCATTAGGCTGTGGAATAAAATCCCTGAAACGGTCAAATTGGCACCGAGTAAAACTGGTTTCAAGAAATCTTTACGAGAATATCTTTTAGATTCCGTTTAATCTCCACAATTCGTCATCTACCTAGCATTTTTTTTAAATTAACCATGTATATATTTTTAATTTATATATATATATATATATATATAATTGTATGTATGTACTGTTATATCGTATTGATTATTTTATGTATGCTTATTTTCCAAGACTTACTTTTTCATATTGTAATATTGTTATATGTATGTAGTTTGTTAAGCTAGGTTTATCATTGAAATAATTATTTCTAAATTGGAATTTTGCACCGCCAACAGCATCTCTGTCTCGCCCGATGGTTGACTGATAGAGAATGCTTTTAGCATTAAGTCCGCCTTTTGTACTATTTTTGTGCATTAAAGATTAAATAAATAAATAAATAAATAAAACTTTTATCGGCCAAATGCAGTTTGTTGGCATTTTCCGAATATATCGTTAAATGAAGAACAGGGCGAAGTGGAGAAGAAAAATAAAGAAAGCTGACCCCACCACCATGTGGGATATAAAGCATGGAAGAGAGAGAGATCGTTAAATGAAGCTTGCTACCTTCGGGTAGAATTTGCTTAGTAGATTTGCACTTTGCCTGTTAGAGTCTGAAAGGAAATTGTCCTAAACCGACAAGGACAACTCAACAAACATTTTGTCTCTGTAATACGCTGAAAGCACCTACCTTGCAAGAGAAGAGCGCTTTCTGCCACGTGGCTTTCTGCTCGCTGAAGTAGTAGCAGCTGTGGCCGAGCCGGATGAAGCTGGGCGGGCACACGTACGACATGCGCGTCGAGTTGCGGTGCGCAAGCGTCGATGGAACTGCAACATGCAACTTCGGTTAGATGTAATATAATAATTAAATTGATTATGATGATTGAAGATTATAACAGGTCTGTGAATCACTAGTTTGTCGGCAGTGTTCAAAAATTGAGACTGCGCGACGCCAAGAATGGTGATGTGTTTATTAATCTCGCTCAAAACTTACCAAGGAGCTATGTTAAATTTCAATGAGGCAAGGTCTGTAAACGCACAACGCTTACTGTAATCATCATTCGAAAGCAACGTCAAAAGACGCAGCAGTTAACTTTGCGCTGCGTCGTCGCAACGTCGACAATAATGGGACATGGAGCTTCAATCTTTTACAGTCAAAGCAAATTCCGGCAGAAGATGAACTCTTATTGGCCTTCCACCGGTTAATGTAACCCACAATGTAACGATTGAGTAATTGTTTTTGTAAAAAAGAAACAAGCTTACTGACTGGTTTGCGATATATGGACATGTAATGTAAATTTAAGTAATAAGGAAATATTTTTTCATTTTTTTCGTGACCTCAGGAAGGTCAGTAATGTATTGACATAATTTTGACGGATACTTTAGGGCAACAACAGGCGTGAGGTATTTAAAGGTAAAACATAAAAAATCGGGACAAGAAAATAATGTTTAATCGTTCTTGTTTATTACTAAGATACCTATTAGTTGTCCCGACAGACACCTATCTGTCCAATAAATGTTATTGGCATGGGATAGTAAAATTTAAAAAAAAAATGGAAAACTCCAGCATATTTTAAGTCAATCCCGTTCCATTTGACAAGCACAAAAAACAGGAACATTTTGTGAATTAATAATGTAGAAGAAGAGCAAGATGTTTGTCAGGACCGTAGCAAGTGGAAATAAGTAGTCTCTGCCTACCCCGCCTGAAAGTGGCGTGATGGTATGTAATATTTTAGCGTCAATATTTTCTCTACTATTCGAGGTGAAGACAAATCCTACAAATGAAAACCATGGAAATCAGCCCACCTATTGCGTATAAGTGCTTGAGCAAACCCATAAGTTTTATTTATATAGATGTTTAATGGCATTTAATACCGTGTATCGAATTACTGCAACCATGCAGTAAATCGCATTTCACCTTGACGTGTTTGATTGCACTTTTGCTGATGCGGATTTAAAATACGATAACATCAGACTCTATTGAACCACATATTTTCTTGGATATTGAATAGAACAAAATGCAATAATATCAGACAATTTGCTTTGTTTCATTCTCTAGGAAACGGACAAATGAGCCTTCATTACCTATTGCATAATTGTTTTGATTTCACAATAACTTTATAGTTCAATTCATAGCTATCGTAAATTGTTTAGGTATGTTACAATTTCATTATTTCCTTTAGAAGTAATACCTTAGCAATGTAAACGGATACAGAGCGAAGTTATAGCTGTTTTTTTCGGTTCAATGCTAAGGAAGAATATTCATTTATAAATATTTTATCTTGTAGCTTCTGTATTAAACATGAAACTGATCGTTACGCTTGCTATTGTGTGTTTTATATTACATTTTATAACACAGCTAACTCCACAGCTTTCATTATTATTACAAACCTAAACCAAATAAAGGATTTCCAATTTAAGTTAGAGGTAGGTACTCAATTTATTTGAGAAACAGGAACGATGTTCAACAGGAGGGTGTAAACAATGAATATCCTTGTTGAACTTGAATAGTTTTTCGATGCGGAACGAACGAATCCCACAACTTTAGACGCTTTTTTTTAAGTTTCAAAAGTCTTAGTTCAGTACACAGTATATTGAGCCATAAAAAGCCTTATTTTGAACCTCATGATAAACACACACTAAATAAGAAGATACGTAAAATGAATAGAATACACTGCATAATATGACTCTACTGGCGTCGGAAGATTGCTTCTACTGAGAAGAACTATGACTTAGAAAAATGTATTTTATGAACACTGAACTACGAGTAGGTACATACATACTACAAATGTTCATATTATTGAAAAGAAACCCAGCGCCTATTCATATTTTTTAAAGATATTTAAGACTAAAATGATTTTGCTAATATTGCAGCATAATTATGTATTTTCGGTAGCTTCCCATTCAGAATGCAACACAAAAAATTGAGTAGGTGGAGGCTTGGGACGAAACAAGTTGATTTCAAGGCTGCGGGGCAGACAGTTCTTGACATTTTTCATCGTAATAAATAATATTATTAATGCAATTTAGATAACAATAAAAACGAATAGGTAGATGTTTTATATGTAAGGGGTGTGCCCATTTTAAATACTAATGCCTAGCGCATTAGTATTCAAAATAGAAACTATCTCGAGGCCTGAGGTTAGATTTTACAAAACAATTAATGATGTTAGAGTTTGCTTAACAGGGTGGCCGATTTTTTAAATAAGCGCTATAGAATAAAATGCATCTACGAGTTTATGGTAATGATCGTTTACCTTTGTTTCTTTAAAAAAAACTTTAAAATATTTTAAACAGTAAGTCATTGCAATGATGTCTGACAATATACACGCGCACCATAATGACTGATACATATATGCAGAATAACTATTGCGAAAATCTTATACAAATGTGAAATTCTCGTGTCACAGTGTTTGTCGTTAAACTCCTCCGAAACGGCTTGATTGATTTCGATGTTCTTTACTGTATGTTCGTTAATAGGTCGTAATCTATTTTTTTTAAACTGAAATCTATCTATCTACTATATCAAAACAGCGGCTAGGAATCATTAATTTTGAAAAAGAACTGCTTTACGTAAATCGATTGTTGTTATTGATTCAGTCACTTTGGAAACCTGTTGCAAAATCATCCTGTTTACGAAAGACCTTCTTTTTAGCCTTAAACTAGCAAAGCTTGAACTATGATATGGGAAGTAGACATCGTTTTTTTTTTGTTTTTTCGGCAAATAAGTACATGCATCATAACATTGTGAACACCCAGACCAAAAACAGCCAAGTTCATGCACAAGAATTATTGTAGGTTATTTTCATTTTAGTATTGAGAATTATGTATTACATTCTCACTAAAGATAGGAAACCCAGAAAAAAGCATTCGATTTCGGGCTCAGGCGGGACCCGCCGCAGTACCTGCCCTCTTCAATCATCGTTTTAAGCAGCACAATCGCGAATAGCACAAATTATTATTTGTAAATACACACATCAAAACTGTCTAGGGATATCATAGGGATATCATTTTTCAAATATTTCATAAAGTTAAGTTTGTTTACAAGTTGAGCATTATCTTAGAATAACGCGAGGACAGAGGCTTAAGATAAAGGTTAAGAATATTACAAAAAAAAACGTTTGATTTTGCTAAAATTTTGACACCTTTTAAAAGAAAAAATCTGTCTTTTTTTAACGTCCTTACGATTGCACAATAATGCTACTAGAATAAATTTCTTTATACAATCTGAAAGGGCAGATGTAGCAGTTTCTGTGTTCTCAAAATTTCTACGTTGGTATCAATATTTTAATTTTTACAGCCTCCCAAATAGCTATACTTTGTATGAAAATGCTAATAAATGATATCCCTAGACACTTTTGAGCAGTGTAATTAGGCATTTTAATCTACGATCAGCACATGCCTAAAATAGTAATTTTATGTTATTTGCAGATAGATTTTCTGCTATTCGCGATTGTGTTGTACAAAACTGTGCCCTTGAGGATTACGTCCCAGGTCCAGCCTGAGCCCAAGACTAATCTTTAAGATTTTTTGTATTGTAATTATTTATTTAAAAATAGGTACACTGACAGATTACAATCGATACATGAATATGAAGTGCCACAGTCGTCTTTTCCGATACTCGTGTCCGTAGACATCTTCATGATGAGATGTGTGA
Organism: Udea ferrugalis; assembly: GCA_950022985.1. Taxonomy (NCBI): domain Eukaryota; kingdom Metazoa; phylum Arthropoda; class Insecta; order Lepidoptera; family Crambidae; genus Udea; species Udea ferrugalis. The sequence continues at coordinate 2,845,700 of OX465521.1, forward strand.
GAAAGATACAAAAAGAGAAGGTTTAACATGACACCAAGGATTCTAGGCTGGCAATTGGTATATGCTCTAAGTCTATAGTCTGGTTGAACAGCTGAACTATTTATTATGAAAGTGTTTGTGTTTGTGATTGTGAAAGTGTTGTGGTTTGTATGGTATTTTGGTTCAGAGGAAACAAGGGTTTATTGCGATTCGCAAGTCACTTTTTCAGTGTACCCGTACAACAAAGTCGAATTAGTAACTGTTTTTTTCTGAAATGATGATGTACTGGATGTGCTCTGTTTATTAGCATTTTTTCATCTCCATTAATTCATTTTTAGTCGACGTTGGAATGATAAATAAAACTTTAAGTAACTAAATTCACATAGAGCACAAATGCAATGAAACTAACTAATTTTGTACGGGCTTATTGGTAGCCAACGGATCAATGTTTACTGAGATTAATACTGAAGGTTACAAAGTACCTACCTATGTATCAACGTACTATGTTTGGTATTTGTCAACGAGATGAAGAAATTGTAGAGGAACTCCGGATTTAGTTATTTGTAAGGAATTTCGGTAGATGCTTTACAAATAGTAACAAATCATTTACGTAGTCGCGAGCTTTCGCTTTTGTGGACACCAGGTGAGCTCATGATATGCTCTCTAAAGTGGTTGACGTAGCCCAGCAAACAGATATACCTATTTATGGTGCAAACAAAATCTTTTGCATTATGATATTACTATACATAAAAACATTAATAATATTTCGTTAGGCATGATTAAAAAACAAAGACAATATTTAAAATCCTATTTTATAAGCATCACTATGAAAATCCTATATCCTCAATTCATACACTCGGTCACTTTTTTGTGTTAACAAAAAGTTGAATTTGAAACGACCAAACATTTTTCTCAGAGTAGGTTTATGAAATGGATTGGACGAATACTAGGTTCATTCAAATGAAATAATTAAATGGCTCATGAATTTACGCCATTGCATCGTCATCGCCAGTGCAACGGGCCGCATGCTTGTTTGCCACAGTATTGTGATACAAAAAATGATTTAAGTTTGCCTAAAAGATACCTATATGCTAAGCTAATTGTTCCCACGAGAGCTACTGCCGACAAAGTGTTGCACAGTTTAGCAGATAATAATATTGTGCTAAGCTTAAAATTATTCTGAATACCTGAATAAATTAAAAAAGACTAATGTTGTTTGTACTTACATTGCGAAGAAAACACGACGAAAACCAAAGCTGCTATTAGCAAGAACCTTCTTTCCAAAGCTTCCATTTTAGTTAATTTATAATAGTTCAGTTTTGTCACTAAAATATTTGTCACTCACAGTCACTAGTCACTTGCACTTTTTAACTGGAAATATCACCTTATTGCCGAAATCATTTTGAAAACTTAATCAAAATTTTGGTCAAAATCTTCACAGCACCTTACACGTTCAGCACCTGAAACAACGGATAAAATCATGTTAAAACAACATTGAATAGTGTTGAAAACTTAAGTGATTTACAATTGAATAAATACAAATTTGAATCTCCTCAAATATCAATCGACCTTTTTTAATTCGAACATCGAACAACATTTTCAAATTCACAAATTCAAATGTTATACCAAAAAAAAGATTTGATTAACTTACGAAAAACATTTTCATAAAGAAATTCAACTTTAGTTAATATTTTAAAACCGGCTAACCGACAACTGATTCCGCGCAGGGACCGGAGCGCTCTACCGCACGCAAGCAGTCGCACGCGCCTCTCCCGTCGCACTGAGCGAGTGATAGCGTTCGCGCGATCGCGCAGGTGATAACAGATATAATTGTCAGTCGCCGGCCGGTGATTCATTCATTATTTAGATTATGACGTTGAGAAAACACCCACATTATGAAACGCTATTTATACCAGTCTAGGAATCTGACTAACTTAATTGAACTAGCTTTTGGTTTGGATATAAATTCTTCCTATTCGTCAAGATTACGCAAATATTCGGTGTCTGCTTTTAAAACGTTTTCTCATTGTTTATTCTTGAACAAGTGTGAGGTGTGAAAAACAAATTAAAACTCATTGTACGCGACAGGTTGACATAGCAATTTTCCATTGAAATGACATCAAATACCGATTGATGATGTCTTCACCAACTTTTATGCTAGGTAAGCAACACAGTTAACGTAAACTACTTTTTATTTCCTTAATATAATTAATATTTTATTCATAGCAATCAAAAGCAAAAAAAATGGAAATGAACGAATGAATTTTTCATAGCCCCTCAAAAGAGGTTCAACTGTAAATGTAATGTGTTTTAAAAAAACATTTTGAAAAAGTATTCCATGCGTTTTGGAATAAAGGCGTACAAAGGAATGCCTTTGACAAATTCATATGGTCAGGAGCCGAGTGGGCTGGGTTGCTATGCCAAACTTTTCCTCTCAGTAAAACGGTTTGGATTTCTACCATTTTTTCACAGTCAAACTGTAGTACCTACGAGATGGACGAGTATATTTTCACGCACTTTATGGGCTAAGTACTCAATGATATCGGAACTCCGAATGTTGTTGCGTTGTTAGGGTGTTGACGCCTTTAATAATAAACTGGTGTTTAATAACTTACACCATTTTAGTACTAGGTGTATCGAGAGACATTGTTCTGTGAAGAGCTATTGAACTAGTAGAGAATGCCTCTAGGCATTATGTCTGCCAATTTTCATTTTTTTGTATTTAACTAGTGCAATAAAAAAATAATAAAAACATGTTTTAGTCCAAAAAACTTGTCCAGAGAAATTTTTCCCTACCTTTACGTTAAAATTTCGCTCCTAGGAAACTGCAATAATAACTCGAACTTTGAAATCGGGTCCCCAACCAACGACCAGTTCGTCGAACAATAAACCGAGTCTATTTTAGGCTGCGTGGACGCAGGCGCAGTTTACGTCCACATTAAGACTTTTACGACCTAAATCTAGATTTCTCCAAGCTTAACTTTCTAACCTATATACCGGACCCGGATGCGAGTTTCTGTTACGTGGTCTGCACAGGTTAGGTTGAATTCTTAGTTTGAATCGCATGTTGTTTAAGCCTATTAGATGTTCAGCAGGAAATTATACTTAGCAGCATATTTAGAAGGTATATTGAATTTTTCTTTTATATATGTACCTATCAATTATAGATATTAATACATAAATAAATATCATCTGAAATCAACCCAGAAAGTGCCATCTAATCCCAGACTGTGCAAAGCTTGTTCTACGAGGACTAGACAAAGATCGGCAATCGAACCCGCGATCTTTGGTGTTATACCTAGGAGCTTCATGAAGCTTATCCTGATGGTAGACGCTTGTTTGTCAGCTTCGTCTTTTAAAAAATAACATCGCATTCGTATCTTTCTTGCTTCGTTATCTAGAAGTCTTCTCATTTAAATCATCGTCCGACACGATGGTCACATTTTGTTTATTTATTTATTCAAAAATATTGTAATTGCTGCCATAAAATAATTATCTGTTCTAAGTTGACTTATCGAAGGTATAAACTTCATTGAACTTGTGATTCAAGTAGTGACCTATTCAGCAGTAAAAAACACTAAAACAGTTAAGAATTTTTAAATATTTATATTGGCAATACCGCTACTTTTTCGCATACAAATGCTAATCGCAAACTGCTTTATTATCCTATTTCTTGAGTTGTTTCTATTCGATTTGATTAGAAAACATTAAATAACACTATTACTGTGTTAATGTAGAAGATGTCGCTTCAAGCGATGGTTAGCGCGTTCTCCGTGCTGAATTAGTGATTTCCTTTACCTTTGATCTCGCCGACGAACGCGGCGTAATGATGCACTTTGTCTTACCGGGATTTCACGGTGAGGCGAGGGTCTGATTATGTTATGCAACAAAGGGTTGGGATAATGACATTTGGATGGTTCACTGCTGCGGTCTAAATTGTATGCTGATTAATTTGTTAGTTCGTTGACGATGACGAGCTAATTTTGACTGTGGGTCGTTTAATGGGACTTATTTAGATATATTCGGTTCAGGACGTTTCAGCCGTGTTATAAGTTTTACAATTATTCTTGTTTTGATTCTTTTTCTTACAAATAACAGTGTCAATTATTTAAAAAAATGTCGAACCGGACGCCGATTGTAAGCAGTTTTTCTCCTTTATTTTTGACTAGCGACCCGCCGGGATTTGCACATGTGCAATAGGATGTTATTAAGTGTATAAACCCCCCTCCTCAATCACTCTATCTCTTGAAAAAAACATATCAAAATCCGTTGGGAAGTTTAAAAGATTTAAGCATACATAGGGACAGAGAAAGCGACTTCATTTTATACTATGTAGTGAAAAGGTAACATTTAAGAGTATATTGCCCTGTTACATGGGATGTGCTTACATCGCAACAGCAATTGTGACTTTTCCTGACTAACTTAGTTAAGTAATATTGTCATTTATGTAAGTAAGTGATCACTATTCTCGCAGGTCGCTGAATAAAATTAACCACAATTGTTATTTTGTTGAACTCTAGAAATGACATTCATTTTATGAGCAATAAACAAGTAGAAAGTTCCTGAATATTATCCAATTTAGGTACAGGTATGATGGATATGCCATTGTTTCGACTCTCACTGTCGTAATAGTAAGCACCGATCGCCTTTCTACACCGCTACCTGAAACTGTCTAAATAACAAACACCCTGTGTACTCGACGACTTTATAGCGTCTGTATAAGACTCAATTTAGAACACAAATACAGCTGTGTACTTTGCTAAGTGGCAGTGAAACGATCGCGAAATATATGGCTCTATTTTGCTGTCCAAGGGCGTTGTAAATCATAGAGCATGTTTTAGCATTATTCTCTTAACGACAAGCACGCTGTTACGGAACTGGGGCCTTATTACGATCTTTTTATAGCTCAGTTTTAGCTCAGTTTACGTCTTTTCATTCATTGAAATTTGACTAAAACATGCAAAATAAGTTACTACAGCAATGAAGAAAAATTAAGGTTTTTACTGACATTATTCCACTTGTGACGGTAAATATGCAGCTCAAAAGCTGAGCTTGTAACTAAAACTGCCAGGTTATAAGAGATTGTAATAGGGCCTCTGTAGAAAGTTCTGGGGCCTTATTACGATCTTTTTACAGCTCGGTTTACGTCTTTTCATTCATTGGAATTTGATTAAAACATGCAAAATCTGTTACTACAGCAATGAGGAAAAATTCAGGTTTTTCTGACACTGTTTACCTCGCAAAACACCACTTGTGACGGTAAATATGAGCTTGTGACTGAAACTGTCAGGTTATAAGAGATTGTAATAGGGCCTCTGTAGAAAGTTTTGAGCTGTCGTTAAGGCTGGAAAAGCAATTATTATTTTAACTATTTACCAAACAACTAAAACAATTTGAGGAGTAATGCTTTAACGATTGTGTGACGTTTTGTTTCATTCTATTTATGGTTTAGTTAAACGATTGCTACCTCGCACGTCAATTTGTGGCCAGACGGTTAACTATGATGAATGTTTTGTGAAACTCAGACCGTAAACATAAGTTTGAGCACTATTGCTATTTTTGTACTTACGTTATGCAATTAAAAATAGGATAAACTAAGCTTGACTATTGTTGGGCACCGTTTCGTTACTTTTTCTTTCAATAGGTTTATAACATACTAGCAGCCGCCCGCGACTTCGTCCGCGTGGACTTAGCTGTATGTGAAAAAATATTTTCCCGCGTTTTCGTAACTTTAGTAAGGATGCCTATTTTTTTTGAAAATGAAATATAGCCTATGTCACTCAGGAATGATGTAGCTTTCCAACAGTGAAAGATTTTTTCAAATCTGCCAAGTAGTTTCGGAGCCTATTCAATTCATACAAACAAACAAACAAAAAATCAAACCTTTCCTCTTTATAATATTTGTATAGAAAGATAAGTAACTATGTAAATATAACACTTCTTTTTTATAAATATCACTTCATCAGTAAAAAGTTTCAAGAATTGGATACCTTAGCTCGCGTGTCAGACGAGCGTTTCCTTCTTGATGGTATTTAATTAGGCGATCCGTTAGTCGAAACCGAAGATTATGCCAAATTGCAACACAATGTAAGTTCCGTTAAATAAAATTCTATAGTGAGTGCAACGTGCTTGCATCTTAATAAAAAGTTAGCAAAATTAACTTCACTGTCGTTCGACTGGGTACTTCTTGGTAGGTATTTTTATAAAAGTATAGTTCAGTGATATCAGAATAAGACTTAGGCAACAATTTTTAAAAAAATATTTCTTTTTTTTTAAAGTTCACGTGGACGAAGTAGGTAAGTACGAATGAGATAATTGTTGTGTACTTTTAGTGTAAACTTTTTTCCCCTGGTTAAGGTTTGAACTTGAAAATAAAAAGAAATGTTTTTTTTAAAACTGTAGCCTTAGTCTTATTCTGATGTACTTATACGCTATATGAAGCTGTAAAAGTTCATTAAAACCCATTCAGTAATTTTTCGGTGAAAGGGTAACACCATCGTTTGTGTTCATCGATTAAGTATAGTGTTAAATGTGTTATTTGTGTGAAATAAAGTGTTTATCTATCTATCTATCTATAGATCAGACAGTGAAGGTAATTCAGTAATGAATGTCACAAAATATAATGTCAACGTGTGTATGTGATTACAAAACAACAAACAACTTATTAACTCTAAGACTTACTACTTACAAACATAATACTCATTTCTACTATAAACAGATTGTGAGCAATAAATAAAATCACCTTGTAAAAACTACAATTTAGTGACAAATTGCAACGATGCTACAATTAATTAAAAAATACTTGCTAGCACTCAACAGCTCAGAAATTCTACTCCTTTTAATTACAGTGACCATGTAAGTCCAGTCGACCATTACATACATCTTCGACAGGTTCTTATGCTTCCATTTATCAACAGGGTTGCTATCACAACATCATCTAAGATCAATACACAACATCATGTAAAAATATCTATCGTGTTTTCCATTTTATAGGTTTTTATATGAAGAAGATTTTTAATCTGCCCTTGGTTTTTCAATTATCTTTTAACAAAACACTAAAAACCCCACTTATACGTCTCACTGCTGGACACAGACCACACCTCAACTAGGGCAACCTTATCTCCAACACAATTCCTCGACGCTTCTGGTCAAACAAACTCGTACTCCCTCCTCCTACCCTACCCTACTCGTAACTCGTAAATGAGATTGACAAGCAAAGTAGTTCTCCATTACTGTGCTTGTCAACCCCATATCTGTACCTCATGGCTGCTTCCCATCAGGTGGAGTGAGGTCATCTTATGCGTTGTTTAGCCAAGGCGATCATTGCCGATCCATGGCCGCAAGAGCTACCTCATCTCGCGTATCTTTCTACAAACCTTCACCTTCTAATTTCTACCACGACAGCCCTATAAAGTATGCAGTCGACTAGGAATAACCAGAGATGGCGCCGACCGCAACCGGCCAGTGATTTCACACGCAGACAAAAAACTTTACGAGGCATCACGTCCGAAATAGATATCGACTGACCACCAGCAGGTGAGACGATTGTGATGCAGTAACATCGAGTATTAATACGAACACGTGGTTTTCGAATTGAGGAGTCGGGTGAACAGTTGAGCATGTGAGAAAAGCTTGATCAAAAACTCATTGATCAGAAAAATGGATGTCTAGACAATGATAAGATAAGATATACTTTATTGCACGAAGAAAACAAATTACACAACGATGCTCAAAGATATTTGGAATGTACAGTACAGGCGGTCTTATCGCTAAAAGGCAACCTTCAGGTAGAGAAACTGGAAAGGGAAGTAGGTGCGATGGTGCAAGACGGTTATTAAAAAGAGATGAAAATATTAAATCAAAATGCAAATTTAGAAGACCTTATTTTGCTTCAGGACGTATTTGATTACTTTTTACTAGACAAATAATCTTTGGAGAGACAATTACTATCGTTGAGTCTTACTGAACCTTGGACAAAGTGTTGTGGAAGATGCATCCATGGAAATGCAGGCTTTAACATTTTAGCCCGATATGGCGTTTCTTAAGGTGTGTCTCAAACATGTCTTAACGAAGTGATTAGGTAGACGTTAAATAAATTGCCATTCAGAATTAGACGATTATGCTAGGTCACGGTTTGGTCACGAGCGCGAAAGACCATCATAGGTATATTTGTTGGTAGATAGAAGTCTTCGTTAAAAATAAAATAATTAAAGTTGTTTGGTAGATCTAGATTTGGTTTTCGTGTAATATCGAAAATGTTTTTTTTATTATCTCACCACCTCAACTTTTCCTAGTGCTTCAGAAATGTTGTTATAGTTAAGTGGTACTTAACTTGCCTTCGATGCACATCTATAATGACAAATGATAAATAAAACCACATTCATGAGTTTTCTCATGAGCATTTTAAATCTTGTTTTATTTTTAATCGTAGACTATTTGATATTGATACCTGTACCATACTCACCGCAAATGCAATCAAGTGTAGAGTAAGGTGCATACCTCTGAGGAGGTGATTAAACCTACAACAAGGTAGAAGTAGTCTGAAGACCTTACCTAATAGAATTATTGTCGTGGAATAATTATGAAGTACCTTTAACAAAAATATTCTCGTATGTTCAAGATATATCTCTTGAAGTTGAACTTGAAGTGATGAAGTAAAGATCATTGGCGCTTTTTGAATTTGACTCATTAACCGAAGAAGGACCTGAAGTGATTTTATTGTGACAGTAAGAGACTTCACCAGGAGGTGCCAAACCAAGATTTAGCTGACAGAGCAGTCCAAAATTAAAAAGCTGAATTCACGAACGTCAAGCATATCCCGTAAAATGACAATAGAACTGAAAGGGACAGCTATACTTATGAAGGATGCTCACCCTAGATATGCGTTTGTGAATTCGGGGCCTCACCCGAAGCAACGCACTACAACGCAACTAATTAGTAATGAGACCTCACCCTTAACATTGAATATATTGGTAAAATGACACAGCAGTTGACGTGCTGCGTTGCACTATTGTCGCAACGCACTAAATGGTTCTTAACCCTTAATTTGATCACCAACACGTTGTATGATCTATTGTCATAATTATAATCGGAATCTATTTCAGGAACCAACATACCTACACGAGCTCCATAACATTTAGTGACATATTAAAACCATAAACAGTAAATGGAACGAGGACGTCACTTTCAACCCTGACGTCATTCGATCTGTGGTGCATAGATTATGCGATAAGCTGACCATAAAGTTGTACATGTAACCACAACTAGTTGCGTATTATCAACCTTACGGTAACAGCATAAGTGCTAATTCGTTATTAGACTGACTGTACAAAGCGCTGTAAAACTGCACCATTATTCCAAACAACCTTATCTACTTGGTGTGATAATTATTGCTATATTGCATTAAATACCTGCGTTTAGCTGCTAATTGAGTAATTAGTAAAGAAGCATTAAGCTTTAACATATACCCATTGACCGCCAGCACATTTTATTTTCCTATCTTTTGGACGCTTTAAGACGTCTATGGCGGTCAATGGGTGAAATTGTAAGCAACGGTTTTCTTAAATAATTGATGTCTTAAATTATTAATAGCAATTGTATTAACACGATAAGCGTGTGAAAGCACATAGATACTAACCCCAGTTTCTGAAAAGATTTTCCAATTATTCAGCTGTCAAAGCTTATGTTGAACCAACGCGATGGTTTGACGAAGATCCAAACCACCAATCATGTGATCCATGTGATTCAAGCTATGTACTTAGCTTGAAATGCATTTAATCATTTACTCCTATTACATTATGCTCACCCTTATGAGACTGGAGGTACCTATGTCTATTTATGTCTTTATTAAGTCTGTAATTTTAGTTCCTACATTGATCCTAAGTGCCATTTTGTACATTTTTCTTTAGAAACAGGGCTTTTTATGTGTGTAGCAACACAAATTATATTCATATTTGAAGATATGGATGATAACCAAGACATTCAGAAACAGACGAAGCGAAACACCTCTGATAAACTTTGTAAGCTTCGTCAGATCTTCAGATTTTGAGATCAATATGACCTACAAATTTCAACACTGTTTGTCGAAGAATGCAACTCAATTCTCAGCAAAAACCAATATTATACAGAGTAAAATGCACTTTAAACCGATAGATTGAAGATTAAATTTCAGAGTCTTGAATATAAATCCAAAATGCCGACTCGGGAATAAAAACGCAATGTAATGCACTTGAAAGTGCATCGAACAAGAACACTCGAGATTATGGACTCTCGAGTTCTCGAGAGGTGAGCTCGCTCCTTACAATGTTGAACAGAAAGCCCCGTGCTGTGTAGTGTTGTTAATGTTGATAGGTCTGCTATCGATATAATTTGTCAAAAAGAAAATACCTTCACAAGATCTACCGATTGTTATGAAAGCCCGTCTTTCGATTCTGTATGAACCCTTGCGACCGCGTAAAGCAGTTTCAGGCCTAAAGGCATTCCCTGGCCACAAAATGTTTGTAGCTGTACTATGGTGTATTTCGATGTGTAAATGTAAGTACATACGTAGATAGGTAGAACAATCGAAGTATCAGACAGCACATTACAGAAACATGATTTCAGAAAGTCCTTCATGGCAGGATTTTTTTCTGAGTGAGCATCGATTCTAGTGTTCGTGGCTTAGCAGGTAGAATCACAAGAGTTGACTTTACTACGCCTTTTGCCAAGTAGCTGTTGCTGCGGGAAACTCGTACAGCTTGTGTGCTAAGATGCTAGGTTTCTACCTAGGTACATTCTGAAATAAGTGGGATCATGGCAGAAAAAACAGATACAAGTGTCGGTTCAAATTAAATTAGTAAATTACCGAAAAGTATTGTGAAGTTGCGATCGATTCTGCGTACAGTAAAACACAGTAGCAACACTGCTGAGTACAGTAATCGCCAGAATTAATTTAAACCTTCGGAGCAAAGCATTGAAGAAAAATCGTACTTAAGACATTCTAGTCGTCTTCGAAGACGATTTCTTCATGTTATCTCTATGACAAAAAACTGCATATTTATAGCTTGTTTTGAATTTTGAGTGAAAACAGAACATCGTAGCAGGTGGTCTACTTGAGAATGTATCTGAATGTTTGTAAAAGCGAATAGATACACATGTGGCGAACCTTTTGTAAATAAATAATGTCCCTATTGAATGAAAAAAGCATACCCAGTTTACAAGGGGTTCAAAATTACAATAATTGTGAATATGATTGGAATCGTAACCTTTTCTACGAAATAAAAAACTGTAGAAACTGTAGAAAGACTACAATCTCAGTAATTATTATTAATAGACTTCTGAAATATAGTGTCAAGTTTTCTGCTTCGCCCGATGGTTGACTGGTAGAGAATGCCTTTAGGCATTAAGTTCGCCAAATGTACTTTCATTTTCGTGCAATAAAGAATGAATGAATAGTAAATAAAGCTAAGCTAAAGCTAGTTTGATAAATACTTAACGAGACGCTTTCAAATCAAATCTCTGATTTTTTCCTTTTTCAGACATGTTCCGGCGCACAATTTCCCTAGACATAATTTAAATTTAATCTTCACACGTACATATTTGCGGTAACTTACGTAGAGCCTAATTACAGAATGTTGTAACCGCGTTAATTTCGGAGCGGAATCTCATTAAACGCAATAATTACTCAGGATATTTGTCGACCTTCAAGGGCTGGCGTCTGTACACGTTTAAATTTAGTCACAGCCGTAAAGTAAATCTGGTCTTCCACGAAGGTTTGAGCGTGACGTCATGACGGCAACGTTTGTTCACATGCCTCGATTTGACGATGTGTCGATCCATTGCGGTTGGTAAGCTGATATCGATTGATCGCTTCAAGTCAACCAGCAAGTAGAAAAATAGATAACTTTGACAAGAAGTCGAAATTTAAGAACCAGTTACCACGATGTCACTAGTATCAATACCTACCTTAATTTCTTTGCCCGACCGTGTTTTGAATATTGAATAATACCTTTGGCGAAATAATGAAAGAAAACCATACAAAACCGAAAATTCTAATATATGGCTAACACAATGAGTAACGACAGGTTTACAACTACTGCAACTTATTATGCAACTGAAAATTCAAGAATGAAGGAAACTTTGTATAATAATAATGAATACGGTTACATAGAATAAAAAGCTAAAATAACCTTTTCTCAAACAAAGAAATATCACCATTCCGCAGCGGGACAGCAACTTTTAACGATAATAATATGCGCAAGTTGTCTAGCTACTACTTACTTAGCTTAGAGTTGGAGAAATAAAAGACCTAGAAAAAAATTGTAACGATCCAGAACATCAGAAAAATATAAAGTGGTTAACCAACAGAACGGTTTTAACGCCCTACAAAAGCTCTCACCACCAAGACAAGTTGTATCTCGATGTTTTAAATGACTTCTCGGAAAAAGTCGGGAGATTCCTTTAAACCACCGCGGCGGGATGACTTGTTGAAGGCACAATTGAGTATGTGCCGTTACGTGTTCAGCACAGTGCTTAAGAACACCGGTTGAGTCGCAAATGATTGTGGGTTTTATTCATTGTGTTTACTACTGATATTGGAAGTATGTAGTTTATTTGAATATTGAAGACTTAACGTTTAAGACCTTGTAGGTTTTCTGGAGTTATCATCATTATCAGGATGACCCACATATTAATTTACTATATTATTATCATTTATTTATTAAAAACTTCATCCATAATTATTTGGCTAACAATGCCGACGAACACCCTTAAAAAACTCAACCCAACTGACAGCAAAAACGTCTCACTCAGCTGTCTCGTAATCATTTCTCGGAAAACGTCGAACGATTCCCCTTATTCGATTCTCGTGACGTCCCATTAAGGGAACATCCGAGATGTCTCGTAAGACAGTTCCGAGGTACCGTGGACCGAGACGCGACGTCTTATTTGACCTAACAAGGTGCACTGGGATGGACTTGTCACGATTTACTTCGATGAAACGTCTATTTCGAGTTTGCAATAGTTGATTTCATTGTATATTTAATTTGCAAATTTAAGCATTGTAGAAAATAAAGGGCGAAGGAACAAAATTAACTGCAATCGCCCGAATTTTGACAATTTACTTAAAGAACCAAAAGTTACTTTTACGAATGCAATCCCCCTGAAAAAAAACTTAAATATCATGAATATGAGACGACATCATGGTACTTTAGTCTCAAAAGAATAGAACCCGCAACGCTTTGAGTCTCAGCCTGCCTTCGTAACCACTGCGTTAATTGGGTCGTCAAAACAGAGCATGCTATTCGTTAACATGTCTGTATGTTGGAAACGATGAATGACAAAAAAGTGCAGACTGTGTCCTAGCATATAAATATATTTATTTATTTGCAATCAAAAAACATACAAAATGTTGGTTAGTAGCATCTTTAAACCTATGTTAGGTTTGTGTTTTTTTACCTGTTTTTTTTTATAGCTTTTACCACTGAAATTCTACTGAACGTTTTTTCAACATAGCGTATATGAACAAACACACACACTACATACACTGGTTCACATTTCTGTTCTGACTTCACACTTGACAAATTGCGTAACAAATCCACATGCCACGGCTCGTTCACAAATTGGATATGCGAGTTCCGAGCAATTGTCCAATTAGGATTGTCAAAACACTAATCTGAAGTTATGATATGGAGCTGGTGGAAAACCCTGAACCCGTGCTATTACGTAAGGATATTTGTACGCTTTTTCCCCTCGTCTAGACTGGGTACTGAAGTAAATCTAAGTTTCACGTATGCCAACGAGCTAAAACAAATCGTCATCTTACATATTTGGGGTGTTGTTTTTAAAACTTGCCTTTTCAAGTGAGATCCGCCATCCAAATATTTTGGTATTTGATTATGAATGAGAACTTTCAATTGATGGTCTTTATCAATTTCGTCGTGCCTGGAGTCGGAGACTCACTACGAGTAAGTGTTTGTGAATTACCTTTTATATTTTCAGGTAAGTGCTGATGGATGGACTTCAGGTCGCACTGCATCAAAAACGGCGAACCAAGTTTCAAAGGTATGTTTATATGTAGTTCCTCCTTGCTGGCTTGCGGTTCCATGCCATTTTGGATGCCATTCTACTCCCACTTAGACTCTCGAGGAATCGTGTGAGAGCACTTGGCATGGCTTCGTCTTGTAAGCTGCACCGTGGTTAACCAGTCCATTAAACCGTGCTAAATGTAATCTTTTGGAAAGAGGTTAAGGCCGTTTTTAAATCAAGAAACCCCTGAAATTGCTAATCGTGTATTACAGGTATTCTACGTAACCTTTAAAAGGTTCTTACCCAAGTGGTTTATGTATAAGTAAGCCTATACTGTTAGGAGTCGGACAATTGACATTATTTAAAACATCCCAGCTGAAACGCACGTTTCAGTTCAAGGTAGTAAGTAGTACAGACTCTTGTCTACATGTACTCTATTGCAAAATTCATTTGAATGTGCATGTAGAATATTTATGTCTGCGCGATTTTGAGCCTTATGTACAGGTATTAATGTTAATAAAACACTTTCACAGCGGACATGTAACATGTTATTTGGTGGGTGTCCATTTAGTGGGTGTCGCAGTAAAACATATTTACTGCGCACACAAACGTCAAAATAATACGAGCTAGGAATATTGTCCTCAGTTATGTTTGCAGCCTAGATTTTGCCTGTTTGACTAACATGCTTGTTATTGTGGTTGGACAGATTTATACAACTTTTGAGTAGGAATAGTGTCTGTTTCATTACCTATCTATAGAATTGATTGTAGAAACACGTTACTTGAACAAATTTCGCTCCGTGCCATCATCGAGTAAAATATTGTAAAAAGTTACGTTTGTTGTGCATGGGAGCGCCGCCCTTTAAAACTTAATCTTTTTTTTTAGGGTAATATAAAACAACTTTTTCTATGAAAAATTTAAGATTCTACCAGTCACCTTTGAAAGCTGTTAAAATTGAACAAAAGATCGAAAAAAGACACGTTTATTATATGGACCACGAATACCACGAATGCTATTCATTCGTTTACGCGCTCTGTGCGCTCTGCATTTTGTGACTTTTACTAAAAGGCTTCTCTTTGGTGGTAACGGCGAAGCCACACGTTTGACTTATATGTGGAGTTGGTAGAGCCCTTTAGGGCGTGTAGATTTTGCTCTACAGGAGATTTCTTCAAGAGATATCTTCTCATGGGGTAAGCCATATGCACTCTTTTTGGCTTCATTTTACATGAAAATAATTGGTAGGATCTTAAATACTTAAAAAACTGATTCAACGTAGATCTTTATTACATCAATTTCAATTAAAAAATCAAAGCCGATTTCACTCTTATCTTGATTTATCGCTAGAATACTTTCTTCCGTAATAGTAGAATGCTAATTGAAAACTTTACATAAATGTTACGTTATTTATGACGAACAATATTATTCAAATAGGTAGGTATATTATTTTAGAAAAATGTTACGTTGCATGACAAGAAAACAAGACATGACACGTATGATTATGTATTTTGCGTACCGTAAGCTGCATTTACGCATAGAAGCAAGCACTCTTGTATGCGTAGACGTGGTGAAAGGGCGCGTCATTTCAGCTTAGACGATCTCTACTCCAGTAGCGATTTCTCTATCTTTATGATTTCGCCAGTAAGTACTATCTTGATGTATATTTTAATTTGATGATTAGAAAACCTTATTAAGTTTACATATAAGCCAAATTATGTAGGTAATTCGTAAAAATCTTTTTTCATAATATGCTCTTTTCGCGACCAGTCATGCATAATTTCATAGATCATAGAAATTTAGTTGAACATAGTCCAAAATCTCTCAACGATCAATTCCTAGAACCGATAAAACGATTTGTAGAATCATCACCGAGTGGAGCCAATAAACGTATATGATTTATGTAGACATTATTTCGGTTACGTTCACTGCCATTCATAAACTAGAGATGACAGCTCGGTACGAAAGCGCTTCGTAGCGATTTGGAGCTTATTCGTTTTTTTTATTTTGTGAGTACAGTATTTATTTTGCACTTGTAAACACATGGATTGAAGTCATGGGGGTTTGCTATGAGCAACAAGTCATCCAAATACATGTCACTTGGTATGACATAAATTTTTGGCGCTTTCTACCGGTCTAATGGTTGGCCCCCTATTTTTTTTACGCGGAGAATGCCTTTACGCCCTATCCGGCTCCCTGAGTAGGAGAACGGGGGAGTGTGGGATCACCCACCCCTGTGAGGCGTGGGCATATCCACTTAACCCCGCGGAGGCCATCTTTTGCGTGGTTCCAGGAACCCCAGAGGATCCCCTTAAAGGCCCACGGATAGAGGGATTCTATCCGTGGACTCCTGACGCGCTGTGCCGACAACCCAGCTCCTCACGAGGAGATTTATGCCTCCTCTCACACACAATCTTTTAGTGGTTAACAAAATACCAAGTTTCAACAGTATAGCTTATAAAGTTTCGGAAAAAAGTGGCTGTGACATATGAATGGACAGACAGGCAGACATAACGAATCCATGAAACGGAACCCTAAAACAACATTACAAGTCAAACCATTTAAAAAAAAAATATTCATCATTCCCAAATGTCTCTACAAAATTACTTTTATTCAAAAACACGTCTAGTAAACTTTCGCACTTGACCCAGTTCTAGGCCACCCAGTGCGCAAGTTCAATAGTTCCTCGTGACGCATTCTAATTTACCACTGTGTCCATTATTATCCGCACAGAGCTAATACATGCTATTAGTGTACCGCCAAAATGCCGGCGCCATCTTTATTGCTGTAACATAGTGTTTGCTTGGTTTGACTATATTTAATGACTAGCGAAGGATTTTTTTCAGCTTTGGAATAGCTATGGGCTCACCCTACAGTCTGTTTATGTCCAAGCTACTTGAAAAAGGTTATACTGCAGATAATATATTTTTCATGAAGTGAAAGCATAACAGTTAGATAAGTACTTAACAAACAAGGTATTTAGTTACAAAAACTTGCAACCAAAAAAATACCAAACAAGTAAAACCAAATGTTACTCTGAATTCAAATGGTCAAAAAAAATATTGAGTTTTTAATGTGGTTGTTCCCAATGATTTACCGCTTTCGATTTTTTTATTTGGTTTATTTTTACTGTCTAGACCTTGACTTAGGTAGATGACTTTAAGTTTTATTATGTAACGGAAATACTTTGTAGGGAAAGATTATTGTTGGAATGGCTATTTTTTATAACATAGTTTATGGTAACCTTAAAAAAAACTAATTTGTCATAAAGTAAGTATTCTTGACTGATGAGTATTTATTATAAACATCATGTAGAACATAGCAGTCTCAAAAGTAGAGCAACATTTTGAAATGACGATAATATTAAATTTTAAAAGCTCTCAATACCTCTCAGCCTTCTCTAAACAAGTACCAACGCACAGTTGGCACATATCTCTGACACATTTGTCATAATGCCCCACAAACACGAAGACTATCCGAAACGATTCGGAACACAGTCATGGTTACAGTAACGTATAAACAAACTCGCAGCATCTCTATCCAACACTAGACCTTGGTCTTGTCTGCTAATTCCGCGATCATCATTTGCAAGCAGAAACAGGTTGCTATTATCAGCAACGGTTATTTTACGCCTACTAAACATAAACATTTGTATAAAAAATAGATTATAATTTCTACCTTTCAAAACATCTTCGTTTCAGCGCATACTTTATGAAGGTCGATTCTAGTCAGATGAGGATTTTTACATCTTAGCAGGCGCCTAGTGGGATACCCTTACCGATACTTGACTTTTGGTTTAAAGTGCGCCTCTAGAGCCGAAGACAAACATCCATATGTATAGAAGTTCGTGTTTGTTCTGTGTTCAACATACAAAATAAGCATAATTGCATTTCGATGATCTTGATCTTTTGCAGCAATGAGGCTAGTTAAATATGTCGGCATACCGAAACTTGGTCAGGAATGTGTTAAAGAGACACTGCAGACACTGCGCACGGGACTGCCCGGGTCGAGGGGTGTTGCCCACGAATCTTTAGACAAAAACTTAAACAAATAAATCTAGATCAATTAATACTACCGCTTCAATATTTCCCAGATCCACGTATTATTCGTTGTTTTATTTCTCTTCGCATTTCACAGTACTAACAGCGTCTTATATGACAGCACTATTAATTACATCACTAATTATTGCCAAGTTAATGAATGAGGTACAAGTTCCCTCAAACGTGAATGGCTTGTAATGTACAGTCCACAACAAGCCATGCCATCGTTATTTATGAGTTGCATATTATTATCTTAACGGAAAAGGTCGGCTGTAGGACAGTGATGTAATAAAATAGAGTGATTTACACGATTACGATTAAAAATCGGTTTCCAACACTATTAACACAAATTGGTGGTGATTGACATGATTAACAAATTAATTGCTTTGCACTACTTAATGTAACTTAACGTAATTAATTGCTTAATTACCTATAAATAAATTTAAAACATAATTTAAAGATTTTTAAGCCCTCAGTCATAATCCAGTTATTTAAAACCAAGTTCAAGAAACGAGGAGGTGATCAATTCGAGTATTCGACTGTTTTTTTTAATGTTCAACAACGGATGACATTGTCAAAGTTGACACTTGAATTTTGTCCTTTCGGTGCCAACAGAATTCTGTTTTAGTAAAATATATCCTTGATGACATTAAAGCTTTTTTCAACTTTTCCCAAATAGTTTTTTATTTGTTAAAGCTTTTTTGTTTCCTGATTTTTTTTAATTTTCAAAAAACCACGAAATCTTTTACTGTCGGTTGTTCAGGTTACAAAAAAACTTAAGCTTTAATTTTCAGCTTTCTAGACATTGTAATTTCGTCCGGGCGTTGATAGACACTCAACGCCCAGACAATTGTAAATAAATCAGATGAACATATTTCAAGCTTGATTAATCATTATTAATGATTTCGATACGTGCCGGGTCCACGATAATGGAACTATAATGGGCGTCTGTCATAGTTATAATATAGCTATATATTTGCGTTCACTAATAGCGAGACAATCCATTTGGCAGCTATTAGCAAAATGGCTTGATTTGGTCGTTATTAAGATTATGGATGGGCTGGGCTGTCTAATTATCTTTTTGGTGTTGTTTTGACGGTATTAATAAATCTTGTAATAGCTATACTTATCTCTTTTATGGCTAATTGAGGGTGCCTGTATTGTTTATGTATTATATTTAAGTAAATCACGAAGTTAGATACAAATGTATTACAATTCATTCTTATCTAATTTACAAATAGTTATTGTTTTACAATCAAATAGGTTAAGTTCGAAAGCAACAACAATAAAATAGATTAAAACAATGTGACGAGTTGTAAAAGACATCTACTTAGGTATTCAGGGTGTAGTCAAAGGCTGTGTTTGGCTTCTTATCTCAATTTTTGTCGACCAATCACAATAATTCGTGGTTTTATATAAAACGACTAATCACTTTGTTATGCTTTTGTAAATCCAAAGAACCATTGCGTAGTTCCAGGGCGTTTGTGATAGGTGAATTAACCTTCTTTTACTAAGTATCTACTGAACTGAGCTGAAAGTGACAGCTGATTATTCAGTAATTAAAGGGACCCATTTAATTGCAGTAATTTAAAAATTGTGGTCAAATCGCCTGATTGAACTTTAAGATAAAATAATCAAGTTAAAGTAACAAGAGAAAAGCTCCGATTGCCGCCGCTGATATTGTATGCAAGCAAAAACGGGATTGCATTGACCCCAATTATTGACAGATTATGCAAGCGCCAATAAGGTCGGATGACAAGTAGTTATCTACTCGGATTTACTTACAAACACACCCCTATATCTTTAAACTTCAACTTTAAAAAATATTTAAGCAATTGTATCTTTTGTACATATTTTAAATCCAAAAAGGTACCGGTGCCGGCTGCCTAAAATACAGGTTGACTGCCTCGTTCAATTTCCAGGTTCCTATCTACAGCCCAGTCAAAGTAACTTGGCTGACGCCAAGACGCCAGATTACCTTCTTTGGCCACAAAAAAATCTTTGTTAAGCATACAATTCAGGAATTAAAAAAAAAGATAAAATGAACCGTTAGGAAATAATAAAGAAAGATCTTAACATCAATATTTTCTGCTACTATAGACGTCTAAAAGCTTTTAGCACGGTTTATGAAAAGTTAGCAGTAACACTACAAGCCTCAAAAAATGTGCAACTATGAATTAGCACTTATATCCATTCGATTTGTTAGCTTGTGCAAATGTACGCTAAGTAAAAGGTAACAAAATGTATTAGCTGGCCTGGCTTGTGAATCGCAAAATGGGTAACTTAATAGCAAATAGCATTGGGCATTTGTGTGGTTTTCTGTACTTAGGGAATTGGCAATAAATTTTTGTCTTCAAATGATTAAAGTTGATCAATTATGTGAATAGGGTAGTCCCTTTCTTCTCCGAATATCGTACGTCCGAAAATCAAAATCCCGAACGCGTTTTCCATAATCATCACTATCCATAATGGTCTCTTATACGAAACTTTGTTTCACCTAATAGTCCACAACTATAATGGTTTTGTGTCATAAAATTGAGTGCTATAATAATTATACGTCCTAATTTTACTAGCTATAAAATCACTTGGTCTAATTGTGATTTGACATAATGAATGTTTGTCCGAATGGTGGTTTATAATAACAATGTAAGTCCGAATCCGAGGGTTAGTTATTTTTTTATAAACGCTAAAATATGCATGCTGCATCCCTGCTTGCATTTTTACCTGCATGCTGCTTGCTTGCCCGCATGCTGCATGCCGTGATAGGCCGTGAGGGTTAGTTATTTTTTGCATTGCATGCTTGCCTGCATGCTGCATGCTTGCCTGCATGCTGAATGCTTGCCTGCATGCTTGTTTTCATGGTGAATGCCGAGGGCGGATCCGACATGGCCGTGATAGGTTCGAAGGTTAAGGCGTGAGCTCAGCTCACGCCTTAACCTTCGAGGGTTAGTTATTTTTTTTTTCAAACCCTAAAATAAAATGCATGCTGCATCCCTGCATGCTTGCCTGAATGCTACATGCTTGCCTGCATGCTGCATGCTTGCCTGCATGCTGTATGCTTGCCTGCATGCTGTATGCTTGCCTGCATGCTGCATGCTTGTTTACATGGTGAATGCCAAGGGCGGATCCGACATGGCCGTGATAGGTTCGAAGGTTAAGGCGTGAGCGCAGCTCACGCCTTAACCTTCGAGGGTTAGTTATTTTTTTTTTCAAACCCTAAAATAAAATGCATGCTGCATCCCTGCATGCTTGCCTGAATGCTACATGCTTGCCTGCATGCTGCATGCTTGCCTGCATGCTGCATGCTTGCCTGCATGCTGTATGCTTGCCTGCATGCTGCATGCTTGCCTGCATGCTGCTTGCTTGCAATTTTTATAGCAAAAAATAATCAGGACAGTTAATAACATTTATGCTATTTCGATTTTAGTGCTCGATATATTATGAGAAGAGACGTTAGGACAAAACACTATTATGAGAAAAGCAGTTAGGTTTCATAAATATTATAGATTGTGATAGTTATGGCAAAGAATTTTAGGACATATAACGTTTCGGAATTATGATTTTAGGGCAAGTGATATTATGAGACAGTAAATTAGGGCTACCTATCATTCGGACAAATGATAATTATATCAGAAAACATTATGATACGTTAAATTATGGACAAAAATTTTATGAGACACAATAGAGAACCTGTGAATAGTACTTAAAGCTAACTTATAAATGCGGCTTAGTCGGAAATAAGGAAAGGAAGCAAACGCATAATGTTAAGGACTTGTTGCTCAACTTGTTGCCAACTTGTTGGTCATGCTTACTACTCTTATAAAAACCAAAAGGTTCATAAGTCCCTCTGGGTGGAGGCTTCACCGAACTATGGGAGCTTGTGCTCTGGGCAGACTATTGGAGTGTAAGGACTGTAAAAGGCTAGTGAATAGTCTTAACACCTGACATCTAGCAAACTTCCAGAACTAAATTGGCCGACAACGTGTTTCTGAAGTTGGACTCACACTAGATTACTTCGGTCGAAGCACTCTGCAAAATTAAATACCGTATACTGTGAGAAACCATCAAATTCGCCAACTTTTGGTCCGAAAACAATAATTTTACCGCAGGACACTAAAATGTCTAGAGCCAAAGCCATCCAAATTTATGTCTTATTTCGTGAAACTAAAGTGTAATTTATTATTATTTGTTCCGCCGCGTGCCCAAGGCCGTCACGGGTGGTCTGAATACATTATTTTGTTTTTATACTGACGGATGGTCGCTTTATGGGCTATTCGCGAATTTCGCTTAGTTTTAATTAGAGGTAACATTTGTCTGTATTAATGATTGTTTGCCTATTCTGGATGATGATCTAATTCTTACGGGATTTCTTCTTTATGTTTGTTGTAGTTTGGAATCAAAATGTTTCGTTCCGTTTTGACATGATTTTGCACTTTGTTATTTTTTTGCCTACACTTAGTTCAGTTTGGGCGACCTGCATGCACTGAAGTTTTGGGACCTTCATCAGGTCATTCTTCTATTTTCCGGGTAGCATACGCTGTGTTTAGCATCAAAGTCTTCAATTTCAGAAATTTTCTGCTCCAACACGCTACATAGTGCAACAACCAACAGTTCTTCTACGGATTATCTCTTTTTTGATCTGAGATCTCAAGACTTGTGCTTTCATTTTATTTCTTACAAAAGGTGTATGAATGTAGATAAAAAAAACTAAACGGAAAAAAGTTGCTTTACAAAACAAATGCATTCAATTGAATCAACGCATTAACTTACCTAAAGTAATCTGAGTCTAATTAACCGGAATCCTATAGAAGTTGTAATGGAGACGTTACGTTGTAATTAGCAATTCTTTGAAGCTGATCCCGCGTAATACGAGCCGATAAAATGCACCCGTTTGTGACACGTTCGTTCTATTTCAAGGTTATGGTTTGTTTTATGCAGTTGAGATGCACTATACCTACTATAATGAGAAATCAAAAGGTATTTCTGATTGAACTCTACTATCATCTCCTATCTTCAGATATCATTTGTTCTTCATTTGAATAATTACTGTTTGTTAGACGAAGCTTAAAGACGCACTGGGTAGTGCGAACATCTATGGCGAGCTAGTTTTTAAACATGGGCTTTCCAAGTCTCGATATACATATAGTCTGGTAAGCTATTTAGTTTTTCCTGAAATAGTCTAAGGAGTTACATAATATACTAAAATGAAATGATTTTCTTCAAGCAATCAATTGAACCTATTAATATAATCAAAGTTGGAGCTTCTCTGCTCAGTAACAGCGCTGCACAATATTTTCGCCCAAGCTATAAGCAGAAATAGCTCGTGAACTTCCTTATGGCCTCGACAAGATTAATATGGGCTAGCAAATTTATTATTGTTTCGTTCAAAAAACAGTTTTATTGGCTAATTGTAGAAATATGTAAAGCCCACACGATTAGGGTGGTGTGGTGATGTTTTCTTAAATGTTTTATGTTTTGTAGGTAATTCAGTGGAAGTGATGTTGTGAAATTTGGGTAATCGTTTATTGTCATAATAATGTGAAGTCAAAGACGTTTCTCATGAACTCTGTTATCGAGTCACAGTAAAAGAAAGACTTATTGCAGAGTTAAGCTACTGAATACAGTAAAGATCGCTTTTAAGGCATCCTTAAGTAGATTTTTGTTTTTCCACTCCTGTAAATAGCTGAGTTCTGTAAAGAGAGTTGAGTGTAACTGCCTAATATAAATTCTAGTAATATTCATACATTATGTCAATGTAGATGCATTGTGAGATTCGTAAGAAAGCACGGATGTGTCCAATAATAAATACTCACTTGTGAAAGTGAGAGTGAGAATTGTAAATACAAATCTATTTGGAACGCATTTCCTTGAGACGCGTTGGCTCGCGGATGATCTGTCCGTTAGATCAATGAATACATACTCGTATTATGTTTGTGTTGGTCTATGGTGTTGGTATTTAGTTTTCAGCATTTTTGTTTTATTAGGTACTGGGCAGTCACTTGATTCCTATCTCACCTGGTGGTAAGTGGTGGCGTTAACGGTAGACTACGTGACTATGGGTTTACGATTCACTAACCAAACAAGTATATTTCAAATAGAGATGGTAATGAACTTGTTTTTTTTGTCATTAATAATAGGTATAACCAAGACGAATAATTACTGAACGAGCGCCGTCTAGCTTTTAACTAAGCAAAGTATGTACTAAAGATATTAGAAAACAGAGAGTAATTTCCATTTCTTATTTTTATAACCACAAATAAACAGATATGTTACTTTCTTCTACTCGATAGTAACAACTTCCGAACCGGTGGTAGAGTAACATTGAGTATTTCTTACATCATTTTATTTTCTTACTGTCAATTATTTTACTGATTTTTCTTAAACACTTGTAAGAGTTTACATGAAATGAATACTTTTCATCTTCATTTTTTAAATCCTATAATTCTGTATCCAGTTGCTTCTGGGCCAGGCCAGACAGCAGGGCACGCAATTCTCAAGCATCTTGCCAAAGTGTGAATATGTTAAGATCGATGACAGTGCCATTAGCATTTGCTTAGCCTAAATCGCAGCGGAAGCGGTCAGCGTGCGCGCATGAATGGGCGAGTGTTTGCGCAAGCGTGTAGGCGGCTGTCTAGGTCGGCCCCCGGTTGTCGGTGTTGCTAGATGGATGACTAGACTCATAGTTGCAAAATGCCTAGGAGCCAAACAAGGAACTCTACTCCTTACTACACTTATAATTTTATCATCAGCGTGATGCGGACTGCTGATTGTGAGCCTCCCCCAAAGGGTACGCTACAAGAATCACTCTCCCGTTAAACCTTCGTCAAATTATCGGTCCATCTGGCCAGAGGACGTCCATCATTACGTTTGCTAAGCCATGGCTTCCGTCCAAAAACATTACTTCATCGACCAGCTACAAATAGGGACGTAAACGATCTAAGGCTGATCTGAGCTAACCTCACCTTCCACGCGGTGGATCACGTAGAACTACATAGTGATATGAGATGAGACTGTGGTTGTAAACGTGGGGTTGATAAAAGTAGATGATCCAGTGGATTCTGGGCCAGGACAGACAGCAGGGCACGCAATCCTCAAGAATCTTGCCAAAGTGTGAACATGTTAAGATCGATGACAGTGCCATTAGCATTTGCTTAGCCTAAATCGCAGCGGAAGCGGTCAGCGCGCGCGCATGAATGGGCGAGTGTTTGCGCAAGCGTGTAGGCGGCTGTCTAGGTCGGCCCCCGGCCGTCGTTGTTGCTAGATGGATGACTAGACTCAAAGTTGCAAAATGCCTAAGAGACAAACAAGGACCTCTACTACACCTCATAATTTTATCGTCAGCGTAATGCTGACCGCTGAATGTGAGCCCCGCCCCCCCCAAAGTGGTGCTAAATGCTACAAGAATCACTCTCTAGTTTTACTATCCAGTCACTAGCACCTGCCTTCCTCAAATAATCGGTCCATCTGGCCAGAAGACGTCCATTAACACGTTTGCTAAGCCGTCCAAAAAAACTTGTTTACTCTAAAACCAGCTACAAAAATGGACGTGAGTGGTCTAAGGCCAAAACTAGTCCAAGCTAACTTCACCTACCACGCAGTGCATCACGTTGACTCACATAGTGATTTGAGATGAGACTGTGGTGATCGACCAATGGCGGAATAACCATTCGAAAATAATAGAAGATATGCACATCGTGTCTTGTGTATTTAGGTCTTCTCTCTCTTTAGGGCAGCATCAAATATCCATTCTGATATCCAGTACGTTGGATCCTTAAATGCTATCACTCTCTGTGGTTTTCCAAGACTGCCACTTAGTGACTGTTGAGGGTTCCTACATGATCATTAAAAGAACAAGAGAAGAAGGTTTATTAATTTGAGACATCGCTTTAACAGCGGTAAAAATGAAAAATGGATCAATTTGCTGACAGACTAAACCTTATTATGGCGGTGGCATGTTTCGGATGGCACGTAAACTGTCGGCTTCGTCCGTTCATTACAACTTTGGCCAAAGTTCTAAGAGTTTAAAAAATAAATGAATAAATTGTTCTAACGGATTCAACAAAAAAATCAGTTATTATCATTAGTTTATACGGAAAATATTCCCTTTAGAGGCGTCCTATTTTGAAAGAACAACCTGGTAACACTGTCACCTATTGCGGTGAATATGGAATCGCGGTTTGGGCGAAATCGGACGTGGTGCGGGATTATTTAGTATGCCCATTGTTGTGGGTAACGGAAATGACCTCAATTTGTAAGATGTTAACCCCAATTCGTAAGATGTTGACCTCAATTTGTAAGTTCCAGGCACACAACCATTATAAGAAGAGATTGAGAGAGGAAGGAATTAGAATTCTCACTGGGCATTGAATTTTGCTGTGCTGGAATGCTAGTTAAACTGTATCCAAATTAACATCCACGAGAGTTTTCGGTTTCAGTGTCAAACCAAGTATCAAGTATAACCCAGTGAGGGAAGGCTGCCAACCAAGTACCTATGGGTTTTTTAAATGCCACAAAAAGTATCGAAAACCTTTATTACATTTAAAAACACCTATATGACAGAAAGTAAAAAACAGGAAATCATAATAGTCAATTCATGAAACAGAAAGATGGCTAGGAGAAAAAAGGTGTTGTTTATTTTCAGAAAGTTATTTTGCTCATTATTTTGCACACTAAGAAGGGGAAAATACAATGAAACATTGCACTGTATAATTACTCCTCCAAATAAAACACAAAAACCGGTGGACTTGACATTGACAAGCGTCTCACTACGATGTGTCGGTGTAACTAATCGATTTTACTTTGTTTTTATTTTTTACGAGTAGTAAAACAGAAGAACAAAGAAGAAAAAGTGACTAAGAAGTGATACTAGGGTAGAGGAACCATTAAATGAACGATTAAGCGATCTTCGTAACTTTGAGAATTTTTTTCTCGGCCTTTTCGAGCAGTTTGCACTTGCTGTTATTTTTTTATGACTTCCAAATATACTCAAGATTATATTAGTTTAAGAAAATAATTCCTTCAGTCTACCTGTTATTCATAAAAAAATGTTTTCCATAAAACTTTTGCTTTTTGCCCTAAAGATGAACGGTGTGCCCTAATTATGAACGTTTGGAACCCAATAGATGAACTACCATTTTAATGGTGATAACTATGGGGTAAATGTTATTTGAATTCTTTAATGAGCAATAAATTCAAGAAGATCTTATGAATAAGTAGTTTTTTATATTATGTATCATAAAGTAAGCACATTGACACGAAAATTTGTACTTCCTAACTGTGTTTTTGTGTTGTTTCTGGATAATAAATCTATCTCTTTACCAAAAAATCGCAGATTGCATCAATTAAATAATTATTCGTAAGCGTTCACACTCTAATAACGTGTTGGTTTCTTTGAAATCAATTAACAAAGTTCGAATTTAGGAAAATTTGATGTCTGAAATTAAAACCTCATTATGTGGTTCAAGTTTTGGGGTATCAATCCTAAAGTTGAACAATGAACGGTTTCATACTAAATGATCAAAATGATTTGTCGTGAAACTTAACAATAACCCAAACAATCTATGTTCAACTTTTGGTAGGTGACTTCGTTATACTTCTATTAACTAATGTAAACGGTTTTAACTTGTATTCGAAAATGATTTATTCGGTTTTTGGAGTCTGTAAATATAAGCACTTACTCCATTAGTTGAACGCCGTTCATTTATTGGATCCAAAGGACAAAATTGAATCCATTACTTGAACAGTAAATTTCTCGAAAAATATGATAAATAATGTAAATCTCCTATACAGCAATTGAAACTAAACATACCAAGATTTTGATAAAACCAAAACCATTCTAATACAGCCGTTATTACGTGTTTGACGTAGCATTATGCTTAAGCGTGGACGCTGCTTACCTTAAGTAGGTTTCCATAGAAAACTGTTTTTTGCCAGGAACAGCTTGCGGAACAACCGATTGTGAGCGCGTCCGTGACGTTTGTGTCAATATTTTAATGGTGTTGGGATGAAAAAGGGGCACTATATTACATATATAAATATTGCACAAAAGAAAGGCGCAATAATTTTTTTATCGAATTATTTCCATCGAACGTTCATCTTTTGGGGGTCGTTCATCTTTTGGTTCCTCTACTTTGCACAGTCACTTAGTTGACAAAAACTCATGTCAATCTGTATTGTTTATAGGTCGGCCGACTTTTAATTTACTACTTTTCATGCCGAGTCGAAGATGACCGCAGAATATAACTACTTAAAGAACTGTGCCATAACATCATCAAACATGTTCTTCAACCACAACTAAGTCTGTTTCGATAGTACCGATTAGATGTAAAATGAAAATAACGAGTTAGTTTAAAAAAGAAAACAAATGAAACGGTGCAATACCTTTTAGGGGTTGATTCCGATGTAATGCAGCTTCTTGTCTTCGATACGAACATTGAAATCGCAAAAAAAAGAAAACTTCTTCATACATTCTGATGTGAACTGTTCGGGGGTTTAGTAGTTTTAATTTAAGAACTAGGATAAACCCCTAAAATGTTTAGCGCACTTTCATCAACACGTTGCATATGAAAAAAGCTTAACCAAGACATGTCAAAAAGCTCAAGCTTAACAGACTGGGGTTTGTAACGCACCGTCTAGAAGCCACGTCATCTATCCGCAGTTTGTATGAACTATATTTTTAGCACTCCCAGTATGCGTCCGTGGCCTTGTTTGTTGCATTTTCTGGACCACTTGAAAGCTAGTAACAGACTTAAAATGCGAGATTTATTTCACAGGCGTTGAAGCACTCCATTCGTCTCGTCTTTAAATATTTCTGCGCATGATTAACAAGAACAGAAGTAGATTCGCAATCTAAAACTCTTCGGTGAGTAAGTGCATTTGTATTTCTGCTGCACTATAATTACCAAGGTCGCTTAATGCGGTATGCGTGATGTTAGGAGGGTGTAGAATTGGACGGTATGCTCTCTTTTGACGTTGATGGCAACCTTAGATTTAATGTTTGTGGCTTATTTATTTGGGTCATCTTGTCTGGCATTACTAGGCGGTAAGTTATGGCCTAGGCTAGCCACGACGTTTTTTGTACCATCACTTCAGCGTATCTTCAGATCTTGCATATCACAAATACTATCTTAACAGAGGTATCTTTGATGAAAGGAGAAGTTTTGTGAATCTTTTATCTGGCCAGACTCTAGGCGATGCTCTAATTTATAAGCCAGTCATTTCGTAAAACTAACAAAGTTCAGTTAATCAAGTCAGCAAATTGTGGGCGGATTTATTTTCAAGTTTGTTACATCTACCACTACATTATGGACTGAAAATAAATGATTGAGTATTGAGTAAGCTGTATAATGATTTGAATGACACGCCTTGTAAGAAATTTTAATACGATAACGATGAGACAGTAAAAATACGGTAACTAGACCAAAAGCCCTTTTAAGCTCCTCGCAACATTGACTGGCAATTGAATAACAACAGCAAGTGTACCGACAACTCTATGGAACTGCTAGACACAACGATAAATTAATAAAACATAGAACTAGAAGACACAATGAATAGTTCAGTATTTCAAAGACTAACGACTTATGAACGGAAACGTCACAACGTTAGAGCTGGTGTGGTCGATCACATTGCTTTACTGCCTTCCTTTGTACTCGGTCTCGTAAGAACGGTAAACAAGCAATATAACAGCCTGTTTATGCCTCGCCAAGCCTTCCGTCATGTTAATCTGGTGATATCTTTATTTGTATTATTTTGTCATGTGTCAACCTAATGTAGGGCAATGTGGCCCTATTCAGCTTACCCACTGCCTTAGTGAATAGTAATTCTTAGGTAAAGTCTGCTTTTTCAGCTTTATTCCGTTGTATGGTTTAAATTTAATCTGTTGTTTTGTAGCAGTAGTTTTTTGCCTGGATTATTCATTTGTTCTTTATTGCACAACATTGAATGGTAAAATTTGTCATACATAATAACACTTCACAGTCCATTTTATTAAGGGCAGAGTATTATTACAAGTGTACGTACAGAATCAAAATTCACAACGTAAAAATTGACAAGTAAATTTTACTTCGTCAATTCAAGTGAAAGATAGATAGATATTTTTTATTGTATAAAAACATGAAATTTCCAATAAATTACAGAGACCAATGTACAACTCAGGCGGTTCTTATCGCTAAGGAGCGATCTCTTCCAGACAACCTTCAGGTAGAGGATGATAATTCTATTCGGTGCAAGTAAAGCAAACAGCTCATTCTCCTGTATCAAATAAATCACGTTTTAAAATGTTACTGTAAATAACTGCCTGAAATCTGCCCTTTGAATACATAATCGCCCTAACCTCCCTAAACTCTCTGTTGAGCCTTGCGGTTGACTGGTAGAGAATGCCTCTTGGCATTAAGTCCGCCATTTGTTATTTTTTATGTAAATTTGTGCAATAAAGAAATAAATAAATAAATAACCGAGACCAAGTACTACCGCTGCAGTACTTGATCTCGGATACACAGATGAAAGATAATTTCTAGTCCATGTGCTAAATAGTGCGGTGAAAGGGCCCGCAGGTACGGCGGCTCTGATATAGGCCGATACTAAAAGAGGCTATTGTTGTATACAGGGAAACATACAGTGGAAGATTGCTCTACTTTATGACGCGTTTACGATTACATTAATAAGAAACTCCTACGGAAACAGGACTAAGTTTGACGTGTGTATCAGATTTGTAAACAAATGAATGAACTCATTTTATTGTGATTCAAGTTGTTATGTTTAAATGTTTTTTGCATCCGTACTATAAGGTATTATCCTGATTAAGAACTGGAGCGATTCATATGATGTCTCCATATTTTTGATTTATGTAGAAAAAAATATTTACGTGCCCATTGACTAAAAAGGTCACTAATTATTATGTTTAAGAACGAAGATCTATTTAATTTTATTGGTGCCTATAAATTAACGGTAGGTGGTGTCAAACATGATGATTCAAAAGAATTGATTAATTGCCAAGAATCAAGCAAAGGTTAAATACCTGGGGCGTCTCCTTAATATCAATAGAACCGAGGTTATCTTCAAAAGCTTAACTAATAAATTCATAAACAGATGCAAGTATAATATTATGCAAATTATAGATTTATTTCTTAGTTTTTACGGCTGTAGGTGTTTGTGTAATGTTTATGACAAGATTTAAATCATGTATGCCTATGATATATTATGCAAATTTGGTGACATTTGTAGGGAAATTTAATGAATGGCTTAATATTTTATTTCATCAGTGTTAGATATCTATAGATATTTTACTTAAATGACCGACAGATGTGTTTAAAATACCTTGAGCCAAAGAGTGTGCAAGAATAGGTGAGATCACACCGTAGAGCTGTACCCCTCTATTCAAGCCAATAGGTCCTCACGTCCGTTCCAAATCAGATTACCTACGTCATTATTAATTTGAAACACATTCAAGTAGTGAGTAACATTCACAACTTTATCCTGGTTATAAGTACTTGTGTTGTGGTACGTTGGTGGTCGCCAGTTATGAAGAGCCTTCAGCGCGCCCCACTGTCCGGTGAAGAAAACTGTCAAAGTCATCTTTGGACCAAAAATTCAATCATTCAAAAAGTATCCATAAGACATGGGATAGCTTCATTTTACGAACAAAACAATGTACCTACTTATGTCTGAGTCTTCTTGGGGCAAAAAAGTCAAACCCTTAAAAAAATATCACAGAAAGTCAGGTTTTCTCATAATAATTGTTTTATTTCGAAGTAAAACTCCAGTCGGCTCCCTACACAATACTGCACCGTATGTACCCGATCTGTTTCTGGAGCACTTCCAATTACAGTTTAATTACCTTTCTACCGCGCGCTGATTCATGCAACCGTATGCATTCTGCACAGATATCGCTTTTAATCCGCATGCCCCGCTGAAACGCAGACCTTAACCGTTAAGAGCTGACCAGACCTGAATAGTCTTTGGTTAGCATTGCACTGGCTTTTAAGGGATTCGCTTTAAGTCTCTATAGATACGTGAACTCGCAGCGCGACTGTATTGTGAACCCTCCGAAAGCCATCCGCGATCCCCCTTAAGTCCGGAAAAGCTATCAGCTGCTAAAGAAAAGGAAAGAAGTAAAGCCTTGCATCTTTTTCAGGCGAGCCTCAAGATGAAGGGACCAAGTCTTGTATGTTTGTGATATATACATAAAACTATATCGAACAGAATTAAAAACTCATATGGATTAGGAGGTACTAATTAAAAGCACTAAACTAGACTCTAAAGTATTTTTTTGTAATAGTTAAGTTTGTAGTGACACTCTGAAATAAGATTCCGTGAATTTAGTACATCCGTGACGAAGTGCGTATTTATTTAATGAATTATCGCTTTCAAATTTGGATATGTGATTTATATTCAAATACTTCTCGAACTTTAGTTCAAAGGTATAGCCTTTGAAGTAGCAAATGTAGGAAACCATTCCCCAACAACTGTTACACTTTTCGGCAGCGCTCATTCCCGTGCAATCAATGTTATCTTATCAAACGCAATAAAAAAGCGATTCCGTTCAAAGAGTACTGTTTTGTATCTTTATTGCAATGTTTATAGTTCACGAATACCTCTAGTACTGTGTGTGCATTTGTACTTCCTCGGTTCCCAAGGCCTATGTTTATGCAATCGTATTTTGATAATTAATCACATTTGTAATTTAATGTTTTTTGTTTCTATCAGTGGTATGCATTATCACTGGCTACTATAATTAGTAAGTATGATACCTAATAACTGGTTTTAGGACCGTAAATACCTTGCACCAAATTATAATGAAATTAAATGATGATGATAGTAAGCTTAGATGAAGATTTAGGACTTATAGAGTGAAAAAGATCTAAAACCTTAGTCAGAGTCGCCATTGTTTGACGGGGAGACGCCCACAAAGACTAAAATAGGTTGAAGGACTTTTTAAGGTAGATGCAGGGCGCTCCCAACTGCTTTATAACTCTGACAATCTTGAAGTTAGCCCAAATTAATGTCTTTAAGCTCAAAATTGTGATAATAATGATGACAATAAAGCAGTAAGTAAATAAGAAGTCTAACTTGAGCGAGGTCTAACGATCTGAGTCATTTAGTCAAACCCTCATGACAATACTGTCCGTTATCACAAGTAAAGTGTGATTATAGGTAGTATTATATAAACATCCGATCTTTATCTTAGAAAAACATTATGCAACCATCTCAGTCCTGCAACAATGAGACAATAGCAATGCACGCATTCTGTGCAGTGCAATCTTTTGCCCATTAGTGGTCTCATTGAGGTCACACTTCAATTCATGAATGCAGTTAGATTTGTTGGAGGCAAGCAATTATAGAGAGATTTGCGATAAGGGGAGATACGGCTAGATACGGGCGCGTAAGGGCCACAGCAGATATGCTACTTTGCAGCGACGAAATATACCACAC
Source organism: Udea ferrugalis (assembly GCA_950022985.1). Classification (NCBI taxonomy): domain Eukaryota; kingdom Metazoa; phylum Arthropoda; class Insecta; order Lepidoptera; family Crambidae; genus Udea; species Udea ferrugalis. The sequence goes on from OX465521.1 coordinate 2,879,146, forward strand.
CGCACACTTAAAACGCCAATCGAAGCGATTCAGTCGCTTTTCGGAAGCTAACGCAGGCGTCTAGTCGCTGAAACGCGTGATACCGTAATCGGACCGCGAGGATGAGGGATTGAGATACTTCATCGATACAATCTCACGACTTTACTGCGATTCAACGCAGAAGGTCACCAAATCCTGCTTCAGCATCGATAAAATCGCGAATTCGCCGAAGTATTGTTACTTTTAGCATCGGCGATCGGCTAGCTACAGCCTTAAGAGCCTCAGTAGACGTCTACAAAGGCTATTTCATTACTCATACTCTGAAAGTAGGTCATTACTGACCTGAGAAGCGGGCTGAAAGTAATACTTTTCATCCCTAGGGAGAATCACTTTCAACTGACAGCTGTCAAATTATTTAAAAAAAAACTAGTTCTTTTCCACATATCTATTGAACCATGTTCCAACTTTCTATACAGCCACGATGTAAAATTGAAATAACTTAAAGTTAAGTATTTATTAGAGAATGTATATTTATTTGATAACTTTATTATAATTTAGTTTCAACAATTTCTTTAAAAATAACTTAGCTTTGAGCAAAATATTTACCATTTTTCCAATGATGAAAATAAAAAATAATGGCTGAATAGCGGGCCGGCCACAGAAAAAAAAACAAACAAAATAGGCGGGAAAGCGGCAATTCGATCTTCATGAATTAATTCATGTTTTTATTTTTACTTTCCTCGTATTTGTAATGAAAAGCACAGTGTTTACCTCGGGTTAAAGACTTATTTAGTCCCTCGAACTATTGGCGCCCTCACTTCGTTCCGGGCGCCAAACCCCGTCTCGGGACTAAATAAGTTACTTTCACCCCTAGGATAACAATGTACTATTAAAGCTGGTCACCTTTCAAGGGCAAGCTTTTTGATACGTAAGCAATTTGACTGATTTTTTTCTAATATTTACTGGTTTTCTTACTTTCATGGGATAGCTGAAAGTGTAGTAGTTTTTGTGTTGGCTATGAATTTTTATATCTTCATCACTTTGTTAATAATATGTTTGCTGGAAAACTATACAATTTTTAGGATATGGGATTCCAAGAATTGGATAACAAACGTTAAACGTTATTGACTGTGGTTATTTAATTTTACGCGTATGATTGTGAATACGTGAATGTTTGCTTAATTACACAGCTGAATTCACAACAACTCCTGATTCTACAAAATTAACAATCTTAACATTGAAACTGAAACTACCTAACAACAAGTTTTAAGCTGTTGCCAATTGCTTTCAAGAAATCTTCATTCAAATCTTGTTGTTTGTTGTTATTAATTGTGCAATGTTTGGACAAGACTGGCTTAGATTGATGTTTTATTTCTTTCAATTGAACACATCGAGGTTTGAACAAATATACCACCTGCATGCTCAAGTGCTTTAAAACTTCGTCACCACTTAGAAAGAGTTATATAAGACTGTAAACTATTTTGACATTGACTTTTGTCTAAAATTGAAGCAATAAACCATCCAGCTAGCTTCTATTGCAGAATTACTTTCGACTGAAATGACATTCAATCATATTTTCATTATTTGTCGCTCGGTCACTCTCACTTAATGTAAAGAGGCCATTTACAATCGCCAATTGTGGTTTATTTAAGATATTTAAACAAAAACTGTCCAATTAAGATCATAAAATAAGATATTTTCGGGATTTTAGGATGTTCACAAAAAAAAAGATCTCTGTGTAAATAAACCAATTAGAGATTTTTGTTAAAAGTGGCCAATTTCAGCAAAGACTCCATTCTATCAATTGTATGATCTTCATTGGACAGTTGTTGTTTAAATATCGTAAATAAACCACGATTAATAAAAAACGATTATTAGCGCTAGGGGCAGTGGACTGCCTCTTAAAAGCAACTGTTAGCTGCATAGCCGAAATTTTCAATGCCACGTTTTTACCGGACTGTACCTCCCCAAGATTTTGAAATTGAGAATTAGAACAATAAAATTGCGTGAATCATTAATTAGGTAATCATCTGTAGACGAAAATATTTGTAATGTAAATACATAACAACTCGTTTAGACCAAATAAGACGTTTGTAATGGTATGAGCTGATAAGTTATTCGCCCCAAGAACAGGTTCGGCCGCCTTATGCCTTTTTCGGCATTATCTTCCACGCGAAATTCCTGTCATGCATTGTTTAATAGCCTTTGTAAGCCACGCTGTCTTTACCATTTATAAACTTGGTCTGGTCGATTTTGGTATAATTTGGTATAAAAATACAAAGGCTGTTGGCAGCCATGGCCGCATTAGTAAGTTTGTCCTTCTAAGTCAATATTGTGGAATCTGATTCAAGTGATATCATCCTATTCTATGTTGGTTCTTAGAATTGCTAGTGTCAACTCAACCTACGTAGGCTTATGCGTATGTGTTTATTTATATTTATGATGTGTGTTATATTTTATATTTAACGAGTTTAGGAGGTATTTGAGCAAAGTGTTTTCTACGCTGGAACAACCGACTTCCAGATCAACAGGTGAGTAACTTACCTGAACAGACTGATGAAACTGACCGAAATTTAGTGATGTCTATTTCGGGCATCTCCGTGCTTCGGAAGGCACGTTAAGCAGTTGGTCTCGGTTGACGTCTCTAGATGTCAGTCGTTAAGCCTAGTCAGAGGCCTTAGGGCGGCTTGATAAAATCTGACATTAAGGTTGCTGACTAACCTTACACCCCTTCAACAATCAACACTGAGCCCGCCTGTTGGAGTATGGCTCGTTCCACCTCTTTGCCTGTGCCTAGCAGTTGGACGCATATAGGTCGTTTATGTTATGTATACCTTAAAAAAACCTATTCAGTTCTGTTACATTAAAATAAGGATGGGACAAAGCGCTCAATTTCGCCCGGGATTAGTAAATCCCGCACATCAACCTCGCGGGATTTGATCCGCTGCGGGATAACAATCCCAAAGCGTTAGGAACAACATATGGATACAATTAAAATAACCCACTCCCCATCAAAATATTAGATGACAATTTATTGGCCTTTCAATACGTTTGGAAATATTATGATCGGTGCTTTGTAGTCCATAATGGATGGGTGTGGGAAGTTATAATATGTCTGCCAACGTAATTCTAGGGTCAAATCACCATAAAAAAAGGCGAATAACGCAAATATGAGAACATTGTGACTTTGGACCGATGCTATTGAGTCATCCACATAATTGCTGAGTGGTGAAGGTTTTATTTCCAACTAGAATCGTAAATTTGTTACCTAAAACAGTTTACCAGTATTTTTATACTAAACATTTATAAGATTTGTATTTTGTAGTGAATTTCTACAATAATTACTATATTATGTATTTAGGTAGTTTCTTGGTGCACGTGATTGTCCAGGTATATTTAAATGTAAACCTATCATTCAACCTATATTTTGAATCCACTAGGCAACAATTGCCTCGCAACACGTGACGCTCAACATATTGTTTATCTCAACATAATATAACGTTGTTTCCAATACGACGCGCGGCTTGTATTTTGATGCTATGCTATAGGGCAGTTGCGCGTCGTTGATCAACAGGATGAGCTACATGTTGTGCAACGTGTCGCGCGGCAAATGTTACCTAGAGGAAACGCGGCTTAACATCATCACCGGTGTGTTGAGTAAAATTTCCACGCACTTACGTAGGTACTCGTTCTTAATGAAATCCACTGTTTTCGTCATATCAACAGTTACGTCCGGCTATACGTTCAAAGTACGTGTATCACCATCTTCATCATCCCCCCCTCGATTTCTTTAGCAGTCGAATGCAATGTAATCCCGCTACATTTATCATGAGAGCGTCCCTTCTTCTACTAATTTCTAAAGACTACAAATAGCGTTATGCGTTGAACATAATTATTACGTGCAAGAGATAACGAATTGAAAGTGAATTTAAATAGCAACTGCAATCTAAAATAACCCACTTCGCTACAAAGGACCTACGACATAATTCCCTTCCTCTTCACGCAGCAAACAATGTTGTGATAACGCTTATCACCGCCTATCTGATAACAGTGATAGCTGCGATGTCGCTTCCATGTTACACAATCCAGTTCACAGCTGTGGTGCTAATCCGTTAAGGAGATTTGAGAATGACCGGTTTTCTAGTAACTTCCGAATACACATTGTGGAGAACGTTTCACGCTCACTAAATATTTCATATAATGACGTTAAGAAAATCTTAGAAAGACGTTAAAGAGTTTTAACTCTTCAAAACTCAATCAAACAGACTTACAGGTTTAGGTTGCAGGTCGTCAGAATAGACGAAATCGAAAATTTAAATCAATGATAGGATGAGCATTCTTCTTGTGTTTAATTTTCACCTAGTTCTTTGAAAGCTCTTCATATGTGTGGAACAAAATCATTTTAGTTTGTATATATGTTTAAGTAGAATTGAATATTTAACAAAGGCACTGAAATAGCTGAAATAGTTAACTGAAGTTCAGTGTTTGCCGTTAATTGGTTTTCTGCGGTGGTATTCAAAAATGTTTCGGTCATTTTCTGTTTGTGCTTTCAGTTCTTTGTAGCAGTTACAAACCAAAAATTTGCGAGTGAATGAGATGTCAGTTTTCCTAAAATTCCCTGTATTATGATGATCGGCATACATTTTGCTCTCGTCTGTTATTCGAATTCAAAATGAACATGTGGAGAGCTAAAATGTTTACATAAAACTCACCTAAATCAATCCGTCACTTTCCAACTGACACAGATAGATCAATTTCCTGCTCTATATTTCCGCATTGTCAAGCAGAAATTTAAAAACAGGCTCTATCTCTTTATTGATAAATCTGAATTTGGACTAAACAACGATGCAGTAGAAAAAGATCGATGACCGATAAAAATATTTTAATCCCCTCGACATTTGCCAAAGATAAGGTTTAAAATATAAGTATGTAGGTAATTAGGTTCGCATATTTTAGACACCGATAAAAAATAAATGTAAGAAATATCTGTGCCATCTTAACACGAGATCATCTGACTATCTGATCTACATCTGATGTAGACTCTACATTATAACACCCATACAAAGAACAAACCCAGAGGTTGATAAAATGAATGTTTGTCTTCGACGAGGTTCAAGCCAGCGACCACTGGCGCAATAGGCATGATGACTGTATTTTTTTTTGTTTATTATCGAAAGACCTTACATTTATGTAAACAATCCTCAAAGAATCACTTCATCTGGATCAATACCACCAGAGATATCACAATTTGAAATGCACATTTTTGGACTTGCCCAAAAACGCTCCATACAAAAGTGACAGCGATAGTGACGTCACTGTCGCTTTTGTATGGAGCGTTTTTGGGCAAGTCCAAAAATTGTGCATTTCAAATTGTGATATCTCTGGTGGTATTGATCCAGATGAAGTGATTCTTTGAGGATTGTTTACATAAATGTAAGGTCTTTCGATAATAAACAAAAAAAAAATACAGTCATCATGCCTATTGTGCATGTTGGCACAGTCAAAAAAAGTCTTCACTAAGCATTTTGGGGATGTGATGCGTAAATGACTAGCATTCTTCCACAAATTCTACAAGGGGGGAGAATTTAAAAGTAACATTTCCTTATGATGTATTTTAATCTTGCAACAGGCCGAAGTCTGCGTCCGGTGGTTTAGTGTTGTATAGGAGTCTAAAATGAGTACTTTTGAAACCTACACCAAAACACGTGGTCAGGCGTTCAGGTACATTAGCAGACAATTCGCAGTCACGTCGCAGCAAAGCATGAGTCGTCGAGCCGACCTAGTTACACGAGATAAAACGCTTACGTGTCCCTTTGTGTTTTGTGTTACCTATGCAGTCAACTTTGGCCAGAGTATCACTACTGGCAAATCTGAACTCGCATTGCTTTTGACTACAATCGATAACATGACGCCCTCAGCCACAGCACAGCACGCTTGAATTGTTTTTTACAGACGAGTTATCATGTGAAATGTGAGGTTGCTTGAAAATATGGTTAATGGTGCAAAAAGACACCCAGTTTTTCTTGGCACCTCTACAAGATCTCATAGGATTCACTAAGCAACTTTGTATTTTTTCACCCAGATCTAAGAGATAAATAACTCAAGTAAAACTTCAAAAACAAGATCAGTCCAATTCATGGCTAGATCTTGGACAACAGACGAGGTGCGCACATACTTATATTTTCGTTCAACAACATAAATTCCATGCGAAATTTAACTCTTCTTCCTGTACTGAAAATTGCTCCTTTCTCTGTATTATACGACGCCTAATCCCAATAGTAATTCACAAAATGCAAGACATTGGTGCATTTTTCCTAACACCTTATCGCGTCTTCCACCTGCCTGACGCAATAAGGGACCGTCTGTCTGCGCTCGTACGGTTTGCGGTTGTAACTGTTGCATTTGTGGGTCACGCATTCCGGACCATGCTTTGTTTATAGTAAACACGTGGGAAATGGAGGTGGATAAATCATAGTTGTGACTGACAAGAACTGCAGTTAGTAACTTTTCGGTTTCAGCTTTCTGATTTGTGGCTGAAAACTGCACTGACCATTTTTTAAGAAATAAGAATGCGTCCATTGAAATGTTTCTGAACGCGCGAGCTCTGGCCATTACGTAACTATTTTTTATTGTTAAACTTCAAAACCTTGCAATGAATAGTATATAAACTGATATAATTTTTCACCTATCGTACTGTTACCTCTAAGAAAATTTCATGAAATTTTCACAAACAGTAATAATTATTTGATTTAATTTCTTTAATTTACTTTATTTAATCTTCAATGAAAAAAAAAAAGTACAAATGACGGACTTAATGCTAAAAGCATTCTTTACCAGTCAACCATTGGGCGAGACAGAAATGCTGTTGGCGGTGCAAAATTCTAATTAAGAAAATAAACATTTCAGCGATAAATTGTGATTTAACCTACAAACCTTATTGTTTAAAACTAAACGTGAAAGCTTCCTCGCGGCCGTCATCTAGAAACTCGCTCATTTCATCATCTAGGTTTTAAGTCAGATACCTGAAACAAGTGAAAACAGATTATTAATCTCAGCGCATTGCTCTTTGCCACACGCAACGTCGCATTTGTTCTGAAAACGAAAGCGAATCATTTGTCTCGCCGCCAACGAATGTAGCAGATTTGTTACGGCTCTGTTACACCTTACCAAGATTATTCGTTCTCAGTACTTTACTAACTTTATAAAAAAATATAATTTAGGTACAGGCTTATCAAAAACAAAACGATCTTAAGGTTCTTACGAGTATCTTACAGCAGCACTCTTGCTGCTTTTGGGAAGCAAATGTCTCTTAACGTATGAAGATGACTTGATAAAATATGTAGGTATGTATGTGACAAAATAAGTAAATCGACAGGTCCGGAATGAGTAAGGAACATGAAAATAGTAAATTGTTATCCTAGGGGTGAAAGTAACTTATTTAGTCCCGAGGCGGGGTTTGGCGCCCGGAACGAAGTGAGGGCGCCAATAGTTCGAGGGACTAAATAAGTCTTTAACCCGAGGTAAACACTGTGCTTTTCATTACAAATACGAGGAAAGTAAAAATAAAAACATGAATTAATTCATGAAGATCGAATTGCCGCTTTCCCGCCTGTTTGTTTTTTTTTTCTGTGGCCGGCCCGCTATTTTTTATTTTCATCATTGGAAAAATGGTAAATATTTTGCTCAAAGCTAAGTTATTTTAAAGAAATTGTTGAAACTTAATTATAATAAAGTTATTTATAAAATATATATTCTCTAATCAATACTAAACTTTAAGTTATTTCAATTTTACATCGTGGCTGTATAGAAAGTTGGAACATGGTTCAATAGTTATGTGAAAAAGAACTAGTTTTTTTTAAAATAATATGACAGCTGTCAGTTGAAAGTGATTCTCCCTAGGGATGAAAAGTATTACTTTCAGCCCGCTTCTCAGGTCAGTAATGACCTACTTTCAGAGTATGAGTCATTACTCATACTCTGAAATAGTACATTGTTATCCTAGGGGTAAAGTAACTTATTTAGTCCCGAGACGGGGTTTGGCGCCCGGAACGAAGTGAGGGCGCCAATAGTTCTAGGGACTAAATAAGTCTTTAACCCGAGGTAAACACTGTGCTTTTCATTACGAATACAAGGAAAGTAAACATAAAAACATGAATTAGCATGAAGAAAAAATGACACAAATAAATGAAGATCGAATTGCCGCTTTCCCGCCTATTTTGTTTGTTTTTTTTTCTGTGGCCGGCCCGCTATTCAGCCATTATTTTTCATTTTCATCATTCAAAAAATGCTAAATATTTTGCTTAAAGCTAAGTTATTTTATAGAAATTGTTGAATCTGAATTATAATAAAGGTATTTAAAAATATACAGGGTGTTTCTTGTAAGGTGTCAAGCCGGCGCGAGCTGATAGTAGGGTACCATACCTATCGATTTAACCCCCATGTATGTTCTACGATTTTTTGTAGTTTTCGAGATAATCATGTTTTTGTGATTTTTTAAAATTTTGTGAGCACTTGTCTTTAAATAATTATAACTTTTTTTTTGTTTGACTTTTATTGGATATTTTCTTTTTATTATGATGTCTATTGATTGCAGTTTCATGAATAAAATAATCGCTGTCCTTACTTTACTACAAGGTACAAAAATGTTGATTGATAGTGAAGAAAAAGTGAATCATGCAGAACATAACGAAAATTCAATCGTAAATTAAAAAAAACAAAAGGTATTCCATAGCTTCTTATTGATTTTAAAAACTGCGCAGCACCATAAGCTTTCATAATAATACAAGAAAACATGTCCTTTGTGGGGCATTATTCGCTGTAATTGATGCTCAAGTCCTGAGTATCGGAAATAGTGTCGGAAAAAGTGTAATTTTCATACTTAATAATTTTCTAGTATTTTGGCATAATTTTGTTATTTCTGAGATTTATTGTCTTTTAACGTTTAAACAAAGCTCATTTGTTAATAAAACAGTCATTTTTTAACTTCCAATCATTCGAAAGTCACAACTCCTGGTGTAATAAAAAATTTAAAATTGAGGAAACCGGACCATATTTATAATTTTTTTGTACGCGTATTTAGAGCATAGTAACTAAAAACAGTTCGATAATTGATTCAAAACATGTTCCGGTTTCCTCAATTTCAACATTTTAATTACAAAAGGAGTTGTGACTTTCGTATGATTGGAAGTTAAAAACTGCCTTTTTTATTAACAAATGAGCTTTGTTTAAACGTTAAAAGACAATAAATCTCAGAAATTACAAAATTATGCCAAAATACTAGAAAATTATTAAGTATGAAAATTACACTTTTTCCGACACTATTTCCGATACTCAGGACTTGAGCATCAATTACAGCGAATAATGCCCCGCAAAGGACATGTTTTCTTGTATTATTATGAAAGCTTATGGTGCTGCGCAGTTTTTAAAATCAATAAGAAGCTATGGAATACCTTTTGTTTTTTTTAATTTACGATTGAATTTTCGTTATGTTCTGCATGATTCACTTTTTCTTCACTATCAATCAACATTTTTGTACCTTGTAGTAAAGTAAGGACAGCAATTATTTTATTCATGAAATTGCAATCAATAGACATCATAATAAAAAGAAAATATCCAATAAAAGTCAAACAATAAAAAAGTTATAATTATTTAAAGACAAGTGCTCACAAAATTTTAAAAAATTACAAAAACATGATTATCTCGAAAACTACAAAAAATCGTAGAACATACATGGGGGTTCAATCGATAGGTATGGTACCCTACTATCAGCTCGCGCCGGCTTGACACCTTACAAGAAACACCCTGTATATTCTCTAATCAATACATAATTAACTTTAAGTATTTCAATTTTACATCGTGGCTGTATAGAAAGTTGGAACATGGTTCAATTGATATGTGAAAAATAACTAGTTTTGTTTTTAATAATTTGACAGCTGTCAGTTGAAAGTGATTCTCCCTAGGGATGAAAAGTACTACTTTCAGCCCGCTTCTCAGGTCAGTAATGACCTACTTTCAGAGTATGAGTAATGAAAAAGGTATTTAAAAGAGTAGATACCAAAATGGTCTATATTTTTTTTCGTACGAACCTACCCAAGTTTTGCCACTGCAGTGTAAAAGAGCCCTAACTACTCATTTGTTATGAATCGTGTTATTATGTAATTCTTCACTTCATTGAGCAAAACAAAGTGAATAATCACCTGTCACTCAAATCTCGCGTTTATACTAATTGCTACTTGCAACATGTTTGCGCAAATGACAGCTTACTGTTTATATTGTTATCTTTTTACAACAGCTGAGGTTCCTGAATATTCTGACATATTGCATGACACCGACGCCACAAAGTTTTAATTTAGCAATTTCGATTGTTTTTAACTTATTTTAAAGGATTCACTTTCAGACTAGTCGCATATTAGAAGTGATGTGAGAAGAGAGTACAGATTGTAGGTTGATCTTTACTTCCTAAGTAACTTTTATCATTGTTTTTTTACTAAACACTACTTTTGAAAAACTACTAAGTAGCTATCGTGCATAAGCCCTAAGAGCGATTTTCCAGCGTAGGCGTTAAATGAATTGTATGTGTAGGCGCTGCGTCTTTGCTAGACCACCCGAGTACGCAGCGTGTGCGCCGCGCATACGTTCATCGAACGCCTACGCTACACAAACGCTAGTGTGGATACGCTCTTAATTCACCGCAATACCGAAACCACAATGCCCCAAAAAACAAAATTAAACTAAATGTCATGTTCATGACTACTCGACAGGTGTGCACCCCAACGGAAGCTAGATGACCACATTACCAATTATGATGAAATTAACCAACGAATTAGTTTCAAAGAATGAGGAACTGCTGTCCCTGGCTGGGGTGATTGCGCCTGCATCAGCTGGCGTGTTCATTGAATGGGTCACGCGAAGATACTCGTAACTAGCGGGGAATCTGAACGATAAGGTTCAACTAACATTCTGCTTGCACCGATAACGTGTAGCAGATGGGTGTGTCTGTTTTAATTATAGCCTTTCAGCTTTGCGATTCTCTCTAACATCATTTCACATCTTGATCACACCACAGGAGACACGCTCACTTTAATTGTCTATCCCCTCACCCGCAAGTGAGAATTGTCTCTTATTTTATGTGGAATTATTTAGTTCAGTTCTTTCTGTTAAAACGATCAGATTCGCTAAGTTATTGAGTTTTACAAAAGGCCAAAAGTCAAGTGTGCTTTCAAAATGACAACCAAGGTTAGGATCGTGATCGTGGACGATGGACTAGCTTCTAAAATTGTTTTTTTTAATAGCGATTGTAGCAAATAATAGGCATGCGGACATTTTGGACCACCTTTTGATATACGGTTAAGGCAGCTTGTAGACATATAAAACAGGAATATTCTTCACACGTTGCCGAAATTGGAAGAACCTATTTAATCCTACATAGTTCATCTCGTAATATTCATGGCAAAAATACGCGCACAAACATGAAACACGCGTTGAACAAAATTTCGTAAGGTATGTTCAGTAAGTCCTAGGCTTAGCGCAATCATTCGTTTCATCACTAGATATATGCTAGGTGAGATCGAACCAGTACCCTTAGCGTCTCAAAAGGCACTGACCACTGCACCTAAAGAACAGTGCCAGACTAAATGATTCACGCGTATCCATTTCATTGACATATTTGTTTCATTGGTTTGACCTATTATCACTGCCTCTTTGATTGGATGATTGACGTGACACTATTAGCAACACATTAGTGTCACGATGAATCGTTCCCTCTTGAAGTGTTGGCGTTGTTGAGTGTTGACATAAAAAGATGCAGTTCGATTTTGATTTAGTTCAAATTTGTTCACTTAGCGGTTTTGTTTGTGATACGTCATTTGTTACTAGTTGAAAAACTATGACCCGCGAAAAAAAAATTGATGGATTCATCCTTTTTTACAGGACAAAGATGATGATGAACCTTCGACGTCATTGTAAATTGTATGTTTCAAAAAATGCCAGGTTCCGTGGAATCCCACTGGGAAAGGCAACATTCCAGGTTTGACCCCTCCTGGATAGTATGACACCAGTTGCTCTCACCGCAAATTAATTTAATTCAATGGCGTAGCACCGGATAAGTGAGATACACGGCGATAGATAAATTAAAGCCGGTTGTACACGAGCGAGGCATGTTTGCGCGTCGCGCTAATGGCGGCCATTCCTTACGCTTCGGCGCATGCGCAGCAGGCGCCGCAATCATGCGCCCGCGCCCTTTCCGGGTTCGCTAGGGACGTTACTGAGAGAGCTAACAGTAAAGTTATTTCTCTTTGTTTTGTACATACAGCCGCACTTAGGGCTATACATTCATTGTGCACTTGTCCCCACCGCTCTTCGTATAGAACGATGATGGTTATGTCGCGTGACATCTCCGTGCTTCGGAAGTCAGCAGCACTGGATCACGGCTGATGTAGCTAGATGGCAGTGGTTGAACCTAATCTTTTTTCATTTTATTTGTATGTTGCTATGCGATGTCTGAATTCGCAATAAACGTTTTTTCTTTCTTTCTTACTAATCGGAGGCTTTCGGTGGGCACCTAATATCTGATAGCAAGTTTTATTTCGGGCCTTTATGTAAACCACCACAATAATCCGCACTGAACCCATGTTTCAACATTCCAGGTTTGACCTCTCACTGGATAGTACGACACCAGTTACTCTCACCACAAATTGATTTAATTCAATGGCGTAGCACCGGATAAGTGAGATACACGGCGATAGATAAATTAAAGCCGGTTGTACACGAGCGAGGCATGTTTGCGCGTCGCGCTAATGGCGGCCATTCCTTACGCTTCGGCGCATGCGCAGCAGGCGCCGCAATCATGCGCCCGCGCCCTTTCCGGGTTCGCTAGGGACGTAACTGGGAGAGCTAACAGTATGGTTATTTCTCTTTGTTTTGTACGGTGGCCGGCACATCACGCTACCCATTTCCGGTCAGTCCTCCTTGCTCTATTGCAAAGGAATGACATTTGGCAAGAGCGAGAGAAAAAACGGAAATGGGGTAACCTGATGTGCTGTTGACTGTACATACAGCCGCACTTAAGACTGAACATACATTGTGGACTTTGTCCCGACCGCGCTTCGTATAGAACTTCCCTTCTAAAAAAAGCCTGCTTACTGTGGTGGTGTGTAGCGTGATGATTATGTCGCGTGACATCTCCGTGCTTCGGAACTCAGCAGCACTGGATTACGGCTGATGTCGCTAGATGGCAGTGGTTGAATTCAATCTTTTTTCATTTTATCTGTATGTTGCGGTAATTTGAAATCGCAATAAACGTCTTTCCTTTCTTTCTTTCTATTCGGAGGCTTTCGGTGGGCACATTCATAACATCTGATAGCAACTTTCTAAAGATCTGAAAACCAGAAAAAGACATTTGGTCATGTTGGCATCAGGCAGGACTTGAACCCGCATCTTTCGCAAGCCGGGCGACTGCACTACCAATTATGCTACCGAGACCATTAACAGACCGGCCGAATCTTTCTGGTATATTTTACCCTATGAGCCAGGGTGATTTCATCAATGTTATAGGCATCCACCTCTAACACTCGGAAGAAATATTATTTCAAATATTTAACTTCCGATTAAGATGAAAAAGCTATTACTATGTTTTTATTATTGTTTTTTAGCATTTTAGAAAGTAAAGATACTGCATGGAAAATGCTAAAAAACAATAATAAAAACATAGTAATATCTGATAGCAAGTTTTATTTCTGGCCTTTATGTAAACCGCTACAATAATCCGCACTGTACCACATGGCTTGTTCAAGTAAGTATGGCTTATGGTGCACCACCTCGTAGTTCCGAAGCCTGTGCTTAGCAGTGGGATGTCAATGCCAAAGCTATGTTTGGCCTAATTAAAACAAGTTAATTAAGGAAGATACTTGTAGAAATTCCCTGAGTGATACATTTAAAATGTTGCCTTTTAATGTAACTCGGCAACACTAATGCGGCTCTCGCTCTACGAAGGAGACCGTTAGAACAAAATTAATACACGTGTAAAAGGATTTAAGATAAAATAAGGGTTTGCGACGTTGTGAACTAAGTGGTCTCGCTAACCTTTATAATCTTGTTGTAAACTTTGTTACTTCTGTCGCATATAAACTTTAATGTTTAAGTTTGATGTCTTTTCAATAAACACAAGTTAACACGATGTCTAGTCAGTACTGGTTAAAGGACTAACTATTACTTCAGAGCTGTTCAAATGAAGGTTAGGTGTTTCCTAAACTTTTATTGTAAACTAGATTTAAGTATTGTACGTAGGAATCTGTACCAGCCACTATTATGTGGTTAACGTGTGAAAGCTCGAAGAAAGAAAATCTCTGCCAAACAACCTTCGGTTTTAAAAACAGGAAAAAATGCAGATACAGTGGTGTTTCGATGATCTGATGATGCTAAAAATGCTGAAGTTAAAATTGACATATTATGTTTACGCTCGTATAATAATTGTAGACTTAATCGATGATTGTGTGTCTATGGTTTCTAATGTTTACGAAAAATAAGCTAATTGTATACATAAAACACTTTAGCCTTTGCCACATTTCAGCAAATTGGAATCATAATTGATTCCCAAGCAGCTACTAATATAAATGAGCCATAGTTCGAACGAGCCATAAGATTTTAAATTAGCTAGTCTACGTGTGAGGGGTCTCGAATCTAATCAACTGCTAAACAGTTATTACGGCGTTAATTTTAATTGCTCATCATGCTATTTCAAAAGCAATGATGATTACCGCTGGCTTAACCATCGTCAAGAGATATTTAATTATTTTAATGTCAAATAACTGCACACTGAGCCCGCGTGTTGGAGTATGGCTCTTTCCACCTCATAGTTGAGGTGAGGCCAGCAGTGGGACGTATATAGGCCGTTGAAGTATGTTATGTGTGTATATATGTCAAATGAACGGAATTCGTTTGTTTCTTTTCCTAACAAAACACTTTCGTTTCCAGCAATCGCAATTTATTAGCTGTAGAACCAATGTTACAAAATTGTAATAAAAAACCGCAACACTTTAATTTGCCGCAGGAACAAAATGAACCCGAGAAAATGGGCCAAGTTCGTCCCTCAAAATGACCTGCATTATTGACTAATTGCCAAACATTGCGGCAAAATAACCCCGAATTTCATAATTTTTTAATCTAAAGAAAGAAAGAAAGAAAGAAAAGTTTTTTATTGGCCTTACAGTAGGCAACATTAAAAATAACAAACAAAAATCAGGTTGAGAAAAAAAAAAACACACAAAGCAATTTACACAGATAAAAAATAAACATACGAAATGCAATGAGCCTACACTGTGAGGCCAACGAGGTCCCTGACTCAGCATTTGTACCGTCGCAGTTTTAGAGTTGCGACGATGCTGGTATTCTGCCAGGGCCTCGGCGGTAGTGTCGTCCGACATCAAAAACAACAAGAGGGATAAATAATACATAATGGGGTTAGAATAGATAATGTTAGTAAAAGAAAGCAGATAAATAAACGAAGATTGAAATAGGATGGGGATAATAAATACATAGGAAGAACAAAATAAAAAGTGTTTAAAAAAATAATAATACTTAAATTCAATACATCAACACTATATTCCCGGAATGCAGCACTAGCGCTGCGCGCGGTGGGTGCAAGGAGTTGCCGGCTGCACTTGGTTGCGCAGTCGCACATCGGACCGCGCAGCTATATACCGGAATGTCATGCGGAAGGGTTGACAGGTGACAGCTAGCTAAGGCAAAGCAATGTGCAAAGCAACGTGAGTGCCACGCTACCATGCCACGCATGCATTACAAAATATGCCACGCATACCCACTACATCCCCAATACAAAAACCAAAATCTGTTGCCATTCATAAGTGAAGGATAGCGGGCCAGGCCCGCAGTGTAGGGAAAGTGTACCTCAGCTCTGGGACGAGTGCCTCGGCAAGTGCGTCGCGAAGAACTCACAGGTGAGTTTTGGCCTTTCATCTTTTTGATTTGATGTTTGGATGAGTAAGAGAAACCTTTTCAATGTGTGCCTGAACCTATTTAACGTTTTTAGGTCGCGCATCGGCGGGGGCAGATCGTTCCAGCACCGTGTAGCGGCGAATCTGAAAGACCCACGGAATGCCACCGTGCGATGCCTTGGGGTTGCGAAGATGTAAGTGCACCCTCTTCTATGGCACCCTTTACGCTCTTGAGCCCATGTAAGCTTGTCCCAGAGGTATTTGGGCTTCATTGTGGCGATTACACCAAACAGCATTATGGCAAGATGCAATCTCCTTCGAGCTTCCATTTTAAGCAAATTTCCTGAGTTAAGGAAAGGGGTAACATGTGATCTTGGTGGTACATGAAAACAAAATCGTGCGCAAGCATTCTGCACTCGCTGGGCCAGCTTTGAAGTTCTTGCTAGCAAACATGGTCCGTAAACAGTGTCACAGTAATTAAACTTAGACAGAACCAAAGACTCACATAGGTTTATGCG
Organism: Udea ferrugalis; assembly: GCA_950022985.1. NCBI lineage: Eukaryota > Metazoa > Arthropoda > Insecta > Lepidoptera > Crambidae > Udea > Udea ferrugalis. The sequence continues at coordinate 2,895,593 of OX465521.1, forward strand.
CAGTTCCTCACTTAAATATGGTCTAATCCTATACAATAGCCTCAACCTGTAAAAACAAATCCTCACACATTCCGAAATATGCTCTTCGAAGTTAAGGTGTTGGTCAAAAGTAAGTCCCAGATTCTTGGCTTTGTGGACATGCTCGACTGGTTCACCATCAATGACCACATTGAATGGCATGTCCTTTGCTGCATTCTCTACGCTTACTCTCGAGCCAGTTGTCAACAATTTTGACTTCCTTGGGTTGAGGACTAGGCAGTTGGCTCTAGACCAAGATGAGATGCGTGCCAAATCTTCATTCACCATGGACACCGCATATGACAAGTCTGCAGGCATAAAAGGCAGATACAGCTGCAGGTCGTCTGCATACAAGTGATAGCGACAATGCTTTATGTTATCTGTGATGTCTGCACTGTATAATATAAAGAGAATAGGGCCCAATATTGAGCCTTGAGGTACACCTCGCAAGACAGACCGTGATGCTGACCTTAATCTAGACCCATCTGCCTTTTCCAGCTCCACAAACTGCTGCCATTTCCCAAGTAGCTGCTGAACCATTGGACCGCCCGCTCATCCAGACCGTAAAAAGAGAGCTTGGCCAAAAGAAGTGGTATGTTGATTGAGTCAAATGCGCGAGAGAAGTCCAGCAACAGCACAAAATTCAGCATTCCCTGGTCTTGGGCAGCCAGCAGATTGTCAACAACATCTGCAAGAGCAGCCGCTGTACTGTAGCCTTTACGGAACCCAGACTGATACTGAGGTAGTATGTCATGATCCTCAAGATATTTGGTGAGCTGATCACACACTATGCGCTCCAAAATCTTGGAAAGACAGGGAAGCAGACTGATAGGGCGTAGATCCTGTACAGAAGCAGGATGACTAACTTTAGGCAAAGGTCTTACAATCGCGGTTTTCCAATCTTCAGGGAAAATGCCATCAGTTATAGACTGATTAACCACAGTGGTGATGGCATCAAGCGATTGAGGAAGAGTTAGCACCAGCATATCCAAGGATAAGCCATCATTCCCCTGAGCGTTCGATTTAAGCCCCTTGATGGTCTTTAGGACAATTTCCCTACCCACTGTGTGCAGTGTGAAAGTGGCTGCACTGGTGTGTCGGTGATGTTCATAAAATGTGAGTTGGGAGATTGTCACCTTGCCATCACCAGGCACATCAAGAAAGTGGTTGTTGATCAAGTGGGGGTCATGTAATGAGTGTGGAAGGTCACCACCTGCCCTCTTATTAGGCAACACCGTATTTCTAAGGTTCTGCCACAACCTTTTAGGGTTCTTTATATTTGCATTTATGTGCTTGCCAAAGAAACACTTTTTTTCCTGCTTGAGAGCCTCCACCACTATAAGTTTCATTTCTTTATAAGCTTCTCTGCTGGAAACTGTGTTGTGCAGTTTATACTTTTTATAGTAGCTATCTCTTATGTGCATCATCTCTTTGATGGTGTCTGTTATCCAGGGGTGGGGAGGGTGCTTGAATCTTTTTCGTTTCACTGGAGCATGCAAGTCAAATAACCCTACAATGCATGATGTGAGCGCTCTGACCAAGGCATTGACATCTTGACTCCCCCTGAAAAAACTCCAGTCAATCTCCTCCAAATCAGCGCTTAACTGCTCTCTTAACACAGTATCTACAGTTTTATTCAGTTGGTCGCTTTTAACAGTTGTGAACTTTAACTGGAACCTGCCGCGATAAGCGGGCATTATCAATCAAATTACTTTTAACGGGCTCGCGGACCCTTGATGAACGGAGTCTGTGCGTGCCTTAATTATTTCAAAAACGGTGACACCGCGGCTTTGTAAAGATACGTTCACACAATATTATGACCTCTTTTATAGATTTCTCAATATACAATATTCTTTATTGCAGTGCATTTAAAGCAATGACGATTAAGTGATCTCTATCATAATATTGCGAGCAGTAATTCGGCATTAGGCCGAAAACGTCCCGAGGAAAAATATTGGTTATAAGAGTTAAAATTTAAGCCTAACTATACTTAATAAGAGGTCAGCCCATATGTGTTGGGTAGAGGCCTCAGCTCAACTATAAGGCCTTACCGATCGTGGCCAACAGGGGTGCAAACACCTCATGGTTAGACTTCTATCATTGACGTCACACTTGTAACATCAGGTATTACTCGCGGGCTGCCAGTAAACACTTTTTCAAACCCCCTTTGTAGGGGGTGGTTCACTTAATAACTGCTCAATCGTAAAAAAAAACTAAGTTCTAGTCGATTTTTGAACAATGGCTGTATGTTTTTGGCATTACAAGTCTGTTCTCATCTTAACAGAGAAAGCAACCGTAACGCGATCCTTGGAACGCGCACGAAACATTTCAATGAGGTATGTGTCGTGTAGAGTACTTTCGAGTATGAATGTACCGTAGTGAAAATGAATTTATTCGGGTTAAAGCCGACAGGGATTATAGGTACCAGTTCTAAAGGGCAAATGTGAAGATATGAAATGTCTTGGAGAAAGGAAAATATTGTTGGTGGCATGGATTGTTGTGATCAAGGGAATTCTTTGCCGTCTGTGTTTTTCTAGCTTGGTGTCTTTATTTCATGGTTTTCCTTTAACTTCGCGATGGAAGGTAATGTCGTGAATCTTTTCATTAATCCAAAAACATTTTTTTTCTGAATGGTGGGAATATTTGCTCCATTATTTATTACAACGTTGCCGAAATATCTTGAATTCGTAATAAGTAAATAAGGTACACAGTAGCAATTCCGGTTTGATTGCTTTTAATGTTAGTCCCAGTAAGAACACTAAAATGCATCAAAATTATCAACTTTAAAAAATCTATCATCATAACTAGCTCGGCTGGCAAGCGTTCACCGAATTGCTTACCGTTTTGTATTATGTTGGGAGAGATACCTCAGTACCTCAAAACAAAGCCCTCAGTCAGTGTGTGTTATCATTAGTAACAACAACTTTTGGATCTGAGACGTTCACTTACTATTTATGAAAGCTCAAAGTCTTTGCTCGCTATTTCGCTACGAGATCCAATGAGGAATGAGGAAATCCGAAGGAGAACTAAGGTCGCTGACGGAGCCCAGCGGGTCAGCAGGTTGAAGTGGCAGTGGGCGGGGCACATAGCGAGAACAACTGATGGCCATTGGGGCCAAAGTTCTCGAATGAAGACTATTTGAAGCCAAACGCAGCGTGACTTGCCCACCCTCAAGGTGGACGGATGACCTGATGAAGATCGCCGGATTTTCGTAGAGGCATGCTGCTACAACCGCCCGCTCAGAAAATACTTGGACGGGCCTCAGTTCAGCAGTGGACGTCTTGCGGCTGTTGGTGATGATGATGACGACGCTAAAAGTTATTCTAGATCATCATTGTGTGTCAGTTATTAGTTGTAAATTAATTGTCAATGTCTATCAAAAACAACAATTTTATTATAAGAAAAATTTAATATGAGCAAAACTCGTAACACTACAAGTAACAACTGAAAAAAAAAACATTTATTTTACCTGATTTAAGCATTCCTGAGCAGTATTCAAAACAAAGTGGATCTTAGCAAGCCTCAGGCCTTATAAGCTTAGTCAGACGCTGGTTTTCAATGGCTGAATGATTGTTTGTTGTTTGTGTACAAGGCAAGGATTCGTGATTTACGACAAGGTGACTATTCTTGAGATTTGTGATGACCCACAAAGATAGAAAATTGTTATTTGAGGACACGTGTTTTCGTGCGTGAGCTTAAATACAAAAATTTGCTTGGCTGACAACACTGACAAGGAAGAAGATTTTTTTTTAAATAACAGTTGGCCGATCGTAAGACCAGTATCCTTGACTTGCTGGGAGATCGACCTGAGGTATTACTGCTATTCTTATAATACAAGATAGGTAATTTTATTTAGACAAAAAATGCAGTGCAATTGAGCGCAGGCACTTTAAAAAAATCTGTGAACAGAACAGCTGTTAAAAATTACTTATTTTTTTCTAATAGCCAGTACCAATCACGTCGATGAATTTAAATACTCATCTTCTGTCGCCATTACGTCATATTCGACCACAAGTTTGTAAAAGAAAGATTAATGATTTTCCTAATCGTCCGGATCATCACGCCCCATTGAACGGACGAGCGAAACCAAACCACCCGTGCGACATCATTATGTCCAGTTTTACAATCTGAATGATTGATTACCTACATCTTGACGTGATTAACCATATCTGACCAACCAGACAAGACCCTTGATTGGGAGAAACTTGTACGTGGTCTTAACATGTTATTATTCTGGTCGGTTCGCTTATTATGTTATGTGTGATTTTAATCTCACTTGGATACAAAGTGACGTACCGAATTGTGTTTGTTTGTATCAGTTCATTATCTACTGTGATAAAGTTATAATGGACTACCGGGTTTGTCTAGGTGCGTATCTTAATCGTACTATCTCGAACTATCGTTCATAGTTTTTTTATAATCTTATCAAAACCGAAATAGTTTTTTCATTGGCGTTCTTGAAAATGTTGTTGGAGTAGCAACAATAGTAAGATTAGCACTTAATAATTATTGAGTAAGTTTTTTTCTTAACTTGACTCTTTGCAACAATTAGTAGCGATTAAGCTTTCTGTATTTTTGTGTTTGTTTTTTATCTGGATACGAAATATTTTCGAGCATGGTGGAGGTATCTGAGAACTATAGAACAATTTCTATTCAATGTGGGTTTCGATGGCCAAGTGTAAAGATGTTTCTGAGATTTCTTTCAAGTGTAAGAAACTCTGACAAGGATTGTAAAAGCTGCAAGAAAAAACTTGTTAAACACCTACTAATCCTAAAGGATATCATCGGGCTTAAAGTTTTCCTTTTTAGCCAGTTAAGAACTGTCATTTGAAGTTTTTAAGTCTCCGACGACGATAAAAATCTTCTCTTCCAAACTTCCCGTATTTCCCGTGCCTGGAATATCTAACCTTGTATTACCATACTCTGTTATCTCTGACCATCTATTCCGACCACGAAAGGTCCTGCACCAAATAGGAAGCATAGCCACAGTATAAACCATACAGTAGGCTATCTAAGGCCGCCCGCCGAGTTATTAGTCTAGCGTGCACACAGACACGCGGCACAGCCCGTCCGCACTGTGCCGCCTCCCTATGCCTCCCTATTTCATGCTATCGTGTGCGTGATATCGCGAAACGGCGCGCGACGCGCACGCACACATTCAAACCGAGAGTGGCACGTTTGTATTTAGATGTTCTACTGTATGGTTTATACTGTAGCATAGCAATGCAATGCACTGCGTTGCATCAGAACCGCCCAAATAATGCACCATACACACAGATCTAGGCCGAGTAATTATTTATAAAGCACTTCATACACGGACGGAAATGGGATCGATGCCGTATTAATATTGTGATGGGCGCTGCACTTTGTAGTTTGTTCATTAGTCGCATGGATGGATTAATTATTCCTGGGTTTTGTGCGAAAAAGGTTGATCTATTTAAGCTATAGAAGTTCTCGACTTTAGACAAAGTGCCTGAAATTTCTTAATACCATTTACACTTAACATTTAAATGCGTGTTATATTATAGTTGTGATCTTGACTTTCCTAAAAAGTTGTTTCCCGAGTTATTGAGTAAAAAAGGTAAAAAATCTATAGCAAAAGAATGGCTGTAATATCTGATCCCAAACTACCAGGCCAAGTATTCGAAAGAAGAGTCAAAGACTGAATTACATGATCTATACGCGTACAAAGACACAAAACAAATACTAACCAATTTTCGTCATACAATTCTTAGCACGATTGCTTGGGCACTTACCACCTAATCTTTTGAATTTGATATTGCAATGAGTGAGTCAAATGAAGTACTCGTAGTTACTAGTTACTAGACTTACTAGCACTAAAATAAGCCTTTAAATTAATACGTCAGTCTAAATCTAGGTTACTTGCATCCTCCTCTTAACACAACCGTTATCATTTATGATTCCAGTCAGGCAGAAGTAAAACCTAACTTACCTACTAGATGTGTCACCGAAAGCGAAGTTGCACAACTGCTTCTAAGAAGTGATTCACGCAAAATTATATTCCGAGCGTAATCTCTGTATCATTAAATTCCTAAGCACATGCACTAACGTTCTATTATTCGTCTGATACCGTTTTGCTATGTGAATTTTAATTTTTGCGATCTGTATTCCCAGAATTTGCTTTTGAGCGGTTCTGTTTCGCAATAGTTCGGAGCCTCTTTTATAGTCCGATACTTTTGAGCGATTATTTATGAATATTACTAAAACTATCAGTTTCTGAATCATTACCACGGAAGCAGTGTAATCAGCACAAATAAAATTGTTAAATGATGTCCTTGATGATTATGTAACATTACAGGGTGAAAAAATCAGTCAAAAAGAAACTCTTCCACCTCACACAAAAAACACTGTAAAGGTTACATAAATATCGCCATCAGCCTATACTGGTCCCCTGTAAGACGTAAGCCTTCACTAATGCGTGCCATAGTACCCTTTTCTCAGCTAGACGCATCAACCTCCTCCTAGCAGCCTGTCACGAATCTTCGCTTTACCTAACCGGAGGTCGTCTCACACTACTCTTGCCAAAACGAGGTCTACACTCGAGAGCGCGCTTATCTCAGTCAAAGAATTAATATTTCTTAACAAACCGAAAAATGTCTTAGCGGTGATTTTTGTTGATAATCCATACCGAACCGTGAGAGTAGCTATCTTTTTCAATCTGAGAAATAATTCCATTAGGATTTTCTCCATAGCGAATATTTACTAAACCGAAATAACCAATCCAATCACGTCCCATGCATATCCTATTCTCAAAAATGAGGCTAAGCAAACTTTTTCAATTCCAATCTAGTCGCTTCTAGTAAACTTAGCGGTTCTTGGAAGTGTTTAAGATTCGTCAGCAAAGTACCTAGCTGATTAGGTAAACGATACACGTACCCAAGATCCGCAGTTTGCTCAGCAAATGATTGAGAGACGTAAAATTAATATCATGCGTGCGTGACTGATGACTCGATGAGGCGTAGCGTAGCGACCGTAGGATAATGGCGATGACTCCTATACTAAAAACAAATATTTTAATACCACATAATTGAAATAGTTATGAGGAATTTGAACTAATCTCTATGTATAAAAATGGATTGCTGTTCGTTAGTCTGGCTAAAACTCTGGGACGTCTAGATCGATTTGATAAATTTAGTTTTGAAATATTTCAGAAGGTTCAGAGAAGGTTTAAAAGGCGCAAATTGAATATTATTCGACAGAAAGACGTCTGCCAGGATAGCTAGTCAACGCTTTGTTTTTTTTTAACCCTCTAGATCCCACTGCTGGGCAAAGGTCTCCCCCAAGCTCTTAAGCTCGTACTAACGCTTTGTTTATACGCGGAAATATCACGAATTACCAACCACCAGTGTATGTAAGTAGCCCGTGATATGCAATATTCCTACAAATAGGGCATGTATGTATATTGGGTGTATACCGGTATGGTTTTCCTCGGAAGATCAAGTAATAACCTGAAACTTGCAGACCTCCGCTATTGCTGATGATGAACTAAAGAAAATAAATAGGTACTGGCATACATTCATCTTGTACGTGACTGATGAGGCTTGTCTCAATGCTGAGCTCATCCGATGACAATGTTGCAAGAATTGGGCCAAACAGATAAGGATGAAGGCTGCCTCAGACGAATACGTGAAGGTAGGTAGCACGTAACAGGTGTGCCTACTGCCTATGAGTAAATAACAGTTTTATTTGTTGGTTACCTAAATAACATGACATACCCTTCGGCCATATCCCAAACGGAGTATTCAGAGGCGCACTGTCATGGTGCATGGAAAATTCAGAAGCCCACATTTAGTCTAGGGAAATTAAACCCAACATGGTAATGGGTAATATGTATAAATGGTGTTTGAAGTCATTGGGAGTAAGGCACATACTTAGCTCAAGAACTGATGGGCGATGGAACCTAATAGTTCTTAAACGGAGACTATTTGAAGGCAAAAGCAAGTATGTAGAATTTTAAAGGGTATTTTGCTAAAACTAAAGGAACAGTTCAAGGTTTTGAAGACAGTCACTTTAGAATTTCAAAATTTATTGGTAGTTAAATCTTATTTATAAACTAATCGTATGTTTGTTAACTACCTACTAAATTGCTTCTAGTTATAAAGTTAAACATTAAAAATAGATTCCTCTCAACACTTACAAAGGTCCAAATTCTTTGAACTGTAAGCAAAAACTTGGAACAGTTGGCGTGAATTTGTCAAGTTTTAATAGATTCTAAAAGCGTGTCGGTCCATAAAAAGATATTCTTTTGTGAGATAACCAGCACTTGAGTTACGCTGATGTTTTTCAATGAGGAGTTTGACTTTGTGACGTAACAAAAAGTGGACTTTTTCATGACAGGTGTTCGGCACGTGCCGTATTTTGTAGGATTGACGAATTTGCACCGAATACTTGCGCGATTAATTTTCCTATTTAATTTAGGTTATTTATTACTTCGTTTATGAATACCCACATCGCTATTTGAAATTTAAAAATAACAGGACAAAACGGTTCATGTTAAAGTTCAAAACAATTCTTGCATATTTCAACAATTGCATGCAGAGACAGTGTATAAGAGCTTTACGATTTTTAAGCAAGAAAAGGCAATATTATCGCTTACGGCGAAAATAACAAGACAATTTTCAGGAAGCACAAGAACAGGTAGATGTGTAAATGAAAGATTGATAATATTGGTTTGATTCGACTAATTCCTAAACTGTACAAATCATGTTTGTATTTAGGACGTATCTGAGTCGTTTTAGTGAACTAAAATTATGTGCGGTCAGCTGCACCCATTTCCGGTCAGTCTTCCTAACTCTATTGCTAAAATATTCATGACATTATTCTTCTTATCCAAGCTGTCCAAGATATTTTTGTAGTATTAATTCTTCTGATTCGGTGTAAATGCGTCTACCACATCAGCGCAAGCGCAGGCGGCCGTGTCACACGCTTCGATTTCGCGCACAATTATACAACAAACGATACGTTAAGATTAATCGCTCAGATAAACAACCGAAGATCAATAATTCATGATTTGTCAACGAGTTTAGCTTAATTTACCAACGGGGAATGACTTTTTTAGTGATACTAGAATTCTACATGAATTTGTGATTCTTTATGTTGGTTACCTTAAAGGAGTGCGTTTTAAAAAGTACTTAGAGTTTACTTGTAACTTCATGTTTAAAGCATTAAAGTATAGACGTTCCGTCGTAATACGTCAAGCCGAACCGCAAGCCTCTCTTGTCGCGTGAAACAGTTCATGGTTAGTCCGGACAGGCTGAAATGCGCGGCGCGATAAAACTACTCGCGTAATTCGTATGGTTTCGGCGAAGAAGTACAAACGTGAGATATTGTTTTCGCAAGCGCATGTCAGTCCCGCAGGCAAGGCGTGATACATTCGTCTCGGATAGCGCGCTAAGCACCTCCTAAATGTTCATATCAGTTATCGACTTGAGAAGAGCTTTTAGCATTGCTCGAAAGTTTGTACGATAAGTAATTATATCACTGTATAGACTGTGATTGAATAAGTTAGCAAACATCTTTGTACAAATTGTTTCTTCAACAACATTCGAAGACAATTTCTAGAGCACTTAAAGTAAACAGAGCTGTTAAATAGTGCGCGACTTAAATAGAGAACTGGGCAGAGAAATTAAACGAATTGAACTGAATTGCTGAGCAAATGCACTGAAACGGAATGAAACATCTCACTCCATTCACTATTTGCTTGGGATATTAACCGCAAGCTGTGCCTACGGCTTCGCCTGTGTTGACTTCGGTCTGTCACAAGAATTCATTTCATCTCCTATTTTTCCGATTTAAGATTAATTTTCCCAAAAAAAAGGTTTACTTTTGCGCTTTAATGAAGGACAGTATATTTATTCCAAAATATGTCAGTTTACCGGATAAAAATCGGCACATACTTAAAACAAAAATTCTAAGTGCCAATTTGGCGGAACGAGCCAAAAGCCATTGTTATATGGTTCATATGAAATTGTTCATGCTGGCCCCCAATGAGTTGACCACGAGCTCACGTGTTGTTCAGCAGGCACATTATATGCACGGCCTTAAAGTAATTTGAATGATACTTAAAATCCTGTTATACGAACTACGTAGGTACTTCACGTGTGGAGGTTCTAAATTAAACCTACCAACATACATTAATCAAAAGGATTATCCCGAACAGCTCCTAGCGAACTTAAGCCTAATGAGCGGTTCCTATTCAAAACTCGTTTTCAGCTGCAAAATACCGGCTTTTGCGTTAAAACATTTTATAAAGTCTGAAACATGTGAAAATTACAGCGACCTCGTTTGCGAGACAAATTTAATTTGTAGCTCTTTTAGTTTTTACTGACTATTACAAACAACATTCTGTCGGCTAAAACGAAACAAATCATAGTGCGGCTTAAAAGTCTACATCCCTGTGTAAATCTAAAGTAAATCGTTTATTTTGTAGCATAACTGTAAAAAGCAGGTATCATTAAATTCTGCCCTGTAATTGTACATTTTGCAGGAATGTTTTTATTTTAAGGATCATTATTGGTTTTTAAAAAAGAAAAAAAAACGATTCTCAACGTACTACGAGTATAAGTAGGTAATCGTTTTAAGGCCATCACTACTACAAAGTGAGAAATACAGACTTTACCAATAAATTATCAGAAAACTTTCTGACAATATTTCAATTAAATTAACAAGTAATTCTGATATTACTTTTCGGAAAAACCTTCCATTAGAAAGAAAGAAAGATAGAAAGAAAAAACGTTTATTGATTCTGAACATCGCAACAGATAAAAACATACAGAACATTAGGCAGTCTCATTTATTTCCTAACTACTTAAATAATAATGATAAATCCGAAAATTTAAAGACGCTTACATTAGCAGAGAAAATATGTAATACTTGTCGAAGAAAATAGGACATTCAGAAGAATTTGGTTGATAAAATGAGCTGTTGATGTATCATATCAAACAGTTCCGCCTACACGCACATTCTTAGTACTTTCTAAAATAACTCATTCGGCGTGAAAATATCTAGATTTATTGCCCCTTCGTTGACACGCTAAGGCGTTGGCCGACATCACTGAGGCTGCGGTCCGAATATCGCTGAAAGTACTTTAAGCGCTTTCAGCACTTTCACGCGGGCCGAATTAAAAAGTGCGATTTTATCGCTTAAAGTGCTTTCAGCCACCAAATCATTTCGGACCGCAGTTTGACTTTGACATAACGCTTACAGTGCTAATGTCAAAAAGCAGAGGCACCGTAAGCGCAAAATGGCGGAGGTGGTGACGTCATTTATGACGTCGCACTATCTTTCAAAATCGCACTCGAAGTGCTTTCGGGGCAATTCGGGAAGCCAAAAGTACTTTCAGATTCGGACCGCAGCCTTAGTCGAATACTCAGTTTTTCAACTGGTGTGTTCTGCTTTTCTTCTACTGTCCCCGGAAATTAAGTGACAGTTGGCAATTAAATGAGTATTTGAATGGCACACCGTGTATGAACGCAAGGTTTTAACACTAATGGTGTTTGGGAAATTTGTGTAAAAATAAAACCTAAAGAATAGCGTTTTGTGTTCCCAATACTATCATAACCATGTCTATTCGTTCGGAAAAATGGGTTTCTACGATTGCTAATTTGGTATAATTTGGTATTTGGTAATTGGTATACAATTCCAATTCACAAATTTAAATTCTTGGGGATACATTTTTTGCACATAATTAACATCTGGAATTAATGCATATTAAAGAATAAAACAATCAATTCGGTCACTTTCATCCTTTTCATCTCTTGTTATTTCCTGCAGTTCGCGTGAAAAACATTCTCTGAAAAAATAGCTGGCTAAAATTAAATCGAAGTTAGCAGTTTTGTGCTACAAAAACCATAAAAAGCCTAATCCTATTTAAACCATGACACATATGTTAAAAGTGGAACTCCGCCGCGATGACATCAAATACCATTCATATTCTGACGGCCAAGTATGATTTAATGACAATTATGTCATAATTTCACGACACTTAGGTTGGGTTGCACCATCTGACTTTAACAATAACGAACATCAAAATTTCAGTCAAAGTACCGGTCAGGTAAGCAAAAATGACGTCAAATTGTCAAATTTGACAAAAACTTTAACTTTTACTTTAACTTCTACTATGGTGCAACTTACCCTTAAGTTATAAAATCACGTGGTTCCTTGTTCAAGGTATTTATATCCGCACGCGTGTGGCTTTTAGGTGCAGAAAAAGCTGGATATGCTAATTTTGTACCTGCATAACCAGAGAGGTGAGCACTTGGTCATAAAGATGGACGTCATCGAGGCAAATTGCAAGTTAACTGATAATTGTTTTCTTCGGGAATTGAGTCGAGTGATTCATTAAACATGCCAACCATCGATCATATTTATCAAAAATGCTAACCAATTCATACTGTATGGACCGTAATATTGAAAAATAATAATTTCGTGATCAAACTAACCCCCGAATTTACAAACGTCAATCAACGTTAACGCGCTCACGCACATGAGGTCCCTTAAAATGTTAATAGAACTGAATAGGGACAGCTATACTTCGGAGTGATGCTCAACGTTGATTGGAATTCGAAGTTGAGTTGAGGTATTTTTTTATATTTATTATTAGATATTATTTATTTAACTAAATAATTTTGATAATTATTGATTGACCTCAAATAATGGGGTAAAGACAAGGACAAGAGAAGAGGATAGCCCTTCTGTATGAATGCGCTTACAAAAACTAGCAAATATGAGTGTATTTTCTTGAAAAATGAGTATTTATTTCTTCGGCATCGCATTGAAATGCAAATAAAATGCGGCTCTGTATAGAACGAGTGAAGCGCGTAATCGCACGCATATACCGCGTTCATTCCACACCGTGACGTCATCGTCCAGTAGGTCATGGTCCGTCGTGGGCAGTCGGTTCGACTCCAATCGTGATCTTGTGATAAATCATTCATACTTCTCCATCGTATTCGAACTTATTTTTACGTTTGTGAAAATATGCTTTATTGTTTTTAGAAAGATTTACGGCTGTGGATTTGATTGAATGGGGCTGTGGTCAGATATTTTTAGTTTCGTGGGCTGTGTAGGCTTAAACGATCGGAATAGGATAATAAATCATTTATTTTAGTTTTTACGCCATTCAACATATTTTTACAAGTGTTGAGATAGTTTACGTTTTTAGTGTTCGTATGACTGGACGGTGCCTTTAGCAAAGTTTTTACAGGCTGTTTTATTATGTGTATGAGTCAACATAAAAACGGTGTTACTGTTGTTCACGTCATGCAAGCCTTTTAGCCCCAAATTGAGGGATAAGACTGTGTCTACCGCTCGAAATCAATGCATCAATCAGAGCGCCAGGTTGCGTGCGGCCTGCATCCACCGAGATCCGACCTCTATCAGGTCATCCGTCCACCTTGCGGGTTGGCGCCCCACTCTGCGTTTGGCCTCAAATGGTCTACGCGCTATGTGCGTCTCGTACTTTATTTAAATATCATATTTGCATCGGTTGATGATTAACGAAACGAATGCTGACATATGAAATGGTCAGATTGACAGGTGCTCTTTGACACATCGTATTGGAGAAAGTAATGATATGAGAAGAATGCGGCCAGTTTAATTAAATGCAAGATTTAATTAATCGATAATTGGATGAATTGATTTTCCACACATGATTTATTTGACATACATTTTACCTTCCGGAAATTGAAGTTATTTTAAAGCTTTGTTTTATAAATGATGATTTCCGCTAATTGGTTCTCCTGATTATTGCAATAACATTCAAATTAACCTACGCTTATATTATTCAAAATGTTTTTACATTTGAGCATTAAAAACATCGTCGTGCGCGTGATAATTTTTATGTGAACGTGCGAACAAATTCATCACCTCAAAAGGAAAGAATGACGCGACTTCCAATTTATGACATAATAAGCGCGATTAAAAATAAACAAGTTGCATCAGTAAGCTAAAACTGACAAGTTGAGCTAATTGACACATTCTGACTAACTCTGTTGACAGTATAAAGTGACACTATATTGCGATGATGCGTAACTTTACCAATTATGTCATTATCGTCATCATTAGCCACCGCCATACGTGTATAAATTTATTTCCAGAGTAACCGGATGTAGGCTTTTATTTACATGATGAAGTGACACTATAAATAAACACTTACCCCCTTATTCGTAAAAACTTAAAGAGCGCTTCAACAACACATTAACTTTTGAATCGCTGTGTCTCTTTCATTCTCGTTGCTGCCGCCATTTGCGAGGTGACAAAACAAGTCAATTGCTTAAACTATGCGATGCGAATAAGGTGGTTAGCCATTATGGTCACGTAAAGAGGAGGCGCTCAGACTAGGAAGCAAAGTAAGAACTGCAGCTTTCACTCCGCAGTCGAAAAGCTGAGGAGACCCAAAAAAGGATGGAAGAGTCAGCGCTATAGGACATAGAGAATGTGAGATTTTCGAACGAAGCCAGAGAGAAATAGAAATGAGAAATGAGCTGACTCCCTTGTTACTTATAAAGCCAGGAAGAGAAGTAGAGATGTGTGAAGAAGATGTGTGATGCATGAAGTGGCACTTTGATGCAATCATGTTTAATCATTATTACTAGTCGCCCTAAACTATGTGTCTGAGCTGTACTATATATCTAAAGTGGAGCCTTCAGCCTTCCCGGGCATCATATGCTGCGTTTGCCACTAATCACACCATAACAGAAACTTATTGAGATAAAACATAAAAGTAGGTATTCAATATGAGTGGTCAGAGAGCTAAAATCGATAATGGTAGCCAACCCTCTGTCTCCACTTGGCCCGTCTCCCAGAAGGACTTGAAGAAGGACCATCTGTCAAAAATAATTGGGTTCTTAAAAGTCAACTGCTTCATTCATTATTTTACAAAATAATTTAACAGTGTATTTTGCCGCATGTGAACGTCCCCTAATGCCTCCTAAACACAAATCTACCGTAATCGTGATTAATAAAACAGTAGTCTTTGATTGTTTAGTGTATGTAGTCAACGGTGTTATAGTAGCCTTCAAAATTTAACAAACCCATTCTCCTTCAGAGGTGCAAAAAGGCAAATGTTTAGATTGCTTGCTATTGTGACAGTTAATAGGTATGTAGGTTTAAGCTGTAGATTCAAGCACATGTAAGGTTGTTGGCTGGATGCGGACAGCGAAGAATCGTTGTGTAGATCTTTGGGGGAGGCCTATGCCTAGCAGTGGGAGTCGTTCGGCTGATATGATGATGATGATGAAGGTTAAAAAGGATAAAGTGGCAATATCTTCACTTTTCTTTTTCGATTTAAGAACCTTCCTTTCACATCCTAAAGATAATTTGATGCTTTAAAAAGAGTTTTTATCTTAATTATTGTTGATTAAATTTATTTTTCAAGTTGAATTCATAAATAAGCTTTAACAAATTTATTTGGAAAGTACGAAAAAGGAATATACTAATCAGTCTCTGTAAGTTTTAGATAATAATTGATTAGGTAAGTAAACACCATCAAGGCGTGTGGGTGATCTCATGTCGGTCAAACGTGGGATAAAATATGCCGATTGTGGGGATTTTTCGTAATTGAGATCGCAGTAACCTCATTGATTTAAAGCTTCTAAAGGCTTTTAAAGAAAACTTCTTTAATGAATTTTCTCATACTGTTTTTTATGTTGACAGAGTTTTACTTCGCACAGAGGCAACGTTTTCTTAAAGCTTTTCTTCGTTACGAAAACAAATTCATTTTTTCGATCCAACAAATAGCGCCTTAAAATTAACATGAAATCCACACTGTGAATCAGCCTCAGTTAGGAAAAGCTTTTTCAAACCTGAAAAATTGTGCAGATACCAAAAAGGGCTCTTCAAAGGATTCAGAGTTGAGTACGCCGACAGACTTATGCCATCCCGTATAGTGTGTATGGAGCTGAAATACGCATACCCGTCCACCGGGGGACGGACGGGTTATGTCGGACTCTCCACTGGAAAGGTGGTATACCAGTGGCCCTACCGACTAAAACCCCTACTACTCCCTCTTATCGTCCGTATAGTGGGGGAACACGGTGAGTAGCGCAAAGCCTGTTACGCGTTCCCCCGGACGGAGCCCGCCTGGACGGCGGGCCGGAAGCGACCCCCCCATCGTGAGGGGAGGCCAGAAGGGACAGCCGAGGATGTCAAGCCGTCCCTACCAGGCAGCGGTGACCCGTGCAATGCTGGCGGCGGCACCCCCGTACCACGCGCCAGCTGGCCACCGTACGCAGGCCCTACTGGGCCCGCAACCACGAGCCGCCCAAAGGGCGGCTCCGCTGCCGTAACCTTCGGTACGGCCCCGCCGGGCCGCGACGCACAGGGGGGATCAGCCTCGGATCACTGGCCCCCACCAACCGGTTGTGCGCCGCGGCCCCAACCACGCGCCTCAAGGCGCCTGCAGGCCCCACTGGCCCCGCAGCCCCACGTCGCCCTTACGGGCCGCAGCGACCCTACTGGGCCCGCAACCACGAGCCACCCAAAGGACGGCTCCGCTGCCGCAACCGGCGGTACGGCCCCGCCGGGCCGCGACGCACAGGGGGGATCAACCTCGGATCACTGGCCCCCACCAACCGGTTGTGCGCCGCGGCCCCAACCACGCGCCTCAAAGGCCCCACCGGCCCCGCAGCCCGTCGCCCTTGCGGGCCGCAGCGGGTGGGTGTCCAGTCCACCACGCTGCCACGCCTGGGTTCTCTTCGCTTCCCGGTGGTGCCCCTACCACCGGTACTAGGCCCCCTCGCCACGCCGAGGCGAGAACCCGTGAGGGGGGTCACTGGACCCCTAATATACTTTTCCAATAACTTGATCCTCAACTTCAGCTCATTCAGCGAATGTTGATTTATAAACAGGAACAGTTGTGTGCGTACGCGCTTCCACTCGAGCTAATCTTGAGCTTAAGCAAACAGAGCGGATTGTAATCGGACGCCGCAAGTGCGCGCGCGTCACCTGACACGCAATGCATACGCGCAGCACTATACAGGCGAACAGTTAGTAACTCTTAGGGTAAATTTGAAGTTTTGTCGTGTTGTACAATAAATTTCAGTTGACATAAAACTGGGTCATTGGACATCAGCATCATCTAACATTAAACTAAGTAGATCTTGTTTGATGATTAACCCCTTTATTCATAAAAACCAACGCAACGCTAAGCAAAGAATAAGCTATTGACGTATTTCGTCACTTACTCGCAAATGGCGACAGCTACTACAATGAAGGGGATAAAGCGTTATGAAATTCAAGCTGATGATAAAGCGCTGTTTAAGTTTTATGCATAAGGGGGTAATTACTATAAAGCTTGAGAAATGAGAAGGCAGCGTAAATTAGAATATTATACCAATATTCGGCACCGTCGTGGTGGACGGAACATTCAGAAGCCCACATTTTGCCATGCTAATTCAAACTCAACGTGGTAAAGGGCAAGCCGACTCCCAAACTTGCATGGGGTTTTTCAGTGTTTTTCATACTGGAGGAGAAGTTAGCCGCAAATCGTACAATACTTACAAAGTAGGTGTTCCGCCCAGGTTTGATTTGATTAGTTCGGCCTAGTCAAATCTGTCACAGCTAACTTGTGTTCATTGTAAAATTTCCCTATGGCCTTTGTAGTTTGTGCCACCTGTGCTTGGCCGATAACAATGTGAAGAAGCCCACATCAAAGTATGTAATACTTTGATGAGTCTCGCTGTAGTTGCCTACACGTGCCTACACGATACGTGGATCTCAGCCATAAGTAAGTAGTCATTGTTTTTCTACGTTTCTCAACTTGAGTAAACTTGCTGTCAATTAGGCAACTGATTCAGAGAAGTCATCGTTGCAATTACTACTGTCAACAGGACACACCAACGCGTTTTACTAGGGTTGTCCACAGTAACCAAAATCAATTTAAATAATAAATCAATCGCTGAATGTGTTGCTAACCTCAAACCTCGAGAACGGCTGAACCGATTTGGTTGATTTCTTATTTGGTGTTTTGGATGAAGTCTGAGGAAGGTATCGCAAAGACGTAAAAAATGCGAGGAAAAATGTAAAAAGAAAAAAATTCTTGAAGTCGCTAATTCTTGAAGTTATACTCATACAGGTTTTTAAAAATTATACATTAAAAACCGTTTTTTCTGCAACATTAATCTAAACGGTAAAATTGCTATTAAAAACATCATAATTTCAATAGGGAGGATGGTTTCAAGTTGTCGTCTGCATGGAATCCGGTTATTGCAAGGTGCAAATCGCGTTTTGGACCGGCCAAAATGAAACTGGACTGTGTTAGTGTGTTTTGCCGAACTGACTGCACCACTACTAATAATGTTGAAAATGTGCGAGTGGACAGAGATTTTCCTCGCACCGTCAGACGGCCGCGCGCCGCCCAGTTCACTCGTGACCACGGCAATTCTTGCCGAAACGTCGGGTAAAAACAGGTATCATAGTAATTTTACCATTTAGATAAAATGTTGCAGAAAACCCGTGTTTTTAGAGTTTAATAAGTTAAATAATGCAACAAGGTTTTCAAAATATTCTAAGTATTCAATACTTTTTTCCTTCGTCACACTGCACAGCGCTAGTGGCCAGGCATAGACAATGTTGACACAGATGCACCGGTGGCCGTTGAAAGAAGTTAAATAAAAATGTCACGGTGTCTCTTGCACCTCCACAATGGAACTCTCAATATTCATTGCGGGCTTTGTACTTGAGGCGTTCAGAATGTGGAATTTTGTTGAGATAACTGGGGCGGAGTTGACAGGATGCAACGGTTGTCTTTATTTTGAGTTGGGCTCAATGGTAACTGTTTTTGAACTAAGTAAGAGATGTTTGTGAAGTTTCGTAACAAAATTGTTCGAAATAAACTCTATTGCTACTGTGATTACTGTGAAAGCTTTATCTTTCAACCGTTTGTTTCTCAAGATTTTCTAGAATGTTGGATTTTGGAATAGAGAATGAAAGAAAGTAAACTTTAAACTACGAGTAGTGCCCGTATAGTTATATTTAATAATTTTTCGGTGGTTTTAATTATTTTAACTTTAATTTGAATAATGGTCTGATACGTCATTACTCTTGCAGACACTGACTGAAAAACATACCCTTCCTACGTCCGTGCCCTTCCTGTCCCTTATTCAAAAACAGATTGCCAAAGCCCTCGATCCAAAGAACATACCTGTAAAGAAAAATAAAATCTTATTAGAAACATAATCTTTCTGCTGTATACGTAATCGTCTATGTAACTGTTAAGCCGACCAACATAATATTTACACATTTTATTTACAGGTCCCTTGGACCATGATGTCAACATGCTTACATGTTTGACGTTCTTCTTTCAGATGAGTAAGTAATACCTAAGTATTTATTCCTTATTATGGATCCAAAATTACAATTAAACTGAAAATCATTTATGAGATGAGGGATGTGCAAATCTCTAAAGCAAGTTTTTTTTCTAGCAGCCCTGTTGACAGAAAACGATTCTAAAAGTTGAGGTGAATAGACACAGCTGTGCAAAAATGAACGAAATTAAAATATTAAATAGTCATCAATGAGTAGTTGACCAATGATCAAGGAACCGCCAAGAAAATGACAGTTTGACGTGATCATTAAACTTTTAGATACATACAAATTTATAAACATATTTGCCTTGTAAAATGTTTCTGAATTTGTATGTACCTATCTAAAAGTTTAATGATCACGTCAAACTGTCATTTTCAGTTCAATGTTTTATTTTTTTTATACTATGTAGGTATTGAATTTTTTAGCTTGTTTGACATTTAGAGTTAATTTGTAAGCTGGCATGATAAACTTACATATACATTAATTCAATATAACTTTTTTCAGGGTTGGACCGTATTATGTAACAAGCATTTTTGTCGCATGACTAATGTAGATGCATACTCGTAATCGGAAGAGACACTTTATGCAAACTATAATAAAATTCAATGAAAGTGCTGTCGTAAATCTAACCAAATGACAAGACATCACGTTTTTATTTGTGGTCCAAGTAGTTTTAAAATAAAGTTGGCCTAGCGTTTATCTAATAATTTTGTTCCCACTTACTAATTTTCGACCCCTTTAATCATAAACTTATACAGCCCTTCAGCATCACTTTTCAAAATGTTTACAGCTCAATTTGGCAGGTCAGTTATGGTTCAGTAAGCTCAATTGAAATGGGCTCGAAAATCTTAACTTGAGCAATTTTTTTTATGATGATATAAAACAAATGTTCTTTACGAAAACTTTCGACGCCAAACCTTATCATGTATCCGTATAAAAACACACATAAAACATCACTGAAAGGACGAAAAATGGGTGTAATTAAAAAACAGGCTCTTTTCTAATTCCTCTCTGTCGTCCCGCGTTTTTCGCTTGGAAATTTCGTGAAAAAGTCTGAAGTCTAATGTCAAAATGTCTTTGTCTCATGATTGTCAGAATGTCTTAGTCAGCCAGTCATGTAATGTCAAAGGAGGCTGGCCCGACAATCACGTTGCTCCATAAGTCCCTGACTTGCACCATTGTCCGCTGACTTTCTCGAGTCATTTTTGGGGAGTGATCTCATCCGCCCTAGGGATTCGTAACTAACCATTATGCTCGTGCGCAATAAAAACGCGCCATTTTGGTTTGCAGACGTGTAGTAACGAAACTGCAATCAGACATTCTAAGTATGACTGTATTACTTAAGTTCCGACTATCAGGATACCTGACATAAGTACCAGGTTGATAAAATTACCAACATTATATTTTATTATACAATGTAATTATATTGTGCGCATATAAAACTGCAATGCATCTTAGTATTTTATTTTGCAATACTACTGTCGACTATAGCTACAGAATGATACCATCCCGTATCACAGGATGATGTGTTGGCTGTAAAGCTTACATTGCTTTAAACACGCATACAATATGTAAGGAATTTGACTGTGCATTTGAGAATATTTATATGTGCTTTTCTGTCTACAACAACCATTTGGACAAGCTCTGCTTAATTCTGGAGCCAGGTGATCTTGGTATAAGATGTCTAGATGTTTATTCATGTTTAAGGAAGCACTCAAGATGCACTCGAGAAAAGGAAAACAATTGGAATCCGTTCTATATTAGCGTGGCGAGTGATCTATCAACGTCCAGGCAATTTGTCTAACGCCCAGTAGATTTCAGTCACTGAGCTGCGCGTGCACATCTAATCCTGCGTTGACAGTTGACAGAGCGGAAGGCCGACTCATCGCGATCTCGAGATTAGGTAGACACGCGGGCGGGATGTTATACGTAATATCCAAAATACATATGAGATAATACCCACCCATATTGATCTAGCCTAAAAGTAATGTTTTTACTTTTGTTATGGAAGCGAAGCATTGAAGGTAGCGCTGATGCAGTACAAACATCTGTTTCAATCAACATCTAAAATTTCTGCTAGAGCGGTAAGCAAACCCGCGCGTGTTTTCTAGCCAGCGTTTGTAACCACTTCACTAATCGGATTGCCAAAATGTTTCCGTTACTCTGTGTTTGTCACACAAAATATTATATTCACGATAATTCGGCACCAACGCATACTGAGGATTTTTAAATATGTGTTTCTATCATATCTGTCTATGGCGTTGTTGCTCCCGAACTAATGTTATAACTTTAAGTTATGCCGAAAACAAACTCAAAAAATCATTCTGAAAAAATGTGCAGGGGAGAATTAATTAATAATTTAATTAATTAGACTCGAAGGATGCATGGAAGAGGCGGAGTGTGGCATTTGCATCTCTAATTTAGATTTAGAGGAGGTATTTAATTTTAGGGATACATGCCAAAAGATCGCTAGTAGGTATGTATACTCGTAGAATTTGTGAAAGTTTAAATCATTTAATAAAATAAATATTTGTGGTAATATAACAAGTCAGTTTTCAAAAAAAATGTAATTCCCAAACAGTGAACAGTACCTACGTCCCCACCTATTTGCGAGTATATAGTCGAATGCTATTCTCCCAGGGGCTCTCTAAACTTTTATAATCCCGCAGCGACAGTTTGACAGGCAGGGAAGCAGGCTGGACGTCCGGGATGCCGGTAAACCTTCGGGATTAGCTTGACAGGAACGAATATTCTGCGGTGGGAAAGTTCCACAAGCGTGTTTAGACGTGAATGGAATATGGTAGGATTGAATGAGATTATTCGTAGTTTTTGAACTTTCTTGTTGCATTTTTCACAAATAAAAAACCGGATTTTCTACAACATTTTAATTGCTGTAAAATTATTATTTACTTGTTTTTGCCCGACGTTTCGGCAACAGTTGATAAAACAGGCAAAATAGTAATTTTACCGTAGTTAAAATGTTGTAGATAACCCGGTTTTTTACTGTTTAATTTTATCAGTACAGTAGGATTGAGCTAATATAATATCGGAGAAGTCTTGCATTGTGATTGAGTAATCAATGACTACAGCTTGCTTTTTACAGACCTTAATCAAACTAAGTAATATTAAGTCAGATTTGTGACTGTAACGAAATCTTTTTCTAAATTCAAATTGAGAACTAGGACTCTCAATGAAATATCCTTTAGAATCATACCTGAGAAAAAGGTTATCTGAGTAGATTAAGGAAATCTGAGTAGATATGTACTTTCAGTTTATGTCATAACCGGCCTCGAGATTAATTAGAACATTTTTCATAAATACTTATAGTTTTGAATTCGGCCTGCCACGCTCATTTGGATAATTTATACCCTTTAGATAATAATAAGCTTTTTACAAACATCACAGGGCCATACACATAAACTAAATAAATAAACATCACTGGACAATATTCCACACAGCACTGTCTAGCACGAAACTAAACTATTATATTTCATAATAACATTTTACCAGGGAGCGTGTGTAGCCTAATAAGATTAAGCCAGTATTCAGCATTCTAACAATCTCATAAGAAGATGTCTCGAGCCTCGTTATTTTTTTCCAAAGCCTTGTTTTTTTGTAAACTTATTTTTTATAGTTTAATTAGGCGCGCATTTGACCACAATCTCACCTGATCGTAAGTGATGATGTGGCCTAAGGTGATACATGCCGGCCTAACAAATAGCTGTTCACTCTCTTCTTGAAGAAAAAAAAAAGAAAAAAAAACTTATTATAATAAGTATCATTATTTTCTCCTAACAAGGTAAACTATCAACCACAAACTGATTAGCCCCTTGTAACGCTTCATTCATCTCAGCTAATCTCTTTGATCTTTCAACAGCATTTCTATTTTTACGCCCACGTACAGAGGCGCACACATCAACCTTTACAAAACCGTTGCAAAATAGGTCTTATGTCGGCGGCACAAGGTGCCCCTATGTAAAAGTTGATGTAAGCGCATCTGTACGTGCATACTCTTAGATGCGCCCGCGCAAAGACACCAATTGAAAAGTAATTATATTACGGTCATGATGCCCACATAGATGACCTGATTGGAATAATGATGAAAGCAGAATGACAGCATTAAAAGTTGGAAGTTGCAATATTGTCGAGATGATTGCGGGTTCTTGAATAAGATAAATAGATAGATAGTATTCTTTATTGCAAATAACTAAGAAACTTGCAGCTTAGTAATATTGAAAGCAATGCACAATGTAGGCGGTTCTTAATATTTTCAAAGCTTTAGATTTTCGAATATTTAATATGACTAATTTAGATCAGTTAGTGAAACCCATATTGTAATAAATAGCTAATAGGCCATATAATATTATATTTGAATAGCGCGATTCGTTATAAGGCCTCTTTCGCAATATGCAATTTCGGGACTATTGACGTTTTGAATGCGGCCTTAATCCTTAAAAATGTGTGGCAAACAGACGAACAGAATGATTTCTTCCATTAGTTTTTTTTAGCACTTGAGCTATTATGGTGGTCTCAAATAAATAGCTATGGCTATGAACAGGCAGGAAGCCATTAAAACAACCTCCGCCCAAACAATTTTACTTTGTGCTTCAGTTAAAGTAAACCAATTGCTTTGTATTGCCCAGTTTACATTAATACTAACGGTTAACAGTTTTATTTAACTGGTACAGTGCAGTTGCCTTTCCGCGGAAGAGATGCCGTGTGGATAAGAAGTACCAGGCTATCAGAAAGTAAACAAGGTGCTGACAATGTTGGTGACCGTTATAGCCGCTCCCTTTAGCCCTTTCGATTCTACCCTGTCACCCTGCAATACAAACTTGTAGTACTCAAACTTGTTCGATATCTGCTTTTCACAGAATCAAAGAGGACTAAAAATAAAGTCAAAGTCATAGACTAAATTATTTCAGAATAAAAATAAGTTCAGAATTTAAGTAAAAAAAAAAAAAAACTCTTTCTTTCTACTACCGGCTCCTACGTTGATTATAGAGAGTGAAAGGAGATATGGCGCTTTATATTTTGTATAAACAGATATTATTATTAGGCTAGAGCTTTCTATAAACAAAATAAAGAACTTACAAACTTACATACTGAATCCACTTTATTGTAGCTATTTTCAAATGATATCTTATCATGTACTTAAATGTTTTGTTCCGCCTAAAAATAATATGATTGTTACTAAAAGCCTTTTAAAAGCCTCAATCGATTCTTTATAAAATTATGAGCGAATTCTTTATCATAATGGTGTTCACGATCTTCTTAATGTAATTTTATGAAAGGCATTAATTTAAAAGAATGAGACACAAAACATAAAACCTATATTTTAAAAAGCTTATACTTCGATGATGCATTATCAGGGTATTCGATTAATGATTCAAGTCCATTTTTTGTTATTTTTTGGCATCACAGATTTTTTAATTATCTACATGTTTTCTCTCAGGTTTGAATGAAATGTTAAATAATAATTTTGACCAACTTGAACCTCTCTTTAATTGGTTAATTATGAAACCACAATTTTATTTTTCAGTTCATTAGTAGATATTATGAAAATTAATAATGAGCTTTCTGGTGATCTTCATTAATTTAAATCACATCGCACTCGGTTTGCCATTTTGAGAGTGTGCGAATGAAAGTTAAATATTACTTCAAATTAAATTAGAAAAAAGTTTTACAGACACATCGGTTAAAAAAAGACGGGTAGCAAAATCACTGACCAGTGAAGTCGTAATAACAAAAATCAGAATTGCATAACATTGATTGATGTGAGATCGAATGACTGAACATCAAAACACATTCGCACCTGGGGGCGTAAGAGCCAACCCTCCGGCTGCAAGCGGCACACATCTGTCTCTGTAACTCTAGCCCTTACGCCCTTACGCCTTTGATGTTTACTGCAGCAGGAAACAATGGAGTCGTGACCGACTGGGATCTGTGTTGATCTCGTGTTTATGGACATTAACCGCCATTTCGCTATATTGGGCGCGAGGATGTGGGGATTTTGAATAATGTTGTGCTTTTGGTTAAAGTAGCGTTTATATGCTTCCTGTGGTAGATAAATCAAAATAATGGCAAAAGGATATTTTTTTGCTCTATTTTCTTACTTGGAAATAAACTTAAGTAGATAAGTAAATAAACAAAATTCAACTGTTTTTTCAAGTGTTAATCTTTTCATAAGAGGTCCGCATGCTGGTTTCAAAAAGGCTTCGTACTAATGTTAGAATATCAAATTGTAAACCACAGTCGATTAATAGCAGCAGTTGCCTTGGTAACATAAATTAATTCTCTTTTTTCGATTACAAAAACAGTTCAGTAGTCCCTTGTTCTCAGTTATCAATTAAAATACGTTTTACGGGATCAGAAGTCAATACGGCGTTCATAAGTAACAATGTCAATATTGGCCAATGAAGGGTCTTTAAATTTTATTAACTTCAAACAGTTTTAACGATCGTTTAAACAGAGAAGGCACGTTGCGTCCTTGTTCGACCAGTTAGGTAAACAAGTCCGCAACAATTCTTTTTAAATAAAAATTTAATGGAATTCTTAACAGTTGTGGTATTTCGTATTGACGTAAGTTCATTCATTCACATGGTTTTTTTTTATTTTTTAGTGGTCTTCAAGATGACCTCACTCCACCTGATGGGAAGCAGCCGTGAGGTCCAGATATGGGGTTGACAAGCACAGTAATGGACAACTACTCTGCTGGTCAATCTCAATCTGGATTCATTACTGGTCTTACTTAAATGAAGCAAATCCCTTCACATTTCGAGATTTTGCGTTTGGTGACAATCTTCTTCTTCTTCTTTCGTGTCAATGGCATCCAATAGAACCTGACCAAAACTTGACGATGTCGACTGCGTCATTCGTTGTCATATTTAGATCCTCCCCTGTGCAGGTCTTAGGGCACAGGGGGCAATCGAGGAGGTGACCCATAGCGACAGTTAATGGTCGATTACTGGTCCTAATTCTTCTTGCAATGGCACATTTAGATACAAAAATTTTACGTATAAACATTAAGTTTTTCAACCCCTCAAACAAGTCCAAATCAAAAACAACTCGCCTTATACATAATTCTTCTAAGCGCCACTCATTCCTATCTTGACGGTAAGAATTTCAAAAAGAGAATATCATTGCCAATCGCAATATCTCGCTGAAGGTTAAGGTTAAGTAATCTGTGGAATGAAAGAGGAAGATAGACACAATAGCCTCTCTCAGCATTATTTGCATAGTCTTTAGAACCGTCTGATCTTGAACTCGGCTGAACTTGAGCCGAAAACAGTTCGCGCGTGAAAATGCCAATGTAAAGTTTTATGGTATTTGCATCACAATCGTATGTGGCGAATTTGCTTTACCGATAACACTATCTGAAGTGTTTGGAAGCTGTAACACAATATTTAGGTAGATACTTACAAGATAACCTTAGCCTTAAACTTCCTATAGATTTTGGTCTAGAGTATAAATATTTTTAGATTGAATGATGGGGAAGTCTCGTAGTGTTTACCTTCAATGTTCTGGTGTGGCATACTGCATTTGCACATCGAAAGACTGTGAAAAGAGATTGCCTTTTTGCGTTTTTTAAAACTCTAACTACGCGAATGTGATCGACAGAGTGAAAAGAACCAAATAACATTTCTAAATTATTACTGTACAAATAAGGGAGAATACTTACCAATTCAAGATGAAGCCAATAAACGATTACAGTTGACGTTTTTCCTGATCACGATCGAAGTGAGATTTGGCGTTAGCCAGAAAAGCATAGCTGGTCCCTGGTAAGGGTGTCTTTTGTGATATGGGAACAACGAAAATATCTATTCCATCAACAAACATTGTACTGGCAAGCGTAGCTTGGGACGCTCTCCAGCTAGGTGGAGCGATGATGTGCTGAACAAGGTGACCAGGGCGAGACAAAGTTAGGGCGCGAGAAGGGGCGCATTAGAGAAGGCCTGCGTCTTGAAGTGGACCAGTATAGGCCGATGCTGAGCCCAGTTCGCTAAACGGGTTAAGGATGAGCTTACTTGTAAAGGAAAATGGTATTTTTTAGTAAAGTGCTCAATGTGCAGGAGTATTTCATAATGATTAAATCGAAATCGGAAGAGGTTGACAACCTAAACAATGACTCACCAGCACTGAGAAACTTGGTGGTTAAGTAAAACTTTGATACATGATCTTGATCATTATGCAAAATTTGACCTCTCTCTCTTTAAATCTTGACAAAGACAATAACTAATACCTACCTAATGCAAATTTTCAGCATTGTCTCCAATTCCGAGGTCCATTTTTTGTTTAATTTCACTTAACTTTTTTTATACACAATCTTTCGTAAGCAAGGACGCATCTTTGGCCAATGGCAAGTCAATGAACATGTAAACACAAAAAGGCCTCCAGTAGAATAAAGATTGTACATTTTAACTTGTAACGTAACAAAGTAATATCTTCAACGAACGAATATTGTTTTAATGGAATAGAACAAATAATTGATTTCCTCCCCGTCTTGGGAAGCTTCCGGTTACGTTGTTATTTTTGCTTCTTCTCACTTTCTTCAGCTAATTTCTAATGAAAATATACAAAAAATGCCATAGCCTGATTTCAAGTGGTAACATTGGTGACATATTAGATTAGGGTATTTAGACAACATGGGACGCTGTGAGTGTGACAGATGTTTTCGAGGGGATTGTGAGTCGTAAATCACTTCCAATAAAAACAAAAATTCAAACGCGGGCCGCCTAATGACATTCAGAGGACTTGCACTTTGTCGACTGTCGACTGTCTGGGTTCTATTGGACCCAGAATCGGTTATGTAGGTTCCATGTACTATTGAGCTATGTGGGTATTTTATAATAATAGCCTACTTAATTCAGTAATGAGCTATTATTTTTATAATAATTGTTCCGACTGACGTCTTCTTGTCAAATGGTATTGGACTGTGGCAGTTTAATAAAAGCAGTATTTGACTCTACCTTAGACAGGTACAAAACCCAAGAATATTTTGGGAAAACACAATTAATTTTTCTTTACTTTTCTCAGACTCTATCAACTATGATTTCTCAACTTCTTGAAAGTTTTTGACTCTACCCTCTGTCAATTGTAGCTGCTTAGTACCAGCATCCAATACAATATTGTGATTGTCAGAACAGATGTTCCTCAGTCAGCATCGCACCTCGTAAATCACGCTGGAGGATCAATGAAGCGGGAGGAGTACAATGGAGATTCAATACTATTGTACTCCACAAGCCACAAGGGGAGTGTAAGCCGACCTTCTAACACGTGCCTCACAGAGCACGCGTCACATTGTTGTCTTTTTCAGTTGCAAAAAATCTGTGTCTGTGTAGTACACTCACGAAATGAAAAGGCTGACTAGTCAAATAAATTCATTTACGCGTTGCAAGCACATGTTACCTTTTTAAACTGGGTAACAGGCTAGAGTGTTGTATTGAAAGGTATGCTTTGCTATTAAACAACAAAGTTTAAATTATATTAGACGTGTGCTTCTTCACAATTAACAGAACTGAAACTTTTTACTAGTTTGATCTTGTCGATATTACGTTGTGTCAAGTTATTTGATAAATGGACAAATTACATCCTCTTTGACTAGAAATGATCAAAATTACTAATCAGCGCAAGCAAACATAGATCTTATCTTAAGGTGTTCTACCTTTTTGTTCCGCGACAGTTCATTGGTAACAGTTAGCGCCAAAAGTACCTGATCACTTTTGGACCTTGTCATATTGGCTAATCTGACAGCTCCTTCAAAAATTCTTGTTAACTAAAGCAAAGTGGATGTGACATGGTTCAAAAGGGCATAGATACCTACTATTGTGTACTACCGTAGACAAACTTGCTCAAAGTAAAGCCCTTACCTACAAGTATAGTTGTCACTTTCTGATCTATTGATGCTTCACGAGACGGCATGAAGAGGTTCCGCTTTGACTGGGCTCTCAAGGCTCAAGAATATTACTTTAACAGAAACTACTGACTGTATTGACAATTTTACGGTTTTAATACAATCGGTAATACAACGCAACTTTGTCGAAGTCTTCACAGATACCTATTGTCAAGAGGCTGTATTCAACAGTTGTATGGTTTCTGACAAGAAATACAGGTTTTGATAGAAAATAAAGACTTATGTCTGGTTGTTCAAACAAATATCCGTTTCGCAGTGATAGATCGTATCGATCTAGTCATAGATCACGTTCAATAAACCAAAATAACGCTCAAATGACAGTGCACAAGCAAATCATTTCCTATGAGTTAAACGCTCATCATCGTTAAGTGGCACTCCATAAATCAGACTTTACGCTGAGCGTAAATCAATTACTGTGACACTTGGCTAACGGGCATTTGGACATTTCCTGATTACCGTTTCTGCGACGTTCTTCAAATCATCGTTTTGGGATGTTTTTAAGTGGTTTTGTTTGACAATGTCGACTTTACAATCGTAATTTAAATTAATATCTAAGGTTACTCGGGGACTATTTGATGTGACTTCCCTTGCACGAAGATACTTGAGACACACATCACTAATTTGAGTAGACTGATAACTACTTACTTAAACGGCCTTTATACGTCCTACTGCTAGGCACATGCCTAACCTCAACTATGAGGTGGAACGAACCATACTCCAACACGCGGGCTCAGTGCGGATTGTTGGAGGGGGTAAGGTTAGTGAGTTGAGTGAGACCTTAGTGTCAGATGTTATCAAGCCGCCCTAAGGCCTCTGACTAAGCTTAACGATTGACATCTAGCGACGTTAACTGGGACCAACTGCTCAACGTGCCTTCCGAAGCACGGAGATGCCCGAAATACACATCACTAAATTTTGGTCGGGGTGGTCACCCATTCCATTTCCGACTCGACGTGGGTTGCTTTACAACAGCGATCGTCGCCGATCACTGTCACAACTGCGCCACGGGCACCTCTGATCGATACGATCTACATTGATCTGATCTACACTGGACCAATATTCAAATGATAAACTTTTGCGGTGTCTAGTTGTGCAACAACAGTAGGGTTGTGGTTGAAACAATAAACAATTACCTGTTTATTATTGTTAACCCTTACTTGTTTTCACTGAAGCTTTATCAACATGTTAAAAATTAAGAAACATGCATATAAGTGTACTTACACCTACAACATTTTGCTTAATTTATTTGCAAGCCCAGTACATGGTATTTTGTGTGTCTGTAATGCTAGTAGCCTTCAGTGAAATCAAAGTCAGAAATGTTGGTCTACTAACCAAGCAGTTATTCAAAGTAGAAACTGCAATCTGATTCCTTCTCAAGAGCTATTCCAAGAATTCCATTGTTTACAACCGAATGGAATGCCGTAATCAATGGCCATACAAGACGACTTAGAGAAATATTTGCTCGACTGTTTATTTAATTTATAAAATGTAAACATTATTAATTAACATTCCCACGTATACAAACAACATTCATAGTCAAACCTACTACTCACGACTTGCATCTTTTTTGCATCTTGCATCAAGTCTTCCCTACACAACGTTGAAAAAATGAAATTAGATGCCATAAGTTCTTCCGAAGGTCGTGATTTCGGTCTCCGCCCAGAACAAGCATGTGGTTCTGTTGGGGTTTGTATCTGGTTAAGTATTTGTTTAGAAATATTTCAATATGTTTATTAGTCACTGTTTCCCATAGTACCTTCAAGGTTTGATAACTCGGCAGTGTTAACCCACTGGACCATGACGCTCTCTTTTCCCTAATCTTACTTATTTTTGTTCAAGTAACACCCCAAGTTTTATAAGTTACTAATAAACTAAATTAGAAAAACAATATTAAGCTTATAAACAACACAGAACGACTTCAACAGGTCATTTTATCTTACAACACTTACTGGGTTAGCTTTTTTAATTAATGACTTAAGGCTTTGACCAAAGACATCAAATGCGACGGTAAATCATTGACTGGCAGCAGCAGATTATAATTTTTAGCACCCATTCTGAGAATTAGGATGTGTTCTTTTAGATTAGGAATCTATGTGTAAAGGTGTTTTGTTTACATCATGCTACATGCATAGGTGTTTTCACATGTTTGTGTTTGAGAACATGATCCGCACAACACAGACCGTGTTGGAGACCGTCGCGGTGTTGTAGACTAAACAAAACGCACAATGCAACGATTTTGTGTCAAATAATTTACACAGTTTTGCATTTGATTGAAGTTAATGTTAGAACAAAACGAGTGTGGCTCAAAGTGGGTCATGTTTTATCTTCTTCTACGAACATGTTCTAACACTAGGTGAGAATATTTCTAGGTATGTTTCACTGTGATAAATTTTAGCTACTTGACGTATTTCTAGTTATGAACATAAAAAAGCCAGTAGTGCAATCATTAGCTCTATTATTTATTTTCTAGCCAAGAATACTGTAAATATGCCTATTATAATAATAATAATAAATCTTTTATTGCCCTTAACTGAAGCATAAACAAGCAAATACGGTTTAAATATGGATGGCAAGATGACGCTCATGCATATACAGTCTCCAGAAAAGCCTGGTTTTGGAGTTTGGACCTATTAAAGAGGTCAAATACCTATAATAATTGAGCTAAGGCTGTTCAAATAAGTCTTACTTGTTTTAGATTGAAACGAGTACTATAGGCACTCTACATCAACATTAGATACCTATAAATGCCACTCTGTAAGGTCACACATTTCCGAAGCCGACTGTACATAAATCTACGACCTTAGCATTTCTTCTTCCAAGAAAATGTTTTTATTTTTCTCAGGCGTAAATCACGACGAATGCCGAAACCGTTTTATTTGAATTCCGCGAGCGAATACCGAGAACCGTCTCCAGTTCGCTGATACGCTCGTCTCGCTCATAAACAGGGGCGTAGCTACTGCCGTATTAGCCGTATTAATTATACGGGGCCCCCGGGCCACAGGGGCCCCCAAAGTGTGTAACGAAAAAGAATCAAAACTTTCTAATTTATTTTATTTTACAAATGACAAAATTCTATAAAGCAATTCCTTTTTTTCCCGCCTTAAGCGTGCGTTCAAAAGTTGGCAACACTCTACATCGTTATGGCGGGCTGCGGTACTTCCCCGTTTTACTTACTTCATCTTCAACTCAGCCGGGAATCCCCGGGAAATCCTCCATCGATATCGCGATTAATCGCTTTATTGGCTTCTAACGCGAAAACATCTTTACCTCCATATGAGGGCCTCCAAAAAATTGTTTATACGGGACCCCGACAAGGCACGCTACGCCACTGCTCATAAAATTGACAAAGTTACAGGATTTAGTTTCTGGAAGACTTATAAAGAAACGAAAGTAGGTCTTAGGGAATCTTATTAAAGTTTAAATGGTAGCAATTTGTTGAAAGCGCTCTGAAAGCGCTTGAAGGTTCTCAGTGTTAGGAATGAGTTTTTGCGAATATTGAAAAAAAAACTCATTATCATTATATGGGCTGTGAGTCTGAAATAAATTAGGATTTAGTTTAATTATCGTCATTGTTAGTAGCTTTAAGACGTTAACTTCTAAATATAGGTCACCCTTATTGATTTAGTTATCACTAACTTCTGCCCGCGTCTTTGTCCATATGGGCTCATCACGTATCCTTTGAATTATAAAAACCCCTTTTTAAAACAGGTATTTGGCTGACCAGATAACTTTAAAACTGTAAAAAAATATTAGATGTTATTATCAATGAGGCATGAGACAAAGCTTGATTAGTTTTGGGCATGAATCTCCTTTCCTGACCTCATTAGCATGTCTGGTGGCCAAATGGTAAAGAACGCGGGGCATTTGTCCTAGGTCCGAATCCTATTTTGGCATTTAAAAAGTGGAAAGTAGTATTAGAGAGGAAGATGATAGCAATACTCGACATGCTTGGGGTCACTACCCTTCTCACTTCTTGGTCTTCTTGGTTCTTGGCGAGTTCACTAACTCAAAACGCACCATTTCGCTCCACCATCAGTCGCGTTTCAAGCTGTTGTTGACTCTACAATAGGTAGATAGGCTACATCTTTCCTCTTCTTCATATAGTGCCGAGAAGACACAACGATCCAATACTCATGTTGACCCATATTCGCAGATGGTTTAACCATGAAACACTGTACATCATCACTGGGTGGTAAAAATTTATTTCTGTAAACTCTCTCAAGCCAAATTGTAACTGTACCCTTAGCAGTTTCACGGCCACCAGTCAGTATTGTCACTCGTTACTCCAGTTTCAAATATGCAATTACTCATTATTCATTAATTATAAGGTCTCCGGTGTTTAGACACAGTATAAACCATACAGTAGAACATCTAAATACAAACGTGCCACTCTCGGTTTGAATGTGTGCGTGAACGTCGCGCGCCGTTTCGCGATATCACGCACACGCGATTTCACGCACACGCAATTTCACGCACACGCTAGCATAAAATAGGGAGGCATAGGGAGGCGGCAGTACGGACGGGCTGTGCCGCGTGTCTGAGTGCACGCTAGGCTTAGGCCCAGACTCCACCAGAGCTGAGCGGAGATGTGCGGCATCGAGCTGTGTTTTCAACAACCAATAGAATCACATCTCCACATCTCCATGTGTGAATAACGCAATCCCATTGGTTGTTGAAAACACAGCTTGACGCCGCACATCTCTGCTCAGCTCTGGTGGAGTCTGGGCCTAATAACTCGGAGGGCGGCCTTAGATAGCCTACTGTATGGTTTATACTGTGGTTTAGACGTCTCGAAATTCGGCAGATAGATCGGTCACGAGCTGGCAAAGAGACAAGAATGCGTTGCACTGCGCACGCGTCAGTAATTGCTCTACGAATCATTTGAATTGCGTTGTCATAGTTAACGGCATTTTGTTTCCAGAAAGAGATTCTGTAGTTTTAACTCATTAATAGCAATTAGAGAGGGTATTGAAGCTCTATGTCTCTTTATATTTAATGTCATCAAATTATTTTATTGTGTGAACTAAGTACAACTTGCTGATACCTTCAGCGACAATAATATAGAAATTCCAGAGAAATAAACTTGTTTTAGACATTGAGCGAGAATTGGTTGGAAACAAAAAAAAGATTTTTCCAAGTGTTGAAGGTAACAAACGCTGGCTTACGGCAGGAACCACTAGTTGAAGTATCCTAAGCTCAGTTTGGGATTGGAGTCGCTTGGCTTGCAAGAGGTTACAGGTCCATTTGAGTACTGTCCAAGGCGGATATGCATCATCAGATAAAAATACAGCACTATTAATGCTAAATAACACACAACAATGATCAGGCATTCTTGGGTGAACATCAGTAGGCCTCTACCTACTTCTTCTATCCCCTCTATCTGCCTACCTCTAACCATTTCATAAACCAATTTCCGATCTTCATCAGTATCTCAGAATGGCGGAATATGCGTGGGTCAACCTGTTTACATTTTAAGTCATTAGGGTATTAAAAGATCAATGAACAGATATCTACTCAAAATCATTTGTATTATAAACATCCGCTTGTCCAAATTTGGCTAGTAGGCGAGATAGGTCATTACACCGGAATGGGACTTTGCTAAGTGTTTTCTTAGTTTCGGCCAATTTTTCGACCAGTCGCTTATTAAACGACAGCGGCATGTAGACTATACAAAAAAGGCCTATCTACGTCCCACTGCTGTGCACAGGCCTCTCCTCAACTATGAGGTGAAATGATCCATACTCCAACACGCGGGTTCAGTGCGAATTATTGGAAGGGTGTGAGATTAGTAAGTAACCTTAATGTCAGATGTTATCAAGCCGCCCTCAGGCCTCCGACTCCTAGGCTTAACGACTGACATTTTGTGACGTCCACCGGGACCAACAGCTTAACGTGCCATCTGAAGCTCGGAGATGCCCGAAAAACACATCAAATTTCGGCCGGGGTGGTCACCCATCCCATTTCCGACCGGGCGTGTGTTGCTTTACAGCAGCGATCGTCGCCGATCACTGTCACAACTGTGCCCTGGGCACCTCCTCCTGTGGACTATATTTATTCTTAATTGCGCGCCGAAAAGTAAATTCAACCATCGGGCGAGGTAAAAATCTATCTACCATCGAGCAAGCGTAAGCAGTTGTTGCCGGAGTCTAATGGACGTGGGCTCCCTGCTGTTCAGGCACCGAATACTGCCAAAGTAGCCCTAAGTAAATAGGCCACTAAAAGAGTCTTAAGCCTCGTATCGACTGGGCAATATTTGAAGCGCGACATGTTTTACAACATGTTGATCGGCAACACGCAACTTTCGCATCGGCACGCATAGGTTTTTTTTATTTTTTTTATTGTGGTCTTCAAGATGATCTCACTTCACCTCATGGGAAGCAGCCGTGAAGTCCAGATATGGGGTTGGCAAGCACAGTAATGGAGAACTACGTTGCTGGTCAATCTAACGTTAAAGGCCTGCATAAATGCGTTTTCAAGCGTTCTTCGAGGATTCCGATACTGCACGGTGTCAAAGATGACTACCGTCAGGATGCTAGGAATTCTTAGCCTAAAATACCCCATTTGTGTAGAATCAAGGGCACGCGTCCTTGACGCGAGGGACCACTCGCGCATCACCGACCCTATATGACAAAGGGGTTGACCAGCCACCCTGGATACACCTGGATGGATGGCTGACTATGATGATGCTGATATTCATATAATCATGACAACATACGGCATTAACTAATGGACATCAGTATAGACAAGAGGGTAAATATAATAGCAGTTCTTAATTGGTTTGAATTCTTTACTAAACACTTTTATTGTATAATATTTTTATGTGCCAAAATTCCATTGGTATTCTGTTTCCATAGAAATACCGCTATCTTCGTCACTTAGTTTTTGCTTTATAGCTGTTTTTACCTTTACTCTTTCCAAACTCGATTTTCGTAACGGAATATTAATATCCCATCTCGATTAAGCACTTCCACTTTGAAATGTCAAGATAATACCAAAATACTGCAAAAATGTGGCAGATTATGTTTTGATAAAAATATTTGTAATAATGCACTATCTGATACCTACCTCCTATACCTAACGGCAAAAGGTTTGTTTTCATATTCAGCTGGTGGTGATTATAGAGTTATTTTCTGAATTATCGGACTAGTAGGACAAGACTCGCCGCATCAAGATATTCTTGGAGAGCCATGCAAGAGGCATATATCCAGCAGTGGGCGCACAAATGCTGAGAAAAAGAAGGCTCTTCTTTGTAAGTGATCGTCAAATAGAGAAATACCACAAAACAATCAAGGTCACGCTATCAGCCAGGGTTTGGCCGGTTAGTTAGGGTTTCGGTAGCTCAGTGGTCAGACACTGAGCTACCGAAACCCAGCAGTCGCCTGGCTTCCGAAAGACGCAGGTTTGAATCCCGCCGTCAGGCGACACGTGCATACTCCAGCATGAGCCTTGATTGATTTTGCTGGTATTCATTAGGTTAAGATTTTTACAGCATATTTTGATGATAAATAAGAGTTGAAAATAACATTTAATGTTTTTTTATTCATTAAAAACGGCCAAAATAATTTACTGCTAATACATAATGTTAAAAGAGTGTATATCGTTGAAATGTATTTAGCAAGGTGCAATTACGTAATTTTTTTAACAATGACGTCACAACTGTCTATGATATTAAAGGTTCTCTAGCTAGCTGCCACCTAACATACCTAGGTATAATATTACCGTGCTATAAAATCTTCTGAGAATATAACCACGAAACAACATAAAACGCCGGTCGGAGGCTTAGCCTGAACTGAGCTAGATTATTTTTTCACTTTGAATCTACAAAAACAAACAAACATTATGCAAGTAAGGATACCTCATAAACATTTTTGATAAAAAATATCAATCAATATGCAGTTAGTTTTGATGATATCCCTCAACAATATGGCATACTAACTTCCGCGAACTTGCGTATTATTGCGGTTATAGGTATTTACCTTAACATGCAGCTATCACCTGTTCCCAGTCACGAGAAACACTTTCGATAACCACAGGGTACTGTTTCTGTATAATCTGTCCAAATATGGGGTTCTTTCACTAATGTTTTAATTGATAAAACAGTAAAGTTAATTTCGCCGGCACGCTCACGAGTTGCCGAAATCGACGCGTCTAGCCCTTGGGACGTACGAGATAGCACTGCCGGCCGCCGGCTGCTGCGGTTGAGCGGGACTTAATTGAGTTGAGACTGTATCAAATCGTTTTCACTCAGCCTGACTTAAGTTCTGTTTGTATTCATGTATGTTTAAGTATTAATCTTAGTTCACTGTACGAAAATTCTAAATGAGGTTTAATCCATCGTGCTCAGTCTAGTCTGCGTAATTTTTCAAACAGAAGGCGATTCAAAGTTCAACATTTAGTTTTGTATCTGTCTGTATGTCCGTCTGTTGACGTAACTTCCAAATTTGAAGGTTTTTTTTATAAACGTAGAATAGAATAGAATATAAGTGTTTTTGCGTGAAACATGGTACCTATAACGGATGGTACAAACAAAAATAAGCTCACATTTCAGCAGAACATGGCATGCAAACAGAATACTACCTTTAAAGGTAGGCTAAGTAATATTTTATCATTGAAACATAGACAAAAAATATAACAATAAATTAGATTAGGTCACAACAGTACTCGTTTGAATGAATCGAAAAACGTACGTATACCACTGTAACACTAGGTAGGTATCTCTTTTTTTAATGATCCTGTAGAATTTCTATGGTACCAGATATTCTACAGGATCATTAAAAAAAGAGATATCTTAAAGACAGGTAATGTCCCGCACATGAACACATATCACATCACACTTATCAACTACGTAATTTTTATCACACTACCTGCTGATAAAGGAAATACCTATGTGATTAACTAGAATCTGTTAGAACTTAACCAAGGCCGAATGAATATTTTTGTTAAAGGTAATCTGAATGTTTATGAAACAAAGACGCGTGACCTGCGTTTTTAAGGGTCATTTCTGCCAACCTCTTCTGGTCTTCTGTCAATGTTGGTGACCCCCCTGGTCGTTTTGTTCGTGGTCTCCATTGGTATGGAAAACGACCAGGGGGGTCACGCGTACTGGTGTACGCGTCTTCCATCCACCAGCTCGAAATCTAACGAGTCCAGCTGTTTGCCACTTACGCTTGCTGCTTGCTGTTATTGAACTCGCAGCCCTTCGAATAATAACATCTTGAAGGACAAGAAGAGGTTCCATACAAATCAACCAGTAATAGTTCGAGATATGTACGGTCAATGGCATGACAGACTACCCATTTTCGGGCAGTCCTTCTTACTCTTTTGCTGGGAAATGTCATTTGGCAAGAGCAAGGTAGAACTGAAAAGGATAGCCTGACGTGCCGTATTTCAGCTAGCTACTTTTGCTTCAAACAATATACTGTTTGAAGCAAACTTCAAACAATATAATGTTTCCTTGAATAAAATACCACTTTTACACCACAAAAACAAATTATTTACCTTCCTAATAAAGTAATTTACCTTCGTACTTAAACAGTTTGTGTGCTGTCACCTGATAAGAGCAACCTTGACCTATAAAACCCCTTTTTAACCATAAAGGTATACTATAAAGTACATTGTTTTGTCTATCTTTGCTAGCAAGAAAGACGTGAAGGGCGACCAATAAGGAATATGAATAGTATTTTTTACATTACCTACCAAAACTGTCATTTGGCCTTTTAGAAAATAGATTCCATACATACGCTCACATTTATTTCGTAAATGGGGTAGTCAGAGGCACACCAATTGTAGCCCTGCGTCGTGGAGAACGGAACATTCAGAAGCCTACATTTCCAATAATGTATTTGAACTCAACGTGGTAGGGGCGAACTTGCCACCTTTATCCTTGGGCTTTTATCGGTGTTTTCCATCACTGTAGAGAGCCGCAAATTGTACTATGGATACATAGTAACTAGGTGTTACGGCCAGCCGTGTGGAGCTTATGGTCTCCCATCGTGCGACCACACGAATTTCTATGGAAAGTTTTACTGCCTTCATAAAATAAAAACGATTTTAAATATACAAATAACTTTTTAAACTTTCTTGTTGCATTTTTCACTATATAAACACTAAAAAACCGCTCGTGACCACGGCACATGCAATTGTCGCCGAAACGTCGGGCAGATACAGGTAGAATAGTAGTTTTTACCGTAGTTCAAATGTTGTAAAAAACCCGGTTTTTTAGTGTTTATATACAAATACTGTTCAAAGCGCTTTGCAGACGACGTAGCGAGGCGGTATTTTTGCCCGCGAAGTAATAAAGACCGCATCTGCCCGCCGATGCTGCCCGCGACTGCCCCTTACAGCGACCACAAAGCATCTAAGTGTCTGGCGGGCACCTGTGGCGCAGACTTTTTGCCCTGCGTGTGCGTTGGTAATATAGGATTCCCCTTGCACTATTGTTCGCGGTTAAATTGACCGGTCCTGCCCGCCCCGTCGTCTGCACAGCGCCTGAAACCCTGCGTTACAACTTGATGTCGAATGACGTCACTTCTATATAATATAACTCCACCACAGTATCAGACACGCATGGCATATTGAACTGTGGAATCGCCACCTGCTCTACAATTCTTGATTACGCCAATTCCATCATTTTAGTTATTATATCAGTTATATCATCTTGATCTCTCTCAAGAGAAAACGCCAACTTAATTCTCCTATTCGCTTCACCTTGAATAAGAATACTCCCCCATTTGTATAGAAATATTTTTGATGTTATTTGGTTTAGTTCTTTTCACTCAAACGATCACATACGCGTAGTTATTGAGTTTTACAAAATGCCATAATACAATCTCGTTCGTTGTGTAAATAAATGAATCGAGATGTGTAATGATGTTAGTGAGAATCGCTAGGCTGATGCATAAATGACGGTTATCTTATGCATTAAAATAATATACTTATTTCCATTGCAACCGGTTTATTTATTTTTTTAAATCATTTCGATCCTACAGCTGGGCAAAGGTCTCTCCCTATCCTCAGTCTGAGCCTGCTAATCTCCAAAGTAGTTTACGATGACCGTCTGTAGAGATCCACAAGGTAATTATTATTACTAAAATCTAACCTATCAAAAATTAAAGTCACGGCTAGTGCTTACGTCATTGAATGCATGCTATGCGATGCAGTCGCATATATTATGACAACGGGTGGTATCTTTTTCTGCAACCTAAGATTTCAGATCTTACACCTGTGGAATTTAAATAGCTCTGCGTGTGGGCAAGGCATCATAATGAGTAATGACTGGAGGGAAAGGCAGAGATGCATCGGGGCTGGATAACACGATTTATTTATTCTTCTTAATGAATACTTTAACTTTTCGATAAACGTCATTCAAAATTCAATATTTTTGTAGACCATTGAATAGTACTTTCGAATCGTCAAAAATCACACTTTTACCCACATTAAATACATGTGCTTGTACATTACGTGACTCTACCACCGGTGTAGAAATAAAAAACAAGATGCTAGAAAAAAAACAATATGTCAAAGCAGTCGGAAATGCGTTTAAAGTTCTTGATTTTTTACTTCTGGAGCTGAAAAAAACGTTTCATTTGCTTGTTTCCTGTTGTTATATGTAAGAAGCAGGTCTGTAAAATGTAAGTATAATCTTATTCAACTTTTCTCTCATTCAAAATATTACACTCTGTTAAACACGGGTCCAAAAGTGACGTCCAATTTGTTTTTAGATTCGATATCGATAACCTCCTTGTATCTTTACTAAGGATCCGAAAACCAGAAAATTACATTCGGTCTTGGCTCCAGGCGGGAATCAAACCCGCGTCTTTTGCAAACTGGGCGACTGCACTCACCACCGTGCTACCGAGACTAATTAACAGACCGGCCGAATCTTTCTGGTATATTTACCCTATGAGCTAGGGTGATTCCATCAATGTTGAAGGCAGATACTCCTTCAACACTCGGAAGACATTTTATTACAAATATGGCCTGTCAAATTGGCCACATATCGAAGAAAACAATGTCAATGCTTGTTGACATTTGTACCTATGTAGGTAGGTACTGCTACTTTACTGTCGACCTATTTCCGACGGACTTTGCAAAGTAAGATACTTATAACTGCATTACCATAATAATTTTTGAAACCTAATTAATGTACTTACCTAAATAACTCCTAGACAGTAGGTACCTACCTGAATCAGCCAGTATAAAGCTGTTACACTGAAATGGGAGTTTCAACGGTCATTCTCACGATGAGGTGTTCTTCGTATAATTTCCGTCACGATATTTATTTCGCAAGAAATTCGTTTAATTGGTAATTAAATTAAGAAAGGACGATTAACTAAATATAATTATGTATTTGGCACTTCAATGTGCCGACTGGTTATGGAGTTATGAGGTGACAAAGTTTTGGGTGTGACGGAAATTAGAAAATAGCTTACATAAATTTATATTGTATTGAAATAAAACTCAAATAGAAAATAAACAAAACCTAATGAAAAGTAAACCTCACAAGTTATTGTACAGTCTACAAATAACAAAAAAAACCTCTTTAATAAAACAAAAAATTTGCTCGGTAGCCTACCGATAACTGATAATTTAAATAAATGTAACAATAAATATAATTATACTATAATGTTAATGAACTATTTTTATTCTCTCTCTTCTTCGTTGCTGCCAGCCAGCCCTTGTTGCTCGAAAATCTCCCCTCGACTTCGTTTTGACTTACCCATGTTTTCTGTAAAATAAGAATACACATTATGGTATATTATGCTATGTATACCTACCAAAAAACTTTAAATAGGCACCTGTTTTAAGGTAAAAACATAAAGAAAACAAATGTTGTCTGGTATTATAATATTTCCGTCACGTTTAGCGTGACGGAATAGGGTGATAGAAATTAGGAACACGACGGTATTTATGAGATATCAATTAAATGGTAAGCAATACAGTACATTGCTACCACGGAACAGAAAAAAATCTGTGATTGCTACAAGTATGAGGTAGCCAACGAATGCCTGCATATAATATTACCACAGACCAGTTTGTATCCATTTTAATTAAAAGAACGAACGGAAATTAGGAAAGAAGTGAACCAAGCGAATAGAAATTAGGTACTTACGGTCATAGTTCGCCAACGGAGCAAGTGACACGGGATCGCTTCGGTTGCCTGCCGCGGCACAACTGATCAAACACGACGTTACGCTAGGAATTTGAATTACCTACCTACTTACTCTGCGAGCAAGATAATCGCTACTTTTATACTCGTGACTGAAATTAGGCATGATGAAAGGACAAACATATGTTTCGTTTTTTCTAAGAAAATACACAAGTTAAACAGAATATTTTATTTATTTTTATTTTTATTTATTTATTTACCCCCTTATTCATAAAAACGAACGCAACGCTAACGCATTGTTTAAGCTATTTACGTGTTCTGTCACTTACTCGCAAATGGCGGCAGCAACAAGAATGACAGTGACAAAGTGATACAAAAGTTATCGTGTTCTTTAAGAGCTGTTTAAGTTTTTATGAATAAGGGGGTTATTCTTTATTGCACAAAATTAAGAAAAAAAAGTACAATGAACCAATCGTCACTTATTTTGACACTACTTGAATCTGGGTTCTGCTATGCTATTCCGGTGGTCGCCAAAACTCACTTCGCTTGTGCGAGGTAACTTTAAAAATCCATTCCTTCGCGACCGTCGTCGTTTGAGAGAAAAGAACTAAGCCAAAAAACATTTTTTAATTATTTACATACAAAATGAGAGAAAATACTAATTCAAAGTCAAGCGTATTGATGATTGAGGTAAGCGTGAAGCACCGAGATGCGAAGTGATGTCCGATGTGCACCGCCGGAATAGCACGGCTGGTATGCTATTCCGGTGGTCGTCGACACTCACTTCGCTCGTGCGAGGTAACTTTGAAATTCAATTCCTTCGCGACTGTGGTCGTTTGAGAGAAAAGAACTAAGCCAAATAACATTTTTTAATTATTTACATACAAAATGAGAGAAAAGA
Organism: Udea ferrugalis; assembly: GCA_950022985.1. Classification (NCBI taxonomy): domain Eukaryota; kingdom Metazoa; phylum Arthropoda; class Insecta; order Lepidoptera; family Crambidae; genus Udea; species Udea ferrugalis. The sequence goes on from OX465521.1 coordinate 2,938,859, forward strand.
CTAATTCAAAGTAAAGCGTATTGATGATTGAGGTAAGCGTGAAGCACCGAGATGTGAAGTGATGTTCGATGTGCACCGCCGGAATAGCACGGCTGCTATGCTATTCCGGTGGTCGCCGACACTCACTTCGCTTGTGCGAGTTAACTTTAAAATTCCATTCCTTCGCGACGGTCGTCGTTTGAGAGAAAAGAACTAAGCCAAAAATCATTTTTTAATTATTTACATACAAAATGAGAGAAAATACTTATTCAAAGTAAAGCGTATTGATGATTGAGGTAAGCGTGAAGCACCGAGATGTGAAGTGATGTCCGACGTGCACCGCCGGAATAGCACGGCTGGTCGCAAAGGAATGGAATTTTAAAGTTACCTCGCACGAGCGAAGTGAGTTTTGACGACCACCGGAATAGCATAGCAGCCGTGCTATTCCGGCGGTGCACATCGAACATCACTTCACATCTCGGTGCTTCACGCTTGCCTCAATCATCAATACGCTTTACTTTGATTTAGTATTTTCTCTCATTTTGTATGTAAAAAATAAAAAAATGTTATTTGGCTTAGTTCTTTTCTCTGTAACGACCACAGTTGCAAAGAAATTGAATTTTAAAGTTTACTCACACGAGCGAAGGGTGTTTTGGCGTCCGCCGGAATAGCATAGCAGGCCTGCTGAGAATGACCGAAGGCTTATTTGATCATTTAAATATACATAGATATCCATACTATGAGATCTGTATAAGACATACCTAATTGTATAATCTAATTTAACTTTTTTTAGCAAACATGATAACAATTAAGGGCCGGCGCCGACTATCGGCATCGGCACGCCTCAGGATTTTAAGGTGGCAAATTGCAATATACTTTAACATTATGGCAATAAAGTAGAAATTTCCGTGATGTGTTCTCGTAAAAACAAAATGCATTGGTTCTGTTTCTGTTTCGGCATTTTCTACTTTATTGCCATTATGTTAGAGTATATTACTATTTGCCACCTTAAAAGCCTGAAGCGTGCCGATGCCGATAGTGGGCGCCGGCCCTAATTTGATTATCGTACATTAAACTAACGCCATCTAACGGCTAATGCTGAGACTAATTTTTGTTTCTATTCGTCACTAGATGGCAATCAACTACAAAAGCTCGTAATGTCAGTATTCATTTCTAGATGGAGCTAGTAAACAAACTGGAAATAATAAACGTACTTAAATTAGTACCAAATAATAAATTAATTTAGTTTAGGTTTCGTATGCGACAAGATCACAGGGCTACTTTATTTTTTAGGGGTTCGCGTATGTTAGAGCATCGTCGCCCAGTGTTTAACCACTGGCTTGAAAGAACCACTGGCTTGAAAACCGTGTGGTCTCAAATTCTAGTTTGTGTTTATTGTATAATTTGGGGCTAACCCTCCGGATAAAGCAAAAAACCGGCATAAAACCCTGGCAACCCATTGGGGTTGGGTAGTTCCTAGCAGTTTATACCACGTTGGGTTAGAAATTCGTTCGGCGCAATGTGGGCTTCACAATGTTCCGTTCACCATGACGGCAACCATCAGTGTGCTCTACTACCCCAATTCTCAACTCTACTCCCCAGTGGTGAGCGTATATCAGGTGAAATGTTTTTTAGAGACCAGAAACAACGAAGGCACTAATAACGCCCAGACTTAGAACAAATATAATTTTGCGGGTTTGTGGGTTATGCCCCCATTCTGTCTTGCCCCTGTGGTGGACGCACCTGATTTTGTTTCATTCAACTTAATTGAAAATCGGGTACTTCTACCACATTTTTAGTGGTAGTGGTGTACTTACAGACCCATATTTGATTCATCAACAAATTTTTGTGCTGCTGCTGGAATCGAACACACGCCTCGCGCCTCAGTAGGAAGGCTCACTACAAACCACTTAGTTTCAATATTGATTTAACAGCCCTAAACTCAATTTACAAGCTATTATGCCGATTCACAACAAGAGCACATACAATCACTTAGCAAGATTGACTCGCTTTGATCTCGCCTTACACCTGACTCAATATCACTTGAGATTCCTGAATCAGCTGAGTAGGTGGCAAATGGACTGCCGCTTGCTCCAGTTACCTGGTGGAGGTATGGTCAGCGTTATTATTAGTTTGTCTTATATTATTACTTCCTAGATATTAGACAGTAGAGGATGGCGCAATAATACAGATGAGTTTTTTCTTCAAGACAAACGAGGCGATTTAGAACCGCGTTGAATCGCGATTTGGCAATTCTCTTGCAATTTCCACACCCACGAGTATGGACAAGTAAATAGACCACATTTTCGTAAGAAAAAGTGTTTTTGTATCACATTTTTTATGAATAAAATTGGTATTATAAAATATAAAACTTGGATAATCAAAAGTCGATCGATAAGAATTACAAACTGCATTTTGACAGTCTTTTGCCCGTCAAAGTAAGAAAGTATAATTGGATTCCACCAGCTTCGGTGATTGTGTAGGTATACATGTAGGCCTTTTTTTTTAAATTATTCGTTTTTAAAAAATCATAAACATTATGGGAAGCAAGAGGGTTGGTCAAATCACTATTTACTCAAAATTACAACGCGTTTTGCTGCTGATTGTACCCAGTACCGATATCTGTACATAGTCTCACTTTGAAATCAAATGAGACACGAGAAAATCTGTAGGCGAACTAAAATCTGTCTATAATCTAGTAACTGAGCCAGTTGAAGTGGCAGTGGTCGGGCTGCGAACGAGTTTTACGAAAAACTATTGGTATGATCAAAGCGATTAATAATCATAATCATTTATTGTCGGTTATTGGTGTATATGTACGGTGGTAAAATACAAAAACAGTTCACAAAAACCTGCCTTCTAGGCGTACAATATTAAAGTTAAAACAAAATAAATAAAATCTGAACATTACCATAAAAACAATTAAAATAAAATTAAGGTTACACAATATAAAAATTATAAAAAAATTGCTAACTTAAATTATTAAAATATTTGAGTGTTTTTAAAACAATATGTAACATCAAACATAAACAAACAAACTGCACAAAACATAACTTTCAAGCCACTAAAACTAACTTAAATTAATTTCAACAATTAACAATTTCAATTTAACAATTGTTTTTCTGGTATTTCGATACATAAGGTAGCAGCAGAAACTATGTTTTATGCATCCGCAATGCATAAATTTTTTCTCTATTAAGTATTTCACAACCATTAGGAACACCTCACACATAAACAAGATTTCCTTTCCTTTTTTCCTGACTATTATTATTGTGTATTCATTGTTCGCAATAAGATTTGTTACTTTTTTTTAATCTTACTAATCTTAATTTTATTTTTACTTTTAAACTTGGAGTATTCTTCTCTCTGGACGTACGCCCACCCAACAGGCCTTGCCAGAATACCAGGGTCACTGCAGTGCCAGTTGTATGGTCCTGATTGGCCTATCGTGGCGATTTTGTTTTTATATAGTTTACAATATTCTTTCCTACTGTGTGTTATTTTGTTTTGCTTGCGTTTTTATTTTATTTTTTGTAACTTAGGGAAAATAAAAGTTTTTTCTTTTTTCCTTCTTTTTTCATTAAAGCTTTTTTTGAGACCACCGTGGGATATCCAGGATTCTTCGCCGACTGGGAGTAGTTGGGGACAAGGTTATATCGGACTCATACCAAGTAGCTGAAAAAAAATTGCGGTGCCTGACATAAGTTGCTGTTTAGTAGTATTACTATAGACTACTGAGGACACAACCTTTTTGTTATAGTATTCCTGATCTGTATGCTGTTTTACCATAAAAACGTGCCCAACCATCCACTTCCCGTTTTGTTGCGACGGTGAACAATAGCCATGATTATGCACTCATGCATTTCGATTATGCAATGCACTGTGGCCTTGATGGCACTCGTGCGGAATTCCAACTGGCCCGTTTGGCTCAATGAGTAGAAATCCTATAGACCTAAGTTCACTCTAAACCGATTTGATGCAATGGGTAAAAAGTTGGCGAGTACACTCTGGTGTATGGTTTGTGACCTCTGGGTCGCATTTGTGTGCATGAACATGATTGTCTGTTCAATTGGTATACTGGATAACAGATCATCATCATCATCAGCATCATCAGCCTGTTGCAGTCCACTGCTGGACATAGGCCTCTCCTATTACACGCCACTGAACTCGATGTATGTATTTACAAAATATACATAGGAAACATCCAGACCAGTACAAACAGACATGTTCATACACACAAATGTCTGTACTGTGTGTAACCTGCGACCACTGCAGTAATAGCCCAGTTCTTAAACATTACACCAAATCGGTCGTCATTAAAATTTCTTTTTTTTTTTTTTTTAACCTGTTTTGTCCCACTGCTGAGCAAAGGTCTCTCCCAATTTCCTCCATAGGTCTCTATCCTGTGCTAGGCCAAGCCAGTCCTCGCTATGATGCCGCAAATCGTCGCTCCACCTTTTTCTGGGCCTTCCCCTGCTCCGAAATCCGTCTGTGGGCTGCCAGAGGGTGACGATTTGAGGCCATTTAAAATTTCTTAATTTACTTTAAATACGGTTTGGCCGTTTTGTTACCACAGAAACTAGATATTTGCCAAACTTAAAGCAACAAACGCTTTCGTAACGGAACCGAAGCCACACATTTTGACTGAGATGTAAAGTTGGTGAAGTTTGGGCTGAGAGTTAGGGAGTGTAGGATCAAGAGTTTGACTCTACATGAGATCAGAGTAGCAAGTTTAATGTGAGTCTCCTTGACCACACGCATTGAAAAAGTTAACACTGATTTGTATGGCATCGAAATCATCGCTGACAAAACCGTATACCCGACTGCGCCAGAAGAAGGGTTATGTTTTTTGAGTATATGTATGTATACAATAGTGCAGCCTGAACGGCTATATGGATTTCAGCTTGAGAGGTGTCGTTAGATTCATAATTACTGTGAAAGTGACACTGTCATTCAAATGTTTTTTTATCAAAATAAAAAAACATTTGAATTTAATTTTAGAAAAAGGTGCTAAAATATTTAAAAAACCCGAAGTATCTGTGTAACGTAAAAGCACGAAACTCGCCATACCCTAAGCACTTAACTGGAAAAAAATAGGTACTAGTCGAAGCTAATCTAGGAAGTTAGCTGTCTAAATCTATTGTACTTTAGATTTAGGCAGCTAGTAGTAGTACTAGTAGTACCTTTTAGTACGAGTAATAGGGGTATTCGCAAATGTTTCTAGAATGGTTCCCAACTCCCGAACGACTGCTGCAATTTTTCTTAATTTACGTGCAATCTCGAGGCTCCCGTGGCGCAGTTGTAACAGAGATCGGCGACGATCGCTGTTGTAAAGCAACATACGCCGGGTCGGAAATGGGATGGATGACCACCCCGCCCGAAATTTAGTGATGTGTATTTTCGGGCATCTCCATGCTTCGGAAGGCACGTTAGGCAGTTGGTCCCGGTTGACGTCGCCAGATGTCAGTCGTTAAGCTTAGTCAGAGGCCCCAAGGCGGCTTGATAACATCTGACATTAAGGTTGCACACTAACCTTACACCCCTCCAACAATTCACACTGAGCCCGCGTGTTGGAGTATGGCTCATTCCACCTCTTAGTTGAGGTGAGGCCTGTGCCCAGCAGTGGGACGTATATAGATCGTTTATGTTTCTTTTTTATGTTACGGGCATGCCAAGCCGATGTGCCATATTTCACTCAGATAAGTTTTTCGATATTGTAATTATAAGTACTAAAATATCTTCTATATTGTTAATACGAGTATTCGGCTAGCGTGGTTATTATGTTAAGTGTTATCATAATTGTACCGATAATTTGATTACACACATTAAAAATGTTGATTAAGCTTCCGCATCAATTAATTATTAACATTATTCAACGAGTTAATCCACGCTGTTAATTACCTGTTATTAATTTTGCATCTGTTTAATTTAGTTAAGTAACTCAGATATCTATGTGAAATATATTGTGGTACGATTCGTGATTTTCAGTACTATACGAGTGAATATGGTTCATAAACCTTCTAAGGGTTGCCTTGGAAGGTGTTATAGTGGGGTGCCCAAACATTCGCAGGTCGGGCAAGTTTACAATGCAAAAGCAATTGTAATTTTTTGAAGGGCCCGTGGTTCAGTGGTGACAGTTTAGTGGATCGGCAAGGATCAGGTTGGAACAGGGATGGGTGACCAGGTGATCCAGACCGGAATTTTGTGATGTGTTACTCGAAACACAAATCTTCGCGCTTCTATTTAAATCTGTATATTTCTTGATGTACCTACGTACTTGGTGTCATCAGTACCGAAACATTTTTGGAAGGACAAATCCTGTAATATTCTAACTTTTGGCTGTCTTACAGGATTCCTTGAATCCATTCCGCCGCGAAGGTACTGTAATCCCTTGTAATAAAAAGCCTAGCCTATAACACTGTTACGCAAAAGGTGTTCTGTTTGTTATTCTGTGATCTTATTAGGAAAAAGCATTGCAAACGTATGTTTGCAATGCTTTTTCCTTACATCAGTATTGATGTAAGGGTTCTCTAAGGTTCTGTCAAGTAGTATACAGACGGCTTATTGGCTGAAAATTACCTGATGCTTAAGGTTGGGATTTGCTAAATATCTTTTGGTCTTGCTATAGTTTCCTCAAGAAATGTTAACCATGTATATACATTTTTATTTTTGAAATATTAAAAAAAACGCGGAAAGAACGTAGAAATTGTGGTTATCTTAATGCATACTCCGATGGGTACAATTCGGTGAAGTGTAGTCTCCTGAATGTCCCATTCACTCTGACATAAAACCAGTAATAACATGGTATTGTCACATTCCTTCAATGACCAGCATGTTTTTTTTATTCAACTGGGTTTGTGTTTGACCCCAGTCCCACCTGATGGTAAGCGATGACGAGGACGAGGTGAAACACGCTGTAAGGTGGAAGGTGGTGGATTTTAATTACGAACAGAAACTAACAGCTATCAAGCCAAAACGTTTATATTATTAACAATGATCTGATTATAACTAAATATTATTATGAGAAAAATAATGTCGCGCTTTCGTATATAACAATGTGCTGAAAAGAATCTGCAAATACGTCGGCATCGTGAACTTCCGCCAAAAACTTATTTCTTGCTTGCGTCGTCCTCCTCAGTGCTGAGGGTCGTGACCCTCCTTCTGTATCACTTTTTCGTGGACTATCTGTCTCCATCTGCTTCTGTCCTCGGCTGTGTGTAGGGCGTCATGAAACGCAGAGTCGAGAGCAGTACGGATCTGGTCGGACCAGCGTGTTGGACTGCGACCACGAGGCCTTTTCTCCTTTCTACTTTCCCGGTCACGAGGAGCTTCTCGAGGTTGCCACCATCTTTCCTGGCAATGTGGCCGAAGTATTTCAGGACTCTGCGAAGACACTCTGATGACAGCCGTGAAGAGATTTTGAGTTCTCTTAATATTAAGACGTTGGTCCGAAGTGCAGTCGAAAGTCCAAAAACTTATTAAGCAAATGGATAGCGCGGGCTGTAGGCCTCGGCGGCCAACACCTCGCGTATAATTATTTGCGACATTGAGCCCAATGCGTTCTGCAGTCCCAGGATTGACGACTTAAGATGATGACGAAATTGTTAGCCAAGCTCAAAAGGATAATTTCTTACCCAAAACATTACCACTCACCGACTTCTGTTACTTCCGCACATAACATAACATAACGTGGGATAATGTTACGGTTCAACTGCAAACAAGTAGAATACTACGCGTCGATCCTTACACTAAACTAACCCCAACAGTAGTTAAGCTTTCTTAAGTTGCATTCTCTTTATTTAAAATACTGTTGTAGGAATATTTGGGGTAGACTACTATTACAAAAGTAGACAAGTCGGATTTGTCTCGAGAAATTTCAGAATTAGGGATTTTAGAATGTATAATGTCGTAACTAGGATGTGTGACCACCCCAAATGAATTTGAGTGATGTACTTTTCAGGCATTTCCGTGTGTCAAGCTGTTGGTCTCGCCTAATGTCATTAGATGTCATTCGTTAAGCATAATGGCCTAAAAAAGCCCTTAGGGCGGCTTGACAGCAATGTTCATCACTAACCTCGCGAGATTGCTTTTAGCAATAAGACCGCCTAAATTGTACATTGGATCTAAAATGTTTTTATTCTTTGTTAATTACTCTGTTCTGTTTGTGTGCAACACAGTGTTTCTTATCTTATCTTAGTCTGTCGAAAAACCCGCACTGCCCTGTGCCTAGTTGTAGGGAGTTTAAAGGTTGTTGTTCGCTGTTATGTAGCATGTTTGCACTAGTCGAACACCTTCGAACTTTTTACACAGATGCAGAAACACAAATAACCGTATAGCCCAATTGGGTTAACCGCAACAACACTTTGTTAGCAGCGGCGGGCAACATTTTAAATTATTTCGACAAAAGTTTCTCTGCATGATCACCATTAACAAGGCCAGTAAATGAAACGGGAAAATGTGCATTTTTACCAACTTTCCGCAGTACAGAGGACACCAGTTTAACCTTTACAAAACCATTGCGAAATAGGTCTTATGGAAGCAGCATAAGGTGGTACCATGTGAAGCTTGACGTTGACGCGTTTGTACCTACAGCCCCAATGGGACTGCGGTTAACTACATCGAACACGAAACAGTTTGAGTTCTGTTAAAAAAATGCGATATCACATTTATGCACGAAATGACAATTGGCGGACTAAATGCCTAGAAAGCATTCTCTACCAGTCAACTGCACGGCTCAACTAAACAGTAAAAGCTGTTATTTGCTTGTTCAAGGCTTGGCAACTGGGCCCCAAGTCTGCTAATTTTAGAACGCTTCAATTGAATCGTAATTGTGTCTCAATCGGCTAATTGGAAGTTAACGCTTTATAGCGAGAAGACCACCTGAATTGTACTAAAGCTGGAACCCTGCAAAAATGTATTTTTGTGCTATACTTGAAGATTATTTATCTTAATCTAATTTGACACATTTTCCCTGAAAAGTATGAAAAAATTAGACTCAATTACGATTCAATTGAAGCGCTCTAACATTAGCAGACTTGGGGCCCTGATATCAAGCGATGTCAGCTGAAACTTACTTACTTGTGGGAAGATAAATAACAAGTAGGTTTTTAGGGTAGTAGTTAGTTAGTAAGGTAAACTGGGTATTCCTTCGCTACATTTAAATTATTCTAGGAAAATTATCATTTTCACTACCTCCTACATCTACCGAAATAGATGTTGTTTCCAAAATTTGTGATATTAGAACGCAAGTCTACAATTGGGGTTGAAATATTTAAGTCTTAGGGCTCTTTACTGTGAATAGGGTTACCAGGGCTTGAATTTTGAAAGTCTAATAAATGAAAGTACGGTAATCAGGCGGAAATTTCACTCCATGGCTACTGAATTTTTAACAAACTTTTTTTCTTTGTACAAAGAAAACACAACAATGTTTACAGATATTTAAGACATACAATTTAGGCGGGCTTATGCTAAAAACGATATCTAAAGGACAGCCTTTGAGTACAAAAAACAGTGAAAGAAAAGTAAGTTCGGTGGTGCGAGTTATTTACATCTTTTGCAAGTGCGAACTTTCTCGAAGTTTGTTTAGTAGAGATTTTCATCTGAAGAAGAAGGCAGGAAGTGCGTTGCTCTTGCACCTTTACAATAAGTGTGGAAGAGTCTCCTTGCATCTATGTTTGCGGTTGCTCATACAGTCCGTTCGCGTTAAGAAGGCATTGATTTTTAAATTTAATTTAATAAAAAAAAAATGGTTGTTTGTAAAGTAGGTTTACGATCGAGATGTTTACGTGATGACGGCATTTCACGGAATGACTGGCAGCGCTCGAGATGAGACGGGAGATCGGTCCGTCTCTCTCTCGTTATACCTGCGATCGCGCTCGTGAGGTTTTGGTGTGGCACAAGTTTCTGAACATGTCACCCGACTAAAACGATTTTAAAGACGTTATCACGTCAAAAAAAAAATTAAATAAAAAAACCACACCTCCACATCTACAACCTTTGCGTTCGAAAGTTTGCGTTCTGGTCACTGTGGACTTGATTATCTAATTAGGAACGATTTGATTGGTTAGAGGCCGTGTTAGATCAAAGGACAAGTATGAAATTTCTGCATTCTTAACGCGAACGGACTATAGTGTAAATTCAATTTAAATAAATAATATTAGATTTCTAATAATATGTATGTTAGTCTGTAATTTATTTACTTATGTATGGGTAAGACCTGTAAACAAATGTAATTTGTTGCCTGAATTAAAATTATTTATTATTTTTATTGTATACTTCTGAGCAAGCGCTCTCTCTATTGTCTCTTTAAGATAGTTCCATCTCAAGTGTACAATGTGGTCTAAAACAAATGAAGGCACTCCAGAGCCATCAATAAGCGCCACAAATATTTTATTCCCATGCGTCATGGCTGCACCTCATCAAATCATCACCTTACACCTAACATGCGTCACACGCGTCAAATTAAGGCACGCTACACACGGACGGCATACAAAGCTATGATTACTACCGGTGTGGTCACGCCTGCCCTTCGCGAGGTCGGTCGTTCAACCAGCGGCAAGGGGGTCGATTAGATAGTCTGACGTGTGAAAGAAACAGAAGCGCATACGAATTTCTAGAATTCAATTTGTGGCTAAGAGATATTTATTTACGAGTTCTTCCTGAATCTGAATTAAATATAGTTAACAACTACTTTTATGCCTCATTTGGCGAGTCATAATAAGAATAAGATTTTATTTTCAGAAAGTTTGTACATTACAGTGAACCGAAGTAGTGGTAACATTAAAAATATTCATTGTCGTTGTTAGACAAAATATCACCTAATGTAAACAGTTTAAAAACTGTGGTGATAGCAAGTGGCGTTAGCATTTATTCAAAATGAATTCTACCTTTTAGGTTTTATTTTTAAGTACATACCTACTTCGAGCAATTAGATGTCAACACAATTATTGATCCTCTGCAATATCACGGTTACGTGGTTTCTCGGTGAAAGAAAAATAATGACTTCATGGTCGGTATGTTAAATAACTAATCATAAATGTACAAACTTGTTACGTGCCCAAATCAATTATTCAAAAAATGTCGTACGACAGTAGGACTTGAGAATAGTCCTCCTACAGGAACAGAACTTACAGGGGGGCTAAAACAGCAACATTTTAGCATTTCATATTATGAATCATCTAACTGACGTTTCATCTAGACCGCGGTCCGTTTCGAGTCAAAAGTGAGTAACAGCGCGCTCACACGCATCCCGAATTGATAAATTGTATGAACGTGAGCGACGTCAGCGCGCTATTACTCACTTTTGACTCGAAACGGACCGCGGCCTAGATGAAACGTCAGTTAGATGTTTCATAATATGAATCATCTAAATGTTACCGTTTTAGCCCCCCAGAGCAATATAAACATCCGCACAACTCGTTGACAGAATAGAGGCTTTTGTCCAAAGAGAGAAAATTATATCCAAATCAAGCTATGCAGAAAAGTCTTTCGGTTGAACCAGGTTAAGTTCCAGAACTCAACCAATATTCCATTTATTTAATGTAGCGCAGTGACTTAATGTCATCTTCACCTCTGATTCCAGAACGTGGCACCCCTTAAAACTGTAAAGGAGAAAAGGGTTCTAAATAAGTACTCTTATTCAGATCCCTTTTCTCGTTTAATGCCTTAAATACTTCTTAATTTAAATAAATCCATCTAACGGCAACGTTCAATTATAAGCAGCTCTGACTGAGTTAGGTCCTACAGCTATAGACCCCCAAAACTTCAAAACTGCATAGTAATGAAATTGTGTAAAATAACATTCCTTAGAGCAACAAAGGAACACAATGTAGTTTGAATTAAAAAATGATCGGGCCTTAGTTCCTTGTCGTGGTTCGCAACCTGTCGACCCTAAAACTCAGTCCTGTATTTTGAAACAAACCTACTTAGGTTTGTATGTCACTTATTTATGTTTGCCAGTATATTTTTCAATCACTAACGAACTGCCAATGTTTATTCAAAAATATTTCAACTGTGGCGTTACCGAATCAAACCACATTCACATATTTGGTTTCGGCTGAACCTGCCTAGTTATGATTCAATACGTCAGAATATGTTCGCAGTCTTTCATCATGACCGTGATACATTTTAGGATTTTCGGTTAGTACTATACGACGTATACCTACATGCTGAATGAATAAAATGAAATGATTATAAATATGGTTCAAGATTAATTTCACTGACAAACCGTACATTGACTTTAATTTTTTTTTACGTTCGATAAGTTAGTTTTGAATTAGCTGGCAGGTCCATTGAAGCAGAGGTTTCTTACATATTCTCTGATGATTCTTTAACCTTACTAACCAATCGGATTTTATTAAATTTGATTTAATCCGTTAGGTAAGCGGCTGAGGCATCAGTTAATGTTACACTAACCAATAGGGTTTCATATGATTTGATTTTATCCGTTAGGACCGCCGCATCAATTTATTTTAAATTATTTCGATAGCGTTACACGTTGCATGTAAAATGATAAATGAAGCATAATGAGCGAAGGCGTATTCGATCCGCATCACCTCACAAATGATGAGCAAACAAAAACTAGATGACTTCATAGGTAGATTCGGACGCTCCGTCATACAAAATGAATAGCTTGCTTATAGAAACTGCTTATATAGCATTCAGTCAGTACAGTGATTGATAAGTTATGATGATAACCTATGTCCGATTGCCCTCCCCAAGTAACGCCCTAAGCCGATTTTGACCCCACTCTGGGGTGCGCTTAGCTCGTTACTCTAAATACTAGAAGTTGAGAGCCCTCAGCGCTCACCCTACAGTCCGGTAAAGCTGTCAAGGCCATCTGAGGTTCCACAGCAGTAGGTTTTTAGAAATAATAATAAAAAAAATATATGTTCGTTTGGTGTATTAGTTAAAGATTGGCTACTACGCCAGAGGTACAATCCCCGCACAGTGCAAACTTAACATAATACCCTCATGACCATATCACTAATGGGTTAGTCAGAGGCACACTGATTGTTGCCGTCATGGTGAAGGGAACATTTAGAAGCCCACATTTCGCCGAGGGATTTTGAACTCAACGTGGCAAGGGGCGAGCCTACCGCCGTTATCCGAGTTGCTTGGGTTGTATATCGGTGTTTTTCATCACCGGAAAGTTAGCCGCAAATTGCAAAATGAACACAAAGTAGGTAGGCCATATTTGATATGAGCCAGAGTGTTTAACCACTGGGCCACGACGCTCCACATTACAAACTTTTGTGGGCATAAACATTTATATTTGTACAGGGTCCATAGTATTTATAAACACAGTAAAAGCCTTGCTTGGTTTGGGGCCTTTTAGAAAATTCTATTCTATTGAATACAAATGAATAATAATATAAATAATGAAACGATTTCATTCTTAGTAGTACTCTTTTCCTGTAAGCTCTGAAGAGTTACTCGCGAATATTGCGCATATTGTGATTTCTTTTTTAATTAAGTATTTGTTATATGGGTTTTTTATTGCCTGAAATAAACGATTATTATTATTTTGATGCGAAAAGCTTTTTTACTCAGTTTAAAACTGGTTTTACGAAGTTAGGAACGGGCAGTGCCAAGTACCTAATCTTCACTAATAGGGTAGTTAAAAAATCTGCGTATTATATTGCACGTATCAAGTACGACGGATTTCTGTAGGCCGATCGATGTAAAGGTTTTTGTTCAGATCTATTGCTTGTATTGCTGTGTGCAATGTCTTAGGGATAATGCCTGTGGATGATAAAATTATGGGGATTATTTTTACTGTGTGTTGATGCCACATCTGCTTGATTTCATCTGATAGTGCTATGTATTTCTGGATCTTTTCATTATGTTTCTTCTGTAGGTTTTCGGTATTGGGTATTGAAATATCTATAAGATATGTAATTTTTGGTCTTTTTAAAGTCAATGTGATATCTGGTCTATTACAACTAATAGTTCGGTCTGTAATAATGTCCCTGTTCCAGTACATTTTCGTTTCTTGATTTTCTAGGACATTTTTCGGTTCGTAGGTGTAGTATGGAGTATATTTATCAATCAACTTGTATTTGAGGGCCAACTGTTGGTGAACTTGCTTTGCTACGTTATCATGCCTATGTGTATATTCTTTATGAGCTAGTGTATTGCAACCTCCTGTAATATGATCTATTGTTTCTTTCCTCTGTTTACAAAGTCGGCATGAGTCATCTCTAATTGTGTTGTCTTTAATTATATATTTTGAATAATTTCTTGTTTTAATAATTTGGTCCTGAATGGCGACCATGAATCCTTCTGATTCCGCGAATATGTTGCCTTTTGTAAGCCAACTGTTCGATGCCTGTTTATCTACGAAATCTTGGTCTAAATGATGTGGGTGATTACCATGTAGGGTTTTTTTCTTCCAATGTTCAATCTGCTGGTTGTGGTTTGCTATTTTTTGAGAGGGATCATAATGTTCGCTATTTAACTGCAAGGGTGTGCCTGATGTTGTCATTGTAGTCAACGCGTTGTGTAACTGGCTATCAGCTGCTTTGTGTAGAAGTATTTGCGCAAATTATCGACTTGTGAATAGTGAAGGTTCTTTATGTCGATGACACCTCTCCCACCTTCTTTACGTGGTAGTGTAAAACGTTCTTTTGCTGAGTGTATGTGGTGTATATTGTGTTTGTAGGCTATGGAACGCGTTAGTGTGTTAAGGGCTTCTATATCTGTATCGGTCCAGTTTATTATACCGAAGGAATACGTCAGGACAGGAACGGCAAAAGTATTGACGGCTTTCATTTTATTTCTTGCTGATAGATGTGTTTTAAATATTTTATGTAATCTTTCTATATATTTATTTCTTAGTTCTTCCTTGATTTCTCCGTGATTAAGTTTGGTGTTTTGAAGGTATCCTAGATATTTATATGCTTCCTTTAATTCCATACTTTGTATCAGATGGTCTCCTGTCTCAAGTCGATATGGCTCTGAATTTTTCTGTTTTCCTTTTGTAATACTATTGACTTTACATTTTTCTGTCCCAAATGTCATCTTGATGTCACTGCTGTAAGATTCTGTGAGTTTTAACAAAGTATCTAGTTCTTTACGTGTGGCCGCGTACAATTTAATGTCGTCCATGTAAAGAAGGTGCGTTATTTTGACTTTGTTTTCTCTACTCAAGACATAGCCGTATCCTGTCTGATTAAGAATTCGCGACAAAGGTGCTAACGCTAAACAAAACCACAGAGGGCTCAAGGAATCACCCTGAAAAATCCCTCTTGCTATTTTGAGTGGTTCTGAGACCAGATTTTCTTTTTCTGTTCTGACGTTAAGTACCGTTGTCCATTTAGTCATGAGGTGTTCTAAAAAAGTTATTAGTGATTGGTCTATTTTATAAATTTTTAGTACATTTAGTAGCCATGAGTGAGGAACGCTGTCAAAGGCTTTTTGATAGTCAATATATGCGTAATGAAGGTTTCGATGTTTTTGTCTTACCTGGTTGTGTATTTCTGTGTCTATTACCAGTTGTTCCTTGCAGCCTCTTGATCCTTTGCAGCATCCTTTTTGCTCTTCAGGGATGATGTTATACTTTGTCAGATGTAAGTTAACTTTGTATGTGATAATGGATGTCATTAGTTTGTATATCGTTGGAAGGCATGTAATGGGTCTGTATCTCGACGGATTTGCAGTGTCATAATCTTTTGGTTTCAAATAAGTGATGCCTTGTGTAAGGAAGTTAGGTGTATTCCCAGGGTCCTGTATTAGATTATTAAATATTAACGCTAAGGTTTCATGTGTTGCTGTAAAGTATTTAAGCCAGTAGTTCTGTATTTTATCTGGTCCAGGTGCTTTCCAGTTATGAAGTTTCTTGGTAGCCATCAAAATATCATCAGTATTTATTGCTAACTGTGGCATTGTATCAATGTGTTGTGTTTCTGCTTCTTCTGCTTCGGCCCAGGTTGGGTGTTCTGTATGTTCTTCGGAGTTAGACCAGATGTTTTTCCAGAATTCTGTTACTTCATTTATGTCTGGGGCGGTGGTGACGTTTACTTGTGAATGAAGGTTTCTGTAGAACAGCTTCTGATTGGTTTCAAAGTTTCTGTTATCTTTGCGTCTCTGATTTGACTTTTTGTATCTACGTAATCTTTTAGATAGGGCTTGAAGTTTTTGCTTTTTCAGGTCTAATATTTCTTCTAGTTCATCCTTGTTTTTATTATTGATATTAAGTTTATTCTGTTTATTTGTTGAAAGTTTTCCATGTAAGTGCTGCGAGATCTGCCCTGTTTCCTTTCTTAAAATTGATATCTTTGACTCCAGTCGCCGTTCCCATGCAGGCTGCTTCTTAGTGTTGGGTGATTGGGTATTTCTTTCTGTTCGCGTATTGTTAAGTGTTTTGGTTGCTGTGACGGCTGCACTGTATATGATTTCATGGATTTCTTTAGCTGTAGTAATGTTGTTCTCTTGTATGTGTTTGTATATTATTTTGTTTATTAAGTTTATTACTGTTAGTGTTCCTCGTTTTATGTGAAGTTTGGGAATGATAGGTCTCAACGTGGGCTCTGTGTCTTTATAAATAGAGGGTGTTTCATTAAATGTTTGTTCTATTTGTGTTAACATGTCTGTTGTATTTTCAACAGTTGTATTCTGTGATTCAGTGTTAATTTGTTGCGATGAAAGTGAATTGTTAGGTAAGTTTTCTGAATGTGGCGTGTTAACTAAGGTGTCAGTAGCTTCTAAATTTAATTGGGTTCCAAGGTCACTTACTGTCATCGTGTTTTGGCTAGTATTAGTGTGATCAATTGATGGGTCATTATGAGTGATACAAGTAGGTATATTTTGTGTTTCAGTAGTTGATATATATTATTATTATTATTGCAACTCAAAAAACACATACTATGAGTCACCGAACTCATGCAAATAAAATCAACCTAAGTTCTGACTTCTGAGTCAGTGTCAGACGCTAAGTTAACTCGAACCACGTAGTTAGCGTTGATTTTAATTAGTTTATTTATAAACAGAGCGCGAGACGTGATTAGTTCGTTGCGCCACTGTCAATGTTAGATTCGACTATGAGTCTACACATCTAGGTATTGAGGTAGATATTTGTTTCATTCAAGCAGTGCTAATGGGCATAAAAGTATTAAAAACTCATAGTGCCGCCAACGGTTTAGCCGGTGATGACTTTCACCTTTAGCTCGAGCTAACTATTATTTTTCCAAATAAATGTTTTTTTATAACAAACGTCTCTGCACCACAATTAAAAAAAAGCTTCTTCTTTCCATCTACTTATTGCACTTGCTTCCACACAAAATCTTTCTATTTAAATATTTTTTCCAGAATCTGTGTGGTCCCTACCTCAAACTCACAAAATTTAATCCCATATTTACAAAACCTTTTTTCTACCCCTTTTCAAAACCTTTGATTTTATTTAATTTCACTTCACTGCACGTTTTTCCACATATTTTTCATCTCGTCGCCAATATAATGTTCACTCAAACATGATTTTCTTTAAAAGATACAGGACCGCCTTGCTGGCTGCAGGCTGCTGCAGACAAAGACTAACTTGTCAACATTTTATACACACTACACTTTCATACATAAAACGAAAACGATCTATCGAATTAAGCTCTGCTGTGCCACGAGACAGACACACAGATACGACAGAGACAACTCTAAAGTCAAAACTGAAGAACTTTTTTCTCGTCGTGGGTTATGAATTCATAGAACCCATGAACATACGACTCATCACTACATAGTATAAAACAAAGTCCCTTTCTCTGTCCCTATATGCCTATGTATGCTTCAATCTTTAAAACTACGCAACGGATTTTGATGCGGTTTTTTAAATAGATAGAGCGATTGAAGAGCAAGGTTTATATGTTAACCGACATACCATTGCCCCTGGGGCGGCCCGGGGCGGGCCTTTTTTCTGCGTTTCAGGGTTTTACGAAACTTCCCCTCTTGAACCTAAACTGCGCCGAAAGTTTTGCCCATCATGACCACTATTTGTCCACTTGGCAAGCCGCGATATGGAATATTGAAGAACCCGTTACGTTCGCTGCATTCCGTCTGTGAGTACGTCTGGCGACATTTTCCTCGATTTATTAAAAAATCCATATGCAATACTGTAGGATTTTTCCCAATTTTATGGACCTAGTGCACCCTGTTATCGAGTACTGATATGAGTTGAAGTATTGTTATTATTTCGCCTAGGGATTTTGTAAAAAGCGAGCCTACCGCCGTTATCCGGGTTGCTTCGGTTTTATATCGGTGTTTTCCATCACCGGACAGTAAATTAGCTTTTCTTCCTTTCAGAGTTCCACGAAACTTCAAAACCTCTTGAACCTAAACTGCGCCGAAAGTTTTCCCCATCATGACCCCTATTTGTCCACTTGGGGAGCCGCGATATGGAATATTGAAGAACCCGTTACGTTCGCTGCATTCCGTCTGTGAGTACTTCTGGCGATATTCCACGATTTATTAAAAAATCCATATGCAATACCGAAGGATTTTTCCCAATTTTATGGGTTTAGTGCACCCTGTCATCGAGTACTGATATGAGTTGAAGTACTTATTGTTTTTATTTCAGTATTTTTTCACAATTCTTGGTAAAAAGTTTTTCATAATAAAACACTATCTCTATTCCAGCTCGTACACGTAGTTCTTATTATGGAAAAGTTTCCTGCAAAAATTTTAACGCCAGGGTGCAGAACACGTTTGAAACGAATAATGCTTCACTTATCAAGTTAAACTAAGCTTTGAGTGGAATCGACTTTTCTTGGGGGCAAAAGTGTTAGACCAATTTCAACTCATTATTAACTAACCTACAAAATAAGTGCTTTACAGCTGAAATACATGCACGCAGCCTGAAGCCTCATTATTACTCATTATTACATTATAAAAACGTTCTGTCTTTGTTAGAATTATTAGGTAATCATAAAGTTATTTCTTCTCTGTCATTAGTTTGTAGTCATTTGGCCTTAGTGTAAAGAGGTCCCAAATACTTATTTATCGTTGAGTTAGGTAAATGGTCTGATAAATTGCCAATTTCAACATATTCGACAAACTTCAATAGACTTGCTCTATCACACTAACTCTATTCGACGTATTTTTGCACTGTGTGCCAATATTGGATGCATTCTTATCCGTTGGTTAGTTTTTGTTTGCATCCGTTTGTATTCAGCAAAAAATTAAAAACGTGCATTCGCTCTGTGGAACTTTTTGCTGTCACTCACCCGAGGCGAGCGGTACCTATCCGTGAGCGAATTGGTTAGATAAGGCTGGAACCAGACGAATTTCATTTGCTAAATTTTGAGCTGCGTTTATGTCACAGAACGCAAAATCATTAAATACCAGGATATTTGCAATAATAGCGGTTTACTTAGTCACGCGAAGTAAGCGCGCGGATTTGCAAAAAGAGGAAACGTTAATGTGCCACCAGAGCGCCATCATGAATGCTACGCAATTTTACATTTAAAACTACTAATTAACAACAATTAAATTTGTGATGTAATTGACCTTATTGGCAAAGACGACATATTATTAATTTTTTATACTTAATTTTTTTATGTAATTTTTATTGCTTCTATTTGAATATTTGCCTACCGATAAATCGGTAAAATATGCATGAAATTGCCACTTATTATTATGTAAGAAAAACATCTCTACTGTACCGTATTTTATGCAAATAAACATTCATTCATTCATTCATTTAACATTCATTCATTTATTAACCCTCTGCATGCAGCAACCACTTTGACACATTTTTCGTTCGCTTAAAAAGGCTCAAGTAGTACTTGCATTTACTTGACCACATGCATGAACAAAAAACGGTTGTCGTCACGAAATCATAAGTAAAATTAGTTGCCTCCAAGGTATTCTAAATACTTAGTATTTGAATGGCAAACACGTATTCGACTAGGAAAATCACGTTCGTTTGTTGTCAACCTTAGCCTTTTTAAAGTTTAACTGCGGTCCTTTCAAATGCAATTTTTAAAGGTGTGTCAGTTTAAACTCAGCTCATAAGGTTGAGGTCACTTCACAAGCTTTGATGAGATCCCAGGTATTTAGCTATGTAATCGAAAGATACATGAAAATACTATCTAGCGCAATACCGAAACTACCTATAACATGACGGAGAAAAGTAATACATTTAACGTTTTAAATCACGGATAGTTATAGCTTTGATAGTGTTTGACCTAATATGTAGGTAACAATGTTTTCATAGCAACTATTTTAAATGTCCCTGAGGATATCCCAAGGGTCTCCTCAGATATATCAAGATCTTACGTAGTACGTGCGTTATGATTCTTTTGGCTAAAACAGGACGACATACAGTAAAAATGGTGTTGCTAAATCTGTTGTAAAACTATCGATTGTTGACCTTTAATTTCAAACCAAAACTATTTAAATCATAATAGCCATAATGGGTCCTACTGCTGTAGACATGCCCTATTTTTCCTCTTAAAACGAAGTGTTTTTTGAGTCTTTCTAGGCCAGAAAAAATTACAAAAGCTTATATTTTGCAGTGCACATTTAGATATTGTTTCCCAAAAAAATACATTTGTTTCTTTAAAATTTCCATTCAAATTTTACCTACAGGGATAAATAACTAAGAACATTCTAGAGGGGCCTTTTTTTAGAGAAGAAAATCAAGAAGGTACCTTAATTATTTTTTTTATTCATTATTGGGTTCCATAAATGCTCAATTACATTTTCCAACAATGTAGTTTTGGACTCTATCGATAATATTTCAACCATAGTTTGCTGATTTCCGATACAGTGATAGTCTATCGATACTGACATCAGCTGCAACACTAAAGCAAAATCCCAATTCTCTTGTTAGTATTTATGTACACGTACAGAACACATAAAAGTTGTCCCTAAAATAAGGTGCACTTCCAACGGGATCAGGCTATACGTAATCGCGAATTCGTCTCTGTCGTTTCATAACGCACAAAATTCGCCCACGTGCCCCCGGATCACACACACAGCTATAGCCCATTCACATTACGTGTATGCTTTGAGTCAATGCCACTTCCATATTCGGGAACATTCCAACTATTGGCGGCCAGTAGGTATTCTGTGATGATCGATTTACATCGTCACGAATTCCACTTCTCATTATTCAGGAAAAAGCATTTACCTGTATTCTATTGCATTGCCATTTCAAGTGATTTTCACACTTTCGTCAGCTTATTATTTTAGGATTTTGTCGGAATCTTGGATAGAGAAGAGTGAATTCACCGTTATTAAGAGTAATTTAGGCCCCTAACAACAAGAAGTTTTTTAATTTAAGCTCTAAGGCTAACAAACTAAAAGCACCAATGGTCTAAAATTGTAAGCAAAAGTCGTGGTAGAACCTCAAATCCGATTTAGATAAATAAATATCAGTAAACAATATTCCCACAGCGACATCTAGGCCTGAACTAAGCGAAGCTTATACTATGGGTAATAAAAGAATAATTAACATACGAAACACCTAGACCATTACAAACAGACATGTTCAGGCACAAATATGTTTGTTAGAACTGTCTGTGGAAGCCGCGACCTGTGATGTAGTGGCCAACTTTTTACCCATTACACCAAATTGATAATCGATATCTCGTAGATAGATAGATAGATATTCTTTATTGCACACCAAAACAACAGAAACAACAGCAAAAGTAACACAGATTGACGTAAATGTACAATTTGGGCTCGTAATAACCAATAGTCGAGCAGTGAATGGAAATCCAAAGCTTTATTTATATCACCTCCATCAACGCCAAGTCCAGATTTATAGCAGGTTCATCCAGATTTTAACGCTGCACCATACCGAAACTTTCTCACAACTCATCATTTTAGATATGCATAGTTTCCAGTTGTTCTTGTTAAGAAAATCTTGTTTCACAGAGAAGGAACTTCAAAACTTCAAAATAATAGTAACTTCTGGTAGAGTTTCAATTCTGGTGCAGTCAAAGTGTAGTAAAACAAACTACTTAGTTAGTATTTCAAACCTGCGTTTTGAAAATTAAATGTTTTTTTTTTCAATATTTTGGACCATCCTTATTAAACATTTGGCTGATTTTGGAAAAAAAACTTCAGATTTTTACGTTTACTCTTACATTGGGAGAATCCAGCTTAACTATTTTTGATATTTGAAGAATAACCCAACTTAATAAGAACAAGCAATATTTTGTTGTTTTAAAACAAATTTAGGTTTTGAGGAAACAAAGTTTAGACCTCAGTTCGCAAGTCACATTTTCTGTGTAACTATTAACCCAAAACTTTCTTCGTTGTAAGTTTTAATCACACAGTTAATGAGCTTCTTTATTAGCTATGCATTTTTGTTTTATGTTTATATAAAAAGTAAGTAGTAGTAGTGTCCGTGGTGGGGGTGGCACCACTACTACTACTTTATGTGTATTTCGGGCATCTCTATGCTTCGGAAGGCACGTTAAGCTGTTGGTCTCGGTTGACGTCGCTAGGTGTTCATTCGTTAAGCTTAGTCAGTGGCCTTAAGGCGGCTTGATTACATCTGACATTAAGATTGCTCACTAACCTTATACTTCTCCAACAATCCGCACTGAGCCCGCGTGTATGGCTCGTTCCACATCATAGTTGAGGTGAGGCCTGTGCCCAGCAGTGGGACGTATATTGGCCGTTTATGTTATGTAATGTTTTTTTTTCCGACCTGCATAATAGAAGCTAGGTCGGTAAAAGCTCTGCCGAAGAAAGCTCTCCCGACTTTCACTGTGCGACTGGTTTGACGGTCGCAACACAACATTCGAGAGTCAGTCGGTGCAGTCTAGACTAGAAAGGTTACTATAACTATGATAGCTGAAATAATGTTGAAATCATACTGCCTACTTATATTCAAACGCGGAAGTTTGTGTAGGGATGGATAACTTTTACTTTTTAACCCAAAAAATTGAGATATTCATAATGCTTTTTGTTGAAGGAAAAACATTTGAACCCTTTAAATATGATACAACCTTTTAGATGAGCCAATCTATTATTTGACCTGTTAGAAACTGATTTAAATAAGTACATACATATCCCAGTATTCAGTATTAAAATGAAATTGACCAGCAAAGTAGTTGTCCATGACTGTGCTTGTCAAGCCCATATCTGGACCTCACTGCTGCTTCCCATCAGGTGGTGGAGTGAGATCATCTTGAAGACCACTATAAAAAAAACAGTTTCATCAACGCATACTCGTACATACATCAGCTTCTAACAACAACAATAACAACAATGCAGTTTCAAAAACTTACTTCAATAAAAGTGTATTGAAGTAAATTTTTGACTCATGTTTGGTGAAAGAATTTTTAAAGAAAGCATATAATGGATTTATTCATTTATTTATTCTTTAGGAAACATGCATTATTTGAATTATCATTTATAGTAAACACATGTGAATTTCACTAAAACCAATTAAGTTTCTACTAATATAAAATACATAATAATTAAGCTAAGGTATACATTTAAAAAAGGGGGGGGGGAATGAAACTAACGAATATAACCGTTGCAAGCCTAATGGCTTGCAACGGTTATATTCGTTAGGTAAGGTTCGTAAGGTTTTCCAGTACAAAAATGTTCACAAATGTTCGTATTGTAATCAATACGAACATTTGTGAACATTTTTGTACTGGAAAACCTTTTAATAGCATAGCTTTTATTTTTTATTATTATCCAGAATTAATAACGCAGAATGGAAGAAAAAAGTGCATTCCATATGGAAATATAATATTATGTCTGCAATTTCAAACAATCCGCTCTATCTATCTACTTTTCCAAATATCAAGCTTTACGTTTGAAAAACTGACATACAAATATCCAGACTTTGTTAATATTTCTGTGAAAAAATAGCAGATAGCTGTTGTGTCTCGATAGTAAAAATACTTGAAATAAACTTTAGTCACTTTCGAAATATCCGTCAATTTATTCTTGTTACACCAATGAATCAATTCAATTTAATCAACCAAAAGACGTTACGTACAGTACTCAATGTAAAAAAAACCTTAGGTCACAATGACCCGAACTAAGTTACGATTAAAGCGAATAGAACAGAATTATCTTACTAATGGTACCTTCCCCGCACACTTAGACCTCAATTTAAAATTGAACGAAATTGGCCATTTCTTACCTCACCAAGTCTCCGAGGCTCATTTCTGGAGAATTTCACGTTAAATCGATACATCCGATACCGATTTAGCAAATGGGTAGAGACTTGTTTGTGGCAGTTTGCGGTGGACTGAGCCGTTGAGCCTGGAGGTCTACCATGGCACAGTATAAACATACAGTAGAACATCTTCATGCCAGCGTGCCACTCTCGGTTTGAATGTGTGCGTGCGCGTCGCGAGCCGTGTCGCGATTTCAAGCACACGCTAGCATACAATAGGGAGGCATAGGGTGGTGGCAGTACGGACGGGCTGTGCTGCGTGTCTATGTGCACGCTAGGCTAATAGCTCGGCGGGCGGCCTTAGATAACCTACTGTATGTTGGTCTGTACTGTATGTTGACTATGGTCCGTGTTGTATCGAAGCATCGTAAATCGTTCGCCAGTGTAGGAGACTGCGACGGACCATTTTGTATGAAGCCGCTAGCGTCTCCGCTAACGCAGTTAGGCCGACAGTTCGAAATTCACATTGATTATTGCGTATTCTAATCCAATCTCAGTAAGCCATGGACACTCATGCTGGGCAAAGGCTTTTCTTCCCCTCCTCCACACAAGTCTCTTTAGGCCTAAAAGACGCAAAGGCGTCCAGCTCGTCACGCCATCTACATCTTGGTGTGCCAGGACGTCTATAGATACTGTTTGGTGGTCTGTAGCTGCTGTATTGAGTATTCTAATCATTCAATTTTATTCCTCAAAATCCATAAAAGTTGAAAACATGTTGTTCTTGGTTGGAGACCTCGTCTGGGCAAGTGTAGCACAGGATTCATGACGGTGACGACGATTTGGGAAAGGCTGCTGGCAGGAGGTGAATGCATCTAGCTGAGGAAGGAACGCGATGACATGCATTAGGCAGCCTGCATGCATTACCTGCATCCAGCAGCTTGGACACCCTAAGAGGGCACCCTTAGGTACGTTACTTAAATGTTGGGTTAGCCTTCCGCTCACCCCATTATCTGGTAAAACTGTGGAAGCCGAAACTTGGGTAAATAGCTGCTTAGTTATAACTAGAAAAGAAGCCATTGCGGCCTTGAGACGGCCATATTGCTGATGGTTAATAACCATCTTAGGCTATTAAGTATACAGCGCCGCTCAGCTTCAGTGGAGATCGCTATGCGGAGATGTGTAATATCTGTATGGTACGATGGAAGCGGAGATGTGAGCTGTGCGCGGAAAGCGTTTTGGAATGTAGTAGCAACAGCACACCGCACACATCTCCGCTTTGGTAGAGTCCCCCGAGCTGAAAAACATATCTTCCCGCACAGCACGCATTACACCACACACATTTCTGCTGTGGTGGAGTCTAGGCCATAGAGTTAGCCCAGTCTGAATAAGCCAATATTTCCTTAAAGATCTGAAAACAATGATAAGAATCACCACAATTGGGTCCATATTAGTGTTTGCCCAAAAGTCTGCAAGAACATGTTTACTTAGGTGGTGGTTCAATTAAAATCTGCATAATTTAATTACCCGGAGCTAGGTTTGCATGTTGTCTTGTTAACATGCATTCGATTAGTTTCACTTGTGTAGTAACTAGTTTAATTACTGCGAAATGTAGAGTCTAATAAGAGCAGTACTTGTTGAACAAGTCATTTGCAATTCATTATTTATAAACTTCTAAGACGTACAGTCGCTAAACATAATTAGGTATATCCCAATCCGATAAGTCCCACAAAGTTTATGTTACAGTTAAAGACATGGATAAGTGTGTAGGTTTATACCTTTTTTTAGGTATTAGTTTTGACACACGAATGGTAATGTTACTTTTCTCAATGGAACCACAAGAAAATTGCATTTTAAACACAATTCTGCTAACACGTAAAGCCGTATATTTTATTCTCCCGGCTTAACAGGCCATATGTTTGACGAACTTGTTTTTTAAACATCATGACGTCACTTCTCTGATGACCACATAGGTACACACATTGGATGCTGTCACTTGCGAGTATGTGGGTGTAGGTAATACCGATCATAGCAATAACATAATGCTCTACCCGACTCTTCTAGCAAAAACTTGACAAGGATAAAACATATCTTTTGGAAACTTTTTACAAGTTCTGTGTAGGAACTGTTTTTATGACTATTTGACATGCGCGCGGGGGATTAAGTAGAGTTTCTGATGTGATGATTTTCGGTTGTAGGCGTAGGTTTAACAGCAGGCTTTGATGAATATGATGTCATGGTTTGAAGTGTAGGCAGCTTAAGATACCATCTCAATATTCGTGTAG
This sequence comes from Udea ferrugalis, assembly GCA_950022985.1. NCBI lineage: Eukaryota > Metazoa > Arthropoda > Insecta > Lepidoptera > Crambidae > Udea > Udea ferrugalis. Next base: position 2,965,196 of record OX465521.1, read on the forward strand.
GTACTAACATTGGACGAAAAGTTTAATAAAAACTTGTGTTTCATTTTTCATTCTTGGATCATATTAGAAGAATAAGCAGAACCGTCTTATTCATGAAAACGAACGAATGCATATTGACGTTTTACGTCACTTACTTGCAAATGGCGGCAACAACCAGAAAGAGAGTGACAAAGCGATACAAAATGATAATGTGTTGTAGAAGCACTATTTTTATGCATAAGGGGGTACTTATGTCTTTAAATCAAGGCAATAGACAAATACCAACGAATATATCGCCAGCACTCATGTCCCTACGATTATTAACATCACTATTCAATAAATCAATCGAAATATCGATTATGACACATCGTGTTTATTTTGAAACTAGCATAACCTAAGTACCAATATTTGTTTTAAATTCAGCTGTTTTAGTTACACAATCTGACATCGCTTGGTTCCGATATTTCTGATAATTCAGTAATTGGTCTCTGGAGAACTACAAAATAGGTAGTGGCTACTGAATTTATGAATTTATTTGAGAGTTCCCAAAAATTGGCCTTAATATTGTCACTAGACTTTATTGTCGGTTTATCAAAGTTCACAAAAACATGGCATTAAGTAAAGTTCTTCATTGGCTATAAATGTGGCATAATATAGGTTTTATTGTAGATGTAATTTTATTTTAGCCCTTATTTTTCCAGTGAAGTAAAACCACAAGACAGAATATTAAAATCTGTAATGTAAACCTTGAAACCTGTAATTAAAATCCCCAATAACAATTTGAGGAAGACGTTTAAAATCACAGAGGTATTTTTAATGTGGGCTCTTTAGTTTAATGGTCTTCAGTCTGTGTCAACATTGTCCACTAAATTGAAATCTGAATGTGTCCGAAATAATCCTCAATATTGGAATATTCTTCATGCCTCGGTACACTTGACATCACTAATTGCTGACATCGACATAATAACAACTGCCTTTACATCCCCATGGACATACTGCATACTGCCTCACCTCAATCGTTTTATTTTGTGCCTCGACTGTGAGGTATGTGCAGGCCTGTGCTAGTGACGTGAACATGCTTTGAATGTTTACATATTAAAAATCGTCTGACGCACAGAAGGCCTTAGTTCATGTACCTTACCACCTCAAGTTAAAGCATAAAAGGTTATGATAAAGCATAAAAGCATAAAATTGTTATGTCACACTTTGCAGTGTACAGTACAGCTCAAGACGAATGACCCACAGAAACACCTTAAAACCTTGTTTAACCCTCACTTTAGCTGTTGTTCTCTTTGAGCAGAGTACAGAGATGGTTCAATTCTGGCAGGAACACCTACTTTGTGTTCATTGTACAAGTTGCCGTTAACTTTCTGTTGATTTAAAACACCGATAAAAACCCAAGATAACGGTGGTAAACTCGCTAGTTACAACGATGGGTTCAAAAAATTCGCTTTGCGAAATGAGGGCTTCGGAATGTTCCATTCACCATGACGGCTATAATAGTTGTTCCTCTGATAACCCCGTTTGGGGTTTTGCCGTGAGCGTATGTAATGTTGTTATTTTATTAACAGCTATAAAAATCTTATAAAATGTATTTTTTCACCGAATACCTCAGGCGCTGGCGAGGGTCGCACCGTTACTCGCCGCTCTCATTAGAATATGGAACTGGTTTAATAATGGCGGTTGGACCGCGCGAAACTATTGCGCGGGCGACGGCCGCGCGCGACCAGCGGCCATGATTGCTAACATGGGAATTCTGTTGTACATAATTGCCAAGGTTTTTAAAATTGAGCTATTGGTGCCGGCTTTTGGATGAGATGCCGGTGTCAGACAGTCAGCTGTTTTTTCAAATCGAATTGAGAGTGGACTTCACCCAGCGACATCCAAACTCCGGCCTGGCGCCTATTAGTGAGAAAAAAACAAAAAAATACCAGTAGTCTGGCACAAATCGCTTTGTTTAGAAGTGCCTTTTGTTAGGTTAACCGGAAGAACTATGGTGATATAAAAAACAGCACGAACATCTGCTTCGCTCAGACATTTATGCTGGTGTTTCATCGAACCTGCGCCTCTTTGCCCCCAACCGGTGAACGTAATCATTTGGACTCTCAAGGGACTCCTCTTTTAAGACAGGTTCATTTGAACCCGCGCGGCCCAACGATTTGTCAATGGTATATTTGTGTTGTCGAGTTGGCAAGGACAGTGGAGGCTAATCACTTCTTGTCCGATATCGATAATATAGTCTAAATAGTCGGTCCTACGCCTCACCTTTCTCCGGTCGTGTCGATCTTTCGTCTCATCGGGTCATAGAAATGAGATGCAAGAGAGAGAGAGAGAGCCTGTCTATGCGCACACACTTGTGCACTATAATATCTCCTGCGTATCTACTACTAGTACCTACTGAATCTCATTGAGATTAGCGGCTGTGCTCGAAGTAGACCAGGAAGAGTCTTATTTTAGAGGATCTGGAACTATTTCAATATGACCTTATTTTTGCTTTACCAATAACAACTAAGACTCTACCTGGGGCTAAATTGTTTCGAGGTTCCGGGCAATATAGAATATCCTACGAAAAATAGCAATATTTTAGCTTCCAAAAAACTTTTTTAATATTCCGCGACATTAACTTACTTACGATAATTTATCATTATTACCCGAAAAATACCAGAGAATAATGATACACGGCGTTTCATGTCTTTGTCTTTTGTTCTATAAATTACATAAGTGACCGCCGAAAAATAAAGCTTAGAACTGTCGGACCAGTTTTCATGGTTTTTGGTTTGTGAGAATTATCTTCATCTCGAATAGAATAATTAATATATTTTTAAAAAATGACAAAAATTAAATATTTACCTGAAAAGTTCCTGAGTTTTGGCTACTGTCAAATGGGACGAAATCGACGTACCTATTTCGATATTTCGATCGTTGTTTTTATTGAAATGTCACAGTGCAATAGCATTTGAAGGAACCATGTCCGTTGTTGCAGCTTAAACACAATATATATATTTTTTTTTTAATAGGATAGGGGGCAAACGAGCGGACAGATCACCTGATGGAAAGTGAATACTACCGCCCATGGACATTTACAACACCAGAGGGGCTACAAAATGCGTTGCCGGCCTTTTAAATGGGAGTACGCTCTTTTCTTGAAGGACTGCAGGTCGTATTTGTCCGGAAATACCGCATGCGGCAACTCATTCCACAATTTCGTGGTTCGGGGCAGAAAGTTTCTGTTGAAACGAACAGTAGTGCTCTGCCAACTGTCAAGGTAGTGGGGGTGGTAGAGTTGTCGCGTAGATCGATGGCGGAAAGAGGTGGCGGGAATCAGCCCGAACAGTTCCTCGGAGCACTCTCCATGATAGATGCGATAGAGAATGCAAAGCGAAGCTACATCTCTACGCAGTGCCAGGGAGTCAAGCCTATCCGAAACTTCACAGCAATCAACAACTCGAGCTGCTCTCCGTTGAATGCGGTCTAGAGGGAGAAGCTGGTACTGCGGAGCCCCTGCCCAAAGATGAGAACAGTATTCCATGTGAGGCCGAACCTGCGCCTTATAAAGTTGCAGGCGGTGTGCCGGTGTGAAATACCGTCTCGATCTATTGAGCACGCCGAGCTTAATACATAATGAAATTGTAAGTTTGTAAGAACGGAGGTGTTCACAACAACCTTTACATAGAGGCACCTTAGATAGCTGACATTAAGACCCATTTTGCAATGGTTTTGTTAAAGTGGATGTGGACGCCTCCATACATGAATAAATGTCACCGGGCATAATTCCACACACAGCGCCACCTAGCCTTCATCATCATCATCATATCAGCCGAACGACGCCCACTGCTGAGCATAGGCTTCCGCCAAGGATCTCCACACGAATTACAGCAAGTAGTATGGGATACAGACATCGGATAAACGAACTGAATTTTTTGCAGGGATGTTTGATAAGTATTCACAAAAGAAACTATGTAAAACTATCTAAAAGTAAGTATGTTATAGCACAGGGAAGGGAATGGATACCCTAGCTATGTGCTGTAAAAAATCAAAACGAACAAAATGTTTCAGCAGCACGTGAAAACTACGGGACGGATTTTCGTAAAACTCCGTCGAGGAAATCTGACTGGACCTGGCAGTACGCGTACTACTACTACAAAAATGACTGAACATTTCACATTCATTTTTCAGAAAAGGTTTGGCAGTTACTAATTGAACTTTTTAAACCGATCACACCAAAGCCGTAATAAGTGTCTCGTATTCTTTTTTTTAAAACTACAAACAGTTTTTTTCCTCTCAATTTTATTCTTTCCCAATGTAAGTGGCCAGCATCCAGCGGGCTCCTGCAGCTATCATCAGCCCTCCTTGCGAGTTTTCCATCAAATGCTCTACCCTACAGAATTTTTGGCCACAGCTCTCCGAGTAATAAACATAGTTTAGAATAAGGTGAATCAAGTGGTCAAGTGGGGGTTTGCCACTTCAACCAACTTTAGTTCTTATACGATTTTTTTTTCTGTTTCTATATCGTAGCGCATTGCGGAACATATTTATGGATATGTTTTTTCCATTAAATTTTATTCATTTGTGTCTCTCTGCTGGGCAAAGGTCACACTCAAAATTCGTTGTCCAAACAATTTAATTTACATTTTAATTACATAGAAAAGAAATGATCTAATTATTTAACACTGTTAGAAACCATCTGAGAAATCTGCCCCGAAACCACTCCCCCTCTCATTCCGCGCGGGAGTTTTTCTCATTGTTTGTTATTAATGAATTATCTTCTAATGTTGTTAAATAGGTACTGAGATCGTTTATTTAACATGACGCAGGTGTTTTTTTACAGACAGTTGAAAATTTGATATCTTATCTTATCTTGTCAATTCCACCGCCTCACCTAAAAATGCTATACGCAGTCGCTAGCGACTACGTAAGCGAGAACACATAGTAGGTCACTCATATCCTCTATGATCTATATCAACGCGCCCCTTACGCAACGGCCTGCATCGCTCCGCTTCGTATAAAGGTACTACCACGATTCTGGAATGCAAAATATTCCGCCTCATCACGCATGGGCCGCGCGTCGCACATGCCGACAGTGTGAACTGGCCTTATACAATACTGATAGTTTGTTTGGTGAGTGTATGTTACAACTTCCTTTTACTGCATACACGTGCAGTCGAGAACGCTAAGTTAACGTTCGTAAAGATATTATACTCAAATAATTACTTAGTATTTTTAAGATTTATTTTTATGAGTTATCCTACTTCGAGTCCATGTAGCTATGGTATTCCGGTAGGCGCCAACACTCACTTCGCTCGTTTAGAGTTAATTATAAATTCGATTTCTTTAACACTAACATTATATGAAGCACCAAACCGAAGGAGCCGTCAAATGTTGATTTTATCATCATGATCATCAGAAGCCGCTGCTTCACATAATCCCTCCCCTATCCAGTCTGGTTGCAAGCGGCCGGCATCTCCTAAAATTCTGCGGCCTAGATCAATTCTTGAATCCGAAGATCGACACTAATGGCGGTCAATAAAAAGGCACACGTTTATACAGAAGAAAGTCACGAGCCCCAGTAACAAGGTAACGACGCAAGAAGAAGAGAATCCACTCATGGTCAACTGTTCCCCAATCCATTTGTGGTTGGCTGTTCCACGCTGCGTTTGCCATCATATATCACCACTCTATAAAAAACTGTTCTAACAGCTATTAATTCCCATTCTTGCAGCTCCCCCAGAAACCCAAAACTAATGTAAAATGCCTCAACTATTCAAAAACTGTAAACCCTAACACAAACCGATTCACACCATTTTGCGTCATTCGTCACTTATTAATAGTAGTAATAACACTCTAGAAGGAAAAAACTGACTATTATTGTTTAATGTATGACCTATTGCCACTTGTATGAGTATCAAGAAACTCACTGCAAGCGATAACAGCTGCATTCAATAACCTCAACATTATACTTTCTGGATACCTGTGACTACCTATAGATAAATCAAATAAGAGTAATGTGACTGCCGCACTGATAGCTCTTTATAAGCCGACCCCACAAATTCGATAGAGCTAAGAACCAGAGAAAGCAATAGTACTATTGCTTTACTTTATTTTGAGTTGAAAAGAGTAACTGCTGAGTTTCTTGCCAGTTCTTCTCAGTACAGAAACAACTTTCCGACCCGGTGGTAGCGTCACATTTATTTAAGTACAGTATATTTATTGTTTTCATTTAATATTACGGTATTCATGTCTATTCATATTAAGTATGTTTTGTTTGTTAATTAGATTTGACGATTTCAAAGTAATTGTAACAGGTCCATTTAAAAAAGATATTTTTGATTTTGATTTTTTGATTTCGCTGGTTCTTAGTGAAAAACATAGATGTGTTATTCGAGCCATTTTAATATTAAAACCTATATGATATAATATTTGTAATATTAGTAACGGAGTAAGTGTGACTCGCAAACATTAATCCTTAGTGAATGAGATAACACCACACTCAAGATTCTACAATGCGTTAGTGTTGCGGAATTATCGAAAATCGGCTACTCCATCGATAAGAATTAATTGTTTTTTATATTTCATAGCAGCCGCCCGCGACTTCGTCCGCGTTTTTTCCGCTTTTCTGTTGAAATTTTCCTGAATTTTCTTTGTTTTAAACCTCATGGAGCCTGAGAACTTTCCAACGAATGCAAAACCGTGGAATCGGTTTGTGCGTTCTGGAGTTATAGCGTCAGGAAGGAAAACCCGACTTATTTTTATATAGTAGACTAGCAGCCGCCCGCGACTTCGTCCGCGTGGACTTAGCTGTATGTGAAAAAAGATTTTCCCGTTTTTATGTTGAAATTTTCCTGAATTTTCTTTGTTATAAACCTCACGGAGCCCGAGACCTTTCCAACGAATGCAAAACCGTGGAAATCAGTTGGTGCGTTCTGGAGTTATAGCGTCAGGAAGGAAAACCCGACTTATTTTTATATAGTAGATTAGTCTCGAAAGGCCATAAATTGGTGCTCATTATCATTGATACTTTAAGTATACAAACTATCGACATTATTGATCTTTAGATATTCGATGTTATCCATAGGCTTACTTACTACACATCGAGGTAAGGTGTAACTAACTGTGAATAATAAATACCCTTGATGACGACCGATTTTGCGTAATGGAAAAATTGGATGGAGAAGTTGGCTGCTGCACTAATGGTCGTAGGTTCGATCCCTTCACAGTACAAATAATCGTGTGCATGAAAATGACAGTTTGTAATGGCCTGAGTGTTTCCTATGTATATTATCATTTCTGCATTCACAAAATAAAAGCAAAAAAAGCACTGCAAAATAAAAGTATTCAAGTATGTCTATTCTATACGATCGCTAATCGCTAGTTCCCATAGACAAGCTTTGCTTACTTTAGGGCAAGGTGGCGCTGAGTGGATCAATTTCCAATGTCATTTATTGTCTTTTGAAGAAACTATAAACAGTTCGCAAATATCGTTAGCATCGATACCTACTATCGATCTGCTCTTAATTAAATAGACTGTCTTTTCTTCATCGATATTCAGACATTGATTGGCAACACTACATCACGTAGAGTCCTAGATTACGCTATGTCCACTTGTAACGCATGTAGGTACACATTTAATCTAGAACGGAGTGGTAATCTAGTAATAATAATATAGAGTATACGTCAATAATATAGAGTTTCCGTGTGTTACCATTTTAACAGCCGGGACCCATTTTTTAACTAACCGATAATATCCTTTTTTGAACCGGGTTTGTTTTTTAATTTTGATTTTTCTTACACAGTCAGCTTTCAGTTTTTTTGTTTATTACTTTTGTTTTTTTAATGCTGTAGTACTACAAGGGTACATATAATAGTTTGCATACAAGAAAAGATGTTAAAGAGGTTTTTAAAGAAAGAACAGCGCGCAATCGATACCTGGTTCTATTAACTACAACCTGCGGTTAGTAGGTAATGAAGTAGTTACCAAGGTTGCAGTATAAAAAGGCGTCACTCCACCGCAGATTCGTCCTGTAACTGCCGATAAAAATGTCACAGTATAAACCATACAGTACGCTATCTAAGGCCGCCCGCCGAGTTATTAGCCTAGCGTGCACACAGACACGCGGCACAGCCCGTCCGTACTGCCGCCTCCCTACACTCCACACAACCGAAATTCCGCCCGCGCCGGCGCGGGCCCGCGTCGCGCCCCCAACCTTTTCGTCCCGATAATAGATACCGGCACGTGCCAGGTCGTTTTTCTCCCCAAAAATATGTCCGATTGCCCTCTCCAAGTAACGCCCTAAGCCGAGGTCTACCCCACTATGGGGGCCCTTAGCTTGTTACTCTAAATATTTGAGGTTGAGAGCCCTAAGCGCTCACCCAACAGTCCGGTAAAGCTGTCAAGGCCATCTGAGGCCACACAGCAGTAGTCATTTAGAAAAAAAAAAAATGCCGCCTCCCTATGCTTCCCTATTTTATGCTAGTGTGTGCGTGATATCGCGACACGGCGCGCGACGCTCACGCACACACGTTTGTATTTAGATGTTCTACTGTATGGTTTATACTATGAAAATGTCGTAGCGCTGACGTCATGCGCCCGCGCAACCAAGATGCCGCCGACTAAATATAGACAGTAAACAGCTTAAGTGAATCATGGTTCAGCTGTAATAAGTAAACACAGCAATGAACACTTTTTGGCTCTTTTACTTAGGTTTGTAATTAATTTACGCAATTGATTTGGAGAGATAACGTTGTCATGATAGAGTTCATTATTCTCTAATACTAGAGTAGTATATCTTACATGTAGCGCGCCACACCAATTTCATCAACCCAAAAAAATACAAAATGGTATCAAATCGTAGTCTAAAGTTTGCAATAATATATTTAAAAAAAAGTGAGTAGTAACCTTTGAATATTTCACGGGGTGAAACTCCAAAATAAGAATTCCAAGTCATAAGACAAACAAAATATATGTAAATAAATAATAAATATAATAGGCTGAGTTAAACACCTCTCTACCTTCTCTATTTTTGAATGGTAATTTGAAACGAGACTTTTAATAAGATTTTAAATGCGATTATGATGAAAAATTACCTTTTAGAACTTAATACGTTCATGAACGATTGAATTTCAGAGCAATCACGTGTTAGCCGATTAATGTTTACATTATGACAGGTGAATCAGAATGCTAATATTTACTCAAAAAACTGTGATGAAAAGTCCATTAATCCACATTCTTAAATTGAACTTACATGTTTATTTTCTCGAAAATATTTTTTTTTATTATTTTCTACGTAAAAAACTCTTAATTTATTCAAACTTGACTACAATCAAAGCGGACTTGAAGTTGTTAACTTCGTTTTGATGAAAGAAAAAACAATTTTAGAGGTGCTTTTTCAAAGCAATCGTCAGCGTCTCGCTCCAAAAATAGATTAACGCAAAAAACACCCGTATCAGATTCGTCTAATACCCCGGCGTGCATTCAAAACATAACCTCCAAACGCCAACCCATTGTCCGGTGCGGTAAAAAATGCAGGCACGCCGATCGGTCGCCGGCCCGAGAGGCCGACACCACTCCAGTCGCGACCACGCCGCGGCACTCGCTACGCGTCTCCGCGACACAAGTATCTCCCGCGATAACTTATCAGCGAATAATTGCATGAAGTCATCGATTAAATTAAGCGACAAAACAAAACACACTCGCAAACTAAACAAATGCGAGCCAATCTGGAACGCGCCGGCAGTTACGTGAAGTTTGAGTGAACTCAACAAGTGTTTGTGAAAAGTTTGGTGCTCATTCTTGTTTTGTGACGAAATGAACGGGACACCGGCGAGGAGGCCCAAAAGCGCGTTTTCTGAGACGGTAACTAGTTTTTGCTATCAGAATTCAACTTTAAACAGCTTCTTAAACATAAGATTACTCTTTTACTTAACAACAACTTCAACCAAACTTCTGTCAAACTTTACAATAATTGTTGGAATTTTTGTTAAACTCTTGCTAATTTGCAATATATGGCATATGAATCACATAGGTCTGGAAGACCCTTTACGCGGAAAAAGTTTTCTTAAGTAAAGTAAGCGAGACAAGGAGAGTAGGACATTAGAAGAGTGTGTGCAAACGGGAAATTCTAAATAGAGAGTGGATTGGTCTGACCGCGCAAATGGTTTGCTTGCATGTCTGTGGACTATGTGGGTTATAAATTGACCAATCATAGTGTCGTTTGATTAATGTTCCGAGTACTTTAGTACTTGAGAATAAGTATTACATGATCTATGACAGAGTTTTCAATTGAAAACATAAGTTTATATTTATAAAGAAGGCACTTTTAGGATCAATTTCATTAAAAACCAAAATCAAGTATTATTGGTATACAAGACTGATTTGTTGTCATGTTTTGAAGGATCTCAACATTTAATGTTGGTAAACAGTGAACAACGGATGACCAGAACTCTTTAATACTGTAATACCAAGTAAAAACATAATGGGACTCTACCATCACTTGGGACATCGCGATTATACAGAGAAACTCCGTCATAAAACTCAATAGTTGAGCTTTTCAATATTGTTTGTTACAAGTGGTCATATTTTACTTGGAAGAACATTAGCAGGAAAATGCAGAAATAATGTTATTAATAATATGTGTCAGCTGAGCCCACTGAAAATCAGGTCCATATAGCAAATCTGGAAACTCCTCTCAATCGAATTCACCTGTCAGAATACTTACTACTGACGTTATTTTCTGACGCGTGTTTTCTGATCCTCACTCTTCTTAAGAATAACACTTGTTATCAATTTACTTTTATTTTCTTATATTAAAAAGAACTCTCTGACGCACGTGGTAGAGTCACATTTGATTTACGTTTATAGTGTTAACATGCCCATATCAACGCGATGCCAAAAACTATTTTCCCTACGAGAGGTCTTTAAGCCTTGGAAGCTGGAAGTCCATGGTTAGCAGAAACAGCTTCCGTATCAGTCTAGGAGAGAAAAAAAAACGAGTGAAAATAAAAGATAAATTAATAAATTTTCAATTTAATTTAAGTTCAATACAAAATAATAATAAAACCTCGAAAAATATTCTTATTGTGCACCAAAGTCTACGAAAGATGTTTTTGTAAATATATAAACTGTTCGACAATTCTATTTGAGAAATGTTTTTATATCAAAGTGGTTAGCAAATGCAATTAAGTCTAAGCAGTCTTTGCATGAAGCAAATACTTTTGCTTCAAGCTCGTGTCTTACCTAGATTTACTACAGGTACTACTTAGATCTTCTTAGACTTAGACTATAGCAACCAGACTGATAAAACTTACCTTAAGTGCTGAAGCTATAATATAAAATAGCGTTTTGATAGTAAATCTTATCTTAACAATTATACTATCGTAACAATTGGAGAGTGATATTATGATCTGTTGGATGTAATACTATGATATTTAAACAAATAATCGCAAGATAAAAAACGTAATAGCTGATAACATACAAATAATGACTTAACTACCTGCTACTTGGCACCTAGTGATAAAATCTTCATTTCTTTTAAGGCTTTAAACATAAACTACGACTACCTATATGGCTATAGCGATAGTGCCCTGGGGCTACGGTAGCCACTAACCAAGCCTCAGCGAAAAAAACGCCATTAAAACATTAAAAGGAAATGATATTCTTACTTCAACATTAACAAGTAAACCTGAAGCCAAGTACGTTTGGAGGAATGCTCAATTTGGGCGTCCTCATCACTAATAGATATCTCTGCCACGCAACCTATAGGTGGAGGAAAATAGGTATAAAGAGCAAAATGTGTATGAATAATTGAATACTACATGAATCAAATATAATACAAGTTTGGAAAATACAATAAAATTGATCATAATAGAAAAACACCAACAAAATAGTTTTGGGATATGGTCGTGAAGGTATATGTATGTGCCTATGTTTATTTGTATGCAACCATTCAAAAGGGTAAGAAAAGCGTATCCGCACACGGGCCATACGCCGCAGCCACAGAACGCCGCCACTGTCATATTTCCTGTAGTTTTCATAAATTTTGTATAGACTCACCCCACAGGGTTGAAACCGGTGGCCGGAACTCGCTACAAATAGTCGTTACTCGCGTCTAGACTCGCTCGATTCTTCATACTTATGATCCTACAAGTGTTGGTTAAAAACGGTATCAGCGACCGTCCACTAGTGTCGACCACAAGCCACAAGGTCCGTGAGCGCTGAACTAATAGCGTGTTGTAATCGGAACAACAACCAAGACCGCTGTGGTCATTGCCACTCAAGCCATGCTCCTCCCAAAGAATCAAGGCCGCCGTAACGCTCTGACTCACACCTGCTCGGCCTTCACATTGGGTCCGAGCCGGGAGATTTTGGTACAGTTAAAAAGACGCGATCTTAACTCCATTGAGCCAGTGCAACATAAACTTGGATAGGTAGCTTTTATGAAGCCACATACCTCAGGATTTTGAAAGCCCAAATCAACTTGCGCATTCTACTAGCTACCAAGTTAAGCCACAATTTGTATGAAAACATTAAAAGGGTGAGAATAAACTAAAAGCGTGTTCCAGCTAATCGGATCAACAACCAAGAACGCGGTGGTCATTGCCTCTCAAACCGTGGTCCTCCCAAGGAATCAAGGCCGCCGTAACGCTCTGACTCACACCTGCTTGGCCTTCACATTGGATCAGAGCCGGGGAGATTTCGGTACAATTAAAAAGACGCGATCTTAGCTCCATTGAGCCAGTGCAACATAAACTTGGATAAGTAGCTTTTATAGCCTTGTTATTTTGTATCCACTCATTTTGTAGCTACATAATTATGTACCTCAGGATTTTGAAAGCCCAAATCAACTTGCGCATTCAACTAGCTACCAAGTTAAGCCATAATTTGTATGAAAACGGAACAACCAAGAACGCGGTGGTCATTGCCTCTCAAACCGTGCTCCTCCCAAAGAATCAAGGCCGCCGTAACGCTCTGACTCACACCTGCTTGGCCTTCACATTGGCTCCGAGCGGGGAGTCACGCTCGGCGGATTTCGGTGCAATTAAAAAGACGCGTGCGCATCTTAGCTCGATATTTACATTAATATTTCGATTTTGAACGGGATGAGGAAATAATGCCCTTTGGAAAGGTATGAGTAATAATAAATTTTAGGATTATTTTAGTTTGGTTGAGTAAGTAATGTATAGCCCAGAAAAGAAAATTAAAATTAAAAAATCCTATGAACGGTCAATCGGTCATACCTCCTTTTTCCTATTACAAAGAATCATCAGATATAATTAAATTTGGGTAAGGACATAGAATATAACCTTATAGGGGTTAGATGAGTTCGCTACGAAGGATGATAATAACGCGTGCGAATCCGTGAGGTTAATTGCTATGTCAAAATAAACATACTTGTGACTCTATCACCTGTTCGCAGGTTGATTTTATTTTTGAGACGCAAGCAAGAAACTCGGTGATTCAAAAGTATTTGTTTTTTCAAATTCTGAATTGACAGATCAACAGAAAGCCCAGGTATCCCCATTCGCACCAAAATGCGGAGGTTGAGAACAGTGGGGTTTTAGTCGGTCGGTACTTAACCTGGTCGTCTACCCAGGCTGCGAGGTAGCCAAGAGAATTTCCCCATGATAACTGTTAACATATTATTATAAAAAGCACACCAAGTTGGGCAGAGGTGGGGCGGGCGACTGAGAATAATAAGTATTCTATCAATAATCACACACTAAGGAATGGTGAGTTATATTTGACAAGGATAACTAACTGATCTAATAAAATGCCAATCTAAAAATAGAAAACACGTTTGACATTCACTCCCTTCTAATTAAGCTCCTATCGACACCTACATTTAAAAGTTTCTTCCTCCTGGAAGGTAAACTATGGAGGTCAAAGGTCAAACTGCACCGAAAAGGTTTACCTGTAAAGCAAATCTGTCATAATTGAATCGCTCTTTTGAAAAAGGGATTGCTTATATTTAATACATTTGCGGTTGTTTGTATACGTTACACTGCTGGACCTTTGACGCAGGACACTTTGCGAGCACGGCAACTGCACGGCTCTGATCGAGCAATCATCTCTGCCATTCAAATTCGAACCTTAAGTTGTCAGCTCGCCGTTGGCTTTTTCATATTATTATTGCAAAATATAATTGTACCACTCACAACTTAAGATTCAACTTTGAATAGCAAGATAATTGATGTTGCAGCGCTGGCCGAATTAGCTATGTCATCAATACGAAGGCTCAGTGCGGAATTTTGCAGTTAAGGCTAGTGATAGAGGATAGTCGTAGATGTCAGTCTTAATGCGGCCCCAAAAGCTTAACGTGCCTTCCGAAGGACGGAGATGTCCAAAAATACGTTAAAAAATCGGTCGGGGTACACCATTACCCGAATTGCCGATTCGCTATCGCCACTGTACCACAGGCAACCCTATATGGGTGCACACATCAATCTATTTATTTTGTGAAATAAGTAAGTAAATATGCCTGGACATTATTGCACACAGCGTCATCTAGCCTCAAGATGAGCTAATTAAATCCCGTTTTTATGGGATAGGTCCTAGACAACGGATTAACATATAGATACTTTTTCTTTTGTAAATACGTCCTTAATATACATAGGAAACACCCAGACCAATACAAACAGACATGTTCATGCACACAAATGTCTGTACTGTGCGAAAATCGAACCCGCGACCTTTGGTGTAAAAGAAAGAAATTCATAAACATTTTCCTCTAGCACTTTTATTACACAATCTGTCTAAAAAGTGACTAGACAGAGCTTGTAGATTTTATTTCAGCGGACAATGTGGGATCAAAATAGAATGAAAACTTGAAAAACCTTTTTAAAATAAACAATTTCACTTCAGCGAAACGTAAGGACTAGACTAGATTTGGCAATTTACAAAACAGCAGTAGAAAGTAAACAACAATAAAAGAAGATCTTACTTTAAAAGGAAAAAAAATAAGAATGAGTTAGGTTTAGAGTAGACGGATATTTCTTTTGCAACTCTGACAGATGTCATTATAAAAATTGAGGATATAGGGAACGAGCACAACTAAAGTGCTGCCGACTGGCGTCACCAATTTTTTTCCTTTAGTTCCTGAACGTTCCCTATTTTATCTCCAATTTTATTGGAGTTGATCTTTCAAAAAGTTTTCAAATTTCAATTCCCAACAATATTTGCAAGTACTGTTGTAGGTCGTACTAGCCCTGAAGAAAGGACGCAATACTAGTGCTTCTACAAAAAGAAAATAAAAGACTACCTAATTGAAAATAACTACCTGTACATATTGCAGGTAATAAAATAAACGAGGCATTTTCTAAGGTTTCAACAGTCAACTTTCAAAGGACCTCTTGCAAAGACCCACCAAAGGCGGTACAGGGATCCGAAGCGATTTACAACTGCAATTTTATTTGTCTATTTCATTTTAACTGGTTCGGTATTCAGTTGGCATTGGTAGTGATGCCGTATGCTAACCTGCAGATTGCAGCACAGATTGAATAACGGTTTTTCTTCATATTTGTAGAACCATCGGTTTTTCCTCAGGGCCTGAATATGTGAACAAACATACGTACATACGGTTACGATTATGTTACAAACGGACAGTCAGAGACACTGCTACCGAATGTAGCATTTAGAATCCCACACTTGGGCGAGATAATTTAAGCCCAACGTGGTACCCAGGGGCCAGAAACCGCCGTTATCCGGGTTGCTTAGGTTTATTGGTTTTTCCACCGTGCGGTGGTGTTGCGCCAGAAGTTGGAAAATTACATGGTGTTCAGAGTGCCAAGTATGGGTTTCGCTTACTAAACTGTCCCGATTCGGTGAACGCGAATTTGTATGGCATCGTGGTCGCGGCCTCTGGTGGCGTAACCATTTTTTTTCTATAGAAATCCGCGTTCACTTGCTCGCCGCGTTTGGTCGGGTAAACTCGGAATAGGCACTATGGACTATTTTTGGAATCGAGACCACACGAATTTCAAGTTAAATGTTTAACAACTGTCACCCGTTGTAAATGAAAAATCATCTATCTAATGTAGTTAGTTTGAGTGAAATGTTAAAGCTGCCTTTAAATTAGCAGGAAAAGGCTGAAGCGCTGCGGTTGCGCGAATGTCAATTAGTCCGAAATGCGTACATTATTTAGTTTCATGACGGGTTCTGGTTCTGGTGAAGTACTATTGTTCTTGTTGCTATTTTCTAGTAAAAATAAACTAGCAGAAAAAATAAAATTTTCCAAGTATTTAAGTATTTTTTACCGTGGTATAGTATACGGTTTATCCCATACTCCAAAACGTTTGCGCCAGGCGGCGCTGTGTGGAATGTCTAATGACATTCATGGATAATGTTATCAATCACAAAAAATCAATCAAATTTAATTGAATTATTTATGCTAAATTGTAGTAGTATAACGATAGCTACCTCACCAACGTCACTCGATTCATCCGAACACTTATTACATATTTAATTAATTTCATAGCACACAGTAAATACATGAATATCGCTAAACACCTTATCTTCAGTCGGCTTTTCGGACACTGTTTGAATAAAAATGTCTGACTTAGACTTTGTTTATTTGACTTAGATTTCGTTAAAGTTCTCGAGACGTATTTCGAGTTGTGTAACGTCGCAACATATCTGTATTGGACATAATAGAAACTTGCGCATCCTGTTAATATTAGAACTGTACGTTGACGGTGACCATTCGTTATGAAAATCGAGATTCGAAACAGAAGCATTGTTATAGCAATCTTTTGCTTCACAACCTTATTCTCAATCTCCTTCGACAATAAATCAGGCATGACATTGACAAAGATGTTAAGATAATGATAAGGTTTAACACGCTACTGAAGATCAGGAAACCAGAAAAGGACATTCAATCTTGGCTTCAGGCGGAAATCGAACCCCCGTCTTTCGCAAACCGGGCCACTTCATTAACCACTGTGCTACCGAGACTATTAACAGACCGGTCGAATCTTTTTGAGCCTATGAGCCAAGGTGATTCCATCAATGTTAAAGGCAGATACACCCTCAACAATCGGAAGCAATAATTTTTCAAATATACAGAAAATCGGAATCAGATCAGAAAACTAGAAAAAGACATTCGGTCTTGGCTTCAGGCGGGAACCGAACCGATCTTTAGTAAAGATACTGCATGGAAAATGCTAAAAATGATAATAACATGTACACTACTGATTTCTATGAATCTTGAAATAAATTCCGCGATCGCCACGTTCTGAATATATCACACACAACACTGCAGTCTGCAGTTGGCTACAGGCTCCCTGCAGTGCGGTCTGCGGTTGCAGGTATTCCCGTGGGCACCAAAACTCCCTTCGCTCGTGGTGAGTCATCTTTATAATTCAATTTATTTGTGACTATGGTCGTTTGAGAGAAAAGATCTAAGCCAAATATATTTGTTTATTATTTACATACGAAATAAGAGAATATACTAATTTAGATTAAAGCGTATTAATGATTGAAGTATGCCTGAAGCACCAAGATGTGAAGTGATGTCCGCCGGAATGCCATCCCAGTTCGCAATGCACATTTACAGCTACAGTAAATATAATTTTACCGTTTTAAACCCGTTGTCATGGTTGGAATGGCAGAAAACAATTTGGTCAGTTCGCCAAACTAGATAAACATGGGTAGATAAGGACTTTTTAAACTTAACAGCAAAATGCAATGCTGTATCAGCCCGCATAACATTACTCAAACAACCAAGATAATTAGTTACCTACTGTAGTTAAAACAAAAACACTTCTGCTGTGGTATGTTAAATATCCTTTATTTACCGATAGTAATATTCATACTCCAAAGTAGGTAGGGAATTTATTATTTCGGAAAATTCGACCAATTTCCTGATAGGTGTACAATAAATTAAGCCTCTTAATTATGGAAACCAGAAATAAGCAGTTTCCGAGAGAGTTATCAGTGTTTTAAATCATAAAATTATCCGAATTGTCCCTAAAATAATATTTGTGCGATGATTACTTTCTGGTTTTTTTTTGTCTGAGCACAGAATTGTTGCATTCTAAATGGATAGATCCCTTTCGGCTAGGCTGCATACAAGTACGCGATAACGACTTGTTTCAAAAAAATAACGGCAGATCAATCAGCTATGCTATTCCGGTGGTCGCCAAAACTCACTTCGCTCGTGCGAGGTAACTTTAAAATTCCATTCCTTCGCGACGGTCGTCGTTTGAGAGAAAATAACTAAGCCAAAGAACATTTTTTAATTATTTACATACAAAATGAGACAAAATACTAATTCAAAGTAAAGCGTATTGATGATTGAGGTAAGCGTGAAGCACCGAGATGTGAAGTGATGTTCGATGTGCACCGCCGGAATAGCACGGCAGTTGGTTCGACTCTTCACTGAGTTTTCTGGTGCTCAGCTTCGTCTGTGCCAACAGGAGTCGTTATAAGGCATCTAATCCCAATTTATGGTCACGTGTGCCTCCGAGAAGAAGTGGTTATTGATAGACTTGTGGTCCAGGGAAAGGTTCAGGGTACCAGGCCACGAGGTAGATCACCTATGAGGTGAACTGACCAGATAAAAGCCGCAGTGAAAGATCATCTCTATTTGAATGCACAAGGAAGACAGCCATCAGAGAGGAGTGGCGACTTGTTGTGAAGCTTGCTACCAACGCTTGAAGTGATGACCACGACCACTCTATCAAGAGTGATACCGACAAAGAAGAAGAATCCCAGTGTTGTGTGAATTGGAAAGTGTGGTCACTGTATCAGTTCTGATCTCAAAGTTGGTAATGGAAGTCGACCCGCACTTGCATAATAGAAACACCCTGTTTTCCTAATGTCTATTGACTCTGCCAATGTTAGTTATCTGGAATGGATAAGCCCTTTTCAAATTCCATTTAGGGTTTAATAAGTAAGTTAAGAGGCACTGGAACGCAACGAACGAAGAAATAAAGATACCATTTGATGACAAATGCAGTATATAGGTAACGCCCACCTGCAAGGTGGAGGGATTATCTGGGAAAGGTCGTTGATCGTTACAGCTTTATTTCATTGATAAGCTATCACAGACTATGTTTGCCCAATAGTTCTGCCAAATGGACCACACGATTTGTACCACATCTGTTCAGTTGTTATTTCAATGTATGTTTTTGTATTTTGTATAGCATTGGGGCCCTTATAATGTTTGTTATATCTGAACACTATACTTTGAAGGTACTTATAACAGGTCTGTTGGAATGTGCTCAAACTCAATTCGATTTTCATTCGATTTGAAATAATTCGATGATTCGAACTATATCACGAAAGTCTTCAGAAGTTGTGAAACATCGAAGTTTAGTGGCAGTCTCAGAAATGTCGATTCCAAGTCACTTGTATGTAAATAACAAACAATTGGAAAATGCCATCCATGTCTTCAATTACAGCATTCCCTGTTCTTCGAATAGTTCAGAACCAACTTAAAGGTCTGCCATGTACAGAGGCGCACACGTCAATCTTTACAAAACCGTTGCAAAATGGGTCTTATGTCAGGTGGTGATGATCGTGCCCCTATGCAAAGGTTGATGTGAGCGCCGTACATAAGACATTTTCCATTGGTTTCGATTATATCGATTGTGAGGTGCCCGTGGCGCAGTTGTGACAGTGATCGGCGACGATCGCTGTTGTAAAGCAACACACGCCGGGTCGGAAATGGGATGGGTGACCACCTCGACCGAAATTTAGTGATGTATATTTCGGGCATCTCCGTGCTTCGGAAGGCACGTTAAGCAGTTGGTCCCGGTTGACGTCGCTAGATGTCAGTCGTTAAGCCTAGTCAGAGGCCTTAGGGCGGCTTGATAACATCTGACAATAAGGTTGCTCACTAACCTTACACCCCTCCAACAACCCGCACTGAGCCAGCGTGTTAGAGTATGGCTTGTTCCACCTCAGTGTTGAGGTGAGGCCTGTGCCCAGCAGTGGGACGTATATAGGCCGATTATGTTATGTTATGTTCGATTATATGTATGTTTGGTAGAATGACAATGTGTTCTTTAACACTAAGGCTGATTGAAATGTACCTACGACTTCATGAAAGGAGACCTATGAAAAAATCTTGAATTTCACCTAAAAACTTTTTTAAACCACTAATGCACGTCATTTATACGTCATTGTCATGTGCCAGTTTTCGAATTAGCGAAGTATGAACGTAACGTATCTTCCTCTTTTTGTTTTAATCAAAGTTTGGAAAACATGCTGTGAAATTTTTCAGCAAATTGAAATCGTGATGTTTTACATACCTCCTCGCAAGTACTATAATGATGTACTAGAAATACGTAATCAATACAGCTGCGGAACCTGTATTAGCTGTATAAGCATATTTGCTTGCAAATGAAATCGAGACCAACTGGAAACCTGGAATGGTTTAATTAAATGTAAATAGCCTGAACTATGTAAACAAAATATCAGCCGCTGCAGACGAAAAAAACATGAGTAAACTTGACAGATGGTATCACCTTAAACCTGTGCAATAAGGTTCAGGTTCCAACTGTAAAAAATATTAACAGCTCTGCGGAGCTTTGTGTGCACTGTTTCATGCATCTACCGAAATATTTTATGTGATATTTTAACTGAGTTTTTCTTCAGGGCCCGTGTTAGTGCTTACTTTTGGAATACCTGAAAAATCATCAGATTTAGGAATCTTTTAGAATAATCATCAGAATCACAACTTGTTAAAACCAATATGTTAAAACCACTGTTAGGTATTGCACGCTGTAACTGTTACATACTGTTACAAAACTTATTTATAGCAAAATGTAAATCCGTTTTAGTCTCATAATTATGTGCTTTTTGTTAATTTAGAGATGTGATGTATGTGGTGTGTGATGTTTTAAGGCCGTGAACGCATTTTGTAGCCCCTCTGGTGTTGCAAATGTCCATGGGCGGCAGTATTCACTTTCCATCAGGTGATCTGTCTGCTCGTTTGCCCCCTATCCTAAAAAAAAAATGTGGATTTTTAAAATGAATAAATCAATGTGTTTAAAAGAGGTAGATACATTATGTCAGTACTGATACGAAGTCGAAAATTGTCGGAAATTGTTGTTGTGGCGTACGTGCCTTTTGACCATGTGTAGAAGATAGTAGGATTATTTACGAGAGTGTAAACGAAACTGATACATGTTTTGCAGTGTCGTCTCAAACTGTCAATGCTTTGCTCAGGTGTTAGAAGTTCTGATTTTGGGTGCCACTTTTTTAGCACAAGTAACCTGTCTACATCTTTTTTATTGTTCATTATTGGTTTAAAAGTAGGTTAAACAGACCTGCAACTTGAAAAAATATACATAACTTTAATATTTTTGCCCTAAAAAAAACGAACAAATCATATTTTTGTACGTTGTCATAGGAATAATCTTCTAGTTTAAGAAGATTAAAATTGATGGTCATTTTCAACCCCTAATAAAACTACGCTTAACTGGAGAGATGCAAAGTAGAGTTGTTGTGTCAACGTGCCAGTGTTCTTATTAAATAGCAACGAGTATGTAGGTTTCTTGGCCACCTTTTCTCCACTATTAAATTATTCCTGCCAAGCCTGAACCTAGCGTTACTAGACCACTCATTGACTATTTATTGGCTCTTCTAAGAGCCGTTGAAGTGTTCATTGTGTTGGGATATAAATAGAAACACTTCTAACGATGGACCCTTAGCAACTTCACTTGTTATTTAAGTTAGTTTCATTGCACAATTGCAAAGTCAATCACAGCACAGATACACTGCTCTAAGTCTTCCTTGTTAAGAACACTCATAAACTTCTCAAATTTGCAGTGGGCAATTTTTTTAAAAAGGGAACCATAACACATTTACTAAATTAATCACGTTTAGAGGAAAAACAAAAAAAACTTGCTTATTATTTTATCGACTTTGTTCGTAGAGCCGGCGTTATGACTTGGGAACTTAAAAATTGGACTTCACCGATAGTCGGCGCTAACTCTCTACCTTCCTATTGCACCAATGAGCCATGAATAGATAGATAGATATAAAACACTTATATTATACTAGCAGCCGCCCGCGACTTCGTCCGCGTGGACTTAGCTGTATGTGAAAAAATATTTTCCCGCTTTTTCGTAATTTTAGTAAGGATGCCTATTTTTTTTGAAAATGAAATATAGCCTATGTCACTCAGGAATGATGTAGCTTTCCAACAGTGAAAGAATTTTTTAAATCTGCCAAGTGGTTTCGGAGCCTATTCAATTCATACAAACAAACAAAAAATCAAACCTTTCCTCTTTATAATATTAGTATAGATATAACACTTTATTGCACACTAAATTAAGACATTTGTAAGTAATTCATGTTCACATGAATGTAAAATTTATTCGGTCTTAATACTATGTTATGTTATTATTTTATCTAAAAAACGTTCCTCAACATGATAGAAAAAAAACATTCAGAACCTAGATACATAACAAAACACACACAAAGTCAAGGTCACCTTCTGTACCTGCTTTCACATTGACCTTGTCGAGGGTATTCCCGTAGCCGCCTGCCCTTGACTCCTGCACTTAATTTCCCGGCAACAACTCTTTGGCGACACTAACAGACCGTCGCGTTTCCTGTAAAATTGGATAAAGGTAAATAACGACATCACAAGGTTAAGTCGTCTAGAAGAAAATTGGTTCAGTTAAATTGAATGTCGTACACACGTTCTCTACGTGCTGCTTTTGAAACGATGCTGTCGAACTTTTGTTGTTCTACTCGTAGTCTAGTAACGAATATATCTGGGTCATTTTTACACATGGTTACCTAACCTCAAACTAAGCACTGCATGAATGTTTGTTCTGGTGGAAACCGAATCTGTGAACCAATAAAATAAGGTTAAGTACTACGAATAGTTGGAAGGTAATTACTACACAACTCATTGTCATCCTGCTACATTTTCGTCCTTCGAACCGGATCTAAATTACTAAAATACACATGACATACGCAAATTAGATGGGATAGCTCATAGATAACGCCCTTCTTCACTATCTTCATCAGTTTCTGTAGCAACCACATTTAACGAAAAACACATGAGTGGGCTACTGATACTTAAAAATCAAAATGTATAAGTATCTCTCTGCTTAGCTTGAGGTCAGGTGTGCTCGGCCTAATATTTCTGTTGGCCCAGATCTTCATTAATTGAAACTTATTCAAAATTGATTGCTTTTAGTTAATTACGTGTAGGTATTGATTTTGCCTTGATTTAAGTATAAGGAGAAGAGAAATTATATCGCGTTATATGTGAATAATTACGCTAAAAATATTCATGTCATAGTTTAAAAAACCTCCCCATTAAAATCATTGTAACGTACGAGTATCATATTCTGTGATGCCTGTTTGAGACAGAGATTGATTTAAGATGATTACTCTACGTCTTGATGTATGCTGTGCTTACTAGAGCCCGCATTCATTCTTCACATACATTAAAATTATTTAATCCCAAACAACGTGCGGTTAAAAATATTTTTAAAAATGCATGAGCCCATCACTGGGTTAAATTTTGTTCGACATTTTTAACAAATTTGACCGTCAAATATCCTCTCAGGCGTTAATAATTCACAAAAAATTATTACTCTCGCAAAACCGATATTTCACTTTATTTACGTAAAGGTCAGAGTGACCAGCCGCTGTACCGGTGCGCGTGAACAAAATAACGTTTAAAAATATCACCGCACATCAAAGTTAAGGCGAGGTATACTTGAAAACTCACACACAATTTCCACCCTTCAGAAGCTAGCGAGCTCTACAATACAGAACAATTTGTATGGTGAAACAAGAGAAGCATTCAACAACAACAACAAGACGACCAAGAGACGACCAAATGTATTTTTCTGGTTTTCAGATCTTTAGTAAAGCATTCTTTTCTTTGGGTTACCTATTGTAGAAACCAGACAAAGTCATTGTTTCAGCCTGTGGCCTAAATTTTGCTCATAGTTTTAATTAGGAAACACTTCTTACACATATTATTGTGCGAACACATCTACTTACTCAATATTTTGTTGCAACTGTTAGATAGATAAACAATTTTATGTTTTAAAAAGAAGATATCCGAGATTCGAGTCGTGATTGAATAGTGTCAAAAACTCTATCACAGATGTTACAACATAAAACTTTTGAGGGTTAAAAAACGGGTTCTCAGAGCTTTTTAGGTAGTACTTCGCCTTAACACTTTGGCTAAACCCGCCCGGGGTCCAATGGACCGATCAGCAAGTCGGTTATTCGAAGATTAGATTATCTTTGGTTTAGCTCGCTTTAGTGGAACTAGGCGTTGAAATTGATACATGGTCGGATATCGAGATTAGTGCTTGAAGCGATTTAGCGGGAATGCTCGAGGACCTTTGTCAATAATTAGCTTTGGATTAACTTCTCAAGTTTGAGTTAGATATCATGAGAGAGACTCTGGAGTTTAGATTCCTTCCTGTCGAAAGGTTAGCATTTCAGCAATCCCTGATGTTATGTTAGCATAGAAGTATGTAAGCATAGAAACTAAGCAATTTATTTATTTTTTAGAGCACAAGGAAGAAAAGTAAAGGCAGTCTCTACCGTCCGTCAACCATTGGGCTAAATCAATAATAATCAAGCTAGTTGAGAATTTAAGTAACAATTTACCTAGACAAAATCGAAATGGACTTGCTAGTGTTGACTTTAGGTATCATATCCATTTTTTTGTTTTTTGTGTGCTCTTTTAAATGACCTCCCTCCTCACTACACCTGGTGAGGAGCAGCAGTAAGGTCCAGATATAAAATTGACAAGTACGAATAGTAAGTAATACAGATACTAATACTACTGGAACAAACAGTCTATGGAACAAATGTTTTGCTAAGAAATTGTAGGAAAATTATGAATTTAATCTAGTAATGGCTTGTTTAGTTTATATCCAGCTTTTTATCATCTTTAATTAACTCGCAGATCTACTAAAAACTGTTGAAAGGATATTGAATAATGTGTCAATATACCTTTGAAAGAAATAAGCAATCATCATTAAAGCATTTAAGTGATTAACTAACTAATTTCATCTGGGCAAAAATATTAGCATTTTTAAGTACTTATTTTGAAAATTCGTGAAGCTGTAATGAAGGATTTTGGATTCTATCTTTCAACTGCTGTTATTAATTCTTATCATAAATTGACCGGATGATCTGATCAAGGCTACGAACTGCAGAATTCCCGGGGTAATGTTTTCCTTACATTTAAAACACAAAAATGAAGCTTAAAAATAAATATTTTGCGTAAAATGTATTGCATTTAATTAACAATTATAGTTAGCATTTATTCAAGTTGGTCACGGTCCAAAAATATTTTATAGAACGAGTTGAAAACAGGTAATGCAAATATACGAATATCAGGCTGGCGAGTAGATATTGTCAAGCATAACTTTATATAAAAGGACATTGACCTTTGCGAGATTGTGGTTGACGGCAATCAGGTAGGTTGCCACCTTTAGTTGGTTGTTCAACCAGTGTAATCAGCACAAATACTGTCCTACTGCTGGATGATGACCTTCAAAATTTAAAATAGGTTATTGCTGTGATTTGAGGGTTGTCTAGTTTTTAGGAGTGACTTGGTTAAGAGCGATCAAAAACGAAAAAAAACGCCTGCGTTCGTCTCGATATTATTGCACGAGTTAAACTGAAGGTGTAGAAGTAATATTTGCGGAAATAAACCTTTTATTGACTTACTTTTTAGGATATTTAAAAACATTTATTTAGTGTTATATTGTTCTATAGAGCTTATTTTTTAAGGCAAGGACTTGCAAAGTCACCCTGTATACTATTGTTATCATAGATGCTATGCTACCACCATTTGGTAGGGATTTCTCTTGAATTTTGCACTACTGTAGATACTCGTAGTTCCGATTGCACTTAGTCTTTAGTGTGTCGGATGTACACTGCCCTCAGTGCACTCTTGGGATTGGGACACGAGATGTACAGAGGCGATCACATCAACCTTTACAAAACCATTGCAAAATGGGTCTTAAGACAGCAGCAAAAGGTGCCCCTATGTGAAGGTTGACATCAACCTGCACATGAACGCCTCCGTACTTGAGGATGAGTAGGAAATTCATCTCTTAAGGCGAGTTAGAAGGCTACATTGCTAGACTGATTTATTTATAACTTCTAACTTCAAAACTCAAACGGTTTTGAATGCAGTCTGGGGCCAGATGGACCCCAAGCGACTGAGTAAAGGTTAACTAAATAAGTCGAATTAATATTTATCAGAAGATCTCGCTGACAATATCAGCTAAAATATATCCGCTAGATGGCTATCCCGTTGCAACCGAAAAAGAATAACTGGCCAGCTAACAAACAAAGAACAGAGTATACAATAGGAAAATAAACAAAACTGAAATAACAAATTTTTACGGTACGGTTCACAGTAGAGTAAAACAAGCAAAAGGTTCTGCCCGAAAAGTTTTTGCGTTTAAAATACCGAGTTTAAGGAGTGTGGTAAATAAATAATCTTTATTATCAATTCATCTGTTATTGTTATCTCCAAAGGAAGTAAGAAAAATACCTTTGTCAATTAACGATATCGCAAATTAAGAAATATATCTATGTATCAAAATTATATTTTTAATTGATAAACTCAGCAGTACCTTATTTATACATGCTTTAAAGTTTTGGACCCCTATCCCATTGAATACACCTTATAAATATCAGTGGACACTGGCAATAAAAATATCACTAGACATTATTCCTGTCAGCGCTATTTAACCCCAAACTACTCGTGGGCAACTAAATGTTTGTCCTAGGGAATACTAGACAACGGATAAAGATACCTAAATACTATTTTTTTGGAAATACATACATAATATACATGAGGAAGACTCAGACCAATATACAAGCAGACATGTTCATGCTCAAAAATGATTGTACTGTGCAGGAATCGAACCCGCGACCACTGGTCTAACAGCCCACTTCTGAACCATTACACCAAATCGGTCGTCAACATATACCAAGATATATTCATACATAGATTCATTATGTCCGGACCTTACACCTAACACAATAAAAGGAGTGGGCGTTCGCAGTCAAAGGAAATATGCTTTGACTCAGGATTTGAAAAAGGGAGTGACTGAGCTTGCCTGACGAGCAATTTAATTACTCTTTGTCAGAGAACTAAGACCACTTCTAATGCAAACAAAAAAATCTGTCCCGATCATTAACCCGAATTCCAAAAAATACTCGAAGTAAATTAAAAGACTTACAATAAATCAAACTCAAAGTTTTAGAGGTATTCATGAAACTGAATATTTTTTAAGTGACTGCTAACAAGCCGTCACTTTTATGTTAAAATCTCAATTTTTAATAATATTTTAAAAAAAAATCCTATGTTTCAAAACTAGTTTACTCAATAGATTTATTATTTTTGCAATTGTCTTTTACTGAAATGTATTCTTACACATATTACTAAAATAAAAATAGTTGGTCATTTTACTCCTGATTTCCACATTAGGTCAAGTCCATCTCGTGGAAGGCCATGCAGTTCAGCAAGATTGGGTCCTCAAGGAACTCGTGCTTGTAAATAACAGAATCAGTAAAACTAATTTAAACATGTTAATGAAATTACAGAAGTTCAAATAGGAAGAAAACGACGACGACGCTGCTCACCGTCAACCTCTGTGTCATTTCACACTATACACCTAATTTATTTATTTATTTATTACACAGAACACAAACTTACAGCTATTATTTTTAAGAATACAAACGTGTTGGCTACACGTTTATATTTTCAAAAATAAAATATATATATCTAATTCTTAAATCTAAATATTCTTATGCATTAAATAGTCAGCGAATACGTCGGCATCCTGGTCTTTCCCCAAAAAGTCATAGAGCAAATGGATAGCGCGGCCTGGGGCACAGTTGCTACCATGCTTAGTGCGTAGACCACCTAATGACATAGCATGGTCTTTGTGCAATGGTATTCAAATCGAGAACGCAGCGCAACTCTAGGGTCAAAGCCATCAGCAATCAGCTTCACAAATATATTTATAATCACGGGGATAGATTGACGTCACACTAAAAAGTCGGTTAACAGCCCGAAAAGCTCAAAGAGGTTTAATGTGCATGAAATTTTTAATATTTGCCTTTGGATTAACTGTCACCGCCATAAAGGGAATCGGACAGGCGTGTGGGCTCACGACTAGAGCGGCACCAGTTTAACCGAAACGTATCGGTAAGAATCAGTATCGATATCGAATAGGTTTTTTTTTTTCTAAATGCGAAACGCAGAGGGCTCTCAATCCTAATATTTAAAGGGGCAATATCTTGCATACCCCATCTATTCTTCTTACCTTTTTTCGCTGCTCATTGATAACATCTGACAGTAAGGTTTTTATCACAAACTTAACTAACTTAACACCTTTTAGAAATAAAAGAAACTCGCACTAAGGAACTTAAGCATTTGTTGGTTTTTAGTAGATACCTAACTATGGCAAAAGTTTGTGGTACAGCTAATTGAGTTCCAAACTGCTTGAACTCGATGCACTAATTATGAAATTACTTACCTACTGCTACAAATTAACCTCTGAAAAGAGCAGTTAAAGCAGATAATTAAAATTAGCGCAACGGAGAACAATTCCGAATGCACACAGAAAAAATAAGGTAATTAAGTTTCTGCACATTTTCATTACGTAAATTAAGAAGACTTCTGACAAAAAGTCTGTAAAAGGCCGTAATTGCCTTTATTGGACTTGCAATTGGCTCGTCCATTCTCAGTGATTTTTAAGGCAAAGGTCAAAGTGGAAAGTTCACGGAAATATTTAACATGTGGAGTAAATTTTCGGTTCTTTAATTAACATGTCCTTCAGTGTTGTACAGTCAGTATCAGAATGAAACTTTCAGAGTAGCAAAAAGTTCAAAAACTGTAATGATAGAGTCGTATGTTGTTTGTAAGGACACTCAATATGGCCCACTGGCCAAGCAGTTCTGCTGGCCTATGATGCGCCAAAATTTTGTCATGCCTTATTTTGCCTCCCGTTTGAATGGCTCCGATACTAGAAAAAACACGAGATATGTTCAACGCGAGAGTAAGCGAGAATAAGTTACTTAGCTGCAATGTCGACCACTCAAAGGCGAATGCAGCGTGTGACGCATGGTGGACGGTTGACCCAATGACTGAAAGAAAACCGTAGTTGGAACCAACGGAAGTTCATTCGTTTCACCACTGAGGGACAAACCAACTTATTTCTACCCAGTGTCCATTAATAGGGCCCAACGAGAAGTATACAAAAGCGTTATCCTTCACTGGCGGATATTGAAACTTTTTTTTCCCTATGTCCCCAGTGGTGGAACAAATGGTGGAGGACAGAGATACATCTGCGGGGTCGGATATTGGTGATGATGATGATTTCTTGTTCTGATTATTGATCACATCTCTGTGTCGCCGTCCGACGTGACGGCGCGAAGAATGTTATTTCATTCCTTGTTTGAGAAAACACTCGTACCGTGCTTATATCCTAGCATCAATATTATTGTATACAATAGACTCTTACTCGAAGTTGTAAAATCATCGGACAGCTGGATGCCTAAGTATAAATCGAGCCAGGAAAAATCACTTAGGGCAGTGCCGATATTTTTTAAAATACCAAATCAAAAAGTAGGTTCCAGATTTATTTTGTATTTTTTCATTTGTGCAAATAAGAGTATCGATTTATCCTTAATCGCACAAAGGGAAGTACACATGGCGGACTTTTTGCCAAGGGGTATTATTTACAATGAACCACAGGGTAGGACAGAGAAAGAAAGGCGGTGCACAAAATTAGCAACGAAAACCCAATGCGTTGAAACTTTTTATCGCAATGAAGCTCAAAATATGTGCCCAGGATGAGGTTAAAAGCACCAAGGCTGTGGTGGTGTCCTCGAGACCAACGGTGCAGGCGGTGTAATGACATTATAATATATTTAGCGGTTCTCGGAGGTCGGGAACTGGCCTGATGCAACCGGCAGGAATGCAGGCGGGCCTGAGGGTGACCACGCTTCCGGCAAGTCCTGAAACAGTTAAGTCTTGGGGGCTTTTAACTCCCTTATTCATAAAAACTCAAACAGCTCTTTAACGTTGCGTTCTATTCTTTAGCGTTGCGTTAGTTTTTATGAATAAGGGGGTTAGTGTTTCAAAGTCTAATCAGAATCTGAAGAGATTCCCATCGGGGTAGTCAGCCCAGTTTGCTGGTGGATGTAGAGAGGAGGTATGACTCCCCTCGAGCTGGGCTGGCCATTCCAGCGTAGCGCGCCAGGGGTCCACCGGCACCGAGTTCTAAACCAGAGATCACGGGGACTTCTGAATACGCGCTGAAGCAGGTCACCGGATTAGTGAGTAGTGTGGGGGTGTGTGAGGCTCGCCTACCGCGAGGCTGGCTTCACTCACCCCTGCCCTTCCCCCGGAGGGCCGGAAGTATGACCAGCGGCCGCACGTGACTTCTTCCGCGTGGACTTTGGTATTTTTTTTGTTTGTATATTGAAGCTTATGTCTTATTCTGGTGTATAAGCTATTATTATGTATTATTGTAGAGTTAGGCACATCTATCCACACATATAAACTATCGCACTTATGATATCAGTAGGATCATCAGTTTCTTAGTAGAATTCATCTTCGTAGAGTTTCTTGTCTTATTAGTTGGAGATTAGATAATTTTGGTGTATTTATAGTCCCTACTTTATTTCTTTAGTTATAATAACTATTTAAACCAATCGTGTGGTGACCAACGTGACTCACACAGCCATCCGAACCCTGCTATAATGTGACGAAACACCGATGACGAGGTGAGTTGTGTTCCAAGTATGTGCTAAAAACATTACCCAGAAGTAAACAATGCACTCGAGGTATTCTAGAGATAATGTTTGGGTGCGGTGAGTCCGTCGTTTCAAAGTTCAAAATGTCTTTATTTAAATAGACCTGTTACAAGTGCTTTTGAATCGTCAAAAACTAAATGAAACAAACAAAAATACACTTAATAATGGACTTAAATACTAGAATAGTTTATCTCATTCGGACGGGATTCGATTTACGAAGTATTTGAGAGGCAGTGTGTAGTTTTTATTGCTATAATTTAGTAAATATAATGGCTTTCGATGGTACCAACCGTATAAAGAGTGATAGGATTAATCTAACATTTCCTTTAAATTGCATGTTATCTTTTTATTTAAGGGAGGGTTATGTTGTTTTTCTCTGTTTCATTAGAATCGGTGTTCGATGTTTATTATACCTACATAATCCTTTTAAAATAGTTTCAGTTCTTTTTTTCGGGTATTCGAGGCGTATATGCTGAACCAAATGAGCTTGTCAAAATTAAAAGAAATTGTCAGTTAAATTATTTATATCTAATGTAGCTGTGACAATAAAGATCCATCTATTCTATTTACATCTGCGAATAAATATGACATGCGTTAAATTTGAACAGAAGATCCCACCTCAATTGTAGCTAGTAGTACCAAAATGACCTTTCACGACTTAGTAATAAAGTACTTAATACGAACTGTAAAAGTATATGGACTTGACCTGCGGTCTTCTGTACTGCACAACCGCATCGTTACGACTGTCGGGACGTCGTGTTACAACGGCATATTTGCATTTTAAGTCACTAACGTTCTTTGTACGCCCTATAAAACTTTTATATCGTTCGAAATTAATTTCAAACCTAACTTGAATAGCATTTACTTAAAGAACTGTTTTTGAGCACAATCCAAATAGTATTTTTTGCTTACTTTTAGTATGAAGCTCGACAATTCCACTTGAACTGAGAGAATTAACCTTTTGTCCAACTTCTGTGAAAAGAGCACTATTGCTTTGCAATGCAATTGAATTTACATTATTCGTAGAATTTTTTTCAAATTTCCATGGCCAAGGGAGCAATTTTGAATTCACACTTCAATCACATGTTCAATTTGGCATCTTGTAAATAAAAAGAGAAAACTGATTCAATGAGAATGCCTCTAGACATTAAGTCCGCCATCTGTCGCGCTAACACTGAGAGCTGCAAGTCATTTTTATAGGTAACTAGCAGCCGCCCGCGACTTCGTCCGCGTGGACTTAGCTGTAGGTAGGTGAAAAAAGATTTTCTCGCTTTAAAAAAGATTTTCCCGCTTTTCTGTTGAAATTTTCCTGAATTTTCTTTGCTATAAACCTCACGCAGCCTGAGACCTTTCCAACGAATGCAAAACCGTGGAAATCGGTTCTTGCTTTCTGGAGTTATAGGGTCAGGAAGGAAAACCCGACTTATTTTTATATAGTAGACTAGCAGCTGCCCGCGACTTCGTCCGCGTGGAGTTAGCTGTATGTGAAGAAAGATTTTCCCGCTTTTATGCTGAAATTTCCTGAATTTCCTTTGCTATAAACCTCACGCAGCCCGAGACCTTTCCAACGAATGCAAAACCGTGGAAATCGGTTCGTGCTTTCTGGAATTATAGGGTCAGGAAGGAAAACCCGACTTATTTTTATATAGTAGACTAGGTATAGGTTACTTGTGCTGAAAAAGTGGCACCCGAAATCAGGACTTTCGACCACCTGAGCAAAGCATTGGCAGTTTGAGATAACATGTATCTGTCTCGTTTAAAGAAAGAAAGAAAGAAAGAAAAAATGTTTATTGATTCTGAACATCGCAACAGATAAAAAACATACAGAACAAGGTGGTTAGTGGTTTACGCTCTAGTAAATAATCATGCTATCTTGTACACGGTCAAATTATAAGTACGTACGCCAGGGGACAATTTTTGACTTCGCGTCAGTACTGACATAACCTATCTACCTCTTGTACCCCCGAATTCTCAAACGACAATCAACGCTGAGCACGCGCTCACGCTCATGCTGTTCTCACTTCTCAGTTCTATTGACATTTTACTTGGAAGCATGAACCTGAGCGCGTGCTCAGCGTTGATTGACGTTTGTGAACTCCGGGGTTATTGTAACATCATTGATGATAGCTGATGTTTTTGTTTGGTAAAGGAAGTTTTGTTAAGGCGTAGTCGTCTAAACACGAAACATGTCACAACCGTGCGATGGACACGAGTAAACAGCAACGCTGTTAGACATCAATCGGCGCCGTGTGTGCGCGATGTTCGCCGATTTGTCCGAGCTACGGATACGCTTCGAACAAACAAACTACCGATACACTAGAGTATTGACGAGTAATCGAGACATTTTGGACACTGAAGTTTAACGCTAGCTTGAATATTCCTCTGCAAGGATCCACAATTTCACATGCCTCGTGTTTCATCCTGATTATCGCTACTAGCATGTTATCGGGTTGCTTTTTTTTTCAAACATTTAGTGCAAATTGCCCTCACCCAGTAACGCCGTCCGCCAAGGTCCGTGCCTCCGTGAGGCGCCTTTAGGCATGTTAATACCTCTGCGCCTACCCTACAGTCCGGTAAAGCTCTTGAAGCTCTGAATAGCAGTACTTAGTTACTCCGCCTGTTACATCATTGAGGTGCCCGTCGCGCAATTCGCCGGGTCTGAAATGGGATGGGTGACCACCTCAATCAAAATTTAGTGATGTATTTTTCGGACATCACTGTGCTTAGGCACGTTAAGCAGATGGTCCCGGTTGAAGTCGATAGATGTCAGTCGTTAAGCCTAGTCAGAGTCCTTAGGGAGGCTTGATAACATCTGACATGAAGGTTGCTCACTAACCTTACACCCCTCCAACAATACGCATTGAGCCCGCGTGTTGGAGTATGGCTCGTTCCACCTCATAGTTGAGGTGAGGCCTGTGCCTAGCAGCGGGACGCATATAGGCCGTTTATGTATGGGCCTAATAACATCTGACATGTTGGAGTAAGGCTCGCTCCACCTCATAGTTGAGGTGAGGGCTGTGCCCACCTAGGGACGTATATAGGTCGTTTATGTCATATATATTTGTATTATATTATATTTGTATTATATTCGTTTATTTTAGCTGAGACACTGTTTCTAATCAAATGCCATCGCCAATAGCCGTGGATCGTTGTGGGTTCCGTACTTTACAATGAAAAGCAGAACCTCTCGTCTAGGACTTCATAGTCCGTAAGGAATATCATGGATGAAATAAGACCCTTTGTCTCAGGAATGCGTGAATATATCAAGTTAGTTGAAAACATCAAACATTTAGATCCACGGTCCATAGGGACTGTAAACTACTTAGGGTTATTATGCTTATACTATACGCTCTTCTGAACAAAGTATCTACATTAAGCAGCTCTGGTATCTTATTAGTGTACAAAATCTCATTTATTTAATATAATTTATTCATCTCTTACCACTCCACTGAATGAAATGATACAGAAAGCCTGCTACACACAAACCCCGAAACGGTGATGTCGGTCCACAGGGGGTGATCTCTGCCGCGCTTACAGTAAGAGCAGTGTCGTTTTTTTCACACGTATATATCCTGTATCCTAACTGTATATGTTCTCGGCTATAGCTAACTATCCTACTAATATTATAAATGCGAAAGTTTAGTATTCACTTTCCATCAGGTGATCTGTCTGCTCGTTTGCCCCCTATCCTATAAAAAAAAAAGTTTGTTTGTGTGGATGTGCTGTGTTGCTCCTTCACGTAAAAACCAATGGATGGAGTTTATTGAAACTTTACAATAATGTAGCTCATACATCTGAATCGCGCATACTTTTTGTTTTTCAACTTAAGTCGACGCGTACGAAGTCCCGGGTGGCCGCTAGTAGGTATTAAAAAAAACTACTTGCTGCTCTAACTGTTAGCACGGCAGATCTATCTCCGTCGGACTTAAAGATAAATTATGAAAATTGCTTTTAATACTCTAACCTAGTCATTACAAATTTAGGCGTTAACTCTAGCCCTGCATCTCAATGTAGGTGATAATAATCGCTTTTGCAGCTGGCCTACTGTATCTATTTATTCTGTGCCGCTACTGAAGGCTAAAATGTTTTTTTCCTAAGACCCTTTGCTTCATAAAATATTACTCCACTAAAGATTCTTACATCCCAGAAATAGTTTCCCTTACTAATTTAACTCTTGAATATGTACTTAAGTATTCCTTAAGATGGTACATTAAGTTATTAAATAATTTACGAGCACCTGTCTTTAATCCTAGTTGTGGTAATATTTTTTTTTGTATATACCTTAATGGAAAAAAGTAAGACTTTTCACTTACTGAAAAAATTACAGTCTAATAACGTAGAGTGACTAATTTTGCGCCATCCTGTATAATTAATTCTACAAAGGAACCACAGACTTTCATAACAAATGAGTAAATTAGTTTAAATAAAATAAGGTTCCGTAGCCAAAAAGTCTGTCAAGGATTTTGCTCAGAAATTCTTTGTATAAACTTGAAATCCGTAATTCTACATAAGTGTAGATAAAATGCAAAAAAGGAACTTGAATTTGTGAGATCCGTCGTATACCCTAATCGATTTGTTATTTTCTACAATCTTTCAGTTTTCCGAAATGTGAGTTTCATCCCTGAATCATAAACGTCCACCAATTTTGAGCAATTGATGTGACGATGCTGTCCCGTGTAATGTCTATAGAACTGAAAGTAACAGCTACACTTATGGCGAATGCTCAACTTTGATTGGCGTTTAGAAGTCTAAAAAACGCCTTTTTAATCTCGGCTGCTACCTCAGAACGAATGGGAGTAGGCCACCAGTTCTAATCTACGCTTATTCCGTGCTTCTGTGTATACTTTTTGCTGTGGATTAATTTGGACTTTCGACAACTGGACCACAGTAAACAGGGAACAGTAAAATATCTACATACAAACGTGCCGCTCTCGGTTTGAATGAGTGCGTGCGCGTCGCGTGCCGCCGTGTAAGTGAGTCGGCACGCGATTTCACGTACTTACACGCTGGAATAAAATATAGAGGAATAGGTGGCGGCAGTACGTAAGGGCTGTGCCGCGTGTCTGTGAGCACGCTAGGCTAAAAACTCGGCGGGCGGCCTTAGATAACCTACTGTTATGTTTACTGTGACTGGACCATACTCGCATCTAGATACTAACCCACATTCATAACACTTTGAACACACGAACTTTGAGTTTGGCCTTAATTAAAAACTAAGAAATCTGCTCGTTGATTTCATTTTAAAATGATGTCCGAGTTAAATGATATGATATCACAAGCTTCTCAGATAGAAAATAAGAATCTATTTAATGCTTCAAGAACCCGTGTTCAGATTTTAACGCAAAACTATTCAGTCTTGGTAAGCTGAATGTGTTAAACAGGTTTATTAATAAATATAATAATAATAGTAAAAAATCTTTCTAAGTTGAGACTTAGAAAGATTTTTTACCCAGAAGTAAATTTGATTTATCCAACTGTTTGAAAAAAGCAACACAAAAGGGAAGAGTGGGAAAAAAACTCAAAATCGCCATTAATAGAGATCCGAAAAAGTTTAAATAGTGACTGCCAAAAATTTTTTTCACTGGTTAAAGTTACAGGTTCTCATTTAGTATCACTATCACCTTGATTTAAAATAAAGATACAAAGCAATAAAGGCATTTAAAAATTGTACGAATCGAAATCTAGTCTTCCAACTAACAAGATTAAAATATGATTATTTCCTTTCAGGTATGGGATAACATTGAATTTAATAAGAGGAACTACAGCGCCGACTCTTGAATATTTCAAAAGGGTGTAAAGGTAAGGTTCACGTGGGTTTGTTTATTTAGGTATACCTGGTACAGTTCACCTCAGCTCAAGGGTAATTAACACTGGGTTTGATTCGTACGTAGATCGTGACGTCATTGCAATCAAAGTTCAAGGTGGCATTTCGGCTAAAATCACTTCAGAACTCGGTGCTTCACGCTTACTTCAATCATCAATACGCTTCACTTTGAATTAGTATTTTATTTTCTCTCATTTCTTATGTAAATAATTTAAAAATGTTATTTGGCTTAGTTCTTTTCTCTCAAACAACCACAGTCGCGTAGAAATTGAATTTTAAAGATAACTCACCACGAGCGAAGTGAGTTTTGGCACCAACCGGAATAGCATAGCAGGTTATTCTGCCAGTTTGACTGTACATACGCACAGTTTATGTAGAAATTCGAACAATGAGGTTTAACAGGTTCATACAATACATTACAATGGGTTTTCTATTGTTATATTTTCTAGTCAGGACCTGTTAATATTATGTATTTAACCTAAGGACCACTTTGTAGGTATAGACTTCGACGTCACGCACCAATCGGCCCATAATGGCAGGCGTTAAAAGCGCCTGGAAAAGTTTGTTTTATTTAATGATTTATAAATACAGAATGTTACAAAAATAGAGGGTTATACAAACTCCTGAAAGGAGTCCCTTGTTAATTTCTTACAGTCGTAGCTTTTGATAAGAATTTCGAGTAAATTAACGTAAAATAAAAACATCGATCATAGAACCCAGCACTAATTTGGGTTCATGGACCCAAGTTGACCCTAACCGGTAGTGACCAGTAGCGACCTCCTTTGATCACGCCCCTACGTTATAAATCGATAAATCGAATCAATATCGACATTTTGGTAAAAATTGAATGTACGTTTTTATCGTAACCGTTGAAGATGTGAAAGTTTTTTTGAAACACCCTGTAAGTATACTACATTTTGCATTTTTGGTGATGAATACCTATCATGTCAGAAAACTATTTATCCATCATAAAAAAAAATAAAAAAGTCAGTGCATATTCCCTATTAGCATCTTGCAATAATTTTAAGCGACTATTCGACAAGTTTGTAACTGTAACGGCGTATTGGTCGACTTGTCGACACAATTTGATAGATTTGACAGGTTTTCAATGTTTTATAAAACTTACAACTGTCACTTGTGACCTGTCACTGACAATTGTAAGTTTCATGAGGGGCCCAGACCGGGAAGTTATATAAGTTTTTCTCCATTTGGGATTCCGTCGTGAGCGGAGATGCATGTTTAACTTTTGTCCTGTTTATTCCTTAATTTGAGTTTTTTGTTTGTGAATGATTATGTCACTTTCTACCCTGTTTTCTTATGGTGAATATTCCACACACGTCCTTATTTGGTTAGGACTACCTATTATTTGGGCAATTTGTCTCGATTCCGGCGACACAGCGATCGCACACCATAATTGATAAATGAAAGTTTATGTTGTGAGTCTACCAGATCTATTTTTAGGTGTATTTCTATCACAACTATCCTTTATATGTTAAAAGCGCAGAGATGATATTAGCTATAATCAATGTTCAAGGAAAGGTGCACTTCAAAATTAATTGACTGGCTATAAAAGATTATCCATGTAAATACATTTAGTTATCTTACATTATAACACATTACTACTCATTACTACTCGTATACCAAAATGCTGCTATCACGCGTGATGATTATGACCTGTGTTTAAAATTATAAGGAGCACTATTTATTAACTTTTTCACAATTCCAAATCTGGGTTATTTCTTTTGCTTTGGCGAAGCAAAAACTAAAACGGACTACGGAGAATTCGTAACCCAGAATAATGTTAGCTATTCAACGGTGGTATTTTACAATAATAAACTCGCCAGTGAATAAAGTACGAGAATCTACCCATTTTAGCATAATGCAAATTTACATTTCTTTTTCTCTTACCATAAAGATCGAACATAATTAAAAATGTATTTAGATTTTGTAAACTTTTGAGGCGCCCATGACGCAGTTGTGATAGTGATCGGCGACGATCGCTGTTGTAAAGCAACACACGCCGGGTCGGAAATAGGATGGGTGACCACCCTGACCGAAATTTAGTGATGTGTATTTCAGGCATCTCCGTGCTTCGGAAGGCACTTTAAGCAGTTGGTCCTTTTTGACGTCGCTAGATGTCAAAAAAAAAATATCCACCGATTGGGTGCCCCAAAACATGAAGAGGTCTCGCGGCAGACCTAGAAATCGATGGCGGGATGAACTAAACGCTCACCTAGAGGACTGGTCTACCATAGCTCTGGACCGTACTAAGTGGGGAAGTGGTGGGGAGGCCTTTGCCCAGCAGTGGGACACTTTAGGCTAATAATAATAATAATAATAAACCCGCAGGGGCGGCTCTTATGAGCTGTTGGTGCGTTACGACACCACGGGTTAACCCGACGTTACCGCAGGGCAGCTTGTGGCGAGCTGTTGGTGTGTAGCGACACCACGGACCCGAGTTCCCCCGAGAGTCGGTCAGGCCCTCCATCTTCGCTTGCCTTCACTGGCCGGCTGGAGTGGACCCCAGTGGGGGCCGCAGGACTCTCACCTCTGGCTTGCCTTAACCGGCCGTCCAGAGTGGGGCGTTAGAGCTGAATGCTCGCAGGGTGGAAGTGAAACATGCCTAAGTCGCGAGTTGGGGAGGTGGGAAACCACCTCGTAGAAAGCGGTGCACACCTCTCGACACCCTGAGCCGCTCACGGCCATGTTGCCGCCTTTGCTGACCTTATGCGTCAGCACGTATAGGTAGCCCATTTAGTGAGCGGCTAGTCACCGTCTGCCAGGAGAGTAAAGATTGAGACAATTTGCATGGCAGACGTCCGATGTCCAGGCAATAGCCCAGTTAACCGGTCCATTGAAAATTCCCCTCCATAGCCTGGTCTTTTTTGCCTTTTTACTGTACAATAGTCCTTGCCTCTTCCGGGTGTTGTCTTTGGGTAGATATTTATTATTTATCAAGAGACAAAACCCGGCAGACATTTCAAATTAGAGTAAATGGTACCAAAAAGCCTCTACGTGTTGGCTTCGGCCCCACGCAAGCTTCAAAGGACCGGGTCCCCATGGACCCGTGAACTTCCAAGTACCTACATAATAATAATAATAATAGGTGTCAGTCGTCAAGCCTAGTCGGAGGCCTTAGGGCAGCTTGATAAAATCTGGCATTTTAAGGTTGCTCACTAACCTTCCAACTCTCCAACAATCCGCACTGAGCCCGCGTGTTGGACTATGCTTCAATCAACCTCATAGTTGAGGTGAGGCCTGTGCCTAGCAGTGGGACGTATGTAGGCCGTTTATGTATGTATGTATGTTTGTAACCTACAATGTTTTATAAATCATATTTTCTCATTCCTAAAAAAGCCCTTTCAATGCACAGTGGCCGTTTCTACTTTTCTAGGTATTAATCTATTAAACCAATGGAACAACTCAAGTTACTACATTTTTATGGTTGAAGCCTGACTTATGTAACTGTTTTTGTTATTGTAATTATGTCAACCGTTAAAAAGTACCTGAATCAAGTTGAATGTCAAACAGCGCTTACCGTTATGTATTTCCAATTTACAGACACAGGCATAAAACATAAGCATTAACGATATTTACTAAAGATCTGAAAACCTGAAAAAGACATTGGGTCATGTTGGCAGGAATCGAACCCGCATCTTTCGCTAACCGACTGCACTAACCACTATGCTACCGAGACCATTACCAGACCGGCCGAATTTTTCTGGTATATTTACCCTATGAGCCAGGGTGATTTTAACGATATTACCGTATTGTAGAGACTACAAGCGACATGTAGCATTCTCAAAAAGAAAAAATGGACAATGGAAAATTAAGATAAGATAAATAATCTTTATTGCACAAAAATACATTTTACAGGATTTCGGTAAAAAGAACGTGACTTGTACAATTCAGGCGGTCTTATCGCTACAAAGCGATCTCTTCCAGACAACCTTCGGTGGAGGAAAAAAAAAAAAAAGAAAAAAAAGGTGGAGGAAAAATTATTCCTCGTAAAAGAGGGCGAGGGAGATACGCCTGTGAAAAAGGTCTTTAACTTCCATTTCAGGTAAAATGGGTGTCTATGAAGGCAATAGAATAGCAACTAAACCTAATCGGACCCAAATAACTCGGATTTCAAGGTGCCCGTGGCGCAGTTGTGACAGTCATCGGCGACGATCACTGTTGTAAAGCAACACACGCCGGGTCGGAAAGGGGATGGGTGACCACCCCGACCACGTTGCACGTTATCAGTTGGTCCCTTCTGACGTCGCTAGATGTCAGTCGTCAAGCCTAGTCAGAGGCCTTAGGGTGGCTTGATAACTTCTGACACTAACCTTAAACCCCTCTAACAATCCGCACTGAGCTCGCGTGTTGGAGTATGGCTCGTTCCACCTCATAGTTGAGGTGAGGCCTGTGCCCAGCAGTAGGACGTATATAGACCGTTTTTGTAACTCGGATTTTTCTCAAAGTGTGTAGATTTTTCTGCCTTCAGCTTCTGTATTCTGTGCTTCGGCGTCGAATATTGCCCATGGGATGATCTGCATAGTGTTTTCACAGATTGCATCTCTAAACACAACGTGTAAAATCTTCTAGCTAGTTTGAAACAAGAATAAAATTGTTATATTGTTTTAGTTTTCAATATTTGACATACTTATCCTTACTAAAAGCCAAAGCTAAGTGCGAGTCGGACTCGCGCACGAAGGGTTTCGTCCCATCATCGAGTGAAAAATTGCATAAATGTTACGTTTGGTGTAGAGAAGATATTGATATTAGTTCATTTTTTATTTCTTAAGGTAATAAACAAGGTA
The DNA here is from genome assembly GCA_950022985.1 of Udea ferrugalis. Taxonomy (NCBI): domain Eukaryota; kingdom Metazoa; phylum Arthropoda; class Insecta; order Lepidoptera; family Crambidae; genus Udea; species Udea ferrugalis. Next base: position 3,006,579 of record OX465521.1, read on the forward strand.
ACTACATATTCTGTAAAAAGGAGAACAACCAGGTCTCGAACAAAATATATCCAAAAATGAAAGTGCCGACCAGACAAAAATAATACTGGATTCTTATTGGAAATGACGCCTCGTAGATTTCTTACTAGGACAGCAACCGTCTACAATTAACCCTTAGACTGCTATTTCAGTTTGAAATTACAGACAGCCAGACAGCCAGACAGACAGCCAGACAGACAGCGGAGGCTTAGAAATAGGGTTCCGTTTTTCCTTTTTGGGTGCGGAACCCCAAAAAGGGCAGATTGTTCACAAATGTTTTAGTTGAAATATTTTTCTAAGTAAATATGTAGTGTGTGGCTTCGACTAGAAAATTCACCAATAAAATTCACCTTGTGTATTTCTAACGAAGTTTATTTACGGAGTTAAGTCACAGACATGAACAAATAGAGCGTTATGCAACGTTAGTAAGGGATTTATTTTGCATATGTCGATGACATGTGGGCGTGACATAAAGGTTGAATTTTCGATTCTATTCTAAATTGAGAAAGGCTAGTTTTGCATCACGAGACGTTGTGTAACGTTTGCCGTTCTGTTAATATTACATATCCCTATACCTATTTTGTTAAGGTGCTTTTATAAAGAGATCTCCCGATACAGGTGCTAACAGCAATACGTAACGTAACTGCGAGTTTTTATAAGTACTTTAGAATATGTCTTATTCAGATGCATAAGCTATATTACTGTAGAGTTTCATTTAAATCCATCTATTAGTTCTTACGTGTTGAAAATGGAGTAATTTTTCCCGTTTTCCCAATATTACCCTTCACTGCTCTGCTCCTATTGATCGTAGCGTAATGAAAAGTATACTTTAACCTGCCCAAGAGTATGAAGAATAATTGTGCCAAATTTCGTTAAAATCAGTCGAGCAGTTTTTGTTTCTATAACGAATATACAGCAGACAGACAGACAGAAAGACAAAAATTTTACTGATTGCATCAGTAGCGATCCCTAATCGCACCCCTTGATAGTTATTTCTTAAATATATTTCATGTACAGAATTGGCCTCTCTACAGATTTATTATAAGTATAGATATATATATAGATCACGTTTTGCATAACCACTGTCTTGAAAATGAACTTTGTTGAGTTTTCTCGTCTCCTTTCCTACGCCATGCCTGAAAACGAAGGTTTTTAACCCGTTATTTTGTCAGCCTTAGCCGAAAAGTGGATAATAAGTTAAGGTTTCAGTCAGTACTTATGAATCCAACTTAATGGCGCCAAAATTCCGGATTTGTGTTGTGGAAACATAATGAAGACTCAGCTAATTTTTTGTATTGTAATCACAATTTATAACGAGAAAATGTTAACCTGCTATACAATATAAACGCTATTCTTCATTGTTATGAATTGTAAAATAGGGATTCTTATCCTACCTTTTGATTGTTATCACATGTCCATAATGCGATGGACATGGTACAGTAAACCACACATCTAGCGGAACATATTCATTGCAAAATTACCTTTAGTGCATCGACATAAGGTGATAGGAAATATGAAATGTACATACTTATCCTTTGGTTTTCTGTACTATACTGATTCGTTTGCATGCGCATTTCGTTCGATACTATAAACTGAGCTGCAACAGCAATTAGGTGTTTTGACCTTTTATTTCCTATGTTTTATGGCCAAAGCCAGGCAACTATCCTATAACGCTGAAGATCGTCGGTTCGATCACCTCCCAGGACAAAGATTCGTGCCGAACATTTTGTGTTCATCCTGGTTTCGGGAGAGTTGGTTGAGTTTTCCTTTTTGATTGTTTATGTAACGTTTAGTTGGTTTTCATACGATCCTCTAGCTGAGGTTTGTCTATAAGGTATCGTGTGTATCGGCTTTGTAATATATCACTAAAATAAGTGACAAGAACGATTTATACCTCCATTCAAAGTTGTGTTGTTTCATTTGCTGAGCAATTTTGACCAGTCTTTGACATATCAAAATTATTATTTTAATAAAACATTTTCACTAAATAATACATCCATCCACTAAACAGTTTTGATTGTAGAACGCGCTAAGCCTCTTGGACATCGCAACACCAATAGCGGTAGCAACAGCTGTTCCGCCGAGCCAAACGGTTGCTATAACTAACAACCGCTTTCATTAATACCAGTGCACTAATGCTTCGTTCTAATGCTAGTTTAAGCAAATACCCACCGATAGCTTACCGTTCAAAGCAAAATGTTTGTGAAAGAGATACAAAGGGAAAATGCACTGGAAATTGGGCCAGAGATTCCAGGTAGCAAATCGGTGGTTTTTCGCGCGTAAAAGCGGCAGGCAGTGCCGGCGGCACACAATAATCTATACTTGATATTAATGCGAAAGTGACTTTGTCTGTGTGTTTCATTTGTCTCTGTTTCGTTTTCAAGCTTAAACTATTGAAGCAGGTTTACCAGGTAGAAACGACCTTAGGAGAGGGCATAGGATAGTTTTTATTGCGGCTTGAAAGAGATCAATTAAGGGATTCTTATGAAATGTGGTCCTCGTCGAAGATTAAGATCATGAAACTTTAAGGAACTGAATAGGAAATCAATCACGGCACCAACCGTTTTGGTAACTCATTCATAATGCGTACAGCAAGGGAGTGGAATGAGCTTCCCGCTGAAGTGTTTCCACAGCAATATAACTTGGGCCTCTTTAAGAAGAGAGTGAACATCCATTTGTTAGGCCGGCATGTACCACCTTAGGCCACATCATCACTTACGATCAGGTGAGATTGTGGTCAAATGCGCGCCTAATTGAGATAAAAAAAATATATATATTTCTTCCACCTACTTAGAGTTTTTGACATTTCGGGAGATAAAAGTTCGTATGGAAGTTCATACAAATATGCTTAGGCTGTTGATGATGCTGTTTTATCTTCTTATTGTCAAAGGACTATTATTCATCCGCTATCGGAGTCAATCCAAAAAAAAAAACTTAGTGGCACGCTAGCCAAATATTATGATTTCTCAAAGCAAAGTCTACTGGCCTTCGTTACGCGGGCGAAGCCGCAGGCGGAAAGCCAGTCCGTTTTAACTTAAAGGCCTATGAACATAATGTGAGTATATCACATGACTGGGGCTGACAGTGGCCCTCGAAAAGACAGAGACCATCTGGTTTCGGGGGCCACGGCAGCGCCGAGCGCCGCCTGATGCGCACATCATGCTCGGGGGTGTCCGGACGGCGGTAGGGGCCGAGTTGAAATATCTCGGCTTAACATTAGATCCTGGGTGGCACTTCACAGCGCACTTTCGTGCACTGTCACCCAGGCTAATGAGGGCGGCTGATAGCCTGAGATGGCTAATGCCCAATTTAGGCGGGCCTGACTCAAAATGCCGGAAGCTTTATTCCGGCATTTTAAAAAGCATGGCGCTTTATGGTGCGCCCATATGGGCAGCGGCTCTCTCCAGAAAAGATAATGTCCGCCTCCTACGAGCGCCCCAACGGGCGATTGCGCAGCGGGCCGTGAGAGCCTACCGTACAGTAAGCTTCTCTGCGGCCTGCGCGCTCGCAGGCTCCCCTCCGTGGGAATTGGAGGCGGACATATTGGCGGTTGTCTACCGCTGGACGGCCGCCAAAAAGGCTGCGGACGAGCCATACTGCCCCGATGAACGGGAGGCCGTCCGTAGGAAGGCCAACGAGGCGTTGGTTCGCCTTTGGGCGGCGGACCTACGCAGCGCGGAGTACGGCCTCCGCGTAACAGAAGCCATAGCCCCGGTCCTGGATCGATGGCTAACAAGGACACATGGCTCCCTCTCATACCGGATGGTGCAAATTATGACGGGGCACGGTTGCTTTGCCTCGTATTTGCACCGCATCCAAAGAGAGGGAGCTCCACACTGTTTTGAGTGTGGCGCTGCGGACGATACGGCCCACCACACCCTAGCAGTGTGTCAGAAGTGGGCCCCACAGCGCAATGAGCTAGTATCGAAAGTCGGACAAGACCTGTGCCTTCCAAGCCTCGTCCTAGCCATGTTGGCGGACGAAGACGCCTGGAAGGCGGTCGCCACCTACTGTGAAGAGGTGGTGGCTGAAAAGGAGGCCGCGGAGCGCATACGGGAGCAAGATCCCGCTGCCAACGCGCTCCGCAGGGCGAGGAGGGGAGGGAGACGGCGAACAGTTGCCCGTCACCTCCAACCTCTTCGTGGAGGAGGCCAGCTGGCGCGTGGTACGGGGGTACCGGCGTCGGCATTGCACGGGCCACCTCCACTGCCTGGTACCCGGCTACTGGCCCCTCCCTGCAAGGGGGGGGGCGCTTCCTTCCCGCCGTGTAGGCGGGCTCCGTCCGGGGGAACCGCGTAGGAAGCATCGTGCCAGTCACCGCAGTTCCCCCAACATGGACGATGAGAGGGAGTCCCGGAGTTTTTAGTGGGTATGCCATTTTGTCAGTGGTGAGTCCCACATAACCCGTCTGCCCCCCGGTGGACGGGTATGCGTAACGTCATTTCCTCCGGGTCAAAAAAAAAAAAAAAAAAAAGTATATCACATGACTGATAGTTGTTTTAATTAAGAAGACACCGGCCAAGAGACTTGGCAATTACTCTTAGCACAAATAGTCCCCCTACCGTCGTCAAGGCGCAGTCCGCAAATTTCTATAATTCTCCTCAAATTCCCAACGTCATATTCAAAGCATTACATCATAACAGTCAAGTTTGTTACCTATAAACGTTTTATTGCACTCTATTTATAACTGCAAGTTCGTAAAATGCATCCGGTGACGCAAATCAACGACAGCAGGATAATAAATCCAATATCACATAAACTGAAGTGACAAAGTTACGATAGTCAAATAATTATCTTTTGCACCATGGAAATGAGTCAGTTCAGTGTCCACACGAAGGTTAGACTCGAAGTAAAAGCACCGGAAAGCGGCCTCAAACTTTATACCCCCATGCTTGGTGCTTTTTCTCATGGGGGGAATTCCTTTTCTCTGGGGTAGCTTAATGCTCTAGCTCAAGAACTATGGGAAGAGTCACACTCGGAGTTTTCTGATAATAAAATCCAAAATAATGTCATTCGACATAAAAACAAGATCACCGCCATATCTCTCAGGATTTGTGAGCTGCCACATTTGCCGTAAAACCGAATACCGATAGGGTCGATCGCGTGGGCTACGGGTACTTGACCCTTGGTCTACCTGGGTGGATGTTCTAGAATAGAGAGAGACCTCGTATCGGCAAGTGTAGCGAGCGGCGCCCTCAGGCCTGATGGAGCAACCACTGGCGAAATTCTGCTTGCAAGAAATTAATCTGGCTTGCTGAGGGACGCCCTTACGGAACGTAGATGGACAACCTATCAAATGTGGCAGAATTTAGGTGGATGCAGGTCATGTACAAGTCTCCTAGAATATAGAGATAATTTCATATCTAGGATCTATAATCTTAATGCGCGTTAAAGGTAGTGATGTTCATAAATAACTTGAACTTTATTTTAGGACCATGCCATTTTAGCTACCTGCTAAGTACCTGTTATATTCATTTATTTATGATCAGAAAAGTCCATAGCTGGTCAATTCAATCAAAAATTGCACTTTAATATTTGAAAATATCGACAGTGACAGTCTTATAGCGTGGTCTAGTCAGATAGCGTGTAAGCTTTGAGCTAGACAATTCAGTTTGGGTCACGTTTGAGACAAAAACTATCATGGTCTTTATTACCCCTATTTAATTCTAAAATCTAGCGACTCTTCTGTTGCCGGGAATTTAGTTAGTCAAGTCACATTCAATAACTCTCAACACCTCTTTAAGAGACAACTCTTCTGTACAAATTACGATCCGTCAATCCACTTAGGACAATAATCTTTGATGACCGTATAAACTGGGTCAGCAGGAATTATAATCAGCCATAATTTTATATAAATAACTTTGCCCAGTAATAATTTTATCATATGCACGTAAATATAAATCTTTACGTTGAAAACATATTTTATGATTTTGGCTCAAAATTTTGCTATAAAACGAGAGGCACTGACTGGTAAACAAGACGTCAATGATCAAGATTTAAAGCAATTTTGAATTATGTTTATAAATAATGAAAATCAATGCCCTCCCTGAAATGGATATGGCTGGTAGCTATAACTAAAAAGTAGAAAGCGTTGGTGCGACGTCCTGGCAGACTTTGGCAGAAGATATGTCTGTGCTTATGTATAACAGTGGACAAGTTTGGGAAACCTTTGCCCAGCTCTTAGACCTTGAACGTTAAAGAATAAAGAAGTCAAAAGTAATATTCCTAGAATACCTCAGTTAGTTAGAGCGTTAACATTTAATATTTATGATCTTCATAATAATACAGTTTGTTAGGTACTATACGAAATCTTTTACTGGAACCGAGTACCTTTGACACAAAACTTCGCAGAAATAGAAGTTTAATTGAAAATATGCACGCGCCTTTGAGTTTTTGTGGTTTTGATATGAAATGTTGTTTAAAGACATGTATGTAAAACCAAAACAAATTGTGTACTCCTAGTATAGAATTGATTGCATTTGCATAATTAGTCTTTTTTTTTTAACTATAGGAATTTATCTCCGACCGTTCCAAAAGATAGTAAAATACAGTAGAAGTTATATTATTTCATTTGATATGAGTAATTACAATATAAAAAAAAGAAATATCTACACTTAGAAACCAAAAATAAAAAAAATACTTATAAATAAATATTTACAATAAAAAAAACATTATTAAAGAAATATAATAATTTTCAGATGCTGATAGCCCATAGCGTGGTGGTGCTAGCGTCGCAATATTAAGGTAGAGCTCCCAGGAAAGCCATTGAAAGTACAATTACGTGGCAAAAATGCAATCTATTTGTTCCCTGCACAGCACAAACATTCGTGTGAATGCACGTGTCTGTTTATATTGGTCTGGGTATTTCACATGTATATACAAAAACAAAGGTATTTAAGTATGTTCATCCGATGTCTAGTTCACATAGTGCAATATTTGTTTTGTTAGGGGCTGGACTGCGCTGTGTGGGAAAACGTCTACGAAAAAATTTGACTGATATGTTCATGCACACGAATTCTTGCACTGCGCGGGGATCGAACCCGCGAACTTTTAATGTAGTACCCAACTTCCTAACCATTACACTAAATCGGTTGTAAGTTTTTGTATACTGTAAGTACCCATTATTTATATTATTTAATATATTAAGTCTATTATTTAGTGTATTTTAGTTTGGTTAATTAGTTCTTAACGATTTAATTTATTACACAAGTGTGTAATATTGGTGATTACCGCCGAGGCGCCATTGAGACCCGAGCCGTAGGCGAGGGTCTTAAGAGAGCCGAGGACGGTAATCATCAATGCACACGCGTGTCATACGACGTTTTTCAACACAATTGTGAAGAAAATAATGTTAGAAACTGATTTTATATAATATAAATAAAAAGTTTATTTTATATACTACCTGCTCGTCAATGGCACATTATGTCTAATGTTGTACTAGATTCCATTATGCCCTAAGGCATTAAGTGATTTGAATTTGAAATGCAAGGCCGTGTAGTCAAAAATGTTTAGGTGCAATGAGATTTTATTCTGAGGTAGGCTGTGTGTTATCGTTTTCTTTGCATATTAAAAAAAAGAGAAACATGAAAGCTTTTCAAAACTTCGAATGTCGAACTGGCCACTAATAAAATAGACTTGGAGCATTCTTGTAATATTGTCTTAGAAAATAAACGACAGTAAAAGAAAAAAGGCGCCAACCACTCAAATAACTATGCTGATAAATTTAATGTCCAAAAGAATCTTTGCACATACTTAATGTTTTCGTTTATTCATTCTTATAATTTGAAATAAATATTTTTATTTATATTATTATACACGATCTTTTTTGTATCGAAACTTTTTAAGAACAAAGCAATTCAAACTATAAAAAAAACTCTATAACTCACTTGTGAATAATGGTAATGAAAAAGCCACAGTTTGATTATAGGTGTCATTATGTGCCTAATTGCAGTGAAATAAGAGCCACTTTATGAGCAAGTGTGTTGAAAAGGTATTTTGAATTGCTTTTATGTGCCATCCTAGCTGTGTTTCCCAGATTCATTATAACAGTTGAATCTGCGGATCTTACATAAGCTTTAGAATAAATGCACACATTAAATAGACAAAGGTTTTTTTCACGTTTTCTTTTATCTTCTTTTTCCACTGATTAGCTTTTTGTGCAACAACAACAGTGCTTTCTTTTTGTTTTTAAAGCAAGCATTGCATACTTGGGTTTCACAATGTTTCCTGGATTAAGATTACTTTAGAAAATATTTTTTCATTGTTGTTACTTTGAAAAGTTACCACATAGTTAGATAGGGTTTTAATCATACATTTTTGCTATAGTGGTCATTTTTTATCGTTTATTTAATTCTTAACCTTCAATAAAGAAACCTAAAAGAACATTCGTTCTAAATCGAATAAATGTATTTCTAAATAGAGGAAGTAATATTTATTTGTTTGTACTACTTAGTATCTTGGACACCATGATAAGTCCCTGCGCGTACATTTTCTGCTTACTTTTTTTTTTAATATTAAATTATACTCGTGATATGTCTAGGTTTTCCGTTTGTTATTGAACTTAGTAACATTGAATCATGATCTTTAATTTTAACTAGTTTCGCGTAACGCGTGGTGCAACGTTGCAGGCGCGACAGTCGGAATGCAGTCGGCAGTGACTTTCCGTACGCCTTATTTGGTCGGCGAGGTCGCGCGACTGTACGCCGCGGCTTGCTGGCGACTGAAATTAATTTATTTAACACTAGCTGACCTGGCAGACGTTATGTCAAATGCTTCTAAACTTTAGCTATGGAATAAATGTTTGACATGCACTAAATACGCTGTACCTAATTCAAATATTCACAACTGTCTACTGCATCATTAGCAAAGAAGTACCACTGCTGAACATAAGTCTCCCCTATTGATTTCCAGAGTGTGTGCGGCTTGCATCCTCCGGATCCACTGGGCCCTTTCAACCTATGAAGTATCATTTATAAGCCTTTTCTGAAGTTTCACATACCAAAATTAGCCAAATTAGTGTAGTCGTTCTTGAGTTTCAGAAAGTATAGCGAGAAGCAATTAGAGATCGTCTAAGCTGTAATGGCGCGCCCCTGTACTACAACTACGCATACAAGTGGAGGGGCGCGTCATTTCATCTTAGACGATCTCTAGTGAGCTTTAAGCAGCGTATAAGTGACGTACGAAGACTTCACAAATACGTATTAAAATTACGTAGGCTTTGAAGCAATTAATCAACAGCACAAAGATATGGAAAGTAAGTAGTCAGACCCGTCCACACAACTAATTAAAAGATCACAATCACTAAACATTGTAAAGCGTCAAACAATGCTAGCGAAGTTCCTTATCCTAAGTTTGTTGGTACCTTTCACTTCTGTTCGGATTCAGCTTTCGCTTCAAAAGGCCGAGAGCAGTTTGAATGCGGTTTCGTGCGAAACTGAGTCGTGCGATAGTAAAGCGCGCGATATTGGGTCGTGCGACTTTGTGTGACGAGCAGTTTAGCGCTGTGGTTATGAGCGCCAATTGAGATTCGAAGGATCGAGGGTTTGATCCATACAGCGTCACCTAGCCGCAAATCTTAGTTTCGGTAAGCTTTGAAAGAAAGAAATAACTTTTATTAATCGGGACAACGTAACCCACGATGAATGAAATAACAAAAAGGAACCAACATAAAACAATGAAACAAAATCAATTAACAACATGAGAACAAAAAAAACATAACATAGGAGCAGTTCTACCTGGCAGCGGTGTTACAATGCCCAGAAAAAAAGCCTTGTAAGCAAAGCTTGTACCTACATGGGAACTAAGTTCCTTAATACTCACTCAAATACACACATCTTTTAAAAGAAAAATCTGTCTTTTTTTAACGTCCTTACGATTGTACAATAATGCTACTACAATAAATTTCTTTATACAATCTGAAAGGGCAGATATAGCAGTTAATGTGTTCTAAAAATTTCTACGTTGGTAGGATCAATGTTTTAATTTTTACAGCCTCCCAAATAGCTATACTTTGTATGAAAATGCTTGAGATATCCCTAGACTCTTTTGAGCAGTGTATTATACTCTTTTTGTGAAGACTTAACACTCAGATTACTACAAATAGACACACTTTAGTCTGTTTGGCAACGCCAGGTAAAACGAATGCAATCCGCCCATGAAATGCATAGGCAAAGTTCTGAGAACGATCGCGGTTCGTATCGTCGCCATTTAAATCGCAAATGATGTCATTTCGGCGCCATCGGATCGTGTTGCATTGTGTTGTTGCACCATTTAAGTCCGAATATGCATATTTAGGTGACTAAACGTTCGAAGAATTTGATTTGTAAGCAGAAATATTATTGTTGACCAAAGCACTGCAATTATTCGTTACTACTGGGACCTTACGATTATAATCTATCCGATCAATAGGAATTAGATTTTCTCAATGTGCGACTATAGCGCCGGATTGTTACAATATTTTTCGGACACTATGTGAACTAATTGTTAGGAGAATCAGAATGGTATGACCTGCTTTTTAATTTCAAAGCAAAAAACTTAAGACTTAGAGAAACTAGCACTTCCTAGTTCAAAATAGAAGATGGTAAAATCGGGTACTTTAGGAATGATTGTAAAATATTTATTAAAATTCCAATGCATATGAAAAAGAAGAAAATATCATTAAATTCAGAAGAAATCTGAAGCAACATCTAAGTTGAGTTTTTTAATGAAGAGTTATAAATGTTTGTGATTGTAAATTAGTGATTAATTGGTTGTTTTTTTATTTTTATATCTTTTTAACCTATTTTATCCCACTGCTGAGCAAAAGTCTTTCCCAATTTCCTCCATAGGTCTCTATCCTGTGCTAGGCCAAGCCAGTCCTCGCTATGGTGCCACAGTGAGTTGGTTTTCCACTTATTTTTTTGATTACGGTGCCCTTACAGGGTTCATGTTCCGAACCAAAAACAGTATTTAGGACCTGTAATGTACAACATGAATGCAATAAAAGTTTGAAGTTTGCATCAAATTCACATGGACCAAACAATTAAAACATAACGTCAACCTGGCAGAGATAACGGTGTGCATTGAAGAGATAAGGCACAGTGAAAGTTTCATTGTTACTGAGCGTTTTTGAAATATAATGACTTAATGAGACAAGGGCATTGTAATTAAACTTATTAAGCACCAGGCCTAGAAAACTTCAATACGTAAAACAGAAAAAGTTTCCCTTTGTATGATGGGAACCAGAAATAATGTTGGCACAACACTGGCCAGTACTAATATATAAGTTTCATTAAGAAACAATATGTGCTGGTGTGGGAATCGAACCTGGAACCTTTCTGGTGCTCGTTAGCACTGCGCGGAACCGTTCCAATCATCATCAACAGGCAATGACCTCCACTGCTGAACAAGCCTCCAGGTATCTACAACCTTCAGGTCATTCGTTCACATAGCGAGCGGGCATCACATGCTGTGTTTGACTTTACAAAGTCGCCACTGAAGAACTTTTGAGCTGCAACGGCCCAGGACATACCCAGGTTGGCAGATGCAAAGATAGTTTGAGCAGATGGGGGTTCATCGATCAAGCGAGTAATGTGTGCGAATGTGGTACCTCCTCCTAAACTATGAGCCGCCTACTATGTGCCCGACCAGCTGCACGCGGGATGACTTGATGAGCGCCAATGAAAACGCTGTAAAAGTGGCGGAATACTGGCAACCTCATCAATTTTTTTTTATATAGTGTTCTTCAAGATGACCTCACTTCACCTAATGGGTAGCAGCCGTGAGGTCCAGATATGGGGTTGACAAGCACAGTAATGTTCAACTACTTTGCTGGTCAATCCCATTTTGATGGCCTGCATAAATGCTTTTTCACGCCCCGCTTGAAAAACCCGGGATTATAGGAAGAAGGAAACGTCTGTATAGCACGACACAGGAAAGAATCACCGAACCTTTTGGTGCGGGCCGACAGTCGCTGGATCTTGTGTTGACGCAGACCAGCGCGTGTGGTGCGGGAGTGGAAGGGCAGAGGGAAATATAAAGTATTACCATCGACACGCAAAGAAGAAGAAGAGCTGCAACGACGATTAGTTTCTCGCGCTATGATATATTCATAGCCTTACTACTTTTGATGTGATGAAGCGTTCAAGAGGACGTTTAACGAAAAGTTATTCAGAGCGTCCTTCATAGCATCTAGCCACTGAAACTTGTGAAGTTTTTAACTGTCAGTAATGAAGACGGGACTCTGCACTAATTGCGCAAATATAACGTTACGTCGTTAAAAGTTGGCACTCTTAATAATTTCCAACAGTTTCAGTTTTGGTCGCTGTACCGTTAGAAGTTTAGGTCATCGTATACGAGTACGTACGGCTTGAGTTTCCTATTGGAGGTTAACTCTGTGAATCTCTAAAAACTTCAACTGCCAAATTGAGGTCTTGGCAACTTAGGAGGTAACTACTTGGTCATCTAAAGCATCTAAAGCTGTCTTATCTTCGGTATCATGAACCCTTACACATTGCAACGTCTTGTAACCATACAGTTGCTGACACCAGCGATCAACAAGTATCAATGCCGCGATTGGATCGTATGTATAAAGGTACGTTTTGTGTTGCGACCGTAGGTACCGATGCTGCATGGGTACTGTATCACGATTGCTGCGTTGCTTTAAGTCGCAGTAGCCGTTTTAAAGAGAGCGTCGTTTCTCAGTGGATTTACGCTCTCCGGCTCAGAGCCTACTTGGTTTGGATAATGGCGGCATGCTTACCCCTGTGCCATATTCACTCGGCCGGCGAAATGAGAGCTGCTAAATGTCTCATTCACCATAATGACAACAGTCAGTTCGCTTGCGACTATTAGGATATTATTAGTAGACCAACCAGCAGTGGGTTTGAACCAGTCAATATAGGCACATCACTTCCAGAAGTTTGTTAATCTACTATCTTTTTGAAACAAATGTTTCAATTCTAGTCAAACCAGCCAACCTGCTAGCTTTCTATATCTTTTCAAATTACCGGTCTCATTAATCGACGGTTTTAATTAGAGGCTGGTTGAAACGGTCAATTATGCAGGTCCACGTTTGTGTCCAAAAGGGAACCGCGATAAAATTATTATGCAACGTGTTGCTCTGACGGATATTCGGTTTAACGAGGGCTGGACGGCTTTTTAACAGACCTAGGATTGGGCAAATATTTCAAGAACTTAATAGGTACTTCAAGATGTAGCTAACCTCTTATGTCACGTGCATATATTTAGAAGGGATTTTATTTGTTGCTATCATTTCTTTAAACTCTGTGTTTTAGAATATTGTTGAAAGTGAGCATGGATTTGGAGGCGTGAAAAAAAAATATATTTTAAGGATGAGGTAATATTTACATGAGTATATTTTGGTTGCCTGTTAAAAAATCCTCTTTTTCTTCATCACAATTGTTTTTATTTTAGAGTACTAGTGTAAACAAGTGTGACCTCCTAATTTTCACGTAACTTCCTAAATTTTGGAAACGGATAATTATTTCCGTTTTTAGGTTATCAGATGGAAAAGAAAAATACAGCGTTTCACTTGGGCCAATCCTTTATTAATATTATGTTTAGCGAGAATGTTAGCTTGTCCGTACGGTTTCTAAGTTAGCACAAGACTCTCGCCCGAGTAGGCCAGTCTGGTCAATGATAGCTTTTTTATTACTTTTACCTACCACTGCTTTACGACAATGACATCCCGTCATCGAGTAACTGACGTCAGCAACTAGTCAAAACAGCAACTTCTACTGATTTTAAAATATCAATTTAAAAAAATAAAATTCTTCAAAAATGGTCAAATTCCCTTTATTTCACTTCGTTTTTAATCCCGATCATAAATTCCAAAGTTCTGTGTTCGCTTGGCACGAGTGCGCCGTTTTTTGGCTTCCCATCTCTCCTGTCCGTCATTCCATTAGCGGACACACGCTGTACCTGTATCGCTGCTGTATCGCTGCTGCATTGCACCATACCTGCAACTAGAATTGCGTTTGCAGCTTTAAAAGCTTCTCATCATCATCATGTCAGCCGAACGACGCCCACTGCTGGGCATAGGCCTCCCCCAAAGATCTCCACAACGATCGGTCCTGCGCTGTCCGCATCCAGCGGCTTCCCGCGACCTTGACAAGATCGTCGGTCCACCTAAAAGCTTCTGCCGCCGTTTAATTTGAGCCTCGCTTCTACAAAAGTGGAGAGTGATATGCATGAACATGTTGGGGACAAGCTATCAGATAACATAATTTCAGGCAGAGAGCAATGATGTAGCTGATAAGTATAGGGTAGGCATTGATAAGGTAGAAATCAAAGATTTTTTTTTGAGAGATTGAGTTGAGACAGCTAGTAAATGAATAAATATACACATACTTTGCTCGGGTATGGTTAGAAACAACGGAAGTACCACAACAACTCAGGTCCCAGACACAGCAAAAACATGTGTTACGTCACCATTTTTTTGGGCTGGTAATCGAACCTGGGACACCTTGGCTTTCAGCCGACACTCTGCCACAGCAGTCGACGTTAACGGTATAACGTATAAACTACTATTTATTGTTGTGTAGCCGCTGATGGCGTTGACAGTCTAAACATTAGGATATTTTAAGTCACTTGCCTAAGGCCGCTAAAAAGGTTAGCACTAGCTTTGACACAGAACGTTACTGGGAAGAGGTCAATTAGCCCTTTCTATTTATTCAATCATTTTACCACAGGGTTATTTTAAATTTTCAAAGCGAGCTGGTTTGTCCGAGTTCATCTCCAGTATATTAACTAGGAATGAAATTGCAGGGAGCCTTCTAAAGTTTTTGAAATTGCCTTTCTAGAACTGAGTTGTTTGTTTTAGAAACTAATTCACATAGGTGACGCATTTGATGCGTTTGCTATATATTCACCCTGGTTTGTCAGGAGCTGGGGGTCTAATTCATGTGTTTTGTTATCCTTTATAATGATTATCAACATCCTTATCGGGCGTGACCTAGTGGATAGACACCTGATAGGTGCCCGAAAGGTCCTGAATAAAATCTGGCCGAAGGGCTTTATGTACAAACCAAAATACTAAACGCGGAGAGATTTCCAGTGACGAGAAACACTGAAATAATATCAAGCAAGTCGATGAATTCTGTGAGAGGTGACCCTCAACTCAATACTTTAGATTCAGAGTGTAGGCCTCTGTATATTTTGGTTGACCATAATAACAACAGCTCAATCAGTGTCTGTAACTTGGCCATTTGAAATACCTATATAGAGTAAAGTATTCAGCTAAACAGGCAAGTATTTTCAAATTGAACTATTCTTGCGTTTGAGAGTACTCTCCCACTCAGTCGTGAGGGCGTATAAGAGACCGCAGCAACAGGTTTGCGCCAATACGTGCGTACCGCAATTGAAATATCTCGCGCTTTTCTCGTGCCTAAACTATACAATTCGCACGAGATACCTATAGTCCGTTCGCGTTAAGAATGCAGTAATTTCATACTTGTCCTTCGATCTAGCACGACCCCTAACCAATCAAATCGTTCCTGAATAGAAAGTCAAGTCCACAGTGACCAGTTGAACACATACTTTCTAACGCAAAGGATCTGAGTTTTTTTGTGTGCAACTGAATTATATTTAAAAATCGCTGCATTCTTAACGCGAACGGACTGTAGTGACAACATTTTGTCGTAGTTTGCATCTTAGGCTGGCTAGTCACTGATAAATGTTATGACAAAAGAACAACGATTTGGTAGAGCGTGCGTATTGAATTTATGTGGTAGTATTTAGAGACCGCACCTGTTAATTAACTAAGTATTTTTGGTTGCGCCACGCCACCGAAACTGTACAGGGGCCACCACGTCCAATGTAACATGGCAGTTGGAAAATCGGCTTTGATAGGTGGGTAGGTTACATAAGATAAGATAGAATAAGAAGTACTTTATTGCACATAAAACAAATACATTTACAAATAAATACAGTAACGCGTACATAAGGTGATAGAACCTTTCAAAGTCTACCTGACTTGCAAAAGAGATGACTTAATGCCTAGCAGAGTTCTCCACCAGTCAACCAGAAGGCTTAGCAGAGATTTGATAGAAAAAAATATAAGAGGGAAAACACATAGGTACCAATCAATCAGATGAATCTAAATGGTTGATTTTAATTAATGATAAAACACGTACACGTATTTTAATAGAAATACAAGATGATCCTTAAGTAAAATAAATTAGGTAATATATTGATGTCTACGTTGAATAAAAAAAGGGTTCCAAGAATATGAATTGTATCATGTTGCCTGAAAAAAGTAAGTCTAGCATCAGTAGGCCATTAGTGGATCTGATAAGCATGACGTTTACAGACTAAGTGCTAAGTGCCTAGATTAAAGTGATAGGTTAGTTAGTACCTATCGTGTTTCCATTTAGTACCTATCGTGATTTGCTAAGCGCTGACACAGTATAAACATACAGTAGAACATCTACATACAAACGTGCCGCTCTCGGTTTGAATGTGTGCGTGTGCGTCGCGCGCCGTGTCGCGATTTCACGCACACGCTAGCATAAAATAGGGAGGTATAGGGTGGTGGCAGTGCGGACGCGCTGTGCCGCGTGTCTGTGTGCACGCTAGGCTAATAACTCGGCGGGCGGCCTTAGATAACCTACTGTATGTTTATACTGTGACGCTGATTAGAAATGCACTTTAAGATTTCACCACCGAGTTGTTTGATCCAGTCAAAACAGCTCATATTAAACGTTATTCCAACATTTGAGCGACGTAGGTTACCAGGAGGACGATCCAGGGTAGCGATTCACAATCACAACCGAGTTATCGGACTATTTGGTAACTTTCATAAAATTTTAGTTAATACTTAGCTTTTTCAAAGTGCTTAAACGTTTTATATTATGTGAAAGCCAATAAGCACCTAGCATCTATTTATGAACAAAATAATACAGGCTCACTTGGTGTGGGGAAAAAAGTGATATCACAACATAGTATAAATCAAAGTCCGCTTTCTCTGTCCCTATATCCCTATATGTATGCTCAAATCTTTAAAACCACGCAACGGATTTTCATGCAGTTTTTTTAATGGCTAGAGTGATTGTAGAGGAAGGTTTATGTGAATAATAACAACCCGTGCGAAGCCGGGGCGGGTCGCTAGTATCTTTATAAATTGTAGCCTTTGTCCGTTTTCTCGATGCATAAGCTATATTATTGTAAAGTTTCATTAAATCTATCCTGTAGTTTTTACGTGAAAGACCGACGCGGCACATACATCCATCTACACATACAAACTTTCGCATTTATAATATTAGTAGGAGTACCGAGTCGTACGATAACGCAGTTTATATTTTGAATGTACGTGGAGGTTGTCTGTATTATGATAATACTAGATGCCAGTGGCCTTTTTTGAACAAGTAAAAAAAAAATGCCTTCGCTGAACGAGCGTTTCACTAAAATTAAGGGAAATTTCAGAATTAGTCAATTACAAGGTTCTGAATCGCCGATGTCGTAAAATGCGGCATATTTTCAGATGGAATAAATTGTATTGTGACCATCTAGCTAAATTTGACAAAGGCCACGGCAATGATAAAACATAAATAATGCATGCCCAGACAAACTAATATAGAAGCAGAGAAGCTTCATTGAAATGGATTGTGAACCTGTCACCTATTACTTTAAGAACCTCTCGTTATAAGCTCTTAGCGACCATCGCTTCAAAGCTTAGCGTTTTAGCCAAATTAATATCGAATGGCTATCTGCTTCAGCTCCGACTCTCTGATCACCTCTGACGTTTATAGACTAATGCACGGTGGAGGTACCTTTATAAAATAAGTCGTTACCTGCGAAGCACCTTATTATTTGTACAAAATTATGGCATTACTCGTTGATTAGCATTTAAAAAAGCTTAGATTTGGCAAAATTAACGCGATTGTAACCCTTAAAAAATTGTACTTAACTATTTATTTATTAGTTCGTACACAAAAAGACAATTACAATAAACAGACAATTGGGAGATTAAAAGTACAGGTGAGCTTATCTCTAAAAAGAGATTTCTTCCAGCAGACCACGTTGACAGGTTTTTTTTTTTGATTTGAGGTGGATAAACAGCTGTGCACAAATAAAAGCAAGTCAAATATTTTTTTTATATTACTCACAAAATACATACATACCTACTATAACTAAACTACTTAATAATACATATTCATATCATTCTTAAATATACTACACATAATATACCGATTGACATCTATGGATAAAACTATACGTTTTGGCCCCAATCAGTTCTTTTTGCTATGTGCCTAGTTCACTGCCACTTTAGTTTTTCGATGGATCTTATCATTTCCGACTCGATCTCGTAGGGATCGGCTGGGCATAGCTCTCCCAATACCACGTTTGATGATCTAGGGTTGACCTTGACCTTCTAAAGATTTACTACAATTGAATGTTGAATGTACCCGCGTATGCAGTAAAATATTGTATATCTACTATACATATAAAAATAAGTCGGGTTTTCCTTCCTGACGCTATAACACCAGAACGCACGAACTGATTTCCACGGTTTTGCATTCGTTGGAAAGGTCTCGGGCTTCGTGAGGTTTATAGCAAAGAAAATTCAGGAAAATTTCAACAGAAAAGCGGGAAAATCTTTTTTCACATACAGCTAAGCCCACGCGGACGAAGTCGCGGGCGGCTGCTAGTTAGCTATAATTTATACATCGTTGTTGGAGTTGCGATGAGCTGCCCACGGCGTTGATAAACAGATTGACGGTCCGACAGCACGTACTGTTTGCAGTCTGTGTGTGCGAATACTGCCGAAGTACCTGAGTTCGATCATCATCAGCCTGTTTCTATAAGATTGCAGTGATATAATATTACATAAACGGCCTATATACGTCCCACTGCTGGGCCCAGGCCTCAGCTCAACTATGAGGTGGAACGAGCTATACTCCAACACGCGGACTCAGTGCGGATTGTTGGAGGGGTATAAGGTTAGTGAGCAGCCTTAATGTCAGATGTTATCAAGCCGCCCTAAGGACTCTGACTAGGCTTAACGACTGACATCTAGCGACGTCAACCGGGACCAACTGCTTAACGTGCCTTCCGAAGCACGGAGATGCCCGAAATACACATCACTAAATTTCGGTCGGGGTGGTCACCCATCTCATTTCCGACCCGTATGATGCTTTACAACAGTGATCGTCGCCGATTACTGTCGCAACTGCGCCACGGGCACCTCATACGGGCATGATATAATATTAATAGAACTAATTTCAGTCTACCTGTTTTTAGATTCAAAGTTAATAGTAATAGAGTACAACTTATTGAAAATACTTTCTCGGACAAACTTTCCTTTTATTTAAATTTCAATTCACATGCAAGTTTACAGTGATTAATACCAATACACCAGCAAGCAAGTCAACATTCTCATATGAAAAAAAAAACATAATAATTATGACAAAAAATGAATGATGAAAACATGTCTGTGCACCAGAACAAAAAAAAGCTTTAAACAAAAAAAACACTTAAAATTAAATAAAAAAGACAAAAATAATAGAATAAAAATTAAATGTCAAATATCAACTAAAGAAAATTGTTTGAATATAAGCTTTAAAATAAAACACAATACTGGATTTATAATATCTGGACATCTCATATTAGGTAACCCCAGTAGCTCCATGTTTACGACGGAAAAAAATGTTAAGGGGTTGTTTCATGTGTTCGTTAACAGCAATTAACAAGTGATGAAAATGCTTTTAAAAATAAAAAAACACGTTTCAAGCACTAAATTATGCCGTTTTGGAGCGTTCCTTGAAAGTGCCCGCACACTATTTATTTGTGCTTATTATCTACATTACACTTTAATGCCTTTGATACCGAGAAACAAGGCAAACTTATTTGGATAATCCAAGACCCGCTCATAGTCACAGACAACTTAATAATAAAATCAGACAACTTTATTCTTAATTTTAAACGTTGTTTTATCAATTCGTTCAATGGGTTCAAATTCGCTCGTTAAAAAACTGCAGCGACAAACTATTTCTGGTCCTTCGAGCCGGATATAAACTAGCAATAATAAACCATACAGGTAATTCCTTAGCAAACAATACACCGGTCCTCGCCGTCAAGAATGCAGTACACAGAGGGCTGAACCAGGAATCGAACTAGAGGTATAAAACCCGTCGCTTCCTGTTATGCTAAGTTCTAGCACTCCTAGGTACTTTGACTCCGTTTTATAGCTTGAAACATATCCTTGGTGAAATAGGGATGTTTATACTGGACGCCTAGTTTAGCTCTAGAGGTACAGTCAACGTCCAAATCATGTAATCGCGCTTTTGTACAGTAGGTACTTCAGTAGCATTCAGTACTTTGTCATAGAGGCTACTTAATCTGACAGCATCTTCATAATATCTGTGACAACGACAACAAAGTTATTGTGACATAATCCAAATGGGTTTTGTATATGATGCTGTCTGTACTACAAACTCTTGCATTTTGTCGAAGTATTAAATGTTGAAAACATACCGAATTTTCGAAAAACAGACCGACGCCGAGTCCGAGTAGAGTTACATTTTATTTGTGTACTGTGGTATTCACATATCCATACTATTATTTATTCATATATTTTATTTACTGAACAAAATCCACAGCTCTTAAATAAACATGATTGAACTAGCAGCCGCCCGCGACTTCGTTCGCGTGGACTTAGCTGTATGCGAAAAAAGGATTTTCCCGCTTTTCTGTTGAAACTTTCCTGAATTTTCTTTGCTATAAACCTTACGGACCCCGAGACCTTTCCAACGAATGCAAAACCGTGGAAATCGGTTCGTGCGTTCTGGAGTTATAGCATCAGGAAGGAAAACCCGACTTATTTTTATATAGTAGACTAGCTTCTGGCCGCCGGCCTACGGCCGACTCGCGGCCATAAGCTAGGTCTGCGACGCTGGCCGCTCCGGGGCTTCGCCCCTCCCGCGGCTGCGAGGCCCCCGGGGGCCTCGCCGCAGCTCGGCCTTCGGCCTCGCATTTGTGTGACGATGGGGTTGCCGTTACGCGCTAGTTGCTCTCAGTCTTTTCTGGGTAGAAGGTGTTTTAGCAAAAGAATCCTAGTGCGGGGCTGGCCGCTCCGGGCTTCGCCCTCCCGCGGCCGCGAGGCCCTAGGGGGCCTCGCCGCAGCTCGGCCTTCGGCCTCGCAGTTGCTTGTAATTGGCGTCAATTTTCCGGGACAAAGTTCTCGTCCTTTTCTGGGTGGTTGTTGTTTTAGCAAAAGAATCCTAGTGCGGGCGCTCAGCCTACGGCTTCGCGAAGTTACTTGAAGGTAGATGATGGACGCTCCGGGCTTTGCCCTACGCGGAGTTCGGCCTCCGGCCTCACATTCGAAGCTCGGCCTTTGGCCTCGCAAAAGCTTCATGGGATGGCTTTAAATAGTAGGGGAACTCAGCCTTCGGCTTCGCACAGTTACTTAATTCGTCGTAAAACGCAGAGTTCGGCCTGCGGCCTCACATACGAAGCTCGGCCTTCGGCCTCGCAAGGGATTCTTGGAATGGCATTAGATAGTGGGGGGCGCTCAGCCTTCGGCTTCGCGCAGTAACTTAATTCGTTGAAAAGCGCAGACTTCGGCCTACGGCCTCACATTCGAAGCTCGGCCTTCGGCCTCGCAAAAGTTTCATGGGATGGCTTTGGATAGTCAGGGCGCTCAGCCTTCGGCTTCGCACAGTTACTTGATTCGTCGAAAAACGTAGAGTTCGGCCTGCGGCCTCACAAAAGCTTCATGGCATGGCTTTGGATAGTGGAGGCGCTCAGCCTTCGGCTTCGCGCAGTAACTTAAATCGTTGTAGGGCGCAGAGTTCAGCCTACAGCCTTGCAATCAAAGCTCGGCCTACGGCCTCGCAGAAGCTAACACGTCGTAGTTTTGCTGAAAAACCTCTAGCTCAGCCTTCGGCTTCGCTACTTCTAAATAATTACTTGAGTCGACAATGAGACGCTCGGCCTGCGGCCTCGCTAAGCGTTGGTAAGCTTCGCTTGCGGGCTACGCCCTATTCGAAGTTCGGCCTACAGCCTCACGTTAATAGCTCGGCCTTCGGCCTCGCAAAAGCTAAAACGGCGGGATTTTCCTGAGAGCTATGGCTCAGCCTTCGGCTTCGCAAAAGCTAACACGGTGTGGGTTTGCTCAAGGCTATGGCTCAGCCTTCGGCTTCGCAAAAGTGAATTCAGTCCGTGATGGAGCAGAAAGCTTGGCCTGCGGCCTCGCTGAAGGCTGATAAGCTTCGCTGCGTGCTTCGCCCTACGTGGAGTTCGGCCTACGGCCTCACACTAATCGCAAAAGCTAGCTCAGGATGGTTTTGCTAGAGCCCCAAGCTCAGCCTTCGGCTTCGCGACTACTAAATAATTACTTAAGTCGATGAAAGACGCTCCGGGCTTCGCCCTACGCTGAGTCTAAAGCTCGGCCTGCGGCCTCGCTAGGGGTTGGTAAGCATCTCTGTAGGCTATGCCGTACGCATAGTTCGGCCTCCGGCCTCACACTCGAAGCTCGGCCTCCGGCCTCGCCCTTTAGTTACTAAGGCGATCAACTGTGGACTTCACCGTGTGCGGGCGCTCAGCCTACGGCTTCGCGAAGTTAGTTGGGCTGTCGTTAGGGGACGCTCCGGGTTTCGCCCTACGCGGAGTTCGGCCTTCGGCCTCACATTCGAAGCTCGGCCTGCGGCCTCGCTAATTTTACAATGTTTGCGCGATAATTCAAAAGAATTTTTCATACAAAGTAGCATTTTCAGTGACTCCCAGTACATTTAGTATGGGATATCTTAGTACGGCAGGTCAAAAGTTCATGGTCCTTAATTTGTACTTCCAGGTAGTAAACTACCCTTAAATGGATCAAATCGTTATGAGTGGATAGTTTAGAACAGGATGACATACTTTTTTTTTAAAAACAAAGCAATTATGTTTTTTGGATAAATCTCAGAATTTACCCTAAAAATGGGGTAATTTTTTTCACCATACTGTAGGCCTCACTAAACCTGACAATAAACCCAAGTAACATTATTCTGTAAAATGACTCCAACCACCTGTAAAAACAACTTTAGTAAATTTTTAAAATGACATATTTTGAAATGGCCGCCAGTGTACCTGCCATATTGAATTCTCGACATCTTAGACTCTTGGTGAAATCTCAGTTATTTTGTACGAAAAACGGTATCTTTAGTTTTTTTCTATCTTGCACACAACTCCCTCAAGAGACCTTCAAAGTGACCCCTTCCAAAAAAAACATTTAATTCTCATTTCCAGTGTTGCCAGTTGATTTTGATAAAAATAGTCAAATGTCATTTCAATGGCTGCATTCAACCACCCTTGGGCATTTTTGTTGCTGAAATGCCTTTATTTCTATTTTCGACTTTTTTGGGCCATTTCTCAAAAACTACTAAAGCTACCAAAAATATTTTGTAACCTGGCAACCCGCAAGCACGAGCTAAACAATTGGCTAGTACATTCCATCCCTCTCAAAAATTGGCAACACCCACAAAAGCTCAAAAAGCAATTTGAAAATCGCAAACTTTTCACAAAATGGCCGCCAGCTCGTCCGCCATCTTGAAATTCAGAAATCCCGTATTTTTCCCATAATCTGGACTATATATGGCAACACTTGGCGTTTTCACTTTTTTTCTCCCATATGCAGAAGTGTCCGTCACTAACTTTAAAGACACCCATGTCGAAAATTTTATTTTCTACCATAGTTCCCAGTGTTGCCAGTCGATTTTTGCAAAAATACTAAAAGGTCATTAGGGACTTGGGTTGCCATCAAACTGCATTCAAGATTTTTTGACAGCTGTCATATTTCTCATTTCAACTTTCCCGAGCCCTATCCCAAAAACTACTATGAATTTGGTAGAAATTCACATTCGTGGCAACACTCGAATAAATTACCCACAATCAGTGCATACTATGCAAAACGCTCAGGTGTTGCCATCTAGCGGAAAAATCACTTCAAAAATGGTCGTTTTCGCTGATCGGAACAAAATGGCCGCCAACGCTGCCGCCATCTTGGATTTTTATAATCTATGGATGAGGATGTCGAGTGGACTATACAAACAACACTATAAAACAAAAAAATTGAAAATCGAACAAGAACTCTATTCACTATGGCATCGCAAAAACCACTCTAAAACCCGTTTTTCAATCCAAGATGGCGGCGAAACAGTATTTTTTTTTTCCAAAATATTTTTTCAAGATACTCAATTTTAATATGGCAACACTCAGTAAAAAAAGAAAAAATTCAGCGCCTCAAACAAAAAAGTTGATGTCCCAAAAAAAGCCGCCATTTTGTTTTTTGAAAAAAAAAAACTAAAAAACCTGCGTTGATAAAAATAACAAAAATTCCCAAAAAGTGAAAATGACCCTAAAACAACTCCAAATAACTGAAAAACACCCCTGATCAGTCAGTCAGTGAGTCAGTGAGTGGTAATCGAGCTTTATATATAATAGATAACGTACAGCCAATAAATGATTTACATTTTATGAAAAAGTGGCATCTACAGATAACATCGAATTATTCCAGTATTTTCAGCAATCAACTTAATACTGCAATAAAAGTAGCAAAGTGATTGAAAAATTACAACGATAAGAACAAATCTTCGAGAATGAAATCTGTATTTCGTGAATGTGTGTGTGTTAGTACGAGTATTATATTTTTTAAAGCTAGACTAGCGGCCGCCCGGTTTCGCTCGCCTAGACTTTATTTTAAAAAAAAAGATTAGCAGACTTAACAAACATACGTCCTCCTCAAAATCGGTCAAGCCGTTTGGAGGAGTTTGCCAACAAACACTATGACAGGTGAATTTTGTTTATTAGATTTAAACCGGAAATAGGTGTGCCGTTGACTATACAGTCTGTGCAAACATTTTTTTTTAAATATTCTAATTAATACCTATTAACAATAATCAAACAATCTTCCTAATGTTCATAATAAACATACACTTTTCATTTTTCGGAACCTTACTCATTCAATGCGTGTGTGGTTTGTTTCATAGGCGTAAGTTATGAGACCATAGAGTTTTAAATTTGTTACAAGCTCCGAGTTTTTTTTCAACTGAACAGCATCATTGTAATTTGAACGATAATAATGCAATCCACTCATATAGTTTCCAAGACTTTCATTTCTTATGGGTGTCATTCTCAATGCACACTACACTTCACGCTTTACTTAACTTTGATTTTGGCTTTCTGTAAAACTCAATGACTTCGCGACTGCGATCGTTTGAGCTAAAGAAACTTATCCACATAAGATTTCAAAATTATTTTCATACAATAAAGGGAGACTACTCATTAAAGGAAAAGCGAATAGACGATTGATAGTGACAGTGAGCGTGTTGCATCGAGTTGTGAAATGATAACATAACATAGATATTATAAGTCCCACTGCTGGGCACCGGCCTGACCTAAACTATGAGGTGGGACGAGCCATACTCCAACACGCGGGCTCAGTGCGGATTGTTGGAGAGGTGCAGTAAGGTCAGTGTGTCAGATGTTATCAAGCCGCCCTTAGGCCTCTGACTAGGCTTAACGACTGACATCTAGCGACGTCATCCGGGACCAACTGTTTAACGTTCCTTCCGAAGCACGGAGATACCTGAAAAATACAAGATGCCAGTTTCGGTCGCGGTGGTCACCCATCCTATTTCCGACCCGGCGTGAGTTGCTTTACAACAGCGATCGTCGCCGATGATTGTTACACACAACTGCGCCACGGGCACCTGTTTTAACTATATTATATGAAAAATAATAAAATAACTTTGAAGGCCCGCGCATGACTTGCGCGCATGTTACTAATATGTATGCCCTATTTGGCGTCCAAGGCCGGTCACGCAAACTATTTTGAGGAGTGATCTGATGCTTATTGATGACACGCCGTGATGACAAACATTACTTAGGTAAATATTATGACTATTAGCTATTCCTTTTAAACTTGTGTTTTTAAGTCCATATAGCAACCATATGGGGCCCTCATTGAATAAAAACCCATAATCATCTCCTACACTATATCCTTATGTATGCTTAAATCCTTAAAACTACGCAACGAACTTTGTTGCGTTTTTTTTTTATAGATAGTTGATTAAAGAGGAAGGTTTATTTGTGAATATAATAACATCCCATGGCACCCGTGCGAAGCCGAGGCGAGTCGCTGGTCCTACTAATAATATTATTATAAACTAGCGGCCGCCCGCGACTTCGTCTGCGTGGACTTGAGTTAAAAAAAAAGTGATATAATATCTTTATAAATTGTAATTGTAACGTCTTATTCGATGCATGAACTATATTACTGTAGAGTTTCATTTTAATCCATCTAGTAGTTTTTACGTGTACAAAATAGAGTAATTTTTCCCGTTTTCGAAATAAAAACTAGGTACTCGACAGTTTTTATTTCTATTACGAACTTACAGCAGACAGACAGACAAACAAAAATTTTACTGATTGCATTTTTGGCAACAATAGCGATCTCTAATCACCCCTTGATAGTTATTTTTTAAATATATTTCATGTACTTACAGAATTGGCCTCTCTACAGATTTATTATAAGTATAGAAGATGTGAAAGTTTGTATGTAACCTATGTGTGCCTCGATTTTAGGACGTTTGGTTACTAAAACGAAAGTGAAACATTTTGAGTTCTTTTTAAACAATAAGAAACATTTTGTACTCTACATATTTCTCTATTATTTTCAGCATCATTAATGCAGTATCTTTACTAAAGATCGGAAAACCAAAAAAATACGATGTGTACTAAAAATAGGATTAGGTACCTACCTGAAAATAACATTCGGTCTTGGTTAGAGCAGCCGCATGAAATGCGGATGACGCTGGTTCGACTCCTGCCTGAAACATAGATCGATTGTTTTTTCTGCTACTCCCATCTCGTAAATAGGTTTCTTTAATCTTTATTTTACACTCTATGATATGACTTTTAATTCAATGAAGGCTCCAACTTCTAGGCCGTAAATTCAGATACCCACAAGGCCCTTTTGGTGTGTCATACTTTCCAGCCACGCCACAAAAGCAATTGCAATTAAATTTGGCAGGACAAATGACCACCCACAGTTAAAGATAAATTAAATAAATAAAGTGGTGTGGCTGTTTATTTTTGCCCGAACAATGCTATCCTAGCGCATAACTAATGAGTGGTGGTTTCTGTTATCAAGTGCTAGGCTTGCGTTGTGCTTTGTAGTTTGTCCGCTCGACGACAGATGGCGCAACTGTATGTAAGCAACAGTATTTATCGTGCTTAGTAGATGGCGGCATAAACAGGCGGAACTCTGTCAAGTTTCGGTCTTATCGCATTGACATTGACTAATCTTTTTAAAATTAATAAAGTGTAAACATACAAATAATTTTGTAATATTGATCTCAACACTTAATACTTCACAATAGCGACTTGCCTGAGTATTTAATTTTGGCACAACTTTTTATGACGTGTCACTGACCCCGCGGTCAAGCGAGGGCCGAGAGCCCTAATAAGGGTGAAAATTTAACAGGCGATTCTACCTAAGGGTGCTGCAATTTGTCGACGCAATTGCCATGAACACGTTTTAGCTCTGTTTGCATGACACTAAATAGTCCACACCCTTAGGACTGCGTATAACCACCCACACCCACGCCATTATTCACTGACCTCCGCCACCTCCTCGATTCTTCTCTCAATATAACAGGGCGGGAAAGGTTTTATGAAAGTTCATGGGTCTTATCGAACTGGTGTAGGAAAACCTCGTCTACCCATAAGCAGGTGACCACATCACGTCACCCTCACAATTGAATCGTAACCGTCAAACAAGCTAGTGTTACACCGACGCCCTAACTGGGAACTACCCTCGTTAGCCACTCCCTTAAATAGCTTGATTCCGGAGCCGCTCGTTCTACCGTCAATATGGACTGACCGCCGAAATGAACTGGAAGTTCAGAAGATTTTTGAAGATAGTCAAAAAACTTCTACTCATTAGATTCACCGTTAAAAAATACAAAAAAACCAACAATATGCGCCGGCGACGAGAATCAGTTGCGTCAGTGTGTAAAAAAACAACAAAGTTCTTGTCAACAAACACTGTGAGTTTATTGAAAAAAATGCCTAACACTAGAAAATATTGTTTGCTAACTAAAATCATGGAAGAGTACGATCGGAAAGAAAGTCTTGCGCTCAACAAATGCGAAGATCAGACAGACGATGAGATTGACGAAGCAGGAGAAAGAGATTTGGATTATTATTTAGGAGTAAGAAAGAAGGAAGTCTACTGGAGAGATCCCATTGGTAGAGAACAAATCAGAAAAGATTTCCTAGTCAATCACTGCGGGATAACTGAGGACGAATACCATAAACACTATAACATTCAAAAAACAGCAAAGATATCCTGTATTATACAGCCTAAGCTGAAGCAAGTTCCTTTCAAGATACATAAGAAAAAATCTAAGAAAGATAACCTTAGGGAAGGTGACTGGCGTGACAAGACGGGGATATTTAAATTATTCAGAAGGGACAGTGAATATTCTACGTCAGATAGTTACAGTGAATACGATTCTAATGAGGACGAGAAACCCAATGGAACCATTGGAACTACTCACGACGAGGAAAATCTTGAGGAGGGCGTGACAGATCAATTTGATTACTTAAACATGTTGTTATCCTTAGAGGTCCGCGCTACATCCATACTAATGTTTCTATTACCAATTTTGAAAATAATAACCTTCTTTAAAAGATAATTTCTTTGTCCACAGGGTGTGCGGATCAAAGAAGTCTCAGATGGAAGACCTTGTGATAACTGTCCTGAGCTGTGTCCGGGGTTCATTCCGCATGCTTGGAGGTAAGATCAAATACGTTTTAGAAGAAATATTTCGCTTGATTTTGCATATAACACACATTTCAAGCGTAGGAAGCAATTACACACTGAGCCTTGAAACTGAATGATCATATTACAGTTAATTTTAATAAATATCGTTTTACGAAATTGTTTTTGACACTTGTAATTATTATTTATG
Source organism: Udea ferrugalis (assembly GCA_950022985.1). Taxonomy (NCBI): domain Eukaryota; kingdom Metazoa; phylum Arthropoda; class Insecta; order Lepidoptera; family Crambidae; genus Udea; species Udea ferrugalis. The sequence goes on from OX465521.1 coordinate 3,035,552, forward strand.
GCCACAATAATATCTGTATCCGTATCATATGGAGTGATCTATCTAAAACAATGAAGCACAGTTCTAAAGTCCACATCCAAGCATCAAAATCAATAAACTAAACTGTTTGTATTGCAATTACTTAATTACTGAACAAACACATTTAAAAGCTATCGCCTTTGTATACATTTGTTATCAGCAGAGTTGAAATATTTTCTGTCCGGGTCACCGATAAACTGTCAGTATCAGTTTACTTACTTTCATTTAGTTCTTAAACATCGTCAAGTTTGAACGTGATTGAAAACTGTAATGTGAGGATAATCGTGTAGCCTTGCTCTCGGCTTAAGGTCATCGTCGCAGGCGCTTGTCAGAACATTATTCGCGAGTCGACAACTCGACACTGTCATTCGATCGTTCCAAGCGAGCGGTCGCTTCTATCTCACAAATACATACGTGACCTAAATCGATATGTGTCTGTCATTGAAACAATTGGAGTGGGCGGAAATATACCAGAGAGTGGTCGGTGTTGAGAAGAAACCAAGTCCTGAAGTGAAAGAGAGGAAAATACAGAAGTTCCCGTCGAGGGAGAGGAACTATGCCGTCAGAAGGAGAAAGAACAATAACAATAATAACAACAACAACGTTTGGTCGCATGCTAACTGCCCGAGCTGTGCTAAGATTGCCCAGCTGGAGAGCAACAGATGAATTTAGTCGATCTCCAGAAGTGTTTAGGTTTCGAAAAGTGACAATATTATAAAGTGTATGAACTAAAGTGTGAAGTTTAATCTATACTGTAATACTTGAAAACACGGTTCAGTTGATTGAGAATGATTGATGTGGTGTGTTTATCAACACTGAACGTATTAAATGACGCCAGACCCGGATGTTGTTTTTCAGTTTTCTTGATATTAGTCTATTAAAATCTTTTGAACTATGTTAATGTAAAATCATGCTGATTCCTTTGTTTAGTTTTTCGCTCAATTTTTACTCTAATTCGTTCCATTAACGAAAATTCCTCGTTTATTAACACAATTGAACCTTGCTCATTCCAAAATGGCTGACAATTTATTTGTGCTAAATGCAGTATAAGGTTACACATGCGGTATAATTAATGTGATATTATTATGTAATAACAACCATTATTACTTCTACACTTTTACATTTGTATAAATAAATGCTATCGAAGTGTTCTAATTTTATTTTCGTTATCAGTGCCAGTCTCAATACTCGTGACATCGACGAAAATATCGGTGATGACGATATGAATAACTCTTGCTATAGTGAATTCTAACTTAAGTACATACAGTACGTTACAATTTGTAAATTTATTTGGGCACTTAACAAATTGTTATCCATTTAACACATATAAGAGCATATTAGATAACCAATACCTAAAAATCTTGTTACCTATCCAAATGGATAGGTAACAAGTGTTGGTTATCTTCATGCTCTCTTCATGAAAACTCTATAACTTTTTGGACACTGTTTTTATGAGTCAATAATCGTAAATTATCTATTTATTTGTTGCCAATATTATTGAGAAAGTATCAGGGGGGCTAAAACGGTAACATTTTAGCATTTCATATTATGAAACATCTAACTGACGTTTCATCTAGGCCGCGGTCCGTTTCGAGTCAAAAGTGAGTAATAGCGCGCTGACGTCGCTCACGTTCATACAATTTATCAATTCGGGATGCGTGTCAGCGCGCTGTTACTCACTTTTGACTCGAAACGGACCGCGGTCTAGATGAAACGTCAAATAGATGATTCATAATATAAAATGCTAAAATGTTGCTGTTTTAGCCCCCCAGAACATTGCTTTTGAAGATATTGTTTCAAAAGAAGAATATTATGAACAAAAAAGCTAAAATTTTCCAAACAAGTAAACTACTGTCTATTCGCTTAGTTGTTTCCAACTAGTTTTTACGAACACTACAGTTTCCAATAGCATTAACTACAGTTTGACGAAATCTGACAACAGATTTTGAAATTACTTATCACGTACAAAAAAAACAGACATGACCAATATTTAGGTGTTTCCCATGTAATCATATTATTTTTGATTCATGTTTATTCGTTGCCTCGTGTCGTATCCTACAGTTTTGCTTGTTTTCTGGCAAAACTCTGCTGCGAGGAATAATTTCGGACGTAGGATTGATTAAAAGTTTCAAACAAAGATTGAATTCCCTAAGAATCTGCATTTCGTTGCAATATTTAATGTTTAACTTAAGTTAAAAATATGAATATCATTCGAACAATCTGCCAGTTGGTCCTAAACATACAATGCTAGAATGATGGCCTACATTCATGGACTTTGATCCACTTTGACAGAAGGCCACCGTGAGGTAGGTTATGGCAACTGCATAGGCATTGTTGTGTAACTAAGTGAAAACAAACGACGCTCCTTAAAATAACTTTTAGCTCTTAGATTAAATAATATCACGCACATCAGGTAACCCCATTTCCGTTTTTTCTCTCGCTCTTGCGGAATGGCATTTCTTTACAATAGAGCCATGGACTGGCCGGAAATGGGTAGAGTGATGTGCCGTCCGCCGTACTTCATTATTACATACTGCGTTACCATCTATACTTGTCACTTTCTTGGTAATTAGTAATTGTTCAACTTCTGTTAACTTAAACACTGTCAACGTTCCATTTGTATTTCTTTTTTTAGGAGAAGGTATAAAGTATATATATTTGACTTGTTGCGGTTTACCAGACACACTAAGTAAATAGAAAGGATGGAATTTGATCGAAAGACTAATGCCAAGGAAAACTTGGGAAGCATAGAGAAATAATATCGTTTGTGCATTAGATGAAGCTCGTAAGTTATACAAAACCGTCAGTATGATACACTGGACCTCTTGCCCTCTACGCTACAACAGGATTGATATACAACAGTTCAATTACGTTGAAGGTCACTGCAATCATCTTAAGCCGTTGCAGCTCTTGATGGTGTTAATTTCCACATGAAATACAGAAGAAGATAATACAGATACGAACAATAGAGAACTAAGCAGTGTGTGGAAACTGGAAACTCTGGAAAGTAAGCCATTAATAAACTAACGCTGTAAAACAACTGTTGTTTTTCAACTCTGCTGAAAGTTTGCAAGGTATATTTAGTCAGTATGTATTTTGATTTAGGCAAACTGTTCATCGAAACTTGTTCCTAGCTTCACTGTGATGAAACTATAATTTAAATGAAAGTACGAAATCATTCTAATTTACAAAATAATACAACACTTAACCGCACATTAACATTTGAAAAATACCTTCTTGAATATGAAAATCAAAAAGAAGAAAAATGTTAAACCAGTCATCATTACAAAACCATTATTTAAAATTCCTTGGTTGTTGTACTATTTAAAATTCAGGAAGCGAATGCCTCTAAATACTTTAACATCTATTCCATTAAGATATCGTTTACAATTAATTACATTAACAAACCATTTATTGTCCAAATATAAAAATGCAAATTAGAAATAGATAAGAGACTCTATAATACATGGCTAATTTACAATGTCGACGTAATATTAACGCAGTGGTTATAAGCGACGATTGGTATGCAAGAGTAGCGGGTTCAACTTACACCAGTGTTTGTTCAGGAAATATTTATGCTACTAATTTCCGTTTATATTGGAGTATAGCTCATTCCACCTCATAAGTAGTTGAGGTGAGGCCTGTGCCCAGCAGTGGGGCGTATATAGGCCATTTATGTATAGGTTTATATTGCCCTTGCCAAATGCCATTACTTTGCAATAGAGTAAAGTAAGAAGGACTGGCCTGAAATGGGTTGCCAGTCTGTCAATTCCTATTTTCAACGCAAAGTTAATTAATTTGACAGCCACTGTGAATATCCGTGTCTTCACTCGGTTGGTCTCACTGAAAATCAGCGCCCGAGCCTTTCAGGTCCAAGCATGCTGTGTGTGTTCCATTTAATTTCGGACATCGTGATTTTACTGTCTGGTGGATTTTTTTGTGCATTTTTCTGTTACTGAGCGTATTTTTGTTTTGTGATATTTTGTTTCGTTCGTTTTCATATTTTAGATGCGATATTCTGATGCAATAAACGTTTTTTCTTTCTTTCTTTTAATTCTGTCATCTGTTGACCGATCCTGGGTTGCTTCTTATGTCCTAAAAGGTAAAGCCTCTTAAAGGATGTTACCAGATCAATCGATCTATCGTCAATAGAGACCATCGATCGAAGAGGGATGGTTTAGTCGACCTCGATCGATAGTTTTCACCATACTAACGACGTCGACTAAACACTTTTACCATCGATCGATGTCCTTGAACGACAACGACAAATTCGGGTCAGGTTCAAATATATGTGGGCTTCTGAATATTCCGTTCACTATGACGGCAACAATCATTTTGCATTCAACTAAGTACCACGTTTGGATTTGATCTTGATCGTACGTTTTTATGTTTAAAGCAATAAAATTAATGCAATGTTGTCACAGAAGTTCCTGCAAGTACTCCGAGTGTATTCTGAGACTGAAGCTTTGTATCTAGAAAGGTACCTACTGAAATGTCTATAATTACGCCAGTGACTAATACAAGCGCAAGACATTTGAACTAACAAAGTGCAATGAAAGGGCATTGTTATCGCGACACAACACTAGAAGCAATAATAAGTATATCACTTTCAGCTCTATGTAGACACTACAGGACAGCATGAGTTTAATGGCTCATTTAAAACCATGAGTGAGGTTTGTTGATTCGGGTATTAGGTCTGTATTCTAAATACTTATTTCTATTCTTCAAACTTAAATAGAGATCGTCTAAGCTGAAATGACGGCTGAAGATATTACCGCATTTACGCATACAATTAGTGTTTGCTTGTATGCGATGATCTATAAAACTGCTGATAAATCTACTGAATTCCTTCGATAATTCATGAACACTTAGTTCTGCAATTTCACCAACTAAATATTGGAATTCAGACGATCACCGATCTATAAGGTTTAAATTGATTGTCTTTCAAAGTACAAGCATAGGTAAAATTCAATTTTACTGTGGAACGTTCTTCCCTATGGTGAACACGATGGGTTTTGTTGATTACTAAGCTTTAAAAGATGGGTGAAGCAACTATTAGGAAAGTCCATACTAATATATTATTAATCTCCTTTTCCTGTATAAAATCATGTACCGAAGGTTGTGTGGTAGAGATCGCTTTCTAGCGCTAAGACCGCCTTGTACAAATAACTTCTTCTTACTGTTGCTTAATGTAAGTTTGTAAGTATTTTGTGAAATTGATATCAATTCATATGAATATTCATATTATCCTATGTCACGGTAATAAGTGCTAATGTACTCACTTACGGGTAAACGTGAAAGTCACTATTCGTGTCTAACGTTTTTACTCCTAAAGTACTGAACTAATTTTATTGAAATTTATCACACAGATTTGGCAAAGGACATAAGATAGTTTTTACCGTAAAATAAGTTGAAATTAGTTCGCTAAGAAGAGTGACAATAACCGAAAATTACGCGGGCGAAGCCGCGGGTGGAAAGCCACTATTCCATTACCCACTGGTCAAAGTACTGAAAAGATCAAACTCCAATGCTAATTACTATATTACTATACTACCTAATCATTACATTGAAGGCACCCGACGTATAAAGATGTGGTTAATAATTTTAATTGATATGAGACGTGTTGTTGTTACAATTATGTTATTGCATCAATAAATTTATTAGTAATTGTAAGTAATTATACACAGATAGCTTCTGTAAGTAATTGGCATAAGAGTAACCAACGTAGCCCAGTGGATAAGTGAGTAGTAGTCAGGTCAGAAGGTTATATACCCCAGGGGTGCTATACCGGCGGACATCACTTCACATCTCAGTGCTTCACGCTTACTTCAATCATCAATACGCTTTACTCTGAATAATAATTTTCTTGCATTTCGTATGTAAATAATTTTAAAAAAAATATTTGGCTCTTGATTTTTTAAGTTCACTCACCACGAGCGAAGTGAGTTTTAACGCCCACCGGAATACCATAGCAGTGCAACATTTTACTTCCGATTGCTTTTATTGAATTTTTATTGAACACCATATGATGAGCATCCTATGTATCATGATTACCAACACATGTTTATGCAAATTTCCTTTGCTGGGAGTATCTCCCAGCAGCAGGAAGTCTTATCAATCGTTTTTTGACCAATTGTAGTTTTGTCTGATAACTTAGTTGTTTCAATCCCAACACAGCGAGCTATCGCAAACATCGCGCGAGGCGCATGACTCATGAACAGAGACACAACAATGATTTTACTTGTCCTGCGCGAACGTTACATGGCAGTTAGAAAATGACCTTTATTACATTGGCGTACGGTTAAACGACCTGTCAAAGTGTGTGGTTGACCTGTCTGTACCTCTTTTTTAGTTGTTTGAACGGCCGTTCCATTTTGACACTGGTTGCATTTTGTACCATTTTTGAAAATTGCCAATGCTTTCGTCGATCAAAATCGAAGTACGCAGTGCTTTTTTTATTGTCAGAAATGTTAATTTTCACACGTTTCAGCTATGCTATTCCGGTGGTCGCCAAAACTCACTTCGCTTGTGCGAGGTAACTTTAAAAATCCATTCCTTCGCCACCGTCGTCGTTTGAGAGAAAAGAACTAAGCCAAAAAACACTTTTTGATTATTTACATACAAAATGAGAGAAAATACTAATTCAAAGTCAAGCGTATTGATGATTGAGGTAATCTCATTTCAACATCGATGCTCGCACGTGCGATGTGCACCGCCGGAATAGCACGGCAGGTATTGAGCCAATAGTCCTAAAAAGGTTTTTTTTAATCAGTGGATGATCAAAAATGTAATCTAATATTTTGTCCACAACGAAGTCATGGGGTCGAAAATGGCCCGAATTATTGCTACGAGAAAAAAATAGACATAGGTAGTCGGCCAGCCGGCCATGGCGGTTTTTTGCTCGACTTGGCGGGGGCACTGTCGTGCCTCCTGATAAGACCATTATTTTCATTTTGAGGTTGAGGCGAACCATACCTCCTGAGCTATATCATGAAACTTTCAAAGCTATTTTCTCCACATCCTATTCTTTTGATATTATTTAGTGACTGACGGTCGGATTTGATTGTAAGTTCGAGTTAGGGCCGGCGCCCACTATCGGCATCGGCACGCTTCAGGCTTTTAAGGTGGCAAATAGTAATATACTCTAACCTAATGGCAATAAAGTAGAAAATGCCGAAACAGAAACAGAACAAATGCATTTTGTTTTTACGAGAACACATCACGGAAATTTCTACTTTATTGCCATAATGTTAAAGTATATTGCTATTTGCCACCTTAAAATCCTGAAGCGTGCCGATGCCGATAGTGGGCGCCGACCCTTAGAAAGTTTGCAGCGCCATCTCGTGCCTGGTAGCAGAACTTTATGCTAAACAGTGACATCTATGAGTTCTCTCTAATTACTTTACTCAGTCAAAAGTTCATCGGTTCTCCTCCAGATGGCATTGTCAGCAATGATTAGAAAACAGTTTTACAAAGTTTATAAACAGTTTTTTTTTTTCAATCCATTGAACGTGGCATATGGATGTGCGAAAAGGAGCTGGAAGTAGGTCCAATGAACTTGTTTGCCAGTTATTGAAGGCTCCTCGCCACTTAGCTATCTACGTATGGCATGAAAGATAAAAAGTGTTTATTTTCCGGCAAACTGTAAATGTCGCGATAATGCTTCTGATAAGGTCCTATCGTGTCCTAATTTTATAAGCGATTTTGATTAAATTACTCACTGAGTAACCTAGGCCGATATACGGCCGTTACTGGTTGTAGGCGGTTATTAGAACCTAAAACGCTTTTTGCTTTTTGTGTTTAATCTCTAGTCATTGTGTAGGTATGAAGACTTCGCTTGCTGCAGCGTCTGCGTGAATAATATTATTTGTAACAAAACAATGCTTTCAGAGGGTAAGTAGGTATTCATGGAACTACCTACCTACCGACTGAAATCACACAGGTACTTCCTAATGCGTAACCGCAAACCTTAACTGTTAAACGAAAACTTTTGGACAATGGACAATGGGTGGGTGGTATTGGTAGATCCTCTGCATCTAAAAGTGCGTTTTAACTTACCTAGGTAGGTACTTACTTGCTGAAAATTTGACTCATCATCTAATAATAACATAGGTACCCATCTGAATAACAATATTTGTGTTAAAGCAAATAGGTAGGTACTTAGATTATTATTCTTTTTCAGCGTGAAATCAGGTGGCCGTCCCTAAAAGGCCACCGTCCTTACCTACCTTCTTACATTGTATTGATACAATGCTAACATTGTTATTGTTAGTGAGTCTTTAAGTGGTGTGCTGAGAATTATGAGGTCCACTACTAGGTAACTTGCAGCTGCGAAAGCATTTAACTCGCTATACGATTATAATAAAGACCAAGTCGCTTTAGTCGTGCGTGACGTGTACATTACTTACTTATCGCGTAGGCATGACATCATCAATGCTCCCTTATAGATTACTAAGGTAGTTATTATCTACAAAGAAATACCAGCGCCATAAGACATCCTCCGACTATAAACGCAAGAGAACGCACGGAGCTCACATTTGGCTGGTCGTTCCGTTTCGGCATCAATCCCTTGAACTTGAGCGCGCAAACCGCGCGGAGGTAAACAAAACGCAACCCGTTGACGCGCATTTGTCATTTCATTCTCATTTGGAACGCAATCTCCGCTGGAGCGCTAGTGTCGTCGTCGGTCGCGCGCTCGGTTTCCGAACGAAGCGTTCGTCCGCAAAAATAAAAACAAAACCATTTCTTTTTAAAAAAAACGAAAAGTTCTGTGAAACTTGTGTTTATTAGTGGCCAGGTGAATATTTGTAGTTCTTTTTAGTGTCTTTGTTGCGGTAAATCAAGTGATTGTGTATTTTTGCTGTAAATTATGTCATTGTTTGTGTTCATGGAGGAAATGACGGTAAAATGACCGATAAGTGGTTGATACTGAAATGCGGAGTTGCTAGACAATTCATGTATTGTGTATTAGAGGTAGGTATTTATTACATAAACATTATTTCATAATCAATAGTCAGAGAGATTCCCTAAAAGAAAGAAATTGGCAGAGGTTTGATAACCTTACCTACCTACAGAGTACCTATGTACAAACACACTTGAATATTTAGGTCCTCCATTATCTCCAGAACCATGAAGAAATCCTTCATGTAAGTTTGCCTGAACGTCAGGTGTGTGCGTCTAAAGTGACGATGTGTATCATAGAGAAATAATAACAGAAACCGGCAAATATATCTGAATTCCCCCTAAAAAGACCCAAATTACCTACCTACATGCCCTTGATGAGTACATTCAACATTTGTTCTTAATTATTCGATAAATACCTACCTACATACCTACCTAAATAGGTAGATAAGTAGTTAGTATACCTATCTGAGAGCTACGCAATGTTCCCCGTATCATAGGTATTTTGCAACTATGCTTGATAGAGATAATAATATCACCTAAGCTGGCAGGTGCTAGAATCGAAATAGAAAACCATAAACAAAAAGTGGTCAAGTGCAAATCAAACTTGGGCTTTCCTACCTTTCTCACAGGTTCCTGAGGCCACTTTTGTGAATAACCTGAAGGCATTCTCTCATTTTAGAATCTTTAGGCGTTATTGAAACAGTTTTATTGTTGGGAATTTACCTTGATTTTCGCCTTCATTATTATTATTATAGCAAATATCGTGGTTCTGTGGGACTTCTAACTACTAAAACCTTACGGCACTTGTCCGTAGCACTGTGGAGGGGGAGGGGGATCTACCACACTACTCTGCGGCCAGAGATTTATTCCCACCTATAACCGACCCCCCAACAAAGTGATGAGGCCACGGAAGTGCCTGGAGTATCTACCTAGGTATCTAGAGTTAAAAACGTCCACCGTATCGGTGGTCTCCGTGTAATGCGATCATCCTGGCTCCCACCGTACGCAGACTATACTGAGCCTGCATCCGCAAAACGAGACACCGAATCAGCCACAAATCTCTGGCCCCACCAACGGAATGTGCGCTGCGGCCCCCACCAAACGCCGCAGAGCCCTGCTGGGCCCGCAACCCCACTCGTCCACCTGGCTTCTCTTGGCTCCTAGACGTTTCATCCTACCAGCACCGGTAGGACTTACTTATTACGGTCACTACCAGGTCAGAACTCATGGGGGGATCATGGAAATCTTGAAAAATTTAAATTAAAAAGTAGCTATAAAGTGTTACTAAACCTGTCCCCGCAGACGCCGTCACTCTGACAAATGACGACCAACAAATAGGTACCTAAGCCTATCCCGTTCGGTCGACAGGTTTGACCTGAACATTTTGGGAACAATAAAATATTATTTATTTTCGCAAATTTTCTAATTTTATGATATTCATGTATTTTCGTATTCGAGGCAGAGCAAACCAATTGTAGAGCAGTTCAGGAAACTCCCTCGATCCCAAATTCCAATGCCCCTACCAGAGGATTTAGTACACATCCCTTTTTTACAGCTGCAAAGAGTTTCTTTCGTAATCGGACATCGAAATGTATTGAGTTATTCACTAGAAGCGTTTTGGTAATCGAAAAGTAAACGCTACTTTTTTTTCTTAGACATAGGAAACAGAAAAAAAAAGTTCCGTTTACTTTTTTCTTCGTGCTAGTCCTACTGAAAAGGACGAAATTAGTAAGTCCTCTGACAGGTGACGTGAATTCGAATTCAAAATCAAAAATAGCATCACAATGACAACGTAATTAACTATGATAGCCGATTTTTACTTAGCTAATTAACTAAACTTATTATCTTAAATTCCCAAACAGTTAATTATCGCAACGGAACTGTAAATAAATACCCATACTAATCAATTAACTTACAGTTATTTATTGCTTTATTCGATAGAGTGGCATTGTTGTTGCATTAATTATCTTGTGTGGACTAATACTTTTTTTCTCTCTTTCTATATATTTTTTTGTATTCGACTTGTTTTCAATTAGATTACTTAAATAAATATTTTTACTTCTTTGCTCGTGTGTCGCATAGAGGTAGGGGTGAGCCGACAGGGTTTGACTCACTAACTGTTTTTGTCCAAATTCTTGCCAGCTACAGCATTCCTCGCATACCTTTGCGCAGGATTACCCTATCAGCCAATGATATTATAATAAAAAGATGTAGATAGGTTGCTTGTGCTAAAAAAGTGGCACCCGAAATCAGGAGTTCGACCACCTGAGCGCACCTGCGCAACGTGTATCTGTCTCGTTTACGCTTTAGTAAAAAATCATACTATCTTGAATACATGGTTAAATTATAGGTACGTACGCCAGCTGACAATTTTTGACTTTGCGTCAGTACTGACATAACCAATCTACGTATTTTTTATTGTAATATCATTGCTATCAGCTAGGTATTCAAACACCTCACTGGTCTGAAATCTCGGCTACATTAAGATATTTGAACGATGATCATATCGTTTGTTCATCATGCCGTCATGATGCAGATGATTGTTTTTGTCCATTGTTTTAGAGATTGTTTGTATTTTCTAAATTGTTCCAAAACTATTATTAGGGTTCGGTGCAGTGCTATTTCGACGAGGCATCTAGGCATTGCGAATCTATTTACCTAATGCGAAACTTTTGACTTTTTGAATTGCAGTTACAATCTGCGGATCTTGCCATATTGATTCTCAGGAGTCTAAAGTATGATACTTCCTGTATAATGAATTCCTGTAAAAATAAATAAATAGTAACTTATAAATGCCAAAACGTGCCTGTTTGTCGCGCTTTCACTCGACTGTTAAACTATTTTTTTACACTAATTTTAGTATAGAGTTAGACTTGACTTCGGAGAAGAGCTTTAAATTTGAAATTTGAAGGAGAACCAATAGGGATTGAAAATAACCCATATAAAGTCTTTCTGTAATAGACTGAAATTGAGAGAGGAAAGCTATAGCCATAGTAAGTGCTAAGTGATGTGTTAATAAAAACCACTAGCAATGGTAGTGATTCGCATGAAAGTACAATAAAATTAAAAATTGATCACCTGGAATTTTAAACGTCCTCTGAGGTCCTCTTAAACCCACCGCATAAACAACATTTAAGCCAATTGTCAAGCCAAGTTCAGTGTAGTTAATATGCTCAGACCATGACTACTTCCTAATAACTACAGTTCAAGATCAATCAATAAGACGGTACTGTGAAAAATAGGTCCATTCTATAACCAGATGTTTTAATATTGCTTGGGCAATCAGAATACGTATGGTTTCATTAACAATGAATAATGTGATGCTATTAAATAAATGCTCAAAAAAAGGAGGCCATTTGAAGAAGAAAGAGAGAGAGAGATTCTGAGATCTCTGAGAATCCCACTCCCACATCCCACTCTTGGGTTGCTATTGATCTCCATCCATATCAAAAGTTTTCGGTCCTTCTGGCTATCAGTTCTTTGCGCTATGTAGCCCGGTCACCGCCACCTCCACCTGCCCAGCAGCTTCTCTTAAGTAGGCCTTCAAACTCAAAAGGCACGGCATCCCTAAAATTGTCGATAGAACTGTAAAAGTGACAGCTATACTTGTTAGAGCTACTGCTATTCAGTTCCCGGCAACTACAGGAAACAAAGTAGAGCATGGCAAGAAAGAACTGGAATATCCATCGAAAAAGAAAAACAAAATTTCTAAAACACCAGCCATTTCCAAAGCATAACGTTCAAAGACAAAGTCCACATTACTACGTGACTCTACAACTCCAAACATTCAAATAGTACACTCCAATGTTTGTTTTCTCCCACTAATTGGCGAATCATTCTAAGAAGTAATTCATTTGTAAAACAAATACAACGCGAGCATTAACTGGGCCATTCACTTTCGCATTAGCGAAGCGTTTGCAAGGAAACTTGATTTTAATAAAATTTACTTCTTACAAAAAGTTAAACATTACAAAATATTAGTTGTTAAAAACACATCTCCGCAGCTTGGTGGAGACCGAGCCTAACAACCAAACGTTAAAACTTTACGTTTTAACGTAGTGTTAGTTCACAGGTAACGCGTATTCGAAGCTATGATGTCCACTGCTGAACATAGGCTTCCACGATACATTTCCTGTGGCACCACTATCCACCGGAAAAGTCGTCTCTTAGTTATTTAGACAAAATTATGATAAGAAATTTATTTATTCTTCATTGCACAACATTGGATGGTGCAAAAGGCGGACTTAATGCCAAATAGGCATTATCTACCAGAATCTCAACCATAAAAGTAAAGTAGGCGGAAAAATTACGAACGAATTGTTAAAGAGTAGGCAACTGTAACTTGTCTGTGGGTTTCTAATCTTACTAATCCCCTCGAGCTTATGCCATGCCATCCGACCTTCATTGGACTTTCATTCCACTTGTCCCAAATAAGATTTAGTTCGAAACAAACTAGTATATGGCTGATAACAAAATGAAAGGAAAATCGTCTTTATATTCACAAACTTATGTAATTAAATTAATTAATTATACACACCGTGATCTGTGATCCGTAGACGAAAAACCCCTGTAAAGTTTTCCAAATATCGTTTTCAGTAAATTGCCTCCCAATTGTTTTGGTAAAACTAAAAGGTATACTTAAATATGAACGAAAATTAGTCAGATTAAATAAGCATAAGGTAAGCTCTTCGAAATGAACTCTAGAATACAAGGTCAAGCTTATTTAAAAACGGCCACCAGAGGCTCTATCACAAATTCCATAAAAAATGGCAACATTAAGCCATCATCCTGTTGCCAACAAGTCTGAAAGCGATTGAAATGAAACCAAAATTAGTAATTTTGGTTGTAAGAAAGAACCCAAAGAGTGTCTTGTTCCAACAAACTTCTCTTAGAGCAAACGGAACGGACTGCCACTGATCCCAAATCCCTGTATAATCAACAGGGGCCTATTTCCGTATTTTATTTTTCTCTTGGAGGTGCTCGTGGCGCAGTTGTGACAGTGATCGGTAACGATCGCTTTCGTAAAGCAACATACGAATGGTCGGAAATGGGATGGGTGACCACCCCGACAGAAATTTAGTGATGTGTATTTCGGGCATCTCCCTGATTCGGAAGGCACGTTAAGCAGTTGGTCCCGGTTGACGTCGTCAGTCAGATGTCAGTGGTCAATCAAGCCCTCTGACTAGGCCTTAGGGCGGCTTGATAACATCTGGAATTAAGGTTGCTCATTAACCTTACACCCCTCCAACAATCCGCACTAAGCCCGCGTGTTAGAGTGTGGCTTGCTCCATCTCATAGTTGAGGTGAGGCCTTGCCCAGCAGTGGGACATATAAAGGCCGTTTATGTGTATGGATCTTTCTCTTGCCAAATGTCATTTCTTTGCAATAGAGCAAGGAGGACTGACCGTAAATAGGAACCCTATCATACCGTTGTACGTACATCTGCCTCGATTACCCTAATTAAGTTTTCAGTATTTTTATCTTCAGACAGTTTATCAAAAGCGACGTGATGTCTTGTTTATGTTGTGCAAGAGGCGTGCGAACAATATTTACATTCTCAAATCAGACGTTGTTGCATTCGGCTCTGCGCATCTTTAGCGTTTAGTAAATAAACAGCTGAGTGCATTTATATTTGATCTTTGCGCGTTATGGAACTCTGAACGCATTTTGGAAGGGAACTCTTGAGTCAATAGTTAGGATTAATGAATAATCGTTTATTTCCATCTACTCACATTGTTCGCTCTCTTCTTGAAGAGGCCCAAGTTGTATTGCTGTGAAAACACTACAGCAGGAAGCTCATTCCACTCCTTTGCTGTTCGCATTATGAATGTACTAGCGGCCGCCCGCGACTTCGTCCGCATGGACTTAAGTTGAGAATCTAAATACGCGCTATCTTCGATTTTGTCTTAATTCGGAACGCACCCATAGTTACGCTAATGACAGTAGCCGTCTGTCTCTGTCATCAACTGTCATGCCATTCCACGTGATGCCGCGTACATTTTCATATTTTGCTCGATATTTTCAACAATTTACACAATATCTTCATAAATTGTAGCCTATATGTTATTCAGATGTATAGGGAACATTATTGTAAAGTTTCATTAAAATCCATTCAGTAGTTTTTACGTGAAAGAGCAACACGGCACATCCAGACATACAAACTTTCGCCTTTATAATATTAGTAGGATTACCAAAACGGTTGGTGCGAATCGCTGGGATGATCATCATCAATAGCAGCCACACGATGTTCACTGCTGAATATAGGCCTCCCCCATAGATTTCCAGAGCGGTCTTCGAATGGTTTCTATATTATATGATGTCTAATATCTATTTCACTTACCTGTGATTGTCCATGTTTAATTCCGTAATTGCTTTTCTGTATTCTATGATAATGCGAAGATTATCGCATCAAGGGCGGCCCGCCCCTCAGCAAATAAAACGTTTTATTGTTCGTCATGGCTGTTACACATTACTCATTAAGTACTGCTTTGTAACTTTTACGAGTATTATTATATACTTCCCACCTATAGATTCCACCCATTTGCAATTTTTTTACATCAATGCTTTTCCGGTTGGCGCCAAAACTCACTTCGGTCGTGGTGGTTATCTTTAAAATTTAGTTTGTTTGCGGCTGTACACGATTGAGAGAAAAGAACTAAGCCAATTTTTTTAAATATTTAGATACAAAATGAGAGAAAATACTGAACCAAAGTGAAGCGTATTAATGTTTGAAGTGAGCGTGAAGCACCGAGATGTGAAGTGATGTTAACCGGAATGTTACCCCTGTCACGTAGTATCCTCAAATGAATAAAACGTTAAATTTGTGATCAGTGTAAAAACTAGCATCTTTAATCGAATAATTATTTTAATATCAGCATTCTATTTGTATAATCCAAAATTCATGACTACCCTTGTCAAGGGAAAAGCAAACATATGCTTCAACTTTTAAGGTTTAAACTCCTCTAAAATAGAATCTAGACTTTCTTTTTCAATTTAGATTTGGTAGACTAGGATGTGAAAAGAGTTAGGCCAGCTGGCAGACTCACTATTGTTGAACACCAGATCGAGAAATTTCATGAAGATCACTCCAAAGGCTCTTATTTCAGGATTCATTAGTTCGTTTGTTTTTGAGAATTAAAGCTTATTACAGTTTTTGGTTCCGTGGGCAGGCCCTCCATAAGGTGGACCGACGATCTGGTCAAGGTCGCGGGAAGCCGCTGGATGCGGACAGCGCAGGACCGATCGTTGTGGAGATCTTTGGGGGAGGCCTATGTCCAGCAGAGGGCGTCGTTCGGCTGACATGATGATGATGATGATTATAGTTTTTAGTTAGCCCTTGAAGATGAGTTACTTTATTGCACTTTATTGTACGTACACAAACAAAGATTGTGTACGTACAATTTAGGCGGCCTTATCGCTAAATACGATGGCTTCCAGACAACCTTCAGCTAGCGGAACAAATAAGTTGAAAGATGTTCATCACATATTATGTTTATTATTTATTTAACAGTTTAATGAGTTTACATTATACTAATTTAGCTTTAAAGACAGTATAATGGCAGCGCAAAGTAACTGTTGTTTGTCTAAAGTCATTCACTCCGGCCTTGGTTCTAAAGTAACGCGCTTATTTTGTCAAACAGCAGTGAGGTCATGTGCCAGTCAAGTTTAAATAATGCAAAACGATTAGGCATGTAAGCAGGTACATTGCACTGTACCTACTTAGCGCAATTCAAGAAGTAGATGGTTTGAATTCTGATTTAGAAATTTTGAGTTACTCTCACAATGCGAAATAATGGCTTTTTCCATTAGTAGATTAGTGTTACACATCACAGTTCAAGTAACTTTTTCTATACATACGTATAATTAAGTAGAAAAACAGGGTATTTTTTTCTATACATAGGTACTAATCAATTAGAAAAACAGAGTCAGCCTGTTATGTCTTTTACTGCGGCATTTAGAGATACTAATTGAAAAATTGATTAATTAGCCCCAAAATTTGCTAATTGCAAAAGAGACTATATTACGAAGTTACTGAAGAACTAATCACGCTGTCCAATTTTGATACTAAAAATACTCATTATCAATGAGGCAGCAATTCAAATGCATCGCTCAACTTATGAATGACAAGTCAATTTTAGTGAAGTGAGATCCATCCACGGTCACGCTAAAGTCCGGTAACTTTGTGTCATATCGTCTGATTAAACGACAGGATGTCCCCCTTATGAGTTCTCGCCTTGACGTGGCCAGGCGGCTTAGTACCGGTGGTGGGGTCCAACCGCCGGGAAGCGAAGAGAACTCAGGCGTGGCAGTGTGGTGGACTAGCCACCCACCCGCTGCGGCCCGTAAGGGTGACACGTGGGGTTGCGGGGCCAGTGGGGCCTTTTTTTTTTTTTTAAGTAGGGGAAATGCCTTACGCATACCCGTCCACCGGGGGACGGACGGGTTATGTCGGACTCACCACTGGAAAGATGGTATACCAGTGGCCCTACCGACTAAAACCCCTACTACTCCCTCTAATCGTCCGTTAGTGGGGGAACACGGTGAATAGCGCCTGCCTGTTACGCGTTCCCCCGGACGGAGCCCGCCTTCACGGCGGGCCGGAAGCGACCCCCCCTTCGTGAGGGGAGGCCAGAAGGGACAGCCGAGGATGTCAAGCCGTCCCTACCCGGCAGCGGTGAAACCCGTGCAATGCTGGCGGCGGCACCCCCGTACCACGCGCTAGCTGGCCACCGTACGCAGGCCCTACTGGGCCCGCAACCACGAGCCACCCAAAGGGCGGCTCCGCTGCCGTAACCGACGGTACGGCCCCGCCGGGCCGCGACGCACAGGGGGGATCAGCCTCGGATCACTGGCCCCCACCAACCGGTTGTGCGCCGCGGCCCCAACCACGCGCCTCAAGGCGCCTGCAGGCCCCACTGGCCCCACTCGCTACCCGGTGGTGCCCCTACCACCGGTACTAGGCCCCCTCGCCACGCCGAGGCGAGAACCCATGAGGGGGGGGCCAGTGGGGCCTGCAAGCGCTCTGAGGCGCGTGGAACTGGCCGCGACGCACAATCGGTTGGTGGAGGCCAGTGATCCGTGGCTGATCCCCAGCGGAACCGCCCTTCGGGTGGCTCGTGGTTGCGGGCCCATTGCGTACGGTGGTAGCCAGCGGGCCGGAGTGAAAGTGCCTGCGTACTCCAGGCACTTTAGTGGCCTCCCGCCTTTGTTGGAGGGTCGGTTGGAGGGCGTCCCATCAGGGGCCAGGACGTGCTAACTGGCGGCGTAGCAGTGCGTCAGTACTTTCGGTAGGATCCAGCATCGCCGCCAAAGTGCCATGGTCACATGTAACTACAGGTCTATCAATCGCATGTATTGACGCCGACCCCAAAAACCTTTTATTTTGCCCCTCGGAACTAAATGATGCTGTGTGTGCGCGTAGTGAGGAATCTACGGAAGACCAGTGTATGTCGTGGGGTTACAATGGCGTCCGACACATGTTGCGTAGATTCCCTTCAGTGGAATGTTTAGTTAAAATGTTTTTTGATAAAGTTTGTTTTGTTGTTAAGTAATTTCTACAAGTCACTTAATAAAATATTTTTACTTTTATACTTTTAAAAAGAACTCCATGCTTAAGCTCATCGGTAAATTCTAAAAAGAAACTCCTAAATAATTTAGAAAAAAAAAATGCTACATCTCTAATCGTTAAATCTGTGTCACGTTTACTCGGCTTCTGACCTAGTAACCAGTATTGTTAGAAACCTTACATCATCAGCCATCGTCTTAGACCTGTCTTGACCTATTTCGATCATTACCTTCGTTTACCGCTATTTAAGCGACAGAGGTTACTGACGACAGTCAAAAGTTAATGACTGCAATGACCTCGGTCTTCAGCTTAAACCCAGCTTTTGTATAGAGGCCAGCAGATCAGGTAAATCGTCCAATTTCGTACATAGATTTTTATCTTTACATTTTAGTGTTCAAGCCTATAAAGTCGCCTAATGTCATTGCATAAAAAAAATATCATGTAACATAAAATAATAATCATTAAAGTACATGTTGTACAGTAAATGTACAGTTTGTCACAAAGAAGATGAACATTTTTTGGTTGTGAAAACAGGATTCAGAATATACCATAAACATGAATACCTATGAGACGTAAATAGGCTGGGGTTTTGTTTTTTCTCTAATGAATAGGTATATTAAAACTTCATAGGTTTGTCATATAGTCCACGTAGCGCATGCTAAATAATCCGGTAGGATGATGTTTATCATTAAGTTACAAGAATCCCATTGAAATAAGATTGGAGAAACTGACATTTATAAGAGAGCTTATATCCGTCTTCGCTTGAGATATAAACCGTGATGGGACTGATGATGGGAGGGAGGTGAGTAGCGTCTCACCGTGATGGGACTGATGATGGGAGAGAGGTGAGGAGCGTCTCACCGTGATGGGACTGATGATGGGAGAGAGGTGAGGAGCGTCTCATAGTTTATTTATTTTATTGGGTATTGCGTCAGGGGAAGAATGTTACATCGTGTGGATATTTTAGAGTTTACGAGTTCATATAAAGTTCAAGCTGAAAGTGTTGGTGAATATTTAGTTTATTTGTACAATTTAAAGTTTTTTTTATATTACCTGATCGTCAATGGCACATTATGTGTCATGTAAAGCTGTCTTAAAGTAAGTCATTATAGCCCTTCTGTCTAACCGGGACATATTGTTGTACTGAATTTCATTATTGCCCTTGTGCTATAAAGTGATTTGAATTTGGAATGCAACCGTAAATGTTTAGGTGCAATGAGATTTTATTCTGAGTTCGAATGTTGTACTGGCCACTAACAAAATAGATGCCAAAGAAAGAAAAAAGGTGCCAACCGCTCAAATAGCTCCTGAGTCCTGTGCTGATAAAATAAATGTACCAAAGATTGTAACTCATCTTTCCAAAGTCTTGGCACAACTGTCTTATGTTTGTAACATCACTTTTGATTTTTGATAAATACCTAATTTCTCATATTTAATTACCTATTTTCACTTGAAATAAATATTTAAGCACCTACTTTTTTCAGCCATTAATTTCGATTGCCTCGCAGAAAGTATAAAAAGTAGAGTATGCACCGCGGGCTTTAAAGTGTAATTGTCTTGGGCGGTCTTGAACCCCTCGTATTCAGGATTCTAAACTTATTAACTCCCTCGGGGTTCAATATGACGCCCGGGACATAATACACTTCTTTCATAATCTACTATTCATTCATCATATTGGTTACCTATAATCGTGTAATCTAAGATCGATTTGACCCATTTTGCAGTTGCCAATTGAGCTGAAACGGACACCACTCTTATGTTTTTATGGCAATGCCAAAAAACTTTTGTTGAACGGCTAAAATCCCTTTTTAACTCACCCTAAACCTGACAATATTTGTACAATACTTTTCTATGTAGAGACGCAAAGTGTTTTGCTTGATAAAACGCCAAAATGGTTTCCTCTCTAATAATATTTTAAATGCGAAAGTTTGTATGTGTGGATGTGCAGTGTTGCTCTTTCACGTAGAAGCTACTGAATGGATTTCAATGTAACTTTACAATAAAACCTATAGCTTAAGCATTTGAATAACACATAGGCTACAATTTATAAAGAAATGACCCTTTTTTTTAAACCTAAGTACACGCGGACGAAGTCGGGCGGCCGCTAAGTAGTAGTAAATAATTTAAGGGTTCTCTTTTCTTTCAAAGAGAAACATCCTTTCCTTATCTTTAAACTACCTAGTTTACCTACCTACCTACTTATCATGAATTTCAGAATTGTGAACTAGGTCAACGAAAATCTATTTTTTAACGAAATAGCTGAAAGGTTATCGACCTGAAAAAAGTTGGAGCAAAAAAAAATAACTGCTTCGAATCGCATAAAGATTTTACGAACACCAATATATTTGAGCGACCATTAATGTCGCTTCTTCGATATTTTTCTCATCGCGACAGTTTGCGTGCGCGTACGCAGAGGCGCGAACCGCGATGTGTTAATTTGACAAAACTGTGTGAATATTAACATAACATCGACATCACCTGCCTATTTTAACATAATGTCTGAATGAAAAGGTAAAACTTCTAGAAAAATGATTTTTACTATCGTATTTTTTGAAAATACAGAGGTGTCAACCTTTGCATAGGGTGGTGACCCTAAGCACCACTAAGACTAAGGTCTTAAGTCAGCAGTAATAAGGTGTTATTACTGCTGAATTAGGACCCATTTTGCAATGGTTTTGTTAAGGTTGATGTCAACCCCTCTGAACTAGTGATAATAAACGATCTGTTTAAAAGCTAGTTTTGAAGCCATCTGATTCGAGCCTCTTTGCCCTTCTAAATAATTAAATTGTAATTTGCTATAGTAAGGCAAGCATTATTAAATTATCCAGTCATGCAGAAGTATTACTGATAAACAGCTGTCTATGACGGACAGTCAGACAATACCAAATAGGTAAACTATTTATATCAGAGATTAGAGTTCATTTTACTTTTATAATATACTAATAACTAACCTACTACATCTATGACAATATAGAAATGCTCTAAGAGCTACATAAGTATTCTAGGTAGGTTGTTAACAACCTGAATATTTACCATATAGATAGTTTGACCACCCATAATCCTAGGCTAATTAGGTGGTTTATAACCTAAATCAGAGGTTACCACATTCAGACTGCTTACCATATCTGAGGAGCAGTTACCATATAAGGCAATCCTAACTAGGCGAAATCTATCATGCATTGACATTTTAAATGAGCTGCTGGGCAAAAGGTCCGATCACATGGTTATTTTGAATTTCAAGCTATAACTCGTATTTGTATGTTTGGCGTAAGCTTTTAACAATAACAAATACCCACTCGTAATTGTATGTAAATGAAAAAATTAAAATATCTTACACTAACCTCGAATTCAGCAAAACTTTTACTTTGACTGTAAGTCTTACCCCAGAATTCAGAAACGTCAATTAACGCTAAGCACGCGCTCACGCTCATGCTGTACCGTGAATAGTCAATAGAACTGAAAGGGACAGCTATGCTTCTGCTGAGGGATGCTCAACGTTGATTTGCGTTCGTCATTAAGGGGTTAGTCTGGGGTTAGTCATCTTACACCAAGATCATCTGATTTCGACTCAGCAAAACTGATGGACCAATATTTATGGTTTTTGATTTACGGGAATTGTATCTGCCTCGAAGAGAAGATATATTCAATTTCATTATAAAGAAAATGATATAAAAAAAACAAGCTTTCCTGTGATTTGTAAGTGTCAAATGGTACAGGAGGATTGACGTATTTGTTGGCTGTCAATTGTTTTTAATTTAACTGTCATCCGATACGACGTCTGTCGGGCCAGTTAATGAATAGATCCATAGCTTTCCTGTCATACAATTATTTTTGATCGTTTCTTTTGAAAACAACTCTTTTGCGACTTTATATTGACTTACGTGGTTGCTTGGATTAAAACCCTACGCCTACGGGGTTTGCGACCACTAGGCACCCGAAACCCGAAAGGCAGTTGAGATTAGCCGTAGCCGTTTTGCCGTATCTTCTTACGTTATGTTTCGATAATTTTTATTTATCACTAGCTGTCCCAACAGACTTCGTTCTGTTGTCAAACATTTAGTGTCACCTGACAGGTAGTAACAGTTACTAAGAGGAAACTAAAATTGAGATGTTAACTATATTCCCAGCATTTCTCATGTTTACTCACCTTTTATACCTTCCCTAGACCATCACAAATATTTTAACACCATAATTGGCCAAATCGGTTTTGCCGTTCCCGAGTTTTAGTGAGACTAACGAACAGCGATCCATTTTTATATACATATAGAGATTTACTCTCCCATCTTACTATTTTACCTTACCCACATTTGTTTTTTTTTCGTTTTCTCACGATCTCTTACCTGAAGGTTGTCTGGAAGAGATCGCTCCCTAGCGATAAGACCGCCTAAATTGTACATTGGTCTTTGTAATTTTATACAACTGTAATGTTTTTGTGCAATAAAGAATATCTATCTATCTATTAGCTGCGGACCTCTTGGCTCGGCTAAGGACATGACAGGGCCCTTATGTAGAGTCAAGTTACCTGATTTAACTTTATCTTAATATTTTTACTGGGCACTTAAGTGCATAGCGTTTATCTAACATCAGAACTAAAACCTTTTTAGTCCCAGTGTAGAGATAAGCTTAAAACAATGCATTTAGAAATATGAGTTGAGTGACCAGAACATTGTTGTGTCCTAGGACAATCAGGTTGGTTTTGAATTTGTTTTGAATAGTTTGGTATTGTTCCAAACTTGGACCGAGTATTTCACTGTCAATCTGATTATGATACAAAATTTGAACTGAGATTACTTATTTACTTAAACACCGCTGCCGTAATAAATTACTTTGATGAAATAATATATTACAGTTTTCTTGTCAGAACTTGTATGGTCGTCAACAACGCCGAGAAAAATATTGATGTATTTTACGATAGCATCAACACCATAATGAGATTGTTGTTTAAACTCACCCACTAAATATTTGCACTAAATAATTGCAATAATATTGTATCAACTAGCTTACTTTGCATTCTTTCATTTAGATAGGAATCAATTAAGTTTTATATGTGGTAGCTTGTCAATAGCTTTTAGTTTTACTTTTAGCTGCTATTGTTGATTTTTGTAAGCTGTTAGCTATCCTAAGAAAATAAATAAATAAATACATCAAAAAGTGGCTGACACTATCAATGGCAATTAGTTAGTCATATTATCATATTTTAATATTTAGGGTTTTAAAAATCTGTGAATGGGCATAAGAATATAGCAAAATAATGGACTCAGGTACCTAATAAAAATATGTATGGTCCTTATCCCCACCGGTGGGGATGGTCACCAGAAAGTGCAGAGACAATAGTCGCAGGGAATTGTTTAAATTAGGACTTCCGACTGTCGGCCAGCGATTGGGTCAACCGATATTGGTACTTACTACAGTTATGCATACTTTGTATTTTTAGAACAACGTGTGAAACTGTTGTGAGAAGGCGTTTGAACAAACCTGACTTAAAATACCTTTTTTATACTACCTGCTCGTCAATGCCACATTATGTGTCATGTAAAGCTGTCCTAAAGTAAGTCATTATAGCCCTACGGTCTAGCCGGGACATAATGTTGTACTGAATTTCATTAATCCCCAGGGATTAAAGTGATTTGAATTTGGAATGCAACCGTGTAGTCAAAAATGTTTAGGTGCAATGAGATCTGAGTTCGAATGTCGTACTGGCCACTAACAAAATAGATGCCAGAGAAAGAAAAAAGGCGCCAACCGCTCAAATAGCTCCTTAGTCTTATGCTGATAAAATAAATGTACCAAAGATTGTAACTCATCTTTCCAATGTCTTCGCACAACTGTCTTATGTTTCTAACATCACTTTTAATTTTTGATAAATACCTAATTTTTCATATTTAATTACCTACCTACCTATTTTCACTTGAAATAAATATTTAAGCACTTACTTTTTTCAGCCACTACTTTCGATTGCCTCGCAGAAAGTATAAAAAGTAGAGTATGCATCGCGGGCTTAAAAGTGTATTTGTCTTGGGCGGTCTTGAACCCCTCGTATTCAGGATTCTTACACTTACTCCCTCGCTCCGCTCGGGAGTTAACCGTAGAATCCCTCATACTCGGGGTTCAATATCACGCCCGGGACATAATACACTTCTTTAAGCCCTTGTGGCATAATCTACTATTTATTAAAAGTGTCCAGTGTATCAACTTAGTCAATGAAAGTGATCCAATCTCTCTTCTAAGTCCACAAAAATGTTTTACTATGGCGCTGCAAGGTTGCCCTCGGATATATCTGTACGTACAGAGGCGCTCACATCAACCTTTACATAGGATCACCTTATGCTGCTGATGTAAGACCCATTTTGCAATGGTTTTGTAAAGGTTGATTTCCGCGGTCAGTACCTACAAAATCCTGAAGATAAAGCCTGATATCTGGTTAACAGTTAGGCGCGCAGACGACGGAGCGGACGGTCTTTATGTCCGCGAAGTAATAATGACCGCGTATGCCCGCGACTGAAACT
This sequence comes from Udea ferrugalis, assembly GCA_950022985.1. Classification (NCBI taxonomy): domain Eukaryota; kingdom Metazoa; phylum Arthropoda; class Insecta; order Lepidoptera; family Crambidae; genus Udea; species Udea ferrugalis. The sequence continues at coordinate 3,060,545 of OX465521.1, forward strand.
TACCGCGAACATAAAGCATTTAAGTGCCCGGCGGGCATCTGCGGCGCGGACTTTTTCCCTTCGTGTGCGTTGGTAGTATAGGATTCCCATTGCGCTATCGTTCGCGGTCATAAAGACCGGCCCGCCCCGCCCCATCGTCTGCACAGCGCCTTATGGTTCTTAATTTGTGTAAGTCCGCCCGGAATAATGACACGGACCAGATAATCGTGACGTGTGAAATACTGCATTGTGTCCGTTCGTACACTTTCCTTGTCACTTGTATAGTGATCATATTTCCTCTATTTGTTTTGATGTTAATTTCAATTAATAATACAAATAGTAATAATATCACAAACTGAGTACGTATTGTTGTTAGTTTTCCGGTAGCAAAACTTCAGTCTTCAGTCACATTTGATATGTCGCTAACAGTGCATTAAAAACAAAACATCATCATAATTTTAGTTATTCGGATCATAACATCATATCCCCCTCAGTTCATCCCTTACGAGATTTACTCCATGAACACAAACAACAAACTAAAAGTAGTGTTAAGAAAGTGCCATTCAAGTGAAGTTCTTCGAATGATCAAACAGTAAGCTCTACAAGAAGTGCCAGCCTGTTAAATGCTGCAACCACCGAATAGATCATCAAACTATAAGACAGTGCATCGCATTTAAATGCCTCCCACGGAGACGGGTAGACCCGGCGAAGGCATGTTGTGTCTGTCTAGACACGACAACTGCCTGTGGGGGGAGGCGTTGAAGTCCGCCGAGCTGTCGTGGTCGGGCTTGCAGTACTCCTGTCTGAAAATCCTGCAGCTGTACTGCAAGGTCTTTGACCGGGAAGATGTCTTGGATATGGTCATTAGGTAAGTTTTCTATTGTTCTTTCGAAATATGTTTTGTTTAGTTTGACAATGTGTTACTAGTAAGTACTTCGCTAGAGTGCTAGAGAGCGGCGTGGCCCAGTGGTTAAACACTAGCCCGGAAACCGGGTCACAACCCGGGACACAGTTGTTTCTTCGGTCATAACGAATTTCAAATACAGGACTTACCCGTAATAAAGACTTAAAAATCACCGCGAGCGTAAAATTTCGAGCATGAAAAAGAAATTATTCCAACATAATTAGGATCTACACGTACAACACCTGAACATACTAAAGGGCATGTATAGGGCATTACTGGCGCGTTACTCCTTGGTTTCCTGATAATTAATAAAATTCCTGCCGAAACTTCCTGCCGAAACTTCCTGCACATTTTGCCTCGTATCTGTGTAAAGTAAAGTAGTTAGCAATACCTTTTTATCAAGCTACACCTGGTTCGCTCAGTACACCGCAGCTAACCAACCAAACCCACCGATAACGATGTCGCTCACTTCACGTAAGACGGCCTTCAATTAACTGATATCATTGTTAACCGGTTTCGAATTTGATCCTGTGTGGTAGTTAGAGTAGTTTAGTGACACTTCAACTGTGGAACGAACTCCCGAGGTTTTCGCGATGAGCTATGGCATAGAGCTCTTCAAGAAGAGTTTAAAAAGGTTAAGATAAGATAAGATATACTTTATTGCACAAAGAAAACAAATTACACAACGATGCTTAAAAAATATTTGGAATGTCCAATACAGGCGGTCTTATAGCTAAGAGCGATCTCTTCCAGACAACCTTCGGGTAGAGAAACTGGAAAAGGAAGTAGATGCTGCGGTGCAAGACGGTTTTTAAAAAGATATGAATATAATAAAACAAAAATGTTGTTTTCTAATTATAAAATAGACATACATATTAGTAACTACGAGCAAAATTATAAACTTACATATACCTACATAAATATAATACAAACAATTTGGTATGGATTACCAGGACGATTGCGTAAAGTAGTGAAAAGAAGGACATTATAGGTCAAGGCGATCGAAAGTGTGCCTTGTCACGGGATCTGAAAATAGGTTCTTGCAGAGTCGGTAACGCGCGAGTGATGCCCCTGGTGTTGCACGTGTCCATAGGCTGCGATAACTGCTCACCATCAGGCGGTCCTCATGCTTGTTTGCCACCGTCGTAGTATAAAATAGTAGTAAAAAAGTAGTTGACAACGCCCAAAATTCATTTGGGCGTTCATTAACTCCCATATTCATAAAAACGGACGCAACGCTAAAGCATTGTTTAAGAAATTGACGCGTTGTGCCACTTACTCGCAAATGGCGGCAGCAAATAGAATGATAGTGACAAAGCGATACAAAAGTTAAAGTGTTGTTGAAGAGCTGTTTAAGTTTTAATGAATAAGGGGGTAAATATTCACAGTTATCCTGGTCCCAACATTGGACCTTTTCTCCTTTTTAAAAATTAAAGCACGCCACCCACACGCACAACTTAAAGAATAATGCTAAAATCATCAGGTCGATGCTACCTCTATTGTTATGTTATAACTTTATGCAATTTTAATTTTTCGTTCTTTATAATAATAGACTTCTGCAAACATATTATATTACTCAGTTTATGGGTTACAGAATAAAATATTTGATTAAAACATCACTGATTGATTTATCTTTGCATCAAAAGCCATAAGATTGAGTCATTAACATTTGTAACGTTAAAATCTTATGCGTTTCCAGCCGTAGATACTATAAACATTGCTTCCGAACATTAAAGGCGATTTCTCAATTCGCTCTACTCTTTCATGTTCTGAGGTGAATATTCACCGAAGTTAAGCTACGCACTACATGTCGGGTAATGGGATGGGTGACCGCTGCCCGTGAATTTTAATGTATTTTCAGGGCGTCTCTGTACTTCAGAAGGCACGTTAAGTAGTTGGTTCCAAGATGTCAGTGGTTATAAAGCCTATTCAGAGGTCTTTGAGTGTCTTGGTACTATCTGAGAGAGAGAGAGAGAGATAGTACCGTCGCGTGTTGGAGCATGGCTAGTGCCACTTCATAGTTGACGCATGGCCTGAGCCCAGCTATAGGACCACAAACATATCTATAGTTCGTTCGCGTTAAGAATGCAGTGTTTTTTTAATTTAATTCTGTCGCACACAAAAAAAACTCAGATCCACATTTTTGTATGCGTTCGTATACTACGTTCAGCTGGTGACTGTGGACTTGGCTTTCGAATTAGGAACGATTTGATTGGTGCTTTCTTAACGCGAACGGACTATGGATAGACGCTTAATGAAAGCTGTTTTTTTTGCAGATAGCGTCAGCACCAATAACATTGCTGGTTTCTTTCGACATTTGATCTGCGTTAATATTAACTGGTACGATGGAAGCGCAAATATCGCTCATTAGAACAGCCATTAAGCCCGTTACGACCAACCGATGCCCACAATCTACATTTTAATGGCGGCAAGAACGTTTAGGCTGGGGCTCGTTTGCAAGCGGAGATGATTAATAAGATTTTTACGTGCACTTGTGTTGCTTTATAGGTATTACTGTAGCTGTAGTTGATAAAATATAAACTTTTTTGTATGTCCTTTGCAACGCTGTTGGAACGTTTCTACTCAGCCACGATGGTTGACTGATAGAGAATTCCATAACAGCATCAACTCTCGTTATATTTTTTTTTAGGCGCCTTGTAACACAATTCACACTCGTACTCGTACATATCTAATTACGAGAATGACAAAATAAAAACTATATAAGACATGATTTAAGTTTTGAAGATCAAAACACAGAATATCTAATTTTATGCAAATACCTTTCGCGAAATGCATTTTAATTTTCTGTTTCAATAAGAAACAGGAGTTATAAAAACTGCCATGACTCATGACCCGCTTCCGCTCCGCCGATATTCACGCCCACTCTCCCGCTGCCATCGTCGCCTCTGAACGCGAAAACGAGGAAACCTGCGCTTATAAATATTTATAATAAAACAGTTGTTTGTCAGTGCCCGCAGTTTAGCTGACCGCACGCGTCAAATGTTACACGAAGAAAGCGGCGAAAACAACGGTCTGCTAACTGGTGGCACTAAAAACTAATATTCTCTGACTCATGAGCGCCAATCTCGTGAAAAACAAATGCCTGGGAAAAAAAAGGTCGATGGCAATTTTTTTTTCTGTTGTCTGATTGACTTCTGCTGTTTACCTGCTAATGCCTTTGACCAGATTTGACATCTTTACTCTCGTGAAAAACAAACGCCTGGAAAAAAATAATGTCGATGGCATTTTTTTTTCTGTTCTCCGTTTCACTTCTGCTGTTTACCTGCTGAGGGCTTTGACAGCTTTACTGGACTGGGGGGTGAGCTACAATAAGCGCCACGGTGAGGAATCTATCAGACTAAGGCATATAAAAAAAAAACCCACTGAACCAATATTGATGAAATTTGGAAAGATAGTGGTCCTTGAAAAAGGATAGTTTTTATCACGAAATGTAGGCTCAAAGGGATTAAAATATGTAAGTTCCCGGGGCGGAGAGCTGGTGACAATTTCTTTGGGTTTTTTCTTAATGAGTCCTTTAGAACTCATGTAAGACACACTGTCCCTTAGGTTCCTTAAGTCGTAAATCCGGCAATGTGTGCCCGCTGTAATCGCCGACCTTTACCGACCGCGTCTATTTGGCTAATGCAATAAAATTTTGTAGGGCAAACGGATTGTAACCTCCAGATTGTTTCACCTTTCATACTTTTTTAGTCAGATTTACCAATCTAATGATTCTTCTGAAGGTCCCAGTAAAGGCGAAAAATCAATCAAAGTAGTCAATAAAATACTACTACTATAACTTTAAGAAAAAAAAACAACTTAGAGCTATAAAAAATCCAAAGTATATCTAACATATACTTAACTTCCTTTTTTTATATGCCATGCCATGAAGTGTTCCACTCTGAAATTCGGAAAGTCGACCAACGCTTACGCTTCTATTAATCTGCTCACGTTAAAACAACAAATCAAGAACATTTCAATTAGTCAACCATCATTTCTGTCAAATCAAACAAGCTACACAGCTATTTCCAAGAAAATTGGCGTGAAACATAATAATTTAAAAGCAAATCTGTTGTCCCGCGCGACCTTTGCGTCTAATGGAACGGTATCGCCATCACGGCCGAGCCCTATCCAAGCGTTTGCTCACCAGAGTCACAGTATAAACCATACAGTAGAACATCTAACTACAAACGTGCCACTCTCGGTTTGAATCCGTGCGTGAGCGTCGCGCGCCGTGTCGCGATATCATGCACACGCGATTTCACGCACACGCTAGCATAAAATAGGGAGGCATAGGGAGGCGGCAGTACGGACGGGTTGTGCCGCGTGTCTGTGTGCACCCTAGGCTAATAACTCGGCGGGCGGCCTTAGATAACCTACTGTATGGTTTATACTGTGCCAGAGTGATGTGAAGGGTTAGGTGAAGATTATGACAGGAAAGTTTCGAGAAATAGAGGAATCAAGTTCAATATTGAGAATCGCTGGTATCTAGTTGTGTCACTTTTGTCTTCGGGGAGTACCTACAAAAATGATTCAAAACCACAGTCACCTAGATAGAGAAAGCTCAGTAGGTATTTATCTTGTCGTGACCATCTTTGACCACTACTTACCAAGTCAGTCACACCACTCCACGTGCTAACCCTTTAATTTTCCACTCGTCTGATGTCTAACCTTGAAGAAATCTTCTACTTCAAAAAAGCAACTAGCATTCCTGTCATTTCAAAGTAGGTAATGTAATGATTTAAAAGCAAGTATGTTGTCATTGGAGTGACCTTTGCGTCTAATGGAACGGTAACGCCATCACGGCCGAGCCCTATCCAGGCGTTTGCTCACCAGATTGATGTGAAGGGTTAGGTAAAGAAATAGAGGAATCAAGTTCAATATTCAGAATTGCTGGTATCTAGTTGTATCACTTTTGTCTCAGGGGACTACAAAAATGATTCAACCACGGTCACCTAGATAGAGAAAGTTCGGTAGGTTTTAATAATTTGTTTTATGAACGCCCTTTAACCATCTTTTACCTACCAAATCAGCCACATCACTCCACGTGGTAACCCTTTAACTTTCCACTCGTCTGATGTCTAACCTTGAACAAATCTTCTACTTCAAAAAAGCAACTAGCATTCCTGTCATATCAAACTCGCGTAATGTAATAATATAAAAGCAAATATTTTGTCTCTGGAGTGACCTTTGCGTCTAATGGAACGGTAACGCCATCACGGCCGAGCCCTATCCAGGCGTTTGCTCAACGGATTGCAGATTGATGTGAAGGGTTAGGTAAAGAAATAGAGGAATCAAGTTCAATATTCAGAATTGCTGGTATCTAGTTGTGTCACTTTTGTCTCAGGGGACTACAAAAATGATTCAACCACGGTCACCTAGATAGAGAAAGTTCGGTAGGTTTTAATAATTTGTTTTATGAACGCCCTTTAACCATCTTTTACCTACCAAATCAGCCACATCACTCCACGTGCTAACCCTTTAATTTTCCACTCGTCTGATGTCTAACCTTGAACAAATCTTCTTCTTCAAAAAAGCAACTAGCATTCCTGTCATATCAAACTCGCGTAATGTAATAATTTAAAAGCAAATATGTTGTCTCTGGAGTGACCTTTCCGTCTAATGGAACGCCACGGCCGAGCCCATCGCCAGGCGTTTGCTGACCAAAGTAATGTAAAAGGGTTAACACGTGGAGTTACTTGTCGGCATGGTGGATACCACAGAACATAGACATCTATAATTCTGTAGTGGATACCAACCAAGTAGCGTAGCTAGCCGAACGCCGCCATTCACGCTTTTTGTAGATATTCAATTCATAATCATCTCAGTGATTATGTACTGAATTTTTTTTATCTAAAAATTGCCACCTATATAATAATTTGATAAGTTTAGGCATGGTTTTGCTGGTTATTTTTCAACAAGAAAAGTTCGTCGGATTGTTTCGCTGTAAGTGAAATGCCTTTTGTTGGGTCTTTAATCCTTTTTAAAACTTTTGAGCGCCATTTATTCGCGGGAAAACCGGCTCTTGACATCGAAACGTGATCACACCGGAGAATTAGTCATTGATGGATATCATCCCGTTAGTCATCGGCTGATAGTACATAAATAAACCTACCATGTATTGTTTTAGAAAATATATTAAAAGTTGCTTCATTCTGAACCTGGCCAAATACGCGAGAAACATTCAAAATCACGCTTGCGTTGCATTTAAATGTTTGTGAAAACTTTCACTTAGAAAGGAAATCAAAATGGACTAGGGCTTCAAATCAATTTAAACAATTGCCTTTATAAGTCCCACTGCAGGGCCTGTGCCTTACCTCAACTATGAGACTTACTCAGACTCGCAGCTTAGTGTGGTTTATAAAGAAGAGTGTGAGGTTAGTCATAATCCTTACTGTGAGATGTTATCAAGCCGCCCTAAGCCGTTCGTCTAGGCTCATTGACATCTAGCAACGGCAGCCCAGACCAACTGCCTAACGTGCCTTCCGAATACATTACTAAATTTCAGTCAGCATGATCACCCATCACTTTATCGACTTGGAGTGCGTTGTCCAACGGCAATTGTTTCCAATCCACTGTAACTCCTAAGCCACGGGCACCTTAAACTCAATTTAATCACTGAAAAATTCCACTAATTTCGTCTTATCTTAACTGTTCGATGAAAGGTCTTAATCGTCAAAATACCTAAGCCCCTTTGATGTCGTATAGACACATGACTTCGTCGTAAGTCAATTTGTCGGTTACTCCAGCGCCGAAACTGCTCGTCCGTCAATCCCTTTTATCTGATGCCAAGAATACACGCCGATGACATTATAATCGACACTGGAGTTTTATGGGAAACTGGAAATTACTTGGCATATTCAAATTGTTCCAAAATAAACATCTTTTGGTGAAGAATGTTTTTTCATGAAATTAGCTTTTAAGTTAATTAATAGCAATATTAGCAATCTATCTTACTTTAATCCAAAGGAATATTGAATACCTATATGAAAAATTGAAAATTACTTAGTGTGTTTTCTGCATTTTGCTGACTTTTCATAAACACTTGTATAAGTTTACATGAAATAAATGCCTTTAGACTTTGATACCTTAATCCACATCTGCTCTATGACTGTTTTGTCCATAGGTCCTCAAACTGAAAAAAAACGAAAATTTTCCTGCCTCATATAAAAATCTACCTGGTAAAAAAGAAAAAAAAAACAGAAATCGCTCTAAGTATCTTCCCAAAATACACAGAAGGAATAAGGTTCAACTGTGGTCAGTCTTGTGAATGTATTACTCAACATGCGGTTCCGAGCTCAATACATTTTAATTTCTCACGGGTGGACATGACAACTAGACACAATAAGAACAACACAATGAACTAAGTTCCCGTCACATAGACACAGACAAAGATGTTATTATGATAATTGAAACTAAACAACTGTACAGAGACTTCTTGCTTTTTCCACCTGACGTTTCGACTAAGTAGAGTTGTAGCAAACCGTATGTATTCGTTCCAAATACCGTGTAAATCGCCTGACTGCTGGTCACCAGCCTTACCTCAACGATGAGGTGAGCGAACCATACCTACTCCAACACGGGTGCTCAGTGAAGATTAATGGGCGTGTAAGGTTAGTGAGCAACCTTAATGGCAGATGTTTCAAGCCGCCCCAAGGATTCCGCTTAGGCTTAACGACCGCCATCTAGAGATATCAACCGGGACCAACTGCAACGTGCCTTCCGAAGCACGGAAATGCCCGAATAATACATCACTATTTCGGTCGGGTTGGTCACCCATCCTATAACCGACCCGGCTTGGGCTTTATAACAGCGATCGTTGCCGATTCACTGTCATAATTTCGCCACGGGCACTGCGAAGTACCGACTCGCATGTAATGATTTCCATGATGCCGATGACTTGACTATTACCGATCCAGTCTGAAATACAAGTTTTTGTCTCTTATTCCACTAATTGGTAACTTAATGTGCAACTGTAGTAATTGATCAGACTATGAATAGATACTGGTCAAATATCACATAGCATGTGAGTATCAGACCGCATTGGTTTTCGCAATCAGTTTTAGGAATCAAATATCACAGTTCCTTCTAACTTTAGTTGCTCAATTTATTGAAAATGCGAACACAGCAAGATCACCTGAAAGAAGACTACTTCTCTAGCTCCCGTGGAATCCTCAATAGATCAACCAAATGAATTTCTAATGGCCTTTCTTCTCACCAATTTTTAACCTCGCAAGGCCTCCTTCAATTTATGTGATTCTTTGTGGTCTTGTGGTGATCAATTTTATTAGAGAGTTTTTTTTTGTCTTTATTTTCACGAAAGAAAATATTTTATTCCGATTATTTCTTCAATCCACTTCTGCGATTTTTCTTGTGCTCGTTTTTCACCTGTGGTTTGCAGTATGAACCACTCTTCCTGGTTACATATCCAACCCATTGCCACTCTAGCTTCGCTGGATGTCGTCTGTTTCATTACGTTGGTTTTGGTGCCCCTTATTATTAAGATCTTTGAGAATAAAATCTGCCATCGGGAAGTATATATTTTTTTTCTTTTTCCCAAATACTCTTTGTACAATGGTGACGGTGCCTCATTTAAAAATAGTTATTCCGAATTAATTAGCTATTAAGCAGAATGAATCATTTTTAACGGTTATGTTGTTTGACAGGTTTTGTTAGTGGTTCTTACTGTAATTAGTCTAGCCACAGGATCATCTATACGAAGAAGAATACGACCGAAGTTACTCTGTTGTTCTCAGTGTAATTTTTGTACGAACTGACGTTGTCTACAATAACATACTGGTGCTTATGAAACATTCTAGAAAGCAGGCCTTAAACTGTTTGTTCAGAACTCTCAAAATATAGAAATGTTTTAATATGAAGCACCTTCGTCACTTATTAATTTTAGTATTCCGAACATTTGTTACAAGCTTATTCTTCATCTATGCGATTTCCAATGTAGAAATTCATGAATCAGCCCCGTTATTCAGTGTTTGAAAGTTTACAAATTAGATTACGCCTCCGGAATCCCATTCAATTGGAAATTTTTAAATAAACCTGCTAAATTTACACGTTGCGAACCTCAGACGTAATCAAAGACCAAAAATAGCTAATTACAAACCTGTCATAATATTAACAATACCCACTTTCTATCGTCATTCGTCAGTTTGCTTCTTTTGCGAACGATCGAAATGTTTATAAATATTTCCAATATGATTAATATTGAAGTCAAACAGTACTGAGTAGCCTATAACATGACATAGATGGGCACCGGCATATGTTTGGATATCAGCCAAGTGGTTTGCGAAGCGAATAGATATGAATAATACACCTTTTCATATGCAAAAATACAAGTAAATATTTGAAACTACAATGAAGTTGGAAGTTATGACATCTTATAAAGTGAAAGACCTAAGACGAGACAATTGGATGAGTAGGTCTCATCTTAACCTCGAGGTGTGTTGGTGAATTGATCCTTCGAGCCGGATCTTTTGTTAGGTGCAGGGTTCCCTACAATAGAAGTAATGAAGTCTTCCTTGCTGTTATGAAAAACTTCGATAGCTTTCAAAGTGATGTGTTGTATCAACTATATAACAGCGTGCATTCTTGGACGTAGCTGGCGAAAAAGTGGGGTACGGATTAGGTCGTGATGGCGTTGCGGTGGGCCTTTGTCCTCATCTTGAGATGTCGTCTTGTGAGCGACCGCAACAAGGTGTTACGAATGATACTCCAGCATACAGGCTCAGTGTGGGTTGATCTTAGAGTATGCTTTATTACTGTCACCTAGCGACTTTAGCGGCACCAACTGCTCAATGTACTTCTCGAAGGAAATGTCCAAGAATACATAACTGAATTTTGGTCGATATAGTCAACTATGAACGTTGCCAAATCTGGCCACAGGTGAGGTAAAGCTTGCTGTATTTAAATGTCAACGTCATACGGTGCAACCGCGAAACAAATCGACCGAGTAATCAGCGCACGCGCCGGTCCAAAGAAAACACACATAAATCTATTCTTAATTTACAGTCGTCATTTATCCCGAGCGTCGTTACTGTCGGCCAGCAATGTCCACAGCATAAATCTGATAAATCACTATGAAAAAATCTCCCGAAATTCTCTTACTTTTGAACCATATTACTATCTGAACCACTGAAACGCTTAAAAAGTCATATAAATTCGTTGTAAGGCAAAATGTTGGTATAAGTACCATACATTTTTCGAAAATCTACCTCAACAGCGTGAAAAAAGAGGAAGATACTTACGTTTTCATTATCTTAGGACATAACAATTGAAAAAGTAAGAAGAAGCTGAAGACTAAATACTTAATAAGAGAAAATAGAAAAGGAAAAATGAAATAATCCCTATCCACGACCAAGTTGTAGTTGAGTAAATGTAAAAGAATTCGTATAAAACAAACCATTACAATGACAGAACTACGAAAATACGTCCCTACGTCATTTAACATATCGATAAATTCTGAAATGTGTTGTGCGAAGTGTGTTTTGGCACTGACAGACTAATTTGCTATAATAAAATAAATCACAAAGACACACAAACTCTGGTTTTACGACAATGCAATGGCGCGCTAGCATGGTTCAATTTAGGAGCATGATGCAAGTGAAGTGACCTAGTACTTTATGACGGAAGTGCTCATTTAAATTAACGGTTTGAGTTCTTAGGTGAGTAGTGTCCTTGTTGTTCTCACTGCTCTGCCGGTGGATGTTAAGTCATGGGTTTCGATGGTGGACAACTCTTGAACTGAAGTCATATTGTTGTGGATGTGGTTTCAACATTAGAACAGCTGTAAATCAAAAGCTGGCTATTATTATATGTTGCAATTGCCACTTAACACAGTCAGTCACCTTGTAAATCATATTTATACTATTTTTTTCCGAATCGAAATTTTGTGCAGATGTGTTATGATTTAATTTACGCAATAATTTGTCTCTGGTACCTTATACTCGTATTACCAGATGTTTCTGAATTCCATCTTCGGTATAGTTGAGACTAGTTTAATGATTAACAAGGTCTTCAGCGAATGAGCGTATCACGTAAATTTTAGAAGGAACCTGCTGCATACATTTTAGCTTTCATCCGCCAGTGGTTCCATTGGACGTGGATGAGCAAGCAAGTGAATTAAAAGAAAAACACCTAAAGATCCAAATTGCAATTTTTGGCCTCTAAATAATGATGATGATGATGATGAATAAGTCAGCAGATTTTATGCTTCTGATCTTCGAAAGATCCCAAAAGATGGACAAAATGACAAGTGCCGCTTCAAATGGCGTTTTTCAACTTTAACGAAGATTTTGTCCATTGATAGCGTAAAGTACCCCAGAGAATTAGAGATGCGTGCTGTTGTTATAAATGTCCATATTTGTGAAGCAAGCTGGTAAAACACGCGTCAGTGACCGCTGGTGCCCGCGCATTGTCATTGCGCATACCAATTAAGTGCATCACAATTGTCATGGGAAACGCCTCATCTACTCCAGGGTTGCTATTACTTTCCCCTTCTTTTGGATGGTAAACCTAGGTGCCGACTTCTTATGGTGAACCTAAGGTACGACTTTTTCAAGGGGCGAGTCCAATGGCTAAGCCTATATAGGAACATAATATGCAATATGGATCCATGGCAAATTTTAGGACTGAAGCCCACAAAAAGACGCTCTTGGGCGTCGTTTTTTTATCCCTAAGGAGTGATTTAACCACAAGTTCTCCTGATTTCAAGTGATGATGTGGTGGATGTCGATACCTTCTGAGTCCTAGGTCCCACGGCAATTTGAAAGCATAACCATCTTAAGTTATGCCACTACCGACTAGCATTGGCAGTGAGGACTCACGGTGAAGCCGCTTAATGTGGTTGCGAAAGTCTTCGTCCTACATCAATGCTGCATATTGGTGATGATTTACTATAATTGCGTTTGCAAACTCATCCCGAACAATTTCCAAATACAATACAGATTCGGACCTGAAAAACACGTTTATATGCAATGAACTCTAAAAGTCTTGTTGTAAAGGAAAATGGCTTGTTAATGACTGTATTGAAGTGTTATTTCGCTATAGGCAACCCTTATTATGCTTATGATAACTTAAGACAAGGATTAAAACTAGTTAACGATCTTCAATTAATTGGCGTCCGTGGCTGTCAGTACATTCTTAATTGTTACATGCATGTCGTAACAACATCCGCTTCATGCCTTCATAATGCTCGTTCACCAATTTATGAATGAATCAGCTGCTCAGTTTGTCTTTGTTTTGATAGTACAGACTGTTTTCTTTGATAAAACATTCCAGGAGTTTTATTAGTGATTAAACCATAGATAAAATGGATAAAAGTAGTACCTGATGAACGGGGAACTATGATTTATAAACAGATATTGAGGAAAAAAATGGTTCGAGTGAAAAACAGCCAAAAATTTAAAAGAAATGGAAGGCGGAAACTGATATGCCTGCTTCTGTACTTCAATCATTTTATAATAAAACACAAACACAAGACAAACACAAAATTAAATGTACATCACATAGATAAACAAAATGTGACGCCAGTGTCTTGTAAGAAAATCTGTCTCACCGAACAGGCTAATAACTGTTTACTAAACTAAATTGTCTTCAAGGTCGCATAACTACGGCAACGTGTGAAGCTAAAAAAAAGCTACTACCATCAGACTGGCCGTCTAGTCTGCTTCCGTGGATCGTTAAAAAAGAAAAATAAAACTTCAAATTCTTCTCTCTGGCCTAAATTAATTCCGGGATTGTAAAAATCATATGTTCACATATAAATAGATGTTCATGGCAGTAGAGGCCAAAGGCCGACCTTCATGAGCACATAACCAGACTTGAACAGTCTTGGTCACGGTGAAGGCGTAGATAGGCACGCCTCGCTTTCTTTGATTGGATTGGATGATATCACGGCTATACCCTTTGGGAAAACTTCACCTAGACTTTGCAAATAAGCGCGGCATTGATTGTTGGACGATATACTATCAGCTTATTTGTTGGTTCTAGAACTGTATATTTGCCGTAAAGCTTTGTTTGTTCTGCTTTTGATTGAAGTGGAATGCCTACATTATTTTGTGCCATAGGCGGTTGATTTTTATTTGTAGCAACTGTTTTCTGGTTCTAGATTCACTGATTTTGACATTTACATTGATGACTTAGTTAGCGGAGTCGATCACACATATCTTAGAGTAATCTTACATACGTAGGTATTTTAAGCCGTTAGATTCCTTATCTATATTTTCGGCTCTTCATTTTGTTGTATGGAACTATAAATAATATTTACTTATTGACAGATCTATTTTGCTTTGCCCTTTTAGAATCTCCCAAAGCTTTTTAACTGTGAACCCTTTTAACTGTAGAATTTTTATGTGCGTTTTTATCTCTGTGTTCCATTCATGCATCAAAAATAGAACTACATTTTACGAATCCAAGACGTTACTACGATTTACGCGAGTAAATTGACTAACATTTTCTGGTCATGGTGATTCAATCCGTTTCTTTGACGAATGTTTAGTCATTACGTTCTTAGTAAACGCATACATTTTTGTATAGAATAGCTGAAATAAAATAAGGATTTTGCGTAGTAATTGTGTGTAAGTAATGACGAGAATTGACCAAACAAGATAGCGATTTAGTGGAAATGTATGAAAATGAGGACATTTCGTACGTCTGTCTCGGAACCTTGAAGCGGCAACTGTCCCATATAAATCATATTCATATTTGTTTGCATTGCCAACGTCATTACCTAATTAAAGATCAGAGTGCTTCCTATTTACATATTTATCTTTATTCTTCTTCGGTTTATTAATTTGAAACTATTTTAGAAAATCTTGTTTCTTATTTTTACGTGCACTAAAAGTTGAACTCACTCTACCTATGAGAAACAGTTCAGTCTAGTCCAATTATGAGGTTGACAAGAACAGTGACACAATTACTACTTAGCCTGATCTCACCTTGAAGGTCTGCATGGATTTTTTATGGCCCGCTTAGAATTTATGGCCACTGTAAAGTGGTGTATGTGTTTTCGGAAAATATTGGATTTGTATTTTAGCTTTTTTATCATTAAAAATAAAATAATAGTTTAAGTGAAATATTAGTGGTATTGCAGTTAATACCCTACGTAACTGGTACTGTCAAATATCTTTGTTTTTTTGCAAAAAATACCTGGCATTCTATAATTTACATAAGACAATGGACAAATTGATATCACGATGTTTCTGCAGCTAGCCACCACGCTTCGTTGCATTTTGTATGATATGATTCCTAGTCGTGGCCCGATGTAGAGTTGATCACTTCTTGAAGTGGCCAGCCATTTCATGGAACAGCCAAAGCATTTGTGAAAATTTCTCAATTCGTAGATAACAGAAAGTTTGCTACTCGTAAATAATACGGTGATCAGATTTGAGATAAACACAGGGTACATACAATACGAACAATGATATTTGTTTTGTTGAAATTGTTGTTCAAGAACAAAGAATGCACTGCTAAAACAAATCCTGGGTGCTGTCAAGGGGTGCGGTCCGTTTTGAGTCGAAAGTGATATTAGCGCGCTCACAGGCGTCCCGAATTGACGAATTGTATGGAGCGTGAGCGACGACGTGGGCGCGCTATCATCACTTTTGACTCAAAACGGACCGCACACAAGAAGTAATTTCTGTAATGCACTGGAGATTATGTCGTCGTCATCACGTCAGTCATATCGGCGATCGTCGCATGCGCACGAGACAGTTAGCATTTCAATAAGACGTCGGCGCACAATGTCGTCTCGCGCCATTGGTTCGCTTAACTCGCACCTTCCGCGACGAATCAATTGGAAAATGTAGCTATACATTGGTAATACAATACATAACATACAAGTTATGTATAATCTACACCAAAGATATTGTAATAAAGAGACGTAGATAGGTTACTTGTGCTAAAAAAGTGGCACCCCAAATCAGGACTTTCGACCACCTTAGCAAAGCATTGACAGTTTGAGGCGCTACTGCGCAACATGTATCTGTCTCGTTTACGTTTCAGTAAATAATCATGCTATCTTGTGCACACGGTCAAAACATATAGGTACGTACGCCAGAGGACAATTCTTGACTTCGCGTCAGTACTGACACAACGTATCTACTATCCCATATTTTAAATATCATTGATCTACACTGTAAGACTGTACACCAAATAAATTTAAGTGGTACTAAAAGTTGCCCTAAATTATTGTCTAGGCTTAGGAAACATCTGGTGACGTCAACCGGGACCAACACTTGAACCTTCTTTTAGAAGCATGCACCTACTTTCAATAAACAATTGTACGCAAAGTTTCTATGAAAAGGACCCGAATTTTCCCAAAATAGCTAAATGTGTTTGAAAAGCGTGATTCTGGAGCTGCAATACCTTATTGCCAAAATACCCGCGTCAATGAACGTTTCAAACGTTGACTTCAAACGAACAGCAGTTAGCCTCAGTCATCTTATTGAAATGCTAACTGCCTCACAATGAGCGATCTTCCGATGTGAGCGACGTCTCGCGGATAACGGACGGGAGTGCATTACGCGGTCGACTGGACGACGCAGATTTGCATTCAAAGTCTAAGATGCTTTTATTGGCGAATTACTGCAGGATTAGGTTGCCATATGATTGAAAACCGTAGGTCCGTTACAACTGGCTGGAAAACGCTGAAGGAAAATTTCAGCGATTTCCAGGCAGTTGTAATCCAAGTCTCAACAGAGGTGATTTTCATATGACGTTCACTTATGCGAGTGCAAATGTCTGTTCTGTTTGAACAACAAGAATGACAAACTTTTGAGAGTTATCCTCTCAAAAGTTTGTCATTCTTCATCTTACCTTTTCTCTTTTTTATTGACTTCGGACATCACAACCTACAGATATAAACAAACAAAAAGAGAGCCCGCTGGCCATCGTTCGTCAGTGGAAATCTTACGGCTGCTATGCTTGTCCGTCAGAAAATAGCACCATATTAAATAGAAAACATAAATTGATAGAGCTCGCGTCTTTGTGAACTAAACAAAGCACTCACTGTTGGATTGGAAGTGTGCCTTCATGTAATAACAAAGGCACACGACACCAAAACGGAAGCTCGATGTCATTTCGCTGAAAGCATGCATATTTGCACACTGTCATATCGCTGAACTGTACTAGGGGGGAGATATTGATTACCAATTATGCAGAAAGATAAGCAAAGTGGTAACGATATGGGTGACAGTGTTGTGGAGGAGGTATAGCAAAGGAGCAAACACACTGTATTTACTGAGCACCGCATAGAATGTCTTTAAAAGCGGGCTATGTGTACGAAGGGATTCTTCGGGTAATGAAAACGAATTTATGTGAACTCTCCATTTAGTGCCAAGCCAAGGCTCAAAGTACTCCTCGATAGTGCTAATGGAGATCGAAGTGCAGACATCTGGTAGAAGCCATTGAGTTGCCGTGAATATTATATATTACATACGCATTCGCAACTCATATTCCTCTTTTCAATACACAACAACACACAGAAACAAGAAAAATACAGCAGAAAATTGAAATTGAATTCATACTGCCTCTTCATCGATCGCCCCGGCATCTGTTGCACCTGTTCACTACCGTTATCTAAGTTCCACCGCAATTTTGTGGTATGACGATCTTTCATTTATAAGATAGTCTGTGGTCATCTTGCACTCGCCCATCTTCTGCGCCACATATTACTGTTAAACTCATTTTCACATAAGAGGGAGTAAGCTGCCTGAATATAACATTTAATACAACAGGAGTTAACAACCGGGGAGTGAAATATTGTTAAAAGTTTCTGGAAAAGCTTACTCTGCGTACAAATAATGATAGGTATGTAGGTACAACGAAACGCATGCAAAACGAAATTATTCGTTTTGTTTCGTCTCAAATCATGATCTCTACTTATCCGTGCTCGCATCATTGTCTTATTAACTTGCCTTTGTCACGGACCGTCGGTATTTTTAGAGCATGCACTTATGTAGTATGCACTTATGCATGCAAATGTGGAATATGAATAACATACGGCTACTTACAGTGCGTTCACCGCAGACTGTGTTATTAGCTGAAAGGTCAGGGTCATTCAAATGCACTGGACTGTGCTGTTGTAGTTCAGTTTCTGACGATAATCCAGTAGTTTGGATTTACTTAGGTTATTCATTGTTAGGTATGATTATGAGGAGTACGGTGGCCGGCACATCACGCTACCCATTTCCGGTCAGTCCTCCTTGCTCTATTGCAAAAAAATGTCATTTGGCAAGAGCGAGAGACAAAACGGAAATGGGGTAACCTGATGTGCTGTTGACTGTACAAGATTTTATCCTAGGTAATGAGGATGGAATACAACTTAAGCCTGCTTTTGAATTAACGATTTCGCCCGGTGGAAATAACGATCACTCTAAATTGCGCAGTAATGTTCAAACAGTTGAGGTTGACTATAGTATAAAAATTGAGCATAATTTGAACTACAGTTTATTTTCTTCACATTCATACCTCGGAGCCGAGAATTTCAACAGCGGCATAATTTCAACATTTACTTAAAACCCGTCATTAAATGTTCCCTTGCTTTCTTCCAGGAAAACCTGCAAGTCATGCGGCTGCGACCGGCTGACCCACTCGGTGTACCACGAGGAGCTGGGCTCGGTGCGCGAGCGGCTCGGCCTGAGGGAGTCGCGCGTGAACCACCACTCGTATGACAGTCCGCCGGGATTGACTGCCAAGCAGGTGAGCGTGCCTTTAGGAATAGAGACAGGGGTCTCCTGTACTAGACTGCAGTATGTACAGTCCAGTACTGACTGGATCACAATGTCAGTGTCAGTACCAGTGTACTGACACTGACATTGTGATCTACCTATCTGCAATTTGCAACAAAGCGCCGGTGCAATGATTATCTCCTGCTGGCTAACCGAGACTGAGGTTCGATTCCCAAAACGGAACAAAAACATTAGGACATATTTTTTTTGTATTTTTGTGTCTGTGGAATAGTCATAATCATAATAGTTTACAGTACTAAAATCTGGGGAAAATTTAAAATTCTTCACTTCGTTATTTGAGAACGCTAGCTTTAAATATTTTCTGCAATCATGGCAATTCATGATGTGTGTACCTACAATCTTTGGATTGCTGTCTGGCCTTTCAGAAGATATTTATATTTATTGTTTACATGAACTGACTGCAACCTGTATACCTTTAATAAATAAATGCTGCTTTAGGTACCTACAATACTTATTTTAAACCAATATCCACAGACCGAGTTAT
Organism: Udea ferrugalis; assembly: GCA_950022985.1. Classification (NCBI taxonomy): domain Eukaryota; kingdom Metazoa; phylum Arthropoda; class Insecta; order Lepidoptera; family Crambidae; genus Udea; species Udea ferrugalis. Next base: position 3,079,674 of record OX465521.1, read on the forward strand.
ACTGGACGTCCCTAGCGGAGCGGGCGCCGACCGGCATAGGCGGCGCCACCGGTGCAGCGGCTTGGCGCGCGTGGAGGACTCGGGCCCTCGCTAGCCAGCTACCAAAGCAGGACCTCTCTTTAGCACACTGCAGGCATATAGACGAAGTACATCGCAAGCCTTTCGAAGACTTCGTGTCGGCTAGGAACGAAATCGCTCTTGATATTGGTAAGTTGATAACTAGCGCCATCTGTGATGTTCATTGTGAAAACTTATTAAACAACAAAAAGTTCTTAGACGAGAACTTCGACGTTGTTGAAGTTGTTTATAGTTATATTTAAATACTATTGTAGTGTCTATCACACATCAAAATCTAAATAGATTGAATCTTTTTCTACAGTGCCCTAATTTTTGAGCAAAAAAATAAGGGCACTGGTTTATTAAGTAACCAGTAGTTTGCTCTTATTGCAGGTGTTGCTCAACAGCATCACGGGTCGTCAATGGAGTGTATGGGCTGTAGCAAACCTATCAGAAGTGGAAATATTGCGATACAAGCACCTAGGCTAGGTGAAGAGGTAATTTCATTATCAACGCCCTCTAGCGAGGAAAACTGTACTTTGGTAGTAGCAGTCTGGTGCTGTTTTATTTAGTACAGTTACTCGAAGCTAGATGGCGTATCGAGGTACTTAGTCGTGCTACTCCACCATAGATGGCGCCCCATTGCATTTTGACTTGCTACTCGACTAGATAGAGCTGGCAGCATTCAACTTTTTGATTACTGTGAAAATTCATGGAGTTCGGAGAGTTCAAGAAGCAAAAGTTTGTTTGCACAGTTGCATAGTGAAAAATACTATGAGGGACAATCATTTTTAAATAATTTCATACTTATCAAAGTTTCATAAGATATCATAAAAACATAGTCAATCCCGAATAGGTATGCTTCTTTGACTACCCGCTATTTTTTTGGACAAATCAGAGTTAGTTAAAATTATAGTTTTCTTTCCAGGCGCCGTTCCACCCATCCTGCTTCGCCTGTTCTGACTGCGGCGAGTTGCTGGTCGAGTTAGCTTACTGCGCGCTGGATGGCCGACTGTACTGCGTGCGACATTACGACGAGCGGCTGAAGCCTCGGTGCCACGCCTGCGATGAGGTAAGCCACTGTGGTTATGTCCCTTTAGATAATAATTATGTTATTTAGTAAACTGGACGGAAAAAGGCTGACTAAGCAGCATCAAATTCAAAATGTAAACTTATATGTCAGTCAGGTACTTTGTTGTATGTTTCTAATTTTAGGGGCCGTATTACCTATTTTTTTTTAAATCTTTTTTGATGTGGCTGACATAAATGTGGCCTGAGTGGCCCCGTGGATACTTACTTTGGCATAAAGCCAAGGAGCTCGGTTTTGAGTTCAAATCTGGCTGAAACACCTAGGTGCCACAAAATTTAATTTGTTCACTACTTTGTGGTCAATTTACAACTGCCGTGCTATTCCGGCGGTGCACATCGCACGTGCGTGCATCGATGTTGAAATGAGATCATCAATACGCTTGACTTTGAATCAGTATTTTCTCTCATTTTGTATGTAAATAATCAAAAAGTGTTTTTTGGCTTAGTTCTTTTCTCTCAAACGACGACGGTGGCGAAGGAATGGATTTTTAAAGTTACCTCGCACAAGCGAAGTGAGTTTTGGCGACCACCGGAATAGCATAGCTGGCCGTAAACTCGGTGCTGAAATTTTCCGCTGATTTTCACCATAAAAACAATATGAAATATTGCTCAATCGATCTTCACGTACTTCTACTCAATAATAGAATAGCAGAGCGTAACATAAGCATAGCATAACTAGAAGCATAACATAAGCATAGCGTAACGCACAATACTAGTTGATGGCCATGTGGCCGTCGCACATGTGGAGTCGTGTTAAAAACTGATATACCTACCCATAGCTTTGCCTAATTTTGGGCTGGCGGCGGAGACTAATCAAAAGGATGACAACTCTATTGTCAAAATAAGAGAAAAGACATTTGACAATCGCAAGATTTGTTACTGCGTAACAACACGTTCCTAAATTCTTGAGACAAGAAACGAACGGTCGTTGAATTTAGCAGAAAATTACTTCAAATAGCGCAGTTAATTTAGACATGCCAAAGTTTATCTGAATTGACATACTAAAGCAGGTGTGTAATATTATTAATCCAACAGGTAATTTAGTAATGTAAACAATGCAATAAAAACTAGTAGTTACATTGGAAGTCCACCAAATTGAAATTAATGTGTATGTAATAAATTGTAGTTTGGTCAGCTTTCAGATAAGGCGTTGACGAGCTGTATCAGCTGTCATATAAATTGACTAGCTTTTGCCAGCTTTTTGGTTTGTTTTGACATAGCCTTTGAAAATAATTTAATAGTGCCACAGATATATAATGTCAAAGTATAACTAGCCGTGTTATAGTATAGATAATTGGACAAAATTTCATGAAAATATTCGACATTCTATTTTAAAAAAGAGTAATGCCTAATTTCTTGCAGGACCTTGAGTAGAACCAACCTTCCGAGGCCGGTGTTAGATTCACATTATTTATGTAGTTAAAAATAAGTTTATGCTTGAATGAAAAATATTGAATTTAGAATTTTGCAAAAAACCAACAAAAGTAGAACACACGACACGTTTGACTGAATGGCTATCTAATTCAGGACTCCATACATGTAAGTCACTCAAGCAATTTCTTCTGTTTTTTTATCAACAATCTTTTTTAAAAAGACATCACCTTGGTACGCAGTTTCCACAGCATTGGAATACATTTCCAAAGTGCCATAAATCGCCACCAGTTGACGTTCGGCAGGAACTAGCCAGTATGCCAAACAAACGATTAGATCAGATAGGCATGTAGGTGTTCTATTTCTGTGCCTCATCTGACGGTTTGACATTTGCCAGCACACGAATTTAAATAGAGTTATGTTTCTTAGCCTGTGTCTACTCCAAACTATTCTGTGATTGGGGCGCCATCTTTAGTGTATATGTCACCGGAAAATAACACAAACCGTAAATTTATAACTTTCCTAGGAAATTTATAAACTTTCGTAAGATTCTAAACGAGAGACAAATTGTATTATTTTACGGCCTCATTTCCGGAAATTTATCAATTTGCGACCACTCGAGGGAAATTTATAAACTAACGGATATCTATTCGTAAGATTCTAAACGGTTCGACTAATCACAGAAGAGCTTTTAATTTTACGCTTTTATAAATTGCGGAAAATAACACACTGCTCTCTGATTGGTCGATGTTGACAGTAGCAATGCTAGTGTTCATAGATTATGGTACAATCAGACTTGCCAAACTGTACATTCATCAGTTTCGATTACTTAACTGACTGGAATTTTACTTTGAAACAGGGTAGGTTTAATGGGTTACTTTTTACAATATAATAATAGGCTGATAACCCCTACTTCATCAAAATAAAACAGCTGAAATCTTGTTTTACCATATCAAAAACATATGAAATGAAAGAATGAAATACACCTATAAAAATAATAAATATAAACGGCCTATATACGTCCCACTGCTGGGCACAGGCCTCACCCCAACTATGAGGTGGAACAAGCCATACTCCAACACGCGGGCTCAGTGTGGATTGTTGGAGGGGATTAAGGTTAGTGAGCAACCTTAATGTCAGATGTTATCAAGCCGCCCTAGGGCCTCTGACTAGGCTTAATGATTAACATCTATCGACGTCAACCGGGACCAACTGCTTAACGTGCCTTCCGAAGCACGGAGATGCCCAAAATACACATCACTAAATTTTTGGTCGGAGTGGTCACCCATCCCATTTCCGACCCGGCGTGCGTTGCTTTACAACAGCGATCGTCGCCGATCACTGTCACAACTGCGCCACGGGCACTTATAAAATATAACATACAAAACGTAGCACACCCTCACGATCATAATATCCCAAAAGGCACGCAGAGTTCCCGTCACGGTGAACAAACGGAACATTCAGAAGCCCACATTTCACCGAGGGAATTTGAACCCATCGTGGTAAGGGGCGAGCATACCGCCGTTATCTGGGTTGCTTGGGTTTTTTATCGGTGTTTCTCATCGCCGAAGGGTTAGCCGCAAATTATACAATGAACACGAAGATGAATTGTTCTTACAAAATATAAAACATTAAAACCGGCCTTCTGCCAAAATGAAATGGCGGAGGAGATGAAGAGAGAAGGAACACGTGACTTATTCGACCAATCAGAGCGCACATGGCGTTTGGTTACTGCCCACTTATTACTTTACGGATGCGTTCCGAAAGTTTATCAATTTCCGGAAATGAGGGCGCAAAATAATACAATTTATCTCTCGTTTAGAATCCTACGAAAGTTTATAAATTTCCTAGGAAATTTATAAATTTACGGTTCTTGTTATTTTCCGGTGACATATACAGTCCGTAAAATAAAGATTGAGCTCTGTGACAGATGTAAACGGAATTGCGTCTATCAAGCGTTGAATTTTGTTACCTGCAACAACATTATTGGTAGTACTGCACATGTAGTGATGTGCAAGTGATTATAACCACATAGTATACAACTTATGATCTCACAAAAAAAAATGACACGTTAGTACCGAAATTTCATGTTACTAAAGAGACTTTCTTACGAATTAAATAACTTTTCAGAATGTCTAATTTTGTTACTAACCATTAACTTCACTGGTAACACGTGTGGTTAACAACCTGAATAGGGACGATCATTCAAAATCTACGCACTGCGCCAGTGGGACTACTTTGATAAGTTAAAACTGTTTCAGTTTCTCAGCTCGAAGAAGCCTTCAAACTCATGCCTTCCCGTGAGTTGTCAAAACTAACCTCCGAATTAACAAACGTCCATCAACGCTAAGCACGTGCTCACGCTCATGCTGTCCGGATGTCAATAGAACTGAAAGGACATGAGCGTAAGCGCGTGCTTAGCGTTGATTGTCGTTTGTGAATTCGGGGGTTAATTTTATAGACAACTCACGGGAAGGCATGAGTTTGAAGGCTTCTTCGAGCTGAGAAACTGAAACAGTGTCTATAAGTAGTATCTGTCTATACAAGTATGTCTAATGCGTACTACCTAATAAATAACCGCAAAATTCGCGTAATTATCATAATTAATTGGAAGACATTTTAATTCATGCTTGACTAACTGCTTTGTGGTGACAGTGAGTGATTTGATGAGTGAGTTTTATAACGATTATGGCGACAATGGTTGATAATAAATGATGCTTATTAGTTATTTTTTATACCTATACTTAACTTGGTATAACTAGAGAGCGTCTTGGGTAAGTGGTTTTAGACAGGAGTTCTTAACTGGCTAGAACACTCTGAAAACACCGATGAGAAACCCAAGCAACCCGGACAACGGCGGCAGAGGGCAGCGAAATGTGGGCTTCTGAATGTTCCGTTCACCATGACGGCAACTATCAATGTGCTTCAGACTATATACGTCTGGGATATGGTCGTATGGTCTTACCTATGTTATGTTTTAACTTGGTTTTGGCGTGTTAAACCATACACTGATCCAATTTCCGGCAAAAGAAAGACAGAAAGAAAATGTATCTTACTTGACGCAAAACTGTACACTACAATGAAACGAGCTAGAGCGAAATTTCGGTTAATAAGCTCTTATTGTGAGATGTTAAGATACGCACGCCTAGTCATTCATTGAGATGGGTGACTGCCTCAACCGAACTTATGTGAGTTAGGTCATTGGTCGTCAGTCGTTAAACCTAATCTGAAAATATAGGACGCCATTCTGGAAAAAACATAATGTTATCAGGCCTCTGAAACAGTAGGTAATATATAGATATCCCTACCATGAAATAACGCTACAGCGCACCTAGTAATAGAACTACCGGAATCCCATTAAATTTTTTGCACAGAAACCGCCCTAAATTACCACAGTACACTTGTTTTCGCACTTTTCGGCTTTATTCGTGTCATGTTCAAAATGGCGGCTCGAATTTTGGCGCCAATCTGCACAATTCTATTTGCATTATGTTTACGTGCGGTTAAAAATGTTTTTGGTGTCGCGGGAGCACTTCGGATGAATGAATGCGAACAGTTGTCGGTGCATTAATATTGTGCACTGTGGCACAGTTAGTCTTGCAACTGTTATTTTTAGACTGTTCATTTCTTGATTACATTAATGCACTAGAAGTCTTAAAATACTTTATATTCTTGTAAAAATTGAGTTAAAAGTTATTTGCTGTTTATTTAGTTTGACGGGTTGTTTCGCGCAGTGGTTGGAGCGCCAGTAGAGACTCAACGGGTCGCGGGTTTACGCCCATTTGTCTGGAAGATCGTATTCCAGACAAATGATTCAATCTGAGCGAATTGAATCATCGTGTTGAATTGATAACAAAAAAAATCGATAGGTCGCATTGCCGTGAATTGATCTTCCAGAAAATCGGTTTAAATTGGGCATTCCCCGCAAGTGGTCCACTGTTGAACATAAGCATTGGACCACTCATTTTTCATGAATGATTCAAATTATGACCGATTTCAGTACTGTACTTACGTGGAAAAATAAGGTATAAAAAAAAACTTGAAGTTGGAAAGAATTCTTGAGAAGATATATCGAATAACTACACACATCAAAAGTGTCTAGGGATATCTCAAGCATTTTCATACAATACTTTAGCTAGTTGGGAGGCTGTAAAAATTAAAATATTGATACCAACGTAGAAATTTTTAGAACACAGAAACTGCTATATCTGCCCTTCCCGATTGTATAAAGAAATTCATTGTGATAGAATTATTGTACAATCGTAAGGACGTTAAAAAAAGACAGATTTTTCTTTTAAAAGGTGTCCAAATTTTAGCAAAATCAAACGTTTTTTTCTGTAATATTCTTAACCTTTATCTTATGCCTGTGTCCTCGCGTTATTCTAAGATAATACTCAACTTGTAAACAAACTTAACTTTATGAAATATTTGAAAAATGATATCCCTATGATATCCCTAGACAGTTTTGATGTGTGTATGTAAGTTAGCCGCTCAGCCCAGCAGGTCACCTAGTTGAAGTGCCTACCAGTGCCTGTCTATGGGTTGCCGTCAGTTGAGGAACTTCCTTCAATGCTCTTATATCAAGCATGGTGTGAAAACATGATGATTTAGTATTCCCAATCACCCCCTGCAAAATAATACAATTCTCTTGATTTGTCAAAAATATCGTCTTCATCAGTAGCAAGAATATTTGTGACAGGCATGTAACTATTTCTCTGTCTCTTTGTCCGGTTAACTGTCGAAGAATGCCTCCTGCTGTCTTAAATTTGTTTTAAGTTCTTATTTTTTATGCAAGAATTGTCCCAAAATGTGAAGAGGTCCTCTTTTGACATCAAAATGTGATATTAAATTTCCATTTACAAGACAAGACTTAGAAAAACTTTATTGCACCAGCAAGGCAAATGCAGAACTTTTAAGGTCAGTCTGCCTTTTAGCTGTAGGTATAATACGTTAGAAGGAGTGTGTTGGCTACAGTAATTAACAATAATTAACTCTTGCTAAATGGTTATAGACCCCACTCTAGTGGTTGTTTACGCAAAACAGAAGCCGTATACATACATCGTTCAACTGTAAAGTTACCCACTCTCACACAATCACTGAATAGTTCTCTGCCCCTAATCTTATTTTAACTTTATTGAAATTAGTTATTTTAAGTAGCTCATGGAAATTCACTGCTTTTCAAGAGTGATATTGGTGATGTTCCTATCTTCACACACTTATGAAAAAACTTTATTTATTCAATTAGATAAGCCTTCATCAGCCTTCTCTTTACTTCATTAGTAACGAGGATATGAATTCCATTTACTGAAATTAATTTAAAGTATGTAAAAGTTCTAAAACCTAATAAATTTTTCCACCCGCCTACAAAAATGTTGTCGCGACTAGACTTAGCTGAACGAACATGCGTTAAAATTAGTCCATGTACCTACCAGAATTGGTTATTGAAACTGAGTGTTTGGTATGCGGTTAGGGAACAAAAATAAACGGTTAACATGTTACCGTGCAGATTACTTCACACCTTACCACTTTGGCCAGTTGTGGGAGGCACATCGACACATTTAGCCGCCTTTTTTGATTCCAAACCTTTTTAAATCGGGAAAAAGGTTTCCTTACCTTTTCACTTTTCACTAAAGAAAGTTTAAACCAGCCAGTGTTTGTGTTATCAGGTGAGAAGTTTTTAATTATTGACTCATTTGGTTTGTTTATGATTTGTGCTGAATTGAGAATTTGTGAATCATTTTGCGGTTTGTATAGATAGAAATGCTATAAAGTTATGATTGCAAAGCCAAGATGTATCTCAATGTTGCATTATGTAGGAGTTTGAAGTGCGATGGCCTAAATTCAGATACGAACGAATTATTGCAAATATTACTCCATTGCGTTAGTGGTGTGCTGTATCCAATCAAACATTATAGTTATGAGTTTGTGCTAATTTCCTTTCTGAAGACTTATTTATATCAGTTCCGTTATCAATTTGTTTCGCGAAAATCGTTTCAACATGCTTCTTGTTGAACATTCAAATCCGTTTAATTTTTTTTAAAGAAGAGTAGTAATTCTCTAGATTGCTAGCTTTCGTGCGATAGAGAATAGTCTGTACGCTGTTTGCTCTTTTATCGATCTCCCAAATAACTATCGATCTCTTTGAAGTCTGTCGCTGGGCTTGTTTATAGTCACTAGTTCGATGCAATAAATATAATTGACGCACACACGCGACAAGGATCACATCTCTTAACCGGATAGCGTTCGCCGGCTGTGAACTCAATACTCTTTCGACAGCTACCGGGGACGTGTCTCATCCAGTCTGTGCCTCCAGCGATTTAAGAAAATTAATTAAAAAGTTAAGTTCGCGTAGCGTGACAGTTACGGAGTTAAGTTTCGCGCGTTTTTCGGCCTTTGTGGATTTGTGTTCGTTCGGAAACCGCTGTTAAGGAGAAAAGCTTATTGTGAGTCGTGATTTCTAGACATATGCATGGTTTTTGTTAGCTCTCGTACCCTTTCCGAATCCCGAAGGGAAATTCTTATTGTAGCAAAATAAAATCGGTCTTATTTGAATGCAGTTTGTATTTCCTACCCTATTACTTAAAGAATCTAGTAACACAATAAAACTCCGCAGTTTATGTCTTAAGATAAATTTACAAATATATGGTTCTAATATTATGACCTAGGTACGAGATAATTAATATGTTGTGAGTAGACGGTACTTTTAAACATTTCTTCAAGTGTTGGTAAAGTTTTTGTATCTAACAGTAATCCTAGATTGAGTCAATTAGACTGGCCGATGGCGTTATTGTTAATGGTACTGTCTCCTACGTCGGAAGTCGTAGGTTCCATTGCTATGTAGGACAAACATTCATGTGACGACCATTTGACGTCCATTTGACTTTTTGCTCTGTCTGAGTATCAGTAGGTAGGTCCATTCAAAAATATCCTAGTACTAATGTATGCTTTACGTGTGTAATCCGGATTTATTCACCATAAAATACGTATCATAAGAGTAAAAACGGGCTGTGCTTTTAAAGATAGAAAATACTTAGCTATGAGAAAAATATTTAAAACTTTCAGTCAAGGTACAGGTGCCTTGACTGAATTCCTGAATACCTGAAAGGCGTGATTCCTAAATTGAAAAAGTAAAGATACCGCGTTGAAGATACTAAATAACAGAAACATAGTCTCTGCTTAGTTTGTGCCAGCTAGATCACTTCACATCTCGGTGTTTCACGCTTACTTCAATCATCAATACGCTACACTTTGAACCGGTATTTTCTCTCATTTTTTATGTAAATAATTAAATAATGTTATTTGGTTTGGTTTTTCTCTCAAACGACCATAGTCGCAAAGAAACTGAATTTTAAAGATAAGTCACCACGACCGAAGTGAGTTTTGGCGCCAACCAGAATAGCATAGCAGTTTCCAACGTGATACTTGAGTAAAATTCTCTATGCGTTAGCCGAACACGAGAGTTGTTGAAATGGTTTTCTTAGGTGACACTTTAGAACGCATACCATTTATTGCCATAATTTCATTTGCCATACATCAATTGGCATAATCATCGAAAAGCATAATTTTTATTGGCATAAATTTTGAATCGCATAATCATTTTAATGCATAATAGTAATAAGGCATAACATCAAAAGGCATAATCATCACTATACATACTTTCGTTGACCATAACTTCAATAAGCATACTTTAAAACGCATAATGTCAGTACGCATAACTATCAAAAGGCATAATGTCACTATGCATAACTATTAATATTCATAATTTTGTTTGACATAATATAAAAAAGCCTAATTCACATGAGAGCATTTTTTCTACTTCAGGGCAAATCCGACTCAGCCAACCCCGACACCACGTAGTACTTGTTTTGCCCTACCCCAAGAGTGTAATTTAAACCCGCGTAGGCATGGAGCGTGGGACCGCCGGAGCCCCGCAATGGCGGAGCCGTGACAGAATTCTTTTGCTGTCTAGATTTCACTATGAGCAAAATAATTGATATATATCACTGTGAGCAAATGATATATAAAAATTTTGTTAATAAACTAAATGAAGGCGGTTTTTTGGACAAGTGTTCTTTGGATTTTTTACATTTACATTACATGCTGCTTGCGTTTAACATGTAATATTTGTGAGCTTGCATAATAATTGTATGCTTTTTGAAATTATGGTAAATGAGTGTTATGCCTTATGGAAATATGGATTTTGACACTTATGCTTATCAAAAGTATGCCTTTTGAGGATTATGTCTTTCGAATATTATGGCAAATAAAAATTATGCCTTTTGATACTTATGGTTAGTGAAATTATGCCTTTTGATGAGTATGCCTTACGAATTTCGGCCATGTTATGGTATGCGTTATGAAGTTATGCTTTTAGGAATTATGGCGAGTGATGATTATGGCTATCAACATTATGCATTGTGATTTTATGACCAAAAATGTTATGCGTTTCATTAGGTAACCGGTTTTCTTAACATGAGGACATAGAAAAGCTTAGCGCTTAGCGTTCTTCGCATAATGTTTCTCCATAATATAGCCTATCGTGGTCAATGAATATGTTTGAATCTCTGCTGGCCTGTTGAGATTTGGAACAAAGCTCTAAATCTGCTTTAATCGATCAGATAAACATAAAGTTATCTTTAGTCAAAACGTTGAATGAGAGTGTGTGTGAGTCTGTAATCACATCCGCTTAGTCCCAAGAGAAATTAAAAAGATCGCGAACTTAAAAATACAATCCATATGAAATGTATTGAATATCACCGGTTGTTGTTATGAAAAAAAAAGGTTTTACATTATATCTGTGTGCATGGTTGTCCTTTTTCAGGAATTACAGGGTGTTGTTTTTCAAACATGACATCTTCAATGGAGACACATTCGAATAAAAAGGTTGGGCTTTCAAAGGCCACTTTCTGTAGCGTTTTGAACGTGCGTACTGATAACAAAAGGTTACATAACATAATCGGCCTATATACCTACGTCCCACTGCTGGGCACAGGCCTCACCTCAACTATGAGGTGGAACAAGCCATACTCCAACACGCGGGCTCAGTGCGGGTTGTTGTTAAATTTGGTAGTTTTTGAACATTGTACCTCGCGTATTTTTTTTTAACCGGATTTGAAAATAAACTAAAAAGTTTTTAGTAATCGGCCAAGCACGAAAAAATACATTATTTAATACTTTATTTTAAAAATATTTTTTGTTGGCTGGCCTTAGTCGGAAATTTAGACCAGCTAGGATCAATTTCCCGGTAAGCCAAAGTGTCTTTAGGTTTTGTTTAGACAATGCGTGCGGTTACGTGGTTTTTGAGTTAATGATTTGAATTTCTTATTGCACGCGTTTGCAGATTGTGGGTCAGTATTTAAGCTAATTAGTTTGCCTTTATTTACTTCTTGTTAATAAACCTGATGGAGAACTGTAATTTGTGAATGAATCAATTAATATTAGTTATGTTGTGATTCCCAAATATTAAGGTAAATCCAGATAGTGAAATGCGAACTGATTAAATCGGTAAAATGGTTCGTTTGGGTTAATTAAATTTCTATATTTAGATTTGCCTACTTTAGTTGCTCAACGGATTATAATAGTGGGACCTCGTTACCGATTTATACCAGTTTCACTGTTTTCGGATTGAGTTTCATGTCAACATTGCTCATTAAAACAATCTAATAATACGCACGTAATGTCAGCACTTAATTATTGGTCCTAAATGCAGCTTTGCAACTAATTAGCAATGCCTATTATGACGTGTAATCCGAGGTCCTATTCTAAAACAATAACAACAAAAGGGTCTCAAAACATGAATAAATTAGGAGGATTTGCGAATTTCCTAAATTTCACCAAAAAAGGTAAATATTTATCAAATTAATCAAAATTTAAGAAGGTTTTTTTTAAACCCCGGAATACAGGAAGCTGTCTGTATCAACATCGGATTCCGTCAACTGCCGTTTGAAGTTGGAATACCGCTGAATCCAATAAAATTATCTGACAGTCGGAAAATCAAATAAATACACTAAACTCCACTGAGAGTGCACTCTGTCGACATTTTCGCGCACTTTGACGCGATTTCGGTTGAATCCACAAAGCGCTCTGTGCTTTAAATAAACACCAAAACGGTGAAGTATTTCTACTCGTCGAGAGGTGGCATTAGTAATGCAGCCAGGCCAAATAAATACTCAACAAGTTTTGTGTTTCTCTTTTAGTGATTATTACAAATAAAATTCAAATAGTCGGGTTTTTGGTGACTGAAGGTCGTCTACAGCCTCTGGAACTCTATGAAGGTGCCATCATTCGGGACATTCATTCATTCATATATTTTTTTATTCATTTGTATACATAAGTATCTACCTAAGGGCCGGCGCCCACTATCGGCATCGACACTCTTCAGGATTTTAAGGTGGCAAATAGCAATATACTTTAACATTTATTAACTATATTATGTTAGAGTATATTACTATTTGCCACCTTAAAATCCTGAAGCGTGCCGATGCCGATAGTGGGCGCCGGCCGTAATGAAGTATCAACCTTATTTACTTAGAAATCTCGTTCATGAACAGATCACTAAGTCTTAGTCAGGCTTTTTATAGTTTTTACACGTGTTATCTTTTATAATCTAGCATTATGTAGGGTTCCTTAATTTATTGATAAAGGTGAAGGCTAAAGGTGAAGGCTGTACAAAAGAATGGCCAACGATAAATAAAACTCTCTCATCTTCACCTGTCAATTTTGCATTAGCTGTCACAATAAAAGTCAAAAGTATCCAAGACCCAAGCTCAATAATCCCACTCAAGCCGTGTCAATCTCGTAATAGTTAATTAGTCCCTGACACTTGCCGCTGTCTACGACACTATACACCATGGACATCTGTTACAACTCAAGATTTAAAATTCGTACGAAATGGCTCTATGCCAGTTTTTTTGGACTTTTAAAAAGTCACAGAGGCTTTAATTCGGTTGACTGATGATTACGAAAAAAACATTTTCTCGCTGATGTCGTCAGATTTTAGTCGTTAAGCTGTGTCAGGTATAACATTTTGGTAGGAGGATATCTTCTCGTTATTTTACATACTCCCCTCCGATAGTCTAATCTGAGGCTCTAGTACAATTTTCATTCAGTCAAACCTTAGAAAATTAATGAGATCCTTTTTTGTGGATTAATGTCTTTAATACAAAAAACCCTGGTTTAGGTTGAGTTCCAACCAGAAATGTATTGAGGATGCGTTCTCAACGCATCGCTTCATTTACCCAGCTTCGCTCAATGAAGCGATTCTATTGATTCTTAACAAACACATCTCGCAACGCCTCACTCATCTATGGTGGTAACTCACCCTTTAGCCACTGGTTGAATTTTATTAATCAAGTGTCTGTGCGAAGCATCATATAAGGCATCCGGAGACCACCGCACCCACTACCGGAGACCGCGAGAACCGTGACTGGCAGCACGGGCATACAAATAGGCATGACGAACAATTTTGAAATCTTCTTTCGTGATAAAGGTACACATGTATTGTATACTAAAAAAACTTTATTTCGGTTTCAAAGGTCAGTTGAACAAAGTTTGAGGACATTATTCTAGTATTTTATCAACAGCGCTCGAAAAAGCTCGCAGGTGTCATGGCGTCCGTGTGACGTAACTCTAATGTAAATATCACGTGTCTGTCAAACTCACTTGTATGAAATACGACAGTGACATTTGTTGATTTTCATTAGAGTGACGTCATAGTGCGTGATTGACGTTTGAGTCAAAATGGCGAATTGCAGTATTTTATTCTTTTACTTTATCGAAAATCTGATTAATCTCAGATTTTAAAATCAAACTAAATGTGTGTTTTAAATCCTTTTTATATGTATTTTCCCCTAATGTATTCAAATCGTTGATTATTTGATAATGTCGTCATGCCTATTCACGTTTACGCGTTCGAAGCGTTATGATAAATATGATAAAAAAGTTCAGTAGAGGGATTCTGTAAATTATTTTTTTACTCGAATTCACCTTTTAAATAACTAACTCATTGCATCATTTGTTGTAAATGTTTTAATCTAACTCTACTTCATCACTCAGCCCATTCGACTATTCTGAATTCACAAATCACTCTGTCATATAAAAATTACGCGCATATCACAATATCTGATGATTGAATTTGAATCCTCTCCGGTGTGCAATTTTTACGATATTATCACGCCCACCGGAATCTCTGTAATATCAATTCGGATGTACCTATCAAAGCTGTGCTGATGGATAGTGTCCATAGAATTTGAGTGAAATGAGCTCGTACCAATAACCATACCGTAAAATTAATCAAATGCCAATTAGGCATAGACAAAATAAACGGAAATCGATAAAAAACAAAAGAAATTACACGTCAAGACAAATCTTTCCAGTGACAGTGAACTTAAAAAACGCCCGCGTCTCGCATCGTTCGAAATTGAAACACGTAAATTTAGCTAAATTACGATCGCGTCCAGTCGAATAGCTTGCTAATAACAAGATGTTTGTTCTACGCCAACGCACTGAAAAAAAAGATCGGCATCATGCGAAAATAACGCGTTCATTCATGAATAAAATGCTAAGTTTAGATAAGCGCGTGCTTAGCGTAAGATTTTATTCGTACCTACATGTGTTACATGTCCACTCGTAACTTATGCTGTGCGTAAGCTACGTCATAGGATTTTTGGACGGTTGCCTTTGCTCCCATTGATATAATGACGTTTTTGAAAGGTTGACGGAACTTTGTAAACAGATCTGCTAGAAAGAGACAACTGCGAAGTTGAACTTGATTCTGCTTCAGACTATTGAACTGAAACAATTCAGATTAAAACTAAAATGAGAAGTTTCAAGTACGGATCTGCAGTCCGCCAAATAATTAATGACTGCAGATCACATTTAATAAGTGTTCGATTCGCCGCAGACATCGTGAATTCTTTATGAATATTCAGTTTAGTTATTGAGATTTTATTTGAGCTCGGAATTCATTTTTCAAGAGAAATTAATTATGAGTTTTTGTTAAAGGGATTCGGGAATCTGTATTGGCACTTATTTTTATGATTCGACTCAGTTCAGTTTGTTTTTTTCAGTTTATTGAGGAAAAAAGCTCAATATTTAGTACTATTTGTGGCGTGAACGCCCAATTTTGCAAAGGCACATTTATTTAGGTACTATCACTAAGTTTTGACACTTGCGTCGAGTTGATTAGAGGTGATTAGAATATCGAGAAGGCTCTCGACTCTACTCTGTAGGCTGAATGAAATTCTATTGTGGAGGTGGAGTTGCGAAAGTCAGAACTCCATCACTTCCATTTTAAACTCAAATCTTTCTGGTTTTTCGCTCTGGTCCGTGTAAGGATTTCTTATTCAGTCATTGATACAAAAAATCCATAAGCATCACAAACATCTGAACGTAGCACACATGACAGATTCATGCTAGGGCGGGTGGGAACCGTACCCGCGGCAGTTTCTTCTCAACCAACTCTAGTAACCACTGGTTCACTAGTGTCAATTATGTCAGGCATGCTTCTCTGATTAGTGCCAGTATTCAGTATGTAGACTAGCATTGCAGTATGTCCAAATGTCAATGGTTCCATTCGGCATGCGTCGGTCCAGCGCTGCGCACGGCCCGCGTGACGTCACGCGGTGTCGGGTTACCGCGCGCGCGCCGCCCAGCGCCGTACTCGGCGCATTACTTTCACTCGACCTTGCCTTTGGGAGTATTTACGGTTTTGGACAACGTAGGGACGGTTGGGATACGATGGGCTTAGGGCGTAGAGTCGCAACTTGGATACGGTTGGGCAGCGATAGGCGCGCTTTCGGAAACGAGTCGTCTTTTGCTTCGTTTGGAAGATTTTCAGTGAGATAAGGATAGGGGAAGAAGCAATGAGCTTTATAACCTTTAGCATCAAGCGTTTGGCAGTGGTATTTCGTTAAAGGATTGTCTTACATAGTAATGCCCGTTCGCAAGAAACTTAGGCAATGCCTAAACTGATAGTTTGAGAGTTATAATTCTGTGTGAGAGAGATGTTAGATGAAATCCAAGTTGAGGTGGACATTTTAAGCGTTATTTAGTTTGGTGCAATACCGTACGGTCGCTTGAATTGATATTATAAGGTTCGTTTTCCTTCCGTACTGTGTGTAGTGGAGATGTGTTTGTAGCCTTGTAGCTGTGTTTAACTAATAAATACAAACAAACAACGAATCAACAAACAGAGATTTATGGTTGCAAAAATCGGTTTAAGAATGTATTATTTTTGGAAGGTCTCTCCCTAGTCGGTCCCTCATTACTGAGGATCGTGGTCACTGGAAATCATCAACCAAACTAGCTTCGTCCATTGATTGCGATCGGAAGAAGCCTTCACCCCCTCGTAGCACCTTAAACCGTAAAAAATACATAATCCGCATGGAGCTGTCACTTAATATTTTTGGCATGTTCTGTTCGTGGATTAAAATAAAATTTTAGTTTTAGCTATATTCATAATGTGCCATTTGTGGATAGGTTTTGTGTTATTGTATAGAAAACATTGTGTAAAAAAAATAAAGCCTATCTCACAAATTCATCTATTTAGTAACTTGAATAATCTTTTTCACTTCTAAATGTATCATCTTCTCTATCACCCTTATGACGCTTACTGCTGAACATACTTAGGCCTTCCATACATTTCTAGACTGGCTGGTATCCATAGAAATCCTGATAATCATCCTGGTCTGACATTTTCCTGATTTCTGAAGACCGCCACCGCTACCATTCTGCCCTAATGGCCATAATTTGCTTGTAACTCCTGTGAAAAGTAACTACCTATTTAGGTACTCACGTTTTGGCTCATTAGTACCTGCCTATGCTCACGCACTCTCGTATTAATATCGTAGCTAATCCGCGTCGATGACTTGCCATGACGGTGGTGTGACGTCATCATCTCATCTCACGCCGGGTGCAAGTAACTATTTCTGGAATTTTCTTCAGAGGCGCCTTTAGAAAAGTTTCGTGGAAATTATTCATAACAGATTAGGTCTGCCAAAAATATATTTTGGAGTAGGCGAATTCACGAAGTCGCGTGTTTGTTCAGTATTGTTGTATGATATCATTGGCTATCTGAATTTTCGTAGTTATAAAATCATTCGTTTTTAAATAAGAACATCGCAAAAAAATTCAAGAAATATTCAACTAGGCGGATATTTGAAAGTTTTAAGGGGGACTAGTAATTTTCTTTGAATGTCTTTGTTTTTAAAGTTGTGACTATTTCTTTATAATGATGTGAATACCAAA
The DNA here is from genome assembly GCA_950022985.1 of Udea ferrugalis. NCBI lineage: Eukaryota > Metazoa > Arthropoda > Insecta > Lepidoptera > Crambidae > Udea > Udea ferrugalis. The sequence goes on from OX465521.1 coordinate 3,097,437, forward strand.
GTGATCTAAACACTTAGGGTAAACATAAATGTCAGGATTAAAACGCGTAGTATTTCACAGCAATTAAATTCTGTCAAAACATTTCCGGACTTAGGATACTTAGGTGGCCACCCTTATTTCGCTTTTTCCAGATTAAATTATGTGTTAAGATATCATTTGTGTGTTTTATACTTGATTGGTTGAATGTGAGGGGGTAAATGGGGTCTGAACTAAGTCGAATCGTTGAAAATAACCACGGTGTACAGTCCACTATAACTCAAGCATAACACCTACCTTCATTTATACCGTCTGCACATAAGATTTTGGAAAATAAACCAATAAAACAAGCAAAATAAATTGTAACGAACCTGCCGTGTTATCAGGTTGCTTGTTCGTCGGTGTTTTCCATCACCGGAGAGTTAGTAGCAAGTTTTTTGAATGAATGAAAGATGTAAGCAGCCTTCTGACCAGATTTTAACCCGAAGTTACACAGGCTCGAAGCCAGAGTGTTCAACCACAACGCTCTGCCTCGGTATACATAACATAAACTGCCTATATACGTCATACTCCTGGGCACAGGCCTTACCTCAACTATGAGGTAGTGCAAGCCATCCTCCAAAACGCGGATTCAGATCTCAGTGCGGATTATTAATCGGTGTAAGGATAGAGATCAACCTTAATGTCACATGTTATCAAGCCTCCCTAAGGTCCGACTAAGCTTAACGACTTATATCTAGCGATGTCAACCGGGACCATGCTTATCGTGTCTTCCGAACACGGATATGCCCGAACGATACATAATTATTATGATTATGATCAAATTTACGGTCACCTATCCCATTGCCGACCCGGCGTGTGTTGCATTACAACAGCGATCGTTGCCGATCCACTGTCACAACTGCACCTCACCTCACCTCGGAGTGCAAAGATTTTATGTTAAGGAATTTATTATAAGCTCGGCTAAAAAAGCCCATATTTATGTAGCTTTTTTCCCAAGCCCATCGCAACCGGGAATGTAACGAGGCTTCGTCCGCACGTCACTCTGACGTCACGACACTCCCCAATTAGAACGGGTAAACACCACTCGACGTACACATTACAACGAAAACGATTCGTCGGCTATAAAGCTTCTGTTAATAACTGAAATATCACACGTGAAACGGAATGAGAAAAGGCACCAAGCTCGAATATCGGTCTTTACCCGGCTAAGAAACATAAAGGTCAAGACGGACCGCAGACCGAAAATTGCAACTGCAAACTGCAAGCGAAACACTTGGAATGACTTTCATAGAGATTCATAGATTCGTAGTGTCGCTTGGAGTTTGCGGTCCGCCTTGAAATTGTACCTTAATTGTTCCGCGCTTTTTTAGGTGGATAGACCCTACAAATCGCACGAGATAACACGTGGCAAAAGGCCTCCTGCCTGGGTTACCATTAATCCCAAATCACAAACAGCCCAGTGTAGCTTAATAGTACTTGACTCAGTCGAATAGGGAATATGCACTGTTCTGGACTTGGACTTCACGCGAGTCCATGACAACACAAATGTAACCTACAAACTGTTGAATTCTTCTTCTTGTCGCGCTTTTGACAGTGACATACCCCTGGACTGTGACGTCACACTCGACCCCCTCTGTTTCAACCAGTTTGAATTTCCCACATTTTTTGCACTTTTCAATAATTATTTTTACATTTACAAAGAAATAAAATTAGGAAATATTGATAGAGACGTAATAAGAATTCAAAATACTACTCAAAAAAACAATATGACGCTCATCTGTTTCAAGTGCATATTCCCTATTCAGATGAATCACATGCATGTAAATTAAAAAGGGGAGTCAAGATTACATTAGATACTTACAATAATTTAATTCTAAGTAAATTAAAAACTTAAACAATAAGCGATTTCACGTGTTTTTGTGAAGTGATGTTCGCAAGCTTGTATTATGGGATGCAAGAATAAAAACCTTTTTTTTTGTAAATAAATACGCAAACACAAACACCCACAACAATACAATACCAGATATGTATTGTATTGTTATGGGATGTTAACACACTAATGTTTTCACTGTGTGGAAAACGAACTCCGCGACCTCTTGTGTACTCGTAGTACCCCTTTTCTTAACCACTACACTGAATCGGTCGTCATTTACATTTTAGTTTGAGAAATGAATAGAAAAAGAAAATAAACATAATGAGAGCAAAATAAAACACATACAATATTTTATATAACATAATCAAAAGTTAATGAGTCCTGAATACAAAATATCAGAAGCATAGCGTTTTGAACCGGCAATAAACATTAAATATCACTGGCATAATGACAAACGTTAACCCAGCCGTTTTACGAAATCACTAGGTATAGGGTTGACGTTATGGCTTTCCTATCAATACGTTATGTATCAATAGTACGATTGAATTCTCTAATAAAGTATCTGAGTGCCTATTCCGACGTGCGCAGCCCAAACGCGGCGAGGAAGTAAACGCGGAGTTACATAGAAAAAAAAACGTTTACGTCTACCCGCCACCAGAGGCCGCGACCACGGTGCCATACAAATCCGCGTTAACTTCTTCGTCGTGTTTGGTCTGTGCATGTCGTACTCAACACTCTGGTCAGGTACACCGCCTGACATCTTGAAAAGAATCTTTTATCCTGATAAAGGCATGATCATTGCCAGATTCCTGCCTTACTCCGGCCTCAGGAGCCTCAGAGGGCAGGTAGGAGCAGGTTGGAAGTCCCTCCTCCTGCCTTAGGATGCTTTCCCTTATGCTCCTCTTAAAAAGTCATCGGCAGCTTACCTTTATCAGATTTTTTTGATGAAAACGTGGCTTCAGTGCCCACTGTAGGAATCCTATAGGAACTTTATCATTGTTGCCTTCTGGGCACTATCTTTAGCTCTATTACACTACTGTCAGCCGAGTCTGCTGGAAGTAACCCCTTTTTTATCTCTTGGTATCTCTTGAGATGCGTATGCTGAATCTGGGTGTTCATGGTACCTTTTTGTCTCTGATTTCCATATAAAAAGTGAAAACCTTACGCTGTAACCAAATCAATAGTTGTGGTGTTGTCTCGTATTATGTACTATCATAATACCCCGCCAATCTAATTTAGTCATGCACAGATTTAGCATAACTTTTGGCTTCCGCTAACACACTAAGCGCTGTCATTATAAAAATTAACACTGGACGACTGTACCTAGAAATGACGCCACACATACGAGAATAATTATTAACGTACCCTTTTACACCCAGACTTACCCCTTATTCATAAAAACGAATGCAACGCTAAATCATTGTTTAAGCAATTGACGTGTGATGTCACTTACTCGAAAATGGCGGCAGCAACTAGGATGAAAGTTACAAAAAGTAAAAGAGAGTAAAAGTTACCGTGTTGTTGAAGAGCTGTTTAAGTTTTAATGAATAAGGGGGTTACTCGCTGCTTGACAATAATAAAACCTAACCACAAAACATTGTATTACGTGTCATTTTAGTAATTTTTTCCTTCCCCACGGGCCAATGGCAACCCTATCGCCTTGATCGCGGGAAGCGGCGCGTGCGCACCGAAGCTTTTTCGTCTGGATGGGGTCGATGACTCATGCGTTATGTCAGAACATCGGCTAAAACACTATTTTCAGCTTCACCGCTCGCAGATTCAATGTCAAGATTCTTTGCGAAATTTTCAATATTTTCACATGTTTATGATAATGGTTATTAGCTCGCGTGCTACATCTTGCTTAGATTGCGTAATAGGTTAAGATGTAGATGAGAACAGTTAGCGTAGCAAGCTACGATCGTAATAGAATAATATGTTTTGTGTTGCCTTAAGCACAGATACGAAAGGCGTTGCTAGGCTATAAGGTACGAGAAGCTAGGGTGACATGAAGGCTTAAACTGTGGGCATATTGCGAGACAGTAAAATGTGGGCCTTCTTAACTTCCTGAATTTAGGGTTAAACTATACTATTGCTTTGAACTTCATAGCTTATTGTTTTATTTTCCAACTTCTTATAGACTGATTATTCTGACCAAATTATTCTAGAAAATAACAGCCGACGCAGTACGCAAACGCTTTGTAAAACATAAAACGATAATTTGATTTGATATGTTTTCGTTATTAGATTAGACTGTCATAAACAGTTAGTGACCAATAAATCAAACAAACAATGTAATGGCTCAATTAAAGAAGACTTAGGCTTGATGATTTCCTTTGAACAAATGACGTCATGAATAACCGCTGTCCGTTCAGCTCGGGGCTGTAAACAACGGAAACCAATCAAAGGATAAATCACGTTTATTGTCTAACCATAAAATACCAACACAACCTTGGACACGATCAAATGAGACATAAACATAATGTCGTCTGGCCGAGAAGCCAAACTCAATTCTAAAAGTGGACACAAATCTTTGGCAACTATAACACTTTTATTTCAGTTGTTCAAATCTTGTCACAGCGTTACATCGCTGCACCCTGCTCCCTGCAACCCTCCGAACTTTAGTCCCTAATCCATTCCATTTTAAATAAAAGTAGCTGTGATTTTAGTGACAAAATGGGACTGTTGCTATCCATCATAATATCCTACGCTGGGATCAACGAAGCCTTAGAAACCATAAGGCATATTCTCAGCGGGATGCTGCCAGACACTGACCCCGATTTCCAATATCTGGTCGAGCACTATTCGAGACTACTCCAAAAGTCGGCCAACCCATCCACAGCGGCGGACTGGTCCAGGGAATGCGGCCAAGGATACCTCAGCTTGACAGAAGATAAAAATGGAAAGCTAAAATCGGCCGCGGTGAAGTACTACGACGGGCAACCCGATTCTACAGCTATTCTATTCTCGACGAAAATATCCAGTTTTGGACAAGATTCTGTTGAAGAAAATAGCTCTCAATCCCAGGCGAACGGTGACTACAGGTCAGAAAGGTACATACCAACAACGACGAAAACAATTGTAACGAACTCATCAGAATCCTTCAGTGTTGGGTACAGAGACAGGTCACCAACATCTGTTGAAAACGTTTCAGATCCCAATCGTATTTCGGCAGATTCTTTCGGGCGTGACGAAGGTGACGCCCTTGAGACAGACGAAGCCAAAGAAACGAAACTGACTTGGCATTACCGCCCTAAGAGTCCCACCCCGCAAACACAAACACTGCCCGAAATACATTTCCAATCATTCGACGACGAAAAAGGAGTATACACCGAAGACTTTTTAAGGTTAATATTCATTGATTTCGGAATGCACCATTTTATGAGTAGAGTGGCATTTGCACCCCAGATTTTAGTGACTTAACATCATCATCAACGGTCATGAGATACATTCCATTATCACCAATGCACGAGTAGAAAGCTAACTCCGAGCACGGATTCATTGCTTCACCTGTACCATAAACGACTCATGTATTATAAATTTGTTTAAGATCACTTGACGGAATAAAGTTCCGACCGTTGCAACGAAGCGACCCGAGTGGCAGGCGCAGGAGTTTCAAAAAACGTCATTCTTCGTCGTCGAACTCCTCTAAAGATTCGCGAGCATCGCGAGAGGAAGAGCTTAAGATGTTTACGTCACTCGAGGAAGCCGAGTTTGAACGTATGAGTACAGATGATACCGTCGGTGGTTTCGGAAGCACCCCTAATCTAGACGCGCGTTCTTATTCCAGAAGTCAATCCCGAGAAAATTCCAAAGAAAGAAGAAAAGAAACGTGGAGCGTGGACCCCTCCGTGTCAGTAGACAGCTTACCTGAGGACGACATCACAGAGAGGAAACCACTCATGAAAGACTTGCCCAAACTCGGCTCATTTGAGGAAGAACAGGATGAAGTGAAAGAAAAAGAGGTAACGGCAGAAGAGGAGGAAGTAGATGACGATGATTTCTGGGGTAACTCCGGAGATTAGCGCCGCTTGGATACTAACGTAGCACGAGCGCAATGTTTGTAAAAGCTTCGAAATGAGCATGACTGAATTTGAAAAGATTAAACTATTATGATTCCCCGTTTCTGTTTGTTTTTATTACAGGTCCTAATAGAAAATTATTAACTACCCATACCTTCCTTCAGAGCAGGAACATATGAAGTTGTTATTCAGGCTGTAATTGGTTTGGCTTATTTACGACCATTCCCAATATTAATTCGACAGACAGATAAGGTCACCTGATAGCGTTATCTGGATTACTGGTCAAGCACTGGTACATCCAAATGATTGCTTGTCCCTGCAGACTGAATATTGGGAACGGTATTTAGACATGTGATTGTTTTTTAAGAATACTGACTTTTTCGTAGCTTTTCAATTATCTGAGTACATTTATATTTATGTTGATAGACGAAGCATAGTTGTATAAACTGCTGCTATTAGTTGTAATGGCTACGATGTCGATGATGATATATATTTTTTTGATTATTTAAGCTTAGCGCCGATGCAGGTACAGTTGAGTAAGGCCTTAATTACTTCAGTAGCAATACTTATATAGCTTCAGCAGTAAGCATACTCGTAGTAATCTCAAATTAAAACTTGTCTCCATGAACCCTGAAGATTATTCGAAAAGTCCTTCGATACTTTTTGTTGCTTACACATTAGTATTTTGAAGAAACGAAGATCTTTTTGAAGACATTATGACTAATCTTACGAAGAGTAATCTGTCCAAGAAGTAATTCACGACAAGAAAAACGTCTGTCGAATAAATTTGATTATCTTCGAAATCATAACTAACAGTTGCACAATGCGTCCGAAAATACACGAACATGGTGTGAGGGACCTCGACCTAGTTCGGCCGCCGATGACGCGCCGGCGCAGGCCTTTGCCTTAATGCCACTGCTCTTAAGGGATTATTCGCTTTGTTTGGGTCCTAACGATAAATAAAACTAGTGGACTGTATTTAAATAGATGCTGTAATCTTCGCCTCTTGATTACAAGGATCACTCAAAAATATAATGTAAGGAACCGGCGACGGTGGTATTCCCAATCCGAGTGGTCGAATGTCGCGGTGGGCGAGCGAACGGCCTCGGTGTCCTTCGGCCGCGCACTCCCCTCCCCGCGTAGGTGCGTTGTGTTCGCAACATGCTCCCCGCCTTGAAGTCTGAAGACGAGAAGACTTCAAAAATCTGGAAGAGGGCACAGGTTAATTAAGGCTCTTCGAATGGTGCCACTCTTTGTTTTGAGCTCTGCGACTCTGGAGACGTTATCGGTGCCAGGGTAGAGCTTAGTCACCCGACCCATCGACCAGAGCAAAGGAGGAAGAGCTCTATCCTTGATGAGCACAAGAGAGCCAATCTTTAGCTCTGTATTGGACGACCGCCACTTCACCTTCTGTTGCAGGAGAGCTACATATTCGAGAGAGAAGCGGTTCCAAAAATGCTGCTTAATAAGCTCTACTCTCTTGAGTCGCTGAAGTCTGCTGATGTCGGTGTCTTCCGGGATCTGTGGATGAGGCACAAAAAATAGTGGTCGTCCAATTAGAAAATGGGCTGGAGTCAGGGCAGTGAGGTCGTTAGGATCTGGAGATAAAGGAGTGAGTGGACGGGAGTTTAAAATGGCCTCAATTTGAGCGAGGCATGTAGCCATTTCTTCGAAGGTGAAGTTAGTTAGTTGTAACAGGCGTCTAAGGTGGTGTTTGGTGGATTTTACGGCAGCTTCTGCTAATCCGTTAAAATGGGGACTATAGGGAGGAACGAATTTAAATTCGATGCCCTCTTGAGCAACATGGCCTTCAAGGTTCGACTGAACTAGGAATTTTGACAGTTCATTGAAAGTTCCTACAAAATTTGTCCCGTTATCGGAAGTTATGCTTTTAGGTTTTCCCCTTCGAGAGACAAATCGATTCAAAGCGGCTAAGTAAGCTTCTGAGGACAGAGCCGTAACGAGTTCGATATGACAGGCTTTAGTCGAACTGCAAATGAAAATTGCCAAATATGACTTTAAAAGGCGGCAACCCCGACCCTTACGGTCTGCTATCAACACTGGGCCCGCGTAATCAACGCAACAATGTAAAAAAGGGTACTCAAGCTCAGTCCGGGATGCAGGCAACTGGCCCATGATGGGTTGTACTGTATCTGCCTTGAATCTGCAACACCGAACACATTTATAAACTGTGGCCTTGGCAAGGTTCCTGCCACCTAACGGCCAATAAGTTTGTCTAATATTGGCTAAAAGAAGCTGTGGACCAGCATGTAAATATTTAAGATGAAAATAATTAAAAAGAATTTGAGTAAAATGATGTTTTGAACATAGTAACATAGGATGTTTTGTATCATAGCTGTATGGGGAATTTTGTATTCTCCCACCAACTCGAATGATCATGTTTTTGTCTAAAAATGGTGATAAAGAAGTAAGACGGTTCTTTTTTGGTAGTGCCTCCCCCGAACTAAGAATGGCATATTCAGCAGGAAACATTTCAAGCTGTGACTTGTGTATTATAATATTTAATGAATTTTGAAGCTCTTGTACAGTTAAATGACCAATTAATTTATTACTTTTATTTTTGCAATTGTAAATAAACCTTTGTAAATATGCCATTGTTTTTTGTAAATATGTAAAATTAGATTTATTTTTCAACAAATTAGAGATGGGATCGGAATTCGAATTATTATCAAGGACAGTAGAACAAGCGACTAATTCAGGAAGATTATGTTTCTCATGAAATCTATCATTAGGATTTTTGGGCCACTCTGTTTCGTCTTTAAGTAAAAAACTAGGACCTGACCACCACAAAGATGAAAAGCAGATGGAATCGGCCTTCAGCCCTCGAGAAACATGATCCGCCGGATTGTCCTTAGAAGGCACGTAACGCCACAGGTAACCACTGGTATTTTCTTGAATTTCGTTTACACGATTGCGAACGAAATTCTTAAGTTGAAGAGGCGGTGTGTTTAACCACCCTAACACAATAGTGGAGTCACACCAAAACGTGCAATTGGCAATAGGGATGCTTAATGCAGCCAACACTTTGCCACACAATCTTGAAGCCAGCAAGGCTCCACAAAGCTCAAGACGCGGCATTGTAGTTGGCTTTATCGGCGCCACCTTACTCTTCGACGTCAAAAGATGTACTGTTACGAGACCTGAATGACTGACTGATCGAACGAAAAGGCTAACGCCGTATGCTCGTTCTGAAGCGTCTGAAAAGATATGGATTTCATGGTGATCAGAGTCATCGTTAAGAACCCATCGTGGAATTTTCAAATTATTAAGAAGAGGTAAAGTGGTCGCAAATGAATGCCATAACTCTTTTATTTCCGCTGAGACGTCATCATCCCATTCATATTTATCCACCCATAACCTCTGCATGATGATTTTGGCCTCAACTATGCATGGGCTGACGAGACCTAGGGGGTCAAAGATCTGACTTATAACAGATAGAATATGACGTTTTGTAAGTTTTTTAAATGGTTCTATATTTATCGAATATGAAAGAGTGTCTGTATTGCAGTTCCAAAGTAAACCAAGAGTTTTAGAAGAAATGTTTTGAGTTATGTCTGCAAATTCTAATTTATTATCCTGACTTTGTGCTGATTGAGAAATTTCTTTCAAAATAGTTTTATCATTAGATTTAAATTTTCTTAAATTAAACTGAGCTGATTTTAAAGTTGATATAACCCCCTTGCAAATTTTGATTGTTTTATCTTTTGATGAGGCCCCCCCCAAAAAATCGTCGACGTAGAAATCTCTTTCTATTGCTTTTTGTACGTCAGTATCGTGGGCAGTAGGTGCCAAGCTCACTAAGCACTTGGTAGCCAAATATGGAGCTGATGACGTCCCATAGGTCAATGTATTGAGCGTGAATGTTTGTAAAGGTTTGGAAGGGTCTGAACGGAAGAGAATCTGCTGAAGAGAGCGTTGAGAAGGATGTAGTTCAATCGCTCTGTACATCTTCTCAATATCGCCTGTAACAACATATTTATGCTGGCGAAAACGAAGTAATATAGAAGTTAAATCTTCTTGTACTGTGGGGCCTATCATCTGGAGGTCATTTAAAGAGACACCTGTACTGGATGTAGCCGATGCGTCAAACACAGTACGAAGTTTTGTTGTAAGGCTCTCCTCACGAATGACGCCGTGATGAGGGAGAAAATAATTGAAACTCTGAAGTGAGTTGGGCTCTTTATTTAATGTCATGTGACCCAAATGCTCATACTCATTCATGAAATCCACGTACCTACTTTTGAATTCAGCGTTGCGAGCAAATTTTCTCTCTAATGATGAGAAACGGCATTTAGCCTTTTGAAAAGAGTCGCCTAAGACTGAAGGATCTTGCTTCAGTGGCATTTTGACAATGAATCGCCCGTCATCCTTACGACAGGTATTTTCTAAAAAATGTTGCTCGCAACTACGTTCTTCAGAAGACAGACAATGCTTGGTAGGTACGCTGTCAAGCTCCCAGAATCGAGCTAAGTCTGGGTCCGACTGTTCGGATAAGAAATGACAAACAGAGGATGATGGTTGTGTCTTAAGGCGGGCGACATACCCTGACACGAGCCAACCAAGTTTGGTCTCATAAAGTTTGGGTTGATTCTTTCCTAAATCAATGGAATTATTGCATAAGACTGACCAAAATATATCCGCACCGACCAAAATGTCGATCGCTGACGGTATATTAAAAGACGGATCAGCTAACTGAATTCCCAGTGGAAGAGGAATATTTTTAATATTTATAAATGAAGAAGGCAATGATTTTGTGATGAGTGGTAAAATATGACAGTCGAGAGTAAGTTTAAAATTATTATTATGAATTGACATAATCGTAAGGCTGCAAGATTGCGTGCTAAGTGACGTATTATTATTAATACCTGTTACCGTGGCGCTCGCGCCTCGTTGAGACAAACCCAGCTTACCACACAAGTCTTGCGTGATGAAATTCGCCGTGCTACCGTTATCGAGCAGTACTCGAGCCTGGTGCACGGCGCCCTTGCTGTCCAACAATTTCACCATTGCTGTGGAAAGCAAAACATGTGGAGGAGTAGTAATCTGCTTCACATCAGTTGAGTTTGAAAAATTGTTTACTGGGACAGAAGGTCCAGGGGTGGTAGTTGACTCATGTATGTGCAAAAGAGTATTATGTAATTTCTTACAATATTTACAAGGCACAAGGCTGCATTTATTTTCCACATGCCCTGGTCTGAGGCAATTTAAGCAAACTTTGGCGTCTGACGCCTTCTGTATACGGCTTTCGATGGGAAGGGCTCTAAATAACTCGCAGCTAAATAAGAAATGATTTTGTTTACACATGGGACATTGTAATATTTTTTTATAACTGTTATTATTTGCTTTTATTTCTTTTTTATTAGTATTATGGTTTTTGTAAATATTTTGATTGTTTTTTGTAGTTTGTAAGTAAGAATTTGGTTTATAAGTTTCTATTTTACTGTTATCATTATTTTTGTTTTCTTGCAATGTCTCCAATAAATCTGCTCTGTTGCTTAAAAATTTAATAAAAGTGTCCAGTGACGGGAAATTACTCAATGTATTCCTATGCTCTTCCCACTGCCTATGAGTAATAGGATCAAGCTTTTCTGCCATCATATGGATGATAAGAGTGTCCCAATGCTGGGTAGGTTGACCCAAAGTGGACAACGCTCTTAGATTCTTATTGGTAGAATCAATTAAATAGCGAATTGCAGAACAAGACTCATTTTGTATCCGCTCGACCTTGAATAATGCCTGGACGTGATTGTTTACAAGCAGCCTTTTGTTGTCATACCTGTCGCATATTAACTTCCAGGCTGACTCATAATTATCTGCACGCACATCCAAATTATCAATAACAAGTGAAGCACTACCTTTCAACGATGCACGAAGATAATGCAGTTTATTTATGTTATCTATGTCAGTTCTGGAATGAATTAAAGATATAAAGGTATCCCTAAATTCTAGCCAGTGTTGATAGCTACCGTGAAAAACTGGCAATTCAATTTTTGGCAATCTCACGCAATTAGATTTAAAACCACTCGCCTGTCTATCACTGTCACTCGACACGGCTCCCTCCCGAAGGTCATGTTGCCGGCGGGGGCGAGCGCCCAGCAGGACGCGCGCCTCCGCGGCCAGCTTGAAGTATTTGTCCTCGAACTCCTCACGCTCCTCGCATTCGTTCTCTGGGTCTTCCGAGGACTCCTCTATAGTGCACTGTAACGCGTCAAATTTTGCATATAAGCTTTCAAACTTATTAAGACGGGTTTCTAAATCTATTATCTGCAAGCTTCCTAGTTCGTCAGAACTTTTAAGAACCTTTAAATAATTATCAAAGATGGTTAGCTTTCCTTTCATGCAGCTACGTTTCTTTGCTGATTTTTGATCAGACATGATTGAAATTATGAATGGAAAAGGCTAAGCAAAAAAAAAGGTATGCAAATATAATGAATGATAGGTAGGCAAACAGGTGCAGCGGCTCAATGGCCCGGCGCCGAGAACAAAAGAACAGCTGAGGCGGGCGATAAGATAACACTTGCGCACGGGCACCGTTAGCGTAGTTAGTTACCTATCAACTATGCCTACGTTTTTATAAGCGAATGCACCGCTCGAACAGCTGATTGCGGGTGGGAACTTATTAAGCGTGATTTTAAAATGTGATTTATTTAAGCTTATGATCGAAATAGGGCTGGCAAATTAATTAAATGCAATAAAGAAATAATAAGGAAGCGTTTTAAATGGCTATGATGATTTAGAAAGGTGAAATAAATATGCTTATAGGAAGCACTCGCTCAATTTTAGCAATTCAAACACTGGAAAGGAACGAATAAGAAAGGAATAATTGGAACGACTCACGTATCTTATGAACCTTCCACTAAATCCTTAACACAGATCACTGACGATGATGATACTGCGCAGATTTGATGCCACGATGACTCGAATGTTCGGCGGGTCCAAAGTCCGTCGCGCGATGACTTTCAAATGACTTTTGGGCGTGTGCGGATGCTTGCGTAGTATCCTTGGCCGGAATGATTGAAGGCTCCGGCAGGTATCTAGGCGATGCTGAAGTCCACACTGAAGAGCTCCAAATGAACAGTCTTGAATTTTGATTTTTTTTCTCCAAATGATATCTCCGATAATCCTCGCAAATAAGACGGCGAATATCCTAAAGGACCATTGTTTGGGTCCTAACGATAAATAAAACTAGTGGACTGTATTTAAATAGATGCTGTAATCTTCGCCTCTTGATTACAAGGATCACTCAAAAATATAATGTAAGGAACCGGCGACGGTGGTATTCCCAATCCGAGTGGTCGAATGTCGCGGTGGGCGAGCGAACGGCCTCGGTGTCCTTCGGCCGCGCACTCCCCTCCCCGCGTAGGTGCGTTGTGTTCGCAACACGCTTTATTTATTAATAAACACCAGTTTTTATTGAAATTGCTACACTTTTACAACATTACTGGACACTTCGAAAGACCGTTGACAATCTCACTAAAATGTCCTGTCCGCAACTTTGCGACAATCAAATCGATAACATTATTGTTATTCGCAATTCGGTTATTGGTCACATATATGGTAATGTGAGGTGCAACTTTTCTGTAAAGCATTAAATAATACTGGTTTAATTGAGCTTCAATAAAGTATAATGACTTTATATGTAATTTTGCGAAATCCTTAAGTTGTTCAAACTTCTTTTAATATCGCCTTGATTGTCGTTATATTAATTTGGTTCACTTTTGAAACGCTGACGAAATGTTATCGGTATTTAAATCTTACCAATAGTAAAATGCTGTCACAATTCGGTCAATGTTCTCTGGTTTTTGGCAAAAACAAATGATATTTTCTCGTTAATCCTTTAATCGTTTGGTTACGTTGAACGTTACCAGAATAAGGTAGATTTCAAAGAGTACTTTATTAGAGGCACGGCAAGCAGCCAAGGAAATTAATTGCCCCTGCATCGCTGAAAGTAATTAGTGTGTTAATCTTGGAGTAAATTTTTCATAATGTCACTAAACAAAGCCTTGTGAATTTGTAGTTGGTAAATGCCAAGCCAAGACGAGTCGTGAGCTGTTTTAATTCGGAGACCATCAGGGGCAGATTTCTACTAATAATAACTTCCTTAATGAACATAATATGAGTGCACGCACCACTTGTGTATTAAAAAAAGCATTACAAGTGCGAAGGATTGTCATACCGTCAATAACAATTTAGATAATGGAAGCGAATACATTAAGGAAGATAAAACTGGCACGATTCCTTACTGCGTGCCTGTACTTAGCCTTGAAAGATCAAAGTTATGGTATTTCTGCAAATTCGATTTCATAAAGTACTTTATAAACGACATATCCATTGATCTGAAGCAGAACTAGTGCTTCTTAATAGTGATTGCGATTAGCATTCGTATATCAATTAACACTTTGCATTTAAATTACTCAATGTTGATGATTGATGCGTTGATCTCATGTTGTTGATGTTTTGGAGGTTATCATTGCGAAATAAGGTTATTAGATCATAGGTATGACTATTGCTTTAAACTTAAAATAAGCAAGCAGTAGAGTCGAGCTTTAATGTGAAATGTCGCCAAAAACTAAAAAAACGATAAAAATAATTCTACTGAAATCTCCCTCTCTTTGACTCTTTTTGAAGAGATGAGACGGCCTCTGCTGAACATAGACCTCCACAGGTACTTAGGCCCTAACAGCAGCTAGGCCCTCAGTCGAAGCTGCTCTCTTGCGTTCCATGTTGTTTTTACTTTCAAATGGTCTCTTACTATCATAGAACGTTGTGACTTCACATACCTGTAATCCAGGCTAATCTATTACCACTAATTCGACTAAGGTCTGTGTAAGAACGGGTGTTTACGAGCCCAATTTGTAACGGTTTGCCGTGTCATATTTCTTCCCAGAACTGTATCCTTGTGAGCGACTCTACCAGATTTCGTAATGGTAAAGTAAGAGATTTTATTCAAAACTATTCGGTTGGAATTGTAGCTAGATGAAATCCTTTCTTTCAAATCTGTGTGTACAGTTTTAGTCTTTGGTGAAATTTGTTTGTGGGATTGTCACCATATACCTCATTTATACCTTGTACCTTTGAGTTTTTTATGTAAACTCCTCATAGTTAGGAATTGGCACACCACGCCCAGTTAAAAAAAACACTCGTTGAATCGACTGACTACTAAGCAAAAAGCAAAAAAAAAAACAAACAACGCCGCTTTCAAGCAAAAAATACCAAAAGTTCGTAAATTTAATGGAAAAAATTGCGGTAAGAGGAAGCCAATATGATTAGGCGTCAGTCATCATTGCCGAAGCTAATTCTATTTTATACTAAAATAAAAAAAAAAACCAGAAGAACGTTGCGGCCGAAAACGAACGAACTTAACCATCACCGAAAATAAGTATTATAAACCTTTCATGTTTATTGCACTGAGACAATATACCGTGAACCTCAAAGCAGTAAAGCCGTTAATAATACCTGCAGTAACATATATCATGACCGCACCAGCACCACATACAATAGATTTCCTGCGCTGACCACACTCCTCGTATTTGTTTTCACGATCTGAAAGTGCTACCTCACCGGGAGCATTGGTGTGTAATGTAACATTTGTAGATTCGAGTTTGAGCTTCACATTACAATACTGCCTTCCAGACTGACAACATGCGCGTGTAATGTATCATTATAGATTCGACTTTAAGCATTGCACTACAATACCACCTCACTAACTGACGCGCATTCGCGTATAATGTAACATTCAGTATAGATTTGAATCGAACATTCACTATTGATTTAGTTGAGAGATGTTACAAGTTGCATCGAGATCTAAGACTGATGTAAGCTCGTTTTGTGTCATTACAAGGTGCGCATTGTAATGCTCTGTTCTCCTCCTACACTGATAAGATGCTCAAACCTGATTTAATAATAATAATACTGTCAAACCCGATTTCGGCTACAGCGACTGCTGGACGGACTCGGCGGCAGCGCCTCACTGCCCAGTGCAGCCGTGTGCTCGCATATGACTGTTTTAGCCAATGTTGGCTTTAAAAGTCCTTGGGCACCAAGGGCAAGTGAGCACGCCACCTCATTAACTGTTAGTTAGAGCCGTGGGTGGTCTGGCTCGCAACTCTTCTCTCCTAGCGTCGAGTTCATCTCTTTGCAAGCACTCAAAAGCATCGATGTTCGGCTTTAAGAGATGTCTCCTAACCTGTATTACATTACACGCGAATCTTCCCGGTGAGGGAGCACCTTAAAATATTTTTAACGGAGGAAACGGCTCCCTGACAGCTAGAAGCTCCTTTGATACTACTATTATTTATGACAGCAGGTTCTCTTTTGTTTATCGAAGAGTTTTTAGATTCACGACAAGTAGTTGTGGAGGTGTTTGAAGGGCAGCTATTTCGATCTTGGATACAAGCTAAATCAGCGAAAACACGTAGTGAATTAATTGGCTGGATTTATGAGTTTGCTTTGGTTCGGTTGCTAGTTGAACATGTCTTATGTTCAAGAGGGCGATTCAGAACCTAGTTATTGTACGATTCGGTAACTTTACTGAAAATTACCAAAGCGTACAATAACTCGGTTCCGAATCGCCCTCCTGAAGTTAGCTGAATATGCTGTAATCTCTGTTAGTTTAGTTTCAATTCAAATGCATTTTAATTTATCTCTAATTTCAAAATGGACTATAGTCATAAAACTACCTCTGCGTTTAAAAGCAAATTAGAAGCTTCAGAAAACAATAAATAAGAATAAAGATAAATTAAAATCACGAAATTCCTCACGATCGTTAACGTTTTGCCAGAACTAATGCCATACCATTGCCAATATCTACAAGCTCCAATCCGTTACAATCGTGACAGGCTATCAACAAAAAGCAAAGATATATTTTTTTAATGCCACACCACATTTTTTTACATCTGTAAGAATAATCACACATAGAAATACAAAACAGAGTTCTTCAAACTGTGGTATAAGATAGCTCTTTGATACATACACACCCTCACGACCATATTCTAAACGGGTAAGTCAAACTGATTGTTGCAGTCATGGTGAACGGATCATTCAGAAGCCCATATTCCGCCGAGAGAATTTGAACTCAAGGTGTTAAAGTGCGAGCCTACCACCGTAATCCGGGTTACGATTAACTATAACAAGAGTTATCTACATTTCTGGAATAACTAGAAAAAGAGATAAATCTTCATTAAGGAATTCAAATAAATATTGAAAGAAGAAAGAGAAGCTATGTAGAATATAGCTATATAGAATAGATACCCTAAACTAAAATGTTAATCAAAAATAATGAACGAAATACTGGCACAAGAATAGATTTATTCGCCTGAAAATAAATTTGTTCTTAGAAACTTCGGCGTCGACACAAAAGCGGTTTATTGTAACCGTCGGCAAATTTCTTCTTTGATAACTTTTAGTTTACTCAAAAGTTCGCTTTAGTTTGGAAAACACTGGTCTAGCTGAAATTACCGTTCCCCTTTCTATTCTATTTCTGCCTGCGGGAATAACATTCGTCAAGTGGATAAAATTAGCCTGGAAGAGATGCCAACGCAAAGTCAATAGTCAACACGAATTTTGCCGTAGAATTTGTAGAATATTTGATTTCAAATTAAGGAGAGTGATGAGAGCGTCGTGGCTCAGCGGCTAAACACTCTGGCTGGGTGGTACCGAGTTCAAATCTGGCCGGAACACTTAGTTCCGGCCAGATCTCTTCAGTAATAGAAAACACCGTTAAAAGTCTCAAGCAACCCGGATTACGGGAGGTGGGTGCGCCCCTACGTTGTTAGGGGTTCGCCCCTTACAACGTTGGGTTCAAATTCGTTCGGAAAATGTTCATTTGGGATATAGTCGTGAGCGAATGTGATACTCAGTAATTGGTGAGGCTTTCAGGGTGTAGCAGTCGAATGGTTCCAAACAGCACTCAATGTGTCTCACCATTTAGTGATACATTTTTTGATCATCTCCGTGCTTCCGAGGGCACGATAAAGAGTTGGTCGCAGCTAATGTCATTAGGTGTCAGGCATTAAACATAGTAAGAGGCCTTGGGGCGACTAGAGCGTCTGAGAATTTATCAAGCCTTACACACCCCTCCATACTATAAAAAAAGAGAGATAGGCAACTACTTACGTCGTACCCCGTGGACAATTTTGACTTCGCTTCAGTACTGAAATAACCTCGTACGTCTTTTTTATTAAAATACTAGCTCACCCGGCGAACTTTGTTCCGCCTTATGGGCAACAAATAAAAAAAAGTTAAAAAAATGAAAAAATATAAAAGTATCCTATGTCCTTCTCCTGGCTCTAAACTACCTCCATGCCAATTTTCAGCTAAATCGGTTCAGCCGTTCTTGAGTTATAAGTGGAGTAACTAACACGACTTTCTTTTATATATATATAGATCATTGCCCTTTCACCAATCTTTACTGAGCCCGTAGGAGTTTTACTTGCTTTATGCATGAAGGCAGTTGTTTTTGTTACTTCTAAATGTTGTTTTCCGAAAGTATTCAGTTGACGATCTCGATTTAAGCTTCATGCTGAAAGATCAATCATTGACTGATCACCCAAGATCAGCTCGTTTGTTACTTGTCACATTCGAAAACAAAAACTTCAACTGTCCAACAATTTCGAAGCATACAACAACGCCTACAACATTTCAATAAGTATTCTGAAGTATTTGTTTGTCAACATCAGAATATTTTGGAACTGAAGTGAGGTGACGTCACATTTTGCTCGTATAATCGGCATGGCAACTAATTTTGGTTGTTTTGTATGATTTCTATTTGTATAAATTGAGTGTCTGATGAATTCCTCAATGAAATTTTAATTTTTTTCCCTGAGTGAAAACTTTGACCGTCTTCAACATTCTCTATTTAACAGACTGCTGAAGCGGAAAACGCATAGTTATTAGAACTTCAAGTAACTTTCCTGCCCTAAGGCTTCCCATACCAAATAAAATTAAATGTAAATATCACTACATCATTCCACACAGTGTCATCTATCTAGACACTGTGTGGAATGATACTACATACTGAAATGCTTTTTTTTGTAAATACATACTTAATATACATAGAATTGATCTCCTCAATGGTTTATTGTTAGTAGAAATGTAAGCAAAATCTTTAAAAATAACTCGATGAATGGGATGGCGGCCGAGACCTTGCCTCGAGCGAGGTCTACCAAGACGCCGACCGGCCTGTCTTTACATCCAGACTCGAAAGTATGCAGACGACTGTACACTTTAATACAATATCTTAGAGTTATAAATGTATAATACTAAACAAAAAGACAGAAGGCTGTCAATGTACGGAAACATACATCATCGCGTCAAAACAACTTGTGTTAATGGATTTCCTTCCATTAAGAAATTTTTTTCCTTACCATCTGGATACATTTGAAAGAATACAACGTGTATTGTGCCGTTAATCTGAGAGTGCCTCTCCGCCATTAGAAAGATACATGGAAATCATTACACACTCCAACCATCAAAACTACAATGCACTTCACGTATGAAAGCAAACCATAAGAGAGAACTAGAAACAAATAAAAAAATACCAGTTTTCAAAAGGGAATCCCCTCCTTTTGGTAACTGTTTCTTTCCTTATTTTTTTCTATGGAAATTATTCCACACTTCCCGTATTAACAGTTTTTACCTATATTTATGAAAATATCAAACCTATACAGGGTGATCAATCCAAATGCGTCAGTAGTGACGGAAGTCAGAAACTGTGAGAGATTTGGCCTACCACGCCCACTTGAAAAACTCACCCTGTTCAAGGAAGGGAAGCATTTGTTAGGCCATGACGATTTATTGATTCAACCAACAAATGTTTTCAACAAACTTTTCCTTTTTTAATATAACTTTCTTCGTAAATTGACTTATCGTAGGTTAATTGGCACCAGTAAAAAAATATATTAATAATGCCTGTGATTCTATGCGGCAAAATCCATGTGCAGAAATATACCTAACTCGAATTATTTTGCAACATCAAACCAAAAACAAAGTAATAACAAAGTAATGTTTTCTAAAATGGCAGTTTATTAGAAATTTATTTAAAAAATATATTTAACTAGGTCATCTTATGCTGTTCTCAGATTGCACAAGTCCTATTTGTATTTTGTACAAGGGCGACTCATCTGTAGTCAAGTGCCTACTGAAAGAAAGGAAGAAAAAATAGTTTATTTAGTGACACAATACAAAGAAATAATTAATACTGCCTGTATCTTTCTTTACTGGCCAGCTATGCAATTCTCGTCTACACGCCCACAAACGTTTACTCGCTTCACCTTGAATTAGTCTTCTCCTTCATTTGTATGAAAATGAGTAATAGCTTTCTCGATTTGACAAGAGTTTACAGAATCGATCTGCCGTTCTAACTGAACAGTTTAGATGCGATTTTATGTTTTAAAATGTGCGATCAATTTGTCAATTCAAATGCGCAATTCGTTAGAGCAGCTGAAGGAACGTTTATAACTTATAGTTCGACATAGTAGTCGATACTTTGGCATGTGTTCTCCGATATAATGCTTTTAATTGCGCGTTTACTAGGTCGAGCATCAAGCGCAAATAAGCGATTGTTCACCAACAATAACCGATTTGAAACACGGCCAAACGATAAGGCGATCGCTAAGTTCGTTATCATTAAGTTCTAAACGCCGTCCTCGTCGACTCTCGAGTGGTTGTTCCAATCCTGCGGGATCCGCGGGTTCCTTGCTTCGCCTCGCTCGGAAAGTAAACGCCCGCGCACCTGCCCTCTCCGTCACTCTTCCAAATTTAAATCCCAAACTCCCCCCACCGTCTCGGGCGCAGCGTCGCTAAGCATTCTGGAATAATTCCTGCGATTCGGCAACCGTAGCCCGCCATTCGCATTTGGGTCGCGGTCGCGTCCGGTGATATTGCTTCCCTGAACACCCCGATCCTTACAATGGCTGACGTCGACGTCCAAGTCCAGTACACCACGACTGAGCGCAAGACCAGGAAGGTCAAAAAGACCTCCAAGCGCAGGGAGTCTAAGGATGGCGAGGTCACCGTCACCGAAGTCGAGCAGACCAACACGACCACGGCCAACGACGATGGGTATGTGCAGTGGTGGCCAAACTCCCTTGACCCTCGCGAAGTGTGTGTCGCCAGTGTGTCTGTGTCAGCAGTGTCGATTACCGATCGCGTTCGACCCCGTTTAGTGACATGGACTGCGTGTACCCTCTAATAATGAATGCACGGCGTAGTATTTTGGCCACCCTCACATACCCGACCTAATTTAAGGTATTTATAGGCTATTGTACCCAACCAATAAATGTGAAACAATTATGTCTACAAAACTTTAAAATCAAAAATTGATCTAAAACTGTACTGCGATGACTTCTGTTACTGTAAAATATTGATGAAAAAAGGATTGGAATTTTTACTGTGTTCATGAAATCCAAATGAACCACGCTGACTTAACTTAAACTACGTTTTAAAATTTCTAAGTGGAATGGCTATTTACAGACTCTACAACGATACCTTTTTAGAAGCCGATAAAACTAACTGAAATAGAAACCTGTGTGTTATGGAATTTTCTAATGCCTGATGAAAATAGTATGGAAATATTGCAAATGTTTCAACCGCCTTTTTCTTTGTCCGTAGCTCATTTTCAGTGGCGAATACACCAAGGCGATGAACAAGGACTGGCATAGCGGCCACTTCTGCTGCTGGCAGTGCGACGAGTCGCTGACGGGCCAGCGCTACGTCCTCCGCGATGAGCACCCCTACTGCATCAAGTGCTACGAGAGCGTCTTCGCTAACGGCTGCGAAGAGTGCAACAAGATCATAGGCATCGACTCTAAGGTAAACATTACAAGATACACTAT
Organism: Udea ferrugalis; assembly: GCA_950022985.1. Lineage (NCBI taxonomy): Eukaryota > Metazoa > Arthropoda > Insecta > Lepidoptera > Crambidae > Udea > Udea ferrugalis. The sequence goes on from OX465521.1 coordinate 3,119,162, forward strand.
TGAATATCTCTATCAATAATAAAGTCTTTTCAGATGGAAGGATCTGAAACAGTGGCTAATTTATCAATCGAATACTAAGTGATTGACCATGTGTTTAGCCTAATATAATCATATCACTGTCCAGTTAATAGTTTAATAAGATAGAATTGAATAGTATTGCTTGAAACAATTGATCAGTTACACGACGCCTTGCCTGGTAGAGTTCAACGTCAACAACCGAATTAAATGGTATATTATTTAAAACGAATTTGTCGATTGTCTCATTAACATTGGTTAATTATACATCAAAGGTTGACACTTGTTTGAACTTTTAAAGCAGATTACAGACACTTGACATGGTATGAATTGGCAATGGTTCAGGTTTGTTAATGGTTTCTAATCTTGTGACGATTGTAATATTTTGGTGTGGCACGAAACCTGGATCATGTTTGAAGATTTGGAGAATGTTAACGTAGACCTTTTCAGCAGTGTTAGTATTTTTTGGAGCAGGGATGGTATGCTTGGTATTCGAAAATTTTGTAACTCGGATCGGATTTAGTTATGTCACTCCAGGCGGCCCAGATTCTTCGGGCGCACCTCTGCACACGGCCCGCGCGCGCGCTGCCAACATAACGTAGATGTGCGCTGCCGTATACATTTATCTCGCCTAAACCAACGAATGACTTTTCCTGTCGGACTAAACAGCTGCATTTCGTCGGTGTTTACAACATGCTAACCTGTAATTGTTTCCAAAATTACGTCAGAACTATCACGATGTTCATGCTTCTCAGAGAGATCAGCCAAAAGTTTTATAAAAGATTTTGGAGACATGACAGCAGAAAAACAATTTTGCAGACACATTATTTTTCGCTGTAAAACAATGTTTTAGAATTTGCGTTCATGATGCATTAAACTGCTTACCGAATAAATTGTACGAATCCGTTGCTAATGAGGAACATAATTTTACAGTGTCTATAACTTTAGAAAATGTAAATAATGTATGTAATGTACGTCACGCAAAATTGTTTGTGCATTGCTGAAGCCAGTTACGAATTTCGTTTTTTGAAAAACAATATTTTTCTAAGCTATTTTCGCTATAGTTACAACATTGTTTTGATTCCACATCAGCCTTGAAAAGCTAGTGGATCCGTCATCCAATTCTTTTGAGATTTATGTGCGGTTCAAGACCCACTAGCCATTTCGTAATCGGCCAAAATAAACATTCATATTTTATTGACATTACGACATTCAGTTTTAAATGCCGCTCCCTGGCGTTCACACCGCACCAGGAATAGATTCCAGATTGAGGGGAGCTTTATTTTGAAACTTGAACACTGGACGTGCTCGTTGACTATGCAATGTTATGGAATGTATTTGACTTTCCGATGTGGGTATAAAAATAAAACTCGTGGCATCTATAAATCACAATGCTATTCTGAATAACAGTTCGATGCCTTTACGATTTACTTTTAGAGCAGACGAATGCTCATTTAACTTTGTTTTGATTACATTATTATTAACCAAATTGTTTGTTTTAAAAGCATCCGCCAGTTAGCCCCTGAACTTCGAATTATGAACGCTCAAGTAGCTGTCGAATGCTTATCTTAAATCATAAATTGAAGTAATGATTCACGGCTTAAAACAGGCGATGACGAATGCCCAGTTCAATTTATTCAAAATACTGTGAAAATGGTAAAGTTAATAAGCAAGATTGATGGTACGAACCCACGTAGACAAGTATTTGTAATGGTGTACCAAATACGTAAGATTGAAGACAGGATCAACCTGCATCTGTATAGATCCAAGATTATAATTACAGCCTACGCTATGCTCGTCTCTTGTGAACCGACACCTACTGTCGGCAAATGTGAAGTGGTTTTTTGCATCTGTTCGGTCATCTTCCTAATCGAAGACTGGTAATTTGTTACGACTTATTTGCAGTTAATTAATTAAAAGATTCGAAGCAATCGAAAGTGAAACAGATTTCTGTTTATGATCATCGACGGGCGAGTCTGTATAGGATGAGTTGGTTTAATGATATGAACTTGATTCGTTACTTATGTGCATAACTGTGGTTTGGTTCTTTTCATAAGCTATACTGCTATAGATGGTCCATCAATGTTTAATTGAAAGTCACTTAAGTCCATGACCTGACCTGCATTTTGTAGGTTACATTGTGTTGATGCGGTATAACCCCAATAAATAACTATCTTACACAGTTTAGACATTATTCTTATTCTTAAATATAATTTGTGGCTTTTTGATGAGAATGACGAAAATACAAGACAGGTTATAGCGACGGACTATCCAAACTTTGAGGCTGTGGTTTGTAACGTAGTACCATGGTCTTGGTCTTTACAATAAGCCTAACCTTACGTCGTAGTGAACAAATTGCTACGTTCCACGTACTTGCTTAAGAGCCAGTGCCTTCCTAGGCAACCTCATTGCATCTCGAAACTCCTTGTTCTCAGGACCTGTCATACAAAGACAAGCACTGGCACGAGGCATGCTTCCTGTGCGCCAAGTGCCGCGTCTCTCTGGTGGACAAGCAGTTCGGCTCCAAGCTCGACAAGATCTACTGCGGCAACTGCTATGACGCGCAGTTCGCGAGCCGCTGCGACGGCTGCGGCGAGGTCTTCCGCGCTGGTGAGTACCACACTGATTGACTTTTATTTGCTATAGATGACATTGTAACGTCATCTATCTCGCCACATAGGAACTACAATCCTGAAACGCGCTATCAGTTTTCGGAGCCATTGCGCGTAGATAAAAGATACCGACAACAACCGTCTAGCAGTAGCCCACCAGACATAGTCGTACCAGCTGTCTGGTCGGAGGATCCTCCCTTTTCAATTGTGGATGAGCAACTTAACACCCTGTTCCACCGTACTTACCCAAAACATCATTACCGATTCATCATTATTATGTCTAAACCGAACATTCATCGAATTTATTTATCAAATCACCCCGGAGCCGGGGCAGAAATGTAAGGGGATAAATACCATTTGCCACGTAGAGCAAGTGTAGCTGATGTTTGAACATAGCTGAGGCACGAGTACTAAACCATTTTGAATGACGCGATCTGTACAAGTTTACAGAATCAATATCATATAGCAACAAGGTGCCAGAGTATGGTGTGTTGAGTACACATGCATGTGTAAACGCTAAGTTGACTATTGCCATTTACCATAAACTTCTTATATCGTTTTTTATGAAACATGATCAGATAGACACCAAACCAGTAACGCCTAACGACTATCACTTCTAATTTTACGACAGGGCACCGATGAGTCCTCTGCAAATGTTCCTAAAATGTTGGATTCGAATATAGGTAATTCCATTTCATTGTTGTTCCATTTTATCCGAATGTCTCCTGAAACTTCGTAAAGTTAAAAACGTACCAAGTTATTGGACATTTTGGATTGTTTATACATTTGCATGCTCAGAACGGTAGCGTGTTTGGTTTAGAACTCTAGACTTAGAAGACATTTACCTTACATATTTATTTCGTTTTGTGCGCTAAAAGCAATGTCAGTGGTGATCATAATCAGGTATGATTCTACAAAATGGTGCCACATTTTGTAGAATGTGGCACCATTCATACCTGATTATGAATTCCTTTTCAACTACTTATAAAGCGACACGTTTAATTATTTGTTCACTTAGCTGATGAATAATATACACACCCGGATAAAGTACAAATATGATATGATTTACCATTTACTGACTTCACACATAGGTAGTACAGTCACAATAACACAAAGTGAGCCTTTCACAACCTTCAAAGAAAGGCTCAAAGGTCGAAAAGTCCAAGTTCCTCAATCCATCACTCCTCAGGTGACGTCACCGATCGCGACGGAGCCTTATATAGACACTCAGTTACCCTCGCTACTTATGGCAGGAAGGTGATTGGGTGAGAAAAAAACTGACCAGCCAGTGTCATAACCTAGAATATCCTCTGCAGTCCGCGAGCCATAATTTTGACTTTCAAATCGTCATTTTATATGGCAAACAGCTCAATGGCAATTGGTAAAAAACTACGTTTCTGATGAAAGGAATTTTAATTTCAGTAAATAATGAAGTGGGTATTGAATATAAAATATTTGTAGCTAATTGACGGTGCGTTTACATCATTTATGCAATTATATGTGTTCTGAGAAAATGACTTTTCTGGGTGGCCTTTCGCAAGGTAAGCCAGAAGAACCTTTAAATAATACTGCAAAGTCAAAAACATATAATCTTCAGGGAATTCATTCTCACTCACTAGAAAACTCTCTTCTCATTTATTCTTATTCCGGCTACAAGAAATGTCTTAAAGATTCTGCCAAAATAATTTATTTTTCCAGCACCGTCCCGTTCCACAGGCCGTCTAAGAAATGTGTCAGTAAAACACTTTTGTTTCGACAAGGCTCCTTAAGTCTTTGTGAGAGTAGTTCTAACAGGTTCTTCCGAATTTCCCCAGATAAGGTGGCCTTGACTTTTCGGTTTATCTAGAACAATATTTCCAATCGTTACGTATCTGTGATCTCAAAATAGACTGTTTATGTGGCATAACTCCATTCTAGATATCTCGATATCCTCGACGATTTTAATCGCATTCCCGTCCCCCACAAATTGTTCTCTAAATTACCTTCGGAAACGTAGGATACTTAAAATACACTTAATATCTCCTAAACCGCGCGAATAGACTCAGCGTCCATACTGAGTGTCATTTATATCTTGCACTAAAGTCTAAAATATTTCACCTTTGGATGAACTTGTCATAAGCAACACACGCCGCCCGGAGACCTATAGAAAGCGCCAAAAATGATTAGGTGAGTATAGATAGACTGGAGCATTTTTACTTGTTTAAGAACATCGAGCATACGCCATTTTCAAATTCACCCGAACCGCTCTTCTTACACGACCGTCGATGTTTTGGTACAGCCTTTTTATGATTTTATATGGACATGCTTAGGCTGACAGAAGCTTACACCTGTATTGTGCCTTTCGTAAGACCGGTACATTGCACCGAAACGCTCGAGGACATGCTCAAGTTTATACTCACCTTCTGAAGTCGCCAATACGGGGAAAAGTCAAATTGACATCGTATGATATTTCGATACATTTTTGGCGCTAATCAGGTTGCTTTCCTGTGCCAAAGAAGAGACGCTATAGCTATAATGCATTATCTTCTTGATAAATTGAAATCAGTGTTCACCTCTCGACACCCCAGAGCCATCTGATACATTTTTTCATCTCAGCTATTTGATTCAACATCATGATCCTTTCAGTCTTTTGTCCAGATGTTGTCAAGTCACCACCTGCCAGACAGTCAAGTCGCAAGCTATTCAGATGAATGTCCGTTAACTCGCACCCTAACAACCAGTTATCCTTCCATCGCTCCCCTTTCTTTTAGGCCCAGTTTTAAATGCCTACTTACTAATTTTTGGGGTTTTAATTGTATGCGTTCATCATTTATGTACACATAACCATTATTGATAAATCTAGTCTTTTACAAGACTTAGCTCGTTGTGATTGTATGAATCTTAAATCCGATCTTGAAATGAAAAATGAATATTCTTTACAAGCATGCTCATATTTTACTCAGTCTTGTGATATGTTCCATCAGTTAACACAAAAATGGTAAAAATAATACTCTCAAAAAAACTAATTCCCCATTTCCACGCTGCCTGTATTATGTCCTAAAATAAATGCCTATACCTACCCAAACAGTAAGTAATAAAATGATGTTTTCTAATTTATGAGTTTAGGCTGGAAACAAAATTCTCGTGAATACAACCATTTTCAAAATAACTTGCCAATACATACCCAGTTTAACTTTAACAAACTTGTGTAAACTTGGCCATACCTTCGTAAACAGTGAACGAACGACCAATTATGCCATACCCGATGCTTCTACGTCACTCAACTTACATGGCTTCTAATTGTAATTGCACTAATGGATGAGGCTGAGCAGATCTACAACTGTTTCAATCTATTACATTGAGTACGATGTTTGTAGTGATCGTATAAGCTGAAATGACGCTTCTTTCAACTGCATCATTTCAGCTTAGACGACCTCTAACATAGCATATGCATCTGTTACATAATGTGTTTGGTTCTGTATGAATGCATCTTGTAATAATTATCAGTTTAATTGAAGCCGCTACTGGCACATCAATGTTATGATCATTCACAGCTATGGCTGCTTAACATATGCTTTCACTATAGATTTCCCTAGTGGCCGATTCTGTGTCCACCGCAAACGTGCGACCTCTATCAGATTGTGGTATTTGGAAGCACCCATCAACCCAAAAGATCACTTATTACTCGTATTTGTGTTTTCCTTTAGTATTCCTTTTAAATTTAATTTACCTATTGTCTTTTTAGTGGTGTTAAAATTCCGATTTGATACTACAAGCACCAAAGCACGAAACATAATTCACGCCTTGATTAGGTCTCCAATTCTCAAATATCCGTTTCAAAATAGCTGCGATAATTCTGAATGAACTTTGCTTCGCCGTTACCTCAACCATAATTATTAAATTGAAACTTTTGGGTCATTATTACTGTACATTTTTTACTTGTGGTCTTCAATTTCTGAATTACTCAGAATTCCATTTGTAGTTTTAAAATAACAGTGTCGAGGATAAATAATGGCATGTAATTAATCACAATGTAATTTACTGACAGTTTTTGTCGTATCATTCTCGTGATATATGAAATATTGTGTCTTGTGTGAATCATGCGCGTAAATAACTTGTAGCAGGTGTATCGACAGCTTGCCTTAAATCTAAAGGTATAACAAAAACGTCAATCCCATTTTTTATGTTGACTAATCCCCCTAAATATTAGTTCAGTCAGAAGGATTATTTGACGAAAAAAATGACATAATTGTGGTCCCACATGCAGAACTTTTTCAAACTTGGTCTCGTCAGTTGCCTGTTTTTGACTAGCTTTATGCAAAATCAATGGCGAACCTCCGCATGTTTGAAACAAGAAAAAGATTCTGATTTTTCGTTGTATTCTTTTTGTTGTATTTACAAGGAAAAATTTAAAAATGATCAATATTTGAGTCATTGTTCTAGACTTAATCTCCAGTTAAGTAATTTAAAAACATTCCAAAGAAGATTAATAGTCTTCGTTTTTAAAAATCAGTAAAATAGTAAACAGTAAATTTTCCACTTGAGAATTTAATTTTAAATCTTAGCAAATCGATCTTAATGGCTTGTATGACTCCCACGCATGCTAATAGCGCGATGATGGCACCACGTGGTAGAAACACGGAACTTACCAAAATACTGTGATTCATACTAACTTGATCAATAATGTTATGTATGGCATTGATTTATAGACTGCTAGCCGCCTAGCCAGACCACTTCTTCTCTAATTTTTTAAAACATAAAAGGACGCGATATTTTCTGCAAATTTGAGACACCTTTGAAAGCATAGGTTTATTCATCTGTTTCATTTTGCACAAGTTTATTTTATTCTATGTGTGCCTTCAACAGCTTAGAGGAGAGCAAATATACTACTTGAATTTGGGTCAATTTTAAACCCCCTAAAAATATAAAATATTGCGGTAGAGCGTGTTTTATTTTTAAAATGCGGTACTTTAAGTTTAGGTCAAAAAAGTAAATGGATTACTTTTTAACAAAATGCTTACTTAAACATAAGATTCAATTTGAATAGAAACCTCCATTAAGTTAACGTCACATAAAACACCATCCAGCTTTGTTCCTATTCCAAATCATAATGATTCATGGCGATTACGAAGCCATTCGCAGCAATTTTAACACCAAATTTGACTCCTCGAGACCCGTTATTACGGAGAGAAATTACGCTCTCCGTTAGGTATAATAGGAGGTTGCCATTAGGCAAATGCAAGGCGGATGTTATGTCTCAATACTGCGATGTATTCTGCAGTTCAATGGTCACTTTACACTCTTGCGAAGTCTCGCAGACATACGAGTACTCTTGCGAGGTTTTGCTAGACCAAGTAGGAGAGTAAGTGGAAGCTCGTGTTCGTCTCACAGACACTTGCTTAGTTGTACCAAGATATTAGGGACGTGCACATACGAGGATACTATTAGGCCCAAGTGCGTTTGATATGTTCGAAATAAGAATCTATTTCTTTTTTAAATGGCCTGCATACTCTTTTGTGGAGGGTAAACTGCCAGTAGTTGTGGTTCATGCTCTTGCATGTAAACGTGAAAATACATAGTATCATGTATTTTAATGCTTCATGGAGTTTTTAATGAGCTGGTTCTCACTTTCAACCAATATTTTGACTCGGTGAAAAGCTAACTTGATTTCTTGCGTTATGCACAACGTAGTAACAGGAGTTTCTTATGCTTAAAGTGCGCTGAATGGTATTCAGAAAAGGATGGTACAGCTGTGCTTTTGTATTTCCCTTGGCCCGATTGTGTGACACTGTCGTGTTCCCAGATAAAGGAACCAGGTACTAACTGCCAATTTAAATCAGATCGAGTAAATTAATGTCCTTTTAGAGAGGTTATAATATGCAGGCTTAAACAAATTGCCCTCATTGCTGGGTCCTCGCAATATGACATTGCCTGCAGCCTACACGCCAGTTTGCTTGCATGATTCTATAGAATCATAATGTGTGCTGAGTATAATGACTATATCTGCATACAATCAAAACAAATGAAGGCTTGTTTGTTTACTCATATCAACATTGTTTTTTTAAAATTTTAGTACATATTTTTGGAACAGATTCAACATGGTTCTTGACCTAGACATGTGTATGTTTGTGTTCCAAATTTCAATATTGTTTTAGCTGGATTAGATAGAATAATCCTAATTATAGTACTTACTTGGCAGTAATATTTCATTTACCGGAGCAAATGATTGCATAAAGCATTGACACTAGGATTTCTGGTTGAATACACGTTGCAGAGATATCTATTTTCCATTAAACCTATTACATATCATATCGTTTCCTTCAGTTTATTCCACTATGTTTACCTAGGTGAAGAAAGTAAAATTTTCGGTGTCTTATTTTCACCTTCATTGCACCCAGGTTATAGGTATCACCCAGGTGAAATTACCAGAATTCCGTTGTTCACCTAGGATTCAAGTCACTGATACGCCTTTAAACGAAGGTGACTTTTCATTAATCTCGTGGACGTTACTGATAATAAATATGTATATAAACAAGGATAGTACTTACGTAAGAAATTAAAAGACAACTTGTATTTAAACCAGATTTATTTTAATTAGACAAATTGTAAATACTTCGCATTCGTTTTTTGCTAGTATCTTTTAAAACTTTTATTTTATTAATGATGCCATCACCTTAAAACTTAAGATAATGAGCTCATCAAAAATCATAACCTCACTTATAAAACATCACCATGGGTCAGTGTTTTTTTTATTCCAAACAAGAGAATCGAATCAAAACGCGCTATGAATATTTATCTGACGCCATTCATCAATTGAATGGGATGATTAAATCTGTGAACGGACGTTTACGATGAATATTAAGCAACTTAAAACAAGAGTGGTTTACCGCGACAATATTTTGACTAAATACACATCTGCCAACGTTACGCAATTAAAGATCTTATTGCGTTGGAAAAAAATACAGATTGCTATCTTAAAAGTTTAGCACACACGCGACACTATTTGGACTAAATATACCAAAATTATCTGCCAACGTTTCGCAAATTAAGGTCTTGCTGCTTTACCAAAAGACACAAAATGCCTTTTCGAACGGTTTTAAATTCAGTTCAGCACCCACGTTCATGTTTTGAATTACAGTTTTGCTTGTACGAGTATGTTAATATTTTTTTATTACAACTTACTCATCCGAGTTGTAAAAGTCATGCTTATGAAAACCGTTATGTCAAAGCACTGTTAATTTATTGTAGTTCAACTATTCATTCAGTCGCTAAAATTCGGACCACTTTGTTTCATTAAAATTCACTTAAAGACCCAGCTGCAATAATTCACTTGTTTTTTTTTTTATCGCATACGTATTGCGAACGCAATCGTTGTTCTAGGCATTCGCCTATCTTGTTAACCTTTTTTTTTTTTTTTTTTTCGTGGGGAAATCCTCATGGATACCTCGCTACCCGGGGGGACGACGAGGTTATGTCGGACTCCTACCGACTAAAACCCCACGGCACTCGACCGTGGCACTTTGGCGGCGAAGCTGGATCCTACCGTAAGTAATACCGCACTGCTCCGCCGCCAGTGCTGGCCCCTAATGGAGCCCCCTCCAACCGACCCCCCAACGAAGGGGGGTGGCCACGAAAGCGCCTGGAGTACGCAGACACTTTCGCCGTGCAATGCAAGCCAGAGCACCCCCGCACTCCGGCCCGCTGGCACCCACTGTACGCAGGCCCTACTGGGCCCGCAACCAGCGGTACGGCCCCGCCGGGCCGCGACGCACAGGTGGGATCAGCCTCGGATCACTGGCCCTCACCAACCGACTGTGCGCCGCGGCCTCCACCACGCGCCTCAGGGCGCTTGCAGGCCCCACTGGCCCCGCAATCCCACGTGTTGCCCTTGCGGGCTGCAGCGGGTGGGTGGCTAGTCCACCACACTGCCACGCCTGAGTGAGTCCTCTTCGCTTCCCGGCGGTTGGACGCTACCACCGGTACTAAGCCCCCTCGCCACGCCAAGGCGAGAACTCAATGTCAAAGTTTCCATATCAAATATCTTTCTGAAAAAGTCCTGTACAAAATTACTTTATAAATGGTATGTTGGCTCAGTGGTTAATGATCCTGCATACTGCGCCGAGTAATGTGCTCTCTTCTCACCAAGGACACAAAAAGATGTCCCAGGATGAAAGAAAGAAAGAAAGAATAAAATTTATTTGGTTTTGCATCACACAGTAAATACAAAATAAAAACACAGAACAGAAAATAAAATAAATCAATAAAAACAACAAGACGCAATAAAACAAAGTAAAACCTAACATTTATTTGTGTGCAGAAGCATAAACCAAAATGGTTACCACTCAGCTTGTGTCATTGTGTGGATGATATAGATTTTTTATTTATTACTTACTTAAAGTACAATACTGCTGTATCTAATATAGGTAGGTACTAACTTGATTTCGTGAGGTAAAAAGCATAGCTAAAGTAGTATTAGCCATTAGCTAAGAAACTGAATACGTTTAAATGATGTGGTGGCAAACACATCATATTCGTTACTTGGGATTATAGAAACGATCAATACAAACATGATTAAATGCAACAGTTACGTGGTAATGTCATTTATACCAAGGAAAAGTATTTACTCTGGCTTCTGTTTATCCCAACACGTAGGCTGTCTGAAGACATCTTGTAAAATATGACATAATAAAACTTGTAAATTTTATTGTTGCAACATAATAGTGTTTTTGTATACGACATTACTAGGCAAGCAAGGCCACTCCGGTCGTGTAGTATAAAGGATTGTAGTATAATTATTAATGGCGACATTATTTTAAATCAAACGAGTAACAGTGTACCGTCCCACGCGATGAATCATAGTTTTATAGTCATCAAGAAAAATAGATATTTTGTACTTAAGTGTTTGTTTTTTCGGTTTCTTAAATAAACATGCTGTGAGTTAACCACATTCTCACCTTTAAATTTCAGAAAGGTGAGATAGTCCATACTATTTCACCTTTCTCCAATTTGTGATGAATAACAGTAACTATTTATTCATCATAATAAGTTCAGTAAAATCCGACCAATCAGAGTGGCCAGCATTATCAGTTAAAGCAGTGAGAGTATCTAACTACAAGCAGTAATAAAATAAAGTTCATCTGAACTGGTATTTTGATCAATTTAATATGTTATTCCAAAGTAGGTTATAAAATTTAACAATTAAGGCATATAAACGTGTTTGAAATCTAAATTAATTTCGAATTAAAAGGTGATTGAGAATCAATCATTTTAATTGGTACAACACGTATTAAGATTCAAGTTATTTTAAAGAATACAAGTATATACCTACTTAATCGTGTTGGCGGTACTCTGAAAGGCCTCATCGTAGGTAAATGAGTAACAGATGTTACACTTCAATCTCATTTCTATGGAAAATCTTAATTGGGAACACAAGTGCCTCCTACACATAACACAACGCATTGTACCTAAGCCGTACTCGGAAATTGACTTCACACATGACGGCGACAAGCAATGATATTATAATAAAAACACGTAGATAGGTTACTTGTGCTAAAGAAGTGGCACCCGAAATCAGGACTTCGACCACAAAGCATTGACAGTTTAAGACGACACTACCCAGCATGTCTGTCTCGTTTACGCTCTAGTTAATAATCATACTATCTTGTAAATGTGTAAATTATAGGTACGTACGCCAGAGGTCAATTTTTGACTTTGCGTCAGTACTGACATAACCAATCTACGTCTTTTTTATTGTAATATCACTGGCGACAACTCTTCAAACTTATTGCTACAACAAATAACATGAGAATTCTACAAAGTAATGAAGCACTGTAGCTACATTGCGTCTTACCTTCAGAAGAACATAGAAAATACACATAACATTTTGTTTTACATTTAAAACTTAATCATGGTCCAAACCAAAGAATATCAAACAGCTCGTATTGAAAGGCTCGTATCGTAACGTTCTTGATTGAGATAAAAAATGTTTACTTGTTTCAGTATGAAACTCGTGATGAAACTCATCGATTCTTTGGGCACAGAATATTTATTCCGAGCTTTAGGTCTGCTCAACCAAAAAAACATTTTTACTTCCTTAAAATATTATTACGAATATTCTCAGCTTTTTACTTGAAATATTATTGGTTGAATTATATTGGAAACCCCAACAATATTATTGATCTGTGACGATGTAATTTATAAATCCGATAACAAGTAATAAATTACTAACGTATTGATTACAGCTATTTGTTTGTTATTGTTAATAATTACTGTCCAATTTATCTAACTAATTAATTACTTATCTATCTATGCCAATGAATGGGTCACCCCTTTTAAAAGGGTAATTGGATGCCTGTTTTAGAGCAAATATCGTGGGGGTGGGTGATATTTGAACAAAAAGTTCAATCACCAATCAGCTTCAATCTAATTTATTACCCTCGTGTTTGTCCCTTAACTAGGCCATGGAAGCTGACATTTTATGGACCCCTTGTCGCTTTTAGGGAACGCAATTTAATCATTGTGCTTTAGTTAAAAATATTCGGCAGAATATTGACATACTTATTCAAATTTTACTTACTTAACGAAAAGGTAAAACGTCAACAGTATGAAATACAACAGGGTACTTAGACGTAAGTTGATACCTATCTCATACCTCAGTGATTTCGATGTGTTTTCTGTGTATTAACTGAGTGCTGCAGTAAGCTATGAGCAATGAAAACTAAGTAGGTGCCCTAGGTAAAATATTTTTATTCGTGAGATGATATCGCAAAACGTGATTGCAATACAAACATGCCTTATCTTAAATTAACTAAATGTAAGTACCTTATGTTTAACGAACCGTGTAATAATGGGTTATAATTTTAATACCAACCTTATAAAAATGTTAGTCTTGCAGCAAAGTCGATCTTGGCTTATTTTAGCATTACGATGGAAGCTTTGAATATCAAAATCATTAAAAGCTTCAGTAATAATTAATTGATAACACTTAGGAACTGGAACAAATATAACGTTTAATTCTTCATCGAAAGTAAAAACCGACTAAAACTCATCCATAAAAAAACCTAGATTCCCCATCGTCCTTTCAATTAATTAACAACCCCACCCGTCAATTAAGTCATTCATCAATAATTGACGTTAATCAAGATCTATCTCTAAGTGGAATCCAAAGTATTGCTTATCGTACGATCAATTAAGTTTAATCTGTAGGACCGCGTGCCCACACAGTACACGGGCGGTCCGTCAAGCCATCAGTAGTGCACGGCCAACGAAGCCTGCTGCTAGGCTGCCTTCGCGCGCGCCATTACGAAACAAACGTCAATTTTGGCGCGGTTTTTACAACTTTTTAATTCTTATTACTTTAACGTTCGGAAATGTCGGCGGACGTTTTGAGTGACGACCTAAAGTCGAGGCTACACTTGACGACAAAAACAGTGGGACAGGAGAGGATACGAAGGGCAAGGGAGAATAATGAGGATGTTGCCATACTGTCAATGTTCCTGCCCAACGCGACTGCTGAAAGGGAAAACAAGAAGTTCTGTTGTGCGTTACGGGATGAGTGTCTACTTGGAGATCCGAGGAAAACAGTCGCAGGTTTTTATTGTTTTAGATTTTAATTTTGGACAAATCACCCATTTAACAATGCTACTTTATGTTAACGATTTTAAAGCCATAAAAATATATTTTTTCACAACTGTAATTTAATATTTATGATCGTGACAAGATGTTACATTGAAGCGAGGTCCAACAAGTTAACCATGAAATTGAACATTATTAAAATGAATTAAGTTCATGGCTGTATTTTGTGCATCTAATTCATCACCAGTGGTTTGGTTGACCTGACCACAAACACGAAAACGAAGGATCAATGAATTAAACCCACGTTTACTGTGTATTGTGAAGAGGAATTATGTCGAAGCTTAGTAGAGCCCACACACTTCACCTATTTACGGTAAATAGCCCATAACCTAAGATTGAATTGCCAATATCGCCTATAGTTTGACCACAATTATCGAGAAGCGTAGTGCGGGGAGGGTTAACGAAAACGCCGGGTACATACTAATATCACCTTAAAATGTGTTTTAATAGAGTTCAAGTTCGCATTTACCGATTGACAAATTACAAACTTGAACTTATACAACAACTAAAAGTGAATTTTCCGTGAGAGCAAACTGAGCCTGAATTCCATTATCAAATTAGATAAATCCTAGAAAACAGACAGACACATTTTTTTATGATAAATTGCATTAATAATTGAAAATGTCTTTAACGTTATAGGAAATTCGCGACTTCGTCCGCGTGGACTTAGGTGAAAAAAAATGGATATATCTTTATTTGTAGCCTATGTGTTATTCAGATGCACAAGCTATATTATTGTGAACTTTCATTAAAATCTATCAAGTAGTTTTTACGTGAAAGAGCAACACGGCACATCCACACATACAAACTTTCGCATTTAAAATATTAGTAGGATTCACTAAGTCCTTCTTTTTTTCTTGTTTTTCATATTAATCTTTCAAACATAATTGTAGTCATAATAAGTTTTAATACTTCATGCCACGCACGCAGCGAATTATTCCGAAGCCGTCGTGTCGTCCTAATGGGACTCCATTTAGTTTATTTACTCAGCAACTCAATACGTTTGCTTACGCTCCGACAGAATGAAAAATCTGGTCCAATATCCGATATTTGTAATTCCTCAATCAAACTACAATCACGATGAAGGATCACCGTGCTACAGTTAACAAAAATAAGTATTTTAGACCCTTAGGTAAATAACAAAACCATTTTTTAAAAATAGGTAGGTAATTTTTCAAACACAAAGGGTTTTAACCTGTAACTTGGGCTTTTCGTTAATGACGGGGTTTGTTCAACCGTAAACGGCTTTGACAGGTTTAATTTAAGGGTTCTTAGCACTAATAAAGAAGGCGTTCACTTGTCTTATCATTATAGTCTAACCCCCATATTCATAAAAACTTAAACAGCTCCTAAAGAACACGATAACTTTTGTATCGCTTTGTCACTGTCATTCTTGTTGCTGCCGCCATTTGCGAGTAAATGACAGAACACGTCAATAGCTTAAACAATGCGTTAGCGTTGCGTTCGTTTTTATGAATAAGGATAAGTATCTAGACTAAAAATATTAATGTCTGCTTGTTAGAAATGTTTAGGTACAGGTGTTGTATAATTGAGACCATTTGCTACTTATTTGGGATCAGATCAGCCTTACATGCCTTTGAAACACGAAGCCGTTACCATTGACTTGCGCTACAGTCAACTAATTTCTTCACCATCGTTGGATGGAGATAGGCGATCACAATCCTAGGTTGTTGCGAAGCATACTCTTCCTAAATCCAAGACCCCTAGAGCTCTAAGCACTCGGCCACAACTGACCCACTACTGGGGCAATTCACATTTTACCCGTCCTCGGAATTAGAATCCCCAACCCTGATTCATGAAAACGTTATCAAAGGATTCGGTGCAGCGGTGGCTTTCATTTCGTTATAATGTCTAGGGAAACCAAATTCCATAACTTTTTACTAACACAACTATACATACAACTACACTACACACAGTCAAACCACTTCGTCACATCCTTGCAGATATAGGTCAATAGAAATTAAAATGAAGTAGGAAATTTGACGCGAAAATGAACATTTGCAGTCGTTAACCCGGCGGCGTCTTCAGTCCATTTCTAATTGGATGAACAATGAACGACTCTTATCTGCTCATTCAATTACTCCCGTTCAGTTCGGGGCGCGGAGGTCGCTTAATTAATTCGTTCATTTATTATCCAAACATACTTTCAACTCAACCTTTGTACTAACTACTACGAAAATGGCTACGGTGATGAAAATGTTTGTTTAATTATGTTGCTTTCTGTAATGAATGCAATATACTGAAAAATTATAATTTCTGAATCTTAATCTAAATCAGCCCGTTCCGTCCCACTGCAGGGCAAAGGCCTCTCACCCAATCTCCATACCACACGGTCTAAGGCCCAGACTCCACCAGAGCTGAGCGGAGATGTGCGGCGTCGAGCTGTGTTTTCAACAACCAATAGAATCACATCTCCACATCTCCATGTGTGAATAACGCAATTACATTGGTTGTTGAAAACACCGCTCCACGCCGCACATCTCCGCTCAGCTCTGGTGGAGTCTGGGCCTACGGCCAATGTCGGCCAATCTCTCACAGGAATCTAATTCGTAACGCCACCTTCTCCTAGAAATGCTTCCTAAAAATTTCAAGTTATCCTCCTCCTTCTAAAAATTATAATTCATTCGTAATTAATTTAATGTTTAACTATTAACGACATCAGAATATCTCTACCTTCGGTTGACTGTACGTCGTTATAAATGGTAATCGTGTGCACACAATAGGGAACCTTCACCCGTATTACGATTTGGACTGTTATATCATCTAATTACACAACTACTTAAGCGATCTTCTTCTTTATGAAGATGAGTCATTATGTTTGTAGGTGTAGCTTGCATTTTTTTATGAATTTTTTTTTCTTTAATTTGGGACTTGGATTGTGGGCCTCAAGTTTTAAGGAAACTCAAGAAAACTCAACCTTTACGCACCCATTGTCAAGTACACTTCAACGTTCGTCCTAAATTATAGCTATCGCCTTTTTAAATAATCTTTATAAGAAAATACCTTTATTATCCTAACCAATCAAGCCATCAACGATCTAAGGCACCCGTAGTTAATCAATAAACAGACAGAAATAACTTTATAGGGCACATGTTATTTCCGTAGCTACTTGGAACGATACTGAAAGCTATAAAATGAACCTATACTCATAAACTTTTAAATATGTAACAAACTTGCCGATGACATATCCATATTATTAAAGTGCAACAACAAAAATGACCATAATGAAATAATCACACAAACATTGAACAATGTTACCAACTGGCTTAAAGACCATAACTTAGAAATAAATATCCAAAAAAGTAATATTATTCAATTTAGGTCTTACAAGAAAGCACCAATAGACATAAATATACAATTCAATAACACTAAAATAACAGAAGTCCATTCATTTAAACTGCTCGGCATGAATATAGATACCAATATCAATTGGAAAAGCCATATAGCCCACGTAAAATCAAAACTCTCTAAATTCACTTACGCTTTATACCAAATAAAAAACAGTACTAACATTGACACCGCACTGGCAACTTACTATGCCTATGCCTACAGCTGGCTTAGGTATGGTGTAACGTTATGGGGCAACAGTGTTGATGCTGATGAGTTGTTTATTATGCAAAAAAGTGCATACGTATTATAGCCCATATAGACAACACAGAAAGCTGCCAGCCATATTTTAAAAAATTTAAGATATTAACACTACCGTGTATTTATATAAATGATATTTGTATATTTGTATATAAAAACCTAAAAACCTTCACTAAAGTAGGTGAAACCCATAATGTCAATACTCGCAATAGGAATAAACTACACCAACCATCATCTAGACTAAAATTACTTAGCAACAGTCCTTACCATATGGCAATCAAAATTTTTAACATTCTTCCACAAAACATAAAAAATGAAAATAAACTTTTAGTTTTTAAAAATAAGCTCAAATGTTTTCTTGTTGAAAATTGCTTTTACTCCCTTGAGGAATATTTAACACACAAGAAATACATTCCTCTGTATAGATAAATAAGTGTTATTATATTTTTTTATTTTTTATATGTAATGTTAAGTATTTCCATTTTAAGTATTTTTATGTTAAGTATTTTCATTGTGAAGTAAAATTTAGTATTGTGTGCATTATGTTTAAGAAAAAAATAGAATAAGTGTTAAAACATACACAACTTTTAAAATGTAATTGTTAAGATAGTTAATTTTTGTTTATTGCCGTTATTCTAGTTGTAGTCATTTTATTTCCTTACTAATTTTTAAATTTTGTTTTCCAATTTTAATTTGCTGTGCCTGCAAAAGGCGACTAAGTTTTAAGAACATAACCATGTATACAACATCTCTGTAACTCACACTTAGTTTGCAAATAAACACTTTGACTTTGACTAACTTTTATAGTTTTAGTAGCTATGGCGTGTTTTAATTGATTTGTTTAAGTCATAAAGTCTAAGGGCCACACTTCAAGCCCAAAAAAAAATTAAAATTACCTTCAGTGCTTTTGCCTTGCTGTTGCCTTCTGTACGTTTCCCCTGAATCGAATAACTATTTCAAGTTAAGATAGTCCCGAAAGAATCTCCTGAATTCAACTAATTACCAGGTTGACCTAAGTGTTTCGGGTTTTCCAACAGCCCCAGTATGTGATCGATTGAGCGTATGCAGCACGCATGTGTTGATGAAGCTATTAGCTCAGGCTATATTATAGGCTAGGCTGAGACTGAACACTAATTGAAACAATAATTTTTTCATTACTCATACTCTGAAAGTAGGTCATTACTGACCTGAGAAGCGGGCTGAAAGTAATACTTTTCATCCCTAGGGAGAATCACTTTCAACTGACAGCTGTCATATTATTTAAAAAAAAAACTATTGAACCATGTTCCAACTTTCTATACAGCCACGATGTAAAATTGAAATAACTTAAAGTTAAGTATTGATTAGAGAATATATATTTATTAAATAACTTTATTATAATTAAGTTTCAACAATTCCTTTAAAATAACTTAGCTTTGAGCAAAATATTTACCATTTTTCCAATGAGGAAAATAAAAAATAATGGCTGAATAGCGGACCGGCCACAAAAAAAAAAGAACAAACAAAATAGGCGGGAAAGCGGCAATTCGATCCTCATGAATTAATTCATGTTTTTATTTTTACTTTCCTCGTATTTGTAATGAAAAGCACAGTGTTTACCTCGGGTGAAAGACTTATTTAGTCCCTCGAACTATTGGCGCCCTCACTTCGTTCCGGGCGCCAAACCCCGTCTCGGGACTAAATAAGTTACTTTCACCCCTAGGATAACAATGTACTATTAAACGACGAAACCTGTGCTTTTGAGAGTATTGTACACACACAATTGAAGTAAAATATTAGAAAATGACTTTTTAATTCGCCCATTACATAGATAGATCACTCCTGAGTTTGAAAAACGAACGTAATGACGTTCGTTACTCACACCTCCTTTAACAAATGTGTACATGTGTGTTGTGGGCTTTATAAAAAAGTTAGGTAACCCGGGAAATGCTTTTTTAAAATTCGCCTGCAAGGGAAGCGCTCGACTACCGAGGCGGGTGGAGGGCCCTTCAGCCGACATTTCCAACGGATATTGCAGAATTATGCGCCAAATGAACACGTTTCCGAGTTGTTTAACACTATTTTGACGGCGAGTTTCTTTTATAGACGCATCGCATGTATAATTTCTACTTTAATAATGTTTATTTTGAAAGTGTAATGTCTAAAAAACAAAGGAATGTTGAATTATGTGATCGCCGTATTTCATGGGTTTTCTTAGGTCTATTAATGAGCAATGTTGTAAAAACTTAGAAATGGTCAAAACGAAGCAATCACGACGATGCGAGAGCCGCTAACCACAGCTTAGTCGTATCAATCAAATTTTGAGATTAACAAACCCCTTTAACTGAAGAAAAACTTGGAATGACGTGACACCAGTACTATAAGGTGCAGTTTAACTTCAAGTGACTTTCCCAATGCGAGGATTTTTGCAGTTAACTTATGTACTAACAAACTTGTAACTTATGTACCACAGGTTACACTTAGGAAGTCTCTCCAATTTAAGCATGACTCATGTTAAGTGACATCACTGCATTCCAAACTTTAAAATGTAGCGACATATTTTTTATCATTAGGTGACGGTGTTAGTATATTCAACTTGATGTTAGACTGGATGCAAGTGGACCTTGAGGATTTCACAATATTATGTATTTGTGGGCAGTTTATTTTCCCGTAAAGTAAGAAACAACTTATTCACTGCTTTAAAATAACACTCGTAAAAGCCTCCTTTATTTTATTACCTTTCATTTAATTACCTTATACAAATAACATTTTATAGTGATGCCAGAATTGGAGGCGAGAGAATCACTTGAATCAATTAACGCAAAATTTTAATTACGTCACCAACAAAACCGGCTTTTCTCTCCAAGGAACTCTATTTCGGGAACTATAAGGTCGATATTGGATATTTTTTTCGAGAAATTACATACGTGTAGTTGAAAAAAAGGTTAAAGTGAATTTTATAGCGCCGTTTTAAGGACGATATTTAAGTAACTGCTTGCTTTGATGGTAGTGAGTGTATGTATATTTCTTTGTATGGACCGGACAGATGGCGGGCCGCTCGCCTTGGCCTTCAGTTTCCTTATCTCGCTTGAATGATTGGTACTTTAACCTCCTGGTCAAGTCATCGTATGTCATTTGTGATATAACATGGTAGTAATTAGCTTGACTGACCCACTGCTGGGCTAATGTTGCCCCAACTCAATTTAACCGAAGCTACAACAACCAAACTGGCAAATTCAGTCCATGTTCCCAAACTCAAGGGTTGAGGAGGGGTGAGCAAGTAGGTATCACGACTCTGCCATTGATACGTTGAAATCTGATTCATTATTTGTTTTACTAACCGAAGTCTGAACTTTGAAAGATTCCCATCTGCCAGTAACGCCCCAAGCCTAAGCTCTCTGACCACGTTTAACGTAACTTAAACGTCAGGGTTTGAGAACCTTCCGCCCACCCTGAATAAAAGCCTAAAATTGAACTAACAGATAAGAAATATCTTGAAAATACATACAATAGAAGGAGTTTTTTACATGAACGGATGTTTTTGGAATTTACTTTTGAAAACAATTGGCGCTTTAAACGTGGACCGCTAAAATAAGTAAATAGATGAATATTATTATGAAAGTATTATTTTACCAATGTAACATTTACTGTAATGAGTTCCTTACAATGTTCTTATCGTACTGGCTGAAGTGTACCAAGACACAAAGCAATGAAAATCCACCGTGTCCGAGTAGGCACGTGCGCGCGCAGCCTCCACGTGACAGAAAACGCTTCGCTTCCCGCCAAATACTTAAGATGGCCGCTGCGTTGAAATCAAAGTTTATATTTTATTCTTAATGCCGTAAAGGCTTACCAATTCCTGCCAGAAGTAACTCTCTCACCACTTCCTCCTACCTTTATGTATCCCTATACCTAATAAATTTAGTGTAGGTATAAGTACTCGTGGTAGTAACACCATGGTGAAATCACTGTCCACGGGTTTCTTGCTTGTTAATCTTTTGTTTTAAAATGTGTCAGACAGACTAAATACCTAACTAACTTAACTTTTTTGTCTTCCTTATGGTTTTAAATAGTAGATTTTTCGTCCAAATAGATAAATGCATCTCATTCTCATGCAGGCCATAATGTGAACTAAGTGTTATTAAAAACTTAATGACTCAAGTTTTGTTAAATTTTACCTATAGCGAATGTTTAGAATACTTTCTTGAGTCCTAGTCGGAAAACAGCTATTTGCGTGCGCCCGTAGTATTTCAATCCTACGTTATTGCTTCCATAAAACGAACAATGGCAAATTGGAATGTACAATATCATTTCGGTACAACTTGCAAAAATTAAAAATACAAATAAAATTACTGGAAAGAAAACGATTTAAATCTGAATCGCAATACTACAAATGACCTACTTATTTACTGATTTACGGTCACAACCTAGCTGGATATATATCCACTTAATGGAAATATACTCTGTGATACAATTCAACCTGTGTTTTAAATCAATAACTAACTCGCGTTGGCGTCTGCATATATACTTAAAATATGAGCGCAAACACAACGGTAACACAATGTTTAAACTTCCATTAGACACAGAATGTCCGTCGGTACATTAATGTCGGACACGAGCTAAAGAAAAACACACTGACACAATACAAATTGACAGGTGTCAAAATATGGAACCGCAAATGTTCAGCGTTCACGCCTAGCAGTTAACACAAGATGACAGATTACTCTACCCTTGAGTTAAGCAGCTATTGTTATTTAATTAGCATTAATAATTGTAATTTGTATTGTTGTTTAAAAAGAAAACAAACTATGAATATGGCGTGGATAACATTTAACTTGTATTCAAATATTATTGATTGGCCAATGTCAAAATATGTCACCTATCGTAGTCAGTTCACACCTGACAGGTCCAAACCAGTGTCACGTTTGTTTGACCCATGATGACAGCTAAGATACCTACCTACTATTACCTTTACATGGGTTAGTTTACATTTAAACTAAACCAATCATAAAGCAATATCTATGTAGAGATCCACTAAATAAGCTATTATGTTCATCTGTCTAACCTGCGGTCGCCAAGTAGATCCGCCAGACGGCTGACATCAGACCACACATCGACCTTCGAACGATGAGCAGAGGCCTCACCTACTCCTAATGATCATCGCAAAAAACAATACAATCTATACTGTGATATTATAGGTTTTACCAACCCGGCACAAGAAAACTACTCGTTTACGGAACTAACTAACAAACACATGCGTCTGTCACACGAAGGTTTGCTCTGGGAATCGAACCTACTCGGTCGTTGACGCAGTCAGCATGTGAAGCATTTAATTCGGTCACGAACGCAAATCAACCTTGAGCATCCCTCAGGAGTATAATTGTCCCTTTCAGTTCTATTGATATTTTACGTGCCAGCATAAGCGTGAGCGCCTGCTTAGCGTTTGACGTTTGTGAATTCGGGGATCAGCATCATGAAGACTCAAAAAGCCCTTCAGCACTTCTTTTACTACTGCAATGTTTTGTCTTTTTCTTTCTCATTCCTGTCAAAAATAGCAACTAAGTGACAGGACACTTTGATCGCTAAACCACTGTTCTACACTCTACTGTAGTACCAGTACAGCACCGATTCATCTTCTAAAAATAAAAATTCGCCTATGTGTATGGCATAATTACTAGTGAGTTTTGTGGTTCTGGTAAACTACCAGAAATCCATATTGTACTTGCAACCACTGCATCAATAGAGATCGCATTATTAGAGGTCAAGAGGATACAAATTACAGTTATCTAAACGAGAACGAAGGTCATTTTTAGTGTCACACATGCAAAAATATTTTTATTAAGTAACTAAGAATTGCAAAAATAAAAAAAGAGAAATTCCTTATTCGATAGAAAATGTAAATTAAGCAATTAGCTGCAGAAACATTTAAATTGGCCAAGATCAAGTTTATTAACAAACTAAAGTAAGCCGGCTGTCCACTTGGCAAGCAATTTACGATATCAGCACGAAATACATTGATAAACCTTCGCATTTCATTAAGGCCAACTTTCTAAAGTTTTGTCGGTTAATCCTGAGCTTAAAGATTAGCTAAGATATATTTATTCGCGATCTCCAATGTTAAATTAGCGATGCAGCGACATACTCCCACTCGGCTTATGCAAATACTTGGTCTATTTAGTCATATCTGCTGGTGGGTAAAGGCTATATCATACTGGAGCTCTGGACTCAACTTGAGTGATCATATCGCCATGATTTGCAGCCATAAGCCATCATCTGCTAACATAGGAGGCTATCTATATCTATAGGTTTCCAAAGCGACGTAAGTGATGCGAAATACTCAGGATTCCTTGTCAGTTCCTCAATCCACCTTGCTTGCCCTATTAGGTTTTGTTTGATTTTAATTTACTAATAAAAATATTTATTAGTTATCAAAGTCATGTAATAATGTTGAGGTTGACTTCTTCTTTTAAATGAGGATGAATTCATCATTTACAGGCTGAGGTGATCCAGAGATTAGCTAAGAAAATGTATGTTTTTAAATCTGTGGCCTCATTTCGGCAAGCGTAGCCATACCCCTTCGGGTAGGTGGGGGCGACGATTTGTGAAAGGTGGATGGCAAGAGATGCGTCTAGCTGAGGATAGGGTGCTCATTAGGGGATACTAACATCCGGCAGTCGACCAGGGCAGGCAGATGATGCTTATGTCAGATCTGAATTGCAAACCCTGAACGCTGACTTTTGTATACTTCTTTTTTTTTCAGCCTGAATCAGGCAATCTAGTGAACTACTGCGTAAAGGTTACTAACTATAGATTTTTCTAGTTTAAGAATCGTTTTCCCACCATTTTGAAGTCGACTTTATTTGAAGATACTACCTCACCGATCGAACCTGTTATACCGCGTAGGAGTGCGACCACGCACTGGCCGCTGCATTACCAGTCCTACGTGGGCTGTGGGTAATTAAAGAAAACTCAGGTCCTTTCACCGATACCGACATTGCCGACGGAACAATGGAAGTAGGTTTAACTGTTCTGCGATTGATATTCAGAGCTATATTGTTTCTTGGACAGGGTTGTTGCCCTGTGCTCTCTTTTTGCTCGATTGTCGAATTGCACAAGGTCCCTATTTAAATGAAAAAAAAATGGTAGAAAAATAATCCTGTAGGTATTTGGAACTTGGAGTTTACGTCTGGTCTGGACACTCAACAAAGCGCCATTAAGCTCGTATTATGGGTTACAACGGATGAACATACATTAATACTTTTTCTTTTGTCATACATACTTAGTATACATTAGAAACACCCCGAATTCACAAGGTTGAAACCAGAGTGACAGATATAGGTACTTCTAAGAGCTGCTCAACTTTGATTTGCGTTGGTAAATTTAGCGGATGTGCGATAGAGCACCTCACGTGTGTACTTGTATTATTATTATTATGAGCCTGTAGTGTCCCACTGCTGGGCAAAAGCCTCCCTACCGTTTCTCCATTCTGTGCGGTCCAAAGCTGTGATGGACCAATTTTTCAAATGGGAGTCCAACTCATCCCGCCACCGCCTTCTAGGTCTGCCGCGAGGCCGTTTTCTATCCTGGGGTACCCATTCGGTCGCTATTCTAGCCCATAGCTCCGGCGGCATGCGGCAGACGTGACCAGCCCAATCCCATTTCAACTGAGCAGCCTTTTGGGAAACGTCAGTAACTTTTGTCTTTGAGCGTATGATGGTGTTGCGTATGCGGTCTGTCAATTTGACACCGAGAATACTACGCTCCATCGCTCTCTGACATACCTATACTTATACCTAATATGTATTATATCGTATACGTAATTTTCTCTTATTACGCCATACACAAATATAAAGTCCACGCAATAGAAAAACAATGAAAAATTACTTTTACATAAATTAACTATCAAGGCTAGACAGAGTAAAGGTTTGTTATGAGAAAGAAAAACAATCACTGAACGGTATAGAAAACGGAATAGCTAGACGGATACATTAAAACTTTGTCAAACTAACGATTTGTTTTCAGAAAACTTTTCGCTCTGACACTAGGTACATAGTATACACGACCCAGGGAGTTTCCACACAATTTACGCCATTATAATTACTTCTGTAGGGATCACTATCGTAGGAAATGTTGT
This sequence comes from Udea ferrugalis, assembly GCA_950022985.1. Classification (NCBI taxonomy): domain Eukaryota; kingdom Metazoa; phylum Arthropoda; class Insecta; order Lepidoptera; family Crambidae; genus Udea; species Udea ferrugalis. The sequence continues at coordinate 3,145,124 of OX465521.1, forward strand.
CATTTACACTCCTATAAACTCAAATGGGAAAACTTTGTTTTTCTTTTAGATGAAAGATCGATTAGAGAGGTATCGCGTGAAATGAAACGGCGTAAAATAACAGTGATCGTTCATAGATATCAAGGGAAAAATGCTTATATGTCTTGTGAGGTAGGGTTGCTAATACTATGCATAAAAAACACACTTCGATGTTAACAACTCAGTGTTTGCTTTGGAAGCCCTTCCGGGGGCCGATAGAGAGGCAAAAGAATCGCTTTTTCGATTCCCAAATATTTGTAAATGAATGAATTTGTCTGGATGTTTGTGGTACCTTCGTTGCTTCAGACTAGAGCAATGTGACGTGGTCTCATATTCATTTATTCATGTAGAATTGAAAGTAAAGTGTACTGCACAGCAACGAATACAAGATCACCCAACATCTGTTTTCAAAGTGTCAATGACTGAACTGCAGATGATTTTTCCTCAATATGTTTCAGTACAGCCCTACACACGCTTAGTTCAAGAGCTACGCATGTTTATGACCTAACAGAATGATGTACGAAAGTAAAGTAGGGAATATCTAGTGATGCGACGATTACACGATTGTATTTTTTAAATGAAAAGGCTTTTAAAACAGAGATTCAAAAAATCGCAAATGACCGGAACTCATAATTGATGATGTCCTAAGCACGCTATACAGAAGAAATGATGTCAGGAATTACGGTATCTCTCGAATTTAATACAAACCATAAAAAAATATCGATAAAAACCGGCACAATGTCTCACGTCATCGCCGTGGGTTAGCAAAGGAGAACACACACGGTCTAGCAAATATTATGAATAAAATAGCGGTCATAGTACGGTAATCATTTATTGATACCGTAATTGTTTAGCTCAATCAGATCATTTCCACTTGTTTTTATTTACGATTACTTTGCAATACCCAGGTGGTCAAAAACAGATCAAAACTTTTTAAATATCCGATTAGAATCGCGTCAGTCCCTGCTTTGAGACGGCAAGCAGTAATTATTAACAATAGGAGAAATTCTTGCAAGAGATTAGCAAAAATGTTTTAGTTTACTTTTTTCAAATTCCGAACCGTTAAGAATACCTACACATATCAGCAATCATAATGGTATCTAAAATCGGTATTCGTATTCGTGATATTGAACGAGTTACATCACTAGAATTATAATTTTGTTTGAGTTGACTTTCGGTTCGATATCCGTAAACAGAGAAAGATACTTTACCTATCGATTCATTACGTAAAACCAGCGCTGAAAAGTTCGAGTTTGTTCTAAATCACTGAACCTCCAAAATCTATAGATTAAATTCATTACAGATCCTTTACATATAAGAAGTTCTACGTTACCTAGCAACTGTCTTCTAGAAGTTCTCACTTGACTTATTTTTCATCTGGTCCATCCAAAACAGTAGATTTTCCAATTGTATACCTATTTAGTCAATGTTAAAAACTTTTTCAAACTGAATGCTTTGAGAGAGTAGTACTTTTCACAAATCCGCATTCCTAGAATACACACTCGTAATCCAGACCGAAATTGGCAATCGATGTGAACAGTGCGATGAACCTTGAACGATGCATTGTTTCGTGCATCACTCAAATATCCGACAATGTCACATGCAATCGAAAGCTCAAGGACAACCATTCTATGGTTATTCGGTATCTGTACACGCTATCGATGCAATTTATGGAGCTATAAACGTTGGTATCCCAATCTACATGGTGTGTGCTGCTCCGCGAACTGGCATGGCGGAGTTATCACCCGAAACATCGATGAATGGCCCGCCCAGCTGATAAGAATGTATGGAAACACGAAAGAGGATTCCTATTCTATCGTTCATTGCGTTGTATAGTAGTTTCACTATCAGCCATTCGGAAAATGTACAGTCGACGGCTCATCTGGCTACCCATTTAAGTTTTGATAATCAATTATTTTCAATAGAGCAAGGAGAAAGGACCGGACATGGCGTTGATCGTACTTACCCAAAATTACCCCTCTGACCCATGCTGAGTTTAATTCAAAGTCATTTCAAACTGTCGGTTAGAGTTGGAAGGAATTAATTTATTTCTAAGAACACAGTACCTACCTTCCCACGGTGCTATTAATAATTTAAGTTAGGATGTAAAAATCGACGATTCAAACCATGATGTCATCATGGCATGAATTCGAAATTAATTTGTAATACGAAATGAAACAAAACGAACCATGGTCTAATGAGCCGCGAATCAAATCTCGAATGGTCCAATGAGTTATTATTTTTATGGTTCTTCCAACTTGGTCTTTATGATCATGTATACAATTTAATGGTTACTATTAACGCCTTATGAGGATAGTTTGATGCTTTGTAGCTGTTTAAGCTCGTAGTTTGTTAAAGTTATAATCATTTACGATAGACGAAGAACATAATTAGCTATATACCTAACTCACTTACTGTGATTGACTTAACTATAAGTTGCTCATTATTCTTAAGACGAAGAAGATTCGTTTTTATTTTAGACGTCGCGTCGGTGGTTTTCTTTGACGAACATTCACGTGAATGCAGCTGGCAGCTGTTTATGCTCGTGGTTCGTTATAGTTAAAAAAATATATATGATGGACGCTGAAAATTAACTAGAATTGATATAAATAGGTTTAGATAATTACATACACATCTCATCAAAAATCACAATGTACCAATCTTTTTATCAAATTTTACGAGATTAATTGTATTGTTGTAATGTAGCTTTGTGTATTTTTATTTGGAAAAACTTAAAATAGGCGTAAAATAAAACTGCATTTCTTAACGAACCCTTATCAAGTTGTTTTGACTCTTGTTTATAAAAAACTCTGCCAACCAAAAATAACCAATCTCTTCTTCCACAGGCACCAAGAAGATGGAGTACAAGACCCGACAGTGGCACGAGAAGTGCTTCTGCTGCGTAGTCTGCAAGAACCCGATCGGCACCAAGAGCTTCATCCCCCGCGAGCAGGAGATCTACTGCGCGGGCTGCTACGAGGACAAGTTCGCCACTCGCTGCGTCAAGTGCAACAAGGTACGCATACTCATACATATAGAAGATGGAGTACAAGACACGAGAAGTGCTTCTGCTGCGTAGTCTGCAAGAACCCCATCGGCACCAAGAGCTTCATCCCCCGCGAGCAGGAGATCTACTGCGCGGGCTGCTACGAGGACAAGTTCGCCACTCGCTGCGTCAAGTGCAACAAGGTACGTCAACTCGCCCTGAACGGGAGTCCAAGTAGGACAGGATCTGTGCTTTCCAAGCGTCGTCCTAGCCATGTTGGCGGACGAAGACGTTCGCGCCTACTGCGAAGAGGTGGTAGCCGAAAAGGAGGCCGCGGAGCGCTTACGGGAGCAAGATCCGCAGGCAGCGTTAGGGGCGTGGGGAGGCCTTATTTGATAAAGCCGGCCTCAGCGTTATAGCCACCATCACCTCTGCCTGATAATTCAAGTTTAAGTGCACGCCGCCTTCAACTAGCAGGTGACAAGTAGGTAGCACAAAATAAGTAGGTTTAGCCACCTTAGCGCAGTGGCAGAGTGCCAGTTAAGCAACAGGCCACGAAGTCTATTCCCGCGCCAACCCATGCCTCCGATGAAAGGAATCTTTGTGCTGTTTTTTTATGGTATCTACCTATAAATATTGTAACTGGGATTCAGGCAAGGAGAATCCGGAATTTACTTCTACGCCAACGGGCAATTCAAGAACATCACGTTACTTACTGCTGTTTCCACCTTCCAGATCATCACACAAGGCGGCGTCACGTACAAGAACGAGCCGTGGCACCGCGAGTGCTTCACGTGCACCAACTGCAACACCTCGCTGGCCGGGCAGCGGTTCACCTCGCGGGACGAGAAGCCGTACTGCGCCGACTGCTTCGGCGAGCTGTTCGCGAAGCGGTGCACTTCTTGCACCAAGCCCATCACCGGTAAGCCATTGAATTATTGGAGAAATCGAACCTATTCGGCTGTGACACTGGTTCGATTCCCAATTAGGGCAAAAGTTAGAAAAAATCTGAGTGTATACCTACTCAGTTTTAATTTTTATCTAAATTGAGAATTCTTTTAGTTAAGAATTGAGCCTACCACGCTCATCTAAAAAAGGTGGACAAAGTTATCCAAGCCAAAGATATGCACCACATAATAACCCGTAATCTCATATTCTCACCCAAATTATGTAAGCTGTTCTGTTTAGGTATACTGCAGTTGAACAAATGTGAAAGGCGTCCGAATTCCGAGTTTCAATACCATTTTCGTCGTTACGCATAATTAAACCAGTACATATTTTACACCACATTAAAAAAACAGCAATGGTGATGAATCCTAAAAGCGTGTTCTCGTTATTTACAGGCATCGGCGGCACTCGCTTCATCTCGTTCGAGGACCGCCACTGGCACAACGACTGCTTCATCTGCGCTCAGTGCAAGACCTCTCTCGTCGGCAAGGGCTTCATCACCGACGGACAGGACATCATCTGCCCCGAGTGCGCCAAACAGAAGTGCATGTAAATACTCTCATCACCCGCCTTCTAACGCTTACGCCTCGGCACAGCTAACCCCACCACTGTGCCTTTTGGGGAGACAAATGACGAACGAAACGCAACTGTCACTTTTGACATCTGTCACTTGTTAAAAAGCTGCACGATTGCCGCCTTCATTTTTAAAATCAAATGTGACTGACCAAATTTTTTGTTGCTTGTGCAGCGATAAAATAATTCTACCGATGGTCGCTAAAGCCAGAGACTGGACGTTCAGTAAGCAGGACACATCGACCGATGACCTACCCGACCCACAGGGTGTCCACTTTCGCAAGGTCAACCCTTAGTTACTTGTTACTTTGAAGCGTTGTTGACGATATTTTTATACAAAAAATACAATAAAAATCACAAAAAAAAGTGGATGCACAAATATGTATTACTTAAGTATTCATTTCGCTTTTTTACTGATCTTGAATTAAGGTGTTTATATATTTTGACTGTCTAATTTTGAGATATTGTCACTAATATACCCAGCAGTGATTTCATCCACAAATCTTATTTATTAAATTATTGATACCTATAATCTATTTACATGCTGATTGCCATATAATTTTGCTTTGGCTGTTGTATTAGTCCCTTAGATTATATTGTCAATTTACCTAGTGCGATTCACACGATGCCTTAATAACATATCTAAGTCAATTTCAAGGGTAGGTATGTATAACTTGTATGTATAATACAAATAATGTAACATTTTAGTCTGATGTTGCCAGATTTCATGATTTTATGCTAGACATTTCTGAACGAAGTGTGTTAAGTGCTTTTCATTATTAAAATGCGTAACATAGTTTTTAAGAATATTATTGACAGAGTATAATTTATGTATGTTTACTTAAGTATTTATTATAACGAGAGTCCGCACTTATTACTGCAGCCGGAGTGCGCAAGCTTCGCCGGCGACACTCTTAACCCTATTATATATTATTAAGTGACGTGACGTCATATAGTTTTACTAATTAAAAATAATAAAATAAAATTATTTTTGTTCTCGAATAGGCATCACTTATTACAATAATGTAATGAATGTTATCGATATTTTTACATGATTATAATAATGTTTTAGCGTTAGACTCGTATAGAATAACATCTGTGTTGATCGCAGCAGCGAGCTGACCACGACAAGATTGGGGAACACTTTATAAGGGTTAATTGTTAAGGGTTAAATTATTCGAATGTTGAATAATATTAATTTATATTAATGTGTACACATTTAAAATGCTTAGCTGTGTGATCTGATCTAATTAAATCTTTGTATCTATCTACCCATAGATTGTAAACTATGAAACAGAAATAAATAATTAAAAACTTGATTGTTTATTTTATTTTTACCCTAATAATCATATTACATCTTAGTTTCTTGTACTTGTCGTCAGCTGTTATTTTTAGTTTTAATAGGAAAAAGAAAAACAGGATGTATTCCAAATAATAATAAAAAATAATATAATAATATAATTTTAAAGGATTAATTGTAAGTATGCCAGGGAAAGAATCTCTACCCAGGAGAGCGATTCGGAACAGAGTTATCGTACGATTCGGTAATTTTCATTAAACTTTTTTTTTTAGTGTATGTCTGTATTATTCGCTCAACATAATAATTTTATGAAAATCACCGTATCGTACGATAACTCGGTTCTGAATCGCCCTCCTGTATCGCTATCCAGGTAGGTTTTTCCAACTTTCACAATTATTTTGCAATGTTCTCTAAATCTTCAGTACCAATGTAAAAAAACGGACGTTTACTGGTCTTGACACTATGATCAACTTTTCAGACATTTGGTGCCACCATGATAAATGAAACCGACTCATAATTTATAATAGTAATTTATTAAACTATCAAAATAAACAATACAAATCCATTTCTAATTACTATTTTGTCAAATAAAGCTATGACTAATCTTAATCACAAATGACGTATTTTATGAATAAAATAATTATTCTTACTGTTTACGAGATTTTTTTATAAAATAGAATGAGTAAGTACATTTTGTTAACTGTCTGCAATACTTGGTTTCAAAATAATATAAAAAAAGTAAGCCTACTTACAAAAGATTATTCTTAAAGCTTATTTTATGGACAACACTATTTTCACTTTTATTGTAATTAAAAATGGTATTAAATGCCAGCAAATTTTTACGACGGCCAATAGTACTCACATCCTAGGCAGCCGTTGTTTGGTTCTTTCTGACGTTTTATGAAACAAAGGAAGCGAGAAGGATGAGGTCGTGTCCCGATTAGGCTAACAGTGAACAGCTGACTGTCCGCCACTCTGGACACTCTAAAATGTACAGGGAGGCAAACTGGAAGCGAACAGTCAGCCGCTCACTGTTCGCCTAATCGAGACGCGAACTTTTCATGTTCTACAATGTTCCGCAACAAATAATTGCTAAGCTCGCTCGTAGGCAAGCACCTTGATTTTTCGTATATATATACAATAATATGTCTTCCGATTGAATAATATCCCACTCTCAAAACGGCTTCTACTGATACGGCTTAAAACTACACATATTTGGTTTAGCTGCTCAAGCCATTAATATGCGAAAAAATCCACAAATATAAAACATTGATGCAGTTTATAAAACGTCCTACATAGCAAATTCGTCTGTGAGTTAAAGAAATCTAAGATTAAAAGCTAGGTAAATTAAAATACATACCATCATGTAAGTTCTTTGTAAATTCATAAACATTAATCAAAATTTAGTACGCCGTCGAACTCATGGCGTCCCGTGCAGTTTTTTATCGAACTGAAAGCAACAGCTATATTTGCAAGGAGCTGCTCAACCATATTTGCGTTTATGCATTTGAGAGTTCTATTCAAATAAACCATTTAAAAAATTGTCTTTTTGACATACATACATCTTTGACATAGTTTTATCGAAATTCCGGAAGTTTCGCTAAAGTGTAGTTCCCGATTTTGAATGCACGTCTCCTTTACGACATCGCCACTCCCTACACTTCCTCATCGTCGTATCAGTCAGTGCCAAAGTATTTCTGTCCGAAGTGGTTTGGAGCGACGGGATGCAGTTCAGCGGTGAGGATCTTCATCTTAGGTACGTAGTCCACCACAGCCTGCACTGCAGCTGGCGTGCAGAACAGGTTTGAGAGAATTATGCGCTCTTCTTTGACGCCGTGTTGGGTTAACACGTTGACTGCCTGGAATTAAGAGTACACTTTCAACTAAATGCATACAGAGTATGCCCTCAACGTCTTGACGTCATTTGTGCATGGAATGAAAGAATTGCAATGCATTTCGAGTCGCGTGCTGTTATGGGTGACCACCCTGAACAAACTTGTGATCTTTCAGGCGCATCGCCGTCTAGTAGCGATGACAAGAAAATAGCACACTGCCAAATTGGAACTTACACAGTATCTAAAAAAAGTGGTTGAGGGCCAATTTTAAATGTTCACAAATATAATTATTATGGCAAAATATAACACAAAGACACAAAATAATAATAATGTCTACATAGTTCTGTTTCTATGAATACTGTTTATTCATAGAAACAGAACTATGTACTATTCACACATCTAAATAGTAGGAAGAGCAGCTTGTTGATGACAGCACTTTGTGGGCAAGTTTGCCTTCATAATTTGTTTTTAATTGAATAGATATCTGGGACTCCTCACACCAAGACTGACCTCAAACTCTAGCAGAGCTTGTACTATAGACCTCTGGGACCAATAAACATTTTAAAATACTACCCCCAAATTCACAAATGCAAATCAACATTGAGCATCCCTCAGAACTATAGCTGTCCCTTTCAGTTGTCTTGACATTTTACGGGACAGCATGAGCGTAAGCGCGTGCTTAGCGTTGATTGACGTTTGTGAATTCAGCAGTACATGATATACAAATATAAAAAACCCAGAGATTTAATGCAAACATTCATCATCATCGCAGCCTTTAAAAATAAATGCTAATGCAATAAATGCTGGGATCTCTACCCAGTGAACATAACTGTAGTAACTGGCAATTCAATGGTAATCACACCACCTTGATGACAACATAATCTACCCTCATATGGAAAACATGCATATTGCATGCGTATGCATTTTTCTGCGTCTTGGGACCCTTCTCTTCGTCTCAGTCCCAGACACGTGTGTCTTGTGTTAACGCTGGTGCCTGTAACGCTTACAGGAGGTGTTCAGTACGGGCGAAGGCTGCCCGTAGGTGCTAAGTACAGGCAAAGGCTGCCCGTCCATGCCAGTGTCCTGACTGTCTCCGTGGAGTGGCCGAAAACATTCCACGGGCTGTCCGGACCTGCATGCTGCGGCCCTCACTGCTGTGTCCCACCGGATCCCGCAGGATAAAGAAGTAGGATCTTTCCTTTTTATATTTTTCCACGCATTTAGAGCGTGGTCGCGCCCCTCATCTTAATTATTTTGAACATTATGATCAAACAAACGCTCGGTACCTCTCGTCACCCAAACCCAAAGGCTCCTGAGTCTGGCCGGCTCCAATAGGGCTTCATTTTCTGTGCCTAGCTTTATTTTAGGCCTAAGATTTCAAGGTAAATAAACTAAATTTATTTCAACCAAAATTTGCTTTAATTTCATAATTGTAAAACCCAGCTTCTCATTTTTTTAAGGTAACAATGGCAACAAATATCTTAAACCCCTGATACCGGTAAGTTGCAGCTCGAAGACCAGGATTAGTGGAATCCATCGTGTTTGTGGTGTGCTGATTAATCAGTGTCGCTTTTTTCCAGCTCGTGATGTGCTTGGTGTTAACGTGACCGATGACGTGGTCTACGTGAAAGTGTTAGTTTTTTCTCAACCCGGAACAATGCCCCGGAGTTGAATTGCTGGAGAAAGCATTGAGCGTCAGCATTAACCTCCAATAGGTATGTTAAATTGCTTATTTTGATTAGGGAATCCATGCACCGCACGTTGTCGAGGCACGGCTAGGTTAAGTCACTTCACGCCGCTATTTCTGAGCACCTAGGCCATAAGCACGCCGTGTTACTGCATCTGCTGCCTGCTTATGCTACGGCACCCTCGCTTTGCCTCTGCAACTGTGGTTTCCTGCATTTTTCTGCGTCTTGGGACCCTTCTCTTCGTCTCAGTCCCAGACACGCGTGTCTTGTGTTAACGCTGGTGCCTGTAACGCTTACAGGAGGTGTTCAGTACGGGCGAAGGCTGCCCGTAGGTGCTAAGTACAGGCAAAGGCTGCCCGTCCATGCCAGTGTCCTGACTGTCTCCGTGGAGTGGCCGAAAACATTCCACGGGCTGTCCGGACCTGCATGCTGCGGCATTCAGTGCTGTGTCCCACCTGATCCCGCAGGATAAAGAAGTAGGATCTTTCTTTTTTTTATATTTTCCACGCATTTAGAGCGTGGTGGCGCCCCTCATCTTAATTATTTTGAACATTATGATCAAACAAACGCTCGGTACCTCTCGTCACCCAAACCCAAAGGCTCCTGAGTCTGGCCGGCTCCAATAGGGCTTCATTTTCTGTGCCTAGCTTTATTTTAGGCCTAAGATTTCAAGGTCAATAAACTAAATTTATTTCAACCAAAATTTGCTTTAATTTCATAATTGTAAAACCCAGCTTCCCATTTTTTTTTAGGTAACAATGGCCGTGCCGTGTAGTGCCGGCACGTTAATAGAATAGCACTACCCCCTCTCTTCCCGTGGGTGTCGTAAGAGCCGACTGAGGGAAAACAGCCACCAGGAGATGGGCAGCAGCGTCTCCACACAACAGCAGGCCCTACTGCGATCGCCAACCCGCCTGCCAAGCGTGGCGATTACGGCAAACCCCCCCAAAATGATGGCACGACATAGGAAACGGCCCCCAGTCCCCGGCGGCCCCGCTATTCCTGGCTACGGCAGCGGTTATGGTAACGGCGGGGCAGGGGGTGCGAAGAATCCCCGGGTAGGATCCGGCTGCCAACATCGACGACTCGACCTGGCAACTTATAACGCGCGCACACTGAGGCTCGACGCGAAGCTGATTGAGTTGGAAGAGGCAATTGGTAAGTTACATTGGGATATTATTGGGTTATCAGAAGTCCGAAGAGAGGGCGAGGACTCGATAACCCTGCAATCCGGTAACTTACTATACCACCGGGAGGGCGACCAACAGTCCCTAGGTGGTGTCGGGTTCATCGTCCACAAGTCCCTTGTCAACAACGTGATAACTATCGGAAGTGTTTCGAGCAGGGTAGCGTACCTGATACTCAGAATATCGAAACGATATTTGCTGAATGTCATTCAGGTCTACGCTCCGACCTCGAAACACGACGATGTCGAAGTGGAGGCTATGTATGAGGAGATCTCTAAAGCCATGCATAGCCATAAAACCCACAACACAGTTGTGATGGGGGATTTCAATGCGAAGTTGGGGCAACGTTGCGGTGATGAGCTGAGAGTGGGGCAATTTGGATTTGGGCAACGGAACAACAGGGGCCAGATGCTGGCAGACTTTATGGAGAAGGAGAACCTCTTCATGATGAACTCCTTCTTCAAGAAGCCCGTAAGCCGCAAATGGACCTGGTTCAGTCCGGACGGTAAGGTGAGAAACGAGATCGATTTTATCATGTCGACGAAGAAGCACATATTCAATGATGTCACTGTGATCAACGCTGTTAAGACAGGAAGCGATCACCGCATGGTCAGAGGCACATTGAATATCGACATAAAGCTTGAGAGAGCGCGACTGATAAAATCCACGCTCCGACCAATACCGGCTCAGATTCAAAACCCCGAGTGCTTTCAGCTCGAGCTTCAAAACCGCTTCGAAGCCCTTGAGAACAGCATCGATGTGGACGATCAATACAATATGGTGGTGGATACTGTCCGTACGGTAGGGTCCAAGCACTTTAAAACCCGCCGTCCAAAATTAAAGAAACTCTCCAGCCATACTCTCCTACTCATGGATCAGAGAAACGAAATGAGGCTACAGGACTCAGTGGATGCCCATCGTTATCGGCAACTCAATAGACAGATATCTAAGTCTTTGACGAGCGACCTTCGCCAATTTAATACCCAGCGTATTAAAGAGGCCATTGAGCGGAACAAAGGCTCCAAAGTGTTCGCCAGAGATCTGTCTATTGGGCAAAGCCAACTCACGAGGCTGAAAACTGAGGCAGGTAGCATCATTACGTCCACACCTGAAATCCTGAGGGAGATTGAGAGTTTCTATGGACAGCTGTATTCCACGCAAACACCTGTTGAAAGCAAGGCTAAAGACCCTAGAGCCAAGCTTACCCGACACTATACCGAAGATATCCCGGACGTCAGCCTGTACGAGATTAGGATGGCTCTCAAGCAGCTTAAAAACAACAAGGCGGCGGGTGATGACGGAATCACAACAGAGCTTCTGAGAGCGGGCGGTCGGCCGATACTCAAGGTCCTCCAGACGCTCTTCAGTTCTGTCATCCTTGAGGGCAGAACGCCAAAGGCATGGGGCAGAAGCGATGTGATGCTGTTTTTCAAGAAGGGTGACAAAACTCTCTTGAAGAACTACAGACCCATATCGCTTCTGAGCCATATCTATAAGTTGTTTTCGAGAGTCATTGCGAATCGTCTCGCTCGCAGGTTTGACGACTTCCAACCTCCCGAACAAGCCGGGTTCCGAAAAGGCTATAGTACCATAGACCACATTCATACGCTGCGGCAAGTTATACAGAAGACCGAAGAGTATAACTTGCCACTTTGCTTGGCGTTTGTGGACTATGAGAAGGCCTTTGATTCGATTGAGACCTGGGCAGTGTTGCAGTCTCTCCAAAGGTGCCAAATAGACTACAGGTACATCGAGGTGCTAAGGTACCTATACCAGAACGCCACCATGTCGGTCCGATTACAGAACCAGAACTCTAATCCGATCCAACTACAGCGAGGCGTGAGACAAGGAGACGTTATTTCTCCGAAATTGTTCACAGCTGCGTTGGAGGATATTTTCAAGCTTCTGGACTGGAAAGGACGCGGCATCAACATCAATGGCGAGTACCTAACACACCTACGATTCGCCGATGATGTAGTTCTTATGGCTGAGACCTTGGAAGACCTGAACATAATGCTCGAAGATCTCGGTAATGCTTCTCAAAGAGTGGGTCTTAGGATGAACATGGACAAGACGAAAATCATGTTCAATGCCCATGTTGCACCCGCTCCAGTTAACGTTGGGAACATTACACTCGAAGTTGTTGACCACTATGTTTACCTGGGACAGGCAGTCCAGTTAGGTAAGTCCAACTTCGAGAAAGAGATCTCTCGTCGAATCCAGCTCGGATGGGCAGCGTTCGGGAAGCTCCGGCATATATTCGCGTCCGAAATTCCTCAGTGTCTCAAGACGAAAGTCTTTGACCAGTGTGTGTTGCCAGTAATGACATATGGGAGTGAGACGTGGTCGTTCACTATGGGTCTCATAAGAAGGCTCAAAGTCACCCAGCGAGCAATGGAGAGAGCGATGCTTGGTGTTTCCCTGCTTGATCGAATCAGAAATGATGAGATCCGCAGGAGAACTAAGGCAACCGACATCGCTCGAAGGATTGCATCGCTGAAGTGGCAGTGGGCGGGACACATAGCGCGGAGAACCGATGGCCGTTGGGGCGGAAAGGTTCTCGAATGGCGACCACGTACCGGACGACGTTCCGTGGGCAGGCCCTCCACAAGGTGGACCGACGATCTTGTCAAGGTCGCGGGAAGCCGCTGGATGCGGACAGCGCAGGACCGATCGTTGTGGAGATCTTTGGGGGAGGCCTATGCCCAGCAGTGGGCGTCGTTCGGCTGAAATGATGATGATGATGATATGGAAAACATTACATACTTGTTTGACAGTGTTTCCTGTAGACATGATAGGGTACATCAGCAGCACTTGGCGACGAGCGATGTCTTCTGGAAACTTCGCATATACCACATGAGCCTCATGGGTGTCTGTATCACTCTCTACCAAGATCTTGCCTATGCGTATCGACCGACAGCAGTCTCGCAGACCCTGTAAACAGTTTTGTTTCTTTCAAATTTATGCTAAAAAATATGAAGGTGTTCTTAGTAGTGATAATAGTATCTTTTATGATGGCTTGATCAGCCTTTTATAGCTACATTGTTTACATTGCTATTTGATATTTTATGCTGGCCATTGCTATTTTGCTAAGCTCAGCAAGTGTTCTAGGAGAAGCATCTTCCAGCTCTTTCCAATAAGCTAAGACAAGACCTGCTGTAGTAATATACTGTATCTATATTTCGCTAACAGATCATAAATAGTATTTTAGGTACTTGTGTCACTAAGTAAAAAGAATATTCTACCTGTTCCATAGCTTCTCCAGACCTTACAATTGACACACCACAGTTACCCGCACCATATTTGAGGCCTTTGTACAAGGCTCCTGTCGGTGTGACAACCTCACAGTCTGTGAATGGTAATTTGTTGAGGCTCTCTTCAATCACCAGCCGAATTAAACGGTCTGCATAGAATTTGAAGTCACTCCTGGTTGTGTTCCTGGAGATTTAAAAAAGATAATTATATTTTCAAAGGTCTAAGAAGACTAGTAATGTATTAGAAAAGACAAACAATGTGCTCCATGATGTCGTTTGAATTGTTTCTATCTAACCGTCAGTGAAGACGACCAATAAACAAAGATGCAGTTTATTTAAGATACTGCTATTCTCCAAGGGAATGTATTATTACTTTTGGGCTGCAGTCTGTAATTTAACAGAAAATGTTTGTAACCTCACTCACTTGTCCCGAAGAATAGTTTGCAGTTCCTTTATGTTGTCATTTGAAGGCAAGAGGGTAAGGCTATCACCAAATTGCTCCTTTACTTCGTCGGCATCCCATGGCCGGATTTCGCTATCAATAAACTCCATTTTAGAACAAGAATACAAACAAATCGTGGCTAAATGCAGTGCTTGCGAAAAAGTCTATTTTGCAAATGTTTGTCACTGTCAACGTCAATGTCAGGTCAGCTGATTGAAATCCGTTCAGAAACAGAGCTAAGATACCTGAATTAAATGGCTTTGCCGTAAGAGGCGCCAGTGTAGAATGTGTGTACCAGTTACCACCAGTATATTCATCTATCCCTTCTATCCATGAAAAATCTGCCTTTCTTGTCAAGCTTATCCAGTCAGTATCATGCTCAAGGACCATGTGATCTTTCAGAGGGCCCAAAAATAAGTGTAGGTAAGTACTGTTTGAGAAAACAATTACTTAAATCTCAATAAATTATATTCATAACTCAAGTAGGTAGATATAGTAAATGAAAACAACAAAAGTCAGTGTTTATTTGTGTTTAAAGCACTACTCTCATCAGTCTAAGCACTGAGCACGTAAAAGAAGTCTAAGTTCCGTTTTTACTTTGCTGCTGCTAGTTAAATTATAATTCTTTGCAATATAGGAAGGAGGATTTTCTAAAATAGGGTAGCCGTTTCCCCGTTGAACGAACATCTCAAAATGTAATGCTCGTACCAGAGCACAGTATAAAAATGTTTATACTGTGACCAGAGGGCCTAGTGCGAGATTCGAGATCAAGTTCTATGGTTCCAATGAGAATTTGTTTGGCATTCGTGGTGATGCGTCTCTGGTGGCGGGTAAACGGAAAAGTTTTCTTGAATAATGTAAATCCACGTTAATTAACTTGATGCATTTGGTCGAGGACTTCCCCACACGCATAACGTGAATTTATGTGGTATTGGTTGGGCCTCTCTGGTGAGACGTTAACGTAACCTTTATATTTCTAAACAAGTCGCGCGTTTTCGTACTCAAATTAACTCTCACTAGGCCCTCACCGCGGATTCCATGATCACCTCCTAAATAATATCTGTCTGATCAGCACAACGTGCTGATGCACCACATATCCCTCAGAATAAGTAGTGGTAAACTAATTGAAGCAGTCCCGACTGACTTCGTTATGTTGTTAAACATTGTCACGTGATAGGTAGAAACAGTTGCTAAGAGAAAACTAAATTGTAGTTGCTACTTTATTCTTAGCACTTTCGCATGTTTACTCACCTTTTAAACCTTCCCTGGACCTTCACCAATATTTCAAAACCAAAATTAACAAAATCAGTCCAGCCATTCCCGAGTTTTAGCGAGACTAAAGAACAGCAATCCATTTTTATATATAGAAGAAAGAAAGAGAGGAAGATTGTTAAGCTCGGAAGGAAATAAAACAAATCTATGATATACGTAGTAACGCTTTATTTGCCCAGAAAATACAAATTAATGATTGCAAGAATAATTCCACTTTTTACGTCGTAAATTACAATGCACATCCGATACTATAGATATTTGTTCTGAAATTGTAACCACAAAACGTTGTTCACAAAAATATATAATATGTTTTTAATGTATGTACATTCGAGTATGGAACTGTTAACCGCTAGTTCGCTCTAGACTGAACAAGATCAACAATAGTATGATTTTCTTTTGTAAATGCAGAAAAATATTGTTAAAAAAATAAATGCCAAGTAAATATATAAGATGCTTATTGAATTTGTAACAACTTCATCAATGCAACTTACTCGTTTTGTACAAAAATCATATGAACCACCTACATAAGCAAAATAAATTCCATGTCAAGTTTTAGGTTCTTGAACCGGTTATTTTTGACACAGGTTCTACTAATTCAGTGCAAACATTACATCGTTTTTAAGGCATAACAGTAAAATATGTTCTAAAGAGTACCCACTGAGTTGACTCAGTTTCGGAGCAATAATAAAACCATTTAAAAAAATATTACATAAAACACTATGTAGCACAAAAAGCCTTGCTTTTAATGAAACAAAAGATATAAACTGGGATAACCCAAACAACGATTTTAAAATAGGAAAAGCAACATTATCGCATCCTTTAAGTATGTATGTACTCATGATTGCATTAAGTAGTAATGAATAGTCCGGAACAAACCATTCTTGCGTTTTAACATAGGTACAAAACAATAAAAAAACAAGTAATTAAATACAAACATCAGAACGTGTACTCTTCAGGTGAAAAGGTTGGTTTATATATAATTTCATATTTTACCCCACCTCTTGATTATTACTAATTCCCAACCTTATTATAAAATGTAACTGGATGAAAAATTATTAATAATATATGAAAATTACATTTAAACAACGTCAGCGTCGACTCGCGTCCATCATTAATTTTTATTACAAAGCAACGAACTGCATAATAAATAAATGCCTAAACTCGAACACCTACATTAAATTGTGACTTCTAAGTAACAGGTTTTATCGTCTCAACCATTTAATTCACTAACGGCATTTGGCGATGTTTATAAACTACTTATGGCTATGTTTCACCATCATTTCGACAACACTTTGTGAGGACAAACTGTTCCAACTAACGAAGGACTTGCTTGAAGCTGCCAGTCCTCTACAAATGGCAGAAAAAAAAGAATTGTAGAAAAGAAGACGTTATACGATAGTTATGCCATTATGTAGTTTTTCGAACTTAGGTTCTTTTTGCTGGAAAGGCAGCCTTAGTGGAAGGTGAAACTGGCTGTACAAATCGCGTTTCGATTTCGAAGCTTAGAAACTCATGGAGCGATTGCACTATCGAGTTTTGGCAGCGGAGGCAGTTTTAATTCAAAACTTATGTAACCGCCATTTCGTATAGCTTGCCGCAGGTGCAGCGGGCCCCGAAATCGTTTCGAAGTCAGTTATAATTTTCGGTCAAAATTTTAGAGGTAGCGGAACGCTCCATGACTTCCTGGCTCAACTAGCTCCGTCGATGACTTCAACGAATAAAACCACGCTACGCCGAATTGACCTGTACTATAACTATACTAAACTTATCGTCAGGTCAATGTATCTCTGTAGGAAACGCGGAGCTGATTTCTAATAATAAATAGTTTTAGAGGTAATCGTTCAGGTTTCGCCATGTTCAATCGAAAAAACGTCTAGTCTTCGCACTAAGCGGTACTATCAAAACTGATCTACCTAAGTTAAGAATCAAACTGCAAATCGATGCTTTGACACATTACAATATTAAACAAATAATACCAGCAATGGTCGACTAACTTGGACATAGAGACGCTTAAATCTTAATTTGTGTGCGCCCAAAGTCAGCATCTTAAAAGACTTCTATAACTAATTATGTCTATATTCACACAGGTCGACTTCACCGCCGTGAAGCCGGTCGCGTTGGATTCTTAGAGCTCACACGCGTAACTCAGTACTGACGTGGAAGCGTTTAATTTGAACTTTTTCTTACGCCTGTATCACAGGCCCGGCCCTGTCACGATCCTGAACGTATTGTTAACTGTCAAATTGTGGCGCCTTTAAAACTGTCACTAATTGTGACTTTTGGCAACGGTCGTGAATGTAGGATTTTTCTCATAGTAAACAGGCCCGGGCCAGCGCTGCTCCTTCTCAGGGGCCATCTCTAGTCAGGTTTTAGCTACACAATGACGTCACACTTGAAGCTAGTAATTAAAATTTCAAACATCAGCCCCCCGCTTAGCGTTATCAAACCCGATACTAATCCTCACAGACAATTTAGTCATTAGTACTCGTATTGCTTATTCCACTAAAAGGAATATTACTTACACTTTGTGCACTTGTCTTACAAGCGTTTCAAAGTAGGTATTTAATCTATTGCTACGGCCGTGCGGCCACAAGCGAAACTTGTATCTTTATAATCTGTACAGGTCGATAAAAACTATCCTTTTACAAATAAATTATTCATTAAAAAATCACTCGTTTTCTGTAATAAATACGATAAACAACAACAAAGAAGTTACTAGTGCTTTTATATAGGTTGGAAAACCGTTAACAATTTAGGAGGTTTATAACCTTATTCGTAGTAATACTAAACAGTCCCGTAGGAAGGTGTACTTATGACTTTTTTAATAGTAAGTCCACATTGGTACGAGATTTGTAGGCAATGCATTGCCTAATGCCGGGGACACACATAGCCAGAAGAACATCGACGGATTCTTTGGTTCTAAAGCACCGATACACACAAAGCAAAGCTGGCAGTACTTGAAATATTGTTCTCAGCCCTAGCTATGCATGTACCCAGCATTACAGAACGGATTCGAACGACACATCCAATTAATAGAGAAATGCATACATTTTTATGACATCACACAAACTCTGAAAAGACACGGCACTTAAAATTCCTTCAACCAGACAGATATTCGAGTGGAATGAGTTCTGTTATCCCAAAAACGAAGAACACACTTTCGACATTATTATTGTAAATTAGCACTAAACATAATTTAAAATCTATCTATGTCAGTCGTTTGATATAGACTAAAACAGAAAAAATAATTAAAAATGTTTAGTGCCAATTTTACTGTGATGCCTAAATACAGCGATTTTAAACAGCCATATTTTTGGTAATGTCATCCTCCTAAATTATATTGGCTCCCATATAAAAGCTCGAAAGACGTGAAGGGGCGTCATCACTGGCCTCTCGTGCGGACCGAAAGCATGGAATGTACCGATCGACTGCGCCCTCGACGCCTGCGCCCGACTTGGCTCCTCTGCTACCAGTTACACCCTCTTCCAAAAATCAGCTCTCAAATAGCTTACATGCCTATAAGCCCTATAATTATTGAACCAATCTACCAGTCTAACTTTGCCAGAAACTAGCGCAACAAGACTTAATCTTATATGAGAGTGAGCTAGGCGAGCACACATTACAATTGCATTATCAAATCAATGACTTAATACAAATAACTATAGATCATTCACTTTTCTATGCATAAGCGAAGATAGAAGTAGCTCATTACGGCAAACTTGTAAGGCGCATAGTGGTTGATATTTTAGAACTGATTATATTTTGGAATAGGGTGTGATTGATAGATTATCATGGCGATATCAAACAAATTGCACTTATGAATGAACCTAAAAACTTTGGCCACACGTGGAATGACATTTAATGGAAAAAATAATAACACCAATCTACTAATTCTACAGTATTAGTGATGCAAGTTACGTATTTATTATTCACGTTGAATAATTTTATAGGCGGATCATGCTGTTTTGACACATTAAAATCTTCATAACGCCGTAACTGACAATGTTAACAATTACTGGGACAAATGAAAATGGCGGAAGTAGTATTTTTGACATTAACCTTGCTTTCCGTCAATCCTACAGTTATTGTCTCAGTAACATTTGTTTATATCAAGGTGAAGCCGAATTGAGAAATATCTAAGTAATGTGTAGGTTTCATTTCATAATGGTCAGTGCTGTTGTCTAATCCATTGTCAGGCGGCTCTAGGCATGGTGTCCACCTCAAAGCTTGGTGTTCGGTCCACAGTCTGGACCTGCCCTTAAAAATATATTTGCGCCGGTCATAATCTAGGCCCTACAAGATGTTAGTTTGATAACGGCAAGCCAAGCCGGTCGCGTAACTGTACTAACTAACTCATATCACAACTGTTCTCGACTAGTGAGCGAGGACGCCATTCCTTTGTCTTGGGTAACCGTTCGCGTACTCCTTCTTTGCTATGGGTACTTCTGGCATAGGTTCCTCCACTTTGGCTTTCTTTCCTCTAGGCTTAGGAGCGAGATAAGCCTTGTAGAAGAACTGTGCGAAGAGGACGAAGTAGGAGAAGTACATTGCCATCGAGAGTTTGATGTTGATTGTACTGATGTGACAGGAGTTGGAGGGAGCGGCGGAGATGTAGTTGAAGGCCCAGATGTTGATCGCGCAGCCGACGATCATCTGCGACAGTTGGAGTCCCGTGATGATCATGGCGAGGAACCGAGGCGGGTATCTCCCCATGCTGACGAGCGCGTAGTATGAGTACATAACACTGTAATGAAACAAAAACAAGCATTTTATCAAATGTTTACCATTGTAAATATCTGTTTGCGTCAATGAATAAATAATAATATACCAGGTGACGGGGACGTCGTTAGATGACAGTTGTTAAGCCTATTCGCCGACCCTAGGGCGGCGGGCTGATGTTGATCTGACAGCAAGGTCTATTACTAACTTCACACCACCTCCATCAATTCGCACTGAGCCCGCACGATGGAGCATGGCTTGTGCCATCTCATACTTAGCTGAGGTGAGGACTTTGCCCAGCGGTGGGACTTAAAATGGCTGTTGTTTGTTTGTTGTTACTAATGTAAATTTCATATTCCGTCATTAATCAACAAAAACATGAGTTTGCGTAACTTCACAACTCTTAGTTTAATCAAAGTCGTTAATTACACTTTGACTTCTAGGTAATTGATTTCTGCATTATTTGAGTTAACAATCGTTTTAACCGCTAACAAGAGTTGGGATTTCATGGTTATGAATTAATAGTGACTCCCTCGAATTTTATTTCTACTTTCAGTATGTTAGAATTACCTGATTGTTTCCATTGAAAACATGTCTTAAAATATGAAGTGCGCCCCTGAACATTGGACGTTATACGGAAAAGAGTATTGTAGGCATGTATGTTGTTTAGACGCTTGCAGTACATAATAGTAGGTTAAAACCAAAAACGCCTTGACTTTTGTGACGTTACCGTTTTGCTAATATTCAATAGGTTTCGATAATTCAGATATTCCTTTAGTTTGAAAATTAAACAAAGGAAGAAAATATAGGTTAACAGCGGTAGAGATCGACTAAGCTGAAATGACTTTATTTTAAATATACTGAGCTCACTACCAGTAGCATAGCAATGTTAATCTGACGTCTAGCTTTTTTATTTTAACAAAAGTGATGTTGAATAACGTAAAAATGCATAAGTTCATCCGTAGAACATGTTTAGAACAGAAATAACTATTGAGTCAGAAGCTCACTGAATCATTACTGTTGTTAGCTCCACAGCGACGCGTGCGCATACACGACAGTGCGATAAGCCTATAAGACCTATAATTTTAATCCATATATCAATATAACGTCGATTTTGATCGCCGTCTTTCAGTTTTAGTGGCACATTACGGGACAACCATAATAAAATGCATTATTTTATATGTTACTCTGTTTTATTATTGTTTTAGCATTTTCCATGGTGTTAGAGGTGTTAGAGGTGGATGCCTATAACATTGATGAAATCATCCTGGCTCATAGGGTAAATATACCAGAAAGATTCGGCCGGTCTGTTAATGGTCTCGGTAGCATAGTGGTTAGTGCAGTCGCCCGGTTTGCGAAGGATGCGGGTTCGATTCCTGCCTGATGTGAACATGACCAAAAGTCTTTTTCTGGTTTTCAAATCTTCAGTAAAAATGTTACTCTTTTGGCTAACTTTCTACAAAATAAAATATCAACTGATGACCTGCTATTAACCTGCTTAAATTGTGTGATCGGCCAGGCGACCCTAGTGATCTGTAACCCAGGTCCGTTTAGAAGCCTATTTCAGGCATCGATCTCACAACACTAATGATGTAACTTGATTAGTATAATAAAATTAGTATTTAGTGTGATGAGAAAATAAATTGTCCTATCAATATATCTGTTATACGTCTAACTTACAGCTAATTGAAATCGTATGACGTCAGTCTACAATAAGACTGTAGGAGTCGTCCTATTTAAACTACAAGTGCAGCGGGTATTGTGACGTCAAACCTCAAACAGAATAAAAAAACTTCACATTAAAATGTATTTTTAACGATTTAATAAAATCACCTCTTTTGTATTTTCATAGCAAAAAAGGACGACATTGAAAACTATGCAAATTCTCAAGTTCTTAAACGTATCAGAATTTTCTTTTAGACTAGGGTAAAGGTTAGGTCGCGACTATTTACAGACATGATACCATAACCAAAAAAAAATACTAAAACATTCATAATGTCTTAGTGCTACATGCGGAATATTAAAATTGTTTTTAAAAGTATTTTTTGTTTTTGAAAACCCGAAGAATAACATTCTAGAATAAAAACTAGTACCTAAATAGGTACAAAAATGACTTTACTTTACCTTATTTAGATATGTATTTTATTTGCACATTGTTGCAACACCTACTATACTTTTCTGCTTAGGTAGAGAATGTCATCGGTATTTGCACCAATCAATTGTTGTGCAATAAAGTATCAATAAATAACTAAATAAAATATTTAATTCATCATTCCGAAATGTCAACCTAGTCTGTCGGGTTAATAATCAGAAAAATAATTAATCATTACAGTTGTACTGTTGATAACAGAAAAGTTTAATCTTCTTTATCAGATATTTACTCTAGATTTCACTTCAAATTAATCAAATGGGTATCAATCCTATTTGATTAATTTGAAGTGAAATCTGACGGACTTCAAGTATTTCCTGATAGTTACCATTGACATCAGTAACAGTTCTATTTATCTTTTACTTAGAGCAAGTAGTAACTAAATTAAACTTGCGCTGCGTACATGAGAAGCTACCAGTACGCATAGCTCATAATATTTTTTGCGTAGGCGAAATATTAGAAAAGTGGAGTAAAACAAGTCACTGTATGGTTAACACGGGATGGCGAAATGTTCTAAGGGCGGCAGATGAGGCGACTGACTTAACTGACTGACTGACACCAGTTAGAGACAGACCGACCAGGGCCCTAAGGCCCAGACTCCACCAGAGCTGAGCGCAGATGTGCGGCGTCGAGCTGTGTTTTCAACAATCAATGGAATTGCGTTATTCACACATGGAGATGTGATTCTATTGGTTGTTGAAAACACAGCTAGACACCGCACATCTCCGCTCAGCTCTGGTGGAGCCTGGGCCTAAGTCGGCTAATTTTAGGACGCTTCAATTGAATCGTAATTGAGTCTCAATCGGCTAATTTGACACATTTTCTATATAAAAAAATGACAAATTAGACAATTGAGACTAAATTACGAATAAATTGGAGCGTCCTAAAATTAGCTGACTTGGGGCAAAGGTAGTTCTGGTAATAACCCAAGTACTCGGGCTAGCTTGTAGAAATAATGCTTTTTTAATAATTTCTTGGTAGTTTGAGATTACATGTTAACTTTTAAAATAATTCGCCAGTGGCGTTAACCTCCCAGCAATATTTCCAAGCGTCCCCCCCCGCACACGGGGCGTTTTGTGGCGCCACAAAACACTGCCACATCTCATATTCATAAAGTTTGTAAAATTGAACTATATCAGTGTAACGCTAAGTACTAAATGTAACATTTATGATGACAAGCCGTTACAATCGTTCGAAACTTCAGCTACATATTTTTTATACTTTGGACTTTACAGAGCAAAAAAATGAAATGTTACATAAATTACATCCGTTTAATAACTTACACCAGTCCTTTATTACCGAAATACATCGATATGCTCATTGCTTTACTGTAATCGGTTATTCAACCCTCCTAGTGAATGATTACTGTTCGTTACGTAACTTTCATAACGTTTCGCCGGTTCGATAAGTTCATTAACAACCGATCGTTGTGCTAATGAGTGATTCGTTATACCGAACTACAGAATACTTAACAGTACTAGTCAACTGACCCTCAACACAATTATGTTGTTGTCTTTCACTTGTGGAAATGCATCATTTAGAAGAATATAAATAAATATGAGAAGTTTTCATACCTACTAGGTCTTGGTCACAAAGCAAGGTTTTCCCTTGTGTAATACACTGGAAACAACAAGGGACAAAAACCAGACTTAGTTTAAGATAAGTCACATCCTACGGGGTCGCTGGTATGACTTTCGCACTAGAACAATTATTGTCATTATGCTACCGGTTCCATAAAACAAAGGAAAACTTTACTTTAGAACCAGAGCAATAATTTGTGATGTTGTCTCGTATTGATTTATTCATTCACATACGTGCTACATCGAACAGGTTACGCCACTCTGGAACCTGCTGCGAGCTCTATTCTAGAAGTTTACGAGTAAGTATATTTAAGAGAAGCAATCTAAGTCGGCAGGCCCAAGAAAATGGTGTGAAATGTGGTGGTTGCTCGCCCGTAATGTGATGGGTGATTCCAACCGAAATTTGGTTATGTATCTGCCATGCATTCCGTGCTCCGGAAGGCGCGTTGAAACGTTTGCCTAGCCTAGCCGGAGGCTTTAGGGGGGCGACATCTGAAAGTAAGTTTCATCAATGTCATCATTGATTGACGACCGATTTGGTGTAATGGTTCAGAAGTGGACTATTACACCAGAGGTCGCGGGTTCGATCCCCGCACAGTACAAACATCTATGTGCATGAACATGTCTGTTCGTACTGGTCTGGGTGTTTCCTGGGTTTCCTTCTGGGTGTATATTAAGTCCGTATTTACAAAAAAAAAGTATTTAAGTATGCTTATCCGTTGTCTATTTTCTCAAAAACACAAGCATTTAGTTGTTTCGTTTGTGGCTAGATGGCGCTGTGTGGAATAGTGTCCAGTGATATTTATTTATTTTTATCATTAGCCTAACATGCACGTTCGAAAATCCGCAGTATACCCGCATGTTGGAACACTGTCTTAAGAGTTGAAATGAGGCGCGTGGCCTGCATCAGTCTTATGTCCATTCAACGTTAACGTAACGAGAGCATACTTGAAACCAATTTAATGTTCCAAAAAATCACTAACGTATGTATTATTATGGAAGTAGTACTTTAGCATGAATCTACTTAGCCATTCAAAAAATATGATAGAGGATGTGCTTATACTTATCGAAAGTGTTCCATTTGTTTAATGATACTTTCCCATTGGCAGCAACCAAATTGATAGGCTATTTTATTGGCTAAAAATGGTCAAGTCCGAGTTTGACGTGTGCGCAGGGTTCAGTTAACTTTGCTCATATGATTGTTTGTGATACATGCGGTACGAAATTACATTTCTTTTAACAAATGCCTTCGACTTGATCTCTGGGAGGGAAATCAGAGGCAAAGTGATTGGTGTCATTATGGTAAACGGAACATTCAGAAGCCCCATGTAACTGAGGTTATTGATAAACAGTAGACAAATTCTATGTTTTCTAATAACAAGATCCAATTTTAATGTTTAGCAAAATGTTATTTAGTTATTTATTTATTAACAAAATCATCATCCCACTTTTCGGGACTATTAACTTTGCATCTTATTGATATTACTATGGATTACTAACAGTAGATAAATGAAAGTATGTATTCCTGCATGTTATTCAAACACAGTCTAACGCAGGCTTTCGTGTACGTAGTCGCTAGCGTCTGCGTCAATTATCTCTATGCAGTTTTAGTGGTTACTCTCTATCGGTCAGCGGCGCTGTACGAAATCCGAATTTTGATTGATCCGAAAATTGCGACAATTTATGGTCGGTCGGTTTATTTATACTTGAATGTCACCCCGAGCTCTTGTCTAGTCCAAAGTTCTCTCAAGTATGAAAACAAAATCTGGCTTAAGTGCTTATAAAATTACAGTCTAAATTCAAATATGTTTGCGTACTTAGTTTTTGCTAATACTATGTCATTTTCGTTCCCGGTGATATAATTTATGCGAATGCGCAGATGGTGCGGATCTCTAAAGTAGCAATAAAATTGCGGTCAATCTTATTGACGTTCGTTTGTCGATCCGGACTTCGGAGCAGATTTGCACTTTGCTCTGCAGACCGAAATAGAGACATTTGAACATTAAACCACTTGAGTGACTATAACAAGTTTTACACACCACACGCTATGTTGGCAAAATATGTTGTTTCGTTTTTAAGTGCTGTCAACGTCACGGTTCACGGTGAACATTCAAGAAATCATTTCTTCAACCATTTAAACTCGAATCATGTCCGAAATAGCGTATTTTATGTTAATTTATGATACCTACTATAGTAACACAAGAGAAGAATAATTATATCTACTTTTAAAGAAGTTAAAAAGTGAATCAATTTTTGAATTCGGAACACGACTTCAAATAAAAATAAAGCTTCAACACATATTCGCTGTTGTTCTGTTCGAGGTCGAACAGAACAACAGCGTTTATAGGTCCCCACTACTGGGCACAGGCCAGACCTCAACTATGCGATGGTAGTGTGAGATGCTCTAGTTAATTCATGTCTAAAATATGGTACAAATGTAACTGTAACTCCACACATCCAAACATTCATCACTTTCACAGACTGTGGGGATGGTTGATGGTTTTGGATGGAAGATTATTAGCAGATCCGGCGAATATTGTTTTAGTCTGGCCTGAATTTATATTATTTGTAAGCCATGCATGCTCCCATAGACACATAATATTTCTTCTAAATGTATTAAAAGCTCATGTAAGTGAACGTTTAATGTTCTTATGAGAATAAATCCTACTAATATTATGAAGGTGAAAGTTTGCTTGTCTGGATGTGCAGTGTTGCTCTTTCACGTAAAAACGAATGGATTTTAATAAAACTTTACAATAATGTAGCTTACACATCTGAATCGCACATAGGCTACAATTCATAAACAAAAACTATTTTTTTTAACTTAAGTCCACGCGGACGAAGTCGCGGGCGGCCGCTAGTGATCTATAAACCGAAATTAGCAACAGTAAAATTACCTGTGAACGCAGTAGTTCATATTGACGAACCAGCGCGCAGACGACGTGTACTCAGTGAAGGAGTACCAGGTGTACAGCAGCACAGTGATGTGGTGGTACCAGTGGAGGAAGATGAGCGGCTTCTTGCGGAGCACGATGAACACGGTGTCACCCAGCTCCGGCAGCTTCGAGAGGACGAACATATACGTCCAGAAGCCGGACACGCGGTCCACTTCGATGAAACTGGAAATGAGAAAGATAAAGGTAAACAATGATATTATAATAAAAAGACATAGATAGGTTACTTGTGCTAAAAAAGTGGCATCTGTCTCGTTTACGCTCTAGTAAATAATCATACTATCTTGTTCACACGGTCAAATTATAGGTACGTACACCAGGAGACAATTTTCGACTTCGCATCACTTTTTAATATCATTGGGTTAAGATGGAAAAACAAACTTAATTATTGTACTGTAAGATTGATAAGGAAACCTGTTATTAGCCTCACTATTTAGATAAGTAATATGTTTAAACATTAGAGTATCACCGAATAAATATATAAATGGCTTCACGGTGTGTTTTCAACTTAGCAGCAAGGGAAGTAGTTTTGGTTTTCGCCTAAATAGACCTCACGAAAACATCATTGGGCAACAAATAAGAATCAAAATAAGAAATGTGATATAAATGGTGCCCGAGCTGAGATTCCAAACTCCTTATTCATTAAAACGCGCGACATTTTTCTTTCCATATTCTTCGAGTGAACTAAGAGTAAATAAAAAAAACACAAAAACATGGTAATGTAATCGTGTGTACGTCTTTTTAAACGAGCGAAGGTTGACAGTCGATTTTGTTTTTTTAAAACAATTGGATAAGTTCAAAATTGATGATTTTAAATATCACACCACTAAAAAAATTGGAATTAAAAAAACATAGGAATCTGATCTTCAAATACAAATACTAATCATTTACTCGGTCTTATGTGAAGGATTTTATTTGTTAATCGACTCATTGCACTGAGGTCCGGTTGGCACTTAAGCTTGTGTTATGTAAGCAAGTTATCTCATTAAGGACTCATCATTCAGTCATTCACGAAAGAAACAGCATTGTGTGACTTTTTTAACGTTAATAAGACGAATGAAGGTCGAAGTATGTACATACATGTCGTAATTAAGAAAGATCTATTTTTTACATCAATTTCTATTTAAAAAAATGATTTTGTTAACGGGCTATTTTTATCCAGCAACTTGTACACAATGATTTATTTTAGAGAAACGGGTTTCTAAGTCAATTATTATACCAGTTAGAAGAAGACTTGAAAGTTTACTGTATAAAAAAGGCTGATAGCGTCAGGAGAACTGGTGCCTGATGTAGGTATATTTATAGAAACTTGTGTCACCAGGACATAGATCTTATCAAATTGACATCAAGATAAAAATATGTTTAAAAAAAAACAGTTTGTGCTAACCGGCTGGCCTCTGTACTTAACTATGTAAACATACTATTTCTATTTCAAAAAATCATCTCGACAAGAATAGGAAAAAATGCGGCTATTGTTTATTGCGTAATAAATGCATTATTCAGAAGTTTTTTTAAGAAGTGCGTGGCGTGCAAGTAATACAATAATAGGTCTGATTACAACGCATGATATGAGGACAGTCCATCCATTGCAAGTAAGCGCCATCTTGGAAAGATCCGGTCAATTTAAGTCTATTATGGGCATATGGGTATTATGGCTATAGTACAGCAGAGGCTACACACATCATAGATGAGACATGCGATTATGCAGGTATAGAATGACACAACACAAGTGCTACTCCGTTTCTTCGTTTATTACCGACCCTGAGAGACCTTGATTAGGATATGATACTTATATTCATAATATAATTAGCAGCCGCCCGCGACTTCGTCCGCGTGGACTTATCTGTATGTGAAAAAAGATTTTCCCGCTTTTCTGTTGAAATTTTTCTAAATTTTCTTTGCTATAAACCTCACGGAGCCCGAGATCTTTCCAACGAATGCAAAACCGTGGAAATCGGTTGGTGCGTTCTGGAGTTATAGCGTCAGGAAGGAAAACCCGACTTATTTTTATATAGTAGATAAAATACAGGTCCCGCAGCCTATGGTCACGTGTAACGAGTAAGTTTCTAGAAGTGGAAAGCGCCAAAAGCGTATGGGATGACATTAGAAGTAGCCAGAATGTTATTAAGGTTCCGACCTGGAATGCAACGCGCTACTAGTACTGACGGCTATTATTGACAGTCCGAAATGAAAATTGAGGTGTCAGCATTATAATAATTTCGGACTACAAATTAATTAAATGAGAAAGAAAGAAATTTGAATTATCTCATAATTAACAGGACTTTCTTGTTGTTCCTTTGTAAAGAAAAAAGTTTCCGTAACGTGAACGCAGAAGTAGATTTTTCCTGATAAATATTTATTCTGAAGCATATCTACATAAATAATTTTGAACGAAAATGTCTGTTTGACATTTTATCTTTGGATCTGAAATAACGCTGGCGGCGATAACGTCGTGCAGCATAATCGTTGTGAGTGCAATATGGCGCTGATAATGACGTCATTTGCGCGCTTTCATAATTCGGGAATTGAAGGAGAGAATCCCGCTTCGCCGCCTAAGAGTAAAAAGAGGTAGAGTAGGAGACCGACATAAGCCCGGCCCAGGGTCTAAGCTGCAGCAATGAGGTTTACGGATTTCCTAAGGCATAAGGATTTCCTCACAATACACACATAAACATGTGATTTTCTTATATGACTATTACCTGAATGTTAAGTGATACGTCTGAGCTATGGTTGACTGTACCACTTGATTAGCACCATTATTCCGATTGCATATTGATTTGACACCTGACATTCCAGTTTTCTAATAAGGCTATGAAACAAAACAATGACATGTTATTTGTAG
The DNA here is from genome assembly GCA_950022985.1 of Udea ferrugalis. NCBI lineage: Eukaryota > Metazoa > Arthropoda > Insecta > Lepidoptera > Crambidae > Udea > Udea ferrugalis. The sequence continues at coordinate 3,174,871 of OX465521.1, forward strand.
CAGAGTGTACCTACGTATTAATATACGATAATTACAGGCGATTAGAAGACAATACGCTGCGGTAAGTGTGGTAGTTTTATGACCACTTAAAGTACCTACATTCAGGCATAACAATTCAAGACGTAGTTATTACATGAATATTATATAGTTTACTGGAATAATACTGTCGCAGGCAAATTCGGTAATGGCGACGGCAATTTATAGAGGTAAATCTGTTGTATCGATTTCTGAAGCCAAATTGCTGATGAATGCAATTTGTATAACGAACACTCCACCTCGGACCAAGCCCAGTCTCATCCAGTAGTCACGTAATGTAGCATAACCGTTATCAAGTTCAAGTTTAATAACAAAACACAAAACAAATCTTACCAGTAACGAGCATATCTATTATGGGAATCGCGTGACTACAGAGTAATGAGGTGTAAACAGAGCGCACGCGCCTCTCATGCAATCATCAACACCGTCAGACAGTTAGAAAGCAATCTCTGTTATCCGCATTAACCTTTACCTCTCGGTTTCAATTCAGAGATTAGGCGTGACGCGTGATCTAATGTTTTCGATGATGATGCAAAAACACTGTTTACGAAATTTTGATGACACAGTCTGAAAGTGACAATTATTGTGATGAAATTGGAGGTTAAAAAAAACAAGAGTGATATACCTACATAACGCAAAGAAGTTCAAGCTAAAAGAAAGAGAAAGGCAAACTTTTGAACGCGAAAATGAAATCAGTTTTAGCAATATCTTTACATCTCATTTAAATACTCAGATTAAAGTAACCATTAACATACACTTCAGCAAAAAGTTTTTTTATTTCAACAGTAAAATGGCTTTTTCACTTCCACTTCTAGATTTACCGCTTTTGTGTAAGGGAAATAAGTCATATAAGGCTATACATTATGACGGGATGGTTCCTCTTTAAGAGTTCTCAAAAGTCATGCCATGCCATGATATTAACCTTGATATACATACGCTATCCATCACAAGTAGGTATTTAATTATGAACAAAATTCACCTCTTGACATCTTTTGATTTCAATGAATATCTTAGGATATTTCCTAAACTACAATATAAAACTGTGATATTTCACAGTTTTTAAAATGAGTCCAAACGCAGATAGTTATTACGAGCCTCTATAATTAATACCTAACCATTAGTGTTCAACTATTAAACCCATTTACGGCAGATAGGTTGACATTCGATTAAATGCATATTATTCACGGACAATACTTATTTCACAATTATTAAATGATTGGCTAGGCTCGATTTGTACGGACAGTACTCAAGGAAAAATATTGTGTGCTCGATATGTGTCACAAAACATTATTTTTTTTAACAAAATATTTAACTATGTGCATAACTTGCGGGTATGATTGCCTCAGGGAAAGATTTCCATTTCTTGTAGTAATCGATAAAAAAGTCTATAAGCAGAAAAAGGGTTAACTTGAAACTGAATCAAGTCACGCAATTTAGTAGCCTAGATCTACGTAAAAGAAAAACCAACATTTAATATTATGGGTTTGGTGATTTAAAGAATAGCAAACATTTCTCAAGTTCCATTCAGATTTCCTTGGTCATTAGCAATCAATCATCGGAGATTGGTGACTGCAAACTTGTACGGTGGCCGGCACATCACGCTACCCATTTCCGGTCAGTCCTCCTTGCTCTATCGCGAACAAATATCATTTGGCAAGAGCGAGAGAAAAAACGGGAATTGGGGTAACCTGATGTGCTGTTGACTGTACAAGTCCAAATTTGAACTCAAAATGCGGTTTTAATACATTTATAATTCTGGTGTCACTTTCTGCAGACCTGGCGAAGGTTGTTATTCCAACACTTGCCCAATTCACTTGTTCGACAGTTATCTAATCGGCGGTTAATTAAAGCTTTTAAGACAAACTGCACTGCATTTTTCTTTAAAGTTACATCAGATGATAGGGCCAGTTAACCCACTTATCAAAAGTACACAGTTAAGACGTAATCAAGAGTTTCTACTTCGCTTGCATGAGTGACTAAAAACTTCAAGAATATAAGGTTTATTATCTACTTAACATGGCATACTTAAATAAAATGTACCGACGAGTGAAATTACTTTTAAAATGCGATCTATAATATTGAAACTGCACAACTCAGCAAAATCGTTAAAGACTGCGGATGTTGAGTTACGCACGACCGTCAGGTCGGTAAATAGAGGGGTGGGCAATCTTAACCTAAATGAACAGATCTAGTTAAAGCCTGAGATCAAATACTAAAAACAAATTATCATTAAAATTAACAATCATTTGTCAAAGTTACAATAACAGTCCGAGCTTAAATCGACCACTGACATCACGTGACCTATAATTTGACCATCACCCTGACTATGACTGATCAATACCGGCTGTGGCTGCATCAAGCCACTAAGGCGTCAGAAAAAAGCAACTCATTAATTCGAGTTACTGCACAGTGGTAAGAGTGCGGCCTTCCGAGTCACCAGCTGGTCGCGAGTCGCGGCCACTGGAGAAATAGAAAGTGGGCTTATGTAACCGGTAAAATTATGCGCGGACGCGTCACCTGACGACACCGCACGCGCGCCGTGTTTGATTAACCCACTGAAACACATCCACTGTCCACTTGACAGTCCACGGGCTCCTATGAGAATAATTTTATTCTAATACTAATATGGAAATCGACTAAGTAGCTTTAGTTGCATAATTTTGCGATAAAACAAACAGGTTGTGAAACGTTATGGGTATTCGCGAAAATCAACAAAACCGGCAGTCGTGCCTATGCTAAAACTCAACTTGATTATGGTTTTCCTATGCGGATAACAATATAAAGATAATCAAGGTTCTTATTTAGGACAGATTCTGTAAATTTTTCTTTTGTCACACTGAACAGTCAACTTTCATTAAAATTGGTTTAGTAGGTACCCAGTGTGAGCAATGATCTGAATTAGGAAGCAAAAGGCAGAAGCTAGTGGAATAATATATAAGGAGCAAAAGTGAACTTTTTATTTAAACATCCAGGAAACGAATTAAGAAAGATATAGTGGACAGCGACTGAAAAGTCAAATGCATATACTGCATATATGGCTTGATCCAGAAAAGGGGTGTGGGTTCAATTATACGCGAAATATTACGTATATAATCGTACGATTTTGATAACGCCAGAGTGAGTGTGCCAAAGATATTAAAACGGTAAATGATAAGATATAATATTTTGAAGTAAATCCGTAAAGACAGTTTTGGCCGGTTTTATTGAGATTTCTTTAACTTTAGTGTAAATACTGTAGATACTTGACTTGATCATTCCAAATTACTAGACAGTAGCTTAAGAAAAGACAGAGGAATTATAAGTTAATATTTTTCTTACTACCGCCCAATAAACGTAGGCACTCACTTGAAAAGAGTGTCAAATTAAGGAAAGTAGCGAATTAGGGAAAGTGGCGAGTCGAGGCCAGACTCAGGGAGAGGTAAAGCCAACAGGTTTTTCGGTAAATATTCAGGACAAGAGAGACATTTAGTATAATTTCACCTGATATGAGTCTTAACTTGCTCCATAAAATCGGTATATTTGCTAAGCAAACGTCTTAATGAGGAGGTAAGTTAGTACGCTTTAAGGAGCCGCGTCAAAAGTGACAGCACTAGATAAAGCAAATGTGAATTCAGATGATGTGTTGACTAATACCGTAATATTTATCGACTGATAAGTAGTAGAAGTCTTTGGACAGCGGGAAATAAGCATCGTGAGACGGCTAGAAACTTAGCATCTTAACGATGAAACATGCGCTCGAAGCTTCAACTAAATAAATAAAGTTCGTGAGATACTGAATACATCGTTAGACAGGATATTCAAAACCAACGTTTCCATTTGGCTTGGCATACAAAAAATCCCGGTCGTCAACATTGTATTTTTTGTCGCGCACACTCGTATTATAATATTTCTGCTGCGTAGGCACTTGAACAAAAGTCAAGTTCAAGAATGTTTGCGTGTTTGGTTTAAGATTTGAATGGAAAGTACCCCATTGACGTCAACGAAGGACCAGGTACACTGGACGCAAATGAGAAATACCAACGAAGAGGTCCATCCGTATTTAATGAGATTTTAATATGAAAAGCGGTTGGAGTGACCGAGAAACATAAATATTTATTATTAATCACGGAACTGAGGGCGTAAATGTTGAAATTACTAATTCAATTAGTAGTGTCGGGAATTTTCGGTTGATAAATGAGTTTGGCGATTTGAGGAATAGCCTTTTCAGGGATTCATGAGCAATTTCAGTACCGGGAAATACTATTATGGAGGAGAAATAAAATTTTAGTTTTTTAGGTATCTACTTCTTAGGGTCAGACAGCTGGTATCGCAAATTATGTTCGACTGCAATGTATATAATCATGGCCTTAGCAAAAACAGCGCATTCAAAAAGGGGCATCACTTTTTCGAATACGCTTTTGATCCAACGAATTTGGTCACTTTGTCTTATCAGAAACGCAGGTTCACGGTCATTTGACTAAAGAAATAAGGAGGTAGGATAAGTGGAGATAAGAATTGAAAATACTAGAAATCAGCCCGTTTTAAGCCTCTTGTAATCAAAGCCATATCTTGACGGGATACAAAGCTCTTAAACCGGTCTTAACTCATAAGAACGTATGTAAGAAAGATTATGAAGGTGGATAAAGTGTGCCCGCAGTTCCATCAAAGGGTTTCTTCCCCATCGTTTCCCCTTGAAGTTTCTCTATAAAGCCTAAACAGCCTACATTATGCTAAAACAGGCACACGAAATGACACCTGATATAGGCTTAATTAACAAAAATAACATCTAGACCGCCGAAATAACGAAAACAATATTATAGTTAATTAGACAAACAGGCACTTAGGTGGCCTAGTTTTAGCGAGGCTAGACTTGGCTCGCTGACTGACATAACAGTCTCTAAATGGTTGTTTTGTAGCTACGTTTATCTAATAAACGGCGGAACATTTTTTGTCATAATACTGAGGGACATTTCAAGGTGTCATTTTGTTTGCCTGAAGTACTTTCTAAATAATTTCATTTCGCCAAAGTATTGTTTGCCCATTGTGTCATTTCATTTGCGAAAAGGACCATTAGCTAGAACGTTTTGTTGGCTAAAAAACGCAGTCACTGAGTTTTGTTTTCCGTGAACCTTTTTATTTTACGATTTGGCAATTGTTTTATATAGCGAAACAAAACGTGCTGCGAGTGCCAAAATGGAGAACGCTAGCATATTTTTCATAAAATAAGCAAATTTCTGTTAAAGGCTGACGTAAGCATCTGAGTCTGAAAAGTTAGTTGAAACCCTAACCTTGAATTTTTGAACTGAAACAACTAAAAATAGCGTTTCGTAAGGTTTTAGTAGCATTTTTTTCAGTATCTTTACACCTTGAACTTTTACACTTATAACATTTTTGCTACGAATGTGGCAAACAAGCATGCTGACTGCTTGATGTTGAGCAGTTACCGCAGCCTATGGTCACGTGCAACGCGAGAGTAATGCCCCTGGTGCATTACTCGCGCGTTGCCGACCCTACAAGTACTAAGGAAGAGAGAAAAACTAGGGTTTAGGGACATCTCTCCCGCGAGTACTGTTCCAAATGAACTACCGAGACATTGGGAATAGCAACAAAAATCAGTAACTTTACGCAATACGTAATAAGGCAGTTAATAACGCGAGTTAATGTGCGCCAAGAAATCCCGAACGTCATCCCACTGGGCAATATCCCCGTCCAAATTCGGCGGGTCGACATTGGCCGTGACCGGCGTCTGCAAACAGCGACCGTCTAACCGAATCGATACTCGGATTACTTTCCCGGGATCAAATCGATTATTTATTCCATGAGTCATACTCACACTGTGATACTTTTATTAATAAATATTCATAAAAAGAAATAAACTTAATTTTTGGGTAAAAAACAGAAGAAAGCACTGAATAAACGTCTTTTGGTTCGAATGAATTAAACTGAAATAAAATAATTATGTGAATATCACATTCATGACCTCCTGATAACCGGCCGCACAAAGTACTGTATGAGTCAACGGGCTGGTCAAAATAAAGACAATAATAACATTATCCACATTTAGTATCGACGAAAACAATTTCAATTCTGTTTATATATCAAGGCACCTCGTCTCCAAACTTAGTTACTAACTTACTTATTCATAAAACTCAAATAGCCCTACTACGGTACCCTTTTAATTACTGGAATGTTTTGTCTCTCATTCTAATTGCTCACTACAATCGCTAAAACACCAACAGCCCTAATTTAGCTTTTATGATAATGGGGGTAAGTATCTAAATAAGTATCAAGTTAGAGATAACTAGTTAAGTTTGTTTGGACACTGTCTGGGAAAGACCTTATTCGGCAACTTGGAGGATGTCTATTAAGATGCCGCACTCTGAATTCCAGATTAGGGTCGGTAAGGGCTATTCTTATGTAACGCATCATTTCGCTTTCATGCGACAAAAGCCCGTAATATTTAAGAGCTTTTGCAGGAAGCAAAATTAGTATTGTATTCTGATCGTAAGATTATTCAGTATGGGGCCTAACCCCCGAATTCACAAACGTCATTCAAGGTTGAGCAAGCCTGCACACTCATGCCGTACCCTAAATTGTAGAACTGATAGTGACAGACAGCTACAGTTGGAAGAGATGCTCAACTTTGATTTGCAATTGTGAATTCGGCGGTGAGTGAGATTTCAGTGATCCTTCGTACGACATACTCTGTAATTTGCTTTTGTCAAACCGTCAATCACTTTTTGGCTAGTCTATTAATTAGCACGCATCATTTTATGCTGACTACGTATTAGGTACTAATCGTCTTTTGTTAAATTATAGTACTTTTGTTCTATTACTGGGTAATAGCAATAAAATAACAAATGTGGAATTAAGACGACTATAATAGTTGTTTATTACAAGGAAGTAGAAGATTGACAGATAAACACAGAGTGTGTCAAAAAAGATAAAATTTAAATATAAAAACTACTGTGTTCTTATTACTGAACAGTGAACATGTAGGTTTCAACACCTCCCCGTAATAAGAACACCCTGTATAAACATATAACAAAGTACCTACACACTAAACTTTACAATTAACTAACTACACACTAAACTAAACAAAAAACAAAAGACAAATACAATACAGACAAACTCAATAACTGGCTTATAAAAACTTAAGACCTAAGTTAAACCTAAAGAGGACAGGCACTGGTAGTGTCTCAGTTTAGGTAATGGCTTTGTGAGAATGTCAGCTGTCATATGTTTTGTGGAGATGAAATCGACATGAACCCGCTTCTGTACAATGGAATCGCGAATGAAGTGATGGCGAATGTCGATGTGTTTAGTGCGAGCATGGAAACTGTTGTTTTGCGTGAGTTTGATGGCACTTTGATTGTCACACATGATCGTGATTGGTGGAGATGTGGTGAATATTTCTTTGATGAGTGATTGAAAATATATGGCTTCTTTGCTGGCTTCGCTCACGGCCATATATTCTGCCTCAGTAGTGGATTGCGCTACAGTACGTTGCTTGCGCGATTCCCACGAGACTGAAGATCCACACATCTTGAACACAAATCCTGTATAAGAACGTCTGTCTATTATGTTACTTCCGTAGTCTGCATCAGAGTAACCGATCATTTCTGACTGATTGTTAAAGGTCAACTTTATATCCTTGGTAGCTTTAAGGTAGCGAAGGACACGCTTAGCGGCCTTCCAATGTACCTCCCCGTAATGTGTATTGAATTGGCTCAAGACAGAGACTGTATGTGCTATGTCCGGTCTTGTACCAATGGAGATGTACATTAAGGAACCAATAAGCTGCTGATAAGGTATCTCCAAGCCAAGTTCATCGTCTTTGTTTGGTAGTGCGTGCTCATTGGCCCGCAGAGATCAGAATGTATTAATTCTAGTTTCGCTTTAGACCTACTTGTAGAAGTTTTAAATGGTTTTTTAGCCATTTTACCTTGTAAGCATGGAACACAAGGTATATCCAAACTATTGGACGAAAAACTTAAACCAAGTGCTTTACTTTTTAAAATATTTAAGGCCTTGGCATGTAGGTGACCTAAACGTCTATGCCACAGTATGGCAGACTCATTGCTGTTTTGTGTCAGACAGGCTTGTGTCTCTGACAAATCTAGTCTGTACATGCCTTTACAATTTGACGCTGTCGCTACGACATTTCCTGACACTTTGCAATCTTCTTTTTGAAGAATTGATGCGCCTTTTGGTGAAAAAATTACAACAAATCCCTTTTGAACTAAGTTACGCACTGATAATAAATTAGTAGCTAACTCAGGAACGTATAAGACGTCGGAAATTAGCTTAACCCTATTAGAGACTTGTAATGACACAGTACCTCTTCCTTCAGATGTAATCTGATTACCATTGGCCACAGTTATCGGTTTGGTCTCCGGTTTGAGGTTCAGAAACCAATCCCTCTTGTTTGACATATGAGCTGTTGCTCCAGAGTCGATAAACCATTCGGTAGTTGAGGAGGATGAACCTGTAGGATAAGCATTGAAACAAGATGAAAGTGTAACCTCAGATGTGTAATTTGTGTTATGTGATGAATGAGATGATGAGGGTGTACACTTTTTGTGTTTGTTTTGCCGTTTCCTACACTGAGACACTACATGACCTGTTTTTTTACAAAAAGTACAAGAAACACGCACGGGCACACGCAAACTATTTACATTCGATGTCAATGCTTGGGATGAGGTAAAATCACGATGACCTTCCTTCAGAAGCATAGATGCGACGGTATCTGTGGTCATAGGTGCACCAGAATGCTCAAATGCCATCACCATAGGACCGTAGCTTTCACTGAGTCCTGTCAGCATAATAATAGCCACCAGTTCATCATCTAGGCCAGCTTGAATGGCAATCAGCTCTTGGTGCACGCGACGAATATCATTCACGTAGTTCTCTATGTTCATGTACAGTTCTTGTTTGGCACTAAGAAGCTTCTTCATTAGCTGCAGACGTCTAGATAGGCCGCTGTCAGCATAGGCTTCTCGAAGTCTCGTCCAGGTTTCTGCTGCTGTTTCCGTAGACATCACTATAGGGTATAGATGCTCGCATATATTTAAGCAAATTTTTGATCTTGCTTTGGCATCTCTGCGTACAAAGTCCGTTACCTCTTGAGCAGGGCGAGTGACGCAGTCCCATAAGTCACTGTCAATGAGGAACATCTTCATGGCGAAGCTCCAGGTAGCGTAGTTGCTACTGCCTTGTAGCTTGGCGAAGCTCGGCGTACCACTGGCGACGACGATTGCTGACGAGCCGCTGGGGGCTGTCAAGCCGCTGGTTGTGGCCGGCTGTTCTCGAAGTATCCCGTTGACTTCCATAATTTTATAATTTCACGTACAACACTTTTATGTCGTCAGACTAAGGTCCCATAACCTTCTATTACTGGGTAATAGCAATAAAATAACAAATGTGGAATTAAGACGACTATAATAGTTGTTTATTACAAGGAAGTAGAAGATTAACAGATAAACACAGAGTGTGTCAAAAAAGATAAAATTTAAATATAAAAACTACTGTGTTCTTATTACTGAACAGTGAACATGTAGGTTTCAACATTTTGTGAAAGAAAACATGTTCGAAAAGAGCAAGTAACTGACTGCTGAGTTTCTTGCAGATTTATTTCAGTACAGAAAAACTGTGGTTGTCACATTATGTTTGCGTACTTTGTATATTCACATTACTATAAATTTTGTATATTATCAAAATTGAAAACTGGTGAAGTCATCTCATTGTAACAGTTCTCCTATGTTGTTGATAGGCACATTAATTTTGTAAATGGTAATATTTTATTCAAATAAGTCCATATTATTTGAAGACATGTTGAATTGTTGAGGTCTGTTTGAATATATTTGTTCTTAATTCCTTCGCAATGTTTATGCCTTTCTGGTTTTTGTTAAACTTGAAAATTTGCGTAAATTTACATTTGAAATCATGCGGGTAGTCAGCGTTCGATCACCGAATTAAGTTTAGAAATTCTGCCATGATCTACCTTTTTTTTAAACACAATTGTGCTTTTGGTAGTGTAGTATTCTACTAAACTACTATTGACATGACATTGACATTGACATCTGTCGTCTCGGCTAAGCACTGCGCGGGCCACGTGACATAGCGGGGAGTGAGCGCTAGAGCGAGTCAGTCTATCACTGGCAGGCGTGGAGTGAAGACGTGGTGCATAGCAAGCGAGCCGATATTAAAGTACTTCCACATTATTCCTAGTTCTAGTGTTAGTGTTCATCAGTTAGTGTTACACGAGAACACTACATTTTGGCGACGAGGTAAAAAGGATATCTGTAAGTAAAAAGCATGATATATTTTCGTAGTTTAAAACAAGGAGGAGAAGACTTGTAATGATAAACACAAAACTATGATAAAACATACAACTTCTACTGTATTTTAAACCAATTGCGGGCGTGATACTTGCTAGACAAATTCCAGTGTCAGGTGGAATAAATTATTAAACTTAACATTCATATGCAGAAGTCCACACGTACACACAAAGTGTACGTTACAGGTCAAATGCACGTTGTATTAGCTATCCTTTCAATTCCTGAAGGTACGGGAACAAAGACAACAATTCGTGCAAATGCTCGGTTGAGGCGTAAATAACAACTTCTCCCCGTTATATTTATTGACTACCTTAGCTTGTACTTTAAATAAAGAGATTAAAATTGCAAAAATATTAACAAACGTCCCATTCTCATACTCGTATTAGGTTATTTAAAAATACGAGATTGAATAAGAAACCACAGTGGTTTTATGAATGTTTTATTAATATGTAGGCAGAACCTATTAGTTTATTAGTATGCATTGTAGAGATTATGCAACAACACGGTATTGTTGCATTGATTTAACAATAATCGGTATTCGTTATCTCTTTACATAAAAGAATCAATAGCTGTTCATTGGTCTATGTAGGGCTTGGCTCATTTTTGTTTTGAAATATTGGCGGAGGTTAGGTTGGAAAAGTGAGTGAACATGAATAAATGCTTCTTAGTGGCTACACAGCTCTTGCCAGAGTGGTTGAGGTCACCATTATGTATCAGGTATGTATGTATCATAGATAGATAGATAGACGCTTCGTTGCATACTAAATTGACATATTGGTGTGTAATATAATATATCCACATTAATGTACAATTTAGGTCTTGTCGCTGGAGGCAGTCTCTTCCAGACAGCCTACAAGCGAAGGAAATATGATAGAATGGATTCGCAAGTGCACAAATTTAAGATTGGAAATTGTCTACATAAATAAGAAATAAAATACCTAAAGGTAAGTACTAACCTTAAGCTTGTTACGGGTAAACAAAATAAACATAATGTTTGAAATACCCAAATGAACAATAATATACAAGTATACAGTGGTCTGTCCACCTCATCAGCGGTCTACTACGTGGATTGGTGCCTTGCATTTTCCCTTGTACCACCAGAATCACGAGATGTTCTATGTAATCGTTACCACGACGAGATATATGGCTGAAGAACGTCAAGATTCGTGACGGCACTGTGGTGGCGAAGAAATGCTAAGAAATGGATATGGTGGAACACATTTTGGTTTTCTCTTGGTGGCTGTTTCTACCGGTCAAACACTGTGTGTTTGACAGCAGAGCCACGTCTGTCGGGACAGCTGGTAATTTTACAATAAATTAAAATTAAAAAAAAAAAAAAAAAACATGAACTATCGAAGATAAAATAATAAGTAAATTATTAAGAATCGTTGTAGTTTAGTCGAAATACATATGTTGAATAGTTTATTCCGAGTATGTTGTTACATGGTGCGTACTTCTCTACAGAAGTAAGGGTGTTGTCTTCTGAAATAGCAGAGCTTTACTAACCACCACCACTTCAGGGTAGGAGGTGAGAGAACGCTCTAAGAGAACTGATCAGAGTAAGTATTGTTGTTTAATTTTTACACTTAATAAATGATAGGATTTGAATAGTAGGTACTAATTGTATCGTAACTCAGCGTATCTTTTAGCTATGTTACCTACACTATATGGGGCAGATATTCTGCAGTGGCATCTCACTTCACTTCGAAGTGAGATTGTATTTTTACGTTTAGTGGAGCTTAATGTTACTGCGAGTGTGATCGTTTGAATGATGAGAGCTAGGCAAAATGTCCAAGATTATTTTGTACAAATTAGGGAGAAAACCCTAAACCTTCAAGGTGAAGCCAAGGGACGAATAATCTTCCCTAAGGATCCGGTTGATTACATCTCCTACGATTTAGGCTGTAAACCAAGAAATAATGTTTTTGCATTTGAACAACGATTATAGCAAACGTCAGGTACCTACTTTGTACCATAACTAGGTAAAGCATATTATGTGAAATGTTAATTCAGGTTATAATATTATATTTGAGTCGCAACGGTCTTTTGAGCGCAAATTGAAAAGGGTGGTCATGGGTTCAACTCCCATTGCAGCACTGGTTTTCGCTGGGGAAAACAAATAATTGTATTGAGTCAGGATGTTGATGATGTAAGCACAACTAAAGACCTTGATTGGAGTAGGAGAATACATTGTAATATTCAGTAAATTCACTTAAGAATTTAATATACCTACCCTGCGGTATTATAAACGAATCTCTCAGATAGTTACTTGTATACCTAACTATTACAATGTGATGCATCGAATGATTCGGAACTATATTCAACTAAAGTTTTACTCGTTCAAAGGCTGCGCGTGGGTCTGACTCGTAAACAGCCTACATATATTCTATAATTTTATCTAAGCGGCTGTTATTATATCCTAACTGGACTGGTTCTGGTGTTCTTATTCTATTGAATTCATTTAAATTTTAACTTCATAGGCTATTTTCTGAAGCGTACAAATTCTATTCTTTTTGAAATGAATAGTGATTTTCTTGTATTTAATAAATAACTTATTATAAAACTTAATTTTATGGCGTCAACCTTAATAAGGTTGTCCGACGCAAAAAAGGGAATGATAGGTATGATCATTACCTTGTTTTGATTGTAATAACTTGAGTTTTGGGAAAAAACTAAACATAAAAGGTGACTATGTTTGACACAACAGTATTTTGTTGAGTTGTGTCATAATTTAGATCATTCCGTCCGGGTGTTTTGCTATATGCAATATATATATAATGACGGTACGAACCTTGTGACGTTAAATCCAAGTACAGATTGCACAAGCTAATTGTGATAAATATGGCGGCATTAAATTGCGATAACTGTGGCATTAAATTGCGATGACAGTGGCATTAAATTGCGATAACTGTGGCATTAAATTGCGATGACAGTGGCATTAAATTGCGATAACTGTGGCATTAAATTGCGATGACAGTGGCATTAAATTGCGATAACTGTGGCATTAAATTGCGATGACAGTGGCATTAAATTGCGATAACTGTGGCATTAAATTGCGAGAGGCATTAAATTGCGAGAGGCATTAAATTGCGAGTGGCATTAAATTGCGAGAGGCATTAAATCGCGAGTGGCATTAAATTGCGAGAGGCATTAAATTGCGATAGGCATTCAATTGCGTTGGCTTGTGTATAAGAGGTGGTTAGAGGCATTGAATTGCAATGAGGTAACCCATCCATACATTAAATTGTTGGAAGGTAACCCATGCATTCGAGAAATTGCAATCAATTATTGCGCAGAAGATTAAAATGCATTAAATTGCGTAATGTTATGTTCTGCATTCAATTGCATTAAAGTATAATGGGGACCGTACCGAGAAGGAGTCTCTACGGTTGGCATTAGATTGCGGAAAAAAAAAAAAATATGTTGTTTGTAAAGTAGGTTTACGATCGAGATGTTTACGTGATAACGGCATTTCACGGAATGACTGGCAGCGCTCGAGATGAGACGGGAGATCGGTCCATCTCTCTCTCGTTATACCTGCGATCGCGCTCGTGAGGTTTTGGTGTGACACAAGTTTCTGAACATGTCACCTGACTAAAACGATTTTAAAGACAAAAAAAAAAAAAAAAAAAAACAATATTAGGTTTAGTGTCTACAACAGATTATTGCCCAAATAGTGTGCCGAACGTGAGGGTGAAACGAGCACGGTAGCTGTTCGATTGGAGAAAGGAAAATGTTGGACGGAAAGAGGATGCGGGATATCGCGGATGAAATAGTAAAAATTGTAAACTGCCCAGCAAAGAACCAACTGTGTTGGAATGATTTGGAATAATGCAACTGTTACACATCTACATTCCAATCTTCAGAAAAGGTTCCTGCCATATGGAAGTGAATACCTTACCTTAAAACTACTAAGATTTTTTCAGAGCAACTTGAAAGTGAAAACAGATCGAAAATTCTGAATTTTAACGAAAAAAAAAAAAAAAAAAAAAAACGGCGAGATTCGCTTGTGTGCGATAGATATGAACGGGCTAATTTAGCCATCAAATGGGAAAATCATCTATTGGCCATAATGGATCAATTGTTACTAGTCCGGGTGCCTTAGGAGCTGCACTTGTTCAGATCGATGACAAAGGACTTCGCATAGTCGGTTTTGATAATTAAACACGAGCTTTGTTCTGGGCAGCAGAATTTTTCAATAATATGTTCTTATATGGAAAACTGATACCTAGTAAGGGACCAGGCCCTTAGGAAATCACTTTTGGTCCCAAGTCCAAGCCTTGCGCCTCTATTGAATGAAGAGTGCTGAGAATGCTGTCGTATAAGTTCGAAGTCGAATACGTTAAGACTATGCAGACGATCACAGTCCCGACCGGCGTTACAATAATTAGATACGGCCATCATATTGTTGAACAAACTAGACTCATTGCACTACCTTTGAAGGAAAAACTAGTGCAATCACGCAGGACTCGGAAACACAAGCAGTTAAAGCGGGACTGTACACCGATAAATGGGACAACACAGAGAAGAACTAAGGTTTTTTTATTTATTTAAACAGTGTATCAACAGTATATTTGTACATAGAGAACAAGGTATTTGAACATGAGCCAATTACTGAAACATATAATGCTACTTAAAATAATAACATGCAAAATTTGAGTAGGTCATTTAGTTAAATTAATTATAAAAATGGTTGCTAGTGAAAAATTAGTTATTGAGTGCAAGTGTGTGTAGTGGTTGGTTTACAAGGACGCTCGAAGTGAACACAAATGCTATACTAAGTGCGACTTATTTAAATTTTTCTAAGAACAGAGTCAGAACAGAACAGTTTGTGCAGAACAGGAAATAATGCTCTATTTTCAGTGCTGTACCTCACTTACCGCCACAGAATGGTGAAGTGGAGCGACAAAATCGCACAGAACAGCCCTATTTATACTGTAACAGGAACTATGACTAATAAACTACCTAAGATGCAGGATATGACATCCAAGGATCTCGAAACAATGGATTTAGTGGAGATTAAAAAAAAAAAAAAAAAAAAAAAAAGAGAAAGTAGCGTAGCATTGACAAGTGACAAGTGGTTGATAACGCTAAGGCTAGTTTAACAGAATATAACATGTAAGTGAGGTTGAGGAGGAAGAGGTATAAATAAACCAAAGAGCAAATTTAATTGGATGATTTGAAACAAACGTAAATGATAATGTAAATTCATACAAAAGTAAAAAACTCGTTAGTTAGATTACAATGTAAGAATGAGACACTTAAATAAAACACAGGTTGGAGAAATTGTTTTCATCGAACTGAATAATAATATTCATAAAACTAAAAACAATTTGAAACAACTATAACAGAAGTTAAATAAAAATAAAACAAGGGAGGGATGTAGTATTCTACTAAACTACTATTGACATGACATTGACATTGACATCTGTCGTCTCGGCTAAGCACTGCGCGGGCCACGTGACATAGCGGGGAGTGAGCGCTAGAGCGAGTCAGTCTATCACTGGCAGGCGTGGAGTGAAGACGTGGTGCATAGCAAGCGAGCCGATATTAAAGTACTTCCACATTATTCCTAGTTCTAGTGTAAGTGTTCATCAGTTAGTGTTACACGAGAACACTACAGGTAGTATCGATAGTAAAAATATGGTTGCGAAAGTATGTCTGTTTGTTACTTTTTCACGCCTAAGCCGCTGAACCAATTTTAATGAATTCCGGTATTACGTTATATGGGAACTCTGAGAAGGACAAGGACAGGCTATATTATGTCGCATAATTTAGCTTGATGGGGTGTAATAGGGGTTAAACATTTGTAGGGAGAACCGATTTAATAAATACTTTTTTGCCTGACTAAATCCCCTGGTACGCGACCTCAGCTCTTAAGCGACGATGAAGGAAGGTTCTGCAACTTTCCGCCAACATCTGTCAATAGTCTTAAGTAAATACTCTTTAATCTGTGGTCCTAGCGACGGGCCCGCCCAAACTAGTCATTAAAACATACGTCACCAGTGGCGAACAGTTCAATTACCCGCACCAGTAAGTAATGTTGTTTCTAATCATAGTCTTCACATCATGTATTGACTTTGAAGCTTGTATAAACAAAATTATTATTTATTAGTAATCTCCAAGAACTGACGTACATGCATGTAAAAATAAACACTACATGGACCTAAACACACGTACGTACGTACGTATATACTTATCATAATAAGTGAGTAAATGACTTGGTAAATAACTCTTAAGCACTTGTGAAATCATCGATCAACATTGAGTGCTCATCTTTTTACGTAGTTGACTTCCTAGGTCAGATTTGAATCGCAAACGTTGATATTTCTAGAAGGTAGTAAAACTTGCTATTTCTGGTAAATCACAAAGCGATCAGTTCTAGATAAAATTAACGATAGAAAATTGTTATGATCATACTGACGCAACGACATCAGATCATAATATTGATTCATGTAACATATGATTAGAGAGTTAACTTTTTTGCAAGCAAGTGGGTAAACATAGGAAATGTTTGAAAAGACGTACCTAACTGCCCAGTTTTTCAATTCAGAAACTGTCCGTGGGACGCCGGAAGTAGTCACATTATGTTTGTAACGTATATACAACCTATTACCAACC
Organism: Udea ferrugalis; assembly: GCA_950022985.1. NCBI lineage: Eukaryota > Metazoa > Arthropoda > Insecta > Lepidoptera > Crambidae > Udea > Udea ferrugalis. Next base: position 3,191,847 of record OX465521.1, read on the forward strand.
TCTTCGAGTTAAATACAACACTACTTTGTAGAACACGGTCAGGTCAAAACCATTTGTTTACGTTAAAATCTTAGAAGATAAAAATGAGTACTCTTTCATTTTTCATTTTCATTTAAAGTTAGAACATAAACTACCGAACGTATTCTAAATGACAAAAGTTGGACCTTGTTCGAGATTACATTTTTGGCAACAGTCCAAGAAAAACTTTACCGTGTTAGAATAAGGTCCAAACTGGTTTGTCTCAGATATGTAATATTAGCTTCAATTGAGTCCAAGTCAGCGGTAGACCTATATCATATGGGTAGAACAAATGAAAAGAGACAAAAACAACTTTTACGATAGCATAATATCTGGAAAGGTCTACATGAAGATTGAAGGTACATAACTTCTGTATGTCTATTCTGGGACATTTCGTCATAACACGCCACGAATTCTGTTCTGTCCCCAAGAGGGCAACTCCTGTTCGTCTGAGCATGTTGTTGTAATGTAATTCTTTTGGAGTAAAAATGATACTTGAAGTGCGAATTTTATGTTGAATACTTGGTACGATTTTGCACTGGATTTTATTGTACAGTCGGGGAATGAAAGCGTTGACCACCCTAAGATCTATTTTTGCTTGCTCAATGATGACATTGAGCAAGTATCATGATTGACTATTGGTTCAACTGTCAATCGTGAAGGAACATACGTCTAATCAAATTTTGATTTTATTCTCATACTTTTTAAGCATACTTTTTGAGATACTCTAGCCTGCTACAAAGTTTAAAAAGGTAACATGTGCTTGCAACGCGTAAATGAATTTATTTGAAAATTGGTTTTTTTTTTTTTTTTTTTTATTTGGTTTACAAAACTGAATTTACAATTTTCACTAAAGTATAAAGTATAGCTAAGTTACACGTACACTATTACTGTAAACTCTTCTAGATGTAAACACCGCATGCAAAAGTGTTCAAAAAATAAATAAAAACTGTTTCAAATTAGGATCAAGTTAACAAAAGTAGAAAACAAGATACATTTTATAAACTATTTATGATGCATGAGCAGCCATTTGCTGCTTGCATAGTAACTTTTTCAAATTAGCTTTAATTGAGGCAGTAGAACCAGAAAATATATCAAGATCAGTACGGACAGCGTTACAGCTAGATGCCATGCGATAGAGTGGCGAGTGCTGAGCAAGGTTTGTTTTGCATTCAGGTAAGCAGAATGTTTTTCGATTGTGTAAGCGACTACTAGTGCGTGGTATACAGAAAGAAAATTGTTCCAGGGTATTCGATGAATCCATTAAACCATGTAGCAACTTGAAGGCGAAAACTATATCCACCATTTTCCGACGGGTGTTAAGTGGTTCCATTTTGTAATGTGAGAGACGCTCATCATGGTTAACCTTTTCATTCCGCGACTTTACAAGAAACATGAGTTTTCTTAAACCTACGTCCTTTTCTTTGGTCTCTTAAAATTACGTTAGCTCTACAAAAGAAAAAGCACTTAAAAACTTAATTACATCTTTTCATTTAAGGCAGCATTAATACATTTACGGAATAATTTCATTAAGTTAAGTCTTAAAATAAAGCTCAATGGATTTCTGAAACAATTTTTAGATTGCACATTAATAATAAAATTTGTATTATTTTAAACTTTATTTATTCCCATCGCAGATTATGCGAAAGGTCTTTAGTCGGCATCCAAAAAGGCATCTTACTTTTTGCTTCTGCTAAGACAGTGTTTTTAAGAGGTCTTATGAATGGGCGAGCTCAATGGGGGACACCCATACAGCGGGAACCGGCTGGAGCTGAGCCAAGAGTTTATTAGGTACCTACAGACGAGCGATGACGTCACGCGGCTGAGGCAAGTGCAAATAATTGAGACATTGATCAGAGTTAACTTTGCCACGTGATCAATGGAAACCTACTTGACAACTCGCTGTATTTAAGAGATGAGGAGGTGCCTATAAAAACCATTGACGACTTTAAGCATGAATAGATTACAATAATTAAGGAAAAAAATATGTTATAAATTATAATAATAGATTAACACGTATACCCATTGTATTATTAACAACATATTCAGGAAGTGTATATTATTTTAAATTATTTCTTTCATTATTATTTACCAGTAAATTACGAGCCACTTCAGTCGCTCAAACAAGCCGCAGCACTGAATTAACTTTCATGAAAATGGGGGTTAGAATTCCAACTTGATAGGAACTAAGATAGGAAATACAAGTAAGAAACTGTAATTTTACTGCAGCTGATAAAAAGTCAGACTCATCATAATCACAATCTTGCTTCATGATAAATATACTAGTTGGTAATTTCAAATGATGTAGACATGGGCCCTGTTAGGGCACTGCAAAATAAAAATTTAATAAATTTTAATAAAATAAATAATAATAAATAACAACCAACATACTAAGTATGTACCTACTTACTTAATCAATTATCAATCAAAGTAAGTTAGTATGACATAACAGCACTGTTTTTAAATAATCTGTCGTGTTGTAATAATGATTTATTGGTCTAATAAATGTTGTCTGATCAATGAAAAATCTGCCATAAGTGTACAACTCTAAGATATAGAACTTTCAACATAATAATTCAAACAGAGTAGGTAAAAATGTAAATGTTGAAGCCATATGTACACACCTGTCTAAAATCGATTATTATTAAAACATAGGCAGACCAAGAATAAATTATGAACTTTAAAACTAGAATCAAGGACATTTTTGGTTAACACCACGAATACCTCTCGAAATTGAAGTGACTATTTAAGATTTTGTTATCGTAATGAAACTCGAATGTTAGTCGAATGAACTAAACTTTTCGGAATCGTTTTGCACTGTTTTCTATGACATAAACGGCCTATATACGTCCCACTGCTGGGCACAGGCCTCACCTCAACTTTGAGGCGGATCGAGCCATACTCCAACACGCGGGCTCAGTGCGGAGGGTTGGAGCTGTTTTCTATATTCATACTTTACCGAGAACGATGGACACATGGCTAAAAATCCAATCCGTTAGTTTACCTCAATGACTTTCAGCAAATATCTTTTGGACATAAGGTCAATAATGTTGCTAACGATGGACTTGTGAACTAGAAATCCGAAACCACGTTGGGACTTTTGTTCCCCCCTTACAGTACCAGGTTACCAGGCTTCAGGGTTAACGATTACTTGATGTCCTATTCTCCTCCTCGAGCCCTGAAGGTGCGTTACAATGGGATTCTCCGCACCCACTTTCCTGTAATGATCATGTCCGCTACAAGAGCCCTGAAGCCGGAGACTACAGGCCTAAATGCTTTGTCTGTAACTCGACTGGATGTACTGAGCGAAAGTGAGGTGAGCTTTGAGCTGTGACGTGTTAGTCTAGCTCTTTTAGGTCTTGTTTACTATTATGTACCTAAAAAATTACAGAAGTCAAAAATACAATTTCCATAAATTCTAATGATGTTTTAAAATAGAATGTTATGCATTTTAGCAAGGCAAACGGCAGTGACACTTTGAACTCTAGACATTTCCTACTACCTAGCGTAAATACCTCATGTGGCACATGTTTAGCAAAAACATTCATAGCTTTAACCTCTTAAATTCCACGTGATCCTAGGAAACGTGCGTGGAACTATCGAGAAATTGTTTTCAAGGCATCTGTTGTCTGTGTGTCAGGGTAAACTGATTGATATTGCAAAATAAACATATCAACAGAACAAAAAAAAGCCTTCGAGAACTCGCAATCAAAAAAAAAACTTTTGAGAACTCGCAAATGAACAGTCTCTGAAACACCCAGCTCTACCCAGCTAGCATTGGGTAGACCTGTAGGTCCTGGATTACATTTCATTCAGACTGTCGATCAGTACCGGGATTTTAGTGAGCCCGGGTAAAGTTAGGTTTACATACTTCATTCTAGTGTAACCTCTAGATTCATAATAATAGTAAATTCAGCAGATTTGCGAAACTGGAATCAGAATCAGAAAACAAAAACCACAAGGGTAACACTCAACCACCAACCTCAATTACCCTTATAGGTTATTAAGTAATTTCTTTTATGAGAATTCAAAATGACATTAATACCTAGGTCGAAACAATACTTCTACCCATGCATATCAAACTGATATAACATTGTTCTTAAATGAGGGCCGGCGCAAGTTCATAAGTTCAATGTTATTTCGGCGTGGGCCGTGGGCCACAGCCGGTGCAGACTATTGTTAAAACTATTGCAAAATGCGTCTTATGTCAGCCGCATAAGATGCCCCTATGTAAAGGTTGATGTGTGCGCCTCTGTACAGTTAACGCCAAAAGTGCCTGATCACTTTAGTACTTTGTCATAGTGGCTATTCTGACAGCTCCTTCATAAGTTCTATGACAGCTAAAATTAATACGACATGGTACAAAAGTGGCACTAGCTATAGGCACTGTCGTTGACTTAACTAGTATTTTCGACTGCCATCTAGCGATCAGAAAAAAAAACAACAGCTGGAAATGCAAGTGTTTTCAAGCGTGGAGGCTCAACCCCAGAATGTAGTTATCGATCGCTACAATTAATTAACTTAATTGCCACTGCTAACTGTTCGTTAAAGTTTAATAAGCGTGTAACGTATCGCATCTGGCAGATATTTGAGGATAAATCAATGTTTATTTTTTCTACGTTTTCGTTGTTGTATTCAATGTTCACGCACTGAGAAATAAGCAATCAAGCTAGGTACTACTCTCAATTTTTACCAACGCCTTGACACCTGGGATTATACCTATTTCTTTTGAGAAATATTCATTTCGTGTTGCTATATTGGACGACCGAAGATCTTGTATCATCACCGGTGCTAGCTATAATGAGCTGAAAAGTTTTGTCGAGTTATTATCTAACTACTTATTTCAGCCAAACTTCCGAAAAAACTTAAATCCACGCGGACGAAGTCCCGGGCGGCCGCTAGTTTAATAGGTAATAACGCTGTGGACTTTGCACCATAAAAAAGCATTTACCTACATTAATTTGGCATAGCTTTTAAACAGAACTACGCACGGAGTTAAGGATTATTGTTCTATTGTAAAACTTCTTAAATGGTAAGTACATAATCATTGACGTAAACTTTACAAAGTAATACACCAACGAATAAAATACTTTATTTTTTGCGTTTCGCTAAAAGTCGAATGATTATCGAAAACCTCGTAATACAAATGCAAACAACCGTGTTGTATTGTATCACAACAATTTTTTTAATCTGGCGAGTTTTGATTTTGAATGTTAGATGGTACTGACGATGTCAGTGACACCTTGACTTTGTCAAAAAAAATCCTTCGACTATACATACCTACATCATTTTTTTTGCGTATTAGCTTTTCGATGACGACCGATTTGGTGTAACGTGGTAAGAGTTGGCTACTACATCAGAGGTCGCGGGATCAATCGCCGCAGTGAATAAACAATCGTGTAGATGAATTTGTCTATTGAATATTATTTATTTATACTTTAATGCACAAACAAGTACAAAATGCGGACTTAATGCAAATAGCATTCTATACCAGTCAGTCACTGGGTGAGACAGATATGCTGTTGGCGGTGCAAAATTCGAAATTAGAAAGAACTAGGTAGTAGACTATAGCCAATGGACTAAGGAATAAATACTATGAAAATATGTATTTTGTGTAAATATGTCACACTTTTAACCAATACTTTAAATATAAAACAATTAACGCTTGTTTTATCGTCAGTTTTGAAACTGCGCCTGTCTATATGATAGTCACGAAATAAGCATATAAATCTACAAGATAAGCCTGCACGACCGGCCGATATTCGCCATTTTATTACTAATTTAATGGATTATGCTAACGTTATCCACGCTTATTATAGTTTTATACAAAGCACCTGCAAAATAATATTACGTAAAACTCCACCACAAAATGCCTTCGCAAAAGCCCCTTACCACAGAATATGCAAAAGTATCCATCTTTAGTATGTAAAGGGCATTCCCCCTCCTCCTGTACCTCGTGTAGCCAAATACCTAATACCCTCTGGAAACGGGCCAGTTTTCAAGCTGGCCGGGTGACTGGGGTTCGGTCCTCATACTGAGTAGTGCACCAGGGTTGTTGCGGAGAAATCTGCATCCGCATAACAACAACCGATGCCGAAATTTAATTCGAGGGTAGTGCAGTGACAGATTAAAACTATACTCAAATTGAAGGAATTATAATTTGGTCAACTTAAATTAGTTGGACACTTAGTTTACATTAAGTAACAAATGCAATAATGGCATATGAAAATTACTAGAATTTTACTTTAAAAACAAATGTTCAGTCAGAAGTAAGTAGGCCTTAGTTAGCGGGGCCCGACTTGGCGCGGGGCCCGTAGCATCAGCTTGTATTGCTATTAGGCTAATCGCACTGGGATAAGGTGGCTTTCACATAAACACTGTTCACTAACTTCGAAGAATTATAGTTTTAAAACACTATTTGAGGTTAATTCTAATTCAGCCTCCTAAGCCGATTTTTATCATTTGTTGGAAGACAGCCTGTTTATCAATTTAATTGGAATTGATGAAACATTCGAAAAGTCTTTTCTAAACAGATATAATGAATAGCTAATTGTGTTCCTAAGCACAAAACTTGAAAACAAGTGCATAAATTCGTCTAATTTCTTGCTGAAGTCAGAAGTAGGTAGTATACACCATATTGCACTGAACAGTTACTGATAGCTTTAGACAAAATGACGTCAGGTCAGCTTATAATACTCGTATATGATGACGACAAAGTGCTCTTATTAGTTAACGACGACATTTATTTTAGCAGATGTACTTGCTCATTTACCCAAAATTGATAGACTAGTCTGACAGCGTGTTGACTTTCCCCTATTACACGCGAGTAGAATACATCATGCAGGCACGCGCGAACCGTCAAAATGGCTGGCTGCCTACGTGATGTAGGTAGCTGACTGGAACGCCAGCGCTACGTGATGTTACATGTGGAAGTAGCCAGATCAGCGTGGGAGACACGCGTGTATATCCGCTACGGTCGGTATCTCACATCTGCGCAGACACGTAACGTTCATCAAGCTCAGCTTGTAACTTTGAATATAGTAGTTTTGAAATATTAGTTGTGTTGCAAAAAAGAAAAATATACGAGTTTGTAGACTTAAAACTATGAAAAACGAGCTAGCTCATCAGTTCACAGATCAAAATGGTGGGTTCGCCCGGAAGGCCCATGTCGTACTGTGTTTCAGCGGAAGAATACCACCTAACTGAGTGTAGGCTAGCAGGCCTAAACATCAGACACGCAGATATAAGACCTCGAGAAAAACGTAAGAAAAAGACTGTCTATTTTCACATAATTACTGTTTTTGTGTGTTGTATTGTTAGTGTACACAAGAGAGGTCGCACTCGGAGTCACTTCAGGAATCTTTCTTTTTCGTATAAATAAACCCCACAATAACAAACAAGGCGTTTTTTACTCACTACAGGGCCATTATTACAATCTCTTATAACCTGACAGTTTTAGTTACAAGCCCATCTTTTGAGCTGCATATTTACCCTCGCAAGTCGTGTTTCGTGTGAGAAATAGTGTAAAAAAAACATAATTTTTCTTAATTGTTGTAGTAACTTCGAGGACGAGGTGAATATAATTCAGTTGGGTTGGGCAGCGTTTGGGAAGCTACGTCGAGTCTTCACATCGTCGATCCCACAGTGCCTAAAGACAAAAGTCTTCAATCAGTGCGTCCTACCCGTCATGACATACGGAGCCGAAACGTGGACACTAAGGGCACGGCTGGTCCACAAATTTAAAGTCACTCAGCGGGCTAAGGAGAGGGCTATGCTCGGCGTCTGCGAGATCAGAAATGAGGTGATACGGCAGAGAACCAAGGTTATCGACATATCCCACCGGATTAGCAAGCTGAAGTGGCAGGGGGCTGGCCATGTTAGCCGTAGAACCGACAACCGTTGGAGTAAACGTGTTCTTGAGTGGAGACCGCGTCTCGGCAAGCGTAGTGTAGGACGTCCTCAGGCAAGGTGGAGTGATGATCTGCGCAGGATGGCTGGCAGGATCTGGATGCGAGCAGCCGAAGATCGAGTACAGTGGCGTGCAAAGGGAGAGGCCTATGTTCAGCAGTGGACTACAACAGGCTGATGATGATGATGATGATGTAGTAACTTATATTGCATGTTTTAGCCTTATTTCAATGAATGAAAAGACGTAAACTGAGCTGTAAAATGATCATAATAAGGCCCCAGTCTGTCCGTCACATGCCTCGATCGTTTGCCGGCGTGTCACTCTTGCACAATACAAGATTTGACCCCTAATCTAATTTTGTCGGGTTTCCTCCTTAGCAGAATTACCTACAGTGTAAATAATACAGGGTAATTCCCACGGAACAGTTCACGTTTATAAAAGCCGTTTAATTTGGATTAAACTGCGGTTTCAGGGTTGTTAGTGTAAGTATGTTGAAATTACACACACAAACGTTTTCCTTAACGGGGAAAAGACTGGGCCTGTTTAGCGATATTTGACTCCCTAACAAGTTTGGTTTGCGTTTAAGAAACTCAGAGTTTACGAAGTTTGCTGTAAGTACGATTTAGAAAAAAAAAGGCTTTTTGCTGTGGTTATGGAAATTTTGGCAACAGCGGCTTTTCAGTGATTAAGGCGGTTTTTTTGGGTTTTTTTAAGACTGTCTTTTTTACAGTTATTTATTCTTTAATGATTTATTAAGAATGGCGGACATGATAACAACAGGATTTCTCTATCAACGAATTCCACAGTTCAGAGTAGACGGTGACGTCACACGATTTGAAAATAGCTGTAACTCAGGTTTTTGATTTCTCTTATAAGAGTTAGTTTATTGTTTTCAGAAATTAATATCAATATTGTGTTGATTGCAACTCAAATCGAAATGAATCACACTCTGTACCTAGCAGACCGCATTAATCACAGTATTTAGTAGATATAGATACGTTGTTATTTGATAGTTTTAATCTCATTAAGTACATAATTCTGACATATTGGCATTATTAGACTGATTATTAAGATATTGGTAATGTTCCTAGGTAGATTTTAATTCAATTCCATAATTAATTTAGATAGGATGCAGACGTCCAATGATATCACTCTATAACTATGAGCACGATTTAAATCTCTGCTATGAACCAGGATCCACGCTTAGTCGAACGCGAGTACATATTTTTCTTAGTACAAAGTAATTTCACGGTTATTGCTTTTCAATACTGATTGCTTTGTTACAATCCTTTAATAGTTAAATAATCCCAGTTGAAGTATGTAATTATTATTTTATAAATTGGCATGGAAAAAAACTAAACAAAAAATAGTTCAATTGATTTTATTGACGCTAACTAACTATGTGCATATACAGATAATCTTTTGTCCGATATATTTATATGTAATTATGGGTTAGCTACCGCGACTGATTATGGGTTGAAGCGCATGACACGACATTTTATGTTGTATTTGTTTGCAATAGAATATTGTTTAAATGGCTCTATGCGCGCTCGTGAGCACTTCACGGTATTGACCAATGATTTTATAATAAAAATAGGTAGATAGGTTACTTGTGCTAAAAAAGTGGTACCCGAAATTCCAATGATTCATACACCTGAGCAAAGCAAGCAACACACAGTTGACAGTCTTGAGACGACACTTCACAACATGTATCTATCTCGTTTACGCTCTAGTAAATAATCGGACTGTCTTGTTCAAATGTTTTAACACTGTCAAATTAACTACGTCGGTACCCCGGAGTAAATTTTTGACTTCGCGTCAGTACTGACATAGCTATCTAAGTCTTTTTATTGTAATATCATTGGTATTGATTGTGTATTTCACAGTGTCAGTCACCTGGTGGTTAGTGTTTTTGAAGCAGGAGTTTGGGAAGCGAGCAGAGCACCACTCCTTAACTGTTCGCTTTATAAACAAGTCAGTGAAAAAATTGAGGATTGCTAGCATATCACCAACGAGTTGCACATGAAGTGCACTCGCACACCCTCCGAAATGTTGAAGGGTTTAAGATGTTAAACTTGGCGTTGTTTGTGAATACGTAGGTAAGAAGCCCTGTCAAGCGAAAGAGTGCTTACCTTGGCACACAAATGGAGTGATAAAGGCCATAATTCCGCAGCACGTGGTAGAACTCCGGTAGCGTCCGGCACGCGCCCACGATGCTGAACACCGCCAGAGCGCTGTTCCAGATTGTCAGCGTTCGTCGGAGCTCAAACCTGGAAACAAATGAATGTCATAAATAAATATACACTTTTCACTTTTCGCATGCTGAGAGAGAAAGCGACTTACCCCCGAATTCACAAATGCAAATCAACACTGAGCATCTCTGAGAAGTATAGCTGTCCCTTTAAGTTTTACTGACATTTTATGGGACAGCATGCATAACGTTGATTGACGTTTGTGAATTCGGGGGTTAATTTAAAAAATGTTAGGATATAGTTATTAAAAATAAATTTGGTCTCAATGTAGCATATGTGCAGTCAACCACAGATCTGTGTGTATTTCCGGAGCGATTATCAATAATATCTATAACTAGCAGTCGGCCGCGACTTCGTCCGCGTGGACTATAGTTAAAAAAGTATAAGTTGTATATTTTTTTATAAACTGTACCCTATGTCCTATCCAGACGTATCAGCAACCATTAAAATCCAGCCAGTAGTTTTTACGTGAAAGAGCAACACGGCACATCCACACATACAAACTTTCGCATTTATAATATTAGTAGGAAGTAGGATGTTTAAGAATAACGACCTTATTCTTCCTACTTTATTGATTCCTACTGTTTAAAAATAGTTAGTGACGCTAGAAATATCATACAACTCCCACATTATCGGAATTGCTTTCCTCTCACACCTACAGATATATTTCTCCACTCTGTAAGGTCACATGGTTCTGACGCTAATCTACCCACAAATAGGCACAGAATACTTAGAAAATAGGTTCTCTTGACACACGATTATTCGTTCCGAGTGAAAAAAATATTTAGAAATTAGGTATAGAAGAACATGACGACATCGAAGAGACACCCTTGAAATTGAACTGAAATGGTAACTAGACACGCATTGACTAGCCAGCCAGCCGTTACCAATCAGCTGTCGGGGTCTGACCACTTACTACCCCTTTTCGTAGTTTTAGGCCTTTTGAATTCATAAATAAATAATAAATTTATTTTTTCATTAACCAGGGTTCGACTTCTTCTTTTAAGTGCGATAAGCACCCGTGCCAGAAGTAGCTACTCTTCCTCAACACATTCGAGGCTTAAAACTAAAGGGAAAATATACTTAGGTACAGCGAATTAATAATAAACAAATATGAATTAATTAATTATTCTGTTTTTCTTATATCTGTAAACAGAAACAGTCAAGAAAAGTTAAGTTTGTAAAAATATGAGTCGGATTGAGTTCTTCCTAAATCAATGAATTATTTATCAACTAAGCTTTTCGTTATCTTTAAGGTCAGTCGCTAAAATAAATGCTTATTAATCAACCGCCACCTCGCCACCATTTTGTGAAGAAACCAACTGTGTACAGAGAGGGCCACGCGCTAAGCCCAATCAGTTAAAAAGGACCTTATGGCGTTGAATAAGGTCATCGGTATCGTCTAAGCTGAAATGACGCGCCCCTCCACTGCATCTGCGCATACGAGCAAGCACTCTTGTTTGCGCAGATGCGGTGGAGGGGCGCGTCATTTCAGGTTAGACGATCTCTTTCTAACTAATTTAACTGTTTACACTTGACCTATAGCTTTATGCTACTCTTGTCAAATAGGTTAAAGTTAGTGTATTGCAGAAAACCGCGTATTAATTGATCAATTCATCCACAACTAGATTCAATTTCATGTTCAAACGGTCGAGAACTGTGTCAACCTACGTCCTTTACTCGTTAACAGTATTCTAGAAATTGATTCGATGACGTGATGCCATTATCATGAATCACCGAGGGATACGAGATAGCTTTGGAACAATGGAGCAATTTTAGAACGCATACGAAACCAATCGTTACCTTCAGCAAGAAATTGAACGCATCTTTTAACAGGAGACGACTAAACAGTCTTATTTTTAGGCATGACGATACATCTTTGGGCAAACAAATATAAGTACGGCGAATCACAAATATCGATTCGATATTTCTGAATAAAATAGGCTCTAATGTACAAACAGTATTACTGCAATGATGTGAGCCAACAGAGTGGTCAAAAAGGTATTGGCGGTTGGACAACTACGAGTACAATGAACACTAAAATGTAAAACAAGAGAAACCTTTCAATCTTAATCTATGTCAATTCTAGTGTGTATAGGACGAGGGCGTTTTTCTTCAATACTTCAGACATATTTGACAACTCTCTACGCACACATCATTTTGATGCTGAGACTATACAGAAAAAAAATGATCGTTTGGTGTCATTTGGCGACAGGGTTAACAAGAATTACCACCACTAAGACTCAATGTTGCAGTGTACCATGTGATGTCATTTTGTAAATTTGTACAGCAATCAAATGGCCCTTTTAACAACACCACGCTAACTGTTATACACATTAGATAAGGTATGCCATTACTTCTTGTGACAACAAGGTCCAGGGTAAAAAAGTAAATATGTCTGGTGATTACTTTGTTAATGACCACCCACAGCCAGACCAACCCCTAATGCCCGACTGTTTACCAATAAAATCGACATCAGCTTTTAATGGGGGTAGGTCGCGCCCTCCAGCCAGATGGACCGATGACCTGAAGACTTATGCCGCATCAGACATTATGTTGAAGGCTCAGGGGCCAGAAGTTCAGCAGTGGACTACGACAGATTGGAGATCAGTCTTATATTTTTTGTCAATTCTGATGGGTGGGGTAAAACCGAACTCTACACATTTCTTCTCCGCTCCACTATTATGTAGAACAAGCGGCCGCCCGCGACTTCGTCGGCGTGGATTTAAGTATTTGAACAAAATCTTCAAAAATTGTAGACTTCGTGTTATTCTGATGTATATGCTTTATACCTGCAAAGTTTCATCCAAATCTGCCCAGTAGTTTTTAGTGAAAGAGTAACAAGCATCCACACTTACAAACTTTCGCATATATAATATTGGTAGGACTAATCTCACAGGCGGCTTTTTTAATAGACGTGAGTGACGCTGCTTACCCGTATAGTCAAATACGGTAGGTATCAAAATATACAGTTAGTTGAAAACAAACAACATTAACCTGTTTTAACTGTTTTCGGTTACTCTACTTTAAACAACATTAATTTCATTATGAAATGATGATGTTACGGAAACACATTCTAAAATAGTCATAAAGTAGTTTAATTAGTTGATATCACTCGAATGTATTGTTTATCACAACTGTGAGTATTGCAGTTAAATTCTCTGAAGATCGTAACATAATAAAGAAACGAGTTTAACGTCGAAGTACGTAATAAAACAGGTTGAAATAAAATAGTTGACTTTGATTGATGATCATTCGTTTGTCATTCGTAAACGACAGTCTTCGCTTGCGCGTGCGTACTAAAACTAGTGGTCGTTTTGCAGAAAGATTCTAGAATATCGATCATTGGAATCGATTCATTTCATTAGCAAACTCAGCATGGGACGCTGTGCCGCAAGATGTTATCGAGTCCTCTGACGTCAACTAAGCTAAACTAGTGACATCTAGTAACGGCATCCGGGACCAACTGCTTACCGTGTGTTCCGAAGCTCATTATCATACTAATATTTATACCTAAGTAGGTAATAATTACCGTAGCGATCATAGTGATCCTGACCGACTGGTTTCGCGACAAGTGTTCGGAGAGGCGTAACGGGTTGATCTCATAGTAAACACACGGAAAGTGGTTAATGTAAACTTAATAATTTATTAGCTATGTATCAGTGTAAAGTTTGACAATTTTAAGGTTTGAATTACGACGAAGCTAATATTGCACTATCTCGAGAAAAAAAGCAGTTTTGTGCGAATTGGACTGACGCAAAGAGGATTGCGCAAATTGTTTGTCTATATTTGATTTCTTTCTACTTCAAATTGTATGATGTTAAACTGGTTAGGTACTGAATGTTTAATAATGATTATACGAACAAAATCAACTATTATATTTAACTTAATAATTCTGTACAATTCAACTTACTTGCTTACATTTAAACAACAAAAATACATGGTTCAGCTCAAACTAACGTCAAGTACTTATTTATTATTTTCTTCTAACATTTCTAATAGCGACAGTATGTTCTCAAGAAATTTGCCAAAAAACATGAGTGTCGCATCAAACAAATTTTGAAAATCGAGAGCGTCCCGGCCGAGGGCCTCGCGAAACGAGGGCGTCGCGGCCGGACCCGCGATTTTGCTGGTAGGAGTCCGACATACCTCCTCGTCAGCCCCGGGCCAGAAGTAGGTACATGAGGATTTTCCCACGACAACAAAAAAGGCCGTAAAAGGTGTATACAAAAGGTCTTTAGAGGTTTATCACCTCTGACTGCCGATACGCAAGTAATTATAATAGCTACTTAATGATTGGGGTCAACGGTAGATGTCATAATTACCTTAAACATGTAAGCAATTAGCTTCTAATGTAAATAGGTAGACCTCACATTGTCTACGATAAAGATAATAATGACTAATGTCTTTTATCGGTCAGACTAAAAATATAATTGCTTCTAATTTTTAGACAAGCTTTATCTGAGTTATAATTAATTAACTAAGGTTAAAGTCGTTATCAGTCAAACTAGACACATAAATAAGGAATTAGAAGTATTGAAGTATGATACAGTACAATTATCTAAAGTTTACAAACAAGTTTTATCTTATTGATTAAGGCGCGATACCAGGAAAACGGCTCTCGGGAAAACTAAAGTTTTATATAGAAAATATGAAGTAGGAGGCACGAAAAAAATCGTCATAGTAGTCAAAGAGTTGCACAATCAGCTCAAACTTCCAGTATATGGATCAACTTACTAGATTAATGGGAAAAAAAATCAGAATATCGCTAAAAACGTGCAAAACGCACTCCCGTATTTCAAAAGTTTAGGCATCATATAAACTAACAACTTACGTGTTTTAAATAACGTGTAAAGATCAGATATCAAAAAAACATTGCCAATCAGTTGTTTTTCATTGCTTTATTTCAGTTTCGTGCAAAAAATTCCCAAACATTCCGAATTTTTCGCTTGAAATCTCCATACAAATTACTATGGAGTGAGTGAAGTTTCTTTGATAGCTGTCCGCGCACCGTCGCAGCTCACTCCCCCCCATGTCCCCAAGGTGAACGCACGTCGCTTTTGACGAAAATGACATTTATAATTACGCGGATAATTTACACGAAATAGGCGCACATAGGGTCTTTTGTTGAAAATTGTACAACTTTGTTTTTTTTCCTCCGTACTGTTTGTTCATATGCATTATGCATAATTTATCAAACGTATGATTTTATTATGATTCACCATGAGAGTAATATGGCAGGTTTATATTTATAAGTACACTTGATTAAAAGCTCTCTTGGGTTTGACAATTTGGTACTAGTTGCCATTTCATTTTCCTATTTTTTCTTGTAAATTTTTACTATTTGTAACTTATACTGAAAGTTTTTGCCTATTGGTATTTGAAAAACAATCTATGTATTTACTTTTAGCATGGTGTCAATCTACAGCATCATCGGTTAATGCCAATACGGGATCTGCCTAAAATATTCAAGCAAAACAAGGGAACGAAGTAAGAACGCAAATAGCTTTGATTGCTTTCAAATCGAATTGATTAAAACTATGTTATTTGTGTGGTCTAAGCTACTATGTTATCTGATCATGAAAGCTTAATTAAGGTGTCTGAATAGATTAAAGGTTCTTTTTTGAACAATATTTTTTACTAAATTAATTTTGGAGGCCTCTAAGAAACTTGACGATCAACAAAACATCACGACAAAGAAATTTGACGAAACATAAAGATACAAAGTTATAGAGCAGAAATCAAAGTTAATACTTACGTTAAGTTAAGTCTTTGAAAAAATGCGAACAGAAAACTATGCATCGAGTTCGTGTACTTACACACGCCGTATTTTTATGCTTGTTTGTATTCTTCACGCAGTGACGTGCACTCACCCGGCGTCATGTGGAAGACTGAGTTGCGGGACTGCGCAGACGGCTGTCAAAGAAACTTCACTCATTCCATAGTAATTAGCATGGAGATCTCGAGCAAAAAAAATGAAAGTTTGCGTTTGCTTATACGAAACAGAAATAGTTATTGCAATAGAACATAATGACAAGTTATTCGAAATGAAAACACACTTCACACCGGAACAGCTTTTACAATTGTACCAAGCACAAATTCGGTTGTGTATGGAGTACTTCTGCCACCACTGGGATGGCTCTGCCAAGTATCAGCTGGATGCACTGGACTCAGTAGACCAAAGAGCCAGGAGACTGACAGGTGACGAGACGCTCGTTTGAACCAAACTCGAGTTTGGAGCATCGGCGTAGAGTTGCCTGTCTATCGGTTTTTTATAAGGTGTATTTCGGAGAGTGTGCGCAAGAACTTCATGACCTGATACCACCCTCTACTTTCTACTACCGGACCACAAGTCGCCGTGAGAGCTTTCACCACCATGTGGTCGACTTTCCAGCGGTCCGAACTAAGCGGTTTGGTGCTTCCTTTCTGGTCCGCACCGCTAAGGAGTGGAACGCCCTCCCTGCGTCTGTGTTTCCGGATACATACAACCTTGGTGTCTTCAAGGCAAGAGTGAATAGGCATTTTTTGGGTAAGCGTGGCTGGCGAGACTGAGGTCAAACGCAAACCCATTTTAAATTTAAAAAAATGGATCAGATAGAACTTTGATATAAATATGAATTATCATATTTACGTCAGCCATGGAAAAATGGCAGTGCAAGCATTTTTATCTCTAACTGGCTATTTGCACACAGCTTTTACCTGTAGTAATTTGTAGAACTATACAGACAAACGACAAAGCCTGAAATACGATGGCCTCTACAGGAGACTAAAGGTATTATACTGAAGTGTTATTATCTAAAATAAATTATCCACTAAAAGTGTCTCAACTGTTGACAACTGTTAAATTCCTCGTTTTAGTTAGTAACAAGATAGCTCCCTTTAATGCTTCTTGCAGCTTTTCATTACAAGTAAGACCAATTTATTAGTGGGTTCTTCTGCATGTTACTAGAAATGGCTCCGTGTATTGCTATATCATATGCATTGGATGTAAGAAATATTTTGTGTTGATGATGATCGAACGGATAAACCAAGTTACAACTAAATCTCAATGGAATCGTCAAGTACCAGATATAACATTGTGCAAATAACGTGGTCACGAGAATAGATTGCAAATAATAGTGTAAAAAAAAATGGCAAAACCGCTTGTTAGTATGTTTAATAAAATAAAATTTTTGGTTAGTTTCTTTTGTTTGCCCTATATCCTGAAATATTTTGGGTGGCGAAATAAAAATATCTTTGGTGAACGCATCAAATGATTATCATGCCGCGATTTATAATAATAATAAATAAATAAATATCCCTGGACATTATTCCACACAGCGCCATCTAGCCCCAAGTGAGCTAATTATACTCCGTTTTTATGGGATACTAGACAACGGATAAACATACTTAAATACTTTTTCTTTTGTAAATACATACTTATTATACATAGGAAACACCCAGACCAATACAAACAGACATGTTCATACACACAAATGTTTGTACTGTGCGGGGATCGAACCCGCGACCTTCGGTGTCGTAGCCGACTTCTAAACAATTACACCAAGACGGTCGTCCGGATTTATGCATTGCATTTATGCACGGATTGCACGGCCCAACCACTGTGTGACCATAGCTGTCACGATCACTTTCAAATTTGACAGATTTTCTCTCCGGCCGACCTTAGTATGGACCCTTAACAACTTTATTGAGACCCGAAATGTTACCTTTACAATCAATAAACATGATTAATTGATTTTATGAATTAATTATTGATAGTACTGTATAAAGTTACCCACAGTCGCCGTTGTTTTCGTTAAGATTATTCGCAATCTGCAAAATGGTGAACTTTGAAACTAGCTTTTATCTGGCTACTCAGTCAGACGGTTTCGGATGAAAGAAACAAGAACACAACAAAAATGTAAGGACTTTTTCTGAGTTTTGGACAAATAAAACTTCTCGCTGGAAGTATTAAGTCATGTTGCTAGACAGCGTAGGAGCATAGGCGAAAACCGATTTTAGTCATTCGCTACAACTAATACGGCATGAGTGGGCGCCTGGTCTGCGGCGGACGTTGCCCTGTTTGTGTTGCCCTGTTTGGCATAGATCTATGATCAACCGGCGACGACGAGATAGAAGAGGTCGATTCATTAGAAACGTCCAGAACCAAGCGGCTTTGGAGCGTAATAGACCGCATCAACCCTGAACATCGATGGCCTCACAGCAACGCATTGAAGGTCGTTTCTCAGCTGCTCTGACATGTTACCTAAGTAATTTATCCCGAAAAACAAAAGAAAAAGATTGAGGCCTTTGAACGAGGCATCGAAAGGGCAGAAAAGAAAGAACCTTTTCGATGCTATCTTACGAGTACTATTCATTTCACCAGAGCATATAATCAGTCATGCAATGAAGTGTCTCTCGAATCACGAAGGCATTTCGAATGAAGTTATCGCACCGAAAGTGAAGAATAGGGATTTCCAAAATGATTATTAGCTGTTAACTAGTTCACCAAAACTCTGCATCGGATACAACGGTTGAAGTGCAGATCAATGATCTCAGCAGTGCATTACGAGTATCAGCATGCCAGAAACAGGTGTCTTTCTACTTTCAATATCCGAAGGATATCCGTTCATTGCAGTCCAAGCCGTAATAGAGTCTATAACTGGTAACTGCAGTAACTGGTAAGTTACGCAGTCAGCAATGAACTTGACTGGTCGGCGCGCGCGCAGCCCGCTGTGTGGCAAGCGCAAGGACGCGAAGCGTGTCGATCGCGCCAGACAGTTTATCGATTAGATTACGTTGATCAAAAAGTTCTTACATAACCGAATTTTGTGAATCGTGAATGCTGGCTGTTTCCCTCAATTATACTTAAACAATTGCATGTCACCTGGCAGTATAGAACGCAATTCGATTGAGTAACTTCTCAAATGTTCTAGACCAAGATGGACCTATTAGAAGAAAATTGAAGGAATGGTTGTGTTATATGAATATACTGAATAAGTTAGTAATCAATTCTAGATATTGGAGCAGCCACCCGGTATGCGGAACAATCTGGTTTGTGTGTCGCCTGGAACTTAGACCGAATGGTTTTTTTCTAGTATTGCTGGCTTATGGATGAGTGTGCATGAAAATGTTAATGCAAGTTTCCGAAGCGCAAGGAAGTTGAAAGATGTCATGTGGTATCTGTGTACCCCATGAGGAAAAAGGCGTAGACTCCTGAATAATAGCTATGGCAATATTCTATTGGAAGGCATACAGAGACAAAGCTACGCTTCGATGCCTCGATGGAACGCATCGCCTGGCTGGGCACACCATAGCCAATCTAGTTACTACCAGAACCAGTCAAATAGGTATCATGTGATTTTGCAGTGTGTATCTGTGCTAACTAGGACTGTATGCTTGATGGGGTTTGTCAATATGCAAGTCAAATGGAGTCTGATTGCTGTCTGCAGGTACAATACTGCGTTATACAGCACGCTAACGAATTGGGAACGATATTGACAGTACTTAATCATAATTCTTATGTATAAATGAGTATAGACGGATTTATAAGGCGAGGGTGAATGGAGCTGTTGGAAGGGGAAGGCCTAGACGAACGTTCCTTGGACAAGTTCAAGATGTTCTCAGAAAGGGTCAGGTCAGGAGTACCTTTAACCGACGAGCATGTATGAAAGGGCTCATGAAAGTACAGGAGGCGCAAAGTGTGTGTCAGGATCGTAGCAAGTGGTAAGAAGTGGTCTCTGCCTACCCCGTTGGGAAAGAGGCGTGATGGTATGTATGTATGTATGTATGCATAAATGAGTCTTATATTTTCAATGAGAGAAAGGTGTTTTAGGCAATTCTGTAAGTTAGGTATTTCGCTTCTGAGTCTAACTGTCAGGGAACAGTCTCTTAGTGGTAGATTATCTAAGCACATACATACATGGCACGATACAAACTAGTTTATTTAATTCGAGATTGTATCCCCTCAAAAAGCTAAATGCTGTTACTTTCACTAGCAACAACAAAACAGTTATAAACCTATTAATAGCGCTTCCGCATATGCGAAAAAACAAGGTTTGAATTAGGCTTTGAATATCAACGACCCTATTTAGAGGTTTTTGCCCTATGTGAACAGGTATCATAGACTTGGCATTAAAAATAATTAGCGCCAATACAGTACCAGGCGTTCAAAGCGATTAAACAACCGGCTGATAGGTGTAATCACTCGATAACTGGTATTCGAAGTTTCCTGTTCTCTGTGGTCAAGGTTTGCAGGCATTAAGGATGTCTGTGACATGTGCCATCAAGGTGACGCAATGCCCAAGGATGTATGAACTTTACGCATTGACCCTTTTTGTGCAGAACGAGTATGTCATCCATGTATGGTAATGAGAATGGGGTGCGGCAGACGAACATTAATTATAACAGGTTCAGATTCGGAATCAACCTTACGAAACATTTCGCTCAAGATTTTTGATAAAACCCTTTATAAACTTTGTAGTATGAGATCGGACTTTGAAGAAGCTAACTTTTTACAACAGAATAAAATTGAATATTCCTATCTTCTTTAAAAAAAAAAAATTAACATCTCATGTAGAGAAATGTGAGTGCTGCAATTATGCCGAGTTCGGGTAAAACTAAATGACAAATCAAAACGATATAATGTATGAAGTTGTGGTGGGAATTAAGATGTTATTTTAATTTGCACACAAACTGACAGGTTTTATCGTTGAAACTCTTACTAGAATTGAGATAAAAGATGCTTGGTTGGTTTCGTTTTACGTTCAAATGAGATAAAGCAAAATGTATTTATAGGCCTTGGGTAAATGTAACTATAGGAAAGGAAAGGACCAGGCAATCGTCTCTTGGACATTTAAAAGGCTCTTAAAAAGGTCAAGTCAAGAGTACTCCTAACCGAAGAGCATGTATAAAAGGATTACTGGATAAAGATATAACGCAGGGTGTGTGTAAATGGAAGGATGGATTTGGTGGAGTTTAATATTCATACCGTCATTGCCAAATTCATTTATTCATTCGTAAACTAAATTCATCAACGTTTCTGATCCCCATTAACTAGATACGTTTTTATAACCATGCAACATTACAATTAGGGAAACCATTCTCATTTATCATACCTGGCACCGAAATATAATTTTGTTTTACCCATTGATAAGTTTTTCTGGTAAGAAAAGTTATCTACATTTTCCTGCGATTTATTTATAATATCAGCAAAAAATATATATTCATTTGTTCAAAATAAGAAAAAGTAATTCAAAAGAATAGAAAAACCCTGTAATAAGTAATTCGGATATACGCTCGAAGAACAAAACCCTTCTGGCGCAGTCGGGTAAAAAGACTACAAATAGTAAGAACTTCACTACTACAGCAAACCAAAAAAAGTAAACTACAATAAAAGAATATGACATACAGATCAGGGTCATGCCCTTTCACTAACAGTCGTAGGTTACACAGATAACATTGCAGATCATTGTCAATGTTGAACATGTAATGTGATTATTGCTAACCCTACCAGAGGCCGTACAAAGCGCACTTTTATAGATCCATCCTTGGAAGTTTCTTTTATTATAAATTACCTAACCAGTTAAATAAATTGAATTTAAGTGAACAATGACATACAACCCGTCTGTGAAAGAGCAAAAGTAATTTTGATGACGTCAAATACTGTTAAAAAATTACGCTGATTTGCAGAAACGGCGGGATTTGTGATCAGCATTTGGCAAAATTGCTATACTGATTAACCCTACTGTAGCTT
Organism: Udea ferrugalis; assembly: GCA_950022985.1. Taxonomy (NCBI): domain Eukaryota; kingdom Metazoa; phylum Arthropoda; class Insecta; order Lepidoptera; family Crambidae; genus Udea; species Udea ferrugalis. The sequence continues at coordinate 3,213,760 of OX465521.1, forward strand.
ATACACGTTGTAAACAGACAGTCCAGATAGTCTTCCAAAGAGAAAGACAAAGTTTTATGAATGAGATCAAGCCGATATCCATTCATAGTTGCGAATATGCACCTTATTCTCAGGGTACGATTACTAGGCCTACTATTTTTGGTATTTTGAGCTACCTTACGAATAAGAAGATTGAAACTTGTCTAAAAAATATTGCAATTGTTTTGATTTCTCTGTAAGTAAGATGTGTGACAACGAGATATACTTAGGTTCTTTTCAGACACTTGCCTTCTTTTTCACCCGTACAGTCTCCGGTAGCGGGGGAGTTTGGGGCTCACCCATAATCTTTAATTCTTGACTGTACCGTTTTGTAGTTTTTGGTGTGCAATAAATATTAATCTTTCTAAAGTGGCCACACTGATTTGATTGCGTTTTGGCCACATTCCCTGTAAGATGCTGATGCAATTTAAAGCTGAAGTTTGTTTCTCAAGAAAGTGAATCATACTTAGTCAGAAACCTGAGTAAGAGTAAGCTGACGTCATTACGTAATCAACATTTCTGTCACTAATCGCTATGAAACTTTTATTTTATTAACTTCTAATGCTCAATTTACATCTCAATGAATAGAGAAAGTTGTCTGTCTGTTGTTCTATACTACACAATGTGGTTTTCATCATAATAATGGAAGAATCTTCCGGGGACAATAATTTAAGACATACAAGCAAGGCGGTTGTAGAGAATTAATAACTAACGAACATTTTTGTTCATTAAAAAAACCTTAACATGCATTGCAATGCGAATTCAGACATTTAATAGCAATGTTATTGAGTGAATATCTAGAATCGGAGGGAACTCTGCCTTATTTCGGTCATGGTGATTAATTGCACTACCATAGATTTAAAAAAGCACTCACAATAAATAGATCTATATAAACAGACTCTTCAACAGTAAATAAACAAAATGTGAGGGTAATGTTTTAAAGGACTAAGTATGTTTGGAGTCGCTTTGCTAAAATGAGCTTTATTCCTAGTGTTATTGTTCTAAGTTGAAGTGATTTCCACTGTCTATTTCACATTAAGAGTTTTATCACAATCTATTCACAAGAGGAAACCTACGTCACGCAGGATCCACTTTCATCTCGTAATACATTTTCGAAGCTGATTCTACTAATACAGTGCTGAGCCTTATCCGCGGGTAGGCTTGCCAGATCAGAAAATTGGAATCTCGGGATAAAGAAGCAGGCATATTATAATGTCGCCCTAGTTGTTTCGGGTAGCGCTTATAGCTGAACACATAAAATGCTATTAGAAGTTTTATATGCATAATAATTTTTAAAGCTTAGATTTGATGATTAAATCATATTTCGAGTGCTCTTCAATTTCGATTTACGCACTAATGCCTTGTATATTTTTATTCTACTCCTAATATAAGTAACTACTTATATTAGGAGTAGAATACCTAGTTAATACTAAACACAACTGTGTTTAGTTGTGTCTATGTAATACAATATTCAACCCTTCTGTCAACAAAGTAAAAAAACATATTTAATTTTTTCTGCAAAGAATTAGTTATTTTTATTTCTGTGTGATTCTGAATAACGCTCTTACGATTAGGTTACGAAATCACGTTCTATATACGGCCAAGTTTTCATCTTTACGGTGTGGGGAAACCTTATAGCCTTATATTACTAGCGCACAAGTCATGGCTTTTAGAACGCTACTGGAATTCCAATCGCAAATCACGTAACATCTAATGGGTTCCAGCACCTGAGCACCAGGCCCCGCTAGGATGGCCGCGCGCCTCACCAGCGAAAGTGCACTAGTTCACCAGCACTTGTTGCGCGATTCCCAGCCAATAAACTTAGACTGTACTCGAGGAAAGTTTACGCAACTAACACAGCTCAGATGAGATCACTAAACTTTTTAGATGAAGTCGCTGATTAAGAACGCGGATTTATAAGGTATCGTAGTCGCGACCTCTAGTGGCGGGTAGACTTTTCTATGTAAATCCTTGTCATCTTTCTAGATGCGTTGATTGACGAAACTCGCACTAGGGCTAGTACGTCATCACTCGTCATCTTAGTCGGCCAATTAATAACTTCAACTGCTGAAAATAGGAATCCCCACATTTCTAGACGTACTTGTTGTAGGCGGCGGTCAACCGTCCACCATGATAGTGCTCTCACACTGCTTGCCATCGAATGATCTCTATTCTAGATCTTTTCAGCTTCAACAACAATCAGTTCTTTGAGTAATGTATTTCAGAACAAGAAAAATGAACATTCTCAACAGTCTTGCGTACCTATTCGATCTAGATGATTATATTCCGCTACTGCTGTTGCTACGAATCCAACACACTATTTGTCATGATCTTTGCGAAAGGGCACACATGCCCTATGGCTACAGCCACAGCTTTTACTTGGTGTAAAGTATAATACGTCCAGATCAGAAAGAAGAAAAACTTACGAGAACCATGTAAGAGTCCTATTGACACACTTATTGACTTTTACTGCGGCGCTATCATCAGTTATCAGCAAAGTAGGTACGGCAGCGATAAAACGACATATCGATGCAGTAATCTTGTAATAAATCTCAATATCGTACATGTATATAGCGATGTCGCGTGTGCCGGCGAGACCAGCTGCAGTAGAGCGATTCGTAAAAAAAACTCAGATAGTATGTACCTACTAACTATTTACGTCATTGCACGCGCATAATATCATTCCGTGAGACACTCAACTGATAATCTTCCAGCGGATTCGAGTTTCAATTGGGATTGTTGATGCTTAAATGCGGAAATAAAATCGTTTCATTCACTAAAAGATGAGAAGATAACGATTACTTTAAGGACGATCAAAAACGTAAAAAGAAAGGACAACTCAATAACATTTTGAGACTGACATTCAGCAGCTACCTATACGTCCAGTTGAGATTTCGACGATCTCAAACTAGATTATTTCTGCAGAAATTCATATTTTCACCGTGCTTCATGCTCGTATGCTTTTTAGCAACTTTATGTGAGGAGAGGTTTGAAAAATTCGTTTGCATAATTCAATAATATACTTTTACAAAACAAACAACGCACTAAGCTATTGCGTTGCGAAATCTCTCACGCGAGTTACCTATATGGCACGGATGTAAAAATTCTCACTAGAAAACATCACGTGTAAATGCGATAAAAATGTACTTTACATTATTTTCTATATCTTGCCACTACACAAACCAAACGGGCATGTCAATTACAGAAACATATCATTATGGTATTTATTTACCTACGTGATAATTAAAATAATTACCAACGTACGTGCATCTACCGTCATAGACCACTCAAGTCGCCCACGTTTTAATAGGACGAGGTCATCAGATCATCTAGTTGTTTAACTCAGCTGTATCTTTAGCCCCAGTTATAATACTTTGTATTAGCTAATCGGTTGATATTAGTTATGGCACAAAGCTTCGATCGTTTGTCAACACGTGAGTGATAGTGATAAGGACTTCTCTTCAATATCTTCATCAACAAAGATGTTCATAACGCCAGAAATAATAATTATCGACAATGTCGTGGAGTGCTGGCTGACATATTTTCAAAATGAAGAAAAAAATTGTTTATTCAGAGAATAGTAAATAGGTCTGCGTCACTGTATTGAAAATAAAAGAAAAACATTTCCGTCTGTGTTTTTTTTTATTTCCAGGCTCACGTGTCGTGTACTACTGGACAATATGTGTCATTAAGAAAAAAACAATTCACGTTCAAAGATTAAAAAAAAACAAAAACTACAATAGATTAAACAATACATAATTCATAAGACGTCACAAAACTAGAAACAATAGTCCCAGATTTCAATAACAGTTACGACAAAGACCTAACATATACATAATATACAAAATCTTTCTGATTCTCATTTCAGCCACATTAAAAAGCCACTCTATCCTAAGAGTAGAGTTCTCTTAAGATCTTCCTTGCCTCCGTGGAGTATCTTAGCCTGGACACATTTAAAGATATGAACACTAGCCCTGTAGAATGTCCTATTAACTTGCTGGACGCAGCAGTTGATAAAATTTGCGGGTGTCAGCTTTTTTCCTTTGCGCTATGATGCACCCGACATCTTCAGGTTAACTGTAGGAGCAAACGGGATTGAGGGGCATCAGAAACTGATCACCTCCGCCTCTTGAAAAGACCGTTTCCTATTTCAGAGATATGCCAAAAGACACTTCTGTGAACGCACAGAAGCAAAATTGACCAGTTATCCTGAGATGCCTTCAATGCCGTGTCCATTTTGCAAGGATAGTGGACGACTATCCGGCTGCTCTGCGCACTCCTGAGGGTCAGCTGGTGAAGTGCTGTTATTTAAGTATCTACTAATATGGATACGTTTCCATTTCGTCATCCTAACGGCACTGGCCGCTCAAGCGCTGGAACCCGTTAGCTATTACGTGACTAATTATATTTAGAAATTCCAGTAGCATTCTAGAAGACATGCCTAGTATCTTCGAGGTTTTACGCAGGTTTTTTTTTATTCATTGTCTGATACTTCCACCAATACGAAAAAAAGCAGCACCTAACTGTATGTAGCTATCCAACTGTCATTTAATTTCCCACCGTCTGATCATGGCCTTTGATATTTTCAAGCACTTGTATTGTAACAAGTATATTTAAATATGATAAAAGGAGACGGAAAACACACAACACTCACTTAGACTAGGTACTTATTAGGTATTTATTCTGTCTGTGGCGTGTGGAGACGACGACGTGGGTTCTCCGCGGCTTCCAACAATGGTTGGACTTTTTTTGTTCCGCTAGCTTAGATTGAGTTACCTATGAAATCTGAAATGATTCCCTTTACATACAAATAAATGGTTATGACCAAAGTAAAGCGGCAATAAATAAATATGATTTTCGTAAAGTTGCGAATCTTTTCTTGGTTGTTAGCCGATCTTAATTCTTACGAGAAAACATCTAATAAAAATAATATACGAGTTTGGAAACATCCGAGTCCCTCTACAAATAATTTTATCTACTTAGGTATGTCATTTTATTTGCATAGCATCTCGAGTTCACGTTGCATTGCAAATAACAGTAGAGATCAAATGTGTAGTGCTTATTTTATCAGAGTAACATATTTGCGTATTAAATTACATGGCACATAATAAACCTCGATTTACCTGTCGGAATTTACGTAGATTTTTTTACCGTTTTATTAAACCTTTTTTGAAACCCTCCGGCATTAAAGTATTGGGGTAATTGCTAAACTATATGCTCTTTATATTGTAAGTTCACAAAATGTTTAAGTTAGTAAAAACAAAAGAACGATTGAATTTGTAACAACTGCAATACAGTAAAGCATTGCTGGAAAATTACATCATCTTTCGAGGCATTTAAAAAGCGTGTTAAATGGCTTTACGTAACGTTGCAGATCGGATGCGGAGGTCCATTCACGAGAGCCCCCTCCCACAGACCTCACAGCACCCACCGCTGCATCCGGCGACACCCGTCGGGTGGAAACTTATCCCCGAACGGAATCGTCCCCTACCGTGTCCCTCTAGGCGACAGTGGCTTAGTGGCGACAGCGAATCGGCAACGATCACTGGAATTAGGCTACGCACGCTAGCCAGCCAGAAGTGAACCGTGACAAAATTTTGTCACGCATTATCTCGTGCAATTTGTATGGTTTTGGCGAGGGATAAGCTGATACTGATCATACCGAGCGTCGTAAAGCAGGATTGATACCTCGACCGCAATGATGCATAACAGCTCCTTCGCTTTTTTATAGGCACATCAGGATCTTGGTCTGGGCTGAATGACGTCACTAGATGGTGGTAATTAGGTTTATCATTACTCTAATCCTATATACCTATGTAGGCCTACCAAACACAAACGCAACAGATACTAAAACTCACAACACAGTACACAAAGTAATTAATATTCATTTGTTCTAGGTACGAATCAAACCAGCATAGTATGAAAATGAAAAATGAAATGAAAAATATTTATTAGATAACAAAGCCAATGGTAACAATGTTGAGGTTGACTTCTTCTTTTAAGTGAGGAGACACCTGTACCAGAAGAAGCCGCACTCCCTTACACTAGCATTACATTTATGTACAGCTTATAATCTATTGTTTAATAATAGTGTGTGTGTTGATAACCTTAGCACTGAAATGAAGATAAAGCTAATCTATTAAGGTAGGTAGTGGGTATTTTTAATAATGAATGATAGACATTATTAAAACATTAAGTAACTGCCATCATTATAGAAATATTATTTTTTAAAATTGCACCGTTCTTAAATAACTAGATATAAATAGGTACTTTTATATCGAAGAAGAACTGCACTTTACAGTACCAATTGGCACCAAAAAATCCCAAATTCGTTCAGACATTCAATGATGACTACTACATCACATTGTTATTATTTGGATCCAAATCCAGGTTACATGGTATTCCAAAAATATGGGTAATGTAATGTTTTAACTGTTTTATCATCGGGGTAAAAAAATGCTAAATGGAGGCAACATGGGTTATGCCAAGTATGACAACTCATTTGTTATGTGAAATATAACAATTAATCTTTAATCTTGTGCACCGCCTTAATTTCTCTGTCTTACCATGTGGTTGACTGGTAGAGAATGCCTCCTGGCATTAAGTCCGCCATTTGTACTTTTTTATGTGCAATAAAGAATAAATAAATAAATAAATAAATCTGTATTCATGTTGAATTGGTTGCCTTGTGCAAAACATAAAAACATTGCAGTTTAGTTTGTTTTTTTTCACCAAAAAAACACTAATTTATGCGAAAAAATATCTAAAATGTAAATATGCCAAAATAATGTAACAAGACATAGGTATACTGAGGAGTATCAGGTATTCCATGTTCATGTGATTTAAGCAGTAACAACTCCTTCTGACCAAAAATAAGTTTAATTTCTTTAGTTGTATGTTGTTTCATGGCAAAGTTGGGTAAACTCAGCTCCGCTATGTATGGTGGCATTTTTTCCTTGTACCAAATTCTGTAGTAAGTATGCCATTTTCCTGAACATATACTACTTCCTCATTTTGCAGTTTTAGAAAATGTCTATCCAAACATTACAGTAAATTTTAACTTTATTAATTTCATAAAATAGACTTAAAACAAATGTATCAAAATCAAATAATTGTAAAAACAGTTCAGAATTGCTTAATTTATTTCAATTTTAATACTTAGAAAGTTACCTAATCCAAACAAAAACCAATAGGAATTTGAAGGCACTGTTTACTTTGACTGATTGGAATGGAAATACCGCATGTTTGAAAGGTGACATCTGGTAAGAGCAAGGCAGAATAGAAAGTTGAATGTATGTATGTCTTTATGGATAGAAAATAATTTATTTTGTAAACTCTAACCAACAAATACGAACGAAACAAATTCTATTGAGTAAGTCCGAATTAACAATATCCCGGTAAAATTAATATTGTAACTGTGATCTAAATAAAAATGCACTTACCTAGGACGATTCTGCATGTAGTATTGACCACCGAAAATAAAAGCCATATAGATTCCCACATAATAAAAAGCCACAGTCCAATTTTCGGTCATCCACTGCCTGTACTTATTATGTTGAAATTCGTTTTCAAACTCGAAAACGTACGAATAATTCGGCATAACGTCCAGGTTGTAAGTCATTTTTGACTCCATTTCTAATAAACTAGTCCAACTGTCTTTCACTAAAAACGAGCCGGCACTCAGCGAAAATCTCTCCCTATCGGGATTTAACACACTGATCACAGGTAGCTAATTTTAACCTAAAAATTATCGCGATAGGAGCAGTATCGTTATATCACAGTTGACAAAACGTCAATATTCCGAAGGGGAGGCAAGGCGTACTGCCTCTGTGATTGTAATTCGTGAAATGACTTCGGGGCGCGGTCACGTTGACTATTTATTTGAGGTGACAATACGTCGGCCGGAGCCCGAACCTTTGCGGCTCGACACTGCACTCGACTGCAGCAAGACAGAAAATGAATGAACCAGTCAGTCACACGATCACGCCACGCCGCCGCGTCTTGCTTGGCTTCATTTTCTTTTGACATATGAATGACAACCAAAACCTCACCCTTCGGTGTTGCCATGTTAAATATTAACATATTGTATTTCGTTCAGAAATCCAATAAAGCATGATTGTGACCTAAGCATGCCTGAGCATGTGAATCATGGTTTTCTTATTAAAATGATAAAAATAATACATGAGTCCGATTATATTGCAAAGAAAAATTGGTTGCAGAGACAGAAACGAATGGGGCCTACAAGGCAAAGCTAATCTCAGATGGCGCCACCCTAGCACCCACCCTTGTTGAATGGTAAACAATAATTTCGATTAACATATTGCGTTAATTCTCGTTTATTCCTCACTTTCAAACATGTATTTCACTTGGAACATATGCGCGTTAAAAGAAGAATTGAGAAAAAGAGGTGCCTCTTTACGTGGAAGGAAAACTGACTAAATTGAAAGGTAATTTGTGTTCCATAAATTCCTTCTTATTTTGTCAACTTGAAGGTCTTGTAACTTGTTTTAAAGTTTATTGAGTGTTTACCTGTGATAGTCTAGCTAGTATGTAACCATTGTATCATTTTAGTGACAATTGAAAACACGAAACATCATATTTCCTTACTTTTAAAGTTTGAGGTTATAATTCAAGTCTGAACGTTTTCAAATATACTTTTCGTATTACAGATTAGAGTCATATGACCAAAACTTCAATTTTGGGCAACCTGAAGTTGTGGACGGCGAGCCTTCAATGGAACTTCCACCCAATGAGTCTTACAGAGACATCAACAGCAACACCAAGCTTTCTCCACTGGATGAAGTTCAAATACGGCATTACTTATCTATGTAAGTCTTATTTCGATTATAAGGAGCTATTTAAGCAAGCAAAACTACTTCCATCTGGGCTGGGAAGTCAGAATCAATTTACTGGCATGAGAAAATACTAGATTTTGGTTGATGTAAGTAGGTATATCAACCTGTTCAGGCGTTCAGTGCCGCAACCTTCAACAGTGTCAGCCTACACCTTTAGAACAAGGTAGACAGTGGAGAATGTGTGGAGACCTGTTTAAACTTTAAACATGAACCACATACAAGTCATTAATTAACAGATTTTTTTTTCATTTTCTTACAGCTCTGACAAGAAAATGGACAGAGTATTGCAGCAGTCCAGACTTAAATCCGATCGAGCGTTAATGGGACCAGTTAAAACGAAGAGTACGAGCCAGAAATCAAGCCCCTTCACGGTAGAAGAATTGAAGACAGTATTGTTGGAAGAGTGGGATAACATAACTCAAGAGGACGTCGAAAAGTTGATTAGATCAATGAAGAATCGACTTCAAGCAGTGATAAGGGCTAGGGGGGGAATACCAAGTATTGATTAAATAAATTGTTATGTGTTTTCTTAATCATTTTTCTTTTATTTGTAAAATACCCAACCACAACAACCTCTCCCAAATTCCTGTTTTTCCTGTATTTATGCAATTGCTCTGTAGAGAATAATCTCAAAATATTACAAGTCTGTGTCCCTTTTGTACAAATTTCTCCAGACCCAGAAGCTAGATCCAAGCTTGAGGACTGAATTTCAATTACATCAACACTGTGGGAAACATTTGCATCATCTAATTCTTCAAGTGGCTGAAAATGATTGAAGTCCGGAGTAGTTAAATTCTCATCTTGAAACAAGCTTTTTTCTCAAATTACGTGTCCTCAGGCGTTCTTCTTTTAATGTGGGGCCCTGCTTTACGTTCCATGGAAACACTGAAGGGATGACAGACTTCTTCAAGATTTTGTGCTGGTTTATGGTGCCTGAAAAAGTGAGAAAAACCTTAGCATCTAAGTAACCTTTAAATCAAAGAGAATTAAGTGAATTTTTGGTGGACCCAAAAGGCCAGACTTGGCCACAAATTTAGTAAGGCAGACTATTAACCATTCAATTGTTAATTTTATGGGCTGCCTGTTTCCTGAGGTTTATTAAATTTCACTTCAAGGTGGCGAGCCTCTCTGTTACGCACCAAATAGACGATAGTTTTGTGCCTTCTAGACAAACAGAAAATAATCAATTTGAATCCTTATGTATGTAGGTACTTTACCTGAGTATTTACTGATTATTTCATAATCACTGGCGTCGAAGTGGTTATGACACACCCTCGCCCCGGTTTTAGGCTCGAACTTACTCGCCTTATTGCTTTTAGCCACATTTTTTTAAGTTGCTTATCTCGAGGAAAGTGGTGGCCTCCAGTTTCTCTGCACTTTGGTACACAACACCTGGGCATTTATTTGATAATCGCCTCTAATTAATTATTTTCAACAAATTTCATACAAATCCGTGTTTGTTATGGGTCGGTGCTCTGCTAGCGCCAGTTTGACAGTTGCCCGCCCCATTGCCGTAAAATTGACCACACGTGGTCTTGTTATGTCATACACAAATCCGTGTTCACTACGTCTGTGTTAGTTAACCACCTTTTTTTTTTTTTTTTAGTAGGGGAAATGCCTTACGCATACCCGTCCACCGGGGGACGGACGGGTTATGTCGGACTCTCCACTGGAAAGGTGGTATACCAGTGGCCCTACCGACTAAAACCCCTACTACTCCCTCTAATCGTCCGTAGTGGGGGAACACGGTGAGTAGCGCGAGGCCTGTTACGCGTTCCCCCGGACGGAGCCCGCCTGCACGGCGGGCCGGAAGCGACCCCCCCTTCGTGAGGGGAGGCCAGAAGGGACAGCCGTCGAGGATGTCAAGCCGTCCCTACCAGGCAGCGGTGAAGCCCGTGCAATGCCAGCTGGCCACCGTACGCAGACCCTACTTGGCCCGCAACCACGAGCCACCCAGAGGGCGGCTCCGCTGCCGTAACCCGCGGTACGGCCCCGCCGGGCCGCGACGCACAGGGGGGATCAGCCTCGGATCACTGGCCCCCACCAACCGGTTGTGCGCCGCGGCCCCAATCACGCGCCTCAAGGCGCCTGCAGGCCCCACTGGCCCCGCAGCCCCACGCCGCCCTTACGGGCCGCAGCGGGTGGGTGTTCAGTCCACCACGCTGCCACGCCTGGGTTCTCTTCGCTTCCCGGTGGTGCTCCTACCACCGGTACTAGGCCCCCGCGCTACGCCGAGGCGAGAACCCATGAGGGGGTTAGTTAACTACCTCGCCCAACCTCGCCGAGTTTGGTCAAGCAAACTTGTGCTAGGCACTTAGCTATCCGCGTCTTCGCCGCGGTTTGCGATCTGAGTGCTCACTACGACATGCACAAACCAAACGAGGCGAGGAAGTAAACGCGGATTTGTACGGCCGCATTACTTACTCTCCATTTCTACCTATTATGTTTCCTCTGTCTGTTCATTTTATGGAAGAGAGATTGTTTCAGCCCTAAACTGTACATTCACGCTAGAATAAAATATTTATTAGATGGATACTTTGCAATAAAGTGTTTATCTTGTTTTGCCCAGGAGACTCTCAATAACAGGCTCAATTTTTAAGGAAAGCCAAATAATAAACGAAGCCTGCTTTAATTTAATGTTTATTAAAATATTGGAAGTTTATCAAAGTAATTCCCAGTTTCATTACTACTTATGATGTGATTAACTGTTTTGGTACAGATGCTTAGGTAACACGATGTGGCGCTGATGTCGGGAGTGACATCCAGCCTATTAAGGCTGGAGTCCACTGGAGTCCTAGTGACTTCAATAATCAATAATATACGTTTGTGTACTCGTAACTTAAGTTTTTTTCTTTTTACACTGATTCACCTACTCACATTCCAAAACTAGAAAGAGAACTTGCAACAAGCTTTTAGCCGTTAAGCGCCCGAACTTAACCATGTCATCGATCCTTTGCTGAAACTCGCTGCCAATCGGCAGCTTTGGCTTATATTCTTCCGATTGCTCTTCAGGTGAAATAACCTCAGTTCTATTGTAATACGTGTACATGTAGAAAGCTGGGGCAGTCCCAATGTTGATGACCTTGTGGAACATGCCAGAAGCAACATCAGTCCAGTCCCCTCTGGTCAGCTTGTAGGAGTGCCCTCTATGTATGCTGGTCTCCTCGGCCTCGAAGGCGACGTCGCCCTCCAATACGGTGAGGGTAACATTCTTCAACTCTCTCGGAATGAACTTTTCTTGGTAATAACCTGTAAAATTAACCATGTCAACAACTTTTTAAGGCTCTTTTAAAACTAATAGAGTACCTACCTTCCTAGGTACTTGGAGCTTATTAGTCAGAAAAGTTTTTTTTAAATATTAGTTGACGAAATCTTCGTCACTAGGTACGAGTTTACTTAAATAACTATGGAATACTCAAAAAAGACAACAAAAAACATGTTATTACTTTAGCTAGCCGGTGCAAAGTCTCTTCTATCAACTGATTACAGTTAGCAGTTTTGTTGACACTTCGTACACAATGACGTACTACGAGCTAGCTTACACGGGTTACGTAAAAAAAAAACACTAGTTTTGTATACTACGAGACCTTTCGACTTGCAATAATCTAGTTTTTGATTTGTTTTTGCCAACATGTGAAAAACAAGTTTTACGTCTTCGGCATTGTTTCCAATTTTAACTTTGGACAAAAATACGCATGCCTACGTAGGCATATTCATTATAAATGAATCGCCAGTTCCTTGCGTGCCCAAGTACTTTTTTGACACAACAAAGCTGCAAAGGTCCAACTGCTATGCTATTCCGGCGGACGCCAAAACTCCCTTCGCTCGTGTGAGTGAACTTTAAGAGTTCGTTTGAGAGAAAAGAACTAAGCCAAATAACATTTTTGAATTATTTACATACAAAATGAGGTAAAATATTAATTCTAAGTAAAGCGTATTCATGATTGAGGTAAGCGTGATGAAGCACCCAGATGTGAAGTGATGTCCGATGTGCATCGCCGGAATAGCACGGCTGGACCGAAGTTACAGGAGTCGCCGAATACGGTGTTGGCGACATATTTTTTTGGAATTTAGGTCATATTTTTCGTTACTTCATACTCTTGAGTAGATAATTAGCAATCTCTACTTCATCACTTGAAAAGATTAAAGCACGAGGCTTTGGTTTGCATAGAAATAGCATAGGTACTTACCAGGAAAATCGGTAAAAAATGTGACGTCGCTGTAATTGTTCCAAGAGTGGACATGTTCCCGTATTCCGTCCAGAGTGGTTCTCCAATGCAGAGCATCATCGAGCAATGGCATCAGGTAGCTGATAGGAGTGAACGGAGACCAGGTCGCTTTGAGTAGGTCTACTTTAGGATCAAACATTCTCTGGACAAACCGCCCATTCATTGAGCACCAAACGTCGATATAGATCGAAATATTTGGGGGTACTTCTCTCTTTCGCGGATTAGAATGTATAATCTTCTCTTTCAGACAACGAGCGTATTGGTAGACCATGTCTCCGTGTCTCGTCCATCTGTCGTTGGGGGTGAACAGGTAAGGGTCAACGTAAAATTCATCGCCTTTTTCGTTATTAACAACTTTTACGACGACAGAATGAGATTCCCAGGTGTGCACCATCATGTCCCAAGAGTAACCATACAGTCCATTTGTCCAGTTGTTATAGCCCTGCAATTTGTACATTTTCCTATGGTTAGAATAAGGTAACTTATAAAACTTCCTCATACATCAAGAACAGCAATAACTTCCGTAAAGTAGTAATTGCTTATTACTCGGATCGTAGTTGACAAATTATTTAAATAACAGACATTTACTATAATAATGCTTGAGCCCTTCTAGGACATAACTATAGGTAGAAGGTACAGTCGCCATAATTTTTTGTAGCAGACAAGGTGACCAAACACTTCTGAACCCTTAATACATCAATAAATTCCATTCATCACAGGTTACCAAAAATATCTGACCATTCATAACTAAGTATTTCTTAGAGCATTAAAAACTTCTATATTGTCTAAGAAGTATTTAGATAAGGAAGTGTCTACAAGGTTTGTCTGCGTAGATAATTATGTGTGTTCAGAAATTATTGGTTAGATAAATGTATGGATATTTATGACTAGACTCTGGGCATAAACCAGATAATGAATTTCCAGACATTACTGGGTAAATTGTACGGAACATTTACAGGGCATTTTAAACTGTTCAGAAGAATTTGGACACCTTGTCTGCATCAAAATATGATGGGGACTGTACTACTACGTGTATAGAGGTCATATAGACTGCGAGCAAATGCGATTTACTTGGAAATGTGAACTACCTACTGTTTACACTTGTTTAGTAATTATTAGGTAGTTGATAATACGTACCTTTGTGATGAAGTGCGAGTATGGCAGAAACGCTTGGACAACAACAAATAATATGATAAAATATACAGTAGATTTTCTGTACTCGATGACTTCATCGTTTTTTATGTGATCGGTAACATTTGATAGTTCATGACTAGGTTCATTCATTTTAGTGTCAGTTTGGCTTGTGTACAAGAAACTTTGGCTCTCATCTAGAAATACATCATCATCTCTATCTTCATCATAACTGTGGTCAATCTCTAGTTCACGTTCCTCTTTGTCATTATTCGTATTTTGCTCATCATTCATATCAGCTTCCTGTTCGTTTTCTTCTTTTTCATTACCTTCGGGTCTGCTTTCATGAAACTGTTTCGTATTGGCAGACTTAACTGTGCAATTACAAAATTTAATTTTGTCTTTACTCGACCTAAACCAATCTTGTACAAATCGCATTGCGACTTTAGGCCAATCGAATGGGTAAAACAACGGCATAGTGGCCAGGCACACCCAAGGGAACATTCCTGAAAGCAAGGAACACAAGATTAAGGCTCTGGACCAATTCTGCTTTAAATTTGAACAATCCCGATGTCTGAATTATTCTAAAAGTGACAGTTTTGAATAGGATGTCCAGTCACTAAAAAAACACTTAACTTTTTGAAATACTTAGGTTTATTACGATACTAGCGGCGAGCTATAAGCTACAATATTGTAAAGTTTCATTAAAATCCATTCAGTAGTTTTGACGTGAAAGAGCAACACGGCACATCCACACATACAAACTTTCGCATCTATAATATTAGTAGGATTCAAAGGCGAGGTTAAGTAAATCCGAACGGACCCCTCGCAAATAAGTGATTTGTGTGGTTTTCCCACTTATTAGTGGTGAGATTAATAAAATAATGTCCTGATTCACAAATCGTCAGATCTCTATAAAAATCTCACATACTTGAGTATTTCAAAATGTAGTCCAGACGCTTATCTCGTGCATTCCTTACCAATTCTGAAGAGCCTGCTGTTCATCAGGTGGAAGAGCGCACATAAACTCATAGCAAGGTGTCGGGAGCGGGACCACATCATCCATCCGGCCACAGTCAGGTCGAACGCGAAGATAAACCAGTGAACCACCAGGTAGTCTATTTGTGGCACTGTAAGAAATAATCTGCAAGTCCAAAGTTATGTTAAAGTTTTCCAAGTGTCATACTTGTACGGTCCCAATCTCATGTAAGTGTTACTCTATGGACTTTGTAACATCCCGCAATTATAGTGTCCTGGTGAAGAAACACCCCAGGAGCCAAACTACGAGACCATGGCGGCTCTAGACTATGAGGATAAAATGCTCTGACGATGGCAAGGAGTGCTATTTTTTTAAAAAGAAAAAAAAGGAAAAATAGGATAGTCTCCAAACTTAATAAGTCAAAATGTCCCAACGCTATTTACGAAACCCTCAGTTCACGGACCTCTCTGGGTTATTTTAAGCTTAATTTAGAGACAAAATAATCTTATTACGATAATCAAAATTTTTCTGACTATGTTGTTGCGACCACAAGACGGGTGGGGAATTTCCAAAGCATATAAAACGTGGTCAATCAAGGCAATCAACGACTGGAAGTGAAAATATTGAAAGAACACTCAGAATGTCATTACGCCACACTTAATGAAGGGAAAGCTACCCCAATGATGAGAACAAAAATGATTCAGGAAATCAAGATTGGAACTTGACGTATTGCAAGTTTCTACTGCTTGTTCTTTAATTTCAAGGTGTAAATCTAAATGGAGCGACGATTTGCGGCACCATAGCGAGGACTGGCTTGGCCTAGCACAGGATAGAGACCTATGGAGGAAATTGGGAGAGACCTTTGCTCAGCAGTGGGATAAAATAGGTTAAAAAAAAAAAAACAAAAAAACCTAAAGATATTTTTTCAGGTTTGTCCTTCCGTTTAATTCCATTTACTGAGATCAATTTCCCTTGTGATTCTCTTCCACAATTTACGACTGTGTGCTGATCAACGTGGAGATTTAAGCCTCGTTCGACTATGATCTGAGCACCCAAGGGGCAGGTGACCAGTCTACCTACGTCCCAGTTTCAACGTTGCGGAACTTACGTTCGATTAGGTAATCAAGATCAGCCGGTTGTCTCTAGATACGTCCGAACTAGTGAAGATGTGTCAAAAAGTGTTTCTATATTTTATTTTCCACTATTACTCGATACAAACATACCATAGTTATCGAAGTACTTATAATTTATACATTTTAATACAAAACTCTTATTTTATATAAAAACACACATCCCATAGCATTTCTAATATTAAATGAAATGAAATTCCTCAGAATACTTAAGTGTCTAATGGTTAATGCACAAAGGTTAAGTATCACCAAAACATCCAATTAAAAGTGCATCACACACAATCGCTTGAGATGCCGTGTTGTGTTACTTCAAACGATTAATTAGTTTAGGTCATTGACGTCATCGTCAGAGGTTTTGTGGCCGGCATAATAAACCCAGAAAAACTATCAATAAGTAAATACTTCTATTGGGCTATTAAAAAGGAAATGGATGTCTATGGGTCCCCCTCGCCGCCTTCTTCCTTTTCTGAGTGGCCAATATGTACGAGCTACGTCGCACATTCAGCAGCCGTCAGCAGCGGCCTACTTACACCGGCGACCGATGGACCCTCAACGTGCAGCGTCGGCACTCTACACCGACGACTCACATACAAACAACAATAGTAGTGTGCATTGCCTAAATCATGTATATAAACCAATAACATTTTACCAATAAACTAGATTTCAACCGACCGTGTTGAGTCTCATTTCCCCACCGCTGCGGCCAAGACACCTTAAGCCGTCAGTATCATGATCAGTAGAGTGAGCCTGCTCTACTGGCAGCGGTTCCTAAAACCCTACCTACTGTCCTAACTCTTCCCGCTTGCACCCCGGGCACCCCGGGAGCAAGCTCCTTCCCTTACTATCTATCTATGTATCTATTGTTAGGTAGGGCTAGGGCTCTAGTGACCTAGCGTCTCGGCGCAAGGGGCTCTAGGCTTTCTAGGGAGTTAGTTCCCTTCCTAATCTTATATTCCCTTCTCCGTGCGGCCGGGAGGCGGTGCCTTACAACCACTTAGCTTCCTGACCGTACATAATGGTCCTTCGTTCCTCAACCAGCTCCCTATGGAACCATAACATAATGTTCCTTCGAGCATCTACCAGTATCCAGTCATGTCCATTAAGGTCTACCAATCTTCTTCCAGCGACTTGTGGACCCTACACAGTCGATCTTTCCTACCAGATTATATTTTAGATTGTATAGATTTTTTAAATCTTGCTCTCATAATCCAACCAATATTATAATATTTTATAATATTATCTTGCTTTAGGATCGGAGTTACGCCCGACAACGAGTAGATAATTTATCAACATTATTTTACCAATTATAAGTACCACTTAATTTTGATTCTTCACCATTATTATGTAAAACAAAATATTAACCATAGTTATTGGCTCTGTAACCGGTTTTGAACCTTGCATCCATTAATAAACAATACAATTTACCTTAACCTTTTCGGATGCAAGCAAGCAGTTCACGCGTTGCGTTCAAAGACCATACGTTGCATTTTCTATTTATAAACACCAAGTAATATCAATATAGTTTATTATGAATGAACATTCGTTTTTGTATCTTAACAGTAGGTAGGTGGGGAAATTAAACCGTAAATATTATTCAACTTATTTGATTCAGGATATTAATGATCGGACAGACCTATAATCTCGTACTCGGAGCGTTACTAGGTTCCGAGTAGGCAGACCCTAATCCTTTTCTCCGGAACGTTACCAGATTCCGGGCAGGGCAGAATAATAATTCCGTTCTCATTATTTACCATATGTTATGAGTCGGTTCTACCATGACGAAACTATGTCCAACCATTTACCATTCAATAATACTCCATCACCATTTGGAGTAACACCAAACCAAAGGTCCCGTTCTCTTATATCCTTTCTTTATTACCAAGACGTAACCATTACATTCATCATTTCCCTTAAACTCCATCACCATTTGGGGTTAACATTCCGGTCGGCCAAACCAAAGGTCCCGTTCTCTTATATCCTTTCTTTATTACCAAGACGTAACCATTACATTCACCATTTCCCTTAAACTCCATCACCATTTGGAGTTAACATTCCGGTCGGGCAAACCAAGAGGCCCGTCCCTTTATATCCCTTCCTTATAACAATCATGACTTTACCATGTCCCACTATTAACCATTTCTCTCATACTCCATCACCATTTGGAGTAACCATTCCTGGTCGGGCAAACCAAGAGTCCCGTCCACCACCATACCATTTACCAATTCCCTTATATTCCAACACCATTTGGAGTAACCATTCCTGGTCGGGCAAACCAAGAGTCCCGTCCACCACCATACCATTACCATTTCCCTTATATTCCATCACCATTTGGAGTAACCATTCCTGGTCGGGCAAACCAAGAGCCCCGTCCACCACCATACCATTACCATTTCCCTTATATTCCATCACCATTTGGAGTGACCATTCCTGGTCGGGCAAACCAAGAGTCCCGTCCACCACCATACCATTACCAGTTACCATTTCCTTTACATTTCATCACCATTTGGAGTGACCATTCCTGGTCGGGCAAACCAAGAGTCCCGTCCACCACCATACCATTACCAGTTACCATTTCCCTTATATTCCCTCACCATTTGGAGTAACCATTCCTGGTCGGGCAAACCAAGAACCCCGTCCACCACCATACCATTTCCCTAATACTCCATTACCATGAGGAGTAGAACCAAACATCCTGAGTCGGGCAAAAGAAAGGTCCCGGTTCATTTACCAAACTATGTCCAATCAGACAAGACCTAACTACCATGAAAAATATGTATTTATTCAAGTAGAAGGCTCTCTACTATGAACAACCAACATCGTATTGGCAAATGAGAATTAAGAATAATCTCAGCCAATAATTTTACCATATTTGATATTACACTAACCATTTAAATATTTTTCATTGAATTTTCTTGTGGGAAAGACAACTAGAAAATGAATTTTAGTTGCCAAAAGATCCCACAGTTCACTTTACAAATTAGTTTACCATTTCTTAGTTTACCAAACATACTTCTTTTTTCACTTTTGTTGTGGGGAAGGCAGCTGTCAAGTAATCTTCAATGACCAAGTTTTACTTGCCATTCACTTTTGTAAGCAGGCTGAACTTACAACTTTCCCAGCATGAATAACCACAACCAACACCAAGAGAACTGTCAGTAGCGGATCGGTCACTGGCCTCCCACAAGCGGGTCTCACCAGTGCACTGAGAAGTCGCACTCGCTGTTCAGTACCAGCCTTCCTATCGAAGTACAACCAAAGATGGCACCAAGCACAACACATTAGATGACCACCATGAGCTGCCAATCAACGAGCCATCACCATGAGCTGCCGATTTTCAGGCTATCCCCATCAGCTGACGACCAATGCACTACAAGATGACCATGACCAATGAAGACCACACAAACAGACCGGTCACTGGCCTCCCACAAGCGGGTCTCACCAGTGTACTGAGGAGCTGTATGTGTTGACAAACTTAACAAGAATTGTAACAACCAGTAGTAACCAGAAACCAGATTATCATAGCTTTTCGTGAGCACTAAGCAACGACTACCAGCATCCATCGTGTCAGCAAGGTTATCACATCGCTGCTGCCTACATCACTTGGAACCAGAGCAGAGGAATAGTAACCACATCCAGGGAACCCCTATGGGCCTGTCTATGGGTCCCCCTGGCAGCCTTCTTCTTCTTCTTCTGAGTGGCCAATATGTACGAGCTACGTCGCACATTCAGCAGCCGTCAGCGGCGGCCTACTTACACCGGCGACCGATGGACCCTCAACGTGCAGCGTCGGCGCTCTACACCGACGACTCACATACAAATAGCAATAGTAGTGTGCATTGCCTAAGTCATGTATATAAACCAATTACCATTTACAAATAAACTAGATTTCAACCGACCGTGTTGACTTCTCATTTCCCCACCGCTGCGGCCAAGACACCTTAAGCCGTCAGTATCATGATCAGTAGAGTGAGCCTGCTCTACTGGCAGCGGTTCCTACAACCCTACCTACTGTCCTATCTCTTCCCGCTTGCACCCCGGGCACCCCGGGAGCAAGCTCCTTCCCCTTACTATCTATCTATGTATTTATTGTTAGGTAGGGCTAGGGCTCTAGCGACCTAGCGTCTCGGCGCAAGGGGCTCTAGGCTTTCTAGGGAGTTAGTTCCCTTCCTAATCTTATATTCCCTTCTCCGTGCGGCCGGGAGGCGGTGCCTTACAACCACTTAGCTTCCTGACCGTACAGAATGAACGGATGAAAGGTGATTAACGAAACGGATTTATGAGGCAAGGGTAAATGGAACTGGAACAGGAAGAGGGAGGTCTGTTCGTATAGACCGAAGTCGTATTAGTCCAGTCATTATAGTAAGTTCACCTCGGAATTCGAGATACCCAGCTGTAAGTCTGTAAATACTTGTATATTGACACCCTAAAAGTTGTCTCAAAACCTACATATGGTAGGGTGTACGCAACTGTCAAATTTCAAGGTCAAATGTCACAAAAATCGATTTTTTGTAAATATCTCATTTCCTTTGGGTTTTTTGCTATTTGTATGTATTTTCAATATTGTAGAATACAAAATTCTCTACAAATTTTGTTTCAAATTTTTTTTCATACGGTGATTCGTTTTCGAGATAGAGGGCGGAGAGCGCGCGGACACAGTATCACTTCAGGTCAACCGGTGGCTCCGGTCAAAAAATTAAAAAGTGAAAAAATGTGAAAAGTCTCGATCATCTTCGTTATCTGCATTACGTCAAGTCCACAGAACTTAATAAAGCTGTGCTGCTTTCAAATATTCCGCCAACAAGTGCAGCTGCTCATCAACATTGTAAAAACAACAACGTGTATATTATCAAGTTCAAACTTGGTTAGGGCATGATTTGGAACCCCAGGTATGGGGTTGGGCAATGCGAAACGATTTTCGACCACGTTGTTGTTTTTACAATGTTGATGAGCAGCTGCACTTGTTGGTGGAATATTTGAAAGCTGCACAGCTTTATTAAGTTCTGTGGACTTGACGTAATGCAGATAACGAAGATGATCGAGACTTTTCACATTTTTTCACTTTTTAAGTTTTTGACCGGAGGCACCGGTTGACCTGAATTGATGCTGTGACCGCGCGCTCTCCGCCCTCTATCTCGAAAACGAATCACCGTATGAAAAAAAATTTGAAACAAAATTTGTAGAGAATTTTGTATTCTACAATATCGATAATACATACAAATAGCAAAAAACCCAAAGGAAATGAGATATTTACAAAAAATCAATTTTTGTGACATTTGACCTTGAAATTTGACAGTTGCGTACACCCTACCATATGTAGGTTTTGAGACAACTTTTAGGGTGTCAATATACAAGTATTTACAGACTTACAGCTGGGTATCTCGAATTCCGAGATTCTTACCTAATTTAAGCTTAAATGACTGGACTATATACATTTGAATCGACACAAGCGACTTTTTCTCCGAATTCACAAACGTCAATCAAAGCTAAGCAGGCGCTCACGCTCATGCTGTCCCGTATATGTCAATAGAACTGAAAGGGACAGCATAAGTGGAAGCGCGTGCTAAGCGTTGATTGACGTTTGTGAATTCGTACGTTGGACGCTGTTTGTGGCGTGGTCGATCGATTTGATGAAACTGACGCACACACATGCACATCCATTTGCTTGCTTGGAAATTTTGGAAGTAGTAAGTTCCGCGTTGGAAAAGAAGACACAGATAATTATCGAAACGTCAATAAAGTCGGTTAAACTGCAGATGGATATTGAATAATACCGGTTTGCGGACGTCATCAATAAGTAATGCCCCATAATTTAATGACTTTTTAAATGATTTATTGTAAATAAAAATAAACGGCTAACGTTTTTGAGGACAACTGGTTAAATGTGGCCGGTTTTATAATTATTTTTGTGAAAAAACGAATTACTTATAATGTAATTTATGTGATGTACCGACATATACGAGTATAAATGCAAAAATCTAATACGAAATTATCTGAAATTCGCAAGTGTGATCTAGAACCATGTCTTGAAACTGGGTATTTTCCTGGCGAAAGTATCCCATCTGACTGAATGACTTTCACGAAAAGACCACAATCAAAGTGCCTAGCATCCATTTATCCCTGATATCCTGTAAGTAACTTATTTCACACAATGGTCCATAAAACTAATTTAGGGAGACAACTTAACAAGTTTAGTGTTGTCCGTGAACCTAATAAATTTTGTTTTGGTAAAATATCGAAAAAGGATAGCAAAACGTGCGACGAAAGCGCTTGACCTTATTACTTACTTGAACGGCCCAAAGACCCAGTGTTCGCTCAGGGTCTGCACGGAGTACCCCGACAGCCACTCCGCAGTGCCCTTCTTCAGCCCGGCCATGAAGTAAAGTATGAAAAACTGATACTTAAGCACGAAGTAATTCCAATAGGGCACCCTCTCCTTCCGCTTTGACGGGTCCAAGTAAGCGTCGATGGACCTGGAAAGGTGAAAATGTCTTTTCGCTCGTTTATTATTAGTATAATAATATATCCTATCCTAAAAATCCAAAATTCAATATTTCCTTATTCAAGTAGACAATTATTATTACACACAGTCTCTTTTATCTAATAAGATCCCCCAAAACCATGTTTCTATTATTTTATTGAAATTTCAATTCTGTTTTTATTGAGGCTTGCATTGAAACTATTTTTTAATGAAAACTCCAGGGCAAGTGCCTCCAATGTCTGCCCATAAAGTACCTATTAAATGATCATAAAACCGCATTGGTTTCTGAATCGGGTCCTTAGGTCCATTAGACCACAGGGTGACAAGGCAATTCAACCCATTCCTTAAAAACGTTAACTGTTGACGTTGTTACCGTTTTACAGCCGTAGGTTTACCCACTGAACATAGGCCGCCACACAGATTTACAGAGCAGACGGTTATATCTAGGCGGCCTGCATCTACGTGTTACCCTGCGACTCTCCTCAGTTTACGGATCAGGTCAACCGTCCACCTTGCGGGTTTAGACATCAACGAGGGCTTCGTATAATCTAGCACGCCCTTGGTTGCGGGATTCCGCACCATGAACCAATGCCTATTCATACTTAAATTAAACTTTGGGCTGGTAAATGTTACAAACAAACAAACAAACAAATCATTTATTCGCCAAGAATACAATGGAGTGAAGAGATGGTAAAATATGACTAGACTTCGTATTCGGCCTGTATTCGGTTAGTCTCAAATGACAATATCAGACTTTAAACAGGTACTTACCAGTAGCAATTGGCATCAGTGCAGGCCAGCAGTAGTCCAACGAGCCCGAACAGATAGCTGTGGTTATTCCAATAGCTCTTTTCTATCAAAAACAGATACCAGTAGGATATCACAAACATGGTTGACGCTAACCGATACTTGTATCCAAGCATTGTGCCCACGGCTCCTAAAACACGAAATAAAAAAATAGGTATTTGTATGAACAAACCCCCCCCCCCCCACTCCTCCCCCCGGGGGGTGAACGGGTTATGTTAGACTCTCCACTGGGAAGGTGGTACCTTAGTGGCACTGAAGACCATGACAACGCATTTCTGCGGAGAATGTACGGAGTCTAATTCAGTATTTTACAAAATGTTCCTACTGAGGTGGGCCCTGTAGTGCGCTTCTGACAAGTTTGCATGAATCCTTCATTTTTGTCATACATTTTGTTCATACCTATTTTTTAAAACATAACCCGTCCCCCGGGGGTGAACGGGTTATGTCAGACTCAGGTATGAGCTTCCAGAAGGGAGTCTGATGTTCAAGTCATTGTTTGACCAAAGAACCTTTATGTACACTGGCGTCAGTCATGACAATGGTTTTAAAAGACATACCGAGCCATAAAGCTGCGAAGACAAGTGCCATGTAAGGCATGGGTAGAATGCGCAGACATGGCAACAACGGGAAGTGGCACAACTTCGGGTCTCCCCATCGACGCTCCATCATCGCACCGCCACGCTCGTCCGGGATGTCGAACACCATGGCCAAGCCTGAAGGTATTTTCATATTTATTACAATGCTGTATCTAAACCCTGAGATCGAATGATAAGCTAAGATAAAAGAGAAGAGATAGATCTCAAAATCTTGAATAACCTGGAAAAACTGTATTCAACGACCATTCTTGTATCAAGATTATAGCGACAGCCTGTTCTCGCCGGTATTAGTGAAACCACCACAGCAGTGCCTTCGAACCTGATGGAACACATGGTGTCTTCGGGGTCCACATGTGCGTACTGTTGGCTTTAAAGAAAGCCATTTCCAGCCAAGACCTCGCTTAGCAAAGGTTTGCTGCTCCCTGCTTTATGTATCGATAAATTCATCTAGTAGGTGGCTAGCAATAATGGCGGTGTTGGTAAAAAAAAGAAATCAATGGCACCATCTGATAACAATATACCTACTCTGGACATCGATTTACTTACCATATAGGATCCTCGTGACGGCTAAGCTAGAAGAATCCTTTGGTTTATGTAAATAAGCAGCTATCTTCTTCAACGATACATCCTGGATTTGGAATTCAAACTGTTCCTGAAACTTCACGTTGCAGGCTTTGAAAAATATCAAGAGCCTTTTTTTGATGTTCATGGCTCTGTAAAAAACCTATACGTGAATTTATATATATTGGGCTTTTTTCTCTTATGGGACTGTCTGCAAATTATTTTGGAGTGAAATGTTAACTTTCAACGTGGTTGCTGTCGACAAGATAAGACGAGACTGCGAATTAGCGCAAGACTGCACAAGATAGGTAAAGTCATGGTATTAATTATGTATGCTACCATGTGTGAACATGTCCCCTTGATTATGGGAAATATGTAAATATTCTAGCTGAAGATGATTTCTGAATAACAATTGCGATTTTCCAGTTAACCGCATTTTGAGACTCGGGTCTTGTTAGCGACAATGAGTTCATTTTAGTTGAAAAGTTTAATAATTAATACCTCGTAATACTTACCCTTTACTGTTAGTTAGCTGTTTCTTATCTGTGATCCCGACCGCTCATTCTGGGCAGTGGCTGACTGACTGCTGCCGTCATGGTGAACGGCACATTCAGAAGCTCACATTTCGAGCGAACATAAACCCAACGTTTTTTTCTCTTCTCCGCCTGTCGAGTCACAGGTGCAGAAGTAATGGTAGGTAGCGCAATTGAATCAGGTGTAGCGGAAACTAGGCCTGGTACTTACCCTTTTGAATAACTCGTTGAATTTACTTATAGTTTAGTTGTATTGTACCAAGAAATACAGGTTCCGCAATGAGTGGTTCAACCGTTAGGTCACTTGATTACCAACAACTAATTTGAACAGTTTTCGGATATTCTTCAGTTACGCCATAAAAAAATTGTTTCGCGAAATGTCATTTCTCCGCAATAGAGCCAGGAGGCGTGATGGGCCGTTCACCGCACATAATCGAAGGTAGGTAGGTATTCAATTGGTTAGAAACTTGCTGTGTAATGCGTACAAAAATGCTAAAAGAACTGATATATATTGTACCTAGGTTAGTTATAATGTATATGTATTTTCCATCGACGTCTAGCGATATTCATAAGTGTGCAATGTGTGTGTATGTGTGTGTGTAGGTTAGTGTTTTAATGTTGTAAAGCCCCTTTTAGACACAAGTCTTTACTATAAAACCTACTGAAAATGAAAAAGAGGATTTTTATTATTTACTTAGCCGTTGTGAAGTGATTAGGTCGACATCGATTAGTCGATTTGACATTGCTAATGGGAACACAAGTCAATACGACATTTATCACCCTTGTATTTGCCAAGTAATTTAAGTTCACTAAGGCCTATGACTTTATTCAGATTGCTCTAGAACGTTTAACCAACCATTTCTGATACTTTGAATGTACGAGATGAAACGCTACATTGTTTTAGTAACACTGCAAATAAAAATTGTTGTGACAGTGATCCAGTTCCAGGAATATTACAGTAAGGCGGATGATTTCACGCCTTGTGTTCTGAAAGCCTTGGAGCAGCTGATCGACGGGGGAGAGCCTGCGCCACTCGAACTGTCCCTCGTGAACGTGAACGCCGCGTTGGCGGCTGCCGTGCACAGAGCCACACACCAAGACAGAGTCACATTCACGACCACCACAAAAACAATGAGCGCTTATATGTACGATAACGCATACCTAATTATGGCGACCGACCATCAGGATCTGGAGTCTGAATTCAAAAGCATGAGCTACTTAAGCCCTATAAGACCATACATCGTCATTATTGAAAATTTTTCCAACACAGAAGTGTCTAACCTACTATTTACACAAAATATCTACAATGTGACTGTCATCGGTAGAAAGGGTGGCGAATATGCAGTCTACAGTTTCGATCCTTCGTTGACGGCGTGCAACACTCCCGCTACAGAAATATTACAATTTATTTCGAAGTGTTCAGATTTCGACCAGGAGGAAACATTTCGTTTCAAGCTGGTAAAACCAATGCAAAATTGCAGATTTACATTAGTTGCCCGACAAAGCTTCCCATATATAGACTTCGGGAAGGATGGAAAGGGGATATTCCAATATGTTTTCGAAGAATGGCAGAACCATAATAATAATACTGTTGATCTCGTTAATTTCGAAGATATAGAAAATGATATTAGTGTTCATGATATTATGAAAAAAGCTTTTGAATATGAAGGGGTGACTGGATTTCCGTTCAATGTAGTATTCAAACCGAATTTCACAGCTTTCACCTATCCGTACCATATTGATTATTATAGAGTAGTGATAGCTCGCGCTGACATATTACCTGTACATGAGATCTTAGAAAAACGATTTACTCCTTTATACAGACTGCTAAGTGTTGTGTTATTTATAATATTCTCAGTAGCTGTCAAGCATTTTTTAATATTTGGCAAGACGAGCTGGTCTCGGGCATTCTTAATAGTAGCTGGTTATTTTGTACAAAACGTAAGTATGCGCGAAAAAAGCAGGGGAACAGTTGGTCGATTTTTATTCATTGTTCTTCTGTTCTATGTATGCTTGAGTAATGGCATATATATGGCCTTCTTATCAAGTGTGCTAACCACGCCTTTAAGAGACAGACAACCAGACGATTTAGACGAAGTTTTAGCTAAATATCATCCTATCTGGGCCGTCAAAAACAAAAGAGAGATGGAAGCTATGTATCGACTCAAAAGCAAGAAGACAAACTTGGGTGAAATGCAAAATGACACATACAAGACCATGATGGACTGTTTGAAACTGGTAAAAAAAACAAAAGAAAGAAAACTGGTAGCCATTGTGCCAGACACATTTTACGATTTTAGTATCGGTAGTTTAAATGATGTGTGTTCAGAGCCGGCTTTACATAAAGTAACAGAACCGTTAAGTTACAAATTCCAAGTGATTTTCTTTCGTCCTGGTTCTGCTGCCACCGGCCACCTAAATAAACATATACAGCGGATGGCATTGGGAGGCTTAATACAACGTCACTATAAAAATCAAATTTTAGCAGAGCGTTCAAAATCAAAATGCAGGTCACCATCAGAAATGCAGTATATTTCGTCATTTTGTTTCTATCGCATGAAGGGTCTTTATTATGTTTTCTTAGGTTTTCTCGTTTTGTCGGTTGCTTGTTTCATTGGTGAGATATTATTTAATTTCATTTGGAAGAGAATACTATAGAAGCAATGGATGTTGACGTTACATATTAGTGCATAAAAAAACAGAATTGATGTCCAATTTTCCTTCTCACATTTTAAGATTTTTATTAAGTATTATCATTATTTTTAAGGGTTTTATTAAGACGTTGCGTGACTTGATTCGCACACTTCTTATATTCAACTTATATTTATCTTGTTAACTATATTTTAAAGTATTTATTGTATTGTGGGTTATTTCGTTCGTTGTATGTTATATGCTGTGTTTGTGTGGTGTATTTGCTAGGAATGTGTACACTTTATCTTCATCATCATTAACATCCGCACGACGTCTACTACTGAACACTGCGACAAGACACTCCAAATCTCCTGAATCCCGAGATTTGGAGTGTCTAGATTATTATTATTCTTACTAATCAACGTTTAAATCATGACTAAATGCACAGCACACGTTTATAGACTATCATGCGTGTTGCTTAAAGTTATTAGTAATAATTAAACTTATTTGTAAATACTTAACTTAAGAGTTATTAGAAAACCTATGTCATATCTTGGAAATTAAATATACATATAGCTAGACGGGACCCATTTTCGGTTATACCCCCTTACCAATAGCAAGAGTTTGGCAAGAGCGTGATAAAAAATGGAAACAGGTTTCTTAGATAACCTGATGAGCCGTTGATTGTGTACAGTCTACAGCACATCAGGTTACCCCATTTCCGTTTTTCTCTCACTCTAGCCAAACGTCATTCGTTTGCAAGGAGAGCAAGGAGGACTGCTTTGAAATGGGTTATGGGATATTGTTTATCAGCCTGTTTCTTCGTAAAAACACCTACTCGTGTAAATTACAGCCTTGGGTAAAAATTACTTATCGGTTTATGACGTACACCAAAATGTCCTAAAGAGTATGAGGTAAGTACTTGAGCGAGATGAATGATGATGGTGTTAAGTTTAAACATTAAGCCCCTCAACAACACGTTGACTTTTGTATCGCTTTGTCTTTTTCATTTTTGTTGCTGCCGCCATTTGCGAGCAAGTGACAAACTCGTAACACGACAATTGCTTAAACTATGCTCTAGCGTTGCGTTCGATTTTATGAATAAGGGGGTAAATCTATGCGAGTTATTCTGAAAAGTTTCTTCACATGTGTTATCAATTATTATCATGCACACAACTATCATATTATTACATGTGTATCTCAAATTAACAAAGTAATTTTAAAATGTTTGTTTCACACTCTGCGTTATATTGTTTTTTGCATAGGAACCAATGTGTTGATTGCATTTTATTGTAGATTGCTCTCCTAATAAACGAAAGTTGAATAATGATATTACCGTCTTTTTGTATCGTGCTTACCTTCTACACAAATTGTAATAACAGTGGTATCTAATGAGGCCCTTTTGGTTAGTAGGCCCGTCTTACCCTCCGGCAACAAATAATAGCTAATTTGTTGGGCCAGCGCCTCGACATAACATACACTCACGACAATACCCCAAACGGGGTAGTCAGAGGCACACTGAATGTTGCCGTCGTGGAAACATCCAGAAGCCCACATTCGGCGAGCGAATTTGAACCCAACGTGGTAATTAAACAGGCTTACATAACATGCGCAACGTCATGCAATTTACTGTTCTTTTTCTGACGACCGATTTGGTGTGCTATAACACCAGTAGTTGTGGGTTCGATCCCCACACAGAACAAACATTTGAGTGCAAGAACATGTCTCTTAGTATTGGCCTGGGTGTTTCCTAAGTATATACAGAAAGTATTTAGATACTAAGTATGTTTTTAAAAAAAAAAAACTGGTAGGTTTATCGGTTGTCTAGTATCCCATACCACAAGCATTAAGTTGCTTAGTTTGAGGCTTGGTGGCGCTGTGTGGAATAATGTCCAGTTGTTTGCAATGTCTGTTGACAACTCAAAATGTGGTACTTTCGTACAGAAACCGGGCACAAAAACGGCTTATTACAAAACTGATGTATATGAGTTTACGGGTGTTTCTAATAATACAACGATCTATCTTTGCGAAACCATAAAGTTTCATCGTTTAATATGCATTTTATGTAATAAAACAGTTTTGATATTTTTTGGAATGTGTGACTTTTGTGATTTTAAGTAGCGAACGTCACCTGAATAATAAACATCAGCCCTGAGAGTAAGATAATAAGGAACTTCTAAATAATTCAATAATGACTTCTCGGCAGGTACCATGTGTACCTAACATTCGTTCCTAACTAATGAGCACAGTAATCAAATACCAATTTATCACATATGGTGTAGAAACAATTTATTTACCGAGCAATCATAGGTATTTAAAAATGATTGGCGTAATCTTTTCAGAAATGGGACACGTTTGGAGTGGTATCAGGAGAAAAATGTTCCCTTCAACACTGATATTGATTGTAACTTCTTGTTTTGTTTCTGCTGCCGCAACAGCTATTGCCATGCTAACTGACAGTAACGCAGTGAACATTGATCTGAATTCGTGTATTATAAATGTATTAAAACAACTGACTGAAGCCAAGGCCCCAGGCTCGATAGACCTCACGCTCATCAATGTCGATAATTTCGTGGCTACCGCGGTATTGAAAACCAGCGGATTGACAATTACAACCAGAACTTTTAACGATAAAAACATTGTGTACAACGATGCATATCTTGTTATGGTGAAAGATTATCAAGAGCTAGAAAGGGAAGTAAAAGTTTCTATAAATGATTATTTGGACCCGAAGAAAAATTTCATAATTGTTATTGAAAGTTTAAATAAACATGAAGTGTCGGAATACTTGTATATTCGAAATATTTTCAATGTTACAGTCATTGGAAAACATGACAACGAATACATCGTTTACAGTTTCAAGCCTTCCGTTGACGCATGCAACAAGCCAGCTTTCAAGACACTGGATTTCATCGCTAAATGCTCGGAGTTCGACAAGGAAAAAACTTTCAAGTTTAAAACAAATCCAAATATACGAGATTGTAGATTTAAATTAATGGCTCGTCAAAACTGGCCTTATGTAAGCTTTGATAAAGAACTGGGGCAGGGATTATGACAGTATGCTTTTACAGAATGGCAGAAGACCAATAACATAACTGTTGATTTAGTTAATTTCGAAGAAATCAGAAACTTAACTTTTTCAAACACACATAATCTGGTACGCGTACACAGAATCGAGGGATATATTGGCTTTCCTTTTGCTTTACATCAAGAAAAGTTCGCAGCTTTCACTTATCCGTATGAACTCGATAACAACCGAGTGGTCGTAGCCAGGGCTAAAGTTTTGGCAGTCAACAAAGCTTGTGGAAATTATATATCCATAGACTACCAATTGCTTACTATTGCTCTTTTCATCGTATTCTCTGTAGCTGTTAAACGCCTTTCGGTATTTGGCAAAACGTACTGGTCTCGAGCGCTTTTAATTGTGTTTGGCTATTTTTTTCAGAATATTTCTATGCGTGAAAAGAATACCGGATTAGTCAGTCGAGCTATTGTCATCACTATATTGTCGTTCGCTGGCTACAGTTATGTTATTTATACAACCTTTCTTACAAGTGTACTGACCTATCCCGTTCGA
This sequence comes from Udea ferrugalis, assembly GCA_950022985.1. Classification (NCBI taxonomy): domain Eukaryota; kingdom Metazoa; phylum Arthropoda; class Insecta; order Lepidoptera; family Crambidae; genus Udea; species Udea ferrugalis. The sequence continues at coordinate 3,245,285 of OX465521.1, forward strand.
GAGAATCAAGTCGACGACATACACGCAATAAGTTTGCCTGATTCTCCCTACCATCTTGTCCTTCACGATGAATATACGGAACAGGCGAAATTAGGTTTTAATTACACAATTAACAGCGTACAAAGAAAACCACACGGCCAATGCAGCTCTATGTTTGATTGTATGAAGATGGTAAAAGAGAGTGGAGATAGACTGCTGTACACCTATGTTCCAGACACATTTTACCACTTGAACATTATGAAGTTGAATGAAGAATGTGATGAATCGGTCCTTCACCGAATGACGGAACCCGTAAATTATCAATACACGACAGCGCTTTTCAACCCTGGTTCCACCATAAGTGGCCACTTGACTAAACATACACACCGAATGAGCGTAGGTGGTTTGTTCCGAAAGTCTTATTTGGACCTTAAATTTCAAGAGATTTTAAAGTCCAAGTGCAAAAAACAATCAAGATACGTCAAATCACACAGTTTAAGTCGAATGGCTTATGTATATTATTTGTATTTCATAATGATTATTGCGTCGGTGGTGTGCCTATTTTGTGAATTAGCATATCACACTATACGTGTTAGAATCAAAGCATAAAATACACCTATCGTAAATATTAATTTTGGTCAATAACTTTGGCGTGATGATTTGTATAAGGAGTGGCTTAGAATTTAGATGTTAGCTATTTTCAAATTAGGGAACAAGTTCAATACACCCAAGTTACTTTTAATATCTGAATATTTATTACATAGTTAATTTCTGAACAGATGGTGATATAATGTGTTTATGTATGTATGGAAGTTAGTGTCTAGCATCTGTACAGATATTAATGGTAACTTGGGTGTATGGAACTTATTAATTGTGAAAGTGATCAGAGGTAGGTATTTACGCACCTTGTTTGGTACAATATATCTGATGGCGACTGTACAGACACCTTTATTAGTTAAGACTAGTTTTTATGATTTTGTTTTTGAATATGATTTTTAAAACTAGCCAAATCGCAAATGGAAAAATCCGAACAGTAATAAATTGTCTAGGCCTAATTGCTATAATATCCATATGTACTGATACTCATATGAATTCACGATTTGTATGTCGAGTGTGTTATGAATTTTCATAATAGGATTATTATTGTGAGCGGCACCGTCTTCGATCTGTAATTATAATTTTATTGTATGTGATTCATTTCCTAATTTAAGCGCAAGTTAAACTTATTAAAATTACCATGTGAAGTTCGTACTTCTTTGTTTTCCTACGAAAGCTGGCCGCTTGTGAACATCCTTTTATTTACCGGGCAAGAACCGTTTTCTTCGCCATATTGGCGATAGTGTATGGTTTATAATGAAAGTGTGATTGAAATAATACAAGCCGTATGTGCTGAAATATTTATTTCTCCAATCAATGTTATACGATACAGGGTTTAGCTACGAATAAACATTTAATTATTGTCAATGATATTACAATATCGAAACCGTTAACTTCATATAACATCTATTCTAAACTTTCAACATTTGATCTACACATAGCAAGTATAATTTTGAATCTTTGTATGGATGCTGTTGATATAGAAGCTTTAACAATAATTGACACTGCTTTCCTAGATTGGCTTGTTTGTGTGTAAACTACAAAATACTTCAATAAAAGTAAGTCGAAAAATAATAAAATGTTTATCCGAAATTAGATTCGATTACATTAAACAAAATCGACACGGTCTTGATCTAAATTCAGGACTTAGGCGACGAACAGCAAATCACACATACCTTATCTTGCCAATTCACATGTAGGTAACGACAAAATATGTTCTAAAGAAATGAACTGGCAAAACTATATGTCAATTGTAAGTATAAAACATGTTATATTATAGATTTAGCTGTCCTGCGCGTTACATTAGCAATCAAAAAGAAGTAACCGCTACTATAAATTCTATAGAAGCTTTCTTGTCTCGAATTAAAAGTTTATCTTTTCTCAATGAGCTATCTTAGTTTGGAAAACATTGGCATTCATGTAAATTGCTACTTATTTTTGCCAGTCCTTGTCTTAAGTTACGCCACTACTGGTAAACAATAACTCAGTTGCAAGCAGCACACACATAATGGAACGACCTTTTCTTTCGCACCGATTACTTTAATATACTTTAACTTAACGAAACTAAAAGATCAATAATTCAATAACATACTTAATGTAAACCTAAAACAATAATACGCTTATAAGACAGATAGGGTCTATTCAGAATAGTTTTTAATTCATTAATCAAATGTGGTAGGTAACTTAAATACACATTTATACGAAAACAGTTTAAAACTTGTCCGCATGATATCCATTTTTTTTGTTTATACGTAAAACTGAATATAGTTCTAGGAGGGCGAATCGGAACCGCGATTTTTTATTGATGCTGTTTCACATGTAACATCTTTCAACTCAACGCCTTCATTCAGCGAAATTGAATGTAATTATGAGTTTTCTTAGGTTAAAACAGCTGATAAGGTCAATATGGCGGTTCTGAATCGTTAAGCAGGGCTCTAACCCCCGAAGTCACAAACGCAAATCAACGTTGAGCATCCCTCAGAAGTATAGCTGTCCCTATACAGTTCTATTGAAACTTACGAGACAGCATGAGCGTGCTTAGCGTTGATTGACGTTTGTGATTTCGGAGGTGAGTCTAGTATTACTCACTAAGGATTATCGTATGCGTTTTACGGTTTATACTATATCAATACGTAGGAACTATGACGGTTACGAACGAAAATATTAACTACGTAACTAAACATGCACATAAAATTAATCTCAGTTTCTGTAATCTTACATCACAGGTTGAATTTACATTTGAAATAGACAAGTTCAGTCTAAGACTTCATTTCGCAAGACTGCACACTTCAAAACAATATTAAATTCTTAATCAAACCAAAATCGTTTAATAATTACTTTTTATTATATTATTATATCACAAAAAATAAAATTTAAAAGAAAACACGTATCTAACCATCACAATTACGTATTTAGTGATACGACATTTACATTAAAATCATTGGCTTTTGTATGGCATCTCAAACAGTGCCGTTTACCTTAAAATTTAAAAAATAACATCTTTTAATAATTATATTTAATCAAGCAGTAGGTACTTCAAATCTTGAAAATTCACTCTTAAAGAAGAAACTGGATTAGATACAATTGATTATTAAATATATAATTAACAACATTCTGTATATAATATCTGCCCTTTTTAATTACTTTTATTTCATACGTGTGTCCAAATAGACATGAGGACTATTTCCACGGTCAACAGCGTGTCAGGATACCCATTCTTGGTCATTTCTCCTTCCTTTATTTATTGCAAATAATTTTCATCTGGCAAGAGCAAGATAGTAAAAGAAAATTGGTAGCCTGATGCGCCGTTGACTGTATAAAAAATCAAGGTAAATACATGGAAGGTATGCAATATTTGTATATCAATGAAAAGATATTTATTATATTTCACAAATGCAATAATAATAACATAAAGCTATTAAATATATCCATAAACTTGTACGATATATTGTGTATTCGCTCAACACTAAGTCTAGATATAAGTTAAAAACAACGGATAATATTAAAAACTTTAAAATGTAACCAACAACAACTGTTCCGATATGACACGCGAGTGACCGAAGCAACCGAACGAGCTATATTCGGACTCCGGTCAGCTTTAGTTGCGAAAATTATTTCTAAAAAATACACATAAAACGCCTACAAACGGAATGTGCTTACAAATATAAGATTATCAAACAGTAAAATTTTCCTAAAATGATTACAGAAGGTCACCTAGACGTTATCAGAGCTAGCGCTTTTAAGCTTTCTAAAGAGGCCGTTAAACTGTTGACCTACCACTTTCATCTATTACAAACATTGGCTAATTGGATCACAAATGAAATGGTTTCTCTAAAAGCTGCGATTAGATTCTGATACAAACTAATCTAAATATGTTAAGTTAAGACATAGATTGCATAGCATTTCTATTTTGGTGTTGCTACTTGAAACATCTTTACGTAGGTAATATTTATTAAACATCTTTCATAAAACTAACAAAGATCAATATAACGTGTTTCGAGATAAATTTGATTTGATAAAAACTAGTTACATAATTAATAATTACTGTATTTTACTGGACAAAGTTCTAGGAAAATTCGTAATAATGTTGTTCGATTTCAGAAAATATACTACAAAGCATGATACTAAAATATCATTAGTTTATTTCGGTACGTAGCCACATCATGGCTTATATTTTTATTTCTATCCTAGTTGTATGAGCGTTTAGGTTGGGCCGAATAGTATGATGTTTACGACCAACTGGATTCTATGTTCTATATTTCTACCAGTTAATTTGAATAATACTAAGTTTCTTCTCTTATTGTATTTGAGATAGATCATTTCGGGAATACAAATGTATGTGATCCACCTTATGGAAGTTAATGATTTTGAATCCTCAACTTTTTGTTAGTTTATCAAGTTTTTTACTAATCAAGGGATGGTGTTCATTTGTGAGGAACCTGTGAGCTGAAGACGTCTGAAGGAAGTATCGGAGAATGCCTACTCTAATCAATCAGTCGTCAGCAATGATTTTGATGACTGTCCTTAATCGGTAGTTGATATGAGATTATTTATTTCAATATGATTATATTCATCAACCAGATGTGATTAATTTGACAAGCCTTCTGAAAATCGGCATTCAAATAATCTTTCAAAGTAACTTTCATGAATTTTAATCTGCCGAGTAGTTTTGATATTGCTTGCGAGGTAGGTCCTAAAATATAAGGTAACATACAGATATGTAAATTGAGAAAACTTTTTGTAACTGAAACTTCATTCAGCCATTGTTTTTACTGTAATTTTGTAAGTAAGTCTTTACTAAAGATCTGAAAACCAGAAAAATACATTTGGTCATTTTGGCATCAAAACAGTGTAAGTCTTGTTGGTGATAAACAAATAAACCAGGATACCAGTCCAGTTTGGAAACCACCGTTTTGAACAAATCGTTATAAATAAATTACTGTACATTTTTCCGTGCTGTCAGTGAAGATTTGTAATTTACCTCAGAGCTGCATTCTCGACACTTCCCAAGCTCGTAGGTGGATGGTTGGTTCATATGGGGTCCATTAGTGGTCGAGGACCAGTCCGCCGGGCCCGGGCAGCTTGGAGCGTCCCTGCAGGTAGGTGTCGACGGCGCGCGCCGCCTGCCGCCCCTCCGCGATGGCCCACACCACTAGCGACTGGCCGCGGCGGCAGTCTAAGATATGACAACAGATATTTAGAAATGGGAGGGATGAGAAAGATGTTATTAATAGCTTAGACTCGTATTAAGCTATTATATAGGTTGTTTATTATATAGGTTGTTTGTTTTTTTCCCTATATCTTGCACATCTGCATTTGTCGTTTCTCGGAATAAATAGTCAAATTATGATTGAATACTGTGTGTTTATCCTATCTATTATATATTGTAATTTTTGATTGATTGTTACGATCTAGACTATTTGAATTTTTGATAAATTAAAAATAATGAATACTGTTTACTGAAATCAAAACAATATCTAAAGACATAAATCCCAAAAGAGACAAACTAATTTTTATTTTTTCATTTCAACTGTTATATCCTAATCAAAAGAAAAATAAATAATTATTTTTACCTCCAGCTGCGAAGACGTTGCTAACGGGCGTTTGGTAGATATTCGCTTTGTCGGTCTCCACGTTGCTGCGCGCGTCCAGCGGCAAATCTGCGAGAAAACACGAAAGTTATTAACCGAAATAATCTTTGACGACATACATATCTCCGCAACATTTTCCATCACTACTTAGGTGCAGGGCGTCCACGAAAGGCGGGCGTTAGACCTAAACAAAGGTCGCAGTTTCGAGTGGATCCAAGCGGCCTACAACCGACCATTTTGGAAATATGCATGGTGTATCGTAAATATTAAATATTTTGTATCGAATATTTTAATTTGCTGAAAATCCAAAAACCGTTCAAATTAGTTGTAGGTAATCAAATAAACTATCTAGGTTTTCGGTTAAACTACTCAATACGGAACAGCCTGTAGACATTGTTTTTTTGTTGACCCGTAATTCACCATTAGCAGCCGCAAGAAGTCCACTGCAGAACATACATACGCCTTCTCTATTGATTTCCAGAGCGACCAGTACTATGAAGCCTGGCATCCACCGAAACCCCGCGGACTTTATCAGGGCGTCCGTCCACCTTGTGGGTGGGCGCCGCTCACTGCGTTTGGTGGGCGGCGCCCACTCTAATCTAGAAACTTTCGGCCGGAGCGCCCATCAATTACATAACGGACCATATACGTCCCCCAGCTGGGCACAGGCCTCATCTCTACTATGAGGTGGCGCGAGCCATACTCCAACACGCGGGCTCAGTACGGTTTGTTGGAGGGGTGTAAGGTCAGAGAGAAACCTTTATGTCAGATGTTATTAAAGGTCCATAATATCGGGGACAGCCTGTTTACAAGGCTACGTCCAGCAGTGGACATCTTTAGTGGGTACTGACCAAGTTGGTTGGCGACGTATCTCTCGGGCCCGAGGAAGCCCATGGCCAGCAGCACCAGCTCGGCCTTGTACAGCTTCTCCGTGCCGGGCAGTTCCTGCATCTCCCAGCGCCCGCCTGCGCCGCGCGTCCATTCCACTTCTACTGCTGTGACGCCGCACACGTTGCCTTCGCCTGGGAATAAGCAAGTTTTAACGTAATACGATCTTATTAATTTCGTGTAATTTAAATTTATTTCATTTAGTTTTAGTTTTAATCGATGTAATTTAATTTATATTTGCATTACTTGCAATTTTATCACTCTGACGACTCTTGACATTTAAAATTCCTATATTATGACATTTATGTAGCTTTAAAGTAATATTTTATTTGAGAAATAAATAATCTGATCCAATCATGGATAGAGCGTTTTTTCTTTATTTGGTAGACAATTTTGACAAAAAAATTTAAATAAGTACCGATTTCTCAACAGTCAGATAAATCTATAACAGCAATAATCGACACCGCGAAAGTTTTAAAATGATAAAAGGCAAATGATAATGACACATTTGCATTTTTTTTTGAGATGAATAGTTATTATTGCGTTAATAATTTGTTGAAAAAGCCTTATGTCATTTTAAAGAAAAAACAGAAATGATTACTTGGAACAGCAAGAAAAAGTAAGGCAGGAAAAGCGCATATAACAAATGAAGTTCTCGATTCGAATAACCATGTGCTTTTTGCTTTCAATGTAGATGTTAACCGAAATCTATCTCTAAACATTAAATAATTCGTTCATTTATGTATTTATTTCTTTATTTCGTTCATTTATGGTTCTTTTTCAGTAGACATACCATCGTCCAAGAATTCTTTGGTTAGCGTGGAGAACTTCCTAGGATCATTGCCGAACTTGACTTTCACTTCTTCATGACCATAATCAACCCTGAAAATAAAGACATTAATTAAAAAATCGAACAATTATTTAAATTGCAAATGTTTTCAGGTTATTAGAAATCATTGAACTTACCTGAAGACTCTGGGCCACTGTGGCCAAGGGTTGTCCTGGCCGCGGGTGGGCTTAGGTTCTGGCAGGATTTCGAAGGTAGTGATTGACTTGGCGCCTTGTCGTAGGGATGTCGCTATGCAGTCGCATCTGCAAAACAATCGATTTAAGTTAATATTTAGAAACACTCTTACTTCATATGGTTAGTTTGTTCATAGGTGGCTGATATCCATAGGTATCTTAACTAAATGTTTTCTAATATTTACGCAAACACTATACATCGAAATAAAACAACTTCACGGATTCTACTCGCGGTCTTATATTTTCTTATATTTTCTAACCCGACGTTTCGACTACTTTACAGCAGCCCTGATCACGGCATGACAGAGATGTTTTATGTCACAAAACAGTAAATTTTTTTAGCAACCTTCACTTAACTACCGTCCAATAGGAAATGTTCCTATCCACGCAATACGAACTAACAGTATCTTGAGACCTCACAGTATTGTGCTGCCCTCTAGGATTGATCAAGCGTATAACAGGATCCCAAGCTGGTGGTAAATTCTTAATTTAGTTTGGGCCAGAAATAGATAGCGATTGGCGTGGGATGTCCAAAATAACTCAAACATCATCTTGCTCTACTAGTTCGCCTAAGGTCTAAAATATCTCTTACCCGGTATCTCCGCCTCCAATAACGAGTACATTTTTGTCTTTAGCCGACAGTTCCGGATGGTCCTGTATGGGCGGCGCGTGCGCAGCGTGTGTGGGCCCGCACTGCTTGCGCTGCCAGATCGGATCGTCAGCAAATATCATGATATTTACTGACGTGTAGCGTTCGCCTAAGGTCTAAACTCTCTGTTGAGCCTTGCATTCTCTACCAGTCAACCGACTGGTAGAGAATGCCTCTTGGCATTAAGTCTGCCATTTGAACTTTTTTTTGTAAATTTGTGCAATAAAGAATAAATAAATGAATAAAATACAAATAAATATCTCTTACCCGGTATCTCCGCCTCCAATAACGAGTACATTTTTGTCTTTAGCCGACAGTTCCGGATGGTCCTGTATGGGCGGCGCGTGCGTAGCGTGCGTAGGCCCGCACTGCTTGGCCAGATCAGAGCCCAAGTCTGCTTATTTTATAACGCTCCAATTGGATCGTAATTGGGTCTCAATCGGCAAATTTGACACATTTTCTATGAAAAATATGTAAAATTTGACAATTGAGACTAAATTACGATTCAATTGAAGAGTTGTAATATTAGCAGCCTTGGAACCCTGATCGACAGCAAATATCATAATATTATCATTATATGATGATGATATTTACTGACGTGTAGCGTTCGCCTAAGGTCTAAAATGATATCTTACCCGGTATCTCCGCCTCCAATAATGAGTACATTTTTGTCTTTAGCTGACAGTTCCGGATGGTCCTGTATGGGCGGCGCGTGCGCAGCGTGCGTGGGCCCGCACTGCTTTGCCGGATCAGATCGTCAGCAAATATCATGATATTTACTGAAGTGTAGCGTTCGCCTTAGGTCCAAAATGATATCTAATAGTCTCTATCTAATGATATCTATGTATATCACAATTTTTACCTTAATCTTGAGCACCGCCTTGATTTCTCTGTTTGACCATGTGGTTGACTGGTAGAGAGTGCCTCTTGGCATTAAGTCCGAAATTTGTATTTTTTAAATGTACAATAAAGAATAAATAAATTTCTTTTACCCGGTATCTCCGCCCCCAATAACAAGTACATTCTTGTCTTTAGCCGACAGTTCCGGATGGTCCTGTATAGGCGGCGCGTGCGCAGCGTGCGTGGGCCCGCAGTGCTTGGCCAGATCAGATCTTCAGCAAATATCACATTTACTGACGTGTAGCGTTCGTCTTAGGTCCAAAATGATATCTAATAATCTCTATCTAATGATATCTATGTATGTATATTATAATTTTTACCTTAATCTTGTGCACCGCCTTAATTTCTCTGTTTGACCATGTGTTTGACTGGTAGAGAATGCCTCTTGGCATTAAGTCTGCCATTTGTACTTTTTTTTTTAATGTGCAATAAAGAATAAATAAATAAATGTCTCTTACCCGGTATCTCCGCCTCCGATAACGAGTACATTTTTATCTTTAGCCGACAATTCCGGATGGTCCTGTATGGGCGGCGCGTGCGCAGCGTGCGTGGGCCCGCACTGCTTGCGCTGCCAGCTGGACAGGAACTCCATGGCGTAGTGGATGCCGTTCAGCTGACGGCCTTTTAGAGGAAGGTCCCGGGGCCAGGTCGCGCCCATGCAGAGGACTAGGGCGTCGTATCTGTTGAGAAACTTCAGCTTAACAAAACATATTTATTAGTTCGTACTAAAATAAAAGAGTTGACAAAGAGAACATTTCAGACAACTAAAGTACTGGTGAGCTGGAGAGCTGAGCTATGAGTTCGGCTGGACGACGTATGATATTTGAATCGCTCTCTGAGATAGGGTATTTGAAGCTTTACTTTAGTTTTTCTTCTTTATCTATACTAATATTATAAAGAGTGAAGATTTGATTGTTTCAAACCAGGCTTCAAACTGCTGGACCGATTTGAAAAATCGTTTTCATCACCATTAACAGCCGCAAGAAGTCCACAGCTGAATATTTAGGTCCCATTGATTCTCAGAACGGCCGGTTGCGTGCGGCCTATTGGTATCCACCAGAGTTTAGCGACCTTCATCGTCATCCGTCCATCACAAGCGTGTGCCCACTCTGCGTTTGGCCTAAAATGTCTCCAGTCTAAAACCTTTCGGCCCCAACAGACATCACACACGACACGATATATATCTGTTTCCGAACGCGGTGGTTCAGTCACATATGTTTGTATACTGTGTATTTATTTATTATTTCTATTATAGTATTTAAGTCTATTATTAAGTGTTTTTTTGATTAAGTTCTTGACGATTTGAAAGTACGTGTAACAGGTCTATTTAAATAAAGATATTTCTGATTCTATACTGACTCGTGTGCGAGGTCGGAGGCGGAGATATCCTTGCCGACATCGACGTTGCACTGGAAGCTGATCCCCTCGGCCTGGAGCAGTTTCACGCGGCGCGCCACCACCTCCTTGCTCAGCTTCATGGTGGGGATGCCGTACTGCAGCAGGCCTCCCGCGCGGTCCTGGCGCTCGAACACTGTCACGGAGTAACCGGCCTGGCAGACAAACAACAAACTTAATAAGAAAGCTCTGTCACTAACTGTGCGGTCCGTAATGCGATTACAGCTCTGTGAGCGCTGACGGCGATATCAGGCGTCCCGAATTGAACAATCGTGCTATCAGCGCTGTCAGCGCCAAAATCAATTCGGACCGCTAGTTAGTAAAACATAACCAATCATTTTTAATTTGTAATTTCTATCATTCCCAAGATATACTTGCGGTCCCTGTAGTAAAACTTTCTGTTACTTTATCACAGAAAAAGATTTGTCCTAGCAAAGATTTATTCTGAGGAATATTGTCAAAAATATTTTTAGGCGAAAATGTCTGTTTGACGTTTCATCTTTGAATCTGACATAAGGCTCACGGCGATAACGCTCTGGAGCATTATCGTTGAGAGTGCAATATGGCGGCCGTTAGTGACGTCACCAATGTTGTCAAGACGTCTGACGTTAGATGGACGTGAGCGCGATATCTCAATATCACTTTTGACAATTCGGAACACACCCTTAATAAGCTTTGCTAGATGATCGGTATTACTGTCAGAATTGAAGTTATCCAGCGGGTATATCAATTGAAATTAAGAAGCAGAAAAGTTTTGAGAGCTTTGCATGAGTTTTCATTACCTCAGTTGCTGGGCTATTTATATTGAATTGAATGGAACACTATTTGTGTGGAATTTCGGTAATTGCTGCCCGCCTAAAGGCGCTGTACGAAATCCCATACAACGAATGTCTTATAATTGACGCAGCAATAAACGAGGAATCACCAATAAGTGCCCCCCCACCCTTATTATTAAAAATTGACACTCAGATAACGAATCCTTCCAGTTTTTGTCTTCCGGAGTCTTGAAAAATCTGCGACAGTATAAATACCTTGTTCAGTTGATGAGCACAAGCCAGACCAGCTGGTCCTGAGCCGACAACTGCCACTGTCTTGCCGTTGCTGAATGTGGGCATCTGAAAATAAAATATATTTTTTTAGAATGAATCTTATCTTTTATGACTAATCTAATTTATAGAGAACCAGAAATAGATCTCATAGCTTTATATTTCAAACAAGTTTTGGTTAATCTACCTCTGTATTAAAGATAAGTGTATAAAAATCCGAGTTCAGAATGGCGCTCAACAGAGAAGAGTGAATCGGCGACGATCGCTAATGTAAAGCAACACACGCCAGGTCGGAAATGGGATGGGTGACCACGCCGACCGAAATTTAGTGATGTGTATTTCGGGCATCTCCGTGCTTCGGAAGGCACGTTAAGCAGTTGGTCCGGTTGACGTCACCAGATGTCAGTCGTTCTTAGGCAGAGGCCGGCCCTAGGGCGGCTTGATAATATCTGACATAAAGGTGGCTCACTAACCTTACACCCCTCCAACCAAGCACTGAGCCCGCGTGTTGGTGTTTGGCTCATTCTACCTCATAGTTGAGGTGAGGTTTGTGCCCAGCAGTGGGAGGCCGTTTATGTAGGTTGCTGTTGCCAAAACTTGTTAAAGCTACGAATGTGTACCTCTGGTTTGATCCAGCCGTTCTCGAAGGCGTGGTCGATGATGGCGCACTCGATGTTCTTGATGGTGACGGCGGGCTCGCTGATCCCGAGCACGCATGCGCCCTCGCACGGCGCTGGGCATACTCGCCCTGTGAACTCTACACAACAAACAATAAGTATTACTTCTCCTAGCCTTTGCTCATGTTCATAAAATTATCCAATTACACAATAAATAATATCTCTGAAGTTTCTTAATTATTTAGTTCATTAATTATGTGTGTATTTTGGATGGAAGTGCTGGCATCTCAGTTTGTAGATAGAAATAAAATGTTTTGACTACGTTTTTAGCTTCTGAAGGGTATTTTATTAAGATAATGTTTAGTAAAAAAAGGTTCTCGATAAGAGCTTCGAACATTGTTTTCCAGATACATTTTAACATATCTCACTCAAATGAAATAAGGCACTTGATGGATGTTGGACACTTATACTCCGAATTCCCAACATTGCTTATATTCACCACTATGCGTAGGTCAAATCTAGTGTAGATTGGCTCCATTTGATTGGCTTGATATTTTAAGCTTTGTTTTTGTCAGCATTGTAAAGAGTCGTATACGAATATGAAAGTGGCACCCAAATTCAGAATTTTAAAGCACCTGAGCAAAGCATTGACAGCGTTGTCAGCTAGAGGCAACACTGCGCAACATGTATGTACCTCTTTTTTATTATAATATCATCAGGAGAGTAATATTCACACTGTGCAAGCAGTACTGTCTGACCTGGGAAGTTGTTGGTCTGCAGCAGCTGCGCCAAAGCCTGGGGCCAGTCGCCGTGGAACACCAGATCGTTCCACTTGGGTATGATGTTCCCAAGCGGGCAGCCGTGCTGACTCTGGCAGAAGGGAACCCCGCACTCCATACAACGCGCCGCTTGCATTCGGAGGCCGCGGCGTACGTGGGACGGGTTGTAGATCTCGTCCCAGTCGCGAAGACGTTTCTCCGCTGGACGGTATACTGAGGTCTCGCGCGGGTACTTTATGAAACCCCTGGAGGCAAATGTTGGAGTTTAAATGTAAAAAAATCAGAATAATGAGTAGTGTTGTTGTGTTTAAGTTTCGATTCAACGTCGACTTTCTTCAAATGGTTTGAATTCTCAAAATAACGAAAAAACCCCTCGAATTCACAAACGACAATCAAAGATAAGAATGCCATCCAACTCATGCTGTTCCGTAATGTGTGTATAGCATTGAAAGTGAGTGAATAAACCCTTGCATAGGTAGGTTAGTAAGGTATTTTTGAACACAACCTAAATGTTTCGCGAAATTTTTAAGAATAATTCAAGGATTTTTTTTTTGTATCGCCCAAGATATTAACCACCTTTTTCATAAAAACAATACTATATATCTTCATATATATATATCTCTTCAACAATACTATAACTTTTGTATCGCTTTGTCTCCTTCATTTTTGTTGCTGCCGCCATTTGCGAGTAGATGACACAACAGGTCAACTACTACTACTTGCGCTATGTTTTAGCTTTGCGTTCGTTTTTATGATTAGAGGGGTTCGTTTTTATAAGTAATTTCCACAAACCTAGTCTTATCCAGAATCTTCTCCAAGTTCTTCTTCTCGAGCTCGACATCGCGTATCGCATCTTCAATGTCAGCGATCCCGTTCTCCTCCTTCCCGTTGGCGTCGGCCACCGGCTTCGGGCGAGGAGTCCTCAGAGCCATGGTCTTGAGGACTCGTTGGTATTCGTAAGGGAACACCTTTACGAACTGTTTAGCTGGTGCTGGCCAGGTCTTGAGGAGTTCTTTAGCGATCACCGAGCTGAAAATAAATTATCATTAGTAAAAGCATCAACAGAATAATCAACATTCGCTTCGGTGTTTTATAAGATGTATTTTCAAGAGTGCGCAGCATCAGCAGTCGCTTTTCTATCGGTGTTTTTTGAAGAGAGTGCGCAGGAACCACATAACCTGATACCACCAGTGGACTAGGACACCCGAAGGGCTTCCACCCACACGTAGTGGGCTTTTTAGCTATCCGAACTAAACGGTTTGCTGCGTCCTTCTTAGTCCACACCGCTAAGGAGTGGAACGCTCTACCTAAGGCTTTATTCCCAATTACATAGAACCTTGGTGTTTTCCAGGCAAGGTGAATTGGCATCATCGCTTACCACCAGGCGGAACTAAAGCCAACCCAAAGCCTAACGTAGTTAAAAACCTTTATTCTCAGATTGTCTAAAATCTGATACGATTCGAAAGTTTTGTTTATTTTTTTTTCAAAGAGCTTACTTATGAAATTCTTATAGGAGAGTTCACACTCAGCGTCACATTCAAGATCACTGCACTCACTCAGTATACTGAACGAACTCCAGCAGCAAAGTCCTGACTTCATTGAGGTCGTCGGCGAGCTGCAGCGGGAGCAGCTCCACCATCTCCTGGTTGCACTTGCCCGCGAACGAGCCGTCTACGTCGTACACGTATGCGATACCACCTGGAAAGGTATTAAAATACCACGAGGTAAATAAGGAGTATGCACCAGTAAACATCTAGCAAACCCCTTAGGTTAGTTTAGTCTCTTAGTTGAAGCAAGCTTGGCTCGGATGAGATTAGACTTCAAAAAAATATAATTGTAACGTTTGTTACAATCATAATTATTAGAGTTTGTTAAAAGTATCAGGACTTTTTCAAAATCTGATGTGAATTTAGGAGTTTTCCAGTTATATTCTTTGTGTTTTGACTAATCAAAAACCAACTTGTGTCCCTTGGTTAAATAGAGCACATAATACACTAATGTCTTCTCTATTTCATTGTTTTAGTCACCATGTTAGTGATATAATGTTTGAATGGGCAAAGGCCGAAACTCAAGATGTTCTTTTATGATGAGCTTGGCGAAGCCGCAGGAGTAAGGCATGACCCAAAGGTAATCGCCCTAACGCGAGGCCGGATTTAGAACGTGAGGTTAAGCGCTGAACTTCGCGTGAAGCGAAATAAATCTTAAAGTAAACCACTTCATGTTGAACTAGCGAGATCGAAGCCTGTACCAATTGTACTATTTTTTACACAGAGTCTACAGAAAAGACAAGAGAGCCCTGCATACGAGCTGTCAGGCGGGTCGGCGCAGAATCTTACTAAAATGACGGTGGGTCGTTGTGCATCATTATTTGGCGCCAAATGGCGCAAATGCCAAAAGGTTATTTTTTTAGCGCGAAGGACATAATTATGCTAGGCCTAAATTTGCCGCTTTGAACTGCTCCAATTTCCTGATGAGCTGAATCAGGTCCTCCGACACTCCAGATGGTATCCTAGTAAGTGTAGTTACCGCTCATCCCGGCGGCGAAGTTCCTCCCCGTGAGGCCGAGCACGAGCACGCAGCCGCCCGTCATGTACTCGCAGCCGTGGTCCCCCGCGCCCTCCGCCACCGCCACCGCGCCGCTGTTGCGCACGCAGAACCGCTCCGACGCTATACCTCTGTAAACATACTCAAGGTTTGAGGGCAATAGGCATGACGAACAATTTTGAAATATTCTTTCATGATAAAGGTACACATGTATTGTATACTAAAAAAGCTTTATTTCGGTTTCAAAGGTCAGTTTAACAAAGTTTGAGGACATTCTTCTAGTATTTTATCAACAGCGCTCGAAAAAGCTCGCAGGTGTCATGGCGTCCGTGTGACGTAACTCTTATGTAAACATCACGTGTCTGTCAAACTCACTTGTATGAAATACGACAGTGACATTTGTTGATTTCCATAAGAGTGACGTCATAGTGCGTGATTGACGTTTGAGTCAAAATGGCGAATTGCAGTATTTTATCCTTTTACTTTATCGAAAATCTGATTTATCTCAGATTTTAAAATAAATCTAAATGTGTCTTTTAAGTCTTTTTAATATGTATTTTCCCCTAAGATATTCAAATCGTTGATTATTTGATACTGTCGTCATGCCTATTCAAAAGTAGGCACGGAACTAGGTTGCGGCGAAACCGAAGCTATTAAGAGCTTTTCCAGGTGACGCGTTTTACGTGCTAGTTGAAAAGGACGGAGCTAGAAGGAAAGAGGTTTCATCTCGCACTTACACTTATGATACGCGCAAGCCCAAAACGCGTTATCTGGACAGGGTTTTGCGGTTACGAACAACAATAAATTGCTGATACGTTAAGTTACTATCATATATTTTTTGGAAACGTCGCTCTATCAATACAAAAACATTAAAGGACGGCCACACATAGTGATGTATCAAGTCTGACACAGTGAATGGTTTTAATAATTAGTTTATTTCATTTTCTGTTGTGGACCATTTCATACTTTATCTTCCTACCGATTTTAACTATAGTCGGACTTTTAAATTGGTATTTTTTTTCGGTCATTTCCTTGAAAAATAATGCGATTTTCTGTCAATAATGACAGAAATACTACAAATATTAAAAGTCAAACACCAACATACCAAATCGAGGCACAAAATCGATTAGGCACAAATAACGGTTAAATACTCGTAGGTATTTCATAGAATTGTCCCTATGTCTCTTTAGGTTCAAACATAATTTTGTAAACTTATTACTACTTACTTACCTAAAATAGGCTCTCCCAGAGGTAGCTCCGTATAAACATACGTTTCCGACAATCACGTTGAGATGTGACTCAAACGGAGATGTCTTAGGCGGGTGGATAATCACCGTGCCACCAGACAAGCCTTTGCCTGAAAGAAAAATTAAAAAGATATATCTTCATGTATCTGATACAAAGCAATGACCGATGAAAAACCAGAAAAAAACATTTGGTCATCTTGGCATCAGGCAGGAATCGAACCCGCATCTTTCGCTAACCACGCAAACCTAAAAGATTCAGCCGGTCTGTTAATGGTCTCGGTAGCACAGTGGTTAGTGCAGTCGCCTGGTTTGCGAAAGATGCGGGTTCGATTACTGCCCGATGCCAAGTTGACCAAATATCTTTTTTTATAGCAATGCATTATTTTTCTATCTAAACCTCGGAATTGTTTTCTCCTGCCTCGCCCTATCAATAACTTGAGGTATTCACAAAATTCGTGGAACGTATTACGAATAATAAGTTAAAGTGGGAGCATGACAATTTCTTAAGATTAAAATTAATTTGAATTAAAATGTTAAGTGTATTAACTGACCGACATAGTCGTTGGCGTCTCCCTCCAGTGTAACGGTGATGCCCTTGGAGAGGAAGGCGCAGAAGCTCTGCCCGGCCGAGCCCGTCAGCGAGATGTTGATGCTGGTGTCGTTCGGCAAACCCTTCTCGCCGTACTTCCTGTCAACAATTAATTACAGTCTTTCAGGAAACATCTTAATAGTACCGATGCTATTTTATTGAAAAAGTTAGTAGATAGGTTACTTGTGCTGAAAAAGTGGCACCCGAAATCAGAACTTTCGTACACTTGAGCATAGCATTGACATTGTTGACAGTTTGAGACCACACCACGCAACATGTATCTGTCTGGTTTACAATGAATAAATAATCATACTATCTTGTTCACTCGGTCAAATTAGAGGTACGTACGCCAGGGGTCAATTTTCGACTTTCCATTTTCAAATATAATAACATTGCTAGGTACTGCTACCGAAGATTAATGTTTAGCGAGCATTTCCTTTTTCCAGGTAATTGTCTCGTTACTACCGGTCTGTACGGTCGACGGCATGACAGGCTTCCCATTTTCAATGATTGAAAATGATTTGATTTCCTCTTAGCAAAGAATTGTCATTGTTAAAAGCAAGATTAAAAACGTAGGTAGCCTGACAAGCCGGTCACTTCTTGGAATGCCTGCAGCACTGTGAAGCAAATGCGTGATGTTTTTTTTATTATGTAATAATTAACTTGACTTTGTGTCATTAGATCAAAGCTAGTTTTAACAATTAAAATCATCAACAAAATATTTTAATAATTAGTCATAGCTAATATTCTCCCAGTGACTTACAGGGCGATATGGTAGGAGAGTGTAGAAGTGTATGCGCGATCTTCGTTCGTGATGCGCATTTTGATGTTGACTTTCTTCTGTGTTCCGTCCAAGATGCCGGCGCACTGCTCGATCAGCTGATTGTCAAGACGTTTCTCCAGCTGGAAGTCCTATAGAAACGAACAAAATTTCATTTTAATGAATAGTCCACACAAAGCCTCCAAGCTTGAATGGACAAGGGGACGTCTGCTGTATCCTGTATCTGAGTTGTGGGACGGCGAATGTATCAAGACTGCGCGGAAAGGGCCAAAAGTGGGTTGCTAGATGCTAGGAAGGGTTAGTTGACACTGGCTTTGACTTGAATTGTAATTCGTTTTTGTGAAAATAAATGTTCAAACCAGAAACTGTACACATCAATCGAATTTAAAGGGTTCAAGCGCCGTTGATAGTATTTGTTATAGGTTTACTTAAATAAAGTTATTTTTATGTTTTTTTGTTTGGGGACCAAATCTTTAACGAACACTTTTCACCGGCCTAAGATCGGTGAACTTCTGCTACACAATTTTATCACGTTATGTGCGCTATTCGTATGGCTTAGACTCTAAAACAAGCGCACGATAATTCTGTTACGGAACGCGTGTTATTTAGCCTGGACTCTGGTGAAACGATTGTGATCTTTCTGTCTAACACAAACCGCTAACGTTTTCGAATCGTAAAGTAAACTTAACTTTTTTTTGTCTTTTTCATATCTTTACAAAAAAGAATCGTTTACTTTAAGTTTCGAAAACGTTACCGTTTCGTGCTAGATCAAACCCTTTAATATACATAAGCACTTGGAATATTTCATTGGTTTTAAACCTTATTGCATCAGCATAAGGTTCAAAATTTGGTGGAAACTATATTCCCTCTGCCTGATAAAGGGCTAACGTACTGACCTGCGCCTTGGAGCCGGCTTGTATGTTGACGCCGGGGCGCATGTGCAGCGCGTTCTTGAGGATCAGCGCCAGGTTCAGCATCCGCGCCTTGGGGTTGGGGTTGTTCTCGCGCGCCTTCAGCAGGTCTGTGCGACCGATTAGCTCTTGGAAGCGACGCACGCCTACGGCCGCCATGTGGGTGCGGACCTAGGAACACAAATATTTACACTAAAGATTAGAAAAAATAATGACAAAAAATTGTAAAAAACGTTCACAGAAAGTATGCTAATTAGTTAAACCGGTGCAAAGACAAACTAACTTGGTCTAAAAACGGATGTGGAGAGATACCTAATCCGTAAAGGATAGCGACAAAAAAATTAATATAGTCTCGAAATCTATTTTGCTGTCGACCCCGAAGTCGAGTCGAAGACGAAGAAATTCTAAATTTTGAGTAACAAACACATTTTGTATTATTCCATTATCTGAGTGGCTCGAATAAGATCTCTAATCCTGGGGAGTGTTTCGTTCAGTTCTAGTGGAGTGACACTGTAAAGGCTACCAAAATAAAAAAATCGTTTAGACTCCCCGAAATACCGCTTTTCGAGTTAGTGGTTTTAATGTTGTATTTTCCTCAGCGTAATGTTTATTATTTCCTCATTGAATGATACCTCCTCAGCCAGCATGAACAGGTAGTTGACGACATGTTCGGGCTTGCCGGCGAACTTCTTGCGAAGCACGGGGTCTTGCGTAGCGATGCCTACGGGGCACGTATTCAGGTGGCATTTGCGCATCATAGTGCAACCTGCATAAAAAAACAACTTTACAGTAGAAGTAAAAGAAGGAAAAAGGCATATTTTTATTATTTCATATATACTTTTTAAGTATATTCAATATTATGGGTCCCGTACCCATAACCATACACATTAACTCTACGCTAAAGTTAAACAACACAAAGAAAATAATAATTTCGAGTCTTCAGATAACACGAACCAATAGGAAAGTACAACAACAACAAGAAAGTATGGAAACAATAGTTTCCATACTTTCTTGAAATGGTTTGTAAACTTAGGCCTAGTCGAGACGACGCCTTTTGCACACGAGTTGAAAAGGACCGAGCTCTCACTCGCACTTATGATGCGCGCGAATTCAAATCGCTTTATCTTAACAGGGTCATATATCTGCAACTATGACGTGGTCAGATCGCTACTATACCGAAATTGCGGTGGGATCTGGGTCTATTAGCTAGTTAGTGAAGCATAATAACGCTTACTTTTTGAGGTAAGGAGGCCTCATGTTAAGAGGTGTTAGACTTACCCAGAGCGATGAGAGGCGCCGTACTGAATCCAAACTCGTCGGCACCGAGCAGCGCGGCGACCATCACGTCGAAGCCGGTACGGATCTGCCCGTCCGCTTGCACCACCACTCTGAGAATAGGTACACTTTATCAGATAGTTTCAGTATTGAGCTATCGTGTGATGTTCAGTAAATAATTTTCTTGAGGAAAATACTAGAGAACACTAAATTTACTCTCGTTTTTAAGGTTTGTTTTGAAAACATGCCAATTTTTAAGGGTGCAGAGAGATTTGCTGCCTTTGCTAGCAAAGGCTGCAATTATGCAACCGCTTGAGGGCTTGAAGACCTGTTTTTTATCGTTTGACTATCCTTGACTAAAAAGCGTGCGCGCATCATTATTTTATTTATTTATCACAATTTATACTAGCGAATTTAACCCGAACTGATAATGTTATTATCTTTCGTCGCACGAGAAATTGAATGCATAAGGTCAATGTATATTGATACATTGACCTTATGCATTCAATTTCTCGTGTCTCAACCATAGAAATTGCAGGAGATAACGAGTGTCTAAATTCTGTCGCTGTGATTATCTTAGGCCTTTCGAAGGGGAGTACGCCAGGTTGATGTCGATGAGCCCACTGACCTGGAGCGAAGGTCATTGAGCACGAGCACATGGTGCGTCTCGGCCACGCCCAGCTCCCACGGCAGCCCGGCCGACTTGATGCCCGTCCACTATGATATCACTATGTGCTCTGTTTGCCCTGTGTAGATCAATCCTGATGGTAATCCCACTGACCTGGAGCGCAGGTCGTTGAGCACGAGCACCTGGTGCGTCTCGGCCACGCCCAGCTCCCACGGCAGCCCGGCCGACTTGATGCCCGTCCACTATGATATCACTATGTGCTCTGTTTGCCCTGTGTAGATCAATCCTGATGGTAATCCCACTGACCTGGAGCGCAGGTCGTTGAGCACGAGCACCTGGTGCGTCTCGGCCACGCCCAGCTCCCACGGCAGCCCGGCCGACTTGATGCCCGTCCACTATGATATCACTATGTGCTCTGTTTGCCCTGTGTAGATCAATCCTGATGGTAATCCCACTGACCTGGAGCGCAGGTCGTTGAGCACGAGCACCTGGTGCGTCTCGGCCACGCCCAGCTCCCACGGCAGCCCGGCCGACTTGATGCCCGTCCACTATGATATCACTATGTGCTCTGTTTGCCCTGTGTAGATCAATCCTGATGGTAATCCCACTGACCTGGAGCGCAGGTCGTTGAGCACGAGCACCTGGTGCGTCTCGGCCACGCCCAGCTCCCACGGCAGCCCGGCCGACTTGATGCCCGTCCACTATGATATCACTATGTGCTCTGTTTGCCCTGTGTAGATCAATCCTGATGGTAATCCCACTGACCTGGAGCGCAGGTCGTTGAGCACGAGCACCTGGTGCGTCTCGGCCACGCCCAGCTCCCACGGCAGCCCGGCCGACTTGATGCCCGTCCACTATGATATCACTATGTGCTCTGTTTGTCCTGTGTAGATCAATCCTGATGGTAATCCCACTGACCTGGAGCGCAGGTCGTTGAGCACGAGCACCTGGTGCGTCTCGGCCACGCCCAGCTCCCACGGCAGCCCGGCCGACTTGATGCCCGTCCACTATGATATCACTATGTGCTCTGTTTGCCCTGTGTAGATCAATCCTGATGGTAATCCCACTGACCTGGAGCGCAGGTCGTTGAGCACGAGCACCTGGTGCGTCTCGGCCACGCCCAGCTCCCACGGCAGCCCGGCCGACTTGATGCCCGTCCACGAGCTCGCGCCCGTGCCGCCGTCGTGACCTGATATCACTATGTGCTCTGCTTTGCCCTGTGTAGATAGAAATAACATGTAGCAAGAGGTACGAAGATATAACAAATTATCGAACTTGTAACGGGCATGTTGTAAAATGAATGTAGAGATGTTCTAAGCTAAAATCATGCGCCCCTCGACCGCATCTGCGCAAACAAGATTGCTTGCCTGTATGCGTAGTTGCAGTGGAGGGGTACGTTATTTCAGCTTAGACGATCTCTACAATCAACTGTGCTAACTATCGGACGTAAGTAGTAGACGTAAATTGAAACTTCCGGCACATGTCCTAAAAAACTCTAGTCCGATGCATTCTAGAAAAGCTGCCTCGTAATGTTAGTTAGAAAGTCACGATATATCGAGGACAAGATTCGTCGATTTATAAACTGTAACGGTAATCGAAAACACAAACATACCTAACCTTCATTCGCATTATAATTAAAGCTTACGTTACTGTTTATTAAAAATCCTCACCATAGTTATAATTCAACAGCATTTTAATAATAATTTAACAATTCATAACTATCAATGGTTTTCTTTCACAACTCGAAGTCAAAGTTTTCAGAATCAGAAATATCTTTATTTAAATAGACCTGTTACAAGTGTTTTTAAATCTTCAAAAACTATATCAAAAAAACAAAAACTTAATTACACTTAATACTATAATATAAATAATAAATAATTACACAGTATACAAACATAACCACCGGTGTCGGAAAGTTGTTTCTGTCCTGAGAAGATCCGGCAAGAAACTTAGCAGTTACTCTTTCCAATATACAAAAGGTCAAAAAGTCTTCTGACAGGTGGTCATACGATATAAAAAAGACTGCACGACCGACCTGGACAAGACTCGCCGCATCAAGATCTTCTTGGAGAGCATTGCAAGAGGCATATGTCCAGCAGTGGACGCACAAATGCTGAGAAGAAGAAGAAGAAAGAGTGTTCTTCCAAAGAGGTATCACACATACCTTAGCTACTCCCGAGGCCACAACCCCGACGCCGACCTCTGACACAAGTTTGACGGAGACGCGCGCGCGCGGGTTGGCGCACTTCAGGTCGTAGATGAGCTCGGCGAGGTCCTCGATGGAGTAGATGTCGTGGTGGGGAGGGGGGGAGATCAGGCCCACGCCAGCTACGGAGCAGCGGGTTACCGCGATGTCTTGGGTCACTTTGTAGCCTGTCAGAGACAATGGATATTGTCATTATTTTACCAGGAAATGTCATTTTACATGGAAGAAACCTGGCTTTCATTACATTGGCTGCGGTCCGACTATCGCTGAAAGTACTATGAGCGCTTTTAGCACTTTCGCCCGGTCCGAATTAAAAAGTGCGATTTTATCGCATAAAGTGCTTTCAGCCACCAAATCATTTCGGATCGCAGTTTGACTTTGACTCAACGCCAAAAAGCAGAGGCACCGTAAGCGCAAAATGGCGGAGTTGGTGACGTCATTTATGACGTCGCACTATCTCACAAAATCGCGCTCGAAGTGCTTTCGGCGCAATTCGGGACACTTTTATGGGTGCCAAAAGTACTTTCAGCGATATTCGGACCGCAGCCAAAATCTTAAGGGTAGCTACACACAAAAGCGGGTCGGCACTGTCGGTTCGGCGAAGTCGAAGCAATCATTATGCAATTTTACAACCCGGTTGTGCCGATTAATAAAGATTCCTTCGTTCGGTCTTTTACACACACCCAACGTCATCTATTGAAGCGAAGAATGAAACTATTTCGGAATCCATACCAAATTTACACGAGATAAATAAAATTTTGCCAACTTACGACAGTTCTAGTTTGCTAGGCTTGTGCAGATTTTATATAAATGAATCAATTTCGATTATTTATTGAGAAAAGCCCAGCCAATGTATCTCACAATAGTAAGTATGAAGTAAGCAAAACTAAACATCTGTTTCAAATTATTCAACAATGTTTGCCTAGTTTGAGGTCATTATGAGCCTGGTGTGATATATTTTAAACATTCCTGATTATCTGGTCCCTTTTCTACAGATGGACTTACCGGGCAACTCGCCCCCTTCCCCAGGCTTGGCTCCCTGCGCCATCTTGATTTGCAGATCGTCGGCGTGCGCGAGGTAGGACGCGGTGACGCCGAAACGCCCAGACGCGACCTGCTTGATGGCCGACCGCTTGTTGTAATCTGGGTCCTGAAAACGGGTAGGTTTGTTTAAACACATCTCTATACATATATAAAAATGGATTGCGGTCCGTTAGTCTCGCTAAAAAGGTTCGAAAGGTGAGTAAACATGAAAAAAGTCTAGGAATATAGTAAAAACCACAATTTAGATTTCTCTTAGCAACCCTTTCTACCTGTCCCGTCACACCACCATAATAAATGTTTGGCAACAGAACGAAATCTGTCGGGTCAGCTAGTTCCTAATAAATATCTTGGAGAGATATAACCGGTAGAAGTCTCGTCAAAAACTCAAAATTTTGTATTTTACATGTTTTTATAAACAGTGCAATGTTAGATAAGGCAATTTCAGTTAATGCATCCTCAATAGAACAGATATAAGAGATAATAAACAATTACCTGGTTGAGATATCTGTCGGCGTTCTCGCCTCCCTCCCCAGTGTTGGACTTGCCGCCGATGCGGTTCATGGCCACGGCTAGTGTCGTGTGCGCTTCCAGGGAGATCGATCCGAACGACATTGCACCTGGATAACGAATAAAAATTAAGTTGAGGTCCCGATACAGTAGTTACACAAAATTAGGTTGCCACGCTGTCGGTAGTTGGCATCGACACCATGTAAGTTTTCAAAGCACAAAAAAAAACAGTTGAAAAAAAACATTCTAAACTGCTATGATGGAGTATGTAGTTTGTAGCGTCCTTTTAAATATAAAACCAGTCAACCCGATCATATTATAATAAAAAGACGTAGATAGGTTATTCGTGCTAAAAAAGTGTTGGGCATATACCTTAGACACTCGAAAGAAACATTATTGCAAATATTTGACTTTCAATAAAGATGAAACTAGGTCTATAAAAAGTGAAACAAACCTGGCTGCAGGTAAAAATATACCAGAAAAATTCGGCCGGTCCGTTAATGATCTCGGGATCACAATGGTCGGTGCAGTAAAGACGCGGGTTAATTCCCGCCTGATGCCAAGACCGAATGTCTTTTTCTGGTTTTCCTATCTTTAGTAAGATAATATTGACAAATAATGAAAATTATTGGCTTTGATTACTGACCTGTAGCGAACCGCTTGACGATCTCTGAGGCCGGCTCTACTTCCGAGAGCGGGATGGGCTCGTCCAGCCGCACCAGGTCTAGCTGCCCGCGCAGCGTGCACGCCAGGATCGACTCCAGCGAACTCTCTCTGGAGAATTGATACACTGTTTTAGGCTGCGGTTCGATATGCTACCGTACAGGTGAAAATAAACTCTCTGGGGTTAAAGATAACATGGGCGTAATCGATATTCTATTGTACCGTTTGTCCTGATAATCGCTACGCGCGCGTTTCGGGTCGTTTTTCTTCCCGAATATAAGCCAGTACCGCTGTAAACCAAGGTCTATGCTATGGTCTGTCCTAACGATCTGCACTGAGAGCCCTCTTCTGCACTCACCCTTCAGTCCGGTAATGTTATTAAATATATCAGGGGCTTGACAGCAGAACTCATAACAAACAGTTACAAATAACGCTAACGATGAAATCAGTCAAAAACAAAAAACTCATGGTGGATTACTTAATTGAAGTTCAAAAGGGAGCTTCAGAGAATCGCACAGCTGCTTTGTGATCGATCACTGGCATCTTTATTGCCAGCTAATTTGAGGACAGTTTTACTTGAAATTTAGACTGCAATACGTCGGCGGAATTTTCTTTGAATTGTTAAGATTTAAAAAGCTTCACAAACCTAAATTTGTCATAAGCAGATGTGCTTTTATTGACAGCAGCTTCTTGTAGGTTGGCGATTGACAGCGGATCGTTGATATGCTTCTCCCCGCCAGCACGCCAATGGTAATTGCCAGGATTCCTGTCAATATTATTGATAGTAAATATAATGTTGTTGTCATTCACCTCTTTGAAATCATGAGAAATGATAGGGTTTGTTAACATACCTCAATACTAGAGCGTCCAAATATGGTCCGTACGTAAGCGCGTGTCTATCAAATATTTCCTTTGACAGTATTTCAAAGTTAACGCCACCTAAAAGAAAACAGTCATTTAGGCAAAGTTTCTTGAGTAGTCCGTGGGATGAGGGTTCAATTCTTAATTGGGGATTTTTCGCTTATAATGCAAAAATAACATGGGACCAACAACATGTTTGTGAGTTAGATAAAAGGTCAATTTATTATTGGCGGTGTTGAATTTTAAATAAGAAGTTTTAAATAAGTTTTGGTGAACTTTGTACCAACGTGGCAAGGGGGGGAAGAAGCCTACTTCCGGAATCCGAGTTTGTGGCGATCTTTTTCATCAACGGAGCAGCCAGTGATGATTGAGATAGGTAAAATTACCTATGTATTGCAGACATGGACAATACTGGGTTTTCAATCATGTCTTGTTAGCTAGGGTCAAAATCTTACCAATCCGAGACTGCGTCCCCTTGAAGCATTTATCGATAACATCCTCATTAAGTCCAACAGCCTCGAAGATCTGTGCGCTCTTGTACGACTGCAGAGTGCTGATGCCCATCTTGGCCATGACCTTGGCGAGGCCGGTCTCGATGGCGCTCTGGTAGGCGCGGTAGATGTCGTCGTCGGTCAGTTTGGGGTCGATTATGTTGTCGTTGCGGAGCGCGAAGGCTAGCTCGAAGGCTAGGTATGGACAGATTGCGTCGGCGCCGTAGCCTGGTAGGGAAAACATACATGAACATTTTATTATATCAGATTTTTTATCGAATTGCGTTTTTAGAATCCTAATGAACTGAAATCACATAGGATTTTAGAAAGAAAGAAAGAAAAAACGTTAATTTAATCTAGATATTGCAACTTAAAAGATAAAAACAAAGGAAACTAAATTGTTACACAAAAATGAAACACTATCAGACAAATCAACAAAAAACAACCTACAGACAGCAGTGTCACGATGTCCTAAATTAAATGGACCACACTCAGCTAATGCCTGGACCTGAAAGGCTCAGGCGCTGGTTTTCAGTGGGCCCAACTGAGTAAAGACACGGACCTATTTTTTTTAGTAGGTTTAGAGGGGGAATAATTTGCAGATCCCAAATAATTATTACATAAATAATTCATGATGATTTAAGTTGCATTTTCTAAAAGCAAATGGATGTTCAGCAACATGTTATGGTCATATTCATTTATAAGTTACCACGGACAATATTTGGGGCAGCAAAAGTACGGGTCTTGATGATTTATCTTGTCTCACGATAAGTAACTCTGTAGGTTAATGATTAAACACATTCAATTGAATTATTTACACTAACAACTTTATAGAACTGTTCTAAATAGTTTGACAGCCAATGAAAAAAAACTCTGCATCAACATTTCATGACATTTAATATAATAAGTTAATTAGGGTATAAAGTTCAAAAACTTACCCAATAGGACACACATGTGGTGCACTTCCCTTGCTTCAGCCGTCTCCAGTATGAGTCCGACCTTCATTCGCTGGCGGGTCTCGATCAGGTGGTGGTGGACGGCGCCTGTCAACAAGAAATATTCGTCAGCAACATTCAATGACTTGTGTGAAAACTACAAGCGTAAAGCTTGCAGAAATCGAAACTTAAATTAAACAAGTGAAGGAAAAGGCAAACTTAATGACGTAAAAGAACTGAAGACGCTGACAGAGTGTACAACTCACGATAGTGACTGTGGATGCTTGGTCGATAGTTCGTGTCTATGCTTGGTCTCACCTCTATGCGCGTGGGTCTTCAGACATGCACACACTCTATTACTTACTGAAACGTTTGTACAACTCACCTAGCGCCAGTAGACTGCTGACCGGCACGCGGTCGGGCCCGGCGGCGCGGTCGGACAGTACTAACAGCTGGTACCCCTCGGAGGCGGCCGAGTGCGCTTCGGCACAGATGCGGCTCAGCGTCGGCTCCAGCCCGGAAGGACCGTCAAGGTAGTCGTATGTGCACTCTATTACTTACTGAAACGGAGGTGCAACGAGCAATGAGCGAGACGGGACATGCCGTCTATCGACCATAGAGATAGTGACGCACCATCGAC
Organism: Udea ferrugalis; assembly: GCA_950022985.1. Classification (NCBI taxonomy): domain Eukaryota; kingdom Metazoa; phylum Arthropoda; class Insecta; order Lepidoptera; family Crambidae; genus Udea; species Udea ferrugalis. Next base: position 3,273,570 of record OX465521.1, read on the forward strand.
TGTCGATAGTGACGCACCATCGACTGTCTATAGTGACGCACCATGCGCTGTCTATAGTGACGCACCATCGACTGTCTATAGTGACGCACCATGCGCTGTCTATAGTGACTGTGGATGCTTGGTCGATAGTGACTGTGGATGCTTGGTCGATAGTTCGTGTCTATGCTTGGTCTCACCTCTATGCGCGTGGGTCTTCAGACATGCACACACTCTATTACTTACTGAAACGTTTGTACAACTCACCTAGCGCCAGTAGACTGCTGACCGGCACGCGGTCGGGCCCGGCGGCGCGGTCGGACAGTACTAACAGCTGGTACCCCTCGGAGGCGGCCGAGTGCGCTTCGGCACAGATGCGGCTCAGCGTCGGCTCCAGCCCGGAAGGACCGTCAAGGTAGTCGTATGTGCACTCTATTACTTACTGAAACGGAGGTGCAACGAGCAATGAGCGAGACGGGACATGCCGTCTATCGACCATAGAGATAGTGACGCACCATCGACTGTCGATAGTGACGCACCATCGACTGTCTATAGTGACGCACCATCGACTGTCGATAGTGACGCACCATCGACTGTCTATAGTGATGCACCATCGACTGTCTATAGTGACGCACCATCGACTGTCGATAGTGACGCACCATCGACTGTCTATAGTGACGCACCATCGACTGTCTATAGTGACGCACCATGCGCTGTCTATAGTGACTGTGGATGCTTGGTCTATAGTGACTGTGGATGCTTGGTCGATAGTTCGTGTCTATGCTTGGTCTCACCTCTATGCGCGTGGGTCTTCAGACATGCACACACTCTATTACTTACTGAAACGTTTGTACAACTCACCTAGCGCCAGTAGACTGCTGACCGGCACGCGGTCGGGCCCGGCGGCGCGGTCGGACAGTACTAACAGCTGGTACCCCTCGGAGGCGGCCGAGTGCGCTTCGGCACAGATGCGGCTCAGCGTCGGCTCCAGCCCGGAAGGACCGTCAAGGTAGTCGTATGTGCACTCTATTACTTACTGAAACGGAGGTGCAACGAGCAATGAGCGAGACGGGACATGCCGTCTATCGACCATAGAGATAGTGACGCACCATCGACTGTCGATAGTGACGCACCATCGACTGTCTATAGTGACGCACCATGCGCTGTCTATAGTGACGCACCATCGACTGTCTATAGTGACGCACCATCGACTGTCTATAGTGACGCACCATCGACTGTCTATAGTGACGCACCATCGACTGTCTATAGTGACGCACCATCGACTGTCTATAGTGACGCACCATCGACTGTCGATAGTGACGCACCATCGACTGTCTATAGTGACGCACCATCGACTGTCTATAGTGACGCACCATCGACTGTCTATAGTGACGCACCATCGACTGTCTATAGTGACGCACCATCGACTGTCTATAGTGACGCACCATCGACTGTCTATAGTGACGCACCATCGACTGTCTATAGTGACTGTGGATGCTTGGTCGATAGTGACTGTGGATGCTTGGTCGATAGTTCGTGTCTATGCTTGGTCTCACCTCTATGCGCGTGGGTCTTCAGACATGCACACACTCTATTACTTACTGAAACGTTTGTACAACTCACCTAGCGCCAGTAGACTGCTGACCGGCACGCGGTCGGGCCCGGCGGCGCGGTCGGACAGTACTAACAGCTGGTACCCCTCGGAGGCGGCCGAGTGCGCTTCGGCACAGATGCGGCTCAGCGTCGGCTCCAGCCCGGAAGGACCGTCAAGGTAGTCGTATGTGCACTCTATTACTTACTGAAACGGAGGTGCAACGAGCAATGAGCGAGACGGGACATGCCGTCTATCGACCATAGAGATAGTGACGCACCATCGACTGTCGATAGTGACGCACCATCGACTGTCTATAGTGACGCACCATCGACTGTCTATAGTGACGCACCATCGACTGTCTATAGTGACTGTGGATGCTTGGTCGATAGTTCGTGTGGATGCTTGGTCGATAGTTCGTGTCTATGCTTGGTCTCACCTCTATGCGCGTGGGTCTTCAGACATGCACACACTCTATTACTTACTGAAACGTTTGTACAACTCACCTAGCGCCAGTAGACTGCTGACCGGCACGCGGTCGGGCCCGGCGGCGCGGTCGGACAGTACTAACAGCTGGTACCCCTCGGAGGCGGCCGAGTGCGCTTCGGCACAGATGCGGCTCAGCGTCGGCTCCAGCCCGGAAGGACCGTCAAGGTAGTCGTATGTGCACTCTATTACTTACTGAAACGGAGGTGCAACGAGCAATGAGCGAGACGGGACATGCCGTCTATCGACCATAGAGATAGTGACGCACCATCGACTGTCTATAGTGACGCACCATCGACTGTCTATAGTGACGCACCATCGACTGTCTATAGTGACGCACCATCGACTGTCTATAGTGACGCACCATCGACTGTCTATAGTGACGCACCATCGACTGTCTATAGTGACGCACCATCGACTGTCTATAGTGACGCACCATCGACTGTCTATAGTGACTGTGGATGCTTGGTCGATAGTGACTGTGGATGCTTGGTCGATAGTTCGTGTCTATGCTTGGTCTCACCTCTATGCGCGTGGGTCTTCAGACATGCACACACTCTATTACTTACTGAAACGTTTGTACAACTCACCTAGCGCCAGTAGACTGCTGACCGGCACGCGGTCGGGCCCGGCGGCGCGGTCGGACAGTACTAACAGCTGGTACCCCTCGGAGGCGGCCGAGTGCGCTTCGGCACAGATGCGGCTCAGCGTCGGCTCCAGCCCGGAAGGACCGTCAAGGTAGTCGTATGTGCACTCTATTACTTACTGAAACGGAGGTGCAACGAGCAATGAGCGAGACGGGACATGCCGTCTATCGACCATAGAGATAGTGACGCACCATCGACTGTCTATAGTGACGCACCATCGACTGTCTATAGTGACGCACCATCGACTGTCTATAGTGACGCACCATCGACTGTCTATAGTGACGCACCATCGACTGTCTATAGTGACTGTGGATGCTTGGTCGATAGTGACTGTGGATGCTTGGTCGATAGTTCGTGTCTATGCTTGGTCTCACCTCTATGCGCGTGGGTCTTCAGACATGCACACACTCTATTACTTACTGAAACGTTTGTACAACTCACCTAGCGCCAGTAGACTGCTGACCGGCACGCGGTCGGGCCCGGCGGCGCGGTCGGACAGTACTAACAGCTGGTACCCCTCGGAGGCGGCCGAGTGCGCTTCGGCACAGATGCGGCTCAGCGTCGGCTCCAGCCCGGAAGGACCGTCAAGGTAGTCGTATGTGCACTCTATTACTTACTGAAACGGAGGTGCAACGAGCAATGAGCGAGACGGGACATGCCGTCTATCGACCATAGAGATAGTGACGCACCATCGACTGTCGATAGTGACGCACCATCGACTGTCTATAGTGACGCACCATCGACTGTCTATAGTGACGCACCATCGACTGTCTATAGTGACGCACCATCGACTGTCTATAGTGACGCACCATCGACTGTCTATAGTGACGCACCATCGACTGTCTATAGTGACGCACCATCGACTGTCTATAGTGACGCACCATCGACTGTCTATAGTGACTGTGGATGCTTGGTCGATAGTGACTGTGGATGCTTGGTCGATAGTTCGTGTCTATGCTTGGTCTCACCTCTATGCGCGTGGGTCTTCAGACATGCACACACTCTATTACTTACTGAAACGTTTGTACAACTCACCTAGCGCCAGTAGACTGCTGACCGGCACGCGGTCGGGCCCGGCGGCGCGGTCGGACAGTACTAACAGCTGGTACCCCTCGGAGGCGGCCGAGTGCGCTTCGGCACAGATGCGGCTCAGCGTCGGCTCCAGCCCGGAAGGACCGTCAAGGTAGTCGTATGTGCACTCTATTACTTACTGAAACGGAGGTGCAACGAGCAATGAGCGAGACGGGACATGCCGTCTATCGACCATAGAGATAGTGACGCACCATCGACTGTCGATAGTGACGCACCATCGACTGTCTATAGTGACGCACCATCGACTGTCTATAGTGACGCACCATCGACTGTCGATAGTGACGCACCATCGACTGTCTATAGTGACGCACCATCGACTGTCTATAGTGACGCACCATGCGCTGTCTATAGTGACTGTGGATGCTTGGTCGATAGTGACTGTGGATGCTTGGTCGATAGTTCGTGTCTATGCTTGGTCTCACCTCTATGCGCGTGGGTCTTCAGACATGCACACACTCTATTACTTACTGAAACGTTTGTACAACTCACCTAGCGCCAGTAGACTGCTGACCGGCACGCGGTCGGGCCCGGCGGCGCGGTCGGACAGTACTAACAGCTGGTACCCCTCGGAGGCGGCCGAGTGCGCTTCGGCACAGATGCGGCTCAGCGTCGGCTCCAGCCCGGAAGGACCGTCAAGGTAGTCGTATGTGCACTCTATTACTTACTGAAACGGAGGTGCAACGAGCAATGAGCGAGACGGGACATGCCGTCTATCGACCATAGAGATAGTGACGCACCATGCGCTGTCTATAGTGACTGTGGATGCTTGGTCGATAGTGACTGTGGATGCTTGGTCGATAGTTCGTGTCTATGCTTGGTCTCACCTCTATGCGCGTGGGTCTTCAGACATGCACACACTCTATTACTTACTGAAACGTTTGTACAACTCACCTAGCGCCAGTAGACTGCTGACCGGCACGCGGTCGGGCCCGGCGGCGCGGTCGGACAGTACTAACAGCTGGTACCCCTCGGAGGCGGCCGAGTGCGCTTCGGCACAGATGCGGCTCAGCGTCGGCTCCAGCCCGGAAGGACCGTCAAGGTAGTCGTATGTGCACTCTATTACTTACTGAAACGGAGGTGCAACGAGCAATGAGCGAGACGGGACATGCCGTCTATCGACCATAGAGATAGTGACGCACCATCGACTGTCGATAGTGACGCACCATCGACTGTCTATAGTGACGCACCATCGACTGTCGATAGTGACGCACCATCGACTGTCTATAGTGACGCACCATCGACTGTCTATAGTGACGCACCATCGACTGTCTATAGTGACGCACCATGCGCTGTCTATAGTGACTGTGGATGCTTGGTCGATAGTGACTGTGGATGCTTGGTCGATAGTTCGTGTCTATGCTTGGTCTCACCTCTATGCGCGTGGGTCTTCAGACATGCACACACTCTATTACTTACTGAAACGTTTGTACAACTCACCTAGCGCCAGTAGACTGCTGACCGGCACGCGGTCGGGCCCGGCGGCGCGGTCGGACAGTACTAACAGCTGGTACCCCTCGGAGGCGGCCGAGTGCGCTTCGGCACAGATGCGGCTCAGCGTCGGCTCCAGCCCGGAAGGACCGTCAAGGTAGTCGTATGTGCACTCTATTACTTACTGAAACGGAGGTGCAACGAGCAATGAGCGAGACGGGACATGCCGTCTATCGACCATAGAGATAGTGACGCACCATCGACTGTCTATAGTGACGGACCATCGACTGTCTATAGTGACGCACCATGCGCTGTCTATAGTGACTGTGGATGCTTGGTCGATAGTGACTGTGGATGCTTGGTCGATAGTTCGTGTCTATGCTTGGTCTCACCTCTATGCGCGTGGGTCTTCAGACATGCACACACTCTATTACTTACTGAAACGTTTGTACAACTCACCTAGCGCCAGTAGACTGCTGACCGGCACGCGGTCGGGCCCGGCGGCGCGGTCGGACAGTACTAACAGCTGGTACCCCTCGGAGGCGGCCGAGTGCGCTTCGGCACAGATGCGGCTCAGCGTCGGCTCCAGCCCGGAAGGACCGTCAAGGTAGTCGTATGTGCACTCTATTACTTACTGAAACGGAGGTGCAACGAGCAATGAGCGAGACGGGACATGCCGTCTATCGACCATAGAGATAGTGACGCACCATCGACTGTCTATAGTGACGCACCATCGACTGTCTATAGTGACGCACCATCGACTGTCTATAGTGACGCACCATCGACTGTCTATAGTGACGCACCATCGACTGTCTATAGTGACGCACCATCGACTGTCTATAGTGACGCACCATGCGCTGTCTATAGTGACTGTGGATGCTTGGTCGATAGTGACTGTGGATGCTTGGTCGATAGTTCGTGTCTATGCTTGGTCTCACCTCTATGCGCGTGGGTCTTCAGACATGCACACACTCTATTACTTACTGAAACGTTTGTACAACTCACCTAGCGCCAGTAGACTGCTGACCGGCACGCGGTCGGGCCCGGCGGCGCGGTCGGACAGTACTAACAGCTGGTACCCCTCGGAGGCGGCCGAGTGCGCTTCGGCACAGATGCGGCTCAGCGTCGGCTCCAGCCCGGAAGGACCGTCAAGGTAGTCGTATGTGCACTCTATTACTTACTGAAACGGAGGTGCAACGAGCAATGAGCGAGACGGGACATGCCGTCTATCGACCATAGAGATAGTGACGCACCATCGACTGTCGATAGTGACGCACCATCGACTGTCTATAGTGACGCACCATCGACTGTCTATAGTGACGCACCATCGACTGTCTATAGTGACGCACCATCGACTGTCTATAGTGACGCACCATCGACTGTCTATAGTGACGCACCATCGACTGTCTATAGTGACGCACCATCGACTGTCTATAGTGACGCACCATCGACTGTCTATAGTGACGCACCATCGACTGTCGATAGTGACGCACCATCGACTGTCTATAGTGACGCACCATGCGCTGTCTATAGTGACTGTGGATGCTTGGTCGATAGTGACTGTGGATGCTTGGTCGATAGTTCGTGTCTATGCTTGGTCTCACCTCTATGCGCGTGGGTCTTCAGACATGCACACACTCTATTACTTACTGAAACGTTTGTACAACTCACCTAGCGCCAGTAGACTGCTGACCGGCACGCGGTCGGGCCCGGCGGCGCGGTCGGACAGTACTAACAGCTGGTACCCCTCGGAGGCGGCCGAGTGCGCTTCGGCACAGATGCGGCTCAGCGTCGGCTCCAGCCCGGAAGGACCGTCAAGGTAGTCGTATGTGCACTCTATTACTTACTGAAACGGAGGTGCAACGAGCAATGAGCGAGACGGGACATGCCGTCTATCGACCATAGAGATAGTGACGCACCATCGACTGTCGATAGTGACGCACCATCGACTGTCTATAGTGACGCACCATCGACTGTCTATAGTGACGCACCATCGACTGTCTATAGTGACGCACCATCGACTGTCTATAGTGACGCACCATCGACTGTCTATAGTGACGCACCATCGACTGTCTATAGTGACGCACCATCGACTGTCTATAGTGACGCACCATCGACTGTCTATAGTGACGCACCATCGACTGTCGATAGTGACGCACCATCGACTGTCTATAGTGACGCACCATGCGCTGTCTATAGTGACTGTGGATGCTTGGTCGATAGTGACTGTGGATGCTTGGTCGATAGTTCGTGTCTATGCTTGGTCTCACCTCTATGCGCGTGGGTCTTCAGACATGCACACACTCTATTACTTACTGAAACGTTTGTACAACTCACCTAGCGCCAGTAGACTGCTGACCGGCACGCGGTCGGGCCCGGCGGCGCGGTCGGACAGTACTAACAGCTGGTACCCCTCGGAGGCGGCCGAGTGCGCTTCGGCACAGATGCGGCTCAGCGTCGGCTCCAGCCCGGAAGGACCGTCAAGGTAGTCGTATGTGCACTCTATTACTTACTGAAACGGAGGTGCAACGAGCAATGAGCGAGACGGGACATGCCGTCTATCGACCATAGAGATAGTGACGCACCATCGACTGTCGATAGTGACGCACCATCGACTGTCTATAGTGACGCACCATCGACTGTCTATAGTGACGCACCATCGACTGTCTATAGTGACGCACCATCGACTGTCTATAGTGACGCACCATCGACTGTCTATAGTGACGCACCATCGACTGTCTATAGTGACGCACCATCGACTGTCTATAGTGACGCACCATCGACTGTCTATAGTGACGCACCATCGACTGTCTATAGTGACGCACCATCGACTGTCTATAGTGACGCACCATCGACTGTCTATAGTGACGCACCATCGACTGTCGATAGTGACGCACCATCGACTGTCTATAGTGACGCACCATCGACTGTCTATAGTGACGCACCATCGACTGTCTATAGTGACGCACCATCGACTGTCTATAGTGACGCACCATCGACTGTCTATAGTGACGCACCATCGACTGTCTATAGTGACGCACCATCGACTGTCTATAGTGACGCACCATCGACTGTCTATAGTGACGCACCATCGACTGTCTATAGTGACGCACCATCGACTGTCGATAGTGACGCACCATCGACTGTCTATAGTGACGCACCATCGACTGTCTATAGTGACGCACCATCGACTGTCTATAGTGACGCACCATCGACTGTCTATAGTGACGCACCATCGACTGTCTATAGTGACGCACCATCGACTGTCTATAGTGACGCACCATCGACTGTCTATAGTGACGCACCATCGACTGTCTATAGTGACGCACCATCGACTGTCTATAGTGACGCACCATCGACTGTCTATAGTGACGCACCATGCGCTGTCTATAGTGACTGTGGATGCTTGGTCGATAGTGACTGTGGATGCTTGGTCGATAGTTCGTGTCTATGCTTGGTCTCACCTCTATGCGCGTGGGTCTTCAGACATGCACACACTCTATTACTTACTGAAACGTTTGTACAACTCACCTAGCGCCAGTAGACTGCTGACCGGCACGCGGTCGGGCCCGGCGGCGCGGTCGGACAGTACTAACAGCTGGTACCCCTCGGAGGCGGCCGAGTGCGCTTCGGCACAGATGCGGCTCAGCGTCGGCTCCAGCCCGGAAGGACCGTCAAGGTAGTCGTATGTGCACTCTATTACTTACTGAAACGGAGGTGCAACGAGCAATGAGCGAGACGGGACATGCCGTCTATCGACCATAGAGATAGTGACGCACCATCGACTGTCTATAGTGACGCACCATCGACTGTCTATAGTGACGCACCATCGACTGTCGATAGTGACGCACCATGCGCTGTCTATAGTGACTGTGGATGCTTGGTCGATAGTGACTGTGGATGCTTGGTCGATAGTTCGTGTCTATGCTTGGTCTCACCTCTATGCGCGTGGGTCTTCAGACATGCACACACTCTATTACTTACTGAAACGTTTGTACAACTCACCTAGCGCCAGTAGACTGCTGACCGGCACGCGGTCGGGCCCGGCGGCGCGGTCGGACAGTACTAACAGCTGGTACCCCTCGGAGGCGGCCGAGTGCGCTTCGGCACAGATGCGGCTCAGCGTCGGCTCCAGCCCGGAAGGACCGTCAAGGTAGTCGTATGTGCACTCTATTACTTACTGAAACGGAGGTGCAACGAGCAATGAGCGAGACGGGACATGCCGTCTATCGACCATAGAGATAGTGACGCACCATCGACTGTCTATAGTGACGCACCATCGACTGTCTATAGTGACGCACCATGCGCTGTCTATAGTGACTGTGGATGCTTGGTCGATAGTGACTGTGGATGCTTGGTCGATAGTTCGTGTCTATGCTTGGTCTCACCTCTATGCGCGTGGGTCTTCAGACATGCACACACTCTATTACTTACTGAAACGTTTGTACAACTCACCTAGCGCCAGTAGACTGCTGACCGGCACGCGGTCGGGCCCGGCGGCGCGGTCGGACAGTACTAACAGCTGGTACCCCTCGGAGGCGGCCGAGTGCGCTTCGGCACAGATGCGGCTCAGCGTCGGCTCCAGCCCGGAAGGACCGTCAAGGTAGTCGTATGTGCACTCTATTACTTACTGAAACGGAGGTGCAACGAGCAATGAGCGAGACGGGACATGCCGTCTATCGACCATAGAGATAGTGACGCACCATCGACTGTCTATAGTGACGCACCATCGACTGTCTATAGTGACGCACCATGCGCTGTCTATAGTGACTGTGGATGCTTGGTCGATAGTGACTGTGGATGCTTGGTCGATAGTTCGTGTCTATGCTTGGTCTCACCTCTATGCGCGTGGGTCTTCAGACATGCACACACTCTATTACTTACTGAAACGTTTGTACAACTCACCTAGCGCCAGTAGACTGCTGACCGGCACGCGGTCGGGCCCGGCGGCGCGGTCGGACAGTACTAACAGCTGGTACCCCTCGGAGGCGGCCGAGTGCGCTTCGGCACAGATGCGGCTCAGCGTCGGCTCCAGCCCGGAAGGACCGTCAAGGTAGTCGTATGTGCACTCTATTACTTACTGAAACGGAGGTGCAACGAGCAATGAGCGAGACGGGACATGCCGTCTATCGACCATAGAGATAGTGACGCACCATCGACTGTCGATAGTGACGCACCATCGACTGTCTATAGTGACGCACCATCGACTGTCTATAGTGACGCACCATCGACTGTCTATAGTGACGCACCATCGACTGTCTATAGTGACGCACCATCGACTGTCTATAGTGACGCACCATCGACTGTCTATAGTGACGCACCATCGACTGTCTATAGTGACGCACCATCGACTGTCTATAGTGACGCACCATCGACTGTCTATAGTGACGCACCATCGACTGTCTATAGTGACGCACCATCGACTGTCGATAGTGACGCACCATCGACTGTCTATAGTGACGCACCATCGACTGTCTATAGTGACGCACCATCGACTGTCTATAGTGACGCACCATCGACTGTCTATAGTGACGCACCATCGACTGTCTATAGTGACGCACCATCGACTGTCTATAGTGACGCACCATCGACTGTCTATAGTGACGCACCATCGACTGTCTATAGTGACGCACCATCGACTGTCTATAGTGACGCACCATCGACTGTCTATAGTGACGCACCATCGACTGTCTATAGTGACGCACCATGCGCTGTCTATAGTGACTGTGGATGCTTGGTCGATAGTGACTGTGGATGCTTGGTCGATAGTTCGTGTCTATGCTTGGTCTCACCTCTATGCGCGTGGGTCTTCAGACATGCACACACTCTATTACTTACTGAAACGTTTGTACAACTCACCTAGCGCCAGTAGACTGCTGACCGGCACGCGGTCGGGCCCGGCGGCGCGGTCGGACAGTACTAACAGCTGGTACCCCTCGGAGGCGGCCGAGTGCGCTTCGGCACAGATGCGGCTCAGCGTCGGCTCCAGCCCGGAAGGACCGTCAAGGTAGTCGTATGTGCACTCTATTACTTACTGAAACGGAGGTGCAACGAGCAATGAGCGAGACGGGACATGCCGTCTATCGACCATAGAGATAGTGACGCACCATCGACTGTCGATAGTGACGCACCATCGACTGTCTATAGTGACGCACCATCGACTGTCTATAGTGACGCACCATCGACTGTCTATAGTGACGCACCATCGACTGTCTATAGTGACGCACCATCGACTGTCTATAGTGACGCACCATCGACTGTCTATAGTGACGCACCATCGACTGTCTATAGTGACGCACCATCGACTGTCTATAGTGACGCACCATCGACTGTCTATAGTGACGCACCATCGACTGTCTATAGTGACGCACCATCGACTGTCGATAGTGACGCACCATCGACTGTCTATAGTGACGCACCATCGACTGTCTATAGTGACGCACCATCGACTGTCTATAGTGACGCACCATCGACTGTCTATAGTGACGCACCATCGACTGTCTATAGTGACGCACCATCGACTGTCTATAGTGACGCACCATCGACTGTCTATAGTGACGCACCATCGACTGTCTATAGTGACGCACCATCGACTGTCTATAGTGACGCACCATCGACTGTCTATAGTGACGCACCATCGACTGTCTATAGTGACGCACCATGCGCTGTCTATAGTGACTGTGGATGCTTGGTCGATAGTGACTGTGGATGCTTGGTCGATAGTTCGTGTCTATGCTTGGTCTCACCTCTATGCGCGTGGGTCTTCAGACATGCACACACTCTATTACTTACTGAAACGTTTGTACAACTCACCTAGCGCCAGTAGACTGCTGACCGGCACGCGGTCGGGCCCGGCGGCGCGGTCGGACAGTACTAACAGCTGGTACCCCTCGGAGGCGGCCGAGTGCGCTTCGGCACAGATGCGGCTCAGCGTCGGCTCCAGCCCGGAAGGACCGTCAAGGTAGTCGTATGTGCACTCTATTACTTACTGAAACGGAGGTGCAACGAGCAATGAGCGAGACGGGACATGCCGTCTATCGACCATAGAGATAGTGACGCACCATCGACTGTCTATAGTGACGCACCATCGACTGTCTATAGTGACGCACCATCGACTGTCTATAGTGACGCACCATCGACTGTCTATAGTGACGCACCATCGACTGTCTATAGTGACGCACCATCGACTGTCTATAGTGACGCACCATTGACTGTCGATAGTGACGCACCATCGACTGTCTATAGTGACTGTGGATGCTTGGTCGATAGTGACTGTGGATGCTTGGTCGATAGTTCGTGTCTATGCTTGGTCTCACCTCTATGCGCGTGGGTCTTCAGACATGCACACACTCTATTACTTACTGAAACGTTTGTACAACTCACCTAGCGCCAGTAGACTGCTGACCGGCACGCGGTCGGGCCCGGCGGCGCGGTCGGACAGTACTAACAGCTGGTACCCCTCGGAGGCGGCCGAGTGCGCTTCGGCACAGATGCGGCTCAGCGTCGGCTCCAGCCCGGAAGGACCGTCAAGGTAGTCGTATGTGCACTCTATTACTTACTGAAACGGAGGTGCAACGAGCAATGAGCGAGACGGGACATGCCGTCTATCGACCATAGAGATAGTGACGCACCATCGACTGTCGATAGTGACGCACCATCGACTGTCTATAGTGACGCACCATGGACTGTCTATAGTGACGCACCATCGACTGTCTATAGTGACTGTGGATGCTTGGTCGATAGTGACTGTGGATGCTTGGTCGATAGTTCGTGTCTATGCTTGGTCTCACCTCTATGCGCGTGGGTCTTCAGACATGCACACACTCTATTACTTACTGAAACGTTTGTACAACTCACCTAGCGCCAGTAGACTGCTGACCGGCACGCGGTCGGGCCCGGCGGCGCGGTCGGACAGTACTAACAGCTGGTACCCCTCGGAGGCGGCCGAGTGCGCTTCGGCACAGATGCGGCTCAGCGTCGGCTCCAGCCCGGAAGGACCGTCAAGGTAGTCGTATGTGCACTCTATTACTTACTGAAACGGAGGTGCAACGAGCAATGAGCGAGACGGGACATGCCGTCTATCGACCATAGAGATAGTGACGCACCATCGACTGTCTATAGTGACGCACCATGCGCTGTCTATAGTGACTGTGGATGCTTGGTCGATAGTGACTGTGGATGCTTGGTCGATAGTTCGTGTCTATGCTTGGTCTCACCTCTATGCGCGTGGGTCTTCAGACATGCACACACTCTATTACTTACTGAAACGTTTGTACAACTCACCTAGCGCCAGTAGACTGCTGACCGGCACGCGGTCGGGCCCGGCGGCGCGGTCGGACAGTACTAACAGCTGGTACCCCTCGGAGGCGGCCGAGTGCGCTTCGGCACAGATGCGGCTCAGCGTCGGCTCCAGCCCGGAAGGACCGTCAAGGTAGTCGTATGTGCACTCTATTACTTACTGAAACGGAGGTGCAACGAGCAATGAGCGAGACGGGACATGCCGTCTATCGACCATAGAGATAGTGACGCACCATCGACTGTCGATAGTGACGCACCATCGACTGTCTATAGTGACGCACCATCGACTGTCTATAGTGACGCACCATGCGCTGTCTATAGTGACTGTGGATGCTTGGTCGATAGTGACTGTGGATGCTTGGTCGATAGTTCGTGTCTATGCTTGGTCTCACCTCTATGCGCGTGGGTCTTCAGACATGCACACACTCTATTACTTACTGAAACGTTTGTACAACTCACCTAGCGCCAGTAGACTGCTGACCGGCACGCGGTCGGGCCCGGCGGCGCGGTCGGACAGTACTAACAGCTGGTACCCCTCGGAGGCGGCCGAGTGCGCTTCGGCACAGATGCGGCTCAGCGTCGGCTCCAGCCCGGAAGGACCGTCAAGGTCATAGAGCTTCCAGAGCGTGTTTTCAACACTTATAGAGTGATCAAGTGAGGAAAAGAGAAACTATTGCATATATGGACATCACACAAGAGGAAAAGAGACAGAGATATGCCCAAGATTTGTTGCCAAAATCAAACCGAAAACTACACCACCACACCACTGCCAAAAGCGGGAAATTTTAGTTTTCAAAATGTATGTAAAGTGGGCGATAAAAGTGGATGAAGCTTTATAAAAATAAAATAGTGGTTTGTTGCGTGCCCAAATATAAAACGAATCATAGAAATGATCCAGAAATGCAAAAGTTTCACAGGTAAATACAGAAAGTAATTGGTTTTTTCAAACTATGTTTTGAGCAATTATTTTCACTACCCAGTTCAATTAATTCATTTCAGCTATCATTATATTAGTTCCTCATGCTGCATAAGTCATTATTTCAGAAATTAAATAAGAATTGAAAAATATTTTGTGTAAAAACTGAATTGATTCACTTACGATAGGGATGTACAAAATGAAGAATGACACATATCGATATACGTAGTCGATATTTTTTTAACAGCTGAAGTCATGGCCCAGACTAGAAGCCTAATAAAACTACCAAACAATAACAATCAATACTTGGCGCCATTTTTGAGCAATTTAGCGATCATAATGACCACTTGTTTGAAAAAGCAGATAATTAAAATTTCTTTATTTTTGTAGGATACCAAGACCACCGTGTTCTTATGTTAACAAAGACTATATGCCTAGGCCGAAACAAGAAAATCAATTTAAATCAACAGAGTACGGGCCAACAAAATACTATTTAACCCAGTCCTAAAAAAGGATAATAATTGATGGTGTTTATATTATTTCATCTCGTAGTTGATGTTTAGATATCATAAACAATGTAACGAGTAAACCTAATAAATAATAAAGAACCTCAGCCTTTTATTTTCAAGAATACGAGTATACCTTTATTCATTTGTTGTTCGTGATTTCGATAATCTGTTAGATTGTTATGGAAAGTACCAACACTATTGTGCTAAATGACAGCAGATGTCAACGCATACATAGACAATCACTCACACATGCGCAATTCATTTTTTGGCACGTTTTTAGAGGCGCTTTATCAATCTATTACTTTACATCATTGGTCAAGGTAGTCGTATGTGCACTCTATTACTTACTGAAACGGAGGTGCAACGAGCAATGAGCGAGACGGGACATGCCGTCTATCGACCATAGAGATAGTGACGCACCATCGACTGTCGATAGTGACGCACCATGCGCTGTCTATAGTGACGCACCATCGACTGTCTATAGTGACGCACCATCGACTGTCTATAGTGACGCACCATGCGCTGTCTATAGTGACTGTGGATGCTTGGTCGATAGTGACTGTGGATGCTTGGTCGATAGTTCGTGTCTATGCTTGGTCTCACCTCTATGCGCGTGGGTCTTCAGACATGCACACACTCTATTACTTACTGAAACGTTTGTACAACTCACCTAGCGCCAGTAGACTGCTGACCGGCACGCGGTCGGGCCCGGCGGCGCGGTCGGACAGTACTAACAGCTGGTACCCCTCGGAGGCGGCCGAGTGCGCTTCGGCACAGATGCGGCTCAGCGTCGGCTCCAGCCCGGAAGGACCGTCAAGGTAGTCGTATGTGCACTCTATTACTTACTGAAACGGAGGTGCAACGAGCAATGAGCGAGACGGGACATGCCGTCTATCGACCATAGAGATAGTGACGCACCATCGACTGTCGATAGTGACGCACCATCGACTGTCTATAGTGACGCACCATCGACTGTCTATAGTGACGCACCATCGACTGTCTATAGTGACTGTGGATGCTTGGTCGATAGTGACTGTGGATGCTTGGTCGATAGTTCGTGTCTATGCTTGGTCTCACCTCTATGCGCGTGGGTCTTCAGACATGCACACACTCTATTACTTACTGAAACGTTTGTACAACTCACCTAGCGCCAGTAGACTGCTGACCGGCACGCGGTCGGGCCCGGCGGCGCGGTCGGACAGTACTAACAGCTGGTACCCCTCGGAGGCGGCCGAGTGCGCTTCGGCACAGATGCGGCTCAGCGTCGGCTCCAGCCCGGAAGGACCGTCAAGGTAGTCGTATGTGCACTCTATTACTTACTGAAACGGAGGTGCAACGAGCAATGAGCGAGACGGGACATGCCGTCTATCGACCATAGAGATAGTGACGCACCATCGACTGTCTATAGTGACTGTGGATGCTTGGTCGATAGTGACTGTGGATGCTTGGTCGATAGTGACTGTGGATGCTTGGTCGATAGTTCGTGTCTATGCTTGGTCTCACCTCTATGCGCGTGGGTCTTCAGACATGCACACACTCTATTACTTACTGAAACGTTTGTACAACTCACCTAGCGCCAGTAGACTGCTGACCGGCACGCGGTCGGGCCCGGCGGCGCGGTCGGACAGTACTAACAGCTGGTACCCCTCGGAGGCGGCCGAGTGCGCTTCGGCACAGATGCGGCTCAGCGTCGGCTCCAGCCCGGAAGGACCGTCAAGGTAGTCGTATGTGCACTCTATTACTTACTGAAACGGAGGTGCAACGAGCAATGAGCGAGACGGGACATGCCGTCTATCGACCATAGAGATAGTGACGCACCATCGACTGTCGATAGTGACGCACCATCGACTGTCTATAGTGACGCACCATCGACTGTCTATAGTGACTGTGGATGCTTGGTCGATAGTGACTGTGGATGCTTGGTCGATAGTTCGTGTCTATGCTTGGTCTCACCTCTATGCGCGTGGGTCTTCAGACATGCACACACTCTATTACTTACTGAAACGTTTGTACAACTCACCTAGCGCCAGTAGACTGCTGACCGGCACGCGGTCGGGCCCGGCGGCGCGGTCGGACAGTACTAACAGCTGGTACCCCTCGGAGGCGGCCGAGTGCGCTTCGGCACAGATGCGGCTCAGCGTCGGCTCCAGCCCGGAAGGACCGTCAAGGTAGTCGTATGTGCACTCTATTACTTACTGAAACGGAGGTGCAACGAGCAATGAGCGAGACGGGACATGCCGTCTATCGACCATAGAGATAGTGACGCACCATCGACTGTCGATAGTGACGCACCATCGACTGTCTATAGTGACGCACCATGCGCTGTCTATAGTGACTGTGGATGCTTGGTCGATAGTGACTGTGGATGCTTGGTCGATAGTTCGTGTCTATGCTTGGTCTCACCTCTATGCGCGTGGGTCTTCAGACATGCACACACTCTATTACTTACTGAAACGTTTGTACAACTCACCTAGCGCCAGTAGACTGCTGACCGGCACGCGGTCGGGCCCGGCGGCGCGGTCGGACAGTACTAACAGCTGGTACCCCTCGGAGGCGGCCGAGTGCGCTTCGGCACAGATGCGGCTCAGCGTCGGCTCCAGCCCGGAAGGACCGTCAAGGTAGTCGTATGTGCACTCTATTACTTACTGAAACGGAGGTGCAACGAGCAATGAGCGAGACGGGACATGCCGTCTATCGACCATAGAGATAGTGACGCACCATCGACTGTCGATAGTGACGCACCATCGACTGTCTATAGTGACGCACCATCGACTGTCTATAGTGACGCACCATCGACTGTCTATAGTGACGCACCATCGACTGTCTATAGTGACGCACCATCGACTGTCTATAGTGACGCACCATCGACTGTCTATAGTGACTGTGGATGCTTGGTCGATAGTGACTGTGGATGCTTGGTCGATAGTTCGTGTCTATGCTTGGTCTCACCTCTATGCGCGTGGGTCTTCAGACATGCACACACTCTATTACTTACTGAAACGTTTGTACAACTCACCTAGCGCCAGTAGACTGCTGACCGGCACGCGGTCGGGCCCGGCGGCGCGGTCGGACAGTACTAACAGCTGGTACCCCTCGGAGGCGGCCGAGTGCGCTTCGGCACAGATGCGGCTCAGCGTCGGCTCCAGCCCGGAAGGACCGTCAAGGTAGTCGTATGTGCACTCTATTACTTACTGAAACGGAGGTGCAACGAGCAATGAGCGAGACGGGACATGCCGTCTATCGACCATAGAGATAGTGACGCACCATCGACTGTCGATAGTGACGCACCATCGACTGTCTATAGTGACGCACCATCGACTGTCTATAGTGACTGTGGATGCTTGGTCGATAGTGACTGTGGATGCTTGGTCGATAGTTCGTGTCTATGCTTGGTCTCACCTCTATGCGCGTGGGTCTTCAGACATGCACACACTCTATTACTTACTGAAACGTTTGTACAACTCACCTAGCGCCAGTAGACTGCTGACCGGCACGCGGTCGGGCCCGGCGGCGCGGTCGGACAGTACTAACAGCTGGTACCCCTCGGAGGCGGCCGAGTGCGCTTCGGCACAGATGCGGCTCAGCGTCGGCTCCAGCCCGGAAGGACCGTCAAGGTAGTCGTATGTGCACTCTATTACTTACTGAAACGGAGGTGCAACGAGCAATGAGCGAGACGGGACATGCCGTCTATCGACCATAGAGATAGTGACGCACCATCGACTGTCGATAGTGACGCACCATCGACTGTCTATAGTGACGCACCATCGACTGTCTATAGTGACGCACCATCGACTGTCTATAGTGACGCACCATCGACTGTCGATAGTGACGCACCATCGACTGTCTATAGTGACGCACCATCGACTGTCTATAGTTACGCACCATCGACTGTCTATAGTGACGCACCATCGACTGTCTATAGTGACGCACCATCGACTGTCTATAGTGACGCACCATCGACTGTCTATAGTGACGCACCATTGACTGTCGATAGTGACGCACCATCGACTGTCTATAGTGACTGTGGATGCTTGGTCGATAGTGACTGTGGATGCTTGGTCGATAGTTCGTGTCTATGCTTGGTCTCACCTCTATGCGCGTGGGTCTTCAGACATGCACACACTCTATTACTTACTGAAACGTTTGTACAACTCACCTAGCGCCAGTAGACTGCTGACCGGCACGCGGTCGGGCCCGGCGGCGCGGTCGGACAGTACTAACAGCTGGTACCCCTCGGAGGCGGCCGAGTGCGCTTCGGCACAGATGCGGCTCAGCGTCGGCTCCAGCCCGGAAGGACCGTCAAGGTAGTCGTATGTGCACTCTATTACTTACTGAAACGGAGGTGCAACGAGCAATGAGCGAGACGGGACATGCCGTCTATCGACCATAGAGATAGTGACGCACCATCGACTGTCGATAGTGACGCACCATCGACTGTCTATAGTGACGCACCATCGACTGTCTATAGTGACGCACCATCGACTGTCTATAGTGACGCACCATCGACTGTCTATAGTGACGCACCATCGACTGTCTATAGTGACGCACCATGCGCTGTCTATAGTGACTGTGGATGCTTGGTCGATAGTGACTGTGGATGCTTGGTCGATAGTTCGTGTCTATGCTTGGTCTCACCTCTATGCGCGTGGGTCTTCAGACATGCACACACTCTATTACTTACTGAAACGTTTGTACAACTCACCTAGCGCCAGTAGACTGCTGACCGGCACGCGGTCGGGCCCGGCGGCGCGGTCGGACAGTACTAACAGCTGGTACCCCTCGGAGGCGGCCGAGTGCGCTTCGGCACAGATGCGGCTCAGCGTCGGCTCCAGCCCGGAAGGACCGTCAAGGTAGTCGTATGTGCACTCTATTACTTACTGAAACGGAGGTGCAACGAGCAATGAGCGAGACGGGACATGCCGTCTATCGACCATAGAGATAGTGACGCACCATCGACTGTCGATAGTGACGCACCATCGACTGTCTATAGTGACGCACCATCGACTGTCTATAGTGACGCACCATCGACTGTCTATAGTGACGCACCATCGACTGTCTATAGTGACGCACCATCGACTGTCTATAGTGACGCACCATGCGCTGTCTATAGTGACTGTGGATGCTTGGTCGATAGTGACTGTGGATGCTTGGTCGATAGTTCGTGTCTATGCTTGGTCTCACCTCTATGCGCGTGGGTCTTCAGACATGCACACACTCTATTACTTACTGAAACGTTTGTACAACTCACCTAGCGCCAGTAGACTGCTGACCGGCACGCGGTCGGGCCCGGCGGCGCGGTCGGACAGTACTAACAGCTGGTACCCCTCGGAGGCGGCCGAGTGCGCTTCGGCACAGATGCGGCTCAGCGTCGGCTCCAGCCCGGAAGGACCGTCAAGGTAGTCGTATGTGCACTCTATTACTTACTGAAACGGAGGTGCAACGAGCAATGAGCGAGACGGGACATGCCGTCTATCGACCATAGAGATAGTGACGCACCATCGACTGTCGATAGTGACGCACCATCGACTGTCTATAGTGACGCACCATCGACTGTCGATAGTGACGCACCATCGACTGTCTATAGTGACGCACCATCGACTGTCTATAGTGACGCACCATCGACTGTCTATAGTGACGCACCATCGACTGTCGATAGTGACGCACCATCGACTGTCTATAGTGACGCACCATCGACTGTCTATAGTGACGCACCATGCGCTGTCTATAGTGACTGTGGATGCTTGGTCGATAGTGACTGTGGATGCTTGGTCGATAGTTCGTGTCTATGCTTGGTCTCACCTCTATGCGCGTGGGTCTTCAGACATGCACACACTCTATTACTTACTGAAACGTTTGTACAACTCACCTAGCGCCAGTAGACTGCTGACCGGCACGCGGTCGGGCCCGGCGGCGCGGTCGGACAGTACTAACAGCTGGTACCCCTCGGAGGCGGCCGAGTGCGCTTCGGCACAGATGCGGCTCAGCGTCGGCTCCAGCCCGGAAGGACCGTCAAGGTAGTCGTATGTGCACTCTATTACTTACTGAAACGGAGGTGCAACGAGCAATGAGCGAGACGGGACATGCCGTCTATCGACCATAGAGATAGTGACGCACCATCGACTGTCGATAGTGACGCACCATCGACTGTCTATAGTGACGCACCATCGACTGTCTATAGTGACGCACCATCGACTGTCGATAGTGACGCACCATCGACTGTCTATAGTGACGCACCATCGACTGTCTATAGTGACGCACCATCGACTGTCTATAGTGACGCACCATCGACTGTCTATAGTGACGCACCATCGACTGTCTATAGTGACGCACCATCGACTGTCTATAGTGACTGTGGATGCTTGGTCGATAGTGACTGTGGATGCTTGGTCGATAGTTCGTGTCTATGCTTGGTCTCACCTCTATGCGCGTGGGTCTTCAGACATGCACACACTCTATTACTTACTGAAACGTTTGTACAACTCACCTAGCGCCAGTAGACTGCTGACCGGCACGCGGTCGGGCCCGGCGGCGCGGTCGGACAGTACTAACAGCTGGTACCCCTCGGAGGCGGCCGAGTGCGCTTCGGCACAGATGCGGCTCAGCGTCGGCTCCAGCCCGGAAGGACCGTCAAGGTAGTCGTATGTGCACTCTATTACTTACTGAAACGGAGGTGCAACGAGCAATGAGCGAGACGGGACATGCCGTCTATCGACCATAGAGATAGTGACGCACCATCGACTGTCGATAGTGACGCACCATCGA
This sequence comes from Udea ferrugalis, assembly GCA_950022985.1. Classification (NCBI taxonomy): domain Eukaryota; kingdom Metazoa; phylum Arthropoda; class Insecta; order Lepidoptera; family Crambidae; genus Udea; species Udea ferrugalis. The sequence goes on from OX465521.1 coordinate 3,295,275, forward strand.
CTGTCTATAGTGACGCACCATCGACTGTCTATAGTGACGCACCATCGACTGTCTATAGTGACGCACCATCGACTGTCTATAGTGACGCACCATCGACTGTCTATAGTGACGCACCATCGACTGTCTATAGTGACGCACCATCGACTGTCTATAGTGACGCACCATCGACTGTCTATAGTGACGCACCATCGACTGTCTATAGTGACGCACCATCGACTGTCTATAGTGACGCACCATCGACTGTCTATAGTGACGCACCATCGACTGTCTATAGTGACGCACCATCGACTGTCTATAGTGACGCACCATCGACTGTCTATAGTGACGCACCATCGACTGTCTATAGTGACGCACCATCGACTGTCGATAGTGACGCACCATCGACTGTCTATAGTGACGCACCATCGACTGTCTATAGTGACTGTGGATGCTTGGTCGATAGTGACTGTGGATGCTTGGTCGATAGTTCGTGTCTATGCTTGGTCTCACCTCTATGCGCGTGGGTCTTCAGACATGCACACACTCTATTACTTACTGAAACGTTTGTACAACTCACCTAGCGCCAGTAGACTGCTGACCGGCACGCGGTCGGGCCCGGCGGCGCGGTCGGACAGTACTAACAGCTGGTACCCCTCGGAGGCGGCCGAGTGCGCTTCGGCACAGATGCGGCTCAGCGTCGGCTCCAGCCCGGAAGGACCGTCAAGGTAGTCGTATGTGCATTCGATCACTTTGGTCTGAAACAATAAAGTGTATACAGATTTGTGGGTTGCAATCAATAAACTCCTAGAACGTTGCTTAACGTTCTATCAGCCTCTAGAAATCTTAACAAGAGGCTTTAAAAGTTCACTGCTAGCTTCGAAGTCATAGCCACTAGACGCTTTATGTTAGTTTTTTTTCATAAAATGAAATCTGTCAACAAAATGAGTTGCGTTTGCGGCTCGACTTCACTGATTGGTCAGTTTTTGATGGAGTTAATGAAAAATTCAGTAAAGTTGCCACTCGACAGCTCACGGAAATGGTCGAAGCTGATAATGTGGTGGATTCCGTTATAAGTCGTACTAGTCTGATCTATTAACAGACTCAACCTGCCTGTTATCAGGAGGCTAGTGGTACACACAACGGCTTCTTGCGAATTACGCCAGGGGTGCTAGGAGTTGACAATGCGTCGCCCGGCAAAATGTAAAAAGCGCCAAAAAGTAATTGAAATGACATCAATTAATGCTGATCTGGCCACTAATGACATCTCATACGCTTAATTGGAGGTTTTGTGTCAAATGTGATATTTTGCTATGCGTCATCTCATGTGATTTGATGGTTTTGTGTCTGCAGTCGTCAGTTCTGCGAACGATACTTCTACAAAACTTCAAGGTAGGACATATACATTGCTAGTACCTTCCACCCCCTCAAATTGGTCTGTCTTAGAGCCCTCAGGTCGGGCAGTGAGAGGATAGGCTGCGGCAGGAACAGGCGATGCACGAAGGAGGCGCTGGGCTGCAGGATGTTGGGCGCAGGAGAGACATCACTATCTTCTCAATACTACTGGTCAATGTTGCTCATGGCACAGAATAAACAGAAGGTTATCTAAGGCCGCCCGCCGAGTTATTAGCCTAGCGTGCTCACAGACACGCGGCACAGCCCGTCCGTACTGCCGCCTAACTATTTTACGCTAGCGTGTGCGTGAAATCGCGACACGGCGCGCGACGCGCACGCACACATTCAAACCGAGAGCGGCACGTTTGTATGGAGATATTTTACTGTTCTCTGTGTATTGTGCTCATGGCAAGCTTCAACGCTGCGATTTCCAGTTCTAAATTTGAATAAAATAACCTTTCTCAGCAGCAGTCGTTGGTTCTGCAAGCAATATCTCTAAAAACAGGTAGGATATAGACATGGGTAGTACCTTCCACCCCCTCAAGTTGGTCTGTCGCAGAGCCCTCAGGTCTGGCAGTGAGAGGATAGGCTGCGGCAGGAACAGGCGATGCACGAAGGAGGCGCTGGGCTGCAGGATGTTGGGCGCGGGGCCCACTGGGCACAGGAGAGACATCACTATCTTCTCTCTGGAACAAGATAAGATATACTTTATTGCACAAATAAAACAAGTTACATAACGATGCTTATAGATATTTAGAATGTACAATACAGGCGGTCTTATCGCTAAGAGCGATCTCTTCCAGACAATCTTCAGGTATAGAAACTGGAAAGGGAAGTAGATGCGGTGGTGCAAGACGCTTAATAAAAAGAAAATATGGATATTTTAAAACAACAACCAAATGTAGTCATACATTATATGAGAAGGTTACTTTGACACGTGTTAGCTATGCTTAGATTATCAGTTATCCTCTACTAGCCTAGCGATCTGCATCAGGCAACCGCTCAACCTGCAGTTGGTTAAAAATTAGCCCGTCACGGGCGTACCTAGCGGAATTTACTCGTTGTTTTCGAATTTTCAAACCGCATTTATGTACAGTCGAGGAATGAAAGGGTTGACCACCCTATGATCTGTTTTTGCTTGCTCAACGATGACATTGATTCAACTATCAATCGTGAAGGAACTTACTCGAATTTTAATTTTATTGTCAAACAATAAAGCTTACTTTTCGACATACTCTAGCCTGTTACACAGTTTAAAAAGGTGACATGTGCTTGCAACGCGTAAATAAATTTATTTCAAAACTTGTCAACCTTTTCCTTCCGCGACTTTACTACATACCACAATAACAAAAATATTTTTTTCTATTGTAGTTTTTTACTGGCAGACTATGACAACAACTTTCCCCCTATTAACCAAAACGATGAAGCGCTTACTGCGCTCGCTGTTTTATTTTTGGAGCCCCTTGCCAAAACGGACCTTTACTGGGTGGTGTGGTCATTTTTCAATAAACAATATGTATGAAAGTATCTATAGAATTTCCCCGTTTTATCCTACAGACCCCTTCAAAAACTCTAAATCAGGCTCCAATAATTCAATACTAAAATGTTTGCTCACCTGAAGGGATCAATAGGTGGGTTGGTAACCTGCGCGAACAGCTGCTTGAAGTACTCGTAGGGCAGGGGTTGGAACTGCGACAGGCACGCGAGCGGGGCGTCGTTGCCCATGCTGCCCAGAGCTTCCTTCCTGTAGGACGGACGAAAAGAGTTATTATGTTTTAGTTCGTAACCCCACCCGGGTGCGGATTTAAAATGTGGTTGGCACACATACTTTGTGTCCATTGTGCAATTTGAAAACACTGAAAAGAAAACCTAAGCAACCTGGATATCTTTCCGAGAGGCGTTTTATTGCAATGTTGTACAAATTATGCAATCTGACTAGCGCAATATTATTCGGAAGGCAATATCGACTAAAAGTACTGGAAGCGCCAAAAACCATAGTCTTAGGTTCTTCATCCACGATTCGCCTCCTTTAGGACTCGTTTGCAATACGCGACTGTAACTCTACTCTGCGTATGCTTGGTTGGTGTATCAGTCGCGTATCAAACGAGTCGACGCGTGTACGAACGTTACCATAAATAATGGAAGCGTCCATCATATAATGGAAGCTGCCGAGCGACACGAATGATATCCGTATCATAGTTCGAATCGTGAGCAAGTCGACGGGTTTAGGAAGGGCCTAAGTCATACAAGGATGATCACGGATATAACTGTTTTTAACTTACTTATTCTGTATCATGGGCAGCAGCAGCATGTTGATAGACTCGATGGTGTACCCGTACAGGCTCAGGCGCTTGTCCCCAAGCCCCGTGATGGCGCCGTTCACTTCGCAGTTGGAGGACGACACGCCGTTTTGGTTGGCCACCGACTTGTGGATGTCTTCCATTGTTATCTAGAAACACAAATTAGGTTTGATAGTTATAATGTTAAAAGGACTGATTTTTCGAAAGTTAAATAAAAATAATCAGATTTACAAGTCGGCAGATTTGGAAATGTTAGATGTCGAAATCTATAATTGAGTCCTTAATTGCGATATGTCATTTTGCCATACATTTTAAAATCTGCCGAGTTGTAATTTATTGGTATGATAATTTCTATCTGACTATTGAAAATGTCAGAGTCCAAGTGAAAAATTCGTACCCAAACCTGTCTGTTAGGTTCTAATGTATATCAAGTTTTTATACATGTCGCATTTTTCATTCATAATATCTATTCCAGTCGCATAAGGTTCGAAACAGGTGGTACAAGAATTTCTAGCACGCTTTAGTTTTTAGCTACCACCCTCCGGATTGTATTACCTAACACAACAATTTAGGGCTCATTATCTGGCACAGTTAAGAATAATATTAGAGGCCACCAGTTTCATAGCAGATTATTCTTAATGACATTTAATTTTCGAGCAATCATCTCTTGAATTTACAATTTAATCCTGATGTGGATTGCCTTAACATCTACTGAATGCTACTTTTTACAATACAATAGTCACACATCCTTCAGTAATCGTGTTGCAGGACGGCGTTTGAGACTATTTAGCAATGTAGTGCTCTAAACAACCTTATAAGCATTGGTTAATATAAAAAACAACGCAAAATTATTTGTTATACGTCTACAAATAAAGCTTAAAATAATTGGTGGCTAGTAAAGGTAAAAAAACTTGTCTATGTTTTATATGAATTAGGATAACAACCGAATATATCCTACGATTTTTTATATTGGTTTGTTTTAATAAAATGATTAGGAACCACTTGTTGTAAACACTCCTTAAGCGTAAATTTAAGACCAGAAGTTGTCTTCTCTAGAGGCGCTGCTAAAGTATAAATACAATTTAATGACATAATCAAGCTAAAATTGAAGTAAGAAGATCTATGCGTTCAGTGCTTTTGTGAACTCAAAGCGAAAACTAAGGGAGGACCTTAAACTTGGTAAGTACTTGCCAAGTAGCAATATTTGGCCTAGAATGTTACAAAATTTAGCGCCAATTTTCTGTTTCAATGCAAAATGATAAAAAGCAATTTAGAAAAAGTAACGTCCATGCTTCACTCAGCACTCACCATCTGATACGTTATACCGTTATGTTATCCACCCGAAGAAGTTTGCAGCATAGGGGAAAAAAGACATCGAATTACATACAAAAAATAAGCCCACATTTTTATTCAAAAATGCAGGAGCAAACGCAAACCTGCGATGTCCCTATTAATTTAATTACCCTAATTACACATTTAAATAAACCTTCTAAGATTACAAAAAAAAACAGGCGTATTTTTCTGCGTGTGTTGTACTGGAAATATTCACAATGCAGCTAAGTGAACGAAGTATATCCACTTAAACTCTTAAGAAAATCGATTTAGTTTGAAAGTAGCAATAAAGAAACAGTACTAAACAAATTAAAATTTTAAGTTATACCGCTTCAAATGTTGCTGAGATAAGTGGTTGTGTGTAAGTCAACAAGTTCCCCTATGTCCTACAGTTGAAAGTACAAAATCATTTGTCTGACCTGTTCGGCGAGCCAGTCCGAGTGCGGCCGGCTGCGCGCGATCTTCATCTTCAGCTCGACATCCTGGATGATCTTCTTCTCCTCAGTGTCCACTAGCAACATACGGCCGGGCTTCAGACGACTCTGTAGACATTTCAAAATTGTTTAGAGCGTATCTTTGACTGTAATTCCAGGTGATAGAACTGTAATTACAGGAGAAATTAAAGCAAATATTTTCTACATTTAAGATTTATTGTCATTATTTATGTAGTGTTTTGTGGAGATTTTGTGGATTTGCCGGCTGACGTCGCTAGATGTCAGTCGTTAAGCCTAGTCAGCGGCCTTAGGGCGGCTTGATAACATCTGACATTAAGGTTGCTCACTAACCTCACACCCCTCCAACAATCCGCACTGAGCCCGCGTGTTGGAGTATGGCTCGTTCCACCTCATAGTTGAGGTGAGGCCTGTGCTTAGCAGTGGGACGTTTATGTATGTTTTGTGGAGATAAGACACTCACATTACTCGTCATTAGGGTGAAAAAAGTATTGTATTATGCATTATTATTTTATTTTCCCCCGGCATTGCGTGCACAAAAGCGGATAAACCAAACACGTACAGATAAGTATTAGTGTCTTTAAAATACAAACAAATAAATACCTTTAAAATAACTTTAGCTGGGTCCACATCGTAGACGCCCACTTCTGACGCCATTACGAGTATGTTCTCGCTCGTCACGTAGAAACGCGACGGGCGGAGACCGTTCCGATCCAGGATGGCACCTGGAACAATGTTTTTATTTAAAGTTTTCCAAACACAAAGGAACTTGCGTTGCTGACCAATTACTTTGTCATGTCAAATAATGCGCTTTAGCGTGTGAGCAGCCTTATGCCTTTTTCATCCATCCAGGAGCCCTCATTTCGCCGGGCGATTTTTAACCCAATGGGGTAAGCGCGACTCCACCGATGTTAACCGGGTTACTTGAGTTTTCAGCGATGATTTCCAGCAGCGGAGAGTGAGCCGCAAATTGTGCAATAAGCACGTAGTGGGTGTTCCAGCCAGACTTGAACTCGACATCGTCACACCGCCTCATCTCATCTCTCACCTCACATACGAACACTTACCGATATACCGTCCGTCAGTGAAGGAGATGAGCGCCGGCCCGTCCCAGGGCTCCATGGCGGACGAGGCCCACTGGTAGTAGTCGCGCTTCTCCTTCGGCATGGTGGCGTCGTTCTGCCACGCCTCGGGCACCATCGCCACACCGCCTTATCTCATCTCTCACCTCACATACAGACACTTACCGATATACCGTCCGTCAGTGAAGGAGATGAGCGCCGGCCCGTCCCAGGGCTCCATGGCGGACGAGGCCCACTGGTAGTAGTCGCGCTTCTCCTTCGGCATGGTGGCGTCGTTCTGCCACGCCTCGGGCACCATCGCCACACCGCCTTATCTCATCTCTCACCTCACATACAGACACTTACCGATATACCGTCCGTCAGTGAAGGAGATGAGCGCCGGCCCGTCCCAGGGCTCCATGGCGGACGAGGCCCACTGGTAGTAGTCGCGCTTCTCCTTCGGCATGGTGGCGTCGTTCTGCCACGCCTCGGGCACCATCGCCACACCGCCTTATCTCATCTCTCACCTCACATACAGACACTTACCGATATACCGTCCGTCAGTGAAGGAGATGAGCGCCGGCCCGTCCCAGGGCTCCATGGCGGACGAGGCCCACTGGTAGTAGTCGCGCTTCTCCTTCGGCATGGTGGCGTCGTTCTGCCACGCCTCGGGCACCATCGCCACACCGCCTTATCTCATCTCTCACCTCACATACAGACACTTACCGATATACCGTCCGTCAGTGAAGGAGATGAGCGCCGGCCCGTCCCAGGGCTCCATGGCGGACGAGGCCCACTGGTAGTAGTCGCGCTTCTCCTTCGGCATGGTGGCGTCGTTCTGCCACGCCTCGGGCACCATCGTCATCACCGCTTCAGGCAGCGACCGCTCGCCACAGTGGTGAAGGAATTCCAGGACACAGTCCGCAGAGCCGGAGTCGGAAAGATTCGGCTCCACGACTGGATACAGCTTCTTTAGGTCTGATGAGAATAATGGAATATTATTGGTGGATTGAACACTATGGATACTTGGTTTTCTGCAACACGCTAACTTTAACGATACAATTGTTCAGTGCTAAACGCTGAGACTGAGTCCGCTCACACCACGCACATGCCGGAACGTCGTCAGAGAAAAACAAGAGAAAATTGATTACCGATGAGGTTAGTGTAGCTTGTGTGTTGCAGAAAAAATCAACATGAATTTTTTAAAAGCTATTATTGGTAAAATTAAGTTGTATAGCGTATGTCCATCATCAATTAACAAGTAATTAAAAACCAATTGAAATATTGACTATATTTCAAATTACCTTCGCCAAATATGTCGCTCTTCATCACTCCCTCGCGAGCTTTCATAAGGTTCACATTACCTCGTAACGTATTTATTTCGCCATTGTGGGCAAGCACCCTGGAACAAAACATTGTCGTAAATGTTTGTTGAGGTGAACTAATTGAATTATAGAAAACAAGAAAAAACAGAGCTCATAAAATACAAAAGAAGGTAAACAGATTAGGTACAAGTACCGACTTTCAGTGATGAATAATATGTATGTATGATCTGATCTGAAAAAATAAAAAAATAATAATAATATATAAATCTCACCTCAAAGGATGTGCTCTTTCCCAGCTGGGGAACGTGTTGGTAGAGAACCGCGTGTGGACCAGCGCCAGGTACGTGGTGAAGGCAGGGTTGCTCAAGTCTTTGAAGTACTCCTGCAACACACAAGCTTTAGTATCTTATGCTTAAAAACGCAATTACAATTCCTGCTAAAGAAAAACGGATATTTTATCTCACCCATAGCTGATTAGAAGTGAGAAGTCCCTTGTAGACGACAGTCTTGAGGTTCAGACTGCAGATGTAGAACCTCGCCCCGGGCACGATAAGCTCGTGCGACGCGCGCTTGCGCAGCACGAACACCTGCGACAGAACAAAACTGCAAACACTGTCGCGCGCGCGCAACGAAAACTCATTATAGCGTGCTCATTTACGTTCAACGGCGTCCGACCGGCCCGAGCAGCGCGCGCGCGACAACGATCTGAAAATAAAACCTTAAGAGTGCCTTTCCTAATCTACTACTCGAATTTGAAGTCACAATTACAATTGCAAATTCATACTCTTTCGCTTCATTATCTTCATACCCTCGCTCGTTAGTGGCTTCCCGCTTGGCTTACCTGACGGGCGAGCTGATTCTCATCTTCGATATCTCCGGTTACAAAGACTTGTCGCATATATGGCTCCGAGTTACGAGCCACCTGACCTGAAAGCCAGTCAAAACAGCCCTTTACTATCTTAACTGAGGGTTCACTTCCTTTTCATAAATATCTTAAAATAGGTACATGGCTCAAATTCTAATTTATTAGGCCACTTTTTCATCAGAATGTCTGCTTACTATGGATCTCTTTTAAGCTTTCGTTGGTTACAAAGAACCCTCAAAATTTCGCCGTGTCCGTCTTCTGTTCGTCAGGCTGTGGCTTTAAAATACTGTTTGTCCAAAAAAGGTGCAGCTTAGTGCAGTATACCCGAGTATACATGTTAACCAGAGTATACCTAAGTGGTCAATATCTTCAATCTTTATAAGCTGTGGACATAGCGTCTGTGGCCAACATAATGCCTGTGCCTGACTGGTCTGCGAAACTGTGAGAGTATCTTGTTAAATACGAAACTTTTTTTTATTTGAGGGTGCAGTGAGAACAGAGCGAATATAATAGAACATAATAATGAATATTAAAGAACAATAAGAGATCGCGTTAGTTAAAAGCAATTCTTTACCGGCGAAAAGCGAGCTTCTAAAGTATTAGTATGCAACTGCATACGAATATTCCAGAAGCTCGCTTTTCTAGTTTGCGATCCTGATGAAAAAGTGCTTCGAACACGCAACATGAACACTTGGATGGTAATGAGAATGGCACGTGGATGCTAATTCAGTGAGTTTCCACTAGTCGTAAATGCTTCGTGCGGTACAAATCAAATGAAGAATGGAAACCTATCGTTAACTATTGGCAAGCAGTGGCGGCATTTATGACAGAACAAAGCAATGAACCGATGCTTAATGTTGTTCTGATTCGTTTTACCATCTAAGCGTTGTTGAATAATAAACAAATACTAATATTTAATGAGAAAACACGAATCTTAAGATTAGTTTCGATTCTATTCATAGCTTAAATCTCACTAGCAAATTTTTGAAATGAATTAATGTTAAGTTAATTTCAAAACAACAAGGTAATTTACACTTTTATAAAGATAATAGATATTTTTCAAGATTGAGATAGTTGGTAAATACGTTAAGATTTAATACACCGTTTCATTGAAAAGTGATGCTAAGTTGATTACATAATGTAAAAACCATCACAAAAGATTGTTTTACAGGTATATCAAACCCCATCGTATTTAACCTTATTTAAGGATCAATATGTCTGCATTATTTTGATATGGACTAGATTTAGTTTTAAGAATAAAATAACGCAAACACATAATGCATCCTTACTTAAATGGGGTACAAACCACGGTTAACTCACTAGGAAGTCGCTTACGATTGCTATAAATGGTGACATTTGTCTTCACCGTGCGACCATCGAGTGAGTTCTCCGCTTATAGTACCAGAGAGGTGTCAAATTGAACAAACCAGATGGTCAAGCATCGCATGACCGCGTCGGCCTCGGTTTGCGACCCATTCATTGTTTACTACGAGACACGAGTGCGACCTGTAACGAGAGTCGCAAGACAAGTCGCAGCACCGAACTGTCCACGGGAAGAAGCGAACTATGGATACATACGAATTACGCATCCTATGGAGTTTGGGCTACATTGATATAGGCAACAACAGTTCAAGTTAGAGTTTAGTTTTAATCAAAGCATATTTTCTCAAAATAACTGAAGTTAAAACAGATTTCATATTTCAATTTAGAAACATCGTTCGATACTAAAAGTGATTTCATATCAGTCACATTTCAGAAACATCGTTCGACACCGAAGATATTCAATATACATACAACAATTACCTAAAAAGGTCATCGATCAAATTGATCCCACTCCCTCGCAGTCTGTGCAGACGTCTTGAACATTATGACCTTCAAGACCTGAATAAACTCGTGAATTTATCCATTTATGTCAAGGTAAAATGGTATGGTTAAGGCAGTGCCATTTCTAGCATAATATTGTACTGATAATTCATACATAAGATTGACATAAGATTTTTCTTGTTGACCTAGTCTGTTTACACGAGCAGTACTTACTAATTTGTCAAAAGAATCATTTTGGAACTTTTGATATTTTATATCAAAGGTTTTGTTTGTAATTAGTGAGTAGATGGTAGCAACCTAATCTTTAGGTTCACAGTGCAGAAATAAACCGCGACTTATTTACATAAACTAAGAAATTATGCTTTAATTAAATTTTAGCCAATAGTAATAACAAACAAGGTTAATTTTATTTTGATAAGTTTCGCGAATCAACTTTTTACTCATAAAACATTAAACGATTCTTTTAAATTATGAAACACAAATATGTAAATTTAAAACAAATGCACAATGAGTCGAGGCATCGACAATTCGACACATTAAGAATGTGAACGTTAAAATGAATACAGCCCCTACATGCAAACGAATATAATATCGATAACTAACAATGACTGGTCCGACACGCATCGAACATGGAATTATTAAAAAACAACTACTTGGTAACACTGTAAACAAAAAAGCAGGTAACAAAAACCTTTAAAAAACCGTGAAAAGACGCCTTCGCGAAGTAAACTAAAATCTGCATAGCTTTAAATATTACATAAGTACTAGAAAAAGAAGTCACTTAATATCCAATGGCAAAGGGTAATGACATCCACCTACATTGGAATACAGCCATCGTTAAAATGATTTATGTACTATAAGCATTGATTTTATGAGATCATGAAGACTGATTTGAAAGACTGATTCAGTAGGTTCAGATGGCGTTTAGAAGAGGCAATTTATTTGACAAGAGACCGAAAATTTGGCAAGCAAACAACGGATTAGTTAGAAAACAATGCATTTTTTTTGTAACAAATAAATTGACACGAATATACGAATGTCGTGCGGCCAAATGAAAAAACAATGTATACGCAGCCTCAATTTTTTGAATATAGTTCGTATTTCGTAAAAGAGTTTTCAAGCTTGTATTCTCCATATCGTTAAGTTTTGTTAACTTAAGGTCCTACCAGAAAAAACAATATTAGTTTCTAGCCATTAGGGTTTTGTTAACAAATTGTTGACTGGTCTTGAAGAGGTTCAAATGACTAAGTATTTTATTCCCGCTAAGACTACTCCAATACATGCTTGTCTTGGAATGATACTAACTGAAACCTCTTCAAAACCAGTCAACATAGTATGGAAACTTCGTAAGTAATCATCACAGTTAAATAAGTGTTACCAAGTAGCTAATCCTGCTTGAAACCAACGACATGACTATTGGCAATCTCTTCTCAGTTCTCACCTATGCTGGCATTGTTAGTGGGCACGGTCCTCCAGCAGAGCACGCGAAGACCGACATTCTCCGCCAACTCCTGGAATTTGTTTTCGATGCCCTGGTGGTGAAGCTTGTCGAGGAAGAATATGCCGGTAGCATAACGCCCGAATGCGGGCAAGTCGATTTGGTGCGAGTCTCTGGAAAGAAGAAGAGTTGGATTTAGATTAAATAAAGCTTTTGGATTTTTTTAAGTAACCAAAAATGCTCGTTTCAGACAGTTATTAACAACAGAAAAGTGAGTTTGAAGAGATCAATGTACGCGAACGATAATTGTATGATTATAATAATTTTGTACGTGTCTAATTAAATAAGAACATTTTACTAAAGTTTCAAATTAGAAGAAGAAGTAAAACCATGTTTAGTGACTTTCAAAATTTAGCATTATTAATTCGATGTTACGAGTATGACAGTAGAATAATCTCAAAAGAGATCCAATTTTTCGGTTACATAACAATACCCCATATTTCATCGTTTAGTGCACCTATATCAGTAGCTGGCACTCGTAGTGTAATGCAAGTTGCTCGAATGATGTTTAAATCAATTTTTTTCGTCTATGATATTTATTATTTTTAGTCGTTATCCTAAGCTCCATAGCTTTTCTCATGAAAGCTTGACGACGTATTGTGCTGCCGGCTATAAAAATAGAGCTATTTCGCGCTCCTGACCGCCATTGTTAAATCATCCGCTTACGATCGTGTCATAACGCGGCCATCTGCCGGTCTCGAAGCATGAGAGCATAAAATCTTATCACATCGAGTACATAACGCAAAGGTCACAGGAGCTCGCGGGAGCGTGCGCGCGCAGTGTGACGTCACGCTGAAATCCATCTCTATTGACCAACCACCCGGTTACGCACACACTCTCGAAAACTCAGAGTGAATTTTCGCATGAAGCCCGTTAGGTAACTTAAGAGTCTATTGGGTGGTGGAAAACGATGTCCTTGGAACGTCTAGACGCTTTACGCATGCCTTGGGAGTTACCATGCGGAACATTCGGGAGACCCAGTCAGTACCTACCTTCTCGTATAAATACCTATCTTAGAGCGCTTGAAATGCTTCTGTTATTGCATTCCTTAGTGAATGACAGGGCTCGTATTGGAAAATAAAAGGGACAGAGGCCCATTCTTTCATTTGTTATGTATTTTCTATTGTTTCTGCTAGATTAAAGATTACATGCCGCAGGTATTTTATGGAATATTACCGAGCATAGTAGACAAAAAGCAAACGCGAGGCGAAGTGCACCGGCACCGCAAGGCACTGCAAAGTTTACTGTTCTTATTATAGTGTCGTCCTTGGCAAAGAATTCCACGTAACATACAATGTTATAGAATGATAAATGATTCAGAGATCTATTTCGGGAGTGGAAATGCAGAGGTTGATAAGTGTGTGACGTAAGTGGTGTAACCGATTACAGGACAGGCTTCTCTTATGACGTCTCTGAAAACAAGTTGCTTAGTAAACTTTGCGCAAGAAATTTTGGCGCTACGTTATCATTTCTCTCTGATCTCTGTGAGCCATTAATCATAATAAGTTCATAATACAATACGAAAATATCCGTTCACGACGTCACGACGTGATATCCCGAACGGGGTAGGCACATTGATCATTGCCTTCATGGTGAACGTAACATTTAGAAACCCACACTAATTTGAACCCAACGTAGTCGAGCATATAGCCGTGTCATTATGCGGATTTTTAAATGTATTTATCGGTGTTTAGTATCAATCGAGCGAATAGGAGAATATCAAATTTGAATCAAGGCATCTAGCCTTAGAATTGGTTTTGCAGATTGGTCTTGGTGGTTGGTTTTATAATGATAATGTACATTGAAGAGTAAAATTACAAAGATGTATGTTCCACCATTGGTAGCATAACGATTTGACTAAGGTATATACAGTAAAACCTGATGGCATTTGTATCATTGTTGTCGCTTGTTATGTATGTTCTTCCATACAACAGAAACGCAATGCGGGCATTCTAAGAATTGATCGTAGAACAAACGACGCGACAGCTCAATATTTGCTGTCATGTCAACATCCGTCGATAACGAATGAATGGGAGAGCTAACTTAGATAAAACAATTATTCCGTTTTATCTTAAGTTTCCGTGACTACACGTACACTTAATGAGTCCATGACAATAGAAAGATAGGTAGACTTTATATTTGATTGCACGAAGGAAAGGGAAGGAATACAGAACAGAAGCTCCCATAGGGGTTAATAATAGGGAGTCATAACGCGATAGACGGATTTCAGACACTATCTAAGCTGCTCATCATTCAACGCAGGAACGTTTTAATTTTTTTAAAATGCCAACTAATCGAATACATTGCCAGCAGCAGCAAGACAGCAACACAAGAAGGATAGTAAGGTGACTGCAAATATAGCTATGTGTTATTATTAGGTACACTTCAACTGTTTATTCAACCGCAAGATCGGTCATTTAGCTGTTTTTTGTGACATAGGTAGTTATAGAAAACAACACTTATCTGCTTTTAGGCAAGCAAAAAAGCTGATTCTAGTTATTCAAAGGAAAATGTGTTTAAAAACTAAAAAGGTGGTTCGCAGCTGTATGGAAATTAACTTCCTTATACATATTGTTGGTGCAACCAGATTCCACTAAATGCTAATGCGTTTGCTGTAGATAAACTTAAGTATTTGATATCAAATGCAGCAGATAGTCGTAATTACATACATGTAAATACAGCATTATCCAAGGTTAAATACGTATGACAATAAACTACTTACAGTAGTTTTATAACGTTGCTCGAGATAATAGCGTTTATAAGCGTTGGGTCTAGTGGTACAATTACCTATAACGAAACAAAAACAAACTTCCATCGATTTCTTCAAGCTATCATGGGACCCCCTGCAAAGTCGGTATACACTTCAAGCAAATATGTAAACGTAATGTATATTAAATCGGGGAGCATTCATAAAACAGCCCAGCAATTAAAAGCCTCCTTACAAAACATGTAAAGGCATTCGTCCACGTCGAATTCGGTCTGTCCCAGTAAGTCGCGCATTTCGTAAACACACTATTTTATCAGAACTCCGACTTGTGGCCAAACAAGACATAACATGGACGTATTCGACATTTCATCATCTGTATGTGTCATCAACCTTTGCTGATATGTCGTCTCGACATGTCACACCACACGGCAATGCTGTTTACCCTAGGGCGCAGTGGAATGCACCCTGGAGCGCTGCCAACCCGGCTGGCCAAATCGGGATATTTACAATGGTACTTAGCGTCGGACGCTGAACTTCCCACTCTAGCCAGGACATGGCTATAAACTGAGAACATTACTGTTATATGATACACTCTTGCGCAATCAAAGGATGCCATAGGCTTTTTTGTATTTTCAGAGATATATCATTTTCTCCCCAAGTCATAGTTATCATAACCATTTATTTGTTCTTTATTGCACAGCAATGAAATTGATCATTAATGTTCTATGTTGATATATTAATGAATTGAAACAAAATGCTATAAAACTTATCACTACACGGAGTCAATATGTTTCCCTTGTTTTAGATTTTAGTGACACACCATCGGTCCACATCCGATCTCCGATTTTAGTATTACAAAGAGGCTTTTCTGTCAATACTTTATTAGCAACTAGGCGGCGCTTTAAATACTTTTATTGGGGTGACAGCTGTTGGACCAAGCCCATGAAGCGCGGGTTTCGGGTCTCTCCAAACACTACTTTTGTAAAACTGTCATTATACTTTTTTGACCTGTTAGCGCACATTATTTTACGGCTTAAAAAATGTTTTCCAAACTGATTGAGTAACTCCGCTGATTAGAAGATGACGGAAAATTACAACTCTTCTAACGACAAAATGAATACATCCTAGCAAGCAACCCCTATAATCGTGCACTTTGTGCAATCAGATTCATTTCAGCCATTTGCTTATTGGAAGAAACCCGCCAAGACAGAAGGCGCCGCGAAGCCGTGATGACGTCACATGCATGTTAAAGAAAAAACTTCAAGAAAATATATCAGTTCAAGTGTTGATTATGCCAGAAACGTTTACAGTATTTAAAAACCTAAAATACCAGATGAAGCAATATTTTGAACCGTCACCAATTATCCGCCTATTTGGGTTGAAACAGCTAGTCCATTAAAGACATTATTTCACCATAATTTTGTACAATAAATAATACATGAATGGCTGCGCATAATCTTTTTATGGTAGACTAAGGTCAATTAAACCATAACAAGATCAGACATTGTTTACAAATTATAACCATGTATTTCGTAACATTTTTTAAAGACGTAACAAATGATATAAATAACTGTTAATAAAACGGGTTATCAAAAATTGACCAGCTATTGACCTGAACATGACCTGCCCTGGAAATTATTATAGTTTGGGTGGCAATTATTACATTGTTTACAAATTGTAACCGAAACTACATTACGTAAACATTTATAGTAGAAGACGTAATTGAAATCGATAGAAATGTCTATAATAACAGGTTATCAGTGAATGACCGGCTTTTGACCTAAATACGACCATGCCGTGTTTATCATAAGTCAGGCTTGGATTAGTTATTTATACTAATTGTGGCAAAGCTACTGTACAGTCTTTCATAGCTGAAGCGTTATATTCAAGACTGTCTACACATTGTAAGAGTGTTCGTGGAAATGAGAACGTAGCTTATACCAGTTGGCAGGGTTATGTTCTAACTGCGGTTGACTGTTCTTATCTCTAAATTTACTAGTTGGTATTTACCATTAAATCTTTCATTCTCCATGATAATTAATATAAAGCAGATAGAAACCCAGTCGAAAAAACATTACGGCTCAGTTTAACAGCAGGCCATGTTTGTTCCACAGCCCGTGACGGAAGGAAGAAATAACACCTAATTTGATTTACCAGTTATGGGATGAGTACAAAAAGCCGCTACTTGTACGTGCAGATCGTTATGTATAAAATAATCATTCGCAGCTAAAAATAACTAATTCTGATTTAAACATAGTAAGTAGATGCACAAAACAATAAGATAGATCATTAGCAAACAGGTGCCGGCGCATCCCACGACGCACGCAAGCGCAGTTTTCATTCAACAACAGATCAATCAGCATCTGGTGTCGTGACATCGAACAAATAACTCAAACATTATCACTTGTTGGTAATTCAAATAACAAGATAAATAAATAAGTGTTACCAGCATTAGATACCATCGTCCATGTAATTCTTAAAGAAACTGTTCTTACTAAGCTGGTTATTTAGTATGCTAAGAAGCATGTAATAAACAACTTGTTGTTGCTCGATATTTATTTATTTAATAGATAACTTACTAGTTAAAGAAAATCATATTCCTTTACGGGAAAATCGTTAATACTCTCGTGGATGTTTTCGAATACAAAGTAGCTAAACCATAATATCATGATACTACAGGCAAGGTAACTGAGCATGAACGACTCGCCCAGTGGCAATCTAAGCAATTCCTGTAGCTGATACGTTTGTATACTCCTCTTTAGGACACTTGACTAATCTTTAGAGTGAGAAGTTTAAAGCAACATCTTAGACAGGGAAATTTAGACTTATGCTTGCTTGCGCACTTAGCAAGCAAGCATAATTCTGAATTTCTCTGTTGTTCAATTTTGTATTTACGGAATCGCTCGGCCAGCTGTGTCTGCCGTCAATTTGGTATTTGCAGTCTTTAACGTAAGCGTTTACACTATTTTGATTACAACAGTTGAACAAATACTAGGAATGAAATATTGCATTCAATTAGTTTATAAAGAGAGTTCTCCTGAG
The DNA here is from genome assembly GCA_950022985.1 of Udea ferrugalis. Classification (NCBI taxonomy): domain Eukaryota; kingdom Metazoa; phylum Arthropoda; class Insecta; order Lepidoptera; family Crambidae; genus Udea; species Udea ferrugalis. Next base: position 3,313,052 of record OX465521.1, read on the forward strand.
AACATTTGCCAACAAGCGCTGGCGCCTCGGGAGGGGGCGCGGCTCGATCATTGAATCAATGAACAGGACCGACGTCACCATTGCGTCAATGTTTGTTCGTAGGGATATTGATAGTATCAACAACTTCATTTACCAATGAGTATAATATAACTGAAACCAATTGACTGTCGAATATTGTTTTAGTGGTGAAAGAAAATGCCAATTGGCAATCTAAGTACTTTAAGTCCTTCACTAGTCAGCAGTGATAGTTTCGAATCTTGAACAACGGAATCTGCTGTAAGATTCAAAAGATGGATGAGATTGCGTTTGGTCAAAATGATTTTACAGAATCGCTCAGAATATGAATAGTTGCTATTAACAATTAATGTCAAAGTAATTTGTTGTTTAAAATCAAGTAGACATGGCGCAATTTATTCGATTTAAAACTGTTTTACTGATAGTAGAAAATAGTATATCTTCAAAGACAATTTGAATGCTTTCACAGTTTAATTCATTGATAACTTTCTGTTGCTGATTGCGTTTTGCTAAAGTAGTACTCGTAAGTGCGTGTGTAAGTACGAGTATAGTACTTCTAGAGACTGCATTGAACTTGAAATCATGCGTGGTATCATCGGAGGCGATACGTTATCACTGCAAGCCTCGACGGTTCCTGTATTATGTTTGTATTGACAAAGATAAGTGAAGCACGTGTCATTTCCACCGACGTAACGATCTGTTATTTAACCCTTTCTCTGTTTATTGAATAATAACGAGAATGCGTAAAGTGCGAGTTAAGTTTTAAGACACGGGTCAGAAAAAGTTATGGTTTTACGATTACAAGGCAAGTAGATAGACTTGCTTGAGTTCTATTTAGATGTACTCGTATGGGTAATTGGATTATTTCAAACATCAACGATTGTTTACAATCTAGCACGATTCGATCACTGGAACTATATCGATGAATTGTGAACTGCATCATCTGTTTATAATATATCGCATAATTTTTTGACTGTTTATAATATCTTCGTGGCAAACCGACAAATTGTGACTTAGTTGTTTTCCTGAGTTCAATCGACCATTGAAAAAATCCCTTAAATTGAAATAATTTTATGTTTTTTTGCACACACCCACACCCCAGGGTTTTGTATTTGGTCCATCCTTTACAATTATGCAAGCGGGATCGCTATCTAAAGTCGATTTATTCATAACTTCATACTATCCTACTAATATTATGAAGGCGAAAGTTTGTATGTGTGGATGTGCCGTGTTGCTCTTTCACGTAAAAACTACTGAATACATTTGAATGAAACTTTTCAATAATGTAGCTTATACATCTGAATCACACATAAGTTACAATTTATAAAGAAATATTAAGTACTTTTTGTTTTTTTAACTTAAGTCCACGCGGACGAAGTCGCGGGCGGCCGCTAGTGAGTAATAATCGTCGTGTGCTATACTTTGCAGACGGTCCTAAACTTCTCCAAGACATTGCACGGCTTAAGTATTATCTTATCTTTACGATCCTGTAATAGGACCAAATCTTCACGGTATTATTGTGTGATATTGTTTAGGGACTTGACTGAATATTATCAGGGTTCTTTGTAGAAATATGTTTAGTCGATACGCATTTACGGCTTTGTATGAACGGTCAACAGCGTGACAGGGGGAGCCTGATTTTCGGTCATTACTCCTAGCGTTATTGCAAAGAAATGGCTTTGGCAAGAACAAGATGAAAAACGAAAATGAGTAGCCTGATGCGCCGTTCCTACACAGCAAACATTATGATATTTCTATGTGTAGTGGTTCTATACAACATATTTTACACAAAATATTGCATCTACACATTTCTTCCATTTTATTCTCTGGATCATTTTATAATGGCAAGAACCTAATTTTAAAACAATTGAAGAACTTGTTACGCGGGTCTTTTAACTACTATTTTTAGAATTAAGTTCTAATACAAAAAGTGAAACACGTATTTGCATTGTTTCTTCGTCATCAATTTTTAGGTTCAAGCAAAAGCTCTCATTGCTTGAGTCTATCACACCGCCTCAATCAATTTAAATGAGCTCTCATTTGAATGGAAAATGAAATGTGATGATTAACTAGTTAGCAGTACGAAACTTACTATTTCCTGCCTTGTCGTCATCAATTTGTTCTGAGGATGACTCTTGCAAAGGGCACAGTCTTAACTTCAGCTTAACCTAGTTTAAGATGTGTTTAAAAAAAACATTATTAAAAGCGAAGGTTAGGCATGTCTATTAAATCTACGAAGTAATATTTACCAGACATTATTTAGAAAAGTCTTAGCTCGAGTTCTTCCTCGTTCGTACGGAACCCTCACTTGCACTCAACTATTTTTTGCGCTATGTGGGTATAGGTATATCTACATATCTACATAGAAAAAACACAGAGGCAATAATGGCACGGTGTAGACGCGTGACAGGGCGCCGTGTGGTGCGACGCAACAAGGCTCTGTAATCTAATCTTGGCTAGCATAAAAACTACTATACAGACAATGCACCGGCCAATCTGAGCATCCACGCGATGCCTGATAGCAACTATCAATTGCGGTGGGCTTTGAACTGCCTCTGTTAGCCGTAAAATTTCCACTGGTAAACTGTAGGTTTTCCGAGTCGCCTTATATGCCTGATATGTCTTGGGTCGGAAGTAGAGGTTCGAACTAGCTAATACTGATCTGGCCTGGACACGTCTGTAGATGGCCGTTGGATGGAGGAGGATAGTCCTTGCGTGAAGACCGCATATTGGCGGTGGCGGGATTAAGTTAGATGCGGAAGGTTTGAAACAGGTAGTGGTGGCGCACTTGGAGTCTTTTTACCGTGTGTGCTTGTGTAAGTTTTTCGATACCCGAACAACATTTCAGTCATAAGCTTTGGCATAATATTTACCATTTGTTGGTGGAAAGTAGGTATTCGTCAAGCGCCAAGCCATAACTTGCCCGTAAGCGTGTTAAACCAAATGCATTTCTTTAACGAGTTAGTTAGTTATGCAATACTTAGTTAACCTTGATATCAATAAGACTGGAGACAGGATAACAAAACGTTATAAACAACTAACATAACAAGCCTTACTCGACCGTAATTTACTCATTGTGTCTTCCAATACACAATAGCCAGTTACTATAATCGGCGCAGACTCAACTATAAGTACCCAACTGTCAGATGTGCGCACAGGCAGATTCAAATTGATGCGATCAGCTGATTCTGACGCGTTGGTGCTAATTTATAAGTGTCTGCTTGTCCAGTTGTTATTTGTGACATGTAACAAGCAAGCGACAGCTGGTGTAGGGAAATAAGCGTGCAGATTTTTATTAACTGAGTTTATTTGTGCAAACCTGCATGACAACTAAGGGTAAGTTGCACCATAGCAGAAGTTACACTAAGTGTGGGTTGCACCATCTGACTTTAACAAACATCCAAATTTCAGTTAAAGTACCGGTTAGGCCCAAAAATGACGTCAAATTGTCAAATTTGACAAAAACTTTAACTTCAACTTTGGTGCAACTTACCCTAAGTATGTTAAAAATTCAATGATTACTACATCGTAACACAAACTTTTTGAAACTACTTACTGAAATGTTTTTTGTCGGGTCGTCATAGGATCAACTATCCGACATCGGTAGAGCAGAGTAACCTCTTTTTATTTATTTATTCATTTACACAGTTTATTTTATTTTCATCTAAAGTTTTGAATTAGTGTCGTTATTTTCAAAATTAGCTCAGTGAGTCGCGCAATCTTTGTCAGAAACGACATTAGAGCAGCTAGTTAGTAAATAAAGTTGGTAAGTAACCCAAGGCAACAGTAACCGTATAATTTTACTGTGCAGTAGGTAATACATTTAAAACAGTCATAGAAAATAACTGCGCCTGCGGTCGGATTACCTTTTCATCTAAATCTCGTAATGACGTTTTATAAAGATAGCTCAAACAATACCTAGATCAGTAAGTATCACTGCGCGATCATGAGGGTAACGAGTGATGGCAAGACGACGAGGAATGTAAAATATTTACACGGAACGATTTTCGCTGAGCGACCAGTCGAGTATTTATTTACAGACTTTAGACGGATGGGATGATTTTGTTAGAAGTGAAAAAGCGAGCAAATAGCTTATAGCATCAGCATAGCGAGCTGAGCTAACAGCGCCTGCGAATCCTGAGTCTGAACAATTTTTTTTCCAGTAGGTTTATTTAAGTCACCGGCTTCAGAGGGCATGAAGAAATTCTTAACTTACGTAACTTCGTCTTTATTTGAAAATCGACCCGTGTAAATCCCTGGTTTGTGAGATACACCAAATGCTTTTAATTTGGAACCGAAAACTTTACATAAAGAAAGCATGCGTAACCTCGATCAGTGAGTATTTTCGAGCAATCATGAGGGAAACGAGTGATGGCTAGACGATGTGGAATTTAAAGAAGGATTTACAATTACATTTTCCAACATACCAAAAATAGAATTGTAAGTTTTAAAATTCATGGCAAACTTAACAACAAAACACGAGATAAGTTATATAAACACTAAAAACCAGGTTTTCTACAAACTTTTAACTACGGTAAAAACTACTATTCTACCTGTATTTGCCCGACCCGGTTTTTAGTGTTTATATAGTGACTAGCAGCCGCCCGCGACTTCGTCCGCGTGGACTAACGTTATCATAATTTTAGTAAGGATGCCTATTTTTTTGAAAATGAAATATAGCCTATGTCACTCAGGAATGATGTAGCTTTCCAACAGTGAAAGAATTTTGCAAATCTGCCAAGTAGTTTCGGAGCCTATTCAATTCATACAAACAAACAAAAAATCAAACCTTTCCTCTTTATAATATTTGTATAGAAAAATGCAACAAGAAAGTTTAAAAACCTACGAGATAAGTTTGTCACTAGTTGGAGTTAGGTCACTGCCTATGCCTACAACGTTTAAGGCTCCATGTTCACGTTTGATTTTAGTATCATTTTTATTTGAAAATCGTCTTTTGTTAATTCCTTCGTAAGAAAGTTACTTTTGATGCTTTTTGTTTTGGAACAAACACAAAAAAAACATTTTCTTCAAATAAAATACACACCCCACGCCACACAACAGTGTTTTCATAGTGTTATAGTGTTCAAGTTAATTTACTACACTGCACTTGATAGAAAGCAGCCGCGAATTCTAGGTGAAAGGTTGTCCAGTACAGTGATGCAGTGTCTACTCAAAAGCTCTACCTCTTCTTTCAGGCCAAAAACAGTATAGAATAAAGTTTACTTAGAAGCAATAAAATGCAATTTTCCATGCCATTCAAAAACCTAGAATAATAAGAAGGAAACATGTGCTGGACGTGTGTCTCTCGAGAGCGGTATCATCATAAATCAATGCAAAGTAGACCATATATCAATAAATTTGCTACGTTTGATGTGTGTGTTGAATGAAGCTAGAAACATGAAGAGAATAATTTTGCTAAAACATCGGAATTTTGTTATTTGGTAATCAGGAATCTTATTGAAAAGTCATTCTTTGTTTTGCTCTTCAGTAAATTGACCTTCAAATCTAAAACATGGATAAGTTTCATAATTTGATGGACACGATGTTATCACCTACTGTCATATGATTTGGGTAAAATCCAGGAAGACTTTCTGATAAGAAGTATTGGATTGAACTATCGGTCCCACTGCTAGGCAAAGGTGTCTCCCAAAGCTTCCCAAGTATGTATGTAAGTATGTCTGTCAAAAGCTAAGGTCTGCCATTCGCCGGAATGATTGGATATGACATCGCACCATTCACACTATTATTTCCGAGGCCTTCTTTCTCGGCAATGACCATCTGTATCATGCATATCACCCAGGGGCACCCCTCAATCCAACTAACCAACCCAACCCAACCAACTAGGTGTACAAAATTTACTTTCTTACTATTAACTAGGTCAATAGTAAAACCTAGTGGATCATTTAGGAACGAATATGTCAATACTACAGCACAAGTCGGTACAAACTACCTTGTTTGTTGACGTTGTAAATAATGCTATCACGAATAGCACTTACCAGTTGCTATCCATCTACTGATAATAAGTATTAATTTTCATATATGCTTAATATTCGACGATAGCGTCGGTGCCGTCGGTGGCAGTTTCGTTGTAATAATAACATTAAAGAGAGCAAGACAAAAGAGAGGAAAAGAGAGGTTTCTCTTTTCGGATTTAGTTAATAAAATAAGACAAATCCAAACAAAAGTGATTTTAACAGACAAACAATAGTACATTGTTATCCTAGGGGTGAAAGTAACTTATTTAGTCCCGAGACGGGGTTTGGCGCCCGGAACGAAGTGAGGGGGGAAGGGAGGGGAGTGATTTTTACTTTCCTCGTATTTGTAATGAAAAGCACAGTGTTTACCTCGGGTGAAAGACTTATTTAGTCCCTCGAACTATTGGCGCCCTCACTTCGTTCCGGGCGCCAAACCCCGTCTCGGGACTAAATAAGTTACTTTCACCCCTAGGCTAACAATGTACTATTAACATTCATCGCATTGCAAAGCCATTATTTTTGTCTAACAGTTGATTGGTAGAAAATGCCTATTGTCATTTAGTTCGCCAATAAAGATTTTTCCCTCGTCATTTAGACACGTTTAGTCCTGAACTCAATATGACGACAAGAAAAGAAAAACGCAAGTTAAATCTTAAATTGCTGTTTTTTTTCAATAACTAAGAAAACGTGAGAGGGACAGTAATGGTTCTTGCCATCATTATCAATCAAAATGATTGAATAACGGAGGTGGTGATGAGAATGGATGGGCCAGCAGATTATAATTTTATCAGTGGATATAGATAAGATTGCATTGGATCGCAATTAATAATCTTTAACGTAAAAACCTGTATTCAATCTTAAGATTGAAAATTAGTAGGTACTGTAGAATGTGAACTAATCAAATATAAACAATTAGGTACGTCACTATAGACATTGTTTCTGCAACTAAACAATGGATATTATCATAACTTCAATCGTATTTTTATACGGTAATGCTTCTTCGGAACAAAATTTTAATTATGGTCACTTAAAGTGCACAATAAAACACTTCTCGACTATAACTAAGTACGCTGTAGTTCTGTGCTTGAATACAAGAAAAAGCGAAATTTCAAAGTATTTTTGTTTGAGCACTGAACCAGTTACCTTACTTAATAGTAGTTTTATTAGCGTCCGTTGCTAAGTGGCGTCAAATATACTCGTAGCATTTTAATTGGCTGTCACAATCACGATTCACTGACGAGAAAAATCACTAACATTTAGCATCTTTCTACTTTATGAAACAATACTATTATACCCTGTGATTATACCTTATACATAAAACAGTTTTTAATAAAACTATCATCAAAACGCTTCGGCAGTCCCGTTAGTCTCGAGTAACTTCTAAAATGCCATTGTTGCCTAAAAAAAAGAAGCCCATTGGACTTTTTTTATTAAAAATTGTACTTACACTAAAATGATTTGAAATATTTACCATTTTAAGAAAATATTCCATCACGCTATCAAACTATACTTGTATATCCTTCCCGAATCACTGTCAATTAAGATAAAAATCGTGTAATATTATTATCACAGATATAAATCAAGTGAGAATCATGCACAAGTGACACAAAAGCATTAGTGATGAAATCTACGCTTAAGCACCAATAATCAATCTCAAAGATAACAAAATGACATTGTTAGATAAGATAAGGGGTAGCAAACACACTAGTCATACATTATGATCTAATTTGGAATTTAAGTTCAGGAAATCTGGTACAATCATTCAAGTAAGCATTATTTTACTGACTACTTTTGATAATAAGTTTTGAAAATCTAAGCTAAGAACGCGACAATCGTGCTTATGCTAGCCAAAACAGCAGCCTTAGTGCAGTGTTAGTCATTACTTTTATTTAAATATCTATACACATGAATATAATAATATAAAAGACCCCATTACATTGTTACTTACATCCCAAGTTAAGTTTTTGCTAGTGTTATGGAAGCAGACAATGAAGAGACAATGAAGAAACCACAAACCTAGCAAGTTGAAGTTAAATTACTCAGAGCCCCAGTGTAAAATAACAAGTAAATAATATGCTAAGTTGAGACAAAAGGAATCCCCATGCTATGCTTAGATTACCAGCTGTGCCTACATGCAGGATAGTCTCCCATGCGCAGTCGCCTCTACTCTGGGTCCTTAGTTCTTTAGAACTCCCTGCTGGACGAGTATCCTGAATGAGATTTGTTTGTTGATGAATGGAAGGATATATTGTCGGTGTGATTGATGTTCTGTGAGAGATCTGCGTCCCAAATAATTTGTAATCATTAATTATTGTAATTGTTGTAACAAAGTATAAAAAAAAATGCTATTCAAATTGTTGGACTGTAAGTAATGAATAACTCACCTAGACTAGCGTCTGCGACGTTGAACCGGCGCACACGCAACAACAATTCAATTAACAACTTATCGGCGATCGTCAATAAAGACGAGAGATGGAAAAGATTGAACAACAAATGGCTTCAATGGCTCGCCGTGACGTCAAACTAAACGCTTTTTGTTAAAGGTTGACATTTGAATGTCTCTATGTTAATATTAGGTATGTTCTTTTTATTTGGTTTTTCTTCAAAGTTACATACGAGCATAACACGTAACTCAAGTTCATCCCCGAAAGCGCATACTCTAATGACTGTGTGTAACGGTTAGAACTTATTAAAAAAAACGTTTAGGGTTTGCCCCTCTTCGTCATGAACACGAACTTTTGCGTATTTAAATAGGAAACTTAGTGCGTAGCCAATCTGTACTGCAGATTGGAAAAACACCCTTACGAAATGAGACTAATATGAATTTAATATGAAATCTAACGGTCAACGGCAGCCAATTTAGAGGTGTCTACCCATGTACTGTGATACGAGTAGCAATAACAGTTGGTAAACTGTCTCTTTTACTTAGGAAAATTAGAGACGTTTTGGTAAAGGTTAGTGATTAGTCAAGTTTATTTTTTTTTATAAAATTAAATATTTAAAAGCCACTGCTTTCTTACCATACAAGCAAATTGACAATTACGTACAGTTCACGTTGTAGATTGTAAGTTATCGAGACTGTCGTAAACACCAAGTCGTGTGAAAACGAACTTGGCCTAAACTAACTGTACACAGAGATAACCCCCGTCGTGCGCGGGCGCAGAGCATTGATCTAGTTGCAAGTCCTTGAATCACTGTCTATTGAAAACGTTGTATAATCTAGCGGTCTCGATTTGTTTGTATAGGTGCGACACAGTATAACCATACAGTAGGCTATCTCAGGCCGCCCGCCGAGTTATTAGCCTAGCGTGCACACAGACACGCGGCACAGCCCGTCCGTACTGCCGCCTCCCTATGCCTCCCTATTTTATGCTAGCGTGTGCGTGATATCGCGACACGGCGCGCGACGCTCACGCACACATTCAAACCGAGAGTGGCACGTTTGTATTTAGATGTTCTACTGTATGGTTTATACTGTGCTAGCGGTCTCGATTTGTTTGTATAGGTGCGACACCTTCGCAGCACGGAGATGTCTTATTAGCACGCGCATAGCAAATGTTCAGCTGGTGTGACTTTGTTATATTTGAGGTAAATTACTTGTTAGCTGGTAACAATTTAATCACTAGAGGTTATAATATGTACTGCATATAGACTACTGCGATAAAGGCACTTTTTTAATTTGCTCATGAAGAAATAAGCCGTGATGCTCATTTTATGTAGAGTGTATTTTTTTCCCCTTATTTTTTCTCTAACTTAAGTTTGCATGGAAATGACAAATTCGCTGTGAGCGTCAAGATGCGTAGTTTGTGCAGTTTGCACAGGGTAATTACTAGCTTCAGGGTTCTCAAAACAGTTAAGATAAATTAATATGTATATTTTAACCCTAATTTATTTCCTGACGCGCTAATGTTGACAAACTGAAAGAAATTCATTTGGTAAAATAGCCTTGGGAGATTGCTTACGCTTGTATAATAAGGGTGTTCAATATTTACGCACAATTACATGGCATCTATTAATAGTCCTAATCTAACTTTAGCGTCCCCACAGAATTGCATGAAAATAAAAACAGTCCGCGGGTTCTGGAACTACTCGTAAACTTGAAGGTAACTGTTTGTCTCATGTCCCCAGCGCATAATACACAAATCAATCCAACTGCGTAGTTCCGAGACGCAGTAGCGGCGTGCGACACGGAACGTTCTAAGCGACGTTATTGCCTCAATGGCGAGCGAGTAGCTCACTGCACAGATTGAACGCGATCAGTCAACGCACTGATCTGTTCCCGACCGGATATCATTGAGTTAGGTCTTCTCATTGAGATGAGAAGAAGGAGCTTAAGGAGATAATTGTGTTACAGATTTAAGCGACAACATAGACAAAGGTTTGTAGAGATAAAGCCGAGGTCTTTAAGCAGCAGTGGGATAGTCAAATAAGCAACTACATTTCACGATATAATGGTGTCTCATGTGACACTGATCTTGAAATAAAATGTAAACCTATCTATTATGTAAACCAGAAACAACAAATGTCCGAACAACATTGAAATAATATCTATTTAATCATCAGATATTCGTGCTAGGATTTGCGACCCCTTGCGACTCAACCGGCGCCCACATCCTTTGCGCAACAGGACATCGCCGAATCAATAAATTAATAATAAGACCATCACTTAATAATGTTCTGGTCCCAAAACTAGGTATCAACTAGTGCCTTTGAAACCTGAAACAACAAACATTCTTTCCAAAGTCATTCAGTCCTCGATCATAACAGGAGTTTCCTGGCAGAGTTCATAATTTTTATCACTGTTTCAACTCTACGGGCGCAAAATTGTAGGAAAATTGATCATTCGGATTACAAATCGGTAGGATGAACAAGTTCGAAGAAAGAACTTGAGGTGAGACAATATGGACCAAAGAGAAGAGAGAATTTTACATAGATTACCAATTATTGGAATATAGATTGGATTAGTTCTAAATAGTAAATACACCTTAAAATGGGAATGGCTTAGAGTCTAAACATAAATGATGAAAACAACTACAAGTTTACGGCTTTAGTAGCCGTTAAAAACTACTTGCATGGCATAAAACATAAGACATTTTGCACATATAAATCTACGCACAATTATTTTCTTTAATCCAGGTTAATTTTGCTCTAGAATGTACTATACAGTTTGAGATAATTGACTCAACATTATATAACTTTCTGATGTACTGGGTAAATCAACCTAAATCGATTCTCCAGCAATTATTTTGGATGTTTTTTTAAAAATGAGTTTGCACTAATAATTTCAAGGTTTTGTGATAAAACATAAAAAAACTAAGGAATTTCTGTTTAAGGCACTTATCTGTAGTCAATACTTTCAGAGATATTCAATTTCAAAATTTAGGCCCTACCGGTAATGACCGCAATAGGTTGGTAATGACATGGTAATGATGTTATGTTCCTGGTAATGATCATTTGCTATAAATGCTATAGAATCATGTGTTAAGAGTAGTATTGCGTATATTGTCATCATCATCATCTGAGTACACCAGCAACACCCCTTGACGGGTATAGGCTTCCTCTTTTCAACGCCACTTTCCTCTAAACCTAGATTAACCATTGCTCAACCATTGCTATAGGACCGAAATAGGTAACCGGTCTGCCCATCGATCACGGTCCCATTGAGTCATGCTCCTAGTCACAACAACAACAGAAACTAGTACAACTGAAAGTTCAAATTTGAATGGGAAGATAATTGCTGGGTCGGAGCCGTGCAGTTGCCGTGCTTTTCTAGTGTGCTACGAATTTTAGTTTGGCATAAAGAGGTTCAAAATAACTGCTTTTAGAGACTCTCTACCTCACTCAACACTGCTGCTACTGTTGTCTTCCGTCTTCAGTTTTGTCAACCAATACTGCCCAACATACTTCTCTGTTGGAACCTTTGTTCCATTCGATCATATCCTTAATACGATTCGTGTTAAAAACACGGATACAGTCTTCCATATAAGTCCATTGAGCAAGCAGCTCACATCACCATCATCACCTTTACTGAAGAGCAAGTATGAAAGAACTTATGAGAGTAAAGGGAATGTCAAATGCCCATGTTGCACCCGCTCCAGTTAACAATTGACCACTATATTTACCTGGGACAGACAGTCCAGTTAGGTAATTCCAACTTCGAGAAAGAGATCTCTCGTCGAATCCAGCTCGGAGGGGCAACGTTCGGGAAGCTGCGGCATATAATCGCGTGTTTTTGACCAGTGTGTATACCAATAATGACCTATGGGAGTCAGACGTGAAATGAAGAGATCCGCAGGAGAATTAAGACAACGCTCGAAGAATTGCATCGTTGAAATGGCAGTGAGAGGGCGCACAGCGCGAAGAACCGATGGCCGTTGGGGCAGAAAGGGTCTTGAATGGCGTCCGCGTACCGGAAAACGTTCCGTGGGCAGGCCCTCTATAAGGTGGACAGGCGATCTGAACAAGGTTGCGGGAAGCCACTGGATGCGGACAGCACGGGTCCGATCGTTTTGGAGGGAGGTCTATGCCCAGCAATGGGCGTCTTTCGGCTGAAATGATGAGTAGAAGAAGCGCAAAATGTGTGGCAGAATCGTTGCAAGTCGAAAGACTTGGGGATTTGCAGACCGACATTCATTTAGGAGGGCCAAAGGTATGGATCCAAAGTTTCTGTGGTTTGTTCTAACAGCCAGGTCATCAAATCTGGATCCATCCATGTGAACATTTTCTAGAAAGCCTTCTCAGTTCTCGGAATTTAGAATCAGCTCTTCTCTCTTGTGGTTCCCTTACCTAAATTGAAATTGTCTTGGCAAGTTTTTAGTTGAAGCTCTCCAGAATAACACTGAAATAGGCCTTGACGGCAGATCAATTTGAACTGATATCTTCGAGAATGGCCTCGCCACCACCTATATGTCCTTCAGCTAATATCTTCCGGACATTCTGAGTGAGAGGTTTCTCACCCTAATACGCACTCCTATAGTTTCGTAACCATCAACTTTTTTTCAAATGTATTGGATGCTGTAGCTATGTTTCATTATTAAGGCTTCGTTATTCGTTGTGGATGGGAATGTCGCCTGAGCGATAGGCCACTGCGACCATTACTGATCTATTGTGGCCATCATCCCTTTAGCGATCACTCTCCAGGCCAGCAGCCTTCATAAACTGTACTATTTTCCCGGGAGCGATGTTCTTGGCGTCCTGGGAAGCAAGCAAGTGACTCTCCAGCACGCGGTACCTACACTGCGATAATGCATCGCAGTCGCAGAGGACGTGGATTCTGATTCTGGTTGGGACCTCTGAGATCCCAATCCTGTGACCATGTTTGTTCAACCGGCAGTGTCCTGTTAGGGTTCTGGTGAGGATTCTGATATGACCCCTGCTCAGCCCTAGGGCCTCCGCGGTGAACTTATGTGAGTAGCCCTTTATCAGAGCCTTGGCCTTGGTGTTGGTCCAGGCCAGCCTGCCAAGGGTCTCCGCCCGGGCTTTTAGTGGCTGACGCAGGGCCTTATTAAGGCTTGATTGACATTATAAGGCAGAGGCCTACGTGTGCCCCTTAAATTGAAACGAATACATACATATATGGATGTTAAATAAATCGCCGTCATTACGCCTTAAACTCGTCTGATTTGTGTAATACAATTGATAGCATGGTAAAATATTATATGTTGAGTCTAATGATTAGGTGAATTCGTGTATAATACGTATATTTCAAGTACAAAAATTCTAAGTACTGTATAGTAACGTCATTCCCAGTCACCCATTGTCATCACCAGGCGTGGTGATTTCCTGGTGATGAAATACCGGTAATGAAGTTTTTGGAGAAAAAAAATACGTGAGCGATAAATACTAATGGGGCGTGGTTTAAAAAAATACGTGGGTAAGCAATCCTGAATCAACTATGCTACAATAAATATGGATAAAGATTAAAGAAATACTTTCGCTTATAAAAAATCCTACGGTAATGACACAAACCGTGACAAACTTTATTTTTGGAAGTTCGAACCGATATATTTTCACCACTTTTACTCTCAGTGACTGATACACACGACTACTACGTGAAACAGACTGATGAGATAGGCGGGAGATAATACTGAAACGCATAAGAAGTCAGGAAGAAAAAAAAATGGTAGTTTGACGTTCTTTACTGGTACTGACGAAAAATACGTGACAATTTTTAATATTTTTTTATTTTGTTTCCCGTGATGTTCCTATTAATTTCGCCCATGTGATACAATACCCAATACCTTCAAGTTAACTGTGGATGGTTCAAAAACGCATTAGCTCAGCTATTATTTACAGTTTTTTATTTTTTTATTTGGTGCTTAATGATTTAACAACACCTGGCGATGATTTTTTGACCATAAAAAAATATGTAAAAAATTAATGCACACATTTACAGCTTCAATTTTGTCGGCGCATTGAAAAACAAAAGCTAAAGTACAACAAAAAAAATATCGAGATCACTTTCATAAATTCAGGGATTTTTAATCTGCAAAAACATTCGGAGAACCACTTTTAGTTGATTTACTCTACTATATTAAGACAGCTTATATTAGCATTGTTTAGCCAATAAAATATGCTTTTACATGCCACGACATCCTAATTTTAACTTTTATTACCTCTCTAGAAATTCGAGAAAGATGTGCAGTTTGATCGAATCAAGTAAATCGTTAAGTAACACTGTTTTATACTGTATTTGAACAGTGCATATTAGATTTTTTGAGACAGAAAGAACATGCTTTTACGTTATTTTATCACTTTTTACGAACCATAAAATTTGAAGAAAATATCCAAATATAATCGTTTGGATTTCTTGAACTTGGTTTGTCAAACAAAAGACTTTGAAAGTGAGAGTGAGAAAATAGAGAGCTCCTGCTATTCTTTCGAAAACTCTAGCAGTTCGCGGTCTCGTGCGGAGCATCGATTGCCCTTAGCCGAGGTTTGGCACGAAGCCAAACTCCAGTTCGATAGCTGCCTGAGTCTGGCACCGCGCCAACTGTTACAGCGCATTCGATTGTAGACTATTTTACATGTCGCTTAAGAGACATTACATTAGATGGAATCAATATACGGGTCTTTGACACCAAGATATTTCAGGTACAACTTTTTTTTCCTCTAATTTCAACGCGATTACAGATGAAAAATTGGACTATGTGGGCTGTACTGTACCTATTTGAATAATTATATAGTAGTGATAATTAACGCAGGTTTTGTCTTTTTTTTTGAATGCTTGTAACCTTGGAGTTTCATGGCAACTGTAATCAATAGGTGTTCAGAAAAAACATAATTAGTTAAACCATACATCTGCGCGATGTATTACAAGATTCGATAGGTATAGGTATGAATAAGTAATAGGCTTTGTTTCTATTTTCACGTGGGATACTGAATTAAATATAGGGCTTACAACAACTCTCATCAAAACCTAATCTGATAATGGGGAGATCCTCATAATTAACTGTAACTAGTATAACGTTTGGATATTACCTACGGTTACATTTTTGGAAGTTGATTTTGAAAACTAAAGTAGGATTTTGTCATAAAATCTTTTCATCATCATCATCATCATCATCAGCCTGTTGCAGTCCACTGCTGGACATAGGCCTCTCCCATTACACGCCACTGAGCTCGATCTTCGGCTGCTCGCATCCAGCTCCTGCCAGCCATCCTGCGCAAATCATCACTCCACCTTGCCTGAGGACGTCCTACACTACGCTTGCCGAGACGCGGTCTCCACTCAAGAACACGTTTACTCCAACGGTTGTCGGTTCTACGGCTTACATGGCCAGCCCACTGCCACTTCAACTTGCTAATCCGGTGGGCTATGTCGATAACCTTGGTTCTCTGCCTTATCACCTCATTTCTAATTTGGTCCCGCAGAGAAACGCCGAGCATAGCCCTCTCCATAGCCCGCTGGGTGACTTAAATTTGTGGACCAGCCGTGCCGTTAGTGTCCACGTTTCGGCTCCGTATGTCATGACGGGTAGGACGCACTGATTGAAGACTTTTGTCTTTAGGCACTGTGGGATCGACGATGTGAAGACCCGACGTAGCTTCCCAAACGCTGCCCAACCCAGCTGAATTCTTCTATTCACCTCGTTCTCGAAGTTGTTCCTACCTAACTGCAATGTCTGCCCGAGGTATACATATTTTTGAACAACTTCGAGAACGGCGCCGTGTACCGCAATCGGTTCCGGTAGTGCATGTTCATTGAACATGACCTTGGTTTTGTCCAAGTTCATCCGTAGACCGATGCGCACAGAAGAGTCAGCCAGGTCATTCAGCATCTGTTGTAGGTCCTGCAGCGTTTCCGCCACGATGACAATGTCGTCAGCAAATCGCAAGTGAGAGATGTACTCGCCATTGATGTTGATGCCACGTCCTTTCCAGTTCAGCGTCTTGAACATATCCTCCATTGCATTTGAGAACAATTTCGGGGAGATAACATCCCCTTGTCTCACACCCCGATGCAACGGTATGGGACTTGTTTGCTGATTCTGTACTTGGACGGACATAGTGGCAGCTTTGTAAAGACATCTCATCACTTGGATATATCGCCAATCTACTTGGCATCGCTGCAGAGACTCCAGAACAGACCAGATTTCAATTGAGTCAAAGGCCTTCTCATAGTCCACAAATGCTAGACACAGGGGCTGATTATACTCTCCAGTTTTCTGTATAAGCTGCCGCACTGTGTGTATGTGGTCTATGGTGCCGTATCCGCTCCGAAACCCAGCCTGTTCCGGTGGTTGGAATTCGTCGAGTCTTCGCGCAAGACGGTTCGTGATCACCCTTGAGAACAGCTTATAGACGTGGCTTAGAAGGGAAATGGGTCGATAGTTCTTCAGTAGGGTTTTGTCTCCCTTTTTGAAGAACAGGACGACCACACTCCTACTCCACGCCTCTGGAGTTCTCCCTTCGAAGAGGACAGCGTTAAAAAGCTTTTGAAGCTCCCTGAGTAAGGGTCTGCCTCCTGCCCTTAACAACTCTGTTGTAACACCGTCCTCTCCGGGGGCTTTTCCATTTTTAAGCCGCCCAAGAGCGATCTCGATTTCGTCAATGCTGACTTCTGGCAGGTCTTCGGTGTTTTCAACCAAATCTTTTCACTCATGACAAAACCTAAACGCGTAGATTTATAAGCAACCGAAGTAATTTTAACGGAAATTTATCACGGTACTACAGCTTCTGCAAATGACATTGCCGTTGTGTGTAACGCGTGTCGAGTAGTTAGCATAATCGTGTCACCAGTTCTTTATGTTGCAATTGATAAGAACTCAAATAAGTTTTGAAATAACATGATTACACTGAGCATTACTAACAGGAACACAAATAATACACATTTTATTTCATGTTACGACACGAACAGATATGCCTTAGTGACTTCAAATTTTGGTTCCCGAATTAGAAAAGTAGAGCGTGTATATCTACATTATGGCGACACTATCCATATTGTTATGTGGATGGATATTCGTAGGCAGTGAATGTATCATCTCATCAGTAGATCCTGCATGCATACCATTTGATTTCCTACTGACAAACTGTCATATGGGGTATATTATATACATATTGCTGCTGGTGTTTTAGATAGCTCCGTAATTTATTTATACTAGGATTTTTAATTGTAGTCAGTGAAATGACATTTTCAGTGTGGCAGGTTTTCAGTCCCAAATAAATAGTGATGTGGTAAATCGAGTTTTTACAATTAAAAGTTAGTCGACATCACAGCCTGGCAAAATAGTCGTAGTGAATGACCACGTCTCACTTCCATATGTCATTACAGGCAAAACACACCGGTCAGACTTTCGTCTTGAGACAAAGAGGTATTTCGGTAAACTGTATTTAGTAAATAGGTTTTCAGTTTCAAAATGTTTTGTTTCTGTATTATATTATTAACAGGTAAGAATTTCGTTTATTAACAGGTCATACAACTGGAAAAGTTTGGGAGGATACAACAGTAGAATCTTCCAAACAAGCGTTTTCTAAAGGTTTGACTACAGGCCTAAAGGGCCCAACTGGCAAAGGACGACGCCTTATAATTTCACAAATAGGCAGTGATGAAGGTTTTGTAGATTCCGGTTTACTTGTTTTTGAATCAAAGAAAAATAGTATGGACTATCATGAAGAGATGAATTCAGAGTGTTTTGAGAAATGGCTTAAAAGCATTTTGCCAAAATAAAAGCCAAATGCGGTGCTGGTATTAGATAACGCACCGTACCATTCAAGAAAAGACGAGCGTATCCCGACTTCAAACTGGCGGAAGGATGATATTGTTCAGTGGTTAGATGAAAACAAATTGAATATCAACCTACAACGATAAAGGCTCAATTAATCGAAATAGTAAAATTACAAAAATCCAATTACAAACGCTATGCTGTGGAAGAGTTGGCCGCTAAATACGGTGTCACAATCCTGCGTCTGCCACCTTATCACTGTGAGCTCAACCCAATAGAGTTAGTTTGGGCTCAAGCAAAGGGGTACGTTGCCAGGAACAATAAAACTTTTTAAATAAAAGAGGTAAAAAAAATATTTGAAGAAGGCCTGAAAGAGGTGACGCCTGATAATTGGAGACAGTGTGCATACACCATGCCATAAAAGTCGAAGAAGAAATGTGTCAACTCGACCACATTATAGACCAATATGTTGATTCCTTTGTTATAAATGTAACTGATTCGTTATAAATGAGTCGGAATTAATAGCAACCGTAACGAATAAAAACGTATATAATTACTTGTATTTTCCTGGCTTTCAAGTGTTAATTCCCCTGAACCTCTTTAATCATTTTTTTCCCAGCTATGGTTATAATTTTTTAGTGAGACGTTTTAATATGGAGGTAGGGTCCATATTTCTTTAATCGTATTTTTTAATTCGTTGTGTACCTTTTAAATATTTACAATTTAAAAAAGGCTTTGATACCTAATAAAATAAAGCATGACAAAATGTCTAAGGGTAAGTTGCACCATAGTAGAAGTTAAAGTTTTTGTCAAATTTGACAATTTGACGTCATTTTTGCTTACCTGACCGGTACTTTAACTGAAATTTTGATGTTTGTTATTGTTAAAGTCAGATGGTGCAACCCAACCTAAGTCTAGTGATTGCCGAACGTCACTATTGTAGCGGGTCACCCTTTTTTGTATCAGTCACTGTTGAAGTTGTCATTTTGCTGACCACAATTATTAATCGTACTATAGAACGTATTTTCCATTCTAAAAGTTAAAAAAAAACCCCTAACCTAACCCAACTAGAACGTACAAGGGAGTTAAAGCTCCTTCGCCGGCAGAGGAGGAGACGCCGCGGGGCACGGGCGTAACGCCCTAGGTCGTCTCCTTTACCCTATGGTCTGGGGCGTAAGAATACAGCCAAGGTTCCCCCGCCTTGTCGTAAGAGGCGACTAAAGGGGGGTCCCGGGGTCGCTAGGAGTGCACACGGTGGGGGCTGTGTGCCTCCATTGCACTAGCGATCTCGAGGAGACCGGCAGTGTGGGGCTGCCGTTAACACCGGTGGGTGTAAGAGGGGAGACAGCACTCCCCTCGAGGTGAGCCGGAATGCCGGGACTATCTTGAGATAAAGCAGACTGACCTAAGCTGCGCACAGTAGAACTGATGCGGGATGGCGGTCAGCACCCCCGCGCCGTCGCCCGTGTCGTTGTCGCAGGCGCACGGGCTCGGTGCTCCAAAAACAGCTAGCTTTCATATGGGGGCACCTTCAGATATAAGTGACTCACCTCAGTAGCGACATCTAGTTGTACAAAGAAACAGCTAAAGCAGACTCACCTAAGCTGCGCACAGTAGAACTGATGCGGGATGGCGGTCAGCACTCCCGCGCCGTCGCCCGTGTCGTTTTCGCAGGCGCACGCGCCGCGGTGCTCCAAAAAACAGCTAGCTTTCATATGGGGGCACCTTCAGATATAAGTGACCCACCTCAGTAGCGACATCTAGTTGTACAAAGAAACAGCTAAAGCAGACTTACCTAAGCTGCGCACAGTAGAACTGATGCGGGATGGCGGTCAGCACTCCCGCGCCGTCGCCCGTGTCGTTGTCGCAGGCGCAAGCGCCGCGGTGCTCCAAAAACAGCTAGCTTTCATATAGGGACACCTTCAGATAAGTGACCCATCTCAGTAGCGACATCTTTTGATTGCACAAAGGAACAGTCAAAGCAGACTCACCTAAGCTGCGCACAGTAGAACTGATGCGGGATGGCGGTCAGCACTCCCGCGCCGTCGCCCGTGTCGTTGTCGCAAGCGCACGCGCCGCGGTGCTCCATGCGCGTGGCGAGAGTCTCAGCATCGCGGACGATCTGGAAAGGGGTATCAGTCAGATTCTGGAACATCTTCAAGGAACGACTGATTTGGTGATATTTTTGACTAGAACAAACCAGTACAAACAGCATGGTTAGGCCATGCTGTTTGTACTGGTTTGGGTGCATATTCAGTGCCCGGGCATGGAGCTTGGCCTTTTTGCCCCTCCTGTGCGTTGGTAGTATAGAATTCCCATTGCGCTATAGTTCGCATCAGAAAGATCGGACCGCCTCGCTGTCTACACAGCGCATAAAAAGTTCATGCTTGAGAGCAATACACGATTGACTAAAAACTAAAATTAATAGACGTAACAAAATCTATCGTTGTATAAAACATTATAATGATAAAACTAAACTCCTTTATGTCTAAAAATAATGTAAGGTAAACTTTGAAGTCTAAAAATAACTTTTCTTGCTTAAGAATTTTAAGCAATGACGTCTCTGAACGGGAAAACTTGGTGCCAAACAGCCTATTCGCTGTTGAAATTAGGCTGGAGAAATAAAAGTTGCAAAGTTGGCACTGGTTAAATGTTAGGTTACATAAGCAAGCCCGTTTTAGGTCGTATTGTCCTACAACCCATGGTTGATTTGTAAATACTTGGGGTATTACATAATACTTCACATGGCACAACGATCTTCATATTTGGTGGTTTGGTGTATTATTTATTTCTTTATTGACATACCAACAGTGTGCATATTAAAACTACCCCTCACTTTAAACTACATACTAAAGAGACTGATAAGAACACCTATAATGAAAAGTAACTTTAGATAAGGTATTTTAATAAATATTACAAATCAAACATCACACAATTATGCTTTAACATCGTTCTTTCATGGCTCCGTAGAATATATTTCGGTATTACAATTATTTCTTTGAATCGACCAAGTAGAGGAAGTCGTGCAAGGAAGAATTCTCAGCCCAGTAAAATTATTTTAAGAAACGAATAACTATGTTTTTAGGAAATACTTACTTTATGACTACGTTTCCCGTCGATAGCAACAACGAAACCAACTCCGCAAGCTTCGTGCTCGTTCTGAGGGTCGTACAAGCCTTGCTTGGGCGGCCCTTCCCACTCCATACCTGGGAGAAAAAAAAATTAAATCATTAAGAAAATCAGCTTTAGTCGCCAAATAAAGAATAGGATTACGATCTACTTTTGTAGATAAATGCCTGATAATAAACATTTCAGGCAAGATGATTAAAGGAAGTTCTGTAAAGATGATATTGTAATCGGTAGAAGTCTGAAATTGTGCTTCCAAGCCGGTAAGGCATAGAATCAGAATCAGAATCAGAAATATCTTTATTTAAATAGACCTGTTACAAGTGCTTTCAAATCGTCAAAAACTTAATCAAACAAACAAAAATACACTTAATAATAGACTTAAATACTATAATAGAAATAATAAATAAATACACAGTATACAAACATAATGTGACTCAACCACCGGTGTCGGAAAGTTGTTTCTGTACTGAGAAGAACCGGCAAGAAACTCAGCAGTTACTCTTTTCAATATGTTCTGTACAATAATCCGTTAGTAAATTACAATTTATTATTAAGTACACATACAGTTATACAATTTCAAGAAAATGGTTAGTGCACAAAATAATGGTAAATTATTAAAAGCAATTAACAACATTGTTTAGAAAATAATTATAGGTGCATCCAGTCGTTATTCAATCAGATTTTAAATAGCATGCTGATTATATAATAAATATTATATGTTCAGTACTTGTGTACTAAGAACAAGTAGAAGACAAGGACAGACCGCAAGGGCGCATCGTATGCATATATTAAATTAACTCAACGTAACACAAACTCGTATATAAATAGCTCTTTTGGTAAATTATAATTGTTTAAGGTTTATGATTCCAAGGTCCAGTGTGTAGGAACTATGTCACCTTGCCCTACAAACAACTTTAACGTTATCACGAGTTCAATGACACATATCTGCTAGTGAAACACTCGTTTTTGTTTCTACGGGAGCTACTAATTCATTCAGATAAACAATTTCATGCAGTAACAGGTTGTATATTTTTTTTAAACTAGCTATTGCTAGCAATATTAGATTATATATGTACTTTCTAGGTATTTCAATCAATTCATCGAAAGTATACCTAACATTTAAAATTGACCAGAAAAGTAATAGTAACACCGTTTAAAAAGAAATAATTCAATTTCCTTTTAGTAATGGAAGCAGATTCGTCACATAATAAAATGGTGTGCTACTGTGGTTCCTGACAAAGATTGGTCTTTGCTCGAATCAAACAAACAAATTGTATTTGTCGTGGACCAAACGTTGAATTCGGCAATTATGAAACGCCAGCAAACTCTGATATGCTCATGTTCGAAACTGATTCACGAAACACCGAAACCTATTTACCAGGTTTGTGGTATTTATCATGAGCGAACGTAAGCAAGGTGTAATCAAGTAACAAGCTGAGGCTGAATTCTAGACCATTAAGATGAGGATGTATCATGGTTATTGTAACCAGTCGATTTTGTAAGCTCAGAGCTAGAACCTGAAGAAGTCGTAAAAGTGGTGCTGTAAAGGAAATATTGTACCAATGTTACGTAAGTACAACCTATTTGATAATAACTGTACCTACAAATGGTGGCATGGCATTGTATTGAAGAGAAACAATACAAATCTTCTTAGAAACACGTTATTGACAGTGGTTTCAAGAGAACTTCTGTGGCAGTGTGTGACTGCTTCAAGTAGTTACTAGTGGGCGAGAAATTGATAGACGGAAAATTGGAGATAAGAAAAACTGTTTCGGAAAACCATTTATTGAAATTCCAACATTGAGTTACAAAGGTACAATAAAACGAATACAAGTTCAGTTTGTACAATAAATCATTATTTGTTTATTCTAGTACGATTCCAAAAAGCATTGAACAATATTTCAGCAACTAGAATTACAGACGATGCGAAATTTGCTACAAGATATACAATAAATAAGTTTTGCAGTTGCGGTAACGATTCTGGGTTTTCTCCTTTACTCTCTATTACACATTCTGACTTTAGCTTTTCTTGGAACAAGAGATCTCGATAGATTTTTTGCGTGATGCCACCTTGTAGCATACGGAGCATATGTTTATCAAAGTGCTCCGTTACAGTGGATCCTGGCTGAAAGAGCTGTATGTCGTAGATAATTGTCATAGCTTCACTGAATCTGTGCAGAGACGATTCAGATGAACACTTACTATCCAACTTCCAAATATTAAAATCATAATTCAAAGCAGAGATTATAGTGAACTTCAAGTTTTTTTTATTTTCTTTAACCCTTTTGAGACAGTCGAGGTGTGAGTAACACGAGCCAGAAGTAAGATTTTCAACATTAACCTTTTGGGGACCATTAATATTGTCAGAAGCATAAACAGCAAAAATTTCTTTGAAAAATTCCTTATTAGTCACAGGACTATAATATCTAGTAGCTAGCAGATCTTGTACGTCATCGACTTGATGATCTCTTAAAGGACTGGTAACGGCACTTGACAAGTACGCTACGCAAATGTAGTTATATAGAGTTGTGAATAATATCAATAGAATCAGAAAAAAACGGCTTGATAATCCTTTATTCTTTTCCCGCATAGAAATGTTTTGTACAAAGTAACCGCCTACTATTAACATTTCCCGTGAACAGTCTCCGTTCTTTTTGCCAAATATAGAGAGATGTTTAGCAGCTAAATAGAATATAAGAAAAAATACAAAACTCAAGAGGTGGCTGTATACAGTTAGTTGTTTGTTAACGGCTTTAACAAGAGGCAGTATTGTAGCTCGAGGTACAACTAGTCTGTAGCGATTTATTTGGTATGGATACGAGAAGTCTAAAGGGCTAGCTCGCTCTATACTGAATGCGAATCCGATAGTCCCACTTACTTTATGGTCGCCGACCATTTCAAGCATTGTTAAATAAGTAGCGTTTGCTAGCTCTTCATATTTAATTAAATTCGCCGAGACGTTATTAGCTTTTTCCCATTCTGATAAAATCGATTTGTAAATTATACTATAAGGCCAATAATATCGTGTTAGCAATGTAAGCCTGCAGTTTTTAAGGGTTTTCACTTTAACGAAACGGAAAGTTTTTTGGTCTTCGATCTCTGAACATTTAGAAATGCAATCTAGTATTTTGATAGCTGGTCTATTGCACGCGTCTATTGAAGGATTGAAAGAATAAATGGAGTATTCTTCATCTTTTTTTCCAATAACAGTTACATTGAGAATGTTAAGTGTATGTAAAAATATTGAAATTTCCTCAAGGTTTCCGTGGATGTTCTCAATTAGGATTACGAATTCCTGTTTAGGATACCAGAAGACGTCTTTTTTGACGATTTTTATGCCGGTTTGTAGTTCTTCGTAGTCTTTTGCCATGACCAGGTACGCGTTGTTGTATATGAAGTGGTTCCATGAGAAGGTTCTTGAGATAAATTTAACTCCGTCGGCTCCATGGAGCGCAGCCGTCAAGGAGTTGTCGACGTTGACGATCGTGAGGTCCAGCGGCGCGGGCGCTCTGCTGGCGACCAGTTGCTTGATCACTTTCAGCACACAGGAATCCACATTTTCTCCATTAGTATTGACGAAAACGTCAAGAGTAGCAAAAGCGCATTCCAATGACGATAGAAATATCAATGAAATAAAATATACTGACATCATTTTATTTCAGACAATTCCTCCAGTTACGTCAAAAACCACCAACTTCTGTATCTTACTGAATGGAAATAAGTTAATAAGATCGTAATAAAATGATACGCCTAACAGCATTTTAATTGTGACAGTAACTACATCGAAGATTACAGTGTATCCGATTTCGTATCTAACCTAATGTATTAAAATCAATGGAAATACCTTACCAAAAGTAGTTCGAGGTGGAACGAATTTTGGTTCTGTAAGAAATGTTGATGTTCAAATAAAGAAAAAAAAAGGCATAAATGCTCGATCATACTAATAAGGAAGCAAACTCATTAACAAAAATGTTAAATTCAATTAAATTATTTAGTAACCAAACTTAGTACCTATTCATATTGGATTTCCAGTTTTCAATACAGTTATTTGGATTCAATGCCCTAACGACAAACGGGTTTTTCTGGTGGACCAATCTTGTTAATGCTGCTTGTAGATGAAACTATGGGCTACTCATTTAATTCATTGAAATGGCAAAAATGCACAATTATTTTCAAATTTGAGGCAAATTTTCAATTCCATTGTTTCCATTAATTAGATACAGACAGTTCCACTAGGTTCCTGGTTACTTCGCTCTGTGGTCTGGGGCGTAAGAATGCAGCCAAGGTCCACCCTCGCCTGTCGTAAGAGGCGACTAAAGGGGGCCTTTGGTGTCGCTCGGGGAGCACACGATGGTTTCTATTGCATAAGTGACCCCGACGAGGACGGCAGTGTGGGGTGGCCTCGCACTGCCGTACACGACGGACGGGTGTAGGTATAAGGGGAGGCACCACTTCCCTCGAGATGAGCCGCGAGCCAGGGTTTCATCGGTAGAGTGGCTTCTCAGGAGAGTTCTCGGGAAACCCTGGTCACGCGTTTTAGTGGGTATTCCCACCCCCTTCTGGGGTGGGTGAGTCCTACACTCCTCCGCTGCCCTCCCCCAAGCAGCGGAAAGTACGTAGGTACGTGTATTTCACTGGGTAAAAAAAAAGGTTCCTGGTTACTGCACACTTTTCTTCATAGACTTTGATCTAACTTAGGATAATGTTCAAGTGAGATTGTGGGAAAAAAGACAGGTAATGGTGATCAGATCTGTTGTTGCCTGTACAAGTTCATAGGTAAAAAAGTAAATTTGCATAACAAATAATGCTTATAAGACTTTGCAGAGATCCTTTAAAGCACAGTTTGATAACTGTGCTTTGAAGAGTGTGCACGGCAAACGTTTTTATTTGAAGTATTTATTTTGGAAGTACTTTTAAATTTGACTGTACAATATTTTTCATGTAGTGGATTAAATGATTATTAATGACAGTATAACTACATGTTTATGTGGAGAGTTGTAATTAAGAGTGATTTTATCTACTGCCACTACATTCAAATCACCATAAATATTAATTTAGATAAGAAATATTTTTTTTGGTTTTTCAATTCATTCAATAGAATACAAAATGCATTAGTTATCATATATACCGAAGTTTTTTAAAAAGCATTTTCTTTACTTAATTCTTAGCGCTACCTAAATCTGTTGTGTAACAAAAGTAAATACGCAAGAAAACGGAAGCCTTATAAAAGGTAGAAATACCTATGTTTATTAATTCATTGGAATCACTCTGTCTCAACAGGAAAATAATCTTGCAACTTTCTATTAACAATGAAAATTGTAGCTGTAAACTGTTCCCTTTTAGGCCGGGTTCCCACTATGCCGGACCGGCAGATCTCCCGGTCCGGTAAAATCGCCGGAAGGCCTAGCGGCGGTACAAATTGTATGAAGCTGTTCACATTATCCCGGATCCGGCTTTTTCGCCCAGCCCGGCATTTTTACCGAGCGTTTTGTCGCTACAAAATGCCGGCAAAATCACCGGACCGGAGTAATGTGAACGAGTTGCGGCCCACCCCGCCGAAAGTCGTCCTAGTAAATCGTCAAAAGTGGATGTTGTCATTCGAAAATTATTGAAGAACTTTGCTTTGTCACTTCTCAGTTCACCCATCAATGTTTCAAATGTCCCAAGTGAAAATCTTTCTCGTAAAATAGGATGTACCCAATACTTTCTTCTTTTATTTTGCCTTCTGCGCCACCACCACCACAACACAACAATTTCGTCGTCCATTGTGGGCACAGGTCCAAATTCAATGAGATTTGCCGGTGAGAATTCTTGTGAACCTGGCCTCTGGGCCCCCGGATCCAGTGATCCGGTGTAATGTGAACACCCTTGTCCGGTGTCCGGTTTCCGGCAGAAATGCCGGTCCGGCATAGTGGGAACCCGGCCTTAAGCAGTTGCTCACAAAATTACACTCATACAAGTAACACTCTGAAATCCAAAAAGTTATAGGTAACAGAAAAAATCAGCCAGTCTGTCAATGGACTCATTAGCTCAGTGGTTAGACCAGCTGCCCAGATTGTGGATGATGCTGGTTTGAGTCTCGCCTGAGCGAATGTTTTTTTCTGGCTTTTCTGCCTTCAATGAAAAGATAATGCATTATTCATAATGCTAAAATGAAAATACCTAACATACTCTGAGACTCTTGTGACTCACAACTGACATGAAAAAGTTTTGATTCGAGAAGAGATAGGTACAGTAACAATCCACAATCTAAACTTCTGTTTTGAAACCCAGTGAAGTGTAACTGGAGGCCGCTAGGCAGCTTGATTATATCTGACGGTAAAGATGTACCCAGCCATAGGTCATAAAGGTTCAATAATCTCCAGTCCAATTTGAATTTGATATTATTTAATTTCAAATCTATCTCCCATGTCTCAAAGAGTGCTACAGCACCTGTTTCACTACTGTGAAGTTTTAACTACACACATCAAAAGTGCCTAGGGATCCTATCTCAAGCATTTTCATACAAAGTATAGCTATTTGGGAGGCTGTAAAAATTCAAATATTGATACCAACGTAGAAATTTTTAGAACACAGAAACTTGCTATATCTGTCCTTTCAGATTGTATAAAGAAATTCATTGTAGTAGCATTATTGTACAATCATAAGGACGTTAAAAAAAGACAGATTTTTCTTTTAAAAGGTGTCAAAATTTTGGCAAAATCAAAGGTTTTTTTTTGTAATATTCTTAACCTTTATCTTATGCTTCTGTCCTCGCGTTATTCTAATATAATGCTCAACTTGTAAACAAACTTAACTTTATGAAATATTTGAAAAATGATATCCCTATGATATCCCTAGACAGTTTTGATGTGTGTATTTCATTCTTATTGATTTTACGAGTAAGTTACATTACAATCACTGAATCTTGCAGCATTGCTTAAGTTTTTATAAGTTCACTCTTTTTTGCATACTGCTATGCTATTTTAATATCAATCTTAATAGAATTCATTTATCACATAAAGACAGGATTGCTGGTAATTTCTCCTTTTTTATTAGGTTTTTCTTTAACATATTTTGTGAATATGTATGTATAAGTGAATAAAATACTATATGTTATAGGTATGTAACCCTAAAATAATGTAAGTTCTGCTATTATTTCTTAACATTTCCAAAGGAAGGCAGGAATTTAATTACATTAATTTCCGATTCAGCTGGGACTATGGTCAAAAAAACAAGGCATAATTTGGTGACAGCACAGATGCTGATTAAAAACACAAGGGCTGCTTGGTTGGCTATCGTACAAAACAATTGATAAAGGCCGCCCTGTGGTTACAGACGAGGGTTTGACTTAATATTAAACGATTCCTAACAGGAAAATTGGCTTTCTAAGAGAAACAAATGACGACTGTCGGGCTGTCGTAAATACAGTCTCGGGCAGTCCCCCTTGGGTGGGCCTTGATCTAAAATTGGATCAATTCCTGTAGAACAATCAACTGGTTCGTATCACCGATTGTAAATATTGAGACTTCTCCGCACCACGTATGCACTAACTTGCACGTGGATTACAGAAATACGTGGACATTAATAAAATTTACAATGAAACAAAAAATAATCATACCTCAAATTAAGTTAGATTAATTCACAAAACTGTCCGAAGATGAAACGTTGCGTTACGCTCACTCTTTCACTGAGAACAAGTGATACCGAAGTACAATTTGAGAGAAATTACAATCAAAGATTGGACAAAACCGGCGAATCGTAGTGACTGCTCTACAGACGACTACGATGACCGGCGATCCGCGATTGACTGAAGTGAACTGAATGCTGAACGAACAGACTGACTGGCTAAGAGAAGAATGAAAAGATAACTGAAACGAGTGAATGAAGTGAATTTTTGAACGAAAATAACGAGTGATGTGCATAATTCTAAACATTCAAATGAATTTGTTCAATTGTTTCATCAGTTTATAAGCAATTAGAGATTGAACTTTACACCATCTATCACCATGATGTATGATAGATTGATAAAGCGCCTCTCAAAACATACCAAAAACTGAATTGCGCATGTGTGAGTGATTGTATGTACGCGTTGATATTTCGCAATAGTGTTGGTATTTGACGATAGTTTGTCTAAATCACGTAAGTAGTTCAGCTCAAAAATTTTTGATTATCAGATATTTTGTTGTTAAATAAAGATAACGTTTTTTTTAATGAGATCGACAAACAACACCTAATCCGTATTTACTTAGTTACCTATTTTCTATTAACCCAATTAACTAGGGTATGTTTAACTTTAACTGCTGGGCACAGGCCTCCTCACCTCAACCATGTGGTGGAACAAGTCATACTCCAACACGCGGGCTCAGTGCGTATTGTTGGAGGGGTGTAAAGTCAGTGGGAAACCTTAATGTCAGATGTTATCAAGCCGCCCTAAGGCCTCTGACTAGGCTTGACAACTGACATCTAGCGACGTCAACCGGGACCAACTGCTTAACGTGAAACGACACGGTTTCACGGAAACGGTCGAAAATTATTGGTTAGTAGATTCCAAAGAAGTATTGGCAAAGAAATCATACTTAATAGCAAGAAAGCGCTCCTTGTTTTGCTAAAATTATATTTATTGCATTTAATTTAAGGCTGCTTTAATAGTAGCAAGCTAAAAACGGTGCGGCCTGAGAAGGCGTCTGGTGGGTATGTGTCTTTGTCTAACATCTTGCTAATGGTAGAAGTAATAATAAAAGATAAAATTATTATCCTCATAGCGGAGGATTTACAACATGAAATAAAAAGTTGTTTGATCTATTAGATCTATTGTCATTTACACAGTTGCTAGGTTGCTTTTTCTTTTAAGAAAGCCAAAAGCGGTCCTAGTACCCACTAGGACCCCTTTTGGCTTTCTTAAAAGAAAAAGCCCACCCGGGCTTCCCCTGGTATTGCGTTGTTGTCTGACATTTTAACAGCTCATCTAATCATTGGGTTTGGTAGAAATAATAAAACAAAAATTTAAGTTCCTTAAAATTTACCGAAACGATGATTCATATACTTTGCAACGTATTTGAAAAAAGGGACACACTTCTACTAGGAGCCCTCTCACACGAATCTGTTTTTTCGCCATAGCACACAATCTTGTTATTGCACATTCTTTGTGATGTGGCTATGAGATCGATGCACGCACCAGATCAAGTAGCTGCAATAAACAAACCGGAAAGTTTTGTAGCATTTATTTACAATATATTTCTGACTCATTTGCATCTCAACATATACATACTCGTTAATCTAGCAAAATAATGAAAATAGTTCCACAATTTTTACGTTTGTACACCAAACAACATCAATTCAATTGACCATTCAATTGCTTCAATAATGTGTTTGCATTCTACATCACTACGCCTGACATTGACTGGCTGTCAGTTTGTGATTGTAGCGCGAAAGTGTTGGGTGGTTTGTAATTTACTCCGAAATAAAGTTTATTTCGTAAGATTTATTGCGTAAGTCTCTGAAAAGTGTTTCTAATTCAATTTAGATTACGAAACAAAGTTATTTATTTGTAGTTCAGTGCTGTGCTCTAGTGCTATTGATTATAAATCCCGAGAAAGTATTCAAAAAACTGTTTTTGTGTTCAGCTACCTCCTCTAAAAATCAAACTACTTGTAACTTATAGTTTTGATATTTTGGTGTTACTCAAACTAAAGCACAATGAGCTTGAGCCGTTTGAGAAGCTTTGCTAGGTGCGACTTAGTGAAAGCATCCGCATATTCGTCGGTTTCGAAACTTTTGGGACCTTGTACCAAGGAAGTGAGCACATGCAGTGTTCAGCGAGGGAGCATTACCCAACACAGTGCGAAGCCGGACTGGAACCGCGCCGTGAGCGAGGCCGAGAAGATCGTGGGCTATCCGACGTCATTCTTGAGTTTGCGATGGATTCTTAGCGACGAAATCGCGAACGTTGCCCTCCATCTCCGGAAGCTGGTAGGCAGTAACCATCCTCTGCTGAAAACCGCCAAGTAAGTCTCGTTTTATTCCCTTGACCTAATATTTCCATAAGTAATAGAACTTGTTCTGACAATATTTTGCTATTATCCATTTTGCAATGCATTATTAGTTAATTTTTCTAATTCCACAGCAGTTGATTTGAATTTGCTTATGTAATATTGTTCTGTAATTTTATTTAATAATGTCCATATTTGTATAGACACTAAATATTGTTGTTATTGTGGTCATTACTACTCAAAATACACCTTTGATATGATTGGCTCAAGCTATCTATGCCTTATGTTCTTTGGTTACAAATAGTTACAAATGTTGAACCAAAGTCTTAAAGAACCTTTATTGGTGCCAGACACATTTGAAATCCTTTTGCTTATGACCGATGTTACATTTTTATGTTATTATTATGTAAGCATTTTCCATGCAGTATCTTTGCTAAAGATCAGTGAACCAGAAAAGAGCATTCGGGCTTGGCTTCAGGCGGGAATCGAACCCGCGTCTTTCGCAAACTGCTCTCACCATTGAGCTAACGAGCCCATTAACAGACCGACCAAATCAGATACGAGTTAGATTCTCGCCTGAAGAAAATACCAAATGTCTATCACATAAGCAAATAAACTTTGATTACTAAAAATAGACACTATTTAATTAGAAAAAAAACTAGTCCAAAAACACCAGATTTCTATGGTGTTTGCCATCAGATTGTTTAGATTTCACAACTATGCTTCTGAGTAAACCTCCAGTTAGGTGTACTCAATTTGACTTTGTACCGTAGGAACCTGATCTACAATGGCAAGAATAACATGCAAGCTTGGGGCCTCATCGTCCTACTGGTGTCCAAAGCCGCTGGCCACAGCCCCGAGATTCCTGATATGGAGCAGGACAAGGCAGCCGGAGTATTACACAGGTATCTAAATGTGTTCTAGGCAACTAAACTGGTGAGAAAGAAATCAATCAATAAAACCAAAAGAGTTTTCTAAATGTATATCAACTTAATAATTAACTATTTGAAGTTAAAAAATGTATTGACGTTAGGTGATATAAACTCTTCTACACATGAAGATGACAAAATATTCATGAACATAATTAAGAAGAATATTCAGGAGGACTAAAGCCATGATTTAAAACTACTTTGGGCTAGGGATCTTCCAAATGTTTGGTATTATTAGCATAGTTATCGCCTTTATATAACCTCATCATCAACCATAGTTGTTTAGAAAGTTAAAGAGGAAAGCAGCATTATTTTATGAACCGTTGGTAACAACCAACAAATACCGATCTCCAAAATCATTAACACATTCTTATCTACCAGAAGGCAAAAAGCCAACTTCTTAAGAGTAAATGGCTTTGGTCTATAGATATAGTTGACCACAGTTAGGCCATAATCGCAGGAAGCCTGACGAAAGTGGACATCCACAGATTCCAGTTGACTGGGTTAGCTCCGTCCAGCAATTGTTAGTGCGACGAGCCACCTGACCAAACATGTTTTCGTCGACAAAAAAATTGTAGGCACACCTGAGAAGTCAGTCTCAAAACCACATCACAGCAGAAAACAGCCCATGAACGTGAGATTGATTAAAAATGTTAGTTTACATTATTTATCTCGATTCGTCGGCCTTACTTCTTCAGCCTGTAATTGTACACTGCTGGACCAAGTTTTTCTTAAGAGAGCGGGCTCCTGCTTTCCTCATCGAACCACTTTCTGCCACCATCTTTAAATCAGTCAGTCCTGTGGTCGCTCCACTGGTTTTGCCGGCCTTACTTGATCTTCACCATTTCTGCCGACAGTCAGCGCGCCCTAGCGGAGGTGACAGAGATGATCCGCACCTCGCACCTCGTGCACAAGGGCCTCGTGAACATGAACTCGCGGATGCAGCAGGTGGCTGGCGAGCCGGACGACATGATGTTCGGGAACAAGATCGCGCTGCTCAGCGGGGACTATCTGCTGGCTAACTCTTGCTCGGAGCTTGCTAACTTGAGGTAAGGTAGAAGATATTCCTTGTTTTATGAATGATTTCCGGTTGTACCTAGTACTATAGTCCGTTCGCCTTAAGAATGCAGTGATTTTTGAATTTAATACTTTTGCACACAAAAAAACTCAGATTCAATCTTTGCGTTCGAGAGTATGCATTCAACTGGTCACTGTGGACTTGAATTTCTAATTAGGAACGATTTGATTGGTTAGGGGACGTGCTAGGTCAAAGACAAGTATGAAATTACTGCATTCTTAACGCGAACGGACTATAGTCACCTTCTAGCCGTGCGTTCAGAGTGGAATTCTTGTAAATACTTCTGTACTATGTTTTCATTGCTAAAGTCGTTAATGGATGTTGGCGTGGAACCTCGGTTTAAAATGGCTACACCAAATTGCTGATTATGCAACTTTTAAGTGTAAATACCGAAAATGGCATCTCAAAACGTAGTGAATGACGTGAGTAGTAATGTAAGTAATCATTAGTTTTTAGGTTTGTGATTTTTCCTACGTTCTTTAACCAACCGCTCCCTATATTTCTAGTATAGGAACCATTTTTGGCTTCGCTATACTGATAATAACATATCTGCTCGTGAAGTGTTTCTTATTTCACCAATTTCAATATTGTATTGTGTCACAAGTTCGTAATCAGTTTTTTACTATTGTAAAACGCATAGTTTTTATTTTTTTTTAACAAAGTTTTTTTTCTGGACAATTAAAAATAATTCCGCTTTTTCTTTTCGCTGTATTTATTTAAGGAAGTCCAAGTTTTATTGAATTCCTTGCAAATATGTTATAAAATGTCGTATGACATACATGAGCACTAACCGTACCATGGTGCCACACTGTAGGCCACACTTTAAATATCCACTTAGGGTTCCTAAGTAGGTGGTTTATCAGGAGAGTCTGGCTCAATACACCATATTTTCAAAATCAAACTTCGTTTTACGTCTACTCTTTCACTAACAGAAGAATTCTCCACGGTTGCGGATGTTACTTCAAAATCATTTATATGCCTATGTTTAAACGTTGAGTCAACTTTAATTGTTTTTGTGTATTACTGATTGTGAACGTACCCTAATCATTTCTGTCGTCACTATTTACATGCCGTCTTTACCTGTAATTATGAATATTTCATGCTTTCTGTCTTTCATGCGGCGCTCGACTTACAATAACTTACATATACCTACATAAATATAATACAAACAATTCGGTATGGATTAACAGGACGATTGCGTTAAGTAGTGAAAAAGAAGATCATTGGGTCAAGGCGATAGAAAGTGAGCTTTGACACGGGATTTGAAAATAGGAAGGGATTTGGATAGCCTTATGGATGAGGGTAAGGAGTTCCATAAGCGAACGGATTGGACAGTAAAGGAATTAGAGTAATAGTCAGTAGAATGAGGAGGAAATTTTACGAGCAGTTTACGGCAAGAACG
The DNA here is from genome assembly GCA_950022985.1 of Udea ferrugalis. NCBI lineage: Eukaryota > Metazoa > Arthropoda > Insecta > Lepidoptera > Crambidae > Udea > Udea ferrugalis. The sequence goes on from OX465521.1 coordinate 3,347,715, forward strand.
CATATCATTACCTTTGGCAGATTGCTGAAAGGAGAAACGCTGCTTGAGATAGGGGGGGACCTAGGATCAAATAAGACAGTGTAAAGTAGAGAGAGGACATGGAGGTCACGTCGACGACGTATCGGAAGCCAATTTAATTGTGCACGAAAATGGGAAACATGGTCAAATTTACGTAGACCGAAGATAATACGAATACAGAAATTTTGAAGCCGTTCGAGCTTATTGAGGAGGTTATCAGTAATATCGAGATAACAGGAGTCTGCGTAATCTAGAATAGGCAGTAGCAAAGCCTGCACAAGTGCAATCTTGGTAGGTATGGGCAAGAAATTCCGGAGCCTACTGAGCGAACTCGCGGATGCAAACATTCGCCTACTCACCTCGCCAATCTGCTTGTCCCAGTTTAATGAGCTGTCAATATAAATGCCTAAATTTTTTACCACCTTACTGTACGGAATCTGAACCCCGTCAAATAAAATAGGAGGCATGGACTTCCAATCGATTCTCGAGACCAGCTGTGAACCACCGACCACCATAACCTGCGTCTTATCAGGGTTTACCATAAGGCCAAAAGCCCTGCTCCATTCCCGAATACGCGCGAGGTCATCATTCAGGACTTGGATGACTCCATGAATGTCTTCAAGGCGACCCTGGGAGTATATTGATATTGATGTCTTAATAAATAAATAGCCTCAGCGTGTCCGTGTTATTTTCAAACGAAGGAGAAGAGCTCCAGGGTCATCCAATGGAAAAAGATCACAGTATGCATTGCATCCGTTTTCAATTTAACACATTTCAATTGAAAGTGAACTTCAAAACAAACTGCATTCCGCTCATCTCAAAACTTTCCATCGATAAATTAGACGTATAAACTTATATTTTATTTCCTAATCAGTGATTTTGCCCACGTTGGAAGTGACATACTTAATGTTGGTATACCTACCCATTAAGTTCAGAAAATACTGGCATTTCATAATAAAGAACTACAAACTTAATTTCCAATCTAAGTGAAACAAGTCAAAGTCTGGCTTAAAACTGTCAATCGGAAGTGTAACCTCACTCGAATGCCATCGGAACCTGTCCACAGTCGCCATTATTTTGTAATACTAGTTGCGCAAGCGTAGGCCGCGTGGCGCGGAGTGAAAGTCACCTCATCCATCCACGCGAAGACACGAGGCAACAGAAGATCCCCTGTGGTTGAAAGTAACAGTAATAAACGGTTCTACTGCTATTAATAACCAAGTCGTAAACGAAACCAGTGTATAGAATTTATAAATAGATTCTGCCTAAGGCTTCGCGCGTGAAAGTTGAGAGAACTTGATATTGTTTTCCAGGTAAAGGCCAATTCTCTGTCTCTCGATTGCATAATACGTATAATTTTGAAGTAAATTTCAATCTGACATTCTTGACGGTTCTTTTTGGTAAGAACAACATTAATTGCAAATCTCTCCGTCTTTCTTCTCTGGCCTATTCAATTGCCTATGCAAGATAAATTAACAGGCAAAGAAAACAAAAAAGTACATTTGTACTTTTATTTTTTACTTTTTTTTTTGATCTTAAGGAATATTGTTACTAACAGTTTATGGATACTGGTCCGAAATAAATGATTTTTAATTTGTCATTTCACGTCTTTGATATAAACAACAAGAGGAAGATAGGGCATCCTCGTACCGAAAGTAGCCAGCCTAAAACGGGTCCAATGGACGTGTTTGCAAGCCAATATGACAGCGACTTGTTTGCGTGCACGTCATTCATACGTCAATGTCCTGTGCCAGTTCTCGAATTCGCGAAGTATGATCGTAACGTATCTTCCTCTTTTTGTTTTTATCAATTTTTACTTCGAAGCTATAGCTATACGCCAAGGTACAGAATACGGCACACACCCAGAACATAAGTATCCAAAAGAAAAGATTTTCGATGAAGCCTTTGAACGATCATAATAGCAAACAAAATGTCACTGGAACCTCGTGTATGGAAAAAATAGGTTTATAATTATTAAATAAAAGAACCAGGTAACAATTCCTCCAATAGCTAAAAGATCAATTAAAATTTTGGTTCAGTCATTATGGCTATGTTCCTATACCGCTATGTTTCAAACCAGACATAAGCGAACAAACTCTACCCAAAAAAAGGCGATAGAATAATGACGATTTCCTTTCGTTCTTTTCCAAGACTATCGCCGAATATCAAAGCCTCGAACGAATTATTTCTTAACAGTATGTAGCAACTTATACGAGTACGCCGGCTTTTCTGGCCACTATTTCATTAGTCAACTGCATTCACTAGTCAACCACTTTACTTGGCGATGGTCATTTTCCGTTTAAATAGTTCCGTAATTACTTATTGCACAATATTTGCACTGTCCTGTTGTAGGTAATCCATGAATCCGCAAGGCTCAACAGAGAACTTGGCAGTTTGGGTTGTGCAACTTGCTAGAATAATATTGATAAAAAGAGAAAATCATGCGTACAGTCAGAGTGATAATTGGTATGTACAGTCAACGGCAGCTATCTTGTTCCTTTTTTTATCCTGCTCTTTTGCCAAATGACATTTCGTTGCAATGGAGGAAGGTTAGAAGAGAAAACATTTTTTTTACCTTTTCAACCTTCCCTGGATTTCCACAAACATTTCAAAACCAAAAATTGCCAAATCGGTCCAGCCGGGGCCTATTATTATTATCAACTAGCTCACCCGGCGAACTTTGTTCCGCCTTAAGGGCAATAAATAAAGAAAAGTAAAATAAAAAGTAAAATGAATTAAAGTATCCTATGTCCTTCTGCTGGCTCTTAACTACCTCCATGACAATTTTCAGCTATATCGGTTCAGCTGTTCTTGAGTTATAAGTGGAGTAACTAACACGACTTTCTTTTATAAATATAGATAATAAAAAGAAACAATGCGTACAGTCAGAGTGATTGGCATGGACCAGGCAACGGCACATCACGCTACCCTTTCCCAATGTTTTATCCTGCTCTTGCCAAATGACATTGCTTGTCAACATTAGGAAGACTGATCAGAAATGGGTAGCGTGATGCCGTTCACCGTACAGTTTAAAAAATATATGAGCAGGACATTGGGCAGTAACATATGAGTCAAATGTGTCTATCAGAATAGACTAATCTAATCTAAATCAGCCATGAGGATCCCACTGCTGGGCAAAGGCCTCTCTTCCCCTCCTCCACGCGAGTCAATTTTGGGCCTTTTTCGACCTAAATATAGAATAGACTTAGACAAGAATATGTTTTAAGACATTTAAGTTGCCCTACGAGAACATTGTATTTCCTACTATTCTACAATAACGTAGCAACAGTTCTTAAATCTGTGAATGTTTGATGCTTGCCGACTTGCTGTATTTTATTATGCAGTTAACACTAAAGTGCCGGTTCAAACGATTATTTTTATAATCACTGTTTGATATGCGGCCTTGTAGAAGAAAGTGGCACAATCGCAGTCTATGTGTGATGAACATGATACCTACGGCCCACATAGGGCAGTAACGTTTCGTTGCGGGTAAAAGAGAAATTGACTTAGAGATTCACAAGGTCAGGCCAGTTTGGAATGATAAAGTGTAGAGACAACCTTTTTAGCCTCCTTAAAAACGTGAAGTGTGATTTTGATCATAGCCTAGCTGTCCAGACAGACGTTGATATGTTGTCAAACATTAAGTGTTAGAAGAGAAAACTATTTCTTTTTACGTTTTCAACCTTCCCTGGACTTCCACAAACATTTCAAAACCAAAATTAGCCAAATCGGTCCAGCCGTTGCCGGGTTTTTGCGGGACTAACAAACCGCAATTGATTTTTAATTATAAGAAAACTAGTTGTCCCGACAGACGTTGTTCTGTTGTCAAACTTTACTAAGAGAAAAATAAATTGTGTTTTTTACTATATTCCTAGCGTTTCTTCATGTTAATTCAACCTTTCCAACCTTCCCTGAACTTCTACGATTATTTCAAGACCAAAATAAATTACTGTCTTGAAGATTTTTATGCTGTCTCGGGGCGGTGGTATTTCCCTAAAACTCCTTCTTCAGGTATACAAAATTTCAACTTACTTCTTAGGTAGGTACCTAGTTCGTAAAACAGCCGGCGTAAACTGAGCTAGCTAGCTAGTGTGCATGAACATGTCTGTTTGTATTGGTCGTGATGTTTTCTATGTATATTATAGTACGATTAATAATTGTAGTCAGCAAAATGACAACTTCAACAGTGACTGATACAAAAAAGGGTGACCCGCTACAATAGTGACGTTCGGCAATCACTAGACTTAGACATTTAGTCATGCTTTATTTTATTAGGTATCAAAGCCTTTTTTAAATTTTAAATATTTAATAGGTACACAACGAATTAAATAATAAGATTTAAGAAATATGGACCCTACCTCCATATTAAAACTTCTCACTAAAAAATTATAACCATAGCTGGGAAGAAAATGTTCAAAGAGGTTCCGGGGAATTAACACTTGAAAGTCAGGAAAATACAAGTAATTATATACGTTTTTATTCGTTACGGTTGCTATTGACACCGACTCCGATTCTGAATCGGTATATTCAGAATCGGAATCGGAATCTGTTACATTTATAACAAAGGAATCCACATATTGGTCTATAATAGTTACACTATTGCATTGGGTCAAAATTTCCTGTAATGATAGTTGTAAGAGTTGATAAATAAATAAATAATGTGGTCGAGTTGACACATTTTGTCTTCGACTTTTATGGCATGGTGTATGCACTGTCTCCATTTATCAGGCGTCACCTTTTTCAGGCCTTCTTCAAATATTCTTTATACCTCTTTTTTTTTAAAAGTTTTATTGTTCCTGGCAACGTACTCCTTTGCTTAAGCCCAAACTAACTCTATTGGGTTGAGCTCACAGTGATAAGGTGGTAGACGCAGGATTGTGACACCGTATTCAGCGGCCAACTCTTCCACAGCATAGCGTTTGTAATTAGATTTTTGTAATTTTACTATTTCGATTAATTGAGCCTTTATCATTGTAGGTTGGTATTAATTTGTTTTTCATCTAACCACTGAACAATATCAGCCTTCCGCCAGTTTGAAGTGGGGACACGCTCGACTTTTCTTGAATGGTACGATGCGTTATCTAATACCAGCACCGCATTTGGCTTTCATTTTGGGAAAATGCTTTTAAGCCATTTCTCAAAACACTTTGAATTCATCTCTTCATGATAGTCCATACTATTTTTCTTAGATTCAAAAATAAGTAAACCGGAATCTACAAAACCTTCATCACCAGTGTGTGTTGCCAGTAATGACATATGGAAGTGAGACGTGGTCATTCACTACGACTTTTTTGGCAGGCTGTAATGTCGACTAACTTTTAACTGTAAAAACTCCATTTACCACATCACTATTTATTTGGGACTGAAAACCTGCCACACTGAAAATGTCATTTCACTGACTACAATTAAAAATCCTAGATAGGTATGTATTTACAAAAGAAAAAGTATTTAAGTATGTTTATCCGTTGTCTAGCATCCCATAAAAACGGATTCTAATTAGCTTACTTGGGGCTAGATGGCGCTGTGTGGAATAATGTCCAGGGATATTTATTTATCATTACGTTGACCTCTCATACTAAGCGAGGACGGTGCGAAAACCACTGTTTTCTTGAGCTCTTCATGTATAACACAACACCAGGCTGAATAGTTAAAATACTAATGAGCACGAAATTTAATGAACCAATTGGTATATAATTAGGCAATGCCGTGACTCCAGTTCTCATTTACTTTCTCTTGCTATTGTTTACATCGCATTAATTGATATTATTAAAACTTAAAGTGTATGCGGATTGGCATTAGAATAATAAGTATTGTGTACGTACAGAGTATCCAAATATTGTATGTCTGAAGTAGGTTTTTAAGAAAAACAACCTCTCAAGACTACAGTATTAATTGTTTCACTTGTTTTAGAATATTTCATTAAAATATTTAATTAATTCAACTTCTTAGTCACTATTCATTTTATTATTCAGTCATAATAAGACAGCAGCGGTCCTAACAGAATAAAAATTAAGTTATCTGTACATACATATCATTACTGCACCAAAGGTCGCGGGTTCGATCCCCGCACAGTACAAACATTTGTGTGCATGAACCTGTCTGTTTGTATTGGTCTGGGTGTTCCCTATTTATATTAAGTATTTATTTGCAGAAGAAAAAGTATTTTTATACTACCTGCTCGTCAATGGGACATTATGTGTCATGTAAACCTGTCCTAAAGTAGGTCATTATAGCCCTACGGTCTAGCCGGGACATAATGTTGTACTGAATTTCATTATTCCCTGGGGATTAAAGTGATTTGAATTTGGAATGCAACCGTGTAGTCAAAAATGTTTAGGTGCAATGAGATTTTATCCTGAGTTCGAATGTCGTACTGGCCACTAACAAAATAGATGCCAAAGAAAGAAAAAAGGCGCCAACGGCTCAAATAGCTCCTGAGTCCTGTGCTGATAAAATGAACGTACCAAAGATTGTAATTCATCTTTCCAATGTCTTCGCACAACTGTCTTATGTTTCTAACATCACTTTGAATTTTTGATACTAATTTCTCATATTTAATTACCTACCTATTTTCACATGAAATAAATACTTAAGCACTTATTTTTTTCAGCCATTAATTTCGATTGCCTCGCAGAAAGTATAAAAAGTAGAGTATGCATCGCGGGCTTAAAAGTGTATTTGTCTTGGGCGGTCTTATGACGCCCGGGACATAATACACTTCTTTAAGCCCTTGTGGCATAATCTACTATTAAGTATGTTTATCCGTTGTCTAGTATCTCATAAAAATGGGCTTTAATTAGCTCATCCTGGAGCTAGATGGTGCTGAGTGGAATAATGTCCAGGGATATTTATTTATTTGTCAATAGACGTTATGGTTACCACACAGCGCCGTCACGCCCCAAACTTAGCAAAGCTTATCTATGGGATATTAGACAAAAAAGGTTAAGGGGGGTTAGGCGGTCAGCGAAAATTCAGATTTCGTAGCTCTTCGCGCCTGAGGTGAGGGGTCCGCGTTTAGTATGGAATCAACGTGCTCGAAACTAGAAATGGTAAGCGGTAAGGTAATTTTTATCAAAAGGCAATGAAATTATTTAGTATTTCTAAATCTAAAACAGTCACGAAATCGAGAAGGTAAATACCTATGTATTTGTGATTTTATACGAATTATTATCGTAAAATACGGTTGTAATGAGCATTTACTTGATATTTTAGAGGTAACTTCAGGATTTTATTTTATCGAGCAAAGTTTTTCCAATCGTGTTTTGGAAACAGTCATCCCATCACACATACGTTCTGTAATAGATATGAGAAATTTCAGTGCGAAAAACATTCAATATTTTCAATTTTAGCTCATTATAACAGTCCATTTCGCCGTTTTCACCTACTAAGGGCCCTTAATTACAATTAAACTATACTGTTCTATGTTAGTCGGTACCGATCTGATCATAAGTTTTCGTAACCCATTTCCCACTTTTAACACATAATCAATGAACTTCATTAAAAACAGTACATTACATGAATGCGGCTGCAGTTTGACCAGTGCAGTGTGCACGCGCATGGCTAAGTGCCGTGACGTCAGAGTCTGCGTGCGCGTTTCTCCCGACGTGACCGGCGAAGGACGCCAGCTGCATAGTAGTACAGCTGGTAGAATAGTGATTACATTGGGGCCAATATTCCTAATACTGTATTGGGCGCTGATATCTAGGTCTGTAGGTCCTAAGTGGATAGATGAGTGTCATGGCCCAGTGGTTATACTTGGTCTCGTGACTCATCTGGTCCTGAGTTCAAGTCTCGCCGGTATACCTACTTTGTCTTAATTTCACTTCTTGCTACTCAATTCTCCGGTGATGGAAAACACCAAAAAAAAACGCAAGCAACCCAGTTACGGCGATAGGATCGCCCCCACTACGTTTAGTCCAAACTTGCTTAGTTCGTATTTGCGTAGTTTATTTATTTATTTTTTCTTTATTGCACAAAATTACAAAAAAAAAATACAATTGGCGGACTTAATGCCAAGAGGCATTCTTTACCAGTCAACCGCAAGGCTCAACAGGGAGTTTGGGGTTTGGGGAGTAGTTGTATAAGTTCAACATGTTATCTCTAAAATTCTTGACACATGCATGACCTTCTTACCCCATACTACCACCATAGGTATCATGGCGGCCAATCCATCCAAACCCGACATCCGAAACAACTAGGCTGAATAGCCAAGGTCAGAGAAGGGTATCGGCAGCAGCCTCGATTAGAGAACTGGCTGTCTTAATTTAGTTCTTATGTCTGTTGCTATGAAGCTTTAAGTTGTCTAACCTTCTATTGTTAATCATATTTTGAACTGCCTCTGTGGTGTAGCGCTTAGAGTGTCAACCCGGAGGTCGTGGATTTGAATTCCGTGCGGCCAACAACGTTCATCATATTTGTGTTGTTGTTTCGAGCTAGATAAGGCTAAGTGGTTTCTGATCACCAAAAAAGGTGAGATGAGCCATTCTGTCAGATGGGCATGAAAATGGCCTTTCTCCGGTCGTGTCGACCTGTCGTCCCGTCGGGTCATAGAAAGGTGATAGAAGAGATAGTGCACCTGTGTATTGCACACACTTGTGAACTATAATATTAGCCTCATTAAGATGAGCCACTTTGTTCGACCCGGAGCTGAGGATATGTTCAGATATTTTTCCAGTTAACTCCAAAATAAATAATTTGATAAAACTGTGCCTCTATTAGTAGTGTAGAAGACAGCTTGACTGGTGATAGTAAATACTGCGAATACCAATTGAACACCACGCTTGCCAAATGCAGGTTGAAACGAAGCAGGTCGAGTTGATCTTGTTAATTCATATTGAAGTCAATGATATTACAATAAAAAAGACGGACCCTGGCGTACGTAGGTACCTATAATTTGACCGAATGTACAAGACAGTGTGACTACTCGTATCTATTTACAAGAGCGTAAACGACACAGATACATGTTGCGCAGTGTCGTCTCAAACTGTCAGTGCTTTGCTCGGGTGGTCGAAGTCCTGATTTCGAGTGCCACTTTTTTAGCACAAGTAACCTATCTACCTATTATAATATCATTGAATGAAGCCTATTTATGCAAATAAATGATTGAGTATTTTGTTGTCAACAGGAACCAAGAGCTGGTCGAGCTGATGTCGTCAGCCGTGCGAGACTTAGCTGAAGCGGAGTTCCTCGGCGAAAGAGACGAGCAGAATAACCCGCTGCCTTCCCGCCCCTTGCCGCAAAACGAGTGGGGGCCGGCTTCAGGTAACCTTTTTTTTTTTGCGCGAAGAATGCCATTACGCACTTTGTCGCTCCCTGAGTAGGAGAGCGAGGGAGTGTGGGGCTCACCCTTAGCGCATGTGGCGCGCTGTGCCGGCAACCCAGCTCTTCACGAGGGGAGTTATGCCTCCCTTCATAGTACAACCGCGGGCGTTCATGGCATTGCGAGGCCCCCCAGCACCGCCGCCCTCCACAGGGTCGCCTGTGGAATGGAAGCACACAGTCCCCACCGTGTGCACTCCTGGCGACCCAAGGGCCCCCTTGAGACGCCTCGGCGACACCTACGACAGGCGGGGGGCGAGGAACTTATAGATGAAGAACTTGTGGCTGCTTAGGAATAATTGTGCTTGGGTGGTAAAATAGAAGTATTACTCTTACTGTGCGGTCCGTAATGCGATTACAGTTCTGTGAGCGCTCACGGTGATATCAGGCGTCCCGAATTGAAATATCGCGTCAACAGTGCTCACAGCGCTGTCAGCGTTAAAACCATTTCGGACCGCTAGATAGATAGTGACACATAACCTAACAATTTTTAAATTTTTAATTTCTATCATTCCCAGGTTAAACTTGCGGTTCTTGTAGTAAAACTTTCTGTTACGTTATCACAGAAAAAACATTGTACTAGCAAAGATTTATTCTGAGGAATATGGACAAAAATATTTTTACGCGAAAATGTCTGTTTGACGTTTCATCTATGAATCTGACATAAGGCCCACGGCGATATCGCTTTAGAGCATTATCGTTGTGAGCGAAATATGGCGCCGTTAGTGACGTCACCCATGACGTATAGCTGTCTGACGTTAGATGGGCCGTTGGCGCGATTTCTCAATTCGGGACGCTCTGTGAGCGCGCTGTAATCGATTTTGACTCAATTCGGAACGCACCCTTATAATGCCACAGGATCTCGGCGGATGATGGCTGGCCGCTCTGGAAAACTAGGGGGGTAAGTAGAGACTAACAACAGAACAGAGAATAAAACATGAATTTTCTATATTCGATTTTTGCACCGCCAACAGCATATCTGTCTCATCCGATGGTTGACTGGTAGAGAATGCTTTTAGCATTAAGTCTGCCTTTTGTACTATTTTTGTGCATTGAAGATTAAATGAATGAATTACAAGGGTCAGCATAAAATTAGTGAAAATAACAAAATGAGAGCGGGCAAACATAACTTTTAGTTAATTCATTCAATTATACCTACATAGGAAACACCCAGACCAATACAAACAGACATGTTCATGGACACACATGTTGCCTAGTAGTTGTCAACTGCTTAGCCCTTATACTGAATCGTTTGTTATTGGACGTCTTATTGGCTGATGATAGTAAGTAACTTAATAGACAACACCATGAAAGCTGTTTGTTCAAATGTTTGTCCTGTTTGAGTATCCCAGATAATTTCGCCAGCAGGCCAGCTAGAACCAATATCGCTATAAGTACCATAAACTTCATATCTTCGTTAGCTTAGCGACCCGTGAATAGGCACAAACAAACGGACAAGGTGTCGTCTCATAGAGCGCGAAATAACTATTTGTCTTTAGTGACGGTCGCGACGACCGTTTGCATACGGGTAAATGGGCAGACGCACACATCCGCCAGGCGAGTCAATACCACATCAAGATGAACGTCAAAATGTTAGGATCACTGTTCGTTCACATATTAAGAAACATAGGGGATCCCGCGTCAAGATGGCCGCTGTTGCCACAAAACCACCAATGTTTTTGTTAAACCAACTGCTTTAAGATTTAACACCTATTCAATACCTCCGAAAAAACATATAGTATTGCCTGAAATAAGTATGGTTCTTGTTTAATTTACTTTTAAACCTTGATGGCACCTTCGCCTGCCTAGTTGTGAAGAGCAAAGTTCATAATGGTTTAAATTGTTCTTCGAATAATTGATTCGATCTTGGGGTCTAAAAAGGCAACATCTAATTGACGTTTCATCTATGAAACATCTAAAATGTTGCCTTTTTAGACCCCCTTGATTGATTAACGTCATGCTTACAATTTCAACTCTTGACATCCACAGGTAATTTATCTTTGTCAGGTTTTTCGAAAGAAAGTAGTGGTAATTCTATAAAATTATAATTAAGTATGAATCTGCTTAGCTACCACTGTTTCTAACAAAATAGCTCCAAACTACAAAATAAAAGAAACCGGTTTCAGAGACGTACTCGTAGGTCATCAAATATGCATTGCCTGGTAACTGTTCCGAAGGTTTGGGTTGCCAACAATTTCTTTCTCACAAAATGCGAGAGTTGTTTTTAACTCGGTTACAAGGTGCCTAGTGTGGAAAACCACATTCCGTTCAGTTAAGTTGGTGACTGGCCACAATGCAGCAAACATTAAAATTCTACGAACGCGCGCGCAAAGATCGTCGCGCCCTGAATGCTAGTCGCGAATGTCGCGATACGTGACGCTAACAGGGCTGACCACTTTTCAAAGTTTTTTAAATTTCAAACGGCCTATATACGTCCCACTGCTGGGCACAGGCCTCACCTCAACTATGAGGTGGAACGAGCCCTACTCCAACACGTTGGCTTAGTGCGGATTGTTGGAGGGGTGTTAGGTTAGTGAGCAACCTTAATGTCAGATGTTATCGAGCCGCCCTAAGGCCTCTGACTAGGCTTAACGACTGACATCTAGCGACGTCAACCGGGAGCAACTGCTTAACGTGCCTTCCGAAGCAAGATGCCAGATAAATCCATCACTAAATTTTGTTCGGGGTGGTCACGTGGGTGGTCACGGTCTCGTACGGCCGCTAGTCAGGCTACATATGAATTCTTCGCTAAATAAATGCAGGACAATATAAATAACGGACAACCTACAACATTGTTTTATCATGCTTTGGCAAATAAAATAAATCCGGTGACGAGACAGCCCTACTTTGTTGTTCTAGTGCTGATCATCTGAATTCCATAAGGAAATAGGTGATATGCTTATTCTGTTGGCTTATTTTGAACTGTTCGCTCATCAAATTCATTTAAACCACCCATCTAATGTAAAATATCTTATGTCTTATGTTTAGGAAACTAACTGTTGTAAACTTTACCTTGTAGTTTCTTTAAACAAAAGAGAGCATGTAGGACAGCAGCAGACAGTGGTATTATAGTACAAAAGTCAATGGAAAACTTCTGTTAAATTAAGATATTCCGAAGATATTTGATTCAGTTGAACAGTTCGACCTGACCTCACCTATGTTGTATAATGTATCACCTTTAACCTTATGGTCTTCTTCATTAAAATATTGAACAAATAATCTCGCAAATATCACATTATGCATGAACCATTAAGAGGTCGATTAAATTCTGTAACAGCGAACTTCCAATGGGTACCGGACTAACCGGGTTGTCAAAAATAAATGTTAAGTCGAAATAGTGTAGTCAGTAGCCTAAACACGGAAAGATTGGAGATAGGTCATGGTTTCGTATGTTCCACCGCGTTCGTATTTTAATTTGTAGTCTGCTAGCTCGAGCTGTTAACTCTCAACAGCTCTCTCGACGCTGTAAATTAAACAGCGTGCTCGATACTGACAACATCGCAACCGCAACACTATTACCAACGACATTTTGTAGTTACCACTAAACTGCAAGAAACTGCAGTGACTATTCACACTTAACCACTTTTTTTCGCTTCGATGTGACTAAGGCTAAGGCTAAGCATATTATGATAGACCTTGTTTCCTTGAACCTTGTTTTCTTCTTAGATTTTCTTTACCAAGTAATGGATAATTGTGTGACTCGAAGTATTACATCGTTATTCATGAATTTGTATCGAACGTTAATTTGATTAAGAACAGTTTAAAATACTTAAAAAGTAATACTAAATCTGCTCATGTCTTGATTTACTTTTATTGGGATTTTTGCTATATTAACCCATACCGCGACGCGACTCGATGCTATGGCTCAGGCGTTATCCTAATCATCCTAATCCTAATCATCGCGCGATCAAACAACGCGACGATCGTGTTATAGGAAAATCTGAAAGTCCTAATAGAACGCGAATACTATGATCGCAGAATCCACCTCATAGTTGAGGTAAGGCCTGTGCCCAGCAGTGGGAAGTATATAGGCCGTTTATGTTATCTACTATGGTCGTGTTGTCGCCTTGTATTAGGACAACGCCCCATGCTAGTACTCGATTATATTAAAAGTGACGGATACAGGTGGATATTTCTTCGTTACATACAGCTCTAATGTGTAATTGTATTTGTGTTGTTGTTTCAGAGTGGGATGTGATAGTGGACCCTCTACCCATGATCGGTGTAAGCGGGTGTCCGCAGCGCGAGTGGGTGGCGCGGCACGTGCTGGCGGCTGGAGCGCTGCTCGGCAAGAGCTGCTCCGCGGCGCTGAAGCTCGCGGGGCACAAGCCGGCGCTGCAGACCCAGGTGAGTCCCACTGCTGGACCAGTGCGCCCACTGCTCGGCAAGAGCTGCTCCGCGGCGCTGAAGCTCGCGGGACACAAGCCTGCACTGCAGACACAGGTGAGTCCCACTGCTGGACCAGTGCGCCCACTGCTCGGCAAGAGCTGCTCCGCGGCGCTGAAGCTCGCGGGACACAAGCCTGCACTGCAGACACAGGTGAGTCCCACTGCTGGACCAGTGGGCGCGCTGCTCGGCAAGAGCTGCTCCGCGGCGCTGAAGCTCGCGGGGCACAAGCCGGCGCTGCAGACCCAGGTGAGTCCCACTGCTGGACCAGTGCGCCCACTGCTCGGCAAGAGCTGCTCCGCGGCGCTGAAGCTCGCGGGACACAAGCCTGCACTGCAGACACAGGTGAGTCCCACTGCTGGACCAGTGCGCCCACTGCTCGGCAAGAGCTGCTCCGCGGCGCTGAAGCTCGCGGGACACAAGCCTGCACTGCAGACACAGGTGAGTCCCACTGCTGGACCAGTGGGCGCGCTGCTCGGCAAGAGCTGCTCCGCGGCGCTGAAGCTCGCGGGGCACAAGCCGGCGCTGCAGACACAGGTGAGACCCACAGGTGAGTCCCACTGCTGGACCAGTTGGCGCGCTGCTCGGCAAGAGCTGCTCCGCGGCGCTGAAGCTCGCGGGGCACAAGCCGGCGCTGCAGACACAGGTGAGACCCACAGGTGAGTCCCACTGCTGGACCAGTGGGCGCGCTGCTCGGCAAGAGCTGCTCCGCGGCGCTGAAGCTCGCGGGGCACAAGCCGGCGCTGCAGACACAGGTGAGACCCACAGGTGAGTCCCACTGCTGGACCAGTTGGCGCGCTGCTCGGCAAGAGCTGCTCCGCGGCGCTGAAGCTCGCGGGGCACAAGCCGGCGCTGCAGACACAGGTGAGACCCACAGGTGAGTCCCACTGCTGGACCAGTGGGCGCGCTGCTCGGCAAGAGCTGCTCCGCGGCGCTGAAGCTCGCGGGGCACAAGCCGGCGCTGCAGACACAGGTGAGACCCACAGGTGAGTCCCACTGCTGGACCAGTGGGCGCGCTGCTCGGCAAGAGCTGCTCCGCGGCGCTGAAGCTCGCGGGGCACAAGCCGGCGCTGCAGACACAGGTGAGACCCACAGGTGAGTCCCACTGCTGGACCAGTGGGCGCGCTGCTCGGCAAGAGCTGCTCCGCGGCGCTGAAGCTCGCGGGGCACAAGCCGGCGCTGCAGACACAGGTGAGACCCACAGGTGAGTCCCACTGCTGGACCAGTGGGCGCGCTGCTCGGCAAGAGCTGCTCCGCGGCGCTGAAGCTCGCGGGACACAAGCCGGCGCTGCAGACCCAGGTGAGTCCCACTGCTGGACCAGTGGGCGCGCTGCAGACCCAGGTGAGTCCCACTGCTGGACCAGTGGGCGCGCTGCAGACCCAGGTGAGTCCCACTGCTGGACCAGTGGGCGCGCTGCTCGGCAAGAGCTGCTCCGCGGCGCTGAAGCTGAAGTGGGCCAGTGGATCCGCTCCCTTTTTAGATGTGCTTCTGACGAATTGATACGGCGTCCAGCTTGTCATGGCTTTTGTTAGATGTATCGTCCAATCGCTTGGTTCTACTGACAACTTTTTTAATTGAATACATTTTCATCATTGCACTTAGTATGACAAACAATAAGCTTACAGGCAAGTATAAAATTAACATGTGAATGTTACTACATGAGCGTATTTTACCCAAATGTCGTGCCGGACCAAAAAGAGTGGTCGGTCTGGAAACTCAACTCACGTCCTACTGGTGTCCTCTGCCGTGATTGGTGTGGTGGCTATCCCCAGCGCGCGTGAGCGGCAAAGGCATTGTACAATTTGTACACCAGGTTAACTTTGATAGTAAGGAAGAATCTAGGAAGTAGAGGTTTTCGCAGTGACGCGGACGAATGCAAACACGTCACATAAGTTCTTCATATCGACCCCACCCAGAACAAATATCCACGTGACCATCTGTCTCGGTTCTATGTCTGGCTGTAACTTACTATTTTGTAAGTAGTTTTTGTTTTCAAAAATGGTCCTTAATCATCGCAAAGTACGTGCTTCTTCGAAAGTAAAAGCTTTAAAATTACTGCTAAAAGGTCTTCCGCGAAAGGTCGCTTCCGGCATGTTAAGTTGTGCACTTGTGAGGATGTCAGCAGACTGGTTTTGCGCGAATATCCAAACACCTTGAACGCTTTTATCAAGATGTTATTGAACGCTGTGATATGCAACTCACAAATAACTTCTGCGCTTCGCGTTAACTCATTCATAAGTATGTAAGTAAGAAAAAAGAAAGAAAGAAAAAACGTTCATTGATTTTGAACATTGCAACAGATGAAAACATACAAAACAAAAAAGTTAGGAAAAAAAAGCAGAATAATTTCCACTAGACAGAGTGTCACGATGTCCAAAATTAAATGGAACCCAGTCAGCTAATGCCTGGACCTGATAGGCTCAGACCTTAGTGCTTTCTATATTGTCTAAGGCTCAGACACTGATTTTCAGCGGGACCAACTGAATAAGTTTTTTCTAATTTGAAACTTTTCAGTGGAATCGGCTCGGGTTGTTACTTTTAGTTATAATTACTTTATTGCGAAAACTAGTGACAAATAAAATAACTCTTAAAAATAGGAACTCCGATCTTTGTAAGACAACCTTTAGTTAGAAAAACAAGTAGAGTTAAATGTGGTTAAAAATAGTTATCTATATTATAATATCTCACCCAAAATAAAATCCTTACGAAAAACCTTAACGTTTTTGTTTCGTTGTAAATATGTCTAGACCTCAATACCCTTTTTGGTAGCTTCGCTTTGTTGTTGAATTATGGTAATGTATATCCGTGCGTCTTCAATTTTAATATTAATGAGTTGGTGTCTATCCGCTTAGAAATTCCATGTTGATTTTAAATATGCGGTGTCGAAGTTTACACATTTGCTCGATAATCTCAAATCATTATCTTTCGCTTTAGTTCGGGATATCGATGTACAGTAAATCTCTTAAATTAGGTTTATTTTCGCGAAATCCATAAGGTTCTACAGTTTTTTTTGTTACATTTACAAATGAATTTACTTCTTTGTTTGTTTTATCATTTATTCAATGAACTCAAGCCCGACAAGTTGTTGTAAGTCGTCTACATTAGTAGAGTCCATCAGTCAGGTCAGCATATGTAAGCCGCCGAAGAATCCTCCTGTACGACCTAACTCGGTTGCCCAAAGCGATGAATGGCGATGTTTGATCTGGCGTTTGAGTGGGATGTCAAAGTCATTTCTCCACTGCCTCTTCCTTCTAAAGGATTCCTTATTTAAATCCGCGTTAACGCACTCGATGCGTATGATTACTGAACTACTGAACCTTCAAAAAAATTAACATCATTATAAAGTCCTTAGTCATACTCATAAGCCATAGTCCAAACCATAGAGCTTCCAGAGCGTGTTTTCAACACTTATAGAGTGATCAAGTAAGTAAAAGAGAAACTATTGCATATATGGACATCACACAAGAGGAAAAGAGACAGAGATATGACCAAGATGGGTGCGCCAAAGTTCACCTAAAATTTGAACTCCTAATATCGGAACTCCGAAAATGTTCTTCCTTAAATTTTTCATCCTAACAATCCCAATTCCTAACTTCTCTTTTCCTAATGTTTTAGTTCCGAATCATTCAACTTCATAATTTCGATAGCCATAAACACTTATATCCTAATTTTTGTCAACATAACCGTCTTTGACCCTAATTCTACACTGGGAAAATGAATCTTTTCTCTATGGAAAACTATTAATTATTTGTTATTACAACTAATTGGTATACTTGTCTTCCCTATACTAGAGTCAGGGCGAAACCGACACGGATAGATTAGGTTAGAAGGTTTAAGGCGGGAGCGAAGCGAAGCGAAGCTCCCGCCTTAAACCTTCGTGGTTTTTTTTTAAGCCCTAAAAACAACTTGCCTGATTAGCTTGCTGCTTACGTTAACCCCAGCACTTTTTATGATCTTTAGCAATGTGCATTTATTAATGTGTGAATTCTTTAAATTGTTATGAAAAACAACATTAGGAGATGAAATATTATGAATTGAAGTTTTAGGAAACATGAGCGTTATGAACATCGTCATTAGAACTACAAAAAGTATGAAAGAAAACTTTAGGACTAAAAATTTTAGGAAGAGTGATCATTCGGATCACAAATCGTTAGGAAGAACAATTTCGGAGAAACAACTTTAGGTGAGTCAATATGGACCCGCCCAAGATTTGTTCCCAAAAACAAACCGATAACTACACCACCACACCACTGTCAAAAGCGGGAAATTTGAGTTTTCAAAATTTATTTAAAGTAGGCGATAAAAGTGGATGAAGCTTTAAAAATAAAATAGTGGTTTGTTGCGTGCCCAAATATAAAACGAATCATTGAAATGATTCAGAAATGCTAAAGTTTCACAGGTAAATACAGAAAGTAATTGGTTTTTTCAAACTATGTTTTGAGCAATTATTTTCACTACCCAGTTCAATTATTTTATTTCAGCTATCATTATATTAGTTCCTCATGCTGCATAAGTTATTATTTCAGAAATTAAATAAGAATTGAAAAAGATTTTGTGTAAAAACTGAATTGATTCACGTACGATAGGGATGTACAAAATGAAGAATGACACATATCGATATGCGTAGTCGATATTTTTTCAACAGCTGAAGTCATGGCTCAGACTAGAAGCTTAACAAAACTACCAAACAAAAACAATCAATACCTACTTGGCGCCATTTTTGAGCAATTTACCGATCATATGACCATTACCGTACTTATTTGAAAGAGCAGATAATTAAAATTTCTTTATTTTTGTAGGATACCAAGACCACCGTGTTCTTATGTTAACAAAGACTATATGCCTAGGCCGAAACAAGGAAATCAATTTAAATCCACAGAATACGGGCCAACAAAATACTATTTAACCCAGTCCTAAAAAAAGGATAATTGATGGTGTTTATATTATTTCATCTCGTAGTTGATGTTTAGATATCATAAACAATGTAACGAGTAAACCTAATAAATAATAAAGAACCTCAGCCTTTTATTTTCAAGAATACGAGTATACCGTAATTCATTTGTTGTTCGTGATTTCGATAATCTGTTAGATTGTTAAGGAAAGTACCAACACTATTGTGCTAAATGACAGCAGATGTCAACGCATACATAGACAATCACTCACACATGCGCAATTCAGTTTTTGGAACGTTTTTAGAGGCGCTTTATCAATCTATTACTTTACATCATTGGTCCAAACTCAACATTTTGAATGAGTTACTAAGCTGATATTCGCCATACCCATACTAAGTCATTTGTGCTAACCCCACTGTAATTTCCAGGGCTACCTCTTCGGCTGTCACTTAGCGCTAGCCTGGCAAGCGTTCCTGGATCTGGAAGCGTTCACAGGCCCCGAACCAGGCAGCTTCTCCCTCGTAGGGGCGCCTCTAGCGTTCACCCTTCAGGCGCGCCCCGAGCTATACGAGTACATCGAGGCGGGCCGACGAAGCGTACATGATGTTGACTACCATGCGGTGAGTTATGATTGTACTTGGATTTACTCTTGGTTACTCAATATTCCAATCACAGATTCTGCGAATTTTTAAGTACATTCTATCCGTGTATATACTCACTAATTTATCTCCCGAATTCATATACCTCAATCAACGCTAAGCACGCGCTCACGCTCATGTTGTCCCTTTCAGTTCTATTGACATTTTACGGGACAGCATGAGCGTGAGCGCGTGCTTAGCGTTGATTGACGTTTGTTTGAATCAATTTTATAATAGGTTTATTTTCCGGGAAAATGATTTCACGTTTATTTTATTAAATCAAACATTTATAGACTGTAGAATTCCTATGCTTTATTTCAGGTACAACGATAATTACCTCATTTAAGATTTAATGAATATCTTAGAACGAGTAGAATAGCAATTAATAGTTTAACAGTCAAAGATCACCATTTTCAAAGAAAGAAAGAAAGAAAAAAGTTTTTTTTTTCTTGATTTTGAACATCGCAACAGATAAGAAACATAAGTACAGAACAAGGAGGTTAGGAAAAAACAAAAAATAAAACAAACAATAGAAAAACAAAGAAAAATTTCTACCAGCTAGTAATGTAGACCTGATAGGCTCAGACGCTGATTTTTAAATGTTTGACTGTGATTTCGTCGCGTTGTCTCATATTGTGTATCTTTTAAAGCTCAACTTATCCGTAATATTCTATTCTCAGCTGTACCAAGCAGTGCTGGCAGGCGACGGCATCGAGCAGACCAAGCGTCTCCAGCGAGAACACGTTTCCCTAGCATGCGGCGTGCTGCAGAGCTTCCCGCCAGGGGACGCCACCACCGCGCTCGCTAACATCATTGTAGCGATGCACCATGACCAGCTGTGACAGGTTACTCAGCAAATGCATCATCACTAAAGATCCGAAAACCATAAAAAGACATTCGGTCTACTTGGCACCTGATGCCAAAGTAAGTAAGGGTTTTCGGATCTTTAGTGATACTGCATGGAAATGCTAAAAATAATAATAACAAATGCATCATCATGACCATTAAATTCACCGTTGAACGTGGGCAACCCCTTAATGCTCTATACCTGCCAGTTTTCGTAAGTCGTCTCTCCACTTTGCCTTGCTAAACCTACGTTTAGTTACTATGACCAGCCTACTTCCACTTCCTCACTAATTCTTGGAGCTGCAATTTTTTAAAAAGAGGTAGTTAACTAAGATTCTGATCTGCTGTTAGCTTTCGCTTTCGTTGTACAGAGGCGTTCACATCAACCTTTACAAAACCATTACAAAATGGGTCTCATGTCAGAAGCATAAGATGGCAAGCCATTATGTAAAGGTTGATGTGAACGCCTCTACATTATTGCAGAATCATCAATTACAAGACATAGTTTGTGTTACCTCATCATTATGAAAACTACTGTTGAACATAGGCCTCCCCCATAGATATCCGAGCGGCCGGTTATAGGCGTCCTGTATCCACCGAAATAAAATTCGGCATTCAGACATCCGAACGTCAATAAAATGTATATGGTATTTGTGGTGGTGCCTCTGATGACGCGTGGATGTAACGGTTTTTTCTATGCAAATCCGCATTCATCGAGGGAACACGTAGTACACCAATACAAAATAAGTTAATTACATTATCTTGTAAATACCTAGTGCTTGGACCTGAAGTTTAAATGTTGGGATATCAGCAATGCTATTCCGGTTGGCGCTACCACTGACTTTGGTCTTGGCGAGGTATTTTTAAAATTCAATCCCGTTGCGACAGTGATCATTGAGAGAAAATAACTAAGCCAAAGTATTATTTTTTAATTATTTACATAAAAAATTAGAGACAATGCTAATTCATAGTAGAGCGTATTAATGTTTGAACTAACCGTGAAGCACCGAGACGTGAAATGATGTTAGCCGGAATGCCATCCCAGCCTGCAATAATTTCATGACTTCTTTGTTTGTATTTCAGAATAACCCAACCACTTCATCCTGCTCTGCGTTTCTCACCACGCTTTCTGCTAGAACTCTGTGGTATTACCTTAGCATTAGCAAAGTAAGTACATTACCTAGACATTATGCAATTGTGTAATAAAATATCGGAAACAGTATACTTTATGAAGTAATGCTGGTAGTTTAAATGTTAATGACTTGAGGCTATGTTTTCCAATTATATTCGGTTATCTACTTGTTTCCTTTTATTCTCAATCTACATGTATTTATTTATTTATTTGTCTCTGTCTTCAAAAGACTACACATTCCGTCCTTTTAAAGTAGGTGAATCAAATAAAAGTTACAAAGTTGTAGTTACCATTTAGATGTTAATAGCAAAATGATTTTTAATCCAGCTAAATGCTACTGAGACTGTCTTCCGCCCATCCTCGAATTCACAAACGTCAATCAAAGTTAAGCACTTCTTCAAATCCCTGTAATGTCATAAGAACAAATGGCGCTATATTTGTAAGGATTGGTTAACTTTGAATGAAGTTTGCAAATTGGGGGTGACTTTATTCAATAATAGTTTTAAGACTGAATTTTATACTCAAATTTACAAAATATTGATATACTATTGAGTTCCAGCTCATTCTGTTATCTACTTAAGCTACTTACATGTTTATATTTTGTATCAAAAACATTCTAATCTATGTACCTAATTACTTAGTTTTAAAGTCTAGTTAGTAAGTTTTTAATTCAATTTTTAAGAATATTTTTATACCATTTTATACGAAAGAAAAATAATGATTTTGTGTTACCATCACACATCATATAATGATGAGAAGTAATATTTTACTTGCAAATGTAATAAAATCATGAAATCAGAAGTTTTTTAATTACTAACTTTCGTCACAAGCTGAGATTGCGATAGAGCGAAGTGTGTGATTTGGGGTACCTATTTATTTCAATAGGTAATTAAATAAAACATAAGAATTCTTTTTAAATTATTGTATTAATAAATAATGGTAGTTCTATTTACATGACACATTCGATTACTCTTTTGTTTTGGCAGAAGACAATAAAAATATCGTTACAATAGATAGTAACAAGCGGCCTAACCGCGCGAACTCGTATAAAACTCCTCACATTGGTAATAACCCTTACAGAAAAAACAAAAGTGCAATTTTTGGTTACATTTTGTTTGACAATACTGGTCGTTTTTGGTTTCAATGGTATACTCTAAAAGAACACTGCGTCTTCACCTCAACACACTGAAGATAGACATACATACAAGCAGTCATACACACGTGAGTTAATGCTTATATCACAGGTTTCTAGTGTGACCTAAATGATACATCTCTTACAAAACTGAGATTAATCGACTAAGGAATTATCAGTTACTACAATTTAATTTTGCGCCGACAATCTTGTTCGGATTCATGTCCTGTCTGTTAGTTTTTAAAGTTAAAAATACTGTGATTGCTTTTGATATGTCTTGTCACACAATGTATCAAATGAAGAGTCAACGTTGGCAACTAGTAAAATGGCAAGAACGTTGGGCATTTTACCAATGTTGTACTAAAACAATATTCGAATACAATTTAGGCAATTTCGTTTGATTCCAAAGTACAATCACTCCTAAGACCGACGACATATCGCACCATTCGTTATATTATTTCACTCCTACGTATTACAATGTACATAGACCCGATGTCTATTATTGCTTAGTTTTTATAAGTTTTGTTCTCAAAACTTTTACTTATAAATAATTTTCACGTTCGTCCCAATAAATTTACCATTCAATAAATACGTACACGTAAAAAATATAAACTATATCAATAGTTTAATCTTTAAAACAAACTTTTTCTTACTTCTAATTATATATTAATAACTATTTATCAGTATGTTTTCATTCATTTTCAATAATATGCCTACTTTATATCTTTCCAAGCGCCTGAATTTTTTTCCTTGCACATATCCTATTCTTATATAAATGTATGTTTTATTATTCATCTTTTATTGTTATAATTTCTAATTTATAAATTTTATCGTCGCTAAATTAGAGAAATGATTTTACATGATTTAAATAATAAGTCACATTGTTGAGTCGAGACATAGATAATAATATCAACGGTTCTAGCCAAAGTACAGGCACTCGATTGAGTAAAGAAGGCGTCTTGAACATGCACAAAACAACTGTAATAATTTAATGTCGAGTCATAAAGCAAATATATTAAATATTAATGTCTACCGTAACACTAAAATATTATAAAGAAAATGATTCGATAATGGTTCACGTAATACAATAATATAAATAAGTTAAATATTCTAAAAAGTTAAAAATACACACATCTTAACCTAATAGAAAAGCACTCATGTCTTTGTGTTGTAAAATACATTGTAGCGAAACCGCCAGGTTTGAGTAACTAATGAATACGCCAAAACAATAATGTAGACAAGGGCACAGGAATGGTAATTATTACAAAATACACATAAAATAAAACAACTAATAATACACAGACAAAGGTACAAAAATATCAAAATTACGACGTCGAGAGCGTCTGCCTTTCTTCCAGTCAACCCACCGTCCCGCACCCACCTCAAGCGATGTTTTGTACTTTTGTTCTGAGCATACATACATACTCGTAGGTTAGTAGTTTATGAGATCATTGCGTCGCATAAAGCGGACATTATGCGCTTAATTAGAAAACTTCGACAAAATATGCAGACAAACTAAACGCCACTATTTTATACAGAACAGAACGTTAACATAACTAAACTTAAATCAGAAAAGTCGAGTCGATACCGGCGAAACTAAAATTACGACAAGAATATACAAAGAATTCTACACGATCACGGTCACTCGGACGCTAACGATCGACACTAACGTAGCAATAACGTAAGACTAGCTGAAATGCGATAAACACTATTAAACTTAAACTTACATCTTTGATTGAAAACTCACTCGGTTATTAAATACGATAAAACGGTAGTCAATTCCAAAACGCTTAAAGGAATGGAAAACTACGGCACATTGGACCAGTGCAGATACTAATTTTAAAATCCAGGAACTACGAAACGTCAAGCACGCGTCCCTAATCACGTCATAAGTTATGGAAAGGCAACAAAGATCTTACATGCTACGGAAGAAGGTCTGTCCGTCGTTTGACGGCGGAAGCGCAGCGCCCGTGCGGGCCGGGCTTGCGTCAGGTGCCCGACTCCTGGTAGGGGCCCGTCACCGTGCACGGGTGCATCGGGAACAGAGTGGTCCACGACATCGTGGTCTGCGTGTCGGTGCGCATCAACAGCTGGCCTTTCCGCCGCGCCGCTGTCGTCGCTTCCACTAGCGCGGCCAACGAACTATACCCACCGGGAATAGCGTCCTCATTCCTCTTCCATTTCTCCGCGACGGCCCGAGGATCCGGCCCTGGAGTCGTCGCCGGCGACGCCGAGTTGGAGTTGGCCCCCGGCATGCCCGGCGTCCCCGGCGTCGCAGGACTTAATCCTAGCTTTTTCAATCTCATCTTCTCCTCCCACTCCTCGAGACCGTGTTTCGGGCGGTTCAAATTTCTATGCTGGTAGAACACGAGCGAGATCCTGGTCGGATTCACTCTGTTCGGAGTTTTAACAGCTGTCGTCGAATGCATTTCGTGTTTAGCGCACTCGAACAGAACGCTCCCGTGACCCAACGCTATTGCTACTCCTCCCATTTGGCTGTCTTTGAAGCAATCTAAGTTATCAGTGAAATCTGTAACTTCTCCTATTGGCTCGGCTTTTGGTGGTTCCGGTGGGTATGGAATAGAAAATGGCGGTGGATACAGACACCAGTTTGGCGATGATTGGCACCAGTTCGGAGTCGGATTCTGGTAGAAGTTTGGGGCGAAATTAGGATTATACTGATACCCGTATGAGTTGTAGCAGTGAGGATTTCTGAGAAGTTCCTCTCGTTTATATTTCTCGGCATTGTAGTAAGCTAAACTATTGTAATCGTTATAACTATTTTCATAAGGATTAAAATGCCCGTACGGATTAGGCGGAAATGGATATGTGTTCGACATTTGCGGGTAGTTACTTGGATACCCTTGCATTGGAGTCTGGCTTCCGTAGGTATTCTGACTAACAGCATGGAAGTTATTTCCTGTAAATTCAGGTGTCGATTGTTTTGCTATAGTCATGTTTTGTTCATCATGGTTAATCGTGAAATTGGTTTGAGGAGCTGTAGAAGTTTGCGGTGTGCCATTCTGGGCTAGGCGGTTGTCATAAGGACTCCTGTGTTCATATCCTTGACTTAAGTGAGGTCTCTCAGAAGGTGGATATGGTTTCAAAAAGGTGGTGTTCTCCATAGCTTCCGGTGGATTGCTATGTTGGGAGCGTGACGGCGGTCTCGCCTTCGGGACTCTAAACAAACTATCTTCGTTCTCTAACACCAATTGTTCCTTTGGTTTTGTAGAGTCCCAATTCTTAGAATCTGGTGATTTCCACACGCTTTTCCGCACTTCGGTGGTATTAAGTGCATCGTTATTTGGAGACTTCAACTCTTGATTCTGTGGTACAGGAGATTTAAGGTCTTTGCCCTGAGGGTTCTGAGAAATCTCCGTAAGTCGCGGAGAACAAGGCATTTCGAACTCTGGCATTTTTTGCACCATATCTGCTACAATCATGCTTTGTTTTTCAGGCTCTCCATTGTTTTTCTGAGACATAGGATCAGAATTAGTTTCGCTTCTATTCGAGTCAGGACTGTAGTTAGGCGGCACGTTTAGGTGTGCAGTAGTGGAATCTGGATCCTCTTTAACTGCATTACTGAAGATTTCCCCGTTTGCAAAATCAGGCCACTGATGTTGAGGGAGCGCGTTAAGTTGGCTCGGATTCTGAGGATTAAATTGATGCTCTCTCTTCTGCAAGCCAGAGGCGAAACTCGGAAGTTGATTTGGGTTCAGATTTTGGCAAGCGTTCCCCTCGACCAACGCAGGCACATTATTTTGGTGGTTGAACATGGCGTTTTGGTGGTGGAGATTGTAGCTCTGATCGTAAGGGTTGTAAGGAGAGTCTAGTACAGTGCTAGAGATCTGATTACTTTGTAGCTGAGCGTCGGTGAAATTGTCTATCATAGTAGCCATGTCTAGTAATGCCGGGTTGCTGAGATTAGAGTTCATGAGGCCGGGGTTCTGCATGTTAGGGTTGACAAAAGCCGAGTTGTAGTGGGGATTGTTGGTGAATGCCGAAGGGTTGGATTGATTAAGAGCGGGCGTGTGTGCTCGAGGTGAGGCGCTGCTTTGACTCCTCGGGCTCGCATTGTTCCGGTTGTCGGTCGGCTGTGGGGTTCTGGGCGTGGGTGTGGAACACTGCTGGGGTTTCTTCTGGTTGCCACCGGGGCTCTGCTGGGAACCGTTAGTGTTGTTAGAGTCCGACGTCTCTTCTTCCTTACGCTTCTTACCGTGGCGCCTGCATGGTTGGAGAGGTACCGAGCGCACACGCACCTCCATCGGAAATCTGGAATTAATAAAGGGACACACTTTAGCAGCGGATTACGATAAAATAAATAGTAAGCTGAGAACTTTTGACCGTCTACTAACTTCTAGATGATTGCCGATAAATTGAGGGGCCATCAATTTTTAATTTACTTTTTACTGGCATTTATTTATTCAGTTTCAGCATGGTCACAGAAGTTCCCAAATTGCACACAAGATTCTATTATGAATATTGGTATCCTTGCAGTTTTAGATTAAAATGACCTATAACCTATTCGACAAACCTTATTACGACAATTATACCCTAAAACCTCTAAACGCAGTCCGCACTAAGGTTTCTTCAAACTTAATACCAGTCGTTGTCAAAATAAGATTAGTTCGACGAATCATTTCGAACATAAAGAAATAGTTTTGGTTTACGTAACAGCTCAAAATTATGCACTGAAAAAAAAACGTAATACAAAAGAGTGTACGTCACCACTCACTTATCGAGGATCTCCACCGCTCCGTTCCGCATCTTCTCATCCTGCGCATCCTTAGACCCAAACTCGTCGGTGGAGTCTAGCACGTATAGTGGCAGCACGTGCAGTTGTTCGTCTGGCGCCCGCGAGAGGGCGCGGTGGCGCGCGAGGGTCACCACGGCCGTGCAGCCATTGTTCATGTTGTGGAGGTCGCGGTGCGCGTGCGCACAGAAGTCTATGCATGCTGTTACACCTGTGAAGGAAAGGAGAATGTTTTGTTGCAATGTATGCTTTTTAATAGAAAAAAATAACAATCTAATCAAATTAAATAGTTATGATCTTGGAGACAGTAGTTGTTAGGGGACTTAGAGACGTCTGAACTTCGACGTCTGTAGCTATTGTTTTATACTGAAAATTGGTTCAGAGTCTAGAGACACATTTAGTGGATGACAATAGTTTGATGATCACGTCATGATGTTATAAAAAGAAGTGTGCCAGCGTTTGGTATGTCGAATAAAATGTTAAAACTGTTAAATGGAATAAAATGAAGATTAACAAATGACTGCCGGGGTGGTTCTTGATTCCATTGAAATTCAATTTTTTTTTAAATCAACAGATTTTACAAAAAACAGACAATTAAGAAAATGACAATAGCAAAACATCAACTAGCTGACAAGTTTTCTTTTATTTTACTTTCATTTTAGTCAGTTAATTAGAGTTCGAACTAAATTTTGATCCAATGCTTACCAGAAAAAGGTCTGCCAGGTTTAAACCCTAATCGACAATCTGACGCTTCCTTTTCAAACTGGCATTGGTTTTCGAACGACTTCGGCGCTAAGTTCATGTACAACGGACTGAGCAGTGTAGCCAATACGTGCATCCGCTCTTCTATCTCGCTCTCCTCGGTCTTCACGGAGAGACGGAACTTGCGCACGGTCTTGGAGCGCGCGTACTTGCAGCCGTTATAGTACATCGACCAGGAACAACCGAAGCTGTAGGAAGCGCCGCAGGTTTCAGGGTCCAGGCCTGGAATTGATAGCAGTGATGAGTAACATTTATCCTAACCAAAGATATTTTGGCATCATCATCAGCCTGTTGCAGTCCACTGCCGAACATAGGCCATAGGAACATATGTATTATATTTATAACTAGCGACCCGCCCCCGCTTCGCACGGGTGCAATAGGATGGTAATATACATATAAATATCTTCCTCTTGAATCACTCTATCTATTTAAAAAAACGCATCAAAATCCGTTGCGCAGTTTCAAACATTTAAGCATACATAGGGACAGAGAAAGCGACTTTGTTTTAAACTATGTAGTGATTATATGTAGTTATTACTATGGAGTGATTGTAATTCTTAATCACCCACTTATGTTATTTTGTTATGTCCCCCCGCCTACTGTACTTTTCTGCTTAGCCTTATGGTTGACAGGTAGAGAATGCCTTTTTGGCATCAAGTGCCTTTTGTACCATTCAATGTTGTGCAATAAAGAATAAAGAAGAAGAAGAAGAAGAATAGGCCTCTCCTTTTGCACGCCACTGTACTCGATCTTGATCACATCGAATCATTTTTATGAGGAGATAATCAAAGTGTGCCTGCCTGTTGTTCTTCACATTGTGACAGTGCAGGAAAACTAGGGATTCGAATGGCTGTGCTTATTATGCCAGATGCAATTTATTATTCTCAGAAGATCAGGCTGACAAAACTAATCATTTTATTATGGCCTCACCTTGACAAGCACATGTGCGGTTCTCATTGGTGGCGCAACGGCGTGTGGTCGGCAGCCCATAGCGATGCAGTTTGTGCGCAAGGAGGGTGTAGTCCAGGTCGGCCTCCGACGCCGGGATGCCCTCCCACGCCACCAGGCACACCACGATCCACGCGGTCGCGCACTTGTGACCCAGGCGACATTTTACTACCACTAGAACTTTCTCCGTGTAGCTAGAGCGTCGGATTACCTACAAATTAAAGATTTTAGGTTAGGATTTGGAAGAGTTATGGTAGCAAAACTTTTACAACAGTTTGAATGTAACCAAAAATGTGTATAATATGCAACAATAACAAGTGAAGATTCCGAATAAATCAGAGATGTACAAATAGTATGATTTCGGATCCATACACTCACCCACTTAGCTATCGGGCAGCCTTGTGCCGATTTTCCTTCCTTGCCCGTGTAGCAGATCTTCTCAATCCTCAGCTCTTTGCCTGACAAGCCAGTCCGAGCTTCAAGATCTTTTCGTAACTCTGCTAGAGATGATGCTGCCCCTATAAATATAAATATCTACTATTTATTCTATCGGACTTAAAGAGCTTAATTCGGCTCAAAAATTATGTTCGACTTGCGATGTCACAAGGACCAACGGCTTGTAATTGTAACTAATTTGCAATGCAAAAACATGCATGGAATTATTTTTAGAAACAAAGTTCATGATACGATACAATACCTACCTAAATGAGTATAATAGCTTCCCGGTTCCGGCGGATTTTTGTCAGCTGGAAAACAATTGCAGTCAGGCACTTCTGTTCTTGAGTTGTTCCGTAACCTTTCCAGATTATCAAGGTATTCTTTGGAGTAGTTGAACTGATTTTCTTTAGGAACTTTACCCGGATCGGGACCTGGTGTGCTGGGTTTCAATTGGTTTTTAGGATCATTTTTATCAGGACTGTCTGGGTCGTCTTCTAAAATTTCGTCTTTGGTTTGAAGACCTGGACAAGCTCCGTCCCTCAAGTGTTCAGGTGGAGGTTTCTTAGTAGATCCTTGACGACAACACGAGTATCCCACTTCGTTTTTGATAATTGCCGGTCCTCCATCACCAGGGAACATGTAAGGCTCATTTCTTGGCGGTGGATAATTCATATTTTTGTAAATCTTATGTCCTGGCGGAGAATGCTCGGATTTGATCTGCTCAATGTAGTATGGCTGCTTTGGCTCAGGAGCCGCAGTCTTCGAGTTCATCCTACTATCGGAATCATTGTTTGTTTTCGGCTCGCTAAAATTTCGACTGTATTTCTGAAAGCCCACGTTTTCTTGTAGCCGAGGAATCTGTGGGTACGTGTCTGGAAGTTCTTGCCTTCTTTCAAAGGCGTAACTTTGAAAGTTTTGAAAATGAGGTGATTTTTGTCCGAAGTTCTCTTGTTTTATCGACGATATTGGTGGTAATACAGTATTCTGTGAAGTTCTCGCTACAACACCGTTTGGGTAATCGCGGTAAACGTTGTTTTGTGCAAGCTGATTTTGACTCATTGCTAACTGTGGGTTAGTTTTCATTAACCTATCGTCTTTATGAAATTGGTAGGTATTATCAGGTATTTCTAATTTAGGTACCAAAGGCGCTGAAGGATGTCTAAACTTGGCATCATATGCTTCCCTATCATGAGTCTTCTTCTGCGCAGTGTCCCTCGCTGGGGCACACAGTTGTTGGTTCATTTCTGACACTGGTCCAATAAGCATTTTTGACTGAAAATCTTTATTATCTTGCTGATTATAACTTAAGCTATCACTACCGTAAATTTCTGCATATTTTTGCGCTCCATACGGTTCATTCGAGTAGGCACCGAATTGACCTCTCATGTCTGCATAAGACGGTAACTTTTGAGGAGTTTTAGACAGGCTCTTTGACGGAGCCTGTTTATCATATCCTCTCGGGACCTCCGTCCCCCCCTCCCATACTTGGTGGCCACCACCTCCGAATTCACCCGCCCCTGGATAGGTTTGGGTGTTTTGTGCATAATTACCAGCGAGCGGGTATCCCTGCTCGCCTATGCGGTAATTATCTCGGAGATGGTGGCTATACGATAAAAAATGACCGGTCGTATTCCTGTCATCTACTCCGGCGACCGACCCGCCTTTTCTATCGTCTATCACCCTAGGCGGCCCTTCTCCGGGGTCACCCTTGTCCGGTGGCGTGTTGGTGCCGTCTCGAGTATGACTCTGTTTATTTAATATCATCGTTTTCAGTCTCGAGTTCAAATTAACCCTGTCAGATTGCGAGAACATCTGCTGCTCAGCGTTCTCCTGGTTTTGCTGCTGCATTTGTTGATTTTGCATCTGCTGATTTTGATGGTTCTGAATTTGGTTTTGAAGTTGTTGTTGTTGATTTTGCATCTGTTGTTGCTGATTTTGCATCTGCTGCTGCTGCTGCTGCTGCTGATTCTGCAGCTGCTGTTGCTGTTGTTGATTTTGTAACTGTTGTTGTTGCTGATTTTGCATTTGCTGCTGCTGCTGTTGTTGGTTTTGAAGTTGCTGTTGCTGACTCTGCATCTGCTGTTGATTTTGCATCTGCTGCTGATTTTGGATCTGTTGGTTCTGTAATCTTTGGTTGTGTTGCCACTGGCGTTGCTGCCAGTCATTCTGATTTTGTTGTTGGCTGTTCTCCCTGTACTGTCCGCCATTATAGGCGCCCGAATACCCGCTACAATCTAGTGAAGCTCGCGGACCGTTGCTCCCCTGCAGGTATCCAGGCTCGGCGTTTCCCGAATGCTGTCCATTAGGCGTTGTTTGCTCCTGCCTCTCCGACTCGTTGTTAGTGTCGGTAGAGTTTTCCCCATTACTGTATTCCTCCGTGTGGTCGGTGGAATATTCTGTGCGGTCGTAGTTTTGTTGGCTGACGGTGTAAACTGGTGCAGCAGATGTGGGTGCGGTGTTCTGGTAAGAAGCGGCTGACGCTGGTCGAGAATCATTGCCTGTGGTGACGCCAGGAGTGGGGGCTTGCTGCGCGTACTGTTGCTGGTATTCGGTGGTGTAGTGTGGCGCGCGTGGTGATGGGACTGGTGTGTAGGCTCCTCTGTTAGAGGGCGGTCTTTGTGCCGCCACCGCTGGTACGCCCGTCTGGTAGTAAGTGTTGTTGGAGACGTCGAAGGTTGTGGCGACGTTTTGGACGGTGTACGTGGTGTTAGCCTGATAGTGCGGCGATGTCGCGTACGCGGTGTGGTTCCCCTGGTAGTCCAGGGTAGTCTGCCCTGTCTGCGTCGGTAATTGCTGGATAAACTGGTTCTGCCAACCTGGAATTACGATTAAGACATTGTCTTTACCATACATTTGATTGGTTGTTTCGAATTTAATTAAGACTTTAAGTGAGAGTTCTTTAATACGCACCTTGTGATGGATCTGTTTGCCATGCTGTAGGGAATCTGTTTGGATCTCCTGCGTAGAACGGCATCGGTGCCTGCAACCAAGGAAACAAAACTTTTTAGTAAAATTGTAATGTAAATAGCCATTGAAAAACATAAGACCCGTCCCGGCGTCGAACGGGTGCAATGGGATGTTATTTCACATATGTATAATAACATCCACACCCACACATACAACACACACATAGTATTTAAAAAACGCATCAAAATGTGATGCGTAGTTGTAAGATTTAAGCATAAATAGGGATATAGGGACAGATAAAGCGACTTTGTTTTATATTATGTAGTGATGTAACAAGTATTAGTATCGAGATTCAAAGGGCTATATCTACCGCCTTAAATCTTAGAGCATCAAACGTTCACAGCGCGTTCCAAGTTTCTTGCAATAGTTAAAAAAGTATGTGTGTTTAGCCAAAACTAAATGAGTATGTTTATGTTACATAATAAACACCTGTCATAATATTCACATAACGTGTAACGAGGACGAGGCCGCCGCCTTGGACATTGTTTGCGACGTGTGAAACGCCCTAATACTACGTGTTGTCCGAGGTCGCGAAGCTGTAATATGGGACTACTAAGTAGTTACTACTTATAAACATTAGGAAAACAAGAAAAACACTACAAATTAAAAAAAATGGTAAGTACAGAAGGCAGCAGTACAGGTTGGTACAAACGGAGACATTTATACAATTCAAGGTTCTCAAAAGAGATTTAAGGCCTTTGTCATTTCGTAGTGTCACTTTAACATTTGTCTTTGTACATAATACTATTTACCATCCAGAACTTAAATTATGTATTTCTATACAATTTACAATAATAAAAAACAACGCATGTAGTCAATCTTAGAGCACAGTAATTTATCCCAAAATAACGGCCAGTTCAAAAAAATATGTAGCCGCAACGAAACTAGTATTTTGACAGGTACTTCTATAAACTAGGAACCTTTCACATAACTATTACAGCTACAATTGCACTGCCAGTAGCAAAATAAATCAAGCAGGAGTTGAACAGAGCACAGGGATCTGAAGTTAGATGCGAGGCTCAACCATTCTCAATATCTAAACTATTGCGAAGGTCAGTTACGACGATTCTGCAAACTATCTCGCTGTAAAATTCTGCGAGCATTTCTGAGTATTCACAGCTAGGTTGTAAATTGTACGTAAATGAGAAACTGTTCTAAACCACGGTGTTTACGTCCCACTGCTGGTCACAGGCCTCACTTCTACTATATAAAAAAAAAGAATAAATAAATGAAAATCATTTATTTCGTATTACTTACAGGGATCCATATCTAAATAATGACGTTAAAACACATTGTCATGAAACAAACAATTAGTCTATTGAAAGATTAATAATAAAAGTAGTCATTGTCAAAATCGGAATAAAAAAAAACTACCACTACAAAGTCACTACCTAAAGTTACGCGAAGCAGGAAAGACAATTAAATAGGCTGGCTTAACCTTTATTTTTGTAAGAAAAGCATAATTAAAAATGAAATTAAGTTAACCCAAAGGGCAAAGATTTTTTTATATCCGCCTAGAAGCGGAGCGAAGCCTTTAAGAACATAATTCAGTTAAAAAGTCCCGCAAAGAAAATACAAGCAACGCACAAGATACGTTAAAACGTATTACGTTCCGCGGAAAACTTTGGTAGATTTTAATTCGCACAGTAAACCACAACTTAAGCGTAACACCGGTTTTTCGTATAACCCGTATTCATAGCAACGAGATTTACGTTGTGTTGACTGTACCTCTCAAGTTCCCAACTGTTTATCAACACGTGTAGGTCGTAATTAAAAGTTTGTTTTGTCGCTTTAATGAGATTCTGTAAAGAGATTACAGGTTTATTACACAATTACTGATGTAATTGCGATTGGGGCGGTAATTGACGTGAATTATGCATGCCAGAGCTACCTGTTGGTGACGGGCGCCCCCTACCCGCTTCAATTAGGTATTAACACTTGGAAGACGATACATTTACGCCATATTTAAAGTGACTACTTTTACAGCAATTAAAATAATTAACAATGGATGAAACAATCTTCCAACAACGTTTTGATTTAGATGAAAACCGGTAAAAGCTATGTAAACTGGAGGAAGTATTACGGTGTAGGTATAATGGTCTCAAGGTTATACTGGCCTATGTGGTGGGCAAAGAAAAAGCTTTACATAAAGTAACAGGACTTAGAAAGGGCTTCGGTCTATTCAAAAGCAAAATTCTTGTTTTTTTAAGGCTGAAATGCAAATGAGAATAGGTACTTATTAATACTAGTCACCCCCTAGTACTTATTCGAAAAATCCGAAAAACTTTGCTCGGCCTAATACTCCCATTGATCTTTTAGGCGTCCTACCTAACCACTCCGTCACTAAGACTATAAAAAAAGGGGTCGTCAAAAAGCAAGTAAGTAGTTTACGTATTTCTAAACACAGTATTTGCGTCCCAAATTTGATCAAAACTCCGAACGAAACAGCCGAATTCCGCACCAGCACCGCCCG
Organism: Udea ferrugalis; assembly: GCA_950022985.1. Taxonomy (NCBI): domain Eukaryota; kingdom Metazoa; phylum Arthropoda; class Insecta; order Lepidoptera; family Crambidae; genus Udea; species Udea ferrugalis. Next base: position 3,382,419 of record OX465521.1, read on the forward strand.
AAACTTAGAGTTTACATTTGCTACCTACGTAGTTACCGGAATACCGACATTGTTTCCGGAACGCCGGAGCCGTAACTCATTCGTTATGGCACAAAGTCAATAGTAATTATTTATAACAATCGCTTGAACAATGGACGCTACTGGCGAAATGTTTTAGGATGTGAAGCTAATATTTGGTAACGTGCTGCGAACACGATTTGTTGAGGTAAATTGAGATAAAATGGTGTTTTAAGATTAATTGTTGCAGTTTAGCGAACAAGGCGTGTTTTCGATGATATTCGGTATAATCTGGGTGTATCCTTTATGTAAGATTAAGGAAATCCGACGTGTATATGGCGGATGAACTATGGACAACGATAGCGACAGATTGGGTGTCCCAAAACAAGAAACGACCCAAAATGCGATGATGGGACGATCTGGATTCACTTTTAAAATCGGAGGATCGGTTAGTCTTAGGTCAGGATCAGGACAAAAGAGCTAGTTATACTGAGGCTTGCTATAACAAATGCTTCATTTGTAGTAGCCGATTAGAGACGCACTATTTTCAGATTGCTGAAAATGCACGACGTCAATTTTATTATTCATATTTATTTAACACATTTAAACGGGCTTAACCCAGTATTATAATTATGTAGTTTAATAATTAGCGATTACAATGTATATAGTAAGGTTCAATGTAACGTCAGCTGCAATAAGTCCGTAGTCTTGAGGCACAAAAAAATAAAGTTTAAATCCATAAAAAAAAACCCGAAAAAAATCTTATCTTAACTTTACTGTCTTTCGCAAGAACACAAAGAAACTCAATTAAAATGATCAAAACTGCGGCTTTTTGCCGGCAACATAATAACGTTGGGTAAACAAATTAAGTAACTTCTTTGACGCTGCGTTGCGACGCACAAACTGCGAGGAATTGAATTAAAAGATGATGTAGGTACGCGTGTGTTGGGAGCCTACTGGTGTATAAAGTGGTACTTACAAAAATTATTCCCTAATTTCCTATCTAAAATACACACACAGCTTTTCGTAGAGCTTATTTAAAATAATATAAGAAGTTTGCTAGGCGTGCCTCTTTAAAAGCTAGCTCCTTCTTAAATCTCATTTTTTCTGTCAGGCAGGATATTAGATTGTGGCCAAGAGCAAAAGCATACACAATGATAAAAGTACTGAATGTTATTGGTTCTTAAAAACACATTTCTCGCAACGCATGTCTGGTGGAAACGCAGCGCAGCCTAATAGTGCGGTCCGTTTTGAGTCAAAAGTGATAATAGCGCGCTCACGTCGCTCACGCTCATACAATTTATCAATTCGGGACGCGTGTGAGCGCGCTATTATCACTTTTGAGTCAAAACGGACTGCGCCCTAAGTTAGCGCGACGTGTTCGCCGCATTTTCAGCATTCGCGCTTTGCCAACGTCGCGTTGCCGCGTTGGAGGAACACGCAAGCCTAATGGGATCGTGGCCTTAGTTGATTGCAATTGACAAATCCGATTGCTAGTTGATTGACTGCAGTTGCTAAACCCGAGTACATCATAATTTTATTACTATTTCATCATTGCCCAGCTGCCTCAAGAGACCCACTGCAGAATGGACCACAACAGGACCTTTCCCTGAGATAACAAAATATACACTCCATTGGACAAAGAAATAATTGACAACATTTTGACAGAGATTTAGGACGTGCAATTTAGGGGGCCTTCACGCGATAACCGTTCTCTATAGATTTTCAGATTTAAAATACTTAAGCGTCACATAGGAATTTCAAATCTACTCTAGGTATGCCTCCACCACGAAAGATAGACTTGTTATCTTTCTATTTTCTTTTAGACAAATTGGACTCTTGAGAAAGCTCATGTCGCTTATCTACGAGTATCTAATATACCTACGGGGTCGGTAGCTAAGTATATTTCTTTACAAGATTCAAATCGAATAATTAAAAATGAAGCTTTCCTTAAAAACTTTCATAACGTAAGCTAAAGATGTTAATAACAAGACGTTACCGTTATTACGTTACAAGTTACGCTAATTCGCGAACTTTGTTCACGTAAGCTTGTTATTTGACGTCGGGTCGCTATATTACTTATATCAAGCCGTAATTAAGACTGATGTGTTTTAAACTAGTTCGCCGGTAATGACAGCTTGTAAAGATGTTATTAACATGCTATAAACACGCTATTACTTTTATAGGTCATTTGTAATCGACTTCAAACGCTTAGAATGTTTAATACAAAAGACAGCTGAGTATCTAATCTTACTTAGCTGATAGTTTTTTAGCGTTTTAGTATAATTGTATATCATGCTATCAATTATTCTCAATTTACTTCATTTTAGACATAAAAGATGTCAAGACTGTCTATGAACGACTAAGGAACCGTTTAGATAGTGAGAGCTTTTGTCGTTTTTTTTTAAATATTTCCTCGTTTTTATGGAACTTTGCAACCCGTTAGGTTGACTGTCTAGCCTCTATAAAAAAAGTGTTGTAAAAGGCATACCCAGGCCTAAATAGAGGGGGAAAGAAAATCTCTGACGACTAGTGAAGTAAGATAGGACTCCTTACCATCGGTTGACTGGGGTGGTCTTGCTTCATGGCTGGAGCGGTAGCGGGCGCCGGACTGGGCGCGGCGGGTGTGGGCGCGGGGCTCGGGGAGGCGGCGGCGGGCACCGCAGGACTGAGCCCGGGGACTCCGGGACTGAGGCCGGGAACGCCGGGACTGAGGCCGCCGGGAAGGCCCGCTGCTCCACCGAGGGGCTTGCGACCGCGGTAGCTCTGCGGAAGAGAGGGGAGGTTAGAAGACTGTGGTTAAGACAGTTTTTGGACGGTTTATGGTAAGCTATGCAGTTTAAATGGTATTTTAAAGAAAAAAAAACATTTTTGTTAAAATTGGGGAAAGCTACTCAAAACTTTTTACTAAAAGTTCTGACTGATTGTGACTGACAACAGCTGAACAGCATTGTAAAAAGCATGGGGTGTGAGGTGGCTATTCTTTTTTCACAAGTATATGCAAAGCTTATGCAGAAACAGAGAAGCTCGTATTTGAGATTAAGATAAATGGGTTTGAAGGATATTTGAAAATTAGAGGAAGAAATGGGAAGCATAAACAACATTGCATGCATCGACGGCTAAGGAAAGTTGAGATGGAAGTCAATGGCCAAACAAACCATATTCATAAGTCGATATCATGATATACGAAGGGTCTAATAAACCAACAATATAAAATGGCGCCTATATATTATAACCCGGGTCTGCAGCATCATATTAACGGTAATGCGCTCATCTATCTCAATGGCCTCTTCCTTTTTCAAATCCCAGTCCGCGATTGGCTGAGCCGGACCAGCGTAAAGAGGAACGAACACGATTCGCAATTTGAAATTGGAGATAGAAAATTTTAAATTACAGGTTGCCAGTTGTTAGTAGTTATTATAGAATAATGAGACTGATTTGCTATGATTGATGTTTTTAATTGGATAATAAGATAGTTCTGGAGGTTGAGATGGATTGTTATATTATATTCAAGTATTTTCAAGGCTTCCAGAACAACATACAGCCAGAACGGGATAAACTACAAGTAGGTACCTTTAAGTATTAGAAAAAAGTGTTTTTTTTGATAACGTACAGTATTCATTTACAAAAAAAATAAAGCCCCCTAAGATAGCCCTAATCTAAAGGTTAACATTTGTTTTTTTAAAAGATTTTTTAAGGCTGCTTTAATGACTTTCTTAGAAAGGTTTATTACCTGGAATACAAATTGAAATTACCATGGCAGTTAACTGCGCTTTTCTCAGTTATAACTTTGATAAATAATTTGATGTAAATCTGATACTTATCTGAAGATAGTATCAAATTACATGGAGAAAGAATATGTTGAGTTATTCAAATAAATAATATAGATATTTCGCGCTTTTGTGTTCAGCGTGCCGTGAGATCTGCTCCGCGACACGGCTCGGTGCATCGGGAGGATCGTACACTGATGCACGAAAGTGTTTCACGAATTGAATTCATGTCCTAACAAACTGCAATCATTGTAATGTTATATTTGCGCTTTCATTACATTTATGTGAAGCACCAGACACATTAAAAAAAAATTATTTCAGCCCGAGTGTCTTCTATCTACCGTATGCCATTATATTGGCGTAGTATCTAAAAATTAATAAAGCACTTCTAAGTTTTATTGCTGTTTTAATTTTTTCAAAGCTAAAAAATTTATAAATAGTTTGAAGCTATATCTTCAACTTTTCTTGCCAAGTTAGATACTTACATAGATCAAATATGAAATACAAACTTTTTAGTTTACTTCGATTTCAAACAAAGTTTTTGGTGCTAGTTTGATGACTTGCAATTGCTCAGTAACCTATTGCATGCTGGAGTGTCAAATTAATGATGTCCAGCAAAGTAAGAGGAACCTTAGGACTACATTCACAAGCGTTAAACAATATTGAGCACCGTTGTTGTATTGTCTAGTAAATGTTCACTGTAAAAAGCCTTAGTCATCTTTATTCACTAACACCCTGTCGCATTTTTTTTACTTTTACTGAGTCTTATTTAGACCCTCAGTAGGACACTGACACGTTTCCTGAACGTACAAAGTTTTCTTTTACTTTTCTACCCAACTGTACAACAACATTCCCATTTAAAAACACCAACATACTTTTGCGTTTCGTTTCCAAAACCAATATTATTTTTTATTGCACAAACACTCAGTCTAGGTACCTATATCTAGTGTGCTTTATGAAGTTTCTGGGATGATCCAATCCCAGTCGGCGTTCGCTTCGATAGATCTCAATACAACTTCGCGGATATTAATATTAAATTACGAGTAGTTTGCAGCTGGGATACACATTCAGTTTACACAAGAATAAACTCTTTGTAAAGTTATCGAGATTATCTGTTGAAAGGAAACGTTTGAATTATGATTGTAAAGTTGAATTTCTTAACAGTTCTTTTTTTTCGAAGATGCACCTTTCAAGTTTTGAAGGTAATCACGAAGTGTAGAGTATGCAAGCAATAAAATCTCCGTTTATGTTCTAAATGCAACTTTAAACCCTACGTCTTCAACAGTCTTCAACTTTGAGTGGAAAATGTTCAGTTTAGTTCCAAGATTAGTAGTTTCGTAAATGTTATTAAATAAAAGTATTGTCTAATGATTCATCTACAATTTATGGAACAGCTGAGTATGAAGCCTCTTGGTTGGTTGTAGTCAACGGAAAATGTGCTCATGCATTTTTTACGTACGCATCGCGTACCCTGAGCACAATAAGTCAAAATTTGGCTTGTCGACAAAGCGGTGCATTAGAGTAAACAAAGGCCTTTGTCGCCCAACAGCCAACTTGGCCGGCCAGTCCGCCTTTGTCCAACTTGTGCACCCGGCTTAAGGCTTTATTTGATTGTCTTTGCTTCATTTCGTGGGTAAACTCATTACTAATGTACGAATGGCCGTGGCAGGTTGTTCCCGCCCGTAACTCTGCGGATTACGGTTTCGGTGTAGTTAAATTTAGGAAATTGGATGATATTTTATTAAGAACTGATATTAAGATGTGTGTGTGTTGTGATGCTTAATAACTTCAGGATGGTAAAAAAGGTATTAAACTGATTTACTAACGCATGGTTGGGCAAAAAAAGGGAATTACCTCCATTGTGCCTTGAAATTGCAAATGGAAGCACAGTGAAGCCAGGAATTTATATAGAAGGTAACACAGGTGTACAATCAGCGACAAAGTGATGTATGCGTACAGACTGGTCAAATTATATCTGAAATACATGAAATGCAACCTTGTTTTACATTTACGGCTATCTCATTTTACGATTACAATTGCTTTTGTCCAACTCAAAAACTTTTAAATATCTCTGTTAGCACACGTTAGCCCATTTTTGGCCGGTCCTCCTTGCCAAGAGCGAGACAACAACAGAAATGGGTAACCTGGTGTGTGTTGTAGCCATATATTTTTTGTTGGGAAGGAGTTAAGAAAGATTCAACTTTCTCAACCCTACTGGTATTACTACCAACTGCTAAAAGACCAGTGGAAGAACTCGAAGAGTTTGCCCTTCTTAGGGCCGTTAACACAGTTCCTCAATCGTTTGCTATTGCAAAGTACGCCAAGGCCTCCCAACCTTTGATCTTTTGGCGCTGGACCAAAACGTAAATCCACTATTCTGTGTGACTTACGAATTAATACCAACGTTTACGTTACACACACGTATGTTTGTTTTCTCTGATGATTTGTAGTGCATTATTTCGTTATGACGCTATTGTGTTAGATTTCGCAGAAGGAACTCAGGGTTGCCAACATCTCTTACAAAATACCCCCAAAACCAAGATGAAAAACAACTAAATACTTCGCCCAAACTCATTGTTTTAAAAGCCCTGTATAGTCTAAATACCTAGAGGATATCATTTAGATCATTCCTGCGACATATTAAGGTGAATTGAATTTGTTTGAAAATAATTGTATCATCAATAAGCTCTTCAGCATTTCAAGTGGCATTTGGTTTTTCAGAGTTTCCTTTTTGACTCGTTTTGGGTCTGTCAGGTTCGTGATGCATAAGCCGCTGCAATGAGCCCCTAAATATTTTCGGGCCATTAAAGAAGCCCAACATGCGTTATTTAGCCCTAAATTTGGGGCTAAAAGCCCTAAGTTGGTAACCCTGAAGCAACTGAGTAAGATTTGTTAGAGGAAATGCTGGTATTTAGCTGTTATGAGTCATGTAGATAGAAAGTTTCGATTTAGACGACTGTATTGGAAAGATAATAGAAGCTAGTTAAAACTAAAATTGAAGTTACTCGTGTAGAGCGAGTTATGCTCGCAACTTCCAACGATAGAATCGGACATTTAATTAAATTCTTTAGGGCGGAAGTGGCAAACTGGTTTTCTTATCAATGTAGGTATTCTTTATAATTCTAGTTTGTGACTAATAGCGATGACTTAATGCAGCAAACTAAGTAAAAGCTCGTACTTTGCGTGTCCGGGTTTGAAATAACTTCATATTTAGGTACCTCGACAATAATGAGAACGTCGTGGCCCAGTGGTTAAATACTCTGGCTCGGAACCCGGTTGTCCTGAGGTCAAATCTGGCCAGAATACACCTACTTTGTGTTCATTGTATAATTTGCTCGCCAGTGATGGAAAACACCGTTATAAAACCCAAGCAACCCGGATACCGACGGTACGCTCGACTCTTACCACGTTCTCTCGGCTTCTGAATGTTCCGATCACCATGACGGCAACAATCAGTGTGCTTCCGACTAGCCCATTAGGGATATGGTCATGAGGGTATGGGACAATAATGGCGACAGTAGATCGGCAACGATTACCGTTACTAAGCCAGATCTTGTATTGGGATAGGTTACCACTCCAACCACAAATAAGTGATAAGTAAATACAAAGTAACACAAAGATTGTACAGATTTGCCAACGCGACAAAACATCTCTTCTTTTGCGAGACTGTCTGCTATTGTAGCAAGCTAAAAGCGCTTTAAAAACCAGCTCATTGGCTTTTTCGGCTAAGCGACCCCAAAGTCCACGCGGACGAACTAGCGGCCGCTAGTATTCATGAAAAACGCTCTAAAACTCGCTGATTGAGCTAATTGCTAGCAATTTTATAACGTAAGACAGCTACCGCGACCCCGATAGATACGGTTATCAGCTGGGGTTCGCTATGAGCAATTAATCATGCCGCCACGGCCGCCATGGAAATGGGACGCGATAGCGAGGAACACGCGTCCAACACGAAATGTGCTTGTTCCTTGCTTTGGTTGCTGAAGAAATAGCGCTAATGTTGGGGTTGAACGAAGAATATCAGATTACAGGTAAAGATTCCGAACCACCAAGAGTACGTTAAGGTTGGTCAAATATTATGTCTGAAGTATGTAGAAAAAGCAACCTTACTTCTACAATTACTGGTTTACAATTTTTTAGAGACGCCTCAAACGTCCAAGGACTCATTCTAGTATTACAGTGGCTTCTTTTGAAACCGTCAAAAAGTTTATGACCACTTTTTAGCGCACATAATTTTGATGCTGACTGTACAAGCAACCCAATCTCAACACTTATAAGGTGACCCCGCTTAAATTAATTATTATCGCCACTGATTATAAAACAATTGCTATTTATGTTTTGACAACATTTATACATTTCATTCTGTTCGATGAACGATTCGTGGCAGTTCAATAAAAATAATATCTAACAAACAACAAATAGGTATGTCGATTCCGACCGTCCCGTTTGACTGATACAATTAGGCTAAAATGTAACGTAATTGTACACATTCAGCAACTAATTTTAATTGTGTACTTATTGTTAATTGTAGTTAATGCCATTCGTACCCACGGAGCGAAACGGCGGCCTTGGTGTTTCAATGACATGGATTTGCCGACGCAAATAGAAAATTACGACTTTCAATAAAGGTACAGTCACCCAAAACTTGCTAGAACGACCAGTTTAAGCTGAGCTGACGTACACCGCGGATGCCCGGAGGACATAAATGTTGTCGTAGCATCAGTTCAACTACAATAACTTTTTTTTAATCGAACTTCAGCTCGACTGCTTCGAAAAAGACTGGAATTGGCAACACCGGAAACGGGACGGGTCATTGAACTGCAGTGAGTGTGACGACACAGGAATAAAAACAATTTATCAATTTAAAAAAATGACGATTACCTGCTCGTACCATTTTTACATTCAAAAATTGTAATGACCTTCTCCTAAACTAATATTCGCTACTTAAAAACAAAATAAAACACTAAATCGTCTAAATTTTTGACAGTAGCACATGTGGTGCATAAGCGTAATAATTACGAGTACCTAGTCAGTAATTTATTTCATGTAGGTACCTAATTATTAACGAAGGTCGCATATGGCGAACAGAATGGAGTCTTCACGTTGCATGAAGACTAGACATTAAAAAACAATTACCATTATTATAATAGTAAATTAAACAACCTGCCTACTCAAGATAGGAATAGAACCAGAGACATATTTTATTTTTTTGTAACTTAATCCACTTTAAAAACAATACTAAATCAACCACCGAATTGGAAAGAAATAACTGTTGTGGAAATGCCCATCTGCGTTGTGATTGAGGATTTTCTTTAACTAAACAAAATAAATACTTGTGTTAAAAAAACCATACAGAACAGCCCATAAAAAGCCCAACGTGGTAGACGGCGAGCCTACCGACGAAAACGGAGATTACTACCACGTTGGGTTCCAATGCACCGTGGGGTTCGGTTTACCATGACGACTGTTTTAGGATTGATAGTTGCCAGTACATGTGATTTAATAAGATTCAAACTTATTGCCGGCTGTGAACATCGCGCGAGTCGATGCGCAGAACACAAATTAAGGTGTCAGCGGGTTGCGAGGTGAGGTCAATCTTGCGCACTCGGCGCTCGTAGCTAACTTCCGAGCCGCCATTAAGTTTGAATTTATTATATAACAATTGCTTTCATGTACCTACTCGAAATTATTTGTTATTTGTACGAAAACGTGCCAAGAGCAGCACGTGAGATGCGCGCGTCACTGGCGACTTTATCGGTTGTAAAACAATAAGTAACTAATTCGCAATGTGTTATTTTAGACCGCCATTATTGTCCGAAAAATAAAATTGGGCTTCCCAGGTTTAGTTAGTGTAATGCTGGCATACTACGATCGAGGTTAATGTCTTATATCTCTATCTACAACATATATGTATTAGGTTGTGGTCTAATTATTCGGTATATAAACGTACAACCACCTGCTTCAATACCAATTTCGGACAGACAAAGCTGAAGGCATGTAATTTCTTATTGCAGTTGCGTATGCATTGTATTTATCAATAAGTATTAACTTTAATACATTGCAGCTAGGGTTTAGGGAAAAGTAATTTTGCTCTCAAGAATTAAAAGCTGAACAGCGCCTATTACTTTGTCTAAGATAACAACAGTTCAATGTGTTGCCTGTCTGAGTCCAAAAACTATAAATTCCAGCAGTAAACCAGCGTTTCCCTTTTAAAAGGCCCTCGTGAATAGCGGAATAATATTTCTGTAATGAGGCCGTTCCCTTGATATATTGTCTGGTCGTAGTATACCTGGCGTAATTTTAGCTTTCTTGCTATCAGCTATGAAAACTGATAAGAAGTAACTAACGGACCATAAAGTCCCTTATTGTTACTTATTCCCTATTAGTAATAAAGATATCTTGTATTTCACTATCAGGAGTAAAAACAGGGGCGTGATTTGGCTAGAGCGGCAAAACTATGGAAGCCTATTATATAGGTCTGTAGAATCTTCAATAAGCATAGGCTAGACCTCAACCTCACGACCCACCTGCTGAACGAAATCCTTTAGGGACTTGATGGACCATAAAGATAAGATTTTCCATTAATTAGGCTTTATTTTCCTTATAAATTCATTCAGATACAAACGGTAATTAAAATAACAGATTTGTCCTTAGAACATTACAATCAACAATGAATACGGTCAGGAGAGTTGAGGGATACTCGGAAATGCTGGGTGTAGTAGACACTGGTAACTTACACCACAGCAAGTTGCAACTGTCCCACGTGCAACACCACGTTGGGGGCTATTCTCGTACGAGGCGGGGGAACGGCTCAGCTCGGCCCAATCTACAGGACACCAGCGAGACCAACATGTACACTTTTGTGTCGCAATTTTGTCACAAGCCCGCTCTGGTGACTAACACACAAAAGTCTAAGTTGTAGCCGTATTTAGTTTGTACTCTTGATGATTTAAATGAATTTAATTTATTTTCTTATGAATATTCGAAACCATAGGACCTCCACTGCACATTTGGTCTTACAGGTAGGTTTCTGAGTGTCTGAGTGGTTATACTCGTTAAGTGTCCCGCTTTTTTCAAAACCTTGCGACTACAACCTTTATCCAACCTCGGACTTTTATCCGGATGGAAGTTAGTTAGGAAGATGCTGGCAAGCAGTCCAGACTTTTTCTCAAGACCCAATAATTTTATTTGTTTTTATTGTTGAACAAACATTTTAATAAAACTACTCCAATTCCGATTAAAAGTTGTACGCGTTACAATCACCTATGCAAAGCGAACTGGCCCTTCGTAATTCTTTGAAAATTTCAACACGGGTTTTTACGTTTAGATATTTAATCGCTATATTGTGCACTCTTGCACCAAACATTAAGATGTACGTCTTCATTGGAACTAGAGCCGAATAGAGCATTGATATTGCAATATTCTGGTGTACCTACTCTTGGACTTGCAGGCATAATATAGGTTTATGGAGAAGTTTCTTGTTACCTGCTCGAGACGTTTACCTATTATGTTTGGTTTCCCGCTATTCTAATGCCGATTGCCGGAAAGAGGGTACTTACACATATATAAGAAGAGGACATGCTTCTAAATTCAAATTATTAACAAACTTACAAACTGAATATGTAGTTGTTGGACATGAAATTTAGCAATCATTTGTATTCGGAAATGCGATGATTGCCAAGAGACAATAACCCCCTTTTTCATAAAAACTTAAAACAGCGCTGCAGCAACACATTAACTTTTGTATCGCTTTGTCTCTTTAATTCTTGTTGCTGCCGCCATTTGCAAGTAAGTGACAGAACACGTCAATAACTTTAGCGTTGCGTTCGTTTTTATGAATAAGGGGGTAAGAAAATAGCAGCACTGTATAATTTCATCATTGTAGTAAAACTCTTCTCAGATCCTACTCCGAAACCTCATGTTGACTGTACCCACCAGATCGATGTTATCTAATCTACGATGCATGTTATCGAGGTCAACATTAATCGTATGGTAAAATACAAATGATAGAGCTCTTTTTACTACTGTTCTAGTTTTTTTTTTTCTAGTGACTGTTATTACGATTTTCAAATAAGTAATTCTGGTTCCTGATCCATTAAATTGCATATTATAGTTAGTTTGTAGCGGCTGTTATTACGATTTTGGTGCATTTAGGTATCTACATAGTTTTGTTCTTTTCTGATGTATACAAATTATTATTCGAACATTTACTGTTTACTAAATTTTTTAGACCTTTTGTAGAAGTTCATCGATTCGTTCTGCTGGGGAACCTATTTTAACTAGGAGAAATAAATTATGAAAAACTATTATACGAAGTGAGGACATTGTTTGTCCTGGCCAGGGATTGAACTGGTGACCTACGGCAGGACCTCCTGCCATTACGTTATGAGGCTAGTCAAGTATTTGGCAGCCCAGGCTTTGTATAAATATTTCTTAGATTTATCTGTTTCTCTTTATTTCAATACATCGCGTTGCATTTATTATGCGATTGTACAAGATCGATGTTTCACCCATTTTCGTATAAAAGCCAAATTTCTGTCGTATCATCTTTGGCTACCGTCCAATGGCGGTCCAAAAATTATGAGTCATGCAAACATCCATTTAACATTTATAGACTCACAAATCATTACATGTTCCGAAGAAATTATCGTTATGTAACCTAATTACTGTAGAGGAACTACTAAACTTATCATTTCGTTATTTGACAGTCATTTCTTTTGTGTCCTACTAATTATTAGAACGACGCATAATCGTGCCGTCATTTAGCTTTCAGCGAAGAATTGTCAGCTTTTGTGTTATAGTCTTAAAATGTATTTTCGTTTATACGTATGACACTGCGTACGTGCGATGTCAAGTTCAAATTCCGTGAGAACAATATGGAACAATATATTTTTAATCTTTTTTTAATGTAAAGTTCGTTAACTTGGGTGATCAGTTTTATGCATCCGATATCCCTTGGTAACCATAGACAGCTTTTTTTCTTAAACCCACAGACCGCAGGGTGAGGTTTCTTTATCCCATTTATTTAAGATTACTACGGGTGCTGCTGTAGGTAAGGAGAAGGCCTATGACTGTGATATCAATAGGCTTACTAGAGCTAAGAGTTGCTGGATTCCATAAAAATAGGGATGAGTTTATTTTGGAATCTAAAAATCAAAACGTAGTACTAACGTACGTACTTAAGGACAATATTTCGGAAAATTTTAAATCTTCTGAACTGTGATTTCAAACAAAGACCGCTAGCCAGATTTTCGGCTGAGCGCTTCTTTACGTACCAAGCAACAAATTGACATGTCTGATTTTATTTTTCAACGACTTTGTTTTGCTCGACATAAACTTAATTGCGGCTTCCCTATGAAGTTTTCCTGATCCTTTCTTTTAGAGAGCTCTACAAACCTGCAGGTCTTTACCTGTAAATTTTTTGCCATGTGATTCACTCTTAGTTTAGGTGTTTGGTCTCTGAATCTTCGCTCTGTACTAGTTCCCTAGGCGTCAGTGATTAACCCTTAACAACGGCGATAACGACATCTCGGCCATGACGCTAACCGCCAATAAGCCGACCATTGTGGTCTGATTGGCCCTCTTGCATTGTGCCTCAGATTGATCGCTTCCTGCGCGGTGTCGCGAATGCCAAGTGCCAACAGGTTATGCGACCTTGGCGGAGCGAACTCGCTTGAGGAAAAACGCCCAAAATAACGATCTACTTTGCCTACTTCCTATTCTTTTAATCATTTACGTTGAACGGTTGTAATGATACGTATTATAAACGGCCAGTTTTGGTATTTGAGACGTTTAAATGGTCCTCTCAGTGTGTCATTTACCTGTCAAAATAGTCGTACATATTACAATTAAAGAGCTTGCGTGGTGGCCTAGTGGATAAGCACTCTGGCACGGTGTCCGTGTGGCTCCCAGTTCAAATCTGGCCGGAACACTTACTTTGTGATAATTTAAATAACCTGTTGTTAACCCTCCAGTTATGGGACACCGTTAAATAAAACCCAAGGAACAAACCCAAGCAACCCAGATAACGGGCGGTAGGCTAGCCTCTTACCGCGAATTCTAAATGTTCCGTTCATCATGACAGCAAAAGTCAGCGTGGCTACTACCCTGAAACTCTATCGACCCTGAAATATAGTCGTAGGCGTATGCATGTTTGGTTATTACATTAAGAACAATATTTCACAGGTAATGACAGAATGTTCAAGGAAATCTTTCATTTCCTATCAAATTACCTGTCATTTGCATGTAGCCTGCGACTCTACTAGGAAGTATAATGGGCTGACATATTATAATAGCTGATGGTGGAGACTGGCATTAACGATGAGTTGCACTAACAGACCTGCAGCCACCGTTGCTAATTATACAGATTTTCAAACGTAATAGACTAATTCAATAACACAGTTAAATGACATGACCTCTAGACGGAAATTGCATCAAATAGACAAAACTACTAAATTGGTAGTTTCCACCGCGTTCTATTGTTATGCTACGGTTGGATAACAATACCGGTTAATGTTTATTAAATAACAAATGATTATAGCAACAAGTGGCAATAATTTGCAGAGTGTTTCCAAAACATATGCTCGTTGTGTCCAAACATTAGCGCGGTCAAGTCGCAACGTGAGTTATCCATAACACTTGCTGAAGTTTTAGAAGGTTCTTATTAGTCTTCTAGTTCATGTCAAACTTACAAGAGGCCTAAGGACTAGACCTCGAACAAGCCTCTCATGAGTCTGTTTCGAAAATGTCTGGTTGAGTATAACTGCTGAGTATCTTGACGGTTCATTTCAGAGACAAATGACTAACACCGGTTTGGTAGAGTCATAGCTCTCAATGGCCATCTCAGGCCGTCGTGGCCCCGTGGTGGAACTCTCTGCCTTGGAGCCGGTGTGGTCGCGGGCACCACAAATTAAATCTGGCCAGTAAACCTACTTCATGATCATTGTAGAATTTGTGGCTAAATCTCCGGTGAAAGAAAACACCGATAAAACAAGCAAGCAACCCGGACAATGGCGGTAGACTTGACCACGTTGGGTTCAAAATTAGCTCGGCGAAATGCGGGCTTCTGAATGGTTAGCTATTCGTTAAACTTCAGATTGGTTGATTCGATTTTGACAACATGAAAGCACCCACTATTGACAGTCTGTCAGTAAAAGTGGTAAGGAGATGACAAGTGAGAGATAAGATTGACGATGATGATCAAAAGTTTACTGACAATGATCCTGGTAGTTTAGAAAATTCGGGTTATCTCGTATTTTAGCGAGGACCCTTACTCAAGCTTTTCAACATGAAGCTATTCATTTTGTTCTGCGGACTATGAAGTTCAAGCTGTTGTTTTTCTCGGTTCGGCGCGGGAGTCCTTCAAGTGGAAAAACTGCTATGTTTAGAAAGAGTATGTAAGATTCGATAAGGATAGCCTGAGTCCCATGACGTCACCGGCGCAGCCGCAGCCGGGACGGCAACGTCGCACCAAATGTTTTGTAAATAGAATCTTCGACGCGATTGTGGCACGAGCGAGACGGTCATATTTTACATGAAAGAGACGAATGTAAATCGGGACAAAGTGAACTCTACTACTTGGGATTATGGGTTTTGATTGTTACGTTAACAGTTAGGAAGTGTTGCACTGTTTCTGTGCAAGTGTTCCATATTGATGAAAAGTAATTTTAGAGACGATTTTTAAAAAAATGAATGGTTTTCGTTTTTTGGTGTCAATGACAAGAATGTAAAATAGAGAGGTACTTGGTCTATCTAGTGCGTTATTCGAGATACGATTTCTTAAAATTTACTCCAATATGTAAAATTGAACCAGCTTCTTTTATTTTGTCATGTCCAAAAGTTAGTCAAACTATTGAAAACTATCCCGAATTTCGAGTTGCCAGTTTAATTTTCTGGGATATGCCGTAGCACTCAGACCAAGTCGCAACTAACGTTAACAAAATGGTACTTATAAAAGGAATACCTTATCTACCTTCCTAGGGTAGGTACCTACATGGAATTTGCCTCAACTACGAGTAGCAAGCAGGTCAAACTACCGCGGAAGCCGTGTTCCACTGAGGGTTTAGAGATTATGGCTCACCTTATTAAAACTTCTAATTAATTTAAAAACGTTGCTACTTCATGAGTTGTATTATCTTTCGTAGTCGACAGATCAAAAACCAAAAACTTTACTGTCCTCTTAAAATCGATTCCAGTAACCTTTAACTCTACCAATAGCCTTTTTGATAAGATTCCTATAAGTAGGTAGGCCCAACAATAACGCAGTTTTTGGGAAATGCTGAACAAAGTTTAAATTGATTACACTCTTTAAAAAATAGATTCCCTATTTTATCAATTTCAATATAGATAATAATCTAAATCAGCCATTTCCGTCCCACTGCAGGGCATAGGCAACGCTTTGGTACTAGATATCTTTATTACAGTCATATTCAAATCAAAATAGTACCTTCATGCTATCCCAATCCTGGGAAAAATTGTATGTTTTGAAAAATCTGGGAATTAACTTTCTTGACCGCTTGCCTTCAGACCGAGCACACTAACCACGGTAATGGAATTACCGCCCTCTAACCATTCTTTCCTAATCAATTCGAATGATAAGTAATCAATTAGGTAATCGAGAACAAAAATGTGAGAGTCCGTGCCCCAGTACCTAGAGCACAAGTCGATATCTCCGCAGATATATTCCTTTATGCCGTCCTAAGGGAATACCTACACGGTAAAACTAATCCATTTTATGACGTTATAAACTTTTACGTACCGTCTAATTTAATTACACGTCAAACTTTATGGACACAATAAGAACAGTTGAAAATTTTAATAAATAAATAAGTGGAAGGCGGTACGGGGTGGCTTCGAAATCCTCCCGGGGTCGATGAACCTTCGACCGCCCCCCGGCGCGCTACTCCCTCCCAAGTAGGTATCGAACCTTCGCGGATGCAATGTGTCTTATACACAAATTACTAGGAAGTAATTTGGGGGAAAGAGGAAATTTTAGAAGTTTTTTTCTAGAGGAATTGTTCTGCTTCAACTTCTGTCTCGTTGGAACTCGCATTTGAGGCTTTCCAATCACATCACTTAGGTACGAAATGATAAGTATTGTACAAAGATACATTATTCTCATCGTCGTGTTACTAAGAAAACCTAGTGAGAGCAGGCAAATTCGAACAAAAGGGGGAGTCGTTGTGTTGACAGTTTTCAGCAGATGCTTCAGTGACGACCAAAAATGAATCAGCATAAAACATAATGAAATAGTACATTGTTATCCTAGGGGTGAAAGTAACTTATTTAGTCCCGAGACGGGGTTTGGCGCCCGGAACGAAGTGAGGGCGCCAATAGTTCGAGGGACTAAATAAGTCTTTAACCCGAGGTAAACACTGTGCTTTTCATTACAAATACGAGGAAAGTAAAAATAAAAACATGAATTAATTCATGAAGATCGAATTGCCCCTTTTCCGCCTATTTTGATTGTTTTTTTTTCTGTGGCCGGCCGGCTATTCAGCCATTATTTTTTATTTTCATCATTGGAAATATGGTAAATATTTTGCTCAAAGCTAAGTTATTTTGAAGAAATCGTTGAAACTTAATTATAATAAAGTTATTTAAAAAATGTAAATTCTCTAATCAATACTTAACTTTAAGTTATTTCAAATTTTACATCGTGGCTGTATAGAAAGTTGGAACATGGTTCAATAGTTAAGTGAAAAAGAACTAGTTTTTTTTTAAATAATATGACAGCTGTCAGTTGAAAGTGATTCTCCCTAGGGATGAAAAGTATTACTTTCAGCCCGCTTCTCAGGTCAGTAATGACCTACTTTCAGAGTATGAGTAATGAAAAATAGTTTTACATCTCACATCACTGCATACTGTCAAGAAATTATTAGAAATAACCTCATTCATGTAGTAGAAGTAACTGATTTCTGAGTGTAGGATTTGAAAATTGTTTTTGAATGGTGTTAGGAATTAGGAGGCGACAACGTCTACTGGTGTATCGTTAGTTTACGTTATATAAAATGATTAATCTAAATAGACTTTTTAACTAGAAGGCTGTAGGTAACTTTTTTCTGAATAAACTTAAACCACTTTTAAAATTACGATGAGCTACCTTGTAAATTAGGCGAAGCCCGTCTCTTGCGAGAAAATACGATTTAATAGAAATGTTTAAAGCGACCCAACAAAACATTTCAAAAAGAAATTACAACAATCTTGAATGAGATGGTAATCAAAAATTCTAGTGGAACAAGGACACAGATACACATGACGATACTAATCTCACATTACATCTACTCTAAACACTACGTAACTACACAAACAAGAACACTACGAAGACAACAAGGAAGATTAGAAATATGCAAAGTAAAATAAAGATAGTTAAAAATGCCAAAATAAGAAAGAAAGAAGGCGAATAGAAAAAGCGTGCAGTGGCGCAACGAATAGTAAAGGAGAGTACGCACTGCGAGCCGGGAGAAAAGACTGGTAGTTACCTTGATGTCTTGTAAGACCTGTGAACAATAGACACACATTTAGTGTACGTTCAAAATATTCAAACTTAAGATTAAAACATGTAGCGCTATAAAAATTCTACGTTTAAAGAATAAGAGGGCTTAGTCCGTCCTAACTCGTAGAGCGGTATATTCTGTTCCATCTATGCTACTTATGTATAATTTTAACCTTAAGCGAAATTTGATGAAACTGTCGACGTAATAAATCTACAGACGTAACAGAAATATACCAAATGTCAAATACAATATTCAATGTGTAATGTAATTTTAAATATAATATTTTCGTTTTCCAAATACATTTTTAATCCCTTAATTCTACAATTTCACACGTTTCTAGAGCTGTAAAATAAAATAAAACCGTCTGCATGGGCCACCTACCTAATTTCGAGTGACGATTTAGAATACAAGCGCAAGTAAGTAGCAAATTGACTTACGGTGTTTCTAATTTCCGTTATTTTTTTTGAAAATGTCTACAATTCGAATTTTACTCAAGCCGTGTTTGTTTATAAACACTCCAAGTACCTAAATGTCACCTAGTTTTTCTTAAATGCAGTTAATTCATATAATTTTGTAGCGTACATATACCGAACTGGTGCTGAAAACACAACTTTTTTCATAAAGCGACATATTTTTAGCGTTCCCCGGCGAGTTTTTAGATGGCTTCGGAGTATGTATCCAATTTTAAAGTTTGATAACAAAAGGCGAAAATTTGGAAATGAAAAAGTGTCAAACTAAAGTGGATGAAATGCATTTGTTTGTTAACTCTCGATGTAGAACCTCATTCGGCTGAAAAATTCACTCTTTGCACCGGAGGTATTCATAGCACTTATTTTGATTGCTCACTAGTTGTCTCGGCAGACGTCGTTCTGTCGAATGTTACTTATTGAACTTTCGCACCTTTTAAACCTTTCCTGGACCTTCACAAATATTTCAAAACTAAATTTATTCAAATCGGTCTAGCCGTTTACGAGATTTAGCGAGACTAACGAACAGTCACTCACGAACACTCTCGCCTAGTAGGTTTCGTGGCTCGTTTTGTACCGCAAGGTAGCTAAGCTTACAAGTGCCGCGAGAGACGCGGATGAAGCGAAGCGAGTTAGCACTGTCGTCTCCTGTCTCACCACAACTAATAAGGTGCTGTCACATATTATCCCACCGCTACAAAATTATATATATCTCTTAAACTAATTACACGAGTTAACGCGTGACAAAATTTGTTGCTGTGAGCATTTCAGGCCAGCTGAGCATCACGTCCTATCCGAATGTATACTTACGCCTATGTCCTATCATGAACATCTGTCCCAGGTATCAACTTATGCAAGCGCATACATCAAATAAAAATAGACTAAACTTAGCTAAAGCTACGCTCAGTTTAGGTAGAATTAGATTGCATCCATCGGTGCAAGATACTCGTATGTATGTATCGTGGTTATTCAAGTTGAAAAACAACTGAACGTTTGTTTACAAATGTGACGATAAAAAGTGTCAGCACTACCTCACTTAAACAAAAAGCTTTGAATATTATAAAACACACATTTCCACGCTAACAATTCAATTGCACAAAACGGTTGCAATATTCTAAACAGTTACGTGACTCACGCGCCGTTTGAATCACATATTAGTCAAAACACGGTCTAGACAACGGTAGCCTCATTTATAATTCATTTACAGTTTTTCAACCGGCGGAATAAATCAAACGGCGGGCCTAAGTGAGTCCGGCTGTCCGGTTTTTTATCTCGTACCGGACCGGCCGTCCGGTCGATATCCTCATGTCTGATATCAGACGTCTGCTTGAATACCACGTGTTTTGCTAAAGGATTTAAAAGCATTTGCTTATCTGGTAAAGTGGCTTTTAATTTCAATCAAATTAAGCTCAGCCAATTAAGATAATGCAAATATGCAGCGTGTAAGTGCGTTACATTATTTGAGAACCTTGCATTTATAATTGATGACTCGTTGAAATCTTATCTTTTGTCAAAGGTAATTGTTTAATTGCTTTTTAATTAGTTGTCTGATTAAATCAAGCTTCATTTAAGACCACGGTAAGAGTAGATAGAAGATTGCTAGAATACACGCTGTAAGATTAAATGTTAATTAAGGACTAAAGTACACAATTTAAGTACTAACTCAATTTAAAGCATTTCGTGGATTCATACAAGACAGACTTGGGATTGATTATTCATCATCATGTCAGCTGAACGACGCTCACTGCTGGGCATAGGCCTCCCCCAAGGACTGATTTTTACCTTCTCTTAAGGCTTCTCTTAAGCTATAAAAAACAGGCCAAGCGCGAGTCGGATTAGCGCACGAAGTGTTTCTTACCGTCCATCAAATAAAAAATTGGTTTTTTTATTTATTTCGAAAGGTAATAGATATCTACAAATTCTGTGACGAAAAAATATTCCTATAGCGGCAACGAAAATACATAATCTGTGTGAATTACAGCTTTATAGCTATCACCGTTTCTGAGATACAGCCTGGTCAGACAGACAGACAGAAACGGCTTAGTTATAGGGTTTCAGGCACGGAACCCTAAAACAGAAGACGGACTTTTTTAAAAGTCTCCAAAGAAGGTATTCCGTCCTCATTAGACAAGACAACGGTTGACAACAGAAAGATCGGAAAGTCGCCGGTTATTGACCGCTCGGGTGTCGACCGGCTGGTCCCAAGAGGCGACTGGATCTACCATTACTGTTGAGGCAGGTCAGGGGCAAGGGCGTGGTGTGAAAAATAGCCCCCGGGGGCGAAAACACTTACGCAAGGACGGGGTAAGCTCTAAGGATCGGATTTGTTCCGCTTGACTCGAGTATCTTTCAGGACAATGCCGTTTGGTTTTTCCTTGAAAGGTTAGTGTAACAAGTTAAGACTTTTATGAGCTTGAGCTTTATAGAAACGGTTCAGCAAGCTTTTCAGTTTTGCAAAAAAAAACGTACTTTGTTTTCTTTTCGAGAAACGCGTTTTTGTGCATTGAATTTTCCGGAAGCTTTTGAAAATAATTGAGCAATGAAAAAAACGAAAGGTGTTCCCGCAGTTTCCGCGCGGGGTGACATTTGGACAAATTGGGCAATTCGCTTGCGTCGCGCGTTTGAGCATTACTTTCACGCATGGTCTGTCTTGCCTTAAGACATAATAGCTTACCGGCAGATGATGTAGAGTGATGGATGAGAAATAGGAAGAAATCATTCTTAAATTATGAAAATTAACTATTATGTCATATCTATACATATTGTTTTCAAAACAGGCCTAACTTTAAAGAAAGATCACGCTTACAAAACCTTAATAAAATTGTTTTGACAGCTACAAAGTAGTTTCATTTCAACTTTCAGTCAAAATGCCTACGTGCAAAATTATGGCATGTTATTTTGAAACGTGCAGCATCTTGTATTTTCCGAAAAATGTGTGGTGTTGAATTGAAGTATGTAAGTATAGTCATCCAGGGTAATCGTGAACAGTGATAATTGACAACAAGCAAATAAAAGTGTGAACGATCAAAAATTTTTTAGGTTCTTTATCACCCCTGTTTAAAATTGTTTACAGTTACCCTTGTGGACTCTACATGGTTTTGCCAAGGATTTACTAAAATTCACTAGAAGTCACATTATTTTTTTGGCAATAAAAGACCAAAAGAGGTAAGGTATCTGAAGTTCATTAGATCTAGTGATAAAGTCCCTAGGACGGCAACACTCCCGCGACGGGCAGGTTGCAAATCCACGACGCTTACACACTGCAAAAATACGGCTGGCATGTGTAAACGCCTTTAGGGAGCCTAAGTGCAATGCATGGTAGGCAGATAGTTGTTAACCCTCCCGAGTGCGGCGTCTGGCGCGCGTCTGCGGCCGTCCGGCGGCCGGCCCGCATCCGGCACGTACGGGTTCACGCGCCGGTTAAATATGTTTTTATCGCGCCATGTTCATAAGTTTACGCTCAGAACGGGAAGTTTAGCGCAGTTTGTTTGTATTGTGATTTAGTTGCGATTATGATACTGTTTTGATTGTACGAGTATTTCGCATAAAATGAGCCCAAAAGTGGCAAGTCATGTTTTTTTTCGACTAATTAAGAAACCTGAAAAAGCGTCCAGGTTTTCTCCCTCTTTTCGTTTCCAAGATGAATTGTATCTAGACCAGGGTTTTTGTACCACCCGGAAGGTGTTTCCTATGCTACACCCCTTTGCAACTGTCTGAACTCGCAGAATTCGTTAAAAAATGGATTGTTTCTCTTGAATTTTACAACCCAAAACATTTATATGGTCTATATTGCATGGTACAGGGAGGGCTTTCTACTGTCTGTTTCAGAGTTCGGGGTTCTAGCCTCATTAATGTTGAGAGTGATGTTTGGAAAATTAGGCATTAGTTTCTAACTTCCGTCGAAAATTAAATGTAGAACCACTATATTTGCGTTGCTTTAAAATAGACCTTATTTATGTTACAAACGAAATAGCTAAAGAGGTATTTCATTATAAATTTTATTGCGGTAGACGGCAATAACCGCGCGTCGTGTCCTACGCCAGACAGCGCGGCGCGTTGGGAGGCGTCGGGATGCGACGCGTCGCGTGTCAGCATATGACACATTAATCCGCACAGTCACTCACTAGACTCACCACTCACTAGCCTGCTTCAGCGAACAGTATGGCAAATGTGTTTACTCTTTTCGATCTTGAATTCGACTTCAATTTCATGTGAGTAATTTCCTACGTCCGGTTTTCAGTCGCCGAACAGTCTAAACCTCCTTGAGCAGAAACAGGGTTATAAAAAAAAGTATTCAAGTATGTTTATCCCTTGTCTAGTTCTCATGCTTAGTGGACTGTGGAATAATGTCAATTAATGATTTATTAATGTGACGTGACTATAGTGACGTTATAACACACAAGAACGCACAAACTTTGCAGGATACAAAGGTTTTTTCTCAATTAGCGTTCCCACACAAATAAACATACCTACAATATGTATTATTTACCTCGCCATGGTATCGCGACATCTGTCTCCTTACTTAAAAAAATCCAAACATCAAAACGTCTCCCTAACTTTTCTTTAACTTTCCGTCAATCTATTTATACCCGCGTTCACAGATCAAACGGCGTGTTTACAAACACGGTGTCATTCATGTCCCGCTCCTATCCGCCTGACATTCCGCCGCGTCCCACGACAGATCCCCTGACAGCCCTCTGATCCCGCCCTTGAACTTCCCGCACGAACCCACAATAGGGACGTTTACCTCACGCGAGATATTGTATTTATTTCGGTCGGAATTCGAAACGTTTCTCAAATACAGAACGTCTTGTTGGACATTCTTGATCTTATTCTCGTCAATGGTTAAGTTAACTTGCTATTGTCTCTTTCGCTGACTGAAAAAATAAAACCTCAGCTAGTCCAGACTGTTGTGCACAGGTTTCCCTTCGATTAAGGTGCATGCACACAAATGTAAAATTTAAAGTAAAAACGGGAAAACGGGAAAAAGACAGTCAGTAACTTTTAGGCCGGTGTTTAAGAAGACGTAAATGACCTCCAGGGTAAATTTTGTTAAATTTATAGTTAACACTTCGCGAAGACTCTTGTGTAGGTGGAGTCATATATGTCAAGCGTAACTTAGCTTGTGGATAATGACGTAGACTGCATAGATAAAAGGTTAAAGAAAAGTCAACGTGTGAGGTTCTATAATCTATACGTTGTGGTAGGTTGATTTTACTATTTGCTCTTGTGTAACATAAGCATTCGCAAGCTACTTATTTATGACAGCAATGATAGTGGTTTTATTGCCAGTGAATTATCTTTATTCGAAGTCATAAATGTTTGTTTAGCATCAGTTATTAAAGCAAAAGCTATTATTAACCTGTGTCTCACCGATCCGTTCCGTCAACTATAAAAATGTTTGCGTTTGCATTCAGGGTTATTTTAAAATTAGGTTTCTAATTACCGTTGCGGTTATTCGTAAGAAATACACATTTCTCGAGAGAAAGTGGAAGGTTTGCTTAGCTGGTGAAAGTTTGAGCAACAATGCATTCATAACGGTGAGCCCTTATTGCACTCTTACAAGAACTATTTATTACGATGATTGTGCATTGTTTTTATGCACGTTTGTTTCTTTTACGACCGAAGAAGGTAATAATTTAGTCCTATAACTCATCAGATAAGATCGCATTACTGCCATAATTTATTGGAATCAAATAATGATATTCATGCGTTATTAAATGTTCTCACAATTTTTGTTACCATTTTGACGCAAAATAAACACAATAAAGGTAGCAGCCGTAAGACTGGCTAATTGTAGTTGATATGACTCGTAAAGTCAATTATGGCCCTCATGAAAATGTTCGGAATTAAAATTTACGCCGGCGTATAAAAGCTACGTAGACACAAATGGGCTGACTTTCGTTCTTCCTACCGTTTATAGTTTCATTAATATTTACGATCGAGTAAAACCATCTGTAAAGTTAAAGAAGATTCGACTCCAGAGCGTAAAATTTTCTCTGATTTTAACAATTATCGAATTATTTAAATGCGTTTGCTGTATTATTTTGAAAAAAACGTATTTTTTTTAGTTTTCACTATTACTTAACAAAAATATGTCATACTTTTGAAATATTTGCACGTGTAGAGCTTAATTAAAGCGAGAACTATCAGAATTAATATATTGTTTCAAAATTGCCGTCGCGCGTTCACTCTTAATTTATAGCCTTTAATGCAACACGGAAAAGGTGTAACGTGGACAAAAGTGAAAATTTATAGCTTTCAGCGTACAGCGAATTTTCCAATTATCCAGACTCCGGCGCGCTGAGGACAATATTGATTTTCACTTTTTGTCCGGCGACCGCGGCCAGACGGCTTTACTAGCGTGTAGTCTCGTTTTCAAAATGCGGTGCATTAATGAAATCAACGCTTGCACTTTTCGGCTTTCAAAAGTGCATGGAAGAGCTATTTTTAATATTATTTCAGCATCATATTTAGACCTGTTTCTTGCAAGAAGTGCGATTGACCCTTTAAAGAGAGAGAAAAAAGTTTCTTTTTCTGGGACGAATACAAAAAGGGCGACCTAAATGCATGTTGGACTATAAAGTATTTACTATAATGAGCTTGTTATAAAACCAATTGCCGCTGCCTGTGTATTAGGAGTATAAAATCGACGTAGTTCATCAATGGATGCGAGTAGAAGACTCCATTTTTCAAACGAATCTAAAAATAGAATTACCAAAAAGTATTCGCTTGTCATTGATTGGACATGTGTGGCCAAAAACACAGCATGTCTGATTCCGGCGCGGTTTACCTTGACAAGATTACGTAATTGTAATCAACGGCATGCTATAAATTCTAATGTGCCTATTTAAATATGCTTCTGAATAATAAGGAAGTAACAATTTGTTTTATTAAATAGTCGTTCATCTTTATTAGCAGTTTAAAAGATTTGAATCAATGGCATAACTAGATTATGTTTGTATGCCTAATAAATATCTCTTAACATCTTTTATACGTGGTAATTAATTTGTTACTAAGGTAAACTTGTGCTATGGGTGTCAGAGACCCATAAATAATGTTGAATTATTTCTTCAATAATTTTGAGAGTTACAGACAGACACCCGGGCCTAGAACAGACACAAACGTTCATATAAATGTGCTGTCTGCGAATGTTTATGAGCAAGATTACTGTCAACAGAGCCAGTTATCTCTATCCGATGCTTGATTTAGTGATGATAGGCAAAGTAGCATAGCGACAGGCGTGTTAATGTGGCCAGCGAGCGTAAGGCGTGCAGGCCACGTGTCTTTATTTACACCACAATCAAACACCGACCCGGCATAACGCACGATCGCCGACTCTCAATGAATCGAGGCCGCGTGAGAGTGACCTAAATTTTTATTCGCCATGCACACACGCTATGTCGCGCCGTGTGGCAACAACTGGCCCCCGACGCTAACCGGGACGAGTACCCCACGCATCGTTTTCGAATTTCGAATGCGAGAATTATATTTAGGCTTCTTTTTTTATCTATTGGCTGGCCAGTGACATGGTGACAAGCTCTAGAATGAGAATTGGGATAGAGACCAACTGGCCATCAATAAAAAAATAATTGAACAGGCACGCTTTTTTTCTTTGAGAATAAAAAAAGGCCTTTTAAATACCTATGTGTTTTGAAGGAATAATTTACACTTGCTCTTTTGCTGTCAAGTGTCACCCTTTTAAAAAATGAGCATTTGGCAATTTGTTTTCTTCATCAAATAATGAGATCTAGGTGAGATGTACGCTTGTGTTTTATTTATTTCTATTTTACATGAGTAAATTAAACTTTGGGTATTGTGCTTATGAAGCCAGCCGCATGAGGTCAGCAATCTAATATTTCTCTAACTCATATCGCTTCTAATTTCCTTGAACTAATCTAATTTGTTAATGATCGCGGTATTATTCCTGGTATGGTAATCTCCTTGGTGTCACATTATTCAGCCTCCATCCTCATAGACGGTCATTCATACGATTAGCTAGAATTCATGACGGCTCAACCGAATGCGCGCCGAAAATAACAATTATTGTCTGTAAGTTTTCGGATCTCGTCTTAAAATGTTATGACTTCACTAAAACGGGGCCATTAGATAACGTTATCGCCGCTATCTAAGTTTGCAGAGTTGTGTAAACGCATCGCGATAACCGCGATATGCTGCGACTATGAATAGGGACGGAATTTTGGTTTTTACAACACGATGATAGCAGAGAACCTTTAAAAAAGTTGTCTGTGGTTTTAACCTTTTTTTAATCTGCTGAAATATGCCATGGGCCATATTATGATGGACAAAATATGGCCGCTACCTATTTTGTATGGCCTTTATCTTTCACGTTAGGTTTTGTGCTCTGTGAACCTAAACAATATTAAACTGATTACACAGATAAGTGCCTTACGTGATAAGATCATTGACGACATGAATTTTTGAACTCTAGGTCAAACTCATTTCAATTCGCTGCAATTTTGGCCATTAATTATAGTGGCGATATGATATCTGGATTTTTTACCAGACTTCAGAGAAAAAGAAGGAAGATATCAATCCAATGTTTTTTATAGGTTTGATTATTGTATTCTTAATCGTCAGTTTAAAGTAGAGAAGTCTTGAAACTGACGCTGTCACGTAAGATGTACAGTCAACAGCACATCAGGTTACCCTATTTCCGTTTTTTCTCTCGCTCTTGCCAAATGACATTTCTTTGCAATAGAGCAAGGAGGACTGACTGGAAATGCATGTGGGATGTGGCGTCCACCGTACTCATACCTATGACATAAGAACTGAAAGGAACAGAATAGACCTTCAGTGGCCGCCTAACTTACAGCGACTCATTATAACTCACTTAAAAAATTTCTGTAATTTCAATGATTGTGATGATTTCGATGATTTGAAAAGTGCACATACTTAGGTATGCCCTCAACTATCATGGTAAAGATCTGACAGTTATATCAATCCTGCTGATCGTTAGATCAGCGGCTTCGAAGGTAGCTGGCCGGGCGTCCGAACCGCTGGTAGAGACCCAATTCGGCTCTCGATATGTTGATTATTGAAGCATTTATGAAACAATAAGTTGATGTTAAATTCAAGATACATCTTCATCAACATCAACAGCCGTATGACGTCCTCTGATGAACTTAAACATAGTTATATTACCATAGTATTCTTTTCAGTGACATATTTATTTTTTTAAACAAGTCAAACAGTCACGTTTTTGTGTTCAAGTCTCTACATTTAGTGATTAGTTATTTCCAAATTCAAAGTGTGCATAAATATTTTAAGAGTTCTCCAGGGTCCAATCATCAGACCCTACATGATAATCATGGGACCCCCTAGGGAACAAATGAAAAAATAAATAAATTGGAA
Organism: Udea ferrugalis; assembly: GCA_950022985.1. Classification (NCBI taxonomy): domain Eukaryota; kingdom Metazoa; phylum Arthropoda; class Insecta; order Lepidoptera; family Crambidae; genus Udea; species Udea ferrugalis. The sequence continues at coordinate 3,410,523 of OX465521.1, forward strand.
AGCCTTTGGGTAGCCATGGGCAGCCAAAAACAAGAGCCGCTCGAAGACATGTAGGAAGCATAGGTTGACAGAAGTTGACATTAGAAGTCGACAGATCGGCGACAAGTCAAGATGACATGAAATGACATTTTAAAACATTGATGGGGCTTTCTTTCAAAATGTCGCTGGGCGGCGGGTTGCTGTTTATCATGACTACCCCCCTCTTGCATCTTTCAGTAAGTGTCCAATCAGGAAACGTAGGCACATTAAAATACCTATAGCAATGAATTGGAAACCTCTTCGAAATCAGTTAAAAATAATATTTCTTAGGTAGGTATTTCACAAGAACCTACAATATTCCCAGATAGCGCTTCCTAGGCAGGTAGGTATCTTAATTTTTTCTATTCGGTTGTTTTACACCCCTTCTCACCTCAAGTAGGTAACATGTACCTACCTACATTTATTATCAGTTTTTTTATAGTGTGGGCGGTTTAACAAATGGATTTGCACTGCGACGTGAGTGTTAATCTCGTTTAAACATAATTAAATTACAATGGATATGACATTAGCGTTGAAGTAGTGCATATTTCTTGTTACTGATATCAATATTACTGCGGTAGGTGGGTGTCTCTTTTTTTCATGCTATATTTTATTTATCGGTAAAAATTAACTAACGAAGTCCAAATTATATTAATCTATCATGATTTCAAAATGTTACTTTTTAAGATTTACCCCTTTTAATTAAGTATCCTACTTAGTAAAATTATTTTCTTACATACATACACCATTTATTTGACAAACTTTCATGGAACTATCTTTTTCTGTCTTAGCTTTTGATTCTTCGGCCTTGCAATTTCAATAGCATAAACAAACTTCAATTATTTACAAACTTTTAAAGGTTAGAAGGCTCACCACGGCAAGATTCATTTGCATATACCTACCTACGCAGTACTAAAAAAAATACCGCTAGTGATGTACCTCTTCTTCAAGACCACCATGTGATTGACTGACTCCAGCACGCTCCACATCTATCGCGCTCGCGTGCCGTCGGGAGTATTGACCTTTACACTATAGCGATTTAGCGCAATACCTATAACCGGTTTTCTTTTCCCACCGTACCTTTATTCTTCTATTCATTTACCATTTCATTAATAAAATAAAAACTAACCTGCACAGGAATCTCCTGGTCACTCAGAAAATCCAAGGTCGCCACAAAAAAAAAAGTTAATAAGAAAAATAAAATCACAGCACACGCGTTCGAAATTCGAAAGTTTGAAAAACGCGGGAAACGCGATAGTGATGTGCACTGCCGATCGGCGGTCGATAGGTGCAACGAGTCGATATGTTACGTTGTTACGTGAGGCACGTTGCTCGCCGCACGTGACTGGGGCCCGTGTGCCGGAGCGAGCGCCGCCGCCCCCCTCCCGACCGCGCGCCGCGCCCCCCACACACACAGCGACCAGACGTTTGATAAACAAATTACAAATTTTACGTATACACACGTCGGAGGAACGAGAAGCTTTTTAATAGGCTGTTTAACAAGTCTTTCCAAGGATCCCATTTTGATTAAAACACTGTTGGCAGAAGGTTTTAAAAACATACTTTAGTAGCGATAAAGTTGAGATGTAGGTGCCTACCCTAAATGTAGAACGGTGAAGGATATGGCTATTAGAAATAAATTCTCATCCATTGAAAACAAAACAAAAATATGTGGTTTTCATGTCGCTAAGTTGGTTTTGTTGTGATTGATTTATTAAGATGATGATATGATTGATAATAATTGACTAAGTAAATTGAAATAAATAAAAACATGTGTATTTTTTTGATAGAAAAGAGTTTTTGAATATTTCATCGTAACTTCACTTGTAACGTGGTGTGTGAATTACGTAAGTATGTCCTAGTAATCTATGTAGTTTAGGCACTACGACCATAACTAGGTAAGTTACATATCTAGTGGTCAACATGTCGGAAATAAATAAATTCATAATGGCGAAAGTCCCATGAATGTACTCATTAGAAAATTATTGGAAGTACTACACCCTCAGCTTAGATAAGCAAACATTAGCCACGTTCTGTTATATTCAAATAAAAAGGACTGAATAAACAAGAATAAGATTTTAAAGCAAAATTCAGATAGCTCTACCCTTTTTTCAAGTGTCTGAGATCAATTTACCTTTTGATTACAATATTACAGCACGGGGCATTTTCGTGCAAGTTTGTAAATACTTATCTATGCTGTTTGTTTTCTGAAACTAAGCGACTCCGCTAACTTAAAATGCTTTTTGGCAACTTAGACTGAAGTATGTCGTATTCTAAATAAAATAATAAATAATTTGCATGTAGTTTTCTTAATGATAAGAGACGAATTTGTTTTCATTAGAGTTTCCGTTAATGAGCAATTAAGTCGCTACGAGTTCCGGCGAGGCGCGCGTAGCGTCGTAGAGCTCTACGGGCACCGCTCCGAGGGCCTGCTACACTCAGAATCGGAGCAGAAAAACCGACAAATTCATACCTTTGAAGGCTATTTTCCAAACTTTTCTATGAGTACAATTCATTGAATAGTTACCTAAACTAGGCTTTATCTTTGTATGTAGAGTAGCGTTGATTTTTCTTTTAGATTTTAAGGATTTGTGGCAATTTTGCCTAAACGTTTTAGTAAATGTTTCCGAAAGTTGAATGTCCCTTGAAAGTATGACGGATTATTAAGTTAACATCCTGTAATTAATGAGAACAACTAATAAAGCTCGAGAAAGATGCGTAGGTAACTCCGTAATTTGTAGCAGAAATAAGAATAGCTTGTATTCTGTAACTTGCATCTAAATAAGAATTCTAGTGAAACAAGGCCCTGTGGCTCGGTACTTATGCAAAAGAGGCCAATATTTCATCGCTGTACCGTCTATTGCAGCCCGTATTATCATAACAATCGCTTGTTCCATGTACTAAGCGTTTTGCACATAACAGTAATGTACAAACTCATCCCCACTCCATTCCCGGCACGACGGTTCCAACGACTTATTTTCCTCCTATATTTTTAGAAGCAACAAAGAAAGGAGAAAACCAAAAGTCTTTTATTCCGAGGAAATAAACAGAATTACATCACTATTCGATAACAATGTCGATTGTTGCACAATCGAACATAATTCAAATCGATTGCGTTCGGCCGGCCGGCCGTTACAAAACGTCGCGCGCGGGAAAAAGAACCCTTTATTTTTTAATTTATTTTTCTTCTCTCTCCATATGTTGTGATGGTGGCGCGCGGTACCTCCCAGATTATTTATAATTCAAGGTCGAGAATAAAACTTTCTTGGCGTTTAAGAGAGACTTTTAAACGTTGAAAAACAAAAACAACGTTGTACCTATACTTTTCTTTGTAGATAGATAACTAAAATAAAATCGGCTTTCAGCACCACGCATTAGAAAACAGGGAAGCATTATATGTATAGATACCTAGGTACATAAGTTATTGAAAAAAGAGTATTTTTTAATGAACATAAAAACGACATGCTTTAACAGAAGCAATCATCTTTAATGTCTTCAATTCATCTCTATATAGAACATTGATAACCAAGATTTGCTACGACCTCCATTTAATTCAATATTTAGATTGCAATTGACATCTCTGTCCCTGAATGGTATTATTCGACTGAATATGCAATTAAATGGGGCAGTTTGCTTTCAGGCGCAAGCGAGAGAGAAGTGTATGAAGGTACCTACATAACATTTGTACCTATAGGGCTTCAAATAACACGGAGCTACAATGGTCGGTAATGTTTCTTTTTCTTCTAAGAATAGGGCTGATATTATCTCCAAATATTTTAAAGTTTATGTCAACTTGGTGACTAGTGACGAGAAAGAATCGGCAACGATTACCGATGGTAAACTTATGAAGGTGGCATGTTGAAATCATCATCATCAATGGCCTCTGCGTCTTTCCAGACGATTTATGCAGTGCCGTTGGAAATAGAGCACATGTTGAAATAGGCTCTTGAATACTCTTGATGAAAACGACACCATCAACAACTCAAGCTATTTTGGTAAGTCACTCGAAGTAGGATATTTTCAGTATGGCGCTAACAAAAATACGATTTGCAATGATATTAGCAAGGTATCTTGAAATTGAAGCGACTAGGTACCTACCCACTACAATGTTCGCCCTAGACCAAAGTTCCTCAAGTAATGAACAGTATACGCGGAGAATTCGACATCTGTCTCAGATTGGCACATCCTGAATATTCCTGATGCAATTAAACGAGCAGAGACGATGCGAGCGAGCGAGACAACACTACCTCCACTCGATATTATATTGAACAAGTTTATAACTACGTATTAGACGAACGAGTTCGTACAACGTTTTCTCATTTCCGAGACCAAACTTTTCTAATATTATAGTTTCATTCATATTGTCGGTAGTTTCGCGGAGTTTTCTTTCGTGGAAAATGAAAGACTATTTCCATAACTATTATTTCGCTTTTATAGCTTTGTTAGTTTCTTTGCTTCAAATAGATTTGTTAAAGTTGGAACTTTTCTACTTTATCGTTCGGAAATAATGTTACTTCTTGGAAAGTGTTAAGGTACGCTGTTTGTTATTGATACCGGAAATACCTGATCGCTATATTTAATCAGGTTCTTCAAGAAGAAATCTTCATTAACGTTTTGGAACGAACTCCCATGCTGAGGTTTACCTGACAACCTACAGCATGTGCCCCTGCTCTTACACGTGTCCACAAGTTGCGGTAACCGTTCACCACCAGGAGGTTCGCATGCTAATTTGCCGCAGTCGTTTAGAAAAGGTCCAGTGTGCCTATTCCGACATGCACAGACCAAACGCGGCGAGGAAGTAAACGCGGATGTCCATAGAAAAAAAACGGTTTTACGATGCCATACAAATCCGCGTTTACTCCCCTCGCCGCGTTTGGTCTGTGCATGTCGTACTCAGCACTCAGAAATAAAATCAATCAGATTTCGAGATTATACATAACGTAACCGACGTTATAACGTTTCGGCCGTTCAAAATGTTATGTTACTGCGAAGTCAAAGTTCAGTCACAATGGTAAATAGGCCCGGAGGTGTCAATAGACTTGCATAGGCCTAAACGAACTACTGCATTATGCAGTGTGTTCTCTATTCGCCTTTAATATGTATTAGTGCACACTCAACACCCGTGCTCAAGGGCTCGCCAGGATGCGCGTCAGATGAATAATTTGACTCCTTGGACGGACCAAAACAAACTCCGCTTAAAATATTGAGGACCTTGATATGAAAGTCCATTTACTTACTCAAAATGAGGCTGAGACTTTTCTCGCTAAGCCTATAAATTTAAAAGTCTATATTAGTTACATATATTGATTGTCATGACATGAGGTCGATAGAGCTTGTTATGGTGGCGTATTTGTGTCGTTGTGTTGTGGTTTTTCAAATAACCTAAAATACAATCAAGTTATTATCAAACTTCAGGTTTAAATGAGAAATTAAGCTAGAAGATATTATTTTCATAATAAACCGATTTTAGCATGTTCTATTAACAAAGTTAATTAGAACGTCATAACAAACACTTGTTACACGTTACTGTCTTCAAACGATTTATAATTTCGCTTGTATACAGAGGGAAAGCAGCGAGAGAGAAAATAAAGAAATAATGGCGTCGGCGAAGATCGAATTGAATGTAAATGTTGATTTTTAATTACTCGGCGCTCTGCAATTTATGCAGGACGGCGTCTGAGTTGTCTAAGTCAACAGAATGATTAGCCTGGGATACCTACGGCACAGTATAAACATACAGTAGAACATCTACATACAAACGTGCCACTCTCGGTTTGAATGTGTGCGTGAGCGTCGCGCGCAGTGTCGCGATTTCACGCACACGCAATTTCACGCACACGCTAGCATAAAATAGGGAGGCATAGGGAGGCGGCAGTACGGACGGGCTGTGCCGCGTGTCTGTGTACACGCTAGGCTAAGAACTCGGCGGGCGGCCTTAGATAACCTACTGTATGTTTATACTGTGCCTACGGCGTGCAGGAGAGATGTTACGTAAGGTGGATTCGCTCACCACACCCTGTTCTGGGAGTCTAGGATGGGTTCACCTGATCTTATGGCGTCTGAGTATGAGTGTGGATTGAGCCCAAAAGGAGTCTACTCTTTTTTTAATAATAATAATAATTGCGTAGATTCGAAACGTGTAAAAAAATTTTTTTTTCGGCTTGTTGCAAATGCAGAATTGAAATTAGCCTGATATAAATTAAGGGAGTTGACTTTATCTGGTAATTTTACCTTAAGATATCAAAAGGACTTGGAGACTGATTTTAAGTAGATTTTTGGTAAGTTCAGATTTGAGCTTTCAAAGATGTATGCTTAGAAATTGGTTTTACACTAACATTTTGACCAAAACCCCTCGTCCTGAATGTGTTTGACGTTTCTGGCGCTAAACAAACTTGAATGTAAGTTTAAAGTTTTTACATGTAGAGTTCGTAGATCACAATTTGTAACATGATCGGCAAATTTGAAAAGACTGCAGAAATAAAGAAAAAACAAAACTTCCCTCAAGGTATCATATCAACAGCAAAATTGCTCTTATTCTTTTTGCAATTACGTCACACAACCCCAAAATAGATCCAAAGAAAAACAAGCAGGTACGGTTAGGTTATAACGGCTTGGTCGGCCAAGTTTCATTAGAAAAAGTTCTTTTGTCGCGGAGTTAAAGTTCGCGCACAATGGTAGTAATTAAAAGTTGGCGGTATGGCGGGCTGGCGGCGACAACGCGCCATAATCTGCCGCCAGGCGCAAAAAGGGCGCCAAACTCGTCCTGATAAACAACTTCCCGCCTTTTTGTTGCAGCTACTTTTGGGTGACTTTACTTTTTTTAATGCAGTCTTCGTAATGGGCAAAGGCCTTCGTTAAAGAATGCCACTAGAAACAGCGAACTGGAGCGGATCAAATATTACGAGAACTGTCAAAGTGGGCGTCTGCAAGTTCATGTTTATCAAACGTATGCGCGAGAATTGCGACCCTGTTCAAAATATGTTTCACGCCAGTCCTCACTTTACGCGAGCAGAAAATGTTTTTAATATCTGTAATTTAAGAGTTGACTCCTGTTTAAATTGTGTGAAATCACAATGTTTAAATTAATTAATACCTACACACTTACATACTCTGCCTGTTTCTGTAATAAAATATAAGTATACTTACTACAAATTCACTAGATTACTTTGCAACTTGAGTATAACTAAGCTACACTAGCTACCCATCGTTTTCCTCAATTCCCCATTACCCATTAACTCCTATCAAATATAAATCAAGAAATCAAACTGCGAGCTTCAACTCAAAATTAATTAGCATCTTAAACTATCGATGGGCAGATATCACTTTACAAATTAATGACCATACGATACGGAAATTAAGCGGCGTAGACGGGTGGCGCCCCCTAGGGGCCGGGGGGTAGAATAGCAATCTAGGGAGCCTGAATAGTCTGGGCGGTTGAATGAAATATCTAGCGTAGCGGAGCGGGCAGGCCTGCGAAAACGCATTAGGGTACAAGCTACAGATGAGGCCTAGGCCATATATGCATGTCTGCCGTAATAGCGGTGTTTGAGGTTTCGGCATTGCTTGAATATTAAACCGCGGCATTAATTGAGGTTTGGAACTGTATGTTTGGAGACGGCGAATGAAACGATTGATATGTGCTACGGCCATTTTAGCAACATAATTGGGAGTGGTTATGTTGTTTTAGTGAATGAAAAGAAATAAATGAGTTTCATATTGAATACAACACTGCCTCGTTACAGTTTTCGTAACATATACTACCTACTCAATGTTCTGGTAAAGGTTAGAAATAACCAGGCTCGCGCTGGGTTTCACCCTGCTTCAACTATTAATGATTAAGCGAAATCTTTTAGCGTCAACAAACTTAATAAGAATAAATAACAAATTATACAAAAAAACTCAATAAAAGTAACTTCTATGGCGAGTTTTTTTATTTATGTTAAGCTAAATAAAAGTCAAAGTTGTTAAGTCAAATTATAAATTGAAAATGGCACTGTCATATAACTATAATGCATTAATTATTATTTATTATATTTAATAATAGTATGAATCAAACATGACCATCACGTTTCCACAATTTCCCACTTAAGATATGGCAAGCAAAAAAAAGTTCATCGCATAACGACAGACGACGAATCTAATAGAATGCAAATGGATTCTGGAAGTACAAACATAATTCCATTATTAGCGAGACGTCTACGTGATATATTATCAAGTTAAAATTAAATTAATTTCGTCGCCTGCCCCCACCTCTGCTCTTCAAGCAGGGTTGCTGCGTGTGGCTTTCGTCCAATCACAATTAAGCGTGTTCTTACCAATGATATTATAATGAAAACACGTAGATAGTAGGTTACTTGTGCTAAAAAAGTGTCGCACAAAATCTGAACTTCGACCACCTGAGCTAAGCATTGACAGTTTGAGACGACACTGCGCAACATGTAATATGTCTCGTTTACGCTCTAGTAAATAATCATTCAATCTTGTACACACGGTCATAGGTACGTACACCAGGGGACAATTTTTCACTTCGTGTCAGGACTGACATCTACATCTCCTATCTACGTCTTTTAAATTGTCATATCTACTATTTATATATACTATTTGTTTCCTTCGTTTTTTGATCTTCGACAGTACGAACACTCTGTTTATATTTATTTATCAAATTTGACACATTGTTGGTTATCACTTAGTGAATAAGTAGGTATATAGATAGATATTCTTTATTGCACAAAACATTACAGTTGTATCAAATTATATAGAGACCCATATACAATTTAGGGGGTGTTATATATGATTTCTTCTCATTAAAATCATCCCAGAAACTTCGGAGATATTTTGAAACAGTCATATTCATACTCACCTACTAATTTACACTTTTATCCCCAGTGTTATAGTTTTTGATTTATTTTATCTTTTCTAAATTTCTAGTGCAATTATAATAAGTATATTGTTTTCTCAGATACGTATTTTGTTACACGTACTACATATTCATAGGTAAAAATGTGTACAGTGATAAAAAAAGGACCCTGTATAAGTCCTCATATGAATAATGGAGAAGGCAAGGCTAGTAGCGCGAATAACGTGAATACAGCAGTTCGGTTGTTACTGTCCAGAAAAGTTTTGGACTGAAGAACATGAAGTTTAATACGAGTAGCAAAAGTATAATAATAACTATTAAGTCTAATAACTATTAACTAATAAGTCGCATGATATTAGATTCTATTTTATATTGTACGTGGTTTTGACCAGAAAGAAGAGTAGGTCTTAGCAGAAACTAGCTTGCCAGCTAAGGCCTAATCCACCATGACAGCCATTTTTCTGTAAAGAGGAAATTCAGTCACAGGCTCTTTAGTTGCGCAGATAGAGTTTTCTGTGTGTGTGAGGTGGATTGGATGCAATCCGCAAAAAACTCGTCACTTTGCAAATGTATGGGAAAGGCAGATTTTTTGTAACTATGTGCGATATTCAACAGTCCGAACGCAGCCAGCTATCTCTATAGTATAATGAAAAAAGAGTTGTACAAAATGTTCAGTGGAATGTGTTCCTGTTCGAAAATACTCGTCCACTTTGGGCTTTGTGCAATCTTTTATATCTAGGCAGTTTCTGGCGCTTTTCTATCTACTGGGCTGTATAATTATGTGTAATTTATTGTTTAGTACCTATGTAATAATGTAATAGTACATTGTTAACCTAAGGGTGAAAGTAACTTATTTAGTCCCGAGACGGGGTTTGGCGCCCGGAACGAAGTGAGGGCGCCAATAGTTCGAGGGACTAAATAAGTCTTTCACCCGAGGTAAACACTGTGCTTTTCATTACAAATACGAGGAAAGTAAGAATAAAAACATGAATTAGCCAAAGAAAATATGAGGAAAATAAATGAAGATCGAATTGCCGCTTTCCCGCCTATTATGTTTGTTTTTTTTTTCTGTGGCCGGCCCGCTATTCAGCCATTATTTTTTATTTTCATCATTGGAAAAATGGTAAATATTTTGCTCAAAGCTAAGTTATTTTAAAGAAATTGTTGAAACTAAACTATAACAAAGTTATTTAAAACATATATATTCTCTGATCAATACTTAACTTTAAGTTATTTCAAATTGTACATCGTGGCTGTATAGAAATTGGAATAACCTACTTTCAGAGTATGAGTAATGAAAAATTCCTTTTCATTACTCATACTCTGAAAGTAGGTCATTACTGACTTGAGAAGCGGGCTGAAAGTAATACTTTTCATCCCTAGGGAGAATCACTTTCAACTGACAGCTGTCATATTATTTTTTTAAAAACTAGTTCTTTTTTCACTTAACTATTGAACCATGTTCCAACTTTCTATACAGCCACGATGTAAAATTGAAATAACTTAAAGTTAAGTATTGATTAGAGAATATATATTTTTTAAATAACTTTAATATAATTAAGTTTCAACAATTTCTTTAAAATAACTAAGCTTTGAGCAAAATATTTACCATTTTTTCAATGATGAAAATAAAAAATAATTGCTGAATAGCAGGCCGGCCACAGAAAAAAAAACAAACAAAATAGGCGGGAAAGCGGCAATTCGATCTTCATGAATTAATTCATGTTTTTATTTTTACTTTCCTCGTATTTGTAATGAAAAGCACAGTGTTTACCTCGGGTTAAAGACTTATTTAGTCCCTCGAACTATTGGCGCCCTCACTTCGTTCCGGGCGCCAAACCCCGTCTCGGGACTAAATAAGTTACTTTCACCCCAAGGATAACAATGTACTATTCTTCACCATCGCCTTTCAGACTGAGTTTTGAATTACTCGAATTAGAAGAATTCGTTGCTGGAGGAGTGCTGGACCTTAGTCAGTGGAGAAGGGGTAAGGGCTTTTGTCCAGCAGTGGGGTACCCCACTGATTCCAACAATATGTATTTCTACACTACAGTTATCTAAGATAAAAATAACAATTTAACAAACCCGAATCTTCCTGTGTTAACAGATGTGAATACACTGTTATAGATACTCTAATTACGGGGTAATATAAAAAATGCCTTTTAAGTGGGTAAAATGGTTTCAGCTGTAGCAACCCTGAGGGACCGCCATCCTTGATACATAGAGGATGTTTAATTAAAATATCTTTAAGTGATTTACGGCCCGCCGATAATGTTGGGTTCAAGGCTTATTTATCGGTCCGTTAGTTTGTTTATGTGCCGATAGCGTGATTCATTTGTAAAAGTAACTTGTGGACGATAGTGAGGTGATAGCCTTATCGGGATGCTGATACTGGAGATGGTTCGTTGTTTTGTCCAAGTGTTGTTGCTCTTTACACTTTGGTTGTGGTGTTTTATTAATTGTTTTATTTTGTAAAGAAAATAAGCGACTGTATACTCTTTCACAGTAAGTAATATCTTTATACCATGCTTTGTCTTTGAACGATATGTCGAAACTGCTATGATACCCTTGACTGTCTGTCATTGTACGATCTCGTCCTTAGAAAATTAAACATCAACAACAAAGTACTCATAATATTTAAAAAAATAGTTATGATGTTTAGACCCCACTCACTATCAATAAATAAGGCAAAACAATCTACTTACTATAAATAGTATCTTTATATGGGGAAAATTATGAACTATGCTTAATTCAAGCACTGGAGATATACCATAGCTGCAAGTTGAAGACCTGGTGTGCGCACAGATGTGCCCGGCAGATATGCCTGCTTTGATTCAAGCTCCGATCTGCCTGGCGCTTGCCCGGTGCTTCTATACACCTGCGTACAGATATACCTATATCTGTCGAATACTGATTTGCTTGCATCATTGGACAGTCATCCACACAGAGCCAACGCCGTCAAAACACATCACACTACTGCCTAAACAAGCTATATCACCAGCAAAAACTCTCACCGAATTTAGGTAGCAGGCCCAAAAATATGAAAGGCATCCAATATTGAAACATGGACAAACAAAAACAACAAATTCCGTTTTATGGGTCAATTCCGTCTAGAATAGGTATTTATAGGAATTTTATCGGCCCAATTCGATTCATAGCAGCCCCGCCGTGCCCCGGGTAGCCAATTTCCAGGACGAATTAAATTTGCCGCTCTACCGGAAAAAGTTAAAGCTGAAAACGAAGACGCATTTATACGCCTACGATCTGTTTTGATACGTATTGGGATAATCTTGTAAGCTGGCAACATTTCATATAACATGCAATAAATACTCTTTGATTTTTAATAAAAATATGATATGAATTGGTAAAAAAATATAAATATATATATCAACATTATTCCTCTTCCCCTCCCCCCCCCATTGTTGTGGATATTCCCGCAATCAGCACTAATTATTACGGTACCTAACTCAATCAAAAAATGTATCTAAAAGGCTAAGGAGTTCAATTCCTGTTCAAGTTTACTTGACTTTTTATTTCTATTTGATGTCTTTTCAAAACTGTCTGACTGTATTGGTTTAATAATTTTACGTTGTAATACAGAGTACTGCGGAGCATGGACCTACATGGCGGAGTCTCTTGATATCATCTCAGTAAAAACAACCTTCCAACGCTGGTAGTAGCCACAATATGTTCATGTGTTTTATGTTTGGAACTATTAAGTACTATGTGTTAAGTGTAAAAAAAGCAAATATCTCAATTTAAAAAAAAAATGTATTTGACCATTTTGAAAGATCACACGATTCTGACTGTACAGTGCAAAAAATACAACAAATTGTACACCAAATTTCAATTTTCTGTAAACGTTTTTCTGTCGCTCAACCTGTCATTTTCCCGTTCGACATTGAATTTTAAATTGCTAATGATAGCTTTCCGTGGAAATTACATGTCGGAGAATTATGGTTTATTTACAGTTTTTTTTTTTTTTTTTTTTTATTAAAAATGGGTTTGCGTTTGACCTCAGACTCACCTGATGGTAAGCGATGACGAGGCCGAAGGTGGAACACGCTTACCCAGAAAATGCCTATTCACTCTTGCCTTGAAGACACCAAGGTTGTATGTATCCGGAAACACAGACGCAGGGAGGGCGTTCCACTCCCTAGCGGTGCGGACCAGGAAGGAAGCACCAAACCGCTTAGTTCGGACCGCTGGAAAGTCGACCACATGGGGGTGAAAGCCCTCACGGCGTCTAGTGGTCCGGTGGTAGAAAGTGGAGGGTGGGATCAGGTCATGAAGTTCCTGCGCACACTGTCCGAAATACACCTTATAAAAAACCGATAGACAGGCAACTTTACGCCGATGCTCCAAACTCTGAAGTTTGGTTCCAACTAGCATATCGTCACCTATCAGTCTCCTGGCCCTTCGGTCTACTGAGTCCAGTGCATCCAGCTGGTATTTGGCAGAGCCATCCCAAAGGTGGCAGCAGTACTCCATACACGACCGAACTTGTGCTTGATACAACTGTAAGAGTTGCTCCGGTGTGAAGTACCGCCTAACCTTAAAGAGGATACCAAGTTTCTGAGCAGCGGTTTTTGCTTTGGACTCAATAGAACTGCCGAAGTTGAGGTCAGATGAAAGATCCATACCAAGGAGCTCGAGGTGGTTGGTTATCGGTATGGGTGCATCCAGGAAAGTAGGAGTCAGATTTAAAGGACTCCGTTTGGCGGAGAATAGACACGCCTGAGTTTTGTTGGCGTTAAACTCAACGAGGTTAGCTTCGCCCCAGTCGGACACTGCTGCAGTGTGGAGAGAACGTGTGTTTACTGTAGCTATTTTCCTTTCACTTAACTTGTCGGGTAAAAGGCTTCATTTTGTTGTTTAAGAAGACTCCTAGACGTTACTTGATAGTTGTTGAAATTAACTGCATAATAGATTGGCTTAACAGTACTCAGATTAAGTACTCTTAACAACAGTCAAATAAAATTACCCTCCTTCTGTGCTTATGCGACAATGCCCGACTATCTATTTGAAATTTCTAATAGGGTAGACGACTATGATGCATTTTGCGTGTTATTTTATGTTTACCAAATAAAATCAAATGGATTTGTGAAACCACAATCAAAATTTGATTCAGTATGAAGCCACAATAGGCCTTCAAAGTTGGGTGGGCAAGTCCAATTCAAAAGTATACATATTTTGAAAAAAAAAAATACCATTTTCAAACAGAGACTATTAGGAAGTAATTTTGTTAAAAGACCATTTTCATAAACGCAATATTTAATATAGCTGTCGTACAAACTTCTTACGCGCTCCTTATAACTACGTTAGTGTGACGTCATAATTTAGGACACGTTTGAATGGAGCGTTTTTAGGCAAGTCCAAAAATGTGCAATTCAAATTGTGATATCTCGGGTAGTATTAATACTATAGCAGTGATTCTTTTAGGATTGCGTTCATAAATGTAACGTCTTTCGATAATAAACAAAAAAAAATTACAGTCGTCTAGCCTATTCACCTGGATTAAAAGGCTACACATATTTCAGTAATTGCAAATATTAGATAAGATAAGATATAGTTTATTGAAAAAAGAAAAAGAAGACTTAAACAACGATGCTTAAGGCTCGATACCAGGAAAACGGCTCTCGGGAAAACTAAAGTTTTATATAGAAAATATGAAGTATGAGGCACGAAAAAAATCGTCATAGTAGTCAAAGAGTTGCACAATCAGCTCAAACTTCCAGTATATGGATCAACTTACTAGATTAATGTGAAAAAAAATCAGAATATCGCTAAAAACGTGCAAAACGCACTCCCGTATTTCAAAAGTTTAGGCATCATATAAACTAACAACTTACGTGTTTTAAATAACGTGTAAAGATCAGATATCAAAGAAGCATTGCCAATCAGTTGTTTTTCATTGCTTTATTTCAGTTTTGTGCAAAAAATTCCCAAACATTCCGATTTTTTCGCTTGAAATCTCCATACAAATTACTATGGAGTGAGTGAAGTTTCTTTGATAGCTGTCCGCGCACCGTCGCAGCTCACTCCCCCCCATGTCCCCAAGGTGAGCGCACGTCGCTTTTGACGAAAATGACATTTATAATTACGCGGATAATTTACACGAAATAGGCGCACATAGGGTCTTTTGTTGAAAATAGTACAACTTTATTTTTTTTCCTCCGTACTGTTTGTTCATATGCATTATGCATAATTTATCAAACGTATGATTTTATCATGATTCACCATGAGAGTTATATGGCAGGTTTATATTTATAAGTACACTTGATTAAAAGCTCTCTTGGGTTTGACAATTTCGTACTAGTTGCCATTTCATTTTCCTATTCTTTACGCAGTGACGTGCACTCACCCGGCGTCATGTGGAAGACTGACTTGCGGGACTGCGCAGACGGCTGTCAAAGAAACTTCACTCGTTCCATAGTAATTAGGATGGAGATCTCGAGCAAAAAAAATTAAAGTTTGCGTTTGCTTATACGAAACAGAAATAGTTATAGCAATAGAACATAATGACAAGTTATTCGAAATGGAAACACACTTCACACCGGAACAGCTTTTACAATTGTACCAAGCACAAATTCGGTTGTGTATGGAGTACTTCCGCCACCTCTGGGATGGCTCTGCCAAGTATCAGCTGGATGCACTGGACTCAGTAGACCGAAGAGCCAGGAGACTGATAGGTGACGAGACGCTCGTTGGAACCAAACTCGAGTTTGGAGCATCGGCGTAGAGTTGCCTGTCTATCGGTTTTTATAAGGTGTATTTCGGAGAGTGTGCGCAAGAACTTCATGACCTGATACCACCCTCTACTTTCTACTACCGGACCACAAGACGCAGCGAGGGCTTTCATCTCCATGTGGTCGACTTTCCAGCGGTCCGAACTAAGCGGTTTGGTGCTTCCTTTCTGGTCCGCACCGCTAAGGAGTGAAACGCCCTCCCTGCGTCTGTGTTTCCGGATACATACAACCTTGGTGTCTTCGAGGCAAGAGTGAATAGGCATTTTTTGGGTAAGCGTGGCTGGCAAGACTGAGGTCAAACGCAAACCCATTTTAAATTAAAAAAAAATGGATCAGATAGAACTTTGATATAAATATGAATTATCATATTTACGTCAGCCATGGAAAAATGGCAGTGCAAGCATTTTTATCTCTAACTGGCTATTTGCACACAGCTTTTCCCTGTAGTAATTTGAATGAACTATACAGACAAACGTTCTAGAAAATATAATTAGCATCAACTATCATTTAGATAGTGAAAGCTTATGTAAAAACAGACAGAAAAACGTGGAGGGTGACTTCCTTTCATACTATGCTCTACTCGTAGATCAATTCCAGTAAGATGAAGATCACGGTGGATTCTGTATTAAATTCAGCGTAAAAAGCCTGAAATACGATGGCCTCTACAGGAGACTAAAGGTATTATACTCAAGTGCTATTATCTAAAATAAATTATCCACTAAAAGTGTCTCAACTTGACAACTGACAACTTGACAACTGTTAAATTCCTCGTTTTAGTTAGTAACAAGATAGCTCCGTTTAATGCTTCTTGCAGCTTTTCATTACAAGTAAGACCAATTTATTAGTGGGTTCTTCTGCATGTTACTAGAAATGGCTCCGTGTATTGCTATATCATATGCATTGGATGTAAGAAATATTTTGTGTTGATGATGATCGAACGGATAAACCAAGTTACAACTAAATCTCGATGGAATCGTCAAGTACCAGATATAACATTGTGCAAATAACGTGGTCACGAGAATAGATTGCAAATAATAGTGTTAAAAAATAATTGGCAAAACCGCTTGTTAGTATGTTTAATAAAATAAAATTTTTGGTTAGTTTCTTTTGTTTGCCCTATATCCTGAAATATATTGGGTGGCGAAATAAAAATATCTTTGGTGAACGCATCAAATGATTATCATGCCGCGATTTATAATAATAATAAATAAATAAATATCCCTGGACATTATTCCACACAGCGCCATCTAGCCCCAAGTGAGTTAATTGTACTCCGTTTTTATGGGATACTAGACAACGGATAAACATACTCAAATACTTTTTCTTTTGTAAATACATACTTATTATACATAGGAAACACCCAGACCAATACAAACAGACATGTTCATGCACACAAATGTTTGTACTGTTCGGGGATCGAACCCGCGACCTTTGGTGTAGTAGCCGTTTTCTAAACAATTACACCAAGACAGTCGTACGGATTTATGCATTGCATTTATGCACGGATTGCACGGCCCAACCACTGTGTGACCATAGCTGTCACGATCGCTTTCAAATTTGACAGATTTTCTCTCCGGCCGACCCTAGTAGCGAACCTTAAAGATATTTGGAATGTACAATACAGGCGGTCTTATCGCTCAGAGCGATCTCTTCCAAACAATTATCAGGTAGAGATACTGATAATCTCTGATATCTGGTAGAATTAATTGTTTGATTTTGATTTAGGAAGGGTTGAACATTTCAAGCAAAAGTATATCACACAAGATCTGCCTGTGTTGCATACAGCTATCTACATTAGTTTATGAGACAGTTTTTAAAAAATGTAACGTCACAACAACCCTGACAACTGTAATCGCCCTGAGGGCGATGACAGTGAGCTTGGACTGATATCTTAGCTTTTAGCTACTCTATACTAGCTTAGCTACTCAAAAGCAAATCTTTGTGCTCATTAAATAACTCGAAAACTATTACAGGTGAATAACAAACCTGAGGATTTGAAAGTGCTCTCAGGTCTTTTTAAGTAAAAATATTTTCAATTTAGATTTTGCTCTTTGATTTTGACAGTTTTGTCAGTAGTTCTATGCCAGCCCGTAGGTACAACAAACTTTGAAACTTAATTTCGACGATTTGATAGCATAAATATTTGCACTGAAACATTCGCGTATTTTACGCGGGAAATACGAGTATAATCCAGCCATAAAACAGATTTGGAGCGCCCCGTAAGCCCGATATATTAAAAGTCGCCGGTTAAGCCTTTTTACAGCATAATGATAATGCTATGTAGCGTGTTTAAGCTCAGGAATTTGTTTAAAAGAGGCAATTTGGTGATTTAGGGCTTTTTGTACAATCGGTTTCTTATTTTGCAAGTTCGATTAACGAGGCAGGTTGACTGTACAGACGCGTTCACATCAACCTTCAACCTTTACATAGTATTTTAATAATAAATCTGATATCAGGACTTCGAAAATAAACATGTCACATTTGCTTCAAATCAAGTTTCTGGACGAACTTGATGCCCAAAGCTTAAAATATTGAAGCATTTGTTTCATTGTGTTACGTTTCTAAAATCTTATTGTTAACATACCTATCGAAATCTTTATTTTCATAATGTACATAAACATAAATATGTATGTAACGTTTTATGTTTAAAACAAAATCGACCTAAGATCATGAATAAACCCAATGCACATAATGATGAGTCTTTTCCTTTCCAACAGTTTTAAATTAAACATAAGTTTTTTCGTGAACTAGATAATATGGAAATAGACAAAAGTTTCGACATCTTGATTGAATAATTCATGAAAGACATACATAATGTATAGTTTATTACGAGAAACAACGAGACATCGGCACAGATTAAATAATAGTTAGACTACAGTAATATTCAACTTATTCAAATCAAAAGAGGAACCTCAGAACCCTCTACCAGTGATCATTGAAGCGTGTATTGTGATGATATTAAATTGCACTTTGGAATAAATATGTTTAAGGTTAAGTTTAGCATTTCAGTTAATGAAATTTAGTTTTTCTTTGCCCGTCAAGTCAGGGACGCATGTTTTTGGAAATAGTTTAGTCTATAAGTTACTTGCATGCTTAAATTCTTAGATAAGTAAATAAATTATTAATTGAATAAAGAGAGCGTCGTGGCCCAGTAGTTTTAATCTAACAGGAACACCTCATTTGTGTTATTTGTACCATTTGCGGCTGAAGAAAGCATTTTTGAGACGTCCAACGGGACGTCGGCAGGTGGGACGACCTACTAAGCTACAGGGACAAAGTGGGTAAGGACCTTAGAGACATAGAAAGTGCTGCTGGCATAAACTAGCCCAGTAGCGAGGGGTATGGGGTGGTCTGGTGTCAGAGACCAAGAACAAATGAGCCATTGCACCACAATACAGACAGATAGAGACATGGTTTTGAAATAAAGAGAAGCTGGTGCGAATACTAGTTTTATGAATAATATTTATAGAGCAATCAGCTCAGCACTGTGTGGTCTAGAATTTCAAGGTAGCCAGAAAACCAGCTCTGTGTTCAAGATACAATTTGCGGCAACTTCCCGGTTAACATAAATAAAAAAAACCTAAGCATCATGTACTTAGTAAAACATGGGCTTCTGAATGTTCCGTTCTACGCGACCACAGCCGTGAGAATATCATACGTCATGTTAAACTGTTTCATGAAAATGACATAATTCCGTATACGTGTCTTCCTCTCCTTAGGGATCTCCTCAGTCTGCCAAGCCGTGAAACGCGGGATACTGCTCATGGTAGGCATTTTAGGATTTATGTCGACTGAGTAAGGTTCATTGTTGAACAGATATTTTTGCAAGTGACATACGTGCCCTGCTGCGTCCACGTCGCACGAGCGAACATGGCGACACAGCGATTTATAAGCGACACTTGTTGCTTGCTGCGGATGCGGTGCCAAAAATTAACCTGGGAATACGTACCAAGTCTGTTAAAAACTGCTGTAGTTAATAGTGTAACAGGTGTGGTTTGGTCCTGTGGGCTTCATGAGCCTCACGCCGTTCTGAAGATATCATAATCTCTTAACGAGCCATGAAGAGGACCAGTGCCGGATTAGCGTATGTATAGACGCCTTTAGATTTATATGCCCTATCTTCAAGCGTCAACTCGTACTACGATGGGTCACTTAAACGTAAAGGCGTCTGTACATAGTGGTACGTAGAAGAGCTTAAGTCAAAGACGTAGCTCAAAATAATAACGTCCTTCAACGAAGTGGTAATGGACAAGGTACACAGAGCAAAGAGGAGTTCAAGTATATTGTGAATGGTATTGTGTTGCATGCTTTCTTTGCGTTTAACTGGTCACTGTGGACTTAAATTTCTAATCAGGAACGATTGGGTTGATTAGGGGGCGTGGTAGATCGAAAGACAAGTATGAAATTATTGCATCCTTAACGCGAACGGACTATAGTTCTGCGCGAAAATGGACACCATCAGATTTTAGTGGGAAAGAGTCTCTAAATCCCCGTAGTTTGGAGTCCTTCATGTATCGCACTTTACATGCTTAACAGCATTTTCTAACACATAAAAGACATGTTACTTGTACAAAGAGGATCGTCCTCTTTGTACATTCTGATATCTCCCACTCAATTCTCCGAATCGTATGTAACTTCCTTCGAATAGAATGTGGAAAAAGCCACAACTCACACGTAGAATGACTCGGTAACCGCCCTAATAAATCGTGTGCTACAAAAAGGCATCCCTAACAATCAGGGCGGCCGATCAGGGCTGCCACCGTCTAATAGAGCTGTACACTTGTTGCGCCCCTGCGACCCCTGAGCTCGGAGCGCGAATAAAACATTAGCTCTGGGGACACATGATCCAGCGGTAGGCTGATAGTTTTATTGGTGGGTCTTTTTCAGTTTTGTGGATGTTTAACCTGGAGGAAAATGAATGCTGATCGTTTGAAGACCTAAAAGTTTTCCAACTCTGACACTGAAATATGCTCTGTCAGAAAGCTATAAAATGTAGTGTAGGATCGTCTTACAGTGAACAGAGCTATCGTAGCTTAAAACCATCTTACTTTGTCCTGAGGTACGTGTTGTGGTGTGGGTGTGTAATCCATACACACAGTATATACACAATTAGTCCGGTCAAATTAGACCAAAAAATAAGAGTGAAGTTACATTAATTCCCACCAAGCTGAAAATCGGTAAGATTGTTTGAAATATCATTAAAAACAAAATTTGAAAGTTCCCCATCTTTCCCCTGTAAGGAAAAAAATTTATTCAAGGTCAAAGGTAAAAAAAATGAGTTTTTCGCGATTTTCAGCAAAACGGTAAGTTTTATCATAAAAATATTTCAGTCAAAAATTGTAGATCATAAAATTAGCTACAAAAAATTACCAAATCTTTTTTTTCTACGAGCCACCGTTTTTGAGATATAACGATTCAAAAAGCTGTAAAAGTTGCGCTAAGTACACTACCTCATCCCCCTCATGGGTTCTCGCCTCGGCGTGGCGAGGGGGCCTAGTACCGGTGGTAGGGGCACCACCGGGAAGCGAAGAGAACCCAGGCGTGGCAGCGTGGTGGACTGGACACCCATCCGCTGCGGCCCGTAAGGGCGGCGTGGGGCTGCGGGGCCAGTGGGGCCTGCAGGCGCCTTGAGGCGCGTGGTTGGGGCCGCGGCGCACAACCGGTTGGTGGGGGCCAGTGATCCGAGGCTGATCCCCCCTGTGCGTCGCGGCCCGGCGAGGCCGTACCGTCGGTTACGGCAGCGGAGCCGCCCTTTGGGTGGCTCGTGGTTGCGGGCCCAGTAGGGTCGCTGCGGCCCGTAAGGGCGACGCGGGGATGCGGGGCCAGTGGGGCCTGCAGGCGCCTTGGGGCGCGTGGTTGGGGCCGCGGCGCACAACCGGTTGGTGGGGGCCAGTAACCCGAGGCTGATCCCCCCTGTGCGTCGCGGCCCGGCGGGGCCGTACCGAAGGTTACGGCAGCGGAGCCACCCTTTGGGTGGCTCGTGGTTGCGGGCCCAGTAGGGCCTGCGTACGGTGGCCAGCTAGCGCGTGGTACGGGGGTGCCGCCGCCAGCATTGCACGGGTTTCACCGCTGCCTGGTAGGGACGGCTTGACATCCTCGGCTGTCCCTTCTGGCCTCCCCTCACGAAGGGGGGGTCGCTTCCGGCCCGCCGTGCAGGCGGGCTCCGTCCGAGGGAACGCGTAACAGGCAGGCGCTATTCACCGTGTTCCCCCACTAAAGGACGATTAGAGGGAGTAGTAGGGGTTTTAGTCGGTAGGGCCACTGGTATACCACCTTTCCAGTGGTGAGTCCGACATAACCCGTCCGTCCCCCGGTGGACGGGTATGCGTAAGGCATTTCCCCTACTTAAAAAAAAAAAAAAAAAAGTACACTACCTCATAGGTGTCGTGGAAACGTGTGCATATTATGACGATTACAACTTTTACAACTTTTTGAATCGTTATATCTCAAAAACGGTGGCTCGTAGAAAAAAAAGTATTAATTAATTTTTTGTAGATAATTTTATGACCTACAATTTTTGTCTGAGATATTTTTATGATAAAACTTACCGTTTTGCTGAAAATCGCGAAAAACTCATTTTTTTTTACCTTTGACCTTGAATATTTTTTTTTCCTTACAGGGGAAAGATGGGGAACTTTCAAATTTTGTTTTTAATGATATTTCAAACAATATTACCGATTTTCAGCTTGGTGGGAATTTAGGTAACTTTGAATGTCTAATTTGACCGGATTAAATCAGTACAGTATACAAAATTAGACGACAACAATAAAAATCTATATCTAAGTACGCACCAAAAAGGTTTCCGTTCAGCATAATGTCGTGGCATGGACTATACCTACGTCCCCGCCACGGCGCTGATATTGTGCAAGATTATGCTGAACGGATGCCTTTTTGGTGCATACCTACCCTAAAAAGTTAATCCCGAATGTACCTTTACAACTCGTGAAGTGTATGTACCAATAAACGTTTTTCTATTTTTGTTTCATACGGACCACTTGCATGCATGCTAACATAACGCTGTTGAACTGAAATATCATACGGATCCGTAGACACAATAGTCCGTGAATGGTTCTCTAAATAGCAGACCTTAAAATACGGCCCTGACCCTATTAACACTTGTTGAGTCTTGGCTCCTGAGGTGGCACCTCGAGGGATTAGCCGCTTGAGGCGTCAGCTCCGCGAGGGCCTATTACACTTGAGTGCTTGACTGAATTTATGTTATGATATCAGAGCTTGAATAGATGAATGTTGTCATAACGACAGGTTTTTTTTGTATTTGTATAATAGTACCTAAGCATAAAGTATCAACGACCTATTACACACACCGGTGTCCACTGATTTCAGGTGATCCAAATCCACCCACATAGATATCTTAAAAAGTACATTGTTACCTTAGGGGTGAAAGTAACTTATTTAGTCCCGAGACGGGGTTTGGCGCCCGGAACGAAGTGAGGGCGCCAATAGTTCGAGGGACTAAATAAGTCTTTCACCCGAGGTAAACACTGTGCTTTTCATTACGAATACAAGGAAAGTAAAAATAAAAACATGAATTAGCTAAAGAAAAAAAAAGAAAATAAAGGATGACCGAATTGGCGCTTTCCCGCCTATTTTGTTTTGTTTTTTTTTTCTGTGGCCGGCCCACTATTCAGCCATTATTTTTTATTTTCATCATTGGAAAAATGGTTAATATTTTGCTCAAAGCTAAGTTATTTTAGAGAAATTGTTGAAACTGAATTATAATAAAGTTATTTAGAAAATATATATTGTCTAATCAATACTTAACTTTAAGTTATTTCAATTTTACATCGAGGCTGTATAGCAATTTTCAACATGGTTCAATAGTTAAGTGAAAAATTACTAGTTTTACTTTTTAATAATAATAATAAATGAAAAATCATTTTTCATTACTCATACTCTGAAAGTAGGTCATTACTGACCTGAGAAGCGGGCTGAAAGTAATACTTTTCATCCCTAGGGAGAATCACTTTCAACTGACAGCTGTCAAATATTTTTTTTAAAAAACTAGTTCTTTATCACATATCTATTGAACCATGTTCCAACTTTCTATACAGCCACGATGTAAAATTTGAAATAACTTAAAGTTAAGTATTGATCAGAGAATATATATGTTTTAAATAACTTTATTTTAATTTAGTTTCAGCAATTTCTTTAAAATAAGTTAGCTTTGAGCAAAATATTTACCATTTTTCCAATGATGAAAATAAAAAATAATGGCTGAATAGCGGGCCAGCCACAGAAAAAAAACAAACAATATAGGCGGGAAAGCGGCAATTCGATCTTCATTTATTTTCCTCATTTTTTCTTCAGCTAATTCATGTTTGTATTTTTACTTTCCTCGTATTTGTAATGAAAAGCACAGTGTTTACCTCGGGTGAAAGACTTATTTAGTCCCTCGAACTATTGGCGCCCTCACTTCGTTCCGGGCGCCAAACCCCGTCTCGGGACTAAATAAGTTACTTTCACCCCTAAGGTAACAATGTACTATTTAGCTTAGCTATGGTATTTCGGTTGGTGAAAAACTTAATTGGCTCGTGGTGAGTTAACTTCAAAATTCAGTTTCTTTGCGACTGTGGTCGTTTGAGAGAAAAGAAGTGAGGCAAATAAAATTGTTTTATTATTTACATACAAAATGAGAGAAAATACTAGTTCAAAGTGAAGCGTTCATTAATACGCTTAGCCGGAATGCCATCCCTGGGCTTAAGTATTTTCCTTCAAGGGAAGTTAGTCAGATTCAAAAACTGTAAGCGAATCTGCATCTGCTGGATCCTCAACTAAAATTTTCATTTTTAAGGACTTAATCAGTCAGTTTTCCAATGATTTAAATAACCACCTTTTAAAAACTTGCGGTATTAGCAGGAATACCTGCTCTTTGCGCACAGGGCGTTTTGCGGCGCCACCTGTAATATTCCTAGGGTTTGTAAAATCGAAGATATCAATTTGACAGATTGCCGCGTTTTGTGGCCCGTGAGCGCCACTTACGCTTGGGACGCTTAAAGAAATCAAGATGGGGCGACACTCGCTTTGTTAAAAAGCATTTTTTTAAAAGGGTGATTAGGGAAAAAACAAAACAAATGTGTAATTATCGAATGAAACCTTATTTTCGATTGCTTGATATGTTCGCGGTATATTATTATGACTTAGACGTCGAAGAAGGTACAGCAATGCAATTCAGGTTAATGCCAAATCTCATCTTGATCTTCAATCGTCTATTGAATTGGTATTCATTTGTACAGAAATAATTTTTAATTGTTATTTGGCTTTTCTCATTCAAACGATCATGTTAGCGTAGCATAGTTAGATACTCAATGTATTTTATAACGCCAAAATGCAAGCTCACTCCGAATTCGTTTGATGTGCAGATGCAGAATGCCACCCCAGCTCAGTTTCAGGCTCATAAATAATGTAGGTACACCGAAAATGGTCAAATAGAAACTATCAATAAAACCTATTTAAAGGAATTGTGCGGGAACATCAAACATATCAATTAAATAATGTTATGAAGCACTTAACATGAGGTGTGACTGTGGACAATTAACTAAAAAAGCAGTTCGCGTTAAGGTCTGGTATAAACAAAGCCATCTTAGTATTGCTCGGATATGCACATTATACAGAACTTTAAAAAAGGTAAATGGCATATTATTCAGCATTAGTTGTGCATCTTGCAAGTGGAAAACGAAATCAATACGATACCCCAAGCCATTCGAATTTCGAAACCAGACTGTGCACTTTAAAAAATTAAAACAAGAATATGCCCTGATATTCTTAGTTACTTCGAATTTCCTTCCGTCTGCAAAGTTCGTGGCTCAATTAGCCCAGGGCCGCACCAGAAGAATATAAAAACTAACGCGAACAATGGCCATTACACCCCTGCACTCACACACTCACACCCAGACAGTGCATATAAACACTAGCTGAAGCGCGATTGTGAACTCTATCCTGTTGACATAAGTATGTGTTTTTTGACTGTATAGATACGGCATCGCCTGCATTTCGTAACGAACCAATATGCTGATGCTGCTCTCAAAGGAAGACGGGCATTTCTATCGATGAGCGCTTAGGCTGTTGACTTTGAAGCCTGAATGGGAAATATTCTGTGAGCCGCTATGTGCTTTTATTAATTTGAAAAGTAATATTTTTTTAGGACTTTTTGTTCGGGTTTGATGTAAATTGTACCTTGAGTCTCATTTTACCATAAGATGTTGTGTGACATAAAATGTTACATGAGCTACCTATTGTATGAATAACTTTAGCTTTGAGAAAGTTTCGTTCTACTATACATATAAATAGCAGACTAATTCTGCAAAAAAAAAAGTTCGCAATCGAACCAACGTTGTTTTGTGACGTGGTTATTTACGTGTAGTGTCTCACACTGTAACGATTTTTTTAAGTAGGTATATTATTATTTACTACTGTGTATTCAGCTCTTTGATTTCATGTCTCTTAGTTACTAAGCGTAATTAAAATTATGATTTTGTTAAAAAGTAACTGTTCTATCTCAGATTGTTTGGAATAAAAACTTCATAGTGGCCCAACGCCACATTTTCAATTTAAAAACCTACGAACCGCTGCCTCGCTCACTTGTTTGTCGTCTCGCTCTCTCTTTGCCGTCCTTTGTATCGAGAGCGGTTGTGAACTTGTGAAGCGACTGATCAAATTATTGAAAAAATAAACTTGTTGTGCAAAGTGCATCCGCTGGGAGAAGTAAAGGTGGTATTGTTTTTCAGGAAAATCCTTTCAGAATCAAAAAAAATCTAAGCTACATCATGACTGGTTGGCCTTTTGTTTATATTATTTAGATCCTCCTTTAAGATCTAAATCCACTTGTTTTAATTAATTAAGTTAAGTGCTTTTGTTGACAGCAATAAGAACGGTCAAAACTCTACAACAGTTAAAGTAGTGCTAAAAGCTGTATATCTTTTTGTGAAAGAGGGAGTGAAGTTTGATTTTCACTTAAAATAACTTTCGTATGAAAACTAGTAAAAGTGATGTACCCATACAGGTGTTAAATAAAAAAAAACAGTATCCGACTCTCTTTTTTAGTATGGTGAGGAAATCCTCAGGGATAAATTGAACACAAAACGACGACGCTGGGACGACGAGGTCATGTCGGCCTACAACCTCGCCAATTTCGACTTCAACAAGTATCCCTTCGTTTTTAAAAGGGTAGACGCAAAGAGGTTGGTTTGACGTCTTGAGAGATGACATGCATGCCAGTGACACAGAGAGGGAAGCACAAGGCCTGAAGTGGAGGAGAGAAAGCAGAAGAGCGGATCCGGGTACCGTAACGGAAGCATCCGGAATCTAGGATGATGATGATGATGACTCAACCTCGGCACTTAAGACGGCGAAGCTGGGATTGCCAGCAAGGTTGCATAAGAACACTTCACCACCAACTCTCTGACAAAACTAGTGTAGGACTGTTTATCTCGGAGTCAGAAATGCTTCTGAGATGGGAAAACCAGAAAAAGCCATTCGGTCTTGGCTTCAGGCGGGAATCGAACCCGCGTCTTTCGCAAACCGAAGCCAAGACCGAATGTCTATTTCTGGTTTTCCTATCTTTAGTAAGATGATAATGCATTATCCCTGATGCTAAAAAAAAACAACCTGATTCTAAGATGTCAGAGATAATATTATATTTACAAAATAAATTTTTGTACGCCCCAGTTAAGCCAGATTTTCAATTAAACGCTCATGTACCCACATGTAATATTAAAAAGAAAATCCATTTGTAATTTAACGTGAGAGTATTCCATCTACGAAATCAATTGAACGTTATTACGTTTTGTTTCAGCGTAATCAAAGGAGCGCCGCCTGCGAGCGGAGTGAAACGGTTTAACGGCTCTTTTACGTCTCCAACTTATGAAATTTCAAATGTGTAGAGGAAATTATTAATAACGCTCATGTAATAGGTATATGCCTTCGTATAAGGGCTGATTTAGACAGAAATTGGGCGTCCATGAACTCAGAAAAATTGTAAATTTGGATAATATTGACAGCCCTCTTTTGAACGGAAAAATAAAGAGTCAAGGCAAGTACTATAATTACTAAAATACATTTCTTTCTGTAAACTTAGTATTCAGAGAAAACACATGTCCATGCACACGTTTTTTTGTACTGTGGGGATCAAACTCGCGACGTTTGGTGGAGTAACTGACTTCCTAATCATAACACGAAATAAAATAAGCAGGTTCATAAAGCAATGATGTGTTTCTCACTAATATTTTTAAGTATAAAGGCGACGTGTAGACTATAAAACTTCTTTTAATAACTACCACGAGTAACTCACCTTTATAACATCTCATTTAATCACATAAGAAAAGTTTCTTGAAGATGCTTACAAGTTTTTTAATCAGCAACCTTCTAAAAGCGAAGAGCGAATCTAATTTTAATTTTAGTCTGCAAAATTATCCGGTTTGGCAACGGAGCACTCGCATAAGAGGCAATAGAATGCATTAATGAAAGTTTCAGGCAATAGTTTTAAAGTTACTATCCAATAGAAGCAGGCACCCCACCCCTGAACCACCCCGTCTTACGCCCGCTAAATTAAATATTCAATTCTATCATTTTAACACGACGTATGACCAAGTACGATACAACAACGGCTCGCGGAAAACAGACGTAACCCAACTTTTCATGTTTTGCCGCGCAAACGGTGTTCTATTAAGAAAAAACAATAATAAAGTCTTGGGGGTATTGATCGCTGCGGGGCGCATGCGCGGAATGACGAAATTTGCAATTACAACGTGCTCTGTGCAAATTTCGTCCGAGTTTATAATTCGAAGGTAGCATCTAGCGTCTAGCTTTCCGCTCAAGGCACCAGAGAGGGACAGAGACAACCATATAGAAAATAAATTCTACTTAGGTGCAACGTTTTGAAAATTTGCGCGTTTTTCCATGAGTTGGAATGTGTTGCTGGAGTCTAAATAACAATTAAGGAAGTTGTTTTGATATATGGAGCGGGAATTGTTCATTTATGACTTCATTGTAATAATAAAAGATGCTTTTAACGGACAGAGCTTTTTGTGGAATAAAATTCAAATTCAAGTTAGTGATGTGTTGAATTTTTTCAACTTTATTTAATTTATCATTACTTGTATCTAAAGTTATTTGATTTAAAATCTTTGTATTTCGGTCACGATCATTTTTATACAAACATGAGTACAATAGAAGGGGTGCAGGCTAAGTTTAGGAAACTTAAATGTTTTCGTACAGCTTCGCATAGCGCAAGCGCGGTCCAATTGCAATTTGTTTTTATTACGGTACTTCCAGACATGCAAAAATGTACGCATATATCTAAGGGGACTAGGTCTGAATGCTCTAGTGTGTTTTTAGATTACCTACTTCAAAAAAAAAACCTATATTTATAGTGTAGGTAGAAGAAAAACATTTATATTATGTACGTTACATTATATTTATTTCAATTGCTTCACAGTTGAATACCTTCAGATTGGTAATCCATATAATGGCATGTTAAACTAGACGTGCACGTTACTAACCAAGAACAAACTAGTTAAATGTTGAATCATAGGCTTGCCAGCAACGCAACGCAACCCAAAGCCTTTCCAATTTCCTAGCAAAACGTCCGAAATTACTAATCACCAAATCGCTTGGAGCTGTACCTAGGTAGATGCATTGATAGCTCGGTCTATCCCGAGTGCAGCGTGCAGGGGGCGGGCCGGTCTCGTTGCCATGGCAACCGCAAGATGGCGCACGCGGAATTAGCCGTCTGCAGCTTTATGCGCCGTCTTCATTATGTCGGATTTCAATTTATTTCCAAATCGACCAGGATTGGTAGTTCTAGCTTTTTAATAATGGAGGTCAGGTTTAGCACTAAATAGTAAATGAAGTTTTGTTCGTAACTGGGGTATTGTTTTATATCCATTAGTCAGGCAATTAAAGCTGAGGATTTTATCCCAAAACTTTGCGAAAACTTTATCTTGCTGGGGAAATATCACGATATAACCTTTTTACACACATTAAGTTTTGTGGAATTTTATTAAGAAATAATTGAAAACCACTCAAAACATCGGAACTACATCTTGAGATTAGTACATTCAATATTTATTCACTGAAATTTTCCTTGCTTCCCCCTATATTGCTTTTTTATTACTTCTCTTTTTATAGCTCTTATAAATAAGCCAATACTTAAAATTCGACGTATTTTGAATCTTAGCGTGATGTAATAAAAGCCAATTTCGAATAACCAAGAGCAAGCATAAGTTCGAATTTCTAATCAAAACGTGGGGTAATATTGACCACCGGTCTTGTTGGAAATTCGATAAATTCTGGGTTATGTCATTTTGACTTATTTGACTTACAAATACTGTTTCTGTATGAGTATAGGTATTCGCATTTTTTTTGTTTGTTTAAGCAAAAAATATATTAGGTGCTTAGGTAGGTATAACGAGTATTTTAATGAAAGATTTGCTGTATTCTCATTATCATTATAGTGATCAATTTTTCTCACAAATTCTAAAATTAACTAGTTACGAATGACTATTGAAATTTATTTCAAAGTTCACTCATATTTTCCATTTACTATGGTCCTGGTATAATTCATGCTCAACGGAAACAGTGAAAAAATACTAAAAGTATCAAGTTGATGGGAAATACTAGTAATTACTGAATAATCATTCCAATATATTAGGATGTATAATTAAAAAAGCATTGAATGAAATTGGTTTTGCTGTATTTTACTGTTTTATTACTTCTTGATTGTGAAGTCACGAAATAATATGACGGACAGCGCAGGACCGATCGTTGTGGAGATCCATGGGGGAGGCTTATGCCCAGCAGTGGGCGTCGTTCGGCTGACATGATGATGATGATGATGAAAGAATATGATATCTTAAGACTTACTAAACCAACTGATAAAATAAGAGACTTGGCTGCTTTAAATAGGTTTATAATAATTAAATAACGTAATTACAACCAGAGCACACGTTAAATATATCTTGACAGATTTTGACACATAGCAGTGTTGCCAGTTTTGCGTTCAACCTTCAACACGCTCCCCTGGACGCAAACCCATGGCTAGAACGAATTCTTGATTCTTCTCACGATGTAATCCCTTGGTTAATGCGTCTGCGATCATGTCCTCAGTCTTCTTATAGCGCACTGCTATTTGATTGGCAGCAATCTTCTCTCTCAGAAAATGGTAACGAACGTCTATATGTTTGCTGCGTGGGTGAAACGCCTCGTTACCTGAAATACTGATTGCACTTTGATTATCGCAATAAAGTAAGAGAGGAGTACCTGACAAATCAGGAAAGAAATCAGCTTCCAGCTGTCTGAGCCATAAAGCTTCTTGCACAGAGAAAGCAAGCGCCATATATTCCGCTTCTGTGCTAGACAGGGCTATAGTTGGTTGCTTTTTAGAAGCCCAGCTTATTGGTGCACCCTGAAAGAGAAATATATATCCAGTGCAGGATCTTCTGTCTTCTGGGTCACTTGCCCAGTCTGCATCAGTATAGCCAATAATATTATCTTCATTCCGTCTGAAACTTAGTTTGGTGTTTGTAGTTGCTTTAAGATATCGAAATATTCTTTTTACAGCAGCCCAGTGGATAGCAGTGGGCTGATTATTAAATCGGCTTAATTAATTCACGATGAATGAAATGTCTGGTCTAGTCCCCTGTGATAGGTACAAAAGACAACCTATAGCTTCTTGGTAAGGTGCATCTCTTAATATTTCACTTTCATGTTTAGCTTTTTCAAATTTTACATTCGGATCACAAGGCGTCCAGACAGGTTTACAGTCTTCCATTCCGAAGCGAGTAAGTATTTTCTTTATATAGACAGACTGATCCAACGAAATTCCATTTTCACTCTGTGTTATCTTGAATCCAATACAATGTTTTGCTTGACCCAAGTCCTTCATGTCGAATTTTGCTTTTAATTTATCTTTGATCATTTTTGCTGTTTCTTCACTTTTATAAAAACAGAGTAGGTCGTCAACATAAACTGTGATAAACAGGATTTCTTGATCAGAATGAATACGATAGTAAATGCAAGGATCAATCTTGGAACGCGTCATTCCTATCTCAATAAGTGCAGTATTCAATTTCCGGTTCCACTGCCTACTGGCCTGCTTCAATCCATAAATTGATTTATTTAATTTACATACTTTATTTCCAAGAACATAATTTGGTGGCTGTGACATATATATATCTTCATCTATATCTCCTTGCAAAAAGGCTGTAACTGCATCCATTTGACATATCTTTAATCCATGCTTCGCTGTTAAACCAAACAGGTATCTTAATGAAGAATAGCGGACCACCGGAGCATATATCTCATGGTAATCTATTCCTTTTGTTTGTTTGTATCCTTTTATCACAAGTCTTGCTTTATAGCGAACAACGCTTCCATTTTCATCAGTCTTGGTCTTAAAAACCCACATACATGGTATTGATTTTTTATTTTTTGGTAAGTCAACTAGAGACCATGTGTTGTTTTTCAATAGAGATGAGTGTTCATCATCCATGGCTTGCCTCCAGTTTTTTGCGTTATCACCACTCAAAGCTTCATCAACACTTTGCGGATCATTATCAAGAATACTAGATGTTGATTCACCATTCATGCACACAAATAATGTATCTATGTTTATAAATTCTTCACGCCGTTTGGATCTAAGATTTTTACTGATATTTCCATCTGAATAACTGTCGTTGCTACTATCATCGTCATCAGGTAGGTATGTTTCATCTAAAGGGTCTTCATAAGTGCTTGATGGGAAAGATTGATTATTGGACACTGTTGATCTTTCGTTGTCATTGAGATCTAGTTCGGTACCAGCGTCAGAACAGGTAGTTGAAGAATCTCCGTTGCTTTTCAGATCACTCTCAGAATCATCTTTGTGTGCATACTTTGTCAGAGGTAAGTTTACTGTGTGTTCATTCATTTCATTTTCATGTATTTCTTTTATAGGTTCTTGGTTTCTTATGTTTTCCTTTTCATTTATTTTCTTTTCTAATATTTTATTTTTTGTTTCAGGTTTTGATGATACTACATTTCTCATTACAGTGGATTCGAGAAATACAACATCTCTGCTCATCAAAATTCGTCTTGTTTGTAGATCAACAAAACGGTAGCCTTTGGTAGCATCACTATACCCAACAAATATTAACTCACGTGATTTAGAATCTAGCTTCTGACGTCGTTCTTTCGGCACGTGAACCATGGCCTTACATCCAAATGTTCTCATGTAGCTCAAGTCTGGCTTTTCTCCAGTCCATATTTCCATTGGTGTCTTGTCAGATAGAACGCGGCTAGGTGAGCGGTTGACTATATGAGATGCTGTGGCTACAGCTTCCGCCCAGAAGTCTTTCTGCAAATTAGCATTGAAAATCATGCATTTAGCTCGTTCAATTAGTGTGCGGTTCATTCGTTCACTGAGGCCATTTTGTTCAGGAGTGTATGGATTAGATGTTTGATGCAAAATTCCATGTTGTTTTAAATACTCATTAAAATTCTTGTTTATGTACTCAGTTCCATTATCAGTTCTCAAAACCTTAATTTTTGTATTTAACTGATTTTCTACTCTATTCTTGAATTCAATAAATTTTTCAATTACTTCAGATTTACTTTTTATGAAATACACAAATACTTTGCGTGAAAAATCGTCAATAAATGTGACAAAATACCTGGCCCCTCCAATGGATGACGTCTGCATCGGTCCACAAACATCAGAGTGAATCCGCTCTAGCAAACCAGTTGCCCGGGAGCCTTCAGTTGGAAACGGTAGCCTTGTCTGCTTTCCTTCAATACATGGAATACAGATATAATCTTCATCATCCTGAAATATTTTCACGCCAGCAGCACAGAGTGGTAATTTCTTCAAATCTGTGAAGTTTAGGTGCCCCATACGTTGATGCCACATGTATGAATCAGTTTGACTTTTAGCTGACATAGCACATACTTCATTTTTGGTATTTAATCTGTACATACCGTGAATGAGGTCTGCATCAGCCACCTTTTCTCTTTTTGCATTCAAAATGCTGCATCCAGTATCAAAAAACTCAACTTTATAACCATTTTTGAAAATTGTACTCACAGATAAAAGGTTGGTTGATAGTTGAGGCACATAAAGAACATTTTTTAGTTGGATTTCTTCATAATATCCATTTCCTGAAGGTATACTGATTGATACACTTCCGCAGCTTTCAACAGATAATCTCTTGTCGTCACCAATACGTACACTCTTGACAGGTGAAGCCATCTCTTCTTTGAGCCAGTCCCTGTGCATTGTTAAATGCATGGATGCCCCTGAGTCCACATACCAACTTGTGGAATCATTGTTTGATGCTGCTGAAAATGCTGCTACAAATCCTTTGTCTTGAGAGTTACTTTCTTTATTTTTGTTAAACCAACAATTATTACTGAGGTGCCCATGCTTATTACAGTTAAAGCACCGTGGGCCTTTGGATTTAGGTGGTTGCCAGTTATGTTTTTTATCGAGGGTATTTTTTGAATTTGTAAAAAATGCAGTTGTTGGGTTATTAGTCTTTATCACTTCTTGTAGCAATTTAGTTTTGATTAAATCTGCAGTTATCTTGACACCAGAACTCTCTATTCCCATAATCATAGGTCTGTATTCATCCGGCAAACCAGCTAACATTAGTGTCCCGAGCCACTCATCATCTACATTGAAATTAATATCTCTAAGTTTGTGAGCTGATGACATAATTTTATTTACATATTCTTCCATGCTAGTTTCCAGGGTTGTATTTATTAAAGCTTTTAACAACCCGACTTTCCTTAGCAGCCCGGAGTCCTCAAATGCTTGTATTAAATTTTGCCATACCTCATGTGACGTTTTTGCATTTTGTACATGAACATACAATTGGGGATCAATCAGCAATATTATTTTAGCCTTAGCTTTCACGTCTTTCTTGTCATCAGTATCTTCCCTTGACACTATGGACCACAATTCCTCGTGTTGAAGGTAGGCCTCCATTGCAAATTTCCAGCTAGAAAAATTTTCTCTGCCTATCAATTTAGGTATGGAGAACATATTCGAACTCATCTTAGCTGAAAAGGCTGAAATAGAACGCCTAGCCTTCGGAAACTATTTGAAATCGCGACGTGACTCAACACTTTTTTTACTAAGGTTACTTTTCAAATACGTTATTTTCAATTTTTGCAATTTCAACAAGATACTTTTTTCAAAACGTTCACTTTAAATTTTGAGGCATGGGGCGGCCCATAACCTGATAAAATAAGAGACTTGGCTGCTTTAAATAGGTTTATAATAATTAAATAACGTAATTACAACCAGAGCACACGTTAAATATATCTTGACAGATTTTGACACATAGCAGTGTTGCCAGTTTTGCGTTCAACCTTCAACACCAACGAGTACAAGTTCACGACAATTTCTTATTTCACGGTTTCAGTCTAACATATTGTAAGAGCTTCACAATAGTTGTGTAGAGCCAAACATAGAGACGCTCAGGCGATCGTCGCGTTCGCGTCGCGTCACCGAGTACGAAGCGAGGTGACGTCGCTGTTTTATTTGTTAGCGATTACAATGAGAGCAAAAATATATATGTATAGTCCATTCACGTTAAGAATGCAGTGATTTTTAAATTCAATTGCACACAAAAAAAAACAAATCTGTGGATCTGAGTTTCTCTGTGTTCGAAAGTATTCTGGTGGTGTATTCTATAACTGGTGACTGTGGACTTGACTTTCTAATTAGGAACGATTTGATTAGTCAGGGACCGTGCTAGGTGGAAGGACAAGTAAGAAATTATTGCATTCTTAACGCGAACGAACTTATAGTTGCAGAGATCTTCATAATTAATTAATAGGTTCATGTAATAGGTGATACACAGGAGTTTACGAGATGGCGCGGGCCATACTTCAACAGTACAAGTTGTTAGAGGGTGTGAGTTTCATGATACCTTTATTTCAGAGGCTACCAAGCCACCCCAAGGACTTTGACTAGGCTTTGACTTTGACTTTGACCACGACGATTAGTATAGTCTGCAATTACAAGTTCCACCAAAGCTCACGTTGTAAAAATAGACAACGATGTGTCAATAGAAATGATATTTTTCCCAATGCAGATACTCTATTCAGCTTAAGTATTCATTTTGGCTTCCTAGGTTTTCTGTAATGTTGAGACTAGGCTTTTCATACTGGACAATACTTATTTAAAGCAGGATCAACTGGTTTGTACTTTACTGGTTTATCCCATTGGGTGGCTCGTCTTCTCAGTAGAAACAACCTTCCGCCGCCGGTGGTAGAGTCACATTATGTACATGTATTTAAAGTATTGTTTATTTATTGTATTATTATGTGTATGTTTATTGAGTGGTTAAAATTAAGATTTTTGACGATTCGAAACTACTGTGTAATGGTCTACTTGAATGAAGAAATATTGAATTTGAATTTGCGTTTAGGACAAACTAGTTTTAAAAATAAGTGTCTACTCTAGCACTTCGTACATCGGCTCCCCAAACGAATGCCTTTGAAAAACTTTTGTCAAAACTGCGCAATCTTCGCGCAAACCCCTTTGTGCTCGGATCCCCCAGCGCTGGGCGGCTGCTAATCACCATATGTATAACTGTGGAGCTGCATTTGGTATTCTTTGAAAGATTTGTATTTTTAAGAATGAAATCGCACCTAAAAAAGATTTTGAAGTTCATAAATAACAAGAGACTAGTTTAATCTAGAAGTTTCTGCAGTGGCCACCTTATGGCTATGATGGAGACTTCGTGACCAGGGGCGACAACCTCCTGGCGGATAGTAATTGCAAAGCCACCAAGACTACTACGACCATATACTTCATGTTAATGAAGACTAAAAAAGAGTAGAAGATATGGATTCTGTCTGTCTATCTATCTATCTTTCATTATTCTTTCATTTAGATACATGATGCATAAACTCTCTGCCATGACCATCTGTTCTTTGAGTGATAAGATGGGCTGGGTTAGTCTAAAAGACATTAGCCGGAACATTTTATAGAAAAGGCCAGAGGCACAGGCAGACCACATAGCACGAAGAAGTCATTGCCATTGGTGCCGAAAAGTTCTAGAGTGGAGTTAGAGACCACTTGAGCCCAAAAGTAGCATGGAGTAGCACACCCGCAAGGTGAACGGACGACATTATAAATATCGCAGGGTTTCGGTGGATGCAGGGCAGGCGCCCTACATCCACCGAAACCCTGCGATGCTCCCGGTTGTATGCACAACCGGCCTCTCTGGAAATTTGTGGCAAGGCCTATGTTCAGCAGTGGAAGTTATGTGGCTGTTGATGCTGAACGGTATACATATAAGGCGTCGGGCTTAAAGTTAAATAATCTTGAAAAACATAACCCATCTCCTGGCGCAGTCGGGTAAATATTAATTACTTTCAAGAACCTAAGAAGTTTCAATAATTTTAAAACTCTACTCTAGACCCAGACAAGTCCGTTCAATATTCCATAAGATATGGGTCACACCGGTGCTCCATCATGAATTCGTGACACACCGAGTGCATTAACTGAATAGCAATGGTCCTCTACTTAACGTAATGAACGAGTGCCGTTAATTCCACTTAGAAATTGTCCCTGATATGCTTTTGTTATTTCTGTTACACTTAGCGAATGAGTTTTCCGGAGAACTGCAATTCATGAGAAAATAAAAGGTATTCCTAGCTTTGTTTTTTTAAAGTTGATTGGGACTTGGACTGACGTCAAACTGCTATATTTTGGAGCAGAGGTGATAAACAAACACCTGGGACGATTTACACAAACATCGTCTGTCCAAAACTAAGTTATTGTATTCCGTGGTAGAGCCGACTATTGGTACCTGAGTCTGAGAATGTTGTCATCATCATCTTCTAGTGGGATAAGAGTTTTCATTTGCCTTTTTGAAGTTATGATCACACACCAGTATGATGTTTTAACTAAAATACCGTTAATCATACTTTGCGTAAGATATGTTACACTTCTTATCAGTAGGTATTAGATTGAAAACTCGAAATCGACCAGAGGCAGGTTAGCGGCATTTCAGCTTAGACACGCCAGTATGATAGTATCGCGGCATGCGTCGCCATATACGAGTATGAAACCGTTCCCAATCATCAGCTTTGACCGTGACACTGACCCGTTTGTCGGTTAGCACTCTTGTTTTCAGCTCTGCGAATAAGCGGCAATCCATTCAGTAATTACAATTTACAATCCAAACGCACTGAATGAATAACAGGTGCTACCCCCGGGCGAGCGCGGAAAAATCTCCAGCGGCCGTCACTACGCTGCCGAAACATCGCCGTAAACCGCATACATTGCACGCTTTTGTTAAAGCTGTTATGTCAACAACAGAACAAAACGTTCAATGGATGCCGAACAAGAGCATTTCGCGCCTACCAATAGGTCACAGTGTATATTAATCTCGGTGAATGGGGTTTGTATTGGGCGTACAGTCGACCGTGAACCGCGTCCCAGGTTACTTTATTTCTATATTCGGCTATTTTCGAGCGAGAGCGAAAGTGGCCCCTTTTTGTGCCGCGTTTGATTTATGTTACGTAATCTACGTGAGGCTGGGTATTGGACGGTCTATCTCGTCTAGGCTACATGACTGTGTAAGCTTAGTAGACTAGCACAGTACGTAGTCTTTTCGTAGTTTCGTAGCAAAGGCGTAGCATACTAAAGAACATAGAAGACAAGACACATAAGGTACACAGTGTCGTATTTTTTTACGACAGCAATATTACCAAATTATTATCTATCTTCTCGACCTATCTATTAATCTACTTTTATGTTGGTATGAAAATAATAAAAAGGTGTTTTAGTTGGCTTCTTTAACTTTTGGTTTTTTAACTTCCTTAATTTTATGAGCGGTAAGAACCAGTTCTTAGTTTTTTATTTCAGACTACTTGAAACAACTGAAGGCAGTTTCCCGCTGAAATATTGTTTTTCTGTGCTAAATGGTACACAAAATTACTTCGAGTAGGTAGTAGATAAACCTATTTTGTTAAAAACCTAAATGACTGGAGCATTTTTTAGTCAATTTAATTATTTTAACCGAAAAAAAAATAGTTGAGTTTCATAAATCAAATTTAATAAATATATTATTCCAGTTCCTGTTTTTTGTAGTGTTGTTTTGTTTCGTTTGGATGATGAAGTAGAAGTCACACTTTTAAAACACGCAGAAAAATAAAATAAAATAACCCCTTTACATTTTAAGCAATGTTAATGAAATATTAGTCATGATTAGTAACCGCAAACATGATACGTACACATGAAAGAAATAAAATAGGGAAAAACGAAAGAAAAGAAAAGTTGTGTTGTGTACTCACGGGAGTCGAGGTCGAGCGCCCTCTGCCGCGGCCGCGCCGAGACTCGCTCTTGACAGTCTGCAGGGTCCCGTCCGGCGCCAAAATAAGCTAAAACAACACAGACACACCACGGACTTAACATAAAGCAAAATAAAGTAAGTAAAATAAAAGGAACGTTAACACAAAAAGGAAAAATGAATAGAAAAACAAACATGCAATGGAGTCAGGGTTAGATGGCGACAGATTAGTGATTTAGTTGGTTTATTTTGCGGTTATTTCCGTGAAATAAATTGACTTAGAGATGATGAATGTCTTTCGGGTGTAGGAAAATACACATTAGTAGTTTTCTTAAAAAATGTTTACATCCAGCGAACCTGCATTCTGTGTCGTTAGCAGCGCCACCTAGCAGTCTTGTTCCTAACTAAAAGGCGGCTGTTAAAAGTATGCTCTGTAATGTCATAGCTTTACATTGTACTTTCGCTACTCGCCGATAGATGGCGCGTCTATGAATAATACAGGAAAGTGAAGACAACACTTTTCACTCATTTCATTGACGTTTATTTTTTGTGGGTTTAGTTTAGTTCCCTACCTACATACAACATGTAATAAAGTTATTTATTGTATTTTTTTAATTATGAAAATAACACCCGCTTAATTTCCCCCCCTGCGCGAATTCACTTTAAAAGGTGAATATTTTAAACTTTTTGGATAATCTTTGATTCGCCTCAAATTACGATTTAGGTGATCAATGTTTAAGTGAGTTTTGCAACAGTCAAATTTTTCCTAAGTCGTCGATTTGGATGAAATTGGCAAAAAAAAATCAATAATAGTAATAACAACACGACAGCTGTCCTAAACAATGCTAAGCCTAACGAGCTATATTATCCTAGTCATACTAATTAAATTAGAGACAAAACTGGCCAGAGTGCCAAGTACGGCAGGTACAAACAATTTCGAATTACTTCACCGTCAAGTTTATCGAGCATTCACTAAACGCAACGAGCACAGTGTGAAAACGAGTACGAACTACAAACAAGTCACACCGTTCGATACGCGTTTGCTCCCCGTGAGCACGGTTTTTTGTTTTTCTTAAGTTGGCATAAAAGCAGTACGCCGACTAAATAAAGAAGGTCATTATTTACCGGTAGATTACTCGATGTAGACGACTTTCAAATTCGTCAAGGTCTTGGTTTGACGCTTCGACTCGATAACAAGCTGTGAGGCATATATTACCTAGGTAGGTACCTACGTCACTTTTATTTGTGTTGAGTTAAAATATTAAGAGTTTTTGCTTGCGTTTGAAGAAAATAAAGCAACGATTACCCAACATAAAAAAAACGATATTCAGATTAACAATTTCTTTACTTTAAAGAATATAAAAACGTAGGGATCGTTCGTTGTTACCTTTATGCTCTAATGACTTTCTTAGAGACAATTTTAAGTTTGTGGTTCGCCTCAGCTCTTCGCATAAGAACCTAAAATAACGTTATAGATAAACGATACCTATCGATTTTTAAATTGCTGCTCCGACTGGATTTCAATGTATTTCAAGACGCTAGCCCTCCATTTTGGCATTGTAATTCCGCTCATCTCGAGCTTTTGCAGCTGCAAACATCCTCCAAGCAAGGTATAACCTTGCAGACATCGTTTCACTTCATTTTCACTGCCCTCTTATTTTACAAAATATTTTTTGGACACTCTTCACTATACAAAATCAAGTGAGCAGCGACTCGTTCGTGTTTTACGTTTTATTAAACGAGCGAGCTGTAAACCTATGCAAAATTGTCATTCGTACTCGAGCAAAACTTGAACCGACCAATCACAGCCACTCGTGGACTCGCTATCGAGTGCTTGTGGGCTCGCTATCGAGCGCTCGTCGATTCTCGAAAGTCAGTAAAAACCTCGTACTAGCAAACTTTATTTCTCCTAGTCGCCACTCGATGGCGGTGCTTCAACGCCATACAAATTCGCGTTTACCGACTCGGGACAGTTTAGTGAGCAAAAGCGGTGTGCCTGTCGTACTCGGCACTCTGAGGAATAAATAAACTACACTTTCTGTCGGCGCGCACATGGCATGCGCACCTGGCGTTTTAGTTCGTTACTCCTGTTTTTGTGTTAGAACACGACATTTGTTCTACACCCGTCTCTCTCTCTCACAGGTCTCTTTCTAGAGTTGTCTATCCTTATTCAAATCGCAGGTTTTGTAATTATCTTTCTCGGTCAGAATAAACTATAAAAAAACGTTCAATGT
Source organism: Udea ferrugalis (assembly GCA_950022985.1). Lineage (NCBI taxonomy): Eukaryota > Metazoa > Arthropoda > Insecta > Lepidoptera > Crambidae > Udea > Udea ferrugalis. The sequence goes on from OX465521.1 coordinate 3,451,684, forward strand.
TATTACTTTTGGTGACGGTTAATTTTGACAGCAGCTGTATTTGGTGAGAATCTGGGTACTAGGTATATAAATTAAGCGAAGATTATACTACATAAAGGGTCATAAAATTTCATATGTCATTTTCTGGAATGGAATATTTAATTCGTTGATCACTTGTTGTATGGTTCGCCGCGCACATCATAAGTCGCTCTACTCTCTTTACTACTTTGCATAAGTTTTGCTTTTTGCGATTTTTTTGTTTGTTGTGTTTGACTGATTATACTGACGAACTAATCAGTGAGTATCTTCTTTTAAATTCTACCTAGCCTTATGGTTGACTGGTTGAGAATACTTTTTAGTAAGTAGGTCCGCCATTTGTGAAAATTCATTGTTGTGCAATAAAGAAGGCATCACTACATAGTATTGTTCGCCTAAATCTTAAAAACTACGCAACGTATTATGTTGTGTTTTTTTTAAATAGAATGATTGAAGAGAATGTTATTGCACCCGTGAAAAGCCAGGGCCGTGCTATTCCGGCGGTGCACACCGGACATCACTTCACATCTTGGTGCTTCACGCTTACCTCAATCATCAATGCGCTTTACTTTGAATTGTATTAGTATTTTCCTTCATATTGTATGTAAATAATTTAAAAATGTTATTTGTCTCAGTCCTTTTTTTTCAAACGACCATAATTGCAAAGAAATTGACTTTTAAAGTTCAGTCACACGAGCGTATAGCAGCTATGCTATTCCGGTGGTCGCCGACACTCACTTCGCTTGTGCGAGTTAACTTTAAAATTCCATTCCTTCGCGACGGTCGTCGTTTGAGAGAAAAGAACTAAGCCAAAAATCATTTTTTAATTATTTACATACAAAATGAGAGAAAATACTAATTCAAACTAAAGCGTATTGATGATTGAGGTGAGCGTGAAGCGCCGAGATGTGAAGTGATGTTCGATGTGCACCGCCGGAATAGCACGGCTGGTCGTCAGTAAATTAATGAGAAGTTTTTATAAACGGAGCGTCCCTGAAATGCCGTAAGAGTGCTTAAACGGGCCCGCAATCTTTATTTATACCTTCAAAATTGCTTATCATTACGCAAGAACGGACTCAAACCAACGGTACATGGTGCAGACATCACGCAACGAGATGTTTACCAACTTGTTTTGACTCGGAGCCTCCGCATGTGTGCGTGGGCGCGTTGGGGTAGGTCGGCACGCGACGTCTTTGACAACACGCGGTCCACTTACTATTACCGGAATTACTTATCTTACCCCTGAAACCAGTTCATGGGAGGATTTACTACCACTTTCGGCGAAGCTATTTGGCTTGTAGATGGCATTTACGAATATGATGTCAATTTGCTGTGTCATATCTTGTGAAGAAAAGCGGAGCTTAGTACAGGCACTTGTGTTCGCAAGTAAGTTGCACGAGCTTTTGAATAAAATAAACTTCATCAGTCGATCAAATTGCTGATTGCAGATAAATTGGGCATTAATAATAAAGGTCTGATAATTCAAGTAAATAGCTGTAATAAAAATGAATCACCATTAAAATACACTTTGAAGTCAACAACGCACGTACTCGTGAATTGTCTTGCCATGATGGATGGAAATGGCTGTTATTTAAAATCGGTTAAAAGGCAGGTGCAGCGTATCGGCGAAGATAATAAAAGCACAAGATAATCTCGAACGTTAATCTGTACAGTAAAAATAACGAGGTTAATTGGAGTATGTTTTGTTTCGTCCCGAGCCGCCCGTTTCGCAAACCGTTACTAAATTACAATGGACGAAAGTATTTAGTGCCGCTACGCGGCGACAGATGGCACGCGAAGAAATTTGCGGAACCACGCTCACATAGATACGAATTATTTCTGGAAATTGCACCATACGAGCCCATTTTTTACATTGCTAATGTACATTTTTGCTCTAATTATCATTGTTTTTCATTATTTAGTACAACACCTCTCTGTCATACTTAGGAATTTAAAAACGTAATTGAAACTAATTCACGACAGCTTTCGCGCTACAAAGCTCACTCAGTCTTAGGACATGGTCAAATGTTCTATGACCAATCATTCAAATGGTATAGGTGTTAAGGTAATGCTTTGGTACAATGGTTGTTTAGATTTGTCTAACTGGTAAATTTAAGCAATATACATTTATATCTATATTCGGCCTTCAATGTCCCAAGACTATTTATATGACAAAATATTTACGCTAGTGCAAATTGTCAGAAATCAGAATGTTGTGAAGTGCTGACTACCGTTGTCTGTCGCCAGTCAGCAGTTCTGTTGAGCGACAAAATACAATTTGAAACGCGTCGTCGCGAACACGCCAGCCGACCGAGAAATTGTCGAAATAAAATATTACTACCGCGAATTTTGTGAACATTTCTAGTATACAAAAATATGTTTGGGTCGGATTCTTTAAATATATTAACTTGACGTTATTGGAGAATTTAACCTTCTAGGTAATTTTTAATAAAACATTTGTTGATGTAAATAATTTCCTACAAATAGGTACTAGTAAACAGCTTGACTACTTATTTCTTTACAAAAATCGTTTAGAAGAAATCGATTTTAACAATCATGTTTTATTACGGAGTGCTACAAGTTAGAAATATCGTTGCAAACTGCAAACTTTGAAGATTGTAAAGCTATTATCCTTATTGTATTAATAAATACATACGTGTAGTCAACTCCACGGCCACCCTTTGATGATATAATAGGTGTTAAAACGTAGTTAGGGGAAAACATCATTAATTCTAAATTATTATCTGTGATCTGCCGCCTAATTAGAATTCTGTCTAATGAATTACTGATATGGTATAATGGTTACATTGTAAAAGAGTTTGTGTCGTTATTACACTTCGGCTTTTGTTTAATTTGATCTACCTATAAGGCTTTCAATTTTTAGAATTTTATTTATTTTTTCTTAAGTACTTACCTGAAAATGATAACGTGATCGTAGTCTTGTTTATAAAAGTTCGTATAACATAGAATGTAATTCAACTAATAGAGAAACATAACTTGGATTTGCTACATGGAATCGTGCTTTTACCATTTTCATAGCGTTTGTGTGTTGATTAAATGTGTTCACGTGTGAAATTAGTTGTCGAGTTTGCGCTTGCACGTTATTTATAGGATAACTTCACGAGACCGTGTTTGTTACTCAATGGAGACCTTTCCGAGTAAGTATGTTGTTGTATTTTTTACTCAATGAACTTTGTTGTTGGCTGAAGTATGTAATTGTATTATTTAGCTAATTCAGGCGGTTGACTGCAGATGGCTTTCATAAATGTATGTTAACTTGTCTTAACATTTTATTTGAAACTCTAAAGATGGTGACACACTAAATGACAATACCTATAGCCAACCGGCTTGGCTTATTTATTTATTTAACGAGATACCAACAGTGTACATATTAAAACTCTACCATAATTAACTAGGTACATACTACACAGTCTCATATGTAAAAAGCAGTTTTAGAATCCATACTAGTATTATAAATGCAGGATTGTGTATTTTTTTTTATAGTGGTCATCAAGATGACCTCACTCCACCTGATGGGAAGCAGTCGTGAGGTCCAGATATGGGGTTGACAAGCACAGTAATTGAGAACTACTTTGCTGGTCAATCTCATTTTGAAGGCCTGCATAAATGCCTTTTCACGCCCCGCTTAAAAACCCGGGATTGTAGGAAGAAGGAAACACATGCGCTGGAAGAGCGTTCCACGTCTGGATAGTACGACACAGGAACGAATCACCGAACCTTTTGGTGCGGGCCGACAGTCGCTGGATCGTGTGTGGATGTTGACGCAGACCAGCGCGTGTGGTGCGGGAGTGGAAGGGTGAGGACGGGATCAGTTGGAACAACACTTCAGAGCATTCGCATTCGCGCTATTTGTTTCATATGTTTGCACATCTAAATCACTGAACCAGTTTTGATGAATTTTGTTGTTTTAATATTAGACCCCGAAGAATAACAAGGCTTCGCATTTGTAGAAAATATTTTTTGAAGAGGGTGAAACGAGGGTGAATGGAGACTTAATGGGACTGTGTACGGGGATAATTTTTGAGTATTATCACCGTTATCGTTACTAGCATTGTTTAATGCTGCAAACAGGCATCTGTTACGAGTAACAGGTCATAGGCAGTCTATTATGAGAAAATATTCCATACATTCTAGACCTAAAGGCCTAAGTGACACAGTAACAACGGAAGAACCACTACCAGCCAGATTCCGCTCCCGTTTTTTTTAATTTAACCTGCTGTGTCCCACTGCTGGGCTAAGATCTCCCTCGATCGAATCACCGAAAATCAACACTGAACGTGTGGTGAACAAAATTTTGTCAACTTTAAAACTTATCTAGAGATACCAATCTCATACTGATTTAAAATAACCTGGGAAAAGAAATTGAAATCATCAGCTTCGACTCGAATATTGAAAAGACGCTCGCTGATCTATAAGCCGAACAAGATTATCTAAATAGAGATTCAGCCTCGGTTGGCGACATCAAAACCTGATTAACCTTAAACTGCTATCGATCTGGAGCACCCAAGGTTGCACTACAGGTGTTATTCGGTTGTGAGGGTGAGGTTAATGATGTGACAGGTCGGCTAATATTCGCCATCGAGTACTTTGGGATTCGAGAACTCGAGTCAGAGGACTCGGACAGATGCTCTAATTTTGAAGGGATTGATTGGATCTTAGAGAAGGACATAGGCTAACTTTTGTTGCAAAATTATCAATGTGCGAGAAGTTCTTTTTTGGTTTCTTCACTCTTCTTGCCCTTAAAAGGTTTCGATAGAAAATATAATTACGAATAATTAAGCGATTGAGGAAGCTAATATCAGAAGTAATTTATTTATTACAATTGAATGCAAGTTTAAAAAAAAAACATCTAAATGAACAAAGTGACTCTACTACCACTTCGGAACTTGCTAGTCCAATTTGTGCCACTGCAGGGCAAAGGCCACCCTACGTGGCAGGTGTTGGCAGTCTTCACGATGTATTGCATATCGAGCTCGTACCACCACCTAGGCTTCCTGGGTAGTCGTTGTTCGCCTGGGATCCATTCAGTGACTGTCCCCGGGCAGAGCTCATAAATCTTTTATACGTCAGCTATTTTGAAATGAACGGTGAATATAGTTTACCCGATTTGTGTTTTTCGTATCTACACATTCCCGGTGTCCGTTAGATGTTCGAGTCAGTATTCGAGTTACACTAACTCGCACGGCACATCCCTAAAAGGGCGACATTACGGCTGATAGGGTGCAAATTGGCTGAAAAACCCACGATTGCTTATTTGCACACGTTTTTGGGCTGAAAATAGTGAAATGTATTGGAAATAGGAATCGAATCAAGAGATCCGAATATAATGTGGTTTTTTGGCCTGCGTTTATTGAAATTTGATACCATCAAATATTTTTAGGCGCATAAAACGTGAATAACGTTACATTTTCGTGTCAATTTATAAACGATATTTTTGAAAAGATCAAAAAGCTATCCGAGAGTTTTATTTCGAACGTCGTTTTACCGTTAGCAGTAAACATTTTTTTTGTATTTTATTCTACAAAAATGCGTATTATACCACTAGGAAAAACGTCAATAGCGTCTCATAGCCAGTTATCCGAAGATGCAGTAATAGTTCCGTGAAAGCAGACAATAACATTATCATCAGCGCGTTCAGCGAGCAATAAACTCCGAACAAAATGGAGCCGATTGGCCGTTGTTTCGCTGCGAGGACGCCGGTTTTTATCCTGTCGCGGCGGAAGATCAATTCAGTGCAATAAAGCAGACCTGTTGAGTTACAGCCGGAATTAATCTAAATCTAAAGTGTTGACACAGGCTAAGTTGTTTTGTATTTTTAGAATAACATTGAAGTTTAATAGTAATTTTAGAATACTTAATTATGAAACGTTATCCGATAGAAACGAAAAGATCACTCTCTTTTCCCAATAAATGTAAACATTTACAGCAAAACTGAATTTAAAGCTCCACTAAATAAACGGATGGAACTTAGGCCCGGCGCCCACTATCGGCATCGGCACGCTTCAGGATTTTAGGTGGCAAATAGCAATATACTATAACATAATGGCCATTAAGCAGAAATTTCCGTGATATGTGGTCGTAATACAAAAATACCGCTTCGGCATGCTTGAGGCTGCTGTATCGGCAGCCTTTAGCATGCTTCAGGATGCTTCGGCATCCTTCGGTACGCCGCCGGCGCCGAGGCAACCTGCGGTTCGGCATCCTTAAGGACGCCTCGGCATCCTTAAGCATAATTGCCGATAGTATGCGCTTGCATGTAGGATGCCGAAGGATCCTTTTCCTTGCCGATGCCGATAATGGGCGCCGGGCCTTAACCGCGTAAATGCTAACGCCACTAGCGGCGAGTAGCGGAACTAGAAGTTCGGAAATGTTTGATAGATGGCGGTAGTAATGTTAGAGCTGCAAAAATACAACTTGAAATGTTATGTTTGAAACTGACTTGCGAGCTATGTTTTAAACTAACATTGTTTACACATACTACATCGTAGTATTGATTTGTGACTTAAATCACTGCTACAAACCTTAATCTCATCACGACAAAAATCGAAGCAGCTACCGAATGGAGCAAAAAAGCTCTTCACGGTGCTGACTGAGGTAATTCAAACTTTACATTACACGTTATAGATTTCCTCAAACAAAACTGTATCAAATCACACATATCCTTCAAACACAGTGGTGAATCTGTGCGCCACAGCCGGCTAATTCAGCAAATTGAACCGCCATCCGCCGCCAAAGTGGCGGATACGTTGCGATCCTCGTGACGCACGAAGGCGACCATCGCGAAAGACAATGCGACCACGTCGCCACTTAGCGTCAGGTGAGGTTGTGGACCCATGAGCGTGATTTGGAATTTTAGAGCAAAAATCGTGCAAAGATCGCACTTTGCAATTGGTAGAGGCAGTTGTTTCTGAGTGTATTTTTAGGGAACGTGAATATGCTTACGTCAGTAATTCTCACCACCTTATTTAGGACAATGCACTTTGGGCTATTTATGTAAAATTTGAATAGAATTTGGAAAGATTTCGTTAAGTTTCTTTTTTTCCAATACAGCCTAGGTCTGTCAGGTGATTTTGGTATCGGTTAGATATTTATTATCTAACTTCAATAATGTCTCGATACCAATATTAGCTCAATAATAACTTAGATAATTCATTGTACTAAGTTTAAAGTTGCCGGATTCAACGTGCGAACCGGTGGTAGAGTCCGTTTATGTTTTATCCATATTATTTATTGACTATCATAAGCTATCATATCTACATAAAATAAATGCATTTAACTCAAACTTGACTTAGGGTTTCGAAAACCACTGGCAGGTACTTACGAATTAAAATAAAAGTTAACAAAAAAATTACGCCAACACGCCAATACTCATGTTGAATTATTTGAGTGTAAGATATTTATTTTGAAACCTTTATTGTAAACGACAGTGCTTAGAACGGAACAAAAAAAAATACAAACAAAGAATCGTCAATAACGTTGTGTTCGAATTATTTAAATTTGGATTTCGCCCGAAAAGCTCGCTCTGATTGGCGGCTGAGTCAGTTACATTGTCCCATCGCTGTGACTCACCCGCACTCGGATACTCGTACAACATAGTATTTTGTATGATTTTCGTTCGGAACAATAAAATTATCGCCATTATACCAAGTCAGCGAACAATGTCCGGATTCGCTGCTTTTTATTTACTCATAAACATGATTTAGTTTGTTGTTTGTTCCATGTGTGAACAACAATGATTTGAAAACAAGAGCTTGATTTAGTACTTATAAGTTGAGTTTTTGTTTACTAACAAAGTGTGGTTTACAGTAGCTATTAGAAGTGGTTAGCCACTATGTCCTTAAATTGTCAGATCTGAACTCAAGAATAGAAAAAAAATAGTTGGTCATTCAGACTTCATTGATTCTTTTATAGATTGAAATGGTGGCTGATGTTGCCATCGTGCGTTCCAATTATAAAAGAAAAAACATTTTGAGTATCTTTATCAATGGTCCAGCATTATTCGGGTTGTTCAAAATGTTTTTTTAGACAGGAGCAACTTTACAGTACGATACTTTTTTAAACTTATACGAAGCTCACCTCTGCGTTAAGTATTAATAATGTGAGATATGAATATTTATTTGCTTCATTCCGGTTTAAACACCGGTCGCACTGTAGGCAGTATTGGTATCATTTTGCCCAATTTAGCTCTATGTCCTCGCATTAAAACAACAACGGAACATCACTTAAAAAAAGTGTCATAGTCAATGACCACGTGCGTGCAATATTCTTGTGAATAGCGCGATGGGTAATAAACCCTCAGGTCCCAAGTTCAAGGGTCGGCACTGACCTCGGCCACGCGGGTCGCCGGAGGTCTGAGTCCCTCACGACCTCTTTACGGGTTTCACGCACACGTGAAATGCCGTAGACGTGATTTTATTTGTTTGGAGATCGCGGGGAACGTGTCCTGTTTCCGAGAAATGAAATTTTCGGGATTGTTTTGACAACAGCTTTTGAGGTAGCTGTAAACTGTCAGTTATCACAATGGTCTTTGAAGTATCAGTGTTATGCCACGATTAATTTGGCACTGAAAAATTAATAACAATGAACTATTAGTTTTATGTATTTTGTACATTGCAATATGCTTCCTACTTTGTGTTCATTGTACAATTTGCGGTTAACTTTCTTGAACTTGAAGTTAAACACCGACCCATGCGATCCGGATAATACCTAAGCCTTGCTCGCCTCTTACCACTTTAAGTTCGAAATTCAATTTGCGAAATGTGGGCTTCTGAATGTTTGGTTCACCCCGACGGCAACAATCAGTATGCCTCTAACTACCTCGTTTGGGATAAGTAGTGATTGCTTTTAATTGATTAAAAAATGTTCACAACACTTTCTGGTTTTTAAAAGTTACGAAAATACTAAAATCTAAACTCATTTGAATAAAAGGAAATACTTACGCAACCGACTCTATATTTCTCGCCAACTTAGTACCAAGTTACAATTTAATACCAGACTTGTCGGCCTTTACTTACAATGGATATAGCATTACATAACTTAAACAATAGGTAAAGTTAACTCACTAACTCAGATTTGTGGCCTGAATTACAATAAATCTAACAACTTCAGAGTTAATTGTTCAAGTTGATGGTATTTTTGAAACAAACCTCTTGTTGTTGTTGTAAAGACTTGTTGTAATTCATTCTGAATGTAAAATAGTTGAGATCTTCGCTGTGATGTTACTTCAACATTAATTCAATTAAGTATTTTTTGAAAATAAAGATTGTTCTAAGCCTATTACTAATTCTTATTTATTCCGCAGAAGTTGTCTTTGGCCGAGCTACAATTAGTAATTAAAATACGCTTTTGTTTAAATGGAAATCATTATCACCGAGGACACCAAGTTTGGAAACTACTTACAAAGCTTATCGGAAAATTGAACCTTGAGTAACGACGCACTAATAGAAAATTAAATAAGTTGATAAGTAAGCACATTTATAATCGAGTTGTTCGAACGTAACCTACTGATGGCGTCATTGTATTGAGTTATTTGTTTCCTGAAGCGTCAATAGATTGCAGTTGAAACGTTTCTACATTGCTCTTAAAGTTGGTGGAATAAGCTCATGTGAGACTCAGAAAAGCTTTGGTTGACCGTCTGCGAACTCTGTACGAAGAAAATCCAACAGAAGGCGATCTTTTCCTGTTGTTTTTTATAGGAATCTATTTATTTCCGCTAAATATAAGTATTTATAACAAATTCAGCAATAAAGCGACGTATCTCAATCGTCCGCCCTCGTCTAGACCCGGCGATAAAAGATGGCGGGTCGCGTGGTCCCCCAAGGTCAGTGATGTCATCGGTATAAATGGGGGAAAGCGGAAGCGTGGCCGGACCTTCGCGATAGAGGCTTTTGTCATATTACCATACGTAGGGGAGCACTCATTTTTCATAATATTGGAAAATCATGATCGACAAATCAGAAAATAATAAGTAGGAAGCTTTACTGCGTGCTATTTGCATCCATACTTATTTGATGATAATCGAAAGCCGTATCCGAGATACGTTTTTTTTAAGAGTTATCTGTGCTAGTGCTGTGTTGCTCATGACTTGTCGTGACACTATATTTTAAAACATAACTCAAAGGTGTCTCTTAGTAATTTTATCAAGGTTAATTATTTTGGAACACAGTCTTGAGATGGAATGCTTGCTTGTATGGGTCGTTTGCAGCAAAAACAATAATTTGAATACCAAGCCACCACCCATCACCATCACTCCATCCTAATACTCTTCTGGAAGATGAATATACTAAACGACGTACAGCTTTGCCTTTGGTTTACAAATTAAAAGGACGAAACATTGAAAAAGTACCACACGCATTGCAAACGCACATGGCAAACTTTTAATACATGCTTCGAAACCATCCTCTGATTAAAAACACACTCGTATTGAAACACCGAATATTTGCACAGAGACGAGCGGTGGTTTTAAGTTTCCCTTGTACTAAAACGCACTCAAAGATCTGAGGTGAAAAAATATTGCTGCGTGAGTAATAGTTGAAAGCACTCTGTAGAAATGGAAATAAGAGGGATGTCTGAAGTTTGTTGTTGAAAATGTAGTGAGAAGTACTTGAAAATAACCACCGCGATACATAATGGGTGTTAAAAATACTAGACTTTTTGCGAATTTCCGTTGCTATATTTTGCTATTTACTTATATTTTTTTCTAATCTTTTGCTTGAAAACAGCCATCAATAGTTATGTGGAGCTGAGAAGCTTTTCTTCAACTAATTGCAGAAATACATTCATTTGTTGTCTTAGCTTTTAACAAAAACGCTGCTTACTGTTGCACGATTTGTTTTTTTTTATATAGTGGTCTTCAAGGTGACCTCACTCCACCTGATGGGAAGCAGCCGTGAGGTCCAGATATGGGGTTGACAAGCACAGTAATGGACAACTACTTTGCTAGTCAATCTCATTTTGAAGGTCTGCATAAATGCCTTTTCACGCCCCGCTTAAAAAACCTGGGGTTGTTTTTATTGACTTGCTATTAGTTCAAAGTTTGACTTCCACAGCTTGTCCACAGCTTTACTGGGCAATGGAGTAAGCGGAAGGCCCTCAACCTCTACAAAAAATGCCTTCTTAATATTCGTATGTACAAAATTTTATCGGAGCCAAATCTATACCATAGTACCATCGACTTTACACGCGTAACATTTGACGCAGGCTCCGGGCGATTTCGGATCACTTTCGCTAGGATGTGAAAGCGCAATTTCCATTTTCGCGAAAATCGTAGCGCGAGGCTTTCTCGCCTGACAAGGGAGCAGTGCCATTTTCCTGTGTCATTTCATTTTCTCTTTGATTCTTGCATGGTATCGCCTTGTTTGCATCTTATGTGAAAATTATTTATAGAATAACTAGGTATTTTTTTTATCTTTCGGAAGAGCCAGCTCGTGAGTTCTTCTCGAAATTGTTTTTAAAATTTCATTAAGCAGGGAAGTTTTTTTTGTGCACGAGTATGTTTGTTGTTCAACATTAGATAATCTAGTAAACAACTGCTTTGATCAACTTTGAGCGAGGATATTCTGGAATGACTCGATAGTCATAGTTGGAACCTGCTACTGCACCTGATAAGGTATACGAGTGGTAAAAGGGTACTACTTACTCAAAGTAAAGTAAGGGTAAGTAAGGATTTGACAGAATGTAATATTGTTGATGCACAGATGAGATTTAATTCTGTCAATCTTCTGGTAGAAAACAGGAAATGGAAAACAGATATAAAAATCTAAGTACTGTTCTTAAACAATCGGGTGACTTATTCAGAGCAGTGATTGCGAGAGCCGGTTAAACTACTAAGAATCACTGTTACTACAGCTGCACAAGCTGAAATTCGTGCTGGGTCTAGACCCAGCACCAAAAACAATTACATATTTTTGTTACATTACATTGTTTTTGGTTTCCAAAACAAAAACTTGCTTGGTTACCAGAAAAATAATTATGAAATATATTTCTTACAAAATTTATAAAAATTGGAACGTCATGGCTTTTTTCCCTTAGTAAGAAAATAATTATCTGTTACACCGAAGACAATTTCCACAGACAATCGCATCGCGTGAATTTCGCGCCCTTACACAGATAGGGCGGGCGCCGTCGGGCCCCGACACCTGCCGCGCCGATTTGTGTCGCGCCCTTTGTGAAATGCGTGGACTTCTGATTTTTATGCCTGGAAGGGGTTGAATTTCTAGTTAAAACGGTAGTACATTCCGTACAGTTGTTTTTAATTTGAGATTTCTGCGGAAGTTCTGCGAAGGAGAAAAAGTGTCTCTTTTGAATGGATAGCTACCCTATTTCGTTGTTTTTGCGTGAACGGTAAATATTATTGTTTATTTTTCATTTTCTTGTAGTAGCGAATATTTTAGTTCCTATTGCGAGTGGGTGTTACCGTACCTTTTAGTATGTATCAGAGTTTTAAATTAAGATTTTTTAGTACGAACCGTTTATTTATATCGTCTGTTAGTTAATGATGGATTCAGATTTTTCACTTTCCCAATATAACGCATGTTTATTAAAAAAAAACAAGCCTAGAATATCATCAGCATGTTTTCATAACAAACTAACCGAAATGAGGACCGAGTTGCTTAAATGATAATGAGAGATAAATAACTATATCAGTTTCCGACACCATGTGTTTAGATGTCCAAAAAGCTTTCCCTCGGAGAATTGTCGCAAGTAAGTAGCGACCCTACTCTATAATTCGGGAATCAGGACATATTGAGCCTGACCTCGACCCTGCCATTCCGGGGTTTCCCCGTGCATCGGGAGTTAGGGGATCATCCCAGCCGTTCCCGACGAGACTACAGGCGACTAATCCAGACGCTCAGCTGCACCATTTCATTTAAGGCTAGCATAAGTTGCTAACTGTCGAGCCAAACAAACTTTGCTGAAGTTGTGATACGAACGTAACAAGGCTGGCAAATCAGCCTAAGTACTTGAATATTTACTTGCGCTGCGTTTCGTTAAACTTTAACATTTCTAAACCACAAGTTTTGATATATTTTTCGTTTTGTTTTTAGCTTAGTTTTTGTAAATTTGAACTTGTCACTGCTGGAAAAATGCCACGTGGGACCAATTAAAAGTAATTTACTTCACTATGCGCAAGAATAAAGTTGGGCTTATGTCTATGCTTCTAACTTACTGAAAGCTGTTCCAAAGTAGACGACTCAAATGAAAGAATATATTCTGGATATTGGATTTCCATGTACAAAGGAGAACCCGGCATTGAAAAGTGGATTCAACTCTTGAAAACAGTCTACTACTTATATAAGATTTCCTCGAAATCAGCTGCATTCCTTAATTTTGGGGATGCTTATCACTTACACTTGTCACATTTCCCTTGTCTGAAGGACGAGCTGACAGTCAGACTTAGTTGCATCATGAAACTAATCCCGAGACTCACGGATCTCTATTTATCTTTCTTATCTGTTCTGAATTTCAGTGGCATTTAGAAGCTAATTGCTCCGAAAACAACATCTAGTTTACATAACATCAGTGAACCAAATCCGCCCTATTATTCAAATTCGCACCCCTACCGTATCCGTAAACACACGCACGTAAAAGTGACCTTGGCGATAGCATTATCCCGATAAGGGTCGGTCCAGACGGAGGCCAGACGGACCCAAAAGTCCGGGACGATCCAAAATTTCCCATACGACATTACTATTGCGTTTTAGATGTCGCCTTACGACCCGTTTTCTATTTGGGCGAACTGTTTGGGTTAAGGTTATTGCTACATCAGAGGAGACAACGAAATCAAACCTGTACCATGATTTGTATCCTAGTAATATGATTGGCGGGTGCAAGTTTGAGGTTCCATTGGTATGAGAGCATCGTGACTCAGTGGTTATACACTCAGGATTGGAATCCGGGAGGTCCCGAGTGCAAGTTTCGCTGAAGGACCTACTTTGTGTTCATTGTCCAATTTGTGACTTACGGAGAGTAAGGTGGTGGAAAACACCGAAAACAACTCAAGCAACACGAATAACCCCCTAATTCGGCTAAAATTCCGAATGTTCTGTTCGACATGACGGCAACAATCAGTGTGCCTCTGACTATCCCGTTTGGGATATAGTCGTGAGCGTATGTTATATGTTTAAGATTCGACAGAAAGTTAGTTTTACTTTCCGAAACCCACTTAGTTTCTCTCTTAAATTAGGTACTTATTAACTAATTTCCTTCACTTTATATTCACATAATTAGTTAACTTCCAAAAGTACAATTAAAGTAGTGAAGTAGTGAGAAAGTGAGTCATTTATAATTTTATGTTTTTTCCTAAGGGACTAAGCCTTATTTTTATTTGTACGGATACGTTGCATTGTACTTCTTATTAAAACTTCAAGCAAGGACTTTTGAAGCGGTAACAGTTTGAATGTTAGTTCTTTTTATTAAAAGAATAAAAGCAAGATCGCAAGTCTTTTGCAAAATAGGGTTGCTACCTTCGTACAAGATTTTGATACGGAAAAAACTATTCACATTCGATAAAACACTGATATGGTTTTATAGATATTTGTATAACAACATCATTTAAGTTGTTCTTTTTCTTTGTTGTTAGCTCCACATACGAATAGGCGTTATTAATAAATACGTTTTAGTTTTTATTTACAGTGAGCGAAGGAAACTACGACCCCTTTTACATCATACTTTATTAATTCGTTTGGTACATTTGCCTGAAACTATACTGTAACCAGTGTTTTAAACATTACTCTAGTCAAAATCCAATGAGTTTAAAAAAAATGTTTATGTTAGTTTTAAGACTATTCTAGAAGAAGAAAAAAGAACCTACAATTTTCTTGAACGTGATTCTGATAATAGAAAGATTGTCAAAATATAAAATGTCGGCTACTTTTCTTTAAACCAAGAAGTACAAGCCTTAATAGGAGCCTTCGTAGCCGACGGCTACGGCGCTACGAACTCGTAGCAGCTAAGCTCGTCTACTTAATAATCATTTACTATGCGCTATACTTACGTACAAGACTGTTGACACGGACCCATTATTACCGCTAACGAAAGGTATTAAACTCCTTTCATTTGGTGTTAAAATGCTTTTAATGTTTTGTGTAGCACGTGTTATAAGTATGGTATGTTGAAGTAAGTTATTTGTGAGATATCAAAGGGTATTTTAAAGGGTTTAAATCCGTCCAACATTTGTCATTTATTCTGGACATTTGCTGTTAAATTAAACCTGTATTGCTAAAACACTTAAAGCGTTCTTATAATTCACTCTTGTCATTTCTAATTCATTAAAAAGCTGAATACAGAATTTACCCAGAAGTTCTATTTGGTTTCTGCACAACGAACGAAATATTTCATTGAGTAAGTCTAAATCCTGTCCCACATCTATCTGTTACAATAAAACACGTGAAATCCCGAACAGAAACCTCCGCTGTCCCTGAAACCCTGAAAACGAAACCAAAGAGGTGGTATTAAACCTCCAAATAGATCGCGGAAGGTTGGGGCGAGGTGGCGCGAGGGGGCGTCACTTTCGCCGTCGCCTCAAGGTCATGCGGACACTGCAACGTGTGTGTGTGTGTGTCGCGGCTTTTCGGCTGTTTCCGAACGCTGGCTGAATGCGTAGATGCCGTTGCCGTATTTGTGGCGTAAAAATTGTTTTGGAACACGATTGTCTATGGTTACGTTTTTGAATTTGTTGAATTGGTTTTGGAATACCACTGGCGGGGTTACTACGATGTTATTGAATCTAATTTTGATTATTGGTTCTTATTTATAATCAAATCATCGCTGTAATCTACGTCTCGGGGACCAATGGATCGAAAATACTTGTTCAAATACCAGACTGTGCAAAGTTCTTTAGATTTTCCAGTTCATGGATTCGTGATCTGAACTTAACAATTGACAAGGGTCGTGATAAAGCCCAAGCCCATCGGTTGCAGCGATGTGCTGAAGTAGGATGTAAAACGATTGTTTAATGTTATTTTGATTGTAGTACAATACTGCAAGAGCATTGTTTGAAAAGCTATAAGCAGTGAGCGACTAGCAATTCAGATCTATTGCAATTTATAGAACCTGCAGTCAAGCTAAGAGATCACAACTAGCTTTATCACGCGTTATTCCAATCAACTTATAATGCTTTGGGTATAAAGTAGTCATTGACATACAATAAACTGTAGCAAAAGTTGGTAAACATTGATATTACCTGAAATGTCAAACCACCACGGGAAAACAAAAGTAAATAAGCAGCGATTATTATTTTGTTTCAAACGTTCAAAAGGGGGTTTCTTCTTGTAATCAACAATTTATAAGGATTTGTTCCTTCAGCTGTTTTCCATTGTAGAAAGAAGACAAGAAACTCAATCAACGTAACATAAGCAGGAAATTCCTATTTTACAAGTTGATGTAATTCTACCTCGGAGAAGAAAAGAAATTGCCATTTTAATTGAATCTCCAGTCAGAGGTCTACCTAAGGATTGAAGCCTTAAAGGACTTAGATTACAGAACCCCATAGAATAATAGGTTTGAAAGTTTAAAATGTCATGGGTATTTGAAAGGTTTTAATTTTGTAATTGCCTTCAATGGTTTGTTTTGAAAGACTTGTTTAACTTTTGTAATTATATTCATTTCTGTAAGAATAAATTGTTACTGAATAATATTTTGTGACGTCGATGACGAATCACAGACTACCTATCACGCTTTGCTATCTGGAACCGAAACGTCCGACTACATGAAAAGCTTCTAAAGCTGAAATTTGTTTTAAACCACAAAACTAACACGTCAACCTCTCCCGTGTCTAGTATGAAGAGTTCAAAAAGTAAGTAATAAATCTTTTGCACTTTTTGCAAAATCTAAAAATCCATAATGAGAGCTTTGAACACGAACTCGTGTAAGCGAACTATAAAGACTAGCGGACTTTCCTCGGAAGCTCTAAGCAGCAAAGTGAAAAACACTCGATTATAGACTAGACGCTCTCGCAATTTGTCGACTCGGTGTAATTTAGGCGGGAAATTGATTTTTTATGCCATTAAAGGCGGGAAAGGGGGGGGGGGTGAAACTTATCGGTTTTTAGCGCCTCGAGCGCGCGCCTGCCGATTGTACCGGGCTGAAGGTCAATGGCTTTATTCGATGATGCCACGAGCATTTTCTGGCGAAATGCAATTTGCACGACGAAACAAACAATTATTTATTTTAAGTTGCGTTAACAAGCTTTGCAATGTTGTTCATGTTGGTGAATTTGTACATATCAAGCTTTTGAATGAAGCTACGTAAATAAAATGTAATATAATGTTACTGTTATGAACGGATGATGTATTTACTAGACACTAACACAATTATTGAAGGTAAACTCAACGTCACGCAGACTGATAGCTACAACCATAAACAGGTTTTCTAAATTCAATCACCTGTTTGTAGGGATATTATCTGATGTCTAACTATAGCTACTAGTTAGGTACTCATAATTACTAAAAGCTCTTCCGAACGATCGGAGCACTCTGAAGGAGCGTTGCAATTTAGAAACCCCTAAAAGAATTCGGCGGTTCTTTCTCATAACTTTAATTGTTCAGAATCACGACGCAAGTCGGCGTCTACGAAAGTCGATCGAACGCGGAAGCGTCGAAACGTAGGTAGGTATATTGCAGCTCTTACAATTCGTCTGACGCACACAGAGGCACGCCGTGTACAATATTCATCAAAACAAACCCACACAAAGGCACCGCCGTCTGCCGAATTACACCCACACGGCCGAAGTTACGAGGAGTGAACTATCCTTCGCTTGTGCTGGTGTGAGTGAATGAGAGGGAGAGTGTGACGAAATTTCACTTTCCGTTTTGGCAACGTCGCGCGGCGCCCCCCGTTCGTCGACATTTGTGGGGGTGCACGACTAGTTCGTTCCGAAATCGAAATTTTTAAATGTGCGGTCGTCGACGGCGGTTCTCGGAAAGAAAAATGTTTTGGTTTTTCTTTAAGTATAAACAAATTGTACGCTATACAATCGGTAACAGAGACAGACAAACAGTCGGACTAATTTGTTTAGTAAACTCCTGAGTCAGACTTTGTAGTGTTCTGTTGTTAATGAAACAAAATCTCACACGAACTATTATGTGAAATATCTAGTCTAAATCAAAATCCGATAACATAATTATGCCGGCCAATTGTTTGTCCTAACGCTACCGTTGCGAGCAACCTCCCACAGAATACTTCAAAGAGCTTTACGTTGATAATACCATATTAACCATTCAAATTGTAAGACACAAATTCTTATTAGACGGACGAACAATGTATTTCGTATTTTTTTTCGGCAAATTCGCATGGGTAATCAGAGGGGAGGCCAAATAAAAGATAGAGACGAAGCAACAAAAAAACTTAAAGTGAGTCGTAGTAATACTAACGGTACAGTGTGTGGGGCATTTCAAATACTTCAAAAGCTCTGACGATTCTCGGAAGTGTCATCCTCGAGCGAGCGAGGGGAGCGGATGAATATTGCTATCTCTGTCTCACGACTATCGACTCACAAAGGGACGCGAGTGGAATACTTTTCGCGCAATTTACAGTTTTATAAATTCCGTACGCGGTGCGTTAAAATTGAAACTTATTTTCATCGCGATGACAAATGTAGCATCATTTGCTTATCGCGAACATTGAATTAGCGACTTTCAGGCGGATGAGGAAAAGTACAGTTTTATATTTTTGTCAAGCTTTTTGTACTTATTTGTTTTTACAACGTCGCCTCACACGTAAAAGAAAACGTGTCCTGACTAGACTTCACACGTTACAAATCGCCACGATTTCTAGACTTTTTTATTCAGGAACAATAACATGTAGTTGTACACAAATCTGAAGACTTTCTTTAATGAAGAATCAGCAACTTTGCTTTATAGCTAAGTTGTCTTACGATTTCTTTGAAAGTAATGCACATTAAGTTATTATTATTTTTAGCATTTTCCATGCAGTACCTGTCTTTTCTAAAGATCCGAAAACCAGAAAAAGAGATTCGGTCTTTGCTTCAGGCGGGAATCGAACCCGCGTCTTTTGCAAACCGGGCGACTGCACCTATCAGTATTTATGAATTGAATTATAAGTACTTGCAACACAATTTTTTTTAATAAGTTGTCATAAAACTACAAATAGGTACAGTCAGCCAAGAAAGTGGTCTACCACTTTTGACAAAAGTTTCTGCGAGATGTAACGATCGCTAAGGTTGACTTTTCTAATAGAGTTTAACACATGCACAATTAAGTTATGACGTTTTTTCAGGTACAGTGACATTTGACGTCATTGGGTGACTTAGTTCAACCTCATTGTAAGCGATAATCTATTTTGCTCAACTAAAACCATGTCGATCTTTTTGAAGAGAAACTTATTACTAGGTACGGTACTGAAAAAGAAAGTCTCACTGACAATTCTACTGTTAAGTATTTCCGTCAATGAAATATTAAACCAATCTGTTACTTATGATAATTCAAACTTGACACTTGGCATGACGTTATATCTTCTTCTTCTTTTTTTTTTTTAGTGGCGATGTCTGGGTTTTCTTACCACAATTACGTTATATCTTAAATGACAAAGAGAGCAAAAGTCACTGACACAAACTTATTGCCAGGGAAAATTAACCTTGTTGTTTCATGACGTTCATACGAATATCAACCGTAAGGTGGTAGAGCACATTTTTGGCTGACTGTACTAGCTAGAAAGTAAAAGTGTCAGCCAACGATACCCACCGCCTAAGCTCTGCTTATTTTCATATTTCACGTGCTAGTTATTTAACAAAACGTCGTTTAAGTTCTTACACCACGTATGTCATTTTTAGCAACTTTTCAGGAGAGACACATAGTAAAGTGGCTTTCAAGCTGTTACTTTTTCGTTATTTTAAGGGATTCTATTGGTCGTACCTGGATTCTGATTGGATTAAACAACGCGTCTTTAGATGCTTTAGCGAATGGCATCAAAATGACAAAACTGCCAAATGACAAACGTGGTGTTAGAACTTAAACGACCAAAAGCAAAATAAAACCTAAAACTCTTTTACAAAAGATCTCATTATCTTCCTGAGTGATTCGCCGTATAACTCAATCGAGTAGGCAGTCGATTGACTTGTGAAATCCCGGGCCTCCCAGTGAATCCATTAAGATAATGCCAAGGCCTCGTGTACGAAACTACTCGCCTCAACCCGAAAATGTTACAGGTAATTAATTAACTATGTTGTGTGCCTTGAGTATTTTAAATGTAGAACATGACTTGTTTTACAAAATGAGGTGATTAACATATAGGTACGCTATCTCACATTATCAATGGTAGTCTCTATTTGTTAAATCACCACTACTTTGTATGGTTTTTCTTCAAATCTGTTACACACTTTTCCGCCCTGGGATATATAGTCTAGGGCCTGTGAATTATGTTAATATTTTGATTGGCTACTGAGATCCATCTGGTTTATTTTAGGTTTAACAAATGGTATTGTTTTGACTAGGCTTTCCATTTCAACACATTCAAAATGCGGAAGAGTTCTTCTTCTTTAAGTTGAGAAGCCAATGATGTAAAATTTGAGTACGCACAGGTGGCGGGGGTAGTTTTCACGAACAGCAACAACTGAGAAAAAACGTAAATCATAGCCTGACAGTCTCTAAACGTGATGAATCGTCTTTCGCTTAATTTTAGCCTGCAGTCGTAAAGCTTAAGTTCACGCTTGTCAAATCGATTGGCCAAGGCTTTGCAGGCTGCGCAGGAGTCAGGTTACGCCGGATGCGGCCGCGGAAGTGGCATGGCCGCCGGACGCGCGCCATCTTGCTTTTGCTCTGCGCGTGCGCCGCGAGGATGTTCTTTTGTTTTTTAAGTGCACCAGTTTATGTTGATCGGAGAAAAAGTTTCTTTAAAGCGGAAAAAAGAGACATTTGCAAGTCATGACAGGCTGTTATTTAGAAGGAAGGAATTGCTTCGTTCTTTTTGGATCGAAATTTGTTTCAGTGTGCTGTTCAACTGAGGACGGAGATCTACATAATTGGAAGTATTGGGACGTTGGCTAGTGAAATGAGCCTGATTTAAGTCTGAAGTCAAATTACGCTTTAGTTTATTCTAAAGTAATACTAACCTAATTTTTAATCCTATTTAATGCATCGGCAAGATCTGAGTGGTGAAAAGTTTAGTTTCTGTGTTGGTATAGTATTAGATGACATTTTATTTTAGTTCATAAATTCTCTTCATAATGACAACAGTCGGTTTATCATCTTCTATAACACAAGCATGAGATGTACGTCATTTAAGAATTACATTTGATCTCGTATGAAAATAAAAGTAAGAAAACTCTCTTTTCTAAAGCAACAATAAATCGTCGTCTGCACCACTGGGCTTAACGCGGCACGCATCTGCACTTCGCGATTTTGTCTCAAACCAAAATGGACTTAGTTGTATAAAAAATAAGGTATTTTATCTCGCGGTTGTCTTAAGGGGGTATTCTTGTTGACATTTGACAGCTCGGATAACTGAATAAAGTCGTATTGTTGTTGGGTTTTGGCAAAAAATGCTGTATAGAGGCCAGGTAAAGGTTCTTTTGTGCGCTTTTGCGTCACATTGTGCAAGTAAGCTGCGATTTCGATGCGCAAACGCACAATGTCTGATAAATTATTTGCTAATTTACTGTGAGATTGCACCTGGCGATAGTAATGTTGTGGTTGAGTTTGCATTTGTTTTCGCAGATAATAATGAAAGTAATTTGTGAGGGTGTATTTTGTGAGGCTTGTACTTTCGTTTCACCACTCTACTTTTTATGCGTAGGTAAGTTAGGTTCAACTCGACTAGTTTTGAAATAAAATAAGAAACCCTTTACTACTATGGAACTCTAGTTACACTTAGTAACAGGAAATATTACTTTGAAGCCATAGGTACTTTGCTTACTTAAAAAAAAGCATAGTAAACTCCCCTAACTTTGACCGAGAACATGATTAAAAACATTTACCTACCTACAAATATGGCTACGTTTAACATCTAAGCTACAAATCGGACTAATTATACAGCGGGAGAAGAAAAATCTCCGAGCGGTGCCGTAATTAAAGAAACGGCAACAGAGCGTTTTGCGTAGGAACGAGAACCGGGAAAAATGCAACGTCGCATTTTCGCCCCCGATCGCCGCCCGCTCCCCCTCCCCGCGGTGACTCATTCAACCTTTCAACTTGAGCTAGTGATGGTGCGTTACCACGACGTGGAAACTCGAACGCAACACGCTTACAAATCACACAACGCGATACAAGAGTGAGAAATCCGTCAATAGTAGGTACTTTTATCATCATTCATTTGTTTTTTTTGCTAAATGAGTTTGTTTTCTTTCGTAGTTAGGTACGTAGGTTTGTGGGGTTTAAAATAAATGTACAAAATTAAAAGGAAAATTTAAATTGTACACTAACTACGCCTTTGTTACCTTTACGTTGGTCGCCATCCGGATCCTGATCCCGCATGTCTGTTGCTTCTGAAATTGACTGAGGGACTTACCTGAAACAAAGAAATAAAAAGGTTAACTAAATGCTGATAAAATATAAGTAGATTGAGGCATATTTAAGACGGTCACCCCCATCGATCTTTCAACAGTCAATGAAACACCAAAATACGCTGCTTTATTATCAGATAGAAAATCTGAATTATTGTATGCTAGCGCCAGTAATCGTAAAAATAATGATATGGCATGGAAGGGCCATTTACGCTAAGCCAATAATAATTTAATACTAACTTGTTTGAGGAAATCTTTTATACTCTTGAAAACTGTTAAACGTTACTACCTAATAGTGCTTCCTTTAGGACAAAATATGATCTACAGTGTTAGTAGCAAAATTCGTCGCTAAAACCATGGAGAGATGTAATTTACAAAAAAAAAAACCGAATCAGACTGGAACATAGTAAAACGAGTAGAGGTAGAGAGACTTAATGCACAGAAGGCCATCGAATCTCCTTACAAAGAATCATTACATGTTGCTGTGTTCGTTAGTTTTTAAATTTGACTAATTAACAAGTATTACTTAATTCACCTTGAAACTTTTATCCCCGAATTCACAAACGTCAACCAAGGTTAAGCAAGCTTTCAAGCTCTCGCCGAGAGCTACGAGTAAACTTGTGAGAGCGGCTCAACTTCGATTTCCGTTTGTGAATCGGCCGTTAGCGCTAGTTTTGCTTAGTTTAGAAACAACCGATCATTATTTACTTATTTAATACAGTATACAAGTATACTTACAGAGCGCACACAAGACAATTTTTAATTTAGTTTTTAAAAACTATTGTGAAAATATTGTAATATTGATGTCATCGACATCAATATTGATGTCGATGACATCAATATCGTATAGAAAGTAGTATGTGTAGTATTATAATCAAAGGATTACGATGTCCATCTACCTCAGTATTGTTTTTTAACTCCTCTGTCATCAGGCCTGATGGGCGGTTGTCATTTTCCATAGCAAATCGCGGATAATGGTAGAATGTGATAAATCCATCGGCGGCAGCTGGCGGCGCATATGGGCCACTTCCTGATGCTCGTTACCTGCGCGCGCAGCTGCGCGGTGCGCGTGCGCACACACACGTGCGGAAAGGTCATGTACAACTTAGAATACGGGCTTAGTGCTGGATTTTAGGACCTAGGGTCAATGATATTCTAATAAAAAAATGAGGATAGGTAACTTTGCACCATAAATCAGGACTTTTGCCCACCTGAGCAAAGCATTTACAGTTTGAGATAACACTGCGCAATATGTATCTATCTCGTTTGCGCTCTAGTAAATAATCATGCCATCTTGTACACACGGTCAAATCATAGGTACGGACGCCAGGGGTCAATTTTCGACTTCGCGTCAGTACTGACATAACGTATCTATACCTCTTTAAATATCATTGCCTAGAGTGTAAATAGAAAGATATTCTTTATTTCATTTCAAAACCTACAAAACTGATCGGTAGGGACTGAGAAAAATAAACAAGTGCACAAAAAAAGTATTACGGTAGTAAACATACATTAAACATAATTTACAGTAGTATTAGGGTTGAGGGAAAGCTGTGATCTGAAATAAATTGAAATAGCGGTAGATATCATATTTAATGGTAATGAAGTGACGGCAAATATAGCCCGTGTGAACGATAAACTGATAACGATAACAATATATTGTTATTGAATAATATCCGATGGCAATAACGAATTAGCATTCTGGCCAGAAGAAAAACACGACAGTTTTCATGAACAGACACACATTTTAAATTTCATAGACAGTTATTAGCAACAAGGCGCAAACAAACTTCTTGTATACGACTGGCCACTAATAAAAAACATGCAAGTTGCTAGAAAAAAAAAATGTGTGTCTATGTTGCGTTGTTTTTTATTAGTGGCCAGTCGCATTCAAGGAGTTTGTATGCGCTATTTCATCAGAACAGAATTAAAGTTTTCCATTGATTTCGCTATTGTAGAGTCACCACACGATGACGTCATAGTCAGGTAATAGCTGATAAATTGCCTGCCTCAGTTTATCGGCTAATGTCCAAGTTGACAGAGCCATCAGAGCGTTGAATGATTATTCATAAGCTACAGTCTAGTCTGCACCTAATCTAGTCCAATCTATTACTGCACCTGTAGTTTGTGCCACTAATATGGCAGTTAGGGTAAACGTGTTTTTTTATGATTATGACAATATCGAGCCGATTTGTCATAAGTTTATTCAAGGATTCATGATTGAATCTGAAACTAACGAACAGAAGGCCACAAGTCAGTTAATAGTAGATTATGCCACAAGGGCTTAAAGAAGTGTATTATGTCGCGGGCGTGATATTGAACCCCGAGTATGAGGGATTCTACGGTTAACTCCCGAGCGGAGCGAGGGTGTTAAGGTTAGAATCCTGAATACGAGGGGTTCAAGACCGCCCAAGACAAATACACTTTTAAGCCCGCGATGCATACTCTACTTTTTATACTTTCTGCGAGGCAATCGAAATTAGTGGCAGAAAAAAGTAAGTGCTTAAATATTTATTTCAAATGAAAATAGGTAGGTAGGTAATTAAATATGAGAAATTAGGTATTTATCAAAAATTAAAAGTGATGTTAGAAACATATGACAGTTGAGCGAAGACATTGGAAAGATGAGTTACAATCTTTGGTACATTTATTTTATCAGCATAAGACTCAGGAGCTATTTGAGCGGTTGGCGCCTTTTTTCTTTCTCTGGCATCTATTTTGTTAGTGGCCAGTACGACATTCGAACTCAGAACTCATTAAACCTAAACATTTTTGACTACACGGTTTCATTCCAAATTCAAATCACTTTAATCCCTGGGGATTAATGAAATTCAGTACAACATTATGTCCCGGCTAGACCATAGGGCTATAATGACTTACTTTAGGACAGCTTTACATGACACATAATGTGGCATTGACGAGCAGGTAGTATAAAAACTATATTTTGACAGTTGTATCATTTTCATGTCTAAGTTCTCGTCGGGTTTTCATTTTTTAAACACATGCTTGAACTGCTTACTATGTATTAACACATTCAACACAAAATCACTCACATTCAAGCGAATGCATAAATGTGATAGACATAGGTTGTGAGTTGTGTAATTGTGAATTAAATGGAAATCCTTCATCGGCTGTATTTTTGTAATATTATGTCAAGTATTACACTGTAAGTAATAGCTGTGAATTTTGTATTGAAATAAAACAAATAAATAAATGACGCAATAAGTAGGTCAGTTTAACTCGCAATACAATAACAAATACTGAATAAGTTAGTGGGTACATTGGTAGTACCTAAACTGCCAATGTACCTACTAACTTATCCAGTTATGAAGTTCTACCAAGACTACCAAGACTACCAAGCAAGTCAAGTGTTAAGCCATTAAAAAGATTGCCTAACTCGTATGTTTTATAAAGCGTTCAAGTTTTATGGAGCTTAAACAGCAGTTGTGTACTTCGCAAACATGCCATTAAGTTTTCAGACAATGTAATTATTTCGACGCGTAGAGGCCTGTGATATTTTGCTTGTTGACCTTTCTCGATCAATTGCTATGGTGGAATTTGAAAATTCTAACAATGCCATAAATGTCAGTGCTGCATCTACTGATAAGGATAAATGCCTGACGTGTAAAATGGCATTAATTAATGATCGTTAATTACACTTTATAATATTAATTAGGGGCGCAGTAATAGGTGGTTAAAGATCAACTTGTGTTGTCATATTTTTGTTAAATTAATAAAATGTGGTTGATGTGGGTTTTTACTTTTCTTAAAACTATGAATAAGCGACGAGACCTTTATTGAAACTTAAGTCCAACAACGATAACCATTAAGATTTGTCTTTTCATGTTTCTTCACATGAAAGTATGCTGGCAGAGATCGCTTTTAGCTTTAGCGATAGGGCCGTTAAAATTGTACCCACTCTTTTAAGTGTTCTTGTAATGTTTCTGTGACTGTTTTGCGCAATACAGTTGATCTTATCTTATTTTATCCAAACTTACCTTACTTATCCAAATAATATTTAAAACTCATTCTTTTATTTGCGTTACTATTATGAAATCGTTTTTTCCCATTAATATGGCTAAGTTGTAAGATTATTATAAAATGTTCACAAGTACAGAAAGCTTCATCAACACAAATAAGCTCTCACAAGTAGTCATGTTATCCGATGACAGGATTCAAAGCTCCTATGACCGCTGCATAGAATGGAGTCTTCTACCTGAGTACCCATGGTGTACCATAAAAAACAGGTCAACGACCCACGACAGCTGCTCCAATTCAATATGGCGGACATTAATGTCAAAAATTAATAAATGCAAGCCAGTTTCGTTTGATGGATCGTGCGGAGCGATTTACTTAGCTCTTTATTCCTTTACGTCGACGTACTGCAAATGCGTTTTTTATACGGCATTGAATATGAAAATGAATTATATTTTTTAAAAAGAGAATTTTAGGTCAATTATAAATACGTTACAATATCTGCATACTTAGATAGGCAAAAGATATGTATTTAAGGCAAATAATTAGTTTATGGTTTACTAAATAATGTGCCATCAGTTTTGTATGGTTCTTACAATAACTATTCATGAACAATATAAGTTCGTTACTTAGCTAGAAAGGTTACTCATGTTATGCTTGTAGCGAAATTTATTTGTTAAAATTGTATCATGAATTATAGATTTAAATATCAATGATTTGCACAATGAATTAATTCATAATTTCAATTATCTTAGATGTAATAGAGAACTACACAGAGGATAAGCGTGCAATGTAACATTTAAAGTTTATGTATAAAAAAAACACCTCGTAGAGGCCAGCTTGCCACCTTTCACGCTAGCTATAAATGCCGTATGTTGAACAGTTTTGAGCTATGATACTTAGGTATACTCATGTGCACATGCCTACCTACTCACATACCATTTACTTTTGAAGACACCGCCAGCCACCTTGTATTAAAGCTATCTGATTGACTGTTATTTAATTATTTATCTGTATATTTCTCATTTATTTAATAAAATAACAAGTTTGTACACACTTCTCTAGCAAGCTTTATCGAGTAACAATATATTGCATCGATTAGAATCATGGTTAATTTTGTTCTTGATTTCTGAATTAAAAAATGCTTACTCTTTTCAGTGTTGAAAAAGTCCTAAACCAAATATCATAACCATAACTTCTAGAAAAGGATGATCTTATTAGGAAATGCAATCCTGCCTCAAATAATTCCTTGCGCAAGTATTCGACATTTCCACGTACGAAAGTTTTTAATTCTTCTCAAGCCTTTTTTTCCTGTGCTTCATCGACTCAGTCTGAACTATCGACTAAATATTGGTTTGCTTTGGCGTAATCATTACGAATTACGAAATCATTAAGAATTTTCAGGAAATGTATACCCAAAGAAAGCAAAAAATATATTGAGAAGTATTATTGTTCTTCTGGTTTTCAGATCTCTAGTAAAGATACTCTATGGAAAATTGCTAAAAACAATAATAACATAGTGAAGTATTAAGTAATGCTGTAGTTATCAATATCAAAATGAGTAAAAAATACATTGAATCACTCTAATTTGCGTTAAGGATGAATATAATTAGGCTTTCTTGTAAATCATAAGATACAAGATGTATGTTTACGTTTCAGTCTTCTATGAGTCTATGAACTAACCCATATTCAAAAACAACTGTAAGCTGCGATATTAAGCTATAACCTTCTATTGTTCATTAAATTAACAATAAATTAGAAGTTTTGTATTACGTTACGACAGATGCGTGTCAGATATGAAAAGCATTATTTTTGTGTGAAATTGTGAACTATACATAAACGTCATTGCCTTGTTTTTGTTATTAATAACAGGACGCGGTTATTTATTGCACGTGGTCACGCTCAGATGAACACAATGAGAAGCTTTAATTATAATTCCTTATGGTATTGGTGGTTAATTTTTGTACACTTTTTATATTTATAATAGAGCCGGGTTGAATAAGGAAGATTCTTCTATTCTCGTTCTACTTTCAATTCCTAAAAACAAATAAATTAAAATCTTTCCTCTTTCAACAAACTTTAGTGCATCTATTTGTGCTGTGTATCTCCTGTGTTTTCTGTAAATGCCTTTATAAAATTCTATACATTGTGATTTAAAAACAATTCATAATATTCATTTTTGTCCATTATATTTAGATTTATTTATTTATGTAATGTAATTGTTATGCACCCCCCCTTACCCCTTACCCCTTCTTTGTTTATTTTTAATCAAAAAATGTGCAGTGCTTTCAATGTATCACCAAGCTGTAAGCCTTTAATGTTTATGTGCAATAAATAATATTAGGTAGGAATACTAAAACACACCAAAATAAAATAGTGAATTCATTGCATTGTTTCATCTGTGTTATTACAAAACAGAAATTGAACACCGATGTGGGAATAATATAAGATTTAGAGGTATTACCCTGTCTGTAAATAAAATGTAAGCTATCATTATGATGCACCGTCTTTTGTTTAGCTCTAAACAGCTTAATCATATTTGACATTGCAAACGACACGCCAGCATGACTTCCTTTCGCGTTTATGACAAGTGCCTACATCGGGCCAATAAATTACGAGTGCGACAGCCTCAATGAAGCGATAAGTAACTCCGGTGGCTGTCGCCAAGTGTTTCCCAGGCCAGCGTCGGAAAAGAAAAAATCGTAGCATAAATCAAATAAAGGTGGCACCGTGTAACGTTACAGCGAGTGAGCGGAAGCTTTCGAATGCCGAATCGTAAATTATACTTTACTGTTCCCGCCGGGATCGGGTTACGTGCAGTTGTCACGTAATTACGATTATCGGTGATCGGAGGTGCCGAGTTTAATCGATTCTACCGGGAAGGTAGGGTCTTCTCTGTAGAAACAATCTTCGATACTGGTAGAGTCACATTATGACGTGTATCTTATTTACTTCGTATGGGATTTTGATATGTATATTTCTTCCGTGCTTTCTGTTGTATTTTTTGACTATCGTATTGTGATTAAAATGATTTATTCGAATAAAGAAATATTATTGAGAAATATATTTGATTTGGTGTAAAAAAAAATTTTTAGAATATAACATCCTGAAATCTGGAGTCAGATTTTTCAGGATTGTCCTTTTGTAAAAATATCTGTATAACGAACAAAAAACTGTATTAAAGCTTATGCTTGTCCTATAATCAATATGCAGAGAAGTAGTGTTTTTCAAAAATACACAACAAAAACACCTAGTCTTGATTGTCCAATCAGTATGTTTTTTTCAAATTACTTATGGGTTAAAATCATCCTTCACATCTTCAAATCAAACATGAACAATGTCTTTTCCATTAAAACCAACATATTTAAAGCATTTAACAACGAGAGATAATCATAGTATTTTTAGATTACAGAGAACCTAGCATTATCGTTACAGCCGTACCCATTAAAAAGATAGTTATATTTATAAAGATGGCATAATTTACATTGTTTGCGTGCATATTGCTTTAAATGTCTGCTTTTAAATTAACAAGGATGTATGAACAAGTGTTATTAGCGGTAATATTTTAAGCAATTAAAAACAACATCACCTGGCTGCTAAATAGCAAATTGTTTCCTCGGAACTTACTGCTAAGCGGTCTATTCACTAGTAAGATGTTCAGCGTTTTTATTATACGTAATTGCCGCACAAGCACCCTATCATCCCTTAATCGCCCTATCGCCGGCCATCTTTGAAAGAGTTCTATTTACCTCAATTACACGTATACACCCCGTATCTCTTACCCTAGTGCATAAAAAACTGCAATTTCCCTATCAGTGCTTGGGTCACACAATAAACTTGGCTTATACCCTCACCAGTATAGCGAGGTCTACCGCCTGTATCGTTCACTTGACAGCTCAGGTCTTAGAGGGGCTAATGTATGAAACCTGAGGGGTCATGCTGAGCTGGTGAGTGCTGAAAGGGTATGGAAGGCTTGAAGCTGCGAGGTCGTTAGCCTCCAGTTGATTGTTCGATGAGTGCCGCAATGACTCACTTGTGAATGTAAATAAACGGGAAAATATGTGGGGAAACAGGATATGGCGTAAAGGAAAGGTCTAGATTTCATATTTCATGATTGGTTGGACGCAGAGCTTAGCTAATCGAGGCCTTTTCAACTCATGGCGGTCTGCATTTGTTTGTGGAGCTGGCTTTCATTTGTTTTAACAAATTAACGCATGGCATGTTTAGTGAGGACCTCTTTATTAATTGACTCTCAGCTGCAGGTAATAAATATCATTGAATGGACTATTGATATGAGAGACGTACTTAAATATTGTGGCGTTGGTGCTAAAGCAGTTTATTTTAATATTATTTTTAATTCAGATGTTTTTTCTCAAATTCGAAGAAGGAAAAGCAATTACGTCATCGCTCTTTATATTACTTTTAGTCTAATTATTAGCGAACGCCTCTAATGCATAAGTCTGCCATTTAATTTTGTACTTCATTTTCAAAAGAAAGAAAGATTTTTTGATAATTCTACACAAAGCAGGAGAAAAAAAACAATGAAAAGGAATGAAAGGAGTGGAAGAATTCAGATTTAACAAAAAAACCTGAATGTTAAAGCTGTCCTGTACTTTTTCAGTCAAACTCAAAATATGATTTGGCTCGTCACACAACAATCATCTTATCTGTATTTATTTAATTTATTATCCACATGAAAATAAAATCTCTTTTACTGGAATGTTAGAAAATGTTTACGTAGCAAAAACGTAAAATATTTATTCGCAGTGCGTAGTTCACAGCTACTCTTCAACCCTCTCTAACTAGGCAGTGCGTTCACTAGGTTACCTGTCCCCTCCTAGGAAACGCCTTCACTCAGCACATTATGTAGCGAGACCAAACCTACCCTAGGTACTACCTACTACATAGACGGGGGAAGTTAAGTCTTTTAGTCTTTCAGCTAGTTTGATAATTAGGTCATTTGCCTTTTAAAAATCGAAACCCTACTCTGTGGAAAACTGGTCAACAAATAAGATGGGACTGGTCAATCTATGAACTTTATTGAAAAGTTACTGTTCGAGAGAATCAAGTTTCACTTTATTTGTTGACAGTAAATGTTGACTTATTTAGGTACTCAACTTTTTTAAGTGTTAAGATTTCCAAATGTATTAGTAACGTTGTCAACCTATTTGAGATTGTAAAAAAAATATATGTAAGTTGTTCGATAATTTAGTTTGAAGAGAAAAAAAAGTTTATTTTGTTTATTTGAAGTAAAATTTCAAGTTG
Organism: Udea ferrugalis; assembly: GCA_950022985.1. Lineage (NCBI taxonomy): Eukaryota > Metazoa > Arthropoda > Insecta > Lepidoptera > Crambidae > Udea > Udea ferrugalis. The sequence goes on from OX465521.1 coordinate 3,483,416, forward strand.
TTGAACAAATCTCACGTAAAGTTGTTCTCGATAGAATGAAAAATAATAAAAATGCCTACACTACAAAAATAACAATATCACGGCCTCGAATTGAGAGCTTATAGGTTGTAATCGGTGCAGAATAAAAAAAGCAAGTCCTGAAATTCGTATTTCGAAGTCAATAAAATTCTCCAATGAGGTTTTATGCATCCTTTTTTATAACTAGGAAGGAGGTCGCAACGAGTGCAGATTTGTAGGTTACGCGTGCAGCCCATTGCCCTGCAGCGGGGCGGGGCGTCCGTATATAGAGTTATGTACGACACGCACACATGCAAGCCAGGAAAACTGCGTAGGTGATTCTCACTTTAGCAGTCCGCGCGTGTTTAACCTATTTTTTAATCAGTCGAAGCTTTTTACAGCGGCCACTATCTGTTTTCTTTATCATTTAATTAAGTTGTTTGCCGGCTTTCGCTTCATTGCTAGTGACTGAACTTTCGGAGACAATGTTCTGACTTTCTGACTGCAATAAGAATTTTCATAGGAATATCAAGTTACATTATACGTATGGTTTGCACAGTTTGCACAACAGAGGTGTCGATAATCACATTGTTATAGAGTTGTTAGCCCCTAACGGGATTCCTATTCACATGTGAATAACATGTGACAAAAGATGATGGTGCAAAATTGTCTTTTTAATAATGTTGAGAAGAGTTTTAGTTTCAACCTTTGCCTCCATCTTACCATTCTTTATTTTTTGGAAACAATCTTTCTCCAATTTGATAACCACAAAACTTCCTGTATCGACGAGTATCCAGTACTTAGATTTTAAAAATTATTTTTTATTTAAATCTATAAAGCAAGGCGTGCAGAATTAGATCTCTGACGTGGGCGGTGGGGGTGTTAGGGCCACCCCTTGGGGGTTCACGCTGCACGATGGCGCGTGTCAGTGGGGAACTCTAATGAACTGAACGAACTACTGCTCGGCTTGCGTGTGGAGAACTATATCTTAATAAATGTATACCTGTAGGTACGGGGCAGAAACATCTCTAACAATAAAACATGATGGTTTTCAAAAATTGATGTACTGAGACTTAATTGATTTCAATGTGGAGAAAAATAACAAAAGTTTGGTTAAGAGTATATCTGTTAATACAACACGTTACGTTAAAAAAAAAAATTTTTTTTAATGTAAAGCACTATACTACTCACTTAAGCAAAAATAACACCAGACTGCTTGAAAAAAAAAAGAATTGTCAACCCTATAGGTTCAGAATTTGGGAATTGAGGCTTAAAAGCAACCGTAAGCACACCATTGAAATAGTTTTATAATCGATATACACATTACCAAATAAATTATTTGCAACAAAATGGTTATATTAGAACTTGCAAACCTTTTACTAAGCAGCGATTATAACTGCTCGAAACTATGCACAAGAGAGTAATAAAATCTGCAACCAATTCTGCCAATGTAACATTAGCCACTTCGGCCATTTATTTGACTTACATTTAATTAATCAAAGAGCTTTAAACGAATTGCTTTCTACGCAAGTAACTATATTATACTTTCAAAACATAATCATCAAAATAGACCAAAACGATTCCATACAAACTCAGCTACATACAACCACAACAAAACGCCACAGAAAAATACACCACTATTTTCCGATCCCATTCTTTATTCAAATGACAGCTCACCTGAAACTAAACCTTTAAAGTTATAATGAGTCGGTGCGTAGGGGAGATGCGTGGCGTCAGTCCGTGCCCGCGCATAGCTTCGCCTCTAGCGGTGCTGGCTGGAGGGCTATTAGCACGATTTAAAAAATAAACTGCCGCAGCGCTGACAGAAAAAAAGTTAAATCCTTTTTGACCTGATGACGAAAGAGGTCGCGATTTTCTTTATGGTTTTCAAACTTTTTAAACATGTTTTGAGAAAGAAAATATTTATGGCCAGCTACAAAAATACTTTTGCAATATATCTTACTAGAAATAAGGTCTGATAATATTCGGTAAATGTAAATGAGAAAATAAACCATTCATTCAAATATTCAACGCAATCTAATAATCGAATTGTATCCATATATTCTCTTTCACAAACTCATCTATAAATTCCATTATTGATGGGAGAAGAGCGTGCATTTTTCATAAATGTTTATTGCAAGAGGCCAGGATCGTAAATTGTAATAAATTACTAGATTTGGGCGTATGGAATCCAATTTTAATAGTAATAATAAAATGCACCGAGTCCAGTTTCGTGTTTGGTGCATGGTGGGGTGCAGCAACACGCACCCCTCACGCACTTACCCATACATATGCATCAAAGTAAACACACATACACCATGAGAAACAAGGGTTGGCAATAGTGCTAGTGCAGAATAACTCACAAAAGGATTGCCCATGGCACAGTTCGAAATATACTATGTTGATTGGCGAAAATGTTTTATGTCTATCTAGATGGTTTTTATGAAATAAAAGCCCACCTAATTGTAGGGAGTGCTTGAAAAGAGAGTCGTTACTGCGGGCGAACTATTGTAGTTCTCCTACACAGATCTAGTCACCTACATTGACTATGTGCGGATCGTATATAGCCAATGTACGGTCAATGTACGTAGTATTCAATGAAGTGATTTTTAAAAATAGGGGTGCGACTGTAGGAAGAGGTAAAAGCCACGGGAAATACCTTGCATAAACTACATGCAAGCTTTTTTGGCATGTTTTTCCATCTATCTTTCATAGTGAATGTTGATTGATCAAACAGTTAATGGTGCTGAATCTACGTAAAGGAACTATTTCCATAAGCCGGTCTTGGACAGCCCTGCAGTAACTATACCGCGATTGGTCGTTCTCTCCGCTTGTGTGCGTACCTATTCGGTTGTAGAAAGAGGTCGTACGGATAGAGTTATTTATATCGGTGTTCTAGGTTGTATGAATTAGTTGCGTGCATTGGGGTAGTCTTCGCTAGGAAAAGTATTGATTTGTTGCATACGGCAGCGCGGAGCTTTCGCAACGAACGAACGATATCTTAATGAAACTCTTTTCAAATATGTTTATCTGCAAACGTTGGATGGTTTTTAAATTGTTTTGCTTGTGTTTTAGTTGTAATAAACGTTGTATAATATATCTACAATGTTTTGAAACTGCAGGAGGACCATCATGAATATGTTGAGGGTTCGTATCGCAAACGAACGTAAACGTTAAAGCTTAGGGCGCTTACAATTTAGGCGCCTAAATTGAAAGCGAAAAGCCTCTAGAACTGTGTGTATAACGGGCTTCAACTACCACATACTTAGTGCAAACTTTCTTTACCACAGAATTTATGGATTAAATTATAGTAATATTATAAATGCGAAAGTATGTTTTGATGTGCCGTGTTGCTCTTTCACGTAAAAAGAATAGAATTTAATGAAACTCTACAATAATGTTGCTTGTACATCTGAATAGGACATAGGCTATATTATATAGAAAAATACGTATTTTTTTAATTTTAATTCACGCGGACGAAGTCGCAGGCGGCTGCTAGTATTAAAATAGTTTTCAGAGAAATCAAAACTTAATCAACGTAAATCGCAGTGAATGCATCGGTTGGACCGGTTTGTGTTAACCGTCTTTTTTCTCGTTCAAGAACGAGTACCAGCTTTAATTCTCTATTTAAATTTTATTATCAGCCGACAATAGTCCTTTTATTCTTCGCCAGTTTATTCGGCGGCCATGTTGCGACGCTGTGCTTTGTAATGGCTAAATAAGCATTACATTAAAAATCTGTCAAAGACTTACTTAAGTACGCAGTTCGGATTATGTTTGATGAGATACTGGTTTTGATTTGGATGTGAAGTTTCAAAGAGATCGTTGTATGAAACCGCATTTATAAATCAGTATTTTTTAAATCGGATGTATAAAAAATGTCCTCGCCTATTAAGGCTGCATTTTTGTATTTAAAAAGAAAATGCACTGTGAATTTGGTATTTTTCCAAAACAACATTTGAAGTTACTCAAGTCAGAAATTGGAAAATTCAAACTTATGGATTCTGATCCTTCAATAATATGGCTTATTTAATCAAAACGCATTTTGTTTTTGGAATTTAAGGCTTTCAACAACTGCTTCTGTTGTGGCTTTTTATCGAAGGTTCATCGTACGAAGACTCTGCAACAACTGTGTAAGCGAATGTGATTCAATATATATTCGTATTAATGCTAATATTGTTTAAGCTATTTCAAATCAACCAAGGTAGACCAGATAGAATAGGCACCTAAAACAAAATCCATAACAACGCATACATATGAAATCTGCTCATATTATTCTGCGTTAGCTAAGTAGCTTATTGTTTGCCTGGTAGGCAGCACCGACTAAAGCAATCTACGTTGAAACTACTCTTTCATAAAACACTATGCTAGATTTTTTATCACAATAAACCTAAACAAAACGTGTGCATTAGGCGGCGCGTCCAAAGCAGTGGTTTGAGCGCTGTTACGGAAAAAAGTCTAATTTCTAAATATTCTGCCGCTGGCACAACCCGCTTTAGAATATTACACAACTCACAATGCATTATTTGAACGCGTTGCTTCGTACAGCAGATGCTTCATTTAGAAATTAATATTTATATTTCATTGAAAAGGCTTTGTGAAAAAATACGGAGGTTTTACCCGTGTGCAAAAAAATGAGTTTTTTTAAGTCATTTGTTGGATACTCGCAGATAATCATTTAACTATTAAAGGTTCCAGCAAAGCAGCCCAGAACTTCTCAGTATGTTTAATGGTGACAGCAAAATGTGTGCCATAAAAATCAGTGTCTAGTCACTTCCTGTTTCTTTGAACAAAGGTTATTTAAGTTAATTCCAAAATAATCATACTGTACAATAAACACAATATAACGTAAGTAGGTACTACAGTTATTTACTTTAATTGCAAAATGAAAAACTACCTATTAATTGAGAGTTCATTCGAATAGGAACACGACATGTGCTTGATTTGAATTATGAAATAAAAAAAACAGGAACGTTCTTCTTTAGAACAATGATGGATAAATGAATGTAAAAACAGCACATTGCTACGAAATAAGAACAAAAAATCAATTACTCAACGTCGATCCCTGTTACACGTAATAGCTGAGAGCCGTGCATGCAAGATGCATCATTAATAAGTCGATTCGTCCTGCCCGTTACATCAGCTGATATCACAAAAAGCTCGACTTAACATCTGCCGGCCGAGGCAGTGAATCATCGGCCCTTGGCGCGTGCCGCTTCGGAAAAAAAAAGGAAAAAAAAATCAAAAGTGTAAACTCCGGCCGTCCGTTATAATCGCTCGCCCCACTGTGCTGTAGTCGGACTCACAGCTCACGTGCCATGAGGCCACGCTGCCGTTCGAAAATCAAGTTTTGGGCGTTAATTTTGGCGCGGCCACAGATAATATAAATTGTTTAACAGAACTTTTTGATTATCATTTGTAACCAAAGCTGTAAAGGAGGTACATTTGTTCGGGAAATGGTTCGTGAACCAATAGCGATAGGTACTGTTTGTTTTTTATGCAATTCGGCGGTTTTTATTCATACTTGATTTACTTTGTAGTTAACAAAATTCTTTCGATCTACCGAATAAGGTTTGTTGCTATAAGGTATTTATTACTGCGAATGTAGAGAACTATATGACAAGAACTTGGCAACGCGTGCTGTATCACATTAATAAATTTGGATTCTTATAATAAAATCATAGAGAATACCAAATAGAGCGGGCTCGAATAAACAATTCAATTTTCGACAAGGTCGAAGTTTTGCAATAAATTTACATTCTTATACGTTTAAAATAGGAATATTATTTCTTTTTCGGGCACAAATAGTAAGTAACAAGTACTGAAAAGAGACTAATTTTGCAGGTCACCGACTTCTTTATGGAGATTCATAAATCTATAAGAGATTGCGTTCGCAGTTTCAGCGTAGGTAAAATATTTTGTATAATTTCATGAAAGATTTTTCAAGATTTCTTGGGGCTGTTAGTCAACTGGGAAAAGTAATCTACGATTAATGTTAAAACGAAAACATCAAAATTCGCAGCGGCCTTAACTTCTTCCATGTGATGTATGTTATTCCTATGAAATTAAGTATTCTGTGGTACAGGCACCATGGCTGACTATTTATTTGTATAAACTAATGGGCTCTACAATAATAATATTGTAGGGCTCTATTTATTTTTACGTGTTCAAGATTGTTATGTTAGACACAATGCTTTACAGATTATATTTTTAAAAGCTTAGCGATTCGACTTATTAAACTTTGACTTATTGCACACATTGATAAAGAAACAGGTATTAGTGGGTTTAGTTAGTCGAAATAAAATTTCACCTACCTATTGAAGTAAAAATGAAAATGTGAAGAAAGACTCGTACCAAGTTCCCACGACGTTCCAATAAAACAAGATTCCCTATTCCGATACTATTGACCTACATAGCGAGTGGCCACTGCACGCATATCAATCACCAACCTGCTGAAAGGGCGCCCTCTATCCCATAATACCTGCAACGGGTCATGTTACAAGCCCTGACGTGCAAACGTACCGTTTGTTTGTACTGAAACTGTGTGCAAATTGGGGTGATTATCCCTACCTGTCAATGGAGCAACCTGTTGGGGAGGCCATTGACTGTTGCAGTCTGCTTGCTACATTCATGTCTGGTTATTTTTATGATAAAATATCTCTGGGGCAGACATGGACATCTGATCCCGCACTAAGAAAAGCTGGTGTTATTGGTGACTGAGATTGATATTACGTTTTAAACTGAGATAATAAAAAAAAACAGAGACTCAGACTTATTTACCTCTTAGTAAATATTTCACTGAAAATATATTACCCACATTAATTTCAAACGTCTTTGTAAGGTTTCGCAGCGTATGATGACCCTATCTGACGTATCTATGACTATCCAAAGTGGGTTTTTAAATCGAATTTAGGCAAACAGTTGATTGGAATGTGTTTCTAGCTGGCTTAAGAACCCCACTTGAAAAATTTGCAGGTTTGAAAACGGCATATATAGGTTTAGAAATCTATCATATACTATGACAAACTATTGTAGCTTGCATGCATTGATGAAATGGTTGCCTTAAAGTCAAAGAGGGTGCAAAAATTAGTCATATGATAGCTAGTAACTTAACCTAAATGTTTTACAGTAATTTTGTGACAAGTGTTCGTGCTAACAGAAAGCACTTTATATTAACAAGTATAGAAATTATGCGGTTGATGTCGTGTCTACAAATTATCACAACAGCTTTCCAACATATGTAGTTTATAACAGACTTTATACTGGTATGTTAGGAAATACTAATGCAGCGTAAAGTCGAGATGCCACTTCATTCGGTGTCTTTATTAAAATTCCGCTCATATTTCAGCAAGAATTGCGCAGAAATATGTGCGCAAAGCATGCACGTAATAAACATTTTGGGTGTAATAAACTACACTTGTAAACGGTTTAGTAAGGTTATTTCGACGTGGAATAACATTTCTTTCTATAGTTGAAGGTAGTTTCTTGAATGCAACTTTGAGAATAGAAATTAAAAGTCTAGTGTCATGACTACTATTTCTTAAGCAATGATATTGTTAATAGTAGACGGAGTCCTCTTTTAGCAGTCTCATAGAAAGTTTTCTTTATTAGGCTCTCTTTTGAGAGAGACAATTCAATTTAGCCTTTTATGCAGTCATGAATTTAATTTTACAGGACTTTCAAATGGTTTGTAGTGTTTCATTCTGCCAGCTGTAGATTGCATCTTTTCATTCAATTGAGGAGATAATATGGGAATGGAATCAAGTTATTTCGTTCTATTCCATTAGTTAACCAGTTTGGACAGCAGAAAACTACAGTTAATTAATTTCTAACAGATTTTGATTAACTCAAGTGTTTTCAGCAATTTATACTACAAAAAACTATCAGTTTTGACTTTAAATACCTACTTGAAGGCAAAAACTACCTTCCTTTGTCTTGTTTCATAAAACTAGTTACAGATACATATAGCTATTGACTTGCCATACGAAGCATAGAGGAAAAAAAATACGATTTTAAAAGAATTGCCTAGCAAACACAGCTTTTGAAAGCGACCACACACTTTAAAAGTAGTTATAAAATACTATTTAAACATAATGATAACACATCAATCATACATCAGCGTACACCTTTGCATTGGCAGATCGGGCTACGATAAATCCTAGAGGCGTAAGTTGCGCGCGCACCGGCCTGCGATTGGAGCAGCGCGCAGCTGCCGCCCGCGCTTGCGTAGAGGCGGCTGACATGTGGACTGCAATGTTACCAGATTAAAAAGTATTGTCGGTCGAAAGCTAGTAAAGATTTAATGTAATGTAGTTTTTTACGACTTCATTCGTTTAGTACTGCAATTGTAAAGAGATTTTAAAAGCCGCTTGATCTGCACCTGTACCGCTGTAACGTTAATTCTAAGTGGACAAAGAAGATAACTTAAAATTAAAAGATAGCTTGGTTTCCTAGATTCTGAGGTGGTTTTTATATTTTTTATTAACACAGAGATTCAAAATTAGAAATGCTTTGTCAAATGAGACCATACGACTATGCTTCTTAGGCAACCAGATGGAAAAAGCAATTGGAGTTAGTTATTATGCTGATAATATGAACTGGGGTTTCTTCAGGGTCTGCATACCAGTCGTTGACACCGTTGATAAATTAATTCTAAAATATTTAGTACTAGCTACTAGCCGCCCGCGACTTCGTCTGCGAGGACTTTAGTCTTTTGAACAAATGTCTTCATAGTTTTTTGAACAATATCTTCAAAAACTATAACCGAGGTGTCAAGCTATATTACTGTAGAGTTTCATTCAAAGCCAATCAGTAGTTTTTACTTGAAAGGGTAACAAGTAGTACTTTCAAACTTTTGCATTTGTTTCTTCAGTAGGATGTTGGATGGATTTTTGAGCCGACGCCCCAGATATAACGTCGCCTGCATTCACTAACTGTATGATAATCACTTTTAAGCCATAGTATTTCGGTTGTAGAGCCATATGGTTATGGAGGTTAGGGTTATGGTTGGTTATGGTCTGGTAGAATTTTCTATCACAACTGGTAGAAACGAGAAAGCAATCAAATAACGACAAATACATAGACAGATGTGAAATGATCGTCACAAAGCTCGCGACTAGTCGCTCGACTACGGCGCGTGCGCAGAATGTGCGCGACATGTGTGATGCAGCACAATGGTAAAAAAGGAGGACGGGTGGTCGGATAATGGTGCCTTTGCGCAGCTGAGCCGTGGCGTCACGGGATTTTGAAAGGTGCGATAAGAAACATTTTCGAGTGGTTTTGATAAAGACGTTTTTTTTTTGTTTTTTTTTTGGTGTCATTGCTTTGGGCACCAACACAACAATTCCTAACTTACGACTGTGGAACAGAATGCACAGTAATATTATTTAAAAAGTGCAGTTGATTACAAGTTTTTTAGTCGGTTCAATATTTATCAAATGTTTTGATATTATGCCTGTTTAAAGTTGAGTCAAAAGATGAAACAGTAATGTCGCTAGCCAGAACAAGAAAAACGAATAGTTAAAAGGGAAAAAAGAAGTGATATATCGGATAGCTACCTATCAACCCAATTGAATTAGGAGTTTTTATTCGTATAGCATAAATAATAAGAAAATAGTGTATGCTTTGTTGTGAATATTGCACTAAAAATAAGGTTTACTAGTACTTTGTTCAGTCGTCTATTTCTGAACGTAGGTTTCGCGCATAGCAATCAAGAGCAGCTTGCATCCGCCAAAACTAGCAACCAGCCGTCCGTCAGAACTTTTCCATGCAAAAATCACAAGGTTCTAGTCCAAAATCATAATCACAGGTGCTTCAGCACGGAGCAGGCCCTAAATAACGGTAATTCCTGAGCCGAAGCCTCCGCTTTACGGCGCTTGTTTTAAAACTAATTTGCCAAGTTACTTCGCAGCCGGTAACTTGTAATCGTAAATTAACTCGAGCTACTTCTCCCGCACTTTCGCTAGGAAAAGTTTCCGAACGAGCCGGCCGAGGAAAAATGTATTCGGATAATTCTTTAGTTCGAGTAATTTTCAAGTGTTTAATGTGCTTTTTTGCGAGCTCTTAATGCGGTTTTTTGCTATTTCACATTGGTTGGAACCGGTTTTCTTTTTTTTTGTTAAAACTTTTGGAAAGTAAATTATGCTTTTTTTGTTGATATTCTGAACAGTATTTTAGAACTGGTTTCTGAATTACAACTTTACGATGAAGTCTGACTGAATCAATAATCACAAACTATTGCATGATTTATATCAATAAATGAGAACTTAATTGACTCAAATATTTTGACCTACTGACCGTATTGACTGACCCTATTGATAAAAGTCAAATTTTGTCATTAAAACGTGAAAAGATTTTTAGAATGCTTTCTTTACAACCACATGACTATAAATCCGTCTAACCACTATCATTAAAACTATTAAAAGTGATTAAAAAACAGCTCTGAATAGTATTTAGATTATGCAAAGGTTTCTTGTTAGACGTTTGATTTGTATTTAAATAATGCTGTTCCAAGATTTCTTGTTAGTCGTTTATTCGAATAAATGTATTTGCGTTTGAGTCTAGTTATGTTTACCAAAGATCATTATCAATCTAAGTAGTAAACCAGACATAGAAATAAAGAGAGCACTAACGACCCTTTCACGAGCTATTAATTTCGCTGGTATATTTTTTATTGCCATTTTATGGTAATCACTCTCATTGTCTTTTGTTTTGCCCTTTGAGTTTGTGTGGTAAGTGCAAATGTTTCGATGTCCGTATGATTTATGCGAAAAAGTTTATTTGACGCGTAAAAAAGAACATGTTAATGAAGGATTCTGTTTGGCGTTGCGGATTTTGAACAAAATGTACGATATTTTTTACGTACGTTATGTTGAAAAACTGTTAATATCATATTTGAGATGCTCATATTCATTGAAAAGCAGGAAAAAAGATATGAAAGTATTATGAGTAAAAATTGCCATCTTGATTTTCGCGATTACAATGTTTTCATTGACTCTATACAATCTTGCATATTTTCTGAAATAACCTTTTACGCGAGTTTTGACTTAATTTTTTTTCACACAATTTATAAACACATTTTTATCCACCTTTAACAAGTTTAGTATATTGAAACTGTTTCATATTCATGATCTTAAACTACTTACAATCTTGCTTTATAGTTTGATTTAAAAATTTGTTGCATATCAATTACTTAGTTATTGGATTAGCTGCATCTTAATGTAAGTGCATCTTGTGCCGGTCAACTGAGTGACCTTTACATCAATCACACTTGACCGAGTGACGCGAGGACCCTACACTTAGGTTTGAAATATCCGCTCACATAATAAGGCATAGCATACTCGTAATATATCCGTACCCATACCTGCTCCAGAATATTAAAAGGTTACCAAGTTAAAGGTTTTAAAAGTGGCCTTAATTTTGACGAAAAATTCATCGAAGGAGTGTGTCCTTTATTAACCCCGACACCCTTTCACGGTAGAATAGTTTTATATCAAGTGGAATATTTCGGTAGGTTTACGACGGAAATTTTAATTTTGTTACCAAAGAATTAATTAAAAACCGCTAAAGATTTTTAGCTAGTATTACAAAATTTGGACACTGAAACTAAGTTCTACGGTTTTTTTGAGTCTCTCAGCGTTACATTTCCTATTGTATTATCTTTTATTGTCAGATAAGTTATATTGCAATAGCAGACTACTGAGAAAACATCTCTTCGATTCTCAACAAAATGGCGTCGGATAATGTACGCCATTGAATGAATTAATGCAAATGACACATACATAAAAGCAATACGGCGTATTTGCGTCACACAAATCGATTTCAGATTTTTTCACAAACATAAACGAATTCGACTGTATGCATTAAACATAATGTGTATGAAAATGAAAGGTATATGTTTACTTAGGTGCAGAATTTGATAACGTATTCTGGTTGAAACGTGATACTTTATGATTGTTTTTCTTAGAACCTATTCTTGTTTCAAAATGGATTGACAGAGTATGTGACACCTAAATCCAACACTGGAACTGCTGTTTAAGATAAGTGTTTGTAAAAAGTCGGTAAAACTTAAATAGAACTAGATGACTCGGACTTAAGGCAAGGTTGACAACTGGTTTACGGTTACGGGTAAAAAAAATACACAATTTAAATCGTGAGGATAGTTGGAATCTACCACCTGCTTTGGAACCAAAGATTCATTCACTCAAAGAATAGCGCTATACTGCGAGATCTCTAGATACGGATAGCACTCGTAGCACTAGCAGAGATAGGGTTTTCTGGTAATTGTAGTGAAAATGGTCAAAACGGCGGGTTCATGTGAAAAGAAATAAAATATAAAACTGAGCAAAAGGGGCAAGTTTAATTTTTATGTTCGCGTAAATATTAGAAAACAAATAAAAACACTAGAGCGTTTTCCCTATTTTCCAATTGAAGAAAAGTTGTCTTATATTGGAACCCAAACAAACAATAACAGGAATAATATAGATATCGGAAATTAGTATCAATGGGTTTTTATTGAAGTTTCGATAGTTTGGAACATAAAATTCCGATTTTTTGTATGATCTTTTCCTTCTTTACGAGGATAAGGCAGTAAGGATTCGGTAAGTGTTTTTATTGGAACATAAAAAATCCGAAGATTTTGTTGAACAAAGATGTTTACATTAAAGCAGCACGTAAGAGCGAGGAATTGATTTGACAGAGATTTTTAACCCTTGTGCCCTTGTTCGTTGCGAGCCCCAACTTTTGGCAACTCTACATTTTGCTCTTGTAATTTACTATTTACTTGTAATAGCTTGTAAGAAAACTAGTCTCAACATGAATAACCGCAAGGTGAGGCAAGGAGTATTTGGCTATGTATCAGCATCGGATTGCGTTTTGATTTAATTTAGTATAACATTGTTTATAGGTGTAGCCCTAGAAAAATGATAGTTATGTTGTAGTCTCACGAAAGTGAATGAAATATTACTAATGAGGAATACAGTTCAGTAGATCTAGCACGAGCCGGTAACGTTTTGGTAATCGAAAAAAGTTAACGATACTTTTTTTCTTTTTCCTATGTCTTTAAGAAAAAAAAGCGGTTTGTGCTAGGCCTATTAAAACCAAATATATCAATAATAGGACTTACCTTCTTCTCGGTGAGCTTCTCACACCGGCGCTGTTTGCAGATCTGATGCGACTTGTCGTTGCGACAGGGTGCGCAGTCGCCACAGTTGTCCTTGCGCTGACATCCTATGCACTCGCCGCATCGTTTCCGCTTCTTTTTCGTCTGTGGGACAGAATCGGCATTATTAAAGGAATACTATGGGTACATGGATACGTACTTACTTGTGTATCCTGTACTGGTTCGGATATTTTAATAAAAAACATTTGCCTGGTGAAGCTAACTTAGTTTTAAGCAAATTATACTCTTTAACTCGGTGACATATTCTACTCTAAAAATAATCTACGTACCGAAGATCAAAAGTTATGTTTAAATATTTATTTAAATAATAAGAATAATATCTCTACATTTTCGTCTCAACTTCGCCTAGAAGTACTTATCTACATAAGAGTAGATTATCATATTTTGAAGTACCTTTCTTACGAACTTCTTTAAAATCAAAATATCCAACATCATACACCGTAAATACACATAGGCATGGTATGTAGATATGCTATTTTTATTTTGTTCCTTTTTATTTGTACAATAGAAGAGAGTTTAGAACTAAGTGGTTAACAGTAAAAATTAAACGCAATTTGTGCAAACAATTGTTACAAAAAAAGTAAACGGCTAACAGTAACAATTGGTATATCGGCAGATCTCTCACATCGCGTGACCTGTATTTGCCTGGAAACTGATTCCCGGATATAAAAGGCCTTATTTGTTTACGAATAAGGGTCAGGATTGATCGTGGTTCGGTCAGAACAAAAAGGGTCGCAATTATTCGCCAGACAACAATTTGGGTGCATTCTGCACTCGTTTCGTTTTAATGTTTCGTCTCGGTGTGCGCAAGCGCATTCGGTCGAAACGGCGCATTTCGACCAATGCATTTGACCCATTTTAATTTTGGAAAGCCATTTTTGCAAGTTAACTAACGCTTGTAGATTTTATCGAGTTTATTTTTATTGGATGTAGTTAAAACTGACAGCATTATAAACACGAAAACCAAACTTTTAAGTTGTAAGCAATAAAATAATTTACTTTTATTTATTTTGCGTTCGTTGCGTGATACTTATTATTAAAATATATTATGGCACATAATTGTGAAACTAAAATTACTGTTATTACACGCAAATACGAAGAATATGAAGAACTCTGATCATAAGTGTCGAAATTAACACATTTTTGTGAACGTTTTACATTTTTTATATTTTTTTTGGAACAAGAATCTTCGTGATCAAGTTGAAGTTCAAGCCAATGTTTACTTAATAATAACAATGTGCATCAATTTATTTTATAATATCCACCGGATATTTGCAACCTTGAAGAGCGTCAGCCGTTATGCGGCAGGAATACAGCCGCCATTTTGTTGCGTTTTCGTGAAAGCTCGCGTATCTCCGGACGAGATCGGGTAGGTACGTTGGGAAGCGATTGTTCCTCGAACAGCTGACGGGATTCTATGTACCTACTTCAGAATCCTTTTTTATTGAACCTTTTTTAGTTTTTGTGACGTGCTTTTGATGAGACAGCAAGCAAAAAAATATGCCATAAAGTGGATATAAAATACAGACTGTCCGGAAGGTAAAGTAGGTACCTATCTCATCAGGTGTTAAGCTGAGCTTTCAAAGTTTTGAACTCAAATGTTGCACACGGTACAGAATATAGTATCTCGGTTGGTTGACGGTAAAGTCAGCATCGTACATTCAAGTCACGATACAAACGACTTCATCATTGTAGTGTTAGAATTGATTTTCCCTAACATTAAAGTTTTTTTGCATCAAAAAAAACTATAATGATAGTTATGAAAAGTCAAACGGTTTTAACTCTCCACATAAAAGAAACATAATTTTACCTTGTAATTTGAACAACACAATATTTCCCGACTTGGTGTTAATGTTTAAGACATTTTGCGATACTTTCCCATAAGCACAGTGTAGAGCAAAAATTTAATTTCCGTTATTATGGAGAGAGTTGCAACTATTTAGAACGTTTTTACGTTTTACTCAAATTCGTTTTTACTCGAGAGTTCATCTATAACAATATGTGAACAGAAAAAACTCTACAGCAACAAAAACATTCTTCTAACAGATATTAAATGTTTCCAGTTTTTAATTACATTGTTAAGCTTGGGATAAGTTCAAATTAATTAACAGCTCGCAAACGCTAGGTTAGGTGTTATTTGCAGTAATCGACTGCAACAAATATGGTTCCATATAAAGCCACATACTAATTAAGTCCAGAAATGCCGGCTAGGCACGTCCTAAGCGCGAAGATATCCGGCTTGGCAGATGGCACTTTTTTGCTTCTAATAAAAGATCATGAAGTGCCATTAAACTTATAGTTCTAATGGAGATAGTTGAACATTGATAAGAAGTTGGACTTGAGAAAAATAATTTTACAGAACGAAATAATGAAGGAGATATTTAATGGATCTTCTAGTAAGTGTAGGTGTAAATTTCTATTTCAAAATATCTATATGTGTATTTGACATCTTTATCAAAAAATCTGCTAGTTGGCCCAGTACAAATAACTGTTTCATCAACAAACAATCGCGTTGGGGGGTAATCGAACTCGCGACCCTTTGAGTACCTATCAAACGGCGCTTGAACAACTGCGCTATCTTTAGTATTATGGGAGTCAGCCAGTGACAAAAACGTGAAATTTTGTTAGTACATACTCAAATAGATAAAAACACCCTGGTCAAAGATGTTTGTCCTAGTTGGGTATTGAACCGGCCTATTCTTTACTCATTGCACTAACAGGCCTGTCAAGTATTGTTAATTCACAAACATCAATCAACGCTAAGTTGATTGATGTTTGTGCCTCATGCCTCATGCTGTCTCGTAAACTGTCTATAGAACTGAAAGGGACAGCTATACTTTTGAGGGATGCTCAACGTTGATTTGCGTTTGTGAATTCGGGGGTAAGTCATCCTGATAAGGATTGAACAGAATGAATACCTAATCAATTCTAAAGTACTTTTGATAGAGCTCATTTTAGTTTCATCTTTACCTCATACGTATTTCAGCTTGTTTTCTAGGAAAGCACAATGGATTTCCCGCCTTTGACTCACCCTTATGAGTAACTGTCATGTGAAATATCTGATAGGCTAAAATATTGCCCATTGGCATGAAAATAGAGCCGTTATTTGGTTGTGAGGCAGAAATATAACAAGTCTAGAGTGAACGAACCTATTATTTCAATAGTAGTGATCTACTACGATTGTTTTGTCAATGGAAATGTCTTTTATTTCTAGATAGCTCTATTATGATATGATATTCGAAAAAAGCTTTTACACCAAATACACGGGAACGCAACGAAACCGGAAGTGACGCCAGATCCTCACTGATGGGGTCACTTTAGTGATTAAGGGTGGGTTGCACCATCTGACTTTAACAATAACAAACATCCAAATTTCAGTTAAAGTACCGGTTAGGCTTCAAAAATGACGTCAAATTGTCAAATTTGACAAAAACTTTAACTTTAACTTTAACTTCTACTATGGTGCAACTAACCCTAAGTGTATGGCTGCGTCCAGCAGTGGGATAACAAAGGCTTATTAAAAACATGAATCACACTCAAATTTTTGAATTATCATTTTGCTATTCTATTCTCCTTTTCTATTCTAATAATTAACTAATCCACATTGACGACCGTTTTGGTGTGCTCGTGGCAAAGAAATTGGTTTCTACCCCAGAGGCCGTGGGTTAGTTTGAGGCTGCACCGAGTGTGAAATAATGTGCAATTGTTGTTAGTATTAACTTAGAGTTAGGTACTTAACTTTAACATATTTTTGAATTGAATAACAAAATAAATATAAAATGTATTAGACGGGAGGCAGGCCTCTCCTGTCAAATGTCCTTTTTCCTCAACAAGAAGAACCCTTTCTCAATATTCCTGATTTTTACTCGTACTTTTGACAATAATTTTAACTAACCAGCATTACTTTTTTCGTCTCATTGACGTGTTGTTAAAATAAAGAAAATGTTATAAATTGTTAAAGCTCCAACAAACTTTGGCGTGTTAATAAATTAATTTGCAAAACATGAACAAAATGACTTTGAAATATTGTAACAATATTTTTTCTAAGAAATGCATCGCATGACCCTCACAATTTGGTGTACTCTTGTGTTGTTGAAAAATGCACTTTATTATTAGCATTTGCGTGTGTTTAATGAGTGCATCGATGCAATCTGTTAGTATTTTGTATGCCTCTCGAGCTCGAGTAACGGGAACGATTATTAAAAAGTATTACATATGTTAAATAAATTTTAATTTATATTTTATGATAATTTTGTGATTTTATAGATTGTTTTTCTGTTAACGGTTTGTCTTGAAGGTGTATGTCTGTTTTACAAAATATACAATGTCGTGCATTGATTGCTATATTCTTCTTTGCGTGTCGACGGCAATAGAGATGTAAAGGAAAATCTAATCAATTTGATAAATTATAATTATTATACATACCAAATTAATTACGTAAAAAAATAAAACGTTTTTTTTTCTTTTTGCTCTTTTTCTGTAATAGGTACCATTTGCAAAAGGCTACCGGAGGTAGGTATCTCTAGTTTTTTATCATTTCAATTTAATTGAGTAAGTAAGTAATATGATCAAAGATAGAACCTTTCAAGTCATTCGAATCTATCAGATAATAATATAGAGTCAATTGGTAGTATTTAAGTGGCCACATTTGCGCCGGCTACCTACTCGAAGTTTAGCACTGATCCATCACAGATAGTGATCACATAGTCATCGCAGCTGCTCCTCGGCCGGCGAAGGCGAAGGACAAATCGGCAGTTTAATCGGAACATAGATGGTAGTTAAAATATACACCTTGATGTACCTTGTCACAGCCGTTAGAAAAAATGCGGGAGAATTGACTGGTCCGTTGGTGAGATGATGTAATCATATGGTACTTCTTTTTCTTCTATGAGGTGCCTTAGTGGTCGTGAGAGTGGATCAGCAACAATAGGGTCCACGCCACATCACGCGGCCATCAGTCCGCTAGTGATCAAGGCACATGCAATTGTCGCCGAAACGTCGGGCAAATATAGGAAAAATAGTAGTTTTTACCGTAGCTAATATGTTGCAGAAAACCCGGTTATTTTTAGTTTTTAAATAGTGAAAAATGCAACAAGAAAGTTTAAAAACCTTACACATGTTTAAAAATCCGCACTGAGCCCGTGTGTTGGTCGGGAATAGAGTTTTAAAGTTGCACCTTTCAAGAATACCGAATGTGACTTATGAACTTTGGCAGTCAATTTTAATTTACTTCAGTTAAAATAAAAAAACAATACTGTGTGTGGTCAAGGCTTTCCAACCTGACGTAAATTTAAAGGCAAAAGATGTACAAAACAAGAAACAGGTGTCCAAAAAAATTAAACAATAATTTTACGGCATTGCAAAGGGACTTGGTGACGATAAGCATCTGACGGACTTCTGTATCAGGCGGTATGATTAATTTAATTGATGGCTGATCTATTAAAAGGCAATGACACGTGTCACCATCGGTCTGCATGCTGGCAACTGGTTATGTTATGAGTAATTAAATACATGGATGCACTTGCAACTACTTGAGTTCAAGTGTGGAAGTGGCTACTTAATTTCCTCCTGTGAGTTGTGACAACTGCCCGTTGAAAAATGAAATGATAAAGTTGCTGATGGAATTGCAAAAGCATTTTGCCAATTTTGAGGTTTTATTCAAGTGAGGGGTGAGTTGGCACGAAATATACCTATTGACTTCTTAAGAATAGGACTTAAGGACTTTTCAATACTTCATTAATTATTTTTTTATTCTGATTTATTTTATTCAATGTACTGTATTTTTTTAAATGACACAACCCATTCATTATTATTTTTAAATATACATAAGTAAGACATTGCTCATTTGTCGGTTGTACGTAAGCTTGTTAGGGGCAAGTATTTGAGATTTTTCTTTAATATGCCAAATCATACACCCACACCTGCTTTCAAATTAAACAGACCCTGCAAAGTAGGCATTATTCAGTTGATTTTACTCGTAAACGTGAAAACATACAATGCCATTGCTTCTATCGACATCTGATTAAAAAAAAACAATCGTTATTCCACCTTTTCCGTCGCCAATTTGACTAAATAAGTTATAAATTGTTTGCCCAGCGCCTGCTTAGTGGCGAACAATATCCTTTAACTAGTCATAATTGCGGGCAGGTTAGCCACAAAAAAGCTATCTAACTCGCAGACGCGTCCAGTCGGGGCGACATTCTTGCACAAATGTCAACGTCTCCAGTCTAATGAAGAAACACCTTGGGAGCAGCTGCACCGTATCTATTCAAAGCGTAATTATCATTGCTGGACATTCATTTGCCAATTGTTTAGATGTTAGTCGAAATGCTAAGTAATGGGAAGTAGGCTGCTGTTTTTACTGAAATCGGTCCTGGCGTGAAAATTTGTAGGCGCGCGAAAGTCTTTTTCTCAAGCGAAGAATTATTTCAAGTAGCGAAACACTTCGTACAACTACATTTGAATAGGTAAGCCGTATAGAGTTCTTACTATTTGAAACATGCATTATGGAAGCTGTTTGTAAATTATAGACCGATTTCGAACCACGTTGTTTTAAATTTTAAAAAGTCATGACTACATGCTAGATTTTTGTTATTTAAAAATAGTGTTACGCAGGTTGACTTAATGTAGTAGCTATAATACCGGTATAAAAGAGACTTTTAAAGTCCTAACATTAGGTACAATTAAATCGTCAAACTTCGCTAATACTCCTCTCGGAGTCCCGCCTAATTGCATTCGCTCGGAAATTTGAATGAAACTCATAAAATTTTCTAAGCAGGACACGCGTAAATCGCCCGACTTTAATTTGTGTTTTAAACGGGAGGAGAAGTTAATTTATTGGTGGAGCAGAGAATCGGCTAACTATTAAATTTATAGCCGCGAAGACACAGACTTGGGCCATTCCGAAACTCGAGCGGGAATAAAAACTCCTCGAATAATAAAAGGTGGAATTACGGGGAAAGTTTCTCTTTTTCGGGATAGCTCTCGAACATCCACTTTCTACGGGTAGGTACTCGGATGAAATTCAGAGAATTCTCATATCTTTCGTCGAATATTCAGTTGGCTTTTGGCAATTCCCGCGAGGCTTGTTTACGCAATTCGCCGATTCGCGGCAGCTAGATTAGACGTTGTTCCCGGATTTTATTGTGGAGCTGTACTTGCCGGCATTAGCGCATCTTATAGTATAGTTATAGTTATCTCTGGACAAGTGTTCTAATAACTGGACCAACGAGGCGATAATACTAGGCCTAAGTCCTAAAACGAGAAAAGCATGTCAACGCATTTTGCGAAAAATCCTCGACTTTTGCCAGCCTTTTGTAAGTTTTAATGCTTCCAAATTTTACTTTGTATAATCAGAGTAAGTATCAATGGACTAAGCAAAAACATCGCGGTCTACGTCTTCAAATGTGTTTCAAATCAGTTTTTGTCATTTATAAACTTTTTTGTAGGCTGTAACTGTGGAAACAAATGAGATAAATAATCTCGGGTACCCAAGTATACTACAATGGATGCATTTCCAGTTAGTTCCTTGCCTATTAGAATCTCTAGAGAATAATATCAACAGACTAAGAAAATCAAGAGTACCCTTAGCGAAGTCGAGACGAATTAATAAAAAGTTAAGACATCGTCGTTCGGATCTTATCAACTCAATTTATCTGCTCGCAAAATTACATTTTCATGCGATAAAATCCGCGACGTTTGTCTTCTAAATAGGCTGTTCCCACACGCACGCCAGAAAAGGATTACTACACTAAAATCAGGACGAAAATACAGTTTTTGAGTTATTTCTCTGTCTCTATTATTGAGAGCGTCCAGGGCCAGTATAGTGAAACACTGTGGCTCAGAATCTAGGTGATCTCTAGAGATGTTCCGACCCAACTTGAACTACACTGCTCAAAAGTGTCTAGGGATATCTCAAGCATTTTCATACAAAGTATAGCTATTTGGGAGGCTGTAAAGAATACAATTTCGATACCAACGTAGAAATATTTAGAACACAGAAACTGCTATATCTGCCCTTTCAGATTGTATAAAGAAATTCATTGTAGTAGCATTATTGTCCAATCGTAAGGACGTTAAAAAAAGACAGATTATTCTTTTAAAAGGTGTTAAAATTTTAGCAAAATCAAACGTTTTTTTGTAATATTCTTAACCTTTATCTTATGCCTCTGTCCTCGCGTTATTCTAAGATAATGCTCAACTTGTAAACAAACTTAACTTCATGAAATATTTGAAAAATGATATCCCTAGACAGTTTTGATGTGTGTAGTTCCAGTTGGGCCGGAACACCTCTCTTTGTGTTCATTAAACAATTTTGCGGTTAACTCTTCGATGTTCTGTTCACCATGACGACAATAACCAGTGTTTCTCTCTATCATATTTGGGATATAGTCGTGAAAGTAGGTAAGGTTATTCTGTATTCTCGTCCTTATTTATTTACAGATTATGACAAATTGTTTAGCAAAGTTAAAGGTCTTACCTGCTTTTCACTGGAGATATCGTCAAGCTCCATCGGCCCCGTGTTCATGGGCGGCGCGCCGTGCATCGGCGACTTGAACCCCGCCGTCGAGGACACTGCCGCCACCTGCCCACTGCTCTCAGACCCCACCTCCATGTTAGAACCGTCAGACTCTGAACTATTCGCCCGCATTTTCCGTCTCTCTTTCTTCCTAAAATCCGACCTCGTCGGCGACGAACCGCTCCCGAAACCATTCGTCTTTTTGTCATACCCATTATCAATCAACATCGGATTTTGGAAATTACTATGATGGAGCCCATTAGGCGTGTACTTGTCTTGAAGCGATTTAACGTCAAAAGGCTCATTCTTCAACACGTGAACTACAGTCGGATTTTGAATATTCTGTATTAAACTCCCATTTTGGTGGAGTATTGTCCCGTTTTGGTGTAGAATTCCGTTTTGCGCTGGGAAAGCGTTTATTGTTGCAATATTTGGCTGGTATAGTTGTATGTGCCGGTCGTCGATGTAAGTTTGGCCGGCGGGAGCCAGCTCTCTCGCTTGTAGCGGCGCTGGCACGATTGGATAGCTTCTGGCGTTTACTGCGGTTAGGGTGTGGAATGTTGTGGCATTTACTGGTGAGAGTGTAGTCAACGTTGTTGACAGCGGCGCAACTTGCGCCAAAGTCGTTAGATGTGCTGGAGACGATGGTGTCGTGAGCTGCGTGAGTTGTGTTAACTGACTAGGACTCGCGCTCGGCGTCGGACTGGTCGTGACCGGCACGGGCGTGACGCTCGGTAAGCCTGTCTCTGGAATGACTGTCGTCTCTGGGAACGTTTGGAACTGGCTCTGAAAGGATGGCAGCTTGTTCGGTATCGGCTGCAAGGTCACCGACTGGTAGTCGAGTGGGGTGGAGAAGCCGGCTCGGAGGATAGCATCTTTCGAGTTGACCGTGATGGGCATGGATTCCCAAGGGCGATACTGCGGTTGGCTGGCGATGACGGAGATGGTGTCGCCGTGCCGCTCGTAGTACTCCCAGCTGGGCTCCAGCAGCCGCGCGTCGGCGGTGTGGAGTCGCTGCTCGTCGGCCATGTCGCCGAACGTGGAGAATGGCGGCAAGTGCGCGTTGTCCGCGCCCGCCTCGCTCCGGAGCGCTTCGCTCATGACGCTCTGCCTCCACGCTCTTCCATCGCGCGTCTCTCTCGCACACACTTACAAAAATATCCTCTACTAAGTCTAAGTTTGTCGTACTAAACACGAGCACTGGAACTTATCAATTTGTACTCTGAGACCTGAGTTAATTTGTTAAAGTACGATATTCTATAGCACTTAATTTATGATTATACGGCACACTGGTTTACACTACACTAATCACAAATCTTCGTTTGAAATAAATATTGTAAAAAGTACTTAACAACAGGCAGTTTAACTTACACGAGTCTTATACCTAAGGGTTTATAAAAATCTTTGGCTGATTTTAGAAAATGCTCGAGGAATTGGTTCGTTATTAACTTTTTAACGATCGATAAATTATTTTGTGCACTCGTTTAACGATTTCTATTATTTTGGAACGTTTAAATACTGGTCGTTGATAGATTATTTTCTTTCGCTCGTTCGAAGGCTTCTTTTTATTGTAAATACCGATCACTTCAGACTTAAATTAATTTGTACTGTTTGGGAGTAGCGTATACTATTTACGATTTAGTTTTATCGTTAAAAGGTTAAAAAAATAGTGCTTATATATTTAGATTTTCGAAACGAAAGATATGATTGGAGGCTTTGGTTTGATGTCGTGGCTTTTGGTTGTTTTTTTTCTGTGGCGGCCCGAGGTGTTTTGGGCCAGTGTTATCCGTGCGGCCTGCACCGATCTGAAAGAAAAAAAAGTTTGTGTTATTTTTCTTGTTCGTGTTCGAAAATTAAACAAGGGCTAATGCGTAGTCGGTGTGATGTAAATTCGGGTAAGAAGGAAGGTGGAAGGAAAGTGGGAATGGTGAAGTGAAGTTATGGGCGCGGCGTACGCATGCGCGAACTCCTGTTTTGGATCGCGAGAATCAATGGCGCGAATGATGGACTGCCTGATGAGCTTTCGATTGTTGTTTTTGAAATTTTGTTGGAAATTTCCGTGGTTTTCATGAGAATAGCTTTTACTTCTGTAATTTTGCATTAACAATGCTGTACTTTAGTCAAAAGATAGCATAAGCAGATTTCAACATTTGACCACAAGTTATATCGCTGTGGGAACTCTTCAGCACTTCATATTTACTCATATAAGAAAAAAAATATTTAGTACCTTTATTTCATTTCTTGGTTTAGTTACAAATTTATGCAATACAAAAACAGACATGCAGATATATATTTTTTAAAACATCCATTGCAAGGTAGAACGCTTTGTGAAAGACAACATTATATCAAAGGGCGTGTTTAAGTTACAAGTACAAGGCGCAAATCGTTCTCACCATGAAGGCGTAGATAACTCCGCGATAATAGCTTTGCAGCACCGCCCGTGACGTCACGGTACATGCCAGGACATAAACACGTACTAACAAGACACCTTAGGATTAGCTAGTAGCTATAGAATATGTTACTCTGACAACGTGTGCATGATATAAGTGTGGCTCGTAGAAGAGATGAACCTTGATATCAGATATTAGTAAGTCGCTCTAAGACCTCGAACTCAGCTTAACGACAGACTAATGGAGACAAAGCAAGGAAAATCCTCAAAAATGCCACCTAGTTAAGGTGTGGCTTGAGGCCGTGAACATGGGAAAGCAAGCACCCAGACCGCCTAGTGTTATTATTTAATGCAGTCTTCGGACATGCACAAAATTAGAAATATCACCTGTAGAACTGAGGGAAACTTCACGCTCTCAGCAAGAAGAAAAACACGCGAATACGAGTCCTCTAGTTTGACACAAAACAACGATGGTATTTTTAATAAAAAAATATATGCAAACATTTTAGACGGAAGAAAGCACTCTGACGCAAAAAGTCTACAGAACAAAGGGTGCCATTGCCAAAAAAGCGTAAGAAAACTTTTAAAACCGCAAGAACTGTCTGCATTATGCTATATGCTATTGTAAATCATTCGCACCATTAAGGCGTAGATAACTCCAGTGATATCAGCCTCGCTTTCACCCCGTGTAGCACGGTGACGTCACCACACTACCCCCGTGCTATTGGCTGTTCGTCCAGCATTCGCACTTTGCGTGTAGTTTCCGCAAACTTCACGCAAAATGCAAATGCTAGGACAAATTGGACTTTAAACCTGAAGTTGCAAAATCAGGAGACGGTTTAATATAAAAACGGTTAGTATAATATATAGACGGAAAAATATTAAATCTGCCGTTTTCTTCTAGAAACAATGGAATTACTAAATCTTAATAAACATGGTTCACTACTGCACATAAAAAGTACGATTAGTAAACCAAATGCCAAAAGAAATTATATAATTATTAGCAACTATATTACTTAGACCGTGTGGGATGGGATGGAGATTGGGAGTGGAGGCTTTGCTCTGTAGTGGGACGGAATGGGCTGATTTATTTTAGAACTACATTGTCAGTAAGAAAAAATAAAAGCGATGTACAATAGAAGAATGAGATTTACTTCCTACCATAAAAGCATAAACAAAAATTTGACTACACCATAGAAAGACAATTCCAGTTCCAAAAATAGAGCTGTCTTATCAAATATCAATCAAACATAAACGGCACAGTTTTAAATTGAAACGCTTCAAAAATAGTTCCCTCAAAATAGTGTAACCGAAATAGAGCGTGGCTTTACTATTAGCGGGTTCTCTATTAATAGTTTGTTTACTCCCATATTGAGGTTTCACGAGCCGCTGAATGTTAGGGAAGTTATTAAACTAGGCGTAACTTTGTTTTGAAGACCATGACCATGGTCTAATGATGCAAGCCTCGGCGGCGCACATCACACTTGCTTGAGACATTTTCGGAATTATTAAACAGTAGGTACAAGAACCATGTAGATATTTATTTGTTCATTCTTGATTGCACAACAATGAATGGTAAAAAAGGTGGACTTAATGCCAATGAGGCAGATTTATGATGATTCATGTCCTCACTTCAATTCAGAAAAAAAACGCATGATTAATTTCACTACTTATTTCAATGAACATGTGATATGAATATAAAGTTGAACTCAATCCAAAAACTGAAATCTAGTCAACTCATCATTATGACTGTCCACTGCTGGACATAGGCCTTAACCAGGGTTGGCCAAAAATCCCAGTTTTTAACCTTTGACATCCACATTAAGGCCGCCCCCGCCACCGTCCTCAAGTGATTACAAGAGGCTGGTGGTGGCAGTCCATCTGGCAGATCCACTGTCTAAATTCAAACGACTACTACAACTTTCTGATTTTTTGATCTGTGTCGGTAACTCCAGTTAAGCAGTTCTTCGCTGAATATCCTCGTTTCGGCTTTTTTTAAATGGTTGACTACTAAAACAAAGTTGAGGCTAAATACTTTGTTGATGTGAATCGCTTCACAGCCGTTCCTAAGAAACTTATGTTTATTTTTTAGGGGGCCCGCACTGAATTCCATGACTCTGTGAGTTTAGTTGCCTAGAAGCAAAAATAAAACAAAGGTCGGAGGCAAATTTTTAAAATAAAATATGCCAACCTGAGTTCTAATTTTAAATTTCGTTACGGTATAAACGATCGTTTCTATTCTAAATTTAAAATATGATACCATTCATCCGATACTGCCCCGTGTAGATGACGGGGCTAGTCACGTTTCACTTTAAAATTAAAAAAAGAAAGTCATATTGAACTGGCGTATTGAGTCCAAATCGGATTCACCCACAGGTACTGTTATATCACCACAATTTACGACTGAATTAGCCTTATCTTGTTTTAAAAAACTCATTTGAAATTGTTAAGATTTCATCCTTGTCTCTACCATTCTAGGACAATGTTAAAATGTCAAGGTTCAAAGTCAGTGTTTTTGAGCACACATAAAGTCAGTAGATTTTTCTCTGAGAACAGGTAAAGAATGTAAAACGAATGTAGGCACTAATTCCCCAGCTAAACCGTACCAAATAGTCTTGATTGATATCCCGAGCCTACCAAAGGCTGTACATCAAAGCAACTCTTTTGTTTGGTCTATAAAGCGGGACTAAATTGCAACACGCTCGTTTCGACTTTTCGCTTCCCCTCGAGTACCTTCGCAGATTTTCCTGAGGGAGAAAATAAAAAAGTTTTCATCTACACTCTATTCAGAGCGGCAACTGGGAGCGCTTCAGATGTCTAACAAAACCTAAGTCGTTTAATCAGCACAAACGATGTTCTCTAGAACCTTTATTGTTTATGTTCTTTGAATCAAATTATTGCAAGAATATCCCATGCTACACAAGACAGATTGAGAAGAAATAAATATTTAAATAGAAAACTACAAATGAATTTTGCACGGTCTTGATTGTAGTCTATGATTTCAGAAACCTAACCTAACCAGTTTTCATTTGTGGTCCTTTTATTGATCTAACGTCATCATCAAATGACGATCAAAAGTCTAGCAATCACAACACGAAACTCTTTGTACGCGACACAAAGCGCGTTCTTAAAAAATAAAAAGCTTTTAAACGGAACGCAAACGTCCATGTGTGGTTCTTGTCCATGTAGTGCAAGGATTCGTCTGGCTTGAATGTGTAAGTGTACTTGCCATGTGTGCGAGGAACGCGATAGTATCTGGGTCTCGGTTGTCAAGGGCAACCGTACAACCAACCGCTTGCAGCGAAAGCATTGCGCTTTCAGCTTTGGGCTGTAATTACACGGCTTATTTTTAGCATCGGATGTTGTCGCTTTTTTGTGCACAAGCGCGCGATGCAGCGACTGTTTAGATGACGCTCAGAAATCCTTGAATCGAGTAAACTTTGATTTAACTTTTCTTCGAATGAACTGATTCACTAAATATGAAGCGTGGTTCACGTGCATTCTCGTTGGCATTTTCAAAAATGAAGATACTAAAGATCGATAAAGATCTTATAAACATTAGATACCAAATTTTTGGTACCACCTTATGCCTATTTCATACCTAATTCAGTTAAAATTATAATTCATTCGGTAGGTAGGTGTTGCTATTTCGTCCAGTATAAAGGATTTTGTACATTAGAGCAGCCGAAATTTCCTAAAAATTATACTGTATTTTGTTGCCTTTGTTTTTTTATCACAAAAGGGTGGTCGCAATTTATTGTAACGCCACTAAATTATCCTCTCAAGTACGTCGTACAAAAATACTTTATTCGTCTTTTAACTGGTTGCTTTAGCAACAGTGTGATAATAGTTTTTTCCCGACCAGCTGTGTCGCGCTTCCGGCGCGCACAATACCTGCACCGGATATTGATAATACGATCAACGGCTGATAACGATCTGATAACTTGGCGAATAACATAATTGGTGTTTGGAAATACAAAATACAAGCTTTCAACGTAAGCCAAGCAAGTGTTTCAATAAAGCACTAAATAGAAATCACAATAGCAAAATAAAAGTTCATGCATCAAGGAAGACTCATTCAAATATAAGTAGCCACGTGCAATGGAAAAAAGCAATAAAAGAATGTACTACAAGGAATGCAGAGCTTTATTCAAAGGCATTACAACAACGTAATAAAATTGAATGAAAATGAAGAGGTAGACATTATATTATGAGCAGTTAATTATATTATTTTTCAATCAAGACGTACTAGGTAGACTTTAACATTTCTGCAGCAGTAATGACATTAGATTTCGTCATATGAGGATCCTACAGTTTTAATTTATGGATAGTGTGAATAGAAACATGGTTTTTTAAGAGTGTTGATGAGAATAGATGCTACGAAGGTAGAATTTACCATTTTTTTCTTGAAAATAGGCAAGAAAACAAAATTATTTTTATATAGTGGTTTCCAAATACCTCATTCTGTACATTGTGTTCTGCCAACAGCACACAAAGCTGCCGTAAAAGTTCTCACACAAGTGCCTCTAAATGACTATGATGTACCAATGATTGTGGCTTGCTGGCAGGATGCGTGCATCAGCGTGATTGCCGGCACCGCCGCGGATCCGATCCTGCCTATTATTTTATATCTGCTCTATAAACATGTTCCAGAATACGTATTCGTTTAGTTATTAGAGGTATTTGTTTAATATTTCAGGTATAATTTCATACTGTACTGCTACTACTACGATACGATACCCAAATACGATATCGGTGCACGTGTAACTTGAGTCTTAACAATCGTTTTTCTAGTGCCTGGAGAACTGACTTGGATGTGGAATCTGCTCTTTCTAATTACTGTGCTTAACTTCTTTGATCCTTTTGGATTACTTCGCTTTACATTTCATCAAGTTAATCTGGTTCTTAGAATACGGTAGTATGGAAGAAGATAACTATTTTCTTTACATTATCTATCACTACGAAATCAAAACTAAACCAAGTCACATCTTCGATGTTTTATCCTTTCACTGGAACATTAGCTAATCTATATCCATCCAAGATCTCCAACGAACCATTTTTCGCGCTATGAGCGTTCCACATGAGCCACCATGGTCCTGCCCACTTCCATAGAGCCTCACAATGTTAGTCTCGCATCTATATTTAAGTACAAAACGGTGATTCAAGCTTAAAAGAGCTTTACTGCGACTGACGGGCTAATTCAAGGTAACGACTTTTGAGATTGGCCGTCATAAATATTAAGGGTTAGTTGCACCATAGTAGAAGTTAAAGTTAAAGTTTTTGTCAAATTTGACAATTTGACGTAATTTTTGGGCCTAACATTGTCAAATTTGACAATAACTTTAACTTTAACTATAACTTCTACTATGGTGCAACTTACCCTAAGTATCGAATGGTGCTGTTTTTTGTTGACATTTTTCTACATAACTGAGGAAACATGACCAAATGTCTTTTTCTGGTTTTCAGATCTTTAGTAAAGATACTGCATGGAAAATGCTAAAACAATAATAAAACATAACTGAGGAAGTTTAGCTAGCTTTAGTCAAAATAAAATCTTGTTCTGAAAGCTGCACTCATACATATTATTATGTATGACTATCACGTATGAATAGGTAAACCAAAAAAGTAATTGCAAACTTTGTAGTGCAAGGGGCAAATTTTTGTGTCACAAAATCTTGACAACCCGACATTTTTCAAAACTTGCAATTGTTTCACGAGATTGGTGGTGGGATAGCTGCTTATTCAAAATAAAACTTTCATGAGATCTTCGAATGCATCTGCATAAAACATAATTATTTGTCGACCAAATACCTACATAACATGCTTGACGAAGATAGTAAATAAATTATTAATAAGTTCAAAATCAAGATGAACTCCCGATTGAACTATACTAAGTATAACGATGATAAGTCTTCGCGTCTCTGATATAGAGTTACGTACCATCCCATTGAGCCACTCGCGGTGAATAGCGGCGCAGATGTGGCCTTTTTTATAACAATCTTTCCCACACTACCACTTTTTCTGATGCCTTAATACCTCAGCAAACTTAACCAGCGCCCTTCCCTTTGCAACTCAACATGGGATTTTAAACTTTACATCCTCGAGATAGGGCCTTATGAGCAACCATTTTTGACTTTCAGAACTTTACGCTAGGTTGGTCGATACAGTTTTGTAAAGATTTTTTGTGTGCGCGTCTGTCTTTGCTATCGGATGCGACATCGGAAATTGAATAGTTTTTATACTTACACCTATGAGATATAATTGTTTGAAGGAAGTCACATGTGTATGACAACGATTGTATGATTTACTATTGTTTCCTTTCTCAAACATTACATTATTTAATAATTTTTTATCAATTTCTGCTATTTAAAATAGGAAACGCAGTTTCTTTGATGTTATTTTTCCGTCGAAATCACTTACAAAGTATTCTAAAAAGAATGGCCAAGCAGAAAAAGAATATTTGAAACAATTTTTTATACAAGAAAGCTTTGCCAACTTTTGAAACTGAATGGGCAGACACTGAAGCGCCGAACGTTCACCGTCGAGACGCCCTCTTGGCTAAATAAAATATTCTCCTCAATTACATTTCCACCGAAAACTTTATCTATTCACATTGTATATCAATGTTTAAACTTTAACAGAGATGAAAACGAAGTATCTAAACGCTGGCATGTACTTTATGAAAACTGTAAGCGTCTTGGGTTTGCTCCGAAGCAATAAGGAGCGGATTATCCTTCAGAGAAAGTATGAATCAACTTAAGATATTACTTGTGGCAATAATCGGGATATTGAGAAGTACAGACAGATGGGGTGTTCGATCTCGCGTTTAGACTTTGGGGTAACATTTGCTGTTCTAAAGAAAAAGCTTTCTGCTGCGTTGCATTGCACGTAAGGATCAATGGATTAATCTTTTAGGTTTACCGTTTTACTTAAGAACGTGGTTTGTTTATTTAAGTTTGACATGAATGAACTGCAACTTTTTAACTCAACGTTAACTGCAACAATAATCAAAATATCTACTAAAACCATAGAGAATTACAAAATTAAACATGATTGGAGATACATTTAAGCAATGCAGAAAAAACGTAAAATGACGATAAGTATAAAGTAATAAGTAAGATAAACCATGCAAATAATACACCAAATGCATACCATAAAAAAATATGTCAATTGCTTACAATAAGTGACAACGAAAAGCTACCGAAACTAGATTGGCAGAGGAAACATAACTCGCTCGTTCAACTAAAAAGGAAGCATGTAGCATTGCACAATCCGTAGCGATGCTCTCGTTATGTACCAACAGTTAGCTCCAGCGAAATTGACCAATTTGTTTATTTGTTTTCATTGGCCGCAGTGAACTTGACTCCCCATTATCGCATTCACGGGAGGAAGGCGTATTATTTATTCGATTAATCCGTGGGACCGGCCCAGATCGTCTCCTCTACGTTGCCGAGCATTCATCTCAAATATTTGATATTCACCGAAGTCAACAAGGAAGTTTTTACTAGAGTTGCCACGAATAGTGATTTGGCCGAATACCGAATATTCGGCAATGCTGTCGGTAAACACTAATACGACAAGTTGCGACCTGGAGAAGAATACTGTGGCAAATGAGATGGATTTTTATTTAAAATCAAATCGCCTGGATCGGAAAGCTGATCCTTACAAGTGGTGGACAGTTTAAGTTTATCTTTCTTCTCCCGGGAGTAGCGTGTACAGTGAGAGGTTATTTTCTGAAGCTAAGCGTAATTGTTTGTTACCGTCAAATACTGAAAAGCTTGTTTTTATCCATCCAATCCAATTTTACTTATTAAAATATTGTAATTTGATAATAAATACATATCTTGATTAATATGATGTGTCTTTTTTTCCATGATTTGGTATTCGGTATCCGGCCGAATAGTACCAATTATTCCGCCCAATACCGAATACCAAACAAAGTGGCCGAATAGGCCGAATACTGAATAGTAGCCGAATATTCGTGGCATCTCTAGTTTTTACAATACTTTGACGAAATTTGGGTCATAAGAAAGTTACGAACAAATGTTATGATTTCAAAGACCTTTCTTTCTTTCCTCAATCAAAGGCTTTGTTTTGAATGGGCTTCTATAAACACCCTTAAGTAAAACAGGCTACAATTTAAAGATACGTAAGAGCTGCTTTAGAATCCAGGACAAGAATTTCATTACGGATATTAGACGTAAAAGAAATGAGTTCTTGTGCTATTCAAATTAGATTCTTGTTTTCATTGTACTAGAAGATAATATGAACTTCTGCAGAAAACATTCTTCAATGAATTGTATTTTGAGTAGTGAATTGAGTTTGCTCGAAGGTATGAATGAAATAAGAAACAGAATTGCTTTATTCTTCAGAAGTTGTACCATACGAACTGATTTTATTTGAGAAAGTTGATACATCTCACACAAAAAATGGGAATGAAAGACATCCATTTTGTGCAAGGTATCTGCAGAATTTAACATTGCAAACATAAGCTCAGCAGCAATATGCTACCTTAAACTTAGCTTTGGAATGTATGAAGGCAGACGCCGGGCTATAGTGACAAAACAGAAATGGCGATATAACTATAATATGCGTTCCTAAGTTTCTTTTGACGTCTCATCCCATTTATTCTGTCATTTGCTTGGCTAAGCAAGGAAAATGCGGTGTTTTATATATCTGCATTACTATTCCGAATACAGCTTCGATGTTGTTGTTACTCTACATCTTGACCAAATTCAAAGCTACCAAAGTTCCTTGGTTCCGATTCTCAGACCGGGAAGATGTTCTGAATTTCAGGATCATTAACGTTGATAGTAAGTTCGGGTTCGTTAGTTTTGTGGTCGCGTTCAGAATAAGAGCTTTAGTTCAAAAACAGTTCATCGTAGGTACTGTGTTGTGTAATGTGAAATAGACAACTGGAATACGAACTGATTGCTCATTGCTCTAAGCGGTATTTAAGGAACTTCGGTATATTAGTAATAATGACAAAAACATTGGCAGCAGACAGTTAAAACCGTAGATGCATCTACAATCTTTTAGTACTCTAAAAAATTCTGCATCAAAACATCATGCTTAATCTTCATTACTACTGTTATCTACTCTTGTTAAAACCGAATTAGGCTTGCTCATAACTAAAAAAGATCAAGTCTATAGTTCTGTTTTAATCCAGATCATTAAAGATCAAATAGATGGTAACCTGCGACTTTACCACCACACATACAAAATATACCAAAGCTTAGTATTTTGACTTTCTTTCGAAGGGTCGGATTACAAACAACTATTATTCTAGTGGTTTTATTCTAAGTGCAGAGGATTACACGGGGGTTTCAAGCAGGAAAAAGTGCATTGGCGCATGCTGCAACTTGTTGGACAGTTACCACATTCCTGCCAATTTAATATTGATGCTGCAATTAAGGGCTAAATTACGTGACATCAGCTTCAATGGCACCGATGCGTCACCGCTATATGCCATTTCTTTGAAGCCCTTTATATCTCTTCATATACACAAATGCTATTCATAAAGAGACAGTTGAATGCCTCAACTTCAAAGTTGCTGTCAACAAAGTACGCAACTGTAAAGTTAGAAGCACATCTCACAGGGCCTTCATAAACAACATCCAACTACAAACTCTTCAAAACTCGTCGAAAGAAAACGTGAATCGATTCGCAAAAGCTGCACACGACCAAAGCTCCGGCGGAAGCACGCGAACGCACCGGACCTCGCTCCACGCTCGGCTGCTCTGTACAAAATCTAACCAAACAAATCCACTAAGCTTCCACTCGTAACTACACTTGCACAAAACTTTTAACGCGACTACCTTCTCCGGTCGCTTGATCCATCCGCGCCTCCTTTTTTTCTTCGTCTCGCTGCCTCGGAAACACAAAACGGTCCGAA
Organism: Udea ferrugalis; assembly: GCA_950022985.1. Taxonomy (NCBI): domain Eukaryota; kingdom Metazoa; phylum Arthropoda; class Insecta; order Lepidoptera; family Crambidae; genus Udea; species Udea ferrugalis. The sequence goes on from OX465521.1 coordinate 3,517,395, forward strand.
GGACGCAAGCGAAAAATAAACAAAAAGGGAATCGTAGTTCGCGATCGCGATGCGCGTGTGAGCGCGGGTGTGTGCGCGTGTGTTCGCGGCGGTTGTCGGCGGCGGACTGGCGCGCGCGTCGCCTCGGCGTCGCTGGCAGCTGCCGCGGCGGCCAATGGCGGCCGGTCACGTGACGCAGCACCCGCACGCTTGTTTACAAATAATAATAACAGTGCCGTGCCTTGCCGGTGGCGCCGCCTCTACGGCTACGCGCTACGAGCTACGCACAGCTGTCGTTGCATTTGGCGGGATTCAATTCGGCATTCGGCGTAACTTCGATCTGTTTTCGGGCTTTCGCGTCCTCTATCGATCCGAGACTTTGCACCCGTTATGTTGCAACTTTTTCCTCAATTCGTTCACTTTGACGGCGAACTGTTATTTATTCTGGAGCTAAGGTAAAATAACGGTTTCTTTAGAAATCGTAGTAACTATTTAGGGGGATGTATATTAGGCAGATTGTAATTTATTTGTTGGAAGGTTGTGGCTGTAGGTACATTCATTATCATAGAACAAAGTTTAAAAAAAAAGCTTTCTACCTTATTTATTATAGCAGAATAATGCTTCTTAATTTAAATCAACATTATCCTTACCTACATAATAAGTTGTGGGCATTAGTTCACAATATACTGAATTTGTATAGGTTGTTACGTGCCTAATTCCACAATTTACGGTTACTGGCTACTCTGAAAAAATCAAACAACTTCATTTATAAACTTACTTTAGTCCAGATACATAAGAAATAAGCCTAAGCAGCAATCTTTAGTACTTAGTTACATAAGTAATTAACATTTTGTTAGGTTTTATTTTATTTCATGTCAAAACTCTATCACGCTGTTGGTTTCTTAATTTAGTCAAGTACCTAGTATGTTTTTGAACATGCCTTTCAAAAAAACTTAGCGGCTGAGTTTCTGTTCTGGCCTTCTCAGTAAAAACCTACCCTCAAACGCCAGGAGAGTCACATGTACATGTTTTTAATGTATTGATTATGTTTGGTGCTCATTCAATTATGTGGTTAAAAATAAGGTTTTTGACCATTCAAAAGTAATGTGCAGCTGTATAATGGTACTTGAATGAAAAAATGCATTTTGTAATTTACAACGTGTGTATAGCAGTGTTTGAATATAGAAAACCAGTGTTTCTGCTAGTTAATTTCTAGGTCAGCTTGACACAATGCTGACTAGTGTATTTGCTAGGACCTCCAACACGTATCTTCTCTACAAAGTTCTCTTAAAATGGCCCTCTGCCTCACATCAATTTTGAAGTGAAGGAATTCTTATTCCAACCGGGGCGGGCTCAGTGAAAATTGTTGGAGAAGTGTATGTAAAGGCTAGTGATTGATACTCATTATTAAGCCGCCTCAAGGCCTCCGAAGAGGATTAATTACACTGATATGTCAGCTGGGACGAACTGCATGACTTGCCTCCAAAAGATACTTGTACAAATACGACAAGTATCTGTGTTACAGTGACCTCCCATCTCACTACCGAGTGCGTAGCATGACATCGGTGACCATTTCAACTCCAGTACTGTCATCTTCTGAAACTTTTACTAAACCTCAGACAGTAGCAACAATAATCATGCTGAGTTTCTTGCCGGTTCCTCTCAGTAGAAACAACCTCCCGACGCCGGTGGTAGAGTCCCATTGTACAGTCATGTCCCGTACGAGATGTTTTGTTTATATCGTATTAAGTATTATGTGTGCTTTTACTCAGTGGTTAATTCTTGACAATACGAAAGTACTGTGTGTTATGGTTTTCTTGAATAAAGATATATTGAGCTTTGAATTGTTATTCTCCTACGAGTATAAATAAAATCAAGTCATCTCTACAAACGGCCGAAATGTAATAAATAAACTGACCTGCGTATTGAATTGAAAACCCCAAGAATTCAGAATATTCTCTGAACCACTCGGTCACCAAGCCGTGAAAAGCCTGAAGCAAAAAAAAATAGTACATCAGACAATTTGGTGTTCCCAAATTCGTTAATCTCCCCAAAGGGGTGACATCATAATAAAATTATTTCGCAATTTTTGCAAGAGGGTGCACCATTTCGCGACAGGTTTATTTCCGATTGTTTTGGTTCCGTAAGGTTGGCAAGGTGCAAGAGGGATCGAACCCCATGCCTGCGAGCTGACACACTGCCACTCCCCTCGGTCTAAATCTAAGGTCCAGGGGACTTAATTGATCTTGGCAGTGAAATTGTGACGTGAATTACATCCGTTTACGCCTCCGGGAACAGTACCGATTTGAGGCCTTCATGTTATGTCTCAATGTAAGCTTTTACATACCATTAACTGAAATTGGTAGACAATTCCTTGATTTTCTTCAAACTGCTTAGGCGGAAGATGTTTTTTTCTTCACGTGACTCTTGCAAACTACATTGTACGCGGAATGAAATGTTAAATCGAAGTAGATACCATTGTGGCTTACACAATGTAAACTATAAATAAACTATAGTTCGTTCGCGTTAAGAATGCAGTGACTTTTGAGAACTCAGATCCACAACTTTTGCGTTCGAAAGTATACGTTCAGCACCAGCTGAACACAGCAGTGATCACACTGTGGACTTGGATTTCTAATTAGAAAAGATTTGATTGGTGAGGGTGCCTGCTAGGGCAAAGGACAATCCGCACTTTAGTAGAATCCTTGATTTTTATTTTGGCCATTTAGAGACTACGCCGCATTTTTTTACTTAAATTCTTAGCTTAACTTATTTTAACTCTAATGCCTGCTGTACACTACTTGCGAAGTTGACCGAAGTTAGAAGCATACAATAGTGTATAGACGCACGTCGCTGTACTTCGTCGACATAGCTTCGTACTTCAGCCAACTTTCTAGATTGCTTTGCCGAAAGCTTCGCGAGTAGTGTAGTGCAGCCAATAACATACTCCCTTATTTATAAAAACCAATGCAACGCTAAAACATAGTTTAAGCAATTGACGTGTTGTGTCACCTACTCGCAAATGGCGACAGCAACAAGAGTTAAAGTGACACAGCGATATAAAAGTTAAAATGTTGTTAAAGAGCTGTTTAAGTTTTTATCAATAAGGAGAAAAGTTTCCCTATACATGTAATCCCTATCCCGTCAATACGCGAAGTGGAGGCCTTTTAGTTCCAGAATTACGCCAGCTTCCAAGAATTAACCTTATACTCGTACTTCTTACTCCGAAAACGGACTAACATAAGGTTCAAATTGGATTGGCAAGATAATTTCTGGGTTCGGAGCCGTGCAGGCAAAGTGTGCTAGGAGCTTAAAGTGTAGAGCTAAAATCCTAGGTTAATTCTGAGTTCGATCGAGTTATTTCTGGAATCATCATTAAAATGTTATAACAATACATATGCACATATTCCGAATTGCACAAGAAAATGGTTGGAACCCCATGTCATGTTATATTTTTTGCATATTTTCGACTCAGGTGAACTGGGTGAACCATTTTCAAATAGTTTTAGTATTTTTTATTGCAGTGGCAGATTTCTTAGTAAGTCTTAAAAACAATTGGGGTTGCAGTCTGATTCATGCTGATAATTAAGAGCTACTGCAAGGTGGATGGATGATCTGACCATGGTTTCAGTGGTGGTGGCCGCCAACAGCAGATCATTCTTAGCTTCTACTGGAGTGTCATGGCATTATAAGAAGAAAGTGATTAAATACCAGTTGCCATGACAGTGGATTAGGAACACTATGGCTCCGGAACACGAAGGTCTCGAGTTCAAGACTGGGCGGACCACCTACTTTGAGTTCAATTTGCAGCTAACTCCCCGGCGATGGTAAACGCTTATAGAAAACATAACCCTCCTTCTGGCGCAGTCGGGTGAAAAAATACAAGCATTCTGGATAGCGAGGGTAGAGCCATTCGCCCCTTACCGCGTTGGGTTCAAATTCACTTGGCGAAATGTTGGCTTCTGACTGTTTCGTTCACCATGACGGCAACATTCGGTTTGCCTCTGACTACCCCGTTTGTGATATGGTCGTGATGACATGTAAGTATGACAAAAAGGTAATCTTCAGTTGGTAACGTGTGATAAGGGCTTATCCCCATTATCGGGCTCAGAACCCTATGCTTGGAACGAGCTTGGGTACTTCATCATTCCCCTCGACTTAAATCTGAGTTAAGGTGGACTGTGTTATGGGCGGGACACTTGACAAGCTGTTTACATATCGGCAGCACCTTAGCTGTTGATAAAATTGAGGGATGATTTTTGATGATGATGATGATGGTATTTCTGTTTGTATGGCACTCAAACGTCAATAATGAACAAATATGTTCAAATAATTATGAAATTTCTTCTGCATCATCATCATCATCATCATCAGCCTGTTGTAGTCCACTGCTGAACATAGGCCTCTCCTTTTGCACGCCACTGTACTCGATCTTCGGCTGCTCGCATCCAGCTCCTGCCAGCCATCCTGCGCAGATCATCACTCCACCTTGCCTGAGGACGTCCTACACTACGCTTGCCGAGACGCGGTCTCCACTCAAGAACACGTTTACTCCAACGGTTGTCGGTTCTACGGCTAACATGGCCAGCCCACTGCCACTTCAGCTTGCTAATCCGGTGGGCTATGTCGATAACCTTGGTTCTCTGCCGTATCACCTCATTTCTGATTTGATCTCGCAGAGAAACGCCGAGCATAGCCCTCTCCATAGCCCGCTGAGTGACTTTAAATTTGTGGACCAGCCGTGCCGTTAGTGTCCACGTTTCGGCTCCGTATGTCATGACGGGTAGGACGCACTGATTGAAGACTTTTGTCTTTAGGCACTGTGGGATCGACGATGTGAAGACTCGACGTAGCTTCCCAAACGCTGCCCAACCCAACTGAATTCTTCTGTTCACCTCGTCCTCGAAGTTGTTTCTACCTAACTGCAATGTCTGCCCGAGGTATACATATTTTTGAACAACTTCGAGAACGGCGCCGTGTATCGCAATCGGTTCCGGTAGTACATGTTCATTGAACATGACCTTGGTTTTGTCCAAGTTCATCCGTAGACCGATGCGCACAGAAGAGTCAGCCAGGTCATTCAGCATCTGTTGTAGGTCCTGCAGCGTTTCTGCCACGATGACGATGTCGTCAGCAAATCGCAAGTGAGAGATGTACTCGCCATTGATGTTGATGCCACGTCCTTTCCAGTTCAGCGTCTTGAACATATCCTCCATTGCATTTGAGAACAATTTCGGGGAGATAACATCCCCTTGTCTCACACCTCGATGCAACGGTATAGGACTTGTTTGCTGATTTTGGATTTGGACGGACATAGTGGCTGCTTCGTAAAGGCATCTCATCACTTGGATGTATCGCCAATCTACTTGGCATCGCTGCAGGGACTCCAGAACAGACCAGATTTCAATCGAGTCAAAGGCCTTCTCATAGTCCACAAATGCTAGGCACAGGGGCTGATTATATTCTTCAGTTTTCTGTATAATCTGCCGCACTGTGTGGATGTGGTCTATGGTGCCGTATCCGCTCCGTAAATTTCTTCTGCGATTCAAATTAAATAGAGTTAGAAACGATTAGATAAATAATCTTGCTACGAAAACCTGCTTGTTCTGTCAACAACAAAAAATCGATGCTGCAAATCGTTGTAGCAATTAGTGAAAAAGGCGAGGGACAGCGGAAAGAGTTCATAAATAAAAAACTTGGGAAAGATATATTTTCCGAAAATGACGAACGAAGGAATAGAATGATAAACAGTTCTCCGAAATAGAAACGTTCCTGTTCTGAGAAAAACGTGTAATTTCGCGGGCCACCCAACCCAGCCACCCCCTACCTCTGTGACTCATCAGAAATTCGCCACCACACAATGAAATTACTCATTTCACGATCAAAGTCATCATTATTTATCATTATTTTTTCAAAACGCAGCAGATGGCTGTTGGCGTTCCATTAATTATAATTTTAAACATATAGTCTTATAAAATCTCATATCAGTTGCCCGGAAAAACTATATGGTAATCCAGAATAATTCTATGTTAGTAAAAATATTCGTTTAGTATAGTTATAGTAAAAAAGATTGCAACGCGTGCGAAAGCGATCTTGCATCGTGCCGCGCCAATTTCATTGCTACAAAAGTGCGTAATATCGATTACTGGCTCCCTTACCCCATCTTCCGTCTCGCTCCCGCACGCACAGGAACCATCGGGAACAAAAAAGCCGTATCATGGAACGCAGCGACTTTACGCGGGAAGCTTAGACGCCATTTTGTTATTTCCTACTTTGACATAGGCCCTTTTGAGATGGCTGGCGCGTCCCCCGCCGTGGTCGCTATGGCAACCGATCTGTCACACGCATAGAACATAAAACGCAAGCATTGATTTTTTCCCCGCTTCCTCTTTTACTTTTACGCGTGTCGAGCGACTTTTTGCTTGAATTTTTATTTTTAAAAGCGCGAGTTTCGGCGCTGGTTATAAACGCTTGCGATATTTGCATTGTGTCGGGGCTTTGCGTCTGTGATGAAAATTGTGGTGCGTGGAAGTTACAACCATAGAGGCTTTAAGAAATATTAAATATAACATATTTCAATGGAATGGCTTTATTTTACCAGAAAATATAGGTACATTTTTCGAACATCTAAGTAACAACTGTTAATCTTTCAAATAATTAAAAGTTTCTATCAAGATTCACTTAGATATTTTGTTATTTTTCTAATGAGTTTTATGCTTGTTTACTGTATTAAGTAGGTTTCATTAACACAATTTGCGTACTGCACATACGTGGATAGTCTGAAATATCTCAATGAACCTATTTTTAACAAAATATTAATCTAGTAAGTTATCCTACGTTGTAGATATATTACACGAAAACAAACTGTATTGGTGAATAAGCATCAAGTTTACAGAATAAGGGAAAATTTGTTAAGGTAGGCCCAGTAACCCCAAGGGTGCGTCCCGATCCCTTCAGAGGCGATTTTCCACCCTCTCTCCTCTAACTCAATCAGAGGGAATATGCTACCTTGAATTTGAGCTTCCAATGGACCATGAGGTTTGTTTCATTTGCATAACTACTCAAGATCAAAATTGGTTTTAGAAACTGAGGTTAGTCTAACTATATACCAAAGAAACCGCTGTGTTATCGAGTATTTGACCAGCTGGCTTAATTTAATTAATTCTATTAATTCTGAATTCGTCATCGCTAGACCAATAAATGATCCTATTGGTTATTATTCAAACTAGCTTCTTAGGATACTCGTTAGGAAAATCTAACTAACAAACCTACGTAATGTGATCTTACCTACTATAATATTATCTTTTACAAATGCGAAGGTTTGTTTGTGTGGATGAGCCGTGTTGCTCTTTCACGTAAAAACTACTAAATGGATTTTAATAAAACTTTACAATAATGCCGCTTCCCTATACATACATACACATCTGAATAGGACATAGGCTGTAGCCTATGCTACCGAGACTATTACCAGACCGGCTGACTCTTTCTGGTATATTTACCCTATGAGCCAGGGTGATTCCATCAATGTTAAAGGCAGATACACCTTCAACACTAGGAAGAAATGTTATTTCAAATATTTAACTTCCGAATAAGATGAAAAGCTGCGACTATATTATTATTATTTTAAAACGATTTCATTTTGTTAATAATTTAAAAAACTAGACTGACAAATCTATTAAATTATTTTACACATGATTTAAATGTTTTTAACTCTGTACATAGGTACGAACGATTCATGACGTTACAATCCTCTAGATAATGGTTATTTATTTGCATATATGATGACTCCTACAGTTACATTGAAGTCCGTGACCCTACACGATCCGAAATTACCGTAGCTTCTGCACCGTAAGCAATGCATGAAAACAAGCACAAATGGACAGTAGAGTGCAAGAGGTGTTAGAGAACCTATTTTTAAGCTCGCAATCTCAAGTAGGTAACCCTTATTGTCCATTGTAAGTAGTGATGTACAAGACTCGAGGCCTCGAGCTCTATTTTTGATAGCAAGGCTCGGTGAGCTCGGTTGGCTCCGAGTCCCGAGCCTAGCCGAGCCGCGAGCTCTCTGACACATGCCTCGAGTGTTTAAAAGAGTTCGAGACTTCAGAAGATCTCGAGTCTTAAAATAAATGCAAGCCTTCAATAAAAGGTCAAGTTTACGACTTTAATAACCCCATAGCTCAGTTACAGGAAGGAAATTTACTGGTGTAGGTTTTTACCTATCTGGTTCTTTAATGAATAGGTCGGTTTAGGCCGAGATCGCACCGAAAGCCTGCAAGTGTTCCACTGACTCAATCAATCAATCGAATATTTATTTATAAAATATGGGTCTTAAATGCATGGTGATGGAAAAACATAGTATGATGTTTCACCATACTAAGCCTACTTAAAACATTCGACAAACTTTAGAGACAGCCATAAATTAGATACTGTCATTCGTCATTGAAGATGTCGATGTTGGGTATTCCAATAAGTACCTCTAATAAGTACCTGGGGTGGCATTCCGGCTAACATCACTTCACATCTCGGTGCTTCACGCTTAACTCAATCATCAATACGCTTCACTCTGAATTAGTACTTTCTTTTATTTTGTATGGAACTAATTAAAAAATGATATTTATTTTTTCTCTCAAACGACCGCAGTTGCAAATTGATTGAATTCAAAGGATAACTCACCACGAGAGAAGTGAGTCTTGGCGCCCACCGGAATAGCATAGCTGGTCTATATTGTTGTGTTACACTAGACATAGAAGATATAGCCTTCTACAATGATATTCTAATAAGAAAGACGTAGATAGGTTACTAGTGCTGAAAAAATGGCACCCAAAATCAGAACTTCGAACACCTGAGGAAAGTATTGACAGTTTGAGACGACATTTCGCAACATGTATCTGTCTCGTTTACGCTTTAGTAAATAATCATACTATCTTGTACACACGGTCAAATTATAGGTACGTACGCCAGGGGGAAATTTTTGGCTTCGAATCAGTACTGACTTAACTTATCTACGTATTTTCATCATCATCATCATCCTTTTACGGATGTGCGGATGCCACGGGTAATTATAAACTACCTGAACAACCGTGTACGTTCAGTTCCCACATAAGGCACTGACTGACTAGCCTGCAAACCGGGTTATTGAAAAATTGACTGAAGGGTGATGTAGCAGAAAAAATGCCTCTTCATATTGCAAGCACCATTTATTTCAGCACTGGTAGATAAATTCACGTCAGCTTATTCAAGGAAGTTACAGTTTAATTGTAGGAAAAAATAACATCATTCAAATTATTTATATACATTGAAATTATCATTGTAACTTGTAAAGTGGCAATAACAGAGATAAATATACAGATTTACCGGACAGTACATGTATAGGAGTAGAAGACATATTTCTAAACCGATTTAGAAAGAAAACTAAAGGTCTTTAAATATAAACAAGTAGAAATATAATGCACATTCATATTCATACTAACTAACATCAAAGATGTAGTACAAGATCCAACTGGACATTAATCCTATTACAAATTTTAGTATGCAATACCTGCCAGGCAGTTTTGGCTAATCAGGAGGTTGCAAATTGGCATCTAAACTTTCGCTTCAGATGTATAGCGTTAGTAATTTAATTAAATACTGAAGCTTTTTACAATAATTTAAACAACTTTAGATTTTCATTTCAAATTACTTATGTCTTTTATGTCTGAAAAAAGAATCTAACGAAGTAGCCACTTTGAAGCGATGCGGGATGCTGGGATGAGCAGTAGCGGCTCATCCCAGGTATCATTCTGGGAATAAAATACTGGAATAGGACCAACTAAGAGCCAACAGTATGATGGATCTTGTAAGGTAACGTAGGACTCGATGGTCCATGTAAAATCGCATTCGGAACTCGTACTAGCGTAATTCTTAAGTCAAAAAGCCTCAAACAAGTCAGTTTTATATACACTTTATTATTAATTATGCCGTAAATATTAAATTACTAGAATATGATAAGATTATACACACTTACATTCTATATTTACAATTATTTAGCTAACATATTAATACTTCGTTATAGAGGCTTAAAACAACATTTCTTAAATTATAATACTCTGCCTTTAGGAAAACAGTAATTTATATAAGTATTTCTGAAACGCTAAGGAACTGCAGAAAATTCAAATACTTTTCAATTTGCCAAAGTACCTACAAGAAGCTTAAAATTTATCAAGTCGGTATTTTTTATGTTAGTGAGAAGAAAGATAAATTTTGTCATGAAACTTAACGCTAACAATATAACTAGTAACAGTTGTGAAAATTAAGCATTTTATTGTTAAATTGGGGTTCTCTGAATAAGTAGAACCTTATGGGATTTAGAAAAGCAGCAAGTGTAGAAAAACAAACATTTTCATCATGTTGTCATGATGCACGCCATCTAGCGTCCAGTAGAAAAGTTATTTCCTAACTGTTGAAAATATACAATAAAATCACAAATAGAACTACTTGGTAATGATTTTTTTTTTAATTATTGGGCACGATTGTGCATTGACAACAACTTGGTATCCAAAACAAATCTGTGTAAAGATTTTGCCCACTCGACTGTAGCGCCACCAAGCGCTTTTGTATGTACTTTTGTTCGCAACGTGAACTGTAGCCCGGAGGCACGGTGCATAGCCCACTACACGTAGTTGACCTGTGAAAAATAAAAAAATAATTAATTCAATACAGTTAAACATTTATTAATACTAAAATAACATTCAACGCAACAAACAATTTTGTTGTCAGAATAAGTTTAAAGCTATTGAACAACAGAGGGCACTAATAAGCATGCTTAACATTTAGTCTAGTTGGTTTAAAAAAGACATCACAGATGGCGCTTTGACGGCACAAAAATTACCTCGAGCTTTTATGAGCTTTTTTGACCTATTAGCGATATTGATGGAACTTCCTTACGGAATTTAGATTCATTAATTTAAAAGATAATTATAAATATTCATTCATTTGCATAAACATAGACATGTTGGTAATAATGATACATAGTCAGGATGGTCATGAAATGAGTTGTAAAAGAAACTAATTCACATTGGTAAAAATACTAAAAGTTTTGACACATGCTTGAAATAGTTTAACCCCCGAATTCCCAAACGTCAATCAACGGCTCACGCTCATGCTGTCCCGTAAAATGACAATAGAACTGAAAGGGACAGCATGAGTGTGAGCGCTTGCTTAGCGTTGATTGTCGTTTGTGAATTCGGAGTTAAGATTATTAATTCTGTTGGAAAACCTGCATGATCATGCAGTCAAAAAACACTGTTTTTTTTGTTTAAGGTCTATTTTCAACTGGAACTGCAATAACTTACGTGCAGATCTCGGCGCGCACCAGCTGCGTCATGTTATCGGGCATGTTGACGACGTACCGCCAGCTGCCCTTGTTGTTGAGCGCCGCGCGGGGGGTCACGTACTCCTTGCGCGTCTGGCACAGCTCCTGGGCGTTCGAGCTGGTCTGCCGGCGGGAGCGCTCGGCTGAGGTTTCTGCGCTGTAAGGTTGAAAGGGGAATTGGTCAACTTTTTCTAGAGTCAACATATAAAGGTCAATAATGACCTGTCCTTTCCGACTTTGGAGCGATACTACGGTATAGCGTAGTTTTTTTGGTAGATGGATACGTTAGCATTTGGAAATCTATGTCTATGATATACCATTTGCTATATTTTCAGGGGAGATTGAGAATCATCTTACTAATTTTTTTCAGTCAATCAGTCCATTGTAATAGAAAGTATCTATTATTTAAGTAGCTCTATTCAGGAAGCCTAGTGCGAGTTTCATTTGATCACTCTCAACGAGTGCGTAAATTTGAACAATCTCAGACTAGGTTCTCTGTGTAGGTTCCATAACAGGTTCATCGCGGCGCTGGTCGTAATCAATTGTGTTTTGATTGTGAAGTATAAGGACCGGTGCGATGAAAGGGTTAACAATTGTCAGTAGTTCCTTCTGACGTGTTAGAACGTCCTGATATTGTTTTTGATAAAAGCATTTCGTTGCTTACATCAATATGTACTTACCTAGCCAAGCCCAGCGCTATCCGCAGCGCCTCGGCGCCGCTGAGCGTCCGCTTGGCCGACTCGCTGACGAGCTCAGCGTTGCGCCGACGTCTGGAGGCGCGCTGGACGCTCGAGCGCGTCGGGAACGTGATGGACCGCTCGACTGTCACGTCGGAGCGGGACGGGGATACGTATCTGGAAAGCAAGATGGTTTTGCTGAATGTGAGGTAGAGACATCATTAAAATACTCTAGAACAGCCAATTATCTTCTAATGAAAAAAAGATAGGTACGAGTAGGTTACGTCAGTACTGCTGCGAAGTCAAAAATTGTCGACTGCATACGTACCTATAATTTGCCCGTGTTGTTAATGTGTGGAATCATTCACTATTGCCTAAAAACGAGACAGGTACTTGTTGCGCAGTGTCGTCTCAAACTGCCAACACTGTAAATGTTTTGTTCAGGTGTTTTTGTTCAATCTTTAACTGCATTGAAAATTCTTGAATAATAATAATGATAGTAGTTACTTACTTCCACCACTCATTAGGATTATAATGTGTCATCCCACTAGCAGTTTGTCTCAACCAATCAGGAGTATCGTAGCTGTACCCTCCGTTCTGGTTATACAAGTTCGGGTTATAGGCCCCCAGGGGATTCAAGCTGTTCTGCCGGTAGAGTTTCTTGTATTCCTCGTCGTACTGGCTGGAGGGGTTCCAGTACCCTGGCCCGGACTGCTGGTAGCCTTGGAAGCCGAATTTGGAGAAGTTGGAGGCCTGGAATGCGTTGATGTTGTAGGGGGATGGGTCTACTGGTGAGGGGGGCTGGAGCGGTGTCTTCTGTGTGAAGATGTCTGGAACATCAAAAGAAGACACGATTAAAAAAAACTTGATTTAAGGAGCTTGCATGCATGATTTGGTGGGACGAGCCATCATTTAGAATACAACCGGGCGCTGACGGGTAAAAAATACCACAGAGAAGTATTTTTTACCCAGTAGTTTGTCATATCTTTCGGTACTATTATTACTTACGGAACAGTATCATATTGAATGCTTACATATTTTTATACTGTGATGACGTAAATATGACTCTACCACATTACTCATTTAATACAGTGGTTTAAGTTTATTGATGTTCCTAAGTTGATCAAACAATTAGTATTTTATTCTAATAGAACACACTGTAGGTCCCAGTTTCTATCAGATCTTTTATCATAAAGTAGAGTCTTGAAATAACGCGGAGAACTTGTTAACGAATTTAAAAACCTACAAGAACAGTCAGTGTCAAAGACTAAAGTATTGATACCTACAGGTACACATCAGTTGAAGCGTTCGATGTAGTGCGAGTTTTTCTCACTCTTATTTGATAACGACTACGTAAACACGGATTCATCATTATCAGCCGCAAGAAGTCCACTGCTGAACATAGGCCTCCCCCATTGATTTCCAGAGCGCCCGGTTGCGTGCGGCCTGCATCCACCGGGATCCCGCGACTTTTATCAGGTCGTCGGTCCACCTTGCGGGTGGGCGCCTCACTCTGCGTTTGGCCTCGAATGGTCTCCAGTCCAGAACCTTTCGGCCCCAGCGGCCATCAGTTCTACGCGCTATGTGCCCCGCCCACTGCCACTTCAACCTGCTTACCCGCTGAGCCACGTCGGCGACTCCAGTCCTTCTACGAATCTCCTCATTCCTGATTCGATCTCGTAGCGAGACGCCGAGCATTGCCCTTTCCATAGCACGTTGAGTGACCTTGAGCCTTCTAATGAGGCCCATAGTGAGAGACCACGTTTCCGATCCATATGTAATCACTGGTAACACACACTGATTATATACCTTCGTCTTCAGGCACTGTGGTATGTTTGAAGAGAAAACATCGCGTAATTTCCCGAATGCTGCCCAGCCGAGTTGGATTCGGCGATTTACCTCTCTCTCGAAGTTGGACCTGCCTACTTGGACAACTTGTCCTAGGTAGACGTACTCCCCCCTCATGAGTTCTCGCCTTGGCGTGGCGAGGGGGCTTAGTACCGGTGGTAGCGTCCAACCGCCGGGAAGCGAAGAGGACTCACTCAGGCGTGGCAGTGTGGTGGACTAGCCACCCACCCGCTGCAGCCCGCAAGGGCAACACGTGGGATTGCGGGGCCAGTGGGGCCTGCAAGCGCCCTGAGGCGCGTGGTGGAGGCCGCGGCGCACAATATGGGGAAACACGGATTATGAGGCCCTATTAGTGCGTTGCGGTGCGTTGTTTCGGTAACGCAACCGTTGAATTTCTGTTAGTAGTGTAAGTAAACGTGAGTATTGTAGTGTTTGTGTGTGTATAATCTTACTAATATTATAAGTTGTTTGTAAGTATGGATGTTTGTTACTCTTTCACGTATTTGGATGAAACTTTACAGCTATATAGCTTAAACATCAGAATAAAACATAGGCTACAAATCATAAAGATAATTAATTGTTCAGAAAAGTCGTGGGCGGCAGTTAGTAAATAAAAAACAATAACTTACCATGATTGTACCTCGTATGGAACTTCGTATTATAGTCCTTGGGGTACAACGGGTCGTTGACTATTGAGATCTGGTCGACATGGGGCAGTGAGTTGGGTCCGTACCCGTAGGGGTAGTCTGGCTTCTTGTGGGCTGAGAAATCATCCCGGCTTTCGTCGGAAAGCAGCGTGCGAATGTCGTACTGGCCACTTTCGATCAGCTGGCGGATTATACGTCTGTGGGTTGGAAATAATAAGGTTATACCTAAATGCGAAAGTTTGTCTGTAACGTGTTTACGCCTAAACTAGTTTACCAATTTGGATGTATTTTAGTGTTAAGATGTGTTGGACCTTAAAGAGTAAAATTGGAATGATAAATTTAAAACAAAATGCATTATTTTGTTTTCATAATCTTCTTATATATAAAACTGGATTGCTGTTCGTTAGTCTCACTAAAACTCGAGAACTGCTGCACCGATTTGGTGAATTTTTTTGTTTTAAAATATTTGTAATGGTCCAGGAAAAGGTGAGGAAACGTGAGAAAATGCAAGGAAATAGTAAAAAACACAATTTTAGTTTCCTCCCAGCAACTGTTACTACCTGTCACGTGACACTGAATGTTTGACAACAGAACGAAGTCTGTCGGGACAGCTAGTCTATACAAATATTATAAAGAGGAAAGGTTTGATTTTTTGTTTGTTTGTATGAATTGAATAGGCTCCGAAACTACTAGGCAGATTTGAAAAATTCTTTCACTGTTGGAAAGCTACATCATTCCTGAGTGACATAGGCTATATTTCATTTTCAAAAAAAATAGGCATCCTTACTAAAATTACGAAAAAGCGCGAAAATATTTTTTCACATACAGCTAAGTCCACGCGTACGAAGTCGCGGGCGGCTGCTAGTTATTTATATAAATGTAACAGACTATTTTTCCTAGGCTCATTCTTTATTCGTATTCAAATAAGAGAATAACATAATTTTAACGTTAATGTACGTTTCATAGTAACCATCAACATTCCGTCAAAAAATGTTAAAATTGTGTCATAACATCCTACTAATATTATAAAGGCGAAAGTTTGTATGTCTGGATGTGCTGTGTTGCTCTTTCACGTAAAAACTACTGAATGGATTTTAATGAAACTTTACAATAATGTTGCTTATACATTTTAATAACATATAGGCTACAATTTATAAAGATATTCTGTAAATTGTTAAAAATATCAAGTAAAATATGAAAATGTACGCGGCATCACGTGGTTTAGCATGACAGACGGCTGCTGTCACCAGCGTAACTATGGGTGCGTTCCGAATTTAGACAAAATCGAAAATAGTGCATTGATGATTCATAATGTCATCTTTGCCAATACGAGACAGTTCGTTTCTCATTATCAAATTACATATAATTGTTCTTATTATTTTAATTATCTAAGGTATTGCATTTTAGTGTGTAAATATAAGACTAGCTAGCGTACTGACTAAAATAGACGCGATGAATAAAGAATGCAAATTTTGCGGTGCTCTTAAATGGAAAGAAGAAGCTGCAGGCATGTGTTGTTCGGGAGGTGAAGTAGCTCTTCCTTCAATAGACGAGCCTGTTGACCCTCTTAAAGACCTTTTGATGGTGAAACAGATGAGTCTTGCCGTTTCCTAAAAAACATAAGGAAATACAATACATGCTTCCATATGACATCTTTTGGAGCTGATAACATTGTGTCCATGCCAGGATTTTGCCCGACTTTTATGTAAGTTTATTTCAAGTGTGATGAGGAAGCATAAGCCGTTAGGCGTTCGGATTACGTACCAGGTGTTGGAAGAAGCACAGTTCAAAAAACACAAAAAGTTCTACATGATCACAACGTTTTATTGCATGAATTTAAATGGCTAAAGATAGAGTGACTGGCTATAATTACAAGATTGTGATACACCCAGATCGTGGACCACGTGGAGAACACGGAGACGATTTAATGCCCCGACCACAAACGAAATAGCTGCCGCAGTAGTTAGTAGTGATCAAACGGGACATTGTTATTCAGGCGCACGATGACCGGCTTTCTAGAGTTCCAGACACTCATAGATTTATGAAGCTCTCGAGTACTCGATATTTTTTTGGAAAGGACAGTTTTGTCAGTCCTCACACAAACCCAGTTACACAACAACCCATGCCGAACAAGAATGTGTCGTGCAAAGACTTTTATGCGTATCATCTGATGGTTCGCATCGCCATTCCATTCAAAAAAGCTCATTCCAGGTCAAAATTAAACGAACAGACATGATTTAACAGCCAGCGGGGCTAAAACGGTAACATTTTAGCATTTCATATTATGAAACATCTAACTGACGTTTCATCTAGGCCGCGGTCCGTTTCGAGTCAAAAGTGAGTAATAGCGAGCTGACGTCGCTCACGTTCATACAATTTATCAATTCGGGATGCGTGTGATCGCGCTGTTACTCACTTTTGACTCGAAACGGACCGCGGTCTAGATGAAACGTCAGTTAGATGATTCATAATATGAAATGCTAAAATGTTGCTGTTTTAGCCCCCCAGAATATTAAAATTAAAAGTTTAGAAGTTGGTTGCTCTGCTTGCAAAAGGTAAACTATTTGGAGACATGCAGTGCTTCATGTACTCTCAATCGAGTAGCAAAAAAGAGGTCTGCCTCACGTGCACTTACTGCTTTGGTTGACGAAAAAATTACGTCCTAACCAAATAGATGAAGTTATAAGTGCGGAGATACCAAACCCAGAAAGTGATCGCAAACTCTACGATACTGTACCAATAATATGCTTCACGGTCCCTGTGGTGCACTAAAATGTGTTGTCATCACCATGCATGAAGGAAAGAAAATGCAAGAAAAAGTAACCAAAGGTGCTTTTGAAAGATACTCAAACTAACGATAAACGATTTCCTCTGTACCAGGCAAGGCACCAGGAGATGGCGGCCGCACGATAACTCTAAAAACCCGTGCTGGACCACAGGAGGGATTGTTTGACAATAACTGGATTGTCCCGTATTTTCCTCTTCTCTCTAAAATTTTAAACTGTCATATAAATGTAGACTTCTGCAATACGATACAGGCGAAAAATATATTTGTAGATATACAGTGTGTTCGGGAACCGGTGTCCGACCCGTTAAGGTGAAGTAATATGATCTATTTTATGAATAAATCCACCATAATTAAGCACTTTTAATTAATTTTTTTTTAATTCATTTCAGGTAAATTTTACCTGCGTTTCAAAGGGTCTCTGATGACAGGGTGATATTCAATTTGTCACAACTTCTAAACTATTTACTTGGAACTTTGATTTTTGCTTCAGTGTTTAGGTGATGTCTTTGGGTATCCAAAAATTTAAAAATAAATGTATGTTGACAGTTTAGTTTTTCTGAAAAAAAAAATGTAAAAAAAACTAACAAATTCTATCACAATTTTCAAGTTCAAACATTTTTTTGAGGTATTTTAAGGGAGTTATGAAAAAATGCTTTTTTGTCAGCTTATTGCCTACTTATGTAGCTGTCCAACGATACCACTTTTGTGACTGTAGGACCTCTAAATCGGCAGATATTGCAAACTAAAATAACCCACCCGTACTCCCGAGAAAAAAAAATTAAAATGGCGGCCATTTTAAAACAACTGGGGCAAAGTGCTTAATTATGGTGGATTTATTCATAAAATAGATCATATTACTTCACCTTAACGGGTCGGACACCGGTTCCCAAACACACTGTATAAACAAAGGCAGCGACCAGGCTATTTTCAACGTTCGGCAGCAAGGGAATGTTAATTTTGACCCCAGTCACCCAGACCCAGTCACTCACCTTGCGATTCATCTGCCTTAATGGTCAGCAGATTTACTTCACTGAAGACAATGTTAAAGAGAGAATGGCCGCACCACCTAAGACGACGCTAACTACATTTTTCTTGCTTTGCCAAAATGACGTATTTGCAAAAACATTACTTTATATTGACACTAGCGGCAACCCGCGACTTCGTCCGCGTGGATTTTAGTTTTTTGCCACCAAGTACAAATTGGAGCCCAAATGTTATTTCGTTGTTAAACCCTTCAGTTACTGTAGAATTTCATCCAAATCAGTTCAGTGGTTTTTACGGGAAAGAGTAACAAACACACATCCATACTCGCAAACTTTCACATCCTACTAATATTATTACTGTAAAAATGTGTATATGTGGATGTTCCGTGTTGCTCTTTCACGTAAGAACTACTGGATCGATTTCAATGAAACTTTACAATAATGTTGCTCATACTCTGAATCGCATATAGACTACAATTTATAAAGTTGTTTTTATTTCTCAACTTAAGTCCATGCGGACGAAGTCGCGGGCGGCCGCTAGTTTAATATAAAATGCCTGTTGGCTAATGCCTGTTGGATAACGGCTGTTGTTCAAAATTGGCCTTCACCTTTGGATTTCATTCTTAAATAATCCTTATTCCTTTTTTTTGAGAAGCTGCTAGCCCAATCTTTGGGTTACCAGCTTTATCGGATAGTGGGGTGAGTATAAGGCTTTCAAACCCTAGTATTAACTGACAGATGACGATTGGACGTCACATACTCAGGGTAAGGATCTGGGTGTATGCAGTAGGTGAGCCCAGGCTGGGCGCAGGAGGGCGCGCGGCCGGGCGGCGCGGGCTCGAAGTTGCAGTTCTGGCCGTACGGACAGCTGTAGCCGTCGCCGCCGCGTGCGCAACTCCAGATCAGCTGGAAAAGAGGAAAATAGAATAGAATAGAAAAATGTTTATTTGGTTCAACAAAAACAAATAATAAAAAAAACCCAACACAAAATAGTGTGTACCGAAATGGTCTCCGCTCTGTTTGTTTTATGTGTAATAGTACATTGTTATCCTAGGGGTGAAAGTTACTTATTTAGTCCCGAGACGGGGTTTGGCGCCACGAACGAAGTGAGGGCGCCAATAGTTCGAGGGACTAAATAAGTATTTCACCCGAGGGAAACACTGTGCTTTTCATTACAAATACGAGGAAAGTAAAAATAAAAACATGAATTAGCTTAAGAAAAAATGAGGAAAATAAATGAAGATCGAATTGCCGCTTTCCCGCCTATTTTGTTTGTTTTTTTTTCTGTGGCCGGCCCGCTATTCAGCCATTATTTTTTATTTTCATCATTAGAAAAATGGTGAATATTTTACTCAAAGCTAAGTTATTTTAAAGAAATTGTTGAAACTAAATTATAATAAACTTATTTAAAACATATATATTCTCTGATCAATACTTAACTTTAAGTTATTTCAAATTTTACATCGTGGCTGTATAGAAAGTTGGAACATGGTTCAATAGATATGTGAAAAAGAACTAGTTTTTTTTAAAATAATTTGACACCTGTCAGTTGAAAGTGATTCTCCCTAGGGATGAAAAGTGTTACTTTCAGCCCGCTTCTCAGGTCAGTAATGACCTACTTTCAGAGTATGAGTAATGAAAAATACATTTCAATCATGGGTTATAGTATAAACCCGATGGCCCCGAGATCAAATCTGGCCGGAACACATCTACTTTGTGTTGTCATCTACTTACAGCATTGGGTTGCCAGGTCGGGTAGGGGAAAGGGGGGCATAACGGGGACGCGAGGCACGACGGGGTCACCCCCACATACAAGTAACTACGCATTCTAGGCGTGTTTTGTTTTAGCCAATAAGAGGGTATTTCTCATCGACATTAAGTACGACAGTGACCGGAGACCACAGCGCACGCGATTCGTGTTGACGTTCAATTCTTTTTTTCGGCGACATTTCATATTATTTTGAGTCAATACTAAAACGTGTCTAATAAGGTAAGTGTTTAGTTTACTACAATTATTTCGTTTGGTGTGTTTAACTACTAGCATTAAGTATTGATGTGTTTTGAGCAAAATCACTCCAACCTTGAATTGTTTTTTTCGTTAATTAGGTATTTTAAATTATGTTAGACATGGGGGCATAACGGGGACGTGGCTAAGGGGCATAGTGGGGTACCCCGTTGTGCCCCTGTATGGTCTGTTCATTTGAACATATTACAATAATATTATTTGTTTTGTTTTAGGTTTGTACGAAATTACAAAAATATAAGTTTCAGGCGCCGTTGGTCGGCAGAAAACATCAACAGTCAACCATCTCAGAACCTCAGCCTGGACCATCTATGCCAGATCAAATCTGCGTTTCCCAATC
The DNA here is from genome assembly GCA_950022985.1 of Udea ferrugalis. Classification (NCBI taxonomy): domain Eukaryota; kingdom Metazoa; phylum Arthropoda; class Insecta; order Lepidoptera; family Crambidae; genus Udea; species Udea ferrugalis. The sequence continues at coordinate 3,538,030 of OX465521.1, forward strand.
TCCAATTCGAAGAGTTTGTCGTGATTTGACAGCTTTCTTTGAAAACGCTTCTCCTAAAGACATATTTTGCCTATCCCGTCAGTCGACCAAACGAACCAAGCGAGAAAAAACTATGCGAAGGAAAACAGTCTTCGGAGCGTTGGGTGGCCTGCGAGCGATGTGGACAGGCCCATACAGCCTGTGCCGGAGTTGATGACGCAGATTTAGAAGAAATCCACACCTGCTCATTTTGTACCGGTTAAAATAGTGTACCCCGTACTGCCCCGAACTGGGTACCCCATGCTGCCCCTACCCTGGGGCGCAATGGGGTTTTCGTAGAGGCTCCGTAAAATTTTAATAAAAAATATTAATTGTTTTTTTACCACACCAAATTTACTGCCAAATAATCCTACTAATATTATAAAGGCGAAAGTTTGTATGTCTGGATGTGCTGTGTTGCTCTTTCACGTAAAAACTACTGAATGGATTTTAATGAAACTTTACAATAATGTTGCTTATACATTTTAATAACATATAGGCTACAATTTATAAAGATATTCTGTAAATTGTTAAAAATATCAAGTAAAATATGAAAATGTACGCGGCATCACGTGGTTTAGCATGACAGACGGCTGCTGTCACCAGCGTAACTATGGGTGCGTTCCGAATTTAGACAAAATCGAAAATAGTGCATTGATGATTCATAATGTCATCTTTGCCAATACGAGACAGTTCGTTTCTCATTATCAAATTACATATAATTGTTCTTATTATTTTAATTATCTAAGGTATTGCATTTTAGTGTGTAAATATAAGACTAGCTAGCGTACTGACTAAAATAGACGCGATGAATAAAGAATGCAAATTTTGCGGTGCTCTTAAATGGAAAGAAGAAGCTGCAGGCATGTGTTGTTCGGGAGGTGAAGTAGCTCTTCCTTCAATAGACGAGCCTGTTGACCCTCTTAAAGACCTTTTGATGGTGAAACAGATGAGTCTTGCCGTTTCCTAAAAAACATAAGGAAATACAATACATGCTTCCATATGACATCTTTTGGAGCTGATAACATTGTGTCCATGCCAGGATTTTGCCCGACTTTTATGTAAGTTTATTTCAAGGGTGATGAGGAAGCATAAGCCGTTAGGCGTTCGGATTACGTACCAGGTGTTGGAAGAAGCACAGTTCAAAAAACACAAAAAGTTCTACATGATCACAACGTTTTATTGCATGAATTTAAATGGCTAAAGATAGAGTGACTGGCTATAATTACAAGATTGTGATACACCCAGATCGTGGACCACGTGGAGAACACGGAGACGATTTAATGCCCCGACCACAAACGAAATAGCTGCCGCAGTAGTTAGTAGTGATCAAACGGGACATTGTTATTCAGGCGCACGATGACCGGCTTTCTAGAGTTCCAGACACTCATAGATTTATGAAGCTCTCGAGTACTCGATATTTTTTTGGAAAGGACAGTTTTGTCAGTCCTCACACAAACCCAGTTACACAACAACCCATGCCGAACAAGAATGTGTCGTGCAAAGACTTTTATGCGTATCATCTGATGGTTCGCATCGCCATTCCATTCAAAAAAGCTCATTCCAGGTCAAAATTAAACGAACAGACATGATTTAACAGCCAGCGGGGCTAAAACGGTAACATTTTAGCATTTCATATTATGAAACATCTAACTGACGTTTCATCTAGGCCGCGGTCCGTTTCGAGTCAAAAGTGAGTAATAGCGCGCTGACGTCGCTCACGTTCATACAATTTATCAATTCGGGATGCGTGTGATCGCGCTGTTACTCACTTTTGACTCGAAACGGACCGCGGTCTAGATGAAACGTCAGTTAGATGATTCATAATATGAAATGCTAAAATGTTGCTGTTTTAGCCCCCCAGAATATTAAAATTAAAAGTTTAGAAGTTGGTTGCTCTGCTTGCAAAAGGTAAACTATTTGGAGACATGCAGTGCTTCATGTACTCTCGATCGAGTAGCAAAAAAGAGGTCTGCCTCACGTGCACTTACTGCTTTGGTTGACGAAAAAATTACGTCCTAACCAAATAGATGAAGTTATAAGTGCGGAGATACCAAACCCAGAAAGTGATCGCAAACTCTACGATACTGTACCAATAATATGCTTCACGGTCCCTGTGGTGCACTAAAATGTGTTGTCATCACCATGCATGAAGGAAAGAAAATGCAAGAAAAAGTAACCAAAGGTGCTTTTGAAAGATACTCAAACTAACGATAAACGATTTCCTCTGTACCAGGCAAGGCACCAGGAGATGGCGGCCGCACGATAACTCTAAAAACCCGTGCTGGACCACAGGAGGGATTGTTTGACAATAACTGGATTGTCCCGTATTTTCCTCTTCTCTCTAAAATTTTAAACTGTCATATAAATGTAGACTTCTGCAATACGATACAGGCGAAAAATATATTTGTAGATATACAGTGTGTTCGGGAACCGGTGTCCGACCCGTTAAGGTGAAGTAATATGATCTATTTTATGAATAAATCCACCATAATTAAGCACTTTTAATTAATTTTTTTTTAATTCATTTCAGGTAAATTTTACCTGCGTTTCAAAGGGTCTCTGATGACAGGGTGATATTCAATTTGTCACAACTTCTAAACTATTTACTTGGAACTTTGATTTTTGCTTCAGTGTTTAGGTGATGTCTTTGGGTATCCAAAAATTTAAAAATAAATGTATGTTGACAGTTTAGTTTTTCTGAAAAAAAAAATGTAAAAAAAACTAACAAATTCTATCACAATTTTCAAGTTCAAACATTTTTTTGAGGTATTTTAAGGGAGTTATGAAAAAATGCTTTTTTGTCAGCTTATTGCCTACTTATGTAGCTGTCCAACGATACCACTTTTGTGACTGTAGGACCTCTAAATCGGCAGATATTGCAAACTAAAATAACCCACCCGTACTCCCGAGAAAAAAAAATTAAAATGGCGGCCATTTTAAAACAACTGGGGCAAAGTGCTTAATTATGGTGGATTTATTCATAAAATAGATCATATTACTTCACCTTAACGGGTCGGACACCGGTTCCCAAACACACTGTATAAACAAAGGCAGCGACCAGGCTATTTTCAACGTTCGGCAGCAAGGGAATGTTAATTTTGACCCCAGTCACCCAGACCCAGTCACTCACCTTGCGATTCATCTGCCTTAATGGTCAGCAGATTTACTTCACTGAAGACAATGTTAAAGAGAGAATGGCCGCACCACCTAAGACGACGCTAACTACATTTTTCTTGCTTTGCCAAAATGACGTATTTGCAAAAACATTACTTTATATTGACACTAGCGGCAACCCGCGACTTCGTCCGCGTGGATTTTAGTTTTTTGCCACCAAGTACAAATTGGAGCCCAAATGTTATTTCGTTGTTAAACCCTTCAGTTACTGTAGAATTTCATCCAAATCAGTTCAGTGGTTTTTACGGGAAAGAGTAACAAACACACATCCATACTCGCAAACTTTCACATCCTACTAATATTATTACTGTAAAAATGTGTATATGTGGATGTTCCGTGTTGCTCTTTCACGTAAGAACTACTGGATCGATTTCAATGAAACTTTACAATAATGTTGCTCATACTCTGAATCGCATATAGACTACAATTTATAAAGTTGTTTTTATTTCTCAACTTAAGTCCATGCGGACGAAGTCGCGGGCGGCCGCTAGTAAATGTATAAGTAAACAAAAAGTTATGATTACTTTTTAATATTACTTTTTAATATGTTTAATATTGCATACTCATTTTTCTATTGTTTATTTCCCTTAGCGTCCCCGTTATGCCCCCCTCTCCCCTAATGAGATCAGTGACCAACCTGAACGAAATTTATTGATGTATTTTTCGAGTGCAGGAGTACTGTGTTGCATTATCTGAGCGGAATTCTACAAGAGGGGCTAGAAAATAATTTTACATGTATCCGAATGCGATTGTGGTGCCTTTAGGCGCACTGTACATGTTTTGGGCACGCCACTTACTGACGTTGAAAGATGAATAATTGATGAATGAATCATAATAACAAAAACATTGCCAAGTGCTGCCTAGACTAGCTACCACAAGGCAACGGCACACTTCTCCGGAAGGAGCCCGTCGGAAGTCACCCACGATTCTAGCTGTTCAAATGTCAATGTCACCACTCAACTGTCACTAGCCGATTTGGGGAGCTGTTGTTAAAATGAGTCACGAAGAGTCAAATTGAGTTTTTTCAAGTGTATTAGTAGATGTAGACTTGGACTAGCGCATGCCATGGTCCCATGGGGTTTGCATGCGTGGAGACGCGTTTTAGTAAACAATTTCACACACATTTGTTTTTCATTTCAGAGAAGATAATCCAAGAAAAATTTGCAGACACGTGTTAAAATTCGCCTAAACTCTAGCGTTGAATACCATTCGCGAAATATTTCATAGGAATCACTAGGACTTCTGACCATAATGCTAAGCCTGCAACTCTACCTCTTCCAGTCATTGTACATTATAGTAGCGAGGCGAGGCGAGGCCTTCGGCTTGTTGGTAGCTTATAAAAGTGAACCTTATTTTGCTCTTTTCTAATATTTTGAAATTTTAGCGGAATGGTTAAACCAAACTATTACCTACTCAATAGTTTGGTTTGCCCCGGGCGCCCGCGGCTCCACGTTGAATGCGGAAGTAAAATTTCCTATATTTATGCAAAACTAACAATTTCTGCACACATATTTTCACAAAAAGGTGTATTACAAGAACATCTAAATCACCGTACTTTCGCATAATTGTGCAATACGAGGAAAGCTACGTGTACAATTATAAACTGTCTAGGGATCCATAAGAAAATGAACCACTCGATAGATTTAAATAAAAGTCTGGCATTTGTACTTTAATTTTGAAATGTGCAGTGAAGAATAAATAAATAAAAAGTCAAATCTTAATAGTGTTTTATGAAGTTATGTAGAGTACTTAGTCTGTTCGGTCACCGAACAATCAATGACGGTTAATGACAAATTCTTCAAAGATGTTTAAAATAAATAAAACAGTGACAAACGACAGTCTGATAGAAACTGCATTTTGCATATTTTTTTAAAACAATACAAATATATTTTATCACAGAGATCAATGTACAGTTGAACGAACAAAATAAACCCGAAAAGATGAGCTAAGTATTTATACTGAACCATAAACTGAGTACATCTGGTTTCTTCACCTGCGCAGGACCGTTTCATTCTGACAGCGGCCGGATTAGCGCATGCGCTTTCCTTTACGTGCTGCGCGTGATAACTGCGCTCATTCATCTTTGCCTTCACAACCGTTGAGGTTTATATGTATAGGTATTATATTTAATGCCAATGGCGCAGTTGTGACGGTGGATCGGCAACGATCGCTGTTGTCAAGCAACACAACCCAGGTCGGAAATGAGATGACCCTTCCGACCGAAATTTAGTGATATATTTTTCGGACATCTCCGTACTTCAGAAGGCACGTTAAGCAGTTGGTTGGTTGGTTAGGCGGCTTGATAACATCTGACATGAAGGATTCTCATTGACTTTACACACCCAGCATCGTACTATACCGCGCACACCGCGCGATACCTCATAATTGAGGTGAGGCCTGTGCCCAGAAGGAGGACGTTTATAGGCCTTTTATAGTTAACTGAACACTATAGCAGTGCAGCGCCCGCGCCTTAGCCTTTACAAGTTGTTATTATTGTTTAATGTATCCATTCGGAGAGCATCGTGGCCCACCTCAGAGCCCGTGTGATTCGGAGATCAACTCCAGCAGAAAACCTACTTCCTGTTCATTACATGTACGAAAATGCGCAGGTTTCTCTCCGATAGAAAACCCCAAGCGACCCGGATAACGGCAGGAGGCTCGCCCCTTATCACGTTGGGTTCAACAAATTCAATCGCTGAAGGGTAGGCTTATACAATTGTACCTGTATTACAGATTAATTTTAGCCCCCTTATTCTTAAATGCGAACGCAACGCTAAAGCATACTTTAGGCAATTGACCGCAAATGGCGGCAGCAACAAGAAATAAAGAGACAAAGCGATACAAAAGATAATGTGTTGTTGAAGAGCAGTTTTAGGTTTTATGAATAAGGGGTAGACTAAAGGGCTATTGGGTACTTTCTTAGTGCGCTGTACCAAAAAACAATAACGGACTAACAATTTATGTTTCCATAGTTGTAGTCTGTCGGACTAAGCATTCTGATATACTGACATAAGTTACGAAAAATCAACGGCAAACACAAAAGGAGATTTGAGTAAGAATACTGAAGCCAGTTCTTACTAAATTTTATCTAGATCTGCCGTTTTTAGGTCCTAACATTTCATTGGCAATGTGTCGTAATGATACAGTGTTTGCTAAGAAGTGCAACTGCAGTTAATGATATCGTTTTAGATTCAAGAATAATTTCGTATACAAATATTTATACAGATTAGGATGTACAGCTAGCATAAAGTGATGACAGAATGGTCAAATACATCTTATTTGGGGAAAGAAACTTTACCACTGCCGATTTAATTAAGAAGCAACCATGTGTTTTATTTATATTTTAGAGAAGCTTAAAATTTCAAACGACATACGACTCTTCTTAATATTATTCTCATCCTCTCGATCACTATGCCTTCATCATTTTGTTGCTGCCTGTAGATACACACAAGATTTACACCTACGACTTACAACAATCGGAAGTTAGATCCTTGTAATATGCCTTCCAACTTTTTTTTATTATACACCTTTATAAAGATGAACTACAATATAAAGTTGCAGTGATAGCAAGAATAATGACAGACACATTTATTTAACTGGCACTACGAGACAAGGCTGGGGCATTGGAGCTAATATCTCGACGACACTTGACAATAGTCAAATTGACACCCACATCTGACACCGACCTGCCAAGTTTAATACTGACATGATTATAGGACAAAGGCTGGTAATGCTTCTCATTGAACGATTCCATGTCAAGATCAAGTCTCAAAGATAAAGAACTTGTAGATTTTCGTAGCTTAAGTTAGAAACTGAGGTCGACTTTAAATAATAATGAACAATCAAAAACCGTTTTTGGAATCTATAAAAATAACTAACGAGTTTTCAATTGAATGGATGCATAAACGTCAGCACGTACAGTTAAGTAGCCCTGTCACTGATTGCGCTTCAAATGATCTGATAAACCAACTGAACCGAACCTTGCAAGGTTCTTAATTTTCATTTTTAAGTTTCAATTAGGATCACCAATTTCCAATATGCATGTAGTCATAAGATCAGCTGTTTTTTATATGTTTTCTTTCAAAACATCATATATACTCGGATTTTTAATTGTAGTCAGTGAAATGACATTTTCAGTGTGGCAGGTTTTCAGTCCCAAATAAATAGTGATGTGGTAAATCGAGTTTTCACAATTAAAAGTTAGTCGACATTACAGCCTGGCAAAATAGTCGTAGTGCCACGTCTCACTTCCATATGTCATTACTGGCAACACACACTGGTCAGACTTTCGTCTTGAGACATAGAGGTATTTCGGTAAACTGTATTTAGTAAATACTTAGGTTTTCAGTTTCAAAATGTTTTGTTTCTGTATTATATTATTTACAGGTAAAAATTTCGTTTATTAACAGGTCATACAACTGGAAAAGTTTGGGAGGATACAACAGTAGAATCTTCCAAACAAGCGTTTTCTAAAGGTTTGAAAGGCGTTCTCTACAGGCCTAAAGGGCCCAACCGGCAAAGGACGACGCCTTGTAATTTCACATATAGGCTGTGATGAAGGTTTTGTAGATTCTGGTTTACTAAAATAGTATGGACTATCATGAAGAGATGAATTCAGAGTGTTTTGAGAAATGGCTTAAAAGCATTTTGCCAAAATTAGAGCCAAATGCGGTGCTGATATTAGATAACGCACCCTACTATTCAAGAAAAGTCGAGCGTATCCCCACTTCAAACTGGCGGAAGGCTGATATTGTTCAGTGGTTAGATGAAAAACAAATTAAATATCAACCTACAATGATAAAGGCTCAATTAATCAAAATAGTAAAATTACAAAAATCAAGAGTTGGCCGCTGAATACGGTGTCACAATCCTTCGTCTGCCACCTTAGCACTGTGAGCTCAACCCAATAGAGTTAGTTTGGGCTCAAGCAAAGGGGTACGTTGCCAGGAACAATAAACCTATTAAAATAAAAGAGGTAAAAAAAATATTTGAAGAAGGCCTGAAAGAGGTGACGCCTGATAATTGGAGACAGTGCATACACCATGCCATAAAAGTCGAAGACAAAATGTGTCAACTCGACCACATTATAGACCAATATGTGGATTCCTTCGTTATAAATGTAACTGATTCCGATTCGAATAAAAACGTATATAATTACTTGTATTTTCCTGACTTTCAAGTGTTAATTTCCCTGAACCTCTTTGAACATTTTTTTCCCAGCTATGGTTATAATTTTTTAGTGAGAAGTTTTAATATGGCGGTAGGGTCCATATTTCTTAAATCGTATTATTTAATTCGTTGTGTACCTATTAAACATTTACAATTTAAAAAAGGCTTTGATACGTACTAAAATAAAGCATGACTAAACGTCTAAGTCTAGTGATTGCCGAACGTCACTATTGTAGCGGGTCACCCTTTTTTGTATCAGTCACTGTTGAAGTTGTCATTTTGCTGACTACAATTATTAATCGTACTATAGGTTGCATAGCCTAAACTGCCAATTTATCTGTGAAACCTTAGGACTAGACAGTCCTTCAGACGACAAAGAAACCCTGTAGGGTTTAGATGAACTACTTAATTGTAGACACTTTTTTTTATCTGCCTTTAAAGAATAACTAAAATAGTTACTGTTGTTCAACTCATGTGCTTAATTTTACCTGTATATCACATTGCCTAAATCTGTGATACGACTTTCCTAACTAATCTAGTTTTCCTAACTCGTCCGTTGCCGTACGTGATCTGTGTCATCTAACGCGTTAAGGAACAAAATCGTATTACATCACAAACTGCAACTTTTTATCGCGACTTCCGATTTTTTCGACAACAATCGCGTTCCTAGTCGTAACCGGTTGCAGGTCTAAACTAGACCGTATTGTGATAGAGCAACAATACAAGATGAACAGTTGCATAATAAGATCATCATTCAATTCATAATTGTGGTAGGTTTTTGTTTTTACAACAATTATAACGTTGTTGTAACGCATGCATAACATATTGTTTAAACGATTTTGTGATCATCGGGGTTCGTGTAAGAAGCTGTTTTAGTGTCTGTGGATATTGTTTTAGTAGTTTGCTTTAGGTTTTTTGGCGACTTATATTTTCTGGCGATATCACATTTGTATATTCTACCTAATCTAATCTAATCTATATCAGCGAGGATCCCACTGCTGGGCAAAGAATTTTTTTTTTTCTACCTAGAAAAAAATATCCATCCATCGCTGTCGATGGACGTGCCTGTAAGGTTGCGGTCGAAGTGTGGGCTTTTAAATGTTCCGTTCACGAGTACGGCAACATTCAGTCGGCTTCAGGGCTATCCCTGAAGCCGACCCCCTGACACGTTGCTGCCTCCGTCCGTATCCCTGACACGTTACTGCCTCCGTGGTGGAACGGCTAGAGCGTTGGACTCTCAATCCAGAGATCTTAGGGTTGAATCCCGCACAGATCAGCAATTTGCGCAAACAAGTGTTTAATCTCTTCGCTGTGGTCGAAATCATCTTACATTCGTCAGCTTATCTTATGTTAGTACCCCATAATTCGTGCCGATTATTCTAATCCATGGGCAATCAAGGAGTTACTTACGAGAAAAAAACAACACCTGCATACTTTCAGAACTATTGTTGAGAAACTCGATTGTCTCAAAGTCTTCTTCTTCCATGTAGTTCAAGGTCGGATGTGACGTAACATCCCGCTGGCCGCTCCAGTTTAGACGGTTATTGTTTAACTGCTCTTGCGCATATGAATATAAAATAAACATTGTTTAACAGCGGAAGACACGCCTCATTCGTTGAACTGATGGTTTTGGGTTAGCAAGAGCTAAGTTACCTAACTTAGGCATTTGGCATGCTGAAGTTTCACAAGAGGTAACGATCGCACACAAATGTCTATTTATTTGGATGTTTTACACGTTCTCACGGAAAGCAATTTTAAGTTGGAGTATACAAGCACAAGCAAAATTTTTGCAGCCTTTTTTCTTGTGAAATAGTTTCGTGGATATGCTCTAAACAAGGATGACCGACGCAAGGCGGAAGCAGCGGCTTCCCGTGGGATTTATTTTCATACAGCGGGGCAGCGCAGGTCCGATCGTTGTAGTGGTCATTGTTTGGTTTACATGATGATGATGATTATAGCGTTATGTGGTAATAGGTACAAAGGCAATATTTTAGCCAGATCTTCTTAACCAACGTTCTCAACCAATGAGTTCTGCCTGTCTTGACGTAGAGTGCCAAAACTTGGACACTGACAGCGGGACTAGACCAGAAATTGGTTATTTTTATTCTAGCAAAAATGCATTATCTTCTCACTGAAGATAGGAACCTTGAAAAAAATCATTCCGTCGGTCTTGGACCCAGGCTCTCGGACTCGATCCAAGACAAGAGGCTGGTTCGAGTAACGCCCAAGCCCAAGGATGAATGTTTTTTTCTGGGTTTCCTATAAGTTTATTCAAACGCAGTGTAGGCGCCTTCTAGCAAGATAAACTGATGATCTCGGTCTCTATAACGATTCCTCTGCACACTGTACGTGCTTTTTTGGTGCCACAATAAAACCTTTGTTTAGGGTTATTATCATTTGAATTCTTTGTATTGTGTCACTAAATAAACGATTGTTTTTTTCTTTCTTTCTTTCTTCCGATGAACTCTGAGGGCGAGGGCGGAATTAGACTAAATGTGAGAGGCTCAGAACCGGGAGTTGCAGCGCACCTTCGGAGACGCCTATGTCCAGCAGTGGACCACGGCAGATCACATATCTATGCTTGTGTCTAGGACATCATCAAACCCGCAGCCTTGAGCTCTATAGGCACCATTTCTACCTTCTGCAGATACGCAACAAGACGAGCCAGTGGAATGACGATGAGTTTTGAAATAGGTTCTTAAAGCCTAGCGTCTCGAAGACCATAACAAAAAAATATTTAATGCAGCCTTATGTTATTTTGTGTTACATATTGCAAGCATCCACTTTGTATAAATGTTCGTCCACAGATAGCCGTACTCATGTTCACGATAAACATGTACCTACAGGAACAGAGCTGATAACAGCGACTTATGCACATGTATGTTGTAAGTGGAGAAAGTGCCATGTCGGTTGCACATACCTTTTTTTACAGTGTCCCTAGGATATATTGTAGCAGTTTAACCCAGACTCGACTAGAAACCATACCGAGCTAATATTCCTTTTAAATACCACATTACTCGAATATAACTCTACGTAGCTAAAGTTTTCTATATTCATATCGTAGAAATTTTATTAATTGTATTTTTGTACGCATAGCTTAAAATAGTCAGGAAGATGTTATTTCGGATAGTCAATAAATATTTGGGATGGATACTTAGAAATAGACATACATGGAAAGTTGGTCCCAAATGCAAGAGAAACACAAATTAACGTTTGTCTAACATAATCGGCTAAAGTACGGGAAATACCAAACAGGTATAAGTTAGTAACAGTTTCAAATATATATATTTTTTTAATACAAGTTATTTATAAAGAACGTCTGTGTAACATTATACTTCGACAAACATTTGTTCACTATATGAATACGTCAGTTATGAATATTATAGAATAAACTTATCATTATTAATCAATCTACAGACGGATATGATGTTGACAAGGCTCCACACCCATGTAATTACATACATACAGGGTGGCCCAGCGACAGTGGTCCAAAAATTTTTTTTAGGTAGAGGGCATCATAACACGTCATTTAAAAAAAACATTAGTTCCGCGAAAATCAATACATTAGAAGTTATGATTTTTTCAAGTTTCTTTTGACATTTCTCAACTCCAATCACATAATTCACTCTTGTTTGGAAACTGTCGCATTGAATCAGTTCAAATTTGGTATAGATGTACAATAGTAATGTAGCAACCATATTATGTGCGACTTTTGAGTTTATTCTAAGACAATTTGTTTTTTTTTTAAGTTTCATCAATAAATTTTCGCCATTTCAAAAACTAATACAATTTTAAAAAAATCACCGCTGCAATGTTTGTGCACTTGATGATTTGTTTATGATCTTAAAAACTGTCTATAAATATGATAATAGTCTATGCAAAAACTTAAAGCGGTGCAACCAATGGAACACTTTCAAAATTAACATCATGTACGGTAAGTGACTAAAACTCAGAACGGGTCACTTCTGCACTGAATCTAATTTTAAAAAAAAGTAGCCAAAATATTTTTTTCCGATAGAGTGCATCATAGCAACTCATTTAAAAAAACATTAGATACTCGAAAATCAATAGTTTAGAAGTTATCATTTTTTAAATTTTGGGCTCAAGTGGTTGAACTTCAGAGACATAGATCACTTTTGTTTGTAAACTATCCGACTAAGGAACTTCAAATATGGGATGACTTAATAATTAATCCCATACTTTGATTGGCTTTGATTTATTTTATGTTGACTGGTAGATAATGCCTTAACAGCATTAAGTCCGCCTTTTGTATCACTCATTGTATTGTAATGAATAAATGAGATAAATCCTTTTTCACCCTCTTCTATTCTTACTCATTTTGAAGTTCGTCAGTCGGATAGTATACAAACGCAAGTGATTTATGTCCCTGAAGTTCGACCACTTAGGCCCAAAATTTAAAAAATAATAACTTCTAAACTATTGGTTTTCGATTATCTAATATTTTTTAAATGATTTGCTATGTTGCCCTTTATCTGAAAAAAAAATATTTTGGCAATTTTTTTTTAAATTAGGGTCAGTGCAGAATTGACCCATTCTGAGTTTTACCGACGTACCGTACATGATGTTAATTTTGAAAGTGTTCCATTAGTTGCATCACTTCAAGTTTTTGCATAGACTATTATCAAACTTATGAACAGTTTTTAAGATCATAAACAAATCATCAAGTGCACAAACATTGCAGCGGTGATTTTTTGAAAATTGTATTAGTTTTTGAAATGGCGAAATATTATTGACGAAACTTAAAAAAAAAACAAATTGTCTCAGAATAAACTCAAAATTCGCAGATAAGTAATATGGTTTCTACATTACTATTGTACATTTATACCAAATTTGAACTGATTCAGTGCGATAGTTTCGGAACAAGAGTGAATTAGGTGATTGGAGTTGAGAAATTTCAAAAGAAACTTGAAAAAATCATAACTTCTAAAGTATTGATTTTCGCGGAACTAATGTTTTTTTTAAATGACTTGTTATGATGCCCTCTACCTAAAAAAAATTTTTGGACCACTGTCGCTGGGCCACCCTGTATAAAATTTGTCAGTTAAACATGTCCGTGACAGCTTCAGGCTATTTGTCACGAGATCGAAATATGACACTTCCTATTTGATGCAATGAACCAAATCTAATTAGCGATCATTTAGATAAAGTTTTAAACAAACAAAAGAAATAAAACGCACTAGTCCTGTAGATAGACACATTACAACAATTAAAGCCTTATTATGTGAATTCGCAAAAAAAGCGAACTATGTACTCTGCATCCGCTCACGGCTATATTTCAAACGGAGCGGTCAGAGGCACACAGAGTATTAGTGCCATGGTGAACGAAAAATGAAGGCCACCCTTCGCCGAACGAATTTTGAACCCACGTGGTAAGGGGTGAGCCTATCGTCGCTACGCGGTTTGCTTAGGTTTTCGATCTGTGTTTACCTTCACCGGAGAGGTAGCCGCAAAATGTACAATGAACACAAAGTAGGTGATATAAACTCTTGGAACACACGGGTTCCAAGACAGACCAGTATGGCTGCCACTGTGGTTAATTTAGAGCCAGGTACTCTTGGCGTAAGAAGTAGAAACCATGCAGACAAAACTGCGTATTTATCACAACCGCCCAGACAGTTAATTAGTTAAGTTATTCAATTGAATTAAATGGAAATTTCATTGCATATAATATTAATTCACGCGGGTGGTTATTTATTGCACAACTCAGTCCTTGTTAGCTCACGCAGGCTCTGTGTCGGATAATAACATTATTATAATGTTAAAACAATAAAGGTTGTGACTCACGAATGCTCCCGAAACTGTCCGCACATTTGCAAGCAGTTAGTAATAAAGTTATTATGTACAGACGTGTAGAAAAACACTCTCTAGTATCAAAAAGCCCCTTAATTAAAATTTTAAATGGAGTTGCGCTTGACCCTAGTCTCGCCTGATGGGAAGTGACGATGAGGTCAAAGTTAGGACAAGCTTACTCAGAAATGTATTTTATTTTAATGAGTAACATAACAAACAAACAACAGCCTCCAAGTAAACGTCATACTGCTGGGCACAGGCCTCAAATACTAGACTCTTTAAAATACAAGCATATTTGCACAAATAATTTTCATCAGTTATAAAGAGGTGTTACCAGTGTAAAGTAAAAAAAAAGTAAAAAAAATTTATTCAGTGGCACTTGGTACAACAAATTATACAGGAGCAAAAAAAGTGTCACTGGAATGGTATTAACTCAGCATATTATGCTGGGTGTCATAATTACACCGCAGCGCTGGTCTTCCGCTAATACCAGATCGGTGAGAGCACTGCCACGCGCACACGCAGCGGCATAACATTGTCAACGAAACAGATACCTATACATACTTACTATACATAATATCAATACATTTAACTTTATATGGGTAAGAAATACATTTTGAATGTGTGTAAAGAAATTGAAAAAGTGACAGATAATATAAATACTTAACTGCGTTTCTGCAAATCCAAAAGATACATTCTATATTTATGTTTAAAAGATCACAGTGCTGCCAGGTCCAGTGCTGAGTACGACATGCACAGACCAAACGCGGCGAGGAAATAAACGCTGATTTGTATAGCATCGTAGTCGCGGCATCTGGTGGCGGGTAGGCGTAACCGTTTTCACATCTGCCTCTTCACATTTGGTCAGCAAAACCTAGCTACAGAGTGCCTATTCCGACATGCTCAGTGTCGGAATAGGCACTCTGTAGCTAGGTTTTGCTAGCACATTAGCTAGGTGTAATGTGTACGTGAGTTCTTCAGAGCTATCTCGCGTAGAGAAGAGCAGTGACCGCCGGGATCTTCCAACTCAACAACAGTAAAACAGCACTTTTGTACGCGACTGCCCAGCCTCGCCCCACTTGCATATCATTAGCTGACAATGGATTGTCTGAATATTAATCGTCGCGGACAATGTGCGACATTCACCGGTATTATGTTTTCGCATACTTCGGTGCAAACTTCATATTTCTAATTGCACAGAATGCGTTGTGTAACTGAATGTACTTGAGAATTTTGTTTCGTGTATTTGCATATTTTCCTCTTACTTAGGTTATTATTTTATATTAGGGAGTCGCTTTTTTGGTTTCCCCATGCACTGTATACTTATATGATCCATAAAAAATATTTTCGCACGCTATTACGAGTATGTTGCGAATTTGCGATTAGTTACAATGACCTTTAATTATTAACCTAAGTAGTTTGCTGAATGAGTGAAATGATATTATTAGAAATGTTACCTAAAACAGTTTTCAATAATAGTTCAGGTGCAAACTTGAAAGGATATCTTTCAAGACATGTAGCGGAGCGTAAAACATGAAACTTGTTGTTATACGAGTAGACATAGTATTTTTAGATATTGGTATGCACATATTTCATATCAGTTAAAATGGAGTGACTTACGTAAGTTGCAATAACTTAAGAAATACGTTCAAAGCTTTTAAATCATAATTCAAAAACTTGTTTATTCAAGTGAATTTAAACACACACTCTACATTGTATACTTATAATCTTCATGCCTTCAGTGATCGTTATTTTCAGGAAATATTTTAAAGCAAAACAACATCTTTTGTATTTCACCCTTAACAATAAAATTTTCAAATAAGAACTAAAAAACGTATACCCATGTCCTAATTGTACACACAAAGACACGTGCTGTTATCGTTCTTAAAACAATACCGCCCAACCAATCGGCTTAATTGGAGGCCATAAAAACTATTGTTGATTGAAAATCTCGTTGTTATGTCACTGTCATATTAATATAGTCGGATATTAAAGTTTGATCAACCACCACGCCAACATTGCTGACTCTTAACCTGTCAGTATTCGAAAGAAAGAAATAAAATACATTTATTTGGCGGGACACAGCAACTTACTTAATAAAATAACATAAAGAAATTAATTTAGAAAAAAAAACAACTGTATGAATAACCCAATTGAAACAGAAAACCATGACAACAAACTAAACAAACAATTCTAACAGGCAGCGGTGTTGCGCTGTCCAGCGCAAAAAGGAACATACTCAGCATGTGTCTGGACCTCATCGGTCCAGGACGCTGGTTTTCAGTGGGCCCAGCTGAGTGGACGCGCGGAAAGGTGTAAAAAATAATGTGGCTGTAAAATAAATATAATAACGTACCTACCTAGTGTTTGAGGGGTTATCGATTTAGAAGAAAGAAATCGACCCTACGCAACCGAGCCGGTACTGTGAGGTTAGGTTTGATGAAGGAGCAAGTTGCAAGGCATCCTTCAATTGTTAATCCAGAAATCGCTATTTGGCTTCCTTTCCATGCTCGTGAAAAACGTGCTTAATGAGTTATGTGATAAGTGAATCAGATTTAGGTAACTATATCGGCTTATATATTTATAGCTAGACATACACATAGAATGCTACGAGTATCAATGAGTTTTTCAAACAAAACCTGTATTTTAAAACCTTTTTCTGGTGGTTCGAACCGTTACATTATCTTTAAACTTTTGCTTTGTGCCATTAAAATCAGAAAGAACAAAGTTGCACAAAACACCCAGAATGCGCACAAATATTTGTGATTTGTTCCATACTAACAAATACTTGAAAACATAAAGGTTTAAATTACTGACCTTTTTACTTTGTACGAGTATGTACTTAACCGAACAAAACGATTAGTTATTTTTTACCGTAAAACAAATAGCAAATAAAGTTCCAAATAATAACCGTGACAATTCAATTCGCATGTCAAATCGCTTGACACAGCAGGCCTACCTCCCTACGCCCCTTCCCCCCTTCGCCGGTTGATTGGTTTATCTGATCGTATGATTTTAGTATGATATAATTAGACCAACTGACCATGAGGAAATCCGCGTTCTGAGAGAGACGATGACAATCATCATTTTCATACACATTTTGATGACGGACGATTTGGTGTAGTGGTTTAGAAGTTGGCTAGTATACCAGAGGTCACGGGTTTGATCCCTGTACAGTATAAACATTTGTGTGCATGAAAATGTCTGTTTGTATTAGCCTGGATATTTCCTATATGAGTATTTATGGATTCAAATAAAAGTATGATAGCTTATTTTTGTTTACCATATTTTGTTAATAAACCTAACATTTTTATTTTAAAATTGATCATTTGTTACTACTTTATCATGTTCAACTGGTTCCGAGTTCAATTACATACTAAAACAGATAACATGGTCTACTCAAAGAAACTTGGTGACACATATTGGATAGCCGTTAGACGGCACTAATCCACTCAAGTTATGGTATTTTGACGAAACCATGCCCGTGACCTTGCAGGCTTGCTTTCTTTACACCGCTACACCACTTGGCATTTTGGCTCTAAAAACTTGTAACTGATGTACAGTTTTAAACAATTTTGTTCCTTTAAAAGGCGAGAGACATCACATACTCGTACATTGCGAACTCTTAACATCAACACTAAAATAAAAGTTTTTGTTGATCCAAGCGAATGTTTGGTATCCCCGACCTTCCAGTTGAGAATCCAACGCTCTAAGCCGCTGCACTACAGACGCAGTCCACCAGATCCAAAACGCCCAGTCAACGACTTGAAGACACATTCAAATGAGCTAATTCATTTCATTCATTAACTTCTTACTCGCACAAACAAAGCTAAAAGACTAATTAAGTTCGACTTTGCTTTTTTGAACGTAACATTTGGGATACCGGCGTGAGTGTTCAAGGTCGTATCCCAAACAGCACACAACACAACACACTGATTATGGTTGTCATGGTGAACGGAACATACAGAAGCCCATATTTTGCCGATTGAATTTTAACCCAACGTGGCAATGGGCGAACCTACCGCCGATATCCAGATTGCTTCGGTTTTTATTTGTGCTTTTCATTACCGAAGCATTCGCCGTAAATTGTACAGTAAAAATAAAGCTGGTGTTCCGGACAGATTTGATCTCGAGACCACCGGGTTCCAAGCCACAGTATTTAACCACTGGTTCACGACACTCTTGCTTTAAAAAAATATATACAATTAACTACACACATGTTATTGATTTAAAATTCATTATTTCATGACAACAAGTATCTTATTTGTCTATCTAACCCATGCCCATGCCCATGACCTTGCGTTCTCGCTTTCTTTTAGCGGGTGCGGTCCGTTACAAGCTATAGAATAGAATCCGCGTGGTCAGACGCCTCCTCAGTTAATTATGTAATGTTGGCGCGCCTGATTTGCATCCACGCTGTTCATATCCGAATTCCTAGACGGGTGGTATTTAAAAATGCGTGGTATCTAGCCAGTTTATCATGCCATAGGTTGTGGCCTATTGATATTATAAGTGGATTAAGTAGGATAAGCATCGTTGGAATTTGTCGACTGGTTCACAAAGTTATTGATAAGTAGGCTATATGTTACGAATTTAACATAACCACTCGGCACACTAGCCTTAACATCTTCTTAACTTTCGAATAATTTAAAAAATACTGTGGTACAAAGAGAAATGTTGATCATTAGTTGCAGTAAAGGAACATTTCATCTGTAATTTCCTTGCTTTTGATTTGCCTCCAATTATGTTGGACCTAATTGAAAGTCAGAGTTTAATGAATTGGAATTAGATTGCAGACTTTACAGCATCACTCTAAAGCGAATAGTGTCACACTTTACATGTGTTTTAACCGAGGCAGACACATTTCATGTTCAATACAATTTTTCACATATTAGGATGAATAGAATAGAATACATTTTATTTGCACATAATACAGATACTTCCAAATGTTACATTTGTGCTTACAGTACAAATCTATATTCTGCCAGTCCAAGGCATGCCTCAAGAGGCATTTTTGGCTGGGTCCAATTGAAATCATTATAAACAGGTTTAAGTAACTGTTGTTTGTTCCATTCCATTGCAAGTGCCCTTTACTAACTTAGTCACATAATAAGTAATAGGTCCCCATTAACGTTTTGCATAATCATCAGCATATCTGCTAATTCTAACGAAAGCCTGCGTCGGCGCCGATTTTGGTCGCTTTCCATGAATAATTTATTTAATCAGACGCACGCATGCGTAATTATACAAAATGGCCATGACAGTCGCTGGCGAATTTCATTAATCTTAGGAATCCTGCTAAGATTGCTTTTATTGATATTGTAAATTATTTGGTTGTTAGAAATCACTATGTAGCGATACGTTCGCCTGTATTGTACAAATAATGTCTCATGATTATTGCTTGACCTACGTATGTAGTCTTGTGCAATCAATATTAACCATTGATTTAAAAAAAACAATTAAGTATCATAAAGAACATTTTAACTATAACATACCCTCACGACCATTTCCCTAATGGGTTAGTCAGAGGCACACTGATTGTTACCGTCATGGTGAACGGAACATTCAGAAGCCCACATTTCGCCGATAGAATTTGAACCCAACGTGGTAAGGGGCGAGCCTACCGCCGCTAACTATGCTTGGAATAAATAATGCCGATTTGGGAATATTATCAAAAACATAGAAATACTGACTTCATTCTTTAAAAAATGAATGTCTCTGTTACTGGAAATGGCTATCATCTGAATTTACAGTCAAAAGTAAAATCATAAATGAAAGTCACCTCTAGGTACGATTAAGAAATCCATCCTAAATATGGCCACAACATGATGACTATTAGATCACAAATCAATTGGATCTTCCGAAACCGATCGAGATAGCGTGTGATGTTGACATTTATGGCTCTCAACTGGACATTACAAAAGAGCCTAACGTCCACATTACAGGTCCGCATAATCTCGTAAGGGTTTTGTAATTCGCGAATTGCTAGCGTACTTTCATAAATTGGAATAAATCACGACAGAGGTCGCGACGGTCGCTGTTCTAGTGTCATGACCTAAAGGTGCTTCATCACTTGGCGCATTGGTTTGTAACATACCATTACAGATTCGATTTTTGGCATGCTCGTCAGTAGGGACTTGAATAACAGTTGTCTGTGATAGATATTTTAAAAGAATTGTACATTTAAGAATTACAGGTTAACTTGTTAATTTACAATTTGGGCGGCTCCATATATTCTAATAAAAGACGTAGATAGGTTACTTGTGCTTAAAAAGTGGCACCCGAAATCAGACCTTCGAACACCTCAGCAAAGCATTGTCAGTTTGAGACAACACTGCACAACATGTATCTGTGTCGTTTACGCTTTAGTAAATAATCATGATATTTTGTACACACGGTCAAATCATAGGCCGTACGCCAGGGGACATTTTTTTGACTCCGCGTCAGTACTGACTTGACGTTTCTATCTCTTTTAAATATCATTGGGCTCCATCGCCAAAAAGAGATCGCACCAAACAATCCACGGGTATATTAATTACTAGCTCACCCGGCGAACTTTGTTCCGCCTTAAAGGGCAATAAATAAAAAAAAGTAACAAAAAAGTAAAAAAAAGTATCCTATGTCCTTCTCCTGGCTCTAAATTACCTCCATGCCAATTTTCAGCTAAATCGGTTCAGCCGTTCTTGAGTTATAAGTGGAGTAACTAACACGACTTTCTTTTATATATATAGATGACTATTGTCAGACATATCTGCAACTAACTTAGTTATAAGTAGTGAGCATGGATGTTACACGATCATAACATTACAATGTAACCCTCACTTGGCCCCTCCTACCAATGTAATGCGCGACTCTGTAACGTTACATTGCAACTGCATCAGGTGTAGGATCACCTTAAGATCTGTGTCCGTTAACCAACTGTTTAGTAAGAAATACAGGATGATTCATGACTCTATTAATAGCATTTTTATTTTATTCTAGGGTCGATCAACCTATGCCGCTTTTGAAAAGTTTAAGGTCTCTATTACAACACTGCATTGTTTTGCGTAGTTGCGAATATTAAAGACAGTGTAGGCCATTTGCCTACTGTCAAATTGTAAGCATTTTTGGGTGATTTTACGTTAAGTGATGAGGATTTTTCAATGTTATTCTTACCCTTTTCACAATGAGTTAACTGTTAATGCGATTAAGGATTAAAGTACATTAAGTTCATGAAATTTTGATAAACAAATATTATAGCTTATGAATAAATTATTCACAGATTACAGCTCTCAAACCTTAAGAGCAAGTTTTGCCACAGAGTTTTAAAACAACTGAAATCGGTTGAAGATATTTGCGCGAAATTAAAAAAATATATGTTTTAGTTGTTGAGCTAATTTTTGCATAGTTATTCGTTTTCAGTAAGCTTACGATCTATCGATAGAAAATGAATGAAGTTACGTATTAGGCCAGCTACCTTAACTGTATGGAAATCCTTATCAAAAAATATTTACCCTCGATAAGTTAAATGTACCTGCTCAAGATACTCGTATGTATTTATTTCCAAACGTTAACAAACCCACTTACCTACTTACCATTCTGTTGTCGTGAAAACAATGATGTTTAACCCTAACATTATCCACAAGGTTTTTCAAACGTGTTCAAGGTGTTAGAAGAAAACAAACTAAGCAAGTGTCACTTGTGATTCATACTTCGCAACACGAGACATCCTGTACATCACTTTCGATATTTTGTCTCAAGGTTCTCTCTGCTCGGATGATCTAAACAAATGACAATTTAAAAAAGGTTATTTGTGTAATAAAACAAACATTATAACGGCTCTTCGGAGTTTTCACGCAGTGCATCAATATTGGTACAAGTATGAATCTTCGTGCTTTGACATAAGCATAAAGTCGATCTACTTGACGGCTATCGCTTATGTCCTTGCGTAAGAGTTCAAACGCCCGCATTCAGCTAAGTGAATAGTTTGGTTTTGAAATAGCATCAGAGTGTATGTACATATTAGGTAAATTTTAGATTATTGATAGGCTTGCCTGCGCAATGGGTAGAGTCCTACCTTTAGTGCTTATGGTCGTGGTTCCGAATGGGAATAGATCCCTTACGGCGAAATCATTCATTATAATGATGTTGCCGACGTAGTTTAAATCTATTTATGACATCATTCAGGTCATTTTAATTCAAACGAAAAACACGTTGAACACTGTTATTACTTTACTACTTTACTTCTTTATTACTTTACTTCGTTTCCTGCAACTCGCTAACTTTAACTGTATAATATTTTCACCCGTTTTCCCCCGATGACGGACTTCCACTGATATAGCGCTCGTTTTGTAAAAAATGCAATAAAAAAGTCCGAAATATTTTGTTTATTTTATAGCTGATGGTGTAGACTATGTCGTTTTAATGCAAATAAATTAATTATTTTTCTATGAGTTCGACATGCACCTTCCCCTGAACTGACCATCGACTACTCACTTACCTACCAACTTAGCTCTCCAACTGTTTATATACTATGAACCTCAGAGGTCATTTCCACACAACTACCTTCCTTTCGGCCCATTCAGCATGAATAACACTCGAAAGTGACATTTAATATAAAACATTAGTGTAAACAGCATTTTATGTGGCCTTTAGATGGTAGAGTCAATTTATAACTTCAGTTAAATAAATAACTCACTAATGTATTAAAAATAGTCATACTTAAATAAAAATTGATGGCTCTTACTTGAGAAACCTACTTATATTGCGCAAATATACTTACAGGGTGAAGAATATATAAAGGAGTTTCTGTGGCAGGTGCTGTAACACGAAATTTATTAAAATGTATTGCTGTTCGTTAGTCTCACTAAGACTCAGCAACGGCTGGACCGATCTGGCAAATTTTGATTTCAAAATGTTTGTGAAAGCTCAGAGAAGGTTTAAAAGGTGAGAAAGCATGACAAAAAGATAGGAATAAAGTGAAAAACAACAATTTAGTTTTCCTTAGCAACCGTTTCTATCTGTCACGTGACACTGAATGTTTGCCAACAGAACGAAGTCTGTCGGGACAAAAATGTTTATGGGAGAGCTTTTTAATGTTCCGTTTACAATGACGGCAACAATCAGTGTGCCTCTGACTATTCCGTTTGGGATATGGTCGTGAGGATATGATATGTCATGAGTTATTTACGGAGGAGGCTGTGAACGATGATGATGATGAAGAAATGCTCTTAATTTATAAAAGCGACACTTTCTTACACCGAAACAGGCTCAAGGTCGTTAGAAATGTCTGTCCGTTTGATTTTTAGCGCTTTAGAGGTAGGAATTACCATATTCACGATAAGCCAATGCAATATATAGAAAGACAGCATGGAAACAATCCTCCGATGTTGGTGGTAAAGTCACAATACACTCTATTGTAAGTCAAATTATGTGCCTAAAAATGTATCATCCGAGAGCACTGTTCATTAAATACGTGAACAAAATATTGTAAATTGATTCTGCAAGCGAGAATGTCCATGAATTCATTGAAAGAGGTTACAATCATATTCACGTCTATCAATTTGTATGCCTTTCTTTCGTCTTAACGAATCAAATCAAGAGTAAACTATTGGAATGAAACAGATTTATTTGAGTAAAAATATAGCGTTTTTTCGTCTTTTTCTTCCTTCCTTTTTCCATTTCTCAAGAATATATCGAGATTGAACACCTAAGAATCCAAAACCTTGTGGAATGTAACAGAAAATAAAAAGCCAAATACCAAACCTTAATTCAGATCCGGTTAAAGAAGACACCAAATAATAACATAGGCGCATAACAGCGGGTCTAATCCGGCTGCAGCCAGCGCCGGCGCACCTTACACAATACCCACCCACGACCTAGCGGGACACGTACATTGATGCATTGACACCAAACGATCGACTAGACAAGGGTTATGGTGCAGCAATGGATTAGTTACAGTTTGCACAATTGGCAACAGACGGAAAAATAAAGACACAACGTTATGTATAACGTAATACGTTATGGTTTCCTGCTGAGAAATAAGTTTGGGGCTTAGAAAAAGTATTTGGCTTCCTTTGATATATTAAAATTTAATTAATATTGATCGTTCACAGTTTTTATATAATAAATACAAACACTCACCATCACGCCTATTTCCAACGGGGTTGGGCCAATACCACATGTTTCAAAATGCACTGTTCAATCCTTTAAATACGCTCATTTGTATAATTATATGTTTATATATTGTTTAAACAAACTTCTCTAGAAAATATGTTAGATGAGTGCAATGGTGGCATATTCTAGAATATTGTTTTACATTTGGACTCCAAGATCATCGCATATAATTATAGTTAACCATGTGCTATCGAATAGTAAAAAAAATGTGGTGACAAATTAAAATATTTATTTATGAAAATATGGTTGGTTATGTTAGTTGATTTTGAATATAGTTATGGTTGGAAATTTAGTGATTTTGGTACACTTTTCAGCACGATCAAATACTATTCTGATTTTCCCACAACATGCGATGGTTGCACGAACTGGGCTCGTTTGTGAATGATTGGCCCAGAAAAGCTCAAGGTCGGCAAAAGTGGATGAGGAAGCCTTCGCCCTGCAGTTAGACATTTTGGGCTCTGTATTATATGAAGGGGTAGCGGCCGTCCGCGACTTCGTCCGTGTGGACTTATAAAATAATATTTTTATATAAATTGTACTTTATCTGCTATTCAGATGTATAAGCTACATTATTGTAAAGTTTCATTAAAATCCTTTCAGTAGTTTTTACGTGAAGGAGCAACACAGCACATCCACACATACTAATATTATAATATTAGTAGGATATTAAAAAGCTTGATCGCATTGGTCTAGCTAGGTTATAACCACTCTCCTGCCATATTTGCAGAGAATATGTGTCAACAGCGCTGACGTGTCAAGTGCGCGACGATGTCACACTACCGATTGATGTGACGCAACGCGCTGTCAGTCGCATCACTATTTTGAAGGCCGTGTGCTGGATCATTTTTAAACGCTTTAAGAGCTCATTCACATTAGGTCACTAAGCAGCGCTGCAGCAGCGGATGCCTTCACTGATTGTATTGGATTGGCTTGCTTATATTAGAGTGCATCGCAAGTCGCGCGGCTACGTTTAAAATATTCAGAAAAAATATCTGAGCGATTGTGAAAACAAATCTTTACCAACTTATTAATTACGGTCACCGATACGTTAAAAAATGGCATTATTTATTTAGTCTTATACTAGTAAAACAGCACACCTAATAATAGACGCATTCTCTACCAGTCAACCATAGATCTAGACAGAAATGCCGCACCAAAAATACTACATTAGTAAGAAAAACAAAAATTACGATTTATATAGACAGTCCATGTCTTAGAAGCTCCCAGTGAATTAACCTTTATCATGCAAGTATGGTAAGTAGCCACAAACAATCACCGATCACAGATATTCATAGTCGTGGTATATTAGTCAGCAATCCGACACGCACCCCCGCTGCGTGGTCAGGAGCTTTGACCTTTGCAATCATAGGTCAATCTAAAACTGGATCTAGATTTGTCGTTATTTCTTTCACGTTTTTAGGGTTCCGTACAAAACGGATAAAACGCCAGTGCCCGAAATAAAAAAAATATAAACGACATAGTTCAAATGTAAACTTACCAATAAAAATGTTCTAAGTTGTATACTAATCCGCTTGATTTTGGTCGCCATGTTTAGAGGAGTCGTGGCAAGTCACACCTGTAACAATTTAGAATTATTAAAGTTTAAAAAACATTTCTCTTTCGGTCCTCTCCTGTATTGCATGTTATTTTTTATCAAAATCCTTTGGTAATACTTTGTCGATGTTGTCATGACATTGTTTTTTATTTAGATTTTAAGATTATAGTTAAAAGGTTGAAGTAGGTATTGGGTTTTTTTAACAGAACCTGACTTTACCTTAATTAGTAGGTATTACTGCTTATGATGAGGGTGATCTAAAATATGATCAAAGTTAATTCAAATCTTGATACTCAAAGGCATTTATTTCATGTGAACTTTCACAAGTGCTTAAGAAAAAGAAAAGTGTTACAGAAAGAAAATAAGGCTAGAAACACATAAGTTACTGTACCACTGACGTTGTTTTTATCGACAAAAATCCGGCAAGATTTTTTTTCTTAAATTCATACCTAATTTCACCAAGACAATACAAATAAGAGGTTTGTTCACGATACCATATAATTATATATAGATCAATTCCTCTTAAGAAAACGACCAATTGACGTCATAGCTGGATAGGTGTAACTATCGCACTATGCCAATTATAGCAACGCTCGCATCCAGGTGTGTCCGGAAAACCCGAGGCAAATGTACCTAATGCTTCACATTGTTTCGTGAATAGTTTTTTGTAATCGTAACATTGACGTCAGAAGAACAAAAAATGTTTTTTTTTAATTTTCGTAGCATTTTTGGTAGTAGCCAACATCCCTGATGACGGTTACATAAAACCGTGAGCAAACTTGCTTGGATAGATTAGGTACTTTGAACAACTTGGGAGATAAACACAGAAATTACATATTCCTAAATTATTAAAAGGTTTCCGGAAGAGAACGACATGGAGGACTTCTAGAAAAGAGCCGAAGATTCGACACCTCTGGTGTTGCAGTTGTTCATGGGCAGAGGTGATTACTCTTTATCAGGTGACCCTCTAGCTCGTTTGCTCCCTATATCGTAAAAAAATCCTTTTTTTCTCCTAATATGTTATTCGAATACAGCGGTATAAGCCAGCGGGCTTACAGAGCAAATCGACCTGGCGTTTACGATCTCAGTAGCCTAATCAGGCGAGTAGTCACCCACTTATCGATGTATACAGGTTCATTATCTGCCTTTCACTAAGCAAAATGAGGTTGACTTTTCCTGGTAATTCTATATTTGTTTAAATCTAAACAGACCTTGATCCAGGGGACTATTGGATCAGTTCACAAAGGACATAACGAGATAACGAGCCACGAACCGCACCTTTCACGCGCCGCGCGACCCCTGAACTGCTAACATTTCCTCACCACATGGGTTTGTTTGGTTTCGAGAAGACATTGTTAGGAAAAATCATACTTAACCAAAACCACTTAATTCTTATAGAAGATTTTTAAATTTTCGCGAAATTTTGATGGTGAGCCCCGTTACAAATTTATCAGATGGAGCCTTACTTTGGCCAGGGCCCATAGCATTATTTTACTTTCCTGTTGTTACGCCAATAAATACCCTGTTAATATAATAATAAACAATATGTTCGCATGGACAAAATAAACATTGTTTTTACTTCTAGTTTTCAGACGAACCGCGTTGATGTCTTTTATATGGAAAATCGAGGAAGTTATATTTCTATTTTACTATTGTTTTATTTTTCTATTGTTATCACTCCTAGAAAAGTTTCTAGCGATATGAAATATAGAATGTCTTAGGAATTAGACATGTAACATACATCTTTTGGTAAATAAACTTTACGGAAAATACCTTAAGCTAATTGCAAACATTTAGAACCGGTAGCAAATTCTTAAACATGGAATTTATCTAAAATTAAATAAAAATTAACTGCGCGTGACTTAAAGACCAATTATGAGATGTTTATGACACAGTATAAAATTAAATGATTTACGAAACCCCGTGGTAATACTGACATATTGTGTGCAAATGTCGTAGTCAGATTGTAAAACCAGATGTACCTAGTACCTATTCAATTCACTAGTAGATACATGGCCTGCTAAAGACTTGGCGATTATTTCTGTTTATTCAGAAAAGGAAAGGTTCAGAAGAAAAGTATTTGTACAAGTTATCAAACTTAGAACATAAAAAAAACAAACGTCCTTCACTAAACTACACTTCCAAGTGCTAATACTTAGTAGGAACAAGGAGTTACGCGGCGTGTTGGTAATTTGTAAGATTATATACTAGACATATAAGTTCAACAGTTGATGAATCAGTACATTTATATTGGTAATTTTAAAACAAGAAAACAAATAAAAGAGGAAGGTGATACCTTCCACCTTAGATCTTTGGTATGACGTCAGCCGATTACAACTTCTAATTGTTCTGTAACACATCGGCCATGTTTGTCTAACATCAGACTAATCGCAAAATGTCTGATTGCCAATATGGCGGCAACACGAATACGGATGCAGCAAATCCGGCGAGATATTATCTATCTCGCGAGAAACTGACGAAACTGGGAACAATGCCGAGCCACTGAACTGAGATAACTTAATACTTACTGTCAATTTGTGTTTGTCAATAATTACAAAATCGCAAAATATACCTACTGACGCTCACGATTTTATACTCAATGTTAAAACTGCTAGCATTTAACTTTTAAGTAACCAACAAGACTTACACTGATATTGTATCAGTGTAAGTCTACATATAAGATACATATCATATATGAGATAATAAAGTTCTTTAAACCTAAAAACCTAAACCTAGATACATAATACAACAATGATAATGTTAAGTAATGTCTGTCCCATGTTGCAAAAATTGGTGCAAAACTTAAAATATTCAGCCCATTTTGTCAAGTCATGTAGTAGAAACTATTTTGCAAATATAAATGTTTTGCTATTGTTTGTTTTGTCAAACAAATATGTCTGTAAATCAATAGAATAGAGTAAGAGGGACTGTGACTGTATAACTGCCGTTTTAAAAAATCAGTGGACTTCATTGCGAATAACGCCATCTAACTTCAAAATAAGCATAGCGTGTTAAATCAGAAATAGTAAAGCAAACAAGGTGATCAAATACTTCTGATCGGTTTCACAGTCATTAAGTTCAATACCAAGTTAACATTAGTAGCTTAACATTCATTACTTCATAATATTTGAATAGATGGTAGCAATTTGGTGTATTCAACTTTTTGGGAGTGAAACTGCTCAGAAGGATTTGGCCACCTTGTGTGCTTCAAATATCTGATGGCGAATGCACAAACCTTGTCAACATTAAAATTAAAATACTAAAAATTAAACAAGTAAGCTCAACTCCTACACAGACTGCAAGTGTAGATAACATCCAAGATAAGAATAATTTCAATTTCCCAGTTAATCTCTCAAATTGGAATTGGATATATTCGCAGACAGTCCCCAATCAATATTAAAACATGTTGAGGAATTATTTTAATCACTAGTTATTAAACAACATAATAATGTCACTGGATTAAACCCGTTTAATTGGGTTTAATAAATAAATAAATAAAAATGATATTAAGCAACGGTCACCTGAGTCTCAAGATTTTTGACTGAACTTGAACCATGACACAGTCACCAGAAAATATGACCTTGAAATCGTCACAGTCATACAAAAGAAAGGGACGCGACATCACGTGGGTTTAGAGGTCAAATTTTCAGAC
Source organism: Udea ferrugalis (assembly GCA_950022985.1). Classification (NCBI taxonomy): domain Eukaryota; kingdom Metazoa; phylum Arthropoda; class Insecta; order Lepidoptera; family Crambidae; genus Udea; species Udea ferrugalis. The sequence goes on from OX465521.1 coordinate 3,567,567, forward strand.
AGCTGATTTGCGGTATATGTTAATTTTCTTTTATGAAAATATGTTGCAAAACTTCTTGTTTGCGGCCTAACTTCACGGACATGTAATATGTAACATGTGATACAAGTCTGAAGTGGTTTTCGATGACAAGGACTTCTGAAGCGATGGTAGAGTAACATTATAATAACTGAGTATGCTTTTTTAATGTTAACTATTAACGCTAATTTTCACAAATCTAAACACTTTTTTCTTTAAGACAAGTGTCAAAGCCCATTTCCTTGCACTTTGACGCGAGTCCTTCCTTCCATTTCCTAGTTCTATCCTGATAACTTTGGCTTCATATTGGCTGTTCTATATGTGCTTATCTCCTTTGGTTTATTAATATTATTATTTATTCATTACGCTTATCTCTCTTAAAGCACTTCTTGATTGTTATAGTATTTTCTGTAGGTTTAAGTATATCTATTTGGATATGAATCATATCCTCATAATAGTTTATTTTATTTATTTAATGTTATGTAATTATATTTAAGTTTATAGTTTGTATTTTATTATCATTTCCACTCTGATTACTTTTTTGTGCACTTGCCTACCCTTCTCGTCAACTTTCCTCTACCTCTGGGTTGTTTGGAAGAGATCGCTTTTTAGCGATAAAACCGCTCAAGTTGTACATTTACGTGTTTACTTAATCTACTGGCCTGTAATATTGTTGTTGTTTTAGTGTGCAATAAAGAATATTTACTTACTTACTTTCGAATGAAATAAATACCTACATTTGAGTTTTAGTTTAAAAGTAGGGCGATGTCCGAAAAGTGTCACTACAGCTATGCAATTCTTTAACAAAACCCATCCTTTTCAATGGTCTGACATTTTGGAAGTTTCTTAATTATTATCAAAAGCTATGGAAAATCCACTGAAGTCCTATGCGGGGTTTTCCTAACTTCTATTTGAATGCTGCTTATATTTCTAGTGGTTGTGGGCCTTCCGCTCATGCATATTGCCCGGTAAAGCTGTTAAAGTCACACCTTGGACTAACAGCTGGTCAATTTAAAACAAAACTTGTATTTATCTATAGATAACGTGCGACCTCAAATAGGTTGAACCTGTATTATCTGAAGATAAGGCAAAGTATGATCAATTTTATACATAGCTCTTTTATAAACCCAAACAATGCCTTATGCTTCAACACAAATATGTAAACAGATAAGGCGTGTAAGTGTATTTAAATACGCTTAGAAAAAATATTAGTTTTGAAAAGTAAAATAAAACAACCAATAATGTTTCTTTCCAAGTACACGATTTAGTAGTTTTTAAACATGTTGTTATTATTTTTATTTATTTAAAATTAAGATGATATTGATATATATATATTTTTTGTAGCTTAGTTAGGCATGCATTTGACCAACATCCATTCCATTCCATTGTTCCATTTGATGGAATATTTTTATCGATTAACAGTTTTGCTCGATCAATAGCGAATGATCGATAAAGAAAGATGAACTGAATTACGCATTCCGCGAGCGAATTTATGTAATAGTTACACAAGTCGCAGGTTGTGAGTAAATGATATAATTACAACGTCACTTTCACTGTCTTTTGAACTTATAGTTCGATAACCCTCTAGCAAGATAAACACCCTTCACAGCGACTTTTTGGCCAGTTTTTGCACTGTAATTGTAACATGTAACATAAGTAGGAGTGGTGGTTAAGGACAATTCTTATTAATTTTTAGAGATAGTTGGACTTTCAAAAGGCATATACATATATGGCGCAATGGGAGGGAATACCTCGAGGCTAAATATTAATCATTTACTTCATATTTGAACGATATTTCATTAATTATTCGTACACAAATAAATATAAATATTTAGGACAGAACAAGCACAGTTATAATTAAGTTTATTACTGGAACGAGCTTTTCTCATAGTTACGCGAGATGTAAGTTTGAATTCAACTCAAGGTTCTGTATTATTTTAGCATTATTTGTATGAAAAATAATGAGGTACGTGAGTATCAAATAAATGAAAATAAATAGGTAGTTGAGTAATGTATGTACTTATAAATAAAATCATTACTTTTTAGGGTTCCGTACCTCAAAAGGAAAAAACGGAACCCTTATAGGATCACTTTGTTGTCCGTCTGTCCGTCCGTCCGTCTGTCAAGACCCTTTTTCTCAGGAACGCGTGGAGGTATGAAGCTGAAATTTATATCAATTACTCAGGTCTACTGTCCCTTGAAACTGTGAAAATCAAACTTCTAAGCCAACGCAATCAAAATATACAGCCGTTTATGCCGCAAATTTTCGACACTTGCAAGGGAATCAAAACCTACAGGGTGCTTCCCGTGAACTCAGAATCTTGAAATTTGGTACGAAGCAACGTCTTATAGCATAGATAAAGGAAAAATTACGAAAACCATAAATTTTTAGTCACATCACATAATATATATTTTTTTAATAATTTTAAACTTACTACCCATTTCCTCATAAACGCGTAGAGGTATTAAATTAAAATTCATGCCAAATACTTTGCAGGTTTGTACGGAACCCTCGGTGCACGAGTCCGACTCGCACTTGGCCGGTTTTTTCAGTAAACCCAAGGCAGCAGCTTAGTAAGCTTGATCAGGTGATTTTAAAGTGATATTGAGCGGAAATAGAAGATAATGTAATCTGGCAATTAAATAATGTTTTATTTTAGGATGGGACTTCAAATTTATCATGGTGGAAATATAGACCTGTCGTTTGGCGTTTAACGTCTTTCTAAATAAGGATGGTGCTTATCAGGGCATAGGTGATATTTTTTTGTGCAAAATATAGTATATTTAAACATAAAAAATACCTTTATTACTAAGTAGTTAATAACGTCGTGTAAGTTTAAACAGAATTCACATGCTTTGACCAGAACGAGTAAGTACATAATTGTACGTTTAGTTAACATAACAAAAGGCTGACCATATTATACTCGTTTAACTGTGTTACTTTGAGAACCGAATACATAGTTGTCTTAGCAATGTGAATTTTTAAGACTAACATAATAAGGTAGTCATAGTTTATATGTGAAACAGCAATATACCTATTTAGACACTCTGAGATATTATCACAACCAACATTGGTTAGTTAGTACGTAATAATCATTAAATTCTCATTTGTTATTGAATAACATAAAATAGTTTACCTACATATGTTTCAAACGTTTTTTCTGTTTCATAAATATATTTTCAAATCAAACATTTTCCTATAAGTATGCGTTTTACATATTACATTCATGAATGGATTAGGTAGTTTGTTCTTCATTTTTCGCTTCTAAAGTTTCACCCATTTTTTTTGTTTTTTTATGCCATCTTATATTATAACAATTTTACTTTCATTCAATAAAAAAAACAAAACCAATATTCCAAATAATACCAAAATCAACCCACCAAAAAGTCCACACACTTCAAAACTCAAATTCGCAATTCAAAACACTCGTAAACACTGTAACGAACTGTGCGGAAAGCCGCGGCGGTCGCATCGCTGCGCGCGCGGGTGCGTGCGTGTCGGCGGCGTGCGCGCGCGGCACTGGCCTGGCCGGCCGGCCCGATGTGTGCTAATCGCGCATAATCAACCGAGGATATGGACTTGGAGCTGTAACAACGCTGACGAAAAAATATAAGAGACAGCGACGAACAAACAGAATTTATTTATTTATTCTTTACTGCACAACAATGTACGGTACAAAAGGCGGACTTAATGCCAATGAGGCATTCTCTACCAGTCAACCATAAGGCTAAGAAGAAAATAACAGTAGGCGGTAAATATAACTTGCACTTGCATCAATAGCCCATATCAAACTACTGTTGAGACCTTTCCATAAAGCCATCCACTTCTAGAAGTTTTTCGAAGTCATCGTTTTACTTTCTTTTCTTTAGGTCTAAGATGCGCACCCCGACAAAAAATTGTCATGCGTTATCTCTTGGTATTTGTATGGTTTTGTCGAGATATAACGCGACATAATTGGGAGTGCTAATTAAACCTAAAATAATGCTTGGTGGTAAGAGCCGGTGAGAGGAAGACACGTGTTCGATTCCTGCCTGAACCCAAGATCAAATGAGTTTTTCTGGGTTTATGGGTGAAATCAAATTTAACTATAGGTTACCCTGATAAAAACACATAAGAACGGTGGCGGGATCAGACTGGATACGGAATGCCCAGAACCGGGAGTTGTGGTGCACTTTGGAAGAGGCCTATATGTCCTGTAGTGGACTACAATTATAAAAGTGATTTTGTATGTTTTTATACTGTCACACTAAAATTTCGGAAGTCACACTGTAACAGCTCTCTCTCAACTGATCCACCTGACATAACCAAACAACCTACTTACTAGGCAAAGAAAGCAATACTTAGATTTATTGTAGTCCTTATATGGATTATTTTTATCCTTGTCTTTCATACTTACACTTATTAGAAACAAAACTGCAGCATTGTTTTCAGAGCGCTGATTCGATGGTATGACCATATTGTAGAGTATTCCCTCACCTGAAGCAGTCGCCTGGATTGCATGTAACGTTTCTCTATTGCACAGCAATGATTTTTAATTGGTATTAATGGCGCCCTTAAGGCTGATAAGTAGAGTCCGACCGAAACTGGTTTTCCGGCCGAAACCGAAACCGAAACCGAAACTCACGTGGTCAAGTTTAAAATACCTACAATTACTAAATTCTGAAAAATTTTACTCATTATTCTGCTTATAACAACAAAACTAAGTTACAGACTCATTTTTTTCAACACAAGATCCCACCGCTGGGCAAAGGTCTCCCAAATTTTTCAATTTACCCCTGCCTTTTGCTCAAGTCAGCTATTCGCCAGAATAATGTGGTGGTTGCATCATCGCTTTTTAGGCCTCGTCTTTCAATGAAATCAGTCTTTTAGGAGCCATTGGGCTGTCATTGGGGCCAGATGCATCTTACAGACTGCTCAGTGCTCTCTCCCATTTTGCCAGTTTGGCGACTTTCTGGCCTACGTCTTGAACGTCAGTTTTGCGGCGGATCGTGGTGACCATTTTCTGTCTGTGTGTTTAATGCCTAACACACTCCACTCCATTACCCTTGGACCCATTCCGAGCTTTGACTTAGGGTGTTCCATGAGCAACCAGGCTAGTGGGCAGAATGCTGAGAAAAGTCGAGAAGTTCTCGCTTCAAAGATGTAGGAAGGTGGCACTTCATTTATTTGAGCTAACTTTTCAAGGCTTATGCCTTGAAAAGTTAGCTCCTCTAGGTGATTCGGCATCAGCATTTGATTTCCTCATCCTGCCTGTTCTCGAAAAAGACTATCTTTTCTTTCGGGGGGAATCCGTTTATGGACTGGACTGGTTATGGACGATCCAGCCAGATCCGGCAGATATTAATCACTCCCCCGGTGACCTGCTTCAGCGCGTACCCAGAGGTCCCCGTGATATCTGGTCAAGAACTCTGTGCCGGTGGACCCCTGGCGCGCTATACTAACCAGCCCACCTTGAGGGGAGTTACAGGTGTAACTCCCCTCGAGTGTAGAGAGGAGGTCCTCTCTACACCCGCCAGTGTGTACGACGGTATTAGATCACTCTTACACCGCCGCCCTTCCTCGGGGTCACTTGGAATGGAGGCACACAGCCCCCGCGGTGTGCACTCCCAGTGACCCCGAAGGTCCTATTTTAGTCGCTTCTTACGACAGGCAGGGGGAACCGTGCCAGAATTCTAACGCCCCATACCACAAGGCGAAAGGAGACAATCTGGCTCAAGTCAATATGTATACTCATCAAAGTAGCATTGTCTGCCGTCTACCCCTTCCATACTTCGTGTGCCGTTGATCGTCAGTCTCGTTTTTGTCTGGTTTATCAACAGTCCAATGCGATAGCATGCTACACTTAGTTCTTCGAACATTGTCTGCCCTGCCACTCGGGCGATGTCTTGGCGAAAAGCACGATGTCGTCATCATAACGATCAGTCGATATCTATAATTCGATATCGACTACTTCAGTAGACTAGGGTCTTGCCAACTGCCTAAAAACTTCCGCCAATGCGATAGTAAATAATCTGAGTGATCCAATATTGAGTTATTTACATCATTCAAGACGGTCTCTAGGGGGTCGTTTCTCTATAAGGTCGTTTGGCTTCAAACAATATCCCCTCGGGAACTTTTCGACCCCAAACTGATGGCCCAGTTTCTCGTGCAATGAGCCCTGCCAACTGACACTTCTACCTACTTTCCTTAGCACCCTGCCATGTTGGATACAACAATTAACCTCTTTCTCGAAGGTGGACCTGCCTACTTGAATCATTTGGCCAAACCATACTCGTCGACAACTTCGAGATTCGAGCTCCCAACAGAACAGTCTCAACGAAAACTTACATGTAATCAGTTCCGTCAAAAAATTACCTCTAAAGAAGTTTTGCGTCTGGCGATTACGCACTGACCAATTTTTGTGTTGAAATGCTACGGAGCCATCTGAATGTTCCACGACAATTCCCGAAGATTGTGGAGGTCGCCAGGCTCTGCCATAACGTTGCCGCGAGAAACGAAGTTATACGACCGCGCACGACATCTTCCGAAGTGAGTTTCGGTTTCGGCCAAAGTTTCGGCCGATTTTGGCCGAAACCGAAACTGTGGCCGAAACTCGATTTTTTGGCTGAAACTGGCCGAAACCGAAAGTTCGGTCGGACACTACTGATAAGGCATTACCTACTAGTCAACCAGAGGGCTAAGCAGCGCGGTTCGCCTTTCTCACTGATATAGTTATCGTACCTATAGCATAGGCAGATGAGGACCCACCTAAAATACAAACCCAGATTGCGATACGCCACCGAAATATTGCAATGCTTTTCCAAAATGTTTCTCAACATCGCCTAATAACGTATTTTAGGACTATATTTCTTTAAACTTTCATGGCCAATACCATTTATTTTAAAACTATTGAAGACAAACGTGTATGTGTGCCATTTCGTTAATGGTAAGGATATGTCCTAACAAATTAACGAGGTGGTCAGACAATGCGACAGGAAATGCAGTAGAAGTCGTTAAGCAATTTACAGAAGAAACAAAATAAGTTAAGTGTTTTGGACTAGTTGAGGACGAATAAACGTTATTTTCTTACTTTCACTGAAGTTTCTTAAAAAGCACTTATGACAAGTCACAACATAAAAATTAAAAAAAGTTATAATGTGATTCTACCACTGGTTCGGACGTGTTGAATCTACCGAGAAGCAACCAGCAAGAAACTCGGTACGAGTAGTTACTCTTTTTTAATCTTGTTTGTTTACAATAATTGCGGTGATACAGTAATTAGTTAAGTAAGGCTTGAAATACCTATAATGAAGTTATATGTGACCTTGTTCAGCATAGGACAAATAATTACATTTTACATCATATTTCTAATTATCACTAGAACAGTAGCTACAACATAGTAACTTCAATGCCAACACCAAAATCCTATTACAAAAGCATTTGAACCCACGACCTTTCCAATGGGGTCGCAGGACAGATTAGCTGTTGTTTTCAAAACATGTTATTGAAATTCAATATTTACTACCAACAGTCTACAAACAAATTTATCATAGGTGATTGTAGAGAATCATTCTTACACGGGCTTGTCGCTGTCCAGTCTCATCCAGACAACTTTGATGTAGAGAAACAAGGCAAGAGAGTAGATGCAGTGGTGAAAGGTGGTAATTTTAGTTTTTATAGTACAATGCTATGAACAAATTGATATAATTCGATTTTCATAATTTAAATGCAGAGAAGTAGAATAGATTAACTGGACGACAGCACTTAAGTTGTGGACAGAACAAGATAGGAAGTTATGAAGTTCAAGGGATTTAAAATTAGGTTGGGATTTGGATAGAGGAAAGGAGTGCTTCTGATCATGCCACTTGGGATATAAGTAATCAGTGTATTTGCCAGAGAGCGTCGTGCCTCAGTGGTTAAGCTCTCTGGTTCGAAGCGCATATGGCCCCGTGTTCTAATTTGCCCATAACAATAATTTGTGTTCATCATTCCAACTTCTCACTAATTCTCCTATGATGAGGATAGCAAACACCGATAAGAAGCTCAAGCAACCCGGATAACGGCAGTAGGCTCGCCCCTTGCCAAGTTGGGCTCAAATTTGCTTAGCAAAGTGTTGGTTTCTGGATGTATCGTCAACCTTTACCCCAACAGTCAGCCTGTCTCTTACTTCCCTGTTTGGGATATAGTCGTAAGCGTATATTATATACAAGCGGCCGCCCGCGACTTGGTTCGTGTGGACTCGTGATATTACAATATAGTCTAAAGCCCTCCTCAATAAAGGAACTTTTCAACACAGAAATATTTTTTTAATCAAACTAGCAGTTCTTGAGATTAGCGCGTTCAAATAAACAAACTCTTCAGCTTTATATTATAAGTATAGATACTCGCCGAACAGACTATACTTATAATATACCAACGTCAACTCTACAGCATAATTATGACATTGTGCAATGCGTTAGTTGGCCATTTGTTATTTTGTCAGCCGAAGTGCAGACGCAAACAGAGAAAGCGAGTCAAAGGTCCTTGTGGGCAAACTACTCGTTACACAGATTATGTTAATAACAACAACAAATGTTTACAATTGTTCTGTACAGTCAAAGAATTGGAATGTTTCTGGTTGGAATTCAGGAGGTGTCCTCTTTGTCATCATCATTATCATCATCATTGCCTTCAAGTCTTACTCATGGATTAATTAATCACCACCTCCTCTGGGAAAGGAGAGCAAACGCTACAGCCACAAGTAACCAAATGTGCACCATGACCATAACGTATAAGCACATAAGTTCACTTAATTCTTACCTCCTTATTCATAAAAACTTAAACAGCTCTTAAACAACACTTTAACTTTTGTTTCGCTTTGTCACTTTGCGAGTATTTGTCACAACACGTCAAATGCTTAAACTATGCTTTAGCATTGCGGTTGTTTTTATGAATAAGGGAGTTAATGTCTGCCTTTCTTATTTTTAGATTCTTAGCCATAATTCAGGCATTTGTTTTGATAATCTTCTACTATACAAAAATAAGTCGGGTTTTCCTTCCTGACGCTATAACTCCAGAACGCACCAACCGATTTCCACGGTTTTGCATTCGTTGGAAAGGTATCGGGCTCCGTGAGGTTTATAGCAAAAAAACAGAAAAATTTCAACAGTTTTTTTTTCACATACATCTAAGTCCACGCGGACGAAGTCGCGGGCGGCTGCTAGTTATTTTATAAAAGGCCAACTACACTTCATGGCCTAGGTAGGCCTAGGTAGGTACCTTTAGTCCGTTTGCACACAAAAAAGCTTACATCCTCACCATTTGCGTTCAACTGGTCACTGTGGACTTGACTTTCTAATTATGAACGACTTGATTGGTTAGGGTATGTGCTAGGTTGAAGGACATGTATGAAATAACTGCGTTCTTAACGGGAACGAACTATAATCTGTTAGCTATACCATTTTTGGTCACAATTTTTCCAAGACATAAAGTTGAAGTAAAATGCAACCCAGATCAGGTTTAATTCTTCTCGACTGTACTTGAAACCTGTAACCTAAGAACTACTTTCAACCCTTGTAACAACATTACAACCTTAAAGTCTATTTGTTTATTAGCACTGGCGTGTTCCAGTTGAATGTTACTCACTATTCACTCGGATAAATTCTGTACAAAACTGAGTAGGTACAGACCTGACAGATAATTTTTTTTTGTATAAATTGATGTTGTCAAACCTAAGGTACCTAACCATTTCAAGAACAGAATGCACATTTTTTTCAATTCGATCACGAATGTTACCGCGAATTTGTGTGACAAACGTGGTAGCGCCTCTGGTGGCTGGTGTACGAATAACTTTTTCTATATGAATCCTCATTTTCGCGTTCGATATTTAATTTTAAACGCGGATACTCGCACTACTCTGAACATGTTTTCCTAAATCATTTTTACTATTCACTAACTAACTCTCTAACAGTCGAATGAAACTGTAGCTTAAATTTTAGTAATTACGACAGATATACAGGGTGGCCCAAACAGTGAGGATAAAATTTTTTTGCTGGGTTTCTGACCTATAGGGGTAAGTACCCGAAAATACCCCATGTATGTTTGCCGATTTTTCGTAGTTTTCGAGTTATGATTTTTTTAAGTAAATTTGAGAATTATCGTGCAGACCCAAAATGACATAATACATTACGCACTTGTATCGCTAACTACTATTCATGGGACAAAGACTGACTTGTGCTGTTGAAATGCCACCGGGCTGATACTAGAATAATAAGAAATCCTAAACTAATTCATACATAACATAACATAATCGGCCTATATACGTCCCACTGCTGAGCACAGGCCTCACCTCAACTATGAGGTGGAACAAGCCATACTCCAACACGCTGGCTCAGTGCGGGTTGTTGGAGGGGTGTAAGGTTAGTGAGCAACCTTATTGTCAGATGTTATCAAGCCGCCCTAAGGCCTCTAAACTAATTCACTTTATATTTATTAACTATATTATGTCCAACCCACATAAACCCCAGAAATTAACAAAAGGCGTTTTTACAACAAACCAAAAATTCCACCTTTGTTTACTTGAAAGCAAGTTTCTGCTAAAAAGGCCTATTAAGCACCACGTTTTTTTTATTTTAATCGAAGCTCAGGGTTTTGAGCAGTTTTTGAGATTACTCGAAAGTTTAATTTAACTTATTTTTTTTTACTGTGATTCGCTTTCACCCCAGTTTTTTTTTATTTTGGTCAATATATTTGTACCTTAAATTAATGGCATGAAGCCGGTAATTTTATGGGTTAAAGTACAATTAATAAGGTCTATGTTACAAAAAAATAAATTAATAAGAATGCATACTATCCCAAAAAAAAAATTTTTTTTAGGATATTAGCTCGATAATTCTCAAATTTACTTAAAAAAAATCATAACTCGAAAACTACAAAAAATCGGAAAACATACATGGGCTATTTTCGGGTACCCCTATATGTCAGGAACCCAGTTTTTTTTTATCCTCAACGTTTGGGCCACCCTGTATATAATTATTTTGGACTTTCTAACTAGCTGGAGTGATGAGACATAATATTACAATCTCGATGGACAAATATTCCCAAGCCTGAAAATATTTGGAGCATATCATCATCATCATCATATCAGCCGAACGACGCCCACTGCTGGGCATAGGCCTCCCCCAAAGATCTCCACAACGATCGGTCCTGCGCTGTCCGCATCCAGCGGCTTCCCGCGACCTTGACAAGATCGTCGGTCCACCTTGTGGAGGGCCTGCCCACGGAACGTCGTCCGGTACGTGGTCGCCATTCGAGAACCTTTCCGCCCCAACGGCCATCGGTTCTCCGCGCTATGTGTCCCGCCCACTGCCACTTCAGCGATGCAATCCTTCGAGCGATGTCGGTTGTCTTAGTTCTCCTGCGGATCTCATCATTTCTGATTCGATCAAGCAGGGAAATACCAAGCATCGCTCTCTCCATTGCTCGCTGGGTGACTTTGAGCCTTCTTATGAGACCCATAGTAAACGACCACGTCTCACTCCCATATGTCATTACTGGCAACACACACTGGTCAAAGACTTTCGTCTTGAGACACTGAGGAATTTCGGACGCGAATATATGCCGGAGCTTCCCGAACGCTGCCCATCCGAGCTGGATTCGACGAGAGATCTCTTTCTCGAAGTTGGACTTACCTAACTGGACTGCCTGTCCCAGGTAAACATAGTGGTCAACAACTTCGAGTGTAATGTTCCCAACGTTAACTGGAGCGGGTGCAACATGGGCATTGAACATGATTTTCGTCTTGTCCATGTTCATCCTAAGACCCACTCTTTGAGAAGCATTACCGAGATCTTCGAGCATTATGTTCAGGTCTTCCAAGGTCTCAGCCATAAGAACTACATCATCGGCGAATCGTAGGTGTGTTAGGTACTCGCCATTGATGTTGATGCCGCGTCCTTTCCAGTCCAGAAGCTTGAAAATATCCTCCAACGCAGCTGTGAACAATTTCGGAGAAATAACGTCTCCTTGTCTCACGCCTCGCTGTAGTTGGATCGGATTAGAGTTCTGGTTCTGTAATCGGACCGACATGGTGGCGTTCTGGTATAGGTACCTTAGCACCTCGATGTACCTGTAGTCTATTTGGCACCTTTGGAGAGACTGCAACACTGCCCAGGTCTCGATCGAATCAAAGGCCTTCTCATAGTCCACGAACGCTAGGCAAAGTGGCAAGTTATACTCTTCGGTCTTCTGTATAACTTGCCGCAGCGTATGGATGTGGTCTATGGTACTATAGCCTTTTCGGAACCCGGCTTGTTCGGGAGGTTGGAAGTCGTCGAACCTGCGAGCGAGACGATTCGTAATGACTCTCGAAAACAACTTATAGATATGGCTCAGAAGCGATATGGGTCTGTAGTTCTTCAAGAGAGTTTTGTCACCCTTCTTGAAAAACAGCATCACATCGCTCCTGCCCCATGCCTTTGGCGTTCTGCCCTCGAGGATGACAGAACTGAAGAGCGTCTGGAGGACCTTGAGTATCGGCCGACCGCCCGCTCTCAGAAGCTCTGTTGTGATTCCGTCATCACCCGCCGCCTTGTTGTTTTTCAGCTGCTTGAGAGCCATCCTAATCTCGTACAGGCTGACGTCCGGGATATCTTCGGTATAGTGTCGGGTAAGCTTGGCTCTAGGGTCTTTAGCCTTGCTTTCAACAGGTGTTTAAGTGGAATACAGCTGTCCATAGAAACTCTCAATCTCCCTCAGGATTTCAGGTGTTGACGTAATGATGCTACCTGCCTCAGTTTTCAGCCTCGTCAGTTGGCTTTGCCCAATAGACAGATCTCTGGCGAACACTTTGGAGCCTTTGTTCCGCTCAATGGCCTCTTTAATACACTGGGTATTAAATTGGCGAAGGTCGCTCGTCAAAGACTTAGATATCTGTCTATTGAGTTGCCGATAACGATGGGCATCCGCTGAGTTCTGTAGCCGCATTGCGTTTCTCTGATCCATGAGTAGGAGAGTCTGGCTGGAGAGTTTCTTGGACTTCGGACGGCGGGTTTTAAAGTACTTGGACCCTACCGTACGGACAGTATCCACCACCATGTTGTATTGATCGTCCACATCGATGCTGTTCTCAAGGGCTTCGAAGCGGTTTTGAAGCTCGAGCTGAAAGCACTCGGGGTTTTGAATCTAAGCCGGTATTGGTCGGAGCGTGGATTTTATCAGTCGCGCTCTCTCAAGCTTTATGTCGATATTCAATGTGCCCCTGACCATGCGGTGATCGCTTCCTGTCTTAACAGCGTTGATCACAGCGACATCATTGAATATATGCTTCTTCGTCGACATGATAAAATCGATCTCGTTTTTGACCCTACCGTCCGGACTGATCCAGGTCCATTTGCGGCTTACGGGCTTCTTGAAGAAGGAGTTCATCATAAAGAGTTTCTCCTTCTCCATGAAGTCTGCCAGCATCTGGCCCCTATTGTTCCGTTGCCCAAACCCAAATTGCCCCACTCTCAGCTCATCACCGCAACGTTGCCCCAACTTCGCATTGAAATCCCCCATCACAACTGTGTAGTGGGTTTTATGGCTATGCATGGCTTTAGAGATCTCCTCATACATAGCCTCCACTTCGACATCGTCATGTTTCGAGGTCGGAGCGTAGACCTGAATGACATTCAGCGAATATCGTTTCGATATTCTGAGTATCAGGTACGCTACCCTGCTCGAAACACTTCCGATAGTGATCACGTTGTTGACAAGGGACTTGTGGACGATGAACCCAACACCACCTACTGACTGTTGATCGCCCTCCCGGTGGTATAGTAAGTTACCGGATTGCAGGGTTATCGAGTCCTCCCCCTCTCTTCGGACTTCAGATAACCCAATGATATCCCAATGTAACTTACCCATTGCCTCTTCCAATTCCACGAGCTCCGCGTCAAGCCTCAGTGTGCGCGCGTTAAATGTTGCCAGGTCGAGTCGTCGGTGTTGGCAGCCGGATCTCACCCGGGGATTCCTCGCACCCCCTGCCCCGCCGTTACCATAGCCGCTGCCGTAGCCAGGAATAGCGGGGCCGCCGGGGACTGGGGGCCATTTTTTAGGTTGTGCCATCATTAGGGGGGGGTTAGCCATAATCGCCACGCTTGGCAGGCGGGTTGGCGATCGCAGTGAGGCCTATTGTTATGCGGAGACGCTACTGCCCATCTCCTTATGGCAGTTTTCCCTCAGTCGGCTCTTACGACACCCACGGGAAGAGAGGGGGTAGTGCTATTCTATTTACGTGCCGGCACTACACGGCACAAATTATTTATTTGGAGCATAGTTGATGTTTAATTAAACAAAGGAAATGATTGATCGTTATTTAAACAATAATATTTATCAGTTCTGTTAACGAATGCCAATTAATGTTCTGATTATTTGATTCTAGCACATTTAAACCGTAATAATAAGTTCGATAAGCTGTTAGTTCGATAAATTGTAGATAATAATAATAGCAATTACTAACGCTCACAATGGCCGAAGAGTAATACTACTCTTTAACTCAACCAGAAATGATTTGATTGGCAGTGGAATGCCTTAGCTTATGTTGATAGTCGGGTTTCCTGAGGTTCAGTTCATATGAGTTTGAACATGCTCGTCTTGGCATTGGCAGGAAACACTTCCATAGAAATAGTCCGTAAAGCCTGGATTTGTAATGTTTATAACACAATAACTTCAATTAAAATTAGGTAGGTACTAATTAGGTACTAAAGAGGTAAACACATCATACGGTAGAAAGTTTCCTGCTTTACTCTTTATTAAATTTTACAGTTTAACTTTTTTGACTAACTCTACGAAACATAAAAAAACAAACAAGCCTATTTTTACAGGGTTTCTATGTTCCATATGTTACTATTTTGCGTTGCATTACTGTCAAATTGCGTCATCTAAGCTAAAATCTAGAAAGTGCCTTCTCAAAGTGACTCAGAAGATCTATTTCAGTCATGTTACCGGATTAGAATTCCGCATACGCACCGAGTACCGTATTAGCATACATCACAGTGATTTCCTTTTATCTCTAATAAAAGTCTTTGTGGTTGGTACAAATTATATTGCTTTCCCTTTTAATTCAGATCGCGACGGTGATGCGTCGTGAATTATAAATATGAGTATCATCTTTGCAATACTGTTGTGGGTGCGCGAGTCCATTGCGCAGCGTAGGTACGGTGCAACAAATAGACGGAGTTGACTGACATAGCAGGTGCGAAGTTATAGAACTGTCTAATGACTTAGGGATATTCACTGCTGCTTCTGCTACTAATGCATTTGTGAGCATTTCGGTGGTGCGGGGCCTGCATACATTCCTAGAGCAACCGGTAGCCAACTGGTTTCCTAAATTAAAAATCAATATCTCATTACTCAAGTAGACCATTTTACAGTACTTTGAAATCGTCGATCACTTATAAATCTTATTTTAAGCACAAAAAAAACTTACGTATTATAATACAATACAAAAAAACTACATGAATCAATGAGTATGAAGTGACTCTACCACTGTATCTACCGTCGGAAGTATGTTTCTACTGAGAAGACTCGGCAAGAAACTCAGCAATTACCCTTATTAAAAGAGGGGTGTTTTCAAAATGGATAAAGAAAGAAAGAAAGAAAGAAAGAAAGAAAATACTTTTATTGGCCACAAGGCTCATACAACAAGGACATTTTTCAAGGCATCGCACTGCATATACAAAAAAAAACATTAACTTAAAAAATAAATAAAAACAAAAACTTAAAAAAGAAAGAAAAAAAAACGTTAAAGAGCCTATGGAGTGGGGCCAACGGGGTCGCTGTCTCAGCATAGACCGCTGCAGCTAAAAGTTGCAGCGATGCTGGTATTCTGACAGGGCCTCTGCGGTGACGTCGTCGGGCAATACTACCGGAAAACAAGGAATGAAAAAATCATGAATGAATTAAAAATAAATAAATATTAATAGCACAAGTAGTGGGGGGGTGAGAACGTGACAGCGAGCAAGCAATGACAGGGGAAGTGTAAGTGGTGTGTGTATAACCTATAAAACATGAGTGCCACGCCACCACGCCACGCATGCATAGACACGTATGCAAAACGTTATCGTGATGTAATACCATTTGGCAAAATGATTGCCAAGAACTGTGAACATAATGAATAAATATCAATGAGGTGAGGGTCCGTGGGATAAAGGAATGAACCAAAAGAGTCATACAGTTTTGACATGAAATGAAACAACAAACATTTAATTCAGTGAATTTGAGCAGACCATTTACAGACCTACCAACTTATCTGTGAACTGAAAGAGGACGACACCGTCGATTCAGTGTTGCTAATTAATATAAGGTGCCTAAATTTGAGGGAGTTTTAGAAAAAAGAAATAAGTAATAAATAAAAATAATAAAATTAAATATTGTAATTATTTATAAATTAAAAATAAAATATATATATTAATTTGTGGTCAAGTAGGTACGCTAAACAGTTGTCCTTCAGGATTAATAAATAGCTTTATTTAGAAAGTGATCCAGTGAAATGAAAATCCTGCAGATATAAAGGTTTGATAGCTAAAACAGTTACTAGAGAGATAAACTAGAATCTGGAGAACTAAACAATCATACTAAATGTTCCACACTTAAAACTTTCATTCAATGTGATTCATGTAACCTCCCTGCATCAGGTACCAGGTACTATTTGCAGCATTTAGTTAAGACCGTACCTATAACCCCTAACAACGATATACTAATAATAATTCGCAGTGGTAAGTACGTACCCAATGGATGTAAAAAAAAAACAAATTGCTTTACAATTATTTATTAAAAACCACATTTACAGTAATTATGATCTTTAGATGAACCTGCACTACCGACATCATCATCGCTGTCCTGTGTAATTTATTTCTTTCTTTAAGACCTCTAGAAGGTTTTTAACAGTAGGCCTCGTTTTTGGCAGAATCAAATTCATGTACTCTCCTCCGTATAACTCCCATGTCAAAATCATCAACGTGTATGATTCCACTTTTGCGTTTTCTATCCTTGCCTTGTGTCCGAATTTTAGTAACAGTGTCATCTGCTGCATGCCCTTCTTTATCTATATTTGAAATGAGTCCTTGACTCACACCTGAAACATAGGATTTTATTTTTCATCGAAATTTGAAAACCGGCAGGTTAGTTGGCTCACCCATTTAACAAGTGACCTATTAGATGTGCGTTACCGTTACGTTAACCTACAGTAAGAATATATACAAATATTCCGTGGACTTGAATATTTGGTTAAGTATATAGGTATTTATAAAAATAAAGCTGACAACACTTACCTGTTGCAGCCGAAATTCGTTTGTATGTTTTGGTAAATGGAATAATCGGAGATCTCGCCCGAGCTTCTTCTTTAAAATAGGTTTCAGCCTTGAGAATAATGTTTCGAGCATCACTTTTAATGGCTTTCGGCATATTCAACTTTGTGAATTCTGAAATATCACAATAAAACAACCATGGTACTCAAAAATTGTTGACACGGACAGTCAAATGACATTTCAACATGGCGGTCGTAGTTCCAATTTTCGCCATTTCACAGATAAGTTGGTAGGACTGTACTGAAGGTTTACAAGTTGACGTGTAAGGGCCGGCGCCGACTATCGGCATCGGCACGCTTCAGGATTTTAAGGTGGCAAATAGCAATATACTTTAACATTATGGCAATAAAGTAGAAATTTCCGTGATGTGATCTCGTAAAAACAAAATGCATTTGTTCTGTTTCTGTTTCGGAATTTTCTACTTTATTGCCATTATGTTAGAGTATATTACTATTTGCCACCTTAAAAGCCTGAAGCGTGCCGATGCCGATAGTGGGCGCCGGCCCTAAGACTGTTATCGTCACTCTCAACCATATTATTTTGGGGAACGAAGCCAACCGTCACACAACGCTACCACATCAGAAACAGTGTACTTAGTTGTAAGTTTTTTTTGTAAAATGTGGATAAAGAGTAGTTTGCATCTATTTTCTGTGCAAAAAGGATGTTAGTTCTTGTGAAAGCCGTGCCGTGTAAGTGAACGGACACACACACCGACACCACATGAAGCGAGATCCAATGTTGCGCAAACGCGGCGTGGGAACGGGCCTGGCTCGTCTGCATGCAAAAACTGCTAGGAACCGCTTCCGACTACGTGTAAGTGAGTACGGTACTAGATTGTGTACGAGCATAAAATATGGCACTTGCCGTTATGAGTCTGCGTTTCCGTAGGTTAGATCCTGTTTGCTTGGTGGTTGTATGATTTCTTTGTGGTACAAGCTCTAGAACAAATACTTTCTTGTTGAAATGGCTTCTTTTTCTTCAGCCTAGAATCACCTACTGCTTAGCAAAGCCCTTTTAATTTCTGACGATCCCTTCCATCGGTTTAGAGCGGCCACGTGCGAGATGGCCATTCTAATCATGGGCACCATTGTTAGAGCCCACCCAGTCTACGCCCAGTGTTCTACACAACCCTGTCAAAACAGAAACTTTTGTTCATCTATGAAAGTATTTCTAAGTTCATAATGTAAATGCCATTGGCATCTCATCTTTTTATTCAGACATCCGCACCACTGACTGGCAAATCCATGTCCGCCCTATGTCTCGATGTCTGTATGACTTTTATTCCAGTTGGTTCCAGTTGTTGGCAACCTTACGACTCTGATTCTTGACATGTAACTCTGTGAAGGTTAGATCTTGAACATCGAATAGTTTATTCAAATCTAACGCTAACGAATACTGTCCACTCCAAATGCTAAAATGAGTAGGTAGTTAGAATTAAAGATTTTGAATTTCAACTGATTAATATAACCAACGATATGGTGTACCTACCTGGATGTTTGTAGCCATCGTGTTCAAGGTCATGTCCTTCCACGGAGAATCGAACGGATGTCTCTTGCAGGCAAATTGAATTAGCGTAGGATTGTTTTACAATTACATGCCTTTTGTTTCAAAATGTACACTTCCTCGGCGTTGTACTTACTAAGGTTACGAAGCAAGGCTGCTGGTTCAGGACATAGCAGTGCACTAGGTATGCCTGCGAAAACAAAAGAAGAGAGGTATTAACACATGGTTAGTTTTTACCAAATTAGTTTGTGCTGTTTTAATCATGCAAAACTAACATAACATAATCTTCTGACTCCAGTGCTAGTCACATAGTCAACAATGTAAATTATTGTTCTTTAATAGGGTTCCATATCTAAAAGCTAAAACGGGACCCTATTACCAAGCCTCCGATGCCTGTCTATCACCAAAGCTGTAACTCATAAATCGTGATAGCTAGAAGGCTGATATTTTCTTTTAGATGATGGTACGGAACCCTTTGTGCGCGAGCCCGACTCGGTTTTTCAACATAACAACATTAAAATCACTACAGAATGGTCCATGCACTGCACTCACTGGATTCAATAAAGTCAGATAAAAGTTGTTATTTCATGTTTATTTACCCCCTTATTCATAAAAACTTAAACAGGTCTTCAACAGCACATTAACTTTTGTATTGCTCTTTCTCTTTCATTCTTATTGCTGGCACCATTTGCGAGTAAGTGACACAACATGACAATTGCTTAAACTATGCTTTAGGCCCGGCGCCCATTATCGGCATTGGCAAGGAAAAGGATCCTTCGGCATCCTACATGCAAGCGCACACTATCGGCAACTATGCTTAAGCATAGTTGCCTCCTTAAGGATGCCGAAGCATCCTGAAGCATGCTCAAGGCTGCCGATACAGCAGCCTCAAGCATGCCGAAGCGGTATTTTTGTATTACGACCACATATCACGGAAATTTCTGCTTTATTACCATTATGTTATAGTATATTGCTATTTGCCACCTAAAATCCTGAGGCGTGCCGATGCCGATAGTGGGCGCCGGGCCTTAGCGTTCCTCGTCCTTATGAATAAGGGGGTTTAGTGTTAATTATTTTCTCCTGACTAACTCTCCTGATTCAAAATGAAGAGTGGAGTGTTTAACTCGGGTGAATTTTCACTCTTGGAATGGGTTTCAACCCGTGGTTAGCAATCTACTACACACATCAAAAGTGTCTAGGGATATCTCAAGCTTTTTCATACAAAGTATAGCTATTGGGGAGGCTGTAAAAATTAAAATATTGATACCAACGTAGAAATTTTTAGGACACAGAAACTGCTATATCTGCCCTTTCAGATTGTATAAAGAAATTCATTGTGGTAGCATTATTGTACAATCGTAAGGACGTTAAAAAAAAGACAGATTTTTCTTTTAAAAGGTTTCAAAATTTTAGCAAAATCAAACGTTTTTTTGTAATATTCTTAACCTTTATCTTATGCCTGTTTCCTCGAGTTATTCTAAGATAATGCTGAGCATTATCTAATATCTTTGATTTTGCTAAAATTTTGAATACGTTAATACGAGCCGTCAAAGTGTAACTTGACCTGTGGCCTGCTGCGGCCGAAGGCGCTGCAACAACGCAGTAGCCTCATCAACGTCCGTACATAGTCGTCCATTACACGCTATTTCATTTTGAAATTTACGTCATTTACTTTAATAATATAACACTGCAGGGCAGCTTTGTGGCGAGATGTAGTTGTGTAGAGATACCATAGGGTTAGAGTTCAGTTCCCTGCGGTTAGGGGCTCGAAATACTACCGAGGTGTCTCTGCTTGTCGTAGGAGGGTCATTGGGGCTTCTTGTGCGTGGGTCTCCACGCACTTCATAAAACGATCCAGAGGAAGATGACACTCATGTCTGCGGACACTGTGGTCGGAGTTCTCGTGCACTGGGTTGAGCTTGCGTTACTGTATTGCCTGACGCAAAAAAAAGAGTTGTTGAAATGAGAGTGTACAGTGGAAGTAAAAAAAAAATCAAGATAGCTTTCGATCAGTAGGTAGGTAACTAGAATTTGTTACCGCTTACCTACTTATGATACTTCTATACGATACGAACGAGATTAGAGTAAGTTCCACAGTTGGATCATAATCTTGAAAAGTACATTCAGCGTGAGCAAGCGCAAAGTGAGGCCTTGACCAGGAAGGCGAATTCGCCGCGAATGTCTTCGCGCGAGTACGCGCGAATGTTGCGTCGACAAGCGATTTGCAACGCGTGCGTTTTGGGAGGGATTGAGTAGTTCAAATTATGGAGTGGTTAGCTTACCGTCGTTGAAAGAGAAAAAACGCAGAGAAACTAGAAAGTACTTAGTACATCCTATTCTGTATGATAGGATGACTCATAATACTATGAGTTTAGGACATTATACCCAAAATTAAGACAGCATGAAAATACGTTTTTTAATTACTTTCGTATGTATTCCGTTTTAAAGTTCTAGTCCCGTAAGCGGATGACTCCATGTCCCAAATTGCCGGTCTTTTCTCTACTTCGTCTATGAAGAATTCTGTATCAAAATGTTGCCGCTCCATTATCCCTAAATACGTGCGCTCGCAGCCAAATTCGCGCGTTTACTGGACGCAACCCAGTGGTCCCTAGTATCTCGACTCGCGTGTAATACGCGCGAAGTGCGCGCGAGTCGAGAGTCTAGCGTATTGCACGCGATTTACGCGCGAACTATCAACTGTCGCGCGTTTTGTGGACGCAATGTATTGGCTGCTAGTATCTTGCCAACGCGCGTATGATTTTACGCGCGTAGGATTCGCTACGAATTCGCCTTCCTGGACAAGGCCTGAGCAAATTTTGGCTATGATGTGGTCCGAAAAGTGGGTCAGAAGGTATTCAAAAATAAAAAGGACGATTTTTCACAAGGATTCCATTTATTTACCTCAATACAAGTCACATAACCAATAAATAATTTTAACACATAACTACAGAACGTTCACAATATTAATTAGGTACATTAATTAATTACCTACCACCGACTTATTACATCCTGCAAGCTAAGTTGGCAGTTGCCGATTTTGAAATGCAAGGAAGTATTTCATAGGCCCTTCGTACACAACGCTACGCAAATCTTCGCCTGATCCCTTTTGGTCGCTCCGATACCAAAAGGGTCAGGCGAAGATTTGGTTTTGGTTTGGTTTTAGTAGTCACCGCGATACTATTTTAGTTTCGTAATCAGGTACACGTGGCCAACGCGTTTGAAGAACAACATTAGGGGCCATCCAGAAAGTACGTCGCACGTATTTCATGATTTTTAGACCCCTCCTTGTCACAGTTGGTCACATTTGTGGGACCGCACCCCTTCCTAGTGTGACGTCACAAATTTGTAATTGTACATCAAAATATTTGAAATATGAACTCGTCATCAAAACAATTCAAACCTTATAAATGTGATATCCTTATACCCCTTGTCACACCATTTGACATCTCGTCGACCCCCTCCCTACCCCCTTTGTCATGTGACGTACTTTACGGATGGCCCCTAAGGATCGAAGACTTGCGAAGCCTTGGGTACGAAGGGGCTTAATCGCACATCTACCAAACACATCACATACAATACGACAATCCGTAACACTATTAATCTACAAGATCTTTGAAATTATATCTTGAGAGCAAATAAATCAAGACATTGTTCACGCTTTAGGAAACGACATTTTATGGTTGTACAAAGTCGTTGAATATTCAAACATAGCCATTAACTTAAAAAATAATAGGTACCCCACTTCATATAATGGAACGTTATAAATCACTAAATAGATTTTGGGGCAGTTTATACCATGATTTAGCTATTCACTTATTTATCGTTTCCAAAAGACCTGGGCCCCAAGTCTGCTAATTTAAGAACGCTTCAATTGTATCGTAAATGCGTCTCAAAAGTCAAATTTGACACATATTCTATGAAAAATATGTCAAATTGGACTATTTAGACTCAATTACTATTATTAAGTAAGGCTTCATTTAGCATTATTCTTGTTAAAATTTGGAATCCTGGATCATTGTATTAGAGTAAGTCTTGTTAGTGACCTAATAAATAAATAAATAATTAAATTACAATTCAATTGAAGCGTTCAAAAATTAGCAGACTTGGGGCCCTGTTGTGTTATCAACTTATTAAGTCCTTGAAACATACTTTTCTAACCGACATTATAACTAGATTTATTTGATCTCAAAATTCAATATTTTGTGACTGAATGATGGCGAAATCACGAACTGTATGATTTATTTTTATTTTACAATACTTTGAATAATTCTCATAAGAGTTCAACAAAATATTTGAACCAAGCGATGATAGATATGAAAATGACATTTTGTGGATAATGTTATAGTTCTATTAACATTATAAATAAATACTTTGCTTGAGTAATATTTATTTATCTAACAATTTGAGATACTTTGACCATTTTCAAATCCAATTAGGGATTTCTTATTTTAGGAAATATGTTTTCAGATTAACAACAATACTTAAATATCAATTTATATAATGTAAACTTTATAAGTAAGTATATCTAAATTATCTTGCTTTGTCCTATGGCAAATAAACGGTTTCAATATAGGATTTTAATAAAACGTACAATGCAATATGCAGTATCGATTGGTCCTTACACAATAAATACAATCTAGTAAATATTTAGGTAGATTCGAAGATAAAATTTAATTTTAGAGCACAAACGAAATGAGTTATACATAACTTAGGTTTTTTTAAAAGAAAAGATTTCCAAATGGTAGGTGAAGTAAATACTTTCCCAACTTCTTTCATTGATATATTCAGTCATCAAAAGATTTTTTTTGAAGTGTGAAGGAAGATATTGATTTCTGAATTGCAATACACATCGATAAAACATCAAGTGTGATTATTCTAATTCTATACCATGGATGGCCTGCTCATTGGCGCCTGAGTTCACTTTATAAAACATGAACCCTTCTATAAAACTCTCTACACATAGCGACATAATTATAAATTGCTACTACAATGTATGTATGTATACATAACGCTTGGTTAAATTATAATATTTAATGATTAATCATTATCTATGAGAGAAACACCACCACATTCTTAGCAATAGTTTAAGAATACACTCTGACAGGTTTTAGTTGAGTAATCATATGAATCTATATGTTAACTATTATTGGTAACTTAATTGTAATAATGATACAAATCTACTTTTTATTGCAATCGGTACACATAACCATTGTGAATTACAAAGTTTTGTGTACTGTTTGCAAATAAATGTAAACCACAAAATGGTGCATTACATAAACCTAAATCATAAGAACCCGTTTTCAAAAGAATTAATGTATTTAATAGGAGACCTACGACAGACGAATCAGTAATATTATATCGCGGACACAGTGCACAGCATACCTCGTGCAGAACTTAAAGGGTATGTTTACTTAAAGACAGAAATTTCCATCAATTTTCAGTAAAATACCATTGCGTTGCGTATGGTCACATTAAAAAATAAAACTACTTAATAGTATTCAAAACCAAAACTAATAACTAGCGAACGAGCAAACTGAATAAGCGACAAAAACCATCGTGAAATACAACGTAATTTAAAATCACAAATAATCATCACCAAACTTAACAAATCCTAAGCGAAAGCTTCTATATTAAGCTATGGCAACGCAAAAGATTGTTTACAAAATATGCGTCGTCGCGTCATCGGAACCGAAATGACATGACATGGAATTCGATATTAAAGAGATACATTGAGTTCATTACGATGAGAAAAGTCTTCTTCTTCTTGATTTCATGGCAATACCTGTGTTTACCACATTTCTGCCAGTATCACGTAGTTAGCCATTACAAGGTACGGAAATGAGAAGTCAAACATGTAATGAACTCATTCGGGTTTGACGCAAATGGTATACTTCGCATCTTGTAGGTGCAACTACCATGCTCAATACGGCGCATTTTGTAACATGTGCACTGTTCAGAAGGAACACTTTGCAAAATTTACTTCTCTCATAGAGTACTTTTTCGAGAATTGCGGAGATTTGGAAAATCGTTTTTCGAAGTGCAACATTAGAGCATGGCGTACGAATTGCGTCAAACCTTTTCGGTCAAATGTTATAGTTCATCGAAGCGTTTAGCGAACCACTGAATAATAATGACTTGCCCACTTCTAGGGATTTGATATTGCCTTTTTCGTAAAGGCGACGATTTATGAAACCTTTTTATGACACCCTTGCATCATCGAAGCTAGGTCCGAATTCTCTTTTGCGTTGCCAACTATATAAACCTATTTAATACAGTAACAAAGAGTTAATATCTATAATTTTAACACTAATTTTAAAAACAACTGAATTAATTGGAGCTGAAATTTTTGATAGTGATGAAGGAAGGCAAAATTATTTTCTAACTAGATGGTGCCCACTTTTTATACTACGTTTTTTCTTTTCCTTATTTGTTGTTAAACAAATCTTGACCAATAGCAATGATTTTATATTACGGGATGAAATAAAATAATTTTACTAAGTATTTTAAACAGTTACGTAAACTTCCAAAATTTAGCACATGGAACAGTCGTTTCGTTACTCAGTCTAAAGCATTAAAATAAAATGCAATATCTTTGCAGTCTATTAAGAAAACAAAATTGTTCATTTCAATGTTTTTTTTATAAACCAGTATAATTGGATGTACGTAGCAATAGTTAGATAGCATCCATTAGCTTATCAGCTGGTTTTCAAACATTTTTATAATCTGCATTTTATATATTTTTGCGATCAATTCAATATCACAGAGTTAATTTGTATTTAGTTTTTCTTTGAATTTATCGATACATACTAAGTCATACGTGATATAAAGAATAACCGAGATATAGTGAACCAAAAAATAAAGGCAAAACTCACCGGTGAGGTGAGTGAGAGGTGTGAACCCTATTTTTGATTTTTCCAAATGCCTTTTAGAATTCACAAACACGCAACGTAGTTGAAGATTGTCTATCATGATGAATACCTAGCAGAAATAAAATATTGCACATGTATTTTCGATTCAACAGTTTGAAAACTGCACATAACTTGACACATTGGTGAAATTATCGTAATACGTATATTACTCTAGCTGGGTACATTCGAGAAAATAAAAAGAGAGAAATACAATATTTTCTCTCTATTTCTACCGCACGTAGCCTCAAATAAAAAATCATAATAATTCGAGAAATATTTAAGCGGTTAAGAAGCACAAGCTTGAATATTTTTTTAGGTTTTTTGCAGGTACAAAAAGCCACAGGTCAAGTTACTTTCACTCACTTTGACAGTTCGTATCCACTTTTCCCAATGCACAAAAGGCGTTTGTTAACTGCTATGTATCGCTTGACGTGTAGCCTTCTGTACACACATAATTATAACGTATCTTAACTTAATTTATATTTATTCATGAACACCGAATGAGGTGCGTCGGAGCATTGTTGACATATATGATAGGTAAAGAGCATCTTCACAGTGATTGAATTGAATGTGGACCCTACATTCGTATGTAGTTTTTGGAGTCGGTCTACGACTGGGCCCAAGTTGTGAGGAACGATTATAATTTTCACAAGTCCTGCATTAACGCCTGCACTTGTTTATTAGTTAACCGGCCTGATATGCCGTTGACTGTACATTGGGGCCTTATCCGACGCCCGCCATTCGGTCTAAGTAGCGTTTCAGACGTCGCTAAAGGGCTTCACTAAGGAGTCACTATACTGAAGTTTATACACAGTCCTAATCATGAACGCTGGCATACTTTGTCCAAGTTCGCTGAAGATTTAAGACCCGTTGCACAAAGTCCAAGTGAGTAAGCACGGAATTAATAAACTTGCTTAAAAAAGAGTATTATAAACTGCAAAGTAACTAATTGATTTCCTTGGTCTTTGTATAACAGTCTAATAATCTTAACTGGATGGTATATACTCAATAAACGTACATTTAAGGCGTTTGTTCATAATCCGAACTGTGGTTTTAAGGATCTATAAATTTCTCTATTACGATCTATTTTAACGTTATATTAGTTTATTTACTACAACACGCACTGATTATCGGTACAGCTTCATTTTGTTTCGTTTCAAGGTGGAATAAATAAAATATATTTGCTATAACATTATTGTAGTATCATTTACTTTGAAGCGTATTTGGTGAGCATACTGAAGGTTAATTTATATTAAGAAGTAACTTTAACACACCCTTTGTCCCATGAGTCACATGTGATTCATAACATTGGTTTTTTAATTGTGATATTTAACTGACAGGGAACGTGTTAAAACTTGGGGATAACCATTCTCTGTCGCGAATTTAACGGATGTCTTCTGGCCAAGTTTTAAACATTTTAAAAATATTATCCCTGTATGTATTAAATAAACTAGAAGTAATTTATTGCTCATAAATAAGGCATTATAAAGTTACCGACATCATAGTAAATGATTCTGCAATCACAGACTAGAATTATCTTTTTATTTCAAGGTAGGTACACTAGATATGTCAAACCTTAGAGCACCGTTACACTCGACCGAAAGAGCGCTTTCACATTTTGACATCAAATGAATACTTTATGACGGCGTTTATAAAAACGCAGCGTTCCACCTGTCGAGTGTAAAGTCCCACTTACAATTTTAGTGTTCAATATTGTTTAATTTATATTATAATAAATATATGAGATACCTCGATTGAATTAGGGAGCTTAGGGTATCAAGTTGAGTATATTCCTGTGTTCGAGGGATTCCTTCAGGGCGTAGAACAGTTGTAGTTGTTGTTCTGGTTTCAAGTTGTATACCTGTGTAAATTAAATAGTATTATTAAGGCTCGAGTGCTCGGTCTCGGTCTCGGCTAATTCTCTAACTGAGAACTGAGAGAATCTAACTCGGTATCAGAGTAAGTTATGTGAATGTAAGGAAAATTAAGTTTATTTTAAATAAATTAATATCACTGGACACTATTTTGTACAGCGCCATCTAGTTAAAATTAAAAGTTACGTTCTAATGAAAAAGACTATTTCTGCTGTTTGGCATATAATGCTACTTCCCAGTATTTGATCATCATAATAGCCCGAGGTAGCGCAATAACAAAGTGAGAGATTTTTCTCAAAATCAACAGGTTCGATTCCTGGGAAAGTCATCCTTTCAAAATCTGAGTATGCAGTCTTTTTTTCATGTAACTATAGTATTTCCAGTATATCGAAATCTCTAGCAGTGCGCGAGCATGAGCTGAATTTAAAAAAACTATGCAAATATTTTTTTGCACCTGACCTATTTTTTTTTTGGAAGAAAATTATGCATTTTTTTATTTATTTATTAAATTGCCAAAGGTTGGAGCATACCTGCTGAAGCAGCTTCTGCGGCGTGGCGGTGCGGATGAAGCTGGTGATGTAGACGTTGACGAAGGTCGCCATGAGGAACTGGCAGTCGAAGCGGTCCATGATGCCACCGTGGCCGGGGATCACGTCGCCGAAGTCCTGCGAGGGTACAGATGGTGACAATGTGAAGACTCAGATGCTTTTTTTATGGGAACTCAAAGTATCATTTTTAAAAATGGTTGAGCGCGGAAAACCGCCAGCTACATTAAAAACTTAAGAAAAGTAAATGATTCTCGTTTTTGTTTTCTTTTTTTATTGTTTTTTTTCTGTATTATTCTTATTCAAACTGTCTCATTTTTGCGCTGGTATGAAAATAGAAAAACATTACGTTGTAGTCGTATATTTTAATAAATATGTACTTGAGATTATAGCCCTTCCTAAAACACCATTTGAAAAAGCATTCATTCAATGTTTTTTTTTAAATCAACAGGTTTCTTTTGCTGGCTCCGAGAAATAAATAAAAAAACATCACTTAATATCGGACTGGTTGTTCACTCCTACCATTCCCGAACCTCACCGTTGCTTTAAAATATATTAATTAATAAGTGCTATTATAAAATTGATGATTTCTTTAATGATAATTTTAAGTAGTAGATCTGCTTAGTTTTAAGAAATACATTTTAACTATTGAATATTATATTGTGTCATTTGTTATTTCAACTTTTACATGCCTTGGACTGGCAGAATATAGATTTGTACTGTAAGCACAAATGTATTATTAACCTGTGTGACCTGTATTCTGTGCAAATAAAATTTATTATATTCTATTCTATTTTACAACTGCGATCGTTCCTCGAAAAAAACTATGTATATTATCTATTCCGTGATAAGTCTTACCTTGATCTTGAAAGCGCGCTTGAAGCCAGAAGCGAAGAATCCTCCGAACGGACCAATCACAGAGCTGAATATGCTGAGGGAGAGCGAGTGGATCATGAACGGGTAGATGGTGATCTTCTCCATGCCGATCTGAAAGAACAATGAGGAAATGTGTCAGCGCAGGTTTTAAAATCTTAACGTTGCATTAACAAACTATATTATGGTGGTCCTCTAAACTGCCTCTGTCCTCTAAAATGGTATTCCGGCGGGCGCCAAAACTTACTTCTCACGTAGTGAGCTTTAAAGTTCAATTTCTTGCGACTGTGGTCGTTTGAGAGAAAAGAACTAAGCCAAATAACTTTTTTTTATCTACATACAAAACGAGAGAAAATACTATTTCGGAATGAAGCATATTAATGATTGAAGTAAGCTCGAAGTACCGAGATGCGAAGTGGCATGCCCCTGCTATCAAAATGTATTTTATATAACACTCTTTAAAATAAAGTGTAACTGTTGAGTTTCTTCCCTCTTTTGAATGAATGTACTTGAACAAAGAAATTAATTTTATATTAATGGTTGGGCCCCGTGTGGCGATCAAAGTGTGCACCCGAAATTCGAACGATTCGTACACCTGAGCAAAGCCTTGACTGTGTTGACAGTCAGAGACGACACTTCGTAACATGTATCTGTCTCGTTTACGCTCTAGTAAATAATCATACTGTCTTGTTCACACGTTATAACACGGTCAAATTAACTGCGTCGTACCCCGTGGACAATTTTTGACTTCGCGTCAGTCCAGTACTGGCATAACCTATCTACGAATACCTATGTCTGTTTTATAGTAATATCATAACAGGGTTCTTTACATTTGGGAATTCGAGGGAAAAGTAAGACCGTATTTGATAGACACCGGTCTAATGAAGATCCCGCCACAGGCAAGATTAAATCCTCCGAATGGCTGAATTCAAATATTATGAAAATACCTAATATACCTAAATATTGTTTCAGAATACATACTAGCATTAGTTAAAACTTACCACTTTCATAAGAGGCTGCACAAACTGCGGAGGAATGTATTCTTGAAGTCGGAACAGCAGCGACGGTTCACAATCCATGGTCATGCGGCCCAGGGACTCGGAGTACTCGATGGGGCACACCAAGTACGGGTATTGAGACATCATGTAGGAGATCTGGAAGTAGAAATACTCGATGACACGCTTATCATACAACCGAGAACTGATTTGGTGTCATTACACATTACTAACAAACAATTTATAGCCAAGATAAGATCAGGCTAAGATCGTAACAGATTGGAGCCCACCAAGACAAACTAGGCGGTGGCAGACCGAGACGCAGATGGCGAGACGAGCTCGATTCTTTTTCATCTAATTGGCCGGATGTCGCAGGCAATAGAGAGGCATGGAGAAGTGGAAAAGAGGTTTTCACTCAGCAGTGGGATTAAAACGGCTAATATAATATAATAATAATAATTTAAAGCCATTGTTAAGAAATTGGCTACTACACTAGTAGTCGCAGATTCGATCCCCACCTAGGACATACTTTCGTGTGTATAAACATGGTCTCTACAATTTTTTAATTGTTGTCTTTTTATTTCAGCTGCTCGAATTGGTCTGGGTGTTCTATTATGTATCTTTTACAAAAATAAGTAGATAAGAGTATTCATTCTACTAGTGGTGTTTTGATTTGAATATGTTTTTTACCTAAAAAAATTAAATAAATAAAGTTAAAGACTGTCTAATAAATCGACTGATCTCATAAAATGTATCCTAAATCCTAATAAACAAAAAGGTTTTTTATTTATCATCTCTGCCAACAATTATTTCTATTTTTTTTTTGTTGTACAGAGGCGCTCACACCAACCTTTACATAGGGGCACCTTATGCTGTTGATGTAAGACTCATTTTGCAATGGTTTTGTAAAGGTTGATGTGTGCGCCTCTGTACGTCTGACAATATGGTCCAGCGCTGGTGGGTTTCAAGTCAATATCTTCTCCATTCACGTTAAAGTAACATTTTCACTATGAAAACTGACCACAAGTCCAAAGATGACAGTCGAAAACCCTCCTCCGATGAATCCCTCCCAGGTCTTCTTAGGGCTGAGCTTGATGAGCGGCGTCTTGCCGAAGAAGAAGCCGAAGACGTACGCCATCACGTCATTGCAGATGATCATCGACACCGGCACTATGAACCAGATGAGACCTGAAACCAAAACATTTTTATATATTTTCATACACAAATAGACAATATAGCACAATGATATTTAAAAGAGGTATAGTCGTAGATACGTTATGTCAGTACTGACGCGGAGTCAAAAATTGTCCCCTGGCCTATGTACCTATGATTTGACCGTGTGTACAAGATAGCATGATTATTTACTAGAGCGTAAACGAGACAAATACATGTTGCGCAGTGTTGTCTCAAACTTTCAATGCTTTGCTTAGGTAGTCAAAAGTCCTGATTTGTCCTGTGCCATTTTTCTAGTACAAGTAACCTATCTACGTATTTATTTTTACTAATGAAAACATTGATATGGCATAGCAAAACATATTAATCACGAAAGAAGTCAGATGCACGCATTGATATGAAGACAACACACACCCAAAGTAGGTCCAATGGACCTACTTTCAAGGCAATATGACAGCGACATGTTTATGTGCACGTCATCTACACGTCATTGTCATGTGCCAGTTTTACCTGTCTTCCTCTTCTTGATCATTTATATCAATGGAGGCACGCTGACTGTTGGATTGTGGACAGAACTATCAGATTCAAAAGCCTTTAATGTCCGAGCGTGATTTTCTTTTCTTAATTAAATGCAGAACATACAACACATATTTTACAGGGTATAATTTGGTTTATTGGAATAAACAATATCAAGAAGCGCCTAAGCGGTAGACAATGTTCTCCGACGTTACGATAAATCACATTTCAACGAGAACTGGTTCAGCTGATGACAGGCAATCAACAAGATTGTCTCAAATGGCCTGGCCCATTTCGGTGGTACGGTCAGCAACACAAGTAGTTGCAAACTTTAGTAGGTAGACAGACAACATCAGTAGGCCTAGCACGAACCGATAACGTTTTGGTAATCGAGAAGTAAACGATACTTTTTTTTCATAAAGACATAGGTAAAAGAAAAAAAGTATCAGCCTACAGATCAGGCCACCAAAAACTCTCCCTCCCTTGTTTTTTCAACAGGTTTTTAACTTATGCATATCTATCAGGCTCTCCTTTTACATAGGCACCGTGTATTGAATTTCTCATAAACTTTTGAGATGTAGTTTTGTAAAAAATGGCTGAGTAAAAAGAAAGCCGTGTTATCTCTTCACCAAGAAAATCTTTATTAATTGACATAGTTTTGCCGCCAAAAGCGTGCACGTGAAAAAAAAGGTAATAAAAAAGTTAGGTCTTCTTTTTCATAAAAAAAGTTAAATAAGGCAGTGGACACATCAGCGTTTTCCTAAACATGCCCCCGGGCGTTGAAAGAGGCTCTTTCAACCAAAACAGACGTATATTGGGCAGATCTTGCTGAACGAAGTGAACAATCTTCTAATGGTTCCACTGCTAGTCTTGATATCTGCCACCAGATTGATCCCATCAGCACCAGGGTAAACTTCAACAATGCGACCCAATTTCCATATAAAGGGTGGAAGTTAGTCCTCCTTGACAAGAACAAGGTGAGACTTAGAGTGGTTGGAGCGCCATAGTTGGCAATATTGTGGTTCATTGACGTATCTTCGTCTTTGCTTCACCTTTCTCCAGCGTGTGATCTGAGTTGTTCTTGATCCATGGAGGGTCGTCGTTGTGGTGATGGTGTCATTATGAGGGACAGGAACTGAAGTTATAGATCTGCCAACGATGAAGTGGCCAGGCTTCAGTGACGGTAGATGACAGGATCCGATGAGGGTGGTGTAAGAGGTCGGGGGTTCAGGACCGCTTCGATTTGGGTAAGTAGGTAGGTACAGTGATCAGTTCCTCGTAAGTCAAGTTACAACTTCCCAATACTCTTAACAATTGAACTACCGTTATAACATTAGCTTCCTACAAGCTTCCAAAATGCGGAGAATGAGGAGTATTCAAAATTAAAATTGATGCTTTCATTTCATCATTGCATCAGGTAATGAACTGCAGCTAGCTGTTTTAATGAACATTTCGTTAAGTGCACCTACAAATGAAGTAGATAGATGTCTCTGGGTTTACCGCAATTAGATTTAATCTTCGCAATGCTGACAAAAAAAAACAATTGCTAATTAGGTCACCTACCAGTTCAATGTGAATTGCCTTGGTGGTAGAGCAGATAAAAATGACAATGTAGACTTTGACGATTTCACAACCTAAGTCTGCGCTTACACATTCAAATGGATGTCCACCTGGACTGATCCGCTGCTGTGGCAAATGACGCATGATTGGTGATGACATTTGCTTTCATTCGAGTACATCTAACACACTGAAAATAAGTACGTTTAGCTAGACTATGACCTCTGGTGAGCTAGTAAGATTGTCTCAAAGAAGCCAGCAATTTTACATTTAAACGTAAATAACAATTAAGTAAATTGATGAGTGGACTGTATAAGTATAGGATGATAAATTGTAATAAAATGATGAATTTGAATTAACTAAGCGACTGCCGAAGTGCTAACATGCACAGTATGTGTAAAAACATTGAATTACTTTAAGACGGCAGCGCTTGTCTTTCTAATAACAATCTTTAATTCAGAAAAGGATACTGATTGAGAAATTTCTATAATAAATTTAAACGCGTCTTGCAGTTCATCAGAACTGAGATAATGGGTCGATACCATTTTATTTTTACCTAATTAAATAAATCTTAAGTAATAAGTGATGGTGCAACTTATAAGTTGAAAGAGTTTTCCAAATTTGTTAATGCTGCAATTATCATGCATGAAAATTTAGGGCTTTAGCCTTTGGATCTGCGTTCTAATGAGAACAAGCAACGCTTAGCTCTCTGTAATTAATCGCCTAACACTCGGCGCGTTTGTATAAGAGGGACTTTGTCACAGAAGCGACCATTAGATACATAAGTTGTATTTTTAAAAAAGTGTTCCTCACACTTTTGCTCCTCAGAGTATGATGACTGATGGCCAACTTCTTTAAGTTGCCTAAAACAGTTTAAGTTGTTTCGGGTGTCATCATTTAAATAAGTGTGACTGGTGGAATCAACTCTTGTAAAATTACATAATAGCGGAGATGAATTTTCATGACTGCTTTTAATAGGGCCAGCAACTATCCAGCCTAATTTGGTTTCCCAAAGAATAGGTTGGTCCACAGCTAAAGTGATTTTCTGTGACGCAAGTAAATCCCAAAATAAGTTACAACCTATAATCATTTCCACGTCTGAGGGCTCATAGAACCGAGGATCAGCAAGGACAATGCCTTTAGGAATGTTAAGACGTGAAATATTAACTGGTCGGCTAGGAATCTTAGTTGTGATTTTTGGTAGAACATAGCACTTTATGTTTTTACTGAAATTTCCATTTAATGAATTAATTGAAACACGACACATTTGTGACGTATGCGTTTCTGTTTTATTAATACCAAATATTGGTTTATGAACTTCTTCAAAAGGCAAGTTCAAAGAACGACACAACTTCTCTGTAATAATGCAAGATGAACTAGCACAGTCTAACAGTACACGTACAATTCGGTGAGTGTTAGTTTGACTATTAAAAACTTTAATCAATGCTGTTGACAGTAAAACATCATGGTCCGCCTCAAGCGGCACCTCTGCACAACGCGTGGTTAAAGTTAAGTGCATAGGTAACCGATCCTGTGTTAACGTATCTGTGGACGGTTTGGTACTATCAATTGCATTAGCTGAAGTGTTAGTTACCTTTTTAAAATCAGATAAATGAATTAAGGTGTTGTGTTTACGTTTGCATATTTTACAGCCATACTTTTTGCAATGGTTTGCATAATGACCAGTGCGAAAACAGTTATAGCACACTTTAAACTGTGGTATCAATTCGAACCTTTGTTCGTTACTGAGGCTTAGAAACTGTGTACAGTTAAATAGCTGATGGTCACCATTGCAATTAGGACATGGTTTAATAGATGAAGTGCTGTTGTTACAACTCTCATCTGACTGAGCTTGCGATGTTCCGACGGAAACCATGGTTTTCAGTTTCATATTATCATTATTCTTAGTAGAAGTAAATGGCATGTTATTATTAGACAGCTGGTGAGTAGGATTAGAATGACGTGATATTTCTAAAGTTTCAAGCAAATCAGACCTATTGCGCATGAAATCAAGAAAATTGGTTAAAGCAACACGATGATTTTTATTAAGTCGACCCTTATACTCTTCCCATTCCCGAAACGTTTTCTGATCAAGTTTGCGTGTGATAATGTGAATAAGCAATGTATCCCAATGCTGAGTGGGCTCACCTAAAGATTCTAACGACCGCAGATTTTTATTAAATTGATCAATTAAACGTTTAATACTCACAGAAGACTCGGTTTTAATAGAATCAATGTTAAACAGAGCCGATACATGATTCTGAATGAGGAGGCGCTTGTTATCAAACCTTTCACACAACAACTGCCATGCTACAGAATAGTTAACAGCCGAGAACTCGATTGACTGTATGACCACAGCAGCAGATCCTTCCAGGGATGCCCTGAGGTAGTGGAACTTGTTGATGTCATCGATGTCCGCATTTGAATGTATAAGGCTGGTATAAGTGTCGTGAAACTCGAGCCAATTGTCGTAAGCACCACTGAATTTTGGCAACTGAATGATAGGCAACCTAACTAGTTTGTGGTTGTTTGCTCGAGAACCTTGCTCACTAACTGAACTAACATCAGACTGCTTACTAACTGCACTGACTGCGAGAAGATCTTGCGCGCGTGCTAATAATTTGAAATATTTCGACTCAAACTCGTTGCGTTCAATAATCTGAAGATCTATATCGTCGACTAAGCACTCCATTTGCAGCTGCACATTGTCATATTGTTCAAATATCAATTCAAGCTTACCAATTCTTAACTGAAGTTCATTAACCTGCTGCGGATTCAAAATACTGCTAAGTTCATTTAAGTAGTTAGCAAATGAAGTCAAACGGCCCTTGAAGCTGGCTCGCTTTTTTATCAAATTCTTCTGCTCTTTCTCAGTATCTAACCTGTCAATTTCCTCTCTCTCAGTCATTTTGGAGACTTGTAATAGTGGCTGTGTCTGAAATAATTATATTATAAATTAAAATCAGTTTTTAACAAAAGACTCAGTGAACCTACAGGACAATTTGAAAAAATGAATTAAGTTTAAGGTATAACTTCAAAACAAGTGAAATGAAAAATTACATGTAAAATGCAAGTTGAATTGACATTGACTTTTTACAAACTGCTTAGGAAAATATAGACTTCACAAACAACAATGTTGTATTATTTCGCAAATAACACTTTTGTGCCTAAGTATACATAGAAACAATAACTTCAAAACAAGAAACAATTACTATTTTGATAAAAGATTAAGTACAGTTTTACATTAATCTAAAAGTGAAAAGTTAGAAACATATTTTGTTTAAAACTGTTAATATATCACAATGTTAGTTACTTTATAATTTATTACTATTTATTAAGTATGAATAAAGAATAAAAGATAACAATATTAATTTACGCTTCCTAACAAACACTAAAATTACTCAACCTACATGAAACTACAAATTATGAGTATTGGGTTAAAACTAATAATAGGAACGCTGATCACACTTCCCTTGAATATCCGTTTCGCTTGGACCATGTATTGAATTTCTCATAAACTTTTGAGATGTAGTTTTGTAAAAAATGGCTGAGTAAAAAGAAAGCCGTGTTATCTCTTCACCAAGAAAATCTTTATTAATTGACATAGTTTTGCCGCCAAAAGCGTGCACGTGAAAAAAAAGGTAATAAAAAAGTTAGGTCTTCTTTTTCATAAAAAAAGTTAAATAAGGCAGTGGACACATCAGCGTTTTCCTAAACACACCGCTTTGCCGAAAAAGAACACCTTGAACTACAACTTGCGATGGTGCAAACAAACTTTGTAAGTATGTTTTTATTATTGTTTTAGCATTTTTCATGCAGTATCTTTACTTACTAAAGAGTTGAAAACCAGAAAAAGACATTTGGTCATGTTGGCATCAGGCAGGACTTGAACCCGCATCTTTCGCAAACCGGGCGACTGCACCACCAATTATGCTACAGAGACCATTAACAGATCGGCCGAATCTTTCTGGTATATTTTACCCTATGAGCCAGGTACTATATGGTACAGGAACTAGGTAGGTAGGTAGGTAATTTTGTAAGTACGCACTTACATTACGTGCAAGGTGTACTTTTTATTTTATTTCCTTCAAAATCTTTGCGTCTACTTGTGAACAGGTTTGACAACTGGTCTGCTCAGATCCACTCTCTTTTAAATCACTCAAATTGGGCCATTCAAGACCGAATTACATAAAACGGTATGGTTCTGCTTTTTACTTATTTTCAAAATGATACGACGACACGATGTCTTGTGAGGAACATGTAATCCATCGGCAGAGGCTGAAAATACTACCCTTAAGCTTTAGTTTAAGAAGTCACGTCTGCGTCTAATATTTACGTTAAACGAAATTTTATACAACTTATGTCAAATAATTGACGTATACGCTAGCGTCTGTGTAAGCGAAAACTCATGGTAGGTCACGGTGGGGACCCGGGGTATTAGGGCGTTGCGTTGCGACAACGCCACGAAACTTATATCACACCACGTCTTTTCTTACTACACAATGTTTAAGATCTATTTTTATTCATAATCTATAAAGACGACCGGGTTGTGTAATGGTTTTGAAGCTGGCTAATACACATAAGGTCGCAGGTTCAATCCCCGCAGAGTACAAACTAGCGTGTTCATGAACATGTAGGTTTGCATTGGTCTGGGTTTTTCTTATGTATATTAAGTATATGTTTACAAAAAAAAAGTATGTTTATCCGTTGTCTAGTATCTCATAGGACAAGCGATTGAATTGCTTAATTTGGGGCATCTAGCGCCATCCAGGCGCTGTGTGGAATAATTATAAGGAATTATTGCTTCAAAACGTTGATATCAGCAATTTCCGGTCTGGGATTTGAACTCATGTCTCTGGATTTCACTTGTAGGTGATACAAAAAATAGGTCAACCACACGTCACAGACAGACAAGCCAATGTTTGACTTGTTTTGATAAAGAGATAGCTAAGATAGCCCTTCCCAGAGTGTAACGAGCAAAATTTCTTTGCCCTCCTATAAAAACAAGGATTTCTGACTGGAACTCGCGTATTGAGTTTTTTAGGTTTAGCGTTCATAGTTAATTAAGGTATGGTGCTATTATATGCACACTGTTGGCATTTCTAATGAATAAATAGATATAATAAAATAAAAAGTTGTATGGAGCAGTCACAGGGATGTAACTAATACCTCCGAATTTTGGATCTATTCCTTTCTAATACCAAAAACTAATACCAATGGTATTTGTTTGTAATCGTAATAATTTTCTATTCCGGACGAATACCAAAACTACATTGAAATATTTAAAATTTGGTATTGGTTCGGAACAGAAAATTTATTACGATAGCAAACAAATACCATTGGTATTAGTTTTTGGTATTAGAAAGGAATAGATCGAATTTTGATGGCAAATATGGGGATGGGAATATTTTATTTAAAGTAATATTATGAAATTTTCTTTCTATTGTAGCACGACATTCAGTTATTTTACGGATTTCTCTTTGCGATTTCTCGATCTTTTTCTCATCAAATTTAAACAAATCAAAACCTGGTGACTTATAGAATTAACTCAGAGAATCAAGAGTGTTGTCGATTGTCTTTCGTTTTCGTTACATATTTTGCATACAATAGACGATTTAAAGTTTGAATTAAATGTATAATGAGATTGAAACATCGCACCACGGGTGGCGTGATTAATTCCGACACAAATAACTACATAATACAAAATACTCACTAAAACAGTTTCCTTAATTTAGTTTTACTTATTAACGCATGCCTAAATGATAAATATTTGGTTGTGATTGCGCGTAATGCTTTAAAAGGTTACCTAATGAAACGCATAACATTTTTGGTCATAAAATCACAATGCATAATGTTGATAGCCATAATCATCACTTGCCATAATTCCTAAAAGCATAACTTCATAACGCATACCATAACATGGCCGAAATTCCTAAGGCATACTCATCAAAAGGCATAATTTTACTAACCATAAGTATCAAAAGGCATAATTTTTATTTGCCATAATATTCGAAAGACATAATCCTCAAAAGGCATACTTTTGATAAGCATAAGTGTCAAAATCCATATTTTCAAAAGGCATAACAGTCATTTACCATAATTTCAAAAAGCATACATTTATTATGCAGCTTACAAATTTTACATGTTAAACGCAAGCAGCATGTAATGTAAATGTAAAAAATCCGAAGAGCACTTGTCCGAAAACCGCCTTCATTTAGTTTATTAACAAAATTTTATTATATATTAGCTCATAGTGATATATATTAATTATTTTGCTCATAGTGAAATGTGGACAGCAAAAGAATTCTGTCACGGCTCCGGCATTGCGGGGCTCCGGCGGTCCCACGCGTGCTAATCGTCACAGATGGCTTTCGCTCAGCACCCCAGCTTCGGCTTTTTGGCCGGCTTCGCCGGCCAGCCTCAGCCGCGGCGCCTCGCTCATAGCCACCTGCTCCTCAGCCCGCGGGCCGCCTCGCCCCTCCATGCCTACGCGGGTTTAAATTACACTCTTGGGGTAGGGCAAAACAAGTACCACGTGGTGTCGGGGTTGGCTGAGTCGGATTTGCCCTGAAGTAGAATAAATGTCCTTAAGTGAATTAGGTTTTTTAATATTATGTCAAACAAAATTATGAATATGAATAGTTATGCATAGTGACATTATGTCTTTTGATAGTTATGCGTACTGACATTATGCGTTTTAAAGTATGCTTATTGAAGTTATGGTCAACGAAAGTATGCATAGTGATGATTATGCCTTTTGATGTTATGCCTTATTACTATTATGCATTAAAATGATTATGCGATTTAAAATTTATGCCAATAAAAAATATGCTTTTCGATGATTATGCCAATTGATGTATGGCAAATGAAATTATGGCAATAAATGGTATGCGTTCTAAAGTGTCACCGCTTTAAAAACGTACAGGAAGTATATCAGAGGTATTATTGTTATTGAATTATAATTTAGAATAGTATCAAACGGGGCATTATGGTGGAACCCTAAGGGTTACCACAGTGTCAAGGCTCTTTGTCATGACACAATATATACCATTTGATGAGATTGTGATCAAATTCCTCATAAATAAATATCACTGAACATTATTCCACACAGGGCTATCAAGCCCCAAACTAAATGCTTGTGGTATGGGATGGGATGGGACAATGAATAAACAACCTACAAAAATACTATACAATAGGAAACACCCAGACCAGTACAAACAGACATGTTAATTCACACAAATGTTTGTACTGTGCGTGGATTGAACTGATGTAGCAGCCCCCTTCTAAACTATCAGGTGCAGCAAATCGGTCGTCATCATCATTGGATGATGATGATACATGTCTGACCAGCAAGTGGCTATGCACTCTTTCTGACAGCATCAAATATCTTTAAGGTGTTAAGATCAATATTATGTATAGTAAGGAAGGTTCTGAGCTTTCATTAGATTTGAACCCTACTTCTGTTTACTTGCGCGAGTTCAACTGCGTTCAACCAATTTTCACAGTAAGTGTTGAGGATGGGCCTAGATGATCCTGTCACTGCCTGCTTACTTAATTTGGGACTCTTATCACTGAGAAAAACACTTAACAGCTTTTTACCATTACACTGTCAAAAAGACATATAAAAACAAAGGATTATCAAAAACATATAGCATTCTAAAAAAAATATGTATAAAACTACTATGCCAGCATCCGGCGCCAACAGTAGGTATTATAAACATTAAATCTGAATTTCACACACAACTGACATTCCCGATGATTTAATAAAACAGCTAATTCAATATTGAAGAGCAACTTAAAGCTGTTATCGCAGCTGTAGCCGTTGCATTGTAAGGATCATATGGCGTCTAATAATACCCTTGTTTACAGACTTCGCCCGAGTTAACACTGGCATCTGTGAATTACTACAGCGCAAATATTTGAGGAATTTGTATGTGAGCATTTATTAGCAGCATCATTATATTTTGTAGTAACTCTTATTTAAAAAAAACTAGTTTTAACTTAGCAAATAGCTTAATACTAATAAGGTCGTCCTTTGCTCCCTTTTCAGTACGTAATGGGATATCTATTCTAGAAGTTGTCGACAAGAGGGTTTATTTAGGTCAAACAATCGAAGTAGGTCAGGTATCTGGAAATAAACTTCTAAAAAGAGGCAAAACGACAGGGTATAATGCGGAAAACTGCACAACGTTTAGTTATTCACTACACCTCAATAAAAACAAAAGTCTAAGGTAAAACGAATGTTTTCACTATTGGAACTGCCAGATTTTGAAGGATAGTCATAGAATGCTTCTAAGGGTGTCGTATGTATGATTAGACACATCGTACAAGAGAGCATTTCATGGCCCAGAGGACGATTTCTATGTTCGCAATCCACTTGCACTTTGCGTTCTTCAACTGCAAATGTAGATGTTTCTAATTTTCAATTAGACTCCTAAGTAAAATCTGCCTATTTACACTTTAAATAATGAACAAACGAGAGAGCAGTGTAGCGTTTGAGCTGTAATATAATGTACCAGAAATACTAATTATGGGTTAAAAATGAATGCTTCGAGGCCTCGTGCCCTCCCTTCAGCCGTCCTGATTGCCCAACCATTCGTGAACATTCGGAGGCGCAACGCTTGCAAAACGCGCCCTTCCTCGGTTTAAGCAACCGTATTTCACCGTTTGGTTACTTTACACCTTACATATCTATATGTAAAACTAAGTGTGGTTTGTTCGAGAACTTATAACTCAGAACTGTAGCGCCGATTTTCATAGTTTTTGATTTGATAAAATGTTTCGAATAGCACAATTTTTTTAAATGATTTATTGGGTGTCAAATATTGTTTTATTGCACGGTTTACACTTAATATTATAGCATCCATGTCTAGTGTTAAGTAAATTGTCT
Organism: Udea ferrugalis; assembly: GCA_950022985.1. NCBI lineage: Eukaryota > Metazoa > Arthropoda > Insecta > Lepidoptera > Crambidae > Udea > Udea ferrugalis. Next base: position 3,609,723 of record OX465521.1, read on the forward strand.
TTGGTTAGTTAGATTTGAAGGGACAGTCAGCATAAGAACGAATTGACTTTTCATAGAGGTCAAATATATTTGTAACATCTGTAAGTAGAACTGAAATAGACACCACATAGGTATTTAAGATTTGAATACGCTAAAATCAACTGATTCTACTAGTGGACTTTTTTTTTAACCTGCATGATCCCACTGCTGGGCAAAGGTCTCCCCCAAACCCTTCCATCGTTCCCTGTACTTTGCAAAAGTCCACCATTCTCTCGAGTAGTATACGAGGTCATCGGCATCATATTTTTGGCTACTCTGAAGGATAACATAGCTCAGCCGACTGTATTAATACGTCTTTTTTTTAATACATAAATATTACTTTTTCACGGCTCTATCAACCCTAATACCCTAATACTAAACGATTTGAAGCAGTTTTCAGGTGATTCGCGCATGAAGGACACTACACGTAATCTATTTTGGACGGCTTCTCTACACAAGTAGGTATGACCGGGACTGTCACAAGTACTGTGCGATTTGCGGATAGATGATAATTAAATTATTTGATCTGAGATCAGGGAATTATTGAACAGTAAACAGCATAATTTATGGTTATGAGAAGATAATATGCCAAATCATCACTCCACCTTGCCTGAGGACGTCCTAACGCTGCCGAAACGCGGACTCCACTCATGAACACGTATATTCCAACGGTTATCGTTTCTACAGCTAACAGGGCCAGAACACTGCCATTGATTATGTTTTGAAGTGATGATTTGCGCAGGCGTCTGGAGTTGGATGCGAGCAGCCGAGGATAGGGTTCAGTGGCGTGTAATAGGAGAGGCCCATGTCCAGCAGTGGACTGCAGTGGATGATGACATCAGCCTGTTGCAGTCCAAATGATGAACATGCCAAAAAATATACTTAGTTTTCACATTTACTTGACTTATTTACTAGGATAATTCCAATAACAATAAAAAGTGGTTAAATTAGCCCTATTATTGATAATGTACCTTATCTTTATAGTGGATATATTGCTCGTCGAAATCGAAAACAATTATTCTCACATCATTCGCGCTCTATGTATTTTACATTGTAATAGGTATTCTATGAACTTCATAAGGTAATGTTATGAATGAGATAACTTTTGATCGTACTAGGTATTTAAACCAGTTTCTTTAATATACTAGCTGTCCCGACAAGCGTTATTCTGTTGTCAATCATTGACAAGTAGAAAAGGTTGCTAAGGAAAAAATAATTGTTGTTTTTCACCATATTCCTAGCATTTTCTCATGTTTACTCACCTTTTAAATCTTCCCTGGACCTTCACAAATACTTCATAACTAAATTTATCCAAATCAGTTCAGCCTTTCCAGAGTTATAGCGAGACTAACGAACAGCAATCCATTTTTATGTATAGAGATCAATTCTTTTTGCCTATGTACCTTTTAATTAAATCATAACGCTACGCAGTTCTACTAGACACAAATTCACATTTACCGCATGTAACGCATAATTATTAATAATGGCCTATCTTTTCCACCTTGACAATGAACGATGAACGCCACTTTGTCGAGGCCGACGCCACAGTAAACAGATAACAGTAAAATATCTACATACAAACGTGCCGCTCTCGGTTAGAATGTGCACGGTAAAGGAATATGAACGTGTGCGGGCGCGTCGCGCGCCGTGTTTGCACGCGATTTCACGCACACGCTAGCATAAAATATTGGGGAATAAGGAGGCAGCAGCAGTACGTACGGGCTGTGCCGCGTGTCTGTGAGCACGCTAGGCTAATAACTCGGCGGGCGCCCTTAGATAACCTACTGTTATGTTTACTGTGCCGCGGCCGTCGCGAAATCGCTCCGTCTCTGCCCTTGTTTCGTTCGGCCTACATAGGCTTCACGGAACATGGCTTCTTTGTCCATGAAAATGTCAATATGATACCATTTAAACGGTGGTTTATGTAAGTGTTTGAACCACATTGTTTACGTGTCAAAAATGTTGATCATAACTCTGAAATCGATGCTGCCCTTTATCAATTATTGCCACTTTATTTCGGTTCTGTTTGAAAATGCCGCCACCGGCATAACTCCTATAGTGGTCTTACATTTTATTGGCTTGACGCACACGGTGGACGACAGTGGCCGCCACTGGTTACCAACATGGCTTCTTGTGACCCGCAGCGGCTACAAACGAAGACATACAACGCCTTTTTGTTCTGCAAGCTAAGTAGAAGCCACCGACCGCGAGTGTCGAAAACAAGCCACAAGTGGCTGTTGCGTGCTTCAGCTACCCTTTGTTTCCGCTTCTGGCTCTTTGTGATGGTGTTTTTGACTGTGGGTGTGGCCCGTGTGCGATGACGCTAATATCAACTTTTCGGTGTAAGTAGGTTATAAATAAATTTATAAATACTGGTTATATTGGGCCAGCTCTCATTTTTGTAATAATCGCCCACAGTTTACATGTAATACTGGCATCATTTCACGTAGGTATAGAATATTGAAAAGCAATACAAGAGCTGTCATGTCGTCCCGCTTTCGCATAAACAGAATTACCCCACTCGGCCTAGTTAGACGCTTGTGGGGCTTCCCGTCCGTGACAATGCACATAATAGATAGACATAAATGCGGAGACACCCTTATCGACTGTCACATGTATCGCTGGGGACCGATCTTGCAGAACTAGACATTGTTAGGTACACGCTATTAAAGTAGTTTAGCGGTTTGTAAAAGTTCACAAAAATCACGTTTATTTTTTATTTTTATTGTGGTCTTCAAGATGAGATGATATATTTGGGGCATCGACTCAGTACTTCGTAGTACAGTACAATTCAGTATACTAAGGCTAAAAAGTATTATTTTAACCGTAGCTGATACCTTGTATTTATTTACCTAAAATCATCACACACGCAAAGGGGATAACACCATGGGAGTTTAAGATATTATTTTATTTGATTTCATATTACAAAATACAATTTAAGTAGCTAATAGGAGCTCCTCGCCAAATCGCTTGCGTACTTAAGATTTCTGTAAGCGATACGACCCGAAACCTGACAGCACAATTTACGCCTTTCTTTTTACTTCGCTATATTGAGTATGGTTAAAAGAGAGGAAGCAATCTCTACGTATTCGTTTTCGTTCATATGTATACACAATTGCACACACACACACAAGTCAATTAGTAATATACACTATACATTGAATTTCATTACTCAGAATCGTTACGACGATTCCAAAAATTTTTAAATTTTGATTTTCCTTAAGCCAGTTACACATGCTCATTATTAGCAATAGTTCGACACACATGCTACTAAGTAGCATTTGCTTAATAGTAGCATGCTCTCGTGCTACTAATGAGCATGTGTATCTGAAGCTTTAGATTGAGAAATTGATAAGATCCGTATGTTAGATATGTTTTTGATAGGTTTATCGGAAAGCCAAAACAATATCTGCCCTTTCAAATACTTATCAATTTTCAAATGCGAAGGCTCCATTTTATCTGCTGTGGTAACACAAAAAAGCCCTTACCTTCAAAGATGTTCTGTATGATGAGGTAGCTCTGCGTGACGACGATCAACAAAGCCACGTGGGTCCAGGCGAACAGGCTGAACTGCCGCATGTAGTACCGCTTCACCAGGGACAGCACGAACCAGACGAAGCCACAGCAGTACAGGCTGAACGAGATGAACCGGTGGTACGTCACCAGGAACTTGAGGACGTCCTGTGGACAACATGCAGTGGGTAAATACTCGGGCGCATGGAAGGCAATCTGAAGGTTTAGGGTGGAGAGCCCTCTGTGCCCACCCTTTTTTTTAAAGGGACTCCCTCTCATAGTCCATAGTGGGGGAACCCGGTAATTTGCGTTAAGCTTTCTACGCGCTCCCCCGGACGGAGCTTGCCTAGACGACGGGCTGGAAGCGAGCCCCCTTGGGGTCCAGTAGGGTCAACCGAGAGCGTCGAGCCGTCCCTACCAGGCAGTGGACCTCTGTGATCACACTACAGTTCCGTAAAGCTGTCAAAGGGATGAGCCAGCTAAACAGTAGTAGTCATGTATTTTATACTATGATTTTATAACATTGACTGCCGAGTTCCTTGAAGTCTTGAATTTTGAAATGTAACTCAAAGTTAAGTCTGATGCTGTTTTCGGGACTCACCCCCTTATTCATACAAACATCCTTACATCACTACTTCAACTATGTTTTCTAAATGTTTTGAAGTAAACAGGAAGTTTGCCTTCGTTTCTCTAAATGAGACAGTATCCAAAAAGTTTATAGAAATTAAAATGAAAAGACATGTAGTTATTTTCAAACGGGAAGAATAAGTTCAAAAGTCGTGCCTATTCTAAACAAAAGATATTATAATCTGTGGTAAATTATAAGCCACGCATGGCTTACAAAGAAACAATACATGTATTGAGGATATCTATTGCAGCAACTACAAAGACGACATGAAACATTTTGATCCACTTTATCACATCATCATTACCTATCAAAGTTCATTTTTACGACTGCGACTGTGACAGACATACGAGCAAAGGTAGCATTCAGGGTGTACAGAAAGACAGGTATTATCAGACATTTAAATGATGTTGCGCTTTAATTTATTGTTTTCAAAAAACATCTTAGCTCCTTAGTCATAAAAACGAACGCAACCTGAAGCATAGATTGCAATTGCGTTGTTATGTCACTTAATCGCAAACGGCGGCAGCAACAAGAATGAAAGAGACAAAGCGATCCAAAAGTTAACGTGATGTTGAAGAGCTGTTTTAGTTTTTATGAATAAGTGGGTTTGTCATTACTTTGCTTTTAAGTACCTGCAAGAAAAAACATTTTCACTGGCTGTAAAGAATTAACTATAAGACCGAGACAGATAATTACAGTTCCTAATTCACCTTTTGTCTTTTAAACGATTAACCAATTTAGGTTTAAGCTCTTCAACAGCGGTTTTCGGTCGCATTTCGTACTGGCTAAGCCGTGGAATCCTGAAATGGATATAGACATTCACACCTGTAAATGCCATCGTCTATGTTGGTCTCCCTATGTACAAAGGCGCTCACACCAACCTTTACAAAACCGTTGCAAAATGGGTTTAATGTCGGAGGCATAAGGTGCCCCTATGTAAAGGTTGATGTGAGCGCCTCTGTACATGTAACCGTTTTGATCTTCCTTCGACCCAAACAATACTCTTGAACAATGTCGCATAGTGATTAAACTGACCCGAGGTTGGTGTTGTTACTTGTTATTATCCAACACAAACAAAAGCTAATTTAAATCTTATTTCGTACGAGCATGGACGAATATTACGTGTAGGTAGAACAAACCATTAGCTAAATAGAATGCGCATATGATTACTATGAAAGCGATTTTGATGAAATTTGTCCCTCGTGTATTGCTATTTTGCCTTCATTTTTAGATAATAAGCATGCTACATGCTATAATAATAGCTTGGATTTGGAATGGTAACACAAGCATGAATATCTAAGTTTATTTTCCTGTTAATCGTCATTACTTATCTGAGAGCCAAAATGACATAATCTCTAATGTTCTGCGGAAAAATTGACAGGAAGAGATCGCAAGCTACGCTACCGGTTTTTAATCATGTCATAAAATATTTTCGAGCGTAAACCTATGCAATTGATTTTCGTCCTGGTAACCTTACAGCACCTAAAATTCAAAAGTAGATCTACAAGTAAACATGTAGGTACGTGTCTCTGTGACGAACTTCATGCAGTTTCAGTTGCAGGTCGCATTAGGTATCTTTGATTCACTTTGTGATAAAGGGATGCTCGATTTTTTGATTAGAATGGATTTTTCGATCGCAAACGTAAACTACAGAATCAATCTATAACCTGAGGTTTGTTGGATCTTGAGAAGAACATTCATGAACAAAAAAAAACTAATAAGTGCCTGCGTAGAATTTAATTTCGTATTAAGTATTCATCGCGTATATTTTATAGCTGCTTATTATGCCCTCTTTTAATGTCTTTTCTCTCATTCTATACCTAAATTATCCGAAATTGATTCAGTGGTTTAAGCGTAAAAACGCGCAAACCAAACAAACAGACGGATTTTCGCATGTGTAATATCGAAACAGATTTATTCGATACAAATTGACAAATCGTCAAGGCCAAGCCCGGTACCTAAAGAGGAACTAATTAGTGTGACCTTAATTCTTGAGACGGTTTTAAAATACCAAACAAACAAGTGGACAAGCCATTCAAGTTTATATTAAAAACTAGCGACCCGCCCTGGCTTCCACGGGTGCAAGCGCATATTATCACTACAAAGCAAAACACAAAGTAATACAAATGGAAAGAAATTTTGTCTGAATGTTTGTGTTTTTGTGAAAGACATTGTGTGTAGTGTACCTATGTTATCTTGGATTAGTTATTTTATGTTTGTTTTTGCTATATGTATTTTTGGTTTTTCGAATGTATGTATCTTTAATTACTGTCATTGGCTTGCAAGCCGTTTTAATTAAAGTAAAATAAATAAATTTTAAAACAAAGTCGCTTTCTCTGTCTCAATGTATACTTAAATCTTTAAAACTACGCAACGGATTTTGATGTTTATTTTCAATAGATGGAGTAATTGAAAAGGAAGTTTAATAGGTATGTATACTAACATTCTATTGCACCCGCGGGTGCAATAGAATAATGTGCAGATTGGTATACATACCAATCTGCTTACACTGCAGCCAGCTAATTGAAAATCTGACTAAAGTATGAGCGACTCTCTACAAGATAAGCATTTTTATAATTTCACCTGATTATTTTACGATAACTTCTAAAAGATTACGAAGAGTATAACTAATTAATTAATAAGATTATATTTGATTTGTAAGATAAGATGACGTCAAATCGTTCGATCTGGAGTAATTTATCGCTTTGTGGATGACGAATACATTATTACAGTTTATTAATAGACAGATACGCATATACGCTTTGTGTTTCCTCGTTCAGCCAAAATACTGACGAAATGAATAAAGAGGTTATTCTGTTTAAGCATAAGGTTACTTCTGCAATAACCAAGTTTGAACTGTACAAATAATGTTCTTTTACTGTTACTTGATGAATGTATTTTTGTGCTTTAAAGAGTACCTATTTACCTACCTTATCTTATCAAAGGGAATCTTATCTAATTTGACATCTACACTTCATATTTGTAACTGATGATAAAGTGCAAATTAGTTTTAATAATAGGGCATGAGACTCATAAGGTTCGATTTAAGTTTACTTAGTATTCTCTTAATTTGCAGTAATTTAAAAAAATGTCCTAATTACCTAAGACATATTTTTTTAGCAACCTCTGCACTGCTATCTGAGCTTAGTTCCAAGCCATAGCCTTTTCAATATTCTTGATTGACAAGAAATACAGAGTATTAATGTGACGCATAACGTAATATGAGACTTTATCGGTCATATTCGGTGACCAATCGCAAGTATCTGCTAATCATGCACAAATCAGCAATATTTGCTGGCTGATAAGATTAATCAATGATAATAAATTTTGGGTACTTGAACTCTTAAGGAAGTACAAGATACTATATCTAGAGCAGACCTTTTTCGTCGCTCTACTGCACTACACCCTCACCACACCTTGTGTTTTATGACTTAGAAAGTCGCCCTTTGTCTGAAGCCTTAGGACGGCTTGATAACCTTGACTTCTTGAGGTGAGGCCCTGTGCCCAGCAGTGGAAAGTAAATCTACCCACAGGCGTGACTATCGTAGAAGACAGGGATTTATCCTACTAATATTATAAATGCGAAAGTTAATGTTTCACGTAAGAACTGAAACTTTACAGTAATATAGCTTATACATCAGAATAAGACATAGACTACAATTTATAAAATTATATCTAGAACTAAAGTTCACGCAGACGAAGTCACGGGCAGCCGCTTGTTCGAAATGTGTAAACAAGAAGTCTATGTTATTTTTATCAATAATCACAATAGACAATAGATATAGATCAAATCATAACGAACAAAATTGTAATGCACCTTGCAAAAACTGCAGAAGGATGTTGTAACAGCAAGCAGAATACACTTCATAAATAATAAAATACAAGTTATCAATATTTCATTGATCACAACACAACCAATGGGAAATAGTAGATTATTAACCAAGGGGATAAAGCAGTGTCTTCTTTCGCGGGTGACGATTCAAATCGCGAGCATAACGAAGGACTCGATGTTTACTCCCGAGCGTAGCGAGGGTGTTAAGAACTTAAATCACGAGCGAAGCGAGGGATTTAAGACGAGTCCTGAGTAAAGCGAGGGATTTAAGTTCACCCAAGACAAAGACAGCTTTATCACCGAGGAAAATACTCTACTTTACGTACCATTTGCGAAAAAATATTTACTATTTATTTTTCTAAAGAAAACCAGAAAAAGACATTTGGTCATGTTGGCATCAGGCAGGACTTGAACCCGCATCTTTCGCAAGCCGGGCGACTGCACTACCAATTATGCTACCGAGACCATTAACAGACCGGCCGAATCTTTCTGGTATATTTTGCCCTATGAGCCAGGGTGATTTCATCAATGTTATAGGCATCCACCTCTAACACTCAGAAGAAATATTTTTTCAAATATTTAACTCCCGATTAAGATGAAAAAGCTATTACTATATTTTTTAGGGTGATGAAATCACCCTGGCCCAACATGACCAAATGTCTTTTTCTGGTTTTCTTTAGAAAGATACTGCATGGAAAATGCTAAAAACAATAATAAAATATACTATTTATTTATTTATAAACAACATACATAAACATACAAACTAAATTATGTCCCGCAAAACTGCAGAACAATTTTGACTGCAGGATCAGTGATTCTTTAATTATACTCTTTTACAATAAATATCAGGACTAAGAATTTTCAAACACACATTAAATGCCTTCTAATCACACCCTTTTTTCTATTTTATCACATATAATACTGGCAGGTCACAAATAAAGAATTAAAACTTCTAATTCAAATTAGCGCTCGAAAGCCTCGGTAAGTATTCCAAATTTAAATCACATTCTCTCCCTAGAGGATGAATGAAATTCAACACAATTTTCTTTCCCTGTTTTCAACAGATTAAAAATGACTATTGTTATGTTCTCTTTTTGCGGGCTAGAATGTCACTTTTTTGAGCAAGTGGTACGAAAATAATCATTATAGTTAAAAGGCAGCTAGGACTCGCCAAAAGAACTGTGACCCAGTTAATTTATATGATTGAATTTCTTTAACTAAGGTAATTTGGATGGCTGTGCGGTTCAAACCAAAGCTGTAAACCCCATATTTATAAAAAGGTTACATGTTTACTATTCTATTCCCCTTAATTAAATGAATAAAAAAAACTTTACAATGCATATATTTTGTTACTTCTGTTAATTAATTGATAAGGCACAAAGAAGAAAATAAAAACCAAAAACACTCACCGTCCTGTTGATGACAACCCCAAAGTAGTCAATCAGGTTCTCCCCATAGAAGAAGTAGTTGGAAGTCAACAGGAAGTACCAGGAGAGGGAGCGGAACCATGGCAGTCCATGCACTCGGTACACAGCATAGCCAATGTTGATGATCTCTTCAAAGCATTTCACTTGCACACAGAGAACCTGGAAAACTTGATAGGATTAAAGATAGGAAAACCAGAAAAAGACATTCGGTCATGGCATCAGGCGGGAATCGAACCCGCCTTGATAGGATTAGCAAAAGAAATGAAACTTCATCACACTAAATACATTAAATAAGTCAACAAACAGTTTTGTATTGAAAATTTGTTTTTAATAAATGTCTCCTACTCATAAAATTACCTCCAAAATGAATTATGTCCAAATTAGAACCTTGAATAATAGTTATTCCTTAAGAACGTTAGCTATGTTTCTGGCTGAGCAAGCCCACAATTAATGAGCTTATTCCTTTTATAGAAAATGTTCCTTTTATAGAAAGAGGCTATAAATGTTTTAATAATGCTTTTGTGGGTCAAATGAGCACCTTCTTTTTGGGCTTTTTGGTATTTTAAATGAAAACCTAAATTTCATTTAAAATTACCTGAGAACATAGAATATCAGTTTCAGACACTTAAGTACAGTCAGCATTGGAAAGATGGTACAGAATTAAAATAGGGTGTTGCTTGTTTTAGTGACATTTCAAATGACATACTCGTACATTTCTGTTTTTATAGTATTACAGTTGCTTTTGTCAAACAACCACTCTGCTAGCAACATTATATTAATACAGATTGTATAAGATTTGTTTGGAACAGGTCTGACGTCAAAACATGGATTTCTCATTTAATACACAACTTCACAAGTCTCATCTTTGCTAGGCTCTGGTGGCAACAAGACCTCAGGGGTTACCAAATACAAAAAAAAAAGTATCTACCGTAATCATGAGGGCTAGAGGGCCTCCATAGATCAGCAGACAGAAAGCCCCAATCATCAACCAGGTGAAAATGCCTCGTATCACCCAGTTCCTCCATCTAAAAATACATGTGTTTGTGTATTTTGCAAAAAAATACATAATTTATTTTTCAAAAGCAAAATAAATATGATTATTAAAATTGAAGTCGATCAACAGGCTCCATTTGGTAATTAATTATGTAAATAAAATGATATCTACCAACGGAACTAGTTTTGTAGACTATTGATTTGAATAGATTATAAATGAGGCTACTACTAAGCATTTGCACATATACTTTTTTAACAAATGAAGCCATGCTTATGTAGCGCACATAGCATAGCCTGTAAATAGTTACTGAGAGCAATTCCAGTAAAGATATAATAATGTATGAAGTCTTTTTGAAAAAAAAAATGGTATTGCCTTCAGATGAGATAAAAATTAGGTTTTTTTAAAAAAAAAACTTTTAGGGAGTTGAAAGAGAACATCTTAAGACAAGTTGGTTAGGGTAGTATTTACAGCATCACGAAGGCTGAACGTAAATATGCGCAGTTAAACTGTACCGATAATCAACAAATAGGTACCCAGTTTGTTTATTTCAATACCTTGAGGAGAGGCCTGAAAGGGCCGAGTCCAGGAGCTCCGGAGTTTTGTCTGTTCCCTGGGGCAATGATTTTGCTAGGTCGTCCACATACTTGTCTTCCAATGCCTTCTCTTCCTCCGAGTCGACCTACCAAACAAACATTAATAAACACAAAACACCAAGGAAAAATAAAACTGGTTTTGTGTGAACAATCAAAATATAGCTACATGATCAGACTCTCCTGCCGTTTCCACCTTATCATTACCGTCCCCTTCTCCGCGACGGTGCCTAATCTCACTCATTTTTAAACACAACCAATAAAAGATCACCACAAATATAACTGCACGACACGATTATTTTAATCCATTTACGATAGAAAAGTACGATGGAATAGTCGATGTTTTCCGATCTGTCAAACGAAAAATCAATAACTGTTTTTTTTTAATGAATGTTGCAAGATTATAAGGAGTTTAAATTGCAATAGTAGAATTAAACAGGTCTTTAAATTTGACCCTAGGAACTCAAAATAAAAATAGTGACGGCTTATAATTATTTCAAAGTACGTAAAATTAGCCCATTCTGCGGGTTGGCGCTTTCAAAAATATGAAAAAATATGTATAGATTAGTCCATTTTTAGACTGATGAAATGTTTCAGTAATTTATTGGCTTTTATGGCATTCAGTTGTTGTTCCCACGGAACGGAAAAAACAGTGGAAGTGCAAAGTGGGCGTGGCACGCGTGCCACAATTAAGAGTAGCTACCCTTACTTGGTCCCAGACGTGTTCTAACATCGCATCGAGTTGCTCGTCTCGCGACAACTTCATATTTCCGTAGTTATGCCGTATTGATCCATTTTGGAGTGCAAAAATGATAGTAGGATAAAAAAACTTGAAAATGTAGGTCTTTCCTACCATCGCTAGGTACTATTTTATTTGTTTTCTAATGAAATCTTGTTAATTTCAATAGACTGATAGATATCGACCTATAATGCAAATTTCAATCTTAATGCTTGTACAATTAAATGTATAATTGCTCCCAATAGAGAATCCCGCCATCTATGGTCGATCAACGGAATTTACTCGTCAATCATAACTAAATTGACATTAGATTAGAAAAAGCCGTAAATACTGTCAGCAGTAAAGCACAACAAATATTATCTGTAGAGTGTGAAGGTTGATTTCCGGATGAACGATCTGTGAATTAAGCTAATTTGGACTAGAATTGAAACGACCAATCAAACGGCTTTTTTCTTTGTAGTGCATTATATGACTTTCAATATATTTGTGTGAGTTTGGCGACAGCGGTTCTTTCACTAATATGGTTGGATTGCACTTCCACTTGTTTTTTCAATTCCGTGGTTGTTCCGGTGTTTTCTTGTTTGTACAAACAAGTTGCACTCTAGAGGCTTCATTGAACCATATTACCAAATATCATCAGGTCGTCCGTCCACCTTGCAAGCGGGCGCCCCACTCTGCGTTTTGCCTCAAATGGTCTCCAGTCTAAAATCTTTCGGCCCCAGCGGCCATCATTTTAACGCGCTATGTGCCCCACCCACTGCCACTTCAACCTGCTTACCCGCTGGGCTACGTCAGCGACCCACGGGCGTTGCCAATATATTCGTTAATAATTTATTGCACAACTAAACCTAAAAATGTATCTACGAGGAAAGATTGTTAACGTTTAAAATAAATGTATCTTACAGGAACGAAAGCGGGGATTTTTCAAAAGTTATCTACGAGGAAAGCGTATCTTAGAGGAATGATTAAATATTAATATTTGAAAATTTGAATTAACATATTTTCTTCATTCTATTACATAAGCTCCCTGGCTTTCGCCTCAAGCTCATAGCCAATTTAATTTCATTTCAGGACTAAGCCATCCAGGCAACAATGCTAAGTTATAATGAAGTTTGCATATAAAGTTATTTTTGCGTTTGCAATCATATTGCAAGTAAAATACTGGTATCATGTATTTATACACTTCGTGGAGTTTATTCTGGTCATTCTTGTGGCTCAAATTTAGAAATTATCTGTCCATGCCTGTTGTTTTGAGCACCCTCAAAAAACTCCCATATGAATCTCTACTTAATGGTAGTAAGCGTTAGTAGCTTTTATTCATATCATCTGGCAACTGGAATATAATGTGTCAAAAAACGTAAACATGGCGAGTGATGCGGATGAACTTGACCAAAATATTGAAAATGTGTGTAATTTTTCAATTGAAAGGCTTGATAGTAATTCTTGCAATGATTTAATAATATACGTTAAATTATTTACAGCTCAAAGCAACCGTGAGGAAGTCGTTCGCTCGTATATATGCCAGTTTAAAAGCCAGGGAATTAAAAACTTTGAGGCAACTGGATGTTCTGCGTAAACAATGCCAAGACAACAAAGACCTAAAAAGAAATTGTGTTCAGAACATAGAAATATGTTACGACAACGAGCCCGCTCTATTAGATAACGTAAGTAACTTCGGTGTTATAGATTTCGAGAAACTGAATTTTGATAGTAGCACATTTTTATTAGAAGATTACGTGAGCCCCAATGACGATCACATGTACTCGTACAAGACTATAGAAGAGCTCACAAAAGACGACGATAATAAGGACCTGGAAGCTATTGAAGAGGCTGCTATCAGAGAACTTACACAAACAGGCGCTTGTGTTTGTTTTGTTGACATCCGAAGTGAAGATGTTGCACGGAAGTTTCGAGATTTAAACTCAAGTGCATCTCCAAGTAAAGCCTGTGATGTTAGTTTAAATTCTTCCAAGAGTAATAATGCTGAATGTGTTGAGATAGATGAGATAGAAGGGATAGATGAAAAGAGTGATAGTTCAGATGCCGACCAGAAGAAGATAAATCCAACTGACGAATGGTTAAACTCGATAAAGAATCAGACAGAAACCGAACCTGCACAAGCAGATGCAATGGAACATAGTACTATAGCCTGTTCTTAACCCTGATAGCTTTATTGAATTTTGTTACTTAACTAGACATAATAAAGTTTATATTTTATATAAATTGGCATTTAAACTATGTATACTATGCTGTTGTAATTCAGTACCTCAAAATACCTGGACCTTGATGTTTTTTAACAGAGTTTTATCATACAAAGGATGATATGCCTTTTAGTATTGACTGCTAGTGTCGCAAATGTTGTTTGGTACTAATATGATACTTGTGCCCATCCTTTACAGAAAAACTTCCTTCCAATATCACTTTATACCTTGTACATGTACTGTTTATGAGTATAAGCATGCTTGGACCCAGCTTGTAGATTATAATAATAAAATATTTATTAAACTTACTGACATATTAATGTAGAAACTAGTTTCTTTGATATTTTAAACTTTAATTTTTCATCCAGAGGGCTGTCACCAAAAAGCTGTAAAAAACTTCTGATAACTTCAATTTGACATTCTTTTTTTATTATTAGTCCATCATCAATGATCATTTTTCTTACAAAAAGGTGAGTGTTTGTCTTTGTACCTTATTTATGATGAAGGATTTTTTAGTTTTTAACTTTTGTTACTCAGGATTTTGAAGTAAGCATGTGTGTGTGTCTGAATTACTTACCCTGTATTCCTATTCAATTATAGGTAATTGAATAGGAATTCAGTCACCAGTCAGGTAGTTAGCCAGGTAGTAGTTCTAGCAGATTTGTTAATGAAATAGACTGGTTCTGGTTGTTACGCAGATTCACATAGGAAAAAACTGTTACGTTTACCTGCCACCAGAGGCGCCACTACGAACGCCATACAAAACCGCGTTAACTTCCTCGATGCGTTTGATCGAGAAAACTCTGACTCTTCTTGCACCAGACGCTCAGTAGATTTCTATATTAAGGTTCGCTACTAGGGTCGGCCGGAGAGAAAATCTGTCAAATTTGAAAGCGATCGTGACAGCTATGGTCACACAGTGGTTGGGCCGTGCAATCCGTGCATAAATGCAATGCATAAATCCGGACGACCATCTTGGTGTAATTCTTTAGAAGTCGGCTACTACACCAAAGGTCGCGGGTTCGATCCCCGCACAGTACAAACATTTGTGTGTATGAACATGTCTGTTTGTATTGGTCTGGGTGTTTCCTATGTATAATAAGTATGTATTTACAAAAGAAAAAGTATTTGAGTATGTTTATCCGTTGTCTAGTATCTCATAAAAACGGAGTATAATTAACTCACTTGGGGCTAGATGGCGCTGTGTGGAATAATGTCCAGGGATATTTATTTATTTATTATTATTATAAATCGCGGCATGATAATCATTTGATGCGTTCACCAAAGATATTTTTATTTCGCCACAAAATATATTTCAGGATATAGGGCAAACAAAAGAAACTAACCAAAAATTTTATTTTATTAAACATACTAACAAGCGGTTTTGCCAATTATTTTTGTACACTATTATTTGCAATCTATTCTCGTGACCACGTTATTTGCACAATGTTATATGTGGTACTTGACGATTCCATCGAGATTTAGTTGTAACTTGGTTTATCCGTTCGATCATCATCAACACAAAATATTTCTTACATCCAATGCATATGATATAGCAATACACGGAGCCATTTCTAGTAACATGCAGAAGAACCCACTAATTAATTGGTCTTACTTGTAATGAAAAGCTGCAAGAAGCATTAAACGGAGCTATCTTGTTACTAACTAAAACGAGGAATTTAACAGTTGTCAACAGTTGAGACACTTTGAGTGGATAATTTATTTTAGATAATAACACTTGAGTAATACCTTTAGTCTCCTGTAGAGGCCACCGCGCTGAATTTAATACAGAATCCACCGTGATCTTCATCTTACTGGAATTGATCTACGAGTAGAGCATAGTATGAAAGGAAGTCACCCTCCGCGTTTTTCTGTCTGTTTTTACATAAGCTTTCACTATCTAAATGATAGTTGATGCTAATTATATTTTCTAGAACGTTTGTCTGTATAGTTCATTCAAATTACTACAGGGAAAAGCTGTGTGCAAACAGCCAGTTAGAGATAAAAATGCTTGCACTGCCATTTTTCCATGGCTGACGTAAATATGATAATTCATATTTATATCACAGTTCTATCTGATCCATTTTTTTTTAATTTAAAATGGGTTTGCGTTTGACCTCAGTCTTGCCAGTCACGCTTACCCAAAAAATGCCTATTCACTCTTGCCTTGAAGACACCAAGGTTGTATGTATCCGGAAACACAGACGCAGGGAGGGCGTTCCACTCCTTAGCGGTGCGGACCAGAAAGGAAGCACCAAACCGCTTAGTTCGGACCGCTGGAAAGTCGACCACATGGAGATGAAAGCCCTCGCGGCGTCTTGTGGTCCGGTAGTAGAAAGTAGAGGGTGGTATCAGGTCATGAAGTTCTTGCGCACACTCCGAAATACACCTTATAAAAAACCGATAGACAGGCAACTCTACGCCGATGCTCCAAACTCGAGTTTGGTTCCAACGAGCGTCTCGTCACCTATCAGTCTCCTGGCTCTTTGGTCTACTGAGTCCAGTGCATCCAGCTGATACTTGGCAGAGCCATCCCAGAGGTGGCAGAAGTACTCCATACACAACCGAATTTGTGCTTGGTACAATTGTAAAAGCTGTTCCGGTGTGAAGTGTGTTTCCATTTCGAATAACTTGTCATTATGTTCTATTGCAATAACTATTTCTGTTTCGTATAAGCAAACGCAAACTTTTTTTTTTTTTTGCTCGAGATCTCCATACTAATTACTATGGAACGAGTGAAGTTTTTTTGACAGCCGTCTGCGCAGTCCCGCAAGTCAGTCTTCCACATGACGCCGGGTGAGTGCACGTCACTGCGTAAAGAATAGGAAAATGAAATGGCAACTAGTACGAAATTGTCAAACCCAAGAGAGCTTTTAATCAAGTGTACTTATGAATATAAACCTGCCATATAACTCTCATGGTGAATCATGATAAAATCATACGTTTGATAAATTATGCATAATGCATATGAACAAACAGTACGGAGGAAAAAAAATAAAGTTGTACTATTTTCAACAAAAGACCCTATGTGCGCCTATTTCGTGTAAATTATCCGCGTAATTATAAATGTCATTTTTGTCAAAAGCGACGTGCGCTCACCTTGGGGACATGGGGGGGAGTGAGCTGCGACGGTGCGCGGACAGCTATCAAAGAAACTTCACTCACTCCATAGTAATTTGTATGGAGATTTCAAGCGAAAAATTCGGAATGTTTGGGAATTTTTTGCACAAAACTGAAATAAAGCAATGAAAAACAACTGATTGGCAATGCTTTTTTGATATCTGATCTTTACACGTTATTTAAAACACGTAAGTTGTTAGTTTATATGATGCCTAAACTTTTGAAATACGGGAGTGCGTTTTGCACGTTTTTAGCGATATTCTGATTTTTTTTCACATTAATCTAGTAAGTTGATCCATATACTGGAAGTTTGAGCTGATTGTGCAACTCTTTGACTACTATGACGATTTTTTTCGTGCCTCATACTTCATATTTTCTATATAAAACTTTAGTTTTCCCGAGAGCCGTTTTCCTGGTATCGCGCCTTAATGCAAGTAATACCTAAATGTTAAATAGTTTACGCAGACGCTAGCGACTGCATAAACGATAACTCTGTTGTGCTTTAAATAACGATTCGGTTGATTTCATTTCTTTTATTGGGTGTCTTTATTTGACGACAGAAAACGATATTTATATAAATTAAATAATGATTACTTAATCGGTGGATTAGGTACCTTTGAGGTTCTTAGTACCAAGTGCAAGTTTGTTCGCACAAAAGCGACGAGGAATTCGTCGAATTTGTATGGCATCGTGGTCGCGCCCTCTGGTGGCGGGTAGACGTTATCGTTTTTTCTCTATGGAAATCCGCGTTTACTTCCTCGACGCGTTCGGTCGAACAAACTCGCAATTGGCACTTTTTCCTAGGTCAAACGGTAGTGACTTACTTAGCTTCTTGTTAAAGAGCCAGGTAGGACGTAAATAAAACACAACTCTAAAGCATCAACTTATATTGTTAATACATTTTTACATAAATGGCGTTACTAACTCTTACACTATATGCATTGATGACTTCCGATTACATTCCCTAATGAATAAATATTACCCTTTCTGTACTTTTGTACAGGACACTAACGGATACCAATTTCCAATACCAATTCCCAAAGCCAAAGGGATATTCCAATAAACAAATAAATAATAGATTTTTCAGTATCAAATAAAAATAGGTAAAAGGATCGTTTAAATCTTGAAGTATTTGTACAGTAGGCCTCAAGTGAAGTGCATGCGCATCATACTCGTATCGGTTGGAAAATGACCTTTATTAATTTAGAAAAAACATCACTGTTCACTAATAACAAAAGAAGAAAGATCTAACAGTTGATTATCTGGCTCTTACATGTGCAATGAAAAATGCAATTTATGTGTTAGTCAAAAAATTGTAAACGCTTCGTCCTTTCAATCTCCGAAATTGCACTGGAATGAAGTTAATGGTTGCTCTTTGGAACAGAAGTGTTGTACAAATTCGATGATATTGTCTCAATAATTTCGGTTTTTTGGAGGAACGATAGGGAGAACTAAAAAAATAGAGACTAATATTTTCTTTATAATTGTTACTGAAATATCCTCTTGGTTCATCAACATCAATCGTAATACTATGGTTTTATTTATGGCACTTAAACATGACATACATTTTACAAAGACATTCCTATAAATTCCCATTTTTGGATGGAATCTGTTTTGTATGGAGTTAGGTATTCTAGTTTGTACTCGACTTTTTCACTGGAAATGTGATGGCACGAGAAGGAGTGCTGATGAGTGTAAAACGTTGTTATAATTACCTACAATATTTTATAGTAAGGGTGTGGGGTTATAGTTAACCACAGCATAAGCCTAACCCTGTGAATACCGGCTAAGGTTAGACCATATGAAATTTTCGGTGAAACATTTAATAAGTTTCGTAAAACTTTCAATGGCCTATCGTTTTTTTTGCATTTTGTAATTGAATAGGTGTGATGCTTGAAATTGGCAGGCACGCACAACATTTATATTTCTTTAACGACTTATTAATTACGAAGTAGGTACTGTAGTTCTATACCATACGGTTCAAAGTAGACCAGTCCAGTCACGGCTTGTAGTGTGCAAGTTAAAGCAATCAGAACTCAACTCATGCATTCAGTTGTAGGCTATTGTTGTGGTTAACTGACATCTAAAGGCTAGTGAAGTGGAAGGTTTAAGGTATGACTACAAAATTGGAAAAAATATATTACTTACTACTATCGAAATAGGCACTAAATTTCCATGTATTTTTTATATTTTAGGCCACATGTGTTCACAGATGGTACGAACCTAATATTGTCGCATTTTCAAAGTGATGTACAAACTAAGAATTTCTGTACGCGATAAAGATTATGTCGTATACGATTATGCAATAAACAATTTTCTACTTTGATATTTTGATGTTAAGTTAGTAAAAAACAAAATTTGATTAGAAGAATACAATGATAATAAGTGATAATTCGATAAGTTGGGAGTACAAAATCTTAAATGAGTACAAGGTTTGAACTAAATATTATGTTTGTATCTAAGGGTTGTTAAACATGAAGTTACGAATAAGTTATACAACTATCTTAAATTGTACATGTTAATTCTACTATTGTACATTTTAACAGAAACATTAACTTTTAAGTACTATACAAGGCCGAAGTCGGTGCAGACGGCGGCCACCTCACGGTTGTTCTGTTTCTCAGAGTTGTTAGCCGCCATGTTCAGCTCGACCAACGTGTCTACACTATTTATACTGACCCCTTTCAATATCTTCTGAGCCGCTAAACTAGTGAAATTAAAGCTCAAATCGCTTAAGCTCGGAAAATTGTAAAAATCCTGATTCTCCTTTTTACTGTCCTGACTAAGACTGTACCTCTTTTGCTTGTTCTCTAAACAGTTCAACTTCTCCACCGAGGTGTTTATGTCTTTTATCTGATCATGGTTTTTCAGTGCCAGGTTCGGCTCTGATCCCAACACGACAGGTTTTTGGTCGATCGCTTTCGTTAACAAGTTCGCTATGGAGTCAGAACTCATTCGATTATTTACATTTGGAAGTCCGTTCAACATTTGCAGCGCTGCTGCCTTTTTCAGCAAGTCTACGCTTTTCAGTTCGCTATTTGAATTGATGTTCGGTTGCATTCCGCTATTTGCTGATGAAAACGAATTCTTCTGGTACCTTAGGCTGCCTAAGGACCCAATAACATTCTCATAACTCTTAGTAGGCGTCGATGGGTTGCTGTTTGTAGTCGTCTCCATGTTATGGATGTTGTTGTGTATGGCCGGAGAGGGGGGATTCGAAGCAACTTCGTTAGTGTTGTTTAGTTGATTCTTGTAAATGAAGCTGTTGTTATTTGTCGCTCCACCTATTTGAAGAGAAAGTTTACGATTGTTATTCATACCCGTATCGTTAATAGAATTCTTGTTAAATTTATTTTCTTGTACTTTGATAGATTCCGGTTCCTGGTACATCTTTTTATTTTTTTCGACGCAAACATCGAAAGATGTTTCTGTCGGGTTTTTTGTCGTCTGATTCGTTACGCCATTTTGGGAGACTGATACAACTTGTCTGTCATCGTTAATGATGTAGATGTTGCTGCCGTTGCTCGTCTCGGTCACTTTACCGTTCTCGAAAGTAATGACAGACCTTACGGGCGAATTTTGTACAAATACTTTGGTGTTTGTGCCACCACCGTTTTGAGTAATTGTGTTCGTGGTAACTTTAAGCGTGATTGAATTGTTAGAATTGGAACTGGCTAACATTGTAGTTGATGGGTTTTCCACTTTGGATCCTAATGTTTTATGAAGCGGGGTTGCGGTTTTTTTGGGTGTACCTGGGCAGTTTTTTGGCGAGCTTCTAGGTGATGTTTTACCGTTTTTTACTGTTTCACCTCCGACTAAAGGTGGTTTCGTGCGATACTTGTGAAGGCTTTTGGGGGAGCTTTGTAAGCTCTGAACTTTGACCAACGATTGCGCCCGGCTTAGACCGGGCGCGCTGTGCGAATTGGTGTGACTAGGCGAAGGTTTTAGTGTGCGATCTGATATATGTGATTCTAAACTGGAGTGGCCGCTACTGCCACTCGTGTGATAACCTCTTTTTACAGGAGAATTTTGGTCTGAATGTCCATTTTTTAAATCTTTCCTTGGCGTCCGGTGTGTGCTCGTACTTTCAAGACTGGAAGGGCCGCTGGTGGACATGATATGATCTGAGTTGGAGTAGTCCCTTCTCAAGCTGCCACTGAGACTGTCCCTTAGTTTAGGGTCGCTGCTTCTTTGTGGGGAGCCGAAGTGATCGAGGATTGTTTTGTTGGTGGAACTCCTGCTGAGTGTTGACCTTGGCAGGCTTCCGGAGCTTGGGCTGGAGTGCCTGACCGGCGAGTGGTCGTAGTGGACAGAGCCTGCTAGACCAGATTCGGTGGATAGGTGCCTCTTGTGCCGCCGTGGCAGCGTTGACGACCGATTACTTATTTCTGAACCGTCATAGTATGATGAGATGAAAGATGTTTGACTCTGCAATGATTCCTGGAACAGAAATAAAACAAGATTGTTACTCGCTGGTTATTAATATATCAAATAGTACTTTCGTTAATAAATGTATTTTAGTTAAGATTACCGTTGTCAGTAGCATCAAATTAGAAGTGTTTTTACTTTGACGTAAAGTGGTTATTGAAAGAAAAGAAAGATCAATTACCTTCGAGTTGGTCTGTGTAGCGACACAATGCAAGTGCACCGCCTTCGAGTTGAACCACTCCGTGGGCGGGAACTGCGCTGAGAAGGTGCTCATTGCGCGCGTCTGCTTGCTGCGGCCGCTTCGTCTGAATAAGCGGGAGAGCAGGGACACTTTCTCTGGAAAAATCGTATAAAACAGTTCAATGGGTTGTTCCTGACACGATGTCGAGGACAGAGCGCAGTAGAAAGGGCTAGGGCAGAAGCTTACCCCACCACACCACCATGTGGAATACATAGCAGGGGAGAGAGATAATGGGTTGTTATAATGAATGAGGATGTCACGTTGAGGATCGGTGATGTGGTTCAGCTTTAAGAATACACCCCATCAGAGTAAATGGGTGCCGAAACGCTGTGAAGCAGGAGAATGACCACTTAATGGCCACTAGCTGCAGTAGGTCTCTTTCGCATAATGTCCTTTTCTCAGTATGCGCTTTTAACATGGCCACGAAATGGCAATGGGTATCGCTTATGATACGAAGCAATTTCTAAGAAATGTCTTCAGATAATAGTTAACACTCATTGAGTATGGAATCCTTGATGCTAATCTTTTCTATCACAGAAACTACCTGATGCTATTTCATTTTTAACTTACTCGGTGATGCGGATTCAACGCTCGGTGGGTAATCAGTCGACGAGCTGCTGTCTGTCGTGTTGGCGTTCTTGTGATGAAGGCTTCTAGTTGAGGCGCACCGCTGCAGGTACTTGCTGGATGAGCCGAAGATCCTCAGCGAATGGCGCCGGTCCAGCGAGCGGGGGGCAGGGAAGGACGCACTGCGCCGCTTGTTGGGGCGACCGTACAGGATCTTGTCGTTGGGATTGCCTGGAATAGACAAAGTGCTGGTTAGTTTTAAGTTCTTGCTTTGGTTAAACCCCCAACTGTCAGGTGTGGTGCAGAATTATGAGAACGGGCTGACCACGAAATAATTGGGACAGTGGCCAGTAGAAAGCGCGAGAAGAGTCAAAAATGCTTGAATGTCTTACGAGGTTATCAAAATACGCCATTGATTTATAAGTTACTATTCTAAAATTAACCCAAGACACACAAAGAGCACGACTTAATGAGATTCTAAAAATAAATCTACTCAATCCAAGCGTTATTCTCAACTGAACTGAACGATGTGCAATCTGTATCTTATCTTCACTGTATTCCAGACCGTTCTGGAAACACCTGCTCCCATTCATTAAGTTATTCACAATACTGCAGACCATGTCTGATTCACTTTTAGCCATTAACAACACAATTTAATGAACCAGCCCTGGCCAGCTGGTGCAAATACATTCCCTTTCGTACTATTTGCATGCCAATAATTTTAGTTTCACATTCGAGAGTAACATTGATCTTGGTTATGAGCGTTTGGTTTCTGGTGCTAATTGAGTTCGCATTTCATTGCCTGGTTAAGCTATGAAGCTGTGCGATGTTAATAAAACGAAGACAGCTCTGATTGATAGCGCAGATGCCGTTGCTGGTGTGGGCTAGATTTAGATAGACATAACTTAGTAAAATGGCTCGGCTGTCTTCTGACTTCGTTGTAGGCATTTTTAAAAGCTGTTGAAATTACTAATACATACTACTAGTGCTGTACTAATATTGTTGAGGGGTGTGACCCAGTGGTTGAACACTGGCTTGGAACCCGGCCCATATTCACGGCAAAATGTGGGCTTAAGAATGTTATGTTCACCATGACGGTAACAATCAGTGTGCCTCTGACTTTGGGATATGGTCTTTCGTGAAGGTATGTTATGTTGAAATTATACTAGGTTTTACTAGCTTGTAGTGTAAACATTACGCGATCGCTAGAGTTGATTTCAAACAGTTCAATAAATTGCAAATTGCAGATCACTGCAGGCCTCGTGGTCAATTGCCAGAATATACCTAGTAAAAAAAGGCTACAGGGCAAGTGGTTGCCTGCTTAGCCAGTTTATTCCAATGTACTGAATGTATTTTTACATCGCTGTTGATACAAAAAGTCAACAAAAGCTGTGCTCCGCATCCTTTCGTCCTTGTTTATAAATAAATATCACACATCACAGTAATATTTTTTTGCTGATTTAAACCAGAAGAGGTTGGTTAGTTAATGATTCAGGAAGTTTCGAATTTGGTCTCAAACTGTAACTGTAACTGTTTGTAAGAAGTCCTGAAGAAGCAAAACATTTACACAATGGAATGGCACGACAGAACTGCGATCGACTCCATAATTCATTACTCCACGTGCGCACGCGCCTGACTCACAAAGAAGATGGCGCGCAGTCAGGCGCAGTTGCCCGCGTAAATCCTGCCAACTTGACAGCTAGCATTCTCCTTTTGTAAACACAGCGCTGTTATTGGTTGACAGAAATTGAGCGCAGCAGACTTAATATGGCGTATAGGTTGATTTGTTCATTAACACCTCCATAATTATGTTATGAGACTCCTCTTCTTGTTTTACGTAGTATCTTACTATCTTATTAAACAACTCAACTTTTAGACAAACCCAAAATAAAATCAAACAGACCCTGTCCGTAGCAATATTCAAAAAAGACATGACACAAATAACTCTATGCAAGTAATGTGATCAATGAGCTCGTTTCTTTCCCAGCATGCGGAGTAAGTCAGTCGCCATGATATACTTAAAGTGGAACCATCATCATCTGGCACACCCTTAGGTGTTCACGTTTCTCACCCACTTCGAGAAGCCCTGTGGTAACATACAATTTGGAATCACAACTCAATGGAAACGCCGTTAAACTCTTACTGCCAAGAAATATAGCCATCTCACGCAGACAAGAAATCACGAGAACAGGTGTATAAGGAAACATCTCCAGTGATGCATCACTCCGACTTTGTTTACGCGCAAGATTGCACAGATTCTCGCAACTTAGTAGGTCCATCGTACAGTCTCGGCCAAAAAAAATATGTGAATATTTTGAAACGACTCCGAAAGACTGGATGGTTGAAACCTAGCCTGAATTGCCCAGGCAGTGCTAAGTATTTACTGTTTTTTTTGGTTGTCCTTTGGGAGTTTTAACTTTATATAGCCTTCCTGACATATCTGAAGTTCAACTTCCTCATGAACTACATGAGTGGTTTGGCAAATTTCGAATGCATCAATATCCTTAATGAACACTTTGAGTGATTCGCCAAATCTCATATGCACAGAGTCATACATACGTTGAGTGAATACCGCGCGTCTCTCTGTTCGCGAATCAGTTTACGGAATATTACTCCAAGTATCTTAGTCAGTTCACTAAAAGCTTACTTAGCTTTTTCAAGTACCTCCCTATCTATCCTTTTTTCTTCATCAACTAGTTTTAATACACAGTGCAGACACGGAAATGGCAATTCCGTACTTGATACCTAAAAACTTTCGTCACCGCAGCCCGCCATTGGGTAAAGCCCAAATCTCGTATTTAGATTTTGTCTTTAATTTCGCTTCCAAGCTTTAAAGCTAGTGAAATCCTGCACCACATATTTTTACAGGTGACTGTACACACTCGAGTCATAACGGATAAATTCACGGCTTGCACGAGGAAGTGCCCGGGAACGCTGTCTAAATATTTAACCATTCGTGAACACGGGTGGAATCCTTCGCTATTAAGATGCCTGAGGCGGCTAGGGTTTTCAGATCTCTAGGAATAATAACTGAGATAACTCACGAGGGCATGGGTTGACTGTAAACCTAGGTAGAGTGTGTAATCCCATAGATGAGATTTTAAAAAAAGGCCATTGGGGTAGGTACCCACTAAATACCTTAATACAGACCAGTCTACTAACAGTCAGAGCCGAAATCTTGTAAATACAAATTAATCTTGATACACTCTCACATCTTGATAATATGTTTAGTCATAATAAAGTTAATTCGGCTCTGTCTCTCTCTCTCTCTCTATACCTAATACTTACCTTAGTTTCAATGAGTATGAATATGTTTGATTCAAAAATATTCATATTTTCATGGTAATAAAGCAATGAATAATATTGATTCTGTTAGAGTTAAGGTTTGCTACTCGTATAACATGATTGGTTCCTAAAATCGGTTTAGTGCCGTTATCGCTGACTTCAGTAACTTTATCAAACCTCTTCACATAATATTCGCAACCAGATTTTACTTTGTAACAAAATTTACCGCATACATTACATACCTTAAATTATGTCTTCCCAAAATCAGATTTCTGGTAACCCTGTAATGTCCTGCAAGCCGTTACTCCACATCACAGAAATAACTCGGAATGTCGCGCGCATAATTTTAGCGCACCTTTACGATGCGCCTGCACATTTCTCGGTATCGAAAATCATAAACAGATGAGTGTCGGCGGTTTCTGAAAGCGTTAAACGGACCGAAGTCTGTGGTTCGCTTTTTAACTGCCAGTGCCGTTTTACAAGCCTCCTTTTGCAAGTGGCGTTTTAACACAGTAAACAGAGAACAGTAAAATATCTACATACAAACGTGCCGCTTTCGGTTTGAATGTTTGCGCGTCGCGCGCCGGGTCGGCACGCGATTTCTCGCCCACGCTACCATAAAATATGGGGGAATAAGGTGGCGGCAGTACGTACGGGCTGTGCCGCATGTCTGTGAGCACGCTAGGCTAATAACTCGGCGGGTGGCCTTAGATAACCTACTGTTATGTTTACTGTGGTTTTACCGCACACGTGGAAAATTGGCGAGGCGATTTTAATTTGTATGCTGATGTTATTGTCTTCAAATTCTCACGGCGGGAACCTACTTTCAAGGTAAATAATTAGAGAGCAGTTAAGGCATGTTTAATTAAAGCCTATTTGATGTAATTTCTTTGAATTAAACTTGATAATAACTTGTTTTTCTGTTATTTTTTTAAACTTTGTCAAATATCTAGTGATTATTTATTCCGTAGTTATGTAACATAAAAAAGCTAAAATACTTTGGTGCACTTACTTACAAGATGGGTGACAGGGAATTCTTCTCATCTATGCCGACGCATTCGTGCTTATGTTCATAACATCAAGACGAATCATATTCATAGACAGCTTGTGAAACACTGACACCATGGCTTATTTGCTACGCGATGAAATATTGAAAAGCGATGTTACTTTCTTAACGATAATTGATGTTGGGACCATCTAGGAATTTAGGTTTACGGTTAGTTTAACAACTACAATCGACCTAAAGAACGTATCTATCCTATTATTTGGAAACAAACAAACTTTCACAGAAAATAAGCTCTAAACTTCGGTAGGTACTAAAATACGAAATATCTTGTATCTAGGCATATTGCTTACAGCCACACTTAAAACGTCAATTAAAGTTAATGATTCTTTAGTTCCAAAATTGCTTATTGCGAAATAGTATTTTAAAATAAATAAATAGACAGAGCTACAGACGTTTTCCAAAAGACTGCTCAATTGAAATGAGATTGGTCTGATCACGTCTGCCGGAGCTATGGGCTAGAATAGCCACCGAATGGGTATCCCAAGATACAAAGTGGCCTCGCGGCAGACTCAGAAGGCGGTGGTGGGGTGAGTGGGACTCCCATTTCAAAAATTGATCCATTACAGCTTTCGACCGCACAGAATGAAGAAACGAGAGGAGGCCTTTGCCCAGCAGTGGGACACTACAGGCTCATAATAATAATAAGTAAACAGCTTCTCATAAAGTCAAATTATGACATACCTGCACTGGGAAATTTTGACTGTGGCAGTATGTCACTCACACAGTTCGGTCAAAGGCATGACAGGCTACCCAAACCCATTCACTCAATGCTCTATTGCAAAGAAATGTCATTTGGCAAGAGCAAGATGAGAAACAGAAATGGGTTGCCCATCCAAAGTAGCTTTTAATGGAAAGATTTTCAAGAATAGAGGGAATAGATAAGTAGGCTACTTCTGGGCGAACTCGCTCCATCCTAGGCCACTTCATCTCAAGTGAGAGATTGCGGTCAAGAGCTACTAGCCCTTAGAAAACAAAACAACAGTATGTCTTCGTAGCCAATAAACTGAAGTCTAATAATCTAATAGTTTATTGTATAAGTAATATATTTATTGTACGTATTATTGGATATTTGTGAAAGGATATTATTTTTATGTGATCAATGTATAATATTGATTTATTTTTTAAGGACAACTTACAAAACATACACCAAGTAGATTAACTAACATATTAACTTGCTAATAATAGGTGCTTTTTTGAGTAATTTGTTTATTGCCTAATTCAAATACTATGAAATTATCCATGTAAATTGCGCACTTTCCAACCTTTACCTATCTTTACTTTATTTGCCGGTTCTAGGCAGAAAGAGATTGCTATAAGCAATAAACTGTCTAAACTGTACCTTAACCTAAAATGTACCTTAACCTAAAATGTACCTTAACCTAAAATGTACCTTAACTTAAAATGTACCTTAACCTAAAAATAGACTACTAACATTTTCTCATCCACTCTTGAATTAAATCATCATTTGCGGAGACCAATAAAACAACAGACATAACCAACAATATCGCAATGCGAATCAACATTCTTTCTCCCACGCACTATCCTTTTTTTTGCAGGCATGTTGCAGCCTCTAACATGCATCTGCTAAGTGCATAGCCAATCTCGATTAAATACCAAGACTTGCCAAAGAAAGTCACGACGATCCGGACAGGAATGCAGCCATATTTGCATATGAGTGCACATATTTATTTAAGCTCAGTTATTGCACTTACTTAAATCAATTAGCAGAGGAGTTTAATTCTTAACTCTTTCTTTTAAAGTCCTATTTCAAGTTTGAGAATGTGTGCTCATTTGGTGATGGACTAGGGATACGTCTGGTGGCTACATGACTGGATAAGTCAGGTCAGAATACTCTTTCTACTTGGTTTTTTCGTTACGGTCATGTTATAGTATCGTATCTCTTAGTTTCTGTCAATGGACCATTCTTTAGGGTTACATGTTTTCAGTTACAAACTATGGTTTATGTGGTAAGTAGTAATACATTTTTTTTTGCTGACAAACCCCAGGACAGGACAACATACTAATTGTGTAGTTCAAACGTAATTTAATTGTTCAATGTCTTACTTTGTTTGTGTTTTTTATATTGTGAAATTGATATTCTAATAAATAAATAAAAAAATAGTGTTAGAAGGAGGAGAGGTATTCCTAGAAAATCCTATGCATCCAACTAACGTTGCTGGTTTTTATACTATGTCAACCTCTTCTTGTACTTACGATATGGTAATAACTCAAAGTACCTAATAGGTAAGCAAGGCACAGCATCTAACTAAGTGGTATCTAAGTTACTCATACTTGCCCATAATAACAAACTGAAACACGATTATCGATCGATGGCCAACTTTCCTAGTGATCAATGATTTCTTTAGCATAATCATGCCTCTATATCTCTAGTTTGATAAAAAGCGGTTGCCTTCCAATCCGGGTGCATGCATATATCAGTTTCCGCTGCAAAAACCGACTGAGAAGCGTTTCATTGGCGTAGCGAGTCCGGCGGCAGCCTACTTGAATGGAGAGAAGAAACTGCGCAAATTAGCTTAGAGATGCGGTCTGGAGGTAGCGGAGAACTTGATAAGCGAAGCGATTCTATGCGCATTTCGTAGGAACTAAGTGCTTTGTGATTAAATTATGCATAACGCACTAAAGGATGTTTTAATACTTAGGTGTTGATATGTGATATAAGAATTTGTAAGATAGCATAGCATCTTAGTTGCACAATAACCTTCCGATGCATGACGTAGATCATAAAAATTTACTCGCTTCAAACATTTACTTAACATAAATTTAACTTTTGTGGTTCAAAAAGCTTTACAACGCTCGATGCTATGAGAAGTGTCAAACTGTGACCTGTGGTTTTCTGAACAAGCCTACAACAAACAGAGATCAAATAGGTCATTTCATTTTTACCAACGTTCGTAGGTTCGTTTTGTCTACATTAAGTTAACAAATAATAACTATAAATTCTCAAAAGGCAATAAGAGTTTATTAACTAAAAGAGATGAGTAAAACCAGGGAAAACACCGAGATCAGTCATCAGAAAAGCTTCCGCTAGTTCCTAGACCGCGTCCTGTAAAAGTGGATTCGCCAGTGCCTGCATCATTAGTACTAATGACATTATTAATGTCATTACTAGAAACGGCGACTCGGTGTCATCGTTAGCGATTCATTTGGTACGCGGTCCGGCGTGAAGTTTCGTATTTTAAGGAAACGGGGTTAGTATGATAAAATGGCACTAAAACGTTTTCAATAGCCAGAGGCTGGGTCACTGGTGGAAATTACTTGCCAGCTTTCAGGTTGCATTCTGTTGATTATGGCTTCGTTAATAGCCAACAGTTGATTAGGTCACGGTAATAGAAATTATTGTGTATGATTGATGTAAAAAGAGCCTAAAACCTCTGTTACACTTTTTTTTCTAAGATGACGATATCAAATGTTTCTTAGTGCTGATTTGAACTATTCATCATCATCATCAGTGTTGGAAAGTAAAAGGGGCACTATACCTATTACTTACAGAAATATTGCACAAAAGTGAGCAGCAATATTTTTTTTATCTAATTACCTATTTCTGTCAAACGTTCATCTATTGGGGGTCGTTCATCTTTTGGTTCCTCTACCCTATTGTGCTCTCCAGAAAAACAAACAATTAATCAGGCGGGTCTCTCATAGCATAAGTTATTATAAGTCATTTATTCATAACAAATTCAAATTGGGATGGAAAATGCTAAAAAAATGCTAACAATTTGTACCGCTAATACGGATCTAATGTTCTCATCCAGTCGACGTATAAGGCAGGGGAATGTTGGCGACATTTAAATGCAAAAAATATTAGCGAGAAGTTAGGACTACGCTCTGTTAGATTGATGAAGGTTTTGGCCGCGAACTCGAGATAGTTGATGGCTCGAACTGACCAGGAACTCGCGGAGGGAAATGAAGAAGTCAAGATTTCGGTGGATGCAGGCCGCCTATAACCGAACACTTTCAGCAGTGGATGTCGTTTAGCTGAATATGGTGACGATGAAGTGAAAACAACGGAGCTACAGTCTTTATGACACCGCCAGTCTTATTTTAGTCACTTTCTGAAAGTTGCTTATTTCGGGATCAAAAAGTCGTGTTTTAACTTCCCAGATTATTAATTTATTCATTACAAGGTCTACATTGTCCATAATGTTGGCGACATTCAATAGAAAAAAATATTTGCGAGAATTTAGGATTCGCGAACACTCTGATAGATTGATAAAGGTTTTGGCCGCGAACTTGATATAGTTGACGTCTGGAACTGACCAGGAACTCGCGAAGGGAAATGACCAAGTCCAGTTATGACTGAATTTTCTTACAACTACTAGTAAGATGGGTGAAGAATGGAGGTTGCGAGGTATCAGTGGATGCAGGCCGCCTATAACCGAACGCCCTCAGCAATGGATGTCGTTTAGCTGAATATGATCACGATAAAGTTAAAAAAATTAGCTACAATCTTTACGACACCGCCAAAGTTTAATTTCAGTAACTTTCTGAAAATTACTTATTTCAGGATCAAAAAGCCGTGTTTAAACGTCCCTGATTATTAATTTATTCATCAGAAGCTCTACATTGTCCACTTCAAACTATGGACGCCCATAATTAATGCATTTGTTAATGAATGCTATTTTTAATGAAACTCGACTGGAGTGCTATTCGTATGTGGGTCAGCCTACGGAATGCAACTGCACTCATCTTCTATTTGTGCATTCTGGGTGTTATTAATCATGATCAAATGCACTCAGAAATGTTTACACTGCTCACTAAGTAACTACGAGTACCTTTTAATTTATTTAGAGCACTTGAACGCAGTTCAGGTGGAAGCTTTTGTTCCCATTTGAGTAAGTTTTGATCAAGAAACTAATTGTTGGTGTTGACTGTACGTGTTCGACATACTTACAGTGCAGTACATTTACCTAACTACATAAATATGAATATTATATGTAAAACTAGTGGCCCCCCGCTACTTCTTCCGAGTAGACGTTTGTTAATAAAACAGACGCTTGTGCTGCAATGGGTCTGGTTGTTTGAAAGAAAGAAAGAAACCTTACTTAGAGATTCGAGGAACGTATGTGATATTGTATCATATTTCATTTAATTTTGGCTTCTGTATGTATATATCTGTATGTATATGTCTGTATATATACTTAGTATCATAGTATTTATGTGATACCACTAAAGGATATTTTCAATAACACGTTTTAATTAATATGCAGAGATACCTAGTGATATTATATTTTTTCTCTAGTATTTCTATCTTTGGATAAAAATACAGCATTCTGAATGCACAAGGAACAATATTTTAGCTATTACCCAAGAACAAAGGCGTTATCCCTATTTGCATATTCATTTATCAGAATTCCTAGGCTTCGGCCGGTTATTACAGATTGGCCACGGGTTACCATGGAAACTGGATTATGTTAATTATTATCTGATTTTGTACAAGACTCGCGAATTTATCGGCTATTAGATGGATTGTAACGACCGTGGGGCACGAATGTCTGAAATTTAATTAGAGTATAATAGAAATTCACTGAGATTCGGCTATTTGGAAAAAAAAACTGAATTTTGGTTTACCACATGGCTTATGACCAGAGAGCGGAAATAGGTAGGTACTCTGCTTTTCACATAGCACAAAGGTCGCTACAGTACTTTTGCTCTAATAACCTTTCGCAGACACGTGGTTGACCTATTAAAAAATGGATTCATGTAAGTGCAAAAAGATGTCCTGAAGTTTATTTATTTACACTTATTTAAATCTACTTTTTCAATACACTATTTCAAGTGGTCAAAACAATCAAATTCACTTAAAAGAAAACAGGAATCCAAGGTGAATGAGGGTGACTTCACACGCAGCCATGCATGGACGAAACAGTTGAATTCGTCGCAGGTGCTTGACCTCTAAAATCAAAAATTCCAGGGACGAATTCGCATGAACGTCTATTTAAAAAATATCATCCCGATGAGTCACCGATCGCAATCTGCAGGTCATCGCCCGAAGGTCGAATAAGTCCGTCGACTGCGTAAAAACGCACCGCGACTGCACGCGAGCTGAGCGGTGAAATGGTGAGTTTGAATGCAATCTATAAATAAACTGATGCTTTTACTCATCACAAATTGTTGGAAATTATATTTTAGAGAACTTGAAATCTAAATTGAAAAATACCTATACCTACAATCAGTTTTTATTTGTATTGAATTTACTGTACCAAGTGCCACTGAATATATATTTTTTTCTTTTACTATTATAAAGTTATTAAATTACTTATCTTATTAATTTTTGTTATTGTTGCCACTTACCTCCCACGTAACCTACTCGTAATTTCACTTGTCAACAAGCTTTGGGCCTATGCCCAAATTGACGTAATTTCGAATATGCATAAAAGCCCAAAGCATAACTATTGGGGGCAAAATATGGACAATATTTGTTAAACTAAGGATGTTGCGTTGTATAACTATCTTTTCAAGAATCTATTTCATCTAGATAAGGAAATAACATGACATTTAATTTTATTTGTCGGTCATTTAATGTTATGTATCTTTGTGACATCTTTGATGTAAGCGGAGCTTTTATGTGTAAAAAGTTACTGTTCATAAAATTCTTTTCTGTGGACTGTTTTTGTCTGTGGAAATGTAATACAAGATCTTCCTGCACTTTGATCTTGCGGCGATCCACTCTCATCGAACGATACAGACGATACAGAAATAATATCAGACCACGATCGAAAGTATAAAAGTGCTGATAAAAATAAACATACTTAAGAAGAAGCGAAGAAGGTAGATTCGTATAATCGTAACATAACAGAACTTTTTAAAGATGCCGGATGCAAGTATTGGTGTAAACTGTAGAAAAATAACAATTAAACTGCATTTGTTAAGAGCACTTAAGATAGTGATATAGAGAGTGTTTTGATACCATTGGCGAATTAAAAGTTTCAGTAGTAACACTTAAAGTTTTACCTTGGTATATTTTTAGTACATACTGTGCTTTCGAATAAACAAACAAATAGGTATCTAATGTAGTATTGTAAATACAACTTTTTGTTGCGTTATAGATTTATTGGTATATTATAGTTGCTGCAAAGAACTCTAAAAAATATTCCAAAACCATATGCTTAGTTACTTAGAAAATCGCCAGTTTTACTTAGTTCAACAAAAATACAGAAATTATTATTTATTACTATAATTTTCATGTGGTATGTAAAACTTATCATAATTTAGCTAAAGTTGTCACAAAAAATATAAAGAGACTGCCAAATCAGTCATTATATCGAAGAAACTAGTTACTTTGTAAAGTGACTGTGCAGCAAATTGACCGAATCATTCAGTTTCATGCCTAATAATATGCAAATCATCAAATATACACTGACATTGATTGACACAGTACTTAATTCGGCCTCCAACTTAATCATCTATAAAAATGACTGCCTCCTTCATTCAACCTTGTTGATGTTTTCCTGGGTAGACATTTGCGGTTTCCAAAAAAGCACATCATCACCATGGCGGCATTGATGTCCGGATCTTAGTAATCTAATAAAGTAATTACGGTTAAACAATGGAAAACTTTGTCGCCAACATTATGGTGAGGTTACGTTTCCTGATTCTTTAGGGTACCTACATTGTAAGTTGTAATTTGTAACCAAAGTTTAACTGCGTTGTTAACCCGTGTCTGGTTGATTTTAGGACATTTAATCAGCTACTTTTGTAGAGTTTTGTTAAAGAATTAAACTAAACTCTAATATACATACCTATGTATTTATTTACTCAAAAAGTTAGCTTAGCTGGTTTGGATCTGATCTATTTCTTCATTTATCTCTCTTTTAAGCGGCTATTAACTATAGTTGGTACCATTTATACAATAGAAACGTAAGAAAATTCATAAGCCATCTTGGGTCGAGTGGTCTAATATTCTATGGTTCTAACTTTGATAGTTACGAATAACTATTTAGTTGAGAAAACAAGAAGGTATCGGTACATCCGCATGGGATGTACCCCCCTTTGCTGCACTTGTTAAGAGCTATGAATTAACAGATTATGAAAAATAAGCACTTTTATTAAATAGTAAATATTAAGAAAACATCTTGGCAATGAATGCCATAGACACCAGCTAAAAATAAATTCACAACTCATTCATCAATCCTAAAAATCCACCGTCACCCTATTCAATCCGGATATGTATTTAAGTATTGTCTTATCGTATTGCCGACAATTTCATAATGACTCAAGGACACCAGTCTCATTTCACAGCCCACCGACCGTCTAATCCGAGGGAAATACGCTAGCGTACTCCATGATTGCCCACTTTTTACCGAACTTTTTGTCCGAATGTTGATTGATGAACTTGTAACGGCGGCTTATCAGAACTGAAGAGCCGCCTGACCGACGACGTGATCTTGCAACGGCGTACTTAATGTTAATTTAATGTGTTGACATCTTGTTGGGTCAATTTTCGACGAATCTAGCGTGTAGAGTTTTAATTGAAATAACTTGGTAAGCGGGGATAC
This sequence comes from Udea ferrugalis, assembly GCA_950022985.1. Lineage (NCBI taxonomy): Eukaryota > Metazoa > Arthropoda > Insecta > Lepidoptera > Crambidae > Udea > Udea ferrugalis. The sequence goes on from OX465521.1 coordinate 3,644,888, forward strand.
TTAGCATTCAATTCTTTCAGAATGCTTTTTATGAGTTTAACTTCATGCAATCATTCTTAGCCTACCTAAACGCAATATTTTATAGACACGTCTATGGAAGTAGTACTTAATCATATTATTGAACAGGAACATAACGGTTTTTTACAACGGAACATAAACCTTTGTTGTTAGATTTGCGACACAAAGACAACAACAGATAATATCAATTTTACTTCGGACCTTATTTTAAAAAAAGCCTGGCTCGGTATCACTAATGATAGTCAATGAAAAAAAATTCAAGCCCAGGCAGTAAAACACACTTAAATTCCGCGGGCAAATTTTAATGTATAGTTGATTCTCTATTGCAGCTGCAATGTTCTTAAAAATTTTCAAACAGCACGAAAACAAGTTCACATGGCGATATCACTTTTCTTCTATGTCATTTATCATCTATTCTCGCGTGGTCGATTTAACACGTCTGTAAAGCCATGCGCTGTTTATTTACACCATTATGAACCATATACCTTCTATGTTAGAAGCAAAATTGCGAATCAGTATCCTATGAAGATGTTCAGTGCACGAATTTAACGAGAAACAGTCAGTCATCGCAACAAATTATAAATAAGTTTATTGCACACTTTCGATTCTTATCTACTTTCCTATTTTGGTACAAATCGAATCTACTGATTTGGTTGTTGCTCTCGGCATGTGATCTGACAGTACATGATTCTCATAATTTATTATTCATCGTAAAAATACTAGTTAGTAGTGCCGCATAAAAAACTATTTTCATCTCATAAGCTTGCACAGCAAACCATCAAATAACAGCAATTGTTTATAGTAATTGATTTCTATTTGTTCAACAGTTTCATTAATTTCATAATAAGAAAATCTAAACCTTAGGCTATAAAAGTAAATTTTATACTTTTTAACCCATCAAAACTGAAATATTATATTTCTTAAATACTGCCCTAATCACGGAATTCAGAAACTTATACAAAAAAAAGGCATTTCACTGAACAGCATCTATCATAATATTACCACAGCAGAAGAATTCAGCGGTCATAACATGAGCGTAAAAACTTCGGAGAAAAGAAAGAAAGAAAGAAAGAAAATTTATTCGACTGTAAGAAATATATACAAATCACAAATTTTGTTGAAAAAAAATAACAATACAAAAAACAAATAAAAGAACTAAATTATATAAACAACTAAACTAAAAAATGCTTTATAATTAAAAAATAAAACAGTCGAATCGGCTGGCTAGCTCAGCATTTTGCTACAGCCTGAGCTGGAGCGCTGGTTTTCAGCTAGAGCCGTAAGAAGAAGAAGACAGGAGGCTTGTTACACAAAAGGAAAGTTATAAGAAGTTACAGTAAAATTATCAATAAATTAGCCTAAATACACTAGTTTTTATATGGTTATTATGTGTTGTGTTATGTAGAATTGTGCGTAGTGAGGAGAACTGCATAACAAAGGAGGGTTATGAAAAATAGGGGTTGCATTCGAAATTAGAGATACTTAGATGAAGTAAACAATATTATTGCGAAGAAAGTTGTATTTTGAAAAAATGATCTTTTATAGATTTACGAAATGAGACAATAGAAGTGAGGTTGCGAAGAGTTCTTCGGAGCTGCAAGTAAATCCAATCAACATAAAGTTAAGTTTTCTCCATTTATTCGACAGCGTCACATCCTCAGCTCATGTAACAAAAGAAGGAAGCTCTGCAAAAGAGTCGCTAGACTCTAATAATGCCATAGTTGTGAGTGAACGATGCCATAAAAATAACAGTATAGTAGGAAACGCCGCGATCACGCGACGCCAGTTGCGTAATCTTGCGTCAAAACCTTGCATGGCATTAGCCCAGTTCAGCTGGTCAGTGTAGTGGACCTAACGACCCAGTTGAAAGCTAGAATTTTGACAAGGAATTTTATAGGTACGGCCGTTGGCAGAAGTAGAGCAGATACTATCATCATAAATAGGGTTTAGAAACTTTCGTTATTGAGCAGAAGTTCCTTAATTTGAGGGTAGTTACTGAACTTACTACTGACTGAGCCTGCTTGTTGCAGTATTTCTTACGCCACTTCATAGTTGAGGAGAGTCCTGTGCCTAGCAGTGGGACATATTATGATGTGTAGGCAGTTTATGTATTGAACTTACGGTATTGACGGTACTTAAAACCTGCAAACCATGAAGACAGAAATTCTAGCTTGTATCGCAATGTTCGATCATTGCATAGGAGTATTATGGATGCCGCAGGTTGTTTGGAAGAGATAGCTTTGTAGCGATAAGATCACCTGAATTGTATAAATAATGTCCTCCTAATGTTACTTGATAAATGTTTTTGTGCAATGAAGATTATTTATTTTATCTAACGACTAAGGTCCTCGAAACAAGAACTCAAAATAATTACCTCTTAGATCTTGTTACTGTATAGACAGCAAAGAAAATTATTGGGGGTCACAGGAAACACTATGGCCTAAGTAACGTCAAGCTGTTCCCATTGAAGAAATATCTCCTCTTTCGTAACTCTTTACATACGGAAATAAATGCCCTATTTAAATAGCAAGTGAGAATGTTTTCTCCTGCTATTAGGAAGCAGTATGCAAAACGATACAATGTGTACAAATCAGGAAAAGATCTGTGGTTCACCGCGATATCGGTCGGCGTTTCACCACAGTACACAGAGAATAGTAAAATATCTACATACAAACGTGCCGCTCTCGGTTTGAATGTGCGCGTGCGCGTCGCGCGCCGTGTCGACACGCGATTTCACGCACACGCTAGCATCAAATACGGGGGGATAAGGCACAGTATAAACCATACAGTCACAGTATAGTCTTACAGTAAGCTATCTACATACAAACGTGCCACTCTCGGTTTGAATGTGTGCGTGCGCGTCTCGCGCCGTGTCGCGATATCACGCACACGCAATTCCACGCACACGCTAGCATAAAATAGGGAGGCATAGGGAGGCGGCAGTACGGACGGGTTGTGCCGCGTGTCTGTGTGCACGCTAGGCAAATAACTCGGCGGGCGGCCTTAGATAGCCTACTGTATGGTTATACTGTGATACAGTGGAACATCTACATACAAACGTGCCACTCCCGGTTTGAATGTGTGCATGCGCGTCGCGCGCCGTGTCGCGATATCACGCACACGCAATTTCACGCACACGCTAGCACGCATAAAATAGGGAGGCATAGGGAGGCGGCAGTACGGACGGGCTGTGCGCGCTAGGCTAATAACTCGACGAGCGGCCATAGATAACCTACTGTTAATACTGTGGTTTTACGGTGTGCTGTACTCGGTATCGCATAACAACTTACACGGCTTCGCGTAAATCGATTGCCAGGAATCGACTCGATTATAGATTGAATCTCGAGTTAATCATTTTAGCTTCTGATCGTAGATTTGAAATCAATAAATTAATTACACGCCTGGATGGCTTTTGATCTAATTAGATTATTTATAACGAAGTTGGCTAATTTATTGAGCTGTTGTACGTTGTGGTGTGGCTAATGGACGGTGTATGATGACCTAAGCAGGGTGACAGGAAGTGGTGGTGGCGGTTCGCGTGTAGTGGCGCTTTTTTGAAAAGGCCTATGTCAACACTGACCTTAGACCGTGTGTGTTGAGGATTAGTAGGCGAGGCCTATGCCCTACTCTGGAATAAAATCAGCTGATTTAGATTAAATCATCGGATTTTCTCTTATGGTACACGGTGTAAAGTGGGGCTGTATAGTTTACCTTTGTGTGGAGCTATATTTACAATAATCAAACAATCGGAACAGGGGCTAGTATAAGCATGCAAACTCTAGTGCCCGTCATTATCATAAATTGCAAATTGCAGTGTGCGTCGGTGCAGGGCTATGATCCATGATCTTTTTTAAACTATTGATTAAGCAATTTTTCACAAGTGCTTCTTAATTTTGTGAGACGTTTCAAAGTGTGATGAGTTATCATTGCGGTCGGTTGCAGGCGAAGTGCATCCACCGAAATCACACGCACTTCTTATGTGTCAATCGTCAATTAAATTATCTGTAACATCATCCCAAATACTTCCCAAACTCTACTAATTTTAAAAATTGGCAGTAAATTATTTACAATAAAAAAGGTAAAATTCACCAAATGTAATTCTACCACCATACTCAATCCGGCATGAAACTGTCAAAAAATTATTGAAGTTACAGAAGAGTCATGACAAAATGTGTAGATAAATATGCCGCTTCCCCACGTGCCAACTGGCCAGTCATAATAAGTCTCTGTAAAACGTTTTCTTGAATCAGTTAAACAACCATTAATTTTTTTACTAGTGTCCAGTGTCCTGGGGTCGATGCCGCAAGTGCCTAGTTTGGATAATGTTTTTTTATTGTAAATATTTATTTTTAGGTTTTTTTTAATTATTTTTTGGTTTTGATAAGTGTAAATATTTGTTTTTTTATCTTGTAATTATTTTCTCATTAATAAATACTTTTAAACAACCATTTGCATATGTTCAAATTAATACTTTACAATTTTTCTGCTGTTACGTGTCACTCCAAATGTTTATGGTCGTGGGACAAAGAAACTATAACGAAGTTTTCCCTTTTATTATACCGTTGAAAGATGTGAATACAGTACAGTTGTTTGGATTAAATTAGACATTTTCTGGTACGTGAGAAGTTGGTCTGATTTGCATATCTTAATTGAGTTAATGCTTTTGTCTAAATTCTTATAATTCATATCATTTCTATTACAATACAAAGACTATTCTTGTTAGTTCATTTATCATTGTCTAGTTAAGGTGGGTGCTATTTTACAAGTTAAAGAAAAGAAATGTTCGTTTACAAGTAGAACAAGTACTTTATGTATTTTGCCTCTGCCAATCGTGATAATATTCTGCGTTTCCTATTCAGATGGTCTACATAAATATACAAACTTGGACCCTAACGTCCATCAGTTGCTACATCGGTGACCTTAAGTTTTTCTTTGGATTTGATCATAATTGATAAAATCAATATTGATAAAATAATAATGATAATGATTTGGACGACCGTCTTGGTGTAATTGTTGAGAAGTCGGCTACTACACCAAGGGTCGCGGGTTCGATCCCCGCACAGTACAAACATTTGTGTGCATGAACATGTCTGTTTGTATTGGTCTGGGTGTTTCCCATGTATCTTAAGTATGTATTCACAAAAGAAAAAGTATTTAAGTATGTTTATCCGTTGTCTTGTATCCATAATAACGGACTATAATTAGCCCACTTGGGACTAGATGGCGCTGTGTGGAATAATGTCCAAAGATATTTATTTATTGATTAGATCTACCAGTTAAATATCGAGCATAGCAAGTTGTGGCATAGACCTTGAGTTTTTATAAGGCCCAGTAGGGGACCACGTTTCAAAACTGATTGAACATCACATAAATGGCCTATATGTATACGTCCCACTGCTGAGCACAGGCCTCACCTCAACTATGAGGTAGAACAAGCCTTACTCCAACACGCGGGCTCAGTGCGGATTGTTGGAGGGGTGTAAGGTTAGTGAGCAACCTTATTGTCAGATGTTATCAAGCCGCCCTAAGGCCTCTGACTAGGCTTCATGACTGACATCTAGCGACGTCAACCCAATAAATACGGCAGATGCCCGAGAAATACATCAATAAATTTTGGCCGAGGTGGTCACCCATCCCATTTCCGACCCGGTGTGTGTTGCTTTACAACAGCGATCGTCGCCTCCTCTCTCCTCCTCCTATTACTTATTGAACGCCATTTGCAATTCAGCTCCATTGTACGTATGGAAACCTTCTCTGGTTGGTTCTCGAGCAAAACCGTCGCTGACATATCAGACCGATGACAAACGACAGCGGAACCAGTCAATAAGAAAGCGACAAAACATGATAGCTCGTTCGCGTCCGTCAGTTGTATTACAAGACAGCTACAAACAATTTCATTCAAGGAAAAAATAAGAGCCCATTAGTTTTCCTCTACGCAAAAACTGACTGACACTTGAAGGGCTTTTTCACCGAGATGCCAATGTTACGTTTTGTGTTGCTGGAAAAAATAAAAACTTTGACAGTATTGATTACTAGTAGGGTAGCTAGTCGTATAGTATAGGTAGCTAGTCGATTCTACAGTCACACCGCCGTACACACCGGTGGGTGTATAGGATAGGTATAACTCCTCTCGAGATGGGCTAGTTATGCCAGCATTGCGCGCCAGGGGTCCACCGGCACAGTCAGAGTTCTTGACCAGAGATCAAGGGGACACCTAGACACGCGCTGAAGCAGGTCACCGGAGGATTTAGTGAGTACTGCCTCACGCACCCCTGCTATGCCCCCGGAGGGCAGGAAGTCCGTAAAGGGATAAATAAGGAAAAGTTAGTTAGTCGTTACATCTGTTTGTAAGCATGTGATCGATGTTTCGCTCGTTACCTTCTTCTGTAATTTTTATACGTTACTTAACGCTATACCCCCGAATTCCCACATAGAACTGAAAGGGGCAACTATGTTTCTGAGAATAGAATAGAATAGAATAGAATATGTTTATTTGCTTTAAATGTGGTACAATATTGATGTCAGTAATTCTTATTAAGTTCACAACACATCCAACTAATTCACTCAGCATGCAAATAATTCACAAATTACAATCATCAATTTACAAATATAAAAATTAAAAATCAATTAGATGTCAAAAAATTAAAATAAAAATCAATTAGATGTCACAAAATTAAAATTAAAAATCAATTACATTTCACAATAAAATTCACATAAAATCAACCTATCAGCTCCGATGTAGAGTAAAATTTTTTGTCTCTTAGCCATTAGCTTAAAGCCTTTTGGAATAATACATAGGGGAGATCTTTTATGTCACTGGGAATGGCATTATACATTTTTATACACATTGCGTAGCATTGTGGGATTGAGGGATGCTCAACGTTGATTAGCGCTTGTTAATTCGGGAAATAGTCTTTTGAGAAATACGTAGTCCTAAAGTTTCTAGGTGCGATCGTTAGTCCGTCTTTTGATCTTGAAATTATTCAAATAGGCGTTTTGCCAATACATGTACCATTACAGGCCACAATATTAACTTGTCACCAGATTGAGATCCAAGTGACTGAGTAGTCTCAAAAAACATTAAATTAATCCACGCACAAGAGCATCCTAGTGACATACAAACCAATAAGGGCGTTGCCACAATGAGATTCCCATTGCAAATTCAAAGTGCACAGTAGAAATGTTTTCATTGAGATATCCATCAACTTCTTAAGCAGGCACTTATACAAACAAACGACATGTCGATGTAAATGTAAACGTAAATCAAAAGTAAATGGGAAAGGGATCGGGGACACACGCGACCGCCATGTTTAGTTCAACACAGAATAAATAATGTTTGAGGCTCGCTATTTGAAGCAGATAGCATTTTTAGAAAAACATATTCAGGATAGAGGCTCGTTTGATTTTTACAATCTATAAAAAGGTATTAGTTTCAAATATCGGTTGGAATTGAAGCTCTGCTTAAATTTACTTGGTTTACTCAAGTTTACTTATTATTAACTTTCTGTTTTTTTTTCATGACAAAGCTGTATGACTCTGTTGGTTTATTCAAACATTCACTTTGTTCCGTAAAGCATTGGACGATTCAAAAAGAGCTTCTTGCCGGGTCTTCCTGAAGGAACAACATTCCGACGCTGGTGGTAGAGTCACATTATTTATCTCCATGTATTTTAAGAATTGTTTATACATCATATTTTCTGTATGTTTATTAAGTGATCAAAATTAGGATTCTTGACGATTTGAAAGTACTGTGTAATGGTCTACTTGAATAAAGAAATATTGAATTTGAAAGATATAACAACTTTAGAGGTATGATGTGGTGTGGTATTGTAACTGGAAAAACCATGGCCAGGTTAAATTGGATAAAATGACAACACCTTCACAAAAATTGCTTCATTGCAGCATGGAAAATTAATCACATCAAATGTCAGTGAAAATTGAACCGAATTCACTAGCGCCAAATCGCTTTATATTGCGACTAGTCGCACAACTGTGACCACCCTGTAGTTCTCTCACGTGCAAACGGAAAGTGTTCATTTGCCGACAAAAAATGCGATCGGATGACACTTTCCTTAGTTTTCATATTATCTTTAATTTGACAGTAATGACTAACATTAACATTAGCGATCAAGCGGAAAGATTTTCCTACATTATGAGGCTGATTGCCTAATTTTGTTATATATACCACGTTTGTCAGTCTTTGCCGCTCAGAATTACCAACTATAGTCCAAGTAATTTAAGAAATACATTTTGACAGCTGCTAGTGTCATTAGAAATTGAACTTTATGCAATGCTGAAAGGTTTAAGTGTTCTGTCAGGCTCAAAAGTCAAGCCACAGCTCCAGCGTATTTTATTGGAACTGAAGTTACTATTTCTAATGGCACTGCCAGCTTTCAATATGTACTTCTTAAATCGGTGGGACTATAAGCTCTGCTTAGTATAAGGTCAGATGATCTCGTAGTAAAGATGTCTCAGTTTAATTAATTAAGTTATTTAAACAGTTCAATTAATTTAAAGCTTCCTAAGACGCACATGGAGATCTATTTGTCTAGTAGGAACGTCAAATGCATTCTGCGCATGCGTTAAGTACCGTAACAAGTTAATTAAACCAAAGCACACTCGTGGCTTATAAAATAGTAGATCGACTGCACCCTTATAAAGATTTCTAGAGTAAATATCATATTTTTTGTTTCCATCACCTTTCAAGTAACATCTGATACCTAAATTACAAAATTGCTCTTGCGTTTGCACAACCCTTATTGCTGGGGAATAAAGCTCAAAATTGTTAAGTTTAGCTATTGTAAGTCGACACTGAGATTGATCGAGACAGTTTCCTGTGCCTATACGGACTTTCCACTGTTCTCTTTACAAATACTAGTTTTATTTCCAACCATAGTTTTGCTTTTCATTCGAACTCTATCCCGATAGGCTTAAAGTTTATTTTGGCATTAGTACAGATGAGGGTTTGTGCCAACCGTGTGTGGCCTTCACTGATCCAATTGGAGGGTAGATATATTTATTACAGTGGATATAGATCTTGCGGCTTATGTGTCAACTGACGTTCTAAACATTAGCCTGGTTCAAATGAATGAATTGAAAAGGTCAGGCATGCTTGGAGAAGCCGCTTGCTTTCAAGGGATTTCCTATTTTGTTACTCTATAAAGTACCTACTAGAAAGCTGTCGTATGGGATCTGCTATTCGACGCGCCTAATGCTAAATCTAGGTTTAACTTTAATCTTCTTTGATTTCGTTCCTGGTTTTCATAACTCAAGATAACCTTCCTATGGAAAAAGGAGTAAACCATAGCTTTTCGACTTTAATAGAAACGGGGTAGTCAGAAGCTTTCTGGTCATTGCCGTCGTGGTGATCGGAACATTCAGAAGCCCACATTTAACTGAGCGAATTTTTAGTGTTTTTCAGTAACTTGGGTTTTTTATCCTTGTTCGCCTTTATTGAAGAATAAGCCGGAAATTGTACCGCAATGAATACATAATACTCGTAGGAGTTTCGGCCAGAATTGAACTCGAGACTACTCGTCGGGCTACGACGCCATCCAAAACAATATTACTTTATCATTGTTTAAAAACCTTCAAAACAATGTGAAAGGCATTTGCTAAGCAGTCCGCCCTATGAGAATGCAGTAAAATTCGTTTTCTAACTAATATCTTACGCTTGGAAGGTTGAAGTACAAACCATCTTACACATTGGTTATTATTGTTTTTGGAATTTTCCATGCAGTATCTTTACTAAAGATCTGAAAAGTCGCCCGGTTTGTGAAAGATGTGGGTTCGATTCCTGCCTGATACCAAGATTTTATGGTTTTCAGATATTCTTACACATTGTTCATTTCAAACAAGTTTTCGCATCATCTGTATAATATTTGACAATAACGTAAAATAACTTCAGTTAGTCAACTTTAATGACAAAGTATGCAACTTAGAAAGGTCATGTCGTTCGCACGAAAGTTCGTGACTCCGCCAATTTGTTTTAGGAAGCCGTCTTAACTTAACGGTATAAGAATTGTGAAATATGAACACGTCCGGGCCAGTTGACCGGCGCTCCAAATTTTATTACAATACAACACCATCAATTGTCTGGGCGAGTCCAAAGATGACCGATTTGCTATGACTGTCGGTCGCAAATGACCGGGAAAACTTACCGTGATATTGAATTCATTTTTAGGGTTCTGTAGCAAAAACAAACAAACAACAACTTTTGTACGTCCTACTGTTGGGCTCAAGCCTCACCTCAAATATGAGTTGCAGATGTTGTCAAGCCGCTCTAAAGCCTCCGACTAGGCTTAACGACATCTAGCGACGTCAGCCAGGACAAAATGCTTAACGTAAATTCTGAAGCACGAAGATGCCTGAAAAACCATAAACTAAATTTCGTTCGGGGTAACCACCCCATATTTTTTGATAAAAAAGCTATTTTTGCTAGGAGCTAAAAGCGGATACCATTTTTTTTTAGTTAGTTGGGTTGTAGTATCTAATTATTTTAAAACAAGTCATTATTTTCGTATTCTTTTAAATTTTCAACCTGAGGAAAAATGTAGGTTTTCCAATAATAATAAAAATTGTTACCCTAGTAAATAATAAAGCCAATTAATGGTATCTAAATTTATATACGTAAAACGTTTTTCGAAATTAACAGGAGTCGTTGTACTGTACGCAACCCTTGATACCCGATGGCGACTCGCACTTGACGGCTTTTATACGTTTGGGAATAGTGAGAATACCACGATGGGTCCCAAATACGGTCATGTATTTTTAAAATTTGGCTCGCATTTCGATTCTCTTTGTGAGGTCGATTTGTTGGTATTTCACTCAAAGGCAATCCATTTGAGTTTTTTCACGGATGGGGTCTTAATTCATGAGTAAGGTTCCGTTCATTTCAAGATATTTATATCACGATGGTGGCAAAAACGCTCCAGCTGGAACTTTGCATTTATCATCACGAGCATGCATATAATAGAATTTGGCAGATGTCCAATAGTTAAATTCTAAACTAAACCCAACATTGCGAATTGTCTATAGGTAACTGAATAGGTAATTTCATTGAAATTATGGACAAATTATGAGTTATTTTATTTTCATGTCTTTAATAAAATGTTGAAATATTTATCAAACCTCCTGCTGCACTTTTCTTCTCACCCTTTGGTGGATTGGCCTTTAGAATCAAGTCCTTGTGTCCGTTTCCATTGTTGCGAAAAAAATACCTACTAATTTTTAGTCACCCTTAAAATCTATGTTTTATTATGTGGATGCCTATAACATATTAATAAATTTATATATATAAATTGTACATTGGTCTTTGTAATTTAATACAACTGTAATGTTTTTGTGCAATAAAGAATAGCTATTTATCTATAACATTGATGAAATCACCCTGGCTCATAGGGTAAATATACCAGAAAGATTCGACCGGTCTGTTAATGATCTCGGTAGCATAATTGGCAGTGCAGTCGCCCGGTTTGCGAAAGATGCGGGTTCGAGTCCTGCCTGATGCCAACATGACCAAATGTCTTTTTCTGGTTTTCAGGTCCTTAAAATCTAGCTTCTTTAACAAATACAACTCCAGTTTACACGTTTGTCATCGCCTGTCAGAAATAAACTATTTACAACTCTTCCTAAGTATACAAACACCGTTGTAGGTTACTAAGAACTTTTATAACGGAACGACAGACCAGGTCTCCGTTATTGATATTACGACTCAGAATGAAATAATTGTCGACAGCAAAAACCAAGTTCATGGGCATTTGGCCAAGAAGAATGAGTGACCCAGTTTCTGTAACAAAAAATCTATATATCGTGACGGAACCGGCGTTTATTTTAATTGCATCATTTTTGTAATAGAAGTGTCTGTCACAGTTCACAGAAGAAGTAGCAGGAGTAAAGATTTGCTATTTTAGAAATGTTTCTTTAACATAACATACGCAGGGAACTCCGAGGCACTGATTGTTGCCGACATGGTGGACGGAACATTCATAAGACCACATTTTACTGAGCGAATTTCTGTTAAGGGGCATGCGTATCGCCTTCATACGGGTTTGCTTGGGCTTTTTTTTTATTTGAGACCAAAAGTGGCTTAAGGTTATTTTTACACGCCTTACCCTTCGGCGAGGCGAGATTACTCAAGAAATATGTTCTTGATACTTTGTAACCTATCCGTGGCAAACCGACAAATTGTAAGACAAGGCGTTTCTAAGTTTGAAGAAGAGCTTGAAATTCAGCCACACAATTGTATTATAAAGCTTCGTAATAATTCATAGTTTGCTTAGCTATTTAAGAAAATAGCATAAGTAAGAGCCTAAAACAATAATACAAGGTACTTCCTAAAATTATGCCAATTTTCTTAAGAAATATTCAAATTAACTAACCCAATACACGCCTGCCGATGCGCTCAAACCAGGGCACTGCAGAACTGGCCTACATTCGCGTAGTCTTTGTTTTTCAGCACCCCCCCTTACCGGACTTTCAGCATTACCACACTATGAATAGAACCGCTTTTGATTCCACCCCTTTGAGTCCCAGCTTTTAGTTTTGTTTTTCGCGGAAACCCGGCAAGAACTACAACCTACATACGGTGATCGTTGCGTGCGTACACCGAATTTGTGGTGTATGGAATATTGCTTTGGAAATTGGTGCAAGCTGGCACAATTGGTTGTTGCAAAAAGGCTGGACTTTCGTTTAGTAAAGATTGAATGGATATGCGTCAAGCAGTACCTAAGCTATTTACATAGTTGTTGATCGCGGTGCCCTGTTGTGTGAATATATGAACCAAAATCGCTAAGCAAGTGATGTCATGAAGTATGATTTTTATGAAGTAATAGATTCTTATGGTTAAGAGCTGTTTTTTCAATAGTTAGTAGGAAATTATCAGACCAATAAATTACAACTCGGCAGATTTTAAAATGTATGTCAAAATGATACATTGCAAATTATAGGTTTCGATTTCCAACATTTATTAGTCTGATTTTCATCTAACTTTGGAAAAATGAGCCCTTGGTAAAATGTGTCTTATTTTTCGTAGGTCCCTCAAAAATACACTTAGGTATTAGGCAATCTAGAGGACTTTCAGAAATATTGACAAGCCTAATTCACTGTTCGTTAGCTCGTTGAATTTGACCTTGTTGCTTACGGAACCCTTAAAACCTATGATTAATGATCAATTCTGTCAAATTTATAAAGGTAATTTCATTACGTAATTTTACGATACGAAATATTTACGACATAAATCTTTGCAAGGAGTGTCTAACGTGTCCTGCCACATTCTTCCTGAGTGATGTAACTGCTCTCAAATGCAGCTCAAAATACTAAGCTGACATCACTGGTCTGCGCTGTGCGTGCGTCACGAAATATTCCCTTCTCCTGTCTATAATTATTTAAAATGTACAGTCAACTCTACCATCAAGCTAGCCATTTTAGTTTTTTGCGTTTTACAAAAGACATAATATCCTCGCAATAAAGCTAAATACAAATTATCGCTGGACATTATTCTACACAACGCCATCTAGCCCCAAAATGAGCTGGTTAAATCCCGTTTTTATGGGATACTAGACAACGGATAAACATACTTAAATACTTCTTCGTTTGTAAATACATACTTAACATACATAGGAAACTGCCAGACCAATACAAACAGACATGTTCATGCTCCCAATTGTTTGTACTGTGCGGGGATCGAACCCGCGACCTTTGGTGAAGTAGCCGACTTCTCAACAATTACACCAAATCGGCCGTCAACCTAGGAGGACTGACCAGAAATGGGCAGCCTACATGCAGTTGACCGTTCAGTCAACTATTAACATACAACATCTGTGAAATGCCTTCTGCCAGGAACAGGCCCATAAAACCGTGAGGTGGTGTGGCTCTCACCACCGCGGGTTCAGTGCGAATTTTTGAAGGGATATAAGGCTAGTGATAAAACTACTTCGACTAGAATTATTATTATGTCCAGCGAGGAAGATAGCAGTGGGCCTGGTGTGGTCTGTCTGTTTTAGGCAATTTCTGCCATTACTCCAAGCTCCTACTCTGCAGGCTCCTACGCGTTCTTCAACGATCCTCACTTAGAGCGCGTGAGATAAAGTTCGGACCGTCCCATAATTGTAGTGAGTCTTTTGCCCAGCTGTGGAACGTGAAGTCCGATGTTTAAATAAGTTTCAGCATATCTGCCACTATGGTGCACTGTACCCAGTTCAAGATTTAAACCATAAACATGTGCTTTAACCACACAGCGAATAATTCACTCCTTAATGCCAACTGATGGTGCTAACGACTGCGCCACTGCGTAATCGTGCGTCAATGTGACACTTTAATTTATTTATAATCGTTATGAAACATGACATGAATTCTGTAAAATTGGTAAGCGTCGGGATGTTAAGTGTTAAATCTCATGTAGGTATTTATATTTGCTCACAGTTGCTAATAAGTTAAGGTTATTGAATACCTATTTGTATCCACTTTGCATCAGCGACGGCACCGAATGCTAGATGTGAATCATATGGAATTGATTGTAGGGGTAACTATAGGAAATATTTTAATTCCATGAAAGAAAGATTGTGAAAGCATAATAAAATAAAAGTCATGCCCTAAACCGATGCTCGGGCAACCCTGGGCCACCCAACCTTTAGACACACACTTAAATGTTAGGGTTTGAGAGCCTCCCGCTCACCCCTTTGTCCGGTTAAGGATGTACAAAAAAAATTGAGATTAAAAACCCGATGTTAGTAGACAATACTCCATACCTTTGATCTTGAGAAGGTAAGTGGCTCAAGAGTTCATGTCACTAAAGGTAATTCCACCAGCAAAAAGTTTCTAATACTCACCACCGCAAATGACGTCAGCCAAGTTGGTCTGCACGCACTGATGAGTGACAGCGCCGTCGCGCACCGTCGTGATCTCTCCATACAGCTGATGCAGCGCTTCCTGGTCCGACATCAGCATGGTCCTCGGAGAGGGACAGTCGTCGTCCATCCCGTTCTGGTGGCGGGAGGAGGAGCGTGATCTGGAGCGACGTCGCCTGGAATTGATAGCGGCATTGAGTATCTTACTGCCTTGAAGTTTTTACATGTTGGTTTCTTCAGCAAAGAAAGGCTTTATTAATACAGCATTTAACAGCATGATAGATTATTTTATTATTTTAAAGTATACAAATTTGAAGGAAAGACGGTCTTTACATACAGGTTGTTATTTTCTAAATAATCATTTTTTCAAGAGCGATTTAGAGGAGAGCAATTGAAATGGGTTGAATAGTCCAATCAATATTATTCGTTTCAAACAGATAACCATAAGTGTTACATTAGTGCGTTCCTAAGTGTATACTTTAATGGCCTAATATAGGCCTAATATCCCTTCCTTTGTTTTGAAGACATATTTTGAAAACAATAACCAGTCTAAATACGTGTGACATCCTTATGACTTGATATCAATTAACATTAATTGTGTGTTGTTTATTTTAGTAGGATGGACAAATATTTTTTCGCGATGTGGGTACAATATTTATGTAATTGACTCTCAACTGTAGTGTTTCTATGTTAATAGCCAGTCATTTAAACCAAATACTCCAGTGCAATTACTTACGAATCATAGAAAAACCTCGTGACACAAATAAATAGCATTGACAGGTGACCAAGAATTAAATACAAGAAAAAACTGCGTAATGGCTGTTTACACACAATTAGAATATCTACATTGAAGACAGATTAAAAATGCATAAGCAAATAACTTATTGAATGCTAAACGCACGATTCATCATACTTAAAACTTATACTCTTACATAAATAGTAAAGTAGGTTGTTAATGTGACGTTTAGTAAACAAACACACGGAAGGCCAGACAATGAAACTACTTGTGTTGTTGTGTCTCAATTTATTTCGATGACACTACAAAAATTGTCTTAGGCAATTTGCATTTTCTTTCGACAATCGTCGGTTTTTGTCCGCTTCGATTACCGACAAACTTACATCACACTAAGTAACATGTGCCTTAGTCGCAATTGAATTAAGGCGCGATACCAGGAAAACGGCTCTCGGGAAAATTAAAGTTTTATATAGAAAATATGAAGTATGAGGCACGAAAAAAATCGTCATAGTAGTCAAAGAGTTGCACAATCAGCTCAAACTTCCAGTATATGGATCAACTTACTAGATTAATGTGAAAAAAAATCAGAATATCGCTAAAAACGTGCAAAACGCACTCCCGTATTTCAAAAGTTTAGGCATCATATAAACTAACAACTTACGTGTTTTAAATAACGTGTAAAGATCAGATATCAAAGAAGCATTGCCAATCAGTTGTTTTTCATTGCTTTATTTCAGTTTTGTGCAAAAAATTCCCAAACATTCCGAATTTTTCGCTTGAAATCTCCATACAAATTACTATGGAGTGAGTGAAGTTTCTTTGATAGCTGTCCGCGCACCGTCGCAGCTCACTCCCCCCCATGTCCCCAAGGTGAGCACACGTCGCTTTTGACGAAAATGACATTTATAATTACGCGGATAATTTACACGAAATAGGCGCACATAGGGTCTTTTGTTGAAAATAGTACAACTTTATTTTTTTCCTCGGTACTGTTTGTTCATATGCATTATGCATAATTTATCAAACGTATGATTTTATCATGATTCACCATGAGAGTTTTAAGGCAGGTTTATATTTATAAGTACACTTGATTAAAAGCTCTCTTGGGTTTGACAATTTCGTACTAGTTGCCATTTCATTTTCCTATTCTTTACGCAGTGACGTGCACTCACCCGGCGTCATGTGGAAGACTGACTTGCGGGACTGCGCAGACGGCTGTCAAAGAAACTTCACTCGTTCCATAGTAATTAGGATGGAGATCTCGAGCAAAAAAAATTAAAGTTTGCGTTTGCTTATACGAAACATTAATTTTTATGTTATGACTTGTCATAAGTGCTTTTTAATAAGTTTACATGAATAAAGACTATTTTTACTTTTTTACTTTTACATAAATAGTTATTGCAATAGAACATAATGACAAGTTATTCGAAATGGAAACACACTTCACACCGGAACAGCTTTTACAATTGTACCAAGCACAAATTCGGTTGTGTATGGAGTACTTCTGCCACCTCTGGGATGGCTCTGCCAAGTATCAGCTGGATGCACTGGACTCAGTAGACCGAAGAGCCAGGAGACTGATAGGTGACGAGACGCTCGTTGGAACCAAACTCGAGTTTGGAGCATCGGCGTAGAGTTGCCTGTCTATCGGTTTTTTATAAGGTGTATTTCGGAGAGTGTGCGCAAGAACTTCATGACCTGATACCACCCTCTACTTTCTACTACCGGACCACAAGACGCCGCGAGGGCTTTCATC
This sequence comes from Udea ferrugalis, assembly GCA_950022985.1. Taxonomy (NCBI): domain Eukaryota; kingdom Metazoa; phylum Arthropoda; class Insecta; order Lepidoptera; family Crambidae; genus Udea; species Udea ferrugalis. The sequence goes on from OX465521.1 coordinate 3,662,244, forward strand.
TCCATGTGGTCGACTTTCCAGCGGTCCGAACTAAGTGGTTTGGTGCTTCCTTTCTGGTCCGCACCGCTAAGGAGTGGAACGCCCTCCCTGCGTCTGTGTTTCCGGATACATACAACCTTGGTGTCTTCAAGGCAAGAGTGAATAGGCATTTTTTGGGTAAGCGTGGCTGGCAAGACTGAGGTCAACGACAAACCCATTTTAAATTTAAAAAAAATGGATCAGATAGAACTTTGACATAAATATGAATTATCATATTTACGTCAGCCATGGAAAAATGGCAGTGCAAGCATTTTGATCTCTAACTGGCTATTTGCACACAGCTTTTCCCTGTAGTAATTTGAATGAACTATACAGACAAACGTTCTTGAAAATATAATTAGCATCAACTATCATTTAGATAGTGAAAGCTTATGTAAAAACAGACAGAAACTGTGTGAAGTGACTTCCTTTCATACTATGCTCTACTCGTAGATCAATTCCAGTAAGATGAAGATCGCGGTGGATTCTGTATTAAATTCAGCGTAAAAAGCCTGAAATACGATGGCCTCTACAGGAGACTAAAGGTATTACTCAAGTGTTATTATCTAAAATAAATTATCCACTAAAAGTGTCTCAACTGTTAACAACTGTTAAATTCCTCGTTTTAGTTAGTAACAAGATAGCTCCGTTTAATGCTTCTTGCAGCTTTTCATAACAAGTAAGACCAATTAATTAGTGGGTTCTTCTGCATGTTACTAGAAATGGCTCCGTGTATTGCAATATCATATGCATTGGATGTAAGAAATATTTTGTGTTGATGATGATCGAACGGACAAACCAAGTTACAACTAAATCTCGATGGAATCGTCAAGTACCAGATATAACATTGAGCAAATAACGTGGTCACGAGAATAGATTGCAAATAATAGTGTAAAAAAATAATTGGCAAAACCGCTTGTTAGTATGTTTATTAAAATAAAATTTTTGGTTAGTTTCTTTTGTTTGCCCTATATCCTGAAATATATTGGGTGGCGAAATAAAAATATCTTTGGTGAACGCATCAAATGATTATCATGCCGCGATTTATAATAATAATAAATAAATAAATATCCCTGGACATTATTCCACACAGCGCCATCTAGCCCCAAGTGAGTTAATTATACTCCGTTTTTATGGGATACTAGACAACGGATAAACATACTCAAATACTTTTTCTTTTGTAAATACATACTTATTATACAAAGGAAACACCCAGACCAATACAAACAGACATGTTCATGCACACAAATGTTTGTACTGTGCTAGGATCGAACCCGCGACCTTTGGTGTAGTAGCCGACTTCTAAACAATTACACCAAGACGGTCGTCCGGATTTATGCATTGCATTTATGCACGGATTGCACGGCCCAACCACTGTGTGACCATAGCTGTCACGATCGCTTTCAAATTTGACAGATTTTCTCTCCGGCCGACCCCAGTAGCGAACCTTAAGCACGAATGCTGTACACCGGATATTGTAATGATTTTGGGGTTCTGTTCATATTCTAAGCAGATCTCATTTGGTGCCCAATACCCAGACTCCAGCTCTTCTTATCTATTGCATAATGTTAAACCTAAATTTGACAACTAGGTAAGAGTGTTTAAAAACACCACACTACCATACCCTTTCTACGATCAGTTATCACTGTTCAATCATTTATTAATTGTTTAATTTCATTAATCATCTGCCAACTTCCAAACAACATAAAATGGAAAACATAATATGATGTAAAGGAATACATTTACAAGACAAACAAAACCAATTGCAAGTTTACTGAAAGAATTAGAATTATATTTAAGATACGGAACCCTCTTGTGGCCTGGGTGCGCAAGTATGACTCTAACTTCAACGGTTTTTTCGCTATTATCACTTATTAAGTGAACTATCATTAGGCATGATGTTTTTTTACCTTAATTTTAATAAATATAATTCGCTCTAAATCATAATAATAACAATGTAAACAGCAGATTTAGTTTATTGAAAAGAGCATTCGGTTCCTAATGATAATTTCCAATTTGTTAATGATGTTACTTCAAAATATGAACGTACGAATAAGATAATAGATAAGAGATCACTATCATAGCTTGATTGATTGTCTAACTGATACAAATTATTAAGTAAACTTACCTTCAACCTTTTTCCATTAACATTGCGAATAATGAATGAATTGCAGCATTACAAGCAACGGTAAGATAATTATGAATTGATTTAAGTAGCGTCATGCATTTTGAAATACGCCCACAATTTGAGCTTGACGAAAGAATGGAAGAAAAATTACTGCCTGAGGTAGAAGAAGGACAAATATATTATTTCAAGCTAAGCTTTTTAAGTACATTTAAGGCTCGCTTTGTCAAGCTGTACTGTATCTAAATAACATCAATTTAATTTCATTTTACATTGCTTACTTGCTTGCTTTTTATAATACCCAATAATGCGTTTAAACGCGGAGAAGTTGCTTTGAAAAGGATTAGTTCTCGAGATGATTAAACATTAAAAAATGGCTCTAAAAAGGACTAAAGTTTCGACGCCAATAAAACCGAGTAATGAAAAACAGAAACTGGAAATAAAAAAGAAGGATTGCAAGCACTTTAATGCAATAAAGCTGCACTAACAGGGTGCACTACACCACATACAAACTTAGTTACATTCCGATCTAATGGAGCTCTAAAACACAGTGCAGAGCTTTTAGACCGCTTTGTCATCTACGTGTATGGCTACAGTAAAAGCTACAGCCTCTATTCAAATTGATAGAGCTATTGTGTTGTACAATCGTGTAATACAAGTAAGCAAGTGTTTGCCTCAACACCAAAGTTGGCAGTTGTTACTCCGCCATTTTGGTTTCACGCGTGCAATGTCAAGTTTGGCGCCAAAATTGGTGTGTTTACTCATCAAACCGCGCCGCGGCGCCGCATGTCTGCTCTTGACGACCATCTCGAAATGGCAGCATGAATCACCGACTGCAGATTTGATAAATATGGAACGGCCAACGTGTGAACCGACTCACCCAAGGGCCATAACTTACAACAATCGCTACATTTACATTTTCGACGCATCGACAAACGATTTATCTCGCCGTCTATGAACAAGTTTCGTAAACTCGTCCAGTTACTCTTTCGAGAACGACAAAACACTAATTAATCTACTTACTGTGTGACACTAAGTTAGTATTTAATTATTTTCTCTTAGCTCCTGTTTTTTTAACACTACATGATATTGCAATTAAGAAACTTGTTTTTAATGTTAAATGTTATACTTTTTAAGAAACACTGAGCTCCACACTCTTTTAAATTTAACGATAATTACATCGGTTATCATCATACTTGCAATTATTATTTTAAAAAGATTAACTCAAAGGATTAGCTCATTTGGCTTTGCATATCATACACTGCTATGTAGGCGGTAACCTATGTCAGACGCTTACTGTCTTAAACCCCCCGGTACGCGACACTTTGGTGGCAATACCCTCACAAGGAGGCAGTGGGATCCCGGCTTAGCCTAGGACTGTCGTTGGCAAAAATGGTAAAACCATCTACTTCCAACGGCAGTCCCAGGCAGTACTTACTCAGGAGTGACTATGAAGAACCCCCTCGAGGTCTGGTAGATCTTCCTCTCTTGCATGAGCTGCGCCAGTGTGTCGTATACCATATCCTGTGATGGCGTCTGCATCGATGGGAACTTGGACGAGAGGGATGTTCGTATACTCTCCAGAGTTGCTGCCTGACCCTGGAATGATATAAGTCGGTGAGAATGCATAAAAGCACATGAGATTGTACATATAAATAGAACCTAATTCAAAGGCAAGGCAAGACGACGGCTATGTATTTCATATATGAAGTAGGTAATAAATGAATGTTTTGAGGCTTGAACTACTGGCTCTAAACTTCCAAAAGGGAGCTTTTTCATTTAAAATTTCCTACCTACCTGAACTTACAATTACAATTTTAAAGGGTGAACACAACACATAAAACTTTAAAGCAAGGTACCGTTGCGTATCGGAATGTGATCTGAGGTCAAGTTTGGATTAGCTCCCCTAGCGCAAGTTTTGAAGGTCTTGAGTAACGCAGTTCACATGTCACCCTAATTTATGAGTTTCCTAAGCCTACATTTATTAGACAAGCTTAACATGTGGCAATGTTAATGAGATGGTATACAATGGGCACTCAGCCAAATAGTAGCGATACGATCAATCAATACGGATCAGTTAAACAGGATATCTTCTCTCGATGTAACATAATGTATGCCGACCTTCAGTTAGGAGGCTTGTAGTGACATTCTGTTGAACATAAATTATATTTCGCGATAAGTATCGTGTTTACAATAGATTTCGTGATGACCGTGGCTGCACCTAGTTTTTTATTGGCCAATCTAGCTTCAAAAAACATTGGAATATATCGATAAATCAGTTTTCGTATAATAAATTAGGGTCGTAGTAAAATGATATCTTTGAAAATTGGCTATTTTTACAAATTTGGCTATTTTATTGATGTGATAAACATCTTTAATTGTAAGAAGTAAAGAGTTCTCTCGAGATGAGTAAATTCGAAATTTATAGGAGGTAAGATGAATCGTTGAATTAGTTGTAAACATCAAAACGTATTGATTTCATAAAATTGCTTAGTTACTTAATTTCTAACTACAAGGATTAGGAAAGAGGATCTTAAGGAAAGACACATCATTATAGTCTGAACTAAGAACAAAATGTTGACAAAACTCCTCCTTAGCAACCCTTTTAAATCTGTTCAAGGAACAGTTGATTAAAAGCCAACTGTAGCAATGGAGGCTTAAGTTATACCAGATAAAGCGATCTCACGTATAAATCAAGACAAGTTTCGCAATCAGCTCATTAATACTAGTCAGAATCTGCACTCTGAAGGTCGATGGGATATTTATTGGAATTGTCTGCTGGTTAGATTGTTTTATGCAATTAATTACTGACATATTATGAATACTTTTGGTGTTCTTTTTTATTTAAAGATGACCCGAGTTTTGCTATTGTTAAGCTACAACTAAGGAAGCTTTTGCGCAGAGAGGTAAAATGGACGAATTAGGCGCTCTACAAAGTTTTGTTAATATTATGAAACCTGTCAGCCAAACGATTTCTCAGAGATTCATAGAAATCAGTAGTGTACCTTTTGGCCAGCTACTGTCTTAGAACAGGACTTGTACCTTAATGGTCTTGTTGTGTTGCTAACAGGATAATGAAAGTATCAATTTCAAATTAACATCAAGTGCGCAACTTGTCGCTTTGAAGTTGTAAACATTTCAGATTTAAAGTTAGAACTGCGTGTTTTCACACTAAAATTGTTTCGAAATCGATACTATCGGTAAAGTTAATCAATTCCATTAGCATAGCAATACAAAACGGCAGAAATGTGAAATAATTTAACGCAATTGATCTAAAACAAGTTCGATTTACGAGGTTTCTACTCGCTTTAACGAATTGCGAATTCTTGTGAAGAAGCAAGCAAAACAATTATATAAAATTCGAAGCTGGAAAACTTCACCATCTACCTTTATCATATCCTTTTTTTAAATCTCGCTCTTGCCAAATTCTTTCCAATAGTGCAATGGGGCTTATTCAACAAAATTAACAGCTTTTAATCATCAGAAAAAAAGGCTATTTGTAGTAATTGCCAATTTAAACTAGCGTGCTGGAAATATTCAAATAATTGTAGTACCAGCAATAAGTATACACAGTATGTGCATACTAGAGTATACCAGACCGCCCTGCTGATTGACAAATATGTGAATGATGATTACTCGAAGAATATTTTTAAAATAGTCACATAGAATGTGCCTTTAGCTAACGAGCAATCAACACAGGTTGATAGCATTGACATGCTTTACATTTTATTTTTATTTTGATGTCATTTATATATTTAGATCAAACTTTACCTATTTATGTGTCCTAAAATATTCAATGCTAGAGAAAACTCAAGGAACCTGGCCAAAAGGACAGTGGAAAACTCGCCAATTACCATCTGGGTTCAAAGTTGCTCGGCAAATGTGGGCTTCTGAATATCTCATTTACCATAATGTCGCCTATCGGACTGCCTCGTCTGGGTTATAGTCGTGTTGGTAAGTACGAGTATGTAAGTATAATGTTTTATTGAATATGTAGTATCTAAATTTTATTCATTAGTGTTAAGATTACTATTTAGCACTCAGAACGAAGACGCCTTTCATTTCGTATTATTTACAGAAAAAATAACCGTTATACATCTGGTATAATAGCGGTCAGACCTAAAGTTTTAAAAATGTTAATCTGATTTTGGTCACACAAAGTTTGCTAGAATTCCGGGCCAAGGACTCAATCCGATTCAAGGTTCAGCCATTCGTCGGAGACAAGGCAAGCCGACAGCTAACACGATACGAATTAAGTCTGAAATGTGATATAGAACAATAAGCTGCATTCATTTGCAAGTTTATGCAGGTGCTTAACCCAATCCTATTGCACCAGTTCTGGACAGCAACACGCACTATGGTAATTTCTTTCTGCCACATTCCAACCCACGTTTGGTATTTGGCAGACCTGTCTAAATTAGGGTTGATAAAAAATACCATTACGCGAAGGCTGGTAAAATAATATGTTTCGCTAAAATTGTATTAGCGTGATTTAAATGTATTGAATCTATTAGTGCGAACTTAGGTACTTACTTCATGTGAACGCGGGATCAAACCTATTACTGATAAATAGGTGTATCTGATACAAACTGAGGTTCGTACTATTAGGATTGCTATTAGGACACATAGCTCTTGATATCCAGCGATCACGCGATTGTCACTCGCATCGCTGATTCGCGCGATGGTCGAGGTATCGCGTTGTATTAGGACAACGCCTCCGGCGTTGTCTACAGCGACCGCGAAGATCGCGCGACCATCGCGCGAATAAGCGATACGCGCAACGTACTAATCAACGCCATATTGATCTAGTCACAATCTACTCAGTGGATAGTGAGCGGGGGATCGCGTATTTGCGTTCTATCATGACTTCCATCGTCGCTCGTGTGATCGCGTTATCGCGATATAGTAGGACAACGATTACTTAAAGGTCTAAATTCAGCATGTCGTTACCAACCCTGCACCAAACATTCCATGTCACAATTGCGAGCAAAAAGAGCTTGCTCAATACTAGTTTGACAGATCGTTCCTACACAGGCTCAGGTACGATTATTTTTATCGATTACAATATCGCTATCGAAATGACGATTTGTTATGGACGACATTGAGGTGTGGTTAATGTTATGATGAACTGTGGCATTGGTCTACTTCTAGTTAGGTTGTCGTTATCAGAGAAGGTTTATTTTATTTCATTGTTCTAAATATACTAGGGGCACGTCTCGCTTACAAATACAAATACCATCATGTCTTAATCTAAGAGTCTACTCGTTTTCAGAGATGGTTTATTTTGTTTCATTGTTCTAAATATACTAGGGACACGTCACGCTTACAAATACAAATACCATCATGTCTTAATCTAAGAGTCTACTCGTTTTCAGAGATGGTTTATTTTGTTTCATTGTTCTAAATATACTAGGGACACGTCACGCTTACAAATACAAATACCATCATGTCTTAATCTAAGAGTCTACTCGTTTTCAGAGATGGTTTATTTTATTTCATTGTTCTAAATATACTAGGGACACGTCACGCTTACAAATACAAATACCATCATGTCTTAATCTAAGAGTCTACTCGTCTTCAGAGATGGTTTATTTCATTTCATTGTTCTAAATATACTAGGGGCACGTCACGCTTACAAACACAAATACCATCATGTCTTAATCTAAGAGTCTACATGTTTATGTACTGTACTTAACAAAAAGTCACTTAACAAAAAGGAGGAATCAAGGTTAATCATTCGATTTTGAAATTATTAATAAAACCATACGCAACTATTCTTAGGCGTGTCGGGTTACTAACTTACTTAAAGTTTAGTAGATCTTAACAGATATTTCATAAGACAGACTTATGTTTGCATTAGAACAATAGGTAGTTAAGCAGTCTATACAAACAGTTGATAAATTAAGTTATAATTTGATCTAACTCACGTCAACGTTGATCGATATGGCCGTCTGATTTATTACAGATCTTGTAAGATCTTGTGGTGAAATTAATTAAGCCACCATTAGACTGGTCATTGGAGGTGATGTCATGCGTCTGACATTCAAAGTTCCAGAAAAAAATAGGAATTTCTCAAGTTCATCGTAAGTTGGAGTGAGTTACTAGCGCTAGCGGATTGGTAGTTTTTTTTTATTGTTCAAAACATACAACTCATACAAAGTCATGTTACTTTCTTATTTGTTGCTATCCAAAACTTTGCTCATCTAAAAGTACTGGGGTAAAGATGCACTACTAAGAGTAGTTTATTGGCTTAACAGACTAGACTTGGAGGTTGTCTGGAAGAGATTGCCCCTAGCAATAAGACCGCCTAAATTGTACATTAATGTGAACATGTATGCTTTTTTTTTAACCTGCAAGATCCCACTGCTGGGCAAAGGTCTCCTACTATAAAATATACTATATATATACTTTTAAATGTGTTAATTTAGTGTGCAATAAAGTGTTTCTTATTGTATCTTTCTTAGACCTAAATCACCACATGATTTTATCCAATATTTGCCGTCCTCGGAATAAAATTTTGTTTTCAGGATTTTACTGTTACTATAACTATTAGCTCTTGCGCTCTATGTCCTCTTCCAGCCGCCCCACTGACTATTTTCTGAATTCGTCATTAGAACTTGGAATTTTACGCCTTCCTACTTCAATTCAGACACAAACTTTACGTTTATTATTCAGAATAATTTAACTCTGAAATGTGACATGACATTTATTAATGACCAATATTAATTGAATTCTGAAAGTTTTATTTTATTTAGACTCACTCACTTATTTATTGTCAAATACAGTTACAGACATTCAGGGCACATTCAATTTGGACCATGTCTCAGATATTTGCGAAACAGGTTCGATCTCAGATCTCAGTTATTAGGGTTCTCTAATATTAAACCTTTTCTTAGTTTGGTTTACATAAGGTCTGGCCTAAAAACTCTGGCTTTTGGTTAACAATACACATATGTGTACCAGTTGAATCCTGAAGTAGAATGAAAAGTTTAACGTTGCGAATGAAAATTCAAAAAAAACATTGACTAACATTGACTGGGAAACTTGACGCCCTGATGCCTTGGCTAACGTCGCTAGATGTCAGTCGTTAAGACTAGTCGGCTGCCATAAGGCGGTTTGATAAAATTTGACAATAAGTATTGTCACTAACTCTAAATCCCTCCAACAATCCGTACTGAACCCGAGTATTGAAGATGGTTGAGGCCCTAAGGCTTTTGTTGTTTGTTAAATCTAAGTTCGTACTGAATGAAAATGTATTAGAAACGCAAATAATGCAGACAAAGTAATTTTTTCAGTGTTTATCTCGTAACGGAACCATTTCTGCCTGGATCTGAATCACCCTTGACCAGTTTCTTATGGACCACATTTCATGGTCAGGAGTCATCATTTGGGTATTAAGGTGGACTTTACAGATATTGGTTCTTAATGACCATGTGCTTTTATGTGATTTATTAAAAGTTTTTTTGGACTTATTCAAACGATCTTTTGCATTTTTATTATTTTGGGGTCTTTTCTTATTAACGAACATTTGTGGCGTGTTTCTGGGTTCAAAGGAAATATTTCATAATATCCCTATTAGAATCCGACATCTTAAACCAAGTAAAATATAGACGATTCAGACCGCTTCTATCAATAAAATTTAAAACTTGACTATCATTGTAAAAGCTCGGGCAGTTAACAAGAAAATATTTTTTGAGTCCAATTTAGGCATTCTAGAGCTTCTACCATAGAAAAATGCGACTTGTATTGTGAATATTCAAGAAAAATTGATAATAAACATGTGCCCAAAAACTTGAATGGAATAATACCCCGTCAGTGTAGGGCAGTTATCGAATCAAAGATCCACCCAAGACTAGACTATCAAACGTTGCGTCAACTTGTTTTGCACTTCCACGCACAGAACAGACATCGAGAAAAGAAAATGAAACAAACAAGGAATATAAAATAACCCAAACTTTTTTCGTGTTTTGAAATTGGGACTACACGGGTTTTAAGCCAGAATGTTAAACCACGAATAATTAAGCCACGACGTTCAACAACAAATTATTCCGTTATTAGACAGCTTAATTAGTTTAAACCATTTTTTCTAACATGAAGCCAAAACAATTTTGTTTATGTATAGAAACCAGTGCAATCGTGAGTTAACAGTTAAGTAAAATGCCAGTATTGTTGCTCTCCGAATCGTTACGTGTTCGAGATCTGCACGACTTCCATTTTTTGATGGCACTGAACCGTACCTTCAAATATTTGTTCCAGTATTTGTCGATACTGAAACTCACTTCAAAAGACAGAAGTATGGAGAGTTCCGTAGTAACAAACAAATATTGGCTGATGATATTTGGCAAAACATGCCAACACCGCCAAACCCAGTTAAATTAGCTACGCGTCAATATGGGTCCTAGTACAAATTGAGCAAAGAGAAGCTATAAAATGATAACAAATAAATGTGATTCATTGAAGAACGTATTTTTCGTATTCTGGTAATGAAACACACCTATAGCTAACTGTTTTAAGAATCATAATTTACAAGGATATTGTTAAATCAAATGTAATGTGTATTTTTTGACACCATTAAGTTTTTTTTTTTATTTATTGCTAAGTTAAGATCACAGCAAAGGTTGTTTGAATGTTTATGTTAGAGAAGTAGTAAAATTTTAAATCTCTATGTATAAAAATGGATTGCTGTTCGTCAGTCTCACTAAAACTCGGGTACGGCTGGATCGATTCGGCTAACTTTGAAATATTTGTTAAGGTGCAGGGAAGGTTTAAAAGGTGAGAAAACATGGGAAAATGCTAGGAACAAAGTGAAAAACAACAATTTAGTTTTCCTCAGCAACCATTCCTACCTGCCACGTGACACTGAATGTTGGACAACAGAACGAAGTCTGTCGGGACAGCTAATTCACAATACATAAAAATAGCAACTTTAGGGGCTCCTAAAAATGACAAGCATTTTTGAGTGCAGCAACCGTATTTATTAAAAAGACAGTTATTTATTTTGGGTATTTTTGAATTGGGTGAAAGCAATTGTACTGCAGTTGGCGTATTCAATCTCTTTGGAATCAATTGTGATTCGGCCCCGTTCTCAGCGGTATTGTTTCTCTCTATGTCTTTCTAGATTGTTTGATTACATTTTTGGGGAATTTAGGGTAATGATGGTCGTGTAATTACTGCTGCCTTAATATTATTATTGTAACCCTTTCTGTACCGGATAGGTTTTTTCTTTTTTAAAAAAACTAAAAAACGAACAATGACTTGGTGAGTCGGTCGTTTTTAGCGTAATAGTACTTATTGTCTATTTATAACTTCCAATGACCAGAACCTAGGTTCGGTTTCAAAAATATCTTTCATGTATTAGCTAATAAAGTTGTACAAATTCGTTTATGACCTCATAATGAAATACATAGCTTAGCATATACTGTGCACCTGAGAAACTGAAAAGCAGCCACCCATTGGAGATCCAAGATAGTAATATGTTGCTGGCAATCCGAATGAATAAGAAAAATAGCGTAGGTAAGAAGCCTTGTCTAAGACATTCACGGTACTATTGGAAACCTTAAACCCTGATCGTAATTGATGTGTTTACTTACCTGTGACGTAAGGTCCATTATGCAGTCACATAGCGCCTCTGGTAGCGGAGTGAACTGGCCCTGGTAGGCTGGAGTTATTATGCAGTCTTCTATATCACCTGAAACAAAAGATTATTCACTTTAAATATTTGCTCTTCAAATATGTTACATTTAATGCTTCGAAGAAAAATAGGGCAACATTGTGAATATTTTTCTGCCCATTTTTCTCTAGTTGCAATTATCGTAAAACTTTGTTACTCGTATTTTTTTCTTTCAGAAAAATTGAAGATGGACCATTTTTGTGTAGGTACCTACAAAAGGACTCCTTTACCCTGTAATAATGACGATTAGGTACAAAATGCTCGACGTAGAGATGTGGTTGATCTAAGCTAGTCTGTGTCTAACGTAAGTCAACTTAAATGAGCAAATGAACGCTTCAGTCCTTCATTTTTAAATAGGCATCTTTACAACATTTAGAAAAGTGAGAATCATAGAATATAGTCGTGTTATTCATTATTCATATATTATTAAAAAAATATATCCCATATTCATGGCGTTTCAACTACAACACTTAATAATGAATTGCTTTGCGTGCCAGCCGAAGCTTATGGAGCGGTTCCACGACTCCCTAGAGATTCACTCAATTACGGTTACCTACATCGATCTATTTTTGTTAAAAAGGTTGAAGAAATTTTCAAGAGAGGAAAACATAGTTGCCGTCACAATCTAGCATATAAAACGAAAAGAAGTACCTTAAGTAAGCGCCTGATTAAACTCTACTACTGTTAAACCGCAAACGAAAAATGTGCCGCATACATAATCCGATTTTTCAGTCTGCACGACCCTAGTTAAGAAAGCCGCTACTACAAAGTCAACTATTTAACTTTAAAGCGTGCGTGTTTGAAATTTCAAGTAGGTGTTCAAAAAGGTATGTAGTGGTTCAAACGGGAACCACGTCCAGGGAGGTAGCAGGTCGTCCATAAATTGTACGAATAATGCAGTCGCGACGTTACTCCTGGGAGCTACCGCTTAGTGTTGGACGTCATCCAAGTTCAGGTGTGGAGCAAGTTGGAAGCGACAGCTGACAGTTTTTTCATGATATTGCTCACACAAACACGTCACTTTCAGGCCGTTGTACCGGAAAGAACATCGAGTACAATATGTACGCAAAACAGTAAAGATTGACCACTTCCATAAATCTATACTATTGGACCGCACTTTGAGCAACACGTTCTTAGAAAACGTCAAATCAAGAGTATACCTTAATAACGACCAAATAAATGAAGAAAATGAAAAAAAAAAACCCAATGTAAATCGATGACTTTCAATGAAATGTGCTTCTGATTTCGCTGTTATTCATCCAGTTTTGAAAGACCTTTTCAAATCCCTGAATAGGTAGGTGCTTCAAAAACTTAGACATCAGCTTTAGACCCCACTGATGTTCTACTGGTTCTAGAAACCCAATCTAGAGGTTTAAAACGCTCTAGAAGAAGATGAAAACTATTCAGCCAAAACAAAGTCCGCTTGAGCTTTTCCATTGCGGACAAATGTTGACTGTTTCGAGCGCACTGCCGGGGCTATTGCGATAATGTTTGTGATGATTCCGTTAACCTGACCCAACGAAAGTTATGAGGTAATATCACATGAGATATTCTGGAGACAGAATGTAAAACAACTTTGTAAACAACATCGATAAGCCACACATGATACTCTCGGTTATAACTCAAAGGAGGCAGCTAGATGCATGTTGATGAAAGTAAAGCGAAATATTTCAATGGTGTCACGCGTTTTCAACACTAGGTTTCATGTTCAAACTAACATACACTCATGATCAGGTTGCCAATATTTATATTATTCTGCTTCTTTACCCTACTTGTTGGTCTACGAAATTATGAAGATGACGACATGGTGCTTCTTAGGTTATAGCTGCCACATTTCATCCTACTGGGGTGAATCGTCATATCACCAGTGATTGTCACTGGATAACCTGTTCTGTCAATATTCTCGTACTTTATGTTTTTGCTACATTGTTGTCACAAATAACATCATCTCGTATTTGTTTTGATACTGATTGCCAGTAAATACACTACATTTTGTAGATCAAATATCAAGCTGTATGTATACGAGTATTATGAGATAACACAGTGCTTAACAATGTCATACTCTAAAAAAATATATTGTTCTCACTAAACTCTCCGTTTCAATGGCCTTTCAACAGGCTTTTCAACAGTTAGTTCAGAGCTTCAGCGGCTTATCGCTAGCTGCAGACAGCCTGCAGCCACTGGCTAAAACACAATGAAATGCGCTAAATTAACCACTATGCCCTAGATAATTTTAATCTGGCTTCATAACTGGGCGACTGGGAAATTAGCCCATTTTCAGTTTGCAAACGTCCGACAGCGGTTAACACAGATGAAAATGTGTGAAATTAAATGGGTAGTATTTTTGAATAAAACTTTATTGCTCTACTTACAATATATTTCCTCAGCTTTTTTTATTCACTGCTATAAGAATTGCCTCTCTGGGTTCAATTTACGAAATTCAGCTCGAGTTTGTGATTATCAGTTTGACATTAGCAATGATGATGATTAAACTAATACTAATCTATTACATCCTACTAATAATGTAAATGCGAAAGTTTGTATCTGTGGACGTGCCATCTTGCTTTTTTACGTAAAAACTACTGGATGGATTTAAATGAAACTTTACAATAATATAGCAGCATCAGAATAGCTGTGTTTAACAATGTCATACTCTGGGAACGAATGATTCGTTATTGTTTTCACTAAACTCTCCGTTTCAATGGCTTTTCAACAGTTAGTCCAGAGCTTCAGCGGCTTATCGCTAACTGCAGACAGCCTGCAGCCACTGGCTAGAACACAATGAAATGCGCTAAATTAACCACTATGCCCTAGATAATTTTAATCTGGCTACGTAACTGGGCGACTGGGAAATTAGTTCATTTTCAGTTTGCAAATATCCGACAGCGGTTTCCACTGATGAAAATGTGTTAAATTGAATGGGTAGTATTTTCAACTAAAATTGTATATTGCCCTACTCACATTATAACATTTCCTCTGCTTTTCAGGGTACAATTTTCGGAACACAGCTTAGTTGTGGTTGTCAGCTTGCCATTAGCAATGATAATGATTAACCTTATACTAATATTTTACATAATTAATATTTTCTTACATATCTTAAAATGGCTTTCAGTGTTTAAGGTTATAATCGTTTCAAATACACCAATTGTTAAAATGGCTTTTTTTGTAAAGCTGTCGTACCGCCTAATATACTTTTCTCCTTAGCATCATGATTGTCTGGCAGATGATGCCTTCTCGGTTTAAGTCCATTCATTGAAAGAATTCATTTTTAAATGTCAATGAATAAATAAATCATTAGATCGATGACTCGATAATATTGTAGTAGTTATAATGCCCTTACCACAACTTAATGTCTCTAAGTTCCTTTAAACCTAATATTGATCACATACAAATTGTATGTGAGTAAGCTGTAACGTAACTGAGCAAAAGTTATACCAGCTCTCAGTAAAAGGAATGCTAATAGGGTACATAATCTATCGCTCGAGAAGCAAGGAGGAAGCTCACGTACTGCTTAATGGACGAGGCGGGCTTCTGATGTTGAATCATTGAATACCTAAGTTGTTTAGTCTGTGGTAATATGTTAACTTAAAATAACAAATAACGTTTCACTGCCGTCGTAGGTATATGATGATGAGGGTGCGCCCCTAAGCAAGCTTAATTCATTTTCTTGACCCTTGCACAGGACTTCTTACGTGCATGGCTAGTGCTAGTTACTTAATAGGATACATCGGGAAAATCATTAAATTTTGTTCTATTTATAGCTAAACTTAAGAAAAGAGGCAAGGAGTGATTTAGACTGGCCGTGTGCTTAACGTTAAAACGAACTTAATAAAACAACCTGCAAATTGAACCGTAAATTGTTTTCTGTAACATTTCAATAGTTCAATACTGACTACTATTCAAATCAGGTTTCTCTTTTTCCAGGATTTTGTAGATTGCAGTCAAAAAACTGTTCCTTTTTTAACTCCTGAGATGACAACAACCACATGATTGAAAACAACCCAATTGGGATTGTAGTTGACAAGTGAATACACTTAATTCTAAATTGCTTCCTAGACCACATAACAATTCCTATGTAAGGACAAATTAGACGAGCACTTTGTTACCTAATGTAATAGTAAACTTTGCTTTGTTGACAGGCAGGGAATAATCAGCTTTAAAGTCAAAGCTAAAGTTTATATCATTTGTTTATGTCCTAGACTAAGTTCAGTCTTCCGCTATTAATGTTATTTTATTACACTGAAATGTCATAGTCTAATAATGGATTTTAGCAGAGAACAACGACAGTCAGTGTATAAAGTATGTAATAGATATAATTGATCGTTTCCTTACTAAATGGTTATTTGAAGTGGGGTAATAGGTTCGTATTTAATTTGTACGCGACATTTGTAACGTAAACAAGGTAATGTCTATAGAATATGATTCAATGTGATCATCTGAATACTGGATATCTAGGGAGGATGGGCCTGAAAAGCCTCAACACACGGACACACATACGCATACAACTATATCCTAAACGAAGTGGTCATTCAGACAGCCGCGAGGAATTTTGAACCTCAAGTGGTAAGGAGCGGTAGCGAGGTGGTAACGCTGATATCCGGTTTACTTGGGGTTTTCATCACTTAACTCTAGCTAGCCCAAATTGTACAGTGAACATAAAGTAGGTGTTCTTAGCCAGAAAGTTCAACCACTTGGCCCTTAAACATGACTGGTGAAGAATCTTTCCCCAGAGGAAGAGTTTTCATTAGTTAATTTAGCATACATCAAGCCAAGAAATAATACAAAGTTAATTCTACTCATTTATCAACCTAACCAGTATGTAACAAACATCTGTAACATAGTTGCAATTGCAGGGAAACAAAGCGGCTCGCCTAGAGGCTTTCTTGACCCAGGTAAACTATAGACTCAGTCTAGTCTAGACCAACGTGGGCGAGCTAATTGGTGTAGTACCCTCCAAGGAGCTATTGTTGTGGATTTAGCTGGAGGCTTGCCATGGGAGTATTATGAGTATTTAGATCAGTAGCACAGAATTAACTAGTACAAACTGCAACAGTCACCCAGTATGAGATAAGTAAATCTTTGCTGCGTTTCCAATCACTAAAAATTAAATGTTTAGTCGTAGCGTAGGTAATTTTTTATACTTTGAATGGGCGTGAAACCTAGTCCTGCAGTTGATTAGGACAAAACAGGTTGGAGAAACTTCGTTTAATTCAATGACGATGTTTTTCACTGTATCTGTTGTATAAGTTACGTTAAGTCTTAAGTTTTATCAGGACGAGAGTAATTTTATGACATTATCACAATGGTACTGAAAGATCAAAGAGGTCGAGTATTATACACTTTTGCAGTATATGTCTCAATTATATATAAGTACGAGTACTTTGACAGGTTTTATCGCCCTTTGTCTATCCATTAAATATTTTTTTCCGACTAATATGTTTCTTTACAAAAGATACATCTTTGCAACATGAAGTATTTAAAGCAAATGATAGTCGGAATAAAAACAAACGAATGAAAATCGGAAAACGAATCTCTACAGACACTCTTAAAAGCATTTACGTCATACTAGAAACTGTTGTCACTGAAATCGTAAGACAAAGGCCTATGGCGGTATTGATGCGTGACCTAAATAGTTTACATGCGTGAAAACGGTATTGTAAACGGAAATGCCAAGGACTTACCAATAACACTCAAATGTACCACAAAATAGCCTTTCGGACGATCTATACATTGTTACTGCTAACTTGGCCTGCCTTCAAACTTGATTATCGTCGGAGAACTCTTCGGTTGACCGAAGTGCTGATAGTAAACATTTACAGGGCTGCCAATTTTCTAAAGTTTGGCAGTAATTCTGCTAGCCACAAAATATGAGTTTTTTATACACATACATACATACATACCATCACGCCTCTTTCCCAACGGGGTAGGCAGAGACCACTTCTTTCCACTTGCAACGATCCTGACACACACTTTGCGCCTCCTCTAGTTTCATGAGCCCTTTCATACATGCTCGTCGGTTAAAGGTACTCCTGACCTGACCCTTTCTGAGAACATCTTGAACTTGTCCAAGGAACGTCTAGGTTCGTGAGGTTTTTTATTAAGTATTTAAGTGACTCAATTTCACAACAAACAATAAATATAAAAAAACAATGAATTGATACTTCTTGAGCATGAAGTATGAACTAAATAATACAAACAAAAAATAAACATTAAGCTTTATATCATTTAAAAAATTATGTCCATGTGGTAGTGTGCCCAAGATGCTGGCAACCTTTCCCCGTTGAATCGCTGACTCACACGCTGTGCAAGGATTGTACCAGCTCTTGGGTCATCAGCTGTTTCAATAAGTTTTTTGATAGAAACACAACTAGGTTGGAAGCACTAGGACCCCACGGACCAAGGGCTTCGAGCTACAATATTTTAAAAGTTATCAGACTGCCTTATAAATCAATCACCACTCAGGACAAACGTTCAAGTGACGAACTTTATTCGTAGTCGTTTCCTGTGTTTTATTATGGTAAATAGTAGTATTAGACTCTGAAACCTGAAATATACATAAAAATAATGTACATTTCGGGAATTTGGGGTCATGTGGACTTGTTCAAACATGTCCACAGAAAATATATCGTTTTGGACCTTCTAATGTGTTGGATTCGAAAAAAAAAACATTTTTAAGCTCCACAGCTTTAACCCCCTAAGCTCTACCGGAACATGAGCTTAACCAACACATTAAGAAACGTCAATTAAAGTAGCCTTGCAATTATAGCTGTTACTTTCAGTTATATTGAAATACTTATTGAAACTCATTATTTGTAGGTATTTCTAAATCGAAAGCACAGTTATGTAGAACATATTTTCCTGCCTCTTGTAGTATCTGAGATCATCGATTTTACACTCTTTATACAAACAGTTTCATGCTATAAGTATGGTAATACATCAGGCCTATGGCCAAGACCTTAAAACACAGACTGCAGGCCAATAACATGTTTCAACAGTAAATAGGTAGGAGCCCTACATTAAGCTGAGGCGAGTGTACACTTACGAGCAATTTAACAGTTCCCAATCGGCACGAGCCATAAATTCAGACGCAGAGAAGGTAGGTGTTGGATGCCTTCGAGTGTGGGCAATGTGGGCCTGGTCAAGGCTGACAGTGCAGGAGATATAAAGTTCTGTTTACATTAACTTTATATAAATACCATATTTCAAAACGCGAACCTTTTTATAATACTGAAGGCCAACCTTATCGCATGAGCGTGGCAGTTTCTGATGTAGGTAAGAGATTGTCAAGCTCAGACTGCTGCCGGAGTTGACCCCCTTAATCATGAAAACTTAAACACTCTTCAACAACATTTTAACTTTTGCATCGCTTTGTCACTATCATTGTTGTTGCTGCCGCCATTTGCCAGTAAGTGACACAACACGTCAACTGCTTAAACTATGCTTTAGCGTTGCGTTCGTTTTATGAATGGGGTAAGTTTTTATACAATAATAATTGAGTGATTGTTAATACAAAGTTGCATATCACTCCGGTCGAATTGTTCACGTGTGAAATCATAGGTACAATGCTAGTGGAAGGCCCTTACTACTTCCTGGTCGTGCTACGGCTTCCAAAAATTCACCGTCTTCGCCTGTAATAACATTGATATTGGTCCGCCGAAGTCCCGGGATAATCATAATATCCTACACTGCCAAAGAAGCTGCTTGGAATAATATTCAAGAGTACCCCGTATGCGAAGGGGCATACTGTGGAAATATTTTCGAAAATCTACGTACAACCTCCAGTAGGAAGTAATTTGCCGTAGCCAATTCAAAGCCTTTCCATAACAAAGTCCTATGCGAACTTTAAGAATGAAATACAAATTAATTTCTGCTTACTCACAGTTTAAGGGCCTGACAGGGCCAACTGGTAATGACATGTCATTGTCTTCTTTTGTTGAAAAGTAGCTACACGTGGGAAGCGAGTCGTAAACATCTTGCTTAACAGCCAAATGCAAAATAAAAAGTACCAAGTTATTTGCACGTTAACAGTATTCAACGATTACGAGTGTTGATTCATAATATATTTAGTGCATTTTTATGCCTGTAATATCTTGGTAAAGCTGCAACATTTTATTCAAAATGTTTACTATGGCTCCAATTGCAGTATAAATCTTTTTTTTCCAAACTGATAAAGTTGAACAAGTCGTCATCCAGAAACATATAGGTCCATGTGTAAGTAGTGACCACGGTCACCCAAAGACATCATTAAGTCATTATCTTCATTAAACAATCCATAAAAATAACTAAAAATATTTCAATTTCTAAAGTTTTGACAACATTAAGCCTCAGTCTTTTGACTCATATCAACGCAAAATTCCTATATTGGTCACTATTACCCATACACTACTGAATATAGCGTCATACAATTCATGGTCTCCATTCAAGAACCTTGTTTGGACGAAAACAAAGATTTAATTATATGCGTCTCCTTTTTCGTGGCCACATTTGTAAGCCTCATTTAGTGTTTTAATGCCCGACAAATTACTTACTATGCCAATATGGACTTATGAAGCCGACAACAGCTTACTGGTCTTATGCAAATTTTTTGAGACTAATTTGTAACAATGCTTATGGTAAAAAAATCATTAACTTGTAATTCTGTGCCTACATAACATTTGTTTTATGTTCTCGTATTGAAAACAGTGTTAATGTTTTGAAATAATGTAGACTACTAAGTACAAAAATATACCTACTAGTTATAACATGTTATTTGCTTCATTGAGAGTTTCTGTATTAGGAGTAGTACGCACCTTAGGTTTACTCGTAACTGCATCAATATATTCTCCTAAGCTTAGAGACAAATTTCAATGTCCGTGGACTTAATGGAATCGTAAAATTACCATTATCTAACACCACTAATAACAGTAACTCGAATGATAATACACCTAAAAGGGGTGATATAATATACGCTGGTGAAGTCTGTAGATATAGCTATATTTAGCAACTAGATGTGTCCGCGGCTTAATTCGCGTAGAATTAAGACTACAAACTACATAAATAAAGAATCTGTAAGATAAACATAGAGTATTTTTTGCAAAAAAAACCTTTGAAGATTACTTACCCCTTTATATCCAATGTCACTTGAACTTTCAGAACCACGAATAGAATAAGAAGATAGATGCTAAGGGAGGCAAGAAAATAACATAAAGACTTGCAAAAAAACGCGACAGAAGCGTTGTGTAACACGTACCTAACCCAGGCCAATGTGCCAAGGCCCACGAGTCAAACTTAATGATATGCCGATATTAACGACATATTAATGAATTATTATGATTATTATTGCAATTATTGCATTAACTACAAATAATACTTCAATGTGCGCCGGAGCAACTGAATTTAGATTAGTCATCTAGTGATTGATAATTGATATATTATTTCATCTCTTGTAATGATTTTTAATGTTCATCATTATTAATGGTTCTAGGCTAATATTAAAGAAATAACTAAATCAAATTGTCGGTCAAGGTTTAGAATTACTTAAATGCATTGCGCTGAATATGCCTTGACAAAGAAAAGGTGTAGGTACAAGGTTAACCGTCTGTCATTAACTTAAGATTATCGGATATTTTAAATACCATCAAGAATAAGATTTATTCGTTTTAAATAGCTACTTCTACGGATTTTTGACGAAACTTGGATGTGAAAACTAGTGAGTTACTGACTTTATTTGTCGACGTTGCTGCCCTAAACTTTGTGACGTAAAAAACGTAGCTCTGTAACATTGAGCTACGTATGTTGAGCTTCAAATTTATAATATGCATGAAAGCATTCAAATGTAACAGTTTAGGAGCAACTACCCTTAGCCAGCAACTTGGTTTGCTTGGCTTGGTCTTAGCAAACGCTAAATTAAGGTTTGATGTAAACACCTAAAACAGTGCACCCAGTCTATTCATTTTAGACACAAAGATGACCATAGTTTCATGAATATCTATTCAGTAGGTTTCACGTGATTCTAGACCATGTGAAAAGCACTTACATTTTTTTTTATACTAGATAGCTTTTTATCGCCTTTTGGCGATAATATAACTTTTTATCGACCAAATATCCCCTACAAACATCCCTTTTAGCAAACTGCCATAAATTCCTGACAGTGCTCATTGTGCTGCATGCAAGGCTGTAAACTTCAAGTTAAAACTATTAATTTCACTACACAAGGCAGCAACCCTCCCCTCCTTCCCCTTCTGTCGACGTTTCTGCTAACTCGCGTTGCATTTTAACGGAATATTGCAAAGCGCGATTGTTAGAAAAGTTTTGTATTGGACATGGCAGGGAGTTTTTGTTTTAATTACTAAACTTTGTGCGTTGGCATATTATTCATGGAAAGGGCAGGAATTACATCGAATCCTTAATATGTTTTTGTGCAAAAACACTACTCGGACATAAGTAGGAATTCATGGCTAAGCATGAAAAAGCACTCAAAATTATTAAGCTGACATTGTATGTATTAATGTTTTCAAATGATCCCAATAAAAATTAAAGAATACACCAAATACATTATTTTCGTAGATTTAAAATTCTATAACAATTTTTGATTGTGTCCTCAACTTGTTAAAATAAATACCAAATGTATTACAGATAGACTCAGTTCAGAATAATTTGGTTCTCATACGAGTATGAGTGTATTTTCTGGAATCTTTCATGAATAAATTCTTTAAACCTAATTTAATCGCACATGACTCAGTCGTAAGCCATCCTGGCGGAATTGCTTTGACTTCCAAGTAACGCATTTCATTTTAAGTTTTTCATTCGTAACTGGAGGTACAATCGTGATAAAAGTTTAACTGCAGTTTCATGGGAATGAAAGTGGAAATCCCTAATTACTAGATGTATTTACAATCGGAATAATAACTATTTTTTGCCGTCCTGCTTCTTTGTAATAACTAACGACCCTTACTTAACCCTTCCTTGTTTTTGTAATATGGTGTACAGAGGGCTATATGTTAAGCGGGTTATAGTAAGTGTAAAATGTCATTCAGTGCCTTGGCATGATACAATTTGAATTAGTTGACTACTTCGTTAAGAAATGTTTTTTCATTAAAATATGTTTATCTAATTGGGAGTTATTACGCAGTTCCTTAACATTTTTAAAATAATAATCATCGTTTTCAAATTAATGAAAAACTTTCATAATGGTATAATTTACCATCAGACTTAATAGTCAGATTCGTTTTTTTATGTGTTTATTGACAATTTGTTTAAGCGTGAGTACCCTAATTGCGTTAATAAGTAAATGTATACCATCACAAAGCGTACCTACCTTTAGATTATAGTGCGTGGGCTTTAAAATGAGGAAAATATTAATAAAGTTATTCAAAACCAAGAACAAGTTCCGTAAACCTTTTATATGAGAACGTCATTTTACTGATGCGGTGATTCCATATCAGCTATAAAATTAATGATAGGCTTACACTGTCAATTTGGACCTTTAAATATTATCCTGCATCAACATCAGCTATTAATGTAATTTAGTATTATTATTATATTGATATCCTTTATCCAGTTCATTAATATGCGAGCGTGCACAGTGGTTAAGCTTTTGGCTCGAGTTCGAATCAGCCAGAATGAACATCTGGGGGGCTAAAACGGTAACATTTTAGCATTTCATATTATGAAACATCTAACTGACGTTTCATCTAGGCCGCGGTCCGTTTCGAGTCAAAAGTGAGTAATAGCGCGCTGACGTCGCTCAAGTTCATACAATTTATCAATTCGGGATGCGTGTCAGCGCGCTGTTACTCACTTTTGACTCGAAACGGACCGCGGTCTAGATGAAACGTCAAATAGATGATTCATAATATGAAATGCTAAAATGTTGCTGTTTTAGCCCCCCAGGTCGTGTCATCAAAATAAACTTCGATTTTACAGAGGTCCCTTCATTATAGCTACAGTTACATACTTAAGTTATTATAAAGTCTGTCATAAAGAGATCAAATGTCACAAATATTTACAACATTTACCGTATTTGGGATGGTATATTTAGTAAGAATCTCAAAAACGGCTTTTTGGAAAGGAATTGCACAATATTTTAGTATACCGGATTTTGCAGCTCAAACCAAAACATTTTACTACTGAAGTTTTTATTGCTGTTGCAGATTTTGTAACAGAAATAAAATTATTTATTTCAGTACATTCATGGATAAGTTACTAATAAGGATGTGGAGGTTATGTCTTAATCTCATGCAGTCTACGTAGGTGACAAGTTGCCACTTCTTCAGACAAGTGGTCTTTTACAGGTTACATTTCAGAGGCAATGTGAGAGTGAATTTGGGCACTAGGCACTATTTATCTAAACAAAATGAGGAAGAAACGTTACGTTCATACTTCGCAAATTCAGCATAGATGTGCACGCAAACAAGTAGCTGTCATATTGGCTTAAAAACAGGTCCATTGGACCGATCTTTGTGTGGCCACTTTTGGTACGGGACGACGTATCTTCCTCTTTTTGTTTATATCAATGTTTGTTTGCACATGTTTGTTTTCCACCCTCATTTTGTTGATATGCAAGCCATCCATACGAAACGTTCTGCTTACTCGTTCATAAACGAACAGCTAAGGGGTGGAAAAGCTTTCTGCGTATGTTCCTAAACCACATCCCAAACTTAGGCATTTAAGAAAATACCGCATGGGCACTCGCTAGGCTGACATCGACCATCATTGACCACATCATCACTTAGGCGAGATTGTGATAATGACTGCCTATCTCTTAATAGAAAGGAAAAGAACTCGTATCTCGTTAGATACAAATACTACATCTTTCTCAAAGCATGCAAATCTTAATGCAGTCGACTGCGTAGGTACGCGTTGAAAAGTTACATTATCGTACCTACAATAAAATGGATCATGAATAAAAGCTTTGCAGTAATTGTGACCGTGGAGCGGTGGTGAAGGGGTTAAAGAATTAGACGCAATATCTATTCATCGATCCATCTTCCATAGCAACAGACAAAGCCAGCCATTTTTAACAATTGCACTTTGAATAGTACGTAAGTACCCAGAGAAAAGCTACCTTCGCGGAAAATTGAACAGAGTCTATCGTGCGTGTAATTCGGTGCTGGTGCAGCGAGAAGCAAACGTTTTATCGTTGGTTACAGAACTTCTGGTAGCAATTTGTTTTCTGCTGCAAAAATGGTAAATATTTTCGTGAAAAACTTGTGGAAATTTGCTGAGTGAGAATATCAAGAAGTGAAACAGACTGTTCAACCCTTCAGTTAGTAAGGTTTTAACAACAGAATATATTTTTATGTTGGAATACTTAGTAAAGTGAAGGTAGTAACTAGGTGATACGACCCGTTAATAGATACCGGCACGCTGCTGTTTTCAGCACATACTGTTTTTGTTACCCTCTCTGAGTAACGCCAAAGGTTGAGGTTCTGCCGTCAAAACTCAAAGCGGCTAAACAGTAGTAAGTAGTCTTTTTTTTTACCTGCAAGATCCCATGGCTGGGCAAAGGTATACCATTCCATCGTTCCCTATCCTCTGCAAAAGTCCACTATTCTCTCAAGTAGTATACCAGGTCATCGCACCAGCATTTTTAGTAGTAATTTAGAAAATTAAAAAAGGTGAGTTCACCGTTATTTTAATACGTATATTTTTCAATATTATATGTCTATTGTCTATATCATTATTTTATAAGCGTTAAATGTCATAGTAAAACGTTAAATTTAGCCTAAGTAGGATAGACTAAGCTTCGCTGTCGTAGTAAGAGGTAGCATAAGGTTGGCCGCCTACCTTCAGAATTCCCTTAATTCTTATAAAGCGCCATCTAGT
Source organism: Udea ferrugalis (assembly GCA_950022985.1). NCBI lineage: Eukaryota > Metazoa > Arthropoda > Insecta > Lepidoptera > Crambidae > Udea > Udea ferrugalis. Next base: position 3,687,863 of record OX465521.1, read on the forward strand.
TTTTACATGGCAGATCTAAGAGGAGAAGGAGGTGGATCTTTAATGGCCAATCCATAGGAAAAAGCCTGTATACAATAAAATACATTACCAAGAATTGCGCTGATAGATATTGCTCGTTAATCGTGTTTTGATATAACAACTTTCATCTAAACTTTGATAATATTGAATTAAGTATAACGATAGTATTGCACTTTCCACTTAGTGTCTTCACATAATTTCTAATCACACCGACCATTATAGTCGCTGATGAGCGGTTGCATCTAAATGCCAGTGAAAACACATAACACCTAAAGACGCCTTAAGACGCCTCGGGCATCGTTACATTAATGAAATAGCACGTAAAGAAATGGACAGTTCACTCTCTCGGTGCCGCTGAAATCGAAAACGATGTGATTGATGACAAATAAACGTGTTGTTTGTGGCGCAGTTGTGACAGTGGATCGGCGACGATCGTTGTTGTAAAGCAACACACGCCGGGTCGGAAATGTGATGGGTGACCACCCCGACCGAAATTGAGTGATGTGTATTTCGGGCATTTCCGTGCTTTGGAAGGCACGTTAAGCAGTTAGTCCCGGTAGTTGCTCGATAGCATATAGACAGTATATTGAAGTTACCGTGGAAACCTTCGTCGTTACGCTATGTAAGAGCACGTGAAGATGTGCAGTGCTATGAGTATGAAGGATTGCGTGAGTGACGTTTGGCGATATTTTGAGTCTTTTTGTAGCCGCTGCCGGCCACAAAAAGCGAGCAGCGATGATTTGTAGCAAGTGGCGGCCACCGGCGTACACCGTGTGCGGCGGATCCATATGAACTGTATGAAACTATAGGAATTATGCCGGTGGCAGCAATCTGTGGCTGTGGCATGTATGGCATCCACAAAATCTCCTATAAGATTCACAGTAGTTACTGATATAATTCTTGCTTTACAATTTTAAACAGGTTAAGGCTAAACGCATAAAATTCAAACTAATCTAACCACATATACGAAGATCGTTAAGTTTATTTCTACGGCTTATTAGCGCTAACCGCTAGTGGCCATTCATTGTTTTCATTGAATTCATTATTTGTATGATGTGGAAGTGATCTTGAATACCAACATAAAGGCCAATTATGGTGTTCAAGACATAGTTGGTTCTACAAATTAGTCTCATCCTGTAATTGTAAGTTTTCAGTTTTATGCATTGTGTACTTACTATACATAGTGACTTCTGCCGACAAATCGTTTCTTCATGTTCAAAGTTTATCATGTTTCATTCTAATCCAAACTAAAATTCGTTCTTATTTGTTTGTGTTCCTGAGGTACACTCAACGCCAATAGTAATAAGCACTTGAGTACCATGCCACATTAATGTTGTTGATTAGTCAACGAAATTATAAGAATTACAAAATATAAAATATTGAAGTGCTTCGTTACCTATTATTAACTCGTAAATGTAGGTGATTTGTTTGTTCATGATAATCACTTTTCAATTGAGCGAATCAAATAAAAAAGATTAGTGTAAACAATTCAAACGGCTACTTGAATGTTTTTGCTACTTCAAATGAATTTACATGCTTAAACCTAATTATAAAAAGTTTATCTCCAGATTCACAATCGTACCTCTGTATTTTTAATTAAATCAACTCCTTAGCCAATTAAATTAAATACCTACTCAAGGGCATACTTGAATGATCACAGAGAGAAGCGCAATCAATGTTTCTCATTGAATGTGGTCACGTCCAAAAATGGACGCCAACATGAACGACGCGCTTAACCGCCCCCAGCTGTTTTTATTTGTTTGAACTTCGATCACACGCGTGGGTCAAAGAAAGAAAGTGTCAATGACCAGAACGGAGAGCTTTCACGAAGAATAATTGAGAAAAAAGTACTCGAAAGATTCTGCAGTGAAAATATTACAATAGATTTAAGTAAGCCAAACTGACGTTTACTGGCAAATCTTTGCGACACAAAGCATGCCGCACCATAGCCTGAGGTAGAGAAATTGATTCGGATTTGTCTTGTTAACTACTAAGCTCATTAGATCCACCTTTCTGACCTTTGAACACACACTTAACGGCGCCAACGTTCAACATTGTTTTCAACAAAAGTGAAATTGCTCAACAGTTACATAACGCGTCGTGATCGCACATCCCTAATTCAATAGGTCCTTGCATCTCGATAACCTTTACATTGTTCAGTACAAAACAGCTGAATTTATAATTCACAGCAATTTGAATGCGATTCCCGCTAGGATATCTCTGATCTAGTACGTGACGGTAACATCGTGAAATGATATCGTGATTTGGGTTCGTGACGTCCCATTGCGCCTTATTAAAGCATGCAGATGGCTGGTCTGCGACAGATAGACTCCAGGTCGTCGGGAACTACAATAGACTTACTTTCGTTTCGGCCATTATCGACAAGGTCAACGCTCTTGACAGAACTGGGCCGTTAGATGCCGCTGATCCCGGCGAGAGATGGATCATATGATACTCATCGCTTGAAACAAAGCCCCGTTTAGGGAGCCCGCTGGTCTATGAAATTAGATCGCTAGGTCAACCTCAAAATTTGCTATGAAAGCTCATTCTCCTATTTCGGAAGCGCATGTTTTGTTGTCTAATGAGTGCACGAGTGTGTGAATATGGCTTGCTCATTACGGTTTAGGATTAGAAACTATCGCTGAGCTATCGTCACTGAGAACTGGAGCAGATGGTCGCACTATTGTCAGCAGCGTTTGTTATCATTTCTCTTCACTCAACAGAAACTTCCTATTTTTAATCAGCTTTACTTTTACTTTCTTAAAAATGCAATACCATCGTTTTAAACACTAAATAGGTACATTTCCTCTTCGCAAATGGGTATTCAACTTATTTTAACACCAAATTAAAATTCCAAAACACAGTTTCAATGTTAGTTTCTCTTTTTTGCTTTCAATTTCTAGATCAATTCATTTAATTGAATATAAACTTTTATTTGCTTGCATTTATCTAGATTGTTAATCTTGAACATGGTGTTGATGAGAAACCACAACAAAATCAAGTCGAGTGAGGCTATCATTAGCAGTGACACTTTGCGTTTCGAAACGGCTCGTAAACGGCTATATCCGATGAAAGGAGTAATTAAACCGGTAATGCAAAGAAAGGAAGGACACAACGGGTTTAAACTAATTACAGTCAGTCCACAAATTACCTGAGAACTGGGTATCAGTGGCAATAGAATTCATGGCCAAGGTTCGGAACTGAAATTTGTCGGCATTGTGTAATACCGGTGTTTCTTAGCAACGGTACAGCTGATACAGAAACCTGAATGCATTGTGATGGATAACAAAGGAATGACAGTCTTGGGTGGTTGGTTAGAATAGGTCTTGTCAGCTCGTCGTGTGAGCTGTGAGGAAATCGAAATGGTAAGCCATTGCCGTAACATGTTCTTACATTTCGAAATATTTTTATTCCCAACGTTTAGCGACCTAGTTACAGACGTTTATTTTATTCGAATGACTAAGTTGGAGTTCGATGAGTCATCAGAATCACGATTAAAAGCTGCATTGGAAGCATTTTAGTTAAAATAAACGTTGGCGAATGCAACGCGTTTCCAAATGAATGGATGATTACGTTGCAGTTAGGTTAACACCAAAAACAGAAATCAATTACGTTTCTTAGTTGGAGAAACAAAGAAAGCTGTAGACTTTTCCGAAAGGTAAAAATAAATTGGTCCTTAATTGACTGACAACACGTGTAAATAGCACTTAGTTTAAACAAACAAGAAGAGTTCAGGGTTAACAATGCAAACCATATTCAACTCAGGTCCACATTAGCATTCATGAATATTTATATATTTTACTGCTACTTGAAAATTAACTGTAAATGAGCAAAATCCTGAGGATAAAAGGTTTGAAATAAAAGCGTTTCTTTAACTTTATTGATATTGTGTAACAATTTTACCGCAACGGTACCCGTTTGTTATTGACCCTGTATTTTTAAAATCTCTCCCAAAGGAATCCATGTTGTAGTTTTCTTGCAGAGATTTTTGAAAAAAAACCAGAAGTACAGGTAGTCGAAAAGGAAAGAGAGAAACTGAATCTCACAAATCTTTCAGGTAGTGTATAAAAAGCTGTTCGTAGATTGCACTGTCCTGTGGCTTTGAAAACCGTGACCTCGATACACTAAATCACACACTCGTGCTCTCAAATGAAAGGGAACATCCAAAATATTACACCTCAACTCAAAGCAAATTCCGACCATTCTGAGAAAGCAAAAGAAACGAGACCGCTAATATGAAAGATAGAAATGCAGATACAATTGTTCAACTTAATTGCGTTACACGTATGCTAGACAAAGCACGGCACGGGTCAACGATTCTGCTAACGGTTTGCGGATGTCAACCTCAAGAACCCGTTCTAAGACTGGAGACACCATAAAGTATAATCAGATGACGAACGAAGATAATAAGGTTGTGGCGCTGCAAGGTTGCTACCAAGATGTAATTTTTTCTAGTATACGAGTACTGAGTAGTTTAGTTGCAAAAAAATGAATTGAATATATTTTCTCGCACTTGATAGTTCTTGCTGTAGATGGTGCGAAAATACTCGTATGTTACGTACATCAGATCAGAACTGTAAAGTGAAGTCATTCTATTGACGAAAATACGGTGAATTACCAGCGGCCAAAATTGGGTAACAAAATAGTGATATAATGTAAGATGACATGAGATAATTAGAAGGAAAAAAATAGAAAACATGAAATACGTAAGTATGTCAAACAGGAATTTCACGTTTCTTACACTCATTTTGCACAATTGTTATTTCAATTATCTCTCACGGGACTTGGAATATAGTTCCGGGATGAAAAAATCATAATATCACCTTTGCGATATACTCTTGTCATTGTTACACTCAGTTCTCAGCGATTGAACAAGAAACAAATTATAACTTTGATATTGTTATGTAGGTACACTTTAACACTCCTTAAGTATAGTTTATTCCTACCGGTGACCTGCTTCTAGATTTGCTGGAAACTCAAATCTCACCAGGTTTTTCAATTTTATATAAAGTTGATGCTAAATCAAACCAATGAGAAAGGTATTCTATGCATTTTGCTTTCAGCAAAAACCCTTTCAAGAGATAAAATTATGTAAGAGTATGACATGTCATGTGAAAATAACGATATTTCATGCATGTAAATTTTAAAGCTTTTTAAAATACATCCTTGGCATTCAAGACATAATGAAGACATTCGAACGCGGAAATTCGATATTTTACAGATTCAATATTGGCTTAAGTTATAAAACTGGTTGAAGTTATGACTACTGTCGGGACGTGCCTTACTCTTGGTTGGAGCTTTGCGTAATGTTTACATGCTCTACCTTCCGTCTTGGCCACAATAGTATTGTAACGAGATTTTGTACAAGCCCTGTATAAATTAAATTGCACGTTTGTTAGGTAGTTAACTGTTTCCTTTTAAGATATTGTGGTTTATTCTACAAAGCTTAAGTAAGCTTCGGGTGTTACACGCCTTCCATTATTTGCATGTAAACTTGTCTGAGAACTCCGAGATACATATCCTTTTCATGAAACCAGAATTTCTCTACTCAGAGGGCGTAAGAATGCAATATTGTGTCGATTCCAAAGTTGAATTTTCAACATGCTCCTTAAAAAAAAAATAAGCATAATTCATTTTTCTATGTGTACATTTTATATTATGATGTTTCAAATACAAATTGTTACTTTAAGTTAGTTTGGTTTAGTACCAACTACGCACAAAGCTAACCTTAGTAATATTCGGTTCTTTAACATTCGTAACACGTTTCGTAACTTACTTTAAAAAAGATTAGTAATTTCCTGAATCATGTCTTTAATCCTGCTATTTATGTTTGCTATAATTTTCAATAAATTTTCATTATTGCATGAATATTTTGTCACTGATCCCGGAAAAGCCACGCAGAGTGTTGCGCTGCCATAAAATAAGATAGGTGCTCATAGCGAAGGTTCGCTAGTATTATAATCATTTAATTTGATAAATAAATTCCATCTGTTTAGTATGTCTGGGCGTCGAATAATTCACATTATACAACTAAACTTTCCTGCAGATATAATCATGTTTCATAATTTGTGATTCTAGCAAAATTTGCGAAATATTAAAATACTAAGTCATTTGTTTTGCATAAACATGCATAATGTCAGTATAATCAATTGAAAAATCAGCAAGCTTTATAATAAAACTATGATCATCGATAAGTCCATTCATTAAAATAACATTCCTAAGTTTATTTTTCGTTATGTATTCTTAATTGAGTTGTTAATCTGATTAGATAACCTATATAACAAGTTCAAAAGGCATAATTAAGTTTCAAATAGATGTCTAATGCGTTGCATCCTAATCAGAAAAGCTCAACTGCATTTCACATTCAATTTCATTACAGTCACTGATAACTGCTTCACCTTGATAGCCATCGAGATCATTCAGATGCCCGTCATCTGGTTGACCAATATCATTTATCATCTCCCCGTTATCATTGACCTCTAATTCTTCATGTTTAAGGTTTGGATTAGCTCGATCGCCTGGTAGGACTGGATTGTTGTTGGTCTTACGTGCCCCTCACGTCCGTCTGTCACAACAGACCGCGTCGTGACGACTGTTGACTGGTGAAAATCTATGACAACATGTTTTCTTGATTTGCATTCACAACATTTAAATACTCACCAGCTGGAGCAGGAAAAGCCTTGGGGAAAGCTTTATAAAGACATTCGGAGCGAACGTTCGGCTTGAACGAGTGGATGATACTTTACTTTATAGCTTCATTCATGCTTGAAGTTTTTCTATGTAATTTTAGATCGTATAACTTTAGATAAGTTTTTCGTTCTTATTATACAAATCTATGCCTTATCTATATTTTCATGAAATTGGTATCTTAATATAATTTTCAAATACGAAGCAATTATCAAACTAAATAAGATTTATTAATAATTTATAGGCTTAATTTTGATCATTTGGGATAACTGTAAAGAAATAAATTTACAAATTACACAAAGGTGCCACAGTTTTCGTTATGCCTCACTTTCTGTGTAATGTGATACTTATACACTCACAGAATGTGATACTTATGCCACAAACTTTATCAGTGACCTTGATTTCTTTATGTTAACATGAACAAATAATTGAATCCCAAAAACGGGTTAAGCCATCTGAAGCTCATGTTCATGCAAAATGGACGCTACTTTCTTAGTGATAAAAAAGCATTTTATCCTAATTAAACAGTTGAATGAACCATAAATTAAAACCGTAAACAGTGTGGGTTGGTAATTTCTCACAATTATCAGATTCTACGTATCTTAATACAGGCGTAAGTGAATTCCATACAATTACTGTGACTTTCTCGCACAGATCACTTTCAATAGTTGTGTCGGAGTAAAAGCTAGGGTCATATGTGCCGTCGTGATAGTTCCTACCTTTATGGACTAACAACGGCGTATTGTTTTGTCTGGTATTCAGGCTAAGTGCTTGTTTACGAAAAGTAATAAAATGTTTGTGGAAACCTCTCATTTTAATCTTAGAATGTAGAACAGCTGCTGTTTATATGTCGTTAAAACAGACATCACAAGTGCAATGTACAAAATTAAGAGTGTATGTACCAATTTAAGTTTTTTTATATACTTAAATTTTTATTGAGGTTACAACAAAGTTATTTTAACAAAAAAGGTAGACAGGCTACTTGTGTTAAAAAAGTGGCACCCGAAATCACAACTTTTCGTGTACCTGAGCAAAGCATTGACAATATTGTTAGTTTGAGACGACACACTACCCTGTGGACAATTTTGACTTCGCGTTAGTCCCGACTTAACCTATCTACGTCTTTTTATTGTAATATCATTGGGTCACACTGCAGCTGCCGTCGATACCAATGTATCTGAAATCCATAAATATGTATCTGAAATCCGTAAATATAACATTTTGAAAAGGCGTTAATATTACAATTTCGAAATATTCAAATAATCATGTTTGACTTATTCAGTATGCTGGTAGAAAATGCTTCAAGATACATTAAATCAGCCATTATTAATTGAAATGGCCTTGGTAATGCAACACACAATCTATTTTCCCTCGACGATCGTATTCTAGTTGCACTCCACGTCATTGACAATTCTTCTGCAACTGTAAACTTAAAATGGGGCAACAGCCTTCCAAATTAACAAGAATAAGTTTTATGGTTCCTACATAACAAAGGCAGTTGTCTAATTATTTCTATCCTGTGAAAGTATTTTTTCGTCAATACAATAAGCGGTCAATTAAAGAAAGTTTCATTTGTTCTCATTGAGTAACGAGGCTGGCATAACGCCTATGTAACTTAGGGTTAGTCCAAATATCAATTCTTAGGGGTCTTACTAGAGTATTTGATTACACAAGTCTAGAAAAATCAAGAAAGCCTGTTTTTCTGAAATTTGGGACGACCGATTTGGTGTAATTGTTGAGAAGTCGGCTACTACACCAAAAGTCGCGGGTTCGATCCCCGCACAGTAGACAGTAGACACATGTCTGTTTGCATTGGTCTCGCTGTTACCTTTATATAATAAGTATGTATTTACAAAAGAAAAGTATTTAAGTATACAGTATGTTTATCCATTGTCTAGTACCCCATGAAAACGGACTATAATTAGCTCACTTGGGGCTAGATGGCGCTGTGTGGAATAATGTCCAGGGGTCCAGGAGTACTATTGATTGTTATTATTATCATTTCTTGTTGGTGACGCTGGCAGTTTCCTGGTGATCAGTCCGTTTGTTGTAGGCCATTTCATCCATTTTTCTAGGCTTTGGACTCTTGTTACTTCGCGCTTGGGGCCATCAGCGCCTACCGAAGTTAGGTTTCGAAGCTGGGCACTATCTATATTATTGGTTGTAGAATTATATAGGTTGGCAGTAGTTGTAATTGAGTCTAGTACTAATAGTTCGGCTACACCACTTCTCACCTTCCATTCGCTGACAACCCTGCTATTGTAACTCCATTCATACGAGACCAAATGAAATGGTTAATTGAACAGGCCGCCTGGCTCCCTTATCTGCTCTCTTTCAATCGCTATCACAGCTAATACGTCCACACGAGACAAAGGAATCGACTAATTTGCTTGTCAGTACTAAATAATCAAATGTGATCTAGCACCGTTTGGGTTCACAATTGAGACCGCATGTCAAACCAAAATATACCTTATTATTATGCAGGCAAAGCGTAGCAATGAGATCATAATCATGGGACAGTGTCTACAAGTTCCGATTCTGATTTTGAGAAAATTAAACTTTGTGTAGTGGCAGTTGGGTTGATTTTGTTTTGTGAGGATTTTGGTACAGTCGGAAGATTGAGTCGGAATGAGATCTAATTTGATGTTTGGTGTATGGTGATAGCCCGAGGTGTAAGTCATTATGTACATACTTTCGCTGCTCGTGACGTGCGTTACTTGTACTCTTATCGATGACGGTTCCATCTAAGGCCTGGTGAATACGAATGAAGATTACCAAATCTAGTAATGAGATTAGATAAGATTATTTATATTATCTTCTAATACTTATGATATTAAGTGTGATATAGATTTTTTGACGTGATAGCGTCTTTAAAATCGTTTTAGTCGGGTGACATGTTCAGAAACTTGTGTCACACCAAAACCTCACGAGCGCGATCGCAGGTATAACGAGAGAGAGACGGACCGATCTCCTGTCTCATCTCGAGCGCTGCCAGTCATTCCGTGAAATGCCGTTATCACGTATACATCTCGATCGTAAACCTACTTTACAAACAAAAAATTTTTTTTCTGGTAATGTACATTTTTGTTTCATCACAATTAGTGAGCGTTTCCAGTGAATACTATTAAGTTTAAGATGTTTAGAAACAACTAGTAGCAGTCTTTTGCCATTTTTTTCTTCTTATTTCGATAATAATGTAAAAATATTGACCCCTCGTTATCATAACATATTAAATGACCTACTCCTACTTACATCATCACTTTCAGCGTGTGTGAATAAGCATCGTCTGCGGGAGGCCTAACCATAATGGCGACAAGTTCACACACGTCTGACCGCCGAACCGTCATTTCCTGTCGGTAAATTAATATATTGAAACTGAAGAAAGTCATTGATATGACACTGGTTGATTTCTCTAATAGATCGTATTTCTGCAACTTTGTAATGCCTTTCTTTACTTTTCATGCTACATTATGTTGTACGTATAGAAGAGCTACATAACAATATTCCTGCATCCCCTATAAGAAATACAGTTATTTAAAATAACACAATACGTAAGCGTTATACTTGTGATTTCCCACAGAGAACAGTAAAAGAAGTCCATCTTATCCCTCTTCTTCTTCAGCAGTGGACTACATAATAATCAGCAACCGTATTATAGCTTCCATGATGCTGTCGTTTTCATTAAGTTAGTTAGTAAGTACATCTATTCCTTATTTTATGTATGTTCTTTATGATACCTATCTATTGGAATATTTTTTAGGTAGGTGAATTTAATAGCTTTGCTTTCCTGTCTAAATTAGAATTTCACACCACCGACAGCATTTTCTGTCTCGACCAATGGTTGACTGGTAGATAAGGCTTTTAGCATAAAGTCCGCATCTAGTACTATTTTTTTGTGCTTAAGCTTAGTGATAAGCTTTCACGCTGGGCTTGCTTCCAGAAGTGTCCTGCCCAACCTTGTATCGTTCAGCAGCTAACATTACTATGTTCATAACCTTAGGTTAGTTTGGGGATGCGGCAAATCTACATCGCTGATATCGAATAACAATGATATTAGTAGTAACTAGACTCACTGGACATGATACAATCATCGCCTGAATTTTATTGAGATGATCCTGAGTTGAAGGTGGAATGGCTCATTCAATTTAGATTTTAGCACAAATTTCCCCAACACTGCGATGATACGATGCAAATTCGAACTTTCCCACTTTACCAATTCAATTGTCCATTCATACTTCAGCCATCTTGTTTTATCATTGAATAGAAAACTTGCATAAATTACATATAATTAATCTGTATATATATATATATTCGATAAAATCTCAGGTAACAAATATAACAAATCAAATAATTTCTTTTTTTTAAAATTTGGTTATAGTTTACTTTTAGAATCATTATCAAAAACAAGAACTAGGATTTTAAAAATACCCGCGTTTTTATTCAATGAATGTTTGACATCAAACGTGACTTTTGATATTCCACTGATCTAAAAAAACTGTACCTTTTGGATATTTTTATAATTATCACCATAATGGAACGCTCTTTTGATGCACAAAAGGAATTTAATTTTCTCTTTCATCTTCATAAGTACTGAAAACCATTTTTCTATAAACGGTAGCGGGTTTTGTGTTTGATGGTTACATAATAATGATCTTGGATGTTTAAAAGTCCAATCAGGCCAAAATTATCGAAAGTTCAATAAACTTCTTTGAACTGAATTGCCTTTTTACTTTGCTAATAACTCCTAAAGAATACTGCCTAAACAGCGATCGCTTTGATCATGACGACTATTACCAGCTGTCACGATTCTTATACAGGGTGGCGGTTTTTATTCAAAAGATTATTAATTTTCAAAGAGGACATAAATTACATACTCGGGTTTATATATTTTTTGGACTATTGGAATTTTTGGATTGGGCCCGCAGTTTAATTAGATTTTTTGTATTTTTGATCAGAAATTTTTAACTTAATTTTAATTAAGTAATCATGCAGTATTATGTTGAAATTTAACAATATTTTAGAAAGTAGGATGAATGAAGACCAATTCAATTTATTATCTTGTTCACCCTGTATAGATATTCTGTTATCAACATTGTATGAATCTTCAGATGAATGGAAAGGTACTTGTCTCTTCCTCTCAATGGAGCAGACGCTTTTGGATCTATAGATCAATAAATTAAACTGTTGTATTGAAGATGACATTGAAATATTATGTTTTATATCCGCGGATGTCAGAACGAACGATTAATGCAATTTTCTTTGAATGACTTCTATCTATGTATTCAAATTCAGCAACTGCAATCATAATATTCTACCTACTCGTAATTGCATTTGATTAAAGTATTTCTTACAGAAGGGATTTCATTATTAAATTTAGCACCGAAATCTAAACTTGTTGGTTTAACCAGAAAATACCTAGTGATTTGACTATAGTGGTTAAATTAATACAAACTTGGTAACTGCTAAATAATTTACTTTCATGAGAGCTTCGTGGCCCAATGATTCTGGTCCCAAGATCAAATCTGCTATGCTTTTCCGGCGGACGCCAAAACTCCCTTCACTCGAGTGAGTGAACTTTGAAATTCAATTTCTTTGCAGCTGTGATCGTTACAGAGAAAATAACTAAGCCAAATAACATTTTTTAATTATTTACATACAAAATGAGAGAAAATACTAATTCAAAGTAAAGCGTATTGATGATTGAAGTAAGCGTGAAGCACCGAGATGTGAAGTGATGTCCGACGTGCACCGCCGTGTTCATTGTACAATTTGCGGCTAACTACCACATTGGGTTCCAATTCCCTCGGCGAAATGTGGGCTTCTGAATCTTCCGTTCACCATGACGGCAACAGTCAGTGTTCCTCTGACTAACCCATTAGGGATATAGCCTTCAGGGTATGCTATGTTACTTTCATGCATTTCGGGATATCTTCAATCAGCCTTTCATTTTATTCTTTACGATCCTTGGTTAAGTGGTACTTGTGAATATGAATATGAATTTAAATTCCCATTTATGTACTGATTACATGTTACGAGTAGCCGGCATTCACCATACATACAAACAATCGATTCAGTGTAAGCGCAGTTCAGTACTGCCTGACCTATGGGTATTATCGAACATCATCTCGATGCCATTATTCGATCACTTTCACTCTTGACAGCTAAATTAGTAGTTGTTGATATGTCATGACTACCTACCAAGCCTCCGTTATGGCGATTTCGGACAGTCAGGCTGTGACTGAAAATTATTTTTCTGTTTCACTTTTTTAATTTGAAATAGGATGGATGACGACCCTGAATATGATATTATTCTAAAAAGGGGTAGGAAGGTTACTTGTGCCAAGAAAGAGGCATCCGAAATCTCGCCAAAGCATTGACAGTGTTGACGGTTTGAGACGACACCGCGCAACAGGTATCTGTCTCGTTTACGCTGTCGTAAGTGATCATACTAGGTGTTTTGTCACTCACACCTAGATTATCTAAGCTTAGTTTTTAGCATTGCCTGTACTATCGTTGGTGTCATAGAAATACAAATACTAAAATATTCCTAAATAATAACCTAAAGAGACGAAAAATTCTGTTGTTGTGTTGTATTGTGTTGCAAACATCTAATCATCTGGACTCCCACAAGCAGAGTACACAAACGCTCCCTTTTGGGGCGGAGAAAGCAGAACTTTGTTTTACTCGCCTTTTGTGCGACATTGATTCCTCTGTATATGGGCCGTATGAGCCGGCGTACTATGCGCTTTGGTACATCCCAAGTTATTAGATACAGAATATTTTGCCTGTATTATTAGCATGTATTAATATTACAACTGGGACTAGGTATGAGTCCGTATTTTTCATTAGGATAACATAATATAATCTAAAAACGAGAAATATTATAAAATGTAGGTATATTGGTCTTTTAATAGCGTCTTATAACAATGTCATGATTGTAATAGACAATATTAACGATTACAAAAAGGATTACTAAAAATCTTATAAAACTTCTAACAGGAAACAATACCTTCAATCGAGCTTATTGGTATCACGGCTATATTCCCATGAAACTATTTATCACATGGTTACTACATCAAGCACTTTAATAACAGTCACTATAACCTGCAATCTTGCGAAATGTTTCAATGCCATATTACCATAAAAACAAGTTTGATTTAATTAAACAATCATAGCTACTAGCAACATTACCACGCGCCTATCTCACGTCACTTAGACCACCAACGCGGGTCGTATCGCGATGTCACAGTATAAACCATACAGTAGAACATCTACATACAAACGTGCCACTCTCGGTTTGAATGTGTGCGTGCGCGTCACGCGCCGTGTCGCGTTATCACGCACACGCGATTTCACGCACAGGCTAGCATAAAATAGGGAGGCATAGGGAGGCGGCAGTACGGACGGGCAGTGCCGCGTGTCTGTGTGCACGCTAGGCTAATAACTCGGCGGGCGGCCTTAGATAACCTACTGTATGGTTTATACTGTGGCGATGTCTTTGACATTATGATATGCAAATACTGACGCAAAGACATCGCATTAAGCTTTCTATTGCTTCTAATGGCGCCGCTTACGGCAATGCATCTCCATTCATCTGAACGCACATGTTCTCTCATCGGATTTCTATGACAGTGAAATGGACAGTTTTCGTATTATCATTTTAATCCAAACAGTTAAAGACTGAATTGATTACAATCCAAAAATAGCATTTCTAAATTTCTAAATCAGCCATGAGGATCCCACTGCTGGGCAAAGGCCTTCCCCTCCTCCACGCGAGTCTATTTTGGGCCTTTTTCGGCCAGTCCCCTGCAAAGGCGTCCAGCTCATCTCGCCATCTGCGTCTTGGTCAGAATAATAGCAGTGAATTAGAAATAATTTTAATAGGATTTCGGGCTTCAGCACTGAAAAGCTGTCGGTATTATTAAAAATACAAGAAAAGAAATAGCTACCTAGAGGTATAATAGGCGATTGTATACATTTTAAGGTGACTGACTGACTGACTAAAAATAACCCCTAAATAGATGACCTGCCAATCGTGGTTATTAAAGTTCTTAAAAACCTAACCTTACAGAAATGATAGATATCTTTTTTTTTTGGGCGGTAGAATTAAAACACTAAACACTTGGCTTGCAAATAATTTTATGTTTTAATTATAAATAATCGAAAAACATACAGTAATTAAAGTTATTCTGGTAAATTTCCCTGTCTTTCATCACATATATTGTGGGGAGCAGAAAGTAATGCCTAATTAACAAGTTCAGTGAAACATACCTGCCGGTGACAACACTTCTAACGTTCTACGGACAACACTGTTAACAAACACTTTGCACAAACTCATCATGGCCAACACTCAGGACATCACAGAGACGCATGCCTTGCTGAAGGCTCTGATGAAGAAAATGACCGATTTTGAAGACCATCTGGAGTCAACAAAAGCTGCATCTTCCCAGCCAGACAATCTATCCACCCTATCTCGTGACTTCTATGCCTTCCGTGACCACACCTGGGGTGTAATTCAGCTCCTTAACCAGCAGGTGAATGAGGTGAGCAAATCGGTTGACATTATTGAAACCAGATATCGCCGGAAGTTTCTTATCATTTCTGGCATGCCTGAGATCACTGGTGAGGATCTTCTGGGTCGGGTGGTGGCTCTGATCCAAGACAATCTCAGTCTCAAAGACTTAACCCAGTCTTCTATTTCCAACTGCCATAGATTTGGGAACTCCTCTGAAGGCCGTGGTCGTCCCATTATGGTCAAGTTCTCCAATCTCATCACTAAAGCTGCAGTGTGGAAAAAAAAGGCACTATTGAAGGGCACTCCTTATGTTCTCTCGGAGTTCCTCACTAAGCACCGTCAAGCGCTTTTCCTGGCCGCGCGTCGGCACTTTGGCATGAGGAAGGTGTGGTCCACGGATGGCAACATCTACTTGAAGCTTGCCGACGGTTCACGGGAGCGCATTACGGACGACCATCAGCTAGATTCCCTCATCGATCGCCACGGAAGCCCCGCCAGTGAGCCCGCTTCATCTTCATCGGCGGGTCGCCCTGCGAAGGTGAGGACATCGGGGGCACCAGCGGCGCCGGGTGTACTAGCAGCGCCAGCAGCGTCGGCGGCGCCTGCGACGGCCCGGCAGGATTCATCGACGAGATCTAAGCGCGCTACCACCAAAACGAAGTCGTCCTTCCGTTGATGTCCCAAATCATGGTGCCCGTAGCTTTCAAAACTAAAAATCCTCCCCTCCTTTCAAGTTAATTTCTCGATTTCTTTCCCACCCTTTAAAACATAAGAATTTTTATTTCTCCGGATAACCTCGACTTATTGACACATAACGATATTCTATTTACGTCTGTCAGTGTATTTTTTTTTTTGTTGTTTTTACGGCTTCGGTGTCAACCGTATAGCCAATCTGTCAGTGCAGTGTCTGTGATCTGTCGCAGCAATTTGATTCGCTTTTTTTTTTTATATAGTTTTGTCTCTGCGCTGACAGACCCAAGCCATTCTTTTTTCTTTGTTTAACCGTGTACAAGTCATCCATTTTTATTTGTGAATTTCTTTGATTTTTATGTTCTAGTGTATCCTCATTTTAAACTTAGTTACTTATTATAATTTTTAAAGTGTAAACAGTCAACCGGCAGGTTAAACGCAGTTAGCGAACCCCTACTGTATAGTTTATTTTAATAGTATTTTTACGACCTTAGTTCAATTTATTTATATATTTTTATATTTTATTTATATTATATATATTATTGCCTGTTTACAATGTCAGATGATGACTCGTTTATTACAGCATTTGACTCGTCTTCCTCTTTTGTCTCGTTAAATTCATCGGGCGATCCTGAAACACTTCAGACGTGTCTTGCCCGGGAACTTCAAAACCATGGACGGTTTCTTAACGTGTGTCACATAAACGCTCAGAGTATACCTGGACACTACAGCGAATTGCTCAATACTTTCTCTACCAATCTCGTACATGCAGTTCTCATCTCTGAAAGCTTCCTCAAACCGAACCTCAATTCCACTTCATATGGTCTTCCTGGATTCGTATTAATACGTAACGACCGCATTGGCAAAGGTGGCGGCGGGGTTGCCATCTACCTCAGAAGTGACATCCCTTATAAGGTGATCTGCACTACGCCGTCACAATTCACCAATTCACTAGAGTATATCTTCCTTGAAGTCAACTTCAGGGGTAGTAAAGCCGCTTTAGGAGTCGTTTACTGCCGTCCTACTATTGATTACTTTTCTGCGCTGGAGTCGGTATTAGAATCATTGTCATCTGACTACCCGCATATGATTGTAATGGGCGACATGAACACCGACCTCCTCAAAGACACTGCGCGGTCCCGCAATCTTAAGTCCATCATGGAGTCAGTGAATCTCTCGTTCCTGCCTTTCAACGCAACGCATCACAATAATGACTCTGAGGACACGTGGATTGATGTCGCTGTAACTTCTTCCCTTGGCCATGTTCGTGGTCATGGTCAGCTCTCTGCTCCTGGCTTCTCACATCACGATTTGCTCTTTCTATCCTACAATCTTCGCCCTCCAAAACAAAAGCCCGCTTTCATCAACCTGCGGAGTTTCTCTACTCTAAATGAGGAAAGTTTGCTGCGTGATGCTGCTTCGGTTGATTGGAACCCTTTACTGCTGGCAGATACGGTCGACGAAAAGGTAGCTTTTTTTAATAAAACCGTTCTGAGCCTTTTCGACAAGCATGCACCAGTAAGATCTGTCAAAGTCAGGAGGCCGCCCGCGCCGTGGATTACCAGAGGTGTCCGCATGGCGATGTCTAGACGGGACAGAGCTTTCAGCCGCTATAAAGGGGACCGCTGTGCAGAAAAGTGGGAATTGTTTAGGAGGGCCAGAAACCAGTGCAATCAGATGGTTAGAGCGGCAAAGCGTAAGCATGTTCATGAAAATGTTACTTCTTCCTCCTCTTCCGATATCTGGAAATTTCTAAACACCCTTGGTTTTGGTAAAACACCTTCTGGCATGAGTTCTTCTTCCTTTTCTCCTAATGACCTTAATAAGCATTTCTCCTCGTCAATTCCACTAGATGCCTTGGTGAAACGCAAAACCATTGCCGCCATTGGCTCGCTGCTTCCCCTCCCAGTTAATATGTTTTCCTTTTCTCCGGTCTCTGAAGATGATATTGTTAAAATTATCAAGTCCATTCGGTCAAAGGCGGTCGGTTTTGATGAAGTCAGCCGTACCATGATTCTCCATTTACTTGTCCACATTCTCCCAGCTATCACTCACATTGTAAACTTCTCGTTGGTCAGTGGTTTTTTTCCTTCTTCATGGCGCAAAGCCTTCGTCATCCCTCTTCCGAAAGTCGCAACTCCAAGCACACTGAACCAATTCCGACCCATCTCTATTTTGCCTTTCTTATCCAAAATTCTGGAAGCAGTCGCTCATAAGCAGTTCTCCAGTTTCATCCTGGGCAATGGGTTGCTAAGTACATACCAGTCAGGATTTCGGCCAGGGCACAGCACTACTACCGCGCTCATAAAAGTCACGGATGACATCAGGGCTGGCATGGAGGAGTCCCGGTTGACGGTCTTAGTCTTGATAGACTTCTCCAACGCTTTTAATACCGTTGACCACGATCTCCTTTTGGCAGTGCTGTCTCATCTTCGAGCCTCAACTTCGGCAGTAGACTGGTTTTCATCCTACCTGCGCGGGCGTCAACAGGCTGTTCGCGTGGATAATGCTCTATCTGACTGGTTGGACTGTGCGACCGGTGTGCCGCAGGGTGGGATATTGTCACCCATACTCTTCTCGGTGTTCATTAACATGCTCGCAGACAAACTTCGTTGCTCATACCATCTGTATGCCGATGACCTGCAGCTGTACGTGCAGGCTAGTGTCGCGGACTTGCACCTCGCCATTGATCAGCTTAACGAAGATCTCAGCTGCATCAACGAGTGGTCTCAAAACTTCGGCGTCATGGTGAACCCAGGCAAGTGTCAGGCGATAATCTTCGGCAGTCCTTATCAGCTGAGAGTGGTTGACTGCTCCTCTGTGTTGCCAGTCATGATGCACGGTGATGTGATACCATTTTCACCGTTTGTCAAAAACCTGGGTCTCTATATGGACAGATCCTTGAACTGGAGCCAGCAGGTGAAAGAAGTGAGCAGAAGAGTCACTTGGTCACTGCGTGCTCTTTATCGCTTCAAGCACTTTCTGCCTGCCAGTACTAAAACCCTGCTCGTTCAGGCTCTTGTCCTTCCGATCATCGATTATGCGGATGTTTGTTACACCAACATTTCTCAGGAACATCTTAACAAGCTTGACCGTCTTCTGAATAACTGCATCCGCTTCATCTTTGGTTTGAGAAAATACGACCACGTCTCTCCCCATCGTTTGAAACTCAATTGGTTACCGATCCGTCAGCGCAGAAAAGTAAGAATCATATCCGTCCTTTTTTCTATCCTATTCGATCCTAACTCTCCAACATACTTAAAAAATAATTTCCAATTTCTTCATTCTTCTCACTTAAGAGACCTTCGTTCGCGCAGCACTCTTGCTCTTTGTACTCCCCTTTTCTCATCATCCATGATGTCCAACTCCTTTAGGCTATCCTCAATACGTCTCTGGAACTCACTGCCTACCACCATTCGAAAATCCACTTCCAAATTTACACTGAAGAGGTCGTTACGACAACATTTTAAGTAAACAGACAGCTTTGTCACCCACGCACTTTTAAACGGTCATCTGAATACATTATTTTGGCAATAGATGTATTTATAGGTATTAGTAAATATTTAATGTATTGTATTGTATGCATTGTATATTATATGTATATATATATATCTACATTTATGTATATATAGTACATGAACTTATTTGTGATATTCTACGTGTGTCTTATGTATTATCTTTAAGTACGTATTTCTATCATTAATTAAAATATCGTTGTTTTTATAGCAAGTTGCACAACCCAAACTCCCTAAACTCTCTGTTGAGCCTTGCGGTTGACTGGTAGAGAATGCCTCTTGGCATTAAGTCCGCCATTTGTACTTTTTTTTTGTTGTAAATTTGTGCAATAAAGAATAAATAAATAAATAAATAAATAAATAAGTTATCGCAATAATATAGTGTATTAAGTATTCTCCTACCTAAAAATCCAAGCCTGTATTTTATAACTACCAATAAATCAAATCAAAGTGAAATAAATCATGCTATTACAACCTGATTGGACGGAACATCGAAATTGTGCATATCCGACTACTGGGCGTTTCTATTATGGGAGGAAATAGAAATAATTAGGAAAGTAATATGTAACATCATTACCTAACGTCACTATGGAAAATATTATAATTAACATCCATACAAAGTAGAGACACGTGAGTTACAAAGTGCTATCGTAAGCACTGAAGTGCTTGGTGTGTAAGCTGTTCCAGATATCACACGATGATACTTACATAAATATTTTAGGATGTGTAAGTACTTCAAATTGATGCTTAGAGTTTCGTCTCTTAAAAGCTTCGCAGGAGCATTCTCTAGACCAAATTGGAATTAAGACAGCTATTGCGTGGAAAGATGAAATAATACAAAGAGAACCACCCATCTCTAAGTTAACAAAGTTTTGAAAGTTATAGTGGGATTAAGAATTAAGCAACCATAAGGTCGCTCCTGTTAAAAGAGACATCATAAATATTATCATAGACGTGGCCGAAAATTATGCAAGGAATGGTAACAATACTTCAAACAATTTGTTGATCTTGTTTTCTACAGGCAGCTAAAGAACCATTAGTCTCTACGGTATAATCACCAGATGTGCAGAAGGCGTCGACGTGATTGAGGGTTCACGGCGCTGTCGGTGGTCTAAATCACAGCGTTCAATAATTGTTAGTTGCATTCTAGTGGCATGGCCTTTAAATGCAAATTACGGAGTTCAAGAAAGCGATGTTGTTGGTTACCGAGGTTTAGACTGGCGGCTACTGCTACCATCTACTACTACTACTTGTGAGTTTATAAAGAAAGTACTCGTTCTTAAAATGCCAGATTTCCCTTGGAAGGATAAGGAGCTAGTATAATGAATCATTAATTAGATTCAAGAAGCGAAGATTTTGACTTTTGACATGAGCAGAGGTAGAGAAGATTCGAGATTTTTCTCTGCGACGCAAAGACTTTCCGACTAAATACCAGTCGAGATAGTCTGAACATTGATTGTCAATGTGCCAGGATAAACAGAACATTCAGAAAAGCCAAATTTCACGAAGCGAATTCAAACCCAACGTGCAGGTAAGTTTCCCTCGGTGTTTTCCATCACAGTTGCAAATTGTACAATGTGTGTTCCGAGCAGATTTCATCTCAGGACCACGTGGACTCCGACAACGAGTGTTCAACCACTGGGCCTCGGCTTTATCTGACGCAACGCTATTAAATTATTACTGCATTGCTACAAATTGAACCAGACCATAATAAAAAAATCGAAAACTCATCACCCATCTCTATATTTGCCTCATACTTATCCTATTCATATCTATATGGGGTTTTGTAATTCGAATTAATTTTAAGTCTAAATGCTCTCACTTACATCTTCCTGCGCTAAAGGAGAAATGGGTTCTAAATTTTTCACTATTTATGACTTCCATAAAATAAACAGCGTGATTAACGATCTGCTACCGGAACGGAAATGACAATATTTTTAACGTTTATTTGAAGATTGCTTACATCCTCTTTAAAAACATATACCTACTTGTAGTTATATGTACACCCCGTCGCATGTTTGTATGAGATAAGTTTAATTTCGGATTTTGTCCTTGCATAAGTATTAATTTTGTTTGTCCAGTGTCTGGGTGTTTTATCTTTAAAAGTATGTATTCAGAAATGTTTACCTGACTTCACCCCAACTATGAGATGACGCGCGCTTATTGCGCATTGTATAAGGGGTGTAAGTCTAATGATGAACCTTACTGCAAGATGTTATCAACCGGTTCTTAGGCCTTCTAGACTGGACTTAATGACAAAACAGCCACTTAGCGTGCCAATTACTGAATGCTGCATGCTGAAAAGTCTGCATTACTTTTGCTAATTTTAAAATCTAGCAATGCAGACTTTCAACTGACTTTCATCATTAACAGCCGCAAGAAGTCCACTGCTGAACATAGGCCTCCCCCATTGATTTCCAGAGCGCCCGGTTACGTGCGGCCTGCATCCACCGACTTAACTGACTTTACGTCTAACTAAATTCCATAGAAAATAAGTAAAGTAGAGGCATCTTATCAAGGTATACCACTACCTTTGCTATAGCAAATACTGCTACAATACAAGTAAATATGTCAACTATGCGAATTCCACAACTAGAAACCCATAGTAAGGAAATGAAATTTTGTAATTCTACAATCGGTACAGCCAGCGAGCAGCTGACCAGTTATGCATCGAATAAAATATGCTATGAAATTAAATACTACAGGCCTTATAAGGTGCGCCTGTACACGACATAATGGATTAATGGAAACTACCTCCCTGCTACCTACTACCTGTTCTGGACACCCGCTGGGCTACTATGAATAGTAACGATTTACTGCCTCTTATCAAGGGAATTTTTCAATCTTAATAACTTCCTATATAGGGCTGTTATTATTATGACAAGAAAGAGTTTTTGAAGTTCGCAGGGATCATAGGTTATGTAGGTGAATAGTCACCATAGGGTGAAATTTGCCACAGCAACAAACCTTAAATGCGGTTGGAAAATGTAGCGATAATTTAGTTTCCTAGCAACGCCGCTGCGACTCAGAGTCGCCGTTAAGACATTAACTGCCGCACTCAGAGACGTCAATTAACGTTAACGGTTCATTAGAGTCAAAATTTTACATTCTTAAAAGTTCTTTATTCTATTTGTTATGAAGTCTATTTTGAAAAATGGAATTTTGACTCTAATGAACCATTTACGTTAATTGACGTCTCTGAGTGCGGCAGTAAGCGTCCCCGGAGCACACGAGCCACACGCCATGCGCCACAAAACGCCTCCAACCGGTAGATTTTTTGTAGTTTTCATATGGACTCGGTGAAGCCGGATGCCGACACACGCTACAAACCATATATATATGACAGGTGGTGGCGTTTTGTGTCGCCAGTAAACGCCGCGTGTACGTGGACGCTGAAGATGGTCAGATGGTCCAGTGGTTCATCAGTGTCAAAATTTGAATCACTGAAAAGTTTTTCATTGAATTCATTCTGTAATCTATTTTGCAACTAACATTTTGGGGTCAATTAATCAACATCTTAATTATATATCGAAATAAAACATTAACTTAATTATATTATACTGATTGACGTCCTGGGTGCGTTCGTAAACTGATTGTGAATTTGAGCTTTAAGCTTCCACTTCCACTTTCATCTGTCACAACGTATTCATCTACAAATTACTATCGTTAATCTAAATAAAAGAAAAAGAAGATGAAAATCTAAAAATAGATAACATTTAACAAGTAGGTACGAACATTAATGTTGGCAGCAAATAAATAAATAATAAGCTGTTAGAGCATATTGCATTAACTGATTACTTCCTACAAAGTGCTCTTTACAAATCATACAGTTTTCTAACCATCAATACTACAATGATAAATGTATGGCCATTTGACCATTCATCAATCTTTGTATTGAAATTCTGAGCTTTTCATGTCTTCATGAATAAATTCCAATCACAATTTCTTGAATGATAAGTTTAGTTTTGATGAATGTGTACAACTGTTCCTTTTTCACTAGAGGCCGCCCACGACTTATTTATTTATTATTTATTGCACAAAAGTAAAGTGCAAATGGCGGACTTAATGCCTAGCTAGGGGCATTATCTACCAGTCAACCACACAGTCAGACAGGACGTCGTCCCTATGGACTTGGCGTGATGTTATATAGCCTTTAGCCTTCCTCAATAAATGGACTATTCAACACAAATAGTAGATTATGCAACAATGGCTAATGTCCCGGGCGCTACATTGAACCCCGTGTACGAAGGATTTATTTATGTATATTTATCAGAAAGATAAGGTTTTCTTTTTCTATGACATATATATTTTTTATATTTATTCTTATGGTTTTTAAAACCAAATTCATTCACACGTCTTAAACCCAATTCGAAACGAACGCATGGAATTCTGAAAATAATACATTAAAAAAAACACTTCTTCGCCACTTCGAAGAATGGTCAAGATTTTTGATTAAATACGTACGCTTGTAACAGCATGTAAACCGCTTAAATAACTACTTACTCAGTTAAACACAGAAGCCCTTTCGTTTACAAAAAGAAAGTAAAAGTAGGTACTACGTAACTATATGCCGGTCCATTCTACATTTCAATCAAGATTGGAGACGTAAAATATAGTAGTTACTGGTAAACTGAGGACATTTTTGTCGATATGCACTCGTATAATTTTCGTTATTGAAAAAAAAATTCCTTCGCGATACTTTATGTCCGTTGTTGAGAAATAACGCAAAGATAATGACATGGTCACTTGTAAGTCGTTCTTGATACCTTGATACAGAATCGAGATTTTCAAAGTTCATAAAAGTCTGACATTTCGGAAATTGCATTCGGAAATTATCACCGAACAAAAATTGCGATAATAATCGATTCGGAATGACACGGAATGGTTCAATGAAAGCAAGCACTCTTTTACAGATTAAGAAACTGCATTTACAACCAAATACTTCAAAAGTAGGTGAAAGGTAAAGTGAACAAACAAAAGACTGGTTTTAAAACAATCTCGAATGTAAGATAAGTTAATAATTTTATTATCATGTAAGTCGTAATCGATTGACATGGACCGCTTTAAATGTTTTCTCGACATGGTGCGACATAAATTAAAGCACTCGACTTTGGTGACAAGGCAACATTGTGCATCACATGAATGGTCCTGGATGTAATAGGTATAGGTAACGCTGATAGGTATACGAGTATGAATAGATCCTGATTCTTTTCATCACGTGAATTCATTGCAATAAGTAACGATTCACCTAGTCATATCGCCAACGGACCAGTCCGTTAAGAAAAGAAGATTATAAATAATATATCAACTTATAAATAAATAAATGCCAAATTTTCTCACAGAACACCCAAGATGCCATAAGCAAACCACTGATGCAGAAGGAAGTAACAGACCGGAGTGAAATGAAACTGCATTTGGCGAAATTCCTGTCAACTGAGCAAACAAATTTGTTCCTGTCAAACGCTCGGCCGAACAAAGAGCGATGTAGACGACTTCACAAGTTTTGACAAATGGCTTACGCTTTAAGCGGAAATGTCTCACGAGCACAAGTGTACAAGACAAAGCAGGTTTTGAAGATAAAGCACCGTTTATGCGATATTCTTAAATACTCTGGCAATGTTTCATCGAAAATTCCGAAATTCAATTGTTATTTGTTAAAAAACTGGTTTTTCAAAAAATCTTGCCTGTAGGTTAATTTTTGATAGCTCTATCATAAATGAACAGCTTAACACGCTCGATTGTTTGGCTGTCGTTCAATAGTTTGGAGTGTTTCCATACAATAAATTTGATTGCGGCCCTAGCTTCAACTGAATTGTACTTAATAACGTTAAATAGACATCGAAAATGATATCGGTCATAAGCGTGTGTGAGAGCTATCAATTTAGCTAACCAGATTATTTAAAGCGCTTATGTGAACTCGAATCTCGATGAAAATATAATCGTTACCGGATAATCTGGTAGTTACACTATCTAATTTTCCGGTAACGAAAACCTAGCCTACCAAGTAACTCTGGTTATAGTTATAGCTTGTGCTTATTCCCAAATGCTTACCAAAACAAAAGAAGCTACCTGAAAACCGTCCTCCTGATTGCCTAGTAAAATATTGCAGTCATGTACTCAACATATCTAAACTGTTATGCAAAGTTGATAACACGACTAAAACTGCGTCAATGTTATCTACTTACATAATACTTTGTCTTGTTATTGTTTTGTTTCCATGTGCACAGAGTGGGATGACAATTACGGCGGGTAATGATGATCAGTCGCGACGACATTGGAATTTGAATTTGTCTATTCTTTATATGGACAGCAATGTCAATGTCGGCGTAACTGATGTTTAGTGGAATGCGTTATGCATACCGATACGTCAGGTATTTGCATTAGTTGAAAAATGCTAAACTTGTTCTATGATTTTAAAGCAGGAGCTATTAAATCATCTATTAAAAAGTGGTTTGATTACGAATATTCGAATCACCTTGTACTCATCCAAAATGGGATCATAATAGAGAAGATCGGTACTTCAACTGCATGACTAGAAACAACCTAGAAAACGGTGCAGACTTAGGGTGAGTCAGGGATGCCCTGTTTCGTTGCAGCGTCAAGCGAAAACCTCGGCAGGGCGTTAGTTCGACAATTTAAGTGTCCTGGAAAAGAAACATCTAAGTGACCGATACGAGTATGTACGAGACCATGGCGGCTACCGAGTTACCGGCAGCTACGGTATTTGAGAACTACGAGTATAAGAAACTAAGCAGTATATTTATATGTTATTTGATGTTTTTTTTAACAGTATCTGTGGTTTACAACTATAATCGCAATGGTTCGTGGTTATAAAATTGGTGGTATCTCATCACTGTGCTAGCGCAATAGGCCTATAAGCAAAACATCATCTTATTAAAATAAACAACAAAATTACGGAAAATTGGATAAACACTTTATCCGGTGGTTGTAAGGGCCGGTAATTTTGAAGGCAATCACCATCAAGCATTTAGTTGGCACTTACAGTGAGAGAACAAGATTGTAGTGTTAATAAAGGGGGGAAATGTATAGATCAGGGGTCACCAATTGTTTTTTTACAAGTTTGTTTTCTAATCATCAAAATAATGATTTCTACGTACGAAACCTTATTGCTAGATTTTTCATCGATGATTTGCTCTCAGATGTCGTGGCGCGGTGTTATGTAATATAAAGCGTACCCTTTTTCAAATAGGACCAATGGTTAGCACTCTCTACCATACAAACCAAAAAACCTACCGTCATACTCAATATTAGTATAGATTGATATCAGTTCTCATTTTACATTAATGTTTTCGATTTGATACTTTTTCTTATGAAAAATCTAGGTACATATACAAACTAACCTTTTAACCATAAACATAAATCATTCGTACATTTCAATGCTTTATTAAAAGTCATCCATCTTCTTGGAATGTCGTTTGCTTTCTACTCTTTAGCATTAGCTATTCTTACAATCAGCATATACTTATCCAATTACATTGGCTTTAAAAATAGAGGCTCATTAAATGCTAACGCTGAAAACGCAACACCAGTACACAAATATCACAAACACTAGGCCACAATCATAGACCTTTATTGAGGCAGACATTGGTTTGTTATAAATAGCACTAACAAAGGATGTACAGTCGATAACAAAAGCTGTATCCGGTTTTAATTAAATAACGAGTAATAATAAATCTTCTACATAACAGTTGCGATGGGCACGTCGCCTGCAGCGCCAAATATTTACGACTGCGTTCACCGATTGAGACTTGTGTAGGTACTGGTCAGTTCAAATGTCAAAACTCAGACTGGCAATGACTGGGGGCGATATTTTAATTGATGGAGTGAAGTGTTGACGTAGTTACAGCATTTCGATGAAGTTGCCTCTTTTCATTTCTCATTTCTTGACCTTAGTGTCGACTGTTCCTGACTAGGAAGACAAGTTCAACTTCTAACTATTGACCAAGATTTGCCTTCGGAATGTTCATATAAACCATCACCAACGGCCTCCAAAGGGCCGGCTGGCAGAGGTATCTTGCAGACGATTTTGCGGCAACGTCGGAGTTGGAGCACTTTTTCAACTAAAGGTATGTATAATTTAGGACTAGATAGAATGTCTCTATCCTTTATATATACAAATCACTTTAGTTTCAGAAAAATTCTTAACATCAACCACCTACTACGTTTTCATCATTATTTGCTGATTTTTATAAGCTTTAATTAAACACTACATCGGTCTTTCAGTCTCAAAGTTTACCAGAGCGCCTTTGGGGTGTTATCACTTTTGGCACGGTTTGTTTAATGACAGCCATCTAACGATAGCTGCTGCAGCTTGTGTAGATATTTTAAAAACCTTAACTACCGGATGTACTACGTCATATCGAATGCCAATTGATCGATAGTCAAATGATCGACCACTATAAATCGAAAGGTTAAATCATCGAACGTTCAAATTATCGAATCGTCAAATGATCGAACGTTCATAATATCGAATTGTTAATAAATCGAAAGCTCACTACAACGAATGTTTAATTTATCGAACATTAATACGTTGCATAGTTTAACACATCTTTTTTTTTTCGTGGGGAAATCCTCATGGATACCTCGCTGTCCGGGAGGACGACGAGGTTATGTCGGACTCCTACCGACTAAAACCCCACGGCACTCGACCGTGGCACCTTGGCAGGGAAGCTGGATCCTACCGTAAGTAATACCGCACTGCTCCGCCGCCAGTGTAAGCCCCTAATGGGGCCCCCTCAAACCGACCCCCCAAGGAAGGAGGATGGCCACGAAAGCGCCTGGAGTACACAGACACTTTCGCTATCTCTGTACTGTGCTTGTGTAATGCAAGCCAGAGCACCCGCGCACTCCGGCCCGCTGGCACCCACTGTACGCAGACCCTACTGGGCCTGCAACCACGAGCCACCCGAAGGGCGGCTCCGCTCCGCAACCAGCGGTACGGCCAAGCCGGGCCGCGACGCACTGGGGGGATCAGCCTCGGATCACTGGCCCCCACCAACCCATTGTGTGCCGCGGCCTTCACCACGCGCCTCAGAGCGCTTGCAGGCCCCACTGGCCCCGCAATCCTACATGTAGCCGTTGCGGGCTGCAGCGGGTGGGTGGCAAGTCCACCACACTGCCACGCCTGAGTTCTCTTGGCTTCCCGGTGGTTCCGGTACTAAGACCCCTCGCCACGCCAAGGCGAGAACTCACCCCCCCTTGAGTGCCAATTTTCATCCTTTACTACGCCAGCTTAATAGATGTTCCCGTTCAGGATGTGATAAACTATGCAACGTATTAATGTTCGATAAATTAAGTATTCGTTGTAGTGAGCTTTCGATTTATTAACAATTCGATATTATGAACGTTCGATCATTTGACGATTCGATATTTTGAACGTTCGATAATTTAACCTTTCGATTTATAGTGGTCGATCATTTGACTATCGATCAATTGGCATTCGATTTGGCGTAGTACACCCTTAACTACCTGCCCAAAATTTTAAAATAGACAAACAAGAAAGCTGACATATAAGTGACGAAATCTGCCTTTTCAACGGTAAAAAGTTCAACACTGCTACCGGGTTGAAGAACTTCAATCGGATCCGCAAAATAAACAAAAGACGCATAATGCATAATAACATAAACACTACTTGGTACACCCAATAAAATGATAAGCAAGCAGTTGCATTGTAATATTCGTAGCACATTTAAATACGAAAGACAATTGGAATGAAACCTCTCGTGCAATTCGCTCGTTACATAAGAACGGCCGTCCTTGCAAGGCCGGCCGGTGCGCTGTGCGCGGGCGATGCTAGGGTCACCAACTACAAGACAATTATGATAAATGAATAGTTATGGAGAAATAAATAGTGTATGAAAAGTACCTAATTAATATCTGCGAGAGACAAATAATGTTTTAACAGGAGTAATATTACCGAGAGGTAAGTACTGTATGAAAGCTGTTAATTTTATTCTGATACTCGTACTTGTGTTTGCGATTATACTAACGAAGTAATTTGTTAATGGAAAATGATGAATTTGGTTTTATTTTATAATGTTTTTATCAAAATAGAAAAAACTAGATGAGGAATGCTTTTTATTTGCATTGACTACTATTATTACCTAAATAACAAAATACCATACCAATAACTGAGTTATAGACAAAATAAATATAATATAATTTATTGTCAAATAAAGCACCGATCGAAGTAGCAACGTTGCAAATCTTCGAAAAAGATAGAGCTTACTTCTGTGCCAGAGCTATAAAATAAGAGAATAAATAAATACTCTTTTCCACGTCTTATATTATTACTTTTTAGTAAAGAAGCTATATCAAGAAGTCACGGATTATGAATCCATTAACACCTACAAGTGTTGCCAGCCCTGTTCATGCGCACATGCGTAGGAGACGATCCATAGACGCGGCATTGTTCGCGCAAGACACGGGAAGGATAATGAGACCGGTTCACTCGTTGTTTTGTTGCAATTAACCGACCTCTACATGGGCATTAAGGACCCCACACCACTGTAAAAGGTATTACGCATTTACTGTGTGAAGGCGCCGATCCCCATTAAGATTTAAGTGAATTTTATGCGTTGCTTCATTATGGGGTATGACCATATTCCACTTGGAACAATAAGTGCTAAATTGCCCTAATTAAAAGAATAAAAATTTCTCATCAACACCTTCTTAAAAGGCAACAGCGTCTTGCACTTAATGCTCGGACAATTTGCATTTAAAAAGTCAAAGGCAGCTTTTGCCAATATTAATGTAGAGCTTTAATTTATCGGTGTTTAAGTAGATTCAGCTGACCTTTCTTATTTTAACACGATAACTTAATCTGATAACCCTGATTTAATGTCAGGCTAGCCTTGTATGCTAACATATTTTAAGTTTTATCCGAAATCTATGAATTTGTTCGTTGTTTTAATGTAACCCGAACAAGCTACAAGAGTTAAGTTGCAAACAAATTGAGTTTTCCCAAGATTCATACAAAACAGTTGTTTTTGTAAGCAATAAAGGTGTGACACCTGACTGATGTTACTTTTACATAGATCTAAATATACACAATATTACACAATATTCAGTACACAGAATCGTGTCCTTGTTGTTGCTTGATCCCAAATCAGGCAAAGCATATAACGGGCTAACTTCCTACTGTTCTACTTAATAAATTGTCATGTGTTCCTTTTTCCTATAAATCCCTGGTTCTTAGGGGGGGGGGGGGGGGGGTAAAAGTATATAATTGTACTGGTTTTCAGGATCGAACCTCATGTCCACTTTCCTATCAGGTGGAGTGAAATCAATTTAAAAAAGCACGAAAAAAACCTAAAACAGTAGAACTTGCAAATCTTTTAGAAAAGTAATGAGACTTACCCAGCCCACAGATGAGGTAAGTGGCAGGTGGCTTGAGCACCGACCGAGCGTAGGCCCCCCGCACAGTCTCCAGCGCGCGCGGGGCCCCCGCCACCAGCAGCACCCCTGGCGACACGTATCCCGCATACCGGAGCTCCGCGGTCGCCGCACACAGGGCACCGGCCCACCAACATTTCGCGTTTGCTGCTAGGAAACTCTGGGGACAAAGAAATAGGGAAATTTATAATCTGGCTATGGAGTCTAGTTTTATTTTACTAGTGAAGGCCCGTTACCCGTTCCTTCCCACTGCAGGGCAAAGGTACAGCCTTTGCCCTGCAGTGGGAAGGAACGGGCTGATTTAGATTTAGATAGTGGTTTGGTTTAAGATAGGCAGGGAACACCAACGACAGTTAATAAGAACGATAAAAATCATAGTAAAATGAACCACACTCAGCTTATGTCAATCCATGGCAGTTGGCCGTTGGGGGTCGAAACTAGGTAGGAATTAGGGAATCAGGACCATTGACCAATTCAAGGTAAACTCCTTTCTGGTCGGATGACCAGATAAATGTTTTTCTATGACTATTTTTACTTTGTGAGATTTAAAATTTGAATTAACCTATTGATTATAATTGGTTCCTTAATTCAACCATGATGCTTATAACGGAAGATCAGAAAACAATGCGACAATCCTTGTATTATTAACCTCGAAACTGCTTTAGAAGGGATTTTTGTAGGAAAAAATAATAGATACCAATTAACAAGTTTTTCAAAGCAATTAAAATTGACTGGCTATTTCTATAAAAGGACAAAATAGATACAACTAGGAAGCAATAATTTGATTCTATGCAAGTCTTTATCAACCCGATAAACCTTATAAGTAATTTTGTCTTTGATTGATAGGTAGGTTTAATTGTACCATTTATGGAAAATATCCGTTAAAATTATATTTGTGCGTATAATAGCGAACAAAAACAAAGACTGTTTGATTAAAGGAACTTGTTCAAAATTTAATCTAAAGAAATATAAAGCAATTAGACAACACATGACCTAACAACACTTTTTAATACAACGACTATGATTTTAATGAATGATTTTGGTTTAGTTTTATTGTCCGAAGATAACAAATACAAAATCAATTTAAACAGAGATTAAAGAAAAAAAGAAAACCTTTAAGTAGAGACATAGGAGAGGCTCAAGGGAGAGGCTTTTTTGCGTTATTTGTGAATAATTGTAGGCCAGCCTAGTTTATTTAAATAATCACTTCAAAGCTACGTATCTATATATCGTAGTCTATCTGTTTCAGTACAGTACAGTGTAGACACTTCGTACTAATTCTAAAATAATGTTTTTTACTAATCAATATTGTTGTTTTTCGTTTATATCGACTATGTATGTATCGGCTTTTCACTGCACGACCACCAACACAAAGCTTACAGTATGTTTTCAATTACAGCCATCTATTAATTTAGTCCAGCGACTTCATTAGCAGTAAATCCCATAGAGAACGTTGCCGGACCCATTGCGTACTGCGGCTTAATGAGAGCCAAGTTTTAGTTTAATAACACAACTTGTTTGTTAATGACGTTGCAACTAGGGGGTTTGGAAACTGATTTCTGTTTTTGGGGTTTAAGTAAGTAGACGTGTGTTTGTAATTCCATATTGGAACTTGTGAACTGCATATGCCAAACACATTAGTCCATTGTCAGTGGCAAGGATAGATGTTTAACAGATTTAAAGTTTATTTATCAAGAAGATCACTGTAACTTATGTTGTACATTGTAACGCTGCGCTTGAGAACAAAAGTGTGTCACTTGCAGTCTGCGGTCTGCGTTCCGTCTTGGAATTGTACCTTCATGAAAATAGAGCCAAAACACTCGATATGCCAGCATCTCGTAAAACTCAAATCATAGAGTTAGAAATTAAATATTTTCAAATTAGTTTATCGTTTTTAATCTGTTATTACCTGGAACCTGCTGTTTTTATTACAACCACTTGACCTAAATCTGTACATTAACCATTTGTGAAACATTAAATTCCCTGTCCACTACTTAATTTACTCCCGGGAAAATTCTAATTTACATAATGCTCCGAGCATTATTCTAGTAATTTACTCTTTATAGCGCGGACAAGTTTTCTCCTAGAGGCAAAACTGTCTGCTTGGTTAATGATTCTGTCTATCATTCATGTTCACATCATTATAAACCATATTGCACCCTATCAGAAGATTCACAATCACGCAAGTTGACTGTGCTTCGACTTATTTAGTTATTTGTTTTTGCAATTTAAGATTGCAAAAGTGAAAACGTATTTTATAGCAATAATTTGTAGATATGTTAGCGTTTATTGGTAGTCCTCATTGAATACAAATGAAAATCACTAAAGTAATTAAACGGTTATTGCTAAATCATCTTTCTTCCAAGTGGTAGTATAAAATAATGCTTGCTCAGCCAGCGAATGAGATTAATAAAGATCCTAGCCCATTAAAATACGTATAATTTCGTGATCTACGTGAATGCTTGCAAATTCATTCAATTCAGAACGCTAAAATTCCGTCTTTAGTCAATCTCAGTTTATAACCAAAAGGCTTTTGCTGCCCTTTAGCTGGTTCATCTTCTAATCTCCTGTTATATATCATACAACTCCAGTAACCTTCCCAAGATTGCAACAACAGAGTCTGTTCGCAACAGGACGCGGGCGAAGCTCAGCGTTGCGAAACGGTTCGAAGCTCGAAAGCTCGAAATGCCAAGAGCTTTCTGAGTGCCGGTCAAGGACTGCACTGTAAATTGTAACGGAATGAAAGGATTCCTCTCATAAGTAATGTTCTTTGATATCGTATTGTTAATTTGCGATTAAAGTAAATAAATGTGGCAACCTTGCACTAATTTATTGAGAAGTTTGATACATTACAGTGTAAATCGCTGGTACAATCACAGAATTGATTTTCCTTTTTTTTTTTGTTGAGTACTACATTTTTAGAAGACGAGCTTGATTGTTCGCTTGAGAGTCGAAATCACTTTTTGAAATGGGCTGATGTAGACAGAAATACTTAAGAAAGCATGTTTTGTTTTCCCACAATTTGTTAGACTTGTTTCTATAAGTTCGATTGACATCACAAACTTCATTTTCTAGGTTTGGCCCGAACTCTTAATCCTATAAAGCACTAAGCTGATGCCGAGCTACAAGGATCAGAAGTACCAGTTATATGACATGACAAATCAGGAATACATAAATATAATAGGCTCTAATGTAATTGGACGAGGGATGGGATTATTTGAAACTAACTCGACGTTACAATGGCATCTACTGAAATTCGAAAATTCACATTTCAATAATTGTGAACAACTCAAATGCGATATTCATTTGACCGTGTCATGCAATGATAAAAGCACTGTTTGAAATAACCTACTTCAGACTAAGTAAGTACTAAACTATTATCAAACTTAACAAGCAATTTTCTCATATCTAGCCTGTCTTCTAAATAAGTCCGTCGGTGAAAGCGACAGAAGACAGGGGCGTTGACTAGTCCACGGATGCATTATGCGGGCCATAATTGTGGAATGGTCTATTATGGAAATCCGTCGCAATTTAACACCTAGAAATCTGCTTGACAAATAAATTATTACAAAGTTGACGTAAATATTTCTCACCTTAGGGCCACAATTATTTTAGTTTTCAACACAATTAAGTTGTAAACTTGGCAATTTTCCATTTTATCATCAATAATTTATAAGTCTTACGATGTGCACTTCTCAAGATGACAATAATTAACCTTATTTTTAAGAGCTGTGGATTTTAGTTTTCATAAATAAATAATTAACCTGAAGAACGTGATTGCGAAAGTTTGCTCATGAAAAAAAACCTGTAACTTGTCTATTCACTCTTTTCTTGAAGATAAATAATTTGAACAAAAAGCTTGCCGTTTTCATAGCAGAAGTGTATCTGAAGTGTCTGTTACATACTACTGAAATGTAAAGAAGATGGTAATGAAAAGCTGGTCTTCGTCTAGCGACTTGACGAAGAAAAAGTACTTATGGAATCAAGTACCGTAACTACAGCTTCGAATCTCGATAGAATCGACTTCCAAACCGGTAGTAGAGTCACATCATGTTTTTAATATTTTTTTTACTAAATAACAATTCTCGATTTATCATACCTTGGAGAATGAGTTTGGCTCTTTGTGTAAGACATAGAGAGACAAACTGATTGCTGTCGGTGTTCAAGGTCTTGTAGCTTGTTTATAACTAAAGGTAACGACACAGTCCCGTAAGAAATTGATTTCAATTTGGTGTTCTCAAATTTCAACATCAAAACGTTTAGTTTTAATTGGTCCCGATCAGTACTTACTTTGATGGTCTTGAAATACGTACTGGCAAGTAATTTAAATCGTTACATCACATGTTATCAATCGTGTACTGTTCACGAATTAATACTCCTTTCATCTGTTCAAAATAACTCAGAATGCTTGCAAATTGAACATTCGTGTCCAGTGAGGCTATAAACGTTTTGCAGATATCAAGTTTTGTGCCTTAAAAATTCTACCGTTATGAAGATCGCAGTTTTTATACTGTCTTTGAAGCATCATAATATATACACGAGTATAAAATCGTACTTCTGGTTGTAATGTATTTTTCAATCCAATCACCACAAACTGACAGTCAGTTTTATTTTGGAAAAGAAAGCACTAAATAAATTAAAACACAAGAAAATAAAGGTATGAAGTCACTTAGAATCTTTGGGAAGTGTAAGGTTGTTCTAGGGGTCTGTGTAATGAAGGGTATTTTCTATTATTAACTATGCTTGGAGAGAAAGACTCTAGTCACCATCGCATCAATGAGTTTTAAATGTGGTGCCTGGATATGAAATTAACATGGACTGCATGCGATGCTGAAATAAGAGGTGGTAAAACATCGTCAAACAGAAGGGAATGACGACTCTCAGTAATGAAAAATACGTCATGAGGAGAAGGAATGATGGATATGAGATTTTTAACGTGAGTAGAATGTGTTTCCTTTATATCCCTTCAAGTAAAAGGTTAAACTAGGAGTGTATACGATGGTATCATCGTTTTGAGAATCTTTTCTAAAGCACATTTGTATTACCATGTCCAAGAAAACCCGTCGAGATACATCATAGAACACAATGTTTTTTATCAAGTCACACTTACAGTACCAGTTTTTTGGTAAATTTCTCGCAAGTAGTTGGGGTTTTCGGCAAACGAGTCACGTTACTTCCAACAAACCTCGGTTTGATGTCATCTTGTGCTGTGCTGTTGACCTCAGGTGATGTCATTGCTGGGAACGTATGACTTCGAAACAAGTTCAAACGAGATGTTTACTAAAAAAAGCTTTTAAGGAAATAAGTAAGCACATTAAGGATTGAAACAACATAAAAACAAGTAAGTACAATGTAGGACTAAATGTGAAATTAGATTCGATTAATTCGTTTGAGTCTTCTTCTCATTCAAACCAGTCTATTTTACTTTATTCGTTTATCTCAAACTGACCTGAATACACTTTGACCTTCAGGTGAGGCCCGTGCCAATAGGGAGTTTAAAGGATCTATTCCTTTCTAATACCAAAAACTAATACCAATGGTATTTGTTTGCTATCGTAATTATTTTTCTGTTCCGAACGAATACCAAATTTTAAATATTTCAATGTAGTTTTGGTATTCGTCCGGAATAGAAAATTACTACGATTACAAACAAATACCATTGGTATTACCTTTTGGTATTAGAAAGGAATAGATCGTTTAAAGTGTTTTCTTTGTTTAATTTCTCAAAGACAGATTGATCATAAGACCTTGTACACACAACCTCAGGTGATGTGGGGTTGAAACAAGCTCACAGTCTGAATTATGTATTTTTCCAACTTCAACGCTTACTAGGAAATGTTTCCTTTGCCATCCAAACAATGATACTCTTTATGCGTTTTCTTCGCTAAATATAAATTGCTCAGTAACTGCATGGGACTGACTGCTCACACGGGAACGCCCAGCCGACCGTGACATCTTACGTACACATACATACATTATGTATGAACGTCAGAGCAGAGCTTTGTCAATTGTAAGGATGCCTTATATCGGTGTTAATTCTGATTCACGTTCGCACTGGCTTGGCAGGTTTGATTGGGGTTTTTGTTTATGGTTCTACTACTGCATCTATTTTCATGTGATGGAAATTCAAAGAAAGAAAGAAAGAATAAAATTCATTTGGTTTTGCATCACCCAGTAAATACAAAATAAAAACACAGGACAGAAAATGAAATAAAACAATATAAACAACAAGACGCAATAAAACAAAGTAAAACTTAACATTTATTTGTGTGAAGCATAAACCAAAGTGGTAACCAGCCAAGAGCCATGACGGTGTTTAGTGTTTGTTCATGTCTGACGGGTCTGCCTATTTTAATGTGTATTTCAAATTAATTGTTTTTTTAATATTTGACACCAAAAGTACGAACTACAAAAATAAATTAGTGGATGCTCGAAGCAAAGGAAGGAAAAATATATTTGAAGCATAACACTAATGTAACCATACGACAGCCTGCTACAGTCTTAATTATATCAAGAAATAGTCAGGTTTTGTCAAAATACAAGCAGTTAGGTTTGTCAAAATTATAAGCAGAATTCAACTACAGTTAAAAAGATTTATAATGTAACTAAGAAAGATTGCTTCTCTCATACATTCTATAAAAGTTTATTCTATTCTAACGTTGTAGACTTGGGTTTTTACAGGGTCAATTAGACTTAATTAAATAAAATGAAAAGGCGTTTTTTTTAAATTTTCGTAATATACAATCGAATTTATTTTTTATTTTTTTAACCTGCAAG
Source organism: Udea ferrugalis (assembly GCA_950022985.1). Lineage (NCBI taxonomy): Eukaryota > Metazoa > Arthropoda > Insecta > Lepidoptera > Crambidae > Udea > Udea ferrugalis. The sequence continues at coordinate 3,725,480 of OX465521.1, forward strand.
ATCCCACTGCTGGGCAAAGGTCTCCCCCAAACTCTCCATTGTTCCCTATCCTCTGCAAGAGTACACCATTCCCTCGAGTAGTAAGCCAGGTCATCGCGCCAGCGTTTTTTAGGGGACGGCCGAATTTAAATTAATATTATTTTTCAACTATAGGAAGCTCGCACAGTCAAAATAATCCTCAGGATAAAACCGACTCTTGTGCGAAATATCTTTCTGCCAGGTAACAATGAGTGTGAACTAAGGTTTATAGATGTTGTGATGATGTCATCCGCGGTTTCACACACTTCCGATGTTTCTTTACTTTAATTAAACGAATCGTGTGCAGAAATAACGGTAACATTGAACGTTTTTTTTGTACTTCAACAAATCTGATCAGTGTGTTTGCATCATGTTGTGTGGGTCAGTGAACTTACATTTATGTAAGTATCTTATCTAACAATATGCGGATTATTTATATGACTGATTTGATAAACTTATTCTCTCTTTGTTATTCCCTTTATACATTACTTCTGATTTTAACATCCGTCACCCAGGTTGCAAAACCGAACTCAAACTGGTCAAGATAGAAAAAACGTTTGTTTATTGTTAAAACATTGATTTGTTGCATCATTGTTTAGATAGCAACTTTAAGCACATAAACGACACTGGTTTTCGTTCCATTTCCTTAAAAATAATGTTTTTATGTATTTGTGATATGAATCGTCAACATCCGTCAAAGTAATTGCAAAACATAGAATTGCAAGCATTCTTCTGCGTGCTCATCCAAACAACGTCGAAAAATAACAAAACAGCAAATAACGATAAAGCAATCTTTGAGTAGAGTAAAATAAAAATGGAAACGTCATCCGCCCACTTCCGTCACTATTCCTGTCGAAAGCTTCAACGCGTGTCGCTAAAAAGCCAACTCCTGTACAGTTCACTCTTATAAAGCTCTCTGGTGAGCTTCCAACTCGTAGGACGCGTTTCTACAAATGGGGTGACCATGCGAACAGTATTTAACAAATATTTAATGAAAACTTAATTTCACTGTATTAGTACAATTTATTACTAAATAATAATGTGAGTTACATTGAAGGGAATAAGTTCACGAGATTCGTTTTTACAAAGGAATGAAAATCTTGATATATAAATGCTTCACCGCAAATAAAATCTTTATAATAATAATAATCTTTATTTCTCAACGTAAAATAAAATACACTATTTTATTACACTAGTTAATATCAACAGAGGGCGGCACATTGCACTTAGCACTAAAGTTGTCAACTTGTCTCCATGTGACATGCATTTGAAGATATGATATCGGTAAAATTTATGAAAGTTTATCACACGTTTATTAAGAAGGATATTGATGATTTTGTTTTGTTTACCAAATATCCTGAATTACAATAAAGTGCTGTTACCCTACACATAATCGTCTTTATCGGCTGTTGCAGTCGGATTTACGACCGCGGTCACTTCCTGCTACCGAATTAACCAAAAGGAAATGAGATTAAACAAAATCTACGATTGTTTTTATGTTGGCACTTCGTATTTTTGTAATAATGATATTGCTGAATAAGCAATGCGACGCAAATGCGATGTTGATGATGTGCTGACGCTAAATTCTGCAAGAAAAAACTGCGTAGGGCAAGGTTTGACCACATCGGCCGCATTGGTGCTAGACTTGCTTCGTATCCAGCCGGAAGTAAAGCATTTTGGTCCCTCGCCAAAGCAGCTGAGTCTAACTTCGGCCGCCCTACTCTGCCGCCATTGCAGAAGCCTGATGGGACGCTAGCGCACACTGCCAGCGACAAGGCCAACTTGTTTGCATCGCTTTTTGCGGGGAATTCTCATCTGTGCACTGCGAATAAACGTCCACCGTCACCACCTCAATCCAACATCTTTATGCATGACGTTCGCATTCGCCAGAAAGAGGTACTGAGAGCTCTCCGCACTCTAGACGTAAACAAGTCTAGTGGACCTGACGGGATACCGGCAATTGTTCTGAAGACCTGTGCTGCTGAATTGTCTCCTGTGCTTGCGCGCTTATACCGCCTCTCTCTTGAGACGGAGAAAGTAACTTCATCATGGAAGCTTGCCAACGTTCAACCAGTCCCCAAAAAGGGAAGCCGTGCTGACCCCAATAACTACAGGCCAATTTCTGTAACCTCCATACTCTGCAAAAGTATGGAACGTATCCTGAACAAACGTCTCCTGTCATACCTAGAAGACAACGATCTTCTCAGTGATCGCCAGTACGGGTTTCGTCGAGGAAGGTCTACTGGGGATCTTCTAGTGTGTGCTTCTCACATGTGGAGCGAGGCCATCAAAAAACATGGTGAAGCCCTAGCTGTGTCACTCGATATATCTAAGGCTTTTGATAGGGTCTGGCACGGCAGTCTTATAAGCAAGCTTCCGTCCTTTGGTATTCCCCCCGGCTTTTGCAATTGGATCACTGACTTCCTCACTGGGCGATCCATTCGAGTCGTGCTTGAAGGGAGCACGTCTCTCGAACAGGCTGTTGATGCGGGTGTCCCTCAGGGGTCAGTCTTATCTGCAACGCTCTTCTTGCTCCACATCAACGATTTGTTGGTGCCCGGTACCTTTGGGTACGCCGATGACAGCACAGTTGCAGTTAGATATGAGTCCGGTGCAAGAGCCACAGGAGAGGAAATCCAGGCATGCCGGGAGGATCTGGTAGGCCGCTTGAACTCGGCCTTGGAGGCTGTTAGCAGCTGGGGCGAGGCCAACCTGGTCGATTTCAACGCGGCTAAAACACAGGCGTGCTTGTTTTCTGCCAAAAGAAATCCTTTCAGTCTGGCTCCAACGTTCGACCACATCATCACTTTCCATCAGGCGAGATTGTGGTCAAATGACTGCCTAGTTACAATTAAAAAAAAAAAAGAAAAAAAAAATTATAAATACACCTTTTTTACATTTAGTAGAATAAATTGACAAGACTGTTAAAAATGTGATAAATTCATGATCGTGTACTTTTTAAATTGGGGTATTAAAAAAAGAGCTTCAATCCCCAGGCGGGGCAAAGTGGATTATGATTTTTCAAAACATAGCCAGGGGGGCTAAAATAGCGACATTTGACGTTTCATATCTGAAACATAATATGAAACACTTTTTGAAATCCTAAAATGGCAACTTAATAGGTGAATCATATTATGAACATAATATGATTCATATTTGTTTTTCATACAATTTGACAGTTTTGTATGGGAATTCGTAAAATGGTGCACTTTTAAACGTCAAATTGGAGGAATGTTAGATGTTTAGGGTCAGTTCGCCTGTTCGCGTCCACCACCCCGTTCGCGTCCATTTTACGGAAAATCTTCGAAATTAAGTAAACTAATACAACAATTAAAAATACGTCACTAATGCTAATACTTCAAAGTTAAGTTCAAAGACACACGCACATAAGAACAAATAGTGTGCAGCGGCGCATTCGGATGTTTTTTATTGATTTATGTGAATTTTAAGATACATTTTTAACGAATAAAATGAGGTAGACACGAATTAAATACATCTTATTTAGAACTTAGCGTTTGCGTCCGCTATGGCCGCAAACTATACCTACAGGAGATAATCATAAACCAAATTGCGTCCACTACTTTCTTGAATGCAATAAAATTAACTTGCTTGTAAAAATAATTTCAAATGTATTGTTCATAATTATGATACATTTTTAACTAAGACTACGGCTAATAATTATATTTTTAAATGAAAAAAGTAATTTCTTTCATTATTTTTATTAGTCAAGACATTAATTAGGTCTTTGGTGACAAAAAATAAAGATGAAGAGAGAACATAAACTGAAGACCATTTGAAGAAAGCGTAAAATGAAATGCGAAATGAAGAGACCTGATTACTGTTTATTCATTCATAGACAGACCACTGGAGAACAGACACAGGTGGACTTATATGCTACACAGACGGATTCAGGAAATAATCAATCAAACTCTTGGTTGCTGGCGTGCACAGACGCACTATGTGATGATGGCTCGGCGATAAAGAGATCAGTACGCTTGGGCAGGCTGGCCAGCGTTCTTGAAACCAAAATTTATGCATTCTGGTTTGCGCTTACATAGCAGGCAAGCGTCACAACGATGTCACAAAAGTGACGGTCTACAGCGACAGCAAGGTAAGAGTAGCACTGCAAGCATTCAACAACCAGCGACAACATCAGCGATTGTCAAGGAATGCAAATCAGCGCTAGGGAGACTAGCTGGCAAAGCGGAAGTTGGATGTGCAAGGGTCCCCTGCTAAGAGTTAATGCTGGCAGTAAAGCAGCTGATAAATTATTCCCGCGAAATGGTCAACAGTGGACGCTAATTGTCATTTTTGGAAAAACACCTAATTCTGTAATTTATCTATTAAAAAAATGCAATGTTTCGAAAAAAACTTTAAGTTGATCCTAAAATAAACTAGAATATAATGGATACATAATATATATTTTTTTATATAAATCAGTGCTGGAGCATTTTTTGATTCACTGTCAAATTTAGCAACTGCACTAAATGGACGCGAACAGACAAAATTACCCTACTAGGTGACAGCGCTGAGCTGTCAAATTGACATCGCAGTAAACATTATTTAATCGTTTTTAGGATAATTTTAATTATTCCTAGTAAAATGTGTTACTGTGAATTATTATAATGACACCAAGAATACATAATAGTGACAATAAATTGAACCAATTTCCAACACCGTGGTGGAAACGACACTGAAGGTTTAAATCACATTTTGAATGAAATTCCTGATAACTTAGTTCATCACATTTACGTTAACTAGCTGTCTTCTGGTGAATATTCCAATATTATCGAGTAAATAAAAAACGTTTTTGTTATTATAATGTGTATTATTTAAAAAATGTGCGGCATTAAAACCTAAAAATCTGCTCCCAAATAAAGTCGTCTTGTACGCCATTGCCGAGGCAGAAGTTTGGCAAATCACTCGGGCTTTGTTGTTACAGAGTCATGTCTCCTTGCAAATATCTTCAATCTCAAGAACATGCCTAGCTAGCACCAATTTCTTGTCTTCATTCATCGTTTCCGGTCGGAAAATGATTTTTATCACAAGTTTTCACGAACATTATTTACAATCTCGATTGACAGCTGTGACATTATTGTTCTTAGGCCACCTGTCACGGTCCTCATTGCCAGACATAAAAATTGTAAATTAAAAACATTTTACAATTATTAGTGACAAGAAATCACACAAATTCAATAATAAGCTACTTTTTAAGCTTTAAATTATTAGTTGTAATGATGAAAATATTTGTTTAATGAAAACCGTTAAGTTTACAATTATTAGGCGCGACACTATTTTTTTTGGTGTAGCAATGTCGTCATCAAACTATGTCTAAGAGTCCAAGCCATGAAATAAATTTAAAAAAGAAAAATATGTCTAAGATATGAAACGTCAAATAGGTGTTTCACTTTTCATGTCGCCGTTTTACCGTTTTTAGCAATTCACCAGATGAAACGTCACTTAGATGATTCATATATGAAACACCTAAAATGTTGCCGTTTTAGACCCCCTGGTATGTGATTGCTTGCTCTTATTTATAATACACAATGTTTGGATGGTGTATGATAGCATTGGAAGAAACGTACAGTAGCAAAAACCACGTACAGTACATTGTTCCGTGCCGCCGTCTTTACAGCAGTCGTGATCAGTGTACCGGCTGCTGTAAAGTAGTCAAGAAAATGAAAGAAAATATAAGATCGCGAGTAGAATCCGTAAAGTTGTTTTATTTCGATGAAATAAATACGTATAAGTTTGAGTATTATTTTGTTTGTGAAATAAATTATCTAATTATATCTTGAAATAGTAGTTAATTGCTAACCAGGCCACAGTTGTAAAGTGAGGTATTAATACACTATGAGTGATTTTATTGAGTTGTCGGTATACCTGTTCGCACTTCGTTTTAATTTCCTTTAAACGGATTTCTCTATTAATTACAGGTTTTATTCAGTGTAATCGTCGCACACAGTTCATTAATATGCAAACTATTTCATATTAATAAGTGTTTTGTCGCTGTAAAAGCTATTCACAAACGGAGGGAGCAGAGCTTTCATTCCTACCTGAGGGATGCCATCTAGGTTAGGATGGTACTTTTGTTTTCTTAACACTAATTTATTAGCCTGTTTGGAATTGCCTTTAGGGCCTAAGGTCGCGTGTTCGAATCCCGCCCAAGACGTGTAATAAGGTGTTAATTACAATACATTTAAATACAAAATAAAATAAAATACATACCTAAATATGAATTTATTTTTATCTCTATCTCACACCCATGCAATAGTATAAGTTCTGATGAATTGTTTTCAGACAATTTTAGTGTAAAGATGTCCTATATAATAATTTATGGTTGAGCTTGCTTTTCCACAACAGCAATTATTTTAAATGAACATAATTGCTGTTATGTTCGTTTATGTTAAAGTCTACATTAATAGTATTTCGCGAAGACGTCGGCGTATATCTTACTTAGAGCCCTGTAGAAAGCTAGACCAGCTCAATAGGTTCACCTATAAAACCTGCCAAGAACGACTAATTAGGACTTTACGTGAATAACAGGAAAGTAAATAAACTTCAGTATAAATAATGGTAGTTAAAATGAACCTTCACTGTGAAAGTTACGATAACTTCAAGAGATGCCGAAATTTATACGAAAATTACCAATATAGGTTTTAAAATCACATATTATTCTAGAACGATGTCTTGTTTGGTAATCATAAAACATATTGCACTAAAAAAGTATATCCATGTTAAATTAGTTAAAATTGGATGTCACTTGCAACTCAGTGGCCTATTTTAACGAGTTTACCCAATAACAAGTCTACAATCTAACCCCCTCATTTATAAAAACTTAAACAGCTCTTCAACAACACGTTTACTTCTGTATCGTTTTGCCTCTGTCATTCTTGTTGCTGCCGCCATTTGCGAAAAGGCGTAAGCATATCTGCAAATTTTTCAGACCCCAGTGTAGGATATAATTGGTAACGTTGTTTAAGTAATATGATGTTACGCCCTGTCATGTGGAGACCTAAGTATACAAAATTGAGTTTACTACCGATCAATCTCTATCACAAGTCCGTAAATATATCTAATAAATTCATTGAACCCAGTCGTTGCATCATGCATTACATCTTGTTAAGCAGATCGCTAAAGAGAGTGGTCTACTAAATAACATTAAACTCAATGTGACCTAAAGAAACAATATTTACAATGACCGCTTGATTGATATTTATGACGTTGCGTAACAGCCCTCCGAGGTTGTGCTAGTGTTGTCAAGCAATTGTATCGATTGTTTTCACAAAATTGCGTGTGAAATTAAATCAACTTCGCACAATTGTGCTGGCCATGACAGTAGAAAAAAGAAGAAGAGAAGAGAGGACTGTATACATTCATGAAACAATTTAACCTCTTATCCAATAGGTGTTCTAGGCCGGCTCTCTTCTTATTGTACTAACAGGCCAGAATGACCAAGGGTGTAACTATTTTGGTGCTATCACCTACTATGTAATCAAGATTTCAACTAATTTAGGTGTGATAAGAAAATAATTTCATTCAAAAATAATAGTCATTCTGCTTAGTTTTTACATTAAGAAAAGAAAATAATCATATTCACTAGATGTCGATATTAAAACTAAGTAAGCACCTAAATCGTAATAAAAAAATGTGCGCTTGCTACAACACTATAATTTTATAATAGCATTAAACGTACCGTAAAATAAGTCTCGTTTTGTTTAACCAATGGGTCAGATTTATTGACATTTCTTTAATAAATATGACCTGTGGACAATAAATCGTAATTTATTGATTAAAGGTTAGTTTTCGACACAATGCATGTTTATGCAACAAGTGATCGTGCTGTAATGCGTGATGCAAGACAATTGAATGTTAGTTTTTGAGAACGAATGAAAATGTTCGGAAATCTTGGCCACAAAGTAATAGGATAGTAAATAACACTGAAAAGTAGCCAAAGTTCAGGAATTCAGAATTAAATAAAGATTAATTGACTGCAATTTCTATTGAAAGATACTGATACAAACATTGTGTAGGTAGGTACAGCCACCGTCACATCCTAGTGACTTTTCAGTAGATAAATTCGAGTAACGCTACAAACTACTAACGACTCTATCATACCGTTCCTAGAGTTACTTTTCTCAAGCAGTATAGAAGTTCAGCCATTCTGACAGGGTGGCATGGCTCGATCCTGTCTACCTGTTTTTTACGCCAGTGCATATGCGCAGATCAAACGTCAGTTCACCGCAGTGAAAGTGACCAGTCAATGAAAACTTATCAATGAAGCATTATGAATGGCACTAGAAACTCGTACGCATGTCTTCGCCTTACGACCGCGCAAGGGCGGCATTCCACTCGACAATTATACCGCATATACCTCACACTATCTGCGGGAAGTTTGGTTTCTCCTCTTAAAAGGCAGTCTGGCTTGCGATTTGAAATAATGAACATATCGGTTATAATGTAGCTTAAATGGCAATAACTAGTTGTTTAAAACAACATACAACATATGTCAGTTTTTTTAGCATTTGATTTATCTAACGTGTCATTAAATAATTATTGTACCGAAGTCAATTTGATGTTTTTTTTGGACGCTCACTTAGTTTAATGTATTGTTTATTAAGTGAGAAACAAACACGGATGTTGCGAATATTTGAGGCTCAATTAGAAAAAGGTTACGTTTTTATGCCATTAAAAGAGAGTACAGATTGATTGACCTTATCAACGCAGAGAAACTATAATTGTTACTAAATACCTTTTCTATATTCTTGTTACATAACACTGTTAATAATTACAAGTAGATATTACTACAACCCGTGTAGACACGAATCAGCCGTATTATTTAATAACCGATACAAAACAAATACATCCAAGACGCAAACATGACAAGTGAATCATTTCTAACAATTTCTCAACTGCTATCTCCGATTCGATACAACATTCTATTAACGAAACTATCAATACACAATCGAAACGGACGGCAAATACTATAATAGTGTTCATCTAATAATCCCCGCTTAAGAAATATTTGTTCACAGAAAGATAAGATCCTTAGGTCAGAAGTCAAGACAATGCAGCACAATGTTGGGTCAATCTTAAACATCGTCGATTGTGTAGACATAATGAGGATATGCTCTGAAAGTATTTCCTACTGATATAATTGATACGATTCACTGCAATTCGATAGGGGTCAGAGAGTAAAGGTTGTGTAATATATGGATGCAATGAGCCGAGTACACGGCTGTGTAGATCGGCGATCGAATTTACGACGTGTGCGAACAGGAGTTGCGATAATGGCTAACTGTTTATGAAAGCTTGTTGTGGAGTACAAGGGGCATAAAATGATGATATAAGACTAGCTAATGCAAACGTTGCGATGGTTGTATTTGAATGATGCACAATAAACACTGCTTGCTTAAGTTTATGTTTTGTTGAATCAATTCTATCGTTTGTTTATCAGGCAATGCTCGTTTTCACGTTTATGTTCTCGCACCCAGAACGAAATTAACTAACAATACATTATACAATTGTTTTTCCTGGATGAAAATCAAACCACCGAAATAATTGAAAGTCTAGTATTTCTTGGTATGCGTGCCTCTCTTCAATAACTTATTTATGAAATTTGTTTATAAAAAAGGGGATGATGATTCCTAATTCGTATAAAGCAAGCAGTGAGTGACGTCACAAAACTTGGCGCCAATGTAATGTGTGAAGGGTCTCTTTTACCGTTTTTATTAAAAACCGTGAAGTCATGTTATTTTTCCTAACTAGCGAACTACAAGATAAGAAAAGATATACGGTACTTTATTGCACAAATAAAACAAACTACACAACGATGCTGATAGATATTTGGAAGGTACAATTTAGGCGGTCTTAGCGCTAAGAGCGATCTCTTCCAGACCAGAACCTCCGGGTAGATAAACTGGAAAAGTAAGTAGATGCGGTGGTACAAGATGGTTATTGAACGTTAAGAATATAATAATTAAAAATTCCCTATCGTTCCGCTTGTCACACGTTTCTGCTGTGCGTATCCTTAATAATCTACACCATTCAGATGAGATACAGACAGACAGACAAGTTACAAGTGCAAACGGTGATCGCCACGATTTGATAAGTTAATTCATACTTTATTGTACTCGATAGCGATTGGCTGATTCAGGCTATTAGCGGCATGATTTATAACGTCTGTCTCTCTGATTGGAGATTTGTGTGTTACGATATTAAATATATTTCAAAGTTCGTGAACCTCTTAATCTGTTTTATTGAGCTTATTTTGTTTTGATAGCGTTAAATGAATCCATTCATTTTCTTATTTGCTGGTTTTATTAATAAAGCATTTAATAAATTTAACGAAGCATGTTAATTTAATTCTTAATCTAAAAATGATTGCTTATAAGCGTGCTTTGGATTTAAAGATTTTATTATTAATGAATCAATTATTTATAAATGATTTACTCACTGTCTAGTTATAAAAGTATTATTATAGGTAACTAACTCTTGCTAGTCTGAGTGATTTTGAATTACTGGAACTTGGAGCAGATATTTAAATATTTTCAGTGTTGTTAATGTACAGAAGGTAGGCATGCTACAGATTGCGCATGAGGTCGGAGGTTCGGTCCTCGCATAGTCTAAACATTTGTGTTATGTTTCCCATACATGTTAACCATGTATTTACAAAAAAATAACTAATTCAGTAGGTATGTCCGTTATCAGTATGACAAAGTAGAAGCTCTACTTAATTTGGGGCTAGACGATACTGTTGTTTAATAATTTTCAATGATTTTTATTGATGACTAGCGCAACTTTGTCCGCGTGGACTAAAGTTTTAAAAAATGGAATATATCTTAATAAATTGTAGCTTATGTGTTATTCAGATGTACAAGCTAAATAATTGTGAAGTTTCATTATAATCCATCCACTAGTTTCTACGTGAAAGAACAACACGGCACATCCACACATACAAACTTCGGCATTTATAATATTAGTAGGAAGAAGGATATACTGGCGTTTTATATTGTGGAAAAAGTTCAACAAGCAGCGTCGAGTTTAAACCAATTCATCAGCCTCAGTCTCCTTCACGCCAGTACTGAACTTAATCCGATTGGTGTCGAAATTATCATTTAAAAACAGGTTCCACCTTCACCTAATCACAGTATAAACCATACAGTAGGCTATCTAAGGCCGCCCGCCGAGTTATTAGCCTAGCGTGCACACAGACACGCGGCACAGCCCGTCCGTACTGCCGTCTCCCTATGCCTCCCTATTTTATGCTAGCGTGTGCGTGATATCGCTACACAGCGCGACGCGCACACATTCAAACCGAGAGTGGCACGTTTGTATGTAGATGTTCTACTGTATGGTTTATACTGTGACCTAATGCTATCAGGTCTGCTGGCAATTTGTCCAACCACTGTTACTTGGGCGATAAACCTGACTTGCGATCCTGGACCGTGAGAGGAATGTGGTGGCGTAATACGAAAACAATTGACGATAAATTGTAAATAGAAATCTTGTAAATCAGACCTGAATATAATAAGGCACGGTTTCCTTTATTTTGCTCGGAATTCCTGTATAGATAATTTTAGCAAAAGACGGAGAATATTTAATATTGTAAACGTAATACTTGCTTATTTAAATTAAAAGGAAGTTGTTCGTTCGAAAGTAGGTGATAATTAGATAAATTATTTTCATTAGAACTAGGTAGGTACATTATGAAATAACGAAAGCGCCTTATTAAAACACTTGCTTGATCGACTAGATTGATGGATATAATGTTTTTCGTTGTATCTGATCTAAGGCGCATCCTGTTTATATGGTGAACACCATCTGATCAAATTTCACGTTTGTCGTTAACAATTTTAAAGATCGGCGATATGAAAATAAGTTAATGTCATCAACGAATGCAGTTAAGAATGAATTGTTTTACTAACTTTCTGTCATTTATGTGTTCTTTCCCTAACCTGTGGGTTGTCTGAAAGAGAATGCTTTTAGCAATAAGACCGCCTAAATTGTACATTGATTCTAAAATGCTTATTACTCTGTTGCGTGTGCAATTAAGTGTGTCTTATCTTATGTTAACTTAAAAGGGTGAACTTACACTTGCCGGGCTAAGCTAAGAGGCGTTTTTATTACACGTTCTTTATCACCAATATCTTAGTTTTAGTAGTAGTGCAGTCGACGAGGATACTGCTAGCGGGTTCGATTTCGATCCCCGCACAGTACAAACATTTGTGTGCATGAACATGTCTGTTTGTATTGGTCTAAGTGTTTCCCATGTATATTAATAAATACATACGTATTTAAAAAAAAAAGTATTGAAGTATGTTTATCCGTTGTCTGGTATCTCTTGAAGATAAGATGGACGCCAAACTGACAGCTCTGTCATTCTGTGTCAAGGCTGTCTAGTTATTAGTAAAACGTGCTCTGGTTGTAATCCTAATTATTAATTATTTTTAACACCCATATAGCAGCCAAGTCTCTTATTTCATCAGTATCCCATAAAAACGGGCTATAATTAGCTCATCTTGTGCCTTTGCACATTTGAACCATGTCACATTAGCTTTGCTGTTGTCAAAGAACCTACGAGTATTAGAGAGCTGTCAGATTAGCCAGAATGACAAACTTAAGTGACTAGGCACTTTTGTACTATCAATAGTACTACTAAAAGTACTATCAATAGGCAATGATATTACAGTAAAAAAGACGTAGATAGGTTATGTCAGTACTGACGCGAAGGCAAAAATTGTCTTCTGGCGTACGTACCTATTATTTGACCGTGTCTACAAGATAGCATGATTATTGACTAGAGCTCAAACGAGACAGATAGATGTTGCGCAGTGTTGTCTCAAACTGTCAATGCTTTGCTCAGGTGGTCGAAAGTCCTGATATCGATACTTTTTAGCACAAGTAACCTATCTACGTCTTTTCATTATAATATCATTGTCAAAAGGCATATTTCCGCTCAGTTTTCACTAGCCTGGACCCTCGCTTGGAACGACACCAAATAATCCGAGCTAATCTCTCGCGATTGCGGCCTGTGGGAGTAATGAACACCGTGGGTGCTCCGGTTACACTTGTTTTGCTCCACTCAAGTAAACTAGTGCTCATTTGGATACAGCTCATTCATAAATAGCCAGATAGGAGTGGAGCTTGCTTGCACGCACGTTTGGTTGCGGACAAGGAAGGAATAGCTACTTGCGTAAGCTTTTCGACATGAAAAGTATTTCTGAAAGAGGTTCACTTAACGATGTAGAGGTAGCTGAAATGAAGTGCCGCATCTACGCATGCAAGAGTGCTTGGTTGTGTGCGTAGATGCAGTGTAGGAGCGCGTCATTTCAGCTTAGGCGATCTCTACTCGTACATTAGATGAATATCCCACACCTAAAATATTACCCTCTTAAGCTCATCTGTACCTGTACATAGGAGTACAGGTGCCTTTTCTTGCTGACATCTTTATGTCAGTTGTGTATGTTACATCTTTACGGGTCTTTACCCGTTTTACTATGGTTTTGTAAAGGTTGATGTGAACGCGTCTATAGAAATAAATAATTACTGGACGGATTTTTATGAACACGTATTGCAGTAACCTGTAGTTTAAATCTGGGCTAATATCGGTGGTGCATACAATATCGGTAGAATTAATATACAATTCAAATACTTAAGTCCAGCCGACGTTGTAGCTCGCAACAGCTTGAATTAAATTATTAGCAATTTATCAGACTAGTTAATATTCAAAGAACTGGACTTTACTACTTTTCAAGCTGGTCGTTGTCCTCATAGAATCCATTAGTTCTTGTTCTAACAAGGTTAATATTTACCTGTAACAAAAAAACAAACTGTTAAAATTGGCAAATTAATGCAATCAAGTTTACTTCACTTTTTTATAATTCTTGTAAATAAGACTCTTTCAGTTTATGTGAAAACTGTTTGACTCGGTTAAATAGTTAAGAAAACAATAAAAAAACATACATCAAAAAATACTTTAAGAAAACGAGTAACTGCTGATTTCTTGGCGGCTCTTCTCGGTAGAAACAACTTTTGGACACCAGTAGTAGCAGAGTCACGTTATGAAATGTATTACTACTAACTTGTATTCATTAATATTATACTTATGTATGTTTATTCCAATAATTAAAAAATATTGAATTTAAGAATATTTTCTTATGAGAAAAGAATTCGCGTAACTTAACTCAAGAATGGAATAAGATTTTATTCCTGCGGAAAATGCAGCCCAAAATTGCACAAATATATTTTCAATAGTGGAAATAAGTAAAGTAACAGTCCATTGAACTTACACATTATACTACGGCCCATTGAAACTCGATCAGTCTCTATTGTGTCCAACACAAAGTAGTAGATGACCCCAAAGTAAAATAAAAGCGTGTTCTCTAATGGAATAAGATGAGGGGTAGCCTTAGTAGACAGGGGTAGCATTAATAAAGGAAATAACACAGCGCCCTTGGTTTTCTTTAACACTTGTTGTTCATGTGTAAAATATTGCCAAATACGACTTGCACGTTGATTCAGTACCTAAGTAATCTAAATTAGTGACTCCACCACCGACATCGGAAAGTTGTATATTGAAATAGCAAGGGAAACAAGAATGAAGGCAACTTAAAGAAAAGTAAGTAGGGCCGACAAATCCCAGACCATTTTTTCATACACTAAAGATACACTAAGCCTGCAGTTAAAATGCATTACATCAAACCTGAAGCTGAGTATTCCCTACTGCCTAAAAAAGTATAATCATTTGGAATCATGAACGCGGTTATTAGTATCATGTATAAAATGTCTCAGATACTTTATCGTACTTTAACATAACCTTAAGCAAGTTAATGTATACATGCATATTCTTCAGAAAAGGAGGAGTTTTCTTCATTTGCAAGACATCGAACCAGTGCCAATTCGAAGAGTCTCAAATTGCTACCACACAATGAAGATGCACCATAAACCCAAGACTAACCTTCCAACATCCGAGCGTCAATGGCGGTAAATCTCGACCACAGACAGTGTTATAGGGTTAGTATTGATTGGGTGCTAATAAAATAAGTCAGCCTGTCCTCGGAGCAACTAACGATGTTACCGCTCAATAGCAGGGTTAAGATGGATATATTCGTGTGGATGTGGTGACTGGATGTTTTGGAGACAAAACAAGCGGTCTACGTCAAAATATTACAGTGTTGTCTTGTTAAAAAAGGATACTATTAATCCATGAAAATATTGCAATATTAAGCTATATTAGGTATATTTTGACGACTGAATCTGATGTCTAAAATAAAAAATCTACAAACATTTGTGTGCATGAACATGTCTGTTTGTACTTGTCTGTTTGTTTTCTACGTGCATTAAGTATGTATTTACAAAAAAAAGTGTTTAAGTATGTTTATCCGTTGTCTAGTATCCCGAAGAACAAGCATTTAGTTTCTTAGTTTGGGACTAGGTGGCGCTGTGTGGCATAAGGTGGATGTGAATTCAATGTGTACCTACTTACTTAGTAAGTAATGATTTGCTTCCAATAGCAAAAAATTGAGGCAACCAAATAAAAGCTGTTATGTTTTTTAGATAATTAAGAAAAAGACAATAATAGAAATTGCTTAAACGAACTTTAACTATCACTATTGAGCCCAAACTGTTTCGAAATATTCAAATTAACCCAAGCTCTACTTGTACCTAAGTGCAGTAAAAAGACAGGTAATCTTTTAGAAAAACTTGTCATTCCCTCGAAAAATCTGTAAGTTTATGTCACATTTACAATTAGAGTTTGAGCCAGGTATTACTCATAAAAATAATATAAATACTTTCCTATAATTAGGCCGAAGTAATCACATAAACGTCTGTGGAGAGCTTTTGACTGGATACCCCTTAATTGATTCCACCCTAAAATCAGCCAACCTGAGCGAAGTATTTTAAAGAAGGGTTCCGTTTCTCTATTTACTGGAAATAAAAAGGACGTGGAGCAATTTATATTCCAAAACCAAATTATATGAACAACCCATATAACTTTGTAATTTTTAAATCCATTCTGATTAAAATCTCGCTACATAATCAAAACACAGTCGGAATTACAAGCTGCATTCTACAGCCAAAGAGCTCCATTTTTAAACGTAAAACAAATCTTTCTTTATAGTATTGTTGTAGTGGTCAGTTTCAGAATCGAGTTTCTCGCAAACACAAATAACTTAGCAAACATGTTTTGAATGCTATATGTATATTTTTTTCTGCACGTGTTGATAATTGATTTTATCTGAGAGCGTCAAAAATAAATAAAAACCATTTAGCGAGTCTCATCCACCTCACCCGCCGTAGACTCTCATCCTAAGTACTGTTAACACCGACCATTTAACCCTGGCCTTACATCCCCTAACAGTCCAAAGTTACTACCACCAACTCAGCTAAAAGTCAGAGGTCTAGTAGAGCTGGTCGTGTTTAAGGGCGCCCCCTATCTGTCAAGCGCAGGACTCCTAAGTGACTAATGCACCGGTCCTCGGGAATTCGGCGGATTTCGCCTTCAAAGGGTCGATGCTCGGTTGAAATGCGATGTATTTTTAATAAGTCGTGAACATTCTAAATTTGCGAGTCTTGGACTTTTGCGTTAAGCTAAGTTTTAAATTCCCAATGGGTTTGCGTTTGGCCCCAGTCTCGCCTGATGGTAAGCGATGACGAGCCCGGTAATGCAGAAATATTAAGGAAATTACTTAGAAACCGCTTATTTATAAAAACTGAAATAGTCCTATAGCTAAAATTTTACTAATGTTACGTTTAGTCTCTTTTATTCTTATTGCTGTCGACATCTGCGAGTAAGTTGCCTTAGTTTAAACGAGTAAAAGAACCAACTCAGTTATCAGTACTTTGGCAGCTTAACTCAAAATATTAATAAATATCACTGGACACTATTCCACACAGCGCCATCTAGCCCCAAACTAAGCAACTAAATGCTTGTCCTATGAAAAAACGAGACATCGGATTAAACTACTTATATTGTATACTATATTTTTGTAAATACACACTAAACATACATAGGAAACACCCAGACCAGTACTACAAACAGACATGTTCATGCACACAAATGTTTGAACGGTACGGGGATCAAACCCGCGACCTCTGGTGTAATAGCCCACTAACTCTGATTTAACGTTGACGTGTAGAAACTACCATAGGTATTCATAAACAAAATTCTATAAGACTTCGAAACTGAAAGTTTAAAAACCATCTACTTGTTAAAAGCGTGAAATTAGATTTCACAGGCTTCATTTCCTCTTAATGGGCATCACGAAAATTAAAAGTAAAACCAACTGCTTTAACTACAGCTCATTAACGAAAACTTTTACTTTTTCAACCTTATTAATACAGTGTTAAAAGCCTAAATGCAAATTTCATTAGATTTAACAGAACCTTGAAAATTTGTTATGAGTAAAATTAGTGTCGACGTCACTGTCACTATTTGTGTCAGTGTCAAAAGAATGTAGGGTTGACAATTTGTTTGAAATAAATTGTAAGAAGCTGGGTTTTATGAAACTGTTTTCAAATATTTGATAGTGTGGCGTTGAAATCCTGATTTTCAAATAAAGTAATACTTAAACAAGGATAATCCTTCAGTGCGCTTAAATCCAGCATTTTAAAATTATTGTTTATTTATGGAAAAATCGTCATCGAATTGACTTTTGGTTTGGGTGTTTTGAGGAAATCGACTGGTAGGTTTTTTTTTTTTTTGTTCTTTATTTGTTGACTCTTTGTCATTGTCGTTTAATTTGGTGTATGTTGTTGTTTTTTGAGTGGACCAATAAATAGTTTTCCTTTCTTTCTAGGTAGGTGTCGACTGATTTAAATTAAGATTCAGAATACTTTAACTTTTGACAGGTCTGTTTTCCAATTTATAGGTCTTCCAGTGTAACATTTTTGGAGTGTGAAACTCGTAAGTAATAGGTATTGTGCTCTATAAGTAGACCAAAATGTTTTCCTATGTTTTTTTTAAAAAAAATACAGCGTTGATAGCACTCAATAAGAAAAAATAAACAAACTGTCTAACTGTCCGCACCAAATTCTCCGTATACATCTAGCGGGTGGCATTTCCTCAGCAGCAAAACTATCTACTGTCCATTGTAAATACACAATCTTCCACTTGTCCCCAAACGCATCTTTCCGCTTTTGAAAGATGT
The DNA here is from genome assembly GCA_950022985.1 of Udea ferrugalis. Classification (NCBI taxonomy): domain Eukaryota; kingdom Metazoa; phylum Arthropoda; class Insecta; order Lepidoptera; family Crambidae; genus Udea; species Udea ferrugalis. Next base: position 3,743,650 of record OX465521.1, read on the forward strand.
TTTACGGTCGCTAACGGCCATAAACGTTTGTTCGAAAACGGGTAAAACTGCGCGTTTGGTTGAGCGGTAACTTTGTTGTTTACTGTCGGAGGAATTGCGTCTTAACTGTGGGTTGGCTGTAGTAATCTCACTTTGGCTGTTCTGTAAATTTGTAGCCAGACATGGTGTGATGTATTTTAAGAAATGTGAAATTCTTTAATATTTTATATTAGTTATCTCGATTTACAAGTTACTATTAAACAATTGGCATTTCACCTGGATTCAGATTTATCCACCCTTTAAAAACTGCGAAACCACTACAAAACGGTGTTGTGTTTCTGCAGATAAGCTACAAAGTTACCTAGAGCTCGTCTGGCGCTGTTAGCTATTCTTTATTTTCCTTGCTGACTACACAGAAGAACAATTTAGTTTTATAAGATCGAAAACGCACGTCTACAAGTTGCGTGTAAAATCAAGCGTCTGCTTGTTGGCGTTGCGTAGTATTTAACGATAATTTAACCAGCAAGCAAATAGTAAAAGTGTCTTTTTCATTACTCATACTCTGAAAGTAGGTCATTACTGACCTGAGAAGCGGGCTGAAAGTAATACTTTTCATCCCTAGGGAGAATCACTTTCAACTGACATCTGCCAAATTATTAAAAAAAAACTTAGTTATTTTTCACATATCTATTGAACCATGTTCCAACTTTCTATACAGCCACGATGTAAAATTAAAATAACTTAAAGTTAAGTATTGATTAGAGAATGTTTATTTTATAAATAACTTTATTTTAATTCAGTTTCAACAATTTCTTCAAAATAACTAAGCTTAGAGCAAAATATTTACCATTTTTCCAATGAAAAAAATAAAAAATAATGGCTGAATAGTGGGCCCGCCACAGAAAAAAAAAACAAACAAAATAGGCGGGATCGCGCCAATTCGATCTTCATTTATTTTTAAATCTTTTTCTTTGGCTAATTCATGTTTTATTTTTACTTTCCTTGTATTCGTAATGAAAAGCACAGTGTTTACCTCGGGTGAAAGACTTATTTAGTCCCTCGAACTATTGGCGCCCTCACTTCGTTCCGGGCGCCAAACCCCGTCTCGGGACTAAATAAGTTACTTTCACCCCTAGGATAACAATGTACTATTAACCACCTCAGGGTCTTCAAAGCATTACTTTATTTGAATAAATAACAAAGCTACCTAAATGTAGATAAACGGATTTAGCCGTTTAATTAACCGTTTTTACATCCAAAGTTTCAATTTGAACCGCCACATAAACAGCTACTCGAAATCTAAACAGAATCATTACGTTCTCAACGATTTCTCGATAGCGTGTGATGTCAACCGAATGTAGACGAACTTGGCAGCCCCACAATGGGGCGAATCTCGGACACAAAAGGAACAGTTTTGTTTTTCGCTGAGCAAACTGCTAGGGTATGGGGCATTAGAATACTGCCATGGTTTCCCCCCGCCTGTCGTAAGAGGCGACTAAAGGGGGGCCCCGGGGTCGCTAGGAGTGCACACGGTGGGGACCGTGCGCCTCCATTGCACATGTGACTCCGTGGAGGGCGGCGGTGCGGGGGGGCCTCGCACTGCCGTTAACACCGGCGGGTGTACGAGGGGAGGTATAGCTCCCCTCGAGTTGAGCTGGGAAACCGGCATAGCGCGCCGGGGGTCCGCCGGTAGAGTCACTCACGGTGGTACTCGGGGACCTCCAGTAACGCGCAGAAGATGGCCTCCGCGGAGTTTAGTGGGTATTCCTTCCTATTGGGGTGGGTGAGTCTCACACTCCCCCGCTCTTCTACCCTGGGAGCGGGACAGTGCGTAAATGCATTCTCCGCGTCAAAAAAAAAAAAAAAAAAAAGAAGAAATAGAGCGGTTTGAGGATTCGGAAAAGCGAAGGCGAGAATTCAATCGAGGAAATCTTTTAGAGCTTTGAGAAAGAAACTTTTTCAAATTGTTTTTGAGCTGTGATAAATGTTACTATCATTTTTATTTAGTGCCTCCTGAAGTGGAGTGTTTTATCTACGCTAAAGTGCACACTTTAAGTTTCAGATGCACGGGTATCAGTTTGGTAGCTGTTCCACGCGTTGAGCTACAGAGCTATAACTAATTATCCAAAGTGATGCTCATAAATTTTTTTATGCCGTATAGAAATCCAATTATATTTTTGGATAGGATTTATTCTGCGTGAAAAGAAGCAAGCAAAAAATGCTAATAAATGCTTGAATAAGCCTTGTTTATTTTATTAAGGCATACATTGAATCCTGGTTCCTAAATCTCGTAGTTAACAAAACAAAACAAAGGAGTAGTTAAATGGATGTCAGTTGAAAATTTCTTGCTAAAGCTGTGTTGGTCGAAAATTGCTTTAATAACGGTAATTGCTTACGTTGACGTCTGCTAAAAGCTTGTTCTAAAATGATTTTACAGGCGAAGTAACGGGAATTGAACTCAAAACCAAAATCATTTTAACAAATAAATTGCAATGGGAACTGAACTAAAACTGACTTGCTTTTTTCTTATGCCAGTTCCGAGAAATATATGGGTTTACAACAGGCATAGCTTAAAAGTAGATTAGAAGTTAAATATATATTTTCACGGCTCACATGAAATAACTACAAAAATACAGCTTAATCTCAGAAACAAACTTGCCTAATAATTGTATCTTAAAATTATGTAGGGACTCGTACGTCAGGTGCCATAATATATGATAAGAAATTGTAAAACCATGGCACGAAACGTTTTATTTTCCTCTGTAAGGGGCTGTCTACACTCGGCTATCTGACAAAAGTATCTATGAGCGGAGTTCTTAAATTATACAAACAATCGTGAACGGATGGTAAGACCGTCGTTAAATTGAAATTTCGAATGCGCCAATCTTCGCTTTTACAGTATTGAATTTATTCCTGTAATTTTACTTTAATATGGAATCAAAAGCTAAGTAGGTAAATAAAAAAACAAAAAAAAATGTACCCACACACGACACGTGACTTCGTTACCAGTCTGAAAAGTTTTGATTGAACCAAACCCAAATCAAGCGCAGACAGAGCTAGGGACCAACGTTAACTATCGCGTTTGCATCGGACAAAATAAACGAAGCGAAAATTGGGAAATGGCCCTCATTGCATTTTTATTGTAATTTCAACTTTGCGTATTATGATTTACCGTCGAGCTGTTTTGGCTAGAAGCGGGTTTTGTTACAACAGCGCTGCTGTGCAGGAAGAGGACACGGCTTACCCTCTTATTCATAGAAACTTAAACAGCGCTTTAACAACTTTTGAATCGCTTTGTCTTTTTCATTCTTGTTGCTGCCGCCATTTGAAGTAAGTGACAAGACACGTCAATTGGTTAAACTATGCTTTAGCGTTGCGTAGGTTTTTATGAATAAGGGGTTACACGTATGTAGTTTTGCCCAGCTTGGGGAAACCTACCCTCATCTCTCACTGTCATTTGTAGTATTCGCCATGATGGGTACTCATAAATTGTGAAATTAGAGGTTGCCGTCGTCGCCGATAAACACGCATTGCGTTTAGGTACTTGATTTGAAGGATAGAGTTGAAGAGATAACGTTTAACCTCCCAACTGCGAATACTAAAACTTCGTTCGCCCAAAAGTAATCACTTCGAGACAAGTTTATGAGGTTGTTCCATTCAAATGAAAGTTAGAGTATTATCAGCTTTTTTGCAGAATTCTTGGTTTTTGGCTAATCTGTTTATTCAATCGTTATTTGGGATCATCAAGTTCTGAATTGTTAATCCGATCTCTCAGTTAGTAAGCTCGTTCTGGTTACAGGCTTTGCCTAATGTGGGAATCACTGCAAATGTTTTTAGTACTCTACATTAATGTACTTTCCCAATAAGTGAATGACAAAAACCTAAATTTAAAGGCTAATTCATTTTATTACTTAGAATAAAGTTCGTAGATATCAGGGGGTGTTTGCTTAATTTTTTTCATCTTTGCGTGGCAATTATAGCATTTTGAATGCAAAAACACTAATTACGGCTTGTAGTTTCTGAACGCTCACGTGCGCGGTTCGATAAGAATCCCAACAAGTATGCTAAATTATTTTAAACCACCCTAATAACTCAATTAACACGTCATTCAAAAAGCAACCCCTTAACTGCTGATCCGTATGGTAATATTCAAACGTTTTGTTGCACTAGATGCGGTGATAACAACGCGGGTCTGACAGCCGTCTAGCACGCAAGTCAGGCGTTTCGTTAACACCCGGAGTTAACGAGGGTTTAAATAACTGATTGCTACTTTGGTAACACTTGTTCGAAAATATGTTGAGCACGCCGTCAAACTTACGCCGTCCCGTAAAGTGTCCATAGAACTGAAAGTGACAGCTATACTCACATGAGACGCACATCTACACTCGGCGTCAAGAAAATCGCACCTTTTGAATGGTTTTGAGTGGTTCTTTTTGAACTGTTCCAGTGAAAGTTTTCTATGAAATTTTGAATAATATACAAAAATGTATACAAATATGAATATAAATAAAGTTTCAGTGAATGACATCAAGAAGTTGGCGCGGATTTCTATGACATCCGTGGTGACACCTAATGGTGGCGGCTAGAAGTTTTTTCTATGTCAATCCGCAAATTTTTCGGTCGATGTAGAAGCATTCACAGTTTGAGACGACACTGCGCAACATGTATTTGTCTCGTTTACCCTCTAGTAATTGATCATACTACGAGTATCTTGTACACACGGTCAAATTATAGGTACGTACGCCAGGGGACAATTTTCGACTTCGCATTACTCTTTTAAATATGATTGGTGAGAGGTATGTATTAAGAAGTCACTGCAAGCATGCATGCAACTGCACTGAGATGCTAGGATAACACGTGACTGGCAGGCCGGCGCACGCAAGCCTCTCGGGCGAGTTAAATAATGGCGTTTTAACTAAGGTTTTAACCGCTCGTTTACAACCCTAACGTTCCCGTAATTACTAACGCGGTAAGTTTATGGTGCTTCGGAAATATAGAAATTAGGATTATGTTGGTTTTACCGTTAGCGGGCTTTAAAATCGTGGAATAGTTTGTCATGACCCACTATGACATAAGCGGCGCTGTTTGGAGACGGTTCGAAAATGGATCTTATAACAATTCAGAAGTAACATAATTAATATAAATACTGAAATGTTGCAGTCCCCCTACGGGGTGCCATGTATTCAATGTCCTGCCTTATTATTTGATGCAATAAATAGATAAATAAAGAACAAAGGAAAAGTATCCAGAGTCCAGACCAATGTTTGAAACCATGCGGGGATCGCACTGACGCCCTTTTTAATAACCCAATACATTTTTTCCTGTTTGATAAAGAAGGCAATTTTTAAAAATATTCTCCGCTTAATTGACCTGTATCAATGAACCATAACCTTTACGAGCTAATTACACATAATGAACGTATTAAAAAAGATACAATAGGTTAGGGTTAGAGTGTACATAGCTCGAGGGTCTAAGTACGAGTACTACCTACATCACTCGCAACGCTTAAAAGAAAAAGCAATAAACAAACTTAAAAAAACTTATAAAACTCAATTAATCAAAGGTAAATGACGTTAGCAAGAAACGCATTCAATGAACCGATGAATGAATGAAAGAAAAACATTCAATTCCCACAGCATAATGTTTACGATGGATCAGACACGTTAATGCCTTACAAGCGAATGAATTACTACTGAGTTTTGAGATGCAATTGAATATAATGCAAAATCTCAGATCTTGTAGAGCTAAACACCTTGAGTAAATTACAGTTTAACCAGTCAGCGGTAACTCTTGTTTATTAATTAGGATTTATATCTGTCTCATTTAGAATATGTTTTAAAAACCTCCTTAATTTTTAAGAAATACATATTTCCACATGTCGTTTCTTTCGTAAATTTCATCAGTGGTAAACACTGACACTTCCACCCATCCAAAATTGTTAGATACTGTTTTTTTCTGGCGGACAATCTGCCTGTTAAACAGTGTTCAAAACTACATAAATAAAATGTGTTCAAAACTACATAAATAAAGTGTGTTTAAAAAAAACAGTTTTTGGTTTGCTGTGAGTGAAGGTTTGTTATAGGACCTGTTGAGAGTACATGAACAGGATTTACTAGTACTTTTTTTAGGTCAAACGAAATAAGTCCATTTTTTTCAGTAAAAAAAGCTCACGTTTGAAGGCAGTGTCAAACCAAAGCTAAAATTTGCGCCTATTTTCATTTTGTTATACCTACCTTTACGAACTTACCTAAGCCCAGTTTTTGCCATCCCCAAGTTCTGGCTTTGGGCCACCGACGCGATGCCCTAGGGCAGCGTCGGATATACAGCGAATAATAAATTGCCCACTCTTGTTGTTTTTGTTTTGAACTATAGTTTTGGATTCGTGATATTTTTAGGGTTCCGTACCTCAAAAGGAAAAAACGGAACCCTTATAGGATCACTTTGTTGTCCGTCTGTCCGTCCGTCCGTCCGTCTGTCAAGACCCTTTTTCTCAGGAACGTGTGGAGGTATGAAGCTGAAATTTATCAATTACTCAGGTCTACTGTCCCTTGAAGCTGTGAAAAAATCAAACTTCTAAGCCAACGCAATCAAAAGATACAGCCGTTTATGCCGCAAATTTTCGACACTTGCAAGGGAATCAAAACCTACAGGGTGCTTCCCGTGAACTCAGAATCTTGAAATTTGGTACGAAGCAATGTCTTATAGCATAGATGAAGGAAAAATTACGAAAACCATAAATTTTTAGTTACATCACATAATATATATTTTTTTAAATGATTTTAAACTTATTACCCATTTACTCATAAACGCGTAGAGGTATTAAATTGAACTTCATACCAAATACTCAAGTCTATAATACCTTTAAGCTGTAACAAAATCAACCTTCTATGTCAACGCAATCAAAAGAAACAGCAATTTAAGCTGCATATTTTGAAACTCGCAAGTACAGGCAAGGGAATCAAAACCTAAAGGGTACTTCCAGTCGACCTAGAATCTTGAAATTTGGCATGGAGCAACGTTTTATAGCACACATAAAGGAAAAATTCCGAAAATCTTAAATTTTTTGTTACATTACAAAATATATATTTATTTTTTAATAAATATAAACTTATAATTTTTTTCCTCATGAACGCGTAGAGCTATCAAGTTGAAATTCATATCAAATACTTAGATCTAATCGCCTTTAACCCGTGAAAAAAAAAACTAAGTCAACGCAAAAACGCAAAACGCAAAAGTACAACCATTGATACCGCATATTTTGAAACTCGCAACTACACGCAAGGGAATTAAAACCTAATGACTAGTATAAGTGTTTCAGTTATACACACATCAAAAGTGTCTAGGGATATCTCAAGCATTTTCATACAAAGTATAGCTATTGGGGAGGCTGTAAAAATTAAAATCAAAAAAAGGTTTCAAAATTTTAGCAAAATCAAACGTTTTTTTTGTAATATTCTTAACCTTTATCTTATGCCTGTTTCCTCGAGTTATTCTAAGATAATGCTGAGCATTATCTAATATCTTTGATTTTGCTAAAATTTTGAAACCTTTTAAAAGAAAAATCTGTCTTTTTTTTAACGTCCTTACGATTGTACAATAATGCTACCACAATGAATTTCTTTATACAATCTGAAAGGGCAGATATAGCAGTTTCTGTGTCCTAAAAATTTCTACGTTGGTATCAATATTTTAATTTTTACAGCCTCCCCAATAGCTATACTTTGTATGAAAATGCTTGAGATATCCCTAGACACTTTTGATGTGTGTATTATAGATAAATGATATGTGTTAATATAAAATAAAGGATTACTTAAACGATAAAGAGATCTTTGTCTTAAATTTATGCTCCTCCATCTTTTCCCATTGTAATGTTATGAATTTCATATTGCAATAAAAATACCATAGTTATGACTCGATTGTCGTAATGAATGAACTTTGTAAACCTTGCAGGTTTGTACGGAACCCTCGGTGCGCGAGTCCGACTCGCACTTGGCCGGTTTTTTATTTAATTCAGGCTTTAAATTAGCTAGATAATTTTATTTGCAGTAGAAATTCATTCCTTACCTTTTTCTTTTGATATAAAATGTTGCTGTATGTTGAATTACGTTTTGAATTTAATTTTTATTATCTTACTGTCAAATTAAAAAGATGTAACTGAAGATGCTGTCGCGCCCGTGCTAAAATTATTATGAAACTAGCGGCCGCCCGCGACTTCGTCCGCGTAAACATGGATTAAAAAAAACATGTATTCCTTTATAAATTGTAGCTTCTGTGCTATTCAGATGCATAAGCTATATTATTGTAGAGTTTCATTAAAATCCATTCAGTAGTTTTTACGTGAAAGAGCAAACACACATACAAACTTTCGCATTCATAATATTAGTGGGATTAAAATTAACTTGATGTGATAAGTCTTTAAAACATATATAGGTACAGAGCTAATCAGTAAAATGGCAACATTAATTTTAAGCATATATTTACTTGGGAGTTTCCTTAATTATAACAAAAACAGCCAACTTTCATTAGAGCCGCAGGCAACAATAACACTTTTGGATATTAACCTAACGCGTTTAACGAAACACTTCTGAGTTGTTGTAATAGCGTAAAGAACATTAGATAATTTAGCTAAACACTTACTGGTAGTAAAGAAAGCTTCATTGAGCATTAAAACAAAAGTAACGGAATTAAGGTTGAGGTTACAGTAAGTGAGCTCTGCTTTTGTCATTTTGCACTCGTATTAAACGTCTAAAAGTAGGTCTTTGTAGAACTGAAGTCACTAACAAGTATTACCTACTTAGAATTAAGATAAAACATTTCCTATCTCGTGGTAGGTATGGTAGGTAGTATGAAAAAAAAACTAACACTAATAGCCCTATAATGGCCTATTTGATGCTTTGCACCGACATTTGACCAAAGTAATATTTTTACTATTGCTGTATTTACCACTGTCACGCGTCTGGGAGAATAGTTTTGATCTAATACGGCCAGTTTTCAAAGTCTTAGGAAATCATTGCAGCGTTTCCCACATTAAATCTAACCATAGGACATTATGTCTTGCTTTGAGGGAAATATCAACGAAAGCACTACGTCACATTCTGAAGCGAGGTAGGCCTTATTAGGACACCATTGTCCACCATAGGATTGGATCCGCTCTCCCGCTTTGCGAATCGCGACCACCGTGTCCTAGGCCTAAGCTCGAAGTTCGCGTGTGATCTATCATTACAATTGGCCCCGGGGTGCGACCAGAGAAAGGTTAACTTCGAAAGTAGTTCCGTTTGGGAAGTGTGATGTAATGGAATAAGAGTAAAAACTTGTGATCTTCGTTATTACCAAATATGGCACAGCACTGATATATTTTACAATAAGCTGCTTTATATCATATCCGCCGGCTTAGGTAGGATGATGTACCATGTAGCGTCCTTTGAGCATCCCTATGCCCTTGTTACACAAAAAAAGTTTTTGTTTCTAGTATCTACAACAAAACCAATGGTAGGCCTCAATCATAGTTTTTCAGAGAAGCTAGATATAGAAGGCCCCCATTCACTGAAATCTTACGATTTTCATCGGATCATCCATACATTATGTGGTTCGTATGAGACGCTCCGTCTAGTTTCGAATTCCCTAACTTTTCTCCCTCAACATCAATCAATTACCCAACGACACTTCAATTTGCTCACCTACTGCAATGCTTTACTAGACGACTACAGTTATAAGAAAATAACTCATTTTCCCTATGAGGTCTCGTATTACGGAAAATTTCTATTAAAGGGACTTATCACGCTATTTGCACAAAATTTTTAATCATCTTTAGTGATTGGGGCTTTACAAGTCACCATTTGAGAACTTGTATTCCAAAAAACAACTGAAAAACGAAAATTGAACGAACTTAAATCCACCTACATGATTTATTTCAGCACGAACGTAGCAATGCGTCAGCTACAAAATTATAATTTGCAAAATTTATTATGGCGATTAAAATCTTTTTACGATAAATTATAACGTTTAGCATTAAACAGGATAATGTGTGAAATTTGTCAGAGTGTGAAAATTATGGCTAAAACACTATTAAAATGGTCATAAATTACCGTTCATGGTTAGTGCTTAGACATTGTGGCTTTTGTAAAGATAACATTATGGGAGGAAAGTTTTATTTGTCTGCTTTTCATACTAAACAGCCTATTTGATTAGCATCACTTTCACTATCTTTGATGTGAATGTGTTTAAACAAAATGGAAAAGTCATCGGAAGAAATTATGAAAATTTTTGTTATTGGAAGACGCGTTAAGCAAATTACTAATCTTTTAAAGAAAGATAGCTATTGTAGGTAGTGTTTTTTAAAGTATGGCGTATTTGTTCTGGTCAGATTTTTACATTTTTACACCAAAATACTCAGATCCAATAAATATTACGTAGTAATTACTCTAGAGGCACCTAAATGCTACGGTTTTAATAATGGGGGTAATTTTAGCATTATACATACATACAAACGCTAATCTAGTTAACGCTAGCTAGTCAGAGACGTAGAACATTCAGAAGCCCAACAATTTAAAAAATGGCTAGTCTACCCCCTAGCGTTATCCGTTATTTTATGGGTTGTAATCGGTTTTAGTACCACCTGACATTAAATATACGAGTACACTTAAGTACTTCACCACAAAATAATTGATTAGTTGAAATTTTCTTCACTTTCAGGTAACTTTAAGAAATTTAACACAACCTAAGAACAATTACCTACGCTGTTTGTTTCTGTTCCACATAGTACGAACCAAGAAATCCATTCCGCACGACACACGTAAACGCAAAGGGAAGAAATTGTGCTAAATTACAAAGCTCATTACAAGGAAACAATTAGTTTCATCCGAAACAGCGTCGACAGAGGTTCACTTAATGATGTCACAGTTCGCCCGATTGCATGCAATTATGCAGTGGTTGCAATTTATAGTGATAGACCCCCGGGCGGATCGTGACTCGCGCACTTTCTACCACAAAGCATGTCCTCGCCTGCCTCGATGTCTGGGTAATTTTTCGCAAAATTGTTGTTATATAAACGGTGTTGTCTTAGAAAATGTTTTGGGTCGAGACAAGACCTTTCAGCGCTTAGATCGGTCGTAATCGAAAATGGTTACAAGCATTTTGTATCATGGGGATAATAATTGCAACTTGACCCCGGTAACGTCAATTACGTGTGTATCAACGCGTTTCTTTACTTCTTTATAGAAAAAATCTCTCTTGAAACCCAAAGCCGCAAAACAGAAATTTTAAATTTTATAAAACTTAAAAATTATACCTCTTTGGCACGATTAAAACAAAAGATACTTTATATTTTATTCAGCACTGTCAGGTTTCCACTTGCAACAATTTAGCTTTTGGCAAAACAAAAAAATATCAATGAAAATCAGTTTCAGATAGAACTCGTAACAAATGAGAAATTAGACGTGAAATTGGGGAGGGCTAAGCACGTTTGCCTCCTTCACCCTCAGAAGGGTGACTTCAAGAAATCTTTACAAAATACGAGCTCAATCAGAGGTCAGGGTTGCAAGACGGATAATGAACCAAATTAAATTGCTCCAAGAAGCACGTGATTTCAGATGTACTAATAGCTGAGTAATTACGTTACTAATTAAGTACATTTAGCAAGTTGGCTCTAAACTCCTTAATGGAAATTTTAGAAAATCACTAAACTAACATCAGTTCCAAACTGGGTTTCTAGACACGAGCTGACCTTACTCATCATTTGAACATTTTACGGGGGCATTTCACATGTTGAGTTTGTGCTGATAGGAATTAAAACAGATAGGTATACATATAGCCCTTACCCCTGAATTCACAACCGTCAATCAATGTAGAGCACGCCATCAAACTCAAGCCACCCCGTAAAATGTCTCTAGAACTGAAAGTGACAGCTATATTTTGTAAGGGAATCTTGACTTAGATTTTCTTTTGTGAATTCAGTAGTAACAGTTATAGACTTCCTCAGTAAGTACCAACATCTTAATGATATATGTATAGAAAGGTGTAGAGTCGTGTATTTGTAAGGGAATCTCGACTTAAGAGTTTCTTTTGTGAATTCAGTAGTAACAGTTATACACTTCCCCAGTAAGTACCAACATCTTAATGATATATGTATAGAAAGGTGTAGAGTCGCGTCCTTGAGTGCGCCGGCGCTTTTCGCACGCCCGACGCTGGGTCACTGACCGAACACAACACAGACGATCAAATATAAGTGATCATTATGTAAATGATGATATTGCTGAACTATCAAAGAAGTTACTGAAATAAAAAGTCTTAATAAAGTTTTTCTTTAATTTACAAATTCCTCGTAACTAAGTTTTGTACAAATCTTGGCATTTTTCCACTTGCATAACAACATGGTATACTTAGAATTGGTGTAAGAGCGGCTGATATCTAAAACTGGTAGCAAAATCTGCTTCCTAAAAGTCAGTCATCCACGTAACTCCCGAAACATCACCTATGAGACGCAAAGGGGCTCATGATTGAGTGGGCATAAACACTTCTGCTATGTAATCGGGCAGATTGCAAAGTCCTGCTAATACGCGTTCAATCATCATCATCAGCCTAAGTTTTTTTACTGCTGGACGCTGGTTTCCCCTAATGCGCGCCATCGCGCCCTTCCATCCATCCATCCATCTCCTGCCAGCAGACTTTCGTAAATCGTCGCTCCTCCTAGCCGGAGGTCGTCCCACACTAAGCTTGCCGAGACGTGGTCATCACTCTAAAACGCGCTTATCCCAACGGTTCCAATGAATACAGTATTGAATAATATTAAGATATCAATAATATTTCATTGATCGCTTTTAATCACTCCTCAATTGCAAAATTATTTATTCATAGACTCCTGTCAGAAATTGTTATTAACAAATACTGCAACCGTAATATATCATGGGGGACAAGTCGATATTGGTTTTGTTAAATTATATTTACCTTCCGCCGATGTAAAAACCAGTCGACGTAGGAATGATTTATCTGATCGCTTTCCGGTCTTGGAAATTATTGCGTACCGTGATCCATTGTTGACAACATGGACGAACATGGGCTTAAATGAGGTTTCTACTGGTAGTCCAGTCATTATAGTAAGTTCACCTCGGAATTCGAGATACCCAGCTGTAATTCTGTAAATACTTGTATATTGACACCCTAAAAGTTGTCTTAAAACCTACATATGGTAGGGTGTACGCAACTATTAAATTTCAAGGTCAAATGTCACAAAAAATGTTTTTTTGTAAATATCTCATTTCCTATGGGTTTTTGCTATTTGTATGTATGATCAATATTGTAGAATACAAAATTCTCTACAAATTTTGGTTGAAAAAAATTTTCATACGGAGAACCGTTTTCGAGATAGAGGGCGCAGAGCGCGCGGTCACAGCCTCACTTCAGGTCAACCGGTGCCACCGGTAAAAAACTTAAAAAGTGAAAAAATGTGAAAAGTCTTGATCATCTTCGTTATCTGCATTACGTCAAGTCTACAGAACTTAATAAAGCTGTGCAGCTTTCAAATATTCCACCAACAAGTGCAGCTGCTCATCAACATTGTAAAAACAACAACGTTGTCGAAAATCGTTTCGCATTGCCCAACCCCATACCTGGGGTTCCAAATCATGCCCTAAGTTTTGAACTTGATAATATACACGTTGTTGTTTTTACAATGTTGATGAGCAGCTGCACTTGTTGGTGGAATATTTGAAAGCTCGAATTCCGAGATTCTTACCTAATTTAAGCTTAAATGACTGGACTATGGATAATGACTACTTGAACATATCCAGACATGTACAATTCTATACTCCTGATAATTTCACCCGCAATGCACCTCAATTGCCAATCAAAACCTATGTTAAACAGTATTTGGAGTAAGCAACACGCGCCACCCTGCGCCTTGCTCCGAAAACTTAAAAAAAGTATTGAAATAACCGTTAACTACGTACTTCAAATTTCATCACAAGCATTTTTGGCACTTTTTTCACTCCCAACTAGGTAGTCGCTGGGTAGCGGGTGTGAGTCATAGCTTCGACATGAAGTCATGTACATTTTAGGCGGTTTTTTTCGCTGAAAAGAAATCTCTCATGTGCCACCTTTGTTAGACACATTTCTTCAGAAGAACAACGCACAGATACAACTTTCCTGCGTGTACTCAAAAGAGTGTCAAAACCTTCTAACCTTTCCTGATGTGATTTCAGCTCGTTTAACTGTTAAAATACAAAATAGATGCTTTTATTTGACCGACTCAATTTAGAAAGCACACTCCACATTACGCACACCTGAATTGAGTACGAGTTGAATATTAGGCAAAGCTCGTAAAATAATACGACTTACAATAGTCATTAAATAACGTGGAAACGTTATCCAACCGAGATAATAATCGAGATAATAATCGCCGTATCTCGACTGGCCGTATGTCACGAAAGCAAGTACTGGTCCGAGCTGAGAAAATCTCGTCATTCGTCATAGATTGTCGACGACTTGCGAACTGTATTAGTATAATTGTTATGCATTCATACGTCAATGAGACAGAGTGGCGGATGGGAGCCGGAGTTTGAAGTTATTTTGCATTTAATTGTCATTTTATGAAATCAAATCAACGTAGATATTTTAATGTTCTTACACATGGACGGTAAGATGTTAACAAAATAGTCAATTAACTTCTGAAAGTAATCAAACATTTTGGAAAATCTAAGTATTGGATAGTCTTTGTTGTGATTATATTATAACTCATCACGGACATATGTCCGGCTGGGAACTCAAAAAATGTGGGGTATGTTGTTAAAGTTTGACAAACATCTAATGCGACGTCTGTATCTAACGTAATAGGTATTGTATTTTTAGTCATTTAGGAATACAATGGTTGTTGAAGATTACTTACAGCTTGATAAAATTTAGGTATTGGCTTGAAGAATCATTAACCAAGTCAATCCCAAATCATTTGATGATGCAATGCACTATACTATAATGCAACGAATGTATCCAAAAACGGAAGCCAAGTCTTATCACCGATCTCAATTCGCACAATGCAATTGTTTTAGCACTGAGAACATCTGCAGCCATTGTGGCCGCGTCTCGTTCTCATCTGAGATTGCAGCTCGTGTGAAAGGCTGTTGAGGGGCACTTAAGTAAATTGCAACTGACGGTTAGGGCATTGGATACCCGTTTAGCACCGGTTGAGGCGCAAGGGAACGGCAGATTCGATTCCAGGGCCGGTGTATAGATGAAGCATTTGTGCTGGGTCTTGTTTGTGCTTCCTTCGTTGTTTTTCGTTTCCATAACACAAGAGGAAACCTTACTCTACTTTTACAGAGGACCAGAGCAATGTATTTGATGAAATTTGTTCTTATTATTATTGTACGACAAAAGTTGGAACTTACGTAATAGAGATACATCAATTAAGTAAGTCAGAATTTATGAAATGAGCAACAATAAAACGCCACAATTTTGCTATTATAAAGATAATCTTTACCAACTGAATTCCGTTGGAAGGACCAACAATATTTTACGTTTTTTATTAGAATTTAATCTATTTTAACAAACATACAGGTACCTCTGTATTACTTATTTTTGTAGGTATAACCTTAATCACGAGATTTTGACCGCTATCATTTAGATCTTTAAGCTCACATCATAGTTTAAAAAAATAAATTTTCAAAGTGCTAATTTCATATTTTTTGTTAGGTCTACAATTAGTCGATTCTAACTCATTACAACCTTCCAAAATAGGCAACATCACAAATAGAAAAACACATTAAGTCACAGTTTTATCTCAACGCAAGTCGGCCGACCCTTAGACACAATATGAGGTCGATTCATCAATCAGACTTTCAGATTTTGCGTGCAAACATCACTGCCAAACCACATCACCCAAGAGGCCTAAATTAATCATTTGGCAGACAGTTATCGCCACTCTTACCGAGGCGGAAATGTCATAATCGTTTGAACTATTGAAACTAAAGAATATCCGCGAGATATTGTTTCAAACTACTAAGTAAAACATGTAAAAAAATAAATTTAAGTTTTTTTTACTAGACCATCAGTTAAATGCGTTATGTTAATAATAATAAAATACCTTTCAGCACAAAGAGTGTGTGGTTCGTACCTGGAACAAATAAGCATACTAATTCAATTACCAATTACAATGACAAAAAAACTAATCACCAAAGATTTACCCACAAGTTGTGTAAAGGATCACAAAGTAGGTGTTCCGGTCAATGATATTACAGTAAAAAGATAAAGATAAAAATATATGTTATGACAGTACTGACGCGAAGTCAAAAATTGTCCACGGGGTACGACGTTGTCAATTTGACCGTGTTTTAACGTGTGAACAAGACAGTACGATTATTTACTGCAGCGTGAAGGAAACGAAACATTTTGCGCAGTGTTGTCTCAAACTGTCAACACTGTCAATGCTTTGCTCAGGTGCACGAAAAGTTCTGATTTCGGGTGACACTTTATAGCACCAGTAACTTATTTATCTATTTTTATTATAATATCGTTGGTTCCGGTCATATTAAAACTAGGGAGGGGTACTATACTATACAGGCTACGATTCAAAATTTAATAATAAAAAAACAGATAAGTTTACTTTTGAAGGCTCAAGACAATCACAATACTAAATTCTGAGTTCTGAATCACTGACCTGGTCAGAAGCAATTTATTATTACAGTTCAAATCTTATCTGGTTCCTACATCTAGCCTTGCTTTTATAACACTTTTAGATGTAATCCAATTTGTTACCAAGGCCGTTAAGGCTGCAATAATCTTATAATAACTGATTTATGTGTTTATAATCTTACATAAGTCACTAAATTGCGCTCAGTCGCGACTTTCGTAAATGGTATTAAAAATTCTGAACTCAGCCAAAAAGGAGTCGTCTATTTTTTTATTTATTTCAGTGAATGGTTCACTTGTTCTGGACATGGCTTAGTTTTGCTTATTTTTCCAACGACGGGGGCAAACAAGTATGCGTACCGCCTAATAGTACGCGGTTACCGCCGGCCTATGGACACGTGCAACACCAGGGGCTTCACTCTCCAGTTGCGATCCTTTACAAACCCAGATTATAGCTGTAGAATGTGATATATCTGTTGTGTTATGTAGATATTGTTGTATAACAGGCCCGTTGAGTAGAAGGGATGGACGTATAGATAAGTGGCTGTTTGAGACTAATCCCCAATTTACAAACGTCTGTCAAAGTTAAGCTGGCCTTCAAACTCATGTCATCCTGTTAATTGTCAGTAGCACTGAATTTTCCTATTCTTGTGGTAATCAAGTTCTATACGCCTAGAATATTAAATGAAAAATAAATTTGATTAACCTTCGTAAGTTCAATAATCAGAGTAACTGTGATTTAGATTCCGAACAAAACAATCCAGGTAAAGTTTGAGGATATAAACCAAATGCAGATCCAATTAAAATCAAAACACTATCACTACTGCCCAGAAACAGTTAGCAGAATGACCTTTAGATCATAACAAGAGTAATAAAATCTGCAAACAAGACTAAGTGTGCGGTAACACACATAACTTCATTACGTCAAGTTATCAGCTGTGAGACGGAATGACGCGGGAGTAACGGTCGGTGCACATCGAAGACGCGCTCGGAGTTTTGATAAAAACATTTTGTTACAGTTTTACGATAAACTTCACTTTTGCGGCAGCTTTGTTACAGTGAATAAAAACAGCGACGTCAACCTTACAATGCACGGAAATGCTCAATAAAATCAATTTATTTTTAGTATTGGGGACGTAGGCTTTTATGAATGCGCGTCCTGGCGCCTTATTCGCAGACCCATCCCCCTGTTACAATAGGCCTTTCGCAAATGTCGTAACACCTAGCCTAAGGGGGCCTCACGCTTTCATATATTTTAGATTTTGTCCTTCAGAGAAACTCCGATTGAAACTCCGAACGATTTAAAAGTACTTTTTAACAGGTCTAATTAAATAAAGCTATTTTTGAATTGATTTGACATATTCCGTTAGTGGTCAACAGTAGTCCCCCACAAAACCGTAGTCTTACATCTTCTCCAAACAAAACTAACCTCACAAACAATCTCAACGGAATCTATTTTGTATAATTACAGTTTAAATCACGACTCATAACTCGTATCTCGCAACAGAGGTCAGAAGTCAGCCTTTCAGACGGAAGCATTGATTCTAATGCCTTTAAATAAGTCTCCTTTAATCTTCAAAGGTGAATCGGCGCCATTGTTGGCGCAAAAACAATAGCTGTAATACAACGCCATTCAATTATACTGAATTTGCCTGTAGGTAATTAAAATGTTTGGGAAAGTAAAATGTTAGTGTGGTTAGATTGTTAGCTCCTGTCTGCTACTTGACTATCATTTTAGTAATCTCTTGATCAGGTTATATGATTTGTGGGCATACAAATTATATTTGTCGTTAGGTTCTTTATCAGAGACCTTAGGGCGGCTTGGTAACAGGATTAAGGTTGCATGCACACCTCCAACAACCAGCACTGAGCCCGCGCGTCGGAGTAGGGCTCGTTCCACCTCATAGTTGAGGTGAGGCCTGTGCCCAGCAGTGGGACAGCAGCAGTCAGTTATTTAGGTTCTTTGTAAGGTGAATGTTGATTGATATCCATCAATCAACATTCACCATTCATGCGTAGATCCCTACGCATCATATTTTATCGTGAAAACGAAACATGTTTACACCAAAGCCGGTATTTATTAAACGGCATTAAACTTTTTCTTTTGTTATTCTAAAAAAATCCACTAACAAATAACTTCGATTCGCGAATTGTAAAAAAAACATTTTAGTAACTGCACTGCAAACTTTGAGGTTATCAAAAATACTTCAACTTCTTGGCTTACTAACTAGCTACCTAGGAACACAGAACAGCAATCTTTGCATGCCTATGCATCCGACCTATGATGTATCAGAGCAAGTTTAGACAAGTTAGCATCTAAAACTTAGGCGAGTTAGTATCCAAACTTAGATTGCTGGAGTAGGCCGTGCTTCGACGAATATTCACTCGATTTAAAGTTCTGATACGCAGACTAGACGGTGGATAGGCTTTGAAGTTTCTAATTTATTGCTTGCACATGCATGCAATGTCATGTGTCTGGTATGGCCACTTTTACAATAGAAGTTTTGCTATGTAATTGAAATATGGGCTGTTTTATAGGAAGTGTTTTTTGACACACGCACGCGTGGTATTATAAAGCGTACAAAAGAGGGGGGATGTAAGATACTACACATCTTTGAAAACCTGAGAGCTAAATAAATATAAAAAGTTAGTGCTGTAAATAAAATTGAAGCAAAATACCTACTTGATAAAAAAAACTTTGTAAGTTGTGATTTCCTCAATAAATTAAAGGTTTTTTCTTCTCTTCTTCTTTCTCGCCGGTTCTTCTCAGTACAGACTAAACTTCAGCTCAGTAAGACTTTTCGAATTCAGTGGTTGAGTCACATAATGTTTGTATACTGTGTATTTATTTATTTATTATTTTAATTATAATATTTAAGTCTTTTATTAAGTGTGTTTTTGTTTGTATTGTTGACGATTTAAAAGCGCTTGTAACAGGTCTATTTAGATGGAGATACTTTGACTTCTTTCAAAGTCATTTAGCTAAGTGTAAGGTAATAATAATCGAACTTGCAGAAACTAAAAACCATACCAGGTTATTTCAACTGTCACTTGGCTTCCCTAAGACGTCTTCACGCTAATATCCATATACAGAAGTTGGAGTATGCCACGCTCACTCTTGCGCAGCTTTTTGTAACCCGATATATGGCGAGCTAAATGACTCAGTGAATGGTTTGGCGAAGAACTGGTCTGCCGCATAATTCAACTTTTCGCTTTCTGTTTCATGGAAAATTGTATTTTCTCTAAATGATATTGTGCAATTTTTGAATGCGAGGGAGGGTCGTAAACGCTCAAGCTTTGAACTCCGTAAGTCTTGTGTTCAAATGTCTTAAAACATATAGATACATAACGGCAGTAGGCTCGCCCCTTACCTCGTTTTGTTGAAATGTTCCGCTCTTTACGACGGCCTACTCCTCCCCTTCCTTGAACTACCCTGTTTGGGATACAGTCGTGAGTGTATGTATGTAACTTTTGAATATCTTCAATAGAATTTATTCAATTTATTTACAGCCAAAGCATGAAGCCGGTAAATAGTAAGCTTAATGCTTCTAAAACATCAATCAGAAATTTGAATACGAGGAATTATTTGCAGTATTAAATCAGATTGGAAGGAAGGAATTAGTTTCATAGTAGCTGTAAGTCAGTGGATACAACTATTCAGATTGCTATTCAGATTGATCGCAATTGTGTTAAAGAAAGTTATCTGCAGAGGCGTTTTTCGGTTTATTACCCCCCGTAACCTTTTCAGTATCAACGAATGTATCGGAGTTTAAAGTCCTTTTAATGGTTTTCGTCAGTCGAGTAGACAAATAGATTTTAATCTGTCCAGCGTTTCAGAAAATATTCTTTGTTACCTGTTTATGCAAATCAGTTATTATAAATGAATCACAAGTTCTAAAACGGAATGGTTCGTTTAACAAGCTTATCTAATTTAAATTTAATGTCGTGTTGTGTTATGTTGACTTTGTTTTTTTTTAATAAAAGACCGGTTTGCACTCTTTCAGTTTTTGTAAACCTGGATTCTATCTCGTAACGAAAAACTATCTTTTTCTAAATGACTACTGCTGTGTGGCCTCAGATGGCCTTGACAGCTTTACCATCAATAAGGAAAAAAACCTCCTATGTATGGGTCGCTAAATATCCAAAGAGAAACAAGATGTTGAGATCTTCTCATTTTAGTCGTAAAAGCCAACAAGCAGGCTATTTTGTGAATGATTATAATAAAGATCTATTCAAAAAGAGCCGGCGGAATCAGGTCATTCAACTCCTTCACACACTCGCCGAAATGCATCCTGTAGAACAACGACAGATCGATTGAGAATCACAATCAGAAACATCACATCTTAGCTACTTTCCCCTTACAATCTGCCATCTGGCACTACTGAACCAAATATCATGACCTATGCCAGAATGATTAGAGAAGAAAAACAATTACAAAATACATTACAGACGGTTGTTCAGTTGCGTAACACCTTTCTCCGGTGTCAGTGGGTCCGCTAAATGATTTTGATTAATAGTCCACCTAATACAGGGAGACGCTTTTATTGAAAAGTTTAAACTAATCAAACACAAGGATAAACATTTTAAGTGTTTGATGTTGACTCGTGTGGTTATTTAATTATAGTAAACAACTGTGTTTGATCTTATAAATTAATTGTTGTGTGATTGAACTTAATGAATACATTAAGATCGTAGCCCGTACTTCATATGCATTGCCCTTTCAACTGGGGTGGACACCACTCGCCATTGAAATAGAAGCAATGGGTATTTTTATCTTTAAAAGGAGCTGTAAATGCCAAAATGATTACAAAAAATGGTTTTATACGTCACTCTCTTCCGAAACATATGCCCAAGATTAGGTTTGGCTCAATTTAATGCATGCGATGTGGGGGCTGTAGGTATATACTTTAAATATCTACTTGTGTAATAACCATTAAGAGCACCTGTGGTGAAATCTCGCCTTCGATTAGTCAATTCTGTTTTTTGGTCCTGACAAAACAAATTACGTTTTTTATTACCTACAGCATCATCAATACTAACAGGCGATATTAATGGCCACCAATGCGGTTACTATCGCAATTTTAATTAAAACAATGTTAATTGAAACACCTATAGCACGTTACATCAGCGAATGTAACATGTAGTAAGTCAGTAACATTTAGTTTCGAAAAATTGGAGTGAGTTAAGACGGAGGAAGAAGCATCTATAACAATTATAACTGAGCTATTAGGCTTGGCGAACACTATTATTTCTGCTCACTTTTGAACACGTAAGATTTTTTATTCAACTGACTTTATGTACATACCTAATTGTTGTTCCGAAAAATATTTTTGCAATTCAAAGGAAGTACCTTTATGACCCACAGGCACATTTTGTACAATACAAATAAGTTGATAACTTCAATTTTAGATCTTCTGTCATTGTTAATAAGTTTCTTTTGTATATTCATTCTGGGCATAAACAAATTAAATAAAAACAACTTTTGGTGCATATATTATGTGATATCCACGTAGTTAAGTTTGTACTACCTATAAAGCTTTGACTCGTCTAAGAAATGTTGATCTATGAAAACAGTGTTTTGATTTTTCATTTAAAATGAAGGATAGTATAGTTGAACACATCAGCACCATAGCTTAAAGCTTTAGGTAGCTTTGGTACTGTATGACCGGGAGTGAAGCATTTTTAATACTGTTATTTTACAAAAAAATAAATGGCAGTTTCACAAAAAAATATCGTTTGTACGGTGCCTAAATCAATTTTTGCAGTAACAACAAATCAAAAATTAAATGTTGGATAACAAAACTCATAACGGCATTGGTCAGTTAAAAATCGATGTTAGATTAGATAGAAAGCATTATGTCGCGGTAGTCACGACCCAAGCGAGTAGAAATCTGTTAACTTGCCAATTATTTGTCGAATTATTTTTTAATTATTAGCTTATTAGGCATCTAGTTTTATAGTATGAGTAGTTTCTGTTGGAGTTTGTTTTAATTTATATACGACATTTTTCACTACATTATTTCAAATGGGGTAGCCAGAGGAACATTGATTGTTGCCGTCATGGTGAATGAAACATCCACCCATTCAGAATCCCACATTTCGAGGAGGGAATTTAAACCCAACGTGGTAGAGGCGAGCCTACCGATGTTGCCCGAGGTGCTTGGGTTTTATCGTTGTTTTCCATCACCAGAGAGTTAGACGCAAATCTATAAAAATAAGTCGGGTTTTCCTTCCTGACGCTAAAACTCCAGAACGCACCAACCGATTTCCACGGTTTTGCATTCGTTGGAAAGGTCTCGAGCTCCGTGAGGTTTATAGCAAAGAAAATTCAGGAAAATTTCAACAGAAAAGCGGGAAAAACTTTTTTCACATACAGCTAAGTCCACGCGGACGAAGTCGCGGGCGGCTGCTAGTTGTACAATAAATACCAAGTAAGCGATCCAGCTCATCTTGAACTCGGGACCATTGGGTTCCAAGCCAGAGTGTTTCCCCACTGGGCTACGATCTCGACTTGTTTTAATTGACATTATCGTATTGATTTGTTTATTTCAAAAACTTACATAAGAGCACAAAATGTTTTAACTTCAGTAATATCGATTCATATTTTTATGTGGTTAAAAATGGTAGAGTTTGACTTAAGCAGAAAGTTATGACCATTTATTTATTACAGTGAATTTTAATAATTATGATGTGACATAAATATGATTGTTATTTAACAGACGTGATTAAGAATGAACAAACAAATACTTTCAAACGATGTTTTATAGATCCCTGTATGCATTTTATAGGTACCTGTATGAATGGAAATACCCAATTAAAAGCAATTAGGAAACTGTAATTAATATAAAAGTTTTTTACAATCAAATGTTTTGATATATCTTTATTAGTAAGTGATTAAGAATAATCAAAATAAGAAAGTTTGCATGCAACCGCGCAATTAAGGAAGGAAATCTTATCAAAGATATTCATTATTATTGCAATAGAAAAACTAATTAAAACAGTCATATAATCTCCTAACATTGATACGAGTATAAGTATCAGTTTATAAAGTGTGTGAGTTGTGTAGTTTGTGTTGATGAATGGCTGAATCTCATTCGTAGAAAGGGCTCATATGTTTTTACGTAACGAAAACTGTTGCTTATTGTCCAACCCAAATCTAAACGACCCGACGTATCTCTAACGACCATCATAATTGATGTAAGTGAGACAAATCGTATGCAAGCATTCATTTCCTATTAAAAAACATCACACTAAAACCGAGCTTTACTGTATTATACATAAGAGCGATGGTTAGTGTACAACTTTTGATCAATGGCGTGAAAATGAATAATAGTCATACTGATGTTCTATCGGAAGAATCGTTAAGTATTTTGTAATGTAGATATTTTTATTGCTCCCAATAGTAAGCCCTTGAGCAGCCAGCTCGGGGCGGTAACGAATAACCGATTCGATTTAAATCGATTGTATCGATTGTATAATTTTGTCAGGAGTAATCTTTGGAGGCATCTGGCGATCCGTGATCGTATCGGATATACTCCGATCTCTTCCGGAAGCAGCTTTGGGAGTCAAAGGTACAGTCAGCAATGTAACCATGTGAGCTTTTAGAATGGGTAATAGAGATCTTTTCAAATAAAGAAAAGCGTTTCTTATACTTCTACCACGCCTCTACGCTATCGTACAAACTGTAAAGTAGTCCCTATTTTGTACGTCAAAAACAAAGTGATAGCTCTTTTTTCATTCTGCTGAATTTAAATCCTGGTTTTGATGCTCATTGTAAATGTAAATTACTTTCTCGTAAGCATCTTCATACTAACTTAACGAAATAAGTCCCAAAAAATTGGGAATAGTCTAACCAGAATGTGGTGGTACGGCACGTACATCTTTATGAACAAATTCTAAAACGAAAGACGAATCACTTTCCTTCCGGATTCACAAACGTCAATTAACGCTAAGCAGGCGCTCAAGTTTATGCTGTCCCGTAAAATGTCAATAGAACTGAAGGGATAGCTAAACTTCTGAGGGATGCTAAACCTTGATTTGCGTTTGTGAATTCGGCGGATATCTAATTACATATTAAAATACTACAATTATTTTATGAGTTCTTTTAAGTTTGAAGGGTTTTTTATATCCCAGAATGAGCTTTTACAGTGCAAGTCCACTAAAAAAGCTTTTTCTAAGATAAGCAAAATATTATCAACACCAAAAAATACACAGACCGTTGGTAGAGCCCTTGATTCGCCCGGGGGATCATTCATTCATGACTCATTGATTGATTTGATGACCGAATGCACCAATCTTTGTTATGAAAATGTGTGTTTGCTCTACGTCTGGGTGTCATTGTACGTTTAATGAAAAAGTAAACCCATGGCGCAAGCTTACTTTAGAGTCAATGTACAGTCAACAGCACATCAGGTTACCCCATTTCCGTTTTGTCTCTCGCTCTTGCCAAATGACATTTCGTTGCAATAGAGCAAGGAGGACTGACCGGAAATGGGTAGCGTGATGTGCCGGCCACCGTATGTGTAAATAAAAACACGTAATGTTAAACGCTATAAAATTCGGACTTCGTAATCGCAGTCACAAATATCTGCAAATAAAAGACAAAGACCCATAGGAAAACGCAAAGATAATTCTTACCTAATGCACCGGAACGCTGCAATTGTAAGGCCATGTTCACACACGGAGCGGTTCTCACGGAATGCGATATGCGATCGGTATCGCGTCGTATCGTCTGCCACAACGAGGCGATATCGCGTTTTGTTTCGTTTTAAATCTGGGAAACTGAAGGTGCTAAACGTTTTTGGGTTACATTATACTGAACACTGAGGCTTGTTCTGAATGCATTTCATTTTTTAATCAAAGTGTTGCATCGAAGTAAACTTAAAGGAATAAAATTATTACTGACTAGCTAGCCACTGCTAGCTAATTTTATTCACAGTGGTAAACACATTGTTTTTTTTATTAGAAGCATTAATTGATGATTTGATTGAACTGGTGAAATGAATTGATGAACTGGCCGTGACTCTTATGTCTCTTAGGATCCATATTTGCCGAACAATTTTAGTTTTTACTGTTTCGCCCCATATATTATTATATTGGGAATATTGTATTTGGTATAAAAAAAATGAAAGTTAAATATTAGTACCAATATACTCTTCAAAGTTTTAAAGCTTTTTGCAAAACGATATCCAATTCATCAAATGTAGTTTATGGTTTATAGGTCCTATTATGGGTTGACATTGGGCCTATTTTAGCTCGCTATCTTTTCAACCAACTATAGTGAAACTATATTTCAACCAAGTGGAGTTAACGCATTGTTCACCTGAGGCGCAATTGAACGATACTAAACCAACAATGGGATCGATAACGATCTTTGTTATCGCTTTTGTGTCGTTTATTATTAAATTAGATGGTGACATCTCTAGTCTGTTGTATAATCTGGTGTATCTCACGAATTTTGCGATTGTGTTAAGTAACTCAACGTCCATTCTTATTTATTTTAAGAGAGGAAGTGTTGAGTTGGAAAGCAGAATTACTATAGCAGACTCTTTTAAAGCAGCTTTATTTTGCTTTTATTTAAAAATAGGAATCAATATTAGCCATCTATTTACCATTGTAAAAATTAATATGGTATATGTAGATCTCTGGAAGTAAGCATGCTTGCATCTACCTTGCCACTGGCGCCAATATTCTTTCATAAACTCCTTGTGAACGGATATTTATTTGTTTATTTTTTATTTATTTTATTTTCAGCCTATGCTGTCCCACTGCAGGGCAAAGGCCAAAGGAAGGTGGGAGGGGAAAGCATTTCTACATAAAAAAAAACATTATGATAGCACATTGATTGATAAGCGAATATTCAAGTAGGTATTCAGACAAAGTAGAATTAATGTTGTAATGTTTATTTTGCCTTCCGTTGCCAATTTCTAAAATTATCTTTGCCACTTTAAGCCATTGTTTCAGCTACGAAAATATCTTAAATTATCGATTCTGATCGATTAAGATAAGTGCCGTTAAATCAATTGCTGTCCACGCTCGGAAAATGTGACCGTGTTCTCGATAACGTAAAATTGGTTAATACAAAATCAGCCTAAAAAGAAAACATGAAAACCCAACGCTGTGTCCTTCCTAAAGCACCGAAAGCGGATATAATGTTGTACTATTTTGTTGATAATTAAAATATCAGATGGAACCAACATTAGTTACGCACGTAAAATGGGAATCGAAACTTTGAACAATAAACCCAAGCCCTTGATGCTTAATGTTGTTGATATTTTAATTAATCGATTATCGTTATTAATTGAATTTCGGTAGGTATTGCTATTGCATAAATTAGGCTTAGTACAAACAATATCAGTACGTCAACTACTAAACTACTCAATTATGAATCTCAAACTTTTTTAGACACACTGAGTGGCTTATGTATTTTATTTGTAAAGTAGTCATTAATTGTATGCTTACTGATAATTTAATATGTTCGATGTAAGCTAAAAAGCTCGTGATAGTATTTGAAGGATTACTTTGACTCTTTAACTATTGCATTGAAAAAAATTGAAATTATAATTAGTCTTTCATTGAAATGTACCAGATTTTATCCAGGATATTATTTAGTCTATGTAGATTTGAAATTTGAAATTCTAAAATACTTATTAAGTAAGCTCACCTAACGGGAGCTGAGAAATTAATCTCTATGCAGCACAAAACAAGGAAATAATTAAAATAATACAGCAAAGTTCCATTATGCATGCTGAGTAAGTTAAGTTAGGATCCAAAGCTAAATGCAGATTTAGTTAATAAGTAGAACGTGTTTTCTGAAGCAATGGTTAGGTACTTAAACAATTCATAAAATAACAAAATCAAAAGATGGGTAAAGATGAACTATGAAACGAATCCAATAGTAAAATAACGTCGAAAGAACTATTCAAATATTGAATTCAATTCAACTTGATTTAGTGAATCACACGATTTTTAAGATCTTAAAATATTTTACTGTGTAAGCTTTATTCTTCATAAACCTATTTCTACATTTAAAACAGTACAAATTAATTAAGTTTACAAATATAGTAACTGTTTCTTATATTCTACTGGAACGATTTTACCTACTTACCTACCATCAACACAAGCAAGCACAAGCACAGACACAGACAGATATTACTTAGTACTCAAACGATGACAGCCTAATCATAACGTGCCGACCAAACTCAAATGATACTTTTCCATTTATTTTGAAATTATTTACTATCTTCACAATCTGGCGACTGTCTACCGCGGAAATGAGAGCGCCACAGACGAGCGAACAAAAGTGTCTGAAATTCTTTCCCATTGTTTGCTAAATTAATAAAAGAGTAGTTCTATCGGAGGCTATTCGTATGTAATAAAGCAGAGAACGGATAATTCAAGTTTTAATGGGATTGAAAACGGTATTTTTGAGTCAATTGAATGGTAAATTATCCAGAGACAATGAAGTCAATCGTCTTTCAAAAACGAGACGCCCATAATTTGCTGGGATTGTCAAAATAGTAATTATGTAATTCAGGTTTGTGCTGTTTACACAAATACGTGAAAATATGTAATAACTTAACTGGTGCAAGAAATTCCGACTTAAAAATTCCATTGCCTAAACAGGAAAAAAAGGTGTATGAGAATCTTTAAACCCGAACAATCCGATTAATGTTAATGGCCGAACATAGTGACATTTTATGCTAATTGTAACACCTGTATATACCTACCTACCTATGTTAACAAAAAATAATATTATGATTATGAATCTTAACTTATTGTTATTTTTAGTCTAAGGATCCAATAGTCAGCATCCTCCACATAGGTTTCAGTAGCTAGTACAATATTGTAGGCAGTGTAGTATATCCTTTTTTTTCAGACATTTATTACGTCTTTCGCCAAATTTGTAGGACAGCCTGTACAAATGCCAATTAATCATCTCACTAATACACGATGGGGTCAAAATATTTGCCATTGCTAGTTTTCTGATCAGTAATCAACTGATCGTGTATCTACAAAACTTGCCAGATGTTTAACCACTTTCAGTTTACTTTCTACTAATTTCTGGGACTGTTCTGGGAGGTTCCAGGTACTTAAGTTGTAATCTGTGAATCTTCAGGCGAGAACGAACAGGTACCTACTAGAACTACTCGAGGGCACGTGCCGTACTGGCATACTGAACTGTGGGTACAACATGACTGTATCGAAGCTTTCCATCAGACTGAGTATCTAGACATGCAGGTTTATTACTACGAATTTTGCACGACTGCAGATACTGGCTAAGATATCCTGGTAAGTATGTGTTAATTTTGAGTCGGACTTCACTGCCAGAGTTACAACTTTAGATATTAAGCCCAGCCATATTTTAGTAGACCAAAGTAATATGAACCAGGGTGCAGCAGGGAAATCTCGACTGCGGAAATTTCAGCTCATCGCATTATTTTGCGTATTTTTCCTTATTCACTAAAATGTAATTAATGTCCGAAGCATTGAAAAGCTCTTTCGTTTTAGGTTAAAATTAAATGAGGTTAAATACGCTTGTTAATAATAATTGCGATTATTTGCAATTTTCTTAGCTGAAAATTAAAATAACTATTATGAAACTGAAACCAATGAAAACGAAAGAAAAACGTAACCTGTTTTTTTGCCATGTTTGGTTTGGTTATCAAGACATGGATAACTAACGTTTTTGTATTCAGGAGTGAAAAATAAACTTTTAACGAAAAGTTCCCACATTAAAAAAAAAACAGCAGAAGTGTTCGCAAACACCGAATCCCATCATTACAGCAATGGCTACCGGCATTTCAAATTCGCGGCACGTTCGCGTACTTACATAAATTGAATCCGAACACAAGAAGAACAATATTAATAAATTACCGAACGTCACAGAAGGCATGCCTCGATGATTTATAAAGGTTGAAGATTGACCTGCGACCGCGCACTTTCTATTGCGAGTGGCGCGTGCGCAGGCTATACATGTGGTAGCGTTATCTAGCGTGATATAATACTTTTGAAGGATGATGAAAGAAAGAAATATTTTTTTTTAATAATAATAAATATCCTTGGACATTATTCCACACAGCGCCGTTATAGTCCGTTATTCTGGGATAATAGACAACGGATAAACATACTTAAATACTTTTTCGTTTGTAAATACATACTTAATATACATAGGAAACACCCAGACCAATACAAACACCAGCACACAAATGTTTGTACTGTGCGGGTATCGAACCCGCGACCCTTGGTGTAGTAGCCGAATTCTCAACAATTACACAAAGACGGTAGTCTAAATAAAACTAGCGTGTGGCGCTAAGAGGGTTTGCACTCAGCATGTGTCAAGTACCTACACCTAATGGTGTTCTTGACGCTGGTCTTCCGTGATGGTGAAACTACCCTTATTTTTACAGTTTCGTGTATCACGGACCTTAAGGAACAGTGATTTTTTTAAATCTCTGTTATACCTTGCGGTTGATTGGTAGATAATGCCTTTAGGCATTAGGTCCGCCAATTGTACTTTTTTGTAACTTGTGCAATAAAGAATAAATAAATGAATTAAATGTCAGGGGTTTCAACTTGAAAAGTAAACACTTACGCACACACTTGTTTTTCTGCGTCTCGCCAGATATTTTTTCGCTGCAATGGCTAAGAAGATTTGAACACAAAACACAAAACTACTCTTTATACCTATAGGTTTTAGAGAGTATTCTTGTTCAAAGTTACATCTGTACTAATCCTATGCTATTCAACCGAATTTTCTAACTATTTTATAGAACTCAAAATCTAAAAACACTCAGAAGAGACAGAATTGTAGCAAATTGCAAAATCCTCTAGACAGCATGTGCAATCTGCAACAGAACGAGAGCACACAAGAACTAGAGCATATACCAATAATATCGGTTACAGTGTAAAATGATCCTCATTGTCCAGGAGACAAGATCCTGATTAGGAAATCGTTGACAGAGAAGTTTGTCGCAATGAAGTTGGTTTCGAATTCGCTAGACGATGCTTTCAATTAATTTCAGCACTTAGATTTAAAGTACGAGAGACAGCGGTGCTCAAAGTGTTAAGGGTGTGTGTTATACGATAAAACATCACACAAAACATAAGGTTACGACTGTATTCCGAATGAGATGAAATTACTCGGCTTAGAGAATCATAATTGGTTAGTTTTGAATATTTTAGTGGCTAAGTAGCTGTACTTTAATTTGAGTACAAATCATCATGGATTTTTAGTTGAATCGTGAGAGCGGTGAGAGCGATCACTCTTATAAAAAAACATTAATACGCTGTTAAGTAGGTTCTATTTGTATAGTTATTTTATCGTTAAAAACAAATGAAAAGAGGTATTAATCTACCAGTCAAACACAATAATGAATGTTTTGAAATTATTAAACTATTCAAGCCCTTAAACGTTCGTAACATAAGCCAATGGAATGATACCATGCAGTCAGCTGACCACTAAATTAGTTATTTGGTCGGTCAATCAATTTACACTAGACACAGTGTACGCATGAACCAATATTCCTTATGTTCCACGATTGATTAGATTGCCTCATACCTGTGTTCCCTTCCCTTCTGTGTTGTGTTTCCTTCTTCCTACAATCCCGGGTTTTTTAAGCGGGGCGTGAAAAGGCATTTATGCAGGCCTTCAAAATGAGATTGGCCAGCAAAGTAGTTCTCAATTACTGTGCTTGTCAACCCTATATCTGGACCTCACGACTGCTTCCCATCAGGTGGAGTGAGGTCATCTTGAAGACCATTACATAAAAAAAAAACCTACATCTTTCCTTTCATCACAGTATTTAAATGACTAATACGAGTACTACCAGCCCAAGGTATGTTTGGTAGAGTTAGATGAATAGTACGAATTGGTTTGGATGTATTTTTTTATTTTATATTGGACTAGCGACCGCCCACCATATTTTTTGAATTCATTTTAAACACAGTAAAACGGTGTACAT
Organism: Udea ferrugalis; assembly: GCA_950022985.1. Taxonomy (NCBI): domain Eukaryota; kingdom Metazoa; phylum Arthropoda; class Insecta; order Lepidoptera; family Crambidae; genus Udea; species Udea ferrugalis. Next base: position 3,775,209 of record OX465521.1, read on the forward strand.
AAGGGGTAATATCCCTAATATTATAACAATCTGCTTTTACCCAGTACTAGAGTCAGCCAAACTTGTAAATAATGTTGACAGCCTAATTAAATTACCGAAAGTTTTACGACTAATTGCTATTCAAAACCTGTACCTACTTACTTAATTAGCATGAGAAACATACATTAACATTATTCTTATATCTGAAGGTAATTATAATCCGATAACTATAATCACATAACCAAGTACCCCAAGTATTTTTTTATAGTTGTAATTGTCGGATGTTTAATTTTGATGTAAGCGATAAGGAGTTATTACAGTAGCTTGATCCGAGGTTCAGGTAATTAGTTGTAATTTATAGCCAATTAACGTTCGGAAGTGGCTCTTTAAAATACAAGCTTTTTCATGTTCAAACATGTGTTTAACGAAGATATTAATGCACTATGAAAAAGCCGCGGCCTCAGGTATATAAATGGCGGTGTATGATGAGAAGAGTGAATAATCTTAAATTAATTTATCAAGATATTTAAAAGTTTAATTTGCTACGGAAAACATTTTCTAGATATACGCTCACGGTTATTTGATAAAATGGGTCACTCCTCTTATTCCCTACCTGGCATGTTTTACTACAGCCACGGTAAAGGAATAATACTATTACCGTGCTACAGCGGTTGTTGCTGATCTGCTGTGGCAACAGACCCACGGCACCTCTTTTGAGCCACGACCACCTGAAGCTGACTCGAGTCAGTAAAATTCAAAGAAAATCTACTTTGACTTCCATTAATTGGTTCATTAAATGGTCATCGAATGTCCCATCATTTTAATTTAATGCCATATCTTGACTCATTGCTTTTTGCTTCTTTTTTAGAAAATCTTTCAAACGATCAACAAATGCGAATCGAATTCGAACAGTAGCTATTTTCAATACTATGTCATCGACTTTCTATTGATACCTAAACGGCGGAATTAGTTTAAATTAAAAGTAATTTAGACATAGACTGTACTGAAATGACACTAAAACCAATTTTAAATAGAAGCTTCATTATCCGGGTTGCTAAGGTTTTAATCGGTTTTCATCACTGCAGAGCACGATAACAACTCTGTTATTCATAAAAGTTTAGTCAGTGTTACAGTATTGGTTGAAGTGTTCTGTTTGTCACTGATATGCAAATGTTAACAACAATACTCGTACCAATGGAAAATACAAACTTGGTGCGGTTTGAGTTACACATTATGAAGAACAAATCCACAATGACCACTGGGACACAATGCTCTCAAATGATACTTGAACGTGTATAACCTTGTCTAGTTTCCAACACCATCGTTAGTCCATAGCATCGTGTTCAAGCCCCTATCGCCTCCACCTGCATACACTCGAACACGCGTTATCCATTGCAGTGATTGCTTGCGTCTGTGAGTTACGAGTGCGAGCTCAGCTGGGACTCGTCTGCGTTTTGTACCGACAACAAACACAGCGTCAGCGTAAACACTGCATGTACGGCTGTGTCTTGATTATGAGAGTAGCGGGAATTTACGAGTTTTCAGATAAATTATTTTGCTTCTTTTTCTATTCATTTCTTGGTTACTTTTCGGAAAGAGGAGAAACCTATCAACAACCTGTTAAATGGAGCAACTTAGTAGACTTATGAGATAATTTTGAATTAAAAGTGATGACTTCGCATTATTAGTGTAAGGGTACTAACGTCGAACTAAGATCAGTAGTAAAGATAGGAAAACCAGAACCCGCATGCGGGGATGCAACCAAGATGCGGGTTCGATTCCCGCCTGACGCTAACAGACGCTTTTTCTTTTTCCTATCTTTAGTAAGATGATAATGCATTATCCCTAATGCTAAAAAAAACCTATAAAATCAGTAGTGTTGTTCCTTAACAGCAATTTTGTCTATAAATTAAAAATCTACAATAACACCAAGTTCAAATTTGTTTTTATGATAGAAAATACTGACCTGGAAGAGCAGATATCCCGAGTCATACATCCAAAAGTCATCAGGCGCGTTGCCGGGCTTGGTGAGGTGAATCGCGAGGCAACGCTGCAGGATGAGCTGGCAGCGCTGCCCCCCCGCTCCGCGGCCGCTCATACCTCACACGGGCGGCGGCATGTTCTGAAACAATTGATGAACAAAATTGTTAGGCTTTTTTATGCAACGTTGATAGAATAGATTGGAGAAGTACACAGACGCGTAACATAAAATTAATTTTGAAGGACAATTCTCATTAATTAGATGGTCTAACTTAACAACCGTCGCATGATTAAGATATTATGTAGTTTCAATGAATTTCTCATTGTAAAGGAGTTCCTGTGTTCATCAAAAAATGCTTATTCGAAACCATGACCTGTTCCTCACCTTTTCTTCGTTACTTAAACTTAAAGACTACTTACACACTAAAGAGAAACCCGGAAATAAAATACGCAAGAGAAGTAAAGTGAGTACATTTACCTTAGCAATAATTTTTTTGTCTTGTTTAATGTTCCAATATTCAATCTACTGATGTATGATACATCACGATTTCATACTAAAGATGTGATAGATTCCGGTAATACTCAAGCCCCAACCAAACTCTTTCCAATCTAAGTCCATTGATTTATTTTCAATGCCTACACTTCAAGCTTTTTATAGATCTAATACTATTGTAAGTATTTTAGGATTTATGTGCCCGTTTAAACGAGCGGTTTACTGGCCATAAAACATCAGGGTTTTGTACTTTCAGGTCGTGTTAAAACATTGCTGAAATTGCTTCATTCTATGAATTTCACCGTCTTTCAATAAATTTAACTTCCATTGAAGGGTGGCAGGAGCTGGATGCGAGCAGCCGAAGATCGAGTACAGTGGCGTGCAAAAGGAGAGGCCTATGTTCAGCAGTGGACTACAACAGGCTGATGATGATGATGATGATGATGAAGGGTAGCAATACTATAATATTTTTTTAATAATATTTTTTTGTATTTTTAATACTTTTGTATACTTTGTGCAAAATGGACTTTGTACCTGTAATAAAGACATATTATTATTATTTTTTGATTTTTTTTAATTATCTCGGGATAGGCTTATTATTATTAATACTCAACAATTGCTTTCTTCATTAACTTGGAATAATTTTGCATTTTGGCTCACAACAATGGTCAGAAAGATGGTAACACTGCTAGGTACTTCTCACCAAAGAACTCTCAAGAACTACTTCAAGAGTAAACAAGTTCTTGAGTAGAGATGCGTCTTGGCAAGCGTAGTATAGAATGTCCTCAGGCAAGGTGAGATGATGATTTTGGCGGGATGGTTGGTAGGACATGGACGCGAGCAGCCGAAAATCAATCTCAATGTCTACATTGCTGCCTATGTCTGGCACAACCTGATGATGATAATGGTCCCTTTTCTCCACATAACCAAACCACGTTGCTATTGCGTTGCGTTGTATGACATTGTATGGTTTCTCAATGGCTCAAAATGTGACTTTTTGTCTACCAAATTAAAAATAGAAGACACATTTGACGCATTTTAAAATTCAAACTAATTAACAGTGAAAAGACTTTAAATTTGTAACAATGGCGTAGAGAATTCTATAAGTAGGATAGGACGAATTGCTTGTATTGGGTAAACCCTTGACACAACGGTTTTGGAACAAGGTAACGCCATTGTCTGTTGACAAACCATAAAATCTCTATGATGAGTTTGATAACCTAATTAGGGGTACAGTTACTGACACGGCTTGCTGGCACTGTGGTTACAGTACCGGTGACACTTCTTGGGAGACGGAAAAATTTACTTAGACATTTCTAAGGATGCAAAGAAGATAAAATTGATTAAAACAATAATTAGGGGCATTATTTCACAAATATTTGTGCTGAGCTGATATAGAATCCGTGGTCGATGGTGTAGTAGACAACTTCTCGAGCATTACACCGAATCTGTCGTCACAGTTTGGAATTTTCGGTCGTGTTGGAAGAAACAGCATATTTTCACGAAATATAACAGATATTGTATAATAATTATGATCTTTCAACCTTCTCCGAAGTATGTAATCGTATATAAAATCAGGTAGGCAACATTATTTTAAAACTCTTTCATTGATAAAGGCAAAATGATATTACTATTCAGAATATTTTCCAACAGAGACTATATATTATCATCAATTATAAGTATTCATTGATTCTAAACGTCTATGCGATGTAAACTGTCCAGACATAATTTAATAGTGTCTATACAATTCTACGTCAACAGCTAAATAGAAATTCAATTAACAACTAACCCATTAAAGTCACTTCTGAAAGCTTTATTGCACAAACTGATAAATCTTCAGAAATTCCTGTCCACTTTTAATGCATTCCCATAATCGGCGACATTACCTCCATTTGAATTGAGTTAGCCAACTTAATACCTAACACATACTCTGTAACTTCGTGATAGAGCTTATTTTCGTTTATTTTGTCTTGTGCATTTAGCAAAATGCATTGAACAACAAAGGCATAGAAGCAGTACTTTGCAGGTTTATGTTGTAAATTCGGTTCTACAGTTCTCACATATGGGCAAAATTGGGTTTGATACGACACATAAATTCGTGATTACTGGTCGGCAGATAGAAATGCCCAGCTAAGTGCCGCAGTGATTTGCTTATTCGGCCAAGGACATAGCGTTACTACATAGCCCTGTAACGCAGTGCTGTAAGAGCATAGAACACACGATACAAACACCAGCAGCAATCAGGATTAGATTGGATTCTTGATCAAACAATAATCAAGTAAAAGAAAGGACGTTTGTCCGAGAACAAACAGTTTTACCCCTACGAGTATACATTCTTAATGTTATATTTAGCACTCAGTGTGCGAGAAAGAACATCCATCTATATTTTCAGTTACATACATTTACTTTGAATCACTATGAAAATCAACGATTTCGAAATATAGGCCATATTTATGAAACGACAGAAGACGACATAAAGAAAACGTGCATACAACGACATAAAGCTAAGAGACAAATAACTCATAAGCTTCTTCTGTGGGTTAGAAATTGTGGAAGTGTCTACATATTTTTTGTTCGCTGCTGCGAGTAAATGCTCCAATTCTGGATACGATAACTTCAGCGGTAAGTTAGTACAATGCGGCAATATTACATAATTTTGCTTGATTTACCCAGTCGGGAAGAGCTTGGCTTGCAGTGCCATTGATAAATACAAGTCATTATGCCGTTGAAAGCTTTAGTAACGTCCCTAGTACTGCATGATAATGCAATGCGGTAAAGTCGTGTTAGTAATTCAGATACATGAGCTTAGAGTTTGTTGTAATGGCTAAAATGTAAGCTATTTGTTGAGTTTAAAATTTCACTTGAAGTTGAGCAGTACTCTTAAGTAAAGAGCAAGTGATAAGTTCAGGTACAGTTTATTGTCACTCCGCCACCAAAGCGTTTTTTATAAATAATAATAGCTGTGTATGCGTTTTATGAAACCTTGTGAAACTTTGGAAGTGCAGATAAATAAATACGAGTGCATTATTCAAGTATTTTCTACGTAAATAGTATTCATAAACCTATAATAAGCTAACGTTAGCAATTAAATTGTGTTTGCTAACAGAATAATAAATTAATGGTTTGACAAAATCAATTGTAATCCAAAAATTACTGATTCATATGTCGCTTGACCCTTCAAGCGATAAAATCTAAAACTAGTCCAGTCATTTAAGCTTAAATTAGGTAAGAATCTCGGAATTCGAGATACCCAGCTGTAAGTCTGTAAATACTTGTATATTGACACCCTAAAAGTTGTCTTAAAACCTACATATGGTAGGGAGTACGCAACTGTCAAATTTCATGGTCAAATGTCACAAAAAACGATTTTTTGTAAATATCTCATTTCCTTTGGATTTTTTGCTATTTGTATGTATTTTCAATATTGTAGAATACAAAATTCTCTACAAATTTTGTTTCAAAATTTTTTTCATACGGTGAACCGTTTTCGAGATAGAGGGCGGAGAGCGCGCGGTCATAGCATCACTTCAGGTCAACCGGTGCCTCCAGTCAAAAACTTAAAAAGTGAAAAAATGTGAAAAGTCTCGATCATCTTCGTTATCTGCATTACGTCAAGTCCACAGAACTTAATAAAGCTGTGCTGCTTTCAAATATTCCACCAACAAGTGCAGCTGCTCATCAACATTGTAAAAACAACAACGTGTATATTATCAAGTTCAAACTTGGTTAGGGCATGATTGGGAACCCCAGGTATGGGGTTGGGCAATGCGAAACGATTTTCGACAACGTTGTTGTTTTTACAATGTTGATGAGCAGCTGCACTTGTTGGTGGAATATTTGAAAGCTGCACAGCTTTATTAAGTTCTGTGGACTTGACGTAATGCAGATAACGAAGATGATCGAGACTTTTCACATTTTTTCACTTTTTAAGTTTTTAACCGGTGGCACCGGTTGACCTGAAGTGATGTTGTGACCGCGCGCTCTCCGCCCTCTATCTCGAAAACGGTTCACCGTATGAAAAATTTTTTCAACCAAAATTTGTAGAGAATTTTGTATTCTACAATATGGATAATACATACAAATAGCAAAAAACCCAAAGGAAATGAGATATTTACAAAAAATCGATTTTTGTGACATTTGACCTTGAAATTTGACAGTTGCGTACACCCTACCATATGTAGGTTTTGAGACAACTTTTAGGGTGTCAATATACAAGTATTTACAGACTTACAGCTGGGTATCTCGAATTCCGAGGTGAACTTACTATAATGACTGGACTAAACAGTGAAACACTATTTTGAAGCTGTAGTGATAGGGTTGTTACTTTACCATGTGTTCTTCCAGGTTCTGTTAATTATTTACAAAATATTGCTCCCAAATTAAAACCTGTAGTAGGCCGACTATAATATTTGCCATATGGTAGGGCTGACCCTGTCCTACTTGGCGTAATAAAACTAATATTAAAACAAGTTTGATCTATGGTCCCAGCTAGCAGTTTGCGACATATTCCGTACCAGACCAACCTGTACTGTACGATGATAACTATACTGAACCCGTTATATTCGAGTAACAGCATGCACTTGTAAGTAAACAGATTAGCTTTATGCAAATCAGACCCAATTCACACTACAAGCGGTTTTGACCGCGGTGCCAACCGCCCAAGAACTCATAATAAATGTGCCCTTTCGCACCGTCGAATAACCGTTAAGAAAGGGTCGATAGGAACTGCGGCAAATATAGAACCTTTGACGATAAAAGAAGATAGTCCAAGGAAGGTTGATAATAAAAATGGCCGAAAAACCATAAAAATGATAATTATTAATTTTATCCGTTTTCTAGTATCACATGGCACAAGCATTTAGTTGCTTAGTTGGGGCTAGATGGCGCTGAATGGAATCATGTCCAATGATATTTATTCGTTTCATAATTCTTTGTGCGACTGCGAAAGTCCGATAGTTTTTGACAGCTAGTTGATCCTCAACAAATATCAAAATCAATTATTAATTTGGAATGCCTCGTACATTCTCTCGTTCGGCTAAATGATACAAAATAACACGCCTATTACTTTAAGAAGTTAATAACAAACATGAAGTGGTTACGGAATTGTATAACATAGTAAGTGATTTAATACAAAACTATATGGCAATAAGTAAGTGCTTGTAAAATGAAGAAAAACAAAGCAAAGATGATTGTGGATGATGTAAAACGTTTATAACGCTTATAACACGAGGTACGTTACACAATAGGCGAATTGGTTCTGATGCCGTTATAATAGCTGACAATACGCCAGTGTGGCACGACCTTAATTCCTCAAATGGAGTGGGGTTAGGGCTGGCTGTGGCAGATACAGAAAAAAAGATATTTCAGGAGTTATACCAGGATTTTGAGGCTCGGCACTAGCCACGTTGCGCGTAGGGTTCAAAACTCGCTCTGAGGATTTTGAGGCTTCCGTTCACAGTGACGGTAATAATCAATGTGCCTCTGACTACCCTGTTTGAGATATCATCGTTAGCGTATGTTATGTTATATTCAACAAAAAAATATTGTCCCATGTAAATAGAATTCGAAAAATTTATTACTGTTGGAAAATGCAACGCAAATAATTGAACTTTGTTATGTGTCTGAGTCTCAAGACCTTTCTTCTAAGGACTACGTGGAAGTACCTCTCACTAATCAAATTAATGTATGATCCCCTCACATTATGTTCTTCTGTTCGCATATCGTATTTTCTTGTGCTACAGAAACAAGAGTGTAATATGTTTCACCAACAAATATTTTTTTCTGATACGGGGATTGAACCTAATCAATAATGGTTTTACAAAACCAACTAGGCAACCCTAAGTGAAGTGTACGGCAATTTTGAATTATGGCAAACGTGCACACGCACGCGACGATGAAAGATGGTGCAGGGAACCGCATGTTGTGCTGCAAAAAAATGTGTTTCAAATCAAACATGAAACAAAAGATTGAAGATGAAAGGCGGCGGAGCTTTTGATTTTTGAGTTTAAAAACCTCTTCTTATACCACTATTTCCATATTCTGATTATAGAATTTACAACTTTGAGAGCAGTAACTACAAGAAATATAACGATTGGATGTTTGGGAAATAATGTCTAGTGATATTTAATTGTTGTTTCAGTTGTTGAAAAAACGTTGTTGTATAATGACCCTTAAAGAAAGGAAGATGCAGACAGAAGCACTGGTATAGAACATTTCAGTAAAAGAGTTTTGAAAACGTTTAACAATTTTTTTTGAATTTTGTGTCAAAATCTGACAAAAAGCTGAGAAATAACATTTTCATTGTTATTTCTGGTAAGGGGCGAGCCTACCGCCCCGGGTCTCTTGGGTCTTTTACCGGTGTTTCCCTTCACCGGAGGGTTAGCAAACGAAAAACTAACAGAAACTAGATTTTTAGGTATCTGGCCAGATCTGAACTTAAGACCACACACACAGCTTCAAGCCTAAGACTTAAACTGGCTCACACTGCTCGCAAAAAATACAAAAGCATACAAATTCTAGATCACGTACCCAAAACCGGACAAAAGTAAACAAGCCTGAACATCAAAGAAGCGGTGATAAAAGACTGTTTGCCAATCGTAAACATGAACCCATAAATCTATCTTTCTATCTTTTCTATGACTTTCACTTAGCCCCACGGTGTGGGTAAAATTTTATGGCTGGTAATATAAAGCTTAAATACAAAACGTTTGTGCAGTAAAAAGAGAGATGTTTTGTCACGATTCTACTTCTCACGTGTAGTACAGTCAACCACGGCAGCGAAATGTAGGCTTCACACCATTTTTAATAATAGCTATGTGATGTATGCGAACCCATGGCAATAAGAGCTCTGATTGTAACTACAGTGAGTACTTTTGCTGAGGTTGTCTGTATTGCTCCATGTCAAATCTTTTGGTAGTTTCTGTTAATAGTTTTTCAAAAGCGCTCTATTGTCAAAGGTTAACATGAGCTCCATGATGTATTTGTTAGTTCACGATTTACTCGTTTACTAAGAGCCATGTTTGTAATAAAAAACAAAATGCGTTGGAAGCAATACGAGCCCAAAATGAATTTTCCAACGGCTCCATTTTGTTTTTCTGCAGCACAAATATAACCGGTTCATGAAACAGATAATATTATCATTTTTGTTGATTGATAAGTACGTGATAAGTACCTTTTTTTTGAGTAGGGCAAATGCTCTTTACGCATACCCGTCCACCGGAGGGTGAACGGGTTATGTCGGACTCTCCACGTAATAAGTACCTCTCTAAACTCAGGGGTGATCTTACTTATGGGCTGTTTATAATGGTTACAACCGCCGATTTAGACGGGGTTCATTCCCAAACCACTTAATGATGAAACTGTGTTATTTCTGGTTCCCATAACACAAGGGAAAATATTGCTCGGGACCTAAGTAATAAATATTGTACAATGGAATCTGTAGCTGTCTATTTGTCGAGGAACCAATAAATTGTAATAAAAATCTCAATCACTTAGAACTAAGTGTATTAAATAAATCTCACATATACCGTTCACTGATTTATAGAGAAACAAAAAGTGTCACACAGTTCCAAACCGGTTATTAGATTATTTATTTAACTAGATCAACTGCGACAAGTAGTAAATCATTATAGTCGTGGGCGCAGTGCTATAGTAAATGTGGGACCTTGGGACCACATTCTTATGGTGTGGACTTAAGGACTCGAATTGCATAGTTCTGTTTTGGTAGGATGACCGTGCAGTGATGGTGGTTTGTTTCCACAATAGCACGGTTTTGTTTTTCGACGTGTTTGTGACAATATTTTTGGCAGCTTTGAATCGTAAACTCTTTTTTCATTTCATAGTTAGGTAAATTGCGTTTCATTTAGTCTCTTGAACAAATATAAGATTAAATAATTGTGAAGAAACCTTTTTTACCGGTTTTCAGGCTGAACTTTTTATCCAAACCAAGCTGTAGATCTTACAAATGAAGCCCTCGTAAACCAAATTCAAACTCAGATTTTAATAATACTTAAGACTAACGATTATTAAATAATCTAAAATTGACCTAAAATATCATTAACTTTTTACCACGGCTTGCCCTCCACGCACTTGGACCGCTTTTTATAATAAAAAAAACGAAAATTTCATATTACCGTATGCACATCAACCTTGGAAACTATTCGACATACATCATACCAAAAGTTTTATCACAACGTGTGAATGAACCATATCTTGTGGGAGGTATTCATTAGGCATATAAAAAATCGTGTCAGCTCACTGTTCGCAATCTCGAAACTAATTCGTCTTTTCATATCCGTTATGCGTTTCTTTTTCCTCTCAGAGACCTCTGGAAATGACACGAAAAAAGTAATTAGAGGTCTTTCTAAATTGGACAATGGTAAATGAGCATAATCAATATACAGTTTCCTGTTTTTTGTGCAACAAAACATGATGATCATGATGACGGGAGCTAATAAATTGAAAGACGCAATTGTACTTGCTGAAAACAGCTTTAAATCAGCGTTGAAGTGCGAAAACCAACATCTTGAATTATACGTAGGTATATGATCTATTATTTGATCTAAATACTGGCGCCGTCCTGAGTGAGAACCCTTTTTTTTTATAGTCTACGAAATGCCTTAAGCATACCCGTCCATCGGGGAGTGGACAAGTTATGTCGGACTCTCCACTGGCCACTGGGAAGATGGTACCCCAGTGGTTCTCTACCGACTGGAACCCCCTGAAAACACGGTGGGCCGGAAGCGCCCCTCGTCAGGGGGAGCCAGTAGGAACAGCCGAGGATGTCGAGCCATCCCTACCAGGCAGTGGTGGAGGCCTGTGCAATGCCGGCGGTACCAACCCTGACTGGGACTTGGAATAACTGGACTGAACAAGCCTCTATGCTGCTTTTGTAGCACTGAATGGCTGATTTTCATTATGAAACTTTCGAGGCTATCAGTTAATTTTCTGCAGTGTAATTTGTTGTTTTTTTTACGGAAAATATATTTACTATTGATATCAAATGTAGCAAGATCATGAGCTTAGCAAGTTTTTATCAAACAAAAACTATTAATAAACTTATTTACGCAGATAAAGTGACAATCTGACAGTTCATGAACAAACCACAATGGATTACCTGCTCCCATCGCATTAATTTTCTTTATCAATGACATTCTTACAATGCGTCGAATGCGGCGATAAAACTGACATCTCCGCCACAGTATAATCTTACAGTAAGCTATCTACATACACACGTGCCACTCGAGGTTTGAATGTGTGCGTGAGCGTCGCGCGCCGTGTCGCGATATCACGCACACGCAATTTCACGCACACGCTAGCATAAAATAGGGAGGCATAGTGAGGCGGCAGTACGGACGAGCTGTGCCGCGTGTCTGTGTGCACGCTAGGCTAATAACTCGGCGGGCGGCCTTAGATAGCCTACTGTATGTTTATACTGTGTCTCCGCTTTCAATGAAAGTTGCAATTGCCATCAGCACATGTCATGTGGAGAATTTAGATAAAATCGTCTCGGATCAAGATAAGGCATAGTTTCATAAGCGGTTCATAACAATGAGACAGTGAGACGGCGTGTCACAACCCGTAATTATCGTAATTACTGACCTTAACTGACACGTAAGGTGCGTATGAGCATCACAGAGTAACAGAGGGGTCGTATGAGTGTACTATCGGAAGACAGTGACTCAATTTAACTACCTAGTGTGTGCGTTTTTAAAACTATGAGTGTCTTCTACGCATTGAAAATACTTTTAAGCCTCAAAAATCGGATCAACTTTTTAAAAATATACCAGATAATAGTCTTAAGTTATGTATCAAAATAGATCAAGTTAAGTATTGTCATGTTACTTGTTATTGGCTTGTGACTTAGGCTAATGGTTTTTGTGAAAAAGGGAAGAAATTGAAAAATAGTAATGTAATGATTCTGAAGGTTACGCGCTATCATTCGTGACCTAAGTCTTTTTCTTGTGAAAGGGGAGGCTTCTCTAATTTTCTACACACGTTCTCAATGCAATTAAATCTCATGTTCATATTATAATTACAAGTAGTTAAAGTATATCAAGTGTACCTTCTGTATTGGAATATGTAATGGTATCTATGATGCGTACGTCGTACGCGCAGGTCATCTCGCTAAACGCAACAAATGGCGGAGCGGTGTCATAAAGTCAAAATCTCTTGTCTAGAAAGTTCTTTATTAGGCAATTTCGCAGCATTTGTCACGCCAGTTACTGTGATGGGAGCAAGACACATTATGGAAAATATCAAACGTCATAGTAGATAATAAGTGTAAAATATGCAAAATGTTGTGCCCAGACTTCAGGATAATGTTTTATATGGCAATGTAGTAGAAATCGTCTAAGCCGAAATGACGCGGCCCTTCACCGCATCTACGCAGACAAGAGTGCTAACTTTGATTCGTAGATGCGGTGGAGGGGCGCGTCATTTCCGCTTAGACGATCTCTTAGTAAGAATAAAACCCCCTGAGTACAGAGTGTGACTTAAAGTGTAATATAATTATTATTAATTAATCCTTTTTCCACACTTGTCGGTGAAAGGTACTCTCGATCCGACCTTTTCTGAGAAAATCTTCAACTTGTCAAAGAAATGTTGGATTATACCTTCCTCTACCAAAATTCAATTTAAGATCTTATGAATAACTAGTACAACATGGAACTTTTACGACCACATCCTAAACGAGGACTTTTCCCGTCATAGTGAAAATTCAGAATCTCAAACTCATCGTGGCATGGGCGAGCCTACCGTTCACATCTGGGTTGCTTCGATTTTTACCAGTGCTTCCCCCGTTAGATAGTCGGGGGCAAGTTAGACTGAGTTACGCTTTGTTCACACGGGTGACAACAAGAGTGCTTAACGAAACACCCGGACGCTTTCCTCACTAAATAAATATCACTGGACAATATTCCACACAGCGCCATTTAGCCCTAGACTAAGCAGAGCTTGTACCATGGGATACTACGTACAGTTTATGGAAGCTGCAGGCCTAGAAGGTGATCTGTAAAGGGATGATGGCCACAGTAGATCAGCAATTGTCGAAGTGGCCCATCGTTCAGACGACATCCCTTTCCATAACGAATAACGAATGGGATACTAGATAATGGATTAACATACTTAATACTTTAATGTTAGGTACATGCATAATATACATAGGAAACACCCAGATTAATACAAACCGACGTGTCCATGCACACAAAATATCCTTATAATGTGCGAGGATGAAGCCCACGACCTCTGGTATAATAGCTACGAGTAACTTCTTGACCGTTACACCAAATCCGTCGTCAAACTAGGTACCGCTGAACTAGTAACTATAACTGAGTATATATGGCTTTATTACTAGGTGCCCTTAATCCTGCACTTCGAATATGGCCAATACGCCGATTGACATTCAAAGCCGTACGGATGCGGCGCGTCCGGCGCCTGCACAGGGATTCGCATGCCCTTATATGGCACGTTTATGCTATATTGGGCCAATTAGGATCGAGCGATAGGAATAACGGTGCTCATTTGCATTAACGTTATTTTTAATGGCCTGGTTGTGTCGTTGTGAGGTTAGTTTCTTGTAGCTTAGGTAGGAGATTATAAATTTTTGCAATATATCTAATCTAAATGCAAGTGCTTGTCATAGTTGTTAAAAATCAATGTTATGGAACTTTACCAAGGTACTGTTGAAAGTAGGAAACAGATATAGGTTACGCGACATTTTTCTCCAAGTAAATCGGAACCTTAGAAGTTATACTCGTACCTAATTGAAATTATGAGATCTTAGTCAAAAGTTATAACAAAAACGATTAAACAAAAAACCAGGGAAGGCCTGAATGTTTTAATTATTATTAGGTTCAATGTTACAAAATATATCAACCATCGTAGGATTTGCCTATCTGAGATGCCCGAATCATTAATCATCATGCTCTCTCAACTAAACTTTAGGTGGAAGATTCGAAAGCAAACGATTGCATGGCAAACACAAGATTTTCCGACATCATGAAGTAAATGTAAAAAATACATACATAAGTAAGTAAGTAAGTAAAAATTTATTCAGAATAAAACTTAACCTATGAGACAACGGTATCAATACATTTATAACTTAATACTATTTACATAATTCAAATCTGCTGACAGATGACATTTAAACTATGCTTACGCTAGTAACTATATCAATACCTGTTTTATGCAAGGTAATTTGCATGCTAGCCATAATAATAATTCAGGTTAATTAGACATGTAGGTAGGTCAGGTTTGTTATTATAGATGCCCAAACTAAGTAAAGAATTACTTGTGCGTCAGGCAACATTTAGGCTTACATATACGCTAAATACTATATTTCAGGCGAGGGAGTCAGAGGCACGAGGCAGAAGCCCACATTTCACCGACTTTATTTGAACCCAACTTGGAAAGGGGCGAGCCTACCACCCTTATCTGGGTTGCTTGGCTTTTTTATCGGTGTTACAGTTTACTCACCGCTGAGTTAGTCGCAGTACAATGAACATCAAGTGGGTGTTCCGGCCAGATTTGATCTCGCGACCACCGCGTTCCGAAAATATAAAAATTAACAAAGTTTCATAGATTCAACAAACTGAGGATGCAGCCCCCTCGGCAACTCAGCGGATTCCGATGCACCCTAACCGTGACGTTTATTAAATTCCCGGGCGCCATAAAAAACGCCACCACAACGGCTCATTTGATTGCTGACTTGAGAATTTGACAGCAGCAGTTTCATATTACGTTTTCGGTCATAAAAAAATATTGCTAGTTTTATTCAGAAGGATTTCCTTTTTCTTTTCTGCTAGAGTATTCTTTGGCAGACCACTTGAATGTTAGAGCTTGTGTAATCTATTCAAAATATCAAAGTCTATACTTAAGCTAAGTTTACTTTCTTAAACGCAATTATCCTACACGTTGATTTAGACAAAAGTTTGCCTTCAATGTACTTTTTTTCAAAAAGGTTTAAAATATTTAAAACCATTTTAATAAAAACCGTATCACCATATAGAGTTTTATATAAAACATAAAACCGCCTGCATTAACAAAATACCGATCAGGCCATAAAATAACAAAAAACATCAAGATCAAACTCCTAGTAAGTAAGAACAACAAGAAAAAACATAGCAAACTAAATGTTCGCATAAATAGAAAACGTGCGAGAAGTTTTACCCCTATTATAATTGTTATCTGCAGATGTGCTGGCAGCTGTTACTTTCATATACCAAAGTGCTAAAAACCACGTTATTAAAACAGCACTCGCTTAATTAAACAAAATGCATTTACGTCTTCTTTTACCACCCCAACCCTGCAGCGTCAGACAAAAAAGCACTTGGCAGAAACCATGCCGTTTATTTTAACTGGTAACTTAGCAATTTGGCTTCGCAGTTCTAGAAACAAGTTTTATTCCACAATGAAGTTGACTTAGTAAAACTAAGACGAGTTATTGCTAGCAATACAATTTGAAAGTTGGCATCAAAGCTTGCATGCAATTTGTACAAGATAGGTGTAGATTTTAAGCTGGTGTATTGCATCAGTATTTAGGATTTTGAAGCTAGTTGGTGAACTAGAGGAAAGGTGGCAGGCCATCTGGAAAGGACCTGGTATGGTATGGCAGGCAGTATGCACTAACATCGTTGGTAAAAGGTGTCTAAGTTCAAGAAGGCGATTTCTGGAGAATGATTTTAAAGTGCTTACTGATGTAACATCAGTAAACTTACCAACGTTAAACGTGTTAAAAGATCAATACATCGTAAACAGTATTTCCATCTTTCCGTAAAACATTATGTTACAAAATAAAATGCCACTATGCTTAAGATAAGTGCTAATTTACAGTAAGTAAGTATGCAAGTAGGACAAATGTCAAGTAAAATGACATAAACCGCACAATTACGCATGACAAGTCGTAAAATAGGTGTCCCAAGACTGTATATTGTTGAAAACGTTTGAATTTCACAATTATATATTGGAGAGGAGGATAATGTTACGACTTACATGCTCATTCAGTGTATTAATTGTGTAATTCGTTTCCTACTAGATACCTATTGTTTTCATTTGACAATTGTTTTAAAACGCACAGTATTACGACATGTGTTATACTACAGGTTCAAATTACCCATGTGCAACTTAAGAAACTTTATAGCCTTCTCGTAACGCCGGTTACTTGAAGTGGCTTAAATAAATTAAAATTTATAAACTAGACTGTTATTGTTAGTTTCATAATAACACTTTTAAGATTGTGTCTGCTGGTATAGCTCGTTTTTTGATATATAAGCCTAAATATAAAAAAAACATGAAGCAAAGTTCCTACAGTATTTTGATATTAACGTTTGCTAATATTTTTGACAACTCTATGAAAAAAAACAAATCACAATTTATAAATCCTTCTTCAGGTATCCTACCAATATTATAAAGGCGAAAATTTGTAAATGTGTGGGTGTGCCGTGTTGCTCTTTCCCGTAAAAATTACTGAATGAGTTTTAATGAAACTTTACAATAATATAGCTTATACATCTGAATCGCACATAGGCTAAAATTTATAACGAAATATTACTTTTTGTTTTCCAACTTGAGTCCACGCGGACGAAGTCGCGGGCGGCTGCTAGTTTCAAATAATTTCAGAAAAGGAACTAAGTAAGTAAGTAGGCAACTTAATGTTCAAGGGGAAGGTAATACACATCCTAACTTTTAATGACTATTTTTACATCACATTTATTATTGTGCAGACATATTTTGGGCACGTGCCATTAATAGCTAGTACTAAAACACGAGATCCACACAATTGTATTATACCATTCACATACTGGACAATATGCACAGACACGCAGTGCAAAAATATCCTAGGAATTTACGATTCATGGGTTGTTACCCAACAATTTGGCAAATGCTCTGAGTGGCTTTAAGTCATGTTGGCAGGCACTAATTTAAAAGTTTTCAACATTAGTTGGGTTATAAACTACCACGATTCGGGGATAAGTATGAAGTTATTAATCTCGTGTTATTATGGAATGAAAATGTCCACAATCACTTAACTTGTATTTGTATTTGCAACTTGAAATGTTAGTGATTTGAAAGTATAATAATAATATCTAACACAAAGGATACTTCAATAATTAATCCTCTCGTGTCAAAAGGTAAGTGATCAGATCTTTAAAAATACAATTCTCGTTCAGGTTTAATGTTGAAAATAACATGGCACATGTTCTGCCACTATAAGTAAAAAAAACAAAAGACTGATTTTTCTGCCTTAACCCGTTCGTAGCACTTTTGAATACCATTTTATAACATTGGTAGGTATACTTGATTTCGAATATACGATAAATTTTAATAAAAACGTGCAGTTACCAGATTCAAATGGGATTTAGTTTTGCGTCGGTGCCAAAAGCAGTAAATACTAGAAACTGGATTACTAGGTAAGGAAATGTGTAGTATTCTACTAAACTACTATTGACATGACATTGACATTGACATCTGTCGTCTCGGCTAAGCACTGCGCGGGCCACGTGACATAGCGGTGAGTGAGCGCTAGAGCGAGTCAGTCTATCACTGGCAGGCGTGGAGTGAAGACGTGGTGCATAGCAAGCGAGCCGATATTAAAGTACTTCCACATTATTCCTAGTTCTAGTGTTAGTGTTCATCAGTTAGTGTTACACGAGAACACTACATTTTGGCGACGAGGTAAAAAGGATATCTGTAAGTAAAAAGCATGATATATTTCTGTAGTTTAAAACAAGGAGGAGAAGACTTGTAATGAGAAACACAAAACTATGATAAAACATACAACTTGTACTGTATTTTAAACCAATTGCGGGCGTGATACCTGCTAGATAAATTCCAGTGTCAGGTGGAGTAAATTTTAAACTTAACATTCATATGCAGAAGTCCACGCGTACACACACAGTGTACGTTACAGGTCAAATGCACGTTGTATTAGCTATCCTTTCAATTCCTGAAGGTAGGGGAACAAAGACAACAATTCGTGCAAATGCTCGGTTGAGGCGTAAATAACAACTTCTCCCCGTTATATTTATTGACTACCTTAGCTTGTACTTTAAATAAAGAGATTAAAATTGCAAAAATATTAACAAACGTCCTATTCTCATACTCGTATTAGGTTATTTAAAAATACGAGATTGAACAAGAAACCACAGTGGTTTTATAAATGTTTTATTAATATGTAGGCAGAACCTATTAGTTTATTAGTATGCCTTGTAGAGATTATGCAACAACACGGTATTGTTGCATTGATTTAACAATAATCGTTATTCGTTATCTCTTAACATAAAATAATCAATAGCTGTTCATTGGTCTGTGTAGGGCTTAGCTCATTTTGGTTTTGAAATGTTTGCGGAGGTTAGGATAAGAAGTGAGTGAACAGGAATAAATGCTTCTTAGTGGCTACACAGCTCTTGCCAGAGTAGTCGAGGTCATCATTATGTATCAGGTATGTATGTAACATAGATAGATGGATAGACGCTTCGTTGCATACTAAATTGACACATTGGTAAGTGATACAATATGTCCACATGAATGTACAATTTAGGTCTTGTCGCTAGAGGTAGTCTCTTCTAGACAACCTACAGGCGAAGGAAATATGATAGAATGCATTGTGCAAGTGCACAATTAATATTCTAATTGGATTGGAAATTGTCTACATAAATAAGAAATAAAAGACATAAAGGTAAGCACTAATTTTAAGCTTGTTACGGGTAAACAAAATAAACATAATGTTTGAAATACACAAATGAACAATAATATACAAGTACATACTGATCTGTCCACCTCATCAGCGGTCTACTACGTGGATTGGTGCCTTGCATTTTCCCTTGTACCACGAGAATCACGAGATGTTCTATGTAATCGTTACTACGACGAGATATATGGCTGAAGAACGTCAGATTCGTGACTGCACTGTGGTAGTAAAGAAATGCTTAGAAGTGGATGGTAGAACACATTTTGGTTTTCTCTTAGTAACCGTTTCTACCGGTCAAACACTTTATGTTTGACAACAGAACCACGCCTATCGGGACAGCTGGTTATTTTACAATGAATTAAATTATGAAAAAAAAAAAAAAAAACATGAACTATTGAAAATAAAATAATAACTAAATTATTAAGAATCGTTATAGTTTAGCCGAAATACATATGTTGAATTGTTTATTCCGAGTATGTTGTTACATGGTGGGTATTTCTCTACAGAAGAAAGGTTGTGTTGTCTTCTAAAATAGCAGAGCTTTACTGACCACCACTTCAAGGTAGGTGGTGAGAGAACGCTCTAAGAGAACTGATCAGAGTAAGTATTGTTGTTTAAATTTTACACTTAATAAATGATAGGCTTTTGAATAGTAGGTACTAATTGTATCGTAACTTAGCGTATCTTTTAGCAATGTTACCTACGCTATATGGGGCAGACATTCTGCAGTGGCATCTCACTTCACTTCGAAGTGAGATTGTATTCTTACGTTTAGTGGAGCTCAATATAAATGCGAATGTGATCGTTTGAGTGATGAGAGCTAGGCGAAATGTCCAAGATTATTTTTGTAGAAATTAGGGAGAAAACCCTGAACCTTCAAGGTGAAGCCAAGGGACGAATAATCTTCCCTAAGGATCCGGTCGATTACATCTCCTACGATTTAGGCTGTAACCCAAGAAATAATGTATTTGCATTTGAACAACGATTATAGCAAACGTCAGGTACCTACTTTGTACCATAACTAGGTAAAGCAGATGTGAAATGTTAATTCAGGTTATAATATTATATTTGAGTTGCAATGGTCTTTTGAGCGCAAATTGAAAAAGGGTGGTCATGGGTTCAATTCCCATTGCAGCACTGGTTTTCGCTGGGGAAAACAAATAATTGTATTGAGGCTAGATGTTGATGATGTGAGCTCAAGTAAAGACCGTGATTGGAGTAGGAGACTACATTGTAATATTTAGTAAATTCACTTAAGAATTTAATATACCTTCACCATACACTTATAGCATTTTCCAGGTCGGCGGTATTATAAACGAATCTCTAAGATAGTTACTTGTATACCTAACTATTACAATGTGATGCATCGAATGATTCGGAACTATATTCAACTAAAGTTTTACTCGTTCAAAGGCTGCGCGTGCGTCTGACTCGTAAACAACCTACATATATTCTATAATTTTATCTAAGCGGCTGTTATTATATCCTAACTGGATTGGTTCTGGTGTTCTTATTCTATTGAATTCATTTCAATTTTAACTTCATAGGCTATTTTCTGAAGCGTACAAATTCTATTCTTTTTGAAATTAATAATGATTTACATGCATTTAATAAAAAACTTATTGGACTATTCGTATAAAATTTTATGGCGTCGACCTTAATAAGGTTGTCCGACGCAAAAGAGGGAATGATAGGTATGATCATTACCTTGTTTTGATTGTAATAACCTGAGTTTTGGGAAAAAACTAAACATAAAAGGTGACTATGTTTGACACCACAGTATTTTGTTGAGTAGTGTCATAATTTAGATCATTCCGTCAGGGTGTTTTGCTATATGCAATATATATATATAATGACGGTACGAACCTTGTGACGTTAAATCCAAATACAGATTGCACAAGCTAATTGTGATAAATATGGCGGCATTTAATTGCAAAACCAGGTAGCATTAAATTGCAATAATAGTGGCATTACATTTTTGTTACAGTGGCATTGAATGGCGGTTACAGCGGCATTGAATTGCGGTTACAGCGGCATTAAATTGCGATGATAGTGGCATTAAATTGCGATGATACTGGCATTAAATTGCGATGACAGTGGCATTAAATTGCGATGACAGTGGCATTAAATTGCGATGACAGTGGCATTAAATTGCGATAACTGTGGCATTAAATTGCGATGACAGTGGCATTAAATTGCGATAACTGTGGCATTAAATTGCGATGATGGTGGCATTAAATTGCGATAACCGTGGCATTAAATTGCGATGACAGTGGCATTAAATTGCGATAACTGTGGCATTAAATTGCGATGATGGTGGCATTAAATTGCGATAACTGTGGCATTAAATTGCGATGATGGTGGCATTAAATTGCGAGTGGCATTAAATTGCGAGAGGCATTAAATTGCGATAGGCATTCAATTGCGTTGGCTTGTGTATAAGAAGTGGTTAGAGGCATTGAATTGCAATGAGGTAACCCATCCATACATTAAATTGTTGGAAGGTAACCCATGCGCAGAAGATTAAAATGCATTAAATTGCGTAATGTTATGTTCTGCATTCAATTGCATTAAAGTATAATGGGGACCGTACCGAGAAGGAGTCTCTACGGTTGGCATTAGATTGCGAAAAAAAAAATTGTTGTTTGTAAAGTAGGTTTACGATCGAGATGTTTACGTGATAACGGCATTTCACGGAATGACTGGCAGCGCTCGAGATGAGACGGGAGATCGGTCCGTCTCTCTCTCGTTATACCTGCGATCGCGCTCGTGAGGTTTTGGTGTGACACAAGTTTCTGAACATGTCACCCGACTAAAACGATTTTAAGGACGTTATCACTTCAAAAAAAAAAAAAAAAACAATATTAAGTTTTAGTGTCTACAACAGATTATTGCCCAAATAGTGTGTCGAATGTGAGGGTGAAACGAGCACGGTAGCTGTTCGATTGGAGAAAGGAAAATGTTTTATGGAAAGTGGATGCGGGATATCGCGGATGAAATAATAATCGTAAACTGTCCAGCAAAGAACAAACTGTGTTGGAATGATATGGAATAATGCAACTGTTACACATCTACATTCCAATCTTCAGGAAACGTTCCTGCCATATGGAAGTGAATACCTTACCTTAAAACTACTAAGATTTTCTCAGAGCAACTTGAAAGTGAAAACGGATCGAAAATTCTGAATTTTACGTCACCAAAGGCGGTCCTCGCGACTTACTAGGGTGTGCAACAGCATTATTATTAGGCTACATAAGATCGATGTTAATGTAAGGCCTTTGGAGTATCAGGCTTTTCCAGGGTTCAGAGGTGACTTTGTAAAAAAAAAAAAAAAAAAGCCAATGGTTAATCTAGTTCCAGCAGTGAGTCAGCCACACAGAAGAATACGAATACACTAGATGTGAAAGTATAAGAAATAACAGTAATTGAGGAACTACTTTTAAAAGATGTTTTTAGGAGGTTAAGGATACAAAAAAAAAAACCGGCGAGATTCGCTTGTGTGCGATAGATATGAGACGGGCTAATTTAGCCATCAAGTGGGAAAATCATCTATTGGCCATAATGGATCAATTGTTACTAGTCCGGGTGCCTTAGGAGCTGCACTTGTTCAGATCGATGACAAAGGACTTCGCATAGTCAGTTTTGGTAATTAAACATGAGCTTTGGTCTGGGCAGCAGAACATTTCAATAATATGTTCTTATATGGAAAACTGATACCTAGTAAGGGACCATAGGCCCTTAGAAAATCACTTTTGGTCCCAAGTCCAAGCCTTGCGCCTCTATTGAACGAAGAGTGCTGAGAATGCTGTCGTATAAGTTCGAAGTCAAATACGTTAAGACTATGCAGACGATCAGAGTCCCGACCGGCGTTATAATAATAATTAGATACGGCCATCATATTGTTGAACAAACTAGACCCATTGCACTACCTTTGAAGGAAAAACTAGTGCAATTACGCAGGACTTGGAAACACAAGAAGTTAAAGCGGGACTGTACAGCGATAAATGGGACAACACAGAGAAGAACTAAGGTTATTTTATTTATTTAAACAGTGTATCAACAGTATATTTGTGCATAGAGAACAAGGTATTTGAACATGAGCCAATTACTGAAACATTTAATGCTACTTAAAATAATAACATGCAAAATTTGAGTAGGTAATTTAGTTAAATTAATTATAAAAAATGGTTGCTAGTGAAAAATTTGTTATTGAGTGCAAGTGTGTGTAGTGGTTGGTTAACAAGGACGCTCGAAGTGAACAACAAATGCTATACTAAGTGCGACTTATTTAAATTTTTCTAAGTACAGAGTCAGAACAGAACAGTTTGTGCAGAACAGGAAATAATGCTGTATTTTCAGTGCTGTACCTCACTTACCGCAACAGAATGGTGAAGTGGAGCGACAAAATCGCACAGAACAGCCCTACATATACTGTAACCCAAGGATCTCGAAACAATGGATTTAATGGAGATTAAAAAAAAAAAAAAAAAAAGAGAAAGTAGCGTAGTATAAGTGACAAGTGGTTGATAACGCTAAGGCTAGTTTAACAGAATATAAAATGTAAGTGAGGTTGAGGAGGAAGAGGTATAAATAAACCAAGGAGCAAATTTAATTGGATGATTTGAAACAAAAGTAAATGATAATGTAAATCCATACAAAAGTAAAAAACTCGTTAGTTAGATTACAATGTAAGAATGAGACACTTAAATAAAACACAGGTTGGAGAAATTGTTTTCATCATTAACTGAATAATAATATTCATAAAACTAGAAACAATTTGAAACAACTATAGCAGAAGTTAAATAAAAATAAAACAAGGGAGAGATGTAGTATTCTACTAAACTACTATTGACATGACATTGACATTGACATCTGTCGTCTCGGCTAAGCACTGCGCGGGCCACGTGACATAGCGGTGAGTGAGCGCTAGAGCGAGTCAGTCTATCACTGGCAGGCGTGGAGTGAAGACGTGGTGCATAGCAAGCGAGCCGATATTAAAGTACTTCCACATTATTCCTAGTTCTAGTGTTAGTGTTCATCAGTTAGTGTTACACGAGAACACTACAAAATGGATTTGCAAGCTTGCTTGTAAGAATACATTTTATTATTTTCTTATAAACAGTCTGTGCCATAGGTACCGTCATGCCCAACTCAAATGTAACTAAATAGCATTGCAACATCATCGGCGAGTAGTGCGCGAGTTCATATCACAGCTGACAGCCGAGATCGTCTACTCCCGTGAAACATTTACCCAATACTTACATTAATTTAAAAAACTAGCATGAAAAACCAATAACACAAGTTTTACGTTTAGAGGTTTTAAGGATTTTGTACAATCGATTATGATGGTTGATATGCGCAAAAATCTAAATAAATTGCGAACTGTAAGTATGTTTTCAAGACCTCTTAGTTTATAAGCTGTTACGTACTAGCTTTGGTGGACTGTACCCAATTTTTATGTTCAATTCAATACAGATGCTGTATCATGCACTTTACCGGTTTTGGTCACAAACTTGATAACCGGTAATGAGTGGGTATTTTAAACGTTCACTCTCTACTACAAAGTATACTGCAACGACCCGAGTTACAGTTTGATAAATTAATTTCCTATAACTGCGACTGCGTTTGTATGTTGTTTAACTACTAAGTTTATGGTGTTAGTAAATATATCTACTTGTTTAAGACAAAGGTCACCTAAAGAGTTATAAACTAGGTTTTTCGCTACGTGATCAGAGCGACGGAACTACAAAATCCGATCGGCGCATGGTCAGAGCAGGCTGCCCAAGTCAACTGCCAAGGTCCTATCGCGGTTTGGCACCGACTAACTGCTTTTTCCCCTAAATGCTACTACCACAAGCCACCACCGCAAGCTATATTATACCATGGTTAGTACAAACTGCCCAAGTCGACTGCTAGGCCGCTTCGTGGTTTGAAGCCTACGTCAAGTCGGCGGCAACTACCAGCTTTCCCGCTGAGCGAATGCTTACTACAGCGACCCGATACACGCATGGTCAGTGCAGACTGGCCAAGTCGACTGCCAGGGCGCTTCGAGGTTTGGTGGCTACGTTAAGTCAGCGTTTGACAACCTGTTTCCCCCTGAGTGCTTACGGACCATGCGACCTGATACACGCATGGTAAGTGCAGTTTGCCTAAGTCGACTGCCAGGGTGGTTCGCGGTTTGGTGCCTATGTTTAGTCAGCGCCGACTGCTTTCCCCCTGAATGCTTATAGACCACCGTGTACTGATACGCGCCTGGTCACGATAGGATCGCACTGAGTCACGCCGGAAGTGGCGACGGTCAAGGCCGCCCGCAGCGGCGACGCGCGGCATCACCATTGTTTTAACAATTGCTCTTTTTGCGACATTTTCCATTTGTGGCAACTTGTTCTAAGCGTTGCGTTCGCGAAGGACGCAATTTTGATTATTAGCTGTTGCAAGTTTTTTTGGGTTATTGTGCTGGCGAACATCATTGAATTTTGATAGTGTTAGAGAAGGCTGAGGTAATGGTAGTTTTAACGTTTTATATATAAGGTCTTGGTCTTGGTCATGGTCTTGGTCATAAGGTCTTGTGGCAAAAGCCAGGGTAAAATAAAAAATGGATACGTACTTAAGATGACTGAATCATAGCTACGAAAGAGCGGTCCCTTCTCACACGTAAATATATTTTTATTCGAGCTAAATGTTCCTTGTACCTACCTAATGTTAACCTCTTCATTTAAAAACTGTGTCTGTGTCTGTGTGTTTTTCAAATATCAATGGATAAGAAATTTAATAAGAATAGAAGTGATACCTTAGTAAAACGTCTAAAACAGTAAATAACCTGCGGATTCCTATTTAAACTCAACAGTTCACGCATGAGATGCTGAATTGCCAAGAATTCCAAAAACAAAACCCGACTGATGAGCAAGATACCAGTAAATTACCAGCCACACAGTTTGCACTTGACGATAAAGAACGCAAAACTTGTCTCGCAGATCTTGTTTGGATGAAAAATGTCAAATAATCGAAACTGACGATCACAGTCACGTTTATTCAAGTAAAATATTATCATGTTAGCGATTTGTACAACCGTCCATAGCTCAAGGGTAACACAGTGGACTTCACACCGCCGAGCTTCGTATGCAAGTTCGTAGCAAAGAAAGCTCAATTTATGGAAGTTATACTCACTAGCTGTAGACTGTACAAAGCCGGTAGCTTGCCTGAATTGGCTGAACGTGATGGCATGGAGTCGGGCTTCTGACTGGAGTTTATACACGACAGGTGATTGTGAGATTATTTATAAAAAACTCTGAGGAATTCGTGTAGAGTTATTTTTATAGACAGAAAACATTCATTTTGTTGTTATGTTTGGAAAAACTTCTTCCTGCTCCGATTTGGACACGAACGATTTATTTGGTTTTATAAATAAACATCGCTCGGAAACATCTCATCTTCAATAGGATTTCGGTTTTTGAAATACCAGATTGATTGAACGGGGTAGGTAATAATAATGTCACATTTAGTTCTGAGAATCAACAATCTTTGGTTTTTTTTTCCGATTAGATGTCGCATTATTGGCAAGTGTTTCATAGATTTTTCGCACATTTTTGTAACAAGACAATTTCTAAAAGGCGATAGTTAGCACTAACAGCAAAAAGTTTTTTTAAAGGAAATTGTATGTCACGCCTGTTATTATTTAAATATAGATGCTTGTTATATTTAGTATCTAATTTTCATGGTAGGTAAGTCTTTTGTTCTGAATTTTGTTGTTACTATCATCAAGGGTGGACAAGCAAATAAATTATGAAACAAATTCACTATAGTTATTTAACAACCCTATCCGTTGCTTTTTCTTATATCATCACAACCCTTTTATTACTATTATCCTAAGTATTTATTCTAAAACCACTTAACAACAAACCCTGGCATAAAAACTGCAGACTGCTAAAAGGTCATCTAATAAATTTAATATTTAACGCCCAAAAAAGAGCAGAAGTCTACTACTATGGTTACTCTGTAATAAAAGCAACCATTTTTTCGAGTTAAAGCTCATTTCCATACTTAGAATTTCTTTATATTTCCCTTTAGAGACACCCGCAGTGGCTAGTTATTTTATGTAAACAGTTAAGCCGGTCCAAGGCAAGGTCGCCCGCAATGCGGAGTGGACACTGAAATATCACACTTTTATACCTTAAAACTTGGCTTGAGTTAATTAAAAATAAGTAATTAATAAGGTCATAGTTGTTTATTAATGATTGATGATGAATTCACTGTTTTGAACATGTTTTTTCGGAAAACGTTCATTCTATTTTTATCACAATTACAGATTTTAATACCTATTTGTAAATGTATCATACATTTGAGTGCTAGCACCCATAGTACATACAACTTCTGCTTAGTGTGGGGCCAGATAATCTATTTGCGAGATGTGCCAGATATTTATGTATTTTTAATTATTTTTAAGACATATACCTTATTTTATATTTTTAAGACATATACCTAAGGTACAGATTCTCCTGTGAAATACCGATTTCTATTTCAATTTTAATGATGATTGATTGAAATTATTTTTTTTCAATTTCATTTCTTTCACAAACTCAATTATTAATCCTATATTTTGACATCTCAAGTAACCTGTGTGTGTTGTTGTTGTTATTTAAGAAAAAAAATCATTTCATCTTATCAAGACACAAAACAACAGATTCTGTGATCATCCAGGAAACAGTATCTGAAATCACATGTGCGATGCCGATTTCCCAGTGCAAGGTCATCCGCAGTGCGGGCGGAGCAGACGGCCGTATCGATCGCTTCCCGGCGCAGCGGGGTGTGCACCCGCCTTTATAGCGCACGACCGCAGACACCTTTATGGTCTTAGACGGGAGATAACACGCAATCATTGGGCTAATTATGTTACAGGGCAAATAACGGTCTGTGAAGACATTTATTTTCTTTTTTTTTGGCGAAGATGCAATTTTATTTTTGTTTTTTCTTCATGGCGTATGCAACACTTGCTTATTATACTCGTAGTTGCATAGACAAGCAACACGATATTTGATTAGGAATTACCATACGATTTTTTGACACACAAACCGCAACAACACTACAACGGATAAATAAAAGGTATTTTACTTATACTGAAGCTAAGATGGTTTGTTCCCGTAAGTATAAACACATTTTAAGCTTGTCTATTCTAGGCTCAAAGAACTGTTTTTTTTTTTGGACGGTAAAAAGTTACAGCAGCCGATTCCAAACTTTCCCTGAACACTAGCCGTTCGGAGTCGTAGAGCAAAACAGTCTCTATATTTTGTAAATCCGCATCTACTCTAATTACTTGACGTTTGGTATGAGATAAATTGCTCATAGAATTAACATAAATTAACAGCTTTCCTACTGCAGTTTCTGGTGTGATCAGACGGTTTCTAACGGATTCGGATAACCTCTGGGCTAGTTTGATATTCATAGGGCGCAGCTGCGATCGGCAGTATTTCGATTTTAACTTCGTTTGCTGTCTGGCAGGTCGGCGGATTTATTCAGTACTAGTAGCCGCCTGTGACTTCGTCCGTGTGGACTTAAGTAAGAAAAAAGAGACATTTTTAAATACACTGTGGCCTATGTGTTATTCAGATGCATAAGCTACATTATTGTAAAGTTTTATTAGAATCCATTCAGTGGTTTTTATGTGACAGAGTAACACGGCACATCCACACATACAAACCTTTCGCATTTATAATATTAGTAGGATATTAGCAGCATTATGGTGGGTGGTGCAAAAAGGCTTTCGCGGTAAACTTCCGCTTAGAGGTCTATAATTTACTTGTACTTACGTCATGTTTTAAATAGCTGCGTGGCATTAAATATTCAGTTTTAAGCCCAACTTAGACAGATTGTGATTCGGTTTCCCGAAATATTACGCGAGTTTCTGATTATGGCCCATATAAAGAACACCATCAACAGTGGTACAAAAAGGCTTAAGTATTTTAATAACGTTAAAATTGGACTTAACACTTTTCATATTAGAAGTAGAAACCAAAAGTATCAATAACGATCGAGTTTAGTACTTTTACAATGAATGTGAAACAATTTACATTCTGTTATCATAATATAAAAAATACTTCATCCTATTTGTAACCAACTTTACCATCTTTTGAAAAGGGGATATCGTAACCGGCCCCATAATTTTTAAATGTTCCAATCAAAATAACAGCGAACAAATTAAAATAGTCGTATCGCAACAAACCCCATAGCACGTTGTAAAGCGCCCCATGGCGCGTAATCCCATGAGCCGTGGGGTGCGGGTTCCTCCCCTGTCAAGGTCGCGTACGATTCGTAGTATTTTTAGCCACCACCAGACGCCGTGGAGACGAAGGATTTATTTTTAGCTGAGGCGATAAAGGGCTGAAGGAAAGTGGATTAAGGAAGGGCTTATTCTGTTTAAGTGTTATAGTAGGAAAGATAAATACTTGTGTTTTTTGCTTATTTTGTCTTTTATGGAAACCGTTTACCGTCTATAGACAGAAGGTAAGAGTGAGGTCGGTAAAGCTACCGCGTTTCTTCTCCAAGTTTCTTTAATCTTAATATAACATGATTTTAGCTTCTGAAACTTTTGTTTGTAGGTGTCTACTAAATATAATGCGCTTAGTAGAGCTGAAAATATCATAGGTTAACTTTCGTTTTCAAAACAGTTTGTCTGCACCACTACGTATAAAATCAGATCACAGTGGATGCGGGCGACTGCGGACATAATCAATAAGTAATGTCATAACATCTACCGTTTCGAATCAGACTTTTATTGGCAGGTTAGTTATTATTATCACCAAAAACCAAATAAGTTCTAGGCCTAAAATTCAGCTGAGCACACTTGTATGAAACCGCCTCGTTTAGAGAAAGTCAAACAAAAGTGTTTTTATTTCCGAAAATATAATTCAGAATACAGCGTGACGTTTGTAGTCTCGGTTGAGATAACTTTACAGCTGACCATAAAGACCATCTTCCATAATTTTCCATAAAAGTTTATTTTTGTGCACAAATACAAGAGGAAATGACAAGAACTTAACCAAAAATGTTCTGCTAATATCGCCAGCAGCTGTTTCCAGCCAGACAAACTAGTGTGTCGAAAAGAAAACTTGAACGCCCAAAAAGATCGTTGAAAGTGAACCTGCTTTAAAACTTCCGTTTTTTTGTCACACGAGGATCCTACCTGAATCTCACATTACGACGGCATTGTTAACTTTTCCACGAAGAAAGTAAAACTTTTACTCAAACCTAGCTCAAGATATGTGTAAACATACATTTCTCTAAAGTACTTGTACGCGTGAAACCAAATGACACTAATATAATGTAACTCATTCATACGACAAGACAATGACCATACTTTGTTTCGGATTTCACAAAAACAATGTATTACAGGTTTGCCTCAAGGTAACTGTCAGTAACGTCCATACTAATACTTGCCTTAGAATTCGATTTCTCTAGTGGTTAATTAGTTCTGCAAAGAAAAACAAATGTTTTCTACAATATTTCAAAAACAAAATATATCATTCTGATCCTCTAGCGAGGAAGTAGCGTTAACAATCGATTATAAGTTTATAACCTATCGATAAATTGGGAACTGAGTCATTTTAACAAATTATTACTCGATACTTAATTTTATCTGCAGATCACATAAGCAAGCCTGCAAGAGTGGCTAGAACGATCTATTCCTTTCTAATACCAAAAACTAATACCAATGGTATTTGTTTGCTATCGTAAATAATTTTCTGTTCCGAACGAATACCAAATTTTAAATATTTCAATGTAGTTTTGGTATTCGTCCGGAATAGAAGTTAATTACGATTACAAACAAAATTTGTTAATACCAATGATATTTAATATCATTGGTATTACTTTTTGGTATTAGAAAGGAATAGATCGCTAGAACACTACTTTGTGTTCTCTCTGATAAAGAACCCAAGCAACCCGGATAACGGCAGTAACTCGCCCCTTTCCAATTTGGGTTCAAATCCCCTCGGCGAAATGTGGGCTTCTAATTGTTCCGTTCACCATGTCGGGAACAGTCAATGAGTCTGTCTAACACATTTAGGATGTCTTTTGGATATATAGGATGTAATTTCCATAATAAGAAAAATAATACGCATCAGGGCTCTGATGCTCCCACTACGGACGATCAGAGGGAGTAGTAGGGGTTTTAGTCGGTAGGGCCACTGGTATACCACCTTTCCAGTGGAGAGTCCGACATAACCCGTCCGTCCACCGGTGGACGGGTATGCGTAAGGCATTTACCCGACTTTAAAAAAAAAAAAAAAGGCTCTGATGCTGTTTGTACTACACCAAAGTACAAATAAGGAAAACAGCTGATTGTCTTCGTTCCCAGCCTTGGGACCGTATCACCGATCTCGTTTACGTGTTTGCTGCGTAAGTGAATCAAGGTTGTCACCTGTCGCTGGCCGCATTGACGGCTAGTGTCATCGCATTGCCATGGCCTTGTCACTTAACCCTGTATGGTTATTCTAGTTTAGAATTTGCGGTGTGAACGCCGACCAGGGCCCTAAGTCTGCTAATTTTAAAACGCAACAATTGAATCGTAATTGAGTCTCAATTGTCAAATTCGACATATTTTTCATTAGCCGATTGAGACTCAATTACGATTCCATTCGAGCGTTCTAAAATCAGCAGACTTGGGGCTCTGAAATAAAAAAACAAAAAAACGGATTTAGTTAATGTCATGCGTTATAAATATAAAATAGTTTGCTTATTCTTGCATGTAATACAATGGGTATTTGATGGGTCTAATAGTCAACATCTAATGTAACATTAAATCGACTAAATTAGGGAAAAACGTTGCTGAAGTTCTAAGACCATTTCATGACAAACGCAGCGTTGGACACCCAAGGTAGACGGCCAACCTGATGACGGGATTTTCCTCGGGGTAGGTTATTCTGAAAATTGATGAGCGATGAACACCAGCTTCCAGGGTAAAGATCACAAAAACTCAACTAAATATATGATCTCAGTGTTCTAACTATACCTAAAAGCAAGAGTACTCCACATCGACAAATTATTTCTTGCTCAAAAACGGTAGATGCAATTAGTACATAATAAATGATTTAAATAGGATTTGCGGTTTGTTGTTTTCCCAAATTGAAACACTCTACATTCTACAACTATTATTTTATTTACGAACACAGGTAATTCTATGTATCACCTTTTTATTAAAGATATCTATGATCAAAGGCGTGTACTCTAGTGATAAACAATATCAATAAATAGCATTGTTGGTCTAAGTACCTACTTGTAGATACAGGCCAATTTATAACAAAGTATTAGATAGGAGAGATATGAGCAGATCTATTGAATCTACATGAATATGAGCGATAACATTCGCTACTTCCATCATAGTCTATATCAGAAACAAATAAATTGCAACTATGGCCTTCATTTAACATCTCGCTAAACTTCTGGACTCAACTATCAGGTTGACTGGTAGAGAATGCCATATGGCATTAAAGTTCGCTTATTGTACCCTATTTGTGCAATAAAGTTTAAATAAATAAATAAATAAATGAGGAAGCACGACCCATACTTCAACATGCGAACTCAATTCAGATAGGTAATTGTAGAGTTGCAAGATTTGTGTAACACCTAGCTGCCTGATGTTATCAAGACGCCCTAAGACCTGCGATTAGACTTAACGACCAAATGCTTAACGTACTTTACGCAGCTAGAGATTCCTGGAAACCTCTGTTCGTCCTGTGGTGGCCCTGGTGCTCACTCATCCCATTCGACGACCGATTTGGTGTAATTGTTGAGAAGTCGACTACTACACCAAAGGTCGCAGGTTCGGCCCCCGCACAGTACAAAAATTGGTGTGCATGATGTCTGTTTGTATTCGTCTGGGTGTTTCCTATGTATATTATGTATGTATTTACGAAAGAAACAGTATTTAAATATGTTAGTCGGTTGCCTGGTATCCCATAAAAACGAGCTCATCTCGGGTCTAGGTGGCGCTGTGTGGGATAATGTCCAGGGATATATTCCCGACCCGGCGATCATTGCCAATCTATTGTCACAATTGAGCTACAGGAACGTCTATATTTCATTTCAACTGAAAAAATATAAATCAATAAATAATATCCTACAAGAAGAACATAATAAATGAACAAAATAGCTGATCAAGTTAGTTCCCAGCCTTGAAGGCAATATCGCAGACCTGCTCATGTTTCCATTAGGTGCGCAGTGACATGCGGTGTGAGTTGTCATCGTCGGCCTTGTCAACTGCGTGTCAAATGGTATTTAAGTCTACAACAAGTACCTACTACTTAAGAACTCGTTACTAGTTTGAACAAATGAATAATCATTAGGACCACAGATATAATAATAATCACATGTTGATACTTGTTACTTTAATTAATTAATAACATATTTTTGTATCAACTAAACAGGTAGTTAATACAAATACCTATAATATGTTATTAATTAATTATAAGAGACCAAATGGCCCACAGCAGAGCAACGGCCGCCCCCTCCCTACTCCTCTTTGGCCGATCTTGCGCTTTTGCGGGCCAATTATCCCCAAACGAGCCAAAAACATAGAGCTAAAATATTGTTAGGTAGGTACTCCTTCCCTCTTTGTTCCAGCCAGGTAAAAAAACAAAAGAAGGCCTTCAAGAAGAGAGTGAACAGCCATTTCTTAGGCCAGCATGTAGGTACCACCTTAGACCACATCATCACTTACGATCAGTTAAGATTGTGGTCAAATACGCGCCCAACTAAGTTATAAAAAATAAAAAGAAAGAACCGTTGTACGTCATGGGGTCACCGGATACCTACAAACAATTTATAATAAAACAGTAAATAGTACTATCATCAGGGTATCAAGGTGAAAGATGATTCGATGGCCAACATTGTTTTTTATTTAATATTGGCATCCTATAATTTATTTACTGTCTCATCTCACGTCTTCTCACATTGTCGTCGTAAGTGTTCAAAAGCCTGACAACCACGAGCGTCATCGCCGCGGCCTTGTCAACCTCGTGTCATAATGTGACAAGCGCTACAAACCTGCAAAGGTCAGTCTACGCGCGTGTACTGTCACAGTTTAAGCATGAATTGGTTGAAACAAATGAATGGGCTCTCGTATAAAAAAGTCGAAACCCAACAGTTAATTAATCAGTCGCCCATATCTACTAGACTTAATATTATGGCATTCCTAATTTTAGTGGAACTTTTATCTCAAGAGCATGATGAAAAACCCAACTATAGCTAACAGTGTGTTCATCCCGACGAATTGTATACTGGTAGACAATGATTTTAGCATAAATTCAGCCTATTGCATTTCTTTGCGCGAAAAAGGAAGATACGAAATTTGGACAAAGGTCTTTTGTAACGTACCAAACTAAATTCGCAAGTTACATTTTATGTGTAACTAGCTCACCCGGCGAACTTTGTTCCGCCTTAAGGGCAATAAATAAAAAAAAGTCAAAGAAAAGAAAAGGAAAATAAATAAAAGTATCCTATGTCCTTCTCCTGGCTCTAAACTACCTCCATGCCCATTTTCAGCTAAATCGGTTCAGCCATTCTTGAGTTATAAGTGGAGTAACTAACACGACTTTCTTTTATATATATAGATTGTTAATCAAAAGCGTGCGCAATGATTTTCTGTAGATTACCGCAACATTTAGCATATGAGTTCACAACAAGGAGGTCGAAGTATTAATAAGAAGTGTTACGCTTCAATTGTAACTTCTGTTTATTAATTATTATTAATATGAAATTAAAATACCTCTCTATATGTCAGGAAAAAATATTGCAAAAAAACATATCCAGTAGAATTTATGACATACGCTTGACGATAAAAAATAGGTGTTGATTACCGAGGATTGGCAGGTTGTCAATTATAGGTAACTACCGTATTTTAAAATTTAAATTGACATGGGAAGTTATTTACTAAGTTTTGACAACTGAGATATTTGAGGCCTGTTTAAATTAAAATAAAAAGTTTACGCACGTATACAATTACAAACAACTGATGATAGAATCAGTAATTACTATTACATTATCTAAAGGTAAGTAACATTAGTTACAAAAACCCTCAGAATGTTCCATATTACATTAACAATACATAACATAACATTTAATCTCTTAATTTCTCTGTCTGACTGTGTGGTTGGTCAAGCCATTTTACTATACTTTGTTTGCAATAAAAAAAAATAGAAATGGAAATCTTCCATAAAAAGTTTTCAGGGTACAAAAAATACCCACTCAAACCTAAGTTGCGCAATATTACTTCATAGTCAAGGCTCACCGCGTCATCATCATGATGGTCAAATACCTTTAGCGAGCCACCAAATGCCATGTCATAGCGAGATGCTTATCTAACGACATCAAAAATACCGCCATGACCCTGGGTGCGATAGGTACCAAAGGACAGATCACTGGTTTACTAGAAATATTACCTAATACAATAACAGCCATTTATTAGTACAGCCAGCAATGATTTTAAGTAACTTGACAGGTTCAAGTACATATTTTTCTAAAGAAAACCAGAAAAAGACATTTGGTCATGTTGGCATCAGGCAGGACTTGAACCCGCATCTTTCGCAAGCCGGGCGACTACACTACCAATTATGCTACCGAGACCATTAACAGACCGCCCGAATCTTTCTGGTATATTTTGCCCTATGAGCCAGGGTGATTTCATCAATGTTATAGGCATCCACCTCTAACACTCGGAAGAAATATTTTTTCAAATATTTAACTCCCGATTAAGATGAAAAAAGCTATTACTATATTTTATTATTGTTTTTAGCATTTTCCATGCAGTATCTTTCTAAAGAAAACCAGAAAAAGACATTTGGTCATGTTGGCATCAGGCAGGACTTGAACCCGCATCTTTCGCAAGCCGGGCGACTGCACTACCAATTATGCTACCGAGACCATTAACAGACCGCCAGACAGAGAAAGATACTGCATGGAAAATGCTAAAAACAATAATAAAATATAGATCATATTTTATTTAACGCGACTGTAATAAGCTTTATTCAATGTTTACTTTAAATTCTTAAGACTCGCGCATTCAATATGACATCATATGGAAACTGTTGCATTTAATATTATGGTATTCATGTCTATTAATAAGTATGTTTTGTTTGTTAATTAGATTTGACGATTTAAGAGTACTTTGTAACAGGTCTATTTAAATAAATCTATTTTTGATTTGATTTAATAACTTCAATTACTTGAATTTTTTTTGGACATTGAGTACCTACGTCAGCACAAAAAGTAATATATAATCGTTTGTTTTTTTTTTGTTCCTTACCAACTGGCCACTAATACGTTTTCAAAACGATACGTACGAGTACAACGCACAATCTCTTTAGCACTTGTCTCTAAACACACGGGACATTATTCATTTCCAGAGTCAAAGCAATAAAGCTTATTTCCTTCTGATTTCTTAGTCGATAACGTCACAGAGAAGCCTTATTGCAGCTACAACAGCTTTTATTTATAGAATTAATCTCTTTGCTACTGGTATTACGTAAGATAATAGCTTGCATCATGCATTATCGTATTCATTAACTCATAATAGGAAACAATTTACAAGTTGTTTACTCAGAAAGGCTAACTTCGATTAACATCTAACGGCTGACACTAAATATTTGAAATAAATATACTAATAAGGACTAAGGTATACTGTTTTGATAAAATATCGAATTGACTCGAAAACGGTAATCGTCGTTGACTCTATCACCAACAAGCCACAGGCACCTTTAGAAGTGACTCCTACTAATATTATAAATGCGAAAGTTTGTATGTGTGGATGTGCCGATTTGCTCTTTTATATATCCTTCTTTTTAACCCAAGTCCACGCGCCGTTTATAATATAATCTATTTCTGCAGTCCGCTGAGGACCCGTTTGAATATCTCAGTCTCTTTTTTGGAAATTTAATACCCGTAACGAAGTATTTGCAACAAAGATACTATCAATAAATGATATAAGACAATTCAGCTCATTTTTAAAATTGTATTACTAATGATACCACAGCCTGTATGTTTATTTAAAAAGGAACCTTAATATAGTCCTTGATCTTGGCCTTGGAAGTTCAGTAGGAAAACAAATAGAGCATTTAAATTACATAATAAGTCACCATTTTGAGTTCGGACGTGCCTGCAGTCAGCTTGGGTCTGTGGAAATACAAATAGACCCAACTTTTTACGTTTACAAGTTAAAAATAAATAAACCTTACAGATAAGTAGTAAAAAGATTGGTACTTATCTGAATTTAGGTACGTACCAAGGGATAATTACCTCACCCTCAGATGCTATCTTCAAACATGTACTGTCCGTTTTAATCCCACAGCTGGGAAAAGGCCTACTACCGGTATCAAGGGTAAATATTATGACAACACCCTGTAAATGTATTTTTGTGCAATAAAGATTATTTATCTTTTTTATCTTTTCTTATGACATAAATTATGTCAAGTTAAAGCTAATGAATTTCAAAAGGAACCGACAGTGTCAATGATTATTAATTAACCAATGTCACATCTAATAATATCTCATTTGACATGTATACCTTGATCTTATAAAGGAATTCATATCCTCAACCAAATCAAAATCATGACTATGTAGTTTGATGTTCAAGTATTAAAAATTTTATTTTTTTAAAATATTGTTGTGTTCAAGCCGCTTGGAACGGGTCGTTTTAAAAAACTATGCGAGAACTATGGAAACATATGGCTTTGAATGTTGAAGATTAAGAGAAAAGTACACTTTTTTTTTCAGATTTTTATTATTATAAGTTTGTTTTTCTCACTTCAGCCAGATTCTGTTAATGTAGAGTTTGTAGGAGTAGAGCATTTTTTTACTAACATTTATTTGGTTTAAGGATCTTACGTTTTCTACACACAAGATCTGTCAATATCAAGCAGTTATCTCACCAATGTAAATATGTCCATTGTAGAATCTGTCGTACATGATATGTGGAATCTGTCGATATTCGAGTGCGATGTTAAAAGTAAGAATATGTCAAATGTAGACAAAAACGTTTTTTCGTATAACTATACGAAAAAACGTTTTCTCTTCTTCTTCTTTTGCTTTTAACTAAAAGCAAAGAATTTCTTATGGAAGCTACATCATTCAGCCGTAGTTCATAAGATTTGCCAACTATGCAAAAATAGGCGACTCTAGTTATAGCCCCCATACTATACAGACAAGGTTGAATTGGGTACTAAGTATAAAGTACGAGCAAAACCTACAAGGTAATAGTTACTTACCAACCTAAGAACACAGTCCCCTGCAATAACTATTTATCAGTTAACAACATCTACTGTGGCTTCGAGTCAACCTTAACAGGATCCTAGATTAGGAATCCCACTGCATCCACAATATTACTTACAGCGTAAACACAATTGTTAACGACGCGAAGCCGTAATCAAATAACTTCAGTAAGAAAGTCCTGGACCAGCCAGTTTCACCATTTAAAGCAAATATTAAGACCATAAAGCAAGAGATAGTATCTGTGGAGATTAAAACACCGTGTTCCCGTCCCTTCGAGCGGTGAACTAATGAGATGGAGCGATTTGAGTGATACCGAGCCGGGAAAGTGAGAGGACATCACAATCATCATATCAGCGGGCTAGGGCTTGGTGTGGTCTGAATTAACAAAGATTCAAGTGTAAAGTAGGAAAAAAACAAAGGACCGTCACCAAATCTACGTTTGAAATCCATAAAAACAACAGACAGTCACGTCAGAGCAACCTATATCAACATAATCCGCGTTGGAATTTTTTTAAACAAAAGGCGATCGCTGCGGGACAATCTATGGTAGAGTCCTAAAAACAATTGTATTCACTAACATCAACTGTTATCGTCGATGAAAATATGAGATTTAAGGAAGAAATAGCAATTTAGTAAACATTCAAACGTTAACCTATAAATGATGACAATGATAAATAATTGTATCTTAAGCTGACGGAGAAACAATGAAATGAAAAATTGAATTAATAAACATCAGAAATATGATAACCCGCCTCTTAAAATTATTCCTAAGAATTTTCATGTAGCAGAAAAGTCAACCCCTTTCTCGTTAAGATATTGCGTGTGAGGCGAACTGCAATGCATCGTTTTTCACCACTGACAAGGAGGACAGGCTTGTTAATGATGGTTGCCCTGAGGGAAGAGGATATTACGGAACGCCCTTGTCGAAGGGGCATCTGGATACAATTTATGGAGTTTTTGACTTAGCAAATCGATACGATTTATTTTCAAATTTCTAGTTATTAAAGATAAGCTTGTATGAGTCTGGGTCTAATCAAGCAGTCAGGAAAGTCAGTTTGAGATTTTGCAATACTTTTACTTAATTTTGGGTATGTAATTAAATAATTTGGCCATTATATTAAAGAAATTAACAAATTTCTTATAAGTAGTAAAAACGCGCCGTTGGATTATTTTCAAAATATAGATCGACTACGATGATGAGGTGTGCAGCGGACTTTGCAGCTCAAAAAATATCGACTTTTATTGCAGGCGGTTTTTCTGCATTTATTCTTCTGATTTGACACTATTCCAAGCCATTTCAGCTAACGGAATTAGATCATTTCATTACTTTTATTTTCTCTTCTTGGTGCAAATCGTCTTGCATACTTACAAATCAATAAAGCAAGCAACATATTAATTATTTCACACCGTAAGGAAAGACTATTACGAGTATACTCGTACAAATGATACAGGTTTTAGAAATGGAGAGAATAGTGCGTGCAGAATTAAAATAGGCATTATGTGGAATTTTGAGAACCCGTATAAAGGCTTGATAGCTATTAGCAGTACCTACCTAGGAAAAACAGTTTTAAATAGGCATGGGCCCGCATGGAAATGCTTGATAAGGTCGTGAATTGTTTTTGATAGGCGTCAACGAAACGTTCAAATCATCGTTTCACAAATGGCACGGTTGGTCTCCGACGAACCCACGAGTTGGGAACCCACTTGCTTTGCAACTAAGAAAAAGTGCAAACTTTTCGTTTGCGGTAAGTAGTTAAGGATTCTTTCGATTGAGACCTACTATTCTTATTCTGAATAACTAAATAGCATTAATGCGTGAGCGGTGGCTATTGAAGTATTTTTTATTGCTTCCACTCAATTCCCGAGATTAACTACCGAAATAATAATAATAAACATCGAGCGCACCATCAAGACCACCGCCCGCTCCTTCACCTAGCTCGTCGTCGGTAGAGGAGTATGGAACTCCTTTTGAGACCGCGGCGAGCTCAAGTTCCAGTGAGGAGAGCGGGCCACCGCCGCCACGACCGCCGCGACCACCTGCGCGACGTGGACGACGACCGCTGCCGGCACGCTTGGGGCCTGTGGGGCAATCTGCCCCGCGCGGGGCTCCCGCTACCGGTGGTGTAGTGCGCCGCATGCGATGGACGAGAGATATAAATCTTAACTGCATGCGCGCCTATTATGGGGCTACAGAGGGAGAAACTTTCATGTCTGCGTATCGTGACCGGTTGCTGCCTCTGTTTCAGGCCCTTGAACCAACTTTGGCTGTTTCCGCCCAACGATTATCGGATCAAGTGCGGGCGATCCAGCGTCTGCAGATGTTGGATCAACCTACCCTTGATCGGTTGCGCCTGGAAGCGCTTTCAGTTCGCGCGTCTCCTGCCTTGACGCGGGACCTGCCTGATACGATGCCGATACCGGTATCGGCTCCCGAAGCGGTTTCGGTAGCGTCACGGATAGATCCCAGTGTCAACGGGGAGACCAGTGCGAACGCAAGTGTGAGTATCCAGGCTAATGAGCAATTGAGGAGGGCTTTGGAGGACGCGATTTTGGAATATCGTTCCACTATTGCCTCGAGGCCGCGGTTACCTCGTTTGCCTACTAATAGACGCAACCTAGCGTTAATGGGAGCCTTAGACGCTTTGCTAGCTCCGTACTTACGGACTAGTGAAGATTTAGTTGATACTCACTCGATTTTGTACTGCGGGGCCATTACGGCGTGTCGTGTTGCTCGTGTCAAGTTCCCGGACTCTGACCGTGCGGCACGCCCCGTCACAAATGTACCCGCATGGCAAATGAGAATCGAGCGGCGTATCAACACGTTTAGGACTCTCATTGCAAAGCTGGTCTGCTTCAGCCGGGGAAATAATCGTCCCCGGGTCATGCGTTACGTGAACCAAGCCTTTGCTGGAACCGGTATTCGGCCCCAGCAATATTTGGCTTGTGTCACGGAACGAATTGATTTTCTGAAGCAGAAGGTCTATGCGTGGGCAAACCGTATCCGTCGCTACAAGGCGCGTGTGGATAGGTACTCGCAGAATCGCCTCTTCCAAAGTGACCAAAGGAAGGTGTACCGAAACTGGGAGAGAACCGATCAACGTGTGAATGGTGGTCAACGACCTGATGCTAGTGACATGATTGACTTCTGGCGCAGCATCTGGTCGGTGCCTGTCGAGCACACGGAGGGCGATTGGATGCGCATTGTTGAGCATGAGTGCGAGTCCATTGAAACCATGGGGTCAGTCATTATTGATCCTGAAGACGTCAGTTGTGCAATCCAAATGGCTCAGAACTGGAAAAGTCCTGGTCCGGATGGCTTGCACAACTTCTGGATTAAGTGGTTTCGATGTTCGCACTCATGCTTGGCCATGCAATTCCAAAAAGCTCTTGAAACCGGTTCACTTCCTAGTTTCATGACTACTGGTGTCACCTTCCTTTTATTCAAATCAGGTAGTACCTCGGAGGCTAAAAATTATAGACCCATCACGTGCTTGCCTACCATCTACAAGCTCCTTACATCCATTTTAGCAACAAAAATCAACGCACACATTGTTGCGAACAAAATTTTGGCCGCTGCTCAGAACGGATGTAGGGCTGGGTCCCGAGGTACTAAAGAACTCCTCCTCATAGACACGACCATTTGCCAACAAGTCCGGCGGAGCAGGAAAGCTCTTTCTACTGCCTGGATTGACTATAAGAAGGCCTATGATTCGGTGCCTCATTCATGGCTTGAGAGGATTTTAGAGTTGTATAAAGTAGATACAACTTTGAGATCTTTTCTAGGCACATGCATGAGGCAGTGGATCACAGGCCTCTGTCAACCAGGTAGTGGAGACGGTCCCCCTGCCCCGCAGGACTTGATAAGGATTAAGCGAGGTATCTTCCAAGGTGATAGTCTGAGTCCATTGTGGTTTTGCTTAGCTTTGAATCCTCTTAGTACCTTGCTGAGGGATTCAGGGCTGGGCTATCGGCTTCGTAGAGGGTCATTTCTCATCTCTTGTACATGGATGATCTGAAGTTATTTGCACCAAAGCGCCAGATTTTGATGGAATTGCTAAAAGTCACAGAGGTTTTTAGCAATGCCATCAAGATGGAGTTTGGTGTAGATAAGTGTGCGGTCATGCATGTACAAGAGGGGAGGGTTGTAGATTCTCCGAGCCTACAACTCTCTGAGATAGTGACACTCCATTCCCTCTCTGAAACCGAAACCTACAAATATCTTGGTATGTCGGAGTCGTTAGGTATATCAGTAGGGGACGTCAAACAATTGGTGAAGGAACGTTTCTTTAGTCGCTTGACAAAGGTTCTTAGGAGTTCTTTGTCGGGTGGCAATAAGGTCCGCACCTTTAACGGTTGGGTGATGCCCTTACTAATGTACTCCTTTGGCATACTAAGATGGACTCAGACCGAGCTGGACGCCCTGGATATACGAGTCCGAAAACTGCTCACAACGTACCGCATGTTACACCCACGGTCGTCTGTTATGAGACTGTACATTCCGCGGAAGGTGGGGGGTCGTGGCTTTTTGAATGCTAAGAACCTTCATAACCGCGAAGTGTGCAGTCTTAGGAGATTTTTCCTAAACAACGAGTGTGGGATGCACCGCGACGTTGTGGCAGTTGATAAAGGCCTCACGCCGCTCTCCTTAGCAAACGAGAACTGGCGACAACTACCGGTGCTCAGCACTGATGATCGCAGGGACATATGGAAGAGTAAG
The DNA here is from genome assembly GCA_950022985.1 of Udea ferrugalis. Lineage (NCBI taxonomy): Eukaryota > Metazoa > Arthropoda > Insecta > Lepidoptera > Crambidae > Udea > Udea ferrugalis. The sequence continues at coordinate 3,818,319 of OX465521.1, forward strand.
GAGCTGCACGGGAGGTTCTATCGGGCCTTAACAGGGCCTGATGTGGATTTCTCTGCATCGGTGAACTGGCTACGTTTCGGGGACCTCTTTGGGGAAACCGAGGGTTTTGTCTGTGCAATTGCTGACGAGGTTATCAAGGTGAATAACTACCGGAAATATATTATGAAGGACGGTACGGTCGACATTTGTCGGGCATGCCGCCGTCCTGGCGAATCCATTCGCCATGTTATTTCCGGTTGTTCTCACCTTGCTAATGGCGAGTATTTGCATAGACACAACCTAGTAGCCAGGATTATTCACCAGCAACTTGCTCTTCAATATGCCCTTGTCGAGTCGGAGGTGCCGTACTATAAGTACGCACCGGTGCCAGTTCTCGAAAATGGTCGTGCATTGCTCTATTGGGACCGCTTTATCATCACGGACAGGACTATTGTAGCCAATAAGCCTGATATCGTTCTGGTAGACCGGTCCCAGCGCCGGGCAGTGCTCGTTGACATCACCATTCCGCATGACGATAACCTCGTGAAAGCTGAGAAGGACAAACTCAGCAAGTACCTTGACTTGGCTCACGAGGTGACCGCCATGTGGAGTGTTGATTCGACGATCATTGTTCCGATAGTTGTTTCGGCTAATGGCCTGATAGCGAAGAGCCTCGACCAACACCTTGAGAGGCTCTCGCTAAAGGGTTGGATCAAGGGTCAGATACAGAAGGCGGTTCTCCTGGATACGGCACGTATTGTCAGGAGGTTTCTTTCTCTGCAGCCCTAACCACCGGCAATTTGAGCCCTGCCCGCCCCGTTGTCGGTGGCGCTCTAGGTTTAGGTTTTTATAGCATTTTTATAATTCATTGTTTTGTAGCTTTAGCCCTTGAGTTTTATAATTGTAATTATTTTATTTTTATAATTATAATTCTTAAGTTTTTAAATTGTTATAAACCTTTGTTTTATGAATGTGCTGTACAAATTTTAGACCTAAGACTTACAATAAATAAAGAGAATAATAATAATAATAAACCCGCAGGGGCGGCTCGTATTAGAGCTGTTGGTGCGTTACGACACCACGGGTTAACCCGACGTTACCGCAGGGCAGCTTGTGGCGAGCTGTTGGTGTGTAGCGACACCACGGACCCGAGTTCCCCCGAGAGTCGGTCAGGCCCTCCATCTCCGCTTGCCTTCACTGGCCGGCTGGAGTGAACCCCAGCGGGGGCCGCAGGACTCTCACCTCTGGCTTGCCTTAACCGGCCGTCCGGAGTGGGGCGTTAGAGCTGAATGCTCGCAGGGTGGAAGTGAAAGATGCCTAAGTCGCGAGTTGGTGAGGTGGGAAACCACCTCGCAGAAAGCGGTGCACACCTCTCGACACCCTGAGCCGCTCACGGCCATGTTGCCGCCTTTGCTGACCCTATGCGTCAGCACCTATAGGTAGCCCATTTAGTGAGCGGCTAGTCACCGTCTGCCAGGAGAGTAAAAATTGAGACATTTTGCATGGCAGACGTCCGTTGTCTCAGGCAATAGCCCAGTTAGCCGGTCCACCAAATATTCCCCTCCATAGCCTGGTTTTTATTGCCCTTTTTACTTATTTTCACAATAGTCCTTGCATTTTCCGGGTGTTGTCTTTGGGTAGATTTTCATAATTTATCAAGAGACAAAACCCGGCAGATGTACACATTGCAAATTAGAGTATACGGTACCAAAAAGCCTCTACGTGTTGGCTTCGGCCCCACGCAAGCTTCAAAGGACCGGATTCCTATGGATCCGTGAATTTAAAAGTACCAACATAATAATAATAAAAAATATTTATTTTCTCAACACAAATATCGTAAACCTTAGAAGCCAAAACAAAATTGCAACAAAATTAGAACTTGTGTGAGACTGACGCCTGTGATAGGTATGAGCAGTGTTATGGGTATGAGGTCGGTGCAATAGCGCCGTGTACACATTGAGGTAAATATTACTATTTAATATTACTAATAAAAACACTATTTCTATAAATGGAGGTAAAAATTCTACATCATCTTCTGGAAGAAATCTCTTTTTAGCGAAAAGCTCATCTGTACTTTTATTTTCCTAAATGTTATTGTCATTTTGTGTACGAACCAATAAATAAGGTAAATAAATAAAAACTGTATCTACAAACAAATATAGTGTCTTTTTGTATTTAAAACGAAAACAAAGATACTTCCTCCTTTACCTATTCCTTCACGAACTCGTTAAAACAACACTAAATTGCAGCGTTATTTCCGTCATGAACGCTGTAAACACAGTGATCATTGATACGATGGTCAGCGGAAGGGCTCGGGGCAGTAACACGAACAATCTTTATTCAGCAAATATTCACCGGCATTACATAATATCATCTCATCGAGTCATAAAGCCTTTGTAAATTTTTAGAAAATAATATAAATATCCCTGGACATTATTCCACACAGCGCCACCTAGCCCCAAAGAGAGCTAATTAACGTCGTATTATGCGGTAGAGATCGTCTAAGCTGCATTCACCGCATCTACGCACTCAAGAGTGCTTGTTTGTAAGCGTAGTTCAGCTTAGACGATCTCTACTAGATAACGGAAGCACATTTTATTTGTTCATTCATTATTTATTGCAGAACAATGATGGTGAGGATTGCCTGAAAAGACTCAAGACAGGTAAACATGGAAGAGGGGCAGAGAGGCCTTTGTGCAGCATTGGGATCCCAAAGACGAATTTGGATTTAGATAGGAATGAAGGGTACAAGAGGCGGACTTAATGGTCTCCATCAGTTGACGGTAGAACAGCAGCAATTTGTATGGAAAAAAACAACCGGTTCGATAGCCGTAGTTAAACGCTTAGTTGAAAGCGCCCTAAGTGGTAAATGGTAGTAATGATATCATTGCATTAGTGAATAAAATAAATCCAAAAAAACTTGATATAGAAACTTAATGTACTCAAACTCTACAGCACAAGCCATGACCTTCTTGTACAGAAGGACAGAAAAGGCCTAACAAAAAGTCGTCTTTTGTTTTCACATGTTCAATAATGTTCATGTTTTTTCTGCCCAAACAAAACCTTCGGTGCAATAGCGCCGTGTACACATTGAGGTAAATATTACTATTTACGCGGTTGCAAAACAGTGACCACCTGTCCTTACATCCGACGGAGTGTTTAAGCAGCTGACATCGTAATTCATTTAGAGATAGCATTGAATTCAATTTACGACTACAATAACACTCAATGCTTGAATACTGGCTGGGAAAGTGCGCTTGCTAGAGAACGTGCGTCTGTAAAGAGTTGGATTATAATGGGGTATTTCACAGAATACTAAATTATACAAATGTACGTTTGTTAGTTTCTTGATGATGTACCTATAGTTGTCATTAAACATTGAAATAAACTAAAAATACACTGACTAATACAAGGTGAGTTTGCAATAAGGGATTGCCTAATTTTTTCAATAAGCTCTTTAGAACAATATAGCGTATTTTTCCATGAATGAAGTAAAATTACTGAATTTAAAAAAACACATTACAGAAAACTGATTATATTTTTTTACGGAAATTTATTCAGTTCCTGATACCAAGTCACTCCTAAAAATTTGTCAAGTACTTGCAAAATCACCCTGTATAATACTTATTGTGAAAAAATATTCCAAATGGGGTATTTAGAGGACTGGATGCGGAAAGCTCAGAACCTGGAGTTGTGGCGCACTTTGGGAGAGGCCTATATCCAGCAGTGGACTATGACAGGTTGATGATGGTATTCAGAGGTACAATGACTGGTGAGGTCTTGGCGAACGTAACATTCAGAAACCCACACTTCGCCGATTTGAATCTAACATAGCAAGGAGCGAGCCTACCACCGTAATCCTTATTGATAAGGTTTATATTAGTGTTTTTTATTACCGGAGAGTAAGCGGCAATTTCTCGAACAAAATGGATTATTCTAAAATTTCAAAAAAACACTTTTGTTTTAAAGAATATATTATAGTATGCAAATGCCCTAAGTGTAAATGCCAACATTAATTTTAAAGGAAGGTTATAAACCGATTAAAAACTGTCAAGAACCCAAACAAAATTAATGATTGACAAAACACTAAACGGCACTTACTGTCCAATCAGCACGGCCAGTTTTGCAATGTTATCTTCGGCGACACTCGCAAGTCTCATATCTCTTGCATAATTCGCCGGTAAGTGCCATGCGCGCGCGCAGCTTTGGTTTGATACGCAACGAGATCCTCGCGTCAATGCCAGATTGCACGACTTGATGACGTACCATTTATGTTGTAATTTTTTACTTTTGTCAAGTGATCCAGCTTTGCCTGTCTCTGCAAAATGTGAGCTCTGAATGATCTGTTCAAGATGACGGCAACAATCAGTGTGCCTCTCTGACTACCCCGTATGGGATACAGTCGTAAGGGTTTGCTTTGCAAAGCTGGAGTGATTAAACTTAACACTTTGTAAAAAGTTTATTGCTATGCGAAAACAACTTTCAGAGAAGTTTATTTAGCCCATGTAAAGCGCAAAACTGTTCACAAAGTCAACCAAATAAGTATCAAACGAAACACTCGTAGACCTGTACTTCTTAAATCGTTCATTAAATCACATCTAAAGCCTGACAGTAAAAGGAGAGAAAGAGTTTTCAAAAACCTCCGGGACATTAAGGCTCTGTTTTAAGCTCTGATTGAACAGAGCTGTTACTGTTGGAGTCTGGAACTAATATTATACATACTTAAAAACTTAAAATACCTAAAGTCAACCTTCAATGACATTCATAAATAAGATCTTTATCTCTAAATACGATGTGTAAGCTGTTCACTCTTGTGAATATTTATCTTGAATTGTTTGAACGACTAAGCGGTTATGAAGGTATTCATTTTTAAAATCGTTATCTCTCTTTTGCTTCAATTTTGGATTCAGTCGTAAACGTTCCCAGCCCGTTATCGAATTAATAAAATGTACCACCATGATTACTTGTATTTTCAAGAATGATTGATACCTTTTCCTTGCACTGCAGTTAGATAGGCCTCTTCAATGCGTGTTTTCCCCTTCGGACTTAGCATGTATTTATGCGTCCTTAATACCCGTACGAGCGACTTCCGCTCTCGATCTAGAGATAAGGTCCTCCGCGCCCTCTCCCTCATTTGGCGTGAAACTCGCCTCTCATTACGCCCTACAATGTTAGATAACACTAACAAATAAAGTCCAGGTTCTTAATTGGGCTATTTTAGAGGGTGTGCCGAACAATATCGAACAGACACATTAAGTTGTAATGTGTCTGTTCGATATTGTTCGGCACACCATCTAGAACAAACATGAACAAAAACCTGTCCGAATTGTCATTCGATATACTGCCAATTTTTAAGTGTAGTTTTTAAGCAAGAAACAAGGCAAGGGCAAACAGATCTGTTTGAAGGGGAAGGTCATAGACAAATTTAAGAAGTCCTCAGCAAGGGTCTAGTCAAGCAAGATTCCTTTTTAAGAGACGAGTAGTATAAAGTGATAAACACTTCATGAGGACTTATGAAAGTAGAAGAAGCAAGCATGTGTGTCGGTAATGTAGTAAGTAATAGGACGTGGTCTCTAGATGTGTACAGTATGTTTTATTTTGCGATTATACTATTGATATAATGATAATGTTGCTTAGCTATCTATCACTGTACACAGCAGGTAGTTTTTTGTGCAACCGACACTTTAGCAGGTACGTGTTTTAAGCGCCTATCTGTAGTGGCTTAAGCCTCCAGTCAAATCACAATTAAGGCTAGCATGTCTTCATGTTGGACTCAAAAATTCTTCTTGGTCCTAGAAAGTTTCCGGACCTGGTTTCCATAGATTTGGGAATTTGTTGACTATGATTGAGTTCAAATTGATTGTTGTCTTTAAAATTAGGTTAGGACTGGATGCTTCTAGACATTCAACAACAATTTCTACCTCTCTTTTCATTAACAACCAAATAGTTACTGAATTAAACTTATATCTTTCTAGCTATTAAATAGCCACAATCTACAGTAGATTGAGTGTGTTTGTTTGTTTGTGCAGACAAACTCAGTCGATAACTGGCTAACATGGGGCGAAAGTTTCGGCCGGTCCAACAATGTCGCTTTGCCTTGCGCGGCAGAATGTAGGTATTTTTAGAACCCGTCATGCGATAGGCCCAGCTTTTAATATTAATTTACCCAATATGGAAACCAAATAATAATGATAATTATGTTTAAAAAGGTAACTTTCCGCCGAATGTGCTAAAGGTTGCGTGATTTCCGCTGGGTTCATTTCAATGTAATTAATTTGCAATTTTAGTTTTACCAACAGTTAATTTTTTGTCAAACTGGTGCCTTTTTTTTAATAACGAGGTAGGGGTTTTATTCATTAGCCGTATTTTTTACTAATTACTTTTTAGTAAGAAATTAGAGGTGATTCTCATTCCCAAAAAGTCTAATCTAGACAAGCAATCAAAATGTAATTGTTTCAAAACGTAACATAAATATAATTCCTCTTGAAATACTAAATAAGGTAACCTAAAATAAGAAGCAAACTTCCAGTTAGTACACTTTCATGACCAAAAAATCTATATTTCTACAAGTGCAATGTAAGGTAAATATGGAGCAAAGCACCAAGTCACACAAACCGGACTGCAAAACGCATTTTCTTAATTAATGACCTGCTTACTAGATGTTAATTACGTTACCACGCGTGTTTACATGTCCATTTATAACATAAATCGCTTGTGGTACAAACGTCCCCTTACGCTGTTAGTTTCATGTTTTTTTTAACGTTTTTTTAATATCATTATTCTAAATTTGCTTTTGACATTTAGATTCGGACATTTTATTTTAGTTTAATTAAGCCAGGTTATTTTATTTTAATTGAATTGATCTTTTTTATGTTTTTCCTGCATGTACTTATTCTAAATATTTTATGTGTTTTGCGGTGATTGTAATTTAAGCTTGTATGCGCTTTGGTGTATGCTGTCAGTTTACAAGTGTTATGAATAAATAAATAAATACCACCGCAATAAGGGCCATTTTCCAGTTGCTATATGAGGTTGTCTGTATGAAGCGCCTGCAATGTGAAACCAGATAAAGCCTATGCACACCTGCATGCATCATCGCTGATACAGGGTTTAGGGCGGAAGTTGTGTATGGAGGGTCACACGCCTAACATACCCTAGTAGGTGTTAAATGCTTTGAAATAATGAATGAACCGTCAAAGTGTGTATACTTTGCATCCTCCATTGTATAAACTTACAGTACCTGTAGGGGTCTGTACCCTACAGCAGATTTTCCCACCTTTTAGAGTTCCTACCTACTTATGACCATTACGTACATTAACATTTCTCAAAAACCCATGCAGTGGTTTTCCCGTATTTTATAGCATAAACATCAGAACAAGGCAAAATTGATTATAATATAAATTATATTAATAAAAAAATATAACCCTTAGTTAAATTCAATGAATTTAATTTATAAATATTATTTTTCCTTTTTTCTAAACCACGCAGACGAAGTCGTTGTCGGCCGCTAGTATATTAGTAAAATTTATTGCAAATTGATCTTTTCTAAGATACAAATACACAGATAGTTCACAAGGTATGTAAGTGGCTGAGGTAGGTCCTATTTTCGATTGTAAGCGGCAGAGCGAATGGACAGGTCTGTTTCTCACGACTCATTGTTCAATTTACTTTCGTTTGTGTTCATTGCTGTTAAATCAACATCTTTATAGATGTTAAGCTCTCCATTTAAAGAAGATACTCTTCTCTCCTCATATATAGCATAGGGAAGTAACCTATGAAATCAACATAACATAACATACCCTCACGACCATATCCCTAATGGGTTAGTCAGAGGCACACTGATTGTTGCTGTAATGGTAAACGGAACATTCAGAAACCCACATTTCGCCGAGGGAATTCGAACCCTACGTGGTAAGGGGCGAGCCTACCGCCGTTATCCGGGTTGCTTGGGTTTTATATCGGTGTATGAAATCAATTAACTCGTATTAATAGCATAGAAGATTAAAATGAAGGTTTCGAATTGAATTTACGCAACTATACTCGTAAGTTACAATGACACATACAATCAAAATGTTGGTTATTTAGTTACCGTCGATTTTGAGGACTCGTGGCCATACCGTTTGTTTTATATCTACTAAAAATGTCGTTTTTTTAAGATAATAGCTTCGTTGTTATTTTTTTCGCAACGACGTAGCCAACTAACATACTTACATACAGGCTGATGGTAGGAGATTAGTCAAATCAGGTTCACAAACGGACATTTCACTTAGGTCAACACCTAGATGTTTTTTTGCTTATAATGCCTGCAGGAATCAGAAGTAGGGGAAGGCCCAAAAAAAGGTGGAGTGACGATTTTGCGGCACCATAGCGAGGGCTGGCCTTGCCTAGCACAGGGTAGAGGGCTATGGAGAAAATTGGGAGAGACCTTTGCTCAGCAGTGGGACCATATAGGTTAGTAAAAAAAAAGGCTGCAATAATTAGTGGGAATAAAGGTTAGAACCAAATTCTCAAATTTCTTCAACGTCATTAAAAGTTAATAAAAACCCTAAACGAGTTGGTCCCCCAACATCAACTTAAGGAACACAGCTATACTTTTAAGCTCTACTTAACTTTGAGTGGTGTTTGCGATTTTAAATGCAAAACTGTCTAAGGTTGTTCAGTAGTATCAGTAATCTGTAGTACAAAACGGATGTTTAGATTCAACTTATTGCTTTACTAATCAAACCATAACCGCAAATGAATTATTCAATTTATTTCAAACAATCTCGCCATCTTATATCATAGCCACAGTATAATCATACAGTAAGCTATCTACATACAAACGTGCCACTCTCGGTTTGAATGTGTGCGTGAGCGTCGCGCGCCGTGTCGCTATATCACGCACACGCGATTTTACGCACACGCTAGCATAAAATAGGGAGGCATATGGAGGCGGCCAGTACGGACGGGCTGTGCCGCGTGTCTGTGTGCACGCTAGGCTAATAACTCGGCGGGCGGCCTTAAATAGCCTACTGTATGGTTTATACTGTGTCATAGCAATCAATTACACATACTAACAGTAACAGCGCAATGATACGTATTAGAAAACAAATGAATTGTTTGATTGCAGATCGTTATGTAACAAATTCACTTAATCTAATTGCCGTTACTGAATTGGGGTTCCGTGCCTAGAAATTGCAATGAGTAGACCAACTTTTCTAGTTTCTTGTCTTTTTCATACTGCAAAAATAATAATGATGCCAACGATTATGAATAGAAGCAAATGAAGTCAAACTCCTTACCTAACAATGCAAAAAATTTTCATTAATCAGCATATTTCATGGTTAGCTCATTAAGACTTGAGTAGAAAAATCATACGACAGTACCATGATTAGCAATTAGTTAGATTAAATTTAAACCAATTCATTAGTTATAATTTTAAACAAATGTATAGTGTGAATTTCTATACATGTAGGCATAATTCGTTCCCAATATTCTTCATAAAATTAGCAAATATTTTCTTAGTGCAACCACAACTTACAAACGACCTGCGCTACCGGGGCATTAATAGCCAACTAACAAATTAATAAATATCTGATTTCTGACACTGCATTATAGCCAAATACTCTCACTCGGCCTCCAATGTAAACTACATCAATTCCAATATTGTTTATTTCAAAAATCTAACTTAAAAAATCATACGGAACCTTCATTGTCCAACCACGCTCATGCTCGTGACTCTTTTTAATCTATTTCTGGCAATTCTCTTCAGCGGCGGTCATCGCTCAGACAAATGAAAGTGTCATAGCTAACGCAAGAAAAGCAACCGGATATTATATAGTTCACTGTCTGTTCAAACTACACGACGTGTTGGCGAAAATTTGAACGGTTTTGAAATTTGAACCTTATCACAACGTGTTACGAAAAACGTGTACATTATTTTGAAAGAACCTCAAGACTTTTGTGTGAACTCTAATTCAATTGAATGTTTCACGACGGTTCTGTTGTCGGAACCTAATTTAGCGCTGTTACGAATCTGATTTACTTAATTGAAAATATATTACGAATAGTATTAATATTTGCAATGATTAATACAAAATGAGTTGCCTTATTATTTATCTTGTTGCACTTCAGTTATTTAAAGACGATGGTGAATAAGCATGGGGTGGCTTGATGGTAAGCGGTTACCGCAGCCTATGGACACAGTATAAACATACAGTAGAACATCTACATACAAACGTGCCGCTCTCGGTTTGAATGTGTGTCTGTCTACCTTTGGGTTGTTTGGAAGAGATCGCTCTTTAGCGTTAAAACCGCCCAAGTTGTACATTTACGTGTTTACTTCAGCTACTGTCCTGTAATATTGTTGTTGTTTTAGTGTGCAATAAAGAATATTTACTTACTTACTTAATGTGTGCGTGCGCGTCGCGCTCCGTGTCGCGATTTCACGCACACGCTAGCATAAAAAAGGGAGGTATAGGGAGGCGGCAGTAAGGACGGGCTGTGCCGCCTGTCTGTCTGCACCCTAGGCTAATAACTCGGCGGGCGGCCTTAGATAACCTACTGTATGTTTATACTGTGCTATGGACCAGTGGCATTACTCGCGTGTTGCCTCTTGTAGGAACCTTTCAAACCCCTCTAGAACTCCGTGCTCAAACTCATCGGGAGAACGTTAGCAAGGAGTTCGTTACACGATTTTAGTGTCCTGGGAAAGAAGCTTCTTAGGAACCAAACTGTACTGTACTGTAATTTGTTGTACCAAGTGCCACTGAAAAAAATATTTTTTACTATTTACTTTTTTTTTAACGAGACCATGGGCACTTTAAAGTGTGAGGATGAAGATGAGAGTAGTAGATGGTGAAATTAAATATAATAGGCATACTTAATTTATTAAAGATAGCAAATCTTTGTCTAATGACTTTAAAGCTTATTTAAAACAAATAAAAAAAAGTTGATTTTTTCAGAATCAGAGTTTGTTTGCGGAGTTTTATGCATTCAATCTTTTGAGAATGGGATTATTGCATTTGTTTTCGGCGAACAGATTGCACTTCACTAGTTAAAAAATCAAGTTCCAAATATTACTGATGTAAAATTTATTTAGACTGCTTAATAATGAGTAAAGTAATTACTATCAGATACTTGTCGTTAAATATGTAACAGCATCACTAAGACCAAATATTCAGCTATGCTGATTGGTGACTGTCACGACGCAATTTACATTTGACAAATTCTGTAGATCCAAAGACAGATGACAGGCACTAGATTGACAACTAGAATGGATATTGGAATGAAGCGAAAACAATTATTGCGCAAGTTTATTAACTGTCAATATTTGGATGACTGAGTACCTATTGACAGTAATTAACATGATTGATAGCTAATATTTGAACGCTATGTATTTGTGGAACTGAACCTTCTTGGTTAAAATATCGTTTAAAAACTTATATTGTGATAATGCATTTAGTGATATCCTGAGCAAGAATACAGGAGAATACATAACAAAAAAGATCATTTTGATCCTTACTTACATCTCTAGGTTTTTGTCATAAAACTTGTTTTTACTACACAGTTGTATGGATTGTCGCATAAAACTTCTTGACATGATTGTTCACAACTTTGACAGTGAGCATGTTTCTCATAGCTATGAGAACAACAAACAGAAAAACAGTATTGGCCTTGAAAGGCGTTATAATATGGTCATTCTGTAGTACGAAATCAAATTGCCTACTTATTTACTTACATCAAACATGAGGACCTTTTAACCTTTACAAAACGCGTGTCATGATCTCACTGGCTGGACCTTCGTTACCTAATTTGTCAGCAATCAATATTTTGACACATTTGAATGGACCGAAACGTGCCGCAAGCCTTGTTAGTGCCTACTGCGGTTTTTCAATTGCAAATAACGGAAATACAATGTTGGACTAACAAGATGCGCAGATAAATGTCAGATCATTAAAATAATTCGCAATAGATAAATAAAATGTTTAGAACATCTTACGTCATGAAAATCAAGACATGGAAATATGAATATTGACTGGTCTCCGGACGCAATGTAGAGTTCTAAAATTCTTATTAAATGTAGTGGGTTTGATCTAAGACAAATGTGTGTTTTTATTTATTTTTTATTGCACAAAATTAAGGAAGAAAGGACAATTGGTGGACTTAATGCCTGGAGGCATTCACTGCCAGACAAAACAGAGAATTTAGCAAGTATGGGCTGTGCAACTTGCTATTTTTATGACTATTGTGAGTATGTTTCTTTATACGTATGAACACAATGTGAATAAAAGTAACATTACCATTCTCTCACACATCTTAAACAAGCTGCTCACTTTGTAGCAAATATTGCTATTGGCTAAGTTTTATGTTCCAGTCGATATAATGTTATCTAAATATCCTGCTGATATTATTATTAGTTAACATTCATAGTCGTGCATTTTTGGCTGAGTGTAACCTTGTCAAGTGCTTTTAACTACATGTATTATAAATCGCTTACCTATAGCATGGCATATTCTTCTTTTGGTCGATAAATTAATATTTTAAGTCACTGACAATATCTCTGTGCAAGTAAGCCAACAATTAAGCCATGTAGATGTCTCTGAGATATTATTTATAGAACTAATTATCTCAAAAGTTTCATTATTAATTACATAATTCGCTTCTAAAATAATATTGTTTTGTTACAAACCAGAACTATCTACTCTTATCTTTAATCAGTAAAGTTGCTATATCTGACATTAACGCTTACTATCATCCGGAAATCGTTCTTCACATCGTTCATCATACACTATCCCATAATACATAGCAGCATGGTATATTATAGGTATTTATCTGTGACCAACGGAAGCAAGTCGATACGCGTACTTGAATACTTTTTTCCAACTGGATATACGTTTGATGTGAGCGCGGATAGAAGGTAATACTTTTGACCAAAAAAAGTGTAGGCATACTCTGTATCAATTTTAGCAATCGGCAGCAATGTATCTACGTTAATTATTTAAATGGAATTTAGATAGCTGCTTTGCTATCTGCTAAAATTCTAACATAATTAACAAAATTGAAAAATACTGAAAGATGTAACTCTCTCAATAGGCGGTAACCGCTTACTATTTTAGTTGGCATAATTGCTACAGCATATAACGAAATACCAATAATGATGAGTATGACATGTTAGGCTCCATTTTACAGTCTTAATAACAAACTTCAGAACATGGTGTAAGAGAAGTTATCAAAGCGTGGACATAATTAAAAAAACGTTGTTTGAATATTAACGTAAAAGAGACGCTATGGCAAGTATTTTGTATCAGCTAAAGAAAATTGGCCATATCTAAAAAAAAATAAAAAAAACTCATAGCAGAAAAAGCATTGGGTAAAGCAGCATGCAAAGCCATTTCCCAAATAACGCATTGGTACTGAAAACACGACAGTCGTAAAAGCTGTTTTTTTCACACCATTTCACTGTGCAGTGCGGTTTTAATATACCGTTTGGCTGTATGCAAATGTCCGTTGCAAACTGGCTATCATTCGGGAATCACAGGGTATCGTTGCGGATTGAAAGGGTTGGAACAAAGCCGTAAAAAGCTAACGATATACCTATTCGTCTGTGCACCGGCCATACCATTTTACATAGTGGTCGAAGCGACAATAACAATGCATACAAGTGTGATAGCACAAAACAGACACACAATTGTTTTGTATCCTTGGCTACCACTATTGCACCTTGTTTACAAAGGAGCTACCAGACGTATAATGTTAAGAGAGATTTAATATTTGCATATTGAGAAAATCTCTTCAATCTTGCCAGTCTTAGATACTTCCTATTTGCATAGATACGAGTAGATAGTTGCGTCAAAATATCACCACTATTGCCAAAAATGTCACAGATTTTGTGATCAGGCAAACATTGCGACTTTGGCTTTGCGATATAGTGCTGTACATTTTTTACATAAACGGGTGAACCTGAGTTTTAGACAAGGTTTTTTTGGTCAGTTGTAAATGAGTACGCAGATCGCCTGATGATAAACGATCTTCGCAGCCTTATTGAAACTGTTCAAACCTTCATACTTTAAAAAAAAATAGTAGATATGAACTACAGCTCGAAAGCCTCATAATCACAACAACTAGTATATGACCGCGTATGTAAGTCAACACAAAATTTCATAAGTTATTTGCCAAACACACCCAGTCGTATACCCTGCACAGTAATATCATTACAATACGAAATAGACAAGAGAGGGAGCAAATATGGAGAACTCCTACACTATATCGGAGGGGAAGTTCCTCCACACAACACGGATTGACAGCCCCTCCTCAGCTGTCAGCGTTGATCCCTCACACAATAGATGAAAAGCTGCCCTCTTTCGTCAGAGGATTTGTACATTTCTAATAAGATAATTCCTCCTAAAGTCTAAAGCTACCAAGGAGGTGGCGTTTAATAATTAAACAGATGGTATATAAATTGAATTCACATAGTATTAAAAAATGTTATTCTATAGTTTTGGCTATTCATCAGAAGTTTGTGTTAATTCTTTAGATGAAAATAGGGGTGACGAAAACGGGAAACACATTTTTTTTCAAGCATTAAATATTTGAAAAAGCTATTGCTGATATTAGTTACTGAAGAAACAAGGATTAGTATAAAATAAACTCACGACTCAACATAATCTAAAGCAGAGGCACACTGACTGTTCCCGTCATTGGGAACGGAATACCCAAACGAAGAGTTAAAAACATCTCTAAATTAGAATACCTACCTATAGCCTACAGCTGTTCTTGCAAACAAAATCTATAGGGTAAACGTAATTTATTTTAACATCTTACCATCTTTTGTGTATCGAGATTTTAACATGACTACATGATTGACCAGCCTATTAACACCTAAACTTTCGATAAGAACAACAGTTCCGAAATGAAAAACTAAAAGCAATTGATGATACGACATCAGAATGGCGGAGAAAGGTAAAGACACGGAAAGGGTCTGCTGGTCTGTCGCCGCCGGCGCATCCGATGAAAGCTTAAGGCTCATTTACATATAAGGGCAGCTATACTGACAAATGATATTGCAATAGACATTATGAAACTACATTATGGATTTTGTGCTTCTTAGTTCTCAGCTGTCAGACATATTTAAGGGCAGCTATACTGACGAATGATATTGCTATAGACATTGTGAAACTACAATACGGATTTGGTTATTCCTATTCTTAGCTGTCAAACATTATTTTGGAATCAAAAGAAAGTAAAAGTGGAAGTATGGTAAACAAAAAAGGAGGCCTCAATACGTCACACTGATGGGAACACACCTCACTTCAACTACGAGGTGGCGCAAGCCGTACTCCAACACTCAGGCTAAGAGCGGAATGATGCATATCAGTCCTAGGTTACTGTTAAGCATTGAAGCCGTACTTCAACGCTTAGACTTAGAGCGGAATGATAGAGGTGAGTCAGGTTACTGATAACCATTGCTGTCAGATATTATTAGGCCGCCCTAAGGCCTCTGACTTCCTTAACAACTGACATCTAGCATAGTCAGCCAGGACCAACTGCCTGCCTTCTAAAGCACGGTAATGCCCTAAAAATCTAGCGCTAAATGTCGGTCCGGGTGGACCTATCCTATTCTCGACATGGCGTTAGTTTTACGACTATTGGCGATTTACTGTTCTATTTTTTTCTTGTACATTCTAGAATCAATAGCTAGAGCCTACGAGCAAAAAGCGACTTACAACTTATGCAACAACTAAAACAGTGCATTACTTCTGCATTGACTAATGTAAATTGGCCTTAACGTGATACCCAACACAATGCATCGTTTACTTTCCGCGATGCAATCTCGTAACATATTGAGGCAGTAGGAAAGCTTAAAACATTATTGGCGATATCGTGCTGAGATTAATGCAGTTCCGAGATAGTTGTATTGCTGATCTATCAGTAGGGGTTTAAAGATTATGATTTTGTGGGACAAACTAACTTACAATGTATTTGTAAAGGTTTTAGTAGAGTATATGTGATTAATAACAGTACTGAATTAGAGCCTAGTACTTAGTTGGCTGCTTTGCGATGCAGTGACCAAGGGAGAATAAACTGTTTTTGTTATCTTTATCATTATATTAGAGACTGAGAAGTTTATACGGTATTCTGCGACTGGATAAATTAAAAAATATTATTTACCTTAAAATAATTTTCAATTAAGAGAAATGACTATTAGCAGATCTCGTCTTAAAGAGTTAGGTACCAATCTTACCATCTTCTTTTTTAAGACTAAACCAACTGCCCTCGGTGCGACTGCCCTTACTGCCCTCGCGTATATAAAAATATTTTAACAATAATCGAACTATATCTGAAAGAGCTTCGTGTATCACGTAACAATAACCAAAGACCTTGCAAAAACAAAACTAACTATTAATAACAAGCTTACAAATAAATACTCGTTTCAAACAACAATTATGTTCCTAGTCGATAAACAACGCTATCAGATGACCCTGATATTGAAAACGCGACAGCCCAAAAATGAAAGTGAATCAGATTTCTTTTCTCTACCGGTTGCGTTTGACGTTAGATTACTTAACTAATTCGAATCTCTTCGGTGCATTTAACCCTAAACAAGTTTGCTGACAGTAAAATTAGATACTAGTTACATTGATTTTGGACTAATGATTGGCAACTTACAAAATCGTTTGTCTTGACTATAACCCACATAAATCCCACAATAAAACTACTGTTTTTACGATGCTGAGAATAACATGGTTTTTTTATTTGTTACTGCCGCATGGTACCTACTACTAACTCTAAAAGTAAACATGGACATCATGACATACATTACGCCAGTTCAGGTATGATGTTATGAAATTATGTTTTAGGATTTATTTTAAAATGTAAGCATGCACTAAGAGGGGGCTTCAGAACGAACTTTTGGAGGAAGAGTGTCGGTAATTTAGTTATTTGTAGTAATCAATATTATGAATATTTTAATAACAGTTTACGTAGACGCTCAGGTCTTGATTGCTGGTCGAATCATAAAGATCGAATGAATGCAGTTTGATTCTATCCGATCATTAAACTAAAACTAGAAAATTAGTAAAAGGCCCTTTTACTCGTTAAAGTTGAATCATTCCATTAAAAAGATAATTCGTTTTTGATTTGGAAATTTAAAAAAAACATAATCACTAGACATCATCGAAAGTGTCTTGCGAATAGTATATTAATTCAAACACCATGTAAACAAGCGAGATTATTATAAAATCCATCAAGACTACACGATATAATATGTAAATCTATTAAATTAGTTGATGCTCCAGCTATTATTAGCGATAAACGAAATCAAAAACTCATTAACGACTTGTATAGACAAGTGCATTAACCGCCAAGTGCAAATCTAAGCAAGCTCATTAGAAGAACAAAGATATTCAAACGAACAGAAGACAGCCGTATACGCTGCGAAAGTTCGTATCTCTACGATACGTTAAAGGTTATTTTCCAACATCTACGCTACGTGTCGCCTACTGTACAAGATTAACTTATACCATTGCTATCATCCGATAACCTATCATCTGTCTTTGTCTCGCTCCTATTGAAGAAGTCTGCAAATTGAGTGAAGACAATAAGCATTGTAATTCACTCTCGGCTTTCGTTCTAAGCGACCTTGTTGGCGCATTGACTTGTCGGCGGCTACTGCAACGTTATTAGGTCAATTTTCGAAATTATTACGTAAATAATCGATATCAACAGTTTTAATTTTTGCATTATTTGGCAATTGCTAACCGTAGAATTAGCAAAGACATAATTTTATAAGTCGTTTGACGGCATTTTTTACTAACTTGTAGAAATGCGTAGATCACCAACTTATCGCTATCAAAGCGTGACCTAGCCTGACAATGAGCAAAATCGACTATTTTTTGCTAGGTTTTTCGTATCATATTAAAAAAATAAGCACCTACTCAATACTCAAGTTTGGTGTACGCAATATGAAAATGTCTCTTTAAACATGAAAATGAATAAAAGAAGAAAATAAAACCAACAATACAAGAAAACGATCAATTTCTATGGCTAAGTCGTCATCATAGATGTATTCGAATTATAATTCACATAATCCGTTCACCGGTCTTTTCATCTTTGGTACTTTAAAATCAAAATACTAAAAAACAAAAAGACCAAAATATTTTCCAATCGAATCGGTAATGTTGTTGAAGCTCATTCAACTCTAATTAAAAGCAGTAAGGCGTTAATTGTAAATGCACCCACGTCGTTCTCAATACGGTTCCCTTCAAATGGGCCGCTTTGATTATATTCGGGTTTCCGTCGGCAAACAAAATCCATTAACACCTCCCTGACCGCGATGCAAGAAGGTCAACCGCACTGCAAAGGTCTGGTGTTCTACGGACTTTAGCGGATCTAACCAATGATATTTAAAAGACTCAGTCAAAAATTGTCCCCTGGCGTACGTACCTGTGATTTGACCGTGTGTACAAGATAGTATGACTATTTATTAACTAGAGCGTAAACGAGACAGATACATGTTGCGCAGTGTCGTCTCAGACTGTCAATGCTTTGCTCAGGTGTTCGAAGTTTTGATTTCGGGTGCCACTTTTTTAGCAGAAGTTAGGTTACTTTTACTCTACGTTTTTTTTATTATAATATCATTGGATCTAACCAAGTTATTAATGTGGGCTTATTAGTTAATGTGGGCATAAACTTTCCGTAATATTCAACGCATGTGATGTCATCAAAAGCTCTGGTATGAAACATTTCAAACTCGAATCATTGAGTACTTCTTTCGTTAGTTCAGTCAAATTTGTGTTGAAAATATGCAAACAGGCTTTTTAAACAAAGGAAGGCAAGTCTTCATAGATTTTTTGGAAACATGGTTAGGAACGTGGACCAAAGATTTAATCGGTAAAAAATATGTTTCTGTAAATGCATTTTCATTTTTTAAAATTATATTAAAGTACTCTCCTTAAACGAGGAAATTTAGAAAATATAACTGTTACAACTCTGTGTGTACAATTTACCTAAACAACAATTATATCAAGAGGAAGTAGTTTGTTTTACGAAAAACTGTTCGAAACACGTTCTAAAAACGAAACTCACAGAACGAATGTTAATAGTGAAAACAAATACAAGAAGAGCTTTTTTCTTTTCTCGTATCACGACAGATGTGATTCTCATACTACGTACCTTAGTGATGGTGGTTAGTTTGTTGTATAAGTCGATCTAAATGAAAGATGAATCAGATAATTATTGATTAAACTATCATTATCCACAAGCATCGCAGTTAATGAGAACATCAGGCCTCTAAACAGAATCGGTAAAGGAAAGTTGATGATAGCTCATGCCGACATTGAGAGCACCACAACTTTCAGAGTATACCACGTTAGGTACTAGAAAAAGCAAAAGAAACTTAGAAGATACGTTCAAAGATTACTCGGAAGAATTTAAACGTTTTTGCACTTTCTCCAATTACGTTTGGTCTTGACTCTTAATTCAACTTTGGATCCATCAATCACACCATCTCGTGATTGCACAATAAAGACCTCGACATAATTTTTCAAAATCAAATACTACTCGTTCAGGCCTCTTGAATAGGCTAAACAGATGTTGCCTGGCCGTCGGTCAATATTTACCAGCTATTCAATGTAGTACCACAAGCGAAATAATGAAGGTCACACGTGTTGAATGAATACAAAATTAATGCACTGTAAGGTCTAACTGATGAGTGCATGACCTACACATACACTCTCACATATACTTATTTTTTAACTCTAAATCATGAGTGCTCTGCCTGCGCGATCTTTGGTTTAGAGCGTACTCGTATGCACAGTGATAAATCTATACAAATATTATAAAGAGGAAAGGTTTGATTTTTTGTTTGTTTGTTTCTTTGTCGTTAAGCCTAGTCAGAGGCCTTAGGGCGGCTTGATAACATCTGACAATAAGGTTGCTCACTAACCTTACACCCCTCCAACAACCCGCACTGAGCCAGCGTGTTGGAGTATGGCATGTTCCACCTCATAGTTGAGGTGAGGCCTGTGCCCAGCAGTGGGACGTATATAGGCCGATTATTATTATGTTATGTTTGTTTGTATGAATTGAATGGGCTCCGAAACTACTTGGCAGATTTGAAAAATTCTTTCACTGTTGGAAAGCTACATCATTCCTGAGTGACATAGGCTATATTTCATTTTCAAAAAAAATAGGCATCCTTACTAAAATTACGATAACGTTAGTCCACGCGGACGAAGTCGCGGGCGGCTGCTAGTAACACAATAAAAAGGACGTAGATTGGTTATGTCAGTACTGACGCGAAGTCAAAAATTATCTACGGGGTACGAAGTAGTTAATTTGACCGTGTTATAACGTGTGAACAAGTACCATTTTTTACTAGAGCGGAAACGAGACAGATACATGTTGCGAAGTGTCGTCTCAGACTGTCAATAGGTACATTCAATGCTTTGCTCAGGTGTACGAATCGTTCAAAATTTCGGATGCCACTTGTTAGCCCAAGTAACATAATATTTTCTATTTTTATTATAAAAACATTGCGTATGAAGATGAACGCAAAATTCAGCATTGATTTTGCTCTTCATATGAAGGCTAACTAAACTATTAAAGGCTATACAATATTTACAAAGCACGTTGAAGCATATAATGTGATTTATTGGCAGTTATTTATGAGTTTTATTATTACCTAATTCCGTGACGATGATGATATTAAGTAAAGGTATAAATGAATAAATCTTCAACGTATTGAAGGTTGACAAACGTGTCAAGGTATAATGAACAATTTGAGACGTACGATTCCACTGACGACGTAATGTATAGTTATAGTGCTGACAAGAGTTTCTCAATACACGAACGTATGGATTACCTACGTTTGAGCACAAGGTCTTCTAATTATTTGATCTAGGCTTTTGACACACTTTTAATGGTAATAACTAATGTAAGCATTAATAATGTGTCAAAGAGTACATCAACTGTAACGTTGAAGGCTGTATAACGTCGCATTATATTATACATCCCACTGCGGGGGACAGGCCTCACCCCAACTTAAAGGCGGCGCGAGCAATACTCGCTATTGTTGAAGGGGTGTCAGGTTAGCGATAAACCTTGCTGTCACATATTATCACGCCACCATAAGGCCTCTGAATAGACATAACGACGATCTAGCCACGTCAGCCAGGACCAGCTGCCTAACGTGCATCCCGAAGCACGGAGATAGGCAAAAAAACAAATCTTTACTGTTTATTTCTGTTCTTTCGGTGTGCAATAAAGAATATATTATCTATATTTGTCACTAAATTTCGGTCGGGATGGTCACCCCTCCCATTTCCGAGCCAGAGTGTGTTGCTTAACTACGACAATAGTTGCCGATCCACAGCTGAGTCACGGGCATCAAAGTAACGGTACTAATCAATGTTACAAAAATGGTAATGCGTAATATTGCGGGTTCCCATGTCCATGACCCTTTTCATTGTAACTGTGAAAACGCAATAATTAGAGTTCGAACGCTAAAAGAACTGCGAAGTTTCACGTACAGTCAACAGCACATTAGGTTACCCCATTTCCGTTTATTCTCTCGCTCTTTGCAAATGACATTTGTTCGCGATAGAGCAAGGAAGACTGACCGGAAATGGGTAGCGTGATGTGCCGGCCACCGTACACCTCCAAAATTCTATATTTGACTATCTCTGATCTCGACAGTCTTGACATTAAACTCGCCAATCGTTACATCACAATCGATAAGTGTCAAAATGTCATAGAAATCACTGATAGCATATCACGAAGAACATTATCTTATTGAATCGAGACTAACAGAAACTGCATCAGACCTATCGTATGAGCATTTTATACAGAGTGATATTACAAGAGGTTACAAATTTTTAGGATCGACTTAAAATCACGAACTCGAATTGATTTTCATTAGTTAAACTACATGTGAAGCGGTCTTAGTGAAGTTGACTTACATTTCAGCATATTTTGGACCTTTTTTTTTAAACTAGATGAATACCTCCAACTTTTTAAGATAATTACGTAGAATGAAGACGTAGTTCTAAATTCTATAAAGCTTGCAAGTCACCCGGCAGAATACTTAAAACTGAGGATATCACTTTCGTATTCTTTCTTAGCGAGCAATTCGTTGAAGCTATTTATCTAACCGACAACTTAGTAATTTTGACCGTCGGTCGCCAATTGGCCGCAATTTAGAAGAATACCGTTGTTATATGCATAATTTTATAGTTCCATAATGTCATTATTATGGTGACGTGATGAGATTATCTTGG
Source organism: Udea ferrugalis (assembly GCA_950022985.1). Lineage (NCBI taxonomy): Eukaryota > Metazoa > Arthropoda > Insecta > Lepidoptera > Crambidae > Udea > Udea ferrugalis. Next base: position 3,840,554 of record OX465521.1, read on the forward strand.
ATGTCTCACATTTGATACAGTCCCATGTGTGAGAATTTTCACTATTGCGCAATAAAAAGATTGTTACAAAAACCTCAGAACGCTCAAGCTTTGAAGTCGTTTCTTGTGTAAATGTATTTCTTAGCTTCATTTTTAGTTCTATTTCTAATTCCGTCTAAGTAAGCGTTATCCCAGTGTTCAAAAACTCTGGCTCGTAACACGGTGGTCCGAGTTCAAGACTGGCTGGAACACCGGCCAACTCTTCAGTTCTGGGAAACACCGATAAAACACCAAGCAACCCGGATAACGGAGTCAGGTTCGCCTCTTGCTTACAACGTTGTGTTCAGATACGCTAAGCGAAATGTGGGTTCTGAATGTTCCGTTCACCATGACGGCAAAAGTCACTGTGCTTCCGATTAACCCGTTTGGGATATGGTCGTAACCCATGTATGTGTTTAAAGTTTATTTTCCAATTGAAATCTTTTAAATGATTTTCGTTGAATATTTTGTAAAGTAAACCAAGTTTGATAATTTATGTTTAGATAAATATTTTAAATAAACATCGTCACGCTTCAAACTGGCAAATTGGCCTTCGGCTCGAGATTTGCTTTACTTATGCTAATATACACCGTTTACACTACAATTTACATAAGCAAGTAAACGATAACATTAAATAGGAAGTCTTGGACTATTTGGAACCTGTGAAGTAGTGCTTCACGAGTGTATTACATCAGCTCTTTGGCATACTTACTCTTTGTAATGAGAATTATTGTCATTATTTCAGCGTCTAATCTTAAAGAGAGATAAGTTTTGAGAATAGTTTAACTTTTAGTCGGTTACCATTCAAACAAAAGAAGAAGAATAGTTAATACAGCACTCTAGCTAGAAACTCAAAGTTTCGACAGAGGTTCACTTTGATAATTATCAACTAAGCGATTTGAAAAACCAAACCCTATGGGAGGCAAAGGGAAGCCTAATGACAAATGCTACTATCTCGTAAGTGAATTGGGTCCATATGCATTGTATGTGGATGACCACATCATAGGCGCGTGTAGTTTTAGATGAAACAATCTCTTCATGTTTTTGTGCGCATTGCACTTCTGAATTCTTCGAAATGTTAAACTCTATAACCTGAGAGATAGAAACACTTGATTAATTACTATTAACCTTATGAGATTTTATCGAGCGAATTCAAACAGGTTTAAAATCCTACCCGGCGAGATGGCGGATCCACTTTTTTAGTGTTTGCGAGATGGTTCGACACCGAGAGGCGCACGAGAGTGAGTTTTTGCCAAACACTCCAATTATGTGAGTATGCGAAGGAAATACATGATTCACTTAAACGAGAGTTACGACTAAATGTTAGTCGTAAAATAAATTATTGTTAACATAGTATTGATTATTATGGCAATCATGAAACACATAATTTACCTCAAGAAGGAGGTAACGGAAATTACCATTAATAACTTAAGCTTAACAAGATGAATCGTAATAACCAAAGGACTAATGATAAAGTTCTAAACAGATCTAATTTAAGAAAGATAAATAAACGTTTCCCAACCAAAGTTGCTCGTGTTAGATATTGCAGCAGCTATTGTGAGAGCAATTAGTATCAAAATTATTTTTTGTTAAGAAAGTCCAGTTGCAAATTTAATAAAACCGTTCGCTCACGAAACAAAGACACGAATGCAGTTATGAAATATAATCTAAATCTCGAGTATGATATCGTAGCCGACTAAGATGAAAGCAAAAAAGTTAAATAACGTGCTCTTGAGAGTGCAATGGATCAAACAAAGTTCAATTTCTCTGCAAATAAAAATGAAAGAAAACCACATTAGTTACGTTCGGTCGAGAGCGAATTTGGCCTCAAAGTAATAAAAAATAATAAAGTTAGCGGCGCAAGACCTTTTTTCTTGCACAAAGCGCTCAATAGTCTTTTTTGGACAGTTTTTGCACATCTGACCGGCTAAAATAGATTGTTGGTACACATGGCACTTTCGATTAATGCAAACGATAGACACTTGACCGTGAAATTTTCTACCTACTTTGGATCTGACTTGCGAATAATCACGTTCGCTTGTAATAACACCAGATTAAGAGATAGACTTAGATTGTAGTTCAATAGTTCAATAGTAGTGTAGATTGTATTTAAACTTATGCCACTGATACAATCATCAGATAAGAATCCGTTCCAGCACAAAATCTTCTTAAACTAGTTAGGTAGGTACTTAACTCAGACTGTGATTGAAACCGCAGTTTAATTTACGATAAAATAAATTCGTTTTATTAACTCAAGAAAAACAATATCTTTGATAACATCGAATAAATTCTGGCCATAACAGTTGTATTTGACCGATATATTTTTTGTTTCCAACGTGACAAATTAAGACGTTTATTGGAAATATCAGTTAGTTTTTTCTCGACAAGGGCAAGGATTGTTTCAACGTTCAGCCATCCGTAACTAAACAGCGCGAGTTTAACCGCAGCTGTAACCAATGGTTGAATTTTCATTAGTTTCTTACTCTGAGAATGTGAGAAGGTTACACAAATAATGTATTTACGGTATTTATTTTAAAACAGCACCAAAATCAATAAGCCTTAACTTCTTGTTTACCACTGAAATGTTGATCAATAACATTGTATTCATACTTACAGATACTTTTAACAGCACTTTTACTCAGGAGCTGACCTTAAGAACTGTTCTTGTGAATTCCAGTCCCCTTCCTGAGAATGTTAAAGTAATATCCAGTCACTAACACTGAACCACAGCACTCTGAAAATCAAGTTAGCACTTCACGAAAGTCCTCTCGGGGTCCGAACAAACCCGTTCTGGAACCAAATTCCGGTTTCGGGTGAGGTCACTCTCCGCGTGCGGGGGTCCAGACAGTTCCGCTTCAACAACCTCGGGGTTGAAAGGAAAGTCTTGTAGGAAAGTTTCGTGCGTAAACTTTTTTCGCGATGTCGGAGGAACGCGTCACGACGCCGCGCAGCACGAGCATCACAGGCGGCGGCCCTCAGCAGACTGCCGAGCCGAGCGGCGTATAATTTTAGCGAGTGTGCAGTCAAAGCCTCCTCGTTGATACACCGCTGACTGCATATGTGTTGGGCTTGCAGATTCCTTCACCACGACACTGTACCGACCCGTTGCGGATCATAACCACACTTTCATTACTGCTTCGAAATCAAAAGCCTCAAACTCCGCTTTTGCAAACGCGTCAATGGAGTACAAAGGTCAACGGTATGGTATCGTAGGACGCGTTAAAAGTGCATACGGGCGGGGTATCAGGTTCTGGAGCTTGGCTCATTTATTGTTATGGGCTGCAGTCGGGTGCATAGTTTTACGAAATTGGCTTTTTGTTCATACCGTCTCGACGGTCCCGAAGGAAAGCTGTTACGGCTTACGCAGGGCGGTGAACTTGGGCCGTAACTTTATTAGCTGTGCGAGTGATATTAACATTGTTTTATTAAGTAGGTAATGCTCGCTGATTCTATTTTATGATGAATGTTAAATAATAATTTGGTTGTTTTTTAGTATGTTATTAAATTAAGTTCTATATTATGTTTAGTGTGTGTAGGTTTCATTTAAAAAAAAGTTTTACTTATTTGATGTTTTAAATTGTTTTTAAAGTAGGTAAGGTTAGGTGCCAGCTAATGACTACGGAGTCGTGAACCTTTACAAAGGCAAAAAAATATAAATACCTACCTTACTTAAAATAAACTTCCCATGTAGGTACCTACTCATCAGTTCAACCATCTCTGGAAAGAATACTGTTTTTAACATCGGTACTCCGAGTTTAATCCTGTCATGAGCTTTTGGCGCCTGCGTTTGATTTCACTTAAATGTGTTTATGTGTGATATCATTTTATTTTGCACGGAGCTTTTGCAGAAAAGAACCAAACTTTGCCTTTTGAACAGAGTTGTGAGAAAATGTTCCAGTAGGTATACGCACGGTTCTGTCTCTCACGACTAACATTTGCGCCGATAGCCTTTTGGTATTTGAGCTTAATAGAGACATAAATAACACTTTGGATAATGAACCCTTGACCCTTGATTTTAAACTTAGGTAAACTTCAACCGAAGTCTTGAGGTTGACAACGAGGTCAAAATTCAACGTGTTTTCTTTTTCATCTTAGGCAGCCCTATTTTATTAAAAACTTATTTAAACCTTTTTTTAATACAAATTTAATTACCCTGAAAAAGTTTTGCCCTATTTTTATTCGTCATGTTTTTAACTTACCGAAAGCACGACTGACACAATGCTGATAATCCGATTTTCTTACGATTTCCAGAAAAACGTAGTCTGCTGTTAAACTCACAAGTAACTTTATTAGTTAACTTTTTGGCTTAGCCTTATAGCTGACTGCTTAAGATTTCCTTACTATCATTTATTTTAGTCCACTTTTTATGCCATTCATTTTTGTGCATACGTTTGCCTCTAGATTTCGAGATATTATCTTTGCATCTTTGCAAAAAAAACTGTCAGGATCGTAGCAGTTTAGAAATACGGTCTCATACCTTGTCTGAGTCTTAGTAAACAGTATATTTTGTGTCTATACATGTTCTTGTAACCATTTTAGAACGCAATTGCAAGCAAAAGCTAATTCTGGCACATTAGCAAGTTTATTACAGCTTTTCTTGAACACTTATCGGTTTTGTGATCAATAACCTGCTCTTGTGCTCTGACCACCCATTGAGCCTTCGTTGAGCCATCGTTATAGTGAAGTCTTCATTTCAATTATTGAGGCACTTGTGCTGCGCTGTTGGGGCAATTAAGCTTACGTCTATGGGGAAATGATTAAGAATTATTAGAATAATACACAAGTTATGTTATGTGTCTGATTGATCGTGAATAGGGAGTTAGGCTCTGCATAACAAGATATGTATGTTTATGAGTTGAAAAAATCAGTGGTCTATCATTAGATATAATGTTCAAGTGTTATACGATTAATCACGACACTATAGTCAAAAAAGAGAAATATTTTTGTGCGAGATTTATCAAATAGCACATACAGGCTGTTCCAAAAGCCGATATAAACCAAAATTCTCGAAAAGCTTCAGCAAAAAAGTTTAGGTGACCTCTTTTTTTTATCGGTATTTGAGATTAAAAATCTTGTGTTTTTAAGAGCTTTCACGTTGGACTTGTCAGTTTTTTAAAAATGTAAGAAAAATGTTTGTACTTACTTATAGGTACTTTATTGGATCGAAACTTTCTTAAGTACCTGCAGGTTCTAGCTTGAGCCAATTAATGATTTTATTTGTAGTCTTAATTTTACTCTGCAAATTGTATCATGTTTTCATCATCACCCATAGGTTCTTAATTCCTCCATATCCTCTTATAATCACCGTGCTTTCCAAAGCACGAAACATTAGCAATCGTAAAACCGTAGTTCATTCCAGAAAGCGAAAACCATTAACTTTCTAGTCTTGATCTTCTAGGACATTATTATTGTTATTAAAAATAACTAAACCAAAGATTAAAGAAGATGACGCGAATGTTTCCCTATTACTAAGTTTGCACAATAAGGAACTCAGTGCCTAATTGCAGGCGGATAACCTCAGGGCAATTAGGTTGTTCTTACACCTAGCGACACACAGACTATTGTGGTGGACAACATGACCAAAGAAACTGAACCAGTCTTGGTACATAACAACGTAGCTCATAATAAGATCTTTAATTTAAAATAATGTGAGACCGTGACGCCGAGCTCTTGGTAACGCAGACTAGATACACAGACAAATGACTTCAAAGCTGGATTTAGTACTAAGAACAAAACTTTGTTTCCTCTCAACCAAAATTTGTTTTAAATCCACGTGGTTTGGCTCTTCTCCACCAAAGTTGGATTATTTTTCAAATGACAAAAAAGGCTTAAACTCAGGTCAGTCTAAGTTTCTTAGACTCAAAGGAAGTCAAAAGAAGATTCCTTTCAATGTTGTTGGATGTACACATTAAACATTCTGAAATATTTCTACATGGAACGAGCTCGTAATCAGACCTTGAATTGATTAGACATGTAAAAGTTGCTTAACTCAATAATCAATCAAGCTCTACTGTATAAATCTTTCTCTCTAACCTTCTTAAAATTTCCCCCTAAAAAGGTCTATTAACCAAGCTCGACCGGTCTCTACCATCTTGGGAGGTCATCAAATCCTCAAAGTTATCATGTAAGCAAGAGCTCACGAGAGCGTCGTGGCCCAGTGGTTAAACACTCTGGTTCGGAACCCGATGGTCCCGAGATCAAATCTGGCCGGAACACACCTACTTTGTGTTCATTGTACAATTTGCGGCTAACTCTCCGAGCAACCCGAATAACGGCGGTAGAATCGCCCCTTACCACGTTGGGTTCAAATTCCCTCGGCGAAATGTGGGCTTCTGAATGATCCGTTCACCATGACGGCACCAATCGGTGTGCCTCTGACTAACCCATTAGGAATATGGTGGTTATGTTAAGTTATCATGTAAGCAATAAGTAAAATTGATTTGCTATCTGAACGTGCGAGCAGTGTGTACTAAAGTGTGCTTTAAGCAATTAACACGAGCGCGATAGTCTGGGAACGCGGACAATTGTTCGGTAACGAACCTCCTAGTCCGTCGTCACCAGTTATTGTTGTGGAACATTTCACAACGTGCTAGTGATGCCCTCATATGGAATATGGAACGCGTGTTTTTTTTAGAAAAGAACCGAATGAAATTTAGTCGGTTCTTGATCAGGCAAATTGATGATTTAGTTGTTCTCTGGAGACAAAAAAACGGTACTTTAAAAAATAACAAAAATTAAATCCATTGGTAAAAGATCACTATGGCACTGTCCATTACTGTGACTATGGTGTATCTCAGCCTTTAAGATCATCGTATAAGATGAGATATCAGGGATTAGATTAATTTAAGTTGGGATGATCAGGTAGAATGAATAAGTGAAAAGTTATTATTTGGAAAAGACTGTTTAAGTACGAGTTAATATAATTTAAGAAATGCAACAGCCGGCGATAGAGCTATTTATTTCTTAAAAAGTGAAAGAATAATGCAATCACTTGTAGCTTGCTTACTTTTCTAATATATTTAACATGATTATCACTGTTCTAATGATTGCACCGTTCTATGGTTCAAAATCCATAATTTCATGTAACCAAAAATGCTTCATCATTTGTATCACAAATTATGACTAACTCCTTTGACACAATTTCAAAATTCGCATATATTTCAGATTTGTCACGCTACATCACTAAAGCTTGCCATTTTACCTCCCCGTGTGTGGTATGTCGCAAGTTAATTACCGGAACGAAAACTATGTTTACAGAATTGCATAGTTATTCACGTTGTTACTATAGTTTTGTGAGTGGGCGCAGACGGGTTGCAGGGCACTGGGGGCTGACCCAGAGTCAGTCTTAGTCTCTTGTAAAGTCATTTGATTACAATCTTGTGTAATCCTTTCGTAACGTAATGTTTTATTAGTATTTCATAGGAAGCAAAGTATAGTGCTTGCATTTTTAAATTCTATTTTATCTCCTTATTTAAACCGTCTAGATCCCACCGCTGGGCAAAGGGGAGACCTTTGCCCAAGGCCTTCCAGCGGTCGCTATCCACTAGAGTGATTTAGTACAAAGTCATCGCACCATCGGAGCCATATGGTAGTTGAGAAGCCATTATATCTCCTTACTAAATTAATTAATATTTTATGCGAAAATGAAGCGAGTACCTACCAGTACCTAAATAATACTAAATAAACAAGCAGGAGTTGTGATAATCACACATTTTCTGAAGACGCTAAGTCACAGTCGCGTTACGTAAAGTCCAGCTACTAACAGGATCCACCAACGAGTATATTATATTATGTGCAAAACTTTACATCGAAACGTACTAAAGTAACAAACTTGATAATACTAACACTCTAACTTATTGTAGATTACACCCTTTTAGAGCACTACCTACAGACAGTAGTGAAATTGAAATTGCAAATAGAGCCGCAGCCGGGGGCATAAACTAGCATATATCTCGTTTCGGATTTTCCTTTCGCTTAAGAAAATAATTTGCAACTGTTTTGCTCAAACCCAAAACAAGGAAAGCTAAGCGGACTAGCAGTAAATAATCGAGATAATGTTACTCGATAGACATAGCCACGGCAAACTTACAAGTTATTGTCAACGGAATTTCATACGAAAATACATATTTTACTTAGAAAATCGGTAAACAATAAACACGCCTTTCGTCGGCTAGTGTTGCCGATTGTTGCAGTTCATTTGTCAATTCTATCACGAGATATTTTTCTGTATTTTTGTCTTATGGCAGATTTTACAAAGTTAGATAAAATTTGTCAGACCAGTAATTTACAAGTCAGCAGATTTGGAAATGCTGGATGTCGAAATCTATGACTGTCTTTCATTGCAACATAGATTTGATTTGAAAATCCGATTAGCTGAGTTGTAATTATTTTTATTAATATTTTTTATCTGACTTTTGAAAAAACAGCTCTTAAATGTATAAATGCGTACTAAATTTTTCAAATCAAATTTTATTCGAACACCATGCTGCAAAAATATTACCTTATTAGCCCAGTTAGGTGTATTTTGGGCTATCTAGTTTGCTTTCTTATCCTCATCTTTTGAGTTTTTTCATTCATTCCAATAATCGATGTTAGATCTATGTGTCTATACTGCGCTTAATTCATTGGTTGGAATCGTGGAGCATAAGAATATAACTTATCAGATGCTGAAACATGAGGCATAGAACAGGCCGCATCTTGTAATTTTTTCTCAATTACTTAATTCTTATTTATTATTCAAAGTTTGTCATTCTCAATGCACACATTGTGCATCACATCTATTTGATTTCGGCCCTCTTCAAAAATTCAATATCAGTGATGATAGTGAGAACCGACAGGCTGAGAGAACAAATTGTCTCGAAAGAAAAACACAGGCGCCCATTTCAACCCTTATGTAGGTGCACCTTATGCTGCTTAAGACTTAAGACCCATTTACAATGGTTTTGTAAAGGTTAGCGTCTGTACGTACTTTCAGTTGTTTCTCCCGAGGACCCAGGTCCTGGAAGCTGTTGCTGGACGTCATAATTCTTGGCGCAATCTCCGTACATTAGTAAGGCGGTTATCTTGAGTGGCAGGCTACGCCGCGCCTCCGAGGTACCCCGCTCAGAACACCGCCACAATCGCTACCATTTGTCTTAATTAGTACGGAATATACATAAATACTCGAAGTATTTGAGCTTGAGTGTTATTGAATATTTATTAACTACTTATTTGTTGTGTGTCATTCACAATTAACAACATAAGCATGTTTAAGCCTGCAAGAAGCAAGAAAAAAACAATGAAAGATCTAAAATAATAAATAAGAATTCAAAGAGAAAAACCTGTCGTATTTATTAAGTGTGTTTTCACTGGTTTTAAGATTCCAAATAGGCTTTTGACGGTTGGCCAACGGCAGGCTCTTAGTTGAAATGTATCTAAAATTGGATCTAATCCTAATTCCCATGCCTATAAAATTACAATGCAACAGTGTATGTAAAAGAAGTAGTTTTTGTGTGTAGTTAATTAGAATACATTTCACGCAATTAGCCGCCAAATCCAAAAACGTCATTCAAAGTTGAGCAGCTGTCACTTGGCGTTCCAGAGACAATTTACGGGACGGCATGAGTTTGAAGGCGAGCGCAACCTCAATCACGTTTGTGAATACGACGTAACTGGTGCAAAAATAAGTTATAGGTATGTTATATTGTCTAAAAAAAACTATGTGATAAGAATCCCCAGTTCATAAACTTTGTAAAGTTGTGAGAAGATTATCTTCTAAGAAGATCGATTAAAAAGGATCCTTTTATGTTTTTTTAGTACACAAAAAGTAATTCAATTGACTTGTCAATCAATCAAAATCATACTTGATAGCAAAATAATTGCAGTTTTTAAATAATTAAAATTATAAAATTTATTAGATCCGGGACAACAGACACATTGTTGGTTTACCCACTCGTATTTTAGTAAGTAGCGGTCGTATTTATACCAATAAAACACCATATAAATATATTTCGCTTCATTTGCAGAGGTTATCTTTACTCACTTCTAGTTCAGTTTGAGAGTGTTACTAAGGAATTTCCCAAATATGAGTTTTAGTCCAAATCCTAACCTTAGAAGAATATCGAAAAATGCTCAAATGATTTTGATAAAATTTAAAACTGCATGTCTATTCAGATTTAGAAAAAACTTTCATAACAGAGATGGAACCTGCAGGATTTGAAAAAAGCAGCTCCCCCTGCATTATTGCGCCATTTCGTAGTGTCCCTAACATCTCAAATTCCCAGAAGTAACATTCGATGTTACATTAGTTGCAATAACAAATACTTAACTAAAAAATTCCGCTTCTTAGATTCCTAATCGCATTTACGATCATGTGCTGTGAACATCCAATAACAACCCAAGTGCCCTGTTACAAAACAGTTTCCACTATCCCATCGCCACCTCGTAACCAGCCTGACATTAGATTAAACCCTTCCATCATATCCAAATGAGAACCCGTAGTAGATTCCCTAAGGTCCTGTTCCCATGAACGAGCTATCGGCCACAGTTCAAGTCGTGCTCGCCTTGCGCTGACCTTTGTCAACTGGCCACAGACCAACATGCAGATAGGAGACTGCTGGAACGCCGTCAAATTAACGCAATCTTGCAGATTTACGTGGCAGGGAATGTTCATTCTGTTTCCGTCTTGCTGTATCAAAATCTGTACTAATAATATAAAGCTGGAGAGTTTGTTTGTTTGAACGCGTAAATCTCAGGAACGAATGGTTCGATTTAAAAAAAAAATTGTGCTGAGTAGTCCATTTATTGAGGCTATCGAACATCACGAGTCCACGCGGACGAAGTCGCGGGTGGCCGCTAGTAGTTGATATAGTGGATGAAGCGCCATTAGCTAGATTTGCTTGCAATGACGAAACGCAATGATACTTGTATGACATGCCCCATCATAAAATATGTGCCTCCTACGAAGGTTGACATTCTGTTTTATCTGTAGAAAATAATAATAAGTTTCGGTAATTTATGGAATGAGGCTCATAGTTTGAATTAATTGAAATATCCTAATAATCCCTATCACAAATATCGTATAATCTCAGCTAGATTAAACCTGGCTCAAACCACTAGGTATCAGTCGTTCGTTAGGCGGCCGTTAAGCACCTTGATGCCATCACCACCATCTTACAGTAAGATTTATCACTAGATTTATATGCACCTGTCACAACACACTAGACCCACGTGTAAAAGTCTGGCTGCACCACCTCATACTTGGAGTGAAGGCTGTGCCCAGCGGTAGGATGTAAAAACCAGTGTTTTTTTATTGTGCTCTTCTGACCACCTCACTCCACCTGATGAGACGCAACCATGAGGTCCAGATATGGGGTTGACCACAGTTAGGTCCAGGCGCCACGCCCTCGGCCGGGACGCTCTCAATTAATAGGGGGTCCCGGACAAACATATGCTGAAAATCGAGGGCGTCCCGGCTGGGGGCCTCGTGGATTATATGTGGATAGCAAAGCACACCTAATGAACGGTGATGGGATGGTTCTATGTTTAGTTTCTTACCTTGTACGAAATGGATTGCATGCAGACCGTTGCCATAATTATCTAAACATCCTAGAAGCATCTATGTAATCAAGTAAGATGTTTTGAACCTAGCCATTGCTTTCTTTGTTCAAGGAATGTCGTGTCTTCCCACATTTATTATCATCGCTCTATTACCTACACTCAGAATTATAGCGTAACTACGAGTACTTCGTCCTAATTGTATGAAATTACTGAGAATACACCAATTACTGGTTATTGCTATTGTTGGATTAAAAACGCTTTAATAATGGGTAAAGATGCCCTCTTACTTATTAAATTGTTCTAGTTGGTCAATATGTAAGTATCTTACTAAGTATTTTTATCAAGTTATCTGAATCTCATACGTTTTGACGTTAGTTTACGTGGGGTTTTTTTTTCAATCATCGTAAATGACATGTTTACGTAAATACTGAAAAAAATCACATACTTTATTGAATAAAATTTCTACAGGCATAGATATTATCAAATGCCATGCTAATCTGGCTAACGCTAAATCTCATCTCGATCGTGATGAGGAAAAAAGGCCAACTTTAATCGTCAATAGGCTTCAATTGGTATTCTCAGCATTTGATTAGAATTATTTTTAAAATGTTATTTGGCTCTGTTCTTTCCACTCAAACGATCACATTCGCGTAGTTATTGAGTTATATACTTAAAATGCCTAAATACCATCTAACTTCATATTCGTTCGATGTGCAAATACAGAATGCCACCACTCGACACAAAAAAAACCACAAGTAACGTTCATATTATTTGTCCCGAAAAGGAAATATAACCGTGACTATCTGATCACTAATTCCCACCACCTTTATAATCTTTCGAAGTTTCAATAAAAATATAATTCTAATTACTCAACTTACAAATAATCTTTGAGCACTTAACTAGCAATATCCGCCTAAGAGCCATACATTTTGTTGTATTCCTATGTATTTAGTCGCCCTATTGTGAAATTGTTACCCGTGTTATGGTATGCCTTTATTGGAGTAAATATTGTTTTACAACGTTGATTTAGTATCTTTAGGTCATCTGTTTAGTCGGAGCAAACTTTCCTTGCTGAGGTTAGGTGTTGCTTTGCTTAGTGCTTGTGTAATTTGTTTTCAATAACCTACTTTGTTGATTTACTGGATAGTGTAAGTTTATCTTTCAGGTTTTTGGCTATTATCAGTTTATGAGAGCGTCAAGACCGTTTAACATTCAGACTCAGAACCCATGTTATGTCCCGAGTTCGAATCGACCTGAAAGCTTATTATTACTTTTATTGTACAATTTGTAGCCAACTCTCCTTTTATAGAAAGCACCGAAAAGAAACAGAAGCAGCTGGATAACGGCGGTCAACCCTTGCAACGATGGGCTCAAAATCGCTTAGCGAAGCTTTCAAAAGCTGTTAGGTTCACCATGACCTCAACAATTAGTGTTCATCTGACTTACCCGTCTAGGATGTAGGCGTAAGCGTATGTAAGTATCAGAATTAGGACAAAGACAAACTTCTACAATGAGTGTGGATGTGATATCGTTTGCAGTAATAAAACAACGTGTAGCGAGCTCGTTAAGACTATTTTCTAAAATGTCATACTTTGAAATCATCCAACAGGACTTGGATACCGTATAAATCCAAAAATTTGAGTTACACTTCAATAGATATCTGTCAATTGAATAAGACATGAGTTTCAATGATAACCTATTAAATGTAAGAGAAAAAGCATCAAAAAGTTCAATTGCAGGCCTTCTAGACGTTTATAATTGTACAAGTTGCTTAGATCAAACGTGTTACTGCACGACTGATAAGTGTACACAATGACAGGTTGATACGGCCGGACCAGCGCGCGCGCAGTGAAACGCCGGACAAGGCGAACCGCATGCACTTGTCTCGGTATGGTGGCCATGGCTTGGAGAATTAATGGGACTCCTACCAATTTCTGGGAACCTTTTCTAAGGGCTGGCCAATTTGATGGGATGGTTAAGAAGTGGACTTCTACACTAGAGGTCGCTGGTTCGGTCCTACGCGTAGTACGAAACATTTGTGTGGGTGAGCATGTCTGTTTGTTTTGGTCACAGTCTATATAATTCATGTATTTGCAAAAAACGTATTCCAGTCTGTTAACGAGTTCTAGGCAACTCATAAACATACTGAAATACGTTTCTTCACATCCCAAAGTCTCTGTACTATTTTCTATTTAGCACTTTAATCTTTACACATGGGGCACCTTACACTGCTGACATTTTAAGACACATTTTGCAACACTTTTGTAAGAATTGATGAGGAGGGGTTGTGGGGTAGCAAGCCCAGTGAGTCGAGACCGCGTGGTTGGAGTATGGCTCGCGCCACCTCATTGCTTACGTGAGGTTGTGTCGAACAAGATGTATGAGGGCTGCTTTTTTTAAAAGTTATATTACCTCGATAAACTGTTATCAAAGTGACCGATTCTAAATGCGATCCTAATTACATTTGTATTTTTGGTCACCCCATGAGTCAAAGGCATCAGACAGGTTTAGTAGGTCGCGGATCGCTAAGTCTACCTGCCCTTATGTGTGCTAGCGATCAGCACTTGCTTGGTGCTTTTACACTGATCTATTCAATACATTTTGGATCTAGACGTTAGTTTTTGTGTTTTTTTTTTCAGGTACAGTACAACTCGCCTACGAAAAATATCTATGTATTGTGCCAAAAGCCGAATAAGACAAATAAACCGATTAACCGATAGAATTATAATTTTTTAACACACTATTCACACAGCACTATTATATCACTTCCTTATAATTTTTCTGGTTCCTGAAATTGCGGATGCTAATAGTCGCATTTTTGAAACGAAACTTCTGCTAGGAAGAATAGTTTTCATTCTTCCAGAAATATCCTGAATGACCGAGTAATCCTTGATCTTATCTAGTCACCCATTGCTGAAACTGCAGTACCTAGTTCATAAAACACCTAGCTCTGTGTGAATGCCACTATCGGTTAATGGCTTGCTCATTGCCCAGTGGTACTTCTAATAGCAACACTTTCGATACTGGGTTTTAAAACGGTGTAGCCGGTTGACCGATAAATGTCCAGTTAATTGACAGGTTTAGACTTGATAAGAGGTAGACGTCTATTTTTACTTGCTTACGCACTTAGCACTATTATAGAGGAAAGTTTAGTTTTGTATCAAACCCATATGGCCGCCTAGTGGCGCCCTGATTTAATAAAAATACTTAATCATTATGGAAGAATCCTATGTACAGTTTTTCTACAAAGACTCAAAATGTTTCGTACTCAACTCAAAAGAGTCAGTAGCAGCCGATTTTGGTACTTTTGGATTTCACAAAACATTATTGTGAAACATTTTGAGTTCTGTTGTCCATGTTATAGAACACCCAGTAGTTACATCCTTTTCAAACGCATTTTTATGCTAAAAGCTAAAAGTATTTAAACTACACCGCATTAATTAATTTACCTACAGTAAAGTAAGCCTAGAATGTCAACTAAAAAATCAGGATAAATATTTATATGTAGGAGAGGGTGAATCCTTTAACGGGCAGCGGTAAGTCAAATCATACTGATAAAGGAATCGCTCATAATTAAAATTCTTCATCTAGATTAAGCAGACGGGTTTATTAAGTATTTCTTGAAAAACAAGGGTTTAACGGAATAAATTTCTGACTCAGTCAACACCCTAGGAATGCCAAGGGTCATCGTAGGTTTGTTAGCACTAGAACGGGTTAAACTCGCTGGCACACTGGCCCATTCATGCCACCTGTGAATGTTAAGAACAAAGTAAACAAGACCTACTTTTGTCTCTGTCCCGCTCGGACACAGGAAGAAAGAATGGGATAGGATTCATAGAAACCAGGCACTGATGATGGTTGTAGATAGGTGACGCATACCCAACAAAAATGTAAGCTCTACATGGCTATTTCATTAACTAAGCATATTATAACATGACACATATTATCTTAAATATTAAATTCTCGTGTCACAGTGTTTGTTGCCATATTCCTCCTAATCAGCTTGACCGGTTGTAATGAAATTTAAAATAGTCATTTATTAAGTCTGAGAATAGGTCGTAATCTATATAATTTTTAACTCAAGTCTATATAATTTTTAACACGAGGGAATAAATAAAAATCTTAGTCTTTCTAAGTAAAGCTCATCTGACCCCAAACTAGGAAGACCAAGGGTCAGATGCTGATGATCATTTTCAAATATTCCTTTAATGGTTAAAGATAAACCACCCAGGCACAGTACCTACAAACACAAATGCTCATCACATTTATGTCCTGGTTGGATTCGACCAGCAACCTTAGACAGAATTTTTAAGCATTGCGCTGACAGGCCAGTCCCAATTGTGTTAAATATTTGTAAATTACTAATATAGACAGCCGGTAATAATATATTATGTTGTACCGGACATGGAATCAGGGACGGGCCACACACGTGAAAACTAGACTACAATCTTTAAATTAAACGTTCCAGCTGACATAACATTGCAACAATTTATCCTTATCTGTACCACAAATAATCAATCTTAAACCTAACCTCTTCTAATTCGGTCTCCTGCGGCGATACATGTAACACACATGACAAGTCTAATACAGTCTGTAGGCAATGATATTGTAATGAACAGAGGTAGATAAAAAAACTACTTACTGATTACTTGTGCTAAAAAACTGGCACCCGAAATTATAACTTTTGAACACCTGAGCAGAGCATTGACAGTTTGAGACGACACTGCGCAGACATGTATCTGTCCTGTTTACGCTCTAGTAATTAATTCTACTATCTTGTTCACATGATCAAAATATAGGTACGTACGCTAGGGGTCAATTTTTGACTTCGCATCAGTACTGATATAACCTATCTTCCTCTTTTTTATTATAATATCATTGGTCTGCAGCACATTTTTCAAACCACAAATCATGAAAACTGTAGCAACTCAAAATGTAGTATGTTACATTTAAATAAAGCCTATTTTGCTCTGACAAAAGGCTGTATAAGCAGTAATTCTATGTTGGTTAGTTGAAGTACGATATAAATAATAATATCTAGTATTAGTTCATTCAATGGTCATCTACAATCATTTATCATGCTGCTATCATATTTCTAGTTATGTCACTCTAGGTGTGACGGTTTAGCAAATATTTCTGCAAGAAACAAATTGGTATTCAATTGATAGTGCTTTTTACAAGTTCAGAATGCGGAAGATTGGTTAAATTGTAACATGTGCTAGTTATAACTGGTGCATCTCATTTAGTTATGTTGTGTACTTTATTTGAACATGTTCTGTAATTAAAGTACATACACTTCTGCAGGGTTGCTAAAAGCAGTTGTTTAGAAAGAAGTATCTCTTCTTTGTTTTCTTGTTCTTTCTTTATGCATTCTGGTCTCCTCCCCTCCTCTTAATAAAATAACTCTTTAATTACATTACTTACTTTTTTACACTTATATTACTAAAAAATAATAGTACGACTACAACTTAAGTTTTTAGTAGAGCACTAAAGCTCAGCTGTTTACTCTACTTTTGTCTATCAGACAAAAGTAACTACTCAATAGCAAGTGTAAGCATCAAAATGATGATAAAACAACCATAATAATCTTTGATAGGATGTATTCATATGGACAGCTGGCAGCAGCTACGAAAAGCTGGCCCAAAGATAAAAATATTTATAACTACCTATTAGGGGCTTCTACACTGCTCAAAAGTGTCTAGGGATATCTCAAGCATTTTCATACAAAGTATAGCTATTTGGTAGGCTATAAAAATTAAAATATTGATACCAACGTAGAAGTTTTAGAACACAGAAACTGCTATATCTGCCCTTTCAGATTGTATAAAGAAATTCACTGTAGTAGCATTATTGTACAATCGTAAGGACGTTAAAAAAAGACAGATTTTTCTTTTATAAGGTGTCAAAATTTTAGCATAATCAAAGGTTTTTTTTTGTAATATTCTTAACCTTTATCTTATGCCATTGTCCTCGCGTTATTCTAAGATAATGCTCAACTTGTAAACAATCTCAACTTTATGAAATATTTGAAAAATGATATCCCTAGACAGTTTTGATGTGTGTATATTATAGGAACTGACTTCTGACGAAATGACAAATGTTTTTTAAGGTTTTGCACTTTGCTGCCTGCAGAATAAGAAGAAAAAGCATTATTATAATTACTGCTAAAATTGCACTTAAAAGTACTTTAAAAACTAGTAAAAATGGAAGTAATTTTATCACATTAACAGAGAGTCGCGTTGGTCTTCAGTTGTCAGCAGTGTGTGATTAAAACCGTTATATTCGATTCCATTTTTCGAAATGTTTTCTACCCAGGATGTTCAAATTGTGGCATGAACTAGACGTGGTTACCTCCATATAGTATAGCATGGAATTTGAAAAGAAGGATTTGAATCAGTACTCCAATCCATGACCGGCTGTCCACTGACTGTCATTGTATGACAAGAAGGATTGTTACTCACTGCGAGAATGGTTGTACAACAACGTTACAATCCCATTTTTTTTTGTTGTTTTTTTGGCTATAATATGTAGGTATCACTGTTTACAGTTCGTCTTCACACAGCCTTAGCCTAATAACGAAGACAAATTACACATAAGAAGACCGCCTAAAGCGTGCCGAACGTTTAATCTAGCCACATTTGTCATAACTCCAATAAGGCATTTACAACGGCGTGATTACGGCCCCAAATGAAAGGGTCCGAACTTTATTATGACATTTCATTCACAGTTAAAACGTAACGTTTTTCGTCCTTATGTAACTTGGAATTAATTTAAAATGAAAAAGCTTTTATAATACCTCTAGATTTAGGAGAGCTAGGCTTTTCCTGAATGCAATTCAAGGATACATTTTATAAAAGTGCTAGTCAGCGTTGGTTTACCAAGAATTTTAAATCAAGTTTCAAATCACCACAAAATGGAAGAAGACGATAATGTCAAGTCAATACTTAAAAAACAATCGAATGGAGATGTAAGTATAAACATTCGCTAATGCAATAATAAATAAGGTTGTGTATTTGTTATGAGTTTCGCAATTCTTTCATTTCACATAATTTTATTTGTAAATATTTTATATGAATATTTCTAGTTGCATGTGCAATGTTGTTGCAATGTATGTAATGTATTCCGGTGGGTGCCAAACTTTAAAATTTAATTTCTTTGCAACTATGGTCGTTTTAGAGAAGAGAACTGAGCAAAAAAACATTTTTTAATTATTTACATACAAAATGAGAGAAAGCACTAATTCAGAGTGAAGCATATTGATGATTGAAGTAAGCGTGAAGCACCGAGATGTGAAGGGATGTCCGCCGAAATGCTACCCCAGATCGGGAATTGAAACCGCAACCTTCAACGCTATTGACAAGATCTCTAGCTATTCACACGTTCTGCTGAACCCTCATAGCAGGATCCAATCTCGCACTTTTCCGGTTATTTAACTATGGGGTCGAAGAGTCTACCAACCGGCCTCAATCCTGAGTGCGCCAGCCCATCGTAAGTTTGCAATTATAATAGAATTAGCAACTTGCGTGTGCGCAACGTGTTGATTCCGGAGTCGTTATGTGACGATTATGTCAGTAAAGAAGAGATTACCTACTTTTGGAGTGCGCGGTTGTTTGAGGGTTAAATGTCAAGTACCAAATTACTTTAATGGGATAAGACGCAGGTAAAGTAGGTACTGCGAAGGTAAAGTTCTCATGTGTTTTGAGTTGGGCGTAGTTTAATTGGCATACATAAGTATTAAGAATGCGTTGACGAGCTAATAGTCACAGAATTATTTACATAAATATTTATATAATAAATGTGTGTAAAACACATATTTTTTAGTAAATTACGTTCACAAAACCTTAAATAGGAACAGTGCATCAACTGTGACTTCGAGTTTTGTCTGTCATGGGGTTTTTTTCAGCTACCCTTTTCATTCCATCAGTTACCATTTGCATAAAGTTGTACTGCTTAATAGTAATAAATTTTAAATTCAATATAAAGTAATAGGAATGCTCCTTTGTCAAAAAATACAACTTGAAACGAGTATCTTTATTGACTCACTAAGTGTCAAATAAGCATTGTAGTACAAGTGAAGTGTAACGTATCAGTTAGATAATGACCTTTAGCGCTTTAACATAAGTTAACTCGAACTCTGAAGCTGTTTACATTTGACCTGTGACTTTCTGTACAAGCGAGACAATAATGCAAATATTTGTGCTCAATCTTACAAATCGGTACAAGAGCTTCTCATAATTTGACAGCCGTGCAAAAAGGATGTCTCAAATTAAAAAGTGCTAGGTAACATGATGTAACCGTTCGCAACACAAAAACGGTTAGGTTAATGAGCAGTTGCAAGTTAACCTATTAAAATCCTTGCTAAACGGTTTAAAATCAATCAATCATCATCGACTTTGCCAATAAGTACTTACATGCGACCACAGAGTAGCCAACAGACAGTCCAGTGCATATCAAAAAACAACAACTAACCTTTTTTTATAGTAGGGGAAATGCCTTACGCATACCCATCCACCGGGGGACGGACGGGTTATGTCGGAGTCTCCACTGGAAAGGTCTCCCACTGGTCGTCCATAGTGGGGGAACACGGTAAGAGGCACGAAGCCTTCCACGCGTTCCCCCGGACCTGCCTGCAGCGCGGGCCGGAAGCGACCCCTACTTCGTGAGGAAAGGCCAGTAGGGACAGCCGAGGGTGTTGAGCTGTCCCTACCAGGCAGTGTTGAAACCTGTGCAATGCCGGCGACGTCATCCCCGTACCGCGCGCCAGCTGGCCACCGTACGCAGACCCTACAGGGCCCGCAACCACGAGCCACCAGAAGGGCGGCTCCACTGCCGCAACCGGCGGTACGGCAGCTCCGGGCCGCGTCGGACAGGGGGGATCAGCCTCGGATCACTGGCCCCCACCAACCGGTTGTGCGCCGCGGCCCCAACCACGCGCCTCAAAGGCGCCTGCAGGCCCCACTGGCCCCGCAGCCTTACGCCGCCCTTACGGGCCGCAGCGGGTGGGTGTCCAGTCTACCACGCTGCCTGCCTGGGTTCTCTTCGCTTCCCGATGGTGCCCCTACCACCGGTACTAGGCCCCCTCGCCACGCCGAGGCGAGAGCCCATGAGGGGGGGTTCACCCTACCACAGGTACTAAGCCCCCTCGTCATGCCAAGGCGAAAACTCATAAGGGGGACAGCAACTAACCTAGCCCAAGTCTGCTGGTTTATGAATTTATAATGGGAATGGGATGTTCCGACACATTTGCAATACCAAATGTGTCTAATAAGTAAGAGGCTGAATTACGATTTAATCGAAGCATTCTCTACCAAAGGTTGTCTGGAAGAGATTGCTTTGTAGCGATAAGACCACCTGAATTGTACATAAGAATGTCCGTTCACCGTTACTTTGTAAAAATGTTTGTTTGTTTATTTATTTATTAGGATCACCAACTACTAGTACATCATTGAAATCAAATGAGCTTAAATCTAAATATTAAATGCTAAATGTACAGTCACTTACAGGTGAACACGAGACAAGATTATTTATGTTTCCTTATCATTAAATCAGCAGAATTTAAACGATCGCGTTGTAAAATACTTTTCGGGCATCGTCGAGCTTCAAAAGGTACGTTAGCAGTTGGTCCGGGCTCAGTCGTTCAGCCATGAGGCCTTAGGCCAGCTTGATAACATATGAGTTGGAGTATGGCTCTTGCTACCTCACTCAGTTGAGGTGAGGTCTCTGCCCGCTGTAGGACGTATAAAATCTGTTGTTTGTTTTTAAGAAATAATTTAAATAGTTTCCTTTGAAACACCATAACCACCGATTTACTAGCCCAAAGTGTGTTGGACGGCAGGCGTAGGCAACAAATAACACCATACACACTTCTGTGAACTAACTGTTCTTTGCTGTTTTCTAGTGTAACTCTGTGAATGTAGTTACAGTATTCGAATAAACCTACTAAACTATTCAAAATAATTTGCATACGACATAGCTAGTACTTCTTCCGCCACATTACTTTTGTAAAATAACTAACTTGCTGGCTATTCATCATAAATCCATTTATAATAATGTGGCTGACTGTCACACCGTAGAGTAACAACAAAGAAAATCGTTATAATCATGCAATTTCTTCTATGGCTGCCTTTGAAAGTTGAAGTCAACATCATTCAAGGAGGTTTCAGACCAAGAGAAATTATTATAATTATACAATTTCTTCTATGGCTGCCTTTAAAAGTTAAAGTAAACATCATTGAAGGTGGTTATATTACAGGCAAATTGATCTGTTTACTTTGCATATACTGTTAAATATTGTACGATAACTTGCCACTAGTGGACGACGAAACTACTCGGCCGCATTACAGTTTATTAACTAGCGCGGAGGGTAGCTGTCATTTTCTTGTAACATCACCTAACAATTTTTACTTGTTAAACAAACAGTGATTGTAACTACATGTTAGATGGACAAATAAACTATTTCTATTTCTATAATTTCTTAAAGAAATATTTTCCAATGCCAAACTGATCTTGTCCGGCGACTGAATTTCACAAGTAAATATATCAATACCTCCAAAGATAATTCATAGTGTTAGGTATACCCAGATCTTCTAACCAAAAACTGAAATAGTAAAATAGTCAATAGGTTTCAGACTGTTAGATTACACTTATATCATCATCATCATATCAGCCGAACGACGCCCACTGCTGAGCATAGGCCTCCCCCAAAGATCTCCACAACAATCAGTCCTGCGCTGTCCGCATCTACTTATATTCCTAAATAAATATTAACACTAACAGTACAACCAACAGAAACGTTCTCAACACGTAATGTCGTAATATTATTTGGTTTTGTTCCCCTCTTATAATGTTCCTTTCAGCTTTAACTACTAGGTCTCCAATTTCATACTTACTCGTAACAACGTATTATAAATTATCCTTTACAAAACCATTGAAAAATGGGTCTAATGTGAGCCGCATAAGGTGCCCCTGTGTAAAGGTTGATGTGTGCGCCTCTGTACCTATTAGATAATTAATTCTAGATTCAAGTTACGATACGGTGTAAAAGTAGTCGAAGTAAATCTAATTATAAGGTACTTATCTGTTGTAACTTGAAGAAGTTTACGGAGTTCTTCATCGTGATTCAACGATCAATACAAGATTTAACATCTGTGGTAATACATGCTGAAATATCGAGCGTGATACAGAACGCCCCTGAAGGAATTGCGCATTCATGAAAAAACTAGCGGCCGCCCGCGACTTCGTCCGCGTGGATTGAGTCCAAAAGTAAGAAAAAAAACGTAATATTTTTTCATAAATTGTAGCCTATATGCTATTCAGATGTATAAGATATTATTGCAAAGTTTCATTCAAATCCATTCAGTAGTTTTTACGTGAAAGAGCAACACGGCTCATCCACACATACAAACTTTCACATCTATACATATATATAAAAGAAAGTCGTGTTAGTTACTCCACTTATAACTCAAGAACGGCTGAACCGATTTAGCTGAAAATTGGCATGGAGGTAGTTTAGAGCCAGGAGAAGGACATAGGATACTTTCATTTATTTTACTTTTTTTTTTATTTATTGCCCTTAAGGCGGAACAAAGTTCGCCGGGTGAGCTAGTTTGTAATATTAGTAGGATCTACAGTTACTTAGTAAGCGTAAGTAAAGCGCGTATTAAAAAGCTTCAGACTTTGTTTGGTTGAACGCGCTAATTTCAGGAAAAACTTTTAATTTTATATAAAGGAATATGCAAGCTACTTTAATTGTAAGTCGCTTTTGTTGTCGACTATAACTTCAATAATTACTGTTCTTGTGACATAAGAGGCTAACAAAGTGTAAACGCTTTACAAGTCTATCAACCTACATTGTTTATGGCAGACAATTCAATCTTTACCTTCACCAAAAGAGCGTAAAACTGTCGAAAGGGCTTCAACTCGTGATGCATAATTAAGATCACCTCATTGGGTCATTTAAAAAGTTGCATAAAATACTGTGTTATAAAGTTACAGCGATAAGTAAAGTAGGTTATTTACTGTGTCAATGTATAGTGTTTTAGGCAGTCGAAAAAAGAAAACTTCGTGAAAATCCAAGTTTTCGGTTTTTGAATACCATTTAAATTACCATAGTATATATATTTTCACAGTTCGCAACATGTATCTGTCTCGTGTACGCTGTAGTAATTAATCATACTACACACATCCAAACTGTCTAGGGATATCATAGAGATATCATTTTTCAAATATTTCATAAAGTTAAGTCTGTTTACAAGTTGAGCATTATCTTAGAATAACGCAAGGACACAGGCATAAGATAAAGGTTAAGAATATTACAGAAAAAAACGTTTGATTTTGCTAAAATTTTGACACCTTTTAAAAGAAAAATCTGTCTTTTTTTAACATCCTTACGATTGTACAATAATGCTACCATAATGAATTTCTTTATACAATCTGAAAGGGCAGATATAGCAGTTTCTGTGTTCTAAAAATTTCTACGTTGGTATCAATGTTTTAATTTTTACAGCCTCCCAAATAGCTATACTTTGTATGAAAATGCTTGAGATATCCCTAGACACTTTTGATGTGTGTATCTTGTTCACACGGTCATATTATAGATACGTATACGCCAGGGGACAATTTCCGACTTAGCATCAGTACTGACGTAAACCATCTACCTTTTTTTTTTATTAAATTATCATTTCTTATACCTATATTTTGTGTATGTCTAAAAGCATTACTGAGATGTCAGCAAATTTTAGATAAAATGTCAAACTAATAGGTTCGTCTGGGCTCGATCAATCAGGCGCCAGACGCCTCGATGATACAGCTCAAATAGAATTTCCGATTCCACAAAATTGATGGAGTGTCGCGTCTGCTACTGATACTCACTTAGCTGAGTTGTATCTTATTTGGTTTGTTTTTAAAGTGTATTTAAGTGTGTAGAGAGTTTTCAATGAAAAATAGGAATTACTTAATTCTGAATTTAAATAATACGTTTGATTTGGAGGGCGTTGACATCAGACCACTGAGCCATCAGTGGTTAAACACTCAGGCTCGCAACCGAGGTGATTCCGACATCAAGACTTGTCGAAACGCCTACTTTTGGTTCTTTGTATTCGTGAAATTTGCGGCTAACTCTCCGGTGATGGAAAACACCCATGAAAACCCAAGCAAGCTCTATAACGTTGGGTTCAAATTCGGCGAAAAATGGGCTCCTGAATGTTCCGTTCACAATGACAGCAAGTATTGGTTACTTCTGACTAGATACCTGTAGTGTTCTCGTGTAACACTAACTGATGAACACTAACACTGAACACTAGAACTAGGAATAATGTGGAAGTACTTTAATATCGGCTCGCTTGCTATGCACCACGTCTTCACTCCACGCCTGCCAGTGATAGACTCACTCGCTCTAGCGCTCACTCACCGCTATGTCACGTGGCCCGCGCAGTGCTTAGCCGAGACGACAGATGTCAATGTCAATGTCATGTCAATAGTAGTTTAGTAGAATACTACATCTCTTCCTTGTTTTATTTATTTTTTAACTTCTGTTATTAGTTGTTTCAAATTGTTTTTAGTTTTGTGAATATCATTATTCACTTCGATGAAAACTATTTCTCCAACCTGTGTTTTATTTAAGTGTCTCATTCTTACATTGTAATCTAACTAACGAGTTTTTTTACTTTTGTATGAATTTACATTATTATTTACTTTTGTTTCAAATCATCCAATTAAACTTGCTCCTTGGTTTATCTATACCTCTTCCTACTCAACCTCACTTACATTTTATATTCTGTTAAACCAGCCTTAGCGTTATCAACCACTTGTCAATGCTACGCTACTTTCCCTTTTTTTTTTTTTTTTTTTTTTTTTTTTTTTTTTTTTTTTTTTTGTGTAATTGGATTTGACGATCCGAAAGCACCTGCAACAGGTCCACCTAAATGAAGTCATTATTGTTTGTTTGTTTGACTTCGAGCGTCCTTGTAAACCAACCACTACACACACTTGCACTCAATCACTTATTTTTCACTAGCAACCATTTTTTATAATTAATTTAACTTAATTACCTACTCAAATTATGCATGTTATTATTTTCAGTAGCATTATATGTTTCAGTAATTGGTTCAAATACCTTATTCTCTATGTACAAAAATATACTGTTGATAGACTGTTTAAATAAATAAAATAACCTTAGTTCTTCTCTGTGTTGTCCCATTTACCGCTGTACAGTCCCTCTTTAACGTCTTGTATTTCCTGGTTCTGCGTACTTGCACTAGTTTTTCCTTTAAAGGTAGTGCAATGGGTCTAGTTTGTTTACCAATATGATGCCCGTATCTAATTATCATTATAACGCCGGTCGGGACTCTGATCGTCTGCATAGTCTTAACGTATTTGACTTCGAACTTATACGACAGCATTCTCAACACTCTTCGTTCAATAGCGCCGCAAAGCTTGGACTTAGGACCAAAAGTGTTTTTGTAAGAGTTACTAGGTAACACGTTTTTTCATATAAGATCATATTATTGAAATGTTCTGTTGCCCAGACCCAAGCCGCTCACAAGCAGTGAATGTTCTATTACCAAAACCGACTAGACTGCGAGGTCCTTTGTCATCGATCTGAACAAGTGCAGCTCCTAAGGCACCCGGACTAGTAACAATTGATCCATTATGGTCAACAGATGATTTTCCCACTTGATGGCTAAATTAGCCTGTTACATATCTATACGCAAGCGAATCTCGCCTTTTTTTTTTTTTTTTTTTTTTTTTTTTATTTTTTAGAGACTCCTTCTCGGTACGGCATCCATTATACTTTATAGCAATTGAATGTAGAACATAACATTACGCAATTTAATGCATTTTAATCTTCTGCGCAATGATTGATTGCAATTTCTTTCAAGTCACAAGTTTTTCTCCTCAGTCGAATGAATGGGTTACCTTCCAACAACTTAATGTAAGGATTCTCTCACAATCCATACGTCAAATTGTTCTAGCCACGTCTTATACACAAGCCAACGCAATTGAATGCCTATCGCAATTTAATGCCTCTCGCAATTTAATGCCACTCGCAATTTAATGCTGCTCGCAATTTAATGCCACTAGCAATTTAATGCCACCATCATCGCAATTTAATGCCACTATCATCGCAATTTAATGCCACCGGTATCGCAATTTAATGCCACCGTCATCGCAATTTAATGCCACCGGTATCGCAATTTAATGCCACCGTCATCGCAATTTAATGCCACCATCATCGCAATTTAATGCCACTATCATCGCAATTTAATGCCACCGGTATCGCAATTTAATGCCACCGTCATCGCAATTTAATGCCACCGGTATCGCAATTTAATGCCACCGTCATCGCAATTTAATGCCACTGTCATCGCAATTCAATGCCACTGCCATCGCAATTCAATGCCACTGTAACCGCAATTCAATGCCACTGTAACCGCAATTCAATGCCACTGTAACCGCAATTCAATGCCACCATACCTGGTTTCGCAATTAAATGCCGCCATCCATATCACAATTGGCTTGTGTAATCTGTGGATTAGATTTAACGTCACCCGGTTCGTACCGTCATTTTATACATATGTATATATACCAAAACACCCGGACAGACTTCTACGAAGTTTCCCTGTATTCCCGGGCTTGTCCATTTTTACAGAACAGAGTAAAAATCCAAATCATGACACTCCTTAACAAAATACTGTTGTGTCAAACATAGTCACCTTTTATATGTAGTTTTTTTCCATAACTCAACTTATTACTACCAAAACAAGGTAAGATAATACCTACCATTGCCCTTTTTCGTCTGACAACCTTATTAAGGTCGACGCCATAAGGTTCATACGGATAGTCCAATAAGTTATTTATTCCATGCAAGAAAATCATTATCCATTTCCATAAGAATATAATTTATTCACTTCAGAACTATGAAGTTAAAATTGATATGAATTCAATTGAATAAACACATCTGAACCAGTCCGGTTATAAGATATAGCTACAGCCGCTTAGATAAAGTTAAAGAATATAGGTAGGTTTTTACGAGTCAGATGCACGCGCAGCCTTTGAACGAGTAAAACCTTAATTTAATTTAGTTCCGAATCATTTGATTCATCACATTTTTAAAGTTAGGGATACAAGTAACTATTTAAGAGATTCATTTATAAGACCGCCGACCTGGAAAATGCGGTAAGTGTATGGTGAAGGTATATTACACTCTTAAGTAAATTTAATAAATATTATAATGTAGTCCCCTACTCCAATCAATGTCTTTAGTTGCGCTTACATCATCAACATCCAGACTCAATACAAATATTTGTTTCCCTCCAGCGAAAATCAGTGCTGCAATGGAAATCGAACCCATCATCACCAGACCGGGCAAGAAACTCAGCAGTCACTCCCTTCAACTCGTCCAATGTTTTACAGAATTACAATAACATTAATTCCACATAATATTATTACATAGGTATATTCTAACTGCAATTACTAATCATTTATGGAAAGTACATAACGCTTATATACATAAAGTACATAACGTTTATGTATTCTCGGTATATACTGCGTATGTATACATGGTACATAATGCTTATGTATACATGGTATACAATGACTATGTATACATGGTATATAACGCTTATGTACATCACTACATAACGTTTATGTATACTTAGTACGTAATGCTTATGTTGCTTCAACAAGTACATGGGGCACAGATACTCCATTGTCTAATAATAAATAACATAATCGTACCTTCTTCGACCGATGTTCACTCCTCGCTGGCCCAAAGGCAACTGACTTGACTCGACACTCAACGCTACCGGCCTTTCATATCCAAGTCAGCGCACAAACAAATGACGTCACGGCCCATCAGGTGACATCGTTCGAACAGTAGTAAAATAAAGCCTGATATTAAAATACACAGTATTAACTTACCATAGTAAACTATGACAAATTAAGTACTTTACGATAGTATTATTTACCTAACCAAAACTATTTATTATTTAGTAAAGCACTTTGTAATTAAGTAAATCTTATGTATTTATTTATTATTATTAATTATATTATTTTCATTTCTTTATCTATTTAATTCTATTTGTTTGCATATTCATTGACATATAAATATATCCTTACCTAATACGCTCAAAATACCTTTGCATCTCAAATATTATAACCTGGATAAACCTGGTAAATAACATTTCAGTAGTATGCTTTACCTAGTTATAGTACCAAGTAGGTACCTGCGGGTTTCTATAATCGTTGTTCAAATGCAAATGCATTATTTCTTGGGTTACAGCCTAAGTCGTAGGAGAAGTAATCAAACGGATCCTTAGGGAAGATTATTCGTCCCTTGGCTTCCCTTGAAGGTTTAGGGTTTTCTCCCTAATTTGTACAAAAATAATTTTGGACATTTTGCCTAGCTCTCATCACTCGAACGATCACATTCGCATTAATATTGAGCTCCACTAAACGTAAAATACAATCTCACTTCGAAGTGAAGTGAGATGCCACTGCAGAATGTCTGCCCCATATAGTTTAGGTAACATTGCTAAAAGATACGCTGAGTTACGATACAATTAGTAGATACCTACTATTCAAAAGCCTATCATTTAATAAGTGTAAAAATTAAACAACAAAACTTACTCTGATCAGTTCTCTTAAAGCGTTCTCTCACCTCCTACCCGGAAGTGGTGGTGGTTGGTAATCTGCTATTTTAGAAGACAACACAACCTTTCTTCTGTAGAGAAATACCCACCATGAAACAACATACTCGGAATAAACAATTCAACATATGTATTTCGACTAAACTATAACGATTCTTAATAATTTACTTATTATTTTATTTTCAGTAGTTCATGTTTTTATTTAATAATGTAATTCATTGTAAAATAACCAGCTGTCCCGACAGACGTGGTTCTGTTATCAAACATATAGTGTTTGACCGGGAGAAACGGTTACCAAGAGAAAACCAAAATGTATTCTACCATATTCATTTCTTCACCACCAAAGTGCAGTCACGAATCTTGACGTTCTTCAGCCATATATCTCGTCGTGGTAACGATTACATAGAACATCTCATGATTCTCGTGGTACAAGGGAAAATGCAAGGCACCAATCCACTTAGGAGACCGCTGATGAGGTGGACAGACCAGTATATACTTGTATATTATTGTTCATTTGTGTATTTCAAACATTATGTTTATTTTGTGTACCCGTAACAAGCTTAAAATTAGTACTCACCTTTATGTATTTTATTTCTTATTTATGTAGACAACTTCCGATCCCGAATATTAATTGTGCACCTGCGAACCCATTCCATCACATTTCCTTCGCCTGCAGGCCGTCCGGAAAAGACTGCCTCCAGCGACAAGACCCAAATTGTACATTCATGTGGACATATTGTATTACTTACCAATGTGTCAATTTAGTATGCAACGAAGCGTCCATCTATCCATGATACATACATACCTGATACATAATGATGATCACACAACCACTCTGGCAAGAGCTGTGTAGCCACTAAGAAGCATTTATTCATGTCCACTCACTTTTCCAACCTAACCTGAGCAAACATTTCAAAACCAAAATGCGCCAAGCCCTACACAGACCAATGACCAGCTATTGATTCTTTTATGTAAAGAGATAACGAATAACGATTATTCTTAAATCAATGCAACAATACCGTGTTGTTGCGTAATCTCTACAAGGCATACTAATAAACTAATAGATTCTGTCTACGTATTAATAAAACATTTATAAAACCACTGTGGTTTCTTATTCAATCTCGTATTTTTAAATAACCTAATACGAGTATGAGAATGGGACGTTTGTTAATATTTTTTTGCAATTTTTATCTCTTTATTTAAAGTACAAGCTAAGGTAGTCAATAAATATAACGGGGAGAAGTTGTTATTTACGCCACAACCGAGCATTTGCACGAATTGTTGTCTTTGTTTCCCTACCTTCAGGAATTGAAAGGATGGCTACTACAACGTGCATTTGACCTGTAACGTACACTGTGTGTGTATGGGACTTCTGCATATTAATGTTAAGTTTAATAATTTATTCCACCTTACACTGGAATTTGTCTAGCAAGTATCACGCCCGCAATTGGTTAAAAATACAGTAAAAGTTGTATGTTTTATCATAGTTTTATGTTTCTCTTTACAAGTCTTCTCCTCCTTGTTTTAAACTACCAAAATATATCATGCTTTTTACTTACAGATATCCTTTTTACCTCGTCGCCAAAATGTAGTGTTCTCGTGTAACACTAACTGATGAACACTAACACTGAACACTAGAACTAGGAATAATGTGGAAGTACTTTAATATCGGCTCGCTTGCTATGCACCACGTCTTCACTCCACGCCTGCCAGTGATAGACTCACTCGCTCTAGCGCTCACTCACCGCTATGTCACGTGGCCCGCGCAGTGCTTAGCCGAGACGACAGATGTCAATGTCAATGTCATGTCAATAGTAGTTTAGTAGAATACTACAATACCAATTTGATATTAAATAGTCGTGAGCAGATGTTTTGCTTGAACCAAGTACTATTAGTATTTTACCTAAGTTATGGGTGAAACCACAACATGACTAAATTCAAAGTAGCTCCTTCTCTAAATATTCGTCACTGCTGAGTCAGCCATGTCCCTTCTCGTCAGACATCTTCCAAACGTGAACTATCTCAAAGCCAGCTCATCAAACTTCCGAACAGCCTGAGTAGTGTTACCAGTTATTACAACTTAATAGGAATCTCCCGATTTTCGCAATTCCTGAATAGGCCTGTCTAAAACATGTGGTCTTAGTTTATTTATTGCAATTGCCGATACACTTACTTACCGCATTCATTTTAAGATTACATGATCGCTTTAAGCCATATGTCGGTCATCCAAACTTTAGCTTTTAATTTTCTTCAATTATAAATTATTGTTTTCTCTGTGCAGTAAAGTATATGTTATCTCACACTTACCGCGAAATATTCACAAATGCTGTGACTATTCAGGGTCTCTTTAATATAACTCATGTCAATTAAAGCGTTGTTGATGTTAAAACAATTTCTATAACAATACATTAATTTAGTTATTTAGGACAACTTCAAATTTAAATAAACCTAGCACAGGCTTTGAGATATTATTTCACAAATGTTATAATGTTTTTCAGAAAGAAATAGGTAGATTCACTTTAATTCAAATGGATATTGTTGTCTACAACTTCACCAAATCAAGAAAAAAAAATAGCACGATCAAGACAAAATTGATTGAAGGAGGCACTTTACAAACTCTCTACCGGATCAACATGAAATATAAGTCCTGATTTGGTGAAAGTATAATCTGGAATCACTAAGGCTGACTCAGACAGTAGGCGCCACTACATCTAAGTGGCCATTACCATAACAAGGACCCTACGCGAATCCCTTAAGCCTGAATAGTGAGACAGTCATGGGGGGTTTCCCCATAACAACAGGCCTAGAGATGTAGAGCTATTTATTCATTTAAAAACAGGTGGGCTTACTGAAACTATTTAGCCATGTGTGAAAGGTACTCATACATGGCTAAATAGTTTCAGTAAGCAAGGCTGGATCATAACATAAATAGTGTGAACAGCTTGATTAATTACTATTTAAAAGGAACGCCTCACGAAAAAACAAAACCTCATTTACAGGATAGAAAAATATCAAATAGATTGTAATTAAATTCAGACAACGTAATGACAGATAATCGAAATAAAACAACTTTACGGATTCTACTCGCGGTGTTATATTTTCTTTCATTTTCTAACCCGACGTTTCGACTCCTTTACAGCAGTCGTGATCACGGGATGACAAAGATGTTCTATGTCACAAAACAGTACAAAATTTTTTAGCAACCCTCACTTAACTACCGTCATTTCCACTAACATTATTGGAAATGTTCCTATCCACGCAGTACGAACTAACCGTATCCTGAGACCTCACAGTATTGTGCTGCCCTCTGGGATTGATCAAGTGTATAACAGGCTCCCAAGCTGGTGGTAAATTCCAACCATCCTCACGATTGAAATTCGGATGTTTTTTAATTTCAAAAGCCTCTCGCAGCATCCTTGGTAAGTAACGATTCTCCCTAGCAAGGACCTGCGGTTTATCAAATCGTATGAAATGGTTGGGCTTATCAAGGGCATGTTCACAAACTGCTGATTTTGTAGATCTCCTATTCTTAATATCACCTATGTGTTCTTTGATACGCGTCCCTATGCTTCTTTTGGTTTGACCTATATACGAGAGCCCACAGTCACAATCAAGCTTGTATACACCCGCTGTTTGAAGAGGAATATTACACTTAACAGGTCTTAGGTCTTATTTCGATGTATAGTGTTCGCGTAAATATTAGAAATCATAATGACAGATAATCTTCGTGGTAGCAATTCTCTGCTTTTAGTATAGTCAGCTTCAAAACTATGTAAGCTTTTAGAGTGCCCAGAAAGATGTTTAATATTTGAATAAGATCCCTTATTTTTCAATCATCTCTTATTGAAAAATAATAGTCGTATGTTGTTTGTAGCGTCACCCAAATCTAAAATAAGTGCAGCAACCTGATTTTCTCAAATACTTTAGATATACTTGACCACTTTTTTTTTCAAACCTTCGGTAGAAAGTCATTACACAAATCCATCCTTGAAAAAATCCTCCAGGAACTACCGGGTTACGTGGTTACGTCCTCCACCGACAAATTGTACGGCACACCAGTCACCCTGCACGATAGGTCACATTAGGCTAGGTTAACAAGGCGGAAGTAACAAACATAACACTGAGAGCAAAAGGTAAAGTGTGGCCAAGTTGTGTTCTAGCAATTTACGAGGCACTAAGTGTATAAACTATCGGACTTAAGATTATCATTATCTCATAGAATTCCGAAAAATATATATCGATATCGAATATCAATTTTTTGTTTGATATTAGTTGTTGTTGTTATTAGTTAATTAGCTTTCATAACTCGTGTTCCACAAATAAAACTATCGCGTATTATCATACGAGAGAATCAGTAGTCAGCTTTTTTACCGAATGTGGATTTAGAGATAATACACAGTGGTTAGGTTGCCTAAGATTATTCTAGGAAAAATGCCTAGCGTCTAGTTTCGTCAGGATACCTTCTTTGCTTTTAAATTGCACCTCTAGCTCTGTACAACAACGAAAATGTTGTAATTAGCATCTCAAGCTAATTACGTTAACGCAAACGCCCTAGAATAATTTTCTTTTTCCACTAGAGCCAATTATATTATAATAAAAAGGTAGATAAGATATGATGCCACTACTGACGTGGAGTTCAAAATTGTCCATGGGGTACGACGTAGTTAATTTTACCATGTTATAACGTGGATCAAGATAGTGTGATTATGCACTAAAATTCTGATTTCGGGTGCCAGTTTTTTAGCACAAGGGGTTACTTGAGGTAGATAGGTTTATCTACCTCTTTTTTATTACAATATCATTTACTAGAGCCTAAAGAGCTTGGCCTACGTACAGCCTCGCGCTAAGATTTTAGTGATTAATAGCGGAGCGGTACACAATGGACGGTGTCAAATTAAGATTGATCGTGGCTAATTTGCGTGTGTTATGTAAACGGAGATGGACAGTCGGAGATTACGACTGTGTAGAGTACCTACTGTGGTGCGGGTGTGACTGGCTCGTCAGAGCTCTAGAAAAGGTCTGTTTTCTACCCAGGAACAACAATTATGATATTTTTTGGTACTGGGTCCAAGGATTTTATCTCAACTAACAAACTATACATATGAAAAATAGATACAATAAATGTGGTCGTGTCGTGTGGTCGAATATCAGCCGCTGATTAATTTTTTTTAGGTTATAAACCGTGTCAATTTTTCAAAAAATTTCTGGGCTTTGTACAATGTACTGTCAGCGCGTCATAAGCGAGTTCAAACGACAGTGATACGAATATTGTATGACTTTTAGTTCACGAAATAAGCTGCAGGTCGGAGATTTCCATCGAGTTATCTCCATTTTTTTTTCAGAAGCTATTTGGTAAGAATTATTTATATCCGACGAGTTGTTTGGGTTTCAAACTTTTTTCCCTAACCCAACGCTAACTTATACCCACCCTTTGATACGCTCTGAAATGGCTGTGAAATAATCAAGGTTTGTAGAAAATCTTATAGCTAGAAAAGATGTTATAAACAATGTAAATTGATAATAGATTAAAACAGGTCAGGCAAACAACTGGTCTAGTAATCAAGATTATTTATTTTTATAAATAATCCTTTTTTATTCTAAGTGACCCTTCTCGTTCTATCAGTTCGACACACAATTTCATCATTAGTTTTTTATTTACTTTACAACGTGTGTTATGTATAAACAATCAATAGTACATTGTTATCCAAGGGGTGAAAGTAACTTATTTAGTCCCGAGACGGGGTTTGGCGCCCGGAACGAAGTGAGGGCGCCAATAGTTCGAGGGACTAAATAAGTCTTTAACCCGAGGTAAACACTGTGCTTTTCATTACAAATACGAGGAAAGTAAAAATAAAAACATGAATTAATTCATGAAGATCGAATTGCCGCTTTCCCGCCTATTTTGTTTGTTTTTTTTCTCTGTGGCCGGTCCGCTATTCAGCCATTATTTTTATTTTCATCATTGGAAAAATGGTAAATATTTTGCTCAAAGCTAAGTAATTTTAAAGAAATTGTTGAAACTTAATTATAATAAAGTTATTTAATAAATATATATTCTCTAATC
Organism: Udea ferrugalis; assembly: GCA_950022985.1. Lineage (NCBI taxonomy): Eukaryota > Metazoa > Arthropoda > Insecta > Lepidoptera > Crambidae > Udea > Udea ferrugalis. The sequence goes on from OX465521.1 coordinate 3,875,822, forward strand.
AATACTTAACTTTAAGTTATTTTAATTTTACATCGTGGCTGTATAGAAAGTTGGAACATGGTTCAATAGTTAAGTGAAAAAGAACTAGTTTTTTTTTTAAAATAATATGACAGCTGTCAGTTGAAAGTGATTCTCCCTAGGGATGAAAAGTATTACTTTCAGCCCGCTTCTCAGGTCAGTAATGACCTACTTTCAGAGTATGAGTAATGAAAAATGGTTTTATAGCTTATACACTATCTTGTCCTGAACAGTAAATTACAATTACATGCTAATACAGTCGATAGGAAATTACTTTACAACCACAGATTATACTATCAGAAGTTCGAACACATAACACTCCTTTAGACGGAATCGTTTCAAAATACTTAATCAAAATGATATGTTACTATCAAAATCTAATTTCCTCCTTCAATCATCGTTAGCACAACTTACATGTTTTAATTAAGTTTTTGTAAACTCAAACACATAACTTGATATAAGTTCATATTGCATAAGTTATAATCTGATTAAATCTTTAGATAAACACGGTGACATTACCAACGGTCTTCCTATAGTTTGTTCCTATAACGTTTCTCAAACTGTATTAACGCCTTGAGTGGTCTGCCTAACTGCTCCTGGCTTATGATGCTAGTTAGTTACCCATTTGTTTTTAGAAATCGACTATTATTTATGGTCGAAATAAAACAACTTTACGGATTTTACTCTCAGTCTTATATTTTCTTTCATTTTCTAACCCGACGTTTCGACTACTTTACAGCAGCCGTGATTTGCCGTCTGCTTGGGATCCTGTAATACGCTTGATCAATCCCAGAGGGCAGCACAAAACTGTGAGAACTTGTTTATGTTATTTATTAGAATCAGTACTTACGATTCCACTAAAAACCGAATTTTGTTGTTCAATATTAATCGTATTCGCAAAACTATAAAATTAGAGGAAATGCCTAACTAAAATGCAGCGAAAAACGAGGTAGACCTGGCCGCCCATACAAATGATGCGGACCGCCCAAAATAGGCCACTCTGCGCAGTCTTAGTGACCTATATTAGAAGTTGGACAGTAAAATAAATTAATATTCAGGACAGCAAGATTATTTAAACCCAAAGAGCTACCCCTAATAAACTGAGACTTACAAACATGCTCTAATATTTATAAAATATAATTAAATAGATTATCATCCATGTAAGTGTAAATGGCTTTTAACTTTACTCGGATCAGTATAATCATCAAATTAATTTTTGTCTTGTACGAAGATTGAACCCGCGAATTTTAACGCTCTAGGTCGGACCTCTATCCCTTGCGCCCACGTAAGAGCCAAATAAATAATCAGATCCATCCTTGTTCATGGGTCTGGGCGTTTATCAGAGTAAAAGGTTAAGAACCAGTGTCGTATAGAAAGCATCCGCAATTGACAAGTCGTCAGTAAGTAATTCGCTATTATGTTTTATCGGCGTCCGAACACAGTGATTGATGTTTTGGCGTATTAAGGGGGAGGTACTATGTCTTTGATATTGGATAATCTAATGGCGATATGAATCTTGATAGTTTGATTGATCTCGTCACCTTTTTCTGTGTAATTAATTTCTAATTAGGTAATATTACGCATTCAAATCGTATACATTTGATATGATGATCCTAATCAATCAAATAATAATGATACAATTAGTATATTCAATTTTAAGTTCTTCTATATAGCAAAACTTTTGTACAATGCAGTTTAGTGATTTGTAAACATTTTTGTGCATATTTATGGAGGAGTTTATGAATAATTAGTGATTGCTCATACATATGCTTACTTTTATGCTTTTTACGAGCCTTTATAAGGAAAAATGGAACTTGAGCAAGCTGATTCCTAGGCCAGAGTTCGTTTCTAATCGCCGGTCTGTCTAAAAAATAAAAACTATGAACAGCGCTATCGCTAGTGCGAAAGTATTTTATGAAATTCCCTTTTCAAAACAGTGTTAATAATGAATTGTATGTTGTGTGCTGGTTTTTGATCTATAACTTTTAGGTACTGTTATAAAATTCAAATTAAATTGTTATCTTTATTCAAGTAGACAGAACACAGGCACAGTACCTTTGAATCGTCAAGAATCTCAATTTGAACTACTTAATAAACATAATTATTTGTATGATATTTATAAACAATACATAAAATACATGTAAATAACGTGATTTTCACCGGCGTCGTAAGGTTATTTCTACTGAGAAGACCCGGCAAGAAACTCAGCAGTTACCCTTTTTAGATCGTATAATGTTTAACAGTACAAAGTTAATGCAGTTTTGACACAGAAAGTGAGTAAACTTCTATCAACTAAGTCAGTAAACTTGAGCAGACCAGCCCCCGAAGGTGGCGCCTGTTCACAAGCTGACGTGTGAGCTTTGCAACATTGAGATCTAAGTATGATAAAGTTATTCGCACCCAAATATTAAGAAGATTAAGTGAACAAGACATCTCATCCAAAAAACATTGATTGAACTTCGCCTTAACAAAGTTGCCGAAATTGTCTCTTAATCGAAATAACATTATTAAACCAACTATGGCAAATCATGTACCTAGTTATCTTGATGAATTCGCGAACAAGCAATTTCTTCTCCGAACTAAGCTCAATGAAAGTGAAATTGGTATAGATAGGCCTATCACTTTCCCATGTTTGATTTGGTAAACATCATGGGTTTGATTGTGGTGGAGCTTCCTATGCTGATGACATTTATGGTGATCTCTAATAATAATGAGATAAATAAATTATGGACATGTATACATCATTATATGTGGTTCTTGTTTCGGCAATGTCTTCCTTTTCTTGGATAACTTTCCGACAGTAGTAGAGATTCAATCATCATATTTTCTAGTTGATTCAACTCGATTGCATCTGTTTTGTTGCTGAAGGTCACATGAACTTTTGCGTCAGGTTTTACTCATTTCCAGAAATAACGAATGCTTTCGCGGTTTGGGGTCAAATAAGGCGATGATGACTCTTCATCAGCTTAGTTTACAATGATTCGAAAAATACTCGGAATTATATGTATCAGAGATGCAGGGCCTAAAATAGGTCGGTTAGGATTCGTAACAAAATAATTTAATATTTTTGAGTCATTCAGACTGAAGCTGAAGTTTGGGTTTTTATTTCTGAAACCTTTTTTTTAAGAATGCTAAAAAAACTCTAGTTTTACCGTTTTGAAAACTTTCCTCTTTTAGAATTTAAGAAACTCTAATAATTCATTGCAAACTTCACGTAAGTGGTTTATTATATTATTGGGGAAAATATATCTCGTTGCACAACTGATATCTTGCATAAATGTTGCAGATAACACTACGCTAGCCTTCCCATATAAGGGTATCACAAAGCCAAATTGAATAACTCAACAAATACATAATACTCATTATTATCCAATATTATTACCTCCTCTCGTTATTGCAACGCAATTAACAAATGGCAGTACAATTCACATTTTAATTAGCTTGATACGACCATTGTGTAAACATATACATGAACTTATGTAAGTTTGTGCATGATTGTAAAATGTTTTAGTATCAATGATTGTAAATAAATAATTACGGTAACTAGCAAGTACGTCATTAAGTGGTTACCAGACAATATAGGATACTAGCTTTTGCTAGCGACTTGGCCTGTGTGGAACCACTTTTGTTTGTTACTTATTTACTTACCTATTTAATTTATTATTCCTTTTCTTTAGCATACGCGAAGCTGTATAGGTTATTTTTATTTTAGCATTAAGGATAATGCATCATCATTTTACTAAAGATAGGAAAACCAGAAAAAAACATTCGGTCTTGGCTTAGTCTCGGTAGCACAATGGTTAGTGCAGTCGCCCGGTTTGCGAAAGACGCGGGTTCGATTCCCGCCTGAAGCCCTTCATCTGGTTTTCCTAACGATGCTATATGCTTATCTAAAGATGATGTGGATGTACTTAATAACGCCGGCTTACAGCTTGATTTAGATACAAAATAATTTAAGACAGATTTGTTTTTGACCTAGCGTTTATCGCGAAAACTTTTGGTCGTGTCGCAAAAATGTTTGATGTATGTATGTAAGAAGTGTGTTATCTATGAAATCCCTACCAGGATAATTATGCGTTCGCGTTTATGTTCTTAATTAACTAAGTCTTGGCGGGTGCATGCTCTCAATTCAAATTCGCCATAGGATTTTTCTCCTCAAATAACGTAAAAGAAGTAAAATCAGTAATTATTCTATTGCTTTAGGAAGGATATTTTTTTATAAGTTCGAATGAAAAGTTACAATATTGTCATTGTCACTTTTACAAACGAAGGGCCTCGACTAAAATGGCCCATAGTCTCCGAGCCACGGACAATTAGGCGGCCATTTCCGATTGGACTCAGTTTCACCTTCGATCGCCATTAACCCCGATACGAAGGCTCGTTAGAACGCGGATTTCACGGGCTCATGCGGGCAAAGTGCGGGGAGCACGCGAGCAGTGGGAAAAGTAAATAAGGAAGTGAGGGAATAGGGAGATCTCTTATATGTGACCCAGGGTTAGGGCTGATTACTGGTGATCCTTACATGAACGAGTCGTTAGAACACTGATTTTAGGGACTCAAGCTTGCCAAGTGTGGAAAGAAAGGGCAGTGGGAAAAGTAAATAAGGAAGTAAGGAATGGGGAGGTCTGTTATATGTGACCCAGGGTTGGGGCTTATTACTGGTGATCCTTACATGGACGGCTCATTAGAGCACAGATTTCACGGGCCTAAACTTGCCAAGTGGGGGGAGCACGCGAGCAGTGGGAAAAGTAAATAAGGAAGTGAGGGATCGGGAGATCTCTTCTATGTGACTCCTTGTTCTTAGTCGCTGCATTTTTTACAGAGTGGTCGTGGTCATTGCAACAGGATTATTGGCACGTTTAACAATCCGCCGCCAGTCATTGCGCACGGCTGCTTTTATGGTACATTCATTTATTTATTATTTTATTTTATTTATTTGGGAAACAGACAGTTATTATAGATCACACAATAAAAAATTAATGCTTAAACCAATTAAGTTTCCACTTAAATTATAAACAAAAAGTGAGCAAACTAAGGTACCCATGGTAAGGTATTCATGGAGGGAACTATTGATTGCGACTTTAATTTGATCCGTCCAACGCAGAGGTGACCTGCCTCGTGCCCTCTTGCCAACCACGTTTCTCTGCACTACAAGTCACTCCACGGAGACATCACTTCGTCTGGATAAATGTCCAAAGAAGGTGAGGATTCGGGCCTGAACAAAGGTTAGGGAGGATTACTGGTGATCCTTACATGGACAGCTCGTTAGAACACAGATTTTACGGACTCAAGCTTGCCAAGTGTGGAAAGAACGAGCAGTGGGGAAAGTAAATAAGGAAGTGAGGAATCGGGAGATCTCTGTTAAGTGACCCAGGGTTGGGGCAGATTACTGGTGATCCTTATATGGACAGCTCGTTAGAATACAGATTTCACGGGCTCAAGCTTGCAAAGTAGAGAGAGCACGCGAGCAGTGGGAAAAGTAAATAAGGAAGTGAGGAATCGGGAGATCTCTGTTAAGTGACCCAGGGTTGGGGCTGATTACTGGTGATCCTTATATGGACGGCTCGTTAGAACACAGATTTTACGGACTCAGGCTTGCCCAGTGTGGAAAACACGCGAGACCAGTGGGGAAAGTAAATAAGGAAGTGAGGAATGGGGAGATCTCTTCTGGGTGACCTAGGGTTCTTCTTCTTCTTCTAAGTCGTTGCACCCTTAACAGAGTGGTCGTGGTCATTGCAACAGGATTAGTGGCACGTTTAACAATCCGCCGCCAGTCATTACGCACGGCTGCTTTTCTGGTACATTCATGGAAGGAACTATTGATTGCGACTTTATTTTGATCCGTCCAAAGCAGAGGTGATCTGTCTCGTGCCCGCTTGCCATCCACGTTCCTCTATAAGTCGCTCCACGGAGACATCACTTCATCTTGATATATATCCAAAGAAGGTGAGGATTCGTGCTTGAACAAAGGTTAGGGAGGATTACTGGTGATCCTTATGGAGGGCTCGTTAGCACACAGATTTCACAGGCTCAAGCTTGCCATGTGCGGAGAGCACGGGAGAGCAGTGGGGAAAGTAAATAAGGAAGTGAGGTATGGGGAGATCTCTTCTATGTGACCCAGGGTTGGGGCTGATTACTGGTGATTCTTACATGGACGGCTCGTTAGAACCCAGATTTCACAGGCTCAAGCTTGCAAAGTGCGGAGAGCACGGGAGAGCAGTGGGGAAAGTAAATAAGGGAGTGAGCGAATGGTCACCTCTATCTGCCTTCGATTCTGACTAACACCACTCTACATCTCGATTACAACACACTCACTGAAATCACCTATTCGTCTCACCTTAAATTATTAGATACTCTTGTCTCATTTGTATGAAAACTATTTTAAAACATCATTCGGCTTAGTTATTTTCATTCATACGACCGCAGTACATAAGCACCGACATGCCTATAATAGCGAAATAACTGACTCGGTTTTAGTTATGATCTCAACGGTGCTGTTTCATTACAAAACTTCAATATAGATGTAAAAATAACGAAAAAAATTACGAGCTATATGTAGGTATTTTTACCTATGAAGTCTCAAATACGATACGAGTAAGGACATAAATTCGTCAGTAACGATACGACTGCAAGAGTTACGATGCGTATTCGAAGTAACGATTCGGTACCTCGAGTCAGGCGATGTAACTGTCATTCAGTAACGACTCCATACAACTCTAGTATTTAAATGCGATCTCAATAATGTATTATTGGTCCAACTTTACTCTCGTATCGAGTGTTGACTTTCTTCCATATTGACTTTCGCTTACTATAATTCGACGAACAACGAGCAATCGTTGTGACAAGAATCAATTCGATTCGGCTGCAAAGATGAGGTAGCACATAGAGGGGACTTTGTAAATATTACACACAAATTAAGTATCTTGAGATACTTTTAGTTTCATTCTATGCAGTAAGGTTTATCTCTTCAACAATCCACAATGAGCCTGCGTGTTGTGGCTTGCACTACCTTATAGGCTAGGTGAGGCCTATGCCCAGCAGTGGGACGTACCAAGGCTTTTATATGTTGTGATGTGTATTATGCATTTAATATAAATGTTTTCTTTTTAATTAAAAAAATACTCTTCGCAGATGTTGATGTAGGGCATGTCTTATATGTATGAGGTTTTTTAAATATGTTCAAACCATCCAACCCAATTTTCTCCAGATAGTGAAAAGCAGTAGTAACATAGCAGCAGCAGTTGATACGGCCCAGTGCAATAAAAAAAAGTATTAGAACTATATCGAAATATACAGTGCTGCTATCTACCTATGTATCTGTAATAATGTAGTAGGTTGTTGTTTTAAAAAAAAGTCTAGTATGTGCTGATCACCCAATGCGTTTTATTAGAAAAAACAATGACTACTTTGCCACCAAAGCTCTCCTTAATCTTTGGCCCATGCTTTTTCCGACCGCCATTACTTCAAATACGTAATTTGATAATGACTGTGTGATTGTCACAATTGGTCATCGGCTGCTGTTTAGTGGTTACCTACTGGTGGCACCAGGATATTTAAGTAATTTAGACAAGTTGCTTCGACGACAACGATGCGTAGGTGAAGTGTAAATCATTTAGCATCCGTTGATTTGTATGGCCTTAAATATATTTGAAGATCCCACTACTGGGCAAGCAAAGGTCTCCTTTAAACTTTAAACTTACTTACTTTTTTTTTTACTTTTCCACTTGCCGTTATCGTCTGTCAGAGTTTGCCATTCTACAGAGTAGTAATCCAACTTTTTTAAGGCCTTCTCCTTCAGCGATATCCATCTTTGTGAATTGGGTTACGACTTGGGCCATTGATTCATAGGTTTTTAAATTGATCTCAGCAATGTCATGTTGAAGGTTAAGGAGAAATATATTTAAAACACAAAATATTATGAATGCCAACTAGTAGGTAAATTGAAGAGGCAGTGGTTAGAATACATGGACAGCGTGAAAATCTGGCGACCGTTCAAACAGAAGAGTCAACAGCAAACCAATAATACAATTTTCAAAGCGTTACAAGATCTGATGAAGCTCAAAGGATTGAGGTGAATGTAGGCTTCTTTCTAGCAGGTACTCTAGAAGCATACTGGGGCCTCCATTCAGACGTTTACAGCAGTTACAGCTCACAAATACCTTTTACTACTACTTTACTGATTTTCTTTCCGGCTATTATGCCATGAACCTATATTAGTTAATCACTAAATAACACTCTATTACTACCAAGATCCATGAAAACTAATTACTGTGATTACATTACATGTAGGTAACCCAACCTACTTACTCTTCACCTGCAACCGAAATGAAGTCATTACTATCGATAACAAAGGTCAAAGTTACCTCTTTAGAAGTCACGATACGCGCTTAAAATAAATAGTTTACCTGTTATTAATTATTTTGGGCCTTTGCCCAATTACTCTGCCATATTCTGAGCGTCCATCCAATCCATCATTATAATTTATGGGCATGATGATTGATCAATTTAGTCGATCGAAACCAAACCCGCATTGATTCTCCAATAATTGTTTCACTTTTACTTTTTAATTTATTTTTTGTTTGTTGGTATTTCATATCACCAGTTCATGGGGTGTTTAAAGTCTGCTACTATTACTGCAACCAGTTCTACGTTGCTAAATGTAGCATTTTGGTACTTTCTTAATTTAATGACCTGTTGATTCAAATCGTCATGTTGGCTGGAAGGAAGACAAGTTTTGTTAAAAAGAGTAACTAAGTAGTATATCAATCTTGGACTCTACAATAATTTAGCTCTTCATACTTGTAAGATCATCGTCATTGCTGAGTGCCTCCAACGGTCAACTAAAACTGCTAATAGAAGAAAGTCGTTCATTTGCGAAAACCTTTAGGAATTTCGCAAACTTTGGCTTTAACAATATTTTTTTTAGTTTTCAATGAACTGAGAAAGAACCTGAAACTGACAATCACGTGCAAAACTAACTATTTAATGAAGAAGTATCAACTTGTCCTTCTCTGCCGTCTTTCTCCATTTCAGACCATTGTCAGTTTCCACAGATTTTAACCGGTGTTTTTTTCGCTCAATCAGTTAGGTGATCGCATTTTTGATATTTTCACTTATTGAGCACACTCGCTCTATTATTTTACAGTGACCGCTGTGTATGTTGTTATAAACGGATCGCACTCAACGCAAGCAACGCAATGGTAAATTCAGAACTTTTGTGAAACGCCATGTTCAGCCCACAGTTAGTTCACCTACAGGTATTGACTTTATTGTTAAGTGTTAAATTCGCTCTCATAACTACAAAACCAAACAAAATCGAGTGTATGTTAAATCGTTACATCAATAAGTCCGATTTCTGTACGCCTTCTGATTCCTTATACGAAGATGTGCAAATTGATATTAACTAGATGGGTCAATGTTGTTTTAATTTGTTATGGTTCCCTAATCCGTGGGCATCTATGAAATAATACCTACATTGATGATTTCCGTTTCATTTGAGTCATTATTTGTAGAAATTGGAGTTTAAACTTTAAATAACGAAATCCTAGTTTTAACGTAATTTAGTTATGTAATTTTTTTTAATTTGCAAGTTTTTTTTCCATATTTCACCGATACTGAAATCATGTATTTTATTGAATATGATAAGTATAATCCTAAAATTGTTTCGATTTAATACATCTATTATTTAAATTTAACCTTGATACTGGCAGAACGCCAGGTAGCACGATTTCGACCATCTTTGTGGTTACCTGTGGTTGTAGTTTTAAAACTAATCACAAAATAAGCTCATTTCTTCTATTTATTAAAATGTCTCACCCTAAAAAACCTATAGCTATAACAAGTAAGAGCTACTACTTATTAAAATGAGCAGCATTGTATAGCAGATAGTTAGTATTATAAAACACATCATTACGAATCCCACGCAACCATCAAGATCATGAATGACAGGATTCACGACCTTTACATGTAAGTACCATAAATACAATAATATTCAAATCGTTAAGATTGCTGGCGAAATTTATGGAATCTCGATTGGTTGGTACCAATCGAGATTCCATAAATTTCGCCAACGTGATATGGACGAATAAATGGTCTTTGGTGGTCCAAAGACCATTTATTCGTCCATATCACGTCTATTTTGTTATGACTCCCATTGCACTTTCGTTACTATCCGATTGAGGAGTGGATGGCAGCTTGAACCTTAAGCTCTTGATGTAAGAATGGGTTTCAATCGTGTCGCGTTTGATTGCTATCAAATTTTCATCACCGTAGGCTATGGGCGGATTCTTGGTCTAAGTTATGAGAGTTCGTATTCAAAAAATAATAAAGCGAGGGTTAAAGTATGCATAAATTATGAGATACGAAGTATGGTTATTGCTGTGAGTATGTGCTGGGTTTTAATTTGTGGTATAGGTACTCGTACTTTTAAAAGAAGTCTGTGATAATATGTTGAATTAAGAGCCCGGGCTTGCTTGGGGTTAGGTATTTATCGAATTTTAAAACTGAACTATGACTGTGACCACCACCGCAAAATTTTAGTTCTCCAATGACAAACATCCATGTGCCTTGCGCTTGTATTTAGTATGTGTCTGGCAGTTACATTTATTTAAGCTATACTATAATCTCATTATCTATTAAATTAGATGTATAGTAAAACACCCTGGGTCACTAATAGTAGCGGCTGAGTTTTAAATTGGGTCATCCCAATAGAAACACCATTTCAATGCCGGTAGTAGAGTCACATTCTATTCTAAATAGCATGTAAGTATGTTTGTTTATTTTAGGATTAAAAATAAGACGTTAGAAAAAATAAAGAGAATGGATGAAAGGCGATTAACAAAACCGATTAGATAAACTGAAACTGTTGAAAGGGGGGGACCTAGACACGTTCCTTGGACAAGTTCAAGATGGTCTCAGAAAGGATCCTGACCCAAGATTAACTTTACGAGCGCGTAGGGTCATTTCGCCGGTTTGCGTCCACTTAGTGCAGTTGCTAAGTTTGAAGGTGAAACTAAAAATGTTCTAGCACTCATTTGTATGAAAAAATGATATAATGTGTTCATTATATAGTCTATTTTAGGATTAACTTACAGTTTTGTCCGAAAAAGCTTGCGTTTTTTATTAAAATAGATAATTATCCGAATTAGGCGTTTTACCCAGTTTGCGTCCAAAAAAGCCAGTTTGCGTCCACCCTGGACCAATTCGCGTCCACCGGCTTTATAAAGGATAAAAGGGGTGATATTTTCATGAATTTGTACAGAAAAAGTTGTATTATATCAAATCCTTTATTTAAAGATAAAAATATTTCAAATCAACATTATTTACATTTAAAAAACGCTTGAAAAAAATTAGTACTCAAATTAGGTAAATTGTACGTAGATAATTATTGCACCTATATAAAATAAAACACTGGGAATTTGCCGGGTGTTCGGTCCGCCTGTTGTGTGCCATTTCACCCATTTCCCCAGGCTCTGTGTCTTCAAGTTGTCACAGCTTCCCGTCGAATCTTCGCGCTGCTTAAAGAATCTGATAATCTGCTCCACCGTCAGCGCTCGTACTTGAGCTATGCCTAGGTTGTCCGACCCTGTGAGCTCCCATCTGGTCAGTGGGTACGTTGGGCATTCTGCGATCAAGTGGAGACTTGTTTCTTCGCACTCCTCGCACTGCGGACACATGGGGTCGTCTTTCACGCTTATCAGGGTTTGATGTCTATTTGGTTGGGAGTGTCCCGTTTCTATCTTGATTACTAGTCGAACGTTGCTTCTAGAAAGCTTAATCAGTAGCGCCTCCCCTTTCGTGTCTAGTCCGTTGGTAAACTAGCTGAACTGTCGCAATCCTGCCGTGGTTTTTGATCCTTCTTTGGTTGCTGCGATAGTTCTGCGCTTGATTATCCCTCGATGATGTTAACCCCTCCTGGGTTCTTCTCGACCCCTGCTTTGGGCCATTGATCAGCTTCTTCGTTGCCTGCCTTTCCCTCGTAGCAGGAGACCTTCGCACATCCAAGTTCAGCTGTGCCAGCTAGTCTCTCTAGTGCTGATTTGCATCCTTTGACAATCGCTGATGTTGTCTCTGCTTGTTGAGTGCGCCTGGCTGTCACTGTAGATCATCACTTTTGTGTCATCGTTTTGACGCTTGCCTAGCAGGCATGTCAGCGAAATCCAGAATTGCGGAGATTTTGGTTTGGAAAACGCTCGCCGGCCAGCCTGCCCAGGCGTCTTTATCTTGTCATCTCCTCTGCTATCATCAAGTAGTACATATTGCGCACGCTTGCAACCAAGAGCTTTGTTGTTTTTTTTCTGAAGCGGTCGGTGTAGCATACTACTCCACCTGGTTCTGTTCTCCAGTCGTCTGTCTATGAATGAATAAACAATGTAATCAGTTCTGTTACGTTTTGTCTTATCGTTTTATTCTTCACTCGAATTTCATTTAACGCTTCCTTTAAATCGTCATCTGTTTATGTTCTCTTTTCTTCATTCTTTCTTGGTTCCGAAGACCGCATCTTAAATGTATTTATTATTTCTTTATTTATTTACATTAATTAATACGGATTACCCAATTACATTAATTAGACAAAAAAATATATAAGAAGAATGAAAGAAAGTACCTTATTTCATTTAAAAATATATTTATAAGCACGTAGTCTGAATAAAAAATGTATTATAATAACAAACAATACATTTAAAATTATTTTTACAAGTAAGTAAATTTAATTGTATTTAAAAAAGTAGTGGACGCAATCTGGTCTATCATTATCCCTTATAGGTATACTTTGCGTCCATAGCGGACGCAAACTGGGAGTTTAATAAATTCGATGTAGTAATTCGCGTCCACCCCATTTTATTCGTCAAATACAAAAAACTTCAGCAAATTCATAGTTAATATTATTCCTTTTTTCATTATAAAAGTCTAAAAACAGCTATGTATCCTAAAATTCACATATAACAACAAAAAACTTACCTTCGAACGCGCCACTGCACACTATTTTTTCGCTAAAAATCCGCTGTCTTGCTGAACATCCGAGACAAATTATTTTTTTAAACGGGATTGGTTTGGCGCACGGACCTTATGTCCTTATGTGCGTGTCTCTTGAACATTGAGGTATTAGCACTAATGTCTTTTTTTTCAATTCGTGTGTTAGTTTACTTATTTTCGAGTATTTTCAAAGGCAAATCGGTGAAGTGGACGCGAACTGGGTGGTGGACGCAAACAGGCGAACTAACTCAGAGGTTTAGTGAAAGTGGAAGAAGCGTCAGAGGTTAAGCAAGTGGAAATATTGTGAGCTACCCCGCAAAGAAATAGATTTTTTTTCGCGAGATTATATGAGGTTGCTAAAGTACTTACTACTTGGATTTAATAGTCTACTTGCTTCTAGAAATTGTTTTTCGGTCATCGAAAGCAGAGGCGGCTCGTGACATTTTTTGATGGGTGTTCACCACATAAAAACGGAAACACCGCAAACAGGTATCCCAAAAAGTCTTGGTGCTGAGTACTTAGGTACTTAAATGAAAATATTTGGCAAGATATCAAAAACATGTTATAATTCAGGTTACGTTCCTCTAATTATGTAAATTAACAGCTAATTTTATTGAATAAATAAATGAACAGAATATTTACTTAGCTACATAAATCTTGTATTAAATAAAATGCACATCGTAATGCTTGCGCGATTTAATTGTCATCAAACGCCATCTAGTGACAACTAGTGTGCAACTTCTTGTAGGTCGCGCTTAGGTGTCGTATAAGCAACCAGGAGCGGCGCTCCAGATTAAGCTAATTTCCCATACAAAATCTTCTGTTTCACGTGTCAGGCACTTCCGTGGGGTCCCTCTCACACTCATTGAAAACAGTATTAGGAATCGTACTGAACTTTGTTTCATAGGAGCGCAATCGCTGGCGCACCGCTCGGCGCTCGTTACAACTTGGTATTGGCGTATTGGTAATGATTTAATATGGGTACTTAAATAGGCACAGTGGCTTATAAATATTGTTACTTAAAGATAAATGTATTAGAAATACTAATATAAATTTACGAAAATGAGTTATTTTTTTGGGAGTGCACTGCACCGGCGCTCTTTAGGACGAGCCGCCTCTGATCGAAAGTCAGTAACTTAGCCCCCGTCGCAATTGACGCGCATTGATGACTGACAATAGAAGCCCTTAAGGTCAAGTTGAGGGTAGAGCGCCGGCCAGACCACCTACGGCCGGCCAGACCACCTACGGCCGGCCATTGTTGCCCAGCCGTGATACACCTCGTTGAGACACAATTTGATCATTTGTTCTGCCTATTGCCAGGAAGTTGTTGCATTTGAATCAATTTTATGCCATTTGTATTTAGTGCATTGTTATGGACATAATATTCATTGCATATTTCTATGAATGAGAATATCGGATAACTGTTTTGTAAATGTAAATTCATAACCAAATCAATCTTCTTGCAGATAAAGCAGTACTTAGATGAAGACATTTCTAAAATTAGAGCTGTTGTTAGGTCAGCAGGGGGTCCTGTATTTCGTCATTATTATTCGTTTTTAACTGGTAATTTTATTTTCAGATACAACATTGATGATGCTAAATACTGAAGACATAAATATTTCTCCTTAGTAAGCAAGTAACAACTTATAAACGTCATATTTACCTCTGATGACAGACTTGTCCAAAGGCTGCAGTAACTACTTACTTACCTACCTAGTGGTAAGTTGTCAGTCAACATTCTTGCTTGTTCTTGCTAAAAAAACTGATGAACCAAAATTTCAACCAAACATTTTTCTAGTCTAGATATATTTTATAACGTCAACTAACTGTTTTATAACATCAACTAAATTTGCTAAAAAAGACATTGACAGACATTAGCTTAACTCTATGTCTGGTTTAGCCTAGATTTCATCTCTTAGATACAATCTTCATTACAAAACAAGAGAATTGTCACTGCCACGATTAATAACCAGTGTGCCCCCATTCGACACTATTTAAAACATCCGCGCAATAGTCACTTCCTAATTAGATTTCTCAACCATACGAGTCCCATGGTTTTACTAAGAAACAAAAGACTCTCACCGACTTCCTGGTTGGTACAGTCAGCCAAAAATGTAGTCTACCACCCTAGGTTGAGATTCGTTTGAACGTCATGAAACAACAAGGTCAATTTTCCCTGGCAATAAGTTTGGGTCAGTGACTATTGCTCTCTTTGTCATTTATGATATAACGTCATGGCAAGTGTCAAATTTGAATTATCTTAAGTAACAGATTGATATTAAATTTCAGTGACGGAAATACTTCACAGTAGAATTGTCAGTGAGACTTTCTTTTTCAGTAGTAATAAGTTTACCTTCAAAAAGATTGACATGGTTTTAGTTGAGCAAAATAGATAATCGCATCTATTGAGGTTAAACTAAGTCACCCAATGACGTCAAATGTCAGTCATCTCAGAAAAACAGACAAAACGTCATAACATAATTTAGCATGTGGTAGAAAAGTCAACCTTAGTGATCGTTGCATCTCGCAGAAACTTTTGCCAAAAGTGGTAGACCATTTTCTTGGCTGACTGTACTTGTATAGTTTTACATACGGTTTATTGCGTGAAAACTACGCCATTGAAGATTAGATCGCCGTCGTTATGGTAACCGCTTGCTTTATTATTTCACCGTAACCCAGTTTTGTCGGAATTTTGCACTGTCTCTTGACAATGGGTTGATTAAGTAAGTTGTTTGTTACATGGTAAACGGTTAATTAAGTAATAAGGGCTAGAAAGAGTTTTATTGTCAAATTTCATTTATTTCATAACTAGAGTGTCATTGATATGCATGTCGCAGGCGGATTGTATAATTCGCCCTATTACATTACGGCTAGCCATTTTAAAAAACAGCGCCATTTTGTGAGCGACATCTAATCACGATACGATATCTAATTTTACGGCTAGGAAGACTTAGTTAAGTAGAAAATTATGCAGGTGTTCAGATGAATGATTGTCTTACAAAATACCTTGGTAGAATTATCTGTTAACTGTTTTTAATTGTATGTTAGCAAACGAGAGTTCTAACCAAGATGTTTTCTAGGTTTCGATGGAACGCTTTGGGGAAGGCCTGTGTGGAACAGTAAACGCAAATAGGTAGTTGAAGATAGCATTGAATGAATGGATATAGAACATTTAACTGCAATACCACCAAAACACAAGTAGAGCGTAGTTTAGCTCCTGGTCTCACTTTAGGTCAAATTAGTCGTTCATTTCCTTTGTAAACTCGATCAGGAATTTAATATATAAATCGATATGCCATATTCGATGTCTCATTTCTGAACAGTCAAATTATTACAAGTAAACGTTGAATCAAATGCTTCCTATAACGTCTAAATTATGTGGTTAGGTGTTTGAGTAGGTCAGGTACATCTTCACACAAAGGCGACTCGTCTCTACTCTTTCACCTCCGTAACCAAATGCAAATATTATTCAAACTAATTAGATGGTTAATTTTCTAACTAGTGAATTGTTTAGTCCATTGTCTTGTCACACCCACCGCTTGTTAGAGAGTACGTTTCTTATTTTCTTTTATAATCATATTGTTATACCTTTGATAAGCTCTAAGCATATATTGTCAGAGAATTGCTTGACTAAACTTTCCTTTATATAAACTTTGCACTAATTATCTTGTTCTGGAAAAAATATATATTCATACAGGTATGTATAGGTACTCATACAGCTTTCCATTCCTGAACTGTAACATACATGCACATAGCATAGGTTGAACATTAAGACCTTACAAGCTTTACACACAGGGACAACCTTTCACTAGGAAGGCCCTTATAATCGCTCTTATGAGCGAATCACACCCATTTTTAGTTAACATTGGTCAAGCATTATTCAAAGCAATGTTAACTAAAAATGTGTGATTTCCGTCATATTTTTTAACAAGCTTCATGGGTTTGTCTCATCTGAATTAATCAATTAGATTTTTCTAAAGTGTCATTTTTGAAAACGACTATTTGATCGTAATACATTCACGTAGTTTTGCAACAAATTAACAACTATCTGTCATATCTATTCATATAACTGTTACGTCACATGTTTTCACGGAGCGCGGTTTAAGGGTTGAGTTAAATGTAATTTATAATTACACACTGAAAAGAAAAAAAGTGCACAAACACCAAGTTAGCTTTTGATGAATAAGGAAACCTCCTTATTCATCAAAAGCTAACTTGGTGTTTTGGAATCTTCAGTTGACTAACCAGTCAACTGAAGATTCCAAAACACGTTCTAACTTCATAACCCTCTGAAAATGTAGAACCACCGTAACCGATTACCGTAACCTAACTTTGAAACCCTCTGAAAGTGTAAAACCACCGTAACCGAGTATGGTGCGCAAACGCACCGCACGGCGCCAAGCCGCGAGATTTCTGGAGCGAATAGATTAATTATCCGATAGCGTGACTGTCTCTGACACAATACACTATGTTATGTAACTGAAATGACATATACTGGGGCAGTGAGTACACTGGGTGAAGATATTTTAAAAGATTAAGGAAAATAAGAAAGTATTTGAAAGTGAAGAGGTTGGAGATAAAAAGTATAGGTAAAGGGTACCTAGTCAGAATTTCACCAGAAACTTGGTAGTTTGCCACAACTTAATTTTTGTATTATTTTTACGTAGTTTTTATTGTCCTACTGCTGGGCAACGGCCTCCCTCATATCCTTCCAGCGATCTCTTTTTTTTTTTCTCTTTACCATCGGATTCAGAACCGGTGTTGCTGATGTCGGCAAAAAGACAACCAAACTCAAATGGGACTGGGTGGGCCATGTATCCTAGGCTAGGATCGTCTTTCAGTGGGAACCAGAACTTAAAGGTAATAAAGCATTATTTATCTACGATACCTTCTCTCTTCTTTAGCTGACCCTCAGCAAAAGACTCGGTGGTTCATTTCCGTATCGATCTTCCAGCATTTGTGTTTCCACCTACTTACCTACAATCTCGGATTCTAGTCGTGGCGTGAAAATGAATTATACAGGCTTGCAAGGTGAGATTGCTCAACTCATCACTGTGTTACTGAACATACCAACCTCACACCTGGACCTTACCGGCTGATTCCCAACTTTTTGGAGTAAGATCACCTTGGAGACCAAAAAATAAATCGAGGCTATTTTTATGACATCTTAACAGGGACATCTCTTCATTATGCGCTATTGAAGAGACTATAAATTAATACCATAAGAAATCTCTTTGATAAGATTTATTAAGTGTGAATTGACCATCGCTGACACGGTATTGGTATTGAGCCAAATCGGTTTTAAAGAAGACATTACTGCGATAGAATTGGGTGTAATATTTATTCGAAAAGAATTGTACAGGCGCACACAGGTCAACAATATTTATAAGGATAATGTTCATCTATTATAATGTTTATTATTTAGCATATAGGTACAATGCTCTCAATATGAAGATAGAAATACCAGGAAAAGTTCACATAATCTAGGTGGGATAAATGATATTTTAATAAAAATACGTAGATAGGTTACTTGTGCTAAAAAAGTGGCACCCGAAATCAGGACTTCAATCACCTGAGCAAAGCAATGACAGTTTGAGACGACACTGCGCAACATGTATCTGTCTCGTTTACGCTCTAGTAAATAATCCTACTCCTAATTTCACCGTGTGTACAATATAGTACTATATTGTACACACGGTCAAATTAGTAGTACGTACGCCAGTTGTCAATTTTTAACTTCACGTCAGTACAGACATAACCTATCTACGTCTTTTTAATTGTAATATCATTGGGTGGGACAGCTTAAGTTTGACTGTCATTTCAACTTCAATGAACAAAAACAGTGCTTTGCCATCGAATTCGTCATCGCTTACCATCAGGCGCGACGATGGTCAAACGCAAACCTAATGGAAATAAATAAAAAAACGATGTATTTTTTTGTTATTTTTAGATCAAATTTTGGTTTAGAAGAAATAGGTTTCGTCCTAGGCAACAACCCAGTTCGCAAGTCATCCATTACCTACATAAATAAGAATTCGTAAAGAAATATTTTCTGAATCGCTCGATAACGCTGATCTGATTCTGATGTTTATATATTTATATTTACCTCATTGCTCTCTGTACACCCAAGTCCCAACGTCATCCGTTTCGGACGTACACATCCGATCACCAAACTCCGACTCATCAATACACTTCATAATACATTGGTTACGACAAAACTATCCGGGTTAATTACAAAACAGTATTGTTTGCATTTCTCTAACATTACCAACTTGTGATTTATGTGGGACCGGTCATTGTAAGCTTAGAAATGTCATAGCTTAATGAGTTTGTGAAAATACAATTATTGCGATCACGATTCATTGAACGGATGGAATATGTTTTTATGTATTTATAATTTCTTTTTATTAAATACACTGGCTTGATATGTAAAATATATGACTCTTTCTTTCTTTTTTATAAGCAGTAAATCTGAAAACATGCTGCAACAATATTTGTGTTCATCGTTACCTACTAGTGTAATAATTTTGAATTGAATGAATGAACATCTGCTTTAGCTCACACCTAGATCATCAGACCCAAAACAGAGCATAGCTTGGCCTGGATGTCAGAATCTAATTGACGTGCTTAAGTATCTATAGTAACACCCAGACACAAAACAAATACCAACATTCAACCCGTAACATGTGTTATAGACCTTTAGCATAATCTGTAATAAACACGCAGCAACTCAATGACATTACAAAAAAAAGACGTAGATAGGTTATGTCAGTACTGACTGACCAGTGTCCAGGGGACAATTTTAGACTTCGCGTACTGACGCGAAGTCTAAAATTGTCCCCTGGCGTATGTACCTAATTTGACCGTGTGGCAAGATAGTATGACTATTTACTAGAGCTTTAACGAGACAGATATTTTGTCAATGCTTGGCTCAGGTGATCGAAAGTCCTGATTTCGAGTGCCACTTTTTTAGCACAAGTAACCTAACTACGTCTTTTTATTATAAATTCATTGCAGTAGCTATATACTGTTTTTGGGTAAAATTATCCAGTTTTGGTTTGCTCTAACGTTCATTTCCCCGCAACACTTAACTATGTAGTTGGTGAGTTTTGTTATATTTTTGCGTAACTGGCACTTTGTGAAACCTATCCCAATCTTGAACTCTTGGTTTCGGCAAAAAGGCGAGTAAACATTTAATTACTCCACCTATGGCATAACGTGACCGCTAAAGGCCGATCGTATCAGCTGACGGATTGGGTGTCATTCACACTTCCTCTGTACGTGTACTGTGACGTAACGCGACATAATACGAGAGATAATACGCGGATAAGCGTGAGGAAAAGTTAGGTTCCGTAGTGGGGTACTTTTTGATCGTGTCATAATGAGGATGATGTCAAATTGTCGACTATTCTATAACCGTTATGTCAGAATTTGTTTTTGTTAGGAAAAAGGAAGAGCTGTAGGTTCCTACTAATTTCCGACATCGGTGATTAGGGAAAACCTGATTGTAATTAGGAAATCTAGGAGTTTAAAGAAATATTACGCGAGATAGAAACCAAAGCCGGTAGCTGTACATAAAGCTTACCTAGAAAACTTTTAACATAACTATTTACTAAAATCTTCCTTTTTTCAAACAGATTAAAATGCAAAACTGTCGAAAACGCAATGTGTCTTTAAATTAATGACTTAACAAGAGGACGACTAGTCTCACATTTCATAAGACCCCGATAATTTTATCTTCCTTGATTAAAAGAAATACACATAAGACTCAGAAAAAAAAACACATGGTGTAGGTACTATTTTGAATTTATGTAGATCATGCTTTTGTTTTTCTTTAAACATAGGAGGCCATTGCATTGTTTTTCCTTAATTTCAGAACCTTTTTACCGGAGAATAGGCTCGTGATAGATCGAGAGGGTTTATTGTTAAACCTTTGCGAACCAATAACTTAGGTATGTGACATTTACGTGTCGGCACGGAACTCACGCGCTATTAAACCTTCTTGCCGGTGATCGCGACCACAAAATAACGAAGTGTCAGAACTGCGCAGAAACTACAAGCTCAAAGTTAGGAAACGTACGCACGAATTGTTCAGAGTTATTCTCGGAATAATTTATAAGGCGCCATTTTCTATTGAACTATTTGAAACCAGCGGCCGCCCGCGACTTCGTCCGCGTGGACTTAATTAGAAAAAAAAGTAATATTTTTTTATAAATTGTAGTCTATGTATGTGCTATTCAGATACATAAGCTATATTATTGTAAAGTTTCATTCAAATCCATCCAGTACTTTTTACGTGGAGCAACACGGCTCATTCACACATACAAACTTTCACATTTATATATTAGGAAGATAGCAGTCCTTACTGATACAGGCGAAATTAAGGCCGCACTCGCCTTTACCAGTTAAAGTAAAAAGACATTTGTAAAAGCATTTTTTTTAGTTATTCATCCAAATACCGCTTTTGGTTGGTTTTCAGGTTTACAGCAAAAATGCATACCGTGATAACGCAATATGATTGAATTTTAATCAATAGATACGAGTACTGTGACCCCATGCCTAAATCCCATATAAATAACTTAGTTTCTTTGATAATTGTCATGATATGTATATGTCTGGTGGCAGGGATCAACTAAGTATAATATAAAGAGATATAGAGCACGTGTGACAGTTGCTCTCCAAAATCGTTTACAATCGAGATATTTACTTTTTTATGCTTAGACTTATGGTTGACTGGTCAAGTTAAATCCACCTTTTGTTCCAAAACATTGAGTTACATTTCTGAATTCTCAGTTTTAGTAACTACACTACCTACTAACTTATCCAACTAAACTAGGTGCTAATCAAATGCATTAACTGGTAAGTCATTTACTGCACAATAAATACTTTATGAGTTTTAACTGTCATTTTGTATTTGTGTGCTTGAACCCATAATAGTTTGCGAGTGGTACTACACTAGACTTTAACCGTGTGTTAATTCGTCAGATATGTTTCTATAGCACTAGGAATATTGAACCGATCTAATAAAGATGGCCGCTTTTGAATAGCATTTCGACATTTTCGACACACTGTAATTTTCACAGCCTTATAAGGAACGAGCGACGTACGAAGCTCTTCACCGCTTTCTAAACTTATATATCAGAGCAAATTGCTTTCATTTCGCTTTTATTACACTTACTTTATATTCATTTCAACAAGACAAAACTTAATAATACTTTTGGTATCCCTATGAAAGACAAATTTAATCATATGAACAGGTATTCAGATGACCAGAGTGCTTCAAAAACAAAGACAGTCATTTAAATATTATATAATCTTGAGAATAAGCTGTACAATAAAATTCATTCTAAGAAATATTGCCAATTGCGGCAACAGACTAGTCAAAAATAGCAATAAAGGGCTTAAAATTAACTCCAGCTCTTGTTGTCACGACAAAACATTCGCAAGCTGTCAAAAAAACATGCATAAACTTAAATTAATTAATTTTATGTTAGTTTTACCCTGTTTTTATTTTTCGTTTTGTTGTTTGTTTTAATTTCTTTCCTATATTTTTATTTTGTATTTACGAACTGTGTAATGTCAAACCAATAAAAAAATATTTTATTCTATTCTAAATTACCTTATTACGTCCCACTGGTGGGCACATGCCTCACCTCAACTTTATGAGGTGGCGGGAACCATACTTACTCAAACACGCGATCTCAGTGCAGTGCGGATTATTGGAGGGGTGTAAGGTTAGTGAGAAACCTTAATGTCAGATGTTATCAAGCGACCCTCGACCTTTGCCGCCTAATGATTGACATACAGCGATGTCAATCAGGACCAACTGCTTAACGTGACTTGTGCCTGTAAAACTACATTTCAAAGAGACATGTTCCAGAATACTCCTGCTGTGTTCAACTACTGCCCTTTCCATGGTTCACCTTTACCCCGCGTGCGCTGCTAACCACCTGTGTAATGCGCTCTTCACGTTCGAGCCAAATTAGTTTTTAACGGCTATCATACCATGATTTAGCATCGTCATCTACTTGAGATATTGCACGTATTTAGAGGATGAAAGCAGTGGCGAAATATTTTACCAATAAATCGTTTGTAAGAAGGATTTGAGTTTGCAAATTGCACAAGACAAGACCACACAACAGACTAGAGGTAACGATGGAAAGATGCATTGCTCAGGTAATTTCCCTGTACAACTACAGGGATATTAGTATTTGAGAGGTAATATACGCGCTGAAACACAGCATATATGCGTTTGGCTAGGGTATTATCAGCTGCTTGCTTGTCATAGATGCTGTGTGTTTTTTTCAAATCTGCAAAGTCATTCTGTAAATTTCAACTAACGAAATGAGCTGGGTTCTTTCAAAAGTTGAATAAAATTTTACGTTAGACTCAGGAAGATGACGCAATGACTTTGTTATCTAAGGTGAATTAAATTCTGAGAATCCCTAGGCTGGTCCTGTTATCACTAAGGTCTCATTTTACGAAAACATATGGTCACTAATACATTCCAGAAGGAATATTCAGAAGTTCACTGATTGTTGTCGTCTAAGGAGAATTCAGAAGCTCATATTACATCGAATGAAGTCAAGCCTTACGTGGTGAGGCGCAAGCCTGCCGCTATTATTCAAGTTCTTGGGTTTCGATAGCTCACTGCATACATACCCTCACGACCATATCCCTAATGGGTTAGTCAGAGGCGCACTGATTGTTGCCGTCATGGTGAACGGGTTGCTTGAGTTTTCCATCACCGGAGAGTTAGCCGCAAAATTCTACAATCAACACAAAGTAGGTGTGTTCCGGCCAGATTTGATCTCGGTACCATCGGGTTTCGAGCCAGGGTGTTTAACCATTGGGCCACGACGCTCTCCTCACTGCAGTTATAATATTAACGCATTAAGTAGTTTAAAGATTCGAACTCGGGTCGCGACACTTCCAATCTGTGTTCTTTCGCTTCAAGCGGCGGTCCTAACTACTACGTCAACTTTTGTTCTGTTATTACTTAATTTACTGTTCCGTTTGACAGCTGAATTCTAAACGTAAACCACCCACAACAGCACCGCTGCCCAGCCTCACTAAATCTAAAATTGGTCCGATCGCGTAGGCCGATAGAGACAGTCGTGTGGACGACGCAATTATTTCCCACCGGGTTCTAGTATTACACATATCGGATCCAGCTTTCTAGAGAAAAGCGCTGTGGACGGGGACCGTTGTGCAACGCACCGGAAGGCAGAGTACGGTTGGAAGAAAACTTACATACGACGTTAAATATTGAAAGAAAGAAAAAACGTTTATTGATCCTGGACATTGCAACGTATATAAACAAACAAAACAAAAAATGGTTAGCAAAAATAACAAAAGAAAAACAAACAAAAATAGCCACCAGGCAACAGTGTCACTAGGCATTGCCTGTCGACCTTTCGAAAGAGACAATCAGCTAATTTCGGCTTCTTGTCGGTCATTAACATGATGTTTTCTTGAAAAAATAACGATAAAGATAAGATAAGATGCACTTTATAACACAAAACAGTTACACACAGATACATTACAACAACTTTTAAAATTGGAGATACAATTAAGGCGACCTTGTCGCTAAATGCGATTGAGACAACCTTCAGGAAGAGAAAGAAGAAATGATAAATGAATGCAAGTTGTGCAAATACTAGAAACAAAAAAATTAAAATAATTGTCCAGCTTATCTAATTATGCCTCACGCACACGCAGTAATTGGATTTCAAACAAATCTGATGCTTAGAGCAAAACGTGGGCTTCTAAGTGTCCAGACCAGACCAGACCAGACGACCAGAGTCTAATTTCTTTTGACTTACATATTTCATGTAATGAAGTTTAACTTTACATTTTTAGTTATTTGTACCTATCCAGGCCACAAATAAATGTTCAGATTTTTTCTGCGGACGCTACCCATCTCATGAAGGGATCACCGGCTATTGTTACAATTTGACGACAAACGCAATTTATGTGGAACCGCGACGCCCCCGTGTGGTAATCCAAGATCAAGATATGGAATTATTGTGCCATTACGAATATTGCTGCGTAATTAAAATGTAGATTAATGTGTGTTGGAATGGACACCGGTTACGAGTAATTCAGTGTTTCATATACATTCTATGGTGGTGGCAAACAAGCGTACCGCTTAGGGATATTATTATAAATTTATTTTATTTGTTTTTTTAATTGACTTTTAGCCCAGGTTCAAGCTTCACGAGACAGTGGGTTGAGCATAAGGCTCTGAACTCCTAATATATAAGTAGCACACAGTGGGGTCACAATCGGGCTTCAGCCTCCGCTTAGATCGTTTCTGGGAGATGGATCCGATCAAAATAGTCACTCACGTGTTTTTCACTCTCATCATTTAAGCGGTTCCAGGGTTTTTATGGACCCTAATAATAACCAATGAAACCGGGAACATCGGCACAAGGCTCACAATCTAAAGTGTCCCAGGAAGGGAACATCTCATAAACCCAACTGCTAGTAATTTGACCTTTAAAGGTAGGATTACTTTATTCTCAATCAAGTGAGTATTCCGTCTTTGAAGCCTTACGAAGCATGCATCTATAGGATCGTTTCAATATGACAAACGTCAATCTTAGGTATCGTAAAAATAGTAATAGTATTCACCCTGTTGCAATAGTCGCCCATTGCCTTGTATTTTGTTTCATCCGTTACAGACATACTAACGGACAACACTTCACTATTTAAATGTGTTATCTATTGTAGTTAAATTAGTAAAATAAAGACAAATCCCAATCTCCATTACAAAACGACTTGACCGCTATCAACGACAGTGTTGGGTTTTTTTTAACCTAGTTACATTGAAGATAACTGAATTCAAATGCTTTTTTGTTTGGATATAGATTAATTAACGGACAAATTGATTTCTGAAACCTTTTAATTAAAAGTGTATTGCGATAGTTTAATAGATAGAAGATAAATGGACAAAAGAGACAGAAATAACGATGGTTTTCGCCGTGCTCTCTTTGATTTCGGCATCTGAGGCACAAAGAGAGCCTTTCACAAAGGTGATATGTGACGGACTGCAGTGCGGATGTCAGACTTTTTATACACACAAAAACAATCAAAGTAAGGTTAAGTTGGGTAACTTTGAATTTCAATGTAACATTGAATCCACCGTTTAAAAACAGTAAAAATACCTGCTTACTGTTGTTTATGGTTTGTTTTTGAGCCAATCCCTCATAGACTCAACAACATCTTTTAGTTGGAGTACTTGTCAAAAGTAACTGATCTAAAAGAGTGAATTCAATGTCACACTGAAATCTAAAGTTAGCAAACTCGACTGTACGGATTGTGTATACTGAAATGGCGGGCCCTTCCAACGCATCTACACTCCCAAGAGTGCTTGCTAGTATGCGTAGATGCAGTGGAGCGGCGCGTCATTTCAGCTTAGACGATCTCTAGTTGGTAACATACGTAACTGCGGTACGTGTTCTTACTGTACCACACCAGGACGGCAACTTTGTATGAAAATCCGAGCCACAGGAGTCCGGTACAAAAATTAAAGGACAACGTGTCAACGGACCAGTCCGGTCAACTACTAGGTATATCTATCGTCATCAACCTGTCGTACTGAACTATATCTATTCACCAAACTAATTGTTATGTAACACCCATTTGCTGATTAAACTTCATAGTTAAGAAACGATTTACATTTAACTGTGAGATAGCAGAAAATTGTTGTCTATCTAATTAGTTTTACAAGTTCTGGGACGGACTCGGTATGATTATCAAAACCGACATTGCTTTTGCTATCCTACGTCTAGCACGTTTTGAATTTTTCCATTTTAGTGCATTGATGAGTGCTATTTAGTGTTAATATCCAAATCCAACTATGTGGCGTATAAAGTCGCAGAAAAAATTACTTGAACGTTACATATTATTATGTAAAAGATGAATAAGCGTGCCACGGACCATAAAAAGCGCCAAAAACGCCTTTTGTTTGTAGCGTTCATTTTGACTACCCACCCGAACCACAATTTAGCTAAATACCTACGGTTAGTTTAAATTAAATCTACTTTTACAAGTACCAAATGAAATATTGAAAACAAACCTATTAAAAGCCATATCCGTTGCATGTCAATAACATCAAAAACACAAATCACTACATGTCAAGCAACAATGTAAATGGTAGATAAATTCAAAGTGAAAATACTCACATCCTTTTTGTCCCTCGTATCTAATCGAATCTTAATCCGTCCCTGTCCAAGTCAAACGTTTACCACTGATCCGCCGTATTAGCTCACGATTACGTCCCGAAGAAAGAACGGAAGTCGATGTAATTGCTTCACTAAGTATGTTTTGGCAGCTGCCATACAAATGCCCAGAACGCATTCCTTTTTAATTCGTTTGTGTTATTTCTTTGCAGCTTATTAGTATACGTGGACCATTTACGCAATCAATCAATTTGAGGAAGCTTTAGTAATGTGATGTCTTAGTAGAGGCAACAATAAAAAGTTTGCTTGGTCTAATCTTCGGATAAGGATAACTGCCTCGTGAAGAGAGATCCACAAGAATCTCGAAGCATTAAGGCGCGATACCAGGAAAACGGCTCTCGGGAAAACTAAAGTTTTATATAGAAAATATGAAGTATGAGGCACGAAAAAAATCGTCATAGTAGTCAAAGAGTTGCACAATCAGCTCAAACTTCCAGTATATGGATCAACTTACTAGATTAATGTGAAAAAAAATCAGAATATCGCTAAAAACGTGCAAAACGCACTCCCGTATTTCAAAAGTTTAGGCATCATATAAACTAACAACTTACGTGTTTTAAATAACGTGTAAAGATCAGATATCAAAGAAGCATTGCCAATCAGTTGTTTTTCATTGCTTTATTTCAGTTTTGTGCAAAAAATTCCCAAACATTCCGAATTTTTCGCTTGAAATCTCCATACAAATTACTATGGAGTGAGTGAAGTTTCTTTGATAGCTGTCCGCGCACCGTCGCAGCTCACTCCCCCCCATGTCCCCAAGGTGAGCGCACGTCGCTTTTGACGAAAATGACATTTATAATTACGCGGATAATTTACACGAAATAGGCGCGCTAAATAACGCGACATAGGGTCTTTTGTTGAAAATAGTACAACTTTATTTTTTTTCCTCCGTACTGTTTGTTCATATGCATTATGCATAATTTATCAAACGTATGATTTTATCATGATTCACCATGAGAGTTATATGGCAGGTTCATATTTATAAGTACACTTGATTAAAAGCTCTCTTGGGTTTGACAATTTCGTACTAGTTGCCATTTCATTTTCCTATTCTTTACGCAGTGACGTGCACTCACCCGGCGTCATGTGGAAGACTGACTTGCGGGACTGCGCAGACGGCTGTCAAAGAAACTTCACTCGTTCCATAGTAATTAGGATGGAGATCTCGAGCAAAAAAAATTAAAGTTTGCGTTTGCTTATACGAAACAGAAATAGTTATTGCAATAGAACATAATGGCAAGTTATTCGAAATGGAAACACACTTCACACCGGAACAGCTTTTACAATTGTACCAAGCACAAATTCGGTTGTGTATGGAGTACTTCTGCCACCTCTGGGATGGCTCTGCCAAGTATCAGCTGGATGCACTGGACTCAGTAGACCGAAGAGCCAGGAGACTGATAGGTGACGAGACGCTCGTTGGAACCAAACTCGAGTTTGGAGCATCGGCGTAGAGTTGCCTGTCTGTCGGTTTTTTATAAGGTGTATTTCGGAGAGTGTGCGCAAGAACTTCATGACCTGATACCACCCTCTACTTTCTACTACCGGACCACAAGACGCCGCGAGGGCTTTCATCTCCATGTGGTCGACTTTCCAGCGGTCCGAACTAAGCGGTTTGGTGCTTCCTTTCTGGTCCGTATCGCTAAGGAGTGGAACGCCCTCCCTGCGTCTGTGTTTCCGGATACATACAACCTTGCTTTCTTCAAGGCAAGAGTGAATAGGCATTTTTTGGGTAAGCGTGGCTGGCAAGACTGAGGTCAAACGCAAACCCATTTTAAATTAAAAAAAATGGATCAGATATAACTTTGATATAAATATGAATTATCATATTTACGTCAGCCATGGAAAAATGGCAGTGCAAGCATTTTTATCTCTAACTGGCTATTTGCACACAGCTTTTCCCTGTAGTAATTTGAATGAACTATACAGACAAACGTTCTAGAAAATATAATTAGCATCAACTATCATTTAGATAGTGAAAGCTTATGTAAAAACAGACAGAAAAACGCGGAGGGTGACTTCCTTTCATACTATGCTCTACTCGTAGATTAATTCCAGTAAGATGAAGATCACGGTGGATTCTGTATTAAATTCAGCGCGATGGCCTCTACAGGAGACTAAAGGTATTACTCAAGTGTTATTATCTAAAATAAATTATCCACTAAAAGTGTCTCAACTGTTGACAACTGTTAAATTCCTCGTTTTAGTTAGTAACAAGATAGCTCCGTTTAATGCTTCTTGCAGCTTTTCATTACAAGTAAGACCAATTAATTAGTGGGTTCTTCTGCATGTTACTAGAAATGGCTCCGTGTATTGCTATATCATATGCATTGGATGTAAGAAATATTTTGTGTTGATGATGATCGAACGGATAAACCAAGTTACAACTAAATCTCGATGGAATCGTCAAGTACCAGATATAACATTGTGCAAATAACGTGGTCAAGAGAATAGATTGCAAATAATAGTGTAAAAAAATAATTGGCAAAACCGCTTGTTAGTATGTTTAATAAAATAATTTTTTTGGTTAGTTTCTTTTGTTTGCCCTATATCCTGAAATATATTTTGTGGCGAAATAAAAATATCTTTGGTGAACGCATCAAATGATTATCATGCCGCGATTTATAATAATAATAAATAAATAAATATCCCTGGACATTATTCCACACAGCGCCATCTAGCCCCAAGTGAGTTAATTATACTCCGTTTTTATGGGATACTAGACAACGGATAAACATACTCAAAACTTTTTCTTTTGTAAATACATACTTATTATACATAGGAAACACCCAGACCAATACAAACAGACATGTTCATGCACACAAATGTTTGTACTGTGCGGGGATCGAACCCGCGACTTTTGGTGTAGTAGCCGACTTCTAAACAATTACACCAAGATGGTCGTCCGGATTTATGCATTGCATTTATGCACGGATTGCACGGCCCAACCACTGTGTGACCATAGCTGTCACGATCGCTTTCAAATTTGACAGATTTTCTCTCCGGCCGACCCTAGTAGCGAACCTTAAGATAAATTTGAGAGGTATTTTTTCTCTCTCTCTGTGTGGTTCGGAATCAGGGTGATGCCAAGTTCAAGTATTTTTTTTCTTCGCGCTGAAACATAGAAACTGATCCGTTGAAAAAATTATTTGACGACGCATGAGGGTCAGGTTTTTATTGGCGCGTCGTCGTCGCCGTTTGTTGCGTCCTTCTACATGTATATTTAACTACATAGGGTCTTTAGTGCTTGACGTTGTCGCACGAAATGTTAAAAATCACCGCAACGCAACGCAATACTGCAACGCACTAATGAAGCCTTACCCTAAGACGCAACGTTCGCTAATTTATGTCGAAGTCCTTCCGCAGATTCTCTTATTTAATTTCTTCTATCTACTTACTAAATAAGTTGTGAGAATACGTAAGCAAGCTCATCTACCTAATCAAGTTATACTTCCATCAATTCGTTTAAATTACTTCATGAATTTACACATACTCAATTTATATTTTCTTACATCATTAACCACGTAATATGTTTATTAGAAATGATTAATCTGAGTGAAAAGTTCTCATGATTTCATTCATAAGACAGGAAAAGGGCAATGGGCTTTTGGGCATGTCATTCAATTTGATATATCGATCGGAGCCTCGAAAGGTGTTATTATCTCTAATTGATAGGCAATTTCCCGAATAGTGACACACGACCATAAACATTAATAGAGATATAATGAAATTATATCATTATCATATGTTATTTATTGGATTAGAAACTAATCTTTGTATGAGAGCAGTTAGAGATTTTCACTTTCAGTTTCGACATGTTAGTAATTATTATTTATTGATACCTCTAAAATGCGATATTTACATATTATGTGTTTGTTCATTTTTGTAAGTACTTGTTACTTAAAGAATAGGTAAAATCCATCTTTGATACACAAACCTAGATACCACAGGAAGATTTAAATGATGCCAACCCTAAGGTATGGCTTTCACAGCTTTACTAGACATCAGAATGAGTGGAAGTCTCTCAGCCATTATCAGCCTGTTGTAGTCCCAATGAACATAGGTCACTCCCAAGGTGCACCAAATCTCCCGGAGCTGAGGCTTCCGCATCCAGTAAGATGCACCGTCTTCAAGTCATCGGTCCCTATCGGTCAGCGCCCTACGCTGAGTTTGCCGATCCGTGGTTACCACTCAAAGACTCACCAGCTGGAGGCCATAGATCCTACTGCAGACGTGACCAACCTACTGCCACTGCTTGCTCATTACAGCTACGTCCAGTACGATAGTTTCCGAAACAGTACAAATCTTTGTGGACGATCCAGTTATTGGTGCTTGGACTTAGTGATTGAGCTATGTGCGTCATTTTAGTCTTCAATGACAATGTTCCTTTGGTACTGAAGCAAATTAAGTTATGTTGCCTAATAGGGACTCATTTATTACTTATCGTGTGATATTCACGATTTACTATGGTTAATTCAAACAAATTGCAAAGCTGTTGTCTCGAGCTCATCATTTAACCAAGAAGCAATACCTGAATCTAGATTCGAATACCAAAAAATCTGTAACTCTACTTCCTTCTTCCAAGTACGTAAAGTAAAGTAAAAAGTAAAAATAGTATTTATTCATGTAAACTTATTAAAAAGCACTTATGACAAGTCATAACATAAAAATTGAAAAGTAATAATGTGATTCTACCACCGGTTCGGAGGTGTTGATTCTACCGAGAAGAAACCGGCAAGAAACTCGGTAGTTACTCTTTTTTAATCTTGTTTGTTTACAATAATTGCGATAACAGAGTAACAACAGTAAAGTCAAAATACATGATGTGCAGAGGAGCAGACTATTTCTGAGATGACCACAAATCCTTGTCGTTCAAGTAATCTTTTACATTGTAATAACCTCGTTTCATTAACTTTTCTTTAATTTGCGATTTAAACTTGTGAAGGGGTAGTTCAACAAGACTTTGAGGTACTTTATTAAAGAATTTTACACATTGACCCACAAATGATTTTCCTACTTTATGAAGTCTAAGATTAGGATTTACAAGTTTGTTCTTGTTTCTTGTATTGAATTTATGACTATCACAATTCTTCTTGAAAAGGTGCAAATTTTTGCGTACGTACATTATGTTGTCATAAATGTATTGAGAGTGTACAGTTAATATATTTATCTCCTTAAATACTTCTCGGAGCGAGTCGCGTGGTCTAAGGCCGTATATGGAGCGAACGGCTCTTTTTTGAAGTACAAAAATAGTATTTATGTCCGCCGCTGACCCCCACAACATTAGTCCATACGACATTACACTATGAAAATAACTGAAATAAACTAATCTAGCTGTTTTAACATCAGTCAACAGTCTTATTTTTCTTACTGCATAAGCAGCCGAACTAAGTCTTCCTGCCAGGGACGTAATATGCGGACCCCACTGTAATTGGGAATCTAAAGTGACTCCTAAGAATACAGTGGAATTCGCAATTTCTAGTGGTTCATCGTTCATATTAACAACAATTTCAGCCTGTTTAACATTAGGCATGGAAAATTTGATGCATTTAGTTTTCTTGGCATTGAGTAATAAATTATTACTAGTGAACCAACGCACTACTTTTGAAAGAGTATTATTTACGTCGTCAAATGCGTTTGTACCTCTGCCGACTTTAAATATCAACGAGGTGTCATCAGCAAATAATACAATCTCACATACTCCTTTTACATAGAAAGGAAGGTCATTTACATAAATTAAGAAAAGCAGGGGTCCTAATATTGATCCCTGGGGCACTCCCATACGTATGGTGGCACCGGAAGAGTTCGTGCCGTTGACACTCACTTTTTGAATCCTGTCTGTGAGATAGGATTTTATCAGGCTAAGTGACATGTTTGACACACCGTAATGTCTCAGCTTAATCAGTAGGATCTCATGGTCTACGCAATCGAAAGCTTTTGATAAATCACAAAAAACCCCTATTGCATCTAGCTTGCCTTCCCACGCATCGAATATATGTTTCATTAGTGCTTATTTTACTTAATGCTGGTAGTATCGAAATAGGTCTGTAGTTAGATGGGTCACTTTTTTCACCTGATTTTAAAAGAGGTATAACTTTACTTAATTTCATTAAATTAGGAAATTGACCTTGGTCTACACAGTTGTTAAAAATTGAAGCTAAATTAGGTGCGATCAGATCTATGATAGGTTTAAGAATGTTTGTTGACGTTACGCACCACCTCATTCATGTTTCATAAGCTCGTTGAATAATAGCTTGCAAACTACAGAAACGGATGTGAGCCGTCCGTGTGTTCATACCACTCGTACCAACATGGGTGATTAAATCTAAACTTCTATACAAGGAGCAGTCAATCAATTTAATAGGTAATAGCGTTATCGAATCAGAACACATTATTATCTAAGTAGGTTTAACTTCGGTTTGTAAAAGCTCGTACAGACCAACGATGTGGTGGTGTTAGCACCCTATACCAATGTATAAAAGGTCATTTTCCAACCACTATGTTGCGTTTGATGAGGTTGTCTGTATATACAAATTGCATCCCATTTATTTGTCCTGTCACTCATGGTATACACACGTGTATTTAACTGAAAAACTGTAGAGTTTATACAACAACGTTGACTATGTTCCAGTATACCTAAGCATCAACTCGAATTGAACTATACCAACAATTATAAATTAATTAGGTAATATACAGAAATAAATGATAAAATCATCACAGGAGAGGTTAATCATATTATCAAATAGAATGTTTTCTAATATAGATTTTTTTTATTTCGATATTCTCAAACAGTTAAAGAAGTGAATGAGTGTTGGTTTGACGTCGTGAGGAATGACATGCGTGCCAGAGGCCTAAACAGAGAGGGGTGACCGGAGGATGTGGAGAAGCAGATGCTGAAGAGCGGACCCTGGCGCCGTAACGGCAGCAACCGGAATAATCGCTAGGAATCATCCTAACTCATCATCAGATCCTTCGTTAACTCATCATCAGATGAGAGTTAACGAAGTGAATACATGAAAAGTTATCATTGATACTAAATTCATTGACAGAGGTGAGCTTGAAACCTCACTTACAAAGAGTGAATAAATCTAAGAATACTAGAACAAAATATTTCTCGGTCCGATTATTCACATAATAGGTAATTTAATTAAAAAATATAAAACAAATTATTTAAGTTTCCTCTGACAAAGTTAATCACGCGTTGGTGTCTTTTCAACACACGAGAAATAAAAGATCCATAAACTCATTTATTTATGAAAAACATTTATAGTTACAAACAACTAATACATTTTTGAAGAAAGGTTGAAAGGTGGACTGTTACCCATGTCAGGGGTAACAGTCCACCTTTCAACTATTCTTAGAAAAACGCATGGAAATCGTTAAATTATGGACTAAATTACAATTAACAATGATGCCCATGTCCCGCCTGGTGGTAAACTTACAGCACTATAAATACCACTTCATCGTTAGGGAATTTCTTTTTTTAAAAACCTTTTTTCTCTAGCTTTCATGTGAGAGAACCTAAGCAGGATTCTACGAGATGTTTATTTGTCAAGTTTTATAGTGTCTTTTCCATTTTTTTTCTCCCAATGCCATTGCTTTTTTAAGGTAGTCTACCTCACTACTTACTTACCAGCAGGAAATCCAAATGCTTGTTTGCCATCGACGCAAAAAAAAAATGCCAGCTAAGATCGTTGGTTATTTCTACCAAACAATTCTACTTATCTGTAGCTAAATCTAATCTTCAATCGAAATAACCACAGACTATCGAAAGTCGCAATATCAGAATTCGATACTTGCAACTCAATACCTGCCAATTTTGTCACCAAAAGTAATTGTTTTTATACGATTCTGAATGGCCCAAATCACTTCCGACGTGTTAGTTCCCATACTGCCATTCAATACTATCTGTCTTGTGTCATTTGTTCCACTCTACTTCAATTGTCACCTCGTTGTAATAATTTTGCGAATAAGCCCAGCGGTGTGAACTTCCTAATCTGTGATATAACATTAGGCATAACATGTAATTCTAATTGGGCGACAAAAAATTACGATGGTATCTTGCATAAGTTACGACCGTGTCTCATTAACGCCTGGCTGAATGTTTTTTCCATAAACAGACGAAGCACTGACAGCTAATGTCAAAGATGTTTATCGAGTGAGGAAATGATTAATTGCCTGCCTATTTCAGATTTGTGTCTTATTGGCACTTTACTTGACGTAGCGTGTTCGCGTATTGGCCATATTCGTCCGAAAATGGCAATGTGCGGAGGTTCTATTTGATTCGATTTTGATTTCTATTTGATTTGAGGTGCCCGTGGCGCAGTTGTGACAGTGATCGGCGACGATAGCTATTGTAAAGCAACACACGCCGGGTCAGAAATATTTCGGGCATCTCTGCTTTGGAAGGCAGGTTAGGCAGTTGGTCCCGGTTGACGTCGCTAGATGTCAATCGTTAAGCCTAGTCAGACGCTTGATAACATCTGACATTAAGGTTGCTCACTAACCTTACACCCCTCAAACAATCCGCAATGAGCCCTCGAGTGGGAGTATGGCTCGTTCCACCTCATATTTGAGGTGAGGTCTGTGCCCAGCAGTGGGACGTATATAGGCCGTATAAGTTTTTATGTTATGAAGGAGCGCTTTTGTTTGATCGTGTTTAACATTTCATTGCGGGTGGGTCAAATATGCGTACTATTCAGGTGCAACACAATTTTCTGCAGTTATTTACGGATGTTACGTTACTCATCTTGCTAATGGGAATCAAACTTTAATCTTTTGTGTCGTAATTCTATACAGCATGCGCTGAATAAATACCTAATTATAACTTATAAAATCTTCAATTTTACAGCGGATACGACTGAGTTGCGATTTCCGGCTAACTAACCCATTTTGGAGTGCCGAATTTTCGTAAAGTAATTACATCAGCTTAGCGGATTATGAGATGAGTGTTTAACAACCAATACACTTCTAATATAAAAGGTATGTTATGAATTCAATTTTATAAGTGTTTATTTAATCATAGTAATCCCTACTTAAGCACATTTCCGTATCTACTAGCGCAATTTTTTGCACACACCTACATAAGCATAGCAGGTAAATTTGGGTCTATGTGATTGTGGTACCTTCGTTGTCTCTCTGGTTTACACTACTAAAAAAACCCTTATTTTATGAGGTCATTCTCTGATATATACGAGTATATTTCTTAAACTTTCATGGTCACTAACATCGAAATATCGGAAACTCAAAACAAAAAAGGTACATGGTAGCAATCCCGTTTTTAATGATTTAAACATTCTCTGCTAGCTTCAAATACTCCTGGCACTATGGCGGTCCCTTAAAAAGAGGATTTTTACGTTTAACAGTCCTTCACTGAATGTTTGAAAAATATATTGGGGAAATGATTCAATGCAAATGAAGCTAAGCGCACATTAAGATTGACGATTTATATATTGCGACGTGTTTCTTTCTAATAATATTATCTAGTGTATATAATAGCTATAGTTAAAGCTTCTCACCGCGTCGTGAAAGCCGGCATCTGATACTCGCGTCCGATCGGGTGTCTGGATTGAGACGCTCTGATTGACACACAACTCGGAATCGGCTCCTTGGCGAGCTGCTTTGAGACTTCGAGAGCAGTGGTCTTGATGTTTTCTATTTACTTGTATGTACTATGTTCTTATTTTTACTATTAACGCTCTTTTTTTGTTGTATTAATTTGAGCCGTAAAGGGGAAGGCATAAATACGTTGCGACGACCTGGTACACTGTTTTGGAGAGTGGCAGATTTTGGCAGAAATCAGCTATATACGAGAAGTATAGGTCGAAAAACTCAGAGGAAACCTATGAAAAGCAGTGGGATCGTTAAGGTTAAATAAACAAAGTAATTTTAGAAAATATATGATTTATTGATACAACAAAATGCTAAAAATAAAGGTCACAAGTGAGAATTAAAGCTACATTAGTTACTTTCCTGAAACTTTAGAAAACTTATAAACAAAGAAAACGAAGGTAGAAAAATTTCCGGATTTCTTACGAGCAGGAGGTTTTCAGATGGTTAGCTTAGTATCTTAGCTATGATGCTTTGTATTTTATCACAGCTAACCTAATACTATCACATTACAAATATGAAATGAAACTGAAATCATCGCAAGAAAAAGAGAAAACATTTAAAGAAATGTCTTTCACATATTTCATGCCGTCCGCACCAAAAGCTCGTCTCACGGCACAAATCCGTTTCAAACTGTTTCGCATTTACGTTGTTTACCGAGGAAGTGTACCGGCAAATTACGGCAATTCACGTACAGAGGCGCTCACATCAACCTTTACAAAACCATTGCAAAATGGGTCTAATGTCAGATGTGTGCGCCTCTGTACGACTGCCATGCCACTCGCTCGCTACCGATAGCGAGTAAAGCCGGGGACACATAGATTACTATAATTATTTCAATAGAGGATCGGCTGAAATGTTCGGATACCAGTCTAGGAACTGTGATAGTAGACGATATGTGGTCGGATAGGATTTAGGCTTCTTCTATGGAGGGGAAATGTTAAATCACTTTAAAAAATAACTTATACTTATGTATTGATAACTGTGTCTTCGTTTAAATCGTCAAATTTTCGTAAAAACTCAGTGGTTTCTGAAATTGAACTGGCGTTACTAACAGGCAGTCAACGTAGATTCCGCCACTGTTGGAAAATTATGTATGATATCGTTGATTGATAGCTTGTTTGTCCTGAATCGGAAAAGTAGTACTATTCGAAGTATTTGGACAGTTTTCTTTTTTAAGAAATCCTGCTCAGTTTCTCCCCAATGAGCTTTTTTGTAGTTGTCTTCAAGATGACCTCACTCCACCTAATGGGAAGCAGCCGTGAGGTCCAGATATATGGTCGACAAGCACGGTAATGGAGAACTACTTTGCTGGTCAATCTCATTTTGTCATGAGTGTCTAAAAAATATCTTTTGAAATCTTTAAACTGAGGTTTGCTATACCTACCTCGGGACCTCGGGCCCCAATCCATATCGCTCTTGGCTTCGGATTCAACGCCCTCTAACCACCTTACTGGGTTTTTATTCTCGTTGTCAACGTAATAAAACAATTGAAAAATTTATGAAAATTGATTTTCCAGTGACATGAAATCAATTCAAAACTGCAACGCGAGTACGCAATACGTGAAACAAATCACAATTCAAATCGAAACCCATAGTTCGAACAATCCAAAGGTTCCCACGGCTGTATTGTGAAAGGGCAGTTTATGACCTGCCTACTCGAGTTACGAGAAATGCCGGACTTTTCATTGCTTTTGCCACTTGCTACCATTTCTAAAAACAGTCATAGATTAAAAATAAGACCACGATACCACGATTGGCATCTTAATAATTAGGTCTTACGTTTACACCCTGGCTAATAAAAATTTAATGAAATCACTGCTTGTGATTTCGTCTTAAATAGTTACTTCCGAATTATTTATGACCCGTTTGTGACAGTGGCGCAGCCGCCGGTTGATCCGCCGAAGGTCGCGTGGTCGATTCCCGCACCAGCACATGAACATGTTCAATAGAGACATTAGTTCCGGACAGATAAGCCATGATTGGGGAGCCTAACCTTTTAATAATTTTTACTTCCATATTTAGCCACTTTAGCGTTCAAATCAGTCGGTTGCGGCTACGTTAGCTCTTTTTATACCAACAACGAGCGGGGTCTGCCAAATACATCAAAATGTAACACGAAAAACCTTTAGTACTAGTCGGTTAGTTCATAATCTGTGGCATTGGCAAAATTAAACTTAAGTTTTCAACAGCGACTACATAGCCACACAACATTCCAGCTCGCCACAAAGAGTAATTTGAAACATCCAGGAATTTCTGCTTTAGCTTAACAAACAGTCGTATTTTTATGATGTATGACTACGTGGCCGAACCACAGGTTGCTTAAACTTAGATTTTAACTACACTTTTGAAAATGATTTTAAATGTTTTACTATTATTATTCGCAATGTATGCCAATGTACGAGTATTACATTCTAAATTCAAAAGTTGATGAAAGCATGTGTTAATTAAATAAGTCTTCCTCTCGCAATCGTTGCTTGTAAGACTTCCAGCTTATTTATTCACGTAACATCATTAATTTGCCCAATTAACCAATCATTAACATCATTGCTTATTGTAACAATACAAGCTACTTTCAAATTAGATGCACTGACGTATTGGTCCTCAATTGGACCTCGTAAAAGTCGCTTACTTAACCATAATGTTACTTTAGTTGCCATTGAAAATTCTATCCAAGCTAAAGTACATATAAGATTCATTCTTGAAGACATTATGTCAATGACTAGGAAATCTTCTTCTGCTTGGTCGATAAACACTCGATCACCACTTCATAAACACGATTTCAATTGGAATCAGATTACTTTTAAGTAACTAGGTAAGTAAATGACAGGCCAGCCGGCGCGCGGTACGGGGGTACCGTTGCCGGCATTGCACAGGCCTCCACCACTGCCTGGTAGGGACGGCTCGACACCCTCGGCTGTCCCTACTGGCCCCCCCTCTGGAAGGGGGGGTCGCTTCCGGCCCGCCGTGTAGGCGGGCACCGTTCGGGAGAACGCGCACAGGGCTTCTAGCTATACGGCGTATTCCCCCACTATAGACGAAGAGAGGGAGTAGTAGGGTTTTTAGTCGGTAGAGCCACCGGGTAGAGCATGCTCCCCGTGGAGAGTCCGACATCCAACCAGTCCAGCACCCCGGTTGGCGAGTATGCGTAAGTGCATTTCCCCTACTCAAAAAAAAAAAAGTTAAGTAAATGACAACGAAAGATTCCGTTGCGGTAAATTAAAGAAGTTATTTGAGGTAAGACGCTTTAAAGTATCTATGCTGACCTACCCTATCTAGGCATTTCCCTTCTGAAGAAGTGGGGCCTTGTCATGATCATTTTACAGCTCAGTTTTAGCTCAGTTCACGTATTTTCTTTTATTGAAATTCGACTTAAACATGCAAAATAAGTTACTACAGCAATGAGGAAAAATTAGGGTTTTTTTACACTATTTACCACCCAAAACATTACTTGCGACAGCAAATAGGTATGAAGTTCAAATGATGGGCTTGTGACTGAAACTGCCAGGTCATAAGAGATGGTAATAATGTCCCAGATCTTGAATTGAACTGTGTGTGTGTGTAGTGAAGATGGTTTGAATCTGGCAGCAGAAACAACACACACGCTTATCCAAATCACACTGGGCACTGATGTTTCAGTGCTGAACCATGAATAGCCCTAAAATAATCTCAAGGCCTCACAGCGCTCCAATGATTATTGTTGAATCTGGCAACACTATTTCTAAAATTAAGTCGGCTCGCGTTATCATTTCTTCTTTTGGTATTTTTTTAATCATACCTAAGGAAAATAGGAAACAACTTTTCAAGTTGAGAACAAATAAAAACACGTGTACCATGTTAAACCAATAGTAGCTAAACTCGCTTGCTTCTCTCATCATTATTTTGACTGTAGTTTTCAACTCACAGACTAGACCAGACCATTTACTATTCCTCCTACAAGCGATTTCAAAAATTCATTATTACATTACTAAGTTGTATTCACTGATGAGACTAACAACTGCTGGAGAGCTAACTAAATAAGTACCTACCTACATCTATACATTAGAAAGCTTGGGTGCTTAATATGCTCTTTGCTATGAGTTTTGATTAAACTTATCATATTAATGTTTTATTATCTAGATTCGTTC
Source organism: Udea ferrugalis (assembly GCA_950022985.1). NCBI lineage: Eukaryota > Metazoa > Arthropoda > Insecta > Lepidoptera > Crambidae > Udea > Udea ferrugalis. Next base: position 3,916,794 of record OX465521.1, read on the forward strand.
TCGGTTGAAGCATTAATTCCCCACGTTGGAGGATTGGCTAATGGCCGGTCACCCGCTCGACCTGACTGAGTCACGCATGTCCTTACACTCGGTGTCTCATATCGTGCAATGTAAGCTCGTTTTACACGCGAATGACCTTACACATATGCAAGTGGTCGTGCTTAGTGACCAACACTTAGGTACCTAAATGTATGTATATTTACAGTATTTTTGTCGTTTGTGAAAAAGACAACTTCACATCAGGCCTTGTTGTGGCAAACCGGCCTAAATTTTTAATCCCTATATATAAAAATGGATTGATTAGTCTCGCTAAAACTCGGTAACGGCAGGACTGATTTGGCTAATTTCGATTTCGAAATATTCCTGATTGTCCGGGGAAGGTTTAAAAGGTGAGTAAACATGAGTAAATGCTGGGAATAAAGTTTAAAACCACAATTAAGCTTTCTCCTAGCAACTGTTCCTACCTGTCACGTGATACTGAATGTTTGACTACAGAACGAAGTCTGTCGGGACAGCTAGTTTGTAATAAAATTTATTCCCTGTTCCGTTGTTTTGCCTTGCTTGTCAAAATTCTTTCCTTTATGTGTTTGCAAAATCATAATAATATATTTTTACTATCGCTTTTTCGATGTTTTCATTCATCCTCTGATCCTTCTACGTCCGCAATACTTATCTTGACATTTCTTTTCAGGAGCAAGGAGGACTGACCAGAAATGTGTAGCCTGTCATGGCGTTGACCGCACTTACAAGTATTTTTTTGGTCCACAGGTCTCGACACCCCCATGTATTGCCCCCTTCTATTCACTTCTATTTAGTAATTTGCTAGGGTTAACTATTAGTTCTTAGACTAGATACCAGTTTTTGAATATGGACCGAAGAAATGTTTCCAATCGCCATAAATAAGTTCCTGTGTATCAAGCGGACGCAAATTCTTGAGTGCGCAAAACATTGCCGAACAAGCTGCTGAGTAACTTCCTTTGTTCGATGTTCTGATAAATACCAACGGAATTCTATTAAAATGTATCTAGTTAAACTGTTAATAGGTGCCCGTGGCGCAGTTGTGACACTGATCGGCGACGATCGTTGTTGTAAAGCAACACACGCCGGGTCGGAAAAGGGATGGGTGACCATCCGACTGAAATTTAGTGATGTGTATTTCGGGCATCTCCGTGCTTCGTTAAGGCACGTTAAGCAGTTGGTCCCGGTTGACGTCGCTAGATGTCCGTCGTTAAGCCTAGTCAGAGGCCTTAGGGCGGCTTGATAACATCTGACAATAAGGTTGCTCACTAACTAAGGTTAGCGGGCACACGCGGGCTCAGTGCGGGTGTAAGCACCCGCACTGAGCCCGCGTGTTGGAGTATGGCTTGTTCCACCTCATAGTTGAGGTGAGGCCTGTGCCCAGCAGTGGGACGTATAAAGGCCGATTATGTGAACTGTTAATTAAATCTTTCACTTATATTTTCGAAACCACTAACGATATTTGAATCGTGTTCTTTTTGTTTCATCCCTTCATCACAGAAAGTGTATTGTTGCACTTTGATTTGAGTGCAAAAGTCGTTTGAATTGCATTTAGAACGTGTCGTGTGCGGTGTATTCAAAACACTAATAATATTTATTTGTTATACAAGAGTGCAAAGTTGTTTTTTAACCACGTGCTCTTAATTCTTATTTGCTAATAACTCAGACTTGGAATCTTTTTGGTGTACAGCGTGTACCTAGATTCTTTTTATTTTCTTTTCACGCCATATTGTCAAACCGTTGGTTATAAACAATGAACTGAAATGTATAGATAGATATTTTATGTATAACTGAACATTGGCTAACTGAAGCCAACCATCAGTCTTTTGTAATAAATAATTTTAAATTGTCAAGCGCCTTTTTTAGGAAGGCCACTATTCATGGTGGCTCAATAATTTATACACTAAATAGCTTGAAATGTAAAGAGCGCAAAGACATAGTAGGCCTGTCAGTAGAGCGTATCGTCGAGTTGTCTTGTGTGGAGCTTGAGGGCTATGTTGTGGTTAGTGTGTACCGGCCCCCTAGAACAAACTTTGACAAATTCGAGTCAGTCATGGAGGAAGTTTTGGGAAAGTTAAACTCTAAGGCTAAGTCTATTATTGTGTGTGGTGATTTTAATGTGGATTTATTAGGTACCTCAACTGAGCGCAACAGATTAGCGTCTTTATTTAAATCGTTTGGATTAGATTATCAATTTCAGGAACCTACTAGAGTTACAGCCACCACGGCTACTTGTCTGGATAATATATTTTGTGATTGTACTCCGATAAATAAATCTATTGTGTCCGTTTTAACATCAGATCATTGCGGACAAAAGATAACATTTTTAGATAAGGCTCTCACCAAGTCTAATCCTGCGAAAATCATTTGTAGACCAAAGACAGGACATCGCATAAATCGTTTTAGAGACAGTTTAAAGTGTAAGTTACCTTGCATTGTTTATAAGCCAGGTGACTCGGAAAACCTTTACAAGAATTTTTTTGAGTGTGTTAAAGGTGAGTTTGATGCTAGTTCCCTCTAAGAAAGGTGACTCGTAAAGCTCAGTCAAAGTTCTCTGAATGGGCCACACCCGGAATTTATAAAAGTAGAAATAAAATGTATGAGTTGTATGGCTTGAAAAAATACAGCGTTGATCCAGTTTTTATTGAGTATGTTAGAAAGTACTCTAAAGCTTTTAGGAAAGTATGTGCAATGGCCAAGGCATTACACATACGTGATAAAATATCTAAGTCCCAAAACAAAATAAAAACCACTTGGGACGTGATTAATCACGAAACGGGTAAAACAAAGCATCATGATACCACATTATCTTTGAATATTAACAGTAGAATTATTAAATCAGATGCAAACATAGCTGAAGCTTTTGAAGACTACTTTTCTAATATACCCGTGGTCACTACAGCTTCTCTGAATTCATGCCCAGCTAAAGCAGAACAGTTGTTGAAGGACAATGTATCCTGTAAGGCTGATGTATTTAAGTTTAAACACATAGATTCACTTGATGTTTTAAAATCATTTAAATTAATTAATAAAAAGAATACCACCGATCTTTGGGGTATTTCAGTAAATATTATTAGTCATATAGTAGATGTTCTTGCTCCGTACCTAGCCATAATTTTTAATGACTGTGTTGATGAAGGAGTGTTTCCAGATTTAATGAAACACAGTAAAGTGATACCTCTTTTTAAATCAGGCAGTAAACAGGACCCTGGTAACTTTAGGCCCATATCTATCTTGCCAGCTTTAAGCAAGATTTTTGAAAAGATCATACTAGAACAACTTTTGAGTCATTTTCATGAGAATAAACTTCTACACAGGGAACAGTACGGATTCACTAGAGGTCGTTCTACTACAGATGCTGGTATAGCGCTCGTGAAACACATCTTCAGGGCTTGGGAGAGTGCTCAGAATGCTCTTGGTATCTTCTGTGACTTATCCAAAGCATTCGATTGCGTCGATCACCTCACTCTCATACGTAAGCTCGATTTTTATGGTGTTAAAGACACAGCGTTGGACTTAATTACGTCATATCTTAGTTTCAGAACTCAAAAAGTCGACGAGAATGGCACTTCATCTTCCGGATCACTGCTCAAAATGGGGGTTCCACAAGGATCAATTTTGGGCCCCTTTTTATTTTTGATATATATAAATGACTTACCTTTTTACGCTAGAGACCTTTGTGACATAGTTTTATTTGCAGATGATACATCATTAGTTTTTAATGTCGATAGAAATAAAGATAATTTTGATGACGTAAACAATGCACTTTCTAAGGTTTTGCAATGGTTTACAACCAACAACCTTCAATTAAATGCAAACAAAACTAAATGTATTAATTTCAAGTTGCCTAATGTTAGAAATAACCACATTGATTTGAAAATGAATAGTAATGATATGGAGCTCGTAGATTCAACAGTTTTTCTTGGAATGACGATAGACTCTAAATTACAGTGGAGCCCTCACATAGACAAGCTTTCAGGCAGACTTAGCTCAGCTGCTTTTGCTATTAGAAAAATAAGATCTTTGACAGATGTAGACACAGCTCGATCGGTTTATTTCAGCTATTTCCACAGTATTATGTCATATGGTATTATACTTTGGGGCCAGGCAGCAGATATACAAACCATATTTATTCTTCAGAAGCGAGCCATCAGATCCATCTACAAGCTTCGTGCACGGACCTCGCTTAGGGATATTTTCAAGGAAGTTGGGATTCTTACTGTGGCTTCTCAGTACGTTTATAATTGTATTATATTGGTGCGAGAAAATATTAATCTCTTTACTAAACATAGTGACATACATGACAAAAATACGAGAAATAGGAATAAAATTGCGCTTCCATTATTCAGGTTACAAAAGGTTTTAGGTTCCTTTATGGGGCAAGGTATACACTACTACAACAAAATTCCAGAAGCAATTTGTAAGTTACCATTACATAGGTTTAAACATCATATTAAAACTGTCTTATTAAAAAAAGGATATTATACCACTGCCGACTACCTTATGGATAGGAACGCCTGGGAGTAAGCTCTCAGCTCGACGCGGACTCCAATTAGCCATTTTGTAACAATTATACGGATTCAACATAATAATGTGAACCAACCAAACATTTTTTTCTTTGAATTATATAACTGGATGTTAACCTCAAAACTCCTTTTTTATAATGTTAACCAGTAGTCTTTTCTAAACAATATTGTTAATTGCTTTTAATAATTTAACATTATATTGTGCACTAACCATTTTCTTGAAATTGTATAACTGTATGTGTACTTAATTAAATTGTAATTTACTAACGGATTATTGTACAGAACATATTGAAAAGAGTAACTGCTGAGTTTCTTGCCGGTTCTTCTCAGTACAGAAACAACTTTCCGACACCGGTGGTTGAGTCACATTATGTTTGTATACTGTGTATTTATTTATTATTTCTATTATAGAATTTAAGTAAGATATTAAGATATTTCTGATTCTGATTCTGATTCTGAACTTGAAAACAAGTGTAAACCTAAAATTAGTGATTCTAGCGATGAGGAAGTTTATTTGACGCCAATAGAATTGATTCAAGCTGATAATAATGTGCAAAAGTGCTTTTACATTAATGTAGCCATTTCCTAGTTGAGGTGGTATGAAAAACGTAGACTTGTACTTATTGCATTCGGGTGCAAAGATTTTTCATCCCGCGCTCTTTTGATTCCCTCGCTAACGCTCAAGATTCTATTTTTTGAATCACGATGTAACATTGGAAACAGGGCCTTAATATTGAATTATTTATTGTAAAAATGCCATAAAATATCCCAGTTTCTTGGCGCTTCTCAGTACTGAAATAACACCCTGACAACTTCAAAACTGTCAAATTATATTTTTAAACAAAATGTTCATCATTACCTTTGTCTGATGCAACATTCATCCATTTTTTCAAATGCTTGTTGCATTTGAAAAAATGGAACAATTTTATATTTACTTAAGGTTTTGCAAGTATTCCTCGGGCACTTGAGCATCAAGAACATGGATAGCCGTAATGTCACGGAAGATATATGTGATTCGTTATCGCATACAGTTCCTAGGTAACATAAATTCAACAATTGATTACTTACAGATTTTCTCCGTTAATACTTTCAAAAACCTATAAAACTAAATCTATGTCCCACAGGCTTACTATGGAAGTTCTGTTTCTTCACCCAGGAGCCTTGCACATTTGGACACAGACAAATTAGGACAAACACTAGTAAATAATCCACGGTTTTTTTTCGTTTAATAGTTTCTAATACAAAAATCAAAACAATATAAAATTACGATCACTGCCATCCTGTAGTAGGAACCATTTCTTTACAATAAAACAGTCAGGTATGAAAACAATAATAAGAAATAAATAAATAAAGTACAAACTAGTAATATTCTTAAATCAGAGATAACTATAAAATCCCTTAGTTCTATTGGCTGCCAACCCTTGCTCTATTCTGTAGCCTAAGTCGTGGTGGATCAGGCTGAACAGCTTGACGGCTCTATCTTGCAAGAACTTAGCCACAGGCCCTATACTGTACAAGACATTCTCGATGAGATGTCTACGCTCTTCCTTGGTGAACTCGTTCACGTACAGCTCTGTCATCTGTTCGAAGTTATTAGGAGGATCCTGATAAATCTCAATCACATCAACTCTATTTTCGTCTTTATACTCCACTGGTCCGTGAAAAGAATTTGGATAATAATTTGGAGAGTCTCTTCCATTATCCTTGACAGGAGGACTTCCATCGCGGTTGTAAGCGTAGGCGCCGCGCATGGGACAATTCACAGGGATTTTGTTGAAGTTAGCACCCAATCGGTAATATTGAGCATCTCTGTAAGCCAAACGACGCGCTTCAAACACTTTATCAGGTCCTCCCAGAATACCAGGCACGAGATTCGCTGGACTGAAAGCTAACTGCTCTATTTCAGCGTGATAATTTATTGGATTTTTGTTTAAAACGAATCTCCCGACAGGCTTTAGAGGATATTTCTCAAGCGGTAAGACTTTGGTAACATCAAAGACATCAAATCCTGCAGATTTAACCTCATCCAACGTAAGTACTTGAATACTAACTTTCCAACCAGGATATTCGCCGTTTCCAATCGCCCTGTAAAGATCCCTCGTCGCGTAGTCAGGATCCACTCCAGCAATTTTTTGACCTTGCTCTGAGGACAAGTTCTCGATACCAGCTTCAGGTAGAAAATGGAATCTGATATAATATTTCTTTTCCTCTTTGCCTACCACTTCAAAGGTGTGAATACCAAATCCTGGCATGTGGCGATAGCCGTTGGGAATACCTCGATCAGAGAACACTAACATGAACATATGAAGAGATTCCGGATTTAGAGTCAAGAAATCCCACAGCATGTTTCCATCAATCAAATTGGTTGCTGGATTTCTTTTCTGGGATCTAACGAATGCGGTGAACAGGAGAGGGTCCTTGTAAACGTACATTGGTGTGCTGAAGCCTACAATGTCAAAGTTGCCATCTTCTGTGTAGAACTTGAGAGCGAATCCTCTGGCATCTCTGGAGGTATCGATGCCACCTCTTTCAACGACGACTGGTGAGAACCTGGCTGCTATCGGAGTCTTCTTCCCGACTGAACTGAACAACTTTGCTTTGCAGATGTGGGAGATGTCATGTGTGACTTCGAAGTAGCCGAATGCTCCTGCTGCCTTCGCGTGGACTAGTCTTTCGGGGATCCTCTCTCGGACCAAATGTGTAAGAGAGTCCATGAAGTATTCGTTGAACATTAACCTTCTGTTGATAGATATTCTTGCGTCAGTGTAGTCTATTGGTGCGCCAGCACTGGTAGTCATTGTTGCAATCGGACCCTGTAATAAAATGTAAATATTCTGTTATTTGATCATTTATTCACCTATAGACCTAGGAATTATTGTGAGTTTATGCCTAGGTCTATACCTTAGTATTGTATGGCTTGATGTGGGCCAATACAGTTAAATAGTTTCTTCATACTTAAGAAAATCACAAATCTGTATGTATCTGTATGTGTACGATGTCCAAAAGCAATAAACGTTTTTTCTTTCTTTTTTTTCTTTCAAACTATTGGATTGCCTGATCAGTCACATTCGAACAATGTTATAGCGAAATGTGCAAATTGCGAGACCTAATCTTTCCTAACAAATTGGTTTTCTATTAAGTCATGGTCAGAAATACATTCAGTTCTAAAGCGCATTTCGTCATGCCTCTATTTAATGCACTGGGCATGCACAAATTAAACTATGTGCATTATTTTGTGACCTAAGTGCAGTAAAATAAAAAAGAAATCATCTTAGTACAGAAACAGCTGATTTACACCGGTTCGGTACTCCAACCATCTCTGTTTTTTTCTGTTTTTTTCTTTCGTTGAAACGCACATCAGTGTTTTGGTTATGAAAGTAGTTGAATAAAGTACATGGACCCAAGTCTAGCGGGAACAGACACTTTATGTTCATTGAACAATCTCCGGGAAACTTCTCTCTTCAAAACGTGGGTTACTGAATGTTCCATTCACCATATCGGAAATTATCAGTTTTTTTCCGGGTGTACCGTTTTGGGATTCAGTCGTGAGCGCATGTTATGTTATTTTGATTAACCCTAAGAACGGTTGCTATCTAAAACCTTCTAAACGTTATAGTCAATGATTAAGTAAGCCTGTTTTTTGTACCAGAGGCTTATTTCGCACGCGCTGTCAGCCGTAGCACGTAGTTGCGATTAAGTAAATTAGATTAGACATTGAAAGGGAGAGTACTAAGGCCATCGATTCCGCAGCCTTAGCGGAAAAAATCTATGTCATGATCTTTGCTGCCTAGTTCGGTGGTTTTTTTAAAAAGCTTCCCGTGTTAAGATCAAATTATGATCAGGCCTTATGCTGATGCTACGAATGCTACGATACGCATACTTGTATGCTACGTATGCGTAATCATAAACGGTATTACAGCTAGTTCGTGTACGAATGGTACCTGCTATGCAGTGATAACGAGAGCTATCAGGTGTGGGTCATACCGATCTGATCTACACACATCAAAACTGTCTAGGGATATCATAGGGATATCATTTTTCAAATATTTCATAAAGTTAAGTTTGTTTACAAGTTGAGCATTATCTTAGAATAACGCGAGGACAGAGGCATAAGATAAAGGTTAAGAATATTCCAAAAAAAAAACGTTTGATTTTGCTAAAATTTTGACACCTTTTAAATGAAAAATCTGTCTTTTTTTAACGTCCTTACGATTGTACGATAATGCTACTACAATGAATTTCATCATACAATCTGAAAGGGCAGATATAGCAGTTTCTGTGTTCTAAAAATTTCTACGTTGGTATCAATGTTTTAATTTTTACAGCCTCCCAAATAGCTATACTTTGTATGAAAATGCTTGTGATATCCCTAGACACTTTTGAGCCGTGTACAGTCGCGGAATTAAAACCCTAAGATCTGTTTTTGCTTGCTCAATGATGACATTGACAGAAAAGAGATTGTAATAGTTCGATTTATCAAACTTGACACTGCAGTGTCAAGTGTTCAGTATCTTCAGTTCAGATCAAACCAAAGTATAGTACCAAAGTAAACTATTGGTTCAACTGTCAATCGTGAAAGAACATACGTCTAATCGTATTTTAATTTTATTGTCAAGCTATAAAGCATACTTTTCGACACAACACTCTAGCATGTTACATAGGATACATACATTTAAAAAGGTGACATGACTCTGCTTGCAACGCGTAAATGAATTCATTTGAAAACTGGTCAACCTTTTATTCCGCGACTCTACATATCTACATTCAATATCATGACACTTTAGTTTTAATTTAAATACAGCTAAGTATTTATTTCAGGACCTAACCCAACATTTGCACCAACTGGTGAGCACAAATACGGCGGCCACCATTGAGTGAAGACCTAAGTATTTTGTGTAATGGATAAGAATTTGGCTACTGAACAGGTAGTGGGTTCGGTCCCCGCATGGTACAACATTTGAGCGCATGAACAGGCCTGGTTGTTTTGGTTTGGGTGTTGGAATGTTTATCCGTTGTCTATTATTACATTGTATTTTTGTTTAGTTTTGGGCCACACGGTGCTGTGTGGGATTATGTTCGGTAACTATTTATTTTCAGCAGTGTTGAGAAAGGAAAGTATCTACTTAGAGGCGGTAAAATACAAAGGTCGTTCGTCCATTATACAGCCTCGATGAGATAACTATGTCATGATCTCACCTAAGTACCTGTTAGTTGCGTTTTACGGTTTATTGTTTTAACCAATAGTACACCAATATCAGGCTGACAATCACTGGTAATTGATCGAATAACCGGTATCGGCTACTTGGTTAGGATTTTTCTACGGAAAAATATGATTGATGTTCTTTAAAACTTTTTATGGTTTCGGTAGTGAGTGGCTTGGTAGTGAGCTCGACTGAACTTCAAATAGACCTGTTAGGTACGAAGTACTTCCAATCCGTCAAAAAGAGAGAGATACTAAGGGTGAAATGGATTGCTGAACAAAGCACTCCGTAGGAACTTCCACCTTACGGGAAGCGAAAATGAATAATTTTAAAAATGAAATGAACTATCTTTCAACGTCATTGCGTCATTACTTATTTTGTAAAATACACGTGTAAACAAAAGCGACTGGTTCGTGATACATAATTATTACAGATAAAGTTTGTTGCACCAATGAACTGCATTAAGTACCTTGCTTGGTAAATATAGATAGGTAGCTGTCATTCATTCTTTCGAATGCCCATTTACATAATTAAATACGAAAGTGTTTCAATGTTATTGTACCTGTATAACCTGAGCTGTGTTAAGGTACCGAAAATTACACACCTATCTATTCTACTAATATTATAAAGGCGAAAGTTTGTATGTGTGGATGTGCCATGTTGCTCTTTCTCGTAAAAACTACTGTATGGATTTTAATGAAACTTAACAATTATACATCTGAATCGCGCATAGGCTACAAGAAATATTACTTTTTTTTCCATCTTAAGTCCACGCGGACGAAGTCGCGGGCGGCCGCTAGTTTGTAAGTCATAACTTTAAATTCACACACGATCAGGAGTTGCACACTTCGATCTCGAACTCGAATGACTGGCGTGTAAAAAATTAACTATGTCAGTTAGAGAGTTAAAAGTATTATGTAAAATACGATTAACGACCGGCTTAGTGTCGCGGGTTTGATCCCAGCACATTACAAACATGCGTGAGCATGAACATTTAGGTCTGTACTGGTTTAGGGGTTTCCTATGTATCTAAGTACATTAAGTAGATATGTATTTAACAAAAAATTTAATTGTTATATTATGTTGTTGTATGTTTATCCGTTGTCTGGTATCCCGTAACACAAACATCAATTTTCAATTTGGCACTAGATGGCGCATATGCGTTTTCGAATATGGTCACATAGAAGAGTAGTTAGATATATAGTTTTGAGAGAGAGTTTCTAATTATTAATTTTTTTTATATAATTAGAATAGAATTATAGAAAACTGAGTAAGTCATTTAAAAAAGGGTAGTACCCTATTAATTACTTATTCACTACCCGAAGCCATTCTCTACCAGTCAATTACTAAATCTTGTTTTTGACGTACTTATTGTTTAATAATTGTGTTTGGCGGAAATACATTCCGAAATGATAAAATAAACAGTTGGATACAAAATGATATCCTGCTATGCAAATGGTGGGAATCGAACTTATCACCCTTACTTGGCACACAGGACTACAACTACAACCAAGTCCTCAAATCAAGTTGAACAATAATAAGACATAATTTAAATAACCTCACCTTAGTCCTATCTTTGAACATAACAATCTGATTCGCAGCTGCATCATTTTGATTTTTCTGCACTTTCGCGGCAACAGCCGCCATCACCAGCACGAAGACAAAATCCTGCAACATGGCGCCGCACCATAGAGCAGAACCACAGACTAACATCCACAGATCAACAGCCCCTGCAGAACTCTCGCGGCGCGCTTTATACGCCGATGTGACCTTGTTCTGGCCGATTACTTGCAACAGCGTCGGAAAAAATATTGATCAACTATGTACGCGTTCAGGCGCCGGTGAAAGCTGAAAAATAAATAAAAAGATGCTTTTACTCATTTCAAAACATGTCGCGTAGTTCTTTGGGAGCGCTTGTACAGTCAACGGCACATCAGCTGTTATCTCAAGTCTTGCCTATGAAAAATGATTCCTATTTGCAATAAAGCAAGTAGTAATGACAAGGAATGGGTATCTATCCTAACACTGACATGCCGTTGACTGTACTGTAATAAATAATAACTTTCAAGTGTTCAAATTCTATTATTTTCATGTTTTGTAAATTATTCCGATGGTTTCCATATCCCATTATTCAAAATGATACCTCTACCTACTGAGAAAAAAACTTTAACAGAAAATTTCACCTATCTTGTAGTTTCGAGCACAACAAATCTTTGTTGCTAAATATTGTTAAACTAGTTAATAAGTTCTTATAATTAACTGTCTGTTAGAATATAATTTTTGCGATCACTTACTTAAGCATAGAGATAATTGATAAAAAACGGTTAATAAACTGAAACGTTAAATAATATAATAATTAACTAACTTCCCAGATGTTTATTATTCCAAGGACTAAAGTGCGATTTATACGTAGAGGCGCTCATGATGTAAATATCTTTACCTGTTGTAGTCAGACCATAACGGTGATCATAAGTATATCTTATTTATTTATTATTTTGTACACAAAAATACTGTTACAATAGACAGTATTTAGGACAGTAGACACATATGTAAGCTTTCTCTAGAAGAAAGAGATTTCTTCGTGCAAACCAAGGTGACAGGATATGTCATTAATTGACTCCCTTATGGAAGCTGCTTCTTTTTTGCTTCTCAGATCTTGATATCTTCTTTCTTCTTCTTTTTTTTTTTTAATGGCGATGTCTGGGTTTTTTAACCACAATTCCGCCAATGTCACGTAGGTAGCCACTACACGGTATGGGATTATTGCATTGTTTTTACCGTATGCCTGTTAGACGGGCTAAGCGAATTTATCTGAAAAAAAAAGGGGGTTGCACATACAAGACAGCACAAAGCATTTAACAACACAACACAGCACAGTGGACGATAATATAAACATTTAGATACATGACACAGTTGTTGTGGGATTAGGGGGAGGGGGGGGGGGGAGGGGGGCAGGAATTGACTCATAGTCATAAACGTATTTTATTAATCAAGATGAATTTTGATAGTATTTCTATAAAGGGAGAATTTACTAAGGAAAGGATAAAGTTCATGTTGCATGGGCGGGGAATATTTTCAGTTAAAACGTCATACAATGAGGCTCCAGTATTTGGGCAGTTAAAGAAGATATGGTCAACAGAACCGTCATCCAAGCCACATTCGCACAAGGAGCTATCTTTAATTCTAATTTTGGCCAAGTGGACGGGCGTGCATGCATGGCCGAGACGGAGGCGGCAAATAACTGAAACAGCGTTCTTGGGTAGGTTTGGACATTTGAAGAACCATGGGCGGCAGGGGATTTCTTGTTGGATGTTGAAGTAGAACTTGCCTGCTAATTCTCTAGAATTTTGCCAGTCAGTGCCCCAAGAAGTGAACAGATGAGAGCGAGCTAGGCTTGGGAGATCATGAGAGAACAATTTGTAGTGTCCTAAACAACCTGAGGAAACGGCATTCTTTGCTCCGGAATCCGCAGTTTCGTTGCCAGGAATACCGCTATGGCTCGGTATCCAAGCCAGCACAATTTCAAGCTCTTTGTTATTGCATCTCATCAATGATTCTCTGATTTTGAATATGGTAGGGAATTTGGATTTGGACCTAAATGGGTTGGAGATGATGGATTGGAGGCAACTAAGAGAGTCGGTGAAAATTATGGACTTGTTTAAATTGTGGGATTCGACATACAATATGGCTTCGGAAATTGCTAAGGACTCACCTGTAAAAGTTGAAGTTAGGGGGGGACATTTAAACGAAAGAGTTATTCTGAAGGAGGGAATCCAAACAGCAGCGCCTACGCAACCATTGTCAGTAAGCTTGGATGCATCTGTATATAGGTGCTGCCAGCCCTGCCAATTTTCCGAGACTATCTTGGAGAAGTCTCTTAGGGCAGAGGGGGAATCTTTTTCAATACCGAAGTTCAGAATAACTTTTGGTTTAAGAAGTAAAGATTCAAAGCTATTTGTGAAGAGTGGACTTTTGGGGACTATCTCAACCGGAGAAGGAAGTTGCGATAGTTTTTGGAAAGAATGCAGTATGCATGGGCGGGATCGGGAAGCATCTGACTCTCGGAACACGGAAGCTAACTGGCGCAGTTTTTCTAGTAGAGGGTGAGTTGGGTTATGAAATACCTTAATAATAAAACGGTCGCTGAGGTACTGTCTGCGTAAATATAAAGGGGGGTCACCACATTCCACCTGTAGACCATTTATAGGGGACGATTTCATGGCTCCCAAAATGATACGAAGGCATTTCGATTGAATCTTTTTTATTTTATCCATGGCCGATTTGTTACATGGATCCAATAAAAAAGAGGCGTAAGATGGCTTCGCACAATGGCGTTATAGATCAATTTTTGAGAGTATGGATGGGCACCCCACCACACACCAGAGAGAGCGCGAAAGATGTTTACCGACTTTTCTGCTTTTTCTGTCACATAGTTAAAATGAGGGGTACCGGTCAGTTTCGAATCTAAAATTAAACCTAAAAATTTTACTTCCGATTTAACTGGGATAGGTTCTCCATTAATAAGTATGTTTGGATCGGGGATCAAACGTTTTTTGGTGAATACCACCGCTGAGCACTTAGAGACGGACAAAGACAGGCCATGGTTTGAGAGCCATTCGCCTAAGTAATGCAAAGAGGAATTGAGGCGAGAAGTTGCGTCGGGTAAAACTGGAGCTGTAACGTATAAGGCTATGTCATCTGCGTATTGAAGGATTTGGGAAAGGGGTTGGACAGTTCTTTCAAGGTCATATGTATATATGTTGTATAGAAGAGGGCTGAGGACAGAACCTTGAGGAAGGCCCTTCCATACTAGACTAGGGGGTAAAATATCACTACGGGATTTAATTAGGATAGATCTGGACATAAGGGAGTTGCATATGAACCGGACTAGCTTCGGCGGTACACTCAGATGGAGCAGTTTATGCCTGAGTATAGGAAGGAGAACGTTGTCATATGCCGCAGCAGGTTACCTATCATAAGACCGAATTTTCTTATCCCGAATTTCATTTTCCCGAAATGACGTTTGCCACTGTATCAGTTGACCAATTATCAACTGGTTTTTTTTCGTTTGCCAGACGTTTCATTGGGCCACAAAACGTTTTACCGAAGTGATGATTGGCCGAAATAACAATTGTCCGAAGTATTGTTTTCCAGAACAATCATTAGACCACTGTTTTGATTGCCATATTTTTAGTTTACCAAACGATCATAAAAAAGTTAAATGCAAGCAGCATAAAAGCAGTCAAGGAATTTTTGAATTTAAAATAAAAAGGCAAACGGCATGCAAGTTTTCAACATGCAAGTATAAGGAAAACACAAGAATTCTGTCACGGCTCCGGCATTACGGGGCTCCGGCGGTTCCTCGCGTGCTAATCGTCGCAGAAGGCTTTCGCTCAGCACCACAGCTTCGGCTTGTTGGCCGGCTTCGCCGGCCAGCCTCAGCCGCGGCACCTCGCTCATAGCCACCTGCTCCTCAGCCCGCGGGCCGCCTCGCCCCTTCATGCCTACGCGCTTTTAAATAACACTCTTGGGGTAGGGCAAAACAAGTACCACGTGGTGTCGGGGTTGACTGAGTCGGATTCGCCCTGATGTTAAAATTACTGAAAATCAACATTAACGAGACGTTGAACGTTATCATACAGTAGTTGTGGCCTAGCAATATTCGGTAAAATGTGATTTAGGCAAAGTGATCATATGCCAAATAAGTCATCTGGTAAATGAAAAAAGTTGGAAAAAGACTTCGGGCAATAGTAAAAAGTTTATTCTGAAATTCGGTTTAACGTAGTTCGGTATAACGACACTTATGTCAAAAGATACTTCGACGAGTTAAAAATATGTCAAACAATGCATCTGGCAAATGAAATGTTGGTCAATAGTTTTCAGTCAAATGAAATTCGGAGTAGTAAATTTCGGACAAGTGACGGGTTCCCGCCGCAGCAACATCCAAAAACACTCCTACTAGATATTCCTTGTTCTTGAAGGTCGCGCGAATATCTGATGTCAGTATGCTCAGACTATCTAGGGTGCTGTAACCTTTCCTAAAACCAAATTGAGTCTTTGCAAGAATGCTGAGAGATTCGGTAAACCATTCCAGACGATTGCGGATCATGTGTTCCGTGACTTTCAAGAGGACAGAGGATAGGGCTATGGGTCTGTAGGAGTTGTGGTCTAGAGGATCTTTACCGGGTTTGAGTATGGGAATGACTACTTGAACCTTCCATGAATCGGGGCAAATGCCCTTTTCAAAGAAGGAGTTTACTAGGTTTAGGAAGTACGATTTAGCGTTTTCAGAAGCTTTACACAAAAAAGAATATGGGATGCCGTCTATGCCAGGAGATGAGTCTGTTAATCCAGTAAGTGCACAGTGGAGTTCTTCGGTGGAGAAGGCCTCATCCAGTCTGTTAACAGAGGGGATGGGTGAGTTGATGTTGGAGGGGAAACAGTCAATGAAAGGAACGAAAGGGGGAGTTAATTTATCTGAGAACGAATTTAACCATTCGGATGGGTTGTTTGAGGAAATACTTATTGAGGATTGAGATTGCCGAAAACGTCTGATTTGCTTCCATACTATGGCTGAGGGAGTTCGAGGGGATATGGTTTCGCAAAATTTGATCCATCCATTTTTCTTTTTTTTCGAAAGGGTTTTTTTTGTGGAAGCTGCCGTTTGTTGATAATTTAGAAAGTTCTCAATAGACATTGATGCGTTATATCGTTTTTCAGCCTCCTCACGATTGCGGACAGCAGCAGTACAATCGGAATCCCACCACGGGGGGGATATTCTACGGCGTGAGGGAGATTTAAGAGGGATATGGGAATCTGCGGAGGATACCAATGCATCAACTAACTTATCGTAACTGAGAATATCATTTTCTGGAGTTACATCCGGGAGAGAGTCTACTTTACTGCATACCGACGAATAATAAGAAGGCCAGTCAGCTTTAGAAACTTTATATTTTAGGAGAGGGGGAGGGAGACAAGTGGCAGGGGAATCATTAGGGAGGGTTATGACAATCGGGTAGTGGTCACTTCCGTGAGTACTTTTGAGGACTTCCCAAGATAAAAGGGAATTCAGATTTGGAGAGCAGAACGATAAATCCACAGCAGATGCAGGGTTTTGGGTAGGAGAGCATCTCTTTGTGGGGCAGCCATTGTTCAATATACATAGGTTCAGGTCGTCCATAAGATCTAGGAGCAATGAACCTGCTGTATCAGTACGGTATGATCCCCAAGCAATGTGGTGGGCATTAAAGTCTCCCATCACGAGAACTGGAGGGGGGAGGGATTGGACGATTGCTCGCAATTCGGCAAGGGAGGAGGAAGAGGGACTGCGGGAAATATATAGTGAAAGAAAGGATATATTACAAAATCTTATAGCCACGACTTGAATGTCCTGGCTATGAGAAGGAAGAGGGAGGTGAGAGAAAGTGGCGGAGCGCCTCACTAGTAAGGCGCTTCCTGCGTATCCATCGTCCCTATCATCTCGGAGACATGAGTATCCTGAAACGCGGAAATGCGAGCCAGGGACCAACCACGTCTCCGAAACGGCAAGGACAGGTGGAGAGAATTTATTAACTAAGTACATTAATTCGTGTTTTTTAGGTCTAAGGCTCTGGCAGTTCCACTGGACCACCGAGTGAGCCATCGGTAACAGCAAAGCTGGCGATTTGGGTGAGTTTGTGAGCAACGTTGTTCGGTAGGGGGATTTTTTGAGTGGTAATTATATTAATAATTATGGCAAGGAGATAATCTAACAAATTATCATTGGGAGCGGGCTGGGGAGAGGTTTGATCCAGGTTAAGGGCACATCCGTTGGGGAGAGAGGAGGGGCAGTTTCCAACGATATTGTTGTGGGCTTGTCTGTCATAACCTTTATCCAGAGGGGCGTGAGTGGGGCGAGAGCGGTAGATAGTCTCTCTGTAGGAGAGATTTGGAGAATGGAGTTGCTGGGAGCGGGGCGGCTGACGAGGGCGAGAGGGGGGGGAAGAAGATGTGATGTTGGGAGTGGAGGTTTTGGTGATGTCTGAGAAGGATTTGCGGACTGGAGGGTGACGAGAGGAAGCTTCCTGGTATGAGATGCTTTCTTGCGACATGACCATTTTAATAGATTTTTGTCTGGCAAGTTCTGGGCAAGATCTGGCTAAAGCTGTATGGGAACCTGAGCAGTGAATACAGATTGCATTAAAGTCGGTAATATCGCATGTATCTGCTGAGTGGGGTTGGGCGCAGCGGTAACAGCGGGGTTGTGAGCGACATTGGGCTTTGACATGACCAAATCGACAGCAATTCATGCACTGTATGGTGGGGAGTTGATACATTTCTACTGGGATCGAAGTATGGTAGCTATAAACTTTTTCCGGTAGAATCTGACCTCGGAAGGTCAAAACAACTGATTGGGTAGGAACCCACGACGTTTTCCCATCTGTGGTTTGTTTTCGGTTCATCCGTCTGGCTCTGAGTACAATCCCGCAACCACGAGGTACTGTGATGGACTCTGCCAATTCCTCCATGGTCCAGTCAACTGGAATGCCCTTAATGAGACCTTGTCTCGATATGTTATACGATGGAATATTAGCAACGTATTTGTGTGTGTCAAGGAGGTTGTTGTTAATAAAGTTATTTGCTGCACTTGCTGTGTTGAATTCAACAATGATTCTATTTCGGTTGAGTTTTTTAACGCCATCTCTGACAATGCCTGCGATTTTATTTTTAAACAAAAATTTTCCGAACCTAATGGCTTGGATGAAGGTCTCTGATGAGGGGGTTGATTCCACTCTGGAAACATGAACTATGAATGGGCCTTTGTCGTCGTCATCGTAGGTTTTAGGGGCTATTACGATGGATGGGTGGGTGTATACCGCTTGTGAGTCGGAGGTATAATTGGGATGGGTCTCATTAATAATTCTTTTCGGAGTATGATCTATGGGAAGATCGTCCCCCATATAGCCATTTTTGGTCGCAGATTTTTAAAGATGTAACAGGTCGCACAAATTCTCGTAACTGATACGACACATTGCGACTGTGTAGGGTTATACTCACACGTGAGGTAACAGTTAAGTAACAATGTGAGTAGTAATGATTTTAGTAACCCCGTGTTGTAACCGTTTCGAAATGTGACAAAATATTTTGTGTCTACACATTTTAATAACTTCGCGATTAGTTTGTAACTAGGAGGCAATTTTTACACAAAGTGTTGTAACAGGGTAGTAACACGCGTCGTAAAGTGCTGGGAATGTTCCGGAATATTAAAATATGAACTTGCAGAAACAAACATCACTAGAACCTATCATTCTCAAAGTTTTCATGGGTTTTTGGCGTTTTACTTTTTGAATAATAAATAAAAATGAGTAAGCAATCCTTAAAATCAGCTAAATTCCGGTGGAGTTCAACTTTTTATAGAAAAGTGAATAATTAAATAACTAACCAAAACAGCACACGTAACTTTATTTTATTTATTGTACTAAATTGTTGTTATTGGTGTGAGGTCAGATTCAGGATAGAATTAAAAAAATGTTAAGAAAAGGTAATCAACCATTAGAGCAAGTAGCAAATCGTATACAGGAACTTACAAAATTAAATCCCGAGAACCTGAAATGCAAACAACAGGCCTACCCTGTCCTCAAACATGAAAGTTTTCTAGAAACAGGTGTAAAAGTATTCAGTACTGTCAAGATAAATGAGAATTACCAGTTCTCAAATAACGTTAAAGATAAATGGTTTTTAAGTACAGACAATAATATTGTAGAAATGACATACGCCATTTCTGCGCATGACAAAATTAAAATAATTGGAAATAAAAACAAGTTCAATTTTTTTGAGCGACCGTTCAATTCTTCACATATCAATCTAAAGAAGCGGAAGAATCGAGAGAATATGATTTGAAAGATATTAAATGCAAACTTTTATCTTATGACTTCACAGAGATGGTATTTATGGCAATATTGACAACATTAGGAGTAGAAATAAAATAAAAACATAAAAAATATAAAGATTTTTATTTCAAAAGTTCGTGGCTCTAGAACATAACAAAAAGCAAGGATTCTTAAAATCGCTAATTCTTAACTGTACTAGTAACAGTCCCGCCTTTGTAGCGGTACATCACATAATCAATAATTAATTTTCATCATAATAATTTGTCTAATCAGTCCCATAAGTTATAAAAAAAATATCACAATGTAATCTTTTTGGTACATTGGTTTCGGAAAACTGGGTTTGGCGTGCCCTAGTTGCATTCTAATCAAAAAGATGAGAATTAGATAAGTCGCCAGAACTTATATTTACTGCTTTGGACTTAAGCTTTAAATCCATTACTTTATTTATTATTTTTACGTCCGAAAGCACAGTCACTAACTTTGACTCCTTGATGTTGCATTTTTTTATACCTGATGTATCGTCATCTGTGAAAAGATAATAAATTGTTATTAGTAATAATATAGATTAATACGTTGTAATGATATGCGTACGTGCGTGTGTGTATGTTTGTGAAAGTAAAATAAAAATATACTTACCAATTTCATTTTCTTTCTTATTTAAATAGTCCTCTGTTTCAGAATCTTGCTTATTTATTGACGCTTTTGGATTAAAAAAAATTTTGATTTGATCCTTATTTACCGTTCCTGTGTTTGAATTTTCCTCTTCTTCCTTATTTTGCGGTTCTGTATTAAAATTTTCTTCTTCTTCTTTTGAGCCTTCTTTTGTTAAAATAATGCAATAAGGCATTTTGTTTGTCAAAACAAACCTAAACTTTGAGAGTCACTGGAACCAAAAATACAAGAGAAGCCATATTAAAAATCCCGTAAGTTTGTGACGACTTTACGGAACAAGTCGTCACATTCTTGTAACTTTGTAACTATATGGGACGAGTATATATTCACTAAACAAAAATAATTTTTTTCAAAATTTATGAAATATAAGCCTTGTTCTTGTTAAAATAAGTAGTCATTAGTGTTAAAATTTGTTATCATATGAAAATAGGAAGTTTTTGAGCATCTTTAAAGTAAAAAATAATATCAACCCACCGGTTTACATTCAGCTAAAATAATTAATTTAAGAAAATAAAGCGGCGCGTTGGTAAAATCCAACATATTAGACGAAATTACACGATAAAATTCTTTTCCCACATAAATTTTAACATCGGAATTATATATATCAGCTAAATAAAGTTTGTGCACTTACTTTCGGATATCATAGATTTAATAATGGCGTCCTTTTAATATTCTTAAAAAAACTACTTCGCTAACATTTTACAAGTCAAACTGTTAAAAGAAATTGAACGAATGAATGAATGATTTGTTCGGATTGTGGTTATTCAAGGTTACTGCGTTACGACACGGAGTCGTTACTTAAAAACTAAATGTGTATGTGTCGGGTCTTCCCCATTTTTAGTCGTAGCGACGGATAAGCGCGGAACGTCAACCAGATTGAGTTACGAGAATCATCCAAGTGTCGGCATTAAGTATCTAAACGGTTACGTCGCGTAACCAAAAATGGTTATATGGGCCTCAGAATGTCGTTTCGTTCCCGCTAGGGACTGCGTAAAAACAGGAGGTGAAACATCCATCTGGGATTGGGTCCCATCCGGAGGATCAGGGGGATCAGGAGGCGTCGCCTCCATTACTTACCTTACACCAGGAAAACTACAACCCAACACCCTACTAATACTGATAATTTGGCTTAGTTAAACTGAGAAAATCACTAAATTTTACTAAAATCCCTTTCGGCACGTGTAGCAACTGACACTAGCGAACGCGGAATCATCTTGATATTTTATCTTCAATCCCTTGGCGTCTTTTGACAATATTATTTTTTCCAGGTTTGGCTTTGCGTTAAGAAATAAATATCACTGGACATTATTCACACGCAGCGCCATCTAGCCCCAAATTAAGCAATCAATTGCTTGAGCTTTGCGATACTGAATAGGCGACGGATAAATATACATAAATACTTTTTTTGTAAATACACATTCAATATACCCACATAGGAAACACCCAGAACAATACAAACCTACAATCTCAAGCACACGCATGTTTGTACTGTGCGGGGATCGAACCCGCGAACTTTGGTGTAGTAAACAACTCATTAACCATTACACCCATAGAGCTTCCAGAGCGTGTTTTCAACATGTAATTAAGTACACCACACCGGTCGTTGATCGCAACATAAGTCAAGACGAAACTAATTTATAAATAAATACTCCTGATCCAAATCCTAAATTCCATTCCTGTGTTCGTCATGTTCCTACTACATTCGCGAAAATCGTTTCCCTACATTTCCTAAAACTAATGAAAAATCAAAACATTGTACGTGGCTAATGCACAAACCGTACTCGTACTTACATAAAATACTACAAAATACACCCCGAGGCCCGAAGCGACATAAGCCGTTGAATGGTGTGCACCGTACTATACACGACTGTCGGATGCTTCTATCAGAAACGGAATCTTATTTCGCGTAGCCAAACACCGCCTTTTCTATTTCATCGTCACAGTCTGTTGACTCGCAATAAAAATAAGATTTAATAAATAAGCAGTCTACCCTAACTACAATGCCCAGCAAAAATAAGTACGCCTTGCATAATGGACTAAACACCTAGTCGCGGGGTTATTGCGATTATAA
This sequence comes from Udea ferrugalis, assembly GCA_950022985.1. Classification (NCBI taxonomy): domain Eukaryota; kingdom Metazoa; phylum Arthropoda; class Insecta; order Lepidoptera; family Crambidae; genus Udea; species Udea ferrugalis. The sequence goes on from OX465521.1 coordinate 3,939,151, forward strand.
CAAATCGCTGTTTTGACAAAAAAAAATTAATGGCTGGGAGCAGGATAGTATCTACACACATTATATTAAACAATATAATAAAAGTTGCGTTTGACGTCGCTAGAGGCCTTAGGGCGACATTTGACATTAAGGTTGCTCACTAACCTTACACCCCTTCAACAATCCGCACTGAGCCCACATGTTGGAGGATGACTCGTCCTACCTCATATGTGAGGGCACAGCCCAGTAGAGGGACGTTTAAATTTAAAGGCCGTTTATGATCAGGAATTACTAGCGGCCGCCCGCTACTTCGTCCGCGTTTTTCGTTCTGTTAAGAAATGGCGGCCAATAAACGACAAATAACAAACGATCCTATTAAAACCTTTGAAAAACACTTGAAACGCAATTTTTTTTTGTTTAAAGTTAATGTTGCAAAAAGCTGGACCGTGAAATGAAATTATTTTATTTTTTATTTTTCTAGATGGACCAAATCATTACCTAAGAACGAATATAAATTAATTTCTTAGCTCTTAGTCAATTTAATATGAGTCTATCATCAAGAGGTATGGTGTAGATACAAAATAGAAGAGAATATTATTTTTTTTTACAACTCGCACTTTTGATAGAGTCATATTATAAAGTTAATTATCGCCTATAATATAACCTTAGAGCTAATTTAAGATTTTAAACATCATCATCATCGTCAGGCGAACGACGCCCACAGCTGGGTATAGGCCTCCCCCAAGGATCTCCACAACGATAAATACCGGTCCTGCGCTGTCCTCATCCAGGGGCTTCCCGCCCGCTTCCTTGACAAGATCGTCGGTCCACCTTGTGGAGGGCCTTTTGGAGGCATATCAACATCAGGTTTTATTTTGAGTAATAATTACGTGCATTTGACGACCGTCTTGGTGTAATTGTTGAGAAGTCGGCTACTACACCAAGGGTCGCGGGTTCGATCCCCGCACAGTACAAACATTGTTTGTATTGGTCTGGGTGTTTCCTATGTATATTAAGTATGTATTTACAAAAGAAAAAGTATTTAAGTATGTTTATCCGTTGTCTAGTATCCATAATAACGGACTATAATTTAGCCCACTTGGTACTAGATGGCGCTGTGTGGAATAATGTCCAAGGATATTTATTAATTTATTTAAAAAATGGAAAAAAGTATGGTCGCGGTCCAATTTTTTTGTAACATTATAAAGTCAATTTTTTACATAAAAATTTACGTTTCAAGTGGTTTTTTAAGGTTTTAATGGGAACTTTTTTTAATGTCCATTTGACACCGGTGACCAGACACACTGTTTAACCGGGTGTAGTGCTGTGCGCGCGGCGTCGGCCAGCTCCGCCAGGCCGCGCGTCACCTCCGGCACGTGCCCCGGCGCCGTCGGCCAGCCCTGGTACTGGAGTTGTCGCACTGACAGCGTGCGCCGTGTGATACAGTAAGTACTCACTACTCACTGACAGCGTGTGCCGTGTGATACAGTACTCACTGGCAGTACAGCAGCGTGGTGGAGGCGGCGACGTGCGGGTGCTAGCGCCTGCCATATTTCATGAGCAAACGGCCCTCAGCTAAGACTGTGTTCAGCATTTACCATAAGGCTCAGCCTGAATAAAGAGAACTGGCTAACACGAAGAAACTGGTGCAAGCGGTTTGTTCATAATCGTTCTGTTCGTTCTCGTGATGAACATTTTAGATAAATGACACGCCACAGATAACTAACCCCCTTTATCTAAATAATCTGAACAACTGTCACTCATGTCGTCGCTGTAATCTGTGGTTCAAAAAAAGAAAAAGTGTCGAAGCGTCAAATCGTCATTCATTCATTGTATTGTATTTTCCACGTTTTTATTTGCTTGTTCACAATTTAAACAGATAAAACAATAAAATGTTAAATTCTTGAGTTAAATACTACAGAGATACGTGCGTGAAATCATTGTTAATGTTGGTTGCGTCCGGGTAAAACTAACCAAAAATGGCAAGGTCGCCAAAGGATGATCCAAGATACAATGACAACACTTGGAATTATGGTGCGGAAGCCGCAAAGCAGTGCGCACCTGGTGGTTTGAATGAGAGAAACCAACCTCCTATTGCCTCGAATACTACAAATGACAACAATATTTACTCCACAAACTTCAACAGCGACATTTATGCCAACAAAAACCCTTTCGTTCAATCTCCGGAAGCGGGGTTGAATACTGAAGACAAGCTGCCTTTCAATAACATGCAGGCGATTCCTCCGGTCAATCGCCAAAATTACGGTAACGCTGTGCTTCGTCTGGGCAACGGGCAAGCCGTGAGAGTTTTCTATGATGAAAATAATCAACAACTTATATTCCCCATGTCTAGTCAATATGAACTATTTAGTCATAACCAGGGACCTCTTGATATGCCTCTGCAGTCTTCCCAGGCATCACACATGTTTACATTAAACCAGGACTACCAACCTAACAACAACATTCACATCCCATCTGCCGCTGCACCTCCAAACAACTATGTTCAAGAAAACATGAATCAATCAGCCAACACATTGACTGCTGACTATCTGAAAGTGTTGAGAGATAATTGGGAGCCAACCTCTACAGGGACATACTCTCCTTTTGGCCAAAATCATCCTTTGAAACATCCTGATGCTCCCAATCTTAATTTACCAAACAATCCTTTGATGGACAGCAAACCACAACCATTGAAGCCTGAGAATTCACCTAAAAATGGACCTCTTACTGACACAAGTAACAAAAAACGCATTGTTGCTGAAGTAAAACCAATGCGCCCGTCATACTCTGATGTGCTGGTCAAAAACACTAAGAACAATGCTCAAACAGAAGCTGTACGCAAGGTGAAGCCTCAAAACGTTGAGACTAAGCTGTCCAACATCAAAACAAACTCAAAACTTGATAAACCTCAAGCTAATGTAAAACATAATGATGAAAATAAACTCAAAAGTGAGAAAAAGCATCAATCTACCATCTCTTCTGGTAGTGAATCTGGAGATGTCAATACGGATGATACAGAAAAGCCCCAGAAACCATCAAAAAAATCTAAAAACAAGCGCAGTAACATCTCCCGCAAGTGGTCATCTCTTGACGACATAACTAATGAGGAAGCTGGCTATGAACATGACAATGAAAGCCAGTTCATATTCATTGAGAACCAAGAGAAACCGTCAAAAAAAGAGAAGAAAGGTGATAAGAAGGCTAAAGCAGACAGAAATGCTACTGATGATGATTTTAAGGCAGATGAAGATAGCCATTCGCAGTTTGTTTTTCAAGAGAGCCCATCTGACCCTAGTAAAGTAAAAAAGAAGAAAGATGGACGTAGCTACCACAAAGTCAGCAAGCCAGTACAAGATAAGAAGAAAGCTAGTCAGTCAAAAGTGAGAAGGAGTAAGCCGGGCTACTTGGGCTTGGCTCAAAACTATCTGGAACACTGGGGCGAAGCAACATGGAGAGCTCTAGTTTGGTTCGCGTACTTACTGTCAGACATAGCAGGCATGAGTCTCCACTTACTGTTTGATCTGTAAGTAGTTTACTATTACTATTTTTTCATGTTGTTTTCATGAAATATAGATGGAAAAGAATTAAAATATATTTTGTATAATAATAAATAACAATTTTAACCATCTTGTTGACCTGTGGTTGGGCTAGTAAGAAGCCAGCAGGTTTATTCAATTGCCTGCTACTAGGTATATTATTTTTGAAGGCCTACAGTTAACACCAACTGATACAGTTTTTTGAACTTTTTCCTAGCAATTATCAAGATGTAAGCACAAGAATTTTAACCAGAAAAACTACAATTTCGAGTCTTGAAACCAACCTTTTTTTGTCAGTCCCTCTAACAAAACTATTTCATTACAAAAGATGATGCTTAAATAAATGTAGAAATAAATTGTTAAAATATAACTATACCCATGCTGTGTGTAAGTATTATGTTCTATTTTTTAATTTCTCATTTTAGCTGCACCTCAGCGTTCACCCAAACCTATGTGAGCTCCCAAGCAGTCTGGCGTTCAAGCAAGGACTGGCTTTACAAGATGAAGGATAACAAGTACCTACTCTACATTGACAGAAAGCTGGGGCACACCCGCTTTGGTTTCTGGAGGAGGCTAAAGTGGTTTAAAAAAGGTAAGAAAATTTAAAAGTTAGTTGTATGAAATAGTTATAACAATTATGGCTCTTAATATTCATTCAAAATTCACATTTAGTGCAAGATTATAACATTCTGGAGAGAAAGAATGTATGCGTTGAGTAACTATGATCAATTTCTCAATCTTATGTCTCTTGAAAGTTTGTGGAACCATGTGAAAATATGTACCTTTCTGAACCCCTAAAAATGTGCTGTTAAGTGGTCTGGATGTTTTTAAGCTGGTGCCATTCTAAGCAGTTAACATATTTCTTAACACTCACAAGCCACAAGCACCAATGAAAAGAAATTAAAAGACATAAATTCGCACTTGAAAAACAGTTGTTTATCCTGTTTTACAGGAAACATGTAATAAATAATTTCCAGTTTTTATCTAACCTACCTACTAAAGTAGAGTGTAAGCAGTGAAATGTCATGGAATTTGTATGATAATTTTGTCCTTATTGTTCCAAGCTCCGATTTTCTTGATGATCAACAAAACCTACAATAGAAATAAAATCCTCACTTTCAAATTGTGTTAATAAATAACTAGCATCTCTATTTATCGACTCATTAACTAAGCTACAGCCCATTAGTTAAAGTATGGTAGGACCTTTTTCTCTGGATTAGTATAATCTTTTCAAACTCAAATCCAGACCTCTTTTAACTTGCTGACTTTGGGAATTTTATTTTTTATTAAAATGAATTTACCGTATCCGTCGACAGCAAGCCTCTGAATCAAGTTTCTGACTTGATAATTCGCAACGCTTCAGCTACCCTGGTGACTTATACCTTTATACTTTATTTAAAGCCAACCTAATTGATGTCACAAGTATAAAAATAACATGTTTTTTTTGCTTAGACTTTTAAAAATATTTACCTGTTGCTCAATAACAAAATAAGTTGGAAATACATTATAAAAACTATTTGTCCTTAGTATGGTTTATAATACCAAGTAATCAATAGTAATACAATTAATACAGCTGTTTATACCAAGATAGTTGTTTATTATATGTATGTTTGATTGATAGTCATTTATGGCAAAGTGAATGAAAATAGAATAATATAGTGAAAAAAGTTGTAACTGATAATTGAACTTACATCTTTCAAACTCCGGGGTGACGCCTGACCACTAGACCACCTAGTTTAGATTAGCGAAATCCTTCCTACTAATATTATAAATGCGAAAGTTTGTATGTATGATGGATTTTAATGGAACTTACAGGTATAGCCTTTACATCTGAATAGGACATGAAAAAAATCTTTTTTTTTTTATCAAAGTCGACGCGGAAGAAGTCGCGAACGGCCACTAGTTATTCCCAATGTGAATTGTAAGTTACAATTCTTATGCTTTTCACAACATAATTATTGCAGTTTTAATGTTTTTTAAAAATGACCAAATCTTCCTCTATGGATTTTATCTTTCCTACTTTAAGGCCCATAATGAGGGTGGGAGTATGTTTACGTACATAAGTTGTCACTGGTGGTAACACACTGATTGTAGACCTTTAAGTACTGAGGTCCAACATACCTTAGTGCCTTAAGACTGAGGATGAGAAAACGATATGTTATCCTAGTCGGAGCCCTTATGGCGGTTTGATAACATCTGACAGTGAGGTTTATTAGTAACCTCACCACCCTCCAACAATGCGCACTGAGCCCGGGTGATTTAGTATGGCTCGCGCGCACCACCTCACATTCAGAGTGGGGCCTGTGCCCACCTGTGGGCTGTTGTTTGTTTTGTTTGTGTGTGTTTGTAAAACGACAATAGTAATGAGTAACATAGACAATGATCTTTATCCAGAGGCAGAACCCGAGCCGGGAAGCGACGCAACCAAGCTGAATGCCAACATACCACTGCCGGCCACCGGGGAGGAGGCTATGAAGCGACTTCTGGCTTGCAAAGGAAAAGATCCTTACAGGTGAGTTAGACCGTGCCTTTTCTTTATTTATTTATGAACTTTTGATCGCCATCTCCTATCAACGCCCTTAGCCGAGCCTCGACTCCCATGGGGGCCCGTAAGCACGTCGTCTTAAAAGTTTAAAGTTTTTAGCTCACCACGTTAAAGCTGTGAGAACCGATATTTGTACAAATAGCTAGTCAGTGAAAGACCATCTTCTTTATATTAATTGTGCATAGCCGCAGTTCGCTTTCCCGTATAGTTCGTATAACACGATTCAAACTTAATGGCGGCTGTGAACATCGCACGTTTTGATGCGCAGAGCACAAATTAAGGTGTCAGCGGGTTGCGAGGTGAAGTCACCGCTAACTTCCGAGCCGCCATTAAGTTTGAATGGTATTATACCTTATTTCGTCCCGATAATCGCAAGCGGCAAGGGCTGGGTCGCTTCAATTCCAAAATTTGTGAGATTGTCCTCTCTAAGTAATGTTCTAAGCCGAGGCCTGTGCCCCATTCTTGGGCGCCCTATAGCACGTTACTTTGAATATAAGGGTATCTGCGCTCCGCTCACCCTACACCCCCATCAGCTTAACTTAAAAACGCATTCGTTAACCTAAATATGATTTTGCTACAGTATACTAGGCGTAAGCGTGACCTGCACAGACGAAGAGATCAAGCGGTACTACAGAAGACAAGCATTCCTGGTGCATCCTGACAAGAACCAGCAACCCGGCGCCGAGGAGGCTTTCAAGATACTCCAACACGCCTTTGATCTCATCGGGGAACCGGTATGAGAGCTTTTTTTCAAGGAGTTTTTGTGATTAGAAACGCTTCAATACTGAATAACTGGAATGTGGAATGTTGATACATATTTGTTATTTTAATGTTATTTTTTATAATTTTCGAAGTACCGCAATGTGGATAACTTTTAAGGTCAGAAATCATGAATAATATTTCTCAAAAAAAAACTTGTATCACCCAAATTTTATTCAATTGTAATTTGTAATGAACCCTAAGTAAATAAAATTCAACGCGATTTGTTCTATTATACCTGCTTCAGAGACACTCCGAAGCTCCTTTCCATGGCCCATTTATTATCTATCAGATACTACACATTGTATGTTCCCCTCGTGTAGGAGCGTCGCGAAGCCTACGAGCGGCGTGCACTGGAGTCTCGCCACGTGGAGGCTGCTTGGAGCGAGCTCAGCCACTTGTTAGCGCAACTGCATGACAAGATGGAGTTCGCCGCCAACACTATCAGGTGAGCAAATCCCTTGGAGAGGCGCAGATATACCGTATAAGTATTGAACCCTTTATAGGGCTCTGTCCATACATGGATACCATATTTTCAACTCTATTCCATGGGAATAAGGTCCAAAACCAATGAAAAATTACAATATGCTCCGCCCTATAAAAGGTTAAATTGTAAAAAAATATATTAGTCGGTGTCAGCGCCCCGAAAATTTTTTTCGCATACCTTGAGCAGGAGTGACGTGGATTTTTACCGCCAGATGGTTTCGAATCTATCGCATGGTATATCCCGAACGGGGTAGATTTGTCGTCCTATTGAAAGGAACATTCAGAAGCCCACATTTCGTCAATCTAAGTATGAAGCCTACCGCCGTTATGCAGGTTGCTTTGTTTTCATACTATTTAAGGTAGTGTACTAATTCTGTAGTGATATCTCCATACATAACTTTCCCAATCTTGAGTGAATATTGACTGTGGTTTGACAGACATGTAAAAAGTATACCTTGTAGTTGTTCTAATAAAGATATATTGGTATAGTATTCGTGCAGATGCACTAATCGCAACCGACCTTGTATGAGAAGCCAGTGTTTTGAAATATTCCCAAAATCTTTTTGGAATGTTTTTGAACTTCTCTTAAAAAAAATAGGTATTAAAAACTAAACCTTACAGTGCTTATATTGAAGGTGTGTTTACATTGTATCCTTTTCACTACCTTGTGTTTCTTAACATTTGTCAAGTATTGGATACTACACCTTATATTAGTGTAAATAAGTGTGTATTTGCCCCAGATGCACGAACTGCGGGCGTCGGCACAAGCGCGTGGCGACGGAGCGGCCGTGCTACGCGGCGCGGTACTGCGCGCAGTGCAAGATCAGACACTCCGCCAAAGAGGTTAGATCGGACTCTTTTTAATATTATTTACTAGCTGTTCTGTTGTCAAACATTCAGAGTCACGTGACAGGTAAAAACGGTAGCTAAGAAAAAACAAAATTATTGTTTTTCACCATATCCCTTTTGCGCATCTTTACTCACTTTTTCAACCTTCCCTGAACTTCCACCATTATTTCAAAATGAAACCAAATCGAGAAAACCGTGCCCGAGTTTTAGCGAGACTAACGACCAGCAATCCATTTTAATATATAGAGACTAGGGACCATCATATCATACCTATAAACCTACCTCTTCAATCCCTCTTATTTAAAAAAAATCATTAAAATCCCTTACGTAGTTTAAAAGATTTAAGGGAACATTGGGACAGAGAACGCAACTTTGTTTTATTTTATTTTATTTCTTTAGAGGAGGAGCAATCGAGGCTTTCTGATCGAAAATGATCAAGAGAGGTCGACCTACTGCTGTGGAGCCTGCTAGTCCGTTTAATTCCAGACAACCAATTACATTCAACGTCTAAAATTCCTTCTTCGTGATAGTCTACAGATAAAATGCAGGCTGTTTTTTTCACTAACAGACTTCGGTCAACACGCGTTTTTAAAAGTTTATTTAAAACCCTATTAATTTAGTTCTTCCTCAAAACTAAATAAATGATTGGTTTGAGTTAAAACTGCAGTCTTCAGTTTTTAGCACTTTCCATCTAAGATCGGTAAGAGATTTAAATTTTGCCTTCAGGGTGACATCTGGGCGGAGTCTAGTATGATGGGCCTGCTGGTGATGTACTACGCGTGTATGGACGGCGCCGTCTACCAGATCACGCAGTGGGCTAGCTGCCAGGTAACTTTACTTTACTTCACTTTACACTACATATGAAAAGATATTGATTATGAACATCGCAACATACAGACACAAAACAAAATGGTGAGAGAAAATAATAGAAAAATAAACAATAATTTCCACCAGACAGGAGTGTCACGATGTCCAAAATGAAATGGACCCACTCAGCTAATGCTCGGACCTGATATTACGCTTCTACGCCTCATAAAGTTTCACTTTATGTCAATAATATTGAATAAAATTAATCAGATCAGATATTTAGCACTTCTAGTTACCTATACATTGACCATAAAGACTCCTTATTAGACTCCTGATAAATTGTTGAGTCGAGTCTGTGTGTTAGTTAAGTAATGTATGTTGACAAACATAATTGCATATGAGAAGTCTAGTAGTTTTAAAATTCAAATTAAAGCATTTTCTATACATAAGACTAAACAGAAAGCGGTGCGAAATACACCCAAAACATTTAAAGAGAAAAAACACAAATTAATTTATTTTGTTCCTTATTTTATGCAAGATGAAATAAGTATGCTAGAGGGCGCTGTGTGGAATAATGTCCAGGAATATAATGTTACGGCCGATATCTCGAGAATGTTCCAGAATTCTCTTGCACGTTCGACGCGCTTCATTCAGCTTTCGTAAACGCAAACAACCAGAAAAACACACCTATTATTGCAGCTATTGTTCCCGCAACGCTATTGTCTATTGTGGTGAACAAAATAAATCGGAAGACAAACAAGGTTGTTTACATCGTTTATGAATAAAAGGATTCGCGGCGTTTCGTGAAGATTATGGACCTCAGGAGCGGGTTGTATAAAAGGGGAGCATGTGAGCTCCTCAGGCAGTCTTGTTTTTGACGCGATACCGAGCGATTCGAAGCGATTTCAGTGCGATAGAGATTTTATCAGTGCAGTAAACAGTGATCAGTGTGTGTTCAGTGTTTTAAGTGAGATTATTGATTTGTGAAGTGTTAGTGATTGTAATTAGTTTTTCGTGTGTGACTTTGTTACTTTCGTTCTAATAAATTGTCTTCATCGTAAAATCGGGCATTTTGAATTAACGTACCCCGTCTACGTAACAGTACAGTAAGCGGTGCAAATATATTTAAAGACAAGAAACACAAATTAATTTATTTTGCGCCTTATTTTATCTTGCATAAAATGATGATGCTAGAGGGCGCTGTGTAGAATAATGTCTAAGGATAATTATTGAAAATCTTACGTAATGAATCTTATCGTAAACCTGTACTTTACTGAAGGAAATATAATTTGTTGTTTAGAAGAAAAACCTAAGACAGCTACGGCCGGACTGCCACGTGGTGCAATACCGCATCGTGCTCGGCAACAAGGCGGCCGCCGCCGATCTCAGCCAGCCCAGTCCACAGGGGTAAGTCTTTCTATCTTTTAAACTAGAAACTCTTCTCTCAACTTTGCTCTACCTGTGGGTTGTTTAGAAGAGATAGCTTTTTAGCGATAAAACCGCCCAAATTGTACATTTACTTGTTTTTACCTGTAACCATTATTGAAGAGAATAGAATAAAAAAACGTTTATTTGGTACACATACACACAATATACAAAAAGAGCAATGTATAACGTTATTCAGTGTGCAATAAAGAATATTTACTTACTTACTCGCCAGCACTATAGTCCGTTCGCGTTAAGAATGCAGTAATTCCTTACTTGACCTTCGATCTAACACGTCCCCTAACCAATCAAATCGTTCCTAATTAGAAAGTCAAGTCCACAGTGACCAGTTGAACGCATACTTTATAGAAAACTTTGCCAACGTTGGATAGGGGCGTGCTAGATCGAACTGCATTTTTAACGCGAACTGACTATAGAAACTTGCCAGCAATAAAGAAAACATTCGGTTATTCATTTGACGTCATTTATTCGCCCTGAATTGTCTGTCCAATGTAAGATACAGCTTTGATAACGCGGTAAAATAATCGATAAACAAGTTTCATGTGAATCTAAAGTAAAAATATTTCTTTCAATATTTAGTTGACCCGAAAAGAGAGAAAATACTAATTCAGAGTGAAGCGTATTGATGATTGAAGTAAGCGTGAAGCACCGAAATGTGAAGTGATGCCAGCCGGAAGGCCCTGTTCTCAAATAAGCCCAATCTGTTAAATCCCTACAACACTCGTTCAACAACTTATTAATCTTCACTTTCCAGTCACGAGCCCAACCTGGAAGAGTTCCTGAACACATTGTACAACCGCACGGGCGGGGGGCCCCCCGGGGGTCCTGGGGGCCCCGCGCCGGGGCCGCCGGGGCCCGCGCCCGCGCACGCGCCCCATGACCCCGCGCGCCGCCGCAATAAGAAACACAAGCCTTAACTCACAGGATATACTCGCATTTTTACTGTGGTACTCGAGACATAATTTGTTAACTTACTTTTTTCTGATTTTGTCAATAATAGTGGAGCGATTCTGTGGAATACAATTTACTGGTGTCAGAAAACTTGCTACTTGCGTTATTTTTTGTACGTGTAATCAGTTCCGGATTAGTGTACAGTCAGTGTTAAAATCATATGTGCTAACAGAGCAGTCAATTAAAAGGTAAGTGACAAAAGTAATTGTATCAGGGTCGTATGTGAAATGCGTCATTAATCGACAAACGATAGAACAAGGAATAGTAGATTATTAATCAAGGGGATAAAGCAGTGTCTTCTGTCGCAGGTGACGATTGAAATCGCGAGCGTAACGAAGGACTCGAGGTTAACTCCCGAGCGCAGCGAGGGTGTTAAAAACTTAAATCACGAGCGAAGCGAGGCATTTAATACGAGTCCTGAGTGTAGCGAGGGATTTAAGTTCACCCAAGACTAAGACAGCTTTATCACCGAGGAAAATACTCTACTTTTCGTACCATTTGCGAAAAAAATATGTATTATTTAACTTTTTCTATTTTATCCCATGTAATACTGGCAGGTCATAAATAAAGAATTAAAACTTCTTATTCGAATTAGCGCTCGAAAACCTCTGTAAGTATTCCAAATTCAAATCACATTCTCTCCCTAGGGGATGAATGAAATTCAGTACAATTTCCTTTCCCTGTTTTTACCAGATTAAAAATGACTATTGTTATGTTCGCTTTTTGCGGGCTAGAATGTCACTTTTGTGAGCAAGTGGTACGAAAAAATACTATTTTAATTCTGTAGTGATAAGGTTGCTTTTCAGACATATTTGACCACTCTGGATGCTCACATCATTTTGAACCTGATTGCGCCGAAAGCTTCCTATAATTACACTTGCTTATTCATTGAAGTTAATTCAGTGCAGCAGTTTTAGTTTAGCGATTAAAGTATCCTATATCACTTACTGGCAAATACTGACAGTATAATATGAATAAGGGGTCAACTGTTAAAGTTTCGAAATGAGTATAAGGAGTCGTTCTACGGAAAACATAAGCGAAACGGGCACAGAAGTTTATTTAAAAAAAAATAATAATAATGTGCTACATTGATTTGTTTTTTTTCTAATTTATCCACTCAGATAAGATTCTACGTTTTTGGAAGTTTCATTAAAAAAATCTCTAAATTCCGCTTAGCCACTTCAAATGTAATTTTAAATCTAACCACAGTAAGGGCCATGCCACACTGGCGGATTGCGAGCGTTTTCAAAGCGAAGCGGCCACGCAACGAACCCGCCGCCTGTGCGTGGCGAAGACGTCGCGGCTGCGCAGCGAATACGTTGCGGACGCGCAACGATTTCGCCGCGGACAAAACATAGTAGTCGCTTTCATTCAGTCGATTGGTTGTTATTGGATCCTCCCAATATCTTCGAAGTATTAGTTAACGTTTCTTGCGTCTTCGAAGTAACAAAGCTAACAGCAGTATTTCCTCGTCGGAATCCATTCAGTTCGCTGCTCACTCAAGGCGGAAACGTTGCGAATCCGCGACGCGTCCGCAACGTGTTGGCTGCGCAGCCGCGACGTATTCGTCGCGCACCCGCGGCGGGTGGGCGGCGTGGCCGCTCCGCTTTGAAAACGCTTGTAATACGCCAGTGTGGCATGGCCCTAAAAACTGATTAATCTGCCTTCAATAGAGCTAGCTGAAGAGTTATAACCAGACACAAAATTAATAAACTTTATTGCAACTGAGAAAAATATTCATCAAAATCGCATTCGATCTTTAGAGGAGGTCTCGTGAGATTTGTTTTAATTCTGATAGAAATTCGCGTATCGGATACTGACGTACCCATACAATGTTAGTAGAATTTGCCAATAATGTAAATAAGCGATTCGCGATGTAACCAACAACAACAAAATACACAACACCTTAAGAACCAAGCAAATTAATAAATAAAAATATCTTAGTGCGGATTTGGATGGCCTCATTAACTTCATTACCTGTAAAGTGATTCTGTAAACTTATTTCGAAACTCGCTTTCCAGAACCCTGCGTCTGTGTTTCCGGAAACATACATCCTTGAAGTCTTCAACGCAAGTGTAAATAGGCATTTTGTTGTGTGTTCCACCTTTGACCTCGTCGTCGCTTACCATCAGGCGAGACTTGGGTCAAACGCAAACCCATTTCAATAAAAAAGAGAATCCAATGCACTCGTCCTTCTTATATCTACGAGGAGATTCTCTAAATCAGGTAAATTATCAGCTAAATCAGTAACTTGTTCACCTTGCCAAAATTATGTTCAGCTTTTTCTCGTACGCGCGAGAAAACGTGACAAACGTCAAAGTGCGCACCTTAGGTCGGCTGGAGTAATTGAATGCACTAGACTAGAGGAAGATTATAACATTACCCGTATGAAAATAACAGGTATAAGTTCTCTCGGGGGTGAATTCGATTCGAAATAAGTTACCAGAATTAGCCCTGCTGTGTTCTATATTTTGGTTTCTATAAACAATTTTATTGTTTGGCGCACACAAGTTTCCTGCGAATCTTACTTTAACAAATGGTTTGTTTACATTATTGGCAATTTAGAATTAGACACATCATTAATTTTATTATTAACACTTGACAAAGACCATTGCGTCTTAACTGAAATAACAAAACCCGTTTGATTTTACGTTTGTAACAACTTTTTTTTAGTTTTAATTGATTTGAAAATATGGCTTTGCATTTTGCATCTTACGCAGATTTTCTCGGGACAAAAAAACCTTATATCAATTAATATTATTGATAGACGTTACAGTGAAAAACGCCAAAAACCTAAATGGGAAACAATGAATTAACTTTTCAAATTATGTTCTTCAATTTAAGCAATTCTTGTGGATAATATTTTGAACAGGTAACGGATCTATGAATTAAATATCATTGCCTCAAACTCACGATTCAAATATTTAAGTTTTTTTTGTGCACTGTAAGTAATATTGATGGAGCTTTATCATAAAAATTGTTTAAATGAGCTGTTAATTAAAATTTGCTAATTATATTAAATTAAAAATGCGAGATAAAACTGCATGATTATAAAACCTTAACCTCTTCTAATGTAAATTGTAATTAAAGTGAAGAGAAGCTAAATTAGACCTTACGAGAAGATAATACTGTTCGTTTTGATAAAGCAGCTGGAACTGCTCTTTGGCGTCTTATTAAATTGCTCCTTTAGAGTTTTTCGAGTTATTGTAATGATAAGTAAATTTGTAACATTCACTTTACTGTCTGAACACACCTAATAGTACAATGTTTGCAAACCTATGTTAAATATAAATAGTACATGTATGTTATTTCATATTAATGTGTTTTAGTGATGAAAACGCTAGGCAGTTTTTTTATTTCTCAGTGTTGTAAACTTCAAGTTGTAGATACATACATAAATGGTTAATAATTGACTTTTGTGATTAAAACATTACCCATTCGAATTATGGACTACTGATACTGCTAAAAAGCTGTTTTCTGTTATTATAGTATTAAGTTCGTTGTGTAATTTTGCATGTTATAAGTGGCAGGCTAGTGGTACATGTCGTCTTATAGAAACAAAAACTCCGGTTGGAGTCGCAGGGTCCTTTTAACCCTTATTCGGCCATGGGAAAAATAGTTCCCACCTGAATTTGAACCTCGAAGCCGCGACGTTAAGTCAAAAACCAATGAATTTTATTATGCCATGGCCGATTACAGGTTAATTAATTGCCGTCACCTTTGCTCCATTATGTCATCTTAGTCACCTTTGCTCCATTATGTCATCTTAGTCACCTTTGCTCCATTGTGTACATTTTGTTCCATGATGAAACAAGTGATAAGTTCTTCTATAATTTTATATGAAAAATCACCACTAGATTTATCATGTAACATAATAATGGACCGGCTTCCTAAACAAATCAGCTAATCTTGAAAAATAACAAAGATTAGATGTCTACGAGAAGTCCACTTATAATATGTAAAGTTTTGTCTAAAGCGTATCTTCATTATTTGTTTTAAACGCTTATATCGATAGAGGTCCTTACCGCTGTACTGTCTTCGTCAGGGGTCCCGCGCAAGTTTATGCTCAGACTTTTGATTAGGTGCATTAAAATGACAGGTTTATAAATGACTTTCTCTCAAATAATTGCCACTTGACATTTCACTGCACCTGATTGAAAGTCGGAGTAGAGTTCCCAGCTTGTCGAACAAAAGTCGCGCTATAAAAACATTGTGTATAAAGTATTCATTTACAAAATATTGGAAAGCTTTTGCGCGGGATAACTCTATTTTAGGGCTCGTTCACAAACCAATACCTATTACAATCAGTGTGCCTCTGACTAACCCATTAGGGATATGGTCGTGAGGGTATGTTATGTTATAAAAAGTCGGAAGCTCAGAATTTACTATCAAAATAATGTATTATGTGATTCGCTTATCATAAGGCTATGATGGTTTAATTGTGATGGTTAAACATTGAACAACATTCGATAAAGTTAAACCAATTAAATATTATTCAAGACTGGTAAAAGCAGAATTTGAGGCTGATTTATGAAACTATTTACAAAGATGCTTTACAAAAAAACAGTTGAATAATACATTGGTTGCGTTACATGGATGTGTGAGCGAGCCCTAAGTTGCAAATCCATAGAACGGAAGCGAGGCAAGAAATCCAAGGATGGTGCCCTTTACTTTCCTCTACTTTAGGGTGCACACTTGTTACTAAATAAGTTACTAATAAAGCTACCAACAGAACTGGTCTAGCCATGAGCTACACGCTCCGACATAGAAAGCGGGATGTCCCATGTGTGGGATGCATCGACCTTAAGCCACTAGACGCCTGATGCTTGATTTCTTTTATGAAATACCGCGTGTCAACTACCTGAGGCGGGGGGCAACGCCACTGATTGGTCAATACGCTTATTGTCCAATCAGTGACGTCGTCACTTGATAGCTGACGAAAATATAAACTTATTAGGTGGAACTCATTCCGACGTATTTATCTGACTTCGGTGCCATAGCCGGTTCGGTTTATGTCGTGGAGTCTATTGGCTATGAGGTGGGATGACATTGAGAAAAGTCAAAATTATTTTCGATGTCATTTGCGCGCTTTCTACATGACGCTAGGTGGCAACTTGCTAATGGCTAACCCCACTAAAAGCAGGTTTTCAACTTATAGGGCGTGGCTTCCATCAGAGCGAACGTTTATCCAACCAATGCAAACTTGACCTTATTTTGACACACATCCGCTATGATGGAAACCGAGCGTAAGACTAAGCAGCCCTATAACTGTTAGTTTTAGTTTAAATAATTTTAAAATGCTGTTAGCAATTTGGTTTTTGCCTTGTCTACTATGCTATAGTACGATTAATAATTGTAGTCAGCGAAATGACAACTTCAACAGTGACTGATACAAAAAAGGGTGACCCGCTACAATAGTGACGTTCGGCAATCACTAGACTAACCCCCTTATTCATAAAAATTTAAACAGCTCTTATAGAACACGATAACTATCGTATCGCTTTGTCACTGTCATTCTTGTTGCTGCCGCCATTTGCGAGTAAGTGACAGAACACGTCAATAGCTTAAACAATGCGTTAGCGTTGCGTTCGTTTTTATGAATAAGGGGGTAAGACATTTAGTCATGATTTATTTTATGAGGTATCAAAGCCTTTTTTAAATAATTGTAAATATTTAATAGTGTACAAAACGAATTAAATAATTACGATTTAAGAAATATACTGCTTAGTCTACCTCCATATTAAAACTTCTCACTAAAAAATTATAACCATAGCTGGAAAAAAAATGTTCAAAGAGGTTCAGGGGAATTAACACTTGAAAGTCAGCAAAATACAAGTAATTATATACGTTTTTATTCGTTACGGTTGCTATTGATTCCGACTCCAATTCTGAATTCATCTCTTCATGATAGTCCATACTATTATTATTTGATTCAAAAATAAGTAAACCGGAATCTACAAAACCTTCATCTTTGCCTATATATGAAATTATAAGGCGTCGTCCTTTGCCGGTTGGGCCCTTTAGGCCTGTAGTCAAACCTTTAGAAAACACTTGTATGGAAGATTCTACTGTTGTATCCTCCCAAACTTTTCCAGTTGTATGACCTGTTAATAAACGAAATTCTTACCTGTAAATAATATAATACAGAAACAAAACATTTTGAAACTGAAAATCTGTCTCAAAACGAAAGTCTGACCAGTGTGTGTTGCCAGTAATGACATATGGAAGTGGGACGTGGTCATTCACTACGACTTTTTTGCCAGGCTGTAATGTCGACTAACTTTTAATTGTAAAAACTCGATTTACCACATCACTATTTATTTGGGACTGAAAACCTGCCACACTGAAAATGTCATTTCACTGACTACAATTAAAAATCCGAGTATAGACGTTTCGTTCTATGTGTTTTGCCTAATGTTGCATTCTGTCTCACTGCCTTCAAGAGATTATCGGATAATGTTAGGCTGAGGCCAGGCTATTGCTGCCCTCGAGTTCACTAAGTAGGCCTTGTGCTTCATGTGTCAATAAACAATTTAAAATATCTTTATCTTTCCTTTACCCTGCTGTCCAGTTGTTATTAGATTCTGTAACCATAGCAGGTAGGTCTAATGTAACAGATGAGCGTTATATTTTTGCACTCGCTGTGCAAAGCTCGTAACACTCTTTCCCAGCATAGTCCGGTTCACCGTAGTACTAGAGGCAAAATTTCTATTTGCAACTTCTGTGTATACCTACGACTGGTATCAATGAATTGGTGGTGATGTCCTGAATACGAATCTGTCGGTCGTAGAGTGCCAAAGTGGTGGGGGGGAGAGGGGGGATGGATCAAAGTTGGCGAAATGGACCTTTTGTTTTTACGCTATATCTTCACAAATACTTGTTGTATTTCTTATTTCTTAGACTTGTTAGAATGGTAATGATATTGTCTATGATTCTTTCATACACATCTTGAACATAAATCAAATGTTTTAAAAGTTATTTTAGAACACATTTTTTTTTAATCTAAAGAAAAAAGTTTTTGCTGGATTTCTAGAAAACTAGCCCGTTTCGTGTTTTTTGTTCAATTAAAAAACGTGGAGAAACTATTAAGCATTAAATGAAGGTATGAATTAATAATTTAGGACTAATATCAATTGAGTTTTGGTCGAAGAAGCGCAATAAAGGAGCGCGCCGAGTACTCACGCGGGGAAGACCGCGTTGCTGGGTCATCGTGTTTTTCTATGTTTTAATAATTTGAATAAGCTGTTTGAGTAAATTCTTAGTTTATTATTCGATTTTGGAGACTTCAGTATATTTTCGTTCTAGTACTTAGGTATTTTTAGTTCAGACAGCACCAATAATTATTTAATACCAGCGGCCGCCTGCGAAAAAAAAACAGTGATATATCTTTATAAATTATATTGCCCATGCCCTGTTTAAATGCATAAGCTATATTATTGTGAAGTTTCATTAAAATCCATCCAGTAGTTTTTACGTGAAAGAGCACGACGGCACATCCACACATACAAACTTTCGCATTTGTGATATTAATTCGACTATCGACTCGCCCCGGCTTCGCAACGATGCAATAGGATGTTATCAAGTATATAAACCTTCCCCTTTAATAATTCTATCTATTGAAAGAAACCGCATCAAGATCCGTTGCGTAGTTCTAAAGATACACTGAGAAAGCGACTTTGTTTTATACTAAGTAGTTACACTTATTCAAATTTCTAATCAAACCGCACAAGGTAATAATGTTATAGGTAAATATCTAATTTAATCATCTGAATGAAAGTAACAAAGGCGTATTCTGCCTACTGCGCTTTAGACATTTCTTTTGATATGGTAGACATACTAACTCAACACAGACTACTAGACAGGAACAAACAAATCCAGTCGGCCACAGTTGCTTACTTAAACTCTTAACTCTCATGATCGTTTTCTAGTTAATCGGTAATCGTTACCGTCCACGATGTTTATTAATTATATGCATGCTAGTTTTTCAGGAAAAACCCTGCATGTGGTTTCTCCAACTTTGCGTTATAACTAAGCTTAATTTTCATGCCCAGAGTAGGAGCAGGAGGTGGTGTGTCTAAAAACTCGGGGCTTACCTTAAGAATAGCGACTTGTGTTTGAAGCTTTTGTGAGAAGACTCTTTAGATCTTTTGGGAGTTCAGTAGTTTTATCTAGTCCAAGTCCCACAACCATTGTCGTTCGAAACATTATGAAAGTACAAGTTTGCGACCAATTGCCTCATAGACAAAACTATCTACACAGGCGACGGCAACAGCCTAGTCTTATGCAGTAGGTACTGTGTTCAGTCTTTTACTGTTATTTTTGTCTTTGAATGGTTATCTTCCAATTGAGTTCCAACAGCAGAACAAACACCTCTCCTTCGGCCGAACAGACAACTCCTTTTCATGTCCAAGTGAAACTACACTTGGACATGAAAAGGAGTCCAATGAAACTACACTTGGACATGAAAAGGAGTTGTGTTGTTGATTTTTAGTGGAACTACATTTGGACATGAAAAGGAGTTGTCTGTCACGTTTCTGGCAAGGCTAGTAAGGGTCAATCCACCCGTTCTCAAAATTGAAGGCGTGCTGGTATCGTACGTATTGCTTCAAAATAGATGTGCAGCTTATTTTAAATTTTGGTAATTTTCAGTAGTCATCCGGGATTTAATTTCTGTCACGTTGCTTGATTAGTAAGTAAATGTAGATCTACTTGTCGTTACTTACTTCTATCTTACTTGCAAAGCAAAACAAGCGATCGTTACTGACTCATAAGGTATTAACTCATAGTAGCAGCCAATGGATAGTGTACAGGTTGTTTCCAACCCAAATGCTTGCCAGACATTAAATAGTTATAGTATTAGCTATGATTGTAGGCTGCAGTGCCATTAGACTTATCAATCTGCTTTTTCGATGCATTTGCTAGTGAAGCTATTATCTTCTTCTTGATCAAAATCAACTTAAACAGTTGTCTCACACATAGTGACCGTATTCTCAAAGTTTTATCAGTAGTTTACCACCTCCATGTTGCCGCTCACCAGTGTTAATGGTTTAGTGGTACATTCGTGAACTTAGTACGTTGTAGTATGCGTTAATTTATTATAGTATTCGCCTTTACAACGTTACGATTATGATGATGAAGACTATGCACCACACTCAACTAGAGTTACACCCGCACTGGGCAAACCAGCAAACCAAAACATGTTTTTTTTAGGAATGGGAGAGGATGATCTTCAAAACGCCATCGGGCGGCTACAGCTGTAGGCCACGCAGGCATACATACTTAAAACCACTATTTACAGCCACATAATATATTTGAAATTATTTTATCTACTGATGACCTATTTGTGATTACTAATGCATCTTACTAATGTTATAAATGCGAAAGTTTGTAAGAATGGTGGTATGTTCCTCTTTTACGTTCAAACTACTCAACGGGTTTTGATGAAACTTTAACAGTTATATAGCTTATACTCGTACATCAGAATAACACATAGACTACAATTCATATAGATATTGTTCAAAATACTGAAGTCACGGGTGGCCGCTACGCGCTGGCAGGTATGGGAATACGGAGACAAGTAAGTTCTTGGATGATCAACATTAGCCTACCTACGTTGAGTTCCTTTATCTTCGAATTTTCACATACACTTTCCATTTTATCTATTTGTTCATTGCCCATTAAGTAGTTTAATTTGGTAAATCAAAGCGATTTACCAAATTAAACTACTTAAATGGTTTTCTTAAATTGCATTTTTACCCGCCTACCTTTTGCTACTTAGGTAAAAAAAAGCCTGGCTAACCTTAATCAAAGTGCTAGTTTCGGTATTTAACAACTACAATGTTAATATTAAGTTTATCTTAGTTTTATTCACTACTAAAACACTAAAATCTATATAAAAGGAACCGTTATAGGCAGTAAATAGGAGAATTGGCTCACTTTACGTCGCCTCTTGAGGCGCGAAACAGGCGGCGATGTTGTGCGCCACTGACTACAACTCAACAGTTATTGAACGTATGGTATAAGTTCTTACCTTTTTTTAAAGCTAAATTGATTCGCCATTTTTTTTATAATAACATGTATTACCTTAAACTTAATGGTTTACTTGTAATCTGCAGTGGCATTTATGCAATGGGTTGCAAAAAGACGTTTTTTAAAAATAAATTTTATAATATAACTTTTACGTATTTAACTTCTTGCAAACAAAGATAGCAAATATAAATACCAATCAAATGAAACCAAAATCAAAGAAATACAACAAGTATTTACAGAGATACAGCCCAAAATCTAGAGGTCGTTTTTACACCATTTACGGCCCCCCCCCCCCCCCCCCGCCCCCCCTTACCCCCACCACTTTTTCACTCTACGACCGACAGATTCATATACACGATACTATCAGGAATCCATTGGTATCAGTCGTGGTTATACACAAGAGTTGCAAATAGAATTCAAGTTCTAGAGCACTTTTGCTCAAACGTGAACCAGACTAGCACAGCAACTGCACGGCTCCGACCCAGCTGCGAGTTGAGTGGTATAGTAGCGTTCAAATTTGAATGACAAGATAATTGATAAGTTGCTTTGCTAGCTTAATGAGCTATGACCTCAACTCGCCACTTCCTTAACAGTTATTTTAAGCAAGGTAGGTGTCTGCTTTGTGTATTATGGTATACCATTCATTTTTCCCTGGTATTTCCATTGGACAGCGCGGCCAGTTTCAGATAACTTTTCCATAATAAAACACAAATATTGATACAACTAACATTTATTTACAAAAACTATGATTCCATAACATCACTGCCCTTCCAGTCTTTATTAGTTACGATGCAGTTCTCATAGGTCCACTTGGGGAACATTCGCTTGTACAGGCTGAGGAGGACCGTGTCTTGGGATTTGAGCTGGCCGTCGAATACACACTTCATGTGACCGTGGGTTCCTGGGAATTCAAATGAAATATTAACAGTGCCATAGTTAGGAAGTACAGCTATGGTATTCCGGCGGGCGCCAATACTCACTTCGCTCGTGGTGAGTTATCTTAAAAATTCAATTTCTTCGCGACTGTGGTCGTTTGAGAGTAAAGCACTAACCGCCGCACTCAGAGACGTCAATAGGCATGATGACTGTATTTTTTTTTTGTTTATTATCGAAAGACCTTACATTTATGTAAACAATCCTCAAAGAATCACTTCATCTGGATCAATACCACCAGAGATATCACAATTTGAAATGCACATTTTTGGACTTGCCCAAAAACGCTCCATACAAAAGTGACAGCGACAGTGACGTCACTGTCGCTGTTTTTGTAAGGAGCGCGTAATAACTTTGTTCGACAGCTATATTCAATATTGCGTTTATGATAATGGTCTCCTAACATAATTCCTTCATAATAGTTTGGGTTACAAAAAAGTGATATTGTTTTACAAAAATTTAACACATATGAAATGGACTTGCCCACCCAAGTTTGCAGGCCTATTGTAGCCTCATTTTGAAACGAATTTCGATTGTGGTTTTACAATAACATTTGTAATCAATTATTATTTTTGGGGAACATAAAAAAACATGCAAAATCACTCATAGTCATCTACCCTATTAGCGTTAATGGTTGATTAGCGTCAAAAATCCATTTATGAAAAGAGGCTTTATAACAAATTTAATAAAGAACTTTTCAGAATGTCAAATTTTGACTCTAATGAACCATTAACGTTAATTGACGTGTCTGAGTACGGCAGTAAGCCAAATAACATTTTTTAATTATTGACATACAAAATGACAGAAAACACTAATTCAGAGTGAAACATATTGATGATTGAAGTAAGCCTGAAGCACCGCGATGTGAAGTGATGTCCGCCGGAATGCCACCCCTGCGGCCCTGGTTGAAAAGTGGGTTCGTTCATTGCCACTACTGGTTGTTTGTTTGTTTGGTTGGTTGTTTTCTGTGTTTAATTATTTTAGGTGACAACTAGTTCCATCACATTATAGAACAAAATGATGTAATTCTTGGCAATCAGCCGTGCGGAAATTTTAGACAACATAACACTATTCACAACAAACAAACCTTATTCAGTTTTTGAGTATGTAGTTATAAAGAATTTATTTATTTGAAAAAAAACTGTTCACAATAGGTTAAGAGAGGAAAAACGGACTTATCAGGTTCGTGAGTCAGCCCACTGTTGCTCATTGGGGTTCTGGTGAACATACCTAATGGTTCCTTGATGTGTCCTGTACGGCCGTACTTAGTTCTGAGCTTGCAAGGCTTGAAATACACAACATCATCTCTGTTGAAGAACAGGAATCTAATGACTGCTGATTTTTTGTTAACCTGCAAAACAGAAGACATTACAGTTTTTGATGTAAGTGGGGATACAATTCTATATTACATAACCCCGAATTCACAAACGACATTCAAGGATGAGAACCTCTTCAAGCTCATACCGTCTCGTAAATTTTCTATAGAACTAAAAGTGACAGCTTTACTTGTAAGAGCTGCTTAACTTTATTTTCCATCTGTGAATTCAGTGGATACTGTTTCAAATGATTCTGTACCTTATATGGATGACCAGATAATATGATTCTTTTAATTATTAATCTGTCTGGATTACATGACTGCAACACTCCAGATGCTACAAGCTGCAATTTTGTGTTCTTCTTTTCCTGCAAAGAAACATTATCATTAGCACCTTTTATTATTTAACATGCAGACAAGTGTTTTATTACTGAAATATTGATACTCATAAACTTACTTTAAAACATAGCACTGTTGAAGGACTAAATTGTATGGGCGCGAAGAAGGTCGCAACGCAAGTGGACGCAGGTTGGAAATATCTCTCATACTGGAAAAATAAAAATCTTGTTTAGTATTATCATCTGTGTTTATAAGTAAAAAAACAGTTTTTAAACATTGTGGGAAGTATAATTCTACCCAAGACAGATCTGCACCTACTTCTACAAGTATATAACAAACAATGATATTACAATAAAAAAAAACCTAGATAGGTTGTCAGTACTGCCGCGAAGTCAAAAATTTACCACGGGGCACGGCGTAGATAATTTGACCGTGTTATAACTTGTGAACAAGAAAGTACGATCATTTACTAGAGCGAAAGGAGACAGATACTGTTGCGAAGTGTCGTCTCAGACTGTCAACACAGTCAATGCTTTTCTCAGATGTACGAATCGTTCGAATTTCGGGTGCCACTTTTTTAGCACAAGTAACCTATCTGCCTATTTTTTTTTTTTTTTTTATAGGATAGGGGGCAAACGAGCAGACAGATCACCTGATGGAAAGTAAATACTGCCGCCCATGGACATTTGCAACACCAGAGGGGCTACAAAATGCGTTGCCGGCCTTTTAAATGGGAGTAATGGGAATTAATATAAAATCATTGGTGACAAAGATGTAATAATTACCTTGTGCTTGCTTCCATTAGTGTGCTGGCTGAAAATAGGATTCACAATGAATCTCCTGTATCCAACTTGGAATATCAACTTTTCTTTGCTCTTGATCGGCTCGTCACTGACCCCAGTCCGTTTCAGGACCACATTCATGAGGGACATCTTGTGCTCGTGGGGCAATAAGCCAAATACTGCTATTGGAGTTTTGCTGTTGGCTGAGTGGAAGACCTTCCAGAGGTCTTGACGGACATCTTTTACATGGATGGTTACATAGAATCCATACTGAGAACAAAAAGAGATATTTCAAGGCCTTCATTTATTTAATATTTTATGCAAAAGATAAGACGAGGGGGTTACGAAGGTTACTGCACTACTGTTGGTACTCTGCAAAAAAATCAACAATAATGATATCAACAACTATTTCATAAACTTTAAATGGCTGTTCTTACCATATTCTCAAGACTATCTTCATTTTCTTTGAATATCCTCTTCCTAGTGCGGTCATAGTTTTCAAACTGGAATATGCGTGCATAATCAGCAGGCAAATTTTCTTTTGTATCCCATGCAGAAGTCCTGAATGACTCTAGTCCTCTGTACCTCATGAACCGCTCCCTGGCAGGCACATCCTGAGGTGTATCTACTTCATCAGGGAACTGCTGATCTTCTTTCGCTGCTGCTAGCTTCTGTAGCATTTCATGTTCTTCATGGGCATCTATGGTAGCATCATATTTATCATCAGACACTCCCACCTCTGACTCAGTTACTGACTCAAAGTCATTGACTTCACTTTCTGCCTCCTGGTCAGAGTTATCTTCCTCACAGGACATGAACCTGTCATCTTCGTTTTCTTCGTCATCATCAGCGCTTTCTTCATCTGACCCTTCTCCTTCTACATCAGACTCAACAATCCAGGCAGCTTGATAGTCAGACCAACCTTTGGGTACTTTTTTCACTACCTTTTTCTTAGTCTAAAAGCAAAAATGTAAACAAAATTTTATGAATCTCAACATCAAAAACCCTAATGTCTCTTTAAACGGGAAATAATAGAACCACATACTTATCTAGAACATAGATATTTATCTAGAGCATAGATATTTATCTAGATTAATCTAGAACATAGATATTTTTCTAGATTAATCTAGAACATCAATATATCTAGATTAATCTAGAACATGGATATTTATCTAGAACATCATTATTTATCTATATTCTATGAATTACATATTGGATGAAAAATATGGCAGAAGTATTACATAGCATATTCCAGTAAGTAGCGTAGTACCATATTAGGGTATGATTTTACGACTATACACTCACCTCCAAATTAGACTGCTCAATTTCTTCTTCTGTTGGCCAAGTTTGCTCTGCATCCATGGGATCTGGAGTATTCTCTGCCACAAGGCTCTCTTGCTTCGCTGGATCTGCTACTTGTAACACTGATACTTTTGTAACCTCAGCCTCCATGGAGTCAGATTTCATATTCTCCTTGCCTAAATTTAATGGATGAGGGTCAACTAGGCCATCAATTCGAGACATCTGGAAGTCTCCAAGCCCAGCAATGTGCACCAGCCCATTGACATTTAGAGGCATGCCACGTAAATAACCACTTATCTTCAATGTTCCACTCTCTCCCTCATTATCTGCTACATATTCAATCTCTTCAGCCAACATGTAAGGTCTTTTTTCCCTGTGATGTAATATGTTACGTTTCTGGTTACCAATGCGCCGTAACAAATTCAAACCATCTGAATTCTTGTCCAGCTGTATCACTTTTTCTTCTGGCAGCCATTTGGAAATCAGTTTCTGCACATTTTGCTTTTCAGTTGTACGCTTTTTGGGGTGAACTCCCTCAATGTCCATGGCTGCTACAACTGGGGTAGGCATCCCCTGTGCCATGGACAAGGCCAGGACTTTCTCCCCCCATTCATCAACAGGTTCGTCCAATGCAGAACTCACATAAAGAGCTGTATCGGCTATTTTAAGGACATCTAAGAGTGCAAAGTCATCGTCCACTTCTGGACAAATAAATGAGAACCGTTGCTTGAAGTTTGGTAACCTATAACAACCAGTTAATGTTTAATAAACTGTTTTATCTGTATAATAAAATTTTATGTATTTTTAAGTAGTTAGTGAAAACTTTCAGTGCCACTGAATGTAGGTATGTTTCTTCAGAATTTCTTAATTCACTAACAGCCACACTCAGAATGTCAATGTCCCGTTGGGCAGCAACGTGGACACCGGCGTCCACACATCCATACCATGTGTCAACGTTGCAGCGTCAAATGTTAATGATTAGTTAGTCCCAAGATTGCATATTGCAAAAGAGACTTTTGATCAAATTAATTGAAGAGTTTTTCTAAATTTTAATTCTGTTGACAGACACTAACGAGCCATTATTATTGAATGGATGACTCTGAAGGCTGCAGTAATAAAGGATAAATTCAAAGAAATGAGTCCAACTTACGCGACGTGTATCACTCCATTGTCAGACTCAGTGACAACAGCATTTTCGGAGCACGACTTGAGTATCGCCAGTGCTGACTGCACATCGAGCTGAGCGTTCAAAGGCACCACACAGACCAAGAACGGAGGGTTGCGAGTGCCACCTAACGCACGCTTCTTCGAGAGGACCTCCTCGCGCTTATTCTTACGCAGCTGCAGCGCTTGGTGACGGCGCTCATCTTTCTTGAGGATATGACGATTACGCCGCACAAATTCTTTCACGTTGACCTTCCCTGAAAAAAGACCAGAAGTCAGTAAAAGTTGGGATTCTAATTCTGTTTTCTTGGCTAGTCTAGTAGAATCATAGGAAAATCACATAACAAAAATAGACCTAACCTTTCACAGCCGCCGAAATGCCCCTTTTGGAACGATGGCGTGACTTGTGAGCCTTGTTGCTTTGCTTCAGAGTTCCAGCACGATGAGCTTGCTGCATTTTAACAAATTAAATAACACCGAAGAGGATAACTTTTAAATTATTTCTATTTACTACTCGCACATGGGTAAAGAAAGAGTACAAAACTTCAAACCAAAGTTTGACACTGACATAAGTGACACATAACAGTAGTTTTTTTTTTGACAGCATGCATATTTTGTTTTTTATCACGGCATTGTTTGGCTTTTCGTTCTTGTAATGCTATGGCTATGTCCAAGTCTTCAGTTTTCTATTGATAAAAAGAGAGGTCCTTTGTCTAAGTTTACTTGTATCACAGTATAGAGGACGCCTTAGTAATTTTAATTTAAAAGGAGTCAAGCGGATCTGTTTCCAAAGTGGTGGCAGATGCGATTCCTGTCGGCTACTGCATCTAACACAGTTAAGTAGACAATCAGTTGACATCGAAAAAATTGACAAAAACTTCTATTGAATCCTTAACCCCCTTATTCATAAAAACTTAAACAGCTCTTCAACAATACTTTAGCTTTTGTATCGCTTTGTCACTTACATTGTTTTTGCTGCCGCCATTCGCGTCTTCGCGAGTAAGTAACATAAGACGTCAATGGCTTAAACCTTAATCTATGCTTTAGCGTAGCGTTCGTTTTTTTTTAATAAGGGGGGTTAAAAAACATACAATTTTAAGTAAAAATGTAGTTTTTTTCTAAAAACGTCAATGTGCATCATAAGCACTAAAAGTGGTGCGAATATCTTAGCTTTAAGTCAATTATTTTAGGCAGAGGGCTATGTTCGGTATTTCGCTACGAAATCGAATCAGAAATGAGGTAATCCGTAGGAGAACTAAGGTCGGACGTAGCCCAGCGTGTTAGTAGGTTGAAGTGGCAGTGGGCGGGGCACATATTTCGAAGGACTGATGGCCATTGGGGCTGGAAAGTTCTCGTCTCCACTCGAGTGGGGACCATCCGAGGCCAAGCCCAGCGTGGGACGCCCACCCGCAAGGTGGACGGATGACCTCATAAAGTTCGCAGGGATTAACCGGCCAGCCGCCGCTCTGGAAATGTATGGGGGGAGGCCTATACTCACGGATTGGTTTGTTAAGCTAACAATGCTGGTGTGGCTTGAGACTAAGTCTAGTGCCAGAAATTCAACCACGCTACCTAGGGGGTTGTAGCTTGTAGGAATGCAAATTCTTGCGATAGGTCCTCAGATTCCTACTAAAAGTAGTTAAACCTAGCCTTTGCTTTAACCGTAATCTCAATTTGTATTTGGCAACATTTTCCACGCCAACATCACAGGTCACGTGACGTGACGTTGTGGACGTGTCATTTGCAGACAGCTCGTTGGCGGCGTTGCGCAGGCTCTTTCTCGTAAAAGTCCTATTGGAGTGTTACTAATGAACAAAAGTTGAATGGTTTTAGTCCAATTGATCAGTGAATATTATAGTTAGGATAGTTTTATCGCAATAAATCAAAATGGGAAGTGAGTATCTTCTGAATATCTCTAAATATAGTGTTTTTCTATTTCGACACGTATTATAAATTTTGTGCTATATTGGTGATTGTTAGGATTATGTGCTAAACGTGTAGTTCAATGATCTATTTTTCGTGCTTGCAGTCAAATTTCTGGAGGTTATAAAGCCGTTCTGCAGTATATTGCCAGAAATCGCCAAACCTGAGAGAAAGGTAAGCCACTCGTTTTGTCAGATTATTTTGTAATTTACCTGCATTCTTATATGATATTCGTGCTAAATGTGTTGTTTCTAACTTTAGCAAGCTCTCATTATTTTTATTGAAGGGAATAATGCAGTGAAAGTGAATTCCTAACCTAACATAGCTTTGTAACTGTACATCAGACCAACCTATTTTTTCCTATTTGTTTTACGTTACTTATAACAGAATGTATTGCTTTTCAGATCCAATTCCGTGAGAAAGTATTATGGACAGCAATCACATTATTTATTTTCTTAGTATGCTGCCAGGTGAGTGTTCAATGTGCCACATAATCATTTTTTGGGAGTGTACCCATATGCTCCAATTTCCTTATGTGTCTTCCAAGCAATCATTAGGCAATGTTTTAATGGTGTACACTACAATTAACAGGATCATTTCAAATGAATTATTTACCAAAGTTCAAGATGTCTTCACTTTCTAATTCTAAACCATTTGTTGTGATTATTTTAGCATCTTAGAGTTCAATGCAGATTATTCTCTACAATCTTGAAGATTATATATTTTCTTGTGACAAAACATTGTTTGATGGCTTGTCTTTGTTTTCCTAAACTACTGAATACAAAATATAACAACACAAATGTTAAGAAACATCATAATGATCAATGAAAACTTTTCAGATTCCATTATTCGGTATAATGTCATCAGACAGCGCGGATCCTTTCTACTGGATCCGTGTCATCCTAGCTTCGAACAGAGGAACCCTCATGGAACTCGGTATCTCACCGATCGTCACGTCTGGTCTTATCATGCAGCTGCTAGCTGGAGCAAAGATCATTGAAGTTGGTGACACTCCTAAAGACAGAGCCCTGTTTAACGGTGCTCAAAAATGTAAGTATTGATATTTAAACCCTACAATCAAAGTAAGGTTATCTTTACAGTATTATAAATATTTCTGTTGCTAAAGAATGTCTAGAAATCATCTTAAAACCATTGAGATATGCACTTACAAAAAGTTAAAAACAGCAATTTTATATTAAATTCACCATTTTTCTTTCATGATATAAATATGTCTTTCACAGGCCTTAATATTTTTTAACTATTTTATAGTTTTGATCTTTAATTGTTATGCAACTTGTTCAACCTCATGTCAAAGCACCATAAATCATTTTTCAACTAGAACAAAGCTTTGTAAAGCTATCTCCATTTATCTTTATTCATAGACAGTCTTTACCAAAGTGATCCAGGCCTCCTTTATATCATTTTTAGAGGTTCCCAGTACCTCTTTACTCTTACTTTTCAGCCTGTGTCTATTCACTATCTAATGGGCTCACTCTTATATTGATATAAGTCAAAAAAGAGTTATCTCTCATTCTTAAATTTTTGGGCCAAGTCATTTTGAAAATGAAAGTTTTTAGGTACTTGTTACAATAATTTAAAAAAACTGGTTTGTGGGATGGCTCCTATTGGACATTCACCCTTTCTGTCCTCATAAATTTCCCCTTTTACTTTGTCTTCACTTTCCATTTTGCCTATGTTTTGTATGTAGATTATTAATAATATAATTAAAATATTAAGCTAAACAGACATGTAATTATATTATTACTGTTTCAAAGGAGTTAAGTTATTCTAAGCAACAAGTACTATCTCTTATTCCTAATGAGGGCAAATAGCCAATTTAGCTCAATAGTTTTGTGGGTGGCAGTATGCCAGTTATTTACACCAAAAATAAAGGACACAAGCATATTTATAGTCCAAAATATCTGAATGTAATTCATATCAATGATAAATTATTCTGGGCTTAAGATAATTTAAAGACAGTTTTATTGCTGTTGTATTAGGTACTACTTCACAAAATAAATACAGTATGTTGTATGTTATGAGATATGGTCCTCTGTGCAAAAGTTTTATTTTTACCATATTCAGATAAGTTCGCACTCTTTCTGGCTATACAGAGTGAATGTTTCAAGTGGACTGGAAGGCCAAATCTATAATTATGATTTTGACAAAAACTGAAACTCCTGAATCAGATTTTAAAAAACCTTTTACCCAACCTAGTCTAGCTTGATTCTTAATCTCTCTAAAATGTTGGGTATGATTCGAAATTTTCACACAGGTGTGTCTGCAGCTAAAACTTATACCTCTTCCAAATTAATTAGAATTTCAGTGTTAATCAACAAGTTTTATCTTCCTTGCAGTGTTCGGTATGGTCATAACAGTAGGCCAGGCCATCGTATACGTAATGACAGGCATGTACGGTGAACCCAGTGAAATCGGAGCTGGTGTCTGTCTGCTCATCATCATCCAACTGTTTGTTGCCGGTCTGATTGTGTTGTTGCTCGACGAGCTGTTGCAAAAAGGTAAGCCTTTCTTAAGGTGGGTCTACGCTAGACGAACCGAGCACGAGCGAAGCACAAGCGGAGCCGTTCTCGGCTTCGTCGTTCGTGGCGTCAAGTGTGGACGTACAACGAACCTGCAACGATTACTTCCCTCGAACGTAGTTTTCCGCAGTGTGCTCGCGGCACTTGGCGAATATGGACGATATTCATAATATTGCGGCAGCCGCTGCTGTTGCAGCGATTATTATAGCAGGAGTCAGCAAAAAAGGAAAAAGGACAAGACGATGGGGATCTACAAATCTATATAAAATGAGATCCAAGCAACAAAATTTAGATTTATTTTGATATATATTCAATGAATTGCAAGGAAGCATCTTCGGTCCACATTTCCATGATGCTCGGCTCGAGCGACCGACGTCTGTCACTAAGCACGTCCACGAGCGGACTGCGAGCGCGAACCAAATCCCTTTGTGTTCGTCAAAAAACCGATAACCGGCGGAACGCAAACGAGCACGAACGAAACGCTCGCAGTGCGCTCGTTCGAGGCTTGTAAGTCGGTCCACATTAGACGAATTGTGTTCGGATCGTGCTCGGCTCGTACTCGGCTCGCCTAGCGTGGACGCACCTTTAGAAATAACACTTACCTATTATTTTTGATTTTAAACAGTACAGTACATCTCAATCCTGCTTATGTTAAAACAAGTATTTGTCATTAAAATGTAAGGCTAGATGCGTTCTTGAATATTAATGCCAAAACACGTCATTTTTATCCAATAAGAATACAAAGCATTAAAAAAATATACATATACATAATTATAACATAATTAGAGTGCAACCTTTGGCAAGTTTTAAAGGAGTAGTCAAATCAAATTGGGTCGGAATAACTTATCATGAATTTTATTTTCAGGATACGGTCTCGGTTCTGGTATCTCACTGTTCATCGCCACAAACATCTGTGAAACCATTGTCTGGAAGGCGTTCTCGCCTGCTACTGTCAATACTGGTATGTAATATTATTTAATATTCCACAGCTCTTCTATAGTTTCTAGTCTTGCTTTGTCTTTGGCTAAGCGCAAAAATTTTGTCCTTGAAAATACATATTCAAAACGAATTATTCATATGACAAAGTGGTGGGTAGATCTCGAGAAAAATCTCACAAATTCTGTTAAAAATTAAAATTGATAAAATATTCAGAATTGACAACAATTTATTCTGTCATTTACGAATTAAGTGTAAAAGCAAACTTCTGATCAGAGAGCAAAGGAATTTGAATAGCATCATCAACTGGGGTGGTATTCTCGGTGCTTCACACTTACTTCAATCATCAATATGCTTCTCTTTTAAATAATTGAAAAATGTTATTTGGCATAGTTCTTTTCTCTCATACTACCACAGTCGCAAAGATATTGAATTTTCAAAATCAACTCACCACGATTGAAAGCGCTAACCGGAATACCATAGCTGTTCTTAAAATATCTCTTAATCTAGCATGACATGGTAATTTGGTACTAAGGTTAGGAAGTTAAGAATGCTCGTTGTATCCCCAGGTCGCGGCACAGAGTTCGAAGGCGCAGTGATAGCGCTGTTCCACCTGCTGGCTACACGGCCCGACAAGGTGCGCGCGCTGCGCGAAGCCTTCTACCGGCAGAATCTGCCCAACCTGATGAACCTGCTCGCCACTGTGCTCGTCTTTGCTATAGTCATATACTTCCAGGTAACTTCCAGGTTCTTTGTTTATGTATAGTTTACACAAAAAGACAGTTACCAAAATACCATATTTAAAACAATAAAAGTATGTGCGAGCTTATCTCGAACAAGAGATTACTTTTTGCTCATGGTTTGATAGTAATTTCCACAAAAACCTCTCTACATGTGCTAAGTTAATGTTTTTTTTAAACTCTTCCTTGTTTTCTCATATCTCATCACTTGTTGTGTTACATAACTGTGTATTTCTGTAATAATTGTATAAATTGTATTACATACTTACTGTAAGGAATTTGAAATACATTCAGTTTTTGGCAAACAAATCGCACATCTTCCTGGTATATTGAAAAATATTAGAACCTTACCTGGTATATTCAAAAATAATAGAATTTTATTGTGTTCACTTCTAGTATGTAGTAGTATATTTGTTAGTAGTTTTTTATATTTTTAACTAACATGTTGTTATTTTCCAGGGCTTCCGAGTGGACCTACCCATCAAATCCGCCCGGTACCGTGGCCAGTACTCCTCGTACCCCATCAAGCTGTTCTACACCTCCAACATCCCCATCATTCTGCAGTCTGCACTTGTTTCTAATCTCTATGTCATTTCTCAAGTAAGTTTTAGTGGGAAAAAAAATAATAATATTTGAGAAACTTATTCACACACCATTTTGTATTATAGCTAAGTTTTTATTGATTTTCGTTTTTGCTTTTATTGTAATTTTTCATTGTTTGTTTTTGTTGTACCAAATAAACATTTTTCTATTCTATTCTATGTCGAATGTATGAGTGAGGTTTTAATTCTAACATAATAATGCAGGTTTTATCGATTGTAAAGACGATCAATGAATACTTGCGGGTTCGATTCCTGCTTGCGAATAATAATAAACGATTAGGTAAAAAACATCCTATTATTGACTGAAGCAATTACCTATCTAGTTAACTAGATGAGTAATTGCTTAATCTAGTGACTGATTTACTTCAAGCAGAAGAGGCTCATTGTACAAAATAGCTGCTGCTTGCTGACGAAATACTAAACAGCTCTATTTTAGGAAACATATTTTTATTATTTATTTAGCAATAAACAAACTTGCGCGTCTAACAGTCAATTCTTATTTATTTAGGTAATATTCATTGAAAAACCATGAATGGTGCAAATGGCGGACTTAACTGGTTCAATGCCACAGCACGCACCGGTGCGTTTTAACAATTAATTTTCTATTGTAATTTTTGATTGGCAGCGAATGGGTTAATGCCTTTAAGGCTTTCCCTACCATTCAACTATAGTTGACTATAGCACTATAGTAGTAGGTGCAAAAGTGAGGTAATAACAAAATCGATTTCCTCAGATGTTAGCGGTGAAATTCAGCGGAAACTTCCTAGTAAACCTCCTCGGAGTATGGGCGGACGTCGGCGGCGGCGGTCCTGCCCGCGCCTACCCGGTGGGCGGGCTCTGCTACTACTTCAGCCCCCCGGAGTCGCTCTCCCACATCGCACACGATCCGCTGCACGCTCTGCTATACATCATCTTTATGCTGGGCTCCTGCGCCTTCTTCTCTAAGACCTGGATAGATGTCTCTGGCTCCTCGGCTAAGGATGTAAGTCGAACACTTTGTGAATCGTCTTTTAGGGACTGCAAGTGGTATGATGATAACTTCATGATATTCTAGCTAAAAAAAATGAAATTTATTTATACACATAAAATCTTCCAGAATATAGCATCGAAATGATATTATGTAGGCCTAGCACGAACCGCTAACGTTTTGGTAATCGAAAAGTAACTTTTTGATATGACTGAGAAAAAAAAGTATTGTTGATTTTTCGAGTACCATAACGTTATCGGTTCGTGCTAGGCCTACTGTGTGGAGAATTCTAAACTTTAACAGAACCAACCTTTGTTATTGCAAATGTCTGCATTTTAGACAAGCAATTTTAATAATTTATCTTTTCCTTTAGCTATAAAAAAATGTGCAGTTATTCTGCCAATTAATTAGCCTGCTAATTTGCAAAAAAGTTAAAAGGAAATAAATTGGATTCTTCTATCTTATGATTTTCATACATACATACATTTCTCACGACCATATCCCTAATGGGTTAGTCAGAGGCACACTGACTGTTGCCGTCATGGTGAACGGAACATTCAGGAGCCCACATTTCGCCGAGGGAATTTGAACCCAACGTGGCAAGGGGCGAGCCTACCGCCGTTATCCGGGTTGCTTGGGTTTTATATCGGTGTTTTCCATCACCGGAGAGTTAGCCGCAAATTTTACAATGAACACAAAGTAGGTGTGTTCCGGCCGGATTCGATCTCGGGACCATCGGGTTCCGAGTCGGAGTGTTTAACCACCTTACCTTATGATTTTCATTTCTAAGTTATGGTTTATTGGTAGTTAAGTAGCCTTATATTAACCAAATAATTCTCCCCCAGGTGGCGAAACAGCTGAAAGAGCAACAAATGGTGATGCGCGGCCACCGCGACAACTCCATGATCCACGAGCTGAACCGCTACATCCCCACCGCGGCTGCCTTCGGAGGCCTCTGCATCGGAGCCCTATCAGTGCTAGCCGACTTCCTCGGCGCCATCGGCTCCGGTACCGGAATCCTACTGGCCGTTACTATCATCTACCAGTACTTCGAGATCTTCGTGAAGGAGCAAGCCGAGATGGGCGGCATGAGCACGCTGCTCTTCTAACTTTAGAATTGCGACGCGAGAGAACAGCTGTGTGCGGTCGGCGGGAGTAGAATACACACTCTGTAGACATTTGGTTGGAAGTTTTTGAATTTTTCTCTATTAACTTATGTGAACTGAACTCGCTATCGAGGTTTTCGTACTTGATATTCTTTTGAAAAGGTTAAAACCAGGCCATAGGTACCCGGTATGATAGCTCTTGTATTTCTTCATCTCTCACGTTTTTCGTGTCGGGAAACAAAATAATAATCTCAGATTTTTAATCCTGATAACCAACCTCTATGACGCTTCAATTGATACAGAAGAAAAAGTTTTCTTTCCAGCCAGTGTTTACGTCATAGAGCAAACGTATTTCACTGAGTCTCCGGACTTGTAGGCGACTGACTTTGTTTTTTTTTTACTTTGTAGCGAATATTCGGCGCGTAGCTGTTCCCTCGCGCAGTGTGTTTGCGGCGGCGCGTGGGTTATGTGCTAATTTATATGAGATGAACTTTATAATAAAATAATTACGAGAAGTACAGACGTTGTTTTTGTGAACATCCTTTAGTCTCGAGTAGCCTTAATACGTTGTTTCTAGTTACTAAGACAACTATCAGATTTTGTTAAGAAATCTTACAAACTTAAATATTTAAGTTGGTAAACTTAAAATTTGTAAGACAATGTTGATTTGTATATTGTGTTGTGAATATTGTTGACGCATGTCAGATAGCTATTAGATGCACTTTCTGTTCGTGTTGGATCAATAACTATGTGATAGATTATATTAACACATTACCACACATGACAAACAGTAATTTTTAATTAAACATTTTAGAACAGATTGTTTTGTTTATTTTTTTCGTATTTTGATTGCTATTATAGTTTATTTTCCTCAAAGTATTTACTAGTCACTCTGATTATAAAACGTTATGAAACAGGTTTTCTATAAAACAACTTAGTAGTTTTGTTATGTAACTTTATTCTCCTCACTAAACATGCAAATACAAGACAAAAACAATTCACGATTCTTTCAAACCGCAACTAAAAATTACACGACTAAATAAGATTGGTAACAAAATATATTTACACGAAAGAAATAAGATTGCTGCTCAAGCAGTCTTTGTATTTGAGTACTCTGTTATTTATAAGTACTGAAAGCAGTTGCTAACGGAAGGAAGGAATTAAAGTAACAACCCACATTCACAATATTTTACAGTAATAAAATAAATGCCTATCACTGTATTAAGTTAAGGTCACTTCTATAAAACCAAGGAACTACACTGTGTTGGGTAGTCAGCATAAAAACTAAGTGGCCATTCAAAATGATCAAATAGGTCCCCAATTCAAAAACTGCAATCTAAGTTGATCACGACGTCAAACTCATGCCGACCTATAAGGTGTATTTTTGCTCGAATTGGCAGAATGAAACAATGTGACGGTAAGTTGGATATCTTGTAACATTTGAGGAAGGCATCTTATCCCCGCAGTACATTTTTTTACCTGTTTTAGATTTGAGTAACGCTACAAACATTTCGAGACTTTATTACTGTTCTATATTCGATATTTTCGAACAGTACAGATATTATTGGCTACTTAAAAGGTCACATGCTTCAGATGCTAACGATACGGACAAAAGCCCTTCGAACTACCTATTAAGTGAATTCACACTGCGCAGTTCTAAGCGCCAGGCAACCAAACAACGCCTAACGGTTCTTTGCCCACATACTATAACGGAAACGGTACAATCGAAAGTAGTTCTGTCCGAAAACTGCGACAGGTGTTGGATCGAAAATTTGTTACACAAGATGGATGTATTGTGTTGACAAATCTCATAATTGAGAATGATGGTAATTATAGGTAACATTGCTCTGAGTGTTCGATCGTTTGAAAAACGTACTGAAATCATCCAAGTGATTGATGAAAACGAAGAAATGGTAGGTCATACGAGATGGCTAACACCTACTTGCTTGCACATACATGCCAGGTTCTATGCAATGAATCAAATGATTTCAAGATAGTCAAGGTAATTCCAGTTACACAAGGACATGCAAGACACATACGGGGCTAAGTATTTTTTTCTCCTAAAATATAGTATTTCATGGTGGTGTTAATTCCACAGTTTGATAAGTTTTGCGTTTTCGTTTAAGTTTTAAAAATACGTGGCGACAGTTACAACAGTAGGGTATACATTTCAATGTATTTAGGTTTTAATATGTTAATAATATACCTACGTTTAAATAAAGGCATCTGAAGTTCCAGGTAGGACCTATTTCTGGTGGAGTTAAGTTACCGTAATTAATGTTAACTAGTTTACCGGACAGTAGTTAAGTTTCTAATAAATCGATAGATAATTATAACCTACAATTAAGGTTCATTTAGGAAAACTCGCCTAATTTACGATAGGAAACAGCGGCATTGCTATCTAAGTTTTATCTTACGAAACAAACTGTTGTCGGCAATTTATGCTAAAAAGTATAATTAATTAATATTATTTAATATCTTCTTGCTTTTTAAGTTCCTTTGAATTAAATAATGCTCTCGGTAACAAGAATAATAGAACTAGATAGCCTTGAATTTCGAAAGATATGCTAGACACTACTAGTAAGTATTTAGATTTTCATTGAAATAAAACAAATATAGTTTCGAACGGGCAGATGATTATGGCGTGAAGATGTCCAAGACATTTATTGGTCCTTTTATTTTGGCCGCGGCTAATTATTTTTCATCTGGTGATTCGGCACTTTACAGCAATTTCCGTAGTTTGTTTTGTTTCAATGAGAAGGGTTTGCATAAATACCAGAAAACAGAAAGATTCGTTTCATTTCAAAGGGAAGAATGAGATTGATTTTATTATACAATAGTTCAAGTTTAGTTCAATTGAGGCTGAAAGAATACAGGAAATCTACTTACAGCAAAACGTAACTAAAGAACGTAAATGTTTACTAATGTAAGTATGTATTCTAATCACAGTTCAAACTTCTGCACCCTGCTGACCCTAAAGGCAAAATACAACATTTAAATCACGGTTATCGGCCATTCTGCTTACTTATTGCGATCCGGATTCGATCCAATCAGGACTGTTCCGTTCTGTAACAGCGACTAGATCGCTGTTAACCAACTTTCGAATCATTAACAGTAAAATAACAATAAATTGAAGTTGCAGTCACTAAACACAAATTGGATCACTATAAGCGTTAGACCTGGCTACGATATTCGCTTACTCCGAGCTTTGAGAAAATTAATCTGAGATCTAGTTACTCTGTTTATCATCTTTAAAATATAATTTAAAAAGGCAATCTTTTGATTCTTCCTCAACTCAATCGTCGTCCCACTTCATAAAATCACACTTTTCAAGTGAAGAGTAATCAATTTCTCAGCTTACAACCTTGGTTCTTCTATCATAAATCGATGAAACATACCCCTAGAGTTCAAATTTTCTGTCTTGCCCAGATCGATCTAATAAAACTGCTTTATATTCAGCGAGGTCGATCGCGAAAAAGGCATTCACAAATTAGGAAAACCTTAGTCATTTTTAGATTCAATACCTAATAAAACTTTCTTTCTGATAATTGTATTGAATATAAAATCGAAGTATAATCAAAAAGCATTTAAACCCTATATTTTTATTGCATTACAGTATATACAAAGCTAATTCTAAGTCTAGTGCATGTATGTTGCCTCTGCACGATTGAGTTATAGGTAGTCTGTTTCATATACTTAGTTAGGTGATCTTTAAAATTATGTATTTTACTCATTACC
The DNA here is from genome assembly GCA_950022985.1 of Udea ferrugalis. NCBI lineage: Eukaryota > Metazoa > Arthropoda > Insecta > Lepidoptera > Crambidae > Udea > Udea ferrugalis. The sequence goes on from OX465521.1 coordinate 3,978,925, forward strand.
AAAATTAAAATAACAAATAAAAACTAAACGAAATATCAATGCAGAAAACATTTATTAGATTTAACAACATATCCGTGAATGGAGAAAAGAAAACAAAGAAAAAATAACTTTAAGAATAACAGTGCCAATTATGTACTAACTGTGAAGAAGTCAGTTCAGAAACCGAACGCGACCCGCTGCAGACAGCCGCCCATCACAGTCTAAAGATAATGCAAAAACTTGAATTCCCTTATCTAATAAATGATCATTTGAAAATTCGTAAATACGACTTAATTTAGAAAGTTTATCATTCAAATAGTCATTTTCAAAAATTAAACTAGGTACACAAACGTCTAAAAGATGACTGAACCAATAATATAATAAAATATACTCTAAAATATAACAACAAAAATCAATTTAGAGGCGCACCAGGCAACTAGCCGGACCTTATTATGTTCTATACTATAACTAGTGATTTCGCTAATTCAATCTTGTATCATTTTGTACATGTGATAATAGCACTTAAGAATATTACTTCTACATCCGAACTTAGTCAAAATGGTAATTTAGAATATAACTGCCGGTTGGTCGCGGCGATTACGCAACTGAAGCGCTCGAGTTGCCTCGCAGAAACTCTAGGAAAAATATATCTATTCCAATCCAGTTTCACTCGAACTTCGTCTTCACAAGACTAGTTCATCGTCAAATGAATGATTCAGTCTTTATTCTTTCCAGAGTGGCTGGTAAGACAATCGTTTTAATAGCATACATTCGCAATAGGCATATTTCGAAAGCCATCCCCTACCAAACGCACAGGACTGTCATTCTCTCAGATACATCAACGAGAGTATGCAATCATTTTCTTTATAATCACAATCACCCACGGGAGATATTTATTAATGTTAGCCGACAGGTTTTAGTGAGTTAATAAACGGATCCCCAGTCGGTGCATCGTTGCATCGTCATTCGCGAAACTAATAGATGAATTTTGCACACAAAAAGCGGGCGCAACGCGAACTCATAGCGTGAGTCGTGTCATATCCAAAGCGATCGCGTGTTAAGCAACCGTCTCAATCTCCTCCTGAATGGAAGGAGTCTGGTCGGTTGAGGCGAGGGCTTTAGGCGGATTCGTGTAGGGTAATGTTTTGAGTTTTCTGGCTTCGCGCCGTTGTTTCTTCTGCTGCATGACGAGTCGGAGTTGTTCTAGTTTGCATTTGGTTTTGGTGTTGTCGAGTTCGAGGGTTTTAGCCTTGTTGCACTTGTCGCGGCAGTCGGGCCCGCAGGAGCAGGCGAGCACGCGGCAACGGCGGCACAGAGGGTCGGCGCACGCGCACAAAGGCTCCTCTAGCGTCGCGCATGTGTGCTTCGGCTCTTTCTGCAATTTGAAACGGCTCATTAGAATTGACGAAAAGATGCCCGTAAAAGTAGAGGAGGCGCATAGTGTGTGTCAGGATCGTAGCAAGTGGAAAGGAGTGGTCTCTGCCTACCCCGTTGGGAAAGAGGCGTGATGGAATGTATGTATGCCCTTCGGCTAGGGAAAAAACCCCAGAAACTCCCTTCTCTTACTATACAAAATTGTGGTTTGATTATTAGTGATTAAAAGAAAATACTGAATTTGAATATGCACTTTCCGGGGCAAAACATAAAAAAAACGGTGAATTTACGGTCCAAACGAAATCAAAATGACCCTGACACTCGGCGCGCAGGTATGAAAGCCGCCCGTGTTTACTACTAAAATACCTACTTCAATTTCGTCTTTGCACAAATAACTAACCCTGAATCGTTATATTTTATTAGAAAACAAATTGTTGAATAAAATGTAAGATCGGTTTAAGTAGATTTGTATCAGGGAGAAAAATGACCGCAAATGAGGTGCCTCCCCCTGGCGATGGGTCACCTCATATTGTGCTCTATCACAACAAGTCACATGACCTTATAAGTGCCAATGAAACACCGTAATGGTGGGCGGTGTATTGATAACAAAATATAAAGTTGTATCGACACGATAAGGATGCTTAGCTTCTAATTTCGACCTCATCGACGCGATAAGATCGGTGAACGAAATAGAGGTCAAATGCTAGCTAATGCATGTATCTTTGAATCGAGAAATCGTAAAATTTGGGGGCTTTGGTTGCAATTCCCTGGTTAGGCAGTGTCCTGATCTCCAATTACTCGCATTTGGCAACCAAACATAAATGTAATGAACGAAGAAATAAGCTGATGAATTTCTAGTCTCCGGACGTTATGGTCCCAGTATAGGCTCGCCCCCAGGCGGTATCTACCCATTACAATATATTATCAAAGTAGTGACTGTAGACCGTGCTGGACTGGGATCGAAACGGCTGAAGTCGATCGTTATCTACTTTCTGTATAAATGAAAACGAACTGCTAAATGTGCAACACATTATTTTTGTTGTTAAGCTTAAAACTCGAGTGCCTGGACCAACTCAACAAATTTTTTGTAAGTCTGAGATAGAATTCAAGAAAAAGAAAATTGCCCGAAAAAGTAGAATACCATTTTTTCATTGAACTGGCACTCCAATCGATAGACCAAAACGACGATGATAGCTGCTTTTGACAAAACTACATCTGGCGGTTCAGTTACGAAATTATAAATAGTTGTTTGCCTGTTTACACCAAGGTTCTACCATAGAGGCACCTTATGTGGCAGACATTAGACCCATTTTGCAATGGGTTTGTAAAGGTTGATGTGATCATCGGCATATTATTAAAGAGTGATGTTGAAAATTGTATATCTTACCGGCGTCAAGCCATACGGCGGAGCTGCACATAACAAATCATTCAATATGTGAATAATGGTCGAGATGTCCCGCTTCGGCCGGCCGTACCTGAAAAACGAAATAAACCAACTCAGCTTGACACTTTGAACAATGGACTAGAAAATTCTTGCTTTTTGTTTGATTTGTCGAAAGTTTGTCCAAGACCAGCTCTTTATACACACTATTACGGCATAATGACCTACTTTACAAATAGGTACACGTTAGATATGCGCTTAGAAGGCGTAATTGGTAGTTCAAATAATATTTCAGTCATTTTATATGCATTTTAATGAAATTATACTAATGATTGATGTACTAAGTTTGGAGGGCCTTAAAACACGTTTTTAGTATTGAATTAGGGTCTCAAACATGGGCTTCTGAACTGGGAACCTTCTTCAGTTTTAATATAATAACTTAAGATAAAAGGGTAGATTTATGATAAGACCAATGGTATGGTATGGTATTTAGTTAGAACAGTACAACAGGATCAACTGACAACATAATGTTCTGAAATAATTCATAGTTTGGTCAATGTCAGTCCTATGAAATAGACTTTGTCTTCAACACAATCAATTCCTTTCTTGTTTTGCCCTTCAGTTATCTATTCAAAGCCTACCTAGCTAATAGTTTTCACATATATTTTAGACATCCTGCTGGACTATTGATAGAATGTTATCTACATGCCTGTACGGCAATGGCGAACTATAGCATAGTATTAAAGATAGCACATAATTATAATTAAGCAGTGTCCTAAGCAAGCACATAGTATTAAAACACTTTTTTCATGGGAGATAACCTCTACTTCCTGGTGCATTATCTGTAAGATATTGCTTGAAGCAATAAAGTTGTTAAATTCTACAATGACCCACTAATTCCAGTAATTAAAATGCGCGTCTGCAGTGTTCATGGTAGACCAGACATTCCGTCCTTACGCAGTTACACACGCATCACGTGTGTATAAATTTTATGCCAATATTTAAAAGATATTTACTTATATATTTCTGTATTTCTCTTAGGTTCGGCGTGTATTCTGGCAAAGGAGGCTAGAGTTTATTTGCAAGCTGTCTAGTCTCTGTGTCTATTGATAGAAATAAACACGCGCATATTCCGAATGAGTATATCACACGTGCTAAATCGCTATCTACAAAAGGCCTTGTCTACAATGTTTCATAATCATAACCTAACAAAATAAACAATGACAGTTAAAAACAAGAAATTTATATTTACCTATCCTGTAATGCTGGATTTAATGTGCCCGAAAATGTCCCTGAATATATTCCTTTGCCATGATGCTTCATGGACTCTATCACAGCCCCAGGGCCTATCTTCGAGCGCACCGCCTCCTCTGCACTCCTGAGATCAATCTTGTTTGTCAATACCTCCTTTGACAACTTCTTCAGTTTCTGAGTTAAATTCTTCGAAGCCTCTATAAGAGCTTTCGTGTCTACTGGTGGAGTTGGTGAAGCTCTTTGTGGCTTCTTCGGTGCATCTGGTGCTTTGAATGCAACTTGTTGTTTAGACGTGGACGGTGTGGCATCATCATCAGCTTGACCACTACTACTGGGTTGGAGAATTAACTTCCTAGCATTTGTAATGAAGGGGTCTGTCCGGGATGTTGATGGCTGTGCCAAGTTACTGTCTTGCTTTATCTGCATTCTTTTCTTATGTTTGTTTACCACGGATGCCATAAATGCCTTCTGCTTACTCTGGCCTATAGGATGCTTGAATTTTGAAGTCTTATGGAGCAAATATTGGAAGCGCTTATTCTTCAGAGGCTCGTTAATGCTTTGGAAGGAAGGTAAAGTGCCAGCTGTGGTCTCCTGGACCCCATGACTAGTTGTAGCCAAATTTGATATTTCCCTGTCCATCATAGACTCATCTTGTTCCTCAAACAGCCCCTTGTCAATAGCACTGTTGAACAGATTCTCCATTGGATATTCATCTATAGTGCTTTCGGCAAGGAATGAACTTTGGTCAGCAAAATTGTCACTGTCATCACTAAGAGAACTGTCAGGAGTCATTGATGATGTAGAGGGACATGGCTGGTCACTGATGGCACTTGTAGAAGGAATCACATCACTACTTAACTTGCTTTGCGATAACAAATCTATCAAATTACTTTTTACTGAGTTAACTAGAGCAGCCTCCCTGCTCTCGGAGGTAGATGCGTCTATTGGACTAGACACTAAATTTGACAAGGATTTTATTGGAGACTGTTCATTTTCTAAAGAGGTGCTAGACAGATCTGACAGTGTGCAGTTTGTGGTGTCCATCGATTCATCTTTATCATCACTTGAATCAGATTTTTCTGCATATTTTTCATCTGCCATTGACCTGTACAAATCAAATGCATTCTGTAACATTTCCAAGTCTTGTTTCTGTAAAACATGTATGTGGTTTCCTTGTTTGGGCTTGTCTCTGTCTTCTGCAGTGTCATTAGTGTCGGAGGCTTTCTGTGGAGTGCTCTGAGGGCTGGGTGTTTCCCTGGCTTCACGACTGGCCCTGGCAGCTGAGGTGGAGGCTTTTGTGGGTGTGGAAGTACGAAGGGAACGGGAACCGCTAGAGGAGTTCAGTGTGGACAGCTGTAACTGGATCAGCATCATGTGGTCTCCTAACCGCATTGTCAGGTTTAATGGAGACTTCCCACTCAAGAAATCATTTACTTGTGTGTCATTCAAAGATTCTAATGCCTGCATGACAGAATTCTCAGGTCTTTGACTCTGAAAACAAATGGAAATTGCAAACATCAACACAGGCTTTAATTAAATCAATAATTAGCATTAAACATGTTCATTTGAGATAAATGGCCTTTGATTAGTTTCACATTGTTATGAAACACGTGATTATCATGAGGTGGTAGATTTCGAAACATCAAGCCGTGCTTACCAGGAGGCCCGTCTCGACGCTCGGCAGCAGGATGACTCGTGCGCCGTCCAAAATCCCATTCTCGTCGAGAGTGCCCTCCCTCAGTTGTCTGGAAGACAAACGCACGTCAATATCGGAGTCAAAGGACGCGGATGCGTCATCGTATCGACGCAACATTATTTCCGAGATGTTTGACAATAGATGCTTGGCGTCCCAATTTGTACTCACCTTTCGCGATGCAGGAGGCATATCCGATCCTTAGACACTTTCAGCTTCTTGGAAACTAGTTTTTTTAGGTGTTCCACTGTACTTTTACCGTTCAAACTGATAGAGAAGTTACCACCCGTCGTCGTTTGTATATTCAGCGTTATGTCCGTAGTTTGAGGCGAGCCACACCCGTACACTTCTGTTCCAGTAGCACGTTCCATATTTTCCACATAAATTACACTAGAATTTTCACTATATCACTATTATAATGGCGCAAGGCTTATCTTAAATTACACAGCTATTTTATTGCAGGATAGAAATAACAGGGTCACACGCCAGACCCCCAGATTTTGATGTGGCCGTCGGTGTGACCAGTCGCGTTCGCGATATCCCGTTAACTTTTTTCACTACAACAGCTGATGCGAAGCTTTGCTTTTTTCATTCCGTTTCATCCGATTTTTCACCTTTCGCAGGAAAACCTTTATCTTTTCATTTAACTGGCTATATGCAGGAGTCAATTATTTTACATTAAAACGTTAATTCATATTTCCAAAGGTATTTTGCTAAGATTTGAAGTTTCATCTCAAATTATCCATTGTTGACAGTAAGACACCAAGCTTCCAGTTCGTAGAACGGAGCATCAATGTCAGTTTACGTCATACGAGTGCAGTTTCAGCTGTGTGCGGGAAATTTAAACCTCGTGACGTCATCCTTTATTGAACGCGCTGTTGTGTGATTTGCACGCTTGTATTTTTTTCAATAGTGGAACCACAGACACACAGACTAATTAGAGAACAAGTTCACAGACAGCACATTTACATGCACTCTAAAACAAATGAGGTGCATTTACAATACAGTACTTTTTTTTACAAGTACAACTTCTAAAAATTAAGTATCTGTTTGTAATGGTTTGTAACGTTACCTACCAGCTTGTTTTTTTATCATCACGGAAAAACAGAAACCCGTTATTGCGCACCAAAGTCTTTGTCTTGCTATGCAAAATCATTGAACCGAGGATGATCAATGTTCTGTTCCGCTTTGTTTATTTAATTAATAATACGTTCACTTATGCACATAACTAACTAGGTACGATTGTTAGGGCACAGGTTCGGCATGCGTGTACGGACGGATTTTAAATGATTGAACTACCTACTCTCTTTCTCTTTGATTAAGCGTCCTACTTACTGTGGTACCTACCACAATCAAATAACCAGAGTTTACAAATATCTGTTTCATTAATTAACATTGGTACTGGTACGGGAATCGAACCCGTGACCCTCTGAGTAGAGTAAACGCCCCCTTCACTTAGAACTTCACGAGCTCACAACAAGTAGAGTCCCGACTCTACTTCTGTGTACAGATGCAAGTAGTAGGTACAGTTAAGGGCTCATCAGGCTATACCCATTTCCTTCTATCTTACTTTTCAAATGACATGTCTTTGCAACAGAGCAAGGATGAATAACCGGAAATAGGTAATGGCTTTTTATGTCGAGTTATATTTCTTACTTGGAACTTTGAACAAAGACTTTCATACAAAGCTATACTATCCCGCCGTCTTCAAGAGGGAATTCCTAAAAAGCCGTTTTTTGAGGCTGTACGATATTTTTCCGAATTGTTATTTTCTAGATTCAAGTTCAGTTTGTGCTGTGCGTTGATCATCTCATGACAAAAGAGTTTTGACGCCACGAAACAAGGCTAATTCGTTTCGCGTCTGTTTCATCACCTCTAAAGGACCTTGTTTCTTTTTACTTAGGTAGTCAGTCATTTACCTTCAGCTGCATTCTCAAAACGTCAGTGACTTCCTAAATTAACGTTGCCTCGCCATATATCAGTAATGGCGATAAGTTTAAAGAGGATCCAACGTTTTTGTATGGGCTCTGGCATACCTACTTATCCGCCATTCTGAAAAAAACATGTTTCGGCGGCAAGTCATGAAACGCTTAACAATCGAAAGAAGAAATGATTACAAAAATGTGAAGGCACCTATCTAAGTTTTTGAGATATTTGAGTCAGAAAACGAAAAAAATCAGCAGCAAACACGTAGGATGTTCTTTGAGCAGTTTACAAATTGATGTAAGCCTGGGGAAAAGCCTTGTAGGTACGCCAAACATTCTGATGATGATCAACTAGAATTGCAATCATCAACTGCAAGAAAGAAAACACATATTTTTCTGAACCCACTTTATTACCCCAGCACCAGCCAGTACAAACAACAAAATTAACAGCTATCACAGTGTTGTTACTTCTTATAACGTTATTTACTTAGAAAGTAGGACGAGAGGCGGTTCTGTTTTGAATACAGGAGCGCGACTCAGAATCGCTTTATCGAACGATTCAGTTATTCTGTACCTATCGGTAACTGAGATTGAAATAAATAATGTTTGGGAAATTAACAATATGTATAAACTTATCTATCACAATCACTAAATTCATGCATCACATTATACAAAGTCGAAGATGAAGAAAATTAAAAAAAACAATCATTTAGTAGTAATTATTATGTCAATTCGATGTTAAGCAAAAATGTTAAAAGTAACATTCATAAAAGTTTATTCATTCTGCGTAACAAATCTTATAAAATAAATAAATATTACAAGTTATACATAACCCTACCCAGCATTCAAATATTCTATAGCTAGCTTTTTATCTACTTATTTAATATAGTTTACGTATTTGATCTTTTCTTTTTAATTCAGTAGTAAGCCATACAATAAAGTTATATTGTTTGTACTACAAATATAGGTAAGAGGATCACAAAGATTTTAATGTCCTCAAAATAAATAAATTAAAAAGTTGCACTTAAATTGTACCTTTCATTGTTCACTTTACTGGATTTATTCACAACAAGATATTTATAAATTACTTGTTTAATAATGAGGTACGAATCAAAAACGTATTCGGTTAATTAACGTCATTTTCTTTATCAAAACCAATAACAACTCTGAAACATAGCAAAGGGCTGTTTGAATATGTTTCAAGTTCTTTCCATTTCTCTCATTATTTTATAACAAATGGGCAACAGACAAGAAGCATTTCAGAGAAAGGTACAGATCTGCCAATAGTACAGTCATGTCCCTCACGTTAAAAACATTAGACCTCTCTTTTTACTTAATAGTTCTTCTTATTATTGATCTGACGAAAAGAAATTGTGACATTTTGTGACAGTAGGTAGGCCAATTACTTATAACAACAAATAACATACCCTACTAAAATACCCTTTTCAAGCTAACATATCTACCTTTCTCTCTAAGATACATCACCACTGCATGAACACACATAAAATAATATACATGAAATTGGTATTAGTGGTTATTTTTGAATTACATCACGTCTGTTATTTTTTCCCATTTTGCCATTTTGCGCTTCATACATTTCAAGTTTACTCAGTCAACGATTTCGACTATACAAAAAAAGACGGTGGTCAGAGGCATTCCGACAGTTATAACCCGAGTTATACCGAAATGCCACTGAAATCACTTTTGACGGAGCAGGCCTACCGCCTTTTAACAGGTTACTTGAAGTGTTTGATAAAATAAAGCTTAAAAAAATTGAATTGGAACATTTGATTTTAGCCCCAAAGTACTGATGAAACATTTCTGCGAATAACTTACCACATTTACTTCTCACTAACTACCTAACTGAGTTATGATTACACTGAGAAAAAGGACAACTGAACCATGTTTCTGATTTTAACTTTCATTAAGAGGAAACAAATTTTGTTTCAGGTAAAAAAAATATGCAAGTCACTTTTGCTAACTACCCAACATTTTTTCAGTGTAATGAGCAATGATATTATAATAAAGACGTAGATAGGTTACTTGTGGTAAATAAGTGGCACCCGAAATCAGAACTTTTCGTACACCTGAGCAAATTGTTGCCAGTTTGAGCGCAACATGTATATTTCTCGTTTACGCTCTAGTCAATAATCATACTATCTTGTTCACCCGTTATAACACGGCCAAATTAGCTACGTCGTACTCCGTGGACAGTTGTCGACTTTCCGTCAGTACTAACATAACCTATCTACGTCTTTTTTATTATAATATCATTGGCAATGAGGGTATATTCAATCACGATCCGAATTCTTGCGTGTCCGCGTCAATTTCTTCGAAGATGAAAGAGCCGCGCCCGTCCATTTGTAGGTAGAAGTCGTGGTGTTTCCAGAGAGACTTGCGATGCGACACCGTGAACAGCGAGATTCCCATCTGTGGGGGATAAGATAAGATAAGAAACACTTTATTGCACCCAAACAAAACAGATTGATTAACTAACAAGAAAAACATTTTGACTATAAAATGTTCTTCTTGTTAGTTAATCAATGTAGACCTACTATCTATCTATTTAGGCGGTCTTATTGCTAAAAGCAATCTCTTAGAGAGGAGATATATATTATTTAGCACTTGATTGAAGATTTTACGGCCCAGCTTCCATTTCTATGAAGCAGTTTTGAAATTGTGACGTTTTATTGATTAGGGTTGAGGCGATAGGTAATCCATGATCGTTTTCACGTGTCGTGCCTACTCCATTATGAATCAATTTGTATAACAAAAAACGCTTATACTGGCACTTTAGGCTTTGGTGATATTGCTGATAGGGCTGAAATTATAGTTAACGTTTAGCTAGAATAGTGATAGCTCCACTAAACTTGGGTTTGGGTCCACACACCAGACCACTTCGGTCTAAAGACGTACGTGTCGTGTCTGCCTAGGAAACACATATTTGCTCTCTTCTATAAGGGGATTAGAGCATTTGTCATTCGAGCAAGGCTCAGTCTTCTCCTTTTTTACTTACAAGTTTTATTGCGAATTGAATTGCCGCACGATTTGTACAGAATTTCAGATTCTTGAATGAGGAGGAAAATAACCTACCTTTGAAACAATACGTAATAGGTTCGATGAAACGCGTTTTAACGCATTATATCCGCAATTGTGTTAATATAACATATCATGTTAACATGTACAGTCAACAGCACATCAGGTTACCCCATTTCCATTCTTTTCTCGCTCTTGCCAAATATCATTTCTCTGCAATGGAGCAAGGAGGACTGTACGGAAATGGGTAGAGTGATGTGCCATCCACTGTACTGTTGTTTACCTTTTTGCAGTACTGGTACATCTGCCCCTCCACATCCACGGAGACGGCGCTCGTGCACTCGTCCAGGATCGCGAACTGCGGCTCGTGGTAGAACAGGCGCGCCATCTGGTAACAACCCGTGACAAAGGGTTAGGTATTGTATTTTGACCCGACGTTTATTGAGGCAATTGCTTGTGCTCACTCGAAATCTGTTGTTTCTAAATGCTAATAATTTACTTATTAACACACAGAATAGGATATTATTACCATTAACATGTTTTAGCAATTTTTTAAACTGAATACACTTGTTAAAGGACTTAGTTTGTGACAAAGAAAGAGGAAAAAAGGATGAAAAACCATATTTACATTAACCCTTCAACTGGTACTGGCAGAATAGTTGCCACCTTATATTAAACCTTATGATTGAAATAGAGTCTAAAATCAATTAAAATGGCAACATAATATAAACTGATTAAAGGGTAAAGATAACAGAACAGAGAAAAATAACTTATTTACTTACATCATTACATAATTATGTGCGATTATAACCGCATTGCAATCCAGTGAATTTTAAATTTAATTCTGTTGCACACAAAAAAACTCAGATTCACAACCTTTGCGTTCGAAAGTATGCGTTCAACTGTAGGCCTAGCACGAACCGCCTACGTTTTGGTAATCGAAAAGTAAACGATCCTTTTTTTCTTTTTCGTATGACTTTCAAAAGAAGAAGTTTAGTATCGTTTACTTTTCGATTACCAAAACGTTAGCGGTTCGTGCTAGCCCTACTGGTCACTGTGGACTTGACTTAAGAGGTTTAATTAGGAACGGTTTGATTGGTTAGGGTTCGTGCTAGATCGAAGGACAAGTATGAAATTACTGCATTCTTAACGCGAACAGACTATAGTGTATTATGAAGTTATACTCCCAGCGATTCTAAGTTTCTCTCCACCGGACAGCGCGTCCATCCATTTAGGGAATATGCACTTTGAACAGATGAGCGTCATATTATTTTTTTGACTAGTATTTTGAATTCTTATTACGACTCTATCAATATTTCCTAATTTTATTTCTTTGTAGATGTAAAAATAATTATTGAAAATTGCAACAAAATGTGGGAAATTCAAAGTGGTTGAAACAGAGTGGGTCGAGTGTGACGTCTGTCAAAGGCGCGACAAGAAGAAGAATTCAACAGTTTGCAGGTTACATTTGTGTTGTCATAGACTCGCGTGACGTCGAAGTCCATGACAACGGAGCGCGCCATAATGGAGGCGTTTGGAACGCTTGAAAAAGTTTAAAATTTGTAACACTTTATAAATATACTACATTTTGTATTTTTGGTGATGAATATTATTAATCAGTCATAAAACGATATAAGCTATAATAAAAAAATATAAAAAAGAACAGTGCATATTCCCTATTAAAGCTAGTTAGTAGTATAAAGTCCACTCACAGCGATTCTTTGTTTCTCTCCACCGGACAACACGTCCATCCAGTCCTCCACGGCGTCCCAGCCGCCATCGCGCGCGCTCAGGTACGATAGTTGGACGATTTCCAGGAAACGATTCAGTTGTGCGTCTGTACGCCCTCGGCGGACCATTTCTTCACGGGTTTGAGGGTAGATCACCTAGGATTAGTAACAATTTTATTGAAAGAACAGAGGCTAAAAACTTAGGAGAAAGAGAGGATAGAAATGAGAAACACAAAACGGGATATCGGCAGTATTGAACATTTTGTATGTTGCACCGAAAACGGTATTTAGCAAACTGGTAGATAATGCATTTGAATTGAGTACAGTCAACAGCACATCAGGTTACCCCATTTCCGTTTTTTCTCTCGCTCTTGCGGAATGTCATTCCCTTGCAATAGAGCAAGGAGTACTGATCGGAAATGGGTAGCGTGATGTGACGTCCACCGTACATTGTTTCGTACCCATTTGCGCATTGAAAAATGAATAAATACTGCACTATAAATTTCACTTTGCGAACGAGAATTTAATTTGTCTTTTGTAACATTTGCGCATTAAAGATATTCAATAGCGACCGACAGAGGTTGCAGTTTTGGTTTCGGCCACAAATCGGTCGAATCTATCAAACATCGAACCGATATTTTATGAACCCAAGAACTGCATTCGGCTGCATGCGTTTCATAGCCACTCGACTTACATGCTACACTTGTGTTTAATGTGCCTAAAAATTTGTACATATTTCGTCATAGTTGACATACGGAAATCCAGGAATAATCTGTTTCACATTTTACTCTCTTTTACTAGCTACACACACGATAATAGACACGCTATACACTCATCCCAGGTTGTGGAAGTTTCGCGTTTAGATACTTTATTTTACTCAATTATTTATTTTTAGACCATTCAACATAGTCACAATCACTGTTTGTTTAACAAGTCAAAACTTCTATGTAGTAGAGAAATACAGGTTAGTGCTAGAAATAAAAAAACTGTTTAGTGCTAGCAGTCAATTACTAAACTGACAAACCTGATCTCTAAGTGTCCCCAGGGTCATATAAGGCCTCTGCGGCACATAGAAGAGCTTCCCTTTGGGCGGCTTCGTGAGCGTCCCGCCGAAGATGGGCCACAGCTCACCTAAACTTCAAGTTTACAAAGTAAATCTTTCTCAATCAACCGGTTAGATGACTAACCTGATCTCTAAGCGTGCCCAGGGTCATATAAGGCCTCTGTGGTACATAGAACAGCTTCCCTTTGGGCGGCTTCGTGAGCGTCCCGCCGAAGATGGGCCACAGTTCGCCTAAACTTCAAATTTACAAAGTAAATCTCACTCAATCACCTGGTTAAATGACTAACCTGATCTCTTAGCGTCCCTAGGGTCATATAAGGCCTCTGTGGTACATAGAACAGCTTCCCTTTAGGCGGCTTCGTGAGCGTCCCGCCGAAGATGGGCCACAGTTCGCCTAACATGCGGAACATTGAGGACTTGCCGCAGCCGTTGGGGCCGCACACTAGCACGTTCATGCCGGACCTGGAATTATGTGGTGGTCATCACTACCATATTCATTGATTAGCCTCGTAAACCCGAATGATTATTCCAAGGGACAAAAAGAGCTATTTCATAATAGCAAATATAGATTGAATTGTACAAAAGCACGTCCTTTTACCAAAAACCTGTAAAATGTATTTTTGTGAAATAAAGATTATTTATCTTATCTTATCTTATAGATCTATAATTACGATGTTTCTGTAAATATGAGTTCGATCCGGCATCCTTAACTTAGTGGAATGTGCTCTTAGTGCTCCGTTTTTATGAGTATAAAAAGTCTAATCCTCAAGAGGCACATTTCGGACTTACTTAGAACTTGGCTAAGTTTGGCCTCGGTTTCACGTCATTTTTTTGTGTTAGAAAGAAAGAAGAAGAAAGTAAGATTGATTGATACAGGACATGGCAACTAACGGTTAGGAACAATAACAACAAAAAAATCTAAAAATATTTTTATTGTCTTTGACTTCGACCATTCGGGGTTTGAGAACCAGTAAACATTCATACATATTAGGGTATAAAAAACTTAAAAGTAAAGCCAACGGCATATCAGGCTACTGAAATGGGTAGCCTGGTGGAAGGTCAGTCTTCCTTGGTCGGTAAACACACTAACATTATACTTACTTGACTTCAAAGCTAAGTTCTTTGATGAGCACGTCTCCATTGGGCGTCACCAGCGGCACCTTGTCGAACCGGATGATCTTATCTTGGTAGATAATGCGGCCGGCGCCGGGAGCCATCAGCATCGGGACATCTAATGGGCAACAGGTCTTTTACATCCAACGCGAATACATAGAGTGAGTGATACATACACCTTTTTTGATACATGGTGAGGTGAGGTGGTGGGAGGACTGACCCTCCTCCTCCTCCTATTTTTTAACCTATTTTGCCCCATTGCTGAACAGAGGTCTCTCCCTATTTTCTCCACAAGTCTCTATCTCTATATATTTATTTTATTTTATTGAAGTATTTTTAAAATACCGGTAAAAGTATATCATCTTATTTTATCATAGATAATTAAAAACTACAAAAATAACGATTAGAGGAAGACAGAAAGAATGCAGGTTGTTTTTGACAGACATAAAATAGTGATAAAGAAATGCCATAAAAATAAGTACACGTGATATATTACTACACCCCCCATGGGGGGGACATAATATTTCGTGATCTTTTTATGGACTACCCAATGTACAGAGGCGCTCACGTCAATCTTTACGGGCACCTTATGCTGCTGACGTAAGCCCCTTTTTGCAATGGTTTTGTAAAGGTTGATGTGTGCGCCTCTGTACCTTGCCATAACATTGGATATCATTGGATATTACAATAAAAAAGACGTAGATAGGTTTTGTCAGTACTGACGCGAAGTCAACAATTGTCCCCTGATAAATAGCAGCATCTAGTAAGTAATAGCATACATGTTGCGCAGTGTTGTCTCAAACTGTCAATGCTTTGCTCAGATGGTCGAAAGTTCTGATTTCGGGTGCCATTTTTTTAGCACAAGTAACCTATCTACGTCTTTTTATCATAATATCATTGGCCATAACTATTACACAGTAAAAGTTGCCATGATTGTCCAATGAGCAACAAGCTTTAGACTTACCTGACCCATCTTGCGAGTTCTTATTGACCATAGTCCTCTGGTAGTTCCCTTGGTAGACCTCTCCCAGCACCGTCCGGAGTTGCGTGACCCGGGCAGTAAGTCCGGCCATGTACATAACTAGTATAAATTCCGACTTGCCTGAGCCATCTTGCGAGTTCTTATTGACCATAGTCCTCTGGTAGTTCCCTTGGTAGACTTCTCCCAGTACCGTCCGGAGTTGTGTGACCCTGGCGGTCAGGCCGGCTAGCTTGTTGAGTTCGCGGCCCGAGAGGACTAGGCGGCCGATGCCTTCCGCCATTTTCACTAACATACGGCCGTATGTGTAGTAGTGCTAGAAAGGAATGTAAATTCAAATATTATCGACTTGTGTAGACCATTTAAATGAATCACAATCGTCGACGTCGTCGTTATGAGCTGTCACGGTGTCACGGTTGACGTCGTTAGGTGTCAGTCGTTAAGCCTAGTCAGAGGCCTTATGGCGGCTTGATAACATCTGACATTAAGGTTGCTAACTAACTTTACACCCCTCCAACAATCCGCACTGAGCCCGCGTGTTGGAGTATGGCTCGTTCGACTTCATAGTTGAGGTGAGGCCTGTGCCCAGCAGTGGGACGCATATAGGCCTTTTATTATATCATTATTATACAATCGCCGACATTTTTCAATAGATGAACATAAAAATAAAAGTAACCTAGCCTTTTGCTTCATGCCAAATTGATTCGGTTTCGGCGAGTTTCGGGAGACATTTTAATAATTTAATTAAAACAATATAATAAAAAACCCTTGACGACTGCCCTTACAGATTAAATGCAATGCGATAGTGGTGGTGGTTACTGTAGTATCGTATTCACAAAAACTAACACACACGTATATTGTAGGAAAAAATAAACATATACGCTTCATCGAGCAAATGAAAAGTGCATCACAATATCTACAACCTTTTTTAGTTATTACAAAAGTAATCTAACTTACCTTAAACCTATCATTTTCAGAGCCAGTGGTGAGCAAATTATGGTGCTCAGCGAAGAATGGTCGAGACACGGCGTAGAATCCAACTGTGATCGCCACATCTGAAATAACACGACTTATGATGATCAGTCTTCTAGAGCCAAAGAGCCTCAGAAAGAAAGAAAGAAAAATTTTATTAGTCCACGCAAGATAGTTTAAACAACAATTGTTTTAGTTTCAGAAACACCTTGAAACAATTGAGACCAAATACATCAATATTTTCTTTAAGAAAGAGATTTCGACGTTTTTATTTTCAACGAGTTCTTTTAGTGGCTAGCGAAATTTCAGTAAAGTTTAAAATCATATTTTAGTTTCATCATAGTTTACTTTATGATTTGGCCTAAGACGACCAGTGGAGATTTCGATTCCCCTTGTATATTTACGGGCATTTCGAAACTGTCTACAAATGAAAAGTTCTAATTGTTACACAAGTCTATAGGCTGCGGTAACCGCTATAAAAAAACTTACATTTAGCTATGATGTTATCGATGAAGCCCATAGCGACGCGGAAGTTCAGGAAGTTCCGAAGATGACGAGTCAGCTTGTAGAAACTGGCCAGCAGGGTCAGCTGTTCTCTGTGGTTGCCCTGCAAACGGCAATACAAAAAAATAGAATCAAGTAGGTACCAATTGGAAAGTATATACTGCAACAACCAATGACATTTAAAAGAGGTATAAATACGATAAGTCAGTACTGACGCGAAGGTAAAAATTCACCCCTGGCGTACGTACCTATGATTTGACCGTGTGTACAAGATAGCATGATTATTATTTACTAGAGCGCTAACGAGACAGATACATGTCTCAAACTGTCAATGCTTTGCTCAGGTGGTCGAAAGTCCTAATTGACACTTTTTTAGCACAAGTAACCTATCTACGTCTTTTTATTATAATATCATTGGCAACAACAGTACTATTTAGGAGTGGGCCAACATACATATTCGGAGCAAATTTAGACTGTTGTACAATCTTAATCACATAACAATTTTAGTTGTAAAAAGAAGGTTTACCTGATAGAAAGCAATTTCTTCAGAATTTGTAATTAATCTAGCGTTAACGTATCTAAATTCACCCTCAAGCTTCTGTTCCTGGACGGTCATTTTGGCTGAAAGTAAAAAAGAACAAATGAAATTAAAATCTGAGATATTGAATTAAATTATTAGATAAGCTACTGTATGTTTCCTGAAGAATAAATAAATAAGCCTGCACTGCATATTAATATTGCAAACGATCGCTTTAATGTACAGAGACGAACACATCAACCTTTACAAAACCATTGAAAAATGAGTCTCATGTCAGCCGCATAAGGTGCCTCTGTGTAAAAGTTGATGTGTGCGCATCTGTACACTGTTTTGAGCAAATAAATTATTTCTATTCTATTCTATTTGAGTAATACAGCATTTTTGCCTTTTGGCTGGCACTTCCTTTATCTCTTTCACATTTAGACCTAAAGTGTACCGAGCGCGAATTATGTCCTTTGGTTAGGTATTTTAATAGGTATTCAAACACCTTGTATCACAGTACATTATCTGGCAATTTACCAATACACCAACGAAGGTCGCTTATAGGTATTAATTAACAATTGAAAATGAATTAAAACCATTTACCTGTTGGCTTTCTTAGGAAGGTTAAGAATACTCCGGACACAAGTAAGTACGCCATCATGATTCCAGGTGTCTATAACAAAAACATAAGTCATATTATTTGAAGAAAACCTACAGCTGTATTGCAGGAAAAATGTGTATTCAGGTTTTCATAACACAAGGGAAGATATTACTATGGGACCGAGATGAGATGTTGTCTTATACACTAAACCAGCTTTTTGTTCACGGCTTCGGACGTGGTTCTCAGTTACTATTTCGCCCTAGAAAGTGAACTTATTTCAACCCCTTTAAGCGTATATTTTGTGATGGAAACTATCCTATATCCTTTTCCAAGGTCCACCCTATCTGTGGACCAAACATCATTGAAAGTGGTTCAGTAGTTTAGGGGTGAAAACGTTACATACACACACAGACTGAGTGACTTTCGCATTTATAACATCAGTATGGAAATTCAAACCTAGACACAGAACAAATTCAGATATTAATCTGTCCTTAGTGGGGGTACACTCTACGATCTCTGACACAGTCGGCAGTATAATTAACCATTGCGCCAACGGGCTTGTCAAGGTGGCGAAGCACTTAGCTCAATTAAAGTAGGCGATACTAATTAATACTTCTCGGCTCTATATGTTAATTTAAGCTAAAAAATACAATGAATGAAATTTAAGATGAAATAGCGGTGCGCTAAATAGTATCTATTTGTTTAAATTGCTACATTAATGCCAAAGTGAAAGCTATATTTTAATAGAAGCCTGGGGCGTTAGAGGCTTACACGTTAGACATGCGATTTTAACCGGATATTATGTGTGTAACAGTACCTAGCGGCTTACTTATAATGAATGTTTTTCGCTCACTACAATTTTTTGTTAATATTACGTGTTTTTTTTATTCCTTAACCTTTTCATTTGTTTTTAATTAATGCAATGGTCTGTCTCCATTATACATTATGGTACAGAGGCGCTCACATCAACCTTTATATAGGGGCATCTTATGCTGCTGACGCAAGAACCATTTTGCAATGGTTTTGTAAAAGTTGATGTGGACGCCTTCGTACTTGCGGGCTGAGTGGCTAAACAAATATTGATGATCAGTTAAAGTAGTCAGTTTGATAGCTAATCAGTGCACAGTTAATAATAGCATTATTGAAAGCAACAATAGACCAGACCCGACAATCTTTGATCACATCAAAATAAATCGATACTTTTGATACTACATTTCAAGGAAATGTTATGCAAGAAACTAAACTTGAATGATTGTTAAGCATCGATTGTTTGTTTGCTTTCCTGAAGAAAAAATCTCATGACTTGAAGGTGAAATCTTTAGTGTTCTATTAGTTAATTAAACATTATTTCACAGAATTTGATCAATGGGCAACA
Organism: Udea ferrugalis; assembly: GCA_950022985.1. Lineage (NCBI taxonomy): Eukaryota > Metazoa > Arthropoda > Insecta > Lepidoptera > Crambidae > Udea > Udea ferrugalis. The sequence continues at coordinate 3,998,424 of OX465521.1, forward strand.
TTATGGGACAGCTTAAGTTTCTGTCTAATCAACCTCATTTTTTTTCAAAAAGTTCTAACTATATTCTTCAAAACCAAAGATTTGGTATTTGCGACGTTCCATTGAAAAACTCTGAACGCATACTCAGTACAATCGTACGGATATGTAAGTCGTACGCGTTGCGTTGCGTTGTTCCGTCGTAGCGTCAACCGCTGCGTCGTTTTACGAATATTTCTATTAACATTCAACGGATCGAGGAACGTTTTGATCTAATGAGGCCTCAGTTTGAAAACCGTTTCAAATATCCAGTTAAAGGCCACTATAGCATTAAAGGCCTGGCCCGTTTGTGGTTTTCAATTTTAAAGTGTGTTGATCAGGGATCATGCGTCGCTGTCGTCAGGGGTCCGAGTCGAACAACTGACAACTGGACAACGGCGCCGCTTCGTCGGAAAAAAGACATTACACCATCATATCCGGCGAGGCACAAAAAAAGAGCATATTGATTTAATTATCATCGGACCTAGAGTTATGACCAAATTGGCAAAAAATATTATTCATATCAGTCCAAGTAAGCGAATCGTTGGTTTAACACCTCCGTCCTGCTTTTCAGATAGTTCAGCGCGCACTTATGTGCAGACTATATTATAATTTGTGTAAATAATGTAAAAAAAACGAAAGTACATTAGTGCAAGTCCCACTACCATTTCGACAGGTTTCTGCCAGCTGGGACATAGACTGTGTTTTTAATTATTTACGAGTAACATACCTAGTGTTACGTAATTACTCGTTGACAAATCAATACATTCTTAAGTATTTATAATACCCACCTTGAACCGCATTGTCTATTATTGAATATATACGTACAACTCACTTAACCATACAAATTTAATGATATGTCCACAACACAGAGCTAATTTTTCAACTAGACGTTACACGTCTGGCTAAATCCGAAACTTAAAGAATTTTCTAGACTTAGCATAGTTTGAAGAATTATTTGTCATACTTTATTGTAGAAAAATAAACTGTTTCCGGAACTGCATGCTATGATAGCTGTGTTTTGAAGACTGGTGGAGAAGAAGTTCAATAATGTCAAGATCAGATTATAAGTTAACAACAAGTGTGGTTAAATCAAGTAAAACAGACAACTAACGTATGGTTCGTCATAATATTATTTAAAGCAGGTTATGGTCAGCCACAGGCGTTATTCCGTCAGACAGAGCAGAAGCGTCGGTACCTAAAGATGCGCTTTTGTCGTTCAATTGTTGTTTCATTGGAATATGTGATTGTGACGCTCAACCGGTTAGGTACAGTCAACAGCACATCACTACACAGTTCAGTTTCCCATCTTGCTCTTACCATATTTCATTTTTTGGCAAAGAGCAAGGAGGAATGACTATAAATGGGTAGTCTGTCATGCCGTTGACCGTACAAGGCTCAAAGTCCAACTACGATGTAAACTTAACGGTGTTTGTGCCTTCTACAATTTCGTTCACAAGTTTTGTTCGTATGAATGAGAGTAGTTCCTCCAGGTCTGAGTCGATAACAACGCGAACAGCGATATCGTTGACAGATTAGACGAAATATACAAAAATAACATTGCTGTAGTCACATTGAACTTTGACTCCAAACCCAAACTGCAACACAACGTAGGATGAATTGCAGAATCTACTAAATTGCTATCTAGATTCGACTAATGTTGTTTGTTTTTTATTGAAAACTGGTTTCAAAACCTGTATTGCCGTAATAGTTTTGAAGGTTAAATGACATAGAATTAGAGCGTTCAATGAGTACGTAGTTACGAATTTTAGAAATAAGATCAAGTGGAAATTCTTGTAATCCTCATTACCTATACGTAAATATTAACTCTGCTGATAGTAGCAATGTTATCATTATCAATTTTATCTTCCGATATTCAGTCGAAATCTTGTTTTACATAATTTCATTATGACATTTAGGAATATAATTTGCACAACACAACTAACACAATTCTTTATATGACGAATACAATCTTAGTGGCTTATCATTATGCATATAGCTCAAAGTGCAAAGCTGAAGCGATGACGAGAAAACAGCCTACATCCGCATTCGGCTTCGCTTTTTTTTATAGCTTAGTTAGGCGCGTATTTGACCACAATCTCAACTGATCGTAAGTGATGATGTGGCCTAAGAAGGTACATGCCGGCCTAACAAATGGCTGTTCACTCTCTTCTTGAAGAGGCCCAAGTTGTATTGCTGTGGAAACACTTCAGTGGGGAGCTCATTCCACTCCCTTGCTGTTCGCATTATGAATGTGTCACCAAAACGGTTGGTGCGAATTGCTGGGATGTCAAAAACATAAGGGTGGAAAGCCAGTCTGCGCCTAGTGGTCCGTTGAAGAAGGCGTGTTGGAGCTTAGTGGACAACAGGGCTCATGAAGGTGTGGAAGTATCTCTTAGTTTAACGTTTAATAGTCCAGTCTGGCATAATCGCTCTGGCTCTATTCGTAAAAAATAATTCTTAGGCAATTTAGATAGACAGTTGTGGTTTGCAGATGTCAGGACAGTTTAAGCAGATAGGGGTACATTGATCAATGATATTATAGTGAAAAAAGATAGATAGGTTATGTTATGTCAGTACAGACGCGAAGTCAAAAATTGTTCACTGCGAGCGAACCTATAATTTGAACATGTTGTAACGTGTGAACAAGATAGTATGGTTATTTACTAAAGTTAACGAGACAGATACATTTTGCGCAGTGTCGGCTAACTGTCAACACTGTCAATGCTCAGGTGCACTAATAGTTCAGATTTCATTTTATTATCCATTACCGTGTTTCGGGTGCCACTTTCTTAGCACAAGTAACCTATCTACCTCTTTCTTATTATAATATTATTGACATTGATGGTGTGAACAGTGTGTGCGAGTTGATGCCTCCCTTCAGTTAATACCTTACACACCTACCTACTATCGAGCTCAATGTGCCAGTAAAGGTTATGAAGATGCCGTAAAAGTGGCAGAACACTGGTTTCATCAAATTCAAGATGACCATCGACAATCATAAAAAAAGATTACCAAAAGATTCAATAAGCCACTCAGTTATTAATAAACCACAGCGTATGATTATTTCAATTGATGGTGTCATATCAAGGAAAAAGCTTGAAAATAAGTTTTGCGAAATATCTGACTGAATATTTCTGATGTAGGACATAAAACATATTCAAAAGTAAAGATGAGCCATCTCTAAAAACTAGATTAATTAGGCAACTCCATATTCTGGGAACCTCTGGGAACGATTTTAAACAGTGGTATGTATATCCAAATAAAACAGATTTAGTCCCCACATTAAAATTTCAGTCTCTAATAAGTAGCCCATCTCTATATTAACTGTTCAACGAAGGTTTTACATTAAATAATACTAAGTAACAGGAAAAGGCAAGTGGTCCCAGTAAATTATACGGTGGTCGTCCAACTGAGTACATTTTCGGCGACCAGGCATTAATTCATAAATTAGACTTTAATTAAGTCGAACATTTCCTAGTATCGTAATGAACTCTGGCCTGGAGCGATAGATTTGAATAATCTATTATATCCAACCAATTTATTGTAACTCTACATAGTGTTGTATTTTACGATATACCTAATGAATTGCCATGTTAATTGAACGAGAAAGAAAAAAAACATATAAAATCAACTAAAATTCCTAAACATTAGAAGCTCATTATAAGAATATTTGGCTTTTTCATAACATATTTTATTACGATGATGTCATTTGACGCTATTTTTAAAGTCGCGGGTTCGATCCCCGCTCATTAAAAACATTCACGTGACGAACATTTGTGTTTGTTCCGGGTCTGGGTGTTTTTTTTGGTCCATGTATTCATAATTTTTTAAATTAAAACAACCCTGCATCACCACTTTAACCACTAGAATGTTTTGTCTCTATCATTCGTCTTGCTGTCAACATTTGCGAGTAAATGGCAGGACATTCCAATAGCTAGAGTTTTTATGAAAAAGGGGGTTGAACTCAAAAATAAACTTACAGAAATGCCCAAATTCGTAGTCAGTCTGTATAAGTAGATGCCGATATCCAGTAGGGGTTTGCTGATGTTGCTGTAGAGGTCTACAACGGTCTCACAGAACTTGTCAACATCCGTGGTCAGCACCTGGTCTGCGTTTGATATCCTGTTGTCTAGATTTGTCACTTGATAGTACGTGAAGCCCCTGGAACAAAAGAACCATTAATTTTTATTCTTACTAGCGGCCGCCCACGACTTCGTCCGCGTGGACTTGAGTTAAAAAAATGTGATATATCTTTATAAATTGTAATTGTAACGTCTTATTTACATGCATAAACCATATTACTGTAGAGTTTCATTTAAATCCATCTAGTAGTTCTTACGTGTACAAAATGGAGTAATTTTTCCCGTTTTCCCAATGTTACCCTTCACTGCTTTGCTCCTATTAATTGTAGCGTAATGAAAAGTATACAATAACCTGCCTAAGAGTATGAAGAATAATTGTGCCAAATTTCGTTAAAATCCGTGGAGTAGTTTTTGTTTCTACAACGAACATACAGCAGACAGACAGACAAAAATTTTACTGATTGCATATTTGGCATCAGTAGCGATCCCTAATTACCCATTGATAGTTATTTTTTTAAATATATTTCATGTACAGAATTGGCTTCTCTACAGATTTATTATAAGTATAGATAAGATTAGCGCAGTGGTTTTGAGGGCCAGTTGAGATGTGAAGGGTCGAGGGTGCCTTGCCAGAGCGTCATTATAAATGTTTGTGGGAGAAACAGATTTTTTGTTAGGTCTGAAGGTTTACGGTGTCCTCGTCATTTTTGGTTGGGACCAAAGTTGTGGTTTGGACCACCTGTGGAATTGAGACCAAAAGGAATCTATGTCTTACTAATTAAATTACATATTATATTCATGCGCAAAATGCGTTACTGATTAACAAATTATTGGCATTCTGAATGTTGGAAGCAAATTAATCGTAAGTAGCGTGTATGAGCATTTATTTATTTATTTATTTATTCTTTATTGCACAAAGAAAAAGTACAATTTATCTCCCAACTGAGAATGTATGTAGTGAAGTCATCCTTACAATAGAGAATATGCATTTTTTTTAATAAATCTAACTTACATTTAGCGACAACTAACATTGTTTGTTAATAATACCTATATCTGTTTAAACGCCTATGTTACAGAGATTGCAAATCGTATGTCGTCACGGTATTCAATGGAAGGGAAGAATGAAACGACTAGCTAGACTATCAACAATGGCGGCCAATTACTGTAAAATAAGAACCATCATATCTCCTTCATCTATGAACCAATTTAATTAAATACTTTACTATTAGTATTTGTTTAACAACTTAATTGGCAACTAAGACAGACAAAAAGACATTGAAAAAGTAGTATATTGAAGTGCTATAGTTTTATCACCTTGAAAAATTTGGGGGTTGATAAAAACAGGACTATTTGAGCCCTCTTTGTTCGAGCTGGATTTGAACCCAAAACCTCTAAATGCCTGGACGAGCGCTGGGCCACCTGCTGTCTAACTGTTGTCGACCCGTATTCTAGTTAAGAAATAAAGGTATTCTCGTAAGACGTTAATTAGTTGTAGTAATAGTAGATATTTCCGTACCTAAAACACTGCAGGCTTATCAATTTTATTTTAAACGGATAGACGATACTCACGAAGTAATGACTATAATATCTTATCTAGAGGATAAACAGTATTACTCACGTGGATAGATATTACGAGCATAACCTTGGACAATAATCTATTTGCAAATGGATTAAATAAGAATATGTAATTGGAAAAATAATTAATTACTACGATAATTGTTCCATAAATATTGCAAAAAGAAACTAATATTTTCTAAATAAAACTAGTCCCAGATTCAGCTTAGTTGTCAAACATGAACCATAACATGTTAAGTATATCATTCGAATATATTAGTCTATCGCTGACCATAGGCTTCCTCTATGCGCGGCCTGTCCATTTTTTGACGCATACACTGCCCACCAGTCGTCTTTCGCAAGTCTTTGCTCCTGCATCAACCTGGCCGGAGTAAGAATATGCTAAGGCGCGGTCTGCACGCAACAATACTTATTCTGCTAAATGGCTAATGCTGTTTAGCCACTGATGGCTTTGACAGATTAACACGACTGTAGGGTGAGTGCAGAGAGCTCCCAAACCTGATCATGAGGTAACGTTCTCAAGAATACGTTCACCCCAAAACCGTATCATAACAGCGTACGTGAGAGCTGTCGACGACGTTGGTTCTCAGTCAGATGACCTTATTACCGAATTAATAATTCCCGATGATATGCTCGTACATAATATCCGTCTAGCTTTTTTGGGCCACCCTGTAGCACACAACATTTCGATGCTGACTGTACAAGCTTGTTTATAAATGAATAAAAAAATCAAATAACGTTTCCATATAAATGTAAAAATTAAAGCTATGGATGGGTCCATGGACTTTGCAGGATAATATGCTGAACCAGATGCCATTGTCGCAATAAAAATGAATCGTTTCTATTCTAGGTCCAACGAAAGTTAAATATTTGTCACAGATTCGTGACATTTGGTTAAACCGACTTTCCGGTTAAGTCTCTTAAAACAGGAAACGCTTTACGGCTGCGAAAAAAAATATACAAAAAAAAGAACTTACTTCAAATACTGTTGGTACAAATGCAGCGACAAGTTGGTTCTGATTCTTAATTTTACTTCTCCTATGCTCCATTTGAGAACATTGTTTACTAATGATATCTGAAACAAATAAAAACATTAATAACCGCCTTTATTAGGTATGGTTTATGATTGAAATTAAATTGCTTTGCAAGTAGTATGTCGCCCTCTGTGGGAAAAAAACAGCCGAAATTTTCCAATAATAATATGACAAACTATTACGGTGATTTTAGGTGATGGAAAACAAATTAAAGCTCTAGTTCAAATCTCAATTGATGCGAGTCAATCGGCCAATCTTCCCAAATGGCGCTCGCCCGCAAGGCGACTGTTCGTAGCGTTTGCATCGCGACTCAATCTCAGCGTCCTGAGTGTCTATTCTCAATCTCAGCGTCCTGAGTGTCTATTCTCAATCTCAGCGTCCTGAGTGTCTATTCCGAAAAAAAAACAGTTAAGTACGTCTACCCTCCAACAGAGGCCGCGATCACGATGCCATATAAATCAGCGTTTACTTCCTCGCCGCGTTTGGGCGGTGCATGTCGTACTCAGGACTCTGTAAGCGAGGGCACCCAACTAGCGACCATTTCCTGACTGTATCGATGCATACGCGCGACAGTATAGGGCGAGTGCCCTCAAGGGCCGATTTGTAGAAGGTATCGCGCTGCGTTCCGAAGCTAAGTCATTTGGCTTGCACGTTAAGTGCAAAGATCTTACGTCTTAAGGCTGGTCTCATATCGATATGTCGTCATGAATATTTATAGAGGGCAAAATGACAGTCATGTAATCTTCGACTGAAATCTACTCATAGACTTTAGACCTATGTTAAGATATGATAAAATGATCACGCTTTAAAATCTGTGATAATTAACCCTTATTTTTGAGTATTACCCCTCAAGGGTTATTCAAGGGGATCAAAATGTAACGATTTCTCCGGCAATTTCCAACACAGGGGCTTAAATGTAAAATTAATACTGTCCCGTAATTAATAGTCTAACCGTAAACCCCAGATAGATAGATTACAACGAATTCGAACCAAGAACTCTCAGCAGAGCTAATCGTTATTCCCTTTTGGACTCATCTGCCCTTCTTCATCCTTTACCAAACTATCACGGGCAATTTAATCGGAATAGAATTTTACGTTAATTACTGTTTTTTTTATTTTTCTTTTTTTGTACGTACATTTAGTTTTTATTTCATGTGTTTTTTTTCTATCATACCTACTGTGTTGGGTCATTAAAGTTTTTTTCTTTCTTTCTTTCAACTTGACGTGTAGCCCACTATTTGAGTTCAGCTTATGACAGCAGCGCTATGTTCTATTTGCGGTCAGCTGTACCGTATTTATGTTTATGACCGTGCGAGCAAGCCGGCACTCGAGCTAGCATGCAAAGCCACGCGACAACCACGTGAAAGGTTCAACATCTGTTTATTTATATTATACCCAGACAGCTGATTTCTATAGATGAACTTGATTTCAATTTTGCCAGTTTAATATTACCTTTATTGGCTATGACATAAAGTGGAAAGAGGCAGCTGTTACACCAACAGTAGTTTTACAGACATTGCATAATTTTTATGGTTTTGATTTGAATATTACTCAAATTCAGAAGCAAATTATAATGTATATTCACAAAATGCCATGCAAATATAGAAACAATATTCACAATAAAAAGGCACTTTTTTGTGTGAGTTATGTGAATGTGATTGGATTGGAAAAGGGCTTTACCCATTACAATAAATTTGTGCATTGAGTTTTATTATACCCAGAAGAATACAGCATTATATTATAATTACTTCATTATGCCTGACATAATACCTGCGATGGAAATGGTCGGGAGACACGTCTGCAGTCTGCAACTGAATAGATCCTGAACGGACAACGGCTGCGCAGGAGGCGTATAGGCGTAGTTCATTGGCACGTAGGATAAGTCGACACTGGTTTAAAGCCAGCCGTGTCGGCCGAAAATAAGGAAGGGCTTTTACAGTGCGACAGAATCGCTGATCAGATGCCAGACTTAATTTCAACGATGTCAGCGTCCTATCGGCAAAATTTAAGAGAGTTGGGTTGTGCTAACAGCTTATGTCTGACACGTCAACGGGCGGTCGCCCAACCGCACCCTAACACCGCAATCAGAATTTCAAATGTAGGATGCTTAAGGAGAAGAGTAACGTGAATATATTCTAAAGCTATAGGTAAGTGATTTTTCTTTTTAATACTAACCAAAGGCATCGCCGTGAAGAATTGTAATAGGAGGGCCTTGAAACCAGAATGATCCATTTGGATAATAGCTCTGCAAACAAAACTTAGTTTTACTGCTAAACAAGTATTATAAAAATATCTCAGACACCATATTTTAAATTTTGAACAAGTATTTAATTTAATTTTCGACATTGGATAAGGATTTCCTCAAGGAAAAAAATATTTGGTATACCTACTCATGAAAATAGCAATGTAGTTATTTTAAAACTCGTACTGATTTTTTATGATAAAATTTAAAGCATCTCAACAAGACAAACAAAGTTATAAATACATATTGTTTGTATCAAATTTATGCTAAATGAATAAAAAAATGTGTAAGGATTCCCTCAAATGCCAATAAGATATTATACCTCAATACTTGATAACACTTACAATCATTTAAAAAATGACCCCCAAATTCACAAACGACAATCAACGCTAAGCACGCGCTCTCGCTCATGCTGTCCGTTTTAGTTTTATTTTTACGGGAGTTTTACGGGACAGCATGAGGGTGAGCGCGTGCTTAGCGTTGATTGACGTTTGTGATTTCTGGGGTGGGACCTATAAAATAATATAGTAGCTATGATTTTTCATAAAAATTGAACAATTTGGGTTGGCTGCTCATATTAAATGAATATATTTTAAGCAACTGTATATTAACGGTATAAATCTGTCTTTTTGATCAGCACTTTCACATTTGGATCAAAAATGAACTGAGAGCAGTTGATGTCCATTTGACTGATTTAGAAAACAGAAATAATAAGTATTATTATTTTAACACATTCCCTGTCTCATGAGTCACATGTGATTCATGACAATGGATTTTCAATTGTGATATTTAGTGGACAGGGAATGTGTTAAAATAATAAGATTTTTAATTGTTCAAAGCAAAGAACAGCTGCTTGTTTTATCTATGTGGCTGTAAGCATATTTAAATTGATGTTTACTAAAACACAGACATGACACAGCAGCTATTACATACTTTGCATACAATAAGCCCGTAAAGTCTACACTCATACATTTACTTGAACATAGAATAAAGATGTTTAAAATTAAAAGAAAATAACACTTAAGTATTCTAAAAGAAGAACATTTAACTAGCTTCTACAATAGATTATGATGTTTTAATGAAATTCAGATAAACAAGTCAACTGTAATGAAGAATTTTTTGAATTTTTAAAAAAATAAAAACAAAGTTAATATAACCAAACTAAAAAATGAAAATATTTTTATATCAAAATAGAAAATAAGCTACAGTTGCATAGATGTTAGGAGAAACTAACAATTTTTTTTGTAAAATGAAGTTATTGAATAGTAGAAATTAATGTTAATTCTTCCATACTGTGCAGTACCACTAACGTTTTCGTAATCGCAAAGTAAACTTTTTTTTTCTTTTCCTATCTTTAACTTTTTGATTACGAAAATATTAATGGTTTGTGCTAGGCCTAAATGATATAAATAAGCTTACCCCTCGATCAATGTGCTGTGTTGTATGAGCCACAGATCACACATGGACCTAGAGATCAATGAAAGCGCCACAAGCACCATGAGGCCGCTCTCCTTGGACCACAGTCCAGGGAACATGATGCCCCATAATGTCTTTAATTCAGCAAAAAACCTTGCATCTAGTTGAGCCTTTGGACTTTTCTTATTTTTATCTGTTATCATGTATTGTATTTGTTCTTCTGGGGACAATTTGGCTGTTTTTCGCACATTTTTACTTCTGAAACAAAACACAGGGATTACTTTTCTTATAACATACAGTAATATTGAAATGTATAATGTACCTAAGTGAAATAAGTCACTGCTGTGCTTTAATAAAAATATTAGATTGGGCATGTACAGTTAACAACTTATTAGGCTACCCATTTCTGTTTTTTATCTTTTGCCAAATTACAATTCTTCAGGAGAGCAAAGAGGAATAACTGAAAATATGTAGCTTGTTACGCTGTTAACATCTAGAGTCGAAATCTTTTATATAAAATTCTCATGTCACAGTGTTTGTTGCCAAACTCCTCTTAAATGGCTTGACCAATTTTGATGAATTTTTTTAAAAACACTATTTGGTCTGAGAATGGGTTGTAATTAATTTTCAAAAACGTAAGCCCACGCGGACGAAGACGCGGGCGGCCGCTAGTATTCATTTATAAAACTGAGAAGCTAAATAGGTACTCATTTTAGACTTACGATTTTATAAATTTTATTTAATCAACAATTTGAAAATAAATACTGTAAGTATAATACTAATGAGGAATATTTCGCAAGACTAGTTTATTGTACACTAAAACTCTACTCAAAATGTTACGAGTTAATTGCTGTTTAGCGGTCTATTTTAATTGTTTTTCTTTTTCTCAACTGTAACAAGTGTCTATTGCGTTTCCTAAATGTGTAAACACTTAAATAGTAATTAGCTATCCTATTCAGTACACTAATAAGTAATTCATATTGTATGGGGTTCCAAATCAAATGAAAAAGAGAGAGAGGTGGTTATAAATTAACAAAAAAGACCCTTCCAAGTAGTTATCATTGCTTCCAAGGATCTCAGTACTATTTAAGCCTCTTCTTCAATTATTTAACTTTATAAACTTAAGCAGAGAAAGAAGTTTAAAATTATTACTTAGCTTGCAGCGACTTCCTGATAATCCAAGTGCCTAGAGCTGCAGTGGCAGCTATACCAATTTTAACATCTGTCCTTGAAGTTATTTTACTAAAGTTAGGTGCCATTTTTTGAAATATATTTAACTAATTAAAACAGCACAAGGCATTAGATAAAGAAAAAAAAACACTTCATTTAATCTTAAGCCTAAATGAAATAAAATTAAAAACACCACCACTCTCGCTCGAACTTCGTCACTTGTAAAAACATCAAAATTGCTTGTCTGCTTGACATTTTTGACAAGTCAACAGATTTGGGGGCTGTTCCAAAACGAGTAAAAGTCACTCTGGGTGGTGCGAAAATCACTCTGACGCGTTCCTAAAGCAACCCGAGTGAAACCGAGAGTAACCGACCGTTTACTCTGACAGTTTCACATGCAATTTGGAACGGGTTGGGTGAGAGTGATTATCACACTGACAAGTGCGATTTCTACCGACGTCTGGGGCCAGGTAGAATTCACCTGACAGCTGTCAGGTAGAAGTTTTGCTACTTTCCGTGGATAACTTTTGTCAGACAAACTGAACATTAATCGTGAAGTTTTAGAAAATAAATTCAGAAAGTATTTTCGTTTTATAAATAATTTGAACTTAGTCGTTGTTTGGTAAATCTGCTTGAAAATTTGACAGTGACATATTTACCGAAAAGCCGTTCGAAAACCATCTTGCGTTTAAAATCACTCGATAGCGTTCGTAAAACCAATCTATCGCTCTGGTCTTTTCTCTTTCTAATTCATGGTTCTGTCTCCTTCTTTTCACCGAGGGTAAAAATCGCTCTACACTACTCGTTTTGGAACGTACCCTTGTTGACGTTGTAGTTCTGTCCACATGACATTTAGTTATTTTAACGCTGCAATTGAAGCAAAGTTCCAAAAAAGGTGAACTAAAAATGTTTTTTTCCATCCAAATAGATACCTCTATTATTTATTAAAATTAAGCATTAAGAAATAATATTTTAAAACTGTGTAAACTTGTAATGTGAAATACCTTGCCAAAACCCACCAGTACTATAATTTCAAACTAAAAAATCTAAAAATATATTTCGCAGGGAGTTGCAATCATTTATTATTAATTACCACCATGAGTCCTGGTTGGGCTCTCCAAAAACAGACCATGCAGGCCGAACCGCCCACGCTTTTGCTCTCACGCAAGACCTGACGCAGCTGGTACGCCAGCCCACCCGGATACCAGATATTGTCGGTCATGCGCCCTCCCTATTGGACCTTCTGCTGACGAGCCACCCAGCTGGGTACCTAGTGTCGGTCGGCGCCCCTTTGGGCTCCTCCGATCACTGCCTGGTTGGCGCGACAGTGCCATGTGCAGCTCCCCCACAGCCTGTGAGGGTGAAGCGGCGGTTATGGCACTACTCGTCGGCGGATTGGGACGGTATGCGAGAGTACTTCGCTTCCGTCCCTTGGCGGCAGTGCTGTTTTGGGGAAAGAGATGCGTCGGATAGTGCATCTGCTGTCGCTGGCGAGATCAGTACGGGAATGGAATACTACATTCCATTTACTGATGTCGACAGCGCCAGCAAAGCTGGTCCCTGGTACAATCGCGAGTGTTCCGCAGCTGTTCAACGTAAACAGGCGGCATACCGTGCTTGGGCCAGGGCCCAAGCTATCCATAACTCTGACGTGGCTTCCCTCAAAACAGCCTTCAATGAAGCCACCAAGGCCACCAAGAGCAATCTAACTTCTGTTCGCCTTCGCTGCCACCGCTGAAATGCCCTGACGGATCGTTGGCTCATCAGCCGCAAGAGAAAGCCGACTTACTGGTTAACCTCTTTGCCGCCAACTCCTGCATCGATGACTGTGGTGCACAGCCGCCTATAGCCCCGAATTGCGGCACCACAATGCCTGATATTCGTATCAGGCAGTGTGACGTACGTGCGGAGCTGCAGTCACTCGATGTAAGGAAAGCCAGTGGACCTGACGGTATTCCAGCCGTAGTATTAAAAAAGTGTGCAGCGGAGTTGTCTCCAGTGTTGACTCGCCTGTACCGCCTCTCCTACACATCAGGCCTCGTGCCGCAGGCTTGGAAAGAGGCGAACGTTCAACCTGTTCCCAAAAAGGGGGACCGGTCAGACCCAGCCAATTACCGTCCAATAGCCGTAACCTCAGTACTTGCTAAGGTGTTTGAGCGGATTATTAATGCACAGCTCACCCGCTACCTAGAAGACCACTCGTTGATTCACGACCGCCAGTACGGCTTTAGGCCGAAACGGTCCACGGGTGATCTCCTAGCGTACGTAACGCATTTATGGGGTGAGGCTATGGACAAGCACGGCGAATCTTTGGCTGTCAGTCTTGACATTGCCAAGGCTTTTGACCGTGTCTGGCACCGTTCGCTTCTTTCCAAGCTTCCGGCATATGGACTGTCTCCTCGCCTTTGTGACTGGATCGCTGGATTTCTGGAGGGACGTAGGATCCGTGTCCTTTGTGACGGAAGTGAGTCGCGTTTCCTCCAGATTAATGCCGGGGTGCCGCAGGGTTCCGTCTTATCGCCGACTTTGTTTCTTCTGCATATCAATGACATGTTATCACTCGGTAACATTCATTGCTATGCGGATGACAGCACAGTCCACTCGCGTTATTTCGAGCGCCCTGTGGCAAAGCGAACCGATATCGAGGAGAAGAGGCGCTGTCTTGTCGTTGAGCTTGACGGAGTGCTGGACCGCATTTCCGAATGGGGAGAACGCAATCTTGTCGAGTTCAACGCCAAGAAAACACAGGTGTGCGCATTCACTGCCAAAACGTCGCCATTCCTTTCCCATCCCACTCTTCAGAACACCCCACTGCCAGTGAAAGATAGCCTTAACATCCTTGGCATGGATGTTCGCAGCAACCTCAACCAACGGGACTACATCGAGAGCGTTATCAAAACAGCATCCCGTAAACTTGGAATCCTGAACAGAGTGAGACGATTCTTCACGCCTGAGCAGCTCTGTCTTTTGTATAAGACACAAGTTCGCTCGTGTGTGGAATATTGTTCTCATCTCTGGGACGGTTCCGCCAAGTATTTGCTAGAAGCTCTCGACAGGTTGCAGCGACGCGCTATCCGCATCATTGGTAGCCCAGAGGCAACTATGGCTCTGGAGCCTCTCCAACTGCGTAGAGACATTGCCAGGTTGAGTGTCCTCTACCGCCTTTACAACGGCGAATGCTCTGAAGAGTTGTTCCAACTGATCCCGTCCTCACCCTTCCACTCCCGCACCACACGCGCTGGTCTGCGCCAACATCCACACACGATCCAGCGACTGTTGGCCCGCACCAAAAGGTTCGGTGATTCGTTCCTGTGTCGTACTATCCAGACGTGGAACGTTCTTCCAGCGCATGTGTTTCCTTCTTCCTACAATCCCGGGTTTTTTAAGCGGGGCGTGAAAAGGCATTTATGCAGGCCTTCAAAATGAGATTGACCAGCAAAGTAGTACTGTTAATTACTGTGCTTGTCAACCCCATATCTGGACCTCACGACTGCTTCCCATCAGGTGGAGTGAGGTCATCTTGAAGACCACTATAAAAAAAAAAAAAAAAAAAAAATTAAATCGTATTAAACGTACCCTGTTTTTTCTGATAGTGTTTATTTTTCAATATAAACCTTGTTTTAATTTACATCAATCTGAATCTGATCATTTTAATAATGTGGATGAAACGGATTAGCATTCTGTAGCGCTACGACCACACCCAGCCCGTAGGTTCTTTGATCCGTTTTAGCCTAAGGCCCGGCGCCTATTCTCGGCATCGACTGAGGACTTTAGATGGCAAATAGCAATATACTATTACATAATGGCAATAAAGTAGAATTTTCCGTGATATGTGGTCGTAATAACAAAAATACCGCTTCGGTATGCTTGAGGCTGCTGTATCGGCAGCCTTGAGAATGCTTCGGGATGCTTCGGCATCCTTCGGTACGCCGCCAGCGCCGAGGTACAGTAGTACACACTTTATAAGGCGCGTCGTGAATCTTCGGCCACGCAGACAAGGCAATTATTCCGACTATTGCCGAAGGAAGGATTCAAACTTTAAATCAGACTTATGGTACATAGTTTTAAGGTGCAAAGTATAGTGCGCCTGTTATCCGTCTCGCTTGCGCAAGACCGCGGGCGCGCGCAAACATGGCACGGCGACCGACCAATAGCGGCACAGGAAGAATACGCGCCGTGCGTGGAGTATGCCGATTGGTCAATAGCATTTCCCGCGCTCCTAAAATTCGTCTTCTGCGCAGGTACATCGGTAAGCCTTATTAAATGTGTACTACTCGGGTGTAACACTCGGGGGATAGCGGTGCGGCATCCTTAAGGACGCCTCGTCATCCCTAAGAACGATGCAGCATGCCAAAGCATAATTGCCGATAGTGTGCGCTGTCATGTAGGATCCTTTTCCTTGCCGATGCCGATAATGGGCGCCGGGCCTAAAGTGCACAGACCGCACAACGTTGGCAGTCGAATCGGTTAAATAAAATGTAGAGCAGGTAGTGCCGGTGACAGCTGACGTGCTGTGATCTGTCACTGTACTCAATCGCGGTTGTTTTGATTTCAAAAACCCCAAATTCATACACAAACTTGAATTAACTGAAAAGTCGATCGATCGTAAAAGTTCTAAACCTCTGCCAGTTACGTTCACTGATGATGAACTCGTATTACTGTTTACATTCTGGCTTACCTCTGACCAAATTATTTTTAACAATTAATGAAAAACCGGTTGCTAAACGACAACCAGAACGGACCCGAACCGAATCGTGGACTCCTAATATTTTGGGAATCATTAGAGTACAAAAACAATGCTTATGATGTGTTCTGTTCTGTGGTACAGGAGTTTATTCACCTTGATGGTGTCAGTAGGTAAGTGTGTAACTTACTTTCAGAGCTTGAACTTAACTTAGTTAAGAGTGGTTGGGTTGGGAACCATCGGGAATACTATCTTCTGGAATGATTTCTCCTTCTTTTGTAACATATTCAATCGTTATTTCATTTGGCTATTAGTGAATGTAATGTGTAGGGTTGCCAGATGGCTGGGATTCGTAGGGATAATCCCGACTTTCTGAAATGAATATGACCCCTGATAAAAAAATGTCCTGACTATTATGCATTCAGGAAAAAGGAAGATTAATTTACTGTCTGTAAGTGGTGCATGTTTTGGATAGGGTTATTAAACTGCATAGCTATACTCCTGCATACTGCATAGCTATTCTATATACTAGAAACTTACAAATACCTAGTTATCTACATATAATAGGTATCCAAAAATTGAATATTAGAGATACATTTTTGTGGACCATTTCCTAAGGGTAAAAATAGTTAATAAATTCCTTTTAAGCCTTTAAGGTGGCTTGTGAATTACATCATCTTAACTCTAGCAATTACTTTGCTTGCAAGCAGCCAATTTTGAAAAATAAGGTTTTAATAGAAAAAAATGAATTACTTAACTATTTATTAGCATTCAAGTTGTTATTGAAGTTAGAAGGCAAAATAATTCATCTTTAATATTCAAATTCTGGATATTATATGTAGATAACTAGATATTTGTAAGTTTCTATCTATTTTAGGTGTCAGGTTTCTGGTAGTTAGAAAAAAAAACATAGTGCTTAAATTTATAAAAATAATTTATTGTTTTTTGCCACACATGATCATCTGTTTGGAAAAACACTACTTACAATTAAAATAAATTAACTTAAGTTTAGATATTTACAAATTTCATCTAACTAAAATATTTACAATTATAAGTTTTGTACCAAATGGTCATCAGTTTGGACTATAATTTTATTGAAAAAACTACTTAAAAACTATCAGTTATTTGAGGAGATCATAGTAAGTTAGGCTTGTGTGTTGTTTAGTCGACTTCTTCGACTGTGGGGCCAGAGTGGTTTGGTTGAGCGTACTGCTGCTGGCCAGGGGCGGCGCCCGCGCCTGCTCCGTGCATCTTGCTCATGACTGGCGAACAAACTCGCTGGATCTCTTTAAGTCTGTGCTCATACTCTTCCTTTTCCGCGAGTGTGTTGTTGTCGATCCACTTCAACGCTTCCTCGCACTCTTGTTTGGCAGTCTCTTTATCTTGCTCGCTCAGCTTGTCGCCCGCTTCATCCAAGGCTTGCTTCACGCTGAACACATACGACTCTAGCTGGTTTCGAGCTGTTACTCGTTCTCTTTGACGATCGTCCTCTTCTTTGTACCTCTCGGCCTCTGATAGCATTCGATCGATCTCAGCTTGCGACAGGCGGCCTTTATCGTTCTTGATCACAATGTTTTTGCTCCTTCCCGTGCTGTTTTCTTTGGCAGACACATTCAGGATGCCGTTGGCGTCTAGATCGAAGGTAACATCGATCTTAGGCACTCCGCGAGGCGCAGGCGGGATGCCAGTCAGGTCAAAGCGGCCTAGTGAGTTGTTGTCTTTTGTCATAGCTCGCTCGCCCTCGTATACTTGGATAGTGACAGCAGGCTGGTTGTCCGAGTAGGTGGTGAAGGTCTGAGATTGCTTGCAAGGTATCTTCGCGTTGCGCTCAATGATTTTCGTCATGACTCCTCCCGCAGTTTCAATACCCAGGGACAGAGGTGCCACGTCGACTAAAAGTACGTCTTGAATCTTGCTGTGTTGTTCGCCGCTAAGAATAGCTGCCTGTACTGCAGCCCCATAGGCTACCGCTTCATCGGGGTTGATGGAAAGATTCAGCTGCTTGCCACAGAAGAAGTTTTGGAGCATGCTCTGAATCTTGGGAATGCGAGTAGAACCGCCCACGAGTACTACGTCGTGAATAGAGCTCTTGTCCAATTTAGCATCCTTGAGAGCCTTTTCTACCGGTTCTAAGGTTCCACGGAAGAGGTCAGCACACAGTTCTTCAAAGCGGGCACGGGATATTCGTGTGTAAAAATCAATGCCTTCATACAAGGCGTCGATCTCAATGCTGGCTTCACTGCTCGATGATAGTGTTCGCTTGGCCCTTTCAGCAGAAGTGCGCAGTCGACGAAGAGCGCGTGGGTTGTTGCTCATGTCTTTCTTGTATTTGCGTTTGAACTCTTCCACTAAGTAATTGACGAGCCTGTTGTCAAAGTCCTCTCCTCCAAGATGTGTATCGCCGGCAGTCGCTTTCACCTCGAATAGTGAGCCCTCATCGATTGTCAGGATAGATACATCGAAGGTGCCACCTCCCAGATCGAAGATTAAAACGTTGCGTTCGCCTTTGAGATTCTTGTCTAAGCCATAGGCGAGAGCGGCGGCTGTCGGCTCGTTGATGATTCGAAGCACGTTTAGCCCGGCTATCGCTCCAGCATCCTTTGTCGCCTGTCGTTGTGAATCGTTGAAGTAAGCTGGCACTGTGATGACTGCATCTCGTACTGTAGAGCCTAGGTATGCCTCAGCGGTCTCTTTCATCTTCGTTAGTACCATGCTGCTGATTTCTTCAGGTGCAAACTTCTTCGCCTCGCCTTTGAATTCCACCTGGATTTTAGGCTTGCCACAGTCGCTAAAGACTTTAAATGGCCAGTGCTTCATGTCCTGTTGGATCTTCGGGTCGTCAAATTTGCGGCCAATGAGTCGTTTTGCGTCGAACACTGTGTTGCTAGGGTTGAGGGCGACCTGGTTCTTGGCAGCATCGCCGATCAGCCTCTCGGTGTCCGTGAACGCGACGTAGGATGGTGTTGTTCGGTTGCCTTGGTCGTTTGCAATGATCTCCACGTTCCCATGTTGCCAAACACCGACACAGGAATAGGTAGTTCCCAGATCAATTCCTACAGCTGGCATTTTCTCTTCAATGTTCTTTTATTGCAAATAAATTCACTTAGGTAATTCACTTCTTTGCAGAAAACTTGATTGTACGTTTTTCACTTCTTCGCAGTAAACTTGGTATTTCACTTGTTCGCAGAAAACTTGGTAATTCGCTTCAAAGTTTGTTGGGTGTTTCCACCGATTGTTTTGTCGCTTGTTTTGCAGTTTCAATACTGAATGCTTTGCCGCGCTTTCGGCCGGTATTTATACCCCGGCCGCTCAGCCAATGGCGTTCGAGAATAATCTAGAAACTTCGAGCACTGGGCCAATCAGAGTCGTTTGTGGGGTGGAACGTTCTAGATACGCTATTGTTATTGGCTAACGAGGGTGCCAGACAAGGACAGATGTATACTTAAAGAAGAAGATAGCGATATTTAACTAGGTCACATTATGTGTAGAATACCAGCGTAAAAAAATAACGCCATTTCAAGTGGTAATTTTATCGGATGACGGAGAACACTTTCGAGACTCTTTTACGAAAAAAAAACTCCAGAACATTTTAGGCAGGTAGTCATTTTAGTTTTATGAGTAATTTTGGGCACAGTGAACTATTGAATGGTTCTTTGCAACTTAAACAAAATAAGAGCAGTAAATGGTGTAAAATTGTAATTATAATAAATTCATTAAAGATTTCTCGTTTATACAAATATGTTACACTTTTATAAATTATTTCTGTACAAAATGTGGTATATGGCATCACCCACAGTTTATCACTAAAATAAAAATAAATGTAGAGTCTTCGCAGAAATAAGTGTATGTATTTTCATCTAATCTGAAATCTCTTTTAATAGGCTGCTAATCACTGACACCAGGGGTGAGCGCTGGGGAGCCTACACCCCATTGCACGGTGTCCCCGCCTGGGGGTGTTCCAGTATACCGGAATGCCCCCGTAGCGTGAGGAGGCTCGGCGCTAAGGCTAGGCCGGCCGTGGGGGCGATGTGGTGATCTTTTGCACCATGTCGTCCCATTTCGCGGTGAGGGTATACCGGGGTACGTTTGAATGCGGTAGGCTCACCGCTTTTTAAAGGTGAAGAGTCCCACACTCCCCCACCGCTTTGCCCGAGCGGTGGGATAGTCCATAAAGGAGAACAAAAAAAAAAAGGCTGCTGATCACTTAGTTCTGCACCACCTCTCTTGTTTCAAAGTGTGAAAAGAAAGAAGAAAGAATTTGTGCGATGTTTACTGTTGTCTTATCACTACATCAATATTTAATTTATGTAGAGATTTTGTGTTCGTTTTTGATTTTTAATGTTCTTTCATTGTATATGACTATTTCTGTATGATAAATCCTATACTTTAGCCTTCTTGTATTTTTCTTTTGCTGTTGCTTGATTAATGACTGTCCAAATAGTTATTCTTTAGGGCTGACTTTAACTTTTTTGATAACTTACCAAATCCTTATAATTCCTAATTGAAACTGATTACAATGTTTGAATTCAATACCACTTAGATTATCAGCATTAGGTAAATAAAAACGCCGCATTATGACGCATTGCGACAAATTTTGTGGGAAAATTATACGTGAAGTTGGTATCCCTAAATCGTATTCCTTCTGGAACATTCTATTTCGAGCTCTTTCTGTACTATGCGACCTCGTATGTTTCTTTCTCTGTCGCTCACAGCTGCATCATAAAGATCTTTCTAGAAGCCAATTTATCTTATATTCCCATCTCTCTCGCTCTCATATTGTTGTTTCATGCGTCGTCGTGGAACATTCTAGAATGGCTACCCTACCAAATTGAACGTTAGTTCGCAAAGTCGTATTATACGAGGATTTGAGACTTTTTGAACTGGAAGGATTATGAATTGCTTAAGCGGGTATAAAAGGGAAAATTCAGCGCATTTTCCGAGATACCTTTTCCATTAGTCGAGTGGTGAGGTTCTGTAAACATTATGTAGAGTTTTTTTAGTGTTAGTTAAGGAATTTTTTCAAAATGTACATCGATAAGGGCTAATAATAACCGCAAAAATGTAGAGCACTAAATAAAAGTTAAAAGGTGATAAGTCCCTACTAAATCAAAAATGGCAGAGTCATCGCCCGGTTGAGCAATAAAGTGCCAGAGATGCAAAAAAGTCGCAAAAAACTACAGAAGAGGTTCCTTCTAAACTGACGGAATATGAGGTGGGTACTATGTTCTATTATATAATTTTTTCAAAACTAAGGTAAATATTAACTTTGATTAACTAGTATCGCAAATATCGTTTTGCGCAGTACTTTGACCTTGACCTTGCATTTAGGTGTGACTAGTTTTACTCGGTTTAGATTATTCTTAAGTGTTAGATTTAAGTTAATTATCGTTTTGAATGAATATCAGGCAGGTTTTAACGTCGAAAAAGGTGAAATATAAAAATGTGGAGTCGCACGAAAGTCGTGGCAGTTCTTTGTTTTGCGGGTTCCACAAAATGGCGGCCGCTCTTGACGTCACATTTCATTAACTGAAGATAACAATATTTAGGTACGTCTTATGTAGAGACAGCATAACTACTTCAAACTTTTAAAATAATCTCATAATATCTTCGATGAATATTTACTGACTTTTCATCTCTTGCGTCTTTACTTGATGCATTCACGTTATTATTAGATTCCATCCGAGGTGTTAAATAACTTAGTGATAGTATAAACATCAACACGATGTATAATAAAAACTGATTTATCTATCCGATCCCAACTTGGGACTTACCTAATAACCAACCATATTTCCATAAAACAAAAAAATGGTAGCTAAAATATGATTTTACAAATTATCAACAGCTACGAAAACATAATGAGAACGAGATAAGCAAATTATATGTTCTCGATAGACGGCTTTTGTACAAATACATAGATGTCCACGTGACCACCATGCCTACGCAACGTTTAGTCACCAACCATTCTGGTGCACAATTAATTATGACGTCCCAAAAACATTCAACATTGAAATGTAGATTACTTTATCTCATGATTGTGAGAATAAACGAAAAGAATAAACGGAAATTATCGAACTGAAAAGAAACAAAACTGCAACTAACTTGTATGAGTTATTTTACCATTTTGTGTTTATTTCTTATTTTCAGAATTACCCTGTTTACCTTGACATGCTGGTAGAGTCGGCTTCTAACGTTTTGAAAATTGTGCGTTTCTGAGGCGGCACTGACGAATTCTAACGTATTTACTTCATCACCATGTAATTCTGTTTTAAAAATAGTTATTGTAAAGACACGTTCCAAAAACGATTATGAAAATGTTTCTTGGATTACAAAATAAACAATAAATGAGGAGGAAGAGTGGAGAGGAGATCTAAAAGTCACAGGTCAGAATTACAGTAATACGCAGTGGCAGGTTTCCATTTATTTATTTCCCGTTGGTATTTGTGTCCTATGAAAGCATATTCTTATAGTTACTTTCTGAAAGCATGCTTATCCATAAAGACACGAAAAGGATTCGTACAGGGTTAAACCACAAAGAGGTACATATGATTTTAGAAAAATGGGAGACAGAAGCCGATACATGAGTGTCTAGATGTTCATTTTTACTTAACTTAAACTTGAATACAAGTACATATTCGAGTGAGTGAATGGTTGATGATCATTGCAAATATCCACGTGTCAGTTTCTGAAATATAATACCATCGTTGCTGTATACTATGTAGGTACCTACATATATTTAGTAACAATACTTTTTGTAGTCACTTAATTTAAGAATATTCTGAAGTCATCAAAATGACACTGTCGCAGTAGAAATACTTAAAACCTAACAAAGTATCCGAAATGGTAGAAACGAACTTTGAATAGTCAGGCAAAAAATTCAGACATTCTTGCACCACCAAACAGAATATTAAAAACCTCTCTTTTTGGTGGTCGGTACTTTGACTCCCACAGTTGAAAGGGAATGTCGTCATATTACACCACGACATGCAATCTCGCAAAGAAATACTTGTTGCGCAATACATAGAACTGATTCTTCTGCGTCGTTCCCTCAAGTCAGAGGATTGTGACCATTCTAGATTGTTCGCGCCACCACCGCTCTTCGGGCAGCTCTATCCTGAGCACGATGGATGTACCTGTCCTGTCATCCACGGTCCACCCATGTCATCCATGATCACAGCCTCGGCAGTTCCATCGCGTTGCTACGCGTCCACTGCCACGCTTCCATCACGAGCTTCTCTGATCAAGCTGATCGCATCTTGTCCTTCAAGTCCGAAATTCTGGAAGAATCGGCGTTTGCAGATCGTCTGGTTCTGATTGAGTCATCGATCGAGGGGTGGCGTTTGGTCCAGACTCCAGATGTTCGGAGCAATCTTCAAGTAATGTGGCTGTTGCAGAGCAGCACATGACATCCATCTCCTGGCTTTCTATGGTAATTGAACATATTTTAAGACAGACGAAATTGCATAGCTTCAGAAACATGATGAAAAGGCATTCAGGTTACAAACGGTAATAGAGTATGATCGAGTACCTAGTAGGTAGAGCTGATATGTTCTGAACGATAGATTTATCATTAGTGTGAAAAGTTGATACTGCCTAGCTAGGTGCCTGCCTATCTACATGAACAACTATAGATGCGTATAAAAATATGGTAGAAATCCAAATCTGTGATATCTAAGGTTTATCGAGTGGCCTACAGTTAGAACTGCTGAGTGCATGCCAAAGCACGAAACCTAAACGTGATTTATCTCAGTCTTTAAATTAGGCAGGTGTACATTATAGATTATTATTATACCTAAATCTATTACGTAGCTAGGTAATTATTCTGATCTGAGACTATTTTTAGGAAAATCGATACTAGATACATTTTGCACAAGCACAAGTAGGTTCACAAAATGACAATCAATGAAATTCATAGCTCTTCATTGTCAATTTTTATTTTATTTAGGATTTTCCTCCTAATGTGAAAACATACTTATTATTATTTATTATATGTGTAGACATGAAGGAAGTCGTAACAGTAGAAGTTCTTTGTTCACCGGTGCTTGTATTGACGTCAGCAAAAGATTTCATCTAATTACTAACTACTGAATAATATTATTTAGTCATCTACATATTCCTGTTCGAAGTTTTAGAAGCGCATACATATACTACACACTACATATATTTCACATGCTCTATACATAATGCACCCTGCATCCTTCTGAATTTGTCTTGCCTAAAGCTGTCTACACACCGGGGCCGCCGGCCCGGCGGCGCGAGCCCGGCGGGTTAATGCCGGCGGGTAAACCCGGCGGCTTCTACAAACCAGCCACGAACATGCCGCCGGGTCAGCGGTATGATATTCGCGGCATCGTTCACAATTAAAGTCGAAAGTCGGCGGGCAACTGAGCGGGGAGCGCCGGGCGTGCCGCGCGCGGGCGCAGGCCGCCGGGCCGGCGGCTTTGGTCGTTTCAAAATCAGGCCGCCGGCCTTGCCCGCCGGGTTCGTGCCGCCGGGCCGGCGGCTTTGGTGTGTAGACACCTTAAGGAATGTAACTCGTATATTTCTCGTTTTGATATAGAGTTATTATGGCTGTTTCATTTCTAACCTGAAAATATTTCTTTAGTGCATAAATATCTAAATGGGAAAAATAATCTCTGTTTTGTCACTACCTGTGCAATTGATGTATGATTTTGCAAATAAACAAATAATCATATGTATATCTACTATCTACCTACTAACAATTTTTCGAGGTGTTTTCACTCTTTACTGTAGGTATGTAGGTAGGTAACTAGCTACTGACTAATTTCGAATAAGTAGGTACCTATGTTAGTAATGTGGAGACAGATGAAGGTCGCTGATGACTTCAGCAAATGACATCACCTTTATTACTTACTAACTACTTACTGAAGAATTTTGACTTGGTTATCTACCTACGTCTTACTTTTCTCAGTGCTGAACGCCATAATACGTTATACAGACCAATGAATATTTTACTTTACGTGTGCTGATAATGTTAGGTTTGTAGGAATTTGTCAAAAAATTAAAACTAGATGTATTTTCCTAGGTAGTACTATTTTTTTTATAATGTAGAGTCATTGGTAAACTTTTATTTAGTTAGAAAATTCGTTACCCAGATACCTACATACTTAGTTTTCTGAAATCAATTATGTACGTACTTGCTGACTTTATCACTATAGTAGTACTGGTAGTACTATAGTAGAAAAATATCTATCTATCACCTTCCTAATTTGGCTTTGAATGTTAGGTGGAAAAACATAGAAACACAACGAACATCATGTAGGTACTTACATTATATTTATTGCACAACAATAACACAATATGAACAAACATAAATTGTGATATTTAGAAGATGCATTATCTATTTATAATTTAGTCTAGGTAGGATAAAGATCTTTTCGACTCATAGTTGCTTACTGCTGAGCATAACTCTCTTCTTCTGGTCTACTGACACAATCTAGGCTTGCCTACTGCCCCGAGCTTAGAATAAATCGTGTGATATTTATAAATAATTTACTATGTCACTAGGTACTTACTTATAATATTTATAAACTAGGTAGGCATTCCTTCATATAGGTACACATCATCAATGGAAAACATCAGCGCAACACTGATCTACATAATGAAATTAGTAAGTAGGTTTATAGTCACCGACGTTTCGTTATCTACGTGCTATTAAATGAAACTTAGGTACCTACCAAATGGATAGTTCTGAGTTGTATTTCTTCAGTGAAATAAACTTAAGATTTTCAAAAATAATAACAACAATTTGGAGCTATTTCTTACGTAACAAACTTCAACAAGAAATATTGACAAGCTCATGCTGCTGGATAGACTTTCTATCTTTCTGTTGCGCCGAAGGTCATGGGTTCGATTCCCATCAAGGACAAACGTTTATGGTGGTTCCTATGGGCTGTTGTAAAAGTTCTTCCGATGACAATCAAGATATTTTTTTGAATACGTATTAAATTGAAGTCACGGTTTTCTATAAAGGTTTGTAGATCAGCCTATCAATAAAATATGCGTAAATGAAAAATGCAATAGGCATGTATTTATGTAGTTGAGATAGTACACATTACCATCCCATAATAGCGAGTTTTTTTTTTTAAAAACAGTAAATTTTGGTTTACGTTACATTATAACGTATGCCGAGTTTTGTGTTAATATTAGTAAATGAAATAAGTGGTTAGGTAGCGACGTGTTTATAAACGTGTTTGTAAAATTGATGAAAATGAAGTGACTAGAAAATTTAATAAGTTTATCAAAATATATGCAGAACAAAACCGTGAAAAATAATCAATCTTGAGTTAGTGTTTCAGTTTGGTGAGTTAGTGGAAAATTAAATTTATTCCAGTGATCAACCCCGCAGGTTGGTCGTTGTAAATTTCTTACTGTAAAAAACTAAATAGGTATCTATCTAATTCAGTAAAATAGTGAGTGCCTCGTGAGAAGTGAAATAAATTTTCAGTGATAAGAGAGTGTTGATCGTAATTAACTTGATTTTTGGAAAAAAGCTAAGTAAATAGTGAGGTAGTGAATGCTTTGTGAGGAGCTTTTTTTAGTGATAAGCGATTGATGATCTTATTCTTCTTTATTTTAACGTTGAAATGAACTATATAAATAAGTTTTGAGTAAGGTTAGTGAGTCGTTTGTGACAAGTCAAATTAATTTCAGTGATAAGTAAATTGCTAATCGTGTTTTATAAACTAAGAAATTATTAGTTAGGTAGAGAGTGCCTTGTTAGAATGAAAATTAATTTCAGTGATAGTTGGTTTTTTATCGTAATTTACTTTCTTACCGTAAATCACCGTAGGGTAGTGAGTGTCTTGTGAATAGTTGAATTAATTTAATTTACTTTGATAGTGCGTTCTTTGTAAGAAGTATAATTAAATTCAGTGAAATAAGGGTTATTTATCGCATCAGGCAATATTATGAAATGCCTTGCAAGTGCATACAAATTTTAAATTTTACGAAGTGTTAAAACAGCAATGCTTATGTAAGGCGATATTTACAATTACATTAGGTTAGAAAAAGCACTGCTTCGGAAGAATATTGAATGTTTACAGACATGGTCTGAAATGCAATGATTAGCTCATAAAACAAAATTATATTTTAAACATAACTGCGAATAAATAAATAAAAACTAATAAATTATAATAAATAACGTTCATATTTGTTCAATGAATTAAACCTAAAGGTCGTGGGTTCGAATCCTTCGAATTTCTAAGTTTTGTTTTTATTAATAAAAGTATAATTTCAAAAGTTAGTAAGTTATTTATTTTTGCGATGAATTCAGAGACCTAAGATTTCAAAAATAATAACAATAGAAGTTGTAGCTTTTACCTAAGGAGCTTTTACCAAAAGCTCCTTTTTTATACCAAAAGCCCAAATCAAGATCAAAAAAAGAAATAGGAAGTCATGGCTTACGAATGGAATCAAAATTTCGTGTAGAAATAAGAGGCTTCTAAAAATACTAGTATCTCAAATAGATAATCCCACATTAACTGATAATTATAAAAAATATGAAAAGATGTTAAAAAAAGTCATTACTACGTCTAAAAGACTACAAAACATAAAAAAAATTCAAAATTCACAAAACATAGTAAAAGCAATGTGGGATGTAGTGAAAGAAAGCACTAATAAACAAAAACAAAAGAAAAATGAAAATATAAAATTAGATATTGGAAATAAAAATATCACGGAGAATCCTACCCTAATAGCAAACTTTTTCAATAACTTTTTTAAAAGTGTTGGAGATGCTGATACAACAGCCGACTTAGATGATATAGGTATCCACTCAAACTGGCCCTCTCATACTTCGAGAGAAAACTCAATGTACCTGACACCTGTCACCACTCAGGAAATATTAAAATTAATCCGAAATTTAAAAAACAAACGAAGTTTTGGGCACGACGACTTACCTCCCTTGCTAATACGACAGTGTGCAGAAGAGCTAGCACCAATAATGGCATACTTAGTAAACCAATCGTTTACTGAGGGTATTGTCCCTGATAAATTGAAAATCTCAGTGATAAAGCCCCTTCACAAAAAGGGTGATAAAACTGACTGTAATAATTATAGGCCCATTGCTTTGCTACCTACTTTTTCTAAAATTTTCGAAGGCGCAATGTCCGGCCGCCTTTACGCGTATTGCGAAAAGTTTTTCATATTCAGCAAAGATCAAAACGGTTTCCGAAAAAATAAGTCCACATCATTAGCGGTTT
Organism: Udea ferrugalis; assembly: GCA_950022985.1. Taxonomy (NCBI): domain Eukaryota; kingdom Metazoa; phylum Arthropoda; class Insecta; order Lepidoptera; family Crambidae; genus Udea; species Udea ferrugalis. The sequence continues at coordinate 4,026,866 of OX465521.1, forward strand.
TCAATTACATATGTCAAGTTCTTAACTTTATAAACGAGAAGAAATATGCTGTAGGTATTTTGCTTGATATGAGCAAAGCCTACGACAGAGTTCAATATGACATATTACTGAAGAAACTACTCGACGTTGGTGTGCGGGGCCCAGTACACAAGTGGTTTACATCTTACCTCGAAAATCGAATACAGTATGTCGAGGTGGAGCACAGCGATGACAGAACAGGACGCATAACTCATGTCAGATCAAATCCTGTAAGCATGAATAAGGCTATACCTCAAGGCAGTGTCCTGGGTTGTGTTTTGTTTCTGCTGTATATAAATGACTTGCCAGAAATCGTGGGGGGGGTTTGTACACTTTTTGCAGATGATTTATCCTTGGTTATCCCCTGTACAAACAATCAAGGTCTAAACGACCAACTAGACAGTATTTTGACAAATGTAACAAATTGGTTAGCGCTTCAAGATCTCCAAATTAACTATAAAAAAACAAAAATAATGCAATTCAAGCCGTATCAGAAGCAAGCCTTAAGCATAAATTACTCCTTCAATAACATTAAATTAGAATGCGTAAATTCACACCCACTCTTGGGGATAGAGATTGATTCTGCCATAAACTGGAAAGAACACATAAAGAAGGTATCCTCGAAATTATCCAGATTCACATATGCACTTTATGAACTTAAGAAATCATCAGATGTCAAAACAGCAAAGTGTGCATACTATGCTTATGCACATGCTTGGCTCCAATATGGCATTATACTGTGGGGAAATAGTACGGACGCAGTAAAACTATTTATTTTGCAGAAGCGATGCCTTCGAATATTAGTTAATATAGAAATTACAGATAGCTGCAAACCCTACTTTATAAGCCAAAATATCCTAACAATGACTTGTATTTATATTTTGGAGGCTTCTATTTTTGTAAAAAAAAACCCAGAGCTGTTTCCTCTATATGTGCGTCCAAAAAACTTAAGACCTAAAGAAAAACTAGCACTTCCTAGTTCAAAATTGAAGATGGTAAAATCGGGTCCTTTAGGAATGATTGTGAAAATATTTAATAAAATTCCAATGCATATGCAAAAAGAAGAAAATATCACTAAATTCAGAAAAAATCTAAAGAAATATCTAATTAGTAAAAGCTACTATTCGCTGTCAGAGTTTTTTAATGAAGAGTCATAAATGTTTGTATTTGTAAATTAGTATAGTATGATGATATTCCACTTATTAGTGTTTTTTTGATTGCGGTGCCCTTACAGGGTTCATGTTCTGAACTAAAAACTATATTTAAGAACTGTAATGTACAACATGAATGCAATAAAAATTGAATTTGAATTTTGAATTTGAAAAAGGTCGGGCCTGTAGATCATCTGGGCGTAGCGCCAAAAATCGCGGGTTCGATTCCTATCAATTACCAACAATTATGTTGAGAGCGTTTGTAGTTGTTCTGCGATTGGGTGTTATATAGGTGTATAATCTAAATGAAGAAATATTTAAAATATGTTCATTAGGATAGCGGTCTTCCATAAAAGTTTCCTAAATAAGCTAATCTACAAAATATGCAGTGATTAAAAATGCAGTATTTAGTTAAATGAATTTGTTTGCGTTACCTATGTAGAGTTTTGTGTTAACATTGTCAAGTAAATGAAGTGAAAAAACAGTGAAATTATTTAAATGATTTTACTGAATGAATGAAATGAATGAAAACACTAACGTGTTTTAGTTTGGTAAGAAAATGAGAAGTTTCATTTTATTTCAGTGATGGGAGGTCGTTCGTCGTAATAAAATGTATCGTACTGTAAAAAATGAAATAATTCAGTTAGGTGGTGAGTGCCTAGTGAGAAGTTGGTTTAATTTCAGTGATAAGTTCAATTTATTTTAGTGATGAGCTTGTTCGTCTTTATGTATTTCATCCTGCCGTAAAAAACTAAAAAAACAGTTAGATAGTGAGTGCTTCGTGATAAGTTAAATTAATTTAAGTGATAAATTTAATTTATTTTAGTGATGAGAGCTTGTTCGTCGTCATTTACTTCATCGTACCGTAAAAAACTAAATAATTTAGTTAGATAGTGAGTGCCTCGTGATAAGTTAAATTAATTTTAGTGATAAGTTTAATTAATTTTAGTGATGAGGGATTGTTCGTCGTAATGTACTTGAACGTACTGTGAAAAACTAAATAATTTAGTTAGATAGTGAGTACCTTGACTGCCCTGTGAGAAGTTAAATTAATTTCAGTGATAAGAGTCTGGATCGTAGGTTACAAAAAATATATGCAAAACAAAAACGTGAAAAATATTTAATCTTGAGTAGTGTTTCAGTTTGGTGAGTTAGTGAAAAATTGAATTTATCCCAGTGAACAACCTCGCAGGTTGATCGTTAGTTTTTGTCGTTAATTTCTTACTGTAAAAAACTGAATAGGTACCTACCTAGTTCTGTGAGATAGTTAGTGCCTCGTGAGTAGTTAAATTAATTTCAGTGATAAGAGTCTTAATCGTAGTTTACTTGATTTTACCGTTGATAAAAACTGAGTAAATTGGTTAGGCAGTAAGTTGTTATTATTATTAGGAGCCTGTCATTTCCCACTGCAGGGCAAAGGCAAAGTAGTGAGTGCTTTGTAAAAAAACAAATTAGTTTCAGTGATAAGAGAAATTTGATCGTAATTAACTTTATTTTAACGTTGACAGAAACTAGTTAGTAAATTAGTTAACATGTCGCAGGCAATATATAAAATGCCAAACCAGCCTAACCAGGCTAGGTGATACTCATTATGGTGTTGAACGTATTTGTAGAAATTGAAAATAAGACAGTGACTAAAAACATGATACACAAAAACGTGAAAAATAAATAATAATTAGTTAGTGTTTTAGTTTCGTGAGTAAATAAGAAGTTAAAATTTCAGTGATAATGGGTTTTTTGTCGTTGTGTATGTACTTTATCGTACCGTAAAATACTGAATAGGTAGTGAGTGCCTTTTGAGAAATTAAATTAGGTTCAGTGATATGAGAGTGTTGATCGTAGTTTACTTAGTTTTACCGTTGAAATGAACTGAGTAACTAAGTTAGGTAGTGAGTGCTTTGCGAAGGGTTCAATTATATTTCAGTGATAAGAGATTTTTGATCGTTCATCTTGAAGTTGAAAGAAACCGAGTAAATTAGTTAGGTTGGTTTAGTGAGTGTTTTGTGAGAAGTTTGATTAATTTCAGTGAAATGAGATTGTTTATCGTATTTTACAAAATAAGAAGTTTAGTTCGGTAGTGAGTGCCTTGTTAAAATTAAAATTTATTTCTTTCATAATTTGGTTGTTTATCGTAATTCAGATTATCTTACCGTGAAAAATCGTAGGGTAGTAAGTGTCTTGTGACAAATTTATCAATTTCAGTGATTAGAAGTGGTTTATATTGACTAAGTAATTTACTTAGATAGTGAGTGCTTGTGAGTTGTTGAACATATGTCAGTGATCGTAATTAACTCTAGCTTACCGTTGAGAAAAAAATAAGCAGTTGACTAGATAGTGGGAGCCTTTTGAGAAGTTAAACTAAAGAATTTATCGAATTATAGAAATCGAATAAAATGCCTAACCAGTGAATACAGATCTTTGAGTAACTATGAATTTGACAATGATGTTGACTAGTAGGGAATTTCTTTAGGCAATAAGTTTGCCGTTATTCTGCAGTTATAAACCAACCAGCTAACACATGACTAAACATTTTGACATTAGTAAGGAAAAACTATACAACACAGAAAAATTACTCAACTCACTTCCAACATTTACCCTATTTTGAACAGCGACTGTTAAGAATGGAATGACATAACTCTTATTTAAAAATAGGAAAAAACGAGCAGCATTTTAAGCTTTACTTAAAGTATTGCCGGCTGGAGTATAGATAATAACCATCATTATAATACCTACGTGTAACTATTGTAAGTCAAATATAAGAAGTGTATGCCAATCAGTACATACATTGGAACATAATTACAAAAATGTACCAATGAAAATCCATGTCTAACACACGAAACAAAAATATTGTTTAAACAAAAACAACGAAATTAACGTTTACATGGATCAAACTTATTGTTGTATTGTGTTTAAATATAATTAATAAATCGTATTTTAGGTCTTAGTTGTAAAATTATTAAGGTCAACGGCTCAGCAGCCAAATGTCATTTCTTTGCATTAAAGACAGGATAACTAAACGGAAATAGGAAGCGTTTTATGCTGTTGATGGTGCCTTCGTAATTTAATAGTGCAAACATTAATTTGATTAATTCATTTTGACGACCGTTTTGGTGTCATACTCATGTCAAGAACTTGCTGCCAGGTAAAGCCTACTGCTTCAAGCTTAGAAAAGGTACATCGTCTTGTAGGTAAATAATAATTGACTTTATCCCGTACTTTTTTGTGGTACATTCTTTTATTATTTATTTATTGTATGTCCCTACGTAGGTGGAGTTTATGCTAGAAATGAAATAAGTAGTTAGGTACCCAGTTGTTTCATTTTGGCATTTCCTGTGAGAAGTGGTGATCAAACACCAGAAAAGAACACTATGGTTAATTAAAAAAAGTAAGTTGACTAAATTGCTAGTCTTCATTAAAACAATATTATATACATATTATATTCTTACAATCAAAATCCTATTATTTATGTCCCACCACGTGGTGTCAAACGTATTTGTTGAAATTGATTAAACAATAAGTAACTAGAGAATTTGATAAACAAAAACGTAAAAAAATTATTAATCTTTGGTAAATGTTTTAGTTTGGTGACTTACTGAGAAGTATAATTCATTTCGGTGAAGAAAGGTAGTTCGTCGTAAATTACTACATGTTTCCGTAATAAAACAAAATTTTGTTAAATAGTGAGTGTTTTGTGGGAAGTTAAATTAATTACAGTGATAAAAGAGTGTTGAACGTAATTTCCTTGATTTCACCGTTGAAAATAAACTGAGTAAATTGGTTAGGTACCCAGTGAGTGCTTTGTGAGTTATTTTAGTTTCAGTGATGAAATATTGTTAATCGTAATCTGATTCGTCTTAACGTTGAAAAGAACCAAGTAAATTAGGTTAGGTTGGTGATTGTTTTGTGAGAAGTGAAATTTTCAAACATAACAGATTTTATTGATCGTATTTTACAAACATATAAAAGTTAGGCAGTGAGTGACAATTGGTTGTTTATCGTGATTCACTTTATCTTACTTTAAAACATCGTAGGGTAGGTAGTGAGTGTCTTATCAAAAGTTGTATTAATTTCAGTGATTGCTTAGAAGTTTTACTTTTAAAAGTGGTTCATCTTTATTTACTTTAAAAGAAACTAACTTATTAACTTATATAGTAAATGCTTGTGACATGTTGAAGTTATTTCGGTGATGAGAGGTATTTATCGTACCTAATTACCTCAGCTTACCGTTGAAAAAAAACTAAGCAGTTGACTTAATATTGGGAGCCTTGTGAGAAGTTAAAGGAATTTAACAATTAAAAGGTATATTTATCGTATCAGGTAATCTTATGAATTGCTAGGTGATGTTTATTATTGAGCAAATGAGCTGAAAGAAGCATGTCCCCGAAAGGATATTGACTATTTGTAGACTTGTGAGTACGTTTACACTAGGGAATAGAATTGCACTTACCTAGACAATCGAATGAAATGTCTTACATATTATCATAATATCACAGGTCTATTAAAAATTAAGTTTATCATTTAGGAGTTAGAAGAACTAAGCAAATCAAATATTGTGTGAAGCCATCATTATTATACTAAGTGTCTCTCTTCCGCTGCTGCTAATAATGGAAGTTAAAGCGGAAATGTATCACAAAAATACAAAAAAAGTTATAACATGCTTTCGACTATTTTAATAATGAATACGTATAAGCCTTTAAACTCTGACTATTACTATACATGTTATTAGATTATTAAGTACTAGGGCTTTTGAACTGTGACTACTCAGCGTTTATTAACATTACTCTCATTTAAGTGTTAGAATTAAGCAGCACTTTAAGCTGATTTTAAAGAAGTTTTGTAAATAGTCTCTATTACGAGTATTATATTCAAGTATCTCTTTCTCTACTGAAATTGATAAAGACAATCAAAGCCGCAATCAATCATAATACAAAAGAAAGGTTACATCGCGCTTTCGACTAGCGGCGTATATTTAGTATTCATTAAAATAACTCTTATTTAGGATTAAGAATTAAGCAGCTCTTAATGAAGTTTTGCAAACAGTCTCCATTTTCATATGATCATTTGATCATAACAATACAGAAAAAGTTACAATGCGCCTTTGACATGATAAATATGTCAGAGCTTTAAAACTGCGACTATATCATTTGTTAATAACATGAATCTTATTTAAGAGTGAGAATTAAGCAGCATTTTAAGCAGCTCTTGATATAATTCTGCAAAAAGTCTCCATTATTATATTCACGTATATGAATATTAAAAAATCTAAGCCGCTATGTAATCTTAGTAATATGAATGAAAAGAGCAACCCGCTTTCGACATAGTAAATACGTCAGAGCTTTTGAACTGTGACTCTTTACCATTTATAAACATAACTCTTATTTAAGAGTAAAAATAAGGCGACATTTAAAGCAGCTCTTGAAATATGCAAAGCTCTTGAAATAGTCTACATTATTAAATTCTTGCATCTGTCTCTCTACTAAAATTAATTAAGATAATCAAAGCCGCAATTAATCGTAACAGTTCAAAAAGCTACATCGCGCTTTTGGACTGTAACTGTTTAGCTTTTTTAACATTACTCTTAAATAAATTTAAGAGTAAGAATTAGGCAACACTTGATGAAGTTTTGCGAAAAGGCATCATTATTATACCTACGTATCTAAATTCGAAATATGAAGGCCGCAATTTATCATAGAAATACGGAAGAAAAGTGCAACGCGCTCGCGACATAATAAATACGTTAGACTTTAGAGCTTACGCACTGCGACTCTTAACATTTATTAACATTATTCTTATTTAATAATAAGATTTAAGCAAAAGTTGATAAAGTTTTGTTACGTACCTCTCTACTAAAAAGTCTACGTATCTCTCTACTAAAATAAGGAAAAAATTCGAAGTGGCAATTTACTATAACAATACGAAAGAGGAATTACAACGCGATTTCGACACTATCTTAATAACACATACGTTAGAGCTTCGATCTGCGACCATTTAGCATATAAAATATCATTTTTTTAAGATTAAGAAATCCCGATATCGGATTGTTGGCATAAAAAGTGTTTAAGCAACACTTCATTTTGTTTTGCGGAAAGTCTTCGATATACCTACGTATCCCTCTCTACTAAAATTATCATAACAATACGGAAAAAAGTTACAAGGACCTTTCGACAAAATAAATACGTTAGAGCTTTTGGACTATGACTATTCAGCTTTTATTAACATGACTCTTATGAAGACTAAGACGAAGACTGAAGTTTTGCGAAAAGCATCATCATTACACACGTATCTCTAGTATAATTAATTGAGTAAATCGACATAATAAATACGTTAGAGCTTTTTAACTGTGACTATTCAGCATTTACATGACTCTTATTTATTTATTTAAGATTAAGAATTAAGCAACATTTAATGAAGTTTTGCGAAAGGCTTCATCATTACACGCGTATCTCTACTAAAATTGAATAAGTAAATCGAAGCCGCAATTTAAATCATTAACAATACGAAAGAAAAGTTCCAACGCGGTCTCGACAATATCGAAATAACAAATACGTTAGCGCTTTTGAACTGCTACTATTTAGGTATATTTTAATGAAATAACCCCCATTTCAAAGTGAGGATTGCGGAACAATGAATACATAATTTGATTGATTTAAGACTTTTACTTTTAATATATTAGTTTGGCAGGGAATACAAATGTCAGTGTTAAAAATTATACTGACTTGTGTGTTGGCGATAAGCATGATAATGCTTAAGCTTAAAATAGCACGGCCTACGTTGTTTTGCTGCTACTTAACCAAAAACTCGTGCTAGGTGATATTAATAATGTATTGCAAATAAGCTGAATAAAGCTCGGCTTTGCATGGTCGTGGAACATTTGTTGAGTTATCTCATTTTATTAGAATGTTTCAACCTAGGTAATCTTATAAAATGCCCTTATGCAAAAACAGATCTTATTTTATTGATTAAAACATACCTACCAGCGACAATATTATAAACACATAAATGAAAAAACACACAATAGGGTCTTCATAGATATGCCTTTACAGATCTTTGTAACTTAGTGATAAGACAGTACTCATGTTAGGTGATATTCATGATTGCAAATAAGCTGAATGAATCGCGGCCTCGGATGGATATTGATAGTTTGTGGACTATTCTAATCTAAATTAGCCATTAGGATCCGATAAATGGGTTGATCTTATTTTATTTTTATTACTTAACCTACGTAATCTTATAAAATGCTGATAAACAAAAACAGATCTTCTGTAACGTGGTGATAAGACGGTGATACTCAAGCTAGGTGATTTTTTCATTATTGTAAATAAGCTGAATAAATCGTAGCCTCGGATGGATATTGATTATTTACGGACTAATATTATCTAAATTAGCTATTAGGATCCCATAAATGGGTTGATCTTATTTTATTTTTATTACTTAACCTAGGTAATCTTATAAAATGCTGATAAGCAAAAACGATCTTTTGTGACGTGATCTTAAGACAGTAATACTTATGTTAGGTGATCTTCATTATTGCAAATAAGCTGAATAAATCGTAGCCTCGGATGGATATTGATTATTTATGGACTAATACAACCTAAATGCTGATCTTGTTTTATTATCAGCTTATCTTATTTCATTATTATTATTTAACCTAGGTCATCTCATAAAATGCCTAATAAGCAAAAACAGATCTTCTGTAACGCGGTGATAAGACAGTAATAATTAAGCCAGGTGATATTCATTATTACAAATAAGCTGAACAAATCGTAGCCTCGGAGGGATATTGACTATTTATGGACTAATATAATATAAATTAGCCATTAGGATCCCATACATAGGCTGATCTAATTTCACTATTGGCTAATCATATTTTAATATTATTATTTAACCTAGGTCCTCTTAAAAATGCCTAATAATAATAAGCAAAAACAGATCTTCTGTAACGTGGTGATAAAACAGTAATACTTAAGCTTAGTGATATTCATTATTGCAAATAAGCTTAATGAATCGTGGCCTCGGATGGATATTGATTATTTATGGACTAATCTCATCCAAATTAGCCATTAGGATCCCAAACATGGGTTGACGTTTTTATTATTATTACTTAACCTAGGTAATCTTATAAAATGCTGATAAGCAAAAGCGATCTTCTGTGACGTGATCATAAGACAGTTATCACGTCACACACGTGTTGATAAAACAGTCATACTTATGCTAGGTGATATTAATTATTGCAAAAAGCTGAATAAATCGCGGCCTCGGATGGATATTAATTTAATGGACTAATCTTATTTAACCCATATAGCCCAGCCGTGCCCAAACGAGGACGCCTCATCAAATACCCTTAGTTTATTAGAATTTTGATGTTTGTGATTTTTTATTGCGAATACGTAATAAGTGTGAACCTGTTAGCCTATTATTACACCAAACACTTTATAAAATTAGTTGAGAGTGATTTTACTGTGCGTTTTGTGGAGGTGTTTCAAGAATCAGAGATAGCCAAGATTCAGTAATTTTTATTTGTCGTTTTTATAGCTAAAACTGCTGGTTAATTTTCATAAATAACCGGAATATAATGTAAACTTTCAATATAAAAATAAATGGCAATGAATAATTGAGTATTGATGATAGTATAAGTTTTTTTACAACGGTGTCCCCATTCGAGGTCGGTGGGCACATTAGAGGTAAATTATTCGTATTTTTTTGCAGGTCATTTTTCCTTGAAAAATGGCAAAACAAACTTTTTGCAGTGTCAAGGAGTACTGCGGAGTTGAAAAAGCCCTATATTATGCTGTTATGCGTGGAGATGATGGATGCATGGATAGATTGAGTTGCTTTTCCTCCAGAGCCCAGTGCTCCAGTGTATTGACGGACGAAAAAATGACGACGAGGATAATAAACAAGGCAATGCACTTCCACGTGACGTACCAGGAATCGAGATAAGGAAGAACAAGATAGAATACTTCGGGAAATCTCCAGGTGCCAATCGTACAGAGCCACTGGGCACAAGAATAGTGAAGCAATGGCTCAACAAACTTGGCACCAGCCATAGAGACCATGTTGTCTTCGTTGATAATTTTTTCACCAGTTTTGATTTGCTAAGACTTATGGAAAGTAGCTTTTGTGGAACGGGTACTGTCCGTGAAAGCAGAAGCAAAAATTGACCATTAGTAATTGTGGTGAAGTAAATAAAGAAAAACTGTACTGATTTTGACCACTGTTTTGAAAAAAGTCAATCAAATTCTATTCGTAAGTTGATTGGACAATCGCGTCGGCAGCATGGGTTCAACCACGTCTTGCCTCTAGGGTAAGAAACTGCTGGAGCGCTGCGAAAGAAAAAAGTAGACTTTGGTATCCCAGATCTTCACCAAAATCGAATCAAGCGGATGGGCGGTATTGATCAAGCGGACCAGTCTATTTCACTATACCACCCTGCTATTCATGGGAATAAAATGGTGGTGGGTACTGATTACGTCCACATGTTGGATCTGGCAGTTGCAAATGCATAGCACAACCACAATCTGACCCATGAATAGCCTAGACCAGCTTCAATTTCGTCGTTACAATGCTCGTTATTATTTTTTTCCTTCGGACATTCTGTAGTACCAAGTTTTTACCATGATGGTAATGGTCACTTTCCACAAAAACTGGCTCCACTTTACTAAAAAAGCACGTTGACAATGCAAAAGGCGCGTAAAGACATATTGTATTAAAAGAAGATGCTTCGAAAAATTTTACCCCCCATGGACCCAGCGTCCTCATTTAAGGACGGCTTTTTTTTTCAAAGAAGAAATTTCAAAAAAAGCTTTTTTTTCGTGGTTTTCATATAATAACGATTATTTCAACCAACTAATGATAAAAAAATCTAATTTGCACTGCTGGGTTTCATTTGGGTCCAAATGGGTTAAAGATGATATTGCATTATCTCTGATGATTACATAACATAACCTAATCTAATCCAATTAGCCATTGGGATCCTATGCATGAGCTGATCTTATTCTATTATTATTACTTAACCTAGGTGATCTTATAAAATGTTGGATTAATAAGTACAGATGTTTTCGTAATGAAGTTAAAAAATCCCAGTACTTGTGCTAGGTGATTTTAATTATTGCAAATAAGCTGGGTTAAGCACGGCCTCAGATGGTTGATAAACGTGTCTGGAGTTATCACATTTTATCAATATTACTTATCCTAGGTAATTTTATTTAAAAAATGCCTAACAAGTAAAAAGAGATCTTGTGTAACGAGGTGATAAGACAGCAATACTTATGCTAGGTGATAATATTTGTTGCAAATAAGCTATCACAATCTTTCAAATAAGCTCAATAAATCACGGCCTCGGATGGATATTGATAATTTATGAACTGGTTTCATTTTACCATCATCACTTAACCTAGGTTAATTAATAGAATACCTTTAAAGAAAGAACAGTTCTTGTGTAACGAAGTGATAAAATAGCGATACTTATGCTATGTGATATTAAAAATATGATTGCAAATAAGCTGGTTAAAGCACGGCCTCGGATGGATATAAGAGATTTATAGACGGATCTAATTTTATGATAACTACTTACACCTAGGCAATCTTATTAAATGTCTTGCACATTGTCAAAAATGTTTATTTAAATACCTCTAAAAATAACACTATTGATTGCCATTAGGTTTTACACAAACAAATGACAATTCTGCAATAATGAAATAACTGGATAACACATGAACGAATTTTCTAAATCAGTTAAGTACTAACTGCCTTAACAACAAAGACAAAAAGTTTAAACGCGCTTCCAACATTTTACTAAATAATAAATACGTGAATGAATTGCAACTTTAAAGCATTAATTAATTAATATAACTCCTATTTAAGAGTAATTTAAGTATAGAAGTATTGCGAATTGCCGTCATCATTTTACTTAAGTGTAATTAGGAGTATTATCAAAACTAAAATATAATTGAAGTATGCCGAATATAACATACATTATTAAACGAAATTATCATTTAGAATAACTTCAAATAAGTTCATTACCAAAAAGTACATAATATTATATCAGTTGTATTTAAAACGGCATATCACGATATCATTATTAAGTAGTGGATAAATACGTATCTTCGACAGATACTAAGGTTGAAATTTTAAAATTACTAACTAAAGGATCGTGGGTTTCGATTTCTGCACGAGTGCGGTTGTCCAATTCCAGTTGTGTGATTTCTGTATATATTCGTGCTTTTGTTGTTGTCAACACCCGTTACATCCATGATACTAAGATATAAGTTTTAACCCAAAATCTCATTTTTATCATACAGTACCTTTAAAGCTGACTAACTATTTTATATTTAACTATAAACCTGTAAGCACAGGGGTTAAGAGTAGTGATGAACTTGAGACGCGCAATTTTTTAATAGAGAATAATACTTTATTCCTGAAGCATATAAAAGACATCAACGCATTGCTAACAATTTTCCTTTACATAACGCCAAAGTTGTTCAAATATTGTAATGAAATTGGAACATTTATTGTGAAATAAATGAATTGAAAAAAAACGTATGTTTGAAAATAAATAACACTAGGTAATAGTTGGTTCTTTTTGGTCACAAGTGACTATCATGTTTATTTATGTAATTTTGTAGTAAGTTCAAAGGGATGTAATACCCCTATACTACCACTACATTTTGAAAAACATTGAAGTGAGTATTAATTTTAAGATTATTTTTATCAATATAGAGAGTGTAACTGAAGTGTTATTTATACAAGTTATCACTCTCAGGTGATACAGAATACAGGTTTTATGGCTAACAAAAGAAATCCAAGTAGAATTAGGTCAACTTTTGTATAAAAAAGCTCAATTGAACAAGATACCTACTTAGAAATGGAAATATAAAATTACTCAACTCCAAAATAACTATAAATAAAAAGTATTATTTAACATAACGTGTCATTTATGTATGTGTATTTAAATTGGAATGTGCTTTTATTTACATTTGTAGAGACAAGAATCAAAACAGTTTTTGGCTTAGGTATAAGGACTGTTTGATCCCGTTTGGTTAAATTATTTTGAGTTTTTTTTGAGAAAATATATTAGGTGAACATCTGCCATTGAATAATGCGAAAAAGTAAAGGCAAAAATGGCTGTCCATAGAAGTAGCGATATAATTTCAAATGATTAATGTCAAAACACTAATCTAGTTAGATCTGTTTTTTCTGCTAATAATTCCTGCTTGATAGGTGGTTAACTATCGAAAAAATATCACCAGTCTATGGCCATCCTGTAAATGTTTGCTTGTGGACCCATCACATATAACTTTTTGGTTAAATGACATTGGTTTTCGTTTCTGAAATTTTCCTTCATCACATTCACCACGTAACTACATCCAATCCATATGTGAACATATTTATTAATAAATGAGGCAAAAAATGTGTACTAGTTGTGCATTATGTAGACACCTTGCAGATTGCATTGTTATTTGGGGATGTGGTATGCATGCAGGTTTTAAGTTATAAACTGTACATACTACATACTGTATTTTTTTTTGTATAAGTGTTTGGTTATTAATATGCTTGGAAAGAGAAATCCTCAGTGTTTCTTAGAGCTTACTGTGTGAGGTTTATTCACCCTTAAAGCGTGTCACACTTACGGCAAAATATTATATTACCTAGACTTAGTTATATATTATAAAGACATATTTATGTATTATCTGAGTTTACTTATATATTATCGAGACAAAATTTCGTAAAATATATTTCAAATAATCAAACAAAAATAACATTTTTCAAATAGAAAGTCTATTTGAACAGGATCACAATAGTTAAAATGATTACTCAGTTGTGTGGGCTACCGGCGTCGGATGATAGAGCTAAAATTCAGATACATAATAATCACGGAGTTAAACTTATATGAATTTGCTATAGAAAGTAAAACATGCAAAGCCTTTATAAGGCTGTGAATCTTACTACCATACGACAACTGGGAACGATTTTATCTTTTTAAAATTAGGAACTCTGAGACGAGGTCCCTTATTAGGAGACGTTAGCGAACGTTACCCGCTCATAAAAAGTGGATATAATAAATTGCATACTATCACGTGCATATGACATGCATTTAACCTGACATACCCAAGACGTCTACATCTCAGAACAAAATAAAATTCGAATTTTCGTATATGAGTGTATAAATATTAAACTAGTAACATTGTTTCTACGGGTACTGTTTCAAAGAGAGCAGTCAACGCAGGTTAGATTCCAATAAATGTGAAGACTAACACCCTTGTATTTTCAAAGCTTTGAGGAATCAATCCAAAATATTACACGTGATATGACAACAAGGATTTTTCAATTGTATCCATGAAATCTTTTGTTTATTATACATATATTTTCAAAGTAGGTGTAGCCTGTTCAACATAGGCTGTGTTAAAAGTAAAATGTTCAGTGTGTTAGCGAGAGTCCAATGTTTCTCAAATCCTTTTCAACGTCTTTGGGTGTCCCTCCTTTTTCTTTTGATGCTATAGCTACTACATCTTAGGAATTGTATTATTCAAATACATAGTCGTAGAAAGCTCTAACTCGGATTATAGGTACTTACTTCGTACCTTGGATTTGTTTGTCTATATTGCTTGTCGATTTTTTACGTTCTTTGTGTGGGTATGTGTCGAAAGCAACGTGTTAAGTGTGTAAGCAACTTTCTTATTTTTTTGAATTTCCCAAATCAATTTCGTTTTTAGATTTACCTTATTTTTGTTGACTACACCTTAGTAACGTTATTGTTTGATACCAAAGTTGTAAAGCGCGATGGCATTAACAAAGTACCTATAATATCAGTTTGTCTATATTGCTTGTCAATTCCATGTGCTCCCATGTGTAAACAAAGTGCTTAGTATGTTAGCAACATTGGATATTTTTTGTATGGTTTCAAGATCCTTTACGGCATTACCTCTTTTGTTTTGGTGCTATTTATAGTAGAACTACACCTTAGAAACGTTAATAATTTTGCGTAATAACATTGTTGTGTAGTGCTCTATCTTGGGTTACACTAATATTAAGTTGACACTAGCAAAAGGTCTATTTTCGTGTGCTAACATTACAGAATCAAATGTTTTTGAGCATCATAGAGCCCTAAAAGCTTAGATGAATATGAACGGTATGGTTTTGGTTATTCGTTGCTTTTATACTATACTTTATGTCAAGGGCTTTGCTCCCAATCATGGCAGCTTGATGTTGTCTTTTGAATTTTATGCAGATGATGTACGTGGTTTGAAATACAGGGTGAATTAGAAGTCAGTCGACAATTCAATAGGTTTTTTGATTTACCCTCATAAAATGAAAATGTAACACAACTAAACCAACCCTAAGAGTTTGTCAATTGTTTTTGGTTTCACCCTGTTGTGCTAGTGTCTGCTAGTGTCTTGCAGTAAGTCTCTTTTGCGTGTATAGCTTATGGAATTTGGAGTGGTGTCAGGAAGCTCAGATAGATCTTATTTTTTTTAATTATATTGAAGCATGGATTATTGCTAATACGAAACAACACACTTGAGACTTTTTTTTCTAAAATTAAATGAAATATTTTAAGTGCCAAGTTGTAGGTTGTAAAATAGAAATCTTTTGGATTTCCTCGTAGGTAAACGCTGTAAATAGCAGAGGTGTAATAAAAACTTCCATTTGCTATAAAGACTAATTTAATTAATTTAAAAGACGATTTGACTGTACATAGTCTAAGTATGTCGATAATCTTGTGAGTTCTACGCGTTATTTTAATAGATCGTTATTATAAATGATGTATTCAAAATATTCAATCAAATTATCTTTGAAATCCAAATATTTTAGAAAACATTCATATTTTAAGTGACAAGTTGTGGGTTGTAAAACTGGAATCCTTGATTTCCTCATAGGTACATGATATGCTTATATTCTATGGTTAAAATATAAGAATGTACTTTGTAATAAGACGTTACATTAAATTAATTTAACACTAACTGAAAGTTTAAGCATGAGATTATACACGTTATTTACGTTTATAATAATCCATACCTATTAATAATTTTAATAATTTGACGACCGTCTTGGTGTAATTGTTGAGAAGTCGGCTACTACACCAAGGGTCGCGGGTTCGATCCCCACACAGTACAAACATTTGTGTGCATGAACATGTCTGTTTGTATTGGTCTGGGTGTTTCCTATGTATATTAAGTATGTATTTACAAAAGAAAAAGTATTTAAGTATGTTTATCCGTTGTCTAGTATCCATAATAACGGACTATAACTAGCCCACTTGGGACTAAATGTCGCTGTGTGGAATAATGTCCAAGGATACTTATTTATTTATTTAATAATAACAAAGCGTTTATAATAATTTATGAGGGGGAACAAGACAGATTTGCACTAGCAAGAAGATGTGTCCGCAATCCTGGCAAGACCAGCTTGGTTATTTTTAAAGATGTACATTATTTTTTTAACGCTCACCGATTTCCCTCCAGTCTGCTAGTATTTGGTGCTATCGTGCTTTAGAAGTTACACCTTAAGATCGTTTTCTCTATGCTTTTAATGTTTATCACATCGATTTACTAACAACAATTTTGATTGTAATCTCTGCATGAATATGTTCTGAACGAATTCTGTACTGATGTGTTGGTAGTAACATTGTTTTTGTGCCATGATTGCTAGGGCGCAATACAGCGTGGATTGATTGGAAACTGAAATGTTTTGGCTTACAGCAGAGCCATGTGGAGTTACTGCAATTTATTTGTGTGTGATTTGTAGACATTTGAGTATTTTTAATTCTACAATTTCGTTTTTTTAAAGTTTTCTGAAATAAATTATATGTTAATAAAAGACTAGGAAAGCCATCTATCGTGTTATTACGGAAATTCAATCAAGTAAGTAGTAGAGGTTTGAATTCAACTTTTCTTTAGAATGAGGATGGCGCAAGTAGGTAATATCTATGTTTTAATTTCAAAAGTACATCTTGTAACTGGTATGTGTTGTGTATGTTTATGTAGATACCTATTAAATGTATTGTATTCTAACTAACTGTGTGGTGTTGATAAAATAACCTACGAAAAATTCAAAGGAACGTCAAGATAAAGAACGATGATAATTAAAGTAGGCATACCGCTTTATTTCATAATAATAATGTGTGAAAGGCATGTAATGGGTAGTTACTGCTTAATATGTTCTTGTACAAAAATACTAAATATCGGTTTACGTTGTGTATAGTCAAGTGCACCATAGCAAAAAATTGTGTAAACGACCCTGGATAGACCCTCTGGGTATTTTTGAATGTTTTCTCGTTTTCGGGTTTATCTTCTTATTGCTGTTATTGGTGCTGTCTTTTTTTACCTACACCTTAGGATCGTTTTGCTTTTTATATTGACATCAATTTGCTAACAATCATTTTTGGGTGGAAATCTCTGCATGAACAATCAATGAACACGTAATTCTGGATTGATATGTCGGTAATGTGTTGTTTTAATGCACAATATGATCGCTAGTGTGCTTGAAGGATTGGAAAACATTCAGGCTTTGGCTTAAAGCATAGCCGTGTGGAGTTTCTTGCAATTTATTTTTGCGTGGTTGATAGAAATTTCCGTTTGTTTATTTGTTTTTTTTATGTTTTTTAATCTAAATTATATTTTAATAAAAGACTAAAACTAATTGAACGTGTTGTAATAGGAATTCGATATAATACGTAGCGAAAAAGTTTGAAATAAACTTAACTTTTGAATGCGTAGAGCAGATAGTATCTATTTTTTAATTTTGAATAGTATCTACTACTTGTGTTGTAGAAGTATGTATACCTATTAAACACATTGCATTTTATCTTAATGGTGCTAAGGGAAATAAAAACCAGTGAAAAAATGAAGGGATGGCCTGAGAGCCATTGACGGCAAGATAAAATAATTTAAGTAGGCATATCGTTATTATAGAATGTAAGGCTATTAAACCGGATTTATATAACAGCATTTACTAAAGTATGTATTAGCATGATCTCACTAGTTTGACAGATAATTGTATCTTTCAGTCACTAGTATGCTATTGCGATTCGTAGTTATTCATAACAGAAAGTGTTGTGTCACAAACATTCCAGATGAAAAAGTTATGGTAGATTTACTTCAAAATTAAAAATGGGGAAAATACTAATATCATACATATCTACTTGGATTGAACCTTTTTCTTCTGAAAGTGGGTTAAATGTAAACCTTTGCGAATCCCCGGTCGTATGTTTGGGATGTTGACTAACATTTTTTGCTAGGTTTCTTTATGTTGACTTATTGTGTTGTGCTAAGTCTACCTTTTGATCGAGCACAACACTACTAATGCTAATAACGTTGTTATGCGTTGCTTTTATTGCGTTGTTGTCTCTGGTCTGAACTTTCGCACCCAATCAAACAACGCTTATTCTGACTCCTTATCATTTGTTGTAAACATTTTTTTGATGCACATAGTGTGGTGGTTTCGGAAATGCCTGCAAAATTTACAATATAGTTGGGATGTGGCCTATGTTAAACATGCTTACCTATGTTTCTGCAATTGATATCTTTGCGTATAATCAATAGAGATGTTGAATTCATAAATTATTTTTTATAACATTTATCGTGAAGATTTTAAACCTGTTTAACTAAACCGTGAAAAAAATTAAAAGGTAATTAATCTGACTGAAGTATTGAGTTGATAAAACTATACTTTGCGGTTTGTAGTTGTCAATTACAGAATGTGTCGTCGAAATCATTGCAGGTACTAAATGCACCACACATTAGAGTAAAGGTTAAGGTTGTTCTTTGACAATTAAAAGGGTAAATATTAGGAAAATGCTTGCATGTTATGAATAGTGAACCATTTCCTAATTGAACTTAAGAAAAATCTAGAATTCGAATAGTAGCTGCTACATCCAGAATGTGTTGTCACCTTACACCTTGTGTGGATCTTAGATCCTGTTTTGTGGATGTTGACTAACATTTTTAACGTTTACGCTACTTGTTCATTCTTCATGTTGACTTGTTGTTTCGTGCAGGCAAGCTACACCTACAGCTTTAGATCAATTTTACAACACTATTTACTTTATCTCCTTGTCATGCGTTGCTTCTATTGAAGTTTGGTCTATACTTTTGCACCCAATCAAATAACGCTTATTCAAGGTGTAATCATTCGTTAACAACCCTTTTTTGATGCATTCTTCTGATGTGAGTTTACTGGTGTGCCTCCCGCATTGGAATATATTTAGGTTGTGGCTCATGTTAGAGCTGTGTAGAGTTTCTGCCTCCTATATACGTGATTGATAACAACTAGGACCACTGCAGAATTGAAGTCGATTCACTCGCTCGAGAGCTGCACGCTTAACTTATAAAAGCTCGCTGCTGTGGCGAAAAAAAAGGGATGATTGAATTTTGGTAATGTGCTATGTTCGAGAAGTTCATTGTTTAACCGAATGAAGTTTCTTGGTTAAATAAACTAAATTGGTAAATCAACTGAACATCTTCAAAACACTGCCGTTAGCTTTAAACGATCCGTTTGCTTTCAATTATCTTGCGACTATTGCTAAATACATCTTATAAATAATTCTGTACTTTAAAACGAGCCTAATCTGAACAGTCACTAATATAAAAATTCGGTGACAAATAAAAATAATGATAAAAATGATACATGAATCGTTAAAGAATTCAGTTGTACTTATCTGCTTTAAACAAAGGTGTGCATTGTGTTATTCGGTCATGTGCTGAATAGTGAGGCTTGGCTTTCGGTATCGAGAAAATTAAGGTTCACACATTTACCTTTTGAGTAGGTATTATCTGCTGTATACTTACGAATTGTGATGTCAGAAAGGTTAGAGGAAGAAATACGTACGTAGTTTCTTTCAACATTAAATAAATAGAAACCATTTATTTTAGGCAAAAAACTACATTTTAAGATCTTAACAAATATAATCGGCCCATGTTATTAATACCTTAAAGACTAATACTAAACATAAAAACAAAAAATACTAAAAATTAATTACCGCATTTCTGCGATGATGACGTATTAAAACATTGGCAGAATATTAGGAATATTTCGGTATGTTATCAATAGTGAGACTTTTCAGTATCCAAATACTAAAAATGTCAGAGATTTAGAAATTTAGGGGAATGGATAGTTAACACTATACATATAAAACATTTGATGAATTCTGTCATATTATTAACAATGAGGTTTGACTTTCAGTATACATAATTATGTCTTTTAACTAGGTCCAAATAAACACTTTTACAGAATATTAAGCACTTTCGAACAGTTGGTATCTGCCATATACGAATTGTGCTATCACAGGTGAAAATACGTTCGTATCCCTTAAAATTAATCGTATTTATCCCGTTATACTGGCTTGTTTTACGGCAAAAGTTGACAAACATTTTAGGTCTGTAGGACTCTTATTTTGTTCTTTTTCTTGCCACATCTACACCAATGCCTCTTAGATACACTTGACAGCATATTTATTTTATCACGTGGTGTTGTGTCTTAAGCAGTTCTTTCGCACTCAATAAGAAATGCCTGACACTGAATTAACTTGTTCATAATATCTATATCTACACGTGGCTTTCAAAGTTTTAATGATATGGTTATATTATTAACCCCTTACTTATAGAAACGAACGTAAGGCTAAAGCATAGTTTAAACTGTTGACGCGTTCTGTCACTTACTCGCAAATGACTGCAGCAACAAGAATGAAAAAGACAAAGCGATACAAAAGTCAATGTGTTGTTGAAGCGCTGTTTAAGTTTTTATGACTAAGGGGGTTAGTGTGCATGGGAGATGGGCTCATTGCAATTTGATGTAGCTTACAACAGTTTTTCGTACATAGTGCCTGCAATTTTGTTTTTGTGTGTGATAGGTGCCTAATATTTAATAGTGTTTTTCTTTTCTCAATCGCTGTATCGTTTGATAAATGAAATGAGTTGAAAAAGGGATGCTATGCTAGATTAGATACTTAGAAAAACATGAAAAGAAATTTACTTTTTGCACAAATTATAAAAAATGCATGTGCTTATAAAGTTAAGGTGAATAACATGAAAGTACTAACGAACGACTACACTCGTATTATATACCATAATCGATTTAACAAACAAGTATTTCAGCCAAGCGGGTTTCGTTCACTATTTTAAATAATAAGAATGAGAAAATAATAATAGAACTGCGTTTGATAGAAAGTGTAAATTAAACGAATATCCTAATTTATTTTAACAAATTCGTTACGTAACAAAATGTCATCATTTAAAAAGTATTGTAACCTGAAACGAAATAGGACTTTTGTATATTCTATAGATACAATTTAAGTTATTATTGGATAGTAGGTACATAATTAGTTAAGAAACAGTCCGTTTTGAGGAAGCTGAACGTGTTAAAGAAAGCATTGATACAATGTTGTAACAATAGTTAAGGTATTAGGTAATAGCTAGTTAAGTTAGATTATAGAAAAGCAATCCCATAAAATAACTTTAAAAAGATTAAGTGCAGATTATGTTACCCCTTTAAAAGGATACGGTCACAATCGTTTATGGTTGTATACTTTAATGATTTAGTATGCGGGCATACAAAGTAACGCACTATAATTCAAAAACAAACGATAAAAACGCAAATAAAGTTATAGTGTTCGTAGAAGTGTCAAGAGCGAGGAACTTTGTGATGACTTTAAAATGAAGTATAAGCTTAAGTTGCGTAAACATTAATTATAAGAATCTAGATTAACTTCCAATGCAAGGTCAAGGTCAGTAGGGACGGGGAAAAAACTATGCGATGACTCTAAAAAATAATAATTGGCAATTACAATATTTTAGTTTATTAGGCAGTGGAGAATACAAAAAACTAAAATTATTTTAAAGTTTTCAAACAAAGTTGTAGTATTGGTAGAAGTGTCAAGAGCGAGGAACTATGTGATGACTTTAAAATGAAGTAAAAGCGTATGTTGCGTAAACATTAATTATAAGAAAATAAAATTATTTTAAAGTTATCGAACAAAGTTATAGTATTGGTAGAAGTATCAAGAGGAGGAACTATGTGATGACTCCAAAAATTAAGTAAAAGCGTATGTTGCGTAAACATTAATTATAAGAACCTAGTTTTAAGTTCCAATGCAAGGTCAGAGTCAGTAGGGACGTATCCGTTAAAAATATGCGATGACTTTAAAAAAAATAATTGGCAATAACATTACTTTAGTTTATTAGGCAGTTGAAAATACAAAAAACTAAAATTATTTTAATTTTTTCAAACAAAGATAAAGTATTGGTAGAAGTGTCAAGAGCGAGGAACTATGTGATGACTCCAAAAATTGAGTAAAAGCGTATGTTGCGTAAACATTAATCATAAGAACCTAGTTTTAAGTTCCAATGCAAGGTCAGAGTCAGTAGGGACGTATCCGTTAAAAAATATGCGATGACTCTAAAAAATAATAATTGGCAATAACATTACTTTAGTTTATTAGGCAGTAGAAAATACAAAAAACTAAAATTATTTTATTTTTTTCAAACAAAGTTTTAGTATTGGTAGAAGTGTCAAGAGCGAGGAACTATGTGATGACTCCAAAAATTAGGTAAAAGCGTATGTTGCGTAAACAGTAATTATAAGAACCTAGTTTTAAGTTTCAATGCAAGGTCAAGGTCAGTAGGGACGTATCCGTTGAAAAAATATGCGATGACTCTTAAAAATAATAATTGGCAATAACAATATTTTAGTTTATTAGGCATTGTAAATACAAAAAACAAAAAAATATTTTAAAAAAATATTTTAAAATTTCCAAATAAAGTCAAAGTCAGCAGGGCTATACATATACCTATAACCTTTAAAAATATGATCTAGAATATTATATCAAAATTTCCAAGAATATAGATTAAATTAATTATAATCAGTTAACAATATCAAAGTCCAAGGTATCAATAGGTAAACTTAAAAAAATATGAATTGATGAAAACATTCGTTTAGTTCTAAATAATAAATATGCGATGACTCAAAAAATGCGAAAAAGTTTGTATTATGTACGTTAACATACCGATAGAAAACGTTTTGCAAACATCAGTTCAGGGTTTTAAGTTTCGGAGTAAGTTTGTTAGTGAAGGCGTACGTTCAAAAAATTATACAAACAGTATTGAAATTTCTTAGAAATTAGCTTTTCAAAGCAAATCTTTGGTTAAGCTCAGGGGCAAGAATGATGAAGGTCAAAAAACTATGTAAGAAAACTTCACGATAACTGTAGAAATAAGGTATTACCATCATGTACGTAAAGATTTATGTATATTTCGAAAAACTGCTGCGATGTTCTCTGAAATGGGATGATGATCATATTTCATAGCCGCGAAGACAAAAATGAAGTCTCATAAAAAACCATGGTTCAAAAAACTTTGTAAAATAACAAGCATGAGCTAGATCACTCAGAATTAATGATAGGTGTAACCATAAAAAACGCAACGTGAATAAAAATCAAATACAGCGAAAATATATCGCTTAGATCGGCAATATAACCATCAATAAATCTGCTTTGTTCCTAACCGTCAAAATTCATTCGATGACTCTAAAATTAATTGTGAAAACATAACTTTTAAGATCGTAATCAGAGGTTACCAGTAGGGTAAAATTCAGTAGGGCTAAAGTAATATAATCCACCGAAAACCACCAACCACGCAGACTAACATTAGTTTTAGGAACATAGTCTGAGGTCAGATTAAAGCAAAAACAGTTACAGATGGATAACTTTTTAAAAAACCAATTCTTCGATATATTTTCGTAACCATCGTAATCTTATCTTAGTAGTAAGGTGATAGTCATTAGGGATATAGATAATTAAATCATCAAAATCTTTACAGTGTCTCCAGAAATTAAAGAAAAGGTTTAAAATCGTAGTCTTAGGTTAGAAATAGGGTCAATAGAGATATACGTAACATTACCAAAGATACTAGATTATATAGATAAGATATCTTAAAAAGAAATATCGTTAAAATTGGTTACAAGATCGTTATCTTGGGATAAAGATAGATAGATATTCTTCATTGCAAAAAACATTACAGTTGTATTAAATTACAAAGACCAATGTACAATCTAGGCGGTCTTATCGCTAGGGAGCGATCTCTTCCAGACGACCTTTAGGTAGAGGATCGTGAGAATACAAAAAAAAACAAATGTGGGTAAGGTAAAATAGTAAAATGAGAGAGTAAATGATAAATAAAAATTATTGAAACATAACGTAAGAAGATACGATAGAAGATAGGAGACGATAGGAGATAGAAGTAGAGATATAGATAGTAGGAGCATCAAAACCTTAAGGATATCTTTAAAAATAAAATTTAGTAATAACATCAGTATCAAGATCGTTATCTTAGGTAAGATATTAGGTCAATGTCAGTAGAGATATAGGGAATAAATCCATCAAATCTCTAAGACGTCTTTAAAAATAAAATGTATCGCTAAAATTAGTTTTAAGCTCGTAATCTTAGGTTAGAAATTAGTCAAAAGTCGGTAAAGTTTCAGGTAAACATAATATATTAACTGAATCAGTTTTGAGATCGTAATCTTAGGGTAAAAATTAGTTAAAAGCTAGTAGAGTTTTAGGTAATTAACCATGAAAATCTATAGACATCGTATACGATGTCTCTTGAAAACAAACTATATCGCCAAAATTCGTTTTAAGATCGTAATCTAAGGTAATAAATGAGGTCAAAATCAGTAGGGTTTTAGGTTATTAGCCAGCAAAGTCTATACGATGACTCTTGAAACAAAATATATCAATTTTTAAGATCGTAGGTTAGAAATGAGATCAAAGTCAGAAGGGTTTTAGGTAATTAACCATTGAAATCTATACGATGTCTCTTGACAAAAAAGTATCGTAAAATTACGTTCTTAGATCGTAAGGATCTTCGTAAGATCTTAGGTTAGAAGTGAGGATGAATTCACTAAGGTTTCAGGTAATTAACCATCGAAATCTATACGATGCCTCTTGAATCAAAATGTATCGATAGAATAAGTTTTAAGATCGTAACCTTAGGTTAGAAGTAAGGTCAAAGTCAGAAGGGTTTTAGGATATAACCTATCAATACCTATATACTGTCTCTTGGAACAAAAAAAACGGTCAAATCTTAGGTTAGAAGTAAGGTCAAAGTGAGGATGAATTCACTGAGTTTTAATTAACCATCAGAATCCATACTATGTCTCTTGAAACGAAATATATCGGAAAAAAATGTTTTGAGATCGTAATCTTAGGTTAGGAATAAGTTAATAGCCAGTAAGGTTTTAGTTCATTGATTAACCATCAAAATCTATACGATGTCTCTTGAAAGAAACTATATCGCCAAAATTAGTTTTAAGATCGTAATGTAAGGTAATAAGCGAGGTCAAAGTCAGCAAGGTTTTAAGTAATTAACCATCGAAATCTAAACGATGTCTCTTGACAAAAATAAATAGTTAAATTTAGTTCTAAGATCGTAAGCTTAGGTTAGAAGTGAGGACAAATTCACTGGGGTTTCAGGTAATAAACCATCAAAGTCGACGTTTCTTGATTTCTTTTATTGAAAACTTTAATTATTAGATCGATATCTTAGGTTGGAAATAAGTAAAAAAGTCAGTAGGGCTATATGTAAGTAACCAT
Source organism: Udea ferrugalis (assembly GCA_950022985.1). Lineage (NCBI taxonomy): Eukaryota > Metazoa > Arthropoda > Insecta > Lepidoptera > Crambidae > Udea > Udea ferrugalis. The sequence continues at coordinate 4,052,618 of OX465521.1, forward strand.
CAAACCTTAGGTTAGAAATAAGTTGAAAGCCCGTAAGGTTTTAGGTGAAAAACTATCAAATTCTATACGATTTCGTGTGAAACGTACTATATCGCTAAAATTAGTTTTAAGATCGTAATTTATAGTAATAAATGAGGTCAAAGTCGAGTTTACGATCCTAATCTTAGGTTAGAAATAAGTTAATAACCAGTAGGGTTTTAGTTAATTAACTATCAAAATCCATGCGATGTCTCTTGATACAAAATATATAGCTAAAATTGGTTTTAAGATCGTAATTTTAACCGAAAAAAATAGCTTCAAGATTGTAATCTTGGCTTAGAAATTAGTTAAAAGCCAGTATGGTTTTAGGTAATTAACCATCAAAATCTAAACGATGTCTCTTGAAACGTACTATATCGCTAAAATTAGTTTTAGGATTGTAATCTAAAGTAATAAATGAGGTCACAGTCAGTCATGTTTTAGGTAATAAGCAATCAAAGTCTATACGATGTCTCTTGAAACAAAATGAGTTTTAAGATCGTAGGTTAGAAATAAGGTCAAATCAGAAGGGTTTTAGGTAATTAACCATCCAAATCTATACAATGTCTCTTGACACAAAAGTATCGTAACATTTGGCTCTAAGATGGTAAGAATCTTCGTAAAACCTTAGGTTAGAAGTTAGGTCAAAGTCAGAAGGGTTTTAGGATATTACCTATCAATACCTATATACTGTCTCTTGGAACAAAAAAAACGGTCAAATCTTAGGTTCGAAGTAAGGTCAAAGTGAGGATGAATTCACTGAGTTTTAATTAACCATCAAAATCCATACTATGTCTCTTGAAACGAAATATATCGGAAAAAAATGTTTTGAGATCGTAATCTTAGGTTAGGAATAAGTTAATAGCCAGTAAGGTTTTAGTTCATTGATTAACCATCAAAATCTATACGATGTCTCTTGAAAGAAACTATCGTGCTATCGTGCTACAAAAGTATCGTAACATTTGGCTCTAAGATGGTAAGAATCTTCGTAAAACCTTAGGTTAGATAGAAGTTAGTTCAAAGTCAGAAGGGTTTTAGGAAATTACCTATCAAAACTGATATGTTGTCTCCTGAAACGAAATAAATCGATTTATTCGTAGGTTAGAAGTGAGGTCAAAGTCAATAATGTTTTAGGTATCTTAACTATCAAAATCCATACGCTGTGTCTTGTAACAATATATATCGCTAAAATACGTTTCAGGATCGTAATCGTAGATAACAAATAAATTAAAAGTCAATGGGCTTTAGGTAATGTTGATTATAACATCAATATTCAATACGATGTCTCTTGTTTTTTTTTATCGAAAAATTGAGTTATAAGGACGTTATCGTAGGTTAAAAATAAGTAAGAAGTCAGTAGGGTTTTAGGTAATTAACCATCAAAATCTATACTATGTCTATTGTAACGAAATATATTGAAAACTTTAGTTGTAAGATCCTAATCTTAGGTTAGGAATAAGTAAGTAGTCAGTAGGGTTTTAGGTCATTTACCATCGAAATCTATACGATGTCTCTTGAAACATACTATATCGCTAAAATTAGTTTTAAAATCGTAATCTAATCTAAGGTAATTAATGAGGTCAAAGTCAGTAGAGTTTTAGGTAATTGGCCATCAAACTCTATACGATGTCCCTTGAAACAAAATTTATCAACAAAATGAGTTTTAAGATCGTAGGTTAGGAATGAGTTCAAAGTCAGTAGGGTTTTAGGTAATTAATAATCAACATCAATACAATGGCTCTTGATTTTTTTTATATCGAAAAATATAGTTATAAGGTCGTTTAAAAGTTAGAAATAAGTTAGAAGTCAGTAAGGTTTTAGGTAATTAACCATCAAAATCTATACTATGTCTATTGAAAAACTTTAGTTTTAAGATCCTAATCATAGGTTAGAAATAAGTTAAAAGCTAGTAGGGGTTCAGGTAATTTACTATCAAAATCCACGCGATGTCTCTTGAAACATAATATGTAGCTAAAATTAGTTTTAAGATCGTCATCTTAGGTTAGAAAATATGGACGAAGTCAGCAGGGTTTTAGGTCATTAACCATCAAAATCTATACGGACTATACGATGTCTCTTGAAACAAACTACACACATCAAAAGTGTCTAGGGATATCTCAAGCATTTTCATACAAAGTATAGCTATTCGGGAGGCTGTAAAAATTAAAATATTGATACCAACGTAGAAATTTTTAGGACACAGAAACTGCTATATCTGCCCTTTCTTCAGATTGTATAAAGAAATTCATTGTGGTAGCATTATTGTACAATCGTAAGGACGTTAAAAAAAGACAGATTTTTCTTTTAAAAGGTTTCAAAATTTTAGCAAAATCAAACGTTTTTTTGTAATATTCTTAACCTTTATCTTATGCCTGTTTCCTCGAGTTATTCTAAGATAATGCTGAGCATTATCTAATATCTTTGATTTCGCAAAAATTTTGAAACCTTTTAAAAGAAAAATCTGTCTTTTTTTAAACGTCCTTACGATTGTACAATTATGCTACCACAATGAATTTCTTTATACAATCTGAAAGGGCAGATATAGCAGTTTCTGTGTCCTAAAAATTTCTACGTTGGTATCAATATTTTAATTTTTACAGCCTCCCCAATAGCTATACTTTGTATGAAAATGCTTGAGATATCCCTAGACACTTTTGATGTGTGTATATCGCTAAAATTAGTTTAAAGATCGTAATCTAAGGTAGTGAATGAGGTCGAAGTCAGTAGGGTTTTAGGTAATTGGCCATAAAAGTCAATACGATAACTCATGAATCAAAATATGTCGAAAAATTTAGTTTCAAAATCGTAATCTTAGGTTAGAAATAATTCAAAAGCCAGTAGGGTTTTAGGTAATTACCCATGAAAATTCTCTACAATGTCTCTTGATACGAAATATATCGAAAAAAATAGTTTTAAGATCCTAATCTTAGGTTAGCAATAAGGTTAGAAGTAAGGTCAAAGTCAGTAAGGTTTAAGGAAACTAACCATCCCATGTCTTAGGAGACAAAACATATCGACAACATTAGTTTTAAATCGTAATCTTAGGTTAGAAGTAAGTTAGAATTCAGTAGGATTCTAGATTAATAACCATCAAAATCTATACGATGGCTCTTGAAGTAAAATACATCGATAAAATTATTTTAAAGATCGTAATCTTAGGTTAGAAGTTAAGTCAAAGTCGGTATGGTTCTAGATTAATAACCCTCAAAATCTAAACGATGTCTCTTGAAGCAAAATACAACGAAAAATTTAGTTTTAAGATCGTAATCTTAAGTTAGAAGTAAGTCCAAATTCAGTAGGGTTCTAGATTAATAACCATCGAAATCTATACGATGTCTCTTGAAGCAAACAAAATATATCTATGAAATAATTTTTAAAATCGATTAGTAAGTAGGTAATGAAACCATCAAAAAGTATGTACGTATGTAAATATTAGTTTTAAGAAGCTAGTCTTAGATTAGACAATAAGTTAAATTTTGTAGTATCTATTGATAGCTCTGCGATAATTCTGAATCAAAATAAAAAGCAACGAAAACAATTAAGTTATCTCAAGTGTGGATTAAAAATATAAAGAATCATTTTCGATTAACTTTGATTTTAGTTAATGATACGTTATTTAGTAGCTTTAGGACCAGTAGTTAGAGAAGAAGGGCGTTCTCTACGAAATCTCAAATCATAGCTTATTCATGATGGCCAGATATGACGTAACGCATGAGGTTAAGAATTAGCTAAAGCCCTAGAATGACGTTGCGAAAACATACGCAGAGCAGAGGTTTGGTTAGTTGAAATTCAAATAAATTCATATAACCTATCACACGTTGTTATTATACGGGTAGGAATAGGTATGACCCTTACTTATTTATTACACATTTATAGGAGAACGTATTCACAAAATACCTCCAACTTAATAATTCTATGACTTGAGTAGTGCTTTATTTGCAGCCAACAGACCATGTTAACTTGCGTTCATAATTAAGTGTAATTTCATTGCTTTTCAGGAACAGGATTTTAATGTTTACTCGTTCATCACTGTAACAAATCGTCACCGTCATGTAGCTTGAGGCGTAGAGTCGCCGTAGAGTAGCACGGAAACATGGCAGGCAGTAGATCAACAGAAAAGTTCCAATAAGATGTTAAGATAATATTACCAGTCAGGAGAACATTTAAGAATTCTCATCCCAATTAAGATCACAAAGGTATTTAGCTATTTGAGAGTAACTTTCAATTTTTTTGATATTATTGGTTTTGCACTAATATTCGATAGTATTTTATTTAGTTTTTGACCATAAATCAAAATAATCCATTTAATTTTTAGAATCATACTGATAGTTAAGCTTAAAAATTATTCTGTTTTCATTCTAAGATTAAGTTTTCAAAATCAGATCAACATCTAAGTTTACTACAGATAAATCACTCATTGGCATTAATAGTGCATTGAAATATGTTATGTCTCAAAAATGGAGAAAAGGTGCTTTACTCCTTGAAAATAGCCAGAATGTAGTTAGGACATTAAGTTTATAATACAAACCCAAAGTAAAAAATGAGACTTGATGAATCTGTATTAGAATTTGATCCAAGACTGCACGTTATAAAAATAAATTAATGGGACATCTTACACCAAGATCGACCTAAAATTAGAGGCTAATTTTGTGTACTAATTATTTTTCAGGACCTGGTATTTTTGATATAAATTGATTACGAAAATATTACAGACGCTGAGATCATCTATTTAAGACCCGCGCGCGTTAGAGATTAAGGCCAAACATATTGTAGAGCAGGCCTAGACACAGATAGAAACAGTCCGGGATATGTAACGCAGGCCCAAAAATCCCCCTTAGGCCCGCATTTAAGACGTTAAACAACTACTTTAAACTACAACTACGTCAGTTAATCAAATGATCACATCAATGGACATGAAGCTACAAACGTAAAATCTTGAATTTTACTAGCCAATTTTACAAAAGGTACTTATAAATTCCAGCTAGTTCGATTATTTTTAGTTTAAAACTCAAAGATTTTTTAGTCTTCATGAATTTAAGAAACCGAATCGTAATCAAGTTAGTTTAACTTTATTGACTATTTTGAAAAAGACGGGTGCATCAAAATATATATAACAAATGCTCTGTTTTAGTATTTCGGTTTTGAAATACCTCAAAAGTACAATCTACACTGATGGCGTAGAAATGATATTCAATGAGTTTGTTAATGTTACTGCTAATATTTTTTTATTAGATTATAAGACCCAAAAAATCATAATGCTATTTGATATTTAATTTTCAGATTATTATTTATAACTTGGCGTCGTCAATGACAGTTATTTGATCAGCAGAGCTCATTAGGGAGGTCAGAGATAAAACAACACAGTTTTCGAGTCAAAAGCAGTATACAAAGGAAAGTTACACCTACGTAAAAAAGGAATTCGTTATTATTTTCTTACTGAATTGAATAATATTATTTCGTAGAGAAAAAAAATGTTTTGATTATTTTTTTAATAACACTCAATACTTAAATAAAAAATATATATGTCTTATTACGTATTTTAACAATTTATTGGCTAAAACAACAATCGGGCAGAATAATATGTATTTGATTCCTTATATTATGTGTTTAAAATGGCACAAAAAATGTATAAACAGAATAAAAACTGGTGATGACACATTATACACTTTGTCGGTAGTCGTATATTAAACTACATGGCAACGACGAAGCTTCTCTCGTTGGCCGACACTCTGTGCTTGAAGCAATTTTGAATTTAATGTTATTAGACTTCATGTAAGTGATAAATTTTATGTTTACCCTATATATATATATTTTATGTTATATTATACATCTTTATAACACCAATAATTTATAGTAAATCCTTAAATCTTACTATAGTTTAGATTAGAACGGCTGAGAAAAAGGTATCTCCAAACATAGTTCCTGATCTATGTTAGTAGGATAAGTCTTCTACTAAAGTGTTTATATTCTAAGTAATAATAGTGTATTCGTAATCAAGTATTAATTATAATTCAGTTCACACCTACTATTTATACTATCTTCTAAATTAATCTGTTGGTTAAACATAATTAGTATAATTATCCGTTGAAGACATTAATTAAATATGTTTATAAATAAGTCATTAAATTATAAATAACTTTCCTAATAACAATATGTATATATATATTTATATATTATGTATTTGTAGGGAAAAATGCTTAGGAATCATCAAAAGCTTAAGGAATATTTAACCTATATATTTTAAATATTTAATTCTGTAGTTACAATTTCAAAGTCGTTAATCTATTATTTGAAAGGATAAAATCTTCCTGGCTAATTTAATTGGAATTAATATATATTTTTTAATGTTCTGGTCTATTTGTTGAAATTATGTGTCCGTTTGTGAATTGAGTTATGTCATTTTTACGTAACTATATTTTTTGTAGATATTCGTCATAGGTCACATTACAAGTATTAAATGTTCAGTTAATAAACTAAATTTGAAATTTATAGAAGAAAATTCTTAGGCATCATTTGAGAATTATGGAATATTTAACCTATATTTAAATATATAACTGTTTAGTTGCAATTTCAAAGTCAAACCCGTGAAGTTTATCTTTTATTTAAAAAAAATATCTTCCTGCCTTGTTTCAATAGAATTAATAATCTTACTTTCAATGTTCTAGTTTATTTGTTGAAATAATGTTTTCTTTTGTGAATTAGATTTTGTCATTTTTACGTAACTATAATTTTTGGAGACATTGGTCATAGGTCACACTACAAGTTATATTTATGTTCAGTTAATAAACCAAATTTTAATTTTCACATTATTATTATGTTTTATTATTGTCAGTTAAACCTAATACCTATTCTACCCATTCTAGATATTTGATATACAGAATAGATATAAAATTAGTTTTCGACATTAATAATAAAACAGGTAGTTAATGAGTACCCAATATCAAATAATTTGAACCTTAAATAACATTTAAGGACATATGTATAATTAAAATAATTTACATGTAATATTTAATATCTAGTGATAATATCTAGCCACTGATATCCGTTTTCAAGTGCTACTAATGAGTAAAAATAAAAGTGGCTTGAACAAAACTTGTCACTTAATTTTTCTTAACAGTATGTAAGGGCTTTACTAGTTTTTGTGTCCTCTTTAAAGTTAAGTAAAAACTTGACAGACAATAACGACTAACTGACGTTAAAAATATCCAGTAATAATTGCTATCCAGTAAAGAACTTACTTTAATTATTAAAGGATATTTTTGTTAAAAATCACTGCACAATATTATTAATGGTAATTTAATCAACCAATAGTAATATTGAACAACATGGGTTGTAACGAAAAATTTAATTGAATATACAAAGATTTGATTGGCATTTGAAAATTGTATAACCAGGCTAATGTTCAAATATATTTATTATAAATAAATGTATCTTCTAGTAATTCAGGTGTATTTGTTAACTTCGTGATTATTAATTATGAACTATTGCCCAAGGCAAATAGTTCAGAATGTCTCAGTCGTTACAACCTCGTCAACGTCATCATCGATAAAAAGCGAAACATCTACTGAGTTTCTTGCCGGTTCTTCTCAGTAGCGCGTAGGCTCCGAACCGGTGGTAGAGTCAACCAAAACAACACTAGTTCCTAAAAACCATTGTCAAAAGTATGTCACTGGGGACACCTCTATCTTTCTGTTAAGTCATTGATTAAAAATAATTTTGTTCGATGCACGATTGTTGCACAATTTTGTTTCACATGATGATTTCTTGATAAAAGTTTGTGTAAAAAACTGTTTTGTGTTGCACATTTAATTCAGAATAGTATTAATAATATATACGTAAGATTACTAGTTATGACTACATTAAGCATTTTCACTTTGCTATGAATGTTACATTTACATAACCTATCCTATTACAATAAATGTCTGTTTGAGTTAATCATATTGTAATGTCGAAAAAGTGTAAGTTTACAAGCATTTTATTGGTTAACATATTTTAATATACTGAGTTTAATCAATGATTACTTTGCCTTGAATTAACCAAAAAATTCTATAATATTCATATATTTCATATTATTTCAATAATGTATTTTTATTTTTTTGAAATTTGATTATTAACTGTATATTATTGTGGTCTTCTAAAACTTTGCCATTCATGTTTCTTTACTGTTTTTTCCTATGCTTTATTAAATCCTTAGCGTAATAATAAGAGCAGCTCGTGTTTGAAAACCACCCACCACGCTAATTAATAAATGTATTATGTTCTAATACACGTTCATTTATACGTATTCATGCCTCACATGGTATCATTAATTCTAGAGTACGAGTTAAGCGGTTCCCCAGTGATATTTTAAATTACAAATAAAATTTTATACAAATAATTAATCACAAAAATTCAAAATTCAAATAAAAAAAATATAACACTTATGTTGATGTTTTAATTCAATGTTCCCTTAATTTATTGGGTTATTTAAAACTTACATTAATAATAAATTTCAAATCAATGAAATAATTCTTTGTCACATGAAAAAATTGTTTGTTATAAATAGCCCATTAATAACAAAACCCAAAAGCTCATACGTGAGCTTCAGTTATTGAGGCAGTGAAGAAAAAGTACAGTCAACGGCACATCAGAGTACCCCATTTCCGAGTATGCTCTCGCTCTTGGAAAATTACATTTCTTTGCAATAACTGACCGGAAATGGGTAGAGTGATGTGCCGTCCACCGTACCTAGCAAGTACAGTCAGGCTCAAATGCATGTAAGTACTTTATTACGACATTACGTCATACTGGCTAAGACAGCATCTCCATTTTTCTATGACAACGTAAAAATAAGGTTAAAGATATATTTATTCTCATTAAAGACAAAAAAAAAACAGTCACTTACATGAGAAACACAAACAAACATAGGTACTTAATTATCTTCACAGTCGTTCGAACTTAATATTGTACCTACCACAGAAAAAACACAACACTAGCACATACCTAATAATAACATTTTGTTTACATGTTCTTCATCACATATTTACCAAGTTTTGTTTTAAATGCATTTAAGGAGCTTACGTTTCTTATAGACGAAGGTATTTTGTTAAAAAGTTGTGCACCTTCAAAACCAATCATTTTTTTGCCATAATTTGTTCTTGCCTTAGGTAGAACGAGAAAACTCGCGCGGCGTGTGCTGCGCTTAGTGACTTGTTTCACAGTATAAAGTGTTAGGCTAGTATGGAAAGAGCGTTCTTTGATTTTTTTAATAAGTATGCATGTGTGATAAATATAAAGTTGTCTTACAGTCATTAATTTACTATCTTCATATATTTTTAAAGTAGGTGTTAGGTAATGATATTGGAACAGTGTTTTTATAATTTTATTTTGTGCAATTTGAATAGCTTCTAGTTTTGTTTTGCTGGCACTGCCCCATATTTCTATTAAATAGAGAAGATGTGGTTTTACTAATGAATTATACAACGTATAACGCAAACGGCGCGGAATACATCCAGCAATCTGTCGCAGTGATGCTACAAGTGCTACTAATTTTGTTTTAATGTACTCGACTTGAGCATTCCATTTAAGACAGCTATCAATTCGTAAGCCAAGGTATTTTTCGCAAAGTTTTTCTTGTATTACAGAATCATTTATTTTTAAGGGTTCGAAAAGTGGATATTTTTTATTTGTGGCCTTGAATATCACATAACAAGTTTTTTCTGTGTTAATAGTTAAAAGATTATACTGAAACCAATCGTACAAAGTGTTTAAATCCTCTTGGGCCTTTTTTATAATGTCGTGTATATTCGGTCCAAAGTAAAATAGACATGTGTCGTCGGCATATAAGGTTATTTGCCCGTGTAAACCAAGTTCCTTTATGTTATTAATATAAATTGTAAAAAGCAGTGGTCCCAATATTGATCCTTGTGGTATCCCACACTTTATTGGTGCCGGTTCACTTTGATATTCATCTATTTTTACAACTTGGTATCTATTCGTTAAGTAAGATTGTAACATATCGAGTACACGACCTTTAATACCTATCTTTTCTAATTTCAACAAAAGAAGCCGATGGCTGACCGTGTCGAACGCCTTTTTTAAATCTATAAATACCCCTAAAACTAAATGTTTTTTATCTATTTCTGATCGTATTTTATTGACTAGATCAAGAGTAGCTGATAAAGTGCTGCTTTTGGGTCGAAAACCAAATTGACGCTCAAAAACGAAGTTGATTGATTTTAAGTAGGCTTCTAAGCGATCATTGATCAGCCGTTCAAGGACTTTAGACAAAGCGGGTAAAACAGAAATGGGTCTATAATTCCCGGGGTCGCTTTTAGATCCAGACTTGTGTAGCGGAGACACTTTTGCTATTTTTAATTTATCAGGAAAATGTCCGGAAAGAAGGAGTGCGTTGAAACAAACAGATATATTTTCCAGCATGAGGGATTTTAAACATTTAATAGATTTAATATTAATACCATCTAGACCTGTACTGCAGTTCGCGTCAAGCTTATCTATAATTCTGTTGATTTCATCGGTGCTACATGGAGGGAAGTTTACAAGTCCGGTACTATCTACCTCACAAGGCAGAGCCTTCGCCAAGTCCGTATGAAATTTATTAGGAATTTCATTAGCTAATTTTATTCCGATTGTAGAAAAGTATTTATTAAATTCCTCACAAATATCTTTAGTGTTAACTATATGTTTCGAGCCAATGATTAATTTTGCAGGGGCACAACTAAGTTTTATTTTATTATTAGCCAAGTTATTCACTAAATTCCACATTTGTTTTGGGTTAGAACATTTTGTAAACTCATTGTTATAATAACTATTTTTAGTATTCTGTATCAGTGCCTTAACTTTTTGTCTACTCGCGTGATACTCGTCTCGCAAACGATTATTTTCTCGGTCCTTTTTGTAATCTTTGTGTAGGTGGTTTCTTCGATTAATTTCACATAGTATCTCTTGATTAATCCAATCCTTTTGAGGCAAGTTTAAAATCTTCGTTTTTGGTTCCTTGTTGTGAATAATGTAGTTATTCAGAGTGTTTTCAAATATCGCATAATCTTCATTAGATTCATCGAAACCAGTTTTTTCTACTGACTCAAATAGTTTAGTGTAATTCAGCGATTCATATTTATGGTAAATTCTTTTTGGTGGTTTGACTTTTTTCATTTCTAAATAAATCTGATTATGATCTGACATTGCCGATTCTATTATCGCCATATGGAAGAAATCTTGTTTTAAATTAGTAGAGACATGGTCCAAAATAGACTTACGTGTTTTCGAATCTCGCGTGCAGAACTTTTTCGAAACTTTATTTAGTATTCTGTGGCCAGCTTCACGGATCAAATCTTTATACTGTTTACTTTTAGCGTCATTTACTAACAAGTCAATGTTGAAATCTCCGAAAACTATAGCTCTGTTTCTTCTCTGGAGTTGTAGGTAGTAAGTTTCGAGAAAATTCTTGAAGTTGGTGTCACCTGGGTTATATACCGCTCCAATGTTTAGTCCATAATTTTCAAGGTGTATCCATAAATAATTGTTCCCGTCAGAGTATATGGACTCAGATAAGGCATGCTTCAGATTATTATGCACGAATACAGAAACTCCGCCACCCTTTGAATCTGTGCGATAATTGTAGTAGTGTGTGTAGTTAGGCAACTGAATTGCTATTGCTTGAGCTTCATTTCCAATCCAGGTTTCAGTAACTATGATCAAATGCACGGTAGTGGGTATTGATCTGAGAATGCATTTTAGTTCGTCGAGTTTCCCTTTTTTACGAATACTGCGTGCATTCAGATAAATCGAGGTAAGTCTGGTTTTATTTGTCTTGATATATTGGTAATTATGAAGTAGCTGATAGGTGTTTTTGCTTGGTTCTGTATCCCCAGCAGGTATTCTTCTTAGTTTTTTGGAACGTTTTTTGTAATGCAAGGAGTACCATTTGTATATTTTATTGTGAGGTCAGGTTCACCGTTTGCTATGCGTTGATTGAGTTCATCTTTTAGGTTACGAAAATATTTCTGTTGTGTTGGAGTCTGGTCCGAGAAGATTTTCACATTGTCGGGCAATTTATTTCTATTACGTAGTAACTCCTTTGCTGACTCTTTTGTGGCATAGCATACCTTAATGTTGCGGTTCTTTGTTGAGTTGTATTTGCCCAGCCGTATAACTTTTACAGGATTGGGAATATCTTTTTTAATTAATGAAGTTATTTTTATAATTTCCTCTTTGTCGTTGGCTATTCTTTCGGCGGTATTATCACAGGTTGATTCCCGTATGCCTGCGATTATTATGTTCTTTTCTCTTTCATTACGGTCATGAACTTCGCGAATCAGGGTTTCATTCAAGTGTAATTGTGATTCTGGTTGGGCAGATGAGGTAGTTAGGTGGGGCTGAGCGGTAGAAGTCAGGCAATTCTCTAATTTGGTTTCAAGATTTTTTATTTTGTTTTCACCGACGTTTACTTTATCATGAAGTAAGCCGACTTGAGCCTTGATGTTTTCCTGTTCAACATGGATGTTCGTCGATGTTGATTTAATTTCCGCTATCTGAGTACTCATTCCCGTGATGCTTTCCTTAATGAGACTTGTGTTTGCTACGGTGGCCAACTTAAGTTCAGCAATTTGAGTTGTTACTTCCGTGATATTATCCTGCATCTTAGTTATTAGTTGTTCATTAGAATTTATATATTTTTCCAATAGAGTAGTTATACGTGTTATTTCAGTACGCATTTCATTATTCTGTGTTGGACATTCGCATTCATGGTCAAAGCGTTGTTTCCGTTTTCTAAAAGTTATTAGTGAGTCCGTCTCCACATTAGTCAGCTTCGAGAGGTCTGGCTGCGATCCGCCGCCAGTAGTCGTAGTGGGAGAACGCATTAGGCTCATTGCGAATTACCGAGTGTAAGCGAGCAAAAAATAGCAATTGTACTACTTCCGCGGGGGTGCTCGCGGGGGGGTCACACGCACTGCCGACCGGCCGGACTTTGGGTCTAGGGTTATAACAACTTTAAAGTCACAAGTTTAACACACTGTAAATGGTTTTTATACTGACTACAACTAAGTCCACTTTCAACTAGCACTGATTATTTTGTCGGAAATAAAAAATTGTAACGCGACTGCTCTCTTAGACGTTCGAACGACGACTTAATTTGACAACAAATACTTAATTTGACATAGCTCAAATGGGCTCAAATACTTTTGACACTGACTGTACGAGTGGCAAATAAAGTCGTTGAATTCTCTAGAAACTTGTCATATTAATTACGTTATTTTTTTGTTATTAAAAGCATCAGGATGTCAGATTAGCTGCTATGATGAAGTACTAGAGTGTTCAACTTCTTTTTTTGCTGACCGTAAAACGACCTACCTACAGAATATAAAAAGATGTGTCTGATGCAGGACCGATTGTTTACATTCTTATTGGATAGCCGGGATCATCTTGCTCGTTGAAGACGAGGTGGCTTGGAAACAACAACACAAATATAGACATGTTGTTGGTCCGCGCAGACTTCGAACCAACAACCGCTGAGGCAGTAAATTAAGTACAATATATTATTGATACCTACTTACGGTATCTATGGAGGCTAATAGCTTCATGAAAGTAATAGTCAACAGTAGGTTTAGCACGAACCACTGACGTTTTCGTAATTGAAAATCAAAAGGTTCCTTTCTTTAAGACATATAAGGTAAAAGAAGAAAGTTACGTTTATTTTTTGATTACGAAAACGTTAGCAGTTCGTGTTAGCCCCACAGAGTGCCAAGTGCCACAAGTACGGGTTTTGTTATCCCTTCCTAGACCAAACGCGTCGAGGAAGTTAACGAGCATTTGTATGGCATAGTGGCATCGCGGCCTCTGGTGGCGGGTAGACGTAACTGTTTTTTATTTAAATGGCAATTCGTGCTAACTTCCTCGACGCGCTCGCACTAGGACTACCTATCTGGAGTGCCTATTCAGAGTTTTCTCGACCAAACGCAAGTAAATGCAGATTTCCACAGAAAAAAAACTGTTACGTCTACCCGCGACCACTATGCCATACAAATCGCGTTTAGCGAGTCGGGCCATTTTATTGAACAAAACCCGTACAAGGCACTCTGGCCCCCAGTACCGAACGGATAGCGTTTATTACCCACTCTTTGATGCGTTTCGATACGCTTCAATTTATTATCAACTAGAGACCCGCCCCCGCTTCGCACGGGTGCAATCGGATGTTATTAGGTATACATAAAAACCTTCCTCTTGAATCACTCTATCTATTAAAAAAAAACCGCATCAAATTCCGTTGCGTAGTTTCAAAGATTTAAGCATACAAAGGGACATAGGGACAGAGAAAGCGACTTTGTTTTATACTATGTAGTGATTGAAAACACACAGCTTAAAACAACTGCAACGGAATGTAAGCGTCAGGACCCCTGGACCAAGTGCGCTATTTTATGTTTCGAAACTATCAAAGTTCACTACCTTTCTGATACTATTTGATACCTGAATTAAATTATCTAGTACCTCGGCGGGCAGTGAAAAAACTTGAAAAGAAAGTGGCCAGACATTCTGACGTCAGGTTGTCTGGACCACATTTTTTTTACATAGTTGGAGACGACATATCTCAATTATTTACTTGTAAATATTTAATACCTTCTCAATACCTTAACATGTATATTTTTTTCAAATTTTATGGCTTCCCAGAAAAAAGTTAAGGCACAATGAAATTTTTCAGGAAACAAAACTTATTTTATGGCTATTTAATTTGCATTATACATAATTTGATGTATAATTATGTATGACTGGATGGCCTATGTGCCCTGTGACAACGATATTTTATTTACTTTTGAATACATATATTGGCATTGTGAATAAGTAATAAATACACTCTATTTTGATGAAGAATTTTAATAATCAGAACCGTTTTAAACATTGTATACTGATATATTTCTTTAAACTTCATGGTCACTAACACTTAAATCAAAAAAAAAACGGGATTGCTACCATGTACAGTCAGTGCCCTAAGATATGTATCCAGGCACATTGGCTCTTGTAAAATAACATATTTTGTTGACGCTTTCACTGCTAGCTCAGTTGTCGGCTCAGTGTCTCAAGACGAAAGTCTTTGACCAGTGTGTGTTGCCAGTAATGACATATGGGAGTGAGACGTGGTGGTTCACTATGGGTCTCATGAGAAGGCTCAAAGTCACCCAGCAAGCAATGGAGAGAGCGATGCTTGGTGTTTCCTTGCGGTTCACTTTTATCCGCTACCTACATATAAAATGTAAAATGTAGAATCCTCTTAAGTGGGTGGCTTCTGGGTCTTGATTATGATTTTGTTGAATCACTATTGAGATAATTTAATAATAGGGTTAAAAATAGAAACGAAATATATATATATGAAAAGAATACTCATTCTTAAACATCGATACACACTTACATACACTACAAAATACTATGTAGAAGTTGTATTTTCCGTGCTGGAGTTCAGGTTTTAAATCCCGCACCACGCTAGTGGTGGTTTAACAAAGGATCTATGGTGTGGTTACCAACGACCAACGATCTCCTGTTAACTGAGCGGTAAACATGACGGGAGCTGCTGGACCTGGCCTCATACGATACCAGATATCTTCGATTTCACCATAATCGCTATAACCACAACCTAACGGAAAACGACATAAGTATTTGTAAAAAATAGTAAAAAGGTTTTTTTATTCTTAAAAAATATTAATTTTACTTACAGCTAAATGAAGATGTCGTGCAATTTCGTCTATACTTTCGTTCTGTTCGAATAAAACAATTATTTCCGCTAGTAATAAAGTAGTTAACTACGGCAGTATGCTCAATCAGCAAAGCAACCATCCAGTTATCCAGTTGCGCACGTTATAGTTGAAAAACGATCTGAATTTTTGTTCTACCCACATTTCTTATCAATTTAGATAGCCAAACTTTCATCGCTCACTGAATACTATGTTTCTTTTGTTATTGACTATGTGCGCTGTGACAACCGGTAATTTCGCCATAATGGCTAATCAGTCATTTGGCGCAGCGGTCTATAGGTTCGCCAATCAGCCGAACGACGCCCACTGGGCATAGGCCTCCCCCAAGATCTCCACAACGATCGGTCCTGCGCTGTCCGCATCCTGCGTCTTCCCGCGACCTTGACAAGATCGTCGGTCCACCTTGTGGAGGGCCTGCCCACGGAACGTCGTCCGGTACGCGGTCGCCATTCGAGAACTTTTCCGCCCCAACGGCCATCGGTTGTCCGCGCTATGTGTCCCGCCCACTGCAACTTCAACGATGCAATCCTTCGAGCGACGTCGATTGCCTTAGTACTCCTGTGGATCTCATCATTTCTGATTCGATCAAGCAAGGAAACGGGGTCCTGCCATCTGACCAAAAGACATCTGGCAAAATTACATTTAACCGTCAACGTTTGGCAAAAAAACGGTTGGCCAATTGTTCATTTTACAACTAATTATTTCACAAATGACTCACTTGACCAAATGATCAACTCTTAAATTTTCATATTACAAAAAAATGTTTCACAAAATGTACACTTAACAACTGAATCATCTGATAAAACTACGATTGGCCAAAAAACGTTTGACAAAATGTTTTATTTGACAAATGATTAGTTTTTAAATCCCGAAGCCCAAATTGCCGAAGAGTGTGAGCAGGCATGTCGTTTTATTGGTTTGAAGCAAAAAGGTATGTCAAGAAGAAATGGGTAAACGCTGACTTGTCGTGATACTTGTCTGCCCTATACTAGAGTCAGGGCAGAACCGACTCGGATAGATTAGGTTAGAAGCCAATATTATTCTTACCTATTATATTATAGTTATTTTTTTTTCAAACCCAAAAACGATTCGCCTGCATTGCATTTTGACATTTTGATATTCGGGATATCGTCCATTTGGTTACTTTAACACGTTCATTACCAGTACGATTTTCATGATGTCTACTAGGGTGCCGCCTACATTTTACGGTAGACTCGCCAGGCGAGTCGCCGGCACTGCAACATAGATTGAATCGACTCGCTACGCGAGTTCACTGGCAATACGTAAGGGTAAATTCTTTGTTTTGTTATTTTTGTGGTCGTCATAGTGTACGTGACGTGTTTATCGCAATTAAAGAGTGTCGGCGTACTCTAACTTGTAAAAATGGCAGGTATAATGGTAGTCAATCTTTTAAATAGTGGTTATTGTTAAGGTGGTAATTTTGTTGGTAAAGGATACTAAAAATCATGATAAAAATTGCTAAGCGCAAATCTCGAGAGCAGCTGAATCGATCTTGCTAATTCTTTTTTTAGAATATTCCTTGAAGTACGAGGATGGTTCTTAAGTAGAGATTTTTTAATAATTAAATATTCGACGAATCAAACACAGGCGAAGCCGCGGGCAAAAACTAATTGTAAATAAAACTTAAGCACTTAGCGTAAGCTTCGTTTTACATCGACTAGGACAGGTTCGGTTATAATAAAGCAAGCATTATTATTTTTATGCAGTGGTAGTGATTATCATGGTCGTATCAATCGTCTATATTTTATTTTATAGTTTTTAAGGTCCCGTGTATGTAAGGGTAAAAACCCTTTGGGTACGGAAACCTAAAAACTATAGAACAAATTTTAAAACAAAAAACTTTTATTTAGTCCAGTTTGTTGTATATTCGTTCCATCCATTTCACAAGTATGTAGGTAGTCTATGCTACTGTCTTGACGTCGCCGCGTCGTTGTCTAATATGTACTTCAAGGTTGAGGATTTATGTCAGTGAACTCGCCTAGCGAGTTCAAGGCATTGCAGAAAAGTATTTTTCCTTTCAAAAATGAAATCTCTACACCCGGCCCACCACGTAAATCTTTAGATTAGTGTATATTTGGTCTATACTATAATTTTAAGCAGTAAATACGGATGCATTTTGGAAATATTAGCGAAAAACACTGAACTCGCCAGGCGAGTCGTCGGCACTGGAATGAGATTTACGTGAACTCTCCGGGCGAGTCGGTGGCACTGAACGTGTTATCATCGGTATTCAAGCAAAGGCAAAATACCAGTGGAAATGTCTTATTGTCGGCGAGAATATATCTCCGTGTATTGTATATAACTGGGTAAAAATACTAGGCACAAATTTAAAAGTGCCATCTAGAATCATCACATTTGGACAAATGCTTCATTTGTGAAAAGTATTATTTGGTTAAATAAAAATAGGTCAATTGATTTTTTGTTAGTTGAAACATTAAACAAATGAAATGTTTGCTAAATGATCATTTGTTAAATGAGTTTTTGTCAGATGATACCTTTGTCAAATGTCTCGTTTGCCAAATGAATATTTGGTGAAACGTTGTTTGTCAAATGATCATTTGTTAAAAATTTTTTGGTCAAACATTAGTGAACCGCAAGGAAACACCAAGCATCGCTCTCTCCATTGCTTGCTGGGTGACTTTGAGCCTTCTTATGAGACCCATAGTGAACCACCACGTCTCACTCCCATATGTCATTACTGGCAACACACACTGGTCAAAGACTTTCGTCTTGAGACACTGAGCCGACAACTGAGCTAGCAGTGAAAGCGTCAACAAAATATGTTATTTTACAAGAGCCAATGTGCCTGGATACATCTCTTAGGGCACTGACTGTACATGGTAGCAATCCCGTTTTTTTTTTGATTTAAGTGTTAGTGACCATGAAGTTTAAAGAAATATATCAGTATACAATGTTTAAAACGGTTCTGATTATTAAAATTCTTCATCAAAATAGAGTGTATTTATTACTTATTCACAATGCCAATATATATATTCAAAAGTAAATAAAATATCGTTGTCACAGGGCACATAGACCATCCAGTCATACATAATTATACATCAAATTATGTATAATGCAAATTAAATAGCCATAAAATAAGTTTTGTTTCCTGAAAAATTTCATTCTGAAGTAACTTTTTTCTGGGAAGCCATAAAATTTGAAAAAAAATTACATGTTAAGGTATTGAGAAGGTATTGAATATTTACAAGTGAATAATTGAGATATGTCGTCTCCAACTATGTAAAAAAATGTGGTCCAGACAACCTGACGTCAGAATGTCTGGCCACTTTCTTTTCAAGTTTTTTCACTGCCCGCCGAGGTACTAGATAATTTAATTCAGGTATCAAATAGTATCAGAAAGGTAGAGAACTTTGATAGTTTCGAAACATAAAATAGCGCACTTGGTCCAGGGGTCCTGACGCTTACAACGGAATGTATCGTTCGAGTCCTTTAGTTTTTGGTAACGCCATCTATACGGTATTACGTGAACTATCTGATTCTAACTCTACATCAAGAACAACAGAACCACAAACAGATGGCGCCAAAACGACTCTACATCGATTTAGGTAGGTAGGTATTTTCTGTGAAATTACTTGTATTTTATCCTGCTCCTAATTTCAAGTTAGAGGCCCATAAATGGGCTTAGCACTAGCCGCTCACAAAGGATTGATACTCTTCTCAGCCAGCAGTGCGTCAATGTCGTCAGTCCCAGCAAGCCACTAACTACCGTCTGCGAACGCTAGATGGCAGTCGTCGTCGGACAGCCGCTATCGAAGGCCCGATTCATGCTATTCGGAAAAGTCGGACTTGCGGCTGCAAGGGGTGACGAATTTTGGGATATCTGAACAGGATTGGAAAAACTTGAGTAGTTTAAGAAAATCTAATGTATTTATACCCAGATTATGCATATATATTTTTTGTCTAAGGAATTGAACCTATGATCTTCAGCGCTATGGCACTTTCTTTATCTCCAATGCCAGTTAGTGTTTTGTCCGTCTGTTTTTTTGAGGGTTTTTTCCCTAAAGGACAATAGGGTGAGTGCAGAGGGTTCTCAACCCTAATATTTAAAGTATAACGTGCCAAAGGTTGCGTTTCCATCAGAGATGTGCGAGGATGCGTAGCGAGGAATGTGTTTGTAAAGAACCAATAGAATCGCTTCATACCTCGCCTTGGTCGTCACAGCTCTGTTGGAAACGACTCCGCAGCTCCTCGCACCACATAAATGCGTATTTACACAGCTCCGCTACACATCCCCGTAGGCACATTTTTATCGCAAAGCTTTGGTGGAAACCCCCACACATTTTCACAGCACAGTTAGACATCCTCCCACGACATATTTCCATCGCACATCTCTGGTGGAAACGCAGCCTTAGGGCGCTCCAGAGTGGGGCACAGACCTCTGCATAGGGCGTTACCTGAAGAGAGCAAACGGACATAGGTACCAATCGAATTTACTTAATCAATCGTACCGAGAAAGTTAATGCAGATCTACATAGAAAATGATAATAGTTAGTTGAGTTTTATCCCCTTATTCGTAAAAACGAATGCAACGCTAAGGCATTGTTTAAGCAATTGACGTGTTATGTCACTCGCAAGTGGCGGCAGCAACGAGAATGAAAGTGACAAAGCGATACAAAAGTTATCGTGTTGTTGAAGAGCTGTTTAAGTTTTTATGAATAAGGGGGTTGGTTGGAAGCTTTAGAAGTTTAAGTAATGAAAAAACTCAATAAATGTGTAAAATGTATATTGAATTGTAATAAATTGTCACAACAAGGAATTGCCTTACCAATATCTACCTTACAGAGTTGCCGCTTGCTTAGACTAAACTAACTAATTACTTACAAACCTAGACGACTTAACTTTACATCACATTTAGAACGAGATATTCTTTATAATTACTAGAATAAGTAACAAATGCCGATGCTGTTCTTGCACGTTACTCCTAGCCATCTGACTTATCTAACAGGGTGTACGTTTAATTGTATGCCTTATTGTATAGAAATCAAGGTAGTTTATACCTGCTATAGATAGTTCCCGCCACGTAAGAAGAACACTGGCCTATAGTCCGTTCGCGTTAAGATTGCAGTAATTTCAAACTTGTCCTTTGCACTTACCCTGACCAATTCAATCCAAGTCCACAGTGATCAGTTGAACGCATACTTTCGAACGCAAAGGTTGTGGATCTGAGTTTTTTTGTGTGCAACAGAATTACATTTAAAAATCACTGCATTCTTAACGCTAACGGACTATAGTAGTAAATATACAGTCAACGGCTTATCCGTTTTCTATCTAGCTCATGTCACATGACAATTCTTTGCTATAGATGACCCATTTCCAGTCATTCTGGGTACCCTCTTACGAGTACAGTCAATTTGGGTAACTTTGAATTTCAGTGTAACATTGAATCCACTGTTTAAGAACAGTAAAAGTACCTGCACACTGTTGTATATGGTTTGTTTTTGATCCAAACCCCTCATAGACTCAACAATATCTTTTAGTTGGAGTACTTACTTGTCAACATTAACTGAACTAAAAGGGTGAATTCAATGTTACTCTGAAATTCAAAGTTACCCAACTTGACCTTACGCCGTTGACTGTATTAGACAGTCCGGCTGAAGTTGATAAATTCTAGTCTCTTCCAATTTCAAGATTAGTAAAGAAGTTACCAATTATATTCTAATTGAATTATTTTACGGGTTTGTGCATATTTGTGCTCATAGGCAGAACCTTCAACACCAGCGCGTTCTTTTCGTGGTGAGAACTCTATATTTTTTGCTAAATATCTTTCTAGATGTGAGTTTTACTCTTACACTTGTGACTCAAATGGTCCCACTAACCTAGTACGCTCACGAACTCATTATATCCCAACTGACGTAGTCAGAGGCATGGTGAACAGAATATTCCCAAGCACCTCGAACCAAATCCTCATCCTACACAATATAGTACACAATCAAACTGACATCCTGTACATTCAATAAAATATCAACAGCAAGAATTAAATCACCAGCTAGCTAGTAATCATATTCAATTATCTTTATAAAATATTTTCAGCTCGCAATGAGTAAAGTAGCTGCCACATGATATAATAAAAGGAATAGGCACTGTATATTTATTTCATGAATAATATAAAATATTAAGTAGGCGTTATCATAAATTAACCCCCCCTTTCACAAACGGCAATCAAAGTTAAGAACCATTTAAAAACTCATGCTTAACAGTAACACCTATAATTATAAGCAGTGTTTAGTTCTTCTTTTCTTCTGAGTTTAGTGCTAAGTTTAGTGTTCAATAAATTTTATTTCTTTCTTTCTTTCTGAGTAACGTTTACAAATTGGGTGGTGGAAAAACTTCCCAAACTAAGCAGAGCCCTTGCTAAAGGTCTGTTTGATACAAATTCTTTCAAGTTTTTAAATAAATATATACAAATGGTGGATTGGTAGAGCTGGGTGTTATTTCACTCAATATTCATGCAAGTCACCAAACATCGTGATACGGAATAGGGCTTAGATACTACTTATATAAGGTACATGAAAACATTCAAATTAAAAAGAACAACAGCCTAACTTTGCCTTTTTTATCCCCGATTTCGGAAACGCTAACATCAAAAAATAACGCGCTTTCAAAAATTCTAAGTACAAATCATGTTAGCGGTGGATAAAACAATGTCATATTATTAAAACTATATTGCGATGAAAATACACATAGATACATATCAATAGATATTGATAAATAAATAATTATAAATATAAAAGTAAGGTGATAATTAAATAAAGCTCAAAAATAATTCTTAGAAAGTTTAAAAATAAACAGAACCAAACAAGATCGCTGCTTCAGGACAGTCTCGCTATGCTCTGAATTCCCGAATCTAAGAATCTCACAATCAATTCACCGGGTTATATTATTTTATTTAAACTTAATTAAAATATTCATGTGGTAGCTCTTCATAAAGCAAATAATATTATGCGCAAGATTATTATACCTATAGCTACAATACAATCAGTCGAAGTGTAGCTCACTATAAACTGTAGATAATAAAAATTGTATCAGTACAATAGACATTTAAATATAATTTATATAAAATTGACATAGAACACGTAATAAATCCAACAATTGTCCATCGGTTTATTAGAATCCTTGCCAACTCCTCATCTTCGGAAATGGGTTAATTTCACCTAAAATTTGCTCTAACACATTTTAATCCAAAAATGCCAAACATTGTATAGTTACTTGTAAAATGTTTCAGTCAATGACAAATATAATCAAGGAAACCTTAATCTAATTTACGATATCAGGCATTCAGGGAATAAAAATAAGGTACCACATTCTGAATCGTGAAAAGTGTCATTCGACAACAACTCTAATATTCCGACGCTCAAAGCTTGGAAGATAGACAGGAGTAACGTGGACACGGCAAGTCTCTAAAGTTTATCTCTTGTTTTTGTTTTTCATGGTCAGACGCCGCCAGAAGCTGGTCTTCTCCGCGGGAGGTTGTTCCTCCCTAGTCTCTTCGCCTCTCGTCTCTCCTCGCAACATGTCTAGGAACGTAGGATCGTTCTTCCTTACGTTCTTCTCGATTTTGACAGCTTCAGCGCTGAGCTCCGCCTTCAGCTTCTCTGGGCTCGTGTTCTCGACCTTAAACTCGTTAGGGTCTTCAACGAATGCCTGCTGAAGGTCGCGCATTATCTTTTTTCGAATGGTCTTCTTCATGCTGAGGTGTCGTTCCAGCGTCTTCACGTCGCCGTTGCCGTAGGAGCGGAAGTCGTCCTTCTTTTTCTTGCTCTTTTTGGACTTGTCATCGTCGTCGAAGGACTTGGTCTCGTACTGCTGGTTGAGGCCGAAGATGTCCCGCAGATGCGGGATGGCCCGCTCCGACGTCATGGCGGCTCGCGTGACGTGAGCGCCAGATCACAAACACCTCATCTTGAATCCTGGAATTGAGAAAAGATAACGGTGAGTAAAGCAAGGAAAAATTTAGTCATATTATAGGTTTTAATAAGACGATATTCTCGACATTATAAATGTTGATTATTGCAAAGATGCATATATCGTAGATATGGTTTTTTAACCTACCAGGGTCCTGAATTAAGAATACGGTTAGGTTAGGAAAAAAGAATTGACTTTAATCTCCAGTTAAGTCTGTATCAACTAAGTTCCAAGTTACCTTCGAAGTCAATTGCACTTCTTATATTTGAAAGATTGCAACAAATTTTATTTTTTGTGAGCAATTAGACCTCAAATTAGGCGTAATTAGATAAATGAAACTCTAATTATTCAATTACGATATTGATCTGAAGATTAATGATGCAATCGATCAAAAAGTGGATAAATAAATAAGGTGCTATTAACATCATGAATGTAGGACAGGTTAAAATTAATTTGTGATCGGGCTAAAACTACGTTTTTTGCTGAGTCTAGTAGATATAGTAGTTAGTTTTCTAGCGATGCATTATGCTCTCGCAGCAAACACGCGAACATCCACAAATCTCAGGTGTCATCCGAACAATAGGTGATTTCTGTTCTCGCCGCTATAAATAAGCGGTTTCCCTGCTGCATCACGCAAATATTTGGATTCTCGAGGTGGTAAGTGAACGCACAATAGACGGTTAAGTACCGAAAGGAGGAGTAACTGTATGGGCAGTTCGTTTGCTGCCTACTTTGTGCCTTTGCATAGGTTATAGAATATGTAGAAAAGCAGCGGATAACCAATATAACTTGTTCACCGATGGGAAAAAACTACCTTCTTTTCTATTACGTTATTGGTTTGGTTATTTTCCTCTTTTTGAGTTTCCCTATGGTTTTCCTTAACTGTCGAGTAACCGAGCTGTATGAAAGGATAGTACACTTACTCGTACCTGTTCGATATTCATGGAAAATCATTAACAGGCTTAGATTCAAGCAAACGAGTTTTACCTAAGAATAATTCGATCAAGGCCATGGCAGTTAATTTAAACCGAGTGTCATACAGATAATTTTTTAAAAGCCTTTTGTACAAGTGTTTGCATATATATGCTTGTCATTCTTGTAAAATAGTGTCCCTTCTGTGTAATATACTCTGCCTTGAGTAGTTAGCGTCTGTTAGCGTCTGCTGGGCCGACACACAATAGCACCGATAAAGAACTGCAGTCCTTCTGTCTGTCTGTAGTGTAAGTGTGATACATTGGAGATGGTTGCTAACGACTTCCTCCATAGGCTGTGCCGATTGTGTGCTTAGCAGGAAAAGTGATTGTTCTGTTACGTGATTGTGTCAAAGAAAACTAGTCGAAGGTCTTATTTGGCCGTTACCGACGGAAAATTGATCTTGTTTCCTGCCATCCTGACTAAACAACAGTCAAATGCAAATGGTTTAATTGAATTAGAACAGAAAATGGTTTGAATCTGGCAAATACTTCAGTACAGGGTCATAGCTTTTGAAAATTTACTGATAGGGCGTTGCTAAAGGTGATAACAACTGTCTACATATTATTATCGAAACTTAATCTGTGGCCTGCTACTTTTTTAAAATATAAACTGTATTTTTGTTATTCAGAGTTGAAACTTAGACTGGCCAGCTCCCCGAGTAACCATCAATCTGATTTCCTAGAAATCCAGACACAAAGTTTTACAAGAAATCTCGAGGCAGATTTACAAAGAAAGAAAGCTTTTATTTTTCTGCATTGTATGGTGATACTGCGGAAATGCCGGTTAACCACTTCCCTTCTACCAGTAGGTTGGGCTGGACATGTAGTGATAAAAACAAATTGGAAACTTGATTGACGGAAAACAGTGATTGCTCACGGACTAGGGTGTTAGGGTAGTTGGCTCTACCATGGGGTCCTAAGCTCCGTAACCTCCTTGACTGATGTAAGTGGTTTATCTCTGGGGAAATTTATTTCAATAGGGAACGATGCAACGTGGTGAATAACTTCCGGAGCTATTCATTAATTAGGTTACTCTAATTTTCATTTCTTAGAGGCGATAACATGAGAAGTCATGAGCGGGGCTGCCTCACATTTACCTCTGCCTGCCTGGTCTACCAATCCGAAAAAGTATGTAAGTCAGTGGGTAAGCCAGCCTATTAAAAGGTAGACTGCTAATGTTTAAACCTGAACCTACCTTTGAGTTCAAAGTTATTTAATTAACTGAAACTCTCATCCACAACCAAAGCATAAAATCTTTAAAAGATACCAAAGGATAAAAAACTATAGATGACCACAATTGAGGCGAAAATCCAAATCGTAGGGCGGTCTGAAGTCTTCACTGTACAAAATGTTTCGAACTCAATACTTTACAAGCGCTGTCAAAACTGAAATAATTTCGATGTGCTTTTGTGAATCAATTGATGGCTTGTTTGACTCGCACGATTATTGAGTGGTGGAATTGAATGATTCAATTGCTACTTTTTATTCTTTGTTAAAAGATTTATTACAATTTATGAAACTGATTGAAGTGAATTGATTTATGGAACATTCAGTTCGTATACGGGAAAATGTTTTAACAACAGTAGTGTGTTTAATATGCAATTTAGTCTTTTTGCAGTTTTCTTTTCAATACTAAGTACGTCTTTCGAATCTTAATGAAGTTCACTATGTAAAAAATAAGAAGTTACTAAGATTTTGGCAAAACTGCTACCTGTCTTATACCAAAGCAAATATAGGCTATTTCCAAATGACTATTTTATGCTTATGCTCGAGGTTGAGTGTACTATAATAGCATAAACAGTAGAAGCTTCTCATTTTCAAACAGCTCTGACTGCAGAGGTAGTTGAACCATGATTATTACCTACTTGTTTGGTAATAAAAACAAAATTACGAGGAAAAAGTCATGCAAGTTGAGTAATATGTGAATTATTAAATGACATTATTATTTTTGTAATAAAATAATATTTGGTTCGCTTCAACTGTACCAAATTCGCCGCTGTTCTTTTGTGATTAACTCCCTTATTTTGAATCGAATCGCAAAAATTTACATTGGCGTGTTTGCAAACAAACAAACTTTAAAATAAAATAATCTTAATGTTCATTCCAAAAATGTTTCAAAAACTTAGCAATTGTTTATTTTATCAATTTTGTCCATTTGGCATATAAGTAGTGGGATTTCAGAGTGTCATTATGATACGGCTTGGTCCACCTAATGGAGCATGCTCTAAAGTAAATTTTGCAGCAAGAGCAAAGCTATAATGCTAAGCTCTACTCTGTTTTCGTTTCAGAACTCATCATTATGCCAATCAACTGTAACAAAATAAACATTCTCCCGACTTCTAAGCTACGTAAACAACCCGCTAGTGTATATACACACGTTAACTATCAATTAAGTAACTCCCTAACCCACCCCAATCGTAAACCGATGCGTCAACACTGACCGGCTGACTTGTTGCACAGACTTATAACATAAAAGTCAGAAATAAAGTGCTTGGTGTAAGTGGTATAAATCTCTCACTGTCTGTTTAGAGCTTTTTCGGCTTTCAAACGACTCTACTTACTACTTAATGAATAGATTGCTTTTTGCTCGTACAAAAAACACAGGTCAAGTGTAAGGAGCTTGCTTATCTCTTCGAGCTTTGTAACTGAAGGTAATTTTGAAACTACTCGATGCGTTACGCTCGATATGTGGATCACACCGAAGATATTTCGTTTTCGTCCATTTCTCTCCTTTTGAGTTCTCACAGCCACTTCAGTTATAGTGTGGGTAGTGGTTTTTTTGTGTGCATAATTAGTTTTAAATGAATATAAGAATATGTGTATGACCCACATGTTTCGATTGCCTTGGCTCTGACAGTCTACTTTTATCCACAGTTCGACAAATGTTTAAAACTGAGAAGTGAATTTAACCTATCGCTCATGCATGTTAAATGCGTGCTATCTCAACCAATCACATTCATTTACAATGTGGAATATCAAATACCTACAATAAATCTTGGGGTTTTGCAAAACAATTGCGGTTTAAACGACAAACTATCCATTGCTCATTTACCATGATACTTTATTCGTGACTTACTTTATCATCATAAAGCAGACTTGGTAAACAACTCATCAAACACATTACACTTTACGGCTACTGATCGATTATAACCCACCCTAATCGTAAACTTACGCGTCAATACAGCTGACATTAACATTGGCGAGGTCAGTGCCCTTACCTAACACACATGATCGCCGCCATCTTGTGACGTCGGCAATGGTTGCGTTATTTCTGGTTTCCGTGCTTTTATTTCGGATGGACTACTCTACTATGCAAACCTTATGAAGTTGAGAACGTCTCAAACTAAATTTTACTTGCGATTATGAGATGATACCAAGGACAACTATAACTAGGTATTTTAAATAAGGTCAAGGCCGGAAGTATGTTTTTCTAATGCCTTTAAAATTACGATACCTACTAAGTGAACAGACGTGTCAGACTAGATCCCCAGTATTCCACTGTTTGGACGGCTTTCCTTCTATGCTGTCATACTCTAAATATAAGCATGTCTGCACTTAACGCACTTAAGTACATACTTAAGTACCTACTGGTTATTATTGGTCATAGCAGTGAGTCAGATCCTTATCTACAAAGGTACCTACTCACGCTGTAGTAGCCTACTACTAGTAGGTATTGCCATTTTTCTCGCAATTTTTCATGCAAATAAGGAAGCCTCGTGTCGTATAAAGAACTAAAGATGCGGAGTACAGAGAAGAATGGCAGTGGCTCCACCGCCAAGTGGTGTCTTCAAATTTAATGATGCCCTTTCAAATAAAATACTGTAGAAAATCTCTTAGCTGTGGGCTCATAGGCCACTCCGGCACAGGTTTTGCTAAGTTTGAAGATATGCGTTCTTTCATAGAGGGTACCCCCTCTATATTAAGGTATTCAAAACACTTCTGTATCAGGTAATTCAGGTATCAAGTGCCTATTTACCTCTAACACTAGTCAAGTAGACCTAACGGGAATTCTGTACATTGAGCCGAAACCTCTTCTTTCTCGTTTCTCATTTTTTGGTGTCGTGTTTCTAAATCTTGATATTGTCTCCTGTATGATACGTAAATTCTTTTTTGTATATTGTATTTATGTAAACTCCAGCAAAAATCGACGTTTACAGAAGAGGTATTAATGAAAGTCCAATTAGCAGAAACAGTTCGGACGGGCGGACAAATAAATACGAAACAAAATGAACGAAATATTTTAATTGTTCTTGCTTTGCGGCCGTTGTATCGATCAACTGCAATTTATAGCTGCGTTCACCGAACTGGGGATTTATTCCCAAACGGTATTGTTGGTTGTAAACGTTATTTTTATTACTCTCTATTTGTACCCGGGAAATGCAAACGTTAGGTACTCAACTCGCTGACTACTCTGGGTCCCTAATGAATGAACAACTTTGTTTGCTTTGGGTCTGTAGACAACAGATAGCAGAATTACCAAAACTTGTGACTATATATGAGGTAAAAATATTCTCATTTTATTGTTATTCGCCAAAAACTGACTGGCTGGGTCAGATTAATATGTGATTGATTACAGCCGAACAAATTATTCATATTCTTATTTCACGCTATTTGTGATCCACGCTATTTATGGTATTTTTGGTAAAAAAGTATTAATCAAATTGCGATTTAGATCACTTATTTGACAGTAACATTTAGTCCTAGTGTCCCATTTAATCTCTTTGCCACTCATGTTGTCCATGTTTTATTTCATTATAATCATTTCACTAGCAATGTGTAGAGTTTTGTAAGACATTCTGAAATAGAATTAAATGGATCCCATCATTGAAACGATTAAAACAATCTAAATCATCTGCAAGCTCACCGGCAATTATGAGTTTGTGCAACGTTTCTGTTCACAGAGAAGGTTATAATTCCGATTTGTTAATAGGCACAATAATTGAAGAATTAAACTCATTATGACGCGCTGTGTGAATCGCTTTACGACTCTTGCTCGACAAGTTAATACGCGACTCTGTAGTAGGGATGTACTTCGAGGGTCACGCAATAGCTTGTAGTAGGAGGAATTCTCCTCGCCCTGTGGTATAGATGGGCATTATAATGACCCCCTCCAGTCATAAGAGGTGACTAAAGGAGGGCCACTGGGAGTGCACACGGCAGGGGCTGTGTTTTCGTCCGGGGGAACGCGTAAAAGGCTTGGCGCCACTCACCGTATTCCCCTACCATGGACGATGAGAGGGAGTAAGTAGTAGGGTTTTTGTCGGTAGAGCCACTGAGGTACCACCTCCCCGTGGAGAGTCCGACATAACCCGTCCAACCCCCCGGTTGGCGTGTATGCGTAAGTGCATTGCCGCTACTCAAAAAAAAAAGGGGCTGTGTGGGCCTGTGCTTTTAGACGGACCTGTACCTTTAGCATCCTTGTTGTCTTGACCTTAGTGGAGACCTTTCCAGTTGTACCACCATATTCATTGTGACCGTATATTTTTTTGCTATCTTTCTTGCCATCAGGGCTCCGAGAAATCAGACCAATCTTGCCACTACTGCGTTGCCTAAATTAGGCCATCCGTTGCACACTGGCACACGGCAACGCCGTCCTTGCGGGCTTCGCCGCGATAAACTTAATAAGTATTGTATCAGCCATGCTTGCACAAGTGTTCCGCGCACAATGCTCCGTTTGTTGTTCCAGACACACTCTGTTTCATGTAATTATTATGACAATAAACACAGCGGCAACAAATGGAACGTCCGAATGTGCGAGCAAATATCTGTTGTGGTGGATTCTTGTAATCATTTAGTCTTTTGTTGCAAGCTCCATTTAATTATACAGGGTGGCCCAAACGGTGAGGATAAAAAATTTTTTTTGGGTTCCTGACATATAGGGGTATCCGAAAATACCCCATGTATGTTTGCCGATTTTTTGTAGTTTTCGAGTTATGATTTTTTTAAAGTAAATTTGATATAAACGATCTGACCTCCTAAAAAAATTTTTTTTTCGGAAAGTATGCATTTTTAATTATTTTATTTTTTTGTAACATAGACCTCATTAGTTGTACTTTTACTCATAAAATTACCAGCTTCATGCCATTAATTAAAGGTACAAATTTATTGACCAAAATAAAAAAAACTGGGGTGAATGCAAGTCACAGTAAAATTTTCAAACTTAAATTAAAAATTAAAAAAAAAGTTCCATGACTTTTAAGTAATTTCAAAAACTGCTCGAAACCCTTAGCTTCAATAATAATAAAAAAAACTTGGTGCTTAATAGGCCTTTTTTAGCCGACACTTGCCTTCAAGTAAACAAATGTGGAATTTTTTAAGTTAATAATTTGTTGTAAAAACACCTATTGTTAATTGCTAGGGTTAATGTGGGTTGGACATAACATGGTCAATAAACATAAAGTGAATTAATTTAGGATTTCTTATTATTCTAGTATCAGCCCAGTGTCATTTCAACAGCACAAGTCAGCCTTCGTCCCATTAATAGTAGATAGTTATGGATACAAGTGCGGAATGTATGTCGTTTTGCACGCACGAGTCCCGAAGTCAGCCCGAGCTGTAAGGCGAGGATCAAAAGTTGGGACGAGTGAAAATGACATACCCGTTCTGTATCGGACAACGATTTTTAATACATTTGCGTTAAAAATCATGATAAAACATGGAAACCTACGTATGATTTACTAAATTAAATCTTGAAGAAAGCGGGCATGAAAAAGCTAGGATAGGATAGGATAGGCCAGTTTCCCGGTACAAACGGTAATTAAATTGGTAATAACATTTAAACATGGATTACATTCAAATCCCAGAAAATCAATAAATGCCTATTATTTTATCTTTTAACTAATCTCAGAAATTCATTTTGACAGCTGCTAGTGTCATTAGAAATTACACTTAATACAATGCTGAAAGGGTTCAGAGGAAGGCCCATTTGAGATTCCATGAGAAATATTGGCAGACCCTTTCACAAGATCGAGATCTATGAAGAACATGGGGAGAGACCTTTGCCCAGTAGTGGGATGAAATAGGATGGAAAAGGGTTCAAGTGTTATGTCCTTGACAAAAGTCAAGCCGTCAGCAATTTAACGTTTATTTAAATAGACGTTTATTTTTCTTCCTTTCAAATATCCTTAATAATATTCGATTTTTATTATTTGATACGGGACAAGTGCAAAACGACATAATACATTCCACACTTGTATCGCCAACTACTATTCATGGGACAAAGACTGACTTGTGCTGTTGAAATGCCACCGGGCTGATACTAGAATAATAAGA
The DNA here is from genome assembly GCA_950022985.1 of Udea ferrugalis. Classification (NCBI taxonomy): domain Eukaryota; kingdom Metazoa; phylum Arthropoda; class Insecta; order Lepidoptera; family Crambidae; genus Udea; species Udea ferrugalis. Next base: position 4,084,569 of record OX465521.1, read on the forward strand.
AATCCTAAATTAATTCACTTTATGTTTATTGACCATGTTATGTCCAACCCACATTAACCCTAGCAATTAACAAAAGGTGTTTTTACAACAAATTATTAACTTAGAAAATTCCACCTTTGTTTACTTGAAGGCAAGTTTCGGCTAAAAAAGGCCTATTAAGCACCAAGTTTTTTTTTATTATAATTGAAGCTAAGGGTTTTGAGCAGTTTTTGAAATTACTTAAAAGTCATGGAACTTTTATTTTAATTTTTAATTTAAGTTTGAAAATGTTTCTGTGACTTGCATTTACCCCAGTTTTTTTTTAATTTGGTCAATAAATTTGTACCTTTAATTAATGGCATGAAGCTGGTAATTTTATGGGTAAAAGTACAACTAATGAGGTCTATGTTACAAAAAAATAAATTAATAAAAAATGCAGACATTCCGAAAAAAAAATTTTAGGAGGTCAGATCGATTATTCTCAAATTTACTTTTAAAAAATCATAACTCGAAAACTACAAAAAATCGGCAAACATACATGGGGTATTTTCGGGTACCCCTGTATGTCAGGAACCCAAAAAAATTTTTTTATCCTCACCGTTTGGGCCACCCTGTATAATTAATTTCCACTTGTGAATTAAATTCGAGTAATGACATCACACTGTAGGTTACTCGGGTCATCAAATTATAGCATTTATTGAGTAAATATCTTTTTTTTTTATAGTGGTCTTTAAGATGACCTCACTCCACCTGATGGGAAGCAGTCGTGAGGTCCAGATATGGGGTTGACAAGCACAGTAATTGAGAACTACTTTGCTGGTCAATCTCATTTTGAAGGCCTGCATAAATGCCTTTTCACGCCCCGCTTAAAAAACCCGGGATTGTAGGAAGAAGGAAACACATGCGCTGGAAGAGCGTTCCACGTCTGGATAGTACGACACAGGAACGAATCACCGAACCTTTTGGTGCGGGCCGACAGTCGCTGGATCGTGTGTGGATGTTGACGCAGACCAGCGCGTGTGGTGCGGGAGTGGAAGGGTGAGGACGGGATCAGTTGGAACAACTCGTCAGAGCATTCGCCGTTGTAAAGGCGGTAGAGGACACTCAACCTGGCAATGTCTCTACGCAGTTGGAGAGGCTCCAGAGCCATAGTTGCCTCTGGGCTACCAATGATGCGGATAGCGCGTCGCTGCAACCTGTCGAGAGCTTCTAGCAAATACTTGGCAAATATTTATTGCTGTTTTAATTTGTTGTTTTGTCTCTTTCATTTGCAGTGAAAACTTACTACTGTTTTTCATTCATTTTGTTGTTTTTTAAACAAAAGGGTCAGAGCACTGGAAGGTTATACACAACACAAATCGAATAGTAAGTTAAAGGAAATCTTTCACGATTGTAATTTGATGATACGATCAGTTGCATGTGTTAACCGTCGGTTATTAAAAGTTTAGAGCACTGATTATAGTCTTCTTAAATGCTGAGAGAGACGAAACATATTTTTTAAGATTTAGAGCGGACGCAAAAAGGTTTGATAAAGAAAATGGAACAATTAATCTGTCTGTTTGGCTTATTAAGTAATTATTCACTTCAGAGCTATTCAACGCTTCATCATTAATTTTAGCTTGATAAACACTAAAAATCTTGAAAGCTACAACGTACGGTTTACATTATCTTTATATTGTATTGCATAGTACCCACTCGGAACTGAAAATTCCAAGACCGTGGTTTGCAGGAGAAAATTGCAGGCAAAATATCTATCTTTTGTTTCTCATTATCTTCAACCTGGAGCAGGTGCGCTCCATTTTGAGCATTCCGCATCCAGGCCAATCAACTTTTTAGGTCATCCGTCCACCTAGCTAGAGGGCGTACATAGATGTTAGGTTGGTGCTGATTACTTTGTGATCCTACTCCTAAACCTATCCGTTTAAAATAGACAGAGGATTCCTAAGCAAAATTGTTGATAAAATATGTATTCGTAGATGTAACACGGAAAACAAAATTAAGTTTTTACTAATTCAACTTTTTTGTAACTGTTAAAATGGAACTTTCCCTATTCCAAGATTTATTTTTAAAACAATTACGAGTTTGTACCACTCAATTGAAATCATAAAAATTGTTAACCTGTTAATTTTTTAGTGTCAATGTTTGAATGATCAAGAATATTCTTCTACTATTTGTTAGAGTAATCAATGAAATATTAAACGTTTGTATCATTATGTAATGTTTGGATTCAATTCAGATCCAGTTAAGGATCCAGTCAAATCAAACACTTATTTTTATTATTTGCTCTCTATTGGTTAATGTCTAAATCGGCAAGTACCCACGCATCAGATCGGCGTTGATTATGCGCCTCGTCGCGGCGCGCGTCGCGCCCTGATTGCTGCCGCATGCGTGTCACCGCGTCAGAATTACTATTGTTTTCAATCTTTTTTTTTCGGTAGCCAATTCTCGCCAGCCAGTTTTGTGCTTCGCCGAGTCTTGTACAAAAAGGTTGAGGTATTTTGTTTTTTCAAATAATAACTCATTTTTATGTTCGTTTTGGGGTAAATCTGTGTCTTCTTCGTGAACTTGTTTAAACATTTTTTTCCGGACGAACCAATTATAAACCTTAGATGGGGCAGACGTTTTCAAACGTCTCTTTAACAGTGTTAAATCAAATGATCTTGATTCTATTAACAAATAAATAGAACTATGTAGTAGAATTAGACACTTTAAGCGAAATTAAGTACTAGTAATTAGTAATCGATGAAACAGATAATATCCTTTGTGTATTAACGCCGCAACAATTACGATACTGCGACAGGACACAAAGAAAGGTGGATCTCCAGGGTCAAATTAAAGATAGCGACCAAAAATTAATTAAACTCCATAAGGGTCACGTGAACTAACTTAATTATCCTAATTAAACAAACAATGGATTGTCACCCTACCTGTTGTAGTAGTATTAGTGACAAATCGCTACATCCGGACGGTGAGGCGCAGGATACGTGAGTATTGCATTTTACGGCCATTTGTAAACATAAGTAGCTATTCGTATAAATGACGGTCAAGCAGGGAGAGGTCAATCAGTAAATATAAAAAACATATACACCATGATCATTTGAGCCAAAACTACACAGGTAGACGATTCCGATACTGGTTAACAAATAAATTAGGTACAAATCTGCTATTTTAGCATTCTCAATGATGTGTAATGTCGTCTAGAAAAAGGTTTGATTTCTAGTATTTATATAATTGACAAACATAGGTTAAAGATATTCTTAACTGTGCGACGTAATTACAAGATCAATCTAAAATGTAGGAGGTCTTATCGCAAGGGAGAGCTTTCTTCCTGACAACCTTAAGATAGAGAATCGTAAGAAAACAAAGAATCCATTAGAGTTTTCCTATAAATACATATGATCTTAATTACAATAATGTGTGTACAGCTCTTTAAGTGGTAGGAAGTTATAACCGGGACAACTAATTATCGCGACACGGTACAATCTAATCAAGTCGTGAGTTCGAGCCCGACCCAAGACAAACATTCCTTTAAGTCCTGCAACTAACATTTGTGTTTTTCTGTGTCTGTTATTAATATGTATGTTTTTCTGTTTCTGCGGATTGAAATGTAAGTACCTACTGAGAAATATTAGTCCTTCACACTTGTAGTTCATTTTCTTTTTTGTTTGAGGTCAGAAGTTCTTAGGTTATACGCGCTGAAGCAGGTCACCTGGGGGTTTAGTGAGTAGTGCTTGCCGCCTTCCGGCAGGCGAGCCTCACACACCCCCGTCCTTCCCCCGGAGGGCGGGAAGTCCATAAAAGGATTCCCCCGTAAAAAAAAAGATGTCCCCGAAATGTAATAATTAACTACCTACGTTTTTTTGTAATTTCATCAATGGCCATGCCAACACCCCTATCATGAGCACTTCATATAACGGGCATTGAACAAAGTTGAACACAGAAGCGATGTTCCCACGTGTTTGGATAACAACGTTACTTAACGCTCATTCAATTACTTGCGTTGCGCAAACGCACAAGGTTCAGCGTGTGATACCGCGCCATAATGACGACGTGTCGAACACTGGTACGTTTGAAAATATTAAAAAGCATTAGCAACTGTAATTTAAGTATCATTCAAGGGCTAACATTGACAAAAATGTTTGAATGTTTTTTGTTACTGGCAACACAGAAAAAGTTCTTACCAGTACAGGAACAACTTACCGACACCGGTGGTTGAGTCACATTATGTTTGTTTATTATGTATTTATTAATTATTACTATTACAGTATTTAAGTCTATTTTTAAGGGTATTTTTGTTTAAAAGCTCTTGTAACAGGGCTATTTAAATAAAGATATTTTGAATTTGAAGTGTCTTGCGACCCACAAAATAACCTTGTCTTCTCAAAAGTTGAAGTTGAAAAAATAGTTCAGTTGTCCATTTTTTCAGTTAAGTTTAAGTTCTGTTAGTACGATACTGAGAAACTATGATAAGTCTTTACAAAACAATCGTACTATTTACGTATTTGGCTAAAGTGTTTGAAGGACTAATACACAGCATCTATCTTGAATAATTGATTTTAATTTCGTTTGGTACCCAGCTCAAACTATTTAAAATAAAGGAAACAGAAACAACCAAAGGATTTCAATCAAAAGTTGAGATCTGTTTGCAAACTTAATATAGAAGTTCTTATTAGAATCAAAGCAACGCAACGGTAAAATAGTTGAAAAAGTTAAAAGAAATTTATCAAAAGAAAAGCGTGTCTATAAACAAAAACCGATCGGACTCGCCGGTTCTGGCCGTTGGGTACGTTAATTACTTTCTTACTCTTCTTTCCAATTAATTCCAATGGAAACTCTGTATCCCAATAACGGCTTTCTTTACATAACAATTTTCTTATCATACTACACTAAGCAAACAGGTTGGTATCAGGAATATAGACCGAGCTAGAAACGTATGTGCGAAAGTAATTAAAAAAAGGTTGAAACCAAGATGATAAAATACATTTAAGATTGTCATCAGCTAATAATGCTATTCTGACTTTTCTGCAACTTGATAAAAACAAGTGAAGCGTGCGTTTTTTTAAGTTCTTTTATACTCATACATGGCTGTGTCAATATTTCCACCTGAGATCGCTACCCATTTTAGGTTTACGTATTCTTTCACTGATGTTCACCATGCATCCTGGTCCTGCACAAATTAGTAGCTATTTGAACTTAAAACCCGGTGAAAATGACTATCCTGATGTCAAAATGACCGAATGTCTTTTCCTGATTTTCTGATCTTTAGTAAAGATACTGCATGGAAAATGCTAAAACAATAATAAACATAACAGTGTTTTTGTTTCGAACAAGAAAGTTTTAAAAAGATATTACTTAGGTACTAGCTCTTAGTTTTCTTGTAACAAATGAAATGTTTACGCATTATGTTTGTTTTAAATAGATCTATAAAATTGTGTGTGCGTGTGGGCAACGGTAATGATGTCGTTAATTTGACAAAAAGCCTGTAGGGAGCTTATTTCATTACGAACATTGTATGATAATGAAACTGATAGTTGCGCATTATGATTATTAAAATGAACATCACGTCATCAATTATGAGAAAAATATATTGGACTGTGCCTGGTTATTATACTTAGTAACAGAACAAGAACTAGAGTCCTACTAAAAAACATATCCGGTTTAGAATATACATATATTCAACTTAACCCCTTTTTTCAGATACCTTATTAAACTGTAACTTTTGAAGTTGTGTGCATATTTACTTTACAGTATAACCTGAGCACTTGCTCCGAATACGAAATTCAAAGCAATTTGATTTGAATTTTAAGAGTAAGTCCAGAAAATGAGCCAAAGTCCACTGTGTAAGATATGCTTGAACCTTGAGTGTACATTGAAATTGGCTTCAATATTGTACAGAATATATTTTAATTGGGTTAACCATACAATTTTGAAGACGCCCCATTGTGTCCACACGTCCCATCTGTGACCCTCTTATTATTTAATCTAAAAGCAATTATCGAACCCACTACCCGCCCTCCGCACCCTGACCCAGTTCGTAATTAATGTGCAGTTACGTTCCGGCTCCGGCTACTAAAGCTAACAATCTGCTACTTGTAGGTTTTTTATTGTAACTGAGTATCAGTTCTGGGTTTTTGGGAATCAGTAGCAGAATGACAAACATTAACTGTAACTTCAGACAAATTTGATGTAAGACCGACATTTGTCTGAAGTCAGAGTTAATTTTCGTCATTCTTTACTGTCAAAACCTAATTTCTATGGAGGCTGAAAAAATGTTTTTTTTGTGACCAGGGTAGCGACGATTCAGACTCTTGAAATCGTGCAGTAGTTTTTTCCTGATTCGAATAAATCGCTCCTTCTGCTAATTTTTAACAAATAAAAAAGCCAATGGTCTTTAGTATAAGCAAAATACCGTAAACTGTATTTTTATTACTAGTATTTTTTTAGATTTCGATTTGAAAGGGCTTCAAACATGTCTAATTGAATGAAGACATTTGGATTGTAAATGTAACCTACGTTCCAGCCATGAATAACAATAACTTATATTTTAACTCGTTACTGAAAATCGTAGCTACTAATAAACTTATATTTGTAACCGGAATATAACAAAAACCGTGAATTTATAAATTTCCTAGGAAATTTATCAACTTTCGTAGGATTCTAAACGAGAGATAAATTGTATTATTTTACGCCTACATTTCCGGAAGTTTATCACTTTGCGACGACTCGTGGTAAATTTATCAACTTACGGATATCTATTCGTAAGATTCTAAACGGTTCGACTAAGAATTCAACACAGAAGAGCTTTTAATTTTACGCTCTTTTAAGTTACGGAAAATAACACACTGCTCTCTGATTGGTCGATGTTGACAGTAGCAATGCTTGTATTCATAGATTATGAGTGGCGGAGGAGAGGAAGGAGAAGGAACACTTGACTTATTCGACCAATCAGGGCGCACATGGCGTTTGGTTACTGCCTACTTATTATTTTACGAATGCGTTCCGAAAGTTTATCAATTTTCAGAAATGAGAGCGTAAAATAATACAATTTATCTCCCGTTCAGAATCCTACGAAAGTTTATAAATTACCTAGGAAGTTTATAAATTTACGGTTCTTGTTATTTTCCGGTGACATATTCATTGAACACGGGCATAAATATTACAAAAATTCCAAACCATATTTATAAAAGTATCACAAAAATTCCAAACCATACGGTTAGGAATATTCATAGTCCGGGTTTTACGTAGTCACTCATAAAGTGGGCTGTTAAACACAGTGTCACAGTATAAACCATACAGTAGAACATTTACATACAAACGTGCCGCTCTCGGTTTGAATGTGTGCGTGCGCGTCACGCGCCGTGTCGCGATTTCACGCACACGCGAATTCACGCACACGCTAGCATAAAATAGGGAGGCGGCAGCACGGACGGGCTGTGCCGCGTGTCGGTGTGCACGCTAGGCTAATAACTCGGCGGGCGGCCTTAAATAACCTACTGTATGGCTTATACTGTGACAGTGTGTTCTCAATGTGCTGTTTGTGACAATATCGAGGCGCATTGTATGTTAATAGTGCGCATAAAAAGATGATAGCTGAGGGAGCTCATGGAAAACTAATCTTACTGGTTAAGTCTAATCTGTGGGTCGAAAACCGCCATTGTTGTGGTTAAACTGCTATTTTTTTTTAAAGATTTGCCTAAGATAGCAAGGATTCAAATGTCAGGGGCATAGGTCAGCTCAGAAATAATTTTAAGTCGATTCTAAACGTATCCACAGTTACAGTGCTTACAGTTTATCTTTTTTTTATATTCTAAGCGTGATCCTAAACATGACTTATTTGTGGATGATCTCTCACAAAAGCCCAAGATCGCCAAAAGCGAATGAGGGATGGGGAGGCCTTGGCCCTGCACTGGGATATTTTGAGCTCTATATAACAATTATTAGCTCATTTAAAATAATACTACAAGCCTAAAAAACTGTAATAAAGTGAAATAAGTCAAGAAACTGTTCGAAAGTCCACGTAAAGCGACATCAGTAGTGAGATTTCAAACCTGCTCGTGGGTCTCTCAGTGAGGAGAATTAGTAGTAAAGAGTATGGTGATTATATCTACACTAGCGGCCGCCCGTGACTTTGTCCACATGGACTCCCTCACAGCGTGATGTCATATATCCTATAGCCTTCCTCGTAAAATGGACTATTCAACACAAAAATATTTGTTCAATTCGAACTGGTAGTGCCAGAGATTAGCGCGTTCAAACAAACAAACACACTAGTATTATTAGTATAGAAAAACTTTAACCAGCATACACATTTTTGTTTTATTTTCCAGCGCTAACGTAGAATGGTTCCAGTTCAAAATCTGTTACCAATTGGTGTTTAAGTAGGTATTTCTTGCGGGGCTAGTATCCGCGTCTTATGGGAAACTACAGCATAACACTGTGTAAGCTGACCAATAGTCGATCATCCTGATACGTTTACGATTAAAGTTAATTAACCAAGCAATGCCAGTTCCATTCGTCGGTGATCCAATTCTTGTTAATTTAAAGACACCTATTTTGTAAGAACATAAACCTACTTCCTTTAAAACTACCAAGAAGTTAAAACTATTGGTGTAGTTCTGGAAATTAGCTTTCAATTGCCTATTGGCCGCCGAAAAACGTAAACAAAGCTTTTACGGCCGTAAACTGTTCTCACGCGCGAACTGAACCAAGTCCAACGTAACTCTAGAAGGAAGATGGCGTATCTCGAGATGGATCTACATCCGAATTCTAATAGCCACGATACGGAACGTGGGAACCTGGCGTGAACAGGCCTGAACAGGTTCACGGTGTTTGTTTGCTGGTATCTGTTTCACGCGTTAAGAAGAGCTATTAGACATAGTCTAAACTATCATCACAGTATAAACCATACAGTATGCTATCTAAGGCCGCCCGCCGAGTTATTAGCCTAGCGTTCACACAGACACGCGACACAGCCCGTCCGTACTGCCGCCTGCCTATGCCTCCCTAGTTTATGCAAGCGTGTGCGTGAAATCGCGTGTGCGTGATATCGCGACACGGCGCGCGACGCTCACGCACACATTTAAACCGAGAGTGGCACGTTTGTATGCAGATGTTCTACTGTATAGTTTATGCTGTGCTATCATGGATTCCGTGCTGATGTTTTAATAACGGCATCTTATCGGTGATCGTTTTCGCTCACACTGCTACTGTAATAGCAGCTTCGCAGTTTGCATTCACCCATTCTTATTTTAGTGTAGATCTGATGAGTTCGGTCTTTATGGTTCGATTTGAGCACGTTACGTAGATCTCAAAATTTCATCTAGGTACACTACTTTGACTTGTACAGGAAAATATTTAAAAAAGTCAACAAAATTATACATCTTCTAATTAAAATCATAGTAGGTTACAATGTAAGGTAGGTATTTAACAAAAAAAATATTCATAATGCCATGTTTAATTCATTGCGCGTTATTAAGAGTTATCAATGAATTCATCAGAGAAACAAACTTCGAAATCTTGTTGAATGTCGGAGAAAAGATAATTTCTTATTCTCCAGAGCATCAATACCTACCAAGAATTGAAAGATTCCCACCCGCTTTAGAGACGAATTTAGCGTTTCACCCTCCACCGGTGTTTGACTAATTGTCTGCGGTTTCTCACCTGAGTCCATCAATTTTGTCCTTGTCTGGTTAACCACCGTCACGGACGGAAGAAAAATGCTTATTACGTTATCCAACTCACCGCAACAAGGGCACTGGGGTAACCGACGGACTTGTTGAAATAAATTGCATGGTGATTCAGAAGTGTCGTGTATTTGGATGATAATATAATAATAATAATAATATCATTTATTTCGGAAACATCACTCTTACATTTTCCATGAAGTTAGTAAAGAAGTGATAAGACATTACATTTTAAAAACCGAGTATTTTTATATATTAACAAACTGTTAGGTAACAGATTAGCACAATGTAATGTGTAAGATCTAAGTTCAACATTTTTATTTCAAGTAAGATGTTTAGTGCGAATAAATGAATGTGAATTATTACTTAATTAGATACACAGATTTATTTTAGACACACTTTTTGGAATTCCGACATTTATAATGAAAAGTCCGCCATCATTGGTAATAAATTATAATTCTAAGATGCAAACATGTTACCGATACAAAAATGAAGAATTTGTAAGACGCTTATGAACGGTTTAGTGAGCATACTTCATAACTAAGAAAGGGTCAAATTCCACCCCGGATTATAGCCCCCTCTCTAAAAGGCCATTCGTCTCGCCTGGTCCACCGTCAGACTTTATTTGTTCTCACATTTTTTACTTCCGCACGGCTTGTTAGGTGGCATTACACATTCAAATCACGAAGCCAGCGATATCTCCGCACACATCTCACTGGAAACACGGCAAGTGGACTATGAAACATTATAATACACTTACATTCGTATAAAAATGCATTTGCAGCCATTGTCTGTTGCACAACTCGTTATTTTTTAAATTCTAAACAGGCTTCGTGAATGGGGAAATGCATGTGACATTTTAAAAAAGAAACGCGGCGCGAATGCTGGCTGGATAGACGGCTCTGTCGTTTTTCTGCGATGGGAAATGCAATGGTACTGTGCCACACAGTATGTATGCGTAACAAGTACTTATTCCGTTATTCTAAATTGCTGCGTCAGTGGCTAAAAGTGCAATTGTTTTTAAATTGAATTCTCCAGTAGGTTTAGTTTTACTCTGTTTTAAGTACTTACGAAACCGCAAACTGAGTTATTTATTGTCGCTATAGCCAGAGTCCACGTTACTTATTATTACTGCCATATTTGGAATTGCAGTCTTCATTCTTAGAAGTAAAAAAGTATTTAACATCAAAAAAGGGATGTGATTGTTTCGTTCCTAAAAATCTTACTATAAATATAGCTCTATTTAAATCTAGCGATTTGAATTCTGAAACCAATCTTGAATATAATTTCAATTGTATGAAGAAAGACAATTCGAGATGAAGTTTCTATAGTTAATTTGTACCTACCAGGAAGTCTTTAGTCTCAGTAAGTTTCTAACTTTAGTAATTAATATCAAAATTAGAGCTACATAAATTACGATACCCAACGTCACAATAGAAATATCGTTTCCTTATTCCGATACTTAATGGATTTTTCTTTCCGATCGATCGATCACGACTTCACAGGCGTGATGTGCACGCGCACCTTCTCGTATAATGTAATTATTTTAAATATAAACTTTATTTATTATTACATTTTTACATAACACGTATAAATTTGTTTCGATTTCTCTCACAAGAAGCTTCTTACAATAATCTTCCAAAACTTCGACCATATAATTTAATGCTGTTTATGTGATAATACGTGATAAGTCAACTTTGTTACGTAAGTCACATTTTTTAACAATTTCAACATTTCTAACATCATTGTTTATAACTGACAGCATATAATCTTAAGTATTATGAAGAAGAGCGTGTTAAGCACGAGTATTATGCATTGCTCTTAACCCAAAAAAGTCTCTAATGAAGAAAGAATTCCATTGGGTACTAAAAATATATATATTTTCACTGACCAAAATTCTGCTACTTACCTATTCCGCCTTATATTTCGCCATTGACAAGCATTTTATGAGCCCGGGTCAACACCACAAGGCACAAAAAAAATACTTATTCAACACGTAAGTTTAAGTTTTATAACCGTACAATTAAAAACTTCTAATTACTATACCTGGACAGGGACACCAAACAACAAAAAAATAATTCTAGAGGGTTTTCTAGCCCAAAGCTCAGGGGCCGTTCTTCAGTCAATGTGACAGCGACTTTAACCTCTTCTACGTTCTATGTATTTCTTGGCCAATCTCGTCAAAAAGCAAAACTGCATAATGCATACCAGCACTTGCGTACTTTAAACTGTTTTCTGAATACTTAAAATAATATTTTTATGCGTATGAACTACGACACTACGAAGTTATCTATAAGTAGGTAAATCGCACAAACAACCGTATTTGCCATTTGTTTTGATATAAGCTTCATTACTTCATATTGAATTATTAATACGTTAGATACTTATAAGGTAATTTTATCATCGATAATGCGTGGCTTCCTGCTTAATTGTATTTGTATGCGGCCTGTGTCCCAGACGGGCATTAGGCCTGTGGATGTTCATTGAAAGTTATGGCGGAAGCTGCCAAGTTGGGAAAATTACTTGGCGCTTGCATTAAAAACATGGCGCCCGGCGGTAAAAGTTTTTATTTTTCATCTTTAATTTTTTTATACTTCTTTTTTTCATGACAGGCCTGAGTTAGGCCTTGGTTGCCTATTCGTAGTGAAAGTTACAGAAAGCATTTATTCATGTCAGTTCTTACAAAATATTGACGATAAGTGCGTCTGGAAATAAAAATATAACTAGGTGTATATTAGACTTAGGTACTAATCAATATAAATATAATGGACTACCCTAATGAGGAAAGTTGTAAGCGTATGTTATGAATCTGTCCAAAATCTGTTGATAGTCGTAAATATTTTTAGTAACATACCTAAGATACCTACTTAGGTAACTTAACATCAAAAGCATCCTATTACACAAAGACATTGACGGATATGCTTTTTATATCATAATCAATTACGTCATCCACAACGCTAATGCAGTAAAAAGTGCAAAAATCTGTTTAATTGGTGATCGCAAGCCATAAAGGCGCGGACTCACTGCCGATCAATCACGCGGTCTCGCTCGCGTGTCATCGTTCTGACCTCTCACTTCCTCGGTGGACGTGATGAGGCGGAAATTCGAAGATTGTCTATGGTGTTACAAAACAACAAACATTTCAAGCTCATTTTCTAGCTTCTGCCTTTTTTGTCAAGTTTCCTGTCACTATTGCTTACAGGATGTTGACTACAAGTCTTCCAAATTTTCCAGTATTCAGAATCGATCAAACAAATCATCTTACTGAACTTTTTGTGGAAGAAAGACCGGAAAATCATCATTAACATAATCAAGTTTAACAGTTGGTGAAATCTAACGTCAACTAACAAAATTGGTAGCCAAAAACTTAAATAACCAATCACATCTCTTTCCTCGCGGTTGAAAACCATTAATTAAAGTTTGTTTAGCTTCAGAACCTAGATGGTAGGTATGTCAGAGAACATTTACTGGGAGTATCAGGTGTAATTATAAGAAACAGTTACACCGTCGGCAACGAAGATACCGGAGCGTTTAATTGATGCACCTCAGCCATGACACATTTCCCAGGTCTAACACATCTCTAGAGAAATTTTCTTTGTGAAATATCACCTGCAAAGTGTTGAAGACTCTTTGAAAACCCTTTATTCGATACGTAACATGTACACAAGAATGCCAATGCCACTAGCCCATCTTAACATATTATTTGTGGAAAGAGACCGTTAAAAAATGAGATATTCTGAACAATACAAAGTTAATGCTCTTTCAATTATTAATTAGAATAACATTTTTATTTTAAGAAAGTAAATAGGTTCGTTTTTGCATTTTTCTCTGAACGTATTTCTTTCTACTAAGTTTTGTGAAGTACCTGTTTCGTTCTATGTCGTTTTCCACTTTTAGCAGATTTTAAGAGGTATTTTGCTTCCATTAAACATATTGAAAAGATTGCTCAAATAATAAAGCCATTAGCACTAAAACGAAATAAAGTAAAAGTCTGCAGTTAAAAAAACGTGATTCGACGTGAGAACAAAAGGCGATATTGTCATGATTAAGTTATTGTCTAGCTTATTTCGTTTAAAAAAAGTTGTCAAAGCCATAGACAAAGGTGGTGGGCGTGACAGCAGCTTGTGACTAAGTGCCTATCGAAAAACGATTACGAGAAATCTCCTAAACACTGTCTAGATCGGTCTCGCCGATAACTGACAGACTATACATTCAGCTAAGTAGAAATGGGAAGAAAAAACTCTAATCTTATAGTGAAAGTCCGCAAGAAGTATGGTCTCAGTACAGAAGCGAGGTATTTTCACTGCCATTATATTAAAGGCGTAAGCATAAGGCCTGTAATATACGTTGCGTTTTATGCATGCATTTGTGGCGCTGATATTTTCTTTGGCATAATAAAGACATTAACATAGCCTACATGGTCATTAATTAAACCTTGCTGTGTGATTTGACAGCCAGCGAGGTGGTACAATTTTGGCATAATTAGAAAAGTAATTGATGTTTGGCTACTGTTAGTTACTGAATAAAAAAACATTAAAATCATTGAAACCAAAATCTGCCAAATTGCAAGAAGTGTATTATTATATAACTATTTAAATTGTGTGATCCATTTTGGTCTAATGTGTAAATGAAAAAGTTTATAGGCTTTTAACGGATGAAATGGATGTCAAAATACCTACCACCCGAACTGTCACTTTGACAGTTAGCTACGTTAGCGATAATACTGACCAATGACATTTCTTTCCGTCCAGACAGATACAATAACACGCATTAGTGTAAAAGCGGTCGACTCTTGCGCAGCGACCGCCCGTGCGCGCCGGCCTTTCCTCCGTATGCTATGATATTGGTTTTTTGCCGTAATTATATCGTCTACGAGACGCGTGCACAGCAATTTATGATTATTTATGGCGTGTCAGTCGGCTGTAAGTTGCGAATTAAATATACCTGATGGAGTTCAGAACGTTTTCTTGAGAAAGATTCGTAGTTACATAGACGTATAGTTAGGCTCAGAGGATATTGAAAGTGTTACTTTCACAGAGTGGAAGTTCATTAGTGTTCTCATTCGGATCGTTAACCTTCGCAAAGCCAATGACACGAAAAATGCATGTTATGCGAGTGGTCTCTTTTTTAACCAACATCAATCACAATACGAGAGACGTATTACGAAATATGCAGTAGTCTAAGTTAGGAACATGATTATGATTTGGCTATGAAAGTAAGTAGTTGTCTTTCCTTTAATAAAGCAACAGACCTAGCTCCCGAAGGTTATTTTCTATTAACTGAGATGTTTTCAGATTTGTAGATGTTTAGCGAACTGCAGTAACAATTAAATAAATAAATACAACGACATTCAGGAAACAGATGTACAACCAAGTCATCCACAGTCAACGAGTTACTATTCCATTTGTCATCATTAGTTCATTACGCACATACTCGTAGCCACGTTATAGCAATTCATTGATACGATCAATTATCATTATAATTGACAATGGGAAGGTGCCTTCATTTCGCTACGGCCTTATAATGCTTCGTTGCTCCTGGCTGCATTACGACGTATAGGCGGCCCAAGCTTGCATAATGAGCTTCCTTGTTCGAAGATGGCCGCCTTCTACGGCCACCACCATACACCATCACCATTGTAATGCGAATATCATAACATCGCTGATTAAATTAAGATGCCATATATTGCATTCTAGATGGAGTACGATATGGGTAATTGAAAATTAAGCTTAGTTGGAAGCTTTTAAGTCTCGCCATTTTGGGTCGACATAATAAAATCGTACAGAGCTGACTGATAATAATTCATATGTATAATAATAATTCAAAAATGCATGTTTTTTTACTTCGTTATCAATGTTGTTGTTCTTCCTAAATATATTATACAACACTTTAATTTATTAATGAACATTATTTAAATTTAATATTTATCGATTTTCTATTAGATTTTAATATTTATTACCAGATATTATTGTTGAATATATCCGATGATATCCGATCCAACTACAGCGAGGCGTGAGACAAGGAGACGTTATTTCTCCGAAATTGTTCACAGCTGCGTTGGAGGATATTTTCAAGCTTCTGGACTGGAAAGGACGCGGCATCAACATCAATGGCGAGTACCTAACACACCTACGATTCGCCGATGATGTAGTTCTTATGGCTGAGACCTTGGAAGACCTGAACATAATGCTCGAAGATCTCGGTAATGCTTCTCAAAGAGTGGGTCTTAGGATGAACATGGACAAGACGAAAATCATGTTCAATGCCCATGTTGCACCCGCTCCAGTTAACGTTGGGAACATTACACTCGAAGTTGTTGACCACTATGTTTACCTGGGACAGGCAGTCCAGTTAGGTAAGTCCAACTTCGAGAAAGAGATCTCTCGTCGAATCCAGCTCGGATGGGCAGCGTTCGGGAAGCTCCGGCATATATTCGCGTCCGAAATACCGCAGTGTCTCAAGACGAAAGTCTTTGACCAGTGTGTGTTGCCAGTAATGACATATGGGAGTGAGACGTGGTCGTTTACTATGGGTCTCATAAGAAGGCTCAAAGTCACCCAGCGAGCAATGGAGAGAGCGATGCTTGGTATTTCCCTGCTTGATCGAATCAGAAATGATGAGATCCGCAGGAGAACTAAGACAACCGACATCGCTCGAAGGATTGCATCGCTGAAGTGGCAGTGGGCGGGACACATAGCGCGGAGAACCGATGGCCGTTGGGGCGGAAAGGTTCTCGAATGGCGACCACGTACCGGACGACGTTCCGTGGGCAGGCCCTCCACAAGGTGGACCGACGATCTTGTCAAGGTCGCGGGAAGCCGCTGGATGCGGACAGCGCAGGACCGATCGTTGTGGAGATCTTTGGGGGAGGCCTATGCCCAGCAGTGGGCGTCGTTCGGCTGATATGATGATGATGATGATGATGATGATTGTTGAATAATATGTCTACAGCACCTGACATGTTATTCAACACTAGTCAGTAGTAATTAATAAAAAGGACACAACCTGGTAGGTAACTATTTCTGTGTTCATTTATCTACTGTATCTTCAAACCTTCTTTTCCTTTGTACCTTTTCTAAATTGTATTTGTGTTTCCTATTTTAATAGCATAAGACCAGAAAATAACTTTTGATTTTTTCGCTACGGTTATCAGCAACTGATACATTTTATAATTTTAAAAAATATAATGTAAGTCTCGCTTGCAAACTGGAATCTGTGACCCCTGGCAGGTAAGACTCGTCATTACGCCAACGCGGCAGCCATTTGCAAACACAAAACAAACATAAAAGGAATTACTAGTACTCTCTTTGGCAAGGGAACGAATGTTAGTAAACCCAAGTACGAAGTTAGTCAACCTGGGCCACGCTCCGATGGGCGGGCGATATGGGACGCATAAGCAATAGCAGATGGACGCTTCTGATATGACACAAGTGAAAGTCTTGCTTAAACTGTTTTCATCATTAGTGTTTTACTACCGAAACATCATACTCTTTATGATGTTTGGCAAGACCAGAAGAACTGACAAACATTGGTACACGAAAGCGGAATATACATCCGAGGACTGTTTTAGTTAGTTACTAGCTGTCCCGACATACGCTGTTCTGTTGTCAATCATTGACAGGTAGAAATGGCTGCGAAGGAAAACTAAATTGTTGTTTTTCACTATATTCCTAGCATTTTCTCACCTTTTAAACCTTCCTTGGACCTTTACAAATATTTCGAAACCAAAATTAGCCAAATCGGTCCAGCCGTTCCCGATTTTAAGATGAAACCACCTCCAGAGATGAAACTCCATGAAAATCTATCCCTACCAGGAAATGTTGGCTTTAATGTTATTGTCGATTTGGCATGAAAGTGTCGAGTTGTGTTAACTCACTTCGATGCATTGGAGGGTTCCAATGGCTTTGCAGGTTATCAGTTGCTACGTTCTCTAGGTTAAGGGGTGGTACACATCAGATAGAAGTTAGAATCATAAACTATTCAAGCTGCACTCTGCGGTACAGACATCTTAGCTGGCCAGTAAATACGTAATGCATCTGAACCACCCTTTGTTTTGCTGGCGTGCGATATAAATTAAGTAAAAGTTCGGAGTGCTTGTGCATTGTTAATACTTTAAATGTTACTTGTAGTACAGTTTTGATGTTTATTTTACTTATAAAGTAGACAATTCTACAGTTCGTAAGACTGCGAATCACCTTGCACCAACATTGGTGCAATACATTTTGGAGACCATTTTACAATTTGTAGAGCTTAAAGCTGCCGGTATAAGCAAAGCTCCCATAACTATAAACTCGGATAATGTAACCAATATATTTACAAATGGTGATGAATTAAATTTAATTGTTTCATTAATTATGGTTGTTATTTTGCATGATACGAGAGTTGCATGACATCATATAACCCGCAGCCATTGGTAATAGGGTGACTCCAATCGTTGTATTGCGTACCACGACGTCACATGATTTAAAATCGCTGTTATGCTATGTTAGTTGATGTCTGCTAACATTTCCAGATGTCAGTCGTTAAGCCTAGTCGGAGGCCTTAGGACGGCTTGATAACATCGAACACTACGGTTTATGACTATCATTACACCGCTCCAACAATCCCCACTGAGCCCGTCTGTTGGAGTATGGCTCGGGCAACCTCACAGTTGAGGTGAGGCCTGTGCCCAGCTGTGGGACGTGTAAAGACTGTTGTTAGTTTTATTTGTTATGCTATGGGGTTCACAAACTATTTAATATTGATTTAATGAAAGGCTAGGTATCGTCAAAAATCATTTTATATATTTTGTTCAGAAATAATGCCCCTAAAATTAATATTTAGCTAGAATAAATATTAAAGCCACCAATAAATACGCTGCCTTGACTTTTATTGGTTATATCATTCTTAAAAAATGACCATTAGTTTGCATTAGTAGCATTTCTATGCACAAATACATTCACCTTGTAACCGTTGCTTAACAAGATCGCCAAACTGAAAGCCGCCATCATGATGCAGCCGATTATTTCATAACGAAGAGCTTCTGCAAGACCAGTCGCCTTTCTTTTATTTTAATTCTCAATAGACTCACGTTTGACATGGATTCTGGACAAAGCAATCATTGTGCATTTAGTTATAAAGTTCAGAATGGCAATAAAAGTATCGGGGGAAGTGACGCAATAAGATGGACGCTTCGATTGTGGGCTCAAATTTCAGATTCGCGTTTTATATTACACGCTTACACACGGACAGGAAAATTTCAAGTAAACCTTTCTGGTTATTTTAAAAGCAGTGCTTGTTGCTTAAGCTGACGTTTAATAGAAATTCAATGATTACAATTATCTCTGGATTCTTTCACAACTGCCTTAACAAACGCCTGAAATGTCTTGCAAGATCTTAAAATCTGGTCACCACATTCAAGGAAAGTAAAAAAGGTATAAGGAAAGGTCAAAAATGCTCAGGCAATGCCTTTTTCTTTGTTTTTCGATATGGTGGCGAAATAATAGAAGGAAAACGAAAATAAAGGAAATGAAGATTGCCGAGCAATAAACAATTATTTTACTTGATAGTATAGAATTACATAATTGAAAACCTGTAACTATTTTTCCATGCTTAGACATTTTTGTAATGTTTAAGGGACCACATAATTTAACCTAAGTGATGATGTGGTCTAAGTTGGTACATGCCGGTAGAGATCGATCGTCTAAGCTGTAATGACGCGCCGCTGCAGTGGATCTCTCCACTCCCGCTGAAATCCCTTTCGGCTGAAACGATGTCTAACAATGTCTCTTCACTCTCTTCTAGAAGAGGCCCAAGTTATAGTTAAGTTGAAATGCTTCAGCAGGTTGCTCAATCCACTCCTTTTTGCGTTCGCATTATGAACGAGTGCATACAATCAGATATACAAAACAAATAAATGCCCATTTATAAGACCCAGAGCTAAAGAAGCCACATCTCAAGGAAAGCATAGAGGAAAATTTGGTATTATCTATAACATAAAAATCTTATGTGCGTTAGCATAAGGCGATGTCAAAGTGCAATGTATTCTTCCACAGGTGAAGCTTTTGCACATCACTTTGAAATGTGACGCAAATTCTTTGTAATAATGTTATGCATTTATATCTAGTGCATAACAGGATGCAGCGGGTGTTAAACGCTAATCAACTAATGACATTTGCGTTGCACAAGGCTTGAGTGCATCGCTATAG
Source organism: Udea ferrugalis (assembly GCA_950022985.1). Lineage (NCBI taxonomy): Eukaryota > Metazoa > Arthropoda > Insecta > Lepidoptera > Crambidae > Udea > Udea ferrugalis. Next base: position 4,104,418 of record OX465521.1, read on the forward strand.
GCATAACGCAATGCTATGCACTCATTGGTACCGCGTGCTGGCTGGCACAGAGGGAATCTAGATGAAGCAACGAGAGTAGGTGACTAGAGGCTTTTTATGCGCCGTGACACATACTGTGGCGCTTGGTAGTTGGTACTCGGGTCAGGTTTAATGGCTTTTTATATTGTCGGTTAATTAATTTTGTAGAGCATGAGGTGGAGTTATCTTTACTGATAATAAAGAGGTGGAGAGTTTGTTTGATTGTTCGAACGCGCTAATCTCGGACAGTTTTTTTGTGTTTAGACTATTTATTGAGGAAAGCTATAGGCAATACATAGGTATGTCATGCTTTGACACTAAAAGATGTTGTGGGAAAAAAGTTAAATTAACTCCAAAAAATATAGTAAAAAAAAGAATTTAAAAAAAATAAGGATTCAAAGTTATTTGTCTCGAACAAAAAACTAAAGTCGCGGGAGGCCGTTAGTAAAATAAACACATGTTTTATTAGGTAGTAAATAGGTAGAGTCAGATGAATTTACTGATTACGAAATAACCTAGAAAAGCTCCTACATTAATTAAAATCACAACTAAAATTAAAATGCACAATTGCTGTGTAAAGTTATGTAAATGTGTAATTGAAACAGCATTTACAATTTACTCAATTTACCAGAAAACAGTGCTTGAATGTTCAAATGTGTATATTATATAACGCACAATTTCATTTAACTTTGAAATAGTAATTACTATAAACATTTTATAATACTTCTACAAAAGTGTCTACACGTTTGTAATTAAGCAGTTCATGTACCTATGAACGTCTCTATCTTGATACAACAATTTAGCAACGATAGTCTATAAAGTTTAAAAATTGCTTTACTTGCAAAGGAAAGCAGTACCTGAGTCTAAGATAACTATCACCGCAGTACAAGATTCAATTACTTCTAACACTGGATGGCTAACCTAGATAGGCAAATAATTTGCAAGGCACCAAAGAGGTAGGTGCTTGTATGTACATATCTTATGAATATTTTTTATCTGTAACGGTATGATCTGCATTGCGGATTCATTATCTGTGGTGTGTGGGCTACGGGCCCGTTTTGGCTTAATAATAGATGGAGGATAATAACCGTTATACAGACAGGCGACAAATACTGCCTACATTGTTAGATGTAAATGACTACAGGCATTTATTTACACTTCAATAGCTATTGAGAGTGTATGGTTAATGCTTTATTATAAGCCAGGTCTGAGGAAAAATGGATTCGACTGAATAAAGAGAAATAGTTATCACTTGATTTACTATTTTAATTATTTAAGCAATCTAATAATCTCGTAAGTATCGGTCACATTTAGAAACGAGCTAACAACATGTTTTTTATTCGATGAATAAAAAACACAATAATTAGAGAGCAGATATGAAAAAAAAGGGCGAATTGTCCGAACATGTGCAAGGAAATGTTTGTAAGCGTGAATCTGTATATCTCTTACATATATGATTACTAAAAATAAGTTGGTAGATAACGTGAATTGAATTATACGTCCAGGGACAGTGGTGCTTAGATTTAATAAAAGTTTTCCTCTTACTAACCTTTCCTGCCAGTATCTTGAACTTAGCATCTAAAACTTTTTCGTTAAGTAAGTGTGTACAAAAAGTATTCACAAAGCACAGCCGAAAAATAATCTGCAACTTTGTTAAAAGACACCCAAATCATCTCATGTGATCATTTACTTTTTGCCACATTTTTTCCTCGCACAAAAAGTATAATAATGACACTCTTGTTGTCAAATTGCTTAATATCGTTTTTTTAGCACAATTACGGGAACAAAATAGATCGCGGCGGTGGCCTGTATGTGCTAATGACCGTAAAAAAGAACATTAAAAGACTTGACAAGTGTGTGGATGTCAACAACTGGTTCTTTGTGTAGGCGCTAATTATTTACACTGTGATGACAGTGCGGTTTGATTTGTATCTAGCCCGCGGGTGTGTTTGTGGTTGTGGGAAAAATCCTTGTCAACCACGTCATACGAAATATAATTCTGAAATTGTTAGACAAAGTCTCATATCTAAGTAACTGACTGACATGATCTAAAAGCTAAACGCGGTTCATCTAATTACGAGTATCTTAACGTCTTATAGGAAAATCGAACAATGAGGATAGTTGCGGTAAAGTAACTAAATATTTGTTGATTTCTTCGACATAAAATTCAATTTCTTTAATTTAACAACTAAATGCAGCTGCAAAGCTTCGTTTTTGTATATAGGAACATTTGTCCGAGAAGATTTTGATACAAATACGAGTTAGCCTTTATATATCAAAAATAGAGAAGTTGAAAGCAAGTTTTTGTTGCCTTCTTGGTGAATGGCAATTACAGAAGCCCACATTTCGAGGAACTCATATAAACCCAACGTGGTAAGGCGCGATCCTACCGGCGTTATTCGCTTGACTTTATGTTCATCAGATCCGATGATGAGATGATCGCGGGACTACCGGGTTCCAAGCCAGTGTTTAACCACTGGGCCATAGTGTTCTCAGTGTTTTGTATATTTACCTTTTTAAAATCAGACGTAGCGTTTGCTTGACCAATTATCTGAAAGAAGAAAAAATAGTCATTAAAGTTCCATTGAAAAGGTTACAAAAACCAAGAAGGTGGTTTATTATTGTTAGATTGAGAACACAACCATATTGATATGGTACAGACCCAAAAAATACAGTTATATTAACACTGTGTTTTTGTATATACATCAAACATTTGCACCGTGAGATGAACTATGTTGGTATAAATCTGTCCATTTGATAAAAATAATGAATTGTATAATGGTGACAATATTTCAGTTTTCTAGAGTAAGAGTATCGTGACTAACGTGGCAACAGTGCCCTAAAAACTGCTTCTCATGCTAAACTGCTACTAGCAAAAAAACTATTTCAAGATCTAATTTATTGTATTGTGATAGACTTGAAGTTTCACTGACTTCACTCTACTAACACAGTAACTCAGGAACCCACTCAGCTGGAACTATACCGATAAATTAGCAGACAGTCACTAGCTGAGTGAAATGTTGCATTGACGTTTCGATACCGTGATATATTGCAATTGAGCTCTTCTCTTACCACAAAAAACATTTTTAATGCAGGAATACTTTTAAGATATTGATTACTTAGATATTCTCTATATTATGTACGAGTATGTTGCATAAAGCAAACTTGAACTAAGTCCATTCTCAGATGTGCCGCCTCGACAAACAAAACACAAACACAAAAGTGTTCTGCGAATAAGAACAAGGACAAAACAGTTTTCCTTGAACGTGACCCAAAGAAAAAAGTTTAGCAACTCCATGCAGAGGTAATCCACGGCTTTATTTTCCCTCAAATGCCAAGGTAAATGCATTTAACATTTGGCCTTTCATACAATGTTGTACATTGACCACTTCCGCGAACTAATTTGCTTTTAGAAATAGTTGCTACTGTATGATCAATGGCGGGATGACCTTTTAACAAAATTGATGAGCTAAACGCTTATTGGTTTGGTAGGCGTTTGTTTTAGATTAAGGCTTCAATGAGCCGTGCTTAAGTCGACTTGATGTTTGAGGAAGGCATTGAATATCAATCAGAGCTGAGGATTTGTGGAAAAAAATGTACGGAGGAAACGAATAAGAGATGAAAACTAAGTTTAGTAGGTAGGTGCTCGATTTAACTTAGATCTACAAATAACCTAAGAATAGAGTTGAGTACGAAATAAGTTCACCGAGTCACTCTCCAAGCGGTCAGTTGTAAGCAAACTGATTTTTTCGGAAAAATATGAGTCACAGTGGACATTTTCTGTCGTCATCCACCACCTCTGGCGAAAATGTTGGTTGTGGAGTTTAATATAATATTAAATTTGAAAAATTAGACAGAGACGTTATTCCAATGAATGTGGAAATGGCGTTTCCAAATGGTATTTTCCTTACACACGAAAACAAATAGTACATCACATGGCATGAGAATCCGCACTAGCTCCCACAACTATCGCCCGTCAATCGGTCCTCAGCCGTCGCTTAGCGATCTCCATTGAAGCCCATATTTACTACAAATAAGCAAACCATCATTATGACATGTTTTGTAAGAAACACGTACTTGTAACTGGCTATTTGCGGTTCGTTCTCACACTTGGAGCTCAGGCTTTCCAACTTTTCTAGATATCTTCGGAAAGGTACTGTGGTTTCAGCTTAAGTGACCATAAAGGCTTGTCTATCTATACTTTCCATACTTATGCAAAATATTCACATCAAGCTTCTGTGATTGTAGTTTCCTTTGCCTATTATAATAATATTAATAGGATTTTCACTTGTATAGTAAATGCAGCGAATAATTGGACAACATCGGTGCATAATGTTAGATTTTACTTTTAGTTTAGTTGATTCAAAAACTTAAAACAATAAGTAGTCTCGGTGATCTTATGGACCAAACACCGATTTGGACGCGTTGTGAGAATAGCGGGTTCACCCTCACCATTTTAAATCTTCTTGTTGACGAGTTTTTTTTTGCAAAGCATTTTTTAAAACTTCTAAAATGTTTTATTTTTTATTTATAAATTATGTATTGAATGCCCTCAAAGCAGTAACACAGGTGAACAGCTAGAAACAGAAATATATTAGTTATGTTCGTTTCACCAACAACATTAGTTTGTTGGTTGGTTTCGCACCCTCTTTCCTTTGCACCTCAAGTGGTGGTCTTACTCATTACGCTAAACAGGCCACAAGTTAACCTTTTACGATTTTTCAACTATAAATCCCTGATAACAAAAATAATTCAAAAATCTGACCCGACACTAATTAGTTTGGTAAATGATCAAAACTATTTTTCTGTACAAAGCACTTTTGGGCAGTTAAGTATTAACTAAGACAATTTACCTTGGACTCATAAATAACCGTAATTTTGTAACTACTTACTACTTATAACCATAAGCTTTAAAGTAGGTAATTAAGAAAACCATAGTTTGGAAATCTCTACCACTTATGCCACGATACTCAGTATTACTCAGGTGTATACTATGTAGTCATACGATATTTATTTTTTATACTACCTGCTCGTCAATGGCACATTATGTGTCATGTAAAGCTGTCTTAAAGTAAGTCATTATAGCCCTACTGTCTAACCGGGACATAATGTTGTACTGAATTTCATTATTTCCCTAGGGATTAAAGTGATTTGAATTTGGAATGCAACCGTGTAGTCAAAAATGTTTTTATACTACCTGCTCGTCAATGGGACATTATGTGTCATGTAAACCTGTCCTAAAGTAGGTCATTATAGCCCTACGGTCTAGCCGGGACATAATGTTGTACTGAATTTCATTATTCCCTGGGGATTAAAGTGATTTGAATTAAGAATGCAACCGTGTAGTCAAAAATGTTTAGGTGCAATGAGATTTTATCCTGAGTTCGAATGTCGTACTGGCCACTAACAAAATAGATGCCAAAGAAAGAAAAAAGGCGCCAACGGCTCAAATAGCTCCTGAGTCCTGTGCTGATAAAATGAACGTACCAAAGATTGTAATTCATCTTTTCCTACCACTTGCTCAAAAAAGTGACATTCTAGCCCGCAAAAAGAGAACATAACAATAGTCATTTTTAATCTGTTAAAAACAGGGAAAGAAAATTGTACTGAATTTCATTCATCCCCTGGGGCGAGAATGTGATTTAAATTTGGAATACTTACCGAGGTTTTCGAGCGCTAATTTGAATCAGAAGTTTTATTTTTTTATTTATGACCTGCCAGTATTATCACTGCATAGTATAAAACAAAGTCGCTTTTTTCTGTCCCTATGTCCCTTTGTATGCTTAAATCTTTGAAACTACGCAACGGATTTAGATGCGGTTTTTCAAGAGGAAGGTTTATAGTAACATCCTATTGCACCCGTGCGAAGCGGGTTCGGGTCGCTAGTATGTGATAAAAGTTTAATAATAAATATTTTCTTCGCAAATGGTACGAAAAGTAGAGTATTTTCCTCGGTGATAAAGCTGTCTTAGTCTTGGGTGAACTTGAATCCCTCGCTACACTCAGGACTCGTATTAAATCCCTCGCTTCGCTCGTGATTTAAGTTTTTAACACCCTCGCTGCGCTCGGGAGTTAACCTCGAGTCCTTCGTTACGCTCGCGATTTCAATCGTCACCCGCGACAGAAGACACTGCTTTATCCCCTTGGTTAATAATCTACTATTAAAAGTGGTATTGTCACGGACGTAACTACTACTTTTTTACTTTACTTTACTTTACCAGTTTAGGTGTGTGCGTGACTAGCACGTGTCATTGGCGCTGTCACACGGAGTAAAATGGCGTAGTTTGTAGCACCTAGTGTGTTTGTGTGAGTCGTGTACAACAAACGAAATTGTAGCACCTTGCATGCTTCACATTTTTTCAGTGTGATGTTCCGTCCGTCTTTCTTTTACGTCTGTGGGTATTGTGATGTAGGTAACTTGTTATTCCAGTTATGAAAAGGACACTTTCAAGTTAGGAGCTATAATCGGATTACTGCGGGGAGAGTTGCCTACGCATTGTTGTACTTTCACAAGTGATAAATCAATAAAGCTTAGTCTACATTGATTATATTAAAAAAGGTAACACTGTCCTGGTCTAAAACGAAGGTTTAGCAGATGAAGTATGACTAATTTATCATAAAACCACTGTAAATCACGAATTGTGACGACTCTACGACTCGGCGGCGATGAAGACGATTCGTTGAATAGATTTTAAAATACTTAAAATTTAGGGGTAATTAAAATAAGTAGGAAGTGTTGTTAAAAATTATAGGTACCTGAGTATCTTTATCAATTGCAGTTCGTAATGCAGATACCCATTCGAATTTATGCTAAAGCATAAAAATAAGTGTGAAATAACTGAAACATTGTTCTACTCAGTTATAGTCTGAAATATAGGGAAACATAAAAGCTTCCCTTAATTTCGTAAAGTATCGACTCGCTCTACCTGCTCCTGTTACGAAACTGATTGTTTCAAATGGGTAAATAACGTTCCTTACGTGTCCTAAGAGATTTTAGTTCTTTATATTGCATATAAACCGGTTTCAGTGCTATATTACATTAATTGAGGAAATAAAAGATCGGCAGACTGAAGCCGGTTTGCAATTATGTAGCTGCAAACTGACATGTGGCTTGGACGTAAATAAAAACACAAGAGTTATTCAGCTGCCACACATCTGAATAGCACGAGCTTTAGCTGGGCGTAATGTTCAACCCTATGCGGTTAGTTGGGAAACTGGACTCGGGGGAAACTTAAATAGATTTTGTAAAACAATTTTTTTAAATGTTTTTTTACATAGGCACACGATAAAATCAGAAGCGGAGTAGTTAGAATCGCTGTGTTGATGCTTTTATGGTGAACGGAAAATTAAATTCGGAAGACCATTATCGAGCGAATTTTTGAACCCAACGTAGTAAGGGGCTGGCCTACCGCCTTTATCCGGGTTGCTTGTGATTTATCGGTGTTTCTCTTCATCAGAACACACAGAAGCCGCAAATTGTACAATATACCTACACAAAGTATGTTTCCAATTACAAAATTTCCAAGACCCCAACCAAGTCTTCAACTACTGTTTATGACCAGTAATACGTATGTTTCAGCATCACGTCGAAACTAGAGGACAGATTTTCATGAAACTTTGTTTCATCAAATGTGGACTAATGTCTACAGTACTTTAGAAAAGATTGCAAGGCTACGTACTCACAAGCTACAATAAATAAATATTATATCTATGTAAAAATAAAGGTTACTACGCAAATGAACCTTGCCAAACAAAACGTATCGCACGCCTGAGTTAGGCCACGTGTGATAATGGCACGTTCAACTAAAGTCAAGGGCCCTTTCATCATCATCGTCACCGGATCAGTGCGTGAGTACTCATGTTTGGAGGCTGCTCAGATTTGGGACACTGATTCGGGCTGCGACTCTGATTGACAAGGGTATGGTTTCCGTGATGTGTGTCATTGAGAACTGACCGTTAAATGGGTCCTATTTGTGTACTGTAATTTCTAAGGGCAATTTATTGTCAGTTTAGATAATTGGCTCAGTTTTAACAAATAGCAGCACCTAAAAATGTAAAGTTATGTCTGTTTGATGGAAAGTGCAAAATTGTGCTTGAGGGTGTTATTATACACCAAATCGTTTTTTGTCAGTTATTTCAAAGCACAGTGAAATAACTGACAAAAAAATGTTTTTTTGAGACTTAACCACCAGTTTGCCTTCAAAAAAATGAAGTCTGTAAGTTTAAACATTAATCTAAGCAAAATGATGACAAATCTATTCGAATTTGCAAAATAATCTGTTTAAAGGCGGTTTTAGGCGTCCTGCAGTCACTAAAATCCTACTTACTTATGAGCACATACACAAGTCGCTGACAATAGGCGACTACTTATGTCCATTTTGGGTAAATTTTCACTAGCTCTTCGATTTTATATTACCATTTGTGCTTCCTTATCACGTCCCAGCCAAGGGTAACACGTCCGAACCCTACACCATATCCATACGTTACCGAACTTTCGTCCTAACTTTTCCCATTTGTGTTACTCAAAGTGTACGATTACTGCGTCTAGCTTTATCAAGCTTTAGCTTCCATTTTGTATACAAAACTATTACTAAGTTATTCAAAATATTTCTATCTAGATTAAATTCGAGTCAAACGATTAAAGGAAAAGTGTAGCAAACCTATGAAGCGATACTGTCTAGATGGTCTTCGCGACTTTTCGACACTGTAAGTCGCCTGCCAGTATTACTAAGGGCTGTTTTAGCAAAGGTCAGATATTATCTAACACCAATAAACTATCTACAAAATGTCAGTTTTGACTGCAAAATGACATTTCGAAGTCTAAACTAACCTTTTAGTTTTAGATATTTACATTTCAAATTGTAAGTTATTGGTTTATTTATTTCTAACTGACCATTGAGAAATCAGCCCCAAATCGGACAGATGATAAATTGAGAGTATAAAACGAGGTTACGGCTGAAAAGGTCAAACGACAGAAAATAATTTACTAAATCCCTCGGCGGAACACGTCATATGTTTCTCTTTTTCATTTCCATCCCCTTTGCAGGACGCCACGTGTCATAAATGAGGGTAAAAGTAACGTAGAGATTTTTAAAATTGCTTTTGTCAAATGCCCTAAGGTCCTAGCGAATGTATTTTTAACTCCCAAGCAAAAAAGAGAGCAGGGGTGCTTTACGGATAGACTGGGACATACTTTTTTCACACGACAACACTTAAAAAATTGTGTATAATGTAATATTTTAACTAGATATGTAGGTACTTAGCTGTTTATAAAAACAACTTCCTAATAATATTATAAATGTGAAAGTTTGTGTGTTGCTCTTTCGGGTAAAAACTACAGAATGGATTTGAATGAGACTTTACAATAGCTTATACATCTGAATAGGACATTGACTACAATTTGTAGAAAAATATTTCTTTTTTTTTCTTACTTAAGTCGACACGGACGAAGTCACGGGCGGCCGCTAGTAATTCAATATAGTCTATATAAAAGCTCATTTTGCTTAGGTCTCGCTCTAATTTATCTACTTTTGCCAAACATAATTCCGCTGTCTTTCCACAGTTCTTTATCGGCGCAAACATGTTGACTGTTCATACTAACTACAGCCACAGCTAACATGCGATTTCTATTCAACCAACACTTAAAATTATGCTACAGACTTGCTATTCTAGCGAGCTAGATCGGCGCCTGACCTTACGGCAACCGGTTCCGAACCAATTAAATACGGATGGAAAAAGTCGCCAATTTGAGATAAACGTGAAGAATGATGCCGGCGAAAATGCTCTGATCCAAATCTACTAAATTTTATTTAAATGATTGTTAATAAATAAAAATGGACTATTGATTTCTTGACATTAATCACAAAAAAAGGAATGATAACGGGTCTTGTTAGGTGTTATTCTACTAATATGATTTATAGGAGGCATAGATTGCTCCTAACAACAAGACTGCCTAAATCGTAAATTCATTCTGAAATGAGTTTTACTTACCTGTATTACCCTGTTAGGACTGCAATAAAGTGTTGCCTATCTCATCTAAGATATGCTAATCATACGTGACTCATGGGGACAATATAATGGCAATAAGGCACTCAAAAGTGAGATAAAACGTTTGACAGAAAAGTTAAGTCCTAAATCTTAGAACGTATCTCAAAGTTAGAGTCGCGAACGCTACACGAAAGATCCATCTTGTGATCCGTCAATACAACGGATTACAATATTTATCGCTGGATTTTTGATGATGTAGAGTGTGCTCTGATCCGGGTACATCAGTGAATATCATGATATTTATTGACCATGTAGCGTTCGCCATACAGTTGCCGTAGTATGCCAGTAGAACTAAAAGTGTCAGCAATACTTCACAAATGTTCAAGAGCGTGGTGGTTAAGCGTTCTGTCTCTTCCTGAATCGGAACCCGCGTGGTACCGACCGAGTTCAAATCTGACCGGAATACTTTGTGTTCATTGCATCAAATTGCACCTAGACTATCAACTCAGGTGGTTACCAGACCTACCGGATAAAATACAAGCAATTAACGAAGTATATTTCCCGTTTATCCTCGCCCTGGTTTCATAAACCATTGTTCGATGCAACGATGCGCCGGCGCCGCTCCGCGCACCACCAGCTAGAGACATTCACCTCGAGGCAAGGTCAGGCTGAGGACCGAAACTGAGGTAACATCGCTACTTTTGACACTTTAAACAGCTGACTAATCGGTTATTGTGACCGTTCTGATGACCAAGACCTAATTGCTGACTTGTTCATGGCGCTTAGTTCATAGAAATGTAATTTTAGGAAACAACCAGACGACGACCCAGCTTTTGCAGGATCCTGAATTAACACACATACATCATTTTTCCCAACGAGGTAGGCAGAAACCACTTCTTTCCACTTGTTACGGTCCTGACAAACACCTTGCGCCTCCTCTACTTTCATGAGTCCTTTCATACACGCTCGTCAGTTAAAGGTATTCCTGCCCTGACGCTTTCAGAGAACATTTTGAACTTCTTGAACAAGTAACGTTCGTCTAGGCCTTCCCTTCCAACAGTTCCATCCTCCAACTGAATTAAATATCGATACAAGACAAGGGCGGGAAAAGGAAATGGAGAAAAATTTGGGAAAGTATATTAAAAAGATAGTAAGTACTGCTCTGCTAGTTTAGGCTATGGATTAAAATTGAATGAAAAGTATTAGTTCATATCTTTTTTAAATAAGCGATGAAAAGTCACTATGTGTGCGTAATGTGTTATAACAAAATCAGAAATATTTACAAAAAACATTCACACTTTCTTGCTTGTTAAAATTTCTTAATGATCACGAAAAATTATCTTCTCCGAAATGATTTATTTATCACAAACGAAAAGAACTTGAATTTGTATGTCTACCGAACAATTATAAAAAACTCGATATAAGTGTGTGTATTTTGAAGAAAAAAGCATACAAGTGCTTAAAATATGGATGACGAAGTCTCGATCCAGGCATCATTAGTGCCGCGTATCCGAGCGTAAATCAAAACAATGCCACAGTAGAAGATTGGACCAGTAAGTTATGACGACAATGGAAAGGTCTGATATAGGACTCGCTTTGTAGACTTTGAGCAATCCCTAATGAAATAAGTGGGATGGTTACCCTAGATACACTATACGGGCTGTTCTGTTGTTATCAACACCTGCCCAGTAAAGTTCGGTTTTGAGCTAGAACTACATTTCACCATAGGTCAGATCACCATATTTCAAAAGAATGTCGTATTTCACTAAAATCTTCAGTCAAATGCTTTTAAGCATTGATACAGGATATTTTCTTGAAATTTGGAGAGGTTTGTAATAAACAGCTTGATTATTTATGTACGTTCCCAACAATTCTTCAATTTAATTCTTGGGTAGTTCTGTTACAGAAATATAAAACTTTGAGAATCTCACCAGGGATTTGAAAACGTGTGGCCGTGGTCATACCTGCACTTCTTATCGGCTTTCAGAAGCCCGGAGCACTGTCGACCTTAAAAAACTCGTGTTGGAAATAAATCAGAGTGAAATGAATATTTTCGGTTTCAACTCTAAAAATAAAATAATATCCAAGCAGTACTAGACTTATAACTTCTGGATTTTTTGTACACAAGTTTTTATGGTTTCTAAGTGTTTACAGACGTTCATACAAAAACGTGACATGGTCATATAAGAAAAAAGAAAAGACAAAAAACTACAATGCTTAATAAAAAATAGCGAAGATTGCTAGTCCAAAGAGAGCTAAATAAATTGAACGCTGATATTGACATTAATAAATAGGGTAGATGACTATGAGTGATTTTGCATGTTTTTTTATGTTCCCCAAAAATAATAATTGATTACAAATGTTATTGTAAAACCACAATCGAAATTCGTTTCAAAATGAGGCTACAATAGGCCTGCAAACTTGGGTGGGCAAGTCCATTTCATATGTGTTAAATTTTTGTAAAACAATATCACTTTTTTGTAACCCAAACTATTATGAAGGAATTATGTTAGGAGACCATTATCATAAACGCAATATTGAATATAGCTGTCGAACAAAGTTATTACGCGCTCCTTACAAAAACAGCGACAGTGACGTCACTGTCGCTGTCACTTGTATGGAGCGTTTTTGGGCAAGTCCAAAAATGTGCATTTCAAATTGTGATATCTCTGGTGGTATTGATCCAGATGAAGTGATTCTTTGAGGATTGTTTACATAAATGTAAGGTCTTTCGATAATAAACAAAAAAAAATACAGTCATCATGCCTATTGAATACAATGAATGCATACAAATACTTTTTTTTTAATTTCAATGATCAGTGAGCAATATAAGTATAGGTAACTAAGTAAATAAATTAATTACAAAAAATACTCAACCAGATTCTTGAAATAGTAAATCAATGAGGATCTTTTTGTAGATAATGTCAGTAAATTGAACTAAGGTTGGTATATCATTTCTTTGTCCAATTCATTAAATTCTGAGAATAAGTGATTCACGTGTTCTTGTGTATCAGTTCCACTGCGTATCACTGCTAATTACCCGTACCAGCAATCATCGAAATTCAAAGAACAAGTTTTAAGTTTGTGACAAAGACGAACAAAGAATAGTCAAATCCTTATTTATTGTATTCCTTATCTTACAAGAGTAAGATTTTCATACTCATATTTCTTTTTGATAAGTTCTACTGGCTCATAACAGACATAGTTGGAGAGCTTTGGGAGACACCTTTGCCCAGCAGTGGGACACATCAGGTTAATGAAAAAAAAAAGATTTTGGTAGGAATAATTGGGTCATTAGTGGGTTTGTACCCGTGGACCTGAGGGGTATGTGGGTGGTGGGGTCGTAATACCTACTTTAGAACTTTGCTGACCTGCTGCGTCACAGGTCTCAAATTAAACATAGGTCACCTTTAATAGTAACTATTGAATAACTTCCATTCCATCTTGGTGTTACATAATTAATAAGATTACATACATACATACGCCTCTTTCCTAACGGGGAAGGCAGAGATCACTTATTTCCACTTGCTACGGTCCTGACACACAACTTGCGCCACCTCTACTTTCATGAGTCCTTCCATACATGCTCGTCGGTTAAAGGTACTCCTGACCTGACCCTGAGATTATTAAATAACATGTAATATACTCCTTTATGTATTAAATAAATTATACTAATTCATATTGTAATCGTAATGGACATCCATTCTTTCTCGGTAGAGTCCACGTCCAAGCCGGTAGTGCAATCCTATCCGAATTTGTATTTTAGCAGTTATAAAGTTTCGTTAAATCTATGGTTTTTATTATAAAACTGGTATCTCTTGTTTAGAATTATATCCATTTGAAAATACAGTATCATTTTATTTAATTTGCCTCACCAAAGAAATTGTCAAATACGAGAACCAATATAAGCTCGAGAGGATCGCTTTTTTAGTTCAGACGTTCGATAAACTTGAATGTTGATTGTGTAGTGCCGAAAACCGAGCCCACGCGGTGAACGGGACCAAAACTGGTGCAAAACGACCGCTTTGTCTTGTTTTTATTGGCTACCTCGGAAACGAGTTGTGGACTTGTGACTAGGACCGCCATTTATCGGAATTTGGGAGGACATGTCAGGATTATCTTTGGACTTAATGTCTAATTATCTTTAAAAATGGAGTATTTTTACGCCGAATGCAGTGCATGGTGTTTGTTATTTTATCTGGTTTACTCTGTCCCTTTATTTTAGGAATAAATCCTGGCATTATTTTGTGTTATTTTGACAAGTTGGCTTTACCTTGCTCTAAGCTTACATGTATCCTTTTTTATTGGCCTCGATTTTGCATTGCCAACAACACGTCATCAGAGATATCTATAAAGTCATAGACAAGCACATTTAAATACAAGTGAGCGTACGTCCTGCACACTTTGTCGCCTTGCTCCCAATGAGGAGAATTTTTCACTTTCGCAACAAAAACAAACGCTCTTCGATCTCAGTCTGTTGCTTGGGTTTACTTAAAACGTATATTTTCTAGTATACGTATTTTCGATATGTTCAAGGACACTGACACTCTTGTACAATTTAGGCATCTTGTCAGGACTTTTCCGTCCCATTTGGTCACTCTACGTGTGGGCAGCACGTCGGTTCACATAACACGCCCTTCGCGGAGCGATAACAAGACGCAACACTAAATTGTATGCTTGCTAAATGGTGATTACTGAGATCATGATCATCTTCAGGCTTGTTTAAAGAAGTTCTTGTGGTGAACGAGTTAGATGAAAATAATCCGGCGATCAATCTGGACCCAGGTCGAAATAAAACATCCTTACACCCGAATTCACAAACGACAATCAACGCTTAGCACGCGCTCACGCTCATGCTGTCCCTTACAGTTCTATTGTCATTTTACGGAACAGCGTGAGCGTGAGTTGCTTCATAGACGTTGATTCACACACCGTCTACCCCCAACTCAAACGTAACTTAACTTTAATGTCTTAACGTTTTATATTATTTATTTGTATGTTTGAATTTTTTTGTGTGTCATTTATGTGTCAAATAAATTTTTATTTCTTTCTTTCTTTCTTAAATGCTTAGTATGGGGATGGTAATCTAGATACCATGGGATACTAGATACCCGAAAAACTCACTAAAATACGTGTTATTCAATGCATTCATAATATACATGGAAAACACCCAGACAGAATATGAACAGACATGTCACTTCACTAAGAATAATTGGGCTTTATGTTTTTGAATTATGGTTCGTATGAGAAACAAACCATCAAACTAGTATTTTGCACTTTGATCTTTGAAGTATTATAAATCAACTTAATCATCCTCTAATATAATTTCTTTACCTAAGTTATGTAAACAAATACTTTGCATTGCTTTGTCGGCGTCTCAAAATGTGCCTTAGTTGTTGAGAATATGAACGAGAATACACGAATTATTTTATTGTTTTCTAAGTTCGTTAATTCCTTGTTGCGGCTGGTACGATTTTTTATGCTGTAAATTGACCTGACCGGAAATCGAAACCTTGGCCTTCGAACGTAACACTTCGGGCGATAACACGGCAAGAAACGCTAATTTAGAGCGTGCTATATTGCACGTGGAGGCATTGAATGGTTTATAGTGATTTTGAGTTTATAAGTGAGCGTGAGCTAAGAGAGCGTCGTGGCCCAGTGGTTTAACACTAGCTCGGAACCCGGTGGTCCCGAGATCGGGTCTGACCGAAACAAACCTACTTTGTGTTCTTTGTACAATGCGGCTAACTCTCCGGTGATGAGAAAAATCGATATAAAGGCCAAGCAACTCGGAACACGGCGGTAGGCTCACCATGTTGGGTTCGAATTCCCTTGGCGAAATGTGGGCTTCTGAATGTTCCGTTCACCATGACGGCTACAATCAGTGTGTGTGTGTGACTACCCCATAAGGAATATAGTCGTGAGGGTATATTATGTTATGTTATGCTATGTTATAAGATGTTATAAGTTTTTAAGTTTATATTGAATAAGGCCTTAGAGGCCGTATTTCAAGAGTGCGTTACTCTGTCAATCAAAGCTCTAGAAAAAAAATTGAGCTTCGAACCGTCAGTATCGTGTCATTATCATCAGCCTATATCGATCTACTGCTGGTCGTAGGCCTCCCTAAATCATATAACATCGCGCCCTTGAGGCATCCCTTTATTGTCTTCTTTGCTCTACCTTGCCAGAAATGTGAATGCTTGTTTTGAGAAGGAATCGACAACAGATCAAAATTAAAATAGCTACACGCAGGAAGTTTAGGTTAGACCTACAAGTAGTACTTAACCCATTAACAAATGAGGTGTAAGTTAAATACATTCAAGAGTCTATAGTTGGCACAACTAACGCAGTCTGAACGGTTATCTCTTGATCGATTGGATTCGCTTTTGAAAAAAGTTATAATTGAAAACTGCGCCGGAGAGCTCGATTTCAAACTTTTTTCACTGTTTGCTTCATTGGGAAATATAGGCTTAGGGTTGTCACTTTATGATATTTTAGGGAAATAAATGCTTTCTCCGTTTTTAACATTGGATATTTTAGGTACTTAATGTGGTCCCGAGGTCAGATCTGACGGGAACACCTATTTTGTGCTCATTTTACAAATTTGAGGCTAACTCTCCTGTGATGGAAAACACTGATATAAAACCAATGATATTATAATAAAAAAGACATAGATAGGTTACTAGTGCTAAGAAAGTGGCACCTGAAATCAGAACATCGAACACCTGAGCAAAGCTTTGACAGTTTTATACATCACTACGCCACGTGTATCCGTCTCGTTTGCGCTCTAGTAAATAATCATACTATCTTGTACACACGGTCAAATTATAGGTACGTCACGCCAGGGGACAGTTTTCGAGGCCAGGGGACTCTTTTAAATATCATTTGGATAAAACCAAAATATTCCCAATGTCGGTGGTAAGATCGCCCCTTATCACGTTGACCCAAATAGTCAGTAAAATATAGGTTTTCGAATTCCGTTCCGTCCACCGTGCCGGCTACAATCAACCCCCAGTATGCTTCTGAGTGGCCTGTTCGGGATGTTAATTTACCTCAAAAAGCGCTAAATAAAATTTATGGAGGTTGAGTCACATTATGTTTGTATACTGTGTATTTATTTATTATTAATCTATTATAGTATTTAAGTCCATTATTAAGTGTGTATTTGTTTGTTTGATTTAGTTGTTGACGATTTGAAAGCACTTGTAACAGGTCTTTAAATCTTTATTTAAAGACCTGTTACAAGTGCTTTCAAATCAGAATCAGAAATATCTTTATATTTCTGATTCTGATTCTATAGATTGTCAACCCTGGTCTGCTTCCCGTCACGAACTCCGCCGACGCTTCCGTCGTTGAGTGCAGTCTACTCGTTTTGTGGAGAATGCACCGATTAAGAGCCATCTATCGACTCTATTTGACTTTTACTCTGCAATCTCTGCGATACAATCGCATTTTCTTTCACAAGCGTGCTTTTAAGAAATATTTACTATTTTGATGTTGATTTAATCTAGTTATTTTAAACAGGTATTATATTACATTTATGGGGCAGGTAGTACACTTAATAATAAAAGTGTATTGAAAAACATTCATGTTTTTTAAAAAGTCTATGCTTACGGTTATTATTGTTTTTAGCATTTTCCATGCAGTATCTTTATTAAAGATCTGAAAACCAGAAAAAAAGTGCAGTCCTCCCTCGGTTTGTGAAAGATGCGGGTTTGATTCCTGCCTGATGCCAAGATGAACAACTTTCTTTTTCTGGTTTTTAGTTCTTTAATAAAGACTATGCTTACCTATTTAAGAATACTTTTTATGAAAATTCATTTTAGAACTTTTTTAGTTAAACCACAAAGTCTAGAAAAAGTAATAGTATTTATGTAAATAATCTGTAATTAACTTTAAGGTAAAAACAACTCAACAAATTTCCGTAGTTTTTAAAGTGTTATTCAAGACTACAATTTAGCATACATTTTGGTTAACGATGTAAGTAGATAGCAGAGATAGGTACAACAATGAAAAATACAATTCTCAAGGCAATGACGTCACTAAATAGTTCCTTTACAATGTGCAAACAATTAAATTACGGTTGTGCAAAAAGTAAAGCCAACAAAAACGTTATAATGAGACAACGAGCTTACTGATAAACTACATTTTAACAAAGCTTTGGGTTTAAACTCGACTTTAGGGTAAATCCCAATTATTGGTAAAACTTATTGTGATACCCAGGTACCAACTAAGGCCCATTATTATCAAGCTAAACCCCAAATTCACAAACTTCAATCATCGAGTACGATAATTTAGATAGTTTTGACCGCATAATACCTACTTCAAAAGTTAATTTTCAATTCAACGATAGATACCTATGCCTGATGAAGTACTAGAACAAATGTATCATCTACCTAGACCATCTACTCGTATCTGATCGAGAAATCACGCAATTCGCACTCCCGTGAAGGTTTATATTTTCCTTCTGCAAAGCAAGCTTTAATCTGCTAAAGCAAGCTTTCCAATATTCTCGGCTCTGGCGTTCTCAATGTCGTAGATTGTGTTTAATCTCTTTTTATTTGTCGAGATAACGCTTTAGCAGCCAGCAACTGCGTCTGTTCGGTTTTAGGCGTAATTTCTCAACCGAGGCAGTGAAAGGCGTTGCAAGGCCGCGCCGACAACAATAGCTTGAATTATAGTCGATACAGACCGGACCGGAAAGAGCCTCCATTCATATACGGAGCTTTGTTTGAAGATCCTTCTTGGCTAGAAAGAAGATAATCTAGATCTGCTTATGGGCTGCAGCGGTACCTACTCTGGCCCTTATTCTACCAACAGCATTCTACTGCCGTTAATCTGCTAACGTTAGATCTGAAAGACGTTTTAGACGGCGTCAAGTTTCATTCAAAAACTTAATAGAGGTCTCAAGGTAGAAGTAATATGCGGGGAAGACGAGCTATGCCGGGATGCATAGCATAGCAGACTTTTCATGAGCGACTAGCTGTCCTGACAAACGTTGTTATGTTGTCAAAATGGTTGCTAAGAGAAAACTTAAGTGTGCTGTTTAATAATATTCCTTGTGTTTTTTCATGTTAACTCACCTTTCCAACCTTTCCTGAACTTCCACGATTATTTCGAGACCTTAATTAGCCCAATCGGTCCAGCGGTTTTCGAGTTTTAGCAAGACGAACGAACAGCAATCCATTATTTTTATATATAGAGATATGTGCGATGTATCATGCGCCAAAGATATATTTCTTGTGAACATACTGGATCAATAACATCATTGACCATATTATTTTCTCCATTCTTTCTCCCACTTTCCTGACATGTTATGTGCATGTAAACGTTAGCGCTAAATGTGTACAATTTCTAATAAGGATATAACTAAGCCAGATGTTGAATTGTAGTAAATAAATTACATTTAAGTAAAGTTCAAATACCACTTAACTCAGTTGTCAAAGCAGATTTTTGAAACGACATGCCAAGAACATGGTTGGCTCTTCCTACATAGAGCAATTAACATTTTAAAATGTTAGTGAACTTTGTTCTAAAATAAACGAGGTGAGGCATGTAAAAAGTTCAAAAGCAAGTGCTGTGTACTACTTGTAACACGAACTCCAACCCAAGCCTGGTCTCCGTTTTAAGTATGTATTAGGTATTACAGAGGCCGTTACTCCCGTACAGCCATCGTCCTCGCCAGTCCGTATAATTTGGTCATTAATACTGTGACGACAGCAAAAAACATTTTAAGTCTGGTGATTTGGAGAATTGCACCAAGGTATTAACGTTATTGGCAACGATAACGATGTAAGTATCTTCATGGTCGAGTTCTCTCGTTTTGTGATCACAGTCAATACGTGTGAAGAAACACATATTTTGGTAATTTTAACGAAGTTTGCTATTGCTTTTCTGTTTCATATATCGGTCAACGATTCACCTTTAATAAAAGAAAGGTAACCTTTAAACAAAACACTTGTGTTAGTGGCGGTAAGCCTATATTCTGTTTCCTTGTATTTGTAACGTTGACCAAGGTGTTATGGACAGTATTTCAGTTGTATACCTAAGTAACTTAGCATATTTAAACTGTTGTCACGCTTCACGTTAATCCCAAGCCGAAATATAGTTATGTGTTATAGTTAAGATGATACACTCCATAAGGGTTTGATCTCATCGACTGTTTAGCATATTGAGCAATTATTACTTCACCAATCAGTTATCAGAAGATTGTGTGCAAAGTTTGTGCCAAATATAGAACGACGCAAACGTATTATCAAAAGGTTAGATAACTAGCCTTCAACCGGTTGTTAGGAGCTCGATCATAGCGCTAGAAACCAGTAATCTAATGGCAACAGTTACCAGACGCTTTGAACTTCTACCTTCGCCCTTCCATCCGTCACGATTGAATCAAGTGAAGCATTTGACTCTATTCGTGTTTCTAACGTCCCACTTTCATTGTTCTATCCCACTATGTTATTCACATCCGAAAATAATCACACTTGATTCCTTTTGAAATAAGATCGACATTCCTTACTCCTACTGAATACAGAATAGTTGTTTTTCCATCTATTTTGTTTATCCTACAGAGTTCTCCAAGGATCCATCTTTAGTACCTTGTTTTAAAGCCTCTAATAGGGGCCATAAGGCGCTCGTGGTGTATTTTCGAAGGCTTCGAACAGCTGACCCTAACAACATAATGGGTTTACGCAAGTAATTTACGTTGTTTCCGGGAGTTAAACAGGTTGAATCTACTGAGATTGTTACAAGGAAAGTACATTGGATGGGCACAGGTAAAAAAGTTAATTCGGTATTAATTTGAAGAGAAAACTTACTTTTCTTTAACTGAATACTTATTTACTTAATAAATATTAAGTATCATGCTCATAAGCTTCATTAGTACCCCTACTTTTTCCATTTTGCTCATCAATTGTCATCAAAAGTTTTGCAAAACTACTAATATTCAGCATAAAAATATCTAAACTATAGTTTCTACTTCAAAACGTTACTACCTTAATTGAAAATAAACTACTCTATTTGCACGAAATACGTGAGCTGCAGACGCGGTGTTGCAATGCAATTCATTTGACAATAGCAAACAAACATACGACTCTATATTAGTCCAATTACCAATTCTCGTTCAACTTGTAACCTTACGGCTTTCGAAATAGTGGCGATAGTAAAGAATACCGAAGATAATGGTCAGCAGTTTCCAAACTGAAAACTCTTGGACAATATGCACCGCCGAAGTGTGACCATTTCGTAAGCAGTTGGTTCGTTTTTGCTAAGCAATTTATCTAAAGGATACAAAAACTAAGGAAAATCTAGATGATTTCAAAAAAAGAAAAGATATCATTGTGTTTTAAACGCCAAGCGAAAACTGAAAACGTATTTAACAAAATGTTTTGTGGGTAAAAAAATATTGTTGAATTCGTTAATTACGTAGGAATTGTTATGATTCCTACATATTTAAATATTGTTAGACTAAGCACTGTGCTTATGTTATAAAGTTGATGAGTGTTTAGGAAAACTGTGTCAGCGTAATAATACTGTGTCATTCATTAAACTACAAAAGTACTATGTAGGTAATTCTGTTAGATTCTCTTTGTAAGTGAATCCCTTGCATTCTTTGAGAAATCAAGATCTATGAATCTAAAAACCTACTATTATTGGGTTCCACTCACGCCTGTGTGTTTGACTCCAACTTCGTTTCGTTATTCATTAATATTTAAGGTTTCTTGTAACTCACATTGTGTTTGGTCTTACTGTTTCCATCGTGTATTTCATTGTTTCAAAAGTGTCTATTGTTTTTTAGTTCGGTTGAACTCAGACTCGTCATCAGGGAGAACCGGTTGATTGTTTTATCCTAAGCACAGGATAGACATACAGTAGAACATCTACATACAAACGTGCCGCTCTCGGTTTGAATGCGTGCGTGCGCGTCGTGCGCCGTGTCGCGATTTCACGCACACGCAATTTCACGCACACGCTAGCATAAAATAGGGAGGCATAGGGAGGCGGCCCGGCAGTACGCACCGGCTGTGCCGCGTGTCTGTGTGCAGAGTGCACTAGTCTAATAACTCGGCGGGCGGCCTCAGATAACCTACTGTATGTTTATACTGTGTCCTAAGGCTTCGGCGCAGTTTGTTAATTATGTAAGGTTGCTCAGAGACCTCGCCTTGCAGTTTAATCACAGTATTTGCGTTGTCTACAAGTTTTCAAAATCATGTCATGTTTGTATTATTTATTTTTAACATTTATTTATTAAATCTTTAATGCACAAAAATAGTACGGCAGACTCAATGCTAAAAGCATTATCTACCAGTCAACCATCGGGCGAGACAGAGACGCTGTTGATGGTGCAAAATCCTAATTTAGAAAATAATTATTGTAATATTTATGTGATTGTTGACGTTGCAATCATATGTTTTACATCGCAGAGATTATGTATTAGTAATTTCTTTTTATTCATGCAATAAGATCAATCATTCAATGCCAAATCTGATATCTAGTGAATATTTTTAAAACCAAATGCTCGACTCGTAAATCTCATAATGTATTGCATGCTCGTTTGTTCCCACTATAGCATACCTACTGCTGCTATTGAACGTCGATCTTATCATATGACAAGATGATTTATTTAGTTTGTTTGAGAATATCAATGATTCAAGCAGGTATTCATTAATATTATTTTCTCCTAAATGCTTACATGCACTATCTTGATATTTTTTTGCTCAAAACAGAATATGATATTATAGATATTATCGATACCTAAGTATAACATGCTGTTGCTAGCTGTCCTTCTTCCCCGTGGAAATAGAGACTTTCTCAAAAACTTGCCCATTTTCTTACCTAAAATTGTAATTTCCAAAAAGCCTTATTTTCAAATGTAAATCAATTCATAAATGGCTTACTAGAATGAGTAGCTTTCGCTTCGCGACAATAGTTAGAGAGGCCAACCTATTTCATAAAACAATTGTCAACCTAAGATGACCAAAAACAAACCATCTAAAACTAAACTAAACTTGGTCCAAAATGGTCCGTTCCTTCCCGACAGACAGACTAAATCTGTCCAGACGTCTGCAATAAATGCACTAGCTTTTTGTGTAATGGGTACCTTCAACGGAATTGCGTTGGGTTGCCGAGGGCACAGACCGCAGACAGCCGAATAAGATATCTACAAATAGGGAATATGCACTGTTCTCTTTTATATTTTTTTATGATAGCTTATATCTTTTTATGACTGATCAATGACATGGCCAAGTCCATGTCATTGTCCTCGTCACGCGAGTCTATGACAACACAAATATAACCACCTACAAACTGTTGAATTCTTCTTCTTGTCACGCTTTTGACAGTGACATACGCCTGGACTGTGACGTCACACTCAACCACACACTGTTTCAAACACTTTGAATTTCCCACATTTTTTTGAACTTTTCAATAATTATTTTTACATCTACAAATAAATAAAATTAGGAAATAGACTTAATAAGAATTTAAAATACTACTCAAAAAAATAATATGACGCTCATCTGATCAAGTGCATATGCCCTATTGTAAGGGATTTACAAACAACAACAACGGCTACAATGGAATTCGTACGAACTAGTTAGGTACTGACGAAAAACAAAAAAAAACTAGTGAGTCTAAGTGAGTAGTGAGATACAGGGTATAAAGTACCTCATCTACCATTGAAAAGAGAGGAGAGTGAATAGGAACTTGCTGGGCAGAAACGTTCCACTATCGACCATATCATCACTTACCATCAGGTGAGATTGTGGTCAAATGACTGCCTAGTTCCAATAAAAAAAATCCTCTGACCAGACGAGTGTAAGGTTGCACCACTTACTCATCGTATGTCAAAAGTAGGTCTTTTCGACACGTTACTTAGTTGAATTTAAAATTGGAGAGCCTTTTGCACTCACACATTCTGTGCTCCAGCCTCAGCCAGCCCCCCGTTAGAGTCTGCTATCTCATCGCAGCCAAAAACTGATAAAAAAAAACTAGCACCTTATTTACTTAATAAAAATGATTTAAACCTTGAATTGAAATGCAAAAGCATGAAAGTGATTAGAAAAGGAAACTGTTCTGCAACGAAGCCTGCGGTGTAACCTGAGCCGGGTATCGTATCGGCTGTCCTCCGACTCCCAGAAACCTGAGCGCACGCTCCACTTCACTTGCATGCCTCGCACATCTTGGGTTACCTCAATCTGACTTAATTATAACTAGCGACCCGCCCCCGCTTCGCACGGGTTCAATAGGATGTTATTATACATATAAACCTTCCTCTTGAATCACTCTATCTTTTAAAAAAACCGCATCAAACTCCGTTGCGTAGTTTCAAAGATTTAAGCATACAAAGGAACATAGGGACAGAGAAAGCGACTTTGTTTTATACTATGTAGTGATAATTATTGGGGGAATTATTTCTCCTTTATTTGTCACCAATCTGATGAAAGTAGCCCTCCAACATAGCCAGCTTACCAAACAAAATAACAAATAACTATATGAATATGTTATTCCAGTTTTTTCTGTTTCTCCAAGTCTAAACTTCACTTTCTCTGGTTTTTTTTTAAAAAAAACTCCACAGTTATTTCATTTTTCTCGAGATTAATAATTGAATTAATATATAGAGACCGCCTTTCGGACACATAGACATTTGGACTCTAGGCCCTAATTAAGCAAAGTTTGATACCAACTTCGTAGTACCCATACTTACAGAAGATATTGATAAAGTTTCATTATGAATTCATCGCCTTATGAATTTCCAAGGAGATCTAACGCTCTTGATAATTTAATTAAAATATCGTTTTATCGGTAATCGCCTGAGGAATAAGTTTCCAAATCAGAAAATCCTATTTATCTTATCGGCGCTTAGGCAATTTCCATAGAGATTAGTAATTTTAGATGTTAAAAAATACTTTGTTGCGTAATTAATCCGAATAATAGGTATTAGGTTGATTTGGTTCCTAAATGGACTGAGAAGATTTTGAAGTTTAGTTTTTATGAAAAAATATCTAAGTTTCGATTATGATGATAAAAACGTTCTCTCTCTTGCACTCCAATCTCTAAAATGTACTAAAAACTCGTTCCCTCGTCGAAAATAAAGGCGACAAACGAAATAAAATAGAAAAGTTTGTAATTAGCTTTGAAAACATAACTGACAGCGTCGCAACCAAACTTGGACTTTTAATTGGGTGCAGTAAAATTACAGGATATTTGGTGGAAAATCTGTCATATCCTCGAAAAAGCTGTCATTTTCGGTCAAGTTAGATTTTACAGCATCAAGTTACTAGGAGGTGCCCGTGGCGCAGTTGTGACAGTGATCGGCGACGATCGTTGTTGTAAAGCAACACACGCCGGGTCGGAAAAGGGATGGGTGACCATCCGACCGAAATTTAGTGATGTGTATTTCGGGCATCTCCGTGCTTCGGAAGGCACGTTAAGCAGTTGGTCCCGGTTGACGTCGCTAGATGTCAGTCAGAGGCCTTAGGGCGGCTTGATAACATCTGACAATAAGGTTGCTCACTAACCTTACACCCCTCCAACAACCCGCACTGAGCCCGCGTGTTGGAGTATGGCTTGTTCCACCTCATAGTTGAGGTGAGGCCTGTGCCCAGCAGTGGGACGTATATAGGCCGATTATGTTATGTTATGTAAATTACTAGTCTGGGTATAGGCTGACGTGACATTGCCTAAACTTCAAGAAATACGTCAAGTTTTAGAAAATCATCCTCTCCAACAATCCGCACTGAGCCCGCGTGTTGGAGTATGGCTCGTTCCACCTCATAGTTGAGGTGAGGCGGGCCCAGCCGTGGGACGTATATAAGCCGTTTATGTAGAAAGTCATGTACAGTTACTCTTTAAGTTCTCCATGCCAGGTTAGCAAGTGGAATTCCTGAAGGACTAAATTCAATTCGTCCCTACTTATACAGCTTGATCTGACTTGTGTGAGAAACGCCGTTATGTCAGATAAGCTATCCATTACTTGTCTCGATCATCATGTGCTAATTCATCAGTAAATGATGAATGAAATATACAAAATGATTGCTCAAAATTTGCACCAAATATACAATATCCTTTTGGGAATTCCACTCGACCTTCCAAATTCTATTTCTGGTGTTGTTAATAAACTGCAATAATAGACGTGACCTTCATTACAAGCGCTTTTGATCGAATTAATGACGTCACTTTATTGTGTACTATTATATTTTATCACGAGTTATTCTTATCACAGAAATAGTTGACCGCTATCGAAACCATTTTGGAACAAAACCTAGGTATCAACGAAAGTACAATTTGGGCCCTATCAACTTTTTAGAGCTAACTTACCATTTACTGAAATACAAGTAAATCTAAATAATTCAAAGTGTTCAAAGTGACAAAAACCTCTATAGAACTCTAGAACAATTAACTACATTTCTGCACTCAGTCTAAGAGTCATCATCACGAGTATTTGAATTAGTGATCAATCATTGATGTATATTTAATTTAAAAATGGTATGTATGCATAATATGAATGGGGCCTTATACTTATTATTATTATTATCAGCCTAAAGTGTCCCACTGCTGGGCAAAGGCCTCCCCGACACTTCCCCACTTTGTACGGTCCAGAGCTATGGTAGACCAGTTTTCTAGGTGAGCGTCTAGTTCATCCCGCCATCGCCTTCTAGGTCTGCCGCGAGACCTCTATACTTACCTACTGAATTTAATTTCGTTCCATTTGATAAATAAAAGTAGATACCTAATTGGCGATAAGTTACACACTGTTAAGTTTAGCTTGTTTCCACAATGTTTAGTTTAGGTCCTTCGAATTAACTTATTAATATCAAGAAAAAATACTGAAACATTTTTATCAATATCGTAGATAGTTGCGACCGTTGTTGTTGTGATGTCCCCAAAATTTATATACTGAATTTCTCTGTCGGATTTATTTGTTCCCTTTGAAGTTACGACTGTCGTTTTGTTACAAAGCGGATTCAGAAAATGGAAATGGGTTGGCATTCCTATAAGTGTGTCACATGAAACAACAGGATGGGCTTCAAAGGCTCGGTCACCGGTGACACTATGACGGTAATAGGAATCATCACGCTCACGAGGGTCCGCTGAGTGGGGTCCGTTTGACCGTTGTGACCTATTTAATGTGGATGAAATATAAATTCATTCTACATATTCTATGAATGGCCGTTAGTGTACAATACTGCCTTGAGTGTCTGATTGTGTCGAGGAAAATGGCAGGTAGAAGAAATCAAACCGAAAACCTAATAATCCCCTTAACATGATAGAGACAGCTCGGTAACGAATTGATAAAGAGTCAAAATCCTCAGCACAGACGGTAGTGAGGATACAACTAAGAAGAGAGGTACGAAAAGATTTTTTTGAAAATAACGGGTTTCAGCAATTTCCACATAGATGGAATATGATGGGATGGCATGGATAGAAAGCTAGAGACTTAGTAAAGTTTTGAAGCAATCCGCTTTTTGTTAGTGAACAAAGTACCATAATATTTAGTCTGACTGCAATTCCCTGATTCTCTTAGCTTCACTACATAGTAATAAAAGAAATTCGCTTTCACTGTCCCTATGTTCGCTTAAAAAAAATTGAGAGAAAGGTTCATATGTATAATAACATCCCATTGCACCCGTGCAAAGCCGGGCGGGTCGCTAGTAAAGGTATACAATTTCGAAGCTGTTGAACTCACCAATCAAAGTTTGCGCCCACGACTCTGCGGTACCTGATGAAATAAAAAAAAAAATGTTATTTAAGCATGCATTTAATTCCGCCGCTCTGGCAATCTATGAGGGTGGTCTAGGTCCAGCAGTAGACGGCATGTAGCTGTCAGTGATAATGAATGATGACCGAGGAGACTACCTTTTCTCGTCAGTGTATATAAGTACCAAGTATGCATATTGATTGAGAAGTGGCACTCGCAGTCGCTCTGAACACCGATCGCCGTGACCTTCTCGATTAAGTTAGTTCGCGTTTACTTTTCCGTTAGTCTGCAGTCACGGTGCACGGTGTTGATACAGTGGTGGCAAATCTGTCGAGTATAATGTACAGTCAGCGTCAAAATGATGAGTGTGGTCAAATATGTCTGTCTGTTTGTCATTTGCGTCACCGAAAGTAATTGTCAAAATCATAATATATTTTGCACCGTATGTATGCAAAATAAAAGACAGCTCAATGATTTGTCATTTAAGTTAACTTTCAAAATGCATAACATTATTTCACACAGCGCCATGATATAATTATGATAATTAATTATATTATTACTATTTATTACTACAATTATCATATAATATTAGACTGTGACATGTTTTTGCTAAAAAGCTAGCTAACGTTAACAGATTGGTGCTAAATATTTTTTCATCAATAACAATTTCAATAATAAGATAACAATACCATTTATCAAAAACAACGTCGTTAAAGAACTTAAACAAAAATTAAGAGAAGTTCGTTAAGCACCCGCTTAACTAAATTGATGTGTACTTAGAACCTAAATTTTCCAGCCATGCCGCGCTTTCGGCCGTGAACGCAACAGTCAAATATCAACAGTTTCGGCCTCGCCCGGTACCTTCTGCGGATGCATAAATTGTCTAGAAATGTCACTAAGCATTGTCCATGACTATCCATTGTTAAACTACGTGGAAACTGACACACATTTGTTAGGATTTGAACACTTTCTGTCCGTAGCCTAGAAAGCATAACTTTATAAGATTTTTTGGATTAGTTCAAATTTGATGCTTGCCTGTTTTGCTCTGCCTGCTGGGTTTCAGTTCCAATATACTTAAAAGATAAGCAATGTTATATATTATATTATATTCATGAGACTGACAAATCTAAAAAAATCCAGTGAAATAACCTACGTAGTATCTAAGTAGTAACAGTTTTTTTTTGATAATGCAAAGAAATCACCACAAATAACTATACTTTCTCACGAAAAGAATTAAGAACTTTGGGGTCTAAGGTTTTAGTGTAAGAAGTCGTAAAGACTATATTAATTATATATTTTTTACATTTGTTTACATTGTGTGTTGGCCGTCATAGCAAAACGTCAGGTTACGCACTTGGCCTCATGTGGCCTCACACTTCTCAGCCCGCCTGCAATTACCACTTTTTATATCCGTAATTTTGCAATTAAGTAAATTATTTAATTAGGTGCAACATTTTTTATAATTACTCTTCATGTTAGAATTATTAAAGTTTGCAAAACCCGCAACTACACGGGCAAATTGTTACAAATAAGTAAAATGCG
This sequence comes from Udea ferrugalis, assembly GCA_950022985.1. Lineage (NCBI taxonomy): Eukaryota > Metazoa > Arthropoda > Insecta > Lepidoptera > Crambidae > Udea > Udea ferrugalis. The sequence goes on from OX465521.1 coordinate 4,133,660, forward strand.
TTTAAATATATATGGTTGTGTGTTTGTTTTTAGCTTTTGTTGTTCAACGAGATGAAGTTGATTGCTGTGTCCAACTCCAAATTCATGTTCATAAGTTATATACCAGAGTCAAATAATTCTTATTATTCTTAGTGAACTGTAAAAGCAATCACGCGGCTACTATCCATTTTCATTGTTTTTCACGTAAGTACTTTCTTAGGTGAGTTAATTTGACCAATTTTAAAGGTCACCTGGTTTTATAAAAAAAAAAAAAGCTTCGAAAATATATTAACACATACCTATTGCAAGTTCTAAAATAAGAATGCGAAAAAAAAGTGGCGTTTAGCTGCTTAAAAGTGTGTAAAGAGCGTCGTGGCACTTGTGGCCCAGTGGTTATCCACTCTGGTTAGGAGGCCGTTAAGATGGCAATTATCCTATCATTGGGATAGTGTTAATTGAAATAATTCAATTAACAACTAGCTTTCAAAATGAAAATTATCGACAAGGAAACAATGTACAGAACTGAAAACCAAAAGTATCACTTCTAGGATCACTTACTGACTTATATCTAAATTAATTCAATCTCAATACCAAGATCAGACTATAGACCAATTATATAACTTTGATCTAAAGATTCGCACTCGGAACTCTTTCTAACCGGAGCGTTGCACAAAGCGATCGGAGGATTTTGCAACGCTCTCCGTCTGTTATTGTTTAACCGACCAGACCGGTTCCCGCCTCGTCGTAACGCGCGCGATCCTGGTTAACGTTCACCTTAGCTGGTGACTGGTATGGGAAACGAACGTAAACTTTGCGGTTGGCTGTGACTTGCGTGGTTAGGGTTAGCCGCTTCTAGCGATGGTGACCTGTGCGATCGAATTAGGCTTATACGCAACAAATTTGGATGCAGACAGCGCTGGACCGATAGTTGTGGAGATCCTTGGGGGAGGCCTAAGCCCAGCAGTGGGCGTCGTTCCAAACAAAGTTTTAGCAGATTACTGTATAAAACCTCGTAATACATACTTACAGAAGTATTCCGAAGATGACGCCAATAAACTTTTGGAATCAGAGTATTCTCAATCGCAAATTTTACTCAAATAAGTAGGTAGTAATGCTCTAAACTCACTCCAATCTGGAATCCTAATTCCGTTAACTATCAGATAATTTTGTAAATCTCGAATAACGGGGGACCCGGTATTCAGAGTATGACTCATAGGTTGAGTGACATCACAACATTGCGCGTATGAAAATGACGTACGATTGGTTAGAACTACTACGAGTAAGTAACTTTTCTAACAAAGCGAATTGGCAATAAGTTACCCATCAGGCGATTAGCATGTTGCGTAAAATCAAACAATAGATAAAGAAAAGTGCGTTATCAAAAGTGATCGGCATTCAAAAACTATTTCCACAGCACCAAAAGTAAAAAAAAAGCACAGAGCAAGCTAAGTTGCCGAGCTATGTTGTCTGTGGCGCGCAGTGACTCACGCACCGGTCAATGGATAGATATAAAATACTTAGATATAGTGAGTATGCGTGAATGACGCATTCGAGCGGTGCAGTGAATCAGGATCCGCTCCTGAGAATGTCTATAGATCTTCAAGTCTGAATCGGAACTCTGATTTCCTCGTTTTTCATTGACTAACACTGTTAATTGTTGATCTAGTTCTAATTCTAGTAATGTGAGTAATTCAGTAATTACTGCATGTTCAGTCAGCATCCAAATTATATAAACAATTTAGTACTTTGTCATAGACTAATTGAAAAGCGTTTTCATCTTTATCTATGCATCTTCAAACAAAGTCAATGTGATACAGTTCTAAAGTAGTAGGTATGAGTAACCTTTCCGCGAGCAGCATAGCTTTCCGCACAAATTACATTACCTACGAGTAAGTATTATTCAACAGAAATTATAGTGTTCTGTGTATGCTTGCGCTCTAATAGATTGTTTGCAGCTATAGTCCAAGCACTCTAAGTAATTGCAAAGTTATATTGACACTAACTTGTACGAGTTGTGGCGTTACTACTGCTTCTAATGCAAAAATTACATTTACATGCATTTTTGAACATAATATCACATACCCTCACGACCATATACTAGAGGCACACTAATTGTTGCCGTCATGGTGAACGGAACATTCAGAAGCCCACATTTCGTCGAGGGAATTTGAACCCAACGTGGTAAGGGGCGAGCCTAGGTTTTATATCGGTGTTTTCCATCCACTGTGTTAGCCTCAAATAGTACAATGAACACAAAGTAGGTGTGCTCCAGCCAAATTTGATTTGGTGCATTTTTGAGACTTTTTGAAACGAGATGTTTTCTGAATTTCAGTCTCATAATTTATCTTTAATTTGTGCGGCGATTACTCCTAACTGTGTCTGTTACTCTTGCTGACATATTACACAGGCGTTCACATCACCCTTTACATAGGTCCGCCTTAAACACTGCTTATAAGACCCATTTTGCAATGCTTTCGTGGAGGTTGATATGTGAATGCGTCTGTCCCTACGGTAGTGGCCTTTTACATTTAGGGGTTGATTTGATTATTGTTGATAGATCACACACGCACGTCCGCCTTAATTCGATTATAATAGTCAAACGAACAATGAAGAATTTAATTTAATTAGGAAGAGATTTTATAGTTTTTTATTCTGTATAAAAGCTGTTTAAAGAAGGCCAGCTGTTATCATAATTTCATCAACATTGTAAGCTTTATTTTGTTTGAAAATGCCACATAAATGATTATTGATTGTCCTTGAATTATTTGTTCAGCAATAACTATGGGTAAAGCTTCAAGTTGAAGTAAGGTACGTAGGTACTTCGTAATGGTTTGGGTGTATCTAAAAAAGTAACAGTAGCTAATATGTAGATTTGAAGTTAATCCCTTGTCTAATATCCCATAATACAAACTCTGCTGTGAAGTAGAGAAATTATTTATTCAACAACAATTGGGGGAAAACTTTAGAATTCTACTAAAATAATTATTTCAGCATAACTCAATTAAGCACGTTTTAGGAACACGCGACCCAGTTAAATATTTCGGAACAATCCGCCGACCCTCCAGGGCCGAGACCCTCATATCCCGAATGTTGCCGCAATTCCGTAAACTGTTAAAAATCTCCTACTCGCCGACAATTTTCACGCGCCCACAGATTCCTTTTAAAACGGGACATTAATCTTGCTAATAATACTCTGGCGAAGTGGTGGGTAAAATTGAAGGTTAAACAAACTTACCTGAAGTGAAGTTCGACCGTAATTATACGAGTCGCTGCATCCGAAGGGATTTTATTAACCATGTAGTCCACTCCTGAATGTACTAGGCATCGAACACGTTTTAGAGCTGGAAACACTAAAAAAAGAGAAAAAACCACAAACAAGTTCCTTCCTACCGGTAGGTAGGGTGGCGCTGCGCTGGCGCCCCCGTGCGCCCCACTGACATGTCTGTGAATTAAAGTGCTTGCAACAGTCGAAACAGTGCGTACCGAAAGATTCTGGATGAAAAATCTCCTACTCGCCGACAATTTTCACGCGCCCACAGATTCCTTTTAAAACGGGACATTAATCTTGCTAATAATGAGAACTCCGAAGTGGTGGGTATAAATAACGTGAGGGCGCGGAGACTTGTCAGTCTTGAGTGACATGTGAGCGGTAGGGTTACCATCAAGCTGGAGAGATTGGGATATTGAGACCGAATTACTTTAACTTGTGAATCGATTGAGAATTTCAGTGCAGAAACCACTTTCCGACACCGGTAGTTGAGTCATGTTACGTTTTTATACTGTGTATTTAATTATTATTTTTAATATAGTATTTAAGTCTAATATTATTAAGTGTATTTTTGTTTGTTTTGTTGACGATTTAAAAGCGCTTATGTCATATATAAATAATGATTTTCTGACTTTGAATTGGATTTAAAAGTTGTAACAAGCAGTATAGTTACTGTTACATTATACATGTATCTCGTCCAGCTTTTGTCTGAACAAACAGAATGGAACACTTTAATCGTAATAATTAACGATAGTTTAGTAGATTGCCACACGAAAGAAAAAGGCAACTGTCTGTTTTTACCAGAGGTCAAAACATAGGTATATCTTTGCCACACAGCCCAGCGGAAAAAGCAAACAAATATCTACGACCACAAACTATAACACAATTAAAAATATGATTCGGTGTAGCACATGCTACCTATTTGTCTCAGTTCTCATCCCTCTTTACTTCGCGCACTTTACTTTATCCCTCAGTCGCGCGCGCGCATCCTTCGAAGTCGGGCGTGCATGTTTGTGTCGATCCGCACCGTAGCGTTAGACAACAACAAGGATGACGGACATTCTTAAATGCAGTGCCTGCAACATCGTCATTGACGAGCTGCTGTGTTACCTACAAAACAATGTTTCGATTGTCGACGAAGTGACAATAGTGCGAATCTGTACGTCAACATTCAAAAGCGAAGAAATCAAAAATTCGAAGACGCTGTTGTTCGAGACGACACCAACGGACATCAGAAAAAGATTACGGAAAAGCAAGGGGAAAGAAGACCGTGACGTTATTGACATGATTAATATTTTTAAATCGACTGAACCGGATACTATTCCCATATTTGTAGCCAGGCAATTGGACAGATTACCACCGATTTTAATTGATCACCTGGACTGCTCGAAATTGTTGAAGGATATGTCCAAGCTAAGAACGGAAATTGAAATGATGAAGACGAATTTTGCAACACTGGACGAATTGAACGAATTAAAAACGACAGTACTTCGCATACACTCTGACTCGTTGCCGCCGCCAACATCGGCTTTTAAAATAAATAAAAAGCGTGGTGCTTGGTGTGATAGTGATAGTGGCCCAATGGGGCTATCGCACGATTTAAATTTAGACGATAATGAATCCCATATGAATAATAACGAAATATTATGTACTACACCACTGGTACCGCAGTATAGGGAAATGAGGGTAGTTCAATGTAAACAGAGCGAGCGGAATTCGAACGGATCCCAACGAACGTCGCCCCGGCGTTGCCAGCAAGAAGCGAGCGCGCGGACCGGTTTGGTGGCGAGTGCTGCAGTTACGTCACACGCACAGAGTCAAACGCAAGGAGCCGGCCAGCTGACCGCTATAGATAAGGCCGCCCACAGTCGAGTTGGCGAAGCGTTGGCTCACAAAGTCAATAAAAATGATGGATGGCTGACAGTTCATCATAAAAGAGGAACGAAATATCGTTTTTCAGGCAAGTCGGGAGTAGCCCGGGATTTGGAATGTACATTCCGAGCAGCTGAACGTAAAATTCCAATGTTCATTACTAACGTTCACATGTCGACAGCGGAAAGTGATATAGTAAAACATATACTTAGCAAAACTCAGGAAACTGTTTCTTTAGAAAAAATTAATATGAAGTATGAGAAAGGGCATAAGGCATATAAGTTTTTAATATCGGAGGAGAATCTGTCGAAATACCTGGATGAAACGTTATGGCCTGCAGGAGTAATTTTTCGCCGTTTCGTGAATTATAAACAAAGGCATACAAACGGTACTCAATATCGTGATGATGACGGCATGAATAAACCCAAACATGGTTGATGGTCCTTATAGCATTGCTACATTTAATTGTAAAAACGTAAAGCGTTCTATTGATGACGTTAGAAGTCTTTGTCGTGTGTGTGATTTGGTTTGCCTTCAAGAGACCTGGCTGCAATCAGAGGAAATACCTATTATCGGCACGATCGACAGCAGTTTTGGTTATATTGCGACTTCAGCAATGGACACGGCTGCAGGCATCGTACGCGGCCGCCCTTACGGGGGTGTTGCGTTATTATGGCGATTTGCGGCGTTCAGACAAGTGTCAGTGTTAACGTGTGATAACCCGCGAATCTGTGCTATTAAAGTTTCGACTAGTGATAAATCAGTGATTATCATGAGTGTATATCTTCCTACAAACTCGCCGGATAATTTACAAAGTTTTACTGACTGTATGAGTGTCGTAAACGCAATTATTGACGAGTATGGAGTCGATTCTGTATTTATCTTGGGCGATTTCAATGCTGATCCGGGTGAGTTGTTTTACAATGAACTTATGTCTATTTGTAACGACCAGCGGTGGTCCTGTGTAGATACAGATATGTTGGGACTCGACTCGGGTACATTTACCTTTATCAGTGATGTGCACGGGACAACTAGCTGGTTGGACCATTGTGTGGCGACTCACGCGGCGAAGCAAGCCGTTGTTAGCGTGGACGTTAATTATGACACCCTATGGTCGGACCATTTTCCTCTTATAGTTAAACTTAATCTTAGTTGCATTAGTTCTAAGACCCAACACGTGGCGACTAATTTGAATAAAGACGTATTATGGGGCATTAAGAGTGACGAACAGATTAGGATGTATACCAGAGAGTGTCATAGTAGGTTGAGATTGATAGACTTTCCAGCTGATTTTATAGACTGTGCTGGTATTACGTGTGGCGACTGTGACCATAGGACTGTCTTGGATGCATTGTATTCTGACATTGTGTTCGCTCTTCGTGAATCGGCGAAGGCGGTGTCAGGCCGGAAGAGCGCTCGGGTGAGACGGGGTGGCTCATGCATCACGGGTTGGAATGACCATGTCAGTGGAGCTCACAGGGAGGCCAGGTCCAAGTTCAACCAATGGGTATTATGTGGTAGGCCTAAGTCAGGTATTATTTACAAAGAAATGTGTGACAGCAGAAGGGTGTTCAAGTCCCGTTTAAAATGGCTTCAAAACCATCAGGACCAAGTTAAGATGGATGCGATTGCTGTCAAACATAATAAGGGTGATTTTCGTGGCTTTTGGAGAAGTACAAATAAAATGAATGTACGACCTGGACTACCGGTGAGCGTCAATGGCGTGAATGATCCCAAGGGGATTGCCAATCTTTTTAAAGACCAATTCGCTGTCAAGTCTTTGCTGGATCCGGCGTCCGCGGTGCTCAATGCTGATGTGACAGGTCAGAAGGTGGGCACGCTTTATTCAGCGAAAGAGGTGACGAATGCTATAAAATCCATGCTCCGAGGCAAGTCCCCCGGGCATGACGGGCTCAGCATTGAGCACCTGCAGCATGCTGGACCACATATCGCAAGAGTCTTGTCTATGTTCTATTCCCTTTGTGTGAGTCACTCGTACCTTCCGGAAGCTTTTATGAAAACGTTAGTAGTGCCTATAGTGAAGAATAAAACGAGCGATTTGACAGATAAAAGTAACTATAGGCCTATCTCGCTAGCTACTATCATAGCAAAAATCTTTGACGGTCTGCTTAACGCTCAGTTGAATAAATGTGTTGAGCTCCATGACAATCAGTTCGGTTTTCGTCCTCGATTGTCTACTGAAAGCGCCATACTGTGTTTGAAGCAGACCGTTAAATATTATACGGATCGTAAAACGCCTGTGTATGCGTGTTTTCTCGACCTGTCAAAAGCCTTTGACCGCGTCGGCTACAGCCTGCTGTGGGACAAGCTCCGTAAGATAAAGCTACCCCAGGAACTTATCATGATGTTCCAGTATTGGTACGCGCACCAGTCCAATGCGGTCAGATGGGCGGGCACAGTGTCAGACACATATCGGCTCGAGTGTGGGGTTAGACAGGGTGGCTTGACCTCACCGACCCTTTTTAACCTATACATTAATGACCTAATTGTGGCGCTCAGCAGTCGTCGTGTGGGATGCCATGTTGACGGGGTGTGTGTTAACAACTTAAGTTACGCGGACGACATGGTACTGCTGAGCGCTTCTATTTGCGGTCTAAGGAAAATGATCCGTGTATGTGAGGAGTATGCATCAGGTCACGGCTTGTTGTATAATGTTGATAAGAGCCAGTTCATGGTCTTCGAGGCTGGCGGTGCTAAATGTCCGGACGTTATTCCACCACTCATTCTGGATCGTGTAACGCTACGAAGGGTCACCGAGTTTCGGTATTTGGGGCACGTACTCACCGCCACCCTCAACGATCACGCCGACATGGAGCGAGAGCGGAGGGCGCTGTCGGTAAGAGCGAATATGATAGCTCGTAGGTTCGCTCGATGCTCAAAACAAGTTAAAGCGACGCTCTTTAGAGCGTATTGTACTTCGCTTTATTCGTGCAGCTTGTGGGCTAATTATACGGCTAAAAGCTACAGCGCTCTCCGCGTCCAATTTAACAATGCGTTCAGAGCGGTGATGGGGCTGCCCCGATTCTGCAGTGCCTCGGGTATGTTTGCGGAGGCGCGCGTGGACTGCTTCCACACTACAATGCGCAAAAGGGCTGCATCTCTGGTACGCAGAGTCCGGGCCAGCTCCAATGCCGTCCTGACGATGATAGCTGGAAGACTGGACTCTTTCTATATTCAGCATTGTTGTGCTAAACATGTTACGGTTCTAATGCCAAAGAGAGCCTACTGACATCATTTTATTGTATTTTAATTTTGTACTTAATTTTTTTGACATTATTTTTAATTTAATTCATTTACAACATTAATTCATTAACTATTTATTTTCAATTTTATTTCTATTTTATTGATTGTCTTGTTTTTTATTTCTAATTTAGTGATTGTGTTGATTTTATTTAAATTTTAATGATTGTTTTAATTTTATTCCGATTTTAATAATTGTGTTTCGTCTGATTTTAATGTTAATATGTGTTTTAATTGATGTTGATTTTAATTTCTCTTATTTTAGTGTGTATCACGTTATTTGAAATTTTGTATGGGTGTAACTTGCCTGAATAAAGATTTATATTATTATTATATTATTACTTCAAATAAATACTGCCTCCGTGCTAATTCCATTTGTATCAGGCTACTTCAGGCACTCTTGATTTTTTGAAGGGAAAACAGTGACAGACTAGCCCCCTTATTCAAAAAAAAATAAAGCGACACTGCAGCATTGGTTTAGCTATTGATGTCTTGTCACTCACCCACAAATGTAGACAAAACATACAAAAACACAAACAAACAACAAAAATAGTCAAAGCGATGATGTATGGCACTTTTAATGAATGAGAGGGTTTATCCTTACCTCGATTGAGGACGTCCTAGGTTCTTTAAACAACTTGGCCCCACTACTTTCGGTGACATGTGGGTCGCAGGGCGCCCTCCTACACTTGACCCGTTTCTCGTCTGATTACTTCCAGCGTGTCGCCTGCGCACCCTACACATCAGTGTAATGGAAAAATCTAATTTTATTTGCGTTTTATTAATGCACTTAGACCGCTGTCAAATTGCCATTGTAAAAGCTAATGGAGTGGGTATGATTTCCTTTTCCATTTCACTAGATTATCGTTGTTTTGATTATGCAGTTAGTTTCGGAATTTAGAGATTGCCGTTCTGTTGAGCATGGTAAGATGGCGGCTGTATTTTGTTTGTTTCTTAAAATACTTAGTACCGATGAATGAACTAAAACTACTGTAAGTATCTGAAACTGTATAAACTTAATGGTAAAGTGCGTATTGTAATAGAATAACTGTTTTACTTGCCAGTTTTTCTCAGTACAGTAACAACTTTTCGATGATTTCCGATCAAGTGGTAGAGTGACATTCATTACCGTATAAGTTGTTTACTTATGTAAATTATGATATAATATTTCAGTATTCATGTCTGTTAATAAGTAGGTATTTTTTGTTAACCCGTTAACGTAAATTAGTAAAATTATTTTTGGTTTTGAATTTCTTAATTATGGGTTGTCTCTAGTAGATGACTGTAGATACTAACATATTAAGCGACATGATATGTAGCTGACTTTATACTTTGCTAAAATTAGAAATGCCAACACGTGAACATAAAAAACCTATCAATTACCGAATATGTATATCATCTTACTCAGCTAAATGAACAACAATATTAATTAGAGACTATTAAATTGCTGTGTGTCATCATCACCACTGACCATGATATTAAGTGTTATAATTCGGTAGTCAGTTTATCATGTTAGCCAACATCTAAATCGGGCAGGATTCGCGAATTGTTAAAATATGGAAAATGCTTTGTTGAAGGCGTTTGCGTAGGAAGTTCTAAAGTTCAGTGGTTTTGAAATAAAACAATAATATAAACGACTTGCATTTGATAAAAAGATAAAATAAATGATCCCATTACGTCAAGAAATTAATTTTAAATCTAAAAACCAAAGTTCATACTTCATAGTTATAACATCAAAGTCTAGTAGAGATCGTCTAAGCTGAGATGACGCGCTCCTCTACCGCGTCTACGCATACAAGAGTGCTTGCTTGTAGGCGTAGATGCAGTGGAGGGGCGCGTCATTTCAGCGTAGACGATCTATAAGACTGCAATGTATCAAAAAAAACTGAGTATCTTTGACATCTTCACGTTAATATCCTTTAGAACTAAGATGAATTTGAACTCAAAGTGGCAAATGGCGAGCCTACCGAGTTTATCTGAGTTGCTTCGGTTTTTAAGCGTTGTTGTCCATCGCCGGAGAGTTAGCCACAAATTGTACGATGAACGAAAGCATGTGTTCCCGCCAGACATAGGTACTTCAATATTTAAAAAAACAGCCTGACACAGAAGTAACACGAACGCTCATAACAAGAATGTTTGTCCTGCCACCTCTACCCACTGCACCAATGGGGCCAGTCAAAATCAGAATGAACTCTCTGAATAGACATTCTTTGTTAATATAGGCTCATAACCTTTGTTATAAGTAGAAATCTTCTATTTCCATTATAACTTTCCTGTTTATTGTTTCCAGTTGTTTTTCACTGGCGACAAAGCTGCCACTGTGATTGACAAAGGACGAGACGACATTATAATGATGCAAAATTAATATTATAAGCGTGGAGAATATGATTTGATAGCTTTGTGTGAAAGATACAACAGTGTGACGCGACGAGCCATGGAGCCAGGGCTGGCACACATAATTACATGTTTTTTTTTTAGTATACGCTCTGATGCTAGAAATTGAGAACTACCTATAAGTGCCCTATGCCCAGTAGTGGAACTGTAAATACGCAATTTCACTGAATATTGACTACCCACAATATAGCTAATTGGCTTCTAATGGTTCAAAGACTTCAGAACTCATGGCAGCTGTTTGACTGTCTGTTACGATCACTCGTAATTTTCAAATGTCTACATGTGTGCTCTGAGTGAAATTTCAGTTAAGTATTATCAACAAGATGGTTGATAGGATAGGCATCAAGTCCGCTAGGTGTACTTGTTTAGGCAACCCTACTAATCCTACTAATATTATAAATGCGAAAGTTTGTATGCGTGGATGTGCGGCTCTTTCACGTAAAAACTACTAAGTAAATGGATTTCAATGAAACTTTAAAATAATGTAGCTTATACATCTGAATCGGACATAGGCTACAACTTAAGTCCACGCGGACGAAAAGAATAAATAAGTAAATCGCTCAACGAATCCTTAACAACAATGTGAAACATTGACTGGTGTCAACCCTTGGAGACATTGCAAGTTACAGACTGCAGTTGTTCAAACGAACAAACTCGAGGTAACCGGTTCTGACCGAGCGAAGAGCCATTTCAGATTACTTTTACTGAAGAGACGACAACTGATTATTGTGACGCCATTTTAGTGAGCTGGAAGTTGAGAGTATGCTCTACATAGAGTGCTAACGCAAAGGCCTATTCATTATCAATGGATATTGTTCCACACAGCGCCATCTAGTCCCAAGATGAGCTAATGAAAGCCCGTTTTTTATGGGATACTAGACAACGGATAAACATACTTAAATACTTTTTCTCTTTTAATATACATAGGAAACACCCAGACCAATACAAACAGACATGTTCATGCACACAAAAGTTTGTACTGTGCGGGGATCGAACCCGCGACCTTTGATGTAGTAGCCGACTTCTCGACAATTACACCAAATCGGTCGTCAATTTATTCATTTACATGTTATGTATGATACACTTGCCATGTCCTTCTGTCTGCACCTGCTAAGTCCACCTAAACGACGCAACGGATTTTAATGTGAATTTCTCGAGATTAAGATTGTTTGTTCTTGATGTTTTGTAAATATCAGACATGCAAGATAAATGTTATGCAAAAAAAACCAACATAGTGTATACGCATGATGCGTCATTTAGGTACAGAATATATGAAAACCCGTGCAAAGACGGGCGGGGTGTCGCCAGTTAATACTCCTGGAAAATGTTCACTTCCATCATTTGTATCAAGTTTCACTTCTAAACACTTACAAGAATCGTAATTCTCACCCAGCGTAAAGAACCTCGGCGTCCACATGGACAGCACCTTGAAATGGACTAAACAGATAAGTGAGGTTAGTAGAAAGGTCACGGGGACTCTTCGGGCTCTTTATCGATTCAAAAACTTTTTACCATCTGCTACCAAGATTATTTTGGTACAGGCCCTTATTCTTCCCTTGGTTGACTACGGTGATGTCTGCTATTGCAACTTGTCCCAGGAGTTAATCAACAAAATTGAACGGCTGCTCAACAACTGTATACGCTTTATTTTTGGCCTGCGCAAATACGACCACGTCTCCAGCTACCGTTCGAAACTCAACTGGTTCCCCATCCGCCAGCGTAGATCCATCCGCATCCTAAACCTTCTTTTCTCCATCCTTTTTGATCCGAATTCTCCTTCTTATCTTAAATCTCGATTCCAGTTTCTCCACTCTTCACATAAGCGTCATCTGCGTTCTAAAAACACTCTTCTGCTCCTTACGCCTTCCCATTCCTCTGGCTTTATGTCTAGCTCTTTCACTATCTCGGCTATCCGACTCTGGAACAAACTGCCGTTCGCTGTACGTAAATCGGCGAGTAAGAATGGTTTCAGGGCGGCTCTGCGTAGGCACTTCAGGGGACTTATGTCTGACCAGGTGCTCTGTCCTGTCAACCCTACCGGCTTCAGCTGAGCGAGTTTGGAGTGGTACCTCTGTGCTATTTTATTTTACTGTGTTCATTGATGTGTGTTTATTTTTATTTCCGTTATATTCTTTCGTATTTTTTCATTTTTTTTTGGTTTATTAGGTCTATGTATAGTGTATTATTATGTTGTATTAATATGTGTATAAAATATATATATTGTAACTATATTATTATTTATTATTTAGATAATTATATTTGTATCTATGTATATTATAATTTTTACCTTAATCTTGTGCACCGCCTTAATTTCTCTGTTTGACCATGTGGTTGACTGGTAGAGAATGCCTCTTGGCATTAAGTCCGCCATTTGTACTTTATTTTTTTAATGTGCAATAAAGAATAAATAAATAAATAAATAAATAAGAATCGCGATTCCAATTTCGTTGGAGGCTTCCGTGTCGTAGAAAGTGCACGAATTCTCCAAAGCTAACGTTTAGTCCAAACCAGAGTACTTCTAGGATTGCAAGTAGATGGAGTCGTGCAACGCAGCCACCTCGCGATCAGTACAGCCGGTACAACTCAAGGGTATGACAGATGGTTTGTATCAGCTTGCAATAAAAGTCATTTTCCAAATGCTTGTTACTGTGTGATTGGATGGTTGTACGTAAGTACCTGTCCTAGTTGCTTACATTTTTATAACATGAACCACAAGAGATGACTTTATTCCACCTGTTTAGTGTAAAGTCTAATCATAAAGACAGCTAGTGGAAAAAAAATGAAATAACATAACCTTCAATGCTCCAGTGCCAAGGTAAGTTTACCCCTTTTGTAATGGAAACCACAAACAAGGAAGTAAAATAAGACCAGATCCAGTCAAAAAAAAGTGATAGACTCAAAGTCACCCTAAAAGCCCGTAAGATTCTATTCAACAACTCATTACGATATGTTCCCATGACTTCAACAAAGTAAGCCCTACTCGTGCTTTTTTGTGACTTTCCACAACCCCAAGCAGTGTCTAAAAGCATTTCAAAACCACGTTTTTTTTAGTTTTTCTCTACTCTGACATGATAGTCACTAAAGTGTCTAGTTACTTATGTAACTAACTAAACCTTGATTTGTAGTGCATTGAAAACTACATTTATCTGTCTACATTATTCATTGCAGTGAAAACTGCATTCATCTCTGCCTGTTTTTATGCTAAAGGACACGACTGGACCGGCAACCCTACCCCCCAATATTTTCATGTGACTATTTTTTACCTGATATCACCCATGGGTAAAAGTATGTAACATCAATCTAGTATAAGGAGCCATTGGTTTTTTTAAGTGATACCTTAATTTAAACTTTGGTAGCAAACCTTAGTTATGAGCTTCCATCTTAAAATTGCCAAATATCAAATGAGATCACGTTCGACCCCGTTTCACACGACGCAAGCTAGGTGACCATATTACGAAGGTCTCTCTCGGTTAATGTCACAATACGAGTATAACATTACAGCTCGTATATCAGCACTTAAAAAATATGTTTAAGTAGGTCCTTACCTACCCTTTTGAACAAATACACGAACAGAAAACTAAGATCTGAAAATATGTTTTGTCATTTGCGGGTAAAGGTTGCGTTCCTTGAATGCAATGCAATGCTCGAAGAGGTATTAGGTTTTAGACACAGTTAATAGTTGGGTCTTCGCTGATAAAAAAGGAAAATTAAAATAATAGAGCATTGAACAATAATTTCCACCAGACAACTGTGTCACGATGTCCAAAATTAAATGGACCCCACTAAGCCAATGCCTGGACCTGATAGGCTCAGACGCTGATTTTCAGTGGGACCTACTGAGAATCGGCAAGAATATTACAAAATGATAAATAGCTTTGCAATGCTTTTAAACGCTCAAGATTAGCAGCTTTGCAATATTTTTAAAGGCTCATGATGAGCCCACGTTTGTAAGTAGTGGGCAACTCGTAACTGGCAATTGAAGATGGACTTCCCGTAATGATGTCAGACCACGGAAAGACCATCTTATGCGATGCGGCAATAACATTCAGGAATATTGAACATCAGAGAGAATATTGCCAAGTAAGTACCTGCTTCACAATAATGTATCAGAGTACAGATCTAATTCATTTTATATCTTTCCTTTTTTTGTGTCTATTTTTGTAAAATTGCTATGGTAAACTAAGATACGGACTGGCTGATGGCATCACCATAAGTTACCAAAAATAAAACCTTTTTTAGTTTTAAACATTGTTATTTACAACTTATAGAATCTAGATTGGTAAATATTCTGATTAATTATATATTTATCGATGTCAAAAGAGGTGATTTTGAGCTACACCTAGTGTCGATGGAAAAAAGCGCAATAAAAAACGACTTTTGAAAACAATAAACATCCATTGCCGGTTATAAATCAGCTGTCCATTTAAGATTTGGCCGTGTGGCCGGCAACGTGTTTCTGCTAATTAGTATTCTGTCTGTGGTTGTGATTACCATCGCCCACGGCGCAGTGGTGGTGACGTCGCGTGTCAACGAACCAACTCACACGCCGTGATTGATGCGAACATTCGCACATTCGCACCTAATGGGGAGTGCAGGCTGCGCTTGCACTTGCCGAATGTGCACACTTTAATATTTTTGGTCAGGAATGTTTAGTACCTACTTTAAATAACACCGAACTTAGAGAGCTTAGACCGAAGAAGATTTTGACTGGACATCTTGACACAAACTGACATCCTATTCTGTATTTACTCAAAATCTAGCAAATAAATTAATCTCATTTCAAATGAAAAGCGCATCAGGTCCTTGAGTGTAGGTAGATCACAAGATCGTTCTCATCTTAATTGCCTTAGAAAGTTGTTTTGTTAAGAGTCACGTCTCAGTCACATTAAGGATTTCATTTTAATCTAATCTGAGAAGTTAGAATTCCTTATCTTCATTCAGGATATTTCCGATAGTCCTGATCATGTAATCTAAAGTATTTAGCAAAAACATTTCATACTGAAAACCGTTAGCGAATGATGAAGGCATAAAAAATAATCTTCCATTGAACTGTCCAGGTTAGTAATGGTCCAACGTTGATTGAACGTGATCCTAGTAGTCAGGCTGGTTGAGAACTAGTTCTAATCTCATTACAAACATGTTGCAACAACCACCATTGACTATGCTGAGGACTACATGAACAGGGGCTGAGATTATCATCAGTCCGATAATATTACTAAAATTAAGCTTGATTTGGCCAGTAGTCCAAGGAAAGTCACCGATACATAAAATATCTAATTTATGTAGTCTATGAAACAAAGTCGAGCTTATTCGAGCACACATAACAGGAGAACTGCTTTACAGATTTCATGATTTTTGATTCCGCCTCGAATAGGAGAGTAAATATCAAAAATTTGAAATTTCCCTGAAATTTTCCTGGTTTTATACCTATTCGTTCAACGGGATAGGATCGACATATTCGTAACCTATCATTGTTTTTATTTAACTTATACTTCCAATAGCATTTGCATTATATCCTATCTAATCACGTAGAGATCGTTTAAGCTGAAATGACGCGCCTCTCCACCGCATCGACGCGTACAAGCGTGCTCGCTTTAATACGTAGATGCAGTGTAGGGGCGCGTCATTTCAGCTTAGACGATCTCTACTACACTGTAGTATACATGACCTGACCTTTTGCGCTGGTAGCCTATATTTTGTCAATATTTTGTATCCATTTATGCAATAATCACCTTTAAGTATCTACTGTCCAAAAAACGTGAACATTTCATGGCCACCTCCATTGTACAAAAGCATTGAAAAACGAATGACCGTATTCAAAACCAAATATTGAGATTAGTGGTAGGAATGGCAACTGTTGTGAAAGGTAACTGAGAGCATGTCTCGTAGCGGTAGAAATGTTGGTAATGATGACACTTATAGACAGTGAAATACATAAGCTTTACAAATCAGGTAGGGTTAGTTCGCCTGTTTGCGTCCACCACCCAGTTCGCGTCCACTTTACCGATCTGCCTTTGAAAATACTCGAAAATAAGTAAACTAACACACGAATTGAAAAAAAAGACTTTAGTGCTAATACCTCAATGTTCAAGAGACCCGCACATAAGGATATAAGGTCCGTGCGCCAAACCAATCCCGTTTAAAAAAATAATTTGTCTCGGATGTTCAGCAAGAGAGCGGATTCTTAGCGAAAAAATAGTGTGCAGTGGCGCGTTCGAAGGTAAGTTTTTTGTTGTTATATGTGAATTTTAGGATACATAGCTGTTTCTAGACTTTTATAATGAAAAAAGGAATAATATTAACTATGAATTTGCTTAAGTTTTTTGTATTTGACGAATAAAATGGGGTGGACGCGAATTACTACATCGAATTTATAAAATTCCCAGTTTGCGTCCGCTATGGACGCAAAGTATACCTATAGGGGATAATGATAGACCAGATTGCGTCCACTACTTTTTTTAATACAATAAAATTGATTTACTTGTAAAAATAATTTTAAATGTATTGTTTGTTATTATAATACATTTTTTATTCAGACTACGTGCTCATAAATATTTTTTTAAATGAAATTACGTACTTTATTTCTTTTTTCTTATATTTTTTTGTCTAATTAATGGAATTGGGTAATCCTTATTATTTAATGTAAATAAATAATAAATAAATTTAAGAACATAAACAGAAGACGATTTAAAGGAAGCGTTAAATGAAATTCGAGTAAAGAATAAAACGATAAGACAAAACTTAACAGAACTGATTACTTACTGTTTATTAATTTATAGCCCGACGACTGGAGAACAGAACCAGGTGGAGTAGTATGCTACACCGCTCTGCAACAAAGCTCTTGGTTGCAAGCGTGCGCAATATGTACTATTTGATGATAGCAGAGGAGATGACAAGATAAAGACGCCTGGGCAGGCTGGCCGGCGAGCGTTTGCCAAACCAAAATCTCCGCAATTCTGGATTTCGCTGACATGCCTGCTAGGCAAGCGTCAAAACGATGACACAAAAGTGATGATCTACAGTGACAGCCAGGCGCACTGAAAGCACTCAACAAGCAGAGACAACATCAGCGATTGTCAAAGGATGCAAATCAGCACTAGAGAGACTAGCTGGCCCAGCTGAAGTTGGATGTGCGAGGGTCTCCTGCTACGAGGGCAAGGCAGACAACGAAGAAGCTGATTAATGGCCCAAAGCAGGGGTCGAGAAGAACCCAGGAGGGGTTAACATCATCAAGGGATAATCAAGCGCAGAACTATCGCAGCAGCCAAAGAAGGATCAAAGACCACGGCAGGATTGCGACAGTTGAGCTAGTTTACCAACGGACTAGACACGAAGGGGGAGGGGCTACTGATTAAGCTTTCTAGAAGCAACGTTCGACTAGTAATCAAGATAGAAACGGGACACTCCCAACCAAATAGACATCTAACCCTGATAAGCGTGAAAGACGACCCCATGTGTCCGCAGTGCGAGGAGTGCGAAGAAACAAGTCTCCACCTGATCGCAGAATGCCAACGTACCAACTGACCAGATGGGAGCTCACAGGGTCGGACAAACTAGGCATAGCCCAAGTACGAGCGCTGACGGTAGAGCAGATTATCAGACTCTCTAAGCAACGCGAAGATTCGACGGGAAACTGTGTCAACTTGAAGACACAGAGCCTGGGGAAATGGGTGAAATGGCACACAACAGGCGGACCGAACACCCGGCATATTCCCAGTGTTTTATTTTATATAGGTGCAATGATTATTTATCTACGTACAACTTACCTAATTTGAGTACTAATTTTTTTCAAGCGTTTTTTTAATGTAAGTAAAGTTGATTTGAAATATTTTTATCCTTAAATAAGGAATTTGATAAAATACAACTTTTTCTGTACAGATTCATAATAATATCACCCCTATTATCCTTTATAAAGCCGGTGGACGCGAATTGGTCCAAGGTGGACGCGAACTGGCTTTTTTGGACGCAAACTGGGTAAAACGCCTAATTCGGATAATTATCTATTTTTAAAAAAAACGCAAGCTTTTTCGGACAAAACTGTAAGTTAATCCTAAAATAGACTATATAATGAACACATTATATCATTTTTTCATACAAATGAGAGCTAGAACATTTTTAGTTTCACCTTCAAACATAGCAACTGCACTAAGTGGACGCAAACCGGCGAAATGACCCTATAGTGATTGGTCGGTTAAAGTATCAAATGAAATCAAAATGATTTTTATTTGATATACTGTCAGCATCAGAGCTCTATGTGAATTCTCAGCGTGGCCAATAATATCTATACTGGGATAGCATTCCGGCTAAAATCACTTCACATCTCGGTGCTTCACGCTTAAGAGTGCGTATAAACCCAGCAAATTATTAAAATTCACCCGCGCCCCCCTCTCTGCGAACACTATCGCCCGCCGAACCACAATACATCTCTCTCGCTCGCTCAACGCGTAGCTTCCGTAGTATAGGTAAAACAATCAGATAACACAGTGGGCATTATTTTTGTGAATATATTACCTACATTTTAATGTGTGTAATTTTACTTTGTATATAAGTTGAATGTTATGTTGTAGATAGTAGTCTCATCTTTTAAATTATTTTTAAGGATCGGTATGCAAAAGGTAAAAATAGGACCCTATTACATAGACTACACTGTGTATCTGTCACCAGTTGATTTTTTCACAATAAATACTAAATACTAGCAGCCGCCCGCGACTTCGTCCGCGTGGACTTAGCTGTATGTGAAAAAAGATTTTCCCGCTTTTCTGTAGAAATTTTCCTGATTTCTCTTTGCTATAAACCTCACGGAGCCCGAGACCATTCCAACGAATGCAAAACCGTGGAAATCGGTTAGTGCGTTCTGGAGTTATAGCGTCAGGAAGGAAAACACGACTTATTTTTATATACTAAACAATTTGAATAAAATATTTTAAAGTAAATACACAAGCGCGTTTTTTTTGCGTTCTTTGTTCTATATTAGTGACGGTAATAGGTGGACGCATTTGTATATTTATAAATAAAAGCTCCCCGGTGTCATGATTTGACCCGCCTTTTTTTTTCGTGGGGAAATCTTCATGGATACCTCGCCGCCCGGGGAGACGACGAATTTATGTTGGACTCCTACCGACTAAAACCCCACGGCCGCTACCACGCGCCTCAAGGCACTTGCAGGCCGCACTGGCCCCGCAACCCCACGTGTCACCCTTACGGGCCTCAGCGAGTGGGTGGCTAGTCCACCACACTGCCACTCCTGAGTTCTATTCGCTTCCCGGCGGTTGGACCCTACCACCGGTACTAAGCCCCCTCGCAACGCCAAGGTGAGAACTCATGAGGGGGTGGTTTGACTCTCCTCCACCAACTGAAGACGAATTAAAGGGTCGCATCCCGCCTGGCGCGATTGTCAGCGATTATAATAATAGATTTTCAATTGTATCTGGTTTATAGGGCGTTGAAAGGTGAATGAAAAATGAAAATGAATGCCAAAAACATCATATTTATTTCAAGTATGTACATATTATACCAGGGTCATTCAATAAATACTTACTTAGCCTACAAAAAGTAAAGGAAAATTTTGGAAAATGGCAATTTATTTCCCAACATAGTCTCCATTCAGTTCGATACACTTAGCACAGCGCTGCTCAAACTTTTTTAACCCGTCCGAAAAATAGTTTTTGTCAAACTCTGCAAAATAGGCCTCCGTGGCGGCAATGACCTCCTCATTTGATCCATATCTATTCCCGGGGAGTGTTTTTTTCAGATTAGGAAACAGAAAGAAGTCTCAAGGGGCCAACTCTGGAGAATACGGTGGATGGGGCAGCAATTTGTAGCGCAATTCGACCAATTTGACCATGGCAAGGGCAGACGTGTGAACCGGTGCGTTGTCGTGGTGAAACAGCACGTTTTTTTTCGCCAGGTGGGGTCGTTTTTTCTTTAATTCGGCGTCGAATCAGCCCAATAAATCGGCATAGTAAAGCCCTGTTATAGATTTACTCTTCTCGAGGTAATCGATGTAGATCAAACCTTGTGAATCCCAGAAAACGGTGGCCACCCACTTTACCCACGTTTCTCTTGTGATGTTTAAGTTAGATAGAGTGCAACCGAATTGAGGAGCATGATTCGATACCATTTTTATTTTTTCAAAAAAGTACAACTTGTCTATTATCACTCTCTCTGCTGCATCGTACAAAATTTCAGCCTGATCTTCATTCTGAGCTTGTGGCCGACTACTTAGAGTGCGTCGTCGCTTCAATGAACTGTAATGAAAAAGTTCAGCTATTTCCAAAAAAAAATATGCAGAAATGACACAGTAGAAAAAAAATGCGGAAGCCATATTTTACAGAATTTATGTTAAAAAAAGGCACAAATTACCCACTATTAGGAAAGTCATTTGCAATTAAGCATTAAAGTGCTCGTAGCAAGTGGCGTTCTGAGTCAAAATATCGCTCGGCTCATGCGTTTTGTGGTTGCAGTTCTAACCATCCCACCCAAATCCACCCTTTTCCGTTCAACTGATCGGATTTATTTTATATTTACAGGAGAGTGCAAAGCAGCGGCCAGGCAAAAAAGAAGGCGGGAAATGGTTAATTTCGGCGTCTGTTTGCGCTTAGTTACTTTCATTTAAGAAAGGATGGTTTGGAAAGTGATAACTTTATTAGAAATTATCTAACGTTATTTCTCAAATGACTATTTCTCATTCGTTATTTTTCTAATGACAGGTCTCCACTAGTTTAAATGTTATGCTGTCTATTAAGGTCTACATTTTCCAAATTCAATGTTTTTCTGTAAAATAAACACAGTACTTAGTATATTTACTCATGTGGTAGTAACTAGTTATTGTTTCAGCCA
The DNA here is from genome assembly GCA_950022985.1 of Udea ferrugalis. Lineage (NCBI taxonomy): Eukaryota > Metazoa > Arthropoda > Insecta > Lepidoptera > Crambidae > Udea > Udea ferrugalis. Next base: position 4,155,273 of record OX465521.1, read on the forward strand.
GCTTCAACTTTACTAAAAAAAGAAAAAAACCCAAGGTGGAAAAGCGAGTATGGATACTATTTTTAAAGAAACCTACATAGTCGACGACGCGCATGCCTCCACAACTTCATTTTGATCACACCTGTCAGATTGTGAAATATTTTGAGATACAGCAATTCTGAAAATTAAATATTATTTGAAAACAATTTACTTACAATAAATACCTGGTGGATTGAAACAAATTCCTTCGAAATCAACCTATTATTTGAAGAGACCAACTAAAGTCATGTGATTACTTAGCATATACTTTACACCATCTGTTTACGTCATCTTACTAGATCGACTCAAATGAATTTATTTCTCTTAAAATACAATACAATATACCTTCGACAATTAGCCATCCTTTCAGTTTGTAACTTTTTTAGCTCTCGTTTACTAAGTCTTTCTAAAGTCCTTTTCTTTTTCCCCATTCCACTATTTATTTTGAAACTCGGAGCAGCTAAGAATTTGAGCGTAGTCTTCTCGTCTCAACGGAGCGATCGGTACTGATGTGTGAAATAGAAATATGTGTCAAGCTTCACAAACGTGCGACGGGAGATGGCTTTTTCCGCGGAATCAAAACGTATTAAGTGCCAAAAGTGTTCAATCGTTATAAATCCAAAACTAAAAGGAATTTTAAAAAATGACTAGACATAGCCCTTACTTATTTTTAAATATAATTATTTATAAAAAAATTGTCATCATAGTAATTGCCATGTCCAGTATAAAACGAAAAAAAGGGAAAATCAGACGTAACTTCGTGATTTTTTTTTATCGAGATAATTTAATTATTTTATGTTTTTGATCAAACACAACCCTTGAAAATATCATGTAGCGTAACATTTAATAAATTCATAAAATTTCATCTAGTATTTATCACGTACAATCAAGAAAAAGATTGGTAGTTTTGCTTTATGCGCACTCTTAATTCAATCATCAATACGCTTCACTCTGAAGTAGTATTTTCTCTCATTTTAATAAATAAAAAATGTTATTTGGCTTTGTTTTTTTCTCTTAATAGACCACAGTCGCAAAGAAACTGAATATTAAAGATAACCCACCACGGCCGAAGTGAGTTCTGGCGGCAACCGGAAAAGCATATCTGTTTTCCACTTTAATAGGTACTACAAATAATCGTATTTTGGAGTCAGCCAAAAAATTAAACAAGTCAATTTTAACATTGTGTACACACACTTAGCCTACAGTGCATGTGATTATAGACATCTGCTCTACATATTAAATTTTTAACATCTGCCCAAAACACTTAACCACAATAATAGTCTATGTAATGTAGGACACATTTTGCCAAATTAAAATAAAGTTAAATGTTGTTGAAAGGAACAATATGTTTATTACTCAGTGAAGTCCAGTTTTGAATAGCTAAAACTTTAATCACTCATTTGCCTCTTTCAAACTGGTAAAACCATCCTAAACTGAGAAGCGGCTTACTTACCTCCAATTTTACAAACGTCAATCAACGCTAAGCACTCATGCTGTCCCGAAAAATGTCAATAGAACTGAAAAGGGCAGCTATACTTCTAAAAGATGCTCAACTTTGATTTAAGTGATCCTGATTTGTGAAATCAGGAGCTAGCTTGTGGAATAAATTAAGTACTAACGCGGTTAGAGTCCGACGGTACACCCGTAAGAACCTTCTTAATTATACTTTTTGGCAATGAAGCCCCAGGCATAATGAGTGTCCATAAGCTGCGTTAGTAATATTAAAAAACAGGACCGCTTGTTTTGCTTATGTTAGCTCCATTGTCCAAAAAATAGTCTTCGGCGAAATACTTTGCAAGACCTTGGGTAAGCCCTTAAAAAAAATTACACGTCAAACTGTCAGGCATGTAGGTTTTGGAGGAGGCGTGTCTTGACCTAAGGAAGATAATCTAATACCTATATCTTTTTTTTTTAATATCATAAGTGGCCTGCCTTTCGATAGAGCCTGACGTAGCAAGATTTTGCTATGATATGCATCGAGCGCAATGATCATGACACGACCCTACTTCAGCGATTCATCATCAAAATTGACCTTGGTGCTAATTCAGACCTGTATACAGTGATCTTTGTCCTTGTCATTTTGTTTGCGTACACGATTTCACAGTTAATACTTCTAAATTACTTTTGGTGTTAGAACTTAGAACTGTTAAGATGTAGGTACAACTGAGGTGGCCTTATCGCTATTCGCTCGCTTTCAGACAACCTTCAGGAAGGAAAACAATTGGGGCAAAAGCGCATGTTGCTCTACGCTTTTAAATAACACTCTTGGGGTAGGGCAAAACAAGTACCACGTGGTGTCCGGGTTGACTGAGTCGGATTCGTCCTGATGTTGAAATAACTGAAGTAACATTTACTTCCGTAATCTGCCTTAGGACACTGCATAAGGTTAGGGTTTAGGGTTTTACTTACGCCACAGCTTAGGGTTTTACTGGGTAAGGAAAATCAGACCTATTGAAACTCATCACAATACAAACGACAATGTGCCCTGACAATCCAACATAGCTTTATGTCAAAAAACGACATACTTGTAGAATGGCCGCGCTTAGGCTGTTTAAATAAAGGTACAATTAAGACAAATATCGATTGGTGAAATCTTGACATTTTTTCAGGGAAAAGGCGTTAAATAGAACTCGACATAAATTAAGTCGATGAAAAATTTTCAGGCTGTCTTGACCAATAGGTATGTCGACTCGACAAAAACATGTCGAATTGTGATTTTTTGACATATGTCGTACTTGTCGGATTGTCAGCTTCATTAAACAGGGCCCAGATGTCGCTGTAGGTCGATATGACAATTACAATAGTCTAGATTACAACCTCTTGCCTAACTAATTCACACATTCCCACGTTAACTCGGTGACGCAAGTACTCAAAATTGATGTAATCTACACCACTGTTACCAAAATACAGCGATGGAGACGCCTTTCTCCTGGGAATTGTCTTTAATAATTCATTCCACCAGTCTCGCTTTTAATTCATTATTTCATTCGAAAAGTCTCGCGCCTTTTTTCATCGGGAAAATTGAGAGCCCGCGAAGGAATAATAAATAACTCCGGCGTGGCATATTTTATCTCACGATAAATATTTATGGAAAGTACACAAATAAATTTTGTTTTATTTGAGCTTTCCGACACCTTTAGAATGTCTAATAGCGATAAACAATAATAGTTAGAGAAACTGTAGGATATACATCTCACATCATGTAAATAAACAATAAAATTGTATTAGCTAATAGGTATTAGTAAATCTAAGTTATGTGTCTGTTATTTATTCTTGCTATATACCTACGTGCGCATGTATGATGTAGTTACGAGTAAGTTATTAAATAGTAAGTAAATAGTAGGTACATAACATAGGAGTAAAACTAGAGTCAAATACTGCACAATTTTTCCGGATTGGCTCTCTACCTCTGAAAAATTGGTAATAAATAAATGCTTATCTAATATTGAATTCCATAAAACAAAACAATCAGCTTCAAAAATCCGCCTCGTATCGCACAAGTTAGTGTTAAGTCTAGTTTAGCCGCTAAAATGTATCACATCACTAGAAGAGGGCCCAGTTCCATAAACCGCCAAGCTTTCACTGAAATTCCTTCAAAATCCTAAGCAACGTCAAAAAACAGTACTTACGGAGAAAAAAATCCAATTGTAATTCAAGAATGGAACACAGCACGTTTTTTTTAATGTTCAAAAATGGAACTGTTAACGACACTGGCGCGCGTGCGGTCGGCGCGGAGACAGAGAGGTACTGGCTGGGCGCCCTCTCGGAGGGAAGAGGGGCGGATAACCTCCGTACTGAGGAGTGAAGGAATGACGATGATAACATAGGTTTGGTGTACATTGCAGCGTGAGGCTGAAGTTGAGTGAGTTAGGATGAGTTTCTCTTGATTTAAGAGAAAAATATACATACCTAGGCAGTTTTTTCAGTTTCACAGGTGAATTAGTATTCTTCAATTGTGTAATTAAATAATAATAAATAAATTGTCCTGCTGTACATAATATATTATAATTTTCAATCAAAAATTGAATTTCAAGTGTCTGTGTTTCAGTTTTCTTCTTTTTTATAAAATGTAGAGCACAGCTACATATTATTTATTGTATGTATGGTATTTGGACCTATTGGAAATGTCTAAACCTACTTAGATAATAAGTTTGTTTTTTTATCTTTTAAAGATTTGATCACCAGATTTCATTCCAATTTGAAGTGTAAAGCTCTGTTAATCAAAATCATTCATTATTGTATCAAAAGTCGTCCATTTTGAAATACATAATGACAGTAAGTTCATTCAGTATTTCAAAATTGACACTCGGACATTCACTTTATTCCACATTCGGTATAGACCATAGAGCTTCCAGAGCGTGTTTTCAACACTTATAGAGTGATCAAGTGAGGAAAAGAGAAACTATTGCATATATGGACATCACACAAGAGGAAAAGAGACAGAGATATGCCCAAGATTTGTGCCCAAAATCAAACCGAAAACTACACCACCACACCACTGCCAAAAGCGGGAAATTTTAGTTTTCAAAATTTATGTAAAGTGGGCGATAAAAGTGGATGAAGCTTTATAAAAATAAAATAGTGGTTTGTTGCGGGCCCAAATATAAAACGAATCATAGAAATGATCCAGAAATGCAAAAGTTTCACAGGTAAATACAGAAAGTAATTAGTTTTTTCAAACTATGTTTTGAGCAATTATTTTCACTACCCAGTTCAATTAATTCATTTCAGCTATCATTATATTAGTTCCTCATGCTGCATAAGTTATTATTTCAGAAATTAAATAAGAATTGAAAAATATTTTGTGTAAAAACTGAATTGATTCACGTACGATAGGGATGTACAAAATGAAGAATGACACATATCGATATACGTAGTCGATATTTTTTTAACAGCTGAAGTCATGGCCCAGACTAGAAGCCTAATAAAACTACCAAACAATAACAATCAATACTTGGCGCCATTTTTGAGCAATTTAGCGATCATAATGACCACTACCGTACTTGTTTGAAAAAGCAGATAATTAAAATTTCTTTATTTTTGTAGGATACCAAGACCACCGCATTCTTCTGTTAACAAAGACTATATGCCTAGGCCGCAACAAGAAAATCAATTTAAATCTACAGAGTACGGGCCAACAAAATACTATTTAACCCAGTCCTAAAAAAAGGATAATAATTGATGGTGTTTATATTATTTCATCTCGTAGTTGATGTTTAGATATCATAAACAATGTAACGAGTAAACCTAATAAATAATAAAGAATCAAGAAAATTATCAACTAAGTAAGTACTTATATAAAATGTAGAGCTACTGTTCTATTAACAAGAAGCAAGATTAACAAAAGTGAAAGTGTGGCTTGTATGTGGTTCGTGAATTTACAGTTGGTTTTACAGGTTTTAACTTTGTTCATTCCAATAAAAGAAAAACATCCACGCATACGTCATGCTTGCATAGATTATCTTCAGCAATGTACAACGTTCTGCCGAAAACAACCTCTAACAGGTCTGTGAGACAGTGTGTCAGTAGAGCCGCGGTGCAGCGAGGTCGGCGACTCTGCCTGGCCCGGGACTCGAACCTGCGCTCATCACACCTCGGGAACCAACAGGTTGCGAAATGCATTCGTTATCATACAACACGTCTAATTTGGAAAGCATCGCAAGTTAATGGAAGTGCAGTGGCTGAGCCGAAGAAATTAAGTGCTGCTCAAAATGCATAAGGCTTTGAAGGCAGCGACAACATTAAGAAGCCGCTTTGGCAGGTGATTCCTGCAAAAGAATGGACAACTGAAAATGTTTACCATTTCAAAAAGAAAACGAATTTGGTTAAGGGGAAAATCACATTCAGTTGAAGGTACCACCGCAGTTTGCAAATCACTTTTTCTGTGTAACTAGTTACAAAAAGTTAAATTAGTAACTGCCAAAATTTTTGAAGTGTCAGTTCAGTAGTCACTTTAATCATTATTCACAGCTCTGTGACATCTGCTAACGTGACACCCTCTTAGATTTTGCCGACCGCGCCGGTTGCACGTAGCATGCATCCACCAAAACTTTGTGACCTCTATCAGAGAGGCACTGGGCACTCAGGTCGGGTGTCCCCTTGGCGTGGAGGTGTCTAGATAGTTTTGGCATGGAGGCAATTTTAAAGGTGCTGTGTCTTTCAAATAGCCACCATGCCGAATATGCCCAAACTTCAGCACCCAAACACATGTCTGCCGTGATAGGGTTATGTTCGCTGCTCACTGCCAAATTACTTGCAGTAGGTGACTTTCGTATGGTAACTCACAAAACTAAATATCATGAAAGCATTTTTTCATACAATGCCGTTAGTAAATAGCAATAGCAAGTAATGATACAGCCAAACGTTAAGCGACAATCGCAGTCTGTGGACATGTGCAACACTAAATGATTTTTGATTACGCAATTCGTCTACGTTAATTATTTATAAGTTTTGCTTACTCTCTTTCTATCCCTTAAAGTTGTGTGTAATCCTATGGGTACTTAAAACTAATTTACTACTGACAAAATAATTACGAGGAAGCTACGACTTACGAGTGCTCTTGCGGAAGCCCCGCTCTTCGCGCGTTTGTAAGAGGGAACTGGTATTGGTAACAAGACAAATAATGGCGGATGTCAAGTCCGCCAGCTGACCACACAACAGCTTCCGATGGGGTCTGGCAATACGTATCAGGCAGGAGGAAAACACACTCCCTAACCGGTGTTATTTAGCTGCAAGTGCTGGTCTCCTTCAAACTTGAAACATATTTGACCACTCGGTACACACACTTAATTTTGATGCTGACTTATTCTACTCGCGCTCTCTAACATCCAGAAGTCATAGAAGGTTTCACCAATATTTCATTTCGTATGCGTAGTATCAGAAGCGGTATAATATTCCAACTTCATACAAATAAATCCAAGTTTGAACTGTTCTTTTGTGATGTGGAAGTTCGGTAACGCAACGTGACTCGTTGAAGAAAAATGAAAAGGAAATCTGGAAATGAGGATACTTTTGAAATAAAATGTTGACTGGTTCCTAGTAAAACAAAAACACAGGCAGATCGTACATACAGGCAGAAATAACTGTGTAAATTAACGAAAAATTTTTGAAAAAAAATAAAATAATAGAATGTCGACAGCCTTTTTGAAAAAAAACTACGTCATAAGTTGAAAACACTTGCGAAAAACTAAATGTGGTAATAAAGGTAATGTATTATTATTGAGTATTATTATTTAATAAATATAATAATATAAATATCGTAATATTTATGAGAAATTTTAATTTTTGAGAAGAATTTAGTATCTAGGACTATACTTACTCGTACTTTAATTGTTTTGATTAGATTCTGTTTTTACGATAATTTTCATTTCAGATTGTAGTGGCCTTTAGGTAGGTAAATAGGTACCTATCTATTTAAAGTCAATGATTATGAATAGAGTATCAAATATCACACAATTTAGCTACTTAATATAATTTAATATGGATGTATTTTTTTTCAGATACCTACTTATAGTTATATGTAACCACCTTTACAACTTCCGCTTGACAAAACTACCCACCTTACAGTAACTTAAACCTTAATTTTCTAACCTCCCCTACCTTTTAGGGCCGAACCGTTATTTGTGGCAATCAAAAAAGGTCCTGTCACGATTAACCAAGCCAATTTAGCATGTTTTCGCAAGATTGGGGTCCAAAGTGGGGGAAACCGTAAATTCGCTATTGGATTTGAAAGTTGATCGTATGGGCCACTGTAAAAAGTCACGCAGTATAGGTAAATAGGGATTTAAACGGGCATTTATGTGTTCTTAGTATCTTAAAAAGTATGTAGTAGGTAATGCCTTATAGGCAGTATTTATTTACTTACTTTATTTTATTGACAGAATCAGGATCTCAATGACATTGAGCCCACCGTGGCGAAGCTGTGACGAATAAGTCCGTCACGTCTACCAACGAACACAAATAACGATCAAAACGAACAATAACATAATTTAACATACTTACCCTCACGACCATATCCCTAATGGGTTAGTCAGAGGCACACTGATATGGTGAACGGAACATTCAGAAGCCCAAATTTCGCCGCGCTTTCCACGACGCTTTCTAATAACGAATATTGCTATACGATAAGTGCAAGGCGAAGCGTCTACGATGTTCACCCTCGCTTCATTCGCTGAGGGCGATTGACCCGCGACCCTTTGCTTGAATAAGACGGTATATTGCCGAATTCAATAGGGTGTCTGCCGATACAATAACATAGACAACAGAGTTAACAGATTACTTCTGAGTAAGCTCACTCCAATAGATGGTGCTTATGAGGTTGTAGTTAAATTCAAGTAGTACCTATATCTTACACTAAGATAAAAACCCAAAATAAGCAAGAGGCCTACTCTCCTTTGTAACGTTTCGAAGTATCGAAAGTAAGCTGTTTGGTATGATGTCCACGGCTATTTTCTACCATCGCACCGCCCGCCATCGTCACTTTGTCAGGGTGTTCACCACATTCGCTAGAGCCGTCATGGTCTTGGACAGTCGGTTCCTGAGATGTTTACTTCCCAGGATAGTTAAATTGTGGAAAGAACCGAGGTTTTCCCGATGAGCTATATACAGCATGGAGTTCTTCAAGAGGGGTTTGAAAACGTTCTTGCAGGGTCGGGAACGCACGAGTAATGCCCCTGGTGTTGCACGTGTTCATAGGCTGCAGTAACTGCTCACCATCAGACAGCCCACATGGAACATAACAAACTAAAAAAAATATGAAAAACTTAGGGCATTGAAGTCAGCTGTAAAGCTGAGTTCAAGCGTAAGCTCTTGCGGTGGTTGATTAGGATAGTTCTTTAATACCAACAACAAACACTGTATAGTTGATTTGTTACAAGTTCCCCCCCTCGAAAAATAATATCTGTGGTAAATACGTTTCCGAAGCTTCCATAAGTTGTGTCTTGAAAACATAAATAAATCTGAACACCCACCCCCTAATGAATGTGCACCCCTAATTATGTCAACGTCGGTTAAGACGCGACCCCTGAACCCTGAACGAAACAAAGCTGGGCAGAAGCGTGTCGGTATAAGTATAAGGTTGGGTTCCGTCGTAAGTGTTGCTTGAACTCTCAGAATTTCCCTGAAAGTAAAGATAAGCAACGTTTATTTGGCCTGACGTAAAATAAAATTATTCAGAACAAAAAATAACGTAGGTACTTAACAGAGAACAAAAGGTGAAACTAAAATAAAACTTCTAAGTGTAAACGAACACCGGATATCAGCTGAGCTTTGTCATAGATTACCTATAGGTACTGTTTATGCTCCAAGCAGAAGACCTAGGCAGACCTTACCTGAAACCTTAACCCTAAGCTTGCTTTTCAGTTAAGGCCGTATTATCGAGCCTTAGAATTAAACTAAGTTGTTACACAACGTGTTCCGTTAATAGTGGTCCAACTGTTCCCTTGATTAACTACACCAATTTTACCCTTTTCTTATTAAGTCTTTGATTTTATTTCTAGGTGTATTTAGTTGTAACAAAGAATAAATTCACTTATTTAAGTTACGTAGTTTCGGGGTTTTATGACGTCTCTCGTGTAATCCTCAATTTGCTACGGACACACTCAGAGTATGGATAATTGAATGGGTTTCATATTCGTCTAGAGACCCCCAAAAGGACATAACATCCATCCAGGAAACGCCCCGTAAACCCAGGAAACTTTACGACGATAGTAAATTTGATATAAGTGACATTGTTGCATTGTGACAAAGAGACATTATTGTCCTGTCGCGGTACGTGGGGCGACACAAACTATATTTCAAAATAAAATTATCATTCATCTTAATATACTGTAGGCATTCATTTTTTGGGGACGGTGGATATCAATAACTTTCCCTTAGGTAATTTTGTTTATTATTGTATATTGCCTATGAATCATTTGATGGATTTGTAACAAAATACAATCATTACTAAATCTGTGTTTAATATTGCGAATATTATAATCTCTCTTTGTTCTCCATCTGTAATTTCAAATCTCATATTCTTCTTAACGTGAATTCCTATCCCCCGAATTCACAATCGTCAATCAACGCTAAGCACGCGCTCACGTCCATGCTGTCCCGTAAAATGTCAATAGAACAGAAAGGGACAGCTATACCTCTGAGGGTTGAGACTCAATGTTGCTTTGTGTATTCGAGGGTATGAGTCACAGCCTGATGTCTGATGTTAAATAGCTTTTATTTGCAGAATCTAACCAGTAGTTCAAACAAACCAACAAACTCTTCTGCTACCGGTCTCCTCTTCGGTATATATTATTATTAGTACAGCTTTAAAAAAATATCTAGGTAAAGTAGATACAATCATAAATAACACTTGATAATTTATAAAAGCTCCATTGCCATCGACTAAGAGAACAAAAGTTTTCCCACCCCCTTTCCGACCCAACTTCAAGATCGAGCATATCAGTCTTCAACGGAAATTGGGGGTGACCCCGAGCGGATTCCTACCTAACCTAATGTTAGCAGTTGACACATCTCGTTATCACCCCTTCTTAACGCCACCATCCCGAAGGTGAGTGTAGAAAAAATGATCGTTGCATTGTAGCTTTTATTATCAGCTGTTAAGGGTTGACAATTTCATACATTTTTTTTGTACTAAAATGGTAAGTCAGATGTCAGGGGTGGCTATCAAAACAAAGCACTTAAACGCCTCCCTTTACAATCGTTAAAGTAAAGATATAAAAATTCTTTAGTGATAAGTAGTTGTACCCATTGGACTCTTGATGCGACAGACTTAATTTATGTAAGTAGGTAGGTAGATCTGTCTCTGTATCATAACATAAATAGGTACGGTCAACGACAATAGTGCTTTTGTAACTTTTGAACCATGTCACATTAACTATTCAGTTATCATAGAAAATTTAAAGGAGCTATCATATTAGCCAGTATGACAAAGTACTTAAGTGATCAAGCACTATTGGCGCTGACTGTACACGTAAGTACTAAGACCATACAGATTGCAAAATTGATAATACCTTCGTGGCGTGGGTCACATAATGGAAATGTGCTATGTCCCGTTTAAACATCTGGAAGAAAAGAAGAATTTGGTATCAAAACTAAGATCCGATTGGTACTTACGAGCTCTAGTATTCCCTATCATCTTATATTAGCCATTTGGCCACCGTACGCAGACCCTACTGGGCCCGCAACCACGAGCCACCCAGAGGGTGGGTCCGCTGCCGTAACCTTCGGTACGGCCCCGCTGGGCCGCGACGCACAGGGGGGATCAGCCTCGGATTACTGGCCCCCGCCAACCGTTTGTGCGCCGCGGCCCCAACCACGCGCCTCAAGGCGCCTGCAGGCCCCACTGGCCCCGCATCTCCACGCCGCCCTTACGGGCAGCAACGGGTGGGTGCCCCTACCACGTGTGGCCGAAATAGGACAGAATGCGCTGTTGACACGTGGTAGACAAGCGGGTTTTCATATGGAGCTGGTTCAGGATCGATGCATTGGTTCGTTTGGCAGTCCACGGTATCCTTAACATGCGTCTCCAGTACTACATCTCATCGATCCTTTGCCGTTCTCGGTCCAGGATTGTCCACGTTTCACGAAGGTTTCACGAAGGGGGGGTCGCTTCCGGCCCGCCATGCAGGCAGGCTCCGTCCGGGGGAACGCGCACAGGGCCTCGTGCTATACGGCGTATTCCCCCACTACGGACGATCAGAGGGAGTAGTAGGGGTTTTAGTCGGTAGGGCCACTGGTATACCACCTTTCCAGTGGAGAGTCCGACATAACCCGTCCGTCCCCCGGTGGACGGGTATGCGTAAGGCATTTCCCCTACGTTAAAAAAAAAAAGTTCGTTTGCTAACAAGGACCAATCGAATTTAGGACTCGTCTTCGTCCAAATTTTACACGGAGGTAAATGACGCGCTGAACAGAAATCGGTGAAGGCAGATCATCCGCTACAGATGCAACACCGAAGCTGACCACAATCCTCAGATATGAGGGACCGACTACAGAGAGGACCGTCTAAGCTGGATCTAACAAGTCTCGATGACTTATGCCTATTTCCAATACTTTTTCAGGACTCAATCAAGCTTATAGTAGATATATATAGTAGGTTACTACTCCTTATAAGTTGTTTAGGATATATGTGATAATTTAGGTAAAGGGTGATTGCCTGATGGGAGCTTATACCATTAGGTCTAACGTGAGTTTTGGCATATTGGCTCAATATAATGTTAAAAATGGCCGTTCAATAATTATGTAGTTCTACCGAGAGTCGATTAGAAACTGTAAGTAGGTAAACAAACATCTCAGGAAGGGCTTAAGTATGCATTTTTTTCTCAAACTACGCAAATGAAAACAAAAGCAACAACTATTCTGCATATATCCGTCACAGTATTTTTGCTTAAAATCTGTGAAAAACATCTATTCGCTTTTCATAAAAAATTATTACACAGATGGTATCTAGTACGTTTTTTTAACCTTAAACACAGGAGACAACGAAGTGAGACCTCAAAAGAAACAACAATAAGATATTGTTTATGTACGCAAACAAAGTTTCCGCACTTTAAACAATTTGATCCGCACCGAAACATTAGCGTAACTAAGGAGTTTCCATAAAAACATACGGATGGATCACTAGTCCTTAGTCGATATTTAGATTTTAGGTGACAATGTTTGGCTTTAAGTTGATAATATCTCTGTGTATTGCAATTTTGGTAAGGTTTTTATTCAATCCACTTCTCGTTACCACAATTTTAAATGTTTTATGAAAAGTTTAATTTTTTTTCATTACTCATACTCTGAAAGTAGGTCATTACTGACCTGAGAAGCGGGCTGAAAGTTATACTTTTCATCCCTAGGGAGAATCACTTTCAACTGACAGCTGTCAAATTGTTTTTTAAAAAAACTAGTTATTTTTCACATATCTATTGAACCATGTTCCAACTTTCCATACAGCCACGATGTAAAATTGAAATAACTTAAAGTTAAGCATTGATTAGAGAATGTATATTTCTTTAATAACTGTATTATAATTGAGTTTCAACAATTTCTTTAAAATAACTCATCTTTGAGCAAAATATTTACCATTTTTACATTCATGAAAATAAAAAATAATGGCTGAATAGCAGGCCGACCACAGAAAAAAAAACAAACAAAATAGGCGGGAAAGCGGCAATTCGGTCTTCGTTTATTTTTCTCATTTTTTCTTCAGCTAATTCGTGGTTTTATTTTTACTTTCCTCGTATTTGTAATGAAAAGCACAGTGTTCACCTCGGGTTAAAGACTTATTTAGTCCCTCGAACTATTGGCGCCCTCACTTCGTTCCGGGCGCCAAACCCCGTCTCGGGACTAAATAAGTTACTTTCAACCCTAGGATAACAATGTACTATTGTTGTTAAAGATGAAATAATTCATGAGCGAAAATTTACCAAGATAGCTAAGTAATATTGTATTTTTTACAGGTTTCGAATTTAGTGATTCTTCCTTCAAAAGGTTAGTTAGAAAATAATTTTATTTAAAGAAAATGTGTTATTCTTCATTACTGTAATAATATTATTAATTTACTTATTGGTAGCTCCTTGAGATAAGAAAAGGATCCTTAAAGAATTTAATATAAAATATAAACAGTGATTGATAATGTTAAATTATATTCTTAGTTTTAAATGACAGAACATGGAGGAATGCCTTATTTGCAGTGAAAACCAGAAAAGTAATTCCGAGCATATTGACCGGCTACCTCGAGCCCACTGCGCGTCAACTAATTTATTTACTTTGAGTCCATGCTGGCCCACTGCAGGGCAAAGGCCTCCCCTCCCACCTTCCACTCCTTGCGGTACAAAGCTACTTTCGGCCAGTCACTGAGATGATGGTCGAGCTCATCTCACCACCTCTTTCTGGGCCTGCCGCGCTGACGCTTTCCGTTTCTGGGAACCCAATTGGTCAACTTGCGCATAAATATATTTTTTTTCAGTGCAAGCTTTTCCAGCACCCTGCTTGTTTGGCCTAGGGTCTGGTCTGGGCCCCAGGGCCGCGGCGAGGGCCAACGACACCACGACGGCTGCGCCGCCAGCGCCAGCCAGACCAGACAATCCCTTCAGGAGGTTCGAGAGGAATCGTAAGTATAGATACATTGTAAGGATTTACTTTATTATAAGGACACCAACTAAAATGAGATTTTTCTAGCTTCAAACTTGATCGGAAATGGATGACCAACCCGAATGAAATAATATACTCATTTGCCCTACAAATGTGTCTCCTCGTGTGGCATGCCTCAAGATGAGTAAAATATCAAAATGTATATCACATCATCCAAATCCATATTTTGAACAGGGCTTTTTGCTTTCAACTAAATTTAAACATGGTCCTCGAATAAATGAACTAAACATAACGAATTTAGAAAGAAATAAAGAAAGAATAAAATGTATTTCCTTTGCATCACACAGTAAATACAAAATAAAAACAATTTGTAATTATGCTTGTAGTTCCCATTCTTATTCCGTCTGTTGGGACCTAGAGCGGTACGTTTGCGGTCTCGTGGATAAAACTACCTACCTACTCACCTAAATATTTATAGTAACTGTTCTAATCTGTATGTTTATTTGTTGCAGTGTTCGAGCTATGTAAGTATAGTCTTTGATTTATTATAAAAAAATAGCGTACCTAGTAGTAGATATTCTTTAAGGGCGCTTTGTTTTTAGCATCATGATGAGCTTCAGATTACTTATAGACCTGAGGGTCTTTCACTTTTCGCCTACACAATCGCTAATGGTTGTGAAAATATAATTGTGAAGGATTTTAGTACAGCGCCTCTAGCGGATGATAAGGAAACTAACGAAATGTCAATATAATCACTGTTAGCAGAGACTCATGATAGACTCTCTGGTATAACATAAATAGCATACGCTCACGACTAAATAGCAAACGGGGTAGTCAGAGGCACACTGATTGTTGCCGGTAAACGGAACATTCGGTAGCACAACATTTCACCGAGCGAAAATGAACCCAACGTGGTAAAGGGCGAGCTTACGGCCGTAATCCGGATTGCTTGGGGTTTTATCGGTGTTTTCTATCACCGGAGAGTTAACCGCAAATTTTACCATGAACACAAAGGTGTTCCGGCCAGTCTTCAACTCGGGACCACCCGGGATCCAAGCCAGTATTTAACCACTGGGCCACAACGCTCTCTGGTTGAACTCGAAAGATTTGGTAGAGGTCGGCCATAAACAGGAATCGAACCCATTTCTGAATTGTTCACTCAAATGAATTCATTGCAATTAAATGTTTAAGTTTGATTGTTTTTACCGATAGATAGACATCCACAGGGGGTCTGCCAACCCGACCAATCATGTTAGGTCAACCAATGCCAGCGAACTGTAGAAATGCCTAGTTTTTTCGGAAACTTTGGTCAACCTGAAGGATAGGTTAATGACCTTAATGTTTTGTTATGTTATAGTTTTTGGCAGTCCATGAGTCCAGACTACGAAACGAGACTCCAAAGAATTTAATCAGCTGAGAATGGATCAAAAGTAAAACTGAGTTTTTGTGCTGTATTTTGGTTTGATGTTAATAATAATAAATAAACTAGATTGTAATATATGAACTAGATAAATCTAAGTTAGTCGTTATTTTCGCCAACACGTTGTCTTCCCACCCACTATACTTCACCTAAATTATTGGGCTCATGCCCCTAACAATAGGTACTCCATTGTTCACCACCGATGATGCCTCAGAGTATAGTCTATAAGGCCTACCAATTGTTATAGATCTGCAGTAGCCAGTATATTGAAACTCAAAATAGTCGGTCGACTCCTAAGTTGATGATACATGGCTGCCAACCACCGTCCTTCTCCAGGGGTGACCTTGACCGCCATCTGGTCCCAAATTGAGCAAAGCTTGTCTGGGACTGAATGGAGTTTGTTTGAAGCATCTCAAAAATCTAGGTAACTGTTACTGTACGGTTACTTTTCTGAAAGATTACGTTCTGATACTAAGGGTGGGTTGCACCATCTGACTTTAACAATAACAAACATCCAAATTTCAGTTAAAGTACCGGTTCGGCCCAAAAATGACGTCAAATTGTCAAATTTGACAAAAACTATAACTTTCACTTCTACTATGGTGCAACTTACCCTAACTGTGCTTATTAAATAGTTGTAGCTTTTGGCAAAAAAACAATTTATCTGTATACCTTAATTTAATTAAGGATCATCCTGCAGCCATAGTTAATGTATTGCACTATTACAATAATAGAAATAATACTATTATTATTGCCGACGGAAGTGGTACAGTCAAGTTGGGTAACTTTGAATTTCAGTGTAACATTGAATTGTTTTTGAACAGTGAATTCAATGTTACACTGAAATTCAAAGTTACCCAACTTGACCATAAAGGAAAACACAGAAATAATTTATATATTAATTTAATCAGACTCATTTCACAACATAAATGAGAAATCATACATGCGATTTATTTTACAATATCAGTCGATTCTTACAAAACAATAGGCTACACGACTCACACTGTAAAACAAACCGGGGACTACACGACACACAGTGTCGCAAAACAACATTAAATAGATAAAATCGACAAAACGGCTAAGTCTGCTTAGATCAGCAAGTGACTATAAACGTAACCTACTATCACAAAATGTGTAAGGTTTATAACTAAGTTATAAGAAAAGGGAATAGTTGATAGAGAGAGAAAGATAGGTACAAACCAAAATAGTGCCCAATGAGTCTTATGACACGACATGTAGAGTTCAATTTTCACAGACTAGAAGAGTCTGTGATTAGATTCTTAGCTATCAAGTTACAACACTGATAATTCAACAGCAATAACGGTCCAGAGATTGTCCTTACAAGCAAAATTGCCTTTGAAATAGTCGTCGCCATACGCGAACATCTTTTCAAAAGCGTCCTTATCACATTATATTTAGGTTACGTTTACTTTCCCGATCCAATCAAATACCAGCATTTGCCATGAGCGTTCTTATGTACACACACATCAGTACAACTGACGACTGACACATCCGAACACATTGGAATAATTCGAGCGTCGCCCACATTCATAAATAAGACTGGAACCCAAATGCGCAAACTAAAGATGATTCCTAACCGCAACTATTTGTATGTATTCACTCGCACAGTACCAAAGGGTACATTGTCTCTGTCACACACGTCATGTTTACAGCTCGTCGTGATCCTCCTGGAACAAGGGAATTACATTCGTTATAAAAAACACTTCATTTTTTTTTATTATTGTTTTTAGCATTTTCCATGCAATATCTTTTTACTAAAGATCTGAAAACCAGAAAAACACTTAATTGTTCAAAGCATTCATTGACTGTTACAGTCATTTAAATTTAAACACAAGGTGGCAAGAGCCTACCGCTGTTTCGAGGAAAGTGGCGGAAAGACAGTAAAAAATGTGGTCACGTCCGCATTTCAAATAAGGGTTCGCAAAATGCTGTGGTGGCTTCCCAATGCAAGCTTCAAAGGACCAGTTCACCATAAGCCCTTGAATTTACCAGGTAGGTACAGTAAACGACAATAGTGTCTATGCACTTTTGACCCATGTCACATAAACTATGATTCAGTTGTTATAGAACATGAAGCAACTGACAGATTAGCCAGTATGGTGCTTTAGTAATAAAGCGCAGGATTGTACAGACGCCTTCAGATTTAAATGTTGAGAAGATGTCTACTGAGATAGATCACGTAAGTCAAAAGGCGTCCCTACATAATATTAATGATAATTTCTAAGTTAATGTTCAGAAGGAGAACTCACAACTGGCAGGGCCTGGTCGGGTTCGTCGTCGAGGTCCTCATCGTCATCATCCTCAGGCTTCTCTGCCTTTTCCTTCTCCCTCTCAGCCTCGTCTTGTTGACTCTTCATCTTCTTCTCACCCTCCTGGAAAGAATGATAAATTCTTCAGACAAGAGCTCTAATAGAAAAAAAACTGTTTAACTTTAGTACATTTATTGATTCTGAAACATGGCTCAATTCGATAAGTTCAAGGTGAGATCAAGGCTGCAAATTGATTGAATGTTAAAACAGACTTGAATTTATTTTCACCAATACTGGCAGCATCAAAATGATATAGTAGAGTATGGAGTGGATTAAAATTGTTTTTGTCAAACATTCAATACTTCATTGACCACTATGTTAGCACACATCATTTTGGAGTTGAATGTACAGTCGGGGAAAGAAAGAGTTGACCACCCTAAGATCTGTTTTTCCTTGCTCAATGATGACATTGAAAAGATCAATTGGTTCAACTGTCAATCGTGAAGGAACATACGTCTAATCGAATTTTAGTTTTATTGTCAGACTGAGTTGACACTCAAACACAATAATGTAATGTATTTAGTGGAGATTTCCTCTCAAAGTTCCATCAGGTGAAAAAAATCTAGGAAATTGAATGGATAAACAAGCTAATTATCTCACCTGGGTCTTCTTAATAGCTTCTCCGACCGCCTTAGCCGCCTCAAGATCGTCAGTGAACAGGAAGTTGTCGAAGATGGTGCCCGACTTGACCTGCCACAGATCCAACCCAACGGCACAGAGCTCATCGCGCTTGTATAGGGTCGCGTCCGCGGTGTACTCGGGGTTGTCGATCTCGGGGTGCACCCAGGGGCCTTTGTAGGCGGGGTTGTCGATCTGAAACGAAGAGTAGGTTAGATAGTGGAATAATTATGATAAGCCTTTTTTTCTTTATGGATATCTCTTTTGGAGAAGAAATTACAGTTCTGTGAAAAAAAAAATAATTGCGGGACTTGGAATGAGCAACAGTGTCGCCCGGGACTTGTAGATTACCAGTCATTTCAGTAAGTTTTCAGCGTTTTCTACATGTCCTGGACACAACGAGCCGGGCTTATTGAGCTCTATTAAGGACACTGCCATTAAAATAAAAATTACATATCAGACAATACCAACTTACGATTATTATTAGATCTTATTTAGATCTTAATGACTACAAATCAAATTATTGAATTAACATCATTAAGTTATAGAATTAATATTATTATTTCATTACTAGCGACCGCTCGCGACTTCGTCCGCGTGGACTAAAGTTGTTAAAATATTTTTTTATAAATAGTAGCCTATGTATCAGATGTATAAGCTATATTATTCTCAAATGCACATTCAAAACCATTAGGTAGTTTTTTCGTAAAAGAGCAACACGTCTCATCCTTATCCACACATAACTTTCACATTTATAATATTAGAAGGATTAAATTTGAAATATGACTGTTTCTACGATTTCCATCAGTACAGAATGAAATTAAAATCAGGAATAGGCCACGCCTCATTCCGGTAAAGAGAGAACATACGACAATGATTAGTCATACTAGTTTTCGCGCATCGAACATAAAAAGGCACATAGAAAAATGACAGTAGGAAGGGCGTTGACCGATACTTGTGCAATAGGCGGCGAACACGTGAACAGCCGTTAGAGGTGAACAAACTCTAATAAAATCACCGCGACGTGTATTAGTCGCTAGTTAGCAGACTCGTGGTAATTTTGTCACGTCTATGACGTATATCAAACAATGGAAACTCACAAATAAATAAATATATCAGAAACATCTCACGAAAAGATCGGCTGATCCCGGACTAAATAGAGCTTGTACTATTGATGTCAAAGTTCCGCTAAACATACTTTTAAACAAATGTTTGTCCTGGGCGGGAATCGAACCCCCGGCATTTGTCGGTTTAAATATTGCACCAATTATTCATTCAAACTGGCCAAACATACGACTGAACGTGAATTATAAGGCCTAATACAGATTGTCAAAAAACTATGACTAATGATGATTAAAACATCGATGGGTGAGAACCCGGCTGCCTGGCTGGCAAGATCAATAACTAATTGTTACGACACGAGGCTTTTTCAGAGCGACACGATGGAAGGTTGAATTTACCTTTCCTGCTAACTTCAATAATTCCATAGAAACATGATTCTAAATCGCGATAAATCTTTATCGACCCACATTTTACAAGTTACTGATACTGATTTAGATTACCTACATTGATAACGAAGATTAAATACTAAAACTTTATACTTATTTTTTCCAAAGATCCGAAAACCAGAAAAAGACATTCGGTCTTGGCTTCAGGCCGGAATCGAACCCGCGTCTTTCGTAAACCGGGCGAATGTGGTTTTCTGGTTTTCGGATCTTTTGGTTTTTGGTAAAGATACTGTATAGAAAAATGCTAAAAATAATACTAACACACTTTTTTTTGTTTTATGTAGCGAAAATGAAAAATTCTTGGTTTTATGAACTGTTACTCTAGTATGCAGAAAGTGAGAGTTTCTCACGCAGTAATGCATAGTCAACAATGTAAGCCGGTGAAGTAAGTGAAAAGATATCACTTGGGGAAGTATGATGATGATAGTTGAGCATGCCGACAAACTCATGCCGTCTCGTAAATAACATGCTTTATCTATAGAACTGAAAGAGACGGCACTACTTTCAAGGAGTGCTCATCTGTAGACGTTTGTGAATGCGAGTGATAACGATCCATAGAAATCAGTAACGCCGCTTGCATTTCACAGATGAAGTCTGCGGTCCTTGAACCTTAGAAGCGCGTCCTGATTAGGCAAACAGTGAGTGGCTGACTGTCCGCTAACTGACTCTGAGAGGACGATCTGCGCCGCTGACCGCGCGCAACATTCGCTGCGAATCAGTCGCTCACTGAATGGGTCAGCAAGTGAAACGTCGCTAACTGCATGCATAAGTCGCTGTATGGACACTTCATCTAAAATGCATAGTTAGGCATACTGGTAGCAAACAGTTCGCCTAAGGACGCGCTGTAACTGGTGAAAGCACATAAATAGTCTAGAAGTAAAAACCCTACCTGTTTAGGAGCCCAGACGCCCTTGTAGTCAGGGTTGTCGATCATGGGTGGTTCCCACTCGCCGTCCATCTCATCGTCCCAGTCCTCGGGCTTGGCAGCATCAGGGTCGGGGATGTGCTCAGGTTTGTCCCAGTCCTCGGGTTTGGAGTCGTCGGGGTCAGGGATGGTCGCGCGGTCGTCCCAGTCTTCAGGCTTCTTGGCTTCGGGGTCCTGGGGAGGTGCGACAGGTCAATTCAGGCCTTTCTTCAGGACTAGTAGTAATCTATACTGCTTGAATTACTATTGGTTGATTTTCTTACTAACATAGATTTTAAGGAAAATTTATACATATTTGGATATTGCACCGAAATAAATGATTTTTTATTCAATTTTATTTCATGCCAAGTTTGTATTTTAATTTTTAAATAATACGATATGAGGGCACTATACTAACATTACTCAATAAATTAGCAAGGTAACATAATCATTGAACTTTAATTTATCTATAATTAAGCACGTCAACTGCATCTCACGCTACCCATTTCCTCTCTCCTTGCTTTATTGCAATGAATTGTAATTTGGCAAAAGTGAGAAGGAAAACGAATGTGTAGTTTCGATGTGTCGTCGCCTGTACATGCCTGCCCTATAAATAGTGATTCCTATAAAATTCAACATCAACGTATCATTTGACAAACAAATCCCAAAGCGTCCCCAGTCAGACACCTACCTTGATCTTCTTAGGCGGCAGGAAGTCCCAGTCAGCCTCCAGGTCTCCAGACTCCACCTTCTCATTGTCGATGAGCACCTCGTAGGTGTTGTCAGGCTTCACGATCAGTGTGTACAGGTGAGTGTAGATGTCGTCCTTGCAGCGAATGTCCTTCTTGATGAGGTGGTTCTTGCCCTTGTAGCTGAAGATTACGTGCACCTGGGGACAAGGGTTTGCTTACTTAGTTAATGCGCAAAGGGCTCGAATAGGACAAATCAGAGTTCGTCATATTGCTTGATGCTTTGAAACAGTAAATTCGGATACATAACAGGTCATTCGTCATAAAGTTGGAAAATGACTGTGTTAAGGCCACGCTGTTTAAGTAGCAGTGGGCTAGGCACATTACGCGAAGTACTGATGGCCGTTGGGGCAGAAAAGTTCTGGAATGGAGACGCAAGGTGGGCGGATGACCTGATGAAGGTCGCAGGATTTCGGTGGATGCAGGCCGCTCTGGAAATCTATGGGGGAGGCCTAGGTTCAGCAGTGGACGTCATACACACCAGGTGATGATGATGATATCAGCACTACATAATCATTAACCCATTTCGGTCTACAGTTTGACATAGGCCTCCACTAATTTACCGCTTGATGCATTCACTTCCTGCCTAGTCACTAATCTATGAATTTCGTCTACACTTCGTTGCAAAGACGCGGTCTCCACTCAAAAACACGCTTACTAAGGTTCTGCGGCATATTTGGCGGAACCCACTGCCACTTCAGCTTGCGCCGAGAGCTATGTCAACGTAAACGAAATCAATATCTGCCCGATAATCTCATTGAACATTTTAGGCTTCAAAGCGGAACAATAGGAAAAGCAAAGCTGGCAAACTGCCAGCATGCATTTATTCTTTCCTAGTTATAATTTTTACTTGATTGCACATACAGGTCATCGATCAAGTATAGACACGTTGACAGTTCCTATCACCTTATATCAATGCACTGATAGCTTATTTCAGCTGACAATTTAGCTTCAGGTGAGCTTGGGTGACTACTATATGCTACAAGTATGCAGCTGGGTTTGGAAGGCTTCATCTGATGAATTGACCTATGAATTTTCCATCGCTTACTAAAATAATAACAGCCGATTACTCAACCAGTCATCATGACCCCTAGGCGTTATTAAACTTCGGGAATCCAATGTCATTTCCTTTATCATTAGTTTACTAAGTAGGTACTCGTTTATTTTTAACCCCAGTCAAATATAAGACAAAGAAGGACTTTGAAAGCAAGCCAACACGTGTCATTAACTTCACAACATTTCTTAATTTTGACGTTAAAATGCACATCGTATTGTTTTGTCTGCTCCTTAATCTCTATTTCCTTTGTAGTCATTGATAGTTAGTGCTGATTTTTCAATGCCGAATAGTGATGAAACCGCACTAGATGAACGCTACTGACGGTTTTCAGTAGAGTTCAGAGTTCAACTCTAATACGAAAGTCGCAACGACCACCTCTGCTACCGGTTTTTAAACGGATCACAGATTTGTTACTGAATTGAAAGCTTGGTGTAAAGGCATATTTCTTAAATTACTGTTTTTTTTAAACTGAATTAAACGCTAGGTGTAAAGGCTAATCAGTTTGCAAAAGAAGCAGCATTTCCCGGAACTGGTTATGAAATAGGGTTGGTAATCAGCTAATTACAAGTTTCCCCTTAATTGGAATAAGTGGATGATGGCTGACCTTTATTAATAATTTGTAAATCTCAGTCTAAAAACCGCCCGTTTTAGTCAGTGGCTTTGAAAATGGACGGTAACGCGTTCCGGTTCGGGAAAAGTTTTTCTTACAAAAAGACAAAACCCGTAGGAAGTATAATTTGTAGTCAGGTGGTAGATACTTTACTGATTCTCATCACGACTGTCATTGAGGTATTCCATAAGATATTGTTACGCTCTAACAATAGATAGGTTTGTGAATAAGTGGACTAGGTAGGTGACTTTGATCTCAAAGAGACCTTCGTTGTTTGTTCAGATGGTGTTAAATAAAAAAATAAGCTATTAAAAATTATGAATGTGACCTTGCAAGTGGTTGTACAATATGTTAATAACTTCTTTGTCTTCACAGATGTTCAACATATTTACATAAAATGAACCAAAAATATTTTTATCAATTTTTAAGTATTTTTTAAGAAGAAGGAAATATAATTTCGCTTTCTATTGTGACAGCAATAAGTAAAAATAGTTATGTTTAAATCTAGGTAAAATGAAAGACTATAAATTAAACTGTATAATTTTGTTAATTTTGAAGAATAATCACTAATCTTTTTTTAATAATACAGTAAATACAAAAATCATGTAATTTTGAACAAGCTCTAACGTGACGAACTGAAACATGCATCCAATAAAGATAACAACTGGTTTCAACGGTAATTGTCACCGGCAGTAACATGTAAATGACTACTGATAATGTAGGAATCGAATAAAAATGTTTCAGCCACAGGTACTTGATAACAATCTAACACCAAGGTTACTACGGCATTAGAGTTTTAAATTGTTGCCAACTGTTCAGAAATGATAATATTCAATATTAGCATAACATACACTACTTTATTTCAAACAGGGTAGTCAGAGGCACATGGTGAGCTAAATATTCAGGAACTCACATTTCGCCGAGCGAATTTAAACCCAACGTGGCAACTTGGCAAGGGACAAAGCTCAGCTAGCTAATTGTACAGAAGCTCCCACATCAACCTTTACAAAACCATTGCAAAATGGGTCTTACGGCAGCAGCATAAGGTGCCCCTATGTAAAGGTTGATGTGAGCGCCTCTGTACATTGAACAAAGTACGTGTTCTGGCTAGATTTGAATATAGGATGACACGTGTTCTTAGCCAGTGTTTAACCACTTTGCCATGACACTCTCATTGTCATCAATATTATTCAATATTGTTATTTATTTTTTTAATAACCCTCTAGCTAGATCCCACAGCTGGGCAAAGGTCTCCCCCAAGCTCAATATTGTAAATTACTTAAAATATATTCACTGGTTGGTGTAAAATGAACATGGCATTGCAATTTATGGGCACTATTCAGTGTAGCTAAACTAAAAGCAAAGACTTGTGGCAGTTGGGTGTCATAAAGTCATCTATAATCTATATCACCGACTGTCATGAGTCTTTGTGTTAAGTATATTCTGAAATAATGTCTTCTTGCAAACCTTAACCTAGAACGTACGATCCCAATAAGATGGTAACATTGACAGTTCTTCCTTAAGCCACTTGAGATTGCAGTAAGGCAGTTCATCGCCCTGAGTAAAGTAGACTACAAGTCATGTAAGACTCATTATTATGACATACAGACGACATGTTCTTTTTGTGTTTAGAGCTTGAGTCATAAAAAATTCAGTTGAAGCTTATCTGTTTTATTAATTTAGATGTTTGAAAAGGGTGATTAACATTGTCAAAGACAATTTTCTAGATCACCCAGACCTTTTTTTACCAAACTTGAGCCATAATAATTCAGCTAAAGCTCTTTTAGATCTCTTTTAGATTAAATTAGACATTCTTTAGAAGATATATTTATTTAAAATAACAACACTGGCATTTTTCAGTTGTACTAGAATTTTTGTATTAAATCAACTTATCTAGTTAGAAAATTGTCTTACCTTCTTGGTGCCAGGTCCGCAGATATCAGGTCCGAACATGATCTCGTATGGAGTCTCTCCGTGCATGTCCTTCTGGTCAAGCTTGCAGTCGAAGACCTTGAGGTATCCACCTCCGCAGTCGATCTCTTGCTCATGCTTGACGGAGAACTGGACCACCAGGGGCTTGCCTTCATTGCTGAACGGCTTGAACTTGCGGGAGAGCGCGTAGAAACGGGCGTCCTCTGATGATTTCAGACCTAGGAGACAGTTGGATGTTTGAAAATATGCATCTTTCTGAATATAATTATTTAAACGACGTTCAAATGCTAAGTGCCTGTGAAAATATGACTTCATGGCCTTTTAAGTCATTTTGACCTCAAATTATTTTTTTGGTTCCTTATTACCTGTACCTAAGTAAGTTGGGTGGTGCCCGTCATGATTTGAATGGACAGGTTCTCCTCTTGGAATGTTTGGCTTCTAAAGTAATGTTCTTCTATGTAAAATTAGTTAGTCAGGCCAATGAATAATAATTACAATGGGTAACATACCTTTATCTTCTTCTGGGTCATTGTAGAAGCTTCCAGCCGTAAGTTTGAATTTACCGAATTCTTTACCAGGATGCTCACTGTAAACCCAGTTGGATTCCCATGAATCTGAAATGAAAACACAATTGTCCGGTAAGAAAACTCCAAAATAAGCCGGCCGGGTTCTGAGAATCGATAGCTTAGCACACGCGGCGAGACGCCCGGCGCTTCTCAAGACACGTAATACTATCTCTATCAAAATTTTCTGAATAAAATAAAACTCACCGTCTGGGAACTTTTCCTCGAAAAACACTTCACAATTTACTGAATAAATTGCCAGTAAACTGACAACGGCTAATACTAGAGATTTCATTTTTGATTCACAATGACACTGCTTCACTCGCGAAAGACTAGCCACGAATAACTTGAAAAATTAGCGAATTCCCTAATAATACTTCGACCGGTTTGTTGATGCCGTGTTTCACGCTGTCTTACTCATACCTCGCTCATTAGCGTAAGGGCAAAAGAAGCAGCTATATAAAATAATTGCTTCTCATAAATGTGTAAAGGAGTCAGCGCTACAAACGCGTCACCATTAAAATCGGTACGTGTGATAGAGACAAAATCCAACAACTTTCGCCTCTTGACGTAGTACTACGACAGACAGATGGAAAGCTGTAATTGGTCCAACGTCGACGAATAAGAATTGAACACACTTGTCTATTTTAATGAATCATCTGGCGGCAGATTTAAATAATATGCGAAAATATTTTTGGTCATTAGTTTTTCACCAAATTTAGTTGATATGCATGGAATTTGGCTGGGATTTGAAGTCAAAATAAGATAAACTGCTTAGAGAATGTGTTGATATGCAAAAATACTGCATACAATATAAACAGGGAAATATACAGCTTACGAGAATCAAGTATTCGCGCCATTCATGAGTGCACAATGCACATGGAAAGGAAAACGAGAGGTCAATAGCATCTCTCTGTAGCACGAAAGAGATAGGATGCACCATGTTACGTGAAGTTACGTGGATGGATTTACGTGGTGGTTGTAGAATGTCGATAAGTAGTAAGTACCTACCTAGTATTGCGTATTGACGAAAATAAGTAGATAGGTTTTCTGTGGTATGCATTGATAAGAATTATTGAATAGTTTAATTTACAGACATAGTTACATGAAAGCTGACGTGTACTTAACATAAAATAATGTATTTAACTTTCACTCATTTGCTACTTGCGTTTTAATTTCGTCCTAATTTGTATAATTACTAAGGCAACTAGGTACCTACTTAGCTAATCATTTCAAATTACAATGCGTTTAGTTTAGTAGGGTAACTTATCTCGATAAAATGACACATCTCGAGCAAGCACGGCTAAATTTTTGCGTGTGTCGTGCGATTGGGTGGCGGGGCGAACGGCGAATCGACGAAATAGGGTACCTAAATACCAAGGTACTTGACCACTCTAAACATATTGACCATAATCAGGCAACTGACATTTGATTAGAGAGAACATCATTTTGGACTTTAGGACCTTATCCTAAAGCCCACTGATTTGAGGTTCATATTTATTATTTTTAACAACGTACCTACCTAAACATAGCAGTGCATAGATAGAAATTGATACCCATACCTCGAACGAACGAAGCAAATCTATTTTTATTTTTACCTACGAAGACGAAAACAACCTTCGTATTGAAGGTATTGACATATTGAAAATCGTTAGGCATTAAAAAAATACTTGGGACGGTTCAGAATTAATTTTATTGGTAATTATTTGTAAGCATAATTTTGAATAAGTTTAATGTACAAAATTAAGTACATAACAGCTATAAAAAAACACTCTTATAAAGCTTTCCGGTTATTCAAAGTTCCTGCGTTCCTAAATGCATTGCACCGGGCGCCGAGTAGTGCCAAAAAAATTGTCAATTAAACCTATCCTTTTTAGACAGTTGCACACTGTTGCACAGAATAGTAGAGAGCGTCGTGGCCCAGTGGTTAACACTCTGACGCTGGCTCAAGCCACTTGTGCCGACTTCAAATCTGGCTGAAATACCTACTCAGTATGGTTCTCTATTGTGTCTCATAAAATTTTTGGCCATAATTTAACGTGTCATAATGTTTTCTGACATAATTATCATTTGTCCGAATGATAGGTAGCCCTAATTTACTGTCTCATAATATCACTTGCCCTAAAATCATAATTCCGAAATGTTATATGTCCTAAAATTCTTTGCTATAACTATCACAATCTATAACATTTATAACACCTAAAATCTTTTCTCATAATAGTGTTTAGTCCTAAAGTCTCTTCTCATAATATATCGAGCACTAAAATCGAAATTGCATAAATGTTAATAAATGTCCTAAATATTATTTGCTATAGAAATTGCAATCGATAATTTGCAAAAAAACATCGGTTTTCTAATCATCAATTCATCGGATTCACCTTCCTCATTCAGCATGCAAGCAAGCATGCAGCACGCAGGCAAGCATGCAGTTATGCAGCATGCATTTTATTTTAGGGTTTGAAAAAAAAATAACTAACCCTCGAATTCGGACTTACATTGTTATAATAAACCACCATTCGGACAAACATTCATTATGTCAAATCATACTTAGACCAAGTGATTTTATAGCTAGTAAAATTAGGACGTCTAATTACCTATCACGTCCATGTCGGATCCGCCCTCGGCATTCACCATGTAAACAAGCATGCAACATGCAGGCAAGCATGCAGGCACGCAGGCAAGCATGCAGCACGCAGGCAAGCATGCAGCACGCAGGAAAGCATGCAGCATGCATTTTATTTTAGGGTTTGAAAAAAAAATAACTAACCCTCGAAGGTTAAGGCGTGAGCTGCGCTCACGCCTTAACCTTCGAACCTATCACGTCCATGTCGGATCCGCCCTCGGCATTCACCATGTAAACAAGCATGCAACATGCAGGCAGGCATGCAGCATGCATTTTATTTTAGGGTTTGTAAAAAAATAACCAACCCTCGAATTCGGACTTACATTGTTATAATAAACCACCATTCGGACAAACATTCATTATGTCAAATCATACTTAGACCAAGTGATTTTATAGCTAGTAAAATTAGGACGTCTAATAATTATAGCACTCAATTTTATAACACAAAACCATTATAGTTGTAGACGATTAGGTAAAACAAAGTTTCGTATACGAGAGCATTATGGATAGTGATGATTATAGAAAACGCGTTCGGGATATCGATTTTCGGACGTACGATATTCGGAGAAGAAAGGGACTACCACTCAGTATTAATTGTAAAAATGAATACTGAGTAGACATTTATTTATTTATTTAAAAAATATTTCATTGAACACAGGCTCTATTTGTTAACTAGGTACCTGAACAATCTATCATCATGATGTATGGTATTTGATACCTGTTCAAGAAATATTTTAATTCAAACGAGATCTCTATAATATCCAGTTTTGAAAGAGAATGTAAGTGTGGGTATGTAGTAGGTATACGTAATACTTTTACATTCTCTTTTTGGGTCGGTTATTTAATATGGATCGCATATTAAATAACCGACTTATGGACTTTACCGAAACATTGTAAGAGAGCACTGACTATAGTTTTGGTATTACTAGTCGTTAAACAGGGTGGCCTTGCACCACCTCATAGTTGAGGTTAGGCCTGTGCCTAGCATGTAAACAGGGTTATTTTTGTAGGGGGCGTGGCTGGCTACGAGGGATAGGAATAAGTAAAATGCCCTAAGGAGTTTTCACGAGCCAAGTTCGGATTTGCTCGTGTGCCGTTCGATGTGCACATCCAGAATGCAACACCAGGAATCGAACCCGCTAGTTTTGTAAAAAAAACACAGTGTAGATACTCTTCGCCATCTGGTAGTGTTCCTTTAAAGTATAAAATTCTAGGAAGAACATTAAAATGGTGAACTAAAGGAAAGGTGTTTTTGCACCAAGCTATTGTGCAAAAGAATATCATAGTATTATTCCCTCTAGATGCGATAGGAGGCTTGAACAACTTTACTATGGAATCAAACACAATTTTACAGTTTCATAAACACAATTTTATTATAACTCTGTCACAGTTCAGGTATAGGTAAGAGATAGATGACTATCTTACCTTATATACAAAATATAAATTGTATTTTTAAATACATGTTTTAAAAACCTGCAACAAAGTGTTGCATATTTTCATAATTCTGAGCACATTTTTCCTTAGGCTAAAGAGAAAAATCTTCTTTAAAATCATACTCATCTTTTTTGCTATAAGTCGTCAAGGTGACATTTTCTAGCACGTTCGCTAAGTTGACTGCTTGCTTTTCATGTCTTGCCAGTTTCTTCTTGTCTTTCTTAAATTGCTGTTTTCTTAACTTATTCAGTTTTGTGTTGCCTTCAATTTGCATTTCGGGGTCTGATTTCTTGTTTCGATCGTTTGGTTTGGTGGTTTTGTCCAATTTCGACCTTATATTGACGGTTTTAGGGAGTATGCTGGATTCGTCTTCGTCGACTTGCATGCCGTCGTTTAGAGTGACTGGGCCTGTGCTTGTTATCTGTGGATAAGAAAATATTTAAATGCATTTTCCGTTGGAGTTGGGAGTAATTTAGGAAGATTATTATTTTTATTTAATCTCTGCTCATTTTGGAGCTAGTCAGCGCTGTGTGGAATAATGTCCAGTGATATATTTGATGGCCGTTCTTATTATCCAAGACGGTTATCAAGTCGAGTAATGTTATTAAATTAAAAAATATATATGACTGGAAGTTGAATGTGCGAAGTTGAAGTGGGAGTGGGCAGGACACGTCATCCGAATGCATCCATGCAAATGGTCTCAAATCGTCACCCTGTGGCAGCCTACAGACGGTTTTCGTTGCAGGGGAAGGCCCAGAAAACGTTGGAATGATGATTTGAGACATCATGAGAAAAATTGGCAGAGCCTGGCACGGGATCGGGAATGTTTGGATATGATTGGGAGAGACCTTTGCCCAGCAGAAGGATGATGTAGGTTAGAAAAAAAAACCTGGACATTCCAGACAGCTGCATCTGCCCCAAATTAGGCAAAGCTTGCTTGTGGTTTGGGATACCAGTTAACAAATAAACATCCAGAAATACTTTTCTTTGTAAATACATACATAACATACGCAAGATACCCCCAGACCGATACAAACAGCAATGTTCATGTACACGAAGGTTTGTACTTGCGGGAATCGAAACCGCGACCTCTGGTATAGTAGCAAACTTCTTATCCATTTTACCAAATCGATCGTTTTTAGTAAGATTATTCTCTTTTTTTACGGATTTAACAAACGTATATATATTGCTTTGTATCTGTTATGTTTTAATAGTACTACAACATATGCTTTTTGGCTAGTGGTTCATCAAAATGCGTTTCTAGCTTAGATGTTCTGAATGATATCAAAGACGTAGATAGGTTAAGTCAGTACTGACGCGAAGACAAAAATTGTCCCCTGGCGTGCGTACCTATAATTTGACCGTGTGTACAAAATAGCATGATTATTTACTAGAGCGTAAATGAGACAGATACATATTGCGCAGTGTCTTCTCAAACTGTCAATGCTTTTGCTTTGCTCAGGTGTTCCAAGTTCTGATATCGGGTGCCACTTTTTAGCACAATTAGTAACCTACCTACCTATTTTTTTCATTATAAAATCATTGGTGACATGAGTTGTGTTCCCTACTAACCTTAACAGGTTCCACGTCCGAGGCATGCGCATTGAGCGCAGCAATGGCCTCCGTCTCCATCGCTTCAAACGAGTTGATGTCGAACTCCTGCGCCGATGACGTCACGATCTTAGCGTCCAAGTGCACCTCCGACTCTACGGACACCGGCGGCTCTGTGAAGTAGCGGACCTGAGGACAAACACAAAGATTTTAAACTGAAGCTTTAATTTCTCCGTTTGCATTTATACATTTTTTTCAATTGAAAGAAAGAAAAAACGTTTATTGATTACAGACATTGCAACAACATAAACAAACAGAACAAATTGGTTAGAGAAAAATAAAAACAACAAAAGAAACAAAAAACACCAGACAACAGTGTCACGATGTTCAAAATTAAATGCAAAAAATGAATTATATTATTTAAAATTTATATTGTAATAAAGAATAAATCTTTTTTTTTCTGGAGTGGTGGTTTTGTATGACAGGTCGTTTCTTTATGAGGAATGATGGCTAGCTTACATGTCAACTTGTGAAAGAAAAAAAAACCTACTCCTTAGTATGCGATAATCAGTATTCAGTACAGAGGCGCACACATCAACCTTTACAAAACCATTGCAAAATGGGTCTAATGTCAGCCGCATAACGTGCCTTTATGTAAAGGTTGATGTGTGCGCCTCTGTACATTGTGGATCTATGGAAGAAACGAGATAGATACCTTGCCGATATTCCAGTCATTGAGAAGTATCCTGGCAGCGGCTTCCTGGTCCGGTACACCACCTTTCTTGAATCTACCCATGCGAGACGCCAGACTCGCGAAGAACTCCTATAAATAAAGAACGGTTGTTATTTTATAACTCAAACTAACGTATTCATTAAGGGAGAAATAATTTTGATGTAAGAGATTAACATTCATAAAAATTCCATGTTGCACAGTGTCGTCTCAAACTGTCAATGCTTTGGTCAGGTGTACGAATAGTTCTGATTTCGGATGCCACTTTTTAGCACAAGTAACCTATCTACGTCTTTTTAATTATAATATCATTGCTCACGACTTTATCCCACACGGGCTAGTCAGAGGCACATTGATTGTTGCCGTCATGGTGAACGGAAGCCCACATTTCCCCGAGCGAATTTGAATCTAGGGTATTATCGCCGTTATTCGGGTTTCTTGCGTTTATTATCGATGCTTTTTAAAAATAAAACAATATTGTTGAAGTCAATGGCAATGTTATTGAAACAATTGACTTACCTGTGGCGTGTTAAACTCAGGCACAGAATAAAGATCAACTAGAGTGTGTTTGTTGGCCCTCTGCAGAATCGCAGTAGCGGGGGTCACGGGGTCCTTGAGGCTGGCCACTCGGACCGCGTTCTTCAGCGCTACGGACGCGTCAGAACCCTCCCCCGATTGGAACACTATGCCGGGACTGTCTAGGATCTTTATTTTTGAATCTAGTTGCACTGTTTGCATTTGTCTGGAATCAAACAAAAGCTAAAATTAAAAACATTATCGTCTTACCCCCTTATTTATAAAAACAGCGCTTCAACAACACATTAACTTTTGTATCACTTTGTCACTTTCATTAATGTTGCTGAAGCAATTTGCAAGTAAGTGTCATAACGCACCCTTAGAATGAAAGTGACCGAATCCAAAAAACTCAATTTGTGGGAAATGAGCATGAAAGTTTTCAAAAAAGTGTAGTCTTGGATACAATTTACTATATCTCTTTAGTGTTCCGTCGCATACGATTGATTTCAAGCAGAATTATTGATTGGTCTTTTGAGTTAACAGTGGCAGAGTATTTTTTTTAATTATACTATATTTAATATATAATTAGACATAAAATATAAAGTAGCTCTAAATTGGGTCACTTTATTATAAAATAATTTTGTATCTGATTATATTTTTTATGAATTAAGTCTGTTTATGACGTATATTGCAAATGAATACTATAACATAATTTAGTTTAGATACAGACCTATATCGTATAAGGTCACTTTATGCCAAGAAAACTTGAACTTACCTTTACCGTATTTTTGCAATAAACAGACACTGTTCGAGCTCCGCCTGTGTATTACATTTCCAATCGCAAGCACCGCCGACTTAAAACTAGTTCTGCCTCTTTCACACAAAATGCATCCATGAAAAGCAGGAAGAGTAAAAGAGACCGAAGTATGCGCTGCCCTGTTTTTACTTAGAGATAGGTCACTTTTTCTTTACAGGGTTATGGAGCATGCTTTATAAGGTCAGTTTATGGTAAAATCGAGTGTAACAGGAATTTTGAGTTAAGTCACTTTCATTCTAAGGGTGCGATAACACGTCAATTGCTTAAACTTTACTTTAGCGTTGCGTTCGTTTTTATGAAGGAGGGTGTTAGAATTGGCATTTGAATTTTTTACCATTTAAATAAAGCATACCGGCAGGTTTAATAGTATAATCTATGTAGATGTCGATTATGCTACAAAACCCAGGCCTTGAGCCAGCTCAGTTGAGACAGTGAAACAGCAACAATCGCCGATGTAAAGCCACGGACGCCGGGTTGCGAATCGGATTGGTGACCTACACTGTAATTTAGTGATGTATTTTGCACACATCGCCGTGTTTTGCGAGTTACGTCAAATAGTTGGTCGCTAGATGTCAGTCGTTAAGCCAAGTCAGGGGCCTTAGGTTGGCTTGATAACATCTGACAGAAAGGTTTATCTAATTGTTTTTGTAATGTATTTTTTATTGTATTCTTGCAAATAAATGTTGTTTGTTTATTGAACCATTTAAAAA
Source organism: Udea ferrugalis (assembly GCA_950022985.1). Lineage (NCBI taxonomy): Eukaryota > Metazoa > Arthropoda > Insecta > Lepidoptera > Crambidae > Udea > Udea ferrugalis. The sequence continues at coordinate 4,189,442 of OX465521.1, forward strand.
AGCGACAACGTTAAAAAGACCAACATACTTAGTAACTCCCGGAGTGCTCCCAACATTGCAAGCCTTGGATCTGTTGAGACTGTTGATAATGGAGCTCTTGCCCACGTTGGGCAGACCGACCACGCCCACTGTGATGGTGGTCTTGATGCCTTTGTTCCGGCAGTAGTTGCCCAGGATACTCATTAGGAGTTCTGCACCCACACATGCTGATCCTGGAAAGAACAGTGGGAATTATTTAAAACCTGTGAATGAAGAATGTTTGTGAAGATGATGAAAGATTATGAGGAAACGGAAAATGTCATTGGCGGTTTTTGCAGATAGTCAAATGGCAAGCATAGTTAATCTATTTTAATAATTTGATGATGAATTAATGCCTGCGGTTTTTAGTGAATAAGTAAGGTATTCTGGTAGTTAGGTATTAGGTATTCTTAGGTACACTGTATTCAGTGAAGATATGATGTATCACTTCACTACATAGTATAAAACAAAGTCGCTTGCTCTGTCCCTATGCTCGCCTAAAAATTTAAAACTACGTAACGGATTTTAGTGCGGTATTTTGAATAGCTATCTATTAACTGCATCTCCCTGGTTGAAGGGAAGGTTTACATGTAAAATAACATTCCTTGGCACCCGTGCAATGCCTCTTTACTAAGTTTTAAATAAATTACTAAGTAAAAAATTGATTCATTGTATTCGCCAATTAGTATGTGTGTTAGAGTAATAAAATACTAACCTTTCATCTCCTTCTCTTTGACTACATGTTTCATCTTCTTCCTTCCTAAGTTATGTTGCTGGTCCTGTGTGGACGCCTTGAAGGGTACTGCCGGCGCGCTCCGGCGCAAGTACTTCAGCCACAACTCCAAGTTAGCACGAGGAACCAGGTCAGCCTTGTTCAGGACTAAAACTAGACGCTTGCCGGCCTCACGGACCGCCTCTTCTACCTGTATACAGCGAGTGCCTGAAGGAATACAAAACAAATTGTTTATTCAGTACCTAATGTGTATTTGAGTGCTGCAAAATACATTTAAAGCAATAATATTCTAAAAAAGATGTAGATAGGTTATGTCCTTACTGATGGGAAGTCCAAAATTGACTCCTGGCATACTCACCTACAATCATACTATCTTGTTAACCGTGTGAACAAGATAGTATGATTATTCACTAGAGCATACAAGGGCGTACCCAGGTAGGAGCAGGGGGCCCTGCTCCTACCTGGGGCCCCAGCTGCCCCCCCCCTAGAAGTCAATTTTCCTTACAAGTGGGAATTAAAAACGTATTTCTCTCTCTACGAAAAACGAAACAGGTATGAGCTGCCCCCCCCCTAGCTGAAATCCTGGGTACGCCCTTGAGAGCATAAACAAGACGGATAGATGTTGCTTAGTGTCAACTGTCAATGCTTTGCTCAGGTGTTTGAAAATTATGATGGTAAAAAGTGGCACCCAACACTTTTTAAGCAAAAGTAGTCCCATCTACCTCTTTTTATTATTCCCGTAATATCATTGATTCAAAGGATGTTTTGTTGTTTGGCTTGAATGATCTCTGTTGAAAGTAACAAATCTTCAAATACTTATTGTGTTGAGAAATGTTGTTGTGTTAATTGTGGGAAGAAATTATATCAGAAAGCGGTGTAAAAAATGTTCATACTTGAATTATACTTGATTTATACTTGATTTTGAAATGTGTTTTGATAGTGCTTAAAGAGTAGAGCTATTCAAAATAAAATGGCAACTTTTATAACTGTTACTGTGTTGTTCTATTCAATACTCATATTTTGTTTTACTGTTATAATACCAATGTTTGCTTTACAGGCAACATTTTAATTAAAATAAAAAGTGTAAATATCAGCACTTTTTGAGTTCATCTTTCTTAAGATGCTATGTCACAACAAATTATGAATAAAAAACACACACCTAGAGGATCCCTTGCATCCACAATTTCTAGTACAACTTCAGCTTCAGATATGACCTTCTTGAACTCCCTGTAGTATGCTTTGAGAGAATTCTCCTGATTCCTGTCCTTTCCAAATTCCATATCATCATTACCATTTTCATTGCCTTTGAATACATCATGCACTTTTCCTCTTGCTTCTGCATTTTTTACCTATAAAACAAATAGAATAAAAATGATTAATTGACTGATGAATATTTTAACACACAGAGCATATACTACAATATCTAGGAACCCATCCTAGATATTTTAGAATGTATGTATCTTATGTTACACCAAGATTCTCTGACCCAAAACACAAAAGACCCAAAACAAAGAAGAGCCTGTACTTTGGCTGCCATATACTGATTACCATATTTTTAGCATTATAAATGCTGTCCCAATGAAAGAAAGAGAGAAAAGATAGCACCAGGGTTAAGAATCTAAAATTGCATATTCCATGAACCTTACCTAACCACCAATCTACCCAGACCATTACACTTAAAACTTCGTGGTGTATTTTCACTGTAAGCCAGCATTATTTTACTACTGATAAAGTTGAACCTAGTTTTTAAATATATTTCTCTGTTCTTTAGCATCAAATGTAATCACAAAACTGAGGTGTGCCAAACAAAAGCTAAAAAGCTAATAAAAAAGAGATTACCAAAGTGTCCATACTGATATTGCTATTCTTCTTTTCTTCTAATTTTTTCTGTTTCTCTAGCTTAGCCAATTCTTTTTTCTTTTGCTTTTCTTCTTCCTTATGCTTCTTGACAGCGGCTACCTCTTTCAATATCTCCTCTTTGAAAGGGCACACATTTGGAATAACAACTGTTTTAGGCTTCTTTGACTTAGGGTTTTTTTTAGCTTCTTTTTTCAATTTTCTGTTGTGGTCCTTGACTTTTTTTTCTATCTTGTATCGGAGGCGAGCAGGCTGCCTTTTAGATTGTTTCTCTAAAAGAAATCATGTTGTCACATTATCTTTCTATGACAGAATGTAGTTTTACAGGTAATCCTAGTTCTAAAGTGCACTTGAATGTTTCAAGTCAAAATATATGATGCATGTTAGCACTGTAGTGAAGGCTTCTTTCATAAACCATGTTGCTTTCATAACCTTCAATAAGTTTACAGCTCAAATTTCGTTGGATAAGAAGAATGATGAAATTATTTGTCAGTATCAATATAAAGGATTATAATTAAATAATTGAAGTCTTGAATATGTATAAAATTACAACTTTGTGAAATGAACGATCACAATTGAAAAATGAGATACTTACTCAGTTTAAACTTAGCCATTATTATAAAAAGCTGGAAAGTTAAAACCTACGAAGAAACTAATAGATAGAAGATTACTAGCTACCACGTTGTAAATAAATACGTAAACTTTCTACAGAAACTATATAACTAAAAATGAAATAACAGCATGAACACCACAGCTCACAAAATGTTTTTAAAGATTTTTTTAAAAATTACTGTCAGTCAAGTGTCACTTGTCAACACCACGTGTGTATTTTTTTTTTAAAATGCCACATTCTTGCTCGCCATTGCTTTGGTCAAGTCTTTTCAAGCCAAATTCAAAGCGCTATATTTGTGCATTTAGCATGGACAAACCCTGCTATGGATACTGGTATAGCCATCGACCTCATACCCAATAGACTCCTGATGACAGGCAAGCAAGAGGCTTTAGTTACAAACTCAAACAAATACGTCGGTTGACCATTACAGTAATCCGTCAACAGTCAACGTCAAAAATAAAAAAAATCTCCTTGCACAATTAAAGTGGTGTGAAAAAATCTTTAAAGTTTCAGCCAGACGGTATTAAATTGCACCTGCAAGTGATTAACTTACAGAATATATTGTAAAAATTGCGGAATGAAATTGTTTGGAGTTCATCTTACACAAGTTGCTAGGAAACTTATGTGAAATATATTACTATCCCTTTCGTTTGTGTGTGGAAAATTATATTTCTCTTATTAGACGATTGCAGATAGCAATGTACCAGATCTAAACATTATATTTATCGATAAACTCGACTACCGGATTAACGTTAATCCAATTTGAGTATCTGGAAATTATTACTTTACAATAACAGTTATACAATTCATGTAAACGGCCTTACTGTGAATTTAAAAATCGTGAAGTTTAACATGGTATTGGGAGCAACAGCTCCTTATGTAATTCTACTACCTACCTACTACTACCTACTAGTTCAATTTCATTTTCATTCTCACTATTCACAACAGCTAACAATTGATTTGAGTAGAAGTTGCAATTTAATTTGGTAATTTATTTCACAAATTCCTTGTTAGTTTTTTTGGTAGTCTTATGGTTGATTGGTAGGAAATGACAAATCAGCATTAACTCCGCCTATTGTTCCAATGTATTCGTTATGTAGCAGGCCTCGTTGTGCTGCAGCCCTTCATGCTGAATGCCGCCAGCACCTGGCCTGCGTGTGTACTACCAGAATTGGATCGTCTGGTTCGATTTTTGGTTTCCTTGGCCAATTTTTGCCGGTGGAGAACGTTTTTTTAAAACTATTGCAAAAACCACGTTCATTAACTTTTCCCATTATTTCTCTCCATCCATATTAGGCTTCGAGAAAACTGGACTGACTTGTAATAATTTCAATTACTTACGACATCGCTTTATTAAGAAACTAGTGACGAGTGTTATTTAATATTTTAGGTTTACACATTTCTTTTCAATCACTCAATCCATTAAAAAAAACACATCAAAATCCGTGCTGTAGTTTTAAAAATAAAAGCATACATTTATCATTTGCACAGAACCGTTAGCGTTTTGACTTGGCAGGACACACCCCGCCACAGTAATATGAACAGGGCTTTAGTTGATGTTGCATTTTAAAGCCTGTGACTCAGTGTACAAAGCTATACTTAGAAAATATGGAGCAAAGATAGCAACATAACTCAGAGCAAGTAAGTCGCAGAGCCTCGGAACCATATTTGAAAAAAACAAACGTCAGTGTCAGTGATACGATACGACTTTTGTTTGGTTTTGGCGGGTTTGTTTTGTCGACTCGGTGGAAGTTGGAACGGAAAAGTTTTGGATAATGATATGATAATTCAGTAATAATTGTGGTTTATGTATTAAAGTTGCAACTATCAGCTTCAACTCGTATATAAATTACTAAATCTAAGTTGGTATACGAGTAGGAGAAGTACAATAAGTACAAACTGAAGTGATGTGTTCTGATGAAAGTTGCAAGTGGGTTCGTGTGTTTGAGTTAAAATACTCTATTTATTAGATATAGATTCAAGTTTAAAATAATAGTACTTATCAAAAGCAATAGAATTATATCATAAAACATATATTTGCTTCTTTACTTACAAGAGTAGGAAGCAACATTTAAGAAGTCAAACTGAAGACTACACAACTGTGTTGGAACAAAGATAGCTTTCTCCGTTAAAATCTATTTGACACTCCGTACCGATATGTATAGACATATATTTGTATGTTTTTCTTTTCGGTTGGTGCAGTAAATAAACTTAATATTTTAGTTGAAGATTGCACTCCCAACTCTTTACTACAGCCCTTTATTTAATTGAATTACCTTCTCTCCAAATCCTACATTACAAACCATTAACCAATTCTTTTAAAAATTGGAACAGTTTTAAGAAAACAGGTACCTACACTCTAACATAACCGAAATAACTTTGGAAGTTCCTACTTAGTTTTTTATCCAACATCTCACCCTTTTTCTAAATAAAATGTAAAGTAACTTAAGGCAAGAATAGTCCTTAACTAAAAAGGAAGAAGTTAAATAAACATTGATTGCTGTAAGAAAATAAAAATTTGTGGACCAACCATCAACGCTTATACATACTTGTGTACTAGGTACCTATTCATTAAATTGTCACAATAATTCACAACTCAAGAGTGGGTAAGGGTAGATAGTAGACATGAAATGTGTATAGTTATGGACTCTTTTTTAAATTTTGTACTTTATTTATATTGTCTTGTAAACCTAACAAAACATATGAAAAGTGAAAAAAATAATACCGTGTAAGTTAATGCTTAATAAGAGGTTCAAGCAGAACTTTTGCCAAGTCCAATACAAAAAAAAATACCTTGTTTAAAAAACATAAATAAAGTGACTAGGTACTACCAGAACATCTCATAAAATCAAAACATGTGTAAAAATAAACAAATGAAACTTAGTTGTAGGAATAGTCGACCCACCTGCCTGAAGCAAAGGTACAGCAAGATATATTTTACTAAACAAACCACGTCGCTTTTCATTCATCGTTTCTTTGAATGAGCTCCTTGCGAGGTTAAAGCAAGTCGTCTAGCGTCGCCATATGACGTGCTTTGTTCGCGGGCAGCAGCTGCGTTCGACTCGCAAAACGGTCGTTTGTACCTGAACAGGTAACAGAAGCAACAGGTCATTTCTCTCCGGCGCGGGCCCGCGGGGAGCGTCGCTACCGGCCCGTGGCCCGTCAGTTGCGTTGTGTACACCGTAGCGACGACACGCTGCTGCCGCGAGCCGCTCACAATCGCGCGAGACTTTCCCGCGAGCGATAACATCGCGGCGCCGAGTAATGTGCGCGAACGCACGCTCCGATAAACCCCACGTTCGTCGTCACTCGTGACAGTGCAAATGTCTCCCAGTCTAGAAGGGATCATGTTCAACAGGAACGCGAACCTGTCGGCGCGCCGACCGCTGTTGGCGGAACCGCAAAAGCCTTTAGTGATCCCGCCGCGAGCGCCGCCCCGCGACACGAGCTCGCAACGGCCTTTACCAGCACCTAGGAACCTGCCTTCGGACTATACCAACGAATACCGACCGGATTACTGGAACAAACCATCGAATGTCGAACTCGAAAGACGACTACAGGAGACGCGGGCGCGTGAGAAAGTCGGCTACTTTCAAGACAAAGTAGCGCCGCCGGAGCTGAGCTTGGACCGGAGAGAAGCTGAACTAGTTTTCAGGTTCGACCCTCATGCTTCGGCTGAGTACTTGTCGAATCAGTACCGCGCTCCTACTGTGCACTATGCAAAACCTCCGGCGCCGACCAACGGGATATCCAACCGTCTCCCAGAACGAGACGGCCCCTTTGTGTTCGGAGTGCACAGCCCCAGCCAGTTTCCCATGCCGCGAAGGGACGAAGATGATTATGATTACTCCGAAGTGGCCGAAGAAAATGGACGAACTGTGATTCGAGATGATGTGTCAGAAGACTTAAATTGCTGTGATAGAGTGAACGAATGGACTGTACGAGATAAGAAAGCCAGGAGGACTTTGAATCGAATGTTTCAAATTAAGGATAGGAGAAAGGTGAAAGGTGGGAAGAAGGAGAAGATAAAGTGTGTGTTGGTGGGTGATGGGGCAGTGGGGAAAAGCTCGTTAATAGCTGCGTATGCGCAAGACACCTTCCGGGAAGAATATCAACCTACTGCGTATGACACATTTAATGGTAAGCATTTTTTTCCTTCCTTGCTATTGATAAGCTAGTAAATAGGAAGTAGTAACAAGGTCTGTATGCACTTAAGTTGTAGTATTCGGAGTACCTATAATACCTACAGACAAACAAAGACTGGCAGAACCTAAATGTGTGATTTATCACAAACGGCCCTGATTTGGTAGATAATTAACGTGATTGCTACATAAATCATCATTACTGGTGATAACGCTTGTAACAACAGAAAATGGACGTTGCTATTAACAGGGCGCCACATTGTAGCTGCCTAGGATCCTTCTTCTGAGATAATGATGTACTCTGTACTGGAGATAAAACACAAACGATAGGGATTGCACTCGTTTTTAAGTATTACCGAAAATCTTACTAACAAATTCAGCTTGAGTGTCTTAATCCACTTTGAACACTTGGATCAATGATCAGTGAATGATAAAATCGTCTCCATTAGTTGCAGTTGATGATGACTTGACGACAGTTAATTTCTCGCCCAAGTTGCCCAAACTTGTTGCGTGGTTATCGGCGATTCCGTTTAAAAGCCCTACCCTTGGTATTTACTTCGTTTCATAAAGGTTACGCTCATTTTATTACCGGTTGCGATAATCACATACACATATGTGTAAAATGCTCCTACATCAGGAGTCAACGACACGTCTCAGACGTTTCTTCGGCCTTATCAACAAAGAAACTTGTTTTTTACACACGTAACAATAACTTGGTCGTTTCTTATTTAAAATTCCTGTTACGCTTTCTCATTTCTGTTTATAACGAGCCGGCTCAATAATATTTTTTATTGTGTAACATTCAAATTGGATCAATACTGCTTTGAGAAAGTAAGCTATACAGGTCTTCATATGGTTAGCTGTATAAGGGCACTTTAAATCAGAAGGTGTTAAGTTAAGCCATTTATTTAATCTGGTACTTTTTTTAAGAACCTAGGTATCATATTATGCATACATACGAGCTACTTAGTTCTGAGCTGCACGTAATGTCTCTAACTAAGCACTTAAACCTCAAAATATACTGAACACAATGGTATTTGAACTCCAAATATTATGATGATGACGTTTGTCTTTACACTTCGTCATTGAACAAGGAGATATCTCGTACGTGATAAAGTGATAATGAATGCGGCAGTGTGATGATAAAACTGATAAGCTATAAAACACATTTGACATACATCTATATACAATACAATTTGCTAATTATTGTTTTAAGAAAATGGTACATATACGTACATATAAACTTGCGATTGCAAACACACGTTGTTGGGTTGAATATTCAGAACCCCGTACCGAGCAAGCCTACGCCTGCTATCTGGGTTGCTTGGGTTTTTCTAATTATTGTTTTCCATTACCAGAGAGTTAGTTGTAACTTGTATGGAACAGTACACCTTCAGTGTACCAGCGACCTACCCTTAATCTAACTTTTTTTAAAGCATCTCCCTCGCGGTTCTTCAAACTGCAAATTTGCAAAAACAACACGCAGCTTGTCTCAGGTTATCTGGCTCCCGACGCTATTTGTCCTACTTAAGTACCTACTGTAGGGTAACACACTCAAATAAAACACTAACCTACACAAAAAGGAAATTGAAAGAAAAGGGAATTGTGGATTACAACCAATACTCCGAACCATTATTCCCTGTGTTGAGTCCTGCTTGACTGAACTGGTCATTATTTTAATATTCATCTCACGTGTTAATTCAAAACAATAAATGCATAACTTAAGACAACTTTTTACAAAAAAAGCATCCCAAAAAAAGGAAAAGATTCTTACCATACCTACACGTAATGGCTGTATGGGGTCATAGCCCCTATTTAATATGAGCTCTACGCCCGAGACTAATTAATGTTACACTCCCTTTGAGGTCCCGAATACAAATAGTAACGTATGTGCTCACCTTTATTCACTCTGCGGGATATTTTAATATTTAAAAAAGGTCGCGTTGGATTGTTGGACGGGTCAAATGAGATTTAAAATTAATCGAGTTGAAGGTCTTGCAGAACGATGTCAGTTTAAATCTGGTTGCGGTAATTCAGAACCAAATCAAAAAGAAACAGCTTTTGTGCATGTATTTCTTATAACTAGCTCATACTGGATCAAATTTGCAGGAATACCAAAAGTATTTTTCTCACAACCCACCACCATCCTTTGCTTGGTAACGAGAAACATGTAACTCATGAGGTGAGGTTAATGAGATAATTAAGTATCTAACTAAGTAGGCGCTTGTTAGCTGCATGTACTATTGTCACGTACGCACTGATGTAAAGTGCATCTCACCTAACTCCAAACAAAATGAACGTTAACCACGAAACTCAAATAGGTATTTGTACATTCAAAACGGATCTATTAGCGCCGTCGGTAGACAAATACTTTTATTGGGTGCATTTCGTCAGAGAAAGATCGAGAAACCCACAAAAGACAAATCCTTTTAACGGTATTCTCATTTGTGAAGCCACAAAAACAGCGAAAGTGCATAGCGTATTGTCTGAACCTTGAACAGGTACTTAGTATTATCCCTTAATTTATGTGTTTTCTGATACAAATTTCAAGGTCTAAAGTACTTTTGGTTTCACACTTCAAAACTACCTGAGTTTCTAGAATGTTTAGTGAGAAAGAACGAAACATTCTAATCGAGAACTTGGTGTGAGTTAAGGAAGATGTAACAAATGCCTATGTTCCTATATCGTTCTCCCCAGAGACAATTATTTTGCATTTTACCCCTAGGATCTTGCTAGCCTTTGTGCAGTTCTCGTAGGGAACCATAAGGTCTGAGTCCTCTCCTTGAGGAATCACTGTCGGGCAATATGCTTTAAACAAGTCCCATTTTTCTCCCATTTAATCTCGTTGGGATAACAGAGTTATATTTCACGTACGAAATATTTGTCCAACTTTTGGATCTGGCTAAACGAAGCCACCGTTCGTAATGGACACATTAGTTACCGTGAGTTGGTACGGTTGTTTCCGAGACTCCTAGCTAAACTCCTTGGATGAGACTAGCTACATTAATTGAATAACGTTATTCCCACAGAGGAACCTGCTGATGTCAACTCCTATTTGGGTTTATGAAAGTCTTCTAGTGTAGCGTAACTTATCACCGCTTGGAGTTGTAAGCGTTTATCAGTGAGAAACGAGTGTAGATACGTATTTTGCGCATACCAGCTGGCATGCCGGATTCATCACTAGATAGCTACAAAGAAACTTGACAACAACATAAGGTTTAACAAATTTTCGTCCAAGTCTATGCGACCTCACGTAAAGTTAGTAGGTACAATACAGCAGGTAACCATAAAATCGACTCGCGTAATAGCTGTCTATGCATGGCAATAACTTGTCTTGACGATTTCCTAGAAACTATTGAGCGTCTTGCCCGCATGTTAATGTGAAAGCCTCCAGACAATGTACTTTCGCTGCGTCCCATACATTCGCATGCAAGCAATTTTGCATATGCATACACTTCCTCAAAGTATACAGGTCATGTAGGTACCCTTGTAACTCCATGACCGTCGTATTAGTTTCCATTTTTTGGTTGTTTTCGACTTTTAGATCCCAACCAAATTCTCAACTATAAGCATAAACCCGAGTTGTTTATGATAGTTTTAAATTGCAAGCAACCCACTTTAATTATGCCATGAGTCATTATTTTCATATCATGCCTACCTTATTGCTTCATCTATTCCCTTATTTATGTGACGCGATACCTGAGGATACGTATTCTGTAAATATATCCCAAACGTCAAGCTTTCCTCCGAAACAAAAACGTGTTTGCATCGGTTTATACTTTCGTGTGAAATAAAACTTTACAGCGTTGGCAGCAACAATAACATGGCTTGTAAATTGTTCGATAAAAACAACATTTTCTTTTTATTGGTGGATTGCAACACTGTCCTATATTCCGGCGGTTTGGCCGACAAACTTTAGTCTGGGGGAATGCGGTGTCGCAATTTATTCGGACGCAAATTAGTAGCTCGGAAGCAGATTTGAGAACGAGACCCGCTCCGTTATTCCAGTTAACGATTGACACAAGTAAAGAGTTATCAGTAAGCATGGCTCTGTGCAGTAGGTACGTTTATAGCACGAACAAAATTATATCGTTACAGTTGAGCTTAGACAATGACTTTCATTCTATTGTGATAGTGGCACTATTCGCGAAGTTTAAGGTTCAGCGATAACGATCTAATAGTATTAACTGTAGACTATGTGCAATTGTCAGAATTGCATCTACTTTTGTGAGCTTTCTCATATTTCAGAACCTACATATTATTTTCTATTTCCAGGAATAGATAAACGAATAATCCGTATTTGCCTCATCGTGATTATAAAAGTAACTAATATGTAGGTACTTGCCTTACCTTACTTACTTACCTGCTTTGAAGATATTTTTAATTGTAGTATGTCACTGTGATAATATGAGAAATTGTAGGTAAAGTATTAGAAGATAACTGTACATGATATGTATTTCAAGTTTAATATGTAAGAGTACGAGAATCATTTGAATTCTTGATTTCATAAACAAACAAAACAAATTCTTTGCTGCAGCACAAAGCGTTATAATACAATTGCGCTGTTTTACGAGTTCCAGAGTTTCAGGCCAAGGTTAAATTCAAAAGCAATTTGAGGATAAAACCTTATAACTACTTTGTGTTCTGTTTAAAGTTAATTTGAATGTTGAAATGTCTAATAATCATGTTTAAGCATGTACATTTGGTCTAAGTGGGTTTAATAAGAATGACAAGGCATGTACAAACACAACACAGCGCGAACGCAAAGTAGTTTTAACGATATCAAAATATTTGAATGTTTTATTTTCAAAGCCATGTGACATAAAACAACACCCACGTTATTTACTCGTAGTTCCATTCCTTGCAGCCAGATGCATTGGCAGCTGCCTCAACTCTTTGTACGATGCCTTCTACGAAAAGTAAAAAAAGTAAAACCTCCGAGCGATTACCTTTTAGAAAAGGCGCCCGGAGCCTGCGGGATCTACCTTGGCGTTTTTTATGGGACTCCGTCAGCGCCCATTATGACCGGTGCATTTGATTCAAGCGTGATGATGTTCGATACGAATATAAGGACACGACCGTAATAAAAGTATCTACTGTATTATTATGTTTGGAATTTTAATTGCGTTCGTGTACAGTGAGCTACATGGATAAGAGTAACATAGCAGATAGAAAAATAGTCTAAGTGCATTCTACTACGCTGTCAAAACGCATTTACCTACTTACAAGTACCTTTTGACCGTTACATGGGAGTTGCGACGACACTCTGCACTTAGTCTTATTTCGGAAGTGTGTGTTTGTTTTGAAGAGTAGCAAAGATTATTTCAACTGCTCGTGTGATAAATTGTGCATCTGTCTATAGGGCGATAATAATCTAGAAGACTACTCACAGCAATGTTCACATCATTCCACGCATTTTAACAGTCTTACACCAAGACGGATGTGATAGCATCTACAGCACACCAATTCAGTCTGTCTAAGAGAATTATTTATGAAATAACATTCGTCGGTTTGGCAACGGTGAATAATGGAAAGGTATGCGGTAATGACGTAAGTAAGCTAAACGAAATAGATGCAATATTGCGCACACTTTATAGTCTGCTTCGTTTGCTAATGGAGTTGGAAAGTGAGGCCCCCGCATTATGTGTTTTTTAGTTAATTGTTTAGCAAAAGGGGGCCGGGACTAAGGCTACGTTCCAGGCGTCGGTCACGTTATAGTTTTTCTGCAAATGAAACTTAACCGCCACAAATTAGATAATACTTACCTCTAGTTAGAGTCTGCGCGCACGTAATATGCCAGGGTTTCATTAAGGCTGCGTCCCGTTCCGGGTCCTACAACACTTAAAAACGTGAGTTTGTATTAATCCGTTCCCGACGGCAGCATTGCGTTGCTTATATCTCTCGATTGACTACCCCGCCCCTGCACCAGTGGTCCTTCGGAACAACACTGGTCGGAAAAGTTGCATCTGCGGAAAATATACTTACACAAAATCAATCGAGAACTTTTACGGAACATCATCGTTTTCAACATTTCATTATTTACCGCCTAGTGTCTCGTTGCCAATCGATTTTGTTTCTACTATTTTAGTGAAGATAATCATTCCTACGGTTTTTCAGTTTTTGCGTGCTACGAATAAGAATTATTGTTGTACATTTTGTGCCGGTTCAGTGGAGCTTGAAATATTACGACGGAAGCAGATGCTAGTAATATCATCAGATTCTTTACTCAACAAGTAAATAATTAAAGTACCGTTTGTCTACAGTTCTTGTCTAAAAAATATTGTCATGCAATTTTTCTGTTTTATGCTTCATAAAGCGAATTATTCTCATCGGGAGGTAAGAAATCAAATGACTTCTTGTTCATGAGACGGCGAATGGCAAACTAAATTGCCAACTTTCACACGTCTTCTATATAATTACTAAGCACTTCTTTTCAACCGGAGAAAGCCTGAGACGCATCGGCGATCGGTTTGATTTTGTCTAAATAGTTCTAGTGAACAAATATAATAAGTAGGTATCCTCTGATAATCATCAACAGCCTCTGCGTCTTTTTCATTCGTCCGATTGCAATGTCGTCGGAGTTGGGGTACTTTTTGTGACTGAAAATCTAGCTTTTGAACATGTGTTGCTTTAAATAGATTAAAGAAATATTAGTGGACGGAAGCGGTAAGAAATGAAATTAATTACATGTTAAACTACACTGAAGACACCTTTAATATGTCGTCGACGCAACGATATCGGGGGTTAGGCAGCCGGTTCGGAGGCTCGCACCCCGTAGGGTTTAGGTTAAACCTAGCCAGAATACCTACTTTGTGTTCATCATGCAGTACTGAGATGATGAAAACCGCGGGATTGTTAAAAAAACAGGCAACCTGAGGACGGCTGTAAAATCTCCCCTTTATCTTAACACACACATAGGGCTCCAAGTAGTGTGTGGTTCTGTGTTCAGTCAGCATAGCTTGATCGATGTTATTTTAAAAAAACATGGGAAATGGAAATTTACTATTCATTATATGAGAAACAAGTTCAGTAACAGTGTAGAGTTATGTAGTCCTCTGTATCCTCAACCTAATTCTGGATGTAGTTGTGATCTCGTGAGAGTATATTTAGTATAGTTCTAACAAATAAACTGCCAGATCCAACTGTAGCTTTAATAACACATAATTGCAAGTTGCTTAACGTTGTCTATAGAAATGCAACGCAATCCCTAATTAATAAAAGAATCGATATTTTCTCACGACCCCGCTGCAGCACAGAAATCATTCAAGCAATCTGTTGCATAATAAAAAGCATGCGGGTATGTCCGTGTGTCTATCGTTAACCGTTATCTTTATACGTACGCATTTATAATAAACGTGTTGCGTTACGGTGCTTATGTGTTCGATTATTATTTTGAAATAGGCCACTGGACTAGACGTTAATACCTCCTGTCCTTACGAAATAACTTGATATTCTGTCCCATCGCAATATCAATATTCGTTTAGCATATCATAGGTGTAAAACTTACATTGGATAATGAAAGATAATATTGTATTGTTTATATTTAATGGCTGATTGTCTAACAAGCCGTTTGGCATCTAATTTGATCGGTTACTTATCTCACTTAATCAGTCCTACTAATATTATAAATGCGAAAGTTTGTATGTGTGGATGTGCCATGTTGCTCTTTCACCTAAAAACTACTGAATGGATTTCAATGAACTTTTTCAATAATGTTGCTTATACATCTGAATAGGACATAAGCTACAATTTATAGTAAAAAAACGTCATTTTTTTAAACTTTAGTCCACGCGGATGAAGTCGCGGCTGTGACACACAATATTTTGTCATACCTACTTCCTTTTATTTAATTTATGTTTAGTAGGTGTTGTTAATGAAAGCGCTCCATTATCTTTTCAACCTTCAGTACTTTCAAGTACTTACTTATGCTTCATATAAGCTAATCGCCACTTTCTATTCGAATGTGTTCCTATCCCAGTAATTACTTTTAATTGTGTTGGGAACCTCATTACTTTTAACGTTTCTCATAACACCTCCTAGCCTAATAGTCTACCTTCGAATTCGTTATAGAGAATCTGGCCTAAGGTTAAAACCAAGGGAAGTGTTCTAAAACATGGAAACTGCAGAGCCGGTCGTGGTTTTAGTTTGTGGCGACAATTTGGTGTATAAGAGACGTTGCACTGTATTGACTCCTGACAGGAAGACGTACCTATGCGATTAAAGGTTATTTCCCGGCTTTGTCACGGTTAAGGTGGTCGAGTGTACGCAGCGTTTACACCAGTGTTAGGGCTCCTATTGTATTCAGATGATCAGAATCATTAGTGTGTATTCGCACGTATTCAGACTACTCAATTTCGTACTCAAATGAACCTAAGAACGCTTGGTTGTCTCCGTATGGTAACCAAGCAAGCAATGTTTACACCGTCTGATCGTAGCGACATTTTAGCTCGATGCATCTTGTTTGTATTTCGAGTCCGAACGTTACTCCGATCTGGACAGACCGGTTTGTAACACGTGCCTTCTGGCTCGATCGAATCGTGAGTTCTATGTTACTTGAGCGGTTGAGCCAGACATGCACTAGCGTCAGATATATTTCGTTACCGTCTCCGTTGCATCTTCATCTTTGAGTATAACCACACAGGCGCCTTATAATAATGTTTCTATACTAATATTTTCATGTACAACTTAAGTAAACCCATTCATATAAATAATTTACTAATGAAGAAACGGTTCAGCCGTATAATCAAATCAGGTTGGAGGTTTTTCATTCTTAACGAAAAAACCTGTTAAGAAAGTTGAGTTATTTGTAATGGCATAAACCCTGATGGTAAGAAGCTCTTGAACTGATCTGACTAAGTGTTAACTCCGGTACTGAGGGTTTCTCAGAAATAAGTACGATGCGATGACTAACTAAATATCCACAAATAATAATTATTAGACATTTTCCTACACAGCGCGCCGTCTAGCCCCAAACTGAACATACCTTGGTGGGTACCCACTATGTATGTATGCGCGCATTTGGTTTTCAAGGTCCGACATCTGTCTCTTAAATTCCAACACCTATTTCCAGATACAGTGCATTAGGATATACATACTATAATATGCAATTCGCGGTTATCAGATAACCACACAACATGTCCTAATGACCCAGTAAACACGCGCAATTATATCAGATCGTTCAATCTGATAGTCACACTTCGTAAAGAGTAAAGACAGGTGGGTAAACGTCAGGATAGGGTGGAGAAGGTTCCATGTTTTTATGTTGGTGATGGTAATGGTTGGTTGGATTTTGAAATAGACATCCAGATTCTTCCAAGGACGTTTTATCTAATCCTAATGATTTGACCTAATGTTTTATTCGATTTCGTAGCGTTTGACTAAATTAACCGAAATTCGTTATAGTAGAGAATCTGACCTAAGGTTAAAACCAAGCGAAGTTTTCTAAAACATGGAAACTGCAGTGCCGGTCGCGGTTTTAGTTTGTGGCGACAATTTGGTGTAAGAGACGTTGCACTGTAAATAGTTGACTCCTGACAGGAAGACGTACCTATGCGATTAAAGGTTATTTCCCGGCTTTGTCACGGTTAAGGTGGTCGAGTGTACACAGCGTTTACACCAGTGTTGGGCTCCTATTGTATTCAGATGATCAGAATCATTAGTGTGTATTCGCACGTATTCAGACTACTCAATTTCGTACTCAAATGAACCTAAGAACGCTTGGCTGTCTCCGTATGGTAACCAAGCAAGCAATGTTTACACCGTCTGATCGTAGCGACATTTTAGCTCGATGCATCTTGTTTGTATTTCGAGTCCGAACGTTACTCCGATCTGGACAGACCGGTTTGTAACACGTGCCTTCTGGCTCGATCGAATCGTGAGTTCTATGTTACTTGAGCGGTTGAGCCAGACATGCACTAGCGTCAGATATATTTCGTTACCGTCTCCGTTGCATCTTCATCTTTGAGTATAACCACACAGGCGCCTTATAATAATGTTTCTATACTAATATTTTCATGTACAACTTAAGTAAACCCATTCATATAAATAATTTACTAATGAAGAAACAGTTCAGCCGTATAATCAAGTCCGATAGGACGTTATTAATTCTTTACGAAAAAACCTGTTGAAGAAAGTTGAGTTATTTGTAAGGTTTATACCTTGATGGTAAGAAGCTCTTAAACTGATCTGACTAAGTGTTAACTCCGGTACTGAGGGGTTTCTCAGAAATAAGTACGATGCTATGACTAACTAAGTAACTACAAATGACTATTACCTATTAGACATTTTCCTGAACAGCGCGCCGTCTAGCCCCAAAGAAGAAGACCTTGTAGGTGGGTACCTGCTATGTATGTATGCGTTTATTGGGTTATTTCAAGGTCCGGCATCTGTCTCTAAAATTCCAACACCTATTTCCAGATACAGTGCATTAGGATATACATACTATAATATGCAATTCGCGGTTATCAGATAACCACACAACATGTCCTAATGACCCAGTAAACACGCGCAATTATATCAGATCGTTCAATCAGATAGTCACACTTCGTAAAGAGTAAAGACAGGTGGGTAAACGTCAGGATAGGGTGGACAGGGTTCCATGTTTCTGTGTTGGTGGTATGTTTGAATTAGCCATCCAGATTCTTCCAAGGACGTTTTATCTAATCCTAATGATTTCACCTAGTGTTTTATTCGATTTCGTAGCGTTTGACTAAATCAACCGAACACAAATATGCAGCGCTTTTTATTAAGTTTTATACATTCTCAATAAAAACAGTGTGACTACTTAATAGATCTGAACTATAGTCTGGTCTGGTGACCCTCTATCTGGTCTAATAACAAAATGCGTAACGGTGTTTGATACGACGACAATGATTGCAACAATTAAGAGAGTGCCCCATTAACGAGCTAAATTGCTTAATGCAGAGGTCCCGGGTTCAGAGAGTTATCTATTGAGATACAGACTTGGAATTCGCAGTTAGTTCCAATAACAAAGGGAAATTGGCCAAAATACCAGAGAGCTAGGGAGAAGTTCATGGCCTTTATTTTGAATTAATTTAACCAAGGATCACTTGAAATAACACTTTAGGTACTAATGTTTCGGCATCTTTGTTCAAGAGCGTTTTTACGGCATTGTAGTGAAAAACTTATCTGAAATAGTGATGGAGAAAATGCGCATATTTTAACAGTCTACATTAAAGATTACAAAAAATGTTCCTTGTGCTATATTTACAATTCAAAGGTCCAGAAGTACTATGTTTGAACCACCACTTAACTTTCAGCTGTGTTGTTTTAATTTTTTCGTTTTGCAGGGAAACATTTTGAAGCAACTGTCGATATTCCTATTCATCTATGATGTGCAATTGTACATTGCATGCATGTCTAGGGTTTGTGTTAACCCAAGATTAAGCTTTCAAGCCACGCCTTAGCTTGTCGGACGGCAGTCTACGTTCTAGACGTGCGCAATGAGACCAGCGATCGACTGGCCGTTGACCGGCATCGAGGCTTATTAGTAAACATTGAGCAAAACACCGGAGCGGATTTCCACGTAGCCAAGCTGTCTGAATGAATATCAAACACTTTCATCCATTACCATACGTGGAATGTGACTTCTAGTATCGATTGACTCTCAAATCGTTAATGAATTCGTATGCAAACTGTCTGGTGGAAACTTATGCTCTGTTTATTTACATTGCATGAGTGTATATTGTTTACAGAATAAATATTAGGTACCTAATAGTTGTAGAAAATTACAAGACACCACATCTATTATTGTAATTAAGACATGGGCCTTGTCGTTCGCGACTAGGGTTTGTAGCTAGCCGTAACAGCAACAAACTGTCTCATTAATTGTTATTCTCTCGACTCCTAGTCTACGTGAGTAAACCGTTGCTTTCCTATAATTATATTCCAAGAGCTCCGTTAATAAAAACTTATGGTCAACGGCGACAATAAGTTAAAAAACTTACGAATCTAGACATTATCTAAATATGTATTGTGCGATATTTACCTTTCTAGCAAAAAATAACTCAGATATTAACAATGAGATTATTTTTACGGTCCAATAAATATTTTCCTGGACACAACACGCTCTGGTATTAATTAGCAATTTACAATATGCTGTGAGCAGCGTGCGCAGAATACATTTTCAGACTACATGCTGATAAAATTATGCATTTTTTCCATTTGCTCTGCCAACTGTGACCATAAAGTAGTCTTTGGTTCCTTCCGTGTTTGCAATACTCATCATCATCATTCAAGAACATGACATCTAAAGTTACGAACGGTTTCTTGCTGATAGATTTTACGAACGGTTAAGTACGAAAATATATCTGAAGTTCACACCGTTTCATAAGCCTTATTTGCTACATAACGGAATTACCTAAGTGTCTACATGTGAGAACATCTTTTTGTTATATTCATTAGATAATACTTACTCAATGATGATGACGTACCTAATTAGAGTGTACTACATCAATTATTATTTTGCCTGGAATAAAGACAAAACGAGGATTCGGATAATGATCTGACATCTAAATTAGTATCACTTTATTTTTTATGCCTTCCAAATCGTAACAAAGACGTAGATACTTAGTTATCATCAACTTTGCCATTACTTTACTACTATTTCACAGAAGAAGTATATTCCTACTACTTTAGGTACATACTAAAGTTATGACTGCTGTCTGATAAATAGTTAATCTATGTATTTGGACCCTTAGTAAGTTATTTGTAAAGTAATGACAAGAACTTCTGCGTAAGCGAAAATTTAAGGTAGACACTCTGAACTGGAGTGGCATTCTGCTTGTGCACATCGAACGAATATGAAGTGAGATTGTATTTTGACGTTTTGTTAAACTCAATAACTAGTTATGAGATCGTTTCATTGAAGAGAACTAAGCCAAATAACATTTCTAAAATATTTCTATACAAATGAGGGGAGAACACCAATTCAAGGTGAAGCCTATGTTCTATTAAAGTTGGCGGTTTTTTCCTGATCACGATCGAGATGAGATTTGGCGCTAGTCAGAAGAATAGCATAGCAGGTGTAGGCTGGCCGGAGCTATGACAATGAACTACCCATAATTAAGATTAAATTTGTTATTTTATTTTTAATAAAGTCCAATTAACATCTGCCACAAATACCTGAGCTTATAGCAGCATCAGTATAAGTGTACGACACCCAACTTTGGCGTGCAGCAGCTGCTTAACGCGACAATAATGCCGATCAAGACTGGCCGCGACATTTTTTGTATAAAAACACAAATTACATCGACCAGAAAAACTTGCAACTTCGGCGTAAGATTACAAAGCAATTTAAACTTTATCCTGTTGTGTGTTGACTGTCGAGTTTCGAAGAGTCCAGACAAACAACTGTTCCGAGCATTTCAAGTTTCTCCCTGAAAGATCATGCGGCACCTGTTTTTAACGATTCTATGCGAGCTGCTCACATCGAACCAGTTTTGTTGTAATACGTGTGCTTTAACAGCTAGATTAAACTGTCATACTATGAATAAAAGATGCAGGTGGTTGGAATTACTTGTGTTTATTGCCACCTGGCCCGCCTAGAGCCTGTTAAGGGTCCTCATCATAACTGTAGCAGAAAACTGCATTCAATGGATTTCCATGTTACTATTAATGGTAGCTATATTACTTTAATGACGATGATGTTTAAAATCAACCAGTCTTCAGTATTTTACGGTAATCATAATTTACTTCGACCATAAACTACTTCAATGTGTTGATTTGTTTGCTATGCTTATTCCAATATATAATGAGCTCTGTAACGTGCAGGCACGTTACAGAGCTCGCCTAGAGCCTGTTAAGGGTCCTCATCATAACTGTAGCAGAAAACTGCATTCAATGGATTTCCATGTTACTATTAATGGTAGCTATATTACTTTAATGACGATGATGTTTAAAATCAACCAGTCTTCAGTATTTTACGGTAATCATAATTTACTTCGACCATAAACTACTTCAATGTGTTGATTTGTTTGCTATGCTTATTCCAATATATAATGAGCTCTGTAACGTGCAGGCATGTCGAATTTATTTGCTTTATTAGAAAGGCTATTGTGGGTTATATTGAAAATATTTCGATCAGTCAATAAACCACAGCGATGAAACACTGCATACGGCATTAACGAGTTAACTCCGGTTCCTGGGATGCGTTCCGATGCATTCTTATTGCTTTGTATCAAAGCGTAGTTTACTTCTATCGCGGCCAAAGCCGGTTGGTACAGTCAGCCTGAATCACATGACTGCACTTTTGTTCTTACGCCATTGCAATAAGATCTTAAGTGGTTATATCTTTCTGGGGCTGTCGTACGTAACGGTGTACGCCTGGCGTGACGGGTAACTAGGGTTTCCATTATACTATAATGTAAATAAATGCGTTAGGAAACTGGTCTTAGACAAGAGAGAAGGGAGTGGGACAGTTGAGTTTTCAGTGATTGAGACAGAATTTAATAATAATACCTGCCTATCTGCTGCATTTCCACGAGTGTTTAAGCAAACAAAATAAAAGAACTAACAGATAAGTTTGCTATGCACTAACTTTGTTATCAATTTACCTAATATTTATATTTTAAAACGTACTTAATAAATAAACAACTGATAGTTCCATGTGCTGTTCCGTCATACCATGCAGGTAGCTCGCTGACATTACTAACATCTACCTTACTTAATCATTTGTAACTTAGTAACTATCACTTGATATAGATGTTAGTGTGCACCAGGTATGTAAGAGCACTATCTAAACACTATTTCCCTTTACTGAGCTAATGTATTGAACCCAATCGAGTTTTCCATAAATAGCCAATTCACATGTAAGTCGTCACCCCTAAATACCGTACGATTTTCATTACTGGCCAGCGCAAGAGCGTTGCATTCTTACCGATAGTACGCGTATGACGGACGATGGTTACGGATTGCCTAATTGCACCTGCATCAGCTATCGGAAACGTGAAGGTAGTTTATGCTGCGCGTGGGCAAACGTGTCTATGGTCCTTCGAAGGGCACCAATCCTGTAATCTATTGGTAAGGTAAAGCGACATTATCAGTCTAGCCGAACCTCTTTCTATCAAGCTATTGCAATTGCAATACCTCAGAATGACATGTTTGAATTCACACTTTGCTGAAAATTATCATAGCTGCCTAAACTACCCTTTTCTTTTCCGCTTCAAACTGATGTAGTTATTAGAAGTAAGAAACCCAACTGAAAAAAACGTTTAGCTGGTACGAGTACGAGTTTCTGACTTGAAAAGCGTATTTTCCTCTGTTTCCTTAAAATGCAAACCTCAATAATTCGAAAACCCGAAGCAACAACAAATAATATCACTAAATCAATCATATCAAATTCTGTAAATGTGAAGTGCCTGGCGCTATGACATTAAGTAGCTGAAGATCAAACGATGCATTACAAAGAGACGAGTTTAAATCACGCAACATAAAATACGGTAAGTCAAGCGCAACGCAAGCTGAAGTTGTGACTAAAATCGTTCGCGATATTGTCGCACCGGTCCGAAGTGCACTACTTTATTTAACCCATTACTCATTACCCTAACTGTGGTGTGCCGTTTCGGGAAGAAATAAGAAAAACAACGCAAACCGTTGGCGCCGCATCACTACCAAGCTTGGAATACACCAGCTACCGTTAGAGTATAAACAATAGCGAAGTATCATTAATTTGTAACATGTTAACTTAATAATTTAAGTGATTGAGAAATGAATCATCGTGTTTTAGACACAACATTAACAGTCATTACTGAATATTCTAAAGGGTTCTGGAATGATGCATGTAGTTAGTGTTGTAATCTTAACACTGTAGTATTGGAACGCAATTAGGTAATTAATTAGGTCAGGTACTATACATTGAATTATCCATTTCAAGTTTAATAATGTTCATGTGGAACACGTAAAACGATATTAATATAAAAAATTACAAGTCCCGTGATGCGTCCTAAGCTTAAGCAATCGCTGTGCCTAATAGGTTTAAAAATACACTGCGTTTTGGATTGAGTACAATGCTGAATAAAGGTAATTTCTCATCGAAAGACATGACGAGATCCTAATTTTAGGTAGGCCATGTACAAGAAGTCACACATCAGGAATTACGAAGATGAAATGTACAGTGAGCTAACTAACTTCCTGATTAATCTGGCCTAGGCAGACAGTAGGTAACCATAGGTAGTTAAATTACGTAAATTATTTTTTACGAAATTTGAATTTCGTTACATAACAGGAGAGCAGCCAAGTATAACAGAGTTTTGTTTTTCAAGCGAGTATTTTGTTTTTGATAACTCTAGAATGCAAGTTTACTTGAAAAGTTAAAAAAGTTTACCGAAGTAGGTTAATATTACTGTTTATTTTCCTGGAGTAGCGCGATGACCCCATCACCCAATTATTCGCGACCGCGATGTCGTTTTGCTGTCATTTTTAACCGACAATGACTAAGATAGCGGTCACTTCTTTGTTTCGAGTCACAGTCAGTCAGTACTTACGAGTATTGGTATTTTTGAATAGTATAAAAATAGTGTACTTACTCGTAGTATGAATCATATTTGTTTGAAATCTTAAAAAATAAAGTTTTACACTTTTTTAATTATCTAAACTATAAAAAACCTCGAAATAAATAATACAAACCAAAATGTGAAGTAGGTATATGAATGAAGTATTTACTGTATGCAGTCTTACAAATTTATTCGTCCCTGAAATCGTGAATTCCTCCAAAAGCTATCAGATTATTACAGTTCGCTACGATACACCTTTGTTTGTATGCGCACACGATTATTATGAATGATATCATTTTCCAGAAAAGTCGTGTCATGTGCACTTTTATAAAACGACGGTTATTGTATCGCGCTATTATGCTGATAAACAGTACTCGAGCACGATTATCATTTGCACAAGATAGCGCTGATAAGTAATTTGACAGCTAAACATTGAAGTAGGTTATACTCGTAATATAAATTGCTCTTCGGCTGTTGCATGGCTGAAGAAATATGAAGGTTCTTTAGATTTCAACCCGTATGTCACCAAAATCACCACAGTCAACCACAACTGCCACAACCAGAGTCTAACACTGGCGGGTATAGGCTGAGCCCTCATCACTGTGCGCTCGCGTAGTTGTCTTTAAGTTGTTTTTACATTTGGGCGTCTTAAATAAATTGATGAATAAGGCATAATCAGGACTGTACGTGAACTGTTAATGAGGCACTTCCGGAGAAGGCGACCAGAGAAGATGTTTGAACTTTAAAACGAGACTCTGGAACTGTTGCTATTTACGGCGGGTAATGCCGGAGTAGAGGAAGCTTTGTTAGACCTCAGGATACTCCATAAAAAGATTCAGAGGTTGGTGAGACGTGAGTTGGAACGTTCTCTACATACAGGAGGCGATTGAGTAAAATCGAAACCGTAAATCTTGACGAAGACACTGGAAAGGAGTCATCTGACCAAGCGATTACCTCGAAGGGTGATACGATGTGACGGTACCACATCGGTCACAGAGACATTCGCTGATGTCGAAGACTGCGGAAAGCTGTACCTATGTACGCGAGCGAGTACGTGGAGGACACGACTTGGGAAACGTAGTGTTGAACGCCTGCCGGCCAGATGAATCGATGACTTTGAGAAGAGAGGCTGATACTGATTGAATAGAGAAAGCGGTAGGGCGGGCTAGTCCAGCCGTGGTCTGCAATAGGCTGATAATGATGATGATGAGGACTATAATACTACTTGGCAGTGGGTATTTGGAGGCTGTTCTATTCAAGATAGTACTCAAATCTTAGGAGACAAACTTACATTCTAGAAAGTAATGGAAGCCGTACCGAATAATCGAATAATAGCCGTAATCTCAAATTGGTAATGTGAATTCACCATAAGGCATTGTGAAATAACCATTCAATCAGGATCTAACTGTCAGCATTAATTGCTGTCAATCAAGCTGACGGCTGGCGTGCTGAGTCTCTAACGTCGTGCAAGGTTTCCCAATGTAACAAGTTGTTGTCAGCTGTCATTGCTGACATTTAGGCTGAATTAGGATAGGTTTGAATTGAAACTCGTCTTCTAAACCGAGACAAGTACGGCTAGCGATAAAACTATCCGGTCTGCTATGGTTTCGGTTGCTCAATAAGTAAGGATTTTCACCCGGACAGCGAAAGGCTGCGCGTCCAGTCTCACCTTGACCAAAATGGATTTTGGACTAGTGAAGTACCTACTTGAGTCTAAAAACGACTTAACAACAAAATGAATCTGGTACATTAGGCCACTAAATTAACTTTGACATGTCATGTTGGCATTTTTTTTAAAAAAACAAATGTTACAACTCTGCCACATGTTAAATACCTATACATATAGCGTCCATATTGCTTTATTATTGTCAGATTGAACAACTCGTTCAATATAATTTGATTTGATATGAAATGAACTCATAGACATAATTTGAAAATTGATTCTCCTCGTTTATAAAACTGATTAAACTCAACATTCTTAGGCAACTTCATAAGTAGGTAGGTACGTACGCTCTATGCTGGATAAAATACTAGTCCTAGTACTAGTGGTCTCGGTGCCACCATTAAATTGTTGGTGCTGTAAATCGTCTACAAACAAACAAGACAAATATTTACAACATTTGCAGTATTTTTCACCAGATTTGTGTGAAGCAACAACTAGATAATATAGGTATCGTACCTATACCGTCAAGTTGAGTTATTTGAGCGATGCTGAAAGGTACAATTAAGGGCAATTTCTTCGTGCAACGTGACGAATGCTCGAATTAAGTACAAAATGAATGTGAAATCAACTCTCGAGAGTCTCTGAGACCGGTTTTTTATGATTTAAACACAAAAAGAAGCAATTTGCACGATTCTTAGGCGCTGCAAGATGTAAAAAGACTTACGACAGGAGACAGCTTGAGTTTCCAGCTTTCTTTTGTCAGCCCCAAGTGAAATGCTTTACTATATATATTTACGCATCTTAAAATACTACGTGGATCTACGTAGCGCATCCACCACTTAAATATCTGGAAAAACTACTTACAGGGTGAGTTGAAAGTGCAGTCAACACTCATAATAATATCGATAAGTTATACAGATGCATCAATATAAGTTACGACGTCAATAAATTATTGCTTATTGCCATTCAGTATTGTAATTTTGCGAGACAGTTCTCAAATCAAGTGACATTTTCGAGATTACGACATTGTAAGCATGTAGGTAGGTAATCATTCTCTACATTCGGACATCTACAGTCGTTTTACTTTGTTAATGTTGGCTCTTAGACCGATGCCCATTTGAAGGCTCATAAAATTATTAGTTATGGTTGACTAATTAGTATTCATCCCGGAGTTTGCATCTGCCGATACCCAAATATGGACGGTCGGCAGTACAAAGTATGGGTATACATACTATTTGTACCGTCCGAGCAATCGTGGTTTGAATCGATTATAAGTCAATCCTTTTGTGAATCGAATGCGCAATAAACGGATTCTCGATTTCGTTCATGAAGGTTTCGGCCTGGGGCTCTTGGAATGTAAGGGATAGTTCGTAGTTTCATTTGGTTATCTACCGCCCTCTTATTACTGGCCGGTTGAACTAAATAGATAGGAAAGTTAATTCAGGCTCAATTCATATCATATTTACGATCTTGAGTATGTTGTTATTGAGGAAGCTAGTGTTTAAGTTATGTTATGTGCTTAGGTATGAAGGTAAGAGGAACTTTGATTAAAAAATGTTTTTGGGCAGCCGATATAACATATTTTAATATATTTTCCATACCATTATTTTCCTTGTTACATGAAACATAGAACGCCGACAAATTCGGTGCTATCACTTGCCGACCACTTAATAACTAAGTTCATAACATTTTTATCTAGCTAGTCTATACGAGTACAACACAACATACGTGAATGCACACGTATGTTGACGACCACCACGCACCACGTGACAGGTGGCGTTAATTAATATTTAATTAAAAACAGACTTCACTTAATGACCTAAATTGTTTAAAAAAAGAATAGGTTGAAGAAGATAAAGCTATTTCTAGATGTTACGACTTACGACGACGACTTTTCTCTAAGTAAACCAATGTTTTGTAACCAGTATTTTGCCAATTTTTCCTCGTCTGTGTCCACAATGGAACTGACTCTACACATGATATGATAGAATATACTAGTTATAAAGAAATAAGAAATCCATCAAAGACAGAAATACCGTTTTATCTTATCGTATATCTATAAAGCAAGGTTGGCTTTTGATAAAAACGCATATAGATAGCAACATTCGTTTACTATTGTTACGGACAGCTGATATTCATTGATAATATAAAGAGGAGAGTGTCATTTATTACCTTTGTTTTCAGTTATTTTTAAGATTTATGAGACTGAGCCTTGTCAGCATACAGCATCTCAACCGAAACCTTTTAAAATCACTTAAGTGATCACTCAGACAAACGCCAACGTCTCAACCTACGCCCACACACTATTGAAGAATAATATACCTAACTACAGACAGTCATTTGTTAACAATTTTATAAATACCTACCTATTAATGGCGCCAGAAAAATGTTTCCGTGGTCTCAACGTGGCCTTGGTCTTGATATAGAAGATAATTACGGTGAGTCAAGCAGTTAAGTCGCGGTTATAAAGAAGATATTGCCTCAGGTTACAATAACAATACTGGCAGAAATAGTCACCTACTCACCAAATAACAATCAAAGAAACATTCACATATAACGCTTAAAAGTTTGTTTTTTTACATACATACCCTCACGACCATATCCCTAGTGGGTTAATCACTTGTTCAGTCAAGGTAAAAGGATCATTTTTTTAATAGCGCTGTTTCCTTGCAAAACTCTTCAAAAAGAGAAATACAAATTCCGTTGTAATATCCGCGAATTAATACCCGTCAAAATTTATCTACCGTAATGTGAATTGTGCTGAATCGCTCTAATTTTAAATCTTACTACTATCAAAATCGTATTCAAACGAAATGAATACAAACACAAATTCAGCTTGAAATGACATTTTAACATTGCATGTTTCAATTAAAAAGAACTGTCCAGTGAGAATTTCGAGTTTCTGTTGGGAAATAATAGTGAACATAGTGAATAGTGAAAATAGTGAATAGTGAATGGACGAAGTATTTTTGCTCGCGATTTTCTGTTATGAGTGCCCAGACGGTGATTATGTTTTATTGGTGCCACAGCATCTGTATCATACTGGCCTTTTACGGCAGATTGCATTTATAATGTTTTTACTTAATTCATACGTCGAGATGTGTGGCTTACAGATATGGACACAAATGACTGCCCTGCGGATGTAGGCGGCGGTGGATTAGATTGCTACATGCTATGTGATACAGGTTATTGACAAGTGCAAAACATCCAGTCTGATCATAGGTTGATTAGGTTTTTAGTGCGTGCCGACTAAGTCTAATTGGCTCTCTGCTTTTCGAAATGGTCTCAGAAATGGGCATGCATTGACATGATGAGCCGTTTAAACGAAATAAGCCGTGTGTATTAAATAATTCATTCACTAGCCGGGCAGGTGGGCTGGATCGTTTCCTTTTACAATATTCTGGTTTTAATTAACTGTTCGACCTTCACTCATCCATCACATCACTGCACACAACGTCAAAGATCTCAGATTCAACATTTATTGCACGAGAATTAAAAGTTCCTAGATACCCCTGAGTGTTTCTCAGTGGCATTTTTGTCAGCTCACCATCACAATAACATAAGGTCAAAGGCTGAAGGATATCCAGAGGGAAGCTGTAGGCGGCTTGCGTTCACTGAATTCCGACTCTACTGGGCCTCCTTGTCATCCGTCCAAAGATGCGGGTGGCGTTCTGTTTCCAGCCCATTGCCACTCTAACTTATCCGATTGCCTGTGCTACGTGTCCGTTTACATGCTTTTACTAATGTTTGATCTAACTGCCCCGATATGCCTACCTTTCATCAGCTGTTGTGTGCTACTCTACCCATCTCGCAGAACGTAAACAAATGTCACTGTCAAGACGATGACGTTTGTTGTAAACAGCCGCGGGTTAACAACAACATGCGACCGACGTGTCATTCGTTTTGTAAACAATCGACAAGACATCAGTGAAAATGAAACTGGTTTGGGTTGGACATCCTCTGCTAAGTGCCAAGTGGGTCAGTGATGAAACTAACCGACTGAGCTAGAGTTATTTTCTCATAAAAATGAAAACACAAATGTTTAACTTTTGACTTATCTAATGAGAGCTTTTTCCTTTGACCTTTTCTTAATTTGCAGTGCCGAGCGAGAGTTAATTATGTTTCTGTTGTTTGAGCCTTTGTCGCTTTCCGGGCCTGGCTTTTATTAGGTTGAAGAGTTCTTGTAATATTCACAAGAACTCTTCAATACTAGCTATAAGATCTAGCCAAACAATAGTGACAGAGCAATGCGAATGATTAAAAATCTTAAACCAAATGGAATGAAGAGCTAAGATAAATTTGACAAGTAGGTTTCAACTTAATTACATTATCATTATCAGTAAAGGTAAAGTTTGGGCCCCACCCTTCGCCCTGATCTTTCGGCGCCCTTGATATTTCCGTAGCATTTCCACCTTTTGACGCGTAATTGGGGCGTTTTTTACTGTTTCACTGACCTCCTGTGTACTGAAATTTCATTGTATAGGTTCCTAGTTAATTGTCAGAACAAGCATTAAATTATGCAGCTAAAAGATTGATTGAGTTAAGGAAAAAGTCAAGCGACAAAAAAAAACAAAGTTTTGTACATAAGGGTCTTAAGATTTCTACTCTAGTATTCTAGACTAGATATTATATGTTATCATGCGCGATTGTTCCAAATACGACCTTGTTTAAGCAAAATAAACAAGTAGGAAAGTAGAAACCTTAGTATTAGTAGACACGCACCGCTACTTCCGAGGTATGTGGTCATGGACGGGTTGCAATTACAATGATACTTACTTTAAGTCCAACAAGTATTTCTATCTTGCTGTGTAACCCTATCTGGGAAACTGCAAAGGCTACACTGACCTCTGACTTAACAATTTCATATTTCATGGTAGGCTACCCACGTCTTCAGGTAAAATTCAGAATAGCCAAAATAATAAATATCTTTTACGAGTAGGTTTCAATTTCTATTATTCATGGTCTTCTATTTGATGACCCCCAAAATTCAGCCAACCCACTCAGACAAATGGAGGAAAATGAAGTAGTCATTATATTTTCCTTGGAGCAAGAAGCTTACTTACTGCTTTCTAATTTCCTATGAGAGTCATTGTTAACGCATAAGTAAATGAGAAGTGCTTGCTTATGCGAGTTCCTTTTGAAGTTTAAACACTGCAACCGGTAATGTAAAAGCAATGTTCGTACACGTCGCCTCACGAGTGCATTTCCTTATAAATAATTTACGATCCTCCTCATGACCTGGTTCCTGATAGATCGCGGCGATACCATCATCGATACTTCCGTGACCCGGCGCATCATGATATGATCGCACTTAAAGTCCACCCTGGCATTATCTTCGAAAGATATTTTTAAGTACAGTTACTCTGTATGAAATATTGATCGTGGATATTGCAAAAAAGGTAGAGACGATAAATTAAAGGGAATGCCTGCTGGCCCGACACCTAATAAAACATGAAAATACACGGATAACTGTTCCTGTGACAGTATTCATAAAAGTTCTTGTAAATCTGGAATTTAATAGCGATTTAAAGCAGTGGACACAACACAACGAGTAAAACTGTTTTGAATTTTTGGCCTCTCGGAAATATTTCCTAAAGATTTATTAGCCAAAATGCTTGCTCAGATGTTCGCAATAAATAATTATTAACATACTTCGACACAGGCAACTTTAAAAAAAAAAATTAACATATTCGAAACAAATTGATGTAAAACGTGAACACGAAGAAACAAATGCTATATAGCTTGATAGCGTTGGGACAAAAGCAACGTATTCTTCTAACTAAAGTATCTACAAGGTTTCTGACCGTTCTAAAGGTGATCGTTGGAGCTCTTCTGGCATTCAAAGTAATGTAAAAGGTGTCTTGCCATTATCTCATTAAAAGTCGGCCGGTCCAAATGACAGGGCGATAGGGTAGGCCGAGGCGCCGGTGCGTCGGGACCGTTAACGTAACTATGTCAATCAGTCGCTTTATCGAGTGCTTCGTATCGAAAGTGACAGTACTACTTAAATCGTGACTTCGTGACCTCAGTTTTTTCCGGGGTTTTTATAAGCTCTGGACCTCCGTCCACAAGGATGTTCACACAACATGCCACAAAAACTAAGACGTGTGCTGTTAATCAAAATAATACTGGCAATAATCTTACAAGCATGGAGAAATAGTTCTGCAATATCTGAACATTATCAATTGTTATTGGGCATGTCACTATACTGTATTTTTATCTAGAGACATAAATACAGACCTACTTAATATCCGCAAATCAGACCAAGTTGGTTATTTCTGGTATTTCTATCTTAATGTCACAATCATTAAAGTTTGTGAATTATTCCACGTTGGATTTAAAATTAAAATTCGGTAAGTGAGTTCATACAGGAGCCCACAGGCTCCTTGACAATGAAGGCAACAATCAGTGTGCTACGGATGACTCCGTCTCGAAATTAGTCTGTAATTTTCATCAAGAGTGGACTTAACTCTGAACGAAGATTTGCTGCTGAACTTCGACCCGCCACTTGTCTGTATTAATAACTTATTGATCTTATTGTTCTCCGGCACTTCGGCAGGAAGCCAAACCCTCGGCGCTCTCGTGAGTAATCAGCGCGGGATGCCTCCGTGAGCCCGTGAGTCACGGGACCAGCGGCGTGCCGGCTGTCACGATTGTCTTATGTAATTGTTACGACTCCGGCTGGGTGGTCTTCTCGAGGCAGTCATACAGGGTGAACCGCCAATAGGTGACTTTATAAGTACCTATATTTTTTCAGTTGATAGAACAATACTTACATTTTTTTCTCAGGGCAGTCATACAGATAAAAGTTACCCAATCCTAAAATTGCTTGGCTTTTTTAACTGCTATGTTGCAGACGGTTGAACTACATTTACATGAACCTACACTCAGCCTTTAGTTAATGACCACAAAGGATTTCGCTGTAACTTTGAATATGAACCGTAAAACTTATTTAAGTAACATAAATGTATTTTAACAACAACGCTCGGACTTCTCGAAATACAAAACCTCGTTAGAGTAAATAATAGCCTAACTGCCTAACCCTTTCCAGGTCACCGAATGCGCGAAAAGAAAACGAACTTGATACTTTTTGCGCCATTTTGAACAATAAAAACGTGGACTTTTAGTTTCTACTTGTTTTTAGCTCTTTCTGCCTCGTTGAGTGTTTTTTGTGGAAGTCGTGGCCTTTGGGAAGTTTAGTCTCGGTTATCTGAATGACATCAGAGGATAGTACCTACACGTTTAATAACATTAACAGCGGTGGAATCCCATTAGATAAGGAATATTTTGTGCTTCAAAAAAGTTTATTGACACAACTAAGTACGGTCAGCAAAAAGAAAATGAACAGTCAATCTGAGGATTACAGCTCGATTTCCAGCCACAGTTTTTTTAAAAAAGACAGCAGAGTCATCGTTAGAAATTGCATAATACTCCAATCCTGTGTAGGTGTGTAAGGCAGACGGTAGACCCTAGTAAATGTGACATATTCTACAACGTATTTTGTCGGTGTGAACCAGCCACACAGGTTTTATAACAAAACCCAGGATGTGCGGTCCGCCGTCCATTCCACCACATTAAGGGTTGTCACGTTGCTAAATGGGTTAAATGGTTTCTCACATTTCAAATTAAAAATATCGTAGAGTCTGCAGGCGACTTAATATTCTTGCCTGAAGACCTCGTTAGCTTCCATGGTGGTTCATGTCTGGTCTGACCAGTCACTTTAGCTGTCGGAATAATGAATAGCTGCGGGATTTGTAGAAACGGAAATTTACTTTGGATGAATAACAAAACCCAGTTTTGTTTCTGTTCCGCTTCATTTATAGGTACATACCAAGCTAAGCACAAACTGATTTCTTTCCACAACAAAAGAGATTGCCCAACATTGGTTGAGCAATATATCGCTTCCTTTCTCTCTCTAGCTTTTTCTCGTACCTGAAGATGAACATATTTCAAAAAAATAAAATTTTTGAAGCTATCGTTATTTCATTTAGTCTAGTTCAGGGTTTCTCAAAGAGGGGTACGCGTACCCCTAGGGGTACGCCATTCGAGGGCAAGGGGTACGCGACAAAATTTACGTAATGGCGGCTTGATAACTGGCAGACGCGCACGACCGACACGCACGCATGGTAGATTTTTGGGCAGCTAGACAGGCAGAGTATTCCGAACTCTCACGCAAAGCGGTGAATTTCCTTTTACCCTTTGCTACAACATACTTATGTGAAAGTGGATTTTCACACCTGGTCATGATAAAAACTAAGTACAGAAATCGACTTGATGCAGAGTCAGAATTGAGGTTAAAATTGACCTAAATCACACCTAAAATTGAATCCCTTTGCGACAAGAAACAAGCACATCCATCACATTAATATTAAAAAGACATTTCTTTTGGCACTATGTTTATTAACTTTTATTTAAAATAAAAACCTTATTTTCTTCAATAGTCAATTTTATTATTTTCTTTGGGGGGGTGGGGGGAGCAATTAATTAATTAGGGGTACGCTGTCACCTGGAAATTTTAACAGGGGTACGTGGTGCCAAAAGTTTGAGAAACCCTGGTCTAGTTTGATCTATGAATTCATTTGTAGGCATTGTTCTTTAACTTGTTTTAATAAAAGCTAAGTTCAGGAATAATACCCAACTTATTATTATAACATTACTTACCTACGTAGACGTTAACTTAACTATATCAACAATGCTGATTCATTTCTTGACACAACAATGAATGGAAGTCATATGACGAGGGTCAGCTCGATACAGATAAAACGAATACATAAAGATTACATTTAATAACAATTATGTATTATACTTGCATAAGCAGATCAGATAAGCTTTGGAAAAAGATTTATGTCATTCACGTATTAATTTGATAGATTGGAAATTAATATAAAATCACAACTTGCTTATCCTGTTTCTACAAAATTCAGGGGCACTTTGATTTTGATTAAAAAAATGTGTTTGCTCTCGAATTAACCAAATTTGACGTTCTTTTCCAATTTGCTATACCCACATTGCCGGCAGCTGTATATTTATGAGAATTCGCTCCAGAAATCTATCGCTCTGATTGAAGTACAGCGACCTGCATATCAGGTTACTACGAACTGACAGACCTCAATAGATTAAGGTAGATATAAACATTTTTTTTTAACATTCGTTATTGCATGTCACGCCATAACGTATGTCACAATGAACAGAGTAATATAAGTGACGAGAGTAACAATGTATTACTGATTGACATAGATCCCGCGACTATCTGAGGCTCAAATCACTACCGAGTACCGACATTTTTGGCCAAAGAGGAAATGCTTATGAGAACCGGAAGCGTAAAGACGCGACGGCCTTGCAGAGGCCTCGAGAACCGTTACTTAAACATAATACTTAATTAATTAAATGTATATCATGTTTTGTTTTAGAATGGAATTAATCTTATGGTATGAGAAAACGGACGTTGGAATGTTTTAATTGGTTTTTAATAAACTATCAGAGTTAAGCATCTGAACAAACTATTTTTGTTAATGATCTTTATTCGTTTTTTAGCATTTCCAAAGAGGGGTTTTATTGAACTAGTTTTTACAGGATCGGCAACGAGTTATACCCCTGATGTTGCACTTGTTCATAGGCTGCGGTAACCGCTCACCATTAGGCGGCCCGCATGCTTGTCTGCTACCTTTTGTTCTTCGTTGCTAAAAACCGGTTGGGAGAAGGTGCATTGCTAAATTGCCGTTAAAGCTTTAACGTTCTCGTTTCTCGTACCGATATTAAATAGTTTATGCGCTATCTGAACAGGTCAGTAGGTACATATTGCAGATGCCTTCATAGTATAAGTCGTTCAACTGTCCCCACATTACATGTATACGCTAATTTACTAACAGTTAAACAAAAATGTTACCTAATAATATTGTTCTTCAAATGTTATGCAAGCGTGGCTATTAGGCTGAGACGTAAAGGCAGCAAAGGTGTTTCTTGAGCAGATGTAAACATATATTTTCCCTCAACTAACATATTATTCAAAATTCAACGTATGACAATTCTTCCACAAAACATCGCAAATGATATACTGTGTTAACCCTGTAACCGACCAGTGCAATACTGCCGTCACTCAACGGAAACGTGTTGGACACATCGACACAAACCATTGTAAAAACACCTAGGCGGCCAATTACGCCTTGACAGCCCTAATCAACGGGTAATAGGCTCTAGGTAGAGTGACACTGATATAGGTTTTTGCTAGCTACTTTAAACATTAGGAGAGCAGAGTGGATCATACAGTTTAGTTTTTTCTGTGATGACGGTAGTTAGGGTTCTCACATGTTTAAAAAAATTTTGAGTGTCATCGCCGACAACGCGCAATATCGGCGCAATGGTATGTCTCAATTTACCTATTTAAAGACATTATCTTTTGAATTTGAAATTTTTCGAGATCTAAGTATGCTTAACTGCATGTCTATGTATTTCCAAAAACTGTTCAAATTGGTTGTAGATAATCAAATTAACTATCAGACGTTTTCGGTTGAAACCACTCATTACGGAAAACCCTGTATGTAGGTAAGACAGGTGAGATATTCTATAACTACAATTTAAAAGTGTACTTTAGCTTAAGAGTAAGCACTTCGCACGAGCTAATGAGACGTCATTTAAGGCTTATGCTATGCGACGCCAACCTTGCTTCTTGATGACAAGTTCGTGACTTTTTCGTACACACCGGACAAAATGACCATTAGTGGCAGGTGCCATAGTTCCCATTCATAGTAAAGTATGCCTAATGGTCCTGCATTACTCGGAAACCATTCAAAACAGGTCGAGTGTCGAGTCGAGACGTTAGACACATTGTGCAAAAACATTGCCATTTTATGGTCATCTAATTGCATTGCCAGTCTTTAGTTCAACGGTTTTCACTTAATTTGACCACCCGCTGATATTTTTTCCATTAGTAAATGTTAATGTCTGGGAAATGGGTGCTGCTATAATCTGAGAGTGCGTAAAAAAAAAGACAGCTAAGTTCCAAACAATAAGATAAGATATACTTTATTGCACAAAGAAAACAAATGACACCACTTTGCTTAAAGATATTTAGAATGTACAATACAGGCGGTCTTATCGTTAAGAGCGATCTCTTCCAGACAACCTTCACTTAGAGAAACTGGAAAAGGAGGTAGATGAGAACATGATGATGATGAACTATGTTGATGTTGGCTTTCTTCCTTTCACTCGCGTCGCGTAATTATTGGGTTTTACAGTAGGCCAATATCAAAGTGTGCATTTCTCCTGACACCCCAGCCGTGGACAACTGGACATGGTGAACGAGAGAATAAAGCCTGCCCGTATACGGCGGACTTTTTCCTACAAAAAGTCGATGCGGGCACGCTGAATGTGAGACAGTAGGAGTATAACATAAGTTTTATGTTATAAAAAAGAAAACAACGAAGAAACCACAAATACCAAGACTTATTAAAAAATATTGAACGTGAACTGATGCGTGAACCGAAGCCACGTTCCTATCGCTCGGACTTACTACATAAAGCAGGAGTTGGGATAAACAAACAGGTAGGTATTAAACTAAAGCAACGGTGCAATGCATTGGTATAGCGATTGACGTGCCTGTCACTTACTCGCGAATGTCGGCAGTTATCAAAACGAAAGTGACGAAACGTTACAGTTGTGGGACCGAAAGTTTCAATAAATATGGCAGTAAAATGTCACAGGTACTCACATTAAACTTGTGCGATATCATAATATTACTGTGCGACATCATAATATTACTTTTTATTAATTTAATCTTCAATGCACAAACCAGTATAACAGTCGGACTTAATGCTAAAAGCATTCTCTGCCAGTCAACCATAGGGCGAGACAGAAATACTGTAAGCGGTGCAAAATGTTAGGTTAATCGGTGAATAAATACTCATACACTTATAATACCACTATACATTATAAAAAAACATACATAAATATATACATATAAACAGATACATGAACCTAGTGATAAATACTCCATGTGATGACATACAATCGTATTTACACAATAGCTAGGACAGACGACGAACAATTAGAATCGGATATAGAGTCGAAGAACTACTTCCAATAGCTAGTCAGTGAAAACCAACATAACTAGAGATTCATTCTAGATGTATCTACAGATATACTGTGGCTTAGCTGGCAAAAATACTTAGACAGTTATAAAACTTTTCGTCCAAATCGATGTCAGAAGATATCATTTATCATAGCATGTCACTGGCAAATACAGCTGACGAGCAGACAGACAGTGATACCCGTTTTTCTAGTAACCGTTAATGTCCAACTACAGCTTGTAGAACAAATTGCGTCCACCGTTTGACATGTGATGCTCGGTATCTTATTACGATGGGTTTCTAGTAAGAAAACGTGTTTTATAGCCATGTGTCAGTTTAATTATTTTGTTTAAATGTACAGACCATAGGTGGTCTACACTGGGACAAAACATACGAATTTTCTCAAAAAATTAAGAGCCAAAAGAACCAATAAAAACAAGTGAAATGTTAGTTCAATGCCCCAAAAATTACCATACCTACTTACATTTCTACCTGTAAATATCTATGCTCTTTAACGCTGATGCTTTACGAAACGATAGGAACCATAGTAGTCCTCCAGTAATCAGGTTACCACTTCGATAGTTTAGCATTACTAAATATTTTGTCGAGTAACCTGATGTGCTGTAACTACAGCAAAAATTGTAAGGTACACGGAAAAAAATGTTTGCTATAACCAAGACAGATTAGATTCTCAAAAAAAATGTTTTAAACTAAGTGTTTATTTTTTTAATATAAGTATATGTTCTCAATCCAAAAAAACGTGTATTGTTACGTGAACACTTATACAGTCTTGTAATAAATTCTTGCAATAAGTAAAAAGTTTTGGTTCAAGAATATTACTGTTTCATTCGAAGAAGATATCCGTTTTGCCTTAAGACTTTGAAAATAATCTATATCAAGATGATATTGTCTTACAGTAAGATGATATTATCATTCATTTAAGACAATTTTATTTTTGTTGACCGAAGATAATATTATTTCTTATTCTAATAAATGTTTACTCTAAACAAGAATAATTTTACTCCTTTTAACCCTATTTAATTATTATCGGCTGAACAAACTATATTGTCTTGACCTAAAAGACGTTTTCTCTATTCGAGAACATAGCACTCAAAAAAGGCTCTGTTTAACCAAGACAAAACTGTTCTCAAAAAAACTGTTTTAATTTAACAGTTTATTTTCTTAATATGAGTATAATGTTCTTAATCCAAAAAATCGTGAATTGTTACGTGAACAATAATATAGTCTTGTCTTAAATTCTCGCATTAAGTAAAAAGTTTTGGCTCAAGAATATTATTGTTTTAATCGAGGAAGATATCCGTTTTGCCTCAAGACTTTGAAAATGTTCAATGTCAAGATAATTTTATCTTTTAGTAAGAAGATATTATCATTCAATTAAGACTATTTCATTATTGTTGACTGAAGAGAATATTATTTCTTAATCTAATACCAAAATGTTTACTCTGTACAAGAATAATTTTACTTCTTTTAACCTAATTTAATTATTATCGGCTGAACAAAATATATAGTCTTGACGTTAACTACGTTTTCTCTCTTTGAGAACATAGCACTCTAGTTTCTAATAATTATTATAAACTTACCTCAAGAATTATAAGTTTACCTGTATTCTTAATTCAACAATCAGTCAATTTTCGTCCAAGAATAACTATATTCAAACTGAAAACTAAAAACATACTTGCGGTCAAAATTCATTTTCCTATGCAACGAAGCTATTTTAGTCAATTAAGTAATGTCGCTTAAATTTCACTATCGTATAGGTATCGTGGATGCTCCATTGGTTGATAATGTACCAATCCTCGAAAGGTTCATTCTAAATCAGGAAAATAAGGAACACCGTGTGTTTAATAAGCTAGGTGAAATTAAAATTACAAGATTGAACATCTACCGGTCCTCTCGCTAAATTAATATTAATATTTATTTAGGGTCGAAACGTTGATTACAACGTTTCGACCCTAAATACCCTTTATCATGAAATGATGCGAGTAGGTGAGTTTGACATTTTGTTCTTAAAATTATTGTTTTGTTGTAGATTAAACAATTTCATACTACAAAATCTAACGATACACTGTAAACCTAACCTATGTTTACAAAGAATGGTACAATTGTAATGAAAATTATAGTTCTCTTTTGATTTCATAGTGTTTCTATTGATTGATGAGGGATGACTCACAACTCAATTTTAGCTAAAAAATGTCTTTTTCTTAGCTAAAATGATCCTTGTTGTCTAGTCTATGTATTAGCTTCGAAATTCAACACTAATCGACAAAAATACTAGAAAACTCCAAATAGTATTTCGAGTCACCCCATTTAACCGGTAGTTTTGGCTATGCTTCAATCGTTTCTCAGGACAATGACTGTCCAAGACTGCAATAGCACCTGCAGCACTATAAGATTTCGGGGTGATTTCCGTGAAAGATTTTGGACAATATTTTTCAAAATTCGGAAACCATTTTCAGTTTTGGTCATCGAATTAAATGCGCATATTACCTGATTAAATCACTGTAAAATGGTAGTAGCGAGATTCAATAAATAGCAAAAGTTATAGCTTGAAATATACGACTCTGAGCTAAACTGACCATTATTGGTACCACCACGATAGGCATTAGGTACTCCGTTTCAGAATATGCCATAACCCTAATACTAATTTCAACAAAACGTTATCAAATCTTAAAACTAAAAAAAAAAACATTTTTGATCCTTGCCACGTTGTGGGCTTCTGAATGTTCCGTTCCCCATGACGGCAACAATCAGTAGGTATGCCACTGACTACCCCACCTGGGAAATAGTCGTGAGGGTATGTTTGATCCGATAACCTACTACACTTTCAAAAAATAATAAAAGGACACCTTACTTTGTATACCTACATCTAATTATGCGGCCAACATGATGACTAAAACATCTTTTCTTGGTTCACGAATTTCTGTCTTGAGGTAGGTAGTTATAACTATGTGCCTACGAAATCTCTATGGCAAGTCACGACGAAAATCAAGACATCTTTTTCTTGCCTTAAGTATTTCACCTTCTCTTTTTTGTAAGAGTTGCCAGAAATATAAAATAAACCTTTTATTAGTAAATTATCAGTATGCTTAGTGAACGAAAATGTATCTCAGATACGCTGCGGAAACATATTTATATGGTAAATTTATATGGCATATTTATAGGGTAAACTTAATCTGCTAAGTTTTGCCAACTTAGCAGATTGACATTCTGGGATGTTTTATATTTTCTTAAGTAACTTATTTCCAACAAAAATGGAAGGAATTTCATATGTAATACATATCAAAAAAAAATGAATACCCCGAATCAGAATCAAATTATTTATGGATGTACTTAAAGCTTCCAACGATCCTACTAATATTATAAATAGGGAAAGTTTGTTTGTGTGGATGTGCCGTGTTGCTCTTTCACGTCAAAACTACTTAATGGATTTAAATGAAACGATGGAATAATGATGTTTTTACATCTGAATGGCACATGGGCTATAATTCATTAAAAAAATACGACATAGCTATATTTTTTTCACATTAGTTCTCGCAGACGAAGTCGCGGGCGGCCACTAGTTAGTTCATACATATTAGCGTAATGAGAACGGAGTATAAAAACATAAGTATAAAAACATAAGTTTATTTAAAAAACCTGTATTTTGTTACTATTGTTCATTATTAATATACGGCCATTGTATATTTTTACCTTATAACTCAATATACTTATGGCAGTTTTGAGTTTGAGATACGGCAACCCTAAAGACCGGAGCGCGCGGCTTTCGCATTTTCGATCGATCGCGTCCGTCAATGGCGTCAATTCAATAACTTGCGCGGTCAGTGATAGTGTAGAACCTCATTTAGATTATTCCAGTTTATTTCAAAAGTAACTGTCCCTATTCATTGTATTTTTATCAAGTGGTTGTATGGTAAAAATGGAGAAGCTGAGAGATCTGCGTTTGGCTTGGAATGGCGAAGAACAGACCATCGAACATTTCCTAAGTAAGTTGCGCAGCATTTATCCTTTGATTCGTTTTAGGAGTTCTTATCTAACATAATTACAAGTATTAAGTCTTCCTACTTTTTATATTATGCAAGTTTTTTTAGTTTTTGTACTTAATAAAGTAAAAGATTTTTGTATCAAGAAAAATATTCTTCATTGCACCTACTGGTTATTGTAATTTTGATTATATTTAAATTAAATTTAAAAATGATTAAAATCATTTGCACAACTACTGAAATATCTTTGACAAAAAATCAAAAACTGAATGCAACTCTTTTTCTGCAAGTAACATCTTAAGAAAATTAACTTGTTAGTCAGCTTGTTAGATGTGACCACTAAATAAGTTGCTGTTATACAAATTAACTGCCTTCTTGCTTAACCAGTTAAATACCTTATTTCTTTTTAATTGCAGGCAATGGAATTGAAGAAAGTCATTTCAAAGGCCCTGACTTATGATTTGTAAAAGAGCTCTGTCCTATATAATCAATGAATATCTAACAGCTGCCCTGAGGTTAGTAATTTTTGTTTTATTTGATCAAAAATGTAACAAAACTGATGGTCGGTTAGTCGAGGGTTTCTTGAATGAATTTCTGAAATATTTCATGTTTAGTAATGACTACAAAACGATTTTGAGGATTACCACATATAACATGTTATTCTTTTTATAGCACTGCACAACGATGATGTCATTTGGCTCAAGTACAATTCAGAGCCTTGGAGTTTTCAGAAAATGTAAAGAGACATATGAACTCCTCGAACCGCGGATGGTACTGATGTTTCAGTACAAAATTTCATAGAAAACAAAATTTTATTGAACGATACGAGAAAAAAATAAAAGTTATATTATTACTACTATATTTTTTTTTAATACTTTTTCTAATTTCATTTTTTTTGTAATATCAGATTCATCTGGACTTCAGTGCTAAATATCCTGATCGAGAAAACAAATGAAACATATTGTGGAATACTTTTTTTAGAGGGTCAAAAACATCAAATAAACAAACAGTAATGATGAAGCAGCGTTGATCGAACACATAGACTGAATTAGCTGATGATGGTTGGTACTATATTTCTTTATCCATTTCATTAACCCTATGAGTACTATTTGCTACACAAAGTAATCTGTCCTTCTTTCCGATTACAAAATAATTTACTATGGGTTATTTGCGTATTTCTTGCAAATGATGGATTATTTTATTTATTTTTTGCATTTACTATTCAGATTATTAAGGTTTACTTACTATATACTTATTACTTACTATATACTTATTATACTTATAGGTTGACAATATATTTTTTTTCAGCACACAAACTTCCTTCTTAGATAAAATTGATTTGTAAATTAGTTCCTACTAAAGGCCGCTTAAACAAGCAGCAATAATTTTCCACCACTGAGTGCACCCAAAGTTTCATACAAAAGAAACTCGACGAAATTTTGACGGATACGTCAGGAAACAGAAAAATTGAGCAACCATACATCATTCATTGCACAACCGAAGAATATACTGGTGAAATATTATATTTAATTAAAGACAAAGTCAGGTATGTTTTTCAATCGGCTTATAAAGCTTTCGACACGCTGTTTGAATGTTATCACGCGCTTGGTGTCGTATCCAAAAGCAGGTTATCACCTGTATTTATTGTTCCAAACACGATGTCAGTACTAAATACGATGTAATCCCACCATACATTTAAGATCATTTCTTTTGAATGTGGTAATGAATGTTATTA
This sequence comes from Udea ferrugalis, assembly GCA_950022985.1. Classification (NCBI taxonomy): domain Eukaryota; kingdom Metazoa; phylum Arthropoda; class Insecta; order Lepidoptera; family Crambidae; genus Udea; species Udea ferrugalis. The sequence goes on from OX465521.1 coordinate 4,232,780, forward strand.
GTTGATTATTAAAGTGCTGTATTTCACACATATTTCTTTATTATTGTTGTCACTTAGATAGCTGTAAGAATGTCAGATATCATATTTTATATTTTTTAATGAATATTATTAGTTGATTATTAAGTACTATATTTGCTACTTATTTATTTATTATTTTAAGTCTCTTAGATAATGACAAGACCGTCAGAAGTCATATCTTTTCAATTTGGTCATGGTTGTTATCATTTGATTATTAAGTGCTATATTTGCCTTGTATTTCTTCATTCATGTTGTCTCTTAGAAACCGGCAAGAACGTCGGATACCTTTTTTTTTAAATTTAAAATGTATGGTATTAGTCGATTAACAGGCGCAAGATTTGCCACATATTATACCACATTGTATACGTAAATGTGCATATACAGGATCTTCCGGAATGGTTCAACCGAAAACCTGACTGACAAATAACTGATTTGAACAGTTTTTTGGAAATTCCTCAGGGTTGCCAAAATATATATATATCTTTTGAACCACTCATTACGGAACAGCCTGTATATTTTCTTCATTACGTTTTGGTAGTCAAAATGTGAAATCAACACCTACACGTCAAAATGTTAACTAATTAAATATTTTTAAGTTTTAAGTTGATTTAAGTAACGTTGAAGAAACTACTTCGTCAAGTAATCATGTCGTACTTTATTAATTACAATTTTGTATAAAAAAATATAATTTATATGACTGAATAAATACATTTTAAAAAAATTTATTTTTCATTTATATCTTGTTCCATTTTGATCTTTATATTTACACGTAATGTAATATATTGAGATACCTAATTCTTTTGTGTCAAGACTTAGATGTTTCCTGCTAAAATAATATTATAATCTTAGATGAAATTATTACTATTCTTAGCTGAAGAAATATCTTTTATATGTTTAAAGCCTCTTAAACATACTACTGATTCAACATACATATAGTAAAGAATAGCAATAATTTCAACTGAGAATATTTTATTTTAGCAGAAAACATACAAGTCTTGTTGCAAAACAAGTATCTTTTCGATTGAGAATAGCAGGACTTTCATAGAAGACTATATTATTTTAGCAGGAGACATTAAACGTCTTGACAGAAAGCGAGAATCTCTTCGATTGAGAATAGCATAGGCTTCATCTAAGATTCAATTATTTTAGCAGGAAACATTATATGTCTTGATAGAAAACGAGAATCTCTTCAATTGAGAAATGCAGAGGCTTCATCTGAGATTAAATTATTTTAGCCGGAAACATTATATGTCTTGACAGAAAACAAGAATCTCTTTGATTGAGAATAGCATAGGCTTCATCTAAGATTTAATTATCTTAGCAGGAAACATTATATGTCTTGATAGAAAACGAGAATCTCTTCAATTGAGAATAGCAGAAGCTTCATCTAAGATTAAATAATTTTATCAGGAAACATTATATGTCTTGATAGAAAACAAGAATCTCTCCAATTAAGGATAGCAGAGACTTCATCTAAGATTTAATTTATCTTAACCGGAAACCTACAAGTCTTGACGTAAAACAAGTACCTCTTCGATTGAGAATATTAGAAGCTTTATCTGAGATTATATTATTTTAGCTGGAAACATATGTCTCGACGCAAAACAAGTATCTCTTCGATTAAGAATATGAGGGGCTTCATCTAAGATAATATAATTTTAGCAGGAAACATAAGTCTTGACGTGAAACGAGTATCTCTTGGAATGAGAATAGAAGAGGCTCCATCTAAGATTAAATTATCTTAAAAGGAAACATACAAGTCTTATCTCAACACAAATATCTCTTCAACAGAAAATAATGAACTTTTGACTTTACACAAATATATCTGCAGCTAAGAATAATACGGCCAAGAATATAATTCCTAAGAATATTATTGTCTATTTATAATACTAATTTGATTATTTATTTAAGACTTTGGAATTCTTATTTTAAAGATTAATATCTTAGACGAAGACAAAAAATCCGAGACAATATTTTACTTTGTTAAAGAATATATTGTTTCCGCCATATGGGAAACTACAATTGTCTTGACCAAGTCGATATTGTCTTCTTTTAAGATACTTTTTTTTTCTGTGTAGGTCGTACAGTCAGCATCAGAATGATGTTTGCTAACAGAGTGATCAAAAAGTTGTTCGCGGCTTGACAATACTACAATAACAGTCGTATGTTGTTTGAACCGTCACTAAAATCTAAAACAAATGAAACACTTAAGATAGGAAAACCAGAAAAAGACATTTGGTCTGTTGGCGTCAGGCGGGAATCGAACCCGCATCTTTCGCAAACCGGGCGACTGCACTGCACTGATGATAATGCATTATCCCTAATGCTTAAAATAAAAAATAACCTAAATGAAACACTATTTTAATTCTCTAGTGATAAGATTGATTTTCCTAAATATTTCAGACATATTTGATCATTCTGTACGCACCCATCATTTTGATCTGACTGTACAAAGATTTGGTTAGCTACAGTTGCATTTGGCACTGTAAAAAATAATTTTGTATGTCTAACTATCTGGGTTTGTTTTTATTTGATTGTTGATTTTCTTATCTAAATAAAATTCATAAGCCTGCAGCTACACGTATGAGTGCATAATAATAACGCGTCTGTTGTCACACTTATCAGATAAATCAGAATCTACAAATTTGCACGGAAAAAGCCAACACTTTATTTTAATGCAGCGTTAATTTTTTCCTAGGTATTTACATATTGACATTTTAATTTTGATTGTTCCATATTTAAAGAGATTAGAAACCAATGGGAAGCTGCCTAGGTGAGGTGTCTAAACGTGAACCAAAATTCAAACGCGCCTTCACAATAATTTAAATTTGTAGGTAGTTGCTGCTAAATATTGAGTAGATAGGATGAAAAAAACAATTATCTATTGTTATTTGTTATGTTAAACCGTTTTCTTTCATTTTCAGTTGCCGTCGATGTTGACAACCGACCAGTCGTCGTAGAAATCTGTGATACTGCGGGGCAGGTAATGCATTTATTTTTACTATGGCTAAATTTGATTTTATTACGTTGAATCATCTGTCAACGTTATTACTTATCAATAAATTCATTACAAGGATAAAAACTGCAACCTCTTGAGCAAAAGGTAAACCATCCTGGACTAAGACGTAGTCCCTTAAGAACCTAAACAAATATCTTAGTTCCATGTTATTCTAAGATTTTCGTGTTTTCGCACGGAGATTTTTCAAAAAAATACTTCCCATTGAAAAAAAGAGCACGTGTTACGCTCTGAATGGGTTTGGCACTCATCGATTAAATCGAACGTGAAGTTTTGAGAAACACGATGACAAACGACAATGGACCACCGGGTTCCCACAGTTTCACCGTCTACCTGTGGAGCGACTCAGTAAAAAAACTGTCTCGAAATGTCAAAGAACTAACAACGGTGGGGCTATTAACTACAGTTGCTATGAAACCTCGAAGTTGCTATGAAATCTCGAACAGTAGTTATTGAAATTTGACTTCAAATACATAGTCCCCTGTCTGACGAGCCATCATCATAAACAGCTACTCATTGGCATTGCGTATGTAAGTATTACCTTCCTAGTGGTGAGTCCCACATAACCCGTCAGCCCCTCGGTGACGGGAGAGCATAATGTCATTTCCTCTGGATCAACAAAGAAAAGGTAATATCTACCTCACTGTAGAAGATTACTGATTGAGCTCAAAACCAAACACCTGTCAGAGAAATTACTAGGCACTTGCGTCATTTATATGCAGTTGATGTCATAATCTCACCTAACTCATGAATCTCACCGCGAATTCCATTGTTTATGATTCTACTATAGATTCAGTTGTCTATGGCCGAAACAGAGTCTATAGAATCGCATGCAGAGCAAACTGGTAATGGAATCACGAAGTCTTTGTCCAACGCTTATGTCAACATGGCGATGATGCGATTCAACCGTTTTCACACATTCATTAATCATAACAGCGGCTTGTGTATTTCGCACGATGCTTCGTCTTTGTTATTGATAATGTCCAAGCAATAAAAATTTGCATCGCTTCGCTTTCTCATTTCATAATTTTATGTTGGAATAAAGTTAACTTAAGGTGATCTTGAGATCAACAAAATAACCAAATATTTTATCCCCCTCTTGTATTGTGTTTGTTTTTTTATAATAATAATTAGGTATATAGTATTTAATTCCTGATTACGAGGGATTTACATAGCAAAGTAGGTTTGCGTCGCTCAAAGTTATTATAAGATATCTCGTATTTCACTGTGCCTTTCGGCAAAGGCTTCCTCCAGGTTTTTCCATTCGCCTCAGTCAGCTGCCCTCCCTCATCCAGAAAGGTCCTAGGGTAGTGCATTGTATCTAGATATAGTTTCGTTCCCTCAGCTGTAAGTTTGTTCAGTTTCTTTTTGCTAATTTTAGGGTTGTGATCTTTTTTCCCACGGTGACCAGCCGGAACCGGAAAAGCATCTCGTTTTCCTTTGTTTTTTGCAGTGTTGTCGTTGTTTGTCTTCCAGTGGCTGGCGTAGTTTGGCTGTCATATTTTAGAAGCTCCTGATGAAGCTCCCTTTAATCTCATTGACAAAATATACTATCTTCAGCTAGACGCATCCACTTTCTGACAACCAAGCAAAAGGGGCACTATGCCCAGCGGTCCCCACTCAAGAACAGCTATCCACTTATTATTACATGATTGCTTGTTGAAATGGACGCTTTTTTTTTTTTTTTTTTTTTTTTAAGTAGGGGAAATGCCTTACGCATACCCGTCCACCGGGGGACGGACGGGTTATGTCGGACTCACCACTGGAAAGGTGGTATACCAGTGGCCCTACCGACTAAAACCCCTACTACTCCCTCTAATCGTCCTTTAGTGGGGGAACACGGTGAATAGCGCCTGCCTGTTACGCGTTCCCCCGGACGGAGCCCGCCTGCACGACGGGCCGGAAGCGACCCCCCCTTCGTGAGGGGAAGCCAGAAGGGACAGCCGAGGATGTCAAGCCGTCCCTACCAGGCAGCGGTGAAACCCGTGCAATGCTGGCGGCGGCACCCCCGTACCACGCGCTAGCTGGCCACCGTACGCAGGCCCTACTGGGCCCGCAACCACGAGCCACCCAAAGGGTGGCTCCGCTGCCGTAACCTTCGGTACGGCCCCGCCGGGCCGCGACGCACAGGGGGGATCAGCCTCGGGTTACTGGCCCCCACCAACCGGTTGTGCGCCGCGGCCCCAACCACGCGCCCCAAGGCGCCTGCAGGCCCCACTGGCCCCGCATCCCCGCGTCGCCCTTACGGGCCGCAGCGACCCTACTGGGCCCGCAACCACGAGCCACCCAAAGGGCGGCTCCGCTGCCGTAACCGACGGTACGGCCTCGCCGGGCCGCGACGCACAGGGGGGATCAGCCTCGGATCACTGGCCCCCACCAACCGGTTGTGCGCCGCGGCCCCAACCACGCGCCTCAAGGCGCCTGCAGGCCCCACTGGCCCCGCAGCCCCACGCCGCCCCTACGGGCCGCAGCGGGTGGGTGTCCAGTCCACCACGCTGCCACGCCTGGGTTCTCTTCGCTTCCCGGTGGTGCCCCTACCACCGGTACTAGGCCCCCTCGCCACGCCGAGGCGAGAACCCATGAGGGGGTTGAAATGGACGCTGTACCAACTTCCCTAACCACTGACCCAATCCCACACAAGGTCTCCACTCCGTAAATAGTATTGCATTGAAATGTGGAGCGGATGGAAGATAATTGTATCAAAGCAATAAATCTATGGTATCTGGTTATTTATCTAACAATAAATAACAATTTATCTAACTTTGTCCAAACGATTTTGTTGACTCGTATTTGAATAACAGCCATTTATTTATGAGTGTGCAGCTGCATTGAAGAACTAAAAACACAGTGTTCTTTGATAAGAAATTCATTTCGAATACTTACCTTTCGAATATTATACATCATACAAGCATATGTATAGCCACCTATAAAATCATGTTCAGGACAAAACCCAATAAAAGGTAGTACCATACGAGGCACACTGAATATTGCCACGTCTTGTCGAGGAGAACGGTTAAAAACCATCTCAAGTACAGTCAGCCAAAAATGTGGTCTAACACCCTACGGTTGAGATTCGTTTGAACGTCATGAAACAACAAGGCCAATTTTCCCTGGCAATAAGTTTGTGTCAATGACTATTGTTCTCTTTGTCATTTATGATATAACGTCATGCCAAGTGTCAAGTTTAAATTATCTTAAGTCAGATTGCTATGAATATTTCATTGATGGAAAGACTTGACAGTAGAATTGTCAGTAAGAAATTCTTCTTTTTCAGTAGTTATAAGTTTCTCTTTAAAAAGATCGACATGGTTTTAGTTGAGCAAAATAGATTATCACATTTGATGAGGTTAAACTAAGTCACCCCATGACGTCAAATGTCAGGAATCTAACAGATGACAGACAAAACGTCATAACATGATTGTGCATTGTGTTAAACTCTGTTAGAAAAGTCAACCTTAGCGATAGTTACATCTCGCAGAAACTTTTGTCAAAAGTGGTAGACCACTTTCTTGGCTGACTGTACCTACTTAGTTTAGATATTTTAAATTTGACTAACTGTAAGCCCAAGTGGTGGCATTCACAGCTTTACCGGACAATGCAATAAGCAGTAGGCCGATTCTACCGAATATTACGATGATGATGATGAGACATTATGGCTTACAAACTCGTGCCGGTATTCAAACTATTGATCTTACTGCGCCGGAGGCTGTGGGTGTGATTACTGTGATCGGAGATTACCACCCAAACGCACATTCTTGTGGAGAACGGGTACGAATAGGTATAATAGTTACTTCCTTTATCTGAATGGTATAGTCACCATTAAAACCATGTGACCTTTCATGCTGGTCAAATACATCTGTGATATTTGAGAAAAGCAATCATAAATGCACTGACTCGTTTTAGATTTGAGCGACAAACTCAGTAGACATATTTTTGGTAATTCTGGAAGATCACAAAAGTAGTTCTTAGCTGACTATACCAATGTAGGTACCTATAATTTATTGATTTAACTTATTGTACCACTGCTGGCAAAGGTCCCCCGGAATCCTACCGGAATAATTTTAGTCCAGCTATAATGCGAGTTTAAAAGAACAAGCTTTGACGAGCACAAAAGTATGAGCAAGAATTTGACTGTCAAAACGAACAATCATATGCAATCGCATTCTGAATAAGGTCCGATCGAAGCGAAGGGGGTTATTGGTTGCGCAACCGACAGCCGATACATTAGGCAACCAAAAACGGTTCTTCAATTGTTGGTTGTCGACGGTATCAATGGGCTGACTTTCACCCATGGTCGCGTGCGTCTGTTAGCACTCTCTAAATAACCGACTTTATTTCGGGTGATATTTTTGTCAAACCGGCGCAACAGAATGTTAACATTTTGAATGCGTGGCATGGCAGACTCCAGGTGACCCATGGCACAAACAATAGAATGGCTATTGAGTCTGGTTTCTTGGCAGTCAAAGACTTAACGGTGCATGGTTGGGACCAGGGAGCCTGAACCCAGAGCTTAATTTATTCAGCTTCGTAAAACTAATGCTAACAAATTAGGCATGAAACTCCTTAAGTTAGATTTTTCTCTTTAGTTAAGGAAATCTGAAACAATAAAGGTACCAAAAACACCCAGCCAGGAATTTTTATGCTGGATTTGGGAGTCGATCCCACCCACAATCCTCTGCGTCTCACTCAACCGACAACACTCGGATACCTAGGATGTAAAAGTAGCACAAATCTGTTGCATCAACAAACTTTTGTACTGGTGCGGGAATCGAACCCGCGGGCGCGTCTCAACCGGCACTCTGTAAAATATGAGCATTGAAAATAGTGAAATATATAGCCTGCATAGTGAAATGGCCATATAAATGCCCGACCTTTTAGAGATATCTAAAATATTGCTACAGAGATCTAATTTACCTCTATTTGGTCAAAAGATAATTATTATTCACTTTTTCAACTTTGAGAAGAAACCAGTGCAAAGCGGTTTATTGCATTATTTGTGAACAAACTTGCAACTAATTGCAGTGAGCTAATGTCTGGTCGCTGACCAGTTTCGTCACTCGCCGTCATCATGTCTGCCGAATCGCAGTATAAACCGCCCAATTAAGCTGTTACCTAATGGCAGCGTGGTCAATCGCAAACTACGCGACTACGAGTATATGCACACGTACAGTGAAGCACACAAGCAGCGTAACACAAAATAGTCGTTGGAAAAAGGCCTTTAGCACATTGTCACAAGGTGGCCAACTGTCAATGTGAGTACACTTGACATGTGGCCTGTACAAAGGGCCACACACGCGTCACACTTTTAGTTTTATGTTCATACAAACTCGAACTGTCAAAATGTAGTATCTATCGCAAGGGAAATGTGAATACGTGATATTACTTGGATTCCCATGAAGCCTACAATCAAATAGCATGTTTAATAAAACAATGTAACTCGAAAGAAACTCTATACTTAACTGGATTCTGTCGTTTCAGAAAGTTTCAAAGAATTCTGTAGTTTTTACGTGAAAGTGTGGCTGTTTCATGTAAAAACTACAGTAAAGTAAAATCCATCCAGGATTTTAATGAAAATTCACCTTTACATAGCGTATACATCTGAATAACACATAGGCTATAAATTATAAAGATATATTACAATTTTTCTTCAACCTTAGTCCACGCAGACAAAGTCGCGGGCGGCTGCTAGTCAGGTATTCTCATGACATTCAAAGATTTTAAGCTTAGGTACCTTTGTGCGCTAGCGCAACTGTCTAGACAGATAAGATAAAACTTTCTCTTGTTTTCATCTCACTTGATGACATAGGTAGATTGTACAGTGAGTTAAGGTCCCAAGCAAATGATTTAGTTACGCTGGCGGTAACATAACAATGCTTAGGTTTTCCGTCACCTACATGCTTTAACAAAACAAAAACCGTCAGAGTTCGTACTTACCTTCACCTTACCCCCTTTCAGGACAACATGTCCGAGCTCCGCGCTCTCTGCTACCCCGGGACCGACGTGCTGATGCTGTGCTTTTCCGTGGTGCGGCCGGAGACGTTCCGCTCAGTGGCGGAGCGGTGGACGCGCGCGGTGGCCGGCGTGGGCGCGCCGCTCGTGCTCGTGGGCACGCAGAGCGACCTGGCTGAGGAGCCCCGGGTGCTGCAAGCATTGCGAGTAAGTATACTGGTTTTAACGCGGTAGCAATCTTGCTACTGTTCTCTTATCTTGCTTTAATCTTGGTCATCTGACCAAAAAGGTAAATAGGACAACAAAAAGGAAATATTTGGTCGGAGATATTGGTCATTTTTACAGACAGGCGCTGTCTAGCCCCAACTTAGGAAAGCTTGTACTATAAGATACTTGACGACGTATAAGCATACTTAAATAGTTTTTTTGTAAATATATTATGACATACCTAATTAGAACACCAGAGGTTTTCATGCACTCAAACGTTTGTATTGTACGAGGACACCAAACCCGCGACCACTGGTGTAGTAGCCAACATCTTAACTATTAGGTACACCAAATCACTTTCTGCCACCCTCTTCCGGTTGTCAGTACCAAAATAGAAGGATGCAAGAAAAAAATTGCTGCCGATGAACATAAGAGTAGGTATCTTCAACTCGTTACTGCAGCCACCATTTTTCCGCATCAACATTCCGGCACAGCATAGTAGAAGTTCATATCTCATACAAACATTTAACTGTAAACTAATTGTCATACCTATTACGACAATGCGAGATAAGAGAGCGTGCCGAACATTAAAGTGTACTTAATTTATTGACTAAGATAATTACGTACACAGCAGTAAATCTGCTCTATCTGGTGACACAACGAGGTCGGCCTGAATGGAGAAAGATCTCATCAAGTATAGGGCATTTCAATGGACTTCTGTTGACCTGTATTTATTGATTAACGTTTAAACTATTTGAACCCTCTAGGTACAGTTAGGCACTAATAGGCTATCGATAAGGGACTACGATTTGCATTGCATAGGTTTGCATTATAGTCTCTGGCTGAATTTTGTTTCAAAGACATTGCTGTAGGAATAAGGCTGGAAAGTCCGCTTGCGCTCTTACATACAGTCCGGTAGAGCTGTCGGCCAGCCACCAGCCTGCGGTTATACGAGGCAGTCATTAAAATAATAAAAACAAAGAAAGCTTCCGGAGTTTCAAAAACCGGGACAATACTAGAATAACCATAGCTTTATAAGATAGCGAATGGCACAAAGTCTACTCTGTTCTAATTAGGATGGTTGTGAGGGTTTGTTTTGTTATACCTACCTACGTCAAAAGATAAGTTTTTTCATGAAATTTTGAAAATAAGCTCACAGGTTGGACCCGTCATTTTTAAGCCCATGCGCTTACCAACTGCGGTTTCGTATGAATTGAAATCGGACGTTTTAAATTTTTATCAATATCACAAATATTGATGATTTTATGGCATGACTAAATCAATATTTTATTCCTACGCATATCCGTGTCGTGACGCATCGTATTACCTACTAGTAGAGGACACTTGTCTTCAAAGAAAAACGCCGCAATTGCACAAATAAACTCTAAAGTTGGTATTTTGTGATTCATGTTTTCGCGTTAACTTTGCTTTTATTAGCTTGTATTGTACATGGTTCTAAAATTGACCGTACCGTTCGCGTTGCGTAACGAATTCATGGGAAATGTATTTCAACGCTGAATTCTTTAGAAAAACACAAATAGGTACACAATAATTGCCTGATCAACTGACAGGGTTTTTTGAAGTTTTTCAAAATTAATGTGAGACTATATGACTATAGTACCTATGTAGTTTAGCAAATAAATTGTCTTATAAGTTCAGCGAAGTAATATCAGTTTGTGGTTGGGACTTTGTTGTTCGTATTTCTCTTAATGCTTGTCATGGTGGCATGTAGGTACTTGTCTAATGGGCTTTTCGCGTCTAACCTATACTGGCACAAGCAAAAAGGGCAATAATTAAGCGAACCTTGACCGCTTAGTTATTATTATGTGTATTTTCAAGTGATGTAGGTATATTTTTCTCCTACAAACAATCTCTGCTTAGCTAAGTCAGATAATCTCCTCAAAGTAACATGTCCAAGATATTTATTAATATATTGAATTCCAGGCCCGAGGAGAACACCCAGTCACGGAGTTGGAGGCGCGAGCGCTGGCCGCTAAGATCAGCGCTACCTACGTGGAGACGTCGGCTAAAACCCGCAGACAGCTGAAGGACGCCTTCGATGCCGCCATCTTGGCTGGCCTGCCGCTCGTGCAGAAGAAGCCATTTTGGAAAAAACTCTTCTGCTTAAACTAGTATTGGCAATGTTAAGGTTCATATTACTGTGTCGGGGTGTGTCGTGGCGCGACATAATGCTATCGGTTCCGTTCCAATGATAAGACTAGATTCACATTGGTGTTGTGGTCGCCAATCCACCAATCCGATAGCGTCCTGTCGCGTCACGACACACCCCAACATAGAGATGTGAACCTAGCATTAGCAGTGTAAAATAGTTCTAGAAAAAGTTGATAGCTTTACCAGTTAAAAATAAAATTAGGCACTGAAAGGCGTTGGGACAGCTGGGCATAGTTAACAGAATACAGAATATAAGGAACTTACTTACAATGAAATGAATGAATTACATAAAATGTTATAAATGGCCTTTAATGAGCCTAAACAAACATATACGCTGTTTCCACATGACTTTGCCTATCTGTGGGTAATGTTTTAACAAAAAAACAACAAACTAAACTACCGCCCAACCCAACCCAGGCTCTTAATTATTGTCAAACTACTTAAAATGATAAACTCTACATTTTGGTTGGAACTGACTTCTACTAGAAGCAATGTATATGTACTTGGACTTTAAAATATAGAAATTAATAGAGTAAATGAATATCTACGTTGTAAATCGTCATCATTACAAATGTATTTACTTTGAATGACAGAATAAATTGCAAATATTTTTGTATTGTATAGTAACAGTGCCTTAAGTTTGGTTTAAATTTGTACCTATTATTGAAAAAAATATCTTCTGACTGTAAATATTAGACATAAAAGAAATGGATCCAGGATGGTACCGACATATTTAAGGTACAGATCGCCACAGGTCAGGCGTACCTACCGATACTTTGACAGTTCGTTAACATTAAAATGTTATTTTCCTGAGTTAGGTACGCTTATCCTTTGGCCTGCTGTACTTCATAAGTATCGTAATCTATTATTGTGTATCGGGATGGTACTTACATACGAACACGTTCTCCAGTTAACACTTAATGTAACTACCTTAATTAGTACCTTGACCAAACTTTAATGAAATTAATTGATAATAAATTATACGACAAAAATCCACTTAAATTGTGTTATATCGTCACACAATTCTCCGAAGGTAAGGTAAGGTAAGAAAGCATTTATAGTGCCTGTTATGTAAATTGGGTATGATATAATTTCAAAACAATTGTTAGTAGGTACCCCAACTACTAAAATTAGTTTTGCCTTTGGTAGACTAATTTTCTAAGCCAAATATTAAAAGTAAATAGGTTTACTCTATATCCACTACTCACATCAATTTATTTGGTAAAATGGGTATTAAGGTAATTATTCTCAATTTATTGTGAAATATTTTGAATTTAATACCGTAAATACCCTAAGAATAAAAGTGTAGAATATGCCATTTTCTATTTGTATATGGATATTTAAATTTATTATGCCTACTTTCCCAGAAGTATTTTGTCCCAGATACATATCTACGCAATGACTATAATGTTTAATAAAAGTGATTATTACTTAATAAATAATAATGTTATTATAATGTATAGTGCGATGTTTTAATGTCTGTATATAATATCGATTATGTTAATGTTGTTTTGATACTCAACGCGAACTGATAATTATATTTTATTACAATTTAAATTGGCTTTCATTTAACCGTTAAGGTAACAAATTACCGCTATGTAAGTGTTGTGATCATAATCATCACGGTTACCACTCATTATCAGTGGCGCGACAATAAGGCAGGCCGGGTTAGGGCTCTAGGCTTTCTCGCAAACATCTCGATGTTGGTATTAGCGCGCATTGGCATGACAATAAGATTATTATCATGCCAATGCGCGAGAATACCAAAACTGTAAAATTACAGAAAGCTAGAATGAAATGTGATTTCGAATGCTAAGTGTGCGTTAAGAATCGCTCTGCTGAGAGGGCCGTTCAGCAGGTTTGGCAACGAGAGGGAAATGGGGGTTTAGGGAGCGAAAAGGATCTGCACAATGTTTTAGAATTTCCTCCTTAACCATAGAAACTCAAACACCCCTACAGCCTCATTTGAACTACTGTTACGTTTTGAATGGTAACCGTTGAGGCACGGCGTTGAGGCCGATGAAATAAACAGCAGCAGTGCGACTAATGTCAAAACAGTATAGGAGCTACAAAGCATAACACCTAGCAGTCCTCCTTCAGAAATGCTCTATACGACACACTCTCAGTACCCTCATTGATTAAGAGTTATCTATAAGCACTAGTTAAGAAGTCAATGTTCTGCTGGGTGGTAAGAGTGACAGTCTTTAAATTTGCTCTCATTGCCGCAGAATAATGGAAGTGTCTAATCGGCCTCGTGAAATCGTTTTAGCAAGAAGATCATGTGATATGGGCCTTGTCATCCATATTCATCTTACCTTCGTCGGCCACAGAATTAAACACAGCAGGTGTTACTTTTCCTCTTAAATGTTACCCACATAGGTAACATGTCTCTTTTACACACTCAGTTCAAATTATAGGAAAGCACAACGAAATCTTGACGATTGTTTGGTGTAATGATTAAGTAGTTGGCTACTACACTAAAAGTCGAGGGTTCATGCGTGTGCATGAACATGTAGGTTTTGGTCTGCGTGTTTCCTATGTACTAGTACATAGCACTAGGAATTGTATGGCATTGCTCCGGCCTCCACCACTGACTGTTAGGGACGACTCGGCATCCTCAGCTGCAACCTGCCCCTATTCGGGCTCCGTCCGAGGGTAAAAGGCTTTGTGCAAATAACCATGTTCTCCCGGAGAAGAGTAGCAGAGTTTTTAGCCGGTAAGCCATTGGGTTATCACCTCAGTGGAGAGTCCGTCATATCCCGTCCGTCTCCCGGTGAATTGGTATACGTAAAGCCACGTAATGCATCTCCTCAGCTTAAATAAAGGTCCATGGTCACTGGTCAGCCAATGCCCAAAGCAGGAGTTGCGAAATAAAAAAGTGGTAAGTTTCATGTTGGTTTGTTGACAGCTGTCACTGTTTGTTTAATGACATTGACAGCTCGTTTGTTTTTGTAATTTTACGCGCTTTTTCTGCAATATTTTTGGTTTAATTTTGAAAAAGAATCAGCTCTAAAATGTCGGAAGGGGAGCACTATACAGATGTGGATATATCTGATATCATGGAAGATAGTGAACAATACATTGACAGCGAGCAACAACATACCGAAACAGTTGATACTCCAGATACCTTGTATTCAGTCCTAGATTCTGAGCCTTTGAACTCAGAAGACCAGCCGTCTATTGAGAAAAAACCTGCTTCGGCCAGCAAAAGTGAGGTTATCAGGTCAACAAGGCTACCAATTGCTCGGGTAAAAAATATTATGAAAATGGACCCAGACGTGAGTGTGGTGTCAGGTGATGCTGTTTTTTTAGTTACTAAAGCCACTGTAAGTAAACATTTCCGTAATTTATGTTAGGTTGTGAAGATAAAGACTTAAAATCATTCAATTGTCTAATTAAGGATGAAATTAGTTTTTGAAATAAATAAATCTTTGAAAATGATACTAAAAGTTTCCTGCATCAGATGAAAAAGGCCTCCATTATTACTGGTAAAAAGCAAGGGGTAAATTCAAATAGTTGACGAGACTTGTTTTTGCTATAAGTAATTGGTACATCTTTACTTTTCACATTTCTTTGAAGCACCATAATACCAGGTGGAACTTTAGGTGCCAAGGTGTTAATTGGAAAAAAATGTCCAGGAAATATGCCAAAACAATAGCCTTTCCTCCCTCTTGAGCAGTGTGACACCTTGCACTTAATGATTAGATGTTGCTCTCACAGTGTGGCTCGCAAACTACTTGCTGACTTTCTTTCACTTATGATAAGACTAATTTGCAGGGCAATGCTTCATAAGTGATAGAATCTGCACAATATTAAAAACAACCTACATGTAGGTTGTGCCATACATGGCCTGAGACTCTTTACAGTATTCTTTATTTCATTTCATTGGATTGAGCTCACCAAACAGACTTAGAACATGTCATAAATGTTTGTTCCAGGAATTGTTTCTAGAGACAATAGCCAAAGAAACATTTGCCTACACAATGACAAACAAGCGAAGAACAATAACTAAGAAGGATTTGGATTTAATAATAAACAAAGTAGACTGTTTGTGTTTCCTGGAAGGGGCTATGGATTTCTAACTTGGTAACTATCTTCTAAAAGCTATATGACATAATATGGCTTCAAGGCTTAGTCCTTAAGTTCTTTCATAACGCTGTGCTCTTCTTCACCTGGAAGGAGAACTAGACATAATGAGAAAGAACAGAGAAAATGTGATCAATAGGAACAAACCACTTGAATCAATGTGAGGTTATTTTTAAATAGGAATGTAAATATAAGAAATAAATAAAATTCAAAACCTTTTTTCTACGTTTGTTTCTTTTATTATATCACTGCTGAACAATAGGTCATCCAGGAGGCCAGTTGTTAGGGGCCGACCACCGAAACTTTGCATTTTAATGAGGTCATCTTACCACCTTGTGTCCTACACTGCAGTAGGCATCAAATGGTCTCCACTTGAGAAGTTTTTGATCACAACAGCTTCTATCAATATTCACATGATTTAGGTAATGAGAGGGAAGATAGAACATGGAAGATAGATAAAAGACAGGCTGATCCAGTCCAGTTCATATTCACATTATTTACCCTAAATTAACTTATATGTATAGTTAAAATAAATTACAATAAAAACTAATCATTTTAACTGAAAGTGCTGTTATTGTTTATGTTTTTCCTAAATAAATACTGGTCTGTACTTTTACACAATTACCAGGAGTAAAACAAAAATAAAGGGAGTAAGATGCCTAGGACTTTTTCTGGTTCTAATTTTGCGTTAGAATTCTGGGCACCAGTGACGTCTTTGATAGATTCAAGGGCAATAGCACAGTTTCCTGGTACAGTTATTTTGTCCTTAGTCACTTCAGTTCTGTAACAAAAACAAATGCTTAACTTAGAACGATAGAGGAGAATATTATGGGAAGTAAAATATTTCAGTAATTTTCACAACACGGAACACCCTGTTAGAAACAATGTTTTACCCTTTCTCTAAGGAGCATTTTACCCCCGAAGCGGCGACTTTTAGTGCACTCGGCAGGAGATTGATCGAAGTCAGGTCCACTGTATGGTCATTATCGGATAAGTTCACTATTCCAACGACCCCTGGTGCGGCGGGCGCCAATCTGGAATAATAAATCCAATATAAGCAACTGTTAGGTTTTCTTACTAACCCCCTTATTTATAAAAACTAACGCTAAATAAATTAAGCGATTAGCGTGTTTTGTCACTTACTCGCAAATGACGACAGCAACAAGAATGAAAGGGACAGAGCGATAAAGTCAACGTGTTGTTGAAGAGCTGTTTAAGTTTTTATGAATCTTTACTGTCCCACTCTTGGAGAAAAGCCTCCCCTAAATCGTTGTAGGAATCGTATGTCTAGCTGGAGCTAAAATAAGCCACTTTAAAAATAACAATCCTGTCTCAGGGCCCTGAAGAATAATTGGTTAAGCTATCTGTGATTTCAACTTTTTTTTTATTTTTTATTCGTGGGGAAATCCTCATGGATACCTCGCTGCCCGGGGGGACGACGAGGTTATGTCGGACTCCTACCGACTAAAACCCCACGGCACTCGACTGTGGCACTTTGGCGGCGAAGCTGGATCCTACCGTAAGTAATGCCGCACTGCTCCGCCGCCAGTGCTAGCCCCTAATGGGGCCCCCTCCAACCGACCCCCCAACGAAGGGGGGAGGTCACGAAAGCGCCTGGAGTACGCAGGCACTTTCGCCGTCTCGGTGGACGCCGTGCAATGCAAGCCAGAGCACCCCCGCACTCCGGCCCGCTGGCACCCACTGTTCGCAGACCCTACTGGGCCCGCAACCACGAGCCCCCCAAAGGGCGGCTCCGCTGCCGTAACCGGCGGTACGGCCCCGCCGGGCCGCGATGCACAGGGGGGATCAGCCTCGGATCACTGGCCCCCACCAACCGGTTGTGCGCCGCGGCCCCAACCACGCGCCTCAAGGCGCCTGCAGGCCCTACTGGCCCCGCAGCCCAACGTCGCCCTTGCGGGCCGCAGCGGGTGGGTTCCCAGTCCACCACACTGCCACGCCTGGGTTCTCTTCGCTTCCCGGTGGTTCCCCTATCACCGGTATTAGGCCCCCTCGCCACGCCGAGGCGAGAACCCATGAGGGGGATCTGTGATTTCACCTGACCCAACTGACCATCTAAAGCCAAAGTACATACACTACTATTGTTCTCAGCTCCGCTGGCCACTGCAACTGGCCGCCTACTTCTTAGCTAGTGACCAAGAATAAAAATAAATAAATAATTATAGTGAATATATCACCTCGCGACAGCAAGAATATCTGCAGAGAGAGCCCGAGTGTCAAGATCTCCGTAACGGACTGCGTTAGTTTTCTTCACAGCAACTGCGTCTTTGTAGAACTGCATCAAAGAAAAACTGATTAAAATAAAGTGACTGTCTACTCGCCTGCGTGGTATGAGGGGTGTGGTGCGTGAAGCCAAAAAATAAGTTTTTTGCTGTCTCGGAGTTAATGGCCTCCCATGTTGTTCCATTCGGAAGGAATCAATTATTTCAATTTAAGTTAAGCACAGGTTTAGCGACTAATGTATGGAAAATACAAACACCTATAGTTTTTGTTAGCAAAATAATATAGACGCTTCCGATACAAAAAATAATAAAATTACCGAATTGTTCGCAGTTCTGAGAACCGAGCTGAGTATAGATATTATTTGGGTTTTTCCATTTCAGTGGGAAATAGGTGATGAAAGATTTTCCTAATTTTTTTTTACATTAAAATACAACTTGAAGGGCTATGATCTGTAAATTACATACAATATATAAATCATTGAAATAACCCGCTGCAACAAATTAACCTTTTCAAAAAAACAAAACAAAGTCTGAAGACTGAAAAAATCGCTTTTTTCTGTAATCTGTCACACTGTGACTCTTTGGGAATAAGCGGGAAAAATGCTAAAAACTATCTGAAACATACCGTATAATGACTCTTCGTAACCCCCATCTGAGCTGCCAAATTGACCGTCCTGTAGTCACTAGCCACCGGCAACCACGTGCTATTCCCGCTGGTGAACCCAGCCAGCGCGCTGGAGTCCCAGTGGAACGGCGTCCGGTTGGGGTCGCGGGACTTGCGCCAGTAGTTCACTGGGTCTTCAGTGTTGCAAGCCTGCGGGTCTACTGTGTCCTTCCAGGAGACGTAGCCGTCTGTCATGCCGATTTCTTCGCCCTGGAGACAAGCTGGCTTTAGTTATGTGACATTGTTACTGAAGAGGGCGAATTTTCTAAATTTGCGGACAGAATACTACCAACAATTTATAGCATTTAAAGGTAACAACGGCATGCGAATCTATTGCATGCCAACTTGATAACCTCATAGTGATACTCATCATAGTAGTTCTATCATATTTCCTCTGCCTATAGGTTGTCTGGAAGAGGTTGCTTCTAGCAATAAGACCGCCTAAATTGTACATTCATTGTACATATTACTTACAAATGTGTTATTTTGTGTGCAATAAAGTGTTAATTTATCTATCTACCTATTATTTTCGGAAAATCTATTGGTAAAGTAGGTAAAATGAGAATATCGAAACCCACCGGGGTGTAGTATGAAAAATCAAATAAATATTAATGGGTTACCTGATAAGTGAGGGTAACTCCTGGCAGGATGAGCGCCAGCAAGTTCATGGCGTCGACGCGCGACGCGCCCAGCCGCGACGCCAGCCGGCTCTGGTCGTGGTTGCCGTTCTGAACAAGTCAATCAATCAAATATTTATTTGCAAAATATGGGTGTTAGATACAGATGGAATACAGAGTGTGATCTTTCACCATACTTATCCTACTTAAACATTCGGCATTCAAAATAAGTCTAAATTTAAATCAGCCCGTTCCGTCCCACTGCAGGGCAAAGCCTTCCCCTCCCAATCTCCATATCACACTAATATTATTAGTATCAATTCAATTATCATGATCATTACGATAAATTACTAGGTATATTATTGTTACGGCCCTACGTTGTATAAATAAGGTGACTAATAATTTTAGTTATTTTTTTTTAGGGCCTGTCTCTATCTAGCTTCTGAGTCAATTATTTGTATGGATTATCGGTAGTTGCTTTACTATTCGTTGTTCGTAATCGTATACAACTAGATTAGTTGTACAAACTTTCGCATTTATAATATTAGTAGGATTCGGTCACGGTTACGGCTAGATTTGTATATCGAATATCCGATAATTTCATTTTCGGAGCTTCATACCATCTCAGGAACCAAAGGTCATGAAAAAAACTTACCACCCAGTTAGCCGTCCTGCCACTCGGCATATACGTCATCCACTTGTCTATGACCAGCTTGATCTCCCACGCGGTGGACTGGTTGTTCACCTCCCCGAGGAAGGCAAAGTTGAAGGGGATGGAGCCCTCTCGAGTGCCGTCGCTGTAGTAGCGAATCATGAGGTCGAGGTCCGTGTATGCTGCATTCAAAAATATACATTTAGAAAGAAAGAAAATACATTTATTATTCGGGACACCGCAACCCACAAAATTCAAAATAACAGGAAGAAACTAACTCTAAACAATTAAACAAAACCAATGAATAACAAACAATCTAACAAAAAAAATCCACTGTCCCACTGTTGGCCACGGGCCTCACCTCAACTATGAGGTAGTTTGAGCTATACTCCAACACGCGGGCTCAATGCGAATTGTTGGAGGGGTGTAAGGTTAGTGAGCACTCTTAATCAAGCCGCCTTAAGGCCTCCGACTAGGCTTAACGACTGACATCTAGCGACGTCAACCGGGACCAACTGCTTAGCGTGCCTTCCGAAACACGGAGATGCCCAAAAGTTACATCACTGAATTTCGGTCGGGGTGTGGTGCCCGTGGCGCACTTGTGGCAGTGGATCGTCAACGATCGCTATTGTTAAGCATTTTGACAAAAGTTACGATAAATCTTTTGTCATGGCATGGTAGCTTTACTGGCGGCCGTAATAAAATTCAGCTATATTACAGGACCTCACACAACAGTGGCGCCAACTGGTGAGCACAATATGGCATCATTGGATGAAGAAATATTGTATTCATATAATTAAGTGATTTGTTGGAAGGGGAAGGCCTAGACGAACGTTTCTTGGACAAGTTCAAGATGTTCTCAGAAAGGGTCAGGTCAGGAGTACCTCTAACCGACGAGCATGTATGAAAGGACTCATGAAAGTAAAGGAGGCGCAAGGTGTGTGTCAGGACCGTAGCAAGTGGAAAAAAGTGGTCTCTGCCTACCCCGTTTGGAAAGAAGCGTGATGGTATGTATGTATGTAATGGAACCTTCAGTCATCATGATCTTGTACTCCCCATCGCGCGCGGTGTACTCGTTGAGAAGGTCGCGCCAGTCGTACACGACGTCGTACGTCTCCGGACGGTCCTTGGTGTACGGGTGGGAAAGGTACTCGTACGAGTCTGGGTCCGCGTTCGGGTCATCTGTTTTTAAAAAACAAACTTTAAAGGCGGCGTTCCGAATTATGAGTAAAGGCATTTGGGAAGATTTCCAAAATAATTTTACATAACTTCACCGCAGATGGTTTTCTATGACAAGAATTATTCTATGGCTACTGCAATGATAATTATACGTTCATAGATGAAACGCCAAATCGAAATTTTGTGTACAAAGACAGGCATATGCCTCAGAATTAACTTTCTGCGATAATTTAATATAAAAGAACAGCGAAAATATCCTGTTCAAGATAGAAATCAAATATTCAAAATTATGTAGTTAGTTTTCTAGAGGGGTAGTGGGTAGTGGAGAGCTCGATGTTATAGGTGAAGTCGGTATCCTCCTGGTAAAAGTACACTTACCCGGATTTGCCACCGGTTCATCCGGGAACACCCCGCCGAAGCCCGCAGGGTCCACCTCGTACATAATGTTGATCGCGTCCACACGGAAACCAGAAACACCTTTGTCGAGCCAGAATTTCAGCACATCCTGTAAATCAAATGACAAGTTTGTACTTTGCAGTACAGCTGCAGAAACGCAAGTACGAGTAGATTGGTGACGGTAAAAGGAATCGGGAATATTGTCTAAAAAGTCTATGTTTTTCTAAATGTTTGAATATTGAAACGCAGTTTCCAATCAAGCTAGTATCTCTCATCAGTTTGGCTACTGAGGTGTTATCTTAGTAGGTAAAGGCTAATCACCAGACCGTAACGGTTGATGAACAATGAACACGCGGCACCGCTGCACTAAGTAAGGGACCCGGCGCAGTGCTCCAAATGTTTTCTCTTATTTATTATCTCCTTAAGATTCGGACCAGCAATATTAACTGTCAGCACATTAACTGTGAGGGTTTGAATTGTGAGTAGGAAGGGTCCGAATTGCTCCCTTGCAGAGCACCTTTAAGCGACACTGAATAATTTTGCACTAATCGGTGTCTGGCTTAGCCTAGCACAGGATAGAGACCTATGGAGAAAATTGGGAGAGACCTTTGCTCAGCAGTGGGACAATATAGGTTAATAAAAAAAAAAACGGTGTTAAGCATCGCTAATTGAGACATACCTTCATCTCCTGCTGGACCTTGGAGTCTCGGTAGTTGAGGTCGGGCTGCCCGATGACGAACTGGTGCAAGTAGAACTGCCCGCGCTCCGGGCTCCACTCCCACGCGCTCTTACGGAAGATGCTGATCTGATAAGCAGTGCGTTTTTTTATACAACTGTATATTCATTGATTTGAAAGATTTGAGAACCAATAGAATCGCTTCATTGCCGCTTCTCTGGTGGAAACGCAGCCTAACAATTTTTCAAAACAAGGGTGAGATCCATTTTCAGTCAAAAGTGATTCATGAGCGTGGGCGGCATGAAGGCTATTATCAATTCAGACCCAAAACGGAACGCAGCCCTAGCAAATTATAGCAAACGTAATAAGTATGATATTCGGACAAAAAAGAAGATGAGATCCAAAGAGCTATCAAGAGAATAACTCACCCAGTTGTTAGGAGGCAGTATCACACTGTCATTGTCAGGGTCCACCTTCCCGTCGGCCCACACGTAGTAGTCCTCGTAGCCTGCCACTTTGTTCTTGGAGTTGCTGAACCAGACGCTCTCGTTGCCGGTGTGGTTGGGCACATGGTCCAGGATTATGCGAATTCCTTGACAAAGAAAGATTATTTTTTCATATACAACGAATATGTTAAAAAAGTTTGTGGATCTATCGATGGTGAGCAGTTATCGCAGTTTATGGACACGAGTAACACCAGCGGTGATATTAGGTTTGCCGACCCGGTAAGAGCGTATATGCTCTTTTAAGAGCAATTTTGCCAGACTTTTTACTACAGTAGCCTAGACTAAACGAGTGGGTTCCGCACACTAAATGGTCCCTCAATGTCTTAAGAGTCCAACACAATATAAGAAAATTTTGATGCTGTTAGGACTACCGCCTTTTTGAAGGGTCTCAAATATGTTGGCACAAGTGGGGGTCGATGACTTGACTTTCGACACAGCATAGTAGTACAACTGCTTTTGGGCCACTCACCAAACATCATTTGGGTGCGGACTGTACTTAATTACCAACCTCTATCAATCAGGTCCCTATAGTTTACTCCGTAAAACGGATTGTGAATTGGGATCACCATTCCCCTTCCCTCCTTGGGCCTCCTCCATGCGATTAAAGTCGTCCATGGTCCCGTACTCCGGCGCGGTTTGCCAGTAAGTATTCGGTGACATGGTACCTGGAGTCGTACTAGGGCGACAGGCAAATAGGAGGCAGCAAACCACTATGGGGTTCCCAGGATTATTCCGTTAACATCCACATTTTGTTGCAAGTACAAGCATTGAATATACGCGCTCGCGATTACAGTGTGTTACACACGGCACGGGTGTAGGGTTGGCACGCACAGGACGACTGGCGCGATCGAGGCTCGCAAGATGCGGCTAAGCTAAACCTGCTGATTTAAGCTATTTGGCTTTAAAACTACTGTCTCTACAATTCCAATTACTGCCAATCATGTTCCTAAAACTTAGGCCCTTCGTACAAAAAGCTACACGGATCGTCGGTGCTAATGTTGTTAGCTTAATAGGCATGACGACCAATTTTGAAATCTTCTTTCGTGATAAAGGTACACATATATAGTATACTAAAAAAACTTTATTTCGGTTTCAAAGGTCAGTTTAACAAAGTTTGAGGACATTATTCTAGTATTTTATCAACAGCGCGCGAAAAAGCTCGCAGGTGTCATGGCGTCCGTGTGACGTAATTATAGTATAAATATCAAGTGTCTGTCAAACTCACTTGTATGAAATACGACAGTGACATTTGTTGATTTCCAGTACAGTGACGTCATAGTGCGTGATTGACGTTTGTTGACGTTTGAGTCAAAATGGCGAATTGCAGTATTTTATCCTTTTACTTTATTGAAAATCTGATTAATCTCAGATTTTAAAATCAAACTAAATGTGTCTTTTAAATCCTTTTAATATGTATTTTCCCCTAATGTATTCAAATCGTTGATTATTTGATACTGTCGTCATGCCTATTGCGAATATCTGGTTGCGCTTGAACCGTCGTCAACTAGTGCCAGATTACAACTCTCTGAATTTGTATTGCGGTTTGCGGTATTCGCTTAGAGACAAAATATCGAAGATTTGCGCAGCCTGGTATACAAAGGGCCTTAATCAATGATATTACAATAAAAAAGACGTAGATAGGTAATGTCAGTACTGACGCGAAGTCAGAAATTGTAAACGGGGTACGACGTAGTTAATTTGACCGTGTTATAGAAGAACAAGACAGTACGATTGTTTACTAAAGCGTTAACGAGACAGATACATGTTGCGGAGTGTCGTCTCAGACTGTCAACACAGTCAATGGTGTAAGAATCGTTCTGGTTTCGGGTGCCACTTTCTTAGCACAAGTAACCTATCTACCTATTTTTGTTATAAAAGCATTGGCCTTAACTGGTTCAATGCCACAGCACGCACCGGTGCGTTTTAACAATTAATTTTCTATTGTAATTTTTGATTGGCAGCGAATGGGTTAATGGCCTAAAACGAATTGGTTTTACCTTTTTCCTTAGCCTCCTTCATGAGGTTATCGAAGTCGTCCATGGTCCCGTACTCCGGCGCGATCTGCCGGTAGTCGGTGATGTCGTAGCCGAAGTCATACATAGGCGACAGGTAGATAGGAGACAGCCATATTGCGTCCACCCCTGTGTCTTTTAGGTACGATAGTTTCTCTCTTATCCCTGAAGGAAATACATTCTTTATGAATACTTGGTTGTACTTTAATTAGTAGGTACATAAAGAAGCTGTGTTCTACCACATTTATTGTTATCTCCACCTAGCATATGACTAACTTACCTAGGTTTATTCAAGAGTATGCACAACTACAAGTTCATTTATTAGATGCTTAAATACCTACCTACATATAAAAAGTTCTATTATAGAAACCAGAATCATAGAAGGGACCACGATCAATCAGATTTAGAACAAATATACAGATATATTATCGTCACTGAACATTTGGGCAGGTATGGGAATCAAACCTGCTCACTAGACGGCTAGTTTAGTTACGTAGATATTTATTGAATATCAATAGACTCACCATTGAGATCTCCGATACCATCGCCATCGCTGTCCTTATAAGAGCGCGGGTATATCTGGTAGACCAGGGCGGTCTTCCACCAATCAGCGTCAGAGGCGGTTACCGCTGCGGCGCACGCGGCGACCAGTAATGTTACTATTGCGACACGCATACTTCACCGGTCAAGTTATAGCCGTTAGTTTAAGTTAGCTCCACATTTACTTATCTTGTGTTTGTAGGTAGGTAACTAATAAGTTGGTTTATGCTATTAACTTTTACCTACTTCTGAAAATAAAATTATAAATGAAACAAGAATTGTTCTAATAAGGTGCCACACGAAATTATACTTATCTATAATTTCGTGTGGCACCAATACCGTCGCCTATCCAATTAGATCAGCGAATTAATTGCTAAATAATGTGTGAATTGAAAAAGCCTTTAAATATATCTGATTCCAAATTTTTTAACTCATAAGTTAAGGCTCTCATAACAGACTATTGATACCCGTAACATCAATCAAAAATGATTTTAATGTAAAATGCATAAGTTACATAAGTTTTGTAAGACAAGTGTAAAAATATGCAAAACCAACTGACCTTAGTAACAATCGCCCCTCCAATGCAATGCTATAGCAGAACAAGTCATTAAATAACATGTAGCACAAGTGCTAAGGATTAGGAGATAACCACGCGGCTATCAGATGCACTGTGCCACCACATAAACACTTCAAGTTGTTTACTTCTTTGTCGCTGAGATCTCATCATTAGTGTCGCCACTTGGTGCGGGGTTTTATGGAGCAACGGAATGCTGGCTTCATACAATTCACAGCTAAAACATATTTAAACCAGTATAACAACTGCATACTAACAGTATCCGAATAGGGCGGAAACAAATCTCCAGTTTATACAAGGCTGATAAATACAACAGTAAAACAGACATCAGTTATCGAACGCATTTCAAATTGTGATGTGATTGGTTACTTAAATTTTCGTTAACTACCTGAAAAACGGCCATCGGTTGCAAGTTGCGAGGCGTTTCGTGCAATACCTGGGGTCTTTCTCATCCCAACAACACTGTTGTGTTAACGTTTCGGGTGAAAATAATAGTTTATTACATGGCCCACTTTAACTGATCTTTATATAACCTTAAGCCAATGATGACGTATTATTATAGCATTCTTTTTTTCCATCCGGGTTGTTTTTATAGACGTCTAACTTCTCTTTACATACACTTCAAAGACACTCGGATCTATTTACACTGTGACAAGTGTAAAACAAATGTCTATCAATTATTATGTAATACTCGTGCATTTGTTTATCGCTTCTACCGCCAAGAAGGCGCCTGAAGCGTGGAAAATACTTAAATACTTAGACACATGATTATGTATAATGAGTGCAACATATTACTATGTATAATCAGTACAACTCGTAGTTCCTTAGTCACTAGGTTCCACACTGTTGGAGTTGGCAGTAAAACTCATATTCATAATTCGGAAGTCCACTTTATTACACTCTTCAATTGATAAAAAAACAGTCATAATCAATTACGAGCATGTCACAGGTAATTTTAATGAGGTAATTATATTGAATAATCTTTCATATATGTATTCTTCCAAGTATTTTATTTAGATTCATACATTTACAACATTTCAAAGGAATATGAATACAAAAATATTAAGTATGCATTTTGTACTTTTCGAAAGTCAAAATCTCTTTGTCTCTATCATGAAATAATACACCAAACAAACAAATATTTACTTTGGACATGTATGATTATTATTTTAATATTAAGAGATTCCGACATTCACGTATATTTAATTAAAACAAACATAATTGATAAATTTGAACCAAAAATAATTTATTTATCTAACACCTACTTTTTTTTGAATGATATTCCTAAAGTTGCAAGTTGAGAAAAATATAATGACGCAAACTATTACGGAACTATTTCAAAATGTTTCAGATTTAATCTAAAGATTGATCACATTTTCATGAAACAGTTATAGATTTATACTTCACATATTTACATAATTTACAACTTGATCCTTTTTAATATTCATTCATAAAGACAACATTAAGTATCACTTCATAACGGATTATTAGGAACTTAATTATTTACATCTTTTTATTTAATATTTTTTTCAGCACTCGATTTGTTTCCTCGTCATAAGTGTTTTAATGGAATAATTGGCAACGTCAAAATAACTATTTTTAGTGGTTTTTATAAGGACAGTGCGATTATTCTATGTGGAAGGGAAGATTTGCTGCTATCCTGGGCTTTTTCTTCTTCTGTGGGCGGGACGTTGGGTTCTGTTGTCGGACCTAACGGAATAAATATGTATTATACAGGGTGTTACAAAAATACCCCTAAAGACTGAAATGGCATATAAATTATAAAGTGAATGAATCTGAAATAGTAGGTGTTGTCCCTTTTTTCATATCTTTAACGGTTTCGATAAAAACGTACATCAAATGTTTACCAAAATGTCGATATTAATTCGATCGAACAATAAAAAAATGAACATTTCTAAGATTTTTTTACATTCATCCTACTAATATTATAAATGCGTAAGTTTTTATGTGTGGATGTGCAGTGTTGCTCTTTCACGTAAAAACTACTGGATGGATTTTAATGAAACTTTACAATAATGTAGCTTATGCATCTGAATAGCACATAGGCTACAATTTCTAAAATTTTATCTTTTTTTAACCTAAGTCCACGCGGACCAGTTTTGTGGGCGGCCGCTAGTAAATGTTGAGTACGATACAACAGGCACTGCTGTGGTTCCAGAGTGTCGTTTTTATTTTTGTCATGGCAACTGGAAACAACAAGGGGAACACAAACGCAGTGACCCAGAACAAATACCTGTTCCACCTGTGATTCGATCCCGCGACTCTTGAGCCTCAACTGGGACTCGAAACAACTGCGATAAACGGATATCAATTTTGATCAATGATTCATCACTCAGTGATCACCAAATATACAGCCCGACCACTCACAGACGTGGTTTAAACTATAGCAATGTAAACCTATACGAAATTAATGAATTACGCTACTTAACGAAGGGTAAAATATGTTTGCTTCATAAATTGACTATTTTGAACTAAAAAGCGATGTAGTGTTTTATACATAAATAGAAGGATTGAAGACACATTTTGTAGCTTTTCTTTTGCAATGGTAAAGCACTTACGACTTGGTTGGCGGGCTGGGGCGGTGGCACCGCGTGCATGGTCGTCGGCATATCTTCTTTTTTGGCAGACGATGAACCGCCTGTGTTTTGTATCCGTCTAAAACAATGTCATATTATTAAAGAAGCATTTTTTTAAAATCTGGTGGGTATTAAAATTTATTAGGTTAGACAATAACTTACTTACTAGGACAAAAAACGCAGTTGGGATATTTAAACACATTAACTTTACGTCATAATAAAGTATCTGATGATCATCATCATCACCCTATACCTTGATTTTCTGGCGAATGATTGATTTTGGCCTTCAGAGAAACTCCTAATAAAGCTCTTTCAATAGCAATCAATTAATAATAAAACCCTTTAAACATCAATCAACAACCCCGAAAGCAAAATATCTGGAATAGTGTTTATTAAAATAAGACCACTTGATGATTTTATATCATCCCAAGTGGCACTTGTTGCCGTATTGGATTAAGTATGTTTTGTTTGTTAATTAGATTTGACGATTTAAAAGTATTTTGTAACAGGTCTATTTAAATAAAGCTATTTTTGATTGATTGATTTAATCGATTCTAATTCATCAATCCTTTTTGTACTTCCATTTCTCATCGATATTTGTTGCTCCTTTACGCCAACACTACTTATCTTCAATCATGTTCATCTGAATAGCATCTAGGCTTATGTGAAGATAACCATAATGTGCCAGGAAAAAATCCGCGCGGGCAAATCCAGTACAATATGTGTTTCACTAACCTCTGGCTCGTCTGCACTTGTAGCGGCACGAAAGGTCCGGGGACGCCCGGCTTGCCAGTCTTGTTCGACTTTGAACCGGATCCTTGCTTCGACTGTCAAAAAAGGACAAAACATTAAAAAGTGCTCGACAAAAGTTAAAAAGGACTCCAAATGATACATCAACAATATATGTTTTACACAAAAGCTGATAAATTAACATTCTACAATAATACAATATAAGATAGATAAATATAAATAACAGAGAACTAACTAAGATCTCAGTGAGTATATTATTATAACACAAGTTATAAGTCGCCAGTCGCATGCGTGAAGTAACATCCGTCCGAAAATGTCGTAAGTAGTTTTTGTAGAGCCTAAGAATGACCCTTTTTAGAATTTTGCTAATCCAACTGTACGGACAAACATCGCAAGGAAACTTACATACCAGCAGAGCGAATATAAAAAAGTAAAGTTTTTTTTACTTTCTGATATCAGTAGACATCCAAATCAGTATCTGAATATCATTTAAGACACAGTTTTTAAAATGCTAAGCCAATTTAAATAATATGCAGCCCATAGACCAGTTACTAACATTAGTAAGTCTGTGGCAAACGAATGCATTAAAAATGCCATAAAAGTCCTTTTAAGTGTTTCTCAAACTCGTGATCTGCTCTGACAGAACTCGGCATTGCTAGCTGGGATCGATACAGATAGACATACGTAAATTAATTCTGTATACATAATTATAGTAAGATCATGCAATTACCTCATTCGGATAATATAGCCATGTCTCATGCTAAATAACAACGAAATACAGCATTTGAATATATATTTTGTATGTTGTATAACAAATACAAGTTATAATGATTTTCCACATACCCGTCCATAATAGAACTTGGCAGCAGATAAACAATAACGTGTGTGATGAAAACGTGAGGAAATTATTGAATTGCAATTATTTTTAACCCCAAACGCAAACCAAAATGTCATCTCCGTGACAAAGCAATCCTAAATGGATAAACCGATTTCGATTTTTTTATCGACAGATTTGAGAGCAAAGTATCTATATCAAAAACCATAAAACTATCATTTCCAGCATACGAAACGCTATATTCTTTCGAGTGTAAAGAATGTCGCGGAATGAAAAAGTTGACCAGTTTTCAAATAAATTCATTTTCGCGTTGTAAGCACATGTTACCTTTTTTAAACTGTGGAACAGGCTAGAGTTTGTCGAAAAGTATGCTTTATTGTTTGACAATAAAACTAAAATTCGATTAGACGTATGTTCCTTCACGATTGACAGTTGAACCGATACGTTTTATTGGATTGATCTTGTCAATGTCATCATTGAGAAGCAAAAACAGATCTTAGGGTGGTCAACCCTCTCATTTCATCCCGACTGTACATGCATACAACGGATGAATGTCGTAGGAAATAAAATAGTAGGAATGCCGTGCGCAAAGGACTTTAATTTATCAGCATCTATTGAATGGTCAATTAAATGTTATCTTATGATCTTACACTTAACGAAGGTAAGATAATGTTTATTACAATCGTTTGCACAGCCATATCATTCAGCGTATAATCCTGGGTTTAATTCTCAAGTCCAGCTGATTGTGCGTCGGATCGGACGAATGGCTTTATTTTAAAGAACGATTTCCAGTATTGGGCTTTTAATCCAGCAATCCTTGAAAGGTTTTTGGTATTCGGCAAGGTTTTAAAAATGTTTTAAAAAACTTATCGCACTAATCAACAATTCACATAAGAAAAAACTTAACTGGACTATATTTCACCCCAGAAATTCACAAGCGTCGATCAAAGTTGAGCATCTTCCTGTGTCTTTGAGAGCGGCAGCTATTCCTCTAAGGCCTAAGGACTGCTCAAATTTGATCGCTGTTGAGAATACGGGGGTAAATAAAATTCCTACGTGTGTGCTTAGTATGAACCTAAAATGTAGGATTAAAAAAATCACCTGGAAGTACAATACCTGTCCTTGCACCGAGCTCGGGACGATGGTGAGGCTGGAGCCGTGGACCGTCTCCATTTGCATGGGGAAGCCCGGCATGGTAGGACCGCCCGGACCGGTGGGTCCGCTAGGACCGCCAGGCCCGCTGGGTCCACCAGGACCGCTGGGTCCACCCGGACCCCCCGTCCCGGCCATTTCATGCGGATACAAGCGCGGCTGGGCCGGCGTAGGGCGCGGCTCGTTGAATGAGCCGAAGCCTTGCCAGCCGCCTTGCTGGTTCTGGAAATGGGGGAAGGGGATCTGGGCGGGCTCCGGTACTGGGAACCGTTGGGCGAAGGCAGGGAGCAGGGGCGGGGGGAAAGATTGGTTCTGAAAGACAGTTAGCTTTGCTGATTAATCGACCATCTCGGAAGAAATCTTACTGAAATGTTTTTTTTGTCCAATATGAGTTTCATGCAAAAACAGATTGAATAATTAGGTTAGATAACTAGCGTCTGTGAGGAGTTCCGTGACGCTCTAAATGACTGACTGTGAGATATTAGAATGTAAATTCGTTTTTTTTTTCAATAAAATAAGATTAAGTTGTATTTGATGCTCATGTTTTAAAGTTTTCGAGAACTACTAATTCAATAAATATATCATCTATACATAGGCTCACGCATTATGTATGGACGAACATCATAAATACTACGATATTTACTGATCAATCAGGTCGTAAAATAAGTATAACCATTACACGCCACACCATGAAAACTAGTTGGTATGAGTGACATACATCATATTACTGAAATGTATGATATTTCTGATCATCTTAGTATTATCTCACATGTTAAATTAATTTACGATCGATGCTCGAACATATTCAGATAAGTAATGTTCTGCTTGTTCTAAATGGTGTTATTAGAAAAAAACACGCCACATTGAACAACATTTACAAACTACCTTATATTTATACTATTTTTTTAAAATAAATCTCAGAATTATACAACTGATTCTTTTGAGATTGCGTAAAATCTGAAACAAACTTACAATAAAAATTGCATTCAGTTTAGAAAAGTCAAGTTTTGAAGTATGGGTTTTGAATATTTTTTTTATCCTGTAAGATGAAAAAAATAAAAAAGTTGTCTCGAAACGAAAACAATATCAAAATTAATATCTTTATTTTAGAAGTTATCCGGTCATTCAAATAGTTGTTCACTAAGGGTTTTTTCTAATAGAAAGAGATAAACAATTTACGTAACATGAACCGGAACTGATGTAGAAAGAAATTCACGCAATGCACATTATTTTGTCGTGTCTGGAACGTTTCTCCGACATGTTTACTAAAAAAACGAATATTCGCTCTGCCAAACCAAAAAAACAGGTTTTTTTTAACTGTAACTGATTGTTTTTTGAACCCACTATCGAAGCAATGTCCATGGCCCATAATTTCGAAGGCACTGTCTCGTATTTTTTTTTCATAATCTACTATATAAAAATAAGTCGGTTTTTCCTTCCTGACGCTATAACTCCAGAACGCACCAACCGATTTCCACGGTCTTGCATTCGTTGGAAAGGTCTCAGGCTCCATGAGGTTTATAGCAAAGAAAATTCAAGAAAATTTCAACAGAAAAGCGGGATAATCTTTTTTCACATACAGCTAAGTCTACGCGGACGAAGTCGCGGGCGGCTGCTAGTTTCATATAAATCAGTAGCAGTAATATAAGAGCAATGACGTCTTTGCTCTCTAGTGCGTAATCCCTGTGCGATTTTGTCTTATGAATCCTTACCTTAAAACCAGTATTAGGATATCCCCCTTGGGACTGCGGGTGAGGCGGGGGATTGCTGCCTATCTCCTTGCGCCAGTTTGATTGTGGCTGTTGTTGTTGTTGCATTCTGTCAAAGGATACATAGGTCACAATAAAACTAATGAATCCTCTATAAAACAATATACTTTTGTCAGGTAATGTAGAAATTGTACATGGTACACTCTAAAATGTTTTGAGTATGCAAAAATTGCTTACTTGACTAAACCATGTGGGAGTGGGCTTTGGATTGTTACTGACTAACTAACTTACTAATAACATATGGAATATTTTTTTGAAATAAATTATTTTTATTTTATTTGGCGTGATTTAAACTATTCGATTAAAAAAATTTTATCTGTAAATTGACATGATAGTTGAAAACTTTAAAGAATATGAATCATACTGCTAGCTATGTAAATATGTAATCAATAGCTTAAAATAGGTAAATAAAACATTTCTTGAAGCATTTATGTAAGCCTGGTTGGACACGATTTCATCAAGCAAGGGCTTTATCTATCTAAATGAGTTATTTGAATGAACTAAGGTAACAAGATGTTTGAATTAAATGGACTATAACTAAGTGGAAATAGCTTTTACTTTAGAGCTATCTATGTAAGATCATGTTAAAGCTGTTTTCATTACGTTTTGTGTAGAGGCTCAAAACCGCGGGTTACAGACTCAGAAAATGACGTAAAATAAATGAAGTATCAAATCACAAGTCTAATTAACATGGATCTAACATACCTACTGCTTGATTTTAATTAGATGATTTAGGTTATACTATTATAGTTGGTATAAATGGATTTCTTAGATGAACAAGCTGATATGACCAAATTGTAAGCCGAATACTACTTTCCTCAGTTCTTACCCACTAAACAATTTCCAAAAGGGATGCATATCGCTGCGTGTAGTAACAGGATAAGGTGTAGTACAAGTAATCGCCCTTGCGCCCTATCATAAAACTGTTGGTACATAATTTACTGTTTGCTTTCAACGATAAAGCAATTTTCAACGACATGCAACATATTTTCGGCCGATCCGAAACGTTTTGGTAGAATCAAGTTAATACTTTATTAAATTTTTATGTTGTGCCTTGTAAGTACTTTTTAATAAGTTTACATGAAGAAGATTATTTTTACTTTTATTTCATGGATATATTGTATATCCTATTAGGAAAAAATCTAAAAATAAATAGTGCATCCATCCCACATATTTTGCAAAGATTATCATTGTTTTTATATGAGCCAAACGGTTTATAATTCTAGTGCATGAACATGTCTGTTTGTATTGTCATGGGTGTTTCCTATGTAGGTATATTATGTAGTAGCTTAGCTTAGTTTGAGGCTAGATGTCGCTTTTTGGAATAATGACATACCTTGGCTGCCGTGTTTGCGAGGGCGGCGGAGCGGGAGAGTTGTTATCGTTCTTCACTCGCCAGTTTCCTTCTGGCACATTCTGAAATTTATACCAAACATGAATAAAGAGTTGTGTATATCTGGACCACAGGGGTGAACCGAAAACAATTGACAGACTTTTACGGTAAGTTGTGTTACTGTTACACATACATTTTATGAAGTCAAATTAAAAATCAGAGTGATTGTTTTTTTTTATTTCGTGTCAATAATTATTTTGTGTTTTTCTATTGAATATGTTTATCGGAATCTATTCTTAGTTGGTATGTAGGTAACGTTCACCGTAATTAGTTAATTTGTGTAAAAAAGTCTTCACCATGGTCGGTGTCACAGTTATAAAAAAGAAATGATATTTAGACGCGCTTGAATTAACATTATTTTTACATGAATGTATGGCAAATCCAGAACATCCTATAAAATGTTGTCGACTGACTTCAAATTCACCCTGTAGTATCAGTAACACATGCGAGACTTCCTACTATAGAAAAATATTTTTCTGTCCATAAATCTTTGATATTTTGAAAGACGGGATTTGGCTACCATACCTTATTTTTCTTCTTTCTAGATGACTCTTCATCATCGTCTAGTTTCAGCAAACTTCGAAGGAGATGGGTAGCGTTACTGGCGTTGTCCTGTTGAGAAACAAAGTGTGTATACGCGGATTTTATTTCCATAACATAGCGGCACTTTTATTACGTTTTTAGCTATAAACGTAATTTAAATTTATTGAAAAGCAAGACTTGGCTCATTTGTTTTTTCTTTGTGCAACAAATATGATTCAACTTGACTTATTTACATGTCTATTACAGGTCAGTAAACAGAAGTTGGCGTGTATTGTTTACCACATAAAAATATACGTTTACAAAAATATACGTTTACAATAGCGCGTTGCACTCCTCGATGCGATGAAACGTTTGTTCAACGACGCAATACATAATGTAGCATGTCAATAAACATAATGAAAAACAACGCCGCGAAAAAGTGCAACGCACTAACGAGACCTCACGATAATGAAAATCTATGAGAGATTGCAAAAAAACGTTTTTTGTAAACAAATTGTTTTTTAAAATCGCATTAATGTGATTGCCGTGGATGTAACTAGCTAGCTGAACTTAACAGAAATTTACCTGGGACGGTCCATTATTTGTCACGTGATTTGAGTTAGGTCTTGCATCGTAAGAGTTTGTCCTGCTCTCAGTGGTTGGCGGGCTGTAGAAAGAGATAAAAGGTGTTTTTTTATGCAATTCAGACTCATTGAGGAAGATTTCTAAGTAAAATCAATTATGTATTTTATTTACGTTTTTTATCTTGCTCTCGCCAAAGGATTTTTTAAATAGAACAAGGAAGAGTTACCGGAAATTTGTAGCCTGTCATGCTGTTGACGGTACACGTTACTACAGCTGTAGCAAAACCATATTATTATGCATTCGTCACTTAGTAACGAGGTACATCTTCGGACCCCAACGTAATGAAACGATACGAAGTGTTTTGCAGTCGCACCCAAAAAACTCCGATCTCAACCTTTTGCGTTTGAAAGTATGCGTTCAGCTGGTCACTGTGGACTTGGCTTTCTAATTAGGAACGATTTGATTGATGGAGTTGGAGGTGTGCTGGGTCGAAGGACAAGTATGAAATCACTGCATTCTTAACGCGAACGTACTATAGTTATATTGATACCAATGTTACATAGGTTAAGTTTTAATCTATACTTAAAATAATTCTGTAGAAAGGCCAATTCTGTACATGAAATACATTTAAAAAATAACTATCAAGGGGTGATCAGGGATCGCTACTGATGCTAAGAATGCAATCAGTAAAATTTTTGTCTGTCTGCTGTATATTCTAGAAACAAAAACTGCTCAACGGATTTCAACGAAATTTGGCACAATTATTCTTCACTCTAGGGCAGGTTATAGTATAGTTTTCATTACGCTACGATCAATAGGAGCAGAGCAGTGAAGGGTAACATTGGGAGAACGGGAAAATTTACTCCATTTTTTAAACGTAAAAACTACTAGATGGATATAAATAAAACTCTACAGTAATTTAGCTTATGCCTTTGAATAAGACATAGGCTACAATTTCTAAAGATATATCACATTTTTTTTAACTCAAGTCCACGCGGACGAAGTCGCGGGCGGCCGCTAGTTCTGAATAAAAGTTCAGTTTATTAGTTACTTATTCAGCTTATGTTACCTGTAGCTAGCGAAGGCGGAGTCGTGCCCGTCGTTGCGCCGCAGGATGTTGGGTCGCTGGTACGTGAAGGCGTCGGGTTCGATCCTCGGCCGGGTCGCGTTCGGTTTGCGCAGTTTCCGCCCGTAGGAGATGTTCAACATGTTGGTCGGCTGCATCCTGGCGAACGATATTAAGCATTTCAAATATATTGCAAAACAACCGACTTTGGGAATGGAAAAAACTCTATCAAGCGTTTCCGGTCGAAAAGGAAATCAGAAATTTGTTGGTCAGTAAAAAATATTCTGACAAACTGAATGTTGTCAGAATATTTTTTCTCAGGACCGTGTCCTTATACTGACATTATTATACAAGTTTATGATTTCTTGGAGCTGATTTCAAATTGTAGCGTGCAAAAGATCTGATTGGTTGTGATGAACATCATTCACAGCCCGAATTTTTCAGGTGGGCGTGGTAGGTCAAATCCAAAACTAAGAGGAATACAGAAAAATGCCCAAAGGAAGGAAGGATGCTCAAACAAAGTACTTGAAGTATTAAGTGTGATAGTAGGTACCTTCTAAACTAACGAAATACTGACAATGCTAACATAATGTGTAAGACCAAAATTGTTACTAACTTACTAATAACCTATGGATTTTTTTGTAAAATAAATTATTTTTATTTAACTTTTCTTTATTTTTTTGAGTTCAAAGCCTCAACACTTACCTATAAAGCCTATTATCTTCAAACAGGTGTTCCGACATAGCCCCCGGGAAGGGTTCGTCGAACATGACCTGGTACGTCGGTTCTGCATTCAATTTGTCCGATAACCGCACAGTGTTGCTTGCGGGCGGCTGGTAGACTGCGGTAACCGTCCCGCACAGGCCGAGCGGGACGGTGATGGTGCGGGACACGCAGACTACTCGGTCGAATAGCTTGTAGTCGGCTTTGGGGTCGGGCTGGATGTTGCCTTCGTGGAGCTCCGGCTGTCAGAAAGAACAGATACAATATACACAAACGAATGTTGCGGTCCGCAATGAGCCAAAAGTTATTTCGGCCTCTAACGCCTCTTAAATAGGCTAGATGACTGTATTTTTTTTTGTTTATATTCAAAGGACCTTACATTTATGTAAACAACCCTAAGAGAATCACTTCGTTAGATCGTATTGATCTGAGATGCCAGAGACATCACAATTTGAAATGCACATTTTTGGACTTGCCCAAAAACGCTTCATACAAACGCGACGGCCACGTGCACTGTTTTTGTAAGGAGCGCGTAAGAACTTTGTTCGACAGCCATATTAAATATTGCGTTTATGAAAATGGTCTCCTAACACAATTGCTTCATAATAGTTTGGGTTACAAAATAGTGATATTGTTTTACAAAAATTTAACACTTTATAAATGGACTTGCCCACCCAAGTTTGCAGGCCTATTGTGGCCTCATTTTGAAACAAATTTCGATTGTGGTTTCACAATAACATTTGAAATCAATTATTATTTTTGGGGAACATAAAAAACATGCGAAATGACTCATAGTCATCTACCCTATTGAAGAAAGTGCGCTAGTGATGACAGTCAACCACCATATTGCACTCATAACAGTAAAATTATGCTCCGTGGCGTGATCGCCATAAGCTTTATGCCAGATTGATAAATGAGACGTTGAAGAGACATTTTCGCATAAAAACCTTTTCACTTGACGCTACGTAAACTTATAACAAAGAATAGCGACAATATCCTGTGAGCGCTAGAAATCTTATATCAAACATTGACAGGTTCTAGTTAGGTCACTGATTTCGGTTGATTTGCGGTCCGAAAAAAATTTCAAAACAAATTTAAAATCGAACCGGATACTAATAACAGCCGGATAGTAATAATACTATCTTATATTATAAATACCATAGATAGATTTAAAGACAGCACTTCAAAACGTCTACAACCTCAACAACTTTCAGTTTTTCGTGCTATGTGCTCTTACGAGGGTTTATTTGAATAAAAATATTTATGCGATTTTTCTGCAGCTTGCATACCTTGTAGAGCAGGCTCCACTTGACTTGCAGCGTAACCTTCTTCTCCTGCTCCTTCAACTCAACCAGCTGTTTGTCCAGACTGTCCCACAGCGCCTTCATCTCCTCCGGCTCTAAGGCGTCGGAGCCGCACTCACGGCGTAAAGCGTTACTGTGCGGCTGGCTCTTCACCCAGTTGGACACTTCCACCGCTACTTTTTGACTAGCTGATGAATTTGACGGTTAAATAGTACCTTTTTTGAGCGTTTACCTTATAAAGCAGGCTCCACTTGACTTGCAGCGTGACCATCTTA
The DNA here is from genome assembly GCA_950022985.1 of Udea ferrugalis. NCBI lineage: Eukaryota > Metazoa > Arthropoda > Insecta > Lepidoptera > Crambidae > Udea > Udea ferrugalis. Next base: position 4,271,255 of record OX465521.1, read on the forward strand.
CAACTACTGTGCGGCTGGCTTATCAGCCAGTTGAACACTTCCACCGCTACCTCTTGATTAGCTGATGAATTAGACAGTCAAACCCCCGAATTCACAAACGTCAATCAACGCTGAGCACGCGCTCACGCTCATGCTGTCCCGTAGAATATCAACAGATATACTTCTGAGGGATGCTCGACGATGTTTTGCGTTTGTGAATTCGGGGGAAATAGTACCTTTTTTGAGCCGGCTTACCTTATAGAGCAAACTCCACTTGACTTGCAGCGTGACCTTCTTCTCCTGCTCCTTCAACTCGACCAGCTGTTTGTCCAGACTGTCCCACAGCGCCTTCATCTCCTCCGGATCTAAAGCGTCGGAGCCGCACTCACGGCGTAAAGCGTTACTGTGCGGCTGGCTCTTCACCCAGTTAGACACTTCTAGCGCTTTCTTTTGAATAGCTGATGAATTTGACAGTTTAAAACTACCTTTTTGAGCTGGCTTACCTTATAAAGCAAGCTCCACTTGACTTGCAGCGTGACCTTCTTACAACTACTGTGCGGCTGGCTTATCAGCCAGTCGGACACTTCCACCGGTACCTTTTGATTAGTTGATGAATAGGACAGTCAATCCCCGAATTCACAAACGTCAATCAACGCTGAGCACGCGGTCAATAGAACTGAAAGGGGCAGCTATACTTCTGAGACATGGTCAGCGATGTTTAGCGTTTGCTAATTCGGGGAAAATAGTACCTTTTTGAGTAGGCTTACCTTATAAAGCAGGCTCCACTTGACTTGCAGCGTGACCTTCTTCTCCTGCTCCTTTAACTCGACCAGCTGTTTGTCCAGACTGTCCCACAGCGCCTTCATCTCCTCCGGCTCTAAGGCGTCGGAGCCGCACTCACGGCGTAAGGCGTTACTGTGCGGCTGGCTTTTCACCCAGTTCGACACTTCTAGCGCTTTCTTTTGATTAGCTGATGAATTTGACAGTTAAAAAGTACCTTTTTTGAGCTGGCTTACCTTATAGAGCAGGCTCCACTTGACTTGCAGCGTGAACTTCTTAAAACTACTGTGCGGCTGGCTTATCAGCCAGTCGGACACTTCAACCGGTACCTTTTGATTAGTTGATGAATAGGACAGTCAATCCCCGAATTCACAAACGTCAATCAACGCTGAGCACGCGGTCACGCTCATGCTGTCCCGTAAAATATCAATAGAACTGAAAGGGACAGCTATACTTCTGAGGGATGCTCAACGATGTTTTGCGTTTGTGAATTCGGGGGAAATAGTACCTTTTTGAGCCGGCTTACCTTATAGAGCAGGCTCCACTTGACTTGCAGCGTGACCTTCTTCTCCTGCTCCTTCAACTCGACCAGCTGTTTGTCCAGACTGTCCCACAGCGCCTTCATCTCCTCCGGTTCTAAGGCGTCGGAGCCGCACTCACGGCGTAAAGCGTTACTGTGCGGCTGGCTTTTCACCCAGTTCGACACTTCTAGCGCTTTCTTTTGCCTAAGGAAAACATAGATAAATGTAACTTATTGCACAAATAAATAATCTTGTCACTGTATCGTGAATATCTTCAGTTTACAATCTGCCTCGCGAAATTGTAAATTGCGAACATGTGTTTACAATTTGATGTATTTTTTCATCAAAAACCATGCGTTTCGTTGTGAACAGATTTCGCAGTTCACAATTTTATGATAGTTTTAATGTAGTGAGATAGAATATAAACTGACGATGATCATAATCTTTGATAAAGGAGCTTGCACATTGCGGTTTCATCACTTGAAAACTATATCTGTTAGAAAGCATACATACAAATAGGGGTTATTTACTAAATCATAAGTTGGGCTACGACATTGACTATATTTTTTGTAAGTTTTACTTATTTCTGCGATCAAGTAGCGAAATACCAAGCACAACATTGAAATCAACAAAATGTATTTGGTTGAAACACAATTATTAGACCTGGCTGCATGACGCGCACCCAAGGCGCCGAAAGAAAAAGAGAAAAAACAATTGCCGCTGACTAGCGACAGAAAATTTGACCCCGCGCCGGGCATATTCAAATAAAATAATGATATTGCTTCACTTTATTGTTATTTGCAAACAATAAAGTGAAGCAATATCATTTGAAGAAGCTGGTGTGCATTTACGCATCGCATTATGTACGGGAGTTTGGATTGGTAAGTGGAGTCATTTATTTAAACATTGTTGAATCTAATAATTGTGTTTCGGGGGTTGCCTAGGAAGGAGCAGAACCAGCCCGCTGTAGTAGTTTCCCTACCAGTATTAATAACTTCCTAAAATTAGAAAATGACCCTAATACATAATGTGCAGTGTTATTTATTGTTCTCATTAATTTCATCTGACTATTGAAAAACCGGCTCTAAAAAGAAAAAAAAGCTCGATTGTAGCTAGACACCTCTAGGTATCATAGTTATCTATACTTAGTATTACTTACCCTAGCTCGTTGGGCCACAGATCGCTTTCAAAGAAGACGTGGTTGATACCTCTTGGTATCATAGTTATCTATACTCACCCTAGCTCGTTGGGCCACAGATCGCTTTCAAAGAAGACGTCGTTGTTGATGTTCCTGGCGAGCGCGTCGAACAGGTCTGGATGAGTGCCGTACAGCCGCACCAGCTCGATTGTAGCCAGATACCTCTTGGTATCATAGTTATCTATACTTACCACTCCCTCCTACTGCCTCCGTGGTGTAGCGGTAAGAGCGTTGGGCTCTCAACCCGGAGGTCGTGGGTGCGAATCCCGCGCGAACCAACAACATGCTGATATTTGAGTAGTTGTTTCGAGTTGGTTAGGACAGTGGAGGCTGATCACCTCGTGTCCGAGAAGTAAGATGATCTATGTTGTCGGATGGGCATGTATAAAGTCGGTCCTGTTCACCTTTCTCCGGTCGTGTCGAACTGGCGTCCCATCGGGTCAAGGAAATGTGATGGAATTGGGAGTGCACCTGTGTATTGCGGCACACTTGAGCACTATAATATCTCCTGCGTACCTGGTTAATCTCGTTGAAATTTGCCGCTGTGGTCGGAATCGACCAGGATGCCTTACTTACCCTAGCTCGTTGGCCACAGATCGCTTTCAAAGAAGACGTCGTTGATACCTCTTGGTATCATAGTTATCTATACTTACCCTAGCTCGTTGGGCCACAGATCGCTTTCGAAGAAGACGTCGTTGTTGATGTTCCTGGCGAGCGCGTCGAACAGGTCCGGATATGTACGAGCGTACAGCCGGACGAGCTCGATACAACGCTCCGAGTACAGCCACGCGCCTGATACCTTGCAGCGGCGCGTGTAGCCAGACACCTCTTGGTATCATAGTTATCTATACTTAGTATTATAAGGGAGCAAGTGAAACGCCAATGTCTTCGGTTGCTATTTATTTAAGCTTCTTCATACATGGTACATTCAACTACTTATACTTAGCCTAACAAGGAATCAGAGCGGACTGCGGGGCTATCGCATTCTCTTGCCGTACTGACTGTACTGGAGGACTGCGGGGCTATCGCTCCAGCACGGTCGCTAGCTGGGAAGGTAATGACAAATTTGTATGGCGCGCGGCCGCTTAAATACACACATCAAAACTGTCTAGGGATATCATAGGGATATCATTTTTCAAATATTTCATGAAGTTAAGTTTGTTTACAAGTTGAGCATTATCTTAGAATAATGCGAGGACAATGGCATAAGATAAAGGTTAAGAATATTACAAAAAAAAACGTTTGATAGTGCTAAAATTTTGACACCTTTTAACAGAAAAATCAGTCTTTTTTTAACGTCCTTACGATTGTACAATAATGCTACTACAATGAATTTCTTCATACAATCTGAAAGAGCAGATATAGCAGTTTCTGTGTTCTAAAAATGTCCACGTTGGTATCAATATTTTAATTTTTACAGCCTCCCAAATAGCTATACTTTGTATGAAAATGCTTGAGATATCCCTAGACACTTTTGATGTGTGTAGGAGTTCGGCGAGGCGTGCCGTGCGTGGGGACTCGATGGTGGGGGTTCGCGTGACGTACACAGGCTTGATGAGTGAGAGGGACTGCTGTGCGAGAGGGACAGTATTCGAGGCGGCGCCGCTAGCGTTGAAAAAAGCGGGAATTTTTCCCGTTTTTTTCTAATTCCGTCGTTTTTATACAAGATTTTTTCGAAAGTTTCAAGAAAAATTAAAATGAAATATTTCATAATTGTTATTAATAAAACGGAAAAATATGAAAAAAAACAGTAAAATATGATAAGAAACGGAAAAATATCAAAGAAGCGGAAAAATATAATAAGAAAAGTATTGATGTCGTATTGAAGAATATTTTTATTATGTTATGGATCGAATATGGTCGAATTTAGCTGAATATCAGGCTAGAAGCGGTTTTTGGTCCAAGGACATAATTTGGCAACCAGCAAATAATTTGTACCCCCGAGACAGGTGGAAAGGATTTTGACAGTCTCAACACTCTCTCTCATGAGTGTTGCTACAAGATTATTGAGTATTCCGCCATCATCTGCAAAAGTTCGATTAAATGCAATTTGAAATCATTTGAATTCGAGCCTTGTATTTTTAATTCTTCAGAAAGGGACAATGAGTTTAGTATCTGATTGGTGAGCAAGATAGAATTTAAATATGTACCATTGCTTAAAAAATCGGCAGTTTTTTTTCCAATGGTTTTTTTCCTATTTTTCAGAAACATCGAAGAAAATTTCAATTAAAATTGTTTTTTTCCCTGAGGTTTTTTTCTGATATATTTCAATGTAAAAAACGAATAAAACGGTAAAAAACGATCAAACGTTTGTTTCACCGAAAAAAACAATTTGTTTCTTTCGGAATTTTCAACGCTAGGCAGGCGCCGATGTAGGATTTATGTTTGTTACAGTATTACTTACCCTATCTCGTTGGGCCACAGATCGCTTTCAAAGAAGACGTCGTTGTTGATGTTCCTGGCGAGCGCGTCGAACAGGTCCGGATATGTGCGCGCGTACAGCCGGACCAGCTCGATTGTAGCCAGATACCTCTAGGTATCATAGTTATCTATACTCACCCTAGCTCGATTGTAGCCAGAATCCAGATACCTCTTGGTATCATAGTTATCTATACTTACCACTCCCTCCTACTGCCTCCGTGGTGTAGCGGTAAGAGCGTTGGGCTCTCAACCCGGAGATCGTGGGTTCGAATCCCGCGCGAACCAACAACATGCTGATATTTGAGTTGTTGTTTCGAGTTGGCTAGGACAGTGGAGGCCGATCACCTCGTGTCCGAGAAGTAAGATGATCTATGTTGCCGGATGGGCATGTATAAAGTCGGTCCTGTTCACCTTTCTCCGGTCGTGTCGAACTGTCGTCCCATCGGGTCAAGGAAAGGGGATGGAATAGGGAGAGCACCTGTGTATTGCATGCTTACTTGAGCACTATATCTCCTGCGTACTTGGTTAATCTCGTTGAGATTAGTTGCTGTGGTCGGAATACTTACCCTAGCTCGTTGGGCCACAGATCGCTTTCAAAGAAGACGTCGTTGTTGATGTTCCTGGCGAGCGCGTCGAACAGGTCCGGATATGTGCGCGCGTACAGCCGGACCAGCTCGATTGTAGCCAGATACCTCTAGGTATCATAGTTATCTATACTCACCCTAGCTCGATTGTAGCCAGAATCCAGATACCTCTTGGTATCATAGTTATCTATACTTACCACTCCCTCCTACTGCCTCCGTGGTGTAGCGGTAAGAGCGTTGGGCTCTCAACCCGGAGATCGTGGGTTCGAATCCCGCGCGAACCAACAACATGCTGATATTTGAGTTGTTGTTTCGAGTTGGCTAGGACAGTGGAGGCCGATCACCTCGTGTCCGAGAAGTAAGATGATCTATGTTGCCGGATGGGCATGTATAAAGTCGGTCCTGTTCACCTTTCTCCGGTCGTGTCGAACTGTCGTCCCATCGGGTCAAGGAAAGGGGATGGAATAGGGAGAGCACCTGTGTATTGCATGCTTACTTGAGCACTATATCTCCTGCGTACTTGGTTAATCTCGTTGAGATTAGTTGCTGTGGTCGGAATACTTACCCTAGCTCGTTGGGCCACAGATCGCTCTCAAAGAAGACGTCGTTGTTGATGTTCCTGGCGAGCGCGTCGAACAGGTCCGCATATGTGCGAGCGTACAGCCGGACCAGCTCGATACAACGCTCTGAATACAGCCACGCGCCGGATACCTTGCAGCGATGAGTGTAGCCTGATACCTCTAGGTATCATAGTCATTTATACTTACCCTAAACCAGGCTGAAGTGGCAATGGGCGGGCCACATTGCTTGCAGAACCGACAACCGTTGGGGAAGAAAGGTTCTGGAAGACGCAGCGTGGATGGCCCCCCACTCGGTGGACCGAAGACCTGGTGCAGTTTGCGGGAAGCCGTTGGATGCTAATGGCCCAAAGCCGCTCGTGGTGGCGCTCTTTGGGGGAGGCCTATGTCCAGCAGTGGACTTCTAGAGGTTGATGATGATGATGATACTCACCCTAGCTCGTTGGGCCACAGATCGCTCTCGAAGAAGACGTCGTTGTTGATGTTCCTGGCGAGCGCGTCGAACAGGTCCGGGTATGTGCGAGCGTACAGCCGGACCAGCTCGATACAACGCTCTGAGTACAGCCACGCGCCTGATACCTTGCAGCGGCGCGTGTAGCCTGATACCTCTTGGTTCTGGGGACACATTCAATCAATGATATTATAATAAAAATACGTAAATAGGTTACTTGTGCTAAAAAAGTGGCACCCGACATCAGGACTTTTCGCCACCTGAGCAAACCATTGACAGTTTGATACAACACTGCGCAACCTCTTTTAAATATCATTCCATTCAATACTCTATACTGGGTCAATTTTCAATAGAACATAATAGGCCAAATCATCAACTATGAGGAATATAGAAAAGCGCTCAAAGGAGTCTAAAGGCCGATTTTGACAAAAACTTAAACAATATTCTCAGATTTAAAAAAAACTTATTCCCTAGCGGGAAATCAAACCTTTTGCTTTTGCCATCTCGTAGTGTTACTTGGTAGGATAAAATTTTGGGAATTAACATTATCTGGCAAACTAACGGCAATATCTAATTTTTAATAAAATACCGGAATAAATGATAGCTTCGCTGGTCAAAACGAAATGATTTGTATGTTTTTGAAAAATATTGTTTTTAACTATTGTTTTGTACTGGTTTTTAAAGTAAAACGTCTTATTTCTTGCATTTCAATGTGTTATGAAGTCAAATTATGTTTTGTAAAACTTTCACCGTAAACAATAATAACTGACCTTCTTGTTGAACTTCAAGTTAAGCCCAACGTTGGCCTTGCTGAGCTGCTCCGTGGGCTGGTCGTGGCGCTCGCCGCCCACCACCAGCACCGAGCCCGTCACGCGGGACAGCATCTGGGTTGATATTCCTGCGGAAATACACAATTACTCGTTTAAAGTAGGTTTGTACCTAATACAAAGTGATTCTATCAATTATTTATTTATTTGCCAATGTAGGTAATACAAAATATAGGTATTGATTACAGGGAAAGTGTATTGCCATCACATCACAAAAACACATCATTTCACAATAATTATTATCAAAATTGAAAATAATGACAAACAACGCATTCCATAAAAAACAAAATAATTACAATAAAATATCAAATTTAAATTAAATTAACAATTAAAATGGCATTTTGATTGATTTGTTCTTTTTTTCGGCAGCGCTTACTTCACCGTGTGAGTATAGACAGCGATAGAGAGTGAGCGAGAACGCATGCGAGCGGACGCCATTTACAGATCTATTTTGTATCTGCGTGGGTTATACAGCTTAGCTTGTTATTTAGATATATAGATGTATGAGTATAGTTACCACACTGTGCGGCGGCGTGGTTGGCGGTCCGGTATGGGTTGGCGGCGGTCACCGCGGCTGGTTGCGGCTCCGCGCGCTCCACCACCGCTACCTTTAGCCGCCCGGAGCGGACTGCGCACGACTCCACCACCTTAGGGGATAATAAGTGCTAAATATAGGAATACCAGAATAAGACATTCGGTCTTGGCCAAACGCGGAAATCGAACCCGCGTCTTTCGCAAACCGAGCGACGTGGTAGTTAACTATCTATATCGTCCGGGAACCTGTCACTTGTTCGAAATTTACTAGTCCGAATTTCATTTGACTGAAAACTATTGACCAACATTTCCTTTGCCATATAACTTGTTTGACATATTTTTAACCCATCGAAGTATTTTCTGACATAAGTTTCGTCTTACCGAACTACGTTAAACCTAATTACAAAATAAAGTTTTTACTATTGCCCGAAGTCTCTTTTCAAATTTTTCATTTACCAGATGACTTATTTGGCATATATTCACTTTACCTAAGCCACATTTAACCGTATATTAATAGGTCATAACTATTGTATAATATTTAGATAGATATTATTATAACAATGTTGTGGTTACTATGTAAGTAGGTATTGATTTGAAAATGAGTTGATAATCTGCATGCACATCTATTGCATAATACAGCAATAATGGTGAAGCGAGTATCAGTGTTCCTAGCGTTTAATAAACCTCACGCTAAAAAGCACGCTAATTTGAACCTACTGGCGCTGTTACCCCGATTCCTCGGGTTTTTTACCGGTGATTCTATCACCGCAGACTTACCCGCAAATTGTATAATAAACACAAAGTAGGTATTCCAGTCTGGAGCATGTACAGAGGCGTACACATTAACCTTTCCATAGGGACACCTTATGCGGCTGACATTAGACCCATTTCGCAATGGTTTTGTAAAGGTTGATGTGTGCAATTTAGTTGGTGGAAGCACTCACCGTAGCCAAGCATCCGTAATACGGTCCTTGCGTGAGCAGGAACACGTGGTCACCCGGCGGGTAGGCTTCTTGCGGTGTGGAGAACCGAGTTGCCTGTTAAAGATCATTAAGTAAATTTGAATCAATAAATTATGTTTAGTTATAGTATTTAATACATTCTTTTAGGTTAATTTCATGTTTTGAAAGTACAGTCAACGGCACATTACGCTATCCAATACTGGTCGATGCTTCTTGCTCTACTGCCAAGAGTTGTCATTTGGCAAGAGCAATACAAGAACAGAAATAGGTAGCATGATGAGCCCCTGGCTACACAGATAAGGCAAGAAAAAATATCTCTGGACATTATTACACACAGCGCCATCTAGCAACAAAGTGAGCTAAGGGGGCCCGTACATAAATTACGTGAGACGATTTAGGGGGGGAAGGGGTCGAGTCAAATCTCATCTAACCTTACGTTGGGGAGAGGGGGGGTCTCGACAAATATCACACAATTATTTTTCTGATTGCAACAAAAAAGAAAACTATTTTGGTCCATTCAATCTAAATTGTATGTACATGCTCAAGATTTATTATTAAGCATCATCGTAGTACGATTAAGATTATTCAATAATTCGTTCGAAAGAAAACAATTTAATTCATACTTCGACGTTATACATCTACGGAATGTCTATTTTTCAAAACAACCCAACGCGTTTAAAATCTCATGTGAGATTAGGGGTTTGGGGGAGGGGGTTGAATAAAATCTCACGACATCTCACTAAGAGAGAGGGAGGAACAGAAAATTAAAAAAAAAACCCCACGTAATTTATGGACCCCCCTCTAATTAAAGCTAGCAGTTAAGTCTGGGACACTACACAACGGATAAACATACTTAAAAACATTTTTCTTTTGTAAATTCATACATAAAGAAAATAAATAAAATTATTTATTTTACATAGTAAACACCCAAACCAGTCTGTCTGTGTTTACACAGAGTGGGGATCGAACCTGCGACCACTGGTGTAATAGCCCACTTCTGAATCGATTACAGCGCGCTCACAGAGCGTCCCGAATTGAGATATCGCGCTAACGAGCCATCTAACGTCAGACAGCTTTACGTCATGGGTGACGTCACTAATGGCGCCATATTGCGCTCACAACGATAATGCTCCAGAGCGATATCGCCGTGGGCCTTATGTCAGATTCATAGATGAAACGTCAAACAGACATTTTCGCGTAAAAATATTTTTGTCAATATTCCTCAGAATAAATCTTTGCTACGACAAATATTTTTCTGTGATAACGTAACAGAAAGTTACTACAAGAACCGCAAGTTTAACCTGGGAATGATAGATATTAAAAGTTTAAAAATTGTTAGGTTATCTGTCACTATCGAGCGGTCCGAATTGGTTTTGACGCTGACAGCGTTGTGAGCACTGTTGACGCGATATTTCAATTCGGGACGCCTGATATCACCGTGAGGGCTCACAGAACTGTAATCGCATTACGGACCGCACAGTCAGTGTTACCTCCATGATGACATGCGCGCGCACGTCCTTGACGACGGCGTGCAGCGCGTACCCGCACGGCACCGAGCACCACTCCGGCTCTTGGACCATCTGAGTGTTGTCCTGGATTATGTACTTGTAACCTACCAACGATAACAACATTCAAAAATACTGTCAAACGTTTAACACGATTACGAAGGGTAGGTCCCCTAGTAGCCGGTAACGCGATTAAATATATTAAGTAATGATTTAATATGTTCAGTTCACTTCGAAAACAAAAGAGGACTTTGACAAATGGAGTTAGCGAATTGCTAGCGATGAACATAATATAAGAAATGTTGCTATCAAAACATCCCTGGTAGCATGAAATAAGTAGAGAAAATCACGTAAAAGACTACAAATCATATCGAGCTCATTTAAGGCATGGCCATTATTAGATAAATTGTGTCATTTGGCATCTCAAAAAACGCAAACTGCAGCAAATTCAAATAACTTGAATAGTTGGAAAAGTTCACTTACCTTTCAGATTGACTGCATGAATAATTATATTTACTACATCTACATCGATACCCAATCTGTTCATATTGCTGAAAATAAAATAAAAACTATTTAGCTCACTCATAAATCAGATTTAAATTGAAAATAAGTCAAAATAAAACTTAAGTAGTAAGTCTTGAATGTACGTTACGATCGTAACGTACATACAAGACTGTATTCAGTACTGTATCTTAATCGTGCTAGTCAGCGGAAGCAAAGCCTACATTTCGCTGAATTGAAAGCAAACGTAGAAAGTGACGAGTTTTTTTATCAAACTGAAACTTACTGCTCAATGATCGTAGATCTTTCAGATATCCATTGTTTATGCAGGTTGCCATGATTAGCCTCTGTCGTATAGCTCGGAGCACCATTTACATTGTTATTCTGCTTATCTACATGGTGCAAACGCATTTTTTCGTTTGACACCGATATCACTCTAAAAATAAACAAAAAGGATTAAATAGATTATAGAAAAAAACGAAATCAAACGCTATGTGGTGTGTATCATAAAAGAAACTCATCAAATAGTTCTGATGTTGCTAACTACAACGTCATTATGGTCAGAAAATACAGAATTTAGCAGCAAACATTGTCATTTTGATGACAAAGGTTTAAAAACGATGTTTTAAGCAAAAATGTTAATTGAGTTGGCAACACTGAAAAGTACACAAATCATCTAGAAATAACAGTTGATGAAAGCGATCCTAAAAAATGACAGAAAAAATACCGAGCTGCACCAGAAAAGAATATTTCAATCCTAAAAGGTGATTTAATTAATATAAATTTAATGAATGTACAGTCAACAGCACATCAAGTTACCCCATTTCCGTTTTTTCTCTCGCTCTTGCCAAATGACATTTGTTCGCGATAGAGCAAGAAAGACTGACCGGAAATGGGTAGCGTGATGTGCCGGCCACCGTACATAAAAATTTTTTGCATGCCAATTTTTGGAAATTTGTGTGAAACAATTACTATCATCAATTTACTTAAGATCTGTATATACCACATTTAAAGAGAAATAAAGTTTTATTCTATTCTATTCTAAGAAATGTGCAATAATTTGACTTACTTGGACCGCGTCAGATGTGGCCACCCAACCCAGATCACCTTCCCTAGCAGTTCTTGGGCCACTTTGTCCAGCGATTCCTCCATATTTGGATCCTTTATTATCTTCACTATCATGCTTTCATTGCGAGAAGGTTGGTCGAATACTTTCACTTTTCCTTTTTTCAAACTTGTCTGAAAATTAAATTAAACACTTACTTATAGTTTCTAAGGAAATTGTGCCTGATACATCGACGTCACAGCCTCTAGACTACATGATTTGTTGTATAAATTTGAGGCAGGGGGTAAACTTCAGTGATTTGGTCAAAAGGACTATTGGTCACTTGACGGCTCTGGGAAATGGCCTCAGAAATATAAGTCTGATCCACTGACAGCCTGCGTTTGCCTTCTATTAGGAGTCTAGTGCCTCTGAGATCGATAAGGTGTTATGATACTGAACTCAATGGGTCGTATATAAAATGGTTTAAAGATTTTTGAAATATTACATCCTACTTGGCTTCATCGCAGTATCAGGTATTCATGTAAAAAAGGGAGATATTATGTGCGCAAATGTGCCTCTCCATGTTAAGAAATAATTATTTTGGAAATCAATCCACATCCAGTTAATTCACGAGTCTTACTTGTCAGTAAAGACAACACTTACTTCATATTTGAGATGTTTCATAGTAGGAAAGCCAGGGAATATCATATCCCTGAGCGCGTTGGGCAGCATCCCGCGCTTGAGCTGGTGCGGCGGCACGTCCAGCTCGTTCCTCCACACGCGGGCTTCAAGGGCGAAGCAGTCTTCAATAGCAGGGAAGTACTCCTGAGTGGGACAAATCTACAGTAAAGACAACACTTACTTCATATTTGAGATGTTTCATAGTAGGAAAGCCAGGGAAGATCATATCCCTGAGCGCGTTGGGCAGCATCCCGCGCTTGAGCTGGTGCGGCGGCACGTCCAGCTCGTTCCTCCACACGCGGGCTTCAAGGGCGTAGCAGTCTTCAATAGGAGGGAAGTACTCCGGAGCGAGTTCTACGCCTGAGTGGGACAAGTTTACAGTCAGAATCAGGATGGCGTACAGAATCCTGATATTATAAATGCGAAAGTTTGTACGTGTGTATGGATGTGTGTGATGTTGCGTAAAAACGACTGGATGGATTTTATTGAAACTTTACAATAATATAGCTTATGCATCGCAATAGGACATAGGCTACAATTTATAAAGATAGATTTTCAAAGAAATGACCAAAGTCCATGTCCAGTCCAAATTACGAAGTCGCGGGCGGCTGCCAGTTTCAAATATGTCTGAAGTATTAAAGACAAGCAGCCTTACGCCCAAGTTAAAATAGTGTTTCACTTGTTCCAGATCAGATTTTAATGACGTTTCTCACAACTTAAGTAGTGTTACAATTTGTTTCAATTTGATAGTGTGACTCAATGATATCACAATAAAAATACGTAGATACCTATCTACGTATTGCCACTTTTGTAGCACAAGTAACCTCACTTGTGCTACACCTGCCCAAATCTTTGACAGTGTTGACCGTTTGAGACGACACTGTGCAACATGTGTCTCGTTTACGCTCCAGAAAATAGTCATACTATCTTATTCACACGTTATAACGTGGCAAAATTAACTACGTCGACAAGTTTTGACTTCGCGTCAGTAGTGACATAACCTATCTACCACTTTTTTATTATAATATCTGTCTTTCAAAGACCCTATACCGTGTAGTGGCTACCTACGTGACATTGGCGGAATTGTGGTGAAAAAACCCAGACATCGCCACTAAACAAAAAAGAAGAAGAAGAATATCTGTCTGAAGTATTGAAGATAAGCAACCTTATACAAGAGTTGAAACAGTGTTTCACTTGTTTTAAATCTGATTTTAGTGACATTTCACACAACATAAGACTGTGTCATTGTAGTGTTACAATTTGAATTTTATTTGATAGTTTGACTATCTATCCAATGGATATTGAAATTAAGTTACTTTTTACATAGTAATTTATGTGTTTGATTGAAAATAATATCTATCGAACGGCAAAGTCAACAAGTCACAATGCGTACTATTATTTGATTATCACACTACAAATTAACGGCATACTTACCCAAACTTTTCTGTGACCAGATGTAGACAAGCATGGGACCGTGGGTGTTTCGTTTGAGCTCTTCGTCCGTCAGCCTCTGGTAGCACGGGGCCATTGCTGATAGTAAGTTTGCCTGTAAAAAGGTTAAATAGTTTTGACCTCATCATTCGTAGCTGCGATTGATGTAAACTGCTGAGAACATAGGCCTCTCCCATTAAGTTCCATCCAACTAAGATACAAGATCTTTTTCAGTTTGTCTGTTTCCATTGCGACTGGGAGTTGTTTTTTTTTTTTTTTCTGATATATGAATAAGTACACACATAATGTAAAATGAAGTAGTCAAACTAAGCCGTAGCAATTGTTTCGACTAAATTGCTCAGAAATTCATTTTTCTAAGCTAATTACAACACATCATGGCGAGGAGCGAATTTATCGTCATTATATGGTTTCTGCCTGGGTTTTTTACCTCCACTTGAAACCTCAAATTGTACACTAAATATGAAATAAGTGTTCAGGCCATGATTGAACCCAACAGGGTTTTCTTTCTGTGCCCAATATCCTGTAGAAATCCTAACATACAAAGTTCCAGAACGTGTATTACCTCATCTATGAAAGGAATGAGCACCACAGCCTCCCAGTCGTTCCTCTTCCCGTTGAGGTCAGTCTCAAAGTGCACCGGGTAGTAATGCACAATTGGTGAGTCCTCATCCGTCATCAGGTCGTGGAATGGAGTTGGCAATAGGTTCTTACTGGCTGAAGGTAGCACCGCTAGGAGCTGGGAAATAAAAGGAATATTGAAATACGGTATCAGCCAGAGATTTAAATCGTTAGATACGCCCATGCCATACATAAGCCGCGCAAAAATGTGTCATCGGTGAGAAGGGTGAGCTCACTCTTCCCGTCGTAGTCGCTTGTTAGAAGCAGTGACGTGTGCACGATGTTGACAGTTCTCTGATTTCGGTAAATAAGCCACTAAACATACAAAGTACGCCTTCATGTGCATTTAGAAAGTGTTCTAACAATTCACGAAACACAACAAATCCCAGAGAACTACATTTCATGCTTATGTACTAATTTAATGATTATTTTTTGCATTTTGTCAAATAATCCTGTTTATTTAAAAAGACGTTGCCATGCGACCGTTTGACAGAGAGCGAACGATGTCAAATACATATGTAGAAGCGAGATATCAACACGTAAGTCGCAGCGTCATTATTTGAGTTAACTTGTCACTAAGACATAACACATTGACCATTTTTTGTAACGCAGGGCACATCTAACGATTTAAATCTCTGGTATCAGGTACTTACTTACCTCCGAATTCAGACACGTCAATTAAAGTTGAGCACGCCTTTAAAGTTATGGCGTCACTATCAGTTCCATAGACACTTTACGGGACGGCATGAGATTGACGGCGTGCTTAACACTGATTGACGTTTGCTAATTCGAAGGGTTAGCCAATTTAAAACTTTTTAATAGCTGTCAGAATGGATGAGATAACACTGGCATATGATGTGACGGCGTGCATTTAGCCAAAATGATTAAAATACATAAAAACACTAGCGGCTAAGCCGGCGCGGCTAAACTAATCGTTAAAAAAAAAGATTTTTTTACTGTTAGTTGAGGCAGAAGCCACTACTACTAATTGATTGTAATTGGACAGAAACAAACCACAACTCACCTGTTCAAATGGTTTAAAAGGCTCCCCCAACTCAAATTCGATCTTCAAATCCTTGAAGCCTTTAATATCTGAGATATAGGGCGCATAGTGGTGGGGGTAGAACCAGCACCAGGACGGGCAGCCCTTGTAGTAGTAGAACAGATTCCACTGGATGGCTCGGACGTAGCCTTCCGCTTGGTCCAATAGCACTTCGCTGGAAGTTAAACAATTATTTAGTGACCCAGCAGGTAAATTTGTAGTTTTTATTTAATATTTACTCTAATTTAAAAAACTTATTTACTTCAATTTAAAAAAACTTAGTTACTCTAATTTAAAAAAAGTAACAATGGCGGACTTAATATTTCCCTCAGCCTGAAATGCATGAATATAAATTTCAAAAATAGTAAGTTTTACGAATGCAAGGACTTGAAGCCTATAAAGCTTAGGTTAACAAATTTACTTTTTACAACATTTTAGCTATGACGTCCTGTTTTTCAGACGTACTGAAAATAAATGGTTAATTTTGACAAAATTGACCACAAAAAACATGACATGAATGTTTTTTATTTACTACCCAGAAGATAAGTGATTTTCAAGTAACAGTCTGAATGAGTGAAAATGTAAAGGCCAATTGAATGTCCCCTAAACTTTCGCCTCATTTGAGCAAAAAGTAATTTCATGATTTAAAAAGGAATTTAGAATTTTAGACTTACTCTGTGACTTTTACGTAGTCTAACTTATTCATATAATAGTCTTTTTTGTGCAATATGAACTCCATCTCAATGTTAGCCTCCTCTGAAAACGAAAAATAAATGTTTAAACGCAGCAGTGGTAAGACTACAAATGGACACAGTTTTTGTTTCAAAATTATCATATTTAAGAGTTAAAGTTGCGCGAGAAAAAGAAGTACAGTCAGCGGCTCATCAGACAATTACTCTATGCAATAGAGCAAGGAGGACTGACCGGGATGGCTAGCCAGTCATGCCGCTGACCGTACATAAAAAAGAGACTCAAAAGTTGAAATAATGTAATAAATAAATTTATATCACTAAAAAACCATGATTACCGTCACTTGTTTCTTCATATTCTTCATCGTTATCAAACTCATCCATAAACTGAAATGAAATAATTGAAACTAAATCTACAGTGTCAGTGCCTTATTAGCTGTAAGGTAATAATGACAAGTCACAATCAGATTTCATTGTGACCTATACTCCATTTATTATAACGTTAGAAAAAAGAGGCACATAGAAGCAGGGGTACCAAACACTACCACCCACTAGGGCCCGCGCTGACTATTGCCGGCTGACAAATTTGTATAACCTGGCAAAATTGATAAGCCCTTCCGCCACAATGTATGAAGGGACTAACTGCCGCACTCAGAGACGTCAATTAACGTTAATGGTTCATTAGTGTCAAAATTCCATTTTAAAAAGAGACTTAAAAGAAATAGAAAAAAGAACTTTTAAGAATGTCAAATTTTGACTCTAATGAACCATTAACGTTAATTGACGTCTCTGAGTACGGCGGTAAGTAACGTTTAGAGTTGTAATGTCAGTAAAAGTAGGTACGATTGGATACACAACCCCTGCCTCTTTTAGGTTTTTAAGATAATTTAATTTAGTGAAAGCCTCATCAATTTTAAAGTTATTTAAATGAGAACACTTAAGTGTGACAGTTAGCTTAAGCTGTAGATTTTAATAAGTTCGGCATATATCTTAAAATGTATAATATTTATTGTAATTTTATCATAAAGTGTACCCTAAAAAGAACCTTTCTTTACTTTTGCTATAATAAATGGAGTATAGGTCAGTCAGCGTATAGGAATATTTAGTTCAAAAAATATTCAAGTAAATCTAAATGCGATAGATTGGGGTAAAAAAGAGACGGTAAAATAAATGAATAGCAAAATGATTAAAGTTACCATATCTTGGGTGGCGTCGATAAGCGCTTGTAATTCGTCGTCAGGTTTATTATTTTTTATGTCATCGACGTTAACGTTAAACGTATCGTCGTTGTTGGGTTTGTACTGGAACAGAAAAGGTAAGATTACTTTAATTTCCGAACTGTTATTATAAATCTGGCTAGTCTTTTCCTTCAAAGGTTTAAATTCTACTCAGATATGGCCTTATTTTCGTCGTCGACCGGATAGATCTAGACTAAATACATATTGATATTTTAACCTGCCTAAAATTACAGTCTAAAAATAAAGCGTGCTGTCACATAGCAAAACTGTTGCTTCTTGTCAGTTTTACACAACAAATCCTGTTGGCGACTGTTCAATTACCCAACCAGTCATATTTTCTTCCTAAAGTACATTTATTTCCCCACAACAATTAGTCAGATAAAAGAGCAGTAATATTTATAGTGAGAATCATACCTCTTTCCTTTCCTGCGCGTTAGGCCGTCTGCCGGTCTTGGCTTCAAAATATTTAAGATCGGCATACACGTCTTGGAATTTTTCTTTATCAATTTTTGCTAACTCTTGCATAAATGTTTCAAACCTTCGCAAGTTTAGATCACCTGCTTCATTTATATAACCTGCAGACAAGAAACTGTTAAGTGCGTGTTGGACTAGCGCGAGCATTTCGTAATTCGGAAGAATATTTTCTAGTTCTTTCAAGCCAAACGTTTAGGGTTTGTTTACACTAATCGTATTATCTGACATCGTCTGTGAAGATACATCTGGTCTGACTGAATGATGCCTTAAAGAAGTATTGCTATATAAATCATACATATTTTAAAAAACGGTACATATGCCTAATTAAAAATGTCTCAGTTACTCACCATCTAATGTAGGTAGTACCTTCATATACGTATTGTACAATAAAGGCAATGCATCATTTCCAATGTGCATATGAGGTAGATGGGGTATAAAGTCATTTCCAACTAGGAACCCCATCAAAACCCAGTCATCTACAATTTTCTCTAGATCATACTCAAAGGGCAAGGAGTCCTTTATCGTTATAAACTCTTGTTCTAGATATTCCCTGAGTAGGGATAGGTGGAGGAGGTAGAAATTAGTTTCTTCGGGACATGTGGCGCGTTGTGTTGTTCTCCCGAATTTTACCTTTAAAAAAACAAAAACATCACTGAATAAAAACAGGAAAGTGCGGAAAAAACCAACATACTGTTTTTATTTCTTTGTATCCAGACTAGGTTGCAACAGCTTTGTTGCAAGGACAACTATTTGTTTTCCATTAGACACTACAAGATGTTTTGATTTTCCTTCCCTGCTCTCGCAACCTGCAGTATTAGTAGTCATAGTGGAGCAAAACATTCATGTCATCACAGTATTTACAGCTTCCATATTATTATTTCTTCAGTGGAATTCCGAGCTTATAAAAACAAAACATAACAGCGAAAAAAGGCACCAGAATCAGGCATTAACTTTTGTTTTAAAAATGGTTAGGCTTGAATGTGCGGTACTAATAACATTTGTTACTATAGTACGTTCGCGTAAAGAATGCAGTTTTGTTGTACTTCTCCTTCGACCTGGCACGCCCCTTAACCAATCAAATCGTTCCTAATTAGAAAGTCAAGTCCACAGTGACCAGTTGAACGCATACTTTCGAACGCAAAGGATGTGGATCTGAGTTTTTAAGTGTGCAACTGAATTAAATTAAAATGACACTGCATTCTTAACGTGAACGGACTATAGTCTAATCCCCGTCTGTATAGTAGCGTCACAATACCTCCTCTCGAAGCAGTGCGAAGTGGGGCTCATGCGTGCACATGCCCAGCATGATCAGATCGGCGTCCAGCCCGTACAGGCAATGCCGCGTGTTTGGGTCGTAGTCCACCTGCGACCGGGACCATCTGATGTAGTCCATTATCTTGTGCTCGCCTTCACCTGGCGTCTGCAAATGAGGACATTGTTAGACACTAATATCTAGAATAAGAATAAGAATAAATTTATTGACCATAAAAACATATTACACAGGAATTAAAATAACGGTGGTCTCTGCACTTAAGGAAAGGATGAGTTAGGGCCTCTTTAGCCGCCAACACCATAGAAAAGTTAATAAGGACAAAAGACTCTTATGTACAGTTTGTTGTTAAGAAATATTTGATTACGAGAAATATTCGTTTAATCATTTTGAAAGAAGAAAACTTCGCCCATGAGATTTTGATACAATTAAGTTATTACTTGCGAATAAGGTTACCATCTGAATGGATTAAAGCCGGTGCTGACAGGATTTTTAGGTTGTAAACCAGACTCCGCCCGGATTTTACGTCAGGCCGACATACCTACCTACACGTTTTTACATACCTACACGTGCCAGGGACATAGCAGGAATAGCAAAGTTTTCGAAATCAGTTGCTAGCAACCAAAAATATATGAATAAATAATTAAATAATTCAAATATGAGGATGTAAAAAAAAAATATATACATAAGACCGGTTTTTCCTTGTCCTCCTTCATTTCCTCTAAGATTTTTGGATTTGGCAGGCAGGTTTTTTTTACTTTTAGGCCTGGTGACCCTACTTACGTAAAACATATTGCCAATTTATTTTTATTTAATATAGTATGTCAAGCAAAAGATTACAATAACAATATAATGGTACAAAGTAAAAGCAGTTCAATGAATCCATTACATTGTTGATAAATGAATCTATGACAATGTTGTTCTCTATATTGTATGTAAGCAGTTAATTCTTGCAATATGATATGCTGATGAAAGCAATGTTGTGCAAGACATACAGTGAGTCTACAATGATAATGTGGTGTGAGGCATACATGATAAAATTCAAAACAGATCGATTAAATAAATTCGTAATCAATGTATCTACCTATGTTCAATTTATAGTGAATGCAAACTCCCTTATTCGTAACCTTAAGTAACACTGCAGCATTGGTTTAGTTTAGGAGATAAAGACATACCTTTATAGTAGCTAAAGTGATGCTGTAGGGATGTTACAGTTTTTATGAATAAGGAGGGCAGACATAAAAATTTAAGGAAGTAACAAGTTTTGGGGGTAACATTGTATGGCAAAGTAAAGGAAAGGTCTTACTTTCAATAAAATGTGTTTATTGAGGCTTCAGCATTTTTCGATATTCCTCTTAATTTAGGATTTGGCCTACCATGCCCACTAGAAAAACTCACCTTGTATAATCTAGCAATAACATGGGTTTTTTTTCGTATTCAGTTACTAACCTCATGGCCAGAGAGCACCACTTTCACTTTAGACCACAGGGGGTCCGTGGACATCTTTTGCTTAACAAAAAACCTTAGCTGCTCATGTAGCCGCGCCATAAACACCGTGCCTGGGGTGATGCAGTTGCTGTCAAAGCGCTTCTCTGTAGGCAACACTTCACCTGAAAAAATTTAGAAACAATTAGTTTCTTTGTTTTTTCCTTCTTAGACTAAGTATATTTATCAATTAAATTGAAATATACCTTTTGCTTTAGCTTCTTCCTCTAACTTTTCTGCTTCCCTTGCAGATCTGAACCTATAAAAAAGGTATTTAAAAACAGTGAAAAACAAGGAACTAAATAAAAAAATATTGTATATTGCTTCACAGTAGTATTTAAAAGATACCAATGTGCAATTTACACATTCTTATTGTACACTTATCTGTACTAGCAAAAATTTACCAAACAATTATGGTGTAGAATTTGGTCTTATTAGGTTTATGA
The DNA here is from genome assembly GCA_950022985.1 of Udea ferrugalis. Lineage (NCBI taxonomy): Eukaryota > Metazoa > Arthropoda > Insecta > Lepidoptera > Crambidae > Udea > Udea ferrugalis. The sequence goes on from OX465521.1 coordinate 4,292,536, forward strand.
GACGATTTCAGGTTCATTTTACGAAGTGATAACAGTTTAAATTAATTTCAATGGAAAATTGAAAGTATCATTGCGCAATATTATTGTTACATTTGAAACACAAACATTGAATAATATTATGATATTAACTGAAAATACAAACAAACCTCCTCCCTCTTTGCTGGTTCATCTTCGCCCGAGGGGCAACACCATCAATAGCCATGAAAAACAGTTTCTTAGGCTTAATGATTTGGAAGAGTATACTGATGTAATGGAAGATATCCTGGAATATCTTCTCTTCAGTGATCCGGAAGTGTGGATCAGAGTCATCAGGATGTGAGCAGTTGTGAATGATACCATTCATGTCTAAGTACATGTTGTCAAAGTCCGGTATCTATGGGAATAGAATTCAAATGTAACATTTATTGCATTAATCAAATTACGGTCCACAGGACTTCTCAAATCAATACATTGTGTAAGGCACCTTACATGTTATTTGTTTACTGAATAACAAACAATATAACAAAAGGGGTTTCTAAAGATTTGATACCAAACAATTTACTTGTAGAGTCCAATGACTTTTTTTACTACGATTTAAAATTTACAGATACCCACTGTACAACTTGTTCTCGAAATTTATGAATAGTCGTTATACTTGATGTACTAAACAAATGGAAGTTACAAGAATTATGAGCATACTCAAAAAAAGGGAATAACAAGATAAAGAAAGTTGTGAACACATTAGATAACAGCAAATGCATTTGAAAAGAAATCTTACCTGGTATTGCTTCACTAACTCATTCAGGCAAGGGTACCTTTCACTGGTATACCTGAAGAACTTGGGTACACCCATTCTGGCAGATGATCAGTGAAATATTCGCAAAAATATGGAATCAGTCAACGTTTGTTGACGGGTGACCCCCAAACCTCGTTTAACCTAACCACTTCCAGTTAATTACTGATCTGCATAGATGCGTATCGATTGATTATTGAATTTATGGCTGCAAAAGCTGTATCAATCAGCCAATTGGAAAATATTACAGTTAGAAAAGGAAAATGTTCCAACAACCTACATCGCTGAAACGTAAATTTGTAGTTTTTTTTTATGGACTGACTGATTTGTACATTTTTACGGCTCTGGATACTTGAGGCCACAGACAAAATAGATGAATAGTGATGGCGGGAAAACGTAAATCGATAGATTTCAGATGAGACAAACCAATGATTAAACAGGATGTCCAGAAATATTGTTCCAATCCAACCGTTTAATCAAGGATCAATTAATTACCTTGGCCACTTTTGGAACTTTCTTTAGAACCAACTTAAAAAAAATAAAGATTTTTCTGCATTTTGACGTGATAACGTCTTTAAAATCGTTTTAGTCGGGTGACATGTTCAGAAACTTGTGTCACACCAAAACCTCACGAGCGCGATCGTAGGTATAACGAGAGAGAGACGGACCGATCTCCCGTCTCATCTCGAGCGCTGCCAGTCATTCCGTGAAATGCCGTTATCACGTAAACATCTCGATCGTAAACCTACTTTACAAACAACCAATTTTTTGTCTTAGAATTGGGTTTTGATTAGAGTCCGACCGAAACTGGTTTTCCGGCCGAAACCGAAACCGAAACCGAATGTTCGGCCTAGGCTTCAGTTTCGGCCGAAACCGAAACCGAAACCGAAACTCACGTGGTCAAGTATAAAATACCTATAATGACTAAAATCTGAAAAATTTTAGTCATTATTCTGCTAATAGAGTCTGGCTAATGAAAGCGTGACCTGCACTTTTCTTAAAAGTTTTTTTATGGCAACATTATGAAGCTGTCAAAGGCACGTCAAAGTCTGTCATAGCAATTGTCAGTATTTCGTAAAAGACGTATATTTTCTCATTTATAATTGCTTTAATATGGGTAAAACAATAAAAAGTAACGTGCGAAAGCTGCTACATACTATGATCAGCAAGTTTAAACAAAAACAAGAAGAAAAGAAAGCTGTTTTTCAAGAAAAACAACAATGTTTAGATGCAATCTCGGATTTTTTAGGTTAGTACGACTTTGTAATCTTGGTCTTTGTTGGCTGATCATTATATATAATTACGATATTATACTAGTTTTTCTTATGTTTATAGAGAATTTAGAAGATATTGAAGGCCTCTGTGAAATTAAAAACACTGTGGAAAGATTCAGAGAATTGGAAAAGAAATCTTTAATAGAAACGCAGACTAAGTTCTTAGAAGAAATATCTTCACTAACTGGTATGTACCTGCATCGTTTTATTGCTTCGATAAGTGTGAAGACATACAGTGGATTTGTAGGTCCCTATTATTGTCGTTGTGGGTCGGTTTTTACATATATTTTGTAATATCATATCCATCAAAACAACCAACTATGTTTTGAGCAATTTTAGTAGGTAGGTAACACAGCCACATCTGGCACAGTATAATGGTCAAAGTCTATTATGATCGTAAATGTAAGAAAAAGTGTCGAGTGTAGGGTCTATTGTAATTCTTAGAAAAAATTAATTATATCTTAATTATATCTATGGACTTATGTATAGATGAATTTCTACTTTAAAAGCATTACCATTTGTTATGTCTAATATGATTAGTCCCTTCAATGTCGTAATAACAGATTTTGACTGTATAACATTGGGATAGTTTACCTGTACGGATTGGTACTTACCCATATTGGTATCTCTGCACCGGGAACCCGCCTTTTAATGTCTACTCTTATTCGTTTGTTACATTTCACAAAAATGTGTTATTTGATGTCATCAAACTATTTGGATAAATTTAATATTAAATATTCATTTTACACTTTGCTTTGCAGATGTTGGTGTCACAACACTAAAAAAAATTAAAAAGGAAGGATCTGTAAATGAAGGGATGTGGAACACTCCAGGAAAAAAACGCCCCCACAAAAGCTCAGTGTCGAATTAGGCAGTTTTGACATTGATAAAATAAAAAAAAAAAAAAAAAAAATCGTTTATTATCAGGCATCGAAGGCCCATAGCGTGTTAGTATACAATCCAAACAACTTACAAACTATGTTAGTAACAATTAATCAATTTGAACACACATAATTTTGACTACAGGCAGATTCATCCAGCTCCATGCCTGACATGCAGCTTGATAAACCTATCCAATACAATGATGCAATAAGAAATAAAATTAACGAATTTAATGTTGCGAGAAAGGAGGTCCCAACATTGCGCACATTGCTAGAAGAATTACGTTCTAGCATTGGCTTTAGTGGATGCAGAGAAACTCTGCGTAAAATATTAATTGCCAATGGGTATGAGTTCAAGAAAAATAAAGAAGAACGCATGGTTCTTGTCGAGCGTTTTGATATTGCTGCTTGGAGACATAGGTATCTACGAGAAATTGCTGCTAAACGAGCGGAAGGAAAACCAATCATCTATTTAGATGAAACATATGTTCACAAAAATTACAAGCCTAAAATGTCATGGCAAGGACCATCATCGAGTGGTGCCCCGCAACCAAGCCCACTGGAACATATCTCTTCAGGGAAAAGATTTATTATAGTACATGCTGGCTCTGAATCAGGGTTTGTACCTAATGGACTATTAGTTTTTAGTACGAAATCAAGGTTGGCGGACTATCACCATGATATGAATGCCGCAAACTTTGAAAAATGGTTAAAAGAAAAATTAATACCTAATTTGAATGAACCCAGTGTCATCGTGATGGATAATGCTAGCTACCACACTGTACGACAGAATAAAGTACCTACGACACAAACGACAAAAGCTGAAATACAAAAGTGGCTTGATTCCAACGGTATAAATTACGAAAATTACCATACAAAACCCGAATTGTTATGTTTAGTTAACAAACATAAACCTGATCCCCTGTACGTTGCTGACGAACTGTTGAAACAATACGGCCATGAGGTAGTGAGACTGCCACCTTACCACTGCGATCTCAACCCGATAGAGCTGATATGGAGCTCAGTTAAGCGTATGGTGGCAAAAAAAAACATTAATCTGTCTGCAAAAGAAACAGAAAATCTAATTAAAACCTCATTTGGCCGAATAACTACAGAAGATTGGAAAAAAATGTCAGACCATGTAATAAATGTGGAAAATAAATACAAACAAAGAGATCACATAACAGAAGAAGTCTTGGAAAAATTCATTATAAGTGTAGGTGATGATGACTCTACTGATACCGAAGAATCCTTAGAGGTTGAATTTTTAGACTCAGATTTTGAGTATGATGATTAAACAAAATTAAACACCAGCATCAGCCCGTGGACTACAAGAATTTAATTAAATAAATAACACATTTAAGTATATTCTAATAAACAAATCTATATACACACTCGTTTTTTACTTACATCCATGTCAGTCAAGGCTCCGACACATCAAAAGGAGCCCTTAAAGAATAAAGTTCCGTAAACAAAATTGAGAGTCGTAAATATACAAGAAAATTAAATTTACTCAAGTATCAATTTTTTTTCTCCTACTTTAGTCAGTAATACCAGATGAAGATTTTTTGAATTTGCCGCGTTTTCTCAGGTCACGCTTTCGTTAGCCAGACTCTAACAACAAAACTAATTTACAGACACATTTTTTTTTTAACACAGGATCCCACTGGGAAAAGGTCTCCCAAATTTTTCAATTTACCCTGCCTTTTGCTCAAGTCAGCCATTCGCCAGAGTAATGTACCAGGTGGTCACATCATCGCTTTTTAGGCCTCGTCTTTCAATGAAATCAGTCAGTATTGGGTTGACATTCGGGCCGGATGCATCTTACAGACTGCTCAGTGCTCTCTCCCATTTTGTCAGTTTGGCGACTTTCTGGCCTACGTCTTGAACGTCAGTTTTGGGGCGGATCGTGGTGACCATTTTCTGTCTGTGTGTTTAATGCCTAACACACTCCACTCCATTACCCTTGGACCATTCCGAGCTTTGACTTAGGGTGTTCCATGAGCAACCAGGCTAGTTGGCAGAATGCTAAGAAAAGTACAGAAGTTCTGGCTTTAAAGATAAAGGAAGGTGGCGCTTAATTTATTTGAGGTAAGCCTTTAAGGCATAAGCCTTGAAAAGTTAGCTCCTCTAGGTGATTCGGCATCGGCATTTGATTTCCTCATCCTGCCTGTTCTCGAAGAAGACTATCTTTTTGTTTCGGGGGGAATCCGTTTATGGACTGCACTGGTTATGGACGATCCAGCCAGATCTGGCAGATATCAATGACTAAACCCCCCGCTGACCTGCTTCAGTGCGTATCCAGAGGTCGCCGTGATCTCTGGTCAAGAACTCTGTGCCGGTGGACCCCTGGCGCGCTATACTAACCAGCCCACCTTGAGAGGAGTTACACCTCCGCTCTACACCCGCCAGTGTGTACGGCGGTGTTAAGTCACTCTTACACTGCCGCCCTTCCTCGGAGCCACTTGGAATGGAGGCACACAGCCCACGTCGCGTGCACCCCGAAGGTCCTATTTTAGTCGCTTCTTACGACAGGCGGGGAGAAACGGTGCCAGAATTCGAACGCCCCATACCAAAACGTGAAAGGAGACAATCTGGCCCAAGTCAATATGTATAATAATTTTCCATGACAAAAATAACAAGACAATATATTTGATAGACATTGCAGTTCCTAATACTCACAACCTCCAGGCCACCATATCTGAGAAAATATCAAAATACCACGACCGGGCTATACAACTCAAGATCCAATGGCAAGCCAAAAGAGTGCACATAGTTCCTATCGTCATATCTTCCACAGGAGTTATACCAAAAACTCTAAACAAAAGCCTCGAAGTCCTAAGCATCCCTACGAAGATAACCCATTTATTACAAAAAGCTGTCATACTCAACACCTGCCGCATCACTCGAAAATTCTTATCATCTGGAACGACAACCCTTAACCCTATGACGCTTGACTGAGGTCCGCGTCTTAGGTAGATGTACCCTCCTTGTTTTGAAGGTGGAGAAAGAAAAATCTTTGCATAGAAATAATAATAAATAATCTTTATTGCACAAATATACAATTTACATAGTTAATGTATACTCATCAAAGTAGCATTGTCTGCCGTCTACCCCTTCCTTACTTCGTGTGCCGTTGGTCGTCAGTTTCGTTTTCGTCGGGTTCATCACCAGTCCAATGCGATAGCATGCTACACTTAGTTCTTTGAACATTGTCTGCCCTGCCACTGGGCGGATGTCTTGGCGAAAAGCACGATGTCGTCAATTTGATATCGACTACTTCAGTTGACTAGGGTCTTGCCAACTGCCTAAAAACTTCCGCCAATTCGATAGTAAATAATCTGAGTGATCCAATATTGAACTATTTAAATTATTCAAACGAAACGACACGATACGAAACGATAACTTCATGAACAACCACACACACGACGTCCAATTCTGAACATCAGGACTCCCCGGACTTCAGGCGGAACACATCCACCCAAGCCCTGCGCGATCTCTATATGGTCGTTTGGCTTCAAACAATATCCCCTCGAGAACTTTTCGACCCCAAACTGATAGCAGAGTTTCTCGTGCAGTCTCCCTGCCAACTGACACTTCAACCTACTTTCCTTAGTGCCCAGCCGTGTTGGATGTAACAATTAACCTCTTTCTCGAAAGTGGACCTGCCTACTTGAATCAATTGGCCAAACCATACTCGTCGACAACTTCGAGAATCGAGCTCCCAAAAGAACAGTCTCAACGAAAACTTACATGTAATCAGTTCCGTCAAAACATTACCTCTAAAGAAATTTTGCGTTTGGCGATTACGCACTGACCAATTTTAGTGTTGCTACGTAGCCATCCGAATGTCCCACGACAATTCCCGAAGATTGTGGAGGTCGCCAGGCTCTGCCATAACGTTGCCGCGAGAAACGAAGTTATACGACCGCGCACGACATCTTCCGAAGTGAGTTTCGGTTTCGGCCAAAGTTTCGGCCGATTTTGGCCGAAACCGAAACTGTGGCCGAAACTCGATTTTTTGGCCGAAACTGGCCGAAACCGAAACCGAAACCGAAAGTTCGGTCGGACACTAGTTTTGATTGAGTCGCCGTGGTGCTAATACTGAAAACTGTAATATTTTTATTTTTTTCAATATGGTGTAGCTGAATAAAGTGCTTATCAATTATAATTATAACACTTTTGCTTTTTAAGATAGTGAAGAAGTTCGAAAACGTAACGTCCAATATTTTATTTTAATCATAAAACTTTTAACATTTTTGATCTGTAAGAAAGAAAATTTGCTGGCCATTTGGAAGTGGCTATGAGTTCTATGTCAATTTTTAACGATGTTTAGCAAAACAGTTAAACATAAATTATTCATTTGTCGCTGAATCGAATGATTGTTCGTGACGACATAGAAGACGTGACGTGTGTGTTGTTGTTGTGACACACATCACCTGTGCACATCACTAATATCGATTGGTGGCGTTTTGCTGTATGTAAACATTCTTTTCCTTTACTTTTGGGTAATTATTCGGTACAAAGAACAATTTAGTTACGTTAATCATTATTGTTTTGTATATTTCATCAGTGTGAAAACTTGATAGTGTGATTAACTTATAGTGGAAAGATCTTCAAAACATAACCTCACCCTATTGTATTTTAAATTTTTATGAGAAATCATGGAAAGCGACGAAATTGGCGGTGAGCTCGTTAGATTAGACAACGGATTCTTGGTGGACGAAGAAACGTTTGTTGTTAATAGTGATGATGTCTTGGGTAAGTCCGTTACTTGCAACTAAATTGTATTATTGTTTTGTTCTGACCTTGTGGTTGTGTCTAACTCTAAATGTTTTATAAAGGTTCCCGATAACAACCTTAAATTAGACGATTGTTTTTTTATAAACAATCGTCAAAACTTCTTTGACTTCTTTGCTCTAACTCAGCCAGTGTATGTTTATTGCAGAAGAAGAAAACAATTCTGATTCCGGATGTGGAAAAAATATACCCTTGAGAGAGCAAGACCGCTTCCTACCCATAGCTAATATTGCTAAGATAATGAAAAGAGCCATACCTGCTAATGGAAAGGTATTTATAATTAGCTCCTTGGTTATGCCAGCACCTTCAAATTGTCCCTACATGATTCCCTATATGATGTCCTTCCACTATTCATTGTTAAAGACCTTACATTTACCTTACCTAAACTACTTCATCCCTTTACTTGAAACTAACTTAATTCTTATAAAATTGCTTATAAATCTTATCTGGTGGTCCAAGATTCAGGCATAGCCTAGTTTGGAGACCTCTGTTTACATTCTTGATATGACACACTGTTCAAATGCACTAACCGCTGTTTTAAATTTGTATGTTTTATTTTTTGTTATTTCTGTGCAATAAATAAATATTATTATTTTTATTTATTATTATTATGATGTTTTCCTGTTGTATTACTTGTTTCCATGAGTTTCCATCTTGCCATCCCTCTTCATCTTTACCCTTCTATCTATCCTTGTTAATGATTTTCTGAATTAGAATCTATTTCATTTATTTATGTCTATTGTATATACAATTTGTTTGTGTTTAGATAGCCAAAGATGCCAGGGAATGTGTTCAGGAGTGCATATCAGAATTCATCTCATTTGTGACAAGTGAAGCTAGTGACCGGTGTCAGGTGGAGAAGAGGAAAACAATCAACGGTGAAGATGTCCTCTTCGCGATGAACATACTGGGCTTTGATAACTACGTGGAACCCTTGAAATTGTACCTTAAGAAATTCAGAGAAATGGCATTATCACCAGTGAGTATTAGTTGTTAGTGAGCCAGATGAATTTTGGTCTTTTTTCAATTCACAGTATACACAGTATACATTTTTGATTAAGATTTGTCATGACAAATTACATACAGGAATATAGAAAGCAATATTTTCATGAGGTACGAAAATATGTTTTTCTGTAAAAACCAAAACAAGAAAGTATTTTTTCACCAATCATGGAAATCAATAGTACAGTCAGTGCCCTAAGAAATCTATCCAGGCATATTCACTAATTTAAAGTTCTACTAGGCCACAAACCATCTGAAAAGGAATCACACTCTATTCACATGGTGATTTCTGCTCCTGTAGCATCTTGCTCTTTAACTGTCTGGTCCTCAGTGTCATTTTTGAATAATGGCATCAGCAAAATTGTTATCACACCCTAACCCCCAAATTCACAAAATCAAGGTTGAGTACACCTTCAGTCCCTTTCAGTTGTATTGACATTTGATAGGACAGCATGGGCTTGTGTGCATGCTTAGCGTTGATTGATGTTTGTGAATTGGGGGGTAACTTATTAAATTGATGTGTATGTCAATGGTTTGCAGAGGCCCGGAGAGATAGCTGAATTAGTTACTGCTAAGAAGTTTAAAGTGGAACCATTGGAGATGGACAAGGTAGTTGAAGCGGTGAGCTTCAGATGTGAATGTGATTCATTCATGTGTGTTTGCTAGTAGACTTGGTTTAATGTTTAAACTTTTATTATTCTTAGCAAGCTTCTGGATCGGTTGCAATTTTGTTTAAATGTTTGGTAAAAGAAACATTCTTATAGCAATGTAGCCAGGTAAGCGTTAAGCTCAGCTGGCATACTCGTACCTGTAGTATTTCGTTTGTTTTGTGTATCCTTAATAATCATGTATCAAGCTTTAAGATAAGCTTTAGAGCATGAGTGCTTAATTCTCTCATTCTATTTGTTAGTGAGGACAAAATATTCTCACAATTAAGGTATATCTCTCTGGGCACTTTTTTTAGTGACAACATTGGTGGTAGGGTTCTTACAATTTGAATAAACAAAAAAGATAACTGTGTGTCGTTTTTGTTTCAGGTAACAATAAACAAGCTCAACAAAATCGTTGTTTATGGAGGTGAGTGTTATTTATCTCTAAGGCTGCCATACTGACGAAAAACAATCGATAAAACAATAAAAAAAGGCTACATTTAGCCGGCGTTACTGCGAGAACACGGCGAATTTACATCGATATATTTAAGGGGTGGCAAAATAATATATGTCTTAGACATTTTTTCTTATTTTGGCATATTATTCAAGTAATTTAACTTAGCTTTTGTGACGTGAATGGTCGTCTACATAATCTACAAACAGATAATGAGTTATGCACTGTGTAGGAATCGAAATCGCGACCTTTGTCTGCCCGCATCGTAGCCGTGATTATTACGATAGTTATAGACACATTTCTATTTAGTGAGTGTTTTTTTGGTATCCAAATTTTAAGGCGGCTAATGAATTTTTCTGAAATCTCAATCGCATTTGAAATTCCAAACATCGCAGCGCAACAGACACACACGTCCACACAGATACAACTCTTTTTTTCGTCGGGGTTTAGAATAACATCACGTTATCCTTTCCAGAGGGCGGTTCCTGCCTACCAGAAAGCGAAAACGAGGGATCATCAGAATCCGCCGTACTGTATGCCTATCCCAAAGTAATCGGCGACTTCACCATCTCGTAAGTCGACAAACGGAACGATTTACCCATGGACTTTTGTGAACGAAATATTTGTAGTGATAGGTAATTCAAATCTAAACTAAATCTAAATAAGTGATTGTTGTAAAATAATTAGCGACCTGCAAACATATTTTAACTTACAATATTATTTCTTTAATTCTTAATCACACTTAAAGGAACGATTATGTTTAAGTGTGACACAGCTTTAAGGTCTAGCTGACTATTGTAAGTGATGTTAAATAAATTTTTACCTTATTTAGATATTTTTTCATTTTAAAACAAAAAACAACTACTTAATGTATTTAAGTAAATATAATTTATTTGATTATGTATAACAATAATTCTGTTCATTAGCTTAATAATCGGACGGAATCGTAATACTATTATTACTCTTTTACTATTACTATTATATTCTAAATTTTGTACAAATTGCCATTTTCACACATTGAATGATAGTAATAATCCATAACAAATTTAAGACTCAATACTATTCACGCTGATACACCTTCCCTATCAGTTATCCTTATAAATGTATAACTAAAATCAACTTGAAATCATTTATATCAAAAGCTCTAGCTTATTCCCTAAACTTATCTGTTACGTAATTCGGCAGCGGTACTAAATACAAAACCTTATTGAGCACCATTATACCAGCGGAGAACGCAAAAGAAATACCAAGATTGAACTCTAAATTAAAATCTCCTAACGTATAAATATCGCCTACGTAGTCCCTGCTCGTGAACCGTTCAGCCAAGAAGGTCTTTCCGTTGGGGTATCGGCAGTTGGTGTTCGAGTTGGCGTTGATGCTGGAGGAGGTTTGTATGAGGCTGGCGGAGGTGCAGTTCTCGCGCTCGCTGTACGGGAGCAGGTTGAAGGTGGGCTGGGAGAAGACGCTGCGGTGCAGGAAGATTGACGTGTATCGTGTGTGCGTGATGTACGTCACGTAGTACAGCCAGTCTTCGTAGCCTTTGTACGACCTGGAAAAAAGAGGTGGGGTTAGGTAGGTAGTTGATTCGATAGGTTGCGAGTTCGACTGCCGCACCGACATTTAAGTTTGTTGATGAAACAGATATTTGTGCTGGGTACTAGCGACAACGAAAGTACCACTAGCAAGTAAAGCAATTTTTTTTTTAATTTTACAACCATGTTGAGTTGTTTATGTCTCCTCATCTATCACAGAGGTCATAATAAAAAAAAATTGAATGCTTGTAAGTTATCCCCTGGAGTGTCGGAGGAGCTGATTCAGCACATCAGGAAATTAGAACAGTTTCAAATGGCAAATTCAGCCCAGTATAATTATGTCTTTCGCGCTAAGAAATTAACCATTTTGGCATTTGGGCCATTTTGGTGCCAAATAATGACGCGCAAAGATCTACCGTCATTTTAATAAGATTCGGCGATAACGCTCCTGACAGCTCGTATGTCTCCGACACTTGAAGAATTATACTGGTATAATGCAGTCAGGGTTAAAATGATTCAGCCGTCCGAGTGGTCAAATATTTCTGATGTAGGCATGTAAATCAACTATAGAATTAAAATCGTGTTTCACTTGTTTAAGATTTTAGTGACGGTTCAAACGCCAACCGACTCTGTCATTGTAGTATCACAATTGCTTTTGTATTTTTTGATCACTCTGTCAGAATACATCATTTAGATGTTCGAACCACAGAAAAAAAAGGAGGTTCAAGCCAACAGATAGTATTCACCTCAGCACCCCACTAGCCAGCATGACGTAAACGCAGGTGATGTAGATGTTGACAATGGCGGCGATGAGCCCGTTCTTCACCACCATCATCACCGCCACGGCCTGCTGCTCCGCGAACACGTAGCATGACCACAGCGCCAGCGCGAAGAACACGAACTCCATGTTATCGGTCAAGTCGCCGACAATCCTGGAAATTATCAATCCTTAATTGCTGGTTTGCTTCATACATACATAAACGGCCTAATACGTCCCACTGCTGGCACAGGCCTCACCTCAACTATGAGGTGGAACGAGCCATACTCCAACACACGGGCTCAGTGCGCATTGTTGGAGGGGTGTAAGCAACCGCCCTGTGGCCGGGGCGTAAGAATACGGCCACGGTTCCCTTCCGCCTGTCGTAAGAGGCGACTAAAGGAGGGCCTCCGGGGTCGCTGGGAGTGCACGCGGCGAGGGCTGTGTGCCTCCAATTCAAGTGGCCCTGAGGTGGACAGCAGTGTGGGCGCAGCCTCACACTGCCGTAACGCCGGCTGGTGTTAGTAGGGAGGTCTAACTCCCTACGAGATGGGCTGTGTGAGCAGCATTGTGAGCATTGTGCGCCAGGTGTTCAACCGGTAGTGTTCCTTCTCGACAGAAGTGATCTCGGTGAACCCTGGTCACGCACGGAAGAAGGCTGTCCCGATGTTTCAGTGGGTATACCCACCCCCGTCTGGGGTGGGTAAGTCCCACACTCCCCCGCTGCCCCTTGAGCAGCGGGAAGTGCGTAAAGCATTTCACCGGGTAAAAAAAAAAAAAGATGCCGGATGTTATCAAGCCGCCCTGAAACCTCCGACTAGGCTTAACGACTGACGTCTAGTGACGTCAGCCGGGACTAACAGCTTCACGTGTTTTCCGAAGCACGGAGATGCCCGAAATACACATCACAAAATTTCGATCGGGGTGGTCACCCATTCCATTTCCGACCCGGCGTGTATTGCTTTACAACAGCGATCGTCGCTGATCACTGTCACAACTGCGCCACGAGCACCTTGCTTCATCCACACAAACTTTTCATAAATGGCGTGCGCTGTACTCCAACAAGCTGGCTTAGTGCGGTTTGTTGAAGGGGTGTAAAACTGATGAACCTTGCTGTCAAATGATATCAAGCCGCCCTGAAGCCTCCGACTAGGCTTAACGACTGACATCTAGCGACTTCAGCCGGGACTAACTGTTTCTCGTGTTTTCCGAAGCAGGCATATTGTCTAAAAATACAATACTAAATTTCAATCGAGCTGGTCACCCATCCCATTACCGACTCGGGGTTCGTGGCTTCACAGCGACTATAGTTACCGAGCTTCTGACACAATTGATCGACGGGGGCCAGTTATTCACTCTACATTGCACATAAAAAAAGAAAACAAATGCCGAGCTTAATTCCAAAGGCATTCTCTACAAGTCAATAATATCATTTGCAAAGAACTTACGGGTAAATAATAGCGGCAGAAGCAAACGTGCTGATGAAGGAGAATGGAAGGGACACCAGGTTCCAAGATAGGAGTAGACTCGCTCCGCTGTAAAGACCTTCCTGGGTTTCCTGGTAATATCGGGTGCGATAGGGACCATCTGCGAACAACGATAAGTTTAAAGTCTCATACAGATTGCCGCGATTGCGATCGTCCGCGTGGACTTAGGTTTAAAAAAAAGTGATATATATTTATTAATTGTAGCCTATGTGCTATTCAGATGCATAAGCTATATTATTGGTAAATTTTCATTAAAATCCATACAGTAGTTTTTACGTGACAGCAACACTAACATACTAACTTTCGCATTATAACAACATTATTAGGATAGCAATCTTTCCAGGTAACCACAGATAAAGGGTAATAGAAAAAAGGAGAAATATGTGCATGTAAGTGAATGTAATACTTTATGAGAAAATAAAGTTCCTAAACAAGAAATATCGGACAGAATTGATATGATTAGCTAAGACAAACAATATTATAAACCAAAGTACATTCTAACATAAAAAAATTGCAAAGGTTTTGTGTAGATTATTTGCAACAAAACATGTAATGCAACCTAAAGACGTTTGAGGTCTAGATATACTTACATAGACAAATTGTGTTCATGATGCTAATGAAATAGGTCCCGACCATTGCATTGAACAACAATCCACTTTTCGTGATGAAAGCCCTTTGGAAGTCCTGAAAATAACCATCTTGTTAGGTAGCGAAGATAAGATAAGATATTACTTTATTGCACAAAGAAAACAATTATTCAAGCAGAAAACAGTGAAAACAGTGTAATGATCAGGTAATTACCTTGGCTTCATTGTAAAACAACCAGAGTATCAAAAAGTACAAAGGCATAGAAAACAGTCTCATGAAAATTTGTTTCAAACCATTTTTCCTGAAGTTGAAAATTGAGACTAACATCCGCCTGAAAACAAACAAAGCCAGGATGAAAAAAACCGTAAAGATTGTAAATAGGTACGGTGGCCGGCACATCACGCTACCCATTTCTGGTCAGTCCTCCTTGCTCTATCGCGAACAAATGTCATTTGGCAAGAGCGAGAGAAAAAACGGAAATGGGGTAACCTGATGTGCTGTTGACTGTACATCTAATTAATAGCAGATAAATAAATATCATTCGACAATGTTCCACACAGCGCTATTTAGCCCTAAACTAAGCAATGGTAGTGCTATTGGGATTCTGTAAACACACACATGATATACCTACCTACATTCTTAAGAAAGACCCAGCCCCATACAAACAGACATGTGACTGTATGTTAGTGTCGAACCCACATCCTCTTTAAATGTAACAGCCAACTTTTCAATCATTACACAACGTTCAGATACCAAAACCGAGTCCTTAATTCATTCAGACCCATAACTTCTGGCTTTCGATCATGATTTCGTGCTTTCTACTCATCTTTAAACATTCTTGATACTTACACATACAACATCCATATGACCTGTACCCCGCTCGGCTTCCCATACTGCTTGTTGGGGTTCACAATCCGGCTGTGCTCAGTCATGTGCCCCTGCATGATGCCCTGGCCTTCCAGCTTGAACTTCTCCACCAGGGCTGCGATCTGGTGGTTGGATTCGATGAATCGCTCGCGGGACCTCCTATCCACAGTCGATAGGCATACTGTTGGAAGTTGAAGAACAATATCGATCAGGGAATATCGCTGTAGTCGAAGCTGTAATAGATACTTAGCCACCATTGAATATAGAGGATTAATTTTATGAGACGGTCTGGTAAGCCAAATCAAAGAATGAAGAATAGAAAAAAGCTCAAAGCACTCTCAAGCCTGATTTTGGCAGAAAACAAAACGTGTATGTACGGTGGACGGCACATCACTCTAACCATTTCCGGTCAGTCCCCCTCGCTCTATTACAAAGAAATGACATTTGGCAAGAGCGAGACAAAAAACGGGAATGGGGTGACCTGATTTGCTGTTGAGTACAGTCAACAGCACATCAAGCTATACAGAGGGAAAAAAATAAGCCAGGAATAAACCTGACCTGTTGTCTTCTGGGAAAAAAAACTCGACATGAATTATTGAGCCGGTTGTAAAGATCAAATTCTGGGAAGTTACATTATATGGCAAACTAAAGGAAAGGTCTCGTTAGTAATAAATAACAAAACAAGGTGAATCCTTTTTTCAAAACCAACACGTTCGATTCCTGGATAGAGAAAAAGTTTATAACCTACAGTTTCTGACGAAATTGGTTTCAAGACTTTACATAACCATAAAAATAACTACTTATAATATGACACTCCCTTAAAATGAAAATACAGGTTATATTATAAAACCAATTTCCTGAAATAAACTGTTTCTTTAGTTTAGTTGCACTCACAGTAATACATAAGAGGGTTCTCCAGCTGTGGACAAGGGAAGCCAATGCTGCCGAAGTAGTCGAGGAGGTTCCTCGTGGGCCCTGCGTAGACTACGTCGCCGAGGCACAGGTACACCACTCGGTCCAGGAACGGGAACACGTCTGGAACAGCCACCACGTGGTGGTAAACCAAATAGAAGATGCAGATGTTAACTTCGTATGCCTACATAACTTATAAAATAAGAATAAATAAGTAAAAAGATTTATGAAAAGAAAATGTTTTATAGACAAGGGCCGGAAACCGTTCCTTGGTTTACCTTTTTTATTTATTTATTTATTTAATATTTGATGCACAAAAATAGTACAAAAGGCGGACTTAATGCTAAAAGCATTCTCTACCAGTCAACCATCGGGCGAGACAGAGATGCTGTTGGCGGTGCAAAATTCTTCAATTCTTTTTTGGTGGTTTAAAAATATTACAGTGCCGAGGCTTCCTCCTTCGCACGGGCTCAGTGTGGATTAACCTTATCTGCTGTCAGATGTGATCAAATCGCCGCCACCTGCAATATTCCTATGGCTTGTAGTGTCTGGGGGCTTCCGGCTTTACCGTGTGGGGCGAGTCCATAAAAAATGTATAAAAACTACAGAAACAACGCGGCTGGGCTGGTGGCATTTTGTGGCGCGTGGCGTGTAGTTCGTGTGCGCAGACGCAAACCTCCGACTAGACTGACATCTGACGAAGTCAGCCAGGACCAAATGCTCCTGCCTTCCACGGAGATGCCCAAAAAATACAAACCTACTTTTGGGTCGGGGTGGTCAGTTGGTCACCCGTCCCATTCTCGACCTAACGTATGGTGCTTTGCTGCACTGGATGTAATAGAAAACATAAGCGTCCCACCTCTATTATGTCGATTCTCCAAAGTGAGACGGTGCGCTTTATGATATGTTTGAATAAAAATACTCACTATTTAAATAAACTATTTACTGTAAATAAATATTTAAAAAGGAATACTCTTTTTTTCGCATAATTAAACAAAGTCCAGTCTAGTGACCCATTTTCTCAGTAGGTATGATTATAACTGTAATACAACGCGCAGCTGTGCACACGCAAACCGTTTAAACAAAACTTTATTCAAAGAAAGAGTTTATGTTTAATTTATCGTCGAAAATTAGCATAGGAAAATAATAGTTTTTCAAAAGTAGGTGAAGAAGTGGCGCCGTTGCATATAATAAAAGGATGTTAGATCTCAGATTGTTAGAGTAGTTACTCAAAACTAACGGGGCGCTTTTAAACTAGGTTAAAAATAGTTAAACTATTACCGCTTATACTGTTTTTTAACTAAGTATCAACTTTGATGACGTTCCTGTGTGCCCCAATTGCACAAGCGTCCCCTTGGAGGACGGCAGTGTGGGGTTGCCTCGCACTGTCGAACACCGGTGGGTGTGTAGGAGAGGAGGTACTATACTCGCTCCCTCGGAAGAGTTCTCGGTAATCCGATGAGCCGTTGACTGCACAGTGTTTTATTTGTTTCTTTTTAAGTGAATAATACTGGTTTTCATAAATATCTATGATAGTGATTCCAAGCGTGGCCGCACTGCAGCGCCGCGCCTGCAGCGCCGCGCTTGCAGCGCCGCGCTTGCAAACAAAAGTGTGTCGCTTGCAGTTTGCGGACTGCGGTCCGTCTCGTATTGGAATCCTGAACGGAGGACGCTCTTGTGTCAAAACCGGCGCCAGAGTTATCTATTGATATGGTTTTGTTGCGCTGGTTTGAAAATCAGCACCGCAGTCGGCGGTGGATAGTTTCCCTTGCTTACTTTAGTGGAAAAAAGATTGCCAAGTGTTACCCACCCGATCTAGGTTTCTCCATTGTGAGAATGATGGCAGTTCCGTACTTTTTGGCAGCATTTGATAGAATGGAGATCACTAAGTAGGTGCTTAGAGGATCCAGGTCCCAAGTGGGTTCGTCCAAGAGGAGAATAACTGAAACAAAATTCTAAGTTAGAATGTGGGTCAGGTGAAGTTCAGTTCAGAATAAAATTGCGGGGGAAACTTAATTGGACGACACCAGCAAGACCCTATCACAATGCCTACCTGACCAGGATTGTTGCATCATGGTATATGTGTAGCTGCAGGGGCATTTGTTCAGACAGGGGCCAACCAAAGGGTTTATTACTTACGCAGTCACTCGCGTATTTTTTTAATTGAATGTTGTATTTAGAAAGAACCTCTCACTACAAAAGTCTTACTTACTTGGATCCCGAATAAGTTGAACGCCGATCACCAATCTTCTGTACTCGCTTTTCGTAAGGTTTGTGACCGATTTGTTTGCGACCTGTTGGTGTAAACAAAATTATAGAAAGTCCCTAAAGAAACTTCCAGAAATTCAAACGATCGTAATTTAACGGTAGCATATTGTAGCAATTAACGTACGTACTATAAGTGTCTAAAGCACGTCGTTCTATAAAATAGAAATGAACACCAGAGGCAACACTACGAATCTTTAAAAAAAATACCTATACCAGCTAAGTACGTATTGCTATTGTATATCCGCCATGTATTGTGAAGAATACTTAACAAAATAATTCTAAAATACTGCAAGTGTCTGTGTAAGGGACTATAAGAGATTACGTTACCTGTGATAACGCCAAGTCAGCCATGACCTGTTTCACTTTTGATGATTTCAAGTAACCTGAAATCTGAAAAACGTTTGTTAAGATAAATAGATAGTATTATTCAAAGGGATTTTCACATACAAAGGTACCGTTGTGAGGTGAGTAAGTGAGGCAGACAGTATTACCTTAGTGAGTGACAGGGCCAAGGTCTGCTGCACAGTCAGGCCGGGCAGCAGCTTGGTGGAGTGGCGCACCAGCGCGCAGGTGCTGTTGAACTGCTCGCGCTCCAATGGAACTCCTTCCAGGAGAATGTGCCCTTTGGAGGACACGCGGCGAGCGATCACATCAAGGAGGGCGCGCTTTCCGCTACCTATAATAACAAAAATCTTTGGATTACTCAAGAAGATATTTCTAGGTTATTTAATTTTTAGCATTAGGGATAATGCATTATCATCTTACTAAAGATAGGAAAACCTGATGCCAAGACCGAATGCCTTTTTCTGGTTTTCCTATCTTAAGATATTTCTATATATTGTGGACATGAAGAGACTGCAATCTGTCTCATAAATAAATAAATAATAATGTAAATACATAAATTAACATTTGAAAGATTTGAAAAACTCGCAAAACTCTTTTCTCAGGTGAAGTTGACTTAGCGTAAAAAGTGATTTAAGCACAATCAATTGTTTATAGCTAAAGTTCATAATTATCTAGTTTGTTACATTATTGCCATTTCTTAACAAAAATAGAGGGAAAAATCATGAAAGTGAAAGGACAGGTAAGCCTATCTTCAAAATAGATTACTTCCTGCTGATCAAGTGGAAATACATACAGTAATATGATTTTTCCTCTTACCTTTAGATCCAAGGATGGCGGTGACCTCCCCACTGTGAGTTGTAAACGAGACATCTTTGAGAATGACCCCCGTCTTCACACCTCCCGTTAGACGCTGCAAGAAGCTGCCGGGTTCTACCTACAGAATAGGCATGATGACTGTATTTTTTTTTTGTTTATTATCGAAAGACCTTACATTTATGTAAACAATCCTCAAAGAATCACTTCATCTGGATCAATACCACCAGAGATATCACAATTTGAAATGCACATTTTTGGACTTGCCCAAAAACGCTCCATACAAAAGTGACAGCGACAGTGACGTCACTGTCGCTGTTTTTGTAAGGAGCGCGTAATAACTTTGTTCGACAGCTATATTCAATATTGCGTTTATGATAATGGTCTCCTAACATAATTCCTTCATAATAGTTTGGGTTACAAAAAAGTGATATTGTTTTACAAAAATTTAACACATATGAAATGGACTTGCCCACCCAAGTTTGCAGGCCTATTGTAGCCTCATTTTGAAACGAATTTCGATTGTGGTTTTACAACCCTATTGACGACATTCGGTAAATAAAAACAGACGGTTTTTTTATTCGCAATGAGCACGTTAGTGTTTTTAAAAAAAAACATTGTATTCACGGATGATAATCAATTACAATATAACGTTATATTCGCAAATGTTTACATTTGGAATGAAACACAAGGTGTTCCAAAAGGTTAGGTCGGCGCAACCCTACGAGTTAAGCCTACCTATGTAGGTATTAGCCTACTTACTTAAAACTGTAAAAAATATTAAATCGTACGAGTATTTTTTTCGTGATTCCAAATATATTTGTGAGAGATACGACCCATTTTACTATTGGTTAAAAATATTTATAGATATGACTATGAAAGAAAAAATTGTTTTCGTACAGATGAAAAACATTTAGACCATCGGCGAACTTGGCAAGGATTTGTGTACTGGAAGTCAAGTCTAAGAAGAGTTTTAAATGTTAATACAATTGTAGTAGGTAATTTCAAACATTATTTTAATAATTTAGCCGTCTTAAGGAGTTCAGCAATAGTTTTTCGGAAATTGTCGACAAAATTCAATATCAAATTATTGTTCATACAAAAGATATCAACGAGCTAGAAGCTACGAAAACATGATAATTTATTTTGTATATTTTGTTATCAGTACTTAATGCTATAAGTTAACAGTTCCGATGTTATTAAACTACAAACAATTTTGAGCTTTTGTTAAGCAACAGTCTATAATCGGATCGCAACGCAAAGTTAACATACCAAAACCATACTTACTTGACCAGAATGAAACACGTTGCATAGCTCCAAAGTATATTCCGTGGCGAGCATTTTCACTTGTTGATATTACGAATAATCAACTTTAAAGTTTTAAAAGGTAAATAAAAACACTAGCATTAGCATCATCGAGCGACGCAGCCTCTCCTTAGTAAATAAACCGCAAACTAACTTAACGCAGCTAACTTCAACCGCAACGTCACTGATGCGACGTTGTCGCACTTATTTATTGCTAACTTCAGGTAGACACAGTTTACGAACACATGGTTTTTATGGGAAACTGAACACTGTTACAGATGGTGTGAGGTCAATTTTGTTTAACTTCATTCAGAAGATAGTTAAGATGAAGCTCTATCATAATATTGTTGATGTAATTATTGCAAATAAAACGTAAAAAATTAGGAAAAACTTAATAGACTCTTATAATTGTGATGGCTTAGCGATGTGATTTAAAAGAATACTTAACTTCGCTACCACCAAAATTAAATTATTAATCGTGAGATTAGAAAAACAAAACTACATTTCTTTCTTCATCTAGTCTATCAGATACATTCAAAATAAATTATTAGAAGAGTATTATGGAAGAGATACCTAATTCCTTTCTGTGTTTTCTGACTACAACAGATTGTTTAATACGTAAAATGTAAGAACTGTGCCTTATCAACGAAAGCCTCATTTTTCCACATTTCCAACGCGACGTTGCCATTCATTCACCGTGAACCTTCCAAAGGCTAAACATCTCTCCGTCCCTCACGTTCTTGTGTTTCAAGAAGAGACAGAGCTCAACCAGTAGCGGCCGATGCTCGCACATTCCACGGATTAGTCATCTCGTTCATACGTACTGGATAAACGCCTGTGGAAAGGGACGGGAGAACATGCGCAGTGTCACTGACTGCTCAGTCCGGCTTCGCGCGGTCGTGGAATAAAGTCCTGTAGTGCGGCGTAGGAACATCCCCATAGCTGTATACCGAAATTTTGTATTAAAACGAACGAAAACGTACGAAATATGAACTGAAGCTACGTTAAAAATTCGAAATTAACGTCTGCTTTAGTGCTATAAGTGTGTTTTTATATTTTTTAAGGTGTTTTGAGTGTTGAAGTGGAGATAAGTGTGTGGCTTCGGATCCCGTTGGCCGATTTTCTACCAAGTAAGTTGACACTGGAGTTGAAATATTTGTGTAGGTGTAGCATGGAGGTCGTGGATTGGGTTTGGACTAGAACCAGTCCAGAAAGCGAGGAGCTTATGGTAATGTTTGGTGGGTACGGGTGTTTAACAGAACGTGACTAGCGCTGATAGTAGCCATCACTATTTCAGTATTTAGTTTGTCTGTAAATTACTAATACATGTTTTCATAAATTTCATATTCTGCTAAACTACAGGATTTTGTATCGCTAGAAGTTAAATGAGGACGTTCACCATCATTGAACTGAAATAGGTATTAACTTAACTATGTCGTATGCGAAAAAAAAGTAAACATTGGGTGTCAAAAACATTGATGTACAGACAGAACACACCAGATTCAAATGTTTTTTGCTTATTCTAAAGCTTCGTTACTATGTTATTAGCAAATGTGTTTCCTGCTATGGAGGACCATTCTTAGGCTACTGACTCTAGTGCTAAAATCATCATAGGTGTGCAACTTTAAGTTTAGGTTTTGAAATTATAATCCTAAGTGGAAGAACATGATACCAAAAGATAAACTACCTACCTACTCACTGTTTATAACTTGAAATTAATACGTTCAGAGTCCGACACGCACGCAGCCGGTTTTTGTGATCCACCCTACGAAGCATTATCTACTTTATATGGATTTAAAAGTCGTAAACCTTAGTCTTCTCTACACTGATACGAAAAAAATATAAAAGCTGAAACAATGGATAGTGTGAATGAACTCTTCATCCGCATTTTGATTAGTCAGTGTCTTGATGGAGTGAGATATTTACGCCAAACTGAGCTTAAGACGATAGAAGGTTATTAAAAAAACTAAATCTTCGGCAAAGGTACGTTTATTGACTCATTCTTCGTGGTAGGTTTCGCAACAATTGATTGACCTACCTGACCTGGTTTTTTGCGCGTCTAATTTAATGAGAACTTAGTCAAACCATGAAGCTGGGTAAAAATGTTAAATTTTTTCTTTATAAACTATCAGACCATTGATTACCTGCAGTAATGACGTCAGATTTTTTTTACACCTGGTTTAATGCAGAAACCTCTATAGTTATGGTTTGTAATAGGGAATAGCTAATGTAAGTGTTTTAAGCAAGAAGTAAATTTTATAAGTTAATCTTGTGCAGCGCCTTAATTTCTCTGCCTGACCATTTAGTTGACTGGTGAAGAATTCCTCTTAACATTGCGAACCACGCGGCCTTTTTAAAAAAATAGGTACATTAAAGAATTAATAAATACTATTTTTACTTTTACTTGACTTTAAGGTAAGAAAGGGTGTAGCCTATCCATCAAATCAGTCTGTTTATTGTTGTGAGTACAATAAACAACTGAGCCAGAACACCAGTACAAATAATGGAGTTACGTATTCCAGGATATTTACTTGAACAGGAACAGGTTCGTTTTATTCGTCTAAACCTCTGCGTAACCACCAACCTCATGCCATGACTTGTTAAGGATAGAAAGAGATGGCCTTAAGGTATTCGTGGTCACGACCTTCTGGGTTGAGGAAAACAAAACGAGCGAGCCAAAAGCGGATGGTTGGTAAAAAAACTTTGGAATTTTAAACATCTTCGTGGGTGCAGCGTAACCATAACCACAACGCAGACTAAATTAATGGCAGATGGATGAGTAATGGGATGAGTCATACGCGAAATCGATCTGTCAAAACTCAATACCTATCTGCTAAACAAAATTGCGAATCGCGAATGAGGATGAAGGAAAATCTTTACTACATGTTTTAAAGTCATAGTAGTAAATATAGAAGGTCGGAGTAACCCGTGCCGACTGGAAAGCGAAACCATCTTATTGTATGTCCCTTCCTTCCAAGTTATTTTCACGTGTTATGCCTATATCATGTGCTGTCATCGATGATCACTTGAATAGCTTTCCGTCCTTATGTCAATGATACTTAATATTCCAGCCTTCCACTAGAACAGAATCACGACCCTTTTGTAATGCTGTGACAAAAGCAAAAAGAAGTAAGCACGTATTCGAAAACCCAGGTTTAGCCCAGTAGTGATTGCCCAGACAGTCGTGGCCGTTGCCCAGAAAATCGTGGACCGGTGTCAACGATGCTCTCCAAAGTTCTCCAACTGACTTAACTCTCTTACCTATTATCTGTCCGATATCTTGGGACTTCTTATAAGGAAGTTACTACTGGTTAAATTTCCTCGTAACCTTGAATCAGCACCTGGTTTATTGTACCCGTTAAACTCCGTCGTTTTCGGCAGTTCGCGGCACGGTCTGTTTGCAACGTCGCCAGTGGCTCATTATAAAATCTAATTAGAATCTGTTGACCCAACTGCCCATCGTGTCTGAGAGGAATTAATACAGACTATTGTTTTATTTTACTGAAAACGAGATGTAGCATTTGTGAGATGCCCGTGGCTTACAGCGGATAAACAATCATCAATGTTAAGCTGAGCTAATGCAGGCAGGCCTGGTCGCCAGGGTATCTTCGTGCTTCGAGAGGCCCGCTTAGCAGATTATCTCTAAAACATCTGCTAGTAAGGTTTGTCACTAGTCTTAGGATACCTAGGAACGCGATATGGGTCTGCCGGATAGCAACTTTCAAAAATAAACATTTCAGAATAATTGTATGTAAATATCAGTTCGCACCGCTCAATTTTGGGCTTGTCAGCCAGACGACCAGCGGCCAGCTGGGATTTAAATGAAGAAGCTAAGGTTTAGATTTAAATGTCATATTGTCCTTTGCCGTCTTAGTCTCCTCGCCTTGTCTAAAATTTACTCCCAACTAATCGTTGCAAGGCTCACAACCAGTTCGATGTCCTAACCCTGATTCAGCATTCCAACGCAGTTTCACCCTGAAGCGTTCCATCTTCTTTCTTGTGCCAGTCAGTTTCTTATCTTTTAGTACTATAAATCTTTGGATTTGATAATCATGTAGACGTTTACGAAAGAGATCATACAGGCTAACGTTACACTGTGTTTTATAAATATTTGTCTTGTCTGTTATGGTCTTGGTAAATTATTAGGCTGAAGTTTAGGCAAAGTGACCTTCAAAACCGCGGATTATGTCTGTTCTGTTGAAATTGCTTACAGCCTGCGCTATATCAAGCTTATCTAGATTTACGAACGGAAAGATTGGCACACGCTCTACTACAGTAATATTATTAAAATTTAAAAAATAACCACATTAGCCATCTCCATCAAAGCCAACTGTAGAGCCAATTAAATAGGAATCATTCACTTTTCTTCACTTTGTTTCAGTTGCTTATAAGTATTTTTCGCGTCATAATTCTGTAAAGTTCTGTCTATCCTCGAGAACCTGTTCCTTCCTGTGATGAGTATGCTGCTTAAGAACCAAGCACCGCTTAAGAATAAGCGAGTTGAAATTCATTCACCATCTTCATTATTATAGATGGTCTAATGTCGTCCAATGCTAAACATAGGCCTCCCGTATAGATAAGTCCGAAAAAAATCCTGCAACATTCATCAGGTTATCAGTCCATATGAAATGCACCTTTCCAGAAATTGTCTGAGGGTACATCAGTACGGTACCTATACCATTCATAAAGGCAGTTAAGGCCATTGCTGTTTCCAACTGAATCATTTGGAGATTCATGTCATAAAAGTTAAATTCTAGCTGTATAAATTACCATTTTACGTAGACACCACAAACGCGCGCGGAGTTAACTGTAATGCAACAATATAACTATAATAGCAACAATGTTATGCATATGAGGCTGTGGAAGTGTGGAACTGTTCCCACGTAACTAAATTATCATGAGTGGGCAATTTTTGATGCGTGTCCGCCCCGTTTCCTATTCTTCGGTTACACTTACGGTACATGCTACACATTTCTTGATCAATAGCGTGGAGCAATGAACTTCCATCATGTGGTGTAGCAATTTTCTTCGTGAGTTATGGTATTTTACTGGGATTCTGAGAAGCCATTGGATGATCCTGTGGGAGGAATGGAACAATGTTAACCGCGGGCTGCTGACCGCAGACCGACATGTAATGGTGTTTCGTATTGCTGAAAATTACCTTGTTATCTTATCTGAAATGAAGCTGACTTAAAATATCAAGATGCTATCAAGCTATGCATGCTTAGTCGTAAATAATAGCTTAGCTTAACGTGTTGGCTTAGTAGCTGTTAGTTTGTATCTTGTTATGTAAATAAATAAATATCAAATTTCGAGCTCTTGCCCACCAGCAGCACCCGCTAGGTGGACGGGGGACCTCATAAAGATTTCGCAGGGTTTCGGTGGATGCAGGCCGCCTAAAACTGGCCGCTCTGGAAATCTATGAGGGAGGCCTATGTACAGCAGTGGACTTCATGTGGCTGCTCATGATGAGCTCTCGTATTCCGAAATGGCACTCAAAGTAAGACCGTGTAATTCTTGAGAAGAAAAACAATGCAGGAGATCTAAAATGCTGTAAAGTTGTTGAGCTGATCATCATCGGCATATCTGACTATTCCCACCCCCCTCCACTTATTGCATTACCTTATAACATGATGAAAGTATGTAATTTACGATTTGCGATGCACCTTCGCAATAAAGTCGGTCCCTATTTCTTGCGAAATCAAAATTCAAATACGTAAATAAATACGTGGTAAAATTGTGTAGACTGGAGTTGCAATATTGTAGTCATGCTAAATTAGGCAGAGCTTTGTTAATCTAAGAGTATTTGGAAACATGCCTATTACACAAGTATAAAGCATGCAAAATTCTTGCATATATTTTCAAAGGCCTTGTATTTTCATTTGTAATATAGGATCTCAATATATCTTCTCGTCAAAGCTTAAACTAGCTTAAGCTAACTCGTAACAGTACAATATCAGAATAAATATTTGAATCAGTGTTAGGCCAAGTTAACTCTTGAAAACTTGTTTTTTCTTGTTATGACACCACTTTTTGATTTGGATAAGCGATATTGATTGATTGAGTAATTTTCCAATTTAGAATCCTGTTGTTGGTATCAAAACTTTACTGTCAGATGTCACCAAGCCACCCTAAAGCCTCCTACTAGGCTTAACTACGGTCGCTACTGCGCCTTCGAGACCTCCATCGACTCTTACGAGTACCTTCCTACACTTGTGTTAAATACAGTCCTTACTCTAAAGTCGCAATTCTGATACACTTAAATAGTAACTTATTCTCCAGTGTATCTAAGCCTAAGAAAAGCTTGCATGTCTCCCTACACCGCCTATTTAACATCTACCTGATTTTGTATCATTTATTTTCTCGTTAAAACACGCCATCTCATTATTTCTCATCCCCCATATGAATAAATTATAATTGACAAATTACTTCGCGTGCCGGCTAATTTAACGACCGCAATGGTAGTTAGCTATTTGGCAGCAATTTTGCAGCTCAATTGCTGCTAAGATTTCTTAATGAGCGAGGAGGTACTGAGAAAAAAACGAATCTAAACACGTTAAGACGATGTAATAGTTTTTGGGGCGACAAACAATAGGGTAGATGACTATGAATGATTTTGCATGTTTTTTTATGTTCCCCAAAAATAATAATTGATTACAAATGTTATTGTAAAACCACAATCGAAATTCGTTTCAAAATGAGGCTACAATAGGCCTGCAAACTTGGGTGGGCAAGTCCATTTCATATGTGTTAAATTTTTGTAAAACAATATCACTTTTTTGTAACCCAAACTATTATGAAGGAATTATGTTAGGAGACCATTATCATAAACGCAATATTGAATATAGCTGTCGAACAAAGTTATTACGCGCTCCTTACAAAAACAGCGACAGTGACGTCACTGTCGCTGTCACTTTTGTATGGAGCGTTTTTGGGCAAGTCCAAAAATGTGCATTTCAAATTGTGATATCTCTGGTGGTATTGATCCAGATGAAGTGATTCTTTGAGGATTGTTTACATAAATGTAAGGTCTCTCGATAATAAACAAAAAAAAAATACAGTCATCATGCCTATTGGGTCAACGGATGGCAGTTGCTTATTAGCACGCTGCAGCCGGTATAGCCAGAGATGCTTCTCGATATCCCACTCTTACTGGGGTGCCCGTGGCGCAGTTGTGACAGTGATCGGCGACGATCCCTGTTGTAAAGCAACACACGCCGGATCGCAAAAGTGATGGATTACCACCCCGACCGAAAATTAAGGGATGTGTATTGATTGCTCACTAACCTTACACCACTACAACAATCCGCACTGAGCCCGCGTGTAGGAGTATGGCTCGCTCCCCCTCATAGTTTAGGTGAGGCCTGTGCCCAGCAGTGGGACGTATATAGTCCGTTTATGTAATATCGTAGGTATCTAAATTGTGTAAAACTTTATATAGTTGCACAAATTATGTTTAGTCGTTCGCTCTTGACAGAGTGGTCGTGACCGATATACTATCGGACGATTCTTCCGCCAAAGCTGCTTTACCATGCAGCTCGATGCTTTGCAGAATGCGAGCAATTGCTAACGGTAACGAGATACGCCACCGACTTTGGGATTGAGGGTGGTGCACGGGACTCTGAGCAAGCGTCTGCAACATCATCTTTTTAACGCGTCAATCTTGCGACGGTCCTGCATTCTAAGCATTCACGCTCATATTGGAAGATGAGTCAAATGAGACTAGGCATCTGTCTGATAAGTCAAACCTTTTTGTTTCTGGTTGTTCTGCAGTCTCTTCACTGTGGCACAACGTCTGCTAATTTCTCCAGTGTTGGTGCTAGTGAATCTTAGGTATATGTAGCTCCTGACTACCTCACATCCTGCTTCATTTCGGACGTCAAGTTGTTTCCGGCACAATCCACAATCATTTTAGTCTTATCCTGACTGATCATAAGCCCAAAATTCAAGTAAGTTGTCTTTAGTCACGGTAAAGAAATATAACAGTATTGTGACTTCGAACAAGCGGACGGAACGCAAGTTATACCTAGGCGACCCGGCGATGTCGTTCATAGATCGGCTCTCAGTCGCGAATGCGCCGCGCGCCGTGCAGTGTCGGACGGACAGTTTTGTGTGTTTTGTACCATTTGGTGAACATAATATTGTAAATGTACTATGGCAGAGCAAGGTAATTATTTATTGTGCTGTATTTGGTTGTTTAAATTCATCAAGAACGCACCCAGAGTTATCATTCTTTACATTACCTACAAACTCCGAAATGTAATTTTAAAATTTTTGTTTCGTACCTACATAATACCTACCACACGCACGTAATTTGTTACAATATGTTTGAAGACAGGTACCTATTTCGCTTTATCCTCCGAGTATTACTCCTAGATTATTGAATAAATGAGTTGACAGGGTGAAGGATAGTGACAGACAAGTGAAATAGGTGGTTCATCGGTAGGTTGGATAAGTAAGTAATTCGTAAAGTAGGTACGCTTGCATTAAAATTTGCGGGTTTACGGTTTAATTTCACCACACCGGGTGAATGACCTTAGGTCGGAAATCCTTTGCGCGCATGATACGTGCTTCTCAAGTAAAGGATTTGCTAACGCAATAGTTTTATAGCTAGTCCGCCGCAAAATTTGGTTCATTGTAGGTATTAAGAAAGAAGGTCTTTCAAAAAAATGTACGCTCTAAGTAATCTTACTTCCTACTAATATTGTAAATGCGAAAGTTTGTGAGGATGTATGTATGATCTTTTTTTCACATCAACACATCCTTTTTGATTCACATAGGAATTTCATTAATTTAAATAGAAATACAATATTTACCATCACAAAAAACAATTTCAAAACAAGAAAGAAGCAATCCGGATCCGGATGTTTTAAAATACTACAGGCGGCAGCCCTATCGCGTGGCGACGAACCGCGCGGCTGTAGGCACTTAACTCAAGGACGGGGCCGAGTCATATTACTGTTATATTTCTTTACCGTGCTTTAGTCTACGAAATACAATTATGTATTGTTTCGATTTTGTCTCTGGTTAATGCTAAGAGGGTGGCATCATCTGCATGCCTATCTTGGGTTCGATATTTACCGTCATGATCCGGATATTTCCTTATCGCAAGCTGGCGTCTCTAAGAAAATAATCCATGTGAGTTATAGTTCTCAGTGTCACACACCATCGCAATGTTATTTTTTAATATTGTGACCGCGGTAGCGTTCCTCGCATTGTTTCCACACTGCACACCGTGCATCGATTGGTTCCGTAGGCCGGGCTCTGGACAGGCGTGAAGGCTCGGTGGTTCATGGTGGACACTTGCGCCACCCATTGTCGAGTTACGCGTGAGTTTATTATTTCGCGATCTCGAGGTCGAACGCACTAAACATTACAATTCGCGACTGTCGATTGATTTTTCCTTGATAATTTTGTGCGAACTACCTATTGATAGTTTATGTAGTCTATATATTTATTTATAACAATCAATAAATATTAAAAAACAATGAATTAATACATAAGCATAAACTATGAACTAAATAATACAAACTAAAAAATAAAACTTAAGCTAAAAATCATTTAAATAATCGTGTCCATGAGGTAGGGTACCCAAGATGCTGGCAGCATTCCCCCGTTGAATCGCTAGACTCACACGCTGTGCAAGGAATGTACCAGCTCTTGGGTCACCAGTTGTTTCAATTAGTTTTTTTGATAGAGAAACAACTAGGTTGGAAGCACTAGGACCCCACGGACCAAGGGTTTCGACTCCGAATGGTACAAAAATGTATTCGGAGCCGATGTCCCTATACTTGTGCGCTTTTTTTGTTTCGGCCGCCTCAGCCGCCGCACCGACCCGTTGACTCGTTCCGGCCACATGTGAAGGGGCTAGTGTGTCGACGCAAGTTGCATCCCACACCAGCGGCCGGCCCATGCTCCATGGAACGAGTGTCATACCATCAGGCCTCTTACCGTCGTCACGTACGATACCTTGCGGCTCTAATACGGCCGGTACGTTGACGGAGGCAAAGGCCCGACGGATGACATCATTCAGGGTGGCATGGCGAGAAAAGCGGCCCGCACTCCTAGCACAAGACAATCCGTGGTGTCCCAGTGCATCCACCCTACTACCACATGGACATGTGTGCGACACACATAGCTCGGCTCCAAGGCGCAAACCTACAGCGATCCGTAGCGTGTTCGAGTCGAGGCAGTTACCCGTATTAACACATGGGTAGGCATTTAGCCAGTGTCCAGATTCTCTACGGGAAACTGCCTCAAGTCTTGCACGCTCGGAGCCTGAGCTGTCAGAAATTAAACCCTTGTGTACAGCGTTGCAGGCTAGATTATCCCAACTCCTCTGGGAGTTGGGGCACGAGGGAATTTGGTCTGGCCAAGCCATTTGCCATGCTTTTTTAGCGTCGTCTAAATAAAAGATTTCTGAAGCCGGAAATGAACGGTAAAGAATTTTTTTTGAGAGTTCAGATGTGCTATGGACAGACGATAAAAAAGCAGGAAGTGATATACTAGAAATTTTGCGAATTCCTAGACCGCCATATCTCGTAGGGAGAGAGGCTTGAGTCCAGGACGATTCGTTTAGTTTAATGTTAATGATATTTTCCAAGGAGAGTCTAATTAGGTTGTCAATCGAGTGCAAAAGATTTGTCTTGGACCAAACAGGGGTTGACCGGAGTACGTATGTAAATTTTGGAACAAACAAACAAAATTTCAAGATAAACATTGCCGAATGGGGGGTGATTTTCACAAGGCGGTCGGATTTTTCTTTAAATTTTGAAATTGAATTTTCAATGAAAGGCTCGAAGGAGTCTGGGAAAATTGGAGACCCTAGGAGACAAAGAGAATTTTTGTCAATAATTTTGATATCTTTCGCCAAAAGGTTAAAATTTTGAATTATTTCGTCCTTATTCTGAATATTATCTGGTAGGTAAAGCTCGCATTTTTGAAAATTTAATTCCAGACCCATTTTCCGGAATTTGATAATAATATTTTTTAAATCATATAGTACTTTATCAGCTTTATCTCCCAAGGTTCCGTCGTCCAAGTACCAAACGTTAAATTTTGAATGAAGATTTTGAATTATAGGATTTATACCTAAACTAAAAATGGCCGGGCCAAGAGGATCACCTTGTTGACAACCGACCGCCGATAGAATTTCGTTGTTTTTATACATTAATTTTGTAGGTTCTAAATAGCAATGGTTTAGGTAATTCGTCAGTTCCGGAATATTGTGCCAAATTTCTGTCAACATGGTGGTCCTGTCTAACGAATTGAATGCGTTTTTGACGTCAATTTTGAGCAGCACCTCATCATGTGAACATGATTGGAGAAATGTGCGGGCTGAATGAACTGCGGCTTCACATCCTCCACTTACGTTGAAACCTAACTGGACTGGCGAAAAGTGATTACTTAGTTTGGGTTTTATGTATTTAACGGCAATTTTGGAAGCAATTCGCCTGAACGTGGAACCGACGGCTATTGGTCTAACACCACCGTCTTTTTTCGACAGCGCTATCAGATTAGCACCGTAGAGTATCGGTATTACCTTTGAGCTAACTTTTCCAGCTAGCATCATGTTTATCAAATTTGTAATTGAAATAATTAATTTTTGTCCAGCGTCACCGATGCAAGCCGAGGTTAAATCTTTAAGGTGTTGGGGTGAAAGGCCATCAAGTCCAGAAGCAGATCCAGGTTTAAAAGAAAATATGGCATCGGTGACATCTTTTGATGTACATTGAATAACTGGTACACTGGAAGGGCCGGGTGGTTGAGGTGCTGCGGGGGCCAAAGGGTGTCTGGACTGCAACGCTGCAAGGGTTTCTGTCGAGTCTGGGGACAGAACGTCATTAGAAAAAAGTAACCTGGCGGCACCTTTGAGATCACCGTCACTCACCTTTTCTTCTACTTTTTTGTATAAATTAAAAGGTTTTTTCGAAATATGAGTTGTAGAAAATAGTGAAACATTATTCTTACAATTATTTTTGATAATTTGGGTCAAAGACATACTGGTATTTTTTGAATTTGCATGGAGAATATAGAAAGAAAAAGTGAGTAAAAGTTATAAGTTTAGTTTGATAGTTTATAAGTTTCAGTGATTAAACTGAGTGCATCGGGTTCAGTAAAGCGGGCTGGGGTCTGACCTATCTCTATTTGAAAACCCTAATAGTTTCTATGTGTAATGTGTCAAAAAGACTTACTTGCAGGTCAATTTAAAGTTGTTTTTTATAATATCACTAGCGACCGACCCGACTTTGCACCGGTGCAATGGTATGTTATTTTATATTATGTTATACATATAATACCTTCGCTTCAATAACTTATATGATGGATTTTAGATCTGGGTCGTTCTATACGTTACTTAAGCCTTAGTTTCAGCGAAACTACGTATAATGTGTTCGAGAGTAAGCCCACAGGCGTGAAGGCTTTCCCGGCGAGTTCATGGTGGACATTTGCGCAACACCATTGTCGAGTTGCGCGTGAGTTTATTTCGCGCTCTCGAGGTCGAACAGACCATAAATTTCATTTCGCGACTATCAATAGCTGTTTCCTGTGCTAATTCCGTAAAGTGGCATAAACAATTCTATTCAAACAGCGAGATAACTGGGCAACTTTATTGTACGGGTTTCTCAACTACGTCTTACGCATTCGCAATTTATTACATGCCTTTGCTTGTTTATATACCTATACCACCATTAAAATCTCCATAAACGTAAATCTTGAATTGGCTAGGTATTTATTTGAATTTCACGTTGTACACTGACAAACAAAAACCAGTCCCTTAAGATATTTGTTGAGTTTTCATGAATCGTAGTGAAATAAACCATTGAAGTAGATAAGTTTATTTTGTACTACATTAATGCAATGCTATGTATATAGCTACCTGAAATATGCTTAATAATCAAAATATTTCAAACCTTTGTTTCATAAGCTACGCAGATACCTGCTGCCCACAGTAATAGGTAATTAGGTAACATCATGTTTTGCTAACTATGACTATGAATGGTATTTAACGAGGCATTATTTATGATGATTCATCCTGTTATTATTTACTATTTTTATGCACTCACGCAGCAATAGGTACCATATAATATATCAGTAGAATACCTCCCATACATGTTGAAGGTAAGATGACGGTATTCTTGCGTCACTTGTCTTTGACACTGTTTCTAATTACATACCTACATAATCATGAAGACGAGTGTATAGTAGGAAATTAATTAACTATCCATCTAATCGCATTTCCTTGTAGTAATGAAATTACTGCTTACGATACGAAACCTAATCGTAACAGCAAAATGCAACTAACAATCAACGTAGAGTCAGCTTCAAAAAAATGATCTACACTAGGAGAGCTATGTCACATTTACTTCGTTGAAGTTGTCATAAAAATCATGAATATGCTGTCATATTCACTAGTAAGACGAAGTAATTAATTAATTTTGATACTGACTGTACGTATTAATGAATAATCAGGTAAAATACTGGCCAACCTTGTTAACCGTAAACAAGTGGAAAAGCATTAGTTTATAAATTACGAATAAGTAGCCGGTCTGATAATAATGTAAGGGAAGTTCATCATAAATTAGATGTAAAAAATCGTACCTAACAAGATGTTACCAGTCACTTTAACTACGTAGATTTTTAGACGATAAAATTGTTCACCCTACATAATATGAATCTGTGCCCAACATTATTTTTTTATTTGGAACCAATGCGAATGGTTTTAGTGGTAAATGAGTAGTTTGTGGCGTAAATAGATTTCCTTCCGCATATAACTTTTTTGTAACATTCAACGAAATTGAAACATTCGGGGCCTAAAACGGAAACAGGGATAGTGCTATAATAGCAGACGATTGCTGGCCACTATCCGTAAATATTCGACCGATACACAAGGTTAAAAGTATGCCAAGTTCATTTATCTGCGAAATTAATTTTAACGTTTGGGTAATACATAAAACCTACAAATATCACACAGTTGCCAGTTTCAGTCTACAATATCGTAGTGCAGACTGCCTTCGGCTTGTAAAACGCTTCAACGCTAAACGAAACATTGACATCATTAGAGTACGCAGTTGCCAATGCCATGCTGTTAATAACATTTGCAGACTAAGTCAGGTTACTTATCACCTACTTGCGAATTAACATATGAGCGGCTAAGTCGTGACGTAGAATATGCAAATATTGTTAGCGTAGGTTCTAATTTCAAAGAGGATGCAAGTGAAGACACGGATAAGTATATCTTTTTACTATCCATATCAGAACACTGGTATAATGGTCAAACATTTTGTGTTTTCTTTTATGACATAGGGAGCAAACGAGCTAGAGGGTTACCTGTTGGAGAGTAATCACCTCTGCACATGGACAACTACAACACCAGAGGTGCCAGGGGTGTCTTGTCATGAGGGGGAGGAGACGGCGAACAATCGCCCGCGGTCTCCGCCCTCTCCGCGGTAGAGGCCTGCTGGCACGTGGAACGGGGGTTCCCGCACCGGCATTGCACAGGCCTCTCCCGCAGTCCGGTATGGACGGCTCGGCGTCTTCGGCCGTACCTGCCACCTCCCTTGGAAATCCAGGGAGAGGAACCGCCTGGCTCGCTGTGTAGGCGGGCCCCGCTCGGGGGTTGTTATGGCGGAGAGCCACTGGCTAGAGCCCCACAACACTCCCCCACCTAAGAGCGATGAGAGGAAGCCGTAGGGTGTTTAGTGGGTATGCCTCTGGGCGGCTTCTTGTCAAGAAGTCCTCCCCCAGAAGGTGAGCCCCACATTACCCGTCTGCCCCCCGGTGGACGGGTATGCATAAGGACACAGGGTCGGCCCATAACATCCCGGGTCGGCGGCATTCACCCTACGAAAAAAAAAAAAAAAGGGGTGTCTTGTCACGTATTGCAATGTATGTATGTAGAAGAAAGTAGATAAGTAATTTAAGTAATCAATCTATGACAAACACAACACGAGCTTGTTAGTTACGAGATAGATGATTTTAGTCCAAGATTGGTTAGATGTCCCAGATTCATTATAAATATTATAGTTATAGATAGATGTTTTTTATTGCTCAAAAACATAACACTTGTATTAAATTACAGAGACCAATGTGCAATTTAGGCGGTTTTATCGCTATACCTACTGTAGATAATATTATTTGCTTGTTATTTGTGCTATTTTATTTATTCATAAACTAAAATAACGGTGAAAGCATTACAACAAACTTGGCGCGGTACACTGTTGCGGTTCGACGGTAATTCGATAAATGAGCGCGCTTTGTTAAAACGGAAAATGTTTTCTGCTCCATTGGACAATCATAAAGATTATGTAAACTAACGCAATAGAATTTTAAATATGAATTTAAAATTGTCGGAGATAGAATTGGATGTTGTAGTGAGTCACACTAATTTTAAAGTGTAATTTAAATTGGTGTGTGTACTACGCAGGTGTATAAAACTTCCTGCAACTAAATGCAATGAAGGAATTAAACTGAGGCCCACTTTTTTGAATACTAAAGCATGAGAAGAGATTTGGCAACGTTATAGTCCGTTCACGTTAAGAATGCAGTGGTTATTGAATTTAATTCTGTTGCAGACAAAAACACTCAGCTTTCTAATTAGGAACGATTTGATTGGTTAAGGGACATGCTGGGTCAAAGAACAAGTATGAAATTACTGCATTCTTAGCGCGAACGGACTATAGTTCGTATGAAAGAGCACCCAAATATTTTATAGTTTCGTAATTTTCTAAAATACGAAGTATCTTAGTCAGATACATAACATATTAAAATGAAATAAGACAACGTTACCTACGCTTTTCAGATGTGTAAATTACGTACGAGGAACTCTATTTCATTAGTAAAAAAACAATCCAAAATAACATTAAAATGTTTTACAAATATACCTAAAACTAGTTATTTTACGAGCTCTTAATAGCTACATTCATAAAATCAGAGCTGGTTATTTTTAAGGGAAGCTTTATTTTAAGCATTTGGAATTTAATTGGCTGGAACTTCAATTTAATTGCTAATTTGTATAAAAGTTTTACGCAATAAACGATCAATTGCTTTATCATTATTTAAATCATCAAATAAATTGTTGTAACCAATAAACTAGTAGTAAAATAGTCGAACACGCATTGGTTGCCCTAGCTTCGAAAACAAACTGAATTGAATGTGCAGTATAATGAGCACTTGTATCCTGAAAACATTGACAACAGCTTATCTAGAGAATACTAAAAGACAATAGTTATGCCACGCTTTATTCACTAACTTCTTTCTTTCTGAATGATCCGTTCACCATGGCAACAATCAGTGTGCCTCTGGCTATCCCATTTTGGATATGGTCGCGAGGGTATGTTATGTTCTTTCTAAACGATTTCGTTCGTTGCAAACGAATGATATACAATTACTTGGGGCATTGTAAATGTGCGCTTTTTGTCTTCTGAAAACTCGCCATTCGCATAATTTCGCATTATTCAAATAGCATAATTTAAAAAATAAGGACGAGTAGCGGGGAAGCTCTGAATGGCTCGTCTGGTACATTTCACACAAGATCCGCAAGGTCCACCAAACGTGCTCCCACACGGCTTGAACGAACAATAGCTCGTCAGGCGGTTAACTAATTTGATATCATTTATAAACGGTCTTGTATTGTACTGTTATATTTTAATGGTCACATTTGCTTGCAGACTGACCGCTGCACATTTGTCAGGTCACTTGTAACTGCCATCAAATTAATGAAGACCGTTCTGAAGAATGAAATCTAAGATGTGACTGTCAGCAAGACAAAAAGCAAGACTCTTGTTCAATAACAACCGAAAATGCTAAAGGATAATTGGTGACAGTGAATACTTTTGGCAAGAAATACTTGAAGGGCATTAAACTAAACGAAAACGATGACCACTATCATCTTCAATGAAATACTTACCACGATGGAAAACAAATTCTCACAGTCATTCATAACTTAGCAACTGTTTGTTGCAGGAGACAGCTATTTAATATTTTAGAAAAAAGTTGCATGAGTCCTCAATGCAATAAATAAATAAACTATGTGTGAGTGAGGCTAGGTAACGTTGGCGTTTTTGAAAATCAATATACTGCATGGAAAGTGTTAAAAATAATAATAACGTTTTGAAAATCAATTTTAATCAGCACTGAAACTGAAACGAAAATACACACAGCCTTCGCAAAGTTACCTCATGCATGACCCGAACTTGGCCTAATTTGGAGAATGCATTTACTGAACAGCTGAGCGCTGTCGCAAGCGCAGGAGCGGCGTGCCCGTAGCGTGCGCGCGCGCAAGCCTCACGCCACAGTAAACATAACAGTAGGTTTGTTTTATTATTGTTTTAGCATTTTCCATGCAGTATCTTTACTAAAGATCTGAAAACCAGAAAAAGACATTTAGTCATGTTGGCATCAGGCAGGACTCGAACCCGCATCTTTCGCAAACCGGGCGACTGCACTAACCAACCAAAACCAAATGTCTTTTTCTGGTTTTCAGATCTTTAGTAAAGAACAGTAGGTTATCTAAGGCCGCCCGCCGAGTGATTAGCCTAGCGTGCACACAGACACGCGGCACAGCCCGTACTTACTGCCGCCACCTTATCCCCTCGTATTTTATGCTAGCTTGTGCGTGAAATCGTGTGCCGGCAAGGCGCCGCGCGACGCGCACGCATACATTCAAACCGAGAGCGGCACGTTTGTATGTAGATATTTTACTGTTCTCTGTGTACTGTGCTCGCGCGCTGGGACGGAACGCCGCCATTGTTTTGAGCCTTATCACCAGATCCGCTGTGGATTAGTGTAGGATGTGTATGTATGTTAGTGGTAGCTGGTGTGTTTTGCGTAGAATGTGGACTAGTTAGACGCATTTTTGTAACAAGGGATGTGGGTTACTTTACGCATGAACTATAGGACATATTGTTTAACAGCTGTCCAAATTTGGTCACGTACAAGATGTAACACAAACTATAAAGTTATAAAATCGTTTACTAACGTAACAGCGTTCGTTAAGAATAAGTTATTTTCAAATCGTAGTCTTTAAAAGTAAATTTTTTGTGCATCTTCTTGCTTAGGATACGACAAGCAGTTGGTCCCAGCATTCGTGGCTAGATGTGAGGTTCAACCAACACGGAGGTCTTAAGGTGGTTTGATAATTTCTGAAGGTAAGATTAATCACTAGCCTCTCCTCCTCTAATCTCTTCTCCGGCGATTCGCACTTCTTATTTAGCTGCTATTTATGAATAACCCTAGTTCTTTATGCGGTCGAAATATCATCATGTTGTGAGTAATAATATTTAGAGAAAATCAATACCAACCGCAGTATAACTAATTTCATTGAGGCAATCAATACCTAACCTTCCAATTTTTATCTTAGATTGAAATAACGTAATTAAGCTGCGTTTATCTTTGGAAGTTGTGGAAATTTGAGTAGCTGTGCAAAATTACATTACCACGATTCGGTTAGCTAAGGCTGTTACCGGAGTTACCGTGAAGCCATCACAACGGAGTTTGTAGGTCAAGTAATTGGTGACCACCCTAACTGTACTTTATCTGGGTTGGAACCTTCACAGCGGATACCAAATTGATCTTTCTACAGAGAAAAACAATAACTTTGTTGCTTAACTGTATTCTCACTGATCGGTAGCGCCAGCAATGGTTAACGATATCAGTATTTCCAACCAGGGCCCTCATTTATGTGGAGAAATCTTCCTTTGGTTCTAAGAATATTTATTACTCTAGTCTACTACCTATATAAAAATAAGTCGGGTTTTCCTTCCTGACGCTATAACTCCAGAACGCACCATCCGATTTCCAGGGTTTTGCATTCGTTGGAAAGGTATCGAGCTCCGTGGGGTTTATAGCAAAGAAAATTCAGGAAAATTTACGAAGCCGCGGGCGGCTGCTAGTTTCTTATAAATACTTGCTTACTAGCTTTGTATTCAAGACTCAACTTTCAGCGGCTTTTCGTAGCTACTCGTTGTTCTACGTGCCGTTTCATCTCGTCTGTCAGAATAAGTATTAGTAATAATAATCATCTCTCCAGGGCATTAGAACTGGATCTTCAAAAGCCTTTTTTAGAGGAAGAGACAAGATTGTATTACCACCTTAAACTAAAGGTCCTTCTTGAGGTTGAAGAAATCGAACTAGAAAAACATAGAATGCTAAAAACCGCCGGCGCTTGTCGATACGCGTGCAGATCACAGCATTGTGGTCGAGATAACCCGACGCGCGTTATCTCGCGTTCTATGCGTATTGCCACACCGCGCAATCTCGAGAGATCTGATAGTAACGGTTGTGTTCCTTCTTAGGATGCTGGGGTTGTCTAACATCTGATAACATATTTGTATTGTTAAAGTTAAAGCTTGCCTTTAAAGCTGATGAATGAGGTCCAGTGTTCGTGAATTCAAAATGCAGTAGTCTAAATCACTCGTGAAACGGATTACCTACCTGCGGCTTTCAGTGCGAAGGATATTGGTAGTCTCACTGGCATCTATGTAAAATATTGATTTTCTATTTAGAAGCTAGTACAGTCAACTTGAAAAATAGGTGTTCTACTTACAGTACTTCCAATATGTTAACTTCATACTCCATGACTTAAGGTAAAAGGCAGATCCCCTACTACAGGCAGAAGCATACCTGGCAATTCTAACTCCCGGAGCCCACCTAATGATTAACATGTGCGGATATAGAAAAATGTAGTAGCAACCCTATTCTGGAGTCTGTTATTACTTATCGTTCAGAATCAGTTCAGGTTATCGATAGATCGATCCACTTCTGAATAAGGCTGTGTATCCGAGCACAATCATAGCTCAGGCATGAGTTCGTGGAGCGGCGAAAAGTAGGCTGCATTGTTTATTACAAGTTCTGAAGAGCTGTTGTTTGACTCCGCTGTCTTATTTTTATGTCTTTTATTTCGATCGAGTCTTAAGATCATTGCGAAAGTATGTAATGAAACTAGTTTCTGTTTACAAATTCTCTTCGTTAATAAAATGGAAGACCTTAATTAAAGTCTACCGAGGTACAGCATTAAAGGTCACCGTTCTGACCACTATATTAATTTTAATAAGAACAATGACCTTTCCTAAATAACAACGTTGACATTGTGTTTATTTGCCTTCTGAATATCAATGATGTAGTTTAATTATATGATTGCAGAATATTGATTAAAATGAACTTGGCTTACTCGTTCTGTAATAAAGAGCAAATGGGCATAGGAGGTACCTAGTATTGATACTTATCAAAAGGTCAAAACCTGAGTTGCTGTTTTCAAACATATGATCCTGAGTAGATTCTTAACTACAAATAAAATGTGATTGAATGACCTAAAACTAAACAAACGTGAACGCAGGTGATCTAAAAATAATAGTTTTGCACCCGAAACAGTTAAATCAAAGCCTAGAATATATTACCTTTATCAATGTGCGAAAGTAAGTAAGTTATTTTGGCCTACTACCAGTACAAGATAATAACAATAACACTTAAATCTTGAACTGAATTCTACATCTTAATGTGTTCCGTGATAATGACATCTTCGCATGTTTCAATTAAAATAATCATCGCGTATCACAACTGCGAGTAAACATCGCGGGGAAAGTAAAGAGGCGATTACGAACGTTTAACGGATTCACCGACTTATTTTATTGTTTCTCTTATTGTAGGTCAAAATAGATCAATAGATTATTCGTCGTTCGAGCATTGACATACCAGGACTTCTATTTTGAATTTGTTTTGGAATTTTATTTTTTTTATCTTCATAATAATATGTCAAAATTAGATCGTCATCTATATTTTCAAACAAAATGCACTATTGATGATCTACAGAATTTGATCCACAACAACCAATCCTTTGAAATATAACTAGAAGACTAGTACCATCAACCACCATCGGATGGGCCTCAACATTAGTATGAGAAACATCAACTATGTTCGGCTACTGAAGTACCTACCTATCTAGTCGAAAGAATTATCTTAGGAACGTGATAATATTCACCCATACTACCCATCCTACTATGTTATAAAAGCGAAATCTGTTGTATGTATGGATGGATTTGTGTGTTGCTTTTTCACGTAAAATTGATGAAACTTTCCAATAAGGACATAGGTTAATTTTATTAATAAAATACTTTTTCTAACTTATGTCCACGCGGACGAAGTCACTAGCAGCCGCTAGTTACCTTATAATTTCATATTAAAAAACCGATCATGATGTCATCCGGGATGCATCTTGAGCCAGCCCTTAGATCATCATGACCTATCATGGAATCACACAAAGCAAACTATGTAATCGATCGATGACTTAACCCAATAGGAAGTTCAAGCAACTTACGTAGTTCGTAATGTCAAGGCGAGCGATCGCGGTTAGTCGTGCACGCTCCGCCATTCATGTGGAGCCGTGGAAATGGGTAATTACACGAATTAGCACCCTAGGTTATTTATATTATAGACTAGGCGTGTTTTTTAACATTTAGTAGATTGAACTCATCTCTCATGTTTTTTTCCGGTTGAGTATTTACTTATTCTTAAGTTCATTCCGTATCCTCATATTTTATCTGTAGGTGTTAAGTTAGGACTGTCTACCTATGCCGGTTCTTGCGGTATCTACCCTTTATCTACCATGAAACTGTTTGATTATAGGAAAAACATAAGACTAGGACACCATATCCGTTACACAATTTATTTGAAACTTTTTGTGTTCTTTCCTACAAATGCGGGTAACTAATTAATTTACTTAAGTTCCTAGACAAGAAACCGGCACATTAATTTGCTTTGCATACAGAAGTACCCACTAGCGGTTCTTAACGCGGGAACATTACAAGAATTAAAAACAAAGATTACCCTTTGCCTTAGGGAAATGACGTATCTATAAGGAAATAGATCGAGCACTAGCTCCTAAAGTAAACAAAGCCTTTTGTTACTCAAAATATTTTGAATTAAACGCGGATCACGTCTTCTTGTTCCGTGATTTCTCTTTAGCATCCATTCGTATTCCGTTTAATTGGTATCTCGATCGTTCCGGGCGCTTTCTTCGGCCGTATCAAGGTTATTTTGCTCTCACCTGTGTTGTCGTTCGTGTCTGATGAGCCGCAGCGAGACGGTCGCCTTTCGACTTTCGAACTTTACACATGAAAGGCTGTATATCAAGCGATGTCTTTGCTCATCGAAAAGTTACAAGTTTTTAATGGTTTGACCTGACCATCACATTCGGGTAAAAAGGCGGGTTTAGTGGTGATAAGTTATTTCCGGTGAAGTATTTTTTCAATGCAAGGGCTCAGATGATATCTAAAAAATATACAAAGACTGATATGACTAATTTGAAGGCACGTTAAATATTCAAGGAAAGTGTATAATCCACTACTGTGTTATCTTACTATCTACTACATGTTCAATATACCGTTTCTTATCTTATTTAGTAAGGAATTTTATTCTAATGTTCGACAAAAGGTTTCTATAAGTAGGTATCTAATGAACACTTTTGCTAGCTTATTGCCTGTGGCGCAGTCAAGTTTAGTTTTTTTAAGCGCTATCTAATTCAGTATCTACTTGGTATTTGGTTGAAATCAGTTACGGTAAGTCGGTTCCGGTTTACGATATAGGTAGGTAAGTATTTCTGCAATTCGTGCATAACATTGAAAATCCAGTACGATTATACTACGTATAGGCAATTCCAGAAATACTATTTATGTATCTACTATAAATAAATACGGTCGTCAAATCGTTGTAAATCTACCTACTCCAAAAACCTTTACAATGCA
This sequence comes from Udea ferrugalis, assembly GCA_950022985.1. Taxonomy (NCBI): domain Eukaryota; kingdom Metazoa; phylum Arthropoda; class Insecta; order Lepidoptera; family Crambidae; genus Udea; species Udea ferrugalis. The sequence continues at coordinate 4,335,979 of OX465521.1, forward strand.
ATTGCATTAGGTGCAAATAATAGTTGTTTCATGCATCAACCGGAGGTTCGACAAACTACCACAGACAGCACAGTTACCACTAACTGTTAGCAACAACGGTCTGACTGTGGATGGCATGCTCGCCCAGTGCTCGATGAGCAGCCTGGATGGACACCTAACTGTCCACTTGAATTATGGGGCAATTTAAATCCAATTTTAACCAAGAATTAACTGTAAGACCGATGCTACGGTCTTACAGTTAATTCTTGGTTATCGTCACGCAATGGTCGTCTTGTAACTAACAATTCTTGTCCAAGGCAAGAACTGTGAATTATATGGTTTTGTACCACGGTCATCGTGGTCAGTGGAGGGCAGCTGGTGACCTCCTATTGCATGCATTCTAAGTAGATACTATCACATTAGCTTAACTCCTACTTTGCTGATTACTAATTTGAATGCTATGTAAGTTAGACAATTGTAATTAATAAAATGTAGCTTGTTAATGATTGTGATGGGAATTCATGCGAAGGCAACGGAGGGTCTTACTGCAAATATCCAACCTCAGTGAAAAAAGGTCAAGATATTATGATTACCTATTAAAAAAACACGCAACTTACAAACGGCAAACAGCGGACCTGGTCAAAAGCCATGAAAAACCATGTCTGAAACCATGCATGTTTTCAGAATGGCTTGTGATGAATTGAAAGTGCCCTTTTCTTCCAGCTTTGCAATCCAAAGCTGGAAGAAAAGGGCACTTTCACTGACTTTATTATACTTAACGTGAGCTTTCAGTAATTTGGTATCAATAAAACTTATTATATTTGTGCATAAGCTAATCAAATAGTGCAAATTCAACACTGTGCAGTTGCCATTTGGCATGTCCGCTAACATAGGTGGCATGTGTTCCTGCGTTCATTTGTAGCAAGTCACACTCGGCCTTAATCTTACATTTGTAACATAATGTAACTGCATTTCACCGTCTCTAATTCGTTAAAGTAAAACAAACAACTCAGTAAGTGTTCGGTACCGCTATTGCAATTTATTGAGGCGTGATGCAGTAATAAATAAAAACAACTCTGCAGTTACTGAAGTGGTTATAACTGGAAAATCTTGACAAACGTCAAATAATATTTATTGGTTAGCGCATTTGTTCACGCGACATTTTAAACAAAGTGTCATTATAATTATCAAATTATCGTATCAGTTTGCTTGTAATTGCTGTTTCGCTCTATTTCCTTTATTACAATGCGCAGTTAACACTCAATTTGCATTTAATATTAATCTGACATGTCATTATAATAATATTTCTTACGAGGCGTCCCGGACTTCGTTCTGTTGTCAAAAATTCGGTGTCTCGTGGCAGGTCGAACTGGTTGCTAAGGAAAACTAAATGGTCGTTTTTCACTATATTCCTAGCGTTTTCTCATGTTTACTCACCTGGTAAACCTTACCTGGGCCTTCACAAATAATTCAGAACAAAGATTAGCCAAATCAGTCCAGCCGTTCCCGAGTTTTGGCAAGACTAACGAACAGCAATCCATTTTTATTTATAGAGATGTACCATTTTGATGTTTGCGCCAAAGGGAGCTGGGATACATAGCGAATTACCAAAACCACCCACCGAATCCCGCCTGACTTACACTAAGTATTTTTTTGTGACTTATAGCCTTTTGTGGTCAGGCACATATTGAGCTGATTACCAAGCACTTTTTTAGCTGGTAACTTCTCGGAAACGTTTTGCTCAAAGATAGTAGTAAAGATTTGTAGCACTACGAGTGTTTTGGTACCTTTGTTTACGTATCATTATCTATCCCTCTACCCCAGCAGGTGAACTCCCGCGCAGCTAATTCGTCGGCACCATGCCTAATCGTTCGTGTAAACAACCTTTACGGTTGGTTTGTTGATGAACACGAGTTCGAGGGTCGCTACGAAGCGTGGTATTGTGCGATAACTCAGTGTGACAACTTGACAAGCTTATACGGAATTGGGGAAACATTGAGGATTGAGTTATAAGCTACTGAATTAAGAACCCTATAATTATCAGAGTCAAGTAATCAAAAATATATCAGGAAGATAATAGCGATAGCAAGATTGACTAGATAAGACTCACCAGCAAAGGTTAGGATGAGAAATTTAGGAATCAGTAATATTAGTTTGGTGCAAACACTTTTGATATTTTAGCATGAAATGTTAGTGGAAAACAAAAGACAGTCGTCATAATAGGTACTTCTGAATGGTAATCTAGCGCGCCACAGACATTCAGGGTTAACTGCCGCAGTTCATCATTGCTTTCTTTCCGACTGCGGTTAATTAGCCAGATTTAACGACCTAACGGCTCACTAGACAACAGGCTAATTCTGAATCGGAGTAAATACGAGTACAATAGTGTGTCCACATCATTGTCTGTAATAACTCGCGAGTCTGTGTAGCCGCGGCATTACCGCAAGCTAACGGGGTAATCTAAACCTTTTCATATTTCCGCGAGAGCCGAATAAGTTTTTATTCGTCGTGGATGCTTTTAAGTAGACCACGGCGGTGTAAGCAAATGGACATTCACGTCACATAGGCTAAAGACCACACGTATACCATGCTTGAATCCATAAAATCTCAGTGATTGACAAAGTGCCAATTTGCTTGCCTGAACAGTGGGACTAGCACAAACTACTCACGTTTATCGAGTCAGTAGCATTCGAATACGATAGAAGGTTCGTACTAGGATTTTAGTTCATGAAATATTTATTTCCGTGCGAACAAGAAATCTGTTAGTTCAGTTCCTGTTCAGTATAGGTACTAGTCGCTTTCCATATAAGATAGAACCAGTTATTCAGCATTGGACTTCTTTCGTTGGACTAAACCTAAAATATTAAATGTTGCTGACACCTTGGACTGAACTCTGTGAATGGACGTTTGATGACATGTAAAAATGATCACAGAGTACTTAACAACTTTAGTTAGTGCTCCACACTAATTAAATTATCAACTTCTCACTGAACAGGAAGGTAACATAGAAACAATCAGTCGAAGCGATCGAACCAATGCTCCCACGAGTTCGGTTCGGCCATACAACACAGCAGTGTCACTTTTTTCACTACTCTTTTATTCAGGGTTGCCATCTTTTGTTTTAGCGTGTCTGTCTTTAACACTGATAGTGTACGCTCTGCTTAGTTCGTGGTCAGATGATGCTCGATCATCCTATATAAATTGCTAATGTGTTGCTAACCGCAACATTCGAGAACGGTTGAACCAATTTGGCTGTTTTGATTGTTGCGTTTGATGGAGTCTGAGGAAAGTTCTCATGTAGAGACAAAACGTAAAAATACCTTACTTACGTCGCTAACTTATGAAGTTGTCAACCAATATACCAAATAGGTTGTCAAACTGTTTTACAGAAAGCTTTACTAACAAATGACAACCCTGCCACAATACAATAAAATAATTACCCTATCTGTGTGTTTTTTGCGCGCTATCGCAGGATGTAAGCCTACGTGCAATCAAGTATTGATTCGTTTTTTTAGTGATCAACGATGATGAGGCAGAAGCTAAGACAATCATAGCTAATCACAGGAACATAGCAAGCATGCCAAACTGGAAGCACAGAATAATTCATTTTGTGCTTTCAGGCATACCAAATGCAATTGGCTATGGCTCGACTGATCCACAGCATCTCAGATTGGCAGCTATAAAAACGATGCCATTAGGAACTAATCCAAATAATGCGGTCAGATGTCGACATCATCACCGTAATGTTGTGGTTTATTCAGATTACTGAGGCGGTTATGAAAACTTTAAAAGGGTTAAGGCTCTACTTTACTTTAGTATGTGTTGCGGTTGTAAAAAAAATACTAATAGATGGAGTAATCTTCTGAAAGTGACGTACAATTTAACCAAAATACTTGAATTCTGGCCTAGCAATAACCATTATTTACAACTTCATTTTTACATGTGTTTTACATCTTAAGAGTTTTCTCGCACTTCCGCAGGAGTTACGAGCTAAGAGTCTACCTGACCGGAAATTCTTTCCAGCAACAAATTAGGTGTAATTTGTTGCTGGAAAGAACTTCGAAATTCTAGTTCCTTGTAAAGTAAATGCAAAAATATTCATCACTCATGTATCACAAGTCGTAACATTAAGATTAAAATAAATCAATAAAATCGAATACTGGACTCTACCACCAGGTAGGACGTTGATTTCAGCAAGAATACTTAGGTACTACTTGTCGTATAAAACTTTATTATAAAAGTGGGCGATCAACAATTCAGCAGCAGATTCTGTAATTTAGCACGTACAGAAAACTATTTAACTAGAAGAGATTGAACTATCGTCCAATATTTTGTCTTATTCGAAATAATCTTTGCAAGCGAATCTTAAAAACATATTTTATTTGCATACCCAATAAGACCAACGATTTGACGTCACACATTTGTTTTCATATCACAAATAGTTGAACACATTCATTAAAATAATCCAGCTGTTAATGTAGGTCAAGATTACAACGTGTAGTTTGTGCAACTGCTGCAACGGTGCAATGCTCGATTAGTATCAGTTAGTTTTCATTTTTATAGCGGCGGCGGCGATAACCATCAGCAAGTTTTCATTACATTCTGCGCAGTTGAGCCGTGTGAAATGTTACACAATGTTTTTATAACTTTAATTTAACGAGTAGGCATAGACAAACAAACCTAGATATCCTTGTTTTTAATTCAGAGCGGCACTGTTAAACGATTCGTTAAGTTTTTATGCTGGGGAATGGGGGATGATATCAGATATTAATTTTAAAAAAAATAACCGATGCTGCTGATGAAATGTATTATGAATTTTAATTTCCAAGTCAGGGCACTGGTTTTTAATGTCAGTAAAATTACTGTCGTCTGGTCTACTGCGCAGCAGTAGCTTGTTTTACAAATACAACGATTAAGGAGGAAATACATAACAACATCATTTTACATGCTACAAATAACCTTATTGTAAGAAAACTTACCATACTAGAAGCACTAACCCAAGTAGCCCAATTTCCCCCCCTTTTTTCCCCTTTTGAGTCAGTATTATTTTCTCACATAATATTGAAAACGTGTGAAGTACCAATAAGCGTTGTTTCCGATGGCTGCGTCGCCTGATGATAGCTCCGCAGTCTGGCTTGTTGCAGCTAATTGCAATATTACCGGTTGTTACAAAGTACAGGCTTTGAGGCATCCGATAATACAAGTGCTCTTTAGTTTATAGATTATAGTGCGGTGTGTAGAGCACACAAGAGAAAGCCATATTTTGATCTCCTTGTTGACTCACTTTTGTTTTACACCTGGGCCCCAAGTCAGCTAATTTAAGAACGCTTCAGTTGAAACGTAATTGAGTCTCAATAATCTAATTTGTCATATTTTTCATACAAAATGTGCCAAAAGAGCCGGTTGAGACTCAATTACGATTCAATTGAAGCGTTCTTAAATTAGCTGACTTGGGGCCCTGGCCTCTGCTATTCCATTCGCATTTCATCTCAAAACAAGAAATTATCCACATGTGGCCCAGTTCGGCCCGTGGCCTTAGGGTAAATCCACAAATGGCAAAGACTGCCGGAGAACAAAATCCGTGTTAGCATGCGACCACATGGACAGTTATCTAAAAAAGAACTGGCTACTACTTAGAGCAATTTTTTCCTTGTCGACGGTGTCAGCGGTTAAAACTAGGTGATGGTGATTTGTTGAAGGAATTCAGCTATGTCACGACGGCCAACTAATTTTGATACAAATGTAGCTCAAACGCAATTATTTGAGTGACCTTTAGGTACCTTTTTGCATGACAAATAAAACACCAAAGTTCTTTCTTTATTAGACCACTCATTTAGCGATTGCGGTTGGTACAAAGAGGGTCGTGATCTAATTCTTGGATCAGCGCAAAATGTCTGTTGTCGAACAAATGTTTGTGATGGATGTGGATAGTTGTCCTTGTGTTTTGTTTGTATAAGTACTATCTTATTTGTGTCTTATTGAATTAAAAATCTTACTTCAGTTAGTTTGCTCAGCTTCTGCTGTAATCTGTCAAAAAAATATTTAAGTTAAAGAATTGTCGTGATTACTCGTGATACTTGTATTTGTATCACGATATTTTTTCAATTCCTCCCTTTGGCGAGGCCATTATTAAGCAGGTCCAAATCCAACTTAACAGTTAAATATACCAGACAAACGGATTACATCATTATTATGCATGTAAGCCAAAAGCACAATAATGTATCGTTTAAGATGACACAATTACCTTGACCGCGCATAACCCCACATCAGCTAAGAATCATCTCCCCGGCGATAAGCGTTGTTCTCACGCCTCTATAGAACTCAGCGCGTCTGGTAACACCGCATTATGGCTAATGTCGTTAAATTAGCTGTATTTTGGCTACCGTTGGGAAGTTGAGAGATTGGAGGTGGTGATATGGCCGGAAGATATTGATACTAATATTACGAAGCTAAAGAGTTTCTTTGTTCCGTTGAACTCTCTTATCTCAGGAACTACTTATTTACTTGGTTTTTTTGTTGGATAGTCCATTTTTTTATTAAGGCTTAGGCTAAGTAACATCACGCTACGACAGATATGGGCTGAGCATCAATGAAACAATTCCTTTTGAGAGCTTCACTTGCTTGCCGTACGGTTGAAGTAACGCAAAAATCATGACGTAAAAGATTAATTATCTTCAAAAGTTTAGTAAAAAGGTTTGCCTTTTAGGGTTAACTCACTTTATCCTTTTCATTGGTGAACATTATTTGCATAGGTACATGATAATTATCCTTGTCCAAGTAAATACGTTATTAATCGCAAGTATTTGATAATATCAAATATCTATCATAGAAGATAATTTTTTTAGAAAAAAAACCGCAAATACTAAAGAAAACGTGTGGGAAACCTTGGGACATAGGTAATCAAGATATTGTGTAAAGAATATCTGTGACAGACCGAATTCTAACCAAACTAGTCCAAGTTCTAGTTTGAGATAATTTGGCTTAGTAGGTAAATAGATAAAAAAATACTCTGATGCTCTTAGCTCCACTTGTTGCCCTAGATGAGGTTAACCGTCGTTTTATTTTATACTTAGCTGAGTTAAACCACAGTTTTAAGAACGATGCCATTCATCGTATATTGCAGTTGTATAGTCCCATCACGTTTGTATTAATTGCGCAGATGCGATCACACCAACATTTACAAAAACATTGCAAATTGGGTTTTATGTCAGCACTTTAGCCTAGCAATATGCAGGTGCCCCTCTAAAAAGGTTGATGAGAGTCTCTTTACGATAAGCTCTCATACAAACAAGTATGCTGACCGCTTGATGTGTAGGTAATTATGTATTTTTTTTAATAATTTCATTTCAGAAAAGACATTTTTATTTGTTTGTTAAAGCAACGACTGTACGAGCCAAATCAGAGCATTATATTTCATTCTGCTTATATCTGAAATAAACATACATTTTTAATTTTTAAAATTCGCAATATCACGAGTACTTTCAGGAAGAGATGTACACCTACAGCATTAACCAAAAATATGACGACTTTGCATACTCGGTTCGTAGGTAGAGTAAGTAGGTAGCACCCACTCTACAAGTTTTTAGTTACGGAACCACTTAGGAGCATTGCATGTAAGATTGTTACTTAAACGGTTACTGATGTTACTTAAACAATCTCATGCATCTTGCTTCTGTGTGGTAACCAAAGAATGTGGTTACACATGTTTTAGCTAACAATAGTCTGAAGAACTCATTTTCTTAGAATGCGTTGCGTTGTTATTAATTATTTATTGAAATACATAATTGAGTACGGTCGCTTGTAAATTAGGCAGATGAAGACATAATGGCATCATTTTGATATAAAATACTACTTAACTGTGTAGGTATATACCTACTCGTGAAACTCGAGTTTCAAGAGAGGCCCGTTGGCGCAAAGGGTAGAGGTTAGGTCCTGACCTAGAACAAAATGATCACCCGTGATTGCGTTAAGCAGTTGCTCCCGGCCGTCGTCGCTAGATGTCAGTCGTTAAGACTAGGCTGAGGCCTTAGAGCGGCGTGCTAACATCTGTCAGCAAGGTTTATCATTAACCTCACACCTCCTTAATCCGTAAAAAGCCCGGTTGTTGGAGTATGGCTCGTGCCACCTCATGGTTGAGGTCAGGCCTGTGCCCAGCAGTAGGACGTTTAAAGGCTGTTCTTTGTTTATTTGTCTGTGTTTAGGCGTTAAATAGATTATTTAAAAAAACATTTAAGTAGGCTCTTCGGTCTCTAAGACAAAAACAACATGTTCTACTTACTCCTCAGTCAAATTATTTGTTTACAGATAGGTACATACATTTATTTGAAAATTTTTAACCAAGGGATCACTCGGAGTTTAGCCCATGTACTAACTGAAAATTAAGGAGGCGAATTAGGAGTACGAATGATTTTTGAGCAATGATACCCAAGAAAGTTTTTTTTTTCAAAACAAAAAAAACCTTCCCAATAGTAAAAAATATGTATTATCAGCTGTTCTTAATCTGATATTTAACTATAACAACGTCGTGACGTAATTAGAACTTCTTTATTGGCTCAACCACTTCCTTAGCATTACATTGCATGTGAATTTTTTAGTAAATATCTGTGAATGGATATTTTCAGTAAGATTATTTTGATAACTATGCTACCTATATAAGCCATATTTCTGACTTATATCGGGGACCTTAGGGACCTGGAGTAAAAGAGCTGGATAGCAGAGACCGATTTCCATGTTCAAGTATGTATCAAGTTTAATTAAAGCATAGTTTTATGAATGTTATGGGCATGAACTACCTGTTAAGCGCAGTAGTACGAGCTCCGGTTGATACGTAAGGGGTTGTGAGTTCAATTCTTACAGTTCCAGCAGTCAGTATTCCCGCTGGGTTCCGAGTGGGTGTTAGGTAGACTAATAATAGACATAAATAAGAAGCGTACAAACAATTGCAGCACATGATTTTTCCTTCTTCCTATATAATAGTCTTGGTTTTTTTAGGTTGCAAAGACCAACTGTTTTCCACCAGGTGGAGTGAGGTCAACTTTGAAGGCGCAATAAAAAGTAAATTTAGAAAATATTCATAATGAAACTAACTGCAAGTAGGTGAGCATGGAATGTAAGCCATACTAGCAGTTGCCATATAACCGTGAAACGTGTCACGTTCGGAATTTCACCTATGTAACCCGCAACGTATGAAAGTATATCTGCTGTGACATCTGTGACGGCTAGTTACAGCTGTTCGTTATACAAATCACAACTTTATTCTCTCTGTTTTGAGTTAAAAGTAGAAAAGCCATGTGCTCCGTGGAATTGCCACGTAGCAAGATTTGCGATGCCACCGTGCCTGTGTGCATGACCGTGGCCAATGCGCGATTGTTATAGCTTTCACAAAATAGTTAAAAAGTGTAATCGCTGTCAGTTGAATAACCCACTCAAGGAATGCCTTTATTGTTTCAGATTGTTTTGAGGAACATTGTCTAAGGAGCTCCTAAGGTGAGTTACGTCAGAGCATCTACTAAAAGTAACAAGAAGTGCCCGAGGTGCCGGAGGGGTGTTTCCTTCTACTGAGAGGATCCACCTAAAAATTCAACGGTTCGAACTTCATTGTTAAAAGAGTGTTTTAACAATGAAGTTTGGTAGTTTTTTGAAATTCTCACAAAACACTTCAAATGTATCTCATATCGTATGTTAACATCAAAAGATATGTTACCTCAACCATCTTCCATCTTCTTCATCATAGTCATCTATCAGCCATACTTGGGATCAGTGCGTATTATTAGTCATGTCTAGATGTTAGGCATGTAAGGCTACTATCAACCTTACTGACATATGTTGTCAAGACACCCTCAAGACAGCTTCTCTTAAGTTCAGTTGGAGTGGTAACCCTTTCTGCCCCACTGGGCATGCATGGCTTAAAATCTCTTATGTGCCACGAGCACACAAATGTCGTATGAAGAATAAATGACCCTAGCCAAGTTAGAAAAAAATAACTATCACTAGAAACTATTACTTAACCGACACTTAAAGGTCTCCTTTTACTTTCTTTATTATCTATTGATACTTGAAGTATTGCAAATTATGATCCTGTTCATTAACGCCGTAGCGGTTCCAATACCGCTGTCCACGACAATAGCACGATTATCGATACGACAGATCAATCTCACGACTAACGACGCCGATTATCAATTCAATCGACTCGTTAACCATCGATGTGTCGACGCGTGATCCGCGCGCGTGAGGAAGCGAACCGGTGCGCGTACGCATTTGTAATGATTACTCGTAACTGCTTTAGGAAGGAAATTTATTAGGCGATAAATGATGGATTGTATTACAAATATGCATCAGTTGGTTTGTAAAACAATCGTATTCGAGCGTTATGGTGATCTGATTACTGGCACAAATCAACTCAAACCAATAAGACTAATAACGATCTAAAAATTACGTACCCTGCTAGAAGTCAAGTCCTCAGCAAGTAACTATAAATTTACTTTCCTGTGAGAAAGGATAATTTGACGAACATCGCAATATATCCAGTAAGTGCAGTTCGCCTAATTTTTTTTAGGATTAATAATAATCAGGGTCTATGTTCAGCAATGCCTCAGATAACTCCGCTTGTCATAAAGCTGATGAAAATGTCTTGACTACATTAACTACAGATATTTACGTGTATAAACTTACAATAATTAGATCATCATCATCATTATCGGCCACAGGACAACTACTGCTCAACATAAGGCCTATTTTCACACAAAACATTTTTAGAGTAGGAAGTTGGAAAGCGGAAAAGGATAGGACACGTTTTCCACATAATTCGAGCTAGAATCACATTTCAATAAACAGTTTGCTAAAATTAAGTCATAATAATGAAAAAAGTAAACTAATAGTTGCCTAGTGACCGGAATATTCCTAATCCGTCCATGATCAGGGATGCTTGTTTTTTTTCTTTGGTGTTTTGCATGACCGAAGAAATAACTAAAATGTTGATTGCAATGTTTTGTAATTCTGAATTTCTCTTGAAAACCATTTCCTTATCTACTCTACCCAAAATCTCCTGTTTTGGTAAATAAATCCCATAAAGCGAAAGTTGCGCTCCGTTCGCATGTATAACGCGCAAACGCATGCGTCTTGCGGAATGCGCCTGGTGGCCGTTACTGCCGCAAAAACTGGCTGACCCAGTGGACGCAGGCCTTTATAGGCATTCCGAACTGAATGAGACGAGATTTTTTTTCGGAGATTGGGCTTTAAGTGTTGTGGATGCCACTTATCGATTGGTCGTAGTATTCACGTTGTAACAATAAAACATGCGGTCCGAATGATCGCTGAGGCTTACTTAATAAATCCGAGCATTAAATAAACGATAAAAAAATTGAACATCAATTTACATTTTTATTTTGCTACAAGTTATCACAGATGGTGATGGAGACCAGCAGCGGCAACGTTCATAAAATGTTCCTATTTTGGTTAATAATTAAGAAATAATTTAAAGGTATTAGAAATAAATAGTAAGTAAAATTATATAACCTAGCATTGCCATAGAACCTACATGATACAACATTAAAATGTTGATTAGACAACAGTAAAATGTTGCAATTTCAGTGTAAGTGTCTGCTTAGGACTTACGAAATAGCTTAGCATTCAAGCACGTGTAAGTACTAAGGAATATTTAATAGTTAATTATGGAAATGTTAGAAAGTTTAGGAATATGTCTATGCATATTTATTACGGTGTGTAAGAGTGCGTGATATTGCACATTCAATAAACTATCTACCTATTGGTTATGCACCGTCAGGTTTACTACAATCAGCAGAAGGTACTATCTATCCTTTCTAACAATTGTCTGTGGTGTCAAACGCACATTCGTGACACGACAGCCATGCCGTGCGTCATGACAAACGTCAATCACAGTTTTAAGCACGCCTGCGAAGTCATGCCGTCCCGTCAAATGTTAATAACTAACTAACTAACTGAAGAGTTATCATTGTAAAAATAAGAATAAATTTATAACAAAAAAGCATAATTTAAAAAAAAACTTTGCTAAAAAAAAATTCCACATACATCAAGATAGGCTTACCTACAAAATACTTCTTAAAATCGATGCTAAAAGTATCTTTCTTCACTTCGAAAACCATGAACATGAACCCACATGAACTATGAATTTACCGCACATTTTTACGATTCATACCTGAAGATTTTTTAAATTGACATCTTATTTATGTGAACGTGACATACCTAAGTATATTATTTTACCTACCTTCATTATATTATGTCAGCCGTCTAAGACTTGAATGACCTGAGTCATCTTTTGATATTTCCTGTAAATACCATATTCGTTAGCTTGCCCAAATGAGACAAACCACAGGCTAATAATAATAAAAAGAAATATGTCTTACAAGAAATCTGAAAAATAACAGTTACCTAAATATTTATTTACAGTTCAAAGCCTCCAAATTACGCAAGTAAAAATTATGCACTCGGTAAAGTGGATTTTACCATGTTGATAGGAGTTACGCAACTTCTGCTATGACTATGACTTTTTTTTAAATAATTGACAAACAATCATTTAGCGTCGTAAAAAATGGTATCGTACCGCCAATTAAAAAAGTAACACGAAAATTGTTTTATCCTAAGAGTCTTGTGGAGATTTTTATACAACGAGACGCGATATTGCGTTGCAGTAAATAACGCCGTTTCATGTAAGTAAACTTAATGCCAACGAGGCATTCTCTACCAGTCAACCATAAGGCTAAGCAGAAAAGTACAGTAGGCGGTGCGACAAAAATTAAATAACTTTCAAGTAATTTGACATAAAGATACAACAACTATAATTTAAGTAAATACCAAAAATCGATATGACCGAAATACAGTTAGAGTTAAAAAGTGTTTAGATTCAAAAATAAGTACGAATAGGTATTTTATTCATTCATATTAGAGCACATAATGGAATTCTATACTTAATGGGTATCCGAATTTGCGAAACAAAGTGTTGAAAACTCTTTTGTTTATTATCCAGTTTAAGTACGTCGGTTAATTAACCATTGTCCTGTTATTGAGCCCTCCAATTAGTATTAACGAAATCGACATAGTTTTATACATTGCACGGACTAACCTTTCATAAACTTACCTACATTCTTACACGAAGGAAACCCAAATTAATTGCTTCATGTTCGGTTGTTTTTATTGGCCGGAACTTAACTTTTATTTACCTAAGTATTTATTTCAAGCACTAGCTGTCCCAACAGACTTCGTTCTGTTGTCAAACATTTAGTGTCACGTGACAGGTAGTAACATTTACTAAGAGGAATCTAAAATTGATTTTTTTACTATATTCCCAGCATTTTCTCATGATTACTCACGTTTTAAACCTTCCCTCGACCATTACAAATATTTCAAAAACAAAATTAGCCAAATCGGTTCAGCCATTCCCGAGTTTTAGCGAGACTAACGAACTGCAGTCCATTTTCATAAATAGAGATATAACCTAAGAGAACATAACAGATTTTCTTAATGACCCAAACATGCTATTTTGTTATGAATGGTGTATTTGAGCATTGACATTTGCAAGAACAGGTATAATAACAGTTATTACGTACAAGAGTTTATTAATTGACAGTGATTTAAATCGTTATGGCCGTTATAGAACAGGTAACTGGCCGGATACAACTACACTATTAGCCAAATACTATCGAGTGGAAGTAAGCTAAATGTCAACTAGTTAGTGGTGACCACCGATTGGTGTAAAGCTCGTAGCACACTAGAAAAGCACAGCAACTGCACGGCTCCGACCCAGCAGTTATCTTGCCATTCAAATTTGAACCTTATGTTGTATGGACGCCAGCTGCGAATTTAATGGTATTGTAGTGGCGAGCTCACTGACAGCTCGCCGTTGGCGTTTTCATATTATTATTGCAAAATATATTCTAACATCACAGCTAAAGGTTCAAATTTGAATGGCAAGATAATTGCTGGGTCGGGTGCTTGTTGCCTAGTGTGCTACGACCTTAAGGTTCCCGTCCGGTCGCGCATTCTTGCGACGTGAATCACCAATAAGTATTTGCGTTTGCGCAATCCCAATGAGTAATACTCGCTTTACAGTGTAATTTTGAGAATTTTAGACCTCACCAAGAACGGCAAAATTTAGCAGCGGTTAATAATTTTCTCTATAGTCCGTTCTTGCATTTTATACAAACATTTTCACATAGTGCACTCTATATGTAGGGGAAAACAAGGCAAAACGGAACATACAGGAGAAAAAATGATTTTATTTTCCTTCTTCAAGAGGATATCTAATCAACAAAGTCAACCTTATACACATTGACGTAGGTACCAATTGATGAAATGTACATAAATAAGCATATTTTTAATTAGATTTAATCAGATAAACACGATAGGTAGAGATCGTCTAAGCTGAAATGACGCGACCACCCACCGCATCTGCGCAAATAAGAGTGCTTGCTTGTATGCGTAGATGCAGTGGAGGGGCGCGTCATTTCAGCTGAGACGTTCTTTATACACACACGTACGTTTGTGAATAAATACCTTAACGGGTTTTGACCCTTATATACTAATCAATTAGTGCCGGGGCTTGATAAAACTTTCATAATGGCAATAATTTTAAACACTAAACTATTAGGTATTCAACTTTTGATATACGAGTACCTACAAGGTAAGCAGGTACCCTGGCCTTACAGTAGGTAGCTGCCTCCTACAGTTACTACCTTGTACCACATCGTAACATATGTTTGAAGAGCATCTATTTTGCATAATTACTAATGTTGTACACAATAGTGCGTAGAAAGTGAAATCTTTGGAAACTCACTTGCGCCTTCTGTTTGATTTTAATTGCAGACTGTATCTGCGCCAAATGCTTGATTCAATAGCCATTTTCTATTTTTAGTAACATGTCCTTATGCAATTCAGCGACACACACTCTATGGTGCACTAATAGGTTAGGTGAAAATATACGTATACAATCGTTTCAGGCACAATGGTTTCGCCTGAATAAATGTAAACATAACCTCTATAAATAAAAGTGGATTGCTGTTCGTTAGTCTCGTAAAAACTCGGGAACGGCTGGACCAATTTGGCTACTTTTGGTTTTGAAATGTTTGTGGACGTTCAGGGTAGGTTGGAAATGTGAGTAAACATGAAGAAATGGTAGGAATATAGCAAAAAACACATTTTTAGCAAACGCTTCTACCAGTCACGTGACACTAAATGTTTGTCAATATAATAAAGTCTGACGGGACAGCTTACAGCAGTAAGGGTATAAATAAGGGGTTAACATGCAGACGCAGAAAAATACAAATGTTACCATAAGAACACACAAACTTTTGCGCTTTTTGGCCCAATACTTACCACTGCTCCAACAGTCTTCTAGCCAATCTGCAAGTGAAGCTTAGAAGTATGAGTAGTTATTAGACTTTAGAATGATAATTAACAAGATTAACATCTTGAATAACCTATGAATATCATCAGCAAAGCTACATCGTGAAGTGACGAAAGTTGACGCCTTCACGCGATGGGTGGGCGTCACTCAATATGCCATAACGCCTATAAGACATTAATCATAATCTCAAAGATGATGGAACAATGAAGAATCAGCTAGTTTAACGAAGGTTACAGCTAGAGACGATATTAATTTCCAATCTTATGAAGGTCTTTCAGTGCCTTATGATAGCGCAGCACTTCACACACAGTCATATTATAAAGGCTGACCTTTACAAAACCTGCCTTTTCAAAGGAGATTCAGAACTACTTATTCCTATGAAAAAAACGTCCAGGGCCCCAAGTCTGCTAATTTTAGAATGCCTCAATTGAATCGTAATTGAGTCTCAATAGTCTAATTAGACATATTTTTCATAGAAAATGAGTCAAATTAGCCGAAAAATATGTCTAATTAGCCGATTGAGACTCAGTTACAATTCAATTGAAGCCTTCTAAAATCAACAGACTTGGAGCCCTGGTCTCGCGCAACCTGCCTGCCTGTCAGATGAGGCGCGAATTGACAACGTTCCCCTAAATAATAATAATTAAGGAATCACTATGATACACGAATGAGAAGTATGTTGATGAATACTTGAAAACAAGAATTGATAGCAAAACTTTACCAGAAGCTTTCCTTTCTTCG
Source organism: Udea ferrugalis (assembly GCA_950022985.1). Taxonomy (NCBI): domain Eukaryota; kingdom Metazoa; phylum Arthropoda; class Insecta; order Lepidoptera; family Crambidae; genus Udea; species Udea ferrugalis. The sequence goes on from OX465521.1 coordinate 4,352,078, forward strand.
ACTCAGAGAAAGCATCAGTCTGTCAGCAATACTGTACGTACAACGCCATTGCAGCTTTTATTGACGCACAAAATGGTTTCAAAGGCATATTTAACTGGCAACAAGCTATTAGGTAATCTATCAATAGTAACATGCAACTTTCCTTAACTTTCGTCTTTTGCATTCACGAGACGGATAAGACCTCGTTTTACTTACGTTCATTATAGGCTCGTAGTTTATTGCAATTTTATTTGTTTATTGACGATTTGTAGAGTTTAATAATTAAAAAGCAAATTAGTCTATGATACTAGCTGTCCAAATTCTGGCCTGTCTTCTATGGAGACGCGTGCTTATGGGTACGTATTGTGTAAAGATTGAATTCGTTATAAACACACAATTAACAATCACAGCTATACATTTTAAACATATTATTTAAATTGATGCTTCCATCGGTTTAAATAATTATGTGTTTAAATTGTGAATCACTACAGCGATTTGGGTATTCTAGAGAAACGTCTACCAATGTCACTAAAAGACATTCCTCACTGTGCCATCATGTAGTGAAGTTAAGATATTTTTAAAAATGCAGATAGTCGAATGATTCTTGACATTTATTATTGAATATTTCACCATTTTGCTTAAAAATTCATAAAAGAATCCACGAGAATAATATAATCCAGTGAGAAGTCTGCCAATAAAGTCTCATAGTACGAGCTCTCCCTCTACCAAGATTTTTAAAGTCCTCAGTAGAGTTAAAGCTGTAATTTATTTGTAGATAAATAACTTCTTGTTGTAATTTGACGGTTGAAAATGCTTGCTGTCATTATTTTGTGATCTTGAGATTTGATTGCGGAAACCGTGATCCAGCATTTCTTAACTACCCTTTAATTAGGGTTGTGTACCTAATTCTGCTGGTTGTCAATAGAATTGTAAAATTTACGTTCACATGATTTTCACATTACTGCAATGCCTCCTTACTTAACGTATTTTTAGGTTTTGGGTAGTCACAGCTAGGCCAGTTATCAAAATTTGTACATGGCTCGATTAAAGTACAATTAAGTACTTATCTCGATAGGTTCTTTACAAGTCAGTGAAGGGGTGTTCAAGACCGTGTCTTCAATCGTAAGATAATGACATGCCGAATTAAATAGAGGCGTTATCCAGTGTACTCGTATTAGTAGGTAAATTATTCAAGCGTGAAAATTAATGAAAGCAGTCTGAAATGGTACGTGTTCAAGTAAGTCAGCAAGCTTATCAACAGCGTATACACAACAAGGTAGCGTGAGCGCTATCGCGTTTTCGAACGGGTCCGCCGAACAACGTAACGGTTCTCAGACTGAATTACGTTGGTGACTCACGATACCGGGCTGGCACGTTACACTACTGAACGAATTCGAGAATAAACGGGAAATACGACTGTGGCTCTGGAAATTGAGAGTATTTTATTGTGTTGCTTTTACTCAATTCCTTAGGTGTTTGGATTTGAGGCTGCTTAAATGCAAATATTAACCACCTTATTCATAAAAACCAACGGAACGCTGCAGCATTGATTTAGCTTTTGATGTGTCTTGTCACTTACCCACGAATGTCGACAGCATCAAGAGTTGAAGAGACAAAACATTACAAAAGTAAGATAAGAGCTTTCTGCTGTTAATCAATAAGGGTTTTTTTAAAATTCAACCTGATGTGTCCCACTGCTATGCCTGTTATGGGCCAATATTTCCCATTCACTGGAGTGATGCCTCAAGTCGTCACGCCATCGTTTACGGGGCCTTCCTCTGCGGCGATGTCCATCTGTAGGGCGCCATTGTCTGGTAATATGGGTCCATCTATCTGGATTCATCCTGCATACATGGCCTGCCCAGTTCCACTTCAATTTGGCATTTAAATAAGGGGTTTAACCTTTTTAAATAAGAACCTAGTTCTTAGTTATTTTTATATCAAAATATATCAATAACAGGCTGGCTGCCTTTCTACCAATAACAAAGCATGCTGCTAGCGATTATTAAAACGTAGTCATTTGACTAGAGGATTTCCGCTACTTCGGCCTACTCTGGGGGAAACAGACGTTAAAACAGACCTTAAATTTAAGTTAACCACTTAATTTAAATCATGGTCAATGGGACACGAGAATGTGAAAGAGCTTTTTATAAATATACCTTTCACGAATAATATTATAATGCTCGTTTTTACCTTTTTTTCGCATGACACAGTCTCGAACCTTATGTAATTTGGCTTATTGTGCCTAAAATATTTAGTAGATATATAACATTAAAAATTAACTTCCGTATTTCGAATATACGAAATCGTTTATTCGTTTTAGCGCTAACGGTAATTGTTTTCTAAATTGTCAGTGCTAACCTTTACGTCAGAGTCTAGGCACTCTGCGTGTTATCGGATAAAACACGCAACTTGGTCCTTAGGGAAGTGATTCAAAACTTTATTGTATTTATTTTCATTCAATTATAGGAAATTTCTCGCTCTGCGAATGCGCTTCAATGACCTCCAGTGCTTGTACAGGTGTAAACAACTTAGATAATATTTGTGTTATGGTAAAATTTGCGGCTAACTCCCCAGTTACGGAAAACACCGAAGCCAGCCGGATAACTTTGATAGGTTCACCCCTTACCACGTTGTATTTAGAATAAGCGCGGCGAAATGTGCAATTGCAAAAACGTGTATTGGTAATAATGATACATAAATTCCAAAATGCTCAGTATATGGTGTTCAATAAAACTTTGGCTCAACATGTTTTACCATGACAGGTGTACAAAGATCAAAAAATTTGTTACAGGCACAAAAATAAACAAAAATCATAAAAATATTCAAAACATCAAAATAAACATTTAATCGAGAAATTAAGCCATTTTCATACATTCAAATATGAAATTAATTAATTCACAATGCAAAAAGAAGCAGACATTTTTACAATGTTATTCATCTTAGCTATCGTCATCGCCAGCCCTACTCCCGCGCATTGTTAGGTTACGCTCACATTGACATCATAAATGTTTTGCCTCAATACGGCTAGAAACTAATAAGCCAAGGCGGAAATATCACGACTGAATCACACGGCTAATTGCTTTCCCATATTGTAAATGTTAATGACATTATTTATTTCAAAGGAATGTAGGCGATTCCGGCGTAAAAAATAGTATTTTGTACATATTGTTTACAATTTTATAAATGTTGCAGCTTTAGGTAGGAAAAATGCTTAATAATATGAAACTACCTGAATTGGAATTTGATTTTCTAAAATCTGAAACGTAAATTAGACATTTGCTTGCAAACAAATTTGAACGTGTGACTTCAAGGACTCCGTTTCCTTTGCCCGTGATCTACTAAAGTTAAGTATTCCTCTGCCACGCATTTTTCTTTCAAGTTCAAACCTAATTTAACGTACTTAATTACGTTATTACTCGTCACAAAACAGCAAAATAGTGATTGTTATAATTTGACCGTGTGTACAAGATAGTATGATTATGTACTAGAGCGTGAACGAGACAGATAGGATAATGTTGCGCAGTGTCGTCTCAAACTGTTAATGCTTAGCTCAGGTGTTCGAAATTCTGATTTCGGGTGACACTTTTTTAGCACAAGTAACCTATCTACGTCTTTTTTATTATAATGTCATTGATTAGCACTTTCCGCGTTTTGCATGCATGGTCGGATACACTCGCGCGGTTGCAGTGATTGCTCCAATCAACTTGAGTTTATTTACATAACTGACTCGTCATTGTTATTGTAGTGCCTTGTTGTTCTTTTCCTTCTAATCTACAAAGGGTCGAGAAGCAGTTATTATTTTCTTCAATTTATTGTACTTTAAATACTTTGATTACCTCAGAAATTATGCTATTTGAAAAGGATTGTCATATCACACAAAGCATAGAACAGCAAGAGCTAAGGTTATGCAAAATGTTTATGCCAGTTGCTCTTCGAGGATCATTTGCACGGTCTTAAACCCAAAGGCATTTTATCTACACCAAAGGGAAACCGCCGAGAACCTTTGACAACAACTGTTGCTAGCAGACGAGATAACTGCACAAGTCAGGGACATATGTTTTTCTGTCTATAAGTTACTTGCATGCTTAAAATGTATAATTGTGCTTTGACTATTACCAGTTATGTGTTCCTAAATGAATAAACTCAAGGCGATTCCACGATTTAACTCATGGCACATGAATTTTAGGAATAAACGATCAATGCTGTGTTTCTAAATAGAGCTAAATAGAATATAAAGGAGTTAAATACTAAATAGAAAATAGGTACCTATCGTACATCGGCCTTTTTGCGCCACGATGGCCGGTGTCCTATTAACCTGTGCAATGTGCATATTACGATTTCAATTCTGAAAACTATTACAATAAACTGTAGCGAAATAGTACCTACTGAAACACAGTTTATGGCTTGGGTGATTTTTAACATAGTTTTTTTCTGTTATTCACTCTACTAATAGGTAGATAATTAATCATTTAGGTATATAGGCTTTAATTGACTGATAAACAGTAACAGAACTTAAATTGTTGCATTCATAGTAGATTCCAGGCCATACTGACTTCATATTTCGGCATCTCATTACTTCTGATATTTAGACTTTACAATTCCGGTTACTACGAGTACTATTGGCTGCAGTAAAAATCAAAATCACCTTAAAAAGCATCGCTCTTGTCTGCGAAGCAACCTCTTTACCTGGATTTAGCCAGTATCTTAAAGTCTTTATACCTACGACATGACTTTTGTATTTTCCGGTAATAGCGCCATGGAGGTATAGGACAGGTAGTTAATACTACTAAAAAATGGTGGACTACCTACTTATATTTAAAAACCATCATAGAAGGAAATACAGCAGGACATAGTTCCAATACTTATTATTATTTGAAGAATATTTTCATGGGTTTTCAACAAGTAAAGAAGATTGATTGTGAAACTAAAGACCATTTCTAACAATTATAGTCGTGCGTCACTCCATAATGACTTGTTACTAAATTCAGTAAGCTTTGTATGACAGACTTGTGCCATCTTTTTCATAACGTATCATAAACATGCTTCCCTCACCTGGACTATTTCGTACTCTTACCATAAATGTGGTCCTCACCAGGAACATTCACCTGAAAACTGAAATTACACTTTATATTTTAACCACTACATACCTACTATACAAGCTCGATGGCTTGACGAGCATTTCGCTGTAATGTGATTATCAAGTTGCGCACTTTACCCAATGTTCGTTCATCATCCCTCATAAATGTAACCCTGAAATCTGTAATGTTACAGGTACTTGGTTTATTTTTGTGCAGTGCCTCTGCTCTCGCTGATGTATTGCTCGACTCAGTCAACGTTTAATTACAAGCAAATCTAGATGGGGAACACCTTTAGCCTTTTTGACGAATTTTAAAAATCAGTAATTACTTACTGCCTGCGATTATTCGTGACTAAGTAAGATACCTATATGGTAAATTGCACTCGCGTAGGCAGTTTCAAAGATAGCTCAGAGACAATGTTTAAGGAATTGTAAGTTGTTGTTAGGTATCTGTTTATGGACCAAATGCTGTTTTTAAACGGTTTTATTTAGCTCACCCCGTTTGTTTTATTTATTCTTGGGTCAAATCTAGTAATTCAAATTTCACCCTCTTCCTGTCAACCGATTAATCTGAAATTTTGTATACACTTTGGATTTTGGTGACAATACAATTATGTTTATTCATCATCATTATAAATTCAAGATGGCCGCCGCTACAAAATGGCGGATAATTTATGTTTTATATTTTCCCATCAATATGGGTATCAAATGAAAGAGCTCAACAAGCAGAATACAATATACTATAAAAAAATGAAATCCAAGATGGCGGCCGCTACAAAATGGCGGATAACGTAGGTTTGATCAATCCCATCAACATGGGTATCAAATGAAAGGTCTCAACAAGTAGAATACAATTTACTATGCAAAATTGAAATATAAGATGGCCGCCGCTACCAAATCATCATCATCATCATCAGCCTGTTGTAGTCCACTGCTGAACATAGGCCTCTGCTTTTGCACGCCACTGTACTCGATCTTCGGCTGCTCGCATCCAGCTCCTGCCAGCCATTCTGCGCAGATCATCACTCCACCTTGCCTGAGGACGTCCTACACTACGCTTGTCGAGACGCGGTCTCCACTCAAGAACACGTTTACTCCAACGTTTGTCGGTTCTACGGCTAACATGGCCAGCCCACTGCCACTTCAGCTTGCTAATCCGGTGGGCTATGTCGAAAACCTTGGTTCTCTGCCGTATCACCTCATTTCTGATTTGATCTCGCAGAGAAACGCCGAGCATAGCCCACTCCATAGCCCGCTGAGTGACTTTAAATTTGTGGACCAGCCGTGCCGTTAGTGTCCACGTTTTGGCTCCGTATGTCATGACGGGTAGGACGCACTGATTAAAGACTTTTGTCTTTAGGCACTGTGGGATCGACGATGTGAAAACTCGACGTAGCTTTCCAAACGCTGCCCAGCCCAGCTGAATTCTTCTATTCACCTCGTCCTCGAAGTTGTTTCTACCTAACTGCAATGTCTGCCCGAGGTATACATATTTTTGAACAACTTCGAGAACGGCGCCGTGTATCGCTATCGGTTCCGGTAGTACATGTTCATTGAGCATGACCTTGGTTTTGTCCAAGTTCATCCGTAGACCGATGCGCACAGAAGAGTCAGCCAGGTCATTCAGCATCTGTTGTAGGTCCTGCAGCGTTTCTGCCACGATGACGATGTCGTCAGCAAATCGCAAGTGAGACATGTACTCGCCATTAACGTTGATACCACGTCCTTCCCAGTTCAGCGTCTTGAACATATCCTCCATTGCATTTGGGAACAATTCCGGGGAGATAACATCCCCTTGTCGCAAACCTCGATGCAACGGTATAGGACTTGTTTGCTGATTCTGGATTTGGACGGACATAGTGGCTGCTTCGTAAAGACATCTCATCACTTGGATGTATCGCCAATCTACACGGCATCGCTGCAGGGACTCCAGAACAGACCAGATTTCAATCGAGTCAAAGGCCGCACCGTGTGGATGTGGTCTATGGTGCCGTATTCGCTCGGAAACCCAGCCTGCTCCGGTGGTTGGAATTCGTCGAGTCTTTGCGCAAGACGGTTCGTGATCACTCTTGAGAACAGCTTATAGACGTGGCTTAGAAGGGAAATGGGTCGATAGTTCTTCAGTAGGGTTTTGTCTCCCTTTTTGAAGAACAGGACGACCACACTTCTACTCCACGCCTCTGGAGCTCCACGCCGCTACCAAATGGCTGATAACATTTTTTTATCAATCACACCAATATGGGTATCAAATAAAAGGGCTTGACAAGAAGAATACAGTGCACTATACAACCTCAATATTTAAGATGGGCGCAGCCACTAAATGGCGTATAATAATAAGATTTAAATTTAGAAATTGAACCTGTAATTTAGGTATCTGATTAATCCAGCCTAAATCCACCACCCAAGTCAAGATTTTGTTAGTTTTCAGTTTTTATTTCGCATTCTGTTTAATTCATTTAGTGCTTCGTTATTGCAAGGTTTCTTGCCCGTTAGTTTATTGTTTGAAGAAAGTCAAGCCCACGTGGCTCTTAGTAGAGTAAGATCTTTGCAGGGACTACGTATAGAGGAGTTGGACTGCAATAAACTAACGGGAAGAAACCTTGCAATAATGAAGCACTAAATGAATTAAACAGAATCCGAAATAAAAACTAAAAACTAGAAAATAAAAATAGGTAAAAAAGCTTTTTAAGTTAAACGGTTTTATGTTAAACATGCATTACAATGTTTTAGATAAATGTACTAAAAACCAAAAAATAATGAAATAGATACAGTCGTGGGAATTATAAACATATGCATAGACTAGACTAAAATAAAACCGTGGGGCACGTCAATTGTCTACAAATTATCGACTTAATGTGCGATAGAAGAATCGTTTAATTCGTCGTTAGGCAGTTGGCCCGCAGACGGTAAGGAAATTACTTACTATTTTCTTGCTCATGGAAATTCCAATAGTTAGTAACTCCATGTAAATAAAAGAGATGTTTCAACTAGTTTATCGTTGGACATTCACACTGCTGGCTGGCGAGGAATCGCTTCACAGCTCGTAGTTTCTCTTTATTAATCGACAAAACATATGATAAAAGTACTACTCGCTCACCACTATGAAACCCTAAAACTCGCTTATAATCAAGCTTGCTAGCTTGTTTCCACATTCTAGCCCTACTTATCACACGTCCATCGTTGTCGGTTGAACAACTGCCTAATTATAGTGTAACATTCCAAAACAAACATTTTAATCAACGATTGTAGACAAATTGACTTGCCCCACGGTTTTATTTTAGTCTAGTCTATGCATATGTTTATAATTCCCACGACTGTATCTATTTCATTATTTTTTGGTTTTTAGTACATTTATCTAAAACATTGTAATGCATGTTTAACATAAAACCGTTTAACTTAAAAAGCTTTTTTACCTATTTTTATGTTCTTTGAAGGATTTTCAAAGTGCGTCTAATTGCATCTTAAATATCATAGTTGAGGTGAGGCCTGTGCCCAGCAGTGGGGCGTATGTGAGTTGTTTCTTTGTCATTATTTACCTACATCTTGGAATCGCATTTAAATAGAAAAACCATCCTGGAAAAGTCGCAATCTAATGGATCCAAACGAGGAGAAAACATAAGAATCTGCATTTTCTTCTTTTACAATTCAAGCGGAGAAAAGATTGAAATGACAAACCATCCTTGTGAGCTAGAAACACTGCTCGTGGTAATTCCTGAGCCAATTAAGTAAGGATTCACTGGGTAGCTAACAATATTTCTTCAGGATGACAACTTTCAGACTATGATCATGTGTTCGTAATTTTAACGCTGACTTTCAAACTGAGACAATGGTTTTACAGCATGTCTCAGTAATACCTGTACCAATGTGTCTACCAGTGGTTGAGTCACATTATGTTTGTATACTGTGTATTTATTTATTATTTCTATTATAGTATTTGTTTGATAAATTTTTTGACAATTTGAAAGCACTTGTAACAGGTCTATTTAAATAAAGATATTTCTGATTCTCATTCAATGACAGCGTTAGGGTTAAATTGCAAGGGAACTGCCAACAGTGGAACATCAGCGCGCGCGCAGGGTCGGCGACCCTCGGGCGCCGGCCGCGCATACCGGCGCGGGCTAAAATAGCCCTGTATAGCCTCCGCACGCATTCTCCATTCCCGATAGGGTTGAAGCTGTAAGGCGCTCTTTTTTCTAGTATTACAGCCACAAGAATGATAAACCCAAGTTTTCTTCCAAGGAACTTCAACTTCCCTTGACCCTCTCTCACCCTCTCTAAAATGCTTATACTTATACATAATGTGGCTGCAATGGTAAAGTCACATTATCGGAATCAGAAGGCTGTTTTCTACTCAGAAGAACCAAAGAAACTCAGCAGTTACTCTTTTAAATCGTCCAATGTTTTACAGTACAAAGTGAATGCATGAATAAACCTAAACAAACCAGGAAGTTTAGACGGAAAGAGTCACGTGACCCTTTCATGGCCATCATTTTAAAATAAAAACTATTGACAGAACTTGACTTTAGAATACCTAACACACTTTCAGGGCTTATTATGGGATAATGACCATTTCTTAGGGCAGATTTTTCAATAGTAATATAAAATTGACAACACGACAGTTTTGAAATGTTTAATGAGAAAACGGCATTTTGAAGTTAAATAATAGGTATTGGTAGGGGCCCTCACAAGTAAACTCTAAGTAGTTTGTGTGCAAACATATTTTCACGCTGCTTATAACACTAATAACTATTACCCACGCCAAGAAACTATCGCCATCCGGATATGATTATTGTCTTTACGCCTCTCGCTTCCGCCATTATACGCAACCATAGATAATACGAGATAATACACAAACGCAACCCTAATGGCCGCACAATGTCCGAGCACAGTATAAACCATACAGTAGGCTATCTAAGGCCGCCCGCCGAGTTATTAGCCTAGCGTGCACACAGACACGCGGCACAGCCCGTCCGTACTGCCGCCTCCCTATGCCTCCCTATTTTATGCTAGTGTGTGCGTGAAATTGCGTGTACGTGATATCGCGACACGGCGCGCGACGCGCACGCACACATTCAAACCGAGAGTGGCACGTTTGTATGTAGATGTTCTACTGTATGGTTTATACTGTGACAATGTTCGAGTAACATTATGGACTTGCGCACACGCAGTTTTATTGCCGAAGCGACGCAGATTGATCGGAGAACGCGAACTTTTGAGGAGAAAATCCTGTTTGTGGCGAGTTTAAAAAGACGTTCCTCTAGGAGAGATGCACGATTTAGACGTGGGGAATAAAACGAGCTTTAGAAAACAAAGACGAGTTTTTGCTTCTTTAGATGTACAAAGCAGCAGTGTGGAGGGATTCTGTACACCTATTTCCAATTCAGACGATTCATGGTCATTGTCTTCATACATGAAATTTTATTACCTCGGGGCTTTTTTTAGGGGTTAGGTATGACAGTGAAGAGTACCTACGACGTTAGCTTAGAGACGGGCTAAAACTTTTTTTTTCCGTTCTGGTCTGGAAATACGACACTACGATATAATTAAATACACATGCAGTCGTACATACTTATGCAGTGATGGACGTTACTGTCCAATATTATCAAGCAGCGCCTCCCGAATAATTTCAGTAAGGGTGGTCACCCATCTCATAACACGAAGTTTAACATCGGTGAACCTCACCGTCAGCCTCTGTCTTCTACACCGTTTGAGATATGGCCATTGGCCATTATAATATTTACGAAACAATATTCCATCAGATAAAATACTAAGATTTTTATCTATTAGATCTCATAACATCTAACAGTCACAGTCAATCAATCTTTCAAATCCTTCACGGTTTCAACACTGAACAGTCTATTTATTATTTGAAGTGGTAATTACTAAATAGACGCGCTTGTTGAGAGCGTCGTGGCCCAGTGGATAAGCACTCTGGCCCTGAACCCGATGGTCCCGAGATCAAATCTGGCCGGGACACACCTACTTTGTGTTCATTGTACAATTTGCGGCTAACTCTCAGGTGATGGAAAACACCGATATATAAACCCAAGCAACCCGAATAACGGCGGTAGGCTCGTCCCTTACCACGTTGGGTTTAAATTACCTCGGCGAAATGTGGGCTTCTGAATGTTCTGTTCACCATGACTGCAACAATCAGTGTGCCTCTGGCTGACCCATTAGTGATATAGTCGTGAGGTATGTTATGTTAGTTATATATTTTACTAAATAGCCAGTCACACTGTGGACGTGCTAACTCGGAGTGGTATGTGGAGGACGCGTTGCATAAGATGGGTGCGCGTGCGCCGCCAATTGTTTGACTCGCGTCGATTAGTTGACACGCTTTGAAAAGTCAGAAACTTGTTTGTTTTTAGTTAAACAAGAGCTAACTTTAGGACACGACATAATTTTGTAGGCCAATAGGTCCAATTTTTTTAAGATTTTTCAATATTCTCAAGTAAAATACCTACTGATTCAAAGCTGAAGAGATTCATGGAGATGAGAAAGACGGTTCGATTAATATAAGAAAATTAGAGTCCGACCGAAACTGGTTTTCCGGCCGAAACCGAATGTTCGGCCTAGGCTTCAGTTTCGGCCGAAACCGAAACCGAAACCGAAACTCACGTGGTCAAGTATAAAATACCTACAAATACAAAATTCTGAAGAATTTTACTCATTATTCTGCTAATAACAACAAAACTAAGTTACATACTCTTTTCTTTTCAACACAAGATCCCACCGCTCTGGGCAAAGGTCTCCCCCAAATTTTTCAATTTACCCTTGTCTTTTGTTCAAGTCAGCCATTCGCCAGAGTAATGTCACACCATCGTTTTTTAGGCCTCGTCTCTCAGTAATATATCAGTCTTTGAGGCGCCATTGGGTTGTGATTCGGGCTGGATGCATCTTACAGACTGCTCAATGCTCACTCTCATTTTGTCAGTTTGGCGACTTTCTGGCCTAAGTTTTGATCGTCAGTTTTGGCACGGATTTTATGTCTGTATGTTTAATGCCTAACACACTCCACTCCATTACCCTTTGACCAATTCCGAGCTTTGTCTTAGGGTGTTCCATGAGCAACCAGGCTTGTGCACCGTTTGGTAGGATGGGCAGAATGCAAACGTCGAGAAGTTCTCACTTTAAAGATAACGGAAGGTGGCACTTCATTTATTTGAGCTAGGTGATTCGGCATTCAATTGCCTCATAAAAGACTATCTTTTTTTTCGGGGGGAATTGGACTGGACTGGTTATGGACGATCCAGAGGGCGGGTCTCTGGGGGAAGGCTGGGTATGTGTGAGGCTCGCCTGCCGTGAGGCGGCAGACATTACTCACTAAACAGCCTGCTTCAGCGCGTATCCAGAGGTCCCCGTGATCTCAAGAACGCTGTGCCGGTGGACCCCTGGCGCGTTATTTTAACCAGCCCACCTTAAGGGGAGTTACTCCCCTCTACACCCGCCAGTGTGTACGGCGGTGTTAGGTCACTCTTACACCACCGCCGCCCTTCCTCGGGGCCACTTGGAATGGAGGCACATAGCCCCCGTGGTGTGCACTCCCAGTGACCCGAAAGGCCCCCTTTTAGTCGCCTCTTACGACGGGCACGCGGTAATTGTGCCAAAATCCTAACGCCCCATACCACAAGGCGAAAGGAGACAATTTGGCCCAAGTTAATATACTCATCAAAGTTGCATTGTCTGCCGTCTTCCACTTCCTTACTTTGTGTGCCGTTTGTCGTCAGTTGCGTTTTCATCTGGTTCATCACCAGACCAATGTGATAGCACGCTACACTTAGTTCTTTGAACATTGTCTGCCCTGCCACTCGTCGGATGTGTTGGCGAAAATCACGATGTCGTCGGCGTAACGATCGGTCGATTACTTTAATTCGACATCGACTTCTTCATTAGACCAGGGCCTTGCCAACTGCCTTAAAACTTTCTCCAATGCGATAGTAAATAATCTGAGTGATCCAATATTGAACTATTTACATCATTCAAGTACAGAAACGAAACGAAAACTCCATCAACAACCACAAGTACGACGTCCAACTCTGAACATCAGGACTCCCCCTTGGATTTCCAGAGCGGCTAGTAATGGGTGCCCACATCCACCCAAACCGTGCGATATCTATCAGGTCATTCTCCTTCTTTGCTTGTGGGAGTCCCACGCTGCGTTTGGCTTCAAACGAAATCCACTCGAGAACTTTTCGACCCCAAACTGATGGCCCAGTTTGCAATGTGCCCTGCCAACTGACACTTCAACCTACTTCCCTTAGTGCCCAACCGTGTTGGATGCAACGATTAGCCTCTTTCTCGAAGGTGGACCTGCCTACTTGAATCATTTGGCCAAGACATACTCGTCGACAACTTCGAGAATCGAGCTCCCAACAGAACAGTCTCAACGAAAACTTACATATTGTAATCAGTTCCGTCAAAACAATACCTGTAAAGTTTTGCGTCTGGCGATTACGCAATGACCAATTTTTGTGTTTCTACGGAGCCATCCGAATGTCCCACGACAATTCCCGAAGATTGTGGAGGACGTTGCCGCGAGAAACGAAGTTATAACGAGCGCACGACATCTTCCGAAATGAGTTTCGGTTTCGGCCAAAGTTTCGGCCGATTTTGGCCGAAACCGAAACTCTGGCCGAAACTCAATTTTTTGGCCGAAACTGGCCGAAACCGAAACCGAAACCGAAAGTTCGGTCGGACACTAAAGAAAATTAAATTAGAGAATGCAGTGCCAAAACCAGAGTCTGTCAACTGTAGACTGAACATAATTCCAGATTCCTAATGGGTTTGTCAGAGGCACACTTATTGTCGCCGTCATGGTGAATGGAACATTCAGAAGCCCCAATTTGGTCAAGGGAATTCGAAGCGCAACGTGGTAAGGGGCAAGCCTACCGCCGTTATCCGGGTTGATTGGGTTTTATATCGGTGTTTTCCATCACCGGATAGTTAGCCGCTAATTATGTAAACAAAGTAGGTGTGTTTCGCCCAGATTTGATCTCAGGACCATCGGGTTCCGAGCCAGAGTGTTCAGAGAGAGCTGCCTCTCGGGTTGTAGACTGAACGGTAGTTTTATTGTAGAGATTACCTAACTATCCATATATTTTAATAACTTTATCGAATCTTAACTTGAAAACATAAGTAACTGTATCCGTGATGATTATTTCGTTTTCAGGTTATTATTATTATATGACAAAAACTCTAATATGATGTAGTCACGACTTGCTCAGATTCGACACACTCACATTACCAACATGATTTTATGTAACATTTACAACAAACGTTCGCAGTCACAACAAGAAATGATTGTGATAAATCCGTTACCTTCCAGGCGGGATCTACAAAGGCGGTTGCCTGCTGCGTAGGCAATATAAAACTGAATATTAACATACAAAGAGAAGTCGCCCACACACTGCCGCATACAAGACTTGTCACCGATTTACGAGTTATTCAATATCTACGTGGAATGTCTGATGGTAAAGCCTTCAAGGATGTAAGTCCTTTGCGAAGCCACTCGAGTATTTTGTAAGATGTCGCTTGAAGCGTTTTGGCTTTAAGCGACTCAAGTAGATAAAGGTATTTCTAACTGACTTGAGATAGTAGCTTAGAATTGGTTTAAAAACGTAAGTACCATATTTTTCTCAAGCTCTTTTTAAGGACTTCAATTGTGATCACATATTTAAGAATTTAAGTTAATACTTTACTAACGAGCTGTAAATTAGTATAGTAAATTTTAAGAGAAGCAAATGAACTAAAAAAACTTATTGTTTTTATTTAACGGAGGATGAGAGGGAAAGGTAGGCCGTTGCCCAGTAGTGGGCTCCCAACAGCTATTTGAAATAAATGTATTACATTTAAGTTGATACAACGACTAGTCCAAAGGCACCGGCAAATAATATTCGCAATGTCCAACCAACTTAAAAAAACTGACCGTGAACTTGACCTATTACGATAAATACTAAAACCTCGATAACTTTTCACAGCAAAATTCAATTTAATAAGACACGAGACAATAGCCTCACGGCAATTAGCTAGTTTTCAATACACGGCACGCAATGGTAACAATTTTGACCGACCAAATTTGAAAGATGATTGTTAAAAAGGGGGCCAAGTGGTGTCACGGTAATAATATTCAATGACAGTAAGAAGGTGTTGCGTTCGCGAATTACCATAACTCCTCATGCAACTGACCGGTACCACAGTATAAACCATACAGTAGGCTATCTAAGGCCGCCCGCCGAGTTATTAGCCTAGCGTGCACACAGACACGCGGCACAGCCCGTCCGTACTGCCGCCTCCCTATGCCTCCCTATTTTAAGCTAGCGTGTGCGTAAAATCGCGTGTGTATGATATCGCGACACGGCGCGCGACGCGCACGCACACATTCAAACCGAGAGTGGCACGTTTGTATGTAGATGTTCTACTGTATGGTTTATACTGTGCCGGTACAGCACATTGAGGTGAGGGTCTACTGCTTAAGACAATAACGCTGATGAGTAATGGCATTTCTGCTGGCAGAGTTGACACACCGGTCTGATCTCTTGTTAGAGAACTGGATAAACGTGATGCAACTCGGCGGAATATTGTTATTGTTTCTGTCTTGTAGAGTGCTTAATATCGTAATGATTAATTGTAAGTATTACATTTTGTTAAATATATAGTAGTTTTTACCAGTATTTTCTATCTTTCTTTAGTCGGTTTTGTTAGAACATAAAATAAATACTTATTAAAACATTAGGAATGTTTATTATTGTGTTTAACATTTCCATGCAGTATATTTACTAATGATCTGAAAACCAGAAAAAGACATTTGGTCGTCTTGGCATCAGGCAGGAATCGGACCCCGGATCGGCCGGTATGTTAATAGTCTCGGTTAGTGCAGTCGCCCGGGTGCGAAAGTTGCGGGTTCGAGTAAACATTAGGAAGCTGACAAAACTCCAATTTAATCGTCTATTCGCTTCACCTTGAATCAGTATTCTCTCTCGTTTGTATGAGAATCATCATCATCATCAACAGCCACATGACTTCCACTGCTTAACATAGGCCTACCCCATGTATGGGAATAATTTTCTAAATATTAGACGGCTTAGTTTTTTAACTCAAACGATCACAGTCGCGAAGATATTGAGATTTACAGGCGGATAAAATCAAATTGCGGTGAAACATTCAGTGAAGTGTGCACTGAGAATGATAAACCTGATTCTATTCAAGAGAACGACGTCTGTCGGAATAGCTGCAACACATATTAGTTTATTGCTGATCCTCTTCATTAAACTTGTTCATACATATTAAGTCCCTAGAAGAGCTTGCTTGAATAAAGTACACTCTTTATGCTAACACTTAATATTATAATTTACGAAGATTAACATCTGCTGTTATTAGACCTATCAATATGCAGTTAATATGAAAAGTATGATAAATATTCTAGCCATTACACGTTTAAGATGTATCTAGGAACAGGTTTGTCATCAGACCTAACCAGTTGAACTAGACCTTAGCACCGGTATCGTGCATCTAGAATAAGTCTACGATATGCAAAGCAGGGAGTCAGTTTAGCTAATTTGTTTAACTACTGAAAGCGGGTAATGACAGCGCTTAAGCACATCTGCAATTTAAATGCGCGATCGTGTGCCTGACAAGTTCCAGTAACGTCCGAGTCATGGACAATAAATTACGCAAGTACCTAATCACTATGTTTAAAGGGTTAACTGCCTCAACACGATTTGGCTTTCAAATGCTCACTCACTCATTTGATATAAGATTTTTTCCTTTATTATAGCAGAGAGCAAGTTTCCTTGGTAGAGAGAAAGATAGAAGGAAGAAGAGAAATAGGGAGAGCTAAAAGTAGGTATTTGCAACAAGTACAGGAAAAGGCAAAAGTCATGTTGTAAAAACTAAAGATGCTAGCAGAGTCCCGAGAGGAATAGCGCTTGCTCGCAACTGACAATAGCTTGATAAATAATGAATCACATATAAACACTAGGTATCCCAGAATCTGGTCTTGAGTTTCTTGCTTCAAAGTTTAACAGCTTTTACATAACAAAAACTATAATAAGCATAAGCCTAATCATTTTCACTAAATTTTCACGTGACCACAAATAATCCAAAAAAACTTTGCCATGACCAAAATTATTCTGTACAAATTTAGCAAAGTATTCAATTAGTAGGTACAAACAAGACACAATTAGCACATTGAAATATATTCAAAGAGCGTGTCAAGAACGCGAATCGACTATTTTAATCAGACGCGTTCGACGAAGTCCATTGTTTACATTTCACTGATTTTGATCTCGTGTGAACCTTTTCTGCATACTGACACAGTGATGTGTCTGAAAGAAAGATGAGGCACCGAGGGAACAATCGGGTTCACACGGAAACCTCACAGCTCGGGTAAATGCTAGGTCTAGTTCAAGAAGCAATGACAAGTTCAGCTAGAAAAATCCACCTAGTTATGTGCAGGTAAAATACCTAGTAAATTGAAAAAAAAGGGAAAAGGAAGCCTTTGGGATAGGCATCTGCCTAACTCTTACACGTAAGAGTTCGGTAAATAAGGGTGTCACTGGAAATATAAGGGTTATACCCAGACCAATCGATCGATCGATTGCTGGGCAACCTACTTTATCTCGATTTTTGGTCATTTGCTTAAAATATTTTTTTCGTAGGTACCAGTCATTTTTACTGTCTTTTCGTCAGGACAAAGATTGACCGGGAATAGACCACCTAGTTAACGCACAACAAATAGCATTCAGAGATCACCTTTTACTGGCAGTACACGGTCTAGCAAGCTGCAGTGGACTTTACCTACCTATGAGCTAAGAGCGGATGCATGCAAGCAACAAAGGAAAGTAATTAGGCATGTAATTAACTCGCTCAGTAAGCTTCGATGAATTTCGATTCATTAACTGATTAAATTATTAATAATTATGTGTGTGCGTTGTTTTTACAAATCTACTTTTACTCTTTCGTAGACAATTAACCAGGAATTCCTGAAGATAGTTTTGAAGTTCCTTCTAAGCAGTGTAAAAGCTTATTGTCTCTGATTTCGAAATACTCGATAGTACGAGGTATGGGAAAATCCTGTAATGACTTATGATGATTAATCACGCTAAAAATGTTAATTAAACCATCCGCGTGGAATTCGGTCACATCGCCCTTAGTCGAACTTATTATAAGCCCATATTTCTCGATATAAACTACTCTACATCATTCATAATATTAAGTATGGATGTAATTATAGATTATTAGATACAAACAAGTTGTCTAGAGTGTAGGTAATAAAGTATGCAACACATTAGATTTATGAAAAACCATTACAAAATTCAAGCAAAAAACACAGACTTAGCTAACAGTTGCCTAGTTGCAGACAAAATCATGTGGGGCAAATCGTTTCGTGCCCAAAAAAAATATTTTCTTTCTTTTTATAAATCAGTAGGTACCACAACTATTTTTATGGCCTAATTGAGTAAAACAAATGCCCAGTGACACTGCTAATTTGTGTAATTCCCACAATGAGATTGGCGCGTGTCGGCGCCGCGTCCGGTGCTGATGCAACGTGGCCTTTCAATTCGACATCCGAGCAGTCCACATGGGCATGGACAGGTTTTCAAATAGGACAATGTAGATTTTGGAACTAAATGTGATGTTATCGGAAATGGAAGGCCACTTGCGACTTGTGAGAGTATCGTATAGTGGGGCAGCCTGTCAAAAAATTCAAATGTGGATAACACAGTAGAGGCTAAACTTAAAGACCGATTAGGCGTAGTGGTCAAGATGTTAACTACTACAGCTGAGGTTGCGGTTTCGATCCTCGTACATCACAAACATGTGTGTGTATGTTTGTTGGTCTGGGAGACTCTTGTCAAGGTGATGTCTTTGACTTTGGATTAAGAACGACACTTCACAGTTGACGGAACCCGTTAACAATTTTGTAACGTGTTGTAACCAACAGTCGTAGGCTCGTTCTTTGCCTCCTTGGGTTTAACATTCGGCGATGCAAGGATATCCTGTTTGACTATGACGAAAGTTTGCTAAATACCTACGTCTGTTTTGACAAACTAGGTCAACGTTTAACGTTACTTTAACTAGTTAATATTAAAAAACATTTTATTCAGGTGTATCTTTCCTTTGTTACAGATGATTCTCAAACAAGGGTGATCCGAAACCATGTGCCGCCTAAAGGAAGAAAATATTTCCCGTTCGGCTTTGCTGGGATGACATAGGTTGGTGACCCTAGTTTATAATCCTTTAAGTTATTATTTAATAGATTCCTTCATAAAAATAAATAGATAAAGTTGTATTGACTTTTTGCCTAATCAATTCAAATGGAAGGGTCATTCCTCCATTGCAAAGAATTGACATTTTGAAAACGCAAAATGAAGAACGGAAATGTTTAGCCTGATGAGGGTCGACTGTACTTTTTTTGCAACATTCAAATTAAACATGGAGTCATAATGTTGACCAATTTCCCAGGATACGATTTTGATATCCTTCGATTTAAGCATGTGCCATTTTCACAGCTGCCAGGATCCAGCTCGCAGTTCTCAGGTTTCACTGCCATTTCTGTGATTGCAGATCTAAGGATCGAGAAACAGCACGATGTCTCAGTCGGCGCTGGGCCTCGGAGGGGAGCGGCGGTACTCTGTGCCCTCCAACCCGCTCATGCTCGATCCTCGCGGCATCCACGACCCTCGGGGTATGCACTCGGAGGACCTGCATGCGTGGTCGATATACAGGTTAGTGATATCATCATGTTGTGTTACTATCTACTAGCATAAAATGTGTCTGAGCTTAGTTTTCGGCAGAAACCGGTACTCGCTAGGGCGCACAACAACCAGATGATCTCTGCGTTCGCCCTCCTCACACTTTTATGCAGGGCTCGTAAGGCATGCACTCGGCATATCGAGTTATGGATACCAAAAGCTCGCGAGTCACTTCTTCTAGAAGGTATAGGTATGGCTCGTAAGCCAAGGATTTGTTTGCGCTAGACCGAAGACTCCATAGAAGTTGCATAGCGGATCTCTACTTGGGAAGCTCATTTTTCAAGAGCTCTAACGTTGTTTTGATTTGTTCCAGGCAAAATCTGAATTCAGACTTTACGGACAGTGCTCTTGGCAGTACTGACAAGAGTCCTCTCCCTTACGGCAACTTCCAGCTTCGAGATACCACTGTGCAGTCTATTTTGTCACACCCTCGATATGGACCCAAGTAAGTACAATGCTTACCTCTAATAAGGTCCCAATATAGGTTTTTTTTTCTTTACAGCCGTTATTTTGATGAAACACCCATGCTAATCCAGATTTTTAACCTTGAAAAATTGAAGAAAAGGACACAGCTGTGCCAAGAAATAAAATGCTCGGACTAACTTGCCCTCAGTCAGTTCTTTTCATTGACAGCATGGTCTCTTTTAACCTAGGAAAGCCTACCAATGGTTACGATTTGTGTGATGCCATCAAATAAGACTTAACAACAAAATGTTGTACTTTTGGTTCAGTGCACCGCCTTAATTTCTCTGTCTGACTGTGTGGTTGACTGGTAGAGAATGCCTCTAGGCATTAAGTCCGCCATTTGTACTTTACTTTTGTACAATATAGAATAAATAAATAAAAATGCTAACCAACAGATCTGCCCTCGGTTCGAACATGTACACATACCTGAAGTTCGGTCTACCGCGGGTATTCCCCCCGAACCACAACGGCTCGCAGCGCTCCGGCACGCCCAAGCCCAAGACCTCCATCGGGAGTGGCATGAAGCCTGCACCCAGGTAAGGGCTGGCTATCAGGCAACAGAGTTAACTTTATTCTTCTTACCTGAAGTTCGGTCTGCCGCGGGTATTCCCCCCGAACCACAACGGCTCGCAGCGCTCCGGCACGCCCAAGCCCAAGACCTCCATCGGGAGTGGCATGAAGCCTGCACCCAGGTAAGGGCTGGCTATCAGGCAACAGAGTTAACTTTATTCTTCTTACCTGAAGTTCGGTCTGCCGCGGGTATTCCCCCCGAACCACAACGGCTCGCAGCGCTCCGGCACGCCCAAGCCCAAGACCTCCATCGGGAGTGGCATGAAGCCTGCACCCAGGTAAGGGCTGGCTATCAGGCAACAGAGTTAACTTTATTCTTCTTACCTGAAGTTCGGTCTGCCGCGGGTGTTCCCCCCGAACCACAAAGGCTCGCAGCGCTCCGGCACGCCCAAGCCCAAGACCTCCATCGGGAGTGGCATGAAGCCTGCACCCAGGTAAGGGCTGCCTATCAGGCAATAGAGTTAACTTTATTCTTCTAGGAATGAAAGAATCTGTATCGTTCAGTGATCTGAATGATTTAATACGAACGGTGTAGGTATTTCTTAAATATAAAAACATATCTATTACCTCAATCATTCAATGCTTTGCAGAGTTAATAAATTCTGCTATTCCTATCTACATACCATTATAAAATTGTACGTTGTCTTCATAATTCGCAAAATTAAAGCAACATACTTCTTTGTGTGTCTCTGTCGTAGTTCAAGCTCTAATTATATAATTAAAATTATTTCAACTCAATCAATACACACAATGAATGTTTTCTAGATTCTTGTCTGTGTGACACTGCGGTAGAGATCATCTAAGCTGAAATGACGCGCACCTCCACTGCATCTACGCTAAGAAGCAAGCACTCTTGTATGCGTAGACGCGGTGGAAGGCCGCGTCATTTCAGCTCAGACTCTACATTAGTAATTTAAAAAGAGCCATTTAAATTCAAATGCCACTATGATACTGTAGGATCCAGAGGCAAAGCCGGGGCATGCGCGAGACGTCTTCAGGGTACGACAGCTCGGACAACGAGACCACCACGAACAACAACTACAAGTACAGCCGCAAGTACCGCTCCGACCCTGACTTCCGCATGCAGAATCTACACGCATCTTACCAGGTAAATATTTGATCTACGTATAGGGTAAATAACGTTTTATTCCTAACAATGTACGTTAGCAGCAACCGGCAATGAAAAATCGACACTAGGTGGAAGAGGTTTTTTCAGTGAAGACTTTTGCACCGCGTGATTTTGTAAATCAAAAGATGTGTGAAGACTTTTGCACCGCGTGATTTTGTAAATCAAAAGATGTGTGAAGACTTTTGTTAAGCTTCAACGTTGGGGACACATTATCTTCCACTGTCTACAGGGTAGTGCAAAAGTAGCCAGATGGTATCTACCTAGTTAAGATAAATATGTATGTACTCAAATTGCAAAGTGTAGACTACGAAAACTTTAAAAAACATTGAAAACAGACTAACATTTTTTTTCAAATGTCTGTTCAAATACAAAACCTTATGAAGAGCTCACAACGTAAGGAAACAGTTCGTTAAACTAATTCCTTTTTATAGCCCGGCACAACAGGAGGAGTGCCCGTAGTAGCTATGCAACAAGCCGGCATCCGAGGAGAGTCCCAATGGACCAGCAATAGAAATAAGTCCATCAGCGAAGCCAACCTATTGGGCATCGAGGCCAGATCGCATCGACCGTCGCAGACCCACTACAACCGGCGGAACAGCGTGGCCGACTACATCCCTGACAACGACCATCAAAGGTAATTGATGTGGAGTTAAGTTACTTATTCCTATTATGATCATAATCAGAACACTGCATGTCGTGCAGTCACCAAAATAACGAACATTCTTAATAGCACATCACAAAGATAAGTGTTACTAGCACCAGTTAGGGCAGGCTCCACGGATGATCATATAACAGTTAACAGCGTTTCAAAACTTTTGCAAAACATTTCTGATAGGATTTGTGACAATACGAGTAGGGTACGTTAAGTACGAGTAGATATTTACTAAATAAAAGAAGCTGTGGAATGCAAGCTAAATATTTCTGGTGTTACTAAATACAATCAGCATTTTTTCCCTGCAGCTACCTAATGGCACCATCCCACCTGGGCGGGCGAGCGTCTAAAGCCGGCAGCCACATGTCTTTGGCACATTCTCGGAAGCACTCGACGCTACGGCCAACGGACCACCTGGACGGCTACGCGCACTCCGCCTACATTTATCCTAATTACTACGTGAGTAAACTTCCACTTTCGTCATTATAAACGTAGGATGAGCTGTGGCATTTTTACTAACGGTGTTCCATTGCCTACTTGCTCCACAGCTACGATCTCCTAATATCCTATCAGACCAGTTATGAACACCACATTAAATTATGGCTCATTTTACTATTTCCAGGTAAATAATCTAGAAATAACATCACCAGAAAATAAGTCAACGTTGCTAGTGTCAGGATTGAGCTTCGAGGTGAAGTCTGGCGAGATCTTGGCGGTTTTAGCAACATCTCACCACGAGGCGACGGGGTTGTTGGACGTATTAGCTGGTGTTCGAAAGGTAAGAATATTCGCAGAAACGTGACAGATACTCTGCAAGAAGATTATGTCCATAAAGCGTCAGAAATGTGCACTTCACGGAAACTGAGAATAAGCATAGTTTCATTCTAAGATGTTTTTGAGAGCTTCACTCATATAACAAGTCGCCAACAGGGCTTGTGAGAATAAAACAAGCAAGCAAGAGCTAATGAATACTAGTATGAATATGAGTTCTTAACTTATAACTTTTTTTTAATGGCTAACACATTCAACAAAGTTAATTATCTTGATGTCTGGCTGTCTGGTCGACTTAACTGTCATCCAAAATATTTCAGAAATTATCAGGCGACATAGTCATCAACGGTCAACCAGTAGCCTCTTCAACCCTTCGCAAAGTGGCAGCTTACGTAAGAAACGACACCAATCTCTGCCCAGCCATGACAGTAGAACACACTCTGCGGTTTCACGCCACGCTCAGAAGACCAAGAAATAACCATAATCAAGTCAAAATGGATGATAGAGATCGGGTGAGTAGCAACTATAATCAAATATAATTAAGCAAACTAGTAAGTAACTAGGAAGTGGAGTAGAATACGAGTATAAACCAAGAGCTGGAGAACTGCGCTTCCGAACTGAAGTTTCAATATAGGTACCGTTATTTCAGAAACTCCATTTCGTCTAAACCTTGTGGCAATCTTCAATTTTCCTCTACTCAAGCATGTAAAGTAGTCATTCATGCATGTGTTTGTTTAGGCGCTTCACCAACTGAAGCTAATTTAAAACATTCTTGTGCAATATATGGTGCTTTGTTGCAGATAAACCTCCTTATAGAAGAACTAGGTCTAGAACAAGTGCGCGACACGAATGTCGGCCGTCTCACGCGCTCCGAGGTCCGAAGACTGAACGTAGCTTGCCAACTTCTTCTGGACATGGCTATCTTGATCTTGGACCAGCCCACTAAGGAGATGGACATCTTTGATACATTCTTCTTAGTGGAGTACCTGAGGAATTGGGCTAGTACTGGGCGTGTGGTCATCATGTCGCTGCATCCGCCTACGTACGAAATCTTCGCTATGCTGACTAAGGTACTTTGAACAGGGTTTCTCTCCTTTGGCGTGTCACATTTATCTACGCTATATGATGTCAATTCTAATTCATACGGGCATAGAAAGAAAGATTTTTATAAGTCTATTGATAAAGAAGTTATAACTCATTTCCATTTCAGGTGGTTCTAATATCAGCAGCCAGGACAATGTTTAGCGGGTACAGAAGAGACATGTTGCCATATTTCACATCCATCGACTACCCTAGTCCAGCCTTCAAGAATCCTTCTGATTACTATTGTGAGTATACGCCATAAAAAAGTCGGTCCTTAACGCTGAGGTTCGTGACCATCTGTATGGAACAGTTTGTTGCGAACTATTTGTAGCAAGGGCATCATGGGTGGCTTGAACAGTGGTTTCAAGGGTGGTGCGAATTTGATCGCTCCATCACGTTGGAAACCTACACCTCTTATCCTCGACTTTTGCCAGTGATTCTCAGCCATTACAGGTTATCAACGTCCTTTCTTGCTGAAAAATACTAAAGGTTACCGTTGAAAATCATACTGTTAATGGCAAGGTAGATGCTGTATCGTGCTATCTAGACGTACCGGGTGCGGCAATTGAACTGTCCATATTAAAAAATTTAATATTTTTATTTACTTTGAATATTTATTAATATATTTTTTACATATGAAAATAAAACGTCTAAAATTATATTCTTATTTATTCTAATGGAATACAACTGCCTTTAGCCTGCACTACAAGCTTGAGTCTCTTTCTGAATGAAGCGCAGGCTGCTCGAATAACGTCGTCATTTAAACGGTTCCATTCTCGTGTAAGAGTAGTTTTGAGCGCCTCCACTGATGTGTGTTTTTTAGCACAGGCCTTCGCTTGTAAAACACCCCAAATACAAAAGTCTAGAGGGTTTAAGTCGGGCGAAGACGACGGCCACATATCTCGGTCGATCAGCACAGGAACGTTCGCTTTTAACCAATTTTGCGTCCCAGTTGCTCTGTGCGATGGCGCCGAGTCTTGCTGGAACGTCCAACGCTCCGAACCTTTAATGGTTTAACCTTAAGCTTTTCCTTTAATATACGACGAACGCTGCGGTCGCTCACCTTAAGATCCTGGGCGAGCTGATTTGCTGAGCGCTCTGGATTTCTGCGTAAACGATGTCGCACCTTTTCGATAACTGCTGGCGCCGTTGCAGTACGGCGTCGACCGCCCCCGTAGCGTTTCTTAACACTGCCAGTCTCGTTAAATCTTTGGATAGTACGACGCACAAATTTTTCGTTCAATTGAAGATTTGGTAGCGCTCGACGAATGTCGATGTTCGATTTTCCCTCCAAATAAAGAGCAATCACTGAATTGCGTTTTAAATACATTATTTTAAAATTGGAACGTTTCTTCTCACGACCGAATAGTTTTGAAGTAACATAGATAATGTGTCACAGATTATATTTTCAAATTTTTGCCGCGTTCGATTCAGTAGTTCGAATTTTAAAATAGTTACAAGGAGGCGGACAGTTCAATTGCCGCACCCGGTAGAACGCTCTTCCAGCGCATGTGTTTACTTCCTCTCGGGTTTTTAAGCGCGGTGTGAAAAGGCATTTATGCAGCCCTTCAAGATGAAATTGACCAGCGCAGTAGTTGATGTATTTTTGTACTTGTCAACACTGTGGGTGTATTTCTTTCTGTTATTTTATTGTTGTATTTGTGATCTGGCTCACGACATCAGGTGGAAGAGCACTGTTGCAAATAAAAAATGCACAGTAGTTTTATATAGTATAACATAAACAGCCTATTGTCCCACTGCTAGGCACAGGCCTCACCTCAATTATGAGGTGAAACGAGCCATAATCCAAAACGCAGGCTCAGTGCGGATCGTTGGAGGGGTGTTAGGTTAGTTACCAATGTAAAATGTTCTTAAGTCGCCCTAAGGCCTCTGACTAGACTTAACGACTGACATCTAGCGACGTCAACCGGGAGCAACTGCTTAACGTGCCTTCCGAAGCTCGGAGATGCCCGAAATACACATCACTAAATTTCGGCCGGGGTGGTCACCCATCCTATTTCCAACCCGGCGTGTGTTGCTTACAACAGCGATCGTCGCCGATCACTGTCACAACTGCGCCACGGGCACCTCACAGCAGTTTTAGTAACAGTAAATTCTATCTCCCAGTGGATCTCGTAACCCTGGACGACCTGTCCGCGGCGGCGATGCTGGAGTCGTCCGGGCGCATCGAGGCGCTCGCCAACGTGTTCGCGAGCGCGCACGCGCCGCCCGAGCCGCCGCCGCCCGTGCCGCTGCCCGCGCCCGCGCAGCCGCCGAACGCTGTGCTGCAGGTCGTGGCGCTTATCGAGTGAGTATACTGACTTTACTGCATTATGGAATTGCAACAAAAATGTTACTTTACTGAATTTTCTCTGCATCCGATGGCCTTCTCCTAAGCAACGCTCTAAGCCGATGCAAGGCCACTTGTCACGTTACTTAAATGTGAGGGGTTGAGAGCCTTCCCTACATTGATCAGTTAAGCTGTGAAAGCCAAAAAGTGAGCAAACAGCTAGTCAGTAAAAAAGGCGTTTGGTCATTAGCTGGTCACTACTTAAGATGTCTGAGTGTTCTCTTCAAAGGGACATTGATTCTGAATCGCCATTGTCACGGGTCTGAAAGAAAACAATGACACTCTCATGTCCTTGGATAATTTGAAAACGGCAGTCGCTCCTGTTACTGAAAATGTAAGAAAACGACGTCAGGAAATCCCGGACTTGCAGTTAACAAACGAAGGAAATATCATACAGATTCATTAGCATAGAAAAAAATCCTGTGGCTGACCAACCTAACAGTTTTTATTAATTTCCTTCTTTGCTCATCAAAGGCTCGTGTCACACTTTTGTAAAAAGCTTAAACTTCAGCTTTGAGTCCTTCCTGTAAAGCTCGAGTCAACTCTCAGTTAACTATAATTCCACGTCTGATTTCAGGAAAAGCCTAGTATACACTCAAATGACGACCCTCTCGAACGTCGTGACACGTGTTCTGATCGCCGCCATCATGTCTCTCGTCACGGGCACCATTTTCTGGGACCTACCCACCACTGATGCTAAGGTACGTATTCTATTTAATTCAGGTTTTGTTTTAAGGATAGGCATAGTTTATGATCACATTTTAGTTGTGCCTTTTTCCAAAAGACCACTGGAATGCCATCCAAGTATAAATGTTATGGAACCTTACATCCAAGGCATTCCACCAACTTCTGTAAACGACCGGGGCTGACTGACGGGTTTCGCCGTTTTTTTGTCTGACAGACTCCTGCTATATAATGTTCATATTGAGCATTAATGTTTATATTCATTTGAATTTGACTGATGGATGAGGCATTCACCCCCCGTGATACTGCGGATCTATCGCTGCGAAATCGCGGCGTGTACGCTGCGAGCACGACGCGCGCTCGCAGCGAGATCGCCTAGCCGTGAAATCGCCCAACCAACAAGTGTAACCAAGCTCTAGACGCTAAGCAACGATTCCCTTAGTTAATTTGGTGTGCAATAAAGTACCTTATTAGACCCTTTTGGTTTCCAGCTGACCCAAAACGACCGCATCGGCTTCCACTACACTACGATGTGCCTGTGCGTGTGGCCGCTGCTGCTGTGGCTGAGCGCGCGCGAGGCCAGCTCCGCGCGGAGGCACGTGGAGCGGGATATAGCAGTTGGATTGTACTCTAGGGCGGTCTTTGTGCTCTTTGATGTGAGTATAACAGCCTTTTCTCTTCCCCCTGCACAGGCCACAAGTCAATGATGTGAAGAGGGAACGGGTTTCCGATTCTTTTTTAGCCACCAGGTGGGGCTTCGAAAACATATACAGGGTGTCCCGAAACGTGACGTCAAGCGGGCACGGGATGATAGGCTAGGTTATACCGGCTCTGGGAAAAATAGAGAAAAAAATCTATGTCACTAGGTTTAGTAATAATAATAATATTTTTGAAAAATTGGGAAATCGACACCCTTGACTATGTTTTCATGTACTGTACTCACAAATGACCAAATTTTGCAGAGTTTTATTTTTTTATGTTATCCCAGAAAACTATGCTTTTGATTGTAGTCACTTTTATGATGATCAATATTGGACATTTAGTAAAAAAAAATAAAGTTCGACTGAGTCATGGTCAAGAATTTTTATGTCAGCTAACTTCATCCCTTATTTTCTTTAAAAAACATTACTAAAGCATCCTTGGCAAGTTGTCTAGAAAAATAGCCCATTTAATCAAGATTTCAAAAAGGTGAAATAATAACTATTTCCTTGTCTTATGTTTCCATGAAAAATATTATGAACCATAATGGGTCGTTCAAAACTTGAACTAGGTGAAGTCTAAAGTATGCTACTGTTGGTTAGTGAAACAAAAAGTGATCGTAGGTCAGTAACGGTAGCAATTAAAAGTGATTGCTGTTGCTAAGCATTCTATGCCTGGTCGGTTAATGTGATGGGTGACCACTCCGAACATTTTTTTTAAATATCTTTTATAGCTTCTCCATCCTTCGAAGGCACGTTAAGCGGTTGGTCCCGGAAGACGTGTGCCCAGTATTGAGCATAAGTGTCTCTACTTATGCTCAACGTTCACGCTTACGGTCAACGCAACTATCCCGTATTGCTACAACGTCATACTCTAACATGTGGGCACAGTGAGCTAAGTGTGGATAGTGGTACAGTCACCGGCATCTCAGACTACCTATTTCCATTTTTTATCTTGCTCTTGCTGAATGACATTTCTTTGCAATAGACCAAGGTAGACTAGTAATGTATTTTTCCGACATTTCCGTACTTCGGAAGGCACGTTAAGCAGTTCGTCCCGATTGACATCGCTAACTGTCAGTCGTAAAGCTAAGTCGGGGGCCTTTGGGCGGCTAAGTGACATCTGAGATATTTTTTTTCACTGATTTTACACCCCTACAACAATCCGCACTGAGCCCGCGTGTTAGTGTATGCCTAGCGCCCACCCTTGTAGTTGAGGTGAGGCCTGTACCCAACTGTGGGACGGATATAGGCCATTTATCTATGTTATGTATGTAAGGAGGACTGAACGAAAATGGTAAGCGTGATGTGGCATTTACCGTAAAAGTAAGATACCCGAGCTTCTATTGAGCCATGTAGTCAGATGTTATTAAGGCGCCCTAAGGCCTCTGAATAAATTAAGTCGAATTAATAAGTCGCGGCTGACTTCTACTAGCAACGTCAGCTGGGAACAACTGCTTAATGTCATGTGTACGGAGATACTATGAAAAAAAAAGAAATGGTCACCCATCACATTAACCGACGAGGCATGGAATGCTTAGCAACAGCAATCATTTCTTATTTGCTACCGTTACTAACCTACGATCACTTTTTGTTTCATTAACCAACAATAGCATACTTTAGACTTCACCTAGTTCAAGTTTTGAACGACCCATTATGGTTCATAATATTTTTCATGGAAACATAAGACAAGGAAATAGTTATTATTTCACCTTTTTGAAATCTTGATTAAATGGGCTATTTTTCTAGACAACTTGCCAAGGATGCTTTAGTAATGTTTTTTAAAGAAAATAAGGGATGAAGTTAGCTGACATAAAAATTCTTGACCATGACTCAGTCGAACTTTATTTTTTTTTACTAAATGTCCAATATTGATCATCATAAAAGTGACTACAATCAAAAGCATAGTTTTCTGGGATAACATAAAAAAATAAAACTCTGCAAAATTTGGTCATTTGTGAGTACAGTACATGAAAACATAGTCAAGGGTGTCGATTTCCCAATTTTTCAAAAATATTATTATTATTACTAAACCAAGTGACATAGATTTTTTTCTCTATTTTTCCCAGAGCCGGTATAACCTAGCCTATCATCCCGTGCCCGCTTGACGTCACGTTTCGGGACACCCTGTATAGGGTTGACAGCTATTTGGACCAGACGTCTGCGAAGCACCGCGAGGTGGCAGGAAAGTATCGTTAACCTTCATCGGGATAAACATGATACTTGGGTTAACAATTTTACTGTAACCACACGGCGCTTCGTGGGCGTGGGGTCCTAACAGAGGAACAGCTGTCAAACAAATAGTATAAAGTCAAATAACCCACATTGTGAGCTGGTACGAGCCATAATTCAACACAGCGAATTGTTGGAGGGTTCTAAGGCTAGTGAGAAACCTTGCTGTCGGGTGTTATATACCAAGCCGCTCTAAGGCCTAGACTTAACGACTCACATCTAGCGATGTACGCCGGGACCAACTGCTGATGTGCCTTCCTAAGAACGGAGATGCTTGAAAAACAAAGGCGATCGTTGCTGATTGGCTGTTGCCTTTGCCCACGGGCACTATCTTGGGAAAGTTGGCCGTACCAACCTTCCAAGCTATTGGAGCGCTTTTCTTCATAACACGTTCTTGACTTGATCCTCTCATCGTCACAGCAATTCCTGGAGCTGTGGGCGGGCGCGCTGACGTGGCTGGCGTACCTGGTGCCGAGCTACGCCATGTCGGGGCTGTACGCGCAGACGCCGGGCTCCTTCGACGGGTTCTATCTTTATTTAGGTAACTATGGCTGCTTATTGTGACTACTACTGATTGACACCGTCAATTACGTTGACTTTCATAGTTGGCATAAAAAGTAGGTACCCAATGTCTGTTTCCTGGTTCTAGGCTACCCCCCTAACAATTTTTTGCCACATCAGTTTAACTGTTCTTAAAATAAAACAACTTTACGGATTCTACTCGCGGTGTTATATTTTCTTTCATTTTCTAACCCGACGTTTCGACTCCTTTACAGCAGTCGTGATCACGGGATGACAAAGATGTTCTATGTCACAAAACAGTACAAAATTTTTAGCAACCCTCACTTAACTACCGTCATTTCCACTAACATTATTGGAAATTTCCTATCCACGCAGTACGAACTAACCGTATCCTGAGACCTCACAGTATTGTGCTGCCCTCTGGGATTGATCAAGCGTATTAGAGGTTATAAATAGCCTAACACAGGGTTTCTCAAACTTTTGGCACCACGTACCCCTGTTAAAATTTAAAAGAAAATAATAAAATTGACTATTGAAGAAAATAAGGTTTTTATTTTAAATAAAAGGTAACAAACATGGTGCCAAAAGAAATGTCTTTTTAATATTAATGTGATGGATGTGCTTGTTTCTTGTCGCAAAGGGATTCAATTTTAGGTGTAATTTTGGTCAATTTTACCAAGCCGCCATTACGTAAATTTTGTCGCGTACCCTTTGCCCTCGAATGGCGTACCCCTAGGGGTACGCGTACCCCTCTTTGAGAAACCCTGGCCTAACATGTCTTTCTTTTAAATATACAGGGTGGCCCAGCGACATTGGTCCAAAAATGTTCATTCTTTGGTATTAAAATTTTAAAAAACATGTACAAATCATAATATGTGCGAATTTGAGTCGATTGTAGGTAAGCCAGTTTGTATTTTATACAGCGAAGCTTTAACGAAATCTTAGTTAGAATTAAGTGAATGCCCAGATTGTAGCTTTTTAGTCATAACGAACTCCTACACTATGTCAACTCTTTATTACTTTTCCAGGTTTCATGCTCCTCTATCTCATAAGCATCCAGATGTTCTGCCGCGCGATCGTGTTCCTCATCCCGATGGAGCGAACCGCCTCCATCCTGGCCGGGCTGTGTCTGCTGCTGAGCAGTTTAGTCTGCGGCGCGACGCTGCACGAAGCGGACGTGCCTCGCATGGCTCAGTGGCTGCAGTACGTGTCTCCGCAGCGGTGGCTGATGCCGGAACTGCTGGCGAGGGAGCTCAGCGAGACGGCCTTGAGGACTAGCATTAGCAAGGACATTCGTTGCACTAATAAGCAGGTTGGTGTTACTCTTGAACAGTTTAGGCAAGTTAGCTCAGCGTCACGACCTCTTAAGGACCAGCATTAGCATGGACATTCGGTGCACTAATAAGTAGGTTGGTGTTACTCCTGAGTAGTTTAGGCAAGGGAGCTCAGCGACACGACCTTAAGGATCAACATTAGCAAGGACATTCGGTGCACTAATAAGGCAGGTTGGCGTTGTTCCTGAGTAGTTTAGGCAAAGGAGCTCAGCGAGACTTCCTTGAGGACCAGCATAAGCAAGGACATTCGGTGTACTAATAAGCAGGTTGGTGTTACTCCTGAGTACTTTAGATAGATAGATAGATAGATTTATTTATTTCACAATAAAACATTACAATGTATTCACAGTTTGGTGTCAAATTACATGAATTAATATTGCGATCGTCAAAAAAAAAGGAGTAGAGTAATAAATTAAAACAGTTGAAGTCAGTACAAAATAAAAAATAAAGCATCCATTTTAAATACTTAGTTGGTACTAAGGCACGTCACTAATCAATTAAAATAATAAAAACATGTCAAAAATTATAAAAAATAAAAATAAAAAATAAAAAACATAGAATACAAGTATGTCAAAACTTAAATGAATGTAATTAAAAACGAAATTGTAAATAGGTAGGAATACCTACACAGTTAAAATACATGAATAATGTCAGATAAAACAAAAAATTACAAAATTAATACCAAAAATGTCAAAAATAATACATAAAATGTCAAAAATACAAAAAATGAAATATGTCAATGAAAAACGAAATAATAAATAGTAATTATTTTGGCTCACTACATAACTTGTAGTACTCTGTTGTGGAATATAAAGGGTTATCTAACAAAAGGTTTCTCAGGCGACGCCTAAATGCTTCGTCAGACTGTTCATTTTTTATGTTTGTGGGGAGCCGCTCGTAGTAGGTAGGGCCTATGACACGCGGGTTCTTCTCTGCAAGCGCCATGCGACGTGGAACAGCCCTTAGGCGGCCTGCAAGATGTGACCGTTTGCCGTGGATATTCATCCTCGGGAAACTATTCCGATTTGTTCTTATAAAAATTAACACCTCGTACAAATAAACCGAGTAATGAGTCATTATGCGATGCTCCTTGAACAAACCCCTGCACGAGTGTCTGGCTTTCACTCCAACAAGCGTACGCACTGCTCGTTTCTGCATGATTTGGACTCTATCTGCATCCGTGGAGTTGCCCCAAATGATTGTGCCGTACGTCATGAGGGAGTGAAAGTGTGCGTAGTAGACTTGTTTTAATGCGTCGGCAGTGATTAGCGGTTTTAATTTACGCATTGCAAAGACTGCACCACTCAGCCTATCACAGAGTTTGTCAACATGGCACTTCCAGGTAAGATTTGTGTCGAGTGTGAAACCAAGGAATCTACTCTCGGTGCATAAAGTCATAGGGCTATTGCTAACTACACAAGCTGGCAAAGTGACAGTCCTCCCGGAAAATATCATGACATTAGACTTGGTAACGTTTAACAGGAGCCCATTGGTCGAAAACCACAGCTGCAGTTGCTCGGACGCCTTCTGGATGTTAACGGCCAGCTGTTCATATGTTCGCGCATTCACTACTACTGTCGTGTCGTCGGCAAACAGTACCGATAGGCCTGTCGTGATACACGATGGGAGGTCATTTATGAACAGCAGAAACAAGACGTTCCCAAGGGATGATCCTTGAGGAATTCCCAAATTTACACACCCAGTATCAGATTTCAGTTTCGTACCGTTGACTGACACTTGGACCACTTGTTGGCGGTCAGATAGAAATGAAGTTAGCAGTTGGTGTGCATTGCTTTGGATGCCATAGTAAGGCAATTTATTCAATAGTAATTCATGACTAATTACGTCAAATGCCTTCGAAAGGTCACAGAAAATTCCTGCCATCTTCAACTTCCCGTCTAAGCCAGTTATAAGACAGTCAATTATCCTATGTGCTGCAGTGGTGGTTGACATTTTCTGCCTGTATGCAAATTGCTTGTCCGTCAGTAACCCGTTCGTCTCAAGGTGAAGCATAATGTGCGATGATAAGATAGATTCTAAAATTTTTGAAATGGTTGGGACTATTGCAATGGGTCGATAGTTATTGACATCGCATTTGTCTCCCTTCCCTTTAAAGACTGGACAGACTCGAGCGTTTTTTAGAATGTCAGGATACACACCAGTTAGGTTAGGTAGCTCAGCCACACGACCTTAAGGACCAGCATTAGCAAGGAGATTCGGTGCACTAATAAGCAGGTTGGTGTTGTTCCTTAGTAGTTTTGTCTGCACGAGGCGGACATGCCTGGCATGGCTTGCTGGCTGCAGTACGTGTCTCCGCAGCGGTGGCTGATGCCGGAACTGCTGGTGACGGAGCTCAGCGAGACGGCATTGAGGACTAGCATTAGCAAGGACATTCGGTGCACTAATAAGCAGGTTGGTGTTACTCCTGAGTAGTTTAGGCAAGGGAGCTCAGCGAGACGGCCTTGAGGACCAGCATTAGCAAGGACATTCGGTGCACTAATAAGCAGGTTGGTGTTGTTCCTGAGTAGTTTAGTCTGCCGCGAGACACTGCACACAAATGGCTCGCTGGCTGCAGTACGTGTCTCCGCAGCGGTGGCTGATGCCGGAACTGCTGGCGAGGGAACTCAGCGAGACGGCATTGAGGACTAGTATTAGCAAGGACATTCGGTGCACTAATAAGCAGGTTGGTATTACTCTTAAGTAGTTTAGTCTGCAGCAAGACGTTGCACGAAGCGGACGTGCCTCGCATGGCTCGCTGGCTGCAGTACGTCTCACCGCAGCGGTGGTTGATGCCGGAACTGCTGGCGAGGGAGCTCAGCGAGACGGCCTTGAGGACTAGTATTAGCAAGGACATTCGGTGCACTAATAAGCAAGTTGGTTTTGTCCGTTTACTTCAAATATATTTTGATAATTTTGTCGAACCAACGCATCGAGAAAGTTGTAACAAACGTGGGTTAAATGGAAGAATGAAATTGAATCACGTCTACCTGCCACCAGAGGTGATACCACGAATGCTAATGCGTTCGATATAGGAAACTAGAGCTCTAGGCACTCTAATCGGACTGTCAGCAGCTCCACATGTTGTTTGCCACGGTATTGTTTAACTACACTATCCCTTGGTCTGCTCCGGAGGTGGAGAAATTTTTCACACTTCCTCAACTTTCTTCTGCTACTATGCAAAGGGTCACTGGTCCGAATCCCACACATTTTTTTATGTTGATGGAAAAAATATCGTCTGTTTATTTCTAGTCCTTTCATTTCTCAGGTTCCTATAGCTAAATGGACCCCTTACTTAGGTACTTGAGCAATGTACTGTTATGTAATCAAAAACTGTTCCTCATTCTTCCAGAGACCATACCAAGACATAATCGTGCAATCGCCGTGTCCTCCACCGAACGGCACACAAGTCCTCTCCAACTACGAGCTGCTTCGCGCCGATCACCTGTGGGAGTGGACCAACGAGACCTTCCTCATAGCCCTGGCGCTGTTCTACGCGGTCTTCGCGATCATTGCTATACTGGCCTTCACGATCGACTGCACTAAGTACGCTAGGAGAAAAACCAGGACCTCTTTGAAGGGGCATAAAGTTACTGTTAATACGCCGTAGTCAACTTCATCCGGTTATACATTACTGGCCAGTGTTATTAGGGCTAGTATAATTACTAGCTCTTGTCAGTGTCACACAATGGGTTGGAAAAAAAACTTACCTGTTAATCCTGACTTATTGAATAATTGAAAAAGTGTTCCATAATATATTATCTTACTTGGACATAAAATTATATTTCACAATTTAAAGAAGGAAAACCTATAGATGAGGTCACTTCGAAAAATTAAGTCTTATCAGCGATCTGCGGTACAGTTGTTGTTAACTACCATTGGATTATCGATTAAAAAAGATGCAAATTTTTAATAAATCAATAACAATGTGTGAAAAGTGAAAACAATTTGCTTGTAGACCATGCAAATCTGTGATATTACCACTTTTTCCGAAATCCCCAACAAAAATGGAATTTGATAGAGTATCACTATCATAATACTGTCATAATAAGTACACAATGCTCAAATAAGAGCATACGGTTGTATTAAATAATAAAATAAGTTTTAAATGTACAAAAATATCTATTAGAAACTAGTTATTCGAATGTAAGGCTGACTATGTAATGTCTTCCGTCCATTATACAATTTGGTATAGCTAAAACCTTTTAATTAAAGTAATGTAGAAATCAATTTATACATTTATTCAGTGTTCAAATCACTTAAGTATGCTTTTTTTTTTGGTTAATTTATGAAATTTTGATTATATTTTTATAGTAAAAATATTATTTTTTTACTGAAGCATGCCGTATTTATTATTTTGAATTCTATTATTTCACTATTGCATGCCTTTTTCATTCGTCTTCACATTTGGTTCACTACAATGTGACGTGTATTGAATGCTCTTCTCTCTCTTATCTTCTCTCTTACTCGCTTCTTTCTATCTCTTATTAGAAAAAGTTATATAAGTAGTAAGCATGAATAGTTAACAATTTGTAAATATTATATAATTCTAACTAAGTGCCGAATTCGCATATTTTTCCGAAGGCGATTGCTAACACTGCCGTCGTGTGAATGCTCATTTGATTTTATTTTCATGTAAAATTTCTATGTTTTCTCCAAGGAAAACATTGATATTCAATATGCCAATTATTGTTATAACTTAGTTATATGAAGTGGAGCCATATCACTTATTATAGTAAATCTAATTGTTAAGTTACCTTAACGTCGATTATAAATATAGAGTAATTAATAAAGAAGATAAACATTTTTCTATCTTTTATTTCATGATATTAACTTTGTTACAACAGAAACTTGCTACATGATTATAATAAATTAAAGCTGTAAATATTGCAGTCATTGTTTAAGAAAACACGTTTAAAATATACCGTCTATACAACTTATAAAATTAATTTATACATAACATACATCTGAATAATTTACTGAAATACCCTAAAAGCAATGTATACTGTACTTTTTAAGCCTGATAGCAAAGCACTGCAAGGTAATCTAATATTTATTTTTAGAGTTTAATAATTGGATAAGTCTCTCGTGGTTTATTGCACATTTAAATTTCAGTATTGTCTTAAAAATATTACATTTTTTGTCAACCCTACACAACAACCAATGAAACTGGTCGATTAATAAATAGTCACATAAATAGTGTATATCAATACTGTTATAAAATATTTAACCATCTTATTACAAACTGGGGCGTGTAAGTTTCGCGTTTGCCGCTACAACATGTACCTACATCTTAGATACAAAATAGAGAGCTAAATAGGGACGTTTAATAAATCGCTTCAACATTACTTTAACGTCACCAAAGGAGATTTAGTTTACCACACCATTCGTTTGTCTAGAATACCATGATTTAAATCGCACTATTAATGTAGAGTTCTGCTATTATCGAAAGAATAATGGTTCTAACACCATTTCGTCTAATTATTCTAGGCCTTCTTAGTCAAGTTTAAGAGTAAAAGCAGAAACAATGTTTAATAAATACAAAGATAATATCAGAAATAAAAAACTCAGTCTATATCCTAAATTTTTCGTAATGCGAGACCTTCCAGTTGATTTACACTTGCTTAATTATTTTTGGTGTTTCCAAATTTAGCTAGAAATACAGCGTTGGGTATGATAAACAACAACATTATAACAAAATATCTGTTATTATATCACCTTGACATAATGTCTGTTTCTGTATTAGCTCTCTATTTAACACTAATTCATGCTCTACTCAAGTGTCCTTTCCCTCATTTACTATTTGATTTCTACCTGTTTGCGTCCAATCTTGCAAATTCTTCCACAGAATGTCATCAGCTCTTGGAGTGGAATAGTTCGTGGTACCGTCTGCAAATCTCGCACACGCACGGCGTTATTTTTGTCCTGAAGTGTTTGTGCCTGTGGATTACATTTTTACTGTAATTTCTGTTTTCACCTGGGCAAAAAAATATATAGGCTTTTCGTCTTTGGGGTTTATTCAACCACCGTTTTTAATAATATTGTGTACCCATAGAAAGAAAGTTAGAAACTTGGAAATTAGAAGACAACCTAATATTTGGACCAGATTTACCTAAATTAGACACAATATCACCCTCATCAACATAGCGGAATAAACCGTGGCAACACTCTTGCGCATGTTTAGCGCAAAGACATAATAGTTGTTCGTTAGTCTAATGTATTTGGGTTGGCGTCAGCATCTGTTACGATGGCCAATATTAGACTACTTATCACACAAGAATAGTAATAAAATTATCATAAAAGCCTGGAAGCAAGCCAAATTGGAATAAGACAAATAGTGTATATTGGGGCTAGGTGTTTGAGGAGAGCCGTTCACATCAACCTTTACGTAGGGGTACCTTATACTGCTGATATGAGACCCATTACGCAATGGTTTTGTGAAGCTTGATGTGAATGCTGTACCTTGGATAGTTGCATTCATAGACAGTTTTATCTTTAGAGCTTTGATTGCAACATCAAGTCTTCTTCATCGTCATCAGCCTATGTTGGTCTACTACTGGACGTAGGCCTACCCTAATCGCGCCCTACTTCAGCTAGACGCATCTATCTCCTGCCAGGAGCCTTTCGCAAATCGTTGCTCCACCTAACTGATGGGCGGGGCGTCCCACACTACGCTTTCCGAGACGTGGTCTCCCCTCTAGAACGCGCTTACCCCAACGGTTATCCGTTCTACGGCAAATGTGGCCAGCCCACTGCCACTGAACTGTCAAGTCTTTTTCACAGTCCCCTTAAATTTTCCTAAAGAAAACAGAGTAATAAACAATAAGGTATTTCTTACTTTTCTCGTTCCATCAACTTGCTCTCGAATGCTGGTTGGTGTTCGATGTACCGGCTCTCCAGAAGTAACTTCTGCACTCTGTCATCGTCTGGGGTCACGTAATGGCGCGCCTTCGCTAGGTCAGACCCAGTGCTTGATCTGCAATTTAAAAGGTATTTTTATAAGTTTTTTGGAACCAATATTCTTCTGTTTTTTTTCAAAACCAACAGGTTTGATTTCTCACTAACTTTACATCTCGATTCCTCTCAGGATAGAAAGCTCGCTTATTTTTCTCTCTTAGTGGTAGTCAAAATCGGTCTGACTCCTAACTAAGGAGTCCAGCCTACCACGCCCATTTGAAAAAATCGGCCTGGATTTTGTTATTTTATTTTTGACGTGATAACGTCTTCAAAATCGTTTTAGTCGGGTGACATGTTCAGAAACTTGTGTCACACCAAAACCTCACGAGCGCGATCGCATCTAAGTATAACGAGAGAGAGACGGACCGATCTCCCGTCTCATCTCGAGCGCTGCCAGTCATTCCGTGAAATGCCGTTATCACGTAAACATCTCGATCGGAAACCTACTTTACAAACAACCAATTTTTTCTTAAATTGCATTACTTCATAAATCACTGTATGTAGTCTGATGACTATTCTACTTAGTAAGTTAATTCTAAGACAGACGTTACTATTCTTTTCTACAGAATATATATTTTTCCCAAACTATCTACGCCTTTAAATTAAGTTACAATAAGAACAAGTTAACCTTCTACATTCATCATCACGTCTACTGGTATCGCTGCAAGGGTCCGGCCACTGCGGCGCTCCGCCGGCGTTGTACACGTTGTACTGCTTGCGGCGCGAGCGCAGGCTACGGAACAGGGACGTGCGGGACTTGGTGGGGCTGGGGGGAAGGGTTGAGGACTTTAGGGGGGGGGGCACGGTTTGATTCACGAGGCGTTTGGAAACAAAGGTTTCAAATGACGACCGATTTCGTGTAATGTTTGAGAAAGGTCGCGGTTTCGATCCCCGCTCAGTACAGACATTTGTGTGCGTGAACATGTCTGTTTGTACTGGTATGAGTGTTTTCTATGTTTTGGGTGAAATGGCCCACAACAAGCGAACCGATCACCCGGCCCACTGCCAGTGTCCTCAATCAAATGTATATTATACATGTATTCACAACAGACTAACCCCCTTATTCATAAAAACGAACGCAACGCTAACGCATTGTTTAAGCTATTGACGTGTTCTGTCACTTACTCGCAAATGGCGGCTGCAACAAGAATGACAGTGACAAAGCGATACAATAGTTATCGTGTTCTATAAGAGCTGTTTAAATTTTTATGAATAAGGGGGAAAGTATTTAAGTATGTTTCTTCGTTGTCTAATATCTCATAATACGAGCTAAGTTGCACACTTTGGGGCTAGATGGCGCTGTATGTATATTTTTTATCACACTCGCAGCACCATCGTAGCATTAGTTGATTTTCGATTCACCCCTTTAACTTCATTGGGTTCAAATTAGCTTCTGGGCTTCTGAATGTCCCGTTCAACATATCGCTGCAAGGGTCCGGCCAGTGCGGCGCTCCGCCGGCGTTGTACACGTTGTACTGCTTGCGGCGCGAGCGCAGGCTACGGAACAGGGACTTGCGGGACTTGGCGGGGCTGGGGGGAGGGGTTAGGACTTTAGGGGGAAACGCTCGCTTGACTGGCTTGGTTTACGAGGTGGTTAGAAACCATGACTTCAAAGTTACAATCGTAGCAACATTGTTGAAGAAAAATATCCGATTACAAGAAGCTGCTCCTTGGAATCGAATATTTATCTATTTATATGTTGGGGGAACTGCGGTGACTGGCACGAAGCCCACTACGCGTTCCCCCGGACGGAGCCCCGGGCCGGAAGCGGCCCCCACCACGTGGGCAGGGGCCAGTAGGGACAACCGAGGGCGACGAGCCGTCCCTACCAGGCAGTGGAGCAGGCCTGTGCAATGCCGGCGTGGGTACCCCCGTACCACGCGCCCGCCGGCCTACTCCACGGAGAGGTTGGAGACGATGGGCAACTGTTCGTCGTGTCCGTCCCCTCCTCGCCCTGCGGAACGCTGATGCGCTGGGATCTTGCTCCCGCGCACGCTCCGCAGCTTCCTTTTCGTTCACCACCTCCTCGCAGAAGGTGGCGACGGCTCTCCACGAGTCTTCGCTGTCTAGCATTGTCAGCATAACGGTCGGGAGACTCAAATCTTGGCCGACCTGAGCGACCAGTGCGCTGCGTTGCGGGGCCCATTTCTGGCACACCGCTAGGGTGTGGTGGGCCGTATCTTCCGCAGCGCCGCACTCATGGCACGAGGGTGCTCCCTCTCGGCGGATGCGGTGCAAGTAAGACCCAAAGCATCCGTGCCCGGTCATGACTTGCACCATCCTGAAGGAGAGGGAGCCATGCGTTCGCTCAAGCCAACGTTTGAGAATCGGAGCCAGCGCATCTAACGTTCGACGGCCGAACTCGGCGCCCCTCAAATCTGCCGTCCACAGACGGACAAGATTCTCATTGGCCTCCCTACGGATGGCCGCCCGCTCATCTGAGCAGAAGGGCTCACCCGCGGCCTTCTTGGCGGCCGTCCAGCGATATACGGCCGCCAATACGTCCGCCTCCAGCTCCCATGGAGCAGTGCCCGCCAGAGCGCAGGCCGCCATCTACTTCGACCCTGCAATCCTATTTTAAGCCTATTAAAAAAGGATTGAAGCCATTTTAACCACCCGAAGTAGGTTTTGGCAAAAGGTAGCTCTAATATCTCCAAATCCAATGTTGTTGTAATCTCTACACAGTTAGGTTAGCTAACATATCACAAGTGAGAAACGTGGTGGCCACATTTCCTGCTATTATATGGGGAAGGCCTATCTTCACGAAATGCTAGAGAATTAAGGATAATACTTCTCTATAATTATTACGAATATTAGGCGAAAATAAACTTACGTCCGGCACTCACAGGACACGTTCGGGTTCGGTTC
Source organism: Udea ferrugalis (assembly GCA_950022985.1). Classification (NCBI taxonomy): domain Eukaryota; kingdom Metazoa; phylum Arthropoda; class Insecta; order Lepidoptera; family Crambidae; genus Udea; species Udea ferrugalis. Next base: position 4,394,205 of record OX465521.1, read on the forward strand.
GGGTTCCGCGAAGCTGCAGGCCGAGCGCGAGCCGAGCGAGCGGGACTGGGAGCGGGAGCGAGACCGCGCTCCGGATGGGGCGCGCTTGTTGCATTTGTTCCTGGACCACGAAACATTTGTTGTAAGGTCAAGTTGGGTAACTTTGAATTTCAGAGTAAAATTGAATCCACTGTTTAAGAACAGTAAAAGTACCTACTTACTGTTGTTTTTTGGTTTGTTTTTGGGTCCATCCCTCATAGACTCAACATCTTTTAGTTGGAGTACTTGTCAAAAGCACGGTAATAGTATTATATTCCCTTACCGTGTCAAAAGTAACTGATCGAAAAGAGTGGATTCAATGTTACACTGAAGTTCAAAGTTACCCAACATGACTGTCAAACTTAATGGCGGCTCGGAAGTTAGATGCGAGCGCCGAGTGCGCAAGATCGACCTCTCCTCGCAACCCGCTGACACCTCAATTTGTGTTCTGCGCATCGACTCGCGGGATGTTCACAGCCGCCATAAAGTTTGAATCGTATTATATTCGAGCCCCAACGAGCCATCGTGACCGTGCATAGCTGTAGCTTGCGCAAACTTCTGGCTGAGGCAGCTATTAAAACGAGCAGAGCAAGAGACAAGCAAGAGGCTAGGAAGTATATCCTTTTGTCATTTTGGAAGCCTAGCGCGCGAGGAGCAAATCCCTTGTCCGTGTCCTTTAAGACCTTCATCACTCAAAAAGCAGCCGACAAACGCTGAACTGGCTCGGTGGCCGGCTGCAGTGTGGAGACACACTAAAAGGACTAGCTTTACTGTAGTAAGTTTTATCCTAAAACAAACACTCATGTGATTTTTTGTTTGAAAACATAAAAAATTAGTTCATTATACAGAGTTGCCCCTTTCAACTTTCAATACTTGACAATTACGAACTTTTAACCATAGCTAAAAAGATAAGAAATTCTAAAGAAAACCGGAAAAAGACATTTGGTCATGTTGGCATCAGGCAGGACTTGAACCCGCATCTTTCGCAAGCCGGGCGACTGCACTACCAATTATGCTACCGAGTCCATTAACAGACCCGCCGAATCTTTCTGGTGTATTTTGCCCTATGAGCCAGGGTGATTTAATGGAAAATGCTAAAAACAATAATAAAAATATAAGATAAGACATGTATAGATACTAGATATCAACAGAACTTAGAGGGATATTTACCTGTGATACTGCGCCGAGTGGCAGACCTGCCTCTGCCGAGCGCCCTCGTCGTGGGGAGTGCAATGACATGATGTTGCCTTCGCAGTCTTCATGTTACTCTGGTCCCAGACTTCGTCGATACGCACTTTTGTTGCTATCTCGATCTTTGGTGAAAGGATGCCCTGGAAAACAAACTTTGTAGTGCACCCAGATCCCAGGCTAAGAAGTTAAAGCCAAGGGCAAAAATTAAGTATAACAACTATGTCCTGGTAAGTTTTTGTAAATACCTACTTAGAATTTACAGGCTCACCATTTTTTTATTTGATATCTTGAATAATTTGCAAGTACTAAGCTCAAACAGTAATTTTGAATTTTGACCGAACCTTTAAGGACTTTTGCCAATGATTTGGTAGGCATTTGACAATTCCTAGAGGGGATTGGGAGCCCCTTCTTCTTGGTGAGGTTTTAGACTGGACTCCTCATAATAATATGGAAGAGGTAAAATCTTCTAAGGTGTGTAAAAAGTGAGTAAAGTTAAGATCTCTACAGTTCACTCTTTAGATTCTATTGCCTAACATACTGCATGAGCTTCAATCAAACTAACAGTGTGCTAAGGTTTAACAAATTTAAGCAGACTTGTCAGCACAGCAAATTGATATGTTCCAAAAATTTAATAGGAGCTTGATAAACTTACAGGAAACTGTTTTGATCTCCTCATAAGCAGGTCCACTCCTTCATTAGAGCACATGTTGGGTGGAAACAGGACATCATTAACCGCGCCCAGATATTGTGCTAGAATTGTGCACTCGCCTGACGTGCAGTTGTTGCTCCATTGCACTAACTCACAGTATATGGTTTCATCTTCTGCAAAATCAAAGGAAAATCAGCACTTTGGAACAAAAAGAAACACAGCTATTTGGCTAAATTGAATGTTTATAGTAAATGGGCTAAGGGCTTCTCAAGAGGATGACCAACACAGGCCTGGGATAGCCAAATTCGCATTGTGGTTTGCAAAGAGAAAGCCAGAAAACGATTAAAATGTCTTTCATCATCATTAAAGACAGGATTTCTTCTCTCCCTGGCTCTCTACTGATGATAGCATCTCATTCTCCCTCCCTCACTGCTATCAGAATGTGTTATTTGGAGCAGATACTTTCTTTTCCTTCATCCCAATGAAAAACTTAATGTTTCAGACAAGTACAAGGTACTAACTTAAGATACAACAGATGTTATTTAACGCGCAGGACTCTTGAAAACGTTTTCTGAAGTAGAAAACGTCTCCAAACTTGAGCGGGAATACAGGGGGGAGCATGCATGTCTGGTAGTTGGTGCCGAGCGCGAACACTGTTAGCGAGACGCGCCCATCTTGACATAGCCATACACCGGGACATGATACCTGCAAAAGATAAACTAAAACTTTAGTACTTACCCTAGAGACCTCAAAACTACTGTTGTCGTGTGTATTTAGTAAAAGTTTTGCAGTTTTAAACACTAACCTTTTGGATTTCTATTTCAACTGTCAACTCGATAATTTTAGGCATACTGCGGCATCATATTATTGGAGGCCAGTACTAATATAATTATTTAGCTGCCTAATCATATTATTACAGGTCCCATTTACTTTGAGAAATACATATTTCTTCAGGTTTCAGAGTGAAAGTAGTTTTGTATAAGTTTATCATTTTTAGACCTTCTTTTTATGACGCGATGACATTTAGCAAGAGTAAACTACGCGAGGATTGGGCAATTTATTGTATTTGTGGGATCCTACCAATGATAAGAGAGTATGCAGAAATATTGTTCAATCAGAATTTGTTGCTTACTTCGTCGTCATAGCAACGACGGATACATTTCACGTTCCGTTTCACTATTCTTGACAGTGAAGTATTTTTAATAATATTTGAAATGACACTGACATTTGAGAATGACAATTGCCAATGCCAAAATTTGGCGGAATTTTTGGCGACCGACCGATACTTCACGTGGATTTCGCTCTCATGCAGTTTTAAGTTCCAGTGCTCTGTATAAAAACTCTGAAATGGCCAAAACTCCGAGTGTTATTCATTGGTTTCGTCTGGATTTACGTATACACGACAATCTTGCTTTTCGCAACGCAATAAACGAGGTTCGTTCCAGCTCCACCAAACCATTCAACTGAAGAGAGCTTTGCTCTCTAATACCACAAGTATCTTTTTATAAAAATAGCCCTTTAAACTTGTTTGTGTATCATTTCAGGCGGAAAATCGCAAGCACTATTTGAGACCAGTTTATGTGATTGAACCAGACATTAAAAACAAAATAGGAGCCAATAGACTACGGTTTTTGATCCAAAGCCTAAAAGATTTGGACAATAATTTAAGGAAGCTCAACTCTCGACTTTTTATTTTAAAAGGTAAAACTACGGAGCTACTACCTAAACTGTTTGATGCATGGCAAGTAAAGTACTTAACTTCACAATTAGATATAGACCGAGAAGTAGTGGAACAGGATGAAATCATTGATGAAGTAGCTGAGGAAAAAGATATTTTTGTTGTAAGAAGAGTTCAGCACACTGTGTATGATGTGCAAAGTGTGTTAAAGAAGAACAATGGCAGTGTTCCAATGACTTACCAAAAGTTTTTGTCTCTAGTAAATGATATTCAAGTAAAAGATACTATAGAAATTACTAAGGCAGTGTCTGACCATTGTACGCCACCAGATAATGACTCTACTGAGTATGATGTTCCAACTCTGGAGCAGTTGGGTTTGGATGAATCTGCGCTTTATCCTTGCAAGTTTCCTGGTGGTGAAACAGAAGGATTAAACAGACTGAACATTTATATGGCAAAAAAGCAATGGGTTTGCAAGTTCGAGAAGCCAAACACTTCCCCAAACAGCATAGAACCCAGCACTACAGTTCTAAGTCCTTATATTAGTCATGGATGTTTGTCAGCCAAACTGTTCTATCATAAACTTAAAGAAATTGAAAATGGCTCACAGCACTCTCAGCCTCCCGTTTCATTGATGGGCCAATTGATGTGGAGGGAGTTTTACTACACAGCTGGAGCAGGAACAAAAAACTTTGATAAGATGGTTGGGAATCCTGTCTGCACACAGATTCCATGGGGTAAAAATGATGAGCACTTGAAGGCATGGGCAGAAGGCAGAACAGGCTATCCATTTGTAGATGCAATAATGCGCCAACTAAAACAAGAGGGCTGGATACATCATTTAGCCAGGCACATGGTGGCATGCTTCCTGACTAGAGGCGACTTGTGGATCTCCTGGGAAGAAGGGGCTAATGTTTTTGAGGACTACCTACTTGATTATGACTGGTCTCTTAATGCAGGAAACTGGATGTGGCTCTCAGCTTCTGCTTTCTTCTATAAATTCTTCAGAGTGTACAGCCCTGTGGCATTTGGCAAGAAAACTGATAAGGAAGGCCTATTTATCAAGAAGTATGTACCTGAGTTGAAGAAGTACCCTACTGCATTTATCTACGAGCCATGGAAGGCGCCAAAATCAGTGCAAACTGCTGCAGGATGTGTGGTTGGAGAAGGATATCCAAAAAGAATTGTTGATCATGATAAAATTCATAAAGAAAATATGCAGAAAATGTCTGCAGCTTACAAGTTAAATAAAGAAAAGAAGGCAATGAAAAGACCCCATAAATGATATCTTAATATGGAATTGGAAATATCATAATACAGTTACCTCAGTTTCTTAGAAAGATTGTTTCATGTTGAACAATATGTTGATCAAATGTGTGTTTTTCAAATAAAATCTCTTAAGATCTGTTTTTAAGTAATGGCTGGCGGATGATGTTAGTTGTAAAATATATTGTTTAAGATTATGCAATATTGTCTATTCAGCACCTCATTTTATATACCTCTATTATTGTGTATGGCTTACAATTTATTGTGTTAACAGGATGCTTTGCAGTTCCAGTATTGAAAGTATAATGTTCAAATGTTATTTGTTATATCAATAAGAAAATTAAAAGATCTGCTAAGTAATGATGAGTACAAATTACTTTTTAAATGTTAGTCTACAAAATGTCTGTTGAATTAACTGGCCTAAAGATTTTGTGCAAACTCATATTTTTATTAAAAGCAGCTTTTATTGTTATAGTCCTGGCTGTTTTATTTATAAAATCTCTTAGCCACCTGATACCTAGACTAGACCTGCCTTCTGCCTATGAATTATGAATGCTAAAAAATAACAGACACTAATCTCTTATAAAGTTTGTACAAAATGTGTACCGTAGGTTTGTACCTATTAGTGGTGCTTAGCTGAAAATTGACATAATTATACGTTTCTCACTGACCATGTCGTACTCACTCTGATGTGATGGCTTACAACAACCCAAGAGTGTCTCTAAACCCTAAACCATCAGGGCCTGAAAAGATAGTCATGATACCGACCTCTTGTATTGTAGCATTGTAAAAAAAAACGGAAACATGAGGCATTTTTTAAAACTTAAAATGAGGTTCTTTCGGTGCAGGGTGCAGTGCAGTATAGTTTGGCTCAAAACGGACCGCATCCTTGGGGTAAGTCAACCGACCTGTCAGACTCAGTCCTGTCACTGTCAAAGTGTAAACAGTGGTTGAACGTGACGTGTGGGAACGTTCTTTCTTAGAAGTTTATCAATTTATTCACACAATTTTGGCTATTAGAGTTTTTTCCAATTTTTCCTTTTCTTCGCTCTATTCGCAGGTTGAAGTATGGATTATCAGAACAAAGATCTAAGTAAGTTATAGTACGTTTGTCGACTTACTAGGTTTAGCCTGTAAGCCTGTCTTTAGTTCATATTTTTTTAATTTTCACATTATGTACACTACACTGAATTGTGGTAAGGGACGCCTTTGCCATGCAGTGGGACAGCACAGGCTGTTCGGGCACTCTTTGGTTCTTGCTGCATAACTTGCTGAATGATCGTTTCAGTAGAGGAACAACCATCCGACAGCGGTGGGCGGATAGAGTCAGTCACATAAAATGTCTTTATACCTAACCCCGAAGTTACTTTCTGCTGCTTTTTAGCACTTATTACCATTTTCCTACTAACAAGGGGTAATAGAACCAGCAGCCACCACAGATAAATGAAAGATACAGCATAGATAATGTTAAATAAAAAAGAATAAACACTAGATAGTTTCATCTTTATCAAAAGCATAAATATTTTTGAAGACAGAACAGTTTACTGTACACTATTCCAGTTATAGCTGCTACCCAGCATTTGCTTCCTTGCATTCAAATTTTGAAACCTATAGTATAGAAGAACTTTTGAAACACTTATACCTACTACCACTTGCTCTTAAATACACACATACACATTACATAGGTAGTTTGCTAATGATTGGAGGTGATGCCTCAGAAGTATTGTGATTTTAAATAAAAAATTGGGAAACACAATTTTTGGGCAACTACATATGATTTGACTTCTACAAATTTCTTCAACTTCAACATATTTTTGGAGTTGACTGTTCCTAGTAGTTTAATGGAAATAGACTGCACTGAATTTTCATAAAAACTACAGTGGTGCAGTTAATTACATAGTAGGAAATTAATAATTCTGAATTGAACACAAAGTCTGGATTAGACGCAATTGTTCTTGCAAATATTTGTAATACATAATAATTAGAGTGCAAAGTAAAACAACTAGTTAGCTTCAAAGCTTAACCTGCTCATTAATATGTTCACTTCAACCTTCAAAGGGGCACCTTGTACTGCTAGCATTATACCCATTTTGCAATGGTTTTGTAGGTTTGTGATAGGGTGATGTAAACTCCTTACTTTTTAGGCGTTTCAATGTTTTTTGATAAGCTAGACTTTTGTGCCAATGCATTGTTCTCTCACTTCTATGCCAACATAGCCAGCGCTAAGAATGAAAGTGACTTAAATAGTACATCATTGGTCAAAATAGTTTGGTAGAATAGATCGAGCAGGACCACTCCTAAATAGACAACCAAGTTCCATTATATGCCTAAATAAAGTGACACCAGCCCTCAAGTTTGTTTTGTTTCGAAGTACCATAATGTTTGCCAGTTTGATTATTCCACAAAGTGCTGTCTAGCCCCAAACTAACTACAGCTTGTACTATGTGATACTAGTCATACTAAAAATACTGAATCATTTTTTTCATAAATACATATACGAAACACCTAGACATGGTAATGAACACAAATGTATGTACTATACTGGGATATTAACCCCGCCCTCTGGTTTAGTAGCCAACTTCTTAACCGTCACACCAAATCGGTCGTCAATTAACGCCTGCTTGTTCTTTCTTAGCAATACTGTCCTTAGTTATTTCACATCCGCGGCAGCACTCGTGTTCGCGACATTGCCGAACAGGTTTAAGTGAGCCGCCTTCATTGGTACGGACACGTCTTACGGAAACCGGCAAGCTACGTGGGAAACAAATGTCTTGCTATGCCGCCTCCGCCAAACACGCAGGCTCCAGCAAACAGGTTAGACCCAAAAAGTGTTGGTTTGACGTCGTGAGGGATAACATGCGTGCCAGTGGCCTCACAGTGAGGGAGGATCCACAAGACCGCGCGAAGTGGAGAAGCAGATGCACCGGGCGCCGTAACGGCAGCAACCGCGATTATCGCTAGGATGATCATGACTGTCCTTATTTATTTCCTATGTCTGTAGTCCCAAAGCAGCATCTGAAACGCGAGACACCACACCACAGGCTGGAGTTTTACCAGAAAATAATTAATTAACTATCAAGCCAGGCTGTTATAAATTCCCCAGTGAAAGTGTGCAGCTGTATGATTGCAAATAATGTGCTGTCATTGATTTTTAATGCGTGCGTGACCCGTTCATTGTTCACCTACTGCGTCTCTAACGTTTAGTAGATGTTAACTGTCGCATATAATTTGCATAATTCACTTCCACTTTGCATTTGTATAGGTTCCTGTATCTACTTGACCCTTCAACCGATTAGAAGCAGTTTGTCGATGTTAATGCCACTAAGTTTGTACTTGTTTATTTTTAGTTATCTGGCTGGAGGAATTTGAGTCTGCTGCTTCGGGTTATGGAAGATGAAATGGGAGAGGAGACGCTTCAGCTAATGACGTTGTGCAATATTACGGTAAGTAGGTACTGTGTAGAGATTCTCGCAAACATCGTTTCTTATCTTGAGCTCCCTTAGGTTTGCACGCTTGCTTCGGTCTTCTAATCGCTTTACTTTTTTTGATTTGGTAAGTAAATAACTTTAAAACCTTGTGCGGCTTTGTTCGTTACACTCTCACGATCAAAGTCGCGATGCCACCTTTGTTTTTGAGTTCGTATGGCGTTGGAATTTCGCGTTGAGAATCGCCGTCTTTGATGCCGTGTTAGTTTTCTTGTGTATATACACAAGAAAACTAACACGGCAAGCAAGCTAATATTAGCTGACCCGACAGACCTTGTTCTGTCAAAAGCTATTAGACTGTGCCAGTGGCAATGTTTGACGACAATATTCGCTTGAATATTTGAACTGGCAGCTAACAGTTTGCATGGGAAAGAAAAGAATGCAGCTTTTACGTTTGATGATATTGGTACAAAATATTAGCCAAATTGGTTCAGTTCTCAGTTTTGCGCTTGGCACATAGTAATTAAATTTTATTTTACGAGACACGTATAGGCCACCCACCGCTTGATAGAGATGTACATCAATGAACACAATGAACCGTGTACGACAAGTATTTCCTGGGTGTTGTAATGAACACCCAGGGAATACTTGTCGTTATTTCCTGGGTGTTGTAATGAACACCCAGGGAATACTTGTCGTTGGTATTAGTATTGCAGGCACTAACAAGGAACAATTCTGGAATGTAGGTGTTTTGTATGGAGGCGGGTGACGAAACGATTGGCAATGGTTCCCGTAACACAAGTTTCAAATCGAGCGTGTGTGTGACTGTGGGTGGGCTATGTTCGGCAGCTCGTGTCTATGTTCTAAGTTAAGTAGTGTTCAAGATATGAAGATCTTCTAAGTGTTGAAAGCCGCCATTGAGCATTTACTTTCAGCTTACTTTTGATGGAAAACCACCGTCACATACAAATTCGCAAATTAGTCCCATAGCAATATAGGAAGAAGTATCAACAGTACTTGAAACTTCACCGAAACCCAAAACAACGACAGATATCTACGATCTTCCTTATTCAACATTTTTCGAAAATGTTTTCAAACCAAGATTGGCTGGATTAATTTTGTAATACTTAGCGAAAAAACTTCAAACAATGTTCATTGCGCGCTCGTTGTTTTTAATTCAAGCCAACACCAAGCAGTTAATCTCACCCATAGGTTTTTGCGCTTCTATTCATATGCGATACGTTATCACAGAGTACGTGCTGTTTTCATTTTCTCCACGTGACAAAACTGCAATGTTTTTGGTAGATAGGCGCCATTTCGTTCGTCAGACACCGACGGATTTTGGGTTCTGGCTGCTATAGCTTGATAGCCCTGACTCTCGTTTATAAACCCGGCTTCTATGGTATTCGAATTTCTAATTTGAAATTAAACCTTTTACGAAAGGTCGCGGTCGTAGGCAACCTCAACCTTTTTAAATCCAAAGTGGTCCGTCCACTTTGAACCATCTTTAAAACTATTTCGGCACTTTTGAACGTGGGGCACCCAATTACCTAATAGGTACTGCACCGTTCAAATGCGCAGAATGGAAATGTCCGCTGACATCGTGACCGAAGCCCGAATGCAACAATCACTGTCGAATAGTAAATAGTGTCTTTTAACGAGCGCACAATTGTCCAATTGATACAAACTCTCTAATCTATGGCATGATAGGATAACAGCCGTTCGCAAATTACTTCCTCCTTGACGATGGTCGGTATATTATTAAGGGAAAGATGGGCAGCCAATGATTTAATGCTTTTTAAACTAACTGAAGATTGTCCTTTGTAAATAAAATGACAGATCTGGCACGCGGCTGAGCCATGATGCGCTCTGTGACAAAATTTCGTCACGCATTATCTCGTGCAATTTGCATGGTCTTGTTGTCGCGAGAAAAATCGTGTAAGCATTTTAAGTTTTAACACAGTGTTAATTAATTGTTGTTTTATTTTTTCTAGCATAAAACGTAATGCAGCAGGAAGCAGGAGAAATGGACAAAAGCATTCATGATTGATAAATAACTAAAACGGCGTTAGGAGTTACAAATGTGTTGCAGTTACAGAAGAATGGGCGCAAAGTGAAGTACATAAGGTAAGTCTTTTGAAGTTTTAGTTCACGCAACGTGTGGGGTGCGGTGTAAGTCTGTAGAGCTTTTCTGCGAAGAAGAATCACAATTCTTCTTTAGAACCTTAAACACCTCAATGATATTTTAAAGTTCAGTGTGATGTAGAAATGCGTATGAAATTGACGCTAGTAGCAAGTTCTTTCTTTTTAAGGCAGAAAGAAATACCAGACATTAACTTGGTCGAGGTATGGGGCGGGATGCGATATGTGTTCTTACTTTCAGTTCGATGGCAACCGTGCTTTTCATAATACTGGATTCAGCCACTCTTGCGCCAACTTCATTAATGCTAATGGCTCATAGTCTGAGGTAAACCCCGTACAAGTTTTAGTACAAGTTGTTCGCACAATCGACGGACCCCCATCTGCTTAAACCACCTATGCCTTTGCCTACCTGGGGTCACAAGTGAGATTAGAATTTTGTTTTTTTTACAAAATCACTTTACCCCTCACTATCTAAAGCACGGCCATTGAGCTACGTGTGAAATATAATCAACTTTTGTCCACTTAAAGAACTCTTATCTTTTAATTGTTTATTTAAATTCAAACCGGTCGGCGTGATTGACCCGTTTCAGCTCATTCTGCTAAATGATATCTCATTACTACAAATGAAGAGTAATTTGATAACTGATTAGTTTTAGGCCTGTTATAAGCGAAACACATTTAAGAAAAAAAACGTCCCATTTTAGGGTTATAGCTCGATGTTTAAAAAGGGCTATTAGGTACTTTAATGTATCTGTTTATGAAAATAGTGTTATCGATACTTCATATTAAACATAAAGAATATGCATTTATGCATTATCTGCCAGAAGTCAACAGCGAGTTTTGACAACAACTTAACAAGAAAAGCTAGATGGACAAAAAAAAAACAATATAATGTGTTTTTTTTTCATTTTAATGATAAAAAATTATTACCATCTAGATAGAACATCTTACAACAAGCCAACATGAAACTTTTTGTTTAAATGAGCAATGACCATTTACTCCAAAGTTGCGTGTGTTGCTTTTTAGCGGCGATCGTGGCCAATCCCTGTCATTGAGCCACTGAGGGAAATATGGAGGTCTATATTTTATACAAATAGGCCAAATTCTGGCTTCAGGGGCCGCCCTAGCCTCCTGCTAGTAATTAGGACAGAGGGCTAGGGCGAGGAGCTACCCATGCCTTTTAAAAAAACCAATTTAGGTTGCTCGCCCACGTCAGACTTTTTGTACGACCGATAGTCGGGTAGATTAAAAATCGGCTGTATTTCTTCCTTTTCCTGACCGATTTTTTTGTCGGACGTGTATGTTGCTCTAATGCTATCAGTACGTTCTATTTTTCTCCTACAAAAAATCGGCCACCGATTATCGGACGTGGGCGAGCAGCCCTAAGCTCCTTAAATACTTAGATAATTCTTGTTATAGACTGAAACAGTAGAAAAATATTGCTCGTCACGCACCCACAAACCACCACACACTGAGAGAGATATGCGGGTCTGAATGGTATATTTAAATTAACTCTCTCAATTATTTGCACATAAAGTTCGTTGTTAGACTTATTAGTTACTCGTATCGCAAGTCACTGTATAATCAGAACGACCTTGTTCTTCCGAACATTACGATGATAATTTCGGAAGAGTCATGTCAAATAATAACTATTCCGAATATCTCGATGCCTATTTTCCACAGATACCGCTAACCTGAAGAGATGGATGCAATATAATTATGGCGGGGTCGCGCTCTTAGTAATGTTTGAAGATTATTATTTTCAGACTTTTAGGTATGCGTGAAAAGCATGTTTTTGGAATGAGTTTGTCACAATAAATAAAGGAAAAGACGTTATCTGTAGTTATAAGTATTATGTCTTGATAGAGATTCTTTATGTTTGTAAATAAATAACCAAAAACTAGTAAATAGGTACATTTTCTCTGAGTAATGAAAGCCATATTTGATAGTGTGGGCTTATGGTCGCTGAGTCTTTGCAATAAGTACATAATTTTTGTTACCTCCCTTTTTTATGGTGTCGGAGAGTTGGTAGCATTTTGAATCTCTTTGCATAGGTGGCCGAATGCACATTTTGAAGTTTGAGTTGTAATTTTATTCTGTTGTCTTGTGTTTGGGTATTTTCTTTCTTTCAATGATAATGCGCAGTTCTAAAATATAAGTACTTAAGGAGAAAGGTAAGGCAGTGGAACATACGTAATACGTAAATGTAACTCTTTGGTCCAGTACGGATTTGAACCTAACCGATTCTCAAAATGACGCTTTCTCTATAGTCAATCTACCACACTCATCTATTGATTATTCTTTACTACTTTCTAAGAAAACATAACAGGAACATAAGGTTACATGATATATTACATACATCCTGTAACACGTGTAGACAATACCTAATATTGACGTAACTAAACAATGTCTTAGAAATGGCAAGAAGCATATACCGTGTGAAAGGTAAACAAACAATTGGACATTAATATTTATGTATTTATTTGTTTGACGTATAGTCCCTTGTGAACACTCAAACTGACTTTTTTAAACCATAATTTCGATGGTGTAGTTCACAATTGTCTTAAGTGCACTTTTTAACTTTTTCATTTTATTCCTGCCTAAGGAACTAGACTATATTCTCTACCGTTCGCACTTACCCGATTTTCATAATTCCATCTCTTTCTATTGAAAACTTTGTGTCAAACTAAGCATCAATTCGTGTTCATAAATACTAACGACCATTAGTTCGAAAAATCTGTGTCACATCTACTATAAGTGGCATAAAAGATTTTGAGCATGGTAAAATGAAGCACACAAAAAGTTTAAGTGCAGTTGATATAAAAATAATATAATGAAATGAATTATTTTGAGTGCACAAATATTCTAAGTAGCTATAATATAAAAAAAAACTCTGCTGAAGTTGAATTGTATAAGCACAAATCGACTAAGCGCACTAAATCTATGTTTTATTAAAAAAATACAAATTTTTAGTGTGGTAATGTCAGTTACGGTTTTTGTGCTCTTTATTATTATTTTGGCGCGTAATTAGCGTTCGTAGAGCGTAGATCCTCTGTGAAAGCCAATTGGCGAATGAAGCTAGGTAGGCTAGTTTAGTGGCGTTCTTGCTCAGCTCGCATCGTTCTTACGGGGCGAGCGGGGCGGGTGAGTAGGTACTAGTGTGCAGTATTATTCTTTATTGGCAACATTGCGACAACTGGACTGCTAATGCGCCCGCGCCCGCCAGAACAGTAGCAACGGGTTCTTTAACGAATATACCGAGTAAAAATTGCATGCTTATTTGTATGGCGTATTCAAATGTTTCGTTAAGGTCGTGAACTTGTAGAATTAGTAGGAACAAAATGGCGAATAAAGAAACCACCGCAAAATGTGTTTTCAGCTGTAGTGGACCCAAAACTGGGTGGTGGACTGATAAATTATACAATATCAGTTTAAAAAAGAAATGACTTCTCCGTAAATTGACAAAATTACAGTAGTTTTGTATAAGACACGCGCACTTAGTACTTATGTGCCTAAAGATAAACTGATCACTGGCAACAACTGAATGCACTTATTATGTTTTTGCATCACTTTAAGTGCTGTTAATGCATTCGGTTACCTACGCTCTTTTTGGTTTCATCATCATCATCATTAAGTGCCACATGAAGTCCACTGCTGAACAATGGCTTTCCCCATAGATTTCCATACATAGCCACCAGTTGTAGACAGCCTGCACCCACAAAAATCTAGCGACCTTTATTAGGTTGTCAATCCAACTTGCTGGTGGACGCCACACACTGTGTTTGCCCTCAAATACTCTTCAATCTAGAATTTTTGGATCCTAGTGACAATTAGTTCCTCGCACTATGTGGCCCGCCCACTGCCACTTTAACCTGCTAATCCACTGGGCCACGTCAGCGACTCCAGCTCTTCTACGATTCTGGTCATTTCTGACTCCATTTCGTAGTGTAATAGTTAGCTTAGCCTTCTCCATAGCACGTTGGGTGACTTTGACGCCCATAATAGGTATAGGGTCCATAATTACTTAATCAAATCACTGAACACAGTGATTATACACCTTCGTATTAAGGCAAAGAGGTATGTTGGAAAAGAAAACATGACGCTATGCGAAAACACAACACTGCCCACTTATTGAGAAACACGATTGAAGTTCTCGAGCAAGTTGCCAAGCTCTTCTAACGATTCTGCCACGACCACTGTGTTGTCGACAACCCGGGTGAGTGATATATCGACCAGTTATGTTGATGACCAAGTCCTTGCCATTCCAGGAGCTTGAAGACTTCTTATAATGCGGTCGTAAACAGTTCCGAAGAAATAACGTCCCCTGTCTTAACACTCCTCGTGCTCTGCTCCTGTACTTGGACTGGACATTCGCGTATGTGCACTTTAGCACTTCAATGTATCTCCCTATAGTCAATGTAGCAACACTGGAGACACTGCAGCATTGCTCAAGTCTCGACTAAATCGAATGCTTTCTCATTGTCCAACGGTTAGCGTTGGACAATGCCAAAAAGTGGCAGATAATACTCCTCGGATTTCTGTTAATAATCTTCCCGCATCTTGGGAAGATATTGTTTTTAAAGAACAGCGCCACTTAGCTTCTGTTCCATGCCTTTGACGTTACCTCCTCGAACAACACGGGTAGCCTTTGAACTCTGAGAACCGGCTTTTCGCCTGCCTTCAGAAATTCAGCAGTAATTCTCTCATCGCCTATCGCTTTGTAGCTCTTGAGCTGTTTGAGAGGTATTTTAATCTCATAGAGGCTGTTGTCTTGGATGTCTAGTACAGTGTCGTGTTCGGCTCTGGGATCTTCGGCTGTACTAGTACCGGATTTGGCGATCGAGGTATATTCTTTACCCGTAGAATCTTTCAACACCTCTTAATACTGCTTCTATCGTCGATGCCACACTGACAACCCAATAGACTTGTCTTTTGTGAACACTTTTGTTCCGTTCGATCGTCTCTTAAGGACGATTGGTTATCAAACTCACGGATGTCGTGTTGCAAGGACTTCCAGATACTCTATTGAGTAGTCGTTAGTTTATAGCATCATCGGACGTCTGCAGTAACAGAGACCGACACTCAGCCATTAGTTCGGAGGTGTGGGTCGCAAGTTTTTGCGCTTTGTTTTGACGACCAGCCTTATAAAAGCTGGATCCAACCGCATGGCGCAGTGATTAGCCATCTCAAGTTGAAAGCTCTCGGGGTTTTCGATATGGGCGCGAGTAGGTTGGAGCGTAGACTCCGTTCCAGCTTGACGTTAAAATTCAATGTGCCTCGCACCCAGGTGAAATGGTAGAGCCGTCCTGCTACTGAACCAACAGTTACCATAGATCATCTATGATAACTGCCAGTTTTCACCCTGTTGATCACTTAGACTCATACAGGTCCACTTCTTTTGAGGTGGCTTCTGGAAACATGGGTTCAACAAACCCATGAACCCACCTAGGCTCTGCCCCCTGAGGTTCTCTATAACCCTAACTCCCACTTTCGACGTACAATCCCCTCTCTTGCCAAGCTTTGGCCACAGCTGGAATCAGAAATAGCAGGGCCGCCGGAGACATATGAGTCCAGTTTTGTTTGTATCAAACTACTGTTCTCAAGGAACTAAGAAAAAAAAACTTTTAGATTAACGTTCAGGAAGAAATTGCCGTTTTTTTATGATCCAAGGTAACTCCAAATCTAATTTTGTCATAATCGGTTTAATCTTTCCCGCGTAAAAGAGACATTCAGAACAAAGAAACAATCACGTTTTTAAAATTAATGTGATTGTAAGTTTTGAGAGCTGAATTTCAGGAAAATTTCAAATTGAGAATAGGTTCCAGACCAGCTCGTAGCCTTATAAAATGAATGGAACCCTCAGTGGGCGAGTTCAGCTCACACTTGTCCGGATTTTGAATGTATTAAATAAACTAAGTACTAGTTTGTTTAGATATCTGAGTGCACAAATGTACTAAATGGGGGGGTTAGTTAGCTAATTTGCTTATTTTATAGTTAAAACGGCCTATGATTGGTAAGGTTTATACTTTAATAAAGAGACAAAGAATAAGTCTAATACAAACATGCCAACTTATTATGAAAGTCAAAACACTGCCTGTGCTATACATGTCTCAACTTTCAAAATGCTCTCCTGGAAAATCAACATTTTGTAATTAGCACAATTGTGAACTACACCATCGATTTGTTTTTACCTTTCGATGTCATAAATAGAAGAACCGATTACTTGTCCTATATCTACTTTAGTCCGAATTTCATTTGACTGAAAACTACCGACCAACATTGAATTTTCCAGATATATTGTTTGACATATTTTCAATATATCTAAGTATCTTTTGACATAATTATCGTTTTTAGTAGGTGCAACATGACCTTTAGTGCATTGATAAGGTGATATAAACTGTCAAAGCGTACACCTGTACCTTCTATGCAATTAGGAATATGCCTAGCTAAACTCATGAATGATCTGGATGTTGTGAAAAACCAATTAATACGATTTAAAAATATCGAAATAAATATTTTATTTATGAACAGGGTTATCTAGGTAGTTTACCAGGCAAAAGAGAACTTATTCTGACAATATTTTCTGCTCACCCTATATGAATCAATTATTAGGGTATTGTTACAGCTGATGGTATGCAACTATTTACAATACTTTTCTATAATGAAATGTAGTTTATTAGTCGTTATTATAAATAATTTGCAATAAAGAAAATATTGTGGTGTAAAACAAATAAATCTCGTAATGTCTAGTATGAATTAGTACTTAAATTCTAACAACAATAGTTCCTCTGGTCGTTGATTTGTGCAAGTCATAGAAGGATGATGACCTGACCATGATGGCAAATTAATTATTATGGTACGAAATTGCTCAGTCATTGTAGTTGGAAGCGAAGTAATGGAACGATGATGTCACTACCCCATGAAAACATTCACAACGTTGCGAAAGAGCATGATAATTTTCAGTATATTCTGTTAGGAAATGATAAAAACAATGAATAAACAATAAACTTTAGATTACTTTTTTCAGTACCTATTCTGAATCCTATTATTTTTTGAAACGCTACATTAATTTTTGTCTTTCAAAATCGTATCAAAGGTAAATTCTGCATCACGAAACTAACGACTAACGTTGACTAACGGCCGAAACTTAAGCTTACAATCTACTCCGAGAAAAAAAAGGAAGTGAATAAGCTTAGGGTGTCTCTCACTTTTAAAAGTTAGTCAGAACCTACTGAAAATCATAAAAAAAAACGATTTGAGCTCTGTTTACTTACATTTTTTTTATCGACCAAGTTGTTTTGCATCTTGTTTCAAAGTAAGAAAAGAGAGTGTCTTACTCATAAAACTACAAACAATTGGCATAGTACGGGTATTGAAAAAAACCTGAGAAAATAACTACCAACGCGAATCATACAAATAAATAGGCTTCACTCACACCTTAAAAGGAACGCCCTGTATAGATGCTCAGTAAAGTTTTGAGACGTAGCAAAACAACCGAGCAAAAAATCTCTTTAAACGAACAGGTTTTGTGAATATCGAGTAATCGTCCAACCGGTATCAATGAAAGAAGCTATGACGGCCAAATTCTAATAGAGAGCCTCGAAATTTACGTTCCAAGCTAATTACTTTGCAAGTTTCCTGTTACTACGTTTCTATAATGAAAACAACACTAGTGAAATTCATAGGAGTATATCAAAACATTAAAGTACATGAGTGAACAACGACGAGCTTTGGCAAAATCAAAACATTTTTTACTAGGTACACTGATTTATTATAATCATTAATGATTTGAATAGACTGTAAGCGTGTCTTTTCATGGCCAATGGCATGGCCTGGCAAACATGGAATCTCCATTGTGCTCATTATAATGCTTCATGGCATTAGATGAGCCTTTTTTCTAACATTCATAACAGTTTTATTTCAAGGTTCTTATGATGCGTTTTTGTAACTTGATATACTCCAGCTACAGCGGACAGGTTCAGAATAGCACAAGATATATTTCATTGAAAAAAATACTTTGTACATACCCCTGTGTTATGTACTTTGCGTTTGGCAAATTATATGACCTGTCTTGAAATTTCGAAAACAATAACTTACTTTCTGAAAATGTTTAGCATTTTATTCCATTCCCAACTACCTATTGATTAATATTCGTAGTAATCAAACATGATGAGTTTTTCTTAATTTTGCAACCATATTTATGCAGCATCAGTTCAAAATTTCAATATCATCTATCACCATAAATATATTTGCTAGAAAAACTAGCTACTTCAAAATGTGTTGTAGTGTGTATGACATAGCGCTTTGTGCTCGTTACTCATCGAAAACAAGCATCTAATAGCTCGTTTACCAGTCTATTGACTCCTACACCTGGGTAGGGCTGTCTATCATCATAACAGACAAACTTAAAATATGGATTTTCTTTTAAATTGTAAGCCAGAGTTACTGGCGACTGCCAGGAAATAGGCATTGTTTGTTTACTGGTGCTTAGCTGCGCAAGTCAGATAGGATGACCACTCCAAACTAAGATATGTGTTTTTCGGGTATCTGCTTCGGGACGTACTCGTACGTAAAGTATTTGGTCAATGTAATGTTTCACTTTCAAAAACTGTAGTATTGTCTTGGTTTAGGGTCCGAAACTATTCCCCACACCTCATTTGTTCTCTCGCCTTTTCTGTAAGTCCCCCCTTAATACTTTGGGTGGCTCGTGGTTGCCGGCTCAGTAGGGTCTGGGCCCACTGAGGCACCTGAACTCCTTGCGTACTACAGGCGGCTTTCGTGGCCGCCCTGTGTTTTTGTTGATTGTACAGCCGAAGAACGGCCCCGTGACCGGTAAGCATGGGTAAGGGGCGATGCCCGACATGTACTTGTCATCCCCCCGGCGAAGTATATATGAGGATGTCCCCACGATAATATAATAAAAAATGAATCCGACACACAGACCAAACTCTGTGTTCAACCCTACACCTGAGTGTAAGTCGTTCAGCGAATCCACTCGAGACGACATATAATTTACACTGCGCCCGCGCCGCCGGTTAGCTATCGAACCGCGCCGCTCGGAGGCGGACGTGTTGGCCGCATGAATAAAAGATCGATTCTTCGATCGTTTTTACTTCAAATTTACAGTTGCACGGTTATTGTTTTGGCGCGAGTGAAGTGGCTGACTGGATTTTTTCAAGTTGACATCTCGTTTTTACAAATCTGTGAGTTTTTTGATTCCATTTTTGCATGCTTTGGCAAATAATTACTGTATAATTTTTAACTAAAAAATATGTATGCATATAATTAGTTATAGTTCACTTTAAAATATATTCTTTTGTCAAATTGTCTACTAACCATGTTTTTTATATTCCATCAAAAAAGGATGATAATATCAGATTTAGTCAACATTTTGAATATAAGGTTAGGTAATCAATAATCAGTTAACTTGGTTTAAAAACTGTTTTTTGAAAGAATACCTATTAATATTGGTAGAAATTGTCATAAGACTCCAGCTAAACACTACATAAAAAATAACATTTTCAACCTTACGTTTAACAACTTAATCGCTATCATAAAAAATAAGTGCTTCCTCATTCTATTCAGAGTAGAACTGTGAAATCTGCGTAGATTAATCTTACTTGACTGTCGCAGCTACTAAACACTGTGTAGATAAATAGGACCAACATTTGAGGTTATGCATATTTTATGGTTTGTCTCTTAACTACAATATCCGCAAAATTGTTTCTCCTGACGATTTTAACAATGCTCTTTTTTACTGCCTGCATTACCAGTAAGTCCAAGGTGCATGTATTTAAAAAAACTAATAATTTAAATTGTTAGTGTAGGTTCGTAATTCGCTAGTTACCACAATATTATTGTTGCAAAAATGACACATTGATATCGTGAGAGAGCTACAGAAATTGAATACTAGCATAGTTGGGAAACCAAGCACTGACCGGCTGATATCAAATTCTAGAGTTTAAAATGACACGAGGTCAGGTAGAGTCCCGCAATATGCGGTTTGTAAATTTCATGTGTTGTTTTGTCCCTTTTATTAACGTCAACATTTGCGAGTAAGTTACAAAATACATCACCTAAAGCATTATTAAATTAAGAACTAAGTTTTTATGAGTAAGGTTTAACGTATAATAATACGTAAATAAACTTGCTAAGTAGTTTGTAGTTATCATCACCTGAGTAAAATGCTTGGTATGCAATTAATAAAATGAAACTTTTTGCTACCGTTGACACAGAAAAAGTTACTTGCGAAATAGTTACCTCTGCAAAACGTTATTTCCTCTTGACCATATTTTTTTATTAAAACAAAAACTTTTTTTCGTTTACCTTATAACTTTTTTAATATATTTTGTATGACAAGTTCTGGGAAGTTGTGTGAAACTAGATAGTTAATTTATGAAAGATCTCATAGTTTTACCTCTAAAACAAAATATTGGTATATTATATTCAACGCTAGTTGTAATAACAAAAATAACTAGAATTTGCAGTCAGTGTTGAATTTTTATTCTGCTAGCTGGATGCGATTACGTTACAAAATGACGAAATATTTTTTTAGTTAACATTACCATAAAACTGAAAATACCTATTTATGTATAGAATATTCAAATTCCACAGTTTCAATTCAAGTGTACTTGATTCGCTTATCAGTAGTTTTAGCAATGATCAAAATGATATCATGTCTTCAGTTCATCTCGCAACCTTAGGATAAAATAATCTAAGTTGGGACTTGCCTATCAGATAAATAATGAGAGTTATCATGAAAACATAAGAAGATAACTAATCACAGCTCTTGAATTCTGAGGCTAAAAGACGTAACGGCAAAACTTCATCTCGATAGAATTCGATGCCATATTTAACAGATCATTTTCGTTAAGGTTGCTATGTTAAATGTTCTTTTCTGTTAGTTTTCGTCTATGAAGAATAAATATATTTTTAATTAAGTATTTTCTTGTTAAAAGACATTCTGATAGCTGTCTGATATCTTAAGACAACTACAACCAAGGCCTTACCACATTGGGCTTAAATTCATTCGGCGATGTGTGAGTTTCTTAATGTTCTGTCCACCATGACGGAAACAGCCAACATGCTTCTGACTACCCGTTTGGGATACCCCAATTTTTTTTTTTTTTTTTGCTAACCTACAAGATCCCACTGCTGGGCAAAGGTCTCCCCCAAACCTTTCCATCGTTCCCTGTCCTTTGCAAAAGTCCACCATTCTCTCGAGTGGTATACCAGGTCATCGCACCAGCGTTTTTTAGGCCGTCCCCTTCGGCGATAGCCATCTCTTGGGATACCCCAATTAAGATGATAAAAATACGAATTATTTCAGATCATAATGATTATTTGATCAACGAGATAACTTTTATTGATTTTCTTTTAAAAGGCATGAACTCGTATTAAAAAGGAGTCATAGATCGTTCGTTTATACCAAATTGAACCATGGCGAAAGAAAAATGTGCCTTATCAAAATGTCAAAGAATTGACTGTTTACAAACAATAAGACAATCAGTGTCAATAAGGCCGTTAAACCTAATTTGTTGTTTTATTTTAGTAAAAGTTTGCAGTGTAATCACTAAACACAGATATGTCTATTGACAATAATATTATGACTGAAACTATGTTTTTGATTGCGTCGTGTATGATATTGTGCGAATGTCAAGTGCACGGTCATCGGCATGACAGGCTACCCGTTTCTGGTCATTCCTCTTTACTATGAACTGTCATTTGGCAACATCGATATAAAGTAGCGGAAATGTGTAGCTGTAAAAGCTGTTGACTGTACGTTGAAAAAGACTTCTCAATAAGATTTTCACATCAATTGTTATTTTATTTTAATCAGTTCAGTTTTTAAATATAAAATAAAACTATTTTATTAACATTGTTTCATATTTTACAAACTTAATTAAATCTCGAAATATGACGCAATGTCTTATCTTCATCAAACATTGAATAATACTGTAAATTGTTATTACTCAGTGGTCATTAACTCAAAACGCATTTCAATCTTATCTTAACTTAAACAATAGATTACTGCGCAGATCCGCGCCCAAACTGCGATGAACTGATGACCAAGTAGCGAGATTGTTATCGTAAATAAACTTTGAGTAAAGAGTTTTTGTTAACTAGCATGGCCGATATATTTTTTTGGTTTTATCTTAAACTTAGTGGTTTTAGTAAATTGATTAAATATTAATGTGTTTAGTAAAGTTCCGCAGTGGTGTTAGTTATATAAGTTATGAAAATAAATGGTTTTATGCACCATTTGAGTCACTATTCATCAAGAAATTACATCCCCGCGAAAAATTTCGAAAGACTGCATGAAGCATCAGGAGGGAACTTATACTAAAATACCGATTTTAATTTTGACGTGCAAACGCATAAATACACTACAGTGGCAATACAGGATGCATGCAGGGCATTTAAAGAAGACGATTTTATTGTTTAGGTAAAACACCCAGTCAAAAGTTATCTTCACAATGTTTGTCCTGGGTATCAAAGCCACGACTTTTATAGGCAGGGCCTATATCTCATAGGCTCACTGCGCCAATGGGCCAGAAACCTACTGACATTATATTAATTTGCATTTGCTCTTTGGCCTTCTAAAGTGACACGAAACTTCTTAAAACTTGCATCGAAGTAGGCTTCCTTAAACTTGAATCTTTTCTATGTGAATTTGTGCAGCCGCTTCGGCGCTGTCGCCTAAATGTGACCAATTCTTCAGGATAAAAGCAAATAAAATTATTTTTCTTATATTACAGAACAAATGTTTGCTCATACAGGTTGACCCAAAAGGTGATTTTCATATTTTTTTGTTTCTTTCACTTTGGCGTATACGAATCCCCATGTATGTTTGTTTTGCGTTTTTTATCCCTTTTTTTGATTTCATATTTTTTGCCAAATCTCAATCAATCAATTAGGAGACAGTATTGCTCATAGAGACATGATTAATTGAAATACATGCTTTATTTTGTTTTCATATTAGCTGCATAGTATACAAAAAATATGGGTCTATATCTGATACCATGGCGTCATGAAAAATATTTATAGAATCCTAAAGTTAACCTAAGTTCTAAACTTTTGATATTTTCCAAGACGAATTAAAATAAAAATCGTTTTTGATGTTACCTTTTGGACCATCCTGTATAAAACGTCCATTCATAGGTTGTACTCACTTAAGTTATCTAGTGGGATGTAAGTATTTTACATGAATTAACTGTGTTCTCAGCACAGTAATATAACGGATTCCCTTATGGAGTATAAATAGAAGATCGGATGCAGGTATCACGCACAATGCGATAAATATTATGTAGATGATATTATTGATATGGTATTATGTAGACAAGCGTAACACTGTATATGATGTAGCATAGTGGTTAGTGCAGTCGCCCAGTTTGCGAAAGATGCGGGTTCGATTCCTGCCTGATGCCAACATGACCAAATGTCTTTTTCTGGTCTTCAGATCTATAACTGTATATGAAGTCTGGATTACCGTTAAAAGATTAAAGTCATTCAACCCTAAAAGATGGTCATAATCTGTCGACGACTTTGTTTCGAAACTTTCGTCATCCTCGGAAAACAGACTTTCCAACAAAAACGAATAGTCCAATTCGAACCATTAGTTCTCGAGATTGGAGGGTTCAACGAAACAAACGAACTATTCGGCTTTATAATGTTAAGTATGCATTTTATGTGAAAAGGATAAGTAGCCGGTAATCCACTAGGTAACTGACCGTCTCTGTTAATTTCTTGACATACTCGTACATGTCTTACGAGTATAAACTGCAGTCTTATGAACTACTGCAAGCAATTAAAATTAATTAGGTCATTTAGTAAGCGATGATCTGTGTACAAAGCAATATTATTTTTTTATTTGATTATCGGCTTCCAGTTAATCCATTCCTTTTGAAAAATATATTTGGGTCATTGAAATAAATAGATGTTTGTACTGTACGACATCATACGACTCCAAACTGAGTAGATTTTGTACTATATTCGATTTACAGAGATAAAATACAATCTTGCATAGATTTTACTAACACACCCTGATTTCCTCATACAAATGTTTGCTCTGCGGAGGAATCAACCCTTTAATATGTCTTCTGGGATAGCAAAACCTCTAAACAACAGGCTCCCTCGAAATCAGGAATCATGCAAGAATCTCGATTTCTATCTTGCGAAGTTTTGACGTGTTCTGAACATAAAACTATAATGCTATGGAGGTCGCTTACTATAATGCTTTGTTGTTAATATACTCTACACATTTCGTAACTTCTGAACGAACACAGGGGGTCTACTCTCATTCATCCTAACACGCACAGAAGCGTGATTTTAACGGTGATTAAAAATGCGTTAAAATATTGACTTTTTGGTACCAAAAGGTAAATACAGGGTTGTCTAAGTACACATGTATATGTCACCGTATTATTGTGTGATTACTGCGATGATTCGTGGCATCGTTAGTTTACAATCTATCACGCGATATTATAAACTATCGTTAATCGGAAAATGAAATTAAATCTAAAAAAAAACTGTTTTTCCATAAGGCTCGAACCAGTCTGTCTGTAATTGAGGCTAGACTAACAAAAAACATTTTTATTTTATTTTAGAATTCGTCATATAGCACCGTAGTAAGCCCCTTGATGTTACATCAACAAGGCCGTCTTGAATTTGATCGTAAACTGGTGTCACTATAAAAGACAACATTCGTGAAAACAAATCTCTAATTTGTATGAGACGTTTACGTTATGTCATAATATGGCTGTTAAAATAAACATCTTAAGTTTGTCTGTTTGTGTGTAGAGAATTTATTCGCATTAAGAAAAAATAAAAGGGAAGATATTGATGAAAATAACTAACAACAAAATACAGCAAAAAATGCACCGTGTAACCAAATTATATGTTTATTTTGTCTGTCTTAAGACTAATAACAAGTAATGAACTCCTCGCGATAAAAAAGTATTGCCAATATTTAATCTCCAATTTATTGTCTAATGGTGATTCTAAGATTTCTAAGTACCTAACTTGTGCTGTTGCGACTTCCGAAGTTCCGACGTTCTGCGAGCCAGCGTCATAATATTGTCTCTTCCGAGGTGTGAAGTTGCTCGTTTCATTATTTTATTGTGGGTCAGTAAACTTTGACGTTTGGTGAAAAGTCGTGTTTACATTCGTATTATTATGTTCTCGCAAATTATATTGGAGACGAGGCTGCGGCTTTCTATTTGTTCAGTGTGCCTTCGTGCATACACATTGTTGTAGTTTTTTACTCAAAAAACTACAACAAAGGTAGGTACTACCTACTTAGGTACCTACAAGTGGCTGTCAAATCGAATAAGAAAGAGTATAGTTGTATGCGTAGATGCACTGGAGAAGCGCGTCATTTCAGCTTAGACGATCTCTTCTTTTATGTTTAGCGACCCGATTAGTTGCAGATTCTATGTGGAAATTAAAAAAATACTACATAACAAAAAAAACTAGCAGTCTGGTCTCAATGTAGGATTCCTTTTGTATGGAAACCAGGAACAACGAAGGTACCACAAATACCTATTTCACCAAAAAATACTGTTGATGCGGGGGGCATAGATGCCGGGGCCCTTAGCATCTATCGGTCATTCTCAGCAGGCCTGGTTTTGGTGCGTCCGTGCAAATATCTGACTAGTTTGTTATATTTTGAAGCTGTCAATTTTTTACCAACTAGATCTAGCATTCATCTTTTAGGAATTTGAATTTGAGACACATCCTCTTGTAAAAAAGCACTTAATTATTTTTTCTTAGGTCGTTCTCCTAAGTTCCGTTCGCTGTCCAGAACCCCGATTCAAGTACAAAACCTTCAATAGTGTCAAAATAAGTTACGATTGGTTCATTCCGGTAAATACAATTTTAAGATTAATAATTAAGCATTATTATTCACTAAAAATATTCTGTTTAACTTGTGTATTTTCTTAGCCCTTAATTTGATTTTGTCCGGTGGGGCGGACACAAACTTTAAAAAAAAACTGTCGGTCCTGGAAGCGTTTTATTCCTACTATTCTTCAAAATTATTTTAAGACAACCACTCAGAAAGTTATCAAAAAGTTAAATTTCACGTTGGCTACACCTTATTTGTCAGTGGTGAACAAAATGTCAGCGAGAAGACGGTTATCTGTTTTCGATGAGGTATATAAATATTTTTTTCAATGTTTTTGCTACTAAATATTCTTAGTTTTTGCAATTTGTATTAGAATATACGTGTGTTATAATGTTTAGCTAAAATTCATAAGATTTTAAAAGTGTTTTGCTGTTTTTTTACTTCATAAACCTCTTTGTCCGGCACAGCGGACAATGCCAATTACTCATAAATACACCTCAAAACCACTCTGTCCGCTGTAACGGACATCGTCAAATCAGGGATAAGATGAGTGAAAATAAAATATGCTTTCTTCTTTGACGAAAACAAAAGAGGAAAGTACGTTACGTTGACACTGACGAGTCGCTGTCATATTGGCTTGAACTCGGTCCATTGGACCTGCTTTTGTCGGGCGACTTTCTATACGAGGGTGCCGTATAATAGATGCGGCACCAATCTTTTGTGCTAATCAAAGACACGATTACACAACTGTGTCCGTTGCCTTATCGGTAAAAGTGATCTCTTCCAGGCAACCTCATTTATGATGTAACCTTGATTAGGTCGCAGTTATGGGTGTTCTCTCAGGTTTCCCGTTGGTATACAGCATACGCGAGCTAGGATATTGGCTTTAGTCCCGAAAGAAAACGCTCCTTCAGACGCAAGTGACATATCTGATCCAGAATCTGAAAAGCTTGATGAATGTGCTGTTACTAAGTCTTAATTCTTCTTAATTTTGTACAATTCTTAAATATTTTTTTTACTTAAATGAATTTAAAATGAAACTTTTTTTTTATCCCTCATTTGGCAATGTCCGCTGTGACGGACACGTATTTTCCCAGCAGTGGGAAGCGCAAGTTTTTTTTTCATAGTTTTTTTTTAGATTTTAGTGTGCCCTTGATAAGTTACATTCGTCAAACTTTTGTATTTCTAACTTTTTTGTCGTTGCCAAATTAAGGGTTAGACAGACCGAAAAATATGTTTGTCCTGTCATCTTGCCTAATTTCAGTCACTAGTATAAAAGTAGCGAATATCTTGCTCGCAGAGTAAGTAATTCCTTTCCCTAAGCGCAACGTCGTGTTTGATATGTTTCGCCGCGGCAGGTAACCGAAGCGTTCCCGTGTCACTTGCTCCGTTGGCGAACTATGACCGTAAGTACATAATTTCTATTCGCTTAGTTCACCTCTTTTCTAATTTCCGTTTGCTCTTTTAATTAATATTTTAAAATGGATACAAGTTGGTCTGTGATAATATTATATGCAGGCATTTGTTGGCTATACCTCATACTTGTAGCAGTATACTGTATTGTTTACCATTTAATTAATATCTCATAAAAACCGTCGTGTTCCTAATTTCCATCACCCTATTCCATCACGCTAAACGTGACGGAAATTATATAATACCTGACAGCATTTGTTTTCTTAATGCTTTCACCTTAAAACAGGTGCCTATTTAAAGTTTTTTGGTAGTTATACATAGCTTAAACCATAATGTGTATTCTTATTTTACAGAAAACATGGGTAAGCCAAAACGAAGTCGAGAGGAGATTTTGGAGCAACAAAGGCTTACACAGCAACGAAGAAGAGAAAGAATCAAGAATGATCCTGATCTATACGCTGTGTATACAGAAATATACCGTTGTTTATCGTTCGAGTTTCTAATAAATAGACAGCCAAAATGGTTCATATGCATATATAATTATATATAATGTTTGTTTTTTTTTAAATTATCAGTTATCAGTAGGCTACCGAGCAATTTTTTTGTTTTATTAAAGAGGTATTTTTGTTATTTAAAGACTGTACAATAACTTGTGAGGTTTACTTTTCATTAAATTCTGTTTATTTTCTATTTGAGTTTTATTTCAATACAATATAAGTTTAAGAAAGCTATTTTCTAATTTCTGTCACCCCCCAAAACTTTGTCACCTCATAGCTCCATAACCAGTCGGTACATTGAAGTGCCAAATACATAATTCTGTTTATTTTATCGTCTTTTCTTAATTGAATTGCCAATTAAACGAATTTCTTGCGAAATAAAAATCGTGACGGAAATTATACGAAGAACACCTTATCGTGAGAATGACCGCTATACTAACCACTGCGATAAACTGGTCTTCATTGCAAAATTAGTTTCAACAAAGTTACAACAAAGCTGGAGTGGTTAGAAACGTCACTATTTCTAGATTAACGTTATCTTGCTCAAACTAAAACTCTAGGTAAACACACAAGTAGACATTTGAAGTAGTAACCAGGGGGGCTAAAACAGCAACATTTTAGCATTTCATATTATGAATCATCTATTTGACGTTTCATCTAGACCGCGGTCCGTTTCGAGTCAAAAGTGAGTAACAGCGCGCTGACACGCATCCCGAATTGATAAATTGTATGAACGTGAGCGACGTCAGCGCGCTATTACTCACTTTTGACTCGAAACGGACCGCGGCCTAGATGAAACGTCAGTTAGATGTTTCATAATATGAAATGCTAAAATGTTACCGTTTTAGCCCCCCAGATATTTTAAGCTACGCGGTGTTTTATAATAAGATAGCTAGTATTAGGTTGAAGTGTACCAAAGTTAAGATAGAATATGTCTGTATCTGCAGTATTATAATATACTCGTATGTTCAGATGATAACGTTTACATTTTAAAGAAACTTTGGTAATTATGATAAAACAATAGTTTACGTAAGTAAGATTAAGAATATGATCTACGGTGGTAAGTTTGTAATAAAAGACTAAGAATTAATTTTACTTTTGCTAAAAAAAGATCGGAAAACAGAACAGCTGTGGAAAAATGTGTTTTTATTTAAAACAAATACCTAGTTATTATATGGTACTTCCGGTGCTGCCATTTTGTTTTCGGAGGTTAACCTAAACCTAAAATAAGGATTTAAGGCTTTCTATATTTTAGGAGTAGTATCTACTTATTTTTTTTGCATTTTGTTTGAGTTATTTACTCTGTTTATTTTACTCTGACTACTATTGTATGGTTGTTATTCGCAAATTTTGTGTGCCCATCGTTGCTAAAATAATTTTGCACTTTGTTACGGTTGGACCGCTCATTTAATACATTCTAATGACCATAATAACATCGCTATCACGACTGGTTCTGGCATTTCAAAGTGATTTGCCATCATCCACATGTGCTTTATTATTTTAAACTGTAACGTTATGGAATTAGAGCTTTTACTACTAAATCTCAAACTAGTTTTGGCAGCGAATTCGCCACGGTGCGATTCAATAGTCGGATGTTTGTGTTTTGCAAATGCACTACCGTTGTTATGGAGTTTGATGTAAACTGTTGGATAACAGTTGAGCGTTAGGATTCGGTATTTTGCTATCATTTCAATATCAACAATATGATTGCAACTGTGGTTCACACGTCAACCGTAAATAAAAGTCGCTTTCAGGAATGAGCCTGCGCTGGTTGAGTCCTTTAAGTTCCTGATACCACACTGGTCGAAAAGTAATGTATGTAAATTGATTGATTTAAAAAAAAAATGTTTATTTAGAACTAATGCGACTAAGGTTAGTCAGTACGGTTTACGATTTAAACATAACTTTTGAATCACTCATTCAAAATAATTCATAAATTAGGTATGTTTATATTTCAAACTATTATTTCCTCTCCATAATCATAACAATATTACTTTCATTAAAAAACCAGATTAATTTCGTTTGCTTTAATGGACTATGTAATAATACCTTATTTTTTCTGAGATTAGCGAACAAACTGGTTATTTCCAAGACAAGTAATAGTTTGTTTACACTCGTATTTGGACAATAAATAAGAAACTTCATCTCTCATTGATTCTTTGATTAGGCTCCTATCAGTTCAAACTCTATATAACTTACCGCCTTATAGTTGAGGTCAAGCCTGTGCCCAGCTGTGGGATAAATGCCGTTGTTTGTTACTGTAAAGGCCTATTATGCAGTCAGAATTATTTATTTATCTTGCATGTACATGTTGTTTGTAAACGTGTCTGGATTACTTACGCATGGGTTTTTAGTATCAATGAATTCTAGTGTCATAGAGGGAAAATAGGTTAAACTATTTATTGTGAATAATCGGATCAAGGAAGACGAAAATGATGCAATTCTAAGTTGCGTAATTTTGTGCGAATTCCTGTGTTGTACTTGCTTTGAATTTCCGATTCATAAGAACTTTTAGAATTAGTTCACCGTGCGTTGGTTCTGCAACTTAATATTTTATGCAATACATAAGTTGTGTTTTCCTTTACAACTATATCCTCATTTAAAGATAGGAAAACCAGAAAAAAGACAATCGGTCTACCTGGCATCAGGCGGGACTCGAACCCGCATCTTTCGCAAACCGGGCGACTGCACTAACCAATTATGCTACCGAGACCATTAACAGATCGGCCGAATTTCTCTGGTGTATTATACCTGGCAGCCAGGTTTGGTTCACCAATGTTTAGGCATATACCTTAAAATTTCAGTGCAGTCGCCCGGTTTGCGAAAGATGCGGGTTCCAGTCCCGCCTGATGCCTGGTAGACCGATTGTCTTTTTCTGGTTTTCCTATCTTTAGTAAGATGATAATGCATTACCCCTAATGCTAAAAATAAAAATAACCTATATCTTCATTTGTTGTCTATCTCAGCTCCACTGCGGTTCTTTAATATTGCTTTTTTTTTTAATTCCATGACTGTCGCAAACTGAGTTTGGGTTTAAGTGGGTAATTAGAAGTCGTGATAATTATTTATTAGAGAGAATTGTTTATTTATTTAGTGAGAAAGAGTAATTCGTTTTTGAAGTTTTTATGTCACTCAAAAATAAATTTAGAAAATAAGTTTATGATTTCCTCTTTTGACCATGGCGTAAACGTGCTGCTTCATGACCCATTTCATGTAATTTAGTAAAAAAGTTAACCATTATTTCATTACCGCACCTACAGTCGAACTGATTGTGCCCTCCGCAAAAGGCATGATTACGAGAATTACGTAAATGACTGAAGATGAGCATCTTGAGTAATTGTTGACGAGTATTCCGAGGTTTGGTGCCAATCATCACTGTTTTCTTGGAAATTTTGAAAGTTGTCCCACTAGTACCGTCAGAAAGTTCGTTTTCAGCTTATTCGTTTAAATCTTTCACATGTAACATTCACTATTACTGCAGCCATCCTTTCGATGGCTCAGCTGAATATTAACTAGCCACACTGAACTCAATCCAACGCAGGTTATTATAAGCCCCATGTGTCCCACTGCAAGGCAAAGACCGGCCTACTTTTCTTCCACTGACTGCGATCGAGAGTCGGAAAAACTCCACTCTACTGCTCGAAAGCTACACAGCTTGGCTCACTTCCGTAATGTTGCCTGTTTGTCGGTATTCTAAGGGACCAGTGAGTGGAGTACCTAGTTCCATGAGCTTATTCCATCATCCCTCTTCCACTAATAGTGGTAGGCGCTCCGCAAAATGTCACCAGAACCTGATTGACATCGTTGTAACGCAGACTGAGTACTTCTCCACAGCGCAGGAGTGAAAAAGATTGCTTACATCTATGTTTCCAGTCGCTTACAATAAAGCTTTTAAAAGATTATGTGAGGCTACTTCTGGGCAAGTTCGCTCGAACATAGAACGCAAGAAGAGAGCCTCTTGGCATAGATTGTGGTCAAGAGCAAACCCATAGAATGCAATATGGGTAATTCGTCCAAATGTTTACAAACTGTGTAGTAAACAATCGCCATTAGACACGTCGCGGGTTCGATTCCGTTGGTTGAAAAATATCCGTTGATGAGACAGATATTTGTACGGTGTGCGGCGTTTGTTGTTCCTACGTTGTTTATGCTTTCCACAACATAAAGGTAAACCATACTTTGTGACCCGAGTTATGTTCACGACGTTTTCCTGTATTTGTTTACTTGTTATTTTTTAATACTATTAGTAATAATGACCCATAATGATCATGAAAAGAAACAATATCATGTCTATAAAATCATCACTTAATGAATCTGAAGTTGTATTTTGTGTGCGACTTAATGACTGTTTACTTTAGACACTGCAATTAATATTAGAAGCACTTTTAATTTGCATTTTGAATCACTCAAATTAATATTGAAAAGAAAAATGTTACCTACTCACATGCATACAACTTGTGTTACATTTCTAAAATATTGTGTTATGAGGTGCCTCTAATTTTAATTTAATAAGCGCCTCATGTACTTAAACATGAATTTAAAGGCAAATGAAATTGAAACGTAATTCCGATGAATGATTTACTAAAAATGATTTAGAAACAACAACAACCTCTATATGTTTCGGGATAAGAGAAATGCAATGGGTCATTACCTGATTGGAGAGTATCAGGTAACTTCGAGAGGTTCAAGCCATTTAAAATTAAATTACACCTACTTGAAGGTGAAATTTATCAGCAGTCAATTGGTAAAATGCAACAATGTTGCCAGATTGAGTAATGAACGGTATAGTAAATTATTTCTGTGGCTCTACATATTTCGAGAACATATGCTTGTCATATTTTACAAAATATTATGAATTGTCTAATGATAAGATGTTCTAATCATCTTTTTAACCAACTTCGCTGAAGTAGGTACCTACAATTATGTGATAAGACCAAAATTTACCCAGTTCACTGCCCTAGTAATAATTGACCTTTATTTTCGCTAGTCATGTTACTATAAGAAACTGATTTAAAACAGGAAATAAAATCTTGCTTGACATCAGTATTCAAAGTAAGTATAGAATAATAGCGAAAATGAAATGTACCTGTTTTTATATCGTGATTTATTGATAAAAATCTAAAACGGGAAGAAAAGTGTTGTTCTCGAAAAACTACAGAATGTGCATATTTACATGAATTATCATACGGTTTGCATAAATTTATCATAATGTTTAACATACGTGTCCGTAATCACATGGCGGTTGTAAGGCAGGAATAGATTAAAACGAAGCATTTCATCTTCCTTGTAATTTTAATATCAATTTCCTTGAACATAACGGAACTAACCAATTTTTAGAACTTACTCTAATTCTTAAATAGATGAGAACCAACTAATAAAGGAAGTTAATCGTGATTGCTTGGAAATAGCTTACAACTATGGAAAATAATTTACAAGAAATACATTTCAGGCTTTTCACAGGCTTGAACTTATGTTTGTGCCATAAATAAATTGTCATGTCATTGATTAAAATTCAAAAGTGTTTTGGAAAAAAATAAGGTATCACAAAATATTAAGTAGAAACAGCTGTTTAAATGAGACTAGGTGTCGCTTTACACACTATTAAATAACCTCTGTCGTTATTCGTAGGTATGTGGCAAGACTATAGTTGTTGTAGTCTTGCCGCAAGACGCACATATTTTATATTATACTTTTTTTTTGATAAATAGGTACAAGCTTGACTGAAAAGTATTAAACATTTTTTTTGGAGATGAATCGTTTGTGGTAATCTTTTAATAACCTTCAAGTCGCATTGTATGATCACATTAACTCATTTAAAACATACAATAAAGTCACAACTATAAACTGAAATGAAATCGTAACTTGACAGATCCAGTGAATCAGGATCAACTATCGGCCATCGACCTGCTTGTAGAGTATAAAACATAAAGCCTTTTAAAAACGTAACCTTATTACCATCGCATACGGTATAGTAAATGACTGCAGAAGGTATATAACGAGTATGTGGAGCCACCTAATGTGTCGCGAAAGCCCGACCGCTTTCATTCAAGAACATGTCACCTGGTTCTCGTAAGTTCAATTCATGGAATACTTGCGTTGTATTTGTGCTAACTAACTATGCGCTGGGGCCGGTACTGGTTGTGGCAGCGAATACTCACGTTCTTTGAGGTCCTCAACTGGAAAAAAAATTGCTTGGAAGCCTACTCTCTATGCACTAACCCCGTAGATTCGGTAACATTGTCAAAAGACTTGAATGCAGGTGCAATTTAAAGCTTGATTTCAAGATCTTAGAAGGGCCTGGCTTTTTGATTTGGAAGTAAACCTAAGTCAGTTTATGTACATATGGCTTTTCGATTTTTCGTGAACTGGTGGTGCCAGTGGTGGTAAACACCATGATGGTAATAGTTACATAAATTATGTTACTTATCTTAATGGTACTGATATTGTTGTTTCGGCATGTGTAGTTTCTGATCGTTATTTCGATCACCAAAAACAGTGCCAACCTTTACTTAACATCTCAATTAATACTCTTTTTTTCCTGTAAGTTTAGGAAGTATCATTAGGTACTTCCGCTGGTGTATTTTGTTAGTTTTTGATTTCTGGGAATGAATAATCGTGATCTTTTTTATTCTGAATGAATAAAATGCTATGCAGTGCTTCAACCGGCCAGTTTACCTAGAGCTGCAATCACGACGTTTAATTAACAAATTCAAACTCACTTACCTTGACGTAGTTGAGTTTGGCTGTTCCGAGTTTGGTTCAGGTGTATAACCTGATTGAATCCCAAACTAAGCGCTTGTAGATATTAAAAATAGTTTGTTTTGCTTACATATTTGTTTTTAAATTGTGGTGTTGAGATCTATACCGTTTTTGTAAGTAAAAGTTTCATGTTTTGCTTATTTTTAATATTATGTATATGTCACCGGAAAATAACAAGAACCGTAAATTTATAAATTTCCTAGGAAATTTATAAACTTTCGTAGGATTCTAAACGAGAGATAAATTGTATTATTTTACGCCCTCATTTCCGGAAATTGATAAACTTTCGGAACGCATCCGTAAAATAATAAATGGGCGGTAACCAAACGCCATGTACGCTCTGATTGGTCGAATAAGTCACGTGTCATTCCTCTCCTCCGCCATTTAATTTTGGTAGAAGGCCGGTTTTAATGTTTTATATTTTGTAAGAAGAATTTCGGCTTCGTGTTCATTGTATAATTTGCGGCTAACTCTCCGGCGATGAGAAACACCGATAAAAAATCTAAGCAACCCAGATAACGGCGGTATGCTCGCTTCTTACCACGATGGGTTCAAATTCCCTCGGTGAATTGTGGGCTTCTGAATGTTCCGTTCGTTCACCGTGACGGGAACTCAGTGTGACTCTGACTACCCCATTTGGGATATGATCGAGATGGAATGCCATTTTGTATGTTATATTTTATGAGTGTATTTCATTTTTTTATAAACTTTTTGATATCGTAAAACACGATTTCTGCTGTCTTATTTTGATTAAGTAGGGGTTATCAGCCTATTGATTGTAAAAAGTAACCCGTTAAAGCTACCCAGTTTTAAAGGAAAAGTCCAAACAGGTAGGTATTCGAAACTGATAAATGTACAGTTTGGCAAGTGTGATTGTACCATAATCTACGAACACAAGCATTGCTACTGTCAACATCGACCAATCAGAGAGCAGTGTGTTATTTTCCGTAATTTATAAAAGCGTAAAATTAAAAGCTCTTCTGTGATTAGTCGAACCGTTTAGAATCTTACGTATAGATATCCGTAAGTTGATAAATTTACCTCGAGTCGTCGCAAATTTATAAATTTCCGGAAATGAGGGCGTAAAATAATACAATTTATCTCTCGTTTAGAATCCTACGAAAGTTTATAAATTTCCTAGGAAATTTATAAATTTACGGTTCTTGTTATTTTCCGGTGACATATACATTATCTAGAAGATGTTTACAGAGGAATATTTTTTTTCTGTAGTATCGTGTAAATACATAACATAACATAACATACCCTCACGACCATATCCCTAATGGGTTAGTCAGAGGCGCACTGACTGTTGCCGTCATGGTGAACGGAACATTCAGGAGCCCACATTTCGCCGAGGGAATTTGAACCCAACGTGGCAAGGGGCGAGCCTACCGCCGTTATCCGGGTTGCTTGGGTTTTATATCGGTGTTTTCCATCACCGGAGAGTTAGCCGCAAATTTTACAATGAACAAAAAGTAGGTGTGTTCCGGCCGGATTCGATCTCGGGACCATCGGGTTCCGAGTCGGAGTGTTTAACCACTAGGCCACGACGCTCTCCCACTAAATACTATCGATTAGGTGAATTAATTAACGTTTCCCCGTAAAATAGAGATTTATGATAAATCCTGTGCGGTTTTAGAAAATAGTAAAATTTTGAATTAAAGTGGAACAGTCTGCAACTAATTTACTGATTTATTACTTTCCAATTCTAGAGAGGTGACGTCATACGCGCCGAAACACAGTATTACCTGTGTGTGGACCGAGTTATCAGCAAGGACCGCGAAGTAATAATTTTAACAAAAGAACATCGACCCGCGGGAAAGGGGGTGGAACATACATTCTATAATAATAACAGGTAGATAGGTAAGACACTTCGCAACATGTATCTGTCTAGTTTACGCTCTAGTAAATTATCGTACTGTCTTGTTCACACGTTATAAATTAACTACTTACGTCATACCCCGTGAACAATTTTTGACTTCGCGTCAGTACTGAGATAACCTATCTACGTCTTTTTTTACTGTAATATCATTGGGGTGGGATGCTTAGGAATGTCGTAGGAGCGGGTAATCAGCTGTTATGTATTTCGCACAGTGAAATGTTGTCACGTGTTCACACCTGTGTCGATCACGTTGCCCAGGCCCATGGTGAATCATATCACACACTGAATGTTCCGTTCTAATAATTTTACACGTTATTATGAATTAATTATTTTTACGCGCATAACTTCAGAACGGCAGCTGTAAAGATTGCATTTCTTTCATCAATCTTTCTATTACTTAGGTACTTTATAAAAACTTTACTTAATACGGAAAGATAAATTGAGAACATCAGGCAGATAAATTGTAAAATCCATGCCTTCGACTTATACCTTCCTATAATAGGTAGGTACTCGGAAGATAGCCAGGCTTGAACAAAGTATGGAAGGTTTATGTGTATTGAATTTCTTTGTTAACCAATAATTTATCGGAAAGAAAACAAAAAAAAAATAATTTCAAACATCAAACAACTTAGCAAGCTTTTAAGTCCAGTTAGATGCACTGTATGATGTGTATCTATTTATATTATTTTTAGTCGTATGGTATTTATGACCATTATTTTGTGTGACTTTTGTTTATAGTTAATTGTTTTCGACGATAAAAGTTACAGATACTTTTACACGTCTATTTGAATAAAGATATTTTGGACTTTGTCACAGCTGCTAAAAGGGTAACTCTTAACAAAATAAAATGTTGTGTTAGTGCCGACAAAGTTTTCACTTTCAACGAGTTTCGAGTGTTTACTTATAAATAGGTAATTATAACTAACTGCCATTACACTAGACGATAAAAAAATATTTCTACTTTTAATATTCGCACACATGCTACTTACAGGCAGACTTCGTGACTGGTTTGCCTTACATATTCGAAACAGGCAATGATATATGTTTGTACTATGGGCCACATGTAAACGTAACATAGTAGTTGGAAAACGACCTTTAGCACTATGGCATAAGGTGATACGAACTGTCGAAGTGCGTACACTTGACCTGTTTAGCCTACTGTACTTGACCATAGAGCAACTTTGGCCTTAATCAATTAAATCAGGTTAGCACTACTACGAGTAATACTCCTACCTAAGTGAGTAAGTATTTTATCTATTGAGCTTCTCAAAACTTTTGTTTTTTGACTAACTAATAGGTATATACATATAGTGCTTGAAGGACTAGATTAGTAATATGTTTATGCAATATGAATAACATCGTAACGTCAGTTACGATTTTATACAACTAGATATTATTAGATTCATTCTCTACGACATGGCTGAGTGGAAGGATGGCATCAACTTGCGATCAAGCGGACCGACACCATCCTACGTAGTATTAGCAATCTTTAGTTCCTCACCAACAATGTTTTTGAACTAAGATTAAGGAATTGTCGATTGGAAAGGACTGTATAAAATATGGTCTACTTTAAATAAACGAATATTAAATTAGATTTTTAAAATAAGTACTTAGGTAGGTATACACACTACCCAAGTAACATTTTATTCGGGCCTAGGTTGTAAAAAAT
This sequence comes from Udea ferrugalis, assembly GCA_950022985.1. Lineage (NCBI taxonomy): Eukaryota > Metazoa > Arthropoda > Insecta > Lepidoptera > Crambidae > Udea > Udea ferrugalis. Next base: position 4,432,638 of record OX465521.1, read on the forward strand.
GCCTTTTGGTTTTATATTAGTCCTAAAAAGGTTAACGTTATGCTATCTGATCATTTTAAGTACTTGAGAATGATTAGTAAGTTTTAAAACTAATTGTTTATTTTTGCAACCTCGGAGCCACTGACAAGAGTTTACATTAACGTTATGTTGACTTGTGTTTCAAGAGCATATAATCCTAGGGTCTTATAGTTTTCATAAACTCCTGAATAGGTTCTAAAAAGGCTAGCAAAATGCTTAAGTTAGACCTGAAGGTTTAAATTTAAACTTTGATGCAACCATAAAGTTATGAAATGTTGAAATCGCTTAAAAGCTATTTCTTAAACCCAATTTTAACCTTTAGGCTTTATGAGAGTTGCCTAAATAAACAAATTAGGAATTCGTAGTGAACAACCAAACCAATAAGCTATTTTCATAATTTAAAGGCATGTTTACAGTTCTACAAGAATATTTTAAAGCTTTAAAGGCATCTCTAAAAATTATCAGTTGTCTCCGTGACTTCTCCATGAACCGATACAGGGTGATATCGAAACAACGGAGCGGAAGTTTTCAACGTAAAGTACGAAAGAATCTCTGAAGCCAATAGATTCATCTAAACTAAATATTTACTGTGTCACTGCATCTACTGTCAATTAAAATGATTTAATGTCTTATGAAACTATCTTATAATGGGGCCTACAAGTGAAAGCTAATCTTAGATGGCGGCACCATAGCATGAACCCTTGTTCATCTGTGGCAGTGCGATAAACAATAAAAATTGCCCCATTTCTTAATAATTCCCCACCTTTAAACATGTATTCCACTTGTAAAATAAGAAGCAAGTTGAAAGAAGAACTAAGAAAAAGAGGCGCCTCTTTCCGTGGAAGGAAAGCAGCCCTAATTAAATGGAAATTTGTGTTCCATGAATTCCTTCTTATTTTTTCAATTTAAGGTCTTGGAACTTGCTTTTAAGTTTATTAAATGTTAGACTAGCCAGTGTGTAACCATTTTATCATTTTAGTAGTAATGAAAACACGAAACTTCATACTACCTAGTTTTAAAGAGTTTGAGGTATTATAATAGAAGGCTCGAACTTTACTCTCCTTATTGCTTTGGGCCACATTTTTTTAAGTTGCTCATCACGGGGAAACTAGTGGCTTCTAGTTTCTTTGCAATTTGGAATACATCACCCGGGAATTTGTGTGTTATTCGTCCTCAATTATGAATTCTCTACAAAATTCATACAAAAACGTCTTTGTTATTGGTCTTTGCTCTACTAGCGCCACTTTGACAGTTGCACGAACCATTGTCAGACATAAAATGCAAACTGATCAGGGTTTCATGCAATGATTATACTGTGTTTATTCCACTACTACAAACTTTATGCCCATAAAAATAAATTCTTTTGAAAGAATTCTCATAATCTTTTTATTCATAAATATTATCATAATAAAGCTTAATAATCACTTTAACACAACAAATACAGCCTGTATAAGCTGTTTGTGCTCGGGCGCGGCCGGGAAGTCTTGAACTACTCTTGGGAATAACCTTATAGCTAAATATTATAACGGAAAAAGCTTTGTAATCTTAATTAGCTCCGCACATTTACCTTTAGCTCTTATTTTGGACAAAATTAAGAGCTACCAGCTATTACAGTTCTGGAAAGGTTATTCTTAGGTTAGTCTAATGCTTTCTAATAATTTCTTTACGCCGGCCATATTTTTTTCACTGAAATAAAAAAAAACTAACCAAAAAGCAATATTTTCATTCATTAAGCCAACATTAGGTATCGTGTGCTATACAGTTTAAAATAAATGTTTTTCAAATAAACTAAAGCTTTATTTCTAATGCGATTACCTAATTTCATAATTATTTTTTTCATTGAAAAATCTTCGAAATTCTAAACTTACGAAAGGCCCGTTTCGTATACAGCACTATTAACCTAAAGTTTCACGATGAAGTGCCGGCCGCACGTTTTTTTTCCATTTATCCTGACTTTACTTTTAATTTTTAACACTGTCATTTTGTAATTTGGTATAACGGTAGGATGGCGCCATTAAAAATTTGTTTCAAGTCCACAATGGATGTTTCTGTGTAAAAAAATCTTACTCAGAAACATTTTAAAACCCGAGAGTCCTGGAAAGGTATTTATTCATGTCTATGAAAAACGTTTTAGGTTGTGATAGGGTTAAATCAAGTTACTAATTGAGAGCTTAAAGGCTTCCTTACAAGGTAATATTAACGTTAAATTATAGTTGTGAAGGTTATATTTAGGTTCTGTGCAAATACTTCGAAAGGTTCTGGATTTGAGCTTCAGGTTTGGCTGTAGCTCTCCGAATGGTTCTGAAACGTGGGCCCTTTTTGCACACAGGAGGTTAATATAAGGTTAATTTAACGTTACTGAGCCTAGTAAGACTTACGAGAAAATTTCCATACAAAGGTTTTAGAACCTTTTCAAAACCTTTTTAAAACCCAAAATGTTACTTGGGTAGCAAGTTCGCATAGAAACTTCAAAATAGAACATGTGTTTTATTATGAATACCTATTTGGTGTTGAACCATAGTGGTGCACCGTCATGGTGCTGATTTTCGTGCTAACAATACAACTTATGCTCCGTTCGAGATAGTTCAAGAACCCAGCACGTAATCATAATATTAATATTAGCTCTCTCTTAAGTATTAAATTTTCTCCGCTTATCGATTTAACACTGCACTTACGTTACACTGTATGTTTAATACATAGATCGTAATTCTAGACTCACTCCAGAGTATAAACTTTCTTTAGAAATCAACCTTAATCTCTACCGGCTCACATCACTACTACGGTTTGTAATATTTCGGTTTTTTTCTGTGGCGCTCTATATTACCAATAGACTAGAAAGCTAATTAAAATATTAAGCCTATATTTAGCCCCACAGCTGGACTATGGCCTCTATCATTGAAATCAAACCATTGCATTGCTACATTTGAAAGGTATAAGAGTACTTGCCTAATCACCACAGGTGCCCAATGCGGGTTGTGGACATATCAGGGCTATTATATTTCTGTGCACTGCAAATTGGCCTTAGAATACCTGGTGAAAAGTAATGTGTTTTGTGAGGCCCAGATACAAAGTTGACACGTACAGTACCTAATGCAGTCTGAGCATAAAGTCGGCGTAATAAATTCTGAGCACACCCGAAGATTTTGATTTGGATGTGATAATAACAACCACCAAAGCAACAAGGTGGTCAGAGACATATTGAGATCAATTGCGATCGTGAATAGGTTTCGCAAGGAGCCCTTAGTCACAATAAAACGGATCGCTCCAATTTGCCTGTTATCTCTGGCCTTGATATCTGAACTTCTTGTCCTATCACACTATTGAATATTGATCGCACAGATGCATTATTATGATGCAATTAGGCAAATTGCTGTCTCAACTCCATGTCTATCTACTTTTAATTGATACAGTTATATTTAAAAGTTTGTAATTATGTGCAAATGCCAACAGTGATCCCGAAATTGGGCCTCGTTCCAAAAAACTCAAAACAGTTCTAGGCCTTGAGGAACACAAGACCTCTATTTTGAACATAAAGAAGCTAATTAACAGGTTGTTCTTCAAAATCCTAACACATATTTTGACGTTCAAGACGCTGGCCCTCCATAGTAAGTTTTTTTTCACCCTTGTTCACACAAACTATAAGTTAAAATGTATTTCTAGCTCTATTCATTAAACTTTCTATAAAAATTTGAAAGGTTAAAATTCAAAATTTTGTATTGAGATATCTCTTAGGAATTATATCCACATTCCAATTTCCCATACAGTTACTACAAATGAATCAGTGTTGTAAATCATGCGAACCAAGACGATAACGATATCAAAAAATATAAATCGAACGACTGGCTTCATAAAAGCGATAATTAAAAACAAATGGATCTAAGATACAGCGATGATTACTGAGCACATTAAATCAGTAATGGTAACGAGACCAGTACTGGAGTCCCCATTACACGGTACACTTAAAACCTGGTTTGTGGGGCGGTTGATAAAAACTGGTCCGTCGACAAAGCACATCACATGCACTGTTCAGGGTGACCACAGGTTTGATTAATTCTTGATAAAACTCTCAGCTTTTCACGTAAAGCGGAAAGATTTAAGGATTATATGTACCAATACGATGTGGAAGAAATTGCTTGTATCGCATATATTTTAATTAAAACTCCATTGAGATACACTAGCATGTATAATCCACACTACTGAGCTCATACTTTTGGACAAAAAACTAATAAAATGACTTTTTTTTTTTAAATTAGTGTTCGGAGAACTTTGGGTGTTGCCCAGCAGTAGGACAGAACAAGTTGGATTTAAAAAAAAAACATCTTTTAAACATCCTTCCTTATAATTAACATCATAACAGCAGCCTGACAAATAACCCGGACAAAGCTGATCGATTTCGACCTTTTGTCGTCAAGAAAATAAAACCATTTCGAGGCCAACATAGGCAAATTATGCAACCGACGTACAAGTATTGTACGCAGCGGAATTTTAAAATGGTGCCGATTTTCCCACAGGGACAAAACTACAATTGTCGAGTTTGCTTGTGACTCCTTATGTAGAAAGAAAACAACTTTTTATTAGTAAACAAACGTCGTTTTTTTGGCTTTTTAAAGTGCACACACGTAACCAACCCATACGATACGTTTTATTTCGTTCGTATCGTAGCGTGTGGTAGGTCTGTATTCATATAATTTGGCATACGTATTATGAAGATAAGTTGGTGTCATATTTTTTGAAATCACTGTCAGTATAACTATGCATGGTAAGAGTCTAAGGACAAGCCAAAATACCGTATCATAAGCGGTAATAATTTCGTTCTAAGCGTAATATAAACGTGCTATGAAATTTTGGAAAAAATGTTAGGAGGGAGCAGCGCGGGCAGCGTTTTACGAAATTGTTTTCTCTCTTCAAAATAATTTTGAAAAACTGTTTATTGGAAATATTGGGATGTGTTTCTAGCACGATTATGAACCATCCTCTAAACTTGTTCGTTCTTTATCGCTTTTAATATTTGTTTTGTTTTACAAGAATTCCAACAGTTTAGTACAAAATGTGACGAATACTGTTATAAGGAAGCGTTTTAAAAGTATACGTTTCGCGGTTATTGGACCGAAATCAACCGTGAAGGTTGGGTCTGGTGACGGAAAACAATACGCAACATAATATTGTTGTCTCAAGCAGCTAATGTTCAGACAATAATGATGTGAATGATGTTAATATTGAGTCGAGTTTGAGTTTAATTAGAAATTCTTGACTGGGCAAGTTTACTACATACCTACTAAGCACAAATAAAAGTTTACATAATTTATTTTACAAATAAATTTTACGACACGTCTTAAAACACAAGGAATCAATGAAAGTTTAAATTCAATTACCCTGACAGCCTCCAAATGTATACATTTATTCAGATTTTAAAGAGTATCTCAAAGTTCAGTTAGACGTTGTTTCGTTTTGGGTCTCCCTAAAGACATTTCGATATTCACTTACACTTATTCAAGTTTTTTTTAACACAAATAATTAAACACATCTCAATACAAGTTGTTAACCATTAACTATTGTGATCTGTGTAGCAATTCTTAATTTATTTAATATTACACTCGTTTCATCAGTGCCGCATCTTATTGTAGAGAACTGTAGATAATTAACGATACTAATAAACATTATTTACGAAGCAAAAATCCGCTTTCTGTCCTAATGTACCGTACGGTGGAGCCAGGTCCTAATAAATATTCTCAACATGTTCTAAAGGTTTCTCGTATTTACCGGTTCCCCGTTACAAATGTTCTTTATGCATTATTTTAGGTCGACAGAGGTGGAGGACAAAAAACCAAATCATTCTGAATACAAGTTTTGAATATAGATGAAATTATTTGTAAATAGGCAAAGTAAGCAACAACAATACGTCCATTTATGAAAACTTAAACTTTCAATTGTATATGTCACCGGAAAATAACAAGAACCGTAAATTTATAAATTTCCTAGGAAATTTATAAACTTTCGTAGGATTCTAAACGAGAGATAAATTGTATTATTTTACGCCCTCATTTCCGGAAATTTATAAACTTTCGGAACGGATCCGTAAAATAATAAGTGGGCGGTAACCAAACGCCATGTGCGCTCTGATTGGTCGAATAAGTCACATGTCATTCCTCTCCTCCGCCATTTACTTTTGGTAGAAGGCCGGTTTAATGTTTTATATTTTGTAAGAACTAATTCATCTTTGTGTTCATTGTATAATTTGCGGCTAACTCTCCGGCGATGAGAGGCACCGATAAAAAATCTAAGCAACCCAGATACCGGCGGTATGCTCGCTTCTTACCACTATGGGTTCAAATTCCCTCGGTGAAATGTGGCCTTCCAAATGTTCCGTTTGTTCACCGTGATGGGAAGTATGCCTCTGACTACCCCAATTGGGATATGATCGACTTAGTATGTTTGGTATGTTATATTTTATAATTGTATTTCATTTTTTTATAAACTTTTTGATACTTATCGTAAAACACGATTTCTGCTGTTTTATTTGATTCAGTAGGGGTTATCAGCCTTTAAACCTACCCAGTTTTAAAGTAAAAGTCCAGTCAGGTAGGTATTCGAAACTGATAAATGTACAGTTTGGCAAGTCTGATTGTACCATAATTTACGAACACAAGCATTGCTACTGTCAACATCGACCAATCAGAGAGCAGTGTATTATTTTCCGTAATTTATAAAAGCGTAAAATTAAAAGCTCTTCTGTGATTAGTCGAACCGTTTAGAATCTTACGAAAAGATTTCCGTAAGTTGATAAATTTACCACGAGTCATCGCAAATTTATAAATTTCCGGAAATGTGGGCGTAAAATAATACAATTTATCTCTCGTTTAGAATCCTACGAAAGTTGATAAATTTCCTAGGAAATTTATAAATTTCCGGTTTTTGTTATTTTCCGGTGACATATCTATCTTATTTCGGCACTAGTACTTGACCTTTTCTGTCAGATAAGTTAAAAATAAATAAAACATATTTGAATTTCGCAGTCCGAGTTTAATGGACGTCGATTTAATCACGAACACAAAATTGATTTTGGAATTGTTTGCAGTATGCCAACATTCGTTATTGTTATCGCCGGAAAATTATAGGAATTACATACGTTTTTATTGCACTCGACAACGAGGAACATGCAACTTGCAACCGTGTTTTCCATATTTATTTTAGTCTAGTTTTATTTTTGAAATTTGCAAAATTCTGCGAATTGCTCAGTGGAGGTGTGTAACATCCTATCATATTGAATAAATCAAAATATCTGTATTTTACAATGGGACATTATTTTTATTATTGTTACTCTTATCACTTTAACCTCTTAATGATACGTGAAAATTTGTGTTTTGTCATGGACCTCACTAGAGATTACATACCCAAAACCATTTGTTATGCTTACTGTAATATTTATTTTAAAGTTAATTAACATTCATTAAATTTGTTTGCATTCGACTACATGACAGAAAACCTGTTGAAAAAGCTAGATGTCTTTATTTTGATTATTATTAAAATGATTTATTTATTTATTGATTGGTTCTTATTTTGATTCGGTGGAAGGGATGGCCTTTGCCCTTGCAGTGGGACAGCATAGGCTGGAAATAAATGAATAATATTTATTTATTTGGTTAATATTTTTCTGATAATATGTAAAAAATATAAATGACAAATGTTTCCAGGCAAACATACTATGGATCACATTAGACTTACGAAGTTAGACAGATCACTTGATGAAGATTTTAAAATAACCTTTCTTTGTCCCCAGAACGAACACCAGTGTAGTACAAGATGGCGCACCATAGCACAGCTTCGCCGAGCAGGCCCTCAGGCGTATCATCTAGTCATAGTTTAAGCAGCTCTTTAGTATACTCCTTCATCACAATCTTGTTATTAGGTAAAGAGCCACTACATGCTAATTTCACAGTAATTGTTCAAAATGTTTTGTCTTTATTAAATTGCTTGCTTTTGTTATGAACAGGTTTACCAAGCGGCCATGCCCAGATCGAAAAGATGTATCTCGACGTGACAGATCTCAACATACTTGTCGACGAGACTTATCTTCTCAAACTAGTACAAGTGTGAGTATTCATGTTGTTTTTGATAGGTATTTCGATATTGTAATAATGTTTAATATAAGAGAATATATCGATACCTCCTACGTAAGTTGTTGTATCCCACAAAAATGCGATTTAGCGTTTTTACTAAAAATGAGCTTTATTATTAGTAATCTATGCATAAAAAAATTAAAACTTACGAAAACTCAATTATTTCATGGAATTTCAGGACGTAAAGAGTTGTAACTTTTGAACGGGAACGGACAATAACACTGTATAGTCCTTGACAACCGTTTACGCGGTGCGCGGGGCGGGGCAGATCGCGCGCTCGCGTGTTGTATAGGTTAAGGTGGGTCTACGCTAGACGAACCGAGCACGAGCGAAGCACAAGCGGAGCCGTTCTCGGCTTCGTCGTTCGTGGCGTCAAGTGTGGACGTACAACGAACCTGCAACGATTACTTCCCTCGAACGTAGTTTTCCGCAGTGTGCTCGCGGCACTTGGCGAATATGGACGATATTCATAATATTGCGGCAGCCGCTGCTGTTGCAGCGATTATTATAGCAGGAGTCAGCAAAAAAGGAAAAAGGACAAGACGATGGGGATCTACAAATCTATATAAAATGAGATCCAAGCAACAAAATTTAGATTTATTTTGATATATATTCAATGAATTGCAAGGAAGCATCTTCGGTCCACATTTCCATGATGCTCGGCTCGAGCGACCGACGTCTGTCACTAAGCACGTCCACGAGCGGACTGCGAGCGCGAACCAAATCCCTTTGTGTTCGTCAAAAAACCGATAACCGGCGGAACGCAAACGAGCACGAACGAAACGCTCGCAGTGCGCTCGTTCGAGGCTTGTAAGTCGGTCCACATTAGACGAATTGTGTTCGGATCGTGCTCGGCTCGTACTCGGCTCGCCTAGCGTGGACGCACCTTTAGATAAAACAGACTACGCCGGAGAGAGGGCTGAAACTGTCCGTGTGTCAAGCGGTTCAAGTTTTCCGCACATGTTACGTTATTAGGACTTGATAATTGATACTTTATAACTATGAAACGTACAGGTGTTATGACAAGGGGGTGCATATTGTGTGATTTAGTAAATCATACGAGTACACAATCTCAGACACCTGTCCGAAATATCGATGTGACAATTATTGAATCTCAACAAAACATTATTTACGAATCCAGTCTCAGAAATATCACAGGTATGTTTAATTTTTCTTATTTTTCACTGGCAATAATTAGGATCATGTATTTTTTTAAAGGTACCAACCAAAAATGTTGTATAGATTACATACAACAGTATACGTTGTCAAGTAAACATTCAACAATGTTGTATGTTTTACATAAAACATTTTACGCTGTTGAGCGAGTATAAGAAAATGTTGTATGTGATACATACAACATTTTACGTCGTAAAGCGCCCATTAAAATAAGTTGTATGTAATACATAGAATGTCTTACGTTGGAATAAAATAAAAATAAATGTGGTATGTAGTAAATTATAATGTTTGCATCGGAAGTTGATAGTCAAAATTTGTTTTATTTTTTGCTTAATGTTACGACATATTCCTATATTTATAGTTAAGTAATTTATGGAGCGCTCTATCTTTACTGATTCACCGATAAAGAGCCTTAACCTTGATCGTTTAATTGATAGCTTGCTTACAAGCAACAAAATTTCATATTTCATTTTTGTTTTAGAGTCTCCATTACCAATACACATCCCCCAAAGTATTTATGTATATTGCACACTTTTACACTGGGTAGGTACACGTCAGATTATATTGTATGTATTTTAAATATTTATTTTTATAATTATCATTGCTTAGTCGCTGCGAATCGGTTTGCTCGGTTGGCCCTACTGAAAATCAGCGTCTGAGCCTATCAGGTCCAGGCATTAGCTGAGTGGGGTCCATTTAATTTTGACATTGTGACACTGCTGCCTGGTGGAAATTATTCTTTGTTTTTCTATTGTTTGTTATATATTTTCCTAACCACCTTGTTCTGTATGTTTTTATCTGTTGCGATGTTCAGAATCAATAAACGTTTTTCTTTCTTTCTTTCAATAAGTTTCAATGAATCGGAAATGAATGAGCTTGCAAATTTGATAGTTAGTGACTTTTTTCGATAACACAACAGAATAACAAACTGCTTATACGATACGTTCAAAGTAGATGACGTTTCTGACGACGAGTTAAGGTTTTGGACTGAAGAAACAGAGCCACGTTCAACGATTTGCTGAGTCAAATACTAAGCCTTAATCGGTCCTCAAATACTCCGATAAATGACTTAGCTATTTACGTTTCGATCAGGGGAGCTGAATAATAGAATGGCTTAATTTTTTAATATATCCGAGCGTACCATTGGAAGAAAAATACATAAAGTCAGGCAGTGTCTCATTACTGACTTTGTTCCATTGCACCTAGACTTTGACCATATTACCAGGGACGAAGTGATAGCCCGCAACCGGGTTTTGCCAAATGTTTTGTTTGGTAACGAAGAGTCACCAAAACCAATAGTTATATTCGATGGAACCTACATAGAAAAAAGTTCTAACTTTTTATTTCAACGCAGCAGTTATAGCCTTCATAAGTATAGGAACTTAATAAAACCATTTATGATCGTGTGCGCGGATGGATATATTTTGGATATACTCTGTACGGACAACCGATGCTGATATAATGAAAATGAGATTGCAAAACCATGATGGACCCATTGAAGACGGACCGTTCCACTTTTTTCCCATGAAGGAGACTCATTTATTTTGGACTGAGGCTTTATTCCTTTAATAGAAACATATGGCTATAATCACGACTCATCACAATGGTGCGATGGGTCGTGGAAATTATAAACGGGAAATTCAAGATTTTCAAAATCCTTACGGAGACAGTCCATACACAGAAAAAATCATTGAAATATTATCTGAGTATGTGGAGGAAAATAATTTAAACCGACGAAGAGTGTCGTTTCACAGGAGTGTTTGAAACAAACTGACTGGAAATGATCCGGATATTTAACCTTTTCCACAATTAACAATTGAAGCGTTAATTAAATTCTCAATCGGCACCTATCACGTGAGGTTAGCACGGTCGTATTGCAGTGAGAATTTAAAAGCCGCGGGAGTATATAATATGGAAATATAAAGACATCCAGCGGCAATAGACTGCAGAAACAATTTTGTTTCAAGAGATATTATAGAAATTCAATACAACTTTATATCGACATACCTATTAGTTTTATTTTTATGTGTTTCAATTCTGAAACCCAAGTGATAGATCATAATCATCATCATTTCAACCCATAGCTTTCTACTACTGAACGTAGGCCACCTCCACCGCCAATTGATAGATCCTACTAAATAATCGAAAACCTACCACGATTTCAATGAATCCTAAGTTGACCGTTGTATTAAGAGTTTATTTATATATCCAACTGCATCTCCTGATCACCTAGATACATACCATAGCTATTGTTTCGTCATTTAATTACATAGTTATACGAATTTTATAGATAATAGGCGTTTTGCATTTTTTTAGTGTATCGTCTGAATAAAAACATACGGCAATATTTTTTGGTGTTAGCCATTGATTTCGAATATAAAGTATAAATGTATTTTAACAATACACAATATACCAAAAAAATATAGATATGTTACGTTTCTGTCGGGCCTGGGTTTTTTTGTATGGAACGTGGCCATTCTTCTTTGGTATTAATAATTGAACTTTTATTTCTTAACTGACAATGTTTATTCAATATCAATAATATACACTTGAAAATGTATTGTTAATGTGACATACAGTGAGACTAGAATCATTTACAACAGCGAACTTTTTCTTAAACTTCATAAAATAATATTGTAAGTATGAGATACAACTAAAGATGAAAAGAAGACCCCACCGTATAATCTTGTAAGTATGAGATATCACAGCTGCCACAGTCTGTGTTCCACAGTATAATGTTGTATGTATGAGATACAACAGTTGTCACGGTCTGGATTCCGTAGTAAAATGTTGTAAGCCACAATTCTCAGAAAATACGCAATTATTTCATATATTTGTTTCAACATAGTCAATAAAACCATATATTTAATTCATATAACAAATTTCACAAAGCTACATAAATAAATGCAGTTTCTAGGCCAATCTGAATGTTTAAAACGCTCTCCTGTAAAATTGCAGTTTTGGGGATACAACAACTTACGTGGGAGGTATCGATATTTGCATAGGTGATTCTTGAATGTCGAAAAAATAAACAAACTCAGTATTGTTTGCTACTGTCGGAGTTTGGCCACCGACATGGCAAAGCGCTAGTTTGCTTTAATTAGTAGAGCCTGAAGGCAGCCATAGATTCAGAACTTCGGCAGATTCTTCTCCAATTCGACTACCACATGTTAATGTGTAGGGATCATTAGTGCCCTAGGGCACACTCAACAGGGGTATAGTGTACTCTAGGTATTTAATTTCTTAACCTGAATCTCCATGGCCAAACCAATATTATTTTGTTAGGGCTTTTCAGAGATTTTCTCAACAGAAGTCAGGATGTGTTTGGCCCATTTTGACACTATTGGCAGCACTTATAAAATATCAAATCATAAATATAAAAATGTACTATTTCATAATAATGTTACTGACTTTCAGCTTAGAAACAAATTTAAAGGTAGAGGTCATACCTATGAGGCTAGAGCGCTTTGCTCGGAAAAATATACGTGTGAGGGAAAAACTCAGTCATCTTAATAATCTGAAAGAACTTTATTCCAGCGGCCAATACAACACAACCCTAGAAGTGACAGCGCAGATCCAACATCCAGACTTGGTCCAGTTTGTCCCGCAGACAGTAGAGATACCAGGGTCCGAGGAGCCCAACACGACGGCTACTATCACCCATGACATTTGCGCCTATGGCAAGAGCCCGGGACACTCGGAAGTCACCTTCAACGTCACGCCGACGGGATTTGTCAAGTAAGTCAGCATTTAAGCTTTTGGTATTTTTTCCCTTGCTATGGACACGAGCTCCTAGTTTCCTACTGGCGATGAACAAAAACGAATCAATTAGTCATCATCTCTATCTTGTGTTTTTATGCTCTTGGACGGATCATGTTTTGGATTCAAAATACGTGAATGCCGCCAATATTTAAGGCTCATCTTAAAGGGGCCACAATATTTATTCAATTTTTTCCATATTTACAGCCTCGACACAGTGTTCCTCCGCATAACCGTGATGCACTCCCACGCCATCAACGTGATCTCGTACATCATGGGCTGGATCTACTTCGCGGCGTGGTCCGTCTCCTTCTACCCTCAAATCTACATCAACTTCAAGCGCAAGAGTGTCGTCGGACTCAACTTCGACTTTCTCGCGCTCAACATCATGGGATTCACCATGTACTCGCTGTTCAACTGCGGACTTTACTTCAGTAAAGAGATTCAGGTGCGTTGGTATACAGAGCGCCGTGATTCAGTTTTAAGACACCCTGACTCGGAATCCGCGTGGTCTAGATTTCAAATATGGCCTGATGGAACACCTACTGTTCCTTGTAGAATTTGCGGCTAACGAAAACCCCGAGCTACGCGGGCAAAGGCGGTAGGCTGGACCCTTAGCACGTTAGCATTAGGTTCAAACAACATTGTTGGCATTTTGTGATGTCGTCTCAAATAACCCACCGTTTTTATCCGCTCTATTATCGCGACATCGCAAAAGCCATGGATTTGTAGTGTCATCCGACAGCATTACGTCTTCTTATAATAATACTACCTTTGAAGGTAATAGATATCAAGATTATCATGTAACAGATCATGCACAGATAGCACATCTGATAGCGAACCTTATCAATGGATGAGGTCGTCTAGTCTATATAACGGTATATAAAAGAAACCTAATGCACCTGACATAGATCGTAATCAACTATTTTCAAATGGCTTGAATAATGCGACGGTAATCAGGGCACATGTTTGTGTACTAATGAGATTTGGTTGTTGACCCCGGCCATTGAATTTGTTATAATAAGTAATTGCGGCACAATGCCACTGAAAGTGCTATTTCGTAGTCGTCACAATAGGTGTTCGACGCACACGTCATCGAATGTTTTTATACGCTTTTTTGTCAAAATAATTTAGGACTCATGTTATACCTCTCGTTTCACACAAAATAAAAAGCAGTCGTATCTTCTTTATTTAAGAAACGGTTTCTGAATGAATTTGGTATTTGTTCAACTATTGTAATCCAATTAGAGCAGGAAAGCAGACATCAGAATATAAGATTTGCTTATGCGTACTGTGTTGTCACTCTCTGCCTACCAACCAGGCCAATTAGGATAGGGCTTAATGATTACAAATTTACAACAATCCCACCATATTTTTTTGAAAAGAATTGTAAAGCGTTGAAACTGCCACTAAAATAGAATTATCTCGAGCTAACACAAGATACTAAGAGTCCTCAGCATATTCACGGAATACCTGGTTGACACGTCGTCACTGCTCTGGTTTTTGATCATTTAAAGTAAATGTAATTGTATTTGCAGAGTGAATACTTCGCCCGCCACCCCCGAGGCCTGAACCCGGTGCAACTGAACGACGTGTTTTTCTCTCTCCACGCGGCTTTCGCCACCATCATCACCATCGGCCAGTGCTTCATCTATGAGGTATACATTATTTTTTGTTTCATCTTCTTAAGGCTGCGTTTCCATCAGAGATACGATGCGAGGAATGTGTCTTTAAAAACCAATATAATCCCTCCATTTACGCGATAGTAGCGATTCTATTGGTTCTTAAAAACATATTACGCGCAACTCATCTCTAGTGGAAACGCAGCTTAAGATATTTGAAATAATTACGAAGTCTTCTCCAAACTCTTTCATTCATCTCTACTTTTGTTTAATCCTGCCAATTCCCTTTCTACTACAGTTATTGTTCATCATCATTATCAGGCACATTAAGTCCATCCCTACTGTACCTAGTTGACGGTACATTGGCCGAATGTGGCCATAACCCTTAAAAATCCTGCTACCTTTATCAGGTCATCCGTCCATCGAGCGGGTGGCCAGTCCAACACCTATTACCTTTTCTCTCCATTATCTCCGATTCAGAATCTTTCTTCTTTTAGATCTTATTGTTATTCTTTCTTCAAAATTTATTTTTCCCAATTTAAGAGTATTACCAAAATAAGTCAAGTGAAGAGAAACTGCGTTTATAGCGCAATTGACTTCTCCAAAAGATAAGTAAATGTTCAGGTGATAAACATTTTAGTAAGTAAAATGTTTATCACCTGAACAAAAATGCATATTATAAAATAGCAAAGAACTCTCTTTTCAATAAAAAGTTAATTACCTTGTGACTTAATACA
Organism: Udea ferrugalis; assembly: GCA_950022985.1. NCBI lineage: Eukaryota > Metazoa > Arthropoda > Insecta > Lepidoptera > Crambidae > Udea > Udea ferrugalis. The sequence continues at coordinate 4,448,067 of OX465521.1, forward strand.
AACAATGTCAAGGGTGCACGTGAGTGTATTGTGTAATGCAAAACATCGCGAATACCTACAGTCGCAAAATGGTTCAATAACTTTTAATATAAGTGCTGATAACCAGCGTATAGATTGCATACCTACTGAGAATTCTTTGACGCGCTCATTGTAGAAAGTGAATAATGCGTTTATTAATTTAAGCTTTTACAAGCACATAAGACAGGTCTGAAATTTAAAAAAAGGTCAATTTCTTTGTTTATTACGAATAGCAAAAGAAATTGTAGTTTATATTGCTTTACTATATACCATTTAATGCAGTCCTACTTGCCCTATTGCCAAGAAATGTCATTGGGCAAGAGCAAGAGAAAAAAACGTAAAATCATCCACCAGCTAAATTGGTAAATTTGAGTGCAGTATTTATTGCATCACACTTTCTACGGCCACTTGGATAATTTTTCCTTTTTTTTTCTATTTATTATTTATTTAATTTCTATATTTTTACTTAAACCTCTAAGAGGGCATAGCATAGTTTTTCGCCGTTATGTTCGCCGATGCCTTTAGGTTCGAATTCGGGTGGCAACTATTTTCTCCCGATTAAGCGCTAACTAACAACGAAACTAAACCATTTCCAGCGCAACGAGCAACGCGTATCGAACATGGGTCGCGGGATCCTGTCGTTGTTCTCAGTGGTGGTGCTGGTGGCGGTACCTCTACTTAAACCTTTAAGAGGTCATAGCATAGTTAAATTGCACATTGTTTCTCGCCGTTATGTCGATGCATTAAGGTTCAAATTCGTGTAGCAACTATTTTCCCATTGTCCGATTAAGGGCTAACTAACAAACGTATACAATTCATATTTTTTCTATTTGATAACGTTGTGGTAATGGTGTTTTGTATTGTTTATAAGCTTAACAGTGTTTTTGTTATTTCATTGTTACTGTGCCTTTCTTAAATAAAAAAAAAAATAAAAAAAAATACCATTTCCAGCGTATCGAACACGTGGTGGCTGGTGGCGGTATCTCTTATTAAACCTTTATGAGGGCATAGCATAGTTAAATTTCTCATTGGCATTCACCGTGGCATTTGCCGTTATGTCGATGTATCAAGGTTCAAATTCGAGTAGCAACTATTTTCCCATCGTCCGATTATTGGTTAACTAACAAGGAAACTATTCAAATTCCAGCGCGACGAGCAACGAGTATCGAACACGGGTCGCGGGATCCTGTCGCTGTTCTCCGTGGTGGTGCTGGTGGCGGCGGCGCTGGGGCTGGCGGGAGTCATCGCCTGGCTGGACTTCCTCTACTACTGCAGCTATATCAAACTGTCCATTACGCTCATCAAGTACTTGCCACAGGTCAGTGTAGTGTTCAGTTCCCCCAACATGGACGATGAGAGGGAGTCCCGAAGTTTTTAGTGGGTATGCCATCTTCTCAGTGGTGAATCCCACATAACTCGTCCGCCCCCGGTGGACAGGTATGCGTAGTGGCATTTCCTCAGCGTAAAAAAAAAAACTCAGTGAAGTGCTTTAATTACTGGCATACTACCAAGGTGCCCGTGGCGCAGTTGTGACAGTGATCGGCGACGATGTTGTAAAGCAACACACGCCGGGTTGGAAATGAGATGGGTGACCACCACGACCGAAATTTAGGGATATGTATTTCGGGCATCTCCGTGCTTCGGAAGGCACGTTAAGCAGTTGGTCCCGGTTGACGTCGCTAGATGGTCAGGGCCCTTAGGGCGGTTTGTTAACATCTGACATTAAGGTTGCTCACTAACCTTAGACTCCTCCAACAATCCGCACTGAGCCCGCGTGTTGGAGTATGGCTCGGTCCACCTCATGTTGACGTGAGGCCTGTGTGCCCAGCAGTGGAACGTAAATAGGCCGTTTATGTAAAAAGGCCCACATTAACAACTTTTAGCTCTTAGTAAAAAAAGATTATTTCTGATCTTGTTTACAGCTTATAAATTGTGACCTTTTCCTCGTTCCAGGCATACATGAACTACAAGCGCAAGTCGACAGTAGGCTGGTCGATCGGGAACATCTTCCTAGACTTTGTAGGCGGGTTCCTCTCCATCCTGCAGATGACCCTCAACGCGTACAACTACAACGACTGGATCTCCTTCTTCGGAGACGCGACCAAGTTCGGCCTGGGGCTGTTCAGTCTGGTCTTTGATATCTTCTTCATGCTGCAGCATTATGTGTTTTACAGGTACGTTTTAAGGGTTGTTGGAGCCGGGGATATGTTTTGTCACGCAGTTTATGGTAAACATCACAGTATGTTTCAGAATACGTTGAGTCGAGTTTATGGTCAGAAAAAATGTTTTTGATTTAAAATTATTTCATAGTAATATTATCTAGTTTATATTTTTGTAGTTTTGTATCACGTAGGAACTTCCAATTATAAAAAATACAAACAAGACATTATAATAAAGATTGTAGTGCTTTGTGGATGCTGCGAAATTAGAGTAATTCGGTGATACAGATTAAATAAAGACTACTGTCAAAAGAATGTAGAGTACAATTTAGTGAAAAGATATCTTAAAATGTTCTTTGTTGCCTTATCTCACAATAAATTCCATTTTGACAAAATTCTTATTCCTAACTGACCCTTTTCTTTAACACAATTATTACTTGTTTTAAAAAACAGTGTGTGACATTACATATTGACGGTTCTTATCTTTATAACGCGGCGGCTTAAAGTTGCCATGTCAATATTTGTTTTAATTAAAACATTCAAATTGTAAAATTATACAACGCATGACATCCATGGGCTATCATCATACATTCAGTTTCATCATGCATAAACATGGTATATTTTTTATGGCAAATTGACATGGCAAACTTCAATTATGTTAATGATAATCAAATCATTAACATAATCTTTATAATATAATATAAAACGGTGCGGGTATGGCCTACTAACATAGAACTTAATCATTCTCCATAACCTTTAACAATTCTATACTTTCACACTTACGTTTAAAGACATTTCTGTTTTCTTCTCACGAAGAATTGGAAGATACGCAATCCTGGAATTCAACTAGTCGTAAAAACTCCCATCGTGCATGTAACGAATGGGAGTGTTGATGAAACAAAACATGAAAAACGAAAGGAAGAAAGAAGAGAGAAAAAACTATTATTCTGACTCTGAAACAAAGAGTAGGAGAGATAAATTGGAACAAAATATATGGAAAAGTCAAAGAAAAAGATATTTAAATCAGCATTTTGACTGAAGTTTTCAACTTTACGAAGTCATCGTAATCAGAAGTTCGGAAGGAGACGTCGTATTAATAATACTTCTTGATAGTCATAGAGATACATACATGCGTCATACATGCACGAAAAAAAACAAGAATCATTGTGAAGAAGATTTTAAGAAGAAATGAAGATAAAAAGATACGACCTGAAAACCAAATATGAAACAACTGACGGAAGAGAGAAGACTTCCAAATCAACTCCAGTGCACTAACTTTCATCGAGGCAGGATTAAAATACAAGAAAATAACTAAACAGAAAGAAACCGTTGTGGAAAATGGCCACCACCACTTCATCAAAATCGGAAACTGAAACCATCTTGCAAGTAAAAATCAAAAAGAACCCCTAGTAGAAGATAACCTAAAACCTACAAACACACCACCAAAAACCAACACATCACAAATACAGTAGAATAACAGTTAGATTAACCATAATCATGCTTCAACCAAACGCTACCTGGGACCTTCGCACGCACGATTCGGACCGAGCTGAAGCTTCAAAACGGGCACAATTTAAAACCTAAACCTTTTGTTAAAGAAAACATTTTTGTCGTTGATCATTTCAGAGAGGGCAAAGAGTTTGTGATTGTAGACAGTAGTGAGGAAGGGTCCAATGTGTCCAAGAGTGAGGAGGGCAAGGAATACTTTATGATCGCGACGTCTTGGTATGTATTTATTCTAGTTCTAGTCCTACACCTATCCTATCTATCTAGCCCTTTTAAGTCTAGTCTAGAAACCTTTAAGCGTCCTGTATTGTTTTTGCGATATGTTATATTAAGTATCTATGTGTTCAATTTCGCGGAATGCGAGTCATCATTCGACCTGTATATTTCTAACTATTCCTAGAACCAGTTTATTTGCCAAGCCTATTGCACTGAGCTCGCTTGATGTTGAGTTTCGTGACACCCTGAATGAATTCACACTTTAGATTTATTTTTAAGGCACACGTTTTCTGTCCTGCTTCCAAATAGTTGTAAACAAGGTTCGTAATGTAGTAAAAAACTTGCTTATCTTAACATATTGCACTAACAACGTTTAGCTTAGTAACCTTTTATTATCTGTAGTTAGTTTTAATTTGCTCTTAATTAATTTTGAGGCCAGATCTGAGATCAGCACTGTGTATCATTTTAATTGTATTTTTCTGATTGTAGGCACGCAGACGAGAAGAAATACGATTTGGAAGGAAGGGTGTGATGAAGGCTCCACTGCAACACATTTGTAACTCGATAGCCATTACTAGTTATATTTAGGTTTTAATTTAAAATTTACACTAATAGTTTAAGGCCCGTTATTAGAATAATTTATGTAGGGTAGTTCAACTTTTCAGTAAAAATGATAAACAAATATTTAAAGTTTGATAATGATCACGTTTTTATGTTATCATATTATGAGTATTACATATACCTGCTATGACCAGTTATAGTTTAGTGCTAACAATGTGGGTTTTCTGACCATGTGCTATTTGACAGCTGTTCGGACTGTTCTGAGGCGCCATCTGGTGGCAAAAAAGATTCGAAAACCTTCATTGGCTTTAGGGCTGAATAATGGCATGAATTTAGCAATCCACTTCCAGGTAGTGCAACAGAATATATATAAAATAACATGTATCTGTTACTTGTCTTTAAGCTATTTAAAACTATAGACTGATTTTGTTAATGCAACGTTATAAACACCATTGAGAATTTAATTGGGATATTGTTAAATTGTTTTGTTATAAAATGACGTAGTCATATTTTAAAACGATCTGTGATGGCAGACACATTTTATATTAAAATGTGTAAAAATTACCACTGCAGTTTTTATTCATTCCCTTACAATATATCGTCGGTCCAATGGTAAACTAGCCAATCTGCAAATGTCAATTTTTTCAGTAGAGCGAAATGAATACGAAAATTGGTACTGTAAATCAGGTTTTATGATGATATTTTCAAGTTTGTAAATTTATAAGTAAAAAAATTATGTTCTTTCGTAGATAATGTTAGAAATATGAATTTTATATTATTTATGAAATTATACCAGATTGGCCTATTCACCATGGTCAGAATAAGACAAGTAAAATAACTATGATATGTTCAAGTAGCCAAAGTGGTAGATAGCTAAATTGACAGCGGTGGAGCATACTTAACGCCAAACATATTTGATTGTCAATTAGCCAAAGTGCCTTTAAATGTTTAGATTTTATTCTATTTACTTGCTATCCAAAATCGGCCGAAACTTTTGCCGAAACCGAAACTCATTTCGGAAGATGTCGTGCGCGCTCGCATAACCTCGTTTCTCGCGGCAACGTTATGGCAGAGCCTGGCGACCTCCACAATCTTCAGGAATTGTCGTGGGACATTCGGACCGGCTCCGTAGGAACACAAAAATTGGTCAGTGCGTAATTGGCAGACGCAAAACTTCTTTAGAGGTAATGTTTTGACGGAACTGATTACATGTAAGTTTTTGTTGGCTGTTGGGAGCACGATTCTGGAAGTTGTCGACGAGTATGTCTTGGCCAAATGATTCAAGTAGGCACGTCCACCTTCGAGAAAGAGGCTGATCGTTGCATCCAAAACGGCTGGGCACTAAGGAAAGTAGGTTCAAGTGTCAATTGGCAGGGCACATTGCACCCGCCGAAAGGATAAGGGAAGCAGAGAATCCGGCTCGGCGTAGAAGGCGACGTAGAGGGCGGTGGTGAAAACGTCCCTTTCCATCCCCCTTCGCCCTGTGGTCTGGGGCGTAAGAATGCAGCCAAGGTCCACCCCAGCCTGTCGTAAGAAGCGACTGAAGGGGGCCCTTGGGGTCGCTCGGAAAGCACACGACGGGGGCTGTGTGCTTCCATTGCACAAGTGACCCCAAGGAGGACGGCAGTGTAGGGTGGCCTCACACTGCCGTACACGGCGGGCGGTAGTAAGTGGGGAGGCATCACTTCCCTCGAGGTGAGCCGGACTGCCGGCACAGCGCGCCAGGGTTTCACCGGTAGAGTGGCTCCTCAGGAGAGTTCTCGGGAAACCCTGGTCACGTGCAGAAGAAAGCCGCCCTGGTGTTTTAGTGGGCACTCTCACCCCCCTCTGGGGTGGGTGAGTCCCACACTCCTCCGCTGCCTTCCCCTCAAGCAGCGGAATGTACTTAATGTATTTCAGCGGGTAAAAAAAAGAAAAAAGGGCACATTGCACGAGAAACTGGGCCAACAGTTTGGGGCGAAAAGTTCTCGAGGGGATATCGTTTGAAGCTAAACGCAGCAAAGAAGGAGAATGACCTGATAGAGATCGCAGGGTTTGGGTGGATGTGGGTCGCCCATTACCAGCCGCTCTGGAAATCTAAGGGGGAGTTCTGATGTTCAGAATTGGACGTCATGGGTGTGGTTGTTGTAGAATTTTTCGTTTCGTTTCTGTACTTGAAAGATGTAAATATTTTCTATTGCATTGGAGGAAGTTTTTACACAGTTGGCAAGACCCTAGTCTAATGTAGGAGTTGATGCCAAATTATAGAAATCTACCGATGACATCGTGCTTTTCGCCCACACATCCGCCGATGACAGGGCAGTCGAAGTTCAAAGAACTAAGTGTAGCGTGCTATCGCATTGGACTGATGATGAACCAGACGAAAACGAAACTGACGACAAACGGCACACAAAGTAAGGAAGTGGTAGACGGCAGACAATGCAAATTTGATGAGTATTTTGACTTGGTCCAGATTGTCTCCTTTTGCCTTGTGGTATGGGGTGTTAGAATTCTGGCACGGTTTTCCCCCTTCAATCGTAAGAGGCGAATAAAAGGGGGCCTTCGGGGTCACTGGAAGTGCACACGGCAGGGGCTGTGTGCCTCCATTACAAGTTACCTAACACTGCCGTACATACTGGTGGGTGTAGAGGGGAGGTGTAACTCCCCTCAAGGTGGGCTGGTCAGCATAGCGTGCCAGGGGTTCACCAGCACAGAGTTCTTGACCAGAGATCACGGGGACCTCTGGATACGCGCTAAAGCAGGTCGTCGGGGGGTCACCTAGCGGAGCTAACTTTTCAAGGCATAAGCCTTGAAAGAAAAGCTCATATAAATGGAATTGCCACATTTCTATATCTTTAAAGAGAAAACATCTCCACGTATGCATTCTGCCCATCCTAACAAACGGTGCACAAGCCTGGTTGCTCACGGAACACCCTAAGTCAAAGCTCGGAAATGGTCAAAGGGTAATGGAGTGGAGTGTGTTAGGCAACCGTGTGTTAGAAAACCGTGCCAGAATTCTAACGCCCCATGCGTTAGAATTCTGGCACGGTTTTCCCCCTTCAATCGTAAGAGGCGAATAAAAGGGGGCCTTCGGGGTCACTGGAAGTGCACACGGCAGGGGCTGTGTGCCTCCATTACAAGTTACCTAACACTGCCGTACATACTGGCGGGTGTAGAGGGGAGGTGTAACTCCCCTCAAGGTGGGCTGGTCAGCATAGCGTGCCAGGGGTTCACCAGCACAGAGTTCTTGACCAGAGATCACGGGGACCCCTGGATACGCGCTAAAGCAGGTCGTCGGGGGGTCACCTAGCGGAGCTAACTTTTCAAGGCATAAGCCTTGAAAGAAAAGCTCATATAAATGGAATTGCCACATTTCTATATCTTTAAAGAGAAAACATCTCCACGTATGCATTCTGCCCATCCTAACAAACGGTGCACAAGCCTGGTTGCTCACGGAACACCCTAAGTCAAAGCTCGGAAATGGTCAAAGGGAGTGGAGTGTGTTAGGCATCAAACACACAGACAGAAAATGGTCACCACGATCCGTGCCAAAACTGACGTTCAAGACGTAGGCCAGAAAGTCGCCAAACTGAAAAATGGTGGTGAACACTGGGCAGTCTGTACGATGCATCCGGCCCAAATCACAACCCAATAGCTCCTCAAAGACTGATATCACTGAAAGACGAGGCCAAAAAAAACGATGGTGCGACCACCTGGTACATTACTTTGGCGAATGGCTGACTTGAGCAAAAGACTCAAGATTTAGGGGGGGACTTTTGCCCAGCGGTGGGATTTTGTGTTGAAAAAATATGAGTCTGTAACTTAGTTTTGTTGCTATTAGCAGAATAATGAGTCAAATTCTTCAGAATTTAGTATTTGTAGGTATTTTTACTTGACCACGTGAGTTTCGGTTTCGGTTTCGGTTTCGGCCGAAACTGAAGCCCAGGCCGAACATTCGGTTTCGGTTTCGGTTTCGGCCGGAAAACCAGTTTCGGTCGGACTCTACTGGACAGTTATTTTCTTCATCTGAACTACTCTTATAAACGCCTGCATTCTTCAGTATTTGATGCACACGCCGTCGCTTCATGTTTTATTTAGGTTATTAATCAAATCTCGAAAACAGTTGCACTAACACACGAACGTCAAGGCGCGAATAGGTGCGAACACAAAGAGAGACTATGATTCAATGAACCTTATTAAGTAACCATAACCTGTAACGCGCAATGCGCATGCGTGTTTGTCACAGCACAGATGCGTAAGATTTCCAAGCTGAATCGATACTTAGGGATGTCCGGGTCCAATCGATTTTATTTATTGTTATTACTTTATTGTCCGAATGGAATTATATAAAATAACTATTTTTACATAAAAATTTATGTTTAGTATTTTTAAGTGTGTTTCAAAGGTTACTTGTAGAATGAAAATTTTGCCCTATTTTCATATGACTTAAAAAAATCTGTTTGAATTTTAGTAAATATGTTCACAGTATATTTTTCCGATCAATTTATTTCCATGATAATTAGACTATAACAACTAAACTACTTCTTCCGTTGAATATCGGAATATTCAGTATCGTATAATTAAGTACTAATCTTAGAACCAAGGTAATGTTTTCAAAATACCACTTAGGCTAGTAGAAAATTGAAGTTTAAAATAGTCTGATTATTATTGAAACCAAAAAAATATTCGATTTGCTACATAAGCGAGTAGAACACTAAAGTGTAGCGCTCTAATTAATTTGTGCACAAAAGCTGAGTATTCAATCTGCCACTTTGGCGAATAGAATACTGTGAAGTTAAGTACTAATAATACCGTCTGAATCGGAGTGAAGTATTCAATCTGCCATTTAGACTAGTTCATCATTGTGAAGTTACGTACTTATAGTATACTCTTTGAACCAAGGTAAAGTATCTAATCTGGCATATAGACTAGTTGATCACTGTGAAGTTTCGTACTTAGTACTCTTTGAACCAAGGTAAAGTATTCAATCTGCCATTTAGGCTAGTTGATCATTGTGAAGTTAAGAACTTAGTATACTCTTTAAACCAAGGTAAAGTACTCAATCTGCCACTTAGGCTAGTAGAACACAGCGATGTTTTTACAAGTAACTGTTTTTGACTTCGGCAAACTAATCTATCAATCACATAGATTAATTTACCTTTGCGCTAACTGTAGATTTGGCAGATAAGCATTAGTGAAAAGCCATTTATCTCGTCGAATATTCAACTTAAAGATACAGGATTTTACCACATTGTAAATATAAAAGAGTTATTAAGGTTGGTGTACTTAAGTCAAAACTGCCAAAATTGCAGATTGGCTAGTTTACCATTGGACCGACGATATTATTTACACTGGATAAAGTAGCTGAAAAATAACTTAAAGCGGTTTTGAATTTGTTAGTTTATCCAAGGAAGTATTTGTAATATTTAGAAATTTATGGCCGTTAGTATTAGTTTTATGGTTTTTGCTTTATGGTATAAAATAAATGTATTTTGATTTTGCTGCCTTTTAATTCTCATCCACTCTTTTCTTCACTATAACATAGTTAAGCAGAAATACCTAATCTGATTGTTATTTTAGTTCGTTCTAGATTTAGAGTCCTTAAATTAAGGTATTCTTTAAAGATACCGATAACACCCCCGCTAAGTTTAGTGAATAATACTTCCCAAAACACTCCGTTTTGGGAAGTATTGTTCATTGATGTCACGCTATGCCTCAGTACCGGTTTACCCTTGTTTGATCGAACAACGTTTGATATAATATTATTTAATTGAACAACGTTTGATATAATATAATTTAATCGAACAACCTTTGATATAATATTATTTAATCGAACTTCTGAGAAAGTCATCACTTTGTATAAGGTCGTTTGACAGAATTTTCAGGTCGTCGAATATTTATTTGCTGTGAAGCAGCATGCAATAAGGCAAGTCGTTTTTTGGGTTAAAAAAAAAACAACCACGAAGGCTTAAGGCGGGAGCTACGCTTCAAACTCAAATAAATAATTACACTATTTTAATTAATTAAATAATTACAAAATTTACCTATTTATTATTCGGTCAAATGAATAATTCTTCGAAATGACTTTATTGCAACTAAAATTCGCCGAAGTGATTTTAGACGAAACGTTGTTCGATCAAACAAGGGTGAACCCTCAGTACCACAATTATTGCGTGATATTCCGTTACCTAGGACTGGTGCGTACCTACTGCAACAATGGTATCGGTAGGTTCTCTATGTACGATCACCGGCACGATAGGCTACCCTTTACCGGCCTCTTCTCCTCTCTTGCTTGCTATAAGCAGCATTATTATATTCGCATTAAAGAAGTAATTTAGCAAGAGCAGGACATAAAACAGAAATGGGAAGCCTGTTCTGTACACAACAAGTTAGGAATAAGTTACCTGCATATAACCAATATTATAACAATGCCCAATATTGTAATTACCTCATAAAATCCAAAGACAACATAAAAACTGGCTGAAAAATCGTTAGCGAAACTACCGCCAACAAGCGAACAGCGTTTGGTGAGTCGCGGGATCGTGAAGCGTGGTCTTTGCTGATATAGAGGAGAGTATCCACTCTTACTCATACACAGTGAAAGGGTCGTAGGCTCTACGCAGACTATGATGCAGGTGTCGAGGAACTGAATGCCTTAGGCCTAGAAGGAAAGAAAACTCAAGTCAGTCTGGCAGGAAAGGTCAAAGGTTAACACTTACCTAGCCGTGTCATCAGTAGATCTAACACGAACCGCTAACGTTTTCATAATCGGAAAGTAAACTTTACTTTTTTTTAAGGACAGAAGAAAAAAACAATCGTTATCTTTTCGATTACGAAATGTTAGCGGTTCGGGCTGGACCTACTGAACGGCTAGTTTAGTAAGTGAGTGCAGTATTAAAAATCCTAGGAATATTAAGCCCGAGAGTTGAGCATGAAATCCTGTCACCTTTGTGTGTTACAATTTACTTTCAAAAACTACTATTGCTTCATCATCATCATCATCATGTCAGCCGAACGACGCCCACTGCTGGGCATAGGCCTCCCCCAAAGATCTCCACAACGATCGGTCCTGCGCTGTCCGCATCTAGCGGCTTCCCGCGACCTTGACAATATCGTCGGTCCACCTTGTGGAGGGCCTGCCCACGGAACGTCGTCCGGTACGCGGTCGCCATTCGAGAACCTTCCCGCCCCAACGGCCATCGGTTCTCCGCGCTATGTGTCCCGCCCACTGCCACTTCAACGATGCAACCCTTCGAGCGATGCACTATTGCTTCGTGTACTTTAATTATAGCACAGGTCGCAGGAACGCATCGATACACCAAATTGTGCTTTCATGCACCCGTGTGGACCCATGTCTACGGGCAGACGGCGACGTACCGTAAAATGGGGGGGGGGGGGGATATGATTTAATGTGGTAAATGCTGGTCTAACAAAATACCATTCACTCCCTGAAGAGGAAGGTGTCGTATTGCCAGTTAACGTATCTTAAAAACAAATAATGCAATTGAACAAAAAACAACCTCTTTGGTTGGATGTAAGGCTATGAACAACATTCATGAAAAAAGAAGGGAAAGTATAACTGCACTAGTGGGAAATAATACAGCTACGTAATATACAGTCAACAGCACATCAGGTTACCCCATTTCTGTTTGGACTGAACGGAAATGAGTAGAGTGATGTGCCGTCCACCGTACCTACCACTTTTTGAGCAACTGCGTTAAAAAATATTTATCAAATTCCATTGCTTACTACAGTAGGTAGCTTAATAGAGCTGATAAGTATTCTAGCTTTATGGAATTGTTAGTAACATACATAACGTCTCTATACGATCCGTAGTAGATTTGCACCTGCTACGTAACTATATAGACAGTTATGCTGACCATCCATTATAACATTATTATACTCCCGCGCAGATGACTCCCGCATATCTACTGGTAGGTTTGAGGAGTCGCCGTTACAGTGTGTACGGCCACACCACGCCACACCACATATAATTTCACGGTGCATTCTGTTTTTGCATTGGATAACGGCCCACCATTTTCTTCGCCGGACTGGCGGTATTATATGGTTCATGACCATTGATCAATGTATGCATACGCAACGGACACGGTCCTGCTTAATTTGTTCGCAGATGGGACGTCCGTTGTCCCTTAGGCTGCTCGCCCACGTCAGACTTTTTGTAGGACCGATAGTCGGGCAGATTAAAAATCGACTGTATTTCTTCCTTTTTCCTTACCGATTTTTTGTCGGACGTGAATGTTGCTCCAATGCTATCAGTACGTTCTATTTTTCTCCTACAAAAAATTGGTCACCGATTATCGGACGTGGGCGAGCACCCTTAACCAGATGTCTACAAGCGAGATTAGAAATGATATTGATACTATACTTTCCAAGATTGAATAACAGTGATAGGTATAATATAATTAAGAAAATGCCGAATTGGTCGACATGGAATTCCGAATTAGGGGCTGACTGTTGATCGTCGTGTCGTCTTGATGTCTTCTGATTATTGAATAGAACTGCCGATATGCAGCGAATCTACGAAGTCATAACAAAACTATTCCTAACCAAACGTTGCCTATAAGTTAACGTTATAACGTTTTTATAGGTTTTTAATGTTATAAGCAAATAATCTCATTTGCCAAATTCCACTTAAAATAAGGAGGAATAAGAGGAAAACATACTCTAGGTTGTGTACACTAGGTTGCCTAGTGTATGTTTGGCTTTTATTCCTCCTTTCGCCTACCAGTCCATATTTGTATTTAATGGAATGGATGCAATGGGAAACACTTATACCCAATTTCATTTTCTTTACAGGGAAGCTCGGTACATCCTGTTGCCAGGGAGAAGCGGTTCTTCTGACAACGCAGAAGAAGATATCCCCGAGCACCGAGCAGTGCCATCTGCCGAAATCCCTTACCAAAACCTACTCGACACAACAGTAGAAGAGGAAGCGTAATCAATGACGCCAGTTGTTGAAAAATAAACCATATCTGGACAATAGAAGACTGAGATTTCAGTTACGAAGATTTACTAGAACTGTGATAGAGAAAGGAGGTAAGAGATTGATTAATAACAAAGAGATTCCTGTTTTTGGTAGAATTCAGCATCATCAAAACAAAATATTCTGAATTAGTTCAGAAGGAACGTGATATTGATTGCAATTCTACTCGATATAAACTTTATCGTCACGTTTGAAGAATGATACGTGCTGCCATCTGTAAGATACGAAAGAACAAAATCTGAACTAGTGATAGTGCGATAGCTATCAAATGTTAAGAAATTATGACTTTTTTGTGTAGTTGACGTATGTGATTTATAGAATCATTCCTTTTGGTGTCTTATTAGAGTTATTAGTAGAGTTAACTATAGCGTTATTTTTGAGTGTTTCAATCTTACTTTAGTCAATTAAATGAAATGCAATAAGTGACGTGTATAAAAGACTGTAGATGTGAAAAAGTGACTGTAAGTACGCATGTGCGCATTTAGCAATAACATCGGTGCATTTCGTGGTGAAGTGATTTCAGAACTTGAACAATGAAACCAAAGACAAGTGGCAGAAGTGAACATGTGAACGGTGGCTAGTGAACAGTGAGTTTTGTGAAACTTGATAGACTTATCTGAACTGGAAACTGTGATCTCTATGTATTATTGAGTGGATTTTTTGGACGATGTTATTTAGTTGTATTATTTTTATGTCGACTTACATGCGACCGATTTTTTAAAATCTCGCGTATAACCAACACCATAGTATTTAGCCAGTATTTGTTTAAGTTAATCGCCTGCCCAGGCCTGAATGTTGCACAAGGTTTGCCTCAAAATAATAGTAACTTCAATTCTTTAGTTATGTGTGTGAAATTGTAGCTAATCTGATCAACGATGTTTTATCATTAGTGCATTCGCAACATCTAATTAATAATAAGAAAAACCACTTCACGCATTCTATCCTCGGTTTTGCATTTTGAAATTCTGTTTTGCCGTTTAGTGTTCGTGTAACTATCAGAAAACATCTCATACGTTTTTTTATTTGTATGTGTTAAAATATTTTGTTTTAGTTTCCACCATCTTAGCATGTTGTTGCTAGTTGCTCCGAATTTACAAACGTCAATTAAAGTATATAGCTGCCACTATCAGTTCTTCTAGCACTTAAATGGGACGGCATGCCAGTGCCGGGCTCAGTTGCAACAGTGGATCGGAAAGATTGTAGTTGTTAAGCAAAGCACGCCGGGTCAAAAATGGGATAAGTTACCCCGACCGAATGTACAATGTGTTTAAAGGTGTACTTTACTGTGATTGACGTTTGTGAATTCGGGGCTAATGAGTCCTATAAATTGTAAAATATCACTCATTGATTTCTTGAGGAAGTGAATAATTTCAATTTTTACAAAAACGTTTGTCAGATCACTATTTAACAACTTAACTGTCCAGGAAATATAACAATAGAAAATCCATTGTTACGATTCATATGTGACTCATGGGACAGTTCAGTTGTTAAGTACATATTTTGATAGAGTAACGTTCTAGAATTTAGGCCTAAATGGCCTGAAATTCTTGCGTTGCACCTGCTGCCCTTAGAAGAATAACTGTTCTTATTATATTACTGTTACCTTGTATTTTACAATCATAAGTATCTAGGTAAATGTATAAACATATTATAATCCATATATTATCGGCTCATATGCAATAATGACTTAGTATGCTATTAATAGATAAACAACAATGTTCACTGAAATATAGAACACATGTTCCTATGAATGTACACATATAATATATAGTACGATTAATAATTGTAGTCAGCAAAATGACAACTTCAACAGTGACTGATACAAAAAAGGGTGACCTGCTACAATAGTGACGTTCGGCAATCACTAGACTTAGACATTTAGTCATGATTTATTTTATGAGGTATCATAGCCTTTTTAAAATAATTGTAAATATTTAATAGGTACAAAACGAATTAAATAATACGATTGAAGAAATATGGGCCCTACCTCCATATTAAAACTTCTCACTAAAAAATTATAACCATAGCTGGGAAAAAAATGTTCAAAGAGGTTCAGGGGAATTAACACTTGAAAGTCAGCAAAATACAAGTAATTATATACGTTTTTATTCGTTACGGTTGCTATTGATTCCGACTCCGATTCTGAATTCATCTCTTCATGATAGTCCATACTATTATTATTCGATTCAAAAATAAGTAAACCGGAATCTACAAAACCTTCATCACTGCCTATATGTGAAATTATAAGGCGTCGTCCTTTGCCGGTTGGGCCCTTGTAGTAGTCAAACCTTTAGAAAACACTTGTTTGGAAGATTCTACTGTTGTATCCTCTCAAACTTTTCCAGTTGTATGACCTGTTAATAAACGAAATTCTTACCTGTAAATAATATAATACAGCAACAAAACATTTTGAAACTGAAAATCTATTTACTAAATACAGTTTACCGAAATACCTCTGTCTCAAGACGAAAGTCTGACCAGTGTGTGTTGCCAGTAATGATATATGGAAGTGGGACGTGGTCATTCACAACGACTTTTTTCCCAGGCTGTAATGTCGACTAACTTTTAATTGTAAAAACTCGATTTACCACATCACTATTTATTTGGGACTGAAAACCTGCCACACTGAAAATGTCATTTCACTGACTACAATTAAAAATCCGAGTATAGGTACGAGTAAGTCTGGTTATTGATCGACAAAGGGAACACAATCAACCTAATGTAAAAAACTCCACCCCAGAATTATGTTTACCTATACCAAAAGGACCTTGTTTGCAAACATGACCAACTTAAAAATAGGCCGCCTGTTAATAAGGCTCATAATTCTGTAAATTACCATATAAAATATAGGATTTCCAAGATACCACTATGCGTTTTTTCACTGCTCATGTATATTTTTAGCAGAAAATGTGAACATATTCGTATTATGTCACATGCAAGCAAAAATCTAACTCGTCATGTGAGTTAAGTGAGTGCCTATTTTTAAGTGCGAGTTTCCTCGTACAAACGCATCGAAAAAGTTAACGTGAATTTACATAAAGCTGTTGCGTCTACCCACCGCCAGGGGCGCCGTCACAAATCCCAATCGAATCCGCGTTTACCCAGTCATGATCAAATAACTCAGACAGAGTTGCCTAATCTAACTAGATATTTTTAAATACGGAAAATGTATTCCATTAATTTCTGGCAATAATGTAGCTTTTATATTGGTTGTCAATAAAAATTGTGCTAATACCTATTCAAATCGTTTGATTTACAAAGTTTTTTTACATCCTGCATCAAATCGCTAACACTTTGACCCTATCCCTAAGTGTGAAAGATACACTCGTACAGACCTGAATTTAATTCTAATTAGGTAATTGTGTTATCTTAACACGAGCCACATGATTGCTAACCTGCAGGAAATACCCTGACCTTTCATACAATCAAGGAATTCCAATCAGAATCGGTCTAGATTATTGAACCGTAGGTACCTACGGTAATCCTAATCCTAGACCGATTCCTCTAATTATTTGCCGCAAATTAGTAACAAAATGAATTAGAGCAACATCGTATAATAACAACTGTCCAAGCTAGCTTGTACTACGTAAAATCTTGCTCTGTGACAAAAATGTGATGTGACAAGTAACTTACACTTGAACAGATTACTGTTTCTGATTACATATTCGCCAGTGTGAATTGAACCCAGAATTGTGATGCCATTATATTATATTATTTTTCATAAAGTAACTTATTATATCAATGATTATGTCTCAATAACTAACTTAAACCACCACATCTATTTTATTTCCTTTTTCGCTACCGGAAGGCTGTCTGGAAGAGATCGCTTTTAGCGATAATGTGTACTGCTAAATCTCTGTAAGCACTGTCACCTATGTAATTGTTTTCTTTGCGCAATAAAGTATATCTTATCATAAGCCATAGCCAGGATCACTCAGTCGAGTCATTGAGTCACTCAAATGATACAGGACCAACTACTTGAATGGAATATGATTATCCTTGTTTCTAAGCCATAAACTTTATTTTTTATCAGCCTTAACCTGAAAAAATAATATGTATAGATGAGACATGTGATATGAATTCACGCGTTTGTTTGTAATGTATACGAACACTGATTTTTTATGACACTTTTATTTACTAGAAACACGATTACGATTCTTTAGTCGCGAGCAGTCAAATTAACAAGGCGACCAAAACAACTCTTAATGCCTAATCAAACATTACATTTGGAACATTGTTAAACATCTTGCTGATGAGAGCTTACCTACTTACTTTACTGTTTCGACGGCGGTCTAATCGGTCAGGGTACTTTCCGTAGGCGATACTCCGGCAAGAAAATCCCTTCAAAAATAAATTGAGATGGCGTCAAATGCTGAAACCGTGCTCAAAATTTAATCCTGCTGCTTTGTTCCGTAAATTCTAAAGGACAAACTAAACCTGCTCCTGCAGGTTCTTTTTATGTATTTGTGCATTAATGTGTGTCGTATATACCCTAGTGGGAACATACGACGTCGTATTTCCCTAAGGAGTAAAATGCGTAAATCGTCTTAGCGTAAGCCTAGTCTCGCTTCCGGACTAATCGAGTCACACCAATTTGAAAATTAATAGTAATTAAGAAAAATACCAATGAGAGTTCGGTTGTTCCAGAGCCTGTAGTTGAATTTAAGTTGTAGTAAAAAGAAAAAACTTATAACATTGGCAAAACAAACAAAGATATCCGCAAGCGAGTTTAAGAACAAACAATTCTATATAGACTAGATGCTATAAAGATAAGGAGACAGACTAGAATGGTCATATGACTAACATTAACTTGCTGGATGACTCCCGATTAATATTTAAACGATTATAATATTGTTGTTATAACTACATGTGCCGGTCGTAGACTTGAAGTGAGATAAGTAAATAGTATTTACAGAAAAAGTGGCGCAACTGTGTAATATTTGTCTAACTAATCTATCTGTGATAAACTAATGACTAGCTTTGATTTTATTTCGACCAGCTTGACACAAAAAGTAGAGTTTGTTATTTTTTTCCGTGTCTGGGTGTTATTTATTATCTACTGAAAAATGAATATTAAATATTTTTTTATTTTATTTTAATGACTGGAACTGTAAAAAAACCCAGCAAGTATTGTTAGATACGATATTTGCCTATTTTTAACCCCTGACGCAAAAGAAAGGGAGACCTGTGTATCAGTGTGTCGGTCTCCTAGCGTCGTAGCTCCCTATCGGAGGAACCAATTTTAGTTATTTTTTTTATCCTAAGCGCATGACATGTCAAGTGCCATGTTTGCCAATGCGCAAGACTTATTCAAAAATGGTCTTTATTTTACCAATACTTTAGCTAAAGATAACTAAAGTAGATATTGGTAAAATACTGACTACGTTTCGATAAATACAGGAGTAAGTAAATAAGAGTAAGAGTAAGTTACTGTGGTGGCAATACGAGAGTATAATTTGATGTTTGTAGATTGTTGCAGCGGACTCTTTTGTAGTTTAGTCTTTAGTTATTTTTATATGTTTTTTTGTTAGAGTGAATGTGTCACATTTGAGTTGTTATTGTTTTCATCATCATCATCATATCAGCCGAACGACGCCCACTGCTGGGCATAGGCCTCCCCCAAAGATCTCCACAACGATCGGTCCTGCGCTGTCCGCATCCAGCGGCTTCCCGCGACCTTGACAAGATCGTCGGTCCACCTTGTGGAGGGCCTGCCCACGGAACGTCGTCCGGTACGCGGCCGCCATTCGAGAACCTTTCCGCCCCAACGGCCATCGGTTCTCCGCGCTATGTGTCCCGCCCACTGCCACTTCAGCGATGCAATCCTTCGATCGATGTCAGTTGTCTTAGTTCTCCTGCGGATCTCATCATTTCTGATTCGATCAAGCAGGGAAATACCAAGCATCGCTCTCTCCATTGCTCGCTGGGTGACTTTGAGCCTTCTTATGAGACCCATAGTAAACGACCACGTCTCACTCCCATATGTCATTACTGGCAACACACACTGGTCAAAGACTTTCGTCTTGAGACACTGAGGTATTTCGGACGCGAATATATGCCGGAGCTTCCCGAACGCTGCCCATCCGAGCTGGATTCGACGAGAGATCTCTTTCTCGAAGTTGGACTTACCTAATTGGACTGCCTGTCCCAGGTAAACATAGTGGTCAACAACTTCGAGTGTAATGTTCCCAACGTTAACTGGAGCAGGTGCAACATGGGCATTGAACATGATTTTCGTCTTGTCCATGTTCATCCTAAGACCCACTCTTTGGGAAGCATTACCGAGATCTTTGAGCATTATGTTCAGGTCTTCCAAGGTCTCAGCCATAAGAACTACATCATCGGCGAATCGTAGGTGTGTGTGTGTTTTATTTTATTTACAGTCCATTGCAGTTTCATTAATCTTTCGTCATTAACAGTTACTCTAGGTGGCAGTTAAACCTGCCTTTTGTTTCGGATGTTAAAAAATGAAACGGCAGGATAACAACTATACAGCGCTGCAGTTAGGGTGAATCCAGGTGGTACCAGATAAAAGACTAGACTTCTTCCTACGTGCAGTTAAAACATTATCAGATCAAGTTATCAGATTATATGTCTTACTCAAACAGAGTAGTTACGAGGAAACACGCGAGTTGCAAATGTTATCATTATCAATCATTATCAACGACCTCCTTAGACATGAAGTCGTCACATGTGCTGAGAGCCGTCGAAAACTTGAACCAGTTGTTAGGGTAATAAACATCGATAAAAGTAGAAAGTAATACCTTTTTTTTTCTTTTTCGTGGGGAAATCCTCATGGATGCGTCGCTGCCCGGGGGGACGACGAGGTTATGTTGGACTCCTACCGACTAAAACCCCACGGCACTCGACCGTAGCATTTTGGCGGCGAAGCTGGATCCTAACGTAAGTAATACCGCACTGCTTTGCCGCCAGTGCTAGCCCGTAATGGGGCGCCCTCCAACCGATCCCCCAACGAAGGGGGGTGGCCACGAAAGCGCCTGGAGTACACAAACACTTTCGCCGTCTCGGTGGACGCCGTGCTATGCAAGTCAGAGCAACCCCGCACTCCGGCCTGCTGGCACCCACTGTACGCAGACCCTACTGAGCCCGCAACCACGAGCCACCTAAAGGGCGGCTCCGCTGCCGCAACCAGCGGTACGGCCCCGCCGGGCTGCGAAGCACTAGGGGGATCAGCCTCGGAGCCGCGGCCTCCTCCACGCGCCTCAGGGCGCTTGCAGGCCCTCTGGCCACGCAATCCCACGTGTTGCCCTTGCGGGCTACAGCGGGTGGGTGGCAAGTCCACTACACTGCCACGCCTGAGTTCTCTAGGCTTCCCGGTGGTTCCACTCTACTACCGGTACTAAGCCAGGGGCAGGGGGCGAGGGCGCCACGCCAACGCGCCACGCGTGTGTTCCTTTTTTTATTCACTGGAAAATGGGTTTAGCGGGAGGCTTTTAACCCCTAACATTTAGGTAACCCAGCCTCACGGTGTCCCCAGAAGGTGTTCGTTATTGGAAGATGGCATTCAGACGTAAGTTGAGGAGAAAAGCCGCCGGGCACGTGCCGGAACTGTAAAGCATACCTAGCAAAATGATAAGTGTGGACGATATCTCTGTGATATAAGCAACCCGGATAACGGCGGTAGGCTCGCCCCTTACCACTTTGGGTTCAAATTCCCTCGGCGAAATGTGGGCTTCTGAATGTTCCGTTCACCATGACGGCAACAATCAGTGGGCCTCTGACTAACCCATTAGGGATATGGTCGTGAGGGTATGTATGTATAGGTATTTCTGTCTACTCGTGTTCCACTACGTAACGTAATTCAGAATGCTCCCAAAATTAACCTTGTTACGATCTGCTATAAGATTTGCTATCTTTGTCCAAAAATAACATTCTCACGCACATCTCAGGAGTTATATTGATGGTCACCCGCGGACTTTGGTTCCGTGTAGTTTGTAAACAAAAATATATAGGTAGATCATCGACCTCGTTCGTAGTATTTTATGTGTACAAAAATACATTTAGATCAATAAGATAAGTACTCGTAAATATGTCGATCTTGGCATCTCTCCAAATCATACCAGGAATACTATTTTCAATTGCTTTCCTACTCATTTTTATACATGAATAAATAAATATCACCCGATTTTATAAAATTCCACAATAATTTCTTAAACCTGGAGCTTAATCTCAATCTTTTTCAACAGATATAATTTATAAGGTTATTAAAGATTGTGGACGTTGCTTGTGGTCGGACCCCAATGGGCCTAACATGGGTTTTTGATTTTTTCAAAGTAGCTAACTTACCTATTGTTCATTTTATTGCTACAGCTAGAGATTGTGGACGTTGCTTGTGGTCGGACCCGAATGGGCCTAACATGGGTTTTTTGTTTTTTTTCAAAGTAGCTAACTTACCTATTGTTCATTTTATTGCTACAGCTAGAGGCGCCTAAGGCAAAAATACAAATAATATAAATCGTTGACGACTGCGTAATGAGTTCCTACGGACTGTCAGGACCTATTTCTGCCTGGTTCCTCCCACACAGAATGTTATTCGTAGCAGGCGTAGCAAATTTCAGCGTGTTCTAACCACTACCTAGCTTTATGTAGCAGCCTGCTACGAATAGGTGAATAACGTTACGAACTTACTATTTCTTGTCAAGATTATTGAATAAAAATATAGCCTGTACCGTGTGTTGTTCTTATGAATTGCTAGATTTTAGGAGAAAAAAAGCATTTTTACAAAAAAGATATGGTGTAAATGTTGGTAAAAATCGGTCCTTTTTGAGCGTTCAAAGCGTCTCACCTAGGGTATAATTGGTTATACCTAACCATAAAATAGGTCTGAAAAATCTCATTAACGAGCTAACACCAAGGAGATAAGTCATGATCCATCAATTTCCTATTAATGTATCATGTCACGTGCTGGGCTGTTAGCATTCGTTATCACGATTATCGACTTTGGGCAAAGTTTGGGTGTTAAGTGTTGTGATAACATGAGTTTTAGAGGAAGTATAGTGCATTAGATTGCTATGGTACTTTTTCACTGGCGGACCAATTCATATACCTATGTATACAGTCGCATCGTGGTAGGAAGTCGTTGAAAAATGGACTGCACTAGGCGTGTTCTGTTTATGCTTAAATTAGGAAAAAGTATAAAGAAGAATCAGCATTCCTGTGCATACAATTGATGCAGCCGGTATTTTCTGTGTATATTATGTTTCTTTTAAACCGTTCAGACCGAAACCGAGACCGTTTAACGGATCATTTTCTTTTTGTAAAAACATACGTGAGATAACACCCAGACCACACGAATGTTTGACTTGACGAGTGCGAACCCGCGACCTCTGGTGTAGTAGCCAACTCGTAAACTATTACACCAATTTGGTCGTCAAATAGTGACTGGTAACAAGATGAGACAAGATTTAACGCTTTACTGAAAACGAGTAACACAGCAAGGAAAAGAGATATCATCGCTATACGGACTTCACTCAAGAGGTTTTCTTCAAAGAAACAAAAGTAGCACATACAACATACATACTTGGTAATTCTGCCATCAAAAAAGCAGCAAAATACAATACTGTCTATTACAATAAACGGTAAAATAATTGGGAAAAAAGAAAGAGCAATGTTACAAAATGGTGTCTTATTGTGCACCCAGTATGAAGCGAATTGGAAACCAGAAAAATACCTTAAAAAGTAGGTTTATCAATGACTTCAATATTTTTCCTTTTGGTTTTGTACGCAACTTAACCGAAAATTTTGAATCGTATCCTGTCACCAGCTGTTACCATGGTCTGCTGGATATGCTCACCTGTACTTTTGTTGTTCTAAATATAACTATATTTTTGTGTTCGACCTAATAGATGAAAAATCTTTGTACATTTTGTACTTTCAAAATCTGTGATCGCTTTAATAAATAAATACCTATTTTAAGTAAAATCAGCTGAACTTACCAACTACCCAATGTAGACAGGAACTACAGACCAAACCTGATATTATTATTTCACAATAACTCCATTACTTAATTATTTACTAAATAATAATTACTCATACCTACTTAATTTAAAAAAAATGGGGTAATTCTCAAACGCGCGACTACACTATCCTAAACGCAATACCTATTCCATTGTTTTTCTTTTTCTTTCTTTTTTAGCGCGGCGGCTATGCACTATTCAGCCAGGTCGAAGTGGGGCCTGCGTAGGTTTTAAGCTGCTTCTGTGAGAGCTTGATTTTGCAAACTTAGGCCTTAGGACTTATTGTTTTGTTATAATTTTTACTCCAGTTGTTTAATTTGCTGTGTTCGGTTCTATTTCCGGCCTTAATTTAATGACACTTGTAACATACTTAAAAAATTGACATGTTATCAAACAAATTCCATCTAATTAAGTTTTGTTTCTAATCATTATTCGGGATCAAAATATCAACTTTGCAGGTTTGCCTTAGACCTCGATAAAGACTGGCTTTTAATAGCAGTACCTTCGATTAGAAGTCATAAACTGTGCAAGATTATTAAATAGTAAATTTTATTTTATAGCAGGATCGACTTTGGTTTGCATCCTGCATAAAGTTATCCTTCAGCACACGCGCCATGTTGACGGATACCTGTTCTGTATTCACGCGTGCTACTATCATAATCACAGCCCACAACAGATGCTGTGAGAAATTATTGCTATATGCGTGAAAAACCCCTTATCTGAGCAGTTTGCATCCGAACTCGGGAGCGGACGGGTGTGCGGCCGGCTGTCATGTCCTTCTAGTCCGCGAACGTCAAAAAACGCCTTTTCAAATCAAAGTGCCTTAAATCTCGTCCTAGTAATGTGATAGTATTTTTTAAGAAAAGTCTGTGATATTGTGTACTACTGATACTAAGTTTGAGAACAATGGCTGATGAAAAGTGAGTATTTGGTTTTGTTTTGTATTTCTGTAATGTTTTTCTGATGAGTTATTTTGTGGCTATTTACAATTAATGACTTAATCTGTCTGCCTGTTGATAATTTGAAGGGTATGCCTATTAAGTTTACTCACTCATTGAGAACGCCGCGCGCTGTTGTGGTCTTAGTTAATTTTTGTTAATAGCTTGCATTTATGTTCGTTATTTATTTTTTTAAGCCAAAAACATCAAAACTATTTCTCTTAATACAAGGAATCCAATTAAAAAAAGCTAGAACTAAGGTACCCCTTTTTTTTGGAAATGACAAGAGGGTACTTCATACTTTTTGCGTTTGTTTATGTTTACACTTTGAAGATTACCTAGTAGGTAATTGTTTGATGTTATGTTTCAACTTTAATATAGATAAGATATGTTAATGAGTATTTTTTAAATCAGTATGTGACTTTTTGAGGGGTTTAATCTGAGTGAAAGAGGTCAACCGGATGTTTTCATGCTAATTGTATAAATGTATGCGGTTTATCATTGGAGCTCTATAATCAAATTAAGCCAATGTACCTCTTTTTTAAGTGATAACTATGTAGTTGGCGCTTAGGCATAAAAGTATGTGTTTTGCATGTGGCCCTAAATGAACAGGAACCGAAGTCCTACTTAAACCCTACTCAATGTAAAATAAATGAAACCATCTCTTTTCTCATTCTCACCACAAAGTAAGATTTTAATGACCAACTAATTCAATTAGTGGGAGACGTCTTAGTAATCATTTGAGTTACCTATCAAACTCCTATCCCATACAATATCTACAGACAGATATTCTGAGTACAATTTAATGAATAAATAAAATTGCCCTTGTGTAAGTTACAAAGATACAAATATAAATATTGCACAGTGAGCAATGTCGAACTTTCTTTGTCGACCAAACATAAAATTAGAAAAGGTGGTCGACCGAATCACGCAGTCACCAGTTGCACGATTGCACTTGGCAACCGGCCCGCGCCCTTCACCTTGCACTCGGTACCAGGTTCGCTTCCCGCCCATGCATTTGGCACATGCCATTTTTATTGTGCATTAATTAAGTTTCATCTACGAGTATTTACGAGTAAGAAAACTTTTGCAAAAATCCTTTATTAATTTTACTGTTTAACCCCCGAATTCACAAACGTCAATCAACGCTAAGCAGGCGCTCACGCTCACGCTGTCCCGTAAAATGTCAATAGAACTGAAAGGGACAGCATGAGCGTGAGTGCGTGCTTAGCGTTGATTGTCGTTAGTGAATTCAGGGGGAACCTACGTCTGATTACGAAAAACAATGTTGTAACAAAGAAAATTGTATGGTTTTAACTTCCCTTGACAATAACTGAGAATTTTAACATGACATCTTTTGTTAAAATTTCAATAAAAGTATTTTATATGTACATTGACCGATAACTCTTAGGTACCTTATTGATTTAGAGAGATAAGCTACTACTGGCAATACTAGCATAGGTAATTTATCAGTTCATCGATCATTTTGAAATGTAAGTACTGGCCACACGCAGAGAGCAACATAGGCGTTTGATACTGACCGTTATAGCATTGGCATAAGGTGATACGAACTGTCACTTTTCTTTCTGTACATACTTAGATCATAGAAACAAAGGCGATATTTCTTAATAAAAACTAACAGAAAAACACAAACTTCTTATTGGGGCGAAAAATATGTCAAATGAAAATACTTTTACACAAAAAAAAAAAATCGCAAATTCTTTCAAAAAAGTGCACTTTCAATCCTCGACCATTTAAAATAATAATAACTATTACATACTACATTTGTTTACAAACCTGTACATACATGAATCATTGCTTGTAAAGAAAGAATTCTTATTGAGTCACTCCTTAGATATATTATCTAAATAAATAAATATGCCTGGAGGATGTCTTTTGTCACGGCCCTCCAACTTCAGAATAAGCAGAGCTTTTACTGAGTGTCAGTGATGTCATTTCATTCATTCTAGCTGCAAATGTATCGAAGAAACAAACAACACAATTAACAAAGACGACATTGCCCAGTTAAATAATGCATACAATTCAAGAAAGACAAACAAAATCCTCTGCATTTACATTAAGGGCAGGTGTTCCCTGAAAAGCAGCTCCAAACAACTACTTTGCTGGCTGAGCGGTGCCATTCTCGCCTTATACATATAGATATTTCAAAAAAATATTTATAAAAATAATGCTAGAATGGTTTACCTCAGAGACACATTGCCTTGTCATTGTCACTACAAAAGCTCATAGGGTAAATATACCAGAAAGATTCGGCTGGTCTGTTAGTGGTCTTGGTAGCACAGTGGATAATGCCCGCCCGGTTTGCGAAAGACGCGGGTTCGATTCCCGCCTGAAGCCAACACCCAAGACCGAATGTCTTTTTCTGGTTTCTGGATCTTTAGTAAATATACTGTATGGAAAATGCTAAAATAATAATAACAATGTCTAGAAAAATTACATATTTAAAATTTTTGGCGTTTTACCGAAAAAATATTTCAGAGAGGCAATTTTGGGATCGTTTTCTATCGAGGAAAATTGTGAAGATGGTGTACTTAACTGTAAGCCATTGAGCATCTGTTGGACCCTCAAGTAAAACATGCACTTTTCCAGAGTTTAGGGGTGTTATTCAACTGATTTATTAGTTTCTTAAAACATGTATCTAAGTGCAGTATTAGTGTAAAAACCTTAAACCATCACTATCATAACGCCAGTGTTTAATTAATTGTCAGTATTGCTAATTATGAGAAATTAGCCCAGGGACGGATATAATCTGTCGTCTCAGATACAAATATATAAATGAAACGCGCCAATGAAGATTGGGAGATTCGTGCATCATTCCAAAAATACATTTCACGCGAAGAAAACGTGAGAAAATCGTGTAATACCTAAGTATTCCTCGTTTAGGTATTTGGCACCGCTTACGGTCTCAGCTTTGTTTTATGCGATCTTGGGATTTGGTGCTTCAACGGAATACGTAACCAATAGGGAATATGCACGAACAAAACAAGTTAAATTTGGCGGTAGTTGGCCTTCTATAAAATAAATATACATATCTGTATGAACGCCGTTTCAGTGATTACAAATCTACACCGAAATTTTTAAATGTACACACGGCCGCACATCACGCTTTTCGCCACCGCCGTAAGCAGACCTTTGTTAGTAAGGAAGTTCTATACGAAGCGCGGTCGGCACAAAGTCAGCAATATAGCGTGTCGTGCGGCCGCGTGTACTAATACAAATTACAATCGTGACGTACTGTGACGTCGCGCATCGCTAGTTTTCTTTCATAGAAAACAAAACCATCTTTTATCCTTTATTTTATAAACCTGATTTAATTACTGAGTAGGTACCTATTTGTCATTTTTACAGAGGATTCAGAGAAAAACATTTTTAAAGGTAAAATATTTATCAAGTAAAAGCTTATTACGTATAATTATGTCTCACTGCTTTGTCTGACGGATCTCATGTTTCCATCACCACACGAAAAACGAAGCTTTTATTGGACCAATTAATAATTGGTTGTTGTTCTAATAAACACCCCGGGTGATTAATTTGACCAATAACTAATTGTTTCTTTTTTATCAAATCATTTCACACATTTCCGCTGCATTTGGTGGTTACTGAAGGCTATGGGCCGAAATTACCTACTTAGCTCGTTAGTTCCATGAAAAGCTTTGATGGACCTAAATGGATACAGTCCACCCGAACTCAGCGTACACAAATGTTATATAATAAATATCCCTGGACATTATTCCACACAGCACCATCTTTCCCTAGGTGAGCTTTAAAGCTCGTATTATGGTATACTAGACAACGGATAATCATGCATAAATACTATTTTCTTTTCTAAATACATACTTAATATACATAGAAAACACCCTTGATGAAAAGTATTTCATTAAATCGACTATTATAAGGTTGTCGATCTTCTGTCAGAACTGAACCAGGTGCTCTCCCTTTTTTTTAAGTATCTACGTAATCGTTTTAAAAATTTGTATTTTTTTGTAAACAACAATTCTATATGTAGCACACTTAAAAAAAACCTCGTCTCTTTCATCTTTGACTTGGATGGGAAGAAAACACTAGGCAGTAGCTCCACCGATTACGCCCACGCACCAATCTAAAACAAATCCTGCCTTAAATGCAGCGGACAGTATCACTAGGTACCTACATAGTATAAAACAAAGTCGCTTTCTCTGTCCCTATGTCCCTTTGAATGCTTCAATCTTTGAAACTACGCAACGGATTTTGATGCGGTTTAATAGATAGAGCAATTCAAGAGGAAGGTTTACATGTATAAAAACATACATACGATTGCACCCGTGCGAAGCGGGAGCGGGTCACTAGTGTAAGATAATTAAGAGTTTTATTTTTGTAATAATTGTCAAATAGCGGTATTCTTGAAAACTGTTCATTTTGTATTTACCCGGAGTCGTAATACGGCTGCGATAAAGGCCGAAACCGATATGATGCGTCGTTCGCAGATATTTGAGGTCAAATTCCTTAAAAACCAGTCTGTTTACCTTCTCTCCGAGGTCGATGAAATGTTTACACTCTAATAATGTTGACAATAAACAAAATGAAGCCATATCGTACCGACACTTGACGGGTTCAACTAGTGAGAACTTTATCAAAGCCAGTAGGGGTATAAGTAGTTAGATAAAAAAACAACAACTTGTTATTTAATAGCACGCAACGGGTCGGTTTGATAAATTAATAAATACCTTTGAGAACTTATTTTAACACAAAGCTCATTTTACCCTAAGCGCAACATACCTTGTACTATTGGTGACAGAAACTTTTAGAGCTCATTCATTAGGTCGCAAGCACCGCATTACAAAAACGGCTGCGTGACTAGATTAGTGTGCATAATACAAAAGAGTCTTTATCATGAATTAAATTAGGAACTTTTCAGAACGTCTGAGACAAATAGCCATAATACTTAATGAACGACTCTGAGTCCAACAGTCAATCATACCATTTCAACATAACCAAAAATGCATTAAAGTTGCAAAACTATGTACTTATTACCTAATTGTCGTTACAAAGTTTCTGGTTTGTTTATGCAAATATTCGCAAAAAAATACAACTATTAGGTACTTACACTTATCACCACCAAGTGTCTCGTAAGCACCAATAAAGAAGTCATACTTGTCATGATAAGATACGATAAGTCTGAAACATATGTATCAATCGCCCGTATAGTAATAGGGTTTGCACTCTTTTTTGGCTCCTAGCCTGGAACACCAGCCAACTTATTAACAAACGCTAATTAAAGTTGAGCAGCCATCACAAGGATAGCTGTCACTTTCTGTTCTCTATACACGGAGTGACTTCTGTTTGACGTGGCGTAGGTATATTTTGTATCTTGAGACATCACTCAACTCAACAAAAATAAATATATGAATTGAATCAATCTCAGGCTTGAATTATTCTTTCTTACGGAAAGATATGGCACCCGCTTTCCGCCGAAAACCAGGTCCAAGGGACCTGTTACGTTCAAACCCATAGGACAGCGACTCGTTTACGTGCATGCCATTTCAACGTCATTGTGAGTATTGTCATGTTATAGTTTATTCGCGAAGCGATGTCGCGAACGTAACGTATCTACCTCTTTTTGTTTTATTTTAAAAACCTAATGGCGAGTGATTTAGACGAAAAGTTAACGTCAAGCACTTTGTTGTTGATGGATCATTCTTGAACATCACAAAAAGACAGCATCATATTGTTTTATTGACACTCCATTTGATTTTCAATTAAAATAGCAATTCAGGCAATAATATTCAGACGGTTATTGACTTGCGGAATGTGTGACGTTGGAGGCTGTCTATGTGTGTAGGTACGTTTAGGAATTTTGAGACTTTTCCGTTTAGACAGTCAAAAAATTTAATAGATATCAATGATTTAAAAAAAAGAGGAGGATACGTATGAATGAGATGCACGCAAACAAGTCGCTGTTCTACTAGCTTGCAGACAGGTCTGTTGGACCTCATTCAAGGTGGCCAATCTAGGTACGAGGATGCCTTTTCTTCCTTTTTCTGTCTATATCATTTTTTTTAGTATCTCTTTGTATCTACATGTATCAATTTTATTGTTCAATTGGACTGGTTAATGTATGAAGAGAATTCTTGCTTGAAAGAGAAATCATGCTTCTTATTATTCAATTAAAAACATTCGCCGCTCGCTATGGTCATTCGTATAGAATCTTTTCATTAAATAGGTACAGTGACATCGCACGGTTGGAAAATGCTTTATCTCAAACTTTGTCAATTATATCTTCAAAGCTAAAGCGATCCACAAAAGATCCAGCGACTATCGGCCCGCACCAAAAGGTTCGGTGATTCGTTCCTGTGCCGTGCCGTCCAGACGTGGAACGCTCTTCTAGCGCTCTTCAAGCGGGGCGTGAAAAGGCATTCATGCAGGCCTCCAAAATGAGATTGACCAGCCCAGTAGTAACTTCATAACTGTGCTTGTCAACCCCATATAAGGACCTCACGACTGCTTCCCATCAAGTGGAGTGAGGTCATCTTGAAGACCACAATGAAAAACAATTACTTTGAAAAGTTAATTGACAAAGGTGGATTTGCTATTGATATAGAAATATGGTGCATTTTTCTACTTTTTCATTACCTAAAACTACTATTAATAGTAGATTATTAACCAAGGGGATAAAGCAGTGTCTTCTGTCGTGGGTGACGATTGAAATCGCGAGTGTAACAAAGGACTCGAGGTTAACTCCCGAGCGTAGCGAGGGTGTTAAGATTATTGTTCTGTTCTGATAAGATTTTAGGTTTTTTATCGTTAAGCATAACCCTAAAATAATATCAGTCATGCACCAGTTGTATGTTTTGATCATGATCTTGGCGACAATTAGTGGATCTGGAGCTGTTGTTTCGTTATCTGTGTTTGCAGAACATTGAGGTGTTTGTGTGAGTGAATGATAATGAACGGCACACAAATTAATGATACTAGTACTTTTGAGTAGCATATGACTAGCGTATGTACTTTGGGTGTCTGGTCAGAGACTGACGCTCTAGGCAATATCATGACTATTGCGCTTATGGGCCGATCAGTCAAAAGGATGGGTTACCACTCACCCCGGCCGAATTTTAGTGATGGCATAGTCTGGGTATCTCCGTCCTTCCGAGGGCACGGCTTACGTCGTTAGAGCCTAGTCGGAGGCCTAAGAGTGGCTTGATACCATCTGACACTAAGGTTTAGCTACTAGCCTTACACCTCTTCAATAACTCGCACTGATTCCGCGTGTTGAAGTATGGCTCGCGCCACTTCGACTGCCACCACGTAGTCGAGGGGATGCCTGTGTCCAGCAGTGGGAGTCGTAAAAAGGCTGTTGGCTCATACAAATAATAATACACGTCGAACATGAAGCCTATTTGCTATATGAATTATGATCAAAGTAAGTTAGAACTAAAAAGGACATGCTGCGGAAGGGACATTTTGAGAAAAGGGCATTCTGCGAAAAGGACATTCTGCGAAAGAGACATTCTGCGAAAGGGACATTCTGCGAAAAGGACCTTTTGCGACCAGAGGACATTTTGAGAAAAGGACATTCTGCGCCTGAGCCAGGCTATTATTCGTTTGTTTGTTTGTATGTACCACAACAACGGCGTTAATTGCGCTCAAAGAGAATAGTATAGTAAAGCTTATTGTATAGACGAGATAACGCAAAAAAATAATTATTCTAATGAAATTACTATCACCACGCTGTCACGCGGGAGGCCGATGCACTTATATTTATTTGATTACCGCTGATATGAGGTTATTAAGTTAAGCGTGTCCTTCTATGAGTAAAGCCATTACTCACTTAGGCCTATCACAGGGTGAAGGATGAAGGCCAAAAGTAAGTAATTGGGATTAAATATTGTAAAAGACAAACATAGGAATCGAGTCTTATAATAGGACCTTTGTATTTTAAAGTTCTTCTTTTTTCAAAATGTTTGTTTAGGTCATCAAGTGA
This sequence comes from Udea ferrugalis, assembly GCA_950022985.1. NCBI lineage: Eukaryota > Metazoa > Arthropoda > Insecta > Lepidoptera > Crambidae > Udea > Udea ferrugalis. The sequence goes on from OX465521.1 coordinate 4,480,403, forward strand.
GGGCGTGAGGTTATCATGAAAACAGCAATTTTCATTTTCGTCTTCTTATAATTCTAATTTGTAAATCATTGTCCCCCAAAACCCACTGATGTTCGCATGTCTCACAAAATCTAATTTCTTGATATTTTTTATAGTACAGTTCGAATGTGTAAAGTTATTTTCGCAACTGAAATGAATTACCGGAATCCGATTTATTTCTTCCATCATAGACGTAGAAAAATACTAAGATTATCTCTAAAACAAGCTTTGATCTGGCTCATCCACTGAGCCTATTAGGAGCTTTGAGCAGTATTAAAACTGTTTTAGGCACAACTTTGGATACTAAATCTTTGTTTCAAATACCTTGTTGTCTTACTGCGGTTTAGAGACACAGCATCTCTTAAGTTTTATTTTACTTTTGATTCATTTTGCATTTTATCGAAATAAAATCAGATTTTATAACAAGACTTCTTTTTTGTGACATTTCAGCTTTATCTGTATAAGTAGGTAACTAAATGCAATATAATACGTAAACAACATAGTTTTAGAGCTGCTTATTAATTATATGACAGGTACTTTTACTCCATTTTGAAGTGTTATTTAGATAGCTTATCATGTCAGCAGTCGTCAAGTTACAGTTCATATACCTAGGGTGATTTTTCACTCCTGAATGCTTAGAATAATCCTGAATGTGAAATATTTATATAATGCTATTATTGAAATAGAAACTTAACTACCTACTTTTCGACGACGCAATATTAAAAAAAATAATGTGGTGAAAGCTTAAAATATAACATTTTAGACTATTATAGTTTACCCGTGACAATATCAACCATTTTGCATAATACGAATATCGTAATTTATCTCATTGGCAAATACATAGGTATCTATTTAATTCTTATTTGTAAAATTTAATGAGACTTGTTACTGTTCGTAATGCATTCAACATTTTCAAACGCATCCGCCCCCAAGCTAAGCTGAACTTTTATCATAAGTTAGCTGATAGATAAACACAGTTAATTGCAACCCTTAAAAATGGAGATAGCAACACCCAGACACAGAACAAACACTAAATAATTATCGGTAAAAGCACGTATACGATAAGTATACGTATTCTCCGCTAACCTCGGGCAATAGTAGATGTTTACACTGTCGATGTCATCGTGTCTACATGTATACACACAACCGTACACACGTATGTTCTCGCAACATTAATGATAAATGGTATTTATAGAGTTTATTTTATTTTCAAGCGTTGCGCCCTTGGAACTCGGTTCACGGGCGGAGGAATGCAAATATTGAACTTTTCAACCAATTACCAGAGAAAACGTATCGATACTGATTATTGTATGTTAAAACAGAAAAGGAAAAAACAAAGTGTTTTACTGACTAAATTGAGAGGCACTGTTTATTTAGTGATTAGTTCAAAAACATTCCATAAGTTTTATGAATGCAAACACTAATTTGTTTTTCAGGAAATTACTCCTCTTTATCTTTCGGTAATCTCTTTACATTAACATTTGTAAAAAGTATTCTAAGTCCAACATTTGAATTTAGCTATGAAACTAAAAGTGGACATTAAAAAAATGGACTGCTGTTATATTATTGTTATTTCAGTGACACCTAAGTAGTCAAAAGAAAACAACAATCTGCTGTTTCTAAAACAAAGCTTGGTTAGAATAAACAAGGCGTTGTTGTAGGTAAAAACTTAGATAATAAGTCCCGTTTTAGATGTAGCCTGAGTTTTTTTTAGTGCACGTATCTATGAAGTATCTAAGCTTTTTTCGGTAGTACATAAAGTACGAGTATTCATTACGTAAGTAACTTTCAATATTGCAGCATATAGTCAAATTTTGGGGGGTATTTGTTATCTGCCCACCAAATGACGGAGAGAAAATGATCCTAATAATATGATGTTATTTATTATGAGAATCAAATGAATTGTGCATTATTTTATTTTTGGAAGATTCTTTGAATTACTTAGTTCAACAGAAGTTATTATCATAAATGTTATTAAGTACATAAACAATACGTTCTGTTGAGTTTCCTGTCTGTCTCTTCATGGTTATGTTTTGTTAACACATGCATTCATATCTACATATTGGCAAGTACATTAGTACTGGTTCATATTTCTGCGGTGTCTAGGGTCCTACAAGATATTCTTAACCCAAAGAAAACGAAGCTATGGGTGTCGTAAAATGTCATTTCGAAGCAATGGACATAGTTCTAGATATATGTATGTAGTATTAGATATGTATTTTATTGGTCAATAAAATCAATGATTTTCCAATTGGTCAGTTTGGACATCAACCCTTGGTAGCCTCGTTGGTCGTATAAACTGGCTAGGTAGTGTAAGTATAGCTTTTTGAAACGTATTTTTTTCGAATTCATATATTCAGAATAATTTTAAGCATAATACAATATTATTTTCTGCCAAACTGTTACTGCAATAGATAGTTAGGTATAAGAGAGTACATCAAGCTCTGCGTCGTTTGGTAATAGCCACATCTACCTACATGTTCTAGATTTGAAAAACATATTAGAAAGCATTTCCCCATGGCCGAAACTTTGGTCAAGGGCTGATCATGTTTGCTGAAGTGATAAATCACTTACCAGCCCCAGCCAGTCTGCACCGGTTCTCCGACTGGGCAATCGTATGAGATATTTTAAGGCTTCCATCTGATGAAAATGCAAGGCTGCTGTGATTGACTTTGTGTATGTAGGCCTAGGGTGTTCAATGAATGAAATTAATTGTCAATTTGGTAAAGTTAGAATGAAGCGGGCCCAAGTGCGAGCCCTAGCAAGCACCCCTGCTAGATGCTAGACGGTGAACAGCCTCTTTAAATAAATAAATAAAAATACCTGGACATTATTCCACCCAGGGCCACCTAGCCTCAAGATGAGCTAATTAAAGCCAATTTTAAGGGCACTAGACAACGGATAAACATACTTAAATACTTTTACCATTGTAAATACATAGGTACTATACACAGGAAACACCCAGACCAATACAAACAGATATATTCATGCATACAAGTGTTTGTACTGTGCGGGGATCGAACCCGTGACCTTTGGTGTAGCAGCCGACTGCTCAACAATAACACCAAATCGGTCTTTATAATCGGTCGAATAAAGTTTATTTCTTTCTTTCTTTAAATAATTTGGATCAAAATGAGAATAAATTTCGTCAGGTAAACCACAAACAAATTATACATATTATTTGAAATTCATCGTTCAAACTACTTCTGTGTTCTAAATTCCTATCAATTTTGGTGTTTTTTTCTTTTTCCTTCTATTTTCATCATAAGTGATTGTCTAAACTGCCAGGTCCAGACTCCTGTTGACAGAGCCGTCGACCTCGTCATGCTCAAGTCATCATCTCGATGGTTATGGTACCACTACGTAAGTCCAGGGTTCGCTGTGTGTTGTCTACTGTGTTTGAGAGGTTGAGGTCTTGGGAACTCTTTGCTTTTTATTTTTCATTTGTTGGGTGTATTTTTCATATTTAGACGCAGCTGATGGACATAGGAAATCAGGTATGGATTACAAAAGGTCAGGTGGATCAGGTCAAAAAGCAAATTATTGCTATCGGGCGCTTGTGGATTTGTCTTTCGAGTTATCAACCATAATTGTATGAGAAAAAGTGGTTATTCCGTTTTGAAAATAGGTAGAATACAATTATGGTAGAACAGCTGAAACGGTAACTGAGCTTTATAAATGTGTCATATATTTATTTATTATTTTGACTTGGCCTTTTCTCTGGATTGCTTTATGGGAATGCACACAACCTTTTAAGTTTTGTTGGTACTTTGTTTTTTACGAGCTTTGAGTATGTATTTGGAACATTGTAATGGTAAGTTGAGTTTCTCCCTTTTTTTAAGATATTGTTAGTGTGAACCCTGTTTATTTTGTCTTTGAAGATATCTTAGACTTCAATATTGCTCGCATTTTAAAGTAAATCGATAAACGCTGTTGTTAAAAATGAAAAATCACTTGGCAGAGCCGTAGGAGTTTTGTCTACAAACCTCTGAGTTTAGGACTGACCAGCGACTAGTGGCTTCTAATTAGGACAATTGGGAATAAACAGTTTGGGCTGGCCGCTTCCTCTCTTTGAAGTGACCGCTTTCGCAATACGACTACAGCTGGGGGGTCGGGCTCATCTTCTGAGGCAGGCATTAAATCACTTGCCATTGAAACTTCAATATAATAAAATGTCACATAATTCAGGCAGGAGTGATTCTTACCATCGGGTTACCCTGGAGCTCGTTTGCTCTCTCTGTCATAAAATCACGTTGAACGCAACGCGGGTCCATAACAATAGGTTATTAAATTGTTATAGTGACCGACGGGGCGGTGAGAGACTTAGTAACTACTGTATTTCTTACTTTTCTCTATATTTTTGAAAAAAATATCCTAACAACGTAAATTAGGTATGTTACTGCGGAATTATCATTTGTAATTATTTTTGTCGGTATCAACAAGAGAAGGCTATACTTTTATCAACAAAACATTGAAGATGGTTTTAACGTTGGTAAAAAAATAAGGAAATTCCCAAAATTAGGCTTTTGGCATTCAATGAAGACTGCATAAATTGGTATTATTCGACACACGTCAATGGCCATGTATCTATATTATTTCGTCTTCCTTTTATCCTTTCGTTGCTGATTGCCAAGAAATCCAAAGGTCACAAAAATTGGGACGTGTACACAATAATTCATCAAAGTAACCACTTAGTTGCAGTTAGGTGCAAGTCGTCTCTTTGTAGACTGAGTGTCGTACTGAAGATACCTTTCAAGGATACCCTGGATACCCTAGGATACCCTGTTGGGTTAAGGAGTGTTGCCAACTAAATGGTGTAAATTGTTGATAGAGTAGAATATTGAAAAAAAATACTGTGGACTTGTTTTGTACCATTATTTGGTTAAAAAAATGTAATCCCTAATTTTACAGTGTAACCTATTTTTGTACCGTTATTATTGCTACGGTAGTTAGAGAATCTTTGCTTATCATGGTGTTTTCACGTTGAGTTGGCCTAACTGCCATATTGTTTTGGCATACCCAAACAATTAATCTGAAACGAAATCATCAAGGTATCACAATTCCAGGCTAAGTTCCTACAAATAACAGTTTTATTAACAAACGTTTAATTTTGTGCAGGTGCGGGAATCAATCCCGAGACTCTTTGTGTCTCAACCAGCGCTCATAACCACTACCGTAAATGGGTCATCAAATATTTCAGAGTGGAAATTTCCTTCACGACCAAAGTGTTCTCTCTCATTTTCCAAAATAATACTTACGCCAAAAATGTACAGTTTGTGACAAGAGACACATTTTTCTCTCTTTATATGAGGTATATCAAGTTGCTAGAAAACGCAGTTTCGGCATAACGAATGAGAAATAAAATGTATTGTCACTTAAATAATACTACTTTACTTCTTCAGCAAAAGCAATCATACTTTACCTACTGGAACTGATGATGATATCCAATGGACATGATAATTCCCACAAGTATTTTTATGGAGTCTATAACAAACGTATTTATCGTATTATCATATCCGTCATTATGGCATCATAAAATTGTATTCGCGGCATGATGAAATAGTCATTGTAGGCAACACTTTTCTGTGAAACCACCCACCATAATTTAATATCAATGACAATAATGATGTTAACATAATACTTATCATTGTTCATATTTTTTTCAAATTTATATTATTTAACGTTAACGTTAAGCACGGTAAGCAGTTGGTCCCGGTTGACGTCGCTAGATGTCAGTCATTGCCTATTCAGAGGCCTTAGAGTGGCTTGATAACATCGAACATTACGGTTGCTCAATAAGCTTACACTCCTCCAACAATCCGCACCGAGCCCGCGTGTTGGAGTATGGTTCGCTTCACCTCAAACTTGAGGTGAGTCCTGTGCCCAGCAGTGCGACGTATATAGGCCGTTGCTGTGTTTTTTTATATTATTTGGGTTGGACTCAGAAGTTTTCATAAAAAAATACAGTCGTGCGTTTTTAAATTTTGTGAGCCTCTGTCATAATTAATAAATAATCGGACGGCGAACCTGTCCATCATATAGAAAATGACGTCACTTAGGGACTTATCAGTCTAATAATAAATGTGTTACGATAGCTTATCAACGGGTACTTGCATCCGCAGCACGTGTCTGCAGTCTAATGTCTAATAGGGGATATAAAATGATATCTATGATGGCAGTATTGTCATAGTTTTCATGAACACGCGACCCTTCACGACTGAACCACTTCAAACCGCTGGGCTAAGCTGGATGTCAGAAGATAAAGATAGATTAACTACCTATTAACTGTTTATTAAACAAGGTAGAGGGTTTTAATGTCTGCCGACCTAATTTAATAGTAATTAATTTTACTCTTGCAAAGTCCTTGCAGGGCTCATGTTACCTACTCTTACAACATTTATATTTGAGGATATAACCGGTTCATTTATATTGGAGGATCTTTAGCACCAACGTGGAGCAATAATAAAGATTAGTAGGAAGTACATATATGGAATTAAGCTATTGTTTTCAACAACTCAATTTAAAAAGTTGTATAGGTACTTAAGTATTTAAAAAAACGTAAAAGGTAAAAAGTCTGTTGTTTTTCTACTTTTTACTTACCTGCTACTAGATACGTATGTATGTACGACTAGGTACCTAGCTTCAGAATTCTCTACTTGGCAGGATTCGAAAACAAAATCTTTATTCATTTTTTCTCTCAGGCTGTTTGGACAAATCTTCAAATAACCTTACAATTAAGTAGGTATGGTGCCTCAGTAGCCTATTCTGACTATAGTCCCATTAAACTGAAAGTTACAATCATTTTTTAACATTCCACGAATGATATCGTACGTAATAATAATGCGTTTTGTTTCACGCAACAAAGTACGTAAGTTGTGTTGTTGAATGGTTGCTAAGACCTAGGTTCCTGCCCCCACGCCCATGAAACTGATCTCAAGTTACTCAACACCGTTATCAGAGGACGACTTGTGAAGTAATGATAACCCTCACACTGTTCTCAGACTCCATTAATTACAAAGATAAATTAATAACGAAATGTTGTATTATTGAATTAGCAATGCATGCTTACGAGTGTGAACAGGAAAGCTGTATCTAATGAGTTTCTGGTGATCAATAAAATATGAAAAGGTCAGCTGCTATTAGTATTACCTATAAAGAAAAAACAAAAGGTTACGATCACATAGATATAAGACGTTTGACATGGTTTACTGATTTGATTGTAGGTGCCTACCAACTTATAACACCTTATTTAAACTGCCTTTTTGCATTTTTCCCAAATTGTGAACCAAATGTACGTGTGAATGTCCGCTTGTGAATTTAATTCCTGTATTTTAGTACCATCCTGGTTTTATTATTTGCCAGTTGTGTTATTTAATAGAAGTTAGCTGGTTTCGCGTGTATACCTATTTTCCAAAATTCGGCTAAGATTGGTAGTGCCCTTGGACGAAGTGCGTGTACCTATCAATTGTAATACCTACCTACATTTCGCTCACACACCCGTTCAGTGTGAATTGTGCCTAAAGGTCAGGTCGAGGAAAATTATCCAATGGTGTAAATTTTTCAATGCCTAGGCTAATTTGACCAAGACCTAAAAAGTATTGATTGTGAATTAATTCCGGAATATATTAAGGATGATGTGAATGTTAAGTACGTAGGTAAATTAAATCGTGTATGCAAAGTACCTACTTGAGTAAGCGCCGTTTACTATTGGTACATATTTCTTCAAATTCATCGTATTCAGGTCAGGTTGGTACAACTTGGACGGGTGTTCATTTGTTTTTCACGTAGACTGCAGTGTGTCCATCCCAGTTTTCATCATGTATCTTTGTACCTACTGATTAAAAATCTACTGAAGACTGAGTTACTAAAATCTTGACCTTTATTTTGTTTCAGGACCGACGCTACGCCGTTCATCCAGAATGGCATCAAACCGGTCATCGAAAAGACACCTGTGCCAAAGAAACAGAAGGATCCTAGTAAAGCTGCGAGAGGAAAGGCTTTTAGACAGGTACTTATATGCAATTATTTACAAATAATTAATTTAACTGGCTTAAATTTTCAAAACACATCCCTACTTAATTGTGCCTATTAGACCCTCATACCTACATTTTTTTTCTACCCCTTTCAGTAGCAGTTAGAGTAGGAATTCAATGGTTCAAAGTACTCTATACCCACCTCTCGTTTTTGAGAATTTCTTGAATAATTTCAAGATACGTTTTTCTTTGGCCTTCCGGCACAATTTTAGCTTCATCCATCCTGTAAATCTGTTTCAGGAATCTCCTTCCATTTTTACCTTGTAATGGATGACCAAACTAAACAAAACATATAATAAGTCACAGTCCCTCTCTTTTAACTCGTTCTTTTCTTTCCAATGGACATTGCTTATGTCCATTTTTGCATAAACCTGCAACTTGCGTTGTGAACAAGTTAAAACTGACTTTGGATTCATATGAATTCTGCGTGTAGATTTTTGACTAAATTTTTGTATTGTTCAAGGTGTTAGCAGCGTTCATAGCAAACATAGGCACCATCAACACGGGTATGGCGTTCGGCTTCTCGGCCACCGCGCTGCCGCAACTCAAGAGCAACGACTCCAGTATCCACATCACGGACAGCGAAGCCAGTTGGATCGGTGAGGGTTGATGCGATAATTTTTGAGATCTTCTAATAAGCGGCTTCGTGCCTGACCATAGGGTAGTTTTTTATTAATTCTGTAAGAGTACGCTTGACTGCATATTTTAGGGGAAATTTGTGGGGGAAATACAAACAAACTTGTCTTTATGTCCCTCAAAATGTTAACAGTCCACATGCATTATTGGTGTCCTCATCCTGTAAGCCCCATTTAATTAGTAATTGCTTTTTTTTGATAAATATAAACTTGAACGCTTCGAAATAGTCAAGCTATGGGCACATATGGGCTTACGGATGGAAAGGTTTATCTGAGAGTGCTCCCATTAAGCTCACTGGACTATGAACTTTTCTGCGAAGTTTTCTTTTATTAGTAAACTAGCAGCCGCCCGCGACTTCGTCCGCGTGGACTTAGCTGTAAGTGAAAAATATTTTCCCGCTTTACTGTTAAAATTTTCCTGAATTTTCTTTGCTATAAACCTCACAGAGCCCAAGACCTTTCTAACGAATGCAAAACCGTGGAAATCGGTTCGTGCGTCCTGGAGTTATAGCGTCAGGAAGGAAAACCAGACTTATTTTTATTTAGTAGACTAGCAACCGCCCGCGACTTCGTCCGCGTTTTTCCAGCTTTTCTGTTGAAATTTTCCTGAATTTTCTTTGCTATAAACCATACGGAGCCCGAGACCTTTCTAACGAATGCGAAACCGTGGAAATCGGTTCTTGCGTTCTGGAGTTATAGCGTCAGGAAGGAACACCCGACTTATTTTTATATAGTAGATTGCTCCCATTTAAAATCCGTCATTGAAATTGCAGCCAGTTTGAGCGCTGCCGGCACACCAATGGGCTGCATCCTGAGCGGGTACCTCATGGACGCCATCGGCAGGAGAACGACCCTCATCATCACGGAGATACCACTCATCATCGGCTGGCTGATGGTCGCGGCAGCACAAAACGTCCCCATGCTCTATGTTGGTAAGTTAATTCTCATCATCTTGCCAAGTTACTATGCACACCAGGTTGCAAATGAGATGCGTGACCACTCTTACCGAAATTGAGTGACGTATTTTGCGGGTATCTCTGTGCTTCAGAAGGCACGCTAAAGCTCTTGGTCTCGGATGTCGTTGCTAGATGCCAGTCATTAAGCCTGGTCGGAGGCCCTGAGTTGAGGCCGATGCCCAGCTGTGAGACGTATAACGTGTAGGTATACATTCTAAAATAATTGATAGGCTTATCAAAGAAAGAGACATACTTGCTCACCAGAATAGCTAAGCAGACCATGCTCATGTAAGTTCGTCGAGATTGTTAAATTATGTCACCGCTTTGATATGTCGTTATGAACCAGAACCCCAGAAAACAGATCGTCTGTATCAACATGATGAAAAGTCGATCGCATCGGCCGCCTTATTGAATTATTACGATGATTATTTTCAGCAAACAGTAATAACCATGTAAATGCGTCACCTCCTGATCTCGTGACTAGAGGATTGATTCATTTGCATAATTATAACATATTTTATATTTTAAGCTATTGCGAATATTGTAAACACCATATTTCATTCATAACGTTTGTTGGTTTGTGTGGTTTAATTAAGTTGCTTTAATTCATTTTCATTCCTTCATATTTCTCACACTGCGGTACCTAGTCCATAGACTGAGAAAAATGGGAACTGGACAACGTATTATTATCGTGCAGGAAGACTGCTGATCGGCTTCGGGTCCGGCATGGTGGGTGCGCCCGCGCGCGTGTACACGGCTGAGGTAGCGCAGCCGCACCTGCGCGGGATGCTCGGCGCGCTCGCCTCTGTTGGCGTCTCCACGGGAGTCCTCATACAGGTCAGTTCATACAGGTTTATACAATTCATACAGGTCGCCTCAGTTGTAGATCTTTGAAAGCAACTCCATGGAAGGGTACAAGTGTACTCTAGGCTAGACTTAACTATCATGGAGAAATCTTAATTGATACCTCGCTTTTTAGGATTGCGGTTAATTCGAAAACCTACCTACTGATGGCGGTCTCATGCAGAACAGTGTTTTACGCTCGTAGAAGCTCCGTTTTTGATACCGCGCGCGTCTGGACCCACGTTTGATCGCAAGTGGAACTTGTAAGAGGGTTGACGCGCTCATAAGCTCGTATCGTCGTAATTTTTCTTTACCAGAATACGTTCGGTTTAAGTGAACACGCCGAAAAAGGCCGTGTATGTGAGTCCAAGTTTTTGAGGCGCTGGATGTAGCGCGCGTGTCAGCGCGTAGGCTGCACCCACCGCATACGTGCGGAAAAATACGTTCATAAGCAAACTTCATGGCGCTTTCCACTTCGGCAGGGAAGGAAGATGTATCAATACAGAAAGGCTATTGAGTTACCTGAAGCACGCAGGCACTTTCGGCCACAGCATTACTTACTACACTGCCAAGAGTAAGTTCAATAGAGCTGGTCTCCCGCTTGAGCACGGAGGCACTTTCGGGCGCTGCATTACTACACACTGTGTGACAGGTGCAGTTTCTATCAAGCTGGTCGGCCGCTTGAGAGATGTCCGTATTACTTAGTTTGCTTTAGTTTTTCCGTTGTCTTTTGGCCTTAAGCGAAGCGCAATGCTAAATCTATGGTCACGGCTATAACATATGGTTTCTGACGACACCGTGACGATTCGATTACGTCTCGTGATCTACTCACAAAAACACAAACAAAGACACTATCAAGGCGTGTAATCATATTTGTGTATGTATTCTGCAAACTGAATTTCAAGACAGCTACAATACACTCTAAATAGAATTTCTTGTTGAAGTGTTTCGAGCATTAGGTATGTTTCTTTGTTATTTTTACCGCTTTGACATTAGTTTAGAATCAAAGTAAGCAATATTATATCTACTCGAAACAGATTCTGTTTTTTAAGGGCTGTTATGGGTTATTTTTTATGCGTTTCATTTCAGCGACCAGCATTATATTAATTTGTTAGGCAGTTAGGTATAGGATGGATGGTACTAAATCACTCTTAACTTATTTGGTCAAATGACTAGTATCTACATATTTTTAGCGTTTAGTATGTTTTTTTCAAACCAATTCCTGACAAATCAAACAACAAGTGTTCCTATTTTTTTATGACAAGGTTGTTTAAGAAAATTCCTAATATAGAACGCTCATTCGCGTTTCATTAGGCTACATTGAAACAAATTAAAATTGTCTAATTACAGTAATGTCCCAGTTTATGACTACTCTGTCATTGAGATGAAAGTCACCATTATACATATTACTGTGTTGTTATCAGACACAATCACCTGCGCCTCTCAGATACGGGTAGGTACAGTCAACAACACCTAGAGTGTGCCTCAGCCAGCGTAAGAAGAGCTCTCATTTCTGGGAGCTAGTTCGCAATCGGTCGCGTATGGTACAAAGTTCAAAGTATTACCCTTAGTCAGTGATGTATGACTAAGTTCTACGCAAGTATTGCAGTTCTAGTGAGTGTTTAAAATAGCACAATTAGGTCATCCGAGAAATATCAGCATATTATCACCAACGCAAAATTCTGTATCTGTCATCAGGGAGTCTATTGGCTATAATAAGAGGTCGATAGCTAAGTAGCCTGTAACAAAATAAATAACTCCATCGGAGATCGTCTAATTTGAAATGACGATCGTCTCCACCGCATCTACGCATACAAGCAAGCAGTCTTTGCTGGTAATGCGTTGGAAGGGTGCGTCATTTCAGCTTAGACGATCCTTAATAGAGTTATTTATTTTGTTACAGGCTACTTAGCTATCGGCCTCATAGCCAATAGACTCCAATAGACTACCTTTGTTACCATGGGAAAGTTAACGTAGAGAGGCACAGGAAATGAAACCCAGCGAAAAAATTGCAAACGCGGGAAAGAGCACCCCTGACATGGGTTCTCCATACTCTGGAGTTCTGAAAAGCTGGCTCCCGTCTAGTGCACAACCCAGGCGCGGATCCACCGTTGTGGGCACTGTGGGCATGCCCACAACCTTAATTTGCTTGTTGTTGTTATAATAAGTCCATTATTGTTCATGAGTGAGTATCGGTGGATCCAGGGGGGGGTCATGAGCGGCCTCTAGCTTTACAGAAATCAAATAAACTACTGGTAAGTAAAGCTATTTTTTGGAAAAAAAAACGCGCTCGCTTCGCTCGCGCTATATTACTCCTGTTTCCATTTTCCTTGAAAGGAGGCAGTATTCATTAAGAGACAGACACACGTGGATAGCCCTAGCGGAGTTATCCACCTCCCAGAAAGACTATCTGGTATTTAGAGTTAGTTTTCTACTTATTAAGCAAAACGTAAGGAACGCAAAAAAAACAAATGCGTTTTTTTTAGATTTGATTGGTCTTTCTTTCAAGTCTCTCTCACTATAAAATAATCTAGTCGATTTACAATCGAAAAAACAGCGCTCGCTGCGCTCGCGTTCATTATCTTGAGAGAGCGCTGTTGCTAGGTTCTGCCTGGCCCACCTAATTTAACGTTTTTTACTGAGAAGTAAAAGAGGCCTCGCGAACTTGATGTCGCCAACGTCCACATGTGGTCTATCGTTGCCACTGTCGAAATCACTTTCCTTTAATTTTTTCAAGTAAAGTACCTACGTACAGTCAACAGCACATCAGGTTACCCCATTTCCGTTTTTTCTCTCGCTCTTGCCAAATGACATTTGTTTGCAATAGAGCAAGGAAGACTGACCGGAAATGGGTAGCGTGATGTGCTGGCCACCGTACATAAATAAAATACCTACTTTCTACTTGTATCTATAATATCAAAATTAAATAACAAGTTCTTGACTTGACAACAACCTTGTGACCCCCTCCTGGCACCAAAGCCGGATCCGCCCCGGTGAGTGAGTTAGTACTCCATGCAACTCTCACTTGGATAATTTTTGGTGGCTGTGCCCACAACCTTTTTTGAGGGCTGGATCCGCGCCTGGCACAACCCGCCTGATTTCTTTTGGGTTTCTCATGATTTACCATTGAGAGTATTGCAGCAAAATTTCTCAGTACATCTAGATCTTCCCTGATGCTCAAATGTAATAGTTATCTTACAAGATTGCTTAATCTTGTACTTTATCTACATACTGCAGAGCATCTGCATGACCGTGCGTCACTAACTGTAACAGTTCATTTAGGTAATGTGCGTAGGTATGTTTGAATATGTTTGACACTGTATCTTAAAAACTTGTAATTTAATCTTGAATGATTATTTGATTTTATACGTACACAAAAAAAGTACAACTAGTGGACTTGATACCAGATGAATTCTCTCATAGTCAACCACTCGATCAGACTGGGGAATTAAGGCCGTGCACGTCCTAAGGAGGTGCCCATGGCGCAGTTGTGATAGTGGATCGGCAATGATAGCTGTAAAGTAACACACGCCGGGTCGGAAATGGTATGGGTGACCATTACGACTGAAATTTAGTGATGTATTTTTAGGGCATCTCCGTGCTTCGGAAAGCACGTTAAGCTGTTGGTCGCTGTTGACGTCGCGGACGTGACGTTATATGTCAGTCGTTACGCCTAGTTAAGCGGCGGCTTGATAACATCTGACATTAAGGTTTCTCACATCTTACACCCCACCAACAATCCGCACTGGGCCCGCGTGTTGAAGTATGGCTCGCACTACCTCATAGTTGAGGTGAGGCCTGGGCCCAGCAATGGAACGTATATAGGTAGGCCGTGTACGTGCTTCCTAAGAGCAGAAGAAAAACATGTAGAAGGTTGTGTATATTTTTCGCAAAAAAAGAGTTTGTGAAGTGCATTAACTTAAGAGCATGATGTTAGAATATGAATGGGAAGGTATACCAGCAAGGTAAAATCTGCCCTGATAAATGCTAATGTAAAGAGTTATCGACACGCATACATAAATAATGCTATTATTATGCAGGTGCGAATTAGGAGAGACACGCATCTACGTTGTTTTGCAAAGCGTCTAACCCATCAATATTTGTCTCGTTGTTTGTGGTAAACGACAAACTTCTCGTCACTTGTAATCATAATTCATCAAGTTTTGTGAAGGTTTGAAATTAGATCTGTTTGTAATTCGTGCTTGTGAGTGATTAGTGCGAATTTTATGTCCGTGTTATCATAACCGTGATAAATGGTAATTGAGCAGCTGGGTTTGCTTTTGAGTAAAATTAGTACTGTCACGAGACCTGTAATGTATGTACTACTAAGTACATATGGTGAGAAAACACATGTTTTGTGCACACACCGAAACTAATCACTGGTTTTTCGCACGTAAAAATACTATTCATGCGATTTCTCGATTGCGGAGTGACTCAAATTCGTGACAATCGCAGAGGGTTTTATCAAGCTGCTTACACACTTAAAATCTTACTCATGCATTGCCGACCCTATAAAACTGAAGGGTGACTTTTTCAAAACGAAAATGGTGAACGTCAGTTATCTCAATTGGACGTAGATTAGCAAAAATGTTCCAACCCACAACATGGCCAAAATTGAGTTAAATATGCCAAAATGATTGTTTAACGGTCTATTTTTATATAGCGAAAATGGACCAAGCTACTTGAATCCTACTGGAAGATACGACTACCATAGATCAACCCACACATATGGCAAGGGGAAAATATAAAACCGTAGAAATGTTCTAATTGGTTTAGATCATTTTTGATGTATTGGTTTGGTATGGAAAATTTTTAAACTTTAATTACCAAAATGATCCAAGTCATTTGAAACATTTTTGTTTTTTTAGGAACATTGCTGTTTGTTTATAATACGTTATCACAAAAATGATCTAAGTGGACTGAAACGATTTCAAGAAATAAGTCCATAAGCTAATGTAAAGAGGCGCTTACATCAACCTTTACAAAACCGTTGCAAAATGGGTCTTTATCAGCGGCATCAGGTGCTATGTAAAGGTTGATGTGAGCTGCTCTGTACTTCACAAAAACGAAATAAGTAGCTTAAAAACGTTCTAACGTTTTAAAGAAATCATTAAAATTTTAATGCAGTTATCAGCGATGTTCCAAGGTGGCTGGAACGTTTTCAAGAAATCTTTCAATGTGAAACAAAAGAAATAAAGTTATTTTTTTGATACAAATAAACTAGACTTATGATAGGTACTATTAATTTGCTAAATTTTAAGCCGTAATAAATATTATTCACCCTTTATTTAATAATATAATTAAATATTTTCACCCAAAGGCTGTATAATTACGTGAGTCTTTGCTTGTGCTAAAAGTATGTCTTTGCGGTTAAGTTAATCTGTAGTGAATACCTATGTGAAAATATAGAGGAGGCTTCTTAAATGAAATTGATTTATTTTTATACTATTTCATAAACTTGTGTAATCACTACGCACAATACAAATAAAGATTTTTGGTATATAACACATTATTAAAATTTATTTTAATCAAGAAATTATTTTGGAACGTTTTTGATGAATGGATACGAATAGTGCGCAATAGAAGTCGCAATTAATTAAAAACGTTCCACGTACATTTTTGCATATTTTTAATATACACTATGCACATTAGTATACTCAAATGTGTATGTAAATAAAGATAATGATTAATTACAGGAGATTAACTAAAAATAAAATTAAAATGATTTGATTGTCACAGAGTAATACTTGGTCAAACTTTAAAAAATCATAACTCAAAAGTACCATCGTGTGGTCTGGAACACTTTTATTAATCTACGTCCAATTGACCACAAAACAGCCTCTTTATGTGTCCTAGCTACCTCACTGGCCCTAGGTCTTGTTTCTAACTGACATGATATACCTAATACTCCCAATAAACGTTTTTTTTATTTACGCGAACACTACATTTGTTACATTTAGAAACTTTAATAACCAAAAATTTTTTTTTTCATTCGATTATCTACGGGTCTACGGAACTTAATAAAACGTTTCCGCTGAATTAAGACAGTAAGTTTTGCAATATACATATTTTGTGTGTTACCGAGTTGCGCATACAAGTAAAGCATGTTTTAGATAAAAAGTGGAACATATTTCAGACGTCATGTTTTGGAGAAAATACTGAACCTACCAACACAGATTAGAGAAAACACTTCTGTGTTTGATCTTTCTGATACAAAATATCAAGTATGTGACGTTACATAACATCTCCTTTGTTTTTTATTGTGATATCTTGTATCTGAAGTTGAAAATTTTATGCAGCACTCTAAATGATATCACAACAAAAACAATGAAGGTCTCACTTTCTTTACAATTACGTAATATAATGTATTTGTGGCGTGGTCTTCACCTCCTCAGGAAAGCCTCAAAGTTATGTGAAAATTATTCAAGTCCCTCGGTTTCTGTTTTCCAAAATTCTTTACAAAATCTGGCCGTTTTTCAAATAATAACAAATAGGTATCACATACATTTCTCTGGTCTCAGAAACAACGAAGGTATATGTACCTTCGTTGTTTCAAAAGTGCTGGGTCTGCACAAAGATCACAAAGATCTGTTTCATCAACAAGCATTTTGATCTCAACCTGGACCCTTTGACACTCTACCGGCCCTCGTGCTACTGCGCTAATCGCATCGTCAACTTTTGTTCATTCTACAGTAGAGTAAAGCTCGTAGCACACTAGGTAAGCACGGCAACGACACGACCCCGACCCAGCAACTATCTTGCCATTGAAATCTGAACCTTAAGTTGTAGGACACGAGCTGCGAGTTAAGTGGTTTAGTAACGGCGAGGGCGCTGACAGCTCGCTGTTGGCTTTCTCATATTATTATTTCAGAATATATAATACCAATCACAACTTAGTTTTTCTTAGTTTAGTTTTGAGAGTTTCTATGGACAGCTGTATTCCACTCAAACACCTGTTGAAAGCAAGGCTAAAGACCCTAGAGCCAAGCTTACCCGACACTATACCGAAGATATCCCGGACGTCAGCCTGTACGAGATTAGGATGGCTCTCAAGCAGCTGAAAAACAACAAGGCGGCGGGTGATGACGGAATCACAACAGAGCTTCTGAGAGCGGGCGGTCGGCCGATACTCAAGGTCCTCCAGACGCTCTTCAGTTCTGTCATCCTCGAGGGCAGAACGCCAAAGGCATGGGGCAGGAGCGATGTGATGCTGTTTTTCAAGAAGGGTGACAAAACTCTCTTGAAGAACTACAGACCCATATCGCTTCTGAGCCATATCTATAAGCTGTTTTCGAGAGTCATTACGAATCGTCTCGCTCGCAGGTTCGACGACTTCCAACCTCCCGAACAAGCCGGGTTCCGAAAAGGCTATAGTACCATAGACCACATTCATACGCTGCGGCAAGTTATACAGAAGACCGAAGAGTATAACTTGCCACTTTGCCTAGCGTTCGTGGACTATGAGAAGGCCTTTGATTCGATCGAGACCTGGGCAGTGTTGCAGTCTCTCCAAAGGTGCCAAATAGACTACAGGTACATCGAGGTGCTAAGGTACCTATACCAGAACGCCACCATGTCGGTCCGATTACAGAACCAGAACTCTAATCCGATCCAACTACAGCGAGGCGTGAGACAAGGAGACGTTATTTCTCCGAAATTGTTCACAGCTGCGTTGGAGGATATTTTCAAGCTTCTGGACTGGAAAGGACGCGGCATCAACATCAATGGCGAGTACCTAACACACCTACGATTCGCCGATGATGTAGTTCTTATGGCTGAGACCTTGGAAGACCTGAACATAATGCTCGAAGATCTCGGTAATGCTTCTCAAAGAGTGGGTCTTAGGATGAACATGGACAAGACAAAAATCATGTTCAATGCCCATGTTGCACCCGCTCCAGTTAACGTTGGGAACATTACACTCGAAGTTGTTGACCACTATGTTTACCTGGGACAGGCAGTCCAGTTAGGTAAGTCCAACTTCGAGAAAGAGATCTCTCGTCGAATCCAGCTCGGATGGGCAGCGTTCGGGAAGCTCCGGCATATATTCGCGTCCGAAATTCCTCAGTGTCTCAAGACGAAAGTCTTTGACCAGTGTGTGTTGCCAGTAATGACATATGGGAGTGAGACGTGGTCGTTTACTATGGGTCTCATAAGAAGGCTCAAAGTCACCCAGCGAGCAATGGAGAGAGCGATGCTTGGTATTTCCCTGCTTGATCGAATCAGAAATGATGAGATCCGCAGGAGAACTAAGACAACCGACATCGCTCGAAGGATTGCATCGCTGAAGTGGCAGTGGGCGGGACACATAGCGCGGAGAACCGATGGCCGTTGGGGCGGAAAGGTTCTCGAATGGCGACCACGTACCGGACGACGTTCCGTGGGCAGGCCCTCCACAAGGTGGACCGACGATCTTGTCAAGGTCGCGGGAAGCCGCTGGATGCGGACAGCGCAGGACCGATCGTTGTGGAGATCTTTGGGGGAGGCCTATGCCCAGCAGTGGGCGTCGTTCGGCTGATGATGATGATGATGAATCACAACTTAAGGTTCAAATTTGAATGGCAAGATAATTTCTAGGTCGGTGCCGTGCAGTTGTCGTGCTTGCCTTGTGAGCTACGACCTTTAGGCATCCAGTGGGGCTAACATGCAGGCCGCGATTGAATCCGAGAGAGAAAAATAGCCAATCACAGATCGCCTTGCCGCCATTTCTCCATTTTCTCTACTGTTGCTAACATGGCCGCTCATGTCAGTTTTGAAATATTGTATGGAAAATAGGGAGTTCTCGACAAACACTAACAAAGCACCTTTCTTTTATAATGGATATATCGATTTTTGAGATTTCTTTAGGCTATATTACTCGTTGGTCGGGAGAGTAGCAGGAGTAGGTCTCAGCCTCCCCTTTAGTGCGTTCACAAATGGTGTGGGTAGGTACATCTTGTCATTTGTTATCACAACTTCATGACAAGCGATAATTGAACGGCAAATGTGTTGGTTCAGGTAAATTTAGAATTTTCTAATGCAAACAACAACATGTTGTCGGCAATGTCGTAATTGTTAGGTAAGCAACGTGATGCGTAAGGTGGTGTGATAATTTATATATAATGAAAAAATATTAGAGCGGAGGCATAAACATCCGATGTACCTTTTTCACAATTCACACATGATTTTACTGACCTTTAAAGAGTTTTAACTGTGGCGGTGCCCGTGGCGACAGCGGATTGGTAATGAGTTGGACGAGTGACTATAATAAGTTATTAGTGTTATTTCAACCCAAAGTAATGTACGTATTCTGTATGTTAGCGTTCTGAACGCTTCGAAAATCATGACGTGCCAACTGTACCGACTGACGTCGGCAGTTGTCAAATCGTCGGAATGTGCTCTAAGTCTGTGCTTTAGAATTTGCACTACTTATCTCATAGTTTAGGAGAAGCCTGTGTCCTTTTTTTATTTAAGTTAAACCTTTTTTACTGTTAACTTTCCCAGTACGTGATTGGAAGTGTGACGGCATGGAACACCCTGGCCGGCATCAGCGCGTCCATCCCGATCCTGTCACTCCTTCTGATGCTCTTCGTGCCAGAAACCCCCAACTTCCTCCTCACACAAGGCAGAAGGGAGAGGGCTGAAAGCTCCCTGACCAAGCTGAGAGGATCCACGTACAATGTGAATGAGGAAGTCCAGAAGATGCTCAGCTTTAAAGAGAAGAATCATGTTGAACCGTAAGTTTTGAGCTCTAATAGTTTTTATGGTTAAGTAGGCGCGTATTTGGCCCTAATCTCACCTGATCATTATGTGATCCAGGATTTAAGGTGGAACATGCTGGCCTAACGGATGGCTGTTTACTCTCTTCTTGAAGAAGTTCAAGTTGTACCGCTATTGCTGTTGTCTCTTTTGTTGTCCACTCTGTCAATTTTAAAGGCCTGACAGGTTGTCATAAAATTCCCAGAATATGCTCAATTCTTAAATGGCGGCTGTTTTTAGCTTAGTAGTTACGAGAACTGGTTGAGACTCAAAAGATAGGGTAGTTCGAATCCCCCTCATGAGTTCTGGCCTTGGCGTGGAGAGGGGCTTAGTTCCGGTGGTAGGGAGGAACCGCCGGGAAGCCAAGTGATCCGGGGTTGATCCACCCTGTGCGTCGCGGCCTGTGCGGGGCCGTTCCGCCAGATGCGGCAGCGGAGCCGCCCTTCGGGTGGCTCGTGGTTGCGTACCTAGTAGAGTCTGCGCATGGAGGGCGCCAGCGGGCTGGAGTGCGGGGGTGCTCTTGGCTTGCACAGTTGGTTGGCAACACCGGTTATCCGAACCTTACTTCGGACCAGAGCAATTCTTGTAGTTTCTCATTGTAATGCGCTAGTTTGAACCTAGTTTCAATTTAATCGAAAGTATTCGTAAACTGATAATATGCAATTACAGATATATAAATTTGTTTTTCGCTCACTCCAGTTATGATAGTAGGTCAAGCAACTCATATTTTGTACGAGCGTTTCGTAAGTGATATTATGTACATAGTAATACCTGGGGGGCTAAAACGGTAACATTTTAGCATTTCATATTATGAAACATCTAACTGACGTTTCATCTAGGCCGCGGTCCGTTTCGAGTCAAAAGTGAGTAATAGCGCGCTGACGTCGCTCACGTTCATACAATTTATCAATTCGGGATGCGTGTCAGCGCGCTGTTACTCACTTTTGACTCGAAACGGACCGCGGTCTAGATGAAACGTCAAATAGATGATTCATAATATGAAATGCTAAAATGTTGCTGTTTTAGCCCCCCTGACTGCAATGTATTTACATACACGTTGCTATCAACTATGTAAAGTTATTCGTTAAGCACTCATTTTATTGAACAAAAATATAATTATCA
This sequence comes from Udea ferrugalis, assembly GCA_950022985.1. NCBI lineage: Eukaryota > Metazoa > Arthropoda > Insecta > Lepidoptera > Crambidae > Udea > Udea ferrugalis. The sequence continues at coordinate 4,501,748 of OX465521.1, forward strand.
AGAAATATTTATGAATTGATTCTTTATGAAGTAAATAACATACAGGTAAACTGTTATTGCTATGTTCTCATTTGAGCTATAGTAGTTTAGTATATAAATAGAATTACACCACGGTGGGCGCCAGGTACTGCATACTATTTTGAAGTCATCTTAACACCCCAATAACATTCTTGCATTACTCGAAAAAAGGCGTGTTAAACACAGTATATAACTAAGCATATACCTCAAATAATTACTATTAGGTACCTACATTATTAAATACTTTCTTTAAGACTTTATTTTTATTTTTTCAGTTTGAGGAGCCCCCGTGAGATAATCAAAGCCCTCATGTCCCCGTCAGCCCTGAAGCCGTTCAGCATCCTAGCCACCTACTTCTTCTTATACCAGTGGTGCGGAGTGAATACCATTACTTTCTACGCAGTTGAAGTTTTTGAAGTAAGGAATTTATGAAATTTTTCTGTTTGTTGATATGCCGCCAAAACTACTAGAAGCATTAAGACCTAGAGGTTATTATTTAAAAGTATTGGAATCTAGTCATAACGTATCATATTTTTGGTAATCATTGGGAGGTTAAATACTTGAGAAAAATCCATCGAGTCGAAATCCAGTGTTGTCCAATTGGATGACTTGACATGAGTAGCCCATATGGGGTGTATGAAAAAATAAATAAAATAAGGCCTCCTGGTCGATTCCGACCACAGCGGCTAATCTCAACGAGATTAACCAGGTACGCAAGAGATATTATAGCGCTCAAGTGTGCGCGCAATACACAGGTGCACTCCCTATTCCATCCCATATGGGGCGTATGAAAAAAATAATAAAATAAGGCCTCCTGGTCGATTCCGACCACAGCGGCTAATCTCAACGAGATTAACCAGGTACGCAGGAGATATTATAGCGCTCAAGTGTGCGCGCAATACACAGATGCACGCCCTATTCCATCACCTTTCTATGACCCGATGGGACGACAGTTCGACACGACCGGAGGAAGGTGAGGCGCAGGACCGACTTTTTACTTGCCCATCCGACAGCATGGGTCATCTTACTTATGGGTATGCGCTCTTCAAGCATACAGGTTTTAGTAATCCCACGAGTATGTTAAGCTTCAACACCCTTAACGCATACCCTGATAACGAGTAGTTTGGGGTTAGATGGCAATAGGTGAAAAAATATCTAAGATATATTATTATTTTTATTACCTCACCAGGCCTCGGGAGCCTCCTTAGACAAGTACTGGCTGACGATATCGATGGGTATCATCAGGGTCATCTTCACAGTCGTTGGCTGCATCCTGTGCAGGAGATGTGGTAGGAGACCACTCACATTTGTTTCTGGTGAGTCCAACTTGTATGCTTGTTTTCTTTACGTAGTGACCTTAAACTGCTTACCTAAGACCCATTTTGCAATGTGCCTGTAAATGTTCATATGAATGCCTCTGTGTATAAACAGTTTAGTTACTAAATGACCAGCTGTATCCTCTTTAAAAAGATGTAGTTCTCTACCAAATTCAAGTTAGTAACTATTATTTAGGTTAAAAATTAAGTCCAGGTCAAGCCTGATCTAATGGTCATAATGGTACTTTTGGATGCATTGTAACGTGTATGTTATCTGGTTGTCTGTGATGTATCTAATTTATTTACGAGCATATTTAATTTCCAGCAATCGGCTGCGGGACCACCATGATAACCCTGGCGATATACATGTACTACGTGGAGTTCTGGCGAGCCAACGACATCACACCCGTGCACTCCTGGATCCCGGTGGCGAGCATTTACATCTTCACCATATCCTGCACCCTCGGCTACCTGATTGTGCCGTGGGTGATGATTGGGGAAGTCTACCCTACGCAGGTAATGAGTAAATAAATGATAAAATGAGTTAAGAGCATTACGTAACCAGTTTAATCCTTCCTAAAAAACACGCAGAAAGGCGTAACTTGTTGGCAAATCAAGAAAAATAACGAAGGACGGGAATATATGAGGAAAATGGTGGTTTATTTGGTCCACAAAACATATAAAGAAAAGAGATATTAATCCCTTAACCCCAAAATTGGGCTAATAAATGAAAAAGATCGTTTTGAAATTGACAGAGATTAGCACACGTTCAAACAAATACAGTCAAACTCTTCAGCTTTATTAAATCACTTGCTTTTGAACTCTCCTTTGTCCTCGTACTTTTACCAACAGGTGATCTATAAATAACCCTCACATTCATAGTAAATTCATCCTCGCTTTTCATCTTTTGTACATAGTTCAACCACTTTTGGTTTCAGGTGCGCGGTATAGTAGGAGGTCTCACAACGTGCGCGGCCCACCTTTCTGTGTTTTCGGTGGTGAAGACATTCCCCTACCTCAAGTACGCGCTCAACGACTACGGGACCTTCGCGCTCTACGGATGCATGTCCATTGGAGGTATGTTCCACCTCCTAAACCACAAATTATGCGTGAAGATGTGGACTGCGTAAGTTCGGTACCGATCAATGGCGGCTGTAAATATCGCGTGAGTCCATGCGCAGGACACAATTCTAGGTGTCAGCGGGACGATAGGTGAGGGCAATCTTGCGCACTCGGTGCTCGCAGCTAACTTCCTAACCACCATTGAGTTTTAATCGCACTGCACGTGGATTGCGATGTCATAGCAATGGGACATAAGTAGAGTAATTAAATTCTGGAAACTCGAATCCGGATTCACCTTGGGAGACTAACCTAATAACTCACTTCAGGGGGCAACTACTTGCGGTGTTTTCATACTCCTATTAGGAGCAGTAAATTTTTCATCAACTTTACAATTTCTCAGCTTGTTTACTTAGTTATAAGAGATAATAAGAATCAGTTTGTGTCTTTAAAAAGAAGCTCGCAGCGCATTGGTTTTTTTTTAAAATTTCAATATTTCCAGGTACCTTCTTCTACTACTTTTTCTTGCCGGAAACTAAAGGCAGAACTCTCCAAGAGATAGAAGATTACTTCTGCGGCAGAACGAAGACTTTAAAGAAGACTCCACCAACTGAGACAGCGTGAGAAGATATTAAGAGTCACTCATTGACTTGACTTCAGTGAGTTTCATTGGGTGACTTGAGGTGAATTTGCATGTCCGAAGCAGACTCAAAATACTCTGTAAGGGGTTCTACTGTAGGTTAATTAGTAGAAAATAAAAGTTTATCGCGTGGAAATCTGCGTTAAGTGTAGCAAACTGTAGAATTACCTACCCGTATGTGTACATATTGTTTATTTTGAATAATATCTTAAATGAAGTTCGTTTCATACGTACAGTATATGATTTAAGCTAAGCTTCCGTTTGTGAATATTTAATATATTGAAGGGCCTAAGTAAGTACAATTCTTGTTACTAATAGTACATTAAGTAGGTAAAGTACATACTGATATCTATTTGTTGTTAATATGGAAATTGGTCCTATTCTTATTTTATTGTAATGAAAAGTTCGGTAAGTATTTTGTTATTGTCAGTTACATAAAATATTTTTATTGAGAATGTAAGATAACTGTAAAACACAGTCAGATATTTAAACGCATCTACGTGCCTTCAAAAATGCCTTAAATATTATTTAAAAAATTGTACATAATTTTGAAAATAACTCGGCAACAAATTGAACTGAACATGTGTCAAAATATAGTATTATTAAAATATATGTTTAAAAAAGTATTTTGTCACTTTGTAGGTAGATTGTTGTAAATATTAATATAATCAAAAAACCAAAGTCATTCAAGTGTCATATCGAGAACGATTCTAGTGACATTATATATATTTTTTTCAAAATTGAATAGTTTGTAATTATTATAAAAAAACAGCTGCAGCATAATATCTGATTTTAAATAAATATATACATTTTAGAACCGATTTTATAAAAACAAAGAATAATGTGATCTAACACACTATAAAATTACTGTTACTGATTTGCAGTCGTTGGGAGCTTGTTTCTAAGTTCATATCAATTTCAACTTAATTATAGCAGCTTTTTACAAAATGTATTTACATAGATGGTAATTTAAAGTTGGTACTTTTCTACATAGTTTTGCGAAGCATTTTATTGATATTGTTACTTATTTATTATTATTTAGGATGTTAACAATTTTTATTTAAATAAATTGTAAGTAAGCAAGCATTTGTGATAGTTTTATAGATATAATGTTTATCAAATTATACAAAACGGAACATATCCGAATAAATTGAATTTCAAATGTTATTAAGACATTAATTTACCCCACTTCACCCTATCCTCAATGTTGCTTTTAGTGTCAGAAATTAGGTAAGTATCTACATACCTATTGTCAGATGCACCCTTTGTTACTCAAAAAGTTAACACAATGGTTAAAGCATTGATTTTTTGGTACAATATCTGTTGGTCACCCAATCAACTTTGGACCACCTTAATGCTGGCTAGTAACTAGTTACTACGTATGCAACATTGCAACCCAGGCAGCGCGAACACTCGAACAACTTATCAAATCCAATACAATACATTTATGGGTAAGACATCTTTACCACTGGATCATCTAACCTTAAACTAAGCTGAATTTGAATTATTCATAGCAGTCAAAGGCTGATATAACATGTTCAAATAAACAAAACACGCCAACACAGAAGTAACACCAATCGAACACAAGACCTTTGGCGCTCTAGGTATCACAATGGCCTTACGAATTCCGCCAACGGGCCAGTCGATTTCCTCAAATCTTATCTTGGGATATCTCTGTTTGTGTTCGCACCCAAGATATCAAGTACTAACAACGAGTCCTAACTAAACACACCTTATCTTATTTACAAAACAGTTGTGAACTGCGACGGAAAGCCAGAACAAGTTATGCATTTGCGACTTTGCTTCTGTACACTGATATTAGTACATGTCGGATGTGGCCAACAAAATATTGGTAAGTGCTTATGGAGGATCCTTTTACCTTCAACATCTGACAAGATAAACTCATGGAAGATTGGTTCAATTTTGTTAAAAAAAAAGTAAAAAAAAGAGCGGGCTTCTTGAGTGTCTTGCAGCTCAGTGGTTCAACCCTTTGGCTCGGAATCCCGTGGTCCCGAGTTCAAGACTGACCTATACAAGCTCAAGCGGCTAACTCTCCGGTGATGGAAAACACGAATCAAAAAACCAACAAACCCGGATAACGGCGGTGAGCATGCTCAGTTAAATGAAAAAGTGGTTGTTAAATGTTCCGTTCACCATGACTGCAACACGGCAACAATCAAAGTGCCTCTGACCAGCACATTTATGAAATGGTCATGAGGGCATTTATGTATGTATTTTCTTGAGAGAAATTCAGCATTTTTATACGAGCTGCACCAATTTTATGTCCACCTTGAGGGTCTCACACTAGTTTTATTATTACCCCAGACATTCAAATAAAAAATGAAAGCCGTGACCACCATTGCAATGGGACATAGGTACAAGGACAATCATGACAACACGCATGACAAATGAACGCACTGTTAGGTATTGTACGCACTATTTCAGAAGAAGTTAATTGAGCTAAAGATCTGAAAACCAGAAAAAGGCATTTGGTCTTGTTGGCATCAGGCTGGAATCCGAACCCGCAACTTTCGCAAACCGGGCGACTGCACTAACCACTATGCTACCGAGACCATCAAATTAATTACCACCATTTAATTAGAGTTAATTTGGCTTTTACATCAATGTTGGTTACCATAAATTTTATCATTGCCCATCCCCAGCCTCAAAACCCATAAGGTGGAGAGAAGGCATCGAGCTCAGCAACATATCGAGGGGAACCCTTCTGAAGATCCTGGCGAGTCTGGAAGAGAGTCTCCGCGCCAAGCAACAGTACTTGGGCAAAAAACGCATGGTCTTCGACGCGAAATTCGCTAACAATAAATTTACTCATGAGTTTCTGTACCCCAAGACGAACGGCAAATAAATAAATACTTATATCTTAACTGCTGTGTTTCCGAAATTTTTTGCTTGGTGATGGTTTCTGTTTCTGAACGAAACATATGGGGGAATCCTAGGATATGGGTCTGGTCTTTGAGAAAAACATTGATTGGACAACAACGAGTATTTTCAAAATTATAGACCCTCATTTTTCCTCTGAAATTATCGTTATTTTGTTAATTTCTGGGCTTACTCACTTTCCGGAACATGTTTCCTTCAAACCAAACGCATCGACGCGGCGACGTGAAAGTTAATGATCCAGGAACTAACTGTCGATGTAGTGACGATCGTAATTGATAGATATTATTATTAATAAGACGCCTCGTTGCTCGACGGTAAATAGATTCAGATTTTGATTCTTCCATTTGCAATAAAAAATACCACAAACCTCCACAAACATACCAGAACAAAAATTAACGTGAAAGTATAACATTCTCTTTTTATATGTCTTTGCTTTCTGATCTTGTTCTTCGCAGTAATCATTGTCATTCCCATCAAACTATATCAGTAGATCTATCAAAGTCAAAGACAAGTCAAAATGGTGTTGAACATATTGAAATCTTGTTAGTCTGTTGTGATAAATTACACAAAAAATTGCGAGAGAGGGTTCACATAATACCAATTATATAATAAGTTTCTTGGGTCGTACTTGTCGTATATCCTAGAATTGGTTCACCTACTAAATTTACCCTGGGAAACACTACATGTCCCTTCAGAACCATGTGGATAGTGAATGAAGTATGACAGAAAACTTGACTACAGACCCTGGTTTCTGGACAAAGACAACGTGGATCCAGCTGGGTTATGGTGTGTGGGTGAGCATGCCTATGGTGGGAATCGGTCTGGCTCTTGGGTTCCCGGCTATTACCATACCACAGCTAACAGATCCCAAGTCTAGCATCAAGATCACTACGAGTGACGAGAGTTGGATAGGTGAGTGACATACCATAAGTTTAATGATAAATGTAGAAATAGGTATACATACATACACAAATTTGGAGTTCCCAGTAGATCGTACGTACTTACGTAGATACTTACGACGTAGGTATAGGAATTCAATGAGAGCTCATGTTGCATTGGGCAGACGACGTAGGTAAAAACTAAAAAGATAATAACAAAAACATGAAGACCATGATCATGATTTAAGTAAGTGTTTGAAGACGAGTTTATAAAAAATGATGTAGGTTAGCAAATTAATAAAAGTTTTCAGCCGAATTATTCGTACAAAATCAGAAAAAATCATTTACTTATTGATAATTTTTCATGATCCAAGTAACTCCTAAACTCTGTATATAAAAATGGATTGCTGTTCGTTAGTCTCGCTAAAACTTGGGAACGGCTGGACCAATTTGGCTATTTTTGGTTTTGAAATATTTGTAATGGTCCAGGGAAGGTTTAAAAGGTGAGCAAACATGAGAAAAAGCTGGGAATATTATAAAAACCACCATTTTAGTTTTCTCTTAGCATTTTCTCATGGAGAATCTGTGTCATTGAATATCTATAAACTACAACATAGGAAACAATGTAAAATGATGCTCTACAGCTGCATAGTTTTTAGCTTCATCAAATGGTCTATGCCACTTGTGTTATTCTGACAATCTCTATTTTTCCACTCTCTCTCACGCATTCAGCTAGCATAATGACTCTCATGGCTCCCATCGGTTGTCTCGTGTGCGGATACCTCATGGACAAGTGTGGACGCAAGATGATCTTGGTCAATTGTGAGCTGCCAATGTGCGTAGGCTGGGTCTACACCGGCTTTGCCACCTCTGCCAAGCACATTATTATCGGTTTGTCAATCTATGTGTCTTCTGTTTAACCAGTTAAATTTTTTTACAGACTGTTTATTGATAACCTAAATCTAGAGGTTTTGGGACTGCTCAAGCGCAATCTTGTGGGAAAAATTTACCGATATGGTAATGACGGCATTCTGCTATTTGTATGCTCAAAGCCACAACAGAGCCACAGAGCGCTATCAGTTTGCCTCCCAGTCAATAAGCCTGACAATAGTTTACCAAGCGTTTCGTAGATCACCACGAGTGATCGACAGTTTGACTTTGCCAAAATTCAGCGACGTACAGTCATTTCATGCAATGAATCGCAGTTGGTTGGTGTCCTCTGGATCTCAAAGCGCACTAACACATTTCCGACTTCGAGCACCTAATCTAAATCTTATGCTTTTTGATTCAATGACTGACTATCCCCCGAATTCACAAACGTCAATCAACGCCAAGCACGTGCTCACGCTCATGCTGCCCCGTAAAATGCCGATAGAACTGAAAAGGACAGCTATACTTCCGAGGGATGCTAAACCTTAATTAGCGTTTGTGAATTCGGGGGTAAGTTATTTACAAACGCTACTATTCATGTGATTACATAGGAGGCACCAAGTGTGATTCATTTATAAATAACCTTTTTCTTATTTTGAGTACTTATTTGTTTCTTAGGGCGTATGTTAACCGGCGTAGGCTGCGGAATGGCGATGGGTGCTCCTCGCATCTACATCACGGAGATCACGCTGCCCAACATGCGCGGCGTGGTGGGGGCCTTCCCTAACCTCGCCATATCCGTCGGACTAACTCTGCTGGTTATTACTATTTATTATATTAATTTCTAGCGGCAACTTCATCAGATCATCAAGATCAGGCTACTTTTAAAGTTTTAAATGAAAACCTTATTTTCTTTCATACTGATTATTTATACTTTCATTCTGACCATCAACAAATCAGAGGCAAACGATTAGATGGAATATTTGCACCTCCTGATGCCTTCCAAACGTCAGTTTTAGAAGTCTTGTTGGGGCTTGTTTCAAGCCACAGCTTGAAAGAGGCTCGGCCAAAAAGGGTCCCGGCTGTGACACTCTACCTTGCCTGCCTGCCTGTTTTTGTAAATGTACCGTTTATTAACTTATTGGGGAGAGCTATCAGACGATAGCCCCTCGCACCACCCCTCACTGTAACGTCAGCGAAGCAGTGTTGCGAATATTTGCTAAACCTACAGCAATGTTATTATAATAAAAAGATGTAGGTTACTTGTGTTAAAAAGTGGCATCCGAAATCATAACTTTCGAACACCTGAGCAAAGCTTTGACATTTTGAGACGACACTGCGCAACACGAATCTGTCTCGTTTACTCTCTAATAAATAATCATACTATCTTATTCACAAGGTCAAATTATAGGTGCGTACGCCAGGGGTCAATTTTCGACCGCATTAGTGCTGAGTTAACCTATCTACGTCTTTTTAAATAAAATATCATTGACCTACACCGCATTTGTTAAATTAGACCTGCTGTTACTTTTGATTCCGGTCTCCCCTGCCTATAATTTTGTTAAACACTGATTTGTTTCATAATATTTCAGGCAGGATTTGGAGCATTTTTTGAATGGACTACAATATGTTTTATGGCGGGGGGATTTTCACTGGTCAACTTTTCTGTCAGCGTCCTTCTCCCCGAAACCCCGTACTTCACCTTGATCAAGGGTACAGACGAAGCAGCCTTGGCTTCTTTGAAGAAGTTCAGGGCGAAAAATTACAATACGGATAAGGAAATTGATGACTTGTTGGAGTTTAAAAAGGAGAACGACATTCGTAGGTTATAATAATTACTCTTATTTCAGGTTCTGATGTAATGTAATATTATTTTACCTAGGTAGGTTAAAGAAAGAAAGAAAGAAAGAAAGAAAGAAAGAAAGAATTTTTTTTATTAGTCCACAAAAGATAGTTTAAGAGTTTACAAAAAATATATCTAGGTTAGTCTTTAATTGTTTTATTTCAAGGAACAGGTATTTTAATTTTAAATTAAATGAGTAGATAGGTCCCTAGTTTCAAGTAGGCACTTATCATGACGAGCGCCTATTTGAAGCTCAATGTTTGAATCATGGTCCTGCGGTATTGCTATTAGACACAACACCACCTCTAACTACCATGTAAATGAATACTTATACATAAGTTACATTATTAGAGATCGTCTAAGCTGAAATGATGCACCCCTCCACTGCATCTACGCTTCATTTCAGGGAGGGCGCGTCATACCTGTTTAGACGATCTCCACAGCCTTGGATAGGAAGTTATTAATTTATGTTTTTTTTCAAAGGTTGCGATTCGTAGAAGAATTGATGCTACTAGTAACGAAAATGGCCTGCAAACCTTTTTGCATCGTGATTTTCTATATAATCTTCGCACAACTTTCTGGAGTCACCATAATGTTTGTATGGACGATAGAATTGTTGGAGGTGAATTGTTTTTTTTAACACTAGTTTTATCTTTTCCAATGAAGACCTGTTTAAAGTCTTTATTGTTGTTTATTTTTTTATACACCGTCAGCATCCTAATGTGCTGACGGGCCTTTGTCAATAGAAACACGTGGCACCGTGAAGTCGCCTTACAAAAATTGTTAAAAATATTTTGATAACAATTTCAGGCATCTAGCTCGTCCGTTGGGTCAAACACTGGCAACTTCATGATGGGAGTGACGAGAATTTTAACTGGGATTCTGTCATCGATACTGTTGTACAAAATAGGAAGAAAACCGCAGGCCTTAATGTCGAGTAAGTTTTAGGATAAGAGCCAAGTTACTTAGTTATTGTTTACTTTCTCGATATTTTGTAGTTACCAGCATTATGAAGTGCCCGGCAGCAGATAATACATAACGGCAATCATCGAATTATTAATACAAAGACACTAATTCCCTGTCAATCAATATTTTCAATCGATTCATTGTTTAACAGAATTTGAATTCAGATATAAAGCACTTAGATACCTAAATTGTTGTGATGGTAGTGGGCGACACAGCAGCAGACTCTATGAAGCAGAAATTAGGTGATAGAATAGACGATGGGCAATCTTTGTGCGAGGCACTGTAATAAACATTTTGTTTTTCTTTGTCTGTATTAATATCTCGCTTTTAAGTATATAATTTACATCTTATTTCAGGCCTTGGAGTTAGCCTCGTCTGTTTCGTCCTGGGTTCAATAATTCATACCAACATTACACCAAATGTCTTCCCTCAGATATGCTACATCTTGTATGTAATTTTTGCTACTCTTGGATACTATACACTGCCGTTCTTGATAATGTACGAGTTGTATCCATTGCAGGTAAACATTATTGATTATTTGTTGAATACTCGTAATGTCCCAATCTTGTCTCGAAACTAGAATGCTTTCTTATATTTAAAACTAATTGACGATGATGATTGATTTGCAGACTTTTTTGTTTATTTTATACTTTGTGCTTGAATGTTTTGTTTCTGCTTGGTGCTAGTTACCAAATCCTTTATCTTATCTTATTTTATCTTAATGGCTCTTACCAGATGCACTACATTGATTTTGACAGTAGTTTATTTATTATTTATTGATTCATTCGTACACAAGCAGGTAATCACTGTGTTACAACATTTAGGACAGAACAAGTACCTACCTACAGGTAAGCTTATATCTAAAAAGAGATAAGCTCAGTGAGAGTAGTTCAGGAGCTGTCAAAAGTTGTTGTCAAAACAACCCTTTCTCCTATAAATCCTAGTTATCGTCGAAATGAGTCTGTTTTAAGTTAGTGCGTGTAGGTGCTCAGGTTAGATAACCTAAATGTATGATGTTGTGTGTACAATCTTTGGATTGCTGTCTGGCCTTTCAGAAGATTTTTCTAAATATTGTGAACATGAAGTGACTGCAATCTGTCTGTATACCTTTCATAAATAAAAAAATAAATAAAACAATTTTCTTTCGTAACTCGCAGGTGCGAGGTTTCCTCGGCGGCATCACTGTATCTCTGTGTAATATCCTCATATTCGGTGTGAATAAGCTCTATCCTTATTTGCGGAATCTGATTGGACACGCAAATATCATATTATGTTTTGGAGTTATTTCTCTCTTCGGTTAGTATTAAAAACTTTTAAAAATTATCTAAGATAAGTACGTGAAGTCTAGGAAAGCTTCATATTACGAGGCATCCAATTCAATCACAATTAATAGATTTTTAGCATTTCAAAACTTAATAATTTTTTTGATTAAGTATTCTTTTACCCATGTCGTCGGGTTTATTTGGAAAAAGTAAAGGCCCTGCCTACCCTGCATTTCTATCAAATCATTTGCCACTGCAATTTTGATACATTTACCTTCAATAGTATGAATAGCTAAGAATATTCCAGTGACTTCTTTCCAGGTTGCATCTTCCTCTACTTTTATCTGCCGGAAACGAAGGGCTTGACTCTCCAAGAGATAGAAGAATACTTCAACGACCGTCGATCTACGTTGGTCTCCCAACGGCGGGTGAGGGAGGCCCAGCTAAGCCGTGGAGGATCATCTAAGAGTATAAAAGATATCGGCAAAGAAAAACAACCATCCAGATCCCAGTTAAACGTTAGGTCGCAAAAATCAGAGAGGACGGATGTGCTATACCTTAGGAAGAAGACCAAAGATGGCACGACGCCGTCCACTTCTGGAGTTGATAAAGATGATGATGATGAACAGAAAACTAGTCCAAAACCTTCGTCTTCTGGATCATGAGTTGTTGTTGAGTGGGAAGTTGTAGGTTCTTGTATTTCATGTTCAAAGGAATTGAAATGATTGTATAGATACCTGCAAAGCTACGAAAGCAAATTTCTTGCAACTGAATTCTGCCTTTACGGATCCAGAACTGCGTTGTCGACCACTTCAGTTTCACTTGCGTCAGTTGGTCGTCGTGTCTTGTCAGACTATAATGTAAGTAGGTAATTGTAAAAAGTGTGTATTAAAGAAAAGACTTAACTTTGTTTTTCATTTTTGTTTAAAATAATACCTATACAGAAAATCTGAACAAACTCGCCAATTCTTATAGATATGACAAGCCAATCGCTAAAACAATGCTGCAGCTTCAGTTTTGATGAATATGTTGGTATATCCTTATGATACTTCCTCACAAGTTTGCAACAGCAGTCAGAACCTTCTCCATCACATCTATGCCGTTCCTGTACTCCTGGATGTGGATACGTTCATCGTGAGCGTGGAGGAGCAAGGGCGTGTTCGCAATGGCCGAGAAGCCCACGGCTGGGATGCCTTGCTTGCGGACGAATCGAGCATCCGTCGCTCCAGGACATATTATGCAGTTCACCTTCTTACCCCTGAAAGTGGAATATTTTGAATGACTTGCTAATATTTTATAGAGTAAGCTTTTGTAATTGGACTGCAAGAGCTTTACTTGTGAGGAAAAAGTTAAGAACTTGAATAAAAGTAATAACAAAAGAAATTAAATATTTTTGATGTTATTTCTAGCACTTCCAATGCAGTATCTTTACTACTCATAAAGATCCATAAACAGGCCCCTGGTCAGCCCCTTGGTTAGCGAAAGACGCGGGTTCGATTCCCGCTTGAAGCCAAGACTTTTTCTTGCGAATTGAAAAGGATTGCTAAAATATTGCAATGTGGTGAAGTAAGCCTTTTTTTCGTGGGGAAATCCTCATGGATACCTCGCCGCCCGGGAGGATGACGAGGTTATGTCGGACTCCTACCGACTAAAACCCCACGGCACTCAACCATTGCACTTTGGCGGTGAAGCTGGATCCTACCGTAAGGCAAGAACTCATGGGGTGGGTGGAGTAAAGCCTTTGTCCAGTAGTTGGCAACCGTGTCATGTCATGGGACGAAACTTTTTTTAATTATGAAACATGATTTGCCTCCATACCTAAATGCCTAAGGTTTAGCTTAGCTTTCAAAAGGCTTGCGCTGAAATAGTCATAAGAAAACTTACATGTCTTTGAGAACATTTTCCAATGCAGTCCAGAATAAGATGCTACCATCTATGCTGGTACTCTTGACCTCAGGGTTCTTCACGTAATACTCGAAGGTCACGCCTTCGCCTGCTTCTGAACACCATCTTTTGATCTGAAATGTTATACCCGATTTAGGAATACTCCGTTTTCTTCAAGGAGTGAAGGGATTTGTGGCGCAATGCGTTGCGTTTCGTTGCTTGATTCGTTTATCATTGCGTGGATCGACGTATCCCGACAAATCAGGACAACGCAACGCGTTGATGAGGACCCACCTTTAGTAAGTCACAATCATATTATGCTAGGTGGACACTGCCCACTAGCGCCACCAACATTTTTTTTGGATTTGAAGTTGTTTACAGAATAAATTATCTCTCCGTAAATAAACCAATTGCAGGTTCTTGCTAAAAGTGGCCAATAAGCTATAATCTCTAATTGGTTTCTTTACACTGAGCTGATTTAGTAGTGGACAGTGTACTGGCTCCTAATGCGGGTTGCAAAACCTAGTAAGTAGATGCAAGATGCCTTCAACGAACCATGGTCGTTTGTGGGGTTATCGAGAAAACAGCAAGAACTAAGTACCTATATCAATTGAATTACTTACCATATCTTCTATCTCCTGATGATCTTGGTCCGGTGGGATCCTCAAGTCGAATGACACTGATAACCGTTCTGGTAAAACGTTTATCTGTACTCCACCCTACAAACATTTAGATATAAACATAAACATTTCATTGTTAAACTGTGATCCTTGGGTTTTAAGTTAAGAAGGTTTTTTTTGTCTCTTACTGAAACGTGCTGTGCCCGACAGAGTCCTTAATCTGAACTACTTACTTTAACCTATGTATAGCATCTATATAACATTATGGAATTCATTAACATATTTATTATAGTCAAAATTTCTAATGAACCATTAACGTTAAAATTGACGTCTCTGAGTGCGGCAATTAGTGAGATAAATAAGAAATACAGGAATAAATTGAAAAATCCGCTAGCCAAGGAGCGAATGATAAGTTGGGCAATTTGGTATTGAGCAGAGAGCTACGTGAATGAGCGGTTCGCTGGTTCGAATCAGACACTACCCCAAATTATATTGTTGGTGGCTGCACATGGGCATTCGAGATGCTAAACTTGTTATGTTATGGATTAGGACTCTATTGTCTCCTGTTCATGAATGTGAAAATGGTGGGACCGCGCCTAGTATCTTGAAAATAATTTGCATGGGATATTCTACAGTTTATCTTCTTTCAGTTTATTCTACACTCATCAAATTTCATTGTATTTGTGTCCAAAGCATTCACACTATCAATGATTAAAGTTAGCAGTGTTTTACCTCAGTCTGTGTTAAGTTGATGGTCATGACTTCACCGATAGGCTTCCCAGAATCGAGTTTCCGCTTTTCCGCTTGACGCAGCTTCATGAATTTATCAATAATGAAGTGCAACTGTTGAATAAATTAAATGTAATATAAAATAAACTTGACGTAATTGCTCTACTGAACACCCATTCCTTACTCTTTTAGCACTACACACTAAACCTCCGAATTCACAAACGCGATTCAACACTCAGAAATATAGCTGCCCCTTTTAGTTCTATTGAAATTTTACGGTACAGCATGAGTGCGAGCGGCTTAGCGTTGATTGACGTTTTGTGAATTCGGAAGTAACTAACAACTTTAATGACGAAGGGGATATTTTATTTGTTTTTAATTAAAGGTAAGGTATGTGTATAGAAGATTTAACAAATATTATCTTCAAGATTTTACACAAACCTTCTGCCCAGCTGTGTTGTCTTCTAGCAAAGAACCATGTCCTGGATTTCCTGTGCAGGTCACCTTGATTTCTAATAACAAAAGGTCATGAAATTTCAAAAATATTGGCACTTTTACGGTATAGTATTGTTTTCTCAAACGTTCGGTTCCGATGTCAAAGGCCAGTGTGTTAAAATAAACCTGTATGATACGAATGATCGTTCGTGATCAGAATTTGCTCACATGGCAAACGTTCGAGCAATAAATGTTCGCCAACCGACTTTGCCGTGTAAATACTTCCAGTAAATACCGTTCTTTAAATACGTGTTAGTGCCCCTCATAACGCCACCAAACGCCGCCAAAAACGCGGCCACCTGTCACATTCATTTCTGTAGGGAAGTAGATAAGTAGTTCGATTTTACTAACTCTATGAATATGACAGGTGGCGGCGTTTTGTGACGCCACAAAACGCACCGTCTGCGGGCACTCTTACGGACAGCAATATGATGTCTTTAAATATTTCAGTAAGGGTGAGTTTGTTGCATTAAATTCAACCTTAACCCTTCGTAGGGTTTTTGTATATAATTCTAGAATTGAATAGAATACGTTCATTTGCTTTAAATGTGGTACAATATTAATGACAATAATTTTTATTTAGTTCACAACACATTCAACTAGTTTACGCAGCATGCATAAAATCACAAATTAAGTACAATTTACAAATTACTATTCCTATTATGTCGATTCGACGGTACTATGTGCTCAAATGTTAAGTGATTTTCTACTGGTTGTAGCGTAACTAAGAATTCCCTACCCTACAAGGTGTTTCCTTCAAATGATAACTTCTACCTCGTTACCAAATGTTGACAACTCCCATAGATGGGCATCATAATGGTCGGTTGCATAGAATTAGGTTGTCTCAATCTAGTCATACACTAGTTGCCAAGACGAGATTAAATCTAGAGTTATTAAGTTTCGCAAGTCTAGGGTATTCAGCTAAGTATGTACGAGTAGTTTTAATTGTTTTTCGTAATTTTATGAGTTAGTCACGTTTTCTCGCCTTTTATTATGACGAAAACGCTAACTTAGCTATTTAATTGACTTACCTAAGTTGATGCAAGGTTTTTTTTTCAATTTTAAAAGTATGTAGGTAAGTACTTAGTGGTGGTCCTAGTAATGAAAGCGGAACCAGTAATGGACACCCTTCCTTACTTTCAATGTGGAAATATAAGTATATTACACTTGGTCAAGCTCAACACTACTCAAGCTAAACAACAAACTTTCCATGTTAAGCAAATTTCTATTTAATAGCAAAATTGTGAAGTAGCCAAATTCTGTGTTAATTTTTCAGATTTGTGTGACTTTTGTTAATCAAAATCAATCTAGTTGAGTGAATCTCTTTGCCACTAAACGCTAATGGCAATGTGTTTGAAAGAAGCACAACAGAAGGTTTACTGCCACAAGGTTCGTCATTGAGTTCCACGTAGCCAGTGGTGATTTTTCATATCAAATTATATAAGAAATCCAGAAATCCTAGTTCCATCATGGAACACTGCACTCTCATGGAACTAGTAAAAACAGCCAATGGAACTCACGCCTTGAAGTACGCTCTCCGTTGAATGCAAAATAAGCATCAGTTGGGTTGGGCATGCTCTCATCGAGTGCGAAGCCAATGTTCAGCTTTCTGAACTCATCTGACTCCGTGAAGACTCGCATACCATCTGCCCCGCCGATTTCTTCGTCTGAAATAGGTTATGCTTTTATAGTATGCGGTGTTTTTTCTTCAGAAAATAACAAAATGTACAAGTTTAGAGATACCTAGGAGAAATAGGAGTGAGTACTGTTATAGTCTAAAAAATACTGTTGGTTTGCTAGCTTAGGTAGTTTTCCGGCCCGTTTAGAGGTAGCAAGTGGGAAAGTTATATGTGACAAAACTTCTCAAACTAGCAAAAATTCTTATATATTTTAGAAATCATCAACCAGTTATTATCGACCCAAATGGTCGATAATAACATCCACTTTCTTCCTTTCTTTCTTTATATTTACAGCGCATATATTTTTCATTTAAGGATCAGAAGGTTTATCTACATACCAGTGAGTCTACCTTCTGCAATGGTACACTAATGGGTGATTAACTTAATTATTTCATCCCAATAAAGGCATATAATCTGCTTTTGGTGGCATAGAATCCTAAACCCTCACCTGGTACGAAACTGACGTGGACCGTTCGTTTCAATCTGATCCCTGCACTTTTCAACCGTCTGACTGCTTCCAAGTGCATCATGGCCACACTTTTCATGTCTTGGGATCCACGGGCGTAAATGAACCCATCTTCAGATAGTACTGCATCGAAAGGGGGAAATGTCCAATATTCCTGATAAATGAATACAGATGAATCAGACTCCGTGCTGTAAGACTTTTGAAATTATGAGTTACTATTTCAATGTATTTCTTTTAACACTTACAGCGGTTCACTACTTATGACAGCGTGGCAACATAGATAACTCAAGCCTTGAGTTTTTGGAACAAAGTGATGATGTATGATACGGAGAGTAAGCCAGAAATGTATAAAATTGGACCTTTCAAACTCCATTATAAAATAAAACTGTCCTAATTCCTAGCGGCTGCTTAAGGTCTGGGTCTTCTCTGTCCGGAGGCCCAGCATTCTGTCTTATCTACCTACCTATTTTAGGTCTTTTAGATTCAAGTTCACTAACCTCGTAAACCGGAACGACGTCCATGTGTGAATTGAGCAGAATAGCTGGAAGGTCTGGCTCCAGCCCCTTCCATGTGATTACCACGACCGGCTTCCCTTTCACAAACTCAAACACGATAACTGGCAAGTCGAGGGATTGAGCTTGCGCTTTTAGGAATCCCACACAGTCATCTGAAATATTTTTAAAAAGCTTAGTTTTTTTAATAAGACGTCGGTGGTCGGCTATAGGAACACCTGATAGTCCATCCATCCAATACCTGACCACTGTCCATTTGTCCAAGAACTTGTGTCACATGATCTTAAGTCATGGTCTGAGGCGGTACATGCCGGCCCAATCAATATCTATCCATTCTCTCCTTAAAGAGGTTTTACTGAAACAACTAGTTACCTACTTACCGTAGTTTATGTTAGGGTGAACACTGGGTATCTTTAAATAATCTCTAAGCCTCTCGATGACTGTTTTATCCATTTTCTCACAAAAGGAATTGAAACAATTCAAATAAAAGTAATTTAACAAGAGCGTCTACTCATTCCAAGCACTATCTTACAAGTAGTGATAGCCGGTGGTTTACGTGAGCTCAATAAAAATTAAACTAATTAACTTTAATCTTATTTAAACGACCATAAGAGTGAATATCAGATGCATTAGTGTTAGGTATTTAAGAGCAGTTGTTATTAAGTATAGGACAAATAAATATTATTGTGTGGTAGGTAAACAGTTTTAATAACAAGGGTTTATGTTGATTTACAACAGATAAGGAGCTAACAGAAAGACTTATGTACAAATAATCACCGAAGCAGTAGGTAATAAAACCATTTGTATGGTTCTCACAATATATTTTATATAAATAAATCAAGAGCATGTGCATATTATTTAATTTTACCTTAAGATAAACAATTTAAAACATTAATTTTTAACGTAGCTGCAGCGCGATCACACCCGGAGGCACAATAATTAACTTCCAGATTTACTTAGTTTAAAAGAGCCTTAAACATTTGGAAGAGTGAAACTGCGTTCGCGTGAAACGAAACGCGACGTACGAAATCGGCGCGAAACCCTCCTACGCGGGCCTTTCAAAAATCGCCACACTCGCAAGTTGCGTTCCACACCGCGATCAGTCGCGCTCCTTTCGTTGCACGCGCCAGAAAAAAAACACGTTCGCAATTTAAAAATTGCAAAAAAAAGTGACGAATTAATTGATAACATTAAAAAGAGGTTGGTGTTGTGTAAATAGAAAATGGTTCGCCAAATTAGTGCATTGCTGTGTTGCTTCTGCGTGTTCGGGATTTCGCTGAGTGATAGCGCCATATCAACTGATAGCGTAAGTTGTAAATGTTTATGCACTTTCTATAATAACTGAATCAAAATCAGTTAACTTCAGTTTTGAGGAAACCTGTTACAATCATAATCTTGGGTTTCGAATCGGGCGGTTAGAAACCATGCTTACTGAGAATTTTGATAAAAACTGATTTCCAAAAAAAAAAACTTTCAAATTACCTCTAATATTACTGGACTCAATTAGAAGTCGGACTATAGAATTTCTGATTTCAGAAAATATAGCTACTTAACTTCTTGTGAACCATTATTTATGTTTATTGTATTCACTGAACACAATATGGTGTTCAAGAAGTAAGTATTGAATTTCACAAAAGTAGCCAAAGTATGTTTTAACTTTCTATTTATTTCTTTTGATTTTCAAAGGCTAACTAAAGTTATTAGGAAAATATCGTCATTTAATTTGTGTAAGCGACTAATTAATTATGCTGTGTCAGTGTGAATTGCGTCTGTAACTTTTGGCAGAAATTCAGCTAATCACAGGTTTGAATCAGTGATAAAGTTTATATCATGAAACAATTTTTTTTTGAAAATGTGATAAAATATAATAGGTCAAGCATACTTCTGCGAGAGACGTTTTTCTTTACATCAAGGTAATCTGATTCCTGTCTTAGCAGAGTACATAGGTGTCTGCGATTGACAAATATATTTAAACATACATAAATGTTCACCACATGAACGGTTGTCTAGTGGTGGGTCGTAGGTTCGATCTATCTATAGAGTCTATAGATAGATCGAACCTACGACCTTTGTTGCTACATGCTGGACCTCTACCATCGCACTACCGGTACAATCAAAGTGCACTATGCACAGATAGATTTGGCTTAATTAGCAACTATCTAATACTAAATTGGTTATGGTTTGCACTCAGTCTATAAATATGTGAGACTATAATCAAGCTTTGGCGACAACTCAGCGCTCCAGTTTCTAGCCTTGAAAACGATATCTTGTCAGACGAGATTGCTCATTGGAGGCAGATACATTCACAAGCATCGCGACTTAGAAAAACTTATTTTCAAGCTCACGATTTGATTTTCAAGTCATGATTCTATGACTCGAGCAGTGATTTTGAGAAGAGCACTTGAATGTCACTTATTACAAACGTTAAAGAAGACGACCCATCTAGCGGAATGGTTAGAAGTGCCATGGAAGACTTCAAAGGCACGTGGATTCAGTTTCTCAGCTGGTTCTCTGTCTGTTTGTCTGAGGGTTTACTCTCGTGAAGTTCTCGTCCGTATCGCAAATCAGTTTATTTGCAAGATTCAGTGTTTCAAAGTTTTACAGAACTTTGTATATGTTTATATGATTTCTAGACTGAGTTTTGTGATGGTACTTAGTTAGTGCTTGTAATGGTGATGTTGAAACTAAGTTTTGTGCTACTACGCGTAACAAGTTAGAGGTTTCATTAGGTAAGACCTTAGGTAAAAGTATTAGGTAAAAGTATTAGGTAAACAACATTACTTTGTCATTCAGATATTGCTTACAAATAGATGCTTATTATGTATAGGGAAAATATGCTGTTTGTTCATCATAAACTAAAAGACTTTACACACGAGGAAGTTTAAGAATATTCATTAAGTTCGTGAAATATGAATGTACTTAAGTAATAATATTGCATTTATACTTAAAGGCATTTAATTCGCCTTCTCATTCTGACATCAAGGTCATAAAATGATCGTCCAATAAGTGCGTTAATTTACAAGTGTATTTTCGATAATTTATACTTGCAAATATAATATAGGAAGTTTAATTCATGCTCATCTGACTTTATACTAATAAGAACATGACGGAATTTTATTCGTATAGCTCAAACATATGAGCGTCCATGACCTAGAAGTTAAAAAGCACTTCATCTCCGCGCTAATTTGATCCCAGGTTCAATCCTGGTAGGAAAACTTAGTAAGTACCTATGAATTTATTATAAAACACTTCATGAAGTATGAGTACAAATGATGGAATAGTAAATGATTACTGCTTCCCTGCACTCTTGCAAAATTTCAATAATTTTGCCGAAATCATGCTGAAAATATTAACTCTGTCAAAGTAGTTTCTTCTTCATGAAAGATCAACTTCCGAACCAATGTAGACACATTTTGTTTTGTTTTACAGATCTAAATGTTCTTATTCATACAATACAAACATTAGGCGTCTGGCGTCTAGTGGCTGTAAGGTCGATGGGTCCTCATAATGGTCATACAAATATGGTCTTCTGCACAGACATTCCTAATACATCTATTGTCTGTGGTTTTCTGAGTGTTCCGCTCACCATACTGGCAAAGGTCAGCTTAATTCTGACTCCAACATTTGAGATTAACTCGTGATCGTATCGAATGTTATGTGTCAGCTTACATCGATAACTCTGTAGATACATTGAGACTTTTACTTTCGACCATTTACAATTGACTTGTGGCACGTGGTATCCGGCTTGCCGCTTTGTGGAATCGGAGCTGCGATTTGTCTTAATCTTCGGATAGTACGAACGATGTGTTGCGTAAATCAGGGGTCGCTGGTTTATGGCAATGCCTTACCGTGACCAATCAGTGCCATCACTAAGACCCGCCATACTCAGCAATAGCTGTATCTTCTAGCCTTAAGTATATGTCCACATGCATCGTAAAAAAAATGATTTTATCATCATACACGGACTACTGGAGTTACCCAGTGATCACCAAACACGGACCGCTCTTGCAGTCAGAGTCAACTGCTCGAGCAGGTAGCGATTTTGCCAATGAAATAAATTTTACTGGGCTGCCAACCGTCCGAAGTAGTCGCAACTACTTAAGCGGTTCATGTCTGTACGTTAGTAGAAGTCTATAGCTCATTATGCAGTCGCAGCTTGATGCAGTCCGTGTATGGCAGGTCTACCATCTATGTTTTGGTTATTTCAACCACAACACCCGATGTCAAGTATGATGTGTAAATTAGACACTTGTTTACGTATGATAATATGTTAGGCTAAAAACAAGGAGCCAGGGACACTCGCCACCTCAATCAACTAACCTGTAAAATTATCTGACTTGCTTGACTATCTCTGTTAAGAGGACTACTAGACCTAACTGAAATCGAGAATTTAGACACACACACATAGGCAACGGTATATCGCCATCTATCGGCGCAACATGAAACTACCGTGTCAACATAAAACTACAATGAGATCTCGCCATTTTTCCAAGAGATGTCGCTCATCTACACTTATAATAAGGGCCGGCGCCCACTATCGGCATCGGCACGCTTCAGGATTTTAAGGTGGCAAATAGCAATATACTTTAACGTTTTGGCAATAAAGTAGAAATTTCCGTGATGTGTTCTCGTAAAAACAAAATGCATTTGTTCTGTTTCTGTTTCGGCATTTTTTACTTTATTGCCATAATGTTAGAGTATATTACTATTTGCCACCTTAAAAGCCTGAAGCGTGCCGATGCCGATAGTCAGCGCCGGCCCTAAATCTGTAGAGGCCAATTCTGTACATGAAATAAATTTAAAAATTAACAATCAAGAGGTGATTAAGAATTGCTACTGATGCCAAAAATGCAATCAGTAAAATTTTTGTCTGAACAAAAACTACTCGCCGACTTTTTTAACGAAATTTGAAACAATTATTCTTCATACTCTTTGGCAGGTTATACCTATGTATACTTTTCGTTATGCTTTAATCAATAGGAGCAGAGCAGTATACAGCTTATTAATCGGAATCATGTGCTACAATTTATAAAGATATATTGTTCTTTTTTCAACCTAAGACCACGCGGCCTAAGTTGCGTGCGGCCGCTAGTCAATGATAAATTAATTACGACCGGAAGGAATTTCACCTCTATTGTTACATTATACCTATTAACTAACTAGCTGCCACCAGAGACTTCTTCCACCTGGACTCCAAAAAAAACAGGTCTATAAAATAGTTTATGGCATATCTCAGATTTAACAAACGTAGGTATGTACAGTCAACAGCACATCACTGCCGTGGTATAGCTTTATTGCCGTTAACCGACATCCGGGCGATTTTCGTTTTTTGACGGATTATTAATAAGAAAAAAAATCTCCATCGACCTATCTAAGCGGTTTTTTTATATCTTAAATAGTTTCCGAAATAATTTATAAGAGAATGCGGTTAAGTTCCTTTTCTTCTAGTGTGTAGTTAGCTTGAACGTCGCTAAGTAGCTTTGGGAGACAATATTGCCGCTAGAGTTCACTAACGTATATTCTTGTTATAACTTTTTCTCATCCTTGTTTCGCTAGATTGCCGTCATGTGGGTGTTTATACACAATAATACGGTTATAGTACTTTAACTGTTTTATAGTTTTCCTTTTCTAGTTTAAATGTACATGCGTTTATTACGCAATAACGCCGTTAGCTGTAATAACTAGGCAAAACTGCGGCTATTGTAGGTGGCCAATAAAGGCAATGTAAAATAATCCTAACAATATTTTTAAATAAAAAATAGACAATAGTGCGGCTATGTCACAATAATAAGCTACAAGGCCGTTAAAAAATCTCGCGCGGTGGAGGTAGCGACGGTCCTGGTTTCGCACGGCAGGGATCGGGAGTGGAGATGGGACGCCGCAGGTGCATGCCGGCGAAGGACTAGTCCCGGTCCTCATTTATTTCCGCCAATTTCATAAGGATGGTGGACCATCTCAGTTCAGTTCAAAAATAACTATTTGGATGTAGTAGTTGAATAGGCGTTCAAGGATGGTATGTCTAATATTATGTAATATAAAATATTTTCTATTACATAATAACATATGTGCGGCCTTGTTATTATGATATTTGTGATAAGGGACTAAGAGTTCCTAATCAATCTAGTTATCCGAACTATTGCTTAAATTGAGTTAAGAGCACAGAATTTTTAAAAAACGGGCCTTCTATCGAAGAGTGTTACTATGGGCCCTTACTATGGGCCTCATAAGGGGCTATGCTTAGAAGTTTCTAAGAGATCGAGTCAGAAATCAGATTTGTAAAAATAACTTCAGTAGACGACGTGGCCCAACGGATAAGCAAGTTGAAGAGGCAGTGTGCGGAGCACATATCGAGAAGAACTGATGGCTTTAGCAGCCGCAAGGCACTAGATTGGAGACAACTGGTGAGAAAATGCACTGTAAGGCGCCTACGCACACGGTGGATGCAATAGCAAATAAAAATATCAGAATTTCAGTAAATATAGGTTGCTTGCAGTCAGCCGCGCTGGAAATGAATAGGAGAGGCCTATGTTTAGCAGTGGTCTTCATACGGCTATCAATGTTAATGATGATGTTGGAGATAATATGGGTTTTTTCTTGTTTTTAAATAAACATGATGACAAATCGACTAGGAACCAACAACGATATTTTTCTTAAAAAGGAACTTACGAGTTTTACTTCGGTTATTTTCAAAAAAGTTAATGATTTTCATCCAAATGATATTTGTGTACATAGGGCGCCAATGACTTCAGATAATATTGCAAAACCAATTTATTCAAAAATATAAACAATTTTACAGAATACCAAACTAGATTGGACAAATTCCATTATTTCACTTTTTTTAATTTTAACTTGCTCACTTTGGTTGAGAGTATTTCGGAAGCGATGGACAGAGGTAGGCAGGTGGATTAATAATAATAATTTTAATAATTAAACTATATTTACTAACATGTCAGACATGTAAATATAAAGTATTTAACGGGATCTACGTTTTGGTGGTTTCAGGTCTCAAATTGGTATTTTAACGGAGAAGTTACAGCGGTTTCCATTTTCGCCGCGTTTTTTGCTCATAACTCAAAAATGTGTTTTGGTAGATAACGGCATTACAGATATACCACGGCAGCGTTGCTATCGACACGATAAAAGTGAGACTGTAATGCCTTTAACCTAAAATGTTCCTAATTTAACTGTGTTTTAGCTTAGCAACAAATATATTTTATTCTTGGAAAAAATATAGATGTGTAGTTTACTAGACTTAAAAGCGGTTAAATGCCAATGAAGGCATTTAAGTCTAACATGCACTAGTTATGTATCACTCAATGTTAAGCTAAAACGTGGTTAAATACTTTAACGGCATTAAAGCTAAACAAGTGAAACCTTTTTTTCTTGTCTTTTATAAGACAATATTTTTGTTCCAGCTTAATTGTCTGAAATGCCGCTGTGGTTTATCTAACGGCATTTCTGCTAGTCATTCATGAGCAATTATCGACGTCAATGATAAACTTAAAAGAAAAATTGCCTTTTTTAATAATTAAACTATATTTACTAACATGTCAGACATGTAAATATAATAGTACATTGTTATCCTAGGGGTGAAAGTAACTTATTTAGACCCGAGACGGGGTTTGGCGCCCGGAAAGAAGTGAAAAAAAAAATAATAAAAAAAAAACATCCTTCCTTTCCGGCGTTCCTTTTATAATATATTTTTTTTTATTTTTTGACGAGTTTTCGTGGCCCACCCGTGTTGGTGTACACAATAATCGAGTACTTTTGAAAAAATAATAAAATATTATTTCAGCTAAGCAATGCGTCACACGTCCAACCAACGGCCTCGGCCGGTACTCGTCGCTACTCGAATTCGCTTGTCGCTACACGGCGTCTCACGCACACACGCACACACGCACACGCACTGTGCCTGAGAACCAATTGAACAGTATGGCATTTTTGGGAAAATATACGCATTGAATCCCAAAAATAAAAAGATAAGACGACTTTGTTGACTTTTTGGTGAGTTTTCATGTCCCATGCAATCAAACAACCAAAAATATACTAAGAATAGACTTAAATACTACAATAAATACTAAATAAATAAATACAAAAAATAAACCATGGATTTGAACTCGGGACCATATGATTAAATAGTATATCGGCTGTCTCGTAATTACGTTCCTCCACCGCATCGACATCTCTTATCATCGAAAATAGCGGTTAGTTTGTAGCATAGTCCATATAGACTTGAATACTTTTAAATAAATGCACAGTTTACAAACATAATGTGACTCAACCACCGGTGTCGGAAAGTTGTTTGAACTCAACTGAGAAGAACCGGCAAGAAACTTTCGTGTGGCTACTTTCAAAATTCTGATTGAAAATTAAAGTTGTTATTGGAAATAAAACTATATACAAATAACGTTTTATTGTTATTAAAATTGCCAAATAACTTTCATTCTAATCATAATCAAGCTTTATCCTACGAACAAAAACAAACATAATACAAAAAAGGAAAACTAGAATTTGATCATGCGACCATGAGATAAGGCTATTTACGGCTGTGTATTAATCATGTTCCTCCACCGCGTCGACCATAACACCCAACGAAAATAGCGCTTAGTTTAAAGCATTGTCCATTTTATGGTAATTTATTTATTAATTCATTTTATAAGACGTTTTTGTTGACTTTTTGGTGAGTTTTCGTGTCCCATGCATTATTATAGCATACGCAATATTCTAACAGTGATTACTAAGCAATTAAATATTATTCAAATGCGGAGCGCAATGCGTGACACGTCCGTCTAGCATCAGGCCACGGCCGGTACTGTCTGTACACGGCGTTTCACGCACACACGCACACGCAATTTGCTTGAAAACAATTATTGGTGTTTTTTGGAAAATATACGCATTAAATCACAAAACTAAAATGAGCACGCTCTAGTATTTTATAAAACACACATTCTGTGAAAAGAACAGAATGATAGCATGATGTTTAGTACAGTTTTTTTTCATTCTAAAATTTTTTTAGACCCATCTTTGCGATTTTTTTCTATCGAGCCGAATTTGTTAAATCGTGTTTTCAAATTGATAAAACCAACCCTTGAATCCTTAAGAATACGACATATTTTTTTCATCTGGATCACCGAAGTGTAACACCTAATTTTCGTTACTATAAAACTTGTATTTAGCTCTACTAGTCCCCTTAAATGTTTATAATAAATAATAACAGTACAATCACAAACATTTTGAGATGTAGGAGCCGAGAAATGAAGCTTGAACATAAGTACCTAATTGCTCATCAAAACCATAACTGATAAAATTTGTTGTCAAAAAGAACAACAGCTACAGTTTACATAATTATGTCGTTCACGTTTACAAAAGTGCCTATTTACACACAACGTGGAATCTACATAAACTTACAACTTTAATTATGTGTTGGGAATCTTTCCCAATGCTTACCGGTTCAAAACGAACTGATATGAAAGTAAGGCATAGGCTCTAATTAGACAGTGTTGTGGCAATCACAATTAACATGAAGTACGTGCTCCAACAACTGGTGCGTATAACTAGTTTCTAGAAAATAAGCCTTTTGGTCAGTTATCTGAAAAAAATATCGCTCAATTCGTTGCTGAACGAAAAACCGAGAATAGCTGGTTAGATTGGACTGATTTCCATTACAAAAATTAAGAAAGGTTTCTTGTGAAAATTCTTTTCAACTTAACCCGAATAAACGTTAAAACTTCATCAGCTTTGGTAGAATTTAATATCAACGAAACCATAGGGAAAGGAAACCAAGTTCATTATGAATATTTGTCCTGGGCGATGATCGACCCGTAAAATAATACGAACAGTCCGGAAAATTGCTGAGGCCAGAATTAAATATACAAGACCTAGAACAAATCCTAGAACCACCTTCATCTTGTCAAATTTTTTGCCTCACTAAGTTCACCCCTACGTGGTTTTAAATAATATTATGAAAATACCAATAACTAATAGGTACACAAAAACACAAAAACTCGTTAAGCGAATGAAGATGTTATGATAAAGTAAATCACTCTAATGGCATGGCAGGTTCTTAGAAACTTGGAGAAAGCAAGTCTCCGTTTGACTACAGCTGAGTACTATGGAGAACCTTCGCTACGGTTCGCATACGCGGCCGCGTCGTTGTAGGGTTCCACATGATAGAAAACAAAAGTAACAAAAACCCGGCTTTGCTTAGTATTCAAGGTACTCTAAGATTGAAATATAATGTGCCTATAGATTTTCGGAGTGGTTGGTAGTAGGAGGCCTGCGTAAAAGAGTTATTTCAGAATTGAAGGATAAGAGATTTTAAGTTGTCGCTTTTTTTTTGTACATCAATTATACATTGCAGATAGGTACTACTTATTGTTAAAAATGCACTTATATGGCATTTCCTTTTGACACGAAATCATCTTCATCTTTTTCTTACTATTCCTTCTTATTTAGTTCTAAAAACCTACAGAGCTGGATATAACTTGATTGGAATTCTTAAGAGATTGCCAGATTGTTAGAATGTGATTTGGCTGACGGAAAGTAAATTGCGGCGTTGATCGTATTGTGATGTTATATTTTCAACTTCATTACCAATCACAGATGATCCTATGTACTTGCCTGGATAAAGGATATAACTATTTCGTTACTGTACGGAACACTCCCATACGCATAGAACTCGCACACCCCTGCTTTTGTTTCAACGTCAAGCCACTTTAAGCCATGATGGTTTTCCATGCTTTCTATTCTGTGAGAAAATTTCTCTGTGCTTTTCTTGTGGCCTTACTACTGCAGGATTATGGTGAAAATTGCAATATTATTGTGTTAATGTGTCATTTACAACATTATCATTTCATGAAAAATTAAAGCTATAAAGAGACTTCTCACCCTTTTGGAGTCGCAAACTTTAACTTTAGTTATTTTCTTTATGTAATTTAGTTTCCTTATTATTACTTAGCGCATTGTGCATGTAAATATTACTGCAATTTAGATGTTTCATGGCCTGTCTCAAACATGGGTTAAATTGAAATCACGCATACTTGCTCTTTAATTGAAAGTTGGAAATATTATTAAATCATTAATTTTTGTTTAATGATTTGGTGTAATTGTTGAAAGTCGTCTACTACACCAAAGTTCGATCCGATCCCCGCCCAGTACAAACATTTGTGTGCATGAACATATGTCTGTTTGTATTTTCTGGGTGGTGTATATTACGTATATGTATTTAAAAAGAAAAAGGATTTAAGGATGTTGTCTAGTATTAGTATCCCACAAAAACCGGCTTTAATTTAGCTCATCTTGGGGCTAGGTGGCGCTGTGTGAAATAATGTCCAGGGATATTTTTTTAAACTATGTAAACATCTACATTATCACTTTATTCTGGACTGCCATCCCCAAGGGTGTTAGAATGCTAGTGTCAACGTGCTAGTCTTTAAAATTAATATTTCGTTGCATAAAGTTAGACGGTTACATAAACAATCCAAGGTTCATTACGAACGCTTGTTGTGGTGACTGCGGTGACCGCGCAGACGCAAACTGAGTAATCAAATTTAACGTAATAATTGGTAACAATTTTGTAGAAAGGAAGACGAATGTTTGTTATGACGTCTGGCGTAACAGAGATATTATCATTGTTGTTAACAAAGTGTTGATTTGTAAATCAATTTAGAACTTGCAGCTTGTGAACTTTGCGTTGTAATGTTTTTTGCTATATATTGTATTCATCTTCATTATGCTCCTTGCGTTGGTCGCAGTCGCGATAATCCGCTGGATGCGGACAGTGCAGGGCCGATCGTTGTGGAGATCCTTGGGGAAGGCCTATGCCCAGCAGTGGGCGTCGTTGGGCCGATATGATGATGATGATGCTCCTTAGCTATCAATGAATATCTGGGACATCATACACCAAGATCGTGTGACCTCAAACTAAGCAGATCATGATTCAAGTAGCTTTTCGATATTTAATACTGAAAGCTCGTTACGCATATACTGTGGCCTGATAACTGATAACACCTAATTAGTCTGAGTGTTTTTTCTTGTCACTTTCTTTAAGTATTAATGGTTTCTTATCTTACTATGTTTTCTTTTCTGTAAGTCAAGTTTTGTACCATAAAGATTTAAGGTTAAGTTTTTTAGAGTCTGTTCAAGAGGCTATGTTTTCGCTGGGTCTTGTTCACCTAAAATGGCTAATTTGAACCTAAAGGAAAAAAAAACTGACTTCGGAAAGGAACTGAATAAGTACTTAGTTGTGCTGGTATGAATGTTTCATAATAACCATTTACAAAACAAAAATTGTAAGTATGTTACTCCATTGTAAAATTTTCAAAGTAGAAGCTTAGTTTAAGGCTAAATGGCGCTGGGTGGACTAATGTCAAATAATATGAATTTATTCATCGAATTATAGAGTAGCTACTAACTTAAAACAGGCTATGTGTAATAGACTTATCCAGTCTTAGTCCAGTGGACTATCAACATGGACTCACAGTTGACAGCTGATTAAATTATGTGTAATTCACAGTTTTGCCTATTTTTTAAATCATTTGTACAAAAACCTTGCCGGTAACCAAAGCCACGGCCCCACCCTGCCTACACGCGCCTTATACGTAGACGGCGGCAAGGATGTGCCCACGCATGCTGACTCAATTAGGAGCTCTCTTCAAAATGCCTTATGTCGCCGTGACTCAAGATGAAAAGAAACAGACTTGAACGACTTATTACATGTAACCTTTAAGTTAGAACCACAGCAAACATGCTAATTCTAAGCATCGGCGATCAGCGATTTTGCGACTGATTCGATAAAGATGAGTTCAATTGCAGTAAAGTCGTGAGATTGTATCGATGCGGCATTGCAGTTCCGCGTCTTTGTGCGTTCTGACGTTGTATCGGAATCGCGCGTTTTAGCGTTTCAGAAAAGAGACTAGTTGGATTATAGGTTCATATCATAAGTATGTTCAAGTTTAATAAAATTAAACTGCAGTACTGTAGTATATTAAAAAAAGTACTTAGGAACACCCTAGATATGAAAGTAGAAGTGAATTTATGTTAACACTTAATGTGCCTAAATTATGTTTTCGTAAGTATTTTCCTAGTTGATGTTTTTGTAGCGAACTGAATTAAGAGCAAGGCCTTTAGGCGTATTATGCTGACCATGGCAGCACACACAGGTCACCGCTGACTGGTTTATCTGCCATTCAGGGTTTCGCATCGGAATAAATGTCATGCATGAATCTTTTGAATGTTTTCGGCTTGTGTCCTATCCGGGAACCAACGAGCTAAGATAAAATAACATATGACGTTATCCGTAACTCTAGTTGTTGACACCACGGCAACTTGCCACATCTTCAGCGATAGGCTTCATGAATTAATTTGGACAGGTATCAATATATGTAATAGTTAGCGGCGATAACATATTTGCATCACGAATTGAATCTATTGTGTCGAAAAAAATATTTTTCCAGGAGGCCAGTGACTTCCATGTCTTAAAAAAACCGTGCTGACAACAAAAACCGTCTTCAGTAGTAAGCTGTACTTACAAAGTCATAGAAATTTAAGGTCAATTATCACTTCCTTAATGCTGCCAAACGAAAGGCTTTATTTTTATTAAAACAAAAACAAAACATTGAATGAATAACCAAAATAATAAAAATTGTGAAGTAAAATTTTATTAAAGAAACATCAATAACAATAACTCAATTTACACCATCTAAAAAACGAAGTTTCTATTTGAAATGTATTTTGCAGCACGAATTCTAATCAAATAGGTTGCTATAGTGGTTTTGATATTGGTAACATTTCAATGTCACAACTCCGCAAGTGAATGGGCGTTCGTAGGCGAAGGCAGTCTGCTTCGATTTGAGAACATAAAATAAGCCAATGAGTGAAACACAGGAAGTTACTGCATTTTTCATTTAGAACCTTCTCAAACCGTCGAAGATGTCCGGTCCTCTTTTCAATACTTGAATGTTAATTTGTCTTGTAAAGTTGTTGCCCCAGGAACCTATCTAATTTTTATTCATCGTTTTCTTCTGAGTGAAAATTATCTGTTATCATGTCGTCTTACAAACGATTCAACTGACTGCGTTGGCTTGAAATAAATACTAAGTCTAAGATGCAGTTTGTAAAGTTTAAGTTTAAATAATATAATTGAAAAAATAACACTTTCAAAAATAAAACGTGTTTCAGAACTGAGTTATAGTGACGTACCTATAATTCGCTTAATAAAATAGAATTTTGTAACAAACCTCTCAAACTTTCATTTGCTCTTTGAAATAAGTCACTGCATTAACATTTCGCCTATATAATATAGTCTTACGTCAGTACTACAAGATGATAGAACGTTAACTTCGCCTCAACCTGTCATCATACTGCTTAACCACACAAGCTCACTCTTCAGTGAAAGCAAAAACATAATTGAACTGTACAAAAAGCGAACTATACCACGCTTATTACCTCTAATTTACTTATTAGGCGCTAAGACCACACGCATAGTGCAGTGGTCTACTTACCCGGTTATATAACTACAGGCTGCGCTGGCGCAGTATTGCGTTCGTCGCTATGCGCCAGTTGCCTAAGCTGGAACGACTATTGCAGCTTGACAATTTTGCATGCTTCATGTCTTGGGTAATTGCCCTGTAAATAGGTGTGCCTGGATCCAATCATAAGGCTTTTAAGTAGCCTAAGTAATATTGGTGCGTATGAAATTGAAAACACTTGGTCTTTTTAGTTTGCCCTGATTAAATATTTTATACGACGCTTATGGCTTCATTCTATCAACACACCGTTCACTATGAAAACCAGGTTGCTCCTCATGGTCTCATTACAGTCTCATTAGGTCTTTAAAATTGTATTTAAAATGTTAAAGAAGATATTGAAAAATAAGCTTTGAAAGTTACCTCTACCTCTTGAGGTGGGTCTACGCTAGACGAACCGAGCACGAGCGGAGCCGTTCTCGGCTTCGTCGTTCGCGGCGTCAAGTGTGGACGTACAACGAACCTGCAACGATTAAGTCTACGAACGCACTGCGAGCGCGAAGCAAATCCCTTTGTGTTCGTCAAAAAACCGACAGCCGGCGGAACGCAAACGAGCACGAACGAAACGCTCGCAGCGCGCTCGTTCGAGGCTTGTAAGTCGGTCCACATTAGACGAATTGTGTTCGGCTCGTGCTCGGCTCGTGCTCGACTCGCCTAGCGTAGACGCACCTTTGGATTGCACTGCATGTGTTGTTGCTGAACTGCAAAAGTAGTAGAACAGCTCTGTCTACATACAATATTCTATATTTTTTTAAGGTTCTTCTCGTACCAAGATTAATTGTGTCACTTACACTAGGCAGAATAAAAACTCTTTCGATCCGTTCCTTGAAACTTGACTACTGCCACAAAAAAACGTTTTTTTGCCAACAAGTACGTAGTGGAAACACTTCACATTTCAATTACTGATAAGGTTTCACCTATCTGGCAGATATGCACATTAAAAATAAATAATATCAAACATTTCCTTGTTACCATTAGAAATCTATTGTAAATAAAAAGACACTTTTTAGTCGAACTACAAGTCTTCTTCTGTGTATTGGCATGATATTATGTTCGGCAGTCGACGTCTTAAATCTTATGGTGAAACATTTGTTGCAAAAGTACTGCCAACTTTTTTAAAAATTTAAGTATACCACGTGATGTAAGTAGGTAGGTTACCTACCATTAATTTTGATACGTTAAGTAGAAAGTAACAACATTCGTAAAACTCGTGCAAAAGGTTGCAATATCATATGTCAGCATCAAAATGATATTACCTGTGTTAACAGAGTGGTTGTAGATGTATTGACGGTTTGACAAAAAGAATTGTAACAATAATAACGACAGTGTCATTGTAACGAAGGGGGGTAGGAAATTAGTGGACTGTATATCAATAGGTAAAGAAAGGTTAAATATACAAAAACGAGAGAAAACAAAGTAATAATAAAACGGAAAAACATACCAACACGGACGTAAAAGAAAGACGGACGTCACCTCGTCTAATCATGAGTGAAGCATATTATCAGCTGCCAGTTTAGGTGTGTGCGACTAACACATGCCATTGCCGTTGTCACATGGAGTAAAATGGCGTAGTTTGTAGCACCTAGTGTGTTTTAGTGAGTGTAGCAGGTCGTGTACAACAAACGAAATTGTAGCACCTTGCATGCTTTACATTTTTTAGTGTGATGTTCCGTCCGTCTTTTTTTTACGTCCGTGCTTACCAAGTCGCAGACGAAATTATAAGTCACAACTCATTAACGTCAAAAACGAGAAAATAAACAAATGACAGTCATATCTATCATAAACTGCAAAGGAGTATTTACTCTGTAACAGTAATTTCATATTACTTGCTGCGACACTTTAATCTAAAACTAGCATACCTTATTCTGAGGCGATAAGGCTGCTTGTCTAAAATCCTTCAGGCATAAGTATTTGACCTCTCTGTGATACTTATATCATTTTAATGCTGTCTGCATGCCTAAAATGTTGTCAGTTATACAATATTGTCACTACATTACTTTGACCAACCAACTATTGTATATTCCTCGTGAGTAAACAACTCATGTTATCTTTGAAGACTATAGTTAACGTGTCCTTACACAAAGGGGTTTGATTATCAAAGGCTGGATGCAATAAACGGAACAGCTGGACAGTTCCGTCGAATTATGCAGTTGTATTGTCCGAGGGACTTTGCAGAGATTACTAAACCAATCTCTGTACCAATAATGCTCAGTGCACAATACGTAATATGCCACATTTCCTTGCATAGTCTGCCACTTTAGATGGAAATCACGTCTAATATGCTTTCAAATTTTTGTTGGACTTGAATTTCACTTATGGATTAAACTAAATTGATAAGTAGATAAACTGGGAGGGGATTTTAGTTCTAACTAGCGGCCGCCCGCGATTTCGTCCGCGAGGACTAAAGTTAGACAAACATGTTTTTTTTAAATAAATTGTGACCTATGCCCTATTCAGATGTACAACTATGTTATTGCAAAGTTTCATTATAATTCATTCAGTAGTTTGTACGTTGTTTGTATGTTGAAGAGCAACACAGCACACTCATCCATCCATACAAACTTTCGCATTCATAATAATGTTAGCAGGATGTGCAAAACACTAGCTCATTAATAGGGCATAGGTAGCCGCCAAGTGGCGCCCCCATTAAATAAAAAAACATTATTGTGTCGACACTTTTTTTTTACTAAAAACGTAACGAGTCCTAAACATAACTATAAGCCGTTTAATTAATTTTTCTTATGATTTAAGTTTCGAGAACAAAATATCAAATCTATGGCTAGATGGCTGTGTGAAATAATGTCCATATTTTATTTGTATTTTCCCTCACCATCTAACCCGACGTGTCTCTGAAAAATTACGAAAGGTTAGAACAGCTGCTACGGCCATTATTTTTATTGATTACCTATGTACACAAACAGTAAACGGCACTGAACGCTTATATGTAACAGATAAGTTTAGCAGCGAAGGTCGCTAAGGTGAAGATTCGAATGGCAAGGCATGCTGCATGCCCTTGACAAGTGCCAAGAGATAACGCACAGTTTGCATAAGCCTAGTCGATTTCACACACTGCTCTTCTTTTCGTTCACTCATTGCACAAACGAATTTATTGACATCGTCGCTTTCAACAAGGTTTGAGCAATACTCACCCGATTTAAAATAGGTCTAGGACATATCCATTTTGGACCAGTTATTGCTAACGATTTGACATATTCTTTAATAGTTATTGGTACACAGCCTTAAATTAAGCAATATTTTGCCCCCCCCCTCTTGTTTTTATTAATATTTATAATATGTATTATATTTGTAATTATATTATTTTTATGATTGTAAATCTTAATCATAAACCTAAATGTTATTTTATTATGTCGCACCGCCTACTGTACTTTTCTGTTTAGCCTTATGGTTGACTGGTAGAGAATGCCTCTTTGGCATTAAGTCCGCCTTTTGTACCATTCAATGTTGTGCAATGAAGAATAAATAAATAAATAAATAAATAAAATATTAAATTAATCAACTTTTTATTATTTGCATCTAATTACATAGTGGGAAAATTATTGAAGATACTTGTTTAGTTAGATTTCGTTGATGTCTTTTGATAGAAAACAAATAAATATTATTTTTAGGTATTTATCATTACAATGAACTATTTATCAGACTTAGGCTACTTTAAATAGACACTTAGGTACCCCCTTATTCATAAAAACGAACGCATCGCTAAAACATAGTTTAAGCAATTGACATGAAAGTGACAAAGCGATACAAAAGTTAAATGTTGTTGAAGAGCTGTTTAAGTTTTCATAAATAAGTGGGTTATTATACAGAAAGTGTTCCTTCGTTTTTCCGATTTAGTATGACTATACTATCACCTCGTATAATTAAATGCCAATTTTGACGCTTTTATTAAAGTGTTGGATTGATTTAATGCAGTATGTTTTTAATTGTATCCAAAGCCTCTTAAACATTATCTGTGACAGCTGTTTATCTAATATCCGCGTATTATAAAAGACAATAGGCATAAGCTTCTGTTCAATGTAATAGTCGTATCGTATTGTGGTCGGTGACCAATCTCCCATGACAGCAAGTGGTTGACACCGTTCCAGTAGTCGTAGCGTAGCAGTTTGGTATCCCTTAAGGAAACTAGAGATAGAAGTAGCATAGTCTACTGGATTGTTTCACTGTACTACTTGTCTCGGTTCATAAGTATTGCTTGAGTAGATGTTAGTACTTCGTTGGGTGTTTTTTAAATGTTTGTTAGTGTTTACCTTGGCAAAATAGTTGCTGTTTGTTTTTTTTTTATTCAAATGGGTTTGCGTTTGACTTCAGACTCACCTGATGGTAAGCGATGACGAGGCCGAAGGTGGAACACGCTTACCCAGAAAATGCCTATTCACTCTTGCCTTGAAGACACCAAGGTTGTATGTATCCGGAAACACAGACGCAGGGAGGGCGTTCCACTCCCTAGCGGTGCGGACCAGGAAGGAAGCACCAAACCGCTTAGTTCGAACCGCTGGAAAGTCGACCACATGGGGGTGAAAGCCCTCACGGCGTCTAGTGGTCCGGTGGTAGAAAGTGGAGGGTGGGATCAGGTCATGAAGTTCCTGCGCACACTCCGAAATACACCTTATAAAAAACCGATAAACAGGCAACTTTACGCCGATGCTCCAAACTCTGAAGTTTGGTTCCAACGAGCATATCGTCACCTATCAGTCTCCTGGCCCTTCGGTCTACTGGTTTGGTTTAAATAGTTAGGTAAAGACGCCTTTGGGTTAAAGTGACCCATCTCAGTAGCAACACCTGGTTTAAGTAAGGTCACTTAAATCTGAAGGCGTACTTAGTTTTAATTGATTATCTTTTGCATAAAACGAATTCTGGTTTATGACAACACTTTCAACTCCAGAAATGCTAAACCACTTTTCACGATTTTCGATTTATTGAATTTGTCTCCATTTCGTCCTTGAATAGGCGAAAAGTATTTTAAAAATGGGAGATTTATTGGAAAATCTATTGTTTTCATCAAGCAAGTCGTAATCAGCATGAATATGTTGGTTGTCAATACTGTTTTTATTGAACTGTAATGTGACAGAACGACGTCGTCATAACTATGTTAAATATAATGTATTCAAATCATTTTCAAACGCTGGTAAATCTATACAAATATTATAAAGATGAAAGGTTTGATTTTTTGTTTGTTTGTATGAATTGAATAGGCTCCGAAACTACTTGGCAGATTTGAAAAATTCTTTCACAGTTGGAAAGCTACATCATTCCTGAGTGACATAGGCTATATTTCATTTTCAAAAAAAATAGGCATCCTTACTAAAATTACGATAACGTTAGTCCACGCGGACGAAGTCGCGGGCGGCTGCTAGTCATAAATAAATAAGCTTTAGTACGGTGTAAACTGTTACGAACCGTCAAAATGACCTGTCAACTTGTATGTCTAACAGAATTTACTAATGGCATAGTGTTAGATAAGTATCGTGCCCATGCAGTAGTTCTAGCAAATGCATGGAATAAACAAACGATGTACGGTCCCAAGCCGAGTTCACACAATCTGATTACTGGTAGATACCAGTTGCTAAAGTTCACTCAAATGAGATCGTGGCCTTATGATGAGCCCACCTGCTATGGTTTTACGAAACTATCCGTAGGTGCGCTCTGGCGTAAATTCTTTGACATAACTAGTTACTCAGTAACTAAAACTTTCAAAAAAGACTTCTTCATCAATTGTGGTTAATGTTAGCTCATAAATCAGATCACGCTGTCTGATAACAAGATTTGGTTATCTATATAAAATAACAGTTTTGTTTCGAAAATTCGTGCGTGCAATCGAAGTCGAGTTCACATATTAATGAAACGTGACATTTGATTTCGATATTTACGACTTTTTTTATAATTAGGACATATCTAAACGACCTTCAGCAAAGACTAATATAAAAGACTAAAATAAGCCGCCCGCGACTTCGTCCGCGTGGACTTAGCTGTATGTGAAAAAAGATTTTCCCGTTGAAATTTTACTGAATTTTCTTTGCTATAAACCTCACGGAGCTCGAGACCTTTCCAACGAATGCAAAACGGTGGAAATCGGTTCGTGCGTTCTGGAGTTATAGCGTAAGGAAGGAAAACCCGACTTATTTTTATATAGTAGACTAGCAGTCCCAACAGACTTCGTTCTGTTGTCAAACATTTAGTGTCACGTGACAGGTAGTAACATTTACTAAGAGGAAACTAAAATTGAGTTTTTTACTATATTCCCAGCATTTTCTCATGATTACTCACCTTTTAAACCTTCCCTCGACCAATACAAAAATTTCAAAACCAAAATTAGCCAAATCGGTCCAGCCATTCCGGAGTTTTAGTGAGACTAACGAACAGCAATCCATTTTTATATATAGAGATGAAAAATCTTGTATTTAAATTTCTTGTTCTTTGGTTTCAGGAGAAAAGATGTCGAAACCCACCTACAGCACCACAAAAGATCGAAAGAGTCATCACACTGTGCCAAGATGAAATCAAGCTGTCCATTTTAAGAGGTATGTTATCAACTTGTTAATAATTACAAGCAGTGACCCCACTCTACACATTTGGAAATGTGCAACCAACGTAAATTATAAGCCCGAGGCTTCGCCGGCGTGGATTTTGGTTTAATACAAGAAGGTTTTAAGTAAACGATGTCTTTAGATATTTTAACGTTTGTCCATCCTTTTAAGCTTCTCGTTTAAATTTCGTTTAATCGATGCAAAATTTCGCTTTTATAAATTTACAGAAGGAACAGAACAAATCAAAAAACCTTTAACGAAGTAACGTTTCATCAAAATTCGTCAGTTCCTTTTTGCGTGAAGGAGTAACAAACAAACATACAGTCCTACCAACTTATCTGTGAACTGAAAGAGGACGACACCGTCGATTCAGTATTGCTAATTTAATATAAGGTGCCCAAAATTGAGTAAGTTTTAGAAGTAGGTAATTTGTCATAAGAAATAAGTATTAAATAAAAATAATGAAATTAAATATTGTAATTATTTATAAATAAAAAATAAAATAAAAATATATCCTTCAGGATTAAAAAATGGCTTTATTTGGAAAGTGATCCAGTGAAATGGAAATCCTGCAGATATTAAGGTTTGATAGCTAAAACAGTTAATAGAGAGATAAACTAGAATCTGGGAAACTTATCAATCATACTAAATGTTCCACACTTAAAACTTTCATTCAATGTGATTTATGTACCCTCCCTGCATCAGGTACCTGGTACTATTTGCTGGTTTTAGTTGAGACCGTACCTAACCCCTTACAACGATATATTAATAATAATTCGCAGTGATAAGTACCTAATGGATGTAATAAAAAAACAAATTGCTTTACAAATATTTATTAAAAACCAGATTAACGGTAATGATCTTTAGATGAACCTGCACTACCGACATCATCATCGCTGTACTGTGTAATTTATTTCTGTCTTTAAGACCTCTAGAAGGTTTTTAACAGTAGGCACCTCGTTTTCAGCAAAATCAAATTCATGTACTCCCCTCCGTATAACTCCTATGTCAAAATCATCAACGTGTATGATTCCACTTCTATCCTTCCTTGCCTGGTGTCCGAATTTTAGTAACAGTGTCTTCTGCTGCATGCCCCTCTGTATCTATTTTTGAAATGAGTCCTTGACTCACACCTGAAACAAAGGATTATTTTATTTCATCGAAATTTGAAAACCGGCAGGTTAGTTGGCTCACCCATTTAACAGGTAACATATAAGATGTGCGTTACTTTTGGGTTAACCTACAGTAAGAATATATATGTCACCGGAAAATAACAAGAACCGTAAATTTATAAATTTCCTAGGAAATTTATAAACTTTCGTAGGATTCTAAACGAGAGATAAATTGTATTATTTTACGCTCTCATTTCCGGAAATTTATAAACTTTCGGAACGCATCCGTAAAATAATAAGAGGGCGGTAACCAAACGCCATGTGCGCTCTGATTGGTCGAATAAGTCACGTGTCATTCCTCTCCTCCGCCATTTAATTTTGGTTGAAGGCCGGTTTCAATGTTTTATAATTTGTTTGTAAGAACAATTCATCTTCATGTTCATTGTATAATTTGCGGCTGACTCTCCGGCGATGAGAAACACCGATAAAAGATCTAAGCAACCCAGATAACGGTTGTATGATCGCTTCTTACCACGATGGGTGATCCCTCAGTGAAATGCGGGCTTCTGAATGATCCGTTCGTTTACCGTAGTGTGCCTCTGACTACCCCATTTGGGATATGATCGAGATGGTATGCCATGTTTGGTATGTTATATTTTATAAGTGTACCTATTTAATTTTTTTTAAAACTTTTTGATATCGTAAAACACGATTTCTGCTGTTTTATTTTGATTAAGTAGGGGTTATCAGCCTATTAATTGTGAAAAGTAACCCGTTAAACCTACCCAGTTTTAAAGTCAAAGTCCAGTCAGGTAGGTATTCGAAACTGATAAATATACAGTTTGGCAAGTCTGATTGTACCATAATCTACGAACACAAGCATTGCTACTGTCAACATCGACCAATCAGAGGGCAGTGTGTTATTTTCCGTAATTCATAAAAGCGTAAAATTAAAAGCTCTTCTGTGATTAGTCGAACCGTTTAGAATCTTACGAATACATATCCGTAAGTTGATAAATTTACTGCGAGTCCTCGCAAATTTATAAATTTACGGAAATGTAAGCGTAAAATAATAAAATTTATCTCTCGTTTAGAATCCTACGAAAGTTTATAAATTTCCTAGGAAATTTATAAATTTACGGTTCTTGTTATTTTCCGGTGACATATACAAATATTCCGTGGACTTAAATATTTGGTTTAGTATATAGGTATTTATGAAAATGAAGTTGACAACACTAACCTGTTGCAGCCGTAATTCGTTTGTATATTTTGGTAAATGGAATAATCGGAGACCTCGCCCGAGCTTCTGCTTTGAAAAAGGTTTCAACCTTAAGAATAATGTTTCGAGCATCACTTTTAATGGCTTTCGGCATATTCAACTTCATAAATTCCGAAATATCACAATAAAACAACCATAGTACTCAAAATTAGTTGACACGGACAATCAAATGACATTTCAACATGGCGGTCGTAGTTCCAAATTTCGCCATTTCACAGATAAGTTGGTAGGTCTGTACATCCATATTCTTCACAAACTCTTGCGCATAAAATACTTTAGGTAATGTTTTACGATCTGAGATTATCATTTTGGTTGATGTAAAACTCGTGCAATGGAATGTAATGTTGAGGTGAGCACTTGTTTATGAATCTTATCAAACGGATCAATTCAAATATTTTTTCCTAAGTAAGTTTTTTTCTATGCCTAGACTGTGTGTGCATTCCATTTTGCGAAACCCTACATTACGAGTATGTAAAATTTGGTACGAGTAGTTGAAACTATGTTCATTGCTAGTAACTAGGTCAAACCTGTAACAAAGATGTATTTGATACACTAGTTGTTAAAAGCTAACACAGGCTGATAAAAAGCAATTCTATTTTGCTTCAATTACCTTTACTCAGTAAAAAGCATTATTACCCCTGTTGTCTACTGATATATTATTTGCATTAAAAAGCGATCAACGGCGAGAAAGTGGACTACGGTTCAATGTTAATAAACCAGTTCCGACCGCATCTGGGTTTACTCTTGATAATTACTATCTTTTGTAAACCTTGGATCGTTAGTCTAGTTATGTTTTATTATTGTTTTGGCATTTTCCATTCAGTATCAGTAGTGCAGTTAGAGTAGTAGTGTTAGAGGTGGATGCCTATAACATTGATGAAATCACCCTGGCTCATAGGGTAAATATACCAGAAAGATTCGGCCGGTCTATTGATGGTCTCGGTAGCACAGTGGTTAGTGCAGTCACCCGGTTTGCGAAAGATGCGGGTTCGATTCCTGCCTGATGCCAACATGGCCGATTGAGTCTTGAAACTTGAAAGGCGAGCATAATTATAACTTAAAAATCATGGATTATTTTTCAAAACAGTGCCAATTTTAGTAGCGTAAAGGCGTTGTATAATAGTGATTTTAATGTCAACATAGTGATATTTCCCGTAAAACCGATCGACCGTAATCTAAGTAAAGCAACTGAGACATTATGTCACATTCTATTCTCCACTTGCATAACGCGCTCTATTGTTCTTTAGAAGCACGTGGTAACTTTCTCGCACCTGTCAGATGATGTCGGTCATCGTCTCTAGTTGTACATTCATCACATATCAAAAGATGCAATATTTGGTATCCAACTAAAACATAATTTCTGCCATTATACCCCGAATTCGCAAACGATAGTCAACGCTAAGGACGCGCTCACGCTCATGCAGTCCCTTTTGGTGCTATTGACATTTTACGTTACAGCATGAGCGTGAGTGCGTGCTTAGCTTTGATTGACGTTTGTGAATTCTGCGGTAAGTTCCACTGTAGTCTGTGCTTCAACGCAAATATGAAATGATGCGGGCAATACTTCAAAACGCAGGCTTGGAACTGATTATTGGAAAGCAGAATGATAGAGAAGATACAATCTCTCATCATTATGATCATCTAATGATGATTGATGCATCTCGTCCACTTATGATGATAGTTATAGCCAATTCGCTTTTTTTTCTTCAAGAGTTGATCAATTATCGATGAATAAGGTTTATGCACTATTTCGAAAGTCAATATCACATCCAGCTAGAAGCATCAAAAGAAAGTTTATTACCCACATCTAGCTCCTAATTGCAGCAGTGTTAGCAACACTGGAGTTCTCGATCTAGCGAGCAGCGGGGTCGAGCTAG
Source organism: Udea ferrugalis (assembly GCA_950022985.1). Lineage (NCBI taxonomy): Eukaryota > Metazoa > Arthropoda > Insecta > Lepidoptera > Crambidae > Udea > Udea ferrugalis. Next base: position 4,545,221 of record OX465521.1, read on the forward strand.
TCAAGGTCATGCGCAGTGAAAGTATACTGTGCACGCGCAACTGTACGCAACGTGCCGGCCGCACGCGAAGGTACCGGCTGATGTGCCGCACTTTCGGTGAAGGGACTACTTGACTGACAGCTTGTAAATAATTATTTATTCTTTATTGCACAAAATTACAAAAAAAAAGTACAATTGGCGGACTTAATCATAAGAGGCATTCTCTACCAGTCAACCGCAAGGCTCAACAGAGAATAATTATGTTTGCAAGGCATTTATTGGTTGCTTAAGAAAGTCCACAACAGTAAAATTAATAAAATTGTTTGTTACCGACGCGTACGAAACTTTTTACTGTCAATCTGGATCGTAGATTTATTTAACAACAACAGCACCTTTTTTTGTAAATGTTAATTAAAAAGTTCTGAAAGCCCTTCAGAGAGATGGACCGATGAGCTGAAGACGGTGGCTACGATGGTTGGATCGATCTGGATTTGTAAGGCTCAGAACCAGTTGTTATTTCGTATCCAGGCAGAAAAGCCTATGTCCAGCGGTAAACTGGTAAGGGAACCCGTCACTTGTCCGAAATTCACTAGTCCGAATTTCATTTGACTGAAAACTATTGACCAACATTTCATTTGCCAGATATATTGTTTGACATATTTTCAACTCGTCGAAGTATCTTTTGACATAAGTGTCGTTGTACCGAACTACGTTAAACCGAATTTCAGAATAAACTTTTAACTATAGCCCGAAGTCTTTTTTCAACTTTTTTTATTCACCAGATGACTTATTTGGCATATGATCACTTTGCCTAAATCACATTTTACCAAATATTACAAGCCCACAGCTACTGTATGATAACGTTCAACGTTTCGTTAACGTCGATTTTCAATCCGACTCAGTCAACCCCGACACCACGTGGTATTTGTTTTGCCCTACCCCAAGAGTGTTATTTAAAAGCGCGTGGGCATGAAGGGGCGAGGCGGCCCGCGGGCAGAGGAGCAGGTGGCTATGAGCGAGGCGCCACGGCTGAGGCTGAGGCAGCCGAAGCTGCGGTGCTGAGCGAAAGCCATCTGCGACGATTAGCACGCGAGGAACCGCCGGAGCCCCATTATGCCGGAGCCGTGACAGAATTCTTGTGTTTTCCTTAAACTTGCATGTTGATTACTTGCATGCTGTTTGCCTGCGTACATTCTATCAATTTCCTTCCAAATCCTTGTCTGTTTTTACGCTGCTTGCATTAAACCCGTAACTTTTTTATAATCGCTTGGTAAACTAAAAATATGGCAATCAAAACTGTGGTCTAATGATTGTTCTGAAAAACAATACTTCGGACAAGTGTCATTTCGGCCAGTCATCACTTTGGTAAAACGTTTTGTGGCCTAATGAAACGTCTTGCAAACGAAAAAAAAACAGTTGATAATTGGTCAACTGATACAGTGGCAAACGTCATTTCGGGAAAATGAAAAAAATGCCGAACGAAAAAAACCGAAACGTTTTCGGGAAAATGAAATTCGGGATAAGAAAACTCGGTCTTATGATAGGTAACCACTGGTAGACTGATGTTTCTCTTCCATGTTAAGTTTTTAAGGAAAATGTGCTTTCAAAATAACGTCTAGCTTTATGGCCCAGCTATGTTAATATTGCTAATATAGGCCGATATAACTCAGCCTAACTCATAAATTAGTATTATGTTGTAGCCTTGTCTCGGTTCACGAGATGCTAATAACAACAAAAGGTTACTTACTTGTCAAGATCGATCGTTTTTAGAACACAATAACGCACGAAAAAGTTACTAGGTTGATGTCAACAGAAAATTGTAAGATATATCGCAAGACGAGACTTTAAATGTAGATTTTATTTAATCAAAAGCAATGCTTAAGGATGACGTATACTACATAATAATAAGCTTTGTAGTTCATCAACAGTTTAAAGTGGTTTTACGAAATACGTCAATCTTATCATAGAAAATCCGGCTGCTTAGTTTGGGTATGGCTTAATTTCTTAGAGCAGTCGCCCTTATTGCTAAATTTTCAAACTATGCCTGATTTCTAAATTTTTTCCAGTGTTTTTATTTAATTTTTTGACTAGTTGACCCTACGTTCAATATCTCTTAAGTTTTCTAGTTTATCCTCCTTGCCCTGCCAATAAGAACCACAACGGTCAATATAAGTAATTATCTCTTAAGGTGCAGTCGTTCTGTAGTTATGCGCCTTAAATAGCGTTCTTCCTCAGAACCAGTGTATGAAAATGCGAAAAAACTTAAAGTTACTAAGTATGGCCCACAATCTAGAAAAGTGGGTTAAAAAAGACAGGATAGTAAAAATAGACTGCAGAACTATGTTCTTACATCTCAGATACAAAAAACTTTACCATTTTCAGTGCACGTTTTCGCGCTTTCTCTGAAAATAGCTGAAATTCATCACCAGACCAAAACAATAACGGTATTCGTGTCAAAATGTGTACCATTCTGTCCTCACACGAGGCTGACAATGGACGAGACACCGATCGGTCTTAAAAGGAAGGTTGTAACGTAACTGTATTACTGAGATCACTTCTGACTCATAAGTGGACTGTTCGGACGTAGGTGGGCAACTAGCATACTCGTAGGTTTAACGTTTTCCGTAACTTTAGCTATTGTTCGATTTCTGTGTGAATTCAATACAGGTGACTTGAATTAGGAATCTATGAATCGCCCCACCTCACCCTACTTTAGATTTTGTTTTGTAAGCTTTATCAGCTGCTAATGCTATCTAAAAAAAAACAAGTTCTCGTTTTGTTTTAGTGGGTTTCAAAAAACCTACTTAGACGTCTTGGATAATTATGCCTAAATTAAGATAAGTATTTCACTACGTAAAGTTTGTAAAAAATAATGTCTGAATTTAGTTTTTTTTACTATTCAGTTCTTTAGTTTTAATCTGTGCAAAGTATTTCAAAAGCTACTAATTATTTTGCAAGTGTATCTCATTGAGTCGCTACGTACCTATAAAGGTGACACTTGGTCCTGAAACTTGGCGTATTTTTTTTTAAACTGCTTTGGCTCACACCCATCGGTCATAATCAGCTAATTCATTGAAACCTGATTTAATAACCTGGTAAAGACACAAAAAATCTCAATTACAAGATACACCTCAGCCCCCAAAAGGGCAGGAAGGCTCTTGTCTTGAATACCTGCGACATTTTTTTACATTATTAGCAGTACTTAATTAACTTACGCAATAGCCCTTAATGACACCTATTTAAGGTAAAAAGTGTTGTCATTTCGTCGACTTACAGGGAAAAGTCATTACGTTAAGATTTTCGTAACAAACTTTCTTGAATTAACGGTGATTTGGTTTTTAACTGTTACTATGTGATCAGTCTTTCAATAACTAACCAACTGTGTTAACAAATCAATTAATAATTTCCTCAAATAAAATCACACAATGCTAGTTCAAGTGGAATGGCTGGATACAATACAAGCACAGCAATTTCTGAGTAAATATATTCTTGAATACTTTACTGTAGGTAACCGACTGGCCCGTTAACGGGTAGGTGTCCCATCCCTAAGCGCCTAGGTAGTTGTCACCCAGACCCTAAACGTATGGACAGCCGTTTCGTTTGTTCTAAATATCGATTTTCTATAGATTTATGTAGTTTGTTAGTCTTACCGCCAAATTGCTGCTCAGTTTAGGCGCCGGCTGATCTTGACGTAAAGTCTAATTTTATTTAAATTCCTTTCCTAACTGTCAAATACATCCCATAGCAACTTAAAACTAGTAATATTAACAACTATTTCCAATCAAATCGATTACGACAAGTAAAAGCAAACCTTCCAATTAACTCCTTACGTAAACCTAATAAATTCTGTACACTATTCTCAGTCATAGGCACATCGCAAGCAGCGACAGAGTGCAATAACGTTTCCAGTGACCCATATACTAGTTGCAGTTGCATAAGAGTTGCATAAACGCATACGATGAACGCGCATGTCCATTGAACTGTTACCGAGTTTTTACGAAATTGTTTCACGCAGACGTCTTCATTTGAGTGCATAATTACTTAATTAGACAGTAGAAGAGCTGTGGCGACACTGTTTGGTTGGATTGGCCACCTAAATTGTACATTAGGTCTAAATTGCCTATTATTGCCGCTCAGTAGCGCCCTCGTGAAGTAACACATCATATCGTGGTTAAGTAAATAAAGGAGAATCCTTTGTAGATTTTGTTACCAAGATTTACGAGTATGTTTGAAAACTGCTATTTTTATCCAGCTCATTTCTAATCTGCTGTATTGTCACCAAGCCACAGACGGCACCTTTGTTTATTATGTCAACGTTATACTTCAACGCTTTGTTGATATTATGTTGGTTATGAGGTTCAACCTACTCGATAGCCAATTTGTGGTCGTGACCATACATTATTAAACGGCAGGTGTCGGAACCTAGGATAAATAAAATGTTTATTATTCCTATGTGTACGGGTGTTTCTATCTATTTATCACTTAAGTCACGTTGGGTGTTTCACGCCCGAATAAATATTATAAGACGACTTATAAATAACACACACAAGATTGTTGTTTAAAAAAATATTCATCAAAATAAGCCTGTTGCAGTCCCCTGCTGGACATAGACCTCTTCTATTACACGCCACTGAAATCTATCTTCAGCTGCTCGCATTTAGCTCCTGCCAGCCATCACTCCACCTTGTCAGACAAGGTGGGGTGATGGACGTCCTACACTACGAAAAAAAAATTTATGAAAAAAAACAGTTTTAAAATTGACGAATACGTAAGTGAAATGCTTTCTAATAATTAAAGTATAGTTTTAATAATATTTGATACTTTACTACTTAAGATAATAATTAAACCTAACTAGTGAAACTACCAATGTAGCCTCACTTATACTATGTTTGGCTCCATTCCAAGTCTGCAATTACTATCGGCATGGAACTATCGGCTGTGCAATAAAGGAAATTTGGCCAATAAGAGCTAAATGTCGCTTCCTCCGTGAGGCAAGAGGATATTGTAACACGGCCTGCTGGGTGCGGACGATATTTCGATGTGCATTTTCGATATTTTCCTATTTTAACCAATTATGATTGAAGATAAAAGTTTACTACAAAGGAGCATGAATTCTTCGGTATTCAGGTTGAAGTATTTAATTACGTTAGCAACATATAAAGTGACTTTTAATATTGCACAAATATCTCCCGTTTTAAGTTCAAATTAGTACTGGGTGTAGTCAAATATTATTTCTTGTAAACATCATGATTATTGATTCCGTAAGAAGCTTTATGAAGAAAAGAAAAAATGCAGAGTTAGTTAGATAAACAAAACGCAAGGTGGCAGAAAAAATACACTTAAATAATTATTCCTTTCAATACAATAATTATTAATTACTGAATAATAGTGATTGAAGTTTGATACTTCCGCAGAGCTCGTTTCTATTAAATCATAATACAAATGATCATATAATATTAAAGGTCAACCGAAAAAATTAGGCTAAGTGTTGAAGGACTTAACTAGACTCGTTGACGTAACATTTCGTGATGAGGATTTAACTAACACTCAGTTAAGAAAAATAAAACAATACTTTACATCCTAATTCAACAAATTATTAAATTCAACATGATTCACAGCTACTCATAATTTTCAGGGCTATTTTACCAACATAATTAAGTTTAAAATATATTTCCGCCTATGTAGTACTCTGCTATATGTATACGAAAAACAATTTATTTATTTAATTACAGTCAAAACTTTTGTAAATTATCTTCTTTTATGAACTCCATACTAATTAAGTACAATGTTGTTTTCTTCTGGTATTTCTAGCTTTACCTTGTTTTGTATTGGTACTAAAAATAAAAAAGCTTTTGGAAATAGGAAGCCCCGTTCATACCCCTTCGAAAGTCCTTGTTGTGTGAAGTTAAAATATTTTAGAAATTAAGTGGGCATCGTTTTCTTCAAATGACCCTGAAAATGGGAGGGATTTCAAATTAGTGATAAAGTGTTTCAGGGTTTTCTGATTTGCACATTTTAAGTCATTGACAGCAGCTATGAATGTGAGTTTGGTATATGAATAGGGAATATGCACTTGAAACAGATGAGCGTCATATAATTTTTTTGAGTAGTATTTTGAATTCTTATTACGTCTCTATCAATATTTCCTAATTTTATATCTTTGTAGATGTAAAAATAATCATTGAAAAGTGCAAAAAAATGTGGGAAATTCAAAGTGGTTGAAACAGAGTGGGTCGAGTGTGACGTCACAGTCCAGGCATATGTCACTGTCAAAAGCGCGACAAAAAGAAGAATTCAACAGTTTGTAGGTTACATTTGTGTTGTCATAGACTCGCGTGACGTCCAAGTCCATGACAACGGAGGGCGCCATATTGGCGGCGTTTGAAACGCTTGAAAAAGATTGAAATTTGTAACACTTTATAAATATACTACTTTTTACATTTTTGGTGATGAATATCATTGATCAGTCATAAAACGATATAAGCTATCATAAAAAATATAAAAAAGAACAGTGCATAATTCCCTTTTCCTCGGTTTATCGCCATATGCTATGACAATGGCTGAAAACCAGGATTCTACTGGGCATTCCCACAACAGAGCTTTTCTTTCTGATTCGGTGGCTGATTAAGTACATTAAGTTACAGAAATTAAAGATAGGAATATTTATCTCACGTTCTATTCCTACCTGCATTTTGTTACTGTATATTTAATAGACCCCCAAATTAAGAAAAAAAAGCTTTCTTGAGTAAATGCCCTACTAATTACACCGGAAACGACATAATCAAAAGCATGTCGCATGAATTTGATTCGTCAGATTTTTAATTTTCTTGAACTGCCTTGCCCTTTCAAAAATGTCCATGTTACCCACAATATAACGTCCTTTTTCACCAATATGACAGTGTGAACGTCCCCTAAGGTATAATAAAAAACAAAACCTCCAATACGGACCGAAAGTGAACGTACGAGGCATGTAGGCAGTAAACTGCTTCAACCGGGTGCCGAGAATCCGTGACGGGCATGTCCTAGATACTGATATCTGGTTCTGGCGTCTTCTGTTTCGTGAAATATCGCATTTGACGGGATATACGAGTTCAGGATTGTTCCTGTTTTACGATTTGTTGTTTGTGAATACGAGTGTTCTGTTGGTTACGTAATACTTATTAAATTTTCAATAAAGTACAGTAAATGAAGTGTGGTTATTAATTAAATGAGTCGATTCTATTGACTGTAACATTTCTAAGTTCTTACTCAATAAAGGAATCCTAGAATAATCCTGAAGCTAATTGGTTAAATTATCAAGCGGTATCTAAACTTGCATCTTTCACACACCGAAAAAAGCTCTCCCGAATTTCATTAATTATTGTGAATGAAAAATAACAGACACAACTAAATAATGGGATAAATACTTAGTAATATCGCACTTTCGCTGCACAGAATCTGCTAATACGTAGGCCTCGTGAGTTTCCCCCAAAAAAAATATTGAGCAAATGGTTGGCGCGGGCTGTAGGGCAGTCGCTAGCATAAGTGCGCAGACCTCTCAAATTGGAAAAAAGCTGATGCAATCGACGGCCAACACCTTGCATGTGGTATAAATTATTGTGTTCCATTTTTATGGATACGAGTATATCGGTGATATTGCATTCTGGCAAAACGTACACTGTTTGGAACATTTGAAGAATGTTTACCTAATAATCACATAGCAAACCTGGGTTCGCATAACATAAAAATAAACTAAAATAAGGTACTTTTACTGATTCAGAGAAGCATCACGGTCGTCTCGTTTGGAGATCGCTCATCTACAATAAACTGCAATCATTTAGTGATTAACTTTACGATGCGATTTTTATTTATACTTTTAGCGCCGCTTGCTGTAAAGTACAGTCGAGACCAACTCAGGGCTCAATGTGGAGTCCAAAACGTCTCGCGTTTAAGTTACTACTTACGCGCGGTGGTGCAGTCACCCGGTTTGCGAAAGATGCGGGTTCGATTCCTGCCTGATGCCAAGACGACCAGATGTCTTTTTTTGGTTTTCAGGTCTTTAGTAAAGATACTGCATGGAAAATGCCAAAAACAATAATAACCAAAGCCATATTATTATGTACTCTTCTTAGCGACATTTTTCATGAAACATAACATACATAATAGTGGACCAACTCGTTTGGGATAATTTTGGATAATATGTCACTCCCAAACGAGTTGGTCAGATTCTCATTGATTGTTGCCGTCATGGTGAACGGAAAATTCAGCAGCCCATATTTCGCCAACTAGGCCGAGCATAGGCTCGAGTTTATAGCAACAAGCTCTATGTTTACGACGGTACCCGTTTCGCTTTACATGTGGTTGACTGTACTTATGCATAATTCGATTTAAATGATAGCTTTTAATGGATTCCTAGGCACTCAGGGATAGATCAAGTGTCTTAACTCTAGCTCAGTTTTGAATTATTTGCGCATTAAGAACGAATTTATCAATATTTAAAGTTCATAGCTCAGCAGTGCATTTATTTTGCTAAGATTTTTATAACTATTTTTCTATTTCTCTCAGTCTGACGGACCGTTTTTCTCAGTGTTAATCAGTAGGTATACATTTTCATAATCGTTTCCTGACAACATGGTATGTTGAAAGACAACTGTTTAGAAGGATAAGCTGACCTAGCTTTTACTGTCCTAAATGTTTTCTGGTATAGTTGTCGTATGTAAGAACCGACAAAAAAAATGTATGAAAAATGTTTGAAAAAAAACCAATAGTTAAATCCAGCTTTTGTACCATATTTTTAATAATGAGAATGGTTGAAAATGCTTTCTACAGTTAGTACACTGTACATGTTTTGCAGTTTTGCGGGACATCATTTAGTTTGAATTTGTAAGTGTTGTTGTTCTTAATGAATAAATAAAAACATTCTGAAAGTATGAATATCGTGTTTCCAGAGGCCCTGGACGTGATAAAGGAGGAGCACACTATGCCGGCGCAGCGCAGGCGCAACAAGCGGGAGGTGCCCTTCACACACGACGAGAAACGGATCGCTGGGGTACGTATCATAAACGGCCTATATCCGTCCCACTGCTGGGCACAGGCCTCACCTCAACTACGGGGTTTCGCGAGGCATACTCCAACACGCGGGCTTAGTGCGGATTGTTAGAGGAGTTTAAGGTTAGTGAGCAACCTTAATGTCAGATGTTATCAAGCCGCTTTAAGGCCTCTGACTAAGCTTAACGACTGACACAAACTGAACTTAGGCATACATATTGGGACTCTATCGCCGGCTTCGGAAGATTTTTCCTTGAAAGAACCTCTACAGTTACTAGCAGAGTCTTCAGGTCTAGTGAAATTAAATATGAAAGTGTTTTTGCTTAAAATCATTTATTTAGCTTAAAGTTTGTGACTTACGAAAGAAACAGAATAGTAAAACAGATGCTCTAGAAGCACACTTTAAACTTGCTAGAAGCAAAGAATAAGTTCAGAGTAGATAAACAAATGTAAGAAAGCTCATATCAATACCCATGGACATAGAAATAATAGTCTTACTATAGTACCTAATAATAAACAGTGAAATGTCAAGTCTCTGAACTAGAGAGTGTAAATAACGTGATACTTATCGTTTCCATTGTTCCAGTGTCTCCTGCAATGCGTTTACCGGAAAGTGAAAGCTGTAAGTACTTCGACACTTGTACTTTTACCGACCTTACATGTTACCCACTTACTACAAGTGGAATATGGAACTCGTACTAGCTCCGATAGTTGCAGAAATATGTGGTAGCTATCACTTTTGCTATGGGGTGGCGGCGTAGGGCGCGACGTGGTGGTTGTTTTCAAAACTGCCTTTTAAACATAACATACGCCAAAAGCGATTTCAAAATCTGCCAAATGTTGAACATAACATACGCTCACCACTATATCCCAAAAGAGATAGCTATAGGCACACTAATTGTTGCCTTCATGGTGAACAGAATAATCAGAAGCCCATATTTCGCCGAGTGAATTTTGAGCCCAACGTGGTAAGAAGCGAGCTTACCCATGTTGATCGTGTTGATTGGTTGCTGGGTTGATTGGTGGTATTTTCCATTTACAGAGTTAATAAGTAGCAAATTCTATAACGAACACAAAATAATTACTTATCCGAGTCTTGAACTTCTGATGTTTTGTAAAAAAACAGCAGGCACGAGTAACTACTCCCGTGTTTTTTATACAGAACTGTTTTCACAGCATACCATGTACAAATGTTAAGTTTTTAAAATTAAAAAACCAAGAATTACAATACCTTTAATTTATTACGCATAAAAGTATTAAAAGTAGTCATGATGCAAAATTATTTATTGTAAAATACGCCATTATTAAACCCTAGTAATATTCCCATAAATGCGAGCGAGGTCGCTCCTTTTATTGACAGACGAAAAATAATCACAAAAAAATAATTTAAATCGAGTTTTAATGCTTTATGGTTCTGTCACAACCTGATTGCTCCAATTTGTTAACTATAAAACATGCGGGCAAAGTCGTAAATTTGAAAAAAGAAAATTCGTTGCCTATTTGTTACTCAAGAAAAAATCCCTTCAACATAAATATTACAGTCATAAAAGATCGCCCGAACACGCAGAAATTTGTATTTTATTTTTCAAGTAGTATAAGCACAAATTGGTATTCAATTTAAGTGCAAAATCCTATTCGAGGCCTTGTCGAGTATATGTCGAGCTTTTCAAAGGTTTATGATTTTATTGGATCTCTGTGCAGTGTCTCTTTGCAGGCACTGGAAATTTAAATTTACCAGACTGACGGATTAAATCTATGAAAAAGAGGGTTTGATATTATGATATTGTTGGGGCAGCAATGCATTTAAGCCAAGTACCAGTCACTATTGATGTTAGAAGTGCATTTAAGCAACGATAATGCTTGCTTACCACTTACACTTTTATAAACATAGTTCTACAGGAATGACCTTAACGCGAATGCGTGCTAAGAAAGATTCATCAACTAGGTTTGCTCTGTTGGCATGCTAATAACATGGTAATGAAGTAGGTCTTCTTATCGCAGCTAACCTACTTTACCTGCCCCTACAATTACATCTAAACATATTAGGACAAACAGGTTTTTATTGGTCTTTTTTCCGTCTCAAGTTTTACTGACTGATTTTACTGATCCTATTATACCTATTCAATCAACTGTAGTTATTACCCCAATCTTAAACACTTGAAATGCATGCTTTAATGAAGGTGTTATCTAAATAGGGGTAATTTTTGAAGAGGCAAATGGGTTTTTTATCACCAAAGACGTTCAAGAAATAGGTACGTCATTTATGTAGAGCTACATTTTTTTTTCTCCCTGGTTGGTGACAGATTGAATAACTTGTTGTAAAAGCAGTCGCCCGGTTAGCGGAAGGCGCGGGTTCAATCCCCGTCTGAAGCCAAGACCAAATACATTTTTCTGGTTTGTTTTGAATTGAAAATGCGAAAGAAAACTAAAAACTTGTGAGTTGTCGACTATTTAGATTTTTTGGAACATAGAGTCACCGTAAATTTTGATTGTTCAAGCCATAATATTTTAAGCCTGAAAGATGAATTAAATTATTCGTGTTTTATGCGGCCTCAAAACTTTTTTACTTAAAAACTAAATTGGGTAGTTTTTTTACACAATGACCGTGAATAAGCGTGGGGATCGCTTGACGATTAGCGGCGAGTGAAACACTAAGTTGCCGACCCCTGTTGGAACCTTTCCCCCTCTGCAAGAAATTATCTTAAGGTTTCGTGATACAATAAGCATCTAATTTAGGTTCATGGTGTTGGATTTTAGAGGCTACTGAAATGCTCTCAGATATAAGTACCTAGTCCTTTTTATTACATTAGGTTATCAGTGTAGGCTGATTTTTAATTATTGATTCATGGAGCATAACACATTAATTAGTTTTACACCTTACAGATACATTATTTAGTTCAAATAACCGGCAGCGGACGTTGCTTAAGGCCTAGTTAGTTATATATTGAGTTTCAGTCGAACTGTGTGAACAGAGTTACCTAAATTATTAGCTATTTAGTCACTTTTAGCTGTCAATGCTACAGTGGGGGCACAGTTAGGTTGTCATCAAAGTCAAGCAATTTGCAACAATGCAACGCAACAAGAATGAAAGACACAAGGCGATACAAAAGTTAACGTGTTGTTGAAGCGCTGTTTAAGTTTTTTAGAATAAAGGGGAAGTTACAGTGGTAGAAACAATCATTGCAAAAGCCTGAGGAAGATGGCGATTTAGAAAGGTAGAAAAAAGTCTGAGAGGTATTTTTGTGAACATAAAGGTTTACAAAGGCTGGAAAAAGGAATCAACAGCACCAGAATGATGTGACCGTTTTTCAGCTTTTTTCGTGTTTTTTTTTTTTTTTTTTATCCGGAGGAAATGTCTTTACGCATACCCCTCCAATGGGGGGCGGACGGGTTATGTGGGACTCACCACTGGGGAGGTGACACCCAGTGGCATACCCACTAAAAACTCCGGAACTCCCTCTCATCGTCCATGTTGGGGGAACAGCGGTTACTGGCACGAAGCTTGCTTCCTACGCATTCCCCCGGACGGAGCCCGCCTTAGACGGCGGGCAGGAAGCGACCCCCCCTTCGTGGGGAGGGGCCAGTAGGGACAGCCGAGGGCGTCGAGCCGTCCCTATCAGGCAGTGGAGCGGGCCCGTGCAATGCCGGCGCGGGTCCCCCCGTACCGCGTGCCGGCTGGCCTACTCCACGGAGAGATTGGGGACGATGGGCAACTGTTCGTCGTCTCCCCCCTCTCCTTGCCCTGCGGAGTGCATCAGCGCCGGGATCTTGCTCCCGCGCGCGCTCCGCGGCCTCCTTCTCTGTCATCACCTCCTCACAGAAAGTGGTGACAGCTCTCCAGGCTTCTTCACTGGCCAGCATCTCCAGCACTATGCTCGGTAGGCTCAAATCTTGCCCGACTTGAGCGACCAATACGCTGCGCTGCGGGGCCCACTTCTGACACACCGCCAGGGTGTGGTGGGCCGTATCCTCCGCAACCGTTTTTCAGCTAACATAACCCCTATTCTTTACAACGACCGTTACTAACGCAAAATGTTGACTAAATAAGATTAACAGCACAAGACAGATTATTATTTATTTATTATGAACAACAAAACTTACATATTCAAACTAAATGATGTCCCGCAAAACTGCAAAACAGTTTGACTGCAGGATCAGCGAGTTAACTTACATACTTAAATCACAAATTATAAATAGATATACTTACACTAAATCATCAAGACTAAGTATTTATTAGGTTATTTAAATAACCTGCTCTTTAATAATTTCCAGGTGGACGGCTACGGATTCCCGACCCTGGAGGGTCTTGTGGGGCTGTACTCTGACGGCGTGAACGAACGAGGCTACTTCATGGCGGTGCTGGAAGCCTCCCGAGAGTGCCTTATGAGGCACCACGACTTGTTCTCTAGGACAGTTCCAATGGGTGAGGAATTCACGTGAATTTTACCTTAAAATGTATCTGTAATATATATATATGTAATGTAATGTATCATTCTTATCAACAGACAAACGCATGACGTTCACTACTAAACATAAGCTTCCCCCGTGGATTTCCATTAAAATGTATTCTTACTACATACTTAACTAATTGTTACGAAGAGGTAGAGTTTAAAGATTAGTTTTTAATAAATCTTTTAAAATGGATCCTCAAGAGGAACAATAAGAATTAAGCTAGCAGCAATTTTTATTAAGTAGCTTGGCCAAATTAGGTTGCAAAAAACAAATTTAAAAAAGTGCCTCTGATGGATATTATTGGCCAATAATTTACGCAGATTGTTAACACGATGAAAATAACGGATTGCAAAATGTTTGATCGATGGAAAGGATGTGTGAATTGCTGACTGCCGTCTGAGGCTGATCAGTTGATTTATCTTATACTACTTCTTAGATGTCCTGACTACTGCTGAGTCCTGACAGATGTCGTTCTTTCAAATGCAATTGGCCTGCGACAGTTTGTTAATCACAATATCTCAAAAACCAATAAAGTTTAATAATTTCTATAGAGAATTTTCCTATTCGAGCCGGAGACAATCCAACATACTAAAAACTAAATTGGTGTTGCAGATCTCGAGTTATAAGTGTTCGAACATACTAGACTTCGACTCGACTCTCATACAAGGGACTCCCAATGTAAATGTATTCTTTCGTTTTCCAGATAACGGACGCAATTGCGACGTGTCGTTCGACATCTTCGAGTGCATATCGGACCGCATCGGCGAGTACTGCGGCAACTCCGGCCTTTGATGACGTCAGCCCACTTGATGACAATCTTCTCCGATTGACTATCCTTACCCCCTTATTCATAAAAATGAACGCAACGCTAAAGCATTGTTTAGCATTGATGTGTTGTGTCACTAACTCACAAATGGCGGCAGCAACAAGAATGACAGTGACAAAGCAATACAAAAATTAAAGTGTTGTTGAAGAGCTGTTTGAGTTTTTATGAATAAGGGGACAAAGCCCTAAAGCCTGGCTAGCCAAGAGCAAAACGCGTGATGCTACCCGACCACGAACGATTATCTTAACTTCGATGTGGTACATATTCATGAAAAATGCGTATGTTTTTGCCGCTTTTTAAGGAATAGTATATACCACATTTAACTTGAGAAAATCATTTATGGTCGTGCTGGGTAGCACCATGCGAACAAAACTGTATTATACGATATGAAATTAAATGTCATTTTGACGTGCCGCCGTTCTTGCAACTTTAAACGTCACCTGATAGATATTATAATTTGGCGCTTTCTGCTTATAGAAACTTAGTTACGTGTTGCTCTGGGCTAGGCCACTAAACTTGAGGTCTTACCTACTTAGTAGGACATCATTTAACTTTTCCTGTTTCAATTTATTCAACTGTAACTAGGTTAGCATTGCAACCATTCACGAAGTGATAGGTACTCTGTTATCATCATCATCAGCCTCTAGAAGTCCACTGCTGGACATAGGCCTCCCCCATAGAGTGCCACAGCGAGCGGCTCTGGGACGTTAGCATCCAACGGCTTCCCGCAAACTGCACCAGGTCATCGGTCCACCAACTGGGGGGCCTCCCCACTCTGCGTCTTCCAGTTGCTGGTCGCCACTCCAGAACCTTTCTTCCCTAACGGTTGTCGGTTTTGCGAGCGAACCTCTATGAACTACAAACTACTCTATTATGATACTAGAGATTTTCCAGCTCCCATTCAACCTTTACTGAAAATTTTTAAAAGAAGCCCGGCGTATACGTTGAGCTCCCATTGGCGTTGCCAAACTTACGATGATTAAGCGTTAGCTTCAAAAAAATACACCCATGGAAATTAATAAGTCGATCGCTCTTCAATTTCAATAGCAAAACTTAATTGTGTGCAAAAAATTGTTTATTAGTACACTAATGATACCAATCAACTTTTTGGCTATTTGTGATACCTACTTTATTCCATCGATACTGACTGAACTATCGTGAGACGACACAAGCTCTCATTCTTCATGAGAGTACCAAGTCCACAGTGTTCATGTTGGTATACAAGACCGAAAAACTATGAGTGTATACGACTAGCTGCCTATATAATATAAACATCTAAGTTAGACTACGTCGTTTAAGTTCTAACACTACGGGTTAGTTGCACCATAGTAGAAGTTAAAGTTTTTGTCAAATTTGACAATTTGACGACCAAAAATGACGTCGAATTGTCAAATTTAACAAAAAATTTAACTTTAACTTCTACTATGGTGCATCTTACCCTAAAAATGTAATTTTTTGGCGGTTTAGACATTTTGTTGCCAATCGCTAAAGCATCTAAAGACGCGTCGTTTAGTCCAATCAGAATCCAGATACGACCAATAGAATCCTTTAAAATTACGAAAAAGTAACAGCATGATAGCCACTACCTATCCTATGGAAACAGTACGTAAGTCAATTAAGTTTTTGGGCTCTCCTGAAAAGTTGCTAAAAATGATATACGTGGTGTTAGAACTTAAACGACGATTAAGTATTTTGTTCCAGTTTTCTAGTGATTTTGTTTGTACTTTCAAAGCGTTGTAGTTCTCTACATTTTTTCTTATAAGTAAATTAGTTACCATAGAAGGACTCTACTCTTTCATCTTCTTGAATAGACATTAGGAAAAACGAATAGGATAAAGTTCGAAGTTTAAGGAATATGTACATAGAATAATATTAAATAATACACTAAATTGTGATGCTCAATAACTTCTAGCTTAAGATAATTTAGAATTACAGCAAAGTTTACATTTAAAGTTTCCTTTACGCGTTGCAGAATTACAAATTTTACCTTTGTTGTCATTCGTTGGATTGTCTTCATTAGTTTAAATTATTGTCATTTAAATGTTTAAATATCTTTCAATTCTAAATTAATTGAAAACTTGATGAGAAAATAAAAAAATGCCATTAGCATTAGCTTAATTAAATCTATGTATTTTTCATCAGAATTGGTCTTGAAATGTTTTCTACGTGTTAAATTAGCGAAAAATTAACGAACTGATAGATTAATTAAATAATAGTAATTTTAAGTTGTCTCTAATAAAGCTCTGTATATACTTAAATAGTTTCTCGTTTTATTGTTCGACCACACATTTTCCTACTACCTACCTCCACCCAGAGCTACTGACACCTACATCACGCATAACTGCTTGGCCTCACAGGATACATAATAAGGGATAGCATAATAAAGTACCACTCAAGAACCTTACTCGGCGACCATGCAGACCACGACGCAGGTAGAAAGGAGGCCTTTGCCCAGCCATAGAATCCCAATGGCTAATTTAGCTAGCTTTAAGTACAACAAAAACAGCTAAATCTTGCAGGCTCAGCACCAACATACACCAGCATTATAAGCAATATGATCAAAATATATAAACAATTTGACGCTTTTAAACGATATGGAAGGTTGTCAGGTACAATGTCGTGCGGACTAGTCCCTAAATTTTGTGCTAAACGTTGCGGAATAGGTACTTTGGGAACGTTGCGCGTAAACTCAATGTACATTACAATGTTACTCAATGTTATTTGTGCCCTAGTGTATCCGAAGCCTACCACGGGCAACACTCTACTTTATTTCTATGAACTCAAAAATAAATTTCATGTTAAATAAAATAAAAACCCTAATTCAAAAGAGGGCATCCATACGTAGCCAGCTTAAAACAAAATCTTGTTAAATTTTGTAGGGTCCTACATTGCAAATCAACTTAAGCTTTGCCGAACGTTGACTATTGAACAAATAAATGTTTAATCAAGTTTGCAATGGTATGTATCTTTAATGTATTTAAATACACAGTCCGCCAAAAATATGGCCTAAAATCCTGCGTTTGAGGATCAATTTAAAGTTATGAAAGAACAAGGTAAAACCAAAGGTACACTTTCTTGGTTGACTGTACCCATTTACACTTGAAATACGTGTGAGCATATTTCGTGTATTGAACACAACAAACACAGATAGCCCACTAAAAATCGGCAGCGAACTTAATTAACTAAAAATAGCCGCGTTTTGTGTCCGCTATTTCATTATGGCGAGACTGTACTCGGCAGAAAACTACAGGCGCTACATCAGGGAGACCTAATATACATACATACTTAGATAATTTCAAATATATACGAAATGCGAGAACTAACGCATTACTAACTAATTTGGTAATCAGTGGTGGGGGCCTATATAACTGTTTGTCTTTGTATATTTTGGAATCCTCAAACTTCCCCATTCATATTTTCTTTTAAATACAGCACCGAGGGTGAGTCCTATATCTGACAAGAGTTAATATGATCTAAGAATGGTATATCGAAATACTCTTAGTCGTTAGGTAGTAGTCACCGATATAGCCGACCCGTTGGATTTACAAGGAAAATTCTTTCCGATGGAACGTTTCGCCGGAATCATTCCTCAACGACGTGATACTCCGTGGCCAGCCGTGGTAGACCCACCTAAAGCTTTGTAAGTAGGTAGGTGGATCAGCACGGAGCATACACGTCTTTAACGATAGTTTGAGACAAAAAAAACAATTAAAAAGACATTACATTGGCTACCAATATATTCGGTTAGGTAAAAAAGACTGAAATGATGCGAATAGAACGTTAATGTTTTCGTACGAGCATTTAAATTAATATTTATTCTAATAAATATTTAAAACATCGGTAAAAGATAAGCTCTACCTCAAAAGGACAATACTTTTATAGTTCGCACGCCGAATGATGATCCCTATGACGTTTCAACTGACAGTTGTATTAGTGATGCGAAACAAATTCCAAACAATTTCGATAAAATACTATTTTTTTAGGCATATGTCATGTCATTCAGCCAGGTCATTCAACATAATAAGCAAAATTCATTTATTTTGAAAAAAAGATTACGCACGTTGATGGACATAAAACACTGGCTAAAAAAGTAACAGCCTAATTATAATTTGTTTTACTATATTTTTTTTTTTTTTTTTTTATTCTAATTGCATAGTTCAAGAGTTTAGAATTCTTCTTGAATTGAATTTTAAAGATTTCATAATTGCCAGCTTCATGGAAAACTATTCAAAAGGAGGTCACAGACCCGAAGTTCAGACTCAGATTTTGAAAGTCCGCTTGATCCTGTATCAGATTCCGATTGATATAAATAAAATACAAACTTCATGCATTTGTTAATTTTTTGCAACAAATTATCGATATTTTGTTTATCGATGAGCACCTTCTTAGTCGATAACAGCTTGACGACGTAACTTTTTCAGCACGTACCATGTACATTTGCATTGAGTTTTTTCCATTATTTACGAACATTACGTAATAATTTCTTGATATATATTTTTATAATTTACAAATGTACATAATTATGATTTTTTTAATTTTTTAATGGACCTCTAAAGGATTTGTTGTGACAGGACGTCAGTACAAAGTTAAGCGCTAACGAACTGTCATAGGGATCATCATTCGGCGTGCGTAGTATAGTTAACTTGATAAACAAATTGAAGAACTTGCTCTGCCTGATTATTGCCTTAGTAGTAGAATGTAAATCCGTCTGTAATAATAAAAGGACTCTGGATATTCTTAAATTGAATAAATAATTATAATAATATAAATGTATATGATTATAATTCCGCTCAACTAGATAACGTTTCATTGCAATGAAATAATGTCCATCATGTAATTTCCGCTAATTTGGTTGTATTTGTCTTTTTACTGATTATTTTTATTTATTTCTACACATAACATACATAACACAAACGGCCTATATACGTCCCACTGCTGGGCACAGGCCTCACCTCAACTATGAGGTGGAATGAGCCAAACTCCAACACGCGGGCTCAGTGCGGATTGTTGGAGGTATGTAAGGTTAGTGAGCAACCTTAATGTCAGATGTCATCAAGCCGCCCTAGGGCCTCTGACTAAGCTTAACAACTGACATCTGGCGACGTCAACCGGGACCAACTGCTTAACGTGCCTTCCGAAGCACGGAGATGCCCGAAATACACATCACTAAATTTCGGTCTTTACCTATTTTCGGCTATTTCACACAATTAACCCAATGATGACGTCACACGTGGACCGACGCAGGCGCATACCGCGGAATTCCCAACTGAATAAGTTCTCCAACGCTGAGGTCACAAAATATCAAAATGTCAAAATCTTAAGCAAATTTTAATAACTATTCATTATGATTTGTCTCCCACGACGTTTTTGTTTCCTGATACAGACGGTACTAGGGAGTTATCTGATTTTAATGTACTAATCATTTGCATGTTAAATTAAAATCATTGTTTAGTTCTTTAGATTAAAATTTATCCCTTTTGCTCACACAATACCTGTAATTTTGCTGCTATTCATGCCTGCAACTTGATTCGTTATATTTATTTTTAAACCTCTAACGTAATCAGAAGAAACGTAAAGATTCAACGTGTCTCCGATTTTTATTGTATGGTTCTCTGATACAGACCAATACTCATTTATAGCCATTACTTCGTTAGAAAGCTTCAAAAAAAGTAAGATGGCATTAGAAGTCGCCAAATCAGCGACGAGTCAAAATTACTTTTATCTCATTTTGATAAAGTGCGGAGAGTTGATCATGGCTGGCACCAATTTCCCACAAATTGTGAACTTCCTCAATAGATTTAAATATTGAAGTCAAAATTACTATAGGTACCTACGATGATTATAAGGCCAATACAGAATAAAGAAAGCAGGTGTGGTTAACAACATAATTTTGTGAGTAAAATGTGCCATAAATGACCTACATTTGAATTCATAAATTGAATAGTGAGATTACGAGTATTATTCAGTTATAGTCTTTCAGACACTTCATAGTCTCTCACTTTTAGGTCAAAATAGTACTTATAAATAGAAAAAATGTTACCACGGAAGAATCTATTACAGTAAATTATACCTAAAACCTAATCTATACTACCGATCTAACAATTAACAATCACAGCTCATTACCAATTTTCGGAAGCACAGCTTCCTCATCATAGCACAAGGTGCGCGTGGGCAATACTCACTTACTGATGATCTGTGCGCATTGTGTGCGCGTCCCACGACCTCTCGCGGATCGCCTGCTGACTGCTTGTAGTGACGGACAGTGGCGGACTAAGGGGGCCTTGAGACCGGTGAAGAAACTAGGCTGAATAGTTAACCAACTATTTTTATACAAAACTGGTGGAAGAAGGAAGAGGAATAGGGGACTGTGGGACATTAGGACCAGCACGGGGTGTGTAACTAGCTATATGTATAGAGATGCTTCTTATTTGCTATTCCGATGACCGTAATGACCACAAAAACCCCTTGTTAAGGTCCGTTTTTCTACTTAAGTAGGTACTTACAAGAGAGATGTGTGGAGCTGCGTTTTAAATAATTATTCAAATTGATTCAGCAAGGTCCTGGACACATGTCAAAATAAGGATATTTTATTGGCTGTTTGTGTGTGTTTGTTGGTGTCTGTGTGACATCCATGTCAGCACTGCACAGCCTAAGGCTAGGATTGAAAGAAGAGCCGACTCTTGACCGCGGCCCCTAAATACTGCCGAGGGCCCAGCATTGCTGACTACACATTCAATTGTAATCACGATAAGATCTTTAGGCATTACTTAATTGCATAAAGGTTTTTCCTAAACACACTTTTCAAATCCGGGAGTTTTTCAGGCCACTTGTGGAAACTTCCCATGGCATTGTAGACATACATAATATGTTTGCTTTTAATGCAGCTAATTGTAAGACACGTGAAGATTGCTTCATTCATAACATAACTACGTTTATGAGTAATATGGTAATTTTAATATTACGCGCTATCATTATTGTCATTACGATGTATAACTGCATATATTTAAAACTATGTTTTTTTCGAGATACACAAAGAAAGAAATATTTGACTTTTACTGGCTAGTTTAATGAATGAAGAACAAGACGAAATAATTAATGCTTCATTTAAACACAGACTTCGGGTAGACAAGTATCTATAAAACAGACGAACTGCCGAATATGTATCTACGTTTTAACAATTTGGTAGCTTGCTTATTTATATTATTATAAACAAAAGTAGAAAAATATTTAACAGCATAAACTGTCAAGGTATCCAATTTACATAACCCTAAAACCTGGTAAACTACTCTTGAGATCCTCTGCCCGAAAATAGAGACCACTAAGATTTATGAGAGGAACACACAATCCACAATCGGATATACACATGGGTTTGGAAGGTGAATTTGTTTTTAAAATGATGCAGGTCCGGATGCAGGGACACCTAATATACAGGATGGCCGAGAAGTTGACGTCCAAAGCTAAAATTTTGATTCCTCATGTCAAGGTGTATCTAAATCACTCCCAAGTACCTATGTTTTACGATTTTGCTTAATTTAGAAGCTAGAATTATTTTTATGAATATTTCTCTCATTTTAACTTATCATTGTTTTTTTTTCTCAATCAGGCGAGTACTTGGTGGTCGAATTATCTTTGATAATTAATAACAATACTAACTCGTAGCACCCTAAAAATTACGATCTGTCTAGGTATTGCGTAACTTCTTCAAAATTTAGTTGCAAGTTGGCGGTTAAAATACGAGTAGGTATATGGTAAGATAGTAGCCAAATCAATTATACCTACAGGGACATAATATCTGCTGCCATTGGCTACTTTAGTTCAGTTTGAAAAGGTTAATTGACTTTTTGGATGATTGGATTCCTATAATTGTAAATTAATGCAAATGAATACAATACTTCTGGAGGTATAACTAGTTTCGGTTTTGAATGATATTGAATTTCAGACATTGCACAATGAATTGTTCTCAACCAAGGAAAAGAAGATCCATCCGTTTATCTTTCACCTTCAAACTCGAACTAAAAAACCAGCACAAAAACCGCCCAATAACTCTTCGTCGATGGTGCGCGCGCGCAGGCGTGAAGATCGAGATGCCCTTCAGCACGACCCATTGTTGGCACTTGGCTCTCTGTCCTCCGTCCCTCACTTGCTGAGATCGTCAACTGTTCGAAAATACCACTCACAAAAACAAGGACATTGGGATGTTAAAGGACTAAAAGCAGTGTGATGGGCACTATCGATTAACTGGTTCAATGCCACAGCATTTTAACAATTCATTTCCTATTGTATTTTTTGATTGGCAGCGAATGGGTTAAACATTTATTTCATCAAGTATATGAAACGTTAGATAGAGGTACTTTTAAGATAAGATAAACTTTATTTCACCAAACAGTCAAAGTAATATCTTCATACAAAAACATTCCCAAAATTGTATTAAGAATATAAGCAGTCCTTTCCAAACCACTGGGTTTGATGTTTGGAAGAAATAAGAGCTTTAAGCTAATGTCTGTTAAGATGGAAAAAATTGAAATGAAAGGAAGGTTCTCCAGGTTACTTGGTTATCTCTCCTGGACCGTGGCGGCAAAGCTGAATGCGAGTAACCAGATCATCATCATCATTAACAGTCGCATGAAGTCCACTGCCGAACATATACTACTTACTACACAATTTGTGTGGTCAGAGACAGGTGCACTCTCTCTTCCCTTTCCCTTTCTATGGTCTTTTTATTCTACCCTATGGGACGACGTATTTACACGCCCACTTAAAAAAATTGTTATAGCTGTACCAAGTAATTGGCCTATCTAGTAATTATAGCCTAGTTATCATTTAAGTTCCTAAACCAAAATTACCTATCAAAACAAAATGCTACAAATATATTTGTTGTAAATTCAGGGTAAAAATAACCTTTGTTAGTGTTATTCATATCTAGATCTATGAAATTGGAAAACCTAATCTTAACAAGAGAAAATTAATTTTGGCTATCTTTAAACTGCTTTCTATCAGAGGAAATCAATACAATGAATGATATGAGTAGTGAAGCTTGAAAATGCACTTTACAATCATGCTAGCTTTGACACTCTTCCAAAACTTGAATAAGTTACTTAACAATATCAATGTCATATAAGCATAGTGTACGCAGCAGTGGCTCTACAAACGCTAAGTAACTCCAAACACGAGATCTCCGATATAAATACTACACGAGTGAGCAGAAACAATGTTCTACGTAGCTTGCTTCCCACAAATACTAAATGGGAGGTAAACAATTCATCATTTTCAATCGCACCACTCATATTCGAGGCTTGTGAAGCAACATCCTGGTGTGCTACCCCCTATTCAATGTTAAACTAAGTGCTGAATGCTCCGCTGCACTTGTATGTACCTGATATTGAATTGGTTCGTTCGACCTCTTGACCCATATGTGAAATCTTGCTGCCGTTATTATCTAGCGTGGTCTCGGTCTCAATGCTAACGATATATCAAATTAGGCGTTTAAAACAGAACCACTATACGAGCTAGTTTTCGAAATTGGAACTTTTGCCGTTTAGTTTTGGGCGACCTAAGATGCCCATCTTAGGTCCTTGTTTTGTCTCTAAAATATGTGATTGCACGAGAAAACTGTTATTTTATTTTTTTTAAGTATATTTTAAAACAATTCTGTTCCTGTGTTAAGTAACGACTGTTTTATGTCAAAACTTGAGATTACTTCTGCATTGATTTAGATAATAGACTCATCACAGCTTGATTATTCGTAAATGTAGATTCACATGATTGTAGTTTTCGAATACAGACCTAAATCCTGCGAACAAAAACATAATCAGGCCATAAACTATAGTAACTAGTATCGAACGATTGTGTTGCCCGACTTTCCTATCGTGGCATCTTTGGTAAAACAAACTAATATATCGCACGAACAATGGTGCTAGTAGAAGGACACATGCAAACGGTGGCATGGGTGTCCAGTGTAATTTGAGCTGAGGGAAGTTAGAGGTATGTTTCAAATTTGGTTACAAAGGTGGTTCAAGATCTGACGAAGCTTCACATCTCAGTAAGTACGAGTACAATTCGACAGTATAATACGCGATGACTGCACCGGAACGAGCATCAGGTGGGATGTTTCCAGTGTACAACGATTTTTGTAAAGCTTTGTTTTTGCTGATGACCAGGTACTTGAGGAGATAATTGATGTAGCTTATGAACTTGCATCAGCAGAAAAAACCTCAAATCTAAGAAAGCTCAGGGGTGCTTCCTTCGACGAATAAGCCGCCATTCTAAACTCTACTGAAACTCAAGCTTAGATTTGTGTTTTCAGAATACTGTCTCGGTTTAGTTCTGAGGAGGACACTTCTCAGATAGAATGTGACACCGTAGATACTGTAATTCTGTTGTTAAAACTCGTCTTTTGGTTGCCCAAGATTCAGGCTGTGCCTAGTTTGGGATCCCCTGTTCATTATATTTAAGTATGCTTAGACTAAAAATGCCATATATGTTTAGTATTAGACAAAAGCCTTAAAATGCCATGTACATGTTCAGTCTAAGATAATTCAGAGATCAATAAAGAATTTTTCATTTTTTTTTTTTTTTTCATCTATGGGAGCTTCTGGACATACTGATGCTATCAAAAACATAGTTACACAAAGCTTAATAAGCTAAGTTTCGGTTTGTCGAGCCTTCGGATAGGCAAGCCCCGATGCATTTCCTGTTCTCCACATTAATTTGAGATACCTCCAATTTCGTGGCAAATTGAATAATAATCATTGTTGAATGGAATTGCGCATAAGTAAAGGTCTCTCGTCAGAATTAGACATTTATTACAGCATTGTGCTGCATCCACAAGGCTCGACGGACAGACAGACGGACAAGGAAGTGAAACAAACGCCGGACGCGAAAATTAATTAAGTCGATAATGAATAGGGGCCATTAACGATATTGGTGGTATATGCATTCTTGGGGCCCATTAGGATCCACCCATTTGCATACTATTAACGTGGTCGGCAGCTTGTGAGGGCAATTTACGAACTTAACTCTAGTTCAATACAGATTATGTCATGATAGGAGCTGAGCCAATTTCTGAGCTTGTTTTAGGTGTTCTCCATAACTATATTTGTACTAGGTGTTCTTTATTTTCTGATGCATCTGCTTTTTTATCATTCTGCATTCAAAATCTAAGACCTACCTACAACTGAAAAATAATCAGAAGGCAGAGGTTGGGGTAGCTGAAAAGGCTGTAAAACATGTTTTTTTAGTGAGGTGTAGTTAATAGCATTTGATTAGACGACGTCTGATAAGGAGAGATAGGTAGTTTATAAAAAATACAAAGTCATAAATCTTGAATCAAGAATGCTTTCGATCAACTCACCTTTCGACTAAAGGGAACTAAGTCAAATCGGTTTATGACTTTGTAGTGACGATGGCATAGGCAGTGCACAAGCTAACCCTACAGACTCCTTCGTTGCGGCAGGGGTTGCAACTATACATTGAAAACTCATACCTAGAATAAATTTATAAAATCAAAGCCTATTGCAAGAACAATAGCCTTTGATTTCAGAAGCTAACCCTGGAATTCACAACCATCTATCAACGCTAAGCACGCGCCCACGCTTATTTTATCCCTTAAAATGAATAAAACTGAAAAGGACAGCTATACTTCTGAGGGATGCTCAACGTGATTTACTATTGTGAATTGGGGGGTATAATAAACAAAAAAATATCGAGTATCGCATCTAAAAACTGCACACTGGCTTTACCTTGTCTATTAAATGTTGCACTTGCCACTGGGCCTACCGGTTTGAAGATGGCTTCAAATTTTGGAGCCAAAAGCTGATTGTTTGAGAGGTTTGTGTAAGGGGACCTTACCGTCAGATGTTATTCTGACTGCCTATGGCCCCAACTAGGCTTAGTGACTACCATTTTACGACGCCCGCAGAGACCGACTGCATGACGTGCCTTCCTATCACGAAGATGTCCGGAACATATGTAAGCTGTCGGTGACCCTAGCCGAGCCTCTGTTGCCATTAAGCCACCACCACCACTAGACCACAAGACGCAGACTAGCTTTCCACCCCTATGTTGCTGACATCCTAGCGATCCGCACCAACCGTTTTGGTAACACATTCATAATGCGAATAGCGAAGAAAGTGGAATCAGCTTCCTGCTAAAGTGATTCAACAGCAAAACAACTTGGGCCTCTTCAAGAAGAGAGTGAACAGCTATTTGTTGGGCTGGCATGTACCACCTTAGACCTCATCATCACTTACGATCAGGATAGATTATGGTCCAATGCGCGCCTAAATTATAAAAATAATCGCTACCACTCATGTGTCGATTTGGGCATTAAGGTAGCTTGTAGCGATATACTTACGCCATTTCTGATAACACTATGCTCGCACGCATTTTAATATTACTAGTATTGTATGACTACTAATAGTAAAATGCGTGCGAGTATATTGTTAACAGAAAGGGCGTTCCTATATCGCTACAAGCTACACGTAGTATTGTATGAAGGAGGTACCCGTGGCGCAGTTTTGACAGTGATCGGCGACGACCGCTCTTGTAATGCAACACACGCCGTGTCGGAAATGGGATGGGTGACCACCCTGACAGAAATTTAGTGATGTGTATTTCGGGCATCTCCGTGCTTCGGAAGGCACGTTAAGCAGTTGGTCAGCCTAGTCGGAGGCCTTAGGGCGGCTTGACAACATCTGACATTAAGGTTGCTCACTAACACACAAATACGCACTTAGCCCGCGTGTTGGAGTATGGCTCAATCCACCTCATAGTTGAGGTGAGGCCTGTGCCCAGCAGTGGAACGTATATAGGACGTTTATGTGTGTGTATTGTAGGTATGACTATTGCACCTTCATTAGTCAGAATGATTGTCTTGTTGGAGATAGTGCGCGATGCTCCTCAAAATCAACTCTCTAAAACGAGTTGAGTTCATCTTTTAACACCCTTTGCAGCATAATCATGTTATAAATGCCTCTGGTGTTAACAAGAAATGCCTCAGAATGAAACGTTATAACAAGTAACTTAAGACATAACGTGTCACGCATTTCGCCCGTTTTAAGGTTTATTCGCCGGTGTTGTTGTAATCAACAACAATTTCGTCACTTTTTGAATGGCTTTAAAATATGATGACGCCTCATGCTAAATGGTACCACTAATGATCCAAAAAGTAGCAAATTTAACCATTTACATACTCTGTGTTCCTGGTACGTCGGACAGAGGATGTGGTGGCCCTCGTATCTCAGGCGCCGGCATCTTTACTCTAAGCCCTTGCGCCTGCACACACTGTAAGATATGCTACAAACGAAGCTAGCTAAATTATTTAGTCAATCAAAAATATGGTTTTCTTCTCTATGGTTGTAGTTTTAACTGAACTACAGAGATTGTATTCTCGTAATCCAACCTCTAAAATTCTCAATTTTCAAATTTAATATGAAAGCGTCTAACCATCATTTCTGAAAGTGTGTGTCGAAGCAGACCTGATTCCTCCAGCTCCTTTCGTTCATCAGACCACTAGATGCAGACTAGCATTTCACCCTTAGTTCCAGCAATCAGCCCCAAACGTTTTGGTAACTCATTTAAGAAGCGTCAGCTTGACTCGCTCCCTGGGCTGACGTCGAGGTTATGTCAGACTCCTACCAACTAAAACCACACGGCACTCAGACTGTGGACACACTATGGCGGCGGACCTGGGTTCCCTAAGGGCTTGTACATAATTAAACGATACGACTCATGGTAGATTCCAACGTCAAAACAACGCTCAACCGCCACCGCCGGCCTACCTCTAGCTTTTTGGTTACGGACCAGCCAAACAACAACTTTGAGAGGAGAAAAATATAGCTCGCAGTGTGCTACAACCCTCATATTAATAACAATGACGTCCGGTCGTTTTCACGCGGCCTGACTCCGCTGGTCGTTCAATTTTAGCGCCATATATAAGAGGGCCTTTGTTTTTTAACGCATAGTCATACAATCTTGCTTCGAGTGATGCAGTGGTTCAGTGGAAAGATGTCTTGGACTTGTGTGGTTTTGGTGTGTGTGTGTGCGGTGGCAAGGACTCAGGTCATCCCGGGGAAATCGAGGACCAATGACGGTGATTACAATAGTGTTAACACGGATGGATCTTTCGATTTTGGGTAAGCTTTTAAGAGCAATTAACGGCATTAATTAGTTATAAAGCGCTGTATTAAAAAAAATGTGTGCAAAAGTTAAACTTAAAAAAAAAATATGGCTTAGAAATTACACTTAAATACGTAACCTATCTAAAATGTTTAGTAGATTTTTATCAAATCACGTGCAACTAACAATAATAGCTATGTTTTTAAAGAAAGGTAAAATACTTTGAAAGCTTTGAAATAATCACAAAAAATACTCATAATATCGAAATAAATATAGTCATTCAAAATTAGTGAACTACTTTTAAGCTTAATTTAACTTTTCTTAGTGTATTTGAATTTTTCTACC
Source organism: Udea ferrugalis (assembly GCA_950022985.1). Classification (NCBI taxonomy): domain Eukaryota; kingdom Metazoa; phylum Arthropoda; class Insecta; order Lepidoptera; family Crambidae; genus Udea; species Udea ferrugalis. The sequence goes on from OX465521.1 coordinate 4,573,965, forward strand.
TTAAGTAATACTTTCTTCAATTTATTTTCTATTCTAAACCAAATTTAAACTTTATTCTACTGTAAGTAGGTACCTTATCAAATTAGATAGAAACTCTTCTTCTTTAGTGATAACATAACTTAATTTTCAAAAAAGGTACACAAATAAAGACCGCGGCCAGAGCTACCACTTGGCACATGCCAATGCCAACGGAGTGGTGGGGGGCCGCTTTGGGGCCCGGGACCCCGCCTCTGACACCGTCAAGGAAACTGTCTACACCGCTGGACCCAGGGGGTGAGTTTGCTAGATAACAATAGTGAAGCTAAACCAGCAAAAAGCTTGTTCTAAATTTAAGTGTGCTTATTTCTGCTAATAACAGCTGAAAATAAGTATTTTTTTCGTATTTCATATCATTTAATCATTACAAAAACAATTGAAAACAAAAATAAACACACAAAAATATTTTTAACACCTTCCTAGTGCCTAGTACCTACCTATCCTCATGGGATAGTAAATAATAACAGCTGTTAGTACCTAGTCACAATACCAAACATAGAACAGCTTAGTTTACCCAGTACCCTGTGATGATAAAAAGTTGAAAACTTCTTATTCAACCAAGGCCGTTTCGAAACACTCTCTCTCTCATTATACATCTATCTTTATCAGTATCATAATTATGTTTAATAAAACAACGTAAGTAGATCTTTGAAAATGTTTTTCAGATGCCATTTATTGTTTGAGGGTGAGGGCGGGCCATTGATTAGTTTTTTATTTTCTCTCCAGATTCCGTGCAAAAGGCCCCAACGTCCACAGAAAGATGGACCTCGACCAGCGCCCTCGGGGGCCCATCGGCAACAAGGACGACCCGTTCTTCGACCCCAGCGAAGACCCTAGCTACGGGTTCAAGATCGACACAAGGACCTACTCCAAGAACGAGAATGCTGACAGCAGAGGCGATGTGAAAGGTTCGATTGTTACCACCATGTGCTTTGTCAAAGTACATTAATGTTCTAAAGTATTTTTACTCCGACTGTACTTTGACACGAATAGACCTTCCCATAGTAGCACTTCTCCGTCTATTTGACTTTTTTGCTATCTGTTGGCATCAAAATTTAATTAATAATAACAGCAAGATGATCCTGAAAAGATGGGCTTGAAGGCTTCGGGAAGGACTAGTAGTCATCGTAGCTTTCAATCGATGTCAATAATTCCTCTTTATAAAAAAAATAGGGATGCTCTTGCCTTAAAACTAACAATAATAATTCATAAAAAATATTTGAAAACATGAAATTCAATTAATATATATAATTAGTTAAGATGTTGAGAGCATAATCCAATACATGTAATTACGAAGGTATCGAACACATTTGTCTTAAAATCTTTACGACCTGAGAACAACGTAAACAATGGTAAAGTTAATTTAAGAGAAAACTGTAAACAATATGACCTTAAAGTCAGTCAGTGTGTTTCTACGATAACATAAAGCTAGGTTTTATTTTGACTCAAGTAAAATGCATTCTTGCAATATAAACATTAAGGTTGCGAAGTCTTAAACTGAATGATTGTAAAAATATGTAAATAAAAAAATAGGACTTGTAAAATATATTCAGCAGTTTTTTTTTGGGCGTTTCAAGATTATGGGGTTGGCCTACATGCACTACCTGATTGACGTCTCATGGATGTTGCATGATTATGTTGAGGAAAACATCACCTGCTGTATTTTTACCATAACTATCAATAGAAACACAAAAAAATTTTGGTGGCCAGAAAAAAACCATTTAGTCCTTTTTAAAATTCGTACCAAACTATCAAATAAAAAGAAAAATAAGTCGCCATCAGCAAAAATACCAAAATGGCTGTTTCTTTGCCCCGTAATAGTTAAACCGTTTTGTCCTCCAGGTCACTACTCTTTCGTGGACGACGTGGGCGAACGCCACGACGTGTCCTACATCGCTGGCCGTGACACCGGTTTCCACGTGTCATCATCACACCCTGACAGCCCCAATGTCATCGGGTCCCCGTTCCACCGCGCTCCTCTGGTGAGAGGAGAGACGAGGCCTCGTGGACGAACTGCTGTTCAGAGGGGATTAGATGGATCTTATAGGTAAATCGCTTTCCGCCTTAGAATTCTGTTACAATCGCTCTTCCTAGCGATCTTATTTCGATCAACTCTTTTCGCAGTAAAAAACTATCCTATTTTCTTTCCTAAGAATCACTCTACCTGGGTACCAAATTTTAATAAAATGAGGTCAATAGTTTAGGGGTGAAGAAGTTACACTACTTTTGGATTTAGATATACTTAGTATTAGTATGGATGTATAGAATTACTAAACCAACTTTGAGTCTTTTTATAACGTTACACAGTCAATTGTAAGTTGCAATTCATTTGTGATGATGTGAAGTCCCCTAGCTTTCCAGGAACATCGGAAAACTAAATACCTAGTTACATTGAAGAAGACTATTTTTTTTACTCCTAAACCTACTTGTGTTTGCACAGGTTCATATCGGCGGGTCCAGACCAGAGAAGGACCGAGAGCAGTGACTCTCATGGAAATGTCAGGGGATCTTACACATTTTTAGATGACAAAGGAGTTCAAAGGTAATGTGAACGAGAAAAATAAAGAGGTAATGTATTGCCAAATAACTTTATTGAAAATCCTTTTCAGAAACGAAAACTCGAGCTCATATCTAACGATTTACTAAAAATTCCAAGATAATTACCAAATTGGTCTAAAATGACATTGGTAAAGTGCTCTGTTGGTTTGTGTCTCGCCCCACTTTTCTTTTCGTAGGAGTTTTACAACTGTAATTAACTTCTTCTCAATTTGTTAAATGAAAAAAAAACCGCAATTTTTTAATTAAAAATCTGTCATTTTAATTAAAAATATGTTATAAATTCTAGGACGGTAAATTACATCGCCGGCCCTGGCATCGGTTACCGGATAGTCAAGAACAGCAAAGACCCTTATATCCCAGCATACTTCCCCACAATCCCTAGTGCCTACGACCCTGACTTCGTGAGCGCGGGCGCAGTCAACTACTCACCTGACGACAGCGGTACCGACGATGTGTTCAAAGGTCAGTCACGAACGTTAGATCCGGCTAGAAGGACCAAAAAAGAAGTTTTCTACAAATTAGAAATTTTTGTCCAATAAGATAAAATAACTTAATCTAATGTATTTGAACGATTATGAGTGACTTACTATGAAAAATTTACTTCACTAGGTCCTGATGGTACTGCAGCGTCTGGCCACGTAAAACCACCTCCCTTCCCAAGCAATGACAAAGACAGGCCAAGCAAACCGAGCCCTGAGACCACTGGGACAGCTGCCAGTGGGTCAGACAGTTTTAGCGGCTCTGATAGCTTTAGTGGATCAGATAATTTCAATGGACCAAGCGCATCAAGCGGCTCTAATGATTTTAACGGTCCAAGTGGCCCAACCGGTTCCAATAGCTTCAATGGACCCACTGGCTCCAGTGGATCCAGCTTCAACAGACCTAGTGGGCCTAGTAGTACTAGTGGATCTGATGGGGACAGTCCATCTGACAGCGGGTACCAAGGCCCAACGTTTGCGCAAGGAAGTGGAGCCGACGACATAGCGTTCGTGGATGAAGACATATCGAGTTTCGGCAGCTCAGCCAAGCCGACGAAAGGACCAGGTGATGAATAGCACGGATCACGGCAAACCGATTGACGCTCGTGACCTTGTTCCCCTAACTGAACTGTGACTGATTCTCAGATGATGCCAAGATTGCAAGCGAAACGCTCAATCCTCTTTTGTTTAAGATTGTGCCGTCACGTTAGAAACAAGGTCACAGCCGAACCACTTGCCCAGGAGAGTTGCACTGGTAGAATTATTTAAATCTAGTTTAAGTAAAAGAGAACAATTGCTTGAATGCAATAAACATATTCACAACCAAATTGGTTTTTATTACACCAAACACCTTACGGCACTTGCACTCGCTCAGCACCGCATAAGAATTTAGAAGTGATTGCATATTACAGGCAAACCTGGACGACCTACGAGCAAACCTTATAGGCCGACGAAGAAACCGTATGTGCCACTAAAACCTTTCGGGACGCATAACTCCGCTGACAGCGGTGACTATGATGACGGGAAAGGCGACCACGGTGTCCCGATTGCTATAGGATTTAATATACACCATACGCCTGGTACTACGATCATAAGAAATATAGGCAGAGATTACTTTGGCGTGCCCCCTGGAGTATCAGTTCGGGCGCATGTCCAAAGCATCGATTTATATCCTTTCGACTCGAAACCAATATCTCCTTCCGAAGCTTTAGAGAAGGACAAAACATAACGATACTATCGCCATGTAAGATAAGTAATACACACCCACTGTAAAACTAAATGAATGTAAATGAATCGAAATTTTAGTATTATTATTTAACGAATAAAGATGTAATTAAGCATTGTAGCGTTTGATTTTAAGAGGTTAACTATTTTACAAGTTTACTTTCGTTAGAAATATTTGAATTGACGATTGCTGGAATTATTTTGCAGAATTTCATAATGGAGTTGTTAGTGAATTGCTTTAGTTCCGTTAAATCAATAACCTACACCACTTGACTTGCCCCCACATGTTGTGTCATATTATTACAGGCGAAAACATGTAATACCTCGTCAGCCCTTAAACAAATCGCATACGACACAGGAAGTGCAATGGTTAGTACTCAACACCAACATGCAATATAATATTTTGTTGCGTTTTGTTTCACCTCATGGCATTCTGAGGGGACTTTGTTGACTCTATATTAATAGTGGAATACTTATTGATTCTTACTGGTTAAATTTTTATTGACGAAAGATACCAGTAAATAATAAAATAATTTTGGACCTAACTGAGAAAAAAATATAACTAGAAACATGCTTAGCTTATTGAACCACTACTAGAGTTGAAAATCCACAAACTGCTGTCTACGTAAATATAATGTAGATATCCGGAGATAGGTATGTATAGGATTTAAATTATAATACCTATTCGTATAAATGAATATCATTGACCATTATTAAACACAGCGCCGTCTACTCCAAACTGGGAAAAGCTTGTACTATCGGAACTACACAGCGGATAAACATATCCTTAGCTAAATATGTTTTATCACATTTACATAAGTACATAATTTACCTTAAGAAACTCCTAGACCAACACAAACAGACATGTTTAATTTATTCACACGAATGTTTGTAGATGCCGTGATGGAATCGAACCCGCAACCCCTTCAATAGCCAATTTCTTAGCCAGCTGAACATGATACATCTTAATTTGGATTGACCTTATGTGTGTGTCATTCCTGAATTAATTCTATCCACTAATTATCTTCTAGTATGGAAACATTTCCATAAAACAAAAACTAAAGAATACAAAAAGAGAGGAAGAGCGTCGTGGCCGAGTGGTTAAATACTTTGAAATCTAGGTGGTTCCGAATTCAAGTCCGACCGGAACATTTTTAGTGCGGTCCGTTTTGAGTCAAAAGGGATAATAGCGCGCTCACGACGCTGACAATCATACAATTTATCAATACGGGACGCGTTTGAGCGCGTTATTATCGCTTTTGACTCAAAACGGACCGCGCCCTTGATTTGTTCGTGAAAACACCGATTAAACCCCAAGACCCGGACAGTGAGGGTAAGCTCGCCTCTCACTGCGTAGTGTACAAATTGGCTCCACGAGGTGTATAGGGGATATAGTCTTAAGCGTATGTTGTGATTATAACAAAAAGTAAGAATAAAAAGGTTGTTAGTTATTTTTTGAAAAATTTATTCGAACAACACGACTGTAAATTTAACAAAATGCAAACAGTAACTGTGGGGCGAGCATGAGTAAGCAATCATGAGTGGCGCCTCTAGCGTTACAAGAAGTAACTAACCAACTATTTTGATTATTTTATTATAATACGATTTTACGCCACGAAAAACTATTCATGCTCGCCCTACTGCAAAGGAGTCGGGTTGTTTTGTGCCGGTGTCACTCCGCCGCCCGTATCATCACTGCATAATCAATTATTAATAATCAATGCAAATATACCATAGACAAGCACAAAAAGGGGAAAAACTCACCGGTCACATCATTTTCTTATTGTAACTGGTGTCAAAAAATCTTTTGGACATACGGATTTTTGAATATGACGACAGGTCAAAATAATGTTGTTGTAAAAAAACCGGCCATTATAAAAAAAACTTTTTTGGGCAGAAATAAAAAAAAACGTTTCATTAGTCTCTAAGTCGTAGTAGGTACATACATAGGGTAATTTCAATAAAAACATGTATGTTGAAAGGTAGTGACAAATTTTCCCACTTTTTGTTTGTCTATGAAAGGATTAACAAAGTTAAATACAATACAAGAATTTTGGAAGGGTAAATTTTGGCAAATCTTGAATGTGAATGTTAACAGGAAAGTTAGTGTTAAATTAATTAGTCTAGGTAAAAAGTATTAAGGGCTGTTTAGTTTAGAATGTTGATACAGGTGACTTTTCATTGTTTTTATATCTTAATTTTCGGTAATATTTTCAACCTATTTTAAACAATCATTTTGTACCTACCCCGCAAAGAAATAGGCGTGATGGTATGTTTGTTTGTAGTTGAGTGTGCAATTTGATTTCCCAGCTAGGTATGAAATTCTAGTTAACATCAAATCTCATCACGATCTCACCCAGGAGAAAACCCACTTTATTCTTCTATTCGCTTCACCATAACTCAGTATCCTCATTGCATCGGTGATGTCTTAAATAGTGTGGCTATTAGTCAAAAGTTGTCAGGTTAATAAATAGAATAAGATTTTATTTGCTAAACTAACCAGCCCTTTAAAATACGCACAGTAAATATTTTTTTATAATTAAATCCCTAACTACTTGATAGTGAAATTGTTAAAAGATCTAATGCGTATTATAATCTCAAAATGCATTGTATCCCATATATACTTACCCCCTTATTCATAAAAATGAACGCAACGCTAACGCATTGTTTAAGCTATTGACGTGTTCTGTCACTTACTCGCAAATGGCGGCAGCAACAAGAATGACAGTGACAAAGCGATACAAAAGTTATCGTGTTCTATAAGAGCTGTTTAAGTTTTTATGAATAAGGGGGTTAGGATTTAAAAGTAAATGTTTGACTATAAATATTGCAGTATATTACTACAGTAAAAATTTAGAAAGGACAAAATTCAGGCAGCAATTTAGTACAAATGGGAATTTTATATAAACTCAATTACTCAAATAATAAGTTGAACTATGAGAGTGCAAAAACAAATCTTGATATTAGGTTAGTAGTTAAGGATCTATCTGCTGGATAAAGTTTAACTCTCCAAAGACGTTTGTTTTCAGCCTTACAGGCTTGACCTTCTATAGAGAAGTATAAAATGACAAGGATTTAACCAAATGCTACCAGATATGGTATTTTGCGTATCAGCAGTTTTTGCACTCACATAGCCTTAACTGAAGAATGAAATCCTTTCACTTTACCTCTATCCATTCTTTCATATTAGAAAATTCTAACTATTTCAAACTAAAAAAGGGGTGTTTTTCCACTAAAGTTACTTAACTAGAACTATTTGGGACTTTTGTGTCACTGACTCGTAAACTAACTTATGTAGGTTCGACACATAAAATACGCTAGTACGTAGATAGTCGTTTTTTAACAAAATTATGTTCTACAGTAAATAAATTTTAATTACATCAACTGAAGCTTTGCTCCCATCTTAATCCTACTTTTTTACTTATATAAAAACTATTTATATAGATAGAAAAATTTTAGTTAGAAAAAGGTTCTAAAAGGCAAATTAGCAAATCACAAGAGAAAGCTATTTTGAGCGAATAATATCATGTGCGTGCTTACAACTAGATACATGGGGTATATAATTTACATACAATGAATTTTAGACCATATCTTCAAGGCCGTAAGTCAAATTTATTAAGACCAATGGGCAAGCTCATAGTGAAGAAGAAATAAGTATATTTTGCTAAAATACAACTAAAACTAGTACAATCTGCAAGTTAACCTAAACTAAGAACTTAACCATTGAAGATACTTAAAGGTAAGTTTATAAAATTAGAAGATTAAATTCGAATCCTGAATTTCGAAACGAGTGCCTTAACAAATTATTTTAAAGGTTATTTTATTACATTTCTATGAAATAAATCTACTAACTATTAAACATTTTTCTTTTAACTTTAATATTTACAAAATACGGCAGCAGATGAACATTTCTTCTCATCATTGTCTCAAATAATATATTAATTCGAAAGCCTACTTTAATATTAATTTCGAAAACAACGTTTTACAACGTGTAACGTCAAGGCAAGATAGATAGTCCTTTACACAGAAAATACTCCTAAATACATTGACTCAAGATCTGACTTCCAATGAAAGTTGTTATCCTAACTGTTTTTTTCTTAAATTATTTTTATTATTATGTTACAGTTTTGATGAATATGATTACCGGACTTTGGCATACCTACGTTGTAGTTTTTACGAATTTTAAGAATACACCAACAACTAGTTTTTGTTGTGATTGATAATTTCAAGAAAGTAAATAAATATGTACCCTTAGAGAAAACGACATTCTATTAGTAGGCATAGTGCGGCTATCCTCATAGTGCTTAAACTAAACAAAATGGCGAGAGTATCTGGTGCTAGGCAACCAAGTTAGCAAGTATTTTAGCCCATGGTTTTTGTCAAGATTTCTTTCGACAGCAATACTAATTAAATGTGATCTTATCATCGGTTTGAGTCCAATTTCCTAAAATGAGAAAAAACGGAGTTAGGGCTGTTTGTTGTCCGACAACACTCAGTAGCCACCAAATTTCAACTTATTTATCCTTTTGTTAAAAGTGTTTATCACTTGTGTTTTTTTTAACATTATTCATCCTGATCTCTAAGCTATTGCAAAACTTAACAATATTATGTCCAAAAGTTTAATAATATTGTTTAAGATAACATTTTAAAGTAACTGCGACTAATCGTAGTCACACAACGTGATTTCAAATTATGGACTGAAAATGTCTTTCACATTTATTTCACAGCCTTTATTTAAACCTACGGCTCGCTACTTTAAGTATAAATATACAATTTCAAACATGCAGCTATGATTGCGGTCTGTTTTGAGTTAAAAGTGATAACAGCGGGCTCAGACGCGTCCCGAATTGATAAATTGAATGAGGCGTGAGCGACTTGAGCGCGCTATTATCAGTTTTGACTCAAATTGGACCGCACCTTTAATTATACGTCAGCGACCGCACGACACGAAACCGTCATTTGGACTTAGTATAATATACAATTTCCGTTTTACCATTAGTAAAAGCCTTACGAAGTCACTTACTCGCCTTATATCTTAATATTACAACGTGCAACCTACACCCGAATGAAAAATACTTATAATAACTTCAACTAAAAGATCTTTTAAGAACGTATTTATTAATTTAAACAAATGGTGATATTCTCCTTCGCTGTACACTACTATCGATGTTCACGAAAATAAAGGAAGTTAGTATCAAAGACATGTTAGATACAAAAAACAACTATTTCAATAAATATTTAATATAGAAACAAACGAAATGTATAAAAATGTATCTATATATTATAAATACTAAGCAAAACACTAAAAGCTTAAAGATTTATAACTCAAAGGAACAAATCCTTTGAGTTTACAGCACCGATTTAAAAAATAAATTTGTGCTTTTCAATGCAAAATGAGCCAGGCGTAACATCTTTTTTTTGTGCGAAAACATAGTAAACTTTTAGTACAAAAGTCTTAACTTGTGCGTCGAATAAGCACATTTCCATTATATTTATTGAATGTGTTTGGTTTACAAATAAATATTTAACATATGAATAGTTTTTATTAATAAAAAGGAAGCAAACAATCTTATCTGGCATATAGATTGTTTTTGATAAAGTGACATACATAATAGTTAACATTTTCCTATGTTCTGACTGATGTAGAACATTAATTATAGTGATAGAGACTAGATTTCATTTTCATACAAACTACATAAAACGTTAGTATCAAGACTATGAAAACGATTGCTCATTTAGTGTCAAGTGCGTGTTTCATTCAATCCCACTTGTCGAACGCAACGTTACACGTTAACATGAATGAATGACAGAGTGCCCAGTGCAGGTTTCCTCGGTCAAACGCATCGAGAAAGTTAACACTGATTTTTATGACATTGGTGGTTGGTGGCTCCTCTGGTGGTGGGTTCACGTAACCAGTTTCTCTTTGTAAATCCGCGTTAGCGTTAATTTGCAATTTTCGCGCTCATAATGTAATTTATTCTGGACTAAAGTGAAAAGCTCGATAGTCACTTAAGACCGCATAATTTTAGTCAGAATCTTAAAGTTTGGCTGCATGCTTTAGACATATACTTAACATTTAGTGCTGATTTACCAGACCAATTCATTTCAAATTTCATATTGTAAAATGTATGACATACGTTTATGGTGTTTTGGTTTATTACCAGACAAGCCATGTAACAAGCAATTATAAACAAAATTAATCAGTTGTGGGGTATTTCAGAACGCAGCCGTAATGTTTATTATTGCGCTCGACTAGTGTGACCGAATAAAACTGGCACTTCACAATGAACTTTTAAGAGAACTAGAAGGTTCTAGACAAACGTTATTCACAATCGTATTGGCACAGTTTAAATAACACTTTCAAACCCAAACGGCACTTAACAAAATTAATCAGTTGTGGGGTATTTCAGAACGCAGCCGTAATGTTTATTATTGCGCTCGACTAGTGTGACCGTATAAAACTGGCACTCCACAATGAACTTTTAAGAGAACTAGAAGGTTCTAGACAAACGTTATTCACAATCGTATTGGCACAGTTTAAATAACACTTTCAAACCCAAACGGCATTGTTAATAAAATTCCGCTACAACTAAAATAGGAAACAATTTTCTGAGCATAAATTCAAAATCCTAATAAAATTCAAACTACTAAAATTACAATAATGTAAATTTTTAATATACTTACTCTAAAAGCAAGATAAATTCACTAAGAGATAGTGCGGTACTGTTTTGGTTTTCCAAACATTTGTACTTACGTAGAAATAACATTATACGCCGATAGTAAAGTAAAAGTGAACGACTAATATATCACTTTTATAAAATTAAATAATTAAGATTCAAAACGGTGGCATGGAAAATATTGAACAGTGCGACTGTTATTATTTTATTAACAAACAATATTTATTTCTAGACTGGTGTGAAGTTGGCAGTCGATTAAATATTAGCAAAGTGAAATGCCTATGTCCAGCAGTGGACTGCAACAGGCTGATGATGATGATGAAGTGAAATGGTGATTTTCGTGGGTAGTTTTTCTGCCCAAACATTACTATTACAAGCATTTACGATAAAGTTCCATAAGGGGTTTTATTGAGACATCTGCGGTTAAACAGGAACACTTATTTGAAAAAAGGGTATGCCTCTGATTAATGCATTGCTGACTAAAGCTGTTGCAATTGTTTTTTTCATCATTGTGAGATAACATCTCTCTTCTATTCAAAATCAATCTATTACATGCAAATAATGAAGAAAAGATTCCAGATATAAAGACACTTACAGCTTGCAACTTGCAGCAACTTGCAGAGTGATATTAAATTAAAAAAGAAATAGCTCAAACTCACCGTCGATAATAACTTTTAATTTTTAAACTGTATGTTTACTTCGCTGGTAATGACTGATTCAAACCCCTATGTAAGTGAACTACGAAAATCATCACTTCAATTCATTCAGATGACCTGCTAAATGCTAAGAATTTCAGTATCTCACCACGAACAATATACGAGTAGAACAATGACCGCTCACTGCTTCTCTGTCACTCACACATAAATATCCTGCCGTCTCACTCGTAGAAGTGTGTTCATCAGTGTGAGCTTCGAACAGGTGAATGCGAGCGGCAGAGAGGGATGCGAAAGAGCAGGTGCCATTGCACGAAAGGAGGATGTGACAAAATTTCCTAATCGAAAAGAACACATAGTTCTTACATTGAAAAGCTTTCATACTTGTATTGTTCCTACGACAGTAAAAAAAAATCTGTTGTAGGAAATAATTATAACTATTTTTACTGTAACTGATTCCTACTATTATTCGAGATAGCCTGCTTTAATTATAAATTTAAGCTTTCCAATGTCAATCTGATCGTTATTGGTCGCGAGCAGGTACTCTTACCTGGGTCTACTAACACACAAGCTGTATGAGTAGGTTTTTACAGCTATAATACAGTCTGAGAATGTAAGAAAGCCTACTCACCTTGTGAGCTATTTGAGATTTATCTGCCAAATCAGTGTTTCCGGATAATCAATTAAGCGCCGGAGCTCAAGGGGCCTTAAATTGTCAATTTACCGATACCTTTGCATTAGATATCTATCTATTATTGATGACAACTGCATACTTGTACAATACAATCGATAATCGAAAAATCATGGTAGATAAATATCAATTGTGACGATGTAGGTAAATGATGAAATATAACATGTCTTAGTGTTATATTTTATCATTTACCTACATTTTATGATTTATGATTATTTATGATTTTAGGTAATAGATAATATCGTTGCAAAACAATAATCGATTATATTAACCGTCCGATCAATCGATTATTAGATGGCCTTAGCCGATAACTATCGATAAATTGATATCGATTATCCAGCAACACTAACAGCTCATCCTCCTGTTAACGCACTGTTATTGGCTAACTTCACACCGTTGCCTAGCGGGCGCGGCGAGCCTCTCACGCTCGGCGCGAGGGAGACAGCCAATATTACGTGATCTTCATCTTTTTGCTGGTCTCCTCCAACATATCCTTGATCTTGGTGAGGGGGGAGCGCTTGTCGTCTCCGGTCTTTTCTACGTAGTTGGGGGGTAAGTGGATGTTGAGCGGGTCACGGAGGCGGCCGAGGTCTTTTTCTAATTTGTCTATCTATGATCAAATTAAGTTAAGTGCTATTGTAAATTAATTTGTTTTGGCTGCAATAAAGTGTTTCTTAACTCATCTTTAACTTATGAGCTTAACAAGAATTGTTATAAAACTCATTTTTTCTTTAAAAAGCTCGGCGCCAGGGTGTCGATTACGTTTTTGTCATTAATAAAGGTTTTTACATGACCATGCAGTTACTTTGTTTATCGTTGGACAAGTTTTACTAACGCATTGCAGCCGCATAAATAGCCTTAAGAAACTCCAGGGTGCATTAAAACAGTAATCAGTTACTGGTATTGTGTACCCTAAATGATTATATAATATAAGCAATCTTGTTCATTGCCAGAATACTGACACGGGTCTTTTTATTACGAAAAAAATTCAGACAACTCTTATAAACTAGTTCTGTTTTAATAATATTTGCTTACCTCATCTTTTAGATGATTGTAGTGGTTGATATCGAGTCCGATCTTTTTCGCCTTCTTGTGTATAGTCAGCAAGTGTTGTCTATCCTTTACATCGGGCAGGACATATTCCTGAAAATGAAGGACAAGCTGCTGTAAGCTGTGACGAACGACGACGATAAGGGTGCGGTCCGAAATGCAACTTTAGCAGTCACAGTGCTGACTGCGATTATTGCCGGTCCAAATCGGAAACAGCGATTACAGCTGTTTACGGAGCTGTCAGCGCGCTCAGCGTTACAATCATGCCCGACCGCAAATTGGCGACATATAGCCTAACTATTTTTAATTTATGATTTCCATCGTTTCATAAAATATCTGTTTGAATTTGACAAATAACTTATGACGATAACACCTAGAGCTTAACTGTTGTAAATGCAATATTGAAAATAATTCTTGATTACCTACCGAGAATGTAAAAAAAATGTGTTTACGTCAAAAAAATATAGTTTTTGTGAGATGGCTTCCATTTAGGATTCCATTCCATTTTGCTTCCATTTTGGGATTAGTCAACGGATTTTTTTTAAATTCTTAAGTTGTGTTTTTCAAACTGTTACTTTATTACGTCCATAATGAACGTCTTAATATATTTTTAATGTGCTGTTAACTTCAATAATAATAATAATACAACTCTATCTATTTCACTCCAAAAATATTCAGTACCCACTTACCTGCTTAGTCAATACGAAGTAAGCGTACGCAGCCATGGCGGTCCCGTACGTCACAAAATACGTGACAGGCTCCATGATGTCCCAGGAGTACTCCCACCAGGTGAGACGAGCGAGGACACCGAACTGCACGCCCATCAGACCCAGGCCTACCCACGTCAGAGCTGACGTCTTGCGAGTTGTTTCCACTTCGAGACTCATGCGTTTCTGGAAAGAGAGAGAGAGAGAGAGGGTTAAAGAAAGAATAATCCATAAATTCTGACACAATTTTATTGGATCACAGCTAAAACATTCTCGATTTAGCAACTAAATTAAAATCGTTTTATTGGTTTGGGAGCTACATGCTGATAATTTTAATCATCCACTTGTTTTCGTCACCTCGGTAGCTATGGTTGTTATTTTCGAAACCAGCAAATATCTGAACGCTGATTCAGAATCACGCTAAAAATCGTTTCAATTTCTTTAATTTTCTAATATGTAAAAAAATGGTGTAACTCGAAAGCGATACTCCACTTGAAAGGGGACGTTTTCATAACAACATTCTTATTTCATACAACAACAAAGACCGAACGCCAAAATTGGAAACAAGCTCCTTTAGTACTTACGGGAATAAGGACGGCTTCAAATTTGAATGTCCGAACAACTTTTGTCAGAAATTCACGACCCAGTTCCGAATGAGTATCTCTGCGGTTTCATTTAACTACCAAGCCGCAACAGAAACTTTGCCCCTTAAACATTTTCTAGGAAGTTAGTTTGCATTTTCGTTAATTAATTTATAAATGCACCAGAGTCTAGTTTCAAATTAAATTAGTAGTAAAAGTTAAAGAACTTCTCCTTTGAGTACGTACTCGTTATTGAGTCTACCTTCACTAATTAAATACGACGTGACAAATTCACTTAATTTTAGTTAGCCTTTATGAAATACTCGAAGATGTAACACCGTCATCCAAAGTGGTGGCATTATCAATTATGGTAGTACCAAAAGTTGCTGGTATATCCTGCAACGGTACTGTTCAGAAGTTCTCACTTAGTTATCAAAACTTACAAGTGACGATGACTATGGGGTACGAGTATTATATTGTTACCATACAATAGGTTTGTAATAAAATGTGTTTTCTACCTCTTGCACAGAGGGTTTTGTTTTGAAAATCTAATGCCTAGGGCAACTTTCGCCAGTTGCACTGCTGGCTAAGTTTACCAGAGTTTTCATCCCCACACTTTAGAATACTTTACAATAAGTACGGTTTCTGAGATGTTTCTCTTCCAAGACACTTAAACTCTGAAACTCTCAGAGGAGCCTCTTGCGTTGATTCAGTAGTAGTATGGAGTTCTTCAAAGAGGGTTTAAAAAGTTCTTACATAGTAGGCAACACAGAAGAGATACCCAGGGTACACATAACCATAGACCCAGTTAAACACTCATGATTTGATACCGTTGTGTTATTAAAAACACGAAAACTGCTCATAATTGAATAAGCAGTATGGAAACTAATAACAACCAATTAAACTTATTTTAAAACGTTTAAGAAAATTTAGAAACAATCGATTATTGAAAACTACAGTTAATAATCGATTTGTAATGGTATCATAATTGTCGGATAAGCATATTGAGGTTATGTACTAATGTTAGTCGTCAAAAGTATGAGCAATGCTTTTGATGATACATTCTAACATTTTTATGTTTATCGAAGCCTACTATCGATAATTTAGTGTCACTATTTTCACTCAAGGGTAATTGCTGGTCGGGTAAAATGGCTACCACCATGCTAACATCGTTTTCACACGCGACATTAGCTTTTGTCGGGAGCTTAAGCTCAGGAGGCACGTTCGAGAAGAAAAAAGGACCTACCAGGCACTAAGTGTCTATTCAACCGATTATTCGAGCTGCAAAAGTAGTTTTTTAACCCTAAAACAGCCTCAGATACCTTGGATGCATAATGTAGTTTTAGGGCATGACCTTTTGCTTAGAAGATACGCTAAGCAGTTGGTCCTAGATATCGCTAGATGTCGGTCTCAGTGGCCTCAGGGCGGGCATCGGGCGGTAAGAAAGAAAGAAAGTACATTTATTAATCGGGACACCCCAACAAAATATAAAATAACTAAAAGAACCCAACACAAAACAATGAAACAAAGCCAATAAATAACAAACATTGGAACAAGAGGAAAAAATAACATAGCAAACAATACTAAAAGGAAGCGGTGTAACGATGTCCAGAAAAAAATGGACCATACTCAGCTTGAGTCTGGACTTGGTCGGTTGAGACGCTAGTTCTCAGTGGGCTCAGCTGAGTGGACGCACGGAAAGTTGTAACGCGCGGCTATGAAATAAATATAAACTCTACTACTACGCAGAGTTTATATCTAGCCTTACAGCACACTTAGCCCGCGTGTTGGAAACCGGACCCCAGTTTAGGTTAGATCTGTGCCTGAAAGTGTAACGTGAAAGCGAATGTTCTTCGAATGAGGGTAGGCTTACCTCTTCAAGCGGCGTCAGTTCTGAGTTGAGTTTCTCGAGTTGCGCGCGCAGCTCCCGCTCCTTTCGGATCTGGTGTTCCCTCACGTTCAGCGCCTCATACAGCTGATTCACCAGGTTCCTGACGTCACTCAGGCGTGTCACTTCTTCATTACTTAGTCGTTCCTGTAAGTAAATTATAATAAAAATAAATCTTTTAGTTCGGACCATTTAAATCCATTCTGCAGCTACAGACATTCAAGTAAAGTATTTAATTTGTTTATTATGAGAATCAATCGCATACATACTTTTTGCAGTATTAATACTGCCAAAACTACCTATCATAGTAATCGGCTAAGGGTAATATTTGGAAAGACCTTAGCCCAGGAAGAACCTGTCAAAGAATCAAATACTCGTGTCGATTTTATACGTGTAAGGACCACTTCACAATGTCCACACTATTGATAAAAATTACCGCAACGCTGCTGCATTGCTTTAGCAATTGACGTGTCTTATCACTCGCAAATGTCGACAGAAACAATAATGAAAGATACAAAGCATTACAAATATTAACGTGAGGCTATAAGGCTATTTTAGTTTTTATAAATAATGGATGTGTCTGCAGCAATGCAAAAGCTATGCAGCAGCGGCAATGATACAGTCACGGTACAGCATAAAGCGCTGAGGATCAAGAAAAAAACTGATGTAATTAAGTATTTTAGCTCTCTGTAACTTTAAGGAGGAAAAAATGGAAATAGGTTGATAGATTGTAGGATTCGGCGATCAAGGTAATCGGTTGGAAGCCTCCTCAGAATAAATTAGAATAATGTGGACATTTTTACCAGCAGAGCTTTCAAGTTGAAAATGGGCGCGGAAGTTAATGAGGTCTGACACTGGTTAAAATGATCAAACGTTTGGAAAAATAAAATATCATAAAATGGACGAACAATCAGATACCATTATTTTAATTATGGATTTTTTTTTTCAATACACCGGAATCGTCATACAACTAGCACAGGAAAACTTCCGTATAGAAACACATATCTAATGACTAAATTTAAGAAAATATTATCCAAGTTAAAAGATATAACTCGTTTTTCCATTTATCCAAAGCGTCCTGTGCAAGAAACATAAACTTAGACTGATTCTAAAACAAACTCAAAACTATACACTTTCCTAATTGAAGTAGACAGTCGTTGCCGTTTGCATAAATTGCCTTTTGAAGCGAACCCGACTGCAAAAGCAAATAGTGTTGTTGTGGTACTTAGTGTCTATCAATAGTATCTTAACAGCATCGTAAATTTGAGCACGGTCAACAATAGTCAACATATTTTATGGATACTATAGTCTATTCACGTTAAGAATGCAGTGATTTTTAAATTTCATTCTTTCGCGCACGAAAAACCTCAGATCCACAACCTTTGCGTTCGAAAGTTTGCGTTCAACCGGTCACTGTGGACTTGACTTTCTAATTAGGAACGATTTGATTGGTTATGGGACGTGCTAGATCGAAGGACAAGTATAAAATTACTGCATTCTTGACGCGAACGGACGATAATCGTAGCTGAAACCTGATAATACTATTGCTCTATTGATAAAAACTATCGAAAGTAACTAAAACTACATTACTATCACTACAAGTTACCTACTTTATGTAGCGAATATCTGCAACAGTGTTGTAAAAGTTTTACCTATTGCAGTTAATAACATAATTGTATTTACCAATAGTATAAAACGCCATGCCGGTAACTTAAAAATGTATTTTTTGTACAAAAGTGTAAAAAAAAACAATATGTATGTTACACGATTCTATTTTTGTGTTCTATACTGTTCTGTAAAACAATAACAAATTAATTTTTATTTTGTTAAAATAATGGTGGTTAGGTTATAAACATGATTTATAACCAAATATTACACAGACAGTCTAATCAACGATCGTACAAGAAATACAATTTTTAGTATGTGTCACTGAGAGAAGACTGAATTTTATAATCGCAACAACACTACCACCAAGTTTGCGAGCACATCTGCCACTATTGTACTCAGGTGTATCGCGGTGTGCAAGGAAAACTTTACCATAATCCCACTCAACTCCACGTTGCTAAGGTTCAAAGTGTTAATTAACTTACTCTTCCCACTGTATTCAATATTAATATCAAGACTATGTATGGGTGATTTAACCTAAAGATTTAACTTTTATTTATTTGACTGCCGTAAATAAGAACTTTTGAAAAAAAAAGGCCAAGAAGATGGTGATTCTCACTTTGATTTAATTTTGTATAAACAGAGGACATTACTGAAATGAAAAAAAGACCATCAATACTATTTTTCGGATCTAGAAAGAATGTTAAGTTGTTCTTCTTGAAAAAAAAAACCCAAATTTTGTATCATTTTTTTTCTAGTGACGAAGAAATGTGATCTAAGACATAATATAGTTTTGAAGACTGACGAAGAGAGTCAATCGATTCGAACCTACTACCAGTCTTCTCAAATAATTAAAATGTTTAGAAATAGTTGAAAGCAGGACAAAAATCACCTATCGCTATTGCTATGGTACTCGTATGAAAACAGAGCGAAATAATGGCTTGCTGTATTGCACCTGGCAAAAGCTCTCTTGTGCGTATCTCATTAAAGCCGCATCTCATTATGACCAGAGGCAAAGCCCGGAGGGCAGAGTGAAACTTTATTTGGGAAAAGGATAATACAAATGGGATTACTTGAACAGTGGTTCCTTACATAAATAATTGAGATAACTATAAATCAAAGTACTTAACCCTTTTTTACTTAGCTCCAACACAATTACTCCCAATTTTTAAATTAACCCTTTTTCTAAAGCAGTAAAAAAAACCTCTTACAAATCACAAAATCATAACACCATACATAATAAGAACACAAAATGAAATATTTCTTGTAAAAACAAAATCATTTTCTTTCTTTTTGCATAAATTTTGTTTGTCATGTTCACACGACTCCAGCTGAAAGTCAGCGCTTCAGCACAGGCTGTCGCATTATAGTGAGGTAGCCAGCCGTCTATTTTCAAAGTGTTTATTTGTTATAGCTGTAAGAATAGCTTAGCACTAATTGTTTATTTATTATATTCTTCGTGTTTTCACACGTACACTTACAAATAAGAATTTATTTAATAACAGTCTGACATACTTGTCAAACGGAGCCACGGGCTCCTCCCAAGCAAGCGGAACCCCAAAAAAGTAAATAACGAGTTGTTTTCAGTTGAAAAATATTACTGGCTCAACCTATTTATTACCCGGCAAGTGTATGAGAAGAGACCATTCTCGGCAATTTAAAGTTTTCAGTACTTTGTATCAATTTAATAGTGTGGGCGAACAACATACTTTGTTCTGGAAAGTTTTTAAACTTCTCGGCTCTGTATCAATTACTGAGCCTGGAAAATGTATGTTTTGGAAAATATGTAACTTGTTGTTTTATAACTTACTAGAATAGCGTCGACCTTTTTGCAAAAAATAAGTATTTACGGTTTTATTCGGTTGTTTTTAGTTCATCTATCATTTATCAGTTTTGAATGATACTTGACTTGACATATCGTACATACTTACTTAGAATTGAATTGAAATAGTTTCGTATGTTTTTAGCGCAGGTCGAAAATCGTTTGTTTTCTACAAATGTCATTATATATTTAAGGGGAGTTAGGCGGTCAGCGAAAATTCAGATTTCGTAGCTCTTCGCGCCTGAGGTAAGAGGGGGTCGGGGGCCCGTTTTGTATGGAATCAACGTGCTCGAAACTAAAAATCGTAAGCGCCATTCACATTTTTATCAAAAAGTGAATAAAAATATTTAGTATTGTCTAAATCTAAAACAGTCACGAAATCGAGAAGGTAAATACCTATATATTTGTGATTTTATACGAATTATTATCGTAGAATACGGTTGTAATGAGCATTTCTATGATATTTTAGAGGTAACTTCAGGATTCTTTTGCATCGAGCGAAGTTTTTCCAATCGTGTTTTGGAAACAGTCATTCCATCACACATACGTTCTGTAATACATATTAGAAATTTCAGTGCGTAAAACATTCAATATTTTTAATAATAGCTCATAGATAAAAGTCCGTTTTGCCGTTTTCACCTACTAAGGGCCAATAAAGGGGTGCGTCTTTCCATACTAATTGCTACATAATCGGACTACGAGAGCTTTTGGTCTAAATCGTTCCACTCAGTGTTCCGCCATTGGAAAATAGTACTCGTAACACGACTTGAACCTTGACTGTGCCATTCGGAGTAGTGTTGTTAAACTATCGATATTGTTTCGTCTTCTCAAATAATAACAATATTGCAATACTACCGCTATCAAAATTGTATATCGGCGCAACCAGGATACAGTAGAGATCGTAAAGGTTATGCTATAATTATGATTCATAGTAAGTTTCGTTATCAATCTTCTGAGAAGGTAAACCTTGCGCAGTTTCTAAAACAATCCATATATCGCTACTATTGATGGTTTTTATAACTATCAATAATATGTATCTACTCACTCACTTTTATATAGGGTCTTTGTTCTACAGGTGGAACTTACTATTCTTACATGTGCTATCTTCGTTTTTTTTAAGTGTAAATAAGAAGGGTCGATAAGTTATCGATAGTTTGATTGTTGAAACGCAACACTATTTCAGAAGTGGAATGCAGTGGCCTGCACAAATTGCAACTTGATTGGTTGCGGTTCCTCTAGTTTGTCGAGCAGCAGGCCGTGCAAAGCTTAATTTAGCACCAATTTCAGGTTATCTGGAAGAATTTAGTCTAAAAAACCAATTTCGTTTCCATCGCATTTTTGGTACCTAACGTGTTCGATTGGCTGATATTCATGGAAGATATTAATGAGGCTATTTTTATTTTAGCATTAGGTATATTGCATTATAATCTTACTAAAGATAGGAAACCCAGAAAAAAAAACATCCAGTCTTGGGCTCAGGCAGGACTCGAACCAGCGTCTTCCCAAGGCTTCGCCTGATCCCAAGACCAAATGTTTTTTTTCTGGGTTTTCTATCTTTAGTAAGATATTTGTTATTAAAAAAACATATTATTTCTAAATATGTATTTATTTTCCATTGTTGAGCAAGGCCGCAGGGTTGCACTTACGCCAAGTCATTCGCATAAAAAAATTATGACTATCCAAGCGCAAAACTAACATCTACCTCCCAATTTTACGCCATGTAGGGGCATACCATTAAAAATTCAATATCACGTGGCTAACAAGTTGGGAGTTACCGTACAAGTGTAGTTAGGTGACTGGCTGGCGGCTTGCCAATTACTTGAAACTTGGAGAGCTTAGCACTAGAAGTATCGCCGAGCAGTGCGATAAAAACAAACTATTTATTAAAAGTAACGAACGGATTGTAGAGATTTTTGCGAATTGTATTATTGTATACTACTGTAAGCAGGTACTTAATTAAAATTGTGCAATTAACTTCTGCTAAGGTGTTACTTAAAAGCTATAGCATGTAGTTCTGAAAAGGATTTCTGAAAAGGTTCTGAATGGAACGCCAATGACACTGGAGGGCTAGTCATGAGCCGCGCCGCCCGTTGACACATGGAAAAGTCAAAATGACACCTTCTTCCTCTATAAATAAAAATGGATTGCTGTTCATTAGTCTCGCTAAAACTCAGGAACGGCTGTATCGATTTGGCTAATTTTGGTTTTAAAAAATTTGTGAAGTTCCAGAGAAGATTCAAAAGGTGATTAAACATGAGAAAATGCTAGGAGTATAGTGAAAACCAACAATTCATTTTTTGTTAGCCACCATTTCTACCAGTCAATGATTAACAACAGAACAACGTCTGTCGGGACAGCTGTTTAAAATAATTTCAATAGTTTTTGGTGGTTTTTACAGTTCACCCTACGGAGCCCTTGGCGTTTTCTACAGCGGCCCGCCAGGTGATACACGATACCATACTTACGCTGAGAATATAAGCTGTCCCAGACTCATGTTTGCCCTCTGAACACCACAATATCCTGAGGGTTGTTTCGAAACAAATTGCATAGAACAGGGATGGGCCGTAGTTCGCCTGTTGTGCGGTTGGCTCGTCTGTATAATGAATGAGCCCAGTAAACAGTTCTCAGAAACGCACCTTCAGAGCTTATACTAGTTTTTTAAAATTTCTTGGAATAGTAAAGACCTAAATGGTGGAAGGAATGGTAGGTAGGAATGGTGGAAAGTAAATGTCACACTTAACTTATTTGTCATTCTTTTAGTTTTTCGAAATAGTCAGTCTTAGGGTCAGTGCAGAAATGAACCATTCTGAGTTTTAGCGACTTAGCGTACATGATGTTAATTTTGAAAGTGTTTCATTGGTTGCATCACTTCAAGTTTTTGCATAGACTATTATCATACTTATGGACAGTTTTTAAGATCATAAACAAATCATCAAGTGCACAAAGATTACAGCGGTGATTTTTTAAAAATTGTATTAGTTTTTGAAATGGTCAAAAATTATTAACGAAAATTGAAAAAAAATAATAATCTTAGAATAAACTCAAAACTCGCACATTTTATGGTTTCTACATTACTATTGTACATCTATACCAAATTTGAACTGATTCAGTGCTATAGTTTCCAAACAAGAGTGAATTAAGTGATTGGAGTTGAGAAATTTCAAAAGAAACTTGAAAAAATCGTAACTTTCAAAAGTATTGATTTTCGCGGAACTAATGTTTTTTTTAAATGATTAGTTATGATGCCCACTACCCAAAAAAAATTTTTGGACCACTGTCGCTGGGCCACCCATATTAAATGTCAACGTAAAGAAAATTGATAAAATTAGGAACGATTTTAGCTGCAAGTGCCTTCGTCTTTGTCTGAGCAAAATTGTTACGATATCATCTTCACATTCTAAAAGATAACAAGGAGCTAACCATCACTTAATTTAAAGAAGCCATTAAACCATTTTCTGAATAGCTTTCCGTCCGCGGCTTCACTCACGTGGAATTTAGTTATTATGTCACGTACAAATATCGCTTTAAGTCCTAATCAATCCCTAAATACAAAGTTTGATGTTTTTTTCTTCGACGATGAAAACACTTTATAAAGTGTAGTAGGGTATACCCTATTTTAACTCAATTTTCGCATTCATCAAGAACCTAACAGTTAGATGGCATCTGACGACATTTATATCTATGTATACAACGTAGGTAACCCCTAGAAGAATCCAGCATCTATTCTTAATCCTATAGTCGAACTGGCACCGCGTGACGTGACGGGTCAATTACCGCAGCCTCGCCGGGGGCGTAACGGGTATCGCACGTCGTACGATAAAAACAAAGCACACGTAAAACCTAACGATATTGTCTAGTGGTTTTTGCTTTTTAGGGCCTAGGGATTGCAATTCCGCGGGATTGATATGTGAGATTGATCTATCCCGGACTCAGAACCTGTAATGCAATATCACAGAAATAAATTAAAATTCTCTGGTATTAGCGGAAGACCAGCGCTGCGGTGTCATTATGACACCCAGCATATGCTGAGCTGATACCATTCCAGTGACACTCTTTGCTCCTCTGTATTTGTCTTAAATTTACTGTATGTCTGTTTACTCTGTGTGTTTGGGTTTGTCTGTCAGTGGTACCACTGAATAAATTTATTTTTAACTTACTTTTTCAAAACTTAAGGTTTTTGTTAAAAATATATTTATACTTACGCATGCCATAGAATATCTATCAGAGTATGTAGATATTAAAGTACTTTTGGTAAATCAATTTTAGGTGTGGGATCACGCAAGATTGCGGGATCCCGCTTTGCAGGCTTGCAATACCTATTATGGGCCGCTCTGTGTCACTGGTGTTTTTGAGGTTTAAGCATTTCATTTTTCATAAAAATATTACATTCACTTTCAGAGACAAAGTTAACCCACTTATCTTAACGTATTTTGCCGGGGCTATTCAAACAATACTTATGAAAATTTGAATTCTAAATCAAAGATCAAACTAGAATAAGATAAATGAATTATCATTTAAATGGACCAAATGGAGTCCTTAATAATTGAATGGTAACAAACAGGTTAAGGGTTAACAACATCGTTCACACAAACAATGCCATTAGTAAGTAACACAACTGAACGGTTAAGAGTGGGTTGGGGGTCAATCTTCACCTTGTGCTCGTTCCTTGATCAATTGATTGACTAATAAGCGTAGAGACCGAAGCTAACAGATGAATGCGGTTGAGTTGCGAGGTCCACTCATCTTCAGACCATTGAAGGTAATTGGGAGTAAAATAGGGCACTGAGGGCGGTCGAGTTGAAAGTTAAGACAACAACAGGCACTTCCTTTTTTCAGGAAATATTTAACAAAACTTCTCTTGCATGACAGTTTTATTGGGTGATTCCTATGTGTTTAAAAATGAAATATTTATATTTAGGAATGTAATACCTTAGCCAATTTTAAACCAGAACACCAAAACAGTCGTCAACCTCATACCAGATGGATATTGACGTAGCCAATGGTTATTGAAATAATACCCATCTAAGAGAGCGGATAGGCCATAAACAGTCTTCAGGTATTTTTCCATTATCTATGATAACTAGAGAGTATATTATTATTTTGTTTTTCTTACAATTTAGCGCTTTGCGGCTATTCTGATTGATAGCTGCGTCTCTTAATCAAACATTTTCGCTTATCTATATCATCTGAGTTGAAGCGTGCCATCACGGCATGTCTATTTAAAATTCCGTAACACACTCATACGTGCAAAGCGTACCGTTAAATCAACGCAATAAAGTCCATAATTGCGCATTAATATCCCCATGTATAAGATGCGTGACACTTTCGTTCCGCTAAAAGTCTTCGTCAAAATTTAAATGTATGCGTCCATTTTTCATCAGGCTTGTTTGATTATTTTTTCCCGGGCCGCTCTCTTGTTGTGACAAATTCCCGGTGGGTAATCGACCACTGTGTACACACGCGAGATGTAATGTGGGTTGGCCAGGGACGGACCTAGGTAGGGCCAGGTGGACTAGTTATTGCAAGTGACAGAATTAGTTCTAACTAGTTTAGTAGAGTACTCGTAACTTCACAGAATCCGACTGCGGACTGATTTATGAATTAGGGAGTGCGAAAGCCACAATACTAATCTACCGTTTAGTTAAAGAAGTTCCTACAGGGTCGGCATTGTCGGCAACGCCCGAATAGGCATGATGACTGTAATTTTTTTTTGTTTATTATCGGAAGACCTTACATTTATGTAAACAATCCTCAAAGAATCACTTCATCTGGATCAATACCACCAGAGATATCACTCCATACAAAAGTGACAGCGAACGTGACGTCACATTCGCTGTTTTTGTAAGGAGCGCGTAATAACTTTGTTCGACAGCTATATTAAATATTGCGTTTATGATAATGGTCTCCTAACATAATTCCTTCATAATAGTGTGGGTTACAAAAAGTGATATTGTTTTACAAAAATTTAACACATATGAAATGGACTTGCCCACCCAAGTTTGCAGGCCTATTGTAGCCTCATTTTGAAACGAATTTCGATTGTGGTTTTACAATAACATTTGAAATCAATTATTATTCTTGGGGAACATAAAAAAACATGCAAAATCACTCATAGTCATCTACCCTATGATGACTCCGGTGTGGTGTGAGTTGTCCATAGGCAGCGGAAACTGCGGAAAGTGCTTACATCCGGCGGTTTACATAGTTGCACATGTACGTTCTATCACTCAGTCAGAAGTCGTATAATGATCATGAATGGTCGCAAAGTTGGTTACTACAAATGTTATATTTACGATTAAGGCAATCGATGAATCTTTTATAAAGATACAGCATTGGTCCGATTAAAAGTCAGTGTAAATACTTCTTCTATCTTATTCGAAACTAGCTTTAGACCCAATTTCTATCCTCTTCATTATTTCGCCTCTTTTGAAGTTTTATAGCTCTAGCCCACGCCCTAGGGCCCCTAGGTCCGCGCCTGCAGCTGATTAACTCCGTTTGCGGCGTGTAAACAGGTTAATTGGGCCCCGATCACGGCCACTACATGGCCGCCGCATGGCCGCTTAGCCGACGCCAGTTGCCGTTTATTAACATAACTCACTTCATATACGCCATTTGTTTACTTTTTCACAATTGATTTATTACAAATGCAATAATTCATGGCATTTAAACTTAACATAAAGGTACAATAATAGCATTTCTGTGTTGTAAATACTTCTGCTACCTTATTCAAAACTAGCTTCAGACCCCATTTCTATCCTCTTCATTAATTTGCCTTTTTTGAAGTCTTATACCTCTAGCCCAGGCCCTAGGGCCCCTAGGACCGCGCCTGCAGCTGATTAACTCCGTTTGCGGCGTGTAAACAGGTTAATTGGGCCCCGATCGCGGCCACTACATGGCCGCCGCATGGCCGCTTAGCCGACGCCAGTTGCGGGTTATTAACATAACTCACTTCATATACCCTATTTGTTTACTTTGACACATTTGATCGAAATAAAACAACTTTACGGATTCTACTCGCGGTCTTATATTTTAGACAAATAGAAAAGAACGAATCTCACCTGAGCCGGGGTCTTGACGTAGTACTCGGTGTCGTTGATGATGAGCCGGAAGTCGGTCTCGAGCAGCGCCTCGATGGTGTCGCTGGCGGCGATGCGCACGCGCTCGTCGGCCGCGAGCGCTGCCGCGCGCTCCACCCCGCGGTCTTCAGCCTTCACCTGTTGATGGACAAAAACATTTTCGTCATTTTTATTTTTTCAATCACACATCTGGCGCGAAGGACTTCAACCAAAAGAGGCTGGTGTCACTCATAATAAACGGCCTATTATATGCGTCCCACCTCAACTATGAGGTGGAACGTGCCATACCTAGGCTTAACGACTGACATCTAGCGAAGTTAACCGGGACCAACTGCATAACGTGCCTTGCCTTCCGAAGCAAGGAGGTGCCTGAAATGCAAATTACTAAATTTCGGTCGGGGTGGTCACTCATCCCATTGCCGACCCGGCGTGTGTTGCTTTACAACAGCGATATACGAAGACATTTTTAATTCGTCCATCACACATCCGGCTCGAAGGACTTCAACCGAAAGAGGTGTCGCTTATAAGACTGAAATTAGAAAGCAACTTACAGCAAACTTGAGGCTTGGCAAGGTCTTTAAAACGAAGAATAAATAACACAGAATTTTCTTAAAAATGTGACATTTCCTTAGCTTTGTCCTAAAAATATAATACTCGTATAATTACCCACAATTTGATCATAACGACCAAATTCTAGAGAGAATCGTTTTAAAAAAAGGATGTCAGTATTCAGATGGACCGGATTAGGTACTCGGGATTAAAACCAAACAAAAATATTTGGGACCAAATAATCTTAAACATAAACCCCAACATAATTCCCAACAAAATAATACTTTTTACCTACAATTTTGAAATCAACTTGTCTTCTTAGCAAATATAATAAAATACTCAAAAGGCCCACCTAACACAATGAACATTATCCTCAATTTCCCAATGGACTCTCGTCCTCACAGAGAGAATGTACCTTGACGCGCTCGTAAAGAGAAAACAAATGATTCGTCATTTCTAATTCTCTTACACCATTTTTCAAAATATCTGGTCACGTCCGAGGTTCTTTAAGTATGATTAATATAAGTATCTCTCTTTTTCTTGAATTCTTACTGCAGTGGCCACTATTCATAGCTTGAATAACGTGAAGTGCAAAAGGAGGAAGTATTTAAAGAATATAGAATTACTGAGCAGATTTTAACTCTACAAGAAAGCATCTTAAAGTTTATGTTTTCAGGATATTTGATTAAGAACACAGATGTGCAACAAAATAGGATAGCTCTCAAGTTGAACTGACAATGTGAGTGACTTCATAAAGACGAACGTATGTTTCAGCTTTAATAAACTTAGACGAAGAGTCCTAAGAGCTCAATTTAATTACACAGCCTAATTGCTGACTTAAGGAACTCTAGATACAGTTTTATACATTTTACAGCCACCTTATTTTCACGGTTATGAAGAAATGCCTTTATCCAATCTGAGATTTGATGATAGAGGTTTCAAAGTGCTAAGGCTAGGCTTTTACGACTTTTACCCTACCGATAGTATTTGGAACCGGTTATAAAAGCCACTTTGCGTGCCTTCCGAATAACGTAGTTTCAGTCATTGAAGTTAAACACAAGCTTAATTACACGCTCGAGAAAAGCAAATTGGTGATCACAAACTTTGTCTATTCAAAATATACTTAAATGTCTAATTAATTTCTATAACTGTCTTACCGCCGCACTCAGAGACGTCACATAACTTTAATGGTTGATTAGCGTCAAAATTCCATTTTTGAAAAGAGACTTTATAACAAACTGAATAAAGAACTTTTCAGAATGTCAAATTTTGACGCTAATCAACCATTAAAGTTATGTGACGTCTCTGAGTGCGGCGGTTAAATGTCTAATTTAACATGCCAAACAAATCATTAAGACGGTATTCTAACAGCTGCGACCTACCTACTACCTACTGCATTTTGTTTATTCTAAAGAGGTTGATTCACTATTCTACAGCGCCAATTAGCGAATTCACATCTCCAATCAAGGAAACGAAGATCACAAAGCCTTGCCAAAGCCAACCAGAGAGGCTATTTGCTAAGTCCTTCGAAATATTGAATACCGAATGTCGGTCGCTTCATCTCGTCAGCACAAAGCTTCGAAACAAACACAGAGCAAGAACAGGCTACAGTTCCGGAAATTAACTACAATCCGGGGATCGGCCAGGATTGATTCAAAATAATTTCATTTTCCCATTTATACTTTATGATTGAATTCAATCTCTTTGTCTCGAGGCTTCCATTAATAATAATCAAGTAAAACATTAATTAAAACTAATATAGGAAAGAAAATCCCTTTTGATTACAATTTTGGGAGTAGCAAGCAAATTATTATACAAGAGCACATAAAATATTGTTCACTCATTCAATTTTTTTTCATCACGTACTACATGCAGTATATGGACATGAAGAACCTATCTAAAAGGATATGCCAAAATTAGAGCATAACCAATGAATAAGTGCAGAATTTTGTTTAAAACGCAGCATTGTTCATAGCAGATAAACTACATTTACATTTTGTCTCAGAACACGAAGGAAAAAAAAACTTATTTGACGTTCAGAACGGGATTTTCACATTTTTAAAATGGCTGGGGTGTTGCTTTCTTAGTTAAGCTACCAAAACCAATGTTCGCGTAGCAGGTAAATCACCAGACTTGTATCCCAGTCGATCCCATCAGAGATGGGATAAACTGACCTGTTCGAGCAAGTCGCCGACGGTCTACCAGACCGGGCGCAGCGTGAAGCGGCATCGCCCGAGGCGGGATGACAGCGGGACCGTAATCACCGGCAGCCAGTGGTGGCTGTCACCTACTCAGACCTCTAACGGGTTCAACTGACGTGTTCGAGCAGATCAGAGCGGTCTGCGAGACCGGGCGCAGCGTGATGCGGCATCGCTCGCGTCGGGACTGTGATCACCGGCAGCCCACGCTACATCTACACTAACAATTATACTCGAAGCAGGAGGCACAAACTCTTTTCTCTCAACTGGAACCAAGTCTCCTATACAGCGCTCCCCCGCAGCGCTCAACGCTCTCTTTGAGGTAAATCCACGTTATGACATTTTTGCGTACAAATGGAAAGACATTGTCTAAATATTTGTGTTTTTGTGAAAGACATTGTGTGTGCAGTGTATGTTATCTTGGATTTTTTATTTCATGGTTGTTTTTGCTTTTTCTTTTGTATGTCTCTTTTTATGTATCCTTAATTACTGTCATCGGCAATAAATAAATCACCTATACAGACCAGACCTCTGACGGATCCAACTGACCTGTTCGAGCAGATCGCCGACGGTTTGCGAGACCGGGCGCAGCGTGAAGCGGCATCGCTCGCGGCGGGACGGCAGCGGGACAGTGATCACTGGCAACCCGCGCCGGTATGTCACCGTCACTTCTGTAACAAGGAAATATAAATAAATAAAATAAATATCCCTGGACATTATTCCACACAGCGCCATCTAGCCCCAAGTGAGCTAAATTAAGTCCGTTTTTATGGGATGCTAGACAACGGATAAACATACTTAAATATCTTTTTAGTTATAATAACACGCTTATCAACTTACTATTATGATACTCATACGTATAACTTGTTATTTATGCAGTAGTTTTGAACTTCGGAATACCGCATTACTGTCAGTTACTGGATCACGATGTGTCCAGGGGCCTAATTCTCGCCAATTCGTAAACAATGTCACATTACATAGATACCACAAGAGTCGTAAAAGTACTCTTTAACTAGAAGAATTACGAAATAATATGACAGCTCTCGTGATATTTATCGCGTGAATTCGTGTGACATTACAGCGGATTCGCGACAATTTGTTCCCAGGTGAGTTACTATGTAGTTTATGATGATACATGTCTGCTTAGTTAAAATGTTTAAGGAAGAAATAACAAAAAACTTTCATTTGGCTGAATACAAAATAAAACACACAACAACAAAACTGT
Organism: Udea ferrugalis; assembly: GCA_950022985.1. Taxonomy (NCBI): domain Eukaryota; kingdom Metazoa; phylum Arthropoda; class Insecta; order Lepidoptera; family Crambidae; genus Udea; species Udea ferrugalis. The sequence continues at coordinate 4,604,985 of OX465521.1, forward strand.
CTAGAATACAAAATGTTAAACAAAAATTATAATAGCCTCGTGCTTAGTATCGAGTGTCAGTTATGACCAGTCACAGTTACTTGACTTGTACCCATGCTGTTCCGAGTTCAATTAAAATAAATGTGTTACTAAACTTGAGTTAACACATTTTAAATGAAAACTTTTACATACAATAAAACACTCAGACATACTCAGAAAAAAACGACATGAACTGCTTTTATTGTTTCACAGTTTTGTCGTACGAGCGTACGCTTAGTTCGCAAGTCACTTAGTGTGCAACCAGCAACGTTGAATAAATGTCATCAGTGTACAACAAGCCTAAATATATCGTGATCGAGTTATTGACTAGTGCGGAGCAAAAAAAAACAAAAGAAACGTCATCGCGTCACAAATTAACTATTTGGCATTTCAATTTGCGCGCGGAATATTCTTACCTCGGGTACAGTCGTTAACAACTTCATTTAGGTGCCAGACGTTTGTCTTCACTGTGCACACTTAGGGTTACCACTTGCCACGAAAATTCAGTTAACGTAATTGAGCTGGTTTAGATTTCAATTGGGAAGTTCGTTTATCAGTCTCTGATGCATTTACTGGGTGGCCCAGTGACAGTGGTCCAAAAATATCTATTTAAAAATCTTCAAATGATCTTGGTGTAAAAATGTCTATAGATGTCTAATGTTTTGCAAATAATGAAAATATAATGAATGCTTTCCATTTACATTAGAATGAAGCAACCATATTTGAGTTATAAATTAGTTACAGTATTTACGCTTATAACTATTTAATGGCAATTGTCTAAGTTCGGTGTATTATGAAATTATAAAATGTAATAGGTCGCGGAAAGAATAAATAAATCCAACTTTGATTAACATAGTTGATTCAGGTATAATAAACAACAAACCGAAAATGATTATTATATTCAGAAATACACTTCATTTACAATTTCAATTTCTTGCGTTGCGTCGTACTGGTTTTTATTTTTTATAAATGAATAATTAAAACCATGATTAAACATCAGTTATACGCACTAAATGCTGAAGCTATTAGCGTGCTATTTCTTATGCAAGTAGACAATAAGTTGTATAACACTTGCATTTTTTGTCAAAAGAGATATTTCGACGACAAACGCTTTTGCTCTAACAAGTAGGAGCAGCCCTTCTCTAGGCCGTCAAGTGAATGGGCAGAACGAAATTGTTGTACGCGATGACGACGGGGGAGGGAGAGGTGGGACTGTTGTCGTCCCGCTCCACTTCCCGCGTACACTTAACCACAGCACTATTACCATCGCAATCGCCTTGCCAATTAATTTCAGTTAGGATGATTTATACTGTTACAACTGCAGCATCGCGGATAATGTAGCTACTGTAATTATCGACAATTAATTGAACAAAAAATACTTCATGCATCTTTGTTGTTATACATACAACCATTCTAGCATAAGTGCGAGAAACATCTGACTCTTGCGAATATTGTGATAGCCATAAAAAAATACCATCTATCCCCCGAAATAATTTAATTATTTGTCAAAAAAATATTGGATTGACTATGTCTATAGCCTGTGACCACATCTCAGATCCAAATGTCATCACTGGTAAATAATACAATCTGGTCGCAGACCTTTATCTACTTTTGTTTTGTTCGTTTATGTTGATCGTCGAGCATCGCACATGTACGAACTACCTAAACTTAGTATTCATATTCACAAACTGAACTGTTCTATCAGTAGATCAATAGAAATCAAACTAGTTTTAGTAGGTTGATCTAAATTAGCTCTCGGCTTGCTCTGACTGAGACGGTCGGGAACAATTAATTACACAGGCTGGGAGTGAATTTCAACGGATTATCGCATCAGCCCCGCAAAATAGGGCTTTGATACTGCCATTAAACTGATGTGGATTAACTTGTGGAACGCCTCAGTTACACTATTTTAATGTGAATTATTGGATTTCCTAACAGCATTAGATCCTACATTAAGATTATCAGACCGTTAAAGAAACTACAAAACTTTGTCTGGAAGAGATCGCTTCGTAGCAAAAAAGCCACCTGAATTGTAAATAAATAATAATGGCCTCTTACTGTTACTTGATGTAAGCATGTATTTCCGTGAAATGAAGATTATTTATCCCAAAGCTTGTACTACGGTCGGCAGATACTGATATTCAAGCAGTGGGGATTATGAATAAATTAACTTGCCACTGGGCCAACCAAAGGGCGTTGACAAATTAGCTAAAAATCTTGAATTTTCTGTAGGTTAAATGAACCAATATAATATTCATGTTAACGTTTTGAAAGTATCGTGTAACAAGTTTTTTTAATAAAGTTATTTATTATTTCGACGTGATAACGTCTTTAAAATCGTTTTAGTCGGGTGACATGTTCAGAAACTTGTGTCACACCAAAACCTCACGAGCGCGACCGCAGGTGTAACGAGAGAGAGACGGACCGATCTCCCGTCTCATCACGAGTGCTGAAAGTCATTCCGTGAAATGCCGTTATCACGTAAACATCTCGATCGTAAAGTAGGTTACTTTACAAACAACCAATTTTTTGGCTGATTGATTGATATCAGTCCCGTAGTTTACCGTATACCGTATATTCAAGTATTTTCAATTAAAACTAAGAATTTGACAGGAAATAATACTGTAATTAATCAATTTAGCGTGTCGGAAAACAAACCCGCAGAAACGGTAATGGGCTGTCAGATAACTGATTAGGATGTAATGATTTCGCACACGACAGTACAAAAAATCATTGTTAGACTTTCAAGCAGACTAATCGCTTAGTGGGGACGAAGCGCCTCATGGTTAGAACGAGTACAAGTAATAACAGAAAAATATAAAAATATTATTATCTAACAGCACTGTTTTTAAAGAGGCCTAACAAAACGTTGACAAATTAGATAGAAATATATTACATAAAAATTTTCATTAAACATAATATTTGAAAAAGTATGCCGTAATGATTTATTGGTTGCCTCTATCATATAATTTACTCACTTACTAAGGTTCAATGATATTGTCTCTCGCTTGTGTAGTGCGATGTCACCATATACATCAAATATTATCAGTTATACTCATAGACTCATTTCACATTACATAACATTGTGAGCAAGCTCATTTTTTTATGACCGAAATTGTTCCATCACAGTAATACGGCACGGTGTACCGTAACATCTTCAAGCACATTACGCGAACGCGCAAACATTTGTTACCTTGAAATAAAAAGTGAAATAGGTACTGAAAACAACTTCACGTCACACAACAGCGTGGTTGAATAAAAAATATACTGTACGATTTGATTCCCACGAGTTTCTCGTAGTCAGAAACAAAATATTTACTAACATTGAAGAATAAATATTAAATCATTCCAAAGCAAATTTCTATTCATTAGTTCACGCTTCCCCAAGCTATCGACTAGTTAAATTCACACAACAAGTCATCAAACTTAATTTTGATTGCAGAACATCGATACTTACTAGTATGAGACAACGCGGCGCTGTGTTGAATAATGTTCAGGGATATTTGTTCATTTGTTGTTTAATGCAAAACATAAAACAGTTTATAAAAATCAAAGCAAAACTTGACAACCATGAGAAAAAATGCATTTATTTATAACAAATAAACCCATGAAAATAGTTTGTTCATCGTCAAGGCAGTAAAACCACTGTGCGCGAACGCATCGCAGAGCGCCGCTTGCGCATGGACGCTGTAATTGCCCTGTCACTTTCCTAATTACCATCGCTCTGTCCAGCGTTTCTCTGCAATGTTTGATTTATAGATATCACTTTTGCATGCAATGTTACTTTTTCACAACAATTTTACGATCGAAGCCCGTTTGGTTATCTGCCCAGATTTGAAATATGGTACTTTTCAAAAGTGAAATGATGTTGCTGTATTGATTTGAATATGTTACAGTCAAGTTGGATAACTTTGAATTTCAGTGTAACATTGAATCCACTGTTTAAGAGCAGTAAAAGTACCTACACAATGTTGTTTATAGTTTGTTTTTGATCCAAAACCCTCTTAGACTCAACAACATCTTTTAGTTGAAGTACTTGTCAACAGAAACCGATCTAAAAGAGTGGATTCAATGTAACACTGAAAATCAAAGTTATCCAACTTGACCTTACATCAATTTATTTTTTATCACATTCTTAAAGTGTTAATCACTACATAGTATAAAATAAAGTCGCTTTCTCTGTCCCTATGTCCCTTTGAATGCTTAAATCTTTGAAACTACGCAACGGATTTTGATTAATAGATAGAGTGATTCAAGAGGAAGGTTTATATCTACTATATAAAAATAAGTCGGGTTTTCCTTCCTGACGCTATAACTCCAGAAAGCACCATCCGATTTCCACGGTTTTGCATTCGTTGGAAAGGTCTCGGGCTCCGTGAGGTTTATAGCAAAGAAAATTCAAGAAAATTTCAGCAGAAAAGCGGGAAAATCTTTTTTCCCATACAGCTAAGTCCACGCGGACGAAGTCGCGGGCGGCTGCTAGCCTACTTTATAAAAATAAGTCGGGTTTTCCTTCCTGACGCTATAACTCTAGAACGTACCAACCGATTTCCACGGTTTTGCATTCGTTAGAAAGGTCTCGGGTTCCGTGAGGTTTGTAGCAAAGAAAGTTCAGGAAAATTTCAACAGAATAGCGGGAAACTCTTTTTCACATACAGCTAAGTCCACGCGGACGAAGTCGCGGGCGGCTGCTAGCGTACCTATAATAGCGTATTGCACCCTTGTGAAGCGGGGGGCGGGTCGCTAGTAATTTAAATAATCAAAAATGATTTTGAGAATTTACAAACAAGAAAAAAAGGTAGATAGGTAAAGACAGCGTAGGTAACAATAACTTCATTGATGTGTACACGAAATACAAATAAATTGTTATCATACCAAAAACTTATTAGGCAAGAAATTACTTGCAAACATTGAGTGGAATAAGGTTCATCTTAGTTGATAGACAACCGGCAAACCTTACGACGACATTCTAGCCAGGTTTCAAAGTCTGGCATCATCTAATTTGTCGTTGCCAATAAGCCTCTTAGCTCTACGCTCAATTAGCCCTAAGGCTTCGAGTTGGCACTTGGCGGAACTAGACCAGACTCTGAGATAGTAGCAGTACTCTACTCATGATAGTACCTGAGTGCTTGTACTTGTACTAAACAAGTTGTTTGACGACACCTTTTCACTTCCGCCAGAATGCCTAGTTTTGGGCACAAAGTTTCGCTCTAGACGAACCCAAACTGAGACTGGTATTCAATGTGATGTCATATTCATATTGCAAAAAAAGGAATTTATTAAAAGTGGACGTTGAAGTAATGGTATTAAAATAAGATAAATGTTTTTGGCCGACAAATGTTATTTGATCCATTTTAATTACCTGCTTTTCAATTATATTAATGGTTATTACCATTTAACTCAAACGAATTCATGCAAATTAGTAATTAGCCCATAAATATCAGCGCACCGAGGAGTAACCAAGGTCTTCAGGGACCAGAATAAGGTCAACGTTGCCATATCAGCAATTATCACAATTGACCTAAAAGTTCATTGCGGGCACGAGGTAAATTAAATAGTCGTAGCAATTATACCTAGCAGATTTTTTTTCAACGCTAACACAATGTACGCTTATTACGATATCCCAAACGGGGCAGTCAGAATCACACGGACTGTTACCGTCATGTTGATAGGCACATTCAAAAGCCCACATTGCCGAGTGATCCGATTACACAATGTGGTAAGGGGCGAGCCTGCTGCCGTTATCCGGGTTGCTTGCTTTTCCAGCATAGGAGGGTTAGGCGCAAATTGTAAAATGAGAACAAAATAGGTGTTCCGGCCAGTCTGGAACTTGGGACCGGTTCCGAGCCAGAGTGTTCAGTTCACAGGACCACGAGGCTTTTCCAAGAGCCACCCTGCGCTTGGGATTGAAAAAGCTGAATCCTACAGGGTCGTTCTCAAAATGAACGGGATTTCTCCAAATCCACCCATTGAAGTGGTGAAAAAGGGCTAACTAACTAAACCGCCATAATTACGAATTCTACGGGAACGAAGTCTCAAACAAAAGCCTACTATGTGCAATGATTTGAGATCTAAGAGAATTACAAAGGGAACGCTTTTCTCCATAATAGACGGACAAGTGTTATCCAATGTGATATTTCAATGTCAGAAAAGGGATCCCATCCTTTGTAATAACGTTACCGTAAACACGTTACTGTGACGTTGATGCCTCCTACGTTATGTTATCTAACACTTCAATATTGTCTCACTTTGTGTAGGTATTTCAAATATTCTTACGATGAATTCTGCTCTCAAACAACAACAGATGTATTTGTTTTCATCTTCATCTGGTAGTCAACCCTGATGGGTTTTATTTGTAAACGGTAGTAGTCGCATTGTTTTTTTAATGTATGTCAATAAAATTCTCGACTTGTCGTAAGTGCTTATTATTAAGTCTACGTGAAATAAAAACCTTTGAATCTTGAATGTCACACTAGCTGTGCTGGCGTTAACACCCGAATGATTTGTTTTCAAACTTTGATATCTTCTAAGAAGTTCCTTGGAATTGAATGATGTTAGGCAGCGTGATTTTAATATGCCTTTCTCTATGAAAAAAACTATACAGTACATAATATTGATTCAATTCGAACCAGTAGTTTATGATATTAGCGGGCTCAACAAAACAATTAGTATAAAAGTATAGATTTGTTTCAACGGCTGCTATGTAATCTGGGTTTGACGATATCTTAATGCAGGGTTGTTTTGAAAAGCATTTGGAAGAAAGGGATTGAAAAATCCGAAAATTCGTCTATTTTTTGTACAAGTTTTTACTCCCGGCATCAAAGATACGAAAACGATCGTTCACGGAATCAAAATGAAAACCCACAAAAATATTGTTATTTTCTAGAAACTGCTTTCAATTGATAGGTATGAGATATATGAGTTTGAAATTGAATCTGCAACGAAATGCGATCAAAAACAAGTTTTGGTCGGCGTTGGTGCTCCGGCGTGTCATCGGAAGACAAATGGGTTAGCATTGCATTGTTGAACTAACAAAGATAAATGTGTCCCACCAAAGTGAATGCTTTTGTTTACCATTGACATAAACGACAAACACATTCCCATTTGGTATTATAAAGAAATATGCACTAGCACCAAGTAAGAAGTATGCATATTCAATACACCGTGTCATTTTTGCTGCAAGGCCGTTATCATCAAAATCAAGTGATCCTTTTAAATTTATAGATATGAGCTTTATCAAAAATCTTGCTATAAAATAACCGAATGAAAAAATCCAAAAATGACGATTTAGTTAAAGCATTAGCTGGGAATTAAGCAGGTTTTTTAGTAATACAAATCTTCAATACACCGTGTCATTTTTGCTGCAAGGCCGTCATCATCGAAATCAAGTACCTAATCCAAGTAATCCTTATAAATTTATAGATGTTGAGATGAGCTTTATCAAAAATCTTGCTATAGAATAACCGAATGAAAAAATCCAAAAATGATGATTTAGTTAAAGCATTAGCTGGGAATTAAGCAGGGTTTTTAGTCATACAAATCATTTATGGTCTGATGCTTGAAAAAAATTGTATGTCGATAAGTTTAGCATATTGTGAAAAACAGATTTTTTTACTCGTACATTCGTTACTATTACCTAGAAGTTTAAAACAGGCAATATCTTTTATCGAAATATTTAGAGTTAGACCAACTTTTAATGTAGTCTTTCGAGGCTTCGCGCTCCTGCAACTAATACACGGAGACGCTACGCGTATCGTTTCAACATGATTCGGCTACAGTGTACAGTTCGGATACAGTGTGCCGCGAATGTTCAATATTGCTTGCTCCTACTTCGCGAACGTTTCCACTAACTCGTGAAACACACTAAAGCGTGTTTTTATATTGTTTTCGGGACATTTGGTTGGATTGGAACGTAAAACAAGTCAGGCTAGGACCATCACACGGTACATTGCGAGCTCAATATCCCGCGGTGACCCGGGTAGTCAACATGTTAGCAAATAGAATACAACAGCGCAGGATTGAAAATATTTGAATGACAAAATCAAATGCTCTTTCATTCGGTATTCATAAATATTACTATAGGCACATCAATGCTCTCATCTATTTATTTTAATTCAACTAGTATACTATTCAAAACAAACAGGTCAATTACCCATTGATTACGTAAGATGATTATCCTGCAAAACAAATATTATTTCTTAAAATACATAAACGAAGACAACGGAGTTCTTATTTTATGCGGTTCTCTTTACCATATTATAAAATAACTTAATGAGAACATAACATAATACACGCTATTCTCTCATTTCTGTGAGGTGGTACTTAAAGCTGACTATAGGACAACCCGTTTTAATCAGTTCTTCAGCATTTAGGCTTTTCCCGACACTCGATGTATTATGTCTGTGGGATCCACACTTATTTAAAACTGAACCTTAAAGTCGGTGTTCTTACAAAGAGTGAAACCAAACACGGTTTTATTCGTAGTGCTCAAACTAAAGGCAACTAAGCTAATCCAATATGTTAACAACGAAAATGTGAAGCTGCTATCATTTCTATTAGAATTAAACACTGCAACGAATAAACATTGCACAACTGAAGAAATGAAAATAGATATCTATTTACCTACTAAAAGAGTTCAGTTTTTCCCACTTCAGTGCGCTCTAATTAGCAGCTAAAACTGTACGTTTTATCTCGGCAGAGAAAATTCTCGGGTTCGTTCCTCATTCCTTTTCAATCAATTGAAATTTACCTGAAAACCTGAAATGCAGTTAACTCGCCTCTATGCAGAATTTATCGTCGAATCGGGGCCGTAAATCCTGAATTATTGGGAAGTTACGAGCATGCATGATTGTTCCCACCATTTTTATTTTTATAACATGAAAGCTCTTGGCATTTTATTGATAAATAAACAAAAAATAGCTAACATATAATATGAAAAAATAAAAAATAAAATATCATACCAATCTATCTAAAAATTTATCATATCATACCACATATCATATTACAAAACCTCACCGAGCTTTAGCTACAATTGACACGAACGAACAAAGAAATGTCTAACGTTAATATTGGCTGCCAAGGCATACTCTAGATCGCTGAGCCGGCTCAGCAAATAAGACTCAGACTCGAGACCAAGGCAAACATCAGACAGAAATATAATAAGATATCCTAGGATGTATTCATATGATGACCCTGAAATGAGTGCGGAGGAACTTCAAGGACAAACAAGGCTTTGTTGTCTAAGACGAAATGGACTTAGTGAGTCCTCTGACTCGCCGAGATGTAATAAATACCCGTCAATCCATTCCACCATTACTACCATTCCACTAAAGAAAGCGGTATGCAAATATATATGGACGCCCCATTACAGCATGGCACGATATACCCATTTTTCTTAAGCATTTTTTTCCAGGGTCAGATGAACTTGGCTTGCTGAACGCAAGACTTATTGTACGTGGAATAAGTCTCAAGATTCTTTCTCAAAGATATAACACGTTGCAATACCGAAGTATAACTAGAGTACAAAGTTCTTACTCTTGGAAAAGACAAAGTTTGTGCTCTAGAAGAAATACTAACTAAGGCTACGGCACCTCCGTGGCCGCAGCCGTTACCGCGATCTTGCTTCATTTAGTAAGCTAGCTGCTAGAAATCTCGTTCTCTTTAACAATATAGCCAGCGTTTGTGTTTCCTGATTGGGAGTTTTCATGCACAGAGTGAATGGATTTCTTCTAGAAAAACACGCTTTACCGTAGACTGCATCGTCACTTTCCATTAGGCGATTCTAATTCTTACTTGAGTAACGATCTACCGGTTACGTATGACCCCAGGTCCCAGGTATGTCAAACCTCAACTGAAGACTGATCAATGTTTGACTAGCATTCAAAAACAGGTCTGAATTTGAATGACCATCAAATAGTGCATAGGCTATATACTCAGTACTTTCTGGATATATGGCCTGCCCAGACTGGGTATTTTTGTAAGATATGGCTACCTTAATTTGACTTATTTTATGAATCCTTTAGACACAACGACATTTCCGAAATATTGCGACCTTCTGTCAGTTATATTCCCGTGACACTAACACTATTTTTACGACGTGAGAGCTACGTGATATCCCGAATTTCTCTTCAAATAAAAACAAGAAACATATAACTGGCATTTGCAAAAAGATTTCTCTACAAAAGTATGGAGAAAAGTGAGGAAATTGTTGGGAGATACATTGTCAGCCAAAGATGATACGGTGACATTCTCGCGATAATTTCGACAGTAGGAGAGGCACGCGGTGCACGTCCATCCGTTTACATAAAAACAAAGTTTAATACGATTAGTGCTAGTTTCTGCCAATAGGTACTCTATGGGCAATGAAGCATATCTTATCTTGTCTCTGTGGATCAATTAATATGATTGATACATATCAAACGGGTCGATAGCAACCTGTAATAGCATCTTTGGTGGAAAAGCAAAGCAAGCTTTTCCACCAAAGATGCTATTACACTGATGCTATTAACTGCTGGAACCCTGCCGCCGTCTAATGTGAAAGCCCTTCAATACGCAAGAAACATCTGCTCAAAGTTGACCAAATTCATTTTGTTATTTCGAAGTTGAGGTATTGAAGGTTCAACATTGGAGTAGGGCAATTTAATTTTGCGGAAAAAGGACAAGTTGAAAAGTTTACTCAACGCTACGTTGATTTAGTCACTACACTTTTTGATGTCAAATGTATTATCATAGTCACTGTAAACCAAAGTTAAAATAAATGCTATTGTGTTAAATACTTAGGTGCAGTTGTTCTTAAATGAGATTTTGAGCAGATAATAGAAAATTAAATATGTTTTTAACTGAATAAGGTCCGGCACGCTAAGCAGTTGGGCCCGGTTGACGTCGCGCGATGTCAGTCGTTACGCCTAGTCGGTGGCCTTAGGTTGGCTTGATAACATCTGACATTAAGGTTTCTCACTGACCTTACACCCTTACAACAATCCGCACTGAGCCCGCGTGTGGAGTATGGCTCAGACCACCTCATGGTTGAGGTGAGGCCTGTGCCTAGCAGTGGGACGTATATACGAGTAGGTCGTTTATGTTAGAAAAAAAGAAAAAACGAAAACAAGATGGTTAGGAAAAAAAACAAAAACAAACAATAGAAAAACAAAGAATGTCACAATGTCAAGAATGTCAGGCAGCAGTGTCACGATGTCCAAAATTAAATGGACCCCACTCGATCAGCTACTGCTTGGACCTGATAGGCTCAGACGCTGATTTTCAGTGGGACCGACTGAGTGGACACATGGACATTCGCAGCGGCTGTCAAATTTTAAATATGTTTTTAACTGAATAAGGTCCGGTCTTCCACGTTTGCCTGCACACATTACTTCGCGTGCCCGTAAGTGGATTCCAGCCCGGGAATGGAGTCGTTCCGATCAGCTATGCGGGACGACTACGATAGGACGTAAGGACCTTCTCACTTCTAGTTTTTATTCTACACCGTGACTTATAACTCACTGAGAAAATGAAATAAGGTTTCTAAAACTGTGTAAGCATCATTCAACAACTAGGTAAATCGTTCATACAAAATCTTGTTTTATGAGACTTCATGAAAGACACTGTGCAAATTGTTTCATTCATAGTTATCCTTCCGTTTATTGATGTTTGAATAAGCTAGTAAACTCGGATGTGTTGTGGTAGTCCAGCGAAGACTGAACAGGTTGTTAAAATAATAGTATTTGGCAGAACGCCGTCTGATGGACTGCTGGCTCCTGTTGAGTAAAAGGTAGGCCAAAATACTATTTTGTCTAAGGTTGAAGCAAAAAAGCAGCGTTAACATCGGCGTTATGTAATTGTGATTTATATTAAAAAAAAACTTTTTTTTTATTTTTTACATAATTTTGTAAGGGCAGACGAGGTTTAATTGCGACAACTATGTTGTTGGATAAGAAGGAATGCCGATTGAATAGACGGCATACTTGAATAAACTATAGCAACTTATGTAGAGTAGTGAATGAAGAGTAGTTTAAAAAATATCTGACGACGTAACTCATGAAGCTTTCAGGATGATTAAGCTCTGTTTTATATTCAGAAAAATAAATTACGATTTAGCTGGCAAAGATTGTAATCTTCTTGAACAAATACATTTGAATAATTTCGTTTTCCTGGGCTACATGATCAATCGGATGTAAAAAGTGTACGAGTACATTTTACGTTACGCATGTTATACCAAACCAAAATATTTACGGTTTATTTTTATTAAGTGAGCGGCCGCCCGCGACTTCGTTCGCGCGGATCACACACGCCCATTTCAACCAACCACCAAGAATCAAATTTTAAGTTTCTAGGTACAGTCGGGGAATGAAAGGGTTGACCACCTTAAGATCTGTTTTTGCTTGCTCAATCATAACACTGACAAGATCAATTGGTTCAACTGTCAATCGTGAAGGAACATACGTCTAATCGAATTTTAGTTTCATTGTCCGATAATAAGGCACACTTTTCGACATACGAGTAGTCTAGCCTGTTAAACAGTTTAAAGAGGTAACATGTGCAACGCGTAAATGAATGTGTTTGAAATCTGGTCAACCCTTTCATTCCGCGACTTTACCTAAAGTAGTTTCGTCTGTACGTTGATACTCGCATCATGTTTATGTTAGTCAGTTTTGCAATGTTTCATTTTGCAGTTTATGTGTGAATGCATATGATTTTTGTGTGCTAAAAAACATATACCAACAAAGATCTAAAGGAGTCCGGGCTTTTTATTTGACGAATCGTTTATTATGATACAAAACAACACAGCTATTGCCAGCCCTATTCCTTACGTCATCCAATCAAACCAATCAAATCTCACGCTTCGACTGTTGTCGCCCAATCATTATCGAGAGCTTGCGAGATTACCTCCGGTATTACGACGATTGGGCCACGGGGAGCCTCTACGTGTGCAAATATCATAATAGCAGATGGAATATTTTATAGGGGTGTGTGTTTCGACAGCAAAACCTTTTTTCTTCTTTTTCGATTTTTGTTGTGTTATGTCACATGGACAGAAGTGTCATTCTAATTTACGATTGTTTTATGTGTCCAAGAATTACACCAATTCAACCAAATTAATATCTCCATATTTTCTTCTTTATCCATTCCTCCGGCCACCCAACAGTTTTTGGTGACCCTTTCCGACGTATTAAAGAAAAAAACACGCACAAGTCAAGAACCGGCGCGCGGCGTAGAGACACGCTGACGGCGGATTTATCGAGGAGGCTGCGAGGAGAGAGCTAAGAAGAGGAGTGTGGCTGATGTGTCTCTAGGACTCCGAGAGGCCCAGAGATAACCAACAAGAACGGTGGCTACCATTTGCGTAAGTGAGCTGGTGGCCAAAATTTTTAGTAGTCAGTTTCGAAATCGAGTTTTACAGTTTTCCTTTTACCGAGTAAGAATATCTATTGTTTCCCAGCATGTCATCCGAGAATGACTCTGGAACCACTGTCAAGGAAGATAGGAGAGCAACCAAATTGAAAGGCTTCATTAGGAAACGGGGTGTTATTAAGGGAAAATTAACAATATTTGAAAAATACCTATTACGAATAGATACAGAAACTCTGTCTTCCGAGAAGATATTAGAGCTAGAGCTGAGGATAAATTCTATCACTAATGTCTATAACGAATTTGAAACAATCCAAACTAGTATTGAAACGTTGATCTCAGACTCACCCTCAGAGCTGGAAGCACAATTGAGCGAGAGGGAACAATTTGATAATTTGTATTACAAGTACATTTCTGCAGGGAAAGCCTTTCTGAACCAGTATGGCGGTGCTGCCAGTTGTAAAAGTGCTCCTGCGGAAAGTGTGTGTGAGCAATCAATTAAGTACCCAGACATTAACCTACCATCCTTTAGTGGCAATATTACCGCATGGGTAGAATTTCGTGATACATTCGATGCCCTGGTGAATAAAACTAATTTGAAACCAATCCGAACCACGAAATTGTGGAATGAGTTGCCGCATGCGGTATTTCCGGACAAATACGACCTGCAGTCCTTCAAGAAAAGAGCGTACTCCCATTTAAAAGGCCGGCAACGCATTTTGTAGCCCCTCTGGTGTTGCAAATGTCCATGGGCGGCAGTATTCACTTTCCATCAGGTGATCTGTCTGCTCGTTTGCCCCCTATCCTATAAAAAAAAAAAAAAATAAAAAAAAAAAAATCCAAAAATTTAAATACCTAAGAAGTTGTTTATCAGAAAGTGCACTGGAGGTTGTCAGTTCATTAGAGTATACCGGAGAAAGTCACTCTTTGGCTTGGCAACTCTTGTGCGATAGGTTTAACAATCCAAGAGTGCTGATTTACAATCATTTGAGAGCTCTCTTTAATATTGATACTGTTTCTACAAATTCTCAAGCGTTACGGTCTCTTAGCGACAGTATTTCAAAGCACTTACGTACGTTGAATTCTCTAAATGTTAGTACCGAAAGCTGGGATATACTTGTAATATTTTTCCTCACATCTAAGCTCGAGGTACCTATGCGACGTAGATGGGAGGAAAAAACTGACTCACGTGAATTGCCTACGTTACAGGCTTTCCAAGCATTTCTTTGTAACCAAGCCGATCTGCATGACACGCTCAGTCACGCGGGGGGTGAGCATGCCGAGCTTCTCACCTCTAGCGTTAGCCCGGCAAAGAAACTGCTAGTTACCACTTCCTCTCCTCTAAAAAAAGACGGTAAGTTTCTTCCAAATACCTATAACAATCGATGCCGTAATTGTGGGGAGGGACACTATCTTAACCAGTGCCCTAAGTTTTTATCTTTAGATACAATGTCACGCATTAATGTTGTCAAAAGGTTGGGACTTTGTTTAAATTGTTTGGGGTCTGGCCATGGTGTGCAAAACTGTCGTTCAAGTATGTGCAGAACATGTAAAGCCAAGCATCACACACTTTTGCATATTTCTCAACCCGACGCAGTTCGACCTAGTACACTGAATAACGCTGAAAGTGCGACCTTACCAACAGTTAGTATGTTCTCTAATCAGCAGGGCCACAGGCAGGATGTAGGTACTCTATTAGAAAATGCAAATTCCAATACACCTATCCCAAACAAGGGTATTGTGTTATCGACAGCTCAAGTTAAAGTTGCTGATTGCAATAACAAATTCCAAGTTTTGAGAGCACTACTTGATTCAGGTTCACAGTCAAGTTTCATAACCAGAAGCGCTTTTCAAAAGCTTCAGTTGCCAACTAATGAAATGAATGTTGACGTATTAGGTTTTAATGGCAACGTAACTAAGGTAAACGATTTTTGTAGCCTTAATATCAGTTCCAAAAACGACTCTTTCTCAGCGAAGTTGCCGTGTTTCATCGTACAAACTATTTGTAGTTTACCTAGTTTTACCACCCAGATCAAAAAACGTATTCCTAAGCGCTTCACTTTAGCGGACAATGCATTTGATCAGGGAGGTGAAATCGATATGATTATAGGATCTGAGTTGTTTTACCAACTGCTATGTATAGGACAACATAAGCTAGGCGATGGCCTCCCTATTCTTCAAAGAACGAGATTGGGCTGGCTAGTTACAGGTAGTTTTAACGTTCCTACCTCTTTAAAAAGCGTTAGATGCAACTTCACCAAACATGAGTATAGGAACCTTTTTGACACAAACGAGTTTCCTTCAATTAAAGTTCTGGAAGATGAGGATAATAATTTATGCAAGAGGATATTCAAAACCCATACGAGAAATACCAATGATATTTTTGTAGTAAATTCTCCTTTGAAGAAACCAATAGAAGCTCTAGGTCAGTCGAGGCCTAGTGTTTATGGGCAATTTACCAGCTGCAAGAGTAAACCCTTCTACTCTCTTAACAATTGCAGCAGTCGATTATGTAGGACCATTTGTGGTCAGGAATAGGATGGGACGTGGTTACAAGATGAGTAAATGCTATATCGCTATTTTCATATGTTTTTCCACGAAGGCAGTTCATATTGAGTTGGTCTCTCGTTTATAGACTTCAGCATTTCTTCCTGCACGTTCCTGACGTTTTGTGTCTAGACGAGGTAGGCCACAGGAAATGCTAAGTGATAACGCAACAACTTTTCATGGAGCTCATAATTAATTGACAACTTATTGTGCAGGCGAAGGTATCCAATAGAAATTCTTACCGGCATATTCTCTGCAAATATTACCTAAAACGGGTGTTAGATCAAGCTTTACTCACTTTTGAAGAATTCTATACTGTTCTTACCCAGGTAGAAGGAATTCTAAACTCTAGACCATTATTCTTAATTCAAATGATGATGATATTCGCTTCCTAACACCAGCTCACTTTTTAATTGGTAAGTCACCTATCTCTCTGCCCGACTGCAACTATGTCTAATGTCCCTACTTCGCGGCTAACACATTACCAACAGATTCAGCAGTTACAGCAAGATTTTCGGGCCAAATGGTCAAGAGACTACATCACCAAGTTACAAGAGAGGACAAAATGGAGGAGTTCCAAGGGACAGTCTCTTAAAATCGGAACCATGGTGCTGACGAAGGATTCGCGCCTTTTTTCCTGTCAGTGGAGACTCGGGCGCATTGTAGCGTGTTGCCCAGGACCGGACGGCGTTACGAGAGTGGTGGAAATAAGGACTACGGCGGGCATAGTGAAACGGGCCTTCAATAACATTTGCTCGCTTCCAGCCGACGACTAACCAGTGCTGCGCGGGAGCATGTTTCGACAGCAAAACCTTTTTTCTTCTTTTTCGATTTTTGTTGTGTTATGTCACATGGACAGAAGTGTCATTCTAATTTACGATTGTTTTATGTGTCCAAGAATTACACCAATTCAACCAAATTAATATCTCCATATTTTCTTCTTTATCCATTCCTCCGGCCACCCAACAGTGTGTAATGTATGATATAACAACAAATCGTATATCACTCAGAACATATACAGTCGTATGATATACCAACGTTTGATATAATTATTCATTCCGTATAATGAACGAATCATATAATTTCAAATGAAATAATTTTGAAACGTATAACGGACAACTGATATAATAAGCGTTTGATATAATAAACGTTTGATATAAAGCTTACATGGTATACTATTCAAAACAACTACCATTTATTTGATATAAAAATAAATGATCTAACCATCAAATACCATAAACTTTATTGTCATAAATCTTAAGATTGTTTATGAATATGTACCCACATAAATAAGTACACATTGTTAAAGATCATAAAAAGTACGGGTTCAACGCAAGCAGCAAGCAAATCAAGCAAGTCGTTTTTAGGGTTTAAAAAAAAAATAACCACGAAGGTTTAAGGCGGGAGCTTCGCTACGCTTCGCTCCCGCCTTAAACCTTCTAACCTAATCTATCCGTGTCGGTTTCGCCCCGACTCGAGTATAGGGCAGACAAGTATACCAATTAGCTTTAATAACAAATAACATTTATTTCATATGAAGGTTTTAAAAAAATGCAATTTAGATTAAACAAAATTACATCAAATGTGCTTTATACTAAGTAAGGTTTATATTAAATGTTGTTAGGCGTACTGATTGTTATCTTAAATGACGTTATATCATTTGATGCATTATATGAAATGAACGTTATGTTGAAGAAAATTATTCCAAGAGTTGTTATACCAAACGTTTATTATATCTCATGAACGTTATTGAAATGAAAATATATCAAATGAAGTTATATCAACCAATACGCACCCATTTTATAGGGATACGCGATATTGTTGGTTTTTTAACTGACATAACATACGCTCATGATTATATCGCATACGGGGTAAAAAGAGACACAATCTGTTGCCATCATGGTGAACGGAATATTCAGAAGCCCACACTTCGCCAGGCGAATTTTAACCCAACGTAATAAGAGGTGAGCTTACAGACGTAATACGGTTTGCTTGGGTTCTCATTGGTGTTTTATATTATCGGTCGGTTTCTATCCGCAACTTGTTGAACACAAAGTAAGTGTTCCGGCCAGATTTTAAATCCGGGAAAACACCGGTTCTGACTTCCGAACTAGAGTGTATACTACTATAGTATGTTCGCGTTCAGAATGCAGTAATTTTTCATTATAATTCCGCTACACGGAGAAAAACTCATGTACAGAACCGTTGCGTTTAGAAGAATGCATTCAACTGGGCACTGTGAACTTGGCTTTCTAATTAAGAACGATTTGATTATTACAGGGCGTGCTAGGTCGAAGGACAAGAATGAAATCACTGCATTCTTAACGCGAACGGACTATAGGCCACGACGATCTCTACTCTACTTGCTTATCCACCAACTCAATTATTCATCAGAGGAACAATGCTAATGGATTTGATCAGGATCCTTTAGACAAATTATCTCATAAGATTTACATACACTTGTGAAATTATGTAACCGCTGTATTTCTCCAGAGGAAATTTATGTAGACTGCTGTAAAGAGATTCAAATAACGTGTGATCTCACGCTTAGAAGCTTTCAGAATGATTACACTCCATTCAGTGGAGCTAAATAAATTTCACGAATAAACTATGGTATTTGAGAAACTGGCAAATATATCGTGCCTTAAAAGTATTAAAGAGACTTATGTAAGTAAGTAAGTTTCGTATGTTACGAAAACTACATACATGAGATATAGAATTAATTTACTTTAAAAATGATCACTTACTTCAACGCGTATTACTTAGAATCTTGTCTAAATTGTTATCTTTGCTGGTAATGTATTTCGACTTATATGAAGTCTCGAGAACTTTATCTTTGACAAACCATCAAAAGTACAACCACCACGAGGTATTTTAAACGGAGAGCGAAGATAAATCCTCGGTGTCGAATTGACAGGCCGTGTAGGCAATATAATGTTTAGCTTATGAATAAAACATCCTTGCAATAACGACAACGGATTTTATTGCTCTATTTGGTACTAGAAATCCAATTATCAATTCAATTTTATCAAAAGTCGGTGAGAATAAAAAATAAATCAAAATTGATTTATTTCAGGCAACGAACAAAGGCCCATATTTTTAGTACTCGTAGGTACAAATGACAAAAAGGACTTTAGTAAACAGATTGTCAAAAATTAAGAAATGAGGTAAAAACTTTATTCGGACTCTACAATATTAAGAGAAATCCAGTTCTAGGCTATAAGCCGCACCCGCAGCAGGTCTGCCATATCTCCTGTTCCCAGTTTAATAAAAGAAATACCATATATTTCCCAATAAAAGCTCCGCAAACCGCGAATATGGAGACCATATTATTCCCACAACTCCTAAACTCGGTAATGGATATTTATGGAACACGCGACAGTGGGATTTCAATATCATCTTTTTCTACAAGAAAACCTTTTTAATTTGTAGATTTTATGCTCAAAAAAGATATTCGTATGAGGTATTTCTATTCCGGGAGAGAAATGAAATAAGGGTTTGTCTGAGAGAACTTGAGTGGTTGCGCTTGATAAAAAAAATGTATTTTAAATACGAATCCGGGTTACAAAAATAATGACCATGTATGTTTTTCTGATACTTACGTAAAGCACATTGGTTGTTTTCATTATGGAGAACGGAGCATTCAGTAGCCTACACCTTAACCGAACGAATTTAAATCCAAAGTGGTAAGAGGCGAGCCTACCGCCGAATATCCGGGTTGCTTGACTCTTTATCAGTGCTTTCCATTAACGGAGAATTGGCCACAAATGATACAATTTACTTACACAAAGTAGGTGTTCTGCCCATATTTGAACTCACGGCCGGGTTGCGAACCAGAATATTTTATGAATGGACCACGACGCACTTCCATAATAGAACGGCCGAAAATATACCTTTAAAATGTCAGAAGCAGGTTCTTTCAGAAATAAGCCTTTTAGTTTAATTTTGCGCTCGGAAGGGAAAGATAAGAACAGACAGTGGGATTTGTGCATTTGTCACGAAGCAAAAAGTAGTAATTCCGGTCTTATAACACCTGTGGCTGGAATATAATACCTGCGGCTTTTTTTGAAGTTTTAAAATGGAATAACATTTTTCTGCCCGGGTCTTGCTGGGGATTTAGCCACCATTTCAGACTTTATCTCCTTAGGCTTTTGATATTTTCCTGGTGGAACACGTTCATTTGTTCTAAAATAATGTTTCATTTGCGAAGATGTTTATATAAACATGACATCAATCCTTATCCAAATAAATGTGGTATTCATCACAACTATTTGAACTATACAATTTTGAACAAGATTGCCCGTGACATCATTTTCTTTCAATCAATATCATAGTTTTAAAATAAATCTGCAAAAATATAAAATCATCATGCTTGTTTAACCATGGGGCATATTCAAAATATGTATTGTATAAAAACTTTGTGTCCTTTGATGAAAACCCAGACAGAACAAACACAAAAATATTCATCTTGTATAGAGTTCGGACCTTTAACGCTATAACACAGGACCATTGCACTAACGGGCCAGTCATCACATTAACTACAAAGCCTACAATTACACATTGCGACAACGTAGCACAACAAGCAGTAAACAATACAGTATCGTGAGCTTAACATTGCCATACACAAAGTTGTACAGCTCACATAACACACGAGGTATATGATGTACATGAGGCTATTAAGATCCGGCTTTTGTGGCGGCGCCGGACATAGGGTTACCATCTGACCGGATGTATCCGGATAACACCGGATTTCCCGCTATCAATTTTCAGTAGTAGTTGAATTACGAAGTGCGAATTGAGAAAGGAAAGACTTTACGCTTCATCTGAACACAGTAAGGTAGTGTATATTTTATAATTTACTATCCCTCGAAAACTTTTTTGATTTGCGAAACAAATGGACCGGACTACATCCGAACTTAACTTAAGTAATTTTTCTTCTCACGGTTCACAATTCTTCATACATAGGTAGGTAGGTATACAACATGAACGGGCGCTACTTTGTAACGAAAACCACCAACAGCACACTAATTGAAAATTGTACCCACTACCCGTGAACGAACTGAGTTAAAAAAAAAACTAAAATTATAATGTACCGTCACTACCATATCTTGTGAATGGGTTATTCAGAGGCTTACTGGTTTTTGCCGTCATGGTGAACGGAACATTAAGAAGCCCACTTTCCGCCAAGAGAATTTGAACCCCACGTGGCGAGCCTACCGACGTTATCCGGGTTCCTTAGGTTTCTAGCCGGTGTTTTCCATCACCGGAGAGTTCGCCGCAAATTGTACAATGAACACAAAGTAGATGTGTTCCGGCCAGAGTCTATCTCAGGACCACCGGGTTCCGAGCCAAAGTGTTTAACCACTGGACCACCATGATCTCGTATGAGATATGATATACGTATGATGTATGAGAGATGCGAGCGTATGCCGTCCTTAAATATTATTTTCGATAAAACATATAGATTTTACTACCTGCAACCGGCTTCTCTTTTTCAGGCTATGGTAATTTGGTAACCCTAGCCAAACAGTCTTATCAAAACAACTAGGTAATAAACCCCGGGGGCTGTTGCCCTCTCTAGCTGTTAGGAGTCATAGGTTAAATTGAAAGTGAAACATAGCTTGTCACCGTGACTACATTCAGACGCGGGTTCGATTCCCACCTGATACCGAGTAGACCGAATGTCTTTTTCTGGTTTTCGGATCTTTTGATCTCGTATGTTGACTGGGCCATTAACTCAATGGGTTGAGGTCATGCTTTTAGCGTCATAGATCGTGTGGTCGATCCTTTACCAGGGCTAAAATTCAAAATGTGTAGGCATTTCCCTGTTAAAACTTGTTTGCATTAGAACTCTATGAACAAACAATTAAGGGTAGTGAACTGAGGCACTCGTAGTTTGGCAAATAATAAAGTTTGTAACTCGTATTCGAGTCTCTCCTAGTTTGTTTGGGTTCATCTGGCCCCTATTCGGTGTGACCGAAACTATTTTGGGATTTATTTACATAGGCCTGTACCGAAAAGTTTCTTTAAAAGTAAGGTACTTACGGTAATTTATCCGAAGTTGCTTTATCAGTGGATCGAACGAATAAGAGCCCTATTCCAATAGGACCAATAGGACCAATAGGACCAATATTCCAATAGGGAAGTGCGACGGCTCAACGTTATTTCTCGAAAAACAAACTACGCAACAAGCCAAGCTACGCATTTTTAAAACAGCAACCTAGCTCCTTTTTCTTACATAACGCGTTGTCAGTGCGCCAAGTGCCTAGATTCGGACAATTGGGGTATATGTGGTATGTGGTCTGACTCGGATCGTGTGTGTACCGGTAATCTTGATCTTGAAAGACGCTACCAGGGGCAATAATCACATGCTTTGGGAGTCGTTTTTTAAAATATCATGACCGTTGCGGTCCGGAAAGGTAAAAAAACTCCTTTCCCAAAGTGGGCTTAGTTATCAAAATGAATAACTGTACCTAACGCGAAAAATTATCACATTACGTACCTTACTCATTATATTTAGTAAAATATTTTGTATTGATCCGCCATTTGGTGACCCTTGAGCTACACTATACTTAGGCCGTGGCCGTTGGGTGGTCACGTTCTTATAAAGCATGCAATGTCGCATACAGCATGCACGCAACATTTTTTCATTACAACGTTTAATTAATACAGTAGGGCAATTTAATCGAGGGCAGTCACTCAAGGGCAATTTTATTTACTAAAGTTTACTGTATTTCAGTTTAAGTTTGGATTCCTAAATAATATCAATATCTTGCCATAGTCAGAAAACTATCTCTAAAAGTAATCTTAGATGTAGCGCTTGCTTATGATTTTCTAATTGAAATTGTATAAACTCAGAGAGTTGAAATCAATACTGTAGTTGGATCATTTTTAAGATTGGTTCAGGTTAACACAATCGACGAATTGATAATCGCATCATTCGGAAACACAACATTGGTCAAAAACATTAATGTTCTAGTGTGGTGACAAAGGCCTAAGCAACCAAGTACACGACACAATTGTTAACTGTTTTTTAAATCTTACATTCGTCTCATTTATTTATACTTCAGAATTAGCTTTAAAATTCGTGTTATTAGATAACGAACAATAAGACTTTCACATTGTTCTTACTTATAAATAAATGGCGAGCGTAATGTTATCTAAATGCATATCTAATTGTAGGCAAACACTACATGCGATGGAATAAAAACGAAACTAAAAGTAAATCCTCAACAAGATTTAATTAATATGTTACTTTGAACATTTTTTACGTTTATTTCATTATCTTTAAGGGCTATTGTATATCATCATCATATTCTTAAAATGCATTTACGTTGTTAGTACGGGTGTAAGTTTCGGTTTCTAAAATACGCAAATCTGCATTCCAAACGGCGGTAGTAAACAAGCATGGACCGCCTGATGATAAACGGTTACCGCAATCTATAGACATTCGTGTGTAATGCCAATAATATAACTCGACGATTTATAAAAAACATCTGAAATGGTTTCACATAAAGAACCAAGCTGTTTTTTATGAACTATCTAAAATCAAAAAAGTGGGGCGGATGTAAACCATCACTAATTAGCAGTAGTAGAATTAGTATGATGGGTACCCATCATACTAATTAAACTTACTAGAATAAGACAATAGTGGTATGAATGAAAGATCAGTCTAAATAAGTAGTGGCAGAATCAGTTAGAACATAGACCAGTTAAAGCAGTAAAACTATTGATTTATTTTTGTATAAAAATACAGTTTCATAAAGCCCAAGTTTACAATAACAAGCCATCAACTTAATTACTTAGTGCCCTAGTACTTGACTCGAAGTAAATTACCCCATTTAAAAGATTACATGGAAAACAATATGCGATATTTTATGATGCCTCAACAACACTTTTTCCCGCGCCGCATAAAAGCAAACGGTAACTATTAAAATAAAGCAGTTACTATCCAATGTTCTTTAACAGTAGTATTACCGTTGCATCTTTCATCCCTTTCCACGCCTCATAAATTCTTTTGCGTGAGAGCGAGAAGAGCACTAATTTATCAGCGGTCAGCATCTTCCATGCGGAAAACCATCCGCATGTTGCTCATGTGTAAATTACATTGATTTCATATGATTTTAAATGTACGAAACTTTATTTTATTGTTCATGTTTCTTTATGATTGTAAATGTATGAAAATGTTTTGATTAGAGTGAACAACGCATCTTTTTGTCATTTTTATGGAACCAAATAATCAATTATTAGTTTTTAATAACTGTTTTTTATTAAGTTCAGTTGTCAAAATATTTTTTCTGACACTTTAGGAATCGTTAAACTAACATATTTCAGTTCAGTTTTCAATTAATTTGTTTATACACTTCTGAGACCAAACTTAAGTACTTTTCTTTTATGGCTGTAAATGTTTAAATTGTTGTAAATACGGCAAACAATGCATCTTTTTGACATTTTAATCGCTAAAGAAACTAACATGCTTCTGAGATGACAGATTCGTTGAATAAAATTCTTGCTGTCATACTTTTATTTATTGATGGAATACACGCTTGTTATGTTGCGCTGCTACTTTTACATCTTTTTTTACGAATTTTACATAAAGCAATGCCCTATGTCTCTTTGCTGGCTTTAAAAAGGATATATCTGTAACATTATTATCAGCTACTAGCTATGTCTTTAATTACCTATTAATACATTTATGTAGTGTCAGTGTATCATACGGGAATCGAGCTTAAATCTATTGCAGGTCGGGAGACCGCAACTCCAATCGAGGCATCGAAACCACATCATGTTATTTTTTAGGATAATTTCTTTTTTCGTCTTTTAATTTCTTTGAATACATTTGAAAGTGTTTTTGAGATTGTGTCTGAGCGTTGAGCCGGGTGCCAACTGCATCAAGAGCATCGAATGGCTCGCAGTTAGTTTGAGCTGGTCCGGACGAGACCCAACATTTGCCCAACACAACGTAATCCTTGAACATGGTGCAAGTGCGGGTAACCTACTTCCAAATTGTTCGCAAGCTTTGGAAACTAGAAAGACATCGAAATATTTGTCCTCACTTGTCAAATAAAAGCTTAGTAGGGTGTTGGATAAGGTATACAAAGATAACTCAAGTATGAATCAATTTAGGTGGAATATGATTTAAGGAGAAGTAACATCTTTAGAAAACATCACATTTTAGTGTCGAAACAAAACACTGTCACAGTTTTGGTTACACGCAAATTTGAAGGATCGGTAGGTAAGTTTTTGTGCTATAGAGTCTTATACGCACGACATAAAAATCCAGGTACGCTGTTATAGCTATCTCGTGATATTACCAACCAGCCGTTAGGTACTGCCTAAATCTTATCTATAAGAATAATTATCCAGTCGTAACCAATTCATTGATTCACCTGCCTGGTCCCTTTATTTTCAACCAATTTTCTTGAATCATAACTTACAGCATTTAAGATTAAAAATTTGAATCACAATCGGTTCGAATCGGTCGATAAGTCTGGTCACCCTTTTGTTTTCGTTGGTGTTGAAAATTAGATTACAAGTCCTAGTAATTGCATTAGTGCTATGCCTCAGTTAGTAGAAAGTGTACAGGTAACGTCTTTACCAGCGCTTTCCCATGGCGCGTTTTTCCACCTGACAGACTATTTAGACCAGCTATGTTTGATTTCGCCTACGTCTGTAGGATTGTGAGCCATGACGAACACATGGGTGCACAAATAATTGAAATTCATAATTGATAAATGATAACAAAGAATAAACGGTTATCTGTCTCTCTTCTTCATCGTTTCTACTGTCTTCTTGAATGTGACTGTAACAAGGTTCATGTATTGCTACTAGGTACTTAAATCAACCGACCGTGTAAGAACCTTTTAAAGCTCTTTTGAAAAGCTTATCGGTAAAACCTCTACGAAACTTCAAGATTTTTTCCAATAATTAGTCGGCGCGTAATAATATTTCTTCCGAGGGTTAGAGGTGGATGCCTATAACATTGATGAAATCACCCTGCCTCATAGGGTAAAATATACCAGAAAGATTCGGCCGGTCTGTTAATGGTCTCGGTAGCATAATTGGTAGTGCAGTCGCCTGGTTTGCGAAAGATGCGGGTTCAAGTCCTGCCTGATGCCAACATGACCAAATGTCTTTTTCTGGTTTTCAGATCTTCAAATATGTTTATTTTTTTGTATTATGCAGCGACTTAGTCAACGTTAGGTTACGTGTGTCCGGTCCCGCGCAAGCGCAGGCGGGGTGCGCGTCGTTCCTTCCGGCCGCGACGTTTCCATTGGGAAAGCAGCGGCTCGTGTAATTAGTAGAAACGAGAGCGAAGCGATTTCCGAGGCGGATCGACCAACAATTAGTCGGCGCGTGCGGACTTAAGTTAAAAGATGCGCGCGCAAGATGGCTAATTCTTCAAAAAAACTGCCAGCTGTTTATTTTAGGGGTGGTTTACAATTTAGCTAGAAACATATTTAAAGAAAAACACCATTAGGCCACCATTTTCAACGTTAGATCAGCTGGCAAAGTGTGAAAAATGGCCGCATTTTCTTGAAATTTCTTATTTCGGTACCTTCACAAAAGGTCGGTATTTCTTTGGTAAATTTGGAACATGATCTAGCGAGAAGTCTCTTAACAGATTTTGTATTAATTATGATGTGCTTTATCATGCATGAGTTTTGTAGTGTACTTAAACGATTGCATGACAAAACTGTTAGTTCAATTTGTGGTTTTAATTCACTGTTACTATCTTTACCATCAACAAACACCACCTGTTGATTTTCAACTTAACGCAACATTTCGCACCCATAAACTTCAATAGATTGCATTTGCCTAACGCACTCAACATGTTACATCAAAACCCCAACACCACAAAACATTACAAAAAGCAATTTCATCAAACAAACGGTACCAGGCGATCACTTGAGCCGCTCATTAGCGATGTAAGGCGGGCATGCGCACGCGCCGGTACGATTCACATTCGCGACGCGAGCCGACCGCGCACGACGCGGCCGAACACACCGCGACACCCTGTGTACCCGAGACCCCTGCCGAGACCTTCCCCCGAAAGACAGTGTAAAAAGTTGTAGTAACGAAAAAGTTTTTAGTAACGAAAAAGTTTTTAGTAACAAAAGAGGTTTTAGTAAAAGTTGTATCGCCGAAGGGTGTCGCCGGTGGCGTGTGTCAGTGAGGGTGTGTGAAGTGGCATGGGGTAGCGATGGGGGCGGGGCATAGCGCTGAGGGCGATCACGGCGCTTACGCAAGCGACCCGCCCGCAAGCGAGCGGAGGAAGACACATAGTAGGAGGCGAAGGTAAGCATTTTAAACTATATAGTCAATTTAAGAAATTTCGAAATTAATACTGGCGATATGTCTTATTTCTACGTCAAATAGAATACACACTTCCAAATTTACAATGTGGAAAAACATACTGTTAAATCCAAAAAAGTGTTTGAATCTCATAACGAAATGACTTTTGGTATGTTAGAAAAGCTGAAAGTTGCTGGAGAACGTGATATATTCTAAAGAAACATTCACAATATGTATGAAAACACAACCAATATAAGAACAGTAGGCTATACGAAGGAATGATCACTAGTGGACTATTTCCTAACGAAAACATTGACTATAGTTTATAGTAGATTTCAATCGGTGTTTTTGTTTTAGACACTGTTGTAAAAGTTGTAGTAGGACTAGGTACGAACACTACGAACGTAGCAAATCTATTTGCGTACGTCGCTACGAATGTCGTAGCACTGCGGGCGTTCCGGATCATTGGACTTACTACAGAAAGGTTAACCCTAAGCTATTTTGAATCCTCGAACGATTCCATAGATATGATTTTCTATTGATGCGAGAGCTTTAAATTTTTTGGAATGTGAATGGACATTGACGACACTCAACCGGAGTAGGATAGGTTTTATTAAATCCTTCATTAAAAGGGTCTAGTTGTAGCTCCGGAGCCGCATGGTGTACTTTTTACAGCTCAGTATCAACACAGTTTGTGTGTTTTAATTCAATGAAATTAATAAATGCTAAAGAAGTTGCTACAGCGATAAAGAAAAATGAACGTTTTTAAATATTATTCACTACACCAAAATATGACTCGTAACAAGAAACACACAGCCCTGAAAGGGGCCTTCTGGCTAAAACTGACAGGTTTTAAGAGATAACAATAAAGTTGCTGAAATCTCTTTACATATGTCTTCACAAGAGTAACTAAAGCTTGTAGACTAATGTCGTAAGCTTTACTTAAATATAAATATCTGAGTATGGGACTTTAGTTTAGATAACTATACTAATCTTATACTCGTAGTTTTAATGGGTACTATAGAGACATTGAGATTGGTCACTAGTAGTATACAAGTCAGAATTACACAGGTCATAGCGTCCATAGCGTGGAGATAAGACTAATTGAATGACTCGAGGTCTTAGGACCTTTGCGATTGTAACATCTACATACGGAATATCCTAGTTCCAGTATGTCCCAATATAACATTCCTTTTATTGAGCAGAATAAAATAATTAAACAAAGGAAACATGAAAATAATACAATATTGATAACGAGCAGTCCGTACGCTTGCTGGGGTGAAATCCAGAGACTCATGCAGAGATCTATTTAAAACGCATCGCATCATGACTCATTACTCAGTCTATTTATTAGAGGTTTTATTATTCATTAGGTCTAATATATCAAAATTCTCGCGGATGGACATTGTTGGTAAACGCACAAACGTTGCAGGCCGCCTGAAAGCAGTCCCTCGTCGCATGGCGCTGTCCGAAAAAAACCCGCGAGTCATAGGCCCAACATACTATGAACGACTCCCTGTTGAGCTTAAAAATGAAAGGTCTGACGAAGCATTTCGGCGCCGACTGAGAAACCTTTTATTGGATAACCCATTTTATTCTGTAAACGAATTTGTTGAATGTAAATTGACATTTTGACGTTGTTTTATAAACTATATTGACTTTTTATGATTTCTGTGGATACTTTGTATGTAATTATTTATTTTGACTTTTATGTGTTCTTTTAATTGTTTAATTTGATATATTTTTTTCTGACATTTTAGGTACTACCTCATTACCTATCTGATAAGTTTATTGTAATTGTCTTGACATTATTTAGCATTTATTTTTTTTCTGACGTGTTGTCTTTATTATTATAATACATTATTATTTTTTAACTGTAATTTTTGACGATCTCAACTATACATTCATGTATTTTGACATTTTGTAAAACACCTGTAATTGTATATTGAGTAATAAATAATCTAATCTAATCTAATCCAGTTTATAGTAATTAAAATTGCAATTATTAGACTAACTTATCTAGGAGTCATATTATTATTTGAAGTCAATAATATCATTCTAAATTATATTATAAGTATTTCATTTTAAGCCTATTTTCCTTAATTCATTAAATTCATAGGGTGGTTGAATCACATGTTACCTATTGCACATTAATCAAATGATAGTTAGGTATCTGGTTTGCTGAGTTTACGTACTGTAAACTCAGCAAACCAGATAACAGATTTATGTGAAAGACGTTTTTTGTGCTCACAAAAACACACACATTTCTTACATGAGAAAAAAAAAGACGTGGTGAGAAACCTACAAGAAAGGTGATATTGAAAACAAGTAACACAGCAATAATTTGTCCAAGATCAATTGCATTATGTCCGTAGCCGTTTGCATATTGTCAATGGACCTTCAAAACTTGGGCCTTTCTCTAGCGAAATTGTAGTTTGAAAAAACAAACAGGTTAATTTTAGAATGACAAACGCCGGGGGCAAGGAAATAAGGAAAACAGCGTAACTTGATTCTTAAGAAAGTGTACATCAAGCAAACAATTATAACGAAACGCGGCCAGTACATGCTGAGCTCTTTTTACTACAAACTCGTATACGCAGCGCGGACGATAGGAAGTTGATGTTATGCTAGAGTTGTGGTTGACTGTACGAGTATAAGCTACGATTGCTTGTATTAGAAAACGATAATCATTTTTTTTAACAGACAAGATTTAAGATATTGAAAAATAACATTTAAGATGTAATAAAAATTATTGCTTCTTACGCTTTATTGTAAGTACACAAAATAAAGTAATTTTTGGGAAAGTACATTGAACTAGACTTGTATTTAAAACTCCCCGGTAATAATACCGACATGTTAATGCTTTTGGAGAATTTCAGGCACCATTATTCTCAGGAAAACAATTGTGCCAAAATGTCTTTCTTACTAGAGCACTAAATGAAGAACACTTATAGTCCGTCTACATTTTTGTTTATTCCAAATTTTCACTTTTCCGTTTTATTGAAACATAAAACTAAAGTAACTCGTAAATGTTAACGTAGTCTACGCATATTTCATTTTCAAGCAGCGAAGTATATTGTGAAAGGGTTATAATATTATTCCGTACAAAGTGCGAGTGCCATTTTAAAGGCTTTATAACACAAACAGCAGATCCGCAGAACGTGTCAAAAATTGTTTGTAACCTTTCCCGTTTTGATAGCAAAGTCAGGCACAGGCTCAGGTAAAATAAGCGGATCAGTATACACACTTACGATGATTTTGTCGGGGTTAAAAGAAGATTTACCTCTGATCCCTTGGCGATTTTTTATCAACAATTTTTTTTGTGGTCTTCAAGACGTTCTTATTAGACCTGGAGGGCCATGCAGAACCGAGTTATACTACGATTCGGAAATTTTGATTGGATTTTAAATACATTTTTTAAATGTTCTCTGTATTATCCTATTAGTAAATACTAAATGCCATTGGCTTTAACATATACAAAATTCAAGCGTTTTCGCTTGAATAAAGTAACCGGAAAGGTAAAGTTACCGGATCGTACATAACTCGGTTGTGAATCGCTACCCTGATGGGGAGGACCAGATATGGTGTTGACAAGTACAGTAATGAAGAACTACTGGGCTGGTCAAACTCACTTTGAAGATATAATAAGTTTATTAGTTTCATTAATTTAAGTTCTGTCTCCATATTTAACACAAAAATTCAAGGTATGTTCAGTTGTTGGATTGCCACTATTCCAACAAAGAAAACTAAAACGGTTTGTAAAAACAGCAGAACGTAGATATGGGTACATCTAGTTAGTTATTCAATATATAAAATATATTTTAAGCACTCTTGGTCGTGTTTTGTCGGGAACTTTAGGCGGCTTTATTCCGATTACTGTAATCTCACACATAGCTAACTTGAAATCATCAGATCTAAGCGATATCCTCTTACATCAAAAATTAGAGTTGATAAT
The DNA here is from genome assembly GCA_950022985.1 of Udea ferrugalis. Taxonomy (NCBI): domain Eukaryota; kingdom Metazoa; phylum Arthropoda; class Insecta; order Lepidoptera; family Crambidae; genus Udea; species Udea ferrugalis. The sequence goes on from OX465521.1 coordinate 4,636,144, forward strand.
TTCTTTGACACCAATGGCAAAGATAATGTTCAATTCTTTCACATTCATTGATCAGAAACGGTACAACAGTAAAACTATGAGAGACTTGTTATGAAAGATTACTGTGAGAACGATTGCTATCGCTCTCGTCAAATCTACAGGTTTCATCAGAAAATATTCAAACCAGAAAAAACTACACCGTCTACAGAACATGCTCGTACATGCGTATAACAATGTATTTGGAATATAACATTGTATCAAACCATGGTAACTAGTGTAAAAATATTGAGGAGTAAGAAAATTAATAATCGATTTACACCAAGACATAAATAATTTCACTGCTTTGAATCATCGCATCAAATTCAGAGACCGCTAATATAACGTAAAACAATATTACACTGCAGTTGAGTTTCCAAATTATGTTAGAGATTATCTACTCAGAGTGTTACGTTACGATTTTACTTTGTGTGTCTACATGAAAGATATTACTGGTATTCATTTCATGGTAGAAAAAACATTAAATGTACGTGGCTTAGCCAACTTAAAAGCATTTGGTTTAATTAAACGTTGGCCACAAACATGTAACCGGCCATTACGACCCTTTAATCTGCAGCCACAACGTCAACTTTAAAGGCTGTGTTCCGTTACTAAAATTAAATTAAACGGCTCAAACGCGCGTTTGAAAGCTGTTTCACAACTTTCAGTAACTATTACCTACAAAAATACTAACTACAACAAGCAAAGTTCTGTTGTCATAGCAAGCAAATCCAAATTTTGATCAAATAATGTAACAAAGAAGGAATTATTGTGTAAACGAAAACCTTTGATACTAAAAATTAGTAAAATTAAATCAAAGACGATGGCTACTAAAAACTAACACCGTCCACCGTTTCTCAATCTCGGGTAACTAAGCTCTGTGTGCAATAAGCCTACGACGTTTAGCTACGAGGTGTTACGAAGGGAACCCTTTCACTGCTACGCTCCAAATGTTTCGTTGTCGCGAAGTAAGATCTTCAACTATGTTTGGCAGACTACACAGTCAAAGTGGTAGTAGCATATTATCAGAAATACAAAATGTTTAGCCCGAAAGGTACCCCAACATTGTATACTATATTTTTCACACATAGTCAGATGCATTGGGATTTGGTGACACTATTACCTCTTTATATTTACACATGCTATACCATGTTTGTTTACACGCAGTGCAATAGTTTGCTTGACTTCCTAGTGTCAGTTTTAGCATTTCTGTGAGACTTTATTATAAAAATGTACTTCAAAGTATCGTTTTGCAGCGGCGAACAGCGTGTAAAAGCTAAATTATCTAAATTTCCTGGTGAGGCGATTCAAAAGAGTAATTTCATTTTTGTTGTATCCCCTACGGAAAACTAATTGGTACTTTGACACACATAAAAGCCAAAGTTTGAGAACAACAGGTTAATATTGTATATTCACCAGCGGTTTGGTGAAGCAATATGGCATAGTCAGCGCCAAGCAAGCACTCCAAAAGCAAAGTTTTGTGGGTTTATGGCTAATAAAAATGTTTTGGAGGCCAAATAACTCGCAAAGGTATGGTTTGATAAGCGAACAGAAAAGTTTTGTAAACATACAGTGATTTATTTATCATGTCAACAAAACGTTGCGTGACGTTGCATGATAAAATATTTGTTTAATCAGCCCACTTTTTGATTTCACGTATACGCCAACAATGTTGTTTTTATTAGGAAATGTTTTTCCTATTTACATTTTAGTAATGCGCCTAGCTTTTATTCATGTTCTTGCTTTCTTTTTATTTGTCACTTTTATAGATGTGCATTGCATTGTTTTATTATTTTTTACCTCAATTTATTGTTGAAAAACTTAAGTCTACTAAATAGAAAGTCACAATTAAACAAATTAATTTGATAGTTAAAAGTCATACAAGACAGTAAAAAGTCCTTATATTTACAGCTTCACCAAGGAATCTATAAGATGACATTTGCCAGATCAGCGACATACCACCACGACACCCCCCTCCCTTCGACCCCCTTGCTTTTTCTTTTGGCTAAACCCTCTGATAACTAAAAATGCTAATTAGATTCTGTTTGGGTCGAGTCAAGTTGATGTTTAATTCAAGTTACACAAAAGTTCTTTTGTACTATCAAGTAAGCGATCTTCATTCAATACAGATCTCGACGATAGCTAGGTTTCCACCGAACTTGCACCAAATTAAGATTAAGCAAACCAACACTTTAAAAAATAAGTTTTCAAATATGACTACATTTTAAACAAACCACAATAGTTGCGACACCCAGCTTGTAATCTAAGTTTCAAAACTTGCGGGCAGGCGAGTAAACCTCCAATTATAATATTTCGTCTTATGACCGCTTCGGGAAGATTTTCCGGCAGATAAGAAAATTATGAAACGTGATTAGTTTTGAGTACAACATACTGAACACGATTATAATTTTTGCCGAGATTTGAGGATGTGATTTGAATATTGGTGATTAAGGATGAGGATAATTTTCTGTGTTATCAAAAGGCAAGAAATTTGAAATTATGATAGAATATTATGTTTTGCCGGCTAGTGAAGGGTTTTTTAAAGTACATTATTTGAATACCTATTCACAAAACAAACAAAATTTCTCGTCACATAAATGTTTGTCTTGCATCCACAACCTAAGACGCTTTTTTCATTGCGCCAACAAGTGAGTCGACCCGACAAAGATTAACTTTGTGTTCCTCGACACACTTGCTTAGTAAATAAGAGTCTCCTAATACAGCCACTTCCAAAGTGTTAAATATTGAGACCAGTAAAAACAACTTTTCCGAAAAACTAACCAGCGAACACTTGTTCCGATTCCTTATTTTAAGAGAAATCTTTTTAACAATACTTAGTTATACCTATTTACATCTTGGTCTCTGTGTCAAAAACAAACTCGTGAACTACTGGACTTATTTTCTTGGTTTTTGATTTGTTGGATTTGTCTATAACGAGTTATTATTTCAAATGGAAACAAATAAACATGACATCTTTTCTGCTTTTTTTCGTCTGACACTTTTGTCAGAGCAGTCGTTGTTGCGCTGGTGTAGAACAGAAACATATCGTCCTGTAACACAGATATTGCCACCAAACAAAAAGAAGAAGAAGACATATCGTCCTGTCGGCCGTTTTGGCGATGTGTTTTCGCTATTGGTAAATGGATAAACACTAAAATATTTTACTAGAACATTTTTAACTACGGTAAACCTTTTTACGTGTTTTTGCCCGATGTTTCAGAGACAGTTGTATGTGCCGTGGTAATTTTACTATAGTTAAAAATGCAACAGGAAAGTTTAAAAAGCTATTGGTAAATGGTGTTCAGACAGCACTAGATCAACACGCAACAAATTGCTTAAGGGACCAAGTGTATCCTGCAGATCTCAGGCAAGTGAAACCATAGAAAAGGCCAGTCCACTCGAAACTTTCACCATTGAAAGTTTGTAACGTACAGCATAGTTTCAGTTTCTCGAGCGAATGCACTCACGAAACGAGCAGTTATTAGTATCGGAGATGAGCAAGGCAAGTTTATATTGACCTCGCGAGGTTATGTGACTTTTATGGTTATAGAATTTCAGTATTCCGCAAGAGTGATTTTTAAAAACTCTTCTAAATGAATATAAATTGACTTGTTGGCCAGCCGTTCAGCTCAGTGGCTAAAAAAGATGGTTAAGAACTTGAGACTAGTAATAAAAATAGAGGTTTCTGATCCTGTACCGTATAATGTATTTTACATATATATGGGTTTGCTCTTGACTACATACGAACTTATCCGAGAGAAGAATGGTATTCGTAGATGGTTCGAGCTTGCCCGGAAATACTCTTGCGTAGAGCTCAAAATACATTACAATAATTACACGGTTATGGCATGTGAGATGTCCCAGATATTTATTTATTTACGAAGTTAAACATTCAAGGGTTGACTCTCAAAATGGAAAATATTTGGTGACTCCAACCCTATAAATGCGGTTAATCATACGAAAGGGGATGAATTAGCTTTCAGATTGTGACTGAAAGGCGTCCGTAAACTCTAACTTACATATTCACTTCACGCATAAATTATTGTTACATACCACTCATATGTACGTTCCAGGTATTCGGTTTTTTCTGGGCTCGGGAGGTGTCTAAAGCCAACTTAATTAAGTCAAGGTGTCTTGAACCTAGTCTAGACTGTTTTACCAACGATTAAAACAAAGAGGTGAGCATTGGAGGTTTTTTACTATTTCTAAATTTGATTAGTACTTATTTCTTCATCGCATGTCAAATGCACTGTGTAGCCAGTCACATTAATATAATAAGTCTTTATCATCGATCGATATTATTGGAAGTCCAAGTGGCTAGTTTATTGCTGGCATTAATTATATGCTTAGCCCATTGGTTGTGAAAACTGTAAAAGCTTTATCGTTATCGTTTCGTCTTAAGTAGTTTTAAATTATTATTTCTTAGCTTTTAATCCTTTTAAGTGTAAAGTGTGACAAAGCAATAAGCTTTGTTATTGTTAAAAAGAGCTTTTTTGTATAGTCGTGACTTTTTGAAGGATCCTTAACTATACCAAGGGTTAGCTACTATAACACAGACCAATAATAACAACCACCAATAACAAGAAAATAGGCAATGTAATGACGCGAATTTTTCGACAAACAATACATTACCGAGTCTTATTAGTGTTAAGAAAGATTGCAAATTTCAATGTGTTTGCTTACCCCACCTACGAGTAGAATCTAATTACCAATCTACACTATGAAATGACAAGCAGGTGAAAGCGTTTTGACGCATTACAAAACAGTAAAATCGCTGGAACTGTAACGAGGCCTGTCACGTGCGATTGTGATCAGCTCGAGGAGTCTGCTAATGAGTGCTGACACGCAAACTAACGAACAATTAGCCTAACTGCCCAGCAAACTGCTCAGAGGCAGCCTGAAGCCTAACTAGGGAAATGATAAGCTTAACGCTGTTTGCTTATTCAAAGACTTTATACGAATGAAATTTGGGCACGCCTCAGCCGGCTGTAGCCGTTTGGATCTCATCACACAAATTAATTTAATATACAAAGAGTTATGTCAAAGATATTAAGTAAAAAGACTTAAATAGGTAGTGTAGGACGTGCTTATTTGCGCCCTACGGTTAGAGTCCGAATTCTACCGAGGTATATCTGTCTGTCGTTAGGAGGCGTCTCGATAAGGGTGACGATAGTGCGTGTTTGCGGACACTGAGGTCTGTGTTATAGTACGAAAGTCCCTGACGAAATACCTAATAAAAAACCTTTCGATCACTTACGAAGGATTCGGCAATATCTCAGTCATGTTAAGCTTACCTGTAATAAAAAGAAAAATAGACGTTAATAAAATGTCAAATGTTATAAAGCGTCAAAAGAGTAGGCACTATTAACGCTTTTACGTGCAGAAAATAATAATTTGTTATCAGTTTGGTTATATGGAATCCTAGAATTAAACACATATGCTGGGAATCCTCATTTATTGTAATAAAATATAAAAGTTTACCAAAGAAAATCGTACGTGAACTCTTTTTACTCATTGTTGACAATATTTTTCTTGTTATGTCTAACGTTGACAGGTCGCGTGACCAATCCCCGAAGCGGAAAAGTGACAACACATTATTTTGTTTTTCGAACGATGATGTAAGGTTTAACAGGCTGGGCTACATAGGTAAACCACCGATTACTAATGCAGGGTTAACAAATTATTTCACTATTGGGGTTTATTGGAGGTCCGTTTTTTAAATAAGATGATCTTCGCTGTCCGGAAGGGATTAAGTCGGAAATAGGTGGAGCTGGATCCGGCCAGCGGTCCAAATTTTTGGGTGGTTGCAGTACTGGTGACTCTTAATCATCCTTCAGATTTTGGACCTATAAAGTGGTAAAAAATATAGGCCTATTTGCCTTTGGCAGGTTGTTTTGTCCCCAGCACTCATCACGCCACCCAGTAAAAGTATGGAAACAGACTTCCACTTGAAGACTATTTCTGAAAAGCCGCATATTCTACCAATATACGACTGTCGATTTGGTGTAATTGTTGAGAACTCGGCTACTACATCAAAAGCCGCGGGTATGATCCCCGCACAGTACAAACATTTGTGTACATGAACATATCTGTTTGTATTGGCCTGGGTGTTTCATGCGTATTTACAAAAGAAAAAGTATTTAGGTATGCTTATCAGTTGTCTAGTCCCAATAAAACGGGCTTTAATTATCTCATCTTGGGGCTAGATGGCGCTGTGGGCATTATCCAGGGATATTTATTGAATATTGTAGATCACTCGCAGAATCGTTAACTGAGATGCGCGCGCAGCGGTACCGGCGCAACTGGAGCGTGCGCACGGTCCGCTGCCGCCGTTATCAGCGCTGATACCCCATTAATATGGATGATAAGGAACTGTGCAACTATAGCAACTATGTGTTATGATTTTGCAGATTTTTTTACTTTGCCATTTACTGTTAGGGGGCTAAAGAAGACGATGTTGGGCGTAGGGGGAATGCTTATGAAATGCTCTACGAAAGGGATACGAATAACAACTATGTGATCGAATTTGGAACTATTTGTAAAAAAACTAAAGTCACTAGTGCAGTTTAGCTGTTAAGTAAGTGAATTAAAGGAAGAGGGAGGAGTACCTTCCTGGTAGTGTGAAGAATTAATGGTCTTTGGGGTAAAAGTTTTAAAATGGCGACCATTTTAGTACGGGACGATAAACTGCTTGGTGGATAGAAATTCTAATGGTGGGTGTTTGTAGCACCGTCTGGTAATCAAAGGCTGATTATAAATCAAGGTTTTAAACCTAACTGTGTGATCAATGAGATCTATGTGATGTTCGCATATTAATTCATAATCAAAGTCAAAAGCTTTGATTTCATGTAGACGAGTAGGTAAGTACTTTCTGACAGCAAAAGAAATATTTAAAAAATATTGTGACTCTACCATCGGTCCCGGCGTTGAAAAAAGCTTCCTCCATCCCCTTTTCTCCAAACCCCTTATCAATATGTTAGTCAGTAGTACTTACCTACTAAAACCGCGTCACATCCAATGATATTAAAATAAAAAGGTAGATAGGTTACTTGTGCTAAAAAGTGGCACCCGAAATCAGAACTTTTCGTGCAAAACCTTGACAGTTTGTGACGACACTGTGCAACATTTGTCCACTCTCTAGCAAACAATCGTACTGTCTTGTTCTCACGTTATAACACGGTCAAATTATTTTTGACTTCGCATCCGTACTGACACAACCTATCTACGTCTTTGTAGAACTTTAAACACTGTTTGTGGTCCCGCAGCATCAGCGATCTGTTGCTGAGCAAACATTTGTCTAGATTAATCGGTGCTCCACTTACGCATCAGCGGGCCTAAGCTCATCAAGTTGCTTTGTAGTCAATTCAGATGTAGTTATGTAATTGCGTGTATGTTACACGCAATAACATAACTAATTCAGTAGTATTTAGAAATCCATTCACAATAAAACTTAACTGACGATGCAACAGTATTTTTATATTTTCGATTGTACATAAAAATAGGCGAAAAAGTAAAAGCAGGAAGCAGATTCCTTACAATACCTGGGAAAAATACTTGATTTAGGGACACAATGAAATACAAACAACAAAACTAGGATGTACCAGCCCCTCTGTTTAGTAACCCCACTTGGGTCCCGAGTTCAATCATGCATTTACTACTACATATTTTATGTTCATTAAACAATTTGCGGCTAACTCTCTGGTGAAGAAAAACACCGATTAAAAACCCAAGCAACCCGGATAACGGCAGTGGTAACGCCAATTGTAACAAGAAACATATTTCACATGCTTACTAAATAATTGCTGCCCTTTTTTGCTTAGTTAGTTATAGCTAAGCACAGAATCAATTGCACTACCATCACCATAACTCAAGCGCAATGCACCGTACACATACAATCAGTAACAAACTGCTTGGATTTACCGCTAATCATTATTTATTTTCAACAATAAAATCTTCACCGACATAACTCGTCTCGAAGTACTGCCACGGAGCAAAGTCAATGATTGGAACAGATGTTGCGTCACACATCATTGCTGAATCATCAATTTATGAACAGAATTAGCAAGGCGCGCTGTGTTACTACTTATTGCAACTTAATTCTTTTTTGAATTATATGAATAAACGAGCGGAGAACCGATGGCCGTTGGGGCGGAAAGGTTCTCGAATGGCGACCGCGTACCGGACGACGTTCCGTGGGCAGGCCCTCCACAAGGTGGACCGACGATCTGGTCAAGGTCGCGGGAAGCCGCTGGATGCGGACAGCGCAGGACCGATCGTTGTGAAGATCTTTGGGGGAGGCCTATGCCCAGCAGTGGGCGTCGTTCGGCTGATATGATGATGATGAGATGAATATTTATTTTTTATTCTTTACAGCTCAATAAAAATATTCGGCTATGAAAGAAGCAAGCATGGAGTGTGGGCAGGAGTATTCATAATATGATGCATTATGAATCGTTCGATATTTTGTAAATATGAGTAATAATTAGAAAAGCTTGCCCAGCAGTGAGACACAACTTGTTTTTGAATAGAAAACAAATAACTATAAATGGAAAGTATCAGTAAATCATCAAAAGAGTAAAATTATTTGCGTAAAGTAAGTAGACTTCAAGTTACTAGTAAGACACATGCACTAAGGTAGATGTATAGTTTCCTCATTTAAGAGATTAAATCATTACTATTGAGCTCAATACCGATATTGAACTTCGATAGTAACTGTATCAATAGCGTGATACAACATAGCATATACTAGCGACACTATTAACAGCACATCCTAGACAGATAGATAGAATCCTTCCCGATGATCAAAGCATATAGGTTCTTTTATATCATTCCCTCATTACACTGCGACGCTACGCAAGGATTATCTAACAAGAGAACCCTAATTGAATAGAATCTAATGATTACCGAATGGTTCAAAATATATTCCTAAGCGCCAAGACTAAACTAATAGCGAGAATCTAGCGACAGCAGTGAACGTTTGTGAAAATCAGTGTTTACCTATGTGAAGTGAACTTAATTCTGAAATATTCTGTTATTCCCGATTTATTCATTCAGTTTGAGTTAATATTAAATTACCAATGTCAACATCGCATACGTCACTGGATCTTTATGCCTTGTCGGAGGCTTCAGGACGGGCTGATAATATCTTTCAGTCACTGACCCCACATGTAAGCCTGTTTACTTGCGTTATTCACCCCCGAATTCACAAGCGCAAACCAACATTAGGCATCCCCTCATAAGTACAGCTGTCCCTGTCAGTTCTATTGACATTTTACGAGACAGCATGAGTGTGAGCGCGTGCTTAGCTATGATTGACGTTTGTGAATTCGGGGGTTAGAATTGAAACACAATATAAACCACTATTTTGCAAGGAACAAAAATAATACTTTTCTGGCTATGACCGCATGTCTGAAAGCTAACGCAATAAATAAACATTGTAATATAGAAGTCAGTAATCGCCTAGCACATCGGAATCTTCACCGTTGGCTGGTCGTATTGTAATTAACAGTTTAGGCAAACCGCGGTCGCGTAGAAGAATTTTAATTGCATTTTTTGCGTACGATAAGTGCGAGGTGTGCAACTATGCAATTTATTACTTTAGTAAAAATAGATAAACTGCAGAACCTTGTAAGCGCAATTGTTACAGTTCAAAAATACGACAGTAAATCAATCCATCAAGTTCATAATATTTTTTTCTAAACAGCCAATATTTTATTTTTTGCATACTTGATAGTTTAACATACATACATCTCTTAACCACACCCCAAGCGGGTTATTCAGAGGCACACTAATTGTTGGCATCATGGTGAACGGAATATTCAGAAGCCCACATTTCACCGAGCTAATTTGAACCCAATGAGATGAGGGCTGGTGGTGGTCCTCCCACATTTAGTTGAAGTGGGTTTAACTAACTAAGAACATCCTGGCCCAGTGGTTGAACACTCTGCTCGGAACCAGATTGTCTTAAGCTCCATTCTGTCCGGATCTGAAATCACTCTTACATATCAAGGGGCAAGCCCAGAGCTTTAACCCACCACCCAGCGACATGCAGAATGCGCTAGAAATGCATGGGATTACAATATACTATAAAATAGTACTAACACAGGTTAAGGATATAACGTAACTAACTAACAAAATTAAGGAATCAATGTTAATGATAATATATTTGGGTAAGTAACAAGTATTGGCTGACACGGGTATGAGGATTGGATTTCACTAACATTTATAATTTTAAACTAACACATGATAAGAATTTGATGACACTAAAAACATTAATAATGTATTACTAACATTTATCAAATGTTTTATGTAAAAAATAAGACGCTTAGGCTTCAACTATTAACACACATAAAGGATATATTTAACTTATGTTCTAACACAGGTCGTCTGGCAAACTTGACTTCTCATTCAATTTTGCTAAGTAATGAAAGTACATTATTATACATGATAAAATTGAATAAGAAGTCATGTTTGCTAGAGATATTAAATAAGCATTTAATAACATAGGCTAAGTTTCAATATCTCTAATAATTTATAAGAGGTAATAAATAATATCGGTTGAGGGTATAACGTTGCTAACAAGATAGTATAGGTATTTACTAACATAGGCTAAAGATAATCACTAACAATATATACAACTAACAAAATCAACAGAAATTTACTAACATAGCTTCTAGGGACTTCTTCTGTTACTAACAAGATACTAATTGTTATTGGGAAAAAAGTGTATTTAATTTTTAGTATTATAATACGGCGTGATTTTAGATTGATTTGGTCATCAAAACTCTCCAGCTTAAAATCAGCTGTTTCAGCTTGCGAGGTATGATCGGTAAACGATTCGTATTAAACCCCCGAATTTACTAACGTCCATCAACGCTAAGAACGCGCTCACGCTCATGCTGTCCCGTAAAATATCAATAGAACTGAAAGGGACATCATAAGCGTGAGCGCGTGCTTACCGTTGATTGCCATTTGTGACAAAAAGTCTGCAAACACGTGACTAGCACCAGCTGAGGCATAAATAAATATCATTGGACATTATTCCACATAGCGCCATCTAGTCCCAAGTGGGCTAATTATAGTCCGTTATTATGGGATACTAGACAACGGATAAACAAACTTAAATACTTTTTCTTTCGTAAATACATACCTACTTAATATACATAGAAAACACCCAGACCAATACAAACAGACATGTTCATGCACACAAATGTTTGAACTGTGCGGGGATCGAACCCGCGACCCATGGTGTAGTAGCCGACTTCTCAACAATTACACCAAGACGGTCGTCATTTGATTTGACCGTTGATTGTCATTTGTGTCAAAAAGTCTGCAATCACGTGACTACCACCAGCTGAGGCATGCGGCAAGACAGGGGAAGTAAACCGAGTACAATCGGACTAAAACTAAGCTGTAACGTGACCGTAGTTTATCACGAAGTTCAGCGCAGATTATAGGCAATATAGTACTCGTACTATCTCCAAACAATTTCACGTGATATTGCGACAATTAGTGCATACTAATTCAAACTACGGGCACCCACAGTACCCACACGTCGAGATTCACTTAGAAGTTGAAAAAAATGAAAATAAATTGTAAAAGGTAACACAAAGTCTAGTGTCCTTAAAACAAGTGTATTAAATTACACTCGCCAAAAGTTATGGTCTTCCGTCCCAACTTGAAAATGGATGACTACCATTTCTTGTGAATAACCTCGTCACTCTATGGCAGCCTACAGACGGTTTTCGTTACAGAGGAAGGCCCAGAAAACGTTGGAGTGATGATTTGAGACATCATGAGAAAGATTGGCAGAGCCTGGCACGGGATCGAACTGTTTGGAAAGGATTGGGAGAGACCTTTGCCAGCAGTGGGATGATGTAGGTTAGAAAAAAAAACCTTATTACAAGAACCCTGCCTGTGACGTGAAGCAGTTCAAGTCTGAAATAGATAAATATGCTTTTTCTAAACGGAAACCTAACTGTTCCTGGTAAAGCAAAAACTAAACTAATTTGATTAGATTGATAAGATGCAAAGAAGAACAACAAATAGCAACAAAGATCGTTTAAGCTGTTAACAGACGCATCCGCCCGAATCGAGATGATTGTTCTTTTTATATGCAAATACATAGAAACTAACAATTGTAATTTAACTTTTACAAATACTTGCAGAGGTGCTCGTGGCGCAGTTGTGACATCGGCGACGAACGCTGTTGTAAAGCAACACACGCCGTGTCGGAAATGGGGTGGGTGACCACCTCGACCGTAATTTAGTGATGTGTGTTTCGGGCATCTCCGTGCTTCGGAAGGCACGTTGAGCAGTTGGTCTCGGTTGACGTCGCTAGATGGCAGTCGTTAAGCCCAGTCAGAGGTCTTAGGGCGGCTTGATAACATCTGGCATTAAGGTTGCTCACTAACCTCACACCCCTCCAACACCTCCACCCCATAGTTGAGGTGAGGCCTGTGCCCAGCAGTGGGACATATATGGGCCGTTTATGTATGTTATGTAAATACTTGTATATCTTAATAGACTGCATCAGACGAAAACAACTGATTCCATTACTTGTTTACAGAATTTTAACAAAACAATAAAAACAAATATTGTTAAACGATTATGAAAACAAATGGAATGGTAATAACATAAACAATACATGAAGAGCACTCACAATAATCATTAATAATGTTTCGCATAACTTTGTTTATACGAAACGTTTATATGAAAATATTATACATACTTGTATATTTTATTTTTATTGGAGCAACCGTTTTTTGCAATTTGTATAGAACGATAAGGGTCGCTAATGCATATAACGCCTGAAAGTCTCATCTTTAGTTTTAGAAATTCTTGACACAAAAAGTATAAGTTATATAATATGAGCCACACTTGCCAAATGAAGCTTTGGGCTAGCAGCCAATACTATATGATATTCGTAATTTTATAACTTCAATTGTACTGGGATTGGGACTTTGGCCTCTACAAGGTCAATATTCTATAGAGATGAGTCATAGTTCATTTGTTGGAGTACAGCTCCAGTCTTGACTTCTGAACTAGACTTAATTCAATCTTTCGCTAGTATTGATAAATATTATTGTAGAGCGTCGCGACCTAGTGATTACTTAGTCGGAAAAATTATCCATTCTGTGTTCCTCAAACAACTTGTAGCTTGTTCTCCAATCATAGAAAACACAAATAAAACCCCTCTGGAGCTAGCTGGTAACCACGTTTCGATTTAACTCGCTCGGCGAAGTGTAAGTTTCTGAATGTCCCGTCCACTATAATGACAATAGTATGTATGCCCTTGACTACTACGTTTGGGACACGGTCGTGAGCAATGTTATTTAACAATAAATAGAAAGGCAGACATCGAATGGTTGTACATAAGTATGGAGCATATGGTTGTAGTATTTTTTTTAACATATAAATTAACATGAAGCAATGATCAGGAAGGTAGGTAGCTTCATACAAACGTTTCCAGAAACCTGGTTGTATATTTTTCCTTTAGGACCTTGAAAAATCATATTAAAATGGTAAACGAACAGGTTTCAAGGGCATCTTAACCTTGAAAATTAAACCCCGACATTATATTGACGTTATAAAAAACTGGCCTATCATGCAAATGGTTTCGATTAGTAATTTCTAACAGTCAATTTAGAAAATCAACCAAATTGCTTCTGGTTCTGCTGAATGCCTTATCCTCCCATTTTATTGAGGCTCTCGGAAAAAATGTTTTAATTTGTAGAAATATGAATTGAAATATGGAAAATCATCTGTGGGCATTCTTACGGATGAATTTTAACAATCCGCATTATGTATTAGATACAAGAAAAAAAACCCAGCATCGTAATCAACATTTTGCATATTATCAACAACTTGTTCTTTTGTCAATTTATATCTCAAGAAAAGTCTTAAAGATACTTTAATGAAGACGTTATGAATTTGCATTCACTGCTAAGGGCGGGCCTCACTTACAGATTTTCAAAGATACTCATGGATCCTCACGCTGTGTTTGCAATCAAATGGTTTTAAGAAGTTTAAGAAGCGTCACTCGGTGCTATTTTGATCAGGTATCAATCAAACAGTCAAACAAGATTAAAAAGAGTAATTATAGAGTTTCTTGCCGGAATCTTCTCGATAGAAGCTACTTCCGGAACGGTGGTAGAGTCACTTTGATCATATTTTTTTTGATTTTCTGCGTTGACATGTCATAACTGCTTGTTATAAGCTTACATGAATAAATGATTTTCTTTTACTTTTACTTCTCTTTAAAGTAAAATAGTGATCGCAATGCCACGTTTAATGAACCGAAATGACCACGGTGTGTACGTTACAGCACTAATAGTTAAAGCGATTGGTTTGTGTGTACAAATCTCCAAAGATGCGGATAATCCTCGGCTAGCTGCGTCAGCGCTGCTGACCACGTAAAAAAGAGCGCAGCGGAGCATGCGGCCTCTCTCGCATTTCTCCACACCACATTTCTCGATGACACACATGTGAGCGCTGAATCGCTTCACGCTAGCCTACGCAACGCTGCCGCCAATCGTGGCGTGTGGTCCAGGTGATGGAGAATGAGACAGGCCGGAAGAAACTATGAAACCTGGAAACTTGGCGAATGTCCCTCTACATGGTGTCAATTGCGTGGCTTGCAAAGTTAGCCGCCGTCACCAGATTACTTGTCTCAACACGTATATAATTCAATTTGAACCTCCAGTGACAGATGGCTCACTCCTCAAGAGGGCGTTGAAAATGGTTATTTAATGCAGTTTTTGTGCCAAATAGATTTATCGAATCTTTACGTTCTATGTATTTTCATAGTCATTTTATAGTTTTCTCGCTCTCATGCACTCCTGAGAGCCTATCTTCCACAGTGCGGCAAAATCATATAGCGCTTTACTTGCGCTTAAGCGTTCAAATAGCACGAGATAACGCGTGTCAATTTTTTTTCGCGGTGAGCATCTTCTCGATACCGATCCTCGTTTTTAATCTACAAGACGTGTCGTGTGAACCTGACGTTTGCTCGCTTAGCTCTGAGTGTTAGCAGTTGATCGCTCCCCGCTGGCACTTGGGCCACACACTTATGGAAAACCAGGCCGCAGCGCCAGCACAAGAACTGCACCAATTCAACCTGTCGATCACAAGGCGCGGATATTACAAAAAAATATTGTGTCAATTTGGAGTCGACTGTGCGTGACGCCTCTTCCATTTCATCATACAGACGTCACTAATACTAATGTTATTGTTAATAAAAAGCGTGTTATACGTATTATGGAAAGTCTATGTGCTTGAGCGTTATACAATTTAATGCTCTAGTTGCTTCTTATTTTGTTTGTTTGATGCTGTTAAATCAAATACATCCAAGAATGGATTCCAGAAAAGTTCCAAAGTACAGCAAAGTGAATGTTGAGCGTTAAATATAAATATCAACAGTGAACATGCATTGCTTAAAATGTAGTACTTAGCTGTTAGTTCTTTTGGCAATGTTATGTAGAATATCTGCGTATGTAACAATAAAAAGCTCACATTTAAATACCAGCAATCTCGAAAAATATAACAATATTTTTATGGTATGCGCGTTTGGCATGCAAATTAAGATTTTTGCACATATTTTCCTCAATGCCTAAAAAACATTTTAATAACATTATTAACAAACAATCCATTAGCAATAATATCTTCTCCAGTTTTCATGTTGTTTAAAGCAATTAACAAAAACATTAGTCTCAGACAACCGATTGCTGTAATGGTTAAGAAGTTTTCTTCTACTTGCGCCAAAGATCGCAAGTTCGAACCCTGAGCATTGCAAACATTTTGTGTGCATGAATAATATGAACATGTCTTCTATTGTCTTATCTTTTTCCATATACATTATGTATGTATTTACAAAAAACAGCATTTAAGTAAGTAAGATTGTCTAGTGTGCCATAGTGTAAGCTTCGTAAAGTTTGTGGCTAGATGGCGTTGTGTGAGATAGTACACAATGTTCAATAAATTATATGTGTCAATAATAAGAATTTAACACTTGTAAATCTGTATAAATATGAAAATCCCTGACCCATGTAATTACAATAGTGAATATGGCACAAATTGAAAAGCTTTTGGAAACGAAACGAATCAAAGCGCTTATTGTTAAAGGTTTTAAATAAATTAACCCTTCACCTATTTGTTAGCTTTTCACCAACGGCACGATACATATTATAATACGTTTCACCGCGTAATCATACAAACAAAATCATGTTTACTTTACCGTAAAGGGACGCTGATATTAAATTCCGGAGCTTTTATCTTTTAATAGAACTGTTTTTATGGAACGTACATATTTTTATTAATGTTTAATATTAAGTTATTATTGTTTAATTTGCGCTGTTTAGGTCTTTGACCGTTGCAGCATTTGCTGAGCCAATAAGTATAGTCTGTGTCTGAAGAGAATGTCTTCCAAATACTAATTACTGATGAGCATACGAAACAAATAAACCTGTTGTTTACGTACGTTTTTTGAAAGTTCAAAATAATTCGAAAAAAATTGGTAAATTAATCTACAGTGTATAAACGTTTTACAGAGAATCTAGCCCGCCAATTCGCTATTATTAAAATCGAGGTTTCCTTGATAGGATAATGATAGAGCGAGTGATGACTGGAACCCCTTTGACTCCATCCATCATTGAACCTTGAGTTATTGATTTCATACGGCCTTAAATATATACTATTCAAGCCAAGACCAAATATGAGATTAGGTTTGTGACAAAAGTTCCAATTTCTACTAATATCATGCATCAAATATTTTTCTGAAACTCTAGTTGACAATCACCGCCTAATTTATGAAAGAAAATGTCGTAATAGTAAAACTAGTACCAACTTTAGCCATAAGGGTCATTTTGCATGAAGTTAATTCAACAATGATACGTCTCCTATCTGATCCCACCTCTATTGTGTAGTAGGTACTCAGTCGAAATATCGAGTTCGAATATGCAATAATTCGCGATAGCTTCATCGCAAATATTTAGTAGCCCACACTACGCTAATCATGTTTGGTCCCAACTTCATGGGTAGGTGGCTAGCTTTTTAATCACCGGAGAGTTTTGCCGAACACCGTTTTATTTTGATTTGTGTTTTAATTACAATGAACACAAAAAGATGTTTTGATCATAATACAATTTAAACCCTGAATACAAGATCAAGCACAGGTTCCAACCCTGCTTAACGTTAACTGTCACAGTTATAAGCTACGAGTAGACTCCATTAAGTTTTTTTTTGTTTCAGTTTATTGTTTAAATTCTCAGTTCAGTCACTTCTAGGCTTCATGGCTTCACTAGGATACAGCCAAATGTACAAAAGAAGTACCCTTAGTTAGCTGGTTTTTTAAATGTGCCATGACATCAAGTTTCCCCGTACAATTTGTCACTGGGCCTTTCGCTAGCTCCCCAAGTCGTCTTCATCCGTCAGTTAACCGTTCGTATCGTAAAACGTCCGTATTCCATCTCACGTCTGGTTTATCAGTCGCCTGCACTCGAGGGACATGTTAAGTCCCGTGAACAGGCCAGTTGAGGTCACGTCTTGGCTCTGGAACTTCGTTCTCAATTAGAGGACGGTATATGTTCTACAGCATACTTGCTTCCGCATGTGAACGACTCTATAACATTATATGTGCTCGTATGTTGGGATTTTTGCGAATTAATTATTTTATACATTTAGTTTATGATGCCCGAATGGTATGTAGGTTTTTTACTGCGCCACGGTCTCCTTGTCTAATATAGCGTCATAAAAAAGGCAGTACAACAAGCTTTGCTATGGAGATTTATGGGGGAGGTCTTCACTCGAGGTCGACATCTCAGACCTGCCAATTATGAATACTGCCACGAAGCAACCAATTTCCCGAAAGCATCTATGAAATAAAGGCTCTCTTAGGCTTAGCAGACCAAAGTCAAAACTGAGCCTGTTTATAATAAAAAAAAGCGCAACCACATACATGTACACTTATACAAAAAACGAAAGAAAAAAAGCATCGAAAAAAAAATGATTCAATATTGTTAAAACATACAGCAGGCTTCAAAAGAATTACGAATTCTTCAAACGACATTTTCAGACCTACTCGAAAAGTTGACACGCGCTCTACTGACTTTTTCCTCTTCCTCAAGTGCCATGTTAAGTCCCTGGTGAATGGGCCTGTCGAGGTCACTTCCTGAATCCCAAATTCGTCTCAATAAGAAGTCAGTGGATGCTGGGCAACTCAAGATCAGGGGTGCATTGTGCAAGTCCGGAAGTAAGGCATTGAGGAGCGATTAACAAGTTAGCTCTGACTATCGATATTAACCAAAGAACTCAAATGCGCTTCTTGTTAGGGTGCACCGGGGCTATTGTAACCACGGGGCAACTGCAACTTATCTGCATAAGTGTTTTTATACGGCTTTTGTGAAATGTGACATCGGTGAACTTAAACTGGTTTTTTTTGCAGTTTAATGTCATAGATTTCATTTTACACAAATAGGGGTGTAATAATTATTATGGAGATTAGTTGCAGTTGCCCCGCAGTTACAATAGCCCCGGTGCACCCTACTTCTTTCTAAGAGGCATTGGTGTCAAGCATTCTTAGACTGCGTACTCCATCGCCCACGCACAATACACGAAAGATGGAGCTAAGATGAACGCCCTGAGAAACCGAAGAGTGAATAAAGCGAGAGCCCAAGATTAATGGTGATACACGGCTCGCGTGTTGATGCTAACAGTAGGGAGGGACTATTAATAAATCTCGAAAGAAACGTACTGTGTATGATATTCGACTCAGATACCGAGATGGCATAAAAAAGGATTCGTATTCAAACCATGAGCATATTTGGAGACGACCGAACGGTTATAAGGGTTAGGGAGATATAATACACCAGAGTTAGGGGTTTCGATCCCCGCAGAGGACAATATTCGTATGCATAAACATGTATTTTTGTTGGTCGGGGTGTTTTCTTTGCACCTATACTATGGTTATTTACAAAAAATACAAGCTTTGATTAGTCTTGATATGTCCAACTCCAAGGATGTCATATTTATTTTATTAACACGTTGAACGCCACGCGGGTCACAAACAATAGGAATTCGATTGTTAAAGTGACCGACGGCGGTGAAAGGCTTAAGGAGATCCAATTAAAACAATGCGTACTAATCACGGTCTCAAAGGACTGAGCACTCATTAAAACATAACATTTTGATATTAATTAAAACGTAAGTACTTACTTTCGCCTAAGTAAGATCGTATAATTAACGGAAAAAAACAACTCAAAAAAACCTTACAGGACATATTTGTTTACAGGCAATACTCTTTTCATTTAGGTGGCTTACTTTAAAATAGGTCAGATCCTTACATCGCTGCTCAAACTCTCTCATTCCCTCAATCAGTTCGAGTGTGAGTGGAGCGCGAGTGGAGTGCAATAGAACTCGACTCAACAGCTCCGTAATAGGCTTCGTGCGGTCTGTGTATGGAATAGGTCATTCATTTTCAGTGGTATACAAACTATGTACGTATCATTATATTTAGTGCTCATTTGATGCCATCTTAATTAGTACGTCTATGGTGTTGATTGTGTTTGTAAACGAGAAGAGTGACGCAACATCGGTTGAAGTGGTCACCCATCATAAATCCGATCCGGCGTCGGTTGCTTTACAACGGCGAATGTTGCCAATCTACTGTCACAATCTCTGTTGTCTGTTGTGTTGTTGTTGTAGTGTGTGTTGTGGATGTTGTTGTGCTGTTGTTGTGACTCATTACAGGCGCCTCCAAAACTAAATAATCACATATGAGGTTGTGCATAGTTCAACACGCAGGAAAGGCTTATGTTAAATTGTTGAAGTTTCTGTATTAACCTCTCGCGTTCCGTGAAACTAGACATAATAGAAAATCTTTTGTATGTGGGCGCGATATCGCATCAACGGGACGTGAGGGGTTAACAAACAAACATTACATGAAGATGAAGAAAGAAGTACACATACAAGTGGTAGCTTTGTACCATGTCTAAATGAAATATCATAAGAAGTGGTAGCGCACCCCACGAAGAAATTAATTAAAATTATTCTCATATCATGAGCCAGCGGGGTTTTACCACTAATTATACTATAGGTACTTTCATATTCTTAATGTTATGAAAATGAAATTGTATAATGTCGTATTACGTTTTAATCTAACATACTTAAATTAATTGTTACGACTAGATTTGATTAAGAATAATTGCTTTTTACATTACTGCAGCAATTGTGACGATGAAGAAGGTTGTATTAATATTTTGCTAGACATCGAAACTGAAATGAAAAAGAAAACCGTATAACTGTAGCCTACCCATTGATATTACAATAAAAAAGACGTAAGTAAATAGGTTATGTCAGTACTGACGCAAAGTCAAAAATTGTCCCCTGGCGTACGTACCTTTAATTTGACCGTGTGTACAAGATAGCATGATTATTTATTTGAGCGTAAACGGAACAGATACATGTTGCGCAGTGTTGTCTCAAACTGTCAATGCTTTGCTCAGGTGGGCGAAATCCTGATTTCGGGTGCCACTTCGTTAGCACAACATATCAACGTCTTTTTATTATAATTTCATTGGGCCTACACACCTACCTACGATATGTAAGTAACTTCCTACGCTATGACAAATTGTCCGAGAAAACTCAGTAAGGCCGCGTAAGATTAAATTGGCAGATTAAATTAACATCATTTAAGTCGAAGTTTTAACTTCCCGTAGTGCTATTGAAAACATTTCAGAAGCATTAATTGGTAAAAGTAGGCGCAAAGTGTCAAAGACCGTTGAAACGTTGAATTTTTGAGTTGCGTGTCGGCGTTTGACTGAACACTTCCGTCATTTTCGGCGCTTGGGCATTTTGTATTTACGCACTTATTGCTTATAATTACATCCGCGGTCATACGACGAATTCTTTCTTTGCTTTATCCGGAGCATAAAAACCTTTTTTTACAAACGTCATTAGTAGTAAATTGAGTGGGGTTAGTTCGATAAACTGGTAAACTGGGTAATGATATTTTAATTATGTTAACGACTAGCTATTCCCGCGGTTTTGCACGCTTGATTTTTATTTTCGGAGGTTTTGTAATCATCGAAATAAAATGATTTCAAAGACAATTATGTAAGAAATTAAATACAAGTTCTGAATATAGGTACACATTTGGATAAGGAGAAATATCATGTTTATGAAATATTCTTAAGTTAATAATTCTACGAAATCAAATGAAAATACTTAGTATTTTCATCTAAAATCCTCAAATTAATAAAACTGACAAAGGAAAATAAGTACTTAGTTAGTAGTTATTTCCAAAACTATCCTGAACTATAGCAAAAGTAAGAAGTACCATTGAAGTGTCCTTAATTGGTGTGAGTGTTGTTTTATGACACTTCTGACAAGTAAATCTTTATTGAATATTGTTTTTTTTATTTCAAGTAGCTAAGGGGTTTTCTTTTCACCATAGTCGTCAGACTGTTGTTTCCCTGCGATTGGGTCAGACCTTAACCTGTCAAGGTTAAGGTCTGACCCAATCGCAGGGAAACAAACTATTCTTTATATACAGTTTCATGCCGCCACTTAAACTATATTAAAGTAGAACATCATACAACTAGCAACAGTGTTGTGTCATTTCATTAACGTTACTAAATAGTTACGCCCTAACTTGTCTACGAAACATCAAATAATTGACGAATTCAACCGTCCTAGTAAGCCGTAGGAAACGGAATACCCTTGCTCTGTATTCGCAACATCTGCCCAAAGAGAATTAATTACATATTTTATGTAAATGAGCCACGCTTGATGCCCAGAACAGTCTAGGCGCGGTTTTCACTTTCTCTTCAATTTTAATTGCGCTCTAGCGAGGTCAACGCACCGGAATGTGTAACTTTCATTGAGTAAATACATTTTTGCCCTTAACATAAACGGCCTATATACGTCCCACTGCTGGGCACAGGCCTAACCTCAACGATGAGGTGGAACGAGCCATACCGCCCGACACGCGGGCTCAACGACTGACATCTATGGACGTCAACCGGGACCGACTGCTAAACGTGGCTTCCGAAGCACGGAGATGCCCGAAAAAATACATGCCTAAATTTCGGTCCTAATGGTCACCCAGCCCTTTTCCGACCCGGCGTGTCTTGCTTCACTACAGCGATCGTCGCCGATCATTGTCACAACTGCGCCACGGGCACCTCCTTTGCCCTTAAGTCAGAAATAATAAAAACATATTTTTACAACCAGGGTACACTTAAACTAGGTAAGCTTGGCACAAGCAACCCATATTTTGAGATTCCTATCAAGAGTTTCACGTAAATCATTTGTCATATTTTTCATTCTATTATCAATATTTATGTACTGTATCCTTTATTCATCTATTATTTAATGCACAACAGTGAAATAGGCACAAAATGACGGACTCAAAGTCGATAAGGTATTCTCTACCAGTCAACCATAGGGATAAGCAAAAAATATAGTAAAAGTTATAAAAAAGGAAAAATGTAGTTAAAGATACAAATACCGGTTGTTTTTTTAGTATTTGTCTGGTTTATTTGAAATCATATGTATATGTCTTCCATTCATTTTTTTATTGAAAATACGACATAGGAGTAATCGTTACAGGTAAATTCGGATAAAGATCTATGTGAATGTTATTACCGTTATTGGGCCAACTAGTTTTAATTTCTGTTTTGAGTTTTCATTCATAAGTCACAGTTATTGCTCGTAGCATCCGGTTCTTATTTAAATAATAAAAACTAAGTGCCTACTTACACAACCAACACTAACTGACGAGTAACTCACTCTAATGAGTTTATAATTCAATAGTTAGATGCAAAAACTATCCGTCGCGGCTTTTGGTATGCATTTTTCATGAAACTGTATGATTGCACGCAATCTTTAATAAGGAACATTCGTTCTCTCTCGGCGTAAGTGTCAATAAATTAACATTAACTATCTCGCTTATAAAGACTTCTAGAGAAGATAATGCATATCTATCTTTGCTTTTTCTAATGAAATATCTGCACCCTAACCTGCCGGTTGCTTGGAAGAGATTGCTTTTAGCGTCAAGGCCACCCTGATGGCACATTGCTTCAAATGTACTATTTGGCTATAATTTTCAACTTCAAAATATGCCCTAATTACTCGAAATCATATAAATATTAGATAATTCAATTATTCTAATATTAAAAAAAAAACGTTGTTTCTCTTACACCAATATCCCACAGGTAAGCTTAGTTTGGCGTCCCGAATATTTATAATTATTCATTTAGTATCATAATATTTTACCAAAAATCCAGCACAGAACTAAATGCTTGACTAGTGCGTTACGCAAGTTCCCAGCTAATTCTGACAAGTCAAATATTAATGAACTCCGTACCTACTCCTACTAAGCCCAAGGCCTTCATCAAAGTAGTAAGGATTAACGATTGTCATAATTGAATAATTAAAACGCCTCCACTGTGAGGAGAATCGCAAAGATACTCCGCTCAAATATTCAAGTGCGACTCAACAAGTGGAGTGGGCCAGAGTTTGCTAAGGCTTAAGGCCGCCTTATGAGTCTTTAGCATTGTTAGGTCCCGTCAAAGGGAGAGCGGAGATCTAAAGTTCCTGGATCAGACGCTAACAATACAAGGATTGAGGTAAGGCGATTACATATTTACAAACAACGTCAACGTTTTCCTATCTCTAAACCCTTTGAGTATTTTGTGAAAGGATTTTGCTGAACCTAAACCCTCTCGCACTTGGCAAGCAGATTTTTATCTCTCGTCGCACACAAGCTACATGCCACAGCTACAAAACGCCGCCCCTAGTATAACTCTTAAAGTATTCATACCAATGATATTACAATGAAAAAAGACGTAGATTAGATATTATGTCAGTACTGACGCGAAGTCAAAAATTGTCCACGGGGTACGACGTAGTAAAGTTATTTGCTTAACGTAAACGAGACAGATACATGTGCAACGTGTATCAGTGTCGTCTCAAACTTTCAACACAGTCAATGCTTTGCTCAGGTACACGAAAAGTTCTCATTTCAGGTGCCACTTTTTAAGCACAAGTATGGTTACTTCTGGAATCGGAACTAGTGTAATTTTCATACTTAATAATTTTCTAGTATTTTGGCAATTATGAGATTTATTGTCTTTTAACGTTTGAACAAATCTTATTTGTTTTTAAAACAGCCATTTTATATCTTCCAATCATTCGGAAGTCACAGCTCCTGTTGTAATTAAAATTTTGAAATTGAGGAAATAGTGTAATGAAAAT
Source organism: Udea ferrugalis (assembly GCA_950022985.1). Lineage (NCBI taxonomy): Eukaryota > Metazoa > Arthropoda > Insecta > Lepidoptera > Crambidae > Udea > Udea ferrugalis. Next base: position 4,660,411 of record OX465521.1, read on the forward strand.
AAATAAATGAATACCTACCTACCTTCTTTTATTACAATATAATTGATTTATACAGTTTATATGGACTTGCCGCAAACGGTTGATGCCGGTGGCGGCCACATGCTTCACGCTACAAAATAAAGGTATTATACCAGTGGCGGCGTCTTGTGGCTGTGGCGTGCGGTCCGTGTGTATGGGGTAAGCTAACAGCGCAGCGGTTGACGCTGCTGCGGTTGAAATTCACTCTTATTAGGTAAAGTCGTTTAACACATAATTATGGAAGAATTTTAATCGATTGCTGGTTTAATAACTCATCAATCAGATGGATTGAGTTCAAATTCCATGCTTCATGTAGCGTGTAAACTGTCATGAAATAAAGGCAACTGTAAAAAATATCTTGTGTAATTGTAGACTCCTTTCAGTACTGTGTGTAAATTAATATTATTTTATTATTGTTTTTAGCATTTTACATGCAGTATCTTTACTAAAGATCTGAAAACCAGAAAAAGACATTTGGTCATGTTGGCATAAAAACTGTCATATAAACTGTATGTTGTCCTGCCTGATGCCAACATGACCAAATGTCTTTTTCTGGTTTTCAGATCTTTAGTAAATTAATATTTTTTAATTTGACTACCCATTATTGTTTGTCACAAATTTTGCAATAAACGAGATAGGTCATAGTTACCCTTTATCAACGCCTCTACTGTTACAATACCAGCTCACAACGTACCTGTAACAAAATATGTTTGTTTATTCGAGATTGTTCGAGTACAATCTGTACACACTGAATTTCCTACACCAGATTAACTCTTTCAGTCACACTTTCATATATTTCAAATTACATATGAAACAGCACAATATATGGTTTAATCATGCTTTATTTAGCAGGAAAAATGCAATAAAAAAAATCTAATACTTAAGGCTTTTGAGGAATAGGGTGGTTAGTTTTTAGTTTACTAATCACTGTGATCATGAGGCAAATAAAAATCAATCTTTTCATACAAAACAACGGGATAATCATTTTTTATGAAAGACTGAAAAACATGACTTTGTTGTGCGGATGCAAAGAGGTACCTTGCAGGTGCTACACTGCCAGACAGTACGTACTGAATTTTTCTTGGTACTGCATTTTGCAAAATCACACTGCACAATTTTTTTAATCGTTATCAACTATCCAACGATTGCGCGGGGCGCCAAAGTTGCGATGTCAAACAGCCAAAGACGATGTAAATATACGACTTAGTACCACTATTCCGCAAAAGAAAGCGCCAAAACGAAGAAAAAAAAATATGTGGTTAGTAAACTAACCACCAAGACTGAAAGAGTTAAAAGAATTTCCTACACCAGATTAAAAGAATTTCCTACACCCGATTAGGCTTAACTACACGATTGTCAAAATATCAAGAACTTAATCAAAAATTAAATTAAGGCAAACAAATCAAATCAGATTAGAAAAAAACTCTTATTAAAAAAATCATTTCCTACTTTTAGAATCAATCGATAGTGTTTACAATCAAATTAAACAAATATTATGATTAAACGGTTTCAAGGGATCATATAACTAAAGCTTTAAAATAGAACAAAAACAACAATAATGGGTTAAGTGGTGTCTGAAAATAGTGACCACTTCTAGGACAAATAAGACCGTGATGTTGAACGAACATTAAAGTACTCGTTTCAACCCATTCACATTTAGTGCCACTTTGATCCCGAAGCTACGGAACGTCACAATCTTTAGTGCCCTTTGTGGAAAAGAGGAACTAAGTAGTTAGCTCAACACGTACACTTAATTTTGACCTTTAATCGCTAGGTCGGATGACCCACCCGATCATAGTAGTACATTTTAAAGGCATCTAAATTTCAGCCCTTGTGACAGGAAGATTCATAGACAGCTTATGAGGTCTGAGTCTAGCAGTGGGACCTTTATTGCAGAAGTAAGAGAATAAGCCTTTAAACGAAAAAAGGGCTTTCATAAAGACCTGAAAACCCGAAAGTCGTCTTAGCATCAATAAAGGTGAATGTAGAAGATGGATAAAATATACCAGAAAGATTCGGACGGTCTCGGTAGCACAAAGGTTGGTGCAGTCGCCCGGTTTGTGAAAGATCAATACATCAATCAATCAATCAATCAATCATTTATTTATTTGCCAATGTAGGTATCATAAAATATTGGTGTTGTACATAGGGAAAGTTCATTGCCACATTGCACCGCAGGCAAAGATGCGGGTTCGATTCCTGCCTGATGCCAAGACGACCAAATGTGCTTTTCTGGTTTTCAGATCTTTAGTAAAGATGAGTAAAGATATAGAAAATGCTAAAAACAATAATATAAAAGCTTTAATGTTCACTAAATCATTCACTCGTTTCGTTTAAAGTAACAAGTAGAACACTTCCGTGACCAAAGTCATTAAAGCTAATGTCAAAGTGCATTTTAACCATTTTTGCACGGGTAAATGTCCAGCCTGCTTGGGTAATTACGGGTTAAGGTAGCTGCACTGAACGAATTAGTTGTTGGAGTCACTCGTTACCAATTTTATGCCAACCACCTGATGCTCGTGCCGTAGCTGTGGCTTTAAGTGTATTCATGTCGTTTTTAGATTTTTAATACTGAAACGTTTCGTTAAATAGAAATATCGCAAACACTGCTACGGTGTTATTGTTTTGTCGTATTTAGTATTGTTTACTTAGTAACTATGAATTCTATTTTAAGGTTATTTGTTTGCAGTAACATAGCGGAAAGCAAAATATTGTAAATAATAATTCAACACAAATTGTTATTATTTAATTTTTTTGTTCCTGGCTACACAATAAAGGAGTGCCGTTTAGATGGTTACAAAGCAAAACCCGGTTTCCTCTTCACCAAACTAAACTGAAAACTGAATACACTGTAAAAGTTACCTTAAGAAATTATCCTCTTGGGTTTGGCAGAAGTGTGTCAATTCGTTGATAATTAAAGGCCATTGAAAAAACTCCTTATTACACCAGTTATTCTTATTAAATAACTAGAAAGGAAAAGCTAACAAAGATAAGCGTAATTGTTAAAGCCAGCAGTCACCGCCGATGACAAATAGGCCGGGACGGGACCTCACTCATGTGGAGTCGCTCGGAATTAATCCACGCCCACTTGATGCTTCACTCGGAGACGGATGCGCTCGGGGATAAAAGGCATATGTATTTGATTAATTATGAGTATTGATATAATTTCCATTATTATTAACTAACGGTCTGTAAGCTTGTTCAAAATTGATAGAAAAAAAAAATATTCATCTTTAAGGGCAAGTGTCAATCTAGTAGTTGGAGTTTGATTTCTAAATGGATTTCGCAGTCCGAATGGCGACGGGCTAGTTCACAGGTAGGTACGCGTTCAGATATTGTTACAACTTTTTGTTACTAGTTAGACAGAAAGAGACACTTGGAACTCGGTGGCTACTCAACAAAACACAATGTAAACTGAATACTGTAAAAGCTACCTAGAGAAATTATCCTCTTGGTTTTGGCAGAAGTGTGTCGATCGTTCATAATTAATGGCCATTGAAAAAATACCTCTAGACTATATTCTTATTAAATAACTAGCAAGGAAAAGGTAATAAAGATAAGCGTAATTGTTAAAGCCAGCAGTCACCGCCGATGACAAATAGGCCGGGACGGGACCTCACTCATGTGAAGTCGCTCGGAATTAATCCACGCCCACTTGATGCTTCACTCGGAGACGGAGGGAAAAGCGGCATGTGTATTAGAGTAGTTATGATTAATAATATAATACCTACTCATTGTGCCTGTGTGGCTGTGCCCAGCAATGGGACGTATATAGGCCGTTTAATATACCGACTCATTATTATTAACTACGAAAAAGAGTCATTTAAAAATCGCAAGGATATAATCACACTAACATAGGATTAACCTTTTCGCCTTTTAGGTATAAACTCAATCTAACATTTTGTCGTTGTAGGCCAACTAGGAGATTAGGTTCCAGTAGTTAAGGTTCGATTTTAAGGTTTTTATTGCACAGACCAGACAGAGACCATATGCTTTGCCAAAATTTTTTCACGCGTTGTCTCGTTCGATTTGAATGAAAAAGATAAACACAGGTAAAAACGCGAGATTTTGTCTTTGTGCGTATACTATAAGTAGTTCCATAATAAATAAAGTAAAATAACCTAAGACGTAATATGTAGGCTTATGAAACCGCCAAATATTATGTTCATAATTTTAGTTGAAACCTATACGCTGTTATATTAATGTTTAAAGTAATTGAAGGTTTGAGCAGCTCTACACTCGTATACCTACTCGCTCACTTCAGGCTAATATTCGGATCATTCCGATATCTGGTTACCAATAATAGGATCTTCTATTCAGACTACGGAATTAATCTAAGCTCCTTTATAAACAATACCCAACGGTAATCCCCGGGGTAGTCTGATTCTGAATAGGCAGTCTTTAGTGACAGGTGTCATGTCTCAGCACAGCCTCTAAGGCTCTAACCGAGATTGGACTCTATTGTAATCAAGGATATAGATGCCTTTTCATTGGTATACGCGACTAACATCTCAAAGTTATTTACGTAATAACTATATTTAATCATTCGTCGGTTAGGTTCGGTTCTTGGTAATGTAATGCCAAGTCATATGAGAGTATTACTCAGTCAGGAATTAATAATTATGGAAATTATCAGGTGTGGTGTAGCGTTTGTCTGTCACGTTTATAGTCTGAAAATACTTATTACTCAGAGGACTAGAAGTATAAGAACAGTATGTATTTAAAATTTAATTGTTATTGATAGGCATTACAGACTAGGTTTCAAAATGTAGGTTGTTAGTTTTTCTTACTTTAAACTTCATAACATAACACAAAATAATTAACTACTTGGTGACTTTTCGCTGTACTTTGTAGAATTCGATCCTTTTAGACGAAACAACGTGATGGTGGAGGGTTTTTTTTTAAACCAACTGGCAAAGATCCTTAAAACAGCTTTTCTATGTTTCTGGTAGTTCAGGATTTGGCCTAAGACGCGCACTTAAAGAATCATCTTCAATGAAATTCAAAGTAAATCTTAGATTAAACCTTTAAAAGCTGTCTGAAAATACATTACTTTCATTGCTTGGATAATTCAAAGCGATTATAACAGCCACCTGTTGTCGACAGGCTGTCAAAAAACTAATTTATTTTTCTTAGCAATATTTTGTATTTTCTAGACAGCTATTAAAAAAGGTGGTTGGAACAAAATTAATAATTGGTAATAACAGGGAGATAGGACAAGTTATCACGGTATACACACATCGATTGAGACTTGATACGTAAAAAGGTCGTGGATTCGATTCCCGCATCAACCTAATGTTTGTTGACGATAGAGATATTGGTGCTGGGTCGGGGTGTTTGAGGTACTCGCATTTTTTCTGGTTGAACCTTGTAAACATTACTACTACAGTGCCTTTTAGCTGTTTGCTAAAACATAATAATAATTTGATACAAGTCTCACTTATACACTTACGTTAAGTATTTGTCACTTTTTAGCGAACATAGGTACTTGGCAAATTAATTTGATTAATCATATTTTAAGAAGTCAATTAGTAAAAAAATATCAGTTCTGGATCTTCCACCTGCACCACCGCATCTGTTTTACTTTTCATGATTCTAGGCATAAAAGTTGTCTGAACGCGATAGCTTTTAGCGATTGTACGCCCTAAATTCCGGTAATAATTGTTTTTCTAAAGTTTGTCTTTGCGCAGTGACCGCACTTTCCACAGTTGGATAGCCGAGTTGGGGATTCCCAATGGGAAAGGATACCCCTCCAATTGACCCCATCGTCGAAGTTGAAGAGGTAGTTTAATCAGTTCCAAGGTTCACCTTGACACCTTGGAACTGATTAAACTAACTCTTGCTCGTCACCAACTTGCAGAATGAAGTTATAACTATTGACGTTGGAGCGGCCTAAGCTAGCTTGAACTTAATCATTTTATTGGCAATATGTACATGTAAGGGTTTTTACAGGGCGGTGCGTATTGCCCGTGGCCTCTTAGTTCTCACATTTTGAATATTGCGATTAACAAGAGGACGGAAAGTATTTTTTTATTAGTTATCTTGGAGACGCTAGGGTAAGTGTGACTTAGAAATGGATACAAGATCCCTGAATGGAATCACTTGAATCGAATAGATCTTGAGTTCTTGTGGGTACTCAACCATCGTTAATCTTTGATTCTATTTTTTTATTCCTACCAAGTGGTATGTAGTGAATAAATATAGTATTAGTGTATCCAGTAAAATGGTATAGTATTAGTTAAATCAGTTAAACCATTTGAGTCCTGTGGTTTGTCGTCAGGCAAATCCAGACCTTATGGCATGATTAGAGATTACTAATTAGAGCTACGTAAAAAAAACTTACGTGAAACGTAAATTATTACACGATACCGACTAGTATTTTATGTGTGACATGCAAACGCATAAAACCACTTGACATTGGCCGAATATCCTCGGCAAAAGCGGGTGCAGGTCATTTAAAAAAACTCAGCAGCAACTTCGCAGTTCACACAGCATGAAGTATTTTAAAACTCGCTTCACGACTCACTCTTCGCTGCATCAGCTAAACAATGGGGTACCTCTCAAAGGGATTGCAAATATTCAATGCCAAGGATTCTCTTGCAACGAACTTTCAAAGAAAAAGCCTCTCCAATGCCTTTAATACTTTAGAAGTCGAGATTGCTTGGAGAAAGCAGATCGAAATACTAAAGGCAAGGATACTCAATTATTGGGCACGTAGAAATCCTTTTGAACTATGGAAACAAGAGACGTCTCATTGTGTTTATTGCTCTCAACATAGTTTGTTTACAATTTTATTATTGAAGTTTTATTTATTTATTTATTTATTCTTTATTGCACAAAGAAAAGTACAATTAGCGGACTTAATGCCAAAAGGCATTCTCTACCAGTCAACAGTAGGTTTTCGGAAGTAATCTACTATATAAAAATAAGTCGGGTTTTCCTTCCTGACGCTATAACTCCAGAACGCACCAACCGATTTCCAAGGTATTGCATCTGTTGGAAAGGTATCGGGCTCCGTGAGGTTTATAGCAAAAAAAAGAACAGGAAAATTTCAACAGAAAAGCGGGAAAATCTAGGTCCACGCGGACGAAGTCGCGGGCGGCTGCTAGTTACTCATAAAACTTGTGAATATCAGAAAAAAAACACTACTTCAGATCACTAACTTTTTCATTAATTATATAATTTAGTGACAAACTATTTTTAATAAATAAAAGCGAACTTTTAAAAGAAAAAGCATAACTGTGTTTCTGCATTGAAAAAAAAACCCGTTTCCCGTGTTATTGTCCCATAACACAACGGGTTTCGGGGACATAATGGCCACTCGTCTTCCCTTTGCGTGTCGGACTCGGAACACGCTTCCATTCAGGAATTTAGCTCGCGATTTAGTGCTAAACGCTTCGAGTTGTGTCGGAAAAAAAATTGTTGGAATAAAAACGTTTGAACTCTGCGGCCCAAAGGCTATAGCTGGGACGAGCTAGTGACTGTGTGTAGATGTGATTTATGTAAACAAATAAAGACTGTTTATATTAACAAGACAAGAATAATAATGAAGAAGGAAAAAAGAAAACAGTGACAAAGGAACAAAAAAGAGAAAAAAGCAACAAAATTAATTAAACAAACAAGACGAAACGAAATATAAAAAATAAAAAAGCTACCGACGCTATTTTGATGTTTTTTTTACAATGAAAATCGTTACACTACAATCTATCTCGCGATTTCATTAGCTGTCGATAAGTTGTCTCTCGATATTAATCCATCTGTGGCAAATCGACAGAATGCAAAGCGGAAAAGAGAAGCATTTTCACAGAAGTGAGAACCAAGCAGCTTACTAAGATCTTTTGAAAGAAAGAAAGAAAGAAAAAACGTTTATTGCTTTTGTAATGATTGAGGACGTATTTGTCTCGAGTTTGTCGTTCTAAAAAAAGGCTGATAGCATTCGATGTGATTGAATCCTGGTGAAAAACAATTGTTACGCTGCAGCTCAAGTGAGCCTATAAAAATGGAGACCACGTCGGGTCGGGAATTGAAATTCATCAATCTAGGAAAATCCGTCCGCGCAGTTTATAGTGCCGCCCGTCTCGTAAACTTGGGTTACGTTTATTATAATAAATTGTCACTCACTTTACGGTGCGAACATCCTACACAATACGATTCGGATACGCCGACGTATTGTGTGAATCGTCCTTTACAAACGACAAAAGCACAATTTATCATAGATTATTCATCCAGCTAACTGTACCAAAAAAACTTGGTCAATGTTTTGCTTGTGGAGTCATCATTTGAATGAAGATCAGTGTTCAGTTTTCGCAGTTTTTTAACTGATATTGTTCCGTGTCATCGTCATATCATTTGCATAAAGTAACAGATAGCTGTTACTTACCTGTTTGTAAGGGCCGCCTTACTTTGAGTGACGCTTCCTAATTAGGGGATCAGTAGAGGAGAGCTTCTTTGTATTGATGTCTGTTTCCCAATGATATGTGTTTCCTTTCAAGTGCCCACTATAAGTTAAATCACATTCGAAGTTCAGATCGTTTTTGTACGTAAACATGACATCCCTTAAAAATTTGGCCGTAATCAAAAAATGAACTTATACTTAACAGAGTAAATTATATATTCACGAAAAATGACAGAATTTTAAAGGTAATAAAACCGGACTCTAATAAAATTGAGTTTTCCCCTTTTTGCCTTTCAGCTGAATTTGTCTAAATTCTGAAATTACTTTCGCCTTTTTCCCTAATTTTCTTTTTACTCAAATTACCGTAGACCTTAGAATAAAAATAAGATGAACGCGGAAGTAACGAACCGTGGCGTTAAAACGGGTGTAGATTATATTATATGCGCGATTAAGGTACTATCTTTATGAAAGCTTTTACGAGGGGAGAAAGTGAAGTTAAATTTCGTTCGAATTTTCAGTAAAACTCAATTATCGAGCGTTACGGGATTGTAGTACTAATCCCTTAACGCTTAACGTGCTTTTTCATTAAGTTATGTGGTATCAAAAAGATTTACGTTCAGAAAAAAGGAGAGGAAAGGAGGCCTTCTTCGACTAGCAGTGGGATCCTAATAGCCCAGTATTTTGTGCCAAAAATGTGTTTTAGGCATTTCTAAAACGCAAAATGTGCTCAAGAAGTTATGTTTCTCTTTAAAACTGTCCTCGTCTTTCTTCGCAACGTGTTCAGAGCCCAGATGCGATTCAATAATAGTCATAAGCGGTGAATCACGTTATAACTAAGGTATTATGGTAATCTATGATAATCCAGCCAACCGTGTCGAGCACTCCTAGTATATTATTGTTATGCTGATTGCCGCTATTCCAAACCAGTAAGGTTTGGAATAGCGGTTAAGCAAGAACTCGAAACGAACTAACCAGTATTTGTACGTCTAACTACTGGGAAAAGTTTTCACCTCAACTGCGAGCCATTCTCCAGCGTGCAGGCTCAGTGTGATTATGATGGAGAGGTGTGCAAGGCATGATACACCTTGCTGTCGAATGTTATAAAGCTGCTATTAGACTTCTGAGTAAGCTTACCATTGCAACGTCAACCTGGACTAATTGCTTGCGTTGCTTTGGTAACATCAATTCAATTCTATGACGGCCGATTTGGTGCAATTGTTGAGAAGTCGGCTACCACACCAAGGCTCGCGGGTTCGATCCACACACAGTACAAACATTTGTGTGCATGAACATTTTTGGTTGGTTTGGTCTGGGTGTTTTCTATGTATATTAAGTATGTAGGTACTTACAAAAGAAAAAGTATATAAGTATGTTTATACACATTTTATAAAATTCTGCAAATGTCTGAAATAATGCCAGGAATATATTTACTTTATTCCGGACGAGGTGGTCTCCTATCCCACTATGCAATCTGGCGTACGTAGCAAGGGTAATTTTTGCCAATCTGCTGTCGCCTCTCAGGCCACTTAAGCTTTTTACTGCTAATTGTTAATTTTCAATAGAAAATTTCATCGGTGAATGCAATATTTAGCTAATGAGTTTTACACTTAACTGAACTGGTGAACCGCAAACAACATAAAACTGTTTACTCTCTAAAGTTTCTGCTTCCATTGCTAATTGGAATTCAATTTAGCTAGAATTTAAAATAGGATCTACCAATTTTAGAAATTCTGCAATTTTTCAGTTTTTTCCTTTTTTGTTCGGCGGGAATTCATTCACGCGTACTTTTACAAAACACCACATAGGTCCGCAATAGTTTTCCTGCATTTTTTTGCAGTTGCGTTGTAATAACTTTATTGACTTTAATGGAAGGTTTTTGAGCAAATACTGGGCTGGCTGTTATGCTTTGAAAATCTATTTTAATCTGTAACACAATCTGAAGAAGAAGAATTCGCATGTTTCGAGCGTGTTTATACCTTCATGACAATATTTTTTAAAGTCAATAATATATAGTAATGTAACTAATAAAATACCATCAAAACTAACATCATGTACGGTTAGTTTAAAAAACTTAAATGAAAATGTCACTTAGAGTCAGCTAGCTTTTGTCTGATGGTACATAAAGTTATTTTCTTCCGAGAACGAGACATAAACAACAAGGTTCGGTTGCACCATCTGACTTTGACAATAACAAACATCCAAATTTCAGTTAAAGTACCGGTTAGGCCCAAAAAATGACGTCAAATTGTCAAATTTGACAAAAACTTTAACTTTAACTTCTACTATGGTGCAACTTACCCTAAGTGAACTTGACAGATTTCCAGTTACAGTTAATTCAGACCTCCCGAATATTTCCTGCTCGGCATTGTACTGAATTTGACAGATGTCACTTTCAGAACGGAACCATTTGCGTTTCATTCGGTCTCATTAATTTAATAAACCAATTTCAAAGAAGTGGTCGCTATTAGATTTACTGTGAATCTCATCTGTTCTCAAATCAAATCAAAATATCTTTATTCAAATAGACGCTGGTGTCTGCGCTGATTATTTAGGTGTCCGTTTGGACAAATTTCGTTTCTTGACCCTCATTTAAAATCTGATAAAGTGGTTGATCGTAAACTAAGTATTTCAGAAAGATTGTGACGTTTGGTCAAAACCTTGAACCTATAAAATATCTTATAAAACAACAGAATAACCTAGATTGTTTTGAATATGTTTTTTTTTTAAATTCAGATTATGTTTTTTTACTGAACTTAACGTGTAACTTACGTAAAGCGGCGATTGGCGGTGGGGGTTAATTGAAAAGCATGCTGATCACAAAAAAAATGGTTGGGTTAAATTTAAACATATTCAGATATTTATTTACCATATTTGAGGTACATACAGGGATTTAAAATACCTAGTTATATGTTTATTTAAGCTTTCTGTATTTAATTTCGGTAGTTGCTTCACTATACGTTCCATGCGTTTTACTGTACTATACGCATACATGTTACGTCAAAATCATTTACGCAGTCACCAGAGTCTGCGTAAGCTAAATTTCATGGTAGACACTATTAAGCGTGCCTTTACACGTGACAAAAAGGCTTCCTCGGTGAAATGGGGCTTTTTCCTTAGATAAACCATAGGGGCCATTAGCGGCTCTTCCTTTATTTATGGTGTGTGATTTGTAACGCATTCGCTAATATAAAAGGAACCTAATGTTTTATTTCATCATGAGTAGGTAAATAGATACCTACCAATATTATGTAAACTGGAGTGCTCTTGTAATTGTACATGAGTTCATTGAAAACTTTGATAATGTTAGATTACTAATATCTCCTCTACACAAGTAATAAAGTCACTTTTTAGCTAGTCTACAAGTTTTTTATTGAAGGATATTGATATTGATTAGGATAATTAAAGCCAGATCGTCCATCTCTGCAGCCCAGGAAAAATATTATATTTTGTTTTAAGTACATGCTGCGTATACCATAGCAGTTTCTGCCTGATTTATTACTTTTACTTTCTGAATTTACTTTTTCGTGTGCATATAGCTTCAAATTAGTTAATCATGAGTTTACAAAAGCAAACTCACAAAAGCTCTTCGGACCATACCCGGTACAACAAACTCATTTGTAGTGGTAGAGTGGTAGAAATAATAACCATTTTTTAGTGAAACATAATGAACTATTTTGACTTTTTGCATGTTTAAAAATAAAAGCACTTCCCTGAAAATGTTTTCAAGAAAATATCACGAGTAATAAACACGAGATTGAACCATTCTTCTCGAGCTATTCTTTAATAATGCAGTTAAGTGTACTTTGTGGCTTAAACAAGTCTTCATAAAACTTTTAAGGTTCTAAGTATGTTTTAAGAATGATAAATTACGGTCCTCGTATTAAATTGTGAAAGGAAGATCTATGCAAAGTGCGGCAGTTACATTTCTACAGCAAAGTTATATACAATACGCGAGTAAGAACTCGTATGGCATTTTTTGGTCAATATTAGAAAAAAAATATCATCTACAAGCATAGAGTTATGAATAAGAAGAGACCTTTGCTCAGCAGTGGGACATAAAAAGTAAAAAAAGCATAGACTTGATTCAAAACTGGTTGAAAATACTTTCTCGTGGTGAAAAGACTGGTGTTACTAATATATAAATAGAAACAGTAATTTTAGCTCCAATCACTTGTCTTTTGCAGATACACCTCGCCCCTTTGTCTGTTTAGTCATTGTTACAATGTGAGTACCTTTAAATATGCAGTAGCTTCGCTACTTCCGGCTAAATTTTACTTGTTCACTGCAGCATAATACCAGCCACGAAGCTTAAGGAGCTGTGAAAAGATATTTTTCTCATGGAAAACCTAACGCAAACCAGCAAAATATTTGTTTTAAATCTGGTATTTTAGTTTAAAATTATATATTAAGATGAGGACTACTAATTTAATGGAAATTAGCTGTCAGGATCGCACTGCTGGGCAAAAGCCTCCCATTTAAATATGTTTTTGAAAATTAACACGTAAAACTAGCTAATGAGCTTAGAAAAATCACTGCGGTACTAATTATTAATGTGGTCAGGTCTTTTGAAATTGATAGTTTTTTGATGGACCGATTTTAGACTTTAATCGAAATTTGCTATACATTGAAAAGTTAGTAGAGAATCCTGCGCCACTTTCACACGCCTCCTGTCTGTCAGCGGAATTACCCTTTCCCTTCAATTTCACTGCAGCTTAGCACCCTTCCAGTACCAATTTCGTTTGAATTATAAATAAGATTTGCTGTTAGGAGCTCGCTTGTGTAAATATCATATAAAACAGCCTTTATTTATGAGAATTTTCACCGCTTAGATCTTGAACGCGTAAAAAGTTCTTGATATACTTTTGCAAATGCTTGGCAGAGTCGTTTAATATGCTTAAACCCTTCGAAATTATTCAAGCATCGAAGTCAAGGTTTTGTGGCAACCATGGTGAGAGCAGCATATAGTCCGACACCGGTGGTAGAGTCACATTATGTTTGTGTATTTTGTATATTCTCATTGTTATAATTTTTATGCCTATTATTTAGTATCTCTTGGATAATTATGTAAGTACTTGTAACTTTCTAAGCAGATCTATTTAAATGTTAAGTAATGGTTATTGGTATGATACGATATTGTAGTTTGGTGTACCTTGTCAAAATAGTTAGCTAAATAAGATAAACAATAAAAAGGTCCATTAGATAGTTGTATAGGTAGTAGGTAAGTACAGTATCACTCAACGCAACAGAATATTCTAACAACTTACAGATTGATGAGTGCAAAACCCCTAGACAACTACGTTAACGTACCTGAAACAAATCGAAATATCACATTAGTTTTTAAAAAGTAGACACTAGGTACTTCACTGAGTAACACGTCTAGTACGAAACGCACTTTAAGTAACGGTTACTAAAGACTTTAAATACCAACTTTGCGACACATCCTAACCCTAATTTGGTCAGCTGTTTTAGTAAAAAAAACATATTTCGAAGACGAAAATAAGTGTTTCATTATATTGATCAGTCAAGCATAAGTAGCACCCATAAACAACCTCTTCAGATAGGGATTATTACATCTTAATGAAATATATTACGACTTTTTTATGAATACTCGTAGAGATGAATTCTCGTAGGTATATCACTGTCTGATGTTGTTTAATATTAGACATTGTCAATTTCAACAGGGATTTTTCCCTCTAAATGCTCAATGATGGACATACAGTTACAAAACATACACATAATGTCCCAGTCAGAGCTGACAGCGAGTAACATCTCACCATCCATCACGACCCGTCCTTCATTGTTTGAGCAACGAAAACATACAGAAATTTGTCAAATACAATAAACAGTAATTTGTAAACGACATATGTGCTAAGTGCTGTTGGAAATTAATAGCTAACATAAGTTTACGCACAGAGAGTAGGTAGCTAAACATATCTCCTACAGGCTCGGTTGATGCTGATCCTTCTTGTGAACCAAGATTTGTAGATTCGATGACCACTCTAGCTAAATATCCAAAATAATTATTTCATATATAAAATCGTCTTTGGCAACGAGTGCATACAAGCTAAGATCTTCTTTGCTGAAAATCTGGAGGAGGAAGTAAAACTTCAAAAAATACACGTACACGATCTTCTCAAGAGTCAATAGGTTTTCGTAGAAGTCTAAAACTGAGGGTCTCGCCTTAAGCAACACGCGTTGGCCTCCGACCTAAAAGCGCCAAAAATTGCGGCAATATTATCAGAAGTCACCACATAAGCGACAAGCCAATATGTAATTTAATGTCATTTGCAATACAATAATTTGGTCGCTGGGCGGCGTGTTGCTCATGGAAAGTGTTGCTCCCAGTAAATTGTGTATAGGTTTCTATTGGCCATTTTCCTTTTCTTGAAAGAGTTCAGCACACTGTACTGGCGCTGTTGGCAGCTAAACAGTAGGTAAAGTATTTTGATTTTATTTTGAGCGAAACAATCAAATTGACTCGACAAAGCAAAGGAAATGAAATGTATGGAAGGACTTATGAAAGTAGAGGAGACGAAAGGTGTGTGTCAGGATCGTAGCAGGTGGAAAGAAGTGGTCTCTGCCTACCACGTTGGGAAAGAGGCGTGATGGTACGTATGTATGTAACCAAATTGTCGAAGGTGTAATACTTACAAATAAGGCTAACTAGATACTTTATTTCACTAATTTGTTTGGTTAATTTCATAAATTTAGTGAAATGGTAATGTTACGAACCCAAACGCAGCAAAATTAATTAAACTTTGTGGATATGTAAAGTAGGCTATTCTGAAATCCAAATACAAGAAAATGCTTCTTCATCCCCAACTTAAGTATTATGCGACCCCAAATATAATTAAAACGCGTTTACGTGGCGAATTATATGTGTAACATAATGTAATTGTAATTTATTTTATTGTTAGGTCGGTAATCCTAAACATTATTCCAACAAACATTCAGTTTTTTATGTTTTTAAATGCGATAGAGATAATCTTTCTTGGTAGAGTTAGGTATTAATTAATGAAGATGTTAGGGGTAATGTGTATGAAACCTAGAAATTAAACAGAATTTTTGAGAATCATTAACAAATCCGAGCTAATTTGGGTAATGTATCTCCCAGATTGTGATTGTATTCGATTTTCTAGGAATTGTTTGCAATTCCAAGACGATACGAGGCAATGCGTACAAAATCATATTTTGTTGCATAAATTTAATGAACCGCACTAGTGAACTAGGAATATTAATTTACCATGATCAAGTAACTAGAAGTTGAAAATGCCTATAAGTCTCATTAGTTAAAAAAATGAATAAATAAATATCTTTGGACATTATTTCACACAGCACCATCTAGTCCCAAGTAGGCTACTTATAGTCCGTTATTATGGATACTAGACAACGGATAAACATACTTAAATACTTTTTCTTTTGTAAATACATACTTAATAAACATAGGAAACACCCAGACCAATACAAACAGACATGTTCATGCACACAAATGTTTGTACTGTGCGGGGATCGAACCCGCGACCCTTGGTGTAGTAGCCGACTTCTCAACAATTACACCAAGACGGTCGTCAAGTTGTTAGTTTTTCATTAATTAATTTTTCCTAAATTTTTATTCCTTAATTCCAGTCAGAGGCCTTAGGGCATCTTGATAACATCTGACATTAAGGTTGCTCACTAACCTTACACCCCACCAACAGTCCGCACTGAGCCCGCGTGTTCGAGTATGGCTCGTTCCACCTCATAGTTAAGGTGAGGCATGTGCCCAGCAGTGGGACGTAATAGGGCGTTTATGTTTATATAATTTAATTTTTGAGAAAAATAAAAAGATGCCAATTTAGAGCCTGCTTAAATAGAATTGATGATGATGAAATAGAATTAATACCAATTGCTCTATGCCTACTGAATTACCTCTACATTAAATCAGAGCTCATGATAAATTTCTAACTCAGGAAAGCGGCGCGTGAGTATATTATGTTGTTGTAATTGTATGAATATTCAAGGAGGCATGTAGCACTCGCATTATTTAAGAAAGTACATTATACTCAAACATAATTGATTACACAAAAGTTTGTAAGAGAAATGGGAAGTTGCCGTTACAGGATGAAGTACCTAGACACTTTTGTATTTTATGACAGTGATGGAAAGCGAAGTTATGTTCCGGGATGATTGATTATAAAATTAACGTTAATTTTAGAACAATTTCAAAGATTTATTATGGGTACTGCCAGACAAATTTACTGGCTGTAAGACCTACATACTAGGTATTACTCGTATTTTGTAAACGCTCAATTCAAATAATTAGTAAAAAGTAGATCACACTTTTAAAAGGCCATCATAAGTGTTGACCAATAATGTACTTACATAATAAAGACCAGACTGATACTGATCCAATGATTAAATATCCCTATTTTATAAGCTATCGCCAAACTACAATCGCGAGCAAAAGTCGGATAAATTGAAGTAAGTGATTAAAAACTTTTGGTAGCGACTATACTTTTTTATATAATTGCCATTAAGGCGCGATACCAGGAAAACGGCTCTCGGGAAAACTAAAGTTTTATATAGAAAATATGAAGTGTGAGGCACGAAAAAAATCTTTATAGTAGTCAAAGAGTTGCACAATCAGCTCAAACTTCCAGTTTATGGATCAACTTAATAGATTAATGTGAAAAAAAATCAGAATATCGCTAAAAACGTGCAAAACGCACTCCCGTATTTCAAAAGTTTAGGCATCATATAAACTAACAACTTACGTGTTTTAAATAACGTGTAAAGATCAGATATCAAAGAAGCATTGCCAATCAGTTGTTTTTCATTGCTTTATTTCAGTTTTGTGTAAAAAATTCCCAAACATGCCGAATTTTGCGCTTGAAATCTCCATACAAATTACTATGGAGTGAGTGAAGTTTCTTTGATAGCTGTCCGCGCACCGTCGCAGCTCACTCCCCCCCATGTCCCCAAGGTGAACGCACGTCGTTTTTGACGAAAATGACATTTATAATTACGCGGATAATTTACACGAAATAGGCGCACATAGGGTCTTTTGTTGAAAATAGTACAACTCTGTTTTTTTTCCTCCGTACTGTTTGTTCATATGCATTATGCATAATTTATCAAACGTATGATTTTATCATGATTCACCATGAGAGTAATATGGCAGGTTTATATTTATAAGTACACTTGATTAAAAGCTCTCTTGGGTTTGACAATTTGGTACTAGTTGCCATTTCATTTTCCTATTTTTTCTTGTAAATTTTTACTATTTGTAACTTATACTGAAAGTTTTTACCTATTGGTATTTGAAAAACAATCTATGTATTTACTTTTAGCATGGTGTCAATCTGCAGCATCATCGGTTAATGCCAATACGGGATCTGCCTAAAATATTCAAGCAAAACAAGGGAACGAAGTAAGAACGCAAATAGCTTTGATTGCTTTCAAATCGAATTGATTAAAACTATGTTATTTGTGTGGTCTAAGCTACTATGTTATCTGATCATGAAAGCTTGATTAAGGTGTCTGAATAGATTAAAGGTTCTTTTTTGAACAATATTTTATACTAAATTAATTTTGGAGGCCTCTATCATAACTGAAATTGTTCGACAAAGAAATTTGACGAAACATAAAGATACAAAGTTATAGAGCAGAACTCAAAGTTAATACTTACGTTAAGTTAAGTCTTTGAAAAATGCGAACAGAAAACTATGCATCGAGTTCGTGTACTTACACACGCCGTATTTTTATGCTTGTTTGTATTCTTCACGCAGTGACGTGCACTCACCCGGCGTCATGTGGAAGACTGAGTTGCGGGACTGCGCAGACGGCTGTCAAAGAAACTTCACTCGTTCCATAGTAATTAGCATGGAGATCTCGAGCAAAGAAAAATGAAAGTTTGCGTTTGCTTATACGAAACAGAAATAGTTATTGCAATAGAACATAATGACAAGTTATTCGAAATGGAAACACACTTCACACCGGAACAGCTTTTACAATTGTACCAAGCACAAATTCGGTTGTGTATGGAGTACTTCTGCCACCACTGGGATGGCTCTGCCAAGTATCAGCTGGATGCACTGGACTCATTAGACCAAAGAGCCAGGAGACTGATAGGTGACGAGACGCTCGTTGGAACCAAACTCGAGTTTGGAGCATCGGCGTAGAGTTGCCTGTCTATCGGTTTTTTATAAGGTGTATTTCGGAGAGTGTGCGCAAGAACTTCATGACCTGATACCACCCTCTACTTTCTACTACCGGACCACAAGTCGCCGTGAGGGATTTCACCTCCATGTGTCGACTTTCCAGCGGTCCGAACTAAGCGGTTTGGTGCTTCCTTTCTGGTCCGCACCGCTAAGGAGTGGAACGCCCTCCCTGCGTCTGTGTTTCCGGATACATACAACCTTGGTGTCTTCAAGGCAAGAGTGAATAAGCATTTTTCGGGTAAGCGTGGCTGGCGAGACTGAGGTCAAACGCAAACCCATTTTAAATTTTAAAAAAATGGATCAGTTAGAACTTTGATATAAATATGAATTGTCATATTTACGTCAGCCATGGAAAAATGGCAGTGCAAGCATTTTTATCTCTAACTGGCTATTTGCACACAGCTTTTCCCTGTAGTAATTTGAATGAACTATACAGACAAACGTTCTAGAAAATATAATTAGCATCAACTATCATTTAGATAGTGAAAGCTTATGTAAAAACAGACAGAAAAACGCGGAGGGTGACTTGCTTTCATACTATGCTCTACTCGTAGATCAATTCCAGTAAGATGAAGATCACGGTGTATTCGTTATTAAATTCAGCGTAAAAAGCCTGAAATACGATGGCCTCTACAGGAGACTAAAGGTATTAAACTCAAGTGTTATTATCTAAAATAAATTATCCACTAAAAGTGTCTCAACTGTTGACAACTGTTAAATTCCTCGTTTTAGTTAGTAACAAGATAGCTCCCTTTAATGCTTCTTGCAGCTTTACATTACAAGTAAGACCAATTTATTAGTGGGTTCTTCTGCATGTTACTAGAAATGGCTCCGTGTATTGCTATATCATATGCATTGGATGTAAGACATATTTTGTGTTGATGATGATCGAACGGATGAACCAAGTTACAACTAAATCTCGATGGAATCGTCAAGTACCAGATATAACATTGTGCAAATAACGTGGTCACGAGAATAGATTGCAAATAATAGTGTAAAAAATAATTGGCAAAACCGCTTGTCAGTATGTTTAATAAAATAAAATTTTTGGTTAGTTTCTTTTGTTTGCCCTATATCCTGAAATATTTTGGGTGGCGAAATAAAAATATCTTTGGTGAACGCATCAAATGATTATCATGCCGCGATTTATAATTATAATAAATAAATAAATATCCCTGGACATTATTCCACACAGCGCCATCTAGCCCCAAGTGAGCTAATTATACTCCGTTTTTATGGGATACTAGACAACGGATAAACATACTTAAATACTTTTTCTTTTGTAAATACATAGGAAACACCCAGACCAATACAAACAGACATGTTTATGCACACAAATGTTTGTACTGTGCGGGGATCGAACCCGCGACCTTTGGTGTAGTAGCCGACTTCTAAACAATTACACCAAGACGGTCGTCCGGATTTATGCATTGCATTTATGCACGGATTGCACGGCCCAACCACTGTGTGACCATAGCTGTCACGATCGCTTTCAAATTTGACAGATTTTCTCTCCGGCCGACCTTAGTATAGACCCTTAAGGAGTTACGCTCTAGGCTGAGTTGGACCGTCCGTCGAAAGGAACGAAAACGGCGTAATGCCAAACCCTATATGGCCGCAGTCTGTGTTAAACGTTTTGCATGAACAAGTCTGCTTGTACTGGTCTGGGTTTTTACGTAGGTATTTACCAAAAAAAAAGTAATAAGTATGTTTATCCGTTATCTGGTATCCCATCGTACATGCTTTGCTTAATTTGGATGCGTGATTAATATCTGAAGATGATTAATTAGTAGTTCCATTAAAATTTCATAATGAATAAGCAGATATTAAATTCAATTGTTCTAATTTAAGAGATATTATTCACTGCTTCCATTCAAGAAGAAACTAATACTGTACTGTTGCCGATAGTGACTTTTTAATTCCAATGTTCCAATAAAATATGATGAAAAAGATTGCGATCGCGGCCTCAAGATTGAGGTTAGCCTTTACGCGGCAGGAGCGAGTGGGATTACCGCCCTGTCCTCCGCATTGCGACTTCATAAGGTACCTTTAATCTTTGTTCCCTCTGGTACCCGCTCCACTTAGAAGCGATACCGTTACGAATTATTGTTCGGCAACATAGCTTTTGTTTCGGATATTTTGTTTATTGTTAGTATTTTATACCTGCAAGCGTTTGTACGACAGTTGTTGTTGATTGGCGGACTTAATGCCGATAAGACTTTCTTTACCAGTAAATATGGCTAAGCTGTAAAGTATAGTGGAAGGTGCGACCGAGTTATAAAAAAAAATAATGCATGACAAATGCACAAAAAGAAGAACCAACATCTGAAATACAAGAACAATTGTTTTATTATGAACTTACATTTTCTGTCTTGTCATTTTGGCATCAAAGTATGCTTGAAGTCAATCATTTATACTATCATTGTAACGTCGTAATGTAAGTATAGATTGTACATGCCCATAGTTGACGTGAGGCATGCCCAACAGTGGAATGTGATGCGCACTCCTTATCACAGCTGTGTAGTGTCTATGTGAGATCTCAAATACTAACTATGTACGTTACGTGCTCTGTGTAGTGCCTTTGTGAGATCTCAATACTGACTAAGTACGTACCACGCTTTTCTAAAACTCTACCCCGATTGTGCATGCCTGTTGACTACATTATATTTCGTATCCATCTCTCTTTCCATTACACCGCCCACTGACTAAATAAACACGTTATTCATACAACTTTGAAAACGTCTAAGTAGCTCCTGTGAAATTGCGAGGGAACACATACAAAACGTGTCGCGAGGCAGACGTTCAGCCAACAATTGTGTATGAAACCGCAAACATTCGCCCATCGCAACATCCAAGCCATGAATGGATGCTCCATGTATATTAGAACGGAGTCGCAGCGTTTATACAGGATGTGCGAAGACGCAAGAGTGTTGAAGAATTCAAGTTCTGTAAAAAGTCTTTAAAAATGCAATTTTTTTTACGTTGTCGCACCGTCAATTTATTTTGCTAACATAAACGGTCCATATACTGGCCACTGCTGGGCACAAACGGCACCACAACTATGAGGTGGCGCAAGCCATAATCCAACACGCGGGCTCAATGCGGATTGTTGGAGGGGTGTAAGGTCAGTGAGAAACCTTAATGTCAGCTGTTATCAAGCCGCCACAGGGACCTCTTATTTTGCTTAGATATTGATGCTTGATATTTTACATAACGCCTTATCAGCATTAAGCGCGCCGTTTGTAATATTTGTCAATATCTCTTTCTTTCTCTTTTTGATGCCATTTTCACATTATTTGTTTAGAAAAAAACTATACAGAAAAGATAAAAATAAAAACCCTAAACTTAGCTTCGCAGCCAAGGTCGACTAGTCGAGGTACTGTGGAGATATCCAGAAGGGATATGACGAACACTATGAAAAAAAAGATGACAACGAACCATCTAACATATACGTTCAGGAGCATGTATGATTGTAGGTACGGTACACACATTACTATAAAGTCAATATTAACTTTAATATAGGCACGAGTATGTGTACGTGCTCGTATTTAACTTTCAAACCATCTGTATACGAGTTTGCAAAATGTTATGTAGTATGAGTTACGATAACAAGAAAACTTTTATCGGCCATTCCGCCCCTTTGATAACGCAGAGTTGCCGATTCCCGATTACCGGGCGCCGACTGAGAATCGATTACGTAGACGTGTAGAAAGGTTGATAGAAACAATTTTATTACACCGACCTAACAAACAAATAAGTACTTATCGGGGAGCAAATATTCGCTATGATAAACACAGAAAAACAATAATTTCTGTTATCTACTCCTGCAATTCTGTAGTAGTGTCGTACCTCGCTTATACCCTTTATTATTTCTTATCTTTACTCTGATAGTAGGTTGTCTGGCAGATAATGCTTTTAGCAATGAGACCGTGTAAATTGTAAATACCAGCGAAAACAAATTATGTACTTTATTTTATTATTGTTTTTAGCATTTTCCATGCAGTATCTTTTTAAAGAAAACCAGAAAAAGACATTTGGTCATGTTGGCATCAGGCAGGACTTGAACCCGCATCTTTCGCAAGCCGGGCGACTGCACTACCAATTATGCTACCGAGACCATTAACAGACCGGCCGAATCTTTCTGGTATATTTTGCCCTATGAGCCAGGGTGATTTCATCAATGTTATAGGCATCCACCTCTAACACTCGGAAGAAATATTTTTTCAAATATTTAACTCCCGATTAAGATGAAAAAGCTATTACTATATTTTATTATTGTTTTTAGCATTTTCCATGCAGTATCTTTTTAAAGAAAACCAGAAAAAGACATTTGGTCATGTTGGCATCAGGCAGGACTTGAACCCGCATCTTTCGCAAGCCGGGCGACTGCACTACCAATTATGCTAATGGTCTCGGTAGCATAATTGGTAGTGCAGTCGCCCGGCTTGCGAAAGATGCGGGTTCAAGTCCTGCCTGATGCCAACATGACCAAATGTCTTTTTCTGGTTTTCTTTAAAAAAATTATGTACTTGAATATAACTTTGATAAATTGGTGTGCAATAAAGTGTTTCTTATCTTATCAAGAATTTAATGAATGAAAAATTTAAGAATTATCCCCCAATTTAATGTACTTGTACATTAAATTGCGGGTTCCCCATACATAGAACTGAAACTCTTTTTTTTCAATAGCGTTTTCAATAGTGTCGTTTCTACGCTAAACCGTATTTGCGATCTTATTTACCTGCATAAAGCCTTGCTGTATTCTTTACTCAAGTCTTATCTTGAAGAATGTTTACTAAAGATATGAGAAAAATAAGTTCTTGCCACAAATTTCCGAATTAATTCCGTTATTTAACTGGGGGACGGTTTCGGTAATTCCTATGGATAGCCTGTTAAGGCCTATCAAGCCCCCAATTAGCCACAAGGGGTACATTAATTCGGGACTTTGTGTGTCAGCAAGAAAAATGCTTATTTCATCATGGACCATCTAGTTATCTACGTGGCATGGGTTCAGTGTTAACTTGCCTCTACACGTAACTTCTATTTTTAAAGTTAGTTAATCAGTTGTTTGTTATCGGCTTCAAATTGAAAACTTTGTAGGCTAATACTTTGATTTACTGAATAATTTATTATTATTAAAGTATTAGCAGGATAAATCCTGCCTCAGTTTCTTTATTTTCTAGTTTTTCCATACTTTAGACTGTATATCCAATCTTTCAGTAAGGAAAAAATTAACTCAAGACCTGGTTTTTTACCAGGTCTTGACCTCACCTAGGGTTTTCATTGAAAGCTATTTTTCAATGGGTAGGGTTTGCGCCAACACTTCTGGGCCGAAATGAATTAAGTATTTATTTGTTGTTTTATTTGAATATAAACAAACATCTGAGTGTAAAACATCCTGATTCGTCTAACACATACCTAATGTAAAAAGATCCTTTAACCACATTTCCCGCCATGTAACGGCCTATACTAAGTGTTTTATCACGTCCATTTAAGGTAAAGTTCTTTATGGAGGGGTCGCCCCACTAATTTGGGTCACCTCCTTGGATTCTTGGCTGAACCTCGTGCGCAATGCAGACCCTGGCGCCGCCTCTGCTTAAGTCTCCATCATAAATGTAAATATTATTTAATCAAACTACCGACTTAAGAATGAGTAAAACATTTTATTTAAAGAGACATTTGATCGTATAACACAATGTTCAGTCTGAACATGTACGAACGCGTTCACATCAACCTTTACATGAGAGCACCTTATGCACATAACCCTTATGACATAAGAACCATTTTGCAATGGTTTTGTAAAGGTCAATGTGAACACGTCTGTTCCTAATGTAAAAGGATCCTATAACTACATTTTCCGGCTTAAGTATACCGAGTATTGTATAACGTCCATTTAAGGTTAAGTTGGTAAACAGTAACATTTATGAATGCATTAAATAAATAATAATTATTTAGTTCCTCGTGAACGGGTCGCTAATGTGGGTCACCTCCTCGTTCTTGGCTGATCCTCGTGCGCATTGCAGACCCTGGCGCCGGCTCTGCGTGCGTCTCCATCATAAACGTAAATATTTCGTAAACATAATTTAGGAATGAGCAAACCATTTAATTTAAAGAGACATATGATCGTATAACACAATGTTTAGTCTAAACATGTACGGAGGTGTACATCAATCTTTACATAGGAGCACCTTATGCTGCTGACATAAGAACCATTTTGCAATGGTTTTGTAAAGGTCAATGTGAACACGTCTGTACCTAATGTAAAAGGTAAAAGGATCCTTTAACCACATTTTCACATGTAACGGCCTATACTAAGTGTTTTATCACGTCCATTTAAGGTAAAGTTCTTTATGGAGGGGTCGCCCCGCTAATGTGGGTCACCTCCTTGGATTCTTGGCTGATCCTCGTGCGCAATGCAGACCCTGACGCCGGCTCTGCGTTCGTCTCCATCATAAGTGGAAATATTATTCAACTAATCTACCGACTTATGAGCAAACCATTTTATTTAAAGACATTTGATCGTAGAACACAATGATTAGTCTAAACATGTACGGACGCGCTGAAATCAACCTTCATATAGGAGCACCTTATGCTGCTGACAAAAGAACCATTTTGCAATGGTTTTGTAAAGGTCAATGTGAACACGTCTGTACCTAATTTAAAAGGATCCTTTAACTACATTTTCCGGCTTAACCCCCTTATTCATAAAAACTAATGAAACGCTAAATCGTAGATTAAGCTATTGACATGCTATGTCACTTATGGCGACAGCAACATGAATGAAAGGGAAAAGGCTATACAAAATTTTACGTGACGTTAAAGAGCTGTTTAAGTTTCTATGAATAAGGCGGTAAGTATATTAAGTGCTGTACGACGTCTATTAAAGGTTAAGTTGTTGGTTCAATGTGACATTCATGAATACATTAAATCAATTATTATTATTTATTTCCTCTTGAACGGGTCGCTAATATGGGTCACCTCCTCATTCTTGGCTGATCCTCGTGCGCATTGCAGACCCTGGCGCCGGCCCTGCGTTCGTCTCTATCATAATTCAGCCGAATTGTCAACTGGAACCGCCGACATTGAGCCGGGAACAAATCGGTTGGCGGCAAATATTTGGCTTCGGCGCGATCATATTTACCTATCCGGATTTTCGCGGGGAAAAATAAAAGGCGATCGTTTCGAACGGGTTTGTGTGATAAAGTCATGTGTAACATACGCTCACGACTTTAGTCAGAGGCGCACTGGTTGTTACCGTCAAGGTAAGGACCATTCGGAAGCCCACACTTCGTTGAAGGAATTTAAACCTAACATGGTTAGGGCCGAGCTAAGAGCATGGCCCAAATCTTACAATGAACACAAAGTACGTGTTCCGGCCACTGGATCTCGGGACCACTGGGTTCCGAGGTTTAGTTCCTCGTGAACGGGGCGCTAATATGGGTCACCTCCTCATTCTTGGCTGATCCCCGTGCGCATTGCAGACCCTGACGCCGGCTCTGCGTTCGTCTCTATCATAATCCAGCCGAATTGTCAACGGGAACCGCCGACATTGAGCCGGGAACAAATCGGTTAGCGGCAAATATTTGGCTTCGGCGCGATCATATTTACCTATCCGGATTTTCGCGGGGAAAAATAAAAGGCGATCGTTTCGAACGGGTTTGTGTGATAAAGTCATGTATAACATACGCTCACGACTTTAGTCAGAGGCGCACTGATAGTCACCGACAAGGTGAGCGGACCATTCGGAAGCCCATACTTCGTTGAAGGAATTTAAACCTAACGTGGTTGGAGGCGAGCCTACTGACGTTATCCGGGTTGCTTGGGTTTTTATCGGTGTTTTCCATCACCGCAGAGTTATTCGAGAATTGTACAATTAACACAAAGTACGTGTTCCGGCCATAGTCTTGAACTCGGATCCACCGGGCTCCGAGCCAGAGTGTGTAGCCACTGGGCCACGCCAAAAGTAAATTCAAAGGTATTTTTAGACGACAGCATCCTGTCACCTGAATACTGCTTTGTTTTTTATTTTCATATTAGTTAACACTTTGTGAATAAAACTGTCAATTTTGTAGAAGCATGAATAACAAGGCTATACAAAAACAACCTTTGTACTGTTAGGCTGTAAACTTTTTACCTCCCTATGTATCTAAGTTATGTAACTGTATCCACTTCCGATTACCGAGAAGCGGTTTACTACACGCCTGTACCACAGCCATTCGTCTGTCTATCCGATTCGTTTTTGTATTAACATTTTCATTTCTTAGCAGGGTTGGCACGACTTCACTTATTTTTTAGCCGTTCATACTAGTTGTTAAATGTTTACCTAATATTTAAAACATTTTCCCAAAAAAAAGTCTAAAATATTAACAACTATATTTATATCTATAATTTGAATGAAAATCAGCACTCAATTCTATTCTAAATATTGAGTGGTGATTCATATTTTTATGATTATTTAATTTAAATATCTGTAAACTGAGCTATCGGTGTACTATAAATATTTATTAACAAGTATCTTTTACAGACTATTTTTGCTTAGCGTATGCAAGTTAATCGTACAGAAACTAGTCACGTACAAATTTTACTAAGCCATGGGCGAAATGGACAGTGGGCCGGCCTAGGTGGGTTGTCATGTAGCAAAAAAATCAGTTTGCCCCGTGTTATTTCATAGTCTATCAGTATTTTGATACCCATACCTATTTATGTAGTTATTTCATGGTATCAAGATGTCACTGATATTTTCTTTAAAGTACGTTTTGCGAATGTTTTAGTATGGTTATCAGTCTCTGACACCTATAGTGGAGCTCTGTTAGTAAGTAATCACATTTGTAAATTGTTGCTCCAGGCTATTATTGAGTTTTTTAAAAATCAACTTCAGTATCTAGTAGATAACTCCAACTGATAACCCTAACCGTGAATTACACGGAACGGAAACGCATTTTCTGCGAATGCTCAACCATTGATCGGGAAAGTCAAGAGTACGTGAGTAGTGCGCGCTCAGCACGCAACATTTGTAATTTAAATACAAAAGTACTGCGAAGAGCGATCGTTGCATCATTACCTACTTCAATAAGCGAAAATGTAAAAAGCGCACAGACGCATAAATAAAAGGAAGGAACCAATTACTGAGTTCTGCTTTTACATATCATTATTTATACTAATTTTCATGGGTGGTTCCGATATAAAAAAGCTAGAATAATTATTTTAAGCCTAAAGTAGTGTCCCACTACTAGGCAAAGCCGTCCCCACCACTTCCTCACTTTGTACGGTCCAGAGCTATGGTTGACCAATTTTCTAGGTAGGTATAGTATAGGTAGTATAGCTCGTCCCACCATCGCCTTCTAGGTCTGCCGCGGAAACCTCTTTTCGTTTTAGGGCACCCAGTCAGTGGATATTTTTGCCCATTGCTCGCTTTGCATGAGGCAGCATAATACTTTTTAACAAATTAAATTAGGTAAAAAAAACACTGTGATGGAGAGCCAGCGTTTTGTTTAGTTAAGATTCGAAAAATGGTGAAAGAGCCCAACTTTTACAGATGAATTTAGTTTTTACAGTACGTGTTTAAATTTTTTGAACTTGGTAACTAAAGAAATCGATACACAGCATTGTGAATGCCAATTCATCACATTTAAAAAAACATATTTGACAAACTTAAACCTGACGCAATGCTGGAAACTGAATAATGTTAAAATATTTTTTTAAAACATTTTTCCTTTCTGCAGAACCAGTACTGTTATTTTATGCCTATTCAATGATTATGACAAGCATGATGCTTGTCATAAGCATCAAATGCAAAACGTTTCTTATATACTGTCGGTCTAGGCGAAAATTTCTACAAAATGTTTATTCCTTTCTGGTTCTCTACTGTTATTATTTTGTCTATGGAACGTTTTTGAAAACTGTAACGGAAGGGGAGAGGTCTCGTAAATCAAAGTTTAATTAGTATATGAAAAGTGAAGAAAACAAAGGAAAACCAGGAATACATACAAGACAACCAAATTAAAAAGTTGTCTCTTTTAATACGTCAGAGAAGAAAAAAGACAAATGACATTCAAGTATTTTATAAACTGCAAAGGAGTATTTACTTCGTAACATCTCTGACAAGCATCAACAGCAAAAAAATACTGTCGGTCCACGCGAGTTTTCTACAACATTTTCCAAACTGAACAAATTCCAGCGATTCTATTCAGCCTTGAAAACATACCTAACCATTTCTAGTTTAAAGCTAAAAGCATTTTATTCCGGCTTCTGGCGGATGCGACGGGAACAATCAGCCGTACAAAAAAAAACAAGAATTGCAATAAAGGGGACCATTTTGTGTTGGTACACCACACAATAGCTTCCACGTTGGCTATTGATCATAATGCGGTAAATGTGCACGCCATTTATGTCGTACAACACATAATAGGGATTGAAGAGAAAATAACTTAGCAAAGAGATTCTATCTGAGCCGTATCCCAATAGCGGAAATGTTAACTAACTAGCGGCCACACGGCACATCCACACATACAAACTTTCGCATTTATAATATTAATAGGATTAACGTAAGATTTATTAATACATAATTACAGCACTCCGATTTAACTCTTGAAGAAGAGTGTAAAAAGCCATTGTCAGGTCGGCATGCATAAAGTGGTCCTCCTAAGTAATGACTTAGGTGGTCTAACCAACCATCACTTATGATCAGGTGAAATTGCGTTCAAATGCACAACCTAAACAAAAATATTATTAGGTTTGGTGCTTGAGGTATTTGCCCCACACATTCATGGAAAACGTTGGCTTACAGCGAAATTACACCAAACATGTTCGGCCGATCAATGCAGTTCTTGGTAGCTTCCTAGTAATTAGAATAAGATAGTAAGCGCCTGGCTTGATTTAAGGTCATATGGCACATTTGAACCACCCAGCAACTATCTTGCCATCCAAATTTAAGCATTAAGTTGTGATTCGAACAATACATTATACAAAAATAATACGAAGATGCCAACAGCAAGCAGTCAGCGCGCTCGCAGCTTCATACTCAACTTGCCGCTTGCGTCCTTACCGCCTTAATGAACTTTAAATGGCAAGATAATTTCTGGATCGCCGTTTGAGTGTGTCATGACTCAAACGCCCAAAAGCTAGCAGTTTACCAAAAGATTAAAAATGCAATCGCCGCCGACGCCGCGCGACTCATTTTAATAAGGCACGAGCCCAAACAGAAAACAATTCTGTTTATTGCTTTGCAGTATGTTTACTCTCCTGAATATGTTTTGGCTCCTGAATATGTTTTTACAGGATTTGTTTTTTCAGAGATCAAATTTTAATATTTCGTAGGCCATCGCAAAATAAATGTGCGTTTTTTTTTCAGCTAACAAACTTTGCAGTAGGTTTTTTTTGAAATATTCGTTATTCAGAATATTTCAAAAAAACCTGAGCTATTCATGAACACCCGTTACGGTATAATGTTGCTGAAAACCTCTTTTCCATTCATATTTTAACGGGTCTAAACCGTCAAAATGGAGTAGTTATTCTTATCGCTCGACCCTTGAAGGTTCAAATTTTATTTTTAGTGCACGAGGCAAGATTTATATTTGTGAAAGTATTCTAGTTATGTTTTTATATTTAATATCCCCTGATGCTTCAGATGTATACCAGGCAATCTAAAAGCGTTCGTCGTGTTTTGAATTTCAACTCTTGAAACGAAAGAATAAAACTAATCTGTGAACTCGTCGAATCGTAACAGTATATTTGAAACATCAAGTAGCTACCTACATTAAAACCAATCGGTACCAAAAACAAAAAAGAGCGTAGTTAAAGGCAGAATAAACATCGATGCTTGTTCAGAAATCGTCAACTGTTCGAATAAATAATAGTCGTATATTCAGTAGTATTCCGATTCCGACAGAAGTTAATTAGATTCACGGATAATCTGAAATATCGTGTCTGTCATTTAGTTTCACGTAGTAGACTTCCTGAAACCGAATAGTTTCGAGGAGTGCTTTGTGCTGGCTTGATGCATCGAACTCACAGCCACTATCACATTTCGAATTGTTTATTTGCATTCATGAATGTTTGTCAGTGTTGTTTGTCTCTTGACAAGATAACAAACGAGAAGGGTCTGTCAACTTTTCAGTTTAATACGTCCCAAAACGGTCTTGATTGCATGGATCATGCATGGATCAATCGGTTTCGACCACTGCATCGTCACTGCAATCAACGATTGATCAATAACGGTTCAACGTGACAGTAGTCAATAGGCTCTTGATATCGTTTATCCTCTCAGAAGCCTTTATTAAAATACCGGTTTAGTTTCATGCAAGAAGTCTGAAATATCTTGTCACCCTTTTTTCATTTTACGTAGAAGTCCCGAAGCCGACCTCTCTACTCTCGTATCGCGGAGTGCTTGATGACTTTGCACATATGCAAAGCGACAACAACCCACGAACCACTATGAAATTCAAAACGACTTCACTAAGATACACTAGCCACAGATGGGTACAGGAAGCTGTACTCTCTTAATTGACTAGGGCTGGCACTAGCACTGAATTTAAAAAGATAGAAAAAGGCCTTAATAATACTTACAAAGATACGTCAATGATCATTGAACTATTAGAAATTAAAACACAAGACGATTTTAGTTTTTGAACAACACTTACTCAAACAGTTATACTTATACTTATGAACAAGTATTCACAGAATAAACACTAATTTTCAGCCCCTTTAAGAACCCACGACCTCACAAATCACTCTCAGTTAGATACATCTCACATCCTAACCGAGGAAATCAGCAGCACATTGCAACACATTTGCCATTGTTTAACAAAGTAACATCCCTGAACATTCCGTTTCGCAACATAGTTCCACTTTATCTATGAGGGAAATAATCGTATTCTAGAACACAACTTTTGCCGCAGTATTTTACAGATATGCGTACATATGCGTAGATACTTTTAAGCGCAATGTGTAAGTCGTTTTTATTCTAGTAAAAAAGACATTAAAGTGTTCGCTCTTTTAGTTCCAGAATTAAATTATCCCATAAAAATAATACATGAAAAAATGGTCATCCTATGTATTATGCCATCTCTTAGTGTCGCTTAAAAGGATCAAATTCTGGGAAGTAACATCATATGGCAAACTAAAGAAAAGGTCCCATTTTAATACAGCATTTTTATTTCAGCTTTTGAGCGTTTTTCTTATTCTTCATAATTTAGGATTTGGCCAACCACGCCCACTTGACAAACTCACCTTGTTTAGCTGTTATTTTTTTTTGGAAAAAAGTGGCTATGACATACGGACCCAGACAGACAGACATTGCGAATCTATAAGGGTAGCGTTTTTTATACGGAACCCTAAAATATTGTTCCATAATTGTATTGTTTTTAATTTTCAAAGGTAGCACCGTAAATTAAAATACGATGCATGGCAATGTTTTCGCCAGAGCACGCGAAAATTCCACGGCTATGCCTTCACACGTATTGTAACGTAAATTAGTTAAGCCCGTTTTCAAACATATTTGCATTTAAATTGAAAATCATTTGTTAAACCGCGCCAGTTAATAACTCTTTCGCTAAACTGCATTTTAAGTACTAACATGCAACGACGTTTAAAACGTTTGTTATTGGGTTTTAAATTAATTTTAGTATTTACTTGGCGCCTTTCGATTTATTGGTTGAGAACGAGAGTTAAAAAAAGTTACGACATTATTATTAAGGAAGGATGAAAACAGTACATAAATTACATTTGAACAATAATCCTACTTTAGAATCGATACTTTATCAAACTATCTAAACTGATGCAGAATCGCAGAAAGTTAAGATAAATGTCTGTTCAGTAATTAAATTAACATCCTCTCCTTGATAATCCCAAAAAAATCAGCTTAAAAAATAAAAGTATGTATTTTCAAATACCATCTTTTCCGGAAAAGTTTTAAGTTTCCCTCCACTCTACCGTACATTGTCCACCCTATTCGAGACAGTGCTAAATTACCAACATTTACAAACTTTAAGCTACGATAGCTACAAATTACTACGAGTCTACGAAAACCGTAGAGCCACTACGATCCGTAGCAAGTCTGTAGCGCTCTAAATTGAGAGGTCCGCAATCTTTCCCGAACATTCTAGAAATATTACCCGGTGATAATCTCTGGAAATATCAGAGGAAGTCAGAGGCTGACGAGGCACTAGGTCCTAAAGAAGGCGTGGGAGTGATATAGTGAACGCTTATCTAAATGGCGTCGGCTTTTGTAGACTATATGAGGGTAAAAAAACGTTACTTGTTGCGAAGGACAGCATAAAAAGTTTGTCTTAGCTACTTTCAGTTGTGATTTG
Organism: Udea ferrugalis; assembly: GCA_950022985.1. Lineage (NCBI taxonomy): Eukaryota > Metazoa > Arthropoda > Insecta > Lepidoptera > Crambidae > Udea > Udea ferrugalis. The sequence goes on from OX465521.1 coordinate 4,693,332, forward strand.
TTTTGTGATCTACTATTAAGTTGAATTTTATTTTTAGTATGAGAAGGTAATATATCTGAGATCAAACCATGCAGCGTGTGCTTAAAATTAAATTGGCGACACCAGGAAGCAAACACCAAACACCTGTAAATTTCCTGAAAGCATGATTTTAGCAAAATCGCTCAATGGCGAGATTCTCACTCAATCGAGCCTTAGAATCGAATTTACGAGTAAAAAGTATTCAACTCTCAACTCAAATCAAGACGCTCTCTCGTGATGAAAAAACTAATATGAAGATATCTCATATTATGCGATCTAGTTAATTTAATACCAGTAACATGTGCGCTCTGCAATTTCAAGCAATTTCTGTTCAGAAAATGCAGCAGCAATATTATTGTGAAGAGAATTAAATTAAAAATAACCTACCGTTGGTTGGCTATTGCGAGTAAATTGCATTGTGACAAACTGAAACTCATCATTTTAAAAGCTCGCATAAAAACTACCGCCAACAATGGATAGTTATTTTTTTGGACGAATTTCCAACATTCAGATAAAACTCAATACACATTCGACACTGATTAAAGATATCAGCTTTATTGAATGTTTCGAACGTCAGACGTAATTAACATTGATATTAGTGAACAGAAAAGCTTATAATTGAATACAATTTTATTTTAATACTGCTACAGTGTCATGCAAACAACCGCTGTGTTTTTGCAGCACCCAATCTCTTTATTTTTATCATTCAATTGCCTTGTATGTACAGTCAACAGCACATCAGGTTACCCCATTTCCGTTTTGTTTTCTCCCTCTTGTCACATGTCATTTCTGACTATTCTGACCAGAAATGGGTAGAGTGATGTGCTTGCTGTCCACCGTATAGTGGAGTTATTAATATTTTAAAAGATTACTTTAGATTACTTTAAGTTAACAGAGAAGCTTATAATTGAATACAATTTTATTTTAATACTGCTACAGTGTTTTGCAATAAATATTTTATAATTTGTATTTGTGTTTTTGCAACACCCAATCTCTTTAATTATTTTTATCATTCAATTTGCCTTGTTTTACATAAATCACTTTGTCCACAAATGGGGACAAAGCCTCTCCGGGACACGTTTCGGTGCCAAACTTCGCGAACACTTCAGCGCCGCGACTAGAACGCAAAGTTGGCGACTATTAGCGCTCGCACGCTTAGATGCATCCCTTTTAAATGCATTCATTGCACTAAAATACTAGACAGCACTCGGGAAAACCCATTGTGGGAGGAACTTTCCGGGCAACGAACTTACGGGTCTGCAAAATATGGACTTGGAATGGCGTGATGGATACCGTTGGCTACCATTAACTACATCTCTAAACAGATTTGGTGTTTCCTGAAAATTTTAAGATTGGCGAAAAATACATAAAAATCACTCCGAATGCTATCTACCTTTTAAAGTATTTGAAACAAATTTGTTTTTTTTACAACAGTTATAGTTCGAGTTATACTCGACAGCTGCTGGGCCGACTTCCATGGTTTCTCGTTTGAAAATATATTTTTTTTCACCAATTAGCTTTCGACATGTTAATAACTCTTCCGAATTTGATGTTCGAAGTAGCCTTGTAATTTAGGGTTAAATAAGCTTACAAAACCCATCTCGCAGTTTGTGCATCAACTAACCCCAGTTATGGGCAGATCTTTTTTACTTGCATTTGTACTACTTTTAGCTTTGTGGGTCTAAGATGCGCACCGCGACAAGATGTGGTCGCGGCATTCGTATTAAACGCGACACAATGTTGTGCGGTGCGCATTTTAGGCCCGCTGTAGTGAATTTAATAACCGCAGCAAAGTAATATCATACGCCGATTATTGATAAATGTGACACATCTAGAATATGTTGTTTCATGTATCCATGTAACTGGTAATAGGTAGATGACGTCACTAAAACGGAGCAGCGGTTCGTTTTGCAAATCTGCTAAGTGGACGGAGTGTTGTGGCGTGCATGTTGAATAACGAGTTGGGAGTTAGAGCGTTTTCCTTGCCAAACGTTTCGAATTGTGATACAGTTTATCGTTTCTAGCTCGCTGTGCAAAATGCTGATGTGATTTCACTTTTTTGGAAGGAATTGGTAACTTGTTTTCGGTTGCTTTCACAGTCGGGTTGCTACGGGTTAGCTGTTAACTAGACGCCTTGGATTCGGTGGTTAGGCTGATTGGTGGCCAAGATCTCATAGTAAATTTACAAGATCTTAGACATCAGCGAAACGTTTTTAAAGCATTTCGCGGAGTGAGCGAGTGAACTGCATTCCTGGGTTGGTTGGTTCCGCTAGCGCCTTATTTCCACTACAGCGACCGGGGCACTAGACACACGTTGGCTTTTGACCCAAAAGTTGTTGATGTTCCGGCCATCCACAGGAAAAGTATTCTTGACTCGTTTAAATAAGGAGTTTAACACGCTTCCTATGTATTTGGTCTAGAAACAATAAAACTTGGGTAACTTCAAAAAAAAAGTTAATACTTAAGCACTTGCAGATGATTTACCATCATCGACCACATTATCACCTGTCATCAGGTGAGATCAGTTGCCATCAAGTGATCACAATGAAATGACTGCCTAGCTCTAAATAAAGAAAAAAAGGCCGAAAAACTTTTGACAGACCTTTTAGACGATTGAATGCAGTGGTTACAAAATTAAATGTTAAAATATTGTTTGTTGAGTTTGTTTTATTGTTTATTTTGAACCATGTACAAAGTCACCGAATAAAATACTTCTACTTTACCTTTCTTTAGAGCAGGTTTTTTTGCAATCTAAAAAAACTCAAGCTTGTACTCACTTTCTTTTAAGCAGTCTATAATTCGATATTTTCTATAGTAAGTTAGTGTAATTATGACCGTGCAAATCTCGTGTAACTTGTAACATAAAAAACTCTGTTTCTTTAAAAGTCCGAGAACGATTACTTACGACTTTTTTACACAAAATTAAATATCGTCAAAGAGCCGTTACGACATTTCCTGGGATGAGTTTGACTGGTTAGACGGTATTTCAACTTTACGCCCGTAATCAAAGCCGATTGTTACTCGCTAATATAAATCGGAAGAGTACATTGATTCTAACCCTGCTAGGACGAGGATCCATGTCGACCGTACTTATCTTCACCATCCAGTTTCGTCCATGCAAAACTAATCAACCCTAAAAAGCTCGGGCAGGTTCACATCTCGACCCTAGCCGAGATGTCTCGTGTCACGTTACCAACCGTCCGGGCTCGAAACGGAAAACTCAATACCGATTAGTATTCATAGAGGTAACTTTCCGTCCGGACGCTCAGAGCACTGTCAATTTATTTTTCCGTCGAGAAAAACAGATTGAGCATATTTACAAGTCTTCCATTCCAAATCGATCATAGAACGGATTTTGGCGGCAAAAGATTACAGCGCGTGTTTGCTTATTCCTTTTTTATCACGTTTCGCAAGGAAATAATCTCCTTACATGAAACGAAAAGGAAGTATTTTTCTAAGAATTGCCAATATCGAACTATAGAAATAACAACTCACATGGGACTCCTTCGCTACCCCATTTGTACGTTCCGTGTTATTGTTGAATTTCTTTACAAGGAAATACTACAATTTTCTGTTTGTTGGAAAACGACTAAGTTTATACTTGCGTGGAAATTAATAGTCAAGATCTTTTCACGAGATACTTGTTTATTTTTATGCTCAATACTTACACCATGTTTGAAAAAACTATAAACCAAGCAATGTGTATGTGAAAGATCAATGGATCTTATGGCTGCCTCCCCTCCGGTGGAGTGACGTGACGATTTTGAGGAGTAAACTCAAAAGAACACAAGTTTGTAATTCAAAATTGGATAGTTTTTGTTTTCCAAGCTTTTGAAATTACGAAGTTTTATGAGTAATTTCGGCGAGTAAATTAATTGCAGTAGCCACCGCACCACCGCTAACCATTGGGTAGGTATATTTTTAGTGCTGTCGTAAAAGTAAATGCGTTGGTAGAAAAGTAGTAATGGTGCGATAACTGTTTAGATTAAAAGTGAGATTGGGCATTCCTCGGACGCAGTCGACTTGGTATGCTTATTTGATTTCTACTTGCACGAGAAACACAAATAATAAATACTTAGTGTTTAACGTTTTTCACAGTTAGGTACCACGTTGGGTTCAAATTCCTTCGGCAAAATGTGGGCTTCTGAATGTTCCATTCACCATGACGGCACCAATCAGTGTGCTTCTGACTAACCCTTTAGGGATATGGTCGTGAGGGTATGTACATAATATACAGGGTGTCCCGGGCACGGGATGATAGGCTAGGTTATGCCGGCTCTGGGAAAAATAAGGAAAAAAATCTATGTCACTTGGTTTAGTAATAATAATAATATTTTTGATTTTTTTTAAAATCGACACCCTTGACTAAGTTTTCATGTACTGTTCTCAGAAATGACCAAATTTCGCAGCGTTTTATTTTTTTATTATATCCTAGAAAACTATGCTTTCGATTATAGTCACTTTTATGATGATCAATTTTGGACATTTAGTAAAAAAAAATAAAGTTCGACTGAGTCAAGGTTAAGAATTTTTATGTCAGCAAACTTCATCCCTCATTTTCTTTAAAATACATTACTAAAGCATCCTTGGCAAGTTGTCTAGAAAAATAGCCCATTTTATCAAGATTTTAAAAAGGTAAAATACTTACCATTTCCTCGTCTTATGTTTCCATGAAAAATATTATGAACCATAATGGGTCGTTCAAAACTTGAACTAGGTGAAGTCTACAGTGTGCCTTGCTTGGATGATAAAGAAAAAGTGACTGTAGGTTAGCGGCAGCGGCAAAAGTTAATCGTTTGTTGTTGCTAAGCATTCCATGATTGGTCGGTTAATAAGATGGGTGACCACTCCAAAAAAAAACATCTTTTATAGCTTCTCTGTCCTTCGAAGGCACGTTAAGGGGTTGGTCCCGAAACACGTTGCGTGTGCCCAGTGTTGAGCATAAGTGTCACCAATTGAGGTCAGACTTATGCTCAACGTTCACGCTTACGCTCAACGAAACTATCCTGTATTGCTACAATGTCATACTCTAACACGTCTGCACAGTGAGCTAAGTGTGGATTGTGGTACAGTCACCGGCATCTCAGGCTACCTATTTCCGTTTTTTATCTCGCTCTTGCTGAATGACATTTCTTTGCAATAGAGCAAGGAAGACTAGTAGTGTATTTTTCCGACATCTCCATGCTTCGGAAGGCACGTTAAGCAGTTCGTCCCGGTTGGCATCGTTAGATGTTGGTCATAATGCTTAGTCGAAGGCCTTATGGCGGCTTGATGACATCTGAGTTTTTTTTATATCACTGCATTTACACTCCTGCAACAATCCGCACTGAGCCCGCGTGTTAGAGTATGGCTAGCGCCCACCCTTATAGTTGAGGTGAGACCTGTGCCGGACGGATAAAGGCCGTTTATGTAAGCATGTATGTATGTATGTAAGGAGGACTGAACGAAAATGGTAGGGATGATGTGGCATTTACCGTAAAAGTAAGATACCAGAGCTACTATTGAGCCATGTAGTTAGATGATATTAAGACGCCCTAAGCCCTCTGAATATGTTTCGCGGCTGACTTCTGCTAGCACCTTCAGCTGGGGACAACTGCTTAATGTCATGTGTACGGAGATACTATGAAAAAAAATCGGACTGGTCCGCATCACATTAACCGACCAATCGTGGAAAGCTTAGCAACAGCAAACGATTCATTTTTGCCGCTGCCACTAACCCACGGTCATTTTTTCTTTTATCATCCAAGTAAGGCATACTAATAGACTTCACCTAGTTCAAGTTTCAAACGACCCATTTTGGTTCATAATATTTTTCATGGAAAGATAAGACGAGGAAATGGTAAGTACCTATTTTACCTTTTTGAAATCTTGATGAAATGGCCTATTTTTCTAGACAACTTGCCAAGGATGCTATAGTAATGTTTTTTAAAGAAAATGAGGGATGAAGTTAGCTGACATAAAAATTCTTAACCTTGACTCAGTCGAACTTTATTTTTTTTACTAAATGTCCAAAATTGATCATCATAAAAGTGACTATAATCGAAAGCATAGCTTTCTAGGATATAATAAAAAAATAAAACGCTGCGAAATTTGGTCATTTCTGAGTACAGTACATGAAAACTTAGTCAAGGGTGCCGATTTTCAAAAAATTCAAAAATATTATTATTATTACTAAACCAAGTGACATAGATTTTTTTCCTTATTTTTCCCAGAGCCGGTATGACTTAGCCTATCATCCCGTGCCCGCTTGACGTCACGTTTCGGGACACCCTGTATATGTATGGTACCTACTAATGTCAGATTTGTCACTAATTAATATCAGTTAATATTACTACGAGGCTTAAAATTAAAATAACATTTAATAAATTATACGTGAATGGCATAGAGACAGTGTAGAGTTTCTGAATACATATTTGAGGAGCATAACACACAATTTCACGAATAATAGAATTAATATTGAATTACAACGGACCGAACTTGAATTATTCATGAAATCAATTTACCAACTTCATCAATTTATATTTATTTCAAGACTGAGAAGTCTTTGACCTCCGTGTTACATTAATAACTTTTACTCAAACAAATCTAAGCAAAATCTGATTACAACTTTCATATTTCTGTGACGTAATTCCATGACCTGTAATACCTTGAAAATAGAGTTCTGATTCCAGCCGAATTTCAGAGTCGTGTAAAAATAACCTGAAACAGGAAAACTGTCGTGTATAGGGTCAAACAATGCTAAACTAATACAAACAAGGCTTTAGTAATAGTTGGCGTGTCTAGACCTAAAAAAAAGTTGTTTCAGAAACTAATCTTTCCTATTTGCACAACTAAAAACTGAAGCAGTCAGGTGTAGTTCAAAACACGTACGTTCAACGGCATGACACGCTATCCATTTCCGGTCAGTCTTCCTTGCTACATTGCAAAGAATTGTATTTAGCAAAAGAGAGAGATAAAAACGGAAATTCGTCCTTGAACCCAATAATCAGTTCGTGAGTTTCATTCGCCATAAGGATTTCTGAGCAGGACCGATCGTTGTGGAGATCCTTGGGGGGGGGGGGGCAATGCCCAGCAGTGGGCGTCGTTCGGCTGATGTTATGATGATGAAGCATTTCTGTCTCGCCTTTCGGTTGAATTCAATGTTTTAGGCATTAAGCCCGTCTTATAACTTTGTCTTCCGTACTTTTCAACTATTTATATTGTGACTTTGACTAGTTATTGATTGGTACTAAGTAAGTCTGTCTATGAGCACATTTGTTTGTATACCGGCATATTCCTTCTAAACCACGCAACGGATTTTGATGCGGTTTTCACTATCATTCAGCTGTTTCAGGTTAGTTCAAAGGTACAAAACATGCATGTCATATTTCCAGAAAATATAAAACAAGTAATACATGTATCACACGAGCATAATTTCGATAACAAAACATATATAACGGAAAATTGGTCCCATGACAGAACACAATGATAATAAAATGGCGTCGTATACAACACAATGACATCCCGCCGAATGTGCTTCCGACAACTCGTAGCGGTTAAAACATTTTGTGAACGGAATGGATGCAACAATATTACTGCGAGCGCCTCGCCGTTTCACTCACAACATGTACGGCTGAATTAAATCAAAGGCAACTGTTGTAACTGCTATTTCACTTTGAGAACGTACCTTTTATCATTACATTAGTTGGTAAAAGCTTTCAAATGAATTAACTTAGCCTTTAGTCTATTTTTTTGTCAAATGACAAGCGTATTAAAAAACTTATAGTTCAAACAGTTTTAACTCTAGCAGTCGCACGATAACAATAATTATTGAACCTCGTGGTAGACGTGAGAGCTGGGCCCCAAGTATGTTTTTTTTAGAACGCTTCAATTCGATCGTAATTGAGCCAATGAATCAAATGTGTAACATATTTTTCATAGAAAATGTGTCAAATTAGTCAATTCAGACTCAATTACGATTCAATAGAAGCGTTCTAAAATTAGCAGACATGGGGCCCGGCTTGATAATATTCATTCTCTTAATAGGGTAGTTATAACATAGCTAACATAACATAACTTGAATGGTCAAACCGACTTTTGACTTTAAAAATCAGTCAAAGTTCGTTTTGACTAGCGATTATCATTTTTTTCTGCTCCTGTGTCCTTCAATTCTCCGACTAACGTGTCCTATTCCAATATTAACCCATCATATTTGAAGCAAGTAATAAATTGAGGGTTTCTAATATAGTCCCTCGGTGCAGCCCATAATCCGGACTCTATTATTATAACTGCTGTTACCGTGTTCGGGACCCTCGCATTTTGTTTGACAAACGGCGGGCCTCGCCAGTATTCGTTTAGGACTGCTATTTATAGCAGCTTAGTATAAAAGGTTGTGCTTTTTAAATAACCTTGTCCGAATGTAAGGTTGGAAAAGGTTCCACGTCCGATGAAAATAGTGAAAAGTGATGCGTCATTTCTGATTCATAAAAGTCGATAAGTAGAAGACGAAAATTCAAAGGAAAAAACAAGGTTAGTCTTTCACTCAACATTTTGATCGGAACACAAAAAAGCAGTCTTTCGTGTTCTTTCATATTACCTCTGTTACTCTGTATAGTTTGGGAAAAAACGAATTGTTTGTTGTAAGTTTGTGAATTCGCGGGTCAATCTTCTTACACACTACAGCCCATAGAGTTTAAACCGCTAAGTTACCGTGACGCCGAGCTACGCCGCCGGGCCGGCGCGCGGCGGGCTACAGTTTGTACCGGCGAAAATACTTCTAGCCGAGTCAACGAGCAACAGTGTCCCTTACCGCCAAAGAGTCCGAACGGTATCAACTATCAACAATCGAAGCTGAAGCAATAACGCATCGCATACGCCGTAGTACCTTATTTACGATATCACCTGTTGGTTTGCCGCACGCAATGTGTCTCTCTCACGCGATCGTCTCTGCGCAGGCGCTTACTACATCGAGACTAATAGTGATGTGAAAATTAACTTACTCGAACATAACAATTCAATCAGTTAAACAATAACAAATCACTTTTTTAACTGTTCTTGTTATTTAATTATAAGAATAGACGACTGATTATCTCAGTTTATTTAGTTTTGCATTGATTTTAAATGGTAAACCTACTTCAGCAGCTATTACTAACACAATGCAACCATATTGTTTTTAAATATTTTAGCGACAGCCATTGAAATAAAATAACTTTAGAGATTCTAATCGCGATTTCAGGACTTTTTTATTTTCTTCGAACTATATTCCGCTTTCCAAGTACATACAATTTAAAAAGAGAATTCATGATTTTTGAGACTACTTCAGGTCAGTGGTTACAATGCTGATTGAGAAGCTGAGAGTCGCATGTTGCCATTCCTGTCCGAGTACTAAAAATTGTTGAGACAAACAGATGTTTATGCTATTATTAGGTGTTTGCGATATCATCGTATTTTCTGGTTTTCATCAAACAAGGGAAACTATTTTTACAATATTTGCAAACAATCCGTTTTCACTTTACTAGAAACAGTACAACAACTAACATTTAAGATAATCAGAAAATAAATGAAACGGTGACATAAATCATTTTAGCCTCACATAAAAACCCACTTTCACTGCAATAGAAATAATGTTCATTCGTGCGCTACATATTAATAACAGACTAAACCATGCCAGGCGAAGTACAAATTATTCTTATCGATTTTAATTGATTAATCTATGCATCTCTGAAATTGAGACTAGTCATGCATGCTGCCTGCGATTTGATTAAAATTATAAACATTTACTTTTTATGACAATATGCAGATTCTCAATCTCAAACACACCACTTTTATTTACTGCAGATTGAATAAAATACCAGAGAGCCCAGACAAAATCGTAAGCGCAGCACAGTCAGCATAATAACCATTGAGTAATGTGACCTTTGAGCATAGACAAAACTGTCAACAATATTTGAGAACAGCAACTTAGGAACGTCTACAACAAGTTGTTGTACAAATGGTTGTACCATAAAATATCATCGAAGTATTGGAACTGCTTTTTTTAAATAGTGCAGATATTTCAGGCTACTGGAAAGTTCATAAAGGGTGCATCAGAATGCTAACTGTACTATTATTGTAAGTTATCTAAAAATGCTAATGTTGAATTTAAAGTCAGTTGAAACGCGCTTAAGCATGCAATAAAAAGCTTAGGACACAGGAAAACAATGGCCAATGGCCAGCCTTCTAACGGATAGGAACCGTAATTAATAAAATAAATATGTGATGCACATATTGCATTTATATATCTGAACAGGAAGTAAGATTTTCCCTATCTGATAAGGGAACCGTAACATGCGTACGGTGCCTAAGTGGCCTCGGATGAGGCTTTAGAGCCCTTCGCCAATCTCACCTTCACGCGGTGCGTCCTGTTGATTTCATAAACAAACATTTGTGCATCGAACTCGCGACTCTTTGAATCGATGTCGATGACCTATTAAGATTGTGTGCTTTATAAGCGCCACAGCTTACACCACGTGCGTTGAAATTAAAGTAAAGCAATCGTGTTAACTTAATTTCATACGAAATACGTTAATGACGTTTGAACGAAATACTGATTTGGGTATCGCGTGGTCAAATGTGGGCGTGTCACGTCACTACCTGAACGCCTTTTATTATTTAACACGCAACGTGACACGGGTGCGTGAGTTGGTGGAACTTAGGCAGGCGTGGGGACTTCATTTACTAACTGCTAATATAACAATGTAAGAATTCAATGCATGAATAAACTATGATTTAAATATGATAACACATCAAGTCAAATTAGGGAACAGCGCAGATTTGCCATTGTTCTACGTTCTACAAAATTATCTCCAGGGTTCACGCTTCGGCAATGCATTCAAGTGAACCTGATTGCTCAACCCACTCAAAGAAATACAAACGAAATATTTTTTCGAACCGCTGTCAACACTAAGCCAGAGACATTTGCAGAGGGACAGGCAACAGCACGTCAGGCTACCCATCTGCGTTTTTTATCTTGCTCTTGGCAAATCAGACTTCATTGCAATAGAGCAAGGTGCCGTTGACCGTACCTACGTATACAAACATATATTTCATGAGTGAGTTATCAGCGTGACAATGACAGAAGTTCCTGTAATACAGCTCTTAACTTTACAAATCGCATCCTAACGGAAGTGCGTAAAGGGGATATTTCCCCCTAAAATATGGGGTTGTTTAGTTAATAGTCATTTGTTTCAGTAACGACTGACCATTAGAGCCTTATGGGGTCGCATAAATCTAGATTGAAGATACATTAATTGTAATTTGTAGTGGTTGAAGCGATGCGTGTGGCGATAGGTATTGTACATTTGCTACATTGTGTAAAATATCATCTTTTCTCCCAATAAACTCTGATACGAGATTTATTTATTTATTTAAGGTACAGCAACAGAACACACATTGAAACATACAACTAGAAGAATCTAACAAAGGTTAATTTTGAACATGCGTTCCCGCTGAACACAGCATTCGCGTAACTGCATTAAAATTTAATAACAAAAAAAAAAACTGATATCACTTAACAATAAACTAAAATAACTTAAAATGTACTTTACTAAAGCTTACTCTTACATATTGTCATATAGGCTGAATGAGAAAGTGAAAATATGTCCAATTCCTTGCAAACATCATTGTAGGCTCTACACATGCAAAAGACAGGATTGTAAGGGCCAACGCCCACTATCGGCATCGGCACGCTTCAGGCTTTTAAGGTGGCAAATAGTAATATACTCTGACATAATGGAAATAAAGTAGAAAATGCCGAAACAGAAACAGAACAAATGCATTTTGTTTTTACGAGAACACATCACGGAAATTTCTACTTTATTGCCATAATGTTAAAGTATATTGCTATTTGCCACCTTAAAATCCTGAAGCGTGCCGATGCCGATAGTGGGTGCCGGCCCTTAAAGGTAACATTATTACTGCAGATTGGTAAAGAGAAAAGCCTCTGCGTTCTTTTACTACCACAAACAGATCAGACAAATTGTTTACTTCTGATATTAGAATTATAAATAACCTATGGGTACTCGTATTCAACATGTCCATTGGAAATTGTGTATCTACTGGACCTTTATAAATCCTTCAAGCGTAAAACACAGCTGATATATGAATACGGCCTTCTGTGATATACTGTCAAATAAGGAATAATAATAATAATAATAATAACCCCCCCATGGGGCCACCTTGTCGTGGTGGGGGGGCTTACGGAAAGTATGGACACTAATTTAGTCATAACATCAGACTCCTACCAAAATCGGTACTGGAAATAAAAGGATCTAACATCTTATCCTTGTACCCTTTCTAACCAACGGTCCCAACCCAACCCCCTTTTAAAAATGGAGCGTAATAAATGTGGATATAATTTGCGGTCGCTGCCCGGGGGTCGCCGGGGCGCATCTGGAGCCGGTGCTGGATGTTACAGTATGCGGACCATCGGCGATGAGGAGTTGAGCAGGCGGACTCCCATCGAAGAATATGTGACAGCCGAAGAATACGAATCATCATCATCGAGTTTTACGTTGGCAACGAAATCTTCATCCAGCGAATCTACCACCTCCACCGAGGATGTTGTGCAGCTAGCTTTAGAAGCTATGTTGTCTGCACCCACCGAACGTGGACCACGAACACGCAAGAAATGGACAAATGATATGAACAGTACTGTCTTGCGTTCGTACTTCATTCACACCAAGTTAGGTACCGATACACGCAGGTATTTACAATCCCTGCACGACGACTTTTCAAAAGCATTCCCAGATGAAGTAGTAAGTAAACAACGTTTAGGAGACCAATGTAGAGCAATCATTCGGAATAAATTAGTCACTGACAGTGAAATAGCCAAAATTAAATATGAAGCAGAGGTATATCTACGCGATAATTCAATTATAGTCAATGTCGACAGTCAAGCTATAGAAGAAAGCCAACGAAGAAAATGGTCAGATGAGGTAAATGAGACCATTATGCGATGCTATTATAGGATAACCAAATTAGAAACAGATAAATCTGCTTACCGACAAATGCTACACCAGGCTGTTCTCGACCTGCATCCAGAGCTGTCAAATGTTACCGTGCAAAGAATAGCAGATCAGAGACGAACTATTGTTAAAAATAATAGATTGAGCAAAAAAACACTACAAGGAATCCGAAGTGAAGTAGATACTGAGATTCAACTTCAAAGAGAAACACAAAAAACACAGTTAGAAGAAGGACAGTTAAATGCTTACTTGACACAAGCAGACATCCAGTCAAGCACATCTACCAACGCACAGACACAAGGAACTATTACATCAGTTGAAATACAACCAGAGATCGAAATACTCCAGTCAAATATACACCCCGACGCACTGGAACACCAAACGGTAACGACAACTACACAATCAGATTGCGACATACACTCATTTCAACTTGATGAGCTACCATTTGCGCAGACGCCGACAACAGAGGAAGCAACTCAAACTCACCCGAATATTCAATCACAGGAAAACACTGCCACTGAAACCAACCCAGAAATTGATTTGTTGTTCTTGCAAGCTTTTGAATTTTATAAAACTACCCACCCCACAGATAGGTGTCCTATTCCTAAGCAAAGACCATCTAGAAAGTTAGCCGCAACCGTAACTTACCTCAACAATAAAGTACTACCAGAATATATAAATATTGAAACAACTTATGAAACACTGCAGACCAGTTTATATTGTGCTGCATGGACTGCCTCCAAAATTAACGGTGCTAGGTTAGAAATCGCACCTATGCAACGCCCAGTTGAAAAGCGTGTCAGGAAGAAACCGAAATGGCAATTAAGGATTGAAGCTAAAATTAAGGATCTCAGAACCAAAATAGGCAGACTAACTCATTACATCAACGGAAACAGAAGTGAAAAATTAATTAAACATGTGCAAACTATTTTCAAAAACTACCAAATACACTCCACTCATGAAGCCACTAATACAGACTTAACACATTTTTTGGATACTCTTAAACAAAAACTTACAGTAGCTAAAAGCCGACTCAAAAGATACTCTGCATGCACTCTCCGTCAAAACCAAAACACACAATTCAAATTCAATGAAAAACAGTTTTACCGCGGTTTAAAAACATCAACAGATAACTACACAAGTCAAACAAATAATACACAACAAAATATACCACAAGCAGAAGAGCTTCGAAACTTCTGGGCTGGAATATGGGAACAACCAGTTGAACATAACACTGACGCTGACTGGATTGAAAATGAGCAACAGAAATTTCAAAACATCGAGCCGATGCAGTTCGAGGCGATATCGATTGAAGTATTCCAGAATGTGATACGTAAACTTCATAACTGGAAATCTCCAGGTACAGACTGTCTCCATAACTATTGGTACAAGAAATTTACATACATCCATCCATTCTTATACAATCACATTCAGACTTTTATTCAGGACCCCCAAACCATGCCCGAATATATAACTACTGGCATCACATTTATGTTACCTAAAGATGAAAATGATCTCAGCAACCCAGCTAAGTATAGACCCATTACCTGCTTGCAAACAATTTATAAAATAATTACAGCCTGCCTCACAGAAACCATCTATAAATATTTAGAAACGCATAAGATTTTAACAGAGCAACAGAAAGGGTGCCGCAAACTCAGCCAAGGTTGCAAGGAGCAGCTCACAATAGATTCCGTTATTCTCCAACAGGTCCATAAGAAAAAGAAAGAGCTATATACGATGTATATAGATTACAAGAAAGCCTATGATTCTGTGCCACACTCGTGGCTTCTAAAAGTTCTTGAAATATATCAACTCCACCCTAAGATAATTTCATTCCTCAACGTAGCAATGCAAAGTTGGACAACAAAACTCAAACTTAATAGCCACGCAAAGACAGTAGAGACTGAGTCAATTAAAATCCAGAGAGGAATATTTCAAGGGGATGCACTGAGCCCCCTTTGGTTCTGCCTGGCTCTTAATCCTCTATCGAATAGTTTAAACGATATAAACACAGGATATGCATTGAAATATAACAATGATACGCATGCTGGCAATAGAGTAGAATATAAAGTGAACCACTTGTTCTACATGGACGATATCAAGCTCTATGCTGCTAGCCAGAATAATTTACATCAGCTAGCAAGTGTTACGGAAAACTACACTAAGGATATCTGCAGGGAGTTTGGTATCGATAAATGTAAGATCAACTCAGTGAAGGCGGGACGAATCCAAACTCATTCTTATGAATTGCTAACCGGAGCCTTGATAGACCCTTTAGATGAAAATGAAACATATAAATACTTAGGCTACCATCAATCGAAACAGATACACTACAAAGAAACAAAACAAACACTCATCAAGAAATTCAAGCACAGATTAAATTCTATTCTCAAAAGTCATTTGTATTCGAAAAACATCATAAAGGCGATTAACACCTATGCTATCCCAATCCTGACCTATTCCTTTGGTATTATCAAGTGGACAAAAACGGAACTTAAAAATATTCAGCGCACCGTTAATACAACAATGACGAAGAACCGAAAACATCACCCAAGGTCCTGCATACAAAGAATGACTCTGCCGAGAAGTGAGGGAGGAAGAGGACTGATAGATATAACCAATTTACACAACAGCCAAATATCAAAACTTCGCTCCTACTTTCATTATAAAACTGACGCATCTCCGTTACACGCTTCAATAGTTGCAAATGATATTCAACTCACACCTCTTAACTTACACGACCAAACTAAGCAGAAAAACGAAGCACAGATAAATAAGCAAACCAAAATAGACGCATGGGCCCGGAAGTCACTACATGGAAGACACCACCACGACTTATGCCAAGGAAACGTCGACAAGAGTGCGTCGAACGAATGGCTGAGCCGTGGTGAACTGTTTCCAGAAACAGAAGGGTTCATGTTAGCGATACAGGATCAAGTTATAGAGACACGGAACTATCAGAGACATATAATGAAAGTCAGAAACCTACCTACCGACATGTGCAGAAAATGTAGCAGTGCCTCCGAGACCATCCAACACATTACTGGTGCATGTAAATCGATTGTTCAAACACACTACAAGCACCGGCATGATCAGGTTGCAAATATTGTCCATCAGAAACTAGCACATATGTACAAGCTTTTAACAGAACCTTCGATTCCATACTACAAGTATATTCCATCAACCGTCCTTGAGAATAAAAATTACAAACTGTATTACGATAGAGCGATACTTACTGATAAGACAATCCACTACAACAGACCAGACATAGTACTAATTGATAAGAAAAACAGAACAGCACACATCATAGATATAGCAATTCCAAATACACATAATTTACAAACCACCATTACTGAAAAACTAACTAAATACATTGATCTGAAAGATGAAGTACGACGCATGTGGAATTTACAAAAAGTAGCAATAGTTCCAATTGTACTTTCCACCACTGGCATCATTCCTAAGCAGTTACACCAATCCATCAAAACACTTGACTTACCACCATACATCTTTATTGCATTTCAGAAAGCCGTTATTTTGAATACCTGTAGAATAGTAAGGAACTTTTTGCAAATAGAGGACGACTCCCAACCACGGACCAACAATCTCACAATTTAATTTTTAAATATAAGGTAGGGATAATACTTGGCTTAGGCCCGTGTTATCCTGAAGAACCAGCAGATCGCTGAGATACAAAAGTATACAAATAAAAATAATAATAATAATGCGTGGGCAAACCGTATCCGTCGCTACAAGGCGCGTGTGGATAGGTACTCGCAGAATCGCCTCTTCCAAAGTGACCAAAGGAAGGTGTACCGAAACTGGGAAAGAACCGATCAACGTGTGAATGATGGTCAACGACCTGATGCTAGTGACATGATTGACTTCTGGCGCAGCATCTGGTCGGTGCCTGTCGAGCACACGGAGGGCGATTGGATGCGCATTGTTGAGCATGAGTGCGAGTCCATTGAAACCATGGGGTCAGTCATTATTGATCCTGAAGACGTTAGTTGTGCAATCCAAATGGCTCAGAACTGGAAAAGTCCTGGTCCGGATGGTTTGCACAACTTTTGGATTAAGTGGTTTCGATGTTCGCACTCATGCTTGGCCATGCAATTCCAAGAAGCTCTTGAAACCGGTTCACTTCCTAGTTTCATGACTACTTGTGTCACCTATCTTTTATTCAAATCAGGTAGTACCTCGGAGGCTAAAAATTATAGACCCATCACGTGCTTGCCTACCATCTACAAGCTCCTTACATCCATTTTAGCAACAAAAATCAACGCACACATTGTTGCGAACAAAATTTTGGCCGCTGCTCAGAACGGATGTAGGGCTGGGTCCCGAGGTACTAAAGAACTCCTCCTCATAGACACGACCATTTGCCAACAAGTCCGGCGGGGCAGGAAAGCTCTTTCTACTGCCTGGATTGACTATAAGAAGGCCTATGATTCGGTGCCTCATTCATGGCTTGAGAGGATTTTAGAGTTGTATAAAGTAGATACAACTTTGAGATCTTTTCTAGGCACATGCATGAGGCAGTGGATCACAGGCCTCTGTCAACCAGGTAGTGGAGACGGTCCCCCTGCCCCGCAGGACTTGATAAGGATTGAGCGAGGTATCTTCCAGGGTGATAGTCTGAGTCCATTGTGGTTTTGCTTAGCTTTGAATCCTCTTAGTACCTTGCTGAGGGATTCAAGGCTGGGCTATCGGCTTCGTAGAGGGGGTGAGGTCATTTCTCATCTCTTGTACATGGATGATCTGAAGCTATTTGCACCAAAGCGCCAGGTTTTGGTGGAATTGCTAAAAATCACAGAGGTTTTTAGCAATGCCATCAAGATGGAGTTTGGTGTAGATAAGTGTGCGGTCATGCATGTACAAGAGGGGAGGGTTGTAGATTCTCCGAGCCTACAACTCTCTGAGATAGTGACACTTCATTCCCTCTCTGAAACCGAAACCTACAAATATCTTGGTATGTCGGAGTCGTTAGGTATATCAGTAGGGGACGTCAAACAATTGGTGAAGGAACGGTTCTTTAGTCGCTTGACAAAGGTACTTAGGAGTTCTTTGTCGGGTGGCAATAAGGTCCGCGCCTTTAACGGTTGGGTGATGCCCTTACTAATGTACTCCTTTGGCATACTAAGATGGACTCAGACCGAGCTGGACGCCCTGGATATACGAGTGCGAAAACTGCTCACAACGTACCGCATGTTACACCCACGGTCGTCTGTTATGAGACTGTACATTCCGCGGAAGGTGGGGGGTCGTGGCTTTTTAAATGCTAAGAACCTTCACAACCGCGAAGTGTGCAGTCTTAGGAGATTTTTCCTAAACAACGAGTGTGGGATGCACCGCGACGTTGTGGCAGTTGATTAAGGCCTCACGCCGCTCTCCTTAGCAAACGAGAACTGGCGACAACTACCGGTGCTCAGCACCGATGATCGCAGGGACATATGGAAGAGCAAGGAGCTGCACGGGAGATTCTATCGGGCCTTAACAGGGCCTGATGTAGATCTCTCTGCATCGGTGAACTGGCTACGTTTCGGGGACCTCTTTGGGGAAACCGAGGGTTTTGTCTGTGCAATTGCTGACGAGGTTATCAAGGTGAACAACTACCGGAAATATATCATGAAGGACGGTACGGTCGACATTTGTCGGGCATGCCGCCGTCCTGGCGAATCCATTCGCCATGTTATTTCCGGTTGTTCTCACCTTGCTAATGGCGAGTATTTGCATAGACACAACCTAGTAGCCAGGATTATTCACCAGCAACTTGCTCTTCAATATGCCCTTGTCGAGTCGGAGGTGCCGTACTATAAGTACGCACCGGTGCCAGTTCTCGAAAATGGTCGTGCATTGCTCTATTGGGACCGCTCTATCATCACGGACAGGACTATTGTAGCCAATAAGCCTGATATCGTTCTGGTAGACCGGTCCCAGCGCCGGGCAGTGCTCGTTGACATCACCATTCCGCATGACGATAACCTCGTGAAGGCTGAGAAGGACAAACTCAGCAAGTACCTTGACTTGGCTCACGAGGTGACCGCCATGTGGAATGTTGATTCGACGATCATTGTTCCGATAGTTGTTTCGGCTAATGGCCTAATAGCGAAGAGCCTCGACCGACACCTTGAGAGGCTCTCGCTAAAAAGTTGGATCAAGGGTCAGATACAGAAGGCGGTTCTCCTGGACACGGCACGTATCGTCAGAAGGTTTCTTTCTCTGCAGCCCTAACCACCGGCAATTTGAGCCCTGCCCGCCCCGTTGCCGGTGGCATCCTAGGTTAAGGTTTTTATAGTATTTTTGTAGACTTTGTTTCATAGCTGACTTAAATTTTATAATTGTAATTATTTAATTTTTATAATTATAATTCTTAAGTGTTTTTTAATTGTTATGATCCTTTGTTTTTATAATTATACTGTAAAAATGTTATACCTAAGTTTAAGATTAAATAAAGAGAATAATAATAATAAATTCTTTATTGGTCTCAATTTTACAATATCATAACGCGTGATTGGGATCTCCTTTTAAGCTTGTGTCGCCTGTACCAGGAGACCCCGCTCTTCCACATCAATTTACATACAGTAAGTAAAACTATTAAAACCACTATTTAAACAAGAAAGCTTAAGTTACCTTATCAGCTAATTGATGTACTAGGAGGTAACATTTTAATTTAAGTACCCGCGTATCAATAATAAATTATAAATTATACTCATGAAAGTGTGTGTGTGTGTTTGTGTGTGTGTTTGTGTGTGTGTGTGTGTGTGTGTGTGTGTGTGTGTGCGTGGAATGTTTGTGACCGTGCGCAGACTTAGCTAACAAGTAGATTTTCAACTTCTTCATAATTCATTTTATGTAGCAGCTTAGTCAGAATCAGTTTACACTCCCGTAAACACTTGTGGTAAATGTTTAGTCTTTTATTCATTTTATTATATAATCTAACAGATTGTTGATTAAATTGTATACTGGCAAATTTGGTATTGCAGTTATGCATATACCCCACTTTATGTTTTACTCTTTTATTCACGTTTTTTGTTGGGTCATAAGGAATCGTTTTGTGAGTTTTTATTACTATGTTAAGAATATACAATTTCCTAATTGAGAGTATATTACTTATGCTATAAAGAGTTTCGGTGGGAAACCTTCTTTTCTTAAAATGCATGACCTTAATAAGACTGCGTTGGGCACGCTCGACTTCAAGAAGGCGTGTCTTTGCCGCACCCCCCCAGACAGATAGACAAAAACAAGACTTTGTATGGCTGACCCATCTCCACTTCAAATAAGACGCACAATCCATCGGTACTATTATTATTCACTGAATACAAGAGCATTAAGTTTTCATTTTGTACTTGCTGTTTTATTTGTCACTAAATGAATGATGAAGTCATACTCATTTTTTAATGATGGCCTCAAGTTGCTTCGAGTTCTTCAACGTCCATCAAGAATTTCTACAATAGGCGTAGGTACTGAATAATTTTCGAACCATTTCTTTCAAATGGCTAGGTTTCAGCTAAATATACCGGCTCGTATCGTCGGAAGAACTTATTACTTACAAAAACCATTCTAAACGGTCATGAAAGCGTAACTCTAAAAACTTCAAGCCAGGGCAAGAGTCGGGCGACCCCCTGAATATTCATGAATGACCTGTCACAGATCCGGTAGCGGTTATGTCAAGTACTCTGCGGATTTCCTTTGTTTTATTAATATTTTGCTAAAATAAGCGTAAAGTTTTTGCACACATGTTTTCACAAGTTTTTACATGTAACGTAGCCTACGCTCACAGCTTTATCCCAAACAAGGTAGACAAAAGAACGCTAGTTGTTGCCGTCAGGTAGAACGGAACATTCAGAAGCCGACATTTAGCCGAGCTCGTCCTTCGTTGACTCGTGCTAGATTTGAGACTCATGAAAGTTACACGTCACCGAGCCCTGCAAAACCATGTCATTCTCGTAGATAAATGTAGACTTCTTAGCTCGAATTATACACACTACAAAGAAATAATAAAAACAGCTTCTCGGTGAAGATTGGTCGTTTCTGATTCTCCACAGTTCAAATAATATAAATTCATGGTATTCATCGTATTTTCTATCCAAATTCTCATATAGTAATCCTGTATATATTTGGCCGCCTATAGTTAGAACAAAAGCCTTGGTTACGAGCGAGAAAATACTTATTTTACCGCTTCTCGTAAAAGAGGATTGGAAAAACTAAAAGTTTCCAGAGTTTTATTACAGCAACTGGTGGTATTTGAACAATGTCTTTTCGTGGCTCAAACTCAGCCTTCGTTCGATTGCTGACAAAAGAGTTTTACCCAACATTTATTTTCGAGCGTTGATATTTGAACGTCAATTTAATGCGAGATAAAATTACGTTGGCTAGCAAATTGTGCAATGCCACATGAAAGATTTAAGTGAAGGGTTTTGCAGAAGACCAAACAATACAGAACAAAAGACGGAGTTCGCTTACTGGAGACCTATGTAATAATAATAAAAAAAAATATAGAGGCTGCGCAAATGAGTGACTAGCCGCCGAATCCACAAAATCAATTTAAAGTTGAGCAGCGCTTACAAAAGAACAGCTGACACTTTTAGTTCTATAGTCAATTTAAGGGACGGTATGACTTTTTAAATTCGGAGAAAGCCTCGAATTGTCCTCCTAGTACGTTCTAATTATATTGGAAGACATTGTCCGACGTTGCCCGTCATGTCGCAGGACATTAGTCGCTTAGTAAATTCAAGGCTTTTCTACACAATTTTAACTTTAATTTATTATACGTGATCTTCTCTTTTCAACATAACGTATCAGGTACGTTCCAGTTCCGTATTTTTACAAAAAGATATCATACAGAGAAAGATTTACTGCAAGAAAACTTATAACAAGGACAAGTATTGTAAGCGAACACCGCCTCTGGTTAAATGAAACACAATAATATGCGATATCAGTTCTATTTAATACCCGATTTCCTTCTTCAAAAGGTTTTATTGGCGAATAAAAACATACATACAGAAAACGCCACCGGACCAGCGCTGCAGAGCCGTCGGAAAAATGACAGAATATAATTGGAAGCTGATATAACGTTTGCTTCGATAGGGGATGGTATTCAGAATGATATTTTTAAAAGCTCGGAAAAAAGCTGTGTAATATAACGAGTTATTTTCAGTTATACATACTCTCGCGTAGTAACTCTTCCTGATTTTGACATTGATTCATGAAACTGATTGCTACGGTGACACTGAAAAATCCTTATTAAAAGAAAAGGCAGATAAAATGAAAGGCTCGCTTGCACATTTTGCTGAATCCAGTGAAGTTTAAATGTAGTAAATTAAAGCTAAATACTTTACTGATAATATCAATTCTGAACTGGATTAATAGTTCATTTGGAAAAAACACATAATATACAGTAGGTACTTTCCAGCATGTGTGGATGACATAAGCGGTTCCTATTCTACCACAATCCTTGCTGAGATTTGTCCAGTTATCCTAAATATGTCAGATGTGTACTGAAATCTGCCTCTGGCACAGTTGAACATTGCTACAGGAGCTTGCAGTGAAATGATTTGTACAGTAGGCGCTCGGAGTCAAGAATTTTGCTAGCGAAAATTGGTCGTAGGTCTCATCGTCAATTCACCACCATCAGATAATTATTACAACTACTGATGATTTTCAGAGTGGTTGCTCGTAGGCAGCTTGCAGTCATCGGAATGCGATTTGGATCGTTTTACCATCCGATCGTTTTTTGTTCTGCCCCATTTAAGATTATATGCTCGACCACGCAAACATTACTAAAAATGAAGAGGCTGAAGAAATTGTTCTTCAAAATACATTGCCAATATATTTTTAAAAAGATTTCTGCTGGTCTTTACTACGAACTTGGCCATTATTACAAGCACTTATAACCTGACTGATCCAGTCAGAAGCCCATCTTTTGAGCTGCATATTTACCATCGCAAGTCGTGTTTTGTGTGGTAAATGGTGTCAAAAAACCTTAATTTTTCTGCATTGCTGAAGTTGATAACTTATTTTGCATGTTTAAGTCAAATTTCAATCGATGAGAAGACGAAAACTGAGCTGTAAAATGATCATAATAAGGCCCCTGGATTCGCACTCAGAAGTTTTATTTCTTACAAGAAAAACATTCCTAATCAATCATGCTTATACCTCATTAAGTAGTAACTTTATTTCCCCTTACTTTTCTAAAACTTCAGCAAGATGCAGCGTTCTTACACAAACTTTGCTCATTATCTAGTTAACAGACACGCGGATTGCTATACTAAAGCTTTACTATACAAAGTTTTGGACGTACACTTTTTTTATTAGTAGAGAAACGTCGGCGCAGATCCCGCAGTCCGCGCCGCAGCACTTGACGCTTCACAAATCCTATTACTTTACAATCCTCTTGGCTGAACGAGTGTGCTTTTGAAATCTTTGTTTGCTTTAGAAACACAGATTCACATAGGTTATATAATTTTTCGATTTGGGTAATGGAGACAGTGTCAGACATCTTGGGGGCCGCGGACTCTTTTCACACATTTAGCTTTAGTACAGATAAATCTATGTGTGAAGTTTGGTATCAAGTCTTAAACATATTCAAAAATACATTTAAAATTTATTTGAATGATTTATGCTCTTTTTTCGAATAGAGACGAGTTCCCCAGTCAACGCCTAGTCTCTGTGCGTATAAACATACAATACTATACTTAACAACCGCTTTTTACGTCCTACTCTTGGGCATAAGTCTCACCTCAACAATGAGGGAGATACAAACCGTAGTAGTTTCACACCGTACGGCTTAACGACTAACATCTAGCGACGTCAGACGAAACCAACTACTTAACATGATTAAATATTCGTGGTAGTTAAGCAGTAAATATTCACAGTAGATCCACAATTCACGTTACAAAAGACAAACCTAATTCGCATTTCTCGAACCCGGAACATCGAATCCTGACTTGGCTCAATCAATCTTATTCGAGATCGCTAAAAAATGTAACGAAATTTCGCACCTTTTTCACAAGGGCTAGGTGAGAACCCGACCATTTATATTAACAGAACAAATGACGGGGAATCACTCAATCCCGAAGGCCCCTTTCAAGCACATTTGTGAATTATGATGAGGGGTATCGGCCTGCGAAATTGCCGGTTCATGTCGGCCTGTCATCAATCAACGCGGAAAACGTTGATTCTTCAATTCCTCATGGAAAAGCACGATGATAGACTTGGCTACTCAAAGTCTACGCGAGAGCGATTGCGTACTGACAACGAAATGAAGCGTGGAATTAAATTTCGGAAATGCGGCATTGATGGGTTCATCATACAGTGTCCTTGGTAAACCTGCAATTCTGCAAGGCAAATCCTGGTTCTATTTTGAGGAAGATATTTTATTTTGTAAAGTAAATGATCAGACGACAAAAGTTTGCTGAAATCAATTAAGTTACTTGCATTATGTACATGCCTGTTATTTTTTATATTTATTTGCAGTTTGGCTTTATGTATTTCGTTTTTTTTTGTCATTTTTTTATTAGTTAGTTACTGTAATAGGCAATTTCTTCACAAGGACCCGATTGGCCTTCCGATTTTTTGTGCCTTTTTATTCATTTTAAAGTACTATTTTGATCATAACAGTTAATTTTGTACTGCTGGGCCAGTAAGCAATAAGATATGTACAATTTTATTACGATATACGGGATCACGTAAGCATTAAAGTTTAAATCAACGCAAATAAGACAAATAACATACAACCCTCTTGAAACTCTTGTAAATTTTTATAACTTCTGTCGTTGACATTTTATTGCATGAACATAAAATGTTCATCGAAGAATACATAAAATAAACATAACAGTACGATAAGACCAGTTAATATGGCAATAAACTAGAGAAAGGTAATTCTAACAAAGATGAGGTTAGATCCAATATTTGTGCCACGTCGGCAAGACGGATCGACCAACTAAGCAAACTACGGATAGTTGAAAAAGTGAGATGTAGGCAGTTCAGTTAATCCATTCTATACCTATCAAAATGTACCAATGTGTAAATCAAGCACTTCTAGAGAAAAGCAACCTTGTTAATAGTGTTCCACTTGATTTAGACAGATGTTCACATCACTTACACAATAATATTATTTGTTTTAGCTTCTTTATGTTAGCAAAAATAAAAAAGATAGACATCTCGGAACTAACCTAGTTTCGGCGAAAAGTCGGCATCATTCCTACGAGTATTATTGGCTAGAAAAAGAATTATATTACTTCAAAGTACCTAACCTTGCTCTCAAAGCAATGAAATAGAAAATAAAACATTCTTTGTTAGCCGTGTAAATTACCTCAAGACATGAAACACCATTTAAAATACGTTTCTCTTTTCAGGTAAACAACTGTTTGGTGGCACGCATGACGAGGAAGAAGCTCCGGAGCCTTGACCCCAAGATCTGTGACCTTGACCCAAAGATGTGTGACCTTAACCTTGACCCTACGTATTTCGAAGAAATCATCTCAGTAGACGAGGACCGACCACACTTGTAAGGGTATAAAGGAATCCGGTACTTGGGATTTTCTTTCAGCGAGGGTACAAATTATCCGCCACTAGAATTTCTTAAAATTTCCTGTATTGCTCTTTACACCTACAATGAGATTTTGAAGTTGCTAATCAGCCCCCAATTTCGTCATCGTTTGACAAAGTCGTTCTGAATCAGGGGGACTAATTTAAATGATAAAATGGTTGTAATAAATTGATATTTGACTAACAAAATTTCTTTATCTATTCGTGTGCCTCTATTTCAAGTGGCCCCGAGGAGGACGGCAGTGTGGGGGCAGCCTCACACTGCCGTAACACCGGCTGGTGTTAGTAGGGAGGTCTTACTCCCTACGAGAGGGGCTGTGTGAACAGCATTGTGCGCCAGGTGTTCAACCGGTAGTGTTCCTTCTCTACAGAAGAGATCTCGGTGAACCCTGGTCACGCACGGAAGAAGGCTGCCCCGGTGTTTTAGTGGGTATTCCCACCCTCCCTGTGGTGGGTGAGTCCCACACTCCCCCGCTGCCCCCCAAGCAGCGGGAAGTGCGTAAAAGCATTTCACCGGGTAAAAAAAAAAAAAAAAAAAAAAAAAAAAAAAAAAAAAAAAAAAAAAAGGGTATGTAATGTGTTGTTAGTTGTTATGTTCAGTGCAAAGATCTTCTAAGATAATAATGTATTCCCTACGTTCCGCATCATATTTGTAAAGAAAAGAAAACGTGCACAGAAATAGAAGGCTAGTATTTGGTTAGTAATTATTAGTTAAATAATTATATAAATTATAAATGAACAACTGGTACCCTAATTACGACTTTAACCAAGAAATAAATACAATTTGTGAACGCAGCGCAGTAGTAAAAATACTTTCATTCAGATGTTAACCGTTTATTTATGCGTTCACACAAATGATCTAAACGGTAGTAGACTATACTCATCACTATTGAAAGATTGCTCCAACTTCCCCTGTGAGTTGCAAGCCCGGCGTACGAGCCTTAAGTTCTTACCACTAACAATAGCAGAAGTGCTCGTTGTTAGTAACTCTTCGGAATGCTTGCGGCGTACCGACTAGTTCTGGTAGATCTTGCCTGCTATGATAGACAAACAGATCAATAACTAACAGAATAGACTCGGTTCAAGATAATGTTTTGATATGGCCAATTACGATCTTACTTTACGTTTCTTGTTAGACGTGAAGATGGTTTGGAAGATATCGTTTCTAGCGATAAGGCCGAATAAATTGTACATCCTTTCTTCTTAGTGCAAGTGATCATAAGTTTTACTCGCTAGTACCACGCTAACGAGTTTTGCGAATTCAGTCGAAAACTGTAGATAAAATTCAGAAAATATAAGTTTCAGTTCAAGAAGCATAAAGTTGCCTCTTTTTTTAAGTTTTTTTTTAGATATTAAGTATGTGTAAAAAATAAAAAAATATATTGACCTTATATTTTATGAGAATGTTTAGATATGGTGTGGAGGGCTCTCATTTTTATGTTATTATATTATTTCATATGCATAGAAACAAATATCCATCTTAAATAAAAATCGTAAGTATTCATATTATTACGTAGGATTTACAAGTAGGGTACAAAAATATGTATTGCAAAAATTATCACTCAATGATAATTTTGGCTTTGTTAGTATTATCTTTTAGCATTTTCAGCATTATCTTTAATAAAGATCCGAAAACTAAAAAAAATACATTTTGGCTTGTTGAAATTTTGCACCTGAAATACTCATTTTTCAAATTCTACCGAAATATAGATTGACATACACTCTCATGGGGCGTGAAAATAAAACCGCCAATGTCCGAGGTCGTAACATAAAAAGTAACAGTCGCCCTTCATCAGCCAGCTTATAAAAATGTAACAAGTAGGGTCCGCTCTCAATAAAAAACCGGCCAAGTGTAAGTCGGACTCGCGTGCGAAGGGTTCCGTACCATGATTATTAATATTTAGCAAAAATCCAAAAACAATCAAGTTGACCTCCCTTAATTTTTTATGGTGTTTAAAATTTCAGCTGTCTAGCTAATACGGTTTATGAGATACAGCCTGGTGACAGACAGACAGCGTAGGCTTGGTAATGGGGTTCCGTTTTTACCTTTCAGGTACGGTACCCTAAAAATGAAACTTTAACTTTATTGCGCGGTAATGCCTTGCCTGACTAACTTTAGGAATAAAATAACGAATATTCGCAAAGTTCAGCTTATTTTAATTAACTAATGCTTGAATGTGCAAACTAGTGAAACTTTACCAATATTAGAAAGCTTATTAGTACACAGAAGATTAGACAACATAAAATTATTATGATGAAATTGTCGAGAGTTTTCCGTTGTTTTATAAACAACGGAACATTTAGTTATTGTAAGAGAGAGAGAGAGTAATTGTGCATACAATAGGAAACTAAAGGCGAACCACTTATGTCAACTTTGAAGGAAGCAGTCGTAGGTGTACCTACTAAATTACCCCCTAACCCCCTCTTTGCTCGCATGCTGGCACTTTCCTTCAATTGCAGCTAGTCGACGACAGTTAAACCATCTGCAGATTGTTGTGAATTCTGCCGCACCATTTATAAACGCAGTAAGTAGTATCGTTTATGGTTGTTTTATATATTTTTCTATTTTTTTGAGGAAGAAAACATTTTCTCGTAATTGCAGTAAATAGCAAATTTTATTTTATTCACTTAACATAATCGCAGTGATAGCACTTAATAAACGAAAATTACGTGAATACTTAATTTGCTACATAACAATAGTGCAGCATGTTTTTTACTGCATTTATAAATTGTGCGGCAGCATTGGTCATGAAACTTTTAGCTTTAGTAGTGGTAAACGTGTCAGTATGGCCGATAAGTCGTAAAAATAAATAGAGGAGTACCTACACTGTAATACAAATTATACTTCGTCGCTGCATCCTCGGGATTTTATCACAAGGTAGTACATTTCTTCATGTACCAGGCATCAACACGTTTTAGAGCTGGTATCACTGAAACAGAAAAAAAAAACAAATTCCCTCCCTACGGTAGGTGCGTCGCTCTGACAGGTGACAAGTTCATCATTCGTTTCTAGTGTTCGGGCATCGACACACCCTCTCTCGTTATATTTTTCATTTAACGGTTTCTTTAAGTGCTGAAGTGTTTGCAATAGTTGTAGTAGTGTAAATCGATAGATCCTAAATGAAATACAACGTTAAGATCGTACTTACCTTTCGTTTTAAACAATAACTAAATACGATCTACAATAAAAATCTACCCACATTTTCTTGCACAAAATGTTTTAATAAGAGAACTCGTGATTAAAAGTGAATCTTCGTATGACTGTAAACAAAGCTAAGCAATAGCATGACGAATTGACGATGCAATGTTTAAATTTAACAAAACACGTCAATGATGAGACCGTGAAGTGGTCTTAATCAATGTTGGCATTAATTTTAGCTGTTTATGATCCTGTTGAGGCCTGTCCAAAATGGACCCACCGTAACGAGATTACGATAAAACGCACACTGAGTGTGTGTTTCCACAAACGAGACAAACAGAAGAAGAAGATCCTGTTTTTTCCCGTACCAAGTTGGTCGGTGCATTTTCAACATATTAGCCAAGCAGAATAAAGGTTCCTGTTTATTCCTGTCCAAGAGGACGTCCCGTAACGAGAGCACTGCCAGGCCCACAACGCGAGTGTGGTTTCGAAAGCATTCTAAGGTGAAAATCAAATCGAAGACCAAACTGTAAGTTATTTTGTGCTATCCTTGCATAACAAAAACCTTTCTTTCTATATACACTAGTACCTAAAAACTTCTAGAATAAGATTGTAATTTCAATTGAAAACTAACGACTAAGAATAAGTCTTAGTAATGGAAGTACCTGACATTGAAATAATGTTTCATTTTGATACTACACAGACACATCTGAGTAGCCACGTCACAGCTTTTGTAGCTATACAGCTATGGCTAACATCATAACTTACTCTAGTTGCTATAAAATTTATATTTAAATACATTTGATACCACTTCGTGGTTACCGTTTACAATATTCATAATATGATGAAGGCTAACACCCGTGTTACCACGGGATAACCACTCACGTAGGCTTGCTGCCCACGAAGTTCACAACATAAAATATGAGAAAATGACAATCCAATGCGGATTTAGCAGAATGAAGTATTCAATTAGCTATGTAATTAGAGGCCGACGCCGAAAACCATCCCGGTGAGTAGCGGTACCTAGTTAAAAAATTTTTTTATTTATTTACTTCTTAAAAAACCTGGGGGTTGGCCGAGAGTCATCACGAAGGTATTGTAAAAACCTGGGGGTTGGCCGAGAGTCATCACGAAGGTATAATAAAAACCTGGGGGTTGGCCGCGAGTCATCACGAAGGCATATAAATACAGAAAAATGATCTCAAATTTGAGACTTAATAGCTTGATCAGTACATAAGGAAGAAACCTGGGAGTTGGCCGTGAGTCAACATGACGGTAACGATATCGCAATATCTGAATTAAGGGCTATATATTAATTAATTGAATATAGTTCAATCCGTGAATGGACCATGAAAAGAAATGAAATAAAATGAAATAAAATGAAATAAAATGAAATAAAATGAAATAAAATGAAATAAAATGAAATAAAATGAAATAAAATGAAATAAAATGAAATAAAATGAAAAAAATGAAATGAAATAAAACATAAAATGAAATGAAATAAAACATAAAATGAAATGAACAGTATTTTCATAGTGATTATGAAAAGTCAGGTATGTATTAAACAACCTAGCCTTAACAGTATTTTTCTGTATCTTACCTTGCTGATGGTTTGATAACCTTACCTGGTGGCAGAGAACCCATGTAAGTTTTCCAAAATTTCTTTTATTATTCAAGAAATAATTATCTATGACTAGCAGCCGCCCGCGACTTCGTCCGCGTGGCCTTAGCTGTATGTGAAAAAAGATTTTCCCGCTTTTCTGTTGAAATTTTGCTGAATTTTCTTTGCTATCCACCTCACGGAGCGCGGGACCCTTCTAACGAATGCAAAACCGTGGAAATCGGTCTGTGCGTTATAGCGTCAGAAAGGAAAACCCGATTTATTTTTATATAGTAGTTTATTTTAATATAATAAATAAGCAAAAGCATTTGAAACAACATGAATTGAAGAGACACTTAAATTCTTTATTATTAATAGTTTATTCTTATGAAGCGATAAACCTAATCCACCTAATAATTAACACAGTAAGTATTTAATGCAGCCACGCGTTTAACAATACCAAGTTGAATAACAACACTTAATAATGGTGTAAGTACATAAACACAGCCGTCTTTTAAATGTATATGCATACATGTATCTACTTGATTTACTTGTTGTTGAGTGGTGTGCTACGCACGCGGATTTCTTTTATATGCAAAATGCTACACTTTTGCCGTTTAGCAAACATTAGTGACTACTCATAATTCAGCAAGCGTTAAATTTGTCATTTAACGATTGAGTAGATGATTTTTAAAGGTATAACTGCTGTTTTAGCCGTTCAATAGGCACAACTTGTAATGTAGACTTGATTTAGTACCTCGATTCCGTGGTTATTTTTTGAAATAACAAAATCAATCAATAGGTATAGTGGATAACCATATCCAAGCCATGACTGGTTTTGACTTGGGATGAAAAGTTATAAATTGAACTAAAACCATCTCACATTGATCGCATTTCTGAATACAGGAAATTTATTGGAAAAAGATGTTTATCTTGTCTCGATTTCAGTAAGACTAGTACTTAGTCATTTGCAGATACTCTGACAGCATATACCTGAAGACAAAAATGTTTGGTAATGATTTGCAGATTACCAATTTATAGGAAGTAGTTTTAGCTTTTATTGTTCGCATCTGGCAAGGTTTGTTGATTAAGAAATTAATTGCAATCAGATGCGAAATTACAATTTAATAGTTTTAGTATTTGATATTATGTAGGTAGGTGACCTACCATTAAGAATTTGTTGCATACGCACTCACGAGTAGAAGACATCGTGGTCTTTCATTTTAAAATGACCGCAATAGGTTATAAGTTAAGTTTTTCGTGAGAATAGGACTGAAATCACAATAATAATTTAATGAAAAATAACACCTTCGCATAAGCAACAGCTCTTTTATTAGTTTACACTTTAGTAGTGTACCAAGCCAAACAAGATTTGACATTTAATAAGAAATTCACAGTAAGAAGATTTAAGGAGAGAAGTCAGTAGAATATCTTAATGCAATTCTAACCTTAACTGTACCAACAGGGAACTGTGGGTACCTACCTACTTACAGTGTTACGGATATTATTCGCATAGCGATAGTTAAAAATAGACGATTTCCACTCCCGAAAACATTGTCATAAAGAATAGTAAGACGTCTCATCCTTACAAAACGCCCCAGCTTTCACCAGAGTGGCATAAATTACCTAAGTCATAATACCTCAGTTAGGTTATTAGATTAAAAACATAGGCCAGCTGCATTGACTAGGTCATGTGTAGTTTCTATCTTGGAAGGACATTTCAATCAATGAGAGTCATAGAAACCCTTAAGAAAAATAATAAAAACTAAAGCTTATTATGCCTAGGTTATTATTCTTTCGGATTCTAAAGTCTGCTTACTCTGTGCAGTAGACAACATACTTATATTAAGAAATATTATTAGCAAAAACTAGGAGAGTAAGTTACTAACTAACTTACTTTAGTACCCACTGCCGTTGGGTTCTATTTGGGAATAGGTTTTCCAAACAACAGCTTTAGTTGAATTCAGTTAGGTGACTAATTATGTGTCACCCACACAACGAGCACATACAATGCTGGGCATTTAAATTGTTGTAATAAACCACTGCCCAGTGTACTTGTATATAATTATGTACCACCTTACTTTACATTTATTACGAAAATATTAACGGAAAAGTTGCAGCTCAAGCTGCTAACCTGTTTCAATAGACGTCGCTCTTTGATCCCGAATTACCTATGGATTAAATATTCGAGTAAATTAGGTTTTATTATTGGGTGGTATATGTATACCTGTTCTTGTGTGTGGTAACAGCAAAGTTCATACAGTTACCATTAAGTTTTTTTAATTAACATTGCTTAAATTAATAATAATTATTATGCAAAGCATATTTATAACATGAAGTTATCTTAATATATATTCATCTTGGAACATAATACTGAAGCTGCGATGATCTTTTGACTTTTGGTCATTGGTCCTTAATTTTGTTGCGCTTTTATAGTAAACAGGTAAAATTATAATGAACGTTACCTATTTCACATCAAAAATAAAATTTGGTATCAAATTCAATTTAGTAAATCCTTGATATTGATTTCCCTAGACCTCTAAACATCTACCTTGTGATAAAATCCCGAGGATGCAGCGACGAAGTATAATTGATGATTAAACGAACTTACCTTAAGTGAAGTTCTATCATAATTATATGAGTCGCTGCATCCGAAGGGATTTTAGCTCCCACCCTACCCATAGTTACCATCATACCCTTTGGTAACTGACCCGAGTAACTTTAGGGAAATCTGTCTCTAAAAGAATGATGAACTTGTCACCTGTCAGAGCGACGCACCTACCGTAGGGAGGGAATTTGTTTTTTTTTTTTTCTGTTTCAGTGATACCAGCTCTAAAAAGTGTTGATGCCTGGTACATGAAGAAATGTACTACCTTGTGATAAAATCCCTTCGGATGCAGCGACTCATATAATTATGATAGAACTTCACTTAAGGTAAGTTCGTTTAATCATCAATTATATTTGATACTCACGAGTCACAACGGTGTTAAGTCGTTGGTTTCACGACTTCCTTGATACTCGTATAAGTAATAGTGTAATCTATCTTTCAACATTTAAGTCTCAAATTACCTTTGGGCATAAGACGGGACGCTCAACAGGTGAAATTACGTACGGCACTAAAATAAAACTATTAGGCCAGTAGAAATCGACACTAAAAAACCCTAAATTCGCAAAGAACGATGTAGTGCTGCATTTTTGGTATGTTGTTTGGATCAGTTAGGGTGATGTAAATCCCAATTTGCAACTTCGAAAAAGTTGTGCTCGCTGCGCAACACGTGATAAACTGCGAAAATATTGGACTTTTTTCACTTTTTGCTCTAAAAGTCATAAACTATGCGTTTCCGACAAGTAACATTCACTACATAAATAAAGTTAATTAAATTTAAGCCTAACCGCAGCTCTCTCAACCTTATAACAACTAAGCTGTGGCCTTTCAAAGATAGTCAGTTTTTCCCGAAATATTGAGATTAATGCCACGTTTTTTTACAATTACCACTGTACTGTCACTTTCCTTGATTGCCAGCCGACATACAAAGCAGACTCCCTGTGGAACCGACATTTTTACATGAATCACTCACAATATGCATATCAAAACATAAGCTGGGAGTACCCCACGCGGTGAAGGCGGTAACAGTGTAAATTGGCTAAAATTCCCATCAACTAAACAAATGCCTTCGGGCTTATGTTTTGGTTTTGATTTTCGCACAAGATAGTAATTGGAAGTAGCCTAACGCAGGGGAGCAGCCAAAAAACTATTATCTTATTAACGCGAACGAAGTCAGGCTAAATAGTCCTAAAAATGTCGGTTCCACCGTGAGTCTGCTTTGTGTGTCGGCTGGCATTCAAGGAAGGTGACAGTACAGTGGTAATTGTAAAAAAACGTGGCATTAATTTCAATATTTCGGGAAAAACGAACCATCTTCGAATAGCCACAGTTTAGTCGTTATAAGGTTTAGAGAGCTGCAATTAGGCTCAAATTGTTGCAAATTTAATAACCTTCATTTGTGTAGTGAATGTTACTTGTCGGAAACGCATAGTTTATGACTTTAAGAGCAATAAGTGAAAAAAGTCCAAAATTTTCGCAGTTTATCACGTGGTGCGCAGCGAGCACAACTTTTTCGAAGTTGCAAATTGGGATTTACATCACCCTAACTGATCCAAACAACATACCAAAAATGCAGCACTACATCGTGCTTTGCGAATTTAATGTTAATATCCACTGGCCTATATGTTCACTTCTATTTTGAGAGTATCATTTTCATTTATAGGTTGATAGTTTACTGACGACTGCACATACCATTTGTGCATGGTTTGTATACATATTGACCTACACAAATCATGTAATTAAAGCAGGTATCATCATTTCTATGAATCATTGCGATTATTTTCGATACCTTCACCATTTTGATTGCTTAATTTTTACAAAGTTAGATAGTTAATCTAACTTTTTGTTATCTAAAAATAACAAATAATGTGTTGAGCATTTTTTGTTAAAATACATAACCTAGCCCTGTTTTCATCGTATTAGAGCTAATAAAATGTTTTTTATTTAAAACATATTCAACTAGACAATTAGCAATACAAAAGACATTATAACGATGTCATGCACTATTTATACCAGCTCCATCGAGCATGAAGCCGCTACCCATCGCCTTGAATCTTCACGGTTCAATTCTGCTGATGACGATACAAGAGATACAATCATACTTTCCGGTCACGATACCGAGACATGAGATGCAAATTAGCCAGCCTGGGTCGTCACAAGACAGTCGCGAGATGACACCCATTTGTTTTGGCCTTGGGATCGGTAAAATGCACAATTTAGTGGCATTATTGCTAGTTTGAGTAATGTAAGAGTCCATTATGGTATTTGTTCTATTAATAGGGTTATTCTGGGAAGGTATTTTAAATTCTACCTATTAGAGGAGTTACTTCTTTTGAATCACTTAGTCTAACTCGAGATTTCAAGATTTGTTCTGGGGGTATAGAAGAGACGCATTTTACCTACACGCTAAATTTTCTGATGAAAAAATTAAAGTTCGTAATTGGAATGAGTCTACTGATCTGATTAATGTAAAAACACTGTTTGTTACTTACTTGATTGCCTAAGCTGTTATTGGTATTGAAAGTAAAAATAATCTGACAAGTTATACAAGACACTAAGATAGTAGGTACGAGAATGATAGTAGGCTTAACGTTGCTAAATTGTTAACTCTAGGAAGACTAAACATTTGAAGAGCTATCATAGGAGAAATATCCTCATTGCTTTCACTTGTGTGGCTTTTCTTGTCTGTTTACGGTTCGGTATTAAAGTATCAAAGGCTAAATGAACTTCACAAGTTTCCAAATAGGTATCTATTACTATGAACGTCCAGTGCATTATTAAGAGTTTGTTAGGTACGTTAGCAGAAACTATTAAAAGTTAAATTCTCTCTTACCAACAAAGAGATCAAAGCTTCTAAACTTCGTTATCTCGGGCACGTTCGGGGGAATGTGAGAGGGTTGTGCAGTGAAAAGAACGTACCTTGAACTATTGAATGAACGGTCCTAGTTCCTCGAGTGATGAAATGGAATGAAACTTTATAGGATTCAAGATTACTTCAAAACCGAGAGCTATGGTGTGTTCTGTGGTCAAAGACCATGTTACATTTAGGGCTACTGTTCTTTTCTGAGGTTGCTGAAAAAGATTGCTTATGAAAGTATTTTTTTAACAAAAGAGACTTTGTGCCGATTTACAGTCTCTTTTGGATATTCAATTCGTTTGTGTAAGAAAAATTCCTATTTGATGCAGAAAAAAATACCGCGGTTGGTTTTTTATCTCCGCAAAGTAAGATTTTAGCCTTTATGGACATTATTTGGATTGAGAAAACATCTGAATACAGATCTATTGTCAGAAAACAAAGAAAAAGGCTGACAACGCGCGTGAACAAAAAAACAAAACGACTGGAGAAGTGTAAAGATAGTCTTGTTTCTATTTTTCCTAGCACTGTTTGGTATAAAATAACATCACAAAATTCAAATAAGTATATCATTTTATTATAATTTAACCATGTATACAAGACATGGTTTACATTAATTTAAATAAAGATACCTAAAAAATTTGCATTGTTCGCAAGTTTCGAAATCTAAAAGCCCAGTGAAAAATGACCCAGTAGCGTTGGCAACACGTTGGGCGCCAGTTAAACAACACCATTGAAAAACGAAGCTGAGCTAGTTTGCGTTAGACAAGGCTGAAAAAAACAAATAGTAGTCCGAAACACAGAACAAACGTATGGCAGATTGCTCTTTGGAAAAATCCTACGTGTTGGTAGTTGGTTACTAAAAATTGGGTTATACATGCGTAACTTCTAATTAACGATGTCAGATAGTGCCATAGATGCATCTTAGAATAAGTAGGCTAATTTTTTGTGCCTGGTAATGCTTTAGCTGACAAACTAAGTTTAAAAAACCGATAACTTCATTTCGTTTTCTAGAAAAGACATTTTGAACTACTTATTACTCTGACGCATTCTCTCTAAAATAATTTTCATTGCGAAAGGATCCTACGATTTATAACTTTATGTAACTGCGCAAAATCTAGATACTTCTAGTAAGTAAACTTGAAACTAGGCATCTTAATTAATATCAACATCTCAGTTCCAAAATGTAATTCAAGTTGAAATCCGCTGAGTTAAGAAATCCTATTAAACCAGGCAGTGCCGATGGAGTACAGCTTTGCGGAGGGATGTGTTACGCTAACAAAGAGAATTGTTTTAAGTAGCACTTTAATCTACAACATAGCGAGTTTTCTGAACAGATTATTTAGTATGGCTTCTCCTGACGTTCGGTGGAGACGGCGGTAGGATCAATCGACCGGATTAATTTCTATCGGCGTGTGTAGGTTGCAGTATGTTTCGTGCGGAAAATTGTCAGTGCGCCTCTGCCCCTTTTGGTATAAAGTCGCAAGCGTATGTCGGTTCAAGAGCGTCGTGGCCCAGTGCAAGAAAAATACAAAGCAATTTAATATAATTTCTTTCCTTTTCAGGGTTATTGTTATTAACTTAATTTCTTTATTTGACTCACAAAGCACGGTAATATATTATATTTATATAAGTTTAATTTATAGTGGGTATAATCTCTTTCAATTAGAATGGATTTCTGTTCGTTAGTCTCGCTGAAATTCGAGAACCACTGACCGATTTTGGTCTTGAAACAATCGTGGAAGTTCAGGGACGGTTGGAAAGGTGACTTAGTTTTAAAAAACTCTGGAAATAACGGAAAAAAACACTATTTAGTTTACTCTTATAGAAACCATTTCTACCGGTTTGCCAACATAACAGCTAGTCTCTTTAACTAGAAATGGATTGCTGCTCGTTAGTCTCGCTGAAACTCAAGAACCACTGGACCCATTGGGATAAGTTTGGATGGTTTAAAAGATGCGTAAGTTTAATCACGTTCGATAGAACGACGTCTGTCGGGACAGCTAGTTATATTAGTACATAATATTATTACAAGCCCTTGGTATTTAAGTAGCTCTTTACTGATCTTTGAAAAGCAATTTAAATAAAAAAACCTCTTAAGAAGCAGACCTTTCAAGTACGCCTGTTACAGCCTTCATCAAAAAGTCATAAAATAATTAAAGAGCTCTTAAACGCAGTCTTAATCTCGCAGTAGTCTCGCATCTTAATAAATCTATAGTCTTAAACCTGCCTCATGAAATCGTGAAGATGTATTAAAACACTGCCGCAGTAAAGATGCACAGAGGGCACAAGTTTCACAGAGCACAGGTTCGCAGTTTCAACGCAGTTGGAAATAACCCTAGAGTCCCCGACTGGGCATAATTAGAATGGCTGGCATCTAGCTACGTCAGCCAGGTCCAACTGCTAATAAGCTTATCTACTTTCGAAGCACGGAGATGCTCAATTCAATTCAATAATTACAGAATCACATTCAGGGCTCGTTACAGGCAAAGCGGAGCATCGAGGGTCGCGTGCGGCGTGGCATCTCGCGGAGTGCCGGGCGGTTTTACCGTTATACCACGCGCAAACTCAAACATGTAGATATGTGGGGAGAGCAACACTGCCAGGCTCCACAAGGCGGTTGGGGAACCTGTCAGTGTCGCTTCGTTTGCCGCGTCATGCGTCGCTACAACTCAATCAAACGCTGGAAAAAACGCTCTTCTAGCGCTATCTGATAGTTGAGGTGAGGTGATACTCAGCAGTGGGACGTATATCTATAAGGCGGCAGAAACTGTCAAGTATATACTTGACCTGCGGCCGACTATACAAATATTAGCTGGTACGCTTGAGCCATGATTGATTGTCCAAAGGTCGAAACAAACATTTTGCGAGGTTAACGTTTTTAATATTGACGCACTTGCTTCTCCAAGGCCAACTCCAAAGAGAAATATTGTGTAGTTTATGTTAATTTGCTGAATAAATATTCAGAAAACTATACTATGAAGTTAGACTCGAAATAGAAGCAAAATCGATTATGAACAACGTCGAAATAACAAAGGCGTGTTATCATCATTTGTATTTAATTTATAACTTTTCATTTAAAGGTCAATTTTACCAGCCCCTAGTTCAGAAACTTGGTAATATTCATTACAATTTAGTATTATTATTTTCGGTTGGGGACGCTGGCATTGAGCCGGGTGATCGGTCCGCTCGTTGTGGGCCATTTCACCCATTTCCCCAGGCTCCGTGGGAGCCTTAAGTTGTCCCATCGTCACGGCGTCCCGTCGAATCTTCCAGTGGCCTTACAGAGTCTGAGGATCTGCTCCACCGTCAGTGCTCGTATCTGTTCTATGTCGAGTTCGTCTGATCCTGTGAGCTCCCATCTGGTCAGTGCGTACATAGGGCATTCTGCGATAAGGTGGAGACTTGTTTCTTCGCACTCCCCGCACGAAGTAACAATTTAGTATAGTAAACATAAATAAAAACTTGAAAATTACATAGCGTTGTATCTTGAATAATTTGCTTAACTTAAAATACACAGTAGTAACTGTGATACTACGAGTATACTTGCCGCTTCCCATCACGATTTTGAAGGGCTTAAAAAAGAAGAAAAAAAACTGATAATGTTGTGACATTTTAACTGATTTGTGTCTGCTCAGTTCCTACAAAAAATATTCTAATTGAAATTGTGTCAGTTTTCGTTACATTCGATTATTAGAAGCACTCCATGTTCTAATAGGGGTTAAGTTGATAATTTGGCTTCCGCACCAAAATTAGTAAAAGCGATCATACAAAAGCTTATCAAAGTATTTCCTAAGCAGAAAAAACTAATATCGACGTCATTTTTTTTTTTTTAAGTAGGGGAAATGCCTTACGCATACCCGTCCACCGGGGGACGGACGGGTTATGTCGGACTCACCACTGGACAGATGGTATACCAGTGGCCCTACCGACTAAAACCCCTACTACTCCCTCTAATCGTCCGTTAGTGGGGGAACACGGTGAATAGCGCCTGCCTGTTACGCGTTCCCCCGGACGGAGCCCGCCTACACGGCGGGCCGGAAGCGACCCCCCCCGCGTGAGGGGAGGCCAGAAGGGACAGCCGAGGATGTCAAGCCGTCCCTACCAGGCAGCGGTGAAACCCGTGCAATGCTGGCGGCGGCACCCCCGTACCACGCGCCAGCTGGCCACCGTACGCAGGCCCTACTGGGCCCGCAACCACGAGCCACCCAAAGGGCGGCTCCGCTGCCGTAACCTTCGGTACGGCCCCGCCGGGCCGCGACGCACAGGGGGGATCAGCCTCGGGTTACTGGCCCCCACCAACCGGTTGTGCGCCGCGACCCCAACCACGCGCCTCAAGGCGCCTGCAGGCCCCACTGGCCCCGCATCCCCGCGTCGCCCTTACGGGCCGCAGCGACCCTACTGGGCCCGCAACCACGAGCCACCCAAAGGGCGGCTCCGCTGCCGTAACCGACGGTACGACCTCGCCGGGCCGCGACGCACAGGGGGGATCAGCCTCGGATCACTGGCCCCCACCAACCGGTTGTGCGCCGCGGCCCCAACCACGCGCCTCAAGGCGCTTGCAGGCCCCACTGGCCCCGCAGCCCCACGCCGCCCTTACGGGCCGCAGCGGGTGGGTGTCCAGTCCACCACGCTGCCACGCCTGGGTTCTCTTCGCTTCCCGGTGGTGCCCCTACCACCGGTACTAGGCCCCCTCGCCATGAGAGGAATATCGACGTCATGTCGCAACTCGGGGCAACTCGATTATGTACAAGACTGGAGAACTGCTAAAACTAGCTTTCCCTAATAAGCGCGACGTTTACGGCAATATTGAGTTAAGTAAAACATTCAGGAAATGTTCTTGGGTTTGTTAGCTAATTTACCATGCGACTGCAACTCGGCCTGCTCTATTACCTGGAACAAAAAGCATTTGTTTTTATTAATTTGTTGCAAATTGGTACAACTTGGTAACGAATAAGAATTATGTGGGCGACTAGCTTGTTGGCTAGCTTAGTGGTTGATCAAAGTGCATGGCTAAAATATGTATTTTAACTGAAGGTGAAAATAGAGATCTTCATCTGTTTAGTTCATCTTTAATTTTGAATTTATGTGCTTATTGGCAGTCTTACTCTTTTTATAGAGAAAATGTTGTTCGCTGTACTCCCGACATCGCATAGGATCAGCGAGAATACCTCCCTTCTGGCATTATCACTTGTTAATGTCAATTACTTTACGCAGCCTGGCACCGAATAATTGGGAATAATCCTTAATTTAAAATGTAAATCGATTCGAATCGATTAAGTCAATAAATCAGCCAGGGCGAGATAAACCAATTACAATCTGATAAAAGGACGATTCTCCACAAATTTTGTCGTCTTTCACTCCAAAATATTTGTACAATATACAACCTTATTTCACAGACATTAGCGTTTATAACCCTCAGTACTTTTTTTTACGACCATCCATTCAAGGCTGGCCTAATTAGTTCTAAACGAGAGCTCTCGTTTTGGGTTCGGTGTCTCAATAATGTGAAAAGGTTTTAACTGATTGATGAGGGTACATTATTTCGTTTTCTGCACTATAATATTACCATTT
Source organism: Udea ferrugalis (assembly GCA_950022985.1). Lineage (NCBI taxonomy): Eukaryota > Metazoa > Arthropoda > Insecta > Lepidoptera > Crambidae > Udea > Udea ferrugalis. The sequence continues at coordinate 4,734,660 of OX465521.1, forward strand.
CAAAGGCCACAAAGTTATTTTGTAAAGAAAGACAAGTTGGCCTTCGGACTGCGTTTTCAATGCCAAAACATGTGTCTGTATTCAATTTCCGATAGTAAACAGACTATTGTATTGAAAACTCAGATTCAAAGAAAGGCAATTTCAACAAAGAAAACAAGAAAGAAGCAATTTTTGGCGCCAGCTGCTATTGAATAGCAAAATTCATGGTACGAATAGCACACCTTTACTCGTACTTAGGTTATAGGTAAAGGTTAGCATTGTTTAGAAAACGCTTAGCAATCATTGTAAAGAATAACTGATGCAGGTTTATTTTCTTCCGATTACATGTACTCTACTAGGTACCTAACACCGAGCATTTTTCAGAAATAAGAATCAGAAAAAGCCACGCTTAACATCTCACAGACAGCATTTGCCCCGTGTTAATCTTTATGACTAGTCGTTTAAGAATGGTGATTGTGTTCTAAGTAGCTTGAAGACCAAATAAACCTGGTAAAACCTTTATAACCTAAACTTTATTGAGGATGATAAAATTGTACATTCACAATGCAGCAACAGAAATGTTGACCTCTTGATCGTGTTCAAACCCGCAAGGTGTTCCTGTGACCTGTTCAGGAAACTGGAATTTCAGACGACGGCTATGTCTGCGAATTATGACCACGATCATAAATTGATTCCGAACATTTAACGACCTGAATGAAATTGGTAGTTAAGTGGATAAGTTTATGAGGAAGCCAGTCCTGAGCAGAACTATTAGCAATTTGAACACTTGGCAAGTTCAGCGACAGTGTTAGACCCAGTTTCTTACTTGGCACCGACTCCTGCAAATCGGAGGCTAAATTGGGGAAGTCGGACGGAAGAACTGCCCATTCATACATAGATCCAGGCCAAAGACATAAAGAGGGTTAGAATTTTAATGAACCTTCAGCCCAAATTGAGGTTATTATTCATAACTTTATGATAGCTTTAGTAAACAAAATAATATATGGCTTGGCATGTCTAATTATCATTGCCAACCGTTAAAAAACATCAGCACTAAAAGAAAAAAGGATTCTTTTCTTAGTTCGTAGAAGTTTGGCAAAATGAAAATCTAAAGATATCTTTAACAGTTCGAAGCGTAAATATATTACCGCAATTTATCTTCCATCTTCAGTAATCTAACTAGAGAAAAATAATAGAATAGACTATATATAAATATAGAATAAACTAATAAATACAGAGACCGGTAAGTTATGTTTACATTTAATATTAGACATTCTCATGCAGACACAAAGCAAGTGTTATTATGACATTGCGGTCAAATTACAGATAGCTATCTCTTTCATTTGCGTTATTTTCCTTATCTCTTTCACTGCTCATTAGTGAAATACTTGTTATACTTCGGTGTGGACCTCTTAAAATAAGGAAACCGAAACCTCGTAAATTTATGCGAGTGTCTGAACTTTGTTTTTGCGACATTTCTCGTTCCACTTTTTGAGTCATTTCACTCATGAAGTCTGTCGAGATCGGTTTGAAGATATTTTGTATCTTTGTTTTTATTTTTGGCGCGTTCTACATGTAGCCGTGTTGATCATCGCTAGCCCCCCTAGGTTGGGTAGTGAGATCATCGGTGGCTTCCTTTCGTGACCAAATTTTATGCCTATGAAGATCCAAAAGCCACGTTAAGCTGTTGGTACCGGGTGGTTGGTACGACTCTCGATGTCAGTCCTCAAGCCTAGGCCGCAAGGCCTCCTTGGGTAGCTTAATTACAATTGAGGGTAGAGTTTATCATCTCAACCTTACCTTCATATACTACATAACACCTTTCACCACCAAGCAACCCGCACTGAACCCGAATGTGAGATGAATCGCACCACCTCATATTATGAGGTGACGATTGGAACTAGCAGTTTTTTTTTCTCGTTTTTATTTGCCTATTAATATTTTGTTTTGTTTGGTTTATTTAACGATAAGTAAGTAACGATGTCCTTTATCAATTAACGTTTTTTCTTACATCTTTTAGTCGTACTAAGTGACGCTTCGACTGTGGTTGAATGTGCGCTTTAACGCAATCAGGATAAATACTACTTATTCATTTCATTCAAATTAGATTGTCCAACTACAATAATCGTGTCATTAGCCAATTCACAACGCATGAGCACCGTGTGAATGCGTACATGAAACCATATTAACATAATTTAATAAATATTAATTAAACATTGTTGAAATGTTTGTTGAAATTACGATACTTATTGCATAGCCGCAACAGACATATTTGTGCAAGCAATTTTGTATTGATGATTGCGCATACAGTTAGCTCGGGTGGATGAAAGCTTTTTATAGCGCATCAAATAGAATTCATCATCAAGATTTGAGTAGAATTCAACGAGTTTTTTAACATTTATTACTGTCTGTTGTAACAGCTTACCTAGCTAAAATCTAAACGTTAGTGAACGTCATATTCTAGAAATCACAACGTCATTGGAGTAAAGGACGCTGTCATATAAATACATAACCGTCTCGTAAATCGTGAATTGAAAGTGACGGCTTAAGACTTTAAAGATATGCTCAACATTAATTTTGACGTTTTGAATTCAGGGTTAAGTGACGTTTCTGTAAGTAACGTCGACAAATCTCTTCTCAAGAACAGATCAGTGGTTGAGTAGAATTCTAGAATGTGGGCTCAAGTATGAATTGCATTGGTCACATATTATTAGTTTCGAAACTCTCAATTCTGTAACTGGTTGGCGACAATTTGTAACACCTAACCAATTTGGGTCTGACTGAACCTACTTATTAAAGGCAGTTACACACGACTGTGTCACACTTATGTTGATAATTGACACAATAGCCGTTTAACTTGATCTTATGACTTGACACCACTTATAAGCGTAATCTGTTGAAACTGCCCTTGCCAAATAGACGCTATTAACTAGTCAAGTGGTAATGGTGATGGTGACAGTGGTAGTAGTAATGGAGTCAAGACTGTGGATTGACTGTGAACTCCTGCATTGTGATTGAAGATACCGAGGTGCCATATAATGAATGATCTTTACAGCTCAGTTTACGTCTTTTCATTTACTGAAATTTAACTAAACATTGCCGAATCAGTTGCTACAGCGATAAATAACAATAGATGATATTTTCGACACCAATCTACCACCTATCTAAATGTCATGTATTAAAAAAAAAGCAGCCCAAAAGTCGGGCTGCTAGCAGAAACAGTCCGGATATAAGAAAATATAATAAGGCCTCAGAACTACTCATACATAAAGTAGTACCTATTGTACACTTTCAATTTCCAACAAACTGAAAACGTCCATGGATTATTCAAGCTATTTCCTCTCGTGTCAAACGCGCGGCAAATTTTGATACGCACGGAGCCAGACGCCCTTGTGTTTTAATAGGTAAAATTAAATAATTAACGAATGATAATTCTGGCCGATGCGATGTGGAAAATTTCCTTAAGTCCTTACTTATCTGCTATAGAGAGGAGCTTATGGCACAGTGGCGACTGTGGATTGACAGTGACTACTGGTATTAACGCATGCCAGGTTTAGTAGTGACTGACTACCCCGACCGCAATATTTTGTGATCTATTGTTAGGGCAATTCACTTGCTTGTGCCGGTTGACAACTCTAGATGTTAGTTTGTTAAGTTGATAATATTTTTAAATAGCCCCAAACTATACTACAAAATAGACTCGCGTGGAGGAGGGGACGAGAGGCCTTTGCCCAGCAGTGGGATCCTCATGGCTGATTTAGATTAGATTATACTACATATAGAATGCTAGAAAATGGATAAACACAATTCAAAATATATTTTCTGTTGTGTTTAGATACAAACATAATATGCTTACATAGGAAACATCCAGACTAATACAAACAGACATGTTCCTGCACGCAAGTGTTTGTACTGTGTGGCCTGTAGGTATGGTAAGATCGAACCTGCGACAACTCGTGCAATAGCTTACTTCTTAACCATAACACTAAATCGGTCGTCAATTTGTCATGTGCCATACATGTACCTCTTCAATAATTCGCGTGTTGGGAGTATTGCTAGGACGACCTCACGGTGGTGGTTGTCAAGGCTTATGACCTCTAATGGGACGTTAAGTTTATTTTATCATTCTTAAGATACAACTTGACGAAAACATCCCAAAATATGCAGTGACAACATAAAATATGAGGCAGTCACTGCCCTATATACCTGAATTTTCTTCCGCAGAGCCGCCTAAGGCCGGCTCTATACGGCTCGCTAGCTCGGAGAAACTAGCCGGAGAAATAGGCCACCTACTAAAAATATGCCAGGCTTACCTAATTAAGACAAAGCGTTTGAAGGAATGGCTCATTTGGGGAAAACGTTCCGACCTACTTACCCAAACTAACCGTCAAAACAACTTAATTACATGACCGCGCTTTGTGTCATTTATGAAAATTGTTAAGTGAAATAGAACGCGCCGTAACGTGACTGTTTTCTGTATCTAATCTTTGGGGAATATTATATGGAACATGTTGGGTGGCACCAATTTTAAAAAAGTAGGGTGAAAAAGGCAAATCTTCTCATTCACACTCGCACGGTACATGTCAAAAAATAAGTCCGATTGCGATCCTTCGTTAGGCATTTGATGAGGCGGTCCCAGTTTGTGTTATTGCCAAAAAAGGTTTAAATGATCCAACCACACTGCCAGTATCACTCGACAAACAACACAGATTATTTTTAAAAGTGCGCAATGACGCGGCCCCGCATGTTAACATTATGATCCCAGCGCGCTGTACCGACAGAGGCACAAAAAATAAATGGAGGTTGCGTAAACAGAGGGTTCAACCTAGAGAATGTACAAATTAAAGAGTGCCTTTAATTAGCTTCAACCAACTTATACAATTTGTTTTATGATGATCAATGAAAAAAATATTATGGGGCAAAAAATATTTCTTGGAATAATCTGGACTGGACAAAAGCTAATGCTTATCAGATATACTCAAACTGAGTAGGACATCCCGAAAATGTACTCTAGAAAATTGTAGAAGAAAAGGTTGCCGTGTCAAGCAGGTCATGTTAAATTGACGGATATTTATTCATCATCATCAGCCACATGACGTTCACTGCTGAACATAGGCCTCCCCTATAGATTTCCAGAGCGGCTGGTTGTAAGCAGCCTGCATGCATCTACCGATTTGGGTTTTTTTAAATTAATTGCTGGCCAGGACGGCTTACTTCTGTCTACTTGGCCACCAAGCAGTAAAGGCAACATTGGCAACCACCCAAAACTTTAAGAAAAGTTGTTCCAATTTTCCGTTTATACTCGTGGCCTAGGGTTGAAAGCACTTAATTCTGACGAGTCAGCTAAATAATTCGATTACGTACATATAGCACTTAATTAACGTGCCGGAGGCTCGTTCGGGTCTGTTTTTATATCCAATCGTGGCAATTAAAAGCACTTTAAATAGAATGAAGACAACGTTCAATGATTCAACCCGATTTTCGGAAACTACGCTCTTGTTGCCGAGTCCTTCGCCATATAAATAGTGAAACAGGGATATTTCAGCCATAACAATCAATGACGACAGTTTTTTTTTTATAACTTAGTCAGGCGCGCATTTGAACACAATCTCACCTGATCGTAAGTAATGATGTGGTCTAAGGTACATGCCGGCCCAACAAATGGCTGTTGTCTCTCTTCTTGAAGAGGCCCTAGTTGTATTGCTGTGGAAACACTTCTGCAAGAAGCTCATTCCACACACATACCTATAGAATATTCTAAAATGACGTCACGTTTGTGCGCTATGGCTGGTATTGGTGAACGAAGGCCTTGATATTGAAAGCCAGTAATAAATCCAATCGAAACAATTATGTAAGTAATTGATTTACAACTCATTGTTTCGGCGCGTTTCTCGCATCGTCGGTGCCCTTGACTGGATAATGACTGTCACTCTCAAGTACTCGCAACTCTTACGATGTTGTTCCGAGACGTACGGCGAGCAAAAAATCTTGATGCGTGTTATTAACTTTGCACAAACACGATGACTACAAGTTCGTACTCGAAACGTGACATTCAAATTCACTTCAATATTGTCAAGACACTGAAGATCCTGAGAACGTACCTAAGTGCCCCTTTACTTCAGGTACTGCTAAACTAAACAGAACGTAACACTGCATTGTAAGCAGACCTCTCATATTAATATGAACACTGATACTAATTAGCAGACGTTTTTGTCTACGTTAACAGGATTAGGCATCGGCTATGGTAGGTTGTAGAAATAATACATATAACTAAGAAAATAATAAAAGCATAATATATGTATTAGTAAGTACTAAAGTTTTATTTCAACTCTGCAACAATCCTATTTATTCATATTCCAAAAGAGGAGAGAAGCCAAGAAACAAGTAATAATTTCGTGATCGGAAAGCCTAGGTTGGTTAGCTCGCCAAAGAAATATTAGTTGCTTTGTTTGTCCGAAACTTTCAACGAAGCAGAATAACTGACAAGTTTGTTTTGTATTAGTCAGTAATAATAATATCGTTGTACATTATTCAACATGATCCAAATCAGTAGTCTAAAATATTTTTTCTTTACCAATAAACTGGTTTCTGCACAGTAAATTTGTATTTATGAGGTTTTGGTACTCATCTGGGATGTGACCTGAGATTTCCGTTTCATCTCCTTAAAAAAATATCGTTTTTATCTCACTTTTTCCATAGTTTGCACTACTAAAGATATCGTCGGAACATCTTGCCTCAGTCTTGATGAGGGAGCAAGAAAGAAGCCTGAGACGTTCCGCAACACGATCAAATTGAGTTAAACGTCGCGCTTCGCTTAAGATCCACTACCCTTATGACCTTTATCAGTTCTTTCGTCCAACTGGCTGCGTTCGTCTTGAATAGTAATCATTCCAGCTCTAGGGCCATCAGTTCTCGTGCCTCAACTATTGCCACTTCAATGCACCCGCCAGGCAACGTCCATGTTCTTTTAAGTTCGCTCATTTCTGATTCGAGAACAACAATAACTAAGTAAAAGATTATCCTAGGGACAACATTCCTTCCGTTAGACAATACCTACAATCTCTGTACAAGGACCCATGTAGTAGGTTTGATCTCGCAAACACCAAGATTAAGTGCCTCAACAAGCTTTTAATGCTGACAGGATTAGCCTGGACAAGTCGTAATCCTGTTGGCTGAGGCTCGTCCACATCTACGTAGGCTCGGGTGATGTAATGTTACCTTTACGTTTACGGCACAGTAAAAATACAGCGCAAAATAATAACTTGCTGACCTAATTTTGCTTTTGAGAGCAATCCATGAGAATCAGTTCTTCTTTATTGTCTTTAAGCTATTCTTAATCAAACAAGCAAGCAAATTGAGAATGAAGAAGCAAATGAAGAAAACAACTGAGAAGTTTTACGCTAAGATCGTTTGAGTCCAACTCAAAGATATTATAGTTTTTTTTTTTTTTTTTTTTTATTTATTTATCACATTAACACTTAATATAAATACAGACAGATTCATTTAGCATTTAAAAACCACAAAGGTTTGTGACAATGCTACAATTTAATACGTGTACAGTAATTTAGCATCAACAGTTGGTGAAAAAATTACAAATTAATGACACTAGGAGGTGAATTCATTCCTAAGTTTTAGCATCTAGTTGCTTTAGAAAAAAGTTCTTTAACTTGTTTTTAATGTTGGTCGGCGTAACACTATTACGCAGATCGGGCGGTAGGTCATTAAAAAGCCGTGGCAATAGGTAGCTCGCTGTCCGCTCACCGTAGCCATTGCTTGCCCGTGTCGTGCACAGCCGGTTCGCTGCGACGGCGCGCGTATGTACAGGATGCTGGCGCTTCGTCTTTAACTTGTCATCAAAGAAATATTGTTTTAATAAAATATATTTTAGCTGTTCATAAATAGGTAATACATGACAGTGCTTAAACAGGCCTCTCTCATCGTGAGAGAATTGTTCTTTAATTTTATTGGACACTATGGTTTTTAAAGTTTATATATTTGATTAAGATATGATTTAAATGTGCGACCATAACTAGCTAGGCCGTATTGAATATATGATTCAGCCAGTGCGTTGTACAGAATCAGCTTAACTTTAAAAGGTATGCGTTTTCTTAAAATTGTGATGTTTGCTAAAAACTGCCTCAATTTGCAACAGACGCGCTCAACATGCGTGCTCCAGTTAAATTTACTATCTATCACCAAGCCGAGGTACGTATGGGATTCAACCATCTCAATTAAAGGGCAGCCACACATAGAATTTATCGTGGTGTGCAGACAACCATGGTTATGAGCTGTTATAGACTTAGTAATATTGCGCTTTAGATAGGGTGATTTGATTGCTACTAGTTTGGTTTTACCACAATTAAGCACGAGGCCCGCATCATGGCACCATCTCAACAAAGAGTTAAAATCAGATTGCAGCAGGTCAAAGGCTTTATTTGTGTCCTTATTCGCTATTACCAGGCACGTGTCGTCTGCAAATTGGTAGCAAGTGCAGTGATTAAGACAGTTGCTCATGTCGTTAACATATGACAGAAAATGCAATGGACCCAAAACCGAGCCTTGAGCCGTGCCCACTGTTGCATCTACAGGATCACTTACGGAATTGTCGATTTTAACTGAGAACTTACGGTTATGAAGGTAATCCCCGCACCACCTAAGTAGGGGGCCTCGCACACCACAAAAATTTAATTTATTAATTAATTTGGTATGGTCTAATGTATCAAATGCACGAGAAAAATCTATAAACAGAGCTAATACTACATTCTTTTGGTCCAAATGTTCGTTGACCTCATCTGTGAATTTTGATAGAAGATCCGTTGTACCTTTACCTGCTTGAAATCCATATTGATTCTGATAGATTACGTCGTGCCTTTTATAGAAGTTATGTATTTGCTCGCAAACAAATTTTTCAACTACTTTATCTATTGAGGAAAGCAATGTAATTGGGCGATAATTAGAGTACTCATCTCTTTTACCCCTTTTATAAACGGGCCTGACGCATCCTATTTTCAATTCGTCGGGGTATCGTCCCGATTCTATGCTACAGTTAATCAAGTTGGCAATAGCTACTGATAAGCCTTGGCTTGCCACTTTAATGTCAGACACTTTGATTTTGTCAGATCCAGGAGCTTTCCTAGAATTCAATTTGGTTATAATTTTAAATACTTTGTCACTCGAAGCTTTTTGAAAGTACAGACTAGCATCGAGTGGTTTAGAATAAGTATTCGGATCTAGCATTTGTATACTACATTTTGGAATAATATTTCTAACTGTTTTGTCGAATTCCATTGCAAAGTTATCACAGATGCGTTTAGTGGTTAGCCCCTGGGCATCAAACGCCTTGATGACCACTTCATCGATTGATAACGTCACTCGCCCTAGCATTCGATTAATAATTTTGAAAATTTTCCTGGAGTTATTGAAATTGCTGTTGATTTGATCTGTATAATAAGAGTTTCTTTTTTTTTCTAAAATCTTGTGCACTTTATTTCGCGTTCTGTTATACTCTAATTTTAGGGCTTGATCATATGGACTTTTTCTCCACGAGTTGAACAATTTATCGCGTTTTTCGCACAAACGAGTGACGTTTTCATCGATCCATGGCATTCTACATCGATTTAAGTAATGTTTCTTTTTATATTTTGGTATTTCGCTGGTATTAGCAAAAGAGTTAAGAGACCAATAGAAAATTGCTACGCTTTATGCACTTATTACACACTATTTTTCACGTCTGAAAACTACCTGATTTATAAGTTCATCATATAGATGAATCTCAAGGTTTTTTTCCTAATCGGCCCGCATGGGTAAACTGAAGTAATCTCACGACCTTCATAAGGTTGTCGCTCTTTACCTACTACACCTATGGGCTAAATATTTAATTTCTTAATACAAAGAATTAAGACCTAATCAAGTTTTGCCGCCGCGTGCATTAAACTAATTTAAAAGTTAAGTTATTAGCGCGGTGGCTTCACAACTTGCAAATGCAAAGTATGCAGTAGATAAGTAAGGTATACTAGCAGTACCGCAGCCTGGCAAAGACTTCACGAAATCTAACTTTTTAACTCATCCAATAATTTGAATTATATTTTTGTGTTTTTGAACATTGTGATATTGAACTAGCTAATCCAACAGACGTCGTTCTTTCAGTTATAATTTTTTTTGATTAATTCTACTATTCGAGACGGAGATAAATCCAACAAACCAAAAACCATCAAAATTGGTTCAGCAATTGTCGAGTTAAACGTGCTATAATAAACTCATCAGTTCAAAATATCTGTTCTAATAAAGACTAGGAACATTAGTATCCAACAATATTTCCACAATTTGAAGCCATAATTTCACCCACGCCGCAGTTAACGTCCTCCCGATATTGCGTAGAAAATCCTTCACCCTTTAGGCCAAAGGAAAAACATGTATTCACTCCTATTTTAATATTCTCACCGCAACGGAGATAAATCCTCAACACTTACTCAGAGCCAGTGTCACGTTTTCCACTTTGTCCAATACCACGTGCTTTATGCTATAGCTAATATTATATTCGTGTGTATTATTTTGCCATCTGCAAGGTTGTTTCCATACAAAGTCGAGTCCCGATTGAAATTTGTTAACTTGTTACTGAGGAAAATTCTTGTACGAGAAACTCGTGTTTATCTCGTTAGCTTTATTGACTATGAATACGGAAAGTTTGCGAAGGAAGTTACGGCGTGAAATAATTGTCACGAGAAAACTTTGATACCTGTTATTCCTATCTTTTATATAGACTGGCACAAGTTCCAGGATCATTAGTGAAGAGAAAATACACCGTGAAATTAATACCAGGTATGATCTTGATAGGTAGACTTTTGACTAAACTATTTTTTAAACTTTACCCTGAATTATGAGAGGGCATCTAAAAATAAAAATTCAAAATTTGGACCTCAAGGGAGTTAGGGTCATCATAGCAAAATAGGACGCCAACTTAGTCAATTTACTTAAAACTAGTTTTTGATCAAATTGTTACATCAAGGATAATTTGACTCTTCATGAAGGTTAATGTGCTTTATCTGGCACGACTTTACTCTTCACCTGCTGATCATGATCTAAGTGCCTTCTTTTATGTCTTTAGGTACTCATAAATACAAGTAGATCTTCTAAATAGCAAGTGGAACATAAAAAGTACATAGTTAAATTACGTCACCCGTAAGTAAATAAATACTTACAGACATCAAACCTCCAAAGTCCTGGCTTTGACTCAGGTCTATTGTCCTTCAATTGTTTGTCTGCATATTCATAACTGCACGACACATGTAAAGTGTTTGCTCAAAAATTGTTTTGTTGTTTTTTTAACTATGTAGTTTAAAAGGCGAGTAAGGTTAAGATACGTGTTTGGTTGCTTTGAATCTTTGCTAAGACAGCCAGTTGTACACAAGCTCCAGTACTTGTTTGTTTAACCAGCTTGGTACCGAGTCCGAAACTTGTTCATTCGAAACGGATTGAGAGAATTCAACACCCGGGGGATGAATTCGTCTTTTGATCCTCCAGCGCTCTGTCGAAGTTTGTAGTTATTTATCTAAGATAGATTGCGCAGCTGCTGTATTTGAATCATCATTAATTTGATCAGATCTAATATTTGATCTTGGTTTGATCAAACAGTTATCCAGAGCACTGGATTGTGCCTAATATAATTGACAGTTTAACTTGTAGGGGTAATAGTGACATCATTTTTTGTCGGTTCATCAAATCGTTTGGCCTTTCATGAGAACCGTTTTCACTGTCTCGCTAACGCTATCCTAAAATCAGAACGTCTCGATGGCAATGGCTCAATTATAATTCGCCCAGTTCAAACTCTTTTTTTTTTTAAATCAACTGTTTGTTTATTTGCCTTTTGCTCTTTATTGCACCGAATTGCTACATTGTGGACTCTACTCTCATTTTGTGTTATGTAGTGCATCGAATTTCTACATGGTGGACTGATACATTTGTGTTATGTAGCAAACAATATAAATCCCTAAAACAATCGCATACAGCTTCGCCTGCACGAGCAAGCACTCGTTAAACACATTCAATATTTACCACCCGATGCCCGCTGTTCCTATATTGGTTTCGCTCTTGCTTCGAGCGCGAGTGCAAAGCAAGCATTTCTTATTTTTAAAACCCTGCTTTTTATCTTAGTTAATAGTAGAATACAAATATCACTAAACGTTCAGGGAAAACCACTGTACTGATTACAACGGATCATTTCATTGTGTAGCGTTTGCGTAAATGTTAGAAAACAATATAAATCTGACTGAATGGTTACTTGGTCTTTTTTTTTGTGAAATGAACTTTACTTGCCACCTCTTTTTAGCATATTTGGTTTAATTACTACGAGGTATATTGTTTTTTTTTTTAAATAAAACCCATGGTTCCTTAAACTTGCATTCGGCAAGCCTAGTGATCAAATCGATATTCACTATTTGCAACGTCAGGCTCATTTTATTTGGGAAGTGAACAAAGTAAAGATAGGGCAAATCGTTTGTTTTTCAATGTGTAAGATTTCATTAATCAAAAGAGTCTTTTAAATAGTATAAAAACACGAACAGAATGGCTACTATTCAAAATCTCTTTTTTTTACCGGCCCATATATTATGCACTATGCAATATCACAAACAGCCGTTCAAACATGATGTAATCGTTGGAGCGCGAAAAGCCCCGTTCATTGTTTCGCCGCAGCGAGCCGGCCCCGCGGCGCCACTGTCGCTCGCACGTGATGCATGCGCGCGCAGGTCCCAGACGCGCCGCCGCCGCGCGACAGCCTCCCGCGCATAACTGACAACTGTTCGCTTATCAGGACTTGACGTGTGTGAATAAAAGTGAAATTAATTTTGTGCTGAATTATTTTTTTGTTCATGTTTGGAAACTTTTGGTGTGACAGCATGTTCCTTGAGGTTTGTTGTGATCTTTTTGTTTCAAGTTACTCTTAAGTTAACCTCGCACTTGACTTTTGCATGTTTAGAGGTGACATTGTTATTTTTTGTGTTTTCATTTACAAACTTAATGTTTTGTACTAAGCTAACATCGTCTTATGTATCCTAACTTTTGGCTTGAAGCATAAGCAAGAAAACATAACAACTACCATAATCAAAACATCTAAATCCATTAATTTACTAATCTTGTACTAGTTTATTGAACACAACTCCAAAGATTAATTTCAGCAAATTAAACACGATTAGGAAGCAGTACAAATCTCAATATCGTTAAAAGAACTATTAAAGTAAAATCAAAGGGAGTTTAACCGTGTTTCCAAAACGTTATTTTGAACAAAAGCTTCGCTGGCTTTGTGCCTAAGGATTCGTAATTACATTTCCATCTCTAACAAAAGTATAGAGGCCAACCCATTCCACCGAATAACATATTTCTAACGGATTTCATTGAACTTTTCATTTATTCAACAATAGATGAATAATGAAAACCAAATGAAACGTTTTACCATTATTGACATAAATTTATTTAAAACAAGGTGAACACCGCGTTAAATGTCACGAGGAGAATTTCTCCATTTTTTGGAATGCCTTATAACTATTTACTTCGTTTCGAAAACTGCGAAAACTACAAATCAACATTTACTTTTATCATATTTTATAATCTAAAATGTATGAAACAAGGAGATAGTAATATCATCTCCCATAATTTACTTACATAACAATTCAGTTCAAAATACGTTCAGGTATAGTAACTTATTATTTTTCAGAAAAGTGCTTTAGTCTAGGTGACATATCAAACTAGAAATCAAAAAGCATGATTTACTTCGTATTGAGCAAAAGTAAATCAATGGAACGGTGGTTTACAAAATATTTGCTGTTGGTAAACTGGCACAATTTAGTTTTTTCTCAGGCGATTCAAAGATTGCAGTTATCTTAACAGATAAGGTTGGCGCCTTTTACTTTTTATAACAGGATGTACTGAACAGAACATCTCAACTCGTTGTTATTTTTTATAAATATTACTAAGGTAAATATTACCTTTAAATCTATGTAGAAGGAAAAAAACTTCAGTTGAGGTTAAACCGTTTCTTTAGCTTGTTTTTGTTGACTAGATCGACAATCCTTTGACTGTACAGGAAAAGTTATATTCTAGGAATCTATCAGAACTCTTTGTTAACAAACAGGATGTGTTTTCTTTTTTCTTTAATTAAAACCGTCAATTCGTGTTACACTATTTGTAATACTCGTAGTTACCAGGTACCTATTCAGTATTTTCATTAAATCCGTCTTCAGTAAATACACTTTATCTTACGTAGGCACCATCGTTATTCTTAATAATACATGGACTTAGAGACACTGCTTGTCATCTTGTATGTCATTACTTTGTAAACAATAGAATGTAAATTAGTTAGGTAGTATTCTTGTTGAAGTGAACTCAGTAACAAACAAATCTTCCGATGTTATTATAATGAGATGTAAAAATAGTATTTTAATAACAAGAAATGGTCAACTGATTCGGTGGAAATAACAAAAACTTTATTTTCATTAAGTTGTATAACATTAAATGCATTAGATTGTAAATAACTTTAGTTGGTAATATCTGCATAATAATATGGCTTAAGGTGCTTATTGCAGAAAATCTGATCAAATCAGAAAGAAATTACAGATTACCACTTACCATGACTTGAAATGATAAATTCAATCGTGAAACGTTCTTGGTCAATCATAAAAGAAAGTACCTACACCGCAAACAATAATCACCTACTTGCTAACAAACTAAATAAAACGAATACAATAGGGACACCGTGAAGTAGTTTCGTATTCAGAATCCTCCTAGGCCCATGGACTGAAGATTGATGGTAGACCATGACGAACAAAAACTGTCGCACTTAGATCTTGATAGACGATGTCACTGCACAAGCTATCGACAGTATAGGTAAATTAGTAATTTTGATTATCTTGATGTAACATCTTCCAAATATTTATAAGGCAGACATATTTTGAAAATGAAAATAATCACATATTATTGAGAATCAGATTGCCTATAAAGCTAAATAAAACACCAAATTTAAATTGATGACGTACCTAAAACATATTGTTGTTTTTGAAACTTAAGAAGGTATGAGTCAGTGTTCGTATTGTCGAGTTCACTAAATGCCGATTTACACTTAAATATGTTATAGTTATGTGTGTATTGTGTAGCTTTTATACTTCTCTGTTTCATTGAAACATTTTAGTTAGAGCCTGAACATAGACAAACATAGATGTAAACATAGATACCTATGTGTGTTGTAATTCAATATAAACTGTGGCAAAGCTCACTCGAAAAAAAAAACAGATGGGTCTAAATATTAAGACCTTATTAATGATTTTAACCTTCAGAGTTACAACGGGTCTTATTAGAACGGTGTTCATAATTTCGATTCTAAAATCTTAACACTGCTGTTCTTTGATAGAACAGTGACCTTACGATTTCACGCAGTTGTTGGTGAAAATTGCTTATGTATAATGTGTATCAAGTTACAAGAAGCTTTACCAGTAGCCAGTCATAACTCAAAGTAGCGATTTAGTCGCGGTACAGCATCGATCACGCAAAGAAGAAGATCGATCGCGATTGTATCGATCGATCGAATCGATACAAATACTTGTTGATGCAGTAACGCGCATTTGTATCGCTACAAGAAGTCACAACATACTCGTATTAAGGACTCAATCCCCATTACTGATTATTTTTGTAAAGTTCTAGTTCACGGTCGATTTTTCCTACTTTGGAACACCATTATATGATGAGATTGCACCACTTTCCTTGTAACATATCATTCGGTAAATACCTAATAAAGTTGTGTAACTGATACTCAAGAAATGTATACGCGAGTAAAATCCATAAGGATGGCAGGGTCCACTTTCCCCGCAACATGTAATTAAGTTCCCTATTAGCCTACGAACGTGTTTGGTTCATAAATACGAATGCATTAGAGCATTACCTGCAATAAATGAATTATGATGCAACTGGCGACTTCAAAATCGACGTGTCACAAATATTTACTGCCATAACAGTTGTCGAAACGCTAACGAAGAAATTGAAACAAAAATTTAAGGTATTGAAATGTTGGCATTGTTTCGCCGGTACTTTCATCCCGCGATGTTACAAACTACACATGTAGTCGTAGAAAAGCTAATTTTTTACTATCTTCAACTAATTAAGTATACTAGAAATAAGTAAATGAGAGTTTCACTGTCTAGGTAAAGTCATCATTTAAGCCATCACTGCACGGATATCCTAGCATTAAAAATGCTTGACCTTTAACTACTTGACCGCACCAGCGTTTTCAAATCACACCTCTCTGCTGAAGTTAATTTCTTGCAACTCTTGAGCTATGCGCCAAGTAAAGTTTAAGTTCGTACCTTATTTTTGAAGTCGCCAGTCTCACTACGATTCGAAATTACTACGATTTACTGCCGAGCAGTACTACACATGTTGATGTGGAATTTCGATGGAGCGAAAAGTTTATTTCACGCTCAGGAATAATTTCATTCTCTAATTAGTGCTGAGAAGACATCCAGTTTTAATAAAGACGTCTGCCGTCGCGCCTTACGTGGGCACGACATCTTTATTATCTGTCGATTAAATCATTTAATTAACACATCATTTTAACACATAATACGTCGATTACGCCTCGAGGATACATAATTGAGATGAAAATCAGGATAATTACATTTAGATTATACAACAGAGTAAACTTGCAAAAAAAGAAAATTTCAATCCAATTAGAATATCTGTGTTACTGTGTTTTTTTATTTCTACGCTTTAATAATAAATGTAACGATGTTCAAGGGGTTTTATCAGTGGGTACTTCTCCGTTCTAGGATGGGCCGTCATTAGTCTAGTTACACTTGCAGAGGCGAATACAAATAATCAAAATGAATTAAGTCTGTAATAATTACTCTGTTCTAAATGATGGGACTGACTCGAATAAATTGAGGACAAATAAGATTCCGGCGACCCTGCACTTACAAGAAAACAATAACTGCGTGCTTTAAGTTTTAATGTTCAGTTTATTATCTGACCTCACTAGCATATATGAGTATAACCATGATGTCATAAGATCAAGAACAACCGACACAAGGTAAAAAAGCAACCTTTTGGCTCGAGGGGGGCGGCAACGTGACTGCCTCAAATTGAAGCCATCTACCTTATAAATAGCTTACATTGCTTAAATTACTTTGAGAGATACGAAATACACTTTTTCCACAACAAAAGACGAAATATTGAGGAAAAAAGTTTGTGATGTTATGATTGTGAGCGTAAACATCTATTGTGGTAAACTTTTTGATAAGTCAAACCATATGTGCTATAGAAAAAGTTTTCACTTTCAAAATGATATTTCAATAAGTAGCTTCGTGGCATTGCTCGTACGTAAGTAAGTACTCATTACAAGGTTTTTTAATGTTATTCAATTAAGCAACCCGTCTGTAAATAGTAAATAAGTTGTAAAGTTGGCATTTACAGAGGTTACAACATTACACATTTGAAAGTTGTTTATTATTGTAGCAACACCTACTTGAGTTTTGTATCGGGTACCAGGCCGACCACCAAAATGTAAAATAAACTGATAACTTTGTCATATTTTATATGTTTTCACTCTGTTTTGCTACGATTTTTTTAAATACTATTTAACTCGTATATCTATTAATAGTAATATAAAAGTTTTTCACTGTTTTTAATTTCTGACAAAAAATATATAGAGCATTAGATTTTTTGTTTTTCAAAAATCTAAGTCTGAGTGGTTATGAATCCATTGGAAACAACTAATAAAAAAATATACTTTAACAGGTCCTTGATCTGAAAGATATACAAATTTTAATATCACCACAAAGGAATCTGACCCGAAAATCAACCCGCATAATTCGACACAGGGCACCGTTATCGCGACGAGATCAAACACGTTGTTTTGTGCGGAGACAATGCGACAGGAACTACGATTTGCGGACATGGAACACACGATGTTACAACCGGCGTAACTCTTAGCACATGCTAATAAGCTTGACTTTTGCATAAAGCGCAGTTTGACAACATTGCCGCTTGCCTAATTTGCAGCCCACTTCCCATATTGCACCCTTTGTCCAACGAGCTCGTATCGTTATAATTATCCTGACGTCATATGTTAATTCACTAAAAGCAGGTGCTTACATAGTCGCGGAAGAGCACTTATCTATTCGCTCTCTATTTTTAGTCTGTTACTCGATCAAAAAATGTTTAGGGCCAGAACAATGAATATGATTACCTAGCTTACATCTCGATATATATTTTATATTATAATGATCTCCTACGACAAAATTTACCCGAATAAGTATAGCTGATAAAGATAAAACATTGTAGACCTACTGTTGATTCTGATTGCACCGACTAGTTTTCAAAGTTTATCCTCCATAGTTTAATTAAAATAACTACTTCTTTGATTAAATTTTCCCTTCAATAACTCAACTTATAAGAAGCTTGGTAATAAACTTTGCCCGATTTCCAATCGAAGTCTGGCGAATTAACTTTGCCGACTTTCAGTCAGGTTTCCAATTGATTCATAAATTAGCCAATTTTCTGTAGGGTAAGCCCTTTATTTCCCAAAACACGCATCATGTGTGCAGTAGATTGTAATTACGCGATCCTGATGTCGGTAAAAGCAGGCACGTGTATGTTGAACGAAATACTGTCTCTGTGTTCTTTACGCTACGGTATTTTTTGATTAGGTTTGTGATGTTTATTTCCATTACTTTTGCGAATATAGGGCGTTTTTCTTTTTCTGATTTTATGATATTTTATGGTTTTTTTTTTCATTTCTACGTAGATATTCGTAAACAACTTGGTCGTAATCGATATTTCGAAATCATTCGTCTTAAGGAACATTGAATCTTTACTTCATAAATAGGATAGAATATACTCGTATCTACAAATAAAATAAAAAGTGTTTTGTTCGTGAAATAAGGTATCTTCCATATCACTTAAATGGGTTTAAAAGCGAGTCGATGTTTTAGAAAAGTGAACTTAAATTTGAGTGGCTTTATCAGAATTATCTAGATCTTATTCCTTCAAACTCTTCAAGAGGTAACACAATCTTGCTTGCAGAGGAGCAGTAAAAGCAGTCTTTACTTCTTACGTGACTATTTACTACACGCCCTAAATAAACCCAAAACAGTTTTAAATTTCACTCACAAACTTGCACTGTATTTGCAAATGAATCTCATTTGCCGTACAACATAATCAAGTCGTTAGGTGTGACACGCGAGCTGACTTTAAACTGAAGGGGCGAATTGGTACTGCACGTTGCAACATGAGAAATCAGCATACTAACCAGATAGTAATGTTTTTATTACGTAAAAAATACGGTCAAATACCTTTAAGGCATACTGTCACTAGTAGGAACCATACGTTCATTTGCATACTTACATTTTAATTGGGTAATAGCCACGATAAGTTTTGCAGTCGTTGCACCATGTGGAAAGCTGCTACAGATTTGGATATCAGTGCAGATAGTGGTGAAGAAACGTATGACGCAATTACCTATGTTATAATGTTAGTTGTTTTTTTTTACACTTTACATTTTAGTTTGGGCTATGCCCTGCAATGGAACAACATACTAATAATGATACCATTTTTTTTTTTTACATTTTCCTTGCAGTATCTTTACTAAAGATCCGAAATCCAGAAAAAGACATTCGGTCTTGGCATCGAGCGGGAATCGAACTATTGAGCTACCGAAACCATAAACAGACCGGCCGAATCTTTCTGGTATATTTTACCCTATGAGGCAGGGTGATTCCATTAATGTCAAGGACAGATACACATACCTTTAACACCAAAATAATGTGATTCCTAAGTCTGTTTCTACGTGGTGATATTATGTTTGTGTCTTGGTCACATTTCAATGCCACTCTTTAGTGTATATCTTTCTTTGCTTGATTAGAAGATACCAAGTACCTATTTGCAATAGGCACTTATATTTGACTCTCTGATTTGAACCGGCTCAAAACCAACACCCTCTGAATATATCCTCACATTATCCAGGCATGGTTGAATCTCTTGTGACAAAGACCACTCGAGTTCTCAAAGCAGACGTTATACGAGGATTATGGAGTGAGATTTCAACACAGCCTCGCGATATTTCGAGCCGCGAGATAGTTCGCGATACGACACGTCTACGTCACGTCTCCGATGCGCTATATAGTACAGATAACAGATAAGCCCTGTTTGCGCTGATCCATCTCGCGGAACGATAGCGTAGAAAGTGTCCAACTATTCAATTTCTGAGCTCTTCGCATTTACTGCAGTCATTATTTTGACGTTGAACGCTGATATAAACTTTCTGACAATTGTTTCGCTGTGGATTGAAATGACAGATTTTAACGATAAGACGAACGTAGATTCACCTGGTAAAGACCTGGAAATAATCATCATTCACCGCGTTGATGGCGAATGATCAACAGAGATATAAAAGGGCATACATGTTTAATAAAATGTCTCATTTTCAACACCTAATTCAGAAATGCTATTCAACAGCCAATATTCCTTCGCTTTGTCATTTCCAAATCTTCCGCTTAGTTTACCTCGTTTGTGTATTTTTGTGCATTGTTTGGTGAGCACGAGATTTTCCGATAAGCTGAATTTATCGGAAAAAGATGGTGTAATATCGCACTAGTATGTTTATCTTGATTACGCTTTGATTACCTATAGTAAATCGCCGGAGTTGCAAAGTTACAAGGCAAATTCAAAAGGTTTTCAGCTTCGATCTTATCATGGCTTTTATGGTAAATTTTTCGGTAAGTAACTATCACCGTGTGTTTGAATACATAAAACATTCAGAATCAGAATCAGAATCAGAAATATCTTTATTTAAATAGACCTGTTACAAGTGCTTTCAAATCGTCAAAAACTTAATCAAACAAACAAAAATACACTTAATAATAGACTTAAATACTATAATAGAAATAATAAATAAATACACAGTAGACAAACATAATGTGACTCAACCACCGGTGTCGGAAAGTTGTTTCTGTACTGAGAAGAACCGGCAAGAAACTCAGCAGTTACTCTTTTCAATATGTTCTGTACAACACATTACATTTTTGGTCGGACTAACTAGATAGCCGTCAAAAAACTCAGACAACCGTCTGAGTAGGTACTAGTTGTATAGCATAAATGAGTACACGTAAATGAACTTTCAGTATAATTAGAAGTCCCATTATATCTAGGATTTTAACATTGTGATCGTCAAAGAAAATATAATGAAATTATGAGTATCAAACTCAATTACTTAACAAGAAATAAAATGACAAAGAAATAATTACTTACAAGATTTTTTTGTTAATTACACCGATTAGTACAATTATAGTTAGAAAGACGACGATTGTTAAAATTGACAGATCTCATTATACCGCAGATTCCTTTCCACCGTTAGTTGAGTTGCAAAAAAAGCGAACATGTATCGTTCTTACAAGATGTTTGTAATTCTAATCTCGTCGAAGACAGCCATGTTAAACATAAGTACTTGAATGCGGCAAATGATGCGTGAATCATTTGAAATGGTCGAGAGCACTATTTGATCTATTTATCCGATGACTGTTACAGGCTGGGAGATGTTTGTTATTGATTTGTCTGTAGTACCTTCTTGTCAGACGGTAACGTAGTTTATGACTAGTGTGGTCAAACCATCGATAGTTTATATCGAAAAATTGTAAGAATGTTGATCGTAGATTCTACGATATTAAAAAAAATGGTGTACAGTCAACAGCACATCAGGTTACCCCATTTCCGTTTTTTCTCTCGCTCTTGCCAAATGACATTTGTTCGCGATAGAGCGAGGAGGACTGACCGGAAATGGGTAGCGTGATGTGCCGGCCACCGTACCTACTATTGATCATGAAGCAACATCAACTTTAAAATAATTGATATATTTAGTACCTATAAGTATGTAGGTAGTATAAGTCAATCTGAAACATCAACCCAATCGGTGTGACAAAGCCGTCAACGTTTTTTTATTTTCAAGTTTGCGGCTTAACACAATTAGATACATTTGAGATCGTGTAAGGACTTTTAATCCTGGATATGTATAATGTACAATACATTTCTAATAAATAAATATATTTGAAAACAATTTGCCCAGTCTCAGAGCAGGCTTGACAGTATTGCCACAAAAATGCAATATCATTTTCCTCCAGCTGTGAATGCAACTTCAAGAGGTAGAGACATATTTTCTGCGTCACGGAATTCAATATGAAACGTCTTTTCTGCGAAAGCGTCCCTGAACGTTACATTATAACTTGCTAACATTTTATATTTTATTTAAAACTCATCGTGGTTGGCGTGGCCTTAGGATCTTTTCAAATTAGACAGGAGAGATAGGTTGGCACCGGACTGCTGGCTTGCGGGAGCAGTTAGAGTATCGGACTGCGACTGGACTGATAATTTTTATACAAAATTGAACGTCAACCATTTAAGTGGACCAGTACCAATTTGCAAATAATGCAACCGTCGACGAGCAGTTTGACACAAACGCACTAACTTACTAATAAAATTCGCACATGGCCGTCCCGTAACGCGAGTATGTTTAAAGAACTGAACTATCTTTCTGAACGATTTATTAATTAAGTCGACTAATAGTTGAACCGCCCTGAAAACAAATTAGAGCTACGAGTAGGTACCATCTTAATTTTCTTTTGAGCGAACATAACACTTCTCTTCCCTTCGCTTTACTCGTGTGACAGTCTCTGAATAGCAAAGCTGGAATTAGTCGGGAAGTTTGCAGATGTCCCGGGCAGAGTTCAGTAGCGCATCGCCCACAAAGGATGTATAAACTTGCAGGGAATCAAAATACATTAAGTTTAAGAATAAGAATAGAATAATAAGAATAAAATAAGTTTATTTGGCACAAGACAAGAATACAAAAATGCAATAAAATTAAAATACAAAAAACTTAATAGGTACAAAATACTAACTAATTAATTAAAGTGCCAAATAGGCCTTCGCTCAGCATATTGTCGAAGCGGAACGCTACGACCCTGGTCTTCTGCGAATACCATAACGGTCAAATGACACAAAAGTATACCGCACTAAAAAATAATTTAATAGTCAAATGGCACAGAGGCAAGTCTGTGGAGTTTAATGGTCAAATGGCACAAAGACAAGTATGCTGCACTGAAAAACAGTTTAACTGTAAAATGCACGAACACACACAATCGAAACATGTGTAACCTCTACTCGTACTTACTTATTGTTTCAGAAGTTTTTGAATAAACCTGAATACTTAGCCGCTTTTTTCCTACATGCATGTCCCTTTTGCCTCCCAGAGATTTTGTGTAAATTAGATAAAAAAAACGTGATACTAATTACAACCCCTAAGAAGATCTTAATCAATCGCGAATTAGGTTATGACCATAATCCACTAACACGTTAAATACATACAGTCTGACAATGATTCATTTACTGAGTATCGACTCTCAGTACAGTATCTAAAACAAAAGGCAAATGATACAGATATTCAGAATTTATTGCCTGTCCGCCTAGATAATTAAATGACTTGGCTCTTCGAAGCACGAAACGATTCGATTAGAGGTTTTATCTTTCAACGCTGAAGATTTATGGATTTACTATATTTATGCTGCTAAGTATAGGTTGCCCCAATTCATAGCTAAAATCTTAAGAAAATATGTGAAATTAATAAACATTAACCTGCTTATTTATAAAAAAGAACGCAACGCTAAAGCATTCAGTAAGCTATTGACGTGTTTTGTCACTTACTCGCAAATGGAGACAGCAACATAATGAAAGGGACAAAGTGTTACAAAAGTTAACGGGGTTAAAGAGCGCTGTATACGTTTTTATGAATAAGGGGCTGTATTTTTAAACGTCACAAAGTTCGTCTACTTACTGCTTAATTTGTGGTATAACAAACAATCTCTTTTAATTAAACTGACTGACTTCTATAGGCAGGCCAGTTGTGTCGTAGACAGCGGCGGTAGCAATCAGTGTTCAATAAACCGATGATGAGAGCAAAATCCTGTGCGGTAATATTTTACTTAGTTAAGTGTGTATTTAAACATATTTAACTTATTTTGGGCTCAGATGATCTTAAGAAACAAAAACCTTACTAAGGAATTTCTTGATGAAAATGAAAATACTTTAAAGTCTATACTTACTACTACGCACATAATAATAACACAATAATAACAAAAACCTTACCAAGGAGTTTCTTGGTGAAAATGAAAATACTTGAAAGTCTCTACTTACTACTATGCACATAATAATAACACTGATTGCCATCATTTAAATTAATGAAAAAAAAACTTGAAACTTTAGAGGATGCAACACTTTCTACTTTAGAATGAGATTAGTAGCAAATGTAAAAAGTTGAGATTTTCACAACTTGAAACGACTGCCACTATGTCGTGTCGTGTAACTGCAGTCGTGAAAATTTTAACGACCGTAAATTCACAACATGCTTTAAAATTTATTAGGAATGGCTGTTGACAACTTTAATGCATTTACTTTATCCTGAACTACTCGTATAATGCCTGCTTGCTGTCTGCCACAGTCTACAAAACTAATGACAAACTACCTACTTCGCCAAGTTGTTTTTATTTGAGCTATTTTACTTTTTGACTTTATTGATACTATTGTTGAATAGATATTTGAAGCTTCTAAAATGCTTCTAAATATGTTCACCTTAATTTTTCAGTTTTTCAGAAAGCATGTTAAGCTGTTGGTCCTGGTTGACGTCGCTAGATGTCAGTCGTTAAGCCTAGTCAGACGCCTTAGGGCGGCTTGATAACATCTGTCATTAAAGTTGCTAACTAACCTTACACCCCTTCAATAATCCGCACTGAGCCCGCGTGTTGGAGTATGGCTCGTTCCATCTCATAGTTGAGGTGAGGCCTGTGCCCAGTAGTGGGATGTATGTAGGCCGGACGTATGTAGCTTTTGTATTTTTTTCAGTGTATGTAACACCCAACCACGTTGGAATCCAGTAATTATTGCTCGGATACATTGGTATTGTTTGTTGATGGCAAAGATCCAAAACGAAACATTGTATCGTTTACGTGGTGTTTAAACGTTAATGTTTACTTATTCTTCTAAAAAAGTTGGCATTCGGGATTCAAATCTTCTGATCACGACCATGAGTTATAAGAAGCTTACATAGGCATTTTGCAAACTTTGTTTACGTAAAATACAAGGTTTATTATTCATTTATTTATTTATTTATTCTTTATTGCACATAAAAAAGTACAAATGGCGGACTTAATGCCAGGAGGCAGTTTTAAGGGCGGGCGCCCCTAAATAAATTAGGTGAGGTAACATGTCGTGAGATTTTCATAGGCTCCCAAAAGGCCATGCACGCATCACAAATGTACCTCTACACCCGTTTGCACTCCCATCTTTAGGCTAATGTGATAGCCAGGATAGCCTGATTGAATTTAGTGTATTTGAGCATTAGATAACAACATTACAATACTAAAATACAATGTGTATTAACACACCCTGAACAGAAGTCATTAAAATAAAGATAAGTTGTATTTGAAAACGAAGAAGTAATTTTCATAAATTATTATGCTATTCTGTAGATATAATAGTGCTCGTTAAAATCGCACAGCATTTTGAGGCTGACAGCAAAACCGCCCTAAATTAAATAACATCTGCATTGCAGATTTCCCGCGTAAACAAATTAAAAAGCAATGAGAATAAAACAGGCCAAGACACATTGAAAAAAACTTCCAAAGAATGCAATCGTTTACTTTTACGCGAAGAAGGTTGCCTTCGTCGTTCGATTCGTAGAATCGACTTAAGAAAATAAAAAATGGTCAAGCGCGAGGCGGTTTAAGCACAGAGGGTTATCCGACTGATACGAAATATCTGTCCGAAAAACTGTTTTCTGTACTTTAAGATTGCCCAAAATTGTTACAAAATAATAGAGCATAAACAGTGTGTGTGTATTTGTACGAATGTCATAAAGAGTTAAACTTTGTAAATATTGGAACGAATAAACTTAAAAAACTACTCAAACGATTTTAAAATTAACCATTACAATTCTGAATTGTTGATGAGTAACAGGCTATAATTAAAACTAGAAAATATAAGCGATTATGCGTTCCGAAATAATTAGCTGCAGAAGATAAGAACCTTTTCAACCGTAGTACGGAACCCTGAACAAATCTTTCGTCAGCTGTTTTCCTGCCGAAGTGCCGACCTTATCACTCTGTTGTGAACTGCGGCAGTGGAGCCCGCGACTCAATAAAATCCGATCATGCGGGCAATTCATCAATTATTCACGGTAATCAGGTTAAGCAGTATCATTTAAAGGTCTTGAAAATATTTACTGAAACGATGAACTTTAATTTTAAGGTCAAAGCCAAATTGCTTTGTTGTGTCTTTTGAAATTGCTGAAGTAATTAGCATGTCTTACTTACAATCAAACTCACTTCTCACCACAGAGTAGGCAGAGACCACATCTTTTCACTTGGTACAATGCTGACACACGTCTTGCGCTTCTTCCACTCTCATTAATTATTTCAAACACGCTCTTCGTTTAAGGCTAAGTAGGTACTCTCGACTGTTGTCTGAGAACTTTTTGAACTTGTCCAACTTCTAACATATTTAAGTTAATTGTTTTTGAGTTATGGCTATGTTTGATTAAGATTGCTATGATACGGCGTCTTTAAGGATGTGTTACTCTACATTAATTAGTAATAAAGTAGTAATGATGATTACATTCATAATTGCATAACTTGAAAACAAAAAGAAACCTATTTTTGGCAAATCGCACTACTATACTACAGTAACGAGGTAGTTAAACCGAAATACAAGGACAATTTTGTGCAACTAGACACAGTTAAAGTTATTTCGAATGCAGTCTTACCTAAAGTCGTACAATATAAAAATTAAGTAATAATTACTAAGTTACAACCAAAGAATCACTCCAAGAGCATGACGAATTGCATTTTAAGTCAAAGACCTCCAACATAATTCAATCAATCTAATAGGTTTGGGTTTTTACGTATTTTACGGTCATTGAATTGTGATTAGTTTTTACACAAAAATATTAATAAAAACTGCTGTAGCTATACATTGAACGGCATTTAGCTACTTAAAATTAAGATTCAGGTATGGTTGAAGGACCCAGGGTAACGTTTTTTAAACCAAAACAATATCTAGTTAACCTTCATTCGTAAGCTATGTCATCTAGCGTTAAATAGTAGATTATTAACCGAGGGGATAAAGCAGTGTCTTCTTTCGCGGGTGACGATTCAAATCGCGAGCATAACGAAGGACTCGATGTTTACTCCCGAGCGTAGCGAGGGTGTTAAAAACTTAAATCACGAGCGAAGCGAGGGATTTAAGACGAGTCCTGAGTGAAGCGAGGGATTTAAGTTCACCCAAGACAAAGACAGCTTTATCACCGAGGAAAATACTCTACTTTTCGTACCATTTGCGAAAAAAATATTTACTATTTATTTATTATAAACAACATACATAAACATACAAACTAAATTATGTCCCGCGAAACTGCAGAACAATTTTGACTGCAGGATCAGTGATTCTTTAATTATACTATTTTACAATAAATATCAGGACTAAGAATTTTCAAACACACATTAAATGCCTTCAAACACACCCTTTTTTCTATTTTATCACATAATACTGGCAGGTCACAAATAAAGAATTAAAACTTCTAATTCAAATTAGCGCTCGAAAACCTCGGTAAGTATTCCAAATTTAAATCACATTCTCTCCCTAGAGGATGAATGAAATTCAGTACAATTTTCTTTCCCTGTTTTCAACAGATTAAAAATGACTATTGTTATGTTCTCTTTTTGCGGGCTAGAATGTCACTTTTTTGAGCAAGTGGTACGAAATAGTACATTGTTATCCTAGGGGTGAAAGTAACTTATTTAGGCCCGAGACGGGGTTTGGCGCCCGGAACGAAGTGAGGGCGCCAATAGTTCGAGGGACTAAATAAGTCTTTCACCCGAGGTAAACACTGTGCTTTTCATTATGAATACAAGGAAAGTAAAAATAAAACATGAATTAGCCAAAGAAAAAGATTTAAAAATAAATGAAGATCGAATTGGCGCTATCCCGCCTATTTTGTTTGTTTTTTTTTCTGTGGCGGGCCCACTATTCAGCCATTATTTTTTATTTTTTTCATTGGAAAAATGGTAAATATTTTGCTCTAAGCTTAGTTATTTTGAAGAAATTGTTGAAACTGAATTATAATAAAGTTATTTATAAAATATACATTCTCTAATCAATACTTGACTTTAAGTTATTTCAATTTTACATCGTGGCTGTATAGAAAGTTGGAACATGGTTCAATAGATATGTGAAAAATAACTAAGTTTTTTTTTAATAATTTGGCAGATGTCAGTTGAAAGTGATTCTCCCTAGGGATGAAAAGTATTACTTTCAGCCCGCTTCTCAGGTCAGTAATGACCTACTTTCAGAGTATGAGTAATGAAAAATAAATTACGTACTTGCTCTCTCATATTATATAAGCTCCTGTACTAAATCAGTCAAAAAAATTGTATGCGACAGCTTCTTCTAGAAACAGCAAAAAACACATCTCACTTACGGAACTCGGGTGCGCAAATCTCACTCACGCTTTTTACATGATTGCGTATGTAACAAAATGTCCATTGCATTGCATTACAAGAAGTGAGGTGTCATATCATACAGGTGTTGAAAGCGAAGTTGCGTCTACATTACATTAAACCGGTGGATATAATAATTATTTCATATTCTTACTTAGGCACTTTAAAATTAAAAGCCACTTTATAGTAAGACACTTGCGATGGCGAAACTTCTACCCGCAACTTATCAAGCCCATTAGAACCATGACAAACTGTATAGAAATAGTTACAGCGATTTTGAACCATTTCGTCATAGAAATAAGGGTTATGGCTTCTGTCGTGTTAACTTCAGTAGCGTAACGCATAATTTCATTCCTTGCGGTAATGAAGTTTGGTGCCGTAAAATATTTACCTGAAATAAAGGCAGAGCCAAATTATGGATGCTCGTTAATTAAATAATATTCAATGAAGGTTGTTGGTGCTACAACTATTAACTTCGCAAACTTGATCATTTTGAAAAGGGCTGATTCAATGAAGAATTTTTATATATTTTTGTTTTCCAAGCGGATTTAGGGTCATTCGACATTTGACTTCTTTTTTTTAGGATATAGATAGATAACATAATAATATTACTTAAAATAAATCTTAATAAATAAATCTACTTAAAAACTAAAAAACCAACTTTGTAAAGACCGTTAGAAAACAACTGTAAATGTATCCTTATTTCCCACACAATTAAGCAATTAGGCAGCAATCATGATTGTTTTGGAAAATGAATAGGTTCATCGTGAGAAGTATTCACTTGAAGCTTAACGTGTTCTTTACATGTTGTTATTGTGGATAAAACGCCAACTTGGATAAAGGTTCCCAGTTTCGATGCGGATTAACCCTTAAGCTGGCAATGGTTTAATCAATACGATACTTTGAATCTAACTCACGTAGCTAATTTAACATTGGTAAATCATGTTATTAAGTAGTACAGTCAGCCAAATATGTGGTCTACCACTCTACGGTTGAAATTCGTTTGAACGTCATGAAACAACGAGGTCAATTTTTCCCTGGCAATAAGTTTGTGTCAGTGACTATTGGTCTCTTTGTCATTTATGATTTAATGTCATTTCAAGTGTCAACTTTGAATTATCAGTGTTAAAGATTGTAATATTTCATTGACGGAAACACTTGACAGTAAAATGGTCAGTGAGACTTTCTTTTTCAGTAGTAATAAGTCTCCCTTCAAAAAGATCTATATGGTTTTAGTTGAGCAAAATAGATTATTACATTTAATGAGGTTAAACTAAGTCACAAAGTCACCCAATGACGTCAAATGACAGGCATCTCAGATAACAGACAAAACGTCATAACATAATTGTGCATGACGTGTTAAACTCTGTTAGAAAAGTCAACCTTAGCGATCGTTGCATCTCGCAGAAACTTTTGTCAAAAGTGGTAGACCACTTTCTTGGCTGACTGTACCTATGTAGTGGTACAAGATACGTAGAAGTAGATAGTAGTAGAAGTTTTCGAGATTCAAACAGCAAGAGCAACATTGCAATCATCTAAATACTCTTCAAACATTTAAAATTATTACATTCTTACTTCATCATTGAAACTCCAGATCGGCATTAAAGTTGGTAAGTAGGTACCGGCTGCCGCTTGGGAACAAATTTTCAACACGGATTTCGTTATTTAAATTCAAATCTATTTTTATCTATTTCCGGAACCACCGCTGTGAAACCCAAAACACTTGCCCAGCTTTTGCTGAAAGATGTAACAGATATGATACACCAGTGTCAATATTCAAGTCCCAGCACATATTTCAAGCGTCTCAATACAAAAAACCACTAATAATAGCCCGCCGCGTTGTCGTGCGTGAATAATATTTAAGAGATGTTTATTTTCGGATCGTCTTTCGCTCTGTCATTAATACTTACCGGCTAAACGGTACGCAGTTTCTATCATGCTTGGGAGAGGTGCACTGAGATACATTGTATTACTCGTGTATATGATTATATTGACTCGTGTAAATGGTTTTTTCACGAAGAAGACACAGTTTAATTTTTTGTAATTTGAACTTAAAGATTTTTCATAAACTAAACGCATTCAACAATATTTTATCCCTTACCTACGAGTATTTAACATATGCTCAACACAGTAATGGGCGTTCGAAAACTTTACAGTCATATGGTAAACGAAATCACCGATGTGTTTTTTGTTCAAGTGAGATACGCAACGTGAATGATTGCGCTTGAAATGTTTTTACCGACTGCTTTTTATAAAAATAAATAAAAAATAGTTATTAGTTACCAATCTTTAATTAAATAGACTAAATATTGAGAAGGCACAGGGTTATTTTCGACAGCTTACTTAGGCTTTGTTTAGTAAAGGTGATATTTATTTAATTGAAATTTATTCATGTTGGCCTAAACATAATAATCCGATAAACTGAAATTCAAATGTCCAAAGCCAATTCAAGCTACTTTCAGTAGTATTACAATAACCGATTTTAAGTTTCCGCGTAGCAGTTGTAGAATATGACAAACTAACGCTGTTCTTAGAAGAGGTCAGAATTTATACCTTTGGTATTTTCTAGAAACCTTTTTCACTACGGATTTCCAATATTCTAAAAGTTAATCGAGCACAGATCCTTGCTGGATTTGAAGAAACTAATCCGTCATGTTCAGAAGGGACTTCAATTCATATTTCCGTAGCCAATGCAAGCTTCTATTGATGATATTATAACATTATCTGATATTTGTTTTTGTAGATTTTTCTGTAGATGGCGTCACAGAGAAATGCGTTAGGTACTTAACGCTGGCCTTAATTAAAGGTCAATGAAAAATGTGCTTGATTTTTTCATAAAACTCTATAACTAAAGTAAACAAGCCTTTGTCTTGACTAACTTTTAAAGTGGTTTACTTACTGTCAATCGCAAATGTAGTTACATTTCCAATGACAATCCTCCTCGCCCAGTTTGAACTAAAATTCATATCTCCGAAGTCAATGCAAGCTGCTATCGGTGATACTACGATATCTAAGCGATCGCGGTCGGGGACGGCACCAACAGTATCTGGAGATAAAGTACGAGTATACTGCTGCAACTGGCTCTTGCAGTTCCGACAGATGTTCGGAAGGATAGATACGATGTTGTTCAGGTTATCTGTTTTGCTAATTTGTTCAAATAAGTTGGTGTTGGTGGATTGTATTTTATTCTAATTCTAATTATTATCTGTTCCAAACATATGTCTACATTATCTTATACATTGAATCAACTTAATATCTATATGTCGGCAGTTATGGTCTATTAGAGCGAGGCAATTTTATGTACTTCTGATAGACATTGTCCTATAAATTGGCATATTATGTCCACGGACCTGTTAAAAGCGCCATAATAATAGCAATTAACTGTAGAAATAGTCTACTTGTCTCTTACGTATCAGTACTCGTTAACGTTGGTAACTAAAGAAGAGATCTTGTAGATTAAAAACGAATCCTACTACCATTCTGCTAATGATCACCATTAAATACTGGCATAATTTCTATTACAAGTGTGTTCACAAATAGTAACGGACACCAGCATTTACGCGGCGCGATAAGTGGATAATAATGGAATGTTCATGCCATTACACATCGCAACTGGGGTGTCACGGCCTGAAGAAAGCGGATGCTGGTGAGAGTTATGCATTCATGTTTGATGGCAATCATTCATTGGTTGATTCCAACCATACCTTCAACCAACCATCAGAATGATGTGTGGTTACAAGATGACTTTTCAAGCCCCTGACGTAGCCATCAGCTTAACCTGCCTTCCGAAGGGTAGATATCGAAATAAAACTATCGGTACAACGAATAAGTCTCGACTTTTTTCCGACTTAAGGACTTACGTCCGACTGCCATCTCCCAATAATGTTACTTAAATATTAGGGGTGGAGAGCGACCACATTATCCGGTAAAGCTGTGTAAGCAAAACTTAGGCAAACAGCTAGTCAATTCAAAAAAATTGAGGATTTGATAGCCTCTGTTGGGATATTTTGGAGCGTTGATATTGAGCGCATACTCAAAATATACTTACCCTGCAGATACGTATTATGTTAGCTTTCTCTAAACATAGGTGACGGGAAATATTCAGTCAACTGACTGAAGATGAAATTTAAAACAGATTAGCAAATCTGTATCTATTTCATACATAACGGATAGCAAGTGAAACACTAATTAGAACCGATAGAATACCAGCGATGAACGACCACGTTTGTTTACATTTCCTCGTCGCGACTTTATCTGTTTCGTGTCTAGAAATAAAATCTGACATTGGATTACGAAAGTTCTATCTTCGCGGAGTCTAAAATTAAAATGTCGGCAAGACGCCTGAGTAAAGAACGGTTTAATTAGTCTCCTTACAAACACGTTTTGACAAGCACAATATAAAAAATCTTGCAGAAAAAATTAACCAATTATGCCACGTAATTAAGACTTAATTGAGATTTCATAATTGAGGCATACAGTAAAATATGCAGCTAGAAAAATTCACGCACAATATATTAACAGAACGTGGCAGGAAATATCACATAACAAGAAAATGATGAATAAAACACACCACACTCGCTCTCCATTGTGATTAACTGGGATAAACATAAATAACGTTAATTAAATCCAATTGGCTAACAATAGCTTAATTGGTCACTGAAATAGTATGTTGCGTCGACTTTATCGAAAAGAATTATGGAACTATTATTTAAGATCATTAATATTCCGGATATCACGAACTCGACAGAAGTCACGAACGCCTTCAATGGAAAAATATTACAATACAAGAACCAAAGCGTTAAGCATAATAAGTACGCAAAGAAAGCTACGTATTCTAAAAATAAGGCATGGCAAAAACTGAAAAACTGGGTCAAATATTATGGTGATTAGGTTATTTTTCGCAGCTAGAGGACATAATATTTAGGGTGACAACATTATCGTATAAAGTTGTAAGCTTAAAATAGCAAATAAGTAATCCATCATAGACAGCCTTGACCCTGTCGGAAAACCACGATTCCATTCCAAAACCTATCAAAAATCTTCAGGCTGCTTTTGTGCGAAATTCCCAGCGTGGGAGGATTGCCAATTTTACAACCAAGCTCTACCAGAATCCAAACTGAATTTGCTACATAAAATTGGTGCTTAAAATCAAAAAGAAATGTGAATAACAAGTGCACATTTTCGGCAATGGAACTATCATTATCTCACTTATAACAGAACAGTATTTTATTCGTATTTTAAGACAATCACCTTAGAACATCAGTTCGCCGAAGACGCAATAAATACGAGATGAACGTGTTTATTCGATGTCTATTCATGTCACCTACAATGTTAGTGTGAATTATGTATCACTTTGTAAATTCACAGTAATATCACACAGAAGACGCACACCGCTTACTATGTATGTTATCCTGTTTAATGTTGCAAGTTCATTCGCTGCATTAGTTGCGAGAAGAGAAGCGATTTGAAGGCCTGCCACGAATTTACGAGTGAGTGCATTAGATAGGTTCCGGGCACTGCGACGTGTACTGAATATATGATAAGAGTTCCTTGCTGAAGGGCAGAATGATGTAAGATATAAAAGCAAAGATGTGCCGAAAATAGGGGTTTTACTATCTATTTAAGTTCAGTTTTTTTCGTTAATAAACGTTTTTCGTTGGTAACTTGGCCAGAAGTTAGATGTTCTTCGTGTAAGGCGTCATAGTCAGTTGGATTATTTATTGATTTGTGATGAAAAGTAAAATTCAAATAAAGTTTGGTGAAACTAAAAATATTTCATATCTCATTTTTATACGTAACTAGATAGTTAAATATTATGATGTGTACAAAACAAACAATGTTATGTCAGGATATTAAAATCTCGGTCACATAACGTTAGTCGCTGCGGTCAGAATTGGGAAAACGGATGCAGGCACACAGCGTGGAAAACTGCACTTCCTTTTTTTAATAGGCCATTGTTCTTGCACGGCTAGTGTACGGCGTAAATTGGGATCGTCCTGTATATCGCAATTACTGGGCGCACTGGGGACCGGGGACGACTTACGAGTGCCGAAAACACACGGTGCAAAAGATTAGTCATTCGAACAGTGCTGGGGGGCTAAAAAGGCGACATTTGATGTTTCATATCTGAATCATAAATGAAACATGTTTTATTCTAAAACGGCAATTTCATCTAAGTACCTTTCCATGACGTGCTTTTTAGGAGCGGTAATCTTTTTTTTTCAGAATTTAATTTTACCCCTATGTAAGCATAATTCGTAGATATGTTTACCTACTCATACTAATTCACAGCCCGAGTCTCTCTGTTAAGCCTCAGATAGACACAGGAACATTGCGAAATTATAAAAATCCTTGTCGACTACTGAACCCTGCAAACCAATTTAGGAAAGCCGCTGATAACCCAAAATAGCACTACTGCTCCATGCAAAATCCGTGCTATGTTAATCTACTTGAATAATTAGATAATCAGTTAATGGACACATTGTGGGACGCGCCATTACTAAACCATACGTCACACATTCTACTCAGAGAACGTGTGTTAATTTAACGTACTTAGATGTGTACGTACAGTCAACCACAGCTGAAAAGTAACCCTTCTAAGTAATTCAGTATTTACAAAGTTAAGAACCTATAAATAGCGGATTGATGTGGAATAGGTGGTGGTGGTGGAATGCTTAAGCTATACCCTAAACAAAGCTTTACTTAGTAGAATGTAAACCAACCATTACGTATGATGTCAGTTGCCCCTCAATTCTGACGTCAGTCTTAAATTAAACAGATCTTGAAAATAAGAATAAGTACCTCCGTTCTACTGACATACATATTACGGGACGCAACTTAAGTTAAAAAAATGAGCTTTCCACTTCCAACGAGAATGACATAAAAACGTAGGTTAAAAGCTTCAGTTTTATATTCGACTTGTGCCCGGTCCCGAAAATCCCTATGAGATCACTTCAAACTCGATTTTCTTCGTAATTGAACTTTTGGGTGAGATTCTCTATTCAACTTTCAAATCTAAATTTTATCAAAATTATTTTATGGTCTGATCTAACTTTGTTAGAAAAAGCTATCAGAGCAAAGGAGCTCTAAAAAAATACTGATATTATCTCGACAAAGAACGATATTTGTAAACACATTTTTATAAAAAAAAAACTACTGCCTAGCACATAATAGCAATAAGGTGCGAATATTTGTTTGCTATTATGTGGATAACGAAACTGCAAAACAATCCATCATGTAACATAAATAATAAAAAACCAATGAATATCTACCTAACAACAATTTCGTTCGATTTTATCCGTTATAGTGTGAGTATTCAAATAGTTTGCATCGTTTGAAAACCCTGAATGAAACTTATTTACACGTTAAACATTTTCAATTGCATCGCATCGCAGCATCGCGCGGTCGAACTAAATATTTCATCTGGCTGGGAACATACATAACTAACTATAGTATTTCAGACCAGTTTTTCCAGCTCCTGATAAAAGTTGGATCTTGTTTGATCTGATTCGGTTTAGGGAATTTATACAACCTTTTTATAGTCAGATCCTTTTTTATTTTTTAAACACCTACAGAGAGTGATTTGACCTTAGAACCCGATAATGCACTCGCTGTGATCAATCCGTGGCAGTGCCGATCCTACCTTCTAGGTTCTGGTTCAATTTGTGTTTGTACTGTGTGGAGTTTTATCGTCAAAAATGCCTGGGTGATTTTTATTATCACGAAATTCATTTATCAAGCTCAATATATGGGTTAACAGTCCATAAATGGTATTAATCGTTTAATACCTAGTAAAATCAAAAGAATCATAAAGCATAAAATCATTAGGAGTACATTTGGAATGATCAAGTTTTGTTGTTCTTCTGTTGACCCACAGCCAAGACCAGATAAATTACACGGTACAATAATTTACTGTCATTGCAGTATAAACTAAAGGCTGATAGATTAGTATGTACAGCGGCCAACTACGGCAGTGACATTAATTAAAAGCTGAAGTCTGCGGACGTCATATGATTAAGTATTGATCATTTAACTATTACTCTTAGCTCAAATAACCAGCTTCTCATTTGAACTTATAGTTTCATATTAGATTTTCCAAATTCAAGTGATAACTCTTTTAAGTCGTATAACATTGTAACTGATTCATTGTAAAAATATAAGGGCAGCAGTAAATGCACACGATAGAATACGTTCATATGATCAGAAAACAAAAGACAACAATAATCAAAGTAGGTATATAATCTATTTAAAAGTTTTCAAGTGGGCATAAACTAACCGAATCAATCGACTTTTCAGCGCTCGATTGCACAAGTATGTGAATTCGTTTTTTGCTACGACTGAATCCAGACTAGATATCTACAGAACAGACTTAGTCACGTCTCTTTCATCCCGTAATCTCGGTTCCAGTGCTCTTATCATTAGGCTTAATACTTACCCAATCTTCAGCCTTTCGATAATTTGGGTACGTTCCTAAAACAATACTCCGAAGTGGGCCGCTCGAAAAAGGCGGGAGTGTCGGGACCATGAATATTTATAGCTAACATTCTTACAGCGGCAGTCGCCGAGAAAATATACCGCAGAACAACTTCTGTACCCCGTTACTCCCAAACTTTGGGCTTTAAATATATTCAATGCCCTTGCGAGGTAGAATTACAGGAAAGTTCAGATACATGCAGCCGTTTTGGTTGTAAATGCCTCGACACTTATTCAAGTTGCAAGTGCCAAGATTCTGGATGTAAGTGTGATATAGTGAATATAAAGGATATCTTTTTACGTCGAAGTACTTACGCTAGCGTAACTCTAAGATTTAATTACTAAATGTTTTTGCCCGTTTTTGAGCGGGTTATATTTACCTACTTTTATCTTCATACAAACTGATGAATGTGCGGTTTGACTAGGCACAGCAGTCGGGTAGTCTGGTTATCTATATGAGGATCAAATCTCACTGGCACATGGCGAGTATCTTTCCTCAATGGTCCCTAAAAGATGTCGCAAATTATAAATACATTCCTCCAGATGAAATCGCACCTAGCTCATCGTAGTCAAGACACAGTAAGCTTAAAGTTTACCTAGTCGGCACCTTTCTTAGATTAGTCAAGAGCAGACGTCTGATATCAATGAAGGGAAAATTCCTAATGTAAATTTAAAACCTAAGCGTCAAGATTTTCAGCACCAGTTAGTGAGTTCGTTCGCGAAACACAATTTTAAAATATTTAGTCCTAGCGTCATTACTATCTAGCTAAGAGTGGGCGCCTGTTTATCTCCGCCTTTTTGGCGTAAGTTCAAATGATCTCCACAGACGATTGTTTTAAGAATCGCAACTACAGACATTTGCTAAACATTCAACGCCATGCAGCATTTTACGACACTTTTGTTCAGCGAAAGCGAACTCCATAATTGCAATACTTGGTTGGTTGGTACCATAAGGCTGATATTTAGAATATTGACGCGAGGTTCCTTAAACGAATGGTTTTCTATAAAAATATGTATTCTAAAGCAATATTTTTGAAAAATATAAAGAATTTTATATGGGCAATAATTTAGCCCCTACTATGATATTACAAGCAATGTCGACGCCTCGTTAGTCGTGATCTTTAAAACATCAGTAATGATATTCACTTGAGAGAGGCTGTTTATAAAAATAGTATAATAGTTAGTTAAGTTTTATATGCATATAATATTAAATTTGGTCAATAATTTTGGGTGTTATCTTCAAACACAATCATTAAAGAAAACTACTTTTTCAATACCTTTTCATTTTAATCATAGGTATCTTTCCGAAAGGTGCGCCTTCATAAGCTACCTGCAACCTAAAGCCCATTCCACATGACGGCATAAAAAACCCGTACAACCCGGACCGTGGTTATCCAATAATAAAATATGATCATGCCCAAAACGGGTCAAGCAAGAGGGTAGAATGTAGATGAATCGTCTAGTATTAGGTCCGGGCATCCTCAGTATTATGCTCTTCATTTGAACGGCCAGGCTGTCGAGTGAAGTGAGTCGTTTTCAGGGCGCTGAGATTTTCAGCGAAGATATAATTTAATGACTAACAACAGACTCTCCTTCAAAAGCAGTTTACGTTTAATTGACCGTCGAATAAATCCTCTTCGGTTTAATGGTAGCCTGTGAACTGAATTATGAAGAATTTGAACTTAGCCATTAGCATCAGCGATAATATGAAAGACTTTTAAATTTTGAGTTTATGCAACATCATTATTACAAGTTCTTATTATTTGTTTAAATTTTTATAAGTTTTTTATGTTTGGATAAAACCAAAACGAAAAGACAGCCAATTCTGTATTTAACAAAAATTACGTACTTAAGCTACATTATGTTATTTATTTTTGAAACAGACTGTACCAAGCACAAAAATCGTGGGTCCACTAAAAGGAGATTTCAAAACGCAGCCACGAATTCTCTACCGCAACGATTCGAGCATTTCGTTGTCAACTACGACATGGCACGCGCTTGGCACCACGCCAATATTGGCCCGGTCAGCACTACAAATGACAGACCGCCGAAATCTCTGTCAACGTCAGCAAAATCCTTAGTGGCTTTGGGATAGGCTTAGGCTTACGCGTTTGACAAAGGAATACATCTTCACATTGTCCTACAATAATATTTGAACAATACCGTCATATAAAAACGATGACTCAAACCAAACCAGCCACACCAAAAGCTGAACTATCTTATGCAAACAGAATTATCTTCCCGCAATGTTACATCTTAATCTAATCTAAACTGTTTTATGTTTCAGACACTCGGTGGACTCGGTCGCGTCGTATTCTAGCCAGAATCACGTTGACCGTATAAGAACCCAGAACTTCTCAGCGGCTTCTTGTCAAGACGAAGGCGACTTCGGGTCGATCAAGACAAGCCTCTTCAGACGGTCTTCATCCAACTTGGAGTATCCCCACAAGCGGCCGGAGAGCGTGACGTCAAATAGCAGCTCCACAAGAAGCCGCCTTCGAGAATTTGTTGAAAGGAAATCGAGTCAGGACGAACACAAGTCTGCGGCAAACACCGTCGGTGACATACAGTACTTTGAGAACCCCACGGAAACGCTAGAGTTCGATAAGCCGCGGAATTCGCTTGAATCCAAAAAGAGCCAAGAAGAAAGGCCGAAAAAGCGGAAACATTCTAAAGGTAAAGAAAAGGATAAAGAAGTCTGCGAGACTAAAAATAAGAAGCACGAGAAATATCAAAGTAAACTAGCCGAATATTATAAACTTCCTGTACAGTTACCTCAAGACGAATTCTACCAACATCTTACGAGATCTAAGGCGGCAGAGGAACTTTTACAAAAGCGGTTCTCGAACTCGGACACAGAATTTAGTGGGAGTTACGGACGATTATGTAAACACAAGGAACCAGAAGGGTCGAACCTTAGGCGCAGTCGAAGTTTAGCAGTTATAAGAGAAGAGACCTTCACCGATCTACAAATTCAAAATCACGCTAAAAGCAAAAGATCGCAGCTTATACCCCGTGCCCGCTTGTTTGACAAACCTTGCTTCAAAGACAGGTAAATATCCCATTGCCCGCTATTGTTGTACCGATTTTAAATAAAACGAAATGAGATTTTAACTAGTTTAACTGTTATTTATTGAATTGACCATTGGAATGTTAAACTTAGTAGAACGAATTTTAATTTTTTTAACAAATAAGACCTTATCCAAATGATAAAAACCGGAAGCATAGGCAGGTTTTACCAATATAATTAATCATTAAACCAACACCAAGTGATTAGGTGAAACCTATTACAGAATAAAGAAACACTTCTTCAAATGTATTTTCTCTCAATTTCAGGTTTCCTGGTCGTGCTAAATATCAAACGAAGGAAGAAGTTTTGGAAAGTATTTATATTGACAGCACCGCCTCTTGCTTTGGCGATATCAACGGACAAAGGGAGAGCGACACCCAACTCGCTACACCGGACAATAAGTCTGAAAAAGAGGACGCACTATCACGAAACGAGAGCTACCACTCAAAGTCTGTTAGCGGCAGTTGGCCTAACCTTAACGAAGAAACTAAGCAAACGAACCTTTCCGAAGATAGCATCGGGCATTCGCGCAATCCCAGCGAAATCGACAGTTTAGATTCTAATTACGTAAGGAAACATTACAACTTTGACGCCCATCGAAAGAATTACAAAGACAGCTCTCCCGAAACTGAACGATCGGTTGTATCTCCAAACCACAGCAAAGAATTATATGTAACCACAGACGACCACGAAACTGACAACGAAGACAGAGATAGATCTAAGAATAATACACCAAAATCATTTACCAACGATAGTCTGTCAATCACACACAGCGAGAAAGACAAAGGTGAAATAACACAAGCTGAAAATAGAAATGATAGTAACACATGTAAAGATATTCCAATAATACGCAATCAGGAAGAGTTAAATACAGATCCAGATAAAGAAGAACCAGATGCGATAAGTATCAGTAAAGCGAGTGAAACGAAGCCTGACGACGACGCTCAATCTGTAGTTTCAGAAAACGACGGAACTATTTCAAGCCCTCCTGATAGCATTACTTCTTATATTTCTATTTCTATAGCCTCCTCAGACAAATCACATAAATTGGAATATTTGGCGAATTCTTTGGCTGAAAAGATAGATGAATATTGCGACTCACAATTCAAAGAAAACGTTTCGGTCACGTCACGGACTATACATTCTGAGAACAATCCAGACAGTGATCCTATATACACTAAAGTAAATAAGAAAAAAACGTTTGCTGACATCAAAAGGGACTCATTTTCTAGTAAGAGTGTTAATTTATTCAATGAAATACATAAAAAACAAAGCAGTGAAGTCTATATCAGCAATACTTACATAGAAAGTGACACTTTTTCGACGAAAAGTAACTGCACATCCTCTAAAAATATCACGACAGAACCATTTGTTACAACTTTGATAGAAAACCAATACTATTCTTTGCCTGATATAAATATCAGTAAATGTTTAAGAAAATCTGAACGAATAGACGCACAGCTACGGGAGGAGGATCCGGAAGACATTCCTTGTGAAAATACATACGAGATTGCACAAACACATTTTAGAGAAATTTTATCCTCAAAGGGCAATGGAAACTATGGGCAACTGAACAAAACAAACAATAACCAAAATAACAATCTCAAAACCAATAACGCCATCTATTTACCGGAGTATTCGGAACCACATTTAATTCAAAATTTTACAAAACTTGAAGACGATTTAAAATCTATTATAACTATAGAAAGTTCTAACGGTGACGATAAAGAAGAAATTTTCTACAGTTCTGACACTCACCAGAACGAAAGAGAAATCAACGAAATTGAAGGGACTATACGGAACAACAAAGTTATCACAAAATCTGAAAGCCTAAAAATCAATTCAGTGTATAGACCAGAAATTAACATCATAAAATCATTATCTAATGATAATATCAACAAATCAGTTCAGAGCAAAAAGTGTCGCACAGGCATTAAAAAACACTACTCTCTACGGCAAAGAGATCCAGTTGATGATGACGTAAACCGTATACCAAGTCCAAATACTGTAGAAAGAACTACATACAAACCGGCTGAATCAAAGTTACTAAAATCTGCACAAATAGAAGAAATCAAAGCTCACTCTCTTCTATCAAGAGTTCAGTCCTTTAAAACTTCTGCAGAGTCAAACATAGCTATAGTGCCCCTAAGTGGTCATCAGACTATAGTTATTGATCCACCATTGACACAAAAACCGATAGAGAATATCAGACCTGTTGTTTTTCAACAAAATGAAGCACCGGTTCTAAACAAAGAGAACGCTCCAAAAGTAGAACCTGTTATTAAGGTCGAACCTACAAGAAAAGAACAGAACGCAATAGCTGAGAAATTTAAGGAAGTTAGGAAACCATTGAATGAAAACAGTTCCATTGATACTTCCAGTTTCTGTACACCAAAAGATCCTTTTATAACTATTAAACTTAATAAGGTTGTAAAAACTACTATACCAAAACTCAGACAAGATACAAGTGAAAAGGTTTCGTATGTTCATCATAGGTTTGAGAAACCTCCGCCGAAGCTCATAATAAAAGATAATAATAACAAGCCCAGTGACGATTCACAGGTTTATTCTTTCAAAAAAGTGAACACTACCATGACCAGGCCTCAAATTTTACAAGTAATAGATTCGAGGAATAATCAAAATAAAATGGAAAAAAGTGTGAAGAATAATAGTACTCCAGATATAAACAAATTGGCGAAAAGTACGAACAATAATAGTACTTCGGATGTAAATAAAATGTCAAAAACTACAATCAATAATAGTACTCCAGACTTAAACAGAACAGCAGAAGAACAAAAACATCAAACCGATGAAATCAAACATAACACAGAAGCAAGATGTGAAAATAAAGGCGAAAGTATTGTAACAGAAAAACTTCATAATGCGATCAAAACAGATATTGAATACCAAGAAAAGTTGAATTCGGTCAAAAATTACTGGTCAAGGTTAATAGATAAGTCTCCAGAAGCAAATGAGAACAGACTAGAAATAAACACTCACAATGAAGATCTAAATAACAACAAAGACAACGACGCCAAACATCACATTGTTGAGGAAAACGCAAACGGCATCAAAGAGGAAGTTCATAACGATGAAACGCAATGTTCCCCGGAAGTATCAGTATGCAGTATAATTAAGTCTTTAGAAAGTGTGAAAATTGTGGACAGTATTCGCAAAATAAGCCAAACGAAACTTCACTTATGGAAAGATGAAACTGAAAAAGTGAAAAGTGATTCAGAAATTGAAGAAACTACTCTAGAGAAAATTGTCAAAGATTCAGAAACACAAATATACGAAAAACCGAAGCCAAAAAAGCCAGATCCGGACTTATGTAGGGACACTCCAGAAATAGAAATTGTGGAGTTAACCAATGAAGACAATCAGAACTTGAAAACACAGGCAACTCTTATAAAAGCGAAGGGTTATGATGAGAACTGTGATGAATTTGACCATGTACGCTATAAAGTTATGAAGTCAGAATTATTCAAAAA
Organism: Udea ferrugalis; assembly: GCA_950022985.1. Classification (NCBI taxonomy): domain Eukaryota; kingdom Metazoa; phylum Arthropoda; class Insecta; order Lepidoptera; family Crambidae; genus Udea; species Udea ferrugalis. Next base: position 4,778,246 of record OX465521.1, read on the forward strand.
CAGCATGATAGCTAACTATCGCAAGGAGGCTCAGTTTGATGGTTTACTGCAATATCTTCAAGATTATAGCTTTCAAGAACTTTTAGTTAACAACAATATTGTAATAATTGAACCTGTACGAACAAAAGTCGAACCAGCACCACGAAAAAACACAGACACTTGCAAAATTCCACCCACATTACTTAAGAAAAATGAGAATTCGTGTAGCCACGTGGATAAATCAAAAAACGCTATTCGAAGACACTTTTTCTACCACCCCATACGCGTAAATAAGGAAATAATCGAGGAAGAATTGCCTAATCCTGATACTGTAAAGAAAGTGAGAAATCTATTTGAAGATACTTTAAAAATGAAAACTCCAATGACTCAGGATCCTCCTTTAGTAGAAGAAACCATTGGCTTGACAAGACGCGCTACTTCATACAGGAATTTGAGTGAAGAAACTAAAGGCAGTAGAATAGGCGGTAGAAAGAAAGTAATACGGCAACTAACAATAGATACCAATTTCGGAAACAAAAAATGGGATAATGCTAGTATGTCAAGCGGAGTATCTAGTGGAGATCTCAGCTCCAACAACGAATATGATAATGAAGCTTTGAGTCCGTATTCTCATAAAAATTTGAAAGACAATGCGTACAGTTCCAGTGACGAATATCTCTGCGACTCTATGAGCCAAGACTTTTGTTGTGAAAGTCAATATGTTAGTCCAGATATACTGAGAAAAATCAGAGAATGTGGAACTTCTGTAACGTATTACGGAGGCAAAGTTCTAAATTCAAAAACTGGCTCTTCTGTAAGCCCTATGACCAAAGCAATAATGGAAGAAATCAAAAGTCTACAGAAGAACTGCAGTAGAGACTGCTACTCATGTCAAACAAAATGCAGAGGAACTAAATGTTCGTGTCTCGTAGCCGATAAGCATAAACAAATTATTACAGACAAGCAAAAAGTTACCGGACCTACTGAGCCCGTCAACCAAACACAGGATAAAAGCCAACGTGCAGAAGTATTTCCGGGGTTTAAATTTAAATTGGTCAAGTCAAACAGCTGCAGTAGTCGTTTGGAATTGACAGGTACTGATGACAGTAAAAATCCAAGAATAAAGTTTAGAAAACATTTTACTGAAGATCCACCTCTAGTTCATGATCGTGATGGTGAAAACTCTGTAAAAAACAAAATTTGCCGTTTGGAAAGCTACAGTAAAGGGATCGCCAAAACTCCGTTTGATAATAATAATCAAGAAGAGAGGAAGGAACCAAAGACTGTGTGTGATGTTAAAAGGAACAATGAATACGATTTAAAGAAAAGTGAGATACACTCGAAGATAGCAGTCCCAACTATAAGGGAGGAATACAAAGATCAAGAAAATGACGAGAACGATATAGATTCAACACAAACAGAAAAACAATCCGCCGATGCGCACACTTTCGAAAAGAAGTTTTATTATGTTAACGACAACGCGGATCAGAGCAAAGCTACAACCGGAAAGTTCGGAGAGATGGTATTTGAAGAATTCGAAGTTCTGGAGTCGTGTTTCGATAGTTTAAATAGCAATAAATCTTTGAAGTAGGTAAATAAATTAAGCTTCGCTTACATACGTAAATTGTGATCTGTATTCAAATAACGCTATTAAATTATTGCTCGTAGAGGTACTGTAGTTGATAATTACTTTTATAAATATTGTAGCTTTATTATGTATCTAGTTTAGTTAAAGAGCATACCGTAGAAAATTGTAAACATTCCGAATCGAAATTTACTGTAGTCTTGGTGATGGTCTTTTATTCTTTGTATTAAATATACAATATAACAGTTTTTGTTTGTTTTCTTTATATTCCTGGCTTACCGTCAGATTTCTCGTGGTCGACTTTTGAAGCTGCAGCTTTGGATCCATGAGCACATACACTTGTATAGAAAGCGCGACGTGTAGGCCGCCACCGACGACACCATGACTCCTGGTGAATAAACGAATGAAATCACTTACAAAACGTAGTATTTCATAAACTAGTTACTCAGTTAGTGCACTCGTGCACATGGGTGAACATAAGGTGGACGCATTTTTAAAGGGACGATTTAAAATACTAACAAACACACAGAAAGGACAGAAATGAGTGTAACATGATATTCAACTTATATGTCGCTCATTAACATGTTGCGGTGGTGGTCGTGTGTAGTTGGCAATACCGTATTGTAACCAGGTAAAAAAGCATAAACACTTTCAACTCTGATTTGTCATAAGTCTACTTGAGTAAATAACAAAGTTTTGTGAGGAGCATTTATACACAAATAATCAAAATACAGGATAATTCGGCAAAATAAATGTCGACCTTGTGACACAAATACAATAAAACGTAATATTATTATTATGACTGTGTGGTAAGACTTCACATTGGGGTTATAACTAGCTAATATAGGTGATCAGTAATCACGAATGATTTGATAATGATCTGGTACCTACTCATAGGAACCAGACACTGATTCACCTAATGTAATATTTTACATAGATATTCACTTTGAAAGACAGAACAAATTACGAACATTCGTCACATTTCTATTTGTCTAAAATTTTAGATATAAAGCACGACCTTCAGCGCTATGGGCAACCAATACGCTGAGTGCGAATGAGCCTTTCCCGTAATCGTACTAATTACGAGTTTAACGAGATAATTCAGAATGTTTGACATGCTTATTAAGATAATGATTATGTACTACACGCAGAATAAACTCATTCAACAAGTCTAATTAGCACCAATTGTCTGTAACCAAACTAATCTAAATGACTTCTCAGTTTATCAAGCAAAAATCTACATTGTAATACATGAATCGTAAATTGGTAACACAGTTGGAATTTGAATAAGCAGACAAAATAATAGGATTCTACACACAGAGTAAGTTATTAGTCCGAATATGTCTCCTAAAATTAACGAGCAAGCGTGACTTGAATAGACATGATCGTTTGAATGCTGGTTGTTTAAAATGACGTGATAAGATATTGAGTTAGGTTAGGAAAGGCAAAAGTAAAGTAATTTGCTATTCCTCGTGTGTTTAAAATCTCAAACATTTCATTGTTAATATAATTATATGTGTAGAGATTTGTTAGGCCTAGCACGAACCGCTATCGTTTTGGTAATCGAAAAGTAAACGATACTTTTTTTTTTCTTAAAGACGTAGGAAAAAGAAAAAAAGTAGTAGTAGTAAGTAGTCTGGTCTGGGGTTAGGTTTCTCGCACCATCCTTCTAGTTTTCTGAACTTGTGTCGATTGAAAAAACAAGGAATGCTTAGGCCTTTTTGGCATGTCTTCATCATGGTCAGCTAAATTACATCTACGGCATAGGTTTCTAGAACAACCGGCAGTCCATTCTGCGGAAATAATCAAACCATTTGTCCTTGCATTCTGCGTTTGATTTCAAAATATAGTCCTTTCCAGATTTTTTCCGCCCTAACGGCCATCTATCTTCACGTTATTTAGGTACTCTTTTTTTGACCCGGAGCAAATGACGTTACGCTTAGCCGTTCACCGGTGGGCGGACGGGTATGTTGGACTCTTCACTGGAAAGGTGACACCCAGTGGCATACCCACTAAAAACCCCGGGACTCCCTCTCATCGTCCATGTTGGGGAAACTGCGGTGACTAGCCAGAAGCCTTCTACGCACTCACACCCGGACGGAGCCCGCCTTACACGGCGGGCCGGAAGCGACCCCTTCCTCGTGAGGAACGTTATTAACCCTGAATATACTGTCAGTTCAACTTGTTTACATGCCGGGCCACGGTCGGCGCCTCCAGCCACCACGGTCGGCTCGGCTATAAAGTGGTTTTAAAAATTAAATGGCTGCTCGAAATAAAAGCTAGCTAAACCAGTGCACACTCGGAAAGACTACAAATCTACGCTACGCCGGAAGCAGCGTGAAGGAATCCGGCAATATCCTACATTTTCAGATGGGAACAGAGACGCGAACAGGCCATTAATTCTACTTAGAACAATAATTCTTGAACATTTTATTTCATCATACATATGTTTAATTTTTGCATATAATTCAGTGGGCATTGGAGTAATGGTTAGTTATTGCCTAGGCTAAATTTCTCAAACTCACGAGATGAACGTATGAGGGATGTGCCTGGTGACCACACTCTGGTCTGGTGCAGATTACAGGGCTTAGAAATACATAACACATCGACCTCATACCTTATCACAGGCGAGAGGCTATGGTCACAAAGTCAGATAAATATGTCTGACTTCGGAATCTACCACCCAATGAGTTTTTATCATTTCCGGGGGCTCGACAGCGACAACGTTGCTTATTGGACAGTAAGTGTATTGACAGGTATTATACAAGCTTAATTTTATACAAGAAAAAAAAACATCAGGCGACTAGTAATTGTGAAGTCGATGACTTAACGTAAGAACATTGTTATTCAAATAATATTTTTAGAGCAAGCTCATTATTTGTCTTTAAATACTTATCTCATTAGCATTTCTATACAATCGTAACGTAAATATGAACGTATAGGTATAACATGCTAACCATGTATAGTTATTGAGCAGTTCATATACAAAGTCGATGACACGGTTAGTGCTTGGTCATACCATACTGCACGCGCCTTGCATAGCGATCGTTTCAATGTTAAAAGGGCAGTCACCTTAAAATCTTTATGCAGATGCGATTATGCTACAAACAGATGCTTCGTTTGTGAACTTTTCATGAACTGTGAACTGCGAATTTGAACAGCCCCACAGCTGGGCCTTATCAACTTCAAGGTTGTAGGTACGAGCCATATTGCTGGAGAGGTGTGCATAAGGCTAGTGGTGAGTTTTAGTGTCTGATTTCATTAAGCCACCCTGAGGCGTGTGGAATCCGTAGCCCAGAACACATTTAGTCTTTGCCCGACCTTGGAATACACTCCGAGATTTTGAGCCAATTGTTCCAAGTATCCAGCCCTCCATCAAAGAGTTAATATGTACCATCAACTTCAAGTTAAGAACAGATCTTTATTTACATCTCGTTTGCATTGCGCTTGTGTAACTCTAAACAAACTATCTTCTTCCGGAGTTTAAACGATTTCACACTCTGCTGCATTCGCGAATTAAGTTCATCCAGAGAGCGCTAGCTTCTATTTGTTTTTGAGGTAGCAGTTTTACATAATTTTACAGGCATTGTTCCCTTAAGTAATATATTCATAAGATATTAATTTAAAATTGAAATCCACTGCGTAATCTTGCGGTAAATTCGATACATCACGGTAACACGGTAACTTCGGTGTAAGCAAAGTAACCTTTGATTAGAACTTACGTCTCTCATTGTTGTTCTGTCTTGTCCTTTTTCATAGCTTTTCAGATAGGATAAAGATAGAAATACCACAAAGTAGCTAAGCCACTTTTGAGTGCTGCGTACGAGTGATTGGCTAGGGATAATATTTCAATTCATCTGGTTTAGTAATGTTTATGTAGCAACGTAGCAGCCGACCCATTTGACGAGAAAGACGAGGGTTTGAAGGGAAACCTATGAGCTTAGTAACCTTTTACATTATTTATGGGCATGTAGGTAATTTGAGAAAAACACGGCGAAAGTTAAGAATAAGCTACAGAATCCCCTTTGTAAAGGGCAGTACACGTAGCTTGCACGTTAGAAATTTGAGCCATTTTAAAAATGTTAGACCTATTTTAAAGTAAGATAAATACACAATATTTTTAGTTTCCTGGCTACCAACTCGCGGCAGATTCCACGCACGGCATTTGTCTTGGCTTGAGCTGAGTAAACGAAAACTTGTATAGCTACCGAAAACCTTTTTTGTCGAAGCAAGCACTAGGACCCCGAAATATGACGGATTGTGTTTCAACGTTCATCCCCTGCGCTGAGGTACCTACCCCAGCAACTAGTTGATGGATCGATTGCAAATGGTTCATCGCATCACGTTCACGTGCAAAAAAATACATTTCCTTCTCTATTTATTTACTTTGGTAAATTATAGTCATTCATCATCCAAATGGATGGTGTGGCATCGCGAGGTGCCTGTACTGTAATTATGAAAACCATATCAGAGTTATCCGATATTTACGGTTCTATCACCTATAAAGTATGAATTGTTTGAGATTGCTTCGATTAATCCCCATAAAAGGCTTTAGCAGATATTTTAGAGGGTTTATGTGTGGTTTCCTAGAATTATGTTAAGCAACCCTTCACTCAAAGCACACATTTAATGGCTTGTTAGTTTATAGTGGCTTCGCCAAATTCTGTAGCAGACCATCCATATTTGAGTAATTTAAAGATAGTAAAGAAAACTCGATTTATCGTGAGGTACGGACCCGGACCCTTGTAAATAACTTAGGCAGGAACCTAAAGGTAAGGTAGGCAGTCACGTGCATTTCCACATTATTGTGCTAGTATAAAAGACTAAAGGTTTATAGACAGATCCGTTGGCGCAATGGATAGAAGTTATAACAGGGCCAAAGGTCATGAGTTCGATTTTATGTTCTTTCTGTTTCCGAGTGTTTCAACTGTATAAGTAAGAACCTCCTATTTAAAAATATTTAACTAGTATGATAATCAGTCAACACCTATACTAGACACTCCGCTTGTTGTGTCCGCGTTTTGAGTCATGTGTTGTTACTTAGATTTGTATGAACGTACACGTCACTGTAAATAAATGTCCATGCCTACTTAACTACCCCTATTAGCAAATTGTTGACTTATCGTTTGTTTCCGCTAAAAAAAGTGTTTTTCTGAGTTTCGTCAAAGCAACAGCAGTAGCCAAAAAAGCGACGTAATGACATTGCACTGACGCACCAGTAAATGAGCGGAATTTTAATGTATGCTTAACAGTGAATCAGATTGTAGTCACACTTCTAATAAGAATTTGTACCGTTAACAGTACGGACTCACAACTAATCCGATAGGTTATTATGAGATGTTGGTGTCTTAGGTCATGATTTATTATCGAGCTTTGCCTGCCAATGAGTGCCGTGTTGATTGTACCTTCTTACATTTGAATTTTGGACTGAATAATTACAACGATATTACATTTAACAGACATAATCGTGCGTGTTCACAGAAGAGTGTATTTCAATATTCTAGGTTATAGTAATAAAAATAATATAGACATACTTATGCTTTTCTAACTGGTTACAACTAAAATTTCTGATTGCAAGTAGCTGAGTTTTTCGTTTATAATTTGAAACAGCATAAATTTCATTTGACTTTAAATAGGTGCCCACCTAAATACAACCACAACATGAAAATAAATTTGACATGTTTTTTATGGAGTTATTGAGAATAATAACCACAATTCATTTTCCTTGTTCGGTTAATGTTGATTCTTGTGATAAATTCTAATAAAGATGCTGTATAATGAATATCAAATATATCAATAATGCTGTATAATGTAGGTATAATGAAAGCTACAAAATGAAGATGATGTTGATTAATATGAATAAAATACTTTCTAATCAAACTATTTAGTGAAAAACTACAAAGAGTACATCAAAATTAAATGAAAAAGAGTTTGTGCAATACAGTAAATAAAACTTGCTACTCAAATCTACTGAACTATGTCACTACATAACTGTTTAGTATAGTGTGACTAAAGCCAAACACAAAAATGAATAAACAAGGCAAGTTTTCCTGATAACTAGCATAGACAGGTTTAAGAGCAATGACCCGTGGATTGATTGTGTTCACCGGTCTCGTTGACACTTTATTGTACTTCTGATCAGCATGCTGTTAAAAATTACTTTAGAACATGTATAGGATAGGTAAAAGTTAATTTAAATTTAACTTAAGTATTTAAATTCTCAAGGATCTGGATGAAGAAAATAATATTCTCACAAATGACAATTTTGTATTTTGCAATTCATATTCCAAACTACTTATTCCAATTGGATTTTATAGCTAAAGTAAGCAAATCTAAGCGGAACCTTCATAGCTAATAGATACTAAGGTTCACTGGTATTCAGTCTTATCAGTAAAGCACAATGTGAACACATTATAACATGTGGATAACTACTCAAACATTAATATTTGTGTTATGCACTTAACACACAGATGTTTACAACTGATGGAGATGTTTACCTTAAGTTATCACGACTTGTTAAAAGGAAAATTAAAGTTATTGGGAGTCAAATATATTTTGTTTCATTTTTGTTAATGTTATTTTTGATTTAAGTCCTACAATCCTAATTTATTCAGCAATATAACCCTTATGTAGTTATATTTAAAGACATAGGTACATCGACGAGTGAATATTTATTATAAATTTTAAGCAAATAAAAACAAAAATAAAAACAAAATGAGATAAAGTTTGACAGCTGCACCACACATACGTATAGCTACTACACGTGCATATCAAAGAAAGTCGGGATTTCAACAGTCATTTATGAAACTGGGTGCTTTTAGGACACAAGACCACCAAAAATAGTTGAAAACTTACCCTGTTATTTGACAAATCCCTAAATATTGGTGATAAACACAATCCACGATTTATTTCTAATTTTGCTAACAGTCGGCACCTAGAAACACACACCGTCGACGCCATTTTTCCACTACGTATGTATAGCGTAGAGCTGTGTGTATAGGCACGGTTTGCCCGCCACACTGGCGCCACAAAGCGACAAATAAAAGGAAGAGCGAGTAGAAAATAATGAAGAATGTAGATATATTACACTGCTATGCAGATCATTTAGCCAGCACACCATATTTACGAATATATTCACTGTAAAAGAGACATTCTTCTTGTAATTATTACCAAAACGGACAAGCCGCAAAAACGTAACTTTTACGCTTTTGATGTTAAGTATTAATAGCAAATACTTTTCTAAATATGGTACTCTTTACATAACAATTTTTAACAGCTGGATCAGGCAATAATAGATGAGAAATTAATGTATTTTCCGTAATAAAATTAGCCTGCCCGCAGTTTATTTTTCCCGCTAAAATTACCGCAATGGTGGCAGTTACGTACGTCAACGTCACTAAATGTCACTAAAGACCCATAGATAAAAAATTAAAGGCTATACAACTTATAGTATAGCTTACAAATTTTTTGTAAGCTATACTATAAAACTACTTTTAAATGCTCTTTCATCGCGCATCAAGTTAAAATTTGTTAAGTGTTCTTGACTGTTTTTTTCTTATGTCTTAATTTTAACAACAATACAACAATGTCAAAATTGGTTAAAAAATAAGTACAGTAAGAAAAAACCATCCTAGACACCGTGTTTTGATGAAAGTTAACTGTTAGGGCTCGTTTAAAGAGTTTATACTTACTCATACATGTTGATATGTTTGAGTTTGCGCGTGAGATGCAGGAGTAAACGGTAAAAACACCTAAGGCTGCTCGCCCACGGCACACTTTTTGTAGGACCGGTTGTCGGGCCAAATAAAAATCGGCTGTATTTCTTCCCTTTTTCTGACCGTTTTTTTGTCAGACGTGTGCGTTGCTCCAATGCTATCAGTACGTTCTATTTTTCTCCTTCAAAAAATCGGTCACCGATTATCGGACGTGGGCGAGCAGCCTGACACCCCACGTCTCCTAAAACGAGATTTTAGACTAGAGTGTATTAAATCGCCTCATTGTGTATTAAACACAATGAGGCGATTACCGAGTACATATTTGCATCGAATCATACGCGCATTTTAGTGACGGGATGTGATGTATCGCTGCTTTGAGTAGCTCGTCTCGTGTGTGAACCAGTTGTTCGTGAATCGCACTTTGAAGCAAAAATGTATATTAGTCCTTATTGTGGGGCAAATACGTTTTTGCTAATTGTTTTAAAGGTGGTTTTCATAAAAATAACGTTTTAAAAATATTTTGCTCCTGAGTCCCGACTTGTGAACTTTGGCAGCTGTTACGCAGATGTTGATTTAACTCGACATAATGTCTCTCTGGTTTATGCAGGGAATCTGAGTTTATGGCTAAGTTGAGTAAATTGCTTTATTGCTTGAGGCATGATGAATGCTGGCTGAACACAGAGGCAAAGCTGAGCTGACGCTGCGAGGACTGTTATCCTTCCATTTTTTTTTATTGATCTCCAAGTCCAAGGTGTGTCTTTCACAGCTTTGCCGGGCAGTCGGGTGAGCGAAAGAGTCACAACCACGGCTTTGAATAATTTTAAAAATAGGGTATTACCTACAACATATTATCTCACATTGCACAAACTGGAACAAAATAAGTTTACTAAAACCAACATGTGCAAATGAGTGAATTAGGAGTGGAAATTAAACACTTACGTAAACAAGGCAAAGTAGAGTCAAAAAGTAAACTTTTAGATTTGAAACCCTTTATTGATCGAAATCGACCCATCGAAAGCAAACATTCCAAGCGAAATGAAACACCCAAAAATCATCCCAGAGGAGTCCAGATAGGCAACTTTACTCATTGACCAAGCTCATTGAATCAACAAACGTTTCACGGTTGTGTGCGGCTAACTATGGCCAAGCTAAGACAAGAGTACTGGATTCCAGGCGGGAACAACGAGGTTAAGAAACTGATTAGGAAGTGCGTCACCTGCAGAAAAAACGAAGGAAGAATACAGAAACAGATAATTGGAGACGTTAACGTAATAGCTCAGGTACAGCCTGGCAAAAAAGTCGTGAAATTAATAGGGGCGCCACCATCGTCGATGTGGTCACCCCGTATACTACGACACAAACGGTTTTGATAATTGACTTATTCAAATATTTTTTTTAGAGAGAATGGCTATCTAGTTAGTCGTGGGCGATGAACTAAGTTCACGCCAATAGATACCAATTATTTGAGTCGCGCCAATGCATCACGTGATCCCTTATTTCTTATTGTTATAGCGTTTTACTAGGAAAACGCCTTACATTTCTTTAATTCCACATTATTTAGTCGTTTTCTAAGAGTAGTCATACAGACACTCATATAACGGGTTTGCTTTTCCCTCTGGGCTGATAGGTCAGGTAGGAGTGGTAGTCTGTCCACCGGGATACAACAGGTCAATAGGGGGAACCGTTTGGTGGTAAAAATGGAATAGCGGTGACACCAATACAGTCGATCCCCACCACATACAACCACATTATCAGGACGTTTTTCTACTACCAAGTAAAGAAATAAAAGAAGAAACTAGCAAAATCATAATATTATAATTTTAATTAAAGTAAAAAAAATCTTCATCCATGGCTTGGCTCGACCCCTCTCCAAAATTCTAACATTCACTTTGCTCCCATTAGTCACTCATGCTGCTATTGTACGGTCACTTCATCTTGCAGGTTTATGATTACCTGTCAATTTGCTCATTTGTCCGCGTTGGTATTATTCATTCTCTATTTAAATAACGTGTCATCATGATTTTCTCCTATCTTTGGGAGCAATATTCTCAAAAGCTGGCGCAGCCGCTGCCTAAAAAATTGAAATTAAATTTAAAAAATAAAAAAAGTATCAAAATCACTTAGATGTGCTAACTTGACAAATTATTTTTCGTAAACAAACGTCAAAATAGGTATTCACATTTCAACGTAAAATATCACTCGTTTGTTGATAGTTACTTGACAACTAAGTTAAAACACGCGTGGTTGATTAAATAAAACCACTACATACCAGTGATTTCTGCCGTTCTGGTCTAATCATCGTTTATTTTATATAAAACTTCCCAAGCTTCGTGCTCGGCTAAACAACGTTTGAATACTTCATTACGACTTCTCTAGTGGCGCTGAGGATTGTTTTTCTCTTTTTCGAAGATTTATCTTGATTTTACACGATTCTTTATTAGTTTAACATAAAGAAAACACCTGAATACACTAATAAACGATCTCCGATAAACAGATTTGACACACCATGTACTAGCTAGACGTGATTGACAAGTGACAGCGGGACTATTGCCAGTGATAATATTTTTTAGTTCCCTTTCAGGACTTTTTTGCCAACCTATAACGTTATACTCGGTGACGATACTTTGGTGGCCTTTTACCGGTGAACTGACATAACGATAACGATGATGGTATCGGTAAATGTCAGTTTTAGTTTTACCATGGTCGAAGGCTTGGAAACGTTACTAAGAAGATACTAAAAGTATTGTTAAATAACTATACCGATTGTGCCATCTCTTTCTTTCGTTCTCTTACAATAGTTTTCCCATTTCAGTCGGGCACCGCTGTATCAATGTTTTACCGCTAATTGTTACCGTTAATAAATTGGATTCGATACCAAATTACTGCAACCCGTGATACCGTATTTTTTTTTTACCTTATGAAAATATCGTTACTCACGATACATAATTAAAGTGTGAAATTGGTAACGTTGTCAAGCCCTGCTCACAACCCTTATTTATTATTTATGATGAGTGCTTAGGGGTACCCTCGGGGGGGCTGAGCCTCAGCTGAGGGCGTTACTGGGAGATGGCACGGCAATCGGACGTTTGTAGCCTCCCGTACTACAGGCGCAGCTTTATATTCCTTCTGCAGTTTCCTCCAGTGATGCCAACTGCCGATTTATGTACCAAACAAACGTCAACGTCAAATCGCCAACGTGATTTGACAACTTTGTTTTTTGTTCCTTTCGCAAATAATTGTGCCGATTTGATTGAAAATTGTGATTACCAATGGCTATACCAGAATATAAACTTAGTGCTGTGTTATGGGGTCACTCATTAGATGTTCGATGTGTTGCGACTACTAAAGAGAACTGCATATTGTCAGCTTCTCGAGATAGAACCGCAAAATTATGGCACCCTGAGGGGTAAGTATTTATTAGATGCCTTTACCGGTTAAGTTAACTTTTTACTTTATATACAAGAGTCTTATTTGCTTATAGAGTCAAGGATTTCGTGAACGTAGTAACTTACAAGGGTCATACAAACTTCGTGTCTTGTGTTTGCTGGGTGCCCCCTTGTGAAGCGTACCCCGAGGGTCTAGTGGTGACTGGCAGCAATGACAACACTATTCTCGGGTACAACCTTCAAGATGCGATGGTTCAAGTCACCTTGGAGGGCCACGAGAATGCTGTCTGCAGTGTCGGGCCAGGGAAAGACTCTGGAGTACTTTTAAGGTAAGTGCTGTTTTGTTCAGTTTGTGTTGATGATTCACTAGTCAGTTGTATGAACTACAAGTGAAAATGTTGATACTACATAAATAATGTTTTGCATCTTTACAGTGGCTTTCTATAGATGGAAAGCTCTTTCTATTCCCCTTCTGAATGCTTATTATTTATGTCTGATTTTATAGTAGTTACATTTTAAATAAGATAGTTCCTCTCCTGTTATTTGAAATCTTGGAAGAGAACTGGTTTGATTTATGTAATTTGTATTTTATTTATCTTCTGAATTGTTTAAAAATGGATGATAATAAACATAAACTAAATGTTTCTTTATCAAATTATTATGGTTAGGTTATTTTATTAAATCAACCCAAACAACATAAAAAGTCCCAATCAATGCATTTAGTTAAAGTTTTATTGATTCTACAATAACAACCATTTTCCCTATTACAGTTCGAGCTGGGATAGCACAGCCAGAGTATGGAATTTAAACAAGGCCAAATCTACACCTCTAGTGATCAAGGGTCACCAGGCTGCAGTATGGGCTATTGTGGAACTCGGAAATGGCACTTATGCTACAGCATCTGCTGATAAAACTATCAAACTGTGGAATAAAGATGGTTCTATTATTACTACACTTACAGGTAAATTTGTATAGTGGAATTAGACAAATATTTACAAAATTATGACACAAATTAAGCTGTTTTGATGATACAAGAGCTTTGTAGCTAAATATCATTCAATAGGTCAATAGATCACTTATTAATTAAAGGTGCAACAAAGGGAATTATGGAAACCAAATTATTCTTCATATGTTATGTGGTAAAGAGAACCCTTTTCTATATCCTTTTTTTTGAGTTTCTAGGTTTATGAAATCTGTGGCTTTAAATGAATTAATTTTAATCTTGCACCACTGTAGCTGTTATTTTTTTTTTATTTCTCTACTATCACTTTCGGCACGTTTACAACAATTAAATTCCGATTATGTTGGTGCCTTTTTGGAACAGGGACTATGCACTTGAAACAGATGAGCGTCATATTATTTTTTAGAGTAGTATTTTGAATTCTTATTACGTCTCTATCAATATTTCCTAATTTTATTTCTTTGTAGATGTAAAAATAATTATTGAAAAGTGCAAAAAAATGTGGGAAATTCAAGGTGGTTGAAACAGAGTAGGTCGAGTGTGACGTCACAGTCCAGGCATATGACACTGTCAAAAGCGCGACAAGAAGAAGAATTCAACAGTTTGTAGTTACATTTGTGTTGTTAAAGACTCGCGTGACGTCCAAGTCCATGACAACGGAGCGCGCCATAATGGCGGCGTTTGAAACACTTGAAAAAGTTTGAAATTTGTAATACTTAATAAATATACTACATTTTGCATTTTTTGGTAATCAATATTATTGATTAGTCATAAAACGATATAAGCTATAATAAAAAAATATAAAATGGAACAGTGCATATTCCTTATTCAATGTAATCATGTACAACCTAAATCCCTGCAATCATTCTACAATCTACCCTTAGTGTCATCTTATCTACCCACATATTGTAATCTGTAGAACTCAAGAATTGATTAAACCTAATTTAATGAAGGAAACATAATCTCCACAATGGTACAGTATACCCAGTATGTCATCTTCCATACATACGCAGCGAGCGCAGCTTGCTTGTGAGCGCGGCCGAGCCGTCCCGTACGTACGCGTCGCTGCAGGCACACACTGTCGAATTTATTGATTCTAACGATACTTCAGTCGCGGCACTCGCGTCCGAGCCTTACGTAATTAAAAGCGATAGCCCTATATTTATTTATTTCTTTAGCCTTTATTATCCTTAAATTCTAGATTTTACAGTTACAATTAAATTTAAATATCTGTTGTACAGTTGTCCTACTTGTTTTATTGTACTATGTCAATGGTTGTTTATCCAACAAACATTGTTCGCCTTAGCATTGTCATAGCCACTTACTTAACCCCATAATCAAAAAAACCCCAACAAAGTTTTGTCTCTTTCATTATTATTACTGTCAACATTCAAAAAGTACTTCAAATGCTATAGTACTGCATTAACTTTTATGAATACAAGGGTAAACTATTTGTTTTAATTATGTGTTTAATAGATCCCTACTACTAAATTTGACCAACTTTTATAATAAGGCATAGAAAGAAAGTTGGCTTTTGCTAGTTATTTAACTAATGTAATAATTGCATTTTCCAGGACATACAGACTGCGTACGAGATTTGGTGGTGGCTAGTGCGGAATCCTTCCTGAGTTGTTCCAATGACGCCTCAATCAGAGTCTGGAGTAACAAAGGACAGTGCCTTAATACTTGCTATGGACATTCTAATTACATTTATAGGTTTGTACTCATCTTCTTTGTTGTGTGGTATGACTCTCATACTCTCATGTTTTATGATATGAGAGTCAGATAGGAGTATGAGGTGTGTGAGTGATGTGTTTGATGGCTGAAAGATCTAGAGTTGGATCCATCTCATTGTCTCAGAGAAAACAAGAAACCACCTGTAAGCAGAAGTATAAATTTACCTCATTTTAAATGGAACACCGCAATTGGCAGGCTCTGCAATTTTAACGAAATTCAAGCAGATTAGCCTGACTTCTCCTTTTCTTTACCTGCCCTGTCATGCTGCCCACATAACTCTTTTTGAAATTTAAAAACTAACACTGCTCTGAGAGACCCATAAATCCCAAATCACCAGCTAATCTGAATGAACCTTTCTTCCAGTATAAACATGAACCCAGTAGTACCGAACGGTTTCGCGACGTGTGGCGAGGACGGTAGCGTTCGGCTGTGGTCGGGCTGCGACTGCGTGGCCGAGATCCGGCTGCCCGCGCACTCCGTCTGGGGCGTCACGTGTCTGGACAACGGGGACATTGTCACTGGTGAGAAAAATAAAAAAAAATGTGACACCATCTCATAGCTCTCAGTTATGTTAGCTACTATACTGATTAAATGTTGCGTCGTGGCGTGGCCCAGGTGTTGAACACTCTGGCTTGTGTTCATTGTAATTCATTATAATTCGCCCGGCAAAATGTGGGCTTCTGAATGTTCCGTTCATCATGACGGCAACAAGTGTGCCTTTGACTTACCCGTTTAGGATATGGTCATGAGAAATAAATAAATTCAAAAAAAATACATCAACAAACATACGGGGCACTAGATACTAAAAATCACGTGATTAATGGACAGCCCCCGTACATACGTTTAGCAGTTGGTCCAGGTTAACATCTCTAGATGTCAGTCGGTGGCCTTAGGCTGGCTTAACAACATCTGACTGCAAGGTATCTCACTGACCATAAGGTCACCCCAACATACTAACAATCCGGACTAAGCATGCGTGTTGAAATATTACTCGCGCCACCTCACAGTTGAGGCGAGGCCAGTGCCCAGTCTGTTGGGTGGGATGGTAGACTTTCTTGGCTGTTGCCATCCCAGGTGTACATTTCTTCGTTAATTTATGCTTGTCTGTAAACTGTTCATGTTTCAGTGTGCAATAAAGAAAGTTTAAGGTATATGCCTAAACATTAGTGAAACCAACCTGGCTGTCAGGTATAATATACCAGAGCAATTCGTCCGGTCTGTTAATGGTCCCGGTAGCATAATTGGCTAGTGCAGTCGCCCGGTTTGCGAAAGACGCGGGTTCGAGTCCCGCCTGATGCCAAGACCGAATCCCTTTTTCTGGTTTTCCTATCTTTTGCAATAAATAATATTTACTTATTCACTGTTGTTTTTCTCAGGGTCCAGTGACGGAGTGGTCCGCGTGTTCACGGCGGACGTAGGCCGCTACGCCGACGAGGCCACACTCAAGGCGTTTGAGGAAGAGGTCATGAAGATACAGGCCGCGTCGCAGCAGGAGATTGGGGGCTTCAAGCTGTCCGAGTATGTATTTATTCTCAGTAAAAATCTATAATACGGGATGTTTTTGTTTTCCGGAAACTCAATTGTTGCTATCGGAGATTATTTCTAGTGTGAATATTGAATACTTTACCGAAAGAACTAATTATCTCAGATTATCTCTAATTATCAAATTGTATCATCCTTTTAAAGTTCGCTCGGAAAAAAATCTGCTTAGAGGCAATTTTAAATAGGGGCTAAATTTAAGCGGAGGTAAGCGGTGAGGTGCCCGTAACGCAGATGTGACAGTGATCGGCGACGATCGCTGTTGTAAAGCAACACACGCCGGGTCGGAAATGGGATGGGTGACTACCCCGACCGAAATTTAGTGATGTGTATTTCGGGCATCTCCGTGCTTAGGAACGCACGTTAAGCAGTTGGTCCCGGCTGCCGTCGTAGATGTAAGTCGTTAAGCCTAGTCGGAGGCCCTAAGGGCCGCTTGATAATATCTGACATTAAGGTTGCTCACTAACCTTACACCTCTCAAAAAATCCGCACTGAGCCCGCATGTTGGAGTATGGCTCAATCCACCTCATAGTTGAGGTGAGGCCCGTGCCCAGCTGTGGGACGTATATGGCCAATTTATGTTTATGATGTTTTTGATTGTGATAACCAGATTGCCGGGCCCAGAAGTGCTACTAGAGCCAGGCAAAACAGACGGTCAAACTCGACTAGTCCGTCGCGGCGCCAACGTCAAGTGCTACTCGTGGAGCGCGGCTGAGAACACCTGGAATGAGATCGGTGACGTCATGGGCGCCAACCCACCCGCTGAGGGCAAGACTATGTTCCAGGGACAGGTAAATACATCATTTTCTTAGCAGTCCGTGATGCGATTACAGCCCTGTGAGTGTGGCTGTTCGACGTTCACGGTGATAACGCCCCGGAGCATAATCGTTGTGAGTGCAATTGGCGCTGTAAGTGAAGTCATCCATGACGTCAGCGCGTTATTTTCAGAAGAGACTACCCATTATACCATTTGTCACACCTTCTGAAAGTCCCTTCAGCCCATAATTTGCCATTCTTGACCGGGAAAACTCTACAAACTGAAGTCCCAGGTTGGCAGATGCAAAGATAATTTGCGCAGTTGGGGGTTCATGCGCTGATTCCCATTCATCAGTATGGGACTTTGTTTTGATCATATCTGTTAATACAAAAATTTACAATTTGAGACCTTTTTCCACACAGAATAAATAAAGATCGCATCTTGCCATTTGCTACAATCTTTAGGAGAGATCTGACATAATCCCTACATACACGCTCGTAAGTTAAAATACCTTCAGCCTGACTGTTTCTGAGAACTTCTTAAACTTTTCAAAGAAACTTTCGCCTGGGTCTTCTTCCAACAGTACCATTTGTAATAATTTCCATTTTAGTTTTCTCTCCTTTCGAACTAACAGCAAGTATTTCCTCAGGAGTACGACTTCGTGTTCAGCGTGGACATCAAGGACGGCGCGCCGCCCATCCGGCTGCCGTTCAACAAGGCGGAGGACCCCTGGGCGGCCGCGCAAGCCTTCATACACAAGTTAGCAATAATTATTTATACATCATCTATACTATTTGACAGATTTTAAAATCCATAGAATAGAATCCGAGTAAAATCCGTAAAGTTGTTTTATTTCAATGTATAGTGTTCGCGTAAATATTAAAAAACATTTCAAAATCCATTTCATATTATGAGGTTGAGTTTGAAAAACTCAGATAAGTGTTTTTTTAGAATTCTGGTACGTATTAACTAAAAAATATCAAATGTACAATATTTAAATAGCGTGCCAAAACGCTACTTTGACAATATGGCGCTGCAATGGATTGGATGACGTCACTTGCCTGTTTTCTAATCTGTGGCACATGTCATCCACTACGAGTTGTCAAACGATGTTCACAAGCAGGTGACGTCATAATAAAGTCTACCAATCAGGAGCGTTTTGTGTCACATGACCAACGTTCAAAAAATTAATGTTAATTTACGGATTTTTAAATAAATCTGTTGATATTTTCAACTTACGACAATAAATAAGTATTTTGATACTATTACTTTATACAGGTAACAAGAATTGACACTTTATAAGTCGTATTGTCAAATAGCCTATTGTATTTGAAACTGAATGAATTTGAGAATGAAATGAGATTGCAGAATCACTTTACTGCCGAGTATGCCTTCTTGCTTTGGCTAAACAAATTGGCTTAATAATAGTTTAAATTCTTGGCGAAAGATTCACCATACCGTTAGTTTACAATCTTTCTCGCGGTATTATAAACTATCGATGGATTGTGTCAGCCATGTTTTTACAGATATTTTAATACTTATTTTATAGGAATGAATATAAGTTATGTTGAATCTAATGCACTATTTTTACTGTTTGATTAAACATTATATTTTCTTTTCTAGACATGACCTACCTCAAGTATATTTGGAACAAGTAGCTAATTTTATTATAACCAATGCCAAATTGGATACTTTACCGGCGCCAAGCAATGGGTGAGTGAATTTCAGTGATTATCTATTTAAAATGTATGAAGCAATATAATAATATGTGATGTATTAAAAGTTATGATTAGTTGATGGCTATAGAAAAATCTTTTTAGAATCTGAAGTTATGCGTAAGATTTTTCTAAACGCATGTATACTTGACAATGATTATCGATGTCTCATTCTTTTTTTTTTGGTACAATATACTACAGTTCGCAATCATTTGATAGTTGAAATGAGTCTATGGTAACAAACTTAGAGCTAATTAACCCAATGGTATTATGATAAAAAAGAGGTAGATAGGTTATTTGTGCTGGCACCTGAAATCAAAACATTGACAGTGTTTACAGTTTGAGACGACACAAAATGGATCTGTCTCGTTTACGCTCTAGAGATTATTTACTAGAGCGTAAACGAGACAGATCGTAGGTACGTATGCCCCGGGACAATTGTCGTCTTCGCATCAGTACTGACATAACCTATCTACCTCTTTTTTATTAAAATACCATTGGATTAACTAGGAATGGAATGGGATAATTAGCATTCGCAATAAAAATGAATTACTATTACTAAAGACCTATTAGCAATTATCAAATTAATCGTAGTTGCTAATAGAAATTAAAGTGAAATGCTTAATGTTTAGAATCTATTAGGTATTCTGATAGTTCATTTTGTTAAATAATGATTTTATTTTACACTCGTTGAAAGTTTGCTTACGCCAGTTGAAATAATTGTTGCAAATTCCACTGAAAAACGAACTATGAAAAATATGAGTATTTTAGAAATCACAGCTTTTCATGACCATATTATAAATGATTTTAGCTAATAGCAAAGCAATAGCACGTATGAACTTAGCATGCTTATGAAATCAATGCAAAATAGCATTCATTGCTATTACTAGGTTTAACGAAATTGATCGATTTCAAGGAAGCACAACACCACTCTTTGTCAAAAAACATTTACCTTCTTTGGCCCCCACCTGTACAACAAATTAAATAAAAAACTCAATTTCTACCCACTAAACAAATATCATTGTAAAAAGGTAAACAATGCAATATCTTAAAACGCTAAATTACGATGAGACTGAGAGATTCTAGAACTTCCTAAATAATTTATAACCTATACCCTATTCTTTCACTAACTCAACCACTCACTCACGTGAACACAAACACACACACGCACGCTCTCACACACACTCGCATATACATTCTCACGCACAGCCACACTCACATACACACATGAACACACAACGCACCACTCACAGCACTATGAATGCAATGAGTAGTTAAATTCTTGTTTTTTTTTTGTTATTTTCATTTTTTTTTATTGTTTTTTGCAAACCCAATCCAGGCACCAGTCTCTCACAACGATATAGGTCGAGCACCAAAGTTGCTACCACAACTAGCTTTAAGTCTCCATGTACCTGTCTTTGTGATGAGAAAATAAACAGTTTTTATTATATCTTAACGAATCTTACTTAACGAATAGATACCAAGTTGTAAAAATAGATGAATATCAAAGTGAACCGGCACCAATAAAGTGTGGGATACCACAAGGATCAATATTGGGACCACTGCTTTTTACAATTTATATTATTAACATAAAGGAACTTGGTTTACACGGGCAAATAACCTTATATGCCGACGACACATGTCTATTTTACTTTGGACCGAATATACACGACATTATAAAAAAGGCCCAAGAGGATTTAAACACTTTGTACGATTGGTTTCAGTATAATCTTTTAACTATTAACACAGAAAAAACTTGTTATGTGATATTCAAGGCCACAAATAAAAAATATCCACTTTTCGAACCCTTAAAAATAAATGATTCTGTGATACAAGAAAAACTTTGCGAAAAATACCTTGGCTTACGAATTGATAGCTGTCTTAAATGGAATGCTCAAGTCGAGTACATTAAAACAAAATTAGTAGCACTTGTAGCATCACTGCGACAGATTGCTGGATGTATTCCGCGCCGTTTACGTTATACGCTATATAATTCATTAGTAAAACCACATCTTCTCTATTTGATAGAAATATGGGGCAGTGCCAGCAAAACTAAACTAGAAGCTATTCAAATTGCACAAAATAAAATTATAAAAACACTGTTCCAATATCATTACCTAACACCTACTTTAAAAATATATGAAGATAGTAAATTAATGACTGTAAGACAACTTTATATTTATCACACATGCATACTTATTAAAAAAATCAAAGAACGCTCTTTCCATACTAGCCTAACACTTTATACTGTGAAACAAGTCACTAAGCGCAGCACACGCCGCGCGAGTTTTCTCGTTCTACCTAAGGCAAGAACAAATTATGGCAAAAAAATGATTGGTTTTGAAGGTGCACAACTTTTTAACAAAATACCTTCGTCTATAAGAAATGTAAGCTCCTTAAATGCATTTAAAACAAAACTTGCTAAATATGTGATGAAGAACATGTAAACAAAATGTTATTATTAGGTATGTGCTAGTGTTGTGTTTTTTCTGTGGTAGGTACAATATTAAGTTCGAACGACTGTGAAGATAATTAAGTACCTATGTTTGTTTGTGTTTCTCATGTAAGTGACTGTTTTTTGTCTTTAATGAGAATAAATATATCTTTAACCTTATATTATTTCATTGTTGTATGTAGTTTCGCGGACCCGTTCACGGGCTCGACCCGCTACGTGCCGGGCTCCGCCCACGCGCCCGCGCCCCCCGCGCGCGCCGCCGACCCCTTCACCGGCGCCGGCGCCTACACCACTGGTACAGCTACCTCTACACATGATCTGACGGGAGACAAGCCGCTTATACCGCATGACTCTTATATCAGGTGAGGAAGGTCGCTATTTGTTTGTATATCTTATGGATGTAGTTTCGTCGACCCCTTCACCGGCGCCGGCGCCTACACCACTGGTACAGCTACCTCTACACATGATCTGACGGGAGACAAGCCGCTTATACCGCATGACTCTTATATCAGGTGAGGAAGGTCGCTATTTGTTTGTATATCTTATGGATGTAGTTTCGTCGACCCCTTCACCGGCGCCGGCGCCTACACCACTGGTACAGCTACCTCTACACATGATCTGACGGGAGACAAGCCGCTTATACCGCATGACTCTTATATCAGGTGAGGAAGGTCGCTATTTGTTTGTATATCTTATGGATGTAGTTTCGTCGACCCCTTCACCGGCGCCGGCGCCTACACCACTGGTACAGCTACCTCTACACATGATCTGACGGGAGACAAGCCGCTTATACCGCATGACTCTTATATCAGGTGAGGAAGGTCGCTATTTGTTTGTATATCTTATGGATGTAGTTTCGTCGACCCCTTCACCGGCGCCGGCGCCTACACCACTGGTACAGCTACCTCTACACATGATCTGACGGGAGACAAGCCGCTTATACCGCATGACTCTTATATCAGGTGAGGAAGGTCGCTATTTGTTTGTATATCTTATGGATGTAGTTTCGTCGACCCCTTCACCGGCGCCGGCGCCTACACCACTGGTACAGCTACCTCTACACATGATCTGACGGGAGACAAGCCGCTTATACCGCATGACTCTTATATCAGGTGAGGAAGGTCGCTATTTGTTTGTATATCTTATGGATGTAGTTTCGTCGACCCCTTCACCGGCGCCGGCGCCTACACCACTGGTACAGCTACCTCTACACATGATCTGACGGGAGACAAGCCGCTTATACCGCATGACTCTTATATCAGGTGAGGAAGGTCGCTATTAGTTTGTATATCTTATGGATGTAGTTTCGTCGACCCCTTCACCGGCGCCGGCGCCTACACCACTGGTACAGCTACCTCTGCAAGCGATGTGGCGGGAGACAAGTTGCTTATACCGCACGACTCTTATATCAGGTGGGGTGATGTCTTACTACTGTCTCGGATTGTGCCAAAGCAAAAGACAAGAAAAAATATAGGGTCTAAATATAGGGTTTTCAATGTGACAGATATTATAGTAAATGGAGTAAACACATGAAATACACGGCACCGAACCATGTTTCCAGGTACCCTGCAAAATCAAAATCAATAAAAGCTTTATTTAAATAGATCTGTCATAAAGAACTCCCAAATCGTCAAATCTAATTACCAAACATAACATACTAAAACAGACATGAATACCATAATATTAAATGTAAACAATAAATAAAACTGTACTTAAATAAATGTGACGCTACCACCGGATCGGAAAGTTGTTTCTGCACTGAGAAGAACCGACAAGAAACTCAGTACATAGTTACTCTTTTTAACTGTTTTCTTTTTAACCATAGTTGTAAGTATATTACAACATAAACTTAGAACAAGATAGCATAATTCATCATTTTGAAAATAATAACACTTTTAAGTAAGAACAAAGGTGAGTTGTAAGTTTTCTGCCGTGTTGATATGCTGATGTGCTTGATTTAACTTTCAATGACCTTCATAATCGATTGTGCATTGCCAACAGGTGTGACCATTGCAAAAACAGTGATCTGCCGGATAGTTTATGAAAAAAATCCGACATAATTAATAATGAGCCAAACTTCTAGGTTTTCCACTAGGTAACCTAGAAGGAAATCTAGGAAATAAGAGCACTAGTTCCATGATTAAATATAAAAAAATACATCAGGCGGTCAAAACGCTGCCTTTCATACAAAATTGGTTTTTGTATGAAAGGCAGCGATAATTTTAAAACAACTTCGTACAAAACAAGAAATACATAATGTGCATATTTTATGTTAATACCTACGAGTGTGTATTTTCTGTTTTAATTTTGCTACAATTAAAATAAATGTTATTCTATTCTTTTCAGATTTGACCAGGCTAATTTAAAAGCAATATTCGAGAAGCTAAAAGAATTCAATAGTAAAGTGGGCGATGGTTTCAATCCACTAACCACAGAACAGTTAGAAAATGTTATCAAATTGGGAGAATTAGTAAGTATGTTTTTTTTCCACCTTAAGAATAGACAGGGCCTCCTAAGTTTGTTTTTTTCTAACACGACTTTTCCTCAACTGACTTATGGGTCTCAAACAATTACCAAATTAGCTGAGCGAGGTTCATGCTGCGCACTCTCATTGTGCTTACTAGTTTATTATCGAACAAAACACCGACACACTCGCTTTTATGAGTATAATTTATTATTGATACGCGGGTACTTAAATTAAAATGTTACCTCCTAGTACATCAATTAGCTGATAAGGTAAGTTAAGCTTTCTTGTTTAAAAAGTGGTTTTAATAGTTTTACTTACTGTATGTAAATTGATGTGGAAGAGCGGGGTCTCCCGGTACAGGCGACACAAGCTTAAAAGGAGATCCCAATCACGCTTTATGATATTGTAAAATTGAGACCAATAAAGAAATTATTATTATTATTACATACTAATTTTCGTCATGATAACGGAACATTCAGAAGCTCACATAGCTAATTCAGAGCTCAACCTGGTAAAAGACGAGCCTGCTCCCGTTACCCGGGTTGCTTAGTTCTTTCTATATCACCAAAAGTTAACCGCAAATTGTACAATATACACAAAGTATAGGGAGACATGAACTCTGAACCACATTGAATTTATTGTTCCAAATATCTCTAAAGTCGCGTCGATTCTTGACCCACAATAGGGTTTTCTCGGCGTATTTTCAGCCAGGCGAAACACAAGTGTCAAGTTTCACGACTCACAAGAAACCTAACATTGCCTGTGAGTGTTACTCAAAATGCACCACCTTCACCGACGAACACACTGAAAAATCGCTAGTATGCTCATAAATTTTAATACTTATCTTATAGTTCTTAATGTAGCAATATAAATGTAAGAAAAGTATATGAAAGATATTTATTTCACAGAATAGTGCTCATAACCCTGAAACGGTTGTGTTATTGAAAAAGATGCTGGAGTGGCCAAAAGGTAAACATTATTTATAATTTGTACAAAACGATTATTCTGTCTGTTTGCTGACTCTATTAAGTAGTTTGTTAAAATAATATTTGCTTATAACAAGTTGGCAAGGCGTTCATGCTAAAAAAATATAAAAATACTCACCAAATTTTCGTATATTTCAGAAATACTATTCCCAGTGTTGGACATAACAAGGCTAGCAGTCAGAAACAAAGACATCAACGGGCAGATATTCGACACCACCGACGGACCTACCTTTGTCAAATATCTGATCAGTCTTTTAGCTCCAGGTTAGTATCTATTACTGAGGTTTTTGTTTTTGGTATATTCTTGTTTATTATTATTGAAATTGTCAAGTAGGATAATATAGCGTTTATAGTAATGCTAATCAAGAAAAAAAATGTTTGTGAGTCAATAAGTTTTAACAAACCCACTGCCAATCGAAGAAGATCTTTTCTTGTTCTGAACCAAGAAGATTAGCTATCACAATAACCAAGCTACAGCATTAAATTGTCTGTTAAGGCAAGTGCAGTGAGGATGTCATTTAGCACGAGTTTCGAGGCATCTTAGCCCGAGGTAACCTTTAATTTGTCTTTCAGACAGTCACTCAGCCAATCAGATGCTATCAATGCGCGTGCTCGTGAACGCGTTCAGCGACCTGCCCGGGGAGATGCTCGTGCTGTGGGCGCGCGAGCCGCTCCTGCAAGCGCTGCTGTGTCTGCAGCGGCTCAACACCAACGCACAGGTACTACTGGGAATCGCACAGGTACTACTGGAAACCGCACAGGTACACAGGTACTACTGGAAACCGCACAGGTACACAGGTACTACTGGAAACCGCACAGGTACTACTGGAAACCGCACAGGTACTACTGGAAACCGCACAGGTACACAGGTACTACTGGAAACCGCACAGGTACACAGGTACTACTGGAAACCGCACAGGTACTGCTGGGAGCCGCACAGGTACTACTGGGATCGGCACAGGTACTGCTGGGAACCGCACAGGTACTGCTGGGAGCCGCACAGGTACTACTGGGATCCGCACAGGTACTACTGGGAACCGCACAGGTACTGCTGGGAGCCGCACAGGTACTACTGGGATCCGCACAGGTACTGCTGGGAACCGCACAGGTACTGCTGGGAGCCGCACAGGTACTACTGGGATCCGCACAGGTACTGCTGGGAACCGCACAGGTACTGCTGGGAGCCGCACAGGTACTGCTGGGAACAGAACTGGTACTACTGGGAAACAGCACAGGTACTACTGGGCACAGCACAGGTACTACTGGGAACCGCACAGGTACTACTGGGATCCGCACAGGTACTACTGGGAACCGCACAGGTACTGCTGGGAGCCGCACAGGTACTGCTGGGAACAGAACTGGTACTACTGGGAAACAGCACAGGTACTACTGGGCACAGCACAGGTACTACTGGGAACCGCACAGGTACTACTGGGATCCGCACAGGTACTACTGGGAACCGCACAGGGACTGCTGGGAGCCGCACAGGTACTGCTGGGAGCCGCACAGGTACTACTGGGATCCGCACAGGTACTGCTGGGAACCGCACAGGTACTGCTGGGAGCCGCACAGGTACTGCTGGGAACAGAACTGGTACTACTGGGAAACAGCACAGGTACTACTGGGCACAGCACAGGTACTACTGGGAACCGCACAGGTACTACTGGGATCCGCACAGGTACTACTGGGAACCGCACAGGTACTGCTGGGAGCCGCACAGGTACTACTGGGATCCGCACAGGTACTGCTGGGAACCGCACAGGTACTGCTGGGAACAGAACTGGTACTACTGGGAAACAGCACAGGTACTACTGGGCACAGCATAGGTACTACTGGGAACCGCGCAGGTACTACTGGGATCCGCACAGGTACTACTGGGAACCGCACAGGTACTGCTGGGAGCCGCACAGGTACTACTGGGAAACAGCACAGGTACTGCTGGGAACCGCACAGGTACTGCTGGGAGCCGCACAGGTACTGCTGGGAACAGAACTGGTACTACTGGGAAACAGCACAGGTACTACTGGGCACAGCACAGGTACTACTGGGAACCGCACAGGTACTACTGGGAACAGCACAGGTACTACTGGGAACCGCACAGGTACCACGGAGAACCGCACAGGTAGAAACCGCAGCAGAACCGCTTTCATGAAAAATAAGGCACATAAAACACACAAGCGGCCTTTATATTCTTCTCGATTACTTAATCGCTCTCCTAGGCCTGGCACGAATTGCTAACGTTTAATTGATAAGTGAACGATACTTTTTCTTTTACCTATGTATTTAAGAAAAAAAGTATAGTTTACTTTTCGATTACCAAAACGTTAGCGGTCCGTGATAGACCTACTGATCATTTACAATTACTTTTTTCTACTGGGGGAATCCTTCTAATTGATTTGTGATGTATCATCCAGATAGCGTGTGCGTCGCTGGTGCTGAACCTGTCGGTGGCGCTGGGCGCCGACGCCGACGCCGCCGCACTTGCCGATGCCGCCGTCGCGCTGCTGCAAACACTCACGGACAATGAGGCCTACTTCAGGTAAACATGCACTACTTACAATCCAATTCAGGTACCCAGGATAGATAGATAGATAGATATATTCTTTATTGCACACCAAAACAACCGAAATCAACAGCAAAGAAACAAAGATTAACGTTAATGTTCAATTCGGGCGGTTTTATCGCTAAAAAGCGATCTCTTCCTAAACAACCCACAAATTCAAATTCAAATTCAAATTCAAATTCAATATTTCTTTATTCAAGTAGACCAATAAACAGTACTTTCGAATCGTCAAGAATCTTAATTATAACCACTTAATAAACATACACATAATAATATAATATATGAACAATACTTAAAATACATGTACATAATGTGACTCTACCACCGGGGTCGGAAGGTTGTTTCTACTGAGAAGACCCGGCAAGAAACTCAGCAGTTACTCTTTTTCAATCGTCCAATGTTTTACAGTACAAAGTGAATGTTTGAATAAACCAACCAAGTCATACAGTTTTGACATGAAAATAAATAAAACAGGAAGTTAATAAGTAAACTTGGGTAAACTAAGTAAACTTGAGCAGACCAGTTCCCGAAGGTGGCACCTGTTCACAAGTTGACGTGTGAGGCAGTCATCATCCCACTCAACCATATTTTAGGGAATGGAATGACCCGCCACACAACGCCACCACCCCAGAAACATTTTAGTGAGCATGACTAGCTCGAGTTACTCATAGTAAAACAAAAGACAAAAGAAGCTACTGTAAGTCTAAACTGTAGGACCGAGTGTGATTTTGAAGTTATATAATGCAAGGCTGTTGGTTAGTTTAGAGGAAACAATATAAATTCACAAGAAACAAACAAATCAAATGTTAGTCTAAACTGTGGGACAAAGTGAGATTTTGAAGTTATACAATGCAAGGTTGGTGAGTTTATGAAATACAACATAAATATAATCATTTACTTATTAAGTGTGGTTATGTTAGAAGCAAACAACAAAAATTAAGTTATTATAAAGTTTGTTTCCAGACATTGACGTCCTCAAGGTAGTCCGACGTCGTATAATACGCCTTCCCCAAAAGGGTTTTCTTGACGTAGTTCTTGAACCTGTGAAGAGGCAGTTGTTTAATATTATCTGGCAATTTGTTATAGTATAGTATACCTTGCCCCCAAAAAGAACCTAGTACTTTCTGTAACCTAAACAGCGGAAGCACCAATTTGTTCCTTCCCCTAGTATTCCTATTATGAATGTCGCTTTTAGCAGTGAATTTACTGATATTTTGTCGGACATGTACGATGCACTGAAATATGTACTGAGAAGCTACAGTAAGGATGCCTATCTCTTTGAACAGATCTCTAAGCGATTCCCGTGCGCCAAGTTTATAAATTGATCTAATAGCTCGTTTTTGAAGTATAAAAATTGAGTTTATTTCTGCCGCTCTGCCCCAGAGTATGATGCCATATGCCACAGGTAGAGGAAAACTAAATATATGATATTATATTTATTATTATAATTCAATAAAATAAACTTAAAATAAAATAAAGATAGGAAAACCAGAAAAAGACAATCGGCCTTCCTGGCATCAGGCGGGACTCACATAATACGGCGGGACATACATTACAGGATGTTTTTTACAACTGGGACATGGTAAGCCAAATCGTGAAGTTTGGGATTTGGAGAAAAATACTAAAAGGAGTACCTATAGTAGCTGATTTTGAACTATAACTGCATAGTTTGAAAAAAACATTTTTTCTAGCCAGACCAATCCAACCTGATGATAGCAAAAAAAATACGATTTTTTACCTATGGTCTTACCAATTTTGTCCAACTGTTACTCGTGGTCCCACTAATCTTCAAGACTAGAATAACATCGTAACATCAAAATTAAACTATGTGTGTAGGTAATTGTTTTTCTTAAATATCTGATTAAAATCACGCTATCTTTCCACAGGGCATTAGTGGCGCTAGGCACATTACTCGCTGAGTCCCCAGAAAAGTTGATAATACGATCGAAAATAGTCTCCAACTCTCAACTCCACAACCGACTGAAGAAAGACAGCGTCAACTCTAGCACCGAAGCGTCTCTGAAGAAAATCGCCACCTGCTCTCAGCAGATTGTAAGACTGTTATGAACCCTGCTCCCTGCACATAAGGCTGTGAATCTAATGCAACTGCCGTCGCAACAAGACTGGGGAATGCATGGCTGTTATGGAACAACGTAAATTATATAAAGCAATAATACTTCAGAATAATTTGAAGACGGCTACGAGAAGGAATCTTTCCTCGTAGTCAAACTGAATTTTCATGGGTGACATAGTAGAACCATTAGGAAAATTATTCCTGTTGGACGAACTTGATGACGCAGTTTGACCACTAGTCACCACTCACCATTCGCGTTGCGGTTCTGAAGCCACAATTAGTGATAGGCAATCTTTATGTAATAGTTACTTGTTACATGAAGCTTACATAAATGCTAACCGATAACTGCTATAAAACTGTCGAAATGAAGACCGTCAAATGCCTAAGAATTTAATTACAATGTTCAAGTCGTTAGACAATGCACCGAATGTTAACAGTAAAAAGCATGTTAATATAAAAATAATTTATTAATTACATGTATTTTACACAGGTCATAGCGATACATATTTTACAGTTGCATGCCGGTAACAATTGTGTTATTAGGAAAAGTGTTTTTATATGATAAAACAAGCATTAAACAGCATTGGTAATAATAAATTTTAATGTTGTATATTATTCTTCTTTCATTCACCAATATTTATCACATTTCCCTATTCCTTTATTGTGAACATTTTATTTTTATCAGTATCTGCTATAAATGGAAAGTTTACTTAGAATCTAATATATACAGTTTTCCTGTATATTCGGCTGTATTTCTATACTAAGGCCAGTATTCTAGAATGTTCCTTGGTTTTTTTTAATACTCTTTAGTTTAGATATTATTTGTATTGTGGGTTTATTTGAAATGAAATGGTTTATTTGCCTTAGAAGCACGGTATACATTGGTCTTAAAAATAGTTTCGTCCAAGCGTGTTCTACCAAAATGTTGGCATGCAAAATCTTTGAAAATGAAAATTACCTACAACTTAATCAATTTGGTTTGCTTATAGGCGCCAGCACGAATACCACACAAGTTGACGTTTACGGGCTAGAAGCGAAGCGCCAGTATAATTTAGTTAATAAAACGAACGGTGTTTGGCCATTACACATAAATAAATTATTGAAAGATAATCAACAAGGAAGTCTAGAATCAGGGAGTGAAATAGCAGACAATGAATAGGATATACCTTGCGATGAACCAAAGATATTCTAAGTAGCTTTACGTACAAAGCCTTGCCCTATAAGAAAAATAAATATAAAGTTGATCATTTTTCCATTATAAAATGAGATTTGACGACAGTCAAAGACATCATAATTACGTACAGAGGCGCACACATCAACCTTTACATAGGGGCACCTTATGCAGCTGACATTAGACCCATTTTGCAATGGTTTTGTAAAGGTTGATGTGTGCGCCTCTGTACTAACGATTAAATAATAATAAGAATACTTCAATATACAGTTATGTTTTGTTTCCATTTGGTTATGCTATCCAGTTTTGCGTAAATATTCAATTGTAAATATGTGCGTGCTGAAATAGATGCCCCTAGCAGTTAGCAGCAAAAAACATATTAGGCTACTGAACTAGGCTTCTACTCCAGTGCAAAATTGATGAAGTTTCGTAAAGGCTGGGAAACCAATGAAAACGAGTGTCCAATGGTTATGTACAGTTAACGGTACATCAGTTAAATTTTATGTTCTGTTCACATGCATGGTCTATGCAGTGTGGAGCAGTGAAGGAATAAAGGTACATTTCCAAGACGAATCGCAAACTGCAAGCGAAACACGCTCATTTAAGCTGAGTTCTGCCTGGCAGGCAGGTTCAGGAATATCTGCCAGGAACATATCATATATCTGGGAGGTGTACATCTGGCTATTATTATGCCCCAGAATCGATATAAGTAGTAAAAAGTTTTAAAATCCTAATGTAGTTTGCCAAAGCAAAAGCTTAAAGGCATTGTTGAACTGCGTTGAGCTTTAATATAAAGACTTTTTGAGATGTTTCACTATTCCAAAACTGCCAAGTGAGCGTTTGCACACAACTATTTCTTCTTCTTCAACTCCTCAAACCGTCTGTTCAGGTCTTCGAAGTCGATCTCATCCGGTGCATTAGGGGAGGTGGCGTTTCCAGGGCTGTTAGAAGAATTGGAGATGTTAGGGTTGGAATGGGAGCTGGTGGGTACTGACGGGAGGATGAGGTCCGAGGGTACGGAGGGAAGGTCGGGTAGGTCGGGGAAGGGGTTCTGGGCGGGCGGGCGCGAGCGCGGCTGGGGCGTCGGCACGTGGGCGGGCTGGAAGGGACAAAAATGACTTATAATTCGGCTTTCTTTCTAATCTAGAATATTGATAACAGCATTGCTGTCTCGTCCAATGGCTGACTAGTAGAGAATGCTTTCTTTTTTCAATATTAAATGAATTAATATCTGGAAATTTATGGGGGAGGCCTATGTTCAGCATGTGGCTATGTTGCCATGTGGCCTATGTTCAGCATGATGATGATCATCATCAACAGCCACATGCTTTCTGCCAATTATTAGACCCGACCGCATGGCCAAAGTGGAAAATAATTTACTACCCTACGCCACAGGAAAAATAGAATTGTGTTATATTTCATATAATATCCTATTCAATAAGATGGTAAAACTATTATAATTTCAATTACTATAAATTTTGATTCAATAGCAGTTTCTAACTAAAGTGGAATTCATTAGTTTGTTAAACAGTGACTAAATCTCACGTGGGCAAGGCTTCAAGTTTGCAAAGTGCGTGCCAAAAATTAATATTTAATCAAAAAATCTCAAATCTGCAATAAATAGCTTAAATTATTAACTAGTAAATATTAGCTAGCTAAAAAATATAAATAAATACAATGAATAAAGTGCGCCACATTAACTAAAGACCTAGATTACTCAACTCATTAAAATGAAATTCAAAATACAGGTTAGACAGGCAAAATCTTTGAAAGAAAAAAAATCTTGCAAAGCAAACATTTTAAATCCTGCAAAGGAAAAGATAAACTGCAGGGGTTTTTCTGTGAGGCTGTAACAATTAGTTAAACAAATAATAATTACCATATCATGATTATAATCATGGTTAATGCTGTCATAAGCAGGTGGCAGATTATGCATTTCCTCCTGCGAAAACGAAATAAATTCACTCGATAAGGTATGGCGAGTAACCAAAATTCGTGCTTGAAGATAAATAATAGAATTTAAATTCGCTAAGCATTGTTTTTTAACAGAATTCAATGCAGTAGTTTGTAGTTT
Source organism: Udea ferrugalis (assembly GCA_950022985.1). NCBI lineage: Eukaryota > Metazoa > Arthropoda > Insecta > Lepidoptera > Crambidae > Udea > Udea ferrugalis. The sequence continues at coordinate 4,811,410 of OX465521.1, forward strand.
TTTCAGTAAATAAAACACAAGCGTTTTCCATTCAAATTTTGTTATTATTGGAAAGAATAAACTTTTTCACTTTTTATGCAATTTGGTTAACCTAGTATATGTAATAAATCAAAATAAATAGAAATTAACTGTACATTACATTAAATGCATAACTACTGTCAAATAATTACCAGCTTCTTTTACGTCATAATTATCCTACTAACACTAATTTACTGCATGCGAATTTTGCTACAAGCTACATTTCAAGCATTCAATCAAACTAAGTTAACACTCAAAATACCTGCAGAAAACTGTTGCTCAAGTTCTTCGAATCAACGCCAGGGGGCAGGTTGTACCCCATGGGGGTTTGACTAGGCCCCCCGAAGTTAGGCGGCGGCTGGTTTGCTATGAAGCCGCCCGCTTTTCCATGCGATGGTTGCTGAAATAAGTTTTGATGGTATAGCCTTCATTCACTGACTCATTCATAGTGCATAGTGACCCTATAATCCGTGGCAAGTAAACTGGCAATAAAGTTCATTTCTCTGACATGTATAGTCATTCACAAAAAAACTGGCCATATTTTGTCATATTTCACAAACGCCAATTAATGCTAAGCACGCACAGTACAAACATGCCTCCTTGTATTGGTCTGGGTATTTCCTATGTATATTAAGTATGTTTTTACAAAAGAAAAAGTATTTAAGTATGTTTATTCGCGGTATAGTATCCTATAAAAACGGGCTACAATTAGCTCACCTTGGGGCTAGATGGCGTTTTGTGGAATAATCCTACTTTCTACTAATATTATAAAGGCGAAAGTTTGTATGTGTGGATGTGCCGTGTTGCTCTTTTACGTAAAAACATCTTAGACATCTGAATCGCACATAGGCTACGATTTATAAAGAAATATTACTTTTTGTTTTTCAACTTAAGTCCATGCAGACGATATCACGGGCGGCCGCTAGTGTCAAATAAATATCAATTTTATGAATTCGGTGGTAAGGCTGATACTTACTGGATAGCTAAAGGGCGTCACGATGGGCGGGGGCAGGTTGGGCATGTTCGGCATGTTGGGCAGCTGCGGCGGCGGTGGGTAGCCGATGAAGCCGGGCGGCGCGGGCGGCCCGCCTATGTCGATCAGTAGCGCGTCACGACCTGCGCACAATCAATTGCACCAATCAGACATTGAGGATCGGTTTGGGTTACTACACCAAAGGTCGTGGGTTCGATCCTCGTACGTAACAAACATTCGTGAGCAAGAACCTGTAGGTTTTCATTGGTCTGGGAGTTTTAAGTTGCCTAGTATTCCACAGCACATGCAAGCTTACGAGATTTGCTTAATTTGGGGCTAGATGGTGCTGTGTGGAATAATGTCCACTATGTCCAGTGTTATTAATGGCATAGAGTACCATGGAATTACAGTACTGGTCTCAGTGTGGTCCAAGTTATTTGATCAATCACGACAACGTGAATGGTATGGTCAAACCGTAAAGTTCATGTCAATTTAGATTCATCAAATGAACCACCATCCACCATCTGTTTACTCTCTTAACATTACTATTCTAGCAATATGAACTAGTCAAACTTCCTTAATAGTCTGTTAAGCCCTGCGGTTGACTGGTAGAGATGCCTCTAGGTATTAAGGCAGTCAATTTTACTTTCTTTTTCTAGAATTGTTGTGCAAATAAGAACAATTCAAAAAATAAAATTTCCTTCAAAAGATAAGAAACACAGTGTTACAAACTTTACAAAGACCCTGAATTTACAAAGTTACAAGTAATTCATTTTCACTTAATTAAAGTACAATTCAGGCGGTCTTATTGCTAAAAGCAATCTCTTCCTGTCATCCTTCAAACAACTACAACCTACCTCTAGACAAACTTCATATAAAATGAAAGCCATAAATCTTTACTTATACACAATACTGTTGATAAAAAAACAATTTTACATCTATATCTTTACGCACCTTCTTCTTCCCTCATAACCTGCTCATCAGGTGTATACTCCACATTGAATTTCTTGGCAATCTCAATCAAATACTTCTCCACAAGTATTTTTGGAGGACTTTGCACAGACATCTTGTGTTTGAGTTTCTCGCTGATTGTGCTTACACTTTCAGTTCGGCATGCATCAGCATAAATTTTGCCATATTTCGCTGTGAGCAAATCTGATATCACTTTCAGTTCCTGGAATATATATGTTTTGATTGGACTTAATCATTAAATAAAATAAATGAATAATTATAGTAACTTCATGGCGCACTATAAAAACATTAGATTTCAATGAATGATTCTTGACACTTTCTGAAAAAATCCTGGGCATTTCCAAATTAACTTCCACTCCAACAAGAGTGTCATAAACAGTAATTACAAAAATATTTTTTGCTCTCAAAGTGGTAAATCTACCTGTATATCCGTGTGCATTCTAGGAGCCACCCAGATGAGGCTAGATATCGCCTCTGCCAGCCCCTCGTCTAACTCTTTCATCTGTGTTACAAGTCCAAATCGAGCCAGAATCAAATCACAGTACATTTCCACTATTTCCATTGCTTCCACCATGTAATCCTCTCTGTAAATTAAATTGCATTTGCCAACAAAAGAAACAGTGTGACTCAGACTTGTTTATTATAAGATAGCTAATAATCTATTCTCATATCCAAGGATTCAATTCGTTTAATAAATGTTCAAACAATTAGGCAACATGAGATTGAACACCATTTTCTAAAATGATACATGTGAAGGGGATTTAATTATTTATATATTGCTTCATTCAAATACCAACTTTAATTTTTTTATGGTAAACATTCAGGACACAACAAAAACATGTGAGCTTATCTCTATAAGGTTTACTCCAGTTAACCCAGATAAGAGTAGAGTTACTAACAAGCTAGTAAACTCACACTTAGAACTTGTATAAATAAAAAAGTTTTGAAGACCTAACCAGATACATGCTGTTCAAGAACATGCAACAACACATTGAAAACAAACATTTTGTTGAAATAGCACACAAGCTGTAAAATAAGGCTTTCCACAGCCTCCTTGCTATTAAATAGCTGCACACTGTTGAGATGCTATTATAACTAGAAATGAACACAAGATCGAATTTTCTGTTATTTAGAATTATCAATGCTGTATCTTTATCAATAATGGGAATACCAGAAAAAACATTCGTCCAAAGTTCAGGTGGGTATTTTTTCCCTGGTATTCCTATCTCCAGAAAGTTCTAGTTTACCCATGTTTAGCAGTGGATGTTATTCACTGACTGTGTTAATGACAATAATGGTGCTACCACCGATTTTAAGTGGGAAATAATTTACGGCCAAGGACGTCAACTACAACCACAAAGATATCCTGCCTGCCTGTCCCGATATGGTGACTACGTTCAATAAATAATGATGATCTAACTAAGTCATCAAACTCTTACCTGATGATGTGTTCCACGCGTATTTTAGCACGTTCACTCTTGCCACCTGCTATATATTCCGCTATTTCCTTTCTAGCCTTCTGAGTCAGTTCTGCTTTCTTCTTTTCTATCAATTTCAGACGGTTTATTGCAAGTCTCAAGTGTGTTTTGAGTTTCGTGTAATTGGGGTTTGTAGAAAACATTATGGTTTGTGACTATTCAGGTACTTAAACAAAAATTAATAATGCTTCGATGAGTAACACCACCAAATTAATTGTTGTTAGTGTTTCGAATCTTTTGGAACGACTAATGAAATGAAATGAATCATCTTCTCCCCGCCCGCGACCCTTTGAAAACACCTCAGAACAATAACTAAAGCATAGAAACCGCGCTAAAATAGCAAGCGAAGACGATACATCTATCCTTGATTTCACTGTGACCCACTAGTAAGTTAAAAAGAGATGTATAATATTTCATCTTGTCTGAATTTGTGTAGGTTGTCACTAACTTTTTATACGCTAGTGAAGCCCTCCAACGGCGTTATTTATCGATAAAAATATAATTGAGTGGGTGATCAATTATTTGTGTGTTTAGAAGTTAAGAGTAGTGAAATTACAAGTAAATAAATAAATATACTTACCCAAAGAGTCGCTTGTCGCTTCAGTTCGATCCTTTCTACCTTAAATTATCACCACAAGACTTCGTTAAATCGGAGTCCACTAGACGGAAGCAGTCAAATGCTCAGCGGTAAATAACTAAAAAAAAAGGTAGTTACATGACATCAAAATGTATTTATTAGTTATTTTATGATTTAGATGTTTAAATAGGTGAGCATTTGACCACTATCTCACCTGATGATGTGGTCTTAGGTGGTAAGGTCAACAGCACATCAGGCTACCCATTTCCGTTTTCCCCGATCAGAAACACGCTTCCAAACCTGATTGAGACGCTCCATCAAACTCTCGCGGCAGGACTGGGTATCCTCCACAGTAACCCACAGCACAGTATGTGTGCTAAATCATTACTTCCTACCATACCATATATTTTACTTTCAAACTAGAAGTTCAGCAGATTTCACAAAGATAATTAATGCCAACCAATCAAGATTATTTGTCTTTTGTACAAATTAAATCTAGATAGTTGGACTATAATATTAACTGCCTTTACGGGGTCCTGCCATTTGACCAAAAGACATCTGGCAAAATTACATTTGACAAACAACGTTTGGCAAAAAAAGCGGTTGGCCAAATCATTTTACAACTAATCATTTCACAAATGACTCATTTGACCAAATGATCAACTCTTAAATTTTCATTTTACAAAAAAATGTTTCCCAAAATGTACACTTAACAACTGTATCATCAGATAAAACTACGATTGGCCAAAAAACGTTTGACAAAATGTTTTATTTGACAAATGATTCGTTTTAAAGCCCGAAGTCCAAATTGCCGAAGAGTGTGAACGGGCATGTCGTTTTATTGGTTTGAAGAAAAACGCAATGCCAAGAAGAAATGGGTAAACGCTGACTTGTTGTGATACTTGTCTGCCCTATACTAGAGTCAGGGCAAAAGCGACTCGGATAGATCAGGTTAGAAAAAAAAAACAAAACAAAAAAAATAACCACAAAGGTTTAAGGCTGTTGTTTTTTTTTTCTAACCTAAACCCAAAAACGATTCGCCTGCATTGCATTTCGTCATTTTGACATGCGGGATATCGTCCATTTGATTACTTTAACATCGGTTTTCAAACCATCGGTATTTCTAACAATAGGACAAATGCTTCATTTGTGAAACGTATTATTTGGTGAAATAAAAATAGGTCAATTGCTTTTGTAAGAATCTTTTAATAATATCATTTTTATTTATATTTCCTAACAGTGTCAAATCAGTTTCGATATTTTCTTTTTTCAGTCTTTCTATTAACAAGCTGTACAGATCATCTGTTTTTTTTGCCGAGACGGGTAAACCGTTTTGTCAATGGGTTTATTTTTCGAAGACGTCTCTGGGATACTTTTTTGACTCTTTCTAGTTCTTTCCGCAATCTTGAAATTACTGTTTCATGTCGGCAGCAGCTTTCAGGTTCTGCAGACGTGTTATAATTATTTGGATTTACGTCGGATAACGGCTCCTAAAATAAAGAAAATAGAGCCTATCGTTAATACATACAATAGTGCCAAGTTATATGGGCCTGATTTTTAAAGTCAGGAAGGGCATTGAAAGATATCTTCAAATTTTAACACTATATTACAATTAAAAACCCGATTGGCTTTAAATAATACAACATTTTTTAAAACGAAATATTGCTACTGAGTACTACTGCTACTTTTAGCAATTTATAAAATACAATACTCGGTAACAACTCTCCAACCCTTTTTTTCTTCACGGCATATTCATTACTAAATAATGTTGAACTCAGATATAAGATGTATGATTATGTATGATGTATTAGGCTCTAAAAATGTTTAACTTAGATTGAAGATTGATTATTTGACAGCAGTCCTTAAATAAATAAATTAAACAGTTTATTTACCCTCTTCTGAAACTCAATGTTCATATTATGTGCCTCCGCTGTAGAACTAGAAGCCTCTTCATTACATATATCCATAGGTACTGGTGAAGGTGGTGATGGTGGCAATGAAACATCCTTAAATAACAATAAAAGTAAGTTACTAAATGAATGTTCTTCTACATAATAATTTACCCTGTGCCCATAAGCGGGATGTATATAGTCAGTTTATGATCATAACTAGCGACCTGCCCCCGCTTCGCACGGGTGCAATAGGATGCTATTATACATATAAACCTTTCTCTTGAATCACTATCTATTAAAAAAAAACCGCATCAAAATCCGTTGCGCAGTTTCAAAGATTTAAGCATACAAAGGGACATAGGGACAGAGAAAGTGACTTTGTTTTATACTATGTAGTAGAGATGTGACTTTATAATGAAATAATCGATTATGTAATAATCGATTATTTAAATCAGTAAAAAAATCGATTTTAAAATAATCGATTTTTTCACAAATAAAAATCGATTTTTACGAAAAAATCGATTTTTCCAAAAACAAACGATTTTGTTGCTAATTTTGGCACAAATTTTACCTAAAACATAGCTTTATTTGGGCACAAATCTTACCGATTCCTTCTAATATTATGAATGCGTAAGTTTTGTGGATGTGCCGTGTTGCTCTCTCACGTTAAAATGTCTGGATGGAGTTTAATGAAACTTTACAATGATAAAGCGAATCTGAATAGGACAAAGGCTACAATTTATAAAGACATATCACTTCTTTGACCTAACCTAAGTAGAAGAGGTAGTGTATTTTTTGTTTGATACGGAGAAATAATAGCTTGGGCAATCTTTTACTTGCGATACGATTTCTCGCTTTGCGGTCAAAATTTCCAGCTTTTCAAAAAAGACGCTCTGCTGGATCTGATGAAGTACATACAAAAAGGTGTTTAAGAGCTAACTTTGATAGTTTGGGATGCTCCTTCCTAGCTTCTCCATAGGGCCAATGGGTCACAAAGAATTTCATAGCTTAGAACACTTTCTAAGCTATGAAATTCTTTGTTTTTCAATGAAAAATATTTCTTTCTAGAAATAGTTTGAGATTACTTTATCCATAAAAAATCGAAATGTAAAAAAAAATCGATTAATAAAAAATCGATTTTTTGTGGTACACGAATCGATTTTTAAAAATCGATTATTCCAAAAAAATAATCGATTAATGTAAAAATCGATTATTTTTTCACATCCCTACTATGTAGTGATGAACGATGGTGTGACGACTTGAGCCATCACTCCAGCAAATGGAAAATATTGGGTTATAACAGGCATAGTTGGAAAGCTTTGGGGGGGACCTTAAAAAACCTAATAATTACATAATATGGGTTATATACATAATTAATAATTATTTAAACCTTACCATTGCATTTGTATTTGGTAAATATAATGTAGGTATAGCGTTTGCTTTTAGCCGCCTCCATTTCAAATTCAAATTGGGTAAAATATAATCAGGTGTGAAAGTGTTTGGAACAAATGTGACTGCGTTTATTCCATGTCCAACTTGGCTTGCTTACTCATTGTAACCATTGGTTTTTTATTTCTTCATTTTTGGGAAACCTGTACCAAAATAAAAGTTTTAAACGTAAACAAGTGAGAATTCATAGTTATATTGGACCTGCATAACGCAAATAGTAAAGCAGACATGGCTTTTAAACTTATTAAAATTGATACCTTTATAAAATTCCATTGATTTATTTGTTTGTCATTTATCATCAGTTTATCGATAAAAAATGGGCATCACTGTGCGACCAAACATAACCTCCAAGATCAAAACAAAATTTCTCCAATACATGCAAAAATCAGCAAATAAATACCACTTGATAATCATTTACACAAAATATGGGTATAATATGATAGTTTTGAGCTATTTATATTGTAATAGAATCGAATAAAACTTGGAACTCACCGATGGAGGATCTCTTGATTATTTTCTTTTCTGCCTGTATGGGATTTACAGCCTTCAATCACACAAGACATCTTGTTTTATAGGAAGCGCACATATCACAGAAAGTAACATAAATAATGTCAAGCTCGCTTTCCAGTTTTCTTGAAAGATTTACTCACTTTTAATTCGAGAGACTACAACTTATCGCGAATATTATGCTACGATTGTAACGTAACCAAGTAAGTTGACAGGTCTTTACCCTGCAAACAGATGGACATCAGGGGTGTATTTACTTTGGTCGTATTATAATACATCCAATTACAGTCCTACCAACTTATCTGTGAACTGAAAGAGGACGACACCGTCGATTCAGTGTTGCTAATTAATATAAGGTACCCAAAATTGAGTAAGTTTTAGAAGTAGGTAATTTGTCATAAGAAATAAGTATTAAATAAAAATAATGAAATTAAATATTGTTACTATTTATAAATAAAAAATAAATTAAAAAAATATATTTGTAGTTAAGTAGGTACGCTAAACAGTTGTCCTTCAGGATTAAAATGGCTTTATTTAAAAAGTGATCCAGTGAAATGGAAATCCTGCAGATATAAAGGTTTGATAGCTAAAACAGTTAATAGAGATAAACTAGAATCTGGAAAACTTATCAATCATACTAAATGTTCCACACTTAAAACTTTCATTCAATGTTATTTATGTACCCTCCCTGCATCAGGTACCTGGTACTATTTGCTGGTTTTAGTAGAGACCGTACCTAACCCCTAACAACGATATGTTAATAATAATTCGGAGTGGTAAGTACCTAATGGATGTAATAAAAAAAACAAATTGCTTTACAATTATTTATTAAAAACCAGATTTACAGTAATGATCTTTAGATAAACCTGCACTCCCGACATCATCATCGCTGTCCTGTGTAATTTATTTCTGTCTTTGAGACCTCTAGAAGGTTTTTAACAGTAGGCACCTCGTTTCTAGCAGAATCAAATTCATGTACTCTCCTCCGTATAACTCCCATGTCAAAATCATCAACGTGTATGATTCCACTTCTATCCTTCCTTGCCTGGTGTCCAAATTTTAGTAACAGTGTCTTCTGCTGCATGCCCCTCTTTATCTATTTTTGAAATGAGTCCTCGACTCACACCTGAAACATAGGATTTTTTTTTCATCGAAATTTGAAAACCGGCAGGTTAGTTGGCTCACCCATTTAACAGGTAACAAATTAGATGTGCGTTACCGTTGCGTTAACCTACAGTAAGAATATATACAAATATTCCGTGGACTTAAATATCTGGTTAAGTATATGGGTATTTATGAAAATAAAGTTGACAACACTAACCTGTTGCAGCCGAAATTCGTTTGTATATTTTGGTAAATGGAATAATCGGAGACCTCGCCCGAGTTTCTGCTTTGAAAAAGGTTTCAACCTTAAGAATAATGTTTCGAGCATCACTTTTAATGGCTTTCGGCATATTCAACTTCTTAAATTCCGAAATATCACAATAAAACAACCATAGTACTCAAAATTAGTTGACACGGACAATCGAATGACATTTCAACATGGCGGTCGTAGTCGTAGTTCCAATTTCCGCCATTTCACAGATAAGTTGGTAGGTCTGTACGCGCGTATCAACATTTATTAGATTATTCGATCATTATTTAATTTATCGATTATGCAAATGTCACTTCATGGATACCGTTCCTAAACGAAGCATTACTTTACTACCGTTTCTGAACGGAGCATGGTTTTTAAAAAAGCACTGTTGAAATGTCATGGAGAAAAACGCGTACAGTCCTACCAACTTATCTGTGAACTGAAAGAGGACGACACCGTCGATTCAGTGTTGCTAATTAATATAAGGTACCCAAAATTGAGTAAGTTTTAGAAGTAGGTAATTTGTCATAAGAAATAAGTATTAAATAAAAATAATGAAATTAAATATTGTTACTATTTATAAATAAAAAATAAATTAAAAAAATATATTTGTAGTTAAGTAGGTACGCTAAACAGTTGTCCTTCAGGATTAAAATGGCTTTATTTAAAAAGTGATCCAGTGAAATGGAAATCCTGCAGATATAAAGGTTTGATAGCTAAAACAGTTAATAGAGATAAACTAGAATCTGGAAAACTTATCAATCATACTAAATGTTCCACACTTAAAACTTTCATTCAATGTTATTTATGTACCCTCCCTGCATCAGGTACCTGGTACTATTTGCTGGTTTTAGTAGAGACCGTACCTAACCCCTAACAACGATATGTTAATAATAATTCGGAGTGGTAAGTACCTAATGGATGTAATAAAAAAAACAAATTGCTTTACAATTATTTATTAAAAACCAGATTTACAGTAATGATCTTTAGATAAACCTGCACTCCCGACATCATCATCGCTGTCCTGTGTAATTTATTTCTGTCTTTGAGACCTCTAGAAGGTTTTTAACAGTAGGCACCTCGTTTCTAGCAGAATCAAATTCATGTACTCTCCTCCGTATAACTCCCATGTCAAAATCATCAACGTGTATGATTCCACTTCTATCCTTCCTTGCCTGGTGTCCAAATTTTAGTAACAGTGTCTTCTGCTGCATGCCCCTCTTTATCTATTTTTGAAATGAGTCCTCGACTCACACCTGAAACATAGGATTTTTTTTTCATCGAAATTTGAAAACCGGCAGGTTAGTTGGCTCACCCATTTAACAGGTAACAAATTAGATGTGCGTTACCGTTGCGTTAACCTACAGTAAGAATATATACAAATATTCCGTGGACTTAAATATCTGGTTAAGTATATGGGTATTTATGAAAATAAAGTTGACAACACTAACCTGTTGCAGCCGAAATTCGTTTGTATATTTTGGTAAATGGAATAATCGGAGACCTCGCCCGAGTTTCTGCTTTGAAAAAGGTTTCAACCTTAAGAATAATGTTTCGAGCATCACTTTTAATGGCTTTCGGCATATTCAACTTCTTAAATTCCGAAATATCACAATAAAACAACCATAGTACTCAAAATTAGTTGACACGGACAATCGAATGACATTTCAACATGGCGGTCGTAGTCGTAGTTCCAATTTCCGCCATTTCACAGATAAGTTGGTAGGTCTGTACATCCACTTGACATTTTGTTTTGTGACAACCTACAGAAAATAGGAACTGATGTTGTTTACTTGTTTCATTCACTCTTATGGCATATATCATTAACGTCATATGAGTAAGATAGATGGATTCAAGTTTTATTTTAGCGTGGTTTCTATGCTTTAGTTTTTTTTTTTTTTTTTTATATATGGCTTTTTCGTGTGTTTCTTCACACACAAATTCTTTAGTTATTGTTCTGAGGAAAACACAGTATATCTGTCAAGAAGTAGTGACATGCGTCGTCATGACTTTTCAGCTCTTAAAGATTAAGGATGCGTTCCATAATTCCATAACGAATACATAAATCTTGAGTGAAAAAAAATAAATGCGTAAAAGAAAGTCTCGATATTCGTCATTAATGTACCTGGGTATCATATCCTAGGTCTGCCTAGATCACATGTATTACTTAAGCGTTCGTATCACTTCACCCTCTTGTTTTAAAAGTGATTTATGGGGTTAAACTTTAAATTCGGCAAGCGTAAAGCGCTCGTTATGCTCTATGGGAAAGCTAAACCATCAGTCCTATTAATGAGAGAGTTGTTCCTACAAGCTAAGCAATCCTCGATAAGGCCTTCTTTAATCGTCCATTTGATTCACCTTAATTTGGTATTCTCCCTTAATTTTAAATTGTTATTCGGCTTAGTTCTTTACACTTAAACTATCACATTCACGTAGTTATTGAGTTTTGAATAAGGCCAAATTGAAATCTCCCTTCGAATTGACTATTCGAACTGCGGACAGAGATGGCACCCCAACTTTCCGAAAGTTCTCACCTTGGTTTCGGCTCCTTAGGTAAGCACTGGTAATATGTCCACTGCGTTTAAAGGGATTAGTGCTTTCTGACAGGTAGTAAGGTTCAATCTGTCGGTCTAGCACCAACCCCTAACATGTTCGAATCGTAAACGTTTTCATTCTTTAGCTCTTCGATAACTTTAGCGGTTCGTGCTACTCAGTGTTCCTAGACCTACTGCAGGCAAAGTGAGTTAAAGCAAAGTCAGTCTTATCAAAATTACCTCCTAGTGATTACGTCTTGAGGTTTCTATGGTCATCATGACCTTCATCAACAGCCACATGACCTCCACTGCTAAACATAAAACTCCTCCAAAGTTTTCTAGAGCAGCCGGCCTGGCTGTGGGCGGTTTTGAGATTGGTGTATATTTTTACACACGCGCTACCTACATTTTGCGCTTGAAAAATCAGACTCGAGTGCACGGCATTTTTTTCCTAAAACTGAACACTACGAGTTACGACTCCGCTTCCAAAAACAAGCTATAGGTACCTACGCGTGCTTACGCGCATATAAAACGCTAATCTTTAATCGCCCTTAATGGCAGACCAGTAGGTATTTCCGTTTTGTTCCTGGTTACTAAAGCAACAGCCTTTATGCGTACCACGGCTGGGCACAGGGCAAACTCCAACTATGAGGAGATACAGGCCATACTCCAACACGCGGTCTCAGTGCGGATTGTTGGAGGGGTCTATGGCTAGCGAGAAACCTTGCTGTCAGATGTTTTCAAGCTGCCGTAAGACCTCCGACTAGACATGATGACTGTCAGCTAGGGACGTGACCGGCGGAAGCACGGATGCTCGAAAAATACATCACCTTTCGGTCGGGTGAATACCTAAAACCAGCCCTCTCGACATGACGTGAGTTGCTCAACACTAGCGACTGTTGCTGACTCGGCGTTTCTTAAAATGTTTAGTAAAGTAAGCGGAATGAGAAAAAAACACTTTAATTTTATAAAAAATTAACACTTTATTCCATTTCAGAAAGTACAATTCGTTAATTTACTACGGCGCAACGACTGAACAATAAGTCAACATTCTGGGCATTGATAGAAAACCAGTTAAATTCACAGAGCAAAAACATTTTTGTAAGACCAGGCATAGTTTTAGTACTTCCAAATCCATGATTTTAGTTTTAAACTTATATTGCCAAGCCATGATTCACACTACGTGGATTTAACTTAGAGGTAGGGACCTACCCTACCCATCTTAGTTAAAACTATGCCTTACAGATCACAACGCGCCCCTATGGACTCCAAAAAGTTATTTCAAACCCGACGCGCCAAGAGCGCAACCCTGGCTGCTGTTTAATCTCAGAACGCGTGCGGTAGGAAAATCTTTTGAGACCTATTAATATTGCGCTCACATACGGACGCAAACAAATGAAAAAAAAAATACAACAGTCCCCACTATAGTTAGTTCGCGTTAAGAATGCAGTAATTTTAAATTTAATTCTTTCGCACACAAAAAAACTCAGATCCACATTTGCATTCCAAAGTATGCGTTCAACTGGTCGCTCTGGACTTGGCTTTCTAATTAGGAACGATTCGATTGGTGAGGGGACGTGCTAGATCGAAGGGCAAGTATGAAATTACTGCATTCTTAACGCGAAGTAACAATAGTGGTTACCCATTTCAGGACATTAATCCTTGCCCTATTGCGAAAAAAAAATACAATGTTGCAAGGGCAAGATGATGGAGTTCAGTAATGCACGGGGAAGATAAAAAACGGATATGGCATCCTGAAGTGCCGTTGACCGTTGTTTAAGTGTAGGTATTCATTTGACCAGTGACTTTCTCTACCTTCAATGGTTAATTTTATCATGGCACAATTACGATACTTCTCGAGTATTTTCTTAAGTATAAAATAATGACTTATTCTTCAGCAGCAAATAATACACTAAAAATTCAAAAACAAATACCTCTCTTTACATACGGACACCTTCTATACAACATCTATTTTTATTCTCAATATGGCTTAAGTAGGTATTAGCATTAACATTTTATGAAAATAATTTTCTTTTTTGTACCACATTGTATTTTTTGCAGATGCCGCAGGAAAATAGTTAGTTGAGTCTACTTTAAAAAAAAATTTTACTTTCTTTTGGATGCATTTAACATTTTCTAAATACCTACTACTTAACCGAAGTCACATCTATTAATAGTTAGTAGATGTAATCTTTACTCCACCATTTTCAATACAGAGATACACTTATAATATTTACGTATATTAAAACTAGATTAAAGTGTGCCATATTGTTTTTTTTTGTAAATAAAGACTTATCAACAAGATAAGAACAACATTAATTACAGAGGTAAATACTTATACAAAGTTTACTTAAGAAAAGAGAATGAGATTCAATTCAGAGAAATTTCAATCAGACTGAGTTATTGTTATTGGTTAATTGGCAAAACTAAGTACCTACTATTTTGTATTAGGTACATTATCATTACATAATATACAATATTGTCGCTTATACATATTTTTGTTTAACCATAATTTCGAAAATACATAATAATATTTCGACTTTCGATGAAATAAAATATTCATTCATTGTGATTTGAAATTGACAATGTATTTTTAAAGTCATAAAATAGGAGTTATTATTATAATAATAATACTGACACGAAATTAATCCATAATAACAACTTTGGAAATACAAAAATAAAGCTAAGTAGCAGTTCTCGTCTCGAAATAAGTCATCATCATCATCATTTCAGCCGAACGACGCCCACTGCTGGGCATAGGCCTCCCCCAAAGATCTCCACAACGATCGGTCCTGCGCTGTCCGCATCCAGCGGCTTCCCGCGACCTTGACAAGATCGTCGGTCCACCTTGTGGAGGGCCTGCCCACGGAACGTCGTCCGGTACGTGGTCGCCATTCGAGAACCTTTCCGCCCCAACGGCCATCGGTTCTCCGCGCTATGTGTCCCGCCCACTGCCACTTCAGCGATGCAATCCTTCGAGCGATGTCGGTTGCCTTAGTTCTCCTGCGGATCTCATCATTTCTGATTCGATCAAGCAGGGAAACACCAAGCATCGCTCTCTCCATTGCTCGCTGGGTGACTTTGAGCCTTCTTATGAGACCCATAGTGAACGACCACGTCTCACTCCCATATGTCATTACTGGCAACACACACTGGTCAAAGACTTTCGTCTTGAGACACTGAGGAATTTCGGACGCGAATATATGCCGGAGCTTCCCGAACGCTGCCCATCCGAGCTGGATTCGACGAGAGATCTCTTTCTCGAAGTTGGACTTACCTAACTGGACTGCCTGTCCCAGGTAAACATAGTGGTCAACAACTTCGAGTGTAATGTTCCCAACGTTAACTGGAGCGGGTGCAACATGGGCATTGAACATGATTTTCGTCTTGTCCATGTTCATCCTAAGACCCACTCTTTGAGAAGCATTACCGAGATCTTCGAGCATTATGTTCAGGTCTTCCAAGGTCTCAGCCATAAGAGCTACATCATCGGCGAATCGTAGGTGTGTTAGGTACTCGCCATTGATGTTGATGCCGCGTCCTTTCCAGTCCAGAAGCTTGAAAATATCCTCCAACGCAGCTGTGAACAATTTCGGAGATATGACGTCTCCTTGTCTCACGCCTCGCTGTAGTTGGATCGGATTAGAGCTCTGGTTCTGTAATCGGACCGACATGGTGGCGTTTTGGTATAAGTACCTAAGAACCTCGATGTACCTGTAGTCTATTTGGCACCTTTGGAGAGACTGCAACACTGCCCAGGTCTCAATCGAATCAAAGGCCTTCTCATAGTCCACAAACGCCAAGCAAAGTGGCAAGTTATACTCTTCGGTCTTCTGTATAACTTGCCGCAGCGTATGAATGTGGTCTATGGTACTATAGCCTTTTCGGAACCCGGCTTGTTCGGGAGGTTGGAAGTCGTCAAACCTGCGAGCGAGACGATTCGCAATGACTCTCGAAAACAACTTATAGATATGGCTCAGAAGCGATATGGGTCTGTAGTTCTTCAAGAGAGTTTTGTCACCCTTCTTGAAAAACAGCATCACATCGCTTCTGCCCCATGCCTTTGGCGTTCTGCCCTCAAGGATGACAGAACTGAAGAGCGTCTGGAGGACCTTGAGTATCGGCCGACCGCCCGCTCTCAGAAGCTCTGTTGTGATTCCGTCATCACCCGCCGCCTTGTTGTTTTTAAGCTGCTTGAGAGCCATCCTAATCTCGTACAGGCTGACGTCCGGGATATCTTCGGTATAGTGTCGGGTAAGCTTGGCTCTAGGGTCTTTAGCCTTGCTTTCAACAGCTGTATTCCACGCAAACACCTCGAAATAAGTACGTAATATCAATTCGATTACATGTAAGTACTTAAATAGTAACAATCTTTCAATGAAAATTAACATAATAACGTTGAACGTTAACTAAGCTCGTTTACCCTCCGAAATAAGAATTATTTATGTGATAGTTATTGTCACAATAATAATTTCTCCTGAATTTATCAGATACCTAATACACAATATTTACAAAAATTTCAACTGCAAAATAAACAAAAACTAAGCATGCGAAGTAAGCATGATGTGGAAAGTTCGCATTTATTTACAGAAATAAATTAAGTAGTTTGTAAATAATACGCTACATTTAATACTGTAGTTAAATTACTATAAATACTCCAAAAGGTTGCTTAATATAACGATTAGATCTAAACATTCAGTCCTTGTCACAAGCTATATTACTATTAATACTAGATACTTTATCAATTTTATTGTGTGAGCTTTCGTATTCGTCATGCAGCACCACCGTGGTGGCACTCACGTTGGATGGGCTCTGGGAATGCGTTAGGTTTGTGCGATTGCTATCAGCCAAGTGCTCCAATTCGTGGCTTTCTAAATTGGGTACTCCTGAACAAATAGAACTTACACGCGACAGGGATTTTCGCTCTTCTATTGGAGATTCTTTTGTCGAGTGCCTTCCAAATATATAAAGCAAAGAACACAGGAAAAATGTAGCATAAGTCCAACTTACTGACATAATGAGGGCTAAAAATGTGCCAATTTGGGAATAAGGCAGAAGATTGGAGCAGAGAAGAAATATTCCAGCAAAACCGGTGGTTAATGCTGCAGCTGCTGTCGGGCCCGCGGAAGCCGATAGGGCATACTTCACCCTTGAAGATTTCATCCCACTCGCGTTTGTGTAACTCAAAGCATAATGCAGACTAAAATCTACAGCTAACCCTGCTGACGTCGATATTGCTACACTTTCTAAAACATTCAATTTCCAACCAGTCAAAACCAAAATAGCTATAGTCACAGTTGATGAGAATATCATAGCCGTCAAAGCACAAATACTAACAATAAAACTTAATGTAGCCGGTATCAGAACAACAAATCCTAAACTAGCCGATAATAACAAAGCCATAACAGTGCCACTCGCCAATGTTCTTTGCAGGTCGTAAAACTGAAAATCTGATAAGAACCAACCATTAGACAAACCTGGAGGAGCCGTTTTTAGTTCTTCCTGGGTCCAGTTTTCTACATGTAAAAAGAAAGTATTCATAGAACTAAACGACATCGAGTATGGCACAACACTCTCAAATTCGACTACCATAGCGGCAACGGAAGGAGGGACGGCGCTTCTAAGAAACTTAGGCCCAGCCACTCCTGGCATGAACAGTTCTCGAGGAGTTCTATATAAAGACTCCATAGCCTTTATGATGCAAAATTCAAATACTTCCCTTTTATAGGGAAGTTGCGCTTCACAGCAGGGTTTCCTATTAATTTTATCAATGCGATCAATACAGAGTCTACTCATATACATTTTGAAATTTTCAATAAAACAATTTGGAAGAAGAGGCCCCAGTGTTGTTTGATAAAATGGCTGTGCTTTTAATCTCATACAGAACCTTAACAACCATTCCTGTGAACTAGGGTCGGAAATTGAAAAACTGTCTTCGAAAACTAAATGACCTGTAGAATATGGATCCATATGATTTCCATTATCTATAGCTTTAACTCCCCATATCCACCTAAGCGGCATTTTACTCCCAGTACCAATGTCTTTGCCAAACCTTTCAAATAAAAATTTATCTCTGTATTCCATTTCATATTTTTCAACAGGATGCGAAGACTGAAAAAGTTGAAATTGCCTAGATTCAGGCAGTTGAAGCCCTGGAGTGTAAAAAACGACAACAATACTCCCAATCCCTATAGCACCCAATATTATAACATACACTATGTGCAGTTTCATTACACATGTAATAATAAATCTATTCAACACAACTATGATATCTTCCCAAATCTCATTAATAGCTTTCAGTATTACATCTAATACCTTGGTATTGCTCCTACACAACTTTACATCTATAATATATACTGATACGGGCAACCAACTTATCATAAGTAAAAAGTTGACTAGAACAGTAGTGCCAGCGAATACACTAAAACAGTTAATAGCTGGAATGTAGCTCACATAGGAAGCGTAAAATGCAACTGCAGTCGTTAAAGTTGTAATAAACATGGTTACAACAGAATGTTTTAATGTCTCCTCAAGCATCTGTACCAGAATCGTTTCACCAGCACTTGAAACATGCTTTATATCAGTCAAACAGTTATCTTGAGTCATTATATTATCTCTTATAAGCTGTTTACTAACAGTATTCCAAATTTTAACATATAGAAATGCATCATCTGCCCCAATTCCTATCACAACAACTATTACTAATAAATTCATAAAGGGAAAATACTCCAAATTGAACACATAAACATACAAGAAGTATGCTATACCAAGTGAATATGCTATAGCTGTGAATAACAGCAAAGTGAGAAGTAAAGATCTAGTGTAGAACCAAACACCTAAGAATACAAACACCCCTCCTAAACCTATTAACCATGTGTCTTGTATTAACAATAAGTCAAATAGAGCATTTTTCAGTCCAAAATCTATAGCAGGTATAACAAGAGTATCATAAGATAAATTTGAACTTTGCAATTTCATGTAATATGGGAGTGTAGTGGTGCTGTATGGCAAAGGCAAGAATACCATTACATTTCTAACAAAAGTTTGAGCATTATCTGCTGGAGTAAAAGCATCTGAATCGATCATGTAAAATAATAAATTATACACCGCATCATACTGGGAACAATACTTTGGGACTTCACAACGGTCTAAATCACAGGATGCCATCAATGTAAAGTTATGAAAATATCCAGCACATTTCTTTAAAATATTTGTAGCCATAGTAACATCTTCTCTTGTCAAGTTTTCACATGAACTCTTGCCAGAAATTAAAGCTATATAATTTGGCACACTCCATATTGGACAACATAATTCCTCAGACTGCATTGTTCTTTGGCACAGATTATAATATTCCGAGCCACCTAATTCTACAAGAAGTGTTTGTAATATACACATTTTTTCTACATTTTCATAAGTCAATAAAGATGTGTTGTCTGAACTGGTTACAACTAAATGGGCATAATCTGAAACTGGAGGTCCGCATGTGCCAGAGGCATAGTTCAGATGGATAGGCTTGTCCGGTCTTCTCTGCATCTCTTTGAGCGACACCCACTGCTTACGTGTGTGATCTTTAATGAATGCTGTGTTCTCGTCTTCAAAAGAAACATTTTTTCCAAATCCCCAATGAACATGGCCATTAGATATGTTTGATTCAGGCTGATCATACAATGTCTTTTCAATGCCTGTACTATTGAAATTTGCTTTTTTCTTTTTCTTCCTACCTTTTTTATTAGAAGGGCGTCTGTGTCCAGACCTAGGTCTATCCTGTCTTGTCTTATTGTAATAAGTTTGATTCATGCGTATTTGGTCTTCTATTTCTTTGGGGTCGACGGCCAGTCTTCGGGACGGTCGTGTTTCTTCGATTAGGTTTTCCCAAGCTATAAATCGGTGAGCCAGAGACGTCCCACGGGTTTCAAATCCTACTAGGGGATCGGAAAATGATGGCAAATCGTGACAAACCAGTGGTATTACAGTAAGAACTGTTGAAATCACACTTACGCCGAGAAGAATCAGGTAGGAGTGACGAACAATAAATCTGGCGTAGGCAGACATCATTTTGCAGAGATTTCATGGACTTCATATTCATTCTGCTACTCCATCTTCTTGTTCTAACACAACACATACTAAATTTATGAAGCTAATGAAGTAATAATACTGTTTATTTTTACATTTCGCAAATAATACGATTTTCTCGCTTGTGGGATGACAGGAGGGAGACACGACACGGGATGACGGGATTCAAGCACGGGAACTAACCAAATTATGCAACCACAGATTATAAAATAAACAGTCAAGTCAACCAACAACAACAGTTCCTTTGACTACAGTCAACAACAGTGAAGAAAGTCTGTTTAATCCTTAGAGCTATTGTCTAAGGTTTAATCCTGTTTAATCTGTTTAATACACTCGGCTAGCACTCTATCAATTTATTTCATTGTGGTAACACCGCTACCACAGACAAAAGATAGAAGAGAAGACAGCATTTCATACAAACATGACACAAGACGAGTCGTAATCTGATTAAATTGATTATCCCTTATTCACAGTAAAGTATGCCTAGAGTAGAAGTCACAAATATCTGGACCGAAACCTAACAGAGTTTTGGAATTTGAATCAAGTGGTCTGTAAAAGCAGAGATCTTCATCTAACGTTAGGAGTTTAGAAGTCTGTCGGCTAAAATATACTCGTAAATCGTACAATGCCCTAAGAGTCCAATTCAATAATGCGCTCAGAATGCTGTTGGGTTTGCCTCGATATTGTAGCGCGTCAGGCATGTTCGCCGAGTATAGGGTAGACTGTTTCTATACAACAATGCGAAAGAGATGTGCGTCACTGGTGCGCAGGGTGAGAGGCAGTCCGAACAGCGTTCTGAGCATGATTGCTAGCCGGTTGGACTGTGGGTATATGAGGCATTGCTGCGCTATTTCTCACGGAATGACGCCGTAGTGGTTTGTGTACACGCACCTTATAAACATTTGTACCGTAAACAGTTTAGGTTAGTATTCAACCTGAAGGTTTTTGTATCACTAACATAATATTAAGAATTACTAACAAATAATGAGTCTTGGTAACTTGAATAAATGAATTTTATTATTATTATTATTATTATTAAAAGGTCGGTTATGGACGGTACTTACATTTTTTTAAATGAAAAAGCCACTGATACTATGTTTTGAACAAATACACATTTCATTTGATTTCATTTCATCACACTCTCCAATTCCGGTCAGTTCTTTTGCTATATATTGCAAAGAAATGTCATTTGGCAAGGGGAAGATAAAAACGGAAATGGGTAGTCGATGTGCCGTTGACTGTACTACATACCTATGCGAAGTGGCATAACAGCCCCCGTCTTTTTAAATTCTAGCTAGAGTAGCTATTGCAAAACCTTTTTGAATGGTTTTCTTTCTTCCCCTGTGTTTAATATTGTTTTGAACACCATCAAAAATCATCTTTTTAAAATAATGTAATAATTTAAGCTTATTTTTTATACTACTGGCAACAATTTTATTGTCTCTGCTCTGACATCTTGTGATCACAAGACTTCTCCCGTTTTGAGTTTTCTGTCAAGGTAGAAATTGGGCGAAATAGGCCGTCCCAATCGGGATTTACGGGTAAAAAAGCTCCAATTTGCTCAACAAATATCTCAAGATGAGATACTTCCTCAGCTACCTGTTCGTGCTCCTTGTGGGTCTCGCAATCCCAATATTCTCCTTGTACTATCTTCTCAATGGAAAGGGTGAGCAAATCAGTTTTGGTTGGTTCCTGGAGAACACGTCCCCGTACATGTGGGGTACGTTGGGAATCGCGTTCGCCGTGGCGTTTTCAGTGGTGGGCGCCGCGATGGGCATCCACACGACAGGAGTGAGCATAGTCGGTGGAGGAGTGAAAGCGCCCAGAATCAAGACTAAGAATTTGATCTCCGTAATCTTCTGCGAGGCCGTTGCCATCTACGGACTGATCACTGCCATCGTGCTGTCGGGTATGCTGGAGAGATACACGGAACCCCTTGTGGACATATCCATCAAGCAGCAGAACTGGATGGCTGGATACGTGATGTTCGGTGCTGGTCTCGCCGTGGGACTCGTCAACTTGTTCTGTGGTATCGCCGTCGGCATTGTGGGCTCTGGAGCAGCCTTAGCTGATGCAGCCAATGCAGCACTGTTCGTCAAGATCTTGATTGTGGAGATCTTCGGTTCTGCCATCGGTCTCTTTGGGCTGATTGTCGGCATATACATGACTTCAAAGGTCAAGATGGGTAATCAGTAATTTATGAAGAGACAGAAGTTGAAATTGAGTGAGTATTTCATATCCTTATCCCTTTCTGAAAGTATTTCATGATTTATTTATTATATGTTTTACTAAATCAGAACCACATAATTATAAAATCATAAAAATGAAAGTGCTTTCCTTTTCTAATATCTTTATTTGAAACTCCATCTTCAGAGTTAAGTATTTGTCTAAGAATATGTTGAGTCAATTTATGATTACAGTATGTTTAACAAACAATTTAAACATTAAATATCTTAAGAGTGTACATTTAATATCAGAGTCACATGATATTTATTTAATCATCTTTCATTTTCACCTATTAATGGTTATTTTCTTCATGTCATAAATGTTTGTACCCATTGCAAAAGTCAATTCGATGAACATCAGTGCCTGTTCTGTGTCTTAATAAATTATATATTTAAGTGTTTATGGAAATTTTATTTTATCAGTTTCTGTCACTCATGTGTGGTCAAAATTTTAACACTCCTCTATTGAGAATAATTGTGATTTGGCAAGATCCAGAGTAAAAGACATAGTAGCCTAATGCCTACAGCCTCTCCACAATTATGAGGCCAGTGGCTATTGTGTAAGATTGACCTCATATTTAATTAATAATTAGCACCTACTTTAGGTAACAAGCTACAAAAATATCGACCAAGTACTTGAAATTGTAATTCATTTAAACTCGATTGTGTAAATCGCCTGTCATCATCTTCATCATTGTACAACTATGCATTTTGGAAAAAACAGCAGTTTTTAACAATAATGAATTTCTTGGCCATTAGCTGTGTTCTGACCAATGTTCAAAACAACAGTGAATGATATTGAATCAGCATTTATTTGCAGGTAGTTTTGTAGTTATATTTATACATAATATTTATTTATCCATTAATGAATTAGTATAATTTCACTTTCCTTTTACCTACTTGCCTTATAACATAAGCCTCAAATTAAAGTGGTTATGGTGGTAGAGTCAAATCTTGTTGTATACTATGTATTGATATTATCTTTTGATTGTTTTTTTTTTTTTTTGTACTGTTTATGTCTATTTAATAATTAGGCTTCCATTTAATGAAGAAAGAAAATACAAATAGAATTTCCAGAAATACTTTGCCAACCCCATGCTATGTATCTAGTTTCAGTCATCATCAGTCCATCAATCAGAAGTGGATAAAAGTCTATTCAAATTTGATTCTATGTGTTATGATTAGACTAGATTAGATGAGATAATTTATTTCTCAAGATAATTTGCCTTTTGAATTTGAATTTGAATGATAACATTCAAATTCAAATTCAAAAGGCATTCAAATTGAGATCGTCAGAGAAGTAAAAATACAATAAAATTAAAATTAAACTAATTGAAATCAAAATTAAATCGAATAAAAATATAATAAAATAAAAGATTAGATTAATAAAAAGTCACAAATAAAATCAAGATAAACAATGTCAATGGGTTACAATAAAATTAATTAATCATTTATCATGTCAAGGTTTATAAACTTGGCTGTTGAATAAAATGGATATGTATTATTTTTTGAATTGATGTCATGTGTTTATTAAATGATGGTCAGTGCGAAAGTGTTTTTTTCGACTAACACCAGGGATTAGTCATTTTAGTCATTGAGTGTTTAGACCATGAGTAGTAATATTTATTATTTTATGATTCATTCTTTGTTGTTTCTGAGTTTTTTAATCACAATTTATTCTGCATCAAAAAGCAATTGGTACAGAGGCGCACGCATCAACCTTTACACCACCTTAAGCACACAACCTTTATACACACCTTATGCGGCTGACATTAGACCCATTTTGCAATGGTTTTGTAAAGGTTGAGGTGTGTGCCTCTGTACATATTCCAAATATTAAATTAAAGTGGTACTTTTCTTCTTTTTCAGTAGACATCGGCACTGAATTGTTCCAGCCTTGACCATAATAATAAAACCCCGTAAAAGAAAGTATTCAGTGCTTTAACAAGAAATATATACAGGAGCAGTGCAAAAGCTTGAAATATTAATACATCAATGTTAAAAGTGGGATTGCAAACTCACTACTTTCCTGTGTGCTATGTACGTTATTTTTTTAATACTGTTAATAACTTGTAAACAAAATCTGATCTTAGCACTAACGTAATTTATTAAGAAATTGTAACTTTTATCCTATTATACTGTTGTAAATTGACGTTTAGACTTTAAAATATTCAGTTACTGCATTTTGTGCTAAGGTACAGACGTTTGTTAAGAATTTGTATTGTATTGGAGTGTTTTGTCAACATTTAACCGGCACATCTAGTGTCTTATCATTTACACAGTGCCCTACAAGTAAATTGACTAGTTACACATTGTTTGAGATGTTCTAGCTACAATGATTGTAAGTTTTTGTCTATGTTGCTAGCTCTGAATCTCTTACAATGGTGTACCTAATCATTTGTTCAAAGGCTTAAACATTCCATGAAACCTAATTCAGTTTGTGAAAGCTTTCATTGGTTTTTATTGCAATAGCCCATTAACAAAATAGTGTACATAAATGGAGATAATGTGTAATTTGATGGTTATTTTCCACTCGGAGACATGTGACATTTTTAGATGAATTTAAGTTTTAATTTTTGTAGTATAGTTGTTTACTTGTTGAGATGATCATCCGATTCAGTGGCAGTATTTCCTTCACTATAAAAACTATTCAAACACTATTCATAATATTACTACTGTCTCTTCTTGGAAAATTTCCTTAAATCCGTAATTTTCGTACTTATAAATCATCATAAATTGAAACCCCCATTATAAATGGATTTTTATTGATCGAAATTTGTTATTTCCAATTTGTAAATATTAGTTCGCTTTCCTGTACGCTAATTTATTGTACGTGTAAATTCATATCCCTATATAATAACTTAACTATAGGTGTTGATGTGAATGCCATAGACTATGTTTTAAATAACATCATCGACGATCATGTATACCATCGGTCTTAATCGGTGTGTAGTTGGCACAAAGTCGTGTGTACACATAGAACAAAACGATTGAGAAAGTATTATATCAGTCATAAGTACCGTTTACTGATGTAATTTCTAAGTTAAATATACTTTATTTGTGCAAATGTAGATATTATGTATGTTGATGAATAATAAATAGATAAAAGTTTATTATTGTTAATTTTTCATCCTCTTTTGTGTAGAATCTAACAAGCCGCACTAAGCCTGCGTGTTGGAGTATGGCTCGCGCCACTTTATAGTTGAGGTGAGGCCTGTGCCCAGCAGTGGGACGTATATGTTTAGGGAGCTAAGTTTTGTGTAGAATACACATTTAAGTGTATTTATGAGAGATCCGCGCACTTGTTGCACCCCGCGTACGGTCAACGTCATGATGGGCAATGTCCAGTTAATTAATCCATGCTGTTTGGCCTCCTGCAAAGAACTTTTATTTGGCCAAGAGCACTATAAATAACGGATTTCTAACTGCTGCAGCTAATATTGCCTTAATATTGCCTTGTCATATTGCGTTCATTAGAACGCAATATTACAAGGCAGTCGATGTGCTGCGCGCAGCCACAGCAAGACAAGGCGTATGTATCTGGCTGTCAATAGTGACCACGCAATTGTCGTAGCAGCCAGAGTGCCAAGTACGCCTAGTACGACATGCACAGACCAAACGTGGTGAGGAAGTAAACGCAGATTTCCATAGAAAAACATCATATAGCCCTTAAAGCCATAGCCCGAAGAAGGCAATCACGGATAGTTCTGTTCTATAATCAACTAAGTATTTATTGTTTAGTCACGAAGTCTCAGGGTCATGGCAAGATACTTCTCTGTATTTTGCGGCGCTTCGTCTTCCAACAAGAAAGCTCAACTCTGATCGGCGTAGCACACATGTTAGCAAAACGTTGGTGCCAGCACTCTACCAGCTGGCCGGCTTGTTTTCTCTCCACTGTGGTGTCCATCGGGCCTAACTTACTAATTTAGCAAGTCAGTATCGAATGATTCGGTGAATTTCTTTTAGTTATAGTTCGACCATCGAGCGAATTGGCCCCTCTGGATCTCAAACCTGACTAAAAGATGGAGACGCATCTTTTAGTCAGGATTGAGTTCCAGGGGACACACGGCCACACTCCAGAATGTATGAATGTTCTATCATATATGTATAGCGCCAAAATCTCGATTATCACTCGTGCTTGGGTGAGTACCCTTAGGATTGGGCGTTTTCTAAGAATAGGAGAGAATGATACAACGATTTTAGAAATAAAATAATTTATTTCATTATAAAACAATTCAGATGTTATGTTTACCACTATTCTTTATTATACATGCCAGCAAATTTCGTACCTATATAAAAATGAGCATAAGTTATCACAAAACGGAAAGGAAATTAAAAATGAGCAAAGTGTTTTATTTCGAAAATGTTCATAAATAAACAGTCTAAACTTATATTCTAACACATAAAGCGTAATCGTAGCAAATACTTAGCGTGTCTGTAAACTCTTGCCAAGACTTCAAGACAATCGCTCCCTCTTACCCCTGGTTCCCACTCACCGGATGCAGGCCTCCATTTTCATCGGATGGAGTGAAGCTTTTCAGCGATTTACATCAAAGTGGGAACCAGTGGTGGGGGTTAAAGTATTGCAGCTTCTTGCGCGAGTGGAGACGCACCAAAATTGTGACCCGTTTTCTGAGCTCATGGAATGTTCATTTATTAAAATGTTCTTAGAGTATATATCGTAGTATTACTACTACCTATAGAGTAGACTATGTAATATTATAGTAGATATATAAATTACCTACTGGTTTTCTTTGCAGCCTCGATTTTAACTAAGTATTTCCATCTGATGAAGGCTTTCGTTTTTAATTAATAGCTTGTTTACTATAGGCGTCGTATAAAAATGGTGAGAAATACAGAGTAAAGTGTAGTATAGAAATAATATAAAGACGTCAAATATATGCAATAGAGCACACATTGAGCAGTGACACACAGTAGGTACATGGGATACAAATTACATTGTATTTGATTTATTTTAAAACTCAGTTACATAAACATTATGGCAATGTGACACTACGGAATACCTAAATAAAGCTTCTTTCTTACCTACGTAATTACTAGCTATAAAGTGTAAAATTCTAATTATTTACAAAATAGGTGGACTCTTCGTTAAAACGCTCAAAATGCACACAACACTCTTCCTATGTATATACATAAATTAATTGCAACCATTATTCTTTAAAACATTACTTCAATAAAATTGAGACCTGTACTTATCTAAAAGTCCGACTATATTCACAGTAACGCTGAAAACTGGTCTAATCTTACGGAAAATTTAAAAACGCTATATCAAATCTATTCAAACAGCATTATTACCTTTGAGTATGTACCTAGTTCTTAAATATAGCAGATCTTTTCAAGCAAGAATAACTACAAATCATTATAGATTATTATTGTTTGGTTTTTCATATAAAAATAGATCGTTTTAACTCCTACCTTAATGCTGTATTGAGGAAAGTAAAACTGGGCGATGAAAAGATGTTGCGGTGGTAAGGATACCTATTTAAAGATGGCGCTGCTTGTACTCTGAAACTTTTCCTAACACCGCCAGCCGTAAGCTAACTATTTGGGCTCTGGCCATCAATACGTTGAGGATCGGTATTTAGTCACCCTGCCTACTTTTTCCAAGAGTCGTAGATGGGAGTATTCAAGGTACTAGTATTCATTTGAGTAAACATTTAAAAGAATAACGGAGTGCCTATGTACAAGCTTACTTAGGTAGGAAAGCTCCTATACCTAAGATAGCTTTGTCACAATAGCCAAATTAAAAGACTTATATTGTTGTTACTTCACCAAAGTAGGTATTTGTCTTTTATTTACTACTTGAGAAAAAGATACATTTGATTTGATAGACACTTATGTTATAAACTGAATACAAAAGGTACCAAGAGCATCAGCTTCACTTTGATATCCAGAGCCGCAACATTGGAACAAAAACCTTAAAAATAACTTGACTATTTACACGACTGACTTTGGGTGCCATACTCTCATTCCTAATAAATATTGTACGCCTACGAATACCGTGTATTCAGATTTTAGACACAAATTAAATTACAATTCCATTTTGCACTTGTCCCGGTAAACACGCAACAGTTTTGAACTCAATTTCTATTTATTTTCTTCTAAATCATAGAACATAGTAAAATCTACAAACTACATTTGTAAAAATAATAACAGGCAGATGGAACGTAAGGCTACGCATTCCGGGTCTTTACTCTTTTCTATTACAGAGGATTTGTCATTTTGCAATAGCTAGATCAATACGGAAATGGGAAGCCTGATGCGCCGTTGACTGTACACAGAGTTATAACAATGGATTCCTTTTTTAATATTTTACCGTGTGCATTTTTGAGTTAAAACCAACTTAATTTTAATGTTCGTAATAAAAACTTCTAAAATTTCCTACTTAAAGCATTATGCACAAAATTCAAATAAATAACTATGGCAGTGTATTATTGATGTTAATATGACAGTCTTACAGGAAATTGTCTAAGCTTAAAAATATACATGCAATAAAAACTAACTGAGATTCATTGGAAATCTTGTACTATTTTTCACACTCTCGTCTCGGCATCGTCTTCAGTAGTAGATTTCCTGTAAACATAATGATAAAAGTTATTTATAAATGTTAAATTCTTCAATTAACTAGGTTCATCTACATCAATGTTTGTGTCAACTTGTTTTTTTTTGTTAGAAGTAGGAGAGTGGAGTATACCTAAAAGGGTAAGTCTAGAAGATAATGGCATTAAACATGCTAGGGTGGTTGGGGATACAAGGTTACTCTACCTGGCATCATTGACGCATTGTAGAAAGCTCTAGATTTATCAATTTATTTATTTACTAAAATTAATCTAACTTTATCGAGTCGGTCGACAATTTCTAAATCAGGGGTCAGGCAAGCAACTCTACAGACTCTACCGACATAAGACCGCCTAAATTGCACATCAAACCTAATATGTATTAATATTAACCAATGGAATAAGTGGAGTGAGATCAAGCTCTTAAGAAAATGACCAAAGTAGTTATCAGACAGGTGAAATCTAATAAAATATCGAAACGATTTCACAGAACTGCTATGCTATTCCGGTGGTCGCCAAAACTCACTTCGCTCGTGCGAGGTAACTTCGAAATTCAATTCTTTCGCGACTGTGGTCGTTTGAGAGAAAAGAACTAAGCCAAATAACATTTTTTAATTATTTACATACAAAATGAGAGAAAATACTAATTCAGAGTGAAGCTTATTGATGATATAAGTAAGCGTGAAGCACCGAGATGTGAAGTGATGTTCGATGTGCACCGCCGGAATAGCACGGCTGCTCCTAGAGAACGTTAAGTGAACGGATGTCGTCTGAAAAATGCATTGAATAAGGCTCGTCAGACGAGAATCAACATAGATATCTATCTTGTAATGTAACGCAACAAACCACCTTGTGATGTTTTCAAGGTAAATTCCATAGAGCATGAAGTTAATTCTATATTCCCTTGTTTAAAGTTCATTCCTCATTAATAATACATACTTAAGTTAAGTTACAACTTCCTGGAGTAGCTCTAGTCAATCCTATTTTGTTTCCTGAACAGGTGATACCCGAAAAGACTACCGAACATAACGCACAGTCTATAGAGGCGAGGCCGTGACGTACTTTCACGTGATTTCGTTCTGTGCGATAAAGGTGTGAATTTCATACATAAACAAATCGCTTCAGATTATTTTCATTGTCATGGCAGAGAGAAGATAACATAATCTCCGACTGGACATTATGTTATTTATTATCACCGCCTAATAACGTACGTGTTTCATGGAGTTAATTTTTTTATTTACAAATTCAACTGATAACGTATTAATTATTTTAACTGGATTAAACAGAACGTGCAAATTCGAAGGTATTTTGATGTTTACTTTACACATAGTAGGTATTTATTAACAAGCGTAACTTGGAATTTAATCACCGTTTCTAATCTAGCTACAAGTTAAGATTCATATTCTCACGTTACAATTAAGTACCTAGGTAGGTAGGTACAGGCGGCCACTGGTAGAACCTTTAAACTTACTTGCTTTGACAGTTGGCATCACCCAATTAAACCAATTCTAAAGTATTTTACAGTGACTTTAAAAATATAGCTGTCACTTTCAGTTCTTTATACACTGCGGGACGGCATGAGTTTGCCACCATATTGCTTCAGTCCGACAATCAGACACTGATAGCCTACATTCGAGCATTTTATCTCCCGGGGAGGTACAACAGGAGGTTAGCAGACAAGAGCGTGTTCAACTTTGATTAACGTTTGTGAATTCGGGGGATTTAATACCAAAAATCAAGTTATTTGAACTGTGTGTTATATTATTTTTATGATTTACGATATTCTGACGAGAACCAGCAGGCCTTCTGTTATTAAGACTTAATACTACCAAAAACATAAAGATAAAGGTATGCATGCAAAAATTTGTTTACCTCTTCTCTAAGATGATTGATGATTTTGCACGCAGACACACCAACACCAGGTTAGCAAAGCAAAAGATGATTACAATGAGTTTTTCTCATACAACCGCCACCATCTACAGACAATTCATCATTATGGTTGTTTCTTTAGGCTACATAGGTGAATGATAACAACATCGCTTTTTTCAGAAAATAGCAGGACACTTGAATATTATTTTAACACAGTATTTAACAATTAAAAATTGATGAATGTTTACTTGTTGACGCAATCATGAAGCTGATAATTAAATATACATTTATATCAATATCGAAATCCTATAAAACATCATAGGATCGGCTTTGTTAGTGGAATAGGAGGAAAGAGTTAAAAATGATAAAATATTTAAGTAGTTACATACTGAAAATAATAAAAATGGAACAAAAACCTTAAGAAGACTTTAGTAATTATTAATCACCTAACAATATGAATCATTATAAAAAAATACATTAGTGTCTAAAGAATAGTTCGTCGAAGTGTTAATTTAATTTTGTGGTTTATGGATCTTAATAAGAAAATGCTGAATTGAAGATAAAAAAATAACAATTAAACATTTGACATGCAGGCATGCACAGAGAATTATTAATTTATTTAAAAACGATAACTTACTCGCTTGTTTCGCCCATACTTGCTAGTGGCGCCCCCATTTGCTGTTGAGGGTCTCCTGAGAAATGTAAAAGAAATGTTATAAAAACCATTTATTTATGCTTATAGTTAAGTAAATAAACTATTTATTGATATTCATGAACCTCCCCATTAAAAAGTAGGTAAATAGTGTATCCTGTGATTATAATGAAATAACCGTAATGCGGCCATGGGCGCCATGTTGCTATACTGCGATCAGATTCTCATTAATGTAATATCATGGTGGTTGTATACAAAAGAACTATTTATAAATAAACGGGATTTTAATGCTCTTCATTATGTAGGTAGTCGTTAATTTATTGGTATTTATTGGTGTTTATTAGTGTACGGGCCAACGGTCCAAAAAAGTACAGAGAAAAGCTGCTTATTTCTTGGGCTCAACGTAGAAAAAGGCCTATGGATGATGATGATGACGATGATGACGATTAAGGTAACAATATTTAAACGTTAGTCACGCCTTATCATTTATAATTATGGTTTGGCATTAGCCGCTAAGTTATTGTGAAACTAGGTAAACAATGGTGTGATGTAATCCCCACATACCCCCAATTATTGAAAGGTTGATCGAATTTCAATAGTCACATTGGCAGACATGATAATTAACACTGGTTAGATAGATTAGCTTTTCAGTAACCGGGGGTAATTTCTTGATGCTAATAGCCAGGCATACTTACTCTAATTTATTATCTGGCAGGCTAATTAGAACTGTTCTACTACGCCACACAATTGCAGTTTCAACACATATTTGCCATCACATCTGAGCGTGTATGCCCGGCTAAGGCCTTTTCTACACAAGATTACGCAAATCATCGATACAAATTTTAGTAAACTTATGTTGTCTATTCTTCTTATTGACTATCTCCAAAACAAATTTAATATTCAATTACTGCTCTGCCATCTTGAAAAAACCATCTTGACTGGTGTCGGCGATGAATCAAAATGTCCGCGAGTCGTGCCTTTGTACGAGACTATGCCCTGAATTCACAAACGTTAATCAACGTTGATGTAATCTAAAACTGTCAATAGAACTGAAAGGGACAGCTTGAGCATGAGCGCGTGCTTAGCGTTGATTGAAGTTTGTGAATTCGGGCGGATGGAGACCAAAATCGTCGGTTATCGACGATTTGAGCATCCTTATGTAGTTGGCCGTATAAAAGTATGTTCGAAAGCTAAAAACCAACAAAACTAAAAGTGTATAAGCAGACATTACCTGCGTGCGCGTGCGCTAAGTCGTTGTGTCGCGCGCGCGGCGACTGCGCCCCGCGCAAGCTCGAGTGGTCCTCCTCGGCTAACAAGCAAAGATAGGTCAGGGCTATACGGGATGCGGCCGGCCAGTTTTATGCACATATTACATAGATAAAAATAGTGTACACTAAAAATCGAGATGTGATTTATGAATCTAGACGTTCAACGACTTTTATTAGGGAGGCTAGGCTATTATTACGTTTGCCAGAAGAAAGTTTTTATCGCACTGCGAATTCGTCACGAAGGGGAGCTCTATTTATGATTTTGGCATTCTGGAATACTCAATAACTAAGTTGAGTGAAACACATAAGATTTTCGAATTGTTTTCATAAAAATTAGGGAATAACGTTTCAAGGCGATCGAAGTGAGCATGCTCATTTGAAAGAGATCAAAATGAGAAAAGATGTTTGAGGGAATCGGTATACTGTTAAACTAGCCCCTGATTATGATTAATTAAAGTGTACTTTTTTACTTTCATAACTACATTAAAACTGGCCGATCTTTACTGTGTTGGCAAAGCTTTTGTGGGATACAAAATAATAATATTGTACAGAAAATAACTAGAACATAAATTTTAAATAATGTACAATGTGAACAACATACAATATAACGTGTCAAAAAATGAAATAAAATGTTCACAAAATAAAATCAAAATAATATTTTGAAGAAACACCATGCAGACACTCAATAAAGTCAATAATCTAACTGCTCATATAAAACAGAACTCACCTGTATACGGGAAGTGGTATTTATCATGAGGATGGTGCTTATCAGATCCGTCAGACATCCTCTCGGTGTAGTCTGCTCCATAATGGCTCTCCATCTTTCTCTGATAGTCATTCTTCAACATGGTTGCTATACCAGAATCTCTAAAATCCCTAGGCGGATATCCGTCGTGTTCTCTTGTGGTAACACCTGAATCTCTAAAGTCCCTTGACCCGTATACGTTCGTATCCGAGTTTAGGTACTTAGTAGGGCTGTATCCGTAGTCGGAGGTCCTCGAAGACAGGTAGGTCTTGGAGCCGTAAGGGTTGCCAGGCAGGCGGTACATGGTGGGTGACATTGGGTAGTTGGGGTCGTAGGGGACCTGCTTCTCAGTGTCGTTGGGTAGCACGCCGTACATTAGCTCGTCTTCCATAACTCCGTATCTGGGTGAAGATCATTTGTTGTGAAAAAATAAGATATAAGATGGTCAATAGATGAAATGCCGTTTCAGTTACTAAAGATACAGATGTGGCAAATTAAAAGGCAAGTTGAAGAGTCGGGCGAGCACTCGACCTTCACACAAAATAATACTTATTTTTTTAAATAGTGTAAGTAATTAACATTATTTCATACATGATTAGACTTTTAAGTTCTTACGTGACGAAACACTCAGTGACACAAAAATGTGGAGTAACAGCAGTCCAATGATATATCAGCGTGTTAGCAGACTATGTTTCTCCACGCTCCCAACCTCAGCGAACTAACTTTAAGTTTTTTTTTAGGTTAGATATATCTGTCGGATAATTTATAAAATTTGTTATATTTTCCAAATAGCTCACCTGTTATCAAGCGGTAGTCTCGAAGCCTCAACACTAGCCACATAAGTATCGTGCACATTCTCGAGTATAGAAGGCTTGACGCGCCTCCGCCCCAGCTGGTACACATCGGAGGTGAGGTCGGGGTGCGGCAGCGGTGCGGGGGAAGGAGACGGCAAGCCGGGGGAGGGAGACGGCAAGCCGTGCGAGGGAGACGGCAGGCCGGGGGAGGGAGACGGCAGGCCGGGGGAGGGAGACGGCAAGACGTGCGAGGGAGACGGCAGGCCGGGGGAGGGAGACGGCAAGCCGTGCGAGGGAGACGGCAGGCCGGGGGAGGGAGACGGCAAGCCGTGCGAGGGAGACGGCAGGCCGGGGGAGGGAGACGGCAAGCGGCGCCGCGGCTCCGACTCCGCGGTCTCTTGCAATAGCACCTTAAATAGCTCACCTGTTATCAAGCGGCAGTCTCGAAGCCTCAACACTAGCCACATACCTAAGTATCGTGCACATTCTCGAGTATGGAAGGCTTGACGCGCCTCCGGCCCAGCTGGTACACGTCGGAGGTGAGGTCTGGATGCGGCAGCGGCGCGGGCGAGGGAGACGGCAAGCGTGCCGCGGCTCCGACTCCGCGGTCTCTTGCAATAGCTCACCTGTTATCAAGCGGCAGTCTCGAAGCCTCAACACTAGCCACATAAGTATCGTGCACATTCTCGAGTATGGAAGGCTTGACGCGCCTCCGGCCCAGCTGGTACACATCGGAGGTGAGGTCGGGGTGCGGCAGCGGTGCGGGGGAAGGAGACGGCAGGCCGGGGGAGGGAGACGGCAAGCGGCGCGGCTCCGACTCCGCCGTCTCTTGCAATAGCACCCCTAAATAGCTCACCTGTTATCTAACGGTAGTCTCGAAGCCTCAACACTAGCCACAT
This sequence comes from Udea ferrugalis, assembly GCA_950022985.1. Lineage (NCBI taxonomy): Eukaryota > Metazoa > Arthropoda > Insecta > Lepidoptera > Crambidae > Udea > Udea ferrugalis. The sequence continues at coordinate 4,846,270 of OX465521.1, forward strand.
AAGTATCGTGCACATTCTCGAGTATAGAAGGCTTGACGCGCCTCCGCCCCAGCTGGTACACATCGGAGGTGAGGTCGGGGTGCGGCAGCGGTGCGGGGGAAGGAGACGGCAAGCCGGGGGAGGGAGACGGCAAGCCGTGCCGCGGCTCCGACTCCGCGGTCTCTTGCGACCAGCGGCCCATGTCGCCGTGGTTCTCTCCTGAAGTAATGGGTTTAGGTTTTTTGCGGGTACTTAGGCTGCGTTTCCGCCAGAGACGCGTTGCGAGGAATGTGTTCTTAAGTACCAATAGAACCCCTCCATTTCCTATCTTCACTCAATGAAGAAGAATGAATTCTATTGGTTCCTCGCAACGCACCTCTGGTGGAAACGCAGCCTAAACGACAAGCTTGCTCGATATTTTCCTAACTTTTCATTCATTTCACTAAGTGATGTTTAGTTAATAAAATAGGTATCAGTGTATGCAGTGAAGTCCCGTGGGGTCAGTTGTACAAGTCAACATGATTTGAGTCACGTGTCATGTTAACATATTGCAGCCGTGTTCGATTCTAGCCTCCTTATTCATAAAAACGAACGCAACGCTAAAGCATAGTTTATGCAATTGACGTGTTATAATCACTTGCTCGCAAATGGCGGCAGCAACAAGAAAGTGACAAAGCGATACAAAAGTTAAAGTGTTGTTGAAGAACTGTTTCAGTTTTTATGAATGAGGGGATAGAAGTTTAATTTCTACACGCAAACGCAAAACAACACTAGACATGTCATCGCATGTTATAAATAAAAAAGTAATAGTTTCCGTTTTCACTACTGGTTTGTTAATTAAGTGGTTAAGGGGACAAGCGCTTGTAAGTATGTTATCTAAGTCGTGTTATGTAAGTGGTTACCGTCTCTCATATGAGGCTGCCATCTTGGGGAGACACCCAAAGGTGCACCTTCAGTGATGTTGGGTAAGTAGCTTCCACAGTTACTGCTCGTTCCTCGATCTCCTAAAAAGATACACATTTCAGGAAAAGCTCATGTAAAGAGGCGGTTGAGAAAAAATATGCCAGACTGCATTTTTTATTACTCATTGCCGTTCCATTATGGCGTTCCATTATAAAATCACGGCGTAGTTAGCGTCAGGGACCTCAAGTGACACTTATTCCTAAGTATTTTCAATTCATGGGTTTCAACATTCACAGGACATTGTTGCTGAATTTTTTGAAAGGATTCCGTAACGTAATTGAAGGAGATTTTTCCTGGCAAAAAAATATTCTACTTAGGCATATCCAGATTTATCATTTAACGCGAAAATGACTGTTTGACGTTTCATCTACGAATTTGACAACAACGCTCACGGCGATACACCCCGGAGCAGGCGCTGATTTCACTGTTGGCTCATTACTCAAGCTTTGGCAAGATTCTCATTAAATGAGTTATTAAAATAAACTTGAACTTGAATAATTGAAATAAACTTTGGGAATTTTTGGGGGCCAAGTTTGTCCCTACTATTGGATTTTGAGAGGAAAATCTATTTGTAAGTTTCACAATGCTAGTTTTTGATCTTATTTCATTACATACTTGTAGCGGAAGGTGGATGGCTGGAGCGTCGAGTGCTGGTCTCGTCGTCGTCGGAGGAGTGGCTGGAGGCGAGGTCGAGGCTGCGGTCGCTGCCGTCGCTGTCGCTGTCCGTGGCCTCCGTGGCCTCTTCAGTGGCCTCGCGGTCTCGGGCGGCCTCTCGGGAGGCTTTGCGGCGTCGGCGACCTTCGTCTGGAGAATGGTGACAATAGTTACACGTCGAGAAATGTTTAACATATTCATGGCCGCGCCAGTCATGAGCAATAAGATTTCTATTAGCAGCGATTATAGGGTTAACCCTATTTTCATTTTGGGGAGAGCTTTGGCCCAGTGGCTAAACACTCTGGATCAAAATTCTGGTGTCTTGAGTTCAAAACTGAGAGGAACACCTTCTTTGTTGTACCTACAATTTGTGGCTAACTATCCGGTGATAGAAAATATCGACAAAGAACCTTAGCATCCCAAAAACGCAGAGGCTCGACTCTTATTACGTTTGACTCATATTCGCTGGGCAATATGTGGGCTTCTGAATGTTCCGAAAACCATGACAGCACGAATGATCTAGTGGTGAGCGTATCACTCATTGTATTGTAATGTGTAAATGTTACGAGGTGCATTTTAGTTTAGTTAGCAATAAAAAAAAAGTAAGTAAGAAGTAAATTTTTTAGTAGGGTTAGTTTAGTGCTTAGTTTTACAAAAAAACTCTTAAAAACTGTAACCAACGTACCATCTTTCCTGGTGTGCAGCGAAGAATCGAACCCGCGCAAGTAGGCCGGCATGTCGCTGGCACTTGTGTTGTAGTTCGATGTGGAAGTGCTCGTGTGACGCAGTTGTCCATCACTGCGGCTGTAAGCGCACCCAGAATTTAATACATTTCATAAAAACTATTGACTTGTCTGCAAAACTAACTAATGAGTTTTGCAATACACAGAATCAAGATTAGAGTTACACTACAGCTCATTGAACGGCGCTAAACGTACGGAGATGCCACTATAAAAAAAAATTTTTTACCCTAATTCTTTTAATCTCCACACAAAGGTTTCTGAAAAAAAATTGATACCTCACCTAAATAGGTAGATCACAATTTTATTGACAACAATTTTGATATTATTTGGTTGTTTTTTTAAACAAACAAATTTTGTGTGTTGCGGCTGCCCTTTAGAATAATTCAGCTGGACGAAAGTGCCCAAAGTTATAAGTACTTATTATAAAATACTATACCTGTATGGGCTTGAACTGGTCTTCGTAGTAGACCTGGATGTCGTAGACGACGCTGATATTCCAATATTCCTCATTTGCCGACCCGGCTCGGTGCTGCTGTGGTACGCCAGCGCGGACCTGATAACACAAAACAAATATTTATAACGTTATATTGTAATAACTGCTTATTCAGGGATCACAAAAAGGCGGTCTGTAACTTGAGTACGGTATTTGATGATAATTTACCCTTGAACATCGTTAAGATTGAAAATGTCTTACCCATCAAATATTATGTTTACTTTAATTATTGAAAAAAAAAAGTTTAAGAACTCGTTGGTTAATTGTTCATTATTATTGTAACCACGCATTTAGATCCACGCACAGAACTTAATAAAGCTGTGCTGCTTTCAAATATTCCACCAACAAGTGCAGCTGCTCATCAACATTGTAAAAACAACAACGTGTATATTATCAAGTTCAAACTTGGTTAGGGCATGATTTGGAACCCCAGGTATGGGGTTGGGCAATGCGAAACGATTTTCGACAACGTTGTTGTTTTTACAATGTTGATGAGCAGCTGCACTTGTTGGTGGAATATTTGAAAGCTGCACAGCTTTATTAAGTTCTGTGGACTTGACGTAATGCAGATAACGAAGATGATCGAGACTTTTCACATTTTTTCACTTTTTAAGTTTTTGACCGGAGGCACCGGTTGACCTGAATTGATGCTGTGACCGCGCGCTCTCCGCCCTCTATCTCGAAAACGAATCAGTATGAAAAAAAAATTGAAACAAAATTTGTAGAGAATTTTGTATTCTACAATATTGATAATACATACAAATAGCAAAAAACCCAAAGAAAATGAGATATTTACAAAAAATCGATTTTTGTGACATTTGACCTTGAAATTTGACAGTTGCGTACACCCTACCATATGTAGGTTTTGAGACAACTTTTAGGGTGTCAATATACAAGTTTTCACAGACTTACAGCTGGGTATCTCGAATTCCGAGATTCTTACCTAATTTAAGCTTAAATGACTGGACTATAAGGTAATTTACATCCATTCTTACAGCAGTATTTGAAAATAATCCAACAGCTTCACAAATTCTGAATGTGTATCGTGATGGTTACCTGTTGACTTGCGACAAGTTCTGAGCGCTGCTGCTGACGATGATGGACGTATCTGCTAGAGGTACTTTCTTCCCTAAGCATCTCAGCATCGTTCTGTAAACAATGTTGAGTATTTAAATTCAAAAGATACAGAAGAAGTGCGATCACGATATGTTTGATGTGTAATTTACGTGCAACTTATTTAACTCAAACACCGACAAATAATTAATAACAGAGAAATGAAATTGAAATGATTATCGCTCACACTAACGGATATAGTACGAAATTTGCACAATTCATTGTGCAGGCGCTTGTCGAACTATCTCAAGAATACTAATGAAACAATAATTTAAAACTAGTACTCAACTGTCGTGGTATTGCAAATTAATGACATTGATAACAGGCAAGTAGATGGGGGGTGTTTTTTTATTCAAGCTCGCACGATTTGTCTATTTTCCAGTTTTAAAGAAAGGTAATATATACGAATATCGAATATAATTGATGATGGGGGTTTGGTCGTTATGGTTCGTTACATTACAAACAGTCGCAATCGTGACGGAGCCCCCTAGTACAGTATACACTCAGTATGTCATCGTCCATACTTACGCAGCGAGCGCAGCTTGTTTGTGAGCGCGGCCGAGCTGTACGTATGTTCGCGCGCATTTGTGTGTTTCGTTACTCCCCGCTGCCGCTTGCGTAGCAATTAAAAGCGACAGCCTATGTTTGGGCAATTATCGCTCGCTCGGCGGCAAAGTTGCCCTACTTGTTTTACTGTAAAACAATCCCTAGCGCCACACTGAGAGCTGTCAGCACAGACTACACTAGTCACCTGCGCACGTTGTCCCGGGCGCGCACGTTGAAGGCGACGAGGCCGAGTGCTACGGCTTGTGCGTGCAGCGAGACGCAGCCGCCCAGCGCCGCGCTCAGCAGCCGCGCCGCTGTTACAGACTACACTAGTACCTGCGCACGTTGTCCCGGGCGCGCACGTTGAAGGCGACGAGGCCGAGTGCTACGGCGAAGGCGTGCAGCGAGACGCAGCCGCCCAGCGCCGCGCTCAGCAGCCGCGCCGCTGTTACAGACTACACTAGTACCTGCGCACGTTGTCCCGGGCGCGCACGTTGAAGGCGACGAGGCCGAGTGCTACGGCGAAGGCGTGCAGCGAGACGCAGCCGCCCAGCGCCGCGCTCAGCAGCCGCGCCGCTGTTACAGACTACACTAGTACCTGCGCACGTTGTCCCGGGCGCGCACGTTGAAGGCGACGAGGCCGAGTGCTACGGCGAAGGCGTGCAGCGAGACGCAGCCGCCCAGCGCCGCGCTCAGCAGCCGCGCCGCTGTTACAGACTACACTAGTACCTGCGCACGTTGTCCCGGGCGCGCACGTTGAAGGCGACGAGGCCGAGTGCTACGGCGAAGGCGTGCAGCGAGACGCAGCCGCCCAGCGCCGCGCTCAGCAGCCGCGCCGCTGTTACAGACTACACTAGTACCTGCGCACGTTGTCCCGGGCGCGCACGTTGAAGGCGACGAGGCCGAGTGCTACGGCGAAGGCGTGCAGCGAGACGCAGCCGCCCAGCGCCGCGCTCAGCAGCCGCGCCGCTGTTACAGACTACACTAGTACCTGCGCACGTTGTCCCGGGCGCGCACGTTGAAGGCGACGAGGCCGAGTGCTACGGCGAAGGCGTGCAGCGAGACGCAGCCGCCCAGCGCCGCGCTCAGCAGCCGCGCCGCTGTTACAGACTACACTAGTACCTGCGCACGTTGTCCCGGGCGCGCACGTTGAAGGCGACGAGGCCGAGTGCTACGGCGAAGGCGTGCAGCGAGACGCAGCCGCCCAGCGCCGCGCTCAGCAGCCGCGCCGCTGTTACAGACTACACTAGTACCTGCGCACGTTGTCCCGGGCGCGCACGTTGAAGGCGACGAGGCCGAGTGCTACGGCGAAGGCGTGCAGCGAGACGCAGCCGCCCAGCGCCGCGCTCAGCAGCCGCGCCGCTGTTACAGACTACACTAGTACCTGCGCACGTTGTCCCGGGCGCGCACGTTGAAGGCGACGAGGCCGAGTGCTACGGCGAAGGCGTGCAGCGAGACGCAGCCGCCCAGCGCCGCGCTCAGCAGCCGCGCCGCTGTTACAGACTACACTAGTACCTGCGCACGTTGTCCCGGGCGCGCACGTTGAAGGCGACGAGGCCGAGTGCTACGGCGAAGGCGTGCAGCGAGACGCAGCCGCCCAGCGCCGCGCTCAGCAGCCGCGCCGCTGTTACAGACTACACTAGTACCTGCGCACGTTGTCCCGGGCGCGCACGTTGAAGGCGACGAGGCCGAGTGCTACGGCGAAGGCGTGCAGCGAGACGCAGCCGCCCAGCGCCGCGCTCAGCAGCCGCGCCGCTGTTACAGACTACACTAGTACCTGCGCACGTTGTCCCGGGCGCGCACGTTGAAGGCGACGAGGCCGAGTGCTACGGCGAAGGCGTGCAGCGAGACGCAGCCGCCCAGCGCCGCGCTCAGCAGCCGCGCCGCTGTTACAGACTACACTAGTACCTGCGCACGTTGTCCCGGGCGCGCACGTTGAAGGCGACGAGGCCGAGTGCTACGGCGAAGGCGTGCAGCGAGACGCAGCCGCCCAGCGCCGCGCTCAGCAGCCGCGCCGCTGTTACAGACTACACTAGTACCTGCGCACGTTGTCCCGGGCGCGCACGTTGAAGGCGACGAGGCCGAGTGCTACGGCGAAGGCGTGCAGCGAGACGCAGCCGCCCAGCGCCGCGCTCAGCAGCCGCGCCGCTGTTACAGACTACACTAGTACCTGCGCACGTTGTCCCGGGCGCGCACGTTGAAGGCGACGAGGCCGAGTGCTACGGCGAAGGCGTGCAGCGAGACGCAGCCGCCCAGCGCCGCGCTCAGCAGCCGCGCCGCTGTTACAGACTACACTAGTACCTGCGCACGTTGTCCCGGGCGCGCACGTTGAAGGCGACGAGGCCGAGTGCTACGGCGAAGGCGTGCAGCGAGACGCAGCCGCCCAGCGCCGCGCTCAGCAGCCGCGCCGCTGTTACAGACTACACTAGTACCTGCGCACGTTGTCCCGGGCGCGCACGTTGAAGGCGACGAGGCCGAGTGCTACGGCGAAGGCGTGCAGCGAGACGCAGCCGCCCAGCGCCGCGCTCAGCAGCCGCGCCGCTGTTACAGACTACACTAGTACCTGCGCACGTTGTCCCGGGCGCGCACGTTGAAGGCGACGAGGCCGAGTGCTACGGCGAAGGCGTGCAGCGAGACGCAGCCGCCCAGCGCCGCGCTCAGCAGCCGCGCCGCTGTTACAGACTACACTAGTACCTGCGCACGTTGTCCCGGGCGCGCACGTTGAAGGCGACGAGGCCGAGTGCTACGGCGAAGGCGTGCAGCGAGACGCAGCCGCCCAGCGCCGCGCTCAGCAGCCCGCGCCGCGCGCCCGTCTCGCTGCCCAGCACCAGAGCGCTCGCCCATGCTGCTGTTAGCAGCGGTAGGCAGATCACGCTTACGGCTAGCAGCATCCTGGATAAACAACAAACATTAGGTTATTTAAGCATCAGGGACACTGCATTATCATCATACTATAGGAAAACCAGAAAAAGACATTCGGTCTTGGCTTCAAGCGGTAATCGAACCGTCTCGCAAACCGGGTGACTGCACTAACGATTGTGCTACCGATACCATTAAAAGACCAGCCGAATTTTTCTGGTATATTTTACCTGACAGCCAGGTTTGTTACACCAATGTTTAGACAAATACCTTAATCAATGTTAAGCCAAGACCGAATCCATTTTTTTGGTTTTCCTATCTTTAAAAACAAACATTATTAACTAAAAGGCTCATTAAAAATAATGTCCGGTCTACATCTATGAACTTTGATCACGACGCGCGTTCCGTCGCTCTCACCACCTGCCGGCGTCCAGGACGCGGCCTTACAGCAAGGCTACACGGCACTGACACCGGAGCGGTCACTTTACTATCTATGTCACTCAACTTGATCAGTAATTCTATATAATTCTAAATATGCTAAGTGTAGCATCTTCCTTCGCTTTTCTTCGTCTATAAACGGGACCTGTAAGCCTAGCACGAAAATTAAACGATGCTTTTTTTTATATTTCCTATGTCTTTAAAAAAAAGTATCGTTCACTTTTCGATGGAAGATGTTACACTTAGCCGTGATAAACATAATGCTCTGCGGTAAGTGTGTAACCCACACATAGGTAGTGCTCTCTAACACAATGGCTATGCGGCGCTTACGAGCACTGACAAGTACAACATATGGTTTCACTCTTAAGACTAGACCACCTAGTTTTAAGATATCATCATCAGAAGCCCGAGTCTTTTTTACATTCGTCCTACGATGAATCGTGGAAAAAGAAACCTTCTTGCATTGCAAGAAAGTTCGATTCAAATTTCATAAAAGTTTTCTGAAATGTTCAACTTTTGTAACTTAAAAAGATGTGATGACAGTTAGTCATCATTAAAAAAGTAATATTTGCGAGCTGTAGATTTTTTACAAATATCAAAATGAAATGAGCTCTTTCAACAATGTTCACAAACAAATGTGTCGATCGATGACCTGAATAAGGTGGGACGCCACGCTGCAATATTTTTGTTGACATTGGAAATCATAAAGCTGTGTCACCTAAGGTTCCCGAAGCCGACGACGTGGTCGCGCACGGTGAAGGCGGCGGAGGTGGCGGCGGCGAGGCTGGCGAGGGCCGCGCTCGCGTACGCCGCCGCCGGGACCACCACCCACCACACCACGCTCTCGTGGCACGAAACCCAGCAACTGTACACACGAAAAAATATATGATAAATATCAAGCATCACATATACTGAAATTAAATAAAGATCATCTGACTACAAAGTTAGAGCTTGGAAGTAACAAGATGGGTAACCATCTTGGACCTATAGGTCCATGGGTGTAACAAACAGATAAAAAAACTCGATAGGTTTTCACTACGAGTTTTTATTGCATACTTAATATAAGATACTTACAAATGACATAATGATCATGACGCTATTGAGCATATTTCTTCCGTTTGCAAGGTTTGAAATTCATGCTAAAGCATGAATATCATCATGGTGGACTTTTTCTATTCAACATTTGTTTTAGGCCTCTTTTTATTATTTATTTTTTATTGCACATAAAAAAGTACAAATGGCGGACGTAATGACGTGGCATTCTCTACCAGTCAACCACATGGTAAGACAGAGAAATTACGACCTTTTTTTCACTCTCCTTTCTCTTTTCGCAGCCATCTTCAGCTTTAAAGCTTACTTTCAACCCAATAGTTATGTTTTCGGTCCCGAAGGTGACACCGAGTGTTGCTCTCTCTTGCTAAATTTAGTTCAATAATAGGCAGAACTCCTAAAGTCAAAAATGAAGACTCGCGCCAAGGCGTTCCCGTGCTGCTGCTGGTAGTGCACGGCACCCAGTAGTGGAGCGATAGAGCTGCTAGGTCTCTAGTGTGAGGCCGTAATCATGCGCAATTTAGAAGAGTAATTTGGTATTTGTGTTCACCGTATGAAATACTCAAAAAAGGTTCCCTACAAAATTAACTGCCTTCCGATGCCAATAAGGCATTTCTTCCCCTGGATAAGTAGGTATTAAAGTCTCTAAGAGCTCTAGTAATATAGGATTTTCCGGCACGCGTTGACGGACCTCTTCTCGGTCTATCAGCTCGTAGACACCAGTGCTTGATGTCGCGTCTTCTCTCTTTCACTGACTACTTCCATGTTATATTTGTCATCCTCTGTCTTTTTCCCCCGCGAGTTGTTTCTGCCACCTAAATTAGCGCCAAGTCGCCACCACGTTCCTATTGGCGATTATGACTCTTAGTGCACTCACAATAGAGCATTCCCGTACTGTTGCTGATGGTGTGCAGCAGGCAGCGCTAGCGCCTCAGCGGGCGCGGCGTATGCGGCGGCGAGGTGCGCGGCCAGCCCGCCGTGGTTGATTATGACTCTTAGTAGACTCACAATAAGACGTTGGTAGAAAAGTTTGGTAATTGGTACAATGCGTGCTGAATACATTTTTCGGCACGCGTTGATGTCTTTTTGGTCGTTGACCCCTTTACACCGGGCGTTTGATGTCGCGTCTTCTCTTTTTCTCTTACTACTTAGTTGATACGTTTGTCTTCCTCTGTCTTGTTCCTGTCACCTTAATTGGCCAGCCTGTCGTGGTTGTCACCATGCATGCAATAGCATGTCTTTAAGAGCTCAAATAATATTGGACAATGCGTGTTGAATCAATCTTTCGGCACGCGTTGATGTCTTTTTGGTCGTTGACCCCTTGAACTTAGTAGACACCAGAGTGTTTGATGTCGCGTCCTCTCGCTTTCTCTTACTACATAGTACATATGTGTGTCTTCCTCTCTCTCTTTCCCCCACGGCTTGTTCCTGTCACATAAATTGGCGCGAAGTAGCCGCCATGTTCCCATTTGGTATTATCTGTGGAATGACTGCTGCTAGTAGAGACTTACAATAGAGCGTTCCCGTACTGTTGCTGATGGTGTGCAGCGGGCAAGGCCAGCGCCACAGCGGGCGCGGCGTAGGCGGCGGCGAGGTGCGCGGCCAGCCCGCCGTGGTTGACGTCGCGCAGCTCGCGCACGAGGCGCCGCAGCTGCCACGCGTCGCACGCCGCCCACGCCAGCGCCGCCAGCCACCAGTAGTGGAGCGACATGGCGATTAGCTTGCACGCGAACTGGGGGCAACGTTGACACAAACATTAGGTGTTATAGAGAATCGTTCCTGAAACCACACACGTTTGCAAGATAAGGCCAATGTGACTTTTAGAATATTTTGAAAAAAAAATAAGGTGGTCCGATTTTCAAAACTGTGGATATTTATGCATGGTGATTTTCTCCCTTCTGATTTAGACAAACTGTATAAAAGTACAACGTATTTTCAGGTTGATTGCGAACCTATACTGTGAAAAAAACTAAGGTTTTAAAATCAACTAAATTTATTTACATATTCAAATGACATATATAGTTTCTTTCCTTGTTTCATGTCATGATTGAATCTTATACTTTTCATGGAAAACAGTAAGGAATACAGAAAACGGACAAAAATAATGATTTTCCAAATTACGAAATTACAATAGGACGTTCACAATTCCATGGACATCAGCGCAGGAATCTATTCTCTTTCTATAATCTAGTTATATCTGTCCCAATATTTTATTTACAACCCTCACTCTTTGCCCGCAGCTACTTTCCTGAAAACCGTATAATTCCAAACAAACTTAATAAACTGCTATTGAAAAGTAACATACCTCATTCTGCACCAACGAGTTCCTAGCCTTCAGCGCGATCAGATACAGCAGCTCAGCCATGAACACGCAGAAGATGAGGTGCTTGTGTATAGAGTTGGAGACAGTTGCAGCGCCGCCCCGCATCAAGCACAGGGCCGCCCAGGTCGTGAACAGCAGCGGTAGGGATATGCTGAATGCCGTGTATGAGGATACCGACTCCAGGAGAGATGGTTCAGGAATAAACTGCCCGGACAAATAAACAACATTCAGCAAATTGATATAGATATTTTTGCTTGTGGTAACATTAGGGTCAATCCAACAGAGCGCTGGTTTTTACTATTGCAATTATATCTCATGCTGCAATCCTTAAAAAAGTATTTAGTCATTTGGTAGACAAAGTCACAGGAAACATCCCCAAAATTTAATTAAGGGCATTTCAGATAACACCAAATTCACAAACGTCAATCAGAGTTGAGCTGGCCTCCAAACTCATGCGGACCCGTAAAGTGCCCTTAGAACTGAAAGTGACAGCCTTCACTTGTGAGGAATGCTCAACTTACATTTCACTAAAGCACCGTACGCTTCACGGGAAGGCATGACAGCGTACTTAACACGGACTGAAGTTTGTGTATTCGGGGGTTAGCAGGTTCATCTTCATAGTAGATTTTTAAGATTCCAATTAAGTTTGCTGAATGATAACAGGGTTATATTCTGAAAAATACGAAACATAAAGCGCAAAATGATGCCTCACCTCAATGTCGACCTCGTCTACCAGCACGGCGAAGGTAGAAAGATGATTGCAGGTACAGTTGATGAGCAGCGGCTCGTCGGAGTACGGAGACCAATCGTAGTCGATCTCCGTGTGGCAACCGACGCGGGACCACTCCCCGAAACTGGACATCAGACACACACTAATTTACAAGTCTGGTACAAATACAAGGGGCAACTTAACAAATATTTCGATACATTGAAAAATCTGCTGCGTTAAGATTCCTATATTAGAATTTTAACCGGAAAAGTTCCTGAAGCCTGAAAGTGATTATGAAGCGCTTACGTCGCTCAAGTTCATGAAATTTTTCAATTCGTGACGCGTGTGAGCTAGGTCATATCACTTTTGACCCAAAACTGACTGCACCCTAAAGTCTAAGCAAATTTAGATTTCATTGAGTTCTGAGATTGTCGTCCAGAAAAACGAATAATGTTACTCCAGTAAGCTTGCTTGAGAGGTTGTTTTTTTCCCAAATTTTGCAAGTGAGAAGGTAGAGATCGCCTGAGCTGAAATGAAGCGCCCCTCCACCGCATCTACGCAAACAAGAATGCTAGCATTAATTTCAGCTTAGACGATTTCTAAAGGTGTTAGCTAAGAAAAGCTTACCCTCGTAAAGTAGACCAATGGACGCATTGCGGGTTGGTCCTCGATCCAAAGGTCTCCCTGTTGATGTCCAGCCACATCTGCAACCGGATCGGCTTCTTCAGCCTCATCCCACCCAAGCTTTTATAAACCAGTTTCTTCTTCCCCATATCCTTCGTCGAGTTATCTTTGGTTTTGTCTTCAGCTACCAACGCCAAAGCTTTTGGCGCTTCTTGCTCGAGCTTCTCAGCTACGTACGACGAGTCATTCTCTTGATAATTATTGTTGTTGTATGCGACTTTCTCTTGTTTTTTAAAGGCTGGTTGTATTAGTATAGGACCGTGGTTCTCGTGGTTTGAGGTTTCGTCGTCGTGGGGCCATGTGTTGGTGTTCTGTGCAATTGTGTTGATGTGGTTGTTGGGCTGGTGAGGATAGCCCTTGTTTGCGTACGATATACCTGTAAAGAATAAAATATAACACATGTAATAAAAATAGTGACAAAATGTGGCAGTTCGATTATACAGTCAATTGTCGAATTCGAAAATTTTGATAAACCGATAACCAACTATACATAAAACATAAACGGCCTATATACGTCCCACTGCTGAGCACAGGCCTCACCCCAACTATGAGGTGGTATGAGCCATACTCCAACACGCGGGCTCAGTGCGGATTGTTGGAGGTTTGTAAGGCTAGTGAGCAACCTTAATGTCGGATGTTATCAAGTCGCCCTAAGGCCTCCGACTAGGCTTAACGACTGACATCCAACGACGTCAGCCGGGACCAACTGCTTAACATGCCTTCCGAAGCACGGAGATGCCCGAAGTACACTTCACTAAATTTCGGTCGGGTCCATCCCATCCCATTTCCGACCCGGCGTGTGTTGCTTTACAACAGCGATCGTCGCCGATCACTGTCACAACTGCGCCACGGGCACCTCCATCAACTATAATAAACCTTTTTTTTGTTTTTGGCTATAAAGATTTTTCAATTTCAATTAATGAATCGTAACATACTTTTATTAAATACAAATGAGTAAGTTTTTATATAGGATGGGTTTTTCAAGTGGGCGTGGTAGGCTAAATAGTAAAAAATAGTTTTCTCATCTTATCTTATCTTTTTTCTAAGCTGGGAGTCGAACCATTTGGTTTTGAAAAATTACAGCCTGCATTATTATGCCACCTTATAGTGTCGCTTATAAGGATTAAATTCTGGGAAGTAACATAATCTGGCAAACTAAAGGTAAGGTCACAATTCGAATAAAAGATGATTATTTTATCCATTCGGCCCTCCGAATGATGCCCCTGCATTAGTTGGGAAGTTTCTAGAAGGTCTTACCTTCGGTATCATCCACGTTGTTGTCTATGGCGTTGTCCCCCGCGCCGGTGGCGACCCTGGCGGGCACAAACAGCGCTATCTGCAGCACCGGCGAGCCCACAGTGATGTTGACGCCCCAGCGCCGAGATACTGACTCGTCCATCCGGAGAGGCATCAGTTGGGAAGTTTCTAGAAGGTCCGGATGTCTAGTTTCTAGAAGGTCCGGATGTCTAGTTTCTAGGAGGTCCGGATGTCCTACCTTCGGTATCATCCACGTTGTTGTCTATGGCGTTGTCCCCCGCGCCGGTGGCGACCCTGGCGGGCACAAACAGCGCTATCTGCAGCACCGGCGAGCCCACAGTGATGTTGACGCCCCAGCGCCGAGATACTGACTCGTCCATCCGGAGAGGCATCAGTTGGGAAGTTTCTAGAAGGTCCGGATGTCTAGTTTCTAGAAGGTCCGGATGTCTAGTTTCTAGGAGGTCCGGATGTCCTACCTTCGGTATCATCCACGTTGTTGTCTATGGCGTTGTCCCCCGCGCCGGTGGCGACCCTGGCGGGCACAAACAGCGCTATCTGCAGCACCGGCGAGCCCACAGTGATGTTGACGCCCCAGCGCCGAGATACTGACTCGTCCATCCGGAGAGGCATCAGTTAGGAAGTTTCTAGAAGGTCCGGATGTCCTACCTTCGGTATCATCCACGTTGTTGTCTATGGCGTTGTCCCCCGCGCCGGTGGCGACCCTGGCGGGCACAAACAGCGCTATCTGCAGCACCGGCGAGCCCACAGTGATGTTGACGCCCCAGCGCCGAGATACTGACTCGTCCATCCGGAGAGGCATCAGTTGGGAAGAGTTCCGAGAGTATTGCATGTATGAAAACACGGCGCGGGATTCGTAGTTGGTTTCTAAGTTTTCTGTAAATTTTCGGACATGTTAGTAAACTGATAAGAAATTGAGTGACTGAAAAATAAATCTTTCGAACTTATTTATAGCCAGATTTATAAAAATCTACGAGCTGGGGCAGTAAATAAGTGAGAACACATCATTTTTCTGTATGGAGTACACCAGCGTCTGTTGCGGTTGTGGTAAAAAAACAAAATCCATAACTAGCCCCAAAATAGGTCTTGGGCCTTGGTTTGACTTGGGTTTTTAAATGTTGTTTTTAGTCACTAGGAAGTATAATAGGTGTTTATTCGACAATAACCTTACACAATTTAAGAATGATGTGAGTTTTTACCTTGCATGTTATTAGTGGTAATTCCAAGCAAATCCAACGGCAGAAGCACCCTTGTGAACTTATCAAACTTGTTCTTATTTCTCACGTAGTTATTGTACTTCGGGAAAGAAACAGTCGGGCTTGAAGGCCGTTTCTTCACCTTCCCGCCGCCGTAGTACCCCGACGCTTGTATGGGCGAGTGTATGAATGACGATGTGTCTGGTAGGACCACTCGTTCTGTGGTGTACGACTCGGGGTTGAAGCGGTTGAGGGTACTTGGTTCGAAGCCGTAGATTGATTCTGCTGTTACGATGTCTACGCCGATCACTGATAAAATATAAATATTTTTTAAAAGGTGTATTTATTAAAATATGTAGTAGTGTTAAAACTAATTCAGTAAGCACAGTCATTTACAGTGGTAAAAGGTCTGTTTTGAAACCCAAAAACCCTTAAATGTTAATGAACATAAAAAAATACTCTGGCCCTGAGATGGCAGCCTCTATGACAACTCTGCCTTCTTATCTCGTTTAGGAGGATTAGAAATCAGATTTCCACAGATAAATAATTGGTCTGATAACCAAACTATACATTTATTTATCAGTTATACAATAGAAAAACAATTAGGAGGTGAGCTAATTTCTAAAAAGAGATTTCTTCCAGCAGACCACGTTGACAGAAAACGATGTTTTAATAAATCATAACTTTTGTCGTATTCCGGAACGCAGCTTAATTGGGGGGTCAAGTAAACCTCTGTGGGGCGAAATAAAAGATACCATCTATTTACCTAAATCACTGGTGACGATCTCAAATGGGCTGGTATAAGTATCGTGCTGGCTCTCGGCCAACACCGCGATGTACTTGTCATACTTCTGCACGAGCTCCTCGGCACCGTGGCCGGTTAGCGAGCGGATGCGCTCCCATTGCATAGAGTAGGTAGTGCTTATGATTGTGTTGGATGATTTCATTATGTTCTGAAAGGCAGAAGGGTCTTTGAGTGTATGTCATTTGAGATGTAGTTGCTTAAATACACAATTACGTTATGACATTTCAGATGTGCTTGCTCGAATGCACAATTACGTTATGTCATTTCAGATGTGGTTGCTTGAATGCACAAGTACGTTATGTCATTTCAGACGTGGTAGCTTAAATGCACAATTAAGTTATGTCATTTCCGATGTGGTTGCTTAAATGCACAATAACATTATGAACCTTCGATTTCACAAACGTCAATCAATGTTGAGGAAGCGGTCACACTCATGCCGTCACGTAAAATGTATAATAAACCAAAAGTGACACTTGTGAGTGCTCAACTTGGATTTGCGTTTGTGAATTCGGGGACAAGCCACTTTTCAGCGGTTTCATTTCCAAACAACTCAGAATAATCTTTAAATTATGGCTGCAGTTAAATTTACAGTTTTACCACACACAGTGCTGATGGTCATTATAGCCGGTCCGAATTGAAAATCAAGCGCTATTAGACTAATAAAGCAGATAGTAAGCATAAAGTAATACTCTAACGGAATAGGTAGATATTCATTTGCCGGCTTTAGAGGTGACTAAAATATGTGAAAAAAAGACGCACTATTTTAATCAACAGCATATCTTTTAATTCATTTTCCACTCACCCGAACATAGTCCTTATCTTGACTGTGAGTAAGGTTCAACCCAGCTTGCTTCAGTTCGTACTGCAGCAGTTCGATTAGGATCCCTTCAGCCACGAGAACGTCCGATCCGTACAAGTGAGGAGTGTTGGCGCAGGCTGAAGCGAGGTCTTCGGCTAAGCGCACGCCCACGAATGTGTTCACAGCTAGTTCGCCTGTTTCTATCTTGTGCAGCTGTACAAACAGTTTTCGAAAGTAAGAATACACATTTAGTAACAGCTCGCAACTGCTGCTTCTTAGAAAATCTACAGTAGAGCAACTTTGGAAACTCCGTTCAATCCCGAATTCGCATTCCCCTGTCAGAGGATTTAATACGCATCGCTACGCGCACTAAAAAAAGGATTTGACCTACCTGGCTTCGAAGCTGGTAAAACGTGGAAGTAGTACAATTGAACATGTCTGGTTCTTGCCACGGGACCACTTGAGTCTCGTCGCACATTCGGGTTGCCTTGCCACTAGTGCCTGCATACAAAAATTCAGTCATTATGTAGGTATTCGGAACCGTGATTCAATAGCTTCTGTCATAAACACATTTTTAAAGAAAGCATTACCTGTAGGACAATCAGCTACAGCTTCTATTCCAAACTTGGTCCGGGGCCACCAGATTCCATTGGAGAACGAACGAGGACAACCGTCGTACACAACTGCAATAAATAGATACTATTAGCGTACTAATCATCATTATGAATTAAAATGAACACTCATTCTGTAACCTTTTTGAAGTAGACCACATTTATAACTCGATATAAATATGGTCTTTAAGGTATAATATGGTATGGATAACATTTTTTAGAGCCCCAGATTGGGTAACAGCCAGAGCCAAGATAACTGTTGCCATGATAAACCACAGAACCATCAAGATGCCCACATTTCGACAAGTGTTTTCGGCATGTGGCGAACCTGCCGCCTTGAACTTGGTTTCTTAGGTTTTTACCATTTTTTTTATTCTTTGTTAAGGATGAAAACCTTCAGGTTTATGTGAGTTGGTCTTCATTTTCTCAGGAATTTCTGATCGGATGCAGTATAATTGTATTTTCTTTGCAAAATCTGTCTTTTTTGTCATTTTAGTGCACCTAAATAAAAGTCCGAACTTTAGCCCAAAACCAAAAAAAACCCTAGGTATAGATTAGGGCCAAGGGACTTTCGAAATTTACGTCTGTTTCCTTGCTAACAGCATTTCCTAACAAGCAGCATAGCCTAGAAAACAAACATTATCAGCACTAACCCTCGCAGCCGGCACTCGGAGCCACCTCAGCGTACAGATTGCCGCAAGCGTCGCAAGCGCGGCCGATGACGCCGCTGCGGCAGTGGCACTGCCCGCTGTTCAGTGTGCACGAGCTGTTCAGCGAGCCTGCTGCGTAGCACTGGCAGGGTAGGCATTCTGAAGAGCCAGGGGGCTTGTAGTGGTTTTCCTAGGAATTTAGAGTAACAATTAATGACTGATGTATGATTCACTAGCGTCAACTAAGAATAAGTACACCTTAATTAAGTAAGTACCGTAAGTAAGTAAGTAAGTACCATTCAAAACGGTTCAAACAATGTCATGTCGTAACGCATGCTGAGATGAAGACTCTTTTTGCATTTGTATCGTTTGGCTTTCTTCGTGGTATGGCAGTGCGCAAACTCTAACTCAAATCAAATTTTCGATTTCAATTTTAATCAAAAACAGAAAACTCTAGAAAATAAGAGCTTGGGAAGATGGGATTTTCTCCTGTATCTATCTCAAGTCGGATGATTTGGCTGTAAGTGTAATCCAACGTTATTCCATCAATTTTTTTTGCCAAATCTCGGGAGAAATACTTAACATTTTTTTTTCAAATTTTCGATCTATTCCTTTCTAATACCAAAAACTAATACCAATGGTATTTGTTTGTAATCGTAATAATTTTCTATTCCGGACGAATACCAAAACTACATTGAAATATTTAAAATTTGGTATTCGTTCGGAACAGAAAATTAATTACGATAGCAAACAAATACCATTGGTATTAGTTTTTGGTATTAGAAAGGAATAGATCAAATTTTCCATCCCTCGTTAAGATAATACAGGGCTGTATTATCTTATCTTATCTTAGTGTATATAATTTAACAGTAATATATCGTCGCAGGAAAGGCAGAATTACTGAAGCGCCAAAATAGGCATATTGAGTTATATATATATTCGGAATCAGCGTTTTTTTCTGCGTCGATCAGTCTGGGTCTCATAGCGATACGAGCACTTTTTTGGCGTTTAAGTAAATGGAAAAAAGAGGGATTTTTCATCAGCCCGAGTTCTTAAGCGACACTTTTTTGGCATTTTATTTGTGCCTGTCTTATGAGCATTTTTGGACTACTCTAAAAAAACTTAAAAGTTGGTAAAAGTAATTTTGAATTGCTGTATTTTTACTAAGTAAGGCTTGTAGGAATATTAGTCTTTCCATTTTCATGCAGGAAGAGGCGTATAAGTAATTTTGCCTTACTGTTATTGAGCAAATTTTTGACTTTCAGTATCTTTACTGTGAAGTAGTATTTTAGCAAAAGTTATAGAAGTAAAAATAGAAAGCTGGCCAAAACTCCATTTACGTCGCTAAAGTAAAAAATATGGAGCTACAATACTCAAAAATCTGATTATTACCGGCGCGTACGCCGGGTATCAGTCAGTCTGCTCGACAGAGCCACTGAGAATACACGTTTGACGGTATTTCTTGCCGCTCAAATAGATCGAGAAGATAAGAAAATATTGGTGATAATAATGCAATAACGAACGCCTTAATCGGTTAGTTAGCTATTTATTAGTAAACAAATTTAGTAATTCACATAAGTAGATATGATTATTAGTAAAGTCACCTTGGGTAAGTACCTAAATGTCTAATAATTTATGAAATTTGCCTAATTGTCATTTGACGCTGGGATGTTAGGGGGCGAACCTCCATCTATCGCCCCATGCCAACCTCACCACAACTGACTGACCCTGGCAACGTACGCTGCGGCTGACTCGCATCTGACGCAACTTGAAGAGAAACTTGGGAATATCAGGTGGCACATACTAGCGTTATGTGAAGTTCGAAGAAAGGGAGAGGACACCATAACGCTCAATTCGGGCCACCTGATGTCCTTCCGAGAGGGAGACCAAAAAACCCAAGGTGGCGTTGGATTTCTGGTTAATAAGTCCCTAGCTAACAACGTTGTGGTAATGTCCAGTGTGTCGAACAGGGTGGCGTACATCATCATCAAGCCCACCGAGAGGTATAGCCTCAAGGTGGTGCAAGTGTACGCACCGTCCTTGTCACACTCGGACGATGAGGTGGAGGATATGTTCGATGACATATCGAGGACCCTCCACTTTACTACCAAGACCCATTTCACCGTTGTTATGGGGGACTTCAACGCTGCAGAGGGAGTACAAAATTGCAGTGAATCGGTAGTACAATCCCATGAATATGGAAGTAGAAATCATAGTAGGCAAATGCTCGTCAATTTCCTCGAGCAGGAGGGGCTCTTCTTGAGGAACTCATTCTTCAAGAAGCAACCCGAAAGGAAGTGGACGTGGCAAAGCCCTGACACTATGACAAAAAATGAGATTGACTTCATCAAGGCGGACAAAAAGCACATATTCAGCGACGGCTTCGTGATCAAAAGGTTTAATACCGGTAGCGAACACCGACTCGTCTGAGGCTCTCTGAATATCAAACCGTACTCATGGAGCTCCAAAAGCTTTTTAACGCTGTCCTCTTTGAAGGGAGAACTCCGGCGTGGAGTAGAAGTGTGGTCGTCCTGTTCTTCAAAAAGGGAGACAAAACGCTACTGAAGAACAATTGACCCATTTCCCTTCAAAACCAAGTCTAAAAGCTGTTCTAAAGGGTGATCACACTACTGCAGAGAGTAATCAGCCCCTGTGTCTGTGTCATTTGTGGATTTCGAGAAGGCCTTTAACTCGATTGAAATTGGGACTGTTCTGAAGTCTCTGCAGCGATGCCAAGTAGATTAGCGATACATAAAACAAGTCCAAGTACAGAATCAGCAAACAAGTCCTATACCGTTTGCATCGAGATGTGAGACTAGGGGATGTTATCTCCCCGAAATTGTTCTCTAATGGCGAGTACACCTCTCATTTGCGATTTGCTGTCGACATCGTCATCATGGCAGAAACGCTGCACGACCAACAACTGATGCTGAATGACCTAGCTGACTCTTCTGTGGGCATCGGTCTACGGATGAACTTGAACAAAACCAAGGTTCAATGAACATGTCCTACCGTAACCGGATTACGGTAGACGGTGCCGTACTTGAAGTTGTTCAAAAATATGTATACCTCGGGCACACTGCAGTTAGGTAGAAACAACTTCGAGGACGAGGTAAATAGAAGAATTCAACTGAGTTGGGCAGCTTTTGGAAAGCTGCGTCGAGTCTTCACATCGTCGATCCCGCAGTCAAAAAACGCTAACACTCTAACGGCACGGCTGGTCCACAAATTTAAAGTCACTCAGCGGGCTATTATGGAGAGGACTTTGTTCGGCGTTTCTCTGCGGGATCAAAAGAAATGAGGTGATACGGAGATTATCGACATAGCCCACCGGATTAGCAAGCTGAAGTGGCAGTGGGCTGGCCATGTTAGCCATAGAACCAACCACCATTGTAGTAATCGTGTTCTTGAGTGGAGACTGCGTCTCGGCAAGCGTAGTGTAGGACGTTCTCAGGCAAGGCAAGGAGTGATGATTTACGCAGGATGGCTGGCAGGAGCTGGATGCAAGCAGCCAAAGATCGAGTTCTGTTGCGTGTAATAGGAGAGGCCTATGTCCAGCAGTGGACTGCAACAGGCTGATGATGATGTTATTTGACGCTGGTTCTATCCGTTGTAAAATTTTGTTAGATAAGTAAACGTCTTTAAGTATCGTTTCCTTTTCGATTACCAAATGGTAGCGGTTCGTGCTAGGCCTACAGGAACCTGTAACTGGAATATCAAAGACACCACAAATGGAAACAGTCTCAAAGCCAGCAGTTAAAAGTCTGATATTTAAAACACCTAAAAAAATTAGATCAACGTTACTTTCAGTCTATGAAAATTAAAATGAAAACGAAATATTTTTATTTGAATTGCCAAAGACTGAAAAGAACAAACCAAACAATTAATAAATAAAAAAGTATACGAAATAACAGGTGTAATTTCATTATTTCTTGAAACTATTTCCCTCTTATAGGAGGCCTTTGCCCGGCTATCTATTCAATTTAAGACCTGAGCTCTTATCAGAGAAGGCACCCTAGCTCAAACCCATCTCATTGCCCTACTAGTAAACGTAATATTTTAAAAAAGATATTAATTTTCATAATCTTAAGCAAATAAAATAAGACTACTCTTACATATTGGCAATGGAGTATACGTTATTATTTATGGTTCAAGTAACTTTAATTTCTGCACTTCAGTATCTAAGTAGCTTTTATTGTGTATAAACTGGAGTTACAAGTAGTTTTAAAGGTATGATTAGACAAAAGTGGTTATCTCTTACGTCGTTTTACTCGAAATATCTAAAATAATAACCTACTGTTGAGGATTTTTAGTGATTCAACATAATGAGCCGATCACTTTATAAGTCGTTTTGACACGATGACATCAGACTTTTAAAAGTCCTTTGAGTAATTCAGGATAGCAAACATTAGATTATGGTTATAGTTCCAGAAAATTTGTCGTCTTCCATTTTATAAACGTAAGAGTTTTAAGTGATTTTGGTCGCTATAAATATTTGACTCAAATGGCGGTTGAGAAATTTTGCTTTACTGTAAATTGGAGTCATTTTTACTTAAGCGCCACTATATCGCAAACCAGCTGTCTCATTATTATGGTTTGTACTTCTGGACATAGAAAATGACATATTAATAAAAGTTTACCTTGACGTCATCGAAATTCGAATGCTGGGAAAAAAGTTAGGAATTAAAAACGAAAAAAAAAACTTTAAACGGCTTTTTCTCGAAATGGCCATTTGGCGCTTCAGTAAAGTTGCCTTTCCAGCGACGATATTAAGTTTACAACCGCCTAACCAATTTTAACCCTGTCTCACTAACCTTGCAATGGCACTCGCCGGTATCCTTATGGCAATGAGGATGGTATCCACGCGAGGTCTCGCACTCGCACGGGCCGCACGCATGCGCCCCCCACCACCCCCCCGGGCACTCGTCCGCTCCGGCCTCAGTACAGCCTTCTTCTGTGGAGGTAAATAGCAGGTTAGCACGGAGTTCATGGGAAATAGCATCAAAAACAATATATCTTTAAACTTTCATGCTCATTAACACTTAAAACGTTAAAAAGGGGATTGCTACCATGTACTTTTGCCTTTCTGGCTTTGCAGAGTGCTGGAATATCGGAAACTCAAAACAAAAAAGGTACAATCAACAGGTAGCAATCTCGTTTTTAACGTTTTGAAAACAATATCATCAAGGAATAGAAAAAGTTCAAATAATCGGGTGTTTGTTGAATGCGTGCGACTCATAGCATATCAGATTTGAACCGTCTTCGGGCCACACACATACAGTTGGAATCAAGCATATACGCTGGGCACAACTGTGCGTGTATGCGTTTAATAAGTGGGTATTGTGCTGTCTTGCCTAAATGACTAATCGATTTGCAGACATATTGCACTAAACAAACAAATATGTACACGGTATAATTTTTTTACCGGCCGTGGTGAGTCAAATTCTAAAATGGCGAAAAATGCAGAGAAAAGCACATGTCAGTCTAATGAACCTGAATATATTATGATTACTGAAAAATACCTGTAACCAGAGGCGGCTCGTCCTAAAGAGCGCCGGTGCAGTGCACTCCCAAAAAAATAACTCATTTTCGTAAATTTATATTAGTATTTCTAATACATTTATCCTTAAGTTAAGTATAATATTTATAAGCCACTGTGCCTATTTAAGTACCCATATTAAATCATTACCAATACCTATACGTGCATTTAGCGGAGCGGCAAGTTGTAACGAGCGCCGAGCGGTGCGCCAGCGATTGCGCTCCTATGAAACAAAGTTTAGTACGATTCCTAATGCTGTTTTCAATGAGTGTGAGAGGGACCCCACGGAAGTGCCTGACACGTGAAACAGAAGATTTTGTATGGGAAATTAGCTTAATCTGGAGCGCCGCTCCTGGTTGCTTAATACGACACCTAAACGCAACCTACAAGAAGTTTCACACTAGTTGTGACTAGATGGCGTTTGATGACAATTAAATCGCGCAAGCATTACGATGTGCATTTTATTTAATACAAGATTTATGTAGCTGAGTAAATATTCTGTTAATTTATTTATTCAATAAAATTAGCTGTTAATTTGCATAATTAAAGAAACGTAGCCTGAATTATAACATGTTTTTGATATCTTGTCAAAATATTTTCATTTAAGTAGGTACCTAAGTACACAGCACCAAGACTTTTGGGATACCTGATTAGATTAGATTAGATTATTTATTTCCCAATATAAATACATTAATGTCAAGTTACATGAATTCATATTGAGATCGTCAAAAGGTAAATAAAATGTCAATAATAAGATAATATAAAAAAAATGACACAATAAAAGAAAAAGAAATCAATCAACAAAATACACATTAAATAAAAACAAAATTACAGAAAAAAAAAAAAGGTCAACTTACAAACTAAAATAAAGAAGTAGGTAGTCTTATACCTACGTAATGTCTAAAGGTGAATACGGAAATGTCAAAAAATAATAATAATTAATGATTAAACGAACTTACCTTAAGTGAAGTTCTATCATAATTATATGAGTCGCTGCATCCGAAGGGATTTTATCACAAGGTAGTACATTTCTTAATGTAGTGGGCATCAACACGTTTTAGAGCTGGTATCACTGAAACAGAAAAAAAAAACAAATTCCCTCCCTACGGTAGGTGCGTCACTCTGACAGGTGACAAGTTCATCATTCTTTTAGAGACAGATTTCCCTAAAGTTACTCGGGTCAGTTACCAGAAGGTATGATGGTAACTATGGGTAGGGTGGGAGCTAAAATCCCTTCGGATGCAGCGACTCATATAATTATGATAGAACTTCACTTAAGGTAAGTTCGTTTAATCATTAATTATACTTCGTCGCTGCATCCTCGGGATTTTATCACAAGGTAGATGTTTAGAGTTCTAGGGAAATCAATATCAAGGATTTACTAAATTGAATATGATATCAAGGATTTACTAAATTGAATTATATTCAATAATATGATATATTATTGAATACAATTTTTGATGTGAGATAGGTAACGTTTATTATAATTTAACCTGTTTACTACAAAACCGCAATAAAATTAAGGACCAATGACCAAAAGTCAAAAGATCATTGCAGCTTCAGTATTATGTTCCAAGATGAATATATATTAAGATAACTTCATGTTATAAATAAAAACTTAATGGTAACTGTATGAACTCTGCTGTTACCACACACAAGAACAGGTATACATATACCACCCAATAACAAAACCTAATTTACTCGAATATTTAATCCATAGTAAATTCGGGATCAAAGAACGACGTCTATTGAAACAGGTTAGCAGCTTGAGCTGCAACTTTTCCGTTAATATTTTCGTAATAAATGTAAAGTAAGGTGGTACGTAATTATATACAAGTACACTGGGCAGTGGTTTATTACAACAATTTAAATGCCCAGCATTGTATGTGCTCGTTGGGTGGGTGACACATAATTAGTCACCTAACTTAATTCAGCTAAAGCTATTGTTTGAAAAACCTATTCCCAAATAGAACCCAACGGCAGTAGGTACTAAAGTAAGTTAGTTAGTAACTTACTCTCCTAGTTTTTGCTAATAATATTTCTTAATGTAAGTATGTTGTCTACTGCGCAGAGTAAGCAGACTTTGAATCCGAAAGAATAATAACCTAGGCATAATAAGCTTTAGTTTTTATTATTTTTCTTAAGAGTTTCTATGACTCTCATTGATTGAAATGTCCTTCCAAGATATAAACTACACATGACCTAACCAATGCAGCTGACCTATGTTTTTAATCTAATAACCTAACTGAGGTATTATTACTTAGGTAATTTATGCCACTCTGGTGAAAGCTGGGGCGTTTTGTAAGGATGAGACTTCTTACTATTCTTTATGACAATGTTTTCGTGAGTGGAAATCGTCTATTTTTAACTATCGCTATGCGAATAATATCCGTAACACTGTAAGTAGGTAGGTACCTACAGTTCCCTGTTGGTACAGTTAAGGTTAGAATTGCATCAAGATATTCTACTGACTTCTCTCCTTAAATCTTCTTACTGTGAATTTCTTATTAAATGTCAAATCTTGTTTGGCTTGGTACACTACTAAAGTGTAAACTAATAAAAGAGCTATTGCTTATGCGAAGGTGTTATTTTTCATTCCATTATTATTGCGATTTCAGTCCTAGTCTCACGAAAAACATAACTTATAACCTATTTCGGTCATTTTAAAATGAAAGACCACGATGTCTTCTACTCGTGAGTGCGTATGCAACAAATCCTTAATGGTAGGTCACCTACCTACATAATATCAAATACTAAAACTATTAAATTGTAATTTAGCATCTGATTGCAATTAATTTCTTAATCAACAAACCTTGCCAGATGCGAACAATAAAAGCTAAAACTACATACTTCCTATAAATTGGTAATCTGCAAATCATTACCAAACATTTTTGTCTTTAGGTATATGCTGTCAGAGTATCTGCAAATGACTAAGTACTAGTCTTACTGAAATCGAGACAAGATAAACATCTTTTTCCAATACATTTCCTGTATTCAGAAATGCGATCAATGTGAGATGGTTTTAGTTCAATTTATAACTTTTAATCCCAAGTCAAAACCAGTCATGGCTTGGATATGGTTATCAACTATACCTATTGAATGATTTTGTTATTTCAAAAAATAACCACGGAATCGAGGTACTAAATCAAGCCTACATAACAAGTTGTGCCTATTGAACTTGGCTAAAACAGCAGATATACCTTTAGAAATCATCTACTCAATCATTAAATGACAAATTTAACGCTTTCTGAATTATGAGTAGTCACTAATGTTTGCTAAACGGCAAAAGTGTAGCATTTTGCATATAAAATAAATCCGCGTGCGTAGCACACCACTCAACAACAAGTAAATCAAGTAGATACATGTATGCATATACATTTAAAAGACGGCAGTGTTTATGTACTTACACCATTTTTAAGTGTTGCTATTCAACATGTTATTGTTAAACGCGTGGCTGCGTTAAATACTGTGTTAATTATTAGGTGCTAATTCACCTATCGTTTATCGCTTCATAAGAATAAACTATTAATAATAAAGAATTTAAGTGTCTCTTCAATTCATGTTGTTTCAAATGCCTTTGCTTATTTATTGTGTTAAAATAAACTACTATATAAAATTAAGCCGGGTTTTCCTTTCTGACGCTATAACGCACAGACCGATTTCCACGGTTTTGTATTCGTTAGAAAGGTCCCGCGCTCCGTGAGGTGTATAGTAAAGAAATATCAGCAAAATTTCAACAGAAAAGCGGGAAAATCTTTTTTCACATACAGCTAAGGCCACGCGGACGAAGTCGCGGGCGGCTGCTAGTCATAGATAATTATTTCTTGAATAATAAAGGAAATTTTGGAAAACTTACATGGGTTCTCTGCCACCAGGTAAGGTTATCAAACCATCAGCAAGGTAAGATACAGAAAAATACTGGTGAGGCTAGGTTGTTTAATACATACCTGACTTTTCATAATCACTATGAAAATACTTTTCATTTCATTTTATGTTTTATTTCATTTCATTTCATTTCATTTCATTTCATTTCATTTCATTTCATTTCATTTCATTTCATTTCATTTCATTTCATTTCATTTCATTTCATTTCATTTCATTTCATTTCATTTCATTTCATTTCATTTCATTTCATTTCATTTCATTTCATTTCATTTCATTTCATTTCATTTCATTTTATTTCATTTTATTTCATTTTATTTTATTTCATTTTATTTTATTTCATTTTATTTTATTTCATTTCATGGGCCATTCACAGATTGAATATAGGCCCTTAATTCAGATATTGCGATATCGTTACCGTCATGTTGACTCACGGCCAACTCCCAGGTTTGTTCCTTATGTACAGATCAAGCTATTAAGTCTCAAATTTGAGATCATTTTTCTATATTTATATGCCTTCGTGATGACTCGCGGCCAACCCCCAGGTTTTTACTATACCTTCGTGATGACTCTCGGCCAACCCCCAGGTTTTTACGATACCTTCGTGATGACTCTCGGCCAACCCCCAGGTTTTTTAAGAAGTAAATAAATAAAAAATATTTCACTTTTCACTTATAAGTATTTTAATTAGGCACCGGTACTCACCGGGATGGTTTTCGGCGTCGGCCTCTAATTACATAGCTAATTGAATATTTCATTCTGCTAAATCTGCATTGGATTGTCATTTTCTTATATATAAAGCATATGCTGTGAACTTCGTGGGCAGCAAGCCTACGTGAGTGGTTATCCCGTGTTAACACGGGTGTTAGCCTTCATCATATTATGAATATTGTAAACGGTAACCACGAAGTGGTATCAAATGTATTTAAATATAAATTTTATAGCAACTAGAGCAAGTTATGATGTTAGCCATAGCTGTATAGCTACAAAAGCTGTGGCGTGGCTACTCAGATGTGTCTGTGTAGTAGCAAAATGAAACATTATTTCAATGTCAGGTACTTCCATTACTAAGACTTATTCTTAGTCGTTAGTTTTCAATTGAAATTACAATCTTATTCTAAAAGTTTTTAGGTACTAGTGTATATAGAAAGAAAGGTTTTTGTTATGCAAGGATAGCACAAAATAACTTACAGTTTGGTCTTCGATTTGATTTTCACCTTAAAATGCTTTCGAAACCACACTCGCGTTGTGGGCCTGGCCGTGCTCTCGTTACGGGACGTCCTCTTGGACAGGAATAAACAGGAACCTTTATTCTGCTTGGCTTATTTGTTGAAAATGCACCGACCAACTTGGTACGGGAAAAAACAGGATCTTCTTCTTCTGTTTGTCTCGTTTGTTGGAAACACACACTCAGTGTGCGTTTTATCGTAATCTCGTTACGGTGGGTCCATTTTGGACAGGCCTCAACAGGATCATAAACAGCTAAAATTAATGCCAACATTGATTATGACCACTTCACGGTCTCATCATTGACGTGTTTTGTTAAATTTAAACATTGCATCGTCATGCTATTGCTTAGCTTTGTTTACAGTCATACGAAGATTCACTTTTAATCACGAGTTCTCTTATTAAAACATTTTGAGCAAGAAAATGTGGGTAGATTTTTATTGTAGATCGTATTTAGTTATTGTTTAAAACGAAAGGTAAGTACGATCTTAACGTTGTATTTCATTTAGGATCTATCAATTTACACTACTACAACTATTGCAAACACTTCAGCACTTAAAGAAACCGTTATATAAAAAATATAACGAGAGAGGGTGTGTCGATGCCCGAACACTAGAAACGAATGATGAACTTGTCACCTGTCAGAGTGACGCACCTACCGTAGGGAGGGAATTTGTTTTTTTTTTCTGTTTCAGTGATACCAGCTCTAAAACGTGTTGATGCCCACTACATTAAGAAATGTACTACCTTGTGATAAAATCCCGAGGATGCAGCGACGAAGTATAATTAGCAATAAGAATACATCATTATTACTCATAATTGAAATAACCAATAATCATAATGTCAAAATGTCTAAAATAATAATAAAAATAAAATAAATGTTCACAGTCCTTTGTTTAGGTACTCTGTAATGGAATAAATAGGGTTATCCAACAAAAGGTTTCTAAGGCGACGCCTAAATGCTTCGTCAGATGGCTCGTTTTTTAG
This sequence comes from Udea ferrugalis, assembly GCA_950022985.1. NCBI lineage: Eukaryota > Metazoa > Arthropoda > Insecta > Lepidoptera > Crambidae > Udea > Udea ferrugalis. The sequence goes on from OX465521.1 coordinate 4,875,795, forward strand.
TTCAGATGGAACCTGTTTGCGGTGTTTCCGTTTGTATGTGGTGAACACCCATCAAAAAATGTCACGAGCCGCCTCTGCCTGTAACCATCTGATAAACAGAAAAAGCCATTCAGTCTACTTGGCGTCAGGCGGTAAACGAACCCCCGTCTTCTGCATACCGGGCGGGCGTACCCGTCCACCCGACTGCACTACCGTTTTCGGATGAAGCAGGTTCCATTCCCGCCTGATGCCAAGTAGACCGAATGTCTTTTTCCGGTTTTCGGATCTTTAGTAAAGATACTGCATGGAAATTGCTAAAAATAATAATAACATGTAACCCTATTATTACCAACTCACCAGTCATCACATATCCCTCGTCGCACTGACAGCTGTATCCCTTCGCGCTACTGTCAGTGACGCAGCGCGCATGTTCGCCGCAAGGTGACAGATCGCAGGCGCCGACGCAAGCCGGGCCCACGCGGCCCGTCTCGCATTCACACTCCGTCGTGTCCCAGTACGTTACGCAGTTGCTCTGTATTTAAATATATTTATTTCTTTATTCAAGTAGACCATTAGAAAGGTTTGAACTTACATTAACGAATATTGATAAAATTCAAACACTAGAGAACAATCATTGATTTTTTTCATTTATTTATTTACAACAAAACTGTCGTATAAAAATATTACAAATTTCCACAATGCAATAATGTAGGCATACACTAATGCTAACATTAAACAAAAACAAAGAAACTGAACATAAAATTATAACTTTAAAAATTACAAACTACTGTAATATTGATGATATCCATTAATTTCGGTGATATTCTTAGTGAACAACCTATTGATCCTCTCAACAACCGAGGTGGCTCAAAACTATGTGACTTAAAATGAGAAATGTACCCAAACATCTCATGTTGAGAGCGGAATTGATTCAATGGGGCTACTGAATTTGTGCAAGCTAGATGGCGCCACTGCTGCGTGAGGTCTAGAAATATAGCTGTATTTTATTACGGCGGGTCTCTATACCATGTTATTCAGTTAAATACGATCATAGATGAAATGTGATAATAATACCACAAACCGCGCCTCCAAACCGTATTCAATCTACTAGCGCCTCTAGCGGCGAAACCTACACGCGAAGGCCCACATCAAAAAAGGTAGGCAAAACAGAATTGCAATTCTCAGTAATTTACTATTACTCAATTGTTATTTTATTGTGACACTTACGTAAGGCGGGCAAATGGACAGCATGCAGTCAGCTCGCGATTGACAGCCATCTCTCACGTTTTCTCTCACAGTTGGGCGGTTGAGCAATGATTGACTGGTTCCAACTCGAACATCCTAAGAATGAGAAACAAATTATAATACGCTCTCTTCGTGCCAAAATGCTGGTGTATATACTAAGGCAGGAATGAAGAACAAAACAGTATTCAGAGATTCTGGGAATTCAGAGCCATCTTAGGCATATCGTAAATTTCTATATGCCTATGATGGCTCTGAGGCCACTATACAGTCTGCTGTGTAAGTTTACAAGTTCAACCGTTTTAGGTTTCATAGTCCATCCCATTTCTTTGGCTGAGTAAAAAAATAGATGTTTTAGGCTATTTTGTCCAGGAGGAATTGCCATTGTTTTACGAAAAAAATGCAAACGTTGACAATGTACAAGTTGGTTCCCATCCCAAATAGACTGTGACACAAAAACACTCACCTGTATACAGCCTTCAAAAAATCCGACCTCAGAAGCCAACAAGCCAGCCGTGCTATCCGGCCCGCCAATCAGGATCTTGCCCACATACTGTCCTTGCACCTTATTGGCTAGCATCGGCAGTAGTGCGGTGCGTAGTCCGTAGTCGATGTTGACGGAGACGTCGGTGCCGAGCCATTTGATCTCGATGCGATGCCACGCGCCGTCCGCGAGGTTCATCGATGGGAGGAACATCGATTCGCCGTTGTAGGAGTAGTGGAGGAGGCCAGACTTTAACTGTTGGGTTCGAAATAGCTTTTGTAAGAAATCTTAAAATCACATTTACAGAATTCTTCATTTCAGGAGTCCTTAAATTACCCTAATTCCTGGAGGTTATTAATAAGCCTCTCTTGTGTAGCACCCAATGCCTCAATATTGACCGCCACTGGTGTCAATCTGCGGCGGAGTGGAAAACGTCGTGTATTATAGATTCAAGTATGGAGCGTATCTGATCCGTCCAACGTATCAGGCCTCTTCCGCTGTGCTCAGTAACTAACATCTGCTCAGATATTAATGGTAACTTAGGTGTATGGACCTTATTGATATGTCAAATTGAAGAGAAGTATTTGGCCACCTAGTCTGCTGTAAAATATCTAATAGCGGCTGTACCCAAATACTTAGCTCAAGTATAACTCGTGCGTAATAAGTTGAGGTCTGTCACAGTGGCGTGTTTGTACCGAGCGCCAAAAACCTTGCCATGTGTACGGTACGAGCTATGCGGGCGAAACTTCCGATATGAACTGTACTATGTCGCATTCTAGCAAGTCTCAACTTATTGCGCACGTGGTACGTACCTGTTGTGAAGAGTAAATGAATTGTTTTCACTATTGCTGTCCATACGACTACCTACCTGTTTATTTTAGTTTGTAAGTTGTCATTATTTTGCTGTTTGTATTGATCGGGCGCAGCAGCGGGTTGAACGAGAGCATGCCGTCATTATTACTATTACTTACTGAAGAAGCGACTCACGCTAATGAATATAGAGCTGTTCTGGCCCACTTGTATGGAGATGAGGAAGGCGTGGGGCTGCCTCGTGCGCAGAGACAGCGCGTTGAGCCACGGCAGCTGGATCGGGCGCAGCAGCGGGTTGAACGAGAGCATGCCGTCGCCGCTGAAACGCCACGGGGCCGCGGTGGCTGGAGGAAAGAAGATACTTTTTAGACTTTCATATTGATTTATTTTACAAATTAACAATATGTAGCGGCTTATACAACAAATGTTAAACATGTGAGAGTGGTTGAAGATCGATCAGGCAGACAACGAAGCGGAAACAGTGGTGCGCAACGTGCCCGTTGGAATAGACACTAAAGCGAGAAACACAAAATGTAAATGTGGATTGAATTGCGCCTAAGCTTAGTTAACAACAGTTTATACATATAGACAATAACAGTACAGCCGACTTGAATCCCCCTTGTATGAGTTTTACGCTTTAAGAGCGAAATCTAATCAATGAAGTAAATAGAAAACTGTTTATCGTAAAACTTATGAAAAAAATCTGTCTTAATGGACTTCCGTAACAGATTTAAAGTTATAAGTTATAAGCTATTAAGTTAAAAAACCAGAAACATAGCTCGTAATCATGATTAGTTCCTCTTTATAAACACTTACTCTCCCCGCACTCCTTCCCAGTGAATCCCTCCGTACAGTCGCAGACATAAGTGTCCCAAAGATCGCGACACTCCGCTCCGTTGAAACACGGGGCGGAACTGCATTGCGACCGCTTTTCTGGACATCCAGCTAGAGTGCCGTTATCAGCTACATAACTATGAACAAAATTAAATAATACTTTATATGCAGTAATCAAAATTTAGATTAACCCCCGAATTCACAAACGTAAGTCAACGTTGAGCATCCCTCAAAAGTATAGCTGTACCTTTCAGTTCTATTGACATTTTACGGGACAGTATGAGCGTGAGCGCGTGCACAGCGTTGATTGAAGTTTGTGAATTCGGGGTTAAGTCTTGTAATTATTATTTCATTCTAAATGAATATTGTACTCGTATGTGTTATGAGAGCAATAACTGTTTCTTTAAACCTTAAGCACATTTCAAAAATATGAATGAGCCTAAAAGGAGGTGCAATTTAGAAAACACTATAGAATAAGGTTGTTACCTGTTTAGATCGACGAATTTGTGGTCGATGTAAAAATCTGATATGCAGCCGACGAAATCTTTGTTTTTGACCTGGAAACTGCTAGGGATATTGGGCAAACCGCCAATTTGTAGAGGGCCTGTGAGATCTAAGAACCTGCGAAATACGAATACAAGTTACGGAAAGAGTGAGACAAATTAATAGTGCGGTCCGTTTTGAGTCAAAGTGATAATAGCGCGCTCAAGTCGCACGCGTTTATCAATTCGGGACGCGTGTGAGCGCGCTATTATCACTTTTAACTCAAAACGGACCGCGCCCCATAACAATCGTGTTAAGCCCTTGTATTTGGTAAACAAACAATTTTCAATTTAGCTAAACACAACCGTACGAAAGTACTCGAAGAACGTCGACGTTGCCCATTTAGCCACTCAACCTTACGGTTGGCTGGTAGATAATGCCTTATCGGCATCAGGTCCAATTAATTAAAAAAAAAATGTATGAATAAATAAATAAATGAATGAAAAAAGTGTTGAGGACAGAACTGTTTGGTTTCTTTTTTTTATTTTTATTTCAATTTAGAATTTTGTCTTGTTGCTATCACTGTATTCAGAAATTATTTTTACATTCCAAAACATAGTTTATTTTCCCTAATTTGGTGTTTTCTTTTGCTGTCCCCGACATAGAGGTTCTGCAACCAATGGCATGGTCAAAAACTGCCTTCTAAGGAATACGAGTATTCACACTTACCTATGACAAGTCTCAGTGGGTATATCGCAGCGTGGTGGTAGTAGTTTCCTGGTGAGGTTCGCGCATGCGTACTTGAGCCCAAACTCGGCCGCGCCCGCTAGAGACAAATCCTTGTCGCAATCGTCCACTATCATGGTAGCAGTCTGCGGGACATCATTAACAAACAATTATTTCAATGGAAAGCAAAAAAAGTTTTCATTATTTACTATGCTGTTTAGTGAACCGCAGAAAAAAGAAAAAAGAGGAAAAGCGGCCGTTATAAATTAATGACATTTCTCAGGACGTTCGTTTAAAGGTCACAAAACATCTTACAAGATTCCGGTTAAAGGTTATATTTTGGTAAAAGTTCGGGTTCTGGTACTGAGCCATTCAAACTCTAAGGTGTTTATTCAAAGATTTATGAATATTCAGTTAAATATTTACAATAAAAAAACACATTATGTAATTCAACATTCATTCCGGTTCGGGTGTTGTTTCCAACCAATCGAAATAAAAGAAGAAACACAATAGTTACTCTTTTCACCATACCTAGTTTGTCAACAATTGTTGAAGTAACGTAGTCTGGTCTTGACAAATGTGCTGAGCAGTCCTATGATGACTACGAATTGTTGTAATTTAAATAATTTTCAAACATCATAGTCCCTGCCCTTGCTTTATCAATTGTAGAGGGTTCAACAAGAGTTGCCGACAGTAAGTTAGGTAAGGGAAATCCCTCTCTCAAAGCAAGCTCTGCCTCCCCTTACTATCTATATATGTATCTATTGTTATGTAGGGCTAGGGCTCTAGCAACTTAGCGTCTTGACGCAAGGGGCCCTAGTCTTCCCAGGGAGTTAGTTCCCTTCCTAATCTTATATTCTCTCTCCGTGCGGCTGGGATGCGGTGCCTTACAACCACTCAGCTTCCTGTCCGTACATTTTGGTCCTTCGTTCGTTTTTAACCTGCTTCTATAGACCTGCACATTTTTCTTCTTCTCATACTTTTTTCGCACTCACCCGGTTCAAGTACAGCACCTCCACAGTATGCCACATGCCGTCAGCCACAGTGGCGGCCACAGTGAGCTCAGTCCTGGCGCCGCCGAGCGCGAAGCTGAACCGCAACCCCGTCCCGCCGGTATCCCCCGCCCCACCACTGATCAGCTCTAGAGATACGAAGTCATGACGCTCGTTGTAAGTTACGGAGTCTAGTCTTGACAAATGTGCTGAGCAGTCCTATGATGATTACCAAATGCTGGCATTTAAATAATCATCAACATGAAAGTACTTACCTTTGCTTTATAATTGCATTGCTATTGTTATGTAGGGTTAGGGATCTTAGCGTCTCGATGCACAACCACTTACCTTCCCTTTTGGCCGTACAGTTTGGTCATTCGTTCCTTTTTAACCAGCTTCTATGGACCCGCACATTTTTATTTATTTTTCTTCCATTCCTACTTCTTTTGCACTCACCCGGTTCAAGTACAACACCTCCACAGTATGCCACATGCCGTCAGCCACAGTGGCGGCCACAGTGAGCTCAGTCCTGGCGCCGCCGAGCGCGAAGCTGAACCGAAGCCCCGTCCCGCCGGTATCCCCCGCCCCACCACTGATCAGCTCTAGAGATACGAAGTCGTGGCGCTCGTTGTAGCGACCGTTGTAAAGGAGGAGGCCGGAGGATGATTGGGTTGCGAATCTGAATAGATTGGGATAGATTAGTTGGGGAAGCAATCGTCAATAAAAATTGAACCTTTAAACTCATAGCCGTTCTGTAAATAGTCTCTAGAATCAGCCCTAAAAGTACAAGTCACTATCAGTAGTGACAGCCATACTTCGATACTTGTAAGAGCTGCTCAACTTGATTTGCGTTTGTGAATTTGGCGGTAAGGTAATTTTTTTCTCGTATTTCTGCCTTTAAATTGCTCGTATTAATTTTTAGCAGTTTTTTGTTATTTATTTTATGGCAGTGCATTATATTGTAAAGCATCAACTGTGTTGCAAAAGTAAGCTGCCAGACCTGTAAGTTCTGATTATGGAGCTTATACAATCAGGAATTCACCTTCTCTGATAAATCTGATCTGAATCTCAAAGATCTTAGATATATTTTTAAAATTCAATATATTGTTGCATGCTTTAGATATTGCTGAATGTGCTCGTTGTAACATTGTTTTTGAGACTGTCATCCTAAACCAAACTTCAAAAACAGATAATTAACAAACTCACTTAAGCTTCAAATGCAAGCGATGCCTCCTCTTAAGTCCAGGGAAAGTCAAAAACGACAATGCAGGGAAGCTGCGGGCCCTCAGTTCGCACATAGCGGTGGTATACGCCGCGTCGATAGAGCACCCCTGGCAGAGGATCCCGCCCTCCCTGCGGGCCACGCATTGGGAACCGCTGCGGCAGATCGAGCCGTCGCCATTCACCGAACAGGTTGCTTTGGTTAGAACTGTCTCGCAGTTTACACCTACAAGGGGGAAAGAATAAATAAATGTTTTAGCTGAAGCGGACTGTTGTAATATCAGATCAGGACAGCTAAGACCAAGAATAGTTAAGAACTTGAACCGTAACCTTAGGCCCGTTCAGAAATGTCAATCAATACACGATGAAAACTCTCAAGGAATAGCGCCGCCCGTCGACGTGTACAAAACACCAAATATGTATTAAAATTTACTTAGCCGATCTGGTGATTTCTAATATTCTCATCATTTACATTTTAGGCCCTTTAAAAATACATACTTGGTATTCATACAAAACAACCATACCAACACAAAACGGACATGTTCATGCACACGAATGTTTGAGCTGTGCGGGGATCACACCCGCCATGTAGTAGCTAGCTTCTTAACCATAACAACGAACCGTCGTCTAATTTAGGCCAATCATAGGCTTGAATCTATCTTAGGTAAAGATTCATATTTTATGTCGTTTCAGAATTCGGGTCTCAGCTTTTTACACTTTTGCGACGCAAAAGTGTAAAATGATTGGCATAGAAAAAAAGCCAGTTTAAGACTGACAAGTAACACAAACTACTTACCCGTATATCCAGCTGCGCAGACGCACGTATATCCCCCTTCCCTTCGCAAACAGGTGCCATTGTTGATGCAGGGAGACGAGTAGCACAGGTCGACCTCCGTGTCACACATGTAGTGCTCTCGGGTTCCTAACAATAAATAAGTAAAGTGAGTTAGTAGCCTAATAGCCAATAGCTTTAACAGGTATCCAGTTCATTTTGCCACCTTCTCTTAGGCCAGGCACAATCATCATCATTAATGAATTCCACTGCTGAACACAGGCCACCCTCATACATTTTCGAAGCGGCCGATTGCAGGTAGCCTGCATCCACTGAAACCCTGCTACCTTTATGAAGTCTTCGGTCCGCCTTTGCTCTCAAATGGTCTTCAATTCAGAATCTCTCGGCTCCAAGGGCCGTCAGTTCTTTGCGCTATATGTCCCGTCCATGCAACATGCTTACCCACTGGGCCACATTGGAGACTTCAGTAATTTCACGAAACTTCTGATTCCTGACATCTCGTACCAAAAAGCCGAACATAGCACTCTCCATAGCACGTTGGGTGACCTTAAGCTTTCTTCTGGGCCCTTACTAAGATACCACTTTCCAGATCTACTGACCTGTGAATCCGTAAGGGCACTGGCAAGTAAAGGTAGTGACGGGGTAGATGGGCCGGAAGAGCATGGTGTCGCTGGCCACGAAGCCGGTCGCGTTGCCGAACTTCAGCACCGTGAGGCACGCCTCGAAGTTGAGGCACGGCTCGTGCACGCACACGTTGTCACAGTATAAACAGTAGGTTATCTATGGCCGCCCGCCGAGTTATTAGCCTAGCGTGCACACAGACACGCGGCACAGCCCGTCCGTACTGCCGCCACTTTGTTCCCCCGTATTTTATGCTAGCGTGTGCGTGCAATCGAGTGCGAAAATCGTGCCGTCACGGCGCGTGACGCGCACGCACACATTCAAACCGAGAGCGGTACGTTTGTATGTAGATATTTTACTGTTCTCTGTGTAATGTGACGTTGTCGTCGAATGGGAGCACCTGAGATATTACTGACCTGTGAATCCGTAAGGGCACTGGCAAGTGAAGGTAGTGACGGGGTAGATGGGCCGGAAGAGCATGGTGTCGCTGGCCACGAAGCCGGTCGCGTTGCCGAACTTCAGCACCGTGAGGCACGCCTCGAAGTTGAGGCATGGCTCGTGCACGCACACGTTGTCACAGTATAAACAGTAGGTTATCTATGGCCGCCCGCCGAGTTATTAGCCTAGCGTGCACACAGACACGCGGCACAGCCTGTCCGTACTGCCGCCCCTTTATTCCCCCGTATTTTCTGCTAGCGTGTCCACGAAATTGAGTGCGAAAATCGTGCCGACACGGCGCACGCACACATTCAAACCGAGAGCGGTACATTTGTATGTAGATATTTTAATGTTATCTGTGTACTGTGACGTTGTCGTCGAATGGGACCACCTAAGATATTACTGACCTGTGAAACCGTAAGGGCACTGGCAAGTGAAGGTGGTGACGGGGTAGATGGGCCGAAAGAGCATGGTGTCGCTGGCCACGAAGCCGGACGCGTTGCCGAACTTCAGCACCGTGAGGCACGCCTCGAAGTTCAGGCATGGCTCGTGCACGCACACGTTGTCGTCGAATGGGAGCACCTGAGATATTGGCAGCAATGAATTTCATGTCGAAGCGAACAAGAAAGATAGATATATTCTTTATTGCACACCAAAACAACAGATATACACAGTAAATAAACATAGATTAACGTTAATGTACAATCGGGGAATGAAAGGGTTGACCGCCCTAAGATCTGTTTTTGCTTGCTCCATGATGACATTGACAGGAACTGTTAATCACATTTGTAGTTTTAATCATTATAAGCAAAGAGTAGAAAAAAGAGCGAAAATGTAAGATCAAACAAATAAAAAGTATTGGTTCAACTGTCAATCGTGAAGGAATATACGTCTAATCGAATATTAATTTTATTGTCAAACAATAAAGCCTACTTTTCGGCACAACACTCTAGCCTGTTACACAGTTTAAAAAGGTAACATGTGCTTGCAACGCGTAAATGAATTTGTTTGAAAACTAGTCAACCCTTTCGTTCCCCGACTGTACAAATTTAAAGGAGCTATGTAAAGAGCGGAGAGTGAATAGGCTTCGTTAAGACAAGTAGGTATCAGGTAGGTAGGTAGGTATCAGGATTCAGAAAGGCGTTTTCGTTTCGGGAAAAATATTTTGATGATTATTCTGCATTTGGTATGGACTTTTGGTTGGTATGGTTTGGTAGGAGAGTCTTAAGGAGAGCGTTAAGAAGTTGCTCCCGGTCGTTCATTAAAAACTGTATTGCTGTAGAAATATCTATGTCTTATCTGGACCATACCCTAGTACAGCAATCTACTTTCTACCTCTAATCTTCTGCTTCTCAGCTTTAGTAAAGTAAAGTAAAGTAAAAATAATCTTTATTCATGTGAACTTATTAAAAAGGCACTTATGACAAGTCACAACATAAAAATATTAAAAGTAATATTGTGATTCTACCACCGGTAGTAGAGTACATTTATCGTTAAGAATAAAAAATACTTACCTGGACTGTAGCTAATCTAGCCAATGTGGCTCTATGTAGATACACCCGTTCGCGAAGATGTGTAGGCGAGTAGTACTGGGAGGTATCGCCTGCCACTCCAATCTCTGCCTCAGGTCGTCTCGCCGAAAACGACACGTTTAGAATGTTGCCTGTTACGTCTGTGTCATCCTGTTGGTAAAATGTTAAATAGTTGAGTTCAGTAATTAGTGGTTCACTGCGATAGTGGCTTTGAATCATTTGGGAAAAGTTTGGTGGTAAGTTATTGAGGCAATTCTGTCGTACCAGTAGAGTTCAGTCAGGTTTGAACCTGTACCTTCCATTGTTAGAACTGCCGCTGTTGGTGGTCTTAGCTAATCTAAAAGGTGCTACCTAGATCAGTGTCAGGTGCAAACCTGACTGAAATCAACTGGTACGACAGAATCGTCTCAATAACTTATAGAACTGCCACTGTTGGTGGTCTTACCTAATCTAAAAGGATCTTAGATCAGTGTCCTCAGTCAGTCTGTAAGTATTGGGAGCAGTGGCGTAGCGTGGCTTGTCGGGGCCCCGTATGATAATTTTTGTATAATTGATACGGCAAATACGGCGGTAGCTACGCCCCTGATTGGGAGAGTGAAGATACTTCAGTCAGTGCTTAAAAATTCTAGTCTCGTTATTTTAGTAATTGTTATACCTCAAGGTTAAATTGCACAAAAAAAAACATTACGGCCGACTTTGCTAAAAAATTGACACTTGAAGTTTTCCACAAAACAACATACCTGCACACTAAACACGTAGATGTTCTCCTTCGGACAAGGCACAATGGCCGCCAGTCCATCGATGAAGAAGCCCAGCAGTGGGGACAAGAACTGTTCAGCCGTCATGTCGTTGAGCCGCACGGTGATGGAGTTGAACAGCATCTCTTCGGTGATCAGACGGACTGATAGCTGCATCATTGCTTTTATCTCGTTTACGCCATCTGGTGGAAGACACACATAACAATTATTGTTACGTCATCACATCGCTCACGCACGACTGTGTCCCATGTGTGCATGGGTAACGGAGCACTCAGAAGCATAAACTTCGCAGAGCGTATTTGAAACCAACTAATTAGGCGCTGAGTCTAACAGATAATTGAGTTTTCACAGTGATTTCCATCACCGGAAAGTTAATATTTAGTTGAAATATGTGTGTGTTTGTGTGTATATTATGTGTAAAGTGCCCGTGGGGCAGTTGTGACACTGATCGGTGACGTTCGCTGTTTAAAGCAACTCACGCCGGGTCGGAAATGGGAGGTGTGACCCCCTCACTCCAAGTATCCGCACTGATGCACTCGCAGGCGTGTTGGAGTATGGCTCATTCCACCTCATAGTTGTGGGGAAGCCTGTGCCCAGTGTTGGGACGTGGGGCGAAGTCAAGATTGAAAGCATGATCATACTTGGGCTCACTGGGGAGCTTAACCCGTAGCAACTGAGGTTGATGAGTGGGCTAAAGTGAAAACTTACCGGATACAGATATTTCCATGGTCGCTAGTTTAGGTACATTGGTGTTGAGTTGTGGAGAAAGCGTCATGGAACCTGTAGTTTCATTGAGGAGCACCAAGTTGGCGTTGTTACCAGATAGTATTCGATATTGCAGCTAGAACAATAAACAACACAATATTTATAAACTAACACAGCACAAATTCTTGGCACTAGTTCATTGTAGAGACATTCTTAAAAAGCATTATCCTTTACCAGGAATAAGACTGACAAATAAATTGTGTCAGTAGGTAGAGTTTGAGTTCAAGATCGAAGGAAGTTTGAAGATTAGCTCTACAGTAGTCGGTGTATTGGGAAACACTTGGCAGTATTTTTTTGTGCATATAGAAAATACTTGTTAAACAAGTATTTTGGATTTAAAACTTATCCTTTTTCTATTGCTAGACGATTGAAGAATTTGCAAAAATAATAACATACCTTATCGGTGACATCAGCATCGTACGCCGGCACCCTGCCAAAGGGTCCAACAGGGAAGCAGTCTTTATAATTATTGAAGATAATCTGAAAGTCCTTCATCATCGGCGCGTTATCATTGACATCAGTAACGAGGATTTCCACTCGCACGTCGTTCCAGAGCGGCGGGCTCGCTGCACGGATGACCAGCTCGTACTTCTTGCGAGGACTCTCGTAGTCGAGGTCCACCATGGTCACCAGTTCTGCCTTGTCTGAACCTTGGCGGACTTCTAGGGAGAAGCTGTTGGAGTCGTCGCCACCTGGGGGATAAAGTACTTGTCATAATGGGGACATTGGTTCAGTCGATGTTAGTTTTTAAACTTTTTAACTGGTACAAAAAACTTCTTCCGATAAATGTGATCCTAAACAGCTAGAACACTAATATTTGGACAGACTGCAGTCCTAATTATCTAAGAAACACATTTTGACAGCTGCCAGTGTCATTGGAAATTGAACTTCAATCCTATAGAAATACGATTTATGCGCTGTGATTAGTTGGACTATAACTGAAAAGTTTTTTGAGGGTACTCAAACGGAAAGCATGGTCGATCTATTTTTTCATCTTTTATTTAACACTTATTGAATAAATTAGGTATCAGTGTATTCAGTAAAGTTGCGCTTGTTGCGGTGTTAGTTATATAAGTTACTAAAATAAATCGTTTTAACATGACATTCGAGTCACATGGTTTGTCGTCAGACATGAATAACCTCAAAAAGTCCACGAAGCACTAAAATACGCGATACCAGTATTTTAATGTTCACATGCAAAGGCATAACTACACTTGACATTGGCAAAATACCCTCGCATAGAGAGTGACGTCATTATTAATAATAAGAAAAAAACCTACAACTGAAAAAAAAAACCATCTACTTAGAGTTATAACGTGCGAGTCCAAACCTTTGATAGAGTAGTGCACCACAGCGTTGTCTCCCTCATCGGGGTCGCGCGCGTATATCTCCCCGACGGTGGTGCCGATGGGGCTGTTCTCGGGAACGTAGAACGTGAGGCAGTCGCTCTCGAATACTGGAGGGGAGTCGTTTATGTCTTCCACTTTTATGTGCACTATCACCTGGGGAAGATCAGTTTCTTTTCATTATTTGCAATGAGATTATTTGTTACAGATAGGAAAACCAGAAAAAGACATTTGGTCTTGGCATCAGGCGGGAATTGAACCCGCGTCTTTCGCAATCCGGGCGACTGCACTAACCATTGTGCTACCGAGACCATTAACAAACCGGCCGATTTTTTCTGGTATATTATACCTGGCAGTCAGGTTTGTTTCACCAATGTTTAGGCATATACCTTAGTAAGATGATAATACATTATCCCTAATGCTAAAAATTGAGATTCTTTGTTATTGAGTTTATTTAATTTAAAATAGGTTTGTGCTTGCATAGTCTCGTTTGGTGGCAAGTGACGACGAAGGTGATGGTGGAACGCGCTCACCCAGAAAATACTTATTTTCTCTTGCCTTGAAAACACCAACACGGACAGATAGCGTACCTCTCTCTCGATTTACTTTTTGATTTGACTAGCTGGAAGTCCAAGGTGTGATTTTCACAGCTTCAAAGGGCAATGTTGTGAGCGGAAGGCTCTCAACCCCTAACATTTAAGTGACGTGGCTAAGTTAGGGCGTTAGGCGTTACTGGGAGATGGCAATCGGACGTAGAGAAGACGCAGTAAGCCTCCCGAGAGGTTGGTCTCCGAGAAATAAAATGCTCCAAAGATGCATGGTTCCAAAAAGCGTTTCTCCCCGTATGACGCCTAAAAGTAGAAGTCTTTTAGGTCGTTCAAGCCTGTGCTATGAAAAGGCTGTTGTAGCACATACTTAAACGGCTACAAAGAATAGAAACACTTACAGTAGAGCTCTGCGGCGGCGATCCCCCATCAACCGCCAAAGCCTTCAAGTCATAGGTAGCCACGGACTCCCTATCCAGTGCTTTATTGGTCCTGATGACTCCCGAAGCCGGGTCGATGACGAAGGAGCCTTCCTCGCGGTCCCTGGCGTCGAGCTCGTAGTGCACGCGCCCGTTGAGCCCAACGTCCGCGTCGGTGGCGCTCACTTGCGTCACTGATGTGCCTGGTGGGAAAGTTTCATGGTTATGGTGTGGTTACTACTCCAGACTCTACTAAGTTAATTTGGTTGATGAGTTCCAGTGACCACGATCCTCAGTAACGAGGGACCGACTAGAGAGTGACTACTCCAGACGTCCCTGGTTCGAACTACGCATAGTAAGGAGCTAGAAGGCGCTGTGTTGATTAATCTTTAAGATTATTTACTATTAAGTGCTGTTCCAAATCAGCCAATTCCATCCCCATGCAGGGCAGTTACTTTCTACCTAAATGACAGGCAATTTCAAGTACCCATACATTTACAAGGAAAATGCGAATTAAAATGTAGATAAGACAGTGCCATTTCACTGCCGCCAATTAAAAATCCAATAATAAAAAAAAACAATCATAAACTTTTGGACAGCCCCTCAAACTAAGAAGAACTTGTTTAGTTGGCAACAGTCAGTGAATCAGTGATTTTGGAATACAGGTAGTTTAAATATTATACATGGAATTTGTTATATGGCTTGCAACAAATCCATTCCATTGGTATTCCATTTAGTAAAATGGAATACCAGTAAGCTACAACAGCTGTTGTTCTTCAGCTACTAAAGAGATAAGCTAAATCAATTATAATTAATTAGTTAATTTAATGGAAATACTAATTTAAGGAAAAACTTACCGACTAAAGCGTCTTCAACTATGTTGGCGGTGTAGAGTTGTTGCTTGAAGACGGGTTCATTGTCGTTAACATCTACGACAGATATCTCCACGTCTGTCGTGTCCGACAGAGAAGGAACACCGCCATCTCTAGCCGTCACTGTCAGTAGATAACCTGTGAATGCCAGTAGATTGTCAAATGAAGTTAAAGTAAAGACATATTTTTATTCGTTGAATTATTGATCATAGAACCAACAGCACTAAGTAAAAACACAATTAACTTATTATCTAAAACAAAAACTATTTTTGGCTATTCCAACCATCATAATCTAAATTTATAAGGTTTTCCAGCATCACAGAACTTTGGAAATGTTAGACAGAATTTGCTTGATTTCGCTTTAATCCGCTTGATTCGTATTTACGATTAGTCCGTCACTCAAACATGTTAAAACGTATTGTGTTTTATTTCATTTAATTAGCATCACATGGCTGGTGCTTTGCCACAGCGTCACGGAAAAACTATCCTGTGTTCATTCTCCAAAGGTCTACAAAACAATTGACAGTTTGACACTTAACTTTTTCGCGCCGTTCAAATTAGCGCCAAAACTAAAAACAGGTTGCATTCTTCTAACGACGCCCGCATAAAACCTCAAACACCTTAGTAAGGTAAGGGCTTCTTACCGCTCATAGTCTCTCTATCTAGCAGTTTGTTGGTAGTGATGGCTCCAGTGTGTGGATTGATGAGGAACTCCTGGTCGTGATGAGCGACGGCCTCGTTGGAGATCTCGGAGCTGAGGCTGTACGAGATCTGCGCGTTCACTCCCACGTCGCTGTCTGTGGCTGACACCACCAGGACCGTGGTTCCGATGGGCGCGTCTTCAAATACCTGAGGGTAATAACGTTGAAAAATAAGTTGCCGTTCTACGTGAATCGGACAATTTGTTGCCCGCGAGGAGTGATAATTTTTTGCATTTTGGTAAATAAACTCTCATCATCAAATATATCCATACAACAGGCCTTCACAGTAATTCAGACTGCGCAGATACCTTGATTAGCCAACGAAATTACAAACCCAAATCAAAGTAGAGCAGCCCTGAAACAGCTGTCCCTTTCAGTTCTATAGACGCTGTACGGGACAGCATGGTTTTTTACTAGGGAATTGTGAATTCGGTGGTTAGCTAATCATACGCTAAGTTGAACAAAGGTAAGTGAATATCCCCCTCATGGGTTCTCGCCTCGGCGTGGCGAGGGGGCCTAGTACCGGTGATAGGGGAACCACCGGGAAGCGAAGAGAACCCAGGCGTGGCAGTGTGGTGGACTGGGAACCCACCCGCTGCGGCCCGCAAGGGCGACGCGGGGCTGCGGGGCCAGTGGGGCCTGCAGGCGCCTTGAGGCGCGTGGTTGGGGCCGCGGCGCACAACCGGTTGGTGGGGGCCAGTAATCCGAGGCTGATCCCCCCTGTGCATCGCGGCCCGGCGGGGCCGTACCGCTGGTTACGGCAGCGGAGTCGCCCTTTGGGTGGCTCGTGGTTGCGGGCCCAGTAGGGTCTGCGAACAGTGGGTGCCAGCGGGCCGGAGTGCGGGGGTGCTCTGGCTTGCATTGCACGGCGTCCACCGAGACGGCGAAAGTGCCTGTGTACTCCAGGCGCTTTCGTGGCCTCCCCCCTTCGTTGGGGGGTCGGTTGGAGGGGGCCCCATTAGGGCAGTGCGGCATTACTTACGGTAGGACCCAGCTTCGCCGCCAAAGTGCCACGGTCGAGTGCCGTGGGGTTTTAGTCGGTAGGAGTCCGACATAACCTTCGTCGTCCCCCCGGGCAGCGAGGTATCCATGAGGATTTCCCCACGAAAAAAAAAAAAAAAAAAAAAAAAAAAGGTAAGTGAATATTAAACTTACTGCAGCAGTATAAGGCGCATTTTCAAAGACCGGCGCATAATTATTAGCATCAGTGACGTTGATATGGACCATGGCAGTGTCGGACCGTCCTCCACTATCGGTGGCAGTAACCGTCAGCACATATCGCCTCTCTTGCTTGAAGTCCAACGGCTGAGCCACCGTGATGAGCCCGCGCCCGTTCTGAGAGGTGATCGAGAACCTTCCGCGAGTGTTGCCACCGGTGATTTCGTAGTGGAGTCTGTGGAGAGAAATGAATAAGTTTTGGGGAATCATAACTATGGCTTCCTTAAGAATGAGCGTAAGTAGTGTTGTGTACTGTCACAAGCAGAATCCGAAGTTTGTAATCTGTTCTAAAGTCAGGGTATCCCCTAGTCCACCCTATTTTCATGCGTAAAGGTCACGCTTTTCTCCAACAATAGATGTGAATGAGCTCTTGGCTGTCGAAAGAGATAGTGGACATGTCTTTACTGGTGCAACAAACGGTTTTGGCCTGCTTCAGAGCACAGTTCCTGGTAGAAGTCCACTCTATTGTTGCACTAGTGGTTACACTTGCGCACTGCAGTCAGCAGCTCCGAATACGACCGAGGTTCTGAGGCCTGTCAAAGGAGGCTAAAAGGGCTTTTGGGATTTTGAAATGTGTGTGCGTTTTGCTCCTCCCGAGGTTGGCTGTTAGACAGCCAAGGCCGTAGAGATATTGTGTTGCTTCCCTTAGGGTTTCCCTAGTTTCGCGAGAAGAGAGGTCTCCGTTTCAGGAGCTCCGAGTCCCTCACACCTCATTTGTGCCGAACCTAGGACACTAGTCTGCGGTAGGGCAGTTGCATTTCCTGTTGGAAAAGTGGTTAATTCCCTACCTGTTGTCCTCATCAGCGTCAGTAGCAGTGACGGTGACCAGCGGCGTCCCGGGCGGCTCGTCCTCTGCGATCTCCACCTCGTACTGCGCCGGCGCGAACACGGGGTCGTTGTCATTCACGTCCTGGACCACCACCGAGGAGGGTTCCACTTGTTTACCTGGAGTTCCCAGGCCCGTCGCCCAGTTGCTCCGAACCTAGAGCACTAGACATGCGTAACTGCATTTCCAGTTTCAAAAGTAGCAAGAAGGTGGTTCGTTCCTCACCGAGTTCCGAGGCCCATAGCCCAGTTGCTCCGAACCTAGGGCACTAGACATGCGTAACTGCATTTCCAGTTTCAAAAGTAGCAAATAGCTGGTTCGTTACTTGCCTATTGTCCTCATCAGCGTCAGTAGCAGTGACGGTGACCAGCGGCGTCCCGGGCGGCTCGTCCTCCGCGATCTCCACCTCGTACTGCGCCGGCGCGAACACGGGGTCGTTGTCGTTGACGTCTTGCACCACAACCACCACGGAGGCGGTCGCGGAGCGGGGAGGGGTGCCGCCGTCTGTAGCTGTCACCTGGTTGAAAACAATGATAGTATAATGCAAATACGTAGCACTCATCTGTAGGCCTACCACGAACCGCTAACGTTTTGGTAATCGAAAAGTAAACGATACTTTTTTTTCAAGTCAAGGAAAAAGAAAAAAAAGTATCCTAAGTAAGTTCCTTTGACTTGAAAAATAAGTATCGTTTACTTTTCGATTACCAAAACGTTAGCGGTTCGTGCTAGGGCTACTGGTTACTTGTGCTAAAAAAGTGGCACCCGAAATCAGGACTTCGACCACCTGAACAAAGCATTGACCGTTTGAGCCGACACTGCCCAACATGTATCTGGCTCCTTTACGCTCTAAGTAAATAATCATGCTATCTTGTAAACACAGTCAAATCATAGGGGACAATTTTTGACTTCGCGTCAGTACTGACATAACCTATCTACGTCTTTTTTATTGTAATATCATTAATGATAGGCTGTTGGTAATTTGTTATACACTAGGAACACAATGAAACCCAGTCTATAGAGTGTGGCGAAAATGTGGTTGTTCAAACGAATGAGGATTTTTGATTCGTTGTCTCTAACAATTATAACAAAGTCAGTAATTATACTACGTTTACGACCTTTAGGCTTCGTATATCTGGAAAATAAATATACTTTACGATATTACTTTTCATGCACAAGTTACAATACAACGCATATTTTTGTAGCATTATGGAAAGTGGTCTTTGGATCAAAAATTCAAGATTGAAACACTAAGAAGAACAAAAGTTATAATTTATGCAGAAAATCGTTTCTTTTTTGTTATTTTTACAACAGGTTTGGTGACCAGTTGTCTTGTCGGAAGAGGATTTATGGTAATTTTTTAAAGTATTTCTGAAAGAATCAAGATCATAGTCATTGAAGTAAGTTACCTGTAGTTGATATTTGGACTGCATTTCCCTGTCGAGCTGTCCCGAGGTGAAGACCCAGCCGGAGCGAGGGTCGATGGTGATGGGGATCTCGTGGTTCCCGCTGTACTCCTTGTCCGTCAGTGTGTACGTGAGCTCAGCGTTCACGCCTTCATCCGCGTCGTAGGCTTGCACCTGACAGATACAAACATTTCATGAATTGTTTAAAACTTTTTCCCTTGCGTACAGGTAACAGAAAACTGCCCTTTCTTACAAAATACCCAGCATGTGTCTTGTTTGGCTTACTGAAATGGAAAAAAGTCCACAATGGCAGGTTAATATTTTTTCAAATAAGACTACCTACTTGTTTTATATTTAATTAGTGAAATTCAATCTTTGTTTTTTTCTACTCTATATTAGAACTTTAATTTTTCTCTCACCTAAGGAAAAATTGACTGGTGTAGAATGCTTTAAGCATATAGTCCGCCTTTTTTGCATTAAACATTGAATAAAGACTAACCCCCTTATTCATAAAAACTTAAACAGCTCTTATAGAACACGATAACTTTTGTATCGCTTTGTCACTGTCATTCATGTTGCTGCCGCCATTTGCGAGTAAGTGACAGAACACGTCAATAGCTTAAACAATGCGTTAGCGTTGCGTTCGTTTTTATGAATAAGGGGGTAAGTTGACATTGCAAATATTTATTAGGGCAGGCTTCCAGGTAGAGCTTAACAAAAATCACAGCCAACTTTTAAATTGCACCACTTCATTGTTGAGGTGAGTTATGTGCCCAGCACTGGGATATAAATGCTGATGCTTAGAATCAAAGACTACTAACTCTGACAATGCTGAATCCAACAGGAACATTTTCGCTGACTGACTCCTGGAAAAGCGACGTGTAGAAACGAGGCGCGTTGTCGTTGACGTCTCGCACGTTTACCAACAGCTGCGTCGTGTTCGAGCGGGACGGACTGCCACCATCTGTAGGAAAATACATCCAATATTGATTAAGAGCCAGCCATATAGTAAGTAAAAAACTTTTTCTCCGATGCAAAATGATTGTCAGCATGACATGAGCGCCACATTTCGCCAAGCGCATATTGAACCCAGCAACGTGACTAGCCATGAGCCTAACCACCCTCATTCGGGTTGCTTGGCTTATACATCGGTATTTTCCATAACAAATTGTATAATGAACACAAAGTAGGTGATCCGGCCAGACTTGAACCCAGGGTCCGAGCCAGAATGTTTGACCACTGGACCGCAGTGTTTCCGTCTGGACTAGCTTGTATTTAATCATGTGACAATACCTCGAACAGCATCGAAAGTAGCTTATAACTTTTTCACATCCATACCTTGTGCCCTTATGACAAGTCTGTAGCTCCTCAGCTGTTCATAGTCAAGTGGCTTGACCAAGGAGATGTCTCCGCTCAAGCTGTCGATGGAGAACTGCATCTGTGTGTTCCCGCCGATGATCGCGTAGCGGATAGCTGCGTTTGCGCCGACGTCTGCGTCCGTGGCTCTGGGGACACAAAGTAATGTAATAAATCATAGAGTGCTAATCTGGTATTATCTTATTCTGAACCAGGGCCCTAATTCTCGGGAAATGTGACATATGTCGAAGTTGTTAAGATCTCGCATGAAGTTAAGAAATCTCACTAAAATCTCTAATGTTAAAAAAAATGCTATTCTCGCGCCCCTTAGAGATATTGATGTTGATTTATCTCAAAATAATGTAATTGTCTATTGTTGCTATTATCTGTGGTCCGATGCTATGCTAACTATTAAAAAAAAATAAACGTTCACTTTGTGTTCCTGCTCGCTCCGAAAAACGTGTTTTATTTATAGGTTATGGGCCCAGCCCCCTTAGTTAAATTCAGTAAAGTAGTTTTTGATAGCAAATACATGGTAACAAGATCAGACGTCGCCAAGTTCGTGTTTGCAATAATAATTTACGAGAATGTCGTCCAACTACCTCGTAAATGTACCCAAGCTAAAAGGGAGGGAAAACTACAGTGAATGGATGTTCGCCGCGGAGAATTTTCTAATCCTGGAGGGCATGCTGCATTGCGTGAAACCAGAACCTGGGAAAGTATTAGAAGCCGCAGAAGACGCCAGAACTAAGGCCAAGCTAATTATGACGATTGATAGCACGTTGTATGTTCATATAAAAGAAGTGAAAACGTGTGCAGAATTGTGGAAAACGCTAAGAGCTTTATTTGATGATTCAGGATTTTCAAGACGAATCAGCCTCCTGCGCAATTTAATTTCAATCAGATTGGAGAATTGTTCATCAATGACGTCGTATGTCACGCAAATTGTTCAAACCGGGCAGAAGCTAAGTGGAACTGGATTTAAAATCAGTGATGAGTGGATCGGGTGCTTATTGTTGGCTGGATTATCAGAAAAATTCATGCCGATGATAATGGCCATTGAACATTCAGGTATCATGATAACAACCGACGCCATTAGAACAAAACTCATGGACATGGAAACGGAAGTGGGCAAAAATGATTCAAGTGACGTCAGCAGTGCATTTGCAAGCGGTACGCAGAAGTGGCAACCTAAGAAAAATTATAAATTATCTGTGGGCGGTGCGCAGCGAAGTCAGCCGCAGAAAGCAAATGTCAATGTCAGTAACAAAAGTCATGTCAAATGCTACAGATGTAAACAACCGGGCCATTACAAGAATCAGTGTCCAAATAATGAAAACTTAAACACAAATGCAAGCAATTTTGTGAGAAAACAAACTAACGCATTCAGTACAGTGTTTTTAAGTGGCCAATACAACAAATACGATTGGTATGTTGGCAACATTAAGGTTAAAATTATTATTTTATTTTGCTTATGGCAACTTTCTCTCTCTGCCAAAATGTCATGTAACGGTGTGTTTGTGTTCGCAATAAATATTCTTCAAATCTACCAAATCAGCGCATATTATTATTAATTCACGGCAAGATTCCCCTTAGTGTCGTTCACATTGGTCCTTCGTATGGTAATTCATCGTTTTCCGGTCTGCAAAGCACATCAGACAAAAACGCAAATCGTGTAGAAGACATCGAACAAGCCGCCATTATTGCATTTTCTTTCATGCAAGAGCAAAATTATTTTCAAGACTGACAGAACTGTCAAGAGGCCAGCAACAAGCGAGAACGCAATACAAAAGGTAACAGAGTGAGCGAGGCCACGAGTGACACGGCGATCATTCACGAGCAAAAACGACTTCCCGCGACTGATCAGCCAACCTACTACGCGTCTCATACTTTGTTCAACGGTCAGTTAAAGCTTCAAAAGTTCAAACTTCAACCATCGTTCTCTGCGTCATTAATGACATAATATGTCATCACTGCATAGCAAATTGCAGCAAACAAAAATTATTTAAATGGTGATATTGTGAACTTAATATGTGTATGGACAGTACAAAAAGTATTTAATATAGTGTGGTAATATTAGTGCGTGTGTAAAAAACATATGTAATTTTGTCTAGTTGCGACATAATATTTCAGCGAGTTATTTGTCAATATCAATAACAATGTCTGAGTTGAAAACATTTATAGCAAACCGTGGGTATGCTAAGGGCTCAATAACACGACTTAAAAACTCTTTTGATAGGGAATCTTATCTGCAATTAGATCTTGAAAAAGTCATTGTAAAGAAAAACCGCCTTGTCGAAGTTTTTCATGAATATGAGAGGTTTACAGTACGCATTGCGGCAATGGATCCGGAAGATTCCGAGGACCCAGGCGAGGTGGAAGAGGTATATCTTGACTTAGTGAGTGAGTTAGATATCGTCATAAACCAACTGTCATCCCAATCCTCCAAGGTTCCCAGTAATAATGAAACGACATCCACTCAAAAATGTAGCTTAAAGCTACCTAGCGTCGTAATACCAACTTTCACTGGTAGGTACACTGATTATTATGAGTTTATCAGCATGTTTACTGCCATGGTTCATAAAGACGTTTCACTATCTCCGGTTCAAAAACTTTATTATTTAAAAGGTTTTCTCAGTGGCGAGCCTCTATCTCTTATTAATAACTTGCCACTGCAAGACGAAAGCTACTCTGAAGCACTGTTGTTGTTGAAAGATAGGTACGACAATAAGTCGCAAATTGTTCAAGAGCATATTTATGTGTTACTTGACCTGCCTACTATCACAAGATCAAATGCCACTAATTTACGTAGTTTTATTTCGCAGGTGAAACAACATTTAGCCGCAATTAAAAATTTGGGTGAGCCTGTTGAAAACTGGGATGCAATAGTACTCTGTATTCTGTATAGGAAGTTAGATATGCTTACCAACCGTTCTTTTCAAATGGAGCGTAATAATCAAATTAAACCTTCCATCAAGGAGTTTTTAGACTTTCTGGAGCGCCGCACACTTTCCTTGGAGAACTCTGATGTTGTCAATCAGAAACCGCTGCAGCGACTAGCAAACCATGCTGTAACTACGACACCTGAAACATCCTGCTTATACTGTAAGTCTGAACATAAACTGTTTAAGTGTCCACGCTTCAAACTTGCCCCTCAAAGCACCCGCTTGGAGTTTGCTACTGTAAATAAATTATGCTTTATTTGTTTGTCACAACACAAGCGCAAATGTAAGTTTCACTTCAGATGTGCTGAATGCAAAAAGGAACACAATACTTTATTGCACCATGATGATAAATCAGTATCTCAGTCTGTGTCATTGTCAGCTGCTGCGCAAGGTCAGGTTTTGCTGCCCACTGCACGAATAAAGCTGATAGCTCAGTCGGGCACAACAATCTATTTGAGAGCTTTACTTGACAGCGGCTCACAAGCATCATTTGTGACGCAAAAAGTTGTTGATTTACTGCAAAAGACACCTGAACATTCTAACACAAGTATAATAGGTATAACCAACAAGAAGCAGCTTATTGAAAAAAGCATAAATCTGGAAGTGCATTCTACAGTTTACCCTTTCAAGATAAATGTAAATTGTCATATTGTCAACTCCATTACCACCAAGTTACCGCAAACTAAAGTTGATATGTCATCCATCGCATTTCCACCTAACTGCAAGCTAGCTGATGAGAGTTTCAACGTACCTGGTGATGTGCATATTTTGCTTGGAGCTGACATATTTTTCCAGATTCTGATGCAGCACCCTGAAGTAAAAGATCCTGCAACTTCAACTTCTCCCAGCCCTGAGCAGCCAGCTGTGGTACACACTGCTTTCGGTCACATCATAGCTGGTCGCAGCAACATTCCTGCAGGGACTAAAAAACAGGTTATATCTTTATTTTGTACAGACTGTGATAATTCTATAAACGATCAATTGAATGCTTTCTGGAACTCTGAGAAAGTGCCAGAAATCTATCCTGAGAAATTACCCGAACATGAGTACTGCGAAAAACTCTTTAGGGAAACTACTAAACTTGAGAACAATAAGTATCAGGTTTCAATGCCGGTAAAAGTACCTTTAGAGCAAGTTAACTCAGAGCTAGGTGAATCGTTTCATCTTGCTTATAAGCGGTTTGCCAATCTTGAAAAAAGATTGAGACGAGATGAAACTCTTTTTAAAGAGTACAAAAAATTTATTGACCAGTATGTTGATTTGGCTCATGGTGAGTACCGTGACATAAATAGTTATGATTTAGCTAAAGATCCGGTCTACTTTCTGCCTCATCATGCAGTAATTAGAGAAGATAGTTGTACCACCAAACTAAGGGTAGTTTTCGATGGTTCCATGCTGACCGATAAAAAAGTGAGTCTGAATAGCATGCTACTTAATGGCCCTGTGGTACAAAAAGACTTGTTTGAAATCCTAACATCATTCAGATTAGGAAAGTTTTTCTTTATCTGCGATATTCGCATGATGTTTAGATGCATTGATATAGATCCTTCTCAACGATCATTGCAAAACATTTTATGGCGCGAGTCACCAGATGATCATATTAAGTGCATCCAATTGAACACTGTTACTTATGGTCTCAAGTCATCGTCGTACTTAGCCACGCGCTGTCTCATTGATCTTGCTGAGAAACACGAGGATTCTTTTCCATTAGCATCATCCATTCTTAAAAATAATACCTTTGTTGATGACGTTCTCCAAACTGCCAATAGTGAGGAAGAGTTGTTAAAACTGCAATCGGAAATAGTTGACTTACTTGCACTAGGAGGGTTTCAGCTTCACAAGTGGGCTTCCAATAGCAACTCAATCTTAGAAAAAGTACCTAAGGAAAAACATCAACCTATCCAGCATAATTTGGCCAAGGATGACATGTCGATTAAAACGTTAGGAATACACTTTGAATTGAAAAACGATGTTTTTAAAAGCACTTGTCCAGAACCCTACAAAAGCACTCACGATACAAAACGTGAAATACTAAGCTATATTAGTAAATTTTATGATCCACTGGGTTTAATTGGGCCGATTTTTGTATGTGCAAAAGTTATTATGCAGTTATTGTGGGCTTCCAGTTGTGATTGGGATTCTACGCCTCCAGATAACATTCGTCAGATGTGGAACGATTTCGTTAAGAGCCTCAATCAAATGTCGCCTATTAACATTTCACGCTGTGTCAAACCAGAGGATGCAGTGAAGGTTCAGTTGGTCGGATTTGCAGATGCTTCATCAGTAGCCTATGGTTGCTGTTTGTACTTGAGGTCTATTGATGCCAAAGGTAACATACACATGAATTTACTATGCTCGAAGTCAAGAATAAACCCCTGTAAAAAGAAGCTCACAACACCCAGACTCGAACTGAACGCAGCTATTCTCTTGGCAAATCTAGCTAAAAAGGTAAAAAATACACTTACTACCAAGATGGAGGTTTGTGACACTTACCTTTTCTCCGATTCGCAAATCGTATTAGCTTGGCTGAAAACAGACGTTACTAAATTGCAAACGTACGTCGCAAATAGGGTCAGGTCAATCGGAGAGTTAACCCATGACTGCAATTGGTATTATGTCAGTACAGAATCCAATCCATCAGACTGTCTTAGTAGAGGTCTCCAGCCCCATGAGTTGCAAGACTATCACTTGTGGTGGCATGGACCGTCGTTTTTATTAGATAAAGAATATGTTTTTCAATCAGTGCCTCAACCTAACATTCATCTGCCTGAATTAAAGGTGAGCAAAGATGAAAAGGTTTGTGCTGTTGGTGTCACTGCTGATAAAAATATTTATGAAAGACTTAAACAAATCTCTAGCATAAACAAAATGATTCGTGTTCTTGTTTACATTACTCGATTTTGCAATAATGCCATGCCTAATTCTTTAAAGCAATATGGCTCAATAACCACAAATGAGATAAACAAGGCATTGACATTAATAGTAAAACAAGAGCAACAAGAATATTTCCCAAATGAAATTAAATCTTTGAGATCTCACAAGCAGGTCACAGGTAATCTGGCACCGCTGACACCTTTCTTAGACGGTGACGGTATTGTTAGAGTCGGTGGTCGGCTGCAAAATGCATCGATTCCTTACACTAATCAGCACCCCGCGATATTGCCCAAGGATAGTTTAATTACCGACCTGATTGTGAGAAACGAGCATATTAAACTATTACATGCTGGACAAAAGCTAGTTTTATCTGCCCTTAAGCAAAGATTCTGGATTGTGGATGGATTGCGTACAGTAAAAAAGACAATTCATAAATGTGTAATCTGTCACAGGTTGAAAGCCGCTGCAACGACTCAACTGATGGGTTCCTTGCCTTCAGCACGAGTGAACGCTTGCCGCCCGTTCGAGAAGGTCGGAGTGGACTTTGCCGGGCCAGTATCGGTAAAAAACAGCCGTATTAGAAAATCTGTGGTTGGCAAGGGTTACATAGCATTATTTGTTTGTTTTGTCACTAAAGCAATTCACCTCGAGCTTTGCTCAGACTTGACAACTGACTGTTTTTTGTCAAGCTTTAAACGCTTCATTGCAAGGAGGAATTTGCCCAGCGACGTCTACTGTGACAATGGCTCCACGTTTAAGGGAGCAAAAAATAAATTGGAAGAGTTCTATGGTTTACAATCTTCTCAAAGCCATCAGAACAATGTACAATCATACGCTGCTCAAAATGGTATCAATTTCCACTTTATACCAAGCTATAGCCCCATTTTTGGAGGTCTATGGGAAAGTGGCGTGAAAAGTACAAAACATCACCTAAAGCGCGTTGTTGGTAAAGCGCTACTAACTTACGAACAGCTTAATACTGTCTTGGTTGAAATAGAGGGTGTGTTAAATTCGCGACCGCTCACATCTGTAACTGCTGATCCAAATGACTTTACCTACATTTCTCCAGGTCATTTTCTAACAGGCTCACCTCTCAACGCGATTCCAGAGCGTGACGTCAGTCAAACTCCAACAAACCTACTTAAGTTTTGGTCAATAACTGTGAGTATGAAACAATGCTTTTGGAATTATTGGAGTAAACATTACCTGAACATGTTACAACATAGACCCAAATGGCGTTCAGTAATGCCTGATGTGAAAGTTGGTAGTTTGGTCATCTTGCGTAGCGACAATACAGCTCCTCTCGAGTGGCCTATGGCGCGTGTTATAAAACTCTTTCCCGGTAAAGACGATAGAGTCCGTGCTGTAGAAGTGCGTACTGCAAACGGACATACTCACACTCGATCTATTACTAAAATATGTATTTTGCCTATAGATGTATGAACATGTATAACTTCTATGTTTATTTTTGGTTTTCTATGTAAAATAATAAGTAATAAGTTTTTTTTTTTATACTTGCCTGTACTCTTACTTTGTAATAATAAGTTACTGGTGCCAACTAGGCTTTACTTTGTATTGATAAGTTACTGACGCCAACTAGGCTTTTGTAATAAATGTGTATTTGTGTGTACTAGCTATAATAGCTATATCTTAAGATTTTTAAGTTATATTAATTTCTTATGGCCCCCAACTATGTTGGCAACATTAAGGTTAAAATTATTATTTTATTTTGCTTATGGCAACTTTCTCTCTCTGCCAAAATGTCATGTAACGGTGTGTTTGTGTTCGCAATAAATATTCTTCAAATCTACCAAATCAGCGCATATTATTATTAATTCACGGCAAGATTCCCCTTAGTGTCGTTCACATTGAAGGACCAATGTGAACGACACTAAGGGCAATCTTGCCGTGAATTAATAATAATATGCGCTGATTTGGTAGATTTGAAGAATATTTATTGCGAACACAAACACACCGTTACATGACATTTTGGCAGAGAGAGAAAGTTGCCATAAGCAAAATAAAATAATAATTTTAACCTTAATGTTGCCAACATGGTACATTGACTCTGGCGCGAGTATGCATATAACAGCAAATAGAGAATGGATCATAAATGTTTCGTCACCTACAATGAAAGATATTTTCGTTGCCAACAACGATAAAGTGCAGGTGTCGTGTTCCGGCGATGTCAGAATTGTAACTAAAACAGATGAATGTGAATTTGAAGTTTTAGTGAAGAACGTTTTATGTGTTCCTGGATTGACAACGAACTTATTGTCAGTGAGCCAATTGATACAAGCCGGAAACCAAGTACAGTTTACCGCTGATGGTTGTGCAGTGTTCAACAAAGCGAATGAATTAGTCGCGACAGCATCGTTAATTAATGGTGTGTACAAATTGAGAATGCCTGACAGATTACTAGCCACCTTGGCAGTGACAGGCAATACTTGGCATCGAAGATTAGGCCATGTTAACAGTACATACTTAAACAAAATGACAAGTGCAGTAGAAGGAATGAATCTCAGTGAGAAAGTTGATCTCAGCAAGTCATCATGCACAGTCTGCTGTGAGGGAAAGCAGTGTCGTCTGCCATTTCCAAATGCAAATGAAGGATCAAGAAGCAAGGAACTTCTACAGTTAGTCCACACAGACATCTGTGGGCCTATGGAGCATGATTCGATTGCTGGTTCCAGATACTTCATACTATTCATTGATGACTTTAGCCGCATGATTTTCGTGTATTTCCTGAAACACAAGAGTGAAGCATTGAATAGGTTTAAAGAATTTAAACAGCAAGTTGAGAATCAAACAAACAAAAGAATTAAAACTTTAAGAAGTGACAATGGCTGTGAATATTGTAATAAGGAATTTGATTCATACCTGAAGAAAGAAGGTATTACTCACCAAAGAACCAACCCATATACTCCGGAGCAGAATGGCTTAGCGGAGAGGAATAATCGCACCATTGTTGAAAAAGCTAGATGCTTATTATTTGATGCAAATATGGACAAGGAATTCTGGGCAGAGGCCACCAATACAGCAGTGTATTTGCAAAACCGCACAGTGATTCCTGCTTTAAGTGACAAGACCCCATATGAGATGTGGACTGGAAGGAAACCTGATATCAGTCACTTAAGAATATTTGGTAGTGATGTCATGGTCCATGTTGCCAAAGAAAAGCGACAGAAATGGGACCGGAAATCTGAGAGACATATTCTTGTAGGTTATTCAGAAGTCGTCAAAGGTTATCGTATTTATAATCCTCATACAAAACGTGTCACAACTAGCAGAGATGTCATAGTCATGGAAGATGAGAAGGTCACAGAAGTCAGTATACCAATTATTGAAAGTGGAGAAAACTCATGTTCAGTGGGGGACGCTGATGATACACTGATTGCGGAGGATGTAACCGGTGATGAGGATTCTGTAATAATTGAAGAACCATTTGATGACACCTACATTCCTGATGGATATTGTAGTGAACCTGAGGAGCATGCAAGATCAACCAGAATTAAGAAACAGCCAAATAGGTATGGTTGGAAAGTAGGGATGTCAAACAAGTGCATTTCAGAAGAATTGTTGGATGATGCTAGTGGACTATCCTTGGAAGAAGCTCTACAAGGTGATGAAAAAGATCAGTGGTTAAGTGCAGTGCATGAAGAACTACAATGCTTTGAGGACAACAATGCCTGGGAACTGGTGGATATGCCAAAAGATGGCAAGACTGTAGTGAAGTGCAAGTGGGTGCTACGTAAAAAGGTTGATAGTGACAATAACATCAGATATCGTGCTCGTTTAGTGGCCAAAGGCTACATGCAGAAGAAGAATGTGGACTATTCTGAGACATTTTCACCTGTAGTTAGACATTCTACGCTCAGATTATTGTTTGCATTGTCTGCTAAACTTGGATTAGATGTCACCCATCTAGATGTAACCACAGCCTTCTTGAATGGGGAACTTGAGGAAGTGATTTACATGGAAAGACCAGATTGCTTAGTTAACAATAAAGATGATAATAGTAAAGTTTTAAAATTAAATCGTGCAATCTATGGTCTTAAACAATCCTCAAGGGCCTGGTACAAGAAAGTGGATGAGTGTCTCATTGGTATTGGATATAACCGATCTAAGTTAGAACCATGTTTATACATTAAAAATAATGATGGTAAAAAGACATTTGTTACATTGTATGTCGATGATTTTTTTATTTTTACAAATGATAGTAAAGAATGTAATCATTTGAAACAGGTGTTAGCTTCAAAGTTTAAATTAAAAGATTTGGGACCTGTTAAGAACTGTTTGGGTATGACTGTTAATATTGATGTTGTAAGTGGCACAGTTACATTAAGCCAGGAGAAATATGTAAATCAGTTGCTAAGCCGATTTAATATGGCAGATTGTAAAGTTGTAGATACACCTTTAGAACCTAAATTAAATGTAACAAAGGAAAATAAAAATTGTGAAAGCCAAATACCATATCAGCAGTTAATTGGTGCACTTATGTATTTAGCAGTGTTAACTAGACCAGACATAGCATTTTCTGTAGGATATTTAAGTCAGTTTAATAATTGCTACAACCAGGAAACTTGGGCTTATGCAAAGAGAATTTTAAGATACCTTAAGAAAACTAAGCATTTTGGATTGAAATATACTAGGACTGGAAATTCAAAGTTGGAAGGGTTTGTTGATGCAGATTGGGGGAACAATTTGATTGATAGAAGATCTTACACGGGTCTATGTTTCCTGTTGGCTGGAGCAGTTATTACTTGGGAAGCTAGAAAGCAAAAAACTGTTGCTCTCTCGAGTACAGAGGCAGAGTACATGGGGATAACAGATGCATGTAGGGAAGCAATTTATCTTTGTCATTTATTAAAAGAATTAATTGATGAGTCTTACACTATTAACTTATACAATGATAACCAAGGTGCTTTAAAAATGTCTTCAAATAATAATTTGAATAAAAGAACTAAGCACATAGATGTGCGATACCATTTTTGCAGAGAATGTGTTAGTAATAAAATTGTAAATCTGCAATATCTGGAAACAGCTGAAATGCCAGCTGATTTGTTTACGAAGGGCTTAGGTAGTGTTAAGCATAATTACTTTATGAAGATGTTAGGTATTCAAAGTGTAAAGGATGATAAGAAAGAAAGACAGTTTCTGGGATAGATATAGTTTATTTTGATAAGTGGGGGTGTTGATTTATCTCAAAATAATGTAATTGTCTATTGTTGCTATTATCTGTGGTCCGATGCTATGCTAACTATTAAAAAAAAATAAACGTTCACTTTGTGTTCCTGCTCGCTCCGAAAAACGTGTTTTATTTATAATTGACGTCTTTTGTCTCTGACAAACATGTTGCATTTTTTCTATTATTTGTCACTTTTGGGTTATTTACAATCGAACGTTATTTATGGTATTGAACCTTGCAAAAGAAAAAATGCTTGAGCAGATTTATAAAAACGGTGATAATGGAACACCGCTCAGTCAAACTGACTTTTTGACATGCATGTCGTAGACCGAACATCTTGTCTATGCGATAAACGTTCCGTTTTGTAGATTGTAATTTTATTTTCTTTGATTGTGTGATTATGATTATGAGTTTATAACTCATGGCTCTCATCCAGCCATCATTGTCATCATCTCAGAGCTCATTAAATGGTTCTATCAAAAATAATAAATATTACGATGAGCCTGAAGGAAATGGAACGCAACTTGTTGTCAATGTCAATATTGATTTGTCAATTTGTGTTTGAAATTGCTGAAATGCTGAAATTGTTGATCTTGTAATATGTAAACAGAAAAGAAAGAGTTGCACATAAAATGGGCAAAAGACACACACGTACGGCTCATCCAATTGATGCAGGTGGATGATGAGTTGCACAGAAGCAAGATGGGGAACTATCACAGCAGAAATGAATACCCACGAAAACGACCAATAATATTTTCTGAATTGGCATCACATTATCAATAAATTGTGTGTTCACGGCATAGTTCTGCTTCCTGTTGACGTAGCTTTCCTCATCCACTGTGTTGCAAGTTGTGGCACAATTGCGACATGGAAACAATACAATCAATGAATCGTTCCTGGCGTTGGATGGCTCGTTCAGAGCTTCCACCACTTCTATGATACATCGAGATAATAATATGGTGAACGGGCGACAAGCTAATGTTACGGCTTCTTCCAACTAGAGTTTCGTAGCTCCCTTGTGCGCAGAAATAAATATCTTAAAATGAAAATCAGTTTTTACTATTAATAAAACCATAGTAAAACTCATACATACGAGTAGATGTAGGTATCTAAACTAATGCTTGAATGCTTCACTTACCTTTGTTTTAAGGCGCGTCTCGATAAGGCGAACAGTGAGCGGCTGACTATTTGATTCTATTTTGCCTTATTCATTCTAGAGATGGAGTGAGTGTCACCCACGCAGTTTGCGACGTTTCGTAGGCCGATTAATTCGGTAAGCGAATTTTTGGCGCCGACAGCGTAGTAGGTATATTCACTACGTCGAGTTAGTGATCGATACCTACGCCGCTTAGAGTCAGCCGGCGGACAGTCAGCCGCTCACTGTTTGCCTAAACGGGACGCTTCCATAAAGTCAAATTGCGGTATTTATTAGGCGTATGACCGGCTTAACCATATGACATATCCTACGAATATTATATGCGTAAGTTTGGATGTGTGAATGGATGTATGTGCCGTGATGCTCTTTCACGTAAAAACTAGATGGATTTTAGTGAAACTTTACCATAATATACCTAGCTTATACATCTGGCTAGGACACAGGCTACAATTTATGAAACAATTTATGGAACAATTTAAAAACAAAAGTCGACGCAGACGAAGTCGCGGGTGGCCACAAGTGACAACAAAATAACTTAATCTACCTACCTACGTACATAAGCAGTTTATGTTATGTTATATGCATTTATAAAATGGGAGACCAATGCCCAGCAGTGTAACGTAAGTAGGTCTCACTTCATAGTGGCGCGAACCATACGCCAACAATCGGGCTTAGTGCGGATTGTTGGAGGGGTGTAAGCTCAGTGCTCACTATACCTTTAAAGACAGATTTAACAAGCCACCCTAAGGCCTCTGACTAGGCTTAACGATTGACATCTAGTGACGTCAGCCAGGACCAACTGCTTAACGTGCTTTACGAAGCACCACGGATGCCTGAAAAAGACATCATTAAATTTCGGTCGGGTGGTCACCCATCCCATTTCCGACCCGGCGTGTGTTGCTTCACAGCAGCGTTCGTTGCCGATCCACTGTCGCCACTGCGCCGAGAGCACCTCCAGTTCTTTTTAAAGACTCGTTCGCACCACGGAAAGGTGTCCTCACGCCTTAAGTCCACTGGTGGGCTGACTCACACGACTCTTTTATAAGAATATTACAGTTGCATTTAGAAACCACTTTAATTTGAAGGTACTTATTTTTTTTTCAAACTACCTTCTTAGTTTTAAATAATGCATGCAGTGTTTACCTAAATAAGGGATATTGTACATTGTGTCATTGTATATTACTGTACAATTGTTGGTAAACCAATAAAAAATAAATAATATGATTTGCGAGAAAATTCTGCTTGCGCTTCAGCCTAATGTAGGTAATGTAAGCCATCCTTACTGCACAAACACGGAGTTTAATTGACAGTTTCATACGACAAACCATCTCGAACGCTGATGACCATACGTTGCATGTCGCACGCTAACGGTTGTTAATATCTCGCATGAGGACTTATTATTGTTATTTACCATGGCAACGTGTGATATCCGCCATTTTTTTTTGATAAATCTCGTATGGCATTATGATGTCGTATGCCCGAGAGTGGTTTCCATGGCAACCACACTTGTTTGTCGCACGCTAGCCCTCACATGCGAGATGTTAAATTAGCTTAAATTAATTAACTCTCACGTTACCATGGTAACGTCTGTTATCCGCCATTTTGTTTGTTAAATGTCGAAGGTGTTAAAATGTCGAATGCCCGAGAATCGGGCCCATGGTGGGACGGCCCACTTCAGGGCCTTTACCTCCCCTCTCTACATCTAGCCCACACGAAGGTCGAAGCCAATGTCAGCCAATTTATTTATTTATTGGTTTATACACGAATTGATACGTATTAAAGTTAGCAAAAGGAATAAACATAGTACAGGTGAGCTTATCTCTAATGAGAGATTTCTTCCAGCAGACCATGGTGACAGGAGAAATTTCATGAAACCAATCTTTTCTATACCCACGCAACTAGTGCGTCTCTCCACCTTAATTTGAATCCAGAGTCATAAGACCCTACTTTATCCATGATATAACCTAAATTGCAGTAAAATCGTCTTTTTGTGGTCCGTGTGATCTTTGCCTATCCCATAAAGAAATAGTAAGGAAAGTATGTATTTACCGTGGCACCTTTAGCCTCGTAAGCTCAGTAGTAGCAATCATGCTTAGTAGGAACCAAGCCGTGGGTTCGATTTCCACCAACATTACATTATTATTTTTCAGCAAACTCTATGCGAACTAAATTAGAACACATAAATAACTACAAAACTAGAATGGTGAGACAACTAGTAGCGTTAATAGGAAATTCATGTCAAATTAATAACAGCAGAGTATCATAACATTTTAGTTCAATAGCAGTTAACAAACTAACACATTCAATTTAATTCAATATTTAGATTCAAAGTTAATATTATGATAAACATTAACTGCCACTGCGATGTTGTATGCGGTTGCAAACTGTGGTTCGGAATGTTAAATCGGGTTATCAATGTACAAATATTATTTTGTTGCCTCAGTCAGTAAGCTCAACATGGAAATATTTGATTCATTTCATAACACAGCGGAATTTCCAATATTATTATTTAACCTCTATCATACACAAAGAGCGCATAGTTTTCAACTAATATTGAAGGGTAAATTTTAAAGTTTTGACTAACACCCGCCCGCGACTTCGCGCTAAACACACAAAACCACAAACCACAAAAGTGTAAAAGAGAATTACGAGTTTTGAATTAGACTAACCTATATAACGTTACCTATAAGTACTAAATAACTTTTCGATCAAAATTCAGCCTAGGTACAATTCATAATTACTAAATCACCATTATGGATTCCACTGGCAACACGACGATCAATATTCCTGTTTTAAATTACGG
Source organism: Udea ferrugalis (assembly GCA_950022985.1). Taxonomy (NCBI): domain Eukaryota; kingdom Metazoa; phylum Arthropoda; class Insecta; order Lepidoptera; family Crambidae; genus Udea; species Udea ferrugalis. The sequence goes on from OX465521.1 coordinate 4,911,125, forward strand.
CAACGATTTACGGTCATGAAAATTCAAACAGCCAGACACCACGGTACAGGACTGAGTTATGGCGACCGATGGATGTTGTAACGCGGCTTTAAGTGTTTTAGACAAGATAGGATGGTACTATCTAAAGCTGCTTGTAGTAGCGGTTACGTGAGTCAACCCCATTATAAAAGAAACTGGTTCTATGGAAGCAGCGAGCGACAAAATTAGACCAACATTGGTCTAGCCTTGGAGTCTTATTGTGAAGTCCGGTTTATGAAAAGATTTCTTCGGTCCACAAACAACTTAAGCAAAATTTTGAAAAATTTCAAGAGACTATTTTTACAATTTATTATCTGCTTAGCAACTAAAGAAGAAAGAGAAAGATAGAATTTATGAAAGAAACGCCAAGCATTTGTTGGTCAAACATGAAAATGAGCGGCTGTGTTGATGTTTAGCCATTTCGTGCCCCGTTCACCGATAAAGCTAAAATTATCTTAAAACTATCGACATATTAGTGTGTACAACTCACTTGATCCTGGCGACGACAGGATTGTCAGCAACACTGATGTCCTCATCGACAGTGACGGTGTACGTCTTCTCGCTGAACTGCGGGTAGTTGTCATTGTCGTCCAGGATGTTCACGTGTATGGTAGCACTAAGAATCAAACACAAATATTCAGTTACGTTAAGTGTATAACGTTTATTGGCATATTGAAATCCAGCCAGCTAATAAATAACAAGCTTTCAAGGGATCAGATGAGGAAGCGATACTTCTTAATTAGATAATTCCACGGCTACCTTCCAGGTATACGTTAGTTCGGAAATTGAATTAACAAGGCATGGTATGCGTTTGAGCAATTAGAATCAAAGCTGTTGATAGTGAAATTATGATAAGATTGAAAGGATGAAAAGCCTCCGTGTTGTTGCCTGAATCAATTACTATTTAATCAAAAGCATAACGATAATTGGAGGTCCTCATCAGACTAATGTCTGAAAATATTTTGCTCTTTTCCGAATAACTGTCTGATGGCTGATGAATGAATATATCAGCGGAAACACATTACGTAATTTCATGAGTAGGAAATCGGTTTCTGTTTCCAATCAACGTAATTGGAAGTAAAATGGGTCCCTGAAGGCCTCCTGGGGCTACTAGCTGCTGCTGAACAACACAAGTTCAAGGGAACTTGTGTTGTTCAGCAGCAGCTTACATAAGAAGACTTTATTCATGTTTGTATCCAAGTTCAGGGGTTCGACGATTACAGAAGTTACAGATTATGATAGAAATGAAGTTACAAAGTGTTGAAATCTTTTTCACTTTATTGCTGGCGCAACGAAGAGACTCATTACGCTAGCCAGCCATTCAAAATTGATAAAAAGTTTTAAACGAACAGCTATGAGAACTTCCTGATGGAAGTAAATTCTAGAAATAACTCTGAAATAAAGAGAACACATACAATTAAACCAAAAGAAAAGTAGGGTGTTGTTGTTATAATAAGCATCCATAGATTGAGGACTGTTATGTAGTTGGTAATTAATTTCGAACTTACGTGCTAGATAGCCTATCCGAGACAGGGCTGGCCTGATCTGTGGCTTTCACGATGACAGTGTATCTGGCGACCTTCTCCCGGTCCAGGGGTGCCCTTGTCAGCAGCGCCCCACTCCTGCCATCCACTCGGAACACATCCTGGATGTCGGTCTGATCGGAGCTGACGTCAATGGACTCGTTCTCGTCTTCTGTGCTAAGGTTTTCAGCTGTCACTGATTCTATTGAGTATTCCACCTGGGAAAATTCAATGGATAATTAAAAATCATGAATCAGATGCTGTAACGAGAGATTATGTATAACTAAATGCGGCAGCATAACGTGCTCGAAGGTTAGAGAGTGCTGAGTTGGAACAATAACCAGGTTCATCAAACTTTCTGCTCTACCTACAATGAAGCGAGCAAGAAAGTGTTCACTAGTAACTCTTTTTTTTCAAGAAAGGCACAGAAACTTTGTAATTATAAATCCTAGTTTCCGCTTAAAAAATAAATCAATCCTATGGTACAGACCTCAGCATTCTTCCCAATATCCTGGTCAGTGGCTTTCAGGGTCAGTACGGTGGTTCCAGTGCTTGCTCCTTCCCTTACAGATGCTTCGTACTGCTGCATCTCGAACACTGGCGAGTGGTCGTTGCAATCCAGGACATTGATCTACGAAAAGCAGGTTTAACTATATTTCATCTGTGTCCGTTGAACTGTCACTTTACGATGTACGGATAGGTGAGCTATCCAGCTCACCTAAACGATTTTAAATTAAGTATTGGCACAATTAGATGTGAAGCAAAGCGTGACCTTTTCAGAATAAGATCCACGTAGGTGTCTAAGAAGTATTATATTTCTACTCGTGGCTAGCAGAATGTTAGAGTAAGATATTGGTACAACTCGACAGCGTTTTGTTATTGCATTTATCAAGGCATTTGGGTATAGGTTGGGAACTGCTTGTAATATAATAATAATAATATTATTTATTCACATTACACAGTTACAGTGCCAGAAGTCTCCTTTTAAGCGTTCAAGAAGCCTGTGACAGGAGACTCCGCTCTTCTTCATGAGCCATTGCTATGTGTATAAGATACAGAAAGCTAATAACATATACCAAAAAATGTAGTAAAAATATACCAAATATTTAATAGTTTCACTTTATGTCATGGGGAATGCATGTGTGCAACGTTAACAACAAACCTGTAAGGTGGTGGTTCCACTTCTAGGCGGGAACGTGTCATCCTGCGCCACAACCCTGAAGTAATGAACATCTAGCCTTTCCCGGTCCAGCCTGGCTTGGGTGGTGACCACACCAGTCCTGGTGTCCACTGCGAACATGCCAGCCGAACGAGAGTCCAGGAGACTTGACATTGAGTACGTTACTGGGCTGTTCTCTGGGTCACTGTTGAGAAAAGATTTCAATATTTATTGTCAGATTACACGAAATTTATTTAGTGCCTAAACTGATTGTGTATTTCAATCTTAGGACTCTAACTTGTCGCTTCTAACTTTTATTTTTCTCTGCCTAAAAAAGAAAATTCTAAATTTAACTTGCTGTTGACGATCATCATTCGTTAGATTCTCGCTCGATACAGACCTTTTCATGAAAAAAAGTGTTACAAATTTTTAGAATCGTTGTGGAAGCTATTAACGCTTAAAAGCATGCTACTAGTTCATCGACTTATGTACCGACTTTGAAATTACTATTGTATAGCTATGTTTTTCAATATGTTATTTCTCACAAGAGGGTGAATACATTAACTATAAATATAGGTCTATAAAGAACAATACAGGTTGCCTCTATAGTCAAGAAATGATTTAAGATCGTAGTGAATTCAATACTTCAAAAGATACATGGAACAACCGCAAAGTACGATATATTTAATGGCGTACATTAACAGTAACACGTACGCCTCTCAAACTGAGTATTTTATCATTTAAATGCTATTACGAGTGTAAATAACACGTCTGTTTCAGTGTATTCGCCATTACAGCCATTAATGGCGCTCGTACGTGATACACTCCTAGTTCAGTTCCATCACGATCGAGGAAATAGAGTAAATTGCCAGGGTTTCTAATCCACTCCGTAATACGAGACAATTACCCGTCATTATGTGGGGTAAATCTTTAAACAGCTAACTGCCGAGGCGAAAGAAAGCGCCAATGGCACCGTCACAGTATAAACCATACAGTAGAACATCTAAATACAAACGTGCCACTCTCGGTTTGAATGTTTGCGTGAGCGTCGCGCGCCGTGTCGCGATATCACTCACACGCGATTCACGCACACGCTTGCATAAAATAGGGAGGCGGCAGTACGGACGGACGGGCTGTGCCGCGTGTCTGTGTGCACGCTAGGCTAATAACTCGGCGGGCGGCCTTAGATGGCCTACTGTATGGTTTATACTGTGGCACCGTAGAGCGATAAAAGATAGCTGGTGTTAAAAATACCGCGTCACCAATATAAATTGAAGCGGTTTTGCATAGGGCTGGGAGTTTTTTAATCACTGCTAAATTGAATATCACGTTTCCAGACCATTAAACAAACTTCAGTTTTTGCATAAAACTATCTTAGTGATGAGTAAATTTCTTTGTCATCGGTTGATTGGCAAAAAGCAAATTCAGTTTGATGAACCACGGCATCCGTTTTTAGGAAGTAACGGAATAACCCGACGTTTCCGTGCTTGACTAATGCGTTGACTGCATTGGAATCACAATTACTAAAGTAACTTTTTATGCTTTTTTAATGAAGCAGGATTGAAAATCAGGAGTGAGAGAGTCAAATGTTTTATTTTCTATTTGATACCTTTGTTGAGATATTATTAGAAAGATTCAATGTCTGTTATAGTCTTTCTGTCTTTAAATGGAGAATACCTAGTCGTCTATGTCTAAATTGAGACAGATAATCAATAATTTATAACCCTCACAATGTGAAAGTTTCATTGTGTATCAAAAAGTACGTTCCGACTAGACGCATAGATATGATACTACTAGTTTGTCTACTGTTAGTCTGTTACACACACTAAGGTCGACAAAAACAAATCCAGACCCAGTAATTATTTACCATAACTAAAACCTCAGCTACAAAAGCCGCCAGCCCTATCCCGCGGTTTAACCTTATTGCAGGCATTGTCTGCCGACGCGTGCAATGGCTCATGACAACGTTCCGGACCGCATAAAACAGATGACTTCATAAAAGCCTAACGAGCCGGGATTCAGTCAATTAATGATGGCAGATGGTTTACTATCAGGTGCTGCTACCCTTCGCATTTACGAACCGCTGCTCGCGATAATTCTAAGCAGACCTTTCAAAGAAAAAACATTGAGATTTGATGGGCTGTTAACCCAAATGTCAATAGCTTCAACTGTGCTTTGAATAGACGCATAGATTCTTGAGTTTGGTTTGTGTACAAAAGGCAGTAAACATGAACGAAAAACATTTAAAACATTTACAATGCAACATGCGACATGTCTAACTTTTGTGTTAATTGTTTTGGGACATGGTACTGAGGCATTCCGTGAGTTTTCTTTTTCGTTTTTTAACTTCTCGACTATTATTCTTACCAAACCGTTAGAAGTTAATTTACACAGATGTCCTGGCTAAATGAAGAAAGAAACAAATGCGTTAATTACTTAAGTACAGTACTCAACATTAAGGATCTAAACGTTGATTAGACAAACCCTGGCAGGTTGTTCACCTTTAAAACAAAAATAAGGAAAAAATAGCTACAACCGTGTCGGACAGGACCGGCACGTAGGTAGTCGAGCAGTTGTTTGACTTTTGAAAAACAATGGCACTCGAGCGTGTAGTATTAGTCATTCGAGTGCTATTGGGATTATATTGCTTGTTTTACGATTAAGTTTTTGTGGGAATCAGCTCGGCTATAGGCCGCATCGAATGAGGATTGATACACAGCACAGGTAATTTCAATTGTTATACAAACCACTAATTGACGTCCTCGATGTGTAGTGTGTTAGGAAAGCCTTTATTGATTTGTAAGTACCTACTGTATCTTTTCATGTGTCTGTGTTGTGTCATAGTAATAAATGGTTTTGGCTACTTTTGACGATTAAAAAGTTCTCATTCGTAATAAGCCTGTCACCCTGTCCTCCAAGTTGTCAGTTTTACCTAATACCTATAACCTTACCCAAAATTCGTCATTCATAAATTTTTGAAACTATCAATCTAAGTCCATTGCCGTCTTAATTGAATAGCTTAGCAGTTACTAGTTTGAAAATTGTGGATCAAGAGAGCCTTTTAGCCAACAGTAAGCTTAGTTTGAGGTATGGGGCTATCATGTTTTTTGTGGATTATTGCTGGAAGGTAATACATACCGTGCTCGCACTGTGGTGACGACGACGCCTGGTGGCTGTTCCTCCGCCACAGAAGCCACGTACAAAGCCTGCTCGAAGTACGGCGACTGGTTCCGCAGCTCCCGCTTCACTCTCCTCGCGATGTCAGTGTCATTCAACTCCTGGTGGTGGTACACTATCTTTAGCCGATGGTCCGAATCCACTATGTTAGTCCGATCGCAGTTGAAAGTGAACAGAACCGACACTTTCCACATCGGCTCCATTATACACACATCACTACTCGCGACTAAATCTCCCTGACTGTTCTCTATCATGAACCGAGGGTCGCTCACCGCTAAAAACTGCACTTTACACATTTTCTGAACCGTTCGCGGCAGAAAAGCCGTAAGGGAATTAACAAACTGTGACTGTTTTAAACAGATTCCTTGCCACCGATCCGTGGTCGGTATCGAAAAACTCGCATACGTTTCCGATATCCATTTCTTAGCTTCAGCTATCTTTACATCGACGGCCATGTCGAAGGGTAATAAAGAATGAGATCGTTTTTTCCTGCTTCTATTTCTGGCCACATAATCTTCAAACATGGCATTCGTCCACGGATAGGCCGTGGAAAGTACACTATAATGACTAGCAGACAGCTCCTCCTCCTCAGACAATCTCCAGTCTATAGGCTCTTCGAATATTGCTCTCTTATCTCTAACATGTTCGTCGTCATACTGCAAGGCCGAGTCCTCCTGATCGTAGACTCTGTCGAAGTCTATTTCGTACAGGTCAGCGTGTCTTCGACTGCAGTCTTCTCCGGTGACCAGCACTCGGATAGGTAAGCTATAGTAGTCGATATCGCGGATGCGTTCCGAGGTGGAATCGACGTAGAAAGTGAAGATGTTAGGATAGATGACGCCATCGCATCTTAGGCGTTTCCTGAGCGTGACCAGGCCGGTGGTTCTGTTGACGCGGATGATGTGGTGGACGAAGTTGGCGGTTCGGTGGACGTCAATGGAGTAGGTACGTTCGGAGCCGAGTTTGTAGACGGCGGCGTCGAGCACGGTGTGGCCGGGAGGCGCGGAGTCGGGGACCAGCACGAGGTAGGCCTGCGCGGCCGCCAGGGCCGCGGCCAGGATCGCGAGCGCCAGTGGCGCCCCCATGCTGCTTATTCACCTGCAGTGCCGCCGCCGCGTCCGCCAGCTGCATTGTTTGTTCATCTGCAACCAAAATAATTACCATTAGTTAATAGAAATCTTAATTAATGTGTCATGGGACGTAGCTTAGTTTACATATTTTATTCACATCTGGTTTTATACTAAACATATATCTAAGTTTTGAGGGAGCTTAAACATTATCAGTTTATCCTGTGAAAGGGGGTTTAACCTGTATGCTCATCAGAAGGAAAGCCGACCTCGATTTGTTAGTCATTATCTTTTTGCTTCTAATAAAATAAAAGTACATAGATAAAATAAGTAAAAGTGTAACTGATCTAGAAAATACTGTTACATATTTTCTCCTCGGCAATATCTCGGGTGGCCAATTAGTGAGAACAATCGACAATACTAACCAAAATAATAGAACGCAACCCGACAGCTACAAAATGAATATGAGTAGTACGAACATACGCGTAGGTACTAATACCTACTAACTACAACCCTTGTTTCACAAATACATGATTCATATTACAAGCACAAACTAACAGGTATCTGGATAAGTAACAAATAAGCGTCAAGTAATTTTCAAATCTAGTACTTTCAATACGTGTACTATTTTACATAATATGTTAAACCTTGCGGCAGGCGAAGTTCTAATGGAAAGACTCGGATTACAGCCGGTACTTATCGTACGCATCCCGAAGGCTTATCGTAAATATGGACAAGGTCTAAATAAGCAATAACAATAACATAACTAAATACGCACGCCTAAACACACAGCGTAATCGGGGCTTAACAAACACAAGTATCGCGCGACAGGGACCAATATCCAAAGCACAGTATAAACCATACAGTAGGCTATCTAAGGCCGCCTGCCGAGTTATTAGCCTAGCGTGCACACAGACACGCGGCACAGCCCGTCCCGTACTGCCGCCTCCCTATGCCTCCCTATTTTATGCTAGCGTGTGCGTGAAATCGCGTGTGCGACACGGCGCGCGACGCTCACGCACACATTCAAACCGAGAGTGGCACGTTTGTATTTAGATGTTCTACTGTATGGTTTATACTGTGTCCAAAGCGTAGATGTAAGCTTAGGGTCGAGATTCTATAGGAAAAACAGATGTACGGCGTTTTGTTTCAAATTAAGCTTTGTTTGCACAGAAAACAACCGAAAACTTAATTTTCACTATTTGCCTTGAACTTATAATTTAGTATGAGAACCATACATAATTCGATTCTGGTATTGGTCAGAGCGAATTTACTCTTGACCACCAAAATGGTCTTAAATGCTTTCAAAAGCTCAGATCTTCTTACCGCTTACACTGAGAAATAAAAAGCTGTCGTGTAAAATTCAGAATAAAAGGTGCTGAAGCGTGTTTTATAATTGGTAAGGAAAGTTCAGTTGGAGGAGCGTTTTAACGAAAATATGGTCCAATCTCGTACAGAACTTGTACACTTGGACTACGTAACAATATGCTTAGTTCACGAAATTGTTTACGACGGCTACAAAAATTTAGGTTTTTTTGAAGTTTCAATTAGATTTTTAGATTAAAAATCATCTAAAACACCTGTAGCTAAAGTACTTTGAATCATATTTCGGCACCCCTAATTCTGCTGTATTTGGGTTTTTCCGCTTCCATTGGGGAGAACTGGGAAGGAATCGGTTACGGTCAAAAGATTAATGGTGCCAATTAATGCTTCCATCCCTCGCCCGCTCCGCCCGCTCCCGCCCAAATTCGCTTTTTCCAATTTAGCACAAGTCTCATTTTACACGGCACACCATGTTGACATTGTATAATTAATAAGTGACCGGAGTTACACACGCCGTGTTTTGTTTAATTTAAACAGTGTTGTCGAATTGAAACGAGTTGTGTGGCGCAGGAACTTATTATTGTTCAATTTACTTTGTTTATGTATTTACTTTAGTCTTTTATTACTAGACAGTAACTGTGTTTATAATTTTTTGGAATTAATTCATGTTATAACACCTAAAAACCTAATCGTTTTCGTATCCTCTACTGAGAAAAATGCAATCAAAAGGAAATTTTGCGCGTTTAGGCTTTCCACTATCAAAGTAAGTACGTGGCTATTGAAACAAACCTTTTCATTGCATTAAACTTAATCTTGAAAGATAGCCAAAATATTTATTTCTTTTTTTCCTCCCTCGCAAGGAACAATATCTTTTACCCATCGGTGAAAGATAATAAATCTTGTAGCACACTGTGATAATGGGGCTATCAATTAATCGGGGCAAGAATGGCCATTGGATACCTATTACCTTCGACGACGACTACTTTGTCCTGGTATGTTCTGATTAAAATCAAGACGCTATTGTTCTGGGTGGGTACTGTTGTTTGGAGCAGAATTTAGAAAATAAAATTATAAACTGTCACAGTCCAACAGTCTTGAACAGAACGACGTCTGTCGGGACAGCTAGTTTTTTATACATTTATACCGGCTGTGAATTTATTTATTTATAATAGTTTTATTAGCCAATTTATTTTTATATCTTTATTATAATAATGGTATTACAACTTAGTCCGAAAAAAATAAGGTTTTGTTCGGCCGGCCTGGCAAATGGGTCGACCTCGAGCAGCTGGTCTCACTCAGTCAGGCGTGTAACATTACGACCACCGTAACCATAACGCGTCATACTTCGCCGTAAAGTGAAAAGTGTAATTTGAAAAAAAAGGTTTTATATGATAAAATGTTTATATGGTTTTATATGGTTTTAGATGTTATATAAAACCTTTATGTATGGTAGTCTGTAAGGTATTTATTTATCCGAATTAGGCGGTCTTATTGCTGGAAGCAATCTCTTCCAGACTAGACTTCTAGTCTCTTTGTGCAGTCAAACAAAAATAAAATAGCAAAATGGGAAAATCTTTAACTAAGTAATAGTTTCAGTTGTCTGTTTTTCTTTTTAGTAGGCATTTTTTAAATGTTTATATCTTTTTTTGTGACACTGCTGAATTTCCCCTATACTTTTCTGCTTAGCCCTATAGTTGACTGATGCAGAATGCTTTACGTCTGCCATTTGTGCCGTATTATAACTGTGCAATGAAAAGTAAATAAATCAATAGCTAGTACTTCATGATACTTCTCTTTCATCCCATCAGATAATCTTTTCCCCATCTCGGGTAATAAAGCGCAATGCACACTGCACTAATGGCGCTATCAATTAAGCCAGGCAGGATTGCCGATTGGATAGCCATTACCTTTACCCGGACTCCGGCCATTGCGGGTCTCCGTGTTTTTGTGTTGCGAAATGTATGGTGTCATAAATTTCGCTATATCCTATTGTCCCGTTAATGGCGATGTATCTTCATATGTTGGCGGTTTATACAGTACTAGCTGTCTCGACAGACGTTGTTCTGTCAGATGCTAATGTACTGTGAAAGTTCATTAAAAACAATAATCGACTACCAACAAATAAATAAGTCGATCCCGTCCCGTATGACAGAAACAAAACAAGAATCCATTTTGGAATATTGTATTGTATAACATTTAATTTTTAACGATACAACTTAAGGCTAACTCTAACATCTCCGGAAAAAACATCGATAAGGAACCCAAGCAACTTGGAGAACGGTGCTAGGCGGGTAGGGGCGACCCTTGCCATGTTGGGTTCAAATATGTTTAACGAAATGTGATCTTTAGAACGTTCTTTTTAACATGGACGGCAGCAGTCAGTGTGCTTCTGGCCACCCTGTTTGGGATAACGTCGTAAGCGTATGTTAAGTTAGTCAATATACATTCATATTCATCAAATTCATGTTTTCGTTGAGGATTGACGTTGATATCTTCTTGGAGCTACTTTATGGTTGATCATGGCGTCATTTTCAGTCAGTGTACAAATGAACATAGGCTTCCCTAAAAGTTAAAATTGCTTATAGTGCTGCTGCTGCTCTGATGTCAGTGTTAAAACCAAACCCATGCTTCAGCCATTAAACCGTCCTTTCTGATACGAAGTGGCAAGACGACCATGCATCAACCATTGGAATTTCCGCAATTTTAATGTCCAGCTGCACTATTCCCGTCTCGAGTTCCAACTGAGTTATGTTAGATAGGTAGGTACTAATTTAAGAGAAACTGGAGATGATTAATTAGGGCCGTCAAGTACTGTTAATGCCGATACGGGGAAGCAACGACCATACTAGTAACTGTGTAAACGGTAGAGACCGGACCGTGCTTCATTCCTACGTGTCGCTGTGGGGCTACCAACTTCATAAGAATTCACAGGACAAGTCCAAACTGAATTTTAACTGATATTTGACGACTGATTTTGTAATGGTTAAAATATTACCTTCTAAGAAGTTCGGGTTCAATCGCAAAGGTCAAAAATTCGTGCAACAGACACGTTCAATATCGTTGGCAGAATTTTATACCAGTTACACGAATTACCATTGGAATAAATTTATTCCGACTATACAGAAATATTGATCTAAGCTTTTCTCCAACCAAAGGTTTTCTCGTATTTGTAACCTTTGCTTTGGAAGCTCATTATTGGCAACAACCAACTAAGCAGGTCTAGCACGAACCTAACATTTGGAAATCGAAAAAATAAACGATACTTTTTTCAAAGACATAGGTAAAAGCGGTTCGTGCTACACCTACATGTAATTTTGTTATCACCTACGAGTATAGGTACTCTTCTCTATGTTTGGTATATTATTATTTTGGTATGTTTAATTGTACAACTTCCCTAAAAAAATTATTGTAATTGTAATACATGCAATTACAAATACTAATTAAGTCTACATTATAAAATTAAGTATAGTAATGCTTAAAAGTACGAGGTAAATTCTATCATCAATCTTCTCTCTCTATACTCTATCTATCTTATCTCTCTCTATCTTCCTCTGATCGTGTGATAGAATACCTCTTGCCATTAAATTCACGATCTGTGTTTTTTCAATAAATGCGCTTTAATAAATGCGTACTTCTCTTCCAGTCTTGTTTCCCAGTGATGTGTGGTGACCCTATCAATACTTCACAAAAAGCACTTTCCATATAGGACGCGCCCGCAAGAGTCGCGGGTGTTTAATTCAATTGACATATTGAATTGGGCGAGTAAAATCCAAATTACTGGTTTAATTAACGCGTAATTGCTCAACGTGGTTTATCGCTTGTTAATATTAATATTTCAGTTAAAGCTGTACTCGTGGTAATTTGACGTAACTCACGCAATTGTTTTGAAGGAGTACGAAAATTAACAACAGCATACGATATTAGATGAAGAACTACAAAAAAATACAACCAACAACTAAAATAGTCCTGAAACCCCTTTTTTACGAACATGCGAATAAAAACCTGGAAACTGAGCTTTTAGGAATTTATTCCAGGCTATTTGTGAAGTTGTGTCCTAAAACAAAATTTTCAGTATTTTAACTTTTCCTTTTTTCAACTTCACCGGTATTTTTACCATTTCTAAACAAAATACATAACAACACACGTACACGTGAATTATTTACATATCTTTTTGAGTTCTCATTTACTTTAAAAAGCTATGAGTTCATTGATGTATCAAAATACCAACCCATAATGATAACGTCGATAAAGTAACTCTCTACATGTTTAAAACACTTATGCTGGTTTTTATCACCTAATTTCCTTTAAAATGCATTCATAATTCACCTTGTAAGCCTTCCTGGCTTATAGCCCTGATAATCACTTAAATACCCATATAACTCCACTTAACAACTTTATGGTTCTCACACGGGGTTAATAAAAGTTATAGCCCACCTACATTACGATTTACAGTTCCCCTTGCATGTCTAATTTGACCACTGGTGGTTTAAGGCCTCTATCTATATTAGATTATCACTGTACATCCAGGACGCTTAACAAAATTATGAATGAACTAGCAGCCGCCCGACTTTGTCTTGTGGACCCCAAAAGAGCGTAATGATAAAATAGCCTATAGTCTTCTTCAAGAAATGGACTATGCAAAACACTAAAGAAATTCAATTCGAACCAGTATTTCTTGAGATTAGCGCGTTCAAACAAACAAACAAACTCTTCAGATTCATATTATTAGTATAGATTCTATATAGGATGCACTCCATGAGGCTTGCGTTTGCGGAGGACTGGCATGCATGGAAGGTGTGAAGGTAGGACTTTGCCCAGCAGTGGGATCTCAGTAGTTTATTTATAAGTAGGATGCTGGTGAGCAGTTAGGTCATTCTTCATTAAAAAGCGGTGAAAGATTGCAGAAGCTTGGACAGATTTTTCGCTTTTTCATTTATAAAAGCAAGTTGTGTTTAGGAATAATAGGTTAAGTTGAGGTTTGAAAATTGTGAACTTTTTTTATGTTTTGTTCAGCTTGAATGGATGTTTGATTTATTTTCCGTTAGACTGATGTAATTGTAGCAAACTTCGTGTTCTGTTGATATTTGTGTCCAAACAAATTTAATTTCCCAAATGACACCTCCCAAAAACAACACAAAACGAAAAATATGAAATATTTAAACTGAAATTATAACATTCTGCACTCTACCGTATTTCAAATAAACGCGTTGTTTAAACAAAAACGTTTTAATGAGTTAAGATATGAAATACAGTTTATAAAGCGGAAGTTATCAAAAGAAGTGTGTTGTGCAACTGGGAAGTTCTATGCAGCAAATTATTATTTTTATAATTGGTTTACAAATAATACCTTTAGTAAGACTCGCAAGCTGTTGTCACTTCCCGCTCTTCAAATCATTATTATCTGAAACAAAAACAAACAAAATTAAGTATAGTGTCTTTTTTTTGGTTTAAATTAGAAGAGTTCCCTCGGTTTCTCCAGGATCCCATCATCAGATCCTGCCGTGGTAATCATGGGATCTCCGAAGAGCGGAATAGCAGGAAATTATAATGTTTGGTATTTGTTTATCTTGTAGTGTTTGTTATTTTTCTTGTTAAACTAGTGTTTTTTTTATATCCCAAATTGTTTTTCGTATTTTTTGTATTGTGTATGTTTGTTACGTCCATATGTTCTTATGGTATTCGCAGAAAACCAGTGTCGTGGCGTTCCGCTTCGACAAAATGCTGAGCGAAGGCCTATTTGGCACTTTAATTAATCAGTTAGTATTTAAGTTTTTTTGTATTTAAATATAATTGTAATTTTAGTATTTATGTCTTGTGCCAAATAAACTTATTTTATTCTCATTCTGATTCTCCTCTTTCAGAGTCGGTTAAAAACATACTAAAACAAAGCCAGTTGCCCAAAGAGTAATGATGATGGCGGATTAATCGTAGCTTTACCTCTCATTATAGTTAATGAACCTATTTGTGATAAGTCGTTCGACTGGAAGCCGTTGCGATCGCTGGGAGCAAAAAGTTAATGGCCAAAAACTTCGCTTATTAATCGAAGCCCAGTCATAACGAGCTGTGGACTAACTATGTACTAGAATATTGTTGTTGTAGTTGTTGACGAGAAATCTAAAGGGTTGTTGTCAACCTTCTGACGTTATACATATTTACAATAAAGAACAATCACGTTAAAAAAGCTTCAAATTCCTTCAGGTTAGTAATGAAATTAACTCGAAGCGTACGCGACATAGGTATAATCAACCCGCTAAAATTAATAGTCATGAGGCATTTCCGAAATTAAATGTTATTACATAGAAGAAATCATAATAATTGCGGCCTTCTTTCCCGTATGTTCCCTTTTTTTTTTCACAGCAGTATTTTTTCTTTTTCGTCCCACATTATACGGGTGCGTATTGGTTGATATAACTTCATTTGATATATTTTCATTTCAATAACGTTCATGAGATATAATAAACGTTTGGTATAACAACTCTTCGAATAATTTTCTTCAACATAACGTGCATTTCATATAATGCATCAAATGATATAACGTCATTTAAGATAACAATCAGTACGCCTTACAACATTGAATATAAACCTTACTTAGTATAAAGCACATTTGATGTAAGAATTTTGTTTAATTTAAATTGCATTGCATATAACCTTCATATGGAATAAATGTTATTTGTTATAAAAGCTAATTGGTATACTTGTCTGCCCTATACTCGAGTCGGGGCGAAACCGACACGGATAGATTAGGTTAGAAACCTTCGTGGTTATTTTTTTTTTAAACCCTAAAAACGACTTGCTTGATTTGCTTGCTGCTTGCGTTCAACCCGTACTTTTTATGATCTTTAACAATATGTGGGTACATAATTATAAACAATCTTAAGATTTATGACAAAAAGTTTATGGTATTTGATGGTTAGACCATTTATTTTTATATCAAATAAATGGTAGTTGTTTTGAATAGTATACCATGTAGGCTTTATATCAAACGTTTATTATATCAAACGTTTATTATATCAAACAATTTTTATCAGTTGTCCGTTATACGTTTCAAAATTATTTCATTTGGAATTATATCATTCGTTCATTATACGGAATGAATAATTATATCAAACGTTGGTATATCATACGACTGTATATGTTCTGAGTGATATACGATTTGTGATTATATCATACATTACACACCCACATTATACTTCCAGGCGGTTTCTGTTTGTTTGTAAAATCATGTGTAGTGGCTATTTGCAGCACATGAAGCACTATGTAGAACAATAATAAGAGGGGTAGCGGTACCTAAATGGCGATGGTCTTGGATTTGTCTTTGCTAAACCTGCAAATTCCAACACCAATACTGAAAGTGACAACACAATTTGTACAAACTGCCTAAGCAAACATTAATAGAAACATTTGATATGTCCGCACAACAGTCAAGGTAGCGTTCGAGCAACAACAAACTTTGCCTAAAATAACACCAACTGTATATTATTGTCCGGTACGTCGGAGTACCAGGGCATCATAACAAGAGGGGTATCGTTCGTGCGACGAGGGCGCTTCGGCGGCACACGCACTCCACGCGAGGGCACTCCAGGGTCTTTGCTTAGGGCTGCGCACAAAGGCTTTTATAGAGAGGGATTTTTCACTGGTCTAGCAAATCAAATCTGCAATATTTAAAACACATATTTCTAAAAAGAGTTGTAATGAATAATGAGATTAGTGTCCTATTAAACAACATGGAACAACATAACTAACAAGTACAGATTTTCCCCTAAAACAGGAAAAAAATATACATGTACTTATCTACTATAAAAATATGACAACCCCAAAAATATATAACTTCGCGATATACTGTAAAAATCTTAGCACTCTTCCTCCGCCAAACACATTTTCACGTGTAAATATGGTCCAGCCAAAAGTTTAAAGATTTATAACGCCTGTCGCGAACAGAATTCTTAGGATTTATTGAAATGGTCTAAGAGTCTACCCGAAATAAATCATGCGAAGTTTTTTCAATTCTTTCTTTGCAGGATTTTATCGAAAGTAACAGCCTAAAAATATGACAATCTAATTGAGTTCAAGTTTTAAATGGAAGAAGCCAGATTTTCTTCCAGATTAGCAATTCTCATCAAATGGTATAAGTCCCACAATCTCCTGCGAAATGTGATGCAAATTATATTACAGTTTATTAGTTCATTGACATAAAATTGAGCAAGATTCGTGTCGTCAAACCGCAGATAGTTGAGACGTGCTAAGTGCCGAACCGAGCTCTGAATGGAAACTGCAGACAAAGCGTGAGCGTTGACGGAGGCGACGCCACTACTCTTGCAAGTCTTCACAGCTCCACAAACAGCTTTGATAACTGAACACTAGAAACATGATGTTTTATGAACGCTTCATGTTGTGTTGTTATTGAACCTTTGTATTTCAAATTTTTTTCTTTAAACAGGTTGAAGGTTCAGTAACTTTGCGTACCACAAATAAGTCAAAGCACATCAGGTTACCCCATTTCCGTTTTTCTCTCGCTCTTGCCAAATGACATTTCTTTGCAATAGACCAAGGAGGACTGACCGGATATGAGTAGGTTGATGTGCCGTCCACCTTACAGGGATCCATCACTGAATCGCTACAGATAGCAATCAGCTTGGTTTGTTTAGCCTAAAGAAACTAACACTCGAGTTCAAGAGGACTGAAAGTGTCGATATGACTTTGAAAGCTTACTCAAGTTTATTTGACACTCTCGAATTCGGGGGGAAAGCAACATAATTTATTGAAACTGCATGAATAGTACAAGATTGACAAGATTAACATAACGAAGTGCATTCCTCAAAAAATACACACAAAACCACACGATCATCCAAGTACATTTTTGATGTTATGAGTGAAAGGATAATAAATAAAGAAGGAGTGAACTCAGCCACATATTCAGTCTCACGAGGGGAGCAAATGAATGGGTGTGCCTATTCTTAATTATTCTTTGCATAGCGCTCGCCTCGCGGCCGCTTTTCACTGACACTCGACTAACCTGATCTCGTGGAAAAGTTGCGTACGTCAGAAACGCATTCATCCTTGTCCTATTTACAACTCTGTTCATTAGCAAGAGTTAATTATGTAATAATCTGATCTTAGTTAGCCAGCTATTATTAAAGCCACTTCTGTTATCGCAGTCCATAAACCGGACTGGTTGAAACGGGCTGAGGAACGGTTATTAGCTGCTTATAAGTTAAGAGGACTGCGTACTTATTAATTATTAACTAAGATTTATTTATTTACTTCTTTATTAATTTACTGTGAAACCTAGTTAGAGATGTTTGATATAATTAGTAATAGTAAAATTTTATGTACGAGTATAAATTGGAATTGTACTCTGTAAGTACTTGTAATTGTGTCAAATTAATTAATTAGCTCGTGTAAACAATGAAAAGTAAAATACAAAACGGACAGCAAAGGCACTATGACTTTCTTAAAGAAATATTTATTACGGGATTCTGCATACAAACAAGAGAGATCACTGTTTTGATAATTCATAATCTTCTATGTATTAGTGGCTTGTTTTCAAGCTACAATCAAGTCATACAGTAAGGAAGTAAAGTGAAAAAAGTATTAATTTTTGGCAACTTGTAATACTGGTAATGTGCTCACGCTTATTTATAATTTATAGTTAAGTTTTCAAACAGCTATAACCATACTCGTATGTGTTTAATACCACGACAAAATAATACAATTCCTAAATCTCAACCAGCCTAACACATAAGAAAGGAGTCAACCGTTATTCTCACGTCCTCCGAAAATGCTGAGACGTTTGCGTGCGTTTCAAAAATGCTGAGACGACAGGCTTTGTCTCCAAGTTGTGTTTCTCTCAGCTTGTTAGGACAGGAGTCGGATCCAGACGCGTGCATATTTTATTGGAGGAGGAAAGGTTATCATGCTCGTACTAAGAGACAGTCTTCAGGAGTCATGTTATTTACCTACGTCTAAATTTAAAACTGCAGAATATCTACGGTGTACGTTGAATACTATTTTTTTCAATAAGCTCATTTCCAAGTCATTTTTACTACAGTAAGTAAAAATATACTGAATTTCTTCCATTTCCGCCTAAGTTGGTTTGATTTAAATAGTTAAACAGATACTGACCCACTGATGCTAAAAGATACAGTTAAATAGATTCTTAAATTGAAGGAGTAATGCTTTTCATTTTGTTAAAGTGCGGAGTTACTTGCGAAACTTTACAGTTTCATTAAAAATTGCGCCATCAAGTGATTGTAATTGAAATGTACTTAATTATTTCTGGCATTTCAATCGATTTTAAGTATTATTTACGAAACCCTTATTTATTAAAATCAAATATATGCATATTTTTAATGGTTTATCGTTACACAAAAAGGAAAATAATTACTAAAACATTCTACCTTTCCTACTGTCCTCGCGATATTACTTCAAAATGAGTGGGTATTCCCAGTGGCGTGAATGGTTAAGATTTTAAGACATATATTTTATGCCAAGTTTAAGAGAGAATATATAAAATTGGGGAAACAACTTAAAACAAGGAAACTTTCCCTAGGATTGTTAACTCGAAAGCCAAGTGATCCCAGCCCCAAAGATTGAAAACTGAACAGTCAAGAACCTGTTACCCTTGAAGGTTACCAGCTAATCTGCATGCCGAATGCGGCGTCATGCACCCCTTCAGATAAACGATTTCATTCCTCTCGTTCCGCCAACGGGTACTCCTCACGAAGTCTACCGTCTACTTATTTTATACGACGCAGGTGCCAGGGCCGTAAGCTCTGGGTTCCGTAGCGGAGCGACAAAGTTTTTCGCTAAAGTATCTTGATATCGAGAATCGGAGCTGGATTCCGAGCAGCGAATGAAATTGGAAACGTGGCACGGTTTTATTATTTTATGACAGTAAATTCTTATGGTTACAGTAATGCATTCGAGTGTCACGCTTTCGCCAAATACTTGTGATAGAAATTCTAATTTAGTGATGGAAGCACCACAGGAATAATAACTTTTGAATGGAATGCTACATTTCTAAAATAAATCATATCACTCACAGTGAAGATGTCAAAATTAATTTCGCTCAAATATTTAAAACCGACGTAGTTAAAGGGTTTTAATTTTTAACTGAAATCGCAAGACCAAATACAACGTTAAAATGTAAAAGGATGAATATATCATTTTTATTCATACAATTTTTTTGTAAATGAACAAATGAGAGTCGAACTTTGCAGGTTCAATCCATAAAAACGTATTTTGCTAAATTCTGAAAAACTGCGGATGGAATTTAATGCATATTTTATTAAATTGCTTTAGAAAAATAATATTTTTTTAGCGAATCTCGTAGCAAACTTAGTCGAGTATTATAAAAACGTTGGGCAGGACCCAGATTAATGGATGACATCAATAGTAGAGTCACATTATGTTTGTGTTACTGCGTATATTGTATTTCCACATTATTCTAATTTGTATGTTGGGTGTCTAGTAGGTTTATCAGCAGGTATGTTTGAAAGAAGATATTTTGATTTAATAACGTTAGCCAGCCGTCCTATTCTAACACAAACTTACATAACAATTACCATATCCTAGAAGATGGCGCGGAGGTAGCTTCGCTATAACTAAATCATATCACATCGAAGGAATTCGTAATCCTTCTAAAAAAGAACACGCACTAAAGCGATTTTATTGCATTCGATTTTGAAAATATTTACTGACTGACTCCTAAAAGAGCGTTATTTGTGAGCCTCCTCACGCATCGAGGAGGCAGGCGACGCGGCGCGTGCCGCGATCAGAGAAGGATTCGCGTCTACCCGCGTGTGTCTGATGAATCGACGCCATTACGGCGGACGCGATAAACTCCAATGCGTTACTTACTTACGTATGTACGTGCCAACCTACTCGTACTTACCGAAGCCTCAGTTTTCAAGGTGAGTGAACACGCGCTTTTGGGCTTTCGTTTTCCTTTTCTTTTGCGTGTGGCTTCTTTTACAAGACTTTACGATAAGATTAAGGTTACTGGTTTAAATATGTTAAGGGTTCATTCGTAACACTAAATAATAAGTTAAATATATTTTAATATGTTTTTCTTTCTTTCAAATAATACAAAAATGAGGATGGTTGCTTCATGATTTTGTAAAGCGTTAATCGTACCGTAGAGAAAAGAGTGTAACGGTCAGGTCGAGAGTACCCTTAACAAATTATAACATTTTAAGGGATCAAGTTGTAGTTGGTTGATGAAGAGAAGGACCAGACTACGTGTTGAAAGATATCTCAACGGGACACACACATTTAACTACTATTCAATGGTAGTAGTAGAGTTGTATGTAGTGAAGGCAGATAACAACTGTTAGACATATGAAAGAGACCGGTCGTATCAAGTAGATTCTTAAGATCCCTAATAAAGTTATGTGACCATATGTCCACCGTGTTTCAAAGTCGTTATCATAAAGTGTATAATTTATACGGATTTCTTCCTAAATTATAACATTTCCTCTTAAGGAATCTTTAGCGGAATATTATTGCAGCCTTTATCGGACCGGATCTCAGTTGAGCTTAGAACACACAGTAAGTAGTGAATCTCACTTGTTAATGTCTGAAAAGCGAACAAATGTAGTCAAGTGCCACCCATCCAATTTCACCAACGATACATTTTTTACCTACTAGGTAGTGTGGCAAAAAAAGTTGAAGTGGATTCGTATAGTACCTATGTTTGGTACATACTTATAGAAATCATCATGTAAACTATGTTTCTTTCTTTAGTAGAACCATTAGGCCTCTCCCTAGCTTCACTACATCGGTTCTGAGCCTTTTGCATCTAGTCCGAACTCCGATCCCGCAACCTTTTTCAGGTCATCGGCCCATCTCGCTGTAAGGCGCTTTACCTTCACTACCTACCTATTTCTACGTCAAAACAGATAGAGAAGAGATTCGTTCAACTTTAACACGTTCAAGTGTATTGAATATTTTGTTCATAAATGGTGAGCATCGAGCCACACATCCTCCCGATCACAAACTTTTTTTAGTTTAGTGTCGCTTATTCTGATTCTTTTATTTTAAAAGAATGAAGTATTAGTAAACTTACTCATTGCGCCAATTCAACGAGCTCCGATAGACTAAAGTAATTGATTGACAGAGCGACGACAGCACAGTCAAAATACCGCGCAGTGAGTGCTCAGCTTTAGAGCGCTGCTAACTGTAAAATATTTTATGAGTGGCACTGCTACGTTATATTTTTCGCTTTTATGACAACGCGACAATGTTTATGGACGAATTTTTAAGTACCTCTACTGCAGGACTTTTGTACAATTTCATCCAATTAAGAGTAACAATTATGATTTTATAGTGGAACGGAAAAAGAAGAGTTTTTTTAAAGTGCTTACATAAAATTCTTTATTTATAATCCGAGTAGAGCATTCTCATACTCATTATGTAGGTAGGTTATTCACTTTCAAAATGTT
Source organism: Udea ferrugalis (assembly GCA_950022985.1). Taxonomy (NCBI): domain Eukaryota; kingdom Metazoa; phylum Arthropoda; class Insecta; order Lepidoptera; family Crambidae; genus Udea; species Udea ferrugalis. The sequence goes on from OX465521.1 coordinate 4,932,834, forward strand.
TCAAATACTGCCCAGCGTCGGGGTAGTTAGCGATGGGTAGTTGTCTGCCAATGGCACGATCGTGGTTCGATCACCAGGACAAATCTTTTCTGCTAAAGATGATAATTATGATGAATAAAAACGCGGATGTCTAGATATCTATATAGATGTCTATATATCTTTAAGCATCGTTACGTTACTTGTTTTCTTTGTGCAATAAAGTATATCTCATCTTATCTTATATCTACCTGGTTATAATACGCACAAACGATTTACCAAGCGACATCCAGTTCAACCCCATAGTAGTAACAATATCCTTTCCAATATGATTTACAAAAGCAATTTGGACTGTCAACTGAATCCCAGAGCTGCAAAGGTATCAATGCAAGTGTACTACCTCGTAAAGAAGCATTAAGGTCTAATTTCATCGGGCCCTGCCCTGGGCTAGTATATAAGTCACTGGCCCAGACACTTTATTGGTCTAAAAGCCGACAAAATTCCCTGTTTCGAGTTTGCTCGCCTCGTGTTGCAGATTGCAGGAAGGTGTTCCGATTTAAAACTGTTTTGTTGTATGAGATATAACTGTACAACTTTCTTTTATTATTGTACTTCATCTACGATAGAAATTCTTTATTATCGGTTTGTATTTTAGTTAATTAGTAAGCTAGACCTAAAGCAGTATCGTACGTTGTACGAAACACATGCGTTTCCCTTTTTTCGATCAAATCATTTCAAATTCCACTTTTCACTCGTAAAACCCATTTAAGGGTTCAATACATTTTATTGGATTGAACTGGATTAAATCTTATACCATATTATTATAATGAAGACATTTAATAATATTTATTTGTGTGAAACATGGTATTAAAAGAGACATACAAAAACATTCTTAAGAAAAATAATGACAAGTAAGTCACTAAGTACGCACTGAAAGATATAATCTACTGGGTCACCACATTACATACTTAACTCGTTTTAAAACGCTGTTCGAACAACCACATATAAGTAATAAGCTCAAAGCAATTCTGTGTATGTAGGCCGCCTGCAACCAGACGCCCTGGAAGTCTATGGGGGAGGCCTATCTATGTTCAGCAGTGGATATCATGCGGCTGTTGATGATGGTGATGATGACCATTTATTTTAGGAGCTCTCTTGTAGAGAAATATCGCCATTTGACTGACTTACTGAGCCACTTGTGAGATTTTTTAATTCAGAAACATTAATTATGAGACTAGGAATATTGAACCTATAAAGTACGGCGTAGTTAACCAACTGTGCACGGGAGCAGATGTTCCCTAACTGGAAGATAATTGAGGCGCAAGTTGATTTAAACTTCGATAACTTGTACCTGCTCTGCCGGGCGGCGAACCTGCTACCTTAGACATTGTGTTTGTAAGGTCTTCACCGAACCACAGTAAACATAACAGTAGGTTATCTAAGGCCGCCCGCCGAGTTATTAGCCTAGCGTGCACACAGACACGCGGCATAGCCCGTCCGTACTGCTACCACCTTATACCCCCCTATTTTATGCTAGCGTGTGCGTGAAAACGCGACACGGCGCGCGACGCGCACGCACACGTTCAAATCGAGAGCGCCACGTTTGTATGTAGATATTTTACGGTTGTCTGTGTACTGTGAAAGAACTCTGCTATAGTTCCTGCGTCTCATTTCTTAGCTTCCATTGTTTGTCGATATGTCGACCAACTCACCAACGGCTAACTCGGTCTAACGAGAGGTATTAGGCAATCTGTTTACTCAAGTTGTGTGATATTTATCTTTTTCAACTCGTATGGGACTGTCTTATTAAACATGGCCACAGTTCTAGGACCACAAACAAACACTTCGAAATAAAAACTACGAGAAGATGTAACTGTACTACTTCTGTTTGGGCACGTACCGACTTATATAGGGTTGGTGATTATTGAGTGAGTATTGAATTTCAATTACTTTGTTGTTCAAGCTAAACGATTAAATTTTTCAAGATGTTATTGTAGCTCATTGAGCTTGAGCTCTTGGTAGGGTTAGCTTTTAGTTAAGGCAAGAGCGTTTAGTTAGAAAAGGACAATTTGTGACCTTGAATGTAAAAAAAATAATATTTCTTTTTAGCCAAAGCTTTTACCAATGCATTCATCTCAGTGTACTTATTTTGTAAAAGTCCTTCCTTCAAAACTTATACTTCCACTTTAATTATTTTTCTTTCATTTAGCCCTTCAAGTTCAAAATAGAACTTTCGCTACGTTAGCGGATGCTTACGTTATCAAATAAACCATATTCTAGAATCCTGCTTTCTAGACTCAGTGATTTTGTGTCACGTTACCTGTCGCTTGTCCAATACACTGATGAAATTATATTTTGATATTTCAAACTTTGCACGGTACTCTCATTTATTGGTAGATGTCATAATAATATGACAAACGTAATACAACGCAGAAAAGCACAGGTAAATAGACAACCCTGTATAGCTGCGCGCGCGCACATGGCACATACAGAGGCGCACACATCAACCTTTACATAGGGGCACCTTACGAGGTCGACATAAGACTCATTTTGCAATGGTTTTGTGTACTCTGTGCATTATTCCGAGAAACGGTTTCACTCTCGCGCCGTCCATCCATCACGGCGAGACCAACTAATAGACTGCGGTTAAATATGGTTTCATTATAAACTTTCCATTCATCCATTGATGTTTAATAGACACATTGAAAAGGCGTTTACTGAAGTACGGAATTACTGCAGGAAATCCTAGGAATTTGTGGTGCTCATTTCAAAATGTTTATGCCATATTGATAATTTGTATGATATAAGAGACGCTTAGATTGGCTCTGGATTGGATAATAGTTCCTGCAGGTATTCGTTTTCTGATTTGTATCAAAAGCGCATTCATTTCTTCACGTATGTATGGTTTCTGATATACCTATCTGTTGATTATTGTGACCCGATTTCATTAGTTACTCATTATTTCATTCAATTTAAGGCTTGTTTTGAATACATTTGGTGATGATCTATTTATAATTTTTTGAAGAAACTCGCCTGCCGACCTGTCGTGGGTTCGATTACCTCGGACAAACACTGAAGAGACGACAGTTGTGTTTTTTTGTAGTTGGGTTTATTGGGTTTCTATTTAGGTTATGTAGTTGAGAAATATCTTCATATCTTATTTAATCAGTCTCTCATAAAGTACTGCTCATAATTTCACCTCAGGGCATCTTAGAGTAAGTCCATTTCATTTAAAAGTTATTAAATCAGTAGCTCCTTTTATTAACCGAAATTAACGTGAAGTTATACTAAAGTAAGTTGTCAGGCAAATTATAAATACTGTCATCAAAAGTAGTTAACCACAAAAAGGTTAGTTAACAAAGGCGCTATCGACCGGTGCGGGGTCGCCGGCCTACGATTGCTTCTATGACGCGTCATTACGATGCAGTCCAAGTGCGCCATTGTGTCGACACCGACATTAATATGCACTTTTATACTGAAAATTAGTAATGAAATTACTGACTGGTAATAAACTGTTGATAAAAGGCTATGAAAGATTGTTTTGCCATTTTTTGCTACGTGAAATATTCAATGGTTCTAGCCTCAAAGGTGTCGGTTGTGAATTGCTGACTATGTTGTCGACGGATCGAGCAAGACGCTAGCAATTTGGAGCCAATGACCTACCTACAATCATGGCATATCTTTTTTATCTTGTCGTGCTCGTTCGTGACAACGCCAGAGCAAAATGATTTGGCCAACTGATGGAATTTTATTCGTAGTCTGTTCAACCCACAGCAACAATCAGCTTTTTTGTTCCTTAAATTCATTATGAAGCAATTGTTCATCACCATCGTCATCAGCATTATCAACAGCCGTATGACAACGTTCACTGTTTAACATAGGCAAAGTGCATAGCATTTTTTTTTATAAAGTTCGTATTTCTAAGTCTCGATAACCCAGTCAGAGTATCTCAAACACATTTGGGGTGGCATTCCGGCGCTACACGCTTACCTCAATAGTCAATACGCTTTACTTTTAGTTAGTATTTTCTGTCATTTTGTGTTTAAATAATTAAAAAATGTTAGTTGGCTTAGATATTTTCTCTTAAACGACCATAGTTGCAAATAAATCAAATTTTAAAGTTAACTGACCACGAGCAAAGTGAGTTTTGGCGCCCACCGGAATACCATAGCTAGTAGTATAAGTGGTGCTCGAAGTAAAACCGTTCAATGTCACATAAATATTATACAAAATACGCCCAAGTGCAAAAGAGCTTCCGCTGAAGCGAGGCCCAAGTACGTGCATAAAGTGCGCACTTTATCGGTAGCCATCGTTAGGGCGAGTGGGCACTGGAGAGTTGGAGAACAAACGTCTTTCTTAATCTCGAATGATTACTTAGGAAATGTATGAGGGAGCTTTGAACATCTTATGATGATAATAGCCTTTCTCAAGAAATGAAATATTCAACACAAAAAGTTTTTTTCAATTCGAACTAGTAGTCCCGAGGTTGGCGCGTTTAAACAAACAAACTCTTCAGCATTATGTTATTAAGTAATATGAATCAGACTGATCACACCACCGGGCAAAAGCCTCTAGGTATTCCACCCTTCTACTCTTCAAATACTGCTCTTGTCTGTACAAACAAAAACCTGAGAGGATAGATATGAGAAAACTGTAACAATAGAAGGTTTGTTTTCTCTCTATGGAGCGGAATCTCCAATGTGAAATAGTTCACATAAATATTTATAAAATACGCACAAGTTAGCACTGTGTTGTTAGTGCAAGATGGCTTCCGTTAGACGCGACGACCGAGTACGGATATAAAGTATGCACTTTATTGGTTCCTGTCGACAGGACGAGTGGACGCTGGAGAACAAATGCAATTTTAATATCTCCAACGTCTGATTAAAATTATTAACTTTTACAAATTCAGTAACAACATACTTATACTTTCTACGTCAGACCACCAAGGTACGGACGATAAATATTCTTAAAGCTACTGCCAAAATATCAAGTTTTATTTCGCTGTAAATATAAGCTGACGTGTACAATTTGTTCTCCTAAAATGAGGTGGTACTTCAATGGAATACCGTTCACAATCACATAGATAATACGCACAAGTTCGTACTGGGTTGTGAATGCAAGAGCTTAAGGCTTACGCTACACGTGACGACCGAGTACACACATAGGTAGTACTTAAGCATTTTATTTCCGTATTATTCCCGTAGACAGGATGAGTGAACGCTGGAAAAAAAAAGCAATTTTAATATTTCAAAGGCCTGATTAAAATAACATTATCACTGCTACTGCTGTAAACTCCTACTTTTACATAAAATACTTTATATTATCTAAGACCACCAAGGTACAGACGCGGACGAATCGGAAGATAAGGTGTCCAGAGGAGCAGATTATATCTATGATGACCACACATTCTTATCATTCAAATAATCCTCTACATAAAATAAGGCGGGACCTCAATGGAATACTGTTCACATAAATAATAAGCCCAAGTTGGTACTGTATTGTAAATGCAAGAGCTTAGGGCTTCCGCTAGACGCGACGTCCGAGTACGTACATAAAGTATGCACTTTATTGGTACCGTCGACAGGAGGAGTGGTGAGGACGAGAACAAGCGCAATAGGCATGACGAACAATTTTGAAATCTTCTTTCGTGATGTAGGTACACATGTATTGTATACTAAAAAAGCTTTATTTCGGTTTCAAAGGTCAGTTTAACAAAGTTTGAGGACATTCTTCTAGTATTTTATCAACAGCGCTCGAAAAAGCTCGCAGGTGTCATGGCGTCCGTTTGACGTAACTCTTATGTAAACATCACGTGTCTGTCAAACTCACTTGTATGAAATATGACAGTGACATTTGTTGATTTCCGTAACAGTGACGTCATAGTGCGTGATTGACGTTTGAGTCAAAATGGCGATTTGCAGTATTTTATCCTTTTACTTTATCGAAAATCTGATTAATCTCAGATTTTAAAATAAAACTAAATGTGTCTTTTAAATCCTTTTAGTATGTATTTTCCCCTAAGATATTCAAATCGTTGATTATTTGATACTGTCGTCATGCCTATTCCATCTGCCGGGTACGCTATTAAATTTTCGAGATAATTGTAAAGTTATGAATACGTTTGTTCTTATACTCCATTTATTATAGCTTTAGACAGTAGTAAAAAAAGGTTCTTTTTAGGGTACACTTTGTGGTAAAAGTACAATTTGTTCTCATTTAAAGTAAATAGCTTCAGGCTTTTACTAAATTGAATTATTTCGTCTTACTTGAAACTATGTTCTCGATCTTAAAAACCTAAAAGAGACAAGGGTTTTGTATCCAATCGTACTTTTGCTGTCATTATAACTCTATCAAATCTAAATGTTGCTCAGTCCCTTCATACGTTGTAGCGGTAGGGCTTTTAAATTTTCCAGGTTAAACAAAGTTTGTCAGCCGGCAAAAGTCAGCGCGGGCCCTAGTGGGTGGTAGTGTTTAGCATCCCTGCTTAAATGGAGTATAGATAGGAACGACCAGTCCACACAACTACTTAGTCAAGAAATCTGAAATTGGAACATGGGTATAAGAAGATCTAACATTGGTAAGCCACGTTTAGAATTAAAAATTGGTATTGGAGTAAGTATTTTACGGTATTTTTAAGGTATGAACTAGAAAATATTGTTGTAAGTATTCAAGTAAATAATATTGTGTTTCAAGGCTTTTGGATTTCCACATTTAAAAGGTGGTGGGTGGTGATCTTTTGACAAGTGAACGCTTTTTCTATTAAAAATACCACCCCATTTCCCAGAACTCAATTCTATATATAAAAGTTTATCGATAGCTTAAGTATATGGATAGCTTTAGGCAATCATTATAATATTCGCAATTTTCTAGACAGTTTCGCAATAAACTTCATGCCCTATAAATATAGACAGCATATACTTACCCAACCTTAGCTTCAATCCCGTTCCCCGAGTATTATTGCAAGGCTGAACTACAGATAACGGTACCACAACCAGTCTTCCTATAGATAGATCGGAATTTATCGTCAGTGAAAAACTTGGCTTTATGAGACCAACAAACTACAACCTCAAACGCTTTGTAACAAGGTCTCAAATAGATTGCTATCACCAGGATCTTGCTTTATAAGGTAAGGTAATTCTAGATTCGGATTATCACGTTGCTGGCACAGTTTGAATACGAACACATATAAAGGTTTCGATACAGAAATAATTTTATGCAGTATTTACTTAGAAAACACCAACACTTCGCTTGATGAAAATAGCATCTGGCTGTGCATCTGGCCAAGATGTGAAAATATTTGACACAATAATATGTCAAAATCACTACCGAAAATGGTGGCAGGATTGCGGTAACGGCAGGCAGAACTTTTTTTTAGAAAATTTATGCGCTATACAATAAAATTTGTGATTTGTAATCTACTTATTTTCAGACACAGCTTATTTAATAGACATCATCTCCAACCATAATAAATTGTTTCCTTATCGGAAAAAGCCGAGGCAGCATACGGCGCAACCCACTCGAGAACTGAAGAAAAGACTTTATCTTTTTATTTTTTAATCATATTAGAACACGAGCAAGGGTGCTACGCTATTCAGCCTTATTTAATCAAGCGAATTTTGTCAATGGACCGGCTCGATGGCTCACACGAGTAAAAAGAAAAGCGGTAATAACCGGGAGAGCTTCGTTATCTCATCCCAGACGGAACATGTCTGAATGGGGCTATTCGTGCCGGCTAGAAGCATTTTGAGTATTGCCCCCCTTAATTAAGAGAGACGTGGAGTGGTCTGAAAGCGTCTGAGTCGCACAATGCCTAGGTATCCGGGTATCCTGCTGTTTGGAGGATGTTATTGTTTGAATCGCTTTCGCATTCCCACCTGGAAAATTGTGAGGGCGGGAAGTTTTTGCCGCGTTATTACTTGCCGGGTTTTTTCTGCGTGGAAGAACACTTGTAAACTGTACGTCGCTTTTACTGAAGACAACTTTGGCTAGACGTAGGGACATAAAAACAAACTTCGGTAACTTTTTACTTTCTTTCATTTTGGAATTGAATGCTTTTCAGTGTTGAGCGATATCTTTTTTTACTATTCCTCGATTACAGTTTACATTTTTGTTACAACAAGACTTACTTGGTGACTTTAGGACATCGAAAACGGTACTTCAACAAGGCTTGAATTGAACAAAGCTCAAATAATGCAACGTAGTGAAATCAAAGTTCGCGATCTACTTACCCACTACCGAAAGCCGTGGCAGAAAGTTCGAAGAGCGCGGTAAGTTCGCGATACCCAATACGTGGAATTACATGACCCAACATAATAAACGTTATCAAGTTTCAAAAGCACATCACCTCCCATCATACACAACACAATGCCCACGTAACACCAACGAAACCGTATATTTTGCCCTGATAACTCCTCGAACAAAGGTATCAATACTCTTTTGTGTTACCTGCATGAATCATATTCATACGGCCTCCGGCGGATAGATTCTCGTAGGGCAGAGGGTCCTAACTCTACTTACTTACCGCTGGCAAGGGTGGCTAATATTGTGCCGGTTATTTAACGCCTTTGAGGGACGCCTACGTTTGGATAAGCCGCGAAATATTAAATGGGGTGAGGATCTGAAGGTTTGCTGGAATCTTGCAAGGTATTATAGTAAGTGTTCGGATTTAGGCTGTTCTTTCTCTAGTTCAACTCATCATACTAGTTGCGATAGCGACTTAATCCGCATGACACTTTGAAACTTAGCACCTTTGTATGTATGTTTAGAAATCTAAATCATATCATTCATTATTTATTTATTTCATAAAGCAAAATACAAACTCACAGCTCAGTGGTAATAGGACAGAAATAACCTGTTTTCGCTTGCTAGAAGATTAGTCAAGCAAAAAAGACAATACAAACAAATGTGGTTGCCACAGACTAAGACTAAGGACGGAACAGAAAAATGTTTCAGCCAATTTGATAAGTAACAAGGAAAACAAAACACCTTCTTCTAATTTGCTCTAGGGAAGAAAATGATCACTTCTTATTTATTTTTAAATTAATGAAAAGTAGGCGGAAGAAGCCATTACTTGGCCTGAAGCTTTTTGTATTTATCATCTTTTATTATTCGTTCCGTTTGTTCAGTTTGATCAACATTCCCGTTAGAGACTGAAACCGATGGCGTTTTTGTTTAGCGTCCTAATAGGATGAGTTGACTTAATGTATGTCCGATCTCTCCAAAGCAATGACTTATGCTGATATCCGTGCTCTGGAATCCACCGAATTCACAAGAATTCAGCTCAGACCTCAGCCACAGGGCTCAGGTCATCTGTCCTCTTTGTGACCCACGCCCCGGGCTGATTCTATACCAAGACTGCTACACCAACGGGCATTAACTCTTCGCGATAAATGCAGTAAATAAAATATATCAAGAGACGACCACACGGTTACAAAATCACTGCTCTCCCTACGAAGAGTTTAGGTTGTCAGTGTTGTGACAGAAAGGTATTATAGCGTTCCCCCGGGAACCAATGTGCATTTTTTTAGAATAAAAATTTCCACATCCCGTTGTTCTGCATAACGGAGCTTATGCATATGCAAAATAGATTTTATGACAACTATGTGCTGAAAAAATGAACTGCCTCGGGTAGTAGGGCATTTTTTGGTCCAGAGTAATGCCAAGACCGTGATTCAGAGCCCTTGATGACTCTCATGTCAACTCATTTAATGGCTTTAATGGTTTGTGGATGAACCAGTTTCCTCCAGCACATACACCTGCGTTTGTGCTTAACCTGATTAAAGTGTATGAGGTGTATTCGTGATAACTAGTATAGCCTTCTATAGTCTTGCTTTGAGGGTAGAGAAATGTGTATGACGTGTATATTTATTATGATTAATTTAAAAAATATATAATTCTAAAGGTACCAACAGTAAATTTCCAACATCCACATCAATTGGGCCTTTGATCGTCACGTTTACTAGATTTGAGTTCAGCCTTTGTGTATGGGGTTCCATTCAACGTATTGTCCAATCCTGAAAGGGAGCAATCCATATTACGACCAGCAATAGAGACCTGCCCATCTTCCCTTCTGCGGTGCTTTTCAGTGAGAGGTCAGGGGAAATGATGGCAGAAGAGAGGTCCTGATATTCTGGTGGAGTGATGGCCATGTAATTTGTCCAATGATTGCGGAGCTGAGGTGAGTAGATTTATGTCTAAGTGCCTTTATTGCAGATTACAGTCGCTTTCGTCGCGTGACAGAGCAAACAGCGTGTTGTGTATGTAACTGTCGAATTGTTTTAGAAGAGACATGCACTTTTGACGTTATCTTGTCCGAAACACCTTGCCTAAAAAGTCTACCAGTAAGTCACTGGGAACCGTTGACAGGCTTACCCACGAATCCTAGTAATCTCTTACTGCATGGACAAAGATAAAATAACTCGTTCCTTCATAAAACCGATTTAAAATTTATTATTGCTGTAAGCTTCTTAAACGGAATAGTTAAATATTTTGCAGAATACTCGAATATTTCACTCGTGAAGAGTTGAAATGAAGTGAATCATGAAACTATCAATAAATTGTCAGAGGCAATAATTTTTAATATTTTTTGTTATATTCAAGTACTTAATGATTGAAAGAGATGATCAAGCTTGCAGTGGTTCCAGGTGGAGATCTCCCAACACTTACAACGAAACGTACTAATTAGAGAAAATGTTGCTAAGTCAAACGATACTTCAACGAACGTTAAGTTCCGAAAAAACGTAGTCCACGTAATGAAATTCGACAAAAAATATTTTTGCCCAAGTTGGCACCCGTTAGTGGGACGGCAATGGTACATTTAACTTTACTTATTTTCCTTATTAAAATATTTTCCGACGCCGTCACCGTCTCAGAATGAAAAATATTCATCACAAAGCTTTTGAAATGAAAGACTTAGAGGTACCCATTATAACGTTTGAGAAATTCTTAAAATTGTAACAGTTAGCATTTCAAAAAATGATCCTTTGATATTTACTTTATTTTTATTTTTAGTTGTATATTACCTTTCAAAATAACATTTTTTTATTACTGCATAGTCTGGGTGAATTTCAAGCGTCCACCGGTTACCGTTATTAATATGGAGCAAAAATAGGTAAAAAGACACGTTGTTTGCATTAGAAAAAAAAGAGAGAGTTCCCTCTCATTTTTTATATTTTTAGTATTTGCTGTTGTAGCGGCAATGGCAATACATAATTTGCAAAAATTTCAGCTATTACGGTTTATGAGATACAGCCCTGGTGACAGACAGACAGACAGCGGAGGTTGATCAGCTTTTACAAGTATAGCTTTCACTTTCAGTTCTCTACACAACTTACAGTTACACCATGAGTCTGAAGTCGTACTCAACTCTGACTAAAATTTGGAATTTCAGAGGGTTGAAGTATTTCAAAATATAGCATGCCATAACAGGCTTTAAATTTATGAAGTCCCTGCAAAATATTTTCTGTGAAAGTGTTTCTCAAGAATACAATTGATCGAGTACGATACGCTCTTGTGCACTCAGAAGGGCACTCATCAAGTCAAGTGTGAGTTCAGGCCCTTAGTCGAGGTTTTGAATGTACCGAGGCTCCTCAAAAACACCGATACTCAAAAGTTCTTACGCCTTTGCAATAAGGTGTGGAATAAACATTTGAAATTTCTTACTTTCAACAACTCAGAATGTTTATGAGTGGGAGAAAACAGTGTTGGAGTATTTATTCATGACAAGAGAGAAACAGATATTTCTATACACTGTCTATTTTTGTACACTGAATAGATTCCCTTGTCGCTTTTAACACAGTTTTTTAAGAATAAGGATATTTTTTACTTTTAACTCAACTTTTAGATAGGGCAATTGTCAGTTGGTTTTTGGTACAGATATTTCAAATAAGGTTATGAATTACCTTTAGTGGTCAGATTATGTCCGGCGGTTTTACGTGCCTCAGAGAGCATGCACAACACGATAGCTTATACAAACTACAAGATAATATAATCCTATTTGCAGAAACAAGTTAAAAATGATTTAACAATTTAAGCTTTCTTATCGTTACAAAGCGATCTATTGCAGACCAAGCTTAGGTAGAAAAATTTCCAAAAATAATGAACGGGTCTTATGAAGACTATTCGTAAGAATTAAATACCTAGGTAATATCAAAAATTTAAGAAAAAAAAGGCAATTTACTAGTGTGTCTTACATACCTCGGTATCTCAGAAGCTTCGGCAAGAATCGGTCTGATATATCTACCAGTGATTGTTAAATATACAAATTGTGTAAACAGTAAATTCCTTTTAGGTCGGCGTATTTAGGTCGCAGCAGGGAACTTAATACGGGGCCTAACCGACACCCTACACTTGAAGGAAGTTGGTCACAAGATAATGCTTTTTGTCCAAAGCCCTCTTAATATGGCTTCTTATGGTAGACATGAAATTAAAGCCACCAAAATTAACTTAACAAGCGCTGCAAGGGACGGAAGTCATCCATAGCTCCTATTGCATTAGACTCTAGCCGTAGACCTTTCTATTTGACCTCTTCAATATATGAGATTAGGATTAGTTACATAAAAGTAATACTCATTCAAGAACCACATAATTTGTTAATAATTATATTTCACGATTGAAAGAAACAACTTCTGTACAATTTTATTAAGATAATCATTAAGAGAGAAATATACGAGTATACTAAATCTTCAGAAAGAACATGAACTTACTTTTATATTTTTTGTTTTACAATACTCGTTCTCAGAATTAAGATGTGAAAATGAAAACGAATCATAGCCAGGGTCTCTCTTTACTTCTAATTACTTTTATAAAATCCAGAACTGGAATACTTATAATGCTGTCCTTTCATGTATGTAGGTTCTTGGCACTAAATAGAAAAGCGAAGTTGTACTTCCTTACAATAAACTCCACACACGTCATAGCTACGAGTAGTATTTGCACGCTTCAACGCTTCAGTCTAAAATCACGATTTCACAAAACTCTTTTATTTCTATACCGGCGCGGCACAAAGAGCCTAACAAAGAGGGGCGGCAAGTGAAATTGTAGTAAAACCCACACAATCCCGTGGAAATCACGAGAGCAAGGCCGACAAGCCTACGGTTATATCCACACATGAAACCTTAATTCCGCTGGACTCTGGAACCAGGGCAAACAAATGCATGGAAATAGAACTACCTCTCAGTAACACAGCAGAGGCTTCATAACCCTCAATTTCAAGTATTATACGGACCCTTTCTAATCAAAAAGGGTCCGTGTGTTCTTCAGAATCATAACGAAACAAACAAAAAAAAAAAAAATTAAAAAAGAATTACGCATATAACGGAAAGTAGACACATTTTTCAAATGGTATCAAAACCAAACTGAAAAAAAAAACAAAAAAAAACAAACGAGAGCGTCTATTTAAAAATATACGTTTTTGTGTACGTTTTTAAATTCTGTTTTGATGTACAAGCCCTCCTTCCGAGAATTCACGATAGTTTTAAGTGTCGTTATTATACCTCTGAGCTTTCCTCATTCCTTGCCAGAGCGCTTGGATAATCCCTCCCCCCATTTGTCAAGCTTCTCCCAGTGCGCAGTGTGTGCTGTGTGGATTGACAGATTTATAGTGTTAGGTGTTACCTAACACATTATTATTATGGACATAGGCTCTTAACGTAGTGAAGAAAATAAAATGGCAACACCATTAACTTTAATCTCATGTCGCAAACGACGTTCTATATTGAGTAAGCCGCTTATAAGTATCAGAGAGCTGAGTGTGAGTTTGACTTATTTTCTTCAAGAATACTTTTAATCATTAGGTAAAATAAGATGTGTTAAGTATATAATTTTAAATTAAATAATATAAACTGTATACCGTTAAAATACCCGTAAATAGACGTTAGAAAAGCTTTTTGATACTTTCTTAAGTAATATTTTCTAAATACGTTTTAGTCTAGAAGTCAATTTCCAACGTAGTACCGTATACAAAGCTAAAGATATCACTTTGACAGCTCTTATCGCTTTTATTAAACTAATTGCTTGCAAAGCTTGACGTAGCTTGAAGTATAGTCCTTCTAATAAACTGAATGGTTCACAGGAAGGATTCTTAATTCAATAAATCACTATCTCGAAAATCATTAACGTTATTAGTTTCCAAACTATGCACATAAATTAATATAAACCTTTTCAGTATTCACAATAAGCCACTATATTATTTATTAAAGGCTTTTGCTGTATTTTCCCATCACTATCCCGAGCCCAAAGCTCCATACTTATGGATCTGACGACGGCAGACTATTTTTTATCTTCTTTCCGTACAAAAAACGTCAATCCAATATAAATGTTAGACGCGTGGCGGTCTAAGTTAAAAGAGGCAGTCTCTTTGGTCTAAATAACAGTTATTATAGAAATTCATCATCATCAGCCTGTTGTAGTCCACTGCTGAACATAGGCCTCTCCTTTTGCACGCCACTGTCATCTACTCGCGAGCACATTGTTTATTAATTAAGTGAACGAGTATATTTTCGGTCATTCCCGTATCTACTTGAAAATAAGTTTATTTAATTATAATTTGCATTCGAAATCTTGCAAACCTTTTCAGGTCACCCGTCCAACTTGTAAGCGGGCGTTTCACACCTTTTTTTTGGTCTTCGAATGTTCTCCATTTAACAACTTTTCGGCTCCAATAGCCGTTTGAATGAAATTTAAGTATTATAGTGAATCAGTTTAGTTGATAAATAAACAGTCAAGAATGAATTCAGTGAAGCGTAGGCTTCTCAGTATTCCGTGCCACTAAAAAAAACCTATAAAATATTAACTCACAGGACCTAAGTATGGCACAGCCATTTTAACGCCACAGTAAAGCCATGAACGTATTTTATGTTTAATTTATTTATTTTTTTCTAAATGACTACTGTTGTGTGGCCTTGACAGCTTTACCGGACTTTTAGGTGAGCGCTGAGGGCTCTCAACCTCTAGTATTTAAACAATTTTAATTGAAAAGCGAGAAAAGCTATAAATACTTGCGCCGGCACATGACAGACGAGGTGTCATTTGTACGCAATCGGCCGATTTGAGTCGCAGTCGGCAGGAAATGAACTAGGTCTGAGGAAACCGAACGCTTCACCAATGTTTACCGCTTCCACAGATCTACTTAACATAATATAGGCGTTAATCGAGACGCGGTTTACGACCGTTATTTAGTTGTATCTAGTTGTTCGTTTGTTAATAGAAGAGAGCGGTATCATATATCGTCTTGGCAACTGACTTAGGAGAAAACCTAGGAGAAGATAAAAAGAAAAAGATTTGCCGTTAGGTGCCATGACTGGACCTTCGACAGACGCAAAGCCGCTGGCGGCTTTGCACCAAAAATATTAATTTATTTTTCCTTCCAGTAATCGGGTAAAATAATCCTCAAAAGCAGACGGCGTTCCTCGGGGACAGCATCAGCCCTTCCACTTTACAAGATGCATGTTTAACTTCATTTAATTTCCCAAAGAAATATGAAGCACGCGAATTCTTTTAACAAGACCTTTCAATTCAAAATTTAACTTAATACAAAGCTAGAGGGTTGAATATTGGATGCGAAGTTTGAAGGGTGTAATTTTGTGAGTAATTTGGTTTAATAAAAGTCTCGGGGGCCGGTTTGCGCCCGTTTTACCTGCACGCAGTTGCTCTATTGCAGTCAGGGCTGGCAACAATATGAGAAAAAAAGGTCCCGAAGAAATGTAATGTTAATAATAGCTAAAAAGTGATGATTAATCATATTCTTCATAGGCTGAGCCTAATTATCACATTCCATTACCCATGAGCCACATGTGGTTCATAACAAAAGATTTTCAATTTTGATATTTAATGGACTAGGAACGTGTTAAGAGTGCGTCGTGGCCCAATGGTTAAGCACTCTGACTCGGAGGTTGTGTGATCCCGAACTCGAAACTAGCCGAAAAAACCTACCTACTTTGTGTTTCCTGATACAACTCCCGATAGTTTCGGCTAACTCTCCCGTGATGGAAAGCATCTAAGCCACCCAGATGTCGGTGGTAGGCTCGCCCCTTGCAACGTGTTCAAATTCTCTAGGCAAAGGGCGAGCTTCTGATTGACCCTTCTTCCAAAACGGCCACAATCGAGATATAAACAAGTGAATTTGTTTAAAAGGTCAGGTAATGTGTCGTTTTAACTGCCGCTTTAAAACTTAGTAACTTTAAAGCTGCAAATGACAACCCTGATCGCTTTTACTACTTTTATTTTCGGTAAACATCCCATCCGGAACCAGTTCTGCGAGGGTTTGTTTAGTTCGCCTCACTTTGTACTGGCTCTAGTTATATAGTTTATCCGCTTTAGATGAAGCCAGGATATTTGCTAAAGCTTTGATAACTTTGAACAATTCTATATTTGTCGCTATAAAGCTCAGCATAGAATTATTTTGTTTTCGAAGTCCTCAAGTTGGGTCAATAATTATTTAAATGAATGTAACTAAATAACATTGATTAATATAAGAGATATCATAAAACTAAATTATGATGCTAATCAAAAATTAACCACAATGAACAGGATAATTAATTATTTTGATTAAAATATTGCCTCTACAACTTTAAATCACCAGTCAAACTTATCATTCTCACAACAACAAAACACAGTACTTAAACTAACCGGTATATTTTCATAATTAATTAAATGTTAATCAAACTAACAGCCAAAGAAAAACTAAATCAATTAACACAGCCTCCACTAGTTTATTAACTTTATGAGGCTTAAATGCGCCCGGTCCTTCGAACCAAAGCCGCGCGAAGCCGGTTAGACCGGAAGCGCGTCACCGGGAGCGGGGCGCGATGGCGTCGCATCCGGGGCTACGGGAGTAATCTGTTCAAAATCAACGTGACATATCCGAGTGCGCCGCTACAGGTGCAATGGAGGAATAAGCCAATTAAAAACACTGCCAATTAGTGAAATAATTCATGGCGTAAGAGGTGCTCGAGACTGAGACTCAGTGACGAGCGGATCGGCAAAGATCTTACAGTAGTCAGTTTTTTCTGTTTCGTATGACTTTTATGAAAATGATCTTTAAAAGCTTCAATTTCAATTTTGATCTGCAACTAAAAATATCCCCAGTTACTCCGTGATCATGGCGCTTGTAACAGTGCCGAAATATCGGAAACTCAAAACAAATAAGGTACATAGTAGCAATCCCGTATTTTACGATTCAAGTGTCAGTGACCATGAAAGTTTAAAGAAATGTAGGTGGTATATTTTTTTATTTTCATTATAAATATTTTTTGGCCACTCTGTCCTATGATCCTAATGCGAATACTACTATTACAGTGTTAGAGTCAACAACCGTAGTGTATTATTTAATAAAATAGAGAGAAATACAAGAGATTTCTTAATTAAATAACCGTAGCAAGTCAAATTGTGTGAAATCTTATTGTGTGTATGGAAGAACCGCTAGCTTGCATTCACGAATCGTGTGACGTAGATTGCGATGATAACAATTAAGAAATATTATAAAAGATACGAAGATACTGTAACAATGACACATACGTTTTATATGCAAAAGAGTAAAAGCATATAAGAACCGCACAGTACTCTCGTTTCTGTCAGATAAGTTCTTAGGACAAACATTTACACAACACCAACATTGAAATGAAATACGTAGAACTCATTCGTTAACCTAAAGATAGTGCTGGAAGTAACAACAGGTTGCCTACATTTGTTTCGAAGTTTCGAAAGTCAAATCAAAATAGGATGTGAAAATAGTACATTATGGTACAAGTGTGTAATGTTGGTGATTACCGCTGAGGCGCCATTGAGACCCGAGCCGTAGGCGAGGGTCTTAAGAGAGCCGAGGACGGTAATCATCAATACACACGTGTATCATACGACGTTTTTCAACACAATTGTGAAGAAAATAACGTTAGAAACTCATTTTATTTAGTAAATAAAAAGTTTATTTTATAAACTACCTGCTCGTCAATTTTTCTCGTCAACACAATGACATTATGTGTCATGTAAAGTGATTTGAATTTGGAATGCAAGGCCGTGTAGTCAAAAATGTTTAGGTGCAATGAGATTTTATTCTGAGGTAGGCTGTTTATTATCGTTTTCTTTGCATATTAAAAAAAGAGAAACATGAAAGCTTCTCACCAAAGACGATTCATTCGAATGTCGAACTGGCCACTAATAAAATAGACTTGGAGCATTCTTGTAATCTTAGACAATATAGAAATGGACTCGCGATTGGGCCGCCCGTCAATGCAAAAAAGTCTGTCCCTTTTTGCGGGGGCAGGGGGAACACTCACACAAAGAAACTTACCTCTACTATAACAGAAGAGGCTTGTTGGCACAATCGCACACAAACCTAAATAAGCAACACAGGGACATTTTACACATACATGTCAATAAAATGATTCACACTACCACAACTTTTGACATTAGTTGTGTCTTTACACGGTTCTAATGTCAACTTGGCTAGTGCTGACCATAACACGGCTATTGGATGTTCAAAAATAAATTGAACAAATGTTTCGATTAGAAATTGTGAATCATATTATGTATTAGAAATTACGCACTTTCCATAATTTCTAAGCCTGATTTAACTGTTTACGTGGAGAAGTCCACGTAAACAGGTAAAATCAGGCTTTTTACCTTTATAAATATTTAACTATTAGACGAATATTTTAAATTATTGAAACGTGTAGATTCTTCTAATCTTTTGAAGCAATATAGCAGTAAGCAATCATTAAATAAATTATTAGAGTAAAAATTTGGACTAAGGACCAATTTTGAGGATTAAAAACTTATAAGACCAATAGGTCTGGCTAATAAAGCTAATTGTTCGCAGCCCATATGTGGGCTGTGAACTGTGAACCGGTTAACCTTTTATTTTTAACCTATAATAACTCCGCAGATTTTAAAATCTACCTATGACTAGTGCATAGTCTGAAATGGATGGTCCACATTTAGATTTCGTAATTCAATATTTTGAAATCTGCCGAGTTGTTATTTGTTCATCCGATAACTTTGATCTAACTGTTGAATAATCTGCCCTAACTGAAACGAGCTGTATGTATGTTTCTAGGGCTTGACAGACTGCCTAAGTTAGTAAACTTGATATTATGCGATTGGAAACATCGTTTTTAAATGCATGCTTTCGTATTGTAAGATAATGAAGCTTACAGCTGGACAAATAACAAGTTTTATTTCAAACAGTGTTACCTACCTGACCCACAGTAATTTTTTGGTGAATATTTGAATCACTTCTCTTAATTAATCAACTGATAGAAAATCATTTCATCCGATAAATTTCTATAAAATGTTATCATAGCCATTAAAAGTCATTTCCTAACTGATTTGTTTGCTATTGACGTTATACCGCTCACTGCACATAATAACTCAGCAAAGTAAAAAAAACATCTTTATTATTGTAAGCATTTACAAACACTCACCTATTTATTTATTTACTCAGGACATGACAAAAATATAAAAAACAAAATGTGACTAGGAATCCCTTTGTTCAGGCGTCACTTTACTTAGCAAGAAACTCTTTCAACATAGTTTTGCTACTAATAATTAAAATTCAAAATATAGCAACAAATAAAACAAAACAATAAAAACAGAACAAAGTAGCAACAAACAGCAGAGTAAATATTTGAACGTCTAACTTCTAAATTTCTAAATTTAAACATTCAGGAAACAACAATTTGAATGTATATTTATTTTGATCAACACGCTATTGATTTTTAAAATGAATGAGTTTTGTATAAATGTGTCTAATACAGTTTTGTGGGTTGCTTTGTTTGGTGAGGAAAGATATCCTTGTATCGGAATATTTCCTCAGGACTGACCTTGCTAACTCCACGTTATGACTAAATAGTACATCAAAATCATGACAAGGTATGCTCGGAAACAAATTTTGACAAATTTTATTTAATCTTTTTTTAAAATGAATTTGAATGTTTTTTATATTGTTAGGCCCAGTATCACTTTCGCAGTAATTACAAATCTAACGACACATCTCAAGCTGAAATAAATCGAGCCGTTCAGGCTGCAGAGCGTGTCAAACACTATTACATACAAGCATACTTACATATATACATACATACACTCGAAAAACATAACCCACCTTCTAGCGCAGTCGGATAATAAATAAATGAATCATTAGAAACATTATTCTTACGTCAATCGAACTAATTGAACTATTTTATTCGAGTGCAATCGGAACTTGCCAATCGATTTTTCTTGACATTAACCCCAACACTAGTGTGATTACGAAAAAACTCAAATGTCATTCCAAACAATGTTTCAGGTGTTATAATTATTAGTGATTTTTGCAAAAGAAACATGAAATGAACCAAAAAAATACATACGGATGAAACATAACATTATCCTTCTTCCAATTTGAGTTTCTCGAAGTGTTCTTACAACTATCTATAGCACAAAACGGCATTTTTGAAGAGCTGTTTACTCATCGACGTATGACTCGTTATGTCAAAATTTCCGAGTTTCAAGTAGTTTTGTTCAACGTTCGGATTTTTAATCGTAACGTGTGCAGAGGGGTAATGCACGTAAGGCATCTCCAGTTCTTAATGCTCTAAGCTTGTAATACTGTCTTAGAAAATAAACGACAGTAAAAGAAAAATGGCGCCAACCGCTCAAATAGCTATATATGCTGATAAATTTAATGTACCAAAGAATGTTATTTACCTTTGCACATACATAATGTTTTCCTTATTCATTCTTATAATTTGAAATAAATATTATTATTTGTATTATTAAACACGATCTTTTTTGTATCGAAACTTTTTTAAGAACAAAGCAAATCAACCAATAAAAAAAAACTCTATAACTCACTTGTGAATAATAGTAATGAAAAAGTCACAGTTTGATTATAGGTGTCATTATGTGCCTAATTGCAGTGAAATAAGAGCCACTTTATGAGCAAGTGTGTTGAAAAAATGGTTGTTCATTTTCATTGCATTCTTCGAAATTATGGCAATATTTTGAAAAGAACAGACTGTATAAAAAAGAAAAGATAACTGTTAACTAAATCTAAAAGTTGAGATAAGTATATTTACGTAACTCGGGCACTGTATGTAAAAATCCAAAGCACGGTTGGCACTGCTTGGCAAATAAAACCCAGAGCCCAAATTCAATGCCAAGCGTAAGACCCAGTTGAAATAATATATCCAATGAAGTAAAACATAAAACTACAACCTCGAAAAGTCTGATTCTGTCAGTCATCGTCAGTAAGTCATGATAATGGCTACTTATGAGTACATACTACATACGCTCAATTGGTCGATGTTAACGGCATCTTGTAGCAAATCGAAAACCACCGAGCATTTCTGCAACCGGTCATTTGGGCCGCGACCAGTGGACGTAAGTCATTTTGATATGAAAGTTCCTACTGGTATGGCTAGCAAAAATATTACCTGTATTAATATTATTTTGTGAACACTTATCAACATCAAAAAGTGAACCGAACTTGATACCTGGTTGAAAACTTTAGTAGTGTACTAACAGTTGTTTCGAACATTATTTTAATTCTTTAATAAATATTAAATCTGCTTTCTTTTGCTAGCTAAAATATAAATATTAAAACTGATATCTTTACACCAAAACCATAAATTAAATCATCATTAAGTCATACAATATATGCTGCCAGTACAATAGCGTCCATCAAATGGACAATACAGTAGGCTGTCAAAGGTTGCGGAGGATAGTTAGTGACCGAACATTATACAACACAGTGACCAGCAGTTATCTACGAATGAAAAACATACAACATATTTTAGAGGGCTGTTTCTTTCTTAAGTACATAAAATATACCTAAACTACCTATTTAGGACCTACTGCTGGGCACAGGCCCCACCTCAACTATGAGGTGGCGTGATGTGGTTTTAATTAATATTTGGAAGCGATTTGAATTAAATTACCTCCGCAGATTTTGAACAAAAAAAAAATTTCATTTCTTTGTTTGTCGACGCCATTTTCACGGTTGAAAGTTGGAAGGACTATCATAATAACAACCAAACATAAGTAGGGGTTGCTGATACAACAACCACTAATATATTGTTTATGTCCATAAAGTGGACTTAGAACTGGTTTTTCCTTCAAGAAAAGCTTCATTGAGTGATAACCAAAATAAATTCGTTAAGTAGATAAAGTTAACCGATAAAATCGCACAGAGGTAGAAGCGGCGGGAAACTTGGTTAGTTAAGTAACTTGTAGCGACCCATTCACCTGAACCCAGTCGTTACACGCTACCAGACAGGACTTGCTAAGCCTTTAAAGTAGGAGAAGCCAAAACAACACGTGTAACATGCACCGACAGTGGAACATAACAGCAAAACCCTCAAAGGAATGCATCCAGGCGTCTAGACCTCCTATTTCTACCTCTCGGTTTAAATATCAGGTGGCGAAGTCCACGTGTGCGGGTCAAGATTGGCTGGTCAGGCGCTGATGTGTCGGTATCGGACTAAGAGCTTCATCCTCGAATTGCCTCTATAATTAAGTAGCTTAGCAAACGTGTACGTACTAAAAGCTTGATGCGATTTGTTGGGGCGATGTTAAGGCTTTTTGATCGATATGGACGTAGTTTTGGTCAGGTTTGGTTCGTTTTATTAGACTTTTCTAGTCGGGAATCTGTAAGAGTACCTATAGTAATCAAGTGGGGATGTTCACTTATTATTTTGTGACGATTAAATGATGTTTGCAGAAAATTATAATAATCTAAATATTTCCAGTCTAAGGTGAGGCCTTAGGTCGGATTGATAGCCTCTGACAGTAAGTTGAATCACTAAACTAAACTGCAACAATTCGCACTGAGCCCGCGTGTTGGAGTATGGCTCATGTCAACTCATAGATGATTTGAGGTCTGTGCCCAACAGTGGGATATACAAGTTAAGGCTGTTGTAGTTGTATTGTGTGTTTGTTTACAAGCCAGAGGCACTGGAATATAGTCCGGCACTACATGACTTTTGATACTGATGTCACTGAAAGTCATAGTAATTACAGGCACTGCTATGTTTGGGTCCTAATTTTCATTTCAAATAAACATCTTAAAAATATGAAACGTCTCGTGATTTTAATAAAGGTCATTATTAAATGTGCGATAGTGGCCACACAACCGTGTCGATAATATGAGAATTAACATTACGATTTTAAAATCAAAAACGTGTCTTTCTGGCACTTAGATGACGATGTTTACTTTTTACCGTCTTTTTTAACATTGTAATGTAAAACTAAATACAAATCCCATTCAATAAATGCTAAATGCCGTGTAATTGACTTAAACGATGATTTGATTCAATCATCGATTGCCGATATCCGCGCCGAATCGGCCGCCATCGCTTCAATACCGACCCGGTAATATGTAAAATATCCAGTTATGGTACATTAACTAACAAAAACTTTATAGGTGTTTGGGTAATTTGTATAATTAGATTGGATAAGAAATTTGTTTTTAGGAGGGTTCTTAGTTAGACATCCTTTTGATCTAGTTATTAGGTTATATTATAAGCATATAGTGAAAGACTAAATTGAAAAATGTGTTGAAAATATAATCAATTGAGGTCGTCTGCTTGTGAGTAAATTGCTTGCAGCTTGATTATCTATGAATTTAAAACAACTTAAAGCAACAGTCATTAACCAAAAAATGTAGCAATGTTTGACGTAAACCCGGCAGTAGAATGGCATCATAAGTAAATGTTTAACCCCCGAATTCACAAACGCATATTAACGTTGAGCATTCCTCAGATGTATAGCTGTTTAGCTGTCCTCTTCAGTTCCATTGACATTTTACGGGACAGCATGAGCATGAGCGTGTGCTCAGCGTTGATTGACGTTTGTGAAGTCAGTCTGAAACTAGCATGATAAAACTAACCTTAAATTGGTACTGACTAGCGGACAAAGTCATCATTTCCCGCTAGTTATCTCTAAATCAATGCATATTTTACGATAATGAAAGTGATAGATGGCCTCAAATGCACAAACCATAGACTACATAAAGCAAGAGCAGATTGAATTACAGGTGCATTGGCATCATGGGTGCTATTATTTATCTATGGCGCGACGGTCGCTGACCAATCGGAGCCTCGGGTGCAGGCCATCTATATTAATTACCATTTGCCTCTATCATATCATGTGACGAATCAGTATGTAAATGTATCAGTTAACCATGTGACAGTTAAGAGTGACAGATTAACGTTGGTGTATAATTGCAAATCATCGCATTGCACTGACTGTAGAGTTTAGTACCTATGAAGTAGCTCCGCGATCAAATTGATAAAATTAAAGTAAAATTATAGATTAGGCTTCACTCTCAATCACGAAAACCATGTTCAAAAATTTAAATTAAAACGAAACTGAGGTTATGGTATGTATAGTTTTTTTTAATAGGTTTCGTGGTCGTATAAGCATTGATTTAGCTTAACAACACTAAATCACTGAATATAAAACTAATATTCATGAATCATTACTTAAAAACACGAGCAGAAGTTTAAAAAAATATGGTTAGTATTTCAAACATTCGGGTAAAAAATAACTTAGCAAATAACACCGATACTCCAAATTTTAGTAGAAAATTGGAGACCAGCCAAAAAATACTCTAGGGTTGGTACTTATGTTGGCAGTTTAAGTACCTCTTCCATTATTCGATTGCCTTCATACATTGCAACAAAATCTGTCCAGCAGCTGTCATATTAGAAAGGACAGACAAACCCATTCAAACAGCTTGGAACTTGAGCGGGTTTTACAAGCGACGACTTTCGTGGCTGACACTATGTTAAGGCAACCATATCTAAAGCTCGACACTATACATATTACGGCTAAGCTTTCATTCCTATAAACAAAGTTGGCAGTTGTGATATATGTTATATTTGTCACACATATTCAAGGTTTCCAAGTGGAGGAGTGAAAAATAAAGTTAGTGTAGTTACCGCCTTAAAGAACCAGTAAAATGCCGGGGACTGTATTCAATTGAGTAGTAAACAGGACCTATAAAGTTGAAACAGAGTGAATAAGTACATGTCAAGCGTAATATGGAGCATTGAACTTGGAAATTACCTATATGCATTAGCTTAAGGTCACACGAACCGTCACAATGAATGCATTCGACCTGTCTATCTTCTGTTTTCATTATATTGAACCCGGCAACGATGCTATAAGAAAAACTGCGAATAATACAATTTGCTAACTACTTCAAAGTACAAACGATACATCAATGTTAAAATATCAACGTTACAATCGAAACGCAATTTCTCAAAGTCGGTCCGTGTAATTCCCTCAACCAAGTTATTCAGTAGATATGTTGTTCAGCAGGCGCCGAACTTATCGCTTTACGGCGTCCGTAAACCTAGCTTAATGGGGGGTGGTGGGGTACATGAATTTTATACTCTCTTGAAGTTACAAGTTACATATTTACACGGCCATTTACATTTTACGAGATATTTCAGTTTACATTAAGGAGCTGAATGTGAAATGAGGTTATCTTTGGCATGATGAGGATACTGCCAATATTAAGGTTAGATGGATTACGATTTTTGATTGGAAAATTTTGACAGGTTGAATTGGTTGGTTGTCATCACAGCGTACTAAACACACAGAATAGGCATGATGACTGTAATTTTTTTTTGTTTATTATCGAAAGACCTTACATTTATGTAAACAATCCTCAAAGAATCACTTCATCTGGATCAATACCACCAGAGATATCACAATTTGAAATGCACATTTTTGGACTTGCCCAAAAACGCTCCATACAAAAGTGACAGCGATAGTGACGTCACTCTCGCTGTTTTTGTAAGGAGCGCGTAATAACTTTGTTCGACAGCTATATTAAATATTGCGTTTATGATAATGGTCTCCTAACATAATTCCTTCATAATAGTTTGGGTTACAAAAAGTGATATTGTTTTACAAAAATTTAACACATATGAAATGGACTTGCCCACCCAAGTTTGCAGGCCTATTGTAGCCTCATTTTGAAACGAATTTCGATTGTGGTTTTACAATAACATTTGAAATCAATTATTATTTATGGGGAACATAAAAAAACATGCAAAATCACTCATAGTCATCTACCCTATTGTCAGAGGCTCGATCCCCACACAGAACCATGCATGTGAGGAATATTTGTGTGTCTTTTTTGTCTGGACGTTAATGACAATCAATTATATTTTTAATTATTTTCCTTACAAATATCTAAGTTTCAGTAGCTGTTTTTAGCACCCTAGCCTCAGCTTGGTTAAAATTAAATTAAAATTCATTTATTTTCAGGTATCTTCTTAACCCATAATAGTTTGTGGCAACACATAAAGTAAGTAAAAGCTCAAATAACTATGTTACAGGACACTCATCATTTTATTATTTGCACATTGGGCAACACAGAGAAACTGCACACTGTCTTGAACATTATGGACGTAAAGCTCAAAATCCATTGAAGAACTTTGAGTGCTAGTTGTAACCTGATCTGCTAGCCAGCTAGCCTCAGTAGTTACACATGACGAAACAATTACAATTGCAATAACTTCAAAATTGGTCCTCTGAAACTTGAGCTGTAGGACAAATTCAACCAATTCCGCAGTCTTTAGCCAATTATTGGCACATCCTGTAATTAGGCAGACGAGATGACTCGCCCGTATCTAGGAAGCACAATATGCGCCTGAGTGCCACTTATGAATAATAGTCGTTAAACAAATGAGGGACTTAAAGCAAGGAAGAGAAATGAACTGTTTGTTTCGTAATAAGTAACAGTTAATTGAAGAACTGAGCTGATTCATTTAAAAGCTAAAATTCATTTCAAACGCGAAGTCTATATTTGTGTCTTACGTTTTCGACGTTGATAGCATGTGAAATAACAATTTACTTGTGTTTATTATTTAAACAAAAGAGACTTCGCTGCCACCGCTGAAATGCCCTGACGGATCGTTGGCTCATCAGCCGCAAGAGAAAGCCGACTTACTGGTTAACCTCTTTGCCGCCAACTCCTGCATCGATGACTGTGGTGCACAGCCGCCTATAGCCCCGAATTGCGGCACCACAATGCCTGATATTCGTATCAGGCAGTGTGACGTACGTGCGGAGCTGCAGTCACTCGATGTAAGGAAAGCCAGTGGACCTGACGGTATTCCAGCCGTAGTATTAAAAAAGTGTGCAGCGGAGTTGTCTCCAGTGTTGACTCGCCTGTACCGCCTCTCCTACACATCAGGCCTCGTGCCGCAGGCTTGGAAAGAGGCGAACGTTCAACCTGTTCCCAAAAAGGGGGACCGGTCAGACCCAGCCAATTACCGTCCAATAGCTGTAACCTCAGTACTTGCTAAGGTGTTTGAGCGGATTATTAATGCACAGCTCACCCGCTACCTAGAAGACCACTCGTTGATTCACGACCGCCAGTACGGCTTTAGGCCGAAACGGTCCACGGGTGATCTCCTAGCGTACGTAACGCATTTATGGGGTGAGGCTATGGACAAGCACGGCGAATCTTTGGCTGTCAGTCTTGACATTGCCAAGGCTTTTGACCGTGTCTGGCACCGTTCGCTTCTTTCCAAGCTTCCGGCATATGGACTGTCTCCTCGCCTTTGTGACTGGATCGCTGGATTTCTGGAGGGACGTAGGATCCGTGTCCTCTGTGACGGAAGTGAGTCGCGTTTCCTCCAGATTAATGCCGGGGTGCCGCAGGGTTCCGTCTTATCGCCGACTTTGTTTCTTCTGCATATCAATGACATGTTATCACTCGGTAACATTCATTGCTATGCGGACGACAGCACAGTCCACTCGCGTTATTTCGAGCGCCCTGTGGCAAAGCGAACCGATATCGAGGAGAAGAGGCGCTGTCTTGTCGTTGAGCTTGACGGAGTGCTGGACCGCATTTCTGAATGGGGAGAACGCAATCTTGTCGAGTTCAACGCCAAGAAAACACAGGTGTGCGCATTCAATGCCAAAACGTCGCCATTCCTTTCCCATCCCACTCTTCAGAACACCCCACTGCCAGTGAAAGATAGCCTTAACATCCTTGGCATGGATATTCGCAGCAACCTCAACCAACGGGACTACATCGAGAGCGTTATCAAAACAGCATCCCGTAAACTTGGAATCCTGAACAGAGTGAGACGATTCTTCACGCCTGAGCAGCTCTGTCTTTTGTATAAGACACAAGTTCGCTCTTGTGTGGAATATTGTTCTCATCTCTGGGACGGTTCCGCCAAGTATTTGCTAGAAGCTCTCGACAGGTTGCAGCGACGCGCTATCCGCATCATTGGTAGCCCAGAGGCAACTATGGCTCTGGAGCCTCTCCAACTGCGTAGAGACATTGCCAGGTTGAGTGTCCTCTACCGCCTTTACAACGGCGAATGCTCTGAAGAGTTGTTCCAACTGATCCCGTCCTCACCCTTCCACTCCCGCACCACACGCGCTGGTCTACGTCAACATCCACACACGATCCAGCGACTGTCGGCCCGCACCAAAAGGTTCGGTGATTCGTTCCTGTGTCGTGCTATCCAGACGTGGAACGCTCTTCCAGCGCATGTGTTTCCTTCTTCCTACAATCCCGGGTTTTTTAAGCGGGGCGTGAAAAGGCATTTATGCAGGCCTTCAAAATGAGATTGACCAGCAAAGTAGTTTTCAATTACTGTGCTTGTCAACCCCATATCTGGACCTCACGACTGCTTCCCATCAGGTGCAGTGAGGTCATCTTGAAGACCACTATAAAAAAAAAAAAAAAAAAAAAGATATCAGTTTTGATTCATTTACCGGAACGTTTGAATAAAAACTACCCCATACTAGTTTTTCGTTCACAAGTTCAACGCAAACAATTTATTTATTCTGATGTTGTTTACTAACTTTACCTTCAACAATGTAACCGTAAACAAGTATCACACAACTCGATTCCGCCAGTGGCCATTTCACCGATTCAATTTGGTGTTACATTTTATCCAACAGCGACTATTTTGGCAAAAAGCAATCTCGCATGCAAGAATTTTGGAACAATCTTCCTGTTAAAGGATGTGGGTTCGTGTCCTTATTACGTAAGGGATAGCATGTCATTCCTGCCTGCCCAAGTCACTTCTGAAGATAAGTGGCTAATCTACATATAATTGCGGCTCCTTGCTCAAGCACATCTATTCACGGATAAAATGCAAATGGCATGAATAAAATAACTCCATATTGCATTTGGTTATGAGAGTTTTTATTCGTTTTCGTACTTTATTAACTTTTCGAGTCGGCCACATTGCCGATTATAAGCATAAGAAGTCGGTTAGAGATTATTGGAGTCTGGATGATTGCTTCGATGAGAACGAAGTTTAAGAAATTATTTACGTTCACATGACCGAAATGGAGCAAAATATAGTAGAAGAGGTAACATTGTGTTCTCCAAATGATGATGTTACATGCATACATGCAGCGACTACAACTATGCCGGACCCATATCATGGCGCACTATGGGGCCTCCGTCGTACTTTTCAAAGTATGTCACAGAGGAGGTAGTAGGCATTATGTTACGAAAATATTGAGAACCTTATGTTTCACCTGATTCCGTCCACTGCTGGAAATAAGCAACGCCTTATTTTTTTATATACACCCCTGAATTTCCAGAGCTTGCGGTGTTTGCGGCCTGCAAATCTATCCTTGCTCCATCTTACGAATGGGCGTCACGCGCAGCTTTTTGTCACCAAATAGTCTCTATTTTAGATTTTTCTGTCCCAACAGCTATCAGTTACTCGTGGTATGTGCCCCGCCCAATGCCACTACAACTTCCACAATCGCTGGGCTACGTCAACAATTGAGATCGAGTAAGAACGTACTGTGACAAATACTTAGCAATGATCACTACTCAGTGAATAGGCATCAACTACTTTTTTGTAATCTCCAAGGAGACCTCGATCAATCTAATTTTGAGCAGCCGTGAGGTCCAAATTTGAGGTAAACAAGCATACTATGGTTACTACGAAGCTGGTTAATTTCATATTCAAACACGAACCATGAAAACAACTCTACTTCCAGTTTGAAAAGAACACCGTTTTATTACTGCTCGTAAAATAAACACCAACTTCAACTAAAATTTAACTTACATCTACTTTGAATGACAGGCTATTATAACGAGTAAAAGAATTTCACTTCAGCAAGTGCAGAATAATAAGAATTCCAGCAACATTTCAATGTCTGGCTCTGCAGTTGTTGTTGCCACAACTGGCGATTTGAAAAGTGCTTTTTCATTTCATTCAATTTAGCATCTGATTATTTTTTATTCAAAGAAATATTTCAATGAGCTTTCATTTTGAAGCGCAAACTGGAATAAATGGCAACAGAAAGAACGAACTTGGAAAGAACAAAGGATACAAAAACAGTTTATTTGAGGCTCTGGCCATAATGAGAGCGTCGTGGCCCAGTGGTTGAACAGTCTGACTAGATATGTGTACTGAGTCACGAGTTCAAATCTGGCCGAAACATCATGGTCACTGTACAATTTGCGCCTATGGAGAACAACGATACAAAACCCAAATTAGGACAGGTCAGGTGAGCTTCTGAATATTCCGTTCACCATAACGTAACTATTAAATTACATAACTCGTATATCATCATAGTGTCTCTCACATGCTGACACATGTAAGCAGTTGTCATCCCCCATAAAAAGACTTAGAGCATCAGAATCCTACGCATGGACAAAATCTATATTAAAAGGTGTAGTGGCCAGGTGACCAATTCTTTCCTTACATTCGCGCTCAAAGCACAACAAAAGCGCACCATTATTTGGCTTGTTAGTTGTTCATATAAGCGTCCCACTCAAGAAAGCTCTAAATTTCCGAGTTAAAGCTATTGTTCTCTAAGCTAACTTCCATCCCGTTAAAACGCAAACCGGCACGCTCGAATTAGCGGAATAAACACCGGCTGTGCATTATTCATATCGGAGCATTCTGGCGTCCCGACTATTCCCGACATTCGTTACGTATGTGAGAACAGGCCTAGACAAGCACTGAGAGCATAGGGATAGCGAGAGCGACAAAAGTAAAGACAAAAAGTTTGAGAAAAGCTTAAGAAATTACAACCAAATTCTTATTTTTATTTATTTTCTTCAATTTGGATAGACCAGCATTTGACCGCGATCTCACCTGATGGAAGGCAACGATGCGGTCTACGATGAAGCATGCTTGTCTTCCAACTTCTAATTTATATGATTATCACCACAGTAGCCGCGAGTCCGAACCCCGTATGAATGAATATGCTGGATTGTAGTGGTCTGAGTTTTGCTAATGTATACTAAGTATGGATTTAAAAAAATCTTAATTCTTATAGTACAAGCTTTGCTAAGTTTGAGGCTAAAAGCTGCTGTTTGACAGCAGCTTTTAGGTTATGTCAGCATGACGTAAACTGACTATAATACATAGGCCTTTCCCATAGATAATATCATAAGCCTATCTATATCAGTTCACTGCTGGACGTGAGCCTCCATCCTCAGCTTGATCATGGAAGCATCCATGATCTGCCAGCAACTTTTTGTAAATTGACACTTCTACCTCCATCGAATGAAAATAGCGAAGAAAATCGA
This sequence comes from Udea ferrugalis, assembly GCA_950022985.1. Lineage (NCBI taxonomy): Eukaryota > Metazoa > Arthropoda > Insecta > Lepidoptera > Crambidae > Udea > Udea ferrugalis. Next base: position 4,964,329 of record OX465521.1, read on the forward strand.
ACAAAATAATCAAATTACTTTCATATCTCGTTTCAATATTTTTAATAATTACAAACCAGAGAATTATATTTATTTACTTTTGATTATATCGCTGTTATCAAAATCTGCAACAAAACAATTTTAATTAAAAATCATGTAGAACAACAATGTCAATAAAATCTCGTGTCCAGGCGAAGTGAATTTAGGATTTGGGGAAGTGCGGGATAACGGGAATAACAAAGTTTCGGCGTTAGCTCCTAATTGTTGCTATGTAACTTGGTGCAAGCAAACACGCGGGTACGGGCAACAGGAAAGCCACGATTACTTCCTTATTCCTAACTTCCCCTATTAAAAACAAATAAAATACTTAATTATGGAGAGAAAGAGCTGTGCTCGGAGTTTAAGGACAGTAATTTCGTAATTAAATAGAGAACTAAGGTTATTGACACAGCTCTCAGAATTAGGAAGCGAAGTGGCAGTGGGCTAAGCACAAATGCCGTAAAAGTTATAATCAATAGGGTAAGCACTTAATAAGTAAATACTGTTTTTTGGTACACATAGGCGTCACGCCACAGATGTGTTCCTTGCTTTTCAGAAAGAAATGACCCTTTTTTGTGTTTTTCTAAATAAGTCAGCGGACTTATTTGGACAATATGTTAGTAAGGTATAACTTCTCTATTATTTAACTTGAGGCTATACGTTATGCAAGAAAAACACAAAAAAGGCACAAGACGCTTCTTGTAAAGGTAAATGAAAATAAAAAACCGAAATACAATTATTTGACAAAATTACAGTTTAAACTTTATCAGCAAAGATAGATATCTTCCGGGGCAGCATCAGGGTGAAATATGGAGTAATTTGTTACTCAAAAAAGCAATTCTCCGGATCCAAAGTTGTCCCCGTGAGGTATTAATTTCGCAAGCCCGCAATAAATCCGGCAGGCAGGTCTGAAATTCATGACTTTGTAAATGTGTAAATTTCCTTTGGTCCAATGTTCCCTGATCTACTTTTTTTCAGTCTGTTTTAGTTCCGACATTTTGTAATGTCGAAATTAAATTCTTCCTTTCAGAATTGTCATGGGAATCGGAAACAAAGGAATATACAATTAGCCCGGGAAATTCCTATTTGTTTGAAATGCTATTGCAGAATGGTTTTAATTATTTATTCGGCTGGAAAGCTTAAGCGAAGTCAGAATTTAACCGTTCAGTACCTACCTACAAAATTAATACACTGTGGTAATTAGCAGATTAAAAATGCCAATTATGGATACTTCAGCAAAGATAAGGAAGTAACAGAGGGGTAACTAGTAATCAAAATTGCTTTCTACTAAGTTCAGTTTTTTTAAAGATTTATCTAATTATGAGAGTATAAATAAATAATAAATAAATTACAACTCGCAGACTATAAAATGAACGTCGAATTTCCGTTTTTTATTAAAGGTCAATTTGATAGATTCAGAAGCAGCCTATATAATAAAATGGATGTAATAATGTAACAACATTGTAAATAAAAGAAAATATAAAACCGCGAGTAGAATTCGCAAACTTGTTTTATTCCAATTATTCACCAACTTGGTATTTCTATAGCTCATTTTAGTAATAGCTGTTTATAACCATTCAAATTCCGACCGAAACTAAACAAAAGTAATTTGTGAAGTTAGCAGGTAAAGGCTATAAACCGTTGTATCCCAGCCTAAAAATTAGTTCGTGCTCTAATAAAGTGCGTAAGTTAAAGTGAAATTTGCATAATAACAGGTCCTATTCAGCCGCCGGCTCACGGCTTACTGTTACTTAGTGTGGCCGATTCTTAATTAACGGAGTAGGTTAATTTTAAGGAAGGTTCTGGAGGTTCTATGCCACTGGGACGCCTTGTGTACGCAAGCTGTTGCGGCGAGCAAACTGCGAGGAACGAGAGAAAGATGTATGTTAAGCTGAAGGGTATCAACGTCTCTACTTCAACATTAATTTGCATGTAGAGTTTTGCATTGCCGACAACGATTTTTTCTTGTCCGAAGGTGGACTGGTAGATAATGATTTTGGCATTTAAGTACGCCTTTTGTACTAGTTTGAGCTTTAACATTAAAAAAAATACTGCTCATGCTGTAAACAGATAGATTTATCACGAATTCGTACATTTCCTGAAAATTCCAACCAAATATATAAAGCAAATTATGAAAAAAAAACCACCTCTTTTAAATTTTCGCAAATCAGTGTCTGGGTAAAACAGGGCCGCAGGGCAGGACAGTGGCGCGAAATAGGCGAGTTTATTAAATACGGGGCGGGGGCGCGAAGCACGGGCGGCGGACAGGCTTCATAATCAAAGTTGGCAAAGGGCGGCGAAGCCAGTGCCCCGCTGGTTTTTAAGCTCGCTCCTCCGTACGTTGAAATTTAACGTAATATGACATTATTATGTGTACGTGCATGCTAATAACTTCAAACTTTTGGTTCCTTATTCTCTTTATTAGGAGAGTGTGTCCATGAAATACACACATCAAAAGTGTCTAGGGATATCTCAAGCATTTTCATACAAAGTATAGCTATTGGGGAGGCTGTAAAAATTAAAATATTGATACCAACGTAGAAATTTTTAGGACACAGGAACTGCTATACTGCCGTCTATAACCTTAAAGGCCGCTTAGTGACATTTGACCATTTTTCACTTTTGAATATGGAAATGTTTAAAAAAAAAAGCTCTATCGATCTGTCTAAGAACGGTTATTCTATCTTTTACCGTTTCCAAGATATTTTTTTTATAAAAGCCGCTTTATACAGAAATAATATATTTTACATCGCTTAAAGGTGGCAAAACAGCTAAACAAGATTAGAAGGTAGCTAAATTACTTTAACGTTTGGATCGACTGAACAATTTGACTATCAATGCTTAGCTAAAAAACAGTTCTAAGTTCGCAATAAGTTAGAAGGCAGCAACGTATTTTTAGCCGCTTTCTAGCTTGGTTAAGTTGAGGTGTAATATACCTTGCATAAATAAACTGAAAGCGGCAAAGCTCTTTTAAATATCTTGAAGGCAGTAAGAATCATTTAGCGGCCTTCAAGCATTGCATTTTTTCTACTTTTACATTAAATAAACTAATTTAGAAATCCATGTTAGTCCGTACGCAAAGTAAAATACATATTTTTTACAAAGCTTTGCTTAGCAAAAAAACCGCTTAATATCAGTACATCTCTAAAAAGCGGCAAACTCACAAGCCCCCGGGCGGTGCGGGTTGTGGCTGTTTAGTGCAAAATAAATTACACACGGAGGAGGAAGTTCGTTGATGTAGCGTTTCCCGCTAAAATCGTCACTAGTCATGGCGGGAAGGTTTCCAAGGTACGTATTATATTTTATTTACGAAAATATTTCAAAAAATCTGTAATTATTTTTGTTTACTGCGAAATTGTATCGAGCATTGACAAGAAGCCGACTTGCGTCAAGCTAGCCACTATGAATTGAGAACTGAATGCAGTCGAACAATGTTTTTCGTTCCTACGTCAGATTGGTGTATTTCGCTAATGTACTACAGGAAGGAGACACTGTACCTGATGATGATGCTATCCTAGCCAATTTCGGCTACGGCGACCGCTTTACTTGGCTGTGGCTGCCATTCGTGGGATTGCATGTGGCTTGTGTAGCCAATCTTATTGCTGAAGAACCTCGCACACTGCTGGCATGTGAGCACACGTTGAAAATAGTTATAATTGATCGCCTTAGGTGGTCGGGCTTTCAATTTGTCGCGTTTGGCATTAAAATCAGCGCACCGTCGGATCTCGAAACAGTGGACCTTGACTTTGACCAAACACCTCCATTCGGACCGTTTGGCCGCCTGCTGCTCCCACCGCGAGGGGTCTATGCCACAGTTCTTCATGTGGCGCTTAAAGCACATGTTTATACCTGAAAAGTTGTCCGCCATGCTTTCGCTTGCCTTCGTCAAGTTCTGAGTAGAAGATGCGCTTAGCCACTTGCTGCTCCGTCATACGTACATACACACACACATAATACATGTTGCATGAGTCAATGCCACCCAAATTGGCTCTTCGCAAGCACTTCGGTATTCCATACATAGTCAGACCACCGAATGTTTGATAATTTTAAAGCTAAGGTGAAAACAATCAATCATTCGGATGTGCAGGCGGTATACAGTCTACATTTCAGCAGATTATAAAATGAATGTTAAGCAGAACAACTGCCATGTAGACCGAGATCTTGGTGGCCAGTTTAACATCCTGGGAGCGGAAGACCTTGATTTCCAGCTTACTGAATGCTGCAGCTGTGGCATTAAATCTGCTGTTTATCTCAGCATCAAGGTCACACTTGGATGTTACTGTGCTCCCCAGGTAGCGAAACTTATCAACTTTCCTCAGCTCGTCCTCACCAACTTTTATATTCAGCGCCTCGTCATCGTGCATGTCTAGGAACATCACTTCCGTCTTGTCGATGCTGATTTCTAGGCCGAATTTACGGCAAAGCTTTTGAAAATAGGACAAGAGCTGCTGCAAGCCCGTTGAGGATTCAGCCACAAAACACAAATCGGTGTACATGAACTTCGTTACTATAGTGAACGACACCTCTGTGGAGGCCCTGAGCCTTGATAAGATGAGTTTGAAAAGGCCATCGGAACGGAAATGAATACGGATTCCTTTTGAAGAAATATGCAAGATCTCTGACTGCAACTGCAAAGTAAAGCGCGAGCAGTGTGGGCGCCAAACCGCACCCTTGCTTCACCCCACAGGTAACAGGAAAGAAGTGAGACTGTTCGCCGCTGACAGCTACACAACACTCCATGTCATCATGCAGGAGCATGAGTAGCCTTACAAACGTCTCAGTGCATCCCAATATTTCCAACACCAGCCACAGTGCTTCTCGAGGCACACTGTCAAACGCTTTCTCCAGGTCTACGAAGCAGAGATACAATAAGCGACCTGTTCTCTTGTTTTTTTCTTGGAGTTGGCGCACTGAAAAGACGGCTTCACAGGTGCCTCGTTCTGGTCAAAAGTCAAACTGCGTCTCTTTCAAGAGCTTTTCTGAGAGTTCTAAAAGGCGGTTCAAAATTATTCTGTCAAAGACTTTTCCGGGGACTGATAAAAGCGAAATACCACGGTACGAGTTACAGTCAGATCGATCTCCCTTGCTCTTATATAGAGCACTAATGCGAGAAACTTTGAAAGTTGAGGGGACCTGTTTTTTCTCCCACATAAGAGCAAATAATCTCCATACAGCCGAGTGCAACCGTTAAGGAAGAGAACGTACGTGTTCCTAGTCAGTTGATCGGGCCACATTAAGCAGAGTGTTGAAATGTTCAGCCCATTGCTCGAGGATTTCCTCCTTGCTTTTCAGAAGGCCTTGACCATTTGCTAGTTATAAAGGCGCTCTTGCAACAGAAGTCGTACTTTTCGTGTCAGCGAGGCACTGCTAGTGACGAGCCCTCTGCTGCCACCATTTGTCTTTTCACTCCCTTGTTATTTGACTCAGCTCCAGGTCACTTTGCCGTATCTCTTCGGTACCTGAGCTATAGCGCGCTTGAGGAGTTTCCGACGTGTGCCTATTACACCAGTTAGAACGCTATCATTTTCATCAAACCAATCCTCGTTTTTACACATTTTTAGACCCAAAGCAGATTTAGAGGTGTTTAAAATATGAGAAGATTGAAACCGCCAGGCGTTTTCAATATCCCCGCTCTCAGTACTTGTAGTACTAAGTGCTCTCGTTAGTCACTTAGTTGGTGGTCTTAACTAAGTAGACTAACCCACTTATTCATACAAAACTTAAACATTTCTTCAACATCACGTTAACCCTTGTTCTTTAGCGTTGGGTTCGTTTTTATGAATAACGGGGTAAGGACTTACTTAGTTTTGAATTCGAAATGGATTTTTTGTGCTTTTTTACATTTGTGTTTTTAGTTGATTCTGTTTCTAATTACAGTGAATGAGAACATGTCAAATGATCATAATTTAAGTGACAGTGTATTTTTTGGCTGAACTTGTTACATTTTTAACGATTTGTAATATAATTTTGTGCAATTTTTGGTGTAACTGCTCAAGTTTTTGATGTCTTTTTGGAGTTTCATGGTAATAAATTGACCTTTTTTTGTAAAATGTTTGCGTTATTTTGTAAGTTAGCGTATACTTTGTAGGATTTGAAAGAAACTTATGGTGATCATGCTAGCCTAAATAGCAGTTATATGAAATGGATTGATAATTTACCGCTTTTCAGCTATGCACAACTGTATCAAAAGTTATGATGAAACAAAAGTAGAGCAGTTAAACCACATCAACTTAGCTAGAAGGCGGCTTTGTGTAGTTAGCCGCTTTATTGTTATGAGTAAGATCAATATAAAATTGTTCAGTTCTAAGTTTAAAATACGCTAAAATTAAAACTGCTTTATAGCTACGTAAATGTTGCTGTTTTTTAAAAATCGATTAAATGTAAAGCAGTTAAAACCTTTTAGCCGCTTTTAAATTTTGTACACTTGAAGTTTTTTTCAAAAGTTTCCCAAGACGGAAGGAAAATATGTGTTTTGTTTAAAGAGTATCAACATCTGTCTGAATTTATCAATTTCATGTGAAAGTAGATGAAAAAACCTTTCTTTTGGTGTATGACACACATTACTCTCCATTTTAGTTAAAGAGTGGCATCGGTTTGAAAATTTTGCCGCTTATTTCCTCAATAACTCAAAAGTAGTTTTTGTCACTAAGCGGCCTTTAAGCTTATAGACGGCAGTATATCTGCCCTTTCAGATTGTATAAAGAAATTCATTGTGGTAGCATTATTGTACAATCGTAAGGACGTTAAAAAAAAGACAGATTTTTCTTTTAAAAGGTTTCAAAATTTTAGCAAAATCAAAGATATTAGATAATGCTCAGCATTATCTTAGAATAACGCGAGGACAGAGGCATAAGATAAAGGTTAAGAATATTACAAATAAAACGTATGATTTTGCTAAAATTTTGAAACCTTTTAGAAGAAAAATCTGTCTTTTTTTTAACGTCCTTACGATTGTACAATAATGCTACCACAATGAATTTCTTTATACAATCTGAAAGGGCAGATATAGCAGTTCCTGTGTCCTAAAAATTTCTACGTTGGTATCAATATTTTAATTTTTACAGCCTCTCCAATAGCTATACTTTGTATGAAAATGCTTGAGATATCCCTAGACACTTTTGATGTGTGTATGTACCTACTCAAAAGCCATGAAAATATTGAAGTAGCGTAAGTATTACTTAAAATTTCAAAGCCTTGTTTATTTCAGATTTTGTGCCCACTTATTTTCAAATTACGATAAAATAAAACTACTAGGTCGATGTTGTCCCGCAATGTGACTGTAAACTACTAACCCCCTTATTCCTAAACACTTGAACACCGCTTTAACAACACATTATCTTTTGTATCGCTTTGTCTCTTTCATTCTTGTTGCTGCCGCCATTTGCGAGTAAGTGACAAAACACGTCAATTGCCTTAACTCTGCTTAAGCGTTGCATTCGTTTTTATGAATAAGGGGCTTACTGTATGTTTAAAACTGAAACTGACACCTCCTCTTGTAAGGGTTTGAACTTTGAAAGTGACGATGTCAATTTATGAAAAACGCAACTTACGTAACGTCATTGTAATTTCGATTATTCAAAACAGCTTTACTACCTATCCTAGTATTCCTTACGTGTCACATTTACACATTAACATAATAAGTTGTCTCATAAGCTGAGATATTAATTACCTACTAAAAAAAATATACTTCTCTGTCAAAAAAATTGGAAATTAATACTCTACTGTCAAAAAAATAGGAATACCTTGGTTTTGGTACTATTGCTACCCAAAAACCGAGCATTTCAGAAGCTCGAAAATTGCCAAGTTTATTACATGGAAGGGGAGGCGGCGCGTATTATAAAAGCTCATAGTCAAAGTTGCCAGAACCTGATTGCAGAGGAAAATATTTTCTTCTTAGTGGATGAAATTTTACTTAATAATAACTACTGGTTTACTTGCTGGCCAGAACTTAGGTTTGAACTTTTTGAAACTTTTATCATTAATGCACTTATTCCGTTATTTCTTTCACATGAGTACTGCCGTTTTATTCCCTGATGGTGATGATGATGATGGCTTTGACAGCTTAACCGGACTGTAGGTAGGAACCTACAGTCCTACCAACAGTCCGGTTAAGCTGTCAGATGTGCTCTGTGCGCAGAGGGCTTTGACAGCCCTGGCCCTAATGTATTTATATTTTTTACCAAAAAAACACATGTTGATTTATTAACTCGGCATGGTAAGCTAAATCCAAAGCCAAATGGAGTTTCAACGCCGATTTTGACACAAACTTAAACTAAATACTTACTTAGATTTTAAGTAAAATCTTCCCTAAACTAGGAACATACCGTAGATTCCACAAATCCTCATTCATGTCGTACATAAATTAAACAAAGCTTTGAAGCGAAAAATAAGTTGATTTAAAAAAATACTGAAATAAAAAAATGCACAGGAATCCTGATACAGGAATTTTAGTTTTTAACGAATATTCTAAACCACGTGGTATATAGGAGTAAAAGCTCAAAGGAAAATCGTTGTGTATTTTGGTAGAGAACATTTTTTTAGGCTTTATATCAAATAAAAAACGAAACACTTGCAATTTACTGCAATCAATGTTTAATCAATATTTACAAAGCTATGGACTGAACAAAACTGTAGGCAAAAATTCTAAATAATCACTTAAAAGATGTTAAAATGTTCTTGGGACACTTTGGCAACATTGCATTATACAAGTAATAAATTTCCCCCACCCCACTGTACTAATCACCTATTTTAATTCATCAGGGATCACGCAATTAGTGTGGCATCTGCGGTCGCAGATGGGATTCGAACCCGGCCCCTCTTGCAGTAAGGATAATGCAAAAAATAGCCATTTGTTTTGGCTACCCCTTATCATCGGTCATAATCATTAATCATTTTTGGAAGAAATTTAACTATATTTCTCTAGTCACCCTAAGGGTAGATCAGAATGTATTAAATAAGCAATTTTGTAAGTGCAACAGTGAGTCCTAATATAATATGACCTAGCGTAGCACTAATTAAAAAATCTGCAGACAGAAATTGAAAACCATTTGGTAATTTTATATTTCAAAAATTTAGTCCCGAATATTTAGCCAAGTTTTTTGCTTTCTTTCATAAATAGGCATTTGCGAGTTTTCTTCGTTTCAGATTTAACTAAGTTGGTGACACATAAAGTTTATAAATAGATTTCAATTGTTCAATCGCTTTGAGTATGTCTGGGAATCGAATAAATAAATTGTATGCAAACAAACAAGAAGCACAAATGCTAATCCTTATATTTTAACTATCATAGAAATAACTACTAAGTTTGCAGCGCAAATTATAGCAAATGAAATTACAGTTATCAGGAAGCTGTGTTTACAACATAATCATCCTGGGCACGGCCTCATCTGTTCTATGATAATTACAACTAATTACTATACAGGGTAAGTGGAATTTGCCTTTGCTCTGCACAGTATCTCGATATGTATCTAGTTATACAGGGCGTGTTTGAGAGTCGAAGTCGGCAAAATCTGCTATAGCCCTGAGCTTGTGTGGTTTAAGATCTTATCTTTGACAAGGTCTAGCTTGAGGATAGATAAAACTAGATATCGGGCTAGGTGGGCTGAGGTAGAAGTGAGTGGCTGAGAAAATTGACGCGGAAGTCAGTAAGTAACCTGTAGAGGGTAGAAATACGTCATTTTATACTCGTAGCATTTAAAAAAAACTAGTTGATTATCATATTTATTTTATCTGAGTTATAAATGTCTGTTCTAAATACAAGATCTAGAGTTTCTAATCGCATCGTTAACCCCCATTGACCTTTAATGCACTGCAAACTAAGTCAATACTAAGTTTGTATAACTTTGTTTAAAGGTCTGTTCTTTGAATAAAGAAATAAGACATTCTGAATTACATTGCAAACGCACAGTATCAACAACAGCTGGTAATGTAATACCTATAATAAACAATTGTGAAAAACAAACGCCAGAGCGCGGCCCTTGGCTAAACTGACAAAAATTTTCATAAAACGTTCTACAGAAGCTTTAAACAGCAACCGTTTAAACAATAGCAAGCTATTTTGCAACTACCAATCCCGTCCACCACTATCTAGGAGAAGACCTAAGAGAAATCTTTCATATGGGTTCTGTAATTTTCGAGGCGAGCACTAAATTGAACTTAAGATCCTCGCAACTTCACAACGGAAGTACGCCACCGTAGTATCGTCTAATAACAACCAACAACAAACTCTGTAGCGCGTCAAAAGCACAGTCCTTTCCAACTTAGTTGCCTGACAAAAATGTTTGAAGGACCTTTAAACACGATAGTTACTAACAAGAGGGGTTATTATGGCTAGTAATTGCCTGATAAATCGCAATCTAATAACCTCATTTTCGCTGATAGCTTTTTTGTATATTTGTTGAAAGCAGGCACTAAATTGAAGAAGTAAATTGAGTCATCTATGAGATCGAATAGGTCAGCAGAACATCAATTGACGAAGACTGATCTTCCGAATATAGATACTAGCACGAGGTCGCAGATTCACAACGAAAGTACCTGACAAAAATGTTTAAAAGAATCCTTGCCAGCTTCAGTGTTTCCCGAAGAGTACAAGTAATTTAGGAGTCTTCAAGCGAAGAGTGAACAGGTTTCTTCTAGACAAGCATGCTCCATCGTAGATCGCATCGTCGCTTTACATCAGGTGAGATCGCGGATCGCTGGTCAATCCAACTTTAAAAAAAAGCTTCAATTTTATTATTTATTTAGGTTATTACGGCTAATAATTTCCCGCTAATTAGCAATCCCATCCACCTCAGCAGCTGGCGAGTGGGCCGCTTGCACATTTTAATGCTTTTATCAAGTCGACTCATTGCTCCTGTAATCTCTACGGGGCGTCGTTGGGGGGATACGCACAGGCCACGAGTTGTGACAGCAGCAAGACACTTTTTTTTAAATCCTAGTTCTGTACCATACGCTTCAAACTTTGAATAAATTTACGATAAACATCTCATTAGAGCCAAAATATTAAAAAAATAATAACGATATTATACCTACCTAATGTATGTACATTAGAATATTCAGAAGATCTAGAATGCTGAAAATGTCCTTGACTGATCTTCCTAATATAGGTACTAGCACCAAGTCGCAAGTTTACAACAAACTACAACCTACTACCTGTAATTTTTTTTGAAAAAGCTTTAATGGCCATAGTTGGTGAGTACCTACGAGGGGTTATTACGGCTAATAATTTCCCGCTAATTAGCAATCCCATCCACCTCAGCAGCTGGCGAGTGGGCCGCTTGCACATTTTAATGCTTTTATCAAGTCGACTCGTTGCTCCTGTAATCTCTACGGGGCGTCGTTGGGGGATACGCACAGACTATGACAGCAGCAAGACACTTTTCTTTTAAATAGGACGTTGTTAATGAATCTATGATAAACATCTCATTAGAGCCAAAGAATAAAAAATAATGACGATATATATTATGATGAAATATAGAATATTAAAAAGATCTAGGATGCTGAAGATGCAGCTCCGCCTTTCCCCCGGAGGGCGAGATGTCCGTAAACTGGATTCCCCTCGAAGAAGAAAAATAAGGTTTGAAAACCAGAAAAAGACATTTGGTCATATTTGGCATCAGGCGGGAATCGAGCCCGCACTGTGCTGTGTTCGGTAGCACAGTGGTTAGTGCAGTAGCCCGGTGAAAATGCTAAAACAATAATAAACATAAAAAAATGATTGTTTGTTGTCACCTACGATTGTATTTCCTTGCTGCACAATAAAGAAGTATATATTTATTGCTGCCTTATTTCTAGATTTTCTGGTTGCGATTGAAGTCCATAGATAACCCCTGAACTAATATCTGAATGAAGGAGTGGGGTTGGTTTTTTAATCAAAAATGGGTTTGCGTTTGACCACAGTCTCGCCAGCTAGCTTAGCTTGGTTAGCTTGAATAGCAAAAAAAACCTATATAAAGCTAGCAAAAACAAAGTTCTACAAGCGTAGCGTCCGTCTGTAGCGCGTTATCATAGCCACCCAGACTCTGCTCCCTTAAAGCCATATTTCATACATTTCCCGTTCCTGTTAGCATAATGAGGGTATCGTGATCTCCCGAAGCAAATGCGCTGAAGCACCACGTGGGCGTCGCTTGATTAGGCTTTATAACACCAGCACTTAGCGCAGCGGCTTGAAAAATAAACGTATTGATTGGAAGCGAAACTGCAAGAGTGGTTTTTGTTAAGAGAGCTGCTTCGAAAGCGCTGTGTATTTTTAACACAAATGTAAATCGCGTGTGGACTTTTTTCTGTATTTAAAGTAAATTATATACCAGGTGTTTCTACTTAGGACTGGGTGTTTGTACCACCACATCGACAGTTATACAAAACACTGTTGTTGTTCAATCTACTTGTGTAAGTAATGAAAGATAATGTCTGAAAAATTCTAACATCAATAAAAAATGTGTTTCTCAAAAGTAATAAAGAATAAACAAAACCTTATTGGCCGACACATGTGTTGATCGCTACTCACGATGTAGCCCAAAATAAAATGGACCTCACTCAGAACTGCTATCCCGCGAAGTCCATAGAACTTAAAGTGTCAAATATACTTGTAAGAGCTTCTCAACATCTATTCCGCGGTCTCAATAAAGAATTAAATTAAATCTGTAACATAAGCTTTCTGACAATTGAATTGCTTGCGAAATCATATATCTTCTTACCCTATCAACTGAATCCCTTCTTGAGAAGTGGTCGAGGCGGAACAAATAACAAAAGTTGTGTCGCAACTGTTTCAAAGTCACCGCCGCTCAGCGATCCCTCGGCGGGCGCCTCACACACGTGCCGCCAACCTCCGAGTTTTACGATTGATCGGTCTTTTCTGATTTTTACAGATTTCTGTTTAAAACTTCTTGGTCTGCTAGCATATATACAATAACTTTTTCGGGAATGTATACCTCTCTCATGATATTGTGGATAGGGCTGCGACCGCGATAGGCTTGTTATTTTTTTAAGTAATCTAGTTGCTGCCAAATATTAATGCTTTCTTTGAGTTTATTCTGCTGTCGGAATCATATTTCTTCTTTTCTGTGAATCATGAATCCCTTCTTGAGAAGTGGCCGAGGCGGAACAAATAACAAAAGTTGAGTCGCAACTGTTTCAAAGTCAACGCCGCTCGGCGATCCCTCGGCGGGCGCCTCACACACGTGCCGCCAACCTCCGAGTTTTACGATTGATCGGTCTTTTCTGATTTTTACAGATTTCTGTTTAAAACTTCTTGGGAATGTATACCTCTCCAGTGATATTGTGGATAGGGTGGTGACCGCAAGAGGCTTATGTTTTTTTCAATCTAAATAAATCTAATCTAAAGCTGATTAAGCAAAAGCAAGATTTCTTTAAAAAAAGAAACACAACAAATTAATGCTATCTTCGAACTTATTCTGCTGTTGGAGGCATACGAGTATTTCTTCCTTTCCTGTATATCACTGAATATTCGTGAGAAGTGGCCGAGGCGGAACAAAAGTTGTGAGTCGCAATGGTTTCAATCAAAGTCACCTCGGCGTGTGCCTCACCCACGTGCTTAGTTGGAGTTTTACAATTCATCGGTGTTTTCTGATTTTTACAGATTTCTGTTGCAAACATCTTGGTCTGTTGGCGAATAATTTTTGTAAGGAAAACTTTACGTAAGTTCTTAAGCTGTGGATAGGAAGGCGACAGCTCGATATCAACGCGAGACCACTCTCTAGTAGTATGTAATTTGTTTTTATATTCTTTTGTTTGCATTACCATTCGAAACCAACCTTCTGTTTTTTCCGGGTTCGCGATGTTCCAGAATGACCTTTTTTCCTCTTTTTCTATGATACAACTCTTAATGCTTTTTCAATTAACCACTCTCATGATATTGTTATTTAAGTCAAGAGGTAACAAGAGAGCTAATTTGCAGAAGAAATAAACCAAGGATTACCTAGTTATGGAAAATGTTTGCTTTGAACAGAAAATGCAATTGTAGTCAGCACAATGCGAAGTCCAAATATTACTAACAACTAGTAATAAGCTGTTACATCTCTATTCCAAGAAAGACTTTTACAAAAGAAATACCTATCGACAGCTTTTTGATATACATTCTTGCTGCTATTGGTACTAGAGCTCATAAATACGCTAAATACTTCAAAAAAGTACTCATTTCTTTTATCTCTCAAGAACCCTGACCCTTTCAGGATACAAGCAATTTAGTAATGCTGGACAAAACACAAAACCATTTCTAGGTGATCTCAAGGGCCTTTATCGCAAAACTGCTCACTCCACACAAGTGTCACTCCGCTTACAGCTGCCGTAATAGACCCTACGAATAGGTATATCGAGGGACTCACATTCGCACGCGACTTGAATACCAATCGGCCCACGGAGTGCATTTGTCTTTTTTCGCCGACTTTACGATTGTAATCCGGCGTTTACCGGCCGTAAAAGTCCGGATAGCCAGAATTAAATTGGGATCTTGACTTTATTGAGATACACTGCAATTACCTTTTTAAACGCAAATGAGTTAAGTTTTAATTCTATTACGCGTAGAGAGTTGTAAGCTCGAAACACGCAATACCTACTTCATCAGGCATTATTTATACCACTTTTAAATTCGAAAACCTACCCCTTCTCCTTTTTTGGTTATCTTATTGCAAGATAACCTTTTTTTCAACATAATTCACTTTTGTAGTGTTATTTTTGTTAAATTTTAACAATAAGTAGGTAACGAACTAAAAGCTTTGACACTTTTAGCTTCAAAAGTGTCTCATGTTACAATGATGCGAAAATAAAACAATAGATTTCAATATTTTCAGTCGGCTCTGATATTGTGCGTACTTTATTATTAACACAAAAGCTGTCTGTTTAATCAACCTTTTTTGGCCCCTGACCCATGAATAAAATGTTACATAGCCTTGCTTATCAATGGCTTTATTGAATAAACAAAAAATACATTATGTATTAAAACTCACTAACCCGAAAGATGATTGATTACACAATAAGACAAATGTATCATTACAAATGAGTACTGCTTGACATAGATTGTTTCTCATTTAAAATTCCAAAGTACATTAAGTACCCTAGGTAAATTTCCGTTCCAAGTGTTTCAGTATGCAAATTGGGCTAATAACAAGGACAGAGCTGTACGTTTGTCGACTACGCCACTTGACCCACTTGGGGAGCTTTTGTTAAGGGTGCAATGCACCGACGTTAATGAGAGTAAAAATATTTTTTGTATGAAATTTTAGTCGGTTTTTTGGTAGCAAAGAAGTGGGTAAATAACATTGTTGAGTTCATCGGTTATACCGAGAGAGTAGCCGTACTTAAACTACGTTTAAAAACAAACAAAATCCTTACCCTCGTACAGGCCTATGCACCCACAGCTAGTCACAGCGACGACGACTTGGAAGATTTTTATGATGTTCTCAACAGAGCTTGCGACGAGCAGCGTGGATCGTGGACCATAGTACTTGGTGACTTCAATGCCAAAATCGGCTCAAGACAATCCACCGATGATGAAGAAGTACTTGGGCCTCATGGTCTAGGAGATCGGAATGTTCGAGGAACCCGCTTGCTTTCGTTTGCCTTTGGACAGAGACTTAAGATTGCTAACAGCATATTTTTCAAGAAGCCACAGCGTCGCTGGACTTGGGTTTCGCCAGGTAATAGATATAAAAACGAAATCGATTACATAATGTCATCTGAATCTAGCATAATAAAAGATGTTAACGTCATTAATCAATTGAAATTTAGTTCAGATCACCGGCCTTTGAGAGCCAAACTAAGATTTAACTTTAAAATACTTAGATCAAAAATTTTTAAGAAACAAATTAAACCCCTAAATTATAATAGTCTCAGCAACAACAATGAACAATTTAATTTGCAACTATCTAACTATTTCCACAATTTAAAGGTGGACGAGCCCCATAATGTCGATATACAATACAATCAAATCGTATCGGGAATAAAAGCAGCATGTAACCAAATCAAACAAGAAACCCTGAAAAACACAAAACTTTCGGCTGAAACCAAGACATTAATTGACAAAAGGCTTAAAATGGAGATCGGCACCACAGAATTTAGAAGCATTGACAAGAAAGTCAAACATAGTATCAGGAACGACATTAGAAAGTACAATACGCACTTGGTTAAACTGGCTCTGGAAAATAATACATCATTGAGACACGCCAAACAAGGGAACGTTAAAGCAAAAACCTGGATTACAAGTCTACAGGATAGAAACGGAAGAAAGCATAGAAACCGCGACAAAATCACAGATATTTGTACAGAGTTCTACAAGTCATTGTATACAGACGACCAACACATTGATGACCAGTCCCATACTGTTGACACCTTCTGCTGTGGTGACGAGATTCCTCTAATAACCGACCACGAGGTTGACATTGCGATTAAGGGACTTAAATACAGCAAGAGTCCTGGGGAAGATTGTGTTACCGCGGAAATGTTGAAAATTGGCAAACCTACGTTGCGACCCTATCTTACTAAATTATTTAATGACATTTTAACTACAGGAACCATCCCGAAAATGTTTTGTCACTCTAACATTATTCTTTTGCACAAAAAGGGAGATCGCTCTGATATTAATAATTATAGACCAATTAGCCTTATATCACATATATACAAAATATTTATAAGAGTGATCCAAACAAGAATCTCCCACCAATTAGACCAACACCAACCACCAGAACAAGCCGGCTTTAGACCACAATTTTCCACCACGGATCACCTTCACACCTTAAATCAAATAATCGAAAAATTTAATGAATTTAATAAACCGTTGTATCTAGCCTTTGTCGATTATGCCAAGGCTTTCGACAGCATCACCCACTCCTCCATATTTGATGCACTAAACCGACAAGGAATACACCCTACTTATATAAACCTTCTTCGCGTTCTCTACCTTGATAGCACCGCAAACATAAAGCTTCATGTCCCAGGTCCAGTGTTTGATATTAAGAAAGGAGTGAAACAGGGAGACCCGTTATCCCCGAAACTTTTCACGAGCGCGCTGGAAGAGGTGTTTAGATCGCTGCCGAGTTCTTGGACAGGAAAAGGCGTTGATGTCGGAAGCAAAAAGCTCACTAATCTTCGCTTTGCTGACGATATCGTCCTGTTTGCAAACACATCCGTAGAGTTGGAAACGATGCTAGAAGAACTAAGCACGGCAAGCCTTGAAGTTGGACTAAAGATGAATAGGTCAAAAACACAGCTTATGACCAATAGCACAAAAAGTAAGGTAGTGGTAGATGGGCAGACCATACAATACGTGGATGAGTACATCTACTTGGGCCAGACAGTCTCCTTCGAAAACAGGCAGGAGAAGGAAATCGAGCGCCGCATCGAAAATGCCTGGAAGAGCTTCTGGTCCATGAAGGCGTATATGAAGGGAGACCTCCCTTTATCACTAAAACGCAAACTCATCGACGTTTGTATTCTGCCTATCCTTACTTACGGTGCACAGACATGGTCAATGACCGAAAATCAGAAGTCCAAACTCAAGGTTTGCCAACGAGCCATGGAGCGAAGTATTCTTGGCCTGAAAAGAATCGACAAAGTGAGAAACGCTACCATTCGATCCAAAACCGGTGTTGCTGATGTGGGCAAAAAGACAGCCAAACTCAAATGGGACTGGGCAGGCCATGTAGCCAGAATGGGTCCGGAAAGGTGGGCTGGGATCGTCTCTCAGTGGCAACCGGAAGACGGATATCGTCAAAGAGGTAGGCCGAAAAAGAGATGGCGAGACGACCTGGATAAATTTTGCCAAGAGTGGCGCACATTAGCTCAGGGAAGAGATCGCTGGAAAAATATGGGGGAGGCCTTTGCCCAGCAGTGGGACAGAATAGGCTAGGTAAAAAAAAAAAAAAAAGAAATTTTAGTCTTTAGATTAACATTTTTAACGATTAAAACACGCTTTTTGTTAATATTATTGCTTTTAATTATTAGAAATACCCAGATTGCTTCAAATGTGGCGACGAAAAGAGGTCTGCCCCGTTTACGTAACATAAAGATCCAAGTTCCTGACGACCACGAAAAATTTACCTTTTTTGAAAAAAAAAAATCGGTCTAGGAAGTAATCGGGAAACAACCAACAAAAATAATACGAATTGTACACCTCGTCCTTTCTAAGTCGGTTAAAGACACAAAGAACTGTCAAAATAATAACTAAACCCAGCAAATGTTCAAGAACTTAACAATTTGTCACAAAAGCACTGACAATTTAATTTATGACTGTCATTTCATCGCTTTTAACCAAAGAAAAATAATCCAAGTTGAAAACTAGCGTTTAAAATCTCTGCTGAAAGAAAAATGATTCTTTGCTTCTAAAATTTTTAATTTAAAACCGAACAAAGTTAAATCTTTTGGAAAATCCTCCAATTAAAACTCTCAGAGGAGCCTTTTCACCACATGGAGCTCAGATAAGAGAGGTAACTTAGGACAACTTTGCTCTCGAGCTGATTCCGAGTAGGGCTGCTACTTAGCGGCTAATTTTCTTCTTAAGAGGTTCACTGGCAACTCTTAATTTTCAAAAACACTTTTACAGTCACGAGTTCTTTAGCTTAGTATATCAGTATATCGTTGATTGGCTTCAAAAAGTATTTTCTAGATTTTAATTTCTTTTTTTTTATGTTTTAATATTTGATGATGAAGTTCGCTCTTTAAGATCGTCACCGTCATCATAATTGTATTCAGTCAAACAACGTGCACTGCCGGACATATACCTCCCCCATAAATTACTTCCAGGGTGCCACACGCTACGTCTGCTAACAAATGGTTTCTATTCCTGGCCTTCTTTCCTTTAACAGTATAACATAGCAAAAACATAGACTTATTCAATGATTCAATTTAATATGATAAATTTTAGTGAGCTATAAAATTAAGTAAGTAATTTTTAGTTTTAAGTTATAAGTCTGTTTACTCTTACATGTGGTGTTTACCAGTAAATAGTTCTTGTATTGAATTTCTTTATGTATAGTAAGTGCATGTATCAGTACAGAAAACTGTTGGTGGACCTAAATAAATAAAGAACATAAACAGTCATTCACTGTTCTGCCTTTGCGCCTCTAAAGTCAGTTTGATCTTTCCGTATACTCGTACATGCAACAATTGGCAACCCTATTCCCATCTACAGTCTACACCAAGTTTCTTAACTCAACATCCATCTTTCGGCGGAACTGTGAAATTTATCGCATGTCCACCGAGTTTGCGCTCATTGTTTACTTCAGAGTTTTATAACAAATGGTTCAGCCAAATGTCTACACATGGAACGAGGACATGACCAAGTTGTGAGGATATGGGAGAATTTGAAAGTAAACAGAAGTAGCATGTAGGTACTTAATTTCATTCAGGATTCAACATCCCTAAGACTTACCAAATTTTCCCTCATTTAAGAGAACTTTATCTTGAAATGCTGAGCTTATTAAATTTCTTGTTAAAAGGTTATTTTTGGAAATCACGTTAAAATGATCGATTAGTTTGAATAGTAATTTAAGTTGTGTATCTTATTTTTTGATTGCTATGTCTAGTCTTTTCAGATTCGACACTGTGAACATGCAGTGACTGCAATATGTGTAGTCTGTATATTTGGGAAAAGTAAACGTTTCTCTTAAAAACTTTATATGAAGATCAGTGGTATGGCGTACCAAACCGCAGTTAGGCAAACTGTTTATTTGACTTTGTTTCTGGCTCAATTGTGAACTTCCCTTTAATCTCTCCTTTTCCAATGTCATATTCATATTAAACATTTTTCCATTTTTGGCGGTTTCTAGTCTACATGACGCCGGTCGCTTACAATAAGTAAGTTTTTACTCACTACATAGTTCCGCTGATAACTTTGAAGTAATGACGTACCTGGAAAAGAAAACAATTGAAGTTAATACTAATCATTAAGAAAAATACAAATAAATAAAACCTCTTTCTTTAGCAAAGAAAGAGACGCGGCCTCGCAAGCATATTTTTAACAATAAGTGAAACAAACACAACTCGAATTAGAAAATCAAATTTATTCCGAGAAAAGTCTTTAAGGTTGAAAGACGTCTGTGTCAATTTTAAAAAAGAAAGCATAGACGATTGTATGCTTTCGCAATATACACTTGACTGTACCATATGTTCCTGAAACTGTTTTGTAGCGTTTATATGCAAGGGTCTGTCTACCTCAGTTTACACCATCGCAGCCATGGGTCTGCACGAGCTCTATTCCAAGGTACTAGGGGTTAAATTGCAATGGTGGTAAAAACACAGGCTATTAGGCGCACGGCCAAAATGTCTTCATCCAAAATACTTTGCTCTAATGTTCTGTTTCCTTGTTCGCCAGGAACTTGTTTATGTTTTGAAACTACAGATTTGGGAAACTGAAATTGGTTTTCGAGAAGGATATTTTAAGAAAAATCTGATTAAATTTCTTAAATGAATTCTGTTGAATGCGTCCTACTACGGTCCGCTACGCATGTGGCTGGTAAAGATATTCAAACTTGCAAAGGTACGAGTATTATGCAAAAGGTTTAAGACGCGACAACGAAGGAGAACCTACTTTCCGCTCTTAAGTTTATACATAGGTATATCTTACTCATAATTAATACCTTTGGTTTCATGAAATAAACTCGTTAGCAAGTAACATAACATTTTAAGACTGTTTTTTTCTGGTAAGATGCAGGTCCTGGTAAAGTAGGAAAAATAAGACTTCAAAATGATTCAAAATTTTTGAGTACTTTTTTGAGGAAGAGAAAAGGTAAAACTAGTATGTATTTGAAAGTTGCACAACTTTCCCGCATTCAAATAAAACATTTGTTTGCTTCAGTTCAGTTTTTAAATCTGAAGGTATTATTGAGAACCCTGTACCTTCGGGCAGATAAAACAATACAATAAATTTAAATCGTCTGACAATAAAAGAAACTACGTTCTACTATTACGGTAGAAAAGGTTATATACAAAATGGAGCAATCACCATATTTCACGAAACCCAATAACACCGCTATCCCAATAGTATTGTCCGAAGGATCACCGAGAGCAAACAGGTAATGTAACAGCTACAGGTTAGCTCGACAGACGATAGAAATGACTCCTCTGGCTAGGCTGAAAGAATTCAATTTTCATTGCAGCTAAGTACTATCACATCAGGTTATTTGTTCTACGGGATTTCAGGAGAGAATTATGTAGGTGAAGGGCTAGAAAGGTTGAAGTAGTCAGAGTTAATAACGTCAAAACAAATCAGATTAAGTATTCATTTCTAGGTTGAATGAATTGGAGTCATATTTGGATTCAATGAAACTGACAAACCCAAATTCGAGTGTAAGGTCCTTCACCAAGAATGGTCCTCAATATAAATAAATAAAAACTTAAATATAAATGAACCTAAAATTTTGTTTATATTCTGCCAGATGAAAACGTAAAGTCAATTAGGCTGCAGTTCGTTCTCTCCCATATGATTTTCATAATCTTAGTGACATTGATTTCTTCAAAAAAATAACTTTTGAAATAAAAAGACCACCCCTAGCTATATCTAGCCAAGTAGAACGAATGGGCAAAGAAACGTTGGCGATCTAGCAATTTGACGAACGCAACTATAGGTAATACAAGAGTAATCTACCAAGAAACCAGACCAGGTAACCACAGAGCCCCGTAAAGGACTTACCTGGGACAATAATTTAAAATCCCCGGATTAAAGTTAATAGCTGCAATCTACTGCCGACCACGGCGAACGGATTTTGTCGGCTTAGAAGGACCTAATATAACAGCTTTGTCTAGAAAATGCCATTTAGACTCGCCGTCCCGTCAATCTTCTGAGCGAAGGCGTCGCTAAGCTTTTTATATAAGTGTGTTGTACAAATACCAGAGTAGACATTTTAAAAAGCACGAATTTTTGATAGATAGATATTCTTTATTGTACAAAACATTACATTTCAAGCAGATAACACAACAACAATGAGAACAATGTACAATTTAGGCTTTATTTGGTAACTTATAAAATTATAATCTTTCTTTCTTTATTCCAGGGGGTTAGCTACTTTTTTGCTGTCGCGGTAAGTCGCAGATCAGTGGCGTGGTGAACGCCATCACTCCAGGTTGCTAGGTAGGACTTCCACTGCGATGCTATGCCTGGCACAGACTCGTGGTTGTTTCATATTCCTTCTAATTCACAGTAGTTTGACAAGTACATACGCCTTTAGACTTAAATTACCCATCTTAGTAGCGAAATCGCGTATCAGCTTTTGCTTTCCTTTCCAAGACTCGAACCCACGACTACTGAGTTACTGCAGACAAATGCAGTAAGTATTACAATGTGTCGCCAATGCCTTCAACAGATCATCGACCTTCTTAATCTCTGGTTATACACGTGCTTGTGATCCATTGACTATGTATGTTTATCATTGCCCGATTATGACTAAACTTAAAACATTTACATTTTAAAATATTATAATTTACTAGACTAGGTAAGTGACCGGTCAATAGCTCAACCGTCTTCAGTGTCATCTGAGGGAGCGTTTTGTGGATCGCGTTGAGTGAGAACCAATCTGTCGAGTGGCTCATTAATCCAGACCCTTCTCTTGAGAACTGTCTGTCTGTCACACCCTTAACGATATGAACCCGATGCTTTCACTGAATATTACTTCAAGTGCGAGTAATTTGTTTTTTGCGTATTGTTGAGGTTCAAACCCTCATTCTTTTGTTTTTTTTGTCCAGCAAATGCCTTTGGTGATTTCAGTGGTCTTACCCAAATTGTATCACAGTCTTCCAGACGAAATCAAAAAGTCGAAGTGCCGCAAGCCAAGAAATATTTTTTGGCCTAAGTTCTGTGGCGACGCCAACGAGCGCAAATTTCAAACCATTTTATCTTGATCTACTCCTTAGCAGGTACAGATCCTACTCATTAAATGAATGAGGAGCTGCAGCGTCCTTGAAACCGGAATCCTCTTCGTTAACGCGTTACATTAATTATGCCCTACCTCCACCGTCCTAGCGCCTCTTCACCTAAATATTCTTTTTTGCAATTTTGTTACACAGATACTTGTAAATTTTAAGGGTTGTTTTGTTGAAATAGCACAGCATTTAAAACAATGACATTAGAAAGAAAGAAAGATCATATATTTAGTAAAATCGATTGTATTTTTCTGCACAGTTGGTGTTACTAAAGATCTGAAAATCAGAAAAAGACATTTGGTCATGTTGGCATCAGGCAGGACTCGAACCCGCATCTTTCGCAAACCGGGCGACTGCACTAACCAATTATGCTACCGAGACCATTAACAGACCGGCCGAATCTTTCTGGTATATTTACTCTATTAGCCAGGGTGATTTCATCAATGTTATAGGCATCCACCTCTAACACTCGGAAGAAATATTATTTCAAATATTTAACTTCCGATTAAGATGATTGGTGGTACCATTTATGAATTCTTATTCTTCTGAGAGCCGCTTTTTCAATAGTCAGATAGAAATTATCAATCCCATAAATTACAATTCGGCAGATTTTAGGAAGTATATCAAAATTACATATTGCAATTGAGGACACAATTATAGATTTCGACATACAACAGTTCAAAATTTGCCGACTTGTAAATTATTGGTCTGATAAATTTTATATAACTTTTTAAAATTCTGCTCTTAGAAGTGTCATATAATTTTGACGCCGACACTGTGGGCCAAAGTCTTTACATGTACGTATTTTTACATTTATAATAAAAAATCGCCGTCACAACCATCATCACTTCATCACATTTAGCAGTCCAATTTCCCCACTTACATCGAATGTACTCGCAGTTTTCAGGGATACCTAAATGAAATGTACTCATACTTTCAACTTCTCAACTGAAACCGTTGAAACCCACACGTGAAACTTTTCCGAACGGCCAGCCGCGCAAAATACTCAATGCCTGCCTCCTTAAATATTTATAGGACCACTTGCACTGAGCGAAAGGGAAAACAGTAACATTTTTCCAATGCTCCCCTCTCGAAGGGGTTGTAAACGCGAATTTTATACACATCGGGAGTACGATGCCGTCTGCTTGGACATAATTCAAATTAAGCCGACAGGGGGCGTGGTAACGGAGCTTGTTGAACGCCCGATTCGGAGGAGGCAAAATAATTTAATAAGCTTATAAATGTAGATAATTGATTAGAGGACGTGACGGTTTATGATTGACTGGCTTTTGCCCGCGAATCCGTCCGGAGGAAAATGTTGGAATATTCTTTTGAGATAAAGGAAGACTGTATGTTGTTCTGAGCTATAATCACATATACAAACCACAGCCTTTACTCCATTGAAATGTCAGCTTCTGAATGGTCCGTTCAGCAAGACGGCTACTTTTAGTATGCCTCTGACTATCCCGTAAGCGTATGTTATGTTTGTCTTTTTATTCGCTTAGTTCTACACAACTATTGAAAAGACTCTCACATATACATAAACATAAAACGGCCTATATACGTCCCACTGCTGGGCACAGGCCTCATCTCAACTATGAGGTGGTACGAGCCATAGGTACTCCAACACGCGGGCTCAGTGCGGAATGTTGGAGGGGTGTAAGGTTAGTAAGCAACCTTAATGTCAGATGTCATCAAGCCGTCCCTAGGCCTCTGACTAGGCTTAACGACTGACATCTAGAGACGTCAACCGTGCCTACTGCTCATCACTAATTTCGGTCGGGGTGGCCACCCATCCCATTTCCGACCCGGCGTGAGTTGCTTTACAACAGCGATCGTCGCCGATCACTGCCATAGCTGCGTCACGGGCACCTTCGGCACGGTTGTAGATACTACTAACCAATAAAAGCTGTCGTTACGTCAGTATGTAGGTCGTAGTCGCCCGAAGTCGGGCGGGTAGCTAGTATTCAATAAAGTCTATTCGCGTATCGAGACAAACTTGAATGTATAAATAATCAGCCAGCAGCGAAAAGGTCAGACTTTTATAAACAGTGTAAGAGATCCTCTTGTTTATTATTCACAAAGGTTAAGTGCAATTTTCTTGCGAATATCAACATTACTAAAAATAACTTTCCTCAGACTTTAAATTAGGTGCAATAAACTGACAGGTGATTTGACATAAAATGACAGTTTTTTCAAACTGTGACACCTTTAGAGACTCGAAGCTTGAGTAAGATACCATTTTATTAATTCATAATCACGAAGCAGTAAGTGAAAAAGCAGTTATTGTCTAAAAGAGAGCGTGAGCGTTTCAGTGCTCGTAAATCTAATAATTATAAATAAATGAAAATCAGATAACATCACACACATTGCTTTGGTCCTAAAGTAAAGTTTTCCCTTGTGTTATGGAAATGAAAAGCAACAAGTCAAAGTATTTATTGTTTCTACTTGGGTTCCACAGCACCCAGACCACCAACAAATCTGTTTCATTTATCTGTTTACATCTGGCTTTAAGTCTCAACTGGCGCTCGTGCTACTGCCCTAAACGCAATGAGATTTTAATAAAACACGTAGATACGTTACTTGTGCTAAAAAAAGTGGCACTCGAAATCAGGACTTCGACCACCTAAGCAAAGCATTGACAGTTTGAGACGACACTTCACACGGTCCAATTATAAATACGTACGCCAGGGGACAATTTTTGACTTCGCATCAGTACTGACATAACCTATCTACGTCTTTTTTATAGTAATCCTCATTGCCTAAAGGTGTATTTTGAGCGACTGTGTCAACTACAGCAAGTACACCTGCTAAATCGTCGCCCTAACCTTTAAAGCTTTAATTAAATTTGACTGAAAATCAGCGATTTCCCAGCGACTCCACGACCGCCTTCCAACGTCTTCCCCTTTCATACCTCCACGTGCAGTAATATCGGAGCCCCTCTACGAGTCCTTCGACCCCAAATGAGATTTAGATTACAAATTCAATAATATGTATAGCACAATTCCCAACTGATAAGATTTGAGCAGATTGCCTCCGTGACTGTTATACCAAAATGGCAATAACTCCTGTTTTGATCGAGGTTGACATATTAGACATCTTATTTTAATTGGATCAATGATTGGAAGGTCAATGAAACAAACGATTTGGACTTTTTAGGGTTTCATAACATTTGAAAAACGTAAGCTTTTGTTCATTACCTGTTTTTACGGTTTTTTTTCATTTAGTTTGTCCTATATCCTTGTTTTTTAAAGCGCGCCAATGCGTTTTCTGTCTGAACTTTTTAATGAAAGTCACTAGTTAAAGTAAGGTGCCATTATGAAGATTGTATTTCAGCGCATTTAAAATGATACATAGCAACTTTCGATGCCATGGAGAAAAGCAAACAAAAGATAATTTTAACGTTCATTTTTCGAGGTGAAAAGAAGACTTGGAATTGAATTTGGACTGGTGTTAAAATTCAGCGTAAAATCTACTGCACTTCACCGGCTTTTTATTCACTTATGAGGTTACCTTTAATATGATGAAAGGAAGGTATGTACTAAAGTTACCAGTTGGTGTGGTGGTCACCAGATCTCCGTGCTCATCAGAACAACCTTGGACGGGGATCAGGAGTTCCAAAATTTAAGTGTCCTAGGAAGAAACACCTTAGAAACCGAATTGTACCATATAACCATGACCATGAGAGTTCCAGAGTGTAAGGATCGGTTGCCACTAGAGTAGAGCTAAGTGGGGATGTGTACCCTTTAATACATTAAGAGTACCGAAACGGATATTTTTTTAAACCTTATGCCTCGGTAATAAGATCGAAAACCAATGATCCAAATTCAATAGTCCTACGCATTTAAGGGACAGCTATTGGTGTAATAATATATCAAGAAAAAGGAAAAAATCTCATCATCATCATCATCATTCATAGTCATTAGACGACCAGTGCTAAGTAACTACCAGAAACTTTCAGGGCAGTCGGTTGCAGACAGTCTGCGTCCACCAAACCTGCAACCTTTGTCCGGTCGTCCGTCTACCTGGAAGGTAGGCATCTTACACCGAGTTCTGCAGCATATGATATCCATTCCGAAACTTTGCTCCTCCAAGGACCATAAGTTCCTCGAACAATGTGCCTCAGTTACTCGCTTGAATGAGACTTCAAACAAATTCTACTCCATAACCTGCTACCTTTTTCTTTTGTCTTTTATTTAGAAGACTAAAAATAGCTTCATCTTATTAATAAAAGCGTAGGTACAAGAAAACTGGTTCACCTTGCGAATGTATAAGAACATTAAAAAGGGTGAAGTTACCTAAGGGCAGGCAGGGCAGCAGTCTGGCGACGGAGGGAAACGCACGTTCTTATTACACAAATATTTATTAGAAATTCACAACAATTTTCCTACAATAGACACATCACTTCACCATATCTAGACAAGCACTGAAACAAAATTACAAACTTCCAAAAAGGAAACAAAAAGATTGTTCCAAAATCAAATATCTAAAAATACTTTTATAAAAACATGTAAACATAAAAAAAGGTCTGTCGCCAACATGCCACGCCCCGGTGCAAAGCACCAATCTAACAAGGCGACAGTGCCGGTGCGCCGTGGTCTTGAGTGCCCTGCTCCAGTAATAAGGGCACTACCTTGCGCAACGGCCTCCTTAGTAATCCCTTGCTTGTTTGGATGTCCACCACGCGGGCTGCTCCATCTGGTCCGGTGAATATACGCGTTACTCTCCCTCGGGGCCATGTTCCTCGTGGCAGGTTCTGGTCGACCACCAGCACAGGATCACCAACTTGAGCGGGCGAACGGGACGACCCAGCTGTCCTGGGAATAAGTGTTGGCAGATATTCCCGCAGCCACCTGGTCCAAAAGCCTTCAGCCATTCTTAAAACCTTCTTGAAGTGGACTCGGCGGCATAGGTCTGCGTCACACCCAGGTTGAGCGACTTCGGTTGATGGTGTACCCAACAGAAAATGGAGAGGAGTTAGCGCCTGCAGTGATTCGGGGTCTACAGGAACGTGGGTTAAAGGGCGCGAATTAACTATGGCTTCCGCTTCCAGCAACAAGGTTGTTAACATTTCTTCTCTTGGCGCCTTTTCTTTAAGCGTAGCCGAAAGTGCCACCTTCACAGACCGCACCAATCGTTCCCAGGAGCCTCCCATTGAAGGCGCAGCTGGTGGAATGAATGCCCATTCCATTTTCTGACCCGCGGCAAAGTCGAAGACTCTTTCCAGTTGATTGGCTGCACCGACGAAAGCTGTCCCGTTGTCAGAGATGATCCTGGCGGGGCATCCTCGACGCGCAATAAACCGGCGCAGCACTAAGATGGCAGAGTCCGCTGACAGGCTTCCGACGATGTCGAGATGGACAGCCCTGGTGGTGAGACATGTGAAGAGGGCGACCCAACGCTTCTCCCGTCTACGCCCGACAGTCACCTCCACCGGTCCAAAATAATCTAAGCCAGTGTATGTAAATGGGCGTTGATGATGAGCCAATCTCTCACCGGGAAGGTCACCGAACCGGGGCACAGAGGGAAGAAGTTTTCTGGTCCTGCAAAAACAACAGCGTTTGGCGACAGATTTGAC
Source organism: Udea ferrugalis (assembly GCA_950022985.1). NCBI lineage: Eukaryota > Metazoa > Arthropoda > Insecta > Lepidoptera > Crambidae > Udea > Udea ferrugalis. The sequence goes on from OX465521.1 coordinate 4,992,791, forward strand.
ATTAGGCCTTAAGGCCAACACATAAAATTGACCACGCAGAAGGTTAACCACAGTCTCGCTGTTACCATGACCAAATTTGCGGTGGTAATGGTCAATTAGTAACTTTACTATTGGATGTCTTCCATCTAAAACAATGGGGTTAACCTCCTGCGCAGGAGCTTCTAGGACTGCGCGTATTCGTCCATCCAATCGCATCAACCCATCTTCTCCCAACGATAAGGTTAAACCTTTGAGTTTTCCCTGATTGGTTGGGGGAAGGCATGCACGCAGTCTCAGAAACTCTTCGCTAAAACAATCTAGCTGAGACCTGAGAAACAGATGTTTTTCAGCCTCCTGAATTTCTCCAGCTGACAGAGGGTCTAAACCTGCGGGAGAAACCCCGGAGGCTACACGATTAGAATTGGAATTTTGGGAATTGGCCGAAAGGGATCTAAAACGTTTGGCGCACCAATGCGCTCGAGCAGTGGCTCTGACTAAGCGACTCCACCTGCTGAAGTGGTTGTAGTTTGCTACAACAGGAGATGGTAATTGAGGTCGCTCAGTCAATAAGAAAGTTAATGCGTGCTCAGTTTTAAGTTCCTCGAGAACTGGCGCGATAGCAGTTGCAGGTTCACAAGGCCAGCCATCCGGTGGCAAGTATAAGAATTTTGGGCCCGTGAACCAGCGGGAGCTTTCCGAAAGCGAGCATTGACCTCGAGTTGCATCGTCGGCCACATTTAAGGCCGATGGGACATAACGCCAATCAGCAACGTTTGATGTCTCCAATATCTCTCCAACCCGATGAGCCACAAACGGCTTGAATGAGCGAGCATCGCTTCGCAACCACTTTAACACTGTTTGTGAATCAGACCAAAAATACACTTTCGATGCAACTATGCGGTGAGCCTCCAAAATGTAGGTTGTAAAACGAGTCGCCATTAAAGCCGCTTGAAGCTCCAAACGCGGTATAGAAGCGGGCTTTAAAGGAGCCAGACGAGCTTTACCACCTATGAGGGCCAGCTGAATGGAACCGTCCTCTTTAAGAAAACGCCAGAAAGCCACGCACGCGTATGCTAGCTCGCTGGCGTCCGCCAAGACGTGGAGCTGACTCTCTAGCGGTGGACTGGTTCGGTAGCAGCGCGGGATACTAAGAGTTGCCGAAATGTCAGCCAGAGTCGCGAACCAAGCCCACCATTTTTCTTTAGCAGAAAGAGGCAGCTCCTCGTCCCAATCTAAGCCCGTTCTCCAGGTATCCTGAAAAAGGATACGGCCAGCTACAACGACAGGCGTTAGAAAACCAAGAGGATCGTATACCTGCATCAGGTGAGAAAGAACTACCCTCTTGGTGAGTTTATCTGGGAGCTGGCCAGATTTCCTAAAGCTCAGAGTGTCGCCGACAATGTTCCAGGCCACACCCAGGATCCGTACCTGATTCGGAGAGGAAGAGGACAATGGCCCAAGGCCCACTACAGAGGCGTTGACAGCACGCAACTCGGGCTTGAGCAATGAGAGAGCCTCAGGGTTGTTGGATACCCAAGAGCGCATCTCCAAGCAAGCCGCCGCATGGACTGTTACGATGTCGCAGGCTAAGCGAGCTGCCTGCTTGGGATCATCGACACTGCCCAGATAGTCGTCTACGTAGTGGTCCCTGATGATAGCCTCTGCCGCTTCAGGATAGTCCTTTTGGTGCTCCATGGCGTTTTTATTTTTCAGGAAAATTGCCGTGCACGGACTGGATGCGGCCCCAAAAATCATAGACGACATCCTGAACTGCTCAACAGGTAATGATGGATCAGATCTCCAGAGAAAGCGCTGAGCGTCTTTATCTTCCTCCCTTATCTTAGTTTGCGGGAACATTTCTCTGATGTCCCCGCTGAGAGCTGTTGCACCTTCTCGAAAACGCATTAGTATACCTAATAATGGCTGCAAAAGGTCTGGACCAGGCAGTAAAAGTGTGTTCAGGCTGACTCCAGAACACTTGGCAGCGGCATCGTGCACTAACCTCAACTTTTGTTTTTGGGGGTGGTATACACCAAAGTGTGGCAGATACCACAAGGTTCCCAACGGAGGTAAGTTTGTGCAGGCCTCTGCATACCCTTTCTTCACCATTTCCGCAACATACAGACGGTAAGCTTCGGCGTAGCATTTATCCTTATCGAACTTCTTTTCCAAACTAATAAGCCTGGACAGAGCTAAGTTATAGCTTTTAGGAATGTTCGTTATATCTGCACGCCAAAGCAATCCAGTTTCAAACCTTCCTGATGGAAGGCGCCGGGAAGTTTCTTCAAGAATCTTTAGGGCCCGTTGATCGTTCTCGCTGTGGATGTCTTTTTTAGTTATGCCAATGGAGTCGAGGTGGTAATGTTCCTTAACCAAAGACTCCAGTTGCGAGACTGAGCTGTGGTAAATAGCTTCGACGGGCTTACCATTGAACTTCCCGAACACCGTCCACCCTAAAGCAGTCTGGATTGCGGCAGGTTGGTCTCTGGCGCCACGCCTTATGTTGCGAGGAAGCGAAAGAAACCAGTTATCTGTACCGATTATCATCAAAGGCTTAGTTTCTTCGTAGCTTAACTCTACGGCGAGGTCCTGGAGATAGGGATACTTTTCCAATTCCCTGGCACAGACGCTTTGACCAACTATCCCCAAATTGGGAATAGAGCGAACATTGTTTATAGGGAAAGTCTCGTGAGAGAACTTACCCTTGATGCGGAGATCAACATATGTCACCTCTGAATCCCTCGAGAGACCACCAACGCAGTTGACCCTGATTGTACCTTTCACACCTTGAGCTCCAATAGCTTCAGCTACTTCCTGATCAATGAGGGTCACAGTGGAGCCATCGTCTAATAACGCATGTATATTCATCTCACCCTTTGGCCCAGTTACCGTCACAGGAAGCACCTTCAGCAATAGCTTCAATGGCTGATGTGGTGGCGGTGACGTAGGCTGCGAATCATGGGCGTGAGTTACGGTAACAGATCCCAACGGTTGCGGCTTTGTATCTCTGTGAAGTAACATATGATGATAATTTTTGGCATTGCAATCCGCTTTTGTGCAATTGCCCTTACATTTTAGATAGAAATGTCCACCTCGTTTAAGACACCTTCGACATATTTTATTTTCACTTGCCCAACTCCATCTATCTGCCACAGAAAGAACCTTAAACTTCTCACATTCAGCAACGTTATGTCCAATTTTTTCGCAGTAACAACAAGCTACGTCAGGTGGCGTTGTCATGAACTGTTTTGAATTAACCGAACTGTCTGTGGAATTGACAGTAGGGTTTACTCTATTTTTTGACTTTCTTAAGGCGGTCTTAAACGAAGTGACATAACAAGCATTGCTAGCATTAGTTAGCTTATCTGTGGTGTCGACTATGGCATGCGAATGAGCTTTGTCTATGGGCCTTCGCGTGCCGTCATCGATTATGCCAAATTGTAAATGAACATTTGACTGATGAGTGAGAAAAGATGAGAATAGCTCCAATTTAAATGAGTTTGGGTTAGAGTTAGCGTGAGCGTAATCTACCCATTTCTCACGCAACAGTGGGTTCAACTTGACAAGCAGATTGTGCAGCAGCTCTGGTGAGGCAAGAAACTCCACAGAATTCATCATTTTAATGGTGTGAACACAGTTGCGTACCACACAAGCAAGTTGATGGAGTTCCCTGCCACCATCCAGAGATGCTGGCAATCTGGGCATAGCCTTCACCTCTGATACTAAATGACGTATCAGGAGCTCCGGCCGACCGAACTGCTCCTGCAGAGCAGTCATGATTTCATCTGGGTCTTGTGAGAGCGCCAGAAGAGAAACCACTGCATCACGAGCGGCTCCACGAAGGGCATTATTAAGCCGGCCTATATTTTCTGTTGCCGTGAAAGACTTTTTGGAATTTAAATAAGCTGACTTAAAAGTTAACCAATACGTAGGCAAACCAGAAAATAAAGGCAGTTTAACTTCTACACTTACCCTTGCGCTGTTATTACTGGCGAGGCCACTTATGACCTCAGCCAGTTTGAGAATGTCACTAGGTCGCTCTTCGTGGGACGTGTTAAGATCAGTGCTAAAAGTCTTATTATTGTTACATTTCAAACTGTGGTGTGTACCTACAGTGGGTGTATCTGGGTTAGTGTAAATGTGATTGGAAGCCGATGCAAATGTGACTGTTGGCAAGGCTCCTAGCCTCGAAGCCAAGGTATAGGCCGGGGCAAAGGCGGGCGCGTGTTCGAGCGCCGCGGCTGCTGGGCCGGCGGCGCAGGTTGACGGCACACGCTCGCGCCCCATAGGCAGGGCTCCGGGCGTCCAGGCCGGGGCAAAGGCGGGCGCGTGTTCGAGCGCCGCGGCTGCCGAGCCGGCGGCGCAGGTTGACGGCACACGCTCGCGCCCCATAGGCAGGGCTCCGGGCGTCCAGGCCGGGGCAAAGGCGGGCGCGTGTTCGAGCGCCGCGGCTGCCGAGCCGGCGGCGCAGGTTGACGGCACACGCTCGCGCCCCATAGGCAGGGCTCCGGGCGTCCAGGCCGGGGCAAAGGCGGGCGCGTGTTCGAGCGCCGCGGCTGCCGAGCCGGCGGCGCAGGTTGACGGCACACGCTCGCGCCCCATAGGCAGGGCTCCGGGCGTCCAGGCCGGGGCAAAGGCGGGCGCGTGTTCGAGCGCCGCGGCTGCCGAGCCGGCGGCGCAGGTTGACGGCACGCACTCGCGCCCCATAGGCAGGGCTCCGGGCGTCCAGGCCGGGGCAAAGGCGGGCGCGTGTTCGAGCGCCGCGGCTGCCGAGCCGGCGGCGCAGGTTGACGGCACGCACTCGCGCCCCATAGGCAGGGCTCCGGGCGTCCAGGCCGGGGCAATGGCGGGCGCGTGTTCGAGCGCCGCGGCTGCCGAGCCGGCGGCGCAGGTTGACGGCACGCACTCGCGCCCCATAGGCAGGGCTCCGGGCGTCCAGGCCGGGGCAAAGGCGGGCGCGTGTTCGAGCGCCGCGGCTGCCGAGCCGGCGGCGCAGGTTGACGGCACGCACTCGCGCCCCATAGGCAGGGCTCCGGGCGTCCAGGCCGGGGCAAAGGCGGGCGCGTGTTCGAGCGCCGCGGCTGCCGAGCCGGCGGCGCAGGTTGACGGCACACGCTCGCACCCCTCAAGCAACGGTGTAGGCATTGCTTGAATTAGCCTGGGAGTTTCATGGCCAGTGGGCTCCGTATCCGCCTGCAGATTGAAAACAGTATTTGAGCATGTGCTTTTTGATTGCGATACCCACCTTTCTATACGTGAACTTCTGAAGGACTGTGAACTTCCGGTGTCCTCTAGCGCTGCCAATTCAGCTTGCAACTCCAAATTTGCTACAGCGCGTTCGCGTTCTGCAGCGATACGATCGCGTTCATCGGCGACAGCACGCTCACGTTCTATGAGAGCACGCTCACGTTCTGCGGCAGCGCGTTCACGATCCGCTTCTATTTCGGCTAACCGGCGTGCATGGGCCGCTTCTAGAGCCAATCTCTGAGCCCGAAGCGACGAAGAAGAATGGCGTGAGCCATGCAAAGAGCTGCTAGGTTGCAAGTCTCCGGGTCCCTCCGTAGGGACCGCTGCCATGCTTCTGGTCTTCACCATAATTAATTAGGAAGAGAAGTAAGAAGTAAGGTAAAAAGGAAAGGTTTTGAAAATTTTACTGATAATTACACCGGGAGAAGGACCAATAAAAAGGGTGAAGTTACCTAAGGGCAGGCAGGGCAGCAGTCTGGCGACGGAGGGAAACGCACGTTCTTATTACACAAATATTTATTAGAAATTCACAACAATTTTCCTACAATAGACACATCACTTCACCATATCTAGACAAGCACTGAAACAAAATTACAAACTTCCAAAAAGGAAACAAAAAGATTGTTCCAAAATCAAATATCTAAAAATACTTTTATAAAAACATGTAAACATAAAAAAAGGTCTGTCGCCAACAAACATCTTATTTCATTTTTGCGTTAATATTCAAACACATTTGCATTTACTACTTGTAACGCGGAGTAGTAACTTTTTTATTTCTTCATAAGACAGTGCTCAAAGTCATATAATAATGAAAATTGTATATCGGACTTTATACACCTGGACATAAAGTTGAAATTACACTAATCGAGTAAAGTTGTAGCTGAAAGGGTCAAGTTATTGGGTTCTGTTTGCCATAAAGTATGTATATCGTTACTATAAAAGGAGCTTTAAAATTCTAACATATTAATTTCTGAAGGGTAATAAAATTCTAAAAACTTGGAACAATTTTATTTCTCGTTTTTGTATAGGGGTGTCACATTTCACAAAGAAGAACATTTATATTTCTCAATTTGACGATCGTAAATATAGACACATACACAGTTCCCAAGAGTTAAATATTTTCTTTCAATCTAATAGACATAACCAGCACAGAGGTTGCAAGTAAGTTTCTTATTAGGAGGAAAAATGCATGACGTGACTTTTTTCAACACAACAATTAATATTATTCACACACACAATATTATTCACAATAACTAGTATTTTGGGTTAAAACTATGGTTAAATAAAATATAAAACCGATTCCAAAAACATGTTTTATTTCAACAGTTACATATCTTTAAAATGACGGAATTTATCAAAAAGGTATTAATAAAAGTACGAGTTAATAGGTAATAAACCTTCGGAAAATCCATTTACAGAACTGTTAAAAGAACACTGGCATGATGAATCTGAGGTAGACAGAGCTTGATCTTGATCTCTAGGTTTAAAATCAAGAAACGTGTCAATTTGTGTAGGAAAGAATGAATGAAAGGTCTGATGTTGCAGCTGGCAGTGCTACTTTACTCCAAAAAAAAGATAATAGTTTTTTTTTATGAGATAGGGAGCAAACGAGCTAGATGGTCGCCTGATGGGAGAGAGAGAGAGAGAGAGTAATCACCTCTGCCCATGGACAACTGCAACGCAAGAGCTTGCAAAAACACACGCTCTTTTCTTAAAGTCTCCAATGTAAACAACGTTGGTCCCTTAAGGAAACACTGCATCTGACAGACAGACCGCTATTTTGGCCGTAACGCGGTAACAAGTGACGCGTGAAATATTAAAAACGCAGAAACCGTCTAAAGTTGACATCCCTAGCTTCAACGTTTTACGATTCGTACCGTAAGCGCAAGGACTTTATTAAATTTCCCCGACCGAACGAAACCAACCGGTTCGGAAATCAGTAATTTTAATAAGATGTTACTTTGTGACGGATCCAGATACGGCGCTCAAATTATTTAAGCCGCATTCTTGAACGGATGTTTTAATTAGCTACAGTGCAAAACGGTTAATAATTAATTTGATTAAGAAATTTATCATAATAACGGTAATTTTATCATAATAACTTAAAATGTAAATATTTTTAGTTCGGCACAGCAATTTCTGAACGAAACTTGAATCCTTTTGCCTACCTTGAAAAGTAGATAGTTAATTACTATATTAAGACGGCCAAGAAGTCGTTAAGAATGTTTTCCTCCAAAATATCAAATCAATACCATTATCCCTATTTGGGGGACTTTTAATAAACGAATATTAGCAGAATGGATTTTGTTCAGAGGATTATTGCTAAAATTATTACAGAAGCGTGTAAAAGTACATAAAATAACGAATAACCGGCTGTGCGATTATAAATATTCATTAGCCATTTAATCTTGCCTAAAAGATTACCCTTATCCCATTAAGAAATCAAACAACGAGTACAGTAACCGGATTCTTCTCCAAATGCGTCCAAACACCGCTCCCCAGGTTGGAGATAAGCTTCTCCGGGAATACCCGAGTCACAGTATAAACCATACAGTAGGCTATCTAAGGCCGCCCGCCGAGTTATTAGCCTAGCGTGCACACAGACACGCGGCACAGCCCGACCGTACTGCCGCCTCCCTATGCCTCCCTATTTTATGCTAGCGTGTGCGTGAAATCGCGACACGGCGCGCGACGCGCACGCACACATTCAAACCGAGAGTGGCACGTTTGTATGTAGATATTCTACTGTATGGTTTATACTGTGCCCGAGCATACCCGGTTGTCTGGTTAATCACACATATATAGGTTAACAGTATCGGCTTTCGCACTAACCCTAAGTGAAGGCTTTAATCACGTGCTGATTTTCTTAGTGCTCCAACGGATCGGAAAATTAGGGGCCAAATAAAAGGCTCCGGATAACCCCCACCGGATAAGACAGCCTTTTGTTCTGGTAAGTAATCGCTTGCTGAAGGCTTTGATCTGATTGAAACACTATCTTTGTTACCCTTTAAATTTCTCGTTATATTTTGTTACTGTAAGCTCGTTAGCTGACGACTCAGCTCAGAAAGCTGCATCTTATTTATAGGAGTTGGGTTCAGCTGGTTAGGATACTAAAAAGAGGTAATATTGCTCTACTTCACAATATTTTTTATCTAACTCGGTCATTGACAGTTTTTTTTGTAAAACATACAAATTATGATATACAAGCGGCCGCCCGCGACTTCGTCCGCGTGAACTTAAGTTGAAAAACAAAAAGTCATATTTTTTTATAAATTGTAGCCTATGTGCGATTCAGGTGTATAAGCTACATTTTTGTAAAGTTTCATTAAAATCCATTCAGTAGTTTTCACGTGAAAGAGCAACACAGCACATCCAGACATACAAACTTTCGCCTTTTTAATGTTAGTAGGATTATGTCCATTACACTGACTACGAATTAGAGTGGATAACATGGAGTTACTTATATGTTTATTGAAATGGCTCTAAGACACAACATTAATGACATAAAATCAAATTTGAAACATCAACAAAATTTTGTGTCCTAGACGTTTTTGCGGAGAACTTTAATGAATTTCGATTAAGTGAACGTAGCAAGTAATCAATCAATGTTAGCCTTTGATTACATCTTTTTGAAGCCACTGTAGAGGGTTCCGGGGCCGTAGGCGTCACGGACTCGACCGGCTAAGCGCGCGCGGAACAGACGTGTTGCGGTTTACTTTAAAATTATCAATTTGTGCCTCAAGTTACTCTCGTCCTTACGCCTACTAAAAAAAAAGATCAAATTATCTTAGCACGCTGCGCGGTTTCTACGATCTTGCGCTTTGACTAGTGACAGTGAGCACAGTGTGTGACGCATCCACTACTCGAAACCACGGAGCTACCATGAACTTACAACGCTCACCGCCTGGAGGTGGCATCACCACCGGACTTAGTGGATCGCAACCTAACCTTACGCTGAGTGACCAGGGTAATGGACAAATCACTTTTAGGAATAAACGGAGGCTCTCTAATGAAAATGGTCATGTTTTAGCGGAACTCGCAGACTTGAAGAAGCAAATGGCCGAAATGATGTTCGTGTTAACTACAAATTCTAACATCCAAACGGAGAATATGAAAAAACTGTGTGAAGACATCGGTAACATAAAAACTCAAGTTGCCGATTTCCGTAGAATTATAGATAGTATAACCGCAGAACAAAACATACTAAAAGCTGGAATCAGCTCTTTGGGGCTTTCTATTGATGATACCAACGTCCGAGTTGAACAGCTGGAAAAAGACATAAAGTTAATTAAAACGTCTCACACCCAAGATCCATCACGTACAGCAGCTACTACCGTCGAAAGTGTGTTAGCAGAGTTCTCTGCACGCTTTACACGAGCGAAGAATATAATCGTAGCTGGTGTCCCAGAAGCACCCCTTGAAACACCCGAAAAAGCAGAACACGATAGCTCTGAAGTTCTTAAGATAACCAATGAAATTTTCAAAGACTGCCCAAAACCGGAACGCTGCTTCCGATTGGGAAAGTTTGAACAAAACAGGACACGCCCAATAAAAGTATGTTTTGCATCAGAGGACACGGCAAAAAATCTACTTAGGAACAAAAAGAAGACTGGTGTATTAAATCACATAAAAATATACTCCGACCAGACACCTTACCAACGCGAGGCCATGCGAAATCTCAACAAGGAACTCCAGCAGCGCATTTCAAATGGTGAAGAAAATTTACGAATAGGTTATGTAAAAGGAGTCCCTAAAATTTTGGAATCAAATCCTAAAAAATCTACAGCTGCCTCGGAGACAATGTAAGTGGGGTTTTGATTTCTTCGAGCAGTCATATATACCAAAGAGCCCAAACCTATTTACAGACAGAAACCAATGAAAACGATATAAAATGCATAAGTAATTGTCTGTTACCATGCTACGATTCATATCATTGCTCTGAAGGAGACATGGATAAAAGACGAAGAGGAAGCCAAAAGTTAACACGTAATGGGCTACACACATTGTTACAACTTCAGACAAAATACTAAGGATGATGGTGTTTCGATTTAAAGGTTGAGTTATACCTGTTTAAATGAATTACAATCTACATCCCGATTCGTACACCAAGTACCTTACTCAAAACAATTGTTTTATGCCGTATCCATCGTTAGCGCCACGATACTCCGTGGTGCGCACATTGATGACTGTAACATAATCTTTAGCGCCGAGCGCACAATATTTGTTTGCATGCCGATTTTGTTTCTTTTTATCTACCTACCTACATTCTGTTGTGTGTTAGTTACTTGTTTGGTGAATATTTTATAAACGCTGCATGCTTAGCCATAAAACAACATATAGATTATAAAGTTCTCATGTAAGTGAATTCAATGTATTCTTAGTGAGAATAAAGAATTCTTTAACCGCAAATTATTTCAGGTTATTTGAGGACTTTCAAAGCGTTTCTTAGTGCTAAATAACGCCAACTTCAGTTATAGCTTACTTTTTCTATGTGGCGACCACGAGGAAGACTCTAGAATCCGTGGTTACACTAGCCTAAATGTAGACTCGCGTTATTGACAATTTAGGCACGGTAACCAGCGGTTTCCCTTTGTTTGACCTAAAAACGTTAAATCTAATTTCGGTTGGCATAATTTCAGTACCCACACTTAAATCAGTACGCATAATTTATTATTCGTTTAGAAGTTTTACGTAATATTGCTTGTCAACATTCTCAATTACTTTTAGACATGTTTCACATTTTTTTTTCTTTGCTTAACATTGTTTGACCTTGCATCTTTATCACTTATCAAGCTTAGCTTAGCTCACCGGTGTGTCTTAGTCCTTTCCTGGTTTGACCCTGACCCCCGCCATGATCCTAAAGTCTACGAAGACCCACCTTAACCGCAAGGTCTCACTCAGCGGCCACTGGGGCGTTTGAATGGACATCTCACCCGCGAGATTTCCAGTTACTCCGTGACCAAGGCCACAGTGAACAGAGAACAGTAAAATATCTACATACAAACGTGCCGCTCTTGGTTTGAATGTGTGCGTGCGCGTTGCGCGCCGTGTCGGCACGCGATTTCACGCACACGCGGCATAAAATATGGGGGAATAAGGTGGCGGCCAGTACGTACGGGCTGTGCCGCGTGTCTGTGAGCATGCTAGGATAATAACTCGGCGAGCGGTCTTAGATAACTTATTATGTATACCGTGCCAAGGCGCTTGTAACAGTGCCGATATATCGAAAACTCAAAACAAACAAATAAGGTACATGATAACAATACCGTATTTACGATTTAAGTGTTAGTGACCATGATAGTTTAAAGAAATATATTGAGCATACATGATATCCTACACAGGAGGGAACACCCAGATCAATACAAACAGCCATGTTCATGCACACAAATGTTTGTAAAGTGCGGGTTTCGAACCCACGCGTGTAGTAGCCAACTTCTCAACCGGTCGTCGATGTGTTATGATTTGGTGTAAGTAGCTCGTGCATTTTGATGTGACAGATGTCGGGCTAAGCCGCCTTCACACCAGACGCTGTCTAGCCGTGTATTGACACACAATAGCTTTAGTGAACGGAGGCTCTTGCCGCCCAACTAGGCCATTACGTTAAATTACAATACAACAGTTGACGGATCAGTATATTGATAACCACCTTGTTGTGTAATGATTGATGACTGAGGTCTTAGGTTTCATCCACATCCAGTACACACAATCACGTGGCCAATAGATCATCGTGGTGCCTGTTCACACTTATCGTTTGTAGGGCGATTTCACGGCGAGGCCACCTCGCCGCGAGCGCACGGCGTGCTCTCAGCGTACAAGCCAGGATCTCGCAACGATTGTTGCGCGAAAATAAAAGCCGCGAGCACGCCGCGAGATCGCTGTGCACTTGCAGGCGATATCGCGGCGGGTGAACGCCACATACCTACATCGGGCGAATTAGAAGCGGGCTTCGCGGCGTGCTCGCGGCGAGATCGCCGTCGCCGTGAAATCGCCCAATAGGTGTGAACTGGGGGGCTAAAAAGGCAACATTTTAGATGATTCATATTATGAAACATCTAACTGACGTTTCATCTAGAGCGCGGTCCGTTTCGAGTCAAAAGTGATAATAGCGGGCTCACGTCGCTCACGCTCATACAATTTATCAATTCGGGACGCGTGTTGCCTTTTTAGCCCCCCAGGCTCTGAGTGTAAAATGTCTCTAATCTATATGTTATTGAACACTATCTGTGACTTGACTTAAAACATCTCGTGATCTTTATCACACCTTACGATGATCTGTTGTTGAACACAAACATCTAGCTGCTAGCAAACCCGCCAGTTATATTTAAAAAAAGTCATGTAAGAAAAAAATTACATTAACATTTTTTAAAGTTTGAATTCAATTAGTGTCAAAGTTTGGAGAAGACCTGCTATGTTCAGATAACAATGAACATAAACAGTAATAATTTACAAATAAAGTTCAGCACGTAGAGAACTGAATTGGAATGTCAAGATAGTCCAGAACTTACTATCAAATGTAATATTAAATATTAGTCCACAACTTATTTATCGAATGTAATATTGAATCAGATCGCAAGAGCCGGGCATATGCCCTGCAGGGTATGCTGACTCTTTGAAAAATCCCGTGCAAACAAGCATAGTCAACATAGTCTACTATTCCTGATATGAAACTACATCGCTCTATGATGAGGCTATGTCGGCAATACGTACAGTATAATAATTGTAACGTACGGTTATATTCTGAGGTAGAGCTGTAAAAGTAACGAAACTTTCCTATGGTTGCGTTACTCGTTTATAAGATTCCATTTTTAATCGTTCGTTTAATTAATCAAGCTGACATGCGTCTAATATACGGTACGAGTAACGATACAAATTCGTGGGTAACGTACCCGTTACTCGGTAAAGAATACATACGGTTCGTTGCCAGCTCTATCAACTACATAGGTTTGTGATAAGGCTATGTCGACAATACCTACAATAACAATATAATTGTAACGTACTGCTATATTCTGCGGCCGAACTGTCTTGGCACGCAGTATATAATCTAGTTTATTAACTAGTAGGTCTCACAGATACGACATGACGAACGACTTGTGCCTCGAAGACAGTCCACAGACGTGGTCTAACTAGCACGGACAATAGTTTAGTGTAGGGGTGGGCGTACCCAATTTAGATTGGTTCCGCATAAAAAATATTTCGAGGGCTATAAACAAACGTTTTACAAGTTAAATTTATTGATCAATAGCGGCCGCCCGCGACTTCGTCCGCGTGGACGTTATTTATTTATTAGTTTGTACACAAAAAGACAATTACAATAGACAATATTAAGGACAGTTAAAGTACAGGTGAGCTTATCTCTTAAAAGAGATTTCTTCCAGCAGACCAAGGTGACACTTTTAGTAAGAAAAAAAGGTAATATTGTCAATAAATTGTAGCCTACTGTTCAGATGTATAAGCTTGCAAAGTTTCATTCAATTCCATTCAGTAGTTTTTACGTGTAAGAGCAACACGGCACATTTATCGACACATACAAGGTAATAAGTACTCAATAATCAACTTACTGAAGATTTAAACTAAATACGTTTATCAAAATAAATCTGTCACAGAGTACTTCATATCATCAAATCTAATTAACCAAAAAAAACTTAATAAAATAAGTACATTAACACCATAATATTAAATTTTATACACTGTACTAAAATCAATGTAACTCCCTCACTTGATTGGGAAGCTGTTTCTGTACTGAGAGCCGGCAAGGAACTGCAGAAAACATCTTGAGTTTTTGATAAATTGAAGGCTTGGATCCTATCCTGTTCTCCTCAAGTATTTTATAACACGAAGCAAGTATTTTATAGACCTTCAACAGTTGAACCCACTCTTTAAACTTACTTAACACTCGATAATACCTTTATTGATTTTTATAACTTGAATCATCAAATTTTACTGTACAAAAAACATAAAAAATCATACTTGTTGTTATTTTGCTTCGGTATTGAATCTAGTCGCGGAGTATTCTCCTGGACCGCCTTACCAGTTGGCGACCCCTGGTGTAGCGACACAACGAGAGTGAATGGCACGCTTCGCCGCTCAAGCGGACCGCTCAGAACATACACCACTTGTTAAGTAAACGTAATGCTAATTGTGTAACGACTTAATGTCTTAACACGCTGTTCTTGACACGGGGTGATTTACGCGAGTGCTCAATGGTAATGTTACTATCTTGAGAGTTTCATCAAAGTAAACGAAGTTGTTTACGAATTAGACGCTGATGTTTCTAAATTTGATGGGTTAAATAATGTTTATTGCACAAATTAACACAGGTACAGTAAGTAATTAGAAGATAAAACACATAGATTGAACAATTCAGACAGTCTTAACACTGAGAATTGATGTCTACCAGACAACCGGTACACCTAAACTATCATGAAATGACCATCTTTTCGAACAACCTGTGGCCAAATACGTACTTAGGAGGTCCTACAGCGGGTTTTAATATCTCTATGGCGAAAGTCGCGCATGTTTCTGTTTTAGTGAGATGTTTTATTTATTTTTAAGGCTGGTTAAGACTATTGCATCTTATGGCGTTAAGACGGCCAAGATTTTCATTATGGTGTCAGAATTTGACAGATTTTCCTAACAATTTCATATGTTTCTTGTGACTGTGGGCTTAGAGGAATATAAGAATAAATCCTTGCCAAGTATCCACAGATTGCACAGCCACATTTACCCACGTTATTCGCCGTGTAATCTAAGGCGTAGTGATATCTTATTAAATTTAGCAGTAATGAGGTAGCTAGCACGAAGGAACATGTAATTCAACCGCTCTAACTGAGAGTACCGCATTACACCTTTCGGATTGTACAGTCACCCGCATGACAGCCTGCGTGATACTAGACAAAAGCTGAGACCACTAGTGGTGCCCGTCAATAATTGTTTATTTGACGACCCCCTTAGTGCAGTAGCACGAGTGCCGATTGTGGCTCAAACCCGTGACGGGTTCGAACAGATATTTGAGGTATGATTGTTTAAGTGGGTGGTATCTTCGTTGCTTCTGATTTCCCTAACACAAACCTTATACTTTAAGAACAAACTAAACTTTAACTTTATGAGCAGCAATACTTTCGATGATATTGAACTCCATCAATAGTAGTCGTCAGTAGTAACTGCGTTGCTGAATCAACCTTTTAACGGTGCATTTTACTGAATCTTATGATGGGTGCTTCCAGGTGGAGTTAAATCAACTCGGTTACTTAGCACCAGTGGAAAAAGTATTGACATGTTCTACGCTATCGATAATACCTAGTTATTATTGAAGTCACTATGAGCTTAATATTATTTATGGTTTCCAGTTGGGCCCACTGAAAACCAGCGTCTGACCCTTTCAGGTCCAGGCATTAGCTTAGTGTGTTCCATTTAATTTAGGACATCGCGACACTGCTGCCTGGAGGTTTTTTTCTTTGGTGATTTGTCTGTTAGTTTATTTATTTATTCGTACACAAGCAGATAGTTACAGTGGTACAACATTTAGGACAGAACTAGTACAGGTAAGCTTATCTCTAAAAAGAGATAAATAGTTTTTCATTTTTCTGTAAAAAAATAGTTTTGTTTGTTTTTATCTCTTGAGTTGCAATGTCCAGATGAAATAAACGTTTTTTCTTTCTTAATACTTCACTAAATTACGCGTAAGTTGTGTTTGACTGTACCAGGAAATGCGAAGCAATCTAGCTAACACCTCCCGTAGGCACACGCAAATACGAGCCGCTGGGGATAAGTGGAAAACAACTAATTTCGTTAAGTCAGCACCTTTATTTCATGAATTCTTTGCCTCCGGAAATATATTTTCCCGTATTATGTAAGCTACAAAGTAACGCACTTATTAAATAATAATTTTAAAAAACGACTGCGTGTCTGTGTTATACAAAATACAAACACCAATTAATATTATTTTTTTCTTAATTTAAATGCAATCGAGTATGACGACTTTCTTGTTTTAGGGTATTTACATTACACATAAATGCAGTCGGGTTTTTTAATTCACTGTTTTTTTCAAATACTTAAATAAAGTTGTTTTTTTGCATGAATTCATCAACGTAATTGTCTTCAGTTTCAATCAATTATGGTATGAATAATGTCTCTTTGACAAAATTTGCTTCCCTTTCAACCAATTTACCAGGAATACCAAATAGCTAAACAGAACAATTTGTATTCCTGTAACCTCATTTTCAAATACTGTGTGCTGTTTCCGCGAATCGTAGTATTTCGCGTTCCACTAGTACTTTCCTGTAATTAGCCCACGGTAACTAGATACGTTCAAATAAATCGTTGTAGATAATTAAACACAGAAGCTATTTTAGAGAATGCATTTGCGCGTTCATTTGAACATATTTCACAGGGAGTTTCAGTAAATAATTAGAAAGGTGTGAAGTTTAGAAGTAAAAAACAGGCCAAAGGCGAGTCGGACTCGCGCACCGAGGCGATGTGGAATTTAAAAAATATCCCTTGACATCATTCCCCACAGCGCCATCTAGTCCCAAGATGAGCTAATTGAAGCCCGTTTTTATGGGATACTAAACAACGGATAAACATACTTTAATTCTTTTTCTTTTGTTACATTCTTAATATACATAGGTAACACCCAGACTAATACAAACAGACATGTTCATGCACACAAATATTTGTACTGTGCAGGGATCGAACCTTCGACTTTGGTATGTAGCAGACTTTCTGAACAATTACATGAAATCGGTCGTTCCTATTTTTTTTAAAGATGAGAATGCATTATCCCTTATGCTAAAATAAAATAACCGTCTGATAGCTGCCGCAGGATGAAGATTTTATTTTGAGGGTGAACTTGGCACATATCCTCAAAAAACACTTTTAATAAAAATAATAATATTGTCACACCGATTTCAGATACAGCGACTGCTGGACGTTAAAGTATCAATCCAGGAATAGTATTTCCAACCTATTCGGTAAAATCAGAATTATTGAATTTCAAATTCAGCTTTTAGTATGAACATCCGTAAAGTGACTTTACCAATCAAAACTACGAGTATAAGCTTATTTAAAAATAGGCTGAACGATATTAGTGTGTGAGTTTTCTCTTGATTGTTTACTAATAATGAGCCATCTTTCAAAACAACAATGTCATAGCAGCAAGAGAAAAACACGCGAAGGTAGCTGGTGGAATGTGCATTACGAAGCGCAGACCAGAACAAAAAGGTCCAACAGCAAGGAAAACAGACCGGTACCCCGGTAGCGAGTAACTTGATCCATTGAGCTACGTGCTCGGATCACAGATTAAAACTTGCCTGGACATGCCACATCTAGACACAGAGAAGTCGTTTGTTTTGAAAATTGAAGTTGTGTTTTTGTTTTGGACGAAAGAGGTCTTATTGATGTGTACATCAGGATGACGGGTGTACCTCGTAAATCGGGAATTCTAAATACATGAGAGCAATGTGCCAGCAATGTGATAAACCGGATAGACCTTTTAAGAACAAAGAACTATGGGTTTGCGTTCGACCACAGTTTCGTCTGATGGTAAGCGATGACAAGGCCGTAGTGAAAAACGCTTACCTAGAAACTGCCTATTCACTCTTGCCTTGAAAACAACAAGGTTTTGTGTATCCGAAAACACATAGTCGGGAAATCAGCTGGCCCAAGGAGCAGAAGCCCTCCCGACGACTAGTGGTCCGGTGGTAGAGACGCACCTCGAATTCCAAAATTGATCCAAAATATCCAGGACATTATTCCAAACAGCGCTTTTAAGACACAAACTAAGGTACGCTTGTACTACAAGAACTAGAAAACGAATTATTTATAAGGTCTAGTGGTATCCCAGAAGCTTAGCTTAGCTTGGTCCCACAAGACGCTGTGTGGGATAACATAGTTTCTAATGATATTTATTTATTTAGATACACCTTCACAAGAATGTAAAACAGCATGGAATGCATACGGTGGAAGTGAAACAATGCAAAAACATGTAAAAGCAAAGTAACAACACGGTAGCGAGGGAGTTGATCCATTAGTCTGCGACCTCGAATGCGAATACGAACTATTTCCGGAGCTTGAAAATAAAAAAAATTAGGCTCAAGTAAGAACAATCTCATCCTCGAATTGTATGTTCAAACTTTTACTTGCTCCACAAATTGATCAAGATAGAAGAGAAATACGTATGGGATATGCGTCAGTTTATAAGACATTACTGTTCATTAAAAAACTAACGGCTATAGCTTATCATTTGGAATAAACTAAGATATTGTGAGATTGCAAATAGTTCCGTCTAATTGCACACAATAGAGGAAATAATAACTATAAAGATCTCGAATTCATACATACGTCTTACTGATTTCAGAGAAATTAACTAACAATGTAAACCTTTGTATCTCAAAACAGAATCCCTCAATTCCATAACTTGGTCGAACGGTCAAAATGTAGAAATATTACAAATTGACAAAGATCAACTTCAACGATAAAAGGATAGCATCATTAGTCACAAAGACATACAGCGATGTCGCCGTAGAATGGAAACTCGTAAAATACAACGTCCGCACAACCGGTTAGTCGCATGCAAAACGAATCCCGCACCACTTGCAGAACAACTTACTTTATACCCCGGACCCAAAGCTGCAATTGCGATGCACAAAAATATCTAGACATCAAATAGGCACATGCGTGCTTAAAAAGAGTGTTAAGTATCACTTAATTAAAGAAGCCTTTGACGAAGCCTTAAACGTATCGGATGCAATCGACTTTAATTTGGATGAGAGTCGAATTACATCTAAGGGTGGATCTCTGTATTACAAACAAAAGACTGCTTGATAAAAAGTCAAGTCATTTTCGGCTGCAGAACTCAAAAATAGAAAACAAAATTTAGAAGCAAAAATACAAAATGAAAGTAAGAAAACATAAGTTATGCTGCAAGGTCAAGAAAAGGCTTGCTTATTCGCAATCAAAAGAATACATACACAGAAACAGATAATCTTTTTCCCATATTGAAGATATGTACGTCAAGAATACACATGAAAGGGATGAGATTACGAATTTACGACAACACAAAGGAGTGGAACCACATCAAACGAAACGCGCTTACACGAAATATTATTCTCTAGGAACTCTCGCAGATATATTGTGAAGCAAGATAGTGCACCAATGCAAAAATATACATACATACCTACCTAGGCGGGGCAATCAGAGGCACACGTGAAGTAACTCTATAAAAGTTGGCAATCGTATATAGGTAAAACGAAGAAGATTCTGAAGTCATGAAAATCTATACTATATATACTGGTGTCACCGCTGCAGTTATTCCATTTCCCTAAAGGACACTTTTGAAGGAATTTTACTACTGAGTTCGACAATGAATTAGCGAAGTTATAAACAATAAGTCAATCTAACAATGAATGCGATATTTTGCTGCAATCAAAGCAAGCAAGATTAAGTTTCTCATCGCATTATTGAAGACAAAAAGAGAAAATACCCCGTAGCTCTAACTGATACACAGCAAAAATTATAAATAGCTCCCACAGACTGTCTGCGACATTAACTATTTCACGGAACAGTAAGAATGTATCGCAGACGATATTGATACGCCGCTGGAGGCGAGTATCGTGAAATACCGGGGAGTTACTATCTGCACGGACAATAAAACGGAGAACGGATGCACAATAAGAATACGTATTCGTATAAAGTTAATATAAATATCACTGGACATTATTTATTATGTTTCATTTTTATTTACTAACATAGTCTAAGTAATATTACTAACAAAATATGATCCATATATTTGTCTGTAATATGACTTAAAAAAAAAACACAAAGCGCCATCTAGCCCCAAATTAAGAAATTAAATGCTTGTGCTACGGGATACAAGACAACGGATAAACATACTTAGATACTAGTTTTTGGTAATAAATACTTAAAATAGTCGTACATAGGAAACGGCCACACACACAGACATGACATAACACAGAGACATTATGTTCATGCACACAAATGTTTGTACTGTGCGGGGATCGAACCCGCGACCACTGGTGTAAGCTTCTGAACCATTATACCAAATTTGTGTCGGAATCTTCGATATTTATTCATTTATATCAGATCTAAAACAATTTGAAGCTTAACTTACTGTTGTCAGTCAGTGTACGAGTAGGTATAATCAGAAACCATTAAATAGAATTGTACTTTTGCTACTGTTCAACGCTAGAATGATTTTTTTCCGTGATTGGAACTGGAGCTTACCTGAAACAAAGGAATTAAAAACATTATTAGATATATTCTAGTAAATGATATACATATTTGGTAATTTGAAAATTATAGTTAACATTTTTAGCAACATTGATAATTTCCATAACATTGAACCATAAGCTAAAAGTAGAAGTATTTTTAAAACAAAATTGATAACGAGTCTCTCAGTTGGGTATTATGAGCAACATTTCTGTTCTTAACTTTATTATGAGGCACCCTTTGTCTCCGCCGCGGGGAGTGAAATGAATTTATAGTTTCTAAACGGAAACAATAATATATGTAAGTTCTCATTTCCCACATTATTTAACATCGTTCGATACATTTTTCGTACAAAAAATTCAAACTTACGCAACAAGATCACACATACCTATTTACAATTCACGAAGTAGAGGTATACCGTATATAAGAGACAAAAATCGCGTATTAAAATGTACACTAAAATGAATAAAAGAGATTTATGCCCTCTAGTCAGTAGACTCAAACTTATAATTTTTTTTCAAGCAAAAAGGATAAAATAATTAAAATACGTTAAGAAACTGAATCTTACAGCATTTCAACTGTCGAAAGCCGTACTTAAACCGAAGGTGTTTTTGAGATTACATCCTATCTCTCCATTCTTCTAACTCATGTTTTTTTAGTTCGTAGGTTCATAATATTTAAAAGGAAAATTACACGTACGTATATCCAACTCAGCTATAGCGTAAAACTCCCAAAAACAGAGCTCTAAACGCTATTAACTGGCATCCTACACAAGGAAACTACAAATGAACGTAAACATTAAATCTAACTACTGTTAACTATGTATATTTTACAATTTAAATTCTTATTTAGTTTATATCGATACTTATTGGTACTTTTAAAATTGGACCTATACTTAACCAATGACCAAAGATATTAAATCCTTCGTTATTGGTTTCGGACCGACAAGGGCGGCCATATTGTTTTTTTCGGCTGTCAAGTGAAAAAGGTCTTCTTGTGGTTGAATGTTAAAAGTTTGAAGATGTTGTTTATATTGATTGTTATTGATTATATCTCTGAATACAACGAACCGTGTTTGACTTCTGTTCTTAATAGTTCAGAAGCGGAAGAACCTGCTGAACGGCTTGCAGCCTTATTTCGGTCACGTGAGTAAATGGCAGAAAGTTGGTAAGTGTTCAATTGTCGTCTTTTTATCGTTATTAGGCTGAAAATTCGAACCACAGTGTAAACAGTGTAGATCCAGGTATATTATTCTGTAGAACAAGTAATTACAATCTATGTTGAAAGAAACAAACAGCAGTCTGAAGAAATGGTTATTCAGACCACTTCAAACAAACGAAAACGTCTTTATTCAAATAGCCCTGTTTCAAAGTAGGTACTTTCAATCAAATTGACAAGTCTAATCAACGTAACATACAAAAAAAAAATAGACATGAATACAATATCACGAATTGTATACATTAAAAACTGTTCTTGTATCGGAAAGGTGCATCTGTGTGAGAGTTGCTCTAGTAAACATGGTTCTCTGTTTTGTTTATACTATCCATAGTTGAAAGGTAATAATTACTAAGCCTCTATTGTCCAATGTTCTTATAATAATGATATTCTTTACTTTAAACTCATACAATTTTACAAAAACCATTGAAGCGGCATTTCACATTATTTCTTATAACCTAAGAACTATATACCATTGGCATGCAATAAATAACTAAATGTCAAGCCTTTATTGTCTGTCTGGCTGCCTGTCTGTTGCCAGGCCATTCAGAATCAGAATCAGAAATATCTTTATTCAAATGGACCTGTTACAAGTGCTTTCAAATCGTCCAAACCTTAATCAAACAAACAAAAATACACATAATAATAGACTTAAAATACTATGATAGAAATAATAAATAAATACACAGTATACAAAGAATGTGACTCAACCACCGGTGTCAGAAAGTTTCTGTACTGAGAAGAACCGACAAGAAACTCAGCAGTTACTCTTTTTAATATGTTCTGTACAATAATCTGTTAGTAAATTACAATTTTATTAAGTACATATACAGTTATACAATTCAAAGAATGTTAAATTATTAAATGCAATTAACAATATTGTTTAGAAAAGTCTACTGGTTAACAACATTAAAAAAAAGGAGTTTGGAGGTTCCCATGACATGTGTCTACTTAAATTTTCACAGAATATGTAGTTGTATATTACCTCTTAAAATAAAAAATTAAATAAAAATGAAGTAAATATGAAATAGGGGCTCCCATACAACAAACATAATTTTTAAGCAAGTTCTCTATGAAGGTTTGGAACACTATGTTCCAGTTATGTGCGAGTCCGACTCACACTTACTCAGTTTTTACAATATACATAAATCAGTATGTGTATCAGTGTATGAACTTGAAACATAATAGCTATAGCATGCCAACATGCCAAGAAAATATATTAGTGTCTTCACATATAAGTATACCTAGTTGTTGATATTACAATAGTAAATCAGACACTGTAGGGAGCAGAGAGGTTATTCTTAAGCATTTCCATCCATGATTCAATGTTTGGTGGTGTGCCATGTGGTACTTACCTAGTCAATGCAATTGTAAATGTATTGCAGGGCTACAATTGGAATTTACTAATTTCCTTATTAGGTTCCCAAGGGAGGCCCGCGCGCGGGGCCTATAAACTTATCTAGTGGCTCACTCCTGAAGAGCGAAAGTTACTTGTGTGTCTGCTGCCTAACCCCAAAGCACTATGCCATATGACATGGCCTCACTTACTGTGGAGGCGGCTGTAATAGGCCATGGCATTATTTTTCTAATGGCAAAGTGGCTGAGCTGGGCCTGGCCAGAGAGTTTTGTCAAATTAGGAGTCCATTGCACTTTTGAACCTTTCCAGTTGTTCCGGAAAAGACTGGAGCTCACGAGCTCCACTTCATCATCACTGTTTTTTTAAATCTATGTAGTACCTATATGCAATTTTAAATAAACACATTTGATTTTCTTCGCATTTAGCTGCAGATTGTTAACTGTAGACCAACGTAATGCAATACTTAATATCTTGTTGCATTTCATAATAAATAAATGTTGTAAAAGATAGTAGTAGTCTAGTTCAGATTATGGACCGTGTTGGGCACGGCATGTTTCGGTAGAAGAAAGGAAGAGTATGCTCTTCCTTATAAAATATTATTTTAAAAGTATAATTATAAAAGTATTGGAGTTTCTATTCATCATTATTATCTATAGATAGAATTATTTACATTACTTCTATTGTTAATTGTTAAATTATTAAAATTCCTGCAGTAACTTTTTGCAAAAGGAAAAACTTGAGTTAGGCAGTGGAGTTGTTAAATTTAATTTCATTCTTAATGGAATTTGGTAGTTTATTAAATATGTTTATGGACATCACAAAAGGGCTGGAGGAGTGTTTCTGAACAAATTTGCATATTTCTAGAATGAAGTAGTGTTTAGCAGAAATTTCTATGAAGGATAGAGTTGGTATTTTAGTTCTTGGAAATGCGGTTCACAAAGAGTGTGTGTGTCTGTTCCCTCTATGGTTACTAAGATTCCAGTTTCTTTTGTTGGGTAAAAATTGATAGTCAGTGCTGTTTTCCCATGGGATAATGCCATAAGTATGCCACGATTGAGCATAGGCGTAATAAGTGACGAGTGTTACTGATAGACCTTTAGACTTATTCTCTTCTCATAGGGCATATGAAATGCTTGATAATTTGTCCCTAACCTTTTAACGTGTGGTTTGGACATGCGTTCGTAGGCATCTCATTGACATCGACAAAAACGTTTCAATCCCGTCAACGGTAAGACTAAGGATGTGTCATCTGCAAACGATACTACAACTCATTGCATTTGGTTTATTTAACTCACTCACGATCCTCTACCTGAAGATTGTCTGGGAGAGATCGCTCTCTAGCGATAAGACCGCCTTAATTGTTCTCTGTAATTTATTTGAAATGTAATGTTTTTGTACAATAAAGAATATCTATCTATCTAAGTCACACGGGTCTAGGGTTCAGTTTGCTGCCTGATCTGAAAAGTAGTATTATTTTAGTATATCTCATCAACACTCATTGAAGATAGCTGCTTAGTGGGCAGCAATTGCATCCATATTATGACTGATGGCTTTTACCGAAATATACCAAAGATCGGTGGTATTTTTTTAAGTTGATTGAATTGGAGGATTTTGATAGGTCAGACAGGTCTGCGTATTTAAATTTTGAAATAATGTCACATGCTGCAATGCTGCTGCTTTAAATTAATGATTTGGTCAAAGTGACAAGCCAAATCTGGTTCACACCTTAGTGTCATCTAACAAATCTGCATTTAAGTCGCCACAGACAACTTTAGGCTTGGATTTAGCAATCAGATTTTGGTCCGCTGACGCCGTACAGGATAACTCAACGATTCTTCCTTACAAGGGCGCTGGATAATTTGAAGTTGTTATTGACACCAGTGATACGTTTAACTTGTTAAGCCGGTGCTCAGTAAGACGAAAGGTACTGTCCAGGGATGGCGCTGCGTGGAATAATGTCCAGTACCTTAAAAAAAAAAAATACAAATTTATAAATTCAAATAAAAAAAAAGGCAATCCTTTATTAACAAAAGTCTTTGTTACAGTACATAGCCGAGTTTTCCCCTATACGTAGTCTGGGACACTAGTATACAGTTCCTAACGGTTGACTTAACCCCCACGTCCGTGTAACAGTTTTTCACCCCCATCACGCCGGGTTAAAGTTGATTTAAGGATGAAAATAAATTACATCTTGGCTAACAGCTAACAAAAATGATAATAAATAAAATGTCAAAATAGGCAATCTTATGCCAATGTGCCTCATGTTATGTGCATTATTTTATGGGTTCAATGTGTGCTCGCGTGTGTTCGCGTATGTGTGCGTGTGAATGTCAGAGTTTGTGTCTGTTTGTGTGAATGCATGGGTGGGAGTGTATGCGTAGGTGTGTGGTGCCTGTATGCCCTACGGATCGGGTTCCTTGGGATCGGTATAAATAGTCCGCATACAGGTACTTATTTTAATTAATTCTTGTGGAAGAAGAGGAGGAAGTTGAAACTCTTGCAGGTGTAAGATAGCATGAGAAATATTTCAAGTATTCTATTAATTTTATTGTATATAAAGGCAGTCTGAACCTTATCTAGGCAACCGAACGCAATACGTGCAGCAGTGACAGGAGCAACCGCATCTTTCGTTATTTTGCGGCTCAGGTTAACATAAAGCAGAGTTCTGTGGCAGGTTAAGATGAGACCAAGGATATAAAGTTTTCTGAATGTGAGGAGGTTCCACTCATTGTATAAAGCATGTCATTTGGAAATCGGTATGGTTTGGAGTAGATGACTTTGATATCCAGATGAGTTTCCTAGTGCGGTTTGTTAAGAGTTCCAAGTTTGAATGCCAGTTAAGACATTGATCGAGCATTATATCTAGGTATTTAGTTTTGCTGACTTTACAAATTGAATACTAGAGCAGTTGCAGTTTTGGTTTCCTGGGTTAGAGCATGTGTAAATTTTAATGGTATAGTTCTGGTCAGGCTGGGATTTATTGGAAAGAGTGAAGCGCGAATGAAGACGTAGGTAGTTTTCTGGGTGTTCAGGGTAAAAAGTTTATGTCTGGGCCAACTAGATACGGAGATTAATCCCCTCTCAGTACCCTCATCAAATAGATAGAGAAATGAAATTGTTGGGTTTTGTTATTATGTGCATCTATTCTATAATATGTTGTTAACAAGTCACATCTAGATCATTTCGTTAGATGCACGTAAGCTGTAGGTATATGACTTGCCTTGAATGTTTTGTGCCGTAAACAACATGATGGGAAATTCCATCAATTATAGTTCAGATAAAATTAAGATTCTTTAGCTTTTCCTCTATTGTACCACCTCCAGACATTAATTCGTTAAGCGTCAGTTTTAGTTATGTGTGTGTATGGGGGTTGGATTTGAATATTGTGAATTGAATTATAACATCATCTACATTGTGATATTACGAAATCTTTAGTAGAAGTAATCATATTTTTGATTGAAATACATAATCAAACTTCAGCTCTTATTTCCCTAACCCTTTCTGCGTTGAGGGTTATTCCAACTAAAAGTACACCCATGACTACCCTGTTGATAAAAAAAAAACCTTGGGTGAGATTCGCTGAGTTGGAGTCTGCAAGTTATTATGAGATTAGCGAACAAGCTAGTTTCCTGAAAATGCCTTGTTTTCCTATCCTCTGATAGACTGTGATTGGTGACAACGTGTGGACATGACATTCAGCGCTGACCAGTGGCGCCAGAGGCTGCGTTGCAGCTTGCAGCGAGTCAAGACCATCGCCATGCTCTGAGGTCGTAGCTTCTGGTGCGGGCAAGCGATGGCACTCTGCGGCGAGTCAAGAACATCACAATGCTCTGATGTCGTAGCTCTTGGTAGAGGGCAAGCGATGGCATTCTGCGGCGAGTCAAGAACATCACAATGCTCTGAGTTCGTAGCTCTTGGTAGAGGGCAAGCGTTGGCATTCATAAAATGATCATTTCGGTGTACCGGTCTGCGGTCGTAGCTCCTAGTGTGGGCAAGCGATGCTGGTCACTACTGACTTACTGATGACTTACTGACTTACTGATATCCGTTGCTGCTCCTGATGTGGACAACAGAAGGCGCCGCCTTCCTGCCTGCCTGCCGAGGGCGAGTGGTGCCCGCCGCCTTCCTGCCTGCCTGCTAAGGGCAAGTGGTGCCCGTTGCCTTCCTGCAGAGGGCAAGGGGTACCCGTCGCCTTCCTGCCGAGGGCGGGTGGTGCCCGTCGCCTTCCAGCCTGCCTGGCAAGGGCGAATGGTACCTGTCGCCTTTCTGCCTGCCGGCCGAGGGCAAGTGGTGTTTGTCGCCTGCTTGCCTTCCTGCCGAAGGCAATTGTTGCTCGTGGCAAGCAACCTAAACGCATCTTTAAATAGTGAATGTGAGTGAAAAGTGAAGTGAAAATCTTATCAGTGGATTTATACGTGTGATAATAAATCAAGTGATCTTCATAGATATCTGTAGACGCAATTATTAGTGATTTATGTTTAAGTTAACTTGCTATTGTTAATATTTTTTTAAACCTGTTTTCGCTAATTAAAATAATTCTTGGTCCGAATGTGGTCATTCGGTTAAGTAGAATGGCCGAAACATAAAATAAAAATTGTTCTTACAATTGAAATCATTATGAATTTTTAAAGAAAACAAAGTTAAATTCAACAAGCCATCATTTAATTTTGTGAATGGTCCCTCTTTTTGTTTTATTATGCAAATGTTGTATGAAAGAAACAGGTTTAGAAAAAAAAAATGTAAACGTGAATGCTAAGACATTATCTAATGACCTCTTTAGTTACCTTACCGTGGCTTGTAGTTGTGTTCAAGTTAATAACTGATTAATCTTAATTGTGTAGCTGATATCTCTTGGTAAACATTTAAATTTGTAATTATGTATGTGTTTCACCAAACGTAGGACACGAGTGCATGACCGTTGAGTCTGTTCTACATATAAAACAACTGCATTTCGTGGCAATTTCAGATATGCCGCTACAAAGTGTTGGAACAACATTCCACCACCGATTAGAAATTTGTCATCCGTAAATAGTTTCAAACGTAAACTCAAACTGCATATTCTATGTGTTCAAAAATCTGATGGCGGTATTTGAAACATAACTTTTCTAACGTAGGTTGCTGACAATACCTTGCCTGATTTCGTTGTTTATAACTACTTGATTGTCATTTGTTGTCCTTTTCGCAGGGCAATCGCTTTGTATGTTCTTTATTGTTTTTTTATTTTTTATTATTTAATTTTGTACCAAGGTACCGCAGAATATCAGTGTTGTGGTGTGGGTTTGTAATCTATACTGCAACACTATGCTGTAAAAAAATGTAACTATAAAACTGTGAAATGTATGTACCAATAAACGTTATTCTATTCTTTATGTAACATCAAGCATATGTACATCACTTTTTTTCCTTGTTTAACTATTTAGTATTAACCTTATTACTTATTTACCTATATTTTCTTCATACTAAATGACTGATTCGATTTTTAGGAGATTTTAATTAGGGTGACTATGTAGATAAAAATATCTATAAATAGGAATATTATAATTGTTGCAATTTTGATTAGAATAAAATAATTTATTGCAAAACCATAATGTTATTTAAAGGTGTTAAATTGTTGATTACTTTGATTAGTTAGGTGATTGGTGTTAAAATAAATGTATTTTAAGTTTAGGAGCCCTAAGTCAGTGTCTGGGTCAGACACTAATTCAGGATGG
Source organism: Udea ferrugalis (assembly GCA_950022985.1). Taxonomy (NCBI): domain Eukaryota; kingdom Metazoa; phylum Arthropoda; class Insecta; order Lepidoptera; family Crambidae; genus Udea; species Udea ferrugalis. The sequence continues at coordinate 5,021,525 of OX465521.1, forward strand.
CCGACTGTTAACTATGTATATTTTACAATTTAAATTCTTATTTAGTTTATATCGATACTTATTGGTACTTTTAAAATTGGACCTATACTTAACCAATGACCAAAGATATTAAATCTTTCGTTATTGGTTTCGGACCGACAAGGGCGGCCATATTGTTTTTTTCGGCTGTCAAGTGAAAAAGGTCTTCTTGTGGTTGAATGTTAAAAGTTTGAAGATGTTGTTTATATTGATTGTTATTGATTATATCTCTGAATACAACGAACCGTGTTTGACTTCTGTTCTTAATACTACCTACACAATACAATTTTGTTTTATAAAAAAAAAAAACCTTATTACATCACTCTGCTGCAGTAATTCAACAAAATCTTTTTCAAAGCCATAATAAAATTGTCCTACGCTTTGTAGCTGTGTCGAAATGTGTAAAATTTTTAATAGTCACGCTAGTTTTTGTGGCATGGTTGATTGGACAATCTGAGTGAATGGCAACCGTCCTAAAATGCTGATGGTTGGAAATATGTGTTGTGTCCAGGTTTTAGTCTAAAAATGTGTATAGCGAATATGCACTTTTAAATGACGTCTTTGGCAAACAAGCACAGGGACCCCTTTTCATGGTGAACGGTAGCACAAAACACAAGGGGTTATTAATCGCGCATTGCCAACTCTAGAAGAATATTCTTGAAGAACCTCTTTGAATTCATCATTAATCAATCGTCATCATTGGTCTATATCGCTACACTGCTAGGCCTACACTCCTCATACGCTTTCTCTGTATACCTTGTTAGGCAAACCTAACACACGGAAGAAACAGCATAAAGAAGATAAGTTAGCCGCCTATCAAATACCATCGATGTCAAGCTATGCACTCCAAGCCACGTGGTGTGATGACTCCGGAAATTCAAATGTAATTATAACAGATAAACTAACTTTATTCATCTGTATTTTTATATATGTATATCCATACATATATGGTTTAGGTTTTTTTGTTATATTTATTAACATCTATCAGTATTAAGTTTCTTTTAACTTGTTAAGAGGCTAAGCAGAAAAATATAGTAGGCGGTGCAGTGTTACAAAAAAAAAAAAAAACAACGCCTACTATATTTTTCTGCTTAGCCTCTTGGTTGACTGGTAGAGAATGCCTTGTGTGTGAATCCGCCATGTGTGCAATAAAGAATAAATAAATAAACTACATTACTACCTTGCGTTCATGTTATTTATTTCCCCGAGACCTTGGCCCGGCCGGCGCGCCCTTGAACCGGCGCAAACGGCAGTTCACGTAACAGTTCGTTACTCGCCTCTCCACTGTCATATTTATGAGCCATTGTACTAGAACAGGCCGGCTTAAGCACCTACATGGAATCATTAATCTCTCACGAATGTAGATACTGTGGAGAATAAAGAACTTTATAATCAGGAGTAGTATTTTAATGATGCTAAGCGTATGTATCAGGAATTCTCACATTTTTAACTTTCACTTTAAAAAGTTTAGAAGATTAAGTAGAATGTCTTTCCATTCCACAAGTAAAAAATAACGTTTGGTTCACATACGTTAAACTTAATTACAAGGTTGTGTATAGCAAGTACAATGATTCTATGGATTGGAACAAATCCGATGACACGTTTAAATTGACCAACACGCTAAACAGAATACTAACGAAACGTGTTCACAAAACTGTGCAATTAAGCAACGCTACATAACGCTCACAAGTAAATCTGCAATCATGTACCAGGGCGGTTCACAATGAGCCAAATGAGTGGACTCCCTGCGAAGCCGGGCTTGTTCATTAAATTTTCAAGTTTGTGCAAATTCCGTGGAGCGGGACATAAGCGGCTTGCCAAGAAGCTGTTTGCAGTTTCTACCACTTCGCCGGAGATAGCTACGCATAGAGTAGGGAATTTATACCGCTGCTACTTATCAGCTATATTGCGTCCTAAAGAAGGATATATTGTTACTGAAGACTGGACAGTGTATCTAAAGATCACTTTAAAGGACTACGCAAGCAGAAACGAGGATTGAAGGAAAGAAGCATAACATGAAAAGGATTTATGATTTTAAGCAGAAATTTATGCCGACTAGAAAATGTCTGAAAGGCGGTATCAATGATAATCTTTAACACAGATAAACAAAGCGACTAAATCAAAGTAGTGGAATTCAAGCAGTGTTCCTGTATAACATCGGCCAAAGGGAGTTTGCTTAGCTTAAATATGATGCTACTTGAGAAGCGTTAGAGCATATTGGTTACGTTTAGATCAGCGCTGAAGTTCCTTATAACAAGAGCAAAGTCAGTCTAGCAGGTAATGGAAGTTTCTTGTATATTTAACTTTTGAAAGGGACAGGAGCGCAATACAAACAGCTTAGCAAATATGTTAGTGCCGAACGTTTGACTTCCTTTTAGAGATACATGTGTCACTTATTTATTTATTATAAAAAAAACCCACATCATTAAACCAAAGGTAATGGGACACGTTACTCATAGAAAGACAGTAGAGTGCTTGTTCCTCGACCAAACGCATCCAGAAACTTCACGCAGACATAATGTACAATTCCAAGACATAAGTGTACTTCAATTAAAAAGTTTTTCTCACCATCCAAGCTTACGTTACTCTGTGCCTTACGGTTTCGCTGTTGTAGAAGTTTCAAGTTGTTGAATTAACTTCGTGAAACTACCTCAAAATGACACAATGTAGAAGTTGTGATTTGGTTCCGCATCTACCTACTCTATGCAAAGTTGGGGACTACAACAATATCAGCTTAGTCTCTCAATTTTATAAAGTTCTAAATGAAATGACTTCATTTTCTTGAAGGGTGTTCGTGTAATTTGCGGAAGGACATAATACCTAATCCTGCGTTTTACCCACCAAACCAGTTACCAGAGATTTAAGTAGTTTAGCTCTATGAAAATGTACCCTATATATACTCATTTCTTTAGTCAACCTAAACTCAGCTAGCATATTACGCAAACTAATCTACTGAAATTGAATAAAATAAACAGTAGGTGACAACGTTTGAGAATATCACACGCTTTCGCTTCTTTCTACAATTTACGAGTGTTCAAGGTGATATAGGACAAATATCATTTCGTTATCGACGCAACCAACACCTGTTCGTTCTTTTAAAATACTCGTAACTTAAAGTCACCTTCCGTGCCTGTCATCTACAAACACCGCAAACGCTTTTAGGATTCCGTGAAAACATTCACTTAGTTCTTATTCATTTTCTATCTAAGTGCTCAGAAAAAATGTGTCTCGTACCTTTCAATAAAAAATAAATTTGTCTTGAAATATGGACTCAATGGTGAGTAATATATATCGTGTTTCTTCTAAGGAGGCTGACAAGGGTTCAACGTTTTTATACAAACAAGACTGAGCTTCGTCACAGATATGGAATTTCTTTACGATATAGGCTGTAAAAGGGTATTTTCAGCATTGTTGGTCACAATGTTATGTATTTATTCACCTTTTTACGGTTTCGAGTGAAAATAAGTAGGTAATAGTTTTGTTTTATTGCTTTCTTATTTTCGCCTGAATTAATATAGGTAGGTAGGTACGTAAACTTACATAATGTTGGGGAGCCCACATGATGCTCAAGGAAAATTTGCTCGTGCGTCATGGCGACCGTATACGAAGGTTATTTATTTATTTGAGATCACCAAAGAGGTTACATCAACAATATGCTGAATTTCAACACTGTAATTGTAAACATGCTTAGTGTCAATTTCATTTTAGGTGACAACAGCATGCACTTATGACAACAGCAATACTTATGAACTAAACATTTAAGAACTACGTTATAAACTAAGATTTTAACAAGAACTGAAAACATGTAAGTATGTCAAATAATTGCCCAACCCGCGAAGGGTTAAGCTTGACATTTGGACCTTAAACTTTTTTAAATATTGATTATGATGTATACCGCTTCACCGGTCTGGGAGTAGCGTCTACAAAACAGATTAAAGAAAGCAATACAATCAATGGCGAGACTGACTGGTCGCTAGTCTCGTATAAAAAAAATAAAAATAAAACTGTATACCATGAGAAGCTCAGCATGGTACACGGCAGATTCGCAATCTACCCAAGTCCACACAAAATGTACAGAGGCGACACCATCATCCTTCACAAAACCATTGCAAAATGGATCTAATGTCAGCAACATAAGGTGCCCGTATGTGAAAGTTGATGTGTGCACCTCTGTACGGACCCTCGTGTCCCGCTGGGAGTAGAGTCTGCACCAGCAATCCTGTTTTGAAACCGTCAGGAAAAAGATTCGTCTGTTTTATTATGTATCACCTGAATGATTTGTTTATGAACCAACCTTGATAATTTCTTTTATTGAATTCTTTCTTGAAGAGCATTTATTTGTTTTCTTTCTTCAATGGTAGTCACACATTTTGGTTCAAATAGCAAAGTATAGATCAAAATAGGTAAAATACAACTGAATAGAAGACATTGAAACACAAGAAAGATCACTAATTGCATTGAGCGAGTTAATAACAGACGAAAAGGTAAAAACTATCATTAAAAGGATTTAAAATATATTTATATTGTGCTTAGGCTTAAGAAATCTAATCGCCTTAGCTAATGTTCAACTTTTCTGCTACGCAAGTGTCTTTGTCTCACCCACCAAGTTTATAGTTACCTCGTACAGATGTTATTAAATTTCCAATAACTTTTATTATCGCCAACAAGCGCTCCGAAGGTCTTAGATCTGTAAGTCGCTGACACAACAAAGTTAATGAATGCGATGGCGGCACAAGGAAGTCCTCTTAACTTGAGCTGCCATGTTACAATGTTGCAAACTTAAAGCAGTGCAAAGTAAATTGATAGGTGCATCCACCGACGCGAACTGTAGTAAGACGAGAATATGTACTTAGTATCCTTTCTTTTTTGTTTTTCTTTCGAACTTCACCAAATAATAAAGTAATGTTAAGTTTGTTTGGTCTGTACCTCTTACTACTACTACTACTTTAAGGAATTTTATCTTTATACGTCAACTCCGCAACCACCCTGTATATTTAGGCATTATCTAATCTTTTGTTTTGACACCCATAGTACGAATCTTGGCTTAGTTAGGCTCTTTGAAGTCTTTGAGGTCAGGTGGATTTGAGCACCGAATAATGCCCACTATCCTGGTATAAGTAATCATTGTTATCCTTAAGCATAACTTAACTATTGTTAGACGAGGTCATGCAGATTGCTTGTAGCATCGGAAAATTGCAGTTGTGTATAAAACCTGCTTAAATACGATTTTGTTAGATCAGATAGAATCAAAACTGAACCAATTTTCTAATTATTTCTAATTTTCTAGTCACCTGAGGCTTTTCCGGTAAATAGGTAGATTTCCTTCTTATTTCTGTGCATTTTGAAGAAAACACGTCCAAAGAGTATATACAAATTACCCTGTATTTTTGCTACATTATGCGTCGTCGTAGGGAACCGTTTAAATATATTCATGAGCGTATATTCTGAACTCAAGTTCTTTCCAAAACTTCTTACTAATGAAGTGCAATTAGGCCTGTACCTACTGTCGGAGCTGGTAGGCGCTCAGGCCGTCTAGACTTTTGAACGAGTGTAATATTGCGTTATGTGCCTGCGACACGCCGACACACGTAATAATTACTGTGACCACGTTTCGGTAGGCTATTTTAGGACAATGTCACGACGAACTTCCCTTGCATAAAAGTGCAACCAAATCAATACTGAATTTACTTAGCAATGTTTGTTTGTGAATTTAAGCATTTTGAATCCAAATTGCAGGATATATTAGGATATATCCTGCAATTTGGATTGGTCTTAAGCATGCCCCCTAGGGCATGTAGCAGTTTATTTGCAGCTAACAGTGTAGTGTGTTGTAGTGTGTTGATTGTATGTGCAAAGCGCACATACAATCCAAATTAACGCACTAACATTATCATCAGCACTAACGAATGTTTAGATGTTGATTGAGCTTTAAATAAGGAAAGCTGACAGGATTTGCATGTATTATTCACCATCGGGAACCCGTCACTTGTCCGAAATTTACTAGTCCGAATTTCATTTGACTGAAAACTATTGACCAACATTTCATTTGCCAGATGTATTGTTTGATATATTTTTAACCCATCGAAGTATCTTTTGCCATAAGTAACGTTTTACTGAACAACGTTAAACCGAATTACAAAATAAACTTTTTACTATTGCCCGAAGTCTCTTTTCAACTTTTTTCATTTACCAGATGGCTTATTTGGCATATGTTCATTTTACCTAGACCACATTTTACCGAATATTATTAGGCCACAACTATTGTAATTCAATGGCTAGAGGACCGCTCCTCAAGTTGTTTAATGTAACGTTTAACGTCTTGACTGACTGATTTTCAGTAATTTCAGGGCGAATCCGACTCAGCCTACCCCGACACCACGTGGTACTGGTTTTGCCCTACCCCAAGAGTGTAATTTAAACCCGCGTAGGCATGGAGGGGCGAGGCGGCCCGCGGGCTGAGGAGCAGGTGGCTGTGAGCGAGGCGCCGCGGCTGAGGCTGGCCGGCGAAGCCGGCCAACAAGCCGAAGCTGTGGGGCTGAGCGAAAGCCATCTGTGACGATTAGCATGCGAGGAACCGCCGGAGCCCCGTAATGCCGGAGCCGTGACAGAATTCTTGTCTTTTTCTTTAACATGCATGTTGAATGCTTGCATGCTGTTTGCCTGCGTACATGCTGTCAATTTTTTATTTTATTTTAATTCCAAAAATGCCTTGTCTGTTTTTATGCTGCTTATATTGAACCGGTACCTTTTTCATGATAGTTTGGTAAACTAAAAATATGGCAATCAAAACAGTGGTCTAATGTATGTTCGGGAAAACAATACTTCAGACAAGTGTCATTTCGGCCAATCATCACTTCGGTTAAACGTTTTGTGGCCTAATGAAACGTCTGGCAAACGAAAAAAATCCAGTTGATAATTGGTCAACTGATTCAGTGGAAAACGTTATTTCGGGAAAATGAAAAAATGCCGAATGATAAGAAACCAAACGTTTTCGGGAAAATGAAATTCGGGAAGAAAGAATTCGGTCTTATGATAGGTAACCTTCACCATCACTATTGGAAATTTATTAATTGTCAATATATATTTATTTATTATTAACAATCAAATGCAAGTTTACAGCTATCACATCAAACTGTTAGATGTATGTTTTTCACTGGTGAGTAAAACCAGTCACTGGTTTGTACGCAGACTACACCCACCAAGCACCGGATGAGGTAGTGTGTTTTTAAAAACCACAGAAAGTATATGAACTCTACAGTATATAAACTAACTGGAGGAAACCAATTAAAAACGGGACAGTCCTACGTGTAGTTCACGAGTGGTGGCACTAGGAATATTATACAAAATGAAAGCATTTGTATTCAATGGCGCACGCGGCGTGGCGAGAGTGCATAGGGAATGCTGTTGACAAGCTGCATTTCGTACATTAGACCACAATCGCTTTCAAAATATTGTACTGAGAATACATAAAGTATTCAAGCGAGATATTCGAAGTCCGTCGGTGATAGTGATAGGCTATGGAGCCTTCTTTACTATCCTTTTTATGTTTCCCAGGACGCACATTAAGCCTTTATTCTAAAGTCTTCGATGCTATACAATACAAGCCCAAGCCAGGATCCGTGGCCAGGATGTAACAAGTCAGAGTATTTTATTTTCTTGTAACAACAGATCAAGGTGAGGCCCAATTAATGTGTTGGCGACTTTGATTTATATAAAAAGAGGAAGATACGGCATCCACGCAACAAAAGTGGCCACATAAAGACAGGTCCAATGGACCAGTCTTCAAGCCAATACGACAGCGAATTGTACAGCTTTGAATAACAATTTGACGGTTGTCAATGGCAACCAAAACTACAACAAGGTTTTTTGTATTCATTCAGATGACGCTATCTTTAACAAAACGGCTAAAACGTGAGTAAAGTAAAGTTTTTATTTGGTGGACAACACGATACACTTTACTAACAAATTTAAATATACAGTGTAGTTTTGTAGACGCTTAGTTATGGCTATGCTTGTAGTCAAATTTTTAGCAACGTAGCTCCTTTTGTTATATTTATGAAACAACAATTTCTGTATAAAATGGCAGATTTAATGCCCAAACTTGCTCTAGGCTCTGTCGCCTACTGCCAGGCAAAATTGAGATACCTCGTGTGTACAGAGCTAATTATTATCAAGATAAATATTAATCATTTACAATAGTTATTAGTCCATTCATAAAATATACGATGGCGCGACGTGATAGGGTATATTTGCACTGAGACACTCAAACACCGTAGCGTTGAAGTGGCAGTGGGCGGGACACATAGCGCGGAGAACCGATTGCCTTTGGCGCGAAAAAGGTTCTAGAATGGCGACCGCGTACCGGACGACGTTCCGTGAGCAGGCCCTCTACAAGGTTGACCGACGACAGCGCAGAACCGATCGTTTTGGTGATCCTTGAGGAGGCCTATGCCCAGCAGTGGGCGTTGTTCGGCTGAAATGATGACTCTAAAACCAAATATTTACTCGGTTCTTTAGGAATATACTCTCAGATGGTTTTGATGCTGCTTGTACAATAGAAAACCCAGTTCAAATCCTTATTTGAACTGGGTTTTCTGCGCTACGACGCTACAATTGACGCTGCAACGACGCATCGCAACACACGCTTATGAGACCTTTCTCATAAGCGTGTGTTGCGATGCGTCGTCGCAGCGTCAATTGTAGCGTCGTTTTACAACTATTTTGAATGACATGCTACAATATGTGGCGCGTGTCGCTCGATTGTTTTTATTTATCCTACTTCAAGCACAAACGATATTAGACACAATAGTTACAAATAGTCCCGGTCCCCTAGTAGAACAGTATCCAGGCAATTGGCATCGCCATCGTGACAGTGACATTATACGCAAATGTACTATTAGTCCCGATGAATATTTGATCAAACATAGCCCGGAGAGCAATCGCGAAGCCGCGCTGGAATGTGGAATTTATATCGCATGGAATAACTCCAGGGCCGGACTAGTGGTGCGGCATTGTCGGATTATTCCACGACAAAACGCAACGGTAGAAACGAAAAGTGATCCCGAAAACGGTTCTCGTTTTGGTTTGTTTGGTTCAGCTGCGAAAGAACAAGATCAGTAAAATTACATAGAGATAAAGATCATTTTTGTAAACCATACGTTTTACTAGCGAAGGAACTAGGAGGTGGGAATGGACCGTTGCGATGTCGACTATATTTTCTTAGCACTTCAGTACAAATTCGCATCAAGGACTACTTAATTTACAAAAGAAAAACAGTTTGTGTTTTCCCACTTCGAAAAACGGTTTTACCGTCGCGGGACATAAAACGGTCCTTATAAACGGTTCGTCGCTGCAACACCCACCCCTAGACCGGACTCTGCACAAAGACGCTACGATTATCACTCGACAGGAATGATAAATTGGAATTGAGGCGGCCCAGGCTGTTTGTTTTATAATAATTTGTGGCTTTGTACACAAAAGTTAGTCTACTAGGTTGTTTGTGTAAGTGGCTCGTATTTTACTGATATCGCCTTCATCTGTCGACTGGCATAGGATCACATCTTGGTATTATATTTGTAATATAGGTGCTACTTGGTTGGTATTATGTTATTACTATAGAATCTGCACAAACAAAAACGTTCAGAGATTCATATATATTGCAGATAAAATTAAAGATGTACTTGCAAGGACTACTACGAAAATAAACATCAGAGGTTTTTAAAGTATGTATTTTACTATGCAAATATCAATCAGTTTAGCACAATAATATTGTCAATAACATACCTACTCACCCAGAGCCCGTCCCTGTACTAAAACTATAGAAATGGTAGTATTCGGCTGGCTAGCCACGGACATAAAATGCCCCTCCACTTGGGAACACTTCTGGATTCTGGGTCTAGCCTGGAATTATATGAATTAAAGGCGATTAAGACCGTTAAGCACTCCGAAGATCTCTCACTGGAATTCGCCCAACTTTCAAGTCTTGTGAGCTTTCAGAGTTGAACATCAAACTTCTTAATTAGAGTTTTGAAATTTTGGGGAACATAATTGTCTGCCATTTCATATGATATATTTCTACTAGAAATGACTTCCAAATACTGAATTATGCTTGCTGTTTAGCGACGTGGGTGAGACGCAAGGGATCGCAGGATCGAGTCTCGAACCAGGACAAATGTCAGCGGACAGTCACTGGAACACATAATTCTTTTTCGTTGTTTTTTAAATTTTGTGTTTAGATTCGTTCTGAATGTAGTTGTGTTCACCATGATAACAACATCTGCCGTACCTACCTTTGATTACCCCTTTCCAGATAACTTTAGGAATCTAAGAAATTAAATTCTTGATCTGAACCTTTCTTCTTGATAATAATCAGAATAGGTATTTTGCTAATATTTGCTATTCTAATTTTGAAAATAATTTGTAAAATGATATTAACTGGGCTTAAGTACAGTCAACAGCACACCGGGCTACACATTTCCATTTTTGTCCTGCTCTTGTCAAATGACATTTATTTACAAAAGAGCAAGCAGAACTGACTGAAAATGGGTATGTCATGCTGACCGTACAGTCTCTGAGGTGTGATAGAGTAGTCAAAAAAAGATTTGACGGATTGACATGAGACTACAACGTCAGGGTCACTGAAATGCAAACCATTGAAGCACGTTTTTTTAACTTTCTATAGACTCAGTAAGATTTAAGGTAAGATATGCTTTCTTGTACGAAGAAAATGATTACAGAAAATATTAGAGACAACCTTCAGGTAGAGGAACAGGAAAAGCAAATTAGATGCCACAGACGTAAAAGAAAGACGGACGGAACATCACACTAAGAAAATGTGATGCATGCAAGGTGCTACAATTTTGTTTGTTGAACACACGACCTGCTACACTCACGCAAACACTAGGTGCTACAAATTACGCAATTTTACTCCGGGTGACAGCGCCAATGTGCTAGTCACGCACACACCTAAACTGGCAGCTGATAATATGCTTCACTCATGATTAGACGAGGTGACGTCCGTGGTAGATGCGTGTACGTGTTTGGTCAGGATCACATACCACAACTCCAACGGGCCTGTCGTTTGAAACATAACTTATATGTAATGTCTCCATAGTGTTAATTCTACAAAATACAAACTTCTCAACCTGAATACGCAGTGATATGTATCGTAGGCATATACGAGTAAAATGTAGATACCGAACAAGTCTATAGGACCACAGTATAATCTTACAGTAAGCTATCTACAGATAAACGTGCCACTCTCGGTTTGAATGTGTGCGTACGCGTCGCGCGCCGTGGCGCGATTTCACGCACACGCTAGCATAAAATAGGGAGGCATAGGGAGGTGGCAGTGCGGACGCGCTGTGCCGCGTGTCTGTGTGCACGCTAAGCTAATAACTCAGCGGGCGGCCTTAGATAGCCTACTGTATGGTTTATACTGTGATAGGACCTCGTCTCGGTTCGTCGCCTGGGAACCGCAGGGACCCTCGGTTCATGAGAACCTGTTCTAATTGCCTCGTATTATCACTACTTCTCGGGAAAGTCTTTGTTAGTGGCACGAGGTTTTTCTGGTGCACTAGTTATGAAGTTGAATTAAAATAAATTTTTAATTTGCTGCATTTATTTTTAGGAGACCTGTAGGTTTAGTATTTTAGTCTCAGACCCCCTTAGTTAGCACACTCTTTAGATAGTTTGGCATTTTAGTCGTTCGCGTTAAGAAAGCAGTAATTTCATACTTGTCCTTCGATCTAACACGACCCCTAACCAATCTAATCGTTCCTAATTAGAGAGCCAGGTCCAGAAAAAAACGTGAAGTTGAATGCATACTTACGAACGCAATGGTTGTGAATCTGAGTTTTATGTGTGCGAAAGAATTAAATTCAAAAATCACTGCATTCATAACGCGAACGAACTATAGATGATCCTGTTAAAAAACTTGCGCCAAAAGCCGCTTTTGGCCTTACAAAAAGTATTTCGCCGCAATTGTGCCAACTGGTAGATAAAATTACAAGCTTGAACCCTGTAACTACCCTCTGACGGTCTTGATTACAATTCAAACCAGCCGTACATCAAGGGGGGAGTCGTGACGCATCTAGCAGCTGAGTAAGGAAAACCGCACATCTCGAGAGAATCGTTTGTCACTACGTACGTTGCCGATTGTCCCAAGAGATTTGTATAGCCAACTTTTTAGCCAAATGTAGTTTAGGGTTTCATTTTGTTCTCATTATGGCTCAAAGTTCAAACAACCGTTTAGTGTTTGTCAAAGAGAAGGACAAGACCTGGAAGAGGAATTTATTCGGACAAGATTCACGTAGACCCTAGAAACAAAGAAACAAATGCGCAAAAAGACGAATGTTGCAAATTTCTAACTTCACTCACTAAACATTTGACAGTGATCGAAGAAAAAAGTTATTGCCAAAAAAGCTGTAGAAATAGACCAGTTTACGATTCCGACTTCTATTAATTTATTATGAACCAAAAGGACATCATTACACCCGTTTGATCATTTAAACACTAGTCTACTTAAAACTTTCGATTGGAAAGATCTAGCAGAATGTTCTCGCTTTCATCCGCACTCACGAAAACAAACTTTGTAGAACTCTTTCATTCTACTTTAAGTTGTTCGCAGCCCTAATAAAAGTTTCTGATTGGAAGTTTTCGTGGCTTCACAGAAAGATCATGTTTAAAAATTTCATTTTATTATTAATCTCTATCTCTTTTCTTAGAGTTTTGTTTGAATAAACAGTTTTTTCCTTTGACTTTTCTTCTTCATATTGGGCTAGCATTTCAATTGGAGTTGTTGCGCCTTAAATCTGATATCGTTACGCGTTAGTATGTCAATGTACGAGTGCAGAATCGATGGAATAATAAGGGTAGAAAAAACATAACAAAACTTGGTTATCTGACTTGGCAGCACGACTTATATTATGTCGGTAAAAAAACACATCTAAGCATGTAAAGCTTGCGTAAGATCTTGCTGGTTATGTATTGGCTTACACGACAAGCTGTATCGTCATAACAGACGTTATATGGCCGATGATGATAGCGTAAAGAATATAGGTACTCAATTTTTCAACGACAATGGTTTAATCCGACGTGACGAACATAATGATCAATAAAGTGTACAGGAGTAACGAAATTCCTAGTCAAGGACATCGAAGTCTGTTGGGCGTGCGCCGCGGCACTCGTGCGCCGACTGCAAATGTGGCGAGCTTCTGATCGTGTCGAACAATGCAGCTATTTAGGAACACCAATTTGATTTAGCCGTTGAGGTAGAAAAGTTCTAGAGTGAAGACCATAAGATGGCAAGTAGAGTGATACGGAAGACTTGATATTGGTTTTAGTGTTTGTTGCCTTCAAACTCTAGTCTACTTGACCGTGTGTTCAGCAGTGGACTTATGACGCCAGCTGCTGATATGAATAACTTGACAAGATTTAATCATCAGTATGCCAATGTATACTACCAATGGTTTGCGTTTTTCAAGTAACTAGCAAAATGGGAGTGTCGGGCTCCTCAGCGCAGTCTTCGAATTACTGCATACGCGGCTTAAAGACACTGGGAGTACCCTCAAGCTCCTCCCATGGGAGCTACCCAAGCATCTTGATTAGTAGATTTTCATAATCTACACAGTTCAAGATAATCTGTGGTGCCAACAACTCACCACAAGGCTTTCAGAACCTTTTGGAATGGACGAAATATGTACACACATCAAAAGTGTCTAGGGATATCATAGGGATATCATTTTTCAAATATTTCATAAAGTTAAGTTGGTTTACAAGTTGAGCATTATCTCAGAATAACGCGAGGACAGTGGCATAAGATAAAGGTTAAGAATATTACAAAAAAAAACGTTTGATTTTGCTAAAATTTTGACACCTTTTAAAAGAAAAATCTGTCTTTTTTTAACGTCCTTACGATTGTACAATAATGCTACTACAATATTTTTTTATATACAATCTGAAAGGGCAGATATAGCAGTTTCTGTGTTCTAAAAATTTCTACGTTGGTAGCATTATTTTAATTTTTAGAGCCTCCCAAATAGCTATACTTTGTATGAAAATGCTTGAGATATCCCTAGACACTTTTGATGTGTGTATGTGTAGATTTTGAGTAGAAACCAGCAGATTTCATTCTATGGAGAAGAAGGGATAACCTTTTCATGGCGATGATCTATTAGAAGTGAAGGATATTAGTTAGTGAGAGCACAATTTCAAGTCAAGGTCTGTCAGAAACACGACCACATCCTCCGATGCATTGTCGGCAAAAACTACCAATATCACGTCCAAATCAGCTTTTCAAAAACGGTTGGTTAGTATCAAACGTATCTACATTGTATCAGCCAATTTTTAAAGCAAGAACAAAATGGCAGCTGTTTAGCATTCGCTTCGAGTCGCCTTGTTTGCGGAGCGAATATTTGTGATGCCACACGTTCGCGCCATTGCATCTTATGTTTTGTAGTGTAGATCCAATCGTTAGTATAACGTTTTATCGAACTACAATTTCTGTCATAAGCTACTAAAACGCTTCGATAACAAAAAATAAAGACGAAGACGAAAAAGAAGAAGAATAATATCGGATGCCTTAGGGCGGCTTGATAACATCTGACATAACCTTACACCCCTCCAACAATCCGCACTGAGCCCGCGTGTTGGAGTATGGCTTGTTTCACCTATAGTTGAGGTGAGGCCTGTGCCCCAGCAGTCCCAGCAGTGGAACGTATATAGGCCGTTTATGTGTAATCCTTTTCGTATTCGCTTTATTTTAATATATTTTATCGTTTTGTTATCTACAGACTTCCAGACAGTTAATCAAAGGCAACAACAGATTTTGAACCACTATAAGCTACAGCTACACCAAGGATTCAGCGGACCACGTCGCGTCGCAGATAGAGCGACGAACTGGATGTCTTCTTGAAAAACTATTCTCAATCGACTCAGGGAGATAGACGTGGAAATAAAGTAACATTTGAACATCCAGAAGAAAATTAAATTCTTTTAATTCATCTGCATCGGCTATTCAAAACGGACGTCTCTAAGCTTTTCCAGTATTCCACTTGTACATACAATAGTGTCTAGCCCATGAACCGCCTAAAATTTCCCAGGAAATTCCATGAGTCATCCTCAGGTTCGTGCAAAACATGAGGTTGTCTCGCTCACTCTCTGTCTGCTGTGTAAATTATAATTCGTAGGTTATTATTCAGACGCACATTGCCAAAACTCACTGGTAATGGGCGATAATGACTTAAAGCAAAACAGCGCTGGCGTAAAAGCTTTAGCGGTTTCCATATCGTTCTCTTCCTGTTATCGCTGGTAGGAATGGTTGTTATGAACTTTTTATCCATTTCAGTATTTTTTACACAGATGTAAATTAAAAAAAAATGTGGCTTTTTTATTTATAGATAGGTGCTTCCAGTGTCATTGTATTTTATTAGACTAATTCTGATGAGTAAAGTTCATACCCAAACAATCCAATGTATTTTGATTTAGACAACTTTGCCTACTTAATAACCAAATTTTTATTTCATCAATCATTTTGCTGCAAATTATACAAAAGAACGGACCCCAGACCTAAAGTATGGAAAATGTGGTTTCAGTTAAATATCCTAAGGTTTTGATAAGTTACAGACTTCATAGTCCTAAACAAAAGCCTCTAGGGGTGCTACCACTGTTTCCCTTTCGACAAAAAAGAGTTTCGAGTGTGTGTGTTTTGTATGAGATAACAAAAACTATAAACAATGGATGAAATACAAGGAAAAATGCGTTACAGGTTAAATAGTATCACTTATGTACACATGGTCTTCTCAATTATTATTCGTGGATGACAGTTCGTTAACCAGTGCAATGCCAGTTCATTAAAAATATTCGCTCAAAGACAAGTGCGAAATATAAAAAAGCGCAAGTCAAAGGTAATATTCGTGTACAGCCAAACAACGGGGTTCGCAACATGGCGTCTAATTGGCGCGATTCACAACTACCAGCCGAGCGAGGAGACGGGGCTTGATTGATTATTATTGTTCGCAAACGATATGGAAATCGCTTAAGCTTTCAGACTTCGCTGTTTTGCACCAGACATTAACGCGGGCAATTACCAGTTGGAGTTTAGGAAATGCAAACAATAACAGTAAGGAAACTCTTAATGTTCTTTTTTAAACTCCTTATCGAAGTGCTGATGATCTTCAACACTCAAAAACTCTCGGTCAAGTCAACTTACTCGTACAAACAGAAAAAAACAAATCGATTCACCCGTTTGGGAGTCACAACAATGCCATAAGGCAGACAGACACGCGTCAAAGCTTAAAACACTTGCGTCGATTAAAAAGATACATTAGCGTTACTTTTTGTGTTTTTGTGACACATTCATCTATGTTCACCTCTTGAATATACGGTTTGATAAAGAGGGATGGTTTTTTTGTCAATATTAACAATAAGCTTAGACGGATGATGTCGTGATACTCGTAATCTGATTTGGATAACAAATCTTAGAGGAAAAAAAAAGTTAAGAAACACATATGTTCGTTGAATCTAGGAAACAAGCAAGTCATTTTGCATTTTAAGTGATTTCCCCATTAGGAAAAATACGCATTTTTCCTCAAGCTTTAAAACATGCATTCATCATCAATCCAAAATTTCGATCCGACATTATCCGGGCGTCACGCTTGGAATTTTAATTTCGATTTGGGGTCGACACCCTTACTGACCCCTCCCCCAAATGGTTGCCAATGACTCATTCACTCATTCGTTTTGTTCGTCTGCTAACTCATGCTAGTAGTAGGGTAGAGGGAAGTTACGTAAAAGATGCAAAGTAGATTTGTTGCTACGGTATTGGGTTTGCCTGGAACTAGAGTCGGGGCCAAAGGTTTCGAATTTGAGTCGAAGTCGTAGGTGGAAAAGTAAATAATACTTTTATGCATGAAAGCTTTATAATGTGACTCCACCATCGGTTCTGGTGGTGTTGATTGGTTTTTCTCTCGATAGTTGTAATTCTTTTAAATGTGTTCACAAAATGTTAAATTAGAAAGTAAAGTACACAGTAGTAAAGTAGTAGATGTTTTTTTTATATAAATCATTGGACACTGACAGAAGAGTAGATAATATCTACGATGACCGCAAATCGGAAGCAAAGGCTGTCGAAGTTAGAGGTGCAAAATCGGTTTATACTAAAGTTTCTAACTTTAGGAATCTCATTCGGAGCCAACTCTAATACAAGTGTCATTAAATGTCCGTTTTTCTTTTGCGTGTGGTTAACCCATACTAAGAATTGCCTGTGGTATGGAACCCTAATCATTGAACCAATTTGTTTTCGCTGCAATAAATTAGCGTGTTGTTGTTGTTTGTGTTGTTACTCTGCACAGCGGATTGGGGAATATAAATCTAGGCTACATGGTGCGGAAAATCCGAATCTTCCTAAATCCGACCTGTACTCAAACCTCGGCTTCAGAGTCTCGAAAGTGTAAAGTTAGCCTCTTATGCTCAAATATGTATTTGCATGTTGTGAACCTCTGTTTAAAAACAAACTTTCGACTTCCAATAACATTAAAAGTTCTCGTTAATTCCCTATCTTTTTGTAAGCTTTCAAAGTAGTTCTGAGACCACTTGTCTTCGTAGATCATTAACAGTGACTAGTGCTCCAACCTTTGCTTTTCCTCCCCCCACCCGCGTTAACGACAGCAAATGAAATGACTCACCCGGGGTGGGTGAGTCATTTCACTGTTCGTGTTACGATTGCGACATCCTACTGTGTACAACTTTCTGTTAAAAAAAGTGAAAAACTTTGAAATTTATTTATTTATAAAGATAGACAAAATTTTATGGGGTCACCTGGACACCATGAAATGTTAACAGTTTAGTTACGTATCCAAAACATACAGACTAGGTTGAAACCCTTGATATGCGTATACTATCCAACATACTAAAGAGCGGAGATAGAGGTTATCTTATTTTACTACGTTGTTTAACCGTTAGCGCAGTGGTTATGATTATGAGCGACGGTTAAGGCTTATTAAGGCATGCAGGTTCTACTGCCGAAATGCACTTTTTATGACGAATCAGATATTCGATGTTTATGTGCAATGGAGTATGCGAGGGTTGTGGTTAGTGTCCGACCGAACTTTCGGTTTCGGTTTCGGTTTCGGCCAGTTTCGGCCAAAAAATCGAGTTTCGGCCACAGTTTCGGTTTCGGCCAAAAACCGGCCGAAACTATGGCCGAAACTATGGCCGAAACCGAAACTCACTTCGGAAAATGTCGTGAATTGTCGTGCGCGCTCGTATAACTTCGTTTCTCGTGGCAACGTTATGGCAAAGCCTGGCGACCTCCACAATCTTCGGGAATTGTCGTGGGTCATTCGGATGGCTCCGTAGCAACACAAAAATTGGTCAGTGCGTAGTCGCCAGACGCAAAACTACTTTAGAGGCAATGTTTTGATGGAACTGAGTACATGTAAGTTTTCGTTGAGACTGTTGGGAGCTCGATTCTCGAAGTTGTCGACGAGTATGTCTTGGCCAAAAGATTCAAGTAGGCAGGTCCACCTTCGAGAAGGAGGTTAACTGTTACATCCAACACGGCTGGGCACTAAGGAAAGCAGGTTGAAGTGTCAGTTAGCAGGGAACATTACACGAGAAACTGGGCCATCAGTTTGGAGTCGAAAAATTCTCGAGGAGATATCGTTTGAAGCCAAACGCAGCGTGGGACTTCCACCAGCAAAGAAGCAGAATGACCAGATAGAGATCGCAGGGTTTGGGTGGATGTGGGTCGCCCATTACCAGCCGCTCTGAAAATCTAAGGGGGAGTCCTGATGTTCAGAATTGGACGTCGTGCGTGTGGTTGTTGATGAAGTTATCGTTTCGTTTCGTTTCTGCACTTGAATAATGTAAATAGTTCAATATTGGTTCAACACATCCGCTGAGTGGCAGGGCAGACAATGTTCAAAGAACTAAGTGTAGCGTGCTATCGCATTGGACTGGTGATGAACCGGACAAAAACAAAACTGACGGCACACGAAGTAAGGAAGTGGTAGACGGCAGACAATGCAACTTTGATAAGTATATTGACTTGGGCCAGATGGTTCCTTTCGCCTTG
Source organism: Udea ferrugalis (assembly GCA_950022985.1). Taxonomy (NCBI): domain Eukaryota; kingdom Metazoa; phylum Arthropoda; class Insecta; order Lepidoptera; family Crambidae; genus Udea; species Udea ferrugalis. The sequence continues at coordinate 5,040,618 of OX465521.1, forward strand.
TGGTATGAGGCGTTAGAATTCTGGCACGGTTCCCCCCCCCCCGCCTGTCGTAAGAGGCGACTAAAAGGGGTTACTAGGAGTGCTCACGGAGGGGCTGTGTGCCTCCATTCCAAGTGGCCCCGAGGAAGGAAGGGCGGCGGTGTAAGAGTGACCTCACACCGCCGTACATACTGGCGGATGTAGAGGGGAGATGTAACTCTTAGCATAGCGCGCCAGGGGTCCGCCGGCACAGAGTCCTTGACCAGAGATCACGGGGACCTCTGGATACTCGCTGAAGCAGGCCACCAGGGGGTTCAGTGTGTAATGTCTGCCGCCACACGGCTGGCGAGCCTAACACACCACCGGCCTTCCCCCAGAGTCCCGCGCTCTGGATCGTCCATAGCCAGTCCAGTCCATTAACGGATTCCCCTTCAAAAAAAGATAGCCACACAAGCCTGGTTGCTCATGGAACACCCTAAGTCAAAGCTCGGAATGTTTCCAAGGGTAATGGAGTGGAGTGTGTCAGGCATTACAAAAATGACAGAAAATGGTAACCACGATCCGTGCCAAAACTGACGTTCAAGACGTAGGCCCGAAAGTCGCCAAACTGACAAAATGGGAGTGAGCACTGAGCAGTCTGTAAGATGCATCCCGCCCGAATGGCAACCCAATGGCTCCTCAAAGACTGATATCATTGAAAAACGAGGCCTAAAAACCACCTGGTACATTACTATGGCGAATGGCTGACTTGAGCCAAAGACAGGGGTAAATCATAAAAATTGGTCTCCCACCTTTGGCCCAGCGGTGGGATCTTGTGTTGAAAAAAATTAGTCTGTAACTTAGTTTTGTTGTTATTAGCAGAATAATGAGTAAACATTTTCAGAATTTAGCGATTGTAGGTATTTTATACTTGACCACGTGAGTTTCGGTTTCGGTTTCGGTTTCGGCCGAAACTGAAGCCTAGGCCGAACATTCGGTTTCGGTTTCGGTTTCGGCCGGAAAACCAGTTTCGGTCGGACTCTAGGTGTTTTGAACAGTTTACTCAAGCCTAGAAAGCCTTGACAGAACGAGAACGAAGAAAACAGACAAACAAATGCTTTATAAGCACCACTGCTGGGCACAGGCCATATCTCAACTATGAGATGGTAGGAACTATACTCAGACTCAGTGCTCATTGTTGGTGGGGTTAGACTCCGGTGAGAAACCTTGTTGTAAGATCTTATCAAGCCGCCCTAAAACGTCCGACTATGCCTAGAGGCTCACATGTAGCGAGGTCAGCTGAGACTAACAGCTTAAGGTGCCTTCTGAAACCCGGAGATGCACGAAAAGTTCATCACTAAATTTCGATCGGAATGGTCACCCGTTCCATATCAAATTCACTTCACGTTACAAATGGATTCCTCTTGGCAACAATTAACGTAGCTTATCTGATCGCAAATGTCAATCAGACCCTGTTCAGGCATGTGTTGCAATTAAACATGCAAGACCAATAGGATGGACGACTCAGATACCGTAGATGTCAATTACTGCACAAAAGTAAGCCTTATTACTAGGGCATAAGGTGTAGCCCCGGTAGAGGTGAGTGCAGTATCGGTGGTGCATACATTTTTTGTCGTTATTGCTGTTGTACGGATTCCAGTGATTTTTAACAAACGCGGCGCGGTTCAATGTAATGTTGAAGGACACGAGAAGGACTGCAATTTTAATAAAACTTGCTTTACCCACGCATTTGTTCTGAAGATCGAATCTAAATCAGGCTTTCACCTACGAGTATGCCTATCACCTATGAACATGTCTGTTTGTCTGGGTGTTTTCTATGTTTATTAGGTATGAATTAACAAAAAAAAATATTTAGGTATCTATGTAAATTCGTTGTCTAGTATCCCATGATACGAGATTTATTCATTATTTATTTATTTTTAATTAGCTCAGTTTGAATCTAGATGGCGCAGTGTGGAATAATGTTCAGCGATATTTATTCACTTATATGTTTATATATATATTTCACTAAATAGATTCCCCTCCGAAAAAAAAGGTTTCAGCCGCTACTCGCAGGGTGTCTTCACTCACCCTTCCGTCCAGTGGATTTGTCAAAGCCATCAGCGGCTAAACAGCAGTAGTCAAAAGAAAAAGTTAAAGCTAAAGTGATTCTACTGTGCTGTTTTATTTCTAGAATAACAAAGGAGTTATTCCTATTTTCGACCGGCTGGTGGTATTGATATTTGCAGCCAGTTGGCCGGAATGTAAATTTAGCGGCTACTAATCAGAATAGTTCACACTAGGTTATTTTGGTTGAGGAATCAAGGGGTGGATACCTAAATCGATCGAGTTAGAAAAATTTCTTTGGAGAACACCACAAAAGGAACACAGATAGGTATACATATAAAGTTGAAAATACCACAACAAATCAATCAGTCAAGGTGGGATTCCAACTTGCGTCCATAGCAAGCCGAGCGACAGGACTGTTCATAAATTTCAAAGCTAAACATCTTTATAAAGTTGAAAAATGTTTAAAAATAAAAATTACATTCAGAATAAAACCCTAAACCTCCCTTTTTGAGCACCATCCATCAAGTTACGGTCACTGGAGAAAATCGTGAAACCTTAAAACGTCTAAAACAATAATGGATTCATAATTGTGTTTTGTTTCCAATATAAGTGAACCGTTTGGGTGAGTCAGCGTTTCTGAACGCTACAAATTTAGCTCTGACCTTTAGAGTAACATTGCTCGAATTTCGAAATGGAACCTAGTTTAATTTCGTATTTTAATAAAAACAGCATTTGTAGGTACCCTTGGAACCCTTTCAAGGCGATTGAAACGGGATCCATTAGGTGGACTGTTTTTCAACGGCACAGCTTTTGCCGTAAGACCTTAAGGCCCGACGCCCACTATCGGCATCGGCACGCTTCAGGATTTTAAGGTGGCAAATAGTAATATACTCTAACATAATGGCAATAAAGTAGAAAATGCCGAAACAGCAGCCTCAAGCATACCGAAGCGGTATTTTTGTTTTTACGAGAACACATCACGGAAATTTCTACTTTATTGCCATAATGTTAAAGTATATTGCTATTTGCCACCTTAAAATCCTGAAGCCGTGCCGATGCCGATAGTGGGCGCCGGGCCTTATTTTACTAGGCCAGGAGCAAAAAGCCACGTAAATGCTACAAAACCGTTAAAGAAGCAAGCAGTCTGGCCTTCTTTTGTCATTCCGAAATAATTTACAAACATAATGCAGTTGCGTAACCGAAGATTTATTAAACAGTCGAATCGGCAAATCGGCGGGACGAGCGGTAATTGTGGATCACATGGGGTCCATCGCCCACGCACTCCGGTAATGGATTAGCCCGCGCTTTGGGAGTGGGCTGGATTACTCGTTACAGCACGCTGAGTGCTCGGTTTATAGGGGATCTAGGGAAATACTAGCAATTCAATTCACCTGCAATTATAAACAAACAGAAACTAATAGGAACGTAAGCTCAAAACCTAAACTAACCCGTGCTAAAACCTATCCCGAAAAAAATGTTTTTTTGGGAAGGTTTAATTGGCTAAAGAATGGGTAACGATACCCCACTTGACGTAGTTCGTCGATCTATATTTCTTTCATGGAGACTATTATGGCGTCTGGTTGTCGCTGTGATGAATTTTGAGTAATACCTATTATAGGTATCTCTCATGACACTCGCAAGGCTAAGATGAATTGATTGACGTAAGAAGCATCACAATTGGTAACATGCCACGTAGAAAAATGAACACTAACTTTGCCTTCCTCATTAAAAATGATGGTGTACTTACTAAGTTGGTTTCCTAGCCTCAATCAGCATTATACTTTCGCACCTTCAGGTGTTTGTTCTCTTCAGTGTTTGATTTACGGTCGTCAAGCACAGCTCGTACCTTCAAAGAGCATATAGTTTTATTCGACTATTTTTACAGAGGTCTACAGCACTCGACCGAAGTCATGTATGAATGACGTGTCGTTAGCGCGATGAAAGGGACACTCAGACGCGCGACACATGGGGTAGCTAATGCGATTACTTGAGACGATTTGGCGCGACTATAAGTTTTACTACCGAATTCACAAACGTCAAAGTTAAGCAGCCCTTACAAGTTTGGCTGTCACTTTCAGGTCTATAACTATGTACCTACTTTACGCGGCATGAGTTTGAAAGCGTGTTCTTCTTTAATAAACACTTTTGGATTCGGGGGTAAGACCCGTATTCAGAATCAAAATTCTTTCTGAATTTTTTCTCAAATGTAAATATTTATTGAAGAAAGAATCTGCAGTTTAGTTAAGTTTACACTCCAGTATGAATAGATCTACATTCCTGCTTAAATGAACACTCAAGTAGGTTTAAACATACCAGTATGAATCTACACTCCAGGATGAATCTACACTCTAGTATGTACCACTTTTGATCCAGAAATCTGCAAATACTTCCATTCGGATAAAGTGATGAAACGCTTCGTTTCTGCAAAGTAAGAGACAATCAGAGGAAAGCACGCAGGCGAGATAATGCGATTAGTTTGTGCTGAGGCGATCTGCCGCGATTACGACTCTGACTGTTCCACGTTCAAATCGACTGCAATCAAACCAAGGAGTGTTCGCTGACATTGTTATTGCTGTTATCAACCCGTGCTGGCTTACCTTCTGTAAGGCAATGGACTTCTACCCCACTTTACATTCAAGTTCTTTTTTCATAAAAGTTATATATTTTTTTCGTCGCACTGTCATTGTCTTTTGGACTGGTTGGTCTCATGGATATGAAATCAATAATAATTCTTGCCTCCGAATTCACAAACATCAATCAGCGCTAAGCACGCGCTCAAGCCCATGCTGTCTCGTAAAATGACAATAGAACTGAAAGGGACAACTATACTTCTGAGGGATTCTCAACTTTAATTTGCGTTTGTGAATTCGGGAGTTTGAGCCTCTGTTAGCCACTAAAATGATCATTCTGCCGTGCTGACACTTTCCGTTTTCGGGAACTCAATTGGTCGTAGTTTGTTGTTTTCCTATGTCTTTTTATCCACTGTCTAGTATCCTTTAGTAAAAGGTTTGCTTAGTTGAGGCTAGGTGGCGCTTTGTGGATGAATGTCCAATGATGATATTTTCCAATTGCAAAGTTGTACTTGGCTATATGAGTTCATAGAGCCAAACTCAGTTTTTTAGCCGTGGTTAACTTGAAGTCACCAAAAAAGTTTAAAACCCGGTTCAAAGTTAGTTTTTTAATCTCGTCTATTTCGCGATTTGCAAAAACTTTGGCCGCACAGTTCCGGGTGTAAGTAGGCAGGGGCAGCTAATTCGCGGACAGAGTTAGGGGGTAGTAAAAGTTTTGCACATACACCCTTGGGGACGATCCACTAACCGTTTAATGGGTGGAACTGACGTACTCAAGCGCATTCGTGGGGCTGTCAAAGCACATGGACATGGTATAAATTGTAAGTTATGAACAGTCTGTTTGTAATTTAAGAAGAAAGCACGACGAAGACATGTTACTATTGACTTTACTTCTGTCGCAATCACTACATACTTAACACAATTTTTTTCGTAGTTAGAAAGGTAAGCGCGCCTAATAAATAAAAAGCACTGACCTTTTAGCGGTGCTTCTTCCAACGTAAACTTCATAATTTAAACTACACGGTAGGTGTATTTCACAACTTGTAAAATTATCATCTTTAGAGCTTTTTTTGACACTTAAAATGTTATTTTTTCCTCAGAATATGACCGAAAACCATGGTCCATTTTTATTTCACCGGATATAAGCAACGAACGCTTGAATTCTCTAATTAAGTTTTGCAGCTTTTCGCTACGATGACTACTCGGTTGGTTAAGGTTTCAATACTAAAGTGTGTAATTGGCCATTTTAAACTTAAACTAGCCTCGTCCAGTCTTTTTGTAAGAAGAGACATTATGTGAAAAGGTGTTTCCCTATTTTGGTTATAGTTAAGAACAATACAAGTATGGTTGACTCCCATAGTTCACTCCGCTTAGTTTGGGCATACGTCGTTGTTTTAAAGTTTCCCAGACATACAGATTTCTTTCAACAAAAATCAATACAAACTTCGCCTATGTACAAAAGAAATGGAAATAGTTTCTCGTGGTATCTGGAATAGTATATCGTGGTATTATAAAATGTCTGCAGAATCAGAAACCGTATCAAACCGGAATTGCATCCCGAAGTCACCCGGAAGCGCAGACGGAAAAATGAAAAGATATTTATTCCCTAGTTCCAGGAAGCCTTACTGTTGTAAGTCGATAAGACGACATGACTCATTCCCGTCTCCTGCACAAAAAACACCCAAACCCCCTACACCAATGATATTACGATAAAAAAGACGTAGATAGGTTATGTCAGTACTGACGCGAAGTCAAAAACTGTCCCCTGGTTTATAATTTGACCGAGTGTACAAGATAGCATGATTATTTACAAGAGCGTAAACGAGACAGATACTTACATGACATGTTGCGCTGCAGTGTTGTCTCAAACTGTCAATGCTTTTCTCAGGAGGTCGAAGTCCTGATTTCGAGTGCCCCTTTTTAGCACAAGTAACCTATCTATATACGTCTTTTTATTATAATATCATTGCCCTACACTGAGTTTACGAAGTCTTAGGCGCACGACAGAGTTATGAGCCAAGTTTGTAAACAGGAGTCGGGGCAAACAAAAATTTATTAGCGCTCGTAAAATTGGAGCCGACCAAGTTTCCAGCGGTCAGTAGCTAGACTTTTAAGTCTTTGAAGTAGGCAATAAAGTTTAATTTAAAAGCAATTAACGTTTTATAACGAACTTGAGGCAACCAAGATAACTATTAAGTAATTAAAATATTTATCACTACCCAATCTCAGCATTCCCATTCAGATTGAACTGTGGGCCGATTCGCTATAATTTTTATTTGATTTATTTTAACTTTTATCTAAACAAAAGTGTCTAACACCGTAACGTACGTTCACTGCTATTTTCAATACATACTATTTACTATATATTAATACCATTATACACCCGATTTTTGAAGCAATGATTACCAGCGTTGGTTAAGACTCAAAGGTAGCTGATTCAATTCCCGCATCAGCACAAATGTTTGTTGATCAAACAGATATTTCTGTTGGGTCTTTAATTACTGGTTTTCATAACACAGAGAAAAACCTTCCTTAAGTACCAAAGGCTGTCCTTATTATTTATACTCTGAAGCGCACTTGAGCATCGTTGTTCCCGAACAAGAGCAAAGAGTTCACAATTTGCTTCCAATCAGATAAAAATAGAAAAAGACAATGCAATCGATTTTTTGCGCATCACATTGTTATTGATTGCAGAATCTTACACAGGGGATCTCATGTCATGTGAATGTGAAATTGTCTAATGGGAATGCAACATTATACCGCAATTATTTTTAAAGAGGGTATCATTATCTATGGATATGTGAATACCTGTAATATTAGTAGAGCTAATAGTCGATGTGGTGCCCTGTGTTAGAAGCGATAATGGATCAGCAATAATATCACCGGTGTTAAGCAACCCATGCCGGGTCAGGTCACGAGATGGGTGACCATGTCAGAAATGAAATGTCGGAATGTTAAGCTTAAGTCCAAGAGAGCTTACTTGATTTAATTGTCATCCTTGTTATTCAAATCTTACCTGAAACAAAAAAGTTAACATAATTAACAAAATTAAAATGTAGGTACCAGCCGCTCAGACAAACGTCGTTCTGTGCAATAATATTGGCCTGTGATTAATTAAAAACAAAAACAAAACAACTTAAAACGCTTGTCTCCTCCGTTACAACAATATTATTGCAGTAGTTATCAAGAACGAAAACGTTAACAAAAGAGTCGCAATAAGCTGTTTCCGTACAAATGCGTCCGCGGACGAAATGCATTAGGGTTGGGACGGGCGACTACGGGGGGCAAACATCCCCTAACAACAAAAGATGGTCGGACGCATTTATGGGTATCGATTCGACGGGTTAAACATGTTTCAACAAAGCTTCGATGGAGTCATCGTTACTGTTTTGCTGTTTTGAACTTTAAGTTTGTTTATTTATGACGTCTTTTTTACGAGTTTCTTTATTTGACACTATGACAGTAACATATTACACATTTCAACGATTCAATGTTAATCATGTAGATTTGTAAAATAATTATTTCGACGACACGCTTGTGTATCAAGGAGTGTAGCAATGAATTTAGATAGATTTAGGTATTTAATAACGTTGGTGTGTAGGCATAAGATGTTAATTACCCTATATTTATCCTTTTTTATAACTAAAAAATTGACTGTTCATTGCAGTATTTCAGCATCTATAAAATTTGAAGTAATAATGATTTTGCCTTTCTGAACATCTTTCATCATCATTGTTCTCAAAAGTATATAAAAACCACTCAAATCAAGTATTATAGATAAGAGATTAATAAAATGCATCAACGGCCGTTTCAAAACCTTATTTACTGTAAATGTAACATACCATAATATAACAAATAAGTACAATATCGATTTTTATGACGCCACTCCAGAGTCATTGTCGGAAAGCCCATAATGATCCCAAACACAAGGGGTTGGACCGCATTTGTATCGATTCGGACGGGGTTGAACATGTTCTAATAAATGCCAGACAGGCTACAGACCGCAACCGTTGCGTGTTTTGTTACGTAATTATTGTTTGTTTCTGTATTACCATTCAGATCATTAGGTGTTTGACTGCCCACTACAAGCCAGATACGATTATGTTCTTGAGACAGGAAACTGTTTATTCAGTGAAGTTCACTTACACTCATTCAAAAACAATATCAAACGACTTCAAATAAAATATTGCAAAAATAAAAATTACTAAAACAAGAAAAACCTGGGTGAAAAATAATTAACAAAAAAGGGATATTTTTTAGGGCCAAACCAGGGGCTCTATAATGATGTTTTGAAAGTCGGGAATTATTATCTATCATTAATGACATAAAACATAATTAGAATCGGTTATACCTACCCTATCTTCATTAGCTGTCTGTCTCGTATAAAGCACTAGATGGTACCACAGGTGGTACAGAGAAGTACATACAAACCTTTACATAGGGGCACTTTATAATGTTGACATGCGACTCAATTTGAATGGTTTGTAAAGGTTGATGAAAATGACTCTGTAATACGCGCACACGCAGCTCCGAAAGATGCAAATTATAATAACGAATGAAAGTAGTTTAAAACAAACACATTATTGCATTCTTTGTGTTTGTTTGTTTACAGTCGTTGACCCCAGTATAAGCGCTATAACGAAGACTTCATTCGTATCGTTTATATCAACCGTTACCGTTTATTAGTAAGCGAATTCACAAGGGCGACGAGTTATTATGGATCAAATTAAAAGCACAGCAAGATATTATTAGACTTCATGGATGATTTTCAAATTTATATTATGGATAGAGAAGTTACTTCGGGGAGAATAATTTGAACGATCTGATTTAAACAGAAGGTGTTCACTAGGGTTACCTATCATAAGACCGAATTTTCTTTTCCCGAATTTCATTTTCCCGAAAACGTTTCGCTTTTTTTCGTTCGGCATTTTTTCATTTTCCCGAAATCACGTTTGCCACTGTATCAGTTGACCAATTATCAACTGGATTTTTTTCGTTTGCCAGACGTTTTATTAGGCCACAGAACGTTTTACCGAAGTGATGATTGGCCGAAATGACATTTGTCCGAAGTATTGTTTTACAGAACAATCATTAGACCACTGTTTTGATTGCCATTTTTTTAGTTTATCAAACGATCATAAAAAAGTTGCGGGTTAAGCAGACAAGGAATTTTTGGATTTAAAATAAAATAAGAAATTGACAGCATGTACGCAAGTTTAAGGAAAACACAAGAATTCTGTCACGGCTCCGGCATTACGGGGCTCCGGCGGTTCCTCGCGTGCTAATCGTCGCAGATGGCTTTCGCTCAGCACCGAAGCTTCGGCTTGTTGGCCGGCTTCGCCGGCCAGCCTCAGCCGCGGCGCCTCGCGCTTAGCCACCTGCTCCTCAGCCCGCGGGCCGCCTCGCCCCTCCATGCCTACGCGCTTTTAAATAACACTCTTGGGGTAGGGCAAAACAAGTACCACGTGGTGTCGGGGTTGACTGAGTCGGATTCGCCCTGAAGTAGAAATTACTGAAAATCGACGTTAACGAGACGTTGAACGTTATCGTACAGTAGTTGTGGTCTAGTAATATTCGGTAAAATAAGATTTAGGCAAAGTGATCATATGCCAAATAAGTCATCTGGTAAATGAAAAAAGTTGAACAAAGACTTCGGGCAATAGTAAAAAGTTTATTGTGAAATTCGGTTTAACGTACTTCGGTAAAACGACACTTATGTCAAAAGAGACTTCGACGAGTTAAAAATATGTCAAACAATACATCTGGCAAATGAAATGTTGGTCAATAGTTTTCAGTCAAATGAAATTCGGACTAGTAAATTTCGGACAAGTGACGGGTTCCCGTTCACTAGTTCTTCGTAGTCGGCTAAAATGATCTTGAACTCTATCTTGACACATAATTTGATAACGGGATAGGTAGGACAACGTACTTATGTATAATACGTCTACGAGAATGTGTGGGATGATAATAGTAGTAACACGAGATAATGAACGAAATGGATGCCTACCGTTGTAATACAGGGTGTGCCTGCGATGATAATGTGTCTGGGTATTACTATTTATTTTTGATCTTGTGCACGATCTTTTGAGTAAAGCTCACGATGCCGACGAATGATTCGCAGCTCGTTTTAGTGAAAGTGAGACACTATTTATCGCCTAATAATATTAAGATATAAGAATTAGATATATATTTTATTTTTAAGAATATAAACGTGTTGGCTTATTAGCTAGTGAGTTTGTTTTTCTGTGTAATAAATCAATAAATAAATAAAAGAAAAAAGCGTCTAAAATAAACCTAACATGCACTGAAGCTGACAGTAATCCCTACATCTACTAGAAAAAAGCTGCTGGTCTTCGAACGTTGATATTCTTGAATTACAGCACAAAACACTCGCAAATCAAGTCCGCTTTGAGAAAATCAAAAACTATATATTAAAATCGGATTAGGAGCTAGGATGCCACGAGAGAGACGCAGACACAGACAAGAAACTAATAACACCTTTTTTTTGCGGCAGAGGTGATGAAGAAAAGGATAGCAAATAAACACTTATAGTATGTTCGCGTTAGGAATGCAGTATTTTTTAATTTAATTCCGATATACTCAGGTAAAAAAAAGGACGGCCTAAAAAACGCTGGTGCGATGACCTGGTATACTACTCGGGAGAATGGTGGACTTTTGCAGAGGATAGGGAACGATGGTAAGGTTTGGGGGAGTCCTTTGCCTAGCAGTGGGATCATGCAGGTTGAAAAAAACAAAAAAAACTCGGGTTCAAAGTAAGGTACGCAACGGTCGTTTGAAAGAATGCATTAAACTGGGCATTGTGAACTTGGCTTTCTAATTACGAACGATTTGATTGGTTGGGGGCGTGCTAGGTCGAAGGACAAAAATTAAATCACTGCATTCTTAACGCGAACGGACTATAGTTAATTTTAATCCAGTGACATTACAGTGGAAACAATGCAAGTGCGATGGAACGTTAGTTGATAATATCAAATCGCTAACAACACACAGGTACCTACTTACCTCGCAGGCACAGTATAAACCATACAGTAGGCTATCTAAGTCCATGCGGCGCTGTGGAGGACACGGCGCACCACAAACTAGCGGTGTGCCAAACGTGGGCTCCACAGCGCTGGCGCTAGTCGCCAAGGTGGGCCAGGACCTCTCTCTGCCGAGCATTGTGATCGCAATGCTGGCAGACAAAGAGGCTTGGCGAGCGTTCGCCACCTTCTGCGAGGAGGTGATGACCGCTAAGGAAGCGGCGGAGCGGCTGCGGGAGATTGATCCTGCAGCCGATGAGCTCCGCAGGCCGAGGAGGGGGGGGAGACGGCGCGCACCTGCTCGCCGTGTCGCACCCCTCCGTGGTAGAGGCCAGCCGGCGCGCGGTACGGGGGTACCGTTGCCAGCATTGCACAGGCCTCCACCACTGCCTGGTAGGGACGGCTCGACACCCTCGGCTGTCCCTACTGGCCCCCCCTCTCGAAGGGGGGGTCGCTTCCGGCCCGCCGTGTAGGCGGGCACCGTCCGGGAGAACGCGCACAGGGCTTATAGCTATACGGCGTATTCCCCCACTATGGACGAAGAGAGGGAGTAGTAGGGTTTTTAGTCGGTAGAGCCACTGGGTAGAGCATGCTCCCCGTGGAGAGTCCGACATAACCAGTCCAACCCCCCGGTTGGCGGGTATGCGTAAGTGCATTTCCACTACTCAAAAAAAAAAAAAAAGGCTATCTAAGTCCACCCGCCGAGTTATTAGCCTAGCGTGCACACAGACACGCGGCACAGCCCGTCCGTACTCCCGCCGGCCTATGCCTTCCTATTTTATGCTAGCGTGTGAGTGAAATCGCGTGTGCGTGATATCGCGACACGGCGCGGGACGCTCACGCACACATTCAAACCGAGAGTGGCACGTTTGTATTTAGATGTTCTACTGTATACTGTGTTTATACTGTGTCGCGACACAGTTGCAGGTCCGAACAATGACAATGTCAGCAGAAGAGGAGATGACCACGATTATTCAATTGCCCAAGGCCGTGTCGTATCTAATGATGGTGGGTGTTCACGGTCAGCTATATAAAGCTGTTTAGGTAAATTGGTGCAGTTCTGAAAATGTCATTTCAAATAGTGGTTGTGTTTCTGGCGTGTGCCCTGGTGAGCTGTGGAGCAGCGCCCGGGAAGAGCGATGACCGTGAGTTCTATGTTTATAAAAGCTCAAAATTTAGTGAACTGATGAACCGCAAAATATTATAGTTTTCGGTCGGGGCCGGGGGATTTTTTTTCAAACCCAAATAACCAATACCCAGTTTGTCGTTTTGCGACCGATAAAAAGAACTATTGAGAATGTGCGTTAAATTGTAAATAGATGTCTCACCCCGGAATTCACAAACGACAATCAACGCTAAGCACGCGCTCACGCTCATGCTGTCCCTTTCAATTCTATTGACATTTTACGGGACAGCATGAGCGTGAGAGCGTGCTTAGCGTTGATTTACGTTTGTGAATTTGGGGGTCACTTTACCTATCAGAGATGGTACAAAATGTCGCGAGGGAGCTAGAAACCAACGATAATCATAATGATATAGTGACAAACACATTTGAAGTTTGCATCACCTCTCATTTTTCAACTTCTGCCCTCTTTTGTCAACTGCTAATTATAAATACTGGGCTTGACTGTGGGGTCAGCGCAGCGTCAATAGTAACTATGCACTTAAGTATCTTGTCACAATAATTATTGTTAAAATTGTCCTGAAAATAATGATGAAAATGTCAAGTTAAATAAACTTCTTCTTCACTGTTTTTGGTAAGGTTATGTGTACCTGTAACTAGCCGACGTATAAGAACTAAGATCATTGTATGTTTATGCAACTAATACGTCTTGCTGTTGGTGTGCTCAAATAAATAAATAAGTTAGATACTACGAGTTCAACTGGGTAGATTAATCAAAATTCGACCTGTAAACTGTAAATTCAAGCCAACCAAAAACGATAAATTTAACAAGGTAAGGTAAGATAAGAAACTTAATTATTCACAGCGGAACATTCGTTGTAAAGATCTCGCAATCGCCTCAAGAAGAATAAGCATTCAAATTAAGTCATTCGAAGCGCTCATTATTTTCCGAGGACCATTAATAATTGACAACGATTTCCTAAAGCTATAATAATATCAGTCAGACTGTACCTTCTAAGTCCTCTAGTCCCTCAAATCAAATTGGAATAAGATAGAAATAACCTCAAGGTTAGTTCATCAATTTTATATAACAGCAACTTGAAGATTTTATAGAAGTAGTATGGCTCGCACCACCTCATGATTGAGGTAGGGCTCGTACCCAGCAGTGGGACGTATACATATAGGCCGTATATTATTATTATTAACCAAGTATAACGCTGCCTGATTATAATTTCACATTATTTTTTATAAATGGGAAGTTCAAAAGGAAGTTGATAACAGTTACACCGTTTATGTTCTTAAGACACGGTATTTTAAACCTTATAGAACAGAATTCGTTCCTCTGTAATTTGCAAACGTGAAAATTCTTAAACAAGATATAGTTTTGCTATTTAGATAAGTATACCCAGTGTCGCTTTCACGGTAAATACGAATCTAAACACACCTTTGAAGCTCAAATTCATCAAGCCGTTCAGGCTGCAGAGCGTGTCAAACACTATTACATTATACCAACAAACATACACTCGAAAATACTCCTTCTGGCGCAGTCGGGAAAAAAGTCTGTCTTTATTTTGTCTTTCTGAAGTTTCCTACTTTTAGGATGTGAAGGTAGAACGAGATCAATGACCTTTGAAACAGATTGTTGTTCTTAGTCGTAGGGAGTTATTAAGATCGTTTTAACGTCCACTTCAGCTTTTCCCAAACATTAAACCTTTGAAGAAAAGATAACGTTAAATCTCCGGCCTAAAAGAAAAGCTTCTGTTCACTTATAGACCCGCATTACCAAAAATAGGCAAATAAAAAATAAAACAAAGGAAAGAAAGATCAATGCTGTACGCCAAAGCTATAAATAAACCAAGAATTTACGTGGAGTGGAGTTCCGGACGAAGTTCAGAGGTATTTGCGTTGCGAACTAAAGCGGTGCGGGATAGGAAAAACTTTCAGAATACACCCTCGGACAAATGACAGCTTTAATTATGTATGTTACGAGTTCTCACTGTTAGCATTTCGGGTGAACTGAAACTGTTGAGGATGCGTTTGTTCCTTGTTACCATAATTTGTGGCATTTTGGTTTTTTGATGACCATTGTACTGATCATCTCGGAAGGTTCTGGAACAAGCTTAAAAGAGCTGGCGGGCTATGATGAACACCGCGACAAAATTTCGTCCCTCGTATGATTTTGGAGCGAGAAAACGCTCTACTAAGGTGGGGTTGCACCATCTGACTTTAACAATAACAAACATCCAAATTTCAGTTAAAGTACCGATTAGGCCCAAAAATGACGTCAAATTGTCATATTTGACAAAAACTTTAACTTTAACTTCTACTATGGTGCAACTTACCCTTAATGTTTACGCGTTGCGTATGCTGCTGGACTGCCAGCTAAGACATTAAGGGTTAAATTATCTCACGACCATCCATGGGATATGAGTAGAAACACTCCCAATTTAATCTGGCAGTAGTCAATGAAAAAGATACTCAACAACTGTCATATCAGTCTTTCTGCTGTTTGCCCAGTGCGTATGTCCACTTTACCTGCAGCCTAACTTTATCCGCCGCACTTGGTCGTCTAGACGACTGTAATTTTTTTTTGTTTATTATCGAAAGACGTTACATTTATGAACGCAATCCTAAAAGAATCACTGCTATAGTATCAGTACTACCCGAGATATCACAATTTGAATTGCACATTTTTGGACTTGCCCAAAAACGCTCCATTCAAACGTGTCCTAAGTTATGACGTCACACCATCGTAGTTATAAGGAGCGCGTAAGAAGTTCGTACGACAGCTATATTAAATATTGCGTTTATGAAAATGGTATTTTAACAAAATTGCTTCCTAATAGTCTCTGTTTGAAAATGGTATTATTTTTTTACAAAATATGTATACTTTTGAAATGGACTTGCCCACCCAACTTTGAAGGCCTATTGTGGCTTCATACTGAATCAAATTTTGATTGTGGTTTCACAAATCCATTTGATTTTAAGGATTTTATTTGGTAAACATAAAATAACACGCAAAATGCATCATATTCGTCTACCCTATTCTTGGGCGCGATTTTTGACGTGACAACGTCTCATAATTCGATGAAGCCGGCTGCAAGCACGAAAAAACATGACACATGCGTCGTTACCTCGCTCTGAGGCGTTCCATTCATGACGTTGCCGCGTTCAACTATCGTCGGTAAACCGACTTCACAGGGCAACCTATTTTTTATTTCCTCATTGATCGCTCTTATTGCATCAAAGGCCCAATGATTCCTGTTCTTGAACCTCGTTTCCGATGAATTAGGCATTTTTTAGACTGAACTAGATCAATTTAATAAACCAAATGGAAGGACAAGCTCTCTGACCAGAACTTCTTCGCTTAAATCGTTTTTTATAGCGAAAGGAAGGCAGATGCAAAAATCGATCAGCCAGAACAGGGATTTTTCACTGTTTATGAAAATATGGCATAACTTCTATGCATACACGCGTGCCGGTTTTATGTAAGTGTACACAATTTATTCCTCCATAAATTCAGTAGGCGCTAAAATTCATGCACATCTCTCTTCCGTGGCATCTCTGAAGCTATCTATTTTTATGTCGTAAACCAGGGCAATTCTACAAGTTTGATACTGTGAAAAGGGTTCCTCTCGCCCGAGGCTAGCTCGAAGGGCCCGAAATGTGTTGCCATCTCGGTCTTTTTCACTTACCCATCGTTTATATTTTTTGTTTTCTTTAAGTTGTTTTGATCTGTAATTTGCAGTGTTTTCTAGTAATGATTATTTATTAAAAGTGAAATACAAATTTATTCTACGCCAAAATAACGAAAATGTTATTTAAATGATACTTTACAATGATGATTGACGATACACTTACAAAAAATAAGTATCATTTACACGACGACACATACACTGACGACGATGAATGAACGTTACATTGAAATTATTTTAAAAATTAAACAATTAAATGGAATGTATTTTGTTAAAGGAATTTTGACACAGACTGTTATCATATTTAAGTAGGTACATACTGATTTCCCAAAATAATCGGGTTAGAAGTAGTTTCATGTATTTACCATAAACACATAAAATTTACCCCAAAACCAGGGTAAATTACCCCGAACTTCAAACAGCCCCTAAAAAAGCCGACAGGGCCAGGGGTCTAACGCGAAATAAATTGCCGAGTTGTGGACCCCTCGAGTTTACGAGGCCAAACCTGCCGTAATGCGAGCGTTGTTTAACATCGCGAAAGCAGCTTACAACGAAATTCGCTTAACAAAAACCTGAAACGAACGGGATTACTTTTTTTATTAACAATTATGGCGTTGCGAGAAAAAATTGTCAGGGGCTAGTCCTGTTCGAGTAGCTGAGGAACTTGGAACGGGTTCTGAGTGGCTTGGAACAGTGACTTACAGAAGAGTAACTCCAGCGGTTTTAAGTACCTAGGCTAGATTAACTACCGAACTCAGAGTCGACAAATGTTGTACATTAATAGGCCCTTGAAATTCATATTAGATATTCAGCTCTCTCCACACACTCTCTTCTCTTTATTTTACAATTTTTAGATGTCATTATTATTACTATGATGTCTCGATAAAAAGTTAAAAGTGACGTTTAAAAATAAATATTAACAATCCCCCTTATTCATAAAAACTTAAACAGCTCTACAACAACACGATAACTTTTGTATCGCTTTGTCACTTTCATTCTTGTTGCTGCCGCCATTTGCGAGTAAGTGACAGAACATGTCAATAGCTTAAACAATGCATTAGCGTTGCGTTCGTTTTTATGAATAAGGGGGAATGTCTTTAACGATATTTCAAAATTAATCAGACATTCTGTGTTTTAAAATTCCAGCGAGAGTTCTTCGTACAAAGCCCGGGTTCAAGATTTCCTATCTGGAATTTGGATAGCGTGGTGATTATTTTAATGACTAATGGCCATCATTTGTAGTAATACCACCTAAAATTCAACGATAAAGCCTTCAATAATATCTATTATATATAAAGCTCGACTACCACTGACTGACTGACTCACTCACTGATCAGGGGTGTTTTTCAGTTGTTTTGAGGTGTTTTAGGGTTAATCTCTCTTTTTGGGAATTTTTGACATTTTAATCAAAGCAGGTTTCCAAAAAAAAAAATTAAAAAAACAAAATGGCGTCTTTTTTTTAGACATCAACTTTTTTGTTTGAGGCGCTGATTTTTTTCTTTTTTAACTGTGTGTTGCCATGTCAAAATTGGTTGTTATGAAAAAATATTTTGGAAAAAAAAAATACTGTTTCGCCGCCATCTTGGATTGAAAAACTGGTTTTAGAGTGGTTTTTGCGATGCCATAGTGAAGTGAGTTTTTGTTCGATTTTTAAAATTTTTGCTGAAAAGTGTTGCTTGTATAGTCCACTCGACATCCTCATCCACAGATTATAAAAATCCAAGATGGCGGCGGCGCTGGCGGCCATTTTGTAAAGATCAGCGAAATTGACCATTTTTGAGGTGATATTTCCGGTAGATGGCAACACTTGAGCGTTTTACGTAGTATGTACCGATTGTGGGTAATTTACTCAAGTATTGCCAGGAATGTGAATTTCTACCAAATTCATGGTAGTTTTTGGGATAGGGCCCGGGAAAGTCGAAATGACAAATATGACAGCTGTCAAAAAAACTTGAATGCAGTTTGATGGCAACCCAGGGCCCTAATGACCTTTTAGTATTTTTGCAAAAATCGACTGACAACACTGGGAACTATGGTAGAAAATAAAATTTTCGACATGGGTGTCTTTAAAGTTAGTGACGGATACTTCCGCATATGGGAGAAACAAAGTGAAAACGCCAAGTGTTGCCACATATAGTCCAGATTATGGGAAAAATACGGGATTTCTGAATTTCAAGATGGCGGACGAGCTGGCGGCCATTTTGTAAAAAGTTTGCGATTTTCAAACTGTTTTTTGAACTTTTTTGGGTGTTGCCAATTTTTGAGAGGGATGGAATGTACTAGCCAATAGTATAGCTCGTGCTTGCGAATTGCCAGGTTACAAAATATTTTTGGTAGCTTTAGTAGTTTTTGAGAAATGGCCCGAAAAAGACGAAAATAGAAATAAAGGTATTTCAGGAATAAACATGCCCCAAGGTGGTTAAGTGCACCCATTAAAATGACATTTGACCATTTCTATCAAAATCAACTGGCAACACTGAAAATGAGCATTCAAAGTTTTTTTTGGAAGGGGTCACTTTGAAGGTCTCTTGAGGGAGTTGTATGCAAGATAGAAAAAAACTAATGATACAGTTTTTCGTGCAATATAACTGAGATTGCACCGAAAGTGTAAAATGTAAAGAATTCAACATGGCAAGTACACTGGCGGCCATTTGAAAATAGCACATTTAAAAAATTTACTAAAGTTGATTTTTCAGGAAGTTTGCGTCATTTTACAGGAAAATGTTAATTGAGTTTTTTGACAGGTTTAGTAAGGCCTACAGTATGGTGAAAAAAATTACCCAATTTTGAGGGTAATTTCTGAGATTTACCCGAAAAACAAAATTGCTTTGTTTTTTAAAAAAAAGTATGTCATACTGTTCAAAACTATCCACTCTTAACGATCTGACCCATTTAAGGGTAGTTTACCCCCTTGCAGTACGAATAAAGGACATTGAACTTTTCGCCTTCCATAGTAAGACTTCCCGTACTAAATGTACTGGGAGTCACTGATTATGCTACTTTGTATGAAAAAATCTTGTGAATCTTCACGGAAACATTGTAGATTTGCGAGGCCGCAGGCCGAGCTTCGAATGTGAGGCCGAAGGCCGAACTCCGCGTAGGGCGAAGCCCGGAGCGTCCCCCAAGATGACCCAACTAACTTCGCGAAGCCGTAGGCTGAGCGCCCGCACACGGTGACTCCCAAAGATAATTCCCTCAGTTACTAAAAGGCGAGGCCGGAGGCCGAGCTTCGAGTGTGAGGCCGAAGGCCGAACTACGCGTAGGGCGCAGCCCGGAGCGTTGGTTTTCAACCCCCAGCGAGGCCGCAGGCCGAGCTTTGACTGTGAGGCCGGAGGCCGAACTCCGCGTAGGGCGAAGCCCGGAGCGTCCATCACCGACCTCCAAGTAACTTCGCGAAGCCGTAGGCTGAGCGTCCGCACTAGGATCCTTTTGCTAAAACAACAACTACTCAGAAAAGGACGAGAGTTTTGTTCCGGAACAGTTAACCCAATTACAAGCAACTGCGAGGCCGAAGGCCGAGCTGTGGCGAGGCCCCCCAGGGCCTCGCGGCCGCGGGAGGGCGAAGCCCGGAGCGGCCAACCCCGCATTAGGATTCTTTTGCTAAAACACCAACTACCCAGAAAAGAACGAGAGCGCCATTCGCGAAACTGCAACCCCATCGTCACACAAATGCGAGGCCGAAGGCCGAGCTGCGGCGAGGCCCCCGGGGGCCTCGCAGCCGCGGGAGGGGCGAAGCCCCGGAGCGGCCAGCGTCGCAGACCTAGCTTATGGCCGCGAGTCGGCCGTAGGCCGGCGGCCAGAAGCTAGTATACAATATACATTTAGGATTACTATCTCAGCCAGTGGTATAATGATAGATAATGCTTTTAGCATTAATTCCGCCCTAAGTACTTTTTAGTTCGTTAAAGGTGAAGTAAATACCTACTGATGAAATGCTAGGCACACAAAACGGACAGTACACTAAAGCAGTTGCCAGTAGGCACATCCAAGATGTTTTACTCCTTGGACCAGCTTCTGTACATTCTTGCACAGAGAAGCAGGCTTCTGATGGTCATATAATTGATTCGACTAATGCCGCGAGCGCGTTTTTTACCTTCACTTAATTTATATATCTTTTTTAAGCTCGTCCGTCCGTGGATTCCTTCGTAATTATTACTACAAAATAAAAGGTAATTTAGAGTTCCACATAATAGTATGGTATTACTATGGTGTAGTGCTGATGGGGAAAAAATAAGGCAGCACGCGAAAGGCGAATTCCTTAGAATTTCTAATGTAAGTTGATGAAGTAAACGAAAGTAGTTTTTAAATCATAACTAATTAATCTTGATAAATTCTCAGATTTTTTTTATTTTTTTTTATTAAAAATGGGTTTGCGTTTGACCTCAGACTCACCTGATGGTAAGCGATGACGAGGCCGAAGGTGGAACACGCTTACCCAGAAAATGCCTATTCACTCTTGCCTTGAAGACACCAAGGTTGTATGTATCCGGAAACACAGACGCAGGGAGGGCGTTCCACTCCCTAGCGGTGCGGACCAGGAAGGAAGCACCAAACCGCTTAGTTAGTAGATCCATTAAACGATGAAAAGAAAATTAGAAAGATTTCTGAAATCTCACTAAATAGTTTCTTAACATTTCTTTTAAGTCTAGCCTAATATAAAAAGTGCCTGGCGAGTGTTTTCTAATTTGCTATGTAACTTATTCCATGAAATCCAGTTCGCAAACCTTATTTAAAAAGTTACTTTTAAATTAATGTTTTTTAACCACATCTTCCTGCTCTATTTTGTAATTTGAGTTGCACCTGCACCAAGTTATAATTAAAGCCGCCATATTTCAACCAAAAAGCAAGAGTGGTGGTAAAAAATATCTACCTGCGCACGGACAGGATTAATTGTAGATCGAAAACGATTAGATTTCTCACCCTAAAAAAAACTTACACTTCATCATAAAAAGGGAACTTTAACAAGAAGTTTAACAAGAAACTAAGTCACCTTATTTAAACTGCATAAATCAGCTATAAAACTTTATCAAAGAATTTAAAAAAAAACAAACTACATTAAACACAGCGTAGATGGCCCAAACTAAGCGACTAATTTTGCTTGTTATGGGATATTAGACAACGGATAAACGTACTTAAACATTTTTTATTTGTAACACAGGTACTTACTTAATATACAAAGTAAACACCCAGACCAGTACAGACTGTTCATGCAAACAAATGTTTGTACTGTGCGGGGATCGAAACCGCGACCACTGGTGTAATAGCACACTTCTGAACCATTACACCAACCGGTTTTGATACCGGTATTATGAAAAAGTAAAGTAAGCATACACTCACGACTAAATCCCAAACGGGACAAACAGAGGCACGCTGACTGTTGCTGTCAAGGTACACGAACCATTTAGAAGCCCACACTACGCCGAGCGAATTCAAAAACAATGTGGTAAGATATTGAAAATTTGTATCAAGATGTTTAATTTAAATTGTATAATATAATCCGCAATGAGCTAAGTAAATCAAATTATACTGATTGTAATTACTACAGCTTACAGAAGCAAACCAACAAATCTGCATGTTATTTACATCACTTCTCCCCAGGTACTGGAGGGCCCTAACCCTAGGTAATCTGGTTAACGAAGGGGTCTAGGGGGCACAAAGCCTTTGATGTGGTTAGCTTCCTAAAAGGTGTCTAGCATTCCTAATTAGGGCTGTCTCAAGTTACTATTAAAGAGAATATGTGAGTTCTAAAATTAGGTAGATTTTGAGGTAGGTAATTTTTCAGTGATGTTACAAAATTACAGTAACAAAGTTGCAATTTTATTAACTAGACCAGAAGGCAAATTTTGTAACTAAACTGAAATCAGTGTCATTTCATTAGTTTCATAACATAACATAAACATGGGTATGTTTATTTATGACTATTTTATTTATTATTAACGACCATATGGGTTAGTCAGAGGCACCCTGAATATCGCCGTCATGTTGCTCCACGTTGCGTCGAATTCCCTAGGCGAAATGTGGGCTTCTGAATGTTCCGTTCCAACAATCAGTGTGCCTCTGACTAACCCATTAGCGATATCTTTCTTGAGGGTATGTTATGTTGTAAAGCCAAATGTAAAGTCATTTTACAACAAGGCGTTAGCAGCGAACAAGCAAGACATCAGAGCACAAACATAATGATGGAGGATCACCGCAACCAAACCGCTCTCCAGTCAGCTGACACTGATGGATCCACTACACCAAATAGGTTAATTAACCTACCTGCCCACTAATTAACTAGATTTTTAAACTCACCACGCAGGAGAAGCGGTGATTAAGTTTAATTGGAAACTTTGCATATTATTAGAACAGAGTTGATTGAATCAATCAATATCCGGGCGTGACCGTCTAAGCTGAAATGACCCGCCTCTACATTGAGTGAACGCATACAATAGTGCTTGCTTCTAAGCGTAGAAGCAGTGGAGGGGTGCGTCATTTCAGCTTAGACGATCTCTACCAACATTTTATACAAAAATCATGTGTTTTGTACCAACACATTCAAAATATGTTTTTCTTAATAACATCCAGTACAACATTTTGAAAATTGAAAGTGACATATAGTTTCAGGTTTATTCTGAAATCCTAATGTAAATCAGTTATCTTGCCACTGAAAACTATACTGTTTTTTAAAAAAAAAACCAATCTAATCTTATAACCGAACAAAACACATCGTCCCATGAATCGAACTCAGGACCTTCGTTTCTATCTATATGGATGACGGCGGTACCTAAAGGACTCAAGCGTTCCAACTGGCTAGAATACTCCGTGTTCATTATGTTCACAATTTCCTCTACAGTAATAAAAAAACGCCGCAATCAAGCGTCATCACAACTGAACCAGCTTATTTAAACATTATTAAACTATTTTTGGACAACAATTTTCTGCGAGTAGCTACTGTAATAGTGGGGTCATTAAAGCTAGTTTTCACCGGAGCGAGCAGATGAGGCAGGTTAAACTCATTATATCACCAACAAAATAGCGGTATCAGTTCTAGAGCCTGTAGGGCGATTTTACGGTCAGGCGAACACGCCGCGAGCGTACTGGCGTGCTCGCAGCGATAGTTCCGCGATAAAATAAACGCCGCGCCGTCAACGTCGCCGCGAGACTGCTGCGCAATCCCAGGCGGTATCGCGCTGTGTGAACGCCTCATCCATCAGTCGAATTTAAAGCGGGCTTCGCGACGTGACCGTGGCGAGCTTGCGGCGTATATTTTATCGCGGAACTATCGCTGCGAGATCGCGGCGTGTACGCTGAGAGCACGCGCCGGGCGCTCGCGGCAATATTGCCTCGCAATGAAATCGCCCCACAAACGCTAGTGTGAACAGGCGCTCACAGCACGTTTATTTAATATTTCCTCGCTCACTCGCTTCGCTACTTAGCTCCGCTCCGCTAGAAAGCCAGCCTGCTTATGAATCCTGCAAATTTCCCCTCTAACCGAGACCACAATGGTTTCAGAGCAATTATTCACAATTTCAGCTCTATCGGTTTTCAGACTGCTTGCTAACGAGATTACACACGCGGGTAGACACAGACTCTTTGTGTAATGGCTTCCTCTTCGAGTGCTCAGTGCACTAGAAAAAGTGCTAAGTTCGGTGTTACAGGTGAAGTTTGCGGGTAGTTTCGAAGTTTTAACAGTTTTGCTGTTATAAGAGCTTAGTTTAGTATAGGATCTCATTTATTTGACACCCTTAGGACCACCTTAGGAAGGACGAATGAACAATAAAAAGTAACTTATCAGGTGCCATTATAATACTGTAAACTCTTATAAAGGATTTAACTATGAACTGTATAATATAAGTACCATGTGGCGTGCAATAAACAAATAAATAACCAATATTTTTTTAGGTGTTATTGAGGTACTTTTAGTCTGTCGATAACATCTAAAATAAAGCCAACTATGGATGTGACCAACATTATGTATCAATCTATAATAGGTAAGTAAAATTGTTGTTTTTAGTTTGCAAGTTACGATGTCCTAAATTAACAAATGTTTCACCATTCTTCTTTCTTTCTAATAATGCGGCGGGTCTCGGTATACAGTAGTTATTATTTAATAATAATAATAATAATATAACTTTTATTTCAGAATTAAATCCATACAAATTTGTTAGTAAGTTTCTTAATACTATGTTAGTGGCGAAATATAAGCAAAGAAAGAAACAAAAATTTAATTTAAGATATTGCAATCATGATCATCATCATCAGCGACCTACGGCTGCTACAGACAATTTATGTAGCGTCGATGGAACGTTTTCTTTGATGGCTAAGAAGGCTTATCCAAAGCGGTAAAGCCTTACACACAAATGGCGCCGGTAGTTAAGGGTTAAGGGTGGCAGGATGGTGTTGTTCTGTCGACCTTTTATAGTTGTGGCTTTATTTTGATTATATCATCAGTGAAGTTCCTTCCGTGTCATTTTTTGAAGTCGGTAAAAACCGAATATTTAATAGGCAGGTACTTAAAATGTGTGTGTGTGTACAATGCTTCAGGCATTAAGTCCATTTTTGTGCATTTTTTTTAAAGTGGTGTTAGGATGAGACAAATGACGCATTAATTAGATTTTGGTAGCCGATTGAGCTTGTCCCGAATACCAAGCCCGTTTAGTATTCTGTGCCCAGACCTTGAGACCATGCTGAGGTACAATGATAACCAAACCGCATATGGCAAGCTTGGCGACTATGATGCCCCAACAAATTGTAATGATGATATAATTTGAATGATTACTTTTTTACAACAATATGTGACAGTGAGTACGTGAGCTTTCACTTATTTACTTAAACGCGCTGAAATCCCAATGAAGGATCCAGAAATAATCGGCAGGCAAGTGCTTTAAGTAAAGTAGCAACACCTAACAATACCATTCTTGAAAGCAATTTCGTCCCTATTCAAATTAACACAAATAAATCACGAAACAAAACGAGCTGAACATTATTACAGTCCGTGACCTTGCGAAAGGGTCTGGTACGAGCACAATCACATTACATCCATACACAGCACAATCACGACCCATAAACGGGGTTATTCTAGACACGTACGGGTTTAAAATCGTTAGATGCCCAATCCAGATTTTAGGGTCAAGTGGCCCAAAGGTCTAGATTTAGGGAATTAGCTCAGCTATGCGGTGAGGGTAAAGCCACGTATTCACTAGGCTTTGCATGACGCGGGTCGCTTGGGATGTCGAGCGAAGTCGGCCAAAGTTGGGTGATGAGAAACTTAATAAATGTGGTAGAAAAGGTCACGTAGTATTAATTTGCTCTTGGTTATAATTTGTGTAGTTAGTTCATTTACCATTAACCTTCCAGACAGTACTGTTAGGTTTCTTTCTAACTTTCCCATAGATATCTATTTCTTTAGGGAGCCATAGGGTTGTAATTCCATTTATCCACAGTTTATCCGGGTGCATCATACAGTTTATTTGGGTGCATCCTACAGATATTATTATTCTATGTCTTAAAATTTAATGTTTTTCGTATCATTCACTAACCATCTTCCATAATCGCATCCATTTTTCTTCTCTTGTTTCCCCATCTTCATGTTGTTTTAAAGTGATCGCGATAAGGCCGCCTTAATTACACGTTTAAATCTTAGTGATAATTGTTTTTACAATTGTTATCTTTAAGCAATAAAGTTTATCTTATCTTATCTGGCAACGTGCTAAATGAGTACTGCTGTTTAGCAGCGGCTTTGCAAGCTTCAGGGTGGGTGCAAAATGCTCCTAATCAATTAATATGACTAAGGGCGCCCCAAACTCCTCTGGATCCCACACGGATCTCATCTCACGGCATTAGTTGGTGAGAATTCATAATTTTTGCGTTGTAGAGTGACCCGGCACGTGCCGGTAACGCGAAAAAATTGAGGACGCGTCGAATCTGGGGCATGTCGAGTGTGGACCCCAGCATTCCCAGCTCCACCGGACTTGACCCAACATTTCAAGCGCCACGTGTCTCGCGACAGTTGTCCTCCAGTGAACACCAGGCTTAACTGTGTAGTAATGGAGTTATGTACGGAGTTAGATGTTTGCGGTCGAACAGAAACGTTAGGGGCTTTAGTGCTATGCTGGTTACCTTTGATGTGGCAATTTTACGGGTCATTTAACTATTGAGAGCTTTAGAGATATTCTATCAATGTCTATTTCGTCCGAAATTCGATTAGTTCAATCTTCAGTCTTTAGCGATGTGTCGGTTTGATTAGTTCGTCTACGCTTAACTAAGTATGTTGTGTATTCAAAATAAGAGATTTTGAACATGTGAAAAACAGATGTAAATAAGTGCTTTCATGTAAAACAACTTTATAAAGACAGACTTAAGTATTGATGTATGCTAGATGAGTAACAACTTTGAAATAAAAAAAATGAAACTGAACCCGTGGTCGTTTGCTTATCAACCAACAATTTACCACTTTTAATGACACGAGTCATTAAAACACAAACAAAAGAATCCAAGTTCTTAATAAGCTATTAAACAGACCAATTTATCAAGCAGAAGCTCAATGGAATCCGGTTTAACTCGCCGCACATTTTTATATTGCTTTCTCCATCATCCGAGTATGAATTAGACAGTAAATCATTCAGCTACACACGATAAAATTAAATCTATTCGCACGGTGCGGCGTCAGTGAACAACGCACAGAAGGACCTTAAGATAGATATCTCAGTATATATCACAGTTTCACACTGCGTGAATGAAATTGCTAGTTATGTTAAAGGAAATGACGGTAGTTACAGTTACCACAAAGACACCAGTTACCAGACAGTTATTGAAGAAAAAATACTCTATTGTGGGCATGGACGTAAAAGAAAGAGGGACGGCACATCACATTAAAAAAATGTGAAGCATGCAAGCTACTCCAATTTCATTTGTTGTACACGACCTACACTCACACAAACACACTAGGTGCGACAAACTACGCCGTTTACTCCGTGTGACAGCGCCAATGACACGTGCTACTCACGCACTTACCTAAACTGGCAGCTAAGTATATGCTTCACTCATGATTAGACGAGGGTGACGTCCGTCTTTCTTTTACGTCCGTGATTATGGGTGTCATATAACATCTTTGTCACCACATAACGCGTGACAATTTTTTGTCATTGTACGCATTAAGATGCCCACAAGCTTTTCTTTATTTTAGATCTAAATATCGTAACTGCTAGACAGAAAGCTTTGTCCCAATAGGCAGTTACAAACAATACAACCCTTCTGTACCGCATTATTCTAAGTTAATCTAAGTGGAGGCGCGACGATAAATTTTACAAATTTTAATCCGTTTATCGCAGCACCCGCGTGCTCTTTGTCCGGGAATAGGCCGGATTAGACCCTGGAAGGGTCTAATGTTTTACCGGGCGGAATGGACCCTGTAGGAATGGGACTGCGGATCCAGTTAATTAATCGATACCTATTAGGCCCAGTTTAGTTAGTTAGACAAAAGGATAACCGATATTCAGGGACGGTTAGTGCTTGATTACTAAACAAACAACAGGCTGTCCTACTGCTGGGCACCGAATTTTCAATTATGAGGAGGCGAACAAGGTTATTGATAAAACTTGGTATCAGGTTTTATCAAGCCGCCCTGAGGCCTTAACGACTGACATTTAGCTAATGTTAAAAGGTAAATAAAAATTCATCAGAAGCAATTCTCACTTACATCATTTCACATCTCGATCACCCTCAGGAGAACACGTTCATTCCAATCTACTAGTTGCTTCACCTTCAGTTGGTATTTTTCTACATTTGTATGGAGATAATTTCAAGTTCTTTTCACTCAACCGATTACAGCCGCGAAGTTATTGAGTTTTACAGAAGGCCAAAATCACAGCAAAGTGAAGTGTGTATCGAGAATAACACCCCAGTTCGTAGGTATAGCCCATCGCGGCGAGTATACAGAGTACCTACGAACCATTCCTCGCCGACCACGGGGTCCAGAGAGACCCACAGGTACCAGTAATGCGTGCGCAATGTGATTACGTCGGGAATCATTGAACGTGTAATCGGATTTGCTGACGCTACTGACGGCTGTTGTAGGAAGTTCGCTAGTCGGATGGAGTTTTAGAACTTTTTAACCAAGCTTTCTGAAAAGGGGATTTTCATTTTAAAACTTTTTTGCTGTATTCTTGCTGCGAATATTACTTTTTGTACTCCGCATTTAATTTTCGAACCGAAAAAGCTTACACACAATCGTAGAAGATACGATGTTTTTAAATCAAGAAAATTCCACTTCATTTTGCTTCCGGCAATGTTAAAGTTATAATAAGGTAATTATTAGGAGTATGGACACTGCAATCATATTTTTTCTAAATAATCCTAAAAACTTTTGAAAAATTTTTTGCCGATAGAATGTAGATAAATCATAACATTTAACGTGCGTTTTACATTCGTTTAAAAACTTCCAACATAAAGAATATGCAAATTAGTTTCCTACATCCGATTTTCCACAGCTCAGTAAGATAAAATCATTTTATGTAGCATTGACCTAGAGTTTAATTAAATTTTAACACGAAATAGATTCCCAGAACATCGGACATGTAACGCCTATTAAATAACGTAGAAATGTGAAGAACACGCAATTACATCATCAAAAATGTCGTAAAAAGTTATTATCGACGTTTATTTAAATCGTCACGCACATACGCCCAAAAGATACACACGATTGTGGTTGAAAACATTGAAGATAAATCCACAATTCCTTCCATGTTATGTAGCGGGTTAGTGTTGCACGAATATCGACAGTTCTCCTATCGGTAACTGCCGATAGAAACCAATAAAGATTATGGTATACACACGATTGTGGTTGGGAACCTGTAGTTAAGTAATGCCTTGTATAAAGAAAAGTGATGCACGTCTATCGATAGTTCCTTAATCGGTAAGTTGCTCTACACAATATTTTCATACAGAGACATTGATTAGTATGATGGTAAATAAACAACGCCTTCA
This sequence comes from Udea ferrugalis, assembly GCA_950022985.1. Lineage (NCBI taxonomy): Eukaryota > Metazoa > Arthropoda > Insecta > Lepidoptera > Crambidae > Udea > Udea ferrugalis. Next base: position 5,070,040 of record OX465521.1, read on the forward strand.
GATCACTCAGTTATAAGCGCTAAATCACCATTTCTTGCAAAAGTACACAACACAAACAGATTGGTATTATAACCATAATCTTTAGTCATCTTTTTTTACCAATTCGATTGAGTTTAATTTAAATAATACTCTAGCTAGGGCACATACTATCGATAATTCTATAAGATCGATGTTATATTATGTCCAAAGAGCAACACTAATTGAGCTGTACTTCAAAGCGTTTGCGGAACGCGACAGGCTTAGCTTGCACAAGATCTTCAGTGTAAGAGATTGAGCTGTATGAAATAAAATAAATATCATTTTATTCACTTTCATAAGTATTTTCACTAAGGGTTTAGAATCTGCTTCTAAGCAAACGTTTTATTGTTTTAGCTAGAGAAGACTGTTCTTTGATAATAACAATATTTTCACAACATGTACCTAACGGAAATCCCTTCAGGTAATAAACGACATGAAATGGATTAATACCTGTTTTGGTAGGTTTAAGTTATAATTATGTCTTGGGTCTACATTAAACGATAAATAGCCTAGCATATGTAACAAATAACAAAACAACTAACAATACTAACACTGACTATTCTGTATTTCTATCTAAAAGAAATGACAGCTGTTTTCTCGGTTTTCTAGCCAGAAAACATTGCAGTCGCAATGTATTCTTAAGAGAGTTGTTGGCAACTTCATTTGACATTCATAGCTGCTTGTAAACGTTTGAATTGAATAAAAGAATTTTCATTTTGAATACGCGAAAATATGATGAAACCCAGAACTTTCTTACCTTAGGTCCTTGCAAATTCAATCTGAGAGTTTTAATTAAGGCAGAAATACCTGAAACAATAATATTTGGTTTTATTTTTTTATGCCTATAGAGATATAAAATCAATGTAGGAGGAAGTAATTTACATTGATTGACTCAACAGAATGAAATAATACAAAGAAAAAATGTATAAAAAAATAACATGTGATAAATGGATAAGAAAAAGAGTAACAAGCTTGCATAGATAATTCAAAATACGTTAGACAAGAAACAGGTACCACAGAAATTAGTACAATAATGGTCAATTAGATAGCTGAGTTTAATTTAAATTTAAGATAAGATTTAGACATATTAGTAGTGCGATCTTACTAAATTCTAATTAAATGCGTTTTGCATTTTGATGATTATGACAAAATATTCGTCAGACATGGTGATGTAATTACAAAAAAGCATTGCGTAATCAAATGTGACAGGCTGTCCCTTAAGCAATGGTTTCAAATTTTAATCCATTTACAAATAGCGCAGCGCGACCCAGACGCACGAGGGGGAGTCCCCTAGCCCTTTTTTTTTTTTTTTTTTTTTTTTTGAGTAGGGGAAATGCACTTACGCATACCCGCCAACCGGGGGGTTGGACTGGTTATGTCGGACTCTCCACGGGGAGCATATTCTACCCAGTGGCTCTACCGACTAAAAACCCTACTACTCCCTCTCTTCGTCCATAGTGGGGGAATACGCCGTATAGCTATAAGCCCTGTGCGCGTTCTCCCGGACGGTGCCCGCCTACACGGCGGGCCGGAAGCGACCCCCCCTTCGAGAGGGGGGGCCACGACCCCCCCTTCGGGAGGGGGGGCCAGTGGGGACAGCCGAGGGTGTCGAGCCGTCCCTACCAGGCAGTGGTGGAGGCCTGTGCAATGCCGGCAACGGTACCCCCATACCGCGCGCCGGCTGGCCTCTACCACGGAGGGGTGCGACACGGCGAGCAGGTGCGCGCCGTCTTCCCCCCCTCCTCGGCCTGCGGAGCTCATCGGCTGCAGGATCAAGCTCCCGCAGCCGCTCCGCCGCTTCCTTAGCGGTCATCACCTCCTCGCAGAAGGTGGCGAACGCTCGCCAAGCCTCTTTGTCTGCCAGCATTGCGATCACAATGCTCGGCAGAGAGAGGTCCTGGCCCACCTTGGCGACTAGCGCCATGCGCTGTGGAGCCCACGTTTGGCACACCGCTAGTGTGTGGTGCGCCGTGTCCTCCACAGCGCCGCACTCATGGCAGAGTGGGGCTGCCTCTCGGCGGATGCGGTGCAAGAATGAACCAAAGCACCCATGCCCGGTCATAATTTGCACCATCCTGTATGAGAGGGACCCATGCTGCCTCTCCAGCCACTTATCAAGCACTGGAGCGAGTGCCTCTACCGTCCGCTTGCCAGACTCCGGAGCTCTTAGGTCCGCCATCCACAGCCGGACCAGGCTTGCCTGAGCCTCCTTGCGGACGGCCTCCCGCTCTTCGGGGCAGAAGCGGTCACCCGCGGCCCTCTTGGCGGCCGTCCAGCGGTACATGGCCGCCAGCACGTCCGCCTCTAACTCCCAGGGAGCGTTTCCCGCCAGCGCGCAGGCCGCGGGAAAACCAACGGTGCGATATGCTCGCACGCTCCGCTGTGCTATCGCCCGCTGGGGCGCTCGGAGGAGGCGGACGTTCATCTTCTTAGACAGGGCCGCCGCCCAGATCGGGGCGCCATAGAGAGCCATGCTCCTCAAAATGCCGGAGTAAAGCCTCCGGCATTTGGACCCCGGGCCGCGGATATTCGGCAACAGCCAGTTAAGGCTGTTTGCCGCTCTCAGCAGCCTGGGTGACAACTCCCGGAAGTGGGGCAGAAATTGCCACCTCGAATCGAGGATCAGACCGAGATACTTGATCTCGGTCTTCACCACCGTTCGGACGCCACCGAGCACTATTTGTGCGTCAGGTGGCGCCGGAGGTTGTCGCGAGCCATGGAACCAGATGGCCTCGGTCTTTTCGAGCGCCACCGTGAGTCCGAGGCGACCGATTCGGTCGGCCACGAGGTCTCCTCCGACTTCCGCAAGCGGAGCCGCGTCCCTGAAGGACTTCCCCCGGGCAGTGACGAGCGTGTCGTCAGCGTAACAGATTACGCTCATGCCCGGAAGGAGTGCGCCGCGGAGGAGCCAGTCGTAGCCTATGTTCCACAGGAGCGGCCCCAACACCGACCCCTGTGGAACCCCGGACTCGACGCTATAGCGTCGGATGGCGCCCGAGCTGTCTGAGAAGACAATTGCCCGATCTCTGAGGTAGCTCTCAACGAGTCCCTGTAAATACAGGGGTACTCGGAAGTACCTCAGGGCCTCCAATATTGTAGCGTGAGGGAGGGAGTTGAAGGCGTTCTTGATATCGAACGATATCGCAATCACTCCCTCCTCACACTCTTCAGCCTCCAGGATGAGTTCCCGGAGATGGGCCAGGGCGTCAATGGTGGAACGCCGTGCCCGGAACCCAAACTGGGCGCCCGCCAGGTCCGGGCCTACCTCCCGCAGGTGTTCGAGAAGGCGGTAAGAAACGACCTTCTCGAATATTTTCCCTACTTCATCCAAAAGGATGATCGGACGGTAGGCCGAAGGCGAGTCAACTGGACGCCCTGCCTTTTGAATAAGGCAGAGCTGACCCACCTTCCAGATCGCGGGGAACCTCATCTCCCGGAAACACCGGTTGAAGAGGTCCCTAAAATTGCCCTCCATTTGGCCAGCCGCTATGGCCACGACCTTGGCTGGCAATCCGTCTGGACCTGGCGCCGTCTTCTTGGCCCGCCACTGGAGCACCACCGCTCCGAGCTCCTCCGCAGAGATAGCGGGGACCTCCTCGGACTCGTCAAGAGCGCCGCGACACGGAGGCATCGCCGGCGGGACGAAGTCCTCGCAGCGGGCCGGGAACAGAACCCGGACCACCTGCTCCAGGAGAGCCGAGTTGAGAGTCTCGGTCAGGGGAGGGCCAATGGGACGCAGCTGGGCGCGTGCCGTTTTATATGGCCTCCCCCACGGGTCTTGATCGAGACTCTCGAGCATTTCTGCCCGGGCCCGATCCTTGGCCTGACGAATGGCGTACTTCAGGGTGCTCCGTGCCGCCCTGTACGCCTCGTAGAGGTTGACCTCCTCGTTGGGGTCGGCCCTCCTCCGCCGGCGTTTACAGTTTGTATACGCTCTCCGGGCCGCAACGCAGGCAGCCCGGAGACCCGCGATCTCCTCCGACCACCAATAGACGGCGTGTCGGGGATCGGGGCGGCGGGACCGAGGCATGGAGAAATCACACACCTCGGTCAAGGAGTCCCTGAGTTGGGACGCGGCCTCCTCTACGTCGACGTCGGGTCGGGGTGGGCAGAACCACCCCTGGACGAACGCAGCCTCTCTCGCCATTCCGCGGTCGAGCCGCGATAGGGCCCAACGTGGGAAGGGAGAGTCCGGCTTCGGAGCCCTGCCTTGTGGGCCCCGGTTGGAGATCTCGAACCTGATGTATTTATGGTCCGAAAGAGTCTCCACCGGGTCCACACGCCAGTCTGCGATGAGGGCAGCCAATGCGGGGGTGGCGAAGGTGACGTCCACCACCGACCCACCATTGTAGCGGACACACGTGTGCGCCGTGCCCCTATTCACTAGGGACAGGCCACACGTCACCGCCCACGTCTGGAGGACCCGACCACGGTAGGTTGTGGTTGGGTTACCCCACGCTGCCGACTTCGCGTTGAGGTCTCCGGCGAGGACCACCTGTCTTGGAGCCAGCCGGCCCAAGACCGCAGACAGGGAGACGAGGAAGTCCTCGAACTCCCTGAGAGGCCGGGTGGGGGAGAAATACACTCCCACCACAGCGAAATCCCCTCCGGAGACGGCGACATACCCGGACCCCTTTTCCAATAAGGAAAGAGGGGGAAAGCCCGGGGCAGGCCGGGTAAGGACGGCCACTACTCCATCTAGATCGCCAAACCAGCGATCCAAGATGTAGTACGGCTCAGCCACCACCGCGATGTTCACCTGCCATTCGGCCAGGGTCTGGGCCATCAGATCCTGGGCCGCACGGCAGTTATTCAGGTTACCCTGAAGAAATTTGCAATGTCCGACTTGATACATCATTCGGACATTGCACCATCTTGCGCCGACGACGGGCCGGCACCAACAGCAGCGGCGGCCTTAGGCGGCGCCGGCTGTTTTCCCTTCTTGGGAGGGGGGGAGCACTTGCTCCCCCTCATGACATGCCCGGCTGGCCGGCCACTAGCGGCGCAGACCGCGCACTTGGGCTCGGCCGCCTTGCAGGTGCTTGCCTTGTGCCCCTCGGCTCCGCACCGGAAGCAGAGCTCCGAGCGGTCTACCGAGGAAGGGCAGTGCGGCCTGGTGTGGCCGGTGCCCAGGCACTTGAAGCACCTGAGCGGCTCGTCGTCGATGGCGCAGACGGATGCCGTGCTCAGGCCGATCGCCAGACGACCAGCCTTCAGCACGGCTTTGGCGGCTGCGATGGGGCATTGAACGCGCAATGTCCCAGCGCCTCTACGGCCGGTGCGAATTGCACCGACCTTCAGCTGCTCCACCGAGCAGCCACCGACCTTGGCCACCTTAGCGGTGACCTCCTCTACAGTTGCGGACGCATCTAGGTCCCCAACTTGCAGGGAGGCGCACTTCTCTGGGCGGACCACATTGGCCGCACCCGCCACCACCTGTCGCAGCTTATCTGCGAAGGTGTCCGCCTGGGAGCCGCTCTGCGCTCCCGGGAACTCAAACAGGCGGGCGCCCGTTTGAGTGGTGCGGCACCTTTTCGGCGTGGCGCCTAAGGCAGCGACATCGCCGATGGCCTCTCGAGCCCGTTTCAGAACGGTCTCGTAGGTCTCACCCTTTTTGACCGCCTCGTCTGTCAGAGTCACAATGACAGCAGACGATCGGGGTGAGACCAACTTCTTTTTGGCGGCTTGGTTGGCCGCCGGTGCAGGGGAAGGCTTGCCCGCCGCCTTCTTCCCCTGCCTCTTCTTGGCCGCCGCGGAAGTGGACGCGGGAGCCACTTTGGGGGCCTCGGCCTTCTTGGCCTTGGCCTTGGCCTTTCGGCCGACGACCTTATTCCAGCCTTCGTTGGCTGGGGTCGTCGACGGGAGGAGCACGTCCTCCTCCATCGGCACCTGCGGTGCCGGAACGGCCTTCGGAGCCTCAGCGACGGCGAGGGACAGAACCTCTGCGCTGGGTGCCACCGAAGTGGGGGCCTTGGTCTTCTTGCCCTTGCCCTTGCCCTTAGGCGGTGGGGGAGGCTTGAAGACCTCTGGCACCGTCACAGGCTCAGCAGTCTTCTGCTCAGCAGCCTTCTGCTGAGCAGCCTCCTGCCTGAGCTCGTGAGCGAGCGGCGGACGGAGCCTCTTCTCCGGGAGGAGGCGGTCCTCGATACCCGCAAAGCGGGTACGGGTGTAGTTCCGCTCCTCCGCGAACTTCCTTTCCAGGAAGGCTTCTAATCTGGCCTCCATGCCCATTGAAGCCGGAACCGGGATGATCGGCTCCGGAATGGGTGGAGGCGCCTTACGCGTCGCCGCTCGCAGGGCGGCCAGCTCTTTCGCCATATTAGCGAGCTCCTCCGAGAGCCGCTTGACGGTCTCCTTCAAGGCAGCAGTCTCGTCAGAGACGCTCCTCTTCGCCATCTCAGTGGAGATGCCAAGGAACGACAGAGCGCGCTCCTTCAAGGCCTTCTTGAGCGAGGCCTTGCCAGCTTGGTTGGCAATGGTAATGATATCTTCCGCGTCCAATTTCGCGAAAGACTCAAGGTCTGCCACCGCCATTGAGGAGTAGTCCACCTTACTACTCCTCTTCTTCGCTACTATTCGCTCTATTGCGACGGCCTGCTCCTTGAGCTCAGCCGCCATCAAAGAGCGCTTTGCCGCTAGCTTGGCCTTGCTAGCGGCTAAAACCTTTTCGTCGTCGTCCGACTTGGACGTGCGACCACCGACCGCGCGACCACGACCGCGCTTGGCCGTCGGCAGTTTTGCCGATTTCGCCGATCCTGAGTCTGAGAGAGACGCAGGGGCCACGCGTTTGCGCGGCCTGAGGAACTTGGCAATGCCATCGGCATCGCTCATTGCCGAGTCCACATCAGACGTTCCGACATCCGAGTCGGACATCTCAATGTCTTCGGGGCAAAAGAATTTGCTGCCCGAGACAATGGCGGCAGGCTTGCTGGATGAACCAGCAGCCGGTTTGGGTACCGAGGTACAAGCCGGGCCGGGTGACCTGTCCTTAGAAGGACTAGCCATACCGGCAGCGGGTGACCTATCCTCAGAAGGACCAGTCACGCCAGGGGCGGGTGACCTGTCCTGAAAAGGACCAGCCACACCGGGTGTGGGTGACCTGTCCTGAGAAGGACCAGCCACACACGGGGAGGTAGACCTATCCTGAGAAGGACCGGTCTCACCAGAAAGAGCTGCTGCTGCAGCCAAGTCCTGAGAAGGACTCGGCCCGCGCGCTAGGGACTTTTCAGTCATCTCCGACATTGCGAAAACAGCCAGGGTTTCGGTCGCAATGAAGGCCACAAGTTGTTGCCGTTGTCCAGTGCCACTCCGTTACGGTGGTCACTGGAACAACGTTGCCCGGGGTATACTGCGAGGAAGTCACTTGTGGGGCATACCCCGAGTCCCCTAGCCCTCGAACTATAAAATATCTAGATGAATATTTAATTTATTCCTAGATTTATGACGACGGTTACATTCACCAAAATTGATTGTGACACGAACACTTGCTTTTTCTAGGAAAATTAAACTCAAATACATTATTTTGAAAGTATTCAAGTAGCGAATTCTTCAGCTATTTTCGTATTTGTAGTGCATTTAAATCCTAGATGATTTGAATTGAAATAAATGATAATGAGAGCGCAAAAAATAAGTAACAGTTAACATTTAGTCTCAAGTAGAGGTCAATAATATTTATGGCCGTTCAAAATACTCACTGTAGCTTTATTCAAAAAATAATTTCAATGACAAAGAACAATACATTTGTATATAAACACCGTTCTAATCTAATGCCCTAAAAGGGTTCCTTTTGTAAGCTGGTATTACGCAGACCGCATTGTCTGTGTGAAAAATACGAAGCTTTTAATCGGGCGGGCCGAATTAAACAAAACATTTGGGAGCAGACGAACGTGACTCCCGGCGTTAATTACGTTTCTGACGTTTTTTCCGCGATGACCTGCCTCATCACCATATACAAAAGGATTATCTGTGGTATTTGTATTATTAATGGGATTGGCTTGATCTAGAAGCGATAAATTTAAAAGGTTTGGCATCATTAACAGGTACGTATTTTCAGATTTTGCAGATAAAATAAGCATGATTTTAATTGGATTATACAAAACATTTGGGAACAGATGAACGTCACTCCACGGCGTTAATTACGTTTCTGACGTTTTTACTCGATGACCTCCCGACGTTATATGCATAAGCTTTATCTGTGAGATTTGTATTATCAACGGGATTAGAAGGGGACTAGCTCCTCCTGAAAGCGATAGATTTAAAAGATTAAGGGCTATTGTATCTTGAAGATTTTAGCCAGAGGATTTGCCGTTTGGTAATAAAATTTTACTTTATAATCGTTTTCAAACTTATAGCTTTTTAGAATTAGGTAAGTTTTCGAATGCAATAATATATCCCAAACTGTAAATGAAGACCAATATTCGATGAAATCTATATCATCCAAAGGCTACCTTCACCAACTTCTCAAATAAAAGTCTGGCAGTGCCTGTTTCTACTGCATCATTATAAAGTGTACAATATACACTACTCAGATCTACCAATTGAATACCCACTGAGACACAAGAAATTTAGTATTTTAGAAGTAACCCTTTGTCAAACTTTTGCCAAGCTCAACTGCTCTTTTGACATACGACAAAGTGTGCGTCATACGAATGACGTGTATTGTATCTAATGACGATGGCGAATGACAAATGGCGTATCGAGGGGAGCTAGGAGGGCTGGTCACACATGGCCGTGACGGCTGATGCTGGTGACGTCGCAAAAAAACATCGATCAACGATATTTAATATACTCGCTTGTTTAAACTGTATAATGGCTCAAGATTACATCAAAAGAACATTCATTATCGGGGAGCAATCTGTTCAGGAGGTGGTTTCGAGAAGCTGTTGAGACTTAAAGATTTAATTTCCACACCAGTGTAGATGTTTGTTGGTGAAACGATATTTGTGGCGAGTCTGGACGTTTGTGATACCTTCGAACTTTCGAGTTTCAATGTGATATGGTCTCATAATTATTTTTTACTACGAATTTGATTACATTTAGGTCACTTTTACTTTAAATTTATAAAAATATGGTAAGAATCTACCTGTGAAAGAAAAATATATCGTTGACCGAGACCGAGATGTTAATTTTATACATACACGATTCAAAATTATTAATTTACAAAAGTTAATTCAAATGTCCATTGCATGCACAATTATCGATATTATGCAAAATTAATTAAGTAACAAGCACATCACTAGACGAAGGGCAAACAGTTAAACTTTGGCTCTGCTTCATACTGTTGATTTTGAGTTGTGATAGATTGTCAGGGGCCGGAACAGGTACGAACTAAGGGCTTAAAAAATACAAAAGATCTCTGCTCCCTGGTGCCGGATCTGGAGAGTGCTTGAGAAAGCGATTGTTTTCTTTGACGGCTCAATTTAAGTATTGTTCAGCTAGACTGTTTTAATGTTTTGTTTCTATAGTGATGAAAATGGATTATTCAGATGAAAAAAATAATCGATTCGCACAGTCTACATGCAGGTGTTAGTTGTGGAAATAAGAGGGTCGAGACTTTCAAGTGAATTTAGTTAATACGCACACATTGGCACTGGACATTAGGTAACAGTGGTTTGCGGGAATTTATTAAATTAATTAAATTAGACATATTATAATAATTCATTAGACGCTAGAGCAATAGTTCTTGCTACTACATATTTCGGTTTAGAGTTTTCTGCCCGACTTTCGGTTCATTAAGCTGTGAAAGCCTTCTGCGGTTAACCACGACTTAGTCATGATACTCGAACTCCTACTAGCCAATGAGTTGGCACACAAAAATAGACTTTAACGTGTGACAGTGGTAAAAATACTTACATGAAATTACAATAATTACAAAGTTAGGAAGCAAAAACAATCACGCCATTTCCGTTATCACCATCTACCCAAACTATTGCTAATAGCTAGCTTGCCTCGTAGAAGTCTACGATAACACATTTATAAACAACACAAATGTAGTTCAACAGTCGTGTAAAAGCAGCATGCCAAGTCGATTCCGCGAATACCCTTACTTTCCAAGAATACCATCAGTAAAACACCGCATTAACATTCATGAACCAAAGCTGACAATAACCGCCCATTAGACTTGTAAACCGTGAAAGAAGAGACGGCGAAGATAATAAAGTACTCATTGGATATTCATAGGAAATTCGCGATTGTCCACAGTGAGCGGATAATTGTTTTGGCAGAGAAAATAAGTCAGGCCGTAGGGCCAAGAACGAGGAATGGAATTGGACAGCGGCACAGCGCTGACAAATGTGCTTAGACTCCTGTTTAGGGTTGCCACAACAGCGGCACAGTATAAAACATACAGTAGAACATCTAAATACAAACGCGCCACTCTTAGTTTGAATGTGTGCGTGAGCGTCGCGCGCCGTGTCGCGATATCACGCACACGCTAGCATAAAATAGGAAGGCATAGGCAGGCGGCAGTGCGGACGGGCTGTGTCGCGTGTCTGTGTGCATGCTAGGTTAATAACTCGGCGGGCGGCCTTAGATAGCCTACTGTATGGTTTATACTGTGACAGCGGAGCCATTGGCCCTGCCCTTCAAATTATTAAATCGCTCAGCAACGGCGTTTAACAATGTAACTGGAACGGGCGCTGTCCGGGGTGCTTCCGGAGGGATCATTTCCAACGCGTTGTTATAATGTTAAAAAATGATGGTCTATAACTCCTTGAAAAGTCAACAACGTCACCAGTTCAGTCACCTTAAAGGCATGTAGAATAGCCGAATACTGTTGGGTTAGAAGGTCACAGTCCAATGGGAATTCCTTTTGTCACTTTTATCATCATGTATCAAAGCATTCAGGTACATTTTTCAACTGCTGCAACGAGCCTGTCACGGGCTGGAGATGGGGTGTAACAGAGCAAAGTGATAATACACTTTACTATCAAAAACCAAGACGCCTAATTTATAGGCACAGTAGAGGTTACATTTGATTGCCAACCCTACGGTCCCCTTTTTGCTGCACTATGTACAAAACCAACACAGTAGAAGCAGTCAGTTCACCAGTCACCGTCTTCTCATAGATAAGGCGGTTGATGCATTGCTCTTTGCGGAACTTCTTTTGCCTACTGTATGTTTGTATACAGGCTGCTGTTCTTGAAACTGTCAATTTTTAAGGGAGGTTCTAAAGCTCACACAATTCGCTTAAAATTGTGCCTTCTCATCTATCTTATCTCCTATCCTAGCCACGTGAGCCAGTGAAATGAAAGGTTATTTGACAGAAATCTAACATTTTCTGACTGATTATTCTGGCTGGCTTAAATTGATCTTGATCTTACTAAATCAGCTATACCAAGTTGATATGGTCGTTACGCTCAAAATAGGTGAAACCAGTCATCAATGTCATCATCATCATCCCCATAAAACTTAAGTACTTAATTCGAATGTGTTCAAAGTAAAGAGGTATAATTCATACAGCGAATGAATCACCGCCGATGTTATGTCGGCTTGTTAGCGAACTTTCTGCGTAAATTAACTTAATCCTGTCAAGTTTCAACGGTATGCTTCACTTAATTGCTGCCTTAACTTGGGAAAACAAAGCGAATACATTTAAATTATGCATTCTAATTAAACGTTCTAACTTTCAATAAAACCAAAAACGAGCTCTGAGTATGCGTTTGATATTATTTGGTTTGAGCCCAGAAATCACGTTCATGTGACGAACATTTGCGTTCGTTGTCTTGGTGTTTTATCTTTTTGCGGTTCCTAACCTCAAAAAGAGGTGTCTGTGAAATTAAAAATCCGCGACGAATGAACAAAAAGTCGGCGACGTGGGCTTGTGTACGAATTTATGAAACTCCATAACTCTGTGAATCTCATACTTAGAATTGATAAATAGAAGTCAAAAAACATTACCAAATTCCCCACAGGAAGTCAGTACTGCTACTGACTTCCTGTGGGGAATTTAATTGTAATGTTTTTTGCAGTAGTCATGCTCATATAACCCAGCTTGGCAAGGTGTTTATCTTCCACCGATAACTGGGTTGTTCATGCTTCTATCAGTGTTAGTCGCAAATTGTACAAAAACAATGTTATGCTCAGACATGAACTAGAGATCAGATGGGTTTCATTCTGAGCCAGAGTGCAAATCCCTGAGTCACCACGCGACTGGTCCACCTAAGCACAGGTCCCAAAAGAGCACTAACAAGAAGTATTAAAAACAAAAAAACGGCTTTAGAGTTCATGTTTTCATCTCTTATAATAATATAACCAAGGTACTCGCAGTTAGGTAGCTACCGGCACGGTGGATATAAAAGTTTAACGTACGAACACGGCCATAATTTTCACGAAAGTCGTAAAGAGACGCGTTCGTTGCCCCGCCATGTTGGAAAACATGGCGTGTTTTGGCGGGAAAACCTTAACAATGTTTCCTTTTGTGGCGGGCGGCGTGAAAAATAATAATGCTTTAGTTAGGTGTGGAAGGGAACAAGAGATTTTCAGTTGAATGTTTGTTCGTTACAATCTGTTAAAAAAGAGGCCTGCTGACTCATTCTCTGACTGACTCATCGGCGTACAGCCGAAGTACTACAAGTACCTGAAATTTTTCACAACGGTTGTTCTAAAGTTTTTGACGAGGAATAAAAGGTAAGTTTAAGGTAAGGTATTCTTAAAAAGTGGTTGAAAGTTTATATGGATATTACGATTCAACGAAGTCGAGGGCAAGATCTAGGTTTTTTTAGTGGAAGGAATTAGTTACGGCCGAAACGACAGGCCACCTTAACGTAACTTCACGCACCAATAGCATCTACTTACGTCTATTAAATCTATGGTTTCGGAAAACATACGTACAGAAAATGTAAAGAGGCGATCACATCAACCTTTACAAAACCATTGAAAAATGGCAGTGTTAGTGTTTTTTATTAAATATTAATTCAGTACAAATGAATCTCTTTGAAATCTGTCTTTTGTCATTAGTTAAGTGAATGAACTCGTGTTGAGAAATTCGCTAAACAGAGGTCTAATAAAACTGTTCGATCAGGGGAATTTAATGATAAGTATCATTTTTGAAATATATATGCATATCTACCGTCTATTGTTTGGTTCAATCCACAGCCATTACGTTCCAACTGGTTCTGCAACGGCAAGAGATAGGCGAAGTTCCTATCTGTTGCTGTTTGGGTTTAATTGAGACCAAATATGACTATCTTTGGGTTGTAAAAGGGAAACGAGCTTTGAATACATGGCGGTTACGTAATTATGCGAACGGGGTGTCTCGACAAGGTTCTATAGAGAGAAAACATTCTCAATTTCCTCTGTTTATGTCATTAGTTGTTACTATAGAAAATAGAAATAGAAAAATAGAAATAGAAAATAATTTATTAACAGTAAGTTTGTTACATGTTCACTTATTACTAAATTTACATGGGAAGTTAAAAACACTACTAGTTTTTGAGACTGGACCAGCGCTAATAATAACTGATAATAAGAATAATTTGTGTTCTAATATCATAGAAATGTGACCGTCTAAATAGTACATTAGTATGTAATGGTAGTAATTATAAATACCGATGTAAAACTTTTAGTAAAAGGGTACACCAGTGGTGAAGCGCTCGGAACGCGTCTGGTACAGGGTTCAAGTCTGTGGCGTGCGGCAATCGCGGTTGACTTTGCGGTGAAGGTAAAGGCCGCTAATAAACCCCAGCAACGTTCAAAATACTTTGGCGAAATGTGGGCTTCTCAATGTTCCGTTCACCACGACGGCAACAATCAGTGTGTTACTCTGACTACCCCATTTCGGATATAGTCGTGAGCATATGTGTGTACTTTACTAAACGAGGAAGCCAAAAATAATAAAGCATTTGGTTGTTTAGGAGCCCAGATTTACGACAGCATCTTGCTCTAATATACCCCAAAAGGAATTATTCAAATGAGATATTAAAATATCAGGATTCGGATAGGGTTGACGTATTACATGCATATTTATCGGGCGGGGGCAACCAACTAAGAAATTATGAACACGCAGGCCGGCTGTTCCACCATTTTGCACGAACAGAGCCGCTCACATCAACCTTTACATAGGGGCACCTTATGCCGCTGACATAAGACTCATTTTGCAACGTTTTTGTAAAGGTTGATGTGAGGGGGTCTGTACATGATTATAAAGTTTTTACCTACATACCTATGTAGAGTCAAACTGAGTCGAGTATTGAAAATAAGCAAGAAAATCGATCAGAAAGTATGTAATAGTCAATTTGTCATCGATCGATGTGATGCAGAGACGCTAAGGTGCGAATCCTTTACCTGAAGGTTGTCTGGAAGAGATCGCTCCCTAGCGATAAGACCACCTAAATTGTACATTGGTCTCTGTAATTTAAATTTAATTTAATGTTTAGTAAAAAATATCTATCTATCTATCTATTGGTAGAATAAAGAATCACGGCTCAGAGATACCCAATTATACTTTTCTGACTTAACAAGACGCGTTTCGCTAAGTTACGTCAAAAAGTTTTTTCGGGGGGGTTTGAAGCCGCATTTGACAGCTGGGGTGCGAAAATTAATCGGAGCTTTAAAGTTAGAATGCCATACCTGTGTAGGTAACGTAATAATTAAGACGGTTTATTTTATTAATGTGAAACGAATCTGTTGTATGTGGCAAGCACACCAATCTTCTCGATAGAAGCAACTTCCGAACCGGTAGAGACTCTTTGTTCATTTAGATTTTTTGATTTTCTGTCTTGACGTGTCATAAACGCTTGTAATAATATTACATGAATAAATGTTATTTTTACTTTACTTTAATGAGCCATGATTTTTGAAGGGACATTTCACAATATGTACATAAGTATTAAAGTCCGCTTTACGTTAGAAACATGAGTTACTGCAGATGTGAAAAAATGGTTTCAGTTGACGCTTTATGTCAACGAACAGGATGGTCGAAAAAGTATGGACAGTTTGACAAAATCAATTGTTGTTATTGAAGATAAGAATCGGAACAAGTGAAACAACATTTTAATTTTGTAGTGATAAGGTCGCTTTTCGAAAATACTTCAGACAATATTTGACCACTCTGAACGAACAACACATCATTTTGATGATACCACCCTCATTATTCATAATGAAGTCATCGCTTAGCTTGAAGGTATGAGATAAAAAATCGAGAACGAAATCGCAAAATCTCACGGTTAGGAAACTATAAAAGTTTATCAGTTTCATCTAACCGGCTTTATAAAACTGGTTACAAGATACAGCCTAGTATGATCCCCGGCGTCGTCATAAAACCGATAGATAACGACCCACATATATTCTATATCGATGGCGATGAAAGTAATATTCAAGTACACTCTAGAGAGATACGCTAAGAGATACATTCATACATAGACACTATATGGCAAACGAGGTATTAAATCTGATGCTGATTGTTGCCGTCATGGCGAATAGAACATTAAGAAGCCCACATTTCGCTGAGCTAAACCCATCGTGTTATGGTGCGAGCGTACTGCCATCGCTGCCGTTTCCATCACCGGAGAGTAAGCCGCAAATTGTGCAAAGCACAAATAATTACGGCCAGTCGTGAAATCATAAAATTTTGCAAGAAAATTCATGTCAAGTATTCGGCCCGTAGACTTCGTAAGGGATAGTGCTTTATAGTTCATATAGCGCTGTCTCTTTCTGGCTTTCAAAAAAATCGTTCGTTCTTTCCCAGCACTACGCAAGCCTAAAGAGACTTCATGGTAAGGTTTCTGAGCGTTCCTCCCGCAGTTCTGCAACTGTCTAACTTTAAAACAAGATTGTTTTCTTTTTAAGCTATAGTTAGGGCCCAGGACCACTCACGTGTAGCCAAAGTGTATAAACACTAGGCCACGACACTCGCGACGAGATAAATTAATTATCCATCAAAATCGGTTTTAAAGACAGCTTTAAAAAAAAAAACCCTTAAGTAAGTAGGTATTTAGGCTAAGGTTGAAAATCTTTGAAACGCTATAGGTATCTCAACTCAGTTCATTTTCAAGTAGTATTGGATTAGTTTCCAATTCAAGTATCGAATCCCCCATCCCTTGGCCATCACTAACATTAAAAATAATGAATTAGACAACATATCTTTCCAAAAAGGTCAGATCAATAGTTAGTGTGCAATGCGAGAAGCACGCTCTCTGCACGGCACCGAGGGCACCGCAATATCTGGGTGTAGGGTCCTCCCCTCTGACTCATAAAGAGGGTGGCTTACTCCCTCTCTCTTTTAAGGGTTTGGTCGATATCGCTCTCTTTTGTTTTCGCACTTTGAACATACGCGTTTGAATTTCTGGATAGTGTTAACTGTTTTAATATTTAGCAATCATTAGCTTAAGGAAATAGTGAGGAGACATTTGGTCTTTTCGTATTTGATATCTTGGTTTGGTGGTGGAGTACAATCCGTAAAGTTGTTTTATTTCGATGTGGTGTTCGCGTAAATATTAGAAAACATTATCTTGGTTTAACTTACTAACCACACTTGTTGGGATCTTGATTCTTAATTTTGCAATTAGATATTTAGCGAATTACAATAACAGGTAATTTGACGGAAAATGAAAGATTTCCTTAAAAATCGGCGGGGTTATCACGTATCTTGCAATAGCAAAAAACGCGCAATAATTGCTCCAAAATCGCAAATTCGTATTACCTATCAGCAAAAACAAAGCAATTAGCAAATAGCGAGAGTGCTGCCTCTACCGAACAATCGATGAACTAAAAAGTGCATTTAGGTGCATTCAAACGACCGAAACTGTTTGAGTTGTCAAATTTTTCGTATTACCTATGACTTTTGACAGCAAAGCGAAAGCAATCAGCGAGCGATTTGAACTGTCAGTTAGCAATTACAAAAAACGTGTTTTTCTTCGGATTGTTTCTCAATCGCGGAGTGTTTAATAGAGTAATAAGCAATTTTAAAAACCATGGTGCGCGCAGTGCATATAATGGAAGCTATTAGTGAAGAAGAAAGAAGAGAATCTGTCAGAAATATAGCGCGATTGGGGCGTCGCCTACGCGACCAAGCTCAGGCACTGGAGCTCTCTGACTCAGAGTTTAGAGCTCATTACAGGCTGAGTAAGGAGCTGTTTGTAGACCTCTGTAATGATCTAAAGCCCTACATGGCTCCACTGAGAAGGAGAACAAAACTCAGTGTAGACAATAAGGTGAGTATGCTGAACAATCAATCTCATTTAGCACCTACTAATTTGTACTAAGTGTAGTATAAAGCTACAATTTACATTGTGTATTCACAGGTTCTGACTGCATTGTCGTTTTTCGCAACGGGCTCCTACCAAAAGAGTGTGGGTATGAGCTACCTACACGGTCTCAGTCAGGCCAGTGTTTCGATGGCGGTAAAAGAAGTGACAAAGGCTTTGAATCACTCTAGGATATTACGGACTGAGCGCGCCCGACATCATCGCTGCTGTGTCAGTTTAACGCGGCGCGCCATAAAAATATCTTTGCGCCATTTTGCGCCTATCAGGATCGCGAGAAAAGAAGACTATTATTGGTTAAGCTATTTATCTGTGATTTTATTTGTTAGTTCCTTTTAATGTTTTCTGTATAAATATCTGTCTTTTTATTTCAATATACAATTCTACCTTTACCTTTTGAACTCAACGGAGTATTATTTCACTACCTCACAAGACGTCCTAAAAGCTAGTTTCATGGGCTCAGCCAGGCTAGTGTATCTAATGCGGTAAAAGAAGTCACAAGGGCTTTGAACAATCCTAGAGTTCTTGCCAAGCATATTCGTTTTTTATAAACATCACAAGAGAGACAGTTATTAGCCATTTTTTCTCATTTAATTTTCGTAAACAAGAATCTTGAAAGCATCTGTGCCATCTATAATGAAAAATGTTAACACATTACAATTACATATTTGAATATTCGACCGCCACAGCAGCAAAAATTTGAAGGAAATTCAATTGAAGAAGAAATTAGACACATGAATAGTTGATGTCCCTGAAATAGAAATTCTTACATAACTCTCCTCACTCACTGTTCATAGAAATTATTGACTAAAGAACGGCTGACATGGACACAGTCCGTAGCCGTAAAAAGGCAAAGAAAAAAAAATCATCTTTCGATGGTCCAGTCGCCAAAGCCATAATAAATTTTAATAAAATATATAGTTCCTGTTATTGCTACTCTATTGCTAATGGCGCTAGTGTTTTAGCAAAAAGTGCATTCTAATCAGCAGGCGAGCGATTAGCCAGCGATCACTTACGTGATACGAGTTTTTTTGACGCAAAGCAATCGATCGCGCGTCTACCGCGCGATCACTGCGCAGCTTTTGCTGATTGCTAAATTTTAGGTAATAAGCGTGCCGTTATAAGTAATTTGACAGAAAACCAAGGAGTTTTCAAGGAAATCTGACATGTTATCATTTTACCGCAAGTCATTAAAAGTTCTACCTATGAGCTATGAGACAGAGATTCATTTCATCAACAAACATTTGCGCTGTAGCGGGAATCGAATTTGCGAACCTTATGAGTCTGCTGAACCAGTGCTTGTAACAACTGCTCTAAACTTGGGGTCTAAAAAGGAGACATTTGACGTTTCATATTATGATTCAGATATGAAACTTAGGTATTTCGATATGAATCATATTATGATTCACCTAATAAGTTGGCGTTTTAGGTTAAAAAATGAATCATTTTTGATTCAGATATGAAACATCTAATGTCGCCTTTTTAGACCCCCTTGTCTACTTAATGTGACAATGTCAATGTCAATTACCATGCAATAGTTTGCTAACCCATCAGTCTTATTTATCTGTTACCACTCAATGGTTTTAAGGATGGAAGTACCTGAGTGTTTTTTTTATTCGGTGGTTTCTCATGAGTTGGCCGCGAATTGTAGATACCAATAATGAACGCAAGGCGCCTACCTTGAAAGTACTACAACCACTTTCCAGAAAGATATAATTTGCAGATTTTGTTTATAAAACCCATGTGAAACATATTTTAACCATCGTTATTTCTGCCTTTAACCGTACTATGGGCGAATCAAGGGAAGCCGGGGTTCGAAGTGTATTAAGTGAGTTTGCAGAAAGGGTACGGAACAAACACAACATTTGTCAATATTACCTAAACCCGCTTGCTGGAGTTTCAAACCCTTTTGAAACCTTTGCTGATTTTCTATAGGCATCAAAACGATGTGTTTGCTACAAACTGGTTAAACATTTCTGAATTAAAGAATGCAGTAAATATTATATAGGCTGTTTCGTAATGAGTGGTTCAGCCGAAAACCCTATACTCCATTTGTTATACCATTTGAAAAAAAGAGGCTTATAGAAGCAGGTGTGCTAAACAAATGAATGATTTGCATTTCTGATTGACTTTTGCCGGCTGACAAATTTGTATAACTTGGCAAAATTGAATTGACCCTGCCGTCACAACGTATGAAGGGAATAGGTAACATTAAGATTTGGTAGAGTTATAATGACAGTAAAAGTACGATTGGATACTGTAATGATTTTAAAAAAACGAGCGACAAATGTAATGTTATTAAATAAAAAAAATGCTTTCGGTGTTTTGAATGGAAATATGCCTATGGGGAGGAGTCAAAAAATAAGGGTAATTTTAATCTCGGGCGCCAGACCCTCCCCTGGATAGTCGGTCAGTAGACATTAGCACTTTTAATCACAAGACGGGCATGGTAATCAAGAAAAACAAACTTGCACTCTTTAACAAAGTATATTTAAGCTCAAGAAGAAAATTTCACCAGCTCACAGCAGTGGCAGTAATGCTTAAGATTACATAAAGTTTACAAATTAGTGAGAATTTAAGTTTTTGTAAGTTTTTTAAGTTGTTAAGTTGTTGCATCATCATGGAATAAGAAATTTAACTAAGTAGGTAGTATTTAGCAGAAGGCTAGATGGATTCAGCAGTCATCCCAAGCTGGTACAGGGGCAAGAACCGGGGCCTTCATATAGTGATCGTCTTGAAGGGTAACGCGCCTAATCCGCAAGGTAGAAGTAAAGAGTCTGTGTTACCTGGAGATCCAGTCATTCTTACTTAGTGGTTCCACATTCCATGACTTCAATTTTAGATCCGAAGAATTAAAATGGAGAAAAAAATAAAGATGAAATAAAATAAAACGCCGGAGGCTGTAACAAAAGCTCAAATTAGTAATCGAATTACAATAAGTAAGCCTACCGCAAGAGAAAATGGGAGGTTATCCAGGTGGAGAACTTACCGTTTTATTTCTTTTTTTTAACAAATTAATATCGATTGCAGAGTATGCATCATTAAATAGGAGTCGTCCAAGCTGTAAACAAAACACTATTTGTGAGAATAAGGAAATAATTGCTAACCTCATGACAAAAATGCAAAGTCAAAATTAAACAAAATCTTACCGAATAGGCATGATGACTGTTTTTTTTTTTTTGTTTATTATCGAAAGACCTTACATTTATGTAAACAATCCTCAAAGAATCACTTCATCTGGATCAATACCACCAGAGATATCACAATTTGAAATGCACATTTTTGGACTTGCCCAAAAACGCTCCATACAAAAGTGACAGCGACAGTGACGTCACTGTCGCTGTTTTTGTAAGGAGCGAGTAATAACTTTGTTCGACAGCTATATTCAATATTGCGTTTATGATAATGGTCTCCTAACATAATTCCTTCATAATAGTTTGGGTTACAAAAAAGTGATATTGTTTTACAAAAATTTAACACATATGAAATGGACTTGCCCACCCAAGTTTGCAGGCCTATTGTAGCCTCATTTTGAAACGAATTTCGATTGTGGTTTTACAATAACATTTGTAATCAATTATTATTTTTGGGGAACATAAAAAAACATGCAAAATCACTCATAGTCATCTACCCTATTATCCAATAGATATCATCATGAGGTGTTCAGTCACCATTATGCGGCTTCAACAAAATATTTTAACGAGAAAAATCATCCCTAAGATGGGAGATTAAAATGGGTTGCAAAATCTGCAGCTCCTCTGAAAAAGATGGGTCGACGAATGGCGGCCAAACGGAGAAGTAGTGCTGTCTAGACTTTTTATCGCAAAACCACAGACTAACTAACTGTCATAGTTTATCGGTTTTACAGCGGATGGCGGGCCATAGATGTAGCAGATGACGTGCTATGTCGAGACATTAGGCAGTCTGCGTAGGCGCATCCCTTTCCGAAGAAATTAAAAAAAACAAAATGTCACTGTCAGAACAGATGATCTGTCAGCCGGCTAAATTATAACCTAAAAAGTAAACAAAGTCGAAAATATGTAACAGGATGAAAAAATACTGTTACAATACTCAACCCCTGCCTCTTACAGGTTTTTAAGATAATACAGGTTCACGTAAGACAAAATAATTTAATTTAGTAAAAGCTTCATAAATTCTGAAGTTATTTATTTTAAATGAGAACAAATAAGTGTGACAGTTGGCATATGAATGAATGAATGAATGAAATTATTTATTGAAAGTAACAATGACTCATCATTGTTAGTAAAACTTTAAAATTATGATAGTTCAATATGCCGTAGATTTTGATAAGTTCAGCATAAATCTTAAAAGTTATAATATTTATTGTACTTATACCACAAAGTGTACCCCAAAGGGAACCTTTTATTACTTCTGTCAAGTTCTGTCTAATGCTTTATTTTATGGAGTTTAGATAGTTCATTTGAACAGTTAAGAAATTCCTCAGGGTTGCCATAAAAAAAAGAGTACTTTTTTAAAATTTTCTGTCACACAATGTTTTTTTTTATGCCATGGGTGCAAATGTCCACATTCTTCAATATTTTTTTGTCTTAGTGTAGCCTGATAAATTGCCTATCAACTAGTTTATCATTTTTGCATAATGACGTTGATTTCCTTTCAAAAACATTGATGTAATGTACTATAATAATGAATTTTGTTTTTATGACTCAAATTTCAAAAAATCCTCCTGTAAAAAAAGTACGACACTAAGGTGGACTAGGTATTACTTTCAAAACATGTGCAGTAATTAGGGTTTCTAAACTGGTATAAACCTTGGGGTAACCAGTTGAAAATGCAAAGATAATGCAATAATTATATTAAACAAGGGGCAATATTCTTGAGGAATTCCATGAAATAAATTTTAGTGTTTCATTGGTTATTTTTTTCGCGTTTATTAACGTAAAATATTCCTAACAGTAAAAAAAACTATGGATGACGGTTGAATCACGTAACAGCTAGTATCCTCTAAAAAAATAATTTTGAACTACGAAAGATAGACAAAACAAAAGATGGGAACAGTAAAAAAAATGTATTCGAAAAAATTAACCTGTGCAGAAAAAGCAGCACATGGCAGCCCTGCACAATTCCATTAATACAATGCAAGGACTCCAGACAGCTACCGCTATAAGGAACAACATGATATCGGTAAACTGCTTCCACATCGTAAGCAAGCTGAGGCAATGGGGATAAAACCAAGGACAGGTATAGTATATGGCCAGCCACGGCCGCCTGCGCAGCGACGCCATATACAAATTACACTCAAAATCGTTCGGCTCTTTCCTACGCTTCGTCCGTTTTTTCCGCGCCAGCCGCTTCTTTTCATCGCTACTAAACATGTTCAACAAAAAATATGTTACTGCATTCCCTTCCAATATCTCCTTAGCTCTTTTAAATACACCCATAGCTTTGCACCTTGCCGTGATTCTTCTCGAAGTAGATGCTGCGTTGCTACCGTCTAATGCCGTTTTAAAAGAAGATAATGCTTGCGATGGGTCATTTGCTCTCAATTTCATGACTTCATAAGTACGTTTAGGATGGAAGAGGGCTCCTAAAGCACCGGTAGCTAGGTCCCGGCTTGTCGTCAGTCCAAGTTTTAACACGTCTAAAATTGATTCAGCTACAAGGACACTGTCAGGCGCACCCTTAATATGTTCTAACCGTTTTTCATTTAACTTATCGGCAATCTTTTTTTCCTTCCTGCGTTTTTGATCATCCAATTTAAATTGTTTTTCCAACTGTTTCCTCTCTACCTTTTTTTGTTCTGATAGTATTTTTTGTTTTTCCAACCTCTCCCTCTCTGCATTCTTACGTTGTAATTCTAGATTTTGTTTTTCAAGTTTTTCTTCTTTACTAAGTACGGGATCAGCAGTTTTTGATTTTTCAATTCTTTCTTTAAGTTCTCTTTTGTATTCGCGAGCACAAGGAGAGCTGCCACATATGCATGGAACTTTTTTCAGTTTTGGTTTTTTGGACAATTTTTTAGTTTCTAGTTGGCAAATAGAGCTACCACAGACACAAATCTTCTTTTTTTTACCTCTTTCCGCCTTAGCCTTACCACTTTTCGCCTCATCCTTTCCTCTTTCTGCCTTAGCTTCACCACGCTTATCCTTAGCTTTACCACTTTTCACTTCACCCTTTCCACTATCTGCCTTGGCTTCACCACGCTTCCCCATAGCTTTACCGCTTTCCGCCTTAGTCTCACCACTTTGTGCCTGAGCCTTAACACTCTCCTTCTTAGCTTCACCCTTGTAAGGTTTACCTTTACCTTTTATTGTAAGTTTTAAACCTGTGCTTCCAGCACTTGTAGATGCAGTTTTCCCTTCTTCAACTTTCGTAGTTGGTTTCTTTTTGTCCTGTCCTCGTTTGAATTCATCAGTTTTCATTTTGGCGCTACCTCCTTCGAACTCACCAGTTTTAATTTTGTCTTTGTCTCCTTTGAACTCACCAGCCTTCATTTTGTCGTCAAGTTCTTCGAACTCATCGGTTTTAATTTTCTTTTTACCTCCTTTCTTTAACTTACTAGCTTTTATTTTGTCTTCAACTTCTTTGACCTCATCAACTTCATCATCTTCACCTTTCTTTTTACCTCCTTTAGGCACATCTGCTTTCATTTTCTCTTTACCACCTTTTTTTGACTTACTAGATTTTATTTTGTCTTCAACTTCTTCGACCTCATCAACTTCATCATCTTCACCTTTCTTTTTACCTCCTTTAATCACATCTGCTTTCCTTTTCTCTTTATCACCTTTTTTTGACTTACTAGCTTTTATTTTTTCTTCAACTTCTTCGACCTCATCAACTTCATCATCTTCACCTTTCTTTTTACCTCCTTTAGTCACATCTGCTTTCCTTTTCTCTTTACCACCTTTTTTTGACTTACTAGCTTTTATTTTGTCTTCATCTTTTTCGACCTCATCAACTTCATCATCTTCACCTTTCTTTTTACCTCCTTTGAGCAGATCTGCTTTCATTTTCTTTTCACCACCTTTTTTTGACTTACTAGATTTTATTTTGTGTTCACCTCCTTCAAACTCATCAGCTTCCATTTTGTCTTTACCTTCTTTGAACTCACCAGCTTTCTTTTTACCCTTACGTCCTTTGAAATGACTAGCTTTTATTTTGGTTTTACATTTTTTGACATCACAAACTGACAAATAACTGTCCTGACTGTAGGAGGATTTAGCTAGTGAGACAGCATCCTTTCCCGGCTTTTGTTTTTTCTTTTTTGTGTCACCAAGAGGCTCATTTAAAAGAGCCGGTGCATCACCAGAAGATCTCTTTCTTTTTTGACTTTTTTTTGTTGTTATAGAAGTGCTGTCAAATTTAACATTTTTAGACGTTTTTCTATCTTTGGTGATTGTTACACCCTTCTCATCTTTTCCATTCGGAAGCGGGCTGTCGCCAGAAGGAAAGCTTTGATTTTTAGGGCTTTTATTCAAAACTTTATTGTTAAAAAAACAAGCACACTTCTTCAGTAAATCATTTTTCTCATCATTGTCTCCAACTCCCTTAGAACGAGTTTTAGTATCAGTTGTAGTACTTGTAGATCTTACTTTTTGATTATGAGGTTGATGTCGTACTAAAGAAATTTGTACGATTTTATTGGATTGATATGGAGATTTAATATTCATTTTTCTGTTATTATACAGTACTTGACAGTATGCACATGTAACATCATTGCATTTAGGAAATACAGAATTTTGTAAACGATTATTGGCGACGACGATTGGTTGCATATGGAAAGCATCACCAGATTGATAACGGAAATTCTTATTGTTTGTTTTATAGTATTTATCATCCTTCTTACTTCCGTTTTCGGGTATTTTAGCTACTTTAAGCTTTACTGTTTTCATAGGGATCAAATTTGAATTTTCTTTTGTCATTTCGATCGGAAATTTATTTTTCGGATGCGTCCAATTTTCAGGAATATTTTTCTTATTTTTAGTGGAAATGCTTGAAACAATTCTATGAAACAATAATTTAAGCTTTTGAGAAGTTTTCAATTTATGTTTTTCTAGTGTCTTATCACTGTTATACATACTATCGCATGTTACGTTTGTCTTTTCCATTTTGCGACGAAGATTGGGTTTTGCAAACAGAGTTTCATGACGTTTTAAAAACTGACTAGTGTTTTCAAGTGGTGACGTTTTACAAAAACCTTTATTCTGTAATGCTGTCTTACTCATATGTTTATTAAACTTATGTGGGATGTAGGGATAAATTGTTTTCAGTTCCATAGACTTATTTTCCGGTTCTTTTACTGTGAGTGGCAACCTAGTCTCATGAACGAGATTTGGTTTATTTCTTAGTTTTTTATTTTTATCAACATGAATGTTTGGTCTCTGTGCATTCAATTGAATATTCATTTTGTTTTGGGGAATTGGCCACTTTAGATTATTTATAGTTCGCATCGTATTATATTCCATGATGTCTTCAATAGCGAGTCTGTTCACTGTTATAAGTTTGGGCTTGTGAGGATTTTTCTGCAGTTTCAATGTGCAAAAACATCTTTTTAGTATGTTCGAACCAGTAGCCTTATTTATCATTACTGGCACCCCTGCTTGTGTTTCCATAGAAGATCGATCAAATTTATCGCCTATGCCTTTATTCATTGGTTTTGCTTTTGATTCTGAAAATGTAGATTTTCTTCTGACCTTTAGCTTTTTAATCTTTTGAGGTTTATAATCTTCACACCGGATAGGATCGTCACATGGTTGGCCCGAACACGTATCTTTATAAAATTGAATATTAAAGCTTACATTGGAACCCAATTTAACACAAGTTCTATTAGACCAATCACTCAGATTCGCAAAACGCGGTTGTTCAACTGTCGTTATTACTTGCGCCGGACGTGAAATATTACGAATCCTTTTAGCATTCGATTGTACCCGTGTAGACGAGCGAGGCAAGAGCCTTAAAGCCATGCTGCCCACAGATACTTGAGATGATCTTCTATGCGTACCGGTTTTACGAGAATGGCGTCTAATATTTCTTCTTCTAATCCTTTCTGCGCACTCATAAGGATCACACTGGCCTGGAACGCACACATTAGGCTCACATTCATATGGTAGTAGTGAGTATCGTTTTAACTTGTTGTTCATATATTTATCTTTAGTTTGCACAATAGCCGGCTTGTTTAACTCCGGTGGTTTGTCATCATGAGATTTCTTACGTTCCCTTGGTACCTCATTAAGTTTATTTGGTGATTTACTGGGTCTTTTATTTACGTTACTGGGTCTTTCATTTTTATGGAGGTTTAATGTACAAAAACATCTTTTGAGGAATGCGCCCATTGTTGTGCCTCGTGACGTATTTTTTATACAGTCTGCCTGACACTTCTGATCACTACAAATTGTCATATTACAGGCGTGCGATTGTCTGCTTGCATGAGATTTTTGTGTGGACATGACTTTGTTTACTTTAATAGATTTAGCTTCAGTCTCCGGGGCCTTTATTTTGTACACAGCTTTAGGTATTTTTATAGCATTTGGTGTTGGACGGTCTTTATAGAATTCTACGGAAAAACTAAAGTTGGAACCTAATCGCACGGCTTGTCGATTACTATTACACGGCAGTGTACAAGGTACTTTACCGCACGGCACACAAGGCTTTTTAATGCACGGAGCTCGTTCTTGTATTGTCATTGTAGGCCTCTCACGACGTCTTTTGTCTTTCACAGGTTGGGTATTTGTAGCCATATACTTAGCATTTCTGGAAGTTATACTAGAAGCATACTTTTTTTCAGGACTTACAGTTGCTGTGCTGCTATCTCTCATTCGACGTTTAATTCTTTCATAACACTGATATGGATCACATTGGCCAGGAATACATATTCCAGGTTCACATTCATACGGCTCTAAACGCTCCATTTTTTTGCTAGTACCTACGCCTAAATTTCTACTAAAAGTATATAAATCTGATAAATCACCCTTTTTAACAGTTGATTTATCTTTTGTAGTGGGTTGGCTTTTTCTCTTCTGCAACGCTAAAGTGCAAAAACATCTCTTTAATATTGGTCCAAATCCAGTACTTTTAGATTCCGTTTTGGGTCCTGTTTGCACTTCTTGGTATCTCCGTCTTATTCCAAAGCTATTTACGGATTTGTTCATTTTTCTTTCGATTTTGGGCTTTGTTGTAACGCTGTGCAATCGTTGTTGTGGTGGAGCATAAGTAATCTTGGGCACATTGTCGGAAACTAACCCGTTTTTAAAAAATTCTACATCAAAACTAAAACTGGAACCCATCCGAACTGATTGACGCGAAGAAGTGTGGCTATAACTATATATAGGTTCAGGTGCTATGCGATCTTGTTTGGCATAGGAGGCTTTTTGATGTTTTTGTTTCAGAGGATATTGTGATTGAGAAGTCGAGTCCCTATACCTGGCTTCAGCGGCTGAGCTCGTTGATGAATTTCGATTATTTATTTCAGTATTTGAGGGCTGCGAACGCATTAGTCTTCTCTGTATTCTTTTCTGACATTCATAGGGATCACATTCGCCCGGGATACAAACTCCAGGTTCGCATTCGTAAGGCATCAATGTTGCTAGGTATACATTTTTATCACGAGCAGCTCTGCTTATAGTGTTATTATTTGAAACCATGTCACCAGATTTTTGAAGTTTTAAAGTACAGAAACATCGCTTCAAAAATGTATTCACTTCAGCGTCACGCTTTTTCTTTGCTAAAATTTGGGAATCTACATGGCGGACATCTCGATAGTATTGCATTTTCATGCTTTTTGTTTCAGGAGCATGCTGGTTTGCTGTGGAACCCGTGTCTATCGATGGTTTAATTTGTGGAGTCGGTCTTGAAATCATGTAGGATTGAGGGCGTGATCTGTCTGAGTAAAATTCAACATCAAAGCTGAAGCCAGAGCCTATTCGAACTGATTGTCTGGCAGTTGTTTCACGGGTTTTTTTTGGAGCTGGTTGTTTTGAAGATACTGACTGGGATCTTCTTTTACTTTCACGGGGCTTATGTTGTACTTTTCTGGCTTTATATCTGGATGTAGAACGAATGTCACTGGAAACAGATTTTCCCCTGACTTTTCCAGTAGTCGTACCAAAATCCTTATATTTCATATTTCGTAATTTTATATGTTTTTCACATTCATATGGATCACACTGACCGGGAACGCAAAAGCCTGGTTCACATTCATAAGGCAATAATTTGTATCCAAACCGTTTTTCTTCTCTTGTCATTACTGCCTTTGTTGTTTCCTTAGCTTTATCATATGGGTTTAGTTCTTTGTTTTTGCCTGTACTTACAGCTCTGGTATGTAAAGTAGGTATTGGCTTCACGAATGCAGTGTTGGCTCCCTGAGAAGTCGATAGCAAGAGTTCTTTCTTTCGGTTCTGTAATTCCAAAGTGCAGAAGCACCGTTTCAGAGCGGGGCCAAAACCAGAGCCACGATCCAACATCTTAGATTTATTCGATTGCGTTTCTCGATCAGAAGTTTTTTGTGAACCTGTTGAACCGCGCTCTCTTGTTGGATAGTGGCTATAGGAAGTCTTCTCCGATTTTTTCTTTTGGTCATGACGAACTCTTGTGCTTACAGTCTTTGCTGCAAGTTGAACCTCGTCTGAATGATAGTTCTTATTTTTATAAAATTCTATGTTGAAACTAAAATTCGACCCGATCCTTACTACTTGTCTATTTAAATTTGACACTTGAGGAACTGGTTGATTTTCTTTAATTTTCTTGGTTGGCCTTGACCTAGTCGCACTACTACTAGTTTTAAATTTTGATTGAGTTCTTCTAGCTTTAGAAGTCCGGGATGAATAATTTGAAGACGAAGACCTCATGTTTGGCCTTTCAGTGGAAACTTCTCTTGTTTGCATCCTTAAATTTCTTTTATTTATAAGTTTTATACATTCGTATGGATTACATTCGCCTGGAATGCATATGCCCGGTTCACATTCATAAGGTTCAAGATTGTGAGTAGTAGGGATATTATAACGTGTGGTAATAATTTTTTTGTTGAATGTTTTGGGTTCACTTACAGGTCCAGTAGGAACCGGAGCAACATTTTTAGTAGGGTCTCCGTTTTTTGTACCTTTTAACTTTTGCAGGACACAGAAACATTTCTTTAAAAGTGTACTTTTACTTTTCTTCTGAGAAGCTTTGTTATGCCTCAGAATGACTACGTCTCGTTTTTGTTCCTCATATTTAGGTTTTACGTCTTGTTTATGCTGAAGCTTTGCAGTACAGAAGCATCGCTTCAGGAGTGATCTCGTCATGGTAGATTTTTGGTGTGATACATTATCTATTTGCGAGTCTCTATGTTGAACGTGTTTCAGGTTTTGTAAACCTTGGGATTTCAACCTTTTTGCAGGAGCTTTTGGTCTTGGTTGGGCCTGGGTATCTATCGATGGCCTTTCAGGTTCTATCTGGACTTTAGTTGGTTGTGACTGCGAATTTTCCTTAAAAAATTCTACGTTAAAGCTGAAGCTAGAACCAACACGAACAGCTTGACGAGATGGCCTACTTATATACTCCTCTTTTTTTTTAGATTTGGTTTCAGTACTTCTTCTAGCTCTTGTTTTCTTATCTTTAAGCTTTGATTGTATCTGTTTTCCCTGAGTTCTATTTCGATTCCTGCCTGTCATGCTACCAGTAGAGTTTCTATGTCGTTCGGTTTCTGTTCCTAAATCCCTTAAAATTTTATTTCTTTTTTTAATTATTTCTAAGCACTTATACGGATCACACTCCCCTGGCACACACACTTGAGGTTCACATTCATAAGGCAGCAACTTGTTTGGTTTCTCTGTAGCGGTATTTTGGGCTGCCGTTATCATAGCTCTGGACATTATCAATTCATTTAACGAATTTGGAGGTGTTGCAGTACCCCTATTTGGTCGTTTTTCAAATTTCACTTTAGTTCTACCTTTTTTTTGAAGTTTCAGCGTACAAAAACATCTTCGCATCTTTGGTTTCATACCGGATCCATGTTCGACAGTGTCAGTGGCAGATTGAGCATCTTGGTCGCGGTAATTGGTAACAAAACCTTTTGTGCTTTTTGTATTCATGTGTGGTTTTGGAGGTTTTGTTGGCTTCGGAGTGTGAAGCGGTACAACATTTTTAGTGACCGGTGAAGAACGTCCTTTTGAGAACTGAATACTTAAACTGAAGGTGGAGGCTATGCGCACTGCTTTTTTGCGGCTTTGATTAGGCAAAGCTTTGAACGTCATGCCAGAAGCTCTCACCTTTTTAACTTTTTGGGGTATCCTTGACTGAAGTTTCTTTGAGTTCGATATGGATTGGCCCGTGGAACTAGACATGGATTTAGATCTATTATCTGTTCCAGACATTCTAGATACAGCTTTTCCCAAGCGTTTCATAATCCGTTTTTGACATTCATATGGGTCGCATTCACCTGGTACGCATATTCCTGGTTCACATTCATATGACTTAAGATTATGCCGTTTAGTCTTTTTTGGTACTTGCAAATTCATAGTGTAATATTGTTGATGTCTCAATTGACTGATGCGTGGATAACCGTATAAATCTGAGCGTACTTCAGAAATTGACTCGGTATATTGTACTAAGTTCTTGTTCAAATTATGGTGCAGTTTTCTATTTTTCCTGCTGCTTTCTATGCAATTTTCTGAAAATGTATACTGTTTATTAAGCTTGCCATGGATTGTCGGTAAAATGACATTAGAACGAGCTAATTTACTGGGCGGTAAATTTAAATTCCAATTATTGTTTAATAATGTTGATGTGCTAGAGTTATTGCGAAAATACGATTGCATTTCTTTATATTTAAACACGATACTGGATTTTGAGATGGTACCGGACACAGATTTACCATCGTGTATTACCGTGGCCCACTTATCCCTCTTGAATTTATCAGCTCGTGATTTTAAGTTTTTCGTAGGGAACGGAGAAGATAAAATATTTTTTCTTGTTTCGATTTTCGTTTTTGTAACTGTCAGTCTGTTAACAGTAACAACTTTAGGTGGTTCTATAGCGGTCTTATTTTTCTTCATTTGGTTAGCTTGTAATTTCAGTGTACAAAAACAACGTTTCAATATTGGTCGAATCCCAGCTGCTTTATGAGCTTTTACGACTGATGCTTGACTATCTTGATGACTACTTGTTGTTTTTTTCGTTTTGTTCCCTTTGTGTTTACTCATTTTTTTATTATCTAACTCTTCCATGTTTACATCTGGAGCCATTAATAGTGCAGACTTATTTTCTTTACGAAATTCGACATTGAAACTAAAACTGGAACCAACGCGGACTACCTGCCGTTGTAATTCTTGGTTTTCTTTCGAAATAGACACCGTTTCTTTCTTAATTTTTGGTGTACCCGTATTAACTTTTTGACCCTTCAATTTAGACCGAGCTAAAGCGCTTTTTGATCTAAATTTTGTCCTTTGAGTAACACTTGTAGCCGATTTCATCTTTGTTTTATTAGTTACAGTTCCAGATTCTTTTACATGGCGCTTTTGTATACGTTGCAAACATTCATAGGGATCACATTCTCCGGGTACACAAACTCCTGGTTCGCATTCATATGGTTCTAATATATTTTGAAACTTAATTTTATTTTGTTTAGTTTTAGTACCTTGGGTTCGCATTACGTTTTTTTGCTCAGCTGCGTTTTTTATTGGAGTTTCAGTTCCAACAGTGACATATTCGTCTTCAATTTTCTGTACTCGACCTTTGGTTTGTAATTTCAGAGAACAGAAACATTGTTTCGGGGGGCTTATAAACGAACCTTCATTTTTTTTCCTAGATGTTGCCTGTTGGTGTTTATTCACTTTGCTTTCTTGATAACCTCTTTCTTTTAAGTGTTGTTGTGTTGACGAATCCATACGATTTGAAAGTCGTTTCTTTGGTATGTCGGTAACAGGCGGGGGCAGATTTTTATCTTTAATATCTTTGTAAAATTCTATGCTAAAACTGAAACTTGACCCTACTCTCACAAATTGACGAGTTGGACTACTAGGTGTAGTTTTAATTCGTCGTAGAGTTTTTCCTTTATCTTTACGTCTTTTTTCCGAAGCTCCTATGGTAGATTGCACTTTTTTTACTTTGTTTGACTTTAATCTTGACGTAATACTCGACATTGATCTGGCTTTCCGATGATCGGTATTTGAATGCCTCATATTTGAGCGCCTTACTCGAGTATTGGAGGACTTAGTGTTATATTTCATATGCCTTTTTTTAATTAATTCTTGGCATGCATATGGGTCGCATTCGCCTGGCAAGCATATACCAGGTTCACATTCGTATGATAGCAACTGATCCATTTTATGTGTATCTGCTGTAATCGCTTTGTCTAAGATAACATGACGTTTAGTATGTTGTATGTCCTTCAAAGCTGGTTGTTGAGACGTTGCACTACCAACAGATCTTTTGCGTACCGTTTTGTTTCGGTGACTTAATTTCAAAGTACAAAAACATCTCCGTAAGCTGTGTCTGTGATGTGATTGGTTTCCTCTGGATTGCGATTCACCTACTTCCTTACTAACAGTTTTATGCTTGGGTTTTAAGGGTTTAGGTAAAGTTTTATTCTTTTTAAATTCGGTGTCGAATTTTAGGTTGCGTGATTTTCCTGCACCTCGTTTTGTATTAGCTTTCAATCGAATGTCCTTAGAGCTAGTACTTGTGGATCTTGATCCAATTAAATTTTCCTGTTGAGTGCCTTCTTCCATAAGTCTAAGGTTTTTCTCATTTTTTATACACTCTTCTGGATTACATTCGCCAGGAGTACAGACAATACATTCTAATTTAGGTAGTTTTATTTGTGCGTGAGATGTTGCGTCCAAATTAGTATCATTCATTACACGCGTGGTTGACTGGGTTGCAATTTCTCTAGAAGTAGGTTTCCTTGGTTTCAGCTTATAACCTTTTCCTTTTATCTTCAATGTACAAAAACACCTCTTTAATGCGTGACTTCCAGTTTCTAATTCTAAACTAGTTGAAAGTTTTTCCTGTTTCTTTAGAGTTTGATCCAGCTCTGGGCCTAGTGGCACACTAGTCATCGATTTGACGGATTTTCGTTCTAGTGAAGGGCTAACCTGCTCTATGAATTTTGGTTTAGTTTTAGTAGCAGCGTGTACTTCCCCGGTTTTTTTTTGCGATACAATTACAAAATCATTACGTGTTTCAGTTACTGTTTCTTTTTGCATGGTTTTAGTCATTTTCTGAGTACCACGTTGCATGTTTGTCACAGATTTTTGTGGAGGTTCTATGAAATTTATCTCTACCTGCTTGCTTTTTGCTGCTTTAGTTCTATTTTTGTTGAATTCCTTTTTGAGAGTGACGCGTGGTTGAGTTTTGGTTTCTTTTTGCTTATTTACTATCTCCTGCATTGTATCAGTTTTTGGAGTAACTTCTTTATTACGTGTAATTACTCTTTTTTGAGGGGCTTGCGCGGCAACATCAGAATCAGAGGCCTTACTAACTTTGTCATCCATGCCTGATGCTTGTTTCCTTTCTTTGCGCGCTCTTTTAAATTGTATTATCTTAAAACAATTATCGGGAATGCACTCCCCAGAAATACACACTCCAGGTTCACATTCATAATCTAGCAGACGCGACCTCTTTCTAAGAAGCTTTTCTTTAAATTTAACGATGGAATCTTTTTTAATAGGAAATTCTTGAAGCTCTCCCATTTCAGCTGGGACACGTCTTTTGTAAATAGATTTTTTTACTACGCCTCTTGTTTTATTTCGAATATCTTTAAGTTTTTCTAGGGACTTTTTAGCCTTGGCTTCAATATTTTCTTTTAAATTTGTGTTCGACTCTTTCAACTTTCTAGCTCCTTCTTCCATGCTTTCGATTAATCTGTCTTTGGATTTTTTAATTTTTTGGTAGGATTTTTTTAATAGTGTTACCCTTTTACGTTCGTTTCTAGGCCTGTGTCGTATCTGTGGTTGTATCTGCTTCTTGCTTAAAACACCTTCAAACATCATCTGTTCTCCAAGTTGAACATTTGGGCGTAATCTTCTCATCATTTCTTGCGACCGTTGTTTCATTTTATCGCTGAATTCGGAAGTGCAAGTGCAAGGTGCCGACCTTATAGATTTGGCTTTTGTACGGATGGCTCTATTCGCCTCTCCCATTTTCTGTCTGATCATTGTACTAGTCCTAGACATTGTATTAGCATAACTACGCCCACGCTCCAAAACCATGGCTCTTTTTCTACCGGGCATTTTTTTCCTCTTTACCATACCACTTCTAGCACTTGAGCTGGTCCCAGAGCCAGCCATCCGTCTTTTTGCGTCGCCTATTTTTTGGCTTATCATCATACTAGATCTGGATATAGCATTGGCAGCACCACGGCCGTATTTGTGTTTAAGCATATTTCTAGTATGGGTTCTGTGAGTGTGTGGTACATCTAAACCACAGCTGCAACAGCTACAGCATTCGCTCAGTACTCTTGGCCCTACAACTTTTCCCTTATCTACCATATCGACAAGTTGTAGTATGGCGCTACTTTTGTCCCCTTTGAGATCGATGGGGTGTTCATGCGTGTGCTTGATCGGTTTCAGGTTGGCCTTTACTTTGAGGCTGACATCACTTTCTGACAGCAATTGATTCCTAATATCATCATAAACTGCCCTGGTTCTGACGAGTTTAGTAAGCAACTTGCGTTCTCTTAGCGGGATATATTTTCCATAGTAAAGTTGATCGATTTTGGAGCCGCCTGCAATGATGTGTCGTAAAGACGGGTGCTCTGACTCACTCTTGTACATACAGGATGTGCACGAGCAGGATTGGCTGGCATTGCTTGCACCCACAGGGTTTAGGGCAAGTGTAGGCTTCATAATTACCGTGTCGCTTTTTCTGCACAGCGATAAAATACATTCAGAACGAAACGGAGACGCTTGAACCCGTTTCTAACTGACACAATTTCACACCCACAGGTTCAAAAAATCCATTTACATGACGCACCACATAACATCGTTTACCTGGAAAATATGCTAGTATTAATTTTTGAATAGTCTAGCCGGTTCCCACAACACCTGGATGGAAGTTGATGGGATGTGTTCAACACTAATTATTCGTATGTTGACATAAGCCTAGCGATTCTCACTAACATCTCGATGAAGCTTATTCGCTAAAATAGTTTATTCGCTTCACTTTGATTTAGTATTCTCCTTCATTTGTAAGAAAATTATTTTAAAATCTTCTTTAGCTTAGTTCTGATCACTCAAACGATCACAGAAGCAAAGCTATTGAGTTTTACAGAAGGCCAAAATCAAAGTGATGTGAGGTGGTGTGAATTGACGACGACACACCGACATGCGCCTAGTGGAAATATCTGATTGGGATTATTTGAAATAGCTTCACGCATCTCAGCACTAACAGAAAACAGGCATAATGCATCGAAATAAAACAACTATTAAATATTAGAAAACATTAGGCATAATGCAGTTTAACCCCCGATTCACCAAACGCAAATCAAGGTTGAGCATACCTCAGAAGTAGAGCTGTCCCTTTCAGTTCTATTGACATTTCACGGGACAGCGTGAGTTTGAGCGCGTGCTTAGCGTTGATTGACGTTTGTGAATTCGGGGGTAAGAGTATTTCATTCAAAGGGTTGTTCTTATCAATCCGCCCTAAGGCCTCTGACTAAGCCAACATCAAGCGACGTCAGCTGAGACCAGCTGCTTAGCGTGCCTTCCGGAGCACGGAAATGCCCCAAAGATACATCACTAATTCCGTTCTGGTAGGTCACCCATCCCGCTTGGATCGAGGTGTGTCGCTTTACATCAGAGATCCGCTGAGCCACCGGCATCCCCCGTACTCCTCATATGCCTGCCTCATACTTAAAAAAATAATTTTAATTTTGATTGAAAAGCTTACCGGACAAATACATTGTCACACGACATGCACACGACATGCAATTCAAACATTCGAAATAATTTCATCAGCATCTTACGTGCCTACTTTTCGGGTGTATGATTTTCGTCTCGAGGACGAAATCACTGAATTTTTTAACTATCTCAGTGGCATAGCAATGTTGAATATCATAATTTCGATCTCGTCATCTTCTTACTCACGTAAAAATATGTCAAAAATGGCATTTCGAAAGACAGGTTTTACAAGCACAAGAAGATTTTTTAAGAAGTTGAGCGTGCCAGTACTGTCAGTGACTATTAACTCATTTATCACAAGGTTACCAACAAAGCCAACCGCATTCGGGTGAGGACTCATTAGTGCGTTGCGTTGCTCGATTTTTGTGGCATTGCGTGCGCCAACGCATAATTATAGGTAATGTCAAACGATGCAACGGTTGACGTTGCGTTGTTGCATCGTCGCAACGCAACGCACTGAGGGGCCTGACTGACCCATTCAAAAGGATAAATAATAGCATTATTGGTTCAATGTACCTACACAATGTAAATTTTCTTTCCAGCTATGTTTTCCTGGCTAACGCTAAATCTCATCTCGATCGTGATTTGAAGCAAACGCCAACTAGGTAATATATTATCCTCACCTTGATAATAAATGAGATTTTGCCCTGCTAAAGTACCTACTTTATCATTGAAGGTTAGTACTTAGGTACGCACCTACTAAACTTGTTCTAATAGGTAGAGTCAACGGCACATCAGGCTACCTTCCTCCTTAGTCCTATTGATAAGAAATAATACCTAGTTTAGTGCAAAGAATTGTCATTTTGCTACCTAGAGCAAATTAAAAAACGGGAATGGGTATAGCCTGATGTGTCGTTGACATCACACACTTTAATCAACTAAGGTACCTACCTACATCTTATGTTTGATACCTACTACCTAATAAAAAGAACCCTTTTTAATCTAAAGTTCATTACCAGATTACCTAACTTACTATCAAAATTCCTTCTGTCTCACCGATGGTTTACTGGAAGCTAACGCATTTGATGTGGTAGAGCAGAGGGCAAAAAGATGAAAGATGAAATCAAAAAATGCACATACCTATTACATGTACATACGTACATATCTACTAGGTATGTAAAAATTAGGCAATTTGTACCTTTGGTCCCAAATACGTTACCTACTTAATTCCGGAGAACGCAAAGGCTGTAGGTAGGTAGGTATTCCCTCCCGCGCCGCTACATGTGATTTTACTTAAACTTTAATTTCAATTCGCCTTTCAAATAATGTAAACACTTCGTCTATTAACAAAATGGAAAACGCTACGAAAGCTTATGAATTTAAACTTTATAAATACAATCGATATCTACATGGAAAGTTGTAAAGCATTTATTCATCACCGAGGTTAGTGACTTGCGAGACACCTGCGTGACAGGTTGCACTGAGGCAAACGGACAAACTTACCTTAAAAGTTATTCTGCAAGTAAATTCCAGACAACCGGAAGTTCCAGATGGTCCCAGAATTAAACACTCACACAAAACACAGAATTTCACAACGCAACCACACAAAAGTTCTCACAACTAAGTTAGTCCGCGAGTTTCGTATCAGCACTCCACGCGGCACTAACCAACTTCCACTCACAAACAGCAAAAGCAAACTAACCGAAATTGTACACTAAGCTCAACTTTCGTCCAACCAACTCTTCCCTCGCTTGGTAATTTGGCTTCGTAGCGCCATCTAACGTGTCTCTCAAGAGAGCGCTGCTAGCGTCAAAAGCACGAAGCGTGCTAATTGACTTGTCAATGCAGTCTAATTCTACTAGATGTCGCCTCTAAGCACAAGTGTTGGTAATACCAGCAAGCGTATTGGTTCGGAATATTTACGTGAGATGGCGCTACTACACAGAATAAACAAACTGTTGCTGGCTGGAGTTTTCGCAGGAGTCTACCTTTACCTACGGTCAGCATCACCTCGCCTGTAAGCACACATCTTTTAGATGCTGAATGTACAGGCATGTTTTTTTTAATTTGTATGAACCAACTGCATGGTTTCAAGATAAGACAAGCAACTACAGGACGCATTAAGACCGATTGAGAAGGAAGTTATTTAGCTGCTTAGTCTTAGGCCAACGCGGCACTTACTCACTGTTCTTACCTGGCCTACAGGGTAGTGAAAATCGAAATAGAAAATTGTTTTGTTTTAATTATTTGTTTAACATACAAAAATAGCATACTTACCTTCATAACTAATGTAAAAACAAAAATTATTTACAGACAAAACATTTTTAAATGACTAACATAAATTATAGTTTATACTATAGTACAGTAGGCAACAAGTCCAGTGGCTTTAAGACAGTTTTTATGACAACACAGTTTTTGTTTCTTTTCTTCCCATCTTCAGCCTGTGAGCATTCACAGCTGGATATTAGTAGCACAACCAGACAAGCTTCTCTGTTTTACACCTCCAACTCTGCACAATACATTTGATTGATTACATCAACATTTGAATATGTTCATCATGAACTTTCTTCAGACTGAGATTCCGAATCGCTTGGAGGCCACATTGATCTTGAATCTTCTTTTTCTCTTGCTGCATCTTCCAAGAATTTTGTCTGTGCTTCAATCACACTTTTGCTATCAGTACATGCTGCATACAAACCTAAAGCCTCAGAATTGAGTTCCAAGAAAGAGTGTCCCCATGAAAACTTGCCTAAATAGAATTGTGCTTCTTTTTTATGCCCTGTAATGAACATGGCCGCTGCTAAAGCCTCTACACAACTTAATTGATACGGTTTTCCGTAATTAATAGGATTTGCTGCTACTAAAAAAGGTAATAACCGGGGGTGTGGTGATTTCATTCTTCCAAATGGTGTTTCATCGATTTTTGCCCAAGAACAATCTATTACAGCGAGTCCAAACTTTTCAATTATGTCTTTGTCATTAGGACTGACACATTGTGTTCCCATCGGAGACAGTACAAGTCCCGGAAATCGTTGTCCAAGTTTCAAATTCTTAATAAGGTTATGTCTCAGCAGCTTTCTTCCTGAGCACTTTTTCGGGTCACAGTGATTTAAGTCCCACATGCTTACTGAGAATGATGCCTCAATGCCTTCGTCATCCGAGCTGTTGGAGCCAGAACTTTCATCAGATGATTGAATACTTAAATCATTGAGTGTCTCAGCATAATCTCTTTGAACATGATGATTAGTTCGTTTACTATGGACGTTGCCCTTCTTCTTAGGAGGCATGATAACTGTTAAAGCGAGTAAAGTACTATCCTACAGTTAAAACCAATTCATACCATATTCACAACATGAAAAAACATTGAGGTTATATTATATAAGCAAAATGACATTGACAGTTGACACAACGAGCAAGGTGACATGACGTTTTTTTATAAATTAGGCTGCGGCGACTCAGCCGTTAGCCAATTACGCAGCGACCAGTGACCGAGCACTAGTGTTGCTGGTCGAATATCGATAGCAGCAGTAGGATGGTGTATCGATATTTAAACGAGAGAAGAACTTAGTAATCACAGAAATAAATATCATCGATAGTGTCGATAATGTTCACCAATGTCAAATTTTCGGTGCTATCGACATTAATGCTACTAAGTTTGAAACGATCGTTAATGTTGATTGTTTCAACCAAGCGAATATTTTCAATAGTCAGTCAATTTGTAGTAAAGTCAAAACAGTAGGATAGCAAAAAAGTAACGTTTGTACCAACTTGTATTTTATATATTAATTATGTCGGTAGTTGGCGTACCAACATGATCAATATATAAACGTTTCTTCCATATCAAATACTCGATTGGGTATCTTTAACAAGCATTTTTCGCCTATCAAAATGCAAATCTCTATGGATCAGGTCAAAAAGACATACATGTGTGAAAAAATTGTGTGACTACCGTTCAGAGTAGTATATCAATAGATTAGGTACTTAAAAAATGTACTTAAAACGTATATCAGCGTCTGAAACGTTTTTAGTACAAGCTTTGTTTAGTTTAGGCCACACATTGATGTAAAAGACCCGTAAAAAGCTACTTAATAGTAGTTGAGTAATCTCAACCAAATCTTTGTATAGGTATTCTATTTAGTTCAATTCAGTTTTCAAGTTTCAGTTCAATGTGCCTTAAAAATGCAGTTAAGCGCAGCCACCTGACTGCGACGTACAGAGTTGGTACTGTGTTTGTAGTTTTAAAGTAATTAAAAAAACTTAACCTAAATAGGTACTTATAATTCAAACGCATATTAACTTACATACCTCTTACGATTTCCTTAACCAAACAGCTCCGACCATTTCTGTAGGCTGTAAAGTGGCAGCGTTACAAATTGGTCTTTATTCTTTTTCGAGAGCGTCGTGGCCCAGTGGTTTAACACTTTGGTTTAGAATCCGATATGGTCCCGAGTTCAAGACTGGCCGGAACATCTGCTTTGTGTTTATTGCATATTTTGCGGCTAGCTCTCCGGTGCTGGAAAAAACGATACACAAAACCCAAGCAACCCGGATAACAGAGGTGGGCTCGCCCTTAAGACGTTGGGTTCAAATTCTCTTGGCAAAATGAAAGCTTCGGAATGTTCCGTTTGCAATGACGGCAACAGTCAGTGTGCCTCTGAGTACCCCGTTTGGGAATGTAAATGCCTGCCACCTCATGTTAGGGGGCTCATGTTGCCAAGAAACGGTAGCTAACGAGTTTTTACAACAATACCCCAAACTAAGCATAACTTGTGCAAAGGGTCTCAGAGATTCTCGTTTTAGTGGCAAATATTCATTTTTTTATTCTGAATTATTCGCCTTCTGCGGTGTTTTTCACGTAAAGTGTGGCTTGTTTCGATCTCCTGTAAGGTCGATGTACTAACTACATTAATTAGGGTCACCTAGCCTTGACCTACCCTGAAGCTGTCTGTTTCAACCTTTTTTAAAAACCTTTCAAAAATAGTGTCAGTTTTTTTTCTACTGACTGTCATTCATACTGTAAAATTTTCATGATCTTTTTGCACCGGCTAATAACAGATAGCCAAATTTTTGAATTAATAAGTGACTTTACTAAATCAAAATTGATTTTACACGCGGAAGGATGAGCAGCGCCTCCATGGCGGGTGAGTATGATTACAGTCCGACAAGTTTGAGAACGAAGTTCGTACGAAGTACCTTGGAAAACTTAGGGGCTTCAAGCTGGCTTCGAGCTAGTTTTAGGTTGTATGTATTTTGTGCAACGAAATGGTCAACATTGGAACTGCGAAAACGAAATCACTTTTCCTTACTCCGCGTTTCTAATGGCAACGCACTCACCATGCGAAGAACGGGCGCCATGAAGCTCTGCTGTTGTCAACGCAACAAAATGCTTTAATACTAGCGACCTTCCTCCTCAATTACTCAACCTTTTAAAAAAACAGGATCGAAATCCGTTGCGTAGTTTTAAAGTTATAAGCGAACATATGGACAGAGAAAGCGACTTTGTTATAAACTAGTATTTAGTGATGATTAATGTCAAGTTAAGAGTTTCGGCTCTTTTTAGAACATAATTAGTGCCTACGTCAGCTTCGTAAGCCATTCGTGGAACCGAGCTAACCACTGATAGGTAAAATTGTAAGGTAAATGTTTTGCACAAATTATTTTATCTGCATTATTTAATACAGCGCGCAAGCGTTTATTTCAATGTTTCGCTGTTGACTGTACGTCATAACCGAATAAGGAGCAAGGTCACCGCAGCGGTTGTTTTCCCATCTGTATCAGAGCTACAGATCAAACATGATGCATTCGCGTATGTGCACCACTTGGCGTTTTCCTTCATGGTTATCGTCATGTGTTTTTAGTGTTTACTTCATGAGTACCTTAAAAAATGAGCCATAAAATAAAAGTTCAAATAGTTGTGCGACATATTGGTCGTGCGTGACGTTCCAACAAGTAGGTAACGTACTTAAGTAATTATCCGTTATGGTGAATCGATATTAGTTTACCATTGTCTGGCATCAAATACCATCGGGGCGTCAAAGGTGACAGTTGCCGGTCTTGCTTCGAAACTTTTGCGCGGGAATATATTCGGTGAGCATTTTTTTCCGAACTTTAGAAAATACAAGACTTATAAAGAACACAATACGTTACGTAAAAATCATAATACGTACTACTGTACTAAATGAAAATTGTTGTTTATTTCATTCTTCGCTTAGGAAGTAGGTGTCCTTTGTCCTGCATTCAGTTGGAAGATTACATTAAAGTGTTCTGCTTGAATTACTCTTCTGGTCTAAGCATTGTGTCTTACCAGTACTCAATCATATTTAAAGTCACATTGTATGCAGTTGGATGCTGTTTGTATTCATTGATCCATGCAACTGTAAAATGCATTGATGGTTCCCGCGCCTGAACAATTAGGCGCTGTGCAGACCGTCGTCTGGCTCAAACCAAAATCGGTATTTTTGTCCGCGAAGTAATAAAGACCGCGTCTGCCTGCCGATGCCTGCGGTTACCCCTCACCGCGTACTTACACAAAGCATTTAAGTGCCAGCGGGCATATGCAGCGCGGACTTTTTGCCCTTCATGTGCGTTGGCAGTACCTATAGGGTGCTATAGGATTCCCGTTGCGCCATCGTTCGTGGTCATAAAGACCGGCTTGAGCAGCCCCGCCGTCTGTACAGCGCCTCAATTTACCTCCTGCAGAAACAACTTTTGCTGAACAAAATAATTCTCAGGCTTTGGTAAGAAGTATTATTCCACATGAAAATAGGCATTTTAAATTACTTCCAAACAGTCTGGAAGAATTTTGTGTGACCAATTCATCAAAAGTAGGCCTTTTCTGCAACCCTGCTCCCTTCAACATTATTCTAATTTCGACGAGCCGAATGTCCCCTCACCTGCCACCATGTTGTGACCCCACTGCACTGTTTGCCAGTTTTGTCGTGAGTTTTTCTCGAGTTGGATATGCAACTACTGGTCTACGAGTTCGTACAGACGCACACTGTATCGTTTCATAAACGCTCCGTCTTCTAGACAAGATAACGTTGTATAAGTTGGTGCAGTCAGCTTCAGAAAAAGAATGTGATGGTTTGACAAAAAGTGTGTATGACAGCAATAACAGCCAATAGTGGCATTAAAAGCTTCACTAATCCCAAGAATTTGAAACACTCTTTTATACCGTAGTGATAAGGTTGCTTTTCCTAAATACGTTACTTACTTTACGTACTTTTCCTAAATAAGTCATTTGACTACTTTGTTCACACACATCATTTGATGCTGACTGTATTTGCTTAAACAATGTTATCTCTTTATGAGTCTGACTGTACACACTCATTTACTTGGTAGCTACAGTCCATTTAGTCTGTCATTTATGTCATGGCGACTGCTGGCGTGGGCCGGGCCCTGACTCACCTTTTTCTGTAACGACGACCGAGCGTGAACCTAGACATCGAGACAGTTCCTAAGACCTGCCTAAGTTGAGCATAGTTTTGGCTGGATTAAGGGCTTTGCTGGCTTTTAGGAGCAGAACGGTAGAATCGTAAAATCGGGAGCGAAACGGTCAAAGAGCATAACGTCAAAAGCGTTTATTGGTAATATAGCAAAATGGTAAAAAAACTGCTGTTTTCTTCAATTTTATAAAAATACATAGGTATTTAATTTGTAAAATGAGACAAACGAAAATTTTCGTAGCGGTCCTTTTCCAGCGGTCCCAATTCGACCTTAAGGTTATGGTGCCTCTGTCTGTGCACCCTGTAGGTTAGGCAATTTGTAATTTGTGATCTTTTTGCTTTCGAAGTTTCCCTGAAGGACAGGATGAGACAGTGGGTTGAAGCATTGGCTCTTGGTTATAGATATGCACTTTACAAAGTTGGGCAAACGGTTCATTTTTATTTAATGAACCTGCGCGGCGCCTTCGTTAGCAACTCGCTGGGAATACACACATATCAACAATATAACCAACATTATGTCCTTATCAGTGATGATACCAGCTTGATTGATAGATGTGTAAACACCATGTCACCCACTGTCTGTAATACCTATGAATGTAAATAAATATTAATGTCCATTAAAAGTGATTATGTGAATAATCAAGTATTATGTGTATGGTAAGGTAACTATGGTTTCCAATAGTTGGTTTATGTAAAGCACCATGACACCTACCTAGATACTTCATTAAGCATTCTTAAGGACAGGCGGTGGTTGGTACCTAAATATAATGAGTTAGAAATGAAAGTCAAGCCATATTTTTAGTAGCAAGTTATTGTTAAAATATTATGAATGGAATTGGAGGAGTGTATTCATTGAGTGAGATTACTGGGGCTTGGCAATTTTAAACTTATTAAGTAGGTACCAAGAAGCGCATGATGATATGATTTTGACATTTTGTTAAATATTACGTACCTATGGCATTTTTATAATTATAATTGAATATTTAAATAAATGTGTTCAAAATCACAAAAAAGCGATTAGGGCACCTT
This sequence comes from Udea ferrugalis, assembly GCA_950022985.1. Lineage (NCBI taxonomy): Eukaryota > Metazoa > Arthropoda > Insecta > Lepidoptera > Crambidae > Udea > Udea ferrugalis. Next base: position 5,114,527 of record OX465521.1, read on the forward strand.
TACATTGGCCGCGTTCTAAACATAATGTGTGTAGCGCGCGCTGCGTTCCTGCGGTTGCGTTGTTTCATTTGAAGGCTTCTGTGGTAAAGCTAATTGAAGACTTTAAAGTCCGAGCTATTTGAGCTGTTCATCAAAAGCAGAACAGCCAAGTAGTCGCATTTTAGGGGGCACATCAATCACGCCGAAAAAGTAGTAACGTAAAATATATTTGCAAAGAAATGGTTTTTTCATAAAACTTCAGAGATTATTTTGTAAAACCTGATTTAATAGGTATCAGTGACTCAAGATTATTAAACCGAATGAAAAGTCATAAACGAAGGTCACGTGTACGAAGTTCCAGACATGGCACAAATTAATTCAATACAGCTTGACTTATTAAATTTACCTTAAAATTATTTATTTCATGCACCTATACCCTCATGTACTCTTCACTATTGAATTCTATTGTTCTGAAGGTGTATAGGTCTATTATACTGTTGTTATTTAAAAAGATAAAAGAATTTCATGGGAGTAAGCCAGGTGTACTCTAATTTGCCCTTGAGCTGTCACGGACGACTCATTTTATTGATTGTCTGAGTAAAGCAAACATGTATACTTATGTTTTTCATTACTAAGTAAAAGTTAAAAGGTTCTATAGCATAAAAAGAAGGTTTTCATTTTCTGATTCTTACTGACTCCTCGAATGATGCCGTATTGAAGTAGTTTCGTAGTAATTTTTGTTAGTTTCACTGTATTTGGGTGTCAAATCAAACACGAATCGAATGAAGTCTGGTAGACTTGTGGATAAGAATAGGCATAAAAAAGGCTTTCTTGAACAAGCTGGGCTATGCAGTACTTACAGTTTAAAAATCGGTGTATCTAATTTTTTCTAAAAGACATTGCAATTTGGGGTTGATTTTAAAAGTTAGCCTCCAGGCAATAATTTCGCCAGTCACATTCATTGCATATAAGAACCTGGAGGATAAGTGAATGATATTTGTCTTGTTTCAGCTTGCTTCAACTACGACAACGCTGGTAAAGGCGGTAAAGGCGACAAACCAGACGCTAAAAAAGATCTCATGGACGGTGGTGAGTATCCTCCTTGTCATTTTAAAATAAGTCGTCCGGCTTGCAAAAGATGCAGGTTCGATTCCCGCCCCCTCATAGGTTCTCGCCTCGACATGGCGAGGGGGCCTAGTACCGGTGGTAGGGGCACCACCGGGAAGCGAAGAGAACCCAGGCGTGGCAGCGTGGTGGACTGAGCACCCACCCGCTCCGGCCCGTAAGGGCGGCGTGGAGCTGCGGGGCCAGTGGGGCCTGCGTGCGGTGACCAGCTGGCGCGTAGTACGGGGGTGCCGCCACCAGCATTGGACGGGTCACCGCTGCCTGGTAGGGACGGCTTGACATCCTCGGCTGTCCCTTCTGGCCTCTCCTCACGAAGGGGGGGGGGGGGGGTCGCTTCCGGCCCACCATGCAGGCGGGCTCCGTCCGGGGGAGCGCGCACAGGGCCTCGTGCTATACGGCGTATTCCCCCCCTACGGAAGATCAGAGGGAGTAGTAGGGGTTTTAGTCGGTAGGGCCACTGGTATACCACCTTTCCAGTGGAGAGTCCAACATAACCCGTCCGTCCCCCGGTGGACGGGTATGCGTAAGGCATTTCCCCTTTCGATTCCCGCCTGATGCCAAGATTACCGAATGTCTTTTTCTGGTTTTCAGATCTTTAGGAAAGATACTGCATGGAAAATTCTCAAAAACAATAATAACCAAAGTCGTCCTAGGTTAGCCTTATCCTTTTGTTTTGACAAAAGGTGAGACACTTGATAGAGATAAATATATGATGCTTCAACAGGCTAAAATTATTTGCGTCGCGGCAGGACGTTTTTGTATTTCTCACGATCTGAACATTATTTGTTCGGCAATTGGAATGTAAGGAAATTCGTGTCTGCCTTTTTACACTAGAAAAAGTACCAGTTGCGCCATCGCTGCGGTTAGCTCACTAAAAACAAACCACCCTTATTATAATAATTTTATAGGGTTTACGTGCGTGTTACAAATTCATTTTGAATCTCAAGAATGGCACAGCTAGCTGTTGTTTTGTTATACCTAGTATAACATTGCAAAAAATATACCTCTATTTAAGTTATTATGTTTTGTGTTCCTGAATCGTCACTTTAAGTTGAGAATCCCCATAATAGATGCTGTCCTAAATCGAGACTGAAAATGACTGCCTTAGAACTCTGTACTGAAGTGCACTGTGCCTTGAAGTGACTTGTCAGGAAGTTCGTATCACCTCATAGATACCTATAGAAACATGAAATATAATTTTCCAACGGCTTTACGCTTGACGTGTGTCAATGATTCAAATTCGATGATTGTCGTGTCCATTAAATCTGATACTGTGTACGTTACCCCTAAAGTTATTGAATTAGATCTCTACCATGACACGCGGCGGAACGATATCTACCTCTGCGTTTTGACCAATGTAGGGGTGTTAAGGGAAATTAAATTACTCATTACAATACCATTAGTACCAATTTGTCAGGCTTAGTAGTTTAATAATGTTTCAAAATGTTAAATTTCATAATTAATTATGAAGAAGTCCTAAGGGATACCGTTAAAAGTAAATAATGTTACCTTTGCTCATGATAACTAGGCATGACTCGATCGAGACCATATTTTTGTGAGGTATTATGACATGATATTTGGATTTGGATAATAAAACTAATTTAGAGACAATCATCATTAGACATTACATCGTTGTGGAGAAGATTTTCTTTTAGTCATTGGAATATCAATTAGTTAACTTCAGTCAGACAAACTGACAATTTGATCTATTCTTACTAACTCGCTTCATTTTCGGCAACCCTCCCCGAAACTAAAACCTGGCAGCAGGAAACATAGGTTAAACATTGTTTTTTATAATAACTACATTTCTTGATACTTTTTCTTAGGGCATGTCTTGTGTAATGCAGCTTTAAGTTGTGTCATCAGTCCAAAACAAAATCATTTTCTTACAAATATTTCACAGTTAAAAATGATATCCATTTGTAAGAAAAACATTTTTTTAACTCCAACCCAGTTACACGAAGTTTAATTTATTCAGTCCCCGAAGTGAACACCAGTTAGCGTTATCGTGTGTGACGGTTGCGTGCCGAGGGCCGTAATCGCGCACGACACTATTAACAGGATATTTTGCTGAGGAATAAAGCGTTGACTGTAAAAAAAATTGGTAACATAATCAAGATCTTCACTTAAATTAGAAAGTAGGATGGTTCGGGTATGCTCAGATTAATTTTTGATTTTTAAGTCACACCTGCGACACTAGCGCCACTTCCCAGCACAAGTGGGCAGGATTATTCATTGTGGTTGTTGATATTAAATCTAGCCTGAACCAGTGCTTTAGAACATTGCCAATGCATGGTTTTGTCGTTGACTCGTTGCTAAGTTTGAAAACTGTCTGAAGAATAGAAGATAAAAACAAATAGGTAGAAACCTCCTCCTTTTTTTAAGTCAATTAAAAAAAAAAATTGTGATGAATGCAGTTCAGCCAGAATTTCTACGCCGTTTCCGGCATCTTTACATTTTTGATTTGGAAATGTCCATCCATGTATCACCATGTTATGGCAAATCAATAATTTTCATTCTCAACGTCCTCCATCACGGCATTTGAATAAGCCACCGTGCGTTGACGTAGCGCGTCAGTCAGACGCAGCGGCTGCAGTGCGGATAAATTGAAGGTTCCTGTGGCTAATATGAATGCGCCCTAATAAAAAGTATAAAACAGAAGGTTATGCGGCATTCAGTATTACCAAACCTGGAAAATGCAAATATCAGCGAATCAGCAGTAAGAGTTATTGGAACAGTTTTTAATTGTCACCTGCCTTCAAAGTTCCATCTGTTCGACGTGCAACTGTCATAGGCCTTGGCTGCTGCGCTAAGGCCATAAATGAGGTACCTACACACAGACTTACGCGTATGGCAAGTATCAATAAACTTTATTAATCAGTCTCCTAGACACCTATAATCGCAAAAAAGAACAATTAGTTTCCCCAAAATTTTAAATTAGTCTTTGAGCGTTATTTTTTTATTCCACTTCAAAATTTGTCAGTTTGTATAACATCACCTATCAGGTACCTATGTTGTTTCAGTGCCTGATATTCTAATTACAACCTGTGTAACTAAGTAACTACCTGTTGATAAATAACAACCACAACAAAGGAAATGTCATGCGGGTTTTTAAGTCGAAAAAGTATTACAAAGTTTGTAGAAAGTGGAAGGAAAATAAGCGGAATTAATATTTACTTCAGCCATAAAATATTTTTCATTACTCATACTCTGAAAGTAGGTCATTACTGACCTGAGAAGCGGGCTGAAAGTAATACTTTTCATCCCTAGGGAGAATCACTTTCAACTGACAGCTGTCAAATTATTTTAAAAAAAAACTAGTTCTTTTCACATATCTATTGAACCATGTTCCAACTTTCTATACAGCCACGATGTAATATTGAAATAACTTAAAGTTAAGTATTTATTAGAGAATGTATATTTATTTGATAACTTTATTATTATAATTTAGTTTCAACAATTTCTTTAAAAATAACTTAGCTTTGAGCAAAATATTTACCATTTTTCCAATGATGAAAATAAAAAATAATGGCTGAATAGCGGGCCGGCCACAGAAAAAAAAACAAACAAAATAGGCGGGAAAGCGGCAATTCGATCTTGATGAATTAATTCATGTTTTTATTTTTACTTTCCTCGTATTTGTAATGAAAAGCACAGTGTTTACCTCGGGTTAAAGACTTATTTAGTCCCTCGAACTATTGGCGCCCTCACTTCGTTCCGGGCGCCAAACCCCGTCTCGGGACTAAATAAGTTACTTTCACCCCTAGGATAACAATGTACTATTTTATTACTCATACTCTGAAAGTAGGTCATTACTGACCTGAGAAGCGGGCTGAAAGTAATACTTTTCATCCCTAGGGAGAATCACTTTCAACTGACAGCTGTCATATTATTTAAAAAAAACTAGTTCTTTTTCACTTAACTATTGAACCATGTTCCAACTTTCTATACAGCCACGATGTAAAATTGAAATGACTTAAAGTTAAGTATTGATTAGAGAATATATATTTTTTAAATAACTTTATTATAATTAAGTTTCAACAATATCTTTGAAATAACTTAGCTTTGAGCAAAATATTTACCATTTTTCCAATGATGAAAATAAAAAATAATGGCTGAATAGCTGGCCGGCCACAGAAAAAAAAACAAACAAAATAGGCGGGAAAGCGGCAATTCGATCTTCATGAATTAATTCATGTTTTTATTTTTACCTTCCTCGTATTTGTAATGAAAAGCACAGTGTTTACCCCGGGTTAAGGACTTATTTAGTCCCTCGAACTATTGGCGCCCTCACTTCGTTACGGGCGCCAAACCCCGTCTCGGGACTCAATTAGTTACTTTCACCCCTAGGATAACAATGTACTATTATATTTTGTACATCACTGTTATGTGAGATTAGCGTAAACTGGAGGCCTGTCTATCTACCTACATCCGTTTGTACCTATCCCAAACGTTGAAAAACCACTACCTACCTACATACAGTTAAAAAAAACTTTAATATTGGGCATTGTCACTCTTACCCCCGAATTCACAAACGACAATCAACGCTAAGTACGCGCTCACGCTCATGCTGTCCCTTTCAGTTCTATTGACATTTCAAGGGACAGCATGAGCGTAAGCGCGTGCTTAGCGTTGATTGACGTTTGTGAATTCGGAGATAAGCGTTTCATTTTCTTATATAATCATTATTTCAATTATATACGAGAAGAACTAGGTATCTCCAGTACTCTAAAGCTGTGAATAATATAAATAATAATGTTCAACAGTGTCTTTAATTTCAACCGTCTTTTGTTTGTGAAGAACAACACTATTTAGGCATCGCGGCGGACATGCAGAGCTGTTTTCGAGTGAAACTATCGATAATTCGGCAGCCCTACTTTTGCCTTCCTCCCCCCGCCTCTCTTGCCTCCTGTCTGTCAGTCAGTGTGCCGGTGTCGCCGCAGCTGTTTGGTGACGCTGTAGGTTAATACGCCTCCTTGTTATCGCGAAATGTGTCAACATAAGGATTCTTGACATTTTTTTTATATTACAACGCGTTGCAGTTTGTGAAAAACTAATTATGTACGAAGAAGACATGTATCTGGGCAAGCCGAAGACTTCATCTAACAGTAAGTTCAGTTCCTTTTTAATTAGGATATTTGGGTCTTTTGTACAATTTTATACGTTAGTTCAAATTTATTAGGTGCAAATGCAACCAACACACCGCTTTATAACAAAGTAACGGTCGTTTTGGTAGTGTAGGTACCGTTTCACAGTTACTTACACCAGTAAGTGGTGCATCTTTTCTTACATTCATTGGTAGGTATATTAATTTACTTAGTGTAATTAAAAACAAAGGCGCGTATATTGTAGATTGTATTTGTTAGAATGCTGCCGAAAATGTGCTTAAGTATATCAGATGTTGTTGAACCTTGATGATAATGTGTGACAAGCATCCAAAAGATTGGGAGTTAAAATTAAGTTAACCTGTAAATAAATCAGCCTATCTTAGGATGAAATATCCAGTAGCTATAAAACAATTTTAAGATTGAATTACCTTTGAAAATGGTTACTCACTGTTATTTCATGGCTTCGAACTTTTGTATTTGTTGTTAAAGGTTAATTTTGTCCTTTACATTGAAATATTTAGTCTTATCACCATCTCTTGGTTTTATAATAATGAAAAAAGTCTTTAACGCCATCTATTGGCGCGTTTGTAAACTGTGTATGCTGTAAGGGTTTCTCTGACCTTTTGTTCAAATAATTTGTTCTTCTTGGGTAAGCCTCAAGACTCCTGAGTTAGAAGAACATAATTATGGCTGGGGTGATACTAAGTGATAGAATGAGAAAGTGTAATAAAAGAACAGAGTGGTGTGAAAGGAGACGTTGTTACTAAAATTGAGATGGAAATTGCATACGTGGCTTTGTAAAATGAAATGTTATTAACTAAACAGATTCGGAGGATGTAGCAAGTGGAATGATGTGGTCTTTGCCTACCTTGTGAAGAAAAAGGCATGATAGTTTTTAATAGTGTAGATTTTATTTGATTAGAAACAAAGATCTATAATTTAGATTTATGAAATTAAATTGTCAGGTGTTTTTTTCAAATAATATTCTTCTAGAAAGTGGCACCTGGGCTGTGCCACTTACTAAATTATCTAAAGCTATGCTAAAGGTACCTATTTATTGACTGATAGAGAATGCTTAAAGGAATTATGTGTGCCAACTTTTTTCTGCACACTTAAGGTACTTAAGGTTTAAACGTTGGATTCCAAAGTGCAGAATTTGAATGTTATTGTATTCATTGTATGTAGCATTTTTATCTTGATTTGGATTTTAGAAAAGCTTATCAACATTGATTTATAATCGTTATTCGTTATTCGTTATTTGTTGTGGGTGGGGATGTCGCCTGAGCGATAGGCCACTGCGACCATTACTGATCTATTGTGGCCATCATCCCTTTAAAGATCACTCTCCAGGCCAGCAGCCTTCATAAACTGCACTATTTTCCCGGGAGTGATGTTCTTGGCGTCCTGGGGAGCAAGCAAGTGACTCCCCAGCACGCGGTACCTACGCTGCGATAACGCATCGCAGTCGCAGAGGACGTGGACCGGCGTTTCGTCCATGTCTTGGCAGAATCTACAGGTTGGGACCTCTGAGATCCCAATCCTGTGACCATGTTTGTTCAACCGGCAGTGTCCTGTTAGGGTTCTGGTGAGGGTTCTGATTTGACCCCTACTCATCCCTAGGGCCTCCGCGGTGAACTTATGTGAGTAGCCCTTTATCAGAGCCTTGGCGTGCACCAGTCCGTTTGTATTGGTCCAGGCCAGCATGCCAAGGGTCTCCGCCCGAGCTTTTAGTGGCTGACGCAGGGCGCAGTTGGGTATACCCACCATTGGCTCTGGGGCCTGATTGGTGGATTCCGCCCCAGCCCTGGCCAGCTCATCTGCAGCTTCGTTCCCAGGGATATTGCAATGACCCGGGACCCAGCGCAGCGTGACCCTGTTGTTGGCGCCGAGGTTGTTCAACACTTGGGCACAATCCAGGGTAAGTTTCGAGTTGATTTCAACTGAGGCTAGAGCCTTAAGAGCGGCCTGGCTATCAGAGAGTATGTAGATACTCCTGTGCCAGAACCGGCGCTCCAGGTTTGCCTGTGCGCAGTGAAGAATGGCGGCCATTTCCGCTTGGAATACCGTGGCGTGGACGCCTAGGCTGCTAAATATGCGCGCCCTTGGCCTCTCGCCGTAGACTCCATAGCCGGCTCTACCATTCATTTTGGATCCATCGGTGTACCACACGATGTCTCCCGGTAGGAATTTCGCGGGAGATCCTTCCTCCCACTCGTTCCTCCCCGGGATTTCTACACTGTACCATTTTGTGAAGTGGTACTGAATGGGCATGTTGTCCTTAGGCATAAGCGTAACAGGCATCCTGTGCAGCTCAGCCTTCAGGTTGACCATGCATTTCGACTGGAACCTGCCACCCCCATTGTTCAGCACTCTCAGCATGGCCGCCTTAGCCTCCATCCCCAGATGGATGTGGAGAGGGCACAGCGACAGCATGGCCTCCAGAGCTGCCGTGGGAGTGGACTTCATGGCCCCAGTGGTTATCAAGCAGGCCAGCCGTTGCACCCTGCCGAGTAAAACACTGCTTGTAACTTGAGTGGTTTTCTTATTCCAAACCACGCAAGCATAGGCGATCATGGGTCGCACTATGGCAGTGTATATCCAGAAAGCAGCCTTGGGGTTGAGCCCCCATTTGGTGCCAACTAGACGGCAACAGATCCCCAGGGCCATACGTGCCTTCCGGGTAATGTTGCTTATGTGAGGGTTCCATGTCAGTCTCTGGTCCATGATTACTCCCAGATATTTGACTTCCTTGGAGATCCCTATGGGTTTACGGAACAAGGTAGGTTTGCGAATTCCCTCCAGGTTCCGTTTGCGGGTGAATGGTACCAGTGTGGTTTTGTCAGCGTTCACTGACAGGCCCACTTCCTGGCACCATTCTTCTACCAAACGCAGCGCCCTCTGCATTCGACCCGATATGGTGTTTTGACATTTGCCTACCACCATGATCACCAGGTCGTCCGCATACCCTTGCGTGGTAAAGTGCGCGTTGTTTAATCGATGTAGTAGGTCATCCACAACAATGGACCATTCTAGTGGTGACAGGACGCCACCCTGAGGGCAGCCCCTGGTCACCTTGACCTCTACGCGTGCATCAAGGAGGGATGTTTCTACCGTCCTTGAAGTCAGCATGGACTCTACCCACCTAAGGGTGGTTTCGTCCACGCCTTTGTTTTTCATACATTTGATGATAATGTCGGACGAGGTATTGTCAAAGGCCCCCTCAACGTCGAGAAAAGCACATAGGGCGATCTCTTTGTCTTCCAGGGCCCTTTCAATCCTGTCCGTGAGTTCAATCAGAGCGGATTCCGTGGATCTACCGCATCTGTAGGCGTGTTGCCTCCCATGCAGAGGGTTGACCGTGAGGTAACTTTCTCTGATGTGAAGGTTCAGCACCTTTTCCATCGTCTTTAGGAGAAAAGACGTTAGGCTAATTGGCCGGTAGGATTTAGGCTGGGACCTGTCTTTGTCCCCTGCCTTCGGTATAAAAATTACCTTAACCTTGGTCCAATTTTTAGGTAGAACACCCAGTGCAAAGCTGGTTCTAAATATTTTTACCACGAATGGCAGAAGGACCTCGATGCCCTTCTGCATAAGTGCGGGAAAGATTCCATCAACACCCCCAGACTTGTAGGGTTTGAAACTGTTGATGGCCCATCTGACCTGGTTGGGTCTAAAGATCTGTGAGGCCCTCCTCCAGTCCTCCGACCTTGGCCGGAGTGCTCCAGGAATAATGTGAGGAGGGTTTCTGTCAGTGATCTGGTAGGAGCCCGGAAAGTGAACTTGAGCCAGTAGCTTCAGAGTTTCTTCCGCTGAGCTGGTAAACGCCCCATCCGCCTTCTTAAGAAGTTCTAGATGCGACGTGGGTGTCTTGGATAGTATTTTGTGTATCCTGGCCGCCTGCGAGGCGCCCTCGATTTCCTCACAGAACTTCCTCCAAGACTGTCTTTTTGCTTTCCGTAGCTCCCTATTGTATTCAGTGAGAGCCTTGGAATATTCTTCCCATACCCCTGTTCGCTTTGCCCTGTTGAACAGGTCGCGAGCTCTGGCTCTGAGCCGGGAGAGGGACTTGTTCCACCCTGGGATATTTTTGTGTCCCCGGTGGCCCTGCTTGAGCGGACAATTAGCTTCGTAGGCCTCAATCATGCCCTTTGTTATTGCCACTGTAGCAGAGTTTAGCTGTTCAATTGAGCGTATGCTCTTATTGACAGCCCCTAAGTTTTCGCCTAGGCATTCAGTGTATCTGCCCCAGTTGGTCGCCTTAGGGTTCCTATAGGGAGCAGTGGGTGGAGCCTCATCACTGCCTCCTAGGTCATACCTGATATGTCTATGATCAGATAGTGAGACTTCCCCTGAGACTTTCCATCGACTTATGCGTCTCTGGATCTGCCCAGTGCAGAAGGTTATGTCTAGTACTTCCTGCCTACTCCTCGTAACGAAGGTCGGCTCGCAACCCTCGTTGAGGACATACAGGTTGTTACTGAGTAAAAAATCATAAAGTATTTCGCCCCTATGATTTGTATCCGTACTTCCCCAGCTAGTGTGGTGCGCGTTGCAATCACAACCCACAACTAGCTCCGCTTCTTGCTCCCTGCAGTAGTCCACAAGTGCTTGAAGCTGAATTGACGGATCAGGAGCCTCGCCGGGGAGATATGCTGAGCAGACAACAGTTTTCCTGCCGGCAAGGCCAGGTAGAGAGATATATGCGGCTATGAGGTCGTCGCAGCTGATCTCTGGGATTGGCATGAACTTAATGTTTTTCTTAAGAACCATACATGCTCTTGGACGTGTGCCCCTGGTGTAATAAAGAACATTCCCTGCGGCAGTCAGTCCACGCACCGTGTCACCATTAAGCCACGGTTCTTGAATCAAGGCAATGCCCAAGTCCTCGCTAAGGAAAGTCTGGCACATTACAGCCGACGCTCCTCTCGCGTGGTGAAGGTTTGCTTGAATAATTTTTATCATAGTTATGATTGTAGGTCCGAAGTCAGTCCCGGGACCAGTGTTCCCAGGACGGCTTCGGCGGTGATCATGACAGCGTCGAGTGGATGAGACCTATAGTCGTCATCGATCTCACTGCATGATACCACAGAGGCCAACACGGCTTGTTCTGTGGTTAATGATAGGGGACCACTATGTTCCCTTATCTCTCCGTGAGAACCTAACCTATTCATCCAGTTCCCACGAGTAGCGTGGGAAAAGGTGGTCCACCCCCACAGAGCCCAGCATGCGGGGGTAAGGCTTATACACTCTGAGGTCGCCCGGTATCAGAGGTCCACCGTTCGAGACTGAGCACCCCTTCAGCCACGCAGCCATCGGCACGGTCGGTCACACCTTGGCTTGGGGTTTTTTAGAGAGGTTTTCTCCTCTTGGACAGGGATAGGAAGGTTGGGAAGGATTAAGCTTTGGGCCCTCGACCCGGGCACAAAGGCACCAGGTCTGTGGTACCTAGCTGCTGGGATGGGAGGGGTGGGGTTGGAAGTGGTCCGGCCTGAGTTTTCTGTTACGTCTGTTTCTTAGGGAATCAGACCAAGAACGGGCAGCAACCTCGGGAAGGATAGTACACAGGCCTTGCCTTGGGGATCATCACGACCTGCGCTCTCCCCCAAGGCCATTCGCCAGACTTAGCATCGGACAGATGCTAAGAGTAGATGTGTGCCTGACTCAAGGACAGGTTGCCACGACCGTTCCCATGGGGGTCCAGCAATGGCATGCCTCTCCGCAGTCACGCCCACAACCGCCCTTGATTTATAATACTTGTGATGATGAACAAAACAGTAATACGTATGTACCTAACAAATATTGTAAAAAAATTTTTTGTAAATATAATGCTCTAGGAGAAATAAATGCTTGTAGAATATTTAAAATAGTAATGAAGTAAGGTAAACTGTCTTGATCTACCCATGTGAAAAACAACTTGACGACCCGATATTTGGCCACTTTATTTTCACTTTTTTTAACTGTTCATCATGGTTACAAATTAATGTAATTTATGTATTAAATTGTTAAATATTTTAAAATTTATAGTTTCCAATCATAAAATATCGTAATTATTCCAAGGGGCCTGACGCTTACCAAATGAAGAATAAATAAATAACAATGTAAGTACCTAATTTATTTTCTACTCACAACACATAGGATGCGTTCCGAATTGAGTCAAAATCGAAAATAGCGCGCTCACAGGCGTCAGGTATGTAGGCAATGCAACCACTAAATTAATAGGCCCTTAGCGTCCCGCACCCGGGCGGGCCACAAAACGCCGTGTGGGTACGCTTACCCTCGTAATTTTCATGACACTTCATAAATATGAGCATGTTACAATTTTTCATGGTTTAAAATGAGATGCTATCTATTTCGCCACTATATTATTAAGGGTGAACTAGCAAATACGGGTAGATACGACATGGCCCCCATGAAACCGCTTGTAAACAGAAATTTCACAGGTGAAACAAAAAAAAATGTCTGTTTTCCCAATAATGTTGTTTTCGTAAGATAAGATATACCTACTTTATTGCACGAAGAAAACAATTAAATCATAAGCTAACAGATATTTAATAGGCACAATTTAGGCGGCCTTTTCGCTAGAAGCGATCTCTTCCAGACAACCTCATATCATTATAAGTTGAATAGTTGAATTCAGCCAATTGATTGGTCCCTCGCCAACGTTGCGCATTTGGCGCATTCAAGCCGCAGTTATCTCCCTGTGGCGCAGTGCTGCAACGTTTTACATCATCGTGACATTGAACTTAATACAGTTACATTCAAATTACGTTATTCTAAGTTGAGCCATCAAACTATAGTCCGTTCGCGTTAAGAATGCAGTGATTTCATAATTGTTCTTCGACCTAGCATGCCCCCTAACCAATCAAATTGTTCATAATTAGAAAGCCAAGTCCAGACCAGCTGAACGCATTCTTTTGAACGCAAAGGTTGTGGATCCGAGTGTTTTTGTGTGCGACAGAAAAATCACTGCATTCTTAACGCGAACGAACGATGAACTGAAAATAATATCTAATGTACTACATACATGTTTCATAGTCGATACCATAATATCATATATCATACATTCATAACAAACGTTCGGTTTATTTTGCCCTTAATGATGCCATTGTTGCTGTAATTGAAACACGAGACCATTTATTGTTTATTGCTCAGTAGGAAGTAGTTCCTACAAGATTGAGAATGCTAGCCGCTGATAAGGCTAAAAATCCCTCAAAAAACTTTATTTTTAAACAAAAGCATAAATTGCTGCATCATACACTCTTGTTGTCATGTTCTTTCTGACCTCGCCCTAGTTACCAAACTGTAGCAAACTTGTAAAACTGGAAACCTTTCCTTGTTTTTTGACCCTACAAACATATGTCCACGTCTGCCTACCTCTGAAAAAGCCCAAAGAAAACGCAGGCCCCAAGTGGAAATTCTACTACCTTAATAGCATTCAAGAATGACGAAATGTTGAGGTTAAAAGTCGCGATAATTGTAACTGGGTAAATTATTAACTACCTCGTCGGCCGTCGATCGATCGGCGTCCTTATACGACTGCTTAGCAACCATTGTTAGGGCTGCTTCTTTGAACTTTTAAAGGGCGTCTACCCTTTAATTATGTCTAGGTTACAATAGCAGAGGTGGAGTATTCTACGTAGCAGACGCGGTATTCTTTACTTCCGCCCTAACGCTTCATAAACTTACATATTCCACCAATTGGAAACGCTACTGTGGCGGAAAATGAGCGTATATTAGTCTACGAAGCTCTGCAGTAATCTGCAGTACCTACATACTGCCAACTTTCGTGAGGCCTGCACCACTCTGATGTAGTGCATACGAGTGTTTCGATCTTTACTTGTCTCTGCATTGAAAAAGTTAGGCGAGTCATTCGACCGTATTCTATTGTACCACCAAAATTCTGTAAAAAATGGTAACAAACAAATAAAGAAAATAATCAATATTCAACTAATTGGTCTGACACACATCCTGCGCTTCTTCCGCTTTACCATCAAAATAAAACGATTTACGATTAACGATTAACCATTTACAAACACCTGTATTGAATTAAATCATTAGATAGTCCGTTCACCATGATGACAGACTCTGTTTGCTTCTAACTATGTCCTTTGGATATAGTTTTGATCAGCATATTATGTTATCATCATATAGTTTCTGCAATTCCATCAACTTTGGTTACGTGGAAATTAATTTCGGTTCTTGCGTGAAAATGAAATTACTCGAGGGAAATGGCCCCATTTTGAGACTACCAAGTAACAAAGCCCACGCTATGTTTACGGCATAATAACTGAATGAATAAGTGGTTAATAGCCTTGGCCACTGGACAAGGAACTGACAGGTTTTCAAATTCACGTAGGTGCAACCATTTTTTGGTCTTTCGAGCATGGAACCATGAACAGGCAAAAAATCATCTACCATTATTATGGAAAAGTTTATGGTTGGACCGAGTGAAATTCCAGAATCGGATAGGTACCTAATTTAGCTCAGACTGATCTGTGTACTATTTTCGCTCAGCCTAAATAGATAGATAGATAGATAAACACTTTATTGCACACAAAATAACACATTTGTAAGGAATACATGTTCTCATAAATGTACAATTTAGGCGGTCTTATTGCTAGAAGCAATCTCTTCCAGACAACCTACAGGCAGAGGAAATATGAAATAGATTGCGAGACAGGTCCGAAAAGCATGCATTGACATGGATGGCTGTGTCTTATACGGCGAGAATATAGACCGCTGTTTTGTTTGGAGTTCTTCAAGGTCTTTTCCTAGATCGTTTACTGTTTGTTTCTTTTGTTAACGGTTTTATGGATTAAGGCGTCTAATTATGCGTGAAAATAAGTAGTAGTAATTATAGGAGAGAATGTACAAAGTGGCCCAACGTCCGAAGTATCGGTTTTGTTTGAGTATGAAGGCATTTACTATCGACTACCCTGCCAATTAGGGATAGTACAAACAGCAAAGGCCTCTACACATACGGTTTAGATTCTATCTAGTCTTGCGTGGGTGCCGCATGCTAGAAAATCAATACAAGGTGCTAAGGAAACTGGGTCTTGTTACTTTGGGACTTGTGTAATACACAGCGTCACGGGTGAACTGAGTTTGACTCTTTCGCAGTGTGTCGTATGTACTTATAGCATATTAGTGTCTGAATTAAGCGTTCAGTTATGAATAACAACTTCTGACAGCCCTGTAAAATAGGTGCGGTTAACATGGATGCCATGTGATATGTAGCGTGAAATAGGTTAATGCGCTATTGTTGTTTGGGAATGAAATATTGTTTAGTCCAAATTATGTTAAGTAGTTGTACTAATTAGCCTATACTGTCCCACTGCTGAGGACAAAATTTCAACGCTACAAATTTCGCGATTATTGGTTTAATCACCTTTGCGAAATGGGGATGATCCCTTAAATCTGGGCTTTGTTGCAAAAAAACCGAAACCATCCGACCTACCTAAGTCTTTGAGTTCATCGATAGTTGACCTGGCCTTGATAAATTCAGTTGTGTCAAAAAACATCCATAGATCGATCGTAAAATTACAGCAATAGTATTGATTCTACCCAACAGCTAATACAAATTCAGGTTTGTTAAAATACTGATACCTCAAAAACGGTTTGACCGATTTCAATGGTTTTTGATTTGTCGGACTCGTCTCCGCTAAATATTAAAAATATTTCAAATATTACTGCTGGGTCTTACAACTGTGAAACAGGAGGGGTGGGATCGACATATAATGTTATTGGTTGTCAATTAATATTCCTGATTGATTAACTGTCTTTGAGAAAACGATATCCGTCGGGACAGCTAGCTATGAATAATATCGGTATTACCTAGTACAGTGTTGGACACTCGGTACTACTAAGGATTGAACCCAAAACAAACAATACATATGCCGGGCTGTGCAACATATACTTACTTTAAAGCCGACATTCCATTAGGCAACAGTTGACTCGCAACACGTGACGCCCAACAACTACAACAGCACGCGTCGTTGTTTACAACATGCGCGGCTTGTAGTTTGATACCTACTATGCGCACCGATAGGGCGGTTGCGCGTCAACACGAAGAGCTACATGTCGCGCGTCAAATGTTGCCTAGTGGAAACGCGGCTACAGCGTGTACAGCGTGGCCTATTTCTGCTCTGGAGCCTGCGTTTCTGCACTACCTATATCTTAATTATGACTGAACAAATTATCTCTTTGTACCAACAGTTGCATGGCATAGACCGATGTCGGCGACCGCCCGGGTTGACGAGGAGCTGATGCAGAAGAGCGCCCGGGCACTCGTCTCCGCCACGGACCCTCTGGAGAAGCTCCGGCTGATGTGCCTCTCGCGAGGATCCTCAGGCATCTTGGGTCTGGGCAGGTCAGTACAACAAAGTCAACGAGGTCTGCGACGTTTCCGGTGTACGAGGAGCTGATGCAGAAGAGCGCCCGGGCACTCGTCTCTGCTACGGACCCCCTGGAGAAGCTCCGGCTGATGTGCCTCTCGCGAGGATCCTCGGGCATCTTGGGCCTGGGCAGGTAACAGTACAACAGACTCAACGATGTCGGCAACTTAAGGTTCACTGTGGCGAAAATGATTGTTTTTAAATAACAAAAAAAAACAGTTATTCAGCGACATTGGAGCACTTTTCGAAGAGGTGCATTAGGGCTGAAACTGCGTTTAGCGTAGACCCGCGCGGTTTCATGCAGAATGCCACTGCATGGGTCTGCCGCAATTCCGGCCCTTAGTGTAAAGTAAAAGTGGAGCAAATTATTTTCAGTACATACTTACAAAGAAGTACAGTCAACAGCACATCAGGTTACAGTTACCGGCAAACTTCTTGAGCAAATGACCTTGACTGCGCAGAACCGAATTTTAGGTGTCATGGGCGGTGAAGGCGGGGCGCGACGGCGGGGGGCATCGTATCGAGCGCGTTATTGGTAGATCAGTGTCTACGTCACGCTGTCTTCCCAAATACACTAGCGTGCAGTGAAAAGTACTTTGTTGTTGTTGTTAACGTTTTTTTTGTTATAATTTTTTGTTGACTTTGTTGTTATTCATATTGTTACTATTGTTGTTATTTGTTGCGATTCTGAGGGTTGTTTTGAAATTATCAATATGGCGCGACAACCTAATCTGGGCCCTGTTCAATAAACATTACAATTCTACAAATATGTAAAAAACTTACAGGCTACAATTCTACAAGTTTCTGTTCAATAAAACTTACAAGTTACAATTTTACCATGGTGGAAAATCTACAAATTTGTAGAATTGTAGCTACAATTTTACAAGTTTCTGTTCAATAAACATTTTCTTTCAACAGGTGACAATTTACATATTTGTAGGGAAAACTGGTTTATTGAACGCATAATTGTAGTTACAAGTCTACATTTTATGTAAATTGTAGTAAAATTCCGACAGGTGGGCTTACCCTGTGTCAGAACTTTACAATTTTGTGCCTCAACCTAAAAAGGAAAGGAAATTGGATGAAATTAAAGAAATATTCCTAACAACTAGTAGTGTAAGTAAAGACAGAAGTGATGAGTGGCTATAAAAAATGCAGCGGCGTTTTGAGTAAACACATAAACTTTACTTTTAATGTAAAAGAATAAACATTTCACCAAAAATTCGGGTCAGCAAAATACCGTCGAATTTTTTTTGGTTAAAAAGATTGTTCATGATCTTCAATACGACTCCACTCAGAAAATCTCCTAATACTATATCCTTATTGCTTTGAGCCACATTTTTTATGTTGCCCATCTCGGGAAACCAGTTTCTTTGCATTTGGTACAAACCATGCTGGCATTTGTGTGTTATCAAGAATTCTCTACAAATTTCATACAAAAACTTCTGTGTTTTTGGTATTTGCTCTACTAGCGCCACTTTGACAGTTGCACGCCCCATTGTCTCGAAATCCCTAGATTTGAAGAAATTTAATTATCAGGCATCAAAGGTGGTTCGCTAATCACTGTAAATGAATGAAAAAAACAAATCCGCTTAAAGCAACAAAATCTTACATTTTATGTAAAATGTAACTTACAAATTTGTAAGTACAATAACTGCCGCACAATTTATAAACGCAGTAAAGAACATGCGAACAGAACAAAGAACAACAAAACATAAATGCCGTATTTGCCACCTACTGCGTTCATAACAGGTTGCACCTATGAGTAGTTACTGTATTCATGTTAAGTACGAATTACTTATTTTTACTAAGGAAACATATCATTATATCATATCGCTCACACTCACACACACACACACATGCACATTTATTTTTCTTTTAATTTTAATTTTTATTGTAAACCTGAAACTAAGACTGCTATTTGAGGAAGAGCAGTATCTCCTGACACAGGCTCACTTAGCTTAAAAGGAGATGCTGGAAATTATTTTTTAAGATGTTTACATTGTTTAAGCCAATAAAACATTTATTATTATTATTATTATTATTTATTATTAAGTGTTTAAAGTGCAATATTGCGCATATACTACATGCAAGGTTTGATTCACAATTGAAGACACATGACAAAAATGACGTAATTGGCACATACTGCACTAATATCATGAAGCAACTTATTATTTTCCCTCCTGAGCGAGATAGAAAAAAACGGGTCTTTGATTCTTATAGAGCGTAATTTCAGCATCTCAAATATATAAAACCATAAACGCAGTAAGTTTCACTTACTGTGTTTATAAATTGTGTGGCAGTAATTCTACAGGCGTTTTCTACATAATTGTAGTGTTTATTAAACAGCATTTGGAGTTACATATTTGTAAGGTTTTCACTTGTAGATTTTCTACATAATTGTAGTGTTTATTAAACAGCACTTGTAGCAAAACTTTACAAATATGTAAGTTTTTTACATAATTGTAGAATTGTAATGTTTATTGAACAGGGCCCTGGTATTAAAACGACAAGTCAGAAAAATTAGACACGATTCGTCACACAAACATTTTATCCGTACCGGGATTTGAACCCAGGACCTTTGGGCTAGTAGACCTTGCCAACGGGCCACGCAGGTTGTCAAAATATATACCCGAATGAATGTGAGCATTTCACAGTTAAAAAAGAGTATCTATTTTTTTGCACGTAAGTGTGCAATGCGCGAACTTTCCCCCACTACGACTACAAATGCTCAAGAAGATTGCCGGGTACTGTACCCTATTTCCGTTTTTTCTCTCGCTCTTGCCAAATGACATTTGTTCGCGATAGAGCAAGGAGGACTGACCGGGAATGGGTAGCGTGATTTGCCGGCCACCGTACATATCGCACCCTTAGAATGAAAGTGACTTAACTCAAAATTCCTGTTACACTCGATTTTACCATAAACTGACCTTATAAAGCATGCTCTATAACCCGTTTAGGCGCGATTGGTCCAATTCGCGATTGGTCCAATTCGCGATTGGTCCAATCGTCAAAAATTAGAAAATTCGCGATTAGTCCAATTCGCGATAAGTCCAATTCGCGATTGGTCCAATTCGCGTTTGGTCCAATTCGCGATTGGTCCAATTCGCTATTGGTCCAATTCGCAATTGGTCCAACGTTGCCTTTTAGAACATAATGTTGAATTCTCAAAATATTGAATCTGATACTGTTGAAAAACAAATGAATGTCGTAAAAACAAATGAACATCGGAAAAACAAATGAACGTCAGAAAAAGAAATGAATGCCATAAAAACAAATGAACGTCGGAAAAAGATGTGAGCGCCGTAAAAACAAATGAACATCGGAAAAACAAATGAACGTCAGAAAAAGAAATGAATGCCATAAAAACAAATGAACGTCGGAAAAAGAAGTGAATGCCGTAAAAAACAAATGAACATCGGAAAAACAAATGAACGTCGGAAAAACAAGTGAATACCGTGAAAACAGATGAACGTCGAATAAAAAAAAAGAAGGGTCGCGTTTTCACGCGCGTAAAAACTTTTAACTGAGACTTCGTAAGAAAATGACATGAATATTTAAGAGGCCTCTCATACAAAAATCTTGTTTTTTTTTCGACGTTTATTTGTTTTCACGGTATTCACTTGTTTTTCCGACGTTCATTTGTTTTAACGGCGTTCACATCTTTTTCCGACGTTCATTTGTTTTTGTGGCATTCACTTCTTTTTCCGTCGTTCATTTGTTTTTCCGATGTTCATTTGTTTTTTACAGCGTTCACTTCTTTTTCCGATGTTCATTTGTTTTTACGGCGTTCACATCTTCTTCCGACGTTCTTTTTTTTATGGCATTCACTTCTTTTTCCGTCGTTCATTTGTTTTTCCGATGTTCATTTGTTTTTTACGGCATTCACTTCTTTTTCCGACGTTCATTTGTTTTTATGGTATTCATTTGTTTTTCCGATGTTCATTTGTTTTTACGGCATTCATTTGTTTTTCAACAGTATCAGATTCAATATTTTGAGAATTCAACATTTTGAGATTAAGTTTTTGAGAACTCAACATTATGTTCTAAAAAGCAACGTTGGACCAATTGCGAATTGGACGAATCGCGAATTGGACCAATCGCGAATTGGACGAATCGCGAATTGGACCAATCGCGAATTGGACCAATCGCGAATTGGACTAATCGCGAATTTTCTAATTTTTGACGATTGGACCAATCGCGAATTGGACCAATCGCGCCTAAACGTCTATAACCCTGTAAAGAAAAAGTGACCTATCTCTTAATAGAACAGGGCAGCGCAAACTTCGGTCTCTTTTGCTCTGCCTGCTTTTCGTGGCTGCATTTTGTGTGAAAGAGGCAGAACTAGTTTTACGTCGACGGTGCTTGCGATTGGAAATGTAAAACACTGGCGGAGCTCGAACTGTGTCTGTCTATTGCAAAAATACGGTAAAGGTAAGTTCAAGTTTTCTTGGCATAAAGTGACCTTATACGATATAGGTCTGTATCTAAACTGAATTGTGTTTTAGTATTCATTTGCAATATACGTCATAAACAGACATAATTTATAAAAAATATAATCAGATACAAAATTATTTTGTAATAAAGTGACCCAATTGAGAACTACTTTCTATTTTATGTCTAATTATATATTAAATATAGCATAATTACAAAAAATACTCTGCCACTGTTAACTCAAAAGATCAATCAATAATTCTGCTTTAAATCAATCGTATGCTATAGAACACTAAAGAGATATAGTAATTTGTATCCAAGACTACACTTTTTTGAAGACTTTCGGTCACTTTCATTCTAAGGGTGCGATATAACATTACACAGTGAACCCCACACTACGCAAAGCCTGTCTTATATCAGCAGTATGAGGTGCACCTATGTAAAGGTTGATTTGAACGCCTCTGTACCAGTGTAACAATATTTTTTAGGTATTTGGTGGATCATCATTAGTAAATTTTAATACGTTCCGTTTTGCTCCTTTACAGGATTTTCCGCAGAATGGATGAAGATGGCAGCAAGCAGCTGAACAAGGAGGAATTCTTCAACGGAATCAAAGAGACTGGGCTAGAGCTCAGCCACGAAGTAAGTTTAAGTTTTGCTTAAAAAGATGAGATGAGTTCATTGATGCAAGATTCAAAGGCAAATAGGACCTACGTGTGGATGTTATAGGTCGTTTTTGAAATTAAAAGTGGCTAGTGAAGATTATAAGGGCATTTGGTGATATCAAAAAAAAAACAAAGCTGGTATTTCAAGGCTGTTCCATTATTTTGGATCTGTTTAATAGGGATTTGGAGCACGGTTTCTCACACTTCAGTTATTACATAACATAAACGGCCTATATACGTCCCACTGCTGGGCACAGGCCTCACCTCAACTATGAGGTGGAACAAGCCATACTCCAACACGCAGGCTCAGTGCGGATTGTTGGAGGGGTGTAAGGTTAGTGAGCAACCTTAACGTCAGATGTTATCAAGCTGCCCTAAGGCCTCTGACTAGGCTTAACGACACACTTCAGTTATTATATTTTACGAAACTATGTTTTAACCATCATATGAGTTGTATGTGTAAACTACTTATAAACCTTCGTGTACCAGAACAGTTCATTGTTTTATACCTCATAATATGTAAACTGTTTATTTTTAAAATGTATTTTTTTGATTCTCAGGATACAGAGCAGCTGTTCAACCAGCTCGATTCGGACAACAGCGGCTCCATCAGTCTCGATGAGTTTCTGGTTCATATTCGTGTGAGTATTTGCTCTTTTTGCGACTGATATACAGGGTTGCTTTTGCAAGGCGTTGCACCAATTTTTAAAGTAAGCTATTGTAGATAGAATAATATTTAACTACGTATTAAAAATAGCTTAAAATATCGTTAAAAGTAAGGTTGGGTTGCACCATCTGACTTTAACAATAACAAACATCAAAATTTCAGTTCAAAGTACCGGTCAGCTAAGCAAAAATGACGTCAAATTGTCAAATTTGACAAAAACTTTAACTTTAACTTCTACGATGGTGCAACTTACCCTAAGTCAATAAAGGATAAGGCTTATTTTGTCGCATCTTTGTGACTGAGTACTACACTTGTGGTCACGTGGCGGACTTATTTCTCTATGCATGAAGTAAATTATACACGCGTAGTATTTTTGAACAGCGGCGATGAAACCAAATATGGAAAAGATATTGCTCTTCATGTTACTGATTCATAGGCGCTCCTAAGATTTTGCCAAACTATCGACAATACTAATTTATGGAAGATATCCGCCAAACATATAAACAATGTTTTATATTTCTATTTGAAATGGGTGACACTGTGCAATGTGAGTGAGTCACTGCCACTTCTTCACTCCAGCGCGCTGGAGCGGTACCTAGAGCGCCCCACCGAGGCCAGGCTCACTACCGCTTTGATTTATCTGCAGATCCGTTCATTTATAATTCGATGTTATATAGGTCCACCTACATCTTCTAGTAGATAAGTATCTATGTAGATAGAAACATAGAAGCTTCGTGAGGATGTAGTAATAGCAACCTTGGTAACATCTGCTGGCCGACAGTAGTACAGTACAGCACAGTCGAGTAGTAGTTTCACTTCCCAATCATTTATTTGTAAGACATAACACTCCATATAAGCAATTGATTTGATGAACAATAATAGCATTTAATTACGCTAGCTAGCGCCAATTACGCACTTGTTACGGAATTGATTTTGAGTTAGAGTTAACCTTTATAGATTGGCGAACGCTTGTTGTCGTGGGAACCACGTAGGTACTATAATTTTCATCCAACTAGGACGAAACAATAGATTAACAGAACATTATAAAAAAAGTGAATTAAAACCCTATTATTTTTCTTATCACAGCCAACGAAACTACTCTCGCTCGGGACAAGTCAAACAAAAAACTAAACCAGAATTGCTTTGACCATTGAAATACTGTGATACCACTGGTAGATGTACACAATGACGATTAGGTATACTTCATTTTCTTGACAAGAATATGGTGCTTTTATAAAATTGATGGTTTTATTCAATGTAACAACAGAAACAGGAACTAAAATCCGCCAAAAAATAAGTGATAAATGGTTGCTAATTGCTAGAAATCGTTTTTTCTGAAGTTACGCCTTTGTTTTTCCGAGTTACGCCTTTGTTGTTCAGAGTTACGCCTTTGTTGTTCGGAGTTACGCCTTTGTTGTCTAGGTGTGCGAATTGTTACGTTATTTTTTTCAATTTGCTTACAGCCACCAATGTCAGACTCCCGCCGCGCTATCGTGGAGCAAGCGTTCAAGAAGTTGGACAAGACTGGCGACGGTGTCATCACCGTTGATGATATTCGCGGAGTCTACGCTGTCACTTCACATCCGAGGTATAAAATTCAGAGTTATTTTAGTAACACAAAAAATATTTTGTTAGTTAACTTATCTTCTTTAATTCTTAGTATTATAATATTTATGATTATAATATAATCACAATACCTGGAGAATATCAACACATTCCCTGTCCCATAAACCACGTTAGGTGTGTTTTCCAAACTAACCAATACCTCTGGGTCAAAAAGCACTTAAATAACTCATCATCATCATATCAGCCGAACGACGCCCAATGCTGGGCATAGGCCTCCCCAACTTAACTTTAAGAACTAATTTGATACAAATGTCTTTATAAAAGAAAGCGGTGTCGCGCTAAACAATTCCAAAAGTGTATTTAATGGTGAAAACTGATTTTAATTAAGTTTTTCGTTGAAATTTCCAGATATATGAGCGGAGAAGAGACAAAAGACGTCATAATGACGAAATTCTTGGCAAACTTCGAGACAGATGGTACCGTCGATGGAACGGTAAGTGATTTCGATTCATCAAATTACATTTTCAGGTGTTTTGTCTACTTATTGATATTCTTCTAGCTGGTTGAATTTTCTGTTATACCATACAATTGACTGGTAAACAATAAATGCCGTTTGTCACTTCCAAGTAACGACTTGAGCCCAGGGTCGGCCCCTCTGGGGGCAGTCTTATATTTGAATATTAATTGCCTAGCCTAAGTTCAGCTCTAACTAGAACTAGGTGTCTGTGCTGAAGGCAGTACCTATTGCCCTTAATTTTATATTATTTAATCGTTGTATTTCTGAAAATAATGTACAGTACAAAAAAACATTAAGGGTGAGTTGCACCATCTGACTTTAACAATAACAAACATCCAAATTTCAGTTAAAGTACCGGTTAGGCCCAAAAATGACGTCAAATTGTCAAATTTGACACAAACTTTAACTTTAACTTCTACTATGGTGCAACTTACCCTTACTGTTTGCGTGCAATATCTTTAAAATAAAAATCTATCACAAACAAAACAATACCAATAAATTACGAAAAATGGTAACACGTCATTTCCTTTCCTTCCTTCAGGTAACCCTCGAAGAGTTTATGAACTACTACAGCGGCATCAGCGTGTCGATCGACAACGATTGCTACTTCGATCTGATGATGCGCCAGGCTTACAAGCTCTAAGCTCCTGCTTAATCAATGGCCGTCCGTACCGATTTGTAGACGTAGCAGAATATAGACAAGTAAATACATTCAAACTTCGGCCTAAACATGACACTGCTTATGATTAATTTATAAATGAATTTAAATTTAAACCAGGCATGTTTTTGGATATGAAATTACCGATGCGGTTTTGATACGGATACAGGAATATTATAATACTGAACTCGGAAACGGATTTTACGAATACTTCGTAAATATAAAATTGACGACTAGTTTTGGCTAAACAACAAATGAAAATAAGTAATGCAAAGGACGTGCTCGGCTTGTGTCTCAGCCGTTTGAAACAACTTGTCATATTGAAACGTGTCTTATTTCTCTTTTAGACTTCGCCTCTATCCGAAATTATCCGAAACTGTTCTAACGGATTCAGTTGCGATTAGGGGCAGATCCTTATATCGGATATCCGATAGTTTCGGTGACGGTAACGGATATCCTTAACAATCCTGATTTAAACACAGAAGTGCAAACAATTCAACATTTTTCAAAAATTTAAGCAAGAGTCTGTAGTTTGTTGGTGAAATTATTTTTTACAAATTATGAAAGGACTGCTTAGTTCGGAAACTTATTTGACTTGAACATTGATTTTGAAATGTATTTCAACGTCTAAATACTGTTACGTCTCTTATGGTCATTTGTCTTTGCATTTCTTATAATATAGCACATGAAAATTGATACTCAGTCAGTATCGGGTGCACAAATATCTATGTTTCCTAACGTTGATTATTTATAGTTCATTAATTGATTTATTATGTGCTATGATGCCTTTCATTCATGATATTAAGTTAATTTAAATAAATGTTTATTGCATTATGTGTTTCGTTTCATTTATTAACATTGTCCGCAGCAAGATATTTGTTGGACTCTTTCCGGAATTCGCCGTAGAGGTATTAAAAAAGTGGTATTTAAAAGTTCACATTTTTGGCAGGAGTTTTATGTTTTTTTATCCTTTTTTACGGGGTCCCTTTAAGCGACTTTTTTTTCCGGAAAACCCTCGTGACCCGTTCACACAGGCTTTACACCCACCGGTTTTTCATTTTAACATTATCGACAAAACAACCCTTTTGGAACATAATGTTGAATCTCAAAATGTTGAATTCTCACAATGTTGAATCTCATAATGTAGAAAACGAAATGAATGCTGTGAAAACAAATGAACATAGGAAAAACAAATGAACGTCGGAAAAACAAATGAACGTCGGAAAAACAAATGAACTTCGGAAAAACAAGGGAATACCGTATAAAAAGTGAAAATGAAATAAAAAAATTAAATTTTTACATTCGATAAAATATATTTTGAAAATTAATTCCAACCTTGGCAGTGGGTACACGGGTAAACAGGGATTACCCCTTAACCCAGCGGTGGGTGAAGCCAGTAGGTGAACGCTTCACGAGGGATCAAGAGGGTCCTCGTGATCTCTGTTCAAGAACTCTACCGAAGTATCCGCCTCTCATTCAATCAATTATTTTGTTCGACGGCTGATTCATCTTTCGTATGTATCTTTGTTATTACTATTGTAGAATCATCTGCGAATAGGTAAATTTTAGGGCCTATTTTATTGATAGCATTTCTTTGTTATAGAGCAAGAAGGACTGGCAAGAAATTGGTGGCCTTTCATGCCTTTGAATGTACCTACAGTCTATTTTCACATCAGGTTATCTTCGTCTTTTGTCTTGCTCTCGCCAAATGTAATTTTATTTGCAAAGAGCACAGCAAAGAGCAACGAGGACTGTCCGGAAATGGGTAGCGTGATAGGCCGTCCACAGTACATTTAGTAATTTCCTTAACTAATAATAAAAATCGATATTATGCGAGGTGTACGACAAGGCTGTATTCTGTCACCGTTACTCTTTAACATATATGCAGAAGCTATTTTTAAAGAAGCCCTTGATGACGCAGATGAAGGCATAACTGTTAATGGGCATCAAGAGAACAACATACAACAAGATACGCGGATGACACAATTTTGCTAGCAGCTACTTTCGAAGATCTTCAAAAACTCGTGGAAAGGGTAGATAGACCTCATTAGCACGAAATATGGTCTCAGTATAAATTTTAGTAACTAATGACTGTCGGGGCGGACGCAAATATCGAATGATCGCAACTTAATTGTAAAAAACCAAACTATACAAAGAATCCGCTCCTACAGGTACTTGGGCTGCATTGTCAATGATCAGGGGGATCACAGCGTAGAGATAAAGTGTCGCATGGAACAGGCGCGACAAGCGTTCTTTAAGCTTCAATCTCTTCTCGGCAACAGAGCTCTAAGTATACATACTAGGGTACGTCTAGCTCGATGCTACGTGTTTTCTGTTCTTCTGTACGGAGTTGAATCGTGGACCCTTACTCAAGCAACCACTAAGCGACTGGAGGCTTTTGAAATGTGGGTGTACAGAAGAATATTGAGAATATCGTGGACAGATAGAATATCCAATGAAGAAGTGCTAAGTATGATTGGCAAAAGAGTGGAAGTTACTAAGACCATACAAATCAGAAAATTGGAATATCTGGGTCACATAATGAGGAACGACAAGTATCAGCTACTCCAACTTATTATGCAAGGGATTTTCCCTTCCAGGCCCGGATTTTTTTTCCAGGGCCGGAGAAAACCCGGAAGAAGACGAAATACATGGCTTAAAAATCTGCGTACCGGGTTCAACATGTGCACCAGTTCGTTGTTCAGAGCAGCGGTCTCCAAAATTAGAATAGCTTTAATGATAGCTGACCTCCGGTAGGAGATGGCACCATAAGAAGAATAATAAAAAAAAAATTAATTTCTTGTCTTAAATTTTGATAACATGACTACATGTAGAGTAAGTTCTCTAAATATGGACTACCATAAGGATTTCTTTAAATAAAACTCAAATAATACGACCTATCAAAGTCTTCATTATTTCAAACAGTAAAGAAACTATTATGTAACTATAAACTAGAAAAAAAAGTAACATTAGAGGAACATCTCATGAATTATCTTAAGTTTTTTAAAATATGTCAAAAATAACCTTCTTAAAATAGGTAATTCAATATGGACCACTAGGTTTTTAATATGGACCTAGGGTGTCTAATATGGACTAAACAATTTGAGGAGTTAACAATGCGCTAGATCTGTAAATAAAAGGAGAACAATTTTTGATACGAACGCTACTTAAGTATTTTAATTTAAACATTTAAATTAATCAACCTAGTATATCAACAATTTGTATATGAATTGCTAATCTCTATAACTATCATCTTCAGAAGTAGAGGCTGACCTATGTTGCTTTTGTGCAGTTTTTCTTTTCTTCTTAGCTTTTCCTGTCGCTTTTCTCCCGAGTTTGATATTGGTTACTTCTTGCAAAGGTCTATCTCTGTTCTGGCATAAACGAATCAGAGTGGTTTTAGGCACACCATAGGTTTTGGAAGCTTTTAAATAACCCATTTTTTTTTCTTTTATAGCAAGTGCAATCCTTGCTATCAAAGAAAAAAAATGGGTCATTGGCATGGAATCTTTGTCCTATTGTTGTCTTTTTCCTTTTGCACTTGTAGATGCCATATTCTTAAATAAAAATAAATTAGGTTTATTATATGGACTACATCATTATAATATGGACCACCGGTCCATATTTGAAATGGCTGATGAGGTCCATATTAGAAACTGAGGCCACTTTAAGGTTATAATTTTTAAAAATAAAAAATACGTTAGATACAGCAAGTGGATAAAGGAGCACAATTTGCTAGGACAATAATGCTTTCAGATTATAAATAATTACCAAAAAACTAGTATTAATATAGCTGCAATAATCTTACAAAACTTGCCGAAAAATGACATCGAACCGCGTTGAAAACTTAAAATTACCCCCACCGTCAACACCGTAGTCAAACACTCGCTGTGAATCTCTGGCGAGGTCCCGCA
Organism: Udea ferrugalis; assembly: GCA_950022985.1. Classification (NCBI taxonomy): domain Eukaryota; kingdom Metazoa; phylum Arthropoda; class Insecta; order Lepidoptera; family Crambidae; genus Udea; species Udea ferrugalis. Next base: position 5,143,554 of record OX465521.1, read on the forward strand.
TGCTTAGGGCATCATTTGTTGCTATGTTCACTCCGCTAGCAATCCTAACAAGTGAAATATTAACGTGGTCCATATTGAGCGACTAGTCCATATTTAGAGAACTTACTCTAGGTACTAGTATCTACTTGAAGTGCAAGTTTTTCCGGCTGGACGTGTAGGTACAGACGCCTTTAGATTTAAGTCACCCATCTTAGTAGCGAAATCGCTAATTATGCTTCTGCTTTCCTCGTAGGTAAATGTGTAGCCGTGAAGATTCCTACCTTCGTTCTCTCATTAATTAACTATCCATTTTGGCCTCGTAGCAACAACCCGCTTAGGTCAGCGGCGCAGGCGCCAGTCTCAGATTATGTTGTAACTCAGTGGTCGTGGATTCGAATCATGGCCAACAGATACAGGCGTTTGGGCCTAATAATTTCACCTGAGATATTCACTCATTTACTAGTGTGCTAGGTACACAGCTGCACAGTTAGGCCCGGCGCCCACTATCGGCATCGGCACGCTTCAGGATTTTAAGGTAGCAATAGTAAGCAAATAGTAATATACTTTAACATAATGGCAATAAAGTAGAAATTGCCGTGATGTGTTCTCGTTAAAACAAAAATACCGCTTCGGTATGCTTGAGGCTGCTGTTTCGGCATTTTCTACTTTATTGCCATTGTGTTAGAGTATATTACTATTTGCCACCTCAAAATCCTGAAGCGTGCCGATGCCGATAGTGGGCGCCGGGCCTTAGTTGCCAACGACCAATCAAAGATTTGAAAAGATTTAGGAAACAGGTTTAACTCACATTATTATAGGTTTTGCGGTTACCTATTATAAAACCGAATTTTCTTATCCCGAATTTGATTTTCCCGAAAACGTTTCGTTTTTTTTCGGTCGGCATTTTTTCATTATCCCGAAATGACGTTTGCCACTGTATCAGTTCACCAATTATCAACTGGATTTTTTTCGTTTGCCAGACGTTTCATTAGGCCACAAAACGTTTTACCGAGGTGATGATTGGCCGACATGACACTTGTCCGAAGTATTGTTTTCCAGAACAATCATTAGACCACTGTTTTGATTGCCATATTTTTAGTTTACCAAACGATCATAAAAAAGTAACGGATTTAATGCAAGCATAAAAGCAGACAAGGAATTTTTGGATTTAAAATTAAAAAAGAAGAAATTGATAGGATGTCCGCAGTCAAACAGCATGCAAGTAATTCAACATGCAAGCTTAAGGAAAACACAAGAATTCTGCCACGGCTCCGGCATTACGGGGCTCCGGCGGTTCCTCGCGTGCTAATCGTCGCAGATGGCTTTCGCTCAGCACCCCAGCTTCGGCTTGTTGGCCGGCCAGCCTCAGCCGCGGCGCTTCGCTCAGCGCCACCTGCTCCTCAGCTCGCGGGCCGCCTCGCCCCTCCATGCCTACGCGCTTTTAAATAACACTCTTGGGGTAGGGCAAAACAAGTACCACGTGGTGTCGGGGTTGACTGAGTCGGATACGCCCTGAAGTTGAAATTACTGAAAATCGACATTAACAAGACGTTGAACGTTATCATACAGTAGTTGTGGCCTAGTAATATTCGGTAAAATGTGATTTAGGCAAAGTGATCATATGTCAAATAAGTCATCTGGTAGATGAAATTAGTTGAAAAAAGACTTCGGGCAAAAGTAAAAAGTTTATTCTGAAATTCGGTTTAACGTTGTCCGGTATAACGACACTTATGTCAAAACATACTTCGACGGTTTAAAAATATGTCAAACAATACATCTGGCAAATGAAATATTGGTCAATAGTTTTCAGTCAAATGAAATTCGGACTAGTAAATTTCGGACAAGTGACGGGTTCCCGGGTTTTTGCCAACGACCAATCAAACTATTATGGGTTTCGTCCATGGATACATGTCGCTTTTTACAGACCGTATCTAAACTAAGCCTAAACCATCGACCCCACACCAGTTATGTTATTCTGGCTACCTCCAAATCTCATCTCAATCGTGGCCAGGAAAAGACGCCAACTTAATCGTCTATTGGCTTCACCTTGCATTGGTATTCTCCCTCAATTGTATAGAAATAATTTAAAAATGTTATGTGGATTAGTTCTTTTCAGAAGATCACATGAGTTTTACAAACGCCAATATAATCCAGAATGCCACCCCTGGTTGATAACAAACCTCTTCGCAGATTTGTCGAGACTCTTCGTAAAAGAATTGAAAATTGACACATGCTGATGACGGCATGCAGACATCATGCAGTTTATGCCTTTTTCTCATATTGTGCAACGTGTTTTCTAAGTTTATTTTTATGTTTACTTATGTTTTATCAAGAAAATTTACACCTGTTCAAATGAAGGAGAGGCAGAGGCATTAGACCTTTTAGTTTCCTTAGGACATGATAGGTAAGAAACCATGAACGCTTATAAAAAATAGTAAAACCTCCGAATGTTTCTTGAAGTCATGGACGAGTGAAAAGTAAATAGGTATTCTTGATGTAGCGTCTCATGCAGATACACCAAACCTTTGTCATCGTTTTTGATCATCGCACGGACGTAAAAGAAAGAAAAGAAAATACATGTTACTTTATGGGAAATGTTTTATTTTTATAACATTATTAACATATTCTGATGTGTCTGTGTTGATGATGAATGTTAACTTCTTACCAGTAAGAGGAATTAAGAGAATCCGTTTATGGTCCAATAGCGCCATTAATCAACTCTCATTAAATTGTGTTAAATATATAACATTAAGAAAAAAACCCAATGTACAAATGATTATACTGTGGGTTGAGCCCGCGATCGCTGGTGTAGTAGCCAATTTCTTAGCCATCTCACCAATCGGTTGTCACGTCGTTTACCTAAGAACATTGTCCAATAATACCAATACCTGCAGTATAGGTGAAAAAGTGCTTTGTGTTTGCGTTTCTGAAGAGTTTGAAAGTAGCTGCAATTTAAAAAAATAATAAGATTAATAGAAGCCGCCAAATAAATTATATAGGTATATGAATAAATTATTATATAAAATAACAACAATACAATGTACCATAAAACTTACACTTTTAGGAATGGCATGCGTAACCAAACAACGTACCTACCCCTTTAGCTGTAGTCACAAAATCTATATCATCAAAATGTGCACTGCACACGGTACTGACAGATGAGGGGTTCCAAAAGTTTTCTCCTCTGCAGTTTTGAATAATTGAAACCCAGTCATCTCGACGATTTTTACTACTAGGTAACCTATTAAAAATAACGCAAGTGTTATTTTATATTAATTGTTTGGGTTTTATTATTCTCCTTTTGAGATACGGAACCCAAAAAATGGTAAAATTTGATTTTAGAGTCACAAATGCGACAAATACAGTTTTCCCCTCATTTAGGGAAATTTTCCCATCAAAAAAGTGGCAACACTGTAGTATTTTGCTTTAGAATTGTCAACACATTATTTAAATTTATTTAGGAGAAAATATAAAGAATAATCATAATTTACCTGTGATAAGTGATTCCTTGTGATTTTTCAAGTTTATTCAAGTAGTTTTTACAAGATTTCACCACACAGACGGCATTTTTAAATGAATATTGTCGGATGCAACGCACGTGTCATTCGCGCTGTCACACGGGGTAAAATGGCGTTAGATTGTAGCACCTAGTATGTTTGTGTCGTGTGCAACTAACGAAGTTGTTGTACCTTGCTAGCTTCACATTTTTTTAGTGTGATGTTCCGTCCGTCTTTCTTTTACGTCCGTGGATCATCGTTAGTTTTTAATTCATCACGCGATGTTATAAACTATGAGCTGGGAACAGTATCGTTGATGTTGTTCCGCAAGTGTCACATTTAAGTCTGCTTAACTTTTAGTGTCTGCCTGTATTCACTAAAACTTAATGTTCTGCACTTCACAGGTTAAACAAAATCAGTCAAGATGTGTCGGACGGTGCACGCGTTGTTACAGACCGTAATATGCGGGATCCAAATGCTGGTGAGGGTCTTTATGACCGTAATCCTCATGATAGAAAACGTGATCAGAATGATCCTGCAGACTATGTACAACTTCATATCATTCATTCTGCAAATGGTATCACTTATACCCATCTGTATCGTTTTCCTTCTAACTGCAAGGCTGAAATGTTTCATGTGTGGCGGTGGTGGGCCGTGTCCCGTCAACAGGGGCGGCACCTGCGACTGTTTGATGTCATTACTGGCCTTCGTCATACTGTTCTTCATATTTCGAGCGACGGGTGTCCTCGATAAGATTTTCTATAGCTTGGGCTATGCGAAAGCGGCACCGTCAGCGCTCCGCTATGTCCCGACTCCTGGAGACATAACGGAGTGTTCTAGGAATGACTCTCAGACAGATATGCTCGAGATTATGGAAACGACAGGTTTAACACTCGGTGAGACTACTACAAGAGACTGGAACGTAGAATATGAAAATGAGAGTGATGAAGAATCGGACTATGAATCCGGTCGCCGACGCGGAAAAGGAAGGAACAAAAGTAAGAAACGTGTCACCCGCACAGAAAAGAGTCGTAATTGGACAACAATAGTTTATTATCTTGTGTGATCACTGTCTCAATTTCTTGTAATAAAACATTTGTGACATGGTTTTAAGTTGTTTTAAACCACGGAGTTCTTAGGGCCACGTTTAGCGTACCCATGGCCTTTATTTATTTTTATTGATGGTTTAGAAAGAAGCTAATTACCTAATTTCAGACATTCAATAAGCTTCCTTTTCTCGTTATGCCTATAAAGGATTCTGTCAGCTTCAAAATCCTTAAGGCGTTGTAGGAAAAAAAGCATAATGGTTTAAACGGCCGCAAAATGGTAAAGGTCATATCGGTATTATTACCGATAGGTAATGATTAAAGTGAAAAACGGTAAGAAAATAATTTATTTTAGGCATGCACCATAGTAGGTAGAGATCGTCTAAGCTGAAATGACGCGCCCCTCCACCGTATGTACGCATATAAGAGAGTGCTTGCTTGTAAGCGTAGATGCAGTGGAGGAACGCGTCATTTCAGCTTAGACTATCTGCTAATCTTCTCAATCATACAACTTTTCAACCAAATACTTTTATTCGCGAACCACACATCGGTACAAGGTACAAGACAATTCTTTCGTGACGAGGGGTTTGCTCCCTGAGCTCCTTCCGTGTATAGAACCCAGACCCCGCCTAAATTATCCCCTGTGCTGTGGGCAGCTTTCAATGAGTGAAAATAAAATTACTTTAAATTTTAAAAATTGGCTAAAGCTGCAAAAATGGTAATAAACATGATTTCTAGACGAAATAATTTTAAAGGCAGACGCAGTGACAATGAATTAAGAAATACCTACTCTGTGGTCATTTACCTAAATAAAAAATTGAAAAGATTTTGATAAAAAATGTAAAAATCTAAAATTTATAAATATGAAACAAGAGAGGGAATTGTATCGATAGCAATCGGATTGATATTGGAGATATATAAATATAAAGAAGAACATAATATATTTTTATCGCAGCTGCAATTCTTCCGATTCAACACCATGTGTCTCGCCCTGTGGATGCCAGTGCTCTGTGTGTTCCAAATGTTAACGCGACTCTTAATGACCATATTGCTGGCCATTGAAGATATTACTAGGTTAATAATTCAATCAGTCCACAGCTACATTTCAACCATTGTTCATGTCTTCTCGCTAATACCACTATGCTTAGTTTTTTGCTGTACAAAAAAATATTTCTGCAGTAACTTATTCCCTTCAAATTCTTGTTACGACTACAACAATAGAGGATGCAATTGTATGATGTTAATACTCTTTTTCGTTGTGATAATTATAATCCTGTATTATACGTGCTGGTTTCAAGATATGCTAAAAGTGTTTGGATCAAAGATTCGAATGCATTGTCCTATTTTTGGCACAGCAACGGGCGAGGGACAGCCAGACTCCGATGCTAACTTTATAAGATCTAAGAAAGGCATAATGAAAAAACTTTGCAAGCGAATTCCTCCTAATCAACTCGACTCCATAGACGCCAAAACCTATCCTCATTTTCGGTTTCGAAAGATAACTGAGACTGATCCGGATAAAGAAGACTATGACTATCCAGGTCAAGTAAATCATACTACAGAAGCATTCCGCATGAAAGAGGATATACATACTTTGAGACATAACGATACTCATAATTCATCTGATTTTTTTAATCAAGAAGGGAAATTCAACAATTCTCTAGCTTCAGAATATTTTGAGGACGCTAATTCAAATCCTGACGATATCGAAAACAGTACTACCTTTTTAGAAAACATAAATCTATTGAATGGAGAAGAATACAAAGATGAAACTACACAAATTACCGGACTTTTGGAAATTGTTAGCCTAACCTCGAGCACTGATAGTCAAAACGTGTCATATTTATTAGGCTAATAAATAATTTTACATGCAATTTATTTGTTTTATTTATTACTAGCGACCCGCCCCGGCTTCGCGCGGGTGCAATGGGATGTAATTTTATACCTACATATAAATTTTCCTCTTCAATCACTCTATCTATCCTATCTATTAAAAAAAAAACGCATCAAAATCCGTTGCGTAGTTTTAAAGATTTAGGCATAGGGTAAAGTCGCCAGTAGTCAGCCAGGCACCTAAGGTCAGCCTTTTCGGTCTTTTATACGCCACGAATAGCGCAATATTTTAAAACGACCAATAACATGGTGGTTTAATCATTCCTTGACTCTTCATTGGTCGAAACAGCTCGTGACTGGTGCGTGCTGCAGTCACCACAGGGAGAGAAACACGTTCATAGCAGTGCCAACGACGGATAGACCGTTTTGTTTGATGTCCGCCATTTTTTCCTATCTTTTCGTCGCTTGGTTATTAGCGATCAGCTGCTTCATCTGAAATTTTTACTGAAGTATTTTTGTCAGCTTATCTAATTTAATGTAATAAGAGCATACTTTTGTACGATAACTGATGTTTATCCCAATAGAACACAGTTTTTGAGACGGCTGACTATTGGGTACAGGATTTTCGCTAGAAACTCCACTACTCAGCCAGGGGTTGGTTGACTTCTGGATTTGAGTTGTTTTTTTGTTTCTGTGTGATATGTACACCATTCGATTCGTTACTTTTAAACAGATTATTTAAAGCCTGGTCGTACAACTAAAATATGAAGAAAACCCAGTAGTCAGCCGCTATAATGTGCAGAGGCGCTGACATCAACCTTTACAAAACCGTTGCAAAATTGGTCTTATGTCAGCGGCATAAGGTGCTCCTATGTAAAAGTTGATGTACGCGTCTCTGTACAACTTTTGATGCGGCTGACTTCTGGGGTTTAGGGTTTTTGGTGCCTAAGGTCTAGAGCTCAGCCCCCTGTTTTAGTTTTGTAGGGTCAGTAATTGTTGGCGGTTCATTATTCAAATTACTAGCAGTGTTAAATTTACAGTTAAAAATGTCTCAAGGGGCCTCTCAAGTACAAAGATGAAAACCCTGACGATAGTGGGCGGTGCGATGATAGAAAGAAGGAGAAATAATGACATGGGCATCACATCAAATAGGTCTTTCGGAAAAACCCGTTTTACAAGCGTTAGAAGAAGCAGACCTCCTCAAACTGGGCAAATCTAGGTCACAAGTCAACAAGCAACAATTTTGATTTATTTTACCCCTTTTTTTAGAGTTTTTGAACTTAAATATAAGCAGCCAACGTAGCGGCTGAGTACTGGGGAGCCAAAGGCTGACTTAAGGTTCCGTGGGGCTGACTACTGGGGAAAAGTGCCATTTTTTGTTATTTCGTAATTATCTCAGAGTTCGAGTAATTATGTTGTGTTGCACTTGAAGATCATCGAAGTTTAATAAATGATTGATGACATAAAACATCATTTCACTCAATTCATCATATCAGCCGAACGACGCCCACTGCTGGGCATAGGCCTCCCCCAAAGATCTCCACAACGATCGGTCCTGCGCTGTCCGCATCCAGCGGCTTCCCGCGACCTTGACCAGATCGTCGATCCACCTTGTGGAGGGCCTGCCCACGGAACGTCGTCCGGTACGCGGTCGCCATTCGAGAACCTTTCCGCCCCAACGGCCATCGGTTCTCCGCGCTATGTGTCCCGCCCACTGCCACTTCAGCGATGCAATCCTTCGAGCGATGTCGGCTGTCTTAGTTCTCCTGCGGATCTCATCATTTCCGATTCGATCAAGCAGGGAAATACCAAGCATCGCTCTCTCCATTGCTCGCTGGGTGACTTTGAGCCTTCTTATGAGACCCATAGTAAACGACCACGTCTCACTCCCATAATATGGCATTATGTCATTACTGGCAACACACACTGGTCAAAGACTTTCGTCTTGGGACACTGAGGAATTTCGGACGCGAATATATGCCGGAGCTTCCCGAACGCTGCCCATCCGAGCTGGATTCGACGAGAGATCTCTATCTCGAAGTTGGACTTACCTAACTGGACTGCCAGTCCCAGGTAAACATAGTGGTCAACAACTTCGAGTGTAATATTCCCAACGTTAACTGGAGCGGGTGCAACATGGGCATTGAACATGATTTTTTTTTTTTGTCCATGTTCATCCTAAGACCCACTCTTTGAAAAGCATTACCGAGATCTTCGAGCATTATGTTCAGGTCTTCCAAGGTCTCAGCCATAAGAACTACATCATCGGCGAATCGTAGGTGTGTTAGGTACTCGCCATTGATGTTGATGCCGCGTCCTTTCCAGTCACTCAATTAGTAATTTCCTTATGAAATGAGAGCAGTGCAAACTTAGAACTTTCGTTAAAAGGCTGACTACTGGGGACTTTACCCTACATAGGGATACAGAGACAAAGAAAGCGACATAATATAATAACATGCATTAAAATTCTAGTGTTTTTCTCGTAGGTACCATGTGTACCTTTATCACGGAAGAAGATTTCAAAATTGTTCGTCATGCCATTATCCTCCTATTAATATTATGAATGCGAAAGTTTGTATGTGTGGATGTGCCGTGTCGTGTTGCTCTTTCACATAAAAACTACTGAATGGATTTTAATGAAACTTTACAATAATGTAGCTTTTACATCTGAATAGGACATAGGCTACAATTCAGGAAAAAATAACCTTTTGTTTAAACTAAAGGCAACGCGGACGAAGTCGCGGACAGAACAATATAATATTTTCCTTTCATCATTAATTTCTCACAGACTCGGGGTAAGTAGTTGGTATTGTACTACTATCCTACTAATATTATAAATGCATAAGTTTGTATGTGTGGATGGATGTGCCGTGTTGCTCTTTAACGTAAAACTGCTGGATGGATTTCATTGAAACATTACAATGATTTAGCATAAGCATCTGAATAGGACATAGGCCACAATTTAGGTTTCCCTGTAGCTTGTAGGTAGGTACGCCGATGTAATGAGTCCAGTGTTTTCCGCGCAGCGACATGATTCGGCCGCGAATAAATAAGTGACAACTATTTATGGTTTCATTATGAACACTTCTTTAGTTTAGGGACGATCCTCATCGTAACATTGGTGACCCCAGACTATTACTATTATTTTGAGTGCGAGACACGAGTTGGCGATGAATCCTGTACCGCTCACACCGCTACCGATATCGATGCCGTGTGCGGCAAGTCCATATAAAATGTATGAAAACTACAGAAAATATGCCGGTGGCGGCGTTTTGTGGTGCGTGGCGTGTGACTAGGGAATGCAAATCCGTTTTCTTTTCAAAATCCGGATTTTAGAAACGGATTCGGAAAAAATCCGGATAATCCGGATTGAATCCGGATTTTGCCTCTTACCATACAGAATTCTAAGTACTTTAAAAATGCCATATAAATAGTGTAAAATAAGCTTACAATACGTATTCAGTAATCAGAAGTGCGCATAAGAGAGTCAAATCGCATAATATCATCATTTTCAAAACCATTGATTCTGATTGTAAAATTAATTCTGATATTAAAAATGAGTTTTCGATTGACCCCAGTCTCGCCTGATGGTAAGCGACGATGAGGTCGAAGGTGTAACACGCTTACCCAGAAAATGCCTATTCACTCTCGCCTTAAAGTCACGAAGGTTCTATGTATCCGGAAACACAGCACAAGGGAGCGTTCCACTCCTTAGCGGACTGTGGACATTCCCTGTGGACTAGAAAGGAAGCACCAAACCGTTTAGTCCGGACCACCGGAAAATCAACCACAGGGGGCGGTGGGGGTGAAAGCCCTCACGGCGTCTAGTGGTACGGTGGTTGGAGGTAAAGGGTGGTTGATACCACCTGACCTGATGGTCATGAATTTCCAACGCTCGCTCTCCGAAATACACTTTAAAAAACCGATACTCCGGACCCAGGAGTGTGGCTCCAACGAGCGTGTCGTCACCTATCAGTCTCTTGGCCCTTTGGTCTACTGAGCCCAGTGCATCCAGCTGGTATTTGGCAGAGCCCTCCCAAAGGTGGCAGCAGTACCCCATATACGAACGAACTTGTATTTGGTACAATTGTAAGAGGTGTAATTGTAAGACAAACTAAACGACCACAATATTCCATTCTCGTACCATTTAGATACGATTTGTCGTGAATTGAATATCACCTACTTGCCGATAGTGCCAATAACTTCTCATTGCTATGTTGCTCAAACCTTTTGTAAAGCCTGGATCCTTGGCACCTGGAGATTTATTAATAATTACATATTTTCACGTTTGGACACTAATTAACAATTTTTATAATGGCACAAAAACGTTAAAGATATATGAATATCCAAGAAGGTAAGGTTAAATTAAGCATTTGTTTGTTTACATATTAATGCTCGTGATTGTACAGGACGTGATCGTACGAACATTGTCATCTATCTAGTGCGTAAAACTAGATTGTTTTTTTTTTAGATGAAATATCCGAAAAATCCGGATTCGATTTTCAAATCCGGATTTAAAAATCAAGTATAAATGCCGGATTATCCGGATAAAACGGATTACGAATTATCCGGATTGCATTCCCTACGTGTGACCCGTGGGCGGTGACGTTAATAAACTTTAGAAAATGCTCTCAAAATTAGGTAAAAAAGAAAGTGACTAGAGGATTAGGTATGGGCAATAAAGGATTTAAAAATGAAGTCATTTGTTTAATTACATTTAAATAAAGCATTATCTTAACCAGTACACATCAAACAACAACAAAGGGCTCGCGTGAGCTCACACACAACAATACACGGCGTCCAGCACGCGAACGCACAGGCAAACAAGCATATGTGCCAGAAACTTTTTATAAATGTCAAACAACTAAGACATTGGGGATACAACTCAGGACAAACGTGATACACCCACAAACAAGGAGTTCTCCTCAGCGTGGTTAACAGAGCGTGGCGACATCCGTGTACTGCGGCTGAATTTCTATGCAAGATCCTTTTCCTACGTCTTTTCGCTTGCACTTCATATTTCATTTGCTCTTCCTTTGTCCTTCCCTTGTCTGAGAACATCTGATACATTGAACTCTCCTGAAAAGTATCAGATAAAATGCCTGCAGTTTCCGAATTCTTGAAACACTTGGTTATTTTCAACTTCCTGATTCTCCAAGCGTCCCTTAGTCTTTTATTGATTAATGCTAAGGTTCCTGCGGGATCACTCGCTCTTTCTCGTACATAGAAGAAAGTCTTCTTAGGCTTAATGATAACTTTGAATAAAACTATAAAGAAGTACATAACCACGTTGAAACCAACAGAAAGAATGGCTCCCATAATTTCAACAAAACAGTTACTTCCTCTTGCACCTTCTTCACTTTCAAGCAATTTCATAACTTCCTTTTCCTCTTTCATCTGTTTTTTACGTCTCTTTCTTTCTTCTTTCATCAACATTTTTTTTTCTTTAGCAAACTGTTTTCTTTTTGCCGCCGTCTCTTTCATCCATTGTTTTTCTGAGGCTACATTTTGTCTTTTCTTTTCCTTTATATGCTTTTTGTAGTCCTTCTGCTTATTTTTCTTTTCTCTGTTTCTCATACGTTTAATTTCCGCCGTCTCTTTCATCCATTGTTTTTCTTCGGCTAAATTTTGTCTTTTCTTTTCATTTCTTTGCTTTTTGTATTCCTTCTGCTTATTTTTTTTATCTCTGTTTCTCATATGTATTTTTTCTAACTCTAAATCTTTCTTTTTACTTATTTTATTAGACCTTACTGTTAAGTTCGGAATCAGTTTGGAGCTGAGAACTGGTATTACGATTCCATTCCTTTTAGACTTTCCCTTTTTTTCATGGATTTTTTTCTTTTTTGTACGAGACGTCGTTTTTTTGGAGCTTGGAATCGGCTCTTCTTTTTCCGCCCATCGGATTATTTCTTTCTCCTTTTTCCTTCGGTGACATATTATTATGTTTTTTATTGTATTACAGCAGCTGTATACTGATTTTGAAATAGAATTTGCAACTTCACTTTTGTTTTTCTTGTGCACGTTTGTTACATTTTTATTTTCTGCTTCAGGTGGTTCTATTACCCGATGGCGTTGTTGTTTTCTTATCATTCCTTCATCGCTTACTGGCAAGATAGGATTAGTTTTTTGGACTTTTTTATTTTTATTGGTTTCCGGTATTTTATCAACAACGTTAGTTTTTTGGACTTTTTTATTTTTATTGGTTTCCGGTATTTTATCACCAGCGTTAGTTTTTGGTAATATTTCTGATTCAAAATTAAAGTTTTTATCTGCTACCTCTATCTTCTTTCTGATTGTAATTTTTAATCCGTCTCGTTTGTGTATATTTTCTGATTGCGTACGAAGCATGCCATTAGGCTGTTTACAAATACATCTCTTTTTCTTTTTATTTCGGGTGACCAGGTCAGAAAATTTGGATTTAATATTATTTAGAGAAGCTGTATCAAAAGCACATCTCCTTGATTTCTTATGATTGTTACCACTCATGACAGTTTTTTTTTTAGCTCCACACGTTCCCTCCGTACACTCATCAGCTTCCAGGGGCTTACGGCATTTACATTTAATGCGTGTATTCCGATCATTTGATTTTTCCTTACATATACCGGAATGACATAATTTACTAGAACCTTGAAGAACATTATTCATTTTATTTCTCATTTCGTTAGTGTTTATAATACACATTTTTTCACTGTCTAGTCGAACTTCAAATAGTGGTTTACCATTTCTGGGTGCATTTCCTTGAGGATTTTCATCATTTTCACGATTTTTAAAAGTTACAGCCTTATTGCAGGAAGCTTCTGTACACGTCCATAGTTTGTTTTTTAAGCACTTGCATGCAAAATCTGTTTTTTTATTTTTTCGTGCTTTGTAACACGCTCCGCTTAAACATGTCTCTTTTTCTAGGATATACTTTTTTTGATCATTATGCGATGCACAAACACATTTATGTCGTTTCTTCTCTTCCCCTAGACTCAATACCTTTTGTTTTATTTCTGATGGATTTAGAACAGACATATCTACAGCATCTACTTTAATTTCAAAGATAGGATCTCCTGTTTGTTCAATTTCGTTTTGTACTTCTATTCTTTTAGTCGTTTTTTTCAAGTCTTTTTTAATTCTTAATTTATTTTGAAGTCTGTTCCTAAATTGCGATTTGTTGGACGTACATGTTTCATCTGTACATCGTTTTTGTTTGCAAGTACAGTATATGTTGGGGTTCTCTTGTAAAGACGCTTGCTTACACACACCCTTTTCGCAAATTTGACTGGAATCAGGTTTGTGTGTCGGTCTTAATTTCTGAAGTGACTTATGATAAAGATATGACAACTTTTCAATCATTTTTGCAACTGAACTTTTATTAGAAGCAGTGTTTTCTTTGCTACAAGTTTTATCTGAGCATTTAACTGTTGGCGGTTCTTCCTTTTTTTGATATTTACAGGCACAAACAAAACCTTTGGCTTTTTTATTTGCTGCTTTTGCACAAATTCCTTTAGCACATGCTGACTGTTTTTTCACCTCATCAAAATTTTCATTTTTATGTTCTGTGTCACCGGCACTATCTGGTTTCATTTCAAACTTCTGCTTATTTTTTTCTGATTTGCTCTGTTTTCTGTTTTTGCTTTCTGAATTATGCTGTTCAAGGAATTTTAGCTTATTTTCGAACGGACAGGGATGGCAGCGCCCATCAGTCTTTTTGGAACATTTCCGTTTACGGTATAAACTAACTAATGATATTCGATTAACATTCGTATTTATTAGTTTAGATGGCTTCTTTATATTAGCTCCTTCTTTTTTAGATTTAATGTGTATTTTTTCGTTTACGCTTTGTACTGCACGTGAAGCTTGGGTTCTTTTCCTGCGTCGAAACCGTTTCAATGTGGCAGTCGTTCTTTCTGAATCAGTGTATCTTGACACTGACTCCACTCCCTCCGGAACCCCTACGCCACCATCCTTGTATTTGGGGCGTATTTGAGTCTTTTTACTATTTCTCGGACACGAACATGTATTGGTTAATTGAACAAAGCATTGAATTATTTTATCGATTTGTGGAAATAGTGCCGATGTTCCTCTTTCACAATAGAGCATTACAACTTGTTACATTTTTTTAAACAAATAGTAATATTTGTCAGTTAAGTAGTATTTACAAGTTATTTACGAATTTTAACATTTTACGACCAATTTTTATTCGTTTGTTACAAACTAAACGATTTTTCTAAAACTGGAATTTTGATTATCTAATCTGACACTGATGGTCTGACAGATCACTTTTTTATAGGTATTAAATTCTATCCAATATAAATATTGTATACATCCAATATCTCAATCCCAATTCACGAATAAATGATAATTTATTAATTAGCCGAAAATCTGGCGGTACGACTAGGACTAATTTTTGAACAATTGGCCGAAGAAAGCCCCTAACGGCAACGGAAACGGGATGGGGAGGTTGCCCTGCAGTGGGAAATGACAGGCTCCTAATAATAATAATATTCCCGATCACAATTCGTTCTGTACTAAACATATAATTTTAAACTTTAGTTTACTTTGAAGTAATGAGTCATTTCATGTAAATAACCTGCATAGCTGAAGTGCTCAGAAAAGGTCTTCTTCTTCTTATCGTGTCAATCGCTATATCCTATTTGACCAAAACTCCGCCACCCTATAACGGCATGTTCGTTGGCACACATAAGCTCTTGTCGCGTACAGCTGTCCGGACATGAGGGGCATGATATGAGGTGGTCCATAGTTTGTGAGGAGGCACCACACTTGCACGCATTGTCACCATCTGTGTAACCCCATCTGCACAGACTCTCCCTGCATCTGTGAAACCCGGGTCCTCAGTCTGTTTAGAGCTTTCCAAGTAAGCCATAGCAAGTCAGGGAAGACTCTCAGAAGGCCCGACGAATGGGACGGTACTGCTAATTTTAGTGTGCAAACACTTGCTTTTTTACCCGGACCTACCTAGGTCCATTTACCACATTTTACGGCGGTACGCAGATTTGACGTCAACTTTCAACTTGCGGGATCTGTGGAATTGCGAGTTAGCACATGCCATCCCTGGTTGAGTCTTAAAAGGGAGCGGGTTCGATTCCACACCAGCACAAATGTCGCTTGATAAAAGGGAAAAATTTACGTTGGGATCGGAGGAATGTAAGTACGTGATTATTCCCTGAAGTCATTTCATTGTAATATAAATGATTTCCGAATAGGTATACTAACTATAGCAGCTGAAACCGAAATATCTATTTTAAGGAAAATAACAGCAGCAAATTGCTCGTATGTCCTTAAACGCGGTAGTACTAGTCAACTTGTGTCTCCAGCAAGATGTCATACACTTTAGTTTTAGTGACAGCGTTTTATTTGGGTTCGTATAATAATTAGGTTCATTGCATTCGAGTGGTTGAGTCACATAAGTGTATTTATTTTAATTATAGTATTTAAGTACCTAGGTAGGTCCGAATGCTTAGGTAGAATGCTTCGTGCAAATTCCTTGTACTATGGATGATGAGAGGGTGTAGCAAAGTTTTTAGTCGGTTGGCCACTGGGTTATCTTATCACCTTCTTTATATTATTTTCGATCAGGGACACTGGCAGTAGGCCGGGTGATCGGTCCGGCTATTGTGGGCCATTTCGCCCATTTCCCCAGGCTCCGTGGGAGCCTCATGTTGACCTATCGTCACGGCGTCCCGTTCAATCTACGCATGGCCTTACAGAGTCTGATGATCTGCTCCACCGTCAGTGCTCGTTGTGCTATATCTTGTTCGTCTGATCCTGTGAGCTCCCACCTGGCAAGAGCGTACATAGGGCATTCTACGGTCAGGGGGAGACTTGTTCCCACGCACTCCGGACTCATAGGGTCGTCCTTTTAGCAGAGTGGAGGGTTCCACATAGCTCGTTCGCCCCTCCTGTAGACGAGTATGCGTAACGCATTTCCTCTGTACAAAATGGACTTCTTGTATTTGTGTGTATTTATTATCCTCTTAGTGTCAGTTTCAGAAGTGAGGCTCAATTTCTCCGCTTAAACGAGCGAGAATCCCAGATATTTCAAACACAGTCACGCTGTCTCAGTGACAGCTATACCTACTTGTAAGAGCTGCTCAACATTGATTAAAGTTTCTGGATTCAAAGTCTTATCGTTTCATATCTACATGCAAAAATAATCTGTTGCTTTCTACCAGACACGTCGCCTTAAAAACTAGTCTTTTACGGTGCACCCCCTATTTTGAAGAACTAAAATAGGGGGTGCAACATAACGTTAATTATAAACTTTTTTTTATAGTTACATTGAAACTATAGCTCCCCAATTAAATTCCTTTTTCATTCAGTTGGCAGAACACATGGCGATCTATCGTGCGGAAAAGACATCAAAACTGTAAGTTTACTTGACATTTCTTCATTATTCTTTATCTATACTAATAAAATAAATCTGAAGAGTTTGTGTGTGTTTTTTTAAACTTACACGGCCCATGAATGGTACAGTATGGTAGTCACATGTAGCCGTAGAGCATTGAAAAAAATTCTATATTGTCTAAGCATGTAACATTGCAGGCATTTGAGACATTGTTTTAATCATTTCAGACACTATTGAGTGAAAAGAAACAATGCGCCACAGATTTAATACAGCTCAAACTGCACAATAATACCGGTTCAAGCATTGGAAAGTAAGTCTGGTGTTTTAATATATTTAAAAATAGAGTACCATAAGGTAGTAACCACCTATGAGTAGATAGGTAATCAATAAGTCGGAACTCGGAATCCTTTTTATTGTCTTTCGAAGTATTCTACATTCCTCCTTAATGCAACAAAAACGTTAATGGCACAAAATGTAACTCATCATCATCATATCAGCCAAACGACGCCCAATTCTGGGCATAGGCCTTCCCCAAGGATCTTCACAACGATCGGTCCTGCGCTGTCCGCATCCAGCGGCTTCCCGCGACCTTGACCAGATCGTCGGTCCACTTTGTGGAGGGCCTGCCCACGGAACCTTTCCGCCCCAACGGCCATCGGTTCTCCGCGCTGTGTGTGTGAAAATGTTACTAACTCCTAATAAATAACGTAACTTTTAATGATTTCAGATCGTGTACAAGTATGCAGGACATTGAAGACAAGTTTGCGTTCACATACAACAATTTGTCCCACTGTTACAATAATTACAGTGATGTCTACACTAAAATGATAAACTCTTCAATGAAGACACGACTGGAATTTTTGAAGTCTGCTTTAGAAGATGAAAAAGTCAATGGTAAGATAATGTTACGAAGACGAACAATTTCCAAAATTATTAATATTATGGGTTAGTAACTACCTAATTTCGCTACTGAATATCACAAACTGATTGAAAACAGAAAACAATGATTTAGTAATTTTCAGCCGTTTGTCCGAATCGGTCTGGCCTTTCTCGAGTTTAAGTGAGACTAAAGTAAGTAGGTATCTTCCTAATATAATTTATAAAGTAGGGACTTAACATTTTGTTTATATTCTTTCAGATTTTATTGACAATGGTGGTTTGCAGTGCCTTAAGGAAAATGGACCTGCTATTGTACAATATTGCTTGCTGAATATTCTCCCCAATGCTACAAGCATAAAAAGCATTCGATATTCTTTGTTTCAAATGGGACCCCTCATCTTTTCTAACGCTTCTGTAAGTTGAATACCTACCTTCCTATCTGTAAGAGTAAGAACCTACGAGTAGATATCTATATTGACTACCCGAAAGCGCAAGGCGTCGGGGTCCTATTTCCCCTAGGACGAACATAATTTGTGTGCCTTGTGCCTGAGAGTTGAATTGTTTTCAAAAGTTTTTCTTGAAAACTAATCTGGTGTAACGTTAACGGAGGTTCGTAAAACTTCGAAAGGCAGATAAATCTCTATCTATGTAAATAGCTTAAGTAACAAAGTCGGTTTTGTTACAACCGTTAAAACTCGAGAACTTTTGGACTGCCCTCCATAGTTTTAGTATTTTTTTTGGATTTGTCTCCGTCTGGAGACTGGAGCGCTTAACTCGGGTTTTGAGAAAACGTAGCCATTGAGGTTTAATAGCCTAATAATTTCTTTATATTCCAGAAAAGAGCATGCTCTCAACAGTCTCGCATAGCAAATTGCACCTTAGAGCAGGTGAAGAACTGCCATAATGCAACTGCCACCTTGATCGAGTCCCTACATCGAGCGATGAGCGGTTACTGTAACAATACTACTGTAAACATACAAGTAAGTCGACCTGCGTCTGCAGTGTATTTCCGGATACATATTCGTACCTACCTACAATCAATGTCTTCAAGGCAAGGTCTGGGTGGGTTCCACTATCGGCCCCTTATCAGATCGAACGCAAACCCATTTCAAGAAAAGCTACTAGGTGTAAGAAAGAGAAAGCAATACAGTTGCCAGTGTCAAAGTACTTCAATTTAATAGACATACGATTTACGTCAAATGTTAGTTAAGTAGGGGGTACAATTGCACGAACAAGTCACAAAGGCTGTTCCTACCTGCTGCCTTCCTAACTGGTGCTGGTCTATCTAACATCATCCTCCCTGCTGATGTCCTATCTACTGGCGCTCTACTTGCTGCCATCCTTCCTGCTGCCGTTCTACCTACTGCCAACTGCTCCCGGAAACTCCATCGCCTTCTTCCACTCTACTTTGGAAATTCCGTCCCAGTAACAAATAACTAAATGGCCTAGTGGTGAAAGCCTCTTCATTGTGGCACAATATTTACTAACCACGGAACGTTGGCTTCACATACTTACGTTGTGGGTATTCCAGACATCCGCAAGAATTGCATCAATTACGAGTAGGTATCAGGCAAATAACTAAATGGTGAAAATCAAGGCCTCTACATTGTGGCACAGGCTGGGTACTGGGTCCAATATTTATTCACCACGGAAAGTTGGCTTAAGACTCGATAATATTACTAACAGTTAAAGACAGCAACTTGCCTCCCGGGAATGTGAGTCCAAAGCACTATTGGGTATCTTCAAGAAAAGTGTGAAGGGCACTCAAGGGGCCTTTGCGCACAGGCATCGTCGACCACTTCAGTACCTAAATTCATCACTTTAGTAGTGAGATTGTACAAATGACTTCCTACCTATTAAATAAAAAGGGGGCAAATAGGTCAAGAATACCTTCCATTCTTGACCCTCCCTCCATTCCCTCGAATGCTGATAGGGGAAGAAAGCATTCCTATTTTACTAGCTAAGGAGTTTTAAATTTTGTTTAAATTGAATTTGTGTAACCCTTATCCATTTATTTTCAGGCCCGTCTAAAACCTTCGGGCAGCACAAGCGCGGGAACCATCATTGGTGCTTTGGTAGGGGTGGTCATCTTGGTGGGATTAGCGCTGTTTTTGGTTAAGAAGATTCCAAAATGCTCCAAACCTCAAGCTCGAAGCTATAGTGTTGCCTACGAGGCCAAAGAAAATTAAAAATTAAATAATATTGCAGATGTTCTTTAACTTCTTACTGCTATTTGTAAACTTGAATCAGAATTTGAGGCCAATATGTATTATTTGTCTAACCTCCTACATACTAGAAATAATAAATAATGTGGTCCTGACAGAGAAAATAATTATCGATTTTAGTGAACCACCAACTCAGAAACTTGAGGAAAAGTTAAAAAAAGAGGGGGGGGGGGGTCTGATACGTTGATACATTGACAATCCCTGTTATCAGGTCAATAAGCATCAGGGCTTGTACACAATAAAACGAGACGTGACGAGACGGTACGACGTCATTGCTCTCTTCCTCCACGCTGATATTAGGAAGAAGACTATGTAATGAATATCGAGTCACGAGAACACGATGTCATGTAGATGACGTCACGACACGACGTCGTACCGTGAAACGATGCCACGTGTTGCGTTGTTTTATACCAGAGTTTTGGTTAAGTGTAGATACCTAATCAAACTACCTACAAAAACAAATAAAATCGAAAACAGGCAATTAAAATAAAACTTTAAAAAAAACTAAAGGACCATAAACACTAACCCCCTTATTCATAAAAACGAACGCAACGCTAACGCATTGTTTAAGCTGTTGACGTGTTCTGTCACTTACTCGCAAATGGCGGCAGCAACAAGAATGGACTTCGCTCGTGTCAGTGCAGATTGACACACGGTTGTGAGTTTGATTTTGGTTTTAAATTGGATTTCGCTGACGATTCTTACTTCTGATTTGAGATTCTTGTAGTGTGTGTGTGTGGTGAAGGGTTATTGTAATAAAAACAAGTAATATTCGTAAGTATTTTTTAATAACCACCAACTGTTAGGAACTTGGTGAGGATGAATATTCCTCCCAAGCCCCCTGATCCCCCCGATGATGTAACTATGTCTCCACCAATGTTTTCGTGTGATACTGCTGAAAATCAGAACTCAGTACCAACAAGAAAACATAAGATATCAATGGAAACGCCTAACTCATCCAGTAATTTGGATAAGCGTACCAGAAATGTTGATGATGTGGATTCGTCGGCATCACAACAAACAATTTACACTCATCCAAGCTTCATGGAATCCCGAACATACAGCCAGATGGATAACGGCCCATTTATTGTTCACTTGGCCCGCCTTGAACCCGACCCAGCAGCTGGGACTGCTATTCGCCCAATAAAAATAGGACAGATGCTACAGAAACATAATGTGCAAGGTATTGTTCGAGATGATGTGAAAAGCATAGGACGTAATAGGATCTCAATTGAATTCAAGTCTAGTTCAGACGCTAACATCTTTGTGCTGGCTGACTTCCTTCTAACCAATAAATACAAAGCCTCCATTCCCTCCTACAACATCACACGTATGGGCATTGTACGGGGTGTCCCAGTTGATTGGACCCTAGACGAATTTATTGAGTCAATTGAAATTCCTGAGGGTCACGGCAAAATATTGAAGGCAAGGCGACTTAACCGTAAAACTGTAGTGAATGGAAATATTTGCTGGTCCCCCGCTCAGACAGTAGTACTCACGTTTGAAGGTCAAAATCTACCAGAGAGGATCTATTCATATCACACATCCCTGATAGTCAGCCTGTATCTTTTGCCAACCACTGAATGGTTGCCACAACTGTTGCCGCTTTGGACACGTTAAAAACCAGTGCAGGTCTAAGCCCAGATGTTTCCGATGTGCTCAGGAACATGCAGGAGATACTTGCCAAACCTTAGAACAATCGGCCACATGCCTTCTGTGCACTGGTCGTCACTTCGCAACTAACCCCATTTGCCAAGAACACCTTAGACAGAAATCTATAAAAATGTTGATGTCCCAGGAGAACATATCCTACCAAGAAGCGTCTGCTCGTACACCCAATGTAAGACGGCCTTATAACGACTCTGCCAGGGACATCCCTAAGAAAGTGACGTATCAAAAACATAAACCGCAAAACCCTCAACCTCGTGCCCCTCTTAAAAAAGGTTATAATCGCCAAGCACACTACGATATAATCGCCACCCCCTTATCAACCCTTGGTAATGGCTGCGCCATTCCAGAACCGTGCCCCTCTACAGATAATGACAATCTTCTGGAAAGCATGATCTCCGTGCTAACATCAATAATAGCAAAATTTAACGATGCTATACCGCTCAACGTTGCCAGCAAACTAATTCACATGGTAAACTTACTACCAACAGTAGAAACCTATAATGGCGACGGAAACGAGCCAGTTTCTTCAGTGGAACTGTAGAAGTATCCGTCCAAAAAAAACAGACCTGATACATCTACTCAACAAATACTCCATAGCCGTCGCTGCCATCTCGGAAACGTGGTTAAGACCTGGTTCCCACTTTAGGGTCCCCGGTTATGCTTGTTTCAGGGATGACAGAGACGACCGTGGAGCAGGTAGCCTCCTCCTTATAAAAAGATCTCACATCTACACCTTACTCCCAGTCCCACCACACTGTCCAGATTTCCATATTGTAGCAGCGAGAGTGATGAATATATCCATCGCCTCAATCTATATTCCGCCAGATCCTTCACCCACCCTCATATCCGAACTACGCAATTCGTTCTCCTCTCTTCCTCCTCCGGTACTTATTCTGGGGGACTACAACACACATCATGTATCCTGGGGCTCGCATAAGAGTGATTCATTCTCCCTACATCTATTAGATCTCTTTGAAGACCTGGATCTGTGCGTCCTCAACGATGGATCCCCTACAAGACGTGTATATCCAAATCAGAACCCAAAATCAGCAGTAGACCTCTCAGTATCCTCCCCTATCCTAGCTACTCAGTGCAATTGGACAATTCTTTCCCAATCACAAGGAAGTGACCATTTTCCTATAATCATTTCCAAACCTAACTCCGTGATTCCTACTACTTCCTACCCCCCTCTTCTAAAATACAAGACCCAATATGCCGACTGGGAGAAATTCACGGTTGAACTGGAAAAAATCCTCATAAGAGACGAAATCGCCACATGTAGTAACTTAGATAATAGGTATAAATTATTCATAGAGGCACTGATATCGGCAGCCGATATGAGTATACCCAAGAAAAAACCCAACAACAAACAGCTTTCCTCTCCGCCTTGGTGAGATACTGAGTGCTCGTCCATGATTGCTTTACGTAAGGAAGCCGAAAAAGCATATAGCACTTCGATGACCCAAGAAAATTTCTCCAGATACCAATTGATTGCTGCTCAGACCAAGAGAATGTTATCCAAAAAAAAGAAAAAAGGTTGGATCAAATTTTGTGAAGACCTTTCCCCTAGAACCCCTTCTTCAAAGGTGTGGAAAAATATAAGACGCTACCGTGGTTCCGTGTCCAGCCCATCACTCACATCAAATGACCCGTCAACATGGCTTAGTGACTTTGCAGATAAATTATCCCCTCCCTTTGCTCCTAATTATAATTGTATCCCTTCACCAAACCCAATTTTTAACAGTAACAGCAGGTTTGATCAGCCTTTCTCTTTATCTGAACTAAGGCTCGCCGTCCGAGGCCTTAAGGATTCTACGCCAGGAGAGGACGGTATACCATACTCTTTCCTTTCTCACCTGGGTTCGACAGGTGAAAGATTTTATCTTAACCTAGTTAATTTGATTTTTGAGTCAGGTCAAGTTCCCGAAGCATGGAAATCCCAAATTGTCATTCCACTATTGAAACCGGGAAAAGATCCGTCATTAGCCTCTTCCTACAGACCCATAGCCCTCTCTTCAACTGTGTGTAAAGTCATGGAGCACATGTTAAAAAATCGACTGGAATGGCTAGTCGAGAATAAAATGATCCTAGCTAACAGCCAATTCGGATTTAGGAAATCTAAAGGAACCACTGACAGTTTAGGCATATTAACCACCGATATCAGAATCGCGTTCACAAAGGGTCAGTACTTGGTACGTGTTTTCCTAGATGTCACAGCTGCCTATGACAATGTCCAACTTCCGGTGCTCAAAGAGAAGATGCTTCGTATGAGTCTCCCCGTGAGGTTAGTCCATTGTGCAACAAACCTGCTAATGGGCAGAATGATTAAGGTGCGATCATCAGAACACATGCTGCCAGCTAGATACGTCTGGCAGGGCCTACCACAGGGCTCAGTATTGAGTCCTATTCTTTATAACATCTACACATATGATCTCGAACAATGCGTATCATGCTTCTGTAACATCCTCCAGTACGCTGACGATTTGTGCCTTTATTCGACAGGCAAGTCTATAGAAGACATAAGTTTCAGACTGAATTCTGCATTATACTACCTATCAGAATGGTTAAGTGAACATGGGTTAACACTATCAGCGCCTAAAAGCAACACAGTAATTTTTACAAGAAAACGGTCTATCCCAGATGTGGACATTACGTGCAACGGCCAATCCATCCCAGTCTCCAACATAGTTAAATTTCTTGGTGTCACGCTGGACTCCAAAATGTCAGGTGTCCCACATCTTAATAACGTCATTCAGAAATCCGAAAAAAATATAAATGTTATAAGATCCCTTTCCGGAGTCTGGTGGGGATCCCACCCATACAGCCTGAAACTAGTGTATAATGCCCTAGTGCGCAGCCACTTTGACTATGCTTCTTTTCTTCTTGAGCCCTGTAACAAAGAAACATTTAAAAAATTAGACAAAGTGCAGCTGAAAGCTCTCAGAATCATTCTGGGGGCTATGAGATCTTCACCCACGAACGCATTACAAATTGAAGCATTGGATCCCCCACTAGAGTTACGGCGTCAGTATCTATCAGATAGGTTTATCTTTAAAAAAAATCAGACTACTAGCCACCCGCTTTTATCCCGTCTCGAATCATTGAATAATCTTATTTCTGACCCCTCGTACAAATATTGGACACACAAAGAGCCACCTAGAAGCATAAAAAGCCAACAAAAACTTTCCACATTGTCGTACCCGCTGTTACAATACAATCTTAATCCACTTTTCGAAACCGAATATGATGCCTTAATTTTCGAACCAAATATCATTCTAGACTTCGGTATTGTCAAAAAAGACCCCTGTGCTGCTTACAAATTCGATCAACAGTTAGCCAAAGATTGGCAACAGTGGCTGCCCATCTATACAGATGCTTCAAAGCACACAGATGATAGCTATGTCGGCAATGCAGTCTGGATACCTAAATACCAAGTGTTATTAAGTTCTAAGTATCCCACAGAGTCCTCAATATTCACAGGCGAAGCCTTGGCCATATTAGAAGCCCTTCTTTACATACTTTCACACAAATTGAATAAGGCAATCATTTTTTCAGATTCAAAAAGCTCTTTACAAGCAATACTCAGTAACCCTTTTAGATCTAAATTTATCTCCCCTGTTATCTTAAAAATTAAACGCTCCCTTTACCAATGCCATGAACAAAACATCCAAGTAACACTGATTTGGATACCTAGTCACAGCGGCATCATAGGCAATGAGCAAGTAGACCTATGGGCGAACCAAGCTATTGTAGATGGTATTATTCACCAAGAAAATTACGCCATGGACATCTTACCCAGAGCTGCCAGGGACCTCAGGGATTCTTGGCAAAGTTATTGGGAACATTCTTCCAGAATTAAAGGTCGCCACTACAAGGACATTCAGTCTCAAGTAGTGATGGGATTTTACCCGGGTAAAAACCCAATTTGGTAAAAATGAGGGTAAAAACCCTGGGAAAATACCCAAATGGGTAAATATTCGGGTTTTTTCATTTTAAGCATATGTAACATCTAGGTAGTTTGAGGATACATGTATATATCAGATTGTACTTACTATTCAAGTACTATTACTATTATTTAAAGCCAATTTAACTTTGTTTATTTCAATAATTCATTAAAAACGCTTGACACTCCAATACTCCATGCTATCTAATGAAATGAAATGAAATTGAATAAAAGACCTTTCTGCAGTGTTGCCAACCTCAACATAGAGCTAAACTGTAGATATGCCAGAAAAAAACTGTAGAAAACTGTAAACACCAAATTAAATAACTGTAAACCTACAGCTTTATATTTTATGATGGTAATAAATAGAATACATTTCAGAGAGGAAATTTAAACAAGAAAAAAATTTGATTATCAATGTTTTAATCAAATTAAGTAATTAAGATACAAAATGTAATACAATACACATAATATTTAAAAGCTAGTATTGCAACACTTCAAGAAAAAAGACTTAATTTGTGAGAAAATAATGAAAATAGTACCTAGCTAATCGGCAGATGATCATCAGAAAAATGTTACTTATATAGCATCACTAGGTACTATCTCATTTTCAATTTGTAAATCTTCTAAATTTTCTGTTTCATCTTTATTTTTAAAATCATACATATTTTGATTAAATTTATTTAAATGGTCATTTGTCACATTGAAGTCAAAACAATTATTAATTTCTGATTTTGTGTGCAAAGTACCTTTTATAGTAGTCGTGGAAAGCTTATTGAGTGCACGGACTATTACGTAGCAAATAGAACAGATGGCGTTAAAAAAAATATAATACATAGAAAAAGCAAAAAAACTGTAGATTTCGAGGCCTAAACTGAAAACTTAGATAATTTCCAAAAAACTGTAGATCTACAGTTAAAACTGTAGAGTTGGCTACACTGCCTGTCTGTTCGAGTGCGCTCGCGCGCTCTTAGCGACAAGTAACCGGTTACTACGTACGCGGGGGAGGGGGGCGGGGACGCAGGTAGTAGCAGTGGTGTGGCGTACGGGTTGGTGATCTATCTATCTTACACGTTGTTTTGGCTTCGTACTGTGCGCACTTGTGTTAATTTGTTGGTTTTATTGACGACTTGGATTTTGTTTTGTGGATTTTTGATTGCCTAGTGATTAAACACGTGATTTACTTTGGATTGACAACTACTGCTACTCTTACGGACTTCGATACCTACTTCTTTTAATAAACGGTAACTTACCGGTAAGTTTGAGCTTCAATCATTATTATACGTATTAGACTATAAAAGTTTTAGGTACCTACCATAATTATGGACTTCTTGCAAACCTTGAACCTTTATTCATTGAAATTGTCATATTTTCTAAGTTTAACTACTGTAGGAAATAGTTATTTGACAAAAGTTGAAATGAGTCATGTACCGAAATGGCCAAACGATCGAGCGTTTTAGGCAAATTTGGCAAAGCAGAGGGCAAAGTATAAATTCCTTCTTTTGGCCATTTATACAGTAGGGTTTTGCCTTTTCGTTGGGTTTTTGCAATTATTATCGTTTGAAAATATTGTTTCTGTCCTATTTTGTAACTATTTATCGCTAAACTTGTACGTTTTTAGTCAGTTATTTTGAAATTTAAGATCGAGATTTGTTTATTTGTCACTGTCACGTTTCAATTCTCGAATATTCGATGTCGGATCGATTTTGATAATGCATATTAGTTACGTAGGTTTACCTCATCTGTTATTATTCAATACAACTCTATGCATTTTTACTGGTTTTAAATTTGTTTTGTTTCTCCTTAGATCACATCATGCCCAGAAAGAAAAATACTGATGTATGGGAAAACTATTTTCATTCGGCAACCAGTAAAACAGTAAAATGCAAACACTGTGAAAAAGTATACCAATTTGGCAATGTCAACAAGATGACTAGCCATCTATTGAAATGTTATAGATGTCCAACTGTTATCAAGAACAAACTACATAAAATAGCTGTTACCAGGACAACTGCCACGAATCTGCCCTTGCAAGGTGAATCACATCGTGAAATGTCACAGGATCACACTTTGACGGATACAACTCCTATTATGACGACTTCATCGGAAATTACAACAGCAAAAAAACTTTACTTAGATCAGCTCCTATCGAAGGCAATATTTGTTACCGGTTCACCTTTATCCATCGTTGAACATCCGCTGTGGGTACAATTTTTTGATGATCTGCAGCCACTTTATAAGTTACCATCCAGAAAAGCCATCTCCACAACACACTTGGAAACTATTTATAATGAAATGGTCAATGAAATTACAGACGAACTGAAGTCTATAAATGATTTGCATTTGCAGTGTGATGGCTGGAGCAATCAGCGCAATGAAGGTATCATCAACTTCATTATTGCAAAACCCGAGCCGGTTTTTGTTAAAAGCCTTAATACACTTACAAACCGACATACAAGCCAATATGTATCTCAGGAGATAATTAAAGTTATAAACGTGTATGGAGGCCAAAAATTTGCAACTCTCATCGGAGATAACGCAAATAATATTCAAAGAGCATTTCAGATAGTTCGAAATTCATATGCACATATAATACCGCTGAGATGTGTAGCACATACATTGAATTTGCTATGCGAAGATTGCTTAAAACTAGAACCGATTAATGCGTTCATATCGATTGCAACAGATACGATCAAAGCAATAAAGAGAAGTCAAAGTATGAGCGCTTTATTAGCTCAGATTGTAAAAGATAAAGGTTCAGGTGAAACATTAAAATTGCCAGGGAAAACTCGCTGGGGCAGTTACTGCACTGCGTTCAAAACTTTACAGAAATCCAAAGTTGCATTACAGACATTAGTTGTTCACGAAGATGCCACTATTACAGACGAAATAAAATCAAATTTATTGGATTTAAATTTCTGGACTATGGTAGAAAACTGTATAAAACTACTGGAGCCTATAACAGATAAAATTTTCAAACTTGAAGGCAATGGAATACTTATAAATGAAGTTTATATGGCCTTCAAAGATATTAAGTCCACATTTAATTTTGCCTTTCCGGATATATCCATTCTAAATGAGCATCACAAACAAGAAATTACAAATGCTGTAATGAGGCGAGCAAATAATTGTTTGAAACCCATTCATTATGCTGCATATTTATTAGACCCAAGATCGCAAGGCATTGAATTGGAAGAAGAACACGAAGTGGATGCCATGGAGTTTATACACGACGTGAGCCAATCACTCAATATTGATGTTGGTGTTGATTTAGCCAATTATAGAGCTAAACAGGGTTTATGGAGCAGACCGTTTATATGGAAGCATGTCGCCGAAATGGACCCGGTAGTTTGGTGGAGAGGACTCTGCAAGTCCAAATTGCTGAGTAGGGTTGCAGTACGTATTCTAACTGCTCCCTGTACTTCAGCAGCAACTGAACGATCCTTTAGCACGCATGCGCATATACATAGTCACAAACGAAATAGATTGACTACAGACAGGGCAGCTAAAATAGCTTTTATATCTTATAATTGGAACCTTTTACACAAGCATAAAGATGATGACAATGACGATGATGACGAGCCGTTATCTACACCCAGGCAATTGTCAAGTCCGTTGAGTAGCCCAATAAATGAAGAACGACCTTCAACATCTCGTGGAAATGAACAAATAGAGTTTTGCAATATTAATCAAATATTTAATGATGATCATGACAGTAGCGACAGTGACTAGTTTTTTTTTATTTTTGTAAAAAGAGTGTAATAAATAATATTGTTAGTAAGTAATTCACGTTGTTTTATTTTTCTTTTGGTGAACGATTCTCAAAAGTTGAAAGACGTTATTTCTGCAATCAAGTACCATTCCATCACAATGCTCGGATGCAATCTTATGATATAACAAGAAGCTGTCTCTTTGTTTTTATAATAAACTGGCTGGTTTTATTTTAGGTCCTGGATCAGGCTAATCTCATTTTGACGTTTCGAACAACAGGCAACAGTTAGTGCCCTATTTAAGCTTGCGCAAAGTACCTTACCTACCTATTACACGCTGCATTTGTTCTAAAAATAAAAGTAATGTTAATTTTCTATAAGATCGTGACAATTACGTTAAATAATGAAAATACCCGTCTATTGGGTTTTTACCCACATAGATACCCGGTTTTTACCCAAACGGGAAAAAACCTGGGTATTTACCCGTTGGGTTTTTTCCCACTGCCCATCTCTAGTCTCAAGTCCCAATCAGACCTTGGTTCTTCAAACACAGGTCCTCCAAAAAACTATCAGTCTCAGTTGTGTGTCGCTTGCGCCTCGGTCATGTATGCACACCTGTGTTTTTAAATAAAATACGGGTTAGGGATAGTTCTCTGTGCGAATGCGGCTTGGATGAGGGTACCCCGGAGCATATATTTTTTAACTGTCAGAAGTACCCTCTATCCCTTTATGATATTTTACCGGCCAAAATTCCCCGTCCTCTTAATATAAACTTCCTTTTAACCAACAATAGATACTTAAAATATTTATGTAATTACATCAATACATATAACATTAAAATATAACGAACCCTCCTCTTTTTTAATATTTTTGTTTGTGACGTCCTTGTGTTGTCTTTGTTTTAGATGGTGTGAAAAGAACTCAATGCAGACGCAGTTTCCGTTTTTAATTATAATTTCCACCGATCAATCTCCTCTGTGTCTCCTTCGACATGGCAATTCGACGGAGTTAGTACTGCGTGCAAAACAAAATTAAAGTCGCACACACCGGCCAGTCCACAATCAAGAGGCAAACTGACACCACTTGACATTGGCAGATTTATTTATTTTTCATTCTTTCGTTCCTCATGGAACAGGCTAGGGTCTGAGACCATGCTGCCTAGTCATCAGTTTCTTTCTATCCAAGTTAGATTCATTATGTAACTTCTTCAGTTGGGTTTTTTCTTAGTCAAAGTTAGGTTCACAAATATTTTTTTCCTTTTTTCTCCCCAGTTGATAGGGTTTTGATGTAAAATCCATGACAATTCATTAGTTTTCAAATCCGGTTGTACAATCCAAACATTTTTTTTTCCCAAGTCAATAAATTCTTTTCGTTAAGAGCAAATTACAAGCTTTTTGCTTTTTGTCGTCAAATCCAGTCAAATCCTCTCAGATCCATTTCAGAACATCTTATTTCATTATTGTCAAATGCCAAATCAAATGTCAAATCAAAATTGTCAAGGCCGCTCTACACTTAGTCCGCGGACCACGGCGCGATCTCGCGGAGCGAACTTGCCGCGAATTCAGCAACGGTGCTGGTTCGAACACTCGAACGACACGAAGAACAATACTGACCGTCGTCGCAGACGTCGTGGAGTCATGCACGTTCGCGTCGCGTTCGCTCTTCGCCCTCCCTTTGACGCGTGGCCAAAAACCGACCAGAATTGGGGAACAAAGCGCGAAACCGCGAAGAATATGCGAAACGGCTCTACACTTAGCGTTCGCGCCCCTTCGCAGCCATTGCGCGCGATTCGCGGGCTAAGTGTGGAGCGGCCTTCAAATCTTATGACAGACAGCATCATAATTATACACAAACAACAACATAAAAACTATACTCGGATTTTTAATTGTAGTCAGTGAAATGACATTTTCAGTGTGGCAGGTTTTCAGTCCCAAATAAATAGTGATGTGGTAAATCGAGTTTTTACAATTAAAAGTTAGTCGACATTACAGCCTGGCAAAAAAGTCGTAGTGAATGACCACGTCCCACTTCCATATGTCATTACTGGCAACACACACTGGTCAGACTTTCGTCTTGAGACATAGAGGTATTTCGGTAAACTGTATTTAGTAAATAGGTTTTCAGTTTCAAAATGTTTTGTTTCTGTATTATATTATTTACAGGTAAGAATTTCGTTCATTAACAGGTCATACAACTGGAAAAGTTTGGGAGGATACAACAGTAGAATCTTCCAAACAAGTGTTTTTTAAAGGTTTGACTACAGGCCTAAAGGGCCCAACCGGCAAAGGACGACGCCTTATAATTTCACATAAAGGCAGTGATGAAGGTTTTGTAGATGCCGGTTTACTTATTTTTGAATCGAATAATCATAGTATGGACTATCATGAAGAGATGAATTCAGAATCGGAGTCGAAATCAATAGCAACCGTAACGAATAAAAACGTATATAATTACTTGTATTTTGCTGACTTTCAAGTGTTAATTCCCCTGAACCTCGTTGAACATTTTTTTAGGGTTATAATTTTTTAGTGAGAAGTTTTAATGTGGAGGTAGGGCCCTTATTTCTTAAATCGTATTATTTAATTCGTTTTGTACCTATTAAATATTTACAATTATTTAAAAAAGGCTTTGATACCTCATAAAATAAATCATGACTAAATGTCTAAGTCTAGTGATTGCCGAACGTCACTATTGTAGCGGGTCACCCTTTTTTGTATCAGTCACTGTTGAAGTTGTCATTTTGCTGACTACAATAGGCATGATGACTGTATTTTTTTTTTGTTTATTATCGAAAGACCTTACATTTATGTAAACAATCCTCAAAGAATCACTTCATCTGGATCAATACCACCAGAGATATCACAATTTGAAATGCACATTTTTGGACTTGCCCAAAAACGCTCCATACAAAAGTGACAGCGATAGTGACGTCACTGTCGCTTTTGTATGGAGCGTTTTTGGGCAAGTCCAAAAATTGTGCATTTCAAATTGTGATATCTCTGGTGGTATTGATCCAGATGAAGTGATTCTTTGAGGATTGTTTACATAAATGTAAGGTCTTTCGATAATAAACAAAAAAAAAATACAGTCATCATGCCTATTATTAATCGTACTATAAGAGAAAAATTAATAGAGATTAAGTTAAAATAATCAAGTCTAAACAAAATATTACTACAAAATACACAACTAAATTTGCCCGACGGTGCATAAAATAAATTTAAATAAACTGATGAACGTCAAATTATTTACAAGAAGACCCTGAATGGAGCGCGGCACCAACTCTTGGCTACCATAAATATCAATTAACTCACCCATTAACACAAGGCGCTGAATGCCAAAAGATGAGCAATCAAAGAAGATGTGATCGATTGTTTGTTCTGCTTGTGAATGACAATGATCACAGTGGGAACTGAGCACTATTTTTAATCTAAAGAGATGGTAATTTAAACGGCAGTGTCCAAATCGAAGTCTTAACAGTGTCGTATAAAATTTCCTGTTAATATAAGGCATATTGGGTTTGCAGAACCAGGGTATGGATCCAATGGGAACATTTAATGTGGCATACCATAAACCTCTATTTTCCATTTGTACTGTGTAATTCCAATACCTTTTCCAATTATCCATGGACCTTTTTTTCAAAATAGATACTATATCTGTACAAGGTACAGATATATTAAGATAAGAACTACAATCAGGGATAACGTCAGAAGAATTGGTTATAGTTCTAGCAAGGAAGTCAGCCTTTTCATTACCCAGCACACCAATATGTGAAGGAACCCATATAAATACAACCTTTATATTATGTACAGTGAACAAATCTAACCAAGACTCTTTAATTAGTGAAATAAAATAATTTGTATTAGCATTGAACTTGTTATTTTTAAGATTTTCAAGTACACTCATGCTATCACTTGCAATCACCCATTCCCTAGACCCATCATTCTTATGTTTAATATGTTTCAAAGCAGCTAGTATAGCCACAGCCTCAGCTGTGAATATACTTGTGCTAGAATTGATCTTATAACCAATACCAGAATTTAATAGCTGATCAAAAAAAGCAAACGAAACTGCAGATTCAGTTTTGGACCCATCAGTATATATGAATCTGTGATTGGAAAATTCTGTCAATTTACTGCTAACTTCCTCTTTAGTGGTTAATTTGTGATCAATAATGATGATAGTTTCAAGAAATTTACTGTTGAAGTCTCCCTGATAGCATGGAAGAAGCGAGGATCTATAGATTTTGAGATTATCAAGAAAATCCATAAATTGAGTAAAGCCCTGAAGTAGATAAAGAGAGGAACGGTTTGAGTGTGCAGGAGAACTTTGCAAGTTCAAGAACAGGTGATTATTATTTTTAGAGTACAATTTCAATAAAAACCTTTCTTTCAAATAAGAAAATCTGATACTTAAAGGAGGAAGTTTACATTCAACTTGCATGGTATTAATTGGGGTACTTTTAAATGCTCCAGTAATAATTCTAAGGCTTTTATTTTGTATTTTGTCCAAGATGTCTACCAATTTACTGTTACCAGCAAAACATAGAAAACCATATTCAAAATGACTTCTAATCAAAGATTTGTATAGAAGCAACAATGTTTTAGGATCGGCTCCCCAGGATGTTCTACACAATGATTTCAAAATATTGAAAGCTCTATTAGCTCTTGAAGTAACTAATTCTACATATTTTTTCCAAGATACATTTTGAGTAAAGGTGACACCTAAAAACTTGGCTTCGTGAGAAATAGGAATTGAAACCTTATTATACAATACATCTGGTATGATATGACCAGTTTTACCAAAAACAACTAACTTAGATTTTAAAGCATTTATATCAAGATTTAAATAGGAAAAATATGTACACAACCCTTCTAAAGACTTATTGAGACTATTTATAATATTTGCAATATTTTTTCCAGATGCATAAACAACCAAATCATCAGCAAATTGAAGATTTTTTACTTCTGATCCAAGAATCAGATTTAAACGCCTAATATACAGAATAAAAATTAAAGGAGACAGTATTCCACCTTGGCAAACTCCAACTGAAGAAAATCTTGGACCATGTAATTTGCCATTGTACTTAACATGAACTTGCCTTTCAGTCAAGAATTTATGTACCCAGTGAACTATTTTATTTGGCACTCCAACAGAAAGCAATTCAGAACAAAGAATATTAACATTAACACTATTAAAAGCTCCAGCAACATCAAAGAACACTGATATTAAAAAATCCCCATTATTTAAGCTATTTTGAATATCAAGCTGTAACTGACATATACTTTCACGAGCTGACATTCCCCTCCTAAAGCCAAATTGATTAGCAGGTAAAATATTATTATGTTCCACATAAAACTCTAGTCTTTGTTTTAATAATTGCTCAAATATTTTTCCAACACAAGATGTTAAAGCAATAGGACGATAAGAATCTGCATTCAATCTATTTTTCCCTGGTTTTAATATGGGAACCAAACAATCCTGCTTCCATGGTTCAGGTATTTCATTACTAAGCCATAAATAACTAAATATTTCAAGGAGAATTCGAAAACCTGTGTCACTGAGTTTTTTTAACATTATGTAAGGGATACCATCCAACCCAAAAGCACTATCCTTTCTAGAAAAAATTGCAGACTTTAACTCTTGTATTGAAAAAGGATTAACTAAAAAGCTATTTGCAGAATTTGTTTTACTAAAAGGTGTTAAAATAGATCTATCATTTACATTGTCTGGAGTATATTTAAGTAGGAATTCTTGAACCCAACTATCATCACTATTGTTAATGGAAAATGTTTTATTGAACCTTCTCATATAATTCCAGATTCTCGACAGAGGAGTACATCTGTTAAATGAGTTGCATAATTCAATCCAGCTATTAGATCTTTCAGTTTTTAAAGTGAGTTTTTTGAGAGCCTGTAGTCGTTTGAACTCTATATATGTAGCATCTGAAGGATTATGTTTAAAATTTAAATACGCAGACTTCGATTTTTCAACTGCTTCAGAACATTTTTTATTCCACCAAGGAAGAGGAGAGGTTCTAATTGACTTCTTATGAACAAAACTATCTGTAGTCTGTGAAATGAACGAAGAACGATTCGGAAGAGACTTTGTAATTGCAGAATGCAATCTTTCACAAAACAGAGTGTAGGATTTTAAAGGAGCATAGTTTTGAACCTGGAAACTGGACAAATCTAAATCAACATTTTGTGTATACAATTTCCAATCTACCATTTTAAAGTTAGGGTAAATGGGCAGGTTTTTATTATTATTTGGAAGACCAATATTTACAACATTATTGACAAAAACTTTAATAATTACAGGGAGGTGATAACTGCCAAGTGGATCATCATGTACAGACCAATCACAAGAAAGTGCCAGTGATGAAGAAACTAAAGTGAGGTCTAAAGCATTTGGACGCCATGTTAAAGAACCAATTGTTGTCATTTCGCCATTATTCAATAAAACCAAGTTATTGCCCTCAACAATTTCCATGATATCGCGGCCTCTAGAGTTAATGGAATGACATCCCCAGGATGTGTGATGAGCATTAAAATCTCCAGCAAATATCATTGATTCAGGCACTGATTTAACTAATCTTTCAAATTTACATTTATTAAAAGATGGACTACAATTTGTTGGACAATAAAAACTAACAATACTTATTTCTTTATTATTTACAGTAATTCTTATACAAATATTTTGTAAAGAGCTGTCAGAATATGTATTAATTTTTTTGTAATTTATAGTGTTTTTAATTAAAATTGCTACACCATTGTGTTTGTTACCTATATCATTTCTTTCAATTTTATACCCTTTCAAGTTAAAAGTTTTAATAGGAGTTAACCAGGTCTCTGATATGATTGCTATATGTATATTATGATCTTGAAGAAAATGTGTAAGTAAGATCTTATTACTATTTAAACTTTGAGCGTTCCATTGAATAATGTTAAGATCCATTGGAAGAAGAGGAACTGTTTCTGAAGGTCTGCTGAAGAATTTCTCTTATTGATGCAGAATTAATCGGGTTATCCTTTTGATTTAAGACAATTTTTGTTAAAGCATTTGTAAGCATGTTCATGAAAAAATCGGATTTTGACAAATTTTGGATATGAGTTTCAATATTTCTCATTGTAATTTGCGGGAATGAAGTTTCTTTAAATAATTCAGAGTATTGCGTGGCTCGGGATTTAACTTTATTTTCTTCTATTTTCAGTTTCTTCTGAGGGCATGTGTTTGATATTGCTATATGGTTGCCACCACAATTGCAACACTTAGCGTTAGTAGGATCTTCTTTGCATAACTTAAAACTGTGGTTTAGTGAGCATATAGAGCAAACTTCAGCATTCTTACAGAATTTCGCGATGTGTCCAAACTTTAAACAGTGCAAACACTGTTTCACGGGAGGAACGTATACGCTTACCTCGTGTCTCCAGGAGTCGAGGTATACATATTGAGGTAGTTCAGTAGATGCGAAGGTCACGGCGACTGTCTGAGTGGGCTGGAACGTGACCGCTCCACCCTCATTTCGCACGCGACGCATGAAACGCCTGACTTGTATAATGTTTCTGGAACTGCCAATCAAAGTGAATATCCTGTTGTTCGATAACTCGGTAGGAACTGAGGTAAGAACCCCAGTCACCTCAGTGTCAATGGCCGGTATGGTGGCCTTTAGGGCCAGCTCATCTAACAGTTTTTTATTTTGTAGAAACACATTAGCGTTGTTGGACAAATCAAAAGTTATTCCTATTTTGAATTTATTGACTGATTTCAAATGCAGTATACCAGTAACGCAATATTTGCGAATGGCATGAGAAATAGCTAGTCTGTCTTTATCTGTGAAGTATTTATTTTCATCTTGATGAGAGAGGAAAACGATGTACTCTGATTTTTTGCTATTTTCAGGATATTTTCCAGAGTACCCCGGGACCTTAAATACTTCATATTTCCTGCTACAATCATCTTCTTCAGAATCAGAACTTCTTCTTAACGATGAGTCGTCAGGAGGATCTTTTTTGCGTTTTTTCACTCCACCCATCTTGTACCAATATCTATCTACACTTTACCAGTCCTTGTGATATCAATTCAAATATTGAAACACAAAAATTTGCAAGTTTTAAAATTTTTCAACAAATTAATTAAATTTAGGCGCCTTTCACTTTCGAGGTTCCCGCGCAAAAAAAAACTTGACATTGGCAGAATCATTATGCTGTAGAAGCACGAATGGAGCCATAAAGAAAAAAAAAAAAAAAAAAGCAACAAGAATGACAGTGACAAAGCAAGACAAAAGTTATCGTGTTCTATATGAGCTGTTTAAGTTTTTATGATTATGGGGGTAAGTCAGGTATAAGCTAGGTATGCATCTTTATTGAATACCAATAAACGCAGTTTAATGTTGTACTTACTTAACCTGTGAATTAGAGAGAAAGCTGTCGTACGTTTGTTTCCTGAAACAGCTTGACTGAATGTGAAGTACAGTCAACAGCACATCAGGTTACCCCATTTCCGTTTTTTCTCTCGCTCTTGCCAAATGACATTTGTTCGCGATAGAGCAAGGAGGACTGAACGGAAATGGGTAGCGTGATGTGCCGGCCACCGTACCTATAGTCAATCTAAGAAACATACCTAATAATGATATTAAGACGATTTATTTACCTAATCATCATAATTTTATTGTACCTACTTTTTTCTGTTTTACTCGTCTTTGCTTTTAGCGTATTGTTTGAAGAAAGTTTTCATAATGTTCTAGTGAAATGTTCAGAAAACTTACTTAAATTTTTATCGTGCCGGTATCGATATTTTAAGCAACACTCCGACTGTATTTTTTTTGTGCAGTCTGTGCTGTCTGTTGTGTAATCTGTTCCTTCTGACAGCGAAGCGTGCCCTCTTCCGCCCGACCCTCCTCCCGTGTGCGCCGCGCCGAATCACCGAATGTCAGCACGGCCGGTTTTCTTCCTTTAAAAAATAATAGCATTAAGGTTAAGCTTGTCTATGGATGCTTTTATAGAAAATGGCAGCTTCCCCTCCTCCCGCGGATGATGAGGTTTCTAGTCTAAGGATTGTCTTTGGTTTGTAACCTAGGTTACGCTTTTGTTGATTGTCATTTGTGTCAAGTATTGTCAGGTTGGTTTTTATTTCATTGTGTCAACAATATTTTTTTCAGAAAATATAAATGCTTAAAAGAAAATAAACTTACCTACCCATCAGAAAATGCGGTAAGATTGTTTGGAAACATAATTGTAGAAGACAATCAAGTTTTGGAAAATAGCCCACATCAACAGGGTTTAATAAAAGTGTTGAAACATCAAATTCAGTCCAAGCATTCATCAGCATTCATATGATTCTTTGGGTTGTAAGCAACACAAAAGTGTAGTTGCGAAAAGCTGTTTTGATTTAACTCTGCGATTAACTGTGTTCAATTGGTGCAACATTATAAACAAAAATCTCAAGGTACGGATGTTTGTAGATTGGAAAAGACGATTTTGCCCTGTATGCAGCGTAAAGCATTTACTAAATATTAAACAAAATTAAGAAATAAAAGGCATACTAAGTGAAAATTGTTTAATTTATACCCAATTTATATTTCCAAAGAAAACAAGCAGAATTTAGGTAGGTACCTACCTATAATATACCGTACCGTTATAAATCAACAAATATATACAAAAAGGTTTTTTTTTTGTTAAACCTTTTTGTATATATTTGTGGATTTATAACGTTAACATCGTTGCCGCATTATGAAAAAACAATTAAAACAAAAAAAGCTGTCAAAATCTTTACATGCGGAAATCTCTATGGATCCTAAGGCGAGTTTTTTGCTACGGAAGTTACCCGTCTGAACCTGTTCCCTATCTAGTTTGTGAATGTCAGTTTTTGAAGAGTCAGCGGTCTGTCTGCTCGTGCTCGTGTGTTTGCCGAACACAAAATTTCCAATTCCATTTGTGCCGGGTGTCTGAGAAAAGTACAAATTCGCATTTAAATAGTTGTTTATTATCTAAGTAAGGTTTGAAAAATCTTTACAATGTTGGTGAAGTGTATTTTATTCGTGTTTCTGATCGGTGAGTAACTTTATTTTATTTAGTTCTCGGCGTGTTTCAAATTAAAATATTTTTCGACTAACCCCTTGAACCGTGGTGTATTTATACCCTCTGACTGGTTCGGTAATCAAAGATTACTTAACAATATCTCCAAATAAACCGAAATTACTAGTTTTTCGACTCACTGGTCGGTGGAACCAGAAACCTAGTTACACACTTGTTAATATTCAAATTTCCGTTTTAATTGCAAGCTATTGATGTTGACACACGTTGTTGTTTAGGTTTTTCGATGAATTATGATTATGTAGGTACGTACTGACCTTTGAACCTCTGCCTCTTGAGGTGCCCTAGTGTTTTTTTATTGAATTTATTTTATGCAATTGATGACACTTCCATTAAATAAATCAATTTATCCTTTTTGGTCAGTTTTAGTATATAAAAAATTCGCTAAAGATGGACAGATTGGATGAGGCCTCCATTGGTTCTAATTGTGGGACTGCCTTGAATTCATACACTTAGCATTCTTTAGCCTGTTTTAAAATATAGGAGTCCTCCAACTGTCTCCATCCTGTCCTGTTCCTTTCCAGTCTTCCCCAACATGGCCCAACAATCTCCTAGACTTGATCTCCCCAGTACACTGAAAGACAAAAACCTACATCAGACTATTCACAACAACAAAGTATGTGTGATAAAACTGTATGTAAAATGTAATCACGAATCACAATGCCTGTGGTCACAAAAAATATTTAAATGTAACTAACATTTTCCTGCAATTTGGCTTATCTAAAAATTTTTCAAAGGTTTAAATCATTATTTCGGCCATTACCAAAATTAGCTGTGTATTATCTTATCTTATGATTCAATAATGTAATTACTGTCTATTTGTTGTTGTTAATAATGAAATGGGACATTTGTTAATAACTATTTGGGCTACACATGCTCAGCATGTTATGGAGCATGCTATGCTTGGAGTTTCTTAGGAGAATAAATAGGAGATAAAATTGTCTGGGGGACAACTGGAGTCACCAACTTGTATATGCAGCAAGCTAAAGTGGATGTTGGAGCAGACAAGTTCTTGTGTAGGTTAGCATACCCAATGTGGAACACCCTCCAGCCAGATGGACCGATAAACCAAGCATTTTGGCTGAGTTGTGGTGCACCTTGTGAGAGGCCAATGTGGAGCAGTAGATTCCAACAGGCTGATGATTATGATGATACGGATATCTGGCAGTCTATTTAGGTAGCCACATCAGAGTACAGACTGAATGAAAGTGTCATTGCATTTGACAGAATTGGAAACAATTAGGTACAAACAATTCAGTAAAACCTAGTAGTACCTAGTTTCATCTTAATCGAAAGTCAAATATTTGCAAAAATGTTTCTTTCTAGTGTTTAAGGTATATACCTAACAACAAACCTGGCTGCCAGGTAAATATACCAGAAAAAAACGACCGGTCTGTTAATGATCTCGGTTGCACAGTGGTTAGTGCAGTCGCCTGGTTTGCGAAAGATGCGGGTTAGATTCTCGCCTGACTAAATGTCTTTTTCTGGTTTTCCTATCTTTAATTCAGTAAAAGTCTGTAAATAAAGGATATTACAGGAACAATATCTGTCCACCACCAATTGCACCAAATGTAATGCGCCAATTAAATAATAAATAAATGATTTCCTTCAGACATCTGTGGCAAACATTTACTTTGTGTTCCAGGGGCTGCCAGGGCACAATCAGAGTTTGCCATACCGGAGAACTTTACGTTACCTCCAGAGCTAGAGGGCAAGATTGATCCGGACCAGCTCAAAGGTCTGCAGAATCAGACATTGCCAGTGGTAAAGAAGAAATGCGAAGAAAATGGAGGGCCCAGTGCTTATGAAAATGCACAGGTAGGTTGATTTAGTAAACATCTGGTTTGATCATTCATCATCATTTCTACAAATGTTATTGTTATAATTAGAAGGTATTTTTATGAAATTTCAAATTATTTGAACTACCTAGCTTTGTCAAGTTATTTGAACTAAAATTGCATCAATGTTTTTATAGAATTACTCAATGATAATCCACTAAAAGGAACAGCCTGAGTATTTTTGCATTGGGAGCTTTGGTTGTTGTATTATAGTCAGTGGGTACCGTACCTGTTGGAAAAGCAAATTTCCTGCAAATTCGACTCAAAATCCATACCATCACGTCTTATTCTTATTGGATAGGCAAATAAACATTTTTACAATTGCGACACTATTGACACACATCTTGCGCTTCTTCCACTCATTTTTATTGATATTGATTAATCCTTTCATACAATAAGTTCGTCGGTTCAAGGTACCCTTGACCTCCTGCCCTTTTTGAGTACATATTGAACTGGTCTGAGGAACGGAAGGAATGATGGCTTAACACTTAGGGACTCGCGCCTTAATTTGTAACACTAACACTCGCTACCGGGTACAGCGGACCCATTATGATATCACGTGTTTATTTCTAAACTTCTCAATAAAATTGGTTGTTATTTTTTATTATCGTTAATTATGTTTAAATGAAAGACATCTATATAATAGAAAAACGAATATTTATTGTTTTTACTTAATCATTAATCCGTACAAAAATAGAAGGAATTTTGGCTTAGTTTTATGACTTAACTTTGACCAATAACTATTTATTGGTCAAAGTTTAATTTATAAATTCTGTAACTATCTATTTTAAACAAAATCTTTTACACCTTATTATACAACTAGAATGTATCTACCAACACAAAATAACAACGAGAGATCAATCATCATAGGAACAAGTAAAATCAACTTTGAAAATCAACAAATTTTAGATTATCTTCTTTGGGATAAAATCACTTTTAAACATTGTTTCTCTGTTTCATGTGTTCTCCACAAATTGGTATATTACATGTTGCGCAAAAAACCTTGGTTTTCCTATCTTTCTTCCAGTTATAACCCGCAACGCACTTTTCGTCCACTTGTTGGTAGGAGTGCGTAGGATGCTGCAGATGGTTCTACTTCTGGGACCTATTATGTTTCGGATACGGATTTTTGTTCATGTTATCTCAAAGGCCGATTTTTCGCCATTTTCTACGAAATAAAGTTCCAAAAAAATAAACAAACAGAAATAATTTGATGGAAAAAACACTAACGTATTTAGTCGCTACCGGGTCCAGCGGACCTATACGCACCTTTCACGTCCGTAGCACTCACATGCAGCGCGCAAACTGACGACTTAGACCGCTATCTACCGCGCCATACTATGGTCAAAAGGTACTAAGAGCGGCAGCGTCGCAAACTTCATATTTTTTAAGTTATTCAACAAAATACAAGGGACTGGGTCCACTGGACCCAGTAGCGAGTCCTTAAGTGTTAAATTGGTTGGAAATAGTTGTAATAGGTTTACAATGGGTGCAAGGGCACGTATAGATACTAGTAAAACACACGAAAATAGTTTGAAAAAGATAGACTATTGTAACAATAAAACAATTTACACAATAACTTAGGCATTCAATTTTGACGACTTTAGCGCTAAAATCGATCACATCCAGACAACCATCAGGTAGAGGAGCAGGAAAAGGAAAGTCAATTTATTCATTTTAAATCTGCAACCATATTTAACACGTAAATTTTTAGTTTGCACACAAACTCTACGTGTTAACTAGTAAGTACTTAGTAAATGCTAAGTGGTAGTATAAACAAATTTCTGACATCTTGCAATTACGAGCCACTGATGGACATCGAATGAACCCAAATGGTTTGTCCTTCACTGACCGAACGACCGAACCCACGACCTTACCGCTATAAAAAGGATCTCTACCCGTTCCACCAACAGGCCAGTCAAATAAATAAAAAGCTTTGTTATTATAAGGATGTGCTGGAGGCTATACTTAGTCGTTTAGTATTATTAATATGAAATTATTTGTAGCCGATCCATATTTTTTTAATCCTTCATAGTGTACATAATAAACATAATGTTACAAACACAATTTAAATGCTTCGCAATTAGGCATTTCCTGATGTGATTACAACTTACGTTCATTCGTTTTTAATCACCATTTTAGGGAACATTTAAAACTCGTACCTATTTACCCTTCAGTTGGAATGACTCATACAGGGTGATACACTCAACGTGTCCAAAAAGGGGAATTTCGTGACTAAATAACGCTGAAACTGCTATGACTGTTCGTTTTACGCGTTTGGAAATTCTGAAGGGATCAAAAATCCATAATGTGCGATATGACCAAATACTTTGGCTGGATGTTAAAAATCAAAACCAAATTCTTTTTCAAAAATTACTAGTGGCTGTGCTATCTTGATTGTTTTTGCGATGTCCTAAATTGTTGAACTTCTTTACTTTCTTTCTTTGCCAAAATCATTTCAATAACATCATTCCGTTTTAGTAATCTCGAAGTTTGAATTGGGATTTCCGAATTACAAATTAGTCTAATTGTTTCCCTCATTAGGGGATTAATTCTATATGCCTCATTTAACTAAGTCATCTCGATGATCTCGATATCAATAGGAAGCTAATTTTGTATTTTGCACAGACAACTCGATATTTTGATCAGTTTATCCTGAACGCTCGTAAAGGCTAATGCATTGGCTGAATGCGAAGTCACTTCCCAATAAAATAAGGATGTACCTACGACCAATTTTCGTTTGGAGGGCACTATTGTCATTCTTATCAACGAAACGGAAGCCAAGCAAATAAAATTTGTCTGCCTTTTATTATGTTATAAATAATTATAACTCAAGATAATGCAATTTTTATAAGCAGATACACATGAACACGTGCATGTCCGCTCTGTTAGGTGAGTCGCGATTTTTGCAATTCAATGTTGTTCTGAATCAGTTTTCGTCGTTAAAAATTCCACATAAATAGTTACCTGGGTGTGAAAGGTAACATTGGATGGTATTAGTATTGTTGATATATTAGTTATTATTAGTTTAGTGGCCAATAAATTGTATTTCTTTCTGATACCTACCTATGTTCCCTAAATAAATCTACGGAAAGAGATTTACCGCT
Source organism: Udea ferrugalis (assembly GCA_950022985.1). Taxonomy (NCBI): domain Eukaryota; kingdom Metazoa; phylum Arthropoda; class Insecta; order Lepidoptera; family Crambidae; genus Udea; species Udea ferrugalis. Next base: position 5,187,724 of record OX465521.1, read on the forward strand.
TCATTCGTAAACTAGCGACCCGCCCGGCTTTGAACGGGTGCAATGAGATGTTATTATACACATAAACCTTACTCTTCAATCACTGTATCTATTAATATGCGAACATACCGAACATAGGACATAGGGACAGAGAAAGCGACTTTGTTTTAAACTATGTACCTACTTAGTGAAGCTAAAACAGTGTTGTAGCATTTATTTAGCGATTCAAGTGTCCTGTCACTCACTTAAATATTGACATAAAAATGAAAGAGACGTCTTTAAGTAATAGTGGGTTAGGTAATTCAGCACTTGATATTTTTATATGTTTGTCCTGTACACCGGTGTTAAGGTTGCAATGGCCGAATGTGAAGTAATTACCCAATAAAATAAGGATATTATCCGTCAGGCGTACGAAGCAATTTTCGTTTGAAGGGCAGCATTGTCATCTTTGTCAACGGGACGGAAGCCGAACAAATAAAAATTGTCGGCCTGTTACAATGTTAAAAATATAAATCTGGATCCTGCATTTTTCATAAGATAATACATATGCAGATACACGTGCAGACAAGTAGTGATCTTTGCAAGTCAATTTTATCTGGTCACTTCGTTAAAATTCAACATAGAAACTATGTCATAGAAGATGAGTATCTTCAGCCGGTAATCTAATCGAACCTGTTTTTTTTTAAAACTCTGTATCTTTGTGCAATCCCTTAGTGTCGCTCACGCAAACATCTATAGTCAGAAGCACACCGATTGTTGCCGTCCTTGGCTAACGAAACATTCAGAAGCCCACATTTCGTCAAGCTTTGATCGAAACGTGGTAACCCAAGCAGCAACCAAGCGTAATGAACACCTAGAAAGCAGCCAATATGGCACTTAACGCTGTTTAACTGCTGTATAAGAACGTTGAAAAGACATTTTAGTGTTATAATGTCGGTTTGGGAGTAATTATTCAGCTCTAACAGTATCAAGTCTGTATAAAGGAGGCAATGTACGCTTAAAGTAGTAAATTAGTGTATGATAACGTTCATGTACAGCTTTAAGTTTCCTGTAACGCTTCAATCCTCATTTTAGTATTAATGCTGTACAACAGCTGCATTTTGCATACCGTCACTTACTTAATACAGCTTAGAGCTGTATTATGGTGGTCCTCAAATCTTATGTCTGTATTATGAAGTAGGAAAACTCTCTTCTACAGCTTCTTTTTATGGTGTAATGGTACACTTTTTTACAGACTATAGCTGTATATTTTCTGTCTGTGAGAGTAATAAACAGCAATAATAATAAATGACGCCTTTAGTACAGCCTCATTCTGCATAAGTGACAGAGTCGCCATTTCGAATTGTTGTGCATTGTATGCTATATTTTGTGATTGTTTTATAAATATGTGGCAAAAGCAAAAAAGACTTGGCACTATTAGAAGGAAGATTAAACAGGAATATTTAAATATTACAAATTATCAACTAAATATTGCAACAGATTAGATCTCCTACAGTCAAGTGTCAAAACCGTCGACATCTAATGAAAGAGGTTCCGTAGAAAATATTGTGAATGATCATAGTTATATCGCTAGTTAATAAACAACATAATTATGTTGACCCCGTTTATTTTGTGTTAAATAAAAAAAATAATACAGTTGTAACTTAATAGTTTTCGCTTCTGCAGTTGATGACGACATTTCATCATGCAGCAGTTCAAGTGACGGTGAAAGTGAATATGAAGAAAAAATATTATATTAATATTATTTCGCCAACAACTACAGAATTGGGCCAGGGAAAGAAAGATAAGTAGGATTGAATGATTTGGTTATTCAATGATAAATTAAAATAATGAAATATATGGGTACTTCATTTAATGAGGTTTTTTATACAATTTTAAAATTAGAATGAAATGCTATTTTTCTTGTAAAAAAATACAATTTTAAGTTGAGTTGATGACCAAAATTGAGATAGATATATGGGCGTTAGAGTATTGTGAGTCTGGGCTTTTGTGGGCTTCCCCACAAGAAGCGACGCGGGGTATTTCCACGTCACGCCCAAGAGTGGGCTATCTTAGTCCACGCGTGGGCTTATGTGGACTTCACCAGAAGTGACAATACATAAGTTTCCACATCACGCCCAAGAGTCGTCCATCATAGTCCACACGTGGGCTTGAGTGGACTCCACCAGAAACGACGAAGTTCCACGTCGCGCCCGATACTAGTTGCATTAAATCGATAGTCATAATAATTGCAGATTTTGTTTTGAAATGTTGCGCATCTCTAATTGCAGGCATCCAGTTTTTTGGCCATTTCTAAATGCTATTTGTTTCCCATAAACTGGTTACAATGGAAAGTGAACTTTTCCCTTTCTCCACTGTCTCCACAATCTCGAAAGGCATTTTTCCTGAAAAATAAATAAATATGTAAGTGCTATTAGCTATTACCAAAGGGTTAATTTCTCATTTTTTCGAAGATCTCTCAGCGCATTTTGGTTTTTTACTTAATATTACGTATCCCTAAAAAGAGTTACAGGTTATGTTCGAAACACTGCTATGCAGCATTAGTAGTAAATTTATTCGTTTATACAGCCCATTAACAGCTAAAAGCTGCATACAAGTATACATTACTTACATAGTACAGCCATTGGTGCTATAAAACCATCAAAATAGAATTCAGGCTGCTTAGCAAATTGTCGCCATTTTATCAATTACAAATCGAAGATTACGAACATGAGTACATAAAAAATAGACTAATGATTTTATGTTAATCAATATTTTCAGTTTGTCCAATAACCTGCTATGCACCTATGTCCATTAATTCTAACATTTTTAACTTCTAACCTATAAAAACTATATTTACTTACCTTATTTAATATCTCTTCCTTGGTTTTTTAGCTGGCGCGTTTATTTTTTATCACAAAACATATATATCTTCACAATAAATTCACTTTTGCACGATAATGAACTGTATCCTGCGCCTATCGAACATGCAAATCTTTTATCACAATAAGCATTTAAATAAATGTCACTTTGATCAATCTGTTAAATATAAAACGCCATCTTTAAAATATCGTCTTCATTTCGTTTTATTCTTTTGCAACTCAGTTCAACAGACTTTTTACAGCGTAAAACTTGACAAGTGAGTTACAATGTAGTAATTGGAGTGTATTAGTTTCGTCGTACACCATAGTTCAGCCGCAAAACAGCTAATATGCAGCCTATTTTATGCTTATACAGCTTCTATACAGCTAATATGCAGCAAAAGGCAGTATAATTTGTGCCCATTTTGGAGGTATAAGGGCTGTTTAAGCGCTTATACAGCCTTTATGCAGAAAAGAAATACAGCCTTACGAGTAAAACCGAACTTTAATACAGCTGTTATACAGCTTGTGATACTGCTTGGGAAGGGGCGAGCCGCAGTTGAGTTAGCAGCAAATTGTAAGATGAACTTAAAGCCGGTCCGCTTCCGGTTCCGGTCAGAATCGAACTCGGGACCACACGAGTGCCACCAAGCAGGAGTGTTAGACGCTCTTGCTCGGTCGCTTATGGATAAAAATCTGTGAAGTTATTTTTAATGGCAAACTAAAGGCAAGGGCTGTATAAGCGAGTTGAAATATGACGCAACTTTCCTCTGAAAATGGCATTCTATTTAACAACTGTATTTCAGGGTTGGTCGAACAATGAAATTGTAGGTTGCGTAATTCGAGGAAGGATAATAATTTGTTGTTTCACAATATTTCTTGGCGTTTCTAATTGTAGGCAGCAACCTAATAATTCTTGATCTGGTACATACGGCAACAAGGCAACTGGCCTATGACCAAAGATCTATATTCGCATTCGCAATTTCAGCGCAATAAAGTTAATTTACCAACAAAATTTGTATGGGCTGAGTGTGGCTTATATTTTCATCATTATCATATTTTTCGCTTTTTTTTCAATTTATCATAAATTCACACGCAATGTTGTAAGCAGAGCTTGCTCTGTGGGTGTCATTCATACATAGAAAAAACACATTCACACCCAGGCGCAGAACATTCGCGTTTTTTCATATAAAATGGAATTAAACCTATTCTCAGTGCTGAAGGCAGGAAGTTATTAGTTTTTCAATCAAACACATTAGATAGATAGATAGATATTCTTTATTGCACACGAAAACAACAGAAAATCAACAACAAAGAAACACAGATTGACGATAATGTACAATTTACACACATTGTACATAGTATCTGCCGAAAAATTCCATTAACCCACATACACGGCCACTAGAGAAAGATTTGATATCGCCGGATCATCACTTGTGATTATGACCACCAAATTCGCCCGACTAAGTAAAAATATAATTTTTTGGTTCAGTTGTTAGTGTTTTTTTTTTAATTTGGGATTGAAATGGAAGGTCCGAGTTGTCAAAAGAATAATATTTTGCATGAAAATGAATTATTATGTGTCCTATTAATGTTATGATTTATTTAATTAAGTACAAGCTTGAAGGTTATTTAGCTAATTGGATATAAATAACCGTTATCGACGCCCTGATTAGCGGATCCGTTTGCTTTGATAAAAGTATTTAACTCGCAGATAAGATGAATTTGTGAAGGGATCAAAAATGTGACTTATCTCTGGCGTAATGTTCTCTTCTGACTATTGGCTAATAGTAAATTAGGTTGGTGTGGTTACAAACCTCACTCATACATTCATGATTTTGTTTCTATATGCTATGAAATGAAATGATATTAATTTCACACAAAATAGTGTACAGTCAACAGCAAATCAGGTTACCCTATTTCCGTTTTTTCTCTCGCTCTTGCCAAATGTCAATCCTTTGCAATAGAGCAAGGAGGACTGACCGGAAATGGGTAGCGTGATGTGCTGGCCACCGTACATGAGGTCTTAATAACTAAAGTTGGTTCTAACTATTTTACCCAGAACTGAGCATGTGAAAATGACATAATTTGCTTGCATAACTATAATATTAATAATTAACAATTTTACAAAAAGGTAGGTATATGTCCGTGAAATAAATTTAAAAAAAAATTACACAAATCAAGAGTTATTATAAATTAAAAAGTCATTAATGGAATAATAATTTTGTAGTGCTATTGATTTATTCGACGAGGGTTAATGAAACGGTGGGGTGGGAAGGCTCACTTAGAATCCAGACAAACCGTAATGAATAGTGCAAAATGTAATTTTAGTCCCCAAAATAAGCAAAGCTCGTAATATAGGAACTTTACAAAACGGATAAACAAACATACTTACTTGAATACGGTTTTTTTTTCAATACATCCAAAGAAACTACCCAGACCAGGACAACGTCTTTGCGTGTTATTTTATAGGTAACAACAATATATCATACCATAGTGAACACCTTTCTTCGTAATTTAATAAATATAATATTTTGACCATAGATTCTGTTTACCCCGATAGAAAAACATGAAGGTAAGCGTCAGCAATGTTGCCAGTTGTCCTGATTTCGAGATGGCCCCGTCCTAATAACTCTTGATTTGATCCTTTCACACACATTCATGTTGTGACAACACTTTCGTGTTGTTTTCTGATCACTTTGTTTTTGATAATATCACTTAAAATTATTGTAATATTTGCTTGTTAATAACCCTTCTTCTTATGGACAGTAAGTATCTTAGTTCATTTTTTATATTAGCTTAGAGCGCTTGTTTTCATGATCAACATGTAAAAATGTCTGATTGCGACGAATCATTACAACCGGGTAATTAAGTCGTGGCATGTTTATTTTTTCTTTGCCTTTAATAAACAGACAATAGACAATACAGCAAGGCAAGGAGGTCGCTCTTAGTTGACCCTGCGTTAAACTGTCGTTAAAGTTATATTTACATAAATATAATTATAACTGGATTCACTTGTTACTTGGTAGTGACTGTGTTGCTTGCACGTCGCTTGGTCGTAGGTTCGAAACCCATCTAAGACAAACATTTGTCTACAGAACATTAATGTTTTGTTGTATTTTTCTTGTGTCAGCTGTTTAAGGTGCCGTTCCTGTGCAAAAGACACTAGACAACTGATATCTTACCTAAATACTTGTTTAGTTATTTTATCCCCTTGAGTGTCGGAGACGAAACATGGGCTGATTCAGATCATCAGGAAATTGGTGCCGTTCCAAGCTGCAAATTTAGGCTTAGTATAATTATGTCTTTCGCGCTAAAAAAACCATTTAGGCCATTTGAATTTTGCCATTTTTTTGGCATTTGCGCCATTTTGGCGCCAAATAATGACGTGCAACGATCTACCGTAATTTTAGGAAGATTCGGCGATAACGCGCCTGACAGCTCCACCGTAACAACCAAGCGATCTCTGGCCTATGCCAGATAGTAGCCAACTTACTACTATATTCCTTTACCGTGCCAATAGCCTCATCTTGAAATGCGTTTTCCGTGACTTGAACTTAAAAGTAGTTACTGTCCGAAGGTACAAAGTCAAACGGAGTCATTATGTACCTGACCTTAGTTTTTACCTTGCGGAAAAGGTAATAAGTGTCATGTACCTATAATGGCACGGATGCTGCGGTTCTTGTTTCATTCGAGTGTCGCATCTCATCTCTAGTAATTTAAATCTCAGTTCCTTGTTGAAGGTATTACTTACTCGGTCTGTGATAGCGTAACCGTTTTCGTTCTAAACTCATAATATTCAACTGCTTACATGCAAATAGTGGTACAGGTCGTGCATAATACTCCGCTGATGGGTGATGACCTTAAAACCTAAGAAAAAAGTATGATTAAAATGTAGACTTCTTCTAGTTGTACCTACCTAGATTTTGATAACAAGTCTATAGAAAAAAAACAATAAGTGTTTTCCGCAAAACAATCCTACAAACTCACTATCCTAGTTATTCTGTAATTGGAGTAAAAAATAAGTGGATCACTATATTATAAAGTTTATCCATTGGTATAAGGTGGTGATGGTAATAATGATAAATATACCTACGATATAATTAATTTTCGATGTTATTTTCATCTTGAGAGATAAAGCAAAGCTAGGCTTGTGGGCAATCTCCTTTCGCAGGTCAAAACAACATTCTGTATAGATGATGAATCGTTTAACAGTACAGGGTTCAAAAGTAACTGACAGTTCGTGCTTGCCTATTGTATTGTCTATCGTGTCTGGTATAGGTGTAAAATTAAAAGAAAACCATGAGCTAAGCATTAACATTCACATAATAGTCATGTTTATTTTACGACAGTCGACTTGGTGGGAAATATTACCACGGTAAACAGAGAACAGTAAAATATCCACATATAAACGTGCCGCTCTCGGAATGGTCGGCACGCGATTTCACGCACACGCTGGCATAAAATATGGAGGAATAGGGTGGCGGCAGTGCGTACGGGCTGTGCCGCGAGTCTGTGAGCACGCGAGGCTAATAACTCGGCGGGCGGCCTTAGATAACCTACTGTTATGTTTACTGTGATATTACTAACAGTCATTGTTAGGCTGTCGTGGCATCAGGACAGCCTATATTTACTAAATACGATATGCCTACGTACAGCATCATCAAAATAATTGTGCGCATACTTACTGGTCTAAATTATCGGAAGTATTTAAGTCAAATTCTAAGGCATTTATTTCATATAGATTTAATCATAAGTCATCGTCGTATGACAAGTCGAGAGTTGAAACACAATGAAAAAAAATTCGGTATATGTCACGTTAAGAAAAACAATCTCATACTAACTCTTGATCAATCAAAACTTTGTTTGTTAAACCTGTTTAAGGTTTTGGTGACTCTTCGAAAGATATACGACTCTGTCATTGTAGTACTACAATAGCTTTTGTCCAACCATCAATACCTTTTTGACCACTCTATTAGAACACATAATTTTTATGCTGACTGTACACAAGTCTGTTATTGAACCGTATAATAAACTTTTCAATATTCAGCTGTCTGTTGACATGTCACGTTCCACTATTAATTAGCATTTTTTTTACCTCAAAAGGTAGAATCAAGTGGTTCAATATCCTTAACAAAAATAACTGTTATGTTACCTTTTATTTCATACACAATAAAAAACTAACTTACTTACCAACAGCTTAGTATGTATACTGAGAATCTAGCCGAAGATAAGACTAACTGACTGAACGATAAGAATGCCATTTAGAAGTCCCGATTTGAAAATAAATCTTTAATTATTTTAACCAACCAACTGACTTTTAAACGACGAGAGTTTAGGAAAGGATTAAGGAGCTGTTTAGCAAAAAAAAAGCATTAGGCACGAGCAAGGTAAAAAAAGATAATGGGTAGCCAGATGAGCCGTTGTACAGTCAAGTAACTAAGTAGACTAATTGAATCCTAAACCGAACTTTGTCACCTCACTATGAGACCTAAATTCTTTCATCAATGAACCTTTGACCATAGCTCACGCCATCGCTTGGTATGCACGCTGCTCGGGCGCCTGTATTACGGCCCATTTAGGTTGCGCTGATTAGATATCCATTATAATGTTTGAACTTTGACACTGTCGAGTAATTGCCCTCAGTCGTTTCCTCTTGCTGTCTTGCTCTCACCTTTGTATTTGCGGATGTAAATAACGTTGTTTAGAACAACTTTGTGGAAAAACAGAACGTACAGTTAATCACAGTTAGAGCGTATCAACTGTGGTACTCGTATCAATCAACGCATCATAATTACATTTGACTCTACCAGGAGCAAAATAATGCGTTAAATTAGTGAAACTCCTGGAGTTACGCTTGGCTTTGGCTGCGGTAACCGCTTGAATGAGTGGCAGACTTTGGGCGAACTTTACTGCTCCAGTCGTTGTATAAAAACAAAAACTGTCTGATTAATAAGTATAAAGGCACGTGAACAGGACTCGTAGGAATCGTGCGCTTATCAGAGTTTTGGGAATCCATTGCGAATTGGTGCGAATTGATAGAAAATACTTGACAGATAGGCGTGGGTTATCGGGCGAGGAAAACTACATGACACTTCACTTTTAATCTAGTATTATTTTCACCAATCTGCGAAATACAATTGCGATCACTTTCACAGTATCTTAATTAGTCAAAAATCAGCGACACTCCGCCGAACACGTAACGTAATGAAGCGATGCAGTTTGATTTCAAAAGGCCAACCGCTGGTCCGCCTTCCTTCAATCACTCGCTCCTGCTAGCGCTCGGTGTTGTGTCAGAGCGGTCCGAATCCTGGTATCGATCCGCTCTAAAATTACTGATGCGCCGTCACGGCCAGACTGACATTCGCACGTCCTCGTGCGACTCCTCGTGACAGCTCACCTCCTTCCCCGGTTAATCTGCAAGGACAAAATGAGTATCTGGTAGAACTACTCTTTTCCCGCTCGTCCATCACTGACGTATCACGATTCAGAGATTGCAAATTTTCCCACACCAACTACACGTACGCACACACACCACAACTTACTGAATTAGGCAACTCAAACAAGGCATTATCTCAACCAGTCACCATCTCCTATGGTGACAAACCACCTAACATCCTCACGATTACGTACTGCGCCTCTCATAGGCCTCGGTACCATCACCTCTCATAGGTCTCAACACTGTAGCGCCTCTCATAGGCCTCAGCGACGTGATCAGGAACATCGACCATTGTGAGCCAGTCCCTTAACCAGCCGCGATTTCCGCTTGTAGTCAGGCCCTCAGGACATCGGCCAGAATAAGCCAGTCCAATAGCCTACTACAAGGTTCTTTAAGTCAAGCAGCTCACCCTGTACACCACCGGTAAATTAAATAGAGACTAGAACAATTCAACACTTACAATAAATTACGTCTCTTCGTATTCAGAGGCAGAGCTGGCGGTAAAAGTTTGCGAACAATCAACAGAGACTTTATCACTATCATCATCAGACGAAACCCTCTCCCTCACTTCATGACTTTGACCCGCCGCCGTCTCGGCCTCCTCTTCATCATTGAATAGAGATGTAGCTATGTCAACTAAGCCTTCGAAGCCCCTGGGTACTGCGCGCAAGTTTTCGTGAGCGTACTTGTAAGTTCGGTTAGACCCATCAATATTCCGCAGTTCGTATCTGTCGTGCTCTAATGTTTTGACTATTACAAATGGACCCTTGAACTTCCGATTTAATTTAGTTTGATTACGCTCGCTTGATTTAATAAAGACGTAATCGCCAATGGAAAAGGGTTTTACAGTTGCGCGACCTCGATTAAAACGTTCTACCTCAGTGGAAGCTGCCTTCCTAATGTTTTCAGCTGCTATATTTCGAGCTTCATCTAAGTTCAGGCGTTCCTCTGGTTGTATTTCGGATGACAATTGGGCTATACCTAAGGACTGCGCGCGTATACCAAACATCAATTCTGTTGGAGTGTAACCTGTAATTCGTGATCGTGTGCTATTCAAAGCAAGCTGGACGTTGGGAAGTTCGTCACGCCATGTTTTATTTGGGTCATTTTCCACTATAGTGAGCAAGCTTTTTAGGGTGCGCATTACTCTCTCCACCTGACCGTTAGACCTACTGGACCCGGTGGCTATAAAATGGAGCTCAATGTTATGGTCAGCGCAGAACTGCTTAAAGTCTGCGCTTATGTAGCACCGACCTTGGTCTGCAATAATGCGTTTGGGTGAACCAAAAAGACAAACCGCTTTCCTTAGGGCTCTGACTGCACTAGCAGCGTCCAGAGAAGTAGTATGATCTAGAAGAACATATTTCGTAAAAGAATCGATTATAACCGAAGAGTATTCTTTCCTATCGCTCTTACCACTGAGCTTACCTGTGACGTCAATATGTATAGTGTGCCAAGGTGTAGCAGTTTTTGGGATAGGATGAAGTCGGACTTGTTGAGCCCCAGAAGAGCCTTTAGAGGCCTTGCAGATGATACACGAATTGACGAACAAGCGCACTTGCTTAGCCATTTGTGGGAACCAGTATTGCTCATACAATTTGTCCAAGGTCTTCTCGGTGCCAAGGTGCATGATTTCAGTATGCACATGATTTATTAATGTCCAAGTGAGAGATCTTGGAACGATTGGGAGCCAGAAGGTGTTCTTATTTCTTTAAATTTTTCTGTACAGTATACCCTGCCTAACATCGTATGTATGAGCCACTGCTTCTGGTAGTACTCCGTTGTCGTGTTTTGTAATCAAATCTAGGATCTCCCTATCACGCCTTTGCTCTACTGCTAGCCAGCCTTGATGCAACTCTATAAAGTGGATGTCTCTGATTTTTTTTTGTGTGTCATTTCTGCCTAAATTAGACGGACCGGGTGTAGGTTTACTTTCTAAGATAGGTAAATTCCTAGACAGATAATCTGCGTGTTCCATATTGGTCCCTTGCTTATGAATTATTTCAAAATCATAGGCCTGCAGAAATGCCCACCAGCGATGGACACGTGGAGTTAAATCAGTTTTAGATTTAGACGACTTCAAAGAATTACAGTCAGTAAAAACTTTAAAGTGTTGCCCGTACAGATAATGCCTGAAATTTTCGACTGCTCGAACAACTGCAAGAGTCTCTAATTCGTAAGAATGATATCTTGATTCCGTGTCAGTCGTTCGACGGCTGAAATATGATACTACGTGAGGCAGGTCATTTTTTCTTTGAATTAGTATTGCCCCATAACCCTCCGAACTTGCGTCTGTGTGAAGTTCTACTTGCACGTTAGGATCAAATATTGTTAGTACAGGTTCAGATGTCAGTACCTTAACAATTTTTTTGTGTATCACGTCATGAGCTTCAGTCCATTTTATTGGGCCCTTTAATTTTGTAAGCGGATAAAGAGGACCTACAATGCGTGTATAATTTGGTATAAACCGCCTAAAGTAGGATGAGAGACCTAAAAACTGTCTAACCTGCGTAGCTGTCTTTGGGGTGGGTGCGTTTGCTAAAGCCTGGATTTTCTTAGGGTTTGGGTTTACTTCACCACATTTTATGACATAACCCAGATAATCAACCTGGCTCTTCATAAATTTACATTTTTTGACGTTAAACGAAAATCCAGCCTCCGACAATGCTTTTAACGTGATGTCGAGCCGTTCTAGCCCCTGAGTGACGTCATTAGAGAAGCAAAGGACGTCGTCCATATACGCCAGGGCCACACTATCTTTCAGGGGACCTAAAGCTTTATTGATACACCGCTGATACACCGAAGCTGCGTTTCGTAACCCGAAGGGCATAGCAAGGTATTCATATTGCCCTTCAGGGGTCACAAAAGCTGTCCGGGCTATGCTGTCGCCCTCAGGGTCAACCAATATTTGATGGTACCCAGAAGCCATATCTAATGCCGAGAAATGGTGAGCACCATGTAGCCTGTCAATTTGCTCGTCTATTCTGGGTAAAGGAAAATGCTCAGGACGCGTATTGGCGTTTAGTTCCCGGTAGTCTACGCACATCCTGTCCGTGCCATCTTTTTTTTTTACCAGCAGTATTGGACTCGCAAACGGTGAACTGCTCTCACGAATGACACCAGCTTCTAAAAGCGCTTCTACTTTTTCTTTGACAATCTCTTTCTCGGCGGGGGCTAACCTATAGGGCCGTCTTCGGACAATTTTATTTGAATCAATAAGATCAATGCGTAGAGTACCGGTCGTTACACGCCTAGTGGGTATACTATCCACGAAAAACTCGCTGTATTTTTGCAAAATGTTAATTAGAGCTGTTTTATCTTCACCTTGTAAATCAGTATCTACGTTTGAAAGGTTAAAAGAAAATATGTTTTCGGTGATGTTAACTTCCTTGTGCAAAGAGAATATCATTTGATCAGTATTCATTTCTACGTGAATACCACTTTCTAGTAAATCCCTCCCTATGATAACCGGTTCTGTAATCGTTTCATCAGGCACGACATGAAACAACAACGATATTGATATTCCTTGAATACTGACGGGACTTAGAATCTGCGAATAACAATGAACATCCTCTTTACCTATACCTTTCAGATAAACCAAGTTATTGTGCATAGTACCCGAAAACTTCTTGACAAAGCTACTAGTCACTAAAGAGCAGGCGGATCCACTATCAAAAAGAAAGGAAACGGGCTCACCAGATGATGTAGTCAGGGTGCTCTTGGTTGATTTGCGCTCGCAGACATGAACCTCCTTGGTTGCCGCTGGTGCAACGCCTCCTTTTCGGTCCGAACACGATGATGCAAGGTGTCCCTGCTGCCCACACACAAAGCAGGTTATCTTCTCAGGCAACTTCGATGACTGGTTAGGCGTCTTGACTGCTGTGGCGAAGTCTTCACGTCGCTTACGGCAGTCAATCATTCTGTGTCCTTGGGTTCCGCAACGATGACACGTGCCGGTGAAACGTGGTTCTATAAGGCGGCTTCTCTTGATTTCTACATCGTACGAAGTGTCTGTATTGTCATGTCTACGCTTCAAAGAAACTCCGCTGAGGATACGAAAAAGTGAAGCTCTCGTTGCCACGTTGTGAACATGCAACTCTCTCCGAATGATCGCGTCCTTTTGGCAAAGTATAGAAGCTACAAACCCTGTCTTAATATCCTCAGACATCTCAGTGCGAGGTATGCGTTCTACTAGAGTCCAAAGACGCATGGCTGCCTCACATGCTGTCTCCTTGATGCCGACTTGGAATCTAAGTATTTCGTCGAAGTAGTCCTGAGCTAGCATAGGTTTTGCAAACTTAGCAAGAAGCAAATCTTTTATTTGGGGCCATGTTAGCTGCGATGCTTGTAGTTTTGTCAAACAAGAGGCGGCTCGTCCTTTCAAAGCATGTGTGAGCACAAGCAGTAGCTCTGCACCTTCTAATTTTCTGCTGTCAATAATTATTTCCGTCACTCTGCACCAACCTTCAATATCGGCTTCGTTGTCATCAGGATCGAACCGGATCAATTGCGTACTGGTGCTAGTTGAAGGTTGTGGATGAGGTGTCGTTAATAATCGTGAAAGTAAAGCCTCCATATGATGCACTAGGTTTGGGGTCGTAGTTTCTTTCACAGATCGATTTTCCTCTGGTCTCTGCCCTTCGTATCCCACTTCTGATAAAGGCACGTGAACAGGACTCGTAGGAATCGTGCGCTTATCAGAGTTTTGGGAATCCATTGCGAATTGGTGCGAATTGATAGAAAATACTTGACAGATAGGCGTGGGTTATCGGGCGAGGAAAACTACATGACACTTCACTTTTAATCTAGTATTATTTTCACCAATCTGCGAAATACAATTGCGATCACTTTCACAGTATCTTAATTAGTCAAAAATCAGCGACACTCCGCCGAACACGTAACGTAATGAAGCGATGCAGTTTGATTTCAAAAGGCCAACCGCTGGTCCGCCTTCCTTCAATCACTCGCTCCTGCTAGCGCTCGGTGTTGTGTCAGAGCGGTCCGAATCCTGGTATCGATCCGCTCTAAAATTACTGATGCGCCGTCAAGTAATATGTACTCTTGTACATTAATACATATCTCGTGCATAAGATACTTCTGATGCTGATTGTACTGCCGAGCCGTGGTTGCTCGACTGTACAATGGGCAAATAAATAATACATGAGAAAACTGTTGCAGTTAATAACGACATTATGTTGTGGCCGATAGTTATTTGTTTTTTTCGCTATTGGTGGATCTATAGACATAAATTGTCCATTAATGCTAAAATGTTTTACTTACATGTTACTTTGTTTATTTGGTTTGCAATTAAGTGTTACTTATCTTATCTATTCCATATAAATACCACATTCTAATGCCAATGGTGTTACGGATACCCATTCTAAAAGCTAATAAAATTATATAAATATCTTCTTTCAGAAAATTAGGATGGTTATTAACATAAAAAAGTTAATACTTTTGAACAGAGCACCTGTTGAATATTTCGATCATGTAGATAATGTGTATGATCGCAGGATAGATAAATATTAGAACTATTGATTTGAATAAGATTGTAATAATCTGTTAAACTACTTTTAGGTACTTACCTCATACGCACTTTATAATTGCATGTCTTGTACGAGCACCTGTTTTATGATATGTTGAAAAAAGAGTAGATATTGATAGGCTACGATAGCAAAAGTCCAAACATTTTAACAGAAGACGGTCTAAGAAGTAAATTTTAAATGAAAATGTGAACCTAATCTAAACAGCACAATACAAAACAAACCAGTATTAGTAAGTACAGGGTGTTATACAACTCAAAGGCTAGTGCATTCTATTATGTAACTATTGCAATGGCTAACTTGACGCGCGTCGAGAAGAGAGCTTGCTTCTAGGCATTTCTATCTACGAGTATATAGAAATGCCTAGAAGCAAGCGTATCTGTGGTGTAATACACCTTTTAAATAAAATAGTTTTGGTGCTTCTACACCAGAAGTTACAAATAGCTTCTTGATAATGATTACAACGTTATACACATAGTAGAACGAGAAAATGATACTGAGATAAAAATACCTAAACTAATAGGTTCAATGCCTTGTTATTACTTTTTTCCAGTTTTTTTAGAACTTGTATAAACTCAAATGTGCATGCATAAGTACCCCAACTAAGGCATCTGTGTGTACTGTACATTCGATTTTTTTTCCTATTCTATTCTTATAAAATAGACAGATACCTTTTTTTTTTTTTTTTGACGAGGGGAATCCTTTTACGGACATCCCGCCCTCCGGGGGAAAGGCGGGGGTGTCTCGGGCTCCCCTGCCGTGGAGCGACAGGGATACCGAGTAAACCCCCCGGTGACCGTCTTCTGCGCGATTCCAGGAGGTCCCCGAGGACCCCAGTATGGACTCTACCGGTGGACCCCTGACGCGCTCTGCCGATTGCTCGGCGCATCTCGAGGGGAGTTGTACCTCCCCCCTAACACCTGCCAGTGTGCACGGCGATGTGAGGTCACCCCACACCGCCGCCCTTCCCCGGGGCCACTTGTAATGAAGGCACACGGCCCCCGCCGTGTGCACTCCCAGCGACCCCGAAGGCCCCCCTTTAGTCGATAGACAGATACCTACGCTAAGTTTATTTACTCATATAGATATTTAATTACTTATTCAAAACAAAACAAGGTTAACCCAAACTGGTTTAGTCTTAGAACGCATCTTGGTTAGTTAATATAATCATTTAAAATGTGTGATGTTTGTTTTCAAATTAACTATTGTTTTTATCACATGAAAACGCCAAATAAAGTAACTAAGTAAGTACTTAAGTAATGCTTGTTATTATTAAAACAAAAGATTCTTAAGCAAGGAAGTATAAGCGATTTGGCGTGAATTGATTGGTCTATTCATAGTAGCAGCAGTGTCTGATACCTATTAGTACAAGCTTTGTTTAATTCGGGAATTGAGATAAGTAGAATAAAGCAGAGAGAGCAGTACAGTTATAAATATATTTTTATGTAGGATCAGACACTTGTACAGTCAACGACAATGGTGCTTAATACTCTTGCACAATGTCACTTCAAATTAGATTTAGTTTTCTTAGAACTTATAGAGCAGCTGTCAGATTAAGCACTATGACATAGTACTGAAGTGCTCAGACACTTTTGGAAAGTACCAGCTTTTGCTAAGTTTGAATTTCAATGATTTTGGGGTAGAATGATTATGGTCTCCCAATTTATATATTTTTAGGAGAATTTGGATGTAAATAATTTTGATGATTCAAGAAACATGACAAGCTTTCATTAAAGGGCATTGACTTATCGATGGCCGTACGAACAGGGTCGAACTCTTCGTCATTGTTATCAATTAAGTACGTATAATTGTGAAGGAATGCTCCAAACATCCATTGTGCTCCTGAATTATGTGGCCTACATAATTATAGCTCTAGATTTTTACCAGTTGAAACCTATTGGAACCTATCAAACTAGCTGACGGAACATTCGACAGCTTACGCTTTGCTTTGCTACGGATTTGCACCCTATAGTAAAGGGCGACTCTACCGTTTAATAATACAGGTTGATTTGGTTTCTGTCGTTATTTCCCATCACCGGAGAGCTCGCAACAGATTGTAAAAATGAATAAAAAGTAGTATTTCGTTAATTTAGTCAACATTTTAACTCGAGGCTATACTCTGAGGCTGACTCTGAGTCGGAAGGCTTAACCACTGGGCCACAACGCATTCCTAGTTACTTCATTAAACTCATAGCCGTGCTCAGAAGAATCAGAGACTTCAATGAAGTAAATGGTTCATTAGTTTAAAATTTTATATTACTAAATAGACTTCATTGAAGCACTTATCAGAATGCCCAGTTCTGACAATAATAAATTAAAAAATATCCCTGGATATCCAGGGATATTTTATAATTTATTATTGTTAAGTAAAATAATTAAGTAGTTAAGTTAAATAAAGTAATGAACCATTAACATAAGCAAATAATTCCTTAATCAATAAAATGGCTAAAAATCTGTTTGTTTGTTTTAAGTATGTCAATTTCGATTGATAGGTAGGTACCTACTGAAATTTAAAGATTTTATTTTCTTGTTGCAGACAGCATTTGAGAAGTTCAGCACATGCCTGAAGTCTCTGGTG
Organism: Udea ferrugalis; assembly: GCA_950022985.1. Lineage (NCBI taxonomy): Eukaryota > Metazoa > Arthropoda > Insecta > Lepidoptera > Crambidae > Udea > Udea ferrugalis. The sequence goes on from OX465521.1 coordinate 5,205,103, forward strand.
GACCCTGAGAAGCTGCAGAAGGAGATCGAAGATGCGTCGCCCAACGGTCAAGTGGATGAAGTCTTCAAAAAGTATGTTGTACTCATATCATTGGAAATTAATACTCCAGCGCCAAACTACGAGTACGCAAAGCTTCGACTATATAATTAGATAAAATAGGAGCTAATCACCTGCTGAACATTACTTACATTTCTTTTTTGGGATTACATATACAATTTGAGTACATAAGAAACTCCCAGACTAGTACAAACAACCATGCTCATGCACGCATCGTGTATGTGGTTGTGTGGGAATCGCAGCTTCTACCTCTGGTGTAGTAGCCAATTTCTTAATAAAAAAAACAATATCATTTTTTTTCCTGAAAGTTTCAAGTTGACAAATATGAAGAACTCAAACAGCATAGTACCTACGACCACTGTTTTATTCCAGTCATCAAATAAAATAAAAGGTTTAATGACAAGGCCGCTTGAATTATGTGCTATTATTAGTGCATTACTTCTGTAATTGTTTTGTTTGTGCAATAGACTATATCTAATATTATCTCAAATAGTAGTAAGTACGAGTATATAAAATTACAAATTACCAACGTTGACGACTCTAATACTAGGTAAAACTAGCTAAATCCATAATCTTGCCGTAAAGGGCCGCTAGTAGCGCTAACACAGTAAATATTTAAAAGTTGCGATTTTTTTGATTCCGAGTGTAGCTGGCCGCCAGGCATGCATTCCACAAGTCTATGTAGTCTATGACTTCCAATAAAGAAGGCTTTTTACTTTTTTACATCAAACATACCTAAACACGTAGATCCTCGTGTTCTAAGTTGCACAATCAAAATAATTACAGTTATACAACCACAACTTGAGTACGTGATTGTGATTCACTTACTAGCGTAGGTATCATTTTGTCTGGGCCATAAAGTAGTCAACAAATACGTCGAACAAGTCAATAAATCTCATGGCTGTTATCTGTTATCAATAGTGTTAGTATAGCAATGTAGGTTAGAACTTAGAAGAACGTAGCAATTTAGGCATCACGAATGTATTTTTTAAATGGTTATTAGGCGCCCGTACCATTTATGATCGTAAGGGATGATGTGGTCTAAGATGGTACATGCCGACTTAAAAAGTGGCTGTTCAGTCTCTTCTTGAAGAGGCCAAAGTTGTGTCATCACTACATATTATAAAACAAAGTAGCTTTCTCTGTCCCTATGTCCCTTTGTATGCTTAAATCTTTGAAACTACCTACGCAACGGATTTTGATGCGGTTTTTTTAATAGATAGTGATTCAAGAGGAAGGTTTATATGTATAGTAACATCCTATTTCACCCGTTCAAAGCGAGAGCGGATCGCTAGTTTTGAATAACTGTATAATCTTTGAATAATTCGTCCATTATATTCTTGGTAGGTACTGGCAAGTTTTATAGTTTTTGATTTTTGTAAAACGATTTTTATTTATGATACTGTTATTATGGCATCTGTATACTTCATTAGGTAATAAATAAATAGGAGACAAAAATTTAAAGGATCAATCATCAAAATGTTTTGGTTCACATGTCTAGTCCAATAAATCTGTCGAATTGCGGTATCACAGTCTCTGCAAGCCTATACTATACTGAAATGTACCTTCCGTCTTCAGATACTGCGCAAAAACGCCCAGCTTCAAAGATTGCTTCAACGACGTCACCGAAGCGGTGAAGCCTTGCTTCACTGAGAAGGAGCGCGAGAACCTCAAGACTGTTTACAACGTCACCGAGCAGCTGGCCGAGTTCATCTGCTACAAGGAGGGCGACAGGATCGCTTGTGAGTGTTATGTTACAGTAGTGTAGTGCAGCAGTCACTATATGTACCGAAGCAGTGAGGCATCGCTTCACGGAGAAGCGCGCCAACCTCAAGACTGTTTACAACGTCACCGAGCAGCTGGCCGAGTTCATCTGCTACAAGGAGGGCGACAGGATCGCTTGTGAGTGTTATGTTACAGTAGTGTAGTGCAGCAGTCACTATATGTACCGAAGCAGTGAGGCATCGCTTCACGGAGAAGCGCGCCAACCTCAAGACTGTTTACAACGTCACCGAGCAGCTGGCCGAGTTCATCTGCTACAAGGAGGGCGACAGGATCGCTTGTGAGTGTTATGTTACAGTAGTGTAGTGCAGCAGTCACTATATGTACCGAAGCAGTGAGGCATCGCTTCACGGAGAAGCGCGCCAACCTCAAGACTGTTTACAACGTCACCGAGCAGCTGGCCGAGTTCATCTGCTACAAGGAGGGCGACAGGATCGCTTGTGAGTGTTATGTTACAGTAGTGTAGTGCAGCAGTCACTCTATGTACCGAAGCAGTGAGGCATCGCTTCACGGAGAAGCGCGGCAACCTCAAGACTGTTTATAACGTCACAGAGCAGCTGGCCGAGTTCATCTGCTACAAGGAAGGCGACAGGATCGCCTGTGAGTGCGCTTATGTTACTTTGATGACTAACGGAGCAGTCGGCCCTTGCTGTGTTCTCGTAGGAGTGCCAACAGTATCAAATTGTTGAATTTTGTATTCAAATGTGAATACGTGCTGCAACTTCAAAGTCTGCATAAATCGACTAAAAAACAATCGATCAATCAACTACTATAGTACGATTCAAACTTTATGGCGGCTTTGAACATCGCGCGCGTCGATGCGCAGAACACAAATTAAGCGGTTTGTGAGGTGAGGTCAATCTTGCGCACTCGGCGTTTGCAGCCAACTTCCGAGCCGCCATTAAGTTTGAATCGTAATGTACCAAAAGACTCGATCGATGAGTAACCCCAACCGAAATTCACAAATGTATTTTTCGGGCATCTCCGTAATTTTTAAAGCTCGGATCTCCAAAGTTGGAATGTTGTTAAGTTTTGTCCACATATCTGAAATAGGCCTCACTTCAGTGCCTAACATTGAAACGTAGAGGCCTATGTTTAGTTTATCAACAATAGTCTTGTGGATGAATACCAATAGTCACCATAACCTTATAACCTTTCTCAGTGTTCATCGCGGAAGGAGGTCGCGAGTGCTTCGAGGAGAAGCAGGAACAGCTGCAAGACTGCACTAACCGCACGCTCGGCGCCGACTTTCAGGTCGACCCCAACAACCTTAGCGCCGACGCACTGCCCAACATCGCTTTTGGTGTAAGTACCCAAACTCTATTGCTTTCATATTATGTTGGACTGGTCCGTTCATACAGGGTGGCCGGAGAGTTTTAGGGACGGGTCGACACCCTCGGCTGTCCCTACAGGCCTCCCCTCACGAAGACACTTACCGTGTTCCCTTACTATGGACGATGAGAGGGAATAGTAGGGGTTTTAGTCGTAAGGCCACGTACCGCCTTTCCAGTGGAAGTTGACGTTCAAAGCTTAAATTTAGGTGGCTTATATCGAGGTGTATCCAAATGATCCCCATGTATGTTTCTGGATTTTTGATAGTTTTCGAGTTGTGATGTTTTTGTGTTTTTTTTAGCGAGATAGTATTGCTGATAGGGACTTGATGTGTTGAGATACATCCCTAATATTTTCATAATAGCTTAATAATATACCTTGCAAGCCACAAAATCAATTGTGGATCTATCTGATACCATTGCGTCGTAAAAAATAATTGAACTCCAAAGTTTGTAAGATTTCTATAAAGTTAAAGATTTATTTCAAATACTTTTTCGCTCAAGCCTTTTAAAAAAAAAAAAGATTTATTAAACTATTAGCACTGCGAATTTCATTGAGCTACTTCTACGGCATCTTGCCAAGATTTAATTTCAAACTACAGTGAGCCAAAAAAATATGTTCGACGAACAGGAAAATAAAAACGGGAAACATACTTTGTAAATTTTTTTCACATTAAGAAAAAAGGTGTTCCTAATGCCAAGGGGCAGTCTCTACCAGTCAACCACACGGTCAGACAAAAACATAAGGAGAGTTTATAATCGAAAGAAAATAATGAACAAAAAGGATTTGTCTAAGTTATCTTTTTAAAAATGAGGGAGATTAATGATTTGTTTCATCCCCAGGAGAAGGAGTGCAGCCAGCTGACTGAACTGCAAGTGTGTGTGGTGGGAGTGCTGGAGGGGTGCGCGGCGCCCACCACTGGGAACATCGTTGAGTCCATGTTCAAGTTCATCCGCAAGGCCACGCCCTGCGCCGACCGACCGGTCAGTTCATGCTTGCGCCATCATTTATTTACAAAATTTGTACCCCCTTATTCATAAATACTTAAACAGCTCTTCCACAACACAATAACTTTTGTATCGTTTTGTCACTTTCATTCTTGTTGCTGCCGCCATTTGCGAGTAAGTGACATAACACGTAAATTGCTTAAATTATGCTTTAGCGTTGCGTTCGTTTTTATGAATGGGGGGAAGGCAAAATTAATGCTAAATTTATTCTTTACCAGTCGAACATTGGGCTTGACAGGAATGCTATTGGCAGTTCAAAAGTATAAGTTATTAAATAAGAAAAGATTTAACATCAACTAGGTAGTTTAAAATATTCACCTTATTCATCGAGAGTATTTGGATCCCTTGGAATGCTTCTAACTATCATTTAAAGATATTAATCTGATGTCTTACGCTTTGATAAAGTTTTGATTAATACCTATAATATGTTGAATTAGATATTTTGGAAATTGGTTACATATTTTCAAACTTATGGTTAACTAAGCTTAAGTGAAGATAATATTGTTTTCGAAAAACACACCATTTATGAATAGCATACAGAAAGAAAGAATTAGCTCAATGAATGCACCTCTTCTGTCATTATAAGCGTTTGATCTTAATTTTAATATTTGAATAAATGAGTAAGATAAAAGCAATAAATCAAATATTTTACTATTTCTAGGAGCCAAGACAGGCGAACGTGCCCGGCGCCGCCCCAGGCCTCACCGTAACTTCCGCCGCCGTACTGCTAGGCCTCGTCACGTCGCAGCTCGTCTAAACACGTCCCTACACGACTTTATTCATCTCATTTATTTATATCATGCTGTGAACGCTCTGCTACAAGATTAGATAGTAACAATTTCGACTTGTTTCATACAAATTTCTCAGTCACTGACTGATAATTTCCAGATTTTAAAGTCTCCTGGACTGTTAGTTCCTATACGGTTGACAACATGACACGCTACTCACTTTCACTCCGTCCTCCTTGCACTGTAGCAAAGTATTGACATTTTGCAAGAGCTAGACAAAAAACGGAAATAGCCGTTGACTGTACGAGCGTATTTCTACACATCCTCGGTTAAAAGCAGTGTCAGTATACACTTGACATTCGCCTCCTGCACCATCATAACAAGTGCCGTTACACTATGAAGCTCATCTTTGAATGTCGTTATCCAATCTTGTGGTTTTCTGAATGAATTGTCTGCATAATTTGCAAGTATAATAATTAGTTTATTTCAATAGTTGTGTATCACAGGGATATCTTTTAATCACGCTATAGCTATTAGCTTTAAGTTTGAAGTGTTTTTTTTGTCTATCAGCAATAAAAATTGGTTTACATGTCGGAAAACACAAATACACTTTTATCTATTTAGGCATTTTCATGTTGCCATTTGTATATTTTGGTCTAAATCTTAAGATAATACGAGATCATTCCACCGATCTGTGGTTTACATGTTACATGGTTGTTGTTTTTATTATTTTAATGTAAAACCACATTTCGCACCAAATGTAATAAGATTACCGTGAGTTGCAATCTGATGTTGCGTTTCGTTTATAAAACATACATCGATATCGCTGTGAATGGGTAAGTAGTATCTAAGTGTAATTCCCCTTAACTGCTATTTAGCGTAATGGTTTGTCGCAATGCTATGCTATGCCAAGGAGTTTGACTCTATTTTGTGTTGGTGGCAATTCTGTTGTATCTACCAGTCAACGTATAAATGCAGCTAGTCTGACAGACAAATATTTCAAAATATACACAACTTCACCGTGGTGGGCCTTACCCTCCCTTTTTCCTTCATGCTTCCCAAGGTTGATAGGGCCTTCAGTTTGACACATTTCATCAGTTAAAAGGAGATAATATGTAGAAGTATAAAATGGTATAACAGAATTGTCACCGATATCCTTATTTCTATGCTAGGTAGAGTAAGAAATTCGGAGCTTTTCGAGTACAACGCAGGCCTAGCCCATACGGTATTGCGTTAAAAAATAATTGCTATCGTCCAAGTTGGTATCTTTTAGCGTTTAAATATTTTTCACTGAAATATAGTTGGTTTACATGGAGGAGGAAAAGAAAAAGGTTATAAATCAAACATGGTTGAAAGTCCTGCGAATCAAATCCAAATTTTAGGGTGAATTCGGCCAAAAATGTGATGTTTGCACAAATGACGCTAATATGCGTATTTTCTGGTTGTTTTTATTTTGGTCAGTCACCCTGTATGTTTATAAATCTTATTGTCTGTACTACACTCAATGCTTTAAAAAACAATGATGCCAAGCACAAATATATTTAATCAAAAACATTTAATAATAATTATTGCTTTATTTTCTAAAATGTGATACCTATCGTAGGAAGAACACAAATATAAGTAATTTTTGTAACAAGTACATATCGCTAGAATATTCGTGCCAAGCAAAACCGGCCAAAATCGCATGCCTAAATGTAGATATTATGTTTAAATCTGGAATTTCTGCCGCATTGTGATGAATGAATTAATAATATTTGATTAAACACCGTATGACCAAAACGTCTATCATGAGTTTATAATATAATATATTTATAATCATGCTTAAATTATTTGTAAGGTATTTTGGTTACGAGTATTTATCGAAACACTATAAAAACTACAAATAATTTACACCGTCGCTAGTGTTTGCGTAAACGAAAACTAGTGATAGAAGGGTCTATCGTAACGGTTTATTCTGACTTTACTTCTAAGGGAAATCGGTTAGTGTGCTGGCACAGACACCAATTCCTGGTTTCTTTTCTTCATTGAAACTAAACCAGTTTTTAAAAGACTGTTTTAAATAAAGATCTGGTTTGTTTCTTTAACCGACTAAAATTCATGATTATAGGGTAAAGATCCTCTGTCTTCAATGCAGCAGAAATTTCTGATTTTATAAAAATCCGTCTTCATTCGGAACTCGTAGTGTATGAATGTGAAGCTGTCCGTAGATTTAATGTAGAGTACTGAACAATATTCATAGAAAGGTGTATTTATCCATATTTTAAATGGTTTGTTTTTAGTACCAGACTTTACCCATTTAGATTTAATGTTTAAGTTGAGCAAGTCAATTCAAGTCTGTTAATTTTTTAAAATAATTTGACAAGATTTCTGTCCAATAACTAATAAGGTGACCTTTAAGTGTATTTACGTTTTTTAGCTCAGCTTTTACTGTGACACACCTAATTTATAAAATTACTTTTAAGACTATCAATTATTTAAAATTTTACGTTTTTTTTTACTTTGGGAACTTTGATATTGTTTTAAATCATTTTATACAGGGTTGTTTTTTTTACAAGTTGTTATTTGTCAAATTCATTCCAAATTGTGTATTTATTTATCGTTCACATGTCTTATTAGAGACTGGTCAAATGAAGTAATGTTGTGAAAATAATGCCGGTATATACAATTTTACAAGCTTTTTTATAATTAGATGTACCTAACTCGAATTAATAAATTCGTGACACCACATCTGGGTTCTGGGGCCCAATCGTATTCTCTTCAAGCAGTCAGGGTCACCCTTGTAACTTTAAAACTATAGGAACAAAACAGTCATCATTTCTAAAATGATGTTTCCTCTACAATACAATATTAATAAGAGAATGCGGTTGAGCCTTAGGTCAAAACTGCCTACCTCAGGCGTTTGGTATAAGTCTGCAAAATATAGAACTTCGGTGTTTGTTTAAAATTATGTCGGTTATTGTTTCAGATCTTCCTACTAGTACCTAATAATAAAGCGCCAAGGTTTGATTTTGTAAAATGTTTACATTTGTAACAGCCAAAACAAATAAACGAATGCAAAAGTACGATGGCTTCTTAATAAAACACGAATTCCCACGATTACCACAAGTAGGAAGTAAGTAGAATTAATTTGTTGGGCTACTTTGTTTTTCAAGGTGAGATGGAAGTGAAATACCTGCCTGGAAATGATTTAACAGTCAATAGCATAGTAGACGACCATCATCATCAATGATAATCTCTGAAAAAACTGATGTACAGTCAACAGCACATCAGGTTACCTCATTTCCGTTTTTTATCGATCTTGCCGAATGACATTTCTTTATTTATTTATTAGTTCGTACACAAAAAGACAATTACAATAGACAGACAATTGGGAGATAAAAAGTACAGGTGAGCTTATCTCTAAAAATAATTTTCTTCCAGCAGACCACGTGGACAGGAAACGATTTTGCAATAGAGCAAGGAAGCCTGACCGGAAATGGTTAGAGGGATATGCCGTCAACTGCACGTATCCTTAATAAATAAAATCAACCCTGTATTATTAACTGCCGTCAGGAGAATAAAATAAGTTAGATTCATGTAATGTCGTATGTTTTAATTTGTTTTTTTACATGGTTTTCTAAATGGCACGATAATTTTGTTCCTCTTCCAGTCGTAAATCAGTTCTGAAACAAGATAAAACACGTTTTATTGGAGGAGCCAGAGGCGCAGTTGTGACAAGGCGTGTAAAGCAACTGCTTCCAATAAATGGCAGTCGTTAAGTCTAGTTGGAGGCCTTTGGGCAGCTTGATAACATCTGACAGTATCACTGTAAGTTTAGTACCCTTCTACACGTACACGCACACTGAGCCCGCGTGTTTGAGTATGGCTCGCACCGCCTCATATTTGAGGTGAGGCCTGTGATCAGCAGTATGGGCTGTTTATGTATTGAATGTCATTGAATGTTATCCCTTAATCAAAGAAAGGTTATATATATTATCACTTTGATTTGAACCTTGATGCCTGGACATAAAGTGAAAGTGAACCAATGAACCAATGAAAAATGCAACTTCCCATTATACGATTAAGGGTTATGTTACCTTTGGCAGGGCCTTGGCGCATGGAGAGCTTTTGCGTACGTAGCGAAACAGGGACTCTGCCATGTTGGCTGGCGTCGGGTTCTCGCACCCTTCAAGAGACTTCACGATGCACGTCGTCAGCTCGTCGAATTTCTCACATTGTTTCTGAAATAAAAGAAACATCTTACAAACATTGGAGAGAATTCACTATAGGCAGAGTAAAAGTCATTGCGTAAACGAGTGCGAGTGATTTAAACAACACTTTTTTTTTTGTAGGTTGCTTGCAGACAGCATATTTTTATTATTTACGAAATTAGTTAGGACCTCCGGACTCGTACCGAGAAATTAGGTCAAATATGAAAGAAATCTGATGATTCGTTTAACAATGTGATTCTGAAACCAGATATTGAAATCTAATTCAATTTCAGTTCACCCCCCAATGAAGAGATTTCGCTTGATGCTTAAAAAGAGTCTCAATTTGCTTGTATTTTATTTAAATTTTCAATGCAATTAACTTATTTCATTTATGTATTGATTACAACTTAGCTTCCTGACGTAGACTATAGTCCGTTCGCGTTAAGAATGCAGTGATTTCATTTTTGCGCTTCGACCTAGCACGCCCCCTGACGCAGCAAATCGTTCCTAATTAGAAAGCCAAGTTCACAGTGCCAAGTTGAACGTATTCTTTCAAACGCAACGGTTTTGTACCGGAGTTTTTCTCCGTGTAACCACAGTATAAACCATACAGTAGAACATCTAAATACAAACGTGCCAGTCTCGGTTTGAATATGTGCGTGCGCGTCGCGCGCCGTGTCGCGATATCACGCACACGCTAGCATAAAATAGGGAGGCGGCAGTACGGACGGGCTGTGCCGCGTGTCTGTGTGCACGCTAGGCTAATAACTCGGCGGGTGGCCTTAGATAGCCTACTGTATGGTTTATACTGTGGTGTAACGGAATTAAATTGAGAAATTACTGCATTCTTAACGCGAATACCTATACTATAGTGGATACAACTTACGGCAACTGGCAAGCTCTTTGCCTCCTCAACATTGGGCACGGTGTCTTGGAGCTTCTCTGCGCAGGCGCGGATGCCGTCGGCTTTGTCTTTGAAGCACTCCGGTCCGTTCTCGGCGATGAACACTGCAAGGAATCGAATCAAAATATCAAAGAAAGCCACAAAATATTTTGATAATTTAGGAAAATCAGTCTTATCAATGGTTATTCTAGTTCCGGTGCCGTTGCGGTACCTACTCAAATGAAGTGCTGGTTTTCGAGTTTCGGGCTTAGCGCAACAATTCGACTACTGTATCGCCAAAAGGGATCCAAAATAAAAGGATCTAAAATTAATGAGAGACCAAGGTAAGAAATTGATTTTTTAAATAAAGCAGAGTAGACGGTAGGTTACCTGCTAAGTAAAATGTATGAACTAGTTGTAGATGACCTTTATAAGTTCATTTGTGCACCTTACAGGCAGGTGTTCCATACCATCTCTGAGGTTTTCTGCCAGTGGACCAACGAAGTAATCCTCTTAATAAGTATTGTACTCACTAGCGATCCTGTCGCCGTCCTTGTAGCAGACAAAGTCGATGAGCTGGTCAGCGCCTTTCTTCCCGTCTTCCACGTACTGGCGCATCTCAGGGTCCAGGCACGGGGCCACGGAGTCAATCAGCGTGCTGATGCATGTCTTCAGCTGCGGAGACTTGGCGCAGTATCTGGGGGGAGAAGACGTGGTCATAATCGGCCTATATACGTCCCACTGCTGGGCACAGGCCTCACCTCAACTATGAGGTGGAACAAGCCATACTCCAACACGCGGGCTCAGTGCGGGTTGTTGGAGGGGTGTAAGGTTAGTGAGCAACCTTATTGTCAGATGTTATCAAGCCGCCCTAAGGCCTCTGACTAGGCTTAACGACTGACATCTAGCGACGTCAACCGGGACCAACTGCTTAACGTGCCTTCCGAAGCACGGAGATGCCCGAAAATACACATCACTAAATTTCGGTCGGATGGTGACCCAGACCTTTTCCGACCCGACGTGTGTTGCTTTGTGTGTTGTTTACAACAACGATCGTCGCCGATCACTGTCACAACTGCGCCACGGGCACCTCCCGCCATGGGAACCGCAAGACGTGGTCAGTTGGGCCTTTTCTTTTCCAGGTGTCGGAATCTTTAAATGCTATTAAACAAAATTGAATAGTTCGATGATGCAATAGGAAGAAGACTTGCCTGGGTAGGTTCAGCCAGCGGTGCATCAGGCTACCCATTTCTGTTTTTATCTCGCTCTCACCAAATGTCATTCCTTTGCAATAGAGCCAGGAGGTCTGACCGGAAATTGGGAAGCCTGACGTGCCGTTGACCGTAGGATCATACATCACACTATCAATTTCGTCGCAATTCTTTTTTGGATGATATGGTATGTTGGTGTGTAATGGTGTCGTAAAAAACTTACTTTCCGAAGACCTCGTCGAGATCACCCTTGGGCTTGGCTTCTTCGATCTCTTTCTTGACAGTCTCGACGTCGAACAGACCCTTTGCACACTCTGCGAAAGCTTTGCCGGCGTTCTGCAATTCAAATATCGAATTGATAGGACTAAACTGGGTGAATTGTTCAAATGGGGGGTTAATCCTGAAGTAGGCATAAGAAATAAAGGAAAATTATCAAAGGAGTTTTTAAACTGCATAGATACCTACTCAGTTTTAAACCCGAGCTAGGAATTGAACCTGTTGGTTTTGAAAAAAAGCCTCGTTTCATTGCGCCATCTTGTTACCTAGTTGCATATATGGATTCAATTCTCAGAAGTAACCTTTTATGGCATTATATTAACATTATAACTTTTCTGACTACAATACGAAGCTGAACACGGCATACTCAGTCACAGATACAAGTAACAGTTTAAAAATTGACTATTGCCCCTTGGCATATGTTGTATTGACATTTCTGCGAAGTTGCGAATGATATCAAATCGTTAAAACTGGATGATTCCCACCTCTACTTCGTCAGCCTTGTCTGCTGCACCGTTTTTCGTACATTGCGTGCGGAGGATACCCTTCAGCAGCTCTTGTTTTTCTTCAGATACCTCATACTCTGCGAAGACCCCTGAAACCAACGCATATAACACGTTTGAAACGCTCGTTGCAAAAAAATGTCTTGAAGATCACATGTTGATGTGTCTGAACTCTGCAGCGATTAGCCATGATGTCTTTTTCAGTCACAATATGCAGTTTGTGAGCGACCTGTGACCGACACTTTGACCTAGAGCTAGGTTTGAAGCCTTTCAAGTTAGATACCCACGCTTTTTGTTCAAAGCTGAAAAGTTTTTAAAGTCTTCTTTCATTCTTGACGACCCGTACAGTGGTTCCTAACCTCATTTGAGACTTGAAGTCTCGAAGGACCGCGGGTTTGATATTCGCATCAGCGTCAATGTTTGTTGAGAAAATAAATATTTGTGGTCTCTGGATGTTTCTGATAGTTTTATCGGGCTTCCATAACACCTAAATTAAAGACCAGAGCAACGTATGTGAAGTTGTCTCGTATTTATATTTCATATAAACCTCCATGGTGATTCGATGGGCCGTCGCTCTTTATGGCTCGCTCTTGTTTCAATCTGTACCGAATTTTAGCCCTCGAACTCATTATCTGCTTTAAAACAATTACCTAAGTTAAAAAGCCAGTATAATTTGTCTTAAATGCTCCACTAAGCTATAAGTGTTATGGTGACAATGAATGAAACTTGTGCCATCAAAATACTCTTTTGAAAACCTTGGTAATGAAATTAAATGAAAGTGATGATTGCAAGTGGCAACCAAACTGTCGGGTTATAGGTTGCTCGTGTCATTTCACTGCTTTGGTTTCTTTGTTAAAGTTCATGGAAGTATTTGTACAAATCTGATAAACCACTGGGTTAAAGGGGGCGCGATAAGACGCTGTTGGTCACTAATTACATTAGATTTGCTTAATTAGGCAACGGTTTGCGTTGTTTGGGTAGATTAACGGTGTTAGCTAAAATTAAAGTTAATTTAAGCCTAAAATGAGGCATGCGTTAGGTTTTTGTGTTGAAAAACCTAACGAAAAGTTGTGTTCATGTTATGTAGGCTTTGAAAATATCTACGTCCGTTCATCATGACGGCAAAAATCAGTAGACCTCTGACTTCCTCGTTTGGCATACGGTCGTGATGGTATGGATCCAGAATGCTCTTTGCTACTCGAGATCGGGATTATAAAAAAATTGCAGGCATTAGGTTTTTTTCAAATACATAATTATTCCGTTTTTACAGAGTTCGGTTCGAATAGGTAGCTATCATAACATACACATAACGAACGCATCTTATTAACAGGTAATATCCGTCCTGCGTCGGAATCGCACCCACACGCGCAGTTTTTTTCATATTATTTGTCTTGCACAACTTTACCGAAAAATAGGGTAATCGGAAGGGTCTGAACCCCTAACATTTAAGTAACGTGTCAAAAGTTCGCCGAGTCCCGGCTTTAGGCGTTACTGGGAGATGCCAATCGGACGTAGGGATGCTCGCACAATCATTGTCCTGCCAAACTGTCTGGCACATTTCCTTTGCCGTCTAAGCATGGCCATCTTAATCGGCAGATAATGACGATTACTTAGTATTTTATCGGCCAACCATTAGGCATTTGTCGTCATTAAACGGTCAATACCGGTCCATAACTCGTGTAAGTCGACTTGATAAGGCTAATTGGTAAATGGGCACAACACAGGAAGAGGGGTCCATGAGTTTAGACCGCAGACTACAGCTGTCCTGGCTACATCCTCTGGATCGTATTGTAGAGCCATAGAGCCGAAAATCGCATAGCAGCTGCTTGTATAACACAATCGTTGGCTATATAACCGATGCATTTGATGCATCATGTTTAGGGTTCCATGTGAAAAGCGAAATGAAAGAACCCTTATGTTACTTTCGTGCCTGCTTTTGTCCCAGGAACTACTAACGATGCAAGAGTCTAGCCTAGTTTTGAATGAAAAGGCTTTTGTATAAGAGAGGTGCATAATTTTATTTTGATCAGGATCTATTAGTACTATCTAGTTATTTGCTCAAATAGTCATGATCAAAACCTTAAATTGTTGGGGGTACCTATGTGTGTACTAATAAGACAACAAATCTTTCTCTTAGAAGAGAAAATGCTAGCAAGCAGTGCACAGTTCATCCGTCTACAACAGAAATAGCGCAACACTACCGGAGTAATATGGACCGGTCATGGTAGGAATATCCAGTGTATCGTTTGGTAGCACTTATCTAGGTATAATATTGGGCGGAACTACTTAGCTGAAAAGTATTTAATCTAAATTTCAGCTTTGCTGCTGCTGCACAGCTTTCTAGCTGTGGTGGTGAGTACACTTCTTTTGACCTTAACATTCTAACAAACATTTTCCTAAATGTAGGTCACCTAGTTATCATCACGGTTACTTTGAATTTTCAAAAACTTTGAAATGAAAAATGACTGTTCTAATAGCTTCATTTGACTTATTTCTCTGTGTTATGTCACTAATACGATTTATAAGCACTTACCGATGGCCAAGCAAGTTAAGATAAGCGCTTTCCGAAACATTGTTCTGAAGTTATCACCAAATATTACAAAAACAAATGACAGAGTCCTGCTCAGCGGTTCCAACTCAACTGAATCTCCAGTTAGTCCTATCTCTGGTTATATACGACAAAAGGTATGATGTTGTGTTTGACTCACAGAGAATAAATTCTGTGATCGTTCGATATGGAATGTCGCATGCGTTTTTGTGACAGACAATGCACATATTTTGTGGCAGAATAAAGTAGTGTTGATACAGGATATCGATATTTTACATCGAAGCTAGTTTAATTGAACGTGGCAAAACAAGATTAATTCATAGGTACTTGATATTATTAATGCGAAAGTAACTCTGTCTCTGTGTGCGTCTTAACTACTGAACTTAAAATTAAAATTTGGTACATAGATAGAGTGGACCTTAGGAAAGGACTTCAAATATTTTTATCGTGAAATATACGCTTCTAGACCTGCCGTGCTAGTAATTCAAAACTAAGTTGATCCAAATCGGTTTAGCCGTTCCCGAATTTTAGCGTGACTAACGAACAGCAATCGAGTCTTACCTAAAGAGATTACGTTTAGTAGATACTGTTTACTTACTTCACTCATGATTAAGTACTTTATTTTTCTAGGTGACTTAACAACTTAGGGATGGAAAATGGTCTGATGGAAAATGATCACCTTCGCTCAGGAAGATGATCATTTTCCATCAGAGCGGACCTATTGTCGAACCATCTTAAACAACCACCCACAACTAATGAGCTAATGACAGCTCACAGGTGTCACCAATGCGTAGCTAGTCTTCCCCCTCCTATAATATACATACATCTTATGCATATCCTATAAGTATAATATCCTCCTTACTTGACGGGCCTAATGGCATATACATAGTATGTAAGTATTTAGCTAGTTTCATACATATAAATAGAGTTTAACAGTGTTCTATTGACTTAGTAGTATGGAGGTTCATGCGCTCTAGAGAAGTTCAATTTGGCTGAAGTCCAAAAACAATGCATTGACCTATTTTGCATCCGCGCTGCTGTGATATAACACGGCAACCTTCTGAAAAATGGAGAGAACAAGTTTCTACACAAGTGGCTTTAATTTGAAGTAAAAAGAAAAGAAAGATAGAAATAACCGAAGGACTGGACTTTTATGGCGATAAAATCCCATCCTGTTTTTCATTGCGTATTATTTTATCAATGAAGATTGCAGA
The DNA here is from genome assembly GCA_950022985.1 of Udea ferrugalis. Lineage (NCBI taxonomy): Eukaryota > Metazoa > Arthropoda > Insecta > Lepidoptera > Crambidae > Udea > Udea ferrugalis. The sequence continues at coordinate 5,220,834 of OX465521.1, forward strand.
CAAACAGACAAATACCTACCAGACTTTAAGATTTGATAAAATATTACTCCTCTTGAAGTGTTTTCTTGATTTAGTCATAAGATGGTAGGGTCATTTCGCCGGTTTGCGTCCACTTAGTGCAGTTGCTAAGTTTGAAGGTGAAACTAAAAATGTTCTAGCACTCATTTGTATGAAAAAATGATATAATGTGTTCATTATATAGTCTACTTTAGGATTAACTTACAGTTTTGTCCGAAAAAGCTTGCGTTTTTTTTTAAAATTGATAATTATCCGAATTAGGCGTTTTACCCAGTTTGCGTCCAAAAAAGCCAGTTTGCGTCCACCCTGGACCAATTCGCGTCCACCGCCTTTTATAAAGGATAATAGGGGTGATATTTTTATGAATTTGTACAGAAAATCCTTTATTTAAGGATAAAAGTATTTCAAATCAACTTTATTCACATTAAAAAAACGCTTGAAAAAAATTAGTACTCAAATTAGGTAAGTTGTACGTAGATAATCATTGCACCTATATAAAATAAAACACTGGGAATATGCCGGGTGTTCGGTCCGCCTGTTGTGTGCCATTTCACCCATTTCCCCAGGCTCTGTGTCTTCAAGTTGTCACAGCTTCCCGTTGAATCTTCGCGTTGCTTAAAGTGTCTGATAATCTGCTCCATCGTCAGCGCTCGTACTTGGGCTATGCCTAGTTTGTCCGACCCTGTGAGCTCCCATCTGGTCAGTGGGTACGTTGGGCATACTGCGATCAGGTGGAGACTTGTTTCTTCGCACTCCTCGCACTGCGGACACATGGGGTCGTCTTTCACGCTTATCAGGGTTAGATGTCTAATTGGTTGGGAGTGTCCCGTTTCTATCTTGATTACTAGTCGAACGTTCCTCCTAGAAAGCTTAATCAGTAGCCCCTCCCCTTTCGTGTCTAGTCCGTTGGTAAACTATCTCAACTTTCGCAATCCTGCCGTGGTCTTTGATCCTTCTTTGGTTGCTGCGATAGTTCTGCACTTGATTATCCCTCGATGAGGTTAACCCCTCCTGGGTTCTTCTCGACCCCTGCTTTGGGCCATTGATCAGCTTCTTCGTTGTCTGCCTTTCACACATTCACACACATCACATCCAACTTCGCTAGTCTCTCTAGTGCTGATTTGCATCCTTTGACAATCGCTGATGTTGCTTGTCAAGTGCTTTCAGTGCGCCTGGCTGTCACTGTAGATCATCACTTTTGTGTCATCGTTTTGACGCTTGCCTAGCAGGCATGTCAGCGAAATCCAGAATTGCGGAGATTTTGGTTTGGCAAACGCTCGCCGGCCAGTCTGCCCAGGCGTCTTTATCTTGTCACCTCCTCTGCTATCATCAAATAGTACATATTGCGCACGCTTGCAACCAAGAGCTTTCTTGATTTTTTTCTGAAGCGGTCGGTGTAGCATACTACTCCATCTGGTTCTGTTCTCCAGTCGTCTGTCTATGAATGAATAAACAGTAAGTAATCAGTTCTGTTAAGTTTTGTCTTATCGTTTTATTCTTCACTCGAATTTCATTTAACGCTTCCTTTAAATCTTCTTCTGTTTATGTTCTCTTTTCTTCATTCTTTCTTGGTTCCAAAGACCGCATCTTAAATTTATTTATTATTTATTTACATTAATTAACACGGATTACCCAATTACATTAATTAGACAAAAAAAATATAAGAAGAATGAAAGAAAGTACCTAATTTCATTATAAATATATTTATTAGCACGTAGTCTGAATAAAAAATGTATTATAATAACAAACAATACATTTAAAATTATTTTTACAAGTAAGTGAATTTTATTGTATTTAAAAAAGTAGTGGACGCAATCTGGTCTATCATTATCCCCTATAGGTATACTTTGCGTCCATAGCGGACGCAAACTGGGAGTTTTATAAATTCGATGTAGTAATTCGCGTCCACCCCATTTTATTCGTCAAATACAAAAAACTTAGGCAAATTCATGGTTAATATTATTCCTTTTTTCATTTTATAAGTCTAGAAATAGCTATGCATCCTAAAATTCACATATAACAACAAAAAACTTACCTTCCAACGCGCCACTGCACACTATTTTTTCGCTAAGAATCTGCTCTCTTGCTGAACATCCGAGACAAAATATTTTTTTAAACGGGATTGGTTTGGCGCACGGACCTTATATCCTTATCTGCGTGTCTCTTGAACATTGAGGTATTAGCACTAATGTCTTTTTTTTCAATTCGTGTGTTAGTTTACTTATTTTCGAGTATTTTCAAAGGCAGATCGGTAAAGTGGACGCGAACTGGGTGGTGGACGCAAACAGGCGAACTAACCCGCCTTAAGTGCCTGAATATTTGTTTTTGATCATGGTAGAGGTAAATAGCGGTGTTTACCAAAAACAGCGCAAGATTCAATAGATAGGTAACTGAAGTTATTGATTTTTGTACAGCAAACTGATAAAAAAATCTTGAGTTGTGAAAATCGACCAATCAATTATCAGTTATTTTTATGGAGCGATACTAAATCTCAAATGTTTGTCTTAAAACAAAGTAGGTATCTGAAACTGAATCCCATATCGAACAAAACCAAATCTTTTTGTTTGTTATAACCAGTCTCGCACCTCGCAACGCAGTGCTTTTACCGAGAAATATGCGAGATTTTTGGCCAACTTAAATAACTGCTTAGATTTTAAATCAGTCAGTGAGTGAGTTGGTTACAGAAAATCGGCATTGTTTGTTTTGGATGGGATTTCATTTATTTTTGTTGCATATTTCAGGTTTTCCATCATTTACTTTATGAGCAAGTACTTAGTGGCGTCAAAAGTGTCCTTAATGGCTTCCAGAAATATTCCAGATAAGTCAGAGTTTCTCTTTGTTTGCTCAATATGGCCACCACATTGGTCGTGCCCTCAGGAGGAGTCAAAAGAGGTCTCATTCGTGAAGCGGTAATGAAGTTCCACAAGAATAAGTCCTTGTGTATATTCCTACTTTAAGCAGCGTATTTTTGAAAATTTGATTAAGTTAACAATATTTTTAAGTGAATATTGATCACAACACTATTTCACTACAGCATTTAAGCACGACCTACAGGTGTCTAATATGAATTAATTAAAGTATAATGCAGCTCTGATTACAATGCATAAATTACATCCTTATAAAGATCTTAAATACCTACTTACGTATATCTAATGTATTTGTAGAAAAATCTATACTTAATTGGTAAATAGCAATTACGAAGAACGAGCTTATACGTTTCGCATCTCATTATGTGATGGCTATAAAGATACTTGACTAGAAGGATTAATTATAATTGCAATCGATTTGTTGTAGTTGACAACAGTAAGATTATACCTATTGTTAACACTTGCCGCATACCTACTCTATAACTAGAGTGCATTTTAACCTAAGCGGTGTTTTGTAACTGAGCCATATCCTCACTACAGTACGTACGTACGGGGTACCTAAGTTTGGGGTTTAGAGCCCTCTGTGGTCACCCTACAGTCCGGACGAGCTGTTGAAGCCACCAGACGCTTGGACTTAAAAGGGATAGTTTTAGTATTATAGGGAGACTTCATTTAGTTATTAATTTCCTTAAATACATTATATCGCACGATTTGGTGTGATGGCAAAAGAGTTTGGCTAGAAGGTGGAAGGAGATGTCTGATTGTATTTGATCTAAGCGTTTCCTATGAATAATATGTACCTATTTATTTGTTTCATGTGTTTATTTCAAGTATGTTTATTAGTTTTCAAGTCAGTCAGTCAAGTCAGTGTGGGGTAGGTTTATCAGTTTTCAAGAGAAATCAGTGTGGGGGTAGGGCAGGGTGGAGGTCCTCTAGCCAACATTCTACGACGTCCACCAAAAGAGTGGAAGTGCCCTCGTACTTTCGTATGCCCTTCCGAGGACTCCCCCCTTTCTTGGGGGGTGAACTAAAGGGGCAAGCAGTGGCTATGGAGCGTTGTTGGAAATCCTTTTCAGGAAAACCCAGCTTCGGGGCTTTGGTGCCGAGATCGAGTAACGTGGGGTTTTAGTCGGTTGGAGTCCGACAAATAACCTCATCGTCTGGCCCTGATACCCCTGGGTATTAGCGCCAGGGCCCAAGGTATGCATGAGAACTTCCAAACGATAATAAAAATAAAGGACAACCTTTTTTCGGATTACTTTTTTATATGCTTAAAAAATTTATAAAAGTATTCGACAAGCGTCTGCATTGAGAATAGGTGTCTGTCACTTGTGTAGTAACGATTGTATTGTTCGCCGGTGTGACCCCACTCTTGCCGACGATAGCCCGCAGGTTATCACCTAGCAAGTCTAACTTCACTTCTCCAGTAGGAAAAATATCAAACTTATTCCATTATCTGACCTCCGAATCTTCGATCAAATTCAAGCTCAACTTAGGTGTGGGGTTTTTACCGGTACTCAAACGGCAAGCATGGTGGATTTATTCATTTAATAAATACTTCTTAAGAATAGGTATCTATCAGTAAAGTTCTACAGTTGTGTAAATCGTGTTTACATGAACATTTAGGAAACGTGGTTTTCCGTAAGAGAAATCTTCATAACTTTATGGCAAGTTAAGAAATTGCAGTGAATAACCATAAAAACTACACGAGCCATTAGAATACACGATAGTTAGCAGTATTTTAATATTTACGTGCAAAAGTAAACTACTTGACGTTGGCAGAATACCTACCCTAGACAGGAGAACCCTATACCTATTTACAAAAAAAGTCTGGCTGTCACTTTGTTTGTTCCATTGACACTTAGGAGAGCACCATCAGAGGCGTCCTCAACTTTAGACTATTGCCAATTTGGGTGTTGTCACTTTTGTTGTAACAGTTCGAGTAGCAAAAATATCTAAAGGTCCATTCACTTCATCTCAGACCATAAATGCACTTAAAGTATAGGGTATTATAGATCCTCAAAAATGTTATCAAATTTTAAAAATGTCCATTGTAGAACGTTCTTGACTAGGGACCAATACTGACAGCATTTATTAACTTATTCTCAAAGAAAGAAGGAGAAAGAAACAGAATGATAAAAAGTAAGTGGTAACTTGGTCATATTAGATTTCTTGCTTCTAATGAAAATTGAGATTGTGTTCTGATCATTCTTAAAATAAACAAGTTAGCTCCACAATTACTCGAAACGAAAAACCTGTCACTCGAAAAAGGAGCATTACAGTCCAAAAAAACATTCTTAAAGCACTTCTTGATTTACAATTAAGTTTGGTCCACAAAACCTCATATAAAGGTTACTTAACTCTAAGTTAAGAAAACCCAAAAACAGTAAACAATTAGCCAATATAAAATAATATTTAAAAAAACATCGCAAAACAATTCAAGTTAGTCCACACAATAATTTTCTTCGAAAAGATAAAACTCGCATGATACACTTATTGCTTATTAAATTTTGTTTACGTCCAATTAAGTATGATAAACTTATCAACTTTAAATAAATGCAGATACAGTGATCCAGAAACCGTTACAACGTTCATACATACATGTATAATTAGTAAAGTTTAATTATTGTTTTAACCAAGTGAGATGATTTGTTACACACTTTTCGTTTTTACTGTGATTACTCTCTCTGTAAAAGCAGACAAATACAGTTATGAAATACAGGCTAAAATAAGTGAAAAAACAACACCGGAATCTTCAAAAGTCGTGAACTACGAACCACAAAGTGCTATGAAAGTAGAAGACAGCGTCAGACAAATACCCAATAATATGGCAGAAAATATTCGTTCAGGATCTGCAGACCTTGACCTTGAACCGACGCGACAACGATTCTTTGAAAGGTCTTTTGAAACAGACCGAAAAACTGCATACAAGAAGAAACTTAAACCAACCAGAGCGCCAGATAGCTCGGAAACGTTACCAGCATCAAAATTAACTGAAAATACAGCTGCAGTAGAGAAAAAGAACTACGAGATTCCTTTCTATAAAGTGCCAAGTTTCAATAGTACAAGCCAAAGGTTTTTCGCAGAAAATGCACTTCTTCCTATTGATTTGATCGTGCAGGAATACCAGCAAACGGAACAATCAAGTACTGACAGTTTGTTATGAGGGAGGATGTTACAAGGTTACAAGGTTTTATTAAAACATGTATTTGGTATTGGTTTTTTTATTTGAAATTGGTTTCGCGTTTGACCTCAGTCTCGCCTTGTGGTATAAGCGATTGCGAGACCGATGGTGGTACACGATGAGTGGTAGAAGATGCCTATTCACTGTTGCTTTGAAGACCATGGTTGTATGTAAGTACCTACAGTCGAAGAATTAAAGGGTTGACCACCCTATCACAAACTAGATAGGGAACAGGTTCAGACGGGTAACTTCCGTAGCAAAAAACTCGCCTTATGATCCATAGAGATTTCCGCATATAAAGATTTTGATAGCTTTATTTTTTTAATTGTTTTTTCATAATGCGGCAACGATGTTAACGTTATAAATCCACAAATAAATACAAAAAGGTTTTATGTTAAACCTTTGTTATTTATTTGTGGATTTATAACGCTTACCGTTATAAATCCACGTATATTATAGGTACCTACCTAAATTCTGCTTGTTTTCTTTGGAAATATAAATTGGGTATAAATTAAACAATTTTCACTTAGTATGCCTTTTATTTCTTAATTTTGTTTAATATTTAGTAAATGCTTTACGCTGCATACAGGGCAAAATCGTCTTTTCCAATCTACAAACATCCGTACCTTGAGATTTTTGTTTATAATGTTGCACCAATTGAACACAGTTAATCGCAGAGTTAAATCAAAACAGCTTTTCGCAACTACACTTTTGTGTTGCTTACAACCCAAAGAATCATATGAATGCTGATGAATGCTTGGACTGAATTTGATGTTTCAACTCTTTTATTAAACCCTGTTGATGTGGGCTATTTTCTAAAACTTTATTGTCTTCTACAATTATGTTTCCAAACAATCTTACCGCATTTTCTGAAGGGTAGGTAAGTTTATTTTCTTTTAAGCATTTATATTTTCTGAAAAAAATATAATTGTTGACACAATGAAATAAAAACCAACCTGACAATACTTGACACAAATGACAATCAACAAAAGCGTAACCTAGGTTACAAACCAAAGACAATCCTTAGACTAGAAACCTCATCATCCGCGGGAGGAGGGGAAGCTACCATTTCCTATAAAAGCATCCATAGACAAGCTTAACCTTAATGCTATTATTTTTTAAAGGAAGAAAATCGGCCGTGCACCCTATGATCTGTTTTTGCTTGCTCCATGATGACATTGACATGAACTGTTAATCACATTTGAGTCGCTTAAATTCAAACTCAGATAAATCCACTCTACCCTCTTAGGAGATATTAATGAAAAAGTGTTATCTAACCTAAATCAATGATTTAAAAGAGCGTATTATTTTATTTGTGGTAACAGTATTGAAGAAAACGACCCTCTATAACGAAATCAAATAAAAAACCATCGTTGAATTAATTATAAATATATTTAGATTGGATTTAACTGCATTTGATTTAATGGAATGCAATTTATCCATATTTGAAAAAAAACTCTTTATTGATTTATGGAGTTTTGATTTATCGGAGTACTATCGACACTTAAAGTGTGTTTTTTTGTAAGTTGTTTTTTATTTAAATACAATAAAAAGCAGGAAAGTACGGTGATACTGTCGGAGCGTTTACGTCAACTGACGTCCATGTTGAAAAAATTGCTGTTCGCTGATTGGCTCGGAGGGATCTATCTACAGTTGAAAAAAACTTTGTCACGGATCTATCTGGTTTTGATAAAATTGTACGATTTTAACGGTATTTTCCTCAAGAGCCATGCGGATTTATACGCAACTGCTAAAATAGCTCCAAAACTAGTTTTTTACGCTTTTTTTTGACACCAAAATCTTAAAAATTCTCAGAATTGGATTTATCCGAGTTTGAAGTTAAGCTACTCATTTGTAGTTTTAATTTAATCATTATAAGAAAAGAGGATGTAATAATTCGATTTATCAAACTTGACACTGCGGCGTAATGGCCGCATAAAAAATATTGGTTCAACTGTCAATCATGAAGGAACATCCGTCTTATAGAATTTTAATTTTATTGTCAAACAATAAAGCCTACTTTTCGACACAACACTAGCCTGTTACACAGCTTAAAAAGGTAACATGTGCTAGCAACGCGTAAATGAATTTGTTTGAAAACTGGTCAACCCTTTCGTTCCGCGACTGTATATCCTCAGCAAGGAGGACTAGAAAGTACGCAGCAAACTTGTTTCGTCTGTATAGTTGGAAAATCCACCACCGGTGGGTGGAAGCCTAGCATCTTTATTACTAGAGCTGCCCTGATATAAGCTTAAGAATGCTTACTTAGTTAAGTTTTAGTCGTTTCCATGGGCTTAGGTAGATACTATCATGGTAACATTAATGAAAGTTAAGAAGTCAAGAACAACGTCTGTCGGGACAACTAGTTCAGCATTAAAAAATTAACGGCTTGTTGTTGACTTTCACCCAGTTTACCAGCCTGTGATTGCTACAAAATTCATCTATCACTAAAATCAAGTCATTGGTAATTTCATAATCATTTAATCTCTATTACTTCATGTCAAGTATTTATTACAAGTTGGTAATCTTAAAACGAAATTACTACTATTATTATCTACTGGTGATGGGTATGGCCATATTTTTGTTTATGGCTATCTTACACATCTGCGCATTTGGATCCTCAGCTCTGCTCTGATCTCTTACTTAGAAAAACAATTAGTTTCAGACTGCTGTTAAGAAGTACTTACACTTAGATTACTTCCAAAGTTAGTGCAGTTATCATTTTATTGCTAAGGTAATATAGACATTCAAATTCGTCATTGAAAGCTAACTTTGAAACCCGTTTGCCACCGTTTACACAGGCCCGTCTTTTATCCTTTTCCTAAAATTATGCATTATATAAAAGTCACGGTAAAGGTAACGGATGGTTAGTAGAATTTTTTATGGGAGTAATTAAAACTAAATAGAAATAAGAATAGCAGAAAAAAAAAAACTGATAACAAACTCTAAGTACAAATGATCATGAAAATGATCATTTAAATAAAGTGTATCGGACTACCGAAGGCTGACATGCGAATCAAAATTAAGCAAATTTCACATTCTTATCTTAACGATTTTAATCGTTTCGTCTACAAGAAGGAACATAGTGGACGGTCTCGAAGGAATAAATGTTTTTGACCCAATAGAAGAACAGCAAATTACTAATCATTTTTGACACAGCTAAGAAAATAGAAGCAATGTAGATCGTGTATTACATGGGAAAGTTTGTAAAAAGAAGAAAATTAAAGGTCCATTACCTTGCCAAATGGTATTTTATTTGAATAACGAGATTACAGATTAAATAGGAATTTATTTTACACTACTAAATATAAGAAATCCTGGCCCTGACCTTCCTGGCGCCTCTGGGAACTCCTTAGATGGTCTGCAACAAAAAATACAGTTTAGCAAGTGTGCATAAGGCCACACGTCAAACGTAACATGACAGCTATTTAACTGTACTTTTAGTGCAAAAACTGTATAAGGTGACACTACCAAAGGTGATAGCAAAAATTTCATCATTCGTTGCAGATGCAAGGATAACTCTTCTCAGCCTCAGTATATTGGCTTCACCTTGAATTGGTATGTTTCCTAATTTGTATGAAAATATTTTTTAAATCTCATGCGGCTTAGTTCGTTATACGATCACAGTAATTGACTTAGGGTAAGTTGCACCATAGTAGAAGTTAAAGTTAAAGTTAAATTTTTTGTTAAATTTGACAATTCGACGTCATTTTTGGTCGTCAAATTGTCAAATTTGACAAAAACTTTAACTTTATATATAACTTCTACTATGGTGCAACTAACCCTTATACTTACAATAGGGCTAGCACGAACCGCTAACGTTTTGGTAATCGAAAAGTAAACGATACTTTATTTTCTTAAAGACAGGAAATAGACAAAAAAGCATCGTTTATTTTTCAATTACCAAAACGTTAGCGGTTCGTGCTAGGCCTACAGAATGCCAAAATTAAAGTTCGAAAGTGCGTGCTGGGAATCGTTCTCCTGGCACCTTAATAAATACCTTAAATTCAAATTCAATATTTCTTTATTCAAGTAGACCAATAAACAGTACTTTCGAATCGTCAAGAATCTTAATTATATCTTAATACCTACTACTAACATTGTCTTCAACTTTCACGGCGGAGTCGGCGGCACAGCAGGAGCCCTTGCTGAGGTCCTGGAAGATCCTGGAGACGAAGGCCGCGGTGGAAGGCTTCGGGCAATCAGACAACGTGCCGACTATGCAGGTAGTAATCTGGTTGTATATGGTGCACGCCTCCTGTAGACAAGAACAACAATTAAAAAAACGAATTGTAACAGCGCCATCTAGCCCCAAACTGAGCAAAGCTTGTACTATGGGTACCAGAAACGGGTCTACCCTTTTTCGCAGAACTTTTTTTGTCATAATATTATAATGCATAACACGGATGGCAGAAATGTCATTTCGCAGAAAATCATTTCGCATACACTCATTTAGCATACATTCAAAAAGCATAATTTTGCATGGCAGAATCATCTTTTGGCATAATTTTAATAAGCATAATAATCAAAAAGCAGAACCATGGTAACGCAGAAAATTAACATGCAGAAACATCACATAGCAGAAAGTTAATATGCAGAATTATCTTTTGGCATACTTTTTCATATCCATATAAATAAATGAAATAAAGCAGCAAGCTAATCAGGCAAGTCGTTTTTTGGGTTTAAAAAAAAATAACCACGAAGGTTTAAGGCGGGAGCTACGCTCCGCTTCGCTCCGCTTCGCTCCCGCCTTAAACCTTCTAACCTAATCTATCCGTGTCGGTTTCGTCCCGACTCTAGTGTAGGGCAGAAAAGTATCCCAATTTGTTGTTATAACAAATACCACGAAACCACGGGAGAAATGGAATGACAATAGTATGCCAAGTGAAATTCTACCAAATAAGCAGTATGCAAAAAGTAATTATGCATCATGAAATTTTGCCAAATAAAATTCTGCCAAACAAAATTCTGCTATCTTAAAAGTATGCCATTGAAAATTCGGCTATACAAACTTTCTGCCAAATGATGATTATGCTAAGTATTTTTTCTGCCTTAAACATATTCGGCCAAAGAAGATTATGCCAAGTGTGTTCTGCAAAATGAAATTCTGCGAAAAAAAAATCTGCCAGATAGAAGGAACCCACCAGAAACGGCTAAACATACCTACTTAAATACTTTTTTTATTGTTAAAACAGACATGTTCATGCACACGAATGGTTGAATGTTTAGTATAAACATTTGTGGGCATGAACATGTCTGTGTAATGGTGTTCGCCAAATCGGTGGTCAATTGGGTTGTGGATCGTGTCACACAATCAGGTTCGACCACATCCATCACAGATGGATCGATAATCATTGTGATATTGACCGTCTGATCCAATTGAAAGCAGTGGCCGATACTATCACAGTTTCGAAGAGCTACGATAGTACATATAGTCTTTATTGATCCCTAGTAGCGTCGAAACTACTGCAGTATCGATAGTATTAAGGTGTACCATGCTATCGATTATTTAATATTATTAGTATCGAAAGCAAGGATGGAGTCACAAACTATCGGTATTTGACCAAAACTAAGACTCAATAGTGTTTTATGATACACAGTAACGGGGTAATAAGTTAATTTTATTCATAATTTTTTTTTAGTGTTATGTTGTTTTCTTTACTTTGAATTGTTATTAGGAATGAATATTTCAGAGGTGTCTTACAAAAAAATCCCAGTTTAAATTGAGGCAGGAAGAATAATCATAGAAACAAGGTGCCTATTGGTGAAAGGGCAGAGCATGCCATAGGATGAGAGAGAATAAAAAAAACTTACAGCAACAGACAAGGAAGTTATGGAGTTCCCCAGGGCTGCAATTGCGCTGAAACATTGATTTAATGCAAGCGTCTGGTTCGCCAAGCAAGTCAGTGCTCCGTCGTTGATGAACTCTGAAGAAAACAATACAAGTTTTATGTTAAATTGGTACATGAATTTAAGATTAGCCCGTAGATCAGTTGTTGTCATTTTGGCTTGTGCTTAGTTCGACGTATTAAAAGCTGTTGTTTGTTGCTGGGTGCCAGAGTTTCAACGATGAACTACGAGCATATGATGGAGTTCTTAAAACGGATTTTTCATGTCAACAACGATCTAAAAATGCTCATGTCGTTACACGTGTTCATAGACTGCGGCAACCGCTAAGCAGCCGCTTGTTTCTATTTATATGTAAATTCATTCTATGATCTTAGGCAAACGGAAGGTTTCCAGCACCATAGAGTACCAAAGGTATGATACTTTGTGTTGAGGCGCGATTATCGACCTCCTTGAACATGGAGTCGCCTCAATGCATTTTACTTCTTTTTCTTTTGTCTTGTCAAAATTGACTTATTAACATGGCCGCGGACGTGGCCGCGGATAGCCAATTTCATTTATAATTTCTTTTGTAAAATATAATGTAATTCATTGAATTATCACAAATACAACTTTCTACAACATTTATGGAGTCAGATTTATTTATACAAAACACCCATCTTCGCCAAGAAACACTTTGTAAACTTGATGGCGGCTCGGAAGTTAGCTGCGAGCGCCGAGTGTGCAAGAAAGACCTCACCTAGCAACCCGCTGACACCTTAATTTGTGTTCTGCGCATCGACTCGCGCGATTTTCACAGCCGCCATTAAGTTTGAATCGTAGATACTTTTATCGTCAAATATCTTTCGCATGTGATGTGTTTTTCTACCTGTGGTCAAAGACGGAGCATGCTTGCCCACAAGCGGCCTGTTCGCTTTGTTCTTTTTGTCACAAGTTGTGTAAAGGGCCATTACCAGTGATTACTTTAGCATCGTTATCACAGATGTAGCTGGCGAGGTCGCCTAAGTTCTTCTTAACGTCTTCTACCTCGTCGCGGAACTGGGGTTCCATACACGGCGAGGTGATGTCCAACAGGTCGGACAGGCACTTGGTGATCGCTGCCTTCTTTTTGCATGTGCTGAAAGAAAAAACATTGTCAAATTTATAAAACAGAGAAATTATGACCATTGCGCTTTTACAAACGTCCATCAACGCAAAGCACGCGCTCACGCTTGTGCTGTCCCGTACAATACCAATAGGATTGAGAGGGACAGCTATACTTCTGAGGGATGCTGTTAGAATAGTCTTCTTCTTTCGTTGCAAATAGATAAGATAAGATATTGATTCATAATATTCATCACATGTCAAGGAGGCGAGTATAGTCAAATATGTAAGACTCCACTAAAACTAGGCGACTTTCCCCCGAATTCACAAACGTCAATCAACGGTAATCACGCTCCTGCTATCCCGTAAAATGACAATATAACTGAAAGGCACAGCTATACCTCTAAGGGACGCTTAACGTTAATATACGCTTGTAAATTCGGGGTTTGACTACGTCATCCGTCGGCATATTCAGATCCGCCGTAACGTACCTATATATACAGGCAGTATTGCCCTTGCTGCCGACGCTTCTCAGTCATAACAGAGTGACTGAGTAAACAGAATTAGGTACTCAGTAGATTTGATGTAATGAATTACCCCCTTATTCATAAAACGAACGCAACGCTAAAGAAAAGATCAGGGGATTGGCGTGTTTTGTTATACTTACCCACAAATGGCGGCAGCAACAATAATGAAACGGACAAACTTAACGTGTTGTTGAAGCGCTGTTTAAGTTTTTATGAATAAGGGGGTTCGTGGATAAGATTTAATTCGTTCTCACGATTTAGCTAGGAGGATATACGCTTGGTCTTGGTCTTCTGATAGCGGTCTTCGGTAGCGCATTTCCAAGATTGCGTGGTCGTCGAATATTTCCTTGAAGCACTCGTTAAATGCGAAAACTCCTTCCTGAAAGTTTAAAAGAAAAATGACAATTAACTATTAGGTAAATAGTGCTTTCCTGTCTTTCGTGGAGAGGTGTGGGACAATGTTAATTCACACACATCACATCTTTCAAAAAAACAGGGCTATGCTTTCTTGTGGTGTCTTGCTTCTCTAACCTGATTACAGTGTTCAGCAGTCACATAACAGAACACGTGCTACATTATTACGTAAGTATAAAACCCCTCACATGCCGCAACGAAATATACAGGGTTAGAGGAAAAGTCGACCTAGATCCGTTAAGGGCGTAATATACCTAGAAAGTACCACATCCAGATTCTACTTCCTGCTTCCGCTGTTGGGTTTCATTTATAGTACGATACCACAGTATAAACCATACAGTAGGCTATCTAAGGCCGCCCGCCGAGTTATTAGCCTAGCGTGCACACAGACACGCGACACAGCCCGTCCGTACTGCCGCCTGCCTATGCCTTCCTATTTTTGCCTATTTTATGCTAGCGTGAAATCGCGTGTGCGTGATGTCGCGGCACGGCGCGCGACGCTCACGCACACATTCAAACCCAGAGTGGCACGTTTGTATTTAGATGTTCTACTGTATGGTTTATACTGTGATGATACCTACCATGATAATCCTACTAATTTAATAAATGCGAAATTTTGTATGTCTGGATGTGCCGTGTTGCTCTTTCACGTAAAAACTGCTGGATGGATTTTAATGAAACTTTCCAATAATGTAGCTTATACTTCTGAATCGCACATAGGCTACAATTTATAAAGAAATATTACTTTTTGTTTTTGTCCACGCGGACGAAGTCGCGAGGTGCCGCTGGTAAATAAAAATGTTCACAGATCCAAGCAGCCTATAAAATTCGCTGTCTAATAGTGACAATTTCAAACCCTAAGTGGAATAGTATTGAAATTGTAAAATTAAGAAAAGTAAATGTAGCCTAACATTTAAGTATCTAAATAAGCCCTCCAGTCATAAAATAAAATGAAAGAGGGCACAGCTCTATATAAAACACTAATCCACAGCTAGATGTAGGCAAATGGGAATGGTGACGTGTATGTCCATTGTTCAGTTTCATCGGGAAGTTCATATTTTAAATATCATTTATTCGACGGGTAGTTTTGTATAAACACATCGCTTTCTATAGAAAGCAATCAAGCTTGGGGTCTAGCGTGTGAAGCACGTGGTTCGGACTGCTATTCGGAATTCGGTTTCGGTCGGAATCTCAAAGTTAGTGGTTCTTAGTGAGAGTGTTATTATATGAATATTACGAGTATGTGCATATGATGAACAATTATTAGACAAACACGGAAACATATAGAAGAAGAGTGAAGTGCACGAGGCGCCCCCTACAGGACTGCAGTGAACAAACGGACAGTATACCTAAGCATAAGGTACTTTCTATTATATGTATGTTTTTAATTTGCTAGCCATCTAAAACTTCTGGCTCTACGTATCGCGGTCACAAAATGCTTTGGATTAACTTAGCCACCGATGGTATCGTACCTTTGCCTTTTCGACGTGGTCAGGGTTGCCGTTCTTGGTGCACTGCTCCTCCAGGGCCTGTAGGAGTCCCACACCCTGACTCCCAGGCATGTAAACGCCGCCAGCCACCGCTCCTGAAGCCAGGGTCAAATGCAAGAGGATTAGACAGGTGACATACGCCCATACTGATTGTTACGTTGCAGTAATCTGTATAGTAACTCTGCTAACTTAGTTATTATTTAAAATAAATAATTAATTAGAGGCCGCATTTTTCAATCTCTGCGGTCCAAAGCCTCTTTCGGCCAGTCGCTGAGGTGATGGTCGAGCTCATCGTGCCATCTCTTTCTAGGCTAAAAACATAGCTTCATAACGCATACCATAACATAACATGGCCGAAATTTGTAAGGCATACTCACACATCCTCCCAGTAAATTATTTTTTAACGGCGAAGAGATTGAATCAGAAATGGGTGCCCAACAAGGTGACCCGCTCGGCTGCCCAAATTCAAAACCTAGTAACACCTGATTTGGAAAAAAAAACGATTCTAAACCTAGTAACTCAGAATACAAATTCAAAAACCTAGCAGGTCGAGGGAATTGCTAGGTTTTTGATTTGTTGCTAGGTTGTTGATTAGGCAGAACATGTTTTTGTTTTATTTTTGTATTTTGTAATTGTTTTCTGTTTACACATTTTATTGTTTTGTTGAATAAATAAAAAGTTCTTAAATTTTTACATTAAATTAAGATTAATTATAACTCGTCCTATATATGTCACTAAAAACAAAGATACATTTGATTTGGTTATCGTAGAATAGCCGAAATATGATCGTTTGAGTGATACGAATTAAGCCTCATAAAATACTAATACTAATACTAATTCAAGGTAAAGCGTAAAGCGTAAGACGATTAAACTTGGTGATTTCTCCTAAAGGAGATCGAGATGAGATTTGGCGTTAACCAGAATTGGTGCTCATATAGATGTAAAAATTAAATTATAAATTGTCTTGTGTGCGCTTTGGAATAGTCTGTAAGCATACTTGTATTCTGAATTTAATAAATAAATAAATAAATAGAGAAATGGTGCTGATATAAAAGATTGCGACAGTCGCAATCTTTTTCAGCACTGAGACTGTATATCTAATTAATTTACCCTGAATTTGATTTATAATTGTTTTGAACAATGAAGAATTATAAATATTAATTACTAGCGGCCGCCCGCGACTTCGTCTGCGTGGACTTCAGTGAAAAAAAAAGTATAAAATGTATCCTATGTCCTTCTCCTGGCTCTAAACTAACTCCATGCCAATTTTCAGCTAAATCGGTTTAGCCGTTCTTGAGTTATAAGTGGAGTAACTAACACGACTTTCTTTTATATATATAGATTATGCAATATTAAACGCACCAATTAACAAAAAAGCCGCACAGAACTTCCACATCTTCTTGTTATTATTTTCCTCCTAAATAAAAAACTACGAGTAGTAACGTGCACAGACACAAACGGAAACTATTTGCTTAAACGCTGTGAAACTGTTTATATACAAAATAAAAATTAATTGATAACAAGGATACTCTGAAGGTCTCTGTTTTGTACTGCTCAGTGATTCCACTAACAAAATATACAGGGTAATTGCAACTAAGTTTCGTTCAATTTCAGGCCCGTATTTTAAATATTTCGACGAACGTTGCAAAAAAATAAATAAACGGCCTATATACGTCTCACTGCTGGGCACAGGCCTCACCTCAATTATGAGGTGGAACAAGCCATACTCCAACACGCAGGCTCAGTGCGGATTGTTGGAGGGGTGTAAGATTAGTGAGCAACCTTAATGTCAGATGTTATCAAGCCACCCTAAGGCATTTGACTAAGCTTAACGACTGACATCTAGCGACGTCAACCGGGACCAACTGCTTAACGTGCCTTCCGAAGCACGGAGATGCCCGTAATACACATCACTAAATTTCTGTCGGGTGGTAAACCCATCCCATTGCCGACCCGGCGTGTGTTGCTGTGTGGCGTTGCACGTTTGTTGTCAATTATCTCTTTTATGAATTACTATACTATGATTATTTTAGAAAATATTCTCTATTCAAATATCAACGAATTAATAATTTACCAATTCGCACGACGACACGTTCACGATACGATATAACACGTTCAAATTGTGTACTATGTTATTCATTGGTGAAAATATAATATTATCCAATCTTACCAGATTTCCACACTGATTACATGATTTCGAGCTGCTGCCGCTGTAGATGATCTGTGTATTCGACATTTAGATTTAGTGAATGAATTCAAGTAAAATTAAATTTTACGTTAAAGACGAAGACCTAGTGGCCTAGTGGTTAAACACTGGCTCGGAACCCGATGGCCCCGAGATCAAATCTAGCCGAATCACATCTACTTTGTGTTCATTGTACAATTTGCGGCTAACTCCCCGTTGATGGGAAAGACCGTAAAGAAACCCAAGCAACCCGGATAACGGCGGTAGGCTCGCCCCTTACCACGTTGGGTTCAAACTCCCTCGGCGAAATGTAGGCTTCAGAATGTTACGTTCACCATGACGGCAACAATCAGTGTGCCTCTGACTAACCCATTAAATATGGTCGTGAGAGTATGTTATGTTTTTAAAGACGAAACCCTTCTTTGTGTTTGCCATATGACATTACTTATCAGAATTTAATCCTTGAGAGCAATATTATTAGACGGCGCAATAAAATAAATGTTTCTATTCAAAACCAACAGATTCGATTTCCTAGGGTTTTTTTTAATCTGACTACCTATACAGTTTTTGTCAAAGTTGGCTTTGAGATTATTTCGAGCATTTCCCTATAATTAGGATTTGGCCTACCCCGCCTAATTCAAAACCTCACCCTGTATACATTATTTATATTGTTAACCTAAACTAAACTCTGCACATACTCTTATAGCGATATCACCTTTCACCTAGTCCAGAGATAAAAGGAATTACGGCACTGCCCTTTTTATAGTTTTTATCAGGTCTACATTATCTTTGCATGCACACTTTGTTTGTTTTTTACCCTTCTAATTCCTAGCTAAGTAATTCGCAAAAGTAACAGGAAAAAAATATTCATTTATAAGAATTATCTTTACTTGGGGAGAGCGTCGTGGCCCAGTGGTTAAACACTCTGGCTTGGAACCCGATGGTCCCGAGACCAAATCCTGCCGGAACACACCTATTTTGTTTTCATTGTAAAATTTGCGGCTAACTCTCCGGTGATGGAAAACACCGATATAAAACCCAAGCAACCCGGATAACGGCGGTAGGCTCGCCCCTTACCACGTTGGGTTCAAATTCCCTCGGCGAAATATAGGCTTCTGAATGTTCCGTTCACCATGACGGCAACCATGAGTGTGCTTCTGACTAACCCATTAGGGATATAGTCATGAGGGTATGTTATGTTTACTTGGAAATAAACAATGATATTGTTTTAGTTGTTTAGCATTCGCAATGCTATATTTTTAAATCATCTAAGTAAAGATAGAAATACAAGAAATGGCAATGAAAACACAACAAAATTTCTATTCATACTGGGTGACTTATTCAGTGTTCCATTTTTTTCTGGGCATTGAAGAATCTTAATGAAGAGACAGTAACGCCTAGAAATAAACAATAATTGAATATAGGTAATTATACATATGAGTACATAACAGTAAGTAATACATTCACAAAAATGATATAACTTAGAGAAACTTTTTATCGACTATACCGTCCCTAAACTTGTGTTTAAGTATTTATTATAGTTCTTTAAAGCAACAACAGAACTAGTTTGTTATGCAATTAATATTTAATTTTTTGTCGAGTCTCCTTCAGTTCTACTTAAGTTTTTTTTTGTTATTCCTAAATAAAATCAAAGAGAACCCAGATCGTTTATAGCTAAAGCCAAATTTTCTTGTCACACAAGAATGTTTATGTTACTGTAAAAGCCCGAACTACCTAAGATTCACCAACCCTTATTGGTAAAATGGCGAACAATTAGGTACGTGATTCGAACTTTTACCACCATTCACTTGGTAAATCTTAGGATTTACATCAAAGGCATGGTAAATGTTGCAAAAACATGGTACTTAGTAACCCGGATGCTCACCGTTTCGCCGCCTGCGCGCACCGGTGTGGCAACGTCACGTGTCATGCACGGGGCGTATCGCCACTGGAAAAATATTTTCACTGAAAATACTTGCCGGTCCGTGCATGGCACGCGACGTTGCTAGTCGGTAACGGAACGGGCTAGTAGGCATGGTCTCATACTTCAAGACAACATCTTCGTACGAGTACGTTTGTTTTTCAGGCTTCGCGGCGCGCCCCGCGTCTCATTAAAGGAGCCCTTATGCTTCTAAGTAGATAATTGAATTATTTAAAAAAAACAAAAGAAAATAATTTTAATTCAAGGAGAAACGTTTCTGTAAGCGTTTTGCGATTTGTAACGTCAAACGCCGCCTCAGACGACCGGAGGTCGCGGCGGACGACGCCGCAAATGACATGGCGAGTTAACTAGTAAGTTTCGCAAATAACATCTAGAATAACAAAGTAATTCTGATGAATTACGCGCCGACCACGTTACTAAGTAAGTACCTTGTTTTTTCAACATTTACCATGCTTTTGATGTAAATCCTAAGAATGGTGGTAAAAGTTCGAATCACGTAATTGTTCGGCCTTTCAACAATAAGGGTTGATAAATCTTAGGTTTTACCGGTAGACTTTAGGATTTACCGTAGTTCGGGCTTTTACAGTAACATTTATAATAAACTAGCAGCCGCCCGCGACTTCGTCCGCGTGGACTTAGCTGTATGTGAAAAAAGATTTTTCCGCTTTTCTGTTGGAATTTTCCTGAATTTTCTTTGCTATAAACCTCACGGAGCCCGAGACCTTTCCAACGAATGCAAAAAAGTGTAAATCGGTTTGTGCGTTCTGGAGTTATAGTAGAAATGAGACATTGATGTTGCTTTCAGGGCTAAGCGAAGGGCTGCTTACCGCTATAGTGACTAGAAGTATTTAGTCACCTAGTCTGCTACAAAATATTCAATGGCGGCTGTAAAAGTGTGTAAACCAGGTTAAAACGGTTAAACCGGTAACCGGGCAGTCAAAATTATAGCTAGCCGCAGCTTGAAATAGTTTGAACCGTTGACAAACGAACTACTTACTATCCTAAGAAACTTTACAATGGCGTCTGCATTGACATCCACGAACGATCCAGCAACTATCGGCCAGCAGGAAGAGGTGATTCGTTCCTGGGTCTTGCTATCCAGACGTGCCTGTGCCGTGCTATTTCAGCGCATGTGTTTCCTTCTTCCTATAATCTTGGGTTATTTAAGCGGAGTGTGAAAAGGCAATCATGCATTCATGCAGGCCTTCAAAATGAGATTGACCAGCTCAGTAGTAACTGAATTGTTGTCTTGTCAATCCCATATCTGGATCTCACTGTTGCTTCCTATCAGATGGAGTGTCGTCATTTTGAAATGCACAATAAAAAGTGCGGTTTTAAGTGATTTCACAAGTTTGCGATTGAGACCTGCCTGCGCTCACCCTATAGTCCAGTAAAGCTGACAAAGCCATCGGCGACATAATAGTCATCTTCTTGTAAACAAAAAAGGATTGCTGTTCGTTAGTCTCGCTAAAACTCGAGAACCGCTGGACCGTTTGGCTGACTCTTGTTTAAAAATAATTTGTGGAAGTTCAGGGAAAGTTGGAATGGAGAGTAAACGTCAAAAAATGCTGGGAAAATAATAAAAACCACAATTTAGTTTTCTCTCAGCAATGTCTGTCGGGACAGCTAGTTTAGAATAAAAGAGTTTTGACGGCTTGTTGATGACTATCACCCAGTGAACCGGCCAGTGGTTGCTATCAAAATTCATCTGTCACTTAAATCAATTACCTTCTTACTTAAGTCATTGGTAATTTCATAATCATAATCTTTATTACTTCATGTCAAGTATTTATTATAAGTTTGTAATGTTAAAACGACACTACTACCTACTTATATTACTGTTGATGGGTATTGCCATATTTATGTTTATGGCAATCTGACACATCTGCGCATTTGGATCCACAGCTCAGCCGTGCTATTCCGGCGGTGCACATCGGACATCACTTCACATCTAGGTGCTTCACGCTAGGAGTTTTGGCGTCCGCCGGAATAGCATAGCTGATCCTTTACTTAGAAAAACAATTAGTTTCAGACTGCTAATTAATAGTTTCAGAATCATTTTTAATGCTTATGTTATGTAATATACACATCTAAATACGTCACTGAAAGCTTACTTTAATACCCTTTTGCCACCGTTTACACAAGCCTGTCTTTGGTAGGTATGTATCTGTTTCTTAAACATTATGCATTATAAAAAGTACGGATGGATAGTAGAATTTTGTATGATGGGATTTCATGAATCGCTTATGATTATGACTTATTAAAATCAAATTTAAATCAGAGCAACAGATTATTTGCCAGGTGTGGAAAATTAATCTGAGAACAAATTATAAGTACAAAACCGAAAATGATCATTTATAATAGTGTTCGGCTGACGAGCGAATCGAAATGAAGCGCTTTTTCATACATAGGTATGAATAGTCTTATCGTAAGATTTTAATCGTTTCGTCTACTGGAACATAGTGGACGGTCTCGAAGTAATGAATTATTGTGACCCAATAGAAGAACATAGCAAATTACCAATAATTTCTGACAGACTTGAAAAAATAGAAGCAATGAAGATTGTGCATTAAAACGGGAGAGTTTGCAGAAGGATGAAAATTAAAGGTTCATTAACTTTGTCAAATGGTATTTTATTTAAATAACGAGATTACAAATTAAATGGGAATTTATTTTACACTACTAAATATGAGAAATCTACAATGCCCTCCTGGCGCCCCTGGGAACTCCTCAGATGGTCTGCAACAAAAAATACAAATCAGCAAGCTTATGGCTACACCTCAAACGTAACAGGACAGCTATTTAACTATAGTCCGTTCGCGTTAAGTCACCTTCACCTTACCAATCAAATCGTTCATAATTAAAAAACCAAGTCCACAGTGACCAGCTAAACGCATACTTTCGAACGCAAAGGTTGTGGATCTGAGTTGTTTCGTGTGCAACAAAATTAAATTTATAACTCACGGCATTCTTAACGCAAACGGACTATAGGTACTTTTAGTGCACATCGAGTGAAAAGTGTAAACATTTGTCATATTGTAATTCACTACCAAAGGTGATAGTAAAAATTCCACCATTTGTTGCAGATGCAAGGATAATTCTTCTCAGTCTCAGTATATTCGCTTCACCTTGAATTGGTAGTCTTCCTAATTTGTATTAAAATAATTTTCAAATCTCATGCGCCTTAGTTCGTTACTCCTACGATCACAGTCGCGGCGCCACCTTAGTTCTTGACCTACAGAATGCCGAAATTAAAAACGAAATTTCGAAAATGTGTGCGCCGTGAATCGTTTTCCTGGTACCTAAATAAATACCTTAAATACTACTAACATTGTCTTCAACTTCCAGGGCAGAGTCGGCGGCACAGCGGGAGCCCTTGCTGAGGTCCTGGAAGATCCTGGAGACGAAGGCCGCTGTGGAAGGCTTCGGGCATTCAGACAACGTGCCGACTATGCAGGTAGTAAGCTGGTTGTATATGGTGCACGACTCCTGTAGACAAGAACAACAATTAACAAAACAGTTATTCACTATATTTTGATATTGATCCACACAGCGCCATCTAGCCTCAAATTAAGCGAGGCTCGCAAAAAACTAAAAACATACCTACTTAAATATATTTTTTATATTGTAAATACATACATAATACAACAGGAAACACTCAGACCAGTTAAAACAGACATGTTCATGCACACGAATGTTTGTACTGTGCGGGATTCGAACCCGCGACCTCTGGTGTGATGATGTAACCACTTCACCAAATCGGTCGTCAACTGGGTTGTGGATTCTGGTCTGTCATACATTCACCACACAATTAGGTTCGACCACTTCCGTCAGTGATTGATCGATAATCCTATTGACCGTATCCCTGGACACCCCTGGATATTATTCCACACAGCGCCATCTAGCCCCAAGTGGGCTAATTATAGTCCGTTTTTATGGGATACTTTTTTTTTTTTTTTTTTTATTAAAAATGGGTTTGCGTTTGACCTCAGACTCACCTGATGGTAAGCGATGACGAGGCCGAAGGTGGAACACGCTTACCCAGAAAATGCCTATTCACTCTTGCCTTGAAGACACCAAGGTTGTATGTATCCGGAAACACAGACGCAGGGAGGGCGTTCCACTCCCTAGCGGTGCGGACCAGGAAGGAAGCACCAAACCGCTTAGTTCGGACCGCTGGAAAGTCGACCACATGGGGGTGAAAGCCCTCACGGCGTCTAGTGGTCCGGTGGTAGAAAGTGGAGGGTGGGATCAGGTCATGAAGTTCCTGCGCACACTGTCCGAAATACACCTTATAAAAAACCGATAGACAGGCAACTTTACGCCGATGCTCCAAACTCTGAAGTTTGGTTCCAACTAGCATATCGTCACCTATCAGTCTCCTGGCCCTTCGGTCTACTGAGTCCAGTGCATCCAGCTGGTATTTGGCAGAGCCATCCCAAAGGTGGCAGCAGTACTCCATACACGACCGAACTTGTGCTTGATACAACTGTAAGAGTTGCTCCGGTGTGAAGTACCGCCTAACCTTAAAGAGGATACCAAGTTTCTGAGCAGCGGTTTTTGCTTTGGACTCAATAGAACTGCCGAAGTTGAGGTCAGATGAAAGATCCATACCAAGGAGCTCGAGGTGGTTGGTTATCGGTATGGGTGCATCCAGGAAAGTAGGAGTCAGATTTAAAGGACTCCGTTTGGCGGAGAATAGACACGCCTGAGTTTTGTTGGCGTTAAACTCAACGAGGTTAGCTTCGCCCCAGTCGGACACTGCTTTTAACGTTGAGCTCATCCGCTCAACCATGGCCTCTCTAAGGGACTCAGTCTCAGCCGGACTAGTGCGAGCGCTGGACATGTATCTCTCTGTAACGGTGCTGTCATCTGCGTATCCGAAGATACCTGGGCACAGCAGATCGTTGATGTGCAGCAGGAATAATGTTGCAGAGAGAACAGACCCCTGAGGAACTCCGGCATTTATAGCCAATAGTTCGGAAGAGCAGCCATCAATGACTACCCTTATTGACCGTTCACTCAGGAAGTCAGATATCCAGTGACACAGTGCGGTGGGAATTCCGTATGACGGTAGCTTGCTTTTAAGGCTATCGTGCCAGACCCTGTCAAATGCCTTTGAGATGTCGAGAGAGACGGCAAGAGCCTCGCCGTGATTCTCGACGGCTTCGCCCCACAAGTGAGAGGCGTACGCAAGAAGATCACCAGTTGACCGTTCTCGGCGAAAACCGTACTGTCGATCACTAAGCAGACTGTTGTCCTCAAGGTACGCCAGGAGCCGGTTGTTAATAACACGTTCCATACTTTTACAAAGTATAGAGGTGATTGCAATTGGCCTGTAGTTGCCAGGGTCGGCTCGACTGCCTTTTTTGGGCACAGGTTGCACGTTGGCAAGCTTCCAAGACTTCGGAACTTGTCCCGTTGATAGAGAGAGGCGGTACAGGCGTGTCAGTACAGGAGACAACTCGGGCGCACAATTCCGCAAGACCACTGCAGGAATCCCGTCAGGACCACTGGCCTTATTCACGTCGAGAGTGCGAAGCGTTTTTAGTACCTCTTTCTGGCGGATGCGGAACTCAGGCAAAACTGAGCCGCATGGAGGTAATATAGGTGGTGTTTGGCTTCCAGCACTAAGACGCGAATGGCTTGCAAAAAGAGCAGCAAATAAATTTGCTTTCTCTTCCGCAGAGTGGGCCAGAGATCCGTCAGGCTTCATCAGCGGTGGTAGCGATGAGCGGCAAAAATTCGATTCGACCGACTTAGCCAAGGACCAAAATGCCTTGCTACCCGATGGGCAAGAGGCGAGTTTGGCACCAATACGGCTCACACGGTCGAAACGAGTCTTTCTGAGTACCTTTTTGCAGGACTTGGCAGCAGCGTTATAGGCTCTCTTCTTTACGCTGACGTCGGATGCTTTACGCGCGCGAGCATCAGCCCAGGCTCGGTACGCCGATTGCTTAACCGCCTCAGCGGCAGCGCAATCAGTGTTGTACCACCGGGGAGCTCGGCTATCGAGGGATACGTCGGAAAATGGAATGAAATACTCCATAGCCCGACAGATCACCTCTGAAATAGCGTCAGCGCATTCCGATGCATCGCCAGAAGAGAAGCAAGCTTGCTGCCAAGGATAAGATGCAAAGAAATGCCGCATCTCGTCCCAGTCCGCCGACTTGTATCGCCACATCCGCCTTGTGCCCTTAGGGCTAGGATCAGGCGGGGAGTAGTTCGACACAGCCTTCACCAGACAATGGTCAGAACTGCCAAGAGGAGCGGCAACCGACACATAGTAGCGGTCTGGATCTGTAGTCAGCAGAAGGTCCAGGCAATTCGGTGTGTGGCTAGAGACATCAGGTATTCGCGTGGCTTCCTTTACGAGCTGGGTGAGATCTAGCGACAGAGAGAATCTCAGCGCCTCTCTTCCAGCATGGTCAGTATTCTGGTATGGGAACAACCAGTCACGATGGTGGGCGTTAAAATCCCCCAGAAACACTAACTGCGCAGACGGATACCGATGTAGGGCTATGTCAGCCGCAGCACCGAGGTACTCGAAAAGTTTGGTCGTCTCCTGATCACCGCTGTGCGACCGGTAGACACAGGCATAGAGAACTTTCTCCACGCCTGTGTCCACCAAAACCCATAGGACAGAAAATCCAGGTCTCTCAAGGCTGCGGAGACGCTGGTAGCAGATGTCATCGCGGGCATACACGCACACGCCAGAGCGTTGTTTAAATTTGTGCTCCAGGGTATACCCTGGGTAGTTAAGGTACGCCGCGTCTGATGGACACCTGATCTGCGTCTCCGTGACAAAGAGTAGGTGAGGCTTATCAGTCTCGAGGTGGTGGTGGACTGCAACGAGATTTGAGTGCAGGCCTCGAATGTTACAGAGGTGCACTTGGAGCGACAGGACGTGCTTCCGCTGTAAAAACCTCTTGCTTTTACTAAACTTTGCCATCAGTGGGTTGGGATGAGTGAATAGGCGAGAGGAAGGCAGTTGGACAAGGCGCGTACCGTCAACCCAGCAACGATAGCGGCACCGCCGCGCCGCTGGGAGACTCATCTGGAGACCGCGGGGACGCCCGAACCCCCCCAGAATGGCCATCGGGTCCTGTCATCCGGTCGCCAACCGGCACGATGGAGCATTCTGGGATTTTTCGCGAGTTGGCGGGGCAGCCTTTCATAGGTGGCTGGCCTACTACTTGGGCCCCCTACTAACTGCGGTCGGCCAGCGGAAAAACCGTGCTTCGGATCCCGCTGCTCTCCAAGATGAGGCTTCCGGAACATTGGCACCGCCTCGTTGCACCCGGTTTCTCGGCGCAGCGCAACAATCCAGACCCAACCTCTCGTAAGGGCTCCCAAGGCATCACGCCGGAACACGTTGAATAACGTTTGGCGACGTGTCTTTGCCTTGGCGGTGGTAACTAGCCTCGGCCGAAGCCTACCACCAGGAAATTATTGCTCGTTTGGCACCACCCAGGGGTCACGTGTATGGTCTCGAGGGTACAGCATACGGACGCGAGCAATTTCGACCCCCAAAAAACGGACTAGACAACGGATAAACATACTTAAATATACCGTATGATCCAATTGAAAGCAGAGCTATCGATAGTATAGTCACTATTTGTATCATGTATCGATATTATTAGCGTGAAGCACGCTATCAATATTAATGAAGATACATCGATAATAAATAATAATGTCCAATGATATTTATTATTATTAGTATTGATAGTATGGATGGTATGGAGTAACAATCCATCGGTTTTTGACCAAAACTAAGACCACAGTAATAGTATTATCATTACCGTGCTAAGACTCAATAGTGAGTATTACTTACAGCAACGGACAAGGAAGTTTTGTAGTTGCCCAGGGCTGCAATTGGGCGGGTACATTGATTCAATGCGTGCGTTTGGTCAGCCAAGCAAGTCAGTGCTCCGTCGTTGATGAATTCTGAAGAAAACAATACAAGTTTTATGTTAAAATTAGTATATGAACTTGGGTAGTGCCTGTTGCTGAGTTGTGACAGTGAATAGGCCACCGAAAGTTACAAAAGTGCACCTCAGATCGACAATCTGTTTAGATTTAATAACCAAATCAGCAGTTAAGTTGAGCTCTACGAATAATTACCGCTTATAATCCTTGCGCTACCTCAAAGTCAAGTTGAGGCTTGTGCCCAGCAAATGCTTTTGTTTGTTTGTTTGTTGCTGGCTACCAGCATTTGGCTCTAGAGGTTGAGAGAGAGAGAGAGAGAAGATTTGGATTTAGGGAGTTGGCACTTGACCAAGATCTTTCCCGAAAGAAGAGATGTGGTCAAAGAAGGAGCATGCTTGCCCACAAGTGGCCTGTTCGCTTTGTGCTATTTGCCACAAGTTGTGTAAAGTGCCATTACCAGTGAATACTTTAGCATCGTTGTCACAGATGTAGCTGGCGAGGTCGCTCAAGGTCTTCTTAGCGTCTTCTACTTCGTCGCGGGATTCGGGTTCCATACAAGGCGCGGTGCTGTCGAAAAGGTCGGACAGGCACTTGGTGATCGCTGCCTTCTTTTTGCATGTGCTGAAAGAAAAAACATCGTCAAATTTATAAAACAGAAAAACGATGACCACTGCGGCTTCACAAACGTCAATCAAGGCAAAGCACGCGCTCACGCTTGTGCTGTCCTGTACAATGCCAATAGAACTGAAAGGGACAGCTATACTTCTGAGGGATGCTCCACGTATTCACAAACACATGAAGTTTGTGAATACGGGGGTTTGACTAGGGGCGCGGTCCGTTTTGAGTCAAAAGTGATAAGAGCGCGCTCACACGCGTCCCGAATTGATAAATTGTATAAGCGTGAGCAACGTGAGCGCGCTATTATCACTTTTGACTCAAAACGGACCGCACTATTAGTCATTCGTCGGCATATTCAGATCTGACGTAACTATACAGGCAGTTAACACTTTATGAGTAGCCCCTTGCTGCCGACGCTTTTCAGTCATAAGAGAGTGACTGAGTAGACAGAATTACTCAGTAGTTAGATGTAATGAATTAGTAGATAAGATTTAATTCGCACTTACGATTTAGCTAGGTCGATAAATGCCTGCTCTTGGTCTTCTTGCCGGTAGCGCATTTCCAAGAATGCGTTGTCATCGAATATTTCCGTGAAGCACTCGACAAATGCCAATACTCCTTCCTGAAAGTTTAAAAGAAAATGATTATAATTAACTATGTATTATGTAAATTAAATAGTGCTTTCATGTCTATTCGTAAAAGGGTAAAACATTTAAAGGAACATCTTTTACAGATCGCTTGAGTTGCAATGGAACATTACTCATAGTGTATTTGTATTCGTATGTATTATATTGTATCAGTAGGTATAGTATGTGTTTTATTGTTATAATTATTATGTATTCATATATAAATTTATTTACATTTTTTCTTACTTATTTTTAGTACAATTGTCGTTATGGGTCACCCTTCTGGTGAATCCATAATTTGTTAGATGTTTTAGCAATTTAGCTTTTGGTTTTGTGCAGACAGACAGCTGTCTTGGAGTCTTAATTAATCGCATATCCTGTCACCTTGGTCTGCTGGAAGAAATCTCTTTTTAGAGATAAGCTCGCCTGTACTTTTACTGTCCTAAATATTGTCTATTGTTATTGCCTTTTTGTGTACAAACTAATAAATAAATAAGGGTGTGGGACAATGTTAATCAACTATATTTCCACCTTTCCAAAAAACAGGGCTATACTTTAAGTATGCAATGCTGTCTTAAAGTGTCTTGCTTCTTTTACCTGATTACAGTGTCCAACAGCCACATAACAAAACACATCCTACATTAGTACGTAAGTGTAAAACCCCTCACGTGTCACAACGAAATACATAATTATACGAATAGGTATACCTAGAAAGTAGCAGCACTTCCGGATTCTACTTCCTGCTTCCGCTCCGTAACGCATATATATTTTCTACGTACCTAACATGATACTTACCTACGCACAATAAATAAATTTGTTTACAGATCTAAGCAGCTTAAAATTTGCTGTCTAATAATCGCAATTTATAACCCAAAATGGAATAGTATTGAAATTGTAAAATAAAGAAAAGTGACTGTAGCCTAACATTTAAATATCTAAATAGGTTAGCACTCTAGGCATAGAATGTAATTGGATTAACTTATACACTGATGGATCGTACTTCTGCCTTGTCGACGTGGTCAGGGTTGCCGTTCTTGGTGCACTGCTCCTCCAGCGCTTCGTGGAGTCGCACACGCCGACTCAACGGGATGTGGACGCGACCAGCCACCGCTCCTGAAGCCAGGACAAATGCACGAGGATTAGACAGGTGACATACGCCCATACTGATGGTTACTTTGCAGTAATCTGTATGTATAGTAACTCTGCAAACTTAGTTTTTGTTGTTAATTCTTACGCGTAATGTTTCTATCAGACTCAATTCAGGTATGATTCTCTGACGAAGTGAACTTTATTTCGGGTTAAATTGTGTTTACAGGAACACTCTTTATTCTAATCCTGAGTGAAAATTAAGGTGGGTACCTAACACTTTAAGTAATCTTTGTAGATGATCTTAAGTTCGATTTGTTTTTCTTTATTTGTTTTCTGCCTTTGTTTTCTAAGTTACCAAAACCGCACGAGAACAGGTCATTTCCTGGGAAGGTTTATTTTACAGAAACACTAGGAGTATATACCTAAATTAAAAATTCACAAACGCAAATCAAATTAGGGAAGGAGTAGCATTCTCAATGCAAACTTCAAACGTCATACAAACAAATTCGAAGTGAGATTCCAGTTCAGCGTTCTGTAAAACTTATTGACTACACAAATGTGAAAAAAAATCTATCATTTTTTCCATACAAGTGAAGCAGACTACTAATTAAAGGTGAAGTTATTAGCATAAAGAGTTAGACGATTTAATTTGGCGATTTCCTCTGATCGAGATGAGATTTGGCGTTGATGAGAATTGTTGTATAATTATGTCGCAATCCCTTTAAGCACTGATCTGTATAATGATTTCACCCTGAATTTTATTTATAATTGTTTTGTGTAATTATAAATATTAATTATTATGCAATATTATACGCACCAATTAACAAAAAAGCCGCACAGAACTTCCACATCTTCCTGTTATTATTTTCCTCCTAAATAACTAACTACGAGTAGTAACGTACACAGACACAAAACGGAAACTATTCGCTTAAAAGCTGTGTAACTGTTTATATAGAATATAGAAATTAATTGATAACAAGGAAACAGTCTCTGTTTTGTACTGCTCGGTAATTCCACTAACAAAATATACAGGGTAATTGCAACTAAGTTTCGTTCAATTTCAGGCCCGTATTTGAAACGCTATTCAAGTAGGAAACACGCAATTAGATTCAAACCTACTTGTACTACCTATCAGTGTACACTTTGAAGTTCAACAACTCAAAGAATTAAACCTTCTTCTTCTTTCTACAAGAGCTCTTGGCTCTTTCACAACCTTCCGACCCCGGTGGTAGAGTCACATTAAGTACATGTATATACATATAAACGAATATTATATTATTGTGTTTGTTTATTAAGTAGGTAAAATTAATATTCTTGACGATTCGAAAGTACTGTGTAATGGATCTACTTGAATAAAGAAATATTGAATTTGAAATAAATATTTCGATGAACGTTCCGCATTGGTTGTCAATTATCTCTTTTATGAATTTTGCTATGATTATTCTAGTAGTCTATTCAAATATCAACAAATTAATATTTTACCAATTCACATGACGACACCTTCACTATACGATATATAACACAAATTGTGTACTATGTTTTCATTGTTAAAAATATGAATTACCTTGAATAGGTATTATCCAATCTCACCTGATTCCCACACTGATTTCATGATTTCGAGCTGCTGCCGCTGTAGATGTATATGTATGTGTATTCGACATTTATATTTAGTGAATAAAATTAAATAAAATAAGAAATATAGGTACATTAAAGACGGAACACTT
The DNA here is from genome assembly GCA_950022985.1 of Udea ferrugalis. Lineage (NCBI taxonomy): Eukaryota > Metazoa > Arthropoda > Insecta > Lepidoptera > Crambidae > Udea > Udea ferrugalis. The sequence continues at coordinate 5,252,377 of OX465521.1, forward strand.
CTTTGTGATTGCCATATAACATCATTTATCAGTCTTTAATTCCTTAAGAGCGATACTACTAGACGGCACAATCGCGGATATTTTTTTATTCAAAACTAACATTTCTACCAACAACAAACAACACAAACTAACGATTCGATTCCCAAGGGTTTTTTTAAATCTGAGTGCCCACTAGTTTTTGCCAAAGTTGGCCTTGAGTTTTTTTTAAGCATTTCCCCATAATTAAGGTTAGGCCTACCCCGCCCAATTCAAAACATCACCCTGTATACATTTATTTATTATGTTTTTTTAAAAAAAACATATTTGTAAAACATTATTCACTCTGTTTAACGTAAATTGTGTACTCTTATAGCATTATCACCTTTTGACCTAGTCCAGAGATAAACGGAATTACGGCACTGACCTTTTTATCAGCTCTACATTATCATTGCATGCACACTTTGTTTGTTTTGTACCCTTATTCAACTAGCTAAATAATTCGCAAAACCAACTGGGTCAAATAATTCATTTGTAAGAATTATCTTTACTTGGAAATAAACAATAATATTTTTTGTTGTTTAGCATTATTTTTTAAATCATCTAAAGATAGGAATACAAGAATGGAGTGGCAATGGAAACAGAACAAAATACCTATTCATACAGGGTGGCTTATTCGGGCTTTTGGGCATAGGGCATCATAACATTTTATTTAAAAGAAAAGCTCAGTCAGTTCGTGCAATCAAAATCAAAAATATGTTTATTCAAATATACCTACCTGCTACAAGTAGGTAGATACTTTCGAATTGTCAAATTAACCAAAAATAGTTTATTCTAGAAAATACTAACTCTTTTAAGTTTATTTACTCCAGTGACATATAAAACTCTTGCTTGGAAACTTAGAACATTGATTGGAAACTAACTGATACTTACCATAACTAGCAACGTAAAAACCGCATTTTTTTCGCAAAGGATTTATGCTGAAAATCAGATCGTTTACTTGAATTTTCTGTAATCGAGTGCATTTTCGTAATCAATAAAAAAATGTGAATGCTGTATGCTGCAAACTGTGTCAATTATAAGTGTATTACGAACCGTCCTTGGTGTAGATATCTAAATCAATAAAATGAAATAAATGATGTCCCTTATATTTAATTAAGTCAATGAAAAACATACGTTTTTTAATTTTTTTATTTGAACATAATATTATATGACGTAGTGGCGAACTTTTACATTACTCGACGGACAACTATGTTCGCGTTTTTAAATCTAGGTATATATAAATATTACATACTCTGATATAAATTTATGTATTAGATATAGCCTATTTTGGTAAATGATTTTAATTACGCAGATACATAAGCAACTATAACAATAAATGCTTTTGTTCATATTAAGACCAAAATAAGACTAAGACTTTCGAGTAATTTTAAATCAATCTTCTGGGTTTTGTAAGTAATCCAAAATGAATAATATTTTAAGTTGTAATTATGTAGGTACTCAATAGCACATTTAAAAAAGTGCGTCTTTGATATGACATATTAAACGTTATTCTTAATGTGTATAAATATTGTTAGCAATTATTTACAATATATCTAAAATGTCATGTCATACATTCGGATTTAAACATAGCTCGGGAAGAAGACAAAAAAAAAAATTTTAATTCCATTTAAGAATCTTAAGGAAGAGACAGTAATAGGTAATTATACTTATGAGTACATAACAGTAAAGTAATACAATTACAAAAAAATGAGTTATTTTCACTAACTTAGAGAAACCTTTTATCGACTATACCGTCCTTAAACTTATTTATAAGTATTTATTATAGTTCTTTAAAGCAACAACAGAACTAGTTTGTTATCAAAATGTTCAGTATTATCATTTGATACAAACACCATACGCCTTTATGCAATTATTAATTTACAACAAAGTCAATTTTTTGTCGAGTCTCCTTCATTTCTACTTAAGTTTTTTTGTAATAAATAAAATCAACGAGAACCCAGATCGTTTATAGCTAAAACCAAAGTTTCTTGTCACACAAGAATGTTTATAATAAATCACAGTAAGTACTTTATCACTAGATATTATTAAAATTAACATCATTATGCGCAACTAGCTCTTACAGAGTCATTAGTCTTACATCAAATTATTTTGGCATAAAATATGACAGACAATTTAAAAAACAATAATACAAAAGATATTTTCCAAACGCTTATAGAGAACTAAAATTAACACAAACAAATGCATAACATATGCTTTAGCTCTTTATGAGTGAATTGCCAAAGTCACGTGAAAAAGGATAGAAAGGAAAACTAACGTTAGTCAATAGTATTTTCCTAAACGTTGTTTGTGAGTCAAGTTCTCGGTAATCTCAGTTATTAAGTTATTATCAGGTCGCGTAGTCGTATTTAAATTCCTAACTCAGATCACACTAGTGATATTAAAGTGAATATAATATTTGTATAGGTACATAAGTAAGTACTTAATATCCTTTCGTCACAATATTTTCCTTCCTTTTCCCAACTTGCATCAAATGCAAAACACCTTCTAAGCCTCAAGAATTACAAAAGAAGGATTTACCATTCTCAACTCGCATAATATTAGTACTGGCAACATTATCAAAAATGCTATACCTATTAGGATTAAATAATATGGTAAGTATATGAAACGAATTGGAGTCAGCCAATCATTAAATTAACAGAATACAATCAAATTTTAAAAGCATTTACTGGTGCATTCTGTAAATAGCGTGTTTCTACAAAACCGTGCAGTAGAAAACTAAACTTCTCATCGTTGACATCATCAGAAGTTAAGTAGCCCTTTTAAGTTTAGGGTTTTAAAAGATGTTTTAATAATCTGAAATTAACCGCGTTCATAATGACTTCGTTTAAGTTTTGATTGGCTTTTCAAAACTTTGGGTGAGCCACAAAACACGTTATCTTGAAGGTTCTTCCAAGAAGAACCGATGGAAATTAAAAGTTACCAGATGCACTATTTATCGCAAAGGTTAAGCTGGATGCTTTCACATTTTCTAGTTTATCATTTGACCCACGTGATCCCACATAATTCCTAATGCGCACTTCTCGGAATCAGTGTAGATATACGCGGGCCAAACACACGTAGATACCCTATTACCTATTTTATCTTATTCTCATGCAATCATAGTGAGATTTCATCTGGAGTTAACATTTGAAACACAGTAACTATCTATTTCACAAAGTAAGTATGTATTTACATTTTTAAAGGGCGCATATGTTGAGAATGTCTTCGATTTCCCATCATCACTCGTCTTACTAGTGTGAGCATTTGAAATAACTAAGGTAAACGCTGGTGTACCCGCCACTGTCCCAGAATGCGCCACTTTTTGCAAAAACCTCATTTTTTCTTTTCTACTAACTGTAAATTACTAGAATTTTGTGGCAACACATTCTTGATTATATGTCAAACAAAACAAATCGCAACACTTAGTTAAATAAGCAATAGCGTCGCTTTTAGAAGCTGGTAAAAGTTAGTAAATCGAGATTTAGTGAATTTTCACGAGTTCAGTGCTTGAAAGTGAAGTCTACCGCGTCGTATTTGACGCCGTGCCTCGCCGCTTTGGTTAACCTTACGGTAAGTAAACTTATTCATGGTACAAGATAAGAGTATTTGCTGACGAAATAACCTATAACATTAACTAAATCCAATAATTTAGATACCATTTTACCATTGTACATGAAAAACCCTACTTGTCCCAATATCCGCCACAAATTACACTATTCGTGGCGGATACTGGGACACGCACCAAAGTAGTTGAACCTAAATCCGCCAATGTGCAAATTTGAATTTGTTGCAACGTTTATTAAGTCGTTTGTCTATCTAGAAGGTATGTGTGTATTAATTAAGAACGTTTTACATAAATTCAGTTTGATATATAACATTTACTAACTATGAAAAACTGGGATATCGGGGCTATACATCATTTGGGGCGCTTGAGTCGCTGCCACGCTACTCTCGTTTGCTCTCTCGGCTTCGCGTGCCTGGTACCTAACTGTCATCCTGACATGCTGGCCTTTGCTCTGCTCGCACCTATTTACTTAAGCTTGACTAATTTACAACCGGACCAACCAGGATAAGGTTAGTGAGATCATATCATGAAATATAACACGTTGGTTGGTTGGTTGCAGTGCTTGCCTGTTTTTTTTCTAACGAGTGGCTTCTCTGGGATCGGGACACACGCCAGGCGGGTTATTTGCGCTTTATACGAGGCTTTTACGCCACGGATGGATATTTTGTAATAATGACAGTCCACTTTCCTTCTGCATTTTGAATGAATACCGTAAAAAAAACACTTTGAATGATTCCATCCTCTTATACTACGAGTGGTTAAAATGAAGTTCTTGACTATTCGAAAGTATTGTGTATTGGTTTACTTTAATAAAAAAATATTGAATTTCAATACTGAACTCCGTGATTTAACTGAGATCCAGCTCTCGAGCAATTGTTATTTTATCACAGTCAAGATGCAGAAAAGTGATATTTTTACATTTTCACAATATTTGTAAATGAGAACGTTGCTTTGTCAATCTGTCAGGTTTGGACAGTTCAGTTACATTTTCCCAATATATTTTTCCATTTTTTAATTGTTCTTATTATTTTTATTCGAATAGGAGACATCATATCTTAAATGGTACATTTTACACTAGAACTAGATAATATAAACTTAGGAAAAACTGCCCTGCGTGAAAACGTTACCTATTTAAAGTGCTTGGTTAAAAGGGTGCTGATGTATTGCATAATGTGATACATTTTATTGAACAAAAGCTCCAGTTTATTCCACTTCGTAGCTGTGCTAATTCATTCATTGTACCTTTTTACTACTACGAGAATTTTGACTAAATCGCTTCTTTCTTTTCTATTACAGAAAAATATGACTGAGAAACAAACTGCAATGTTAAAGGCCATAGAGGCCGTATTCGAAGGAGTCCCAGTGTTAACGGCTGCAAAAAAATACAACGTGGCGCGGACTACATTGCGAGACAAAATAAGTGGTCGTAGTTCGTTGAACTGTTCACAGGGACCGTCCTCATTTTTAACTAAAGAAGAGGAAGAGCATTGGAAAAGATGGGTTTATAAAACGACATCCTGAAGTCGGACAAAGAGTAGCTCTACTAATTATATGTTAAATATATAAATATATGCTATGCTAAATAAATATATGTTAGTATAATTGTCACTCGCTAATTTTATTCAGAGATATTGTTTGAGAAAAAGCGAAGCTAACCAATTATACGTAGAGTATGTTACTGTAAAAAAAGGAGATAACACCCTGCTGAAGAACTACAGGCCCATTTTACTTCTGAGCCATGTCTACAAGCTGTTTTCGAGGGTCATCACGAACCGGCTCTTTCGCAGGTTTGATGACTTCCAGCCACCTGAAGAAGCCGGTTTCCGAAAAGGGTTTAGTACCATAGACCACATACGCTGCGGCAGATTATACAGAAGTCTGAGGAGTATAATCTGCCACTTTGCTTAGCGTTTGTGGACTATGAGAAAGCCTTCGATTCGGTCGAGACTTGGGCAGTGCTGCGGTCTCTCCAGCGTTGCCACATTGACTATACGCAAACGCCACCATGTCTGTCCGAGTACAGGAGCAAAGCACGAGGGCATTTTTTTTGCAGAAGGGCGTAAGACAGGCAGACGTTATCTCTCCGAAACTGTTTACGGCCGCATTGGAAGACGCCTTCAAGCTCCTGGAATGGCAAGGACTCGGCATCAACATAAATGGCGAGCGTATAACTCACCTTCGGTTTGCCGACGATATAGTGGTCATGGCAGAGTCGCTTGAAGAGCTCGGCAGCATGCTCGAGAACCTCAATCGAGTCTCTCAACAAGTGGGCCTAAAGATGAACTTTGACAAGACGAAGGTCATGTCAAACGCCCTTGTTATGCCCACTCCAATATTTGTTGGAGGCTCGGTTCTCGAAGTTGTCGACGAGTACGTCTATCTAGGACAAGTTGTCCAAGTAAGCAGGTCCAACTTCGAGAAAGAGGTAAATCGCCGAATCCAACTCGGCTGGGCAGCATTCGGGAAATTACGTGATGTCTTCAAACATACCACAGTGCATGAAGACGACGAAGACGAAGACGAAGCAATGCTCGGCGTCTCGCTACGAGATCGAATCAGGAATGAGGAGATTCGTAGAAGGACTGGAGTCGCCGACGTGTCCCAGCGGGTAAGCAGGTTGAAGTGGCAGTGGGCAGGGCACATAGCGCGTAGAACTTATGGCCGCTGGGGCCGAAAAGTTCTGGACTGGAGACTAAACGCAAAGTGGGGCGCCCACCCGCAAGATGGACCGACGACCTGATAAAAGTCGCGGGATCCCGGTGGATGCAGGCCGCACGCAACCGGGCGCTCTGGAAATCAATGGGGGAGGCATATGTTCAGCAGTTGACTTCTTGCGGCTGCCAATGATGATGATGATGTTACTGTTGAACACCTATTGTTGTCACTTACAAATTATATGAACATTTTATTACTGAACGTACTGGTGATTGTTTTTTACTTACAAATTATGTGGTGTGAGAAAGAATTGTCAAATACGTAGAGGCTACTTTTTTGATTTACTTTTGCTAATACATTTTTTTTTTTATTCCGTTTTTCATTTATAACCTATCCCTTTTTTTATTATGTAATGCTTAATATGCAGTTATTTCCGGAGACGTTTATTTCTCTCACAAATTTGTATGAAGTATGTGTAATTCTACTAGCCATTAAATGATGTCCAGACTTTGCACCTTAATCCGTTTACTATAGAGTTCAAATCATCGTCAAAATGTGGCGCATTCTGGGACATATTGGCGGTTAATAGGACAAAAGTGGCGCATATCGGGACAATCGTTCTTTTTTGTTTTAATACCAATTTGCTATTCTATGCAGCTTTGCAGCTTAAAACTGATTAGTCATCTAGGAAAACAAGTAAATAATCCTCCTTGTCATGCAAAAACATGTATTTTTAGCAAAGTAACTTCTGTTTAGCAGCAGTTCAAAGTCAGCCAAGTTCAAAAAGTGGCGCATACTGGGACGTTTGCCTTACCTATAGTTCGTTCGCGTTAAGAATGCAGTAATTTCAGACTTGTCCTTCAATCTAGCACGTCCCTTAACCAATCGAATTGTTCCTAATTAGAAAGCTAAGTCCAGAGTGACCAGTTGAACGCATGCTTTCGAACGCAAAGGTTGTGAATCTGAATGTTTTTGTGTGCTTAAGAATTAAATTTAAAAATCACTGCATTCTTAACGCGAACGAACTATAGTCCTTTCATCCTGACAATCTGTCTGTTCACCTCTGATTACCCCATCAAACAAAGTTATGTTGAGTTCTTTAAACCTTCAAGCCGCAACATTTAATTACACACATCAAACTACTTACTTATATTAAAAAGTTAGAGTATTTTATAAACCCTCCCTTATTAATATATTCATAACTGTAGAAGAATACACTTCTTATAAACACTGAACTATTCTTATTCAATAAGTAGTCTTTTTTAACTTTTCTTAATAAATAGCACTGATAAACTAACAAGTTTGAATTTCATTCTTACAGCTAAGACATACATTTGACAACATATAACATGGTTTAAATTAAGTTAAAAAACTAAAGGAGGGAAGACTAGAATAGAAAATATTGGAAAATTAATCGTAAATATTAATTTACCTTTTGTTAAAAAGTAAATTAGAGTCAATGTAGAAATCTATCAGAGCTCAATAACGAAACAAAGTACATAGGTGGTAACTAAATAAATATTGATCTTTACAACAACATCACCTGACCCCAAATTAAGCAAAGCTGACTATGCCCAGTGAGCTAAGAACAAGCTTAAATATTTCAAAACAAACACCCAGATATCAATTTCGTTTGTCCACAGTTTGTCTGAAAACTTTAACCAAGTTTTTTTTTATCCTGCTTCTAAAAATTCACAATGTAGACTATTTGCGATAGGTAGGTACTTCCTAATAACTATTATTTCGAATGAAAGTATGGTTTCAACAGGAGTTTAAAGCTGAGCAAGTATCTCCACCTTTGATGTTTTGACGGTAGCGAGTGGAAAGGCATCGTTTAGCCTATTTTGTTTACCGCCTATGTGATCATCCATGTAAGCTGAATATTTCTACTGTGCTTTCATGACGAATTAATCTTAGGGCAAGAAAATTATCTTCAGGGACTTTTAATGAGATTCTAGTTTTAAGCAGAAATGAGTTAACATACTTGGGTACTTACTTTTGGGTCAATAATTTTTGGTTAATTTTCAAGAGGTGAACATGCTATTTTGTTGAGATTATTTTCGTCATTTTTATATTCCTATTAATATTATTCCTGTTACCAAGCGAAAGAGTACTTCCCATATTTTGAGTTGTTATAAAAGTACGAACAATAAGATATTAACAGTCGAGCTCTTTCTAATAATTTACAATATCAAATTGCATAGGATAATATTTTGGCACTATACAACTTTTTATTCATATGTTAAACGGCCTATAATATTAATGTACTCGTATTATAAGTAACAAAGTCAGTACTTTCAAAAAAAATATCAAAGCTGCAGCAAAGCAATTATTTGTAAATAATAAAGTATCTAGCTAAAGAGTATGTAGGCTCTTATGGTAAAAGAAATTATTTACAATTATTATTATTGGTATTGTACCTAGTTTGATTCAAGGAAACTTATACTAACATCAAAAATGGATTAAATAAAGTGGACAACATTGATCAACATTGATATTTTGAAGACAATAGATTCGTGGCAGAAATAAGACCGAAGGGTTTATGGTTCTGGATAGCGATTCACAACCGAGTTATCGGCCGATTCGGTAACTTTCATTTAATTTTAGTGAATCACTTGTTCAGCCATAGCGCTTGAATTTTGTATATGTTGAAGCCATGGCATTTAGTATTTGTAGAGAGAATATTACTAGACAAGTCCCATATTGAAAATAGATTTGAAATGTAATTAAAGTTACCGAATCGTACGATAACTCAGATGTGAATCGCTACCCTGGTCCGTATGGTTGTGGCTGAGCCCAAGATCTAATTTAGGATCGCTGAGCCAGCAGAGTGGGTAAATAAGTTTATTGTTTTAGGATCCAGTTAAAGCTTTTTGTTTGTTGATGAGCGCATTGAGAAGCTTAATCCTGGCCTTGACAGCTTTGTAGCGGAGGTATTCCTCCTCCCGACCCTTCTTGTCATCTCGTTGGACTTTCCTGCTGTTCTGCAACTCGAAACTCACCTCGTACTCTTTGATGCTGCGGCGAAGAACCTAAATGGAATGAAAAGGATTATTAGGGATGCTGTAATTCGTGCTATCTAAACATGCAAATCTTGCAAGGTTTCATATTTGATGTTATTGCTTCAGTACCTACAATAATCAGTCAAATAATGCCTCCCCCATCAGAGTATGACTCACTTCATTCATGTCATGTCCCATGTGTCTACTTTTTGGCTTTTATGTTACCTTTTTTCACTCTACGACCGACAGATTCATATACACGACACAATCCTAAATCCATTGGTACCAGTCGTGGTTTTACACAAGAATTGCAAAAAGAGTTCAAGGTCTAAAGCACTTTTGTGCTCAAACATGACCAGACTAGTAAGGAAGTTAACCCTTTCGTACACATTTCTCTGCAAGTCTTTGATATCTGTCGATTTTGGTCTCTGAACGACTACCGCAATACAAATTCATATAGAGTTTTACACGTTCAGTCTCCGCAGCGTTGTGTATGAAGGGCCTCAATTTGCAGACAGAGTTATCTTAGGAATGTAAACTACAATGTCTCACCCCAAACTCATACTTAGCAAAAAGACTGTTACTTACGCCTTTTTGTAGTTTGGCTTCAGCTAGAGCCCTGGCCAGGTCCTCCAGGCCGAGGCAGTGTAGCCCCTCGTTGGAGGGCGTGGCCTCTTCGCTGGTGGTCGCTGACTGGGCTGATGACGTCGACGAAGGCACCTCCTCGGCAGCGACGATGCTGCCGCTGTCTCGGGTCGGCGGTGATTGGAGAGGGGTTTCTATGGTTTCCTGGTCGTAATAATATTATGATGATAAGGTTAACTTAACCTTCTATTTTTGTTCTCAACTGTCCTTGCTGTGTTGTGACAGTTCAATGAAAACAATTAGACAGCCAACAAATATCGATCCTTTCCTGTTTTTTAAGTACAAAACCCAGGAAAAGAAGAATGGCGAATGTCGACCCACGTTGAGACTGATAATAACTTTATAAAATGGTATTAGTAGATTTCTATCCATAATTTATAGGATTTTGTAAATCAGGGATTTGATTTTTAAATAATTTACGGCAGTATATCATCAAAACGTCGTAAATAATGATGAAACTAAACAGAAAACCGGATAAGTGAAGGACGTTCCTGTTCATACATCAGTGTTATTTTACTTTCTTTCTAAACTGAACCTTCATCTAGGTTGTATTGTTTTGACAAGTTTTGCTGTTCTTATTTTACTGTTATTGAAGCATCTCTAACTAGATTACGATGTTTCAAGTGACTAGATTTTAACAAAATGGTTCAATGGCAAGTCAAACAGCAAAATAAATTAAATAAATGCCAGTAACGGAACGTTTAAATGTCACATTGTGTCAAACATCAAAGTCAGACTGACATGCGTGCATTGTTTGTCAGTTGTTGTTGTTGAATCGTTTGCAAAGATTTCGTGGTGTTTTTACAGTGAATTATCTTTGGACTGAATTAGCGTGTTTCTCGGACTTACGATTGAAGCCATAAAGTGCTCTATTGCATGATACAAAAATTAATGAAAAACTCTTTATAAGTAACCTGATGTTATTAAACGTACCCCCTTTAATTTATTATTTGTATATCTCTATATTTCTAACTTTTAGAGGGTAAGTTTTAGTATCATTTCGATAGCTGTGTTTAGTTGTACAAATCTTCGTTAATTTCGTTCATGAAGGAGGCCTATTATAGTTGGGGCTCAAAAGGAACTTCGCCAGTCTTCTTTGCTTTTTCATATTTTCTACTCATCTTTGAACCGAAGAAGAGCTTAAGGAAAAGATAAAAAAAGGGCTTTCTGCAAACTTCTTCATCAAACAATAATAGGATCTTAAAATTCAATTGATTTAGATGAGCTATTGAATTGGCTAAAAGTCAAGTCCCTGAGCCATACCTGTGAGTCTTCTGAGGGTTTTTCCTGTGAATCACTTGAACTATCCACGCTGGTGTTGAACAACATTGGCTCGTGTTCATGGATGGTGGCCAGCTCGCCGTTCGTGCCGCCGATAACCTTTAAATAAACAATAATTGTAAGTTGAAGGAACTAAGAAGAACTTTTTCAGAATGGCAGCACAACTCCAGAAGACAATTACTGTTTTAGACAGCCACACGGTCAATTGACTAAATTAGTGGACAAGTGCTAAATATTGTGATTGAGTTAATCGACACGAGGGTAGCGTACTACCCTAAAGCTTGTGAATAAACTATGTAGCCAGAACTTAAATAGTATTTAAGAATGGAAGTCATTCTTATTGCGGTCGCACTAAACATTTATTTATTTATTTATTTTGCATGTCACATAGTTTTACAGGTGTTATTCAAATAGACAGTACATTGAACAAGTGACACCCCATAGGGGCACCGCAAGAATATAGCAGAGAGAACGTCACATACACACAAAATTTTCAAATCAAAGCGAAAACAGCAAAGAAAATAATAATATTTTTTTGCGAAGTTGCAAATAAAATACACACAAACGGTCTACTTACTGCATCAGGTCTAGAAGTGGCCAAAGCCCGTTTAACGGCTCTGTACCGCTCGTAGAGATGTCGGGCGGCGCCGCGGTCGGCCGAGTGCGCAGGCGGCCGGCCGCGAGCAGCCTCCAGCCGGAGGAGCACCTTCTGGACGCACAGCTTCTCGGCAGCAAGTTGCGAAGCTGACCACGTTGCTTCGTGGGTCGTAGCGCGACCGGTTGCTTCGCGACAGCCTTCTAGCCACTAGTGAAGAAAAAATTACAAAATAGTAACTCCATAATTTCGACGTTTAAGTCTTTGAACTCAGGATGTCAGGACTGATAAAATGCTATTTTTTCGCTCAAATTCATGACTGTACAGAAACTGTCTGCATATTGTTATACGCAGTGCTATGCGCTCACTGGCATTTGCAGAAAACCAAGAGATGGTAATCAAGTATTTCTCTTTCTTTTTTGACCTGTATTCATTTCGTTATGAGTTGTTATGAACTTATTATATTCTCATTTTTCACCAGTTTGAGTTTAATGTAGTAAGCTAATCGTGGTTTTGTTTATATTACAAAAGGCTCATTTTGTAGTAAGTAGGTCTAGCTGTGCCTGAGATCACAAATCCATCTGCGAGGAATTCGGAATGTTTCGCTCAGGTTTCATGGGGTTGTCTTTTTTTAGCGTTAAAGAGAAGACTCTTGATGGGCTTTTTCAAGATCTAGTCTATCTCTACACCATATGTCATTATAATTATTGCACAAGTAGGAGTGAAAACACAAATAGACACACATTAGCATCAACATTAGTATGGATAACTGCTTTTTGTTGAGTGTATGATAGTGAAATGCTGAAGGTTAATGATATGATAAAGGTCCCAGAATCCGGGAAGATGCATGCCGCCTGCAACCGACTGCTTTAGAAATTTAGGAAGAGATCTATCTAAGCAGTGATTATCTGATGATTGTGATGAAAGATGATGATAACCAATTTAACTACTAGCAGAGCCCTTTCCTTCACTTTGTCATGCTCCATCTCGGTCCCATGCTTCACGTACGTTCATAAGAGTATTAAAATTACCTCTTCAATATCCTGCACTACGCCCATCATTGGTTTCTTACTCTTCAACACCCCATGCAGTTGGCCGTGCCTGTCTTTCTGTTGCTTGACTGCCTGAAGCGCGCACTCCAGCGGATCATCCTTAATGCTGAGCTTCCCAGCCTTCAGGATCCCGATCATCTGATTCATGATAACACGCAGTATTTAAAAGTCACTTTTAAGAATTACCTACCTTATGAACGTTCAGTACATTGTTGATCGTGCGCATGCCATTCCCGTTCTTCTTCAGCATAGTACCCCCTTTAAAATCACTGTTTACTTCTATAGCACCAGCATCAGCTACATCAGCACTAAATGCATCACGTCCTCTAAGAGTTACCTTTAAAATGTCCCCCTTGTGATCCACCAAGAACAATTTGCTCCTTAAAAAATCTTTGAGCGGACCACACACACCTCAGATTCAGCAGATTGCTATTTTGTACTTTGAAAGCGAATGATAAACGATCAACCACGACACAGTTTTTCTAGCAATGTAGCTGCAATTTATGCACAAAGTGAAATTTCTTTGAAAGTCATTTTGAAACCTTACCTCTTCGATATCTCGCACAACATCGGGCATAGGTTTTTCACTCTTCAGCACCTCTTCCAGCTTATCGTCTCTTTCTTTTTGCAGTTTGGCCGCTTGCATTTTGAGGGCATATTCCACCGGATCAGCTTTGATGCACTTCTTCTCTGCCTGCAGTCGCCGGAGCGACTCGTTCATCCGCGTCAGTTGTACGTCGGTCATGCGGTCACTGGCTGTTAATGCGTGTCCATGCTTCGCTTCAAACTCCGTTTCATATTTAGAGATGTTCTTCTTCAGGACGGAGATCTAGAATGATCACATAAAATCTTTCATGCACAGATTGAATAACGAAAAGGGTAGGTAGGTACTAATTCTATTCAATGTAAAATATAAACTACTTGTCTGGCTGACCACCGAATTCCAAACTAATGTTTGAAAAGCCCTTGTCTTCCAATGAATTAGCATAACGGATGCAGTAAACTGCTTCTATAAAAGCAGTTTAACTTGAAATGATGTTTTTGAGTATTTAGGAATAGGGGCAAGTGGCAAGTCACTATTTTTAATAGAAAAACATTAGGTACTTATAATCCATCACTGCATAGGTATTATCCTATGAATCACATTAACCGATCTTAATCTACACGTGCACGACTCAACGCCGAGGATGGCTTCGTCGCGTTAGCGGCTTGGCTAGACGAGTTATTTACTAAGTCACGCTGCAACCAATGTGCATTTCTTCACAATGATGGCATGTGGACCCGAAACGTGTTTCTCTAGTTTGTTAAAAGGATTGACGAAAGGAAGGACGATTTTATACACTCTCACTAAAATAGGGCGATCGCAATTTGATTTGTATCAAGAGGCGCACAGCACCAGGATTTGATGGCGTTTGGGGCAGAAAAAATATGCTTTGGAGAGAATTTGAGAAGAGCAAAGTGGGAGGGAACCTTACAAAAGGTTCGATGGCATGATGATTTTGATATATGCAAGCAATGAATCTTCCATTCTAGAAATTGATGATACCCAATAATAATCATTGACAGTGGTTGCTTACATAGCCGTAGCACTGTTTTCATTATTTTCTGGACTACTACTACAATGTATTGACTCCTTTTATTTTTAAAATTTGATATTATTAATATAAACGACGACTACTTTTACAGCATAACCAGAGCATTCATGCATAAGCTCACCTTCTTGTTGATCTTCTCAAGCCTGTTATCCGGGCCAGGCTGGTCGCGGCGTGGATGCGGCCGAGGAGCGACGGACCGCTCATCGCGACGAGCTCTTTCAGCAGCAGCGGCGCGGGCGCTCGCAGCTAGTTCACTGTCTTCGTTCGTCTCCACGCTGACTGTGCGCCCTACTTGACGTTGCAGCGCACCGGCATCTAGCGTCTCCGGCTCATCGCATACTGCTGGAATTTAATATTGAAGATTCATATTTAGATTGGTCTAGTTTTGATCAAATTGTGCAAAAATGCTTGTCTCTGTGTGTAACCTCTACAGTCCTCACTAAAGGTCATTGAACTTTGGTAGCATGGTATTTTTAGGGATCACCACCACAACACACAATGTTCGTTTGATTGTTTGAATCTTCTTTTGTGTGTAAATCTTTTGTTGTCTTGTGACATTATGATAAAAATATTATGTTCATTAAGTACCTTGTGGTTTTTGTTGGAGCACTGCAAATTCGTAGTGCGGCGGGGTGCTGCTTCGCGAGTCTTCGATGTTGGTGTAGCACTCATTCTCTTTGGGGTGCTTGGGGACGCGGACTGGTGGTCGGCGACGCTTGCCACCGTGTTGAGGCCGGCGGGCTCGGGAAAGACGTTCGGCACGTCTTTCAGACTAAAACAGATGGTTTGCTTATGAGAATGATGTCAATTGATTTTAATCACCAACAATTCCGCTAGTTCCGCAAAAACATGTCCTCAGACTTCTCCGCTTCAAGAGGCACATGGAATTATTGATTCCTGTTAAGACCTTGAAGAAAGATTCTTGGAGGTTCAAAAAGACTGAGATCACGGAAGGTAAATGAAACGGGTTTTAAAAAGAGGCCAAAAGTCAACCTATTCCATTTGTCAGTTCAGGAATAGTAAATGGTGGGCACTATGCTAAGGAAATAAAAGTCCACATGCTTGATTACAATAATGGTCAAATCAGAAGGACAACTGCTTTAAGGAACAACAATCCTTATAGGCTTAGACTTAAACTGGATGATCAACAATACTGAAATGGCCTTTATTCCACTCCGGAAAAGATCTCGAGAAAAGCAATATAAATTTTAATAATATACCTCAAGTCGATTGTGGTCATGCAGCGGTGGTGGTGGAGGCGGTGGAGGCAGCCGCTCCTCGCTATGAGGTCTTCTCTCCTTGCGCTCGTGCGCACTCCCGGAGTCACGGCGCTCGCGACGCTTCCGCGCCTCTCTCTCGCACTCAGGCGCCGCCATGTCTTCTGTCTCCTTCTCGCCTTCCCGCTCGCAGCACTGCGTGCACCCACGCCCAATTACAACGCGCTGCTCGCTCGGGCACTCTTCGTGCCCGTAACCCTAACAGTCAATGGTAATGTATGGTGTTAGGTGCGAATGTAAGCGTTGTGGCTGATGGATCGCGCGTGCATCACACGCAAAAGTAGGCTTTTGTGTCCAGAGAATTGTGTAGAAGTTTATGGAATATAAAGAACTTGGAACAAAAGTCGACGCGCGGATTTGGCTTTTTCTAACGAACGAACGTCGCGGCGTGGGTCGACGATTGGATTGACATTTCGTTTACAAGACCGGAAAGAATAGAATAATAATAAGTTTTTATTTCAGTAAATCTTTTACATATAAGTTGCCGGGGCTTCCCAAAAAGTAATCAAAAAATACCGATAGATAGAACAAAGGAGACAAAATGTGAAACTCTACGCGAAGCTCAAAACATGTTGTTGTTGTTAATTAATATCCTGTTCTGGATGTGACGATATTAACGACACAGCCGGAAATCTTAAAGAGTCTTTTACATCCACTGAGCTACCGTTCATTTTTCGCAATGAGCGATTGCTTGTGAGTTAAAGATAGGAAAACCAGAAAAAGACATCAAGTTTGTTTGTTTCACCAATGTTTAGGCATATACCTTAAACTCTTGCTCTTGGTTGGGAGTTAGTTAGTCACAAACATTTACTTTCAAAGTCGGGTGTTATCAACCTTTGTCGAAAGCATCGTGCCTATACATTTTTCTTTCAACAGGTGAAGGATGTAAATATTTACTAAGATAAGATAAGATAAACATGTACCTAATGTTACTAATTGCTACGATATGGTAAATAAATAACAAGATTTCAAGTTGGCTTGCGTACTCCAGTACGGACACGCAACAATTTTAATGACGCATACTGGTGATGCCGACAGCACCGATACATTTACTATCGCTGTCATGACATGAGAACAAAGTAAACGACTGAAAATCGATTGAGGTAAACAACCTTTTTGAAATGTTCTAGCCCATAAACCGCTATGGGTAGAGATACTGTTTGCCCATAGCGCCCGACATCGCGTGCTCAATTCCTGCCCAGGACTATCATTTATTGTCTAGTCATAGGTATACTTAGATTATAAAAAAACAAAAATAAAAAACAAGTGTTTTTTTAAAATAAATTATTAATTTCATCAATCATTAACTCTGGGTTAATGAATTATCAGTTCCAAAATTGAGTATTCGAATTAAATAAGGAACTTTCAAAATTTCAGAATTTACTTTAAGGAAGTATTTAAGTCTCTTCTCAATGTTCAGCTGTGTCGGGACTTCTAAGCCACCCTCAGAAAATAGAGATTGTCATATCACATAGATAAACATAACGGGAATTATCAGAGTATCTACACAATTCAATGAAAGAAACACGAATAGAGTTATTTCTCCGGAGTCATACATAATATATCGAATGCTAGAGATCACGCCCCAAAGCTTTGAACCTCTCGCAAAGCATTTTTACGTTATAAGTAAAATAATAGTAGGTATCTAATGTTATGATTTTCCGCAGTTAAACGCGTTTTTGATAATAGTCTATATTCGTTTTATCTAGACAAGTAATAAAATCAATACCGGAGTTCAAACAACCGATGTGACATATACTATGTAAGTAATGAGTGTTAGTAAAGCTAATTTGCGATCCATGGCTTGTGATGCGTGTATATGGTCGTGTTAGTAATTCATAAACTGTACATCGTATAGGTAGGTAACACAGTGTTTAATTCTGTCAGGTAAGCACTAACCAGTCACAATTATTAGATTAGACATAAGTAGATTAAGCAGAATCTAGATTTCTAAGTCGCGACATTGTTAGGTACCTACACGTAAGTAAGTAGATACTTACGAAGGCTACGGGAAAAGCAAAAGAAAATAATTGATGTGTTCATTTCCAATATGAAAACTATGAAAGAGGCACAAGTATGACCTAACATTAGAGTGACGACGATAAGCCTATTGGTCTAAAAATATTTCTATTTACATGGTACTTTTTATACACAAATTTAGATTTTCTAAACAGCTTTCTCAAAGTTCCTTTTCCCGCGCCTTTTCTAAAGCGGATAGAATATGCATAAAGCCATAAACTTGATCAGTAAATAAGCTAGAGATATAAAATTAAAAATCTACGAAATGATGTTATGTGAAACCCCGTTGTTAATTTTCACAAGTACCTGTATAATTTCCAATTGTACCATGTCGCTTCAGACTTAAAGAAAGACTTCAAATTAAATCCCCAATTTCCAAAAGGGCCGTTAACGTGAGGATTCTGAAATTAAATCATTTTTCGAATGCAACTGAATAGCACAAAATGAAAGGAAAATGTCTATGGTTTCTAGACCTCTTTCGTTATGAAAACTTGGCCCGTGTCACCAAAATTTAAGAAAAATAACACATAATAGACTAATACCCCTTGATCTTAAACATAAACAGTCTTACAGCATCAGTTCAGGTTCTACGTTAAGTTGAGAGCATTTCCACAGGAGGGCTTTTTTAACTCAATTCGGTGGTCGTTCAAATATTGTCTTCTTGAATGGTTTAAGTAACAAAAATAATACCTAGATAGGAATAGAACCAGAGATAAACATTCCTATCTTTAATTTTTGTAACTCAATCTACTTTGAAAACAAATATTAAATCAACCGCCGAATAAGGAAGAAAAAGCTCTGTTATGGAAATGCCCTTTAGTTTTATTTATTCTTTTTGCTGTCAAAATTTGCGAGAAATTAACAGGACACTTATTTCGCTAAGCCTATGCTGTAGCACTGCTTTCGTTTTCATGAATAAAGGGGTAATGTGTTAATATTCACTGATACTTACAATGCAATATCGTGCAACACCAACTATGGAGTCCAAGATTCTGGAAATGCTGTCCCGACTTCGGCTGGCCAGGGTAGCGCAGATGGGGCCCGCTTTGGAGCAAAACCCCTCAGTTATCGACAACGGAACACAAACCGGGCTATTGCCTAACCTTTTATGTAAAACAAAGTGAAATAACTGAAACGAAACGGCAGGGCGGATTCGCGCGCCGTTTTGGCGGTATGATTGACACTAAACTATGGATAATTATAGAGTCTAGGTACGTTATTTGAACGTTTATTTGATGATGTCACTTGTCAGCACCGACATGTCGCGATCCCGGCACATATTGTACGGCACCGTCAGTCTATGTGGGCTTCGGCGTCAACTTTTTACGGCTGCTTCAAAAAATGTGTTGAGACCAGTCTGTAATTTAGCATTGATGGGTAGAAAGTGATGTGGAGAGCTTCTTAGCTCCTGGACACGTTAATGCGCGTTTCCCATGGTTGCTTTGTAGTAACTCATGTTCCCGAAGAATGAGGGGGTAGATAGAAACACTGTGCACGTTCAATTATCGTCTATCATTTTGGTCAGTTCACAAGCACAACTTTCCAGGACTTCGTAATTGGACCTGTAACAAAGAAAATATGTGTTAAAAAACCTGTGTGATTGAGATGGGCTCAGACTGAAAGTACCCAAGACACAAAATACCCAAAACTCTTTTTTCCGCGAACAAAGTTCCGGGCGGCCGCTACTCTCGTTAGACATGAACACTATAAAATTCTCTTGTCATAGTTTTTGTAACCAAGCTTCTCTGAAACGGCTGGACCAATTTTTATGAAATGTTAGTCTGAGAATAGGTTGTAATCTATTTTTTCTAAACTAAAGTCCATGCTGACGAAGTCGGCTGATGAGATTTTTTTACAGTCTTACCTTCTAGACTAAGTACTACGTTATACATATTTTTTACGCTGACTGTATTTGATTCAAGGATTAAACACATGTGAACATATCACAATATATCATGAAGCCTGAATATTTCACGATCCTGTTCCTCCTAATGGATCGTCGCCCACTATCGGCATCGGCACGCTTCAAGATTTTAGGTGGCAAATAGCAATATACTATAACATAATGGCAATAATGTATGGTGGTCGTTTACAAAAATACCGCTTCGGCATGCTTGAGGCTGCTGTATCGGCAGCCTTGAGCATGCTTCAGGATGCTTCGGCATCCTTCGGTACGCCGCCGGCGCCGAGGCAACCTGCGGTTCGACATCCTTAAGGACGCCTCGGCCATCCTGAAGCATAATTGCCGATAGTGTGCGCTTGCATGTAGTATGCCGAAGGATCCTTTTCCTTGCCGATGCCGATAATGGGCGCCGGGCCTAATGGATCGTCGGCGTGTCTCGAATGGCTCGAGTAATTAACACCGAGACAATCACACGTAAAAGCTTTTAGACACTTAACATACCTACTTTTATTACTATTATGATTATTAATCAATGGTGAGAGCCGTAGTGACTGATGACAGACAGACATGACACGAATTTTTGTAGCCTTGTTGATACATGATCAGTTTGTGCTTAATAATGATTACATATATTAATAAATCAGGTGATGCCCATGGCGCAGTTGTGGCAGTGATCGGCGACGATCGCTGTTGTAAGGCAACACACGCCGGGTCGGAAATGGGATGGGTGGCTACCGCGACCGACATTTTGTGATGGGTATTTCGGGCATCTCCGTGCTTCGGAAGGCACGTTAAGCAGTTGGTCCCGGTTGACGTCGCTAGATGTCGTTAAGCCTAGTCAGAGGCCTTTGGGTGGCTTGATAAAAACTGACATCAGGGTTGCTCACTAACCTTACACCCCTCAAACAATCCACACTGAGCCCGCGTGTTGGAGTATGGCTTGTTCCACCTCATATCTGAGGTGGAGCCTGTGCCCAGCCGTGGGACATATATGGGCCGTTTATGTATATGATTAATAGTACATTGTTATCCTAGGGGTGAAAGTAACTTATTTAGTCCCGAGACGGGGTTTGGCGCCCGGAACGAAGTGAGGGCGCCAATAGTTCGAGGGACTAAATAAGTCTTTAACCCGAGGTAAACACTGTGCTTTTCATTACAAATACGAGGAAAGTAAAAATAAAAACATGAATTAATTCATGAAGATCGAATTGCCGCTTTCCCGCCTATTTTGTTTGTTTTTTTTTCTGTGGCCGGCCCGCTATTCAGCCATTATTTTTTATTTTCATCATTGGAAAAATGGTAAATAATTTGCTCAAAGCTACGTTATTTTAAAGAAATTGTTGAAACTTAATTATAATAAAGTTATTTAAAAAATATGTATTCTCTAATCAAAACTTAACTTTAAGTTATTTCAATTTTACATATTGGCTGTATAGAAAGTTGGAACATGGTTCAATAGTTAAGTGAAAAAGAACTAGTTTTTTTTTAAAATAATATGACAGCTGTTAGTTGAAAGTGATTCTCCCTAGGGATGAAAAGTATTACTTTCAGCCCGCTTCTCAGGTCAGTAATGACCTACTTTCAGAGTATGAGTAATGAAAAAACATATTATTCCCTCTTAACAATGGCTTAAATGTTACTTAATTCTCAGTACAGTTTTGTTACGGATAACCGCCGTCGTTGTGAAACCACATTGTGAGAGACTTGCCTGTAGCAGGTTATACAGCTCATCGCAGAATAGTAGCATGGATTTATTACTAGTTATTAATGTAAGTACTTTTTTTTAAAGTCTAGGGTTTGTGAGTCACTTACAAATGGTTTGGTGCATGTTCGTTTTTTGTCTGACAAACGTAGCCCGAAATAGTTTTACGCGAATATTGTCCCCTAGTTTGTGATGCAAAAGCTCAAGCTTTATATTAATCTCACATGATGAAGACGAAATTTTGTGAAGTAATAACCTTCAGACGAGTTACTTTAATGGTTATTAATATCTTATTTAATATTTAAAACAGTTTCTGTAAGCATATAAAGGTTAGCAGTAGATACGAGTATTTTGTGTTTGTTCAACAAAAACACTAGGTACTTACATAACACGAAGCCTCGATTTGAACGTCTGCCAGAAACGTGATTCTTAACCATTGGGGACCGATAACCTTGAAGCTTGTCAATTTTTCAATTTTAGGCACAACATTGCTACTTCGTAAGTTTTTCGCAACTCGAAATACACGCGATCTTTACTTCGTGGTGTTTTCTACATTCGCAATCCACACTATTTATTTATTTATACTTTATTGCACAACAATGAGATTGTTACAAATGGCGGACTCAATGCCGATAAAGGCATTCTCTACCAGTCAACCATAGGGCTAAGCAGAAAAATATAGTAGGCGGTGCAACAGTGTAAAAAAAAAAAACGTTATATAATAAAATAAAAAAAATCAAATGGACAAGATAATTGAAACTAGAACTGAATTTGAACAATGAGGATTTCATATGATAAACACGAATAACTATATAAACATAAATCATAAATGATACATAATGACACTACATTATGCAGTACTACGGACTTCGTATGTATGTAAAAATAGAACATTTTATCACTGGCCATTCAAAAGAGGACGCAAGCCTTTGATACTTTTTTAAGAAACATTCAGTTTCCGAAAGGTACAGACCTACGCTCTCAACCACGCACGATTTCGGGAAACTAGAATAAGAAAGTAGGTAGATATAGGTAAGATACAGTACTAGAAATATAAGTGAAGAAAAAGTAGTACTTGTATTACTGGTGAGCATAGATAATAAATGTTCTGAAAGTATAACGCCAATTTTGTTCTCAGGTAATTCAATCTAAAAACCTATTCTAAATAGGTAATTTTCTTAAACTATATTCCATTTTTTCTGCGCTAAGCTGACGTGACGCTGTGAATACAAACTACGATAAATATTTATGATAATAATAACAACTTGTTTACTCGTATTTGTTAGTTTGTAGGTATTAAGCAACGTATAAATATCGTCGACCTTGACCTGTCCACTTTAGTCTACAGTGTTGAATTGTAGGTATTCACAATACCTAACGATAACAATGATACCTACTTAACGTCCTGAAGACTAATGATAGTAAAATCACGATAAACTGCGTTTTATACTCGTACATCTATGCTGGAAAACAACGCGTGCAGACCGCCCTATGGTAAGCGGTTACCCTAACGCGGCCTATAGTTACCTGTTTTTTACTGTTGTGAATTGGTGCCAGAGCACCCGCGCACTCCAGCCCTTTCAGCCATTCTTTAAGACTTAAAGAATTACATTCTACATAAAGCATATAGCTTTTAAGAGTTAATAAGTGTCTTCGGGTGGAAATATTTCAAAAATCGAACTGTGAGAGATCATGGCGACTCTACAGCCTGGCGTTCCTTACTAACATCATTTCACATCTCGCACTCGCTCAGGAGAGCACACTCACTTCAATCGTCTATTTGCTTAGCCTTGAATAAGTACTCTCCCTCATTTATATGGAAATAATATTAAAATCTTATGCGGCGTAGCTCTTTTCACTCTAACGATTGTGACGAACACAGTTGCGAAGTTGTTGAGTTTTACAGAAGCCCAAAATCAAAGAGAAGTTAAGTGTGCATTAAGAACGACACCTCCAGGATGTCAATGAAATCCCTGACGATGGCGAGCGGTGCGCACCGTTAGGAAAACACCCACCAAGAAAACAGTATGCAAAACAAGCCGTTCATCAAGAAGCCCCTTGTAATTTTACCCTCTATACCTAGACTAATTGGATTGTATGTACTAGGAATTAGAGCTAGTGCTGCAAGTATAAACAAATGAAATGACGCCTCCTCCGCATCTACGCATGCAAGAATACTTGCTTGTATGCGTAAATGCAGTGAAGGGGCGCGTCATTTCAGCTTAGACGACCTCTATTTATTAATAGATTCTCACACAGTCGCGTTAATAAATTCGCACACATAACGGCGGCGCCAACGGCAAAACATTAGCGAATCAAATTGACCTAATTCTGCCTGCCTTTTCCGTCCTGCCTGAGTGAAAGATACTGGAATAACTTTGTCAGTATAAAAATTCAGACATATTACAAATATATCTAGTAACAACAGCAGCCTTGACCTATGGCACTGCTGGACACTTATCTCAGCAGAGAAGTGGCGCGAGCCATACTCCAACACGCGAGCGCCTACCCAACCCTAAACCACTAAACAGACTGTAGTCCCAGGTTGGCAGATGCCTTGGTGGTGTGAACAATGTGTGCGAGTATGTCTGCCTCACCCCAGACCATGCGTCACCTACTTTAGTGGTCTGTGTCCCAACAGCTGCACACGGGATGACCTAATTAGCTCCAATGAAGATGCTATATAAGTAAGTAAGTAAATATTCTTTATTGCACACTAAAACAACAACAATATTACAGGCCAGTAGATAAACTAAACACGTAAATGGGATGTTGAGGTATAAGTGACACTAACTCTGATCTGATCCTAAGTATTGCCATCGACACAAAGAAGAATTCTCACTTACAATCAGCTTTGTATGTAAGAGACCTGTCTAATGTGACATCTAGGTACTTGGCTTTGAAGCCTTTACCTCCGTGGGATGTTGAGGGTCCGATTTGCTTGGTGGTTCCGCAAGTGGAAAGCACATGACTGAGTTTCAGTGCTGAATGTTGGACTTCAGGTCCCCAGTCTGTGTAGCATGCTCCCCAGGTTACCTAAACTCATTTTGAGCATACATGGTGATCCATTTGTCCGTTATTAGATATGAGTCTGTTTGCGGTTGAGTCTGGTACATTATAATTGTGGTTGAATTTACTCGGTACATAATTAGGTACTAAAAATATTCATATGTAAAATCCACCTATATGACTATGTCAAAATCTAGTCTTTCCTAGAACGGATGTCTAGAAAATACTAACTATAGATACGTTCGTGAGCACTATGAGACCCCATTGCTTGTGAATATGAGGGTGACTTTCACATCGATTGATATTCAATCGGAGTACATAATAAAAGCAATGAAAACTCATAAAAGCAATTTCTTGTCTTTGTCATGGAAATAATGTCCAAGCTAGCTCGTAAATAGGTAGCCTTGAATCCTTGCCATGTATATAAAAGCTATGAAGTTATTTGTTAAGGCGGAAATATCTTTAGTCGTTACTGTGTTTTATTATTATTACAATCGCAAAGTGTCTGCCTAGTGCCGCCGTTTTTTAGGGTTCTGTAGTCGATGAAAAACTTGATCTTGATCTTTTCTTTTTGTACGCTATTTTCTTAAATTGCCAAACTTTTTGAATCGTACCCTGTCACCATGGTCTGCTGAAAGAAATCTCTTATTAGAGAAAAGCTCACCTGTACTTTTTGTGTTCTAGTTATTTTCAATGTAACTATATTTTTGTGTACGAACTAATAAATAAATAAAAACATACTAATCTCCGTGCTTCGGAAGGCACGTTAAGCAGGTGGTCCCGGTTGACGTCGCTAGATGTCAGTCGTTAAGCCTAGTCAGAGGCCTTCGGGCGGCTTGAAAACATCTGACAATAAGGTTGCTCACTAACCTTACACCCCTCCAACAACCCGCACTGAGCCCGCGTGTTGGAGTATGGCTTGTTCCACCTCATAGTTGAGGTGAGGCCTGTGCCCAGCAGTGGGACGTATATAGGCCGATTATGTAATCACGCCGATGAAGTAGCGTCTCTTATCTAGCTTACGCTATCTCACTGCTGAACAAAAGCCTCCCTGCCCCTTCATTTACATTTTATCTGCATACGACGTAGTGACCCTCATAGTTAGTTGAGGTAAGGCGGTTGAGTTTTTTGCAGTGTGAGATCACTAAAAAACTGTCTCTGACTCGTTTTCCGTCGAGGAAAACATGTAGCGCAATTTTAAATAACCAATCCAATTAAATACTGGTATTTCCACTTGGCGCAGGTCAGATGAATTTCTAATTAGGTAGTTGTTTCATAACACTGTTTTCTAAATCATAATGCGAACAGCAAGGGAGTGGAATGAGCTTCCTGCTGAAGTGTTTCCACTTAAACACAACTTGGGCCTCTTCAAGAACTACGAACTAAAAAAAACAGTCCAAACAACAAACAAACACACGAGCAAACGAGTTGCTAAGTATTCCCAAATCCGATACTCATAAAGGCTGCAAAGTTTACACAAAAGTAACCTATTCGTATTTAATGCAAGAAAAATCTATGATAGGAAAGAACCATTTCAAATATGTCAATTTCTAGCAAGGCAGAGAAGAAAAACGACCTACATTAGGAACATGGCTGCCTAAAGACATTTAGAGCCCTATTGATACCACTTTGCACGGAGTACCCAGACACAAAGGTCGTTCGGGAGTTGCGCAACAATAGGCGGTGTTTAGGGGCACATGGTGAACGTCAATATGACGGGAATTCACCAGGTTTTTCAAATAGCATCCTAATGCGATTTAATACAGTTTATCTGCCTTTTAATACTTTCGTAGTAAAATTCTAAACTCAAAGTACTGTACTAAAGGGTTTACCCTTGTTTGATCGAACAACGTTTCGTCGAATTTCAGTTGGTCGAACAACGTTTGAGAAAATCATCACTTTGTATAATATCATTTGATCGAATTTTCAGTTCGTCGAATGTTTATTTGATAGAATTTTCAGTTCGTCGAATGTTTATTTGATAGAATTTTCAGTTCGTCGAATGTTTATTTGCTATAACAACGTTTGCACTAATGATCAAAAGGTAGAATGTTCATTTGATGTAATTTTCAGATGGTATAACATGCCAAGCAGCATGTAATGAGGCAAGTCGTTTTTTTGGGTTTAAAAAAAAAATAACCACGAAGGCTTAAGGCGGGAGCTACGCTCCGCTTCGCTCCCGCCTTAAACCTTCTAACCTAATCTAACCGAGTCGGTTCCGCCCAAACTATAGTATAGGGCAGTGACGAAATTCGATAATATGAAATTAGTTCAAATGAAATTCGGTCAAACAAATAATTACATCAAATGAAAATTTACTAATTAAATATTCGGTCAAATGAATAATTCGACCAACTGAAATTCGACCAACTGAAATTCGACGAAACGTTGTTCGATCAAACAAGGGTAAACCGTACTAAAGATCTGAAAACCAGAAAAAGACATTTTGGTCATACCAGAAAGATTCGGCCGGTCTGTTAATGGTCTCGGTAGCATGATTGGTTCGTGCAGTCGCCCGGTTTGTGAAAGATGCGGTTTCGAGTCCTGCCTGATGCCAACATGACCAAAATGTCTTTTCCTGGTTTTCAGATCTTTAGTAAATATACTCATGGAAAATGCTAAAACAATAATAAA
This sequence comes from Udea ferrugalis, assembly GCA_950022985.1. Lineage (NCBI taxonomy): Eukaryota > Metazoa > Arthropoda > Insecta > Lepidoptera > Crambidae > Udea > Udea ferrugalis. Next base: position 5,279,329 of record OX465521.1, read on the forward strand.
TCAAGTACTGTTTTAAAAGTATAATAAAGTTTCTAACGTAGTTTAGTGTGTTCAGTTTAAGATCACGCTAAGTATGTGTATAGCAATATGAGTAAAAAGAGCTTTGGATTAGCTAGTTTTACTTCAAAAATGACGTTCGCTGAATGTCACCGGATTTTCCTTTTTGAGTAATTTAGTTTAAATTATTAAACCATGTTCATTCGTGTAAGCTATTCGTACTAAAGAAGCAGTTAGTAGGAAACAGCTAAGTAAGTAGTTAGTTAATAAAATATTGGCCAAGGGGAAGTACAATTTTCCACTAGTCAGCCACATTCATAAAGAATGCATGAGCATCGAACAAAAATACATTTCAGGTGAAACAGTTCTTTAAAAAGAATTAGGAATAGTATTTCCATTTCTTTAATTGGCGTAATGTGACATACAAACAGAAGCAAGCACAAAAATAGTTTATCCTAGAGTTGGTACATAATACTGAAATGCACATTGCAGAACATGATAGAGGTTTTGTAAGGATAGGTTATCGGCGCCAAAATACCGAGGTCGAAGTGGGGGCCGTTAGGCGGTCGGTAAAATCTGCAATAGTTCTTTCATATTTAACTGTCAATTTTACTTAAATAAATTCTCCTACGACCTTCTGAATGTTAAAGTTCAACTGATTAAATTCTTCATTATTGCATATACCGACAGAACTCGATAAGTCCGGTAGTTCAGAAGAAATTAGTTTTAATGCGTAGTTTACGTAGAAAACATCCTTGAATTTAGGGGAACTGCGTAGCGTTGTAGTCGTAGCGTCATATTCCCACCGTAGCGCTGCTACGAAAATTGAGTAGAACCTCTCTCATCTTTATTTGAATTATCGGTATCGTTCTAAATGTTTTCAACCCTGTTGTCGTTTTGTGTTTATACGAATAAATAAATGGAATAATAAATAATAGTCTCTATATGTACAGTATAGTAGGCATATGTACGCCAAACAGAATAAAGCTGTTGGAATATCACCTTTGATGCTGCGGACGTGCGTGATGGGAACTGTCTGATGTATACTTTTCTGTACTATCTACGATAGTACTATAGATCTAATACAACTACCGTAGTATATTATTCTAAGGTACTTTTAGGTCTAAGTTATAACTTTAATAATTACACAGCAAGCGCACTTCCAAAATCTGAAACGCACGTCTCCTGAAAACATATTATGAACTCGTCTATGTTTCTGTCCAAAAGCACACAAGAAATGTTAAAAATTTCAAATCAATATTTATTTTCATGAGAGCTAAACTAGTTAAGCATTCCAGACGATACTCGATGATTGCAGAGAGAACGAAAAGCTGGCTCTTCAAACGTGCTGACCTCGTTTTCCCTCAGTTCAACGATCGCCAAGAAAATGAGCGGCACTTCTGTTTTTGTTCACTTAGTTTTTATATACTACTTGTGTGCTTATTGAGACTTTTCTTTAATAGGTTACTAAAACCTATCTATTTGAAAGACAATAAATGTGAGAAATATGTTTTTACGATCACTTTTTGTAATAATATGTATGACTCACGTGTCATACCCATTATTCTTGAAATAATCATTTTATCTAAAAAACTATTTTAGGTTTATTTCTTATAGTGGTAGGTACTTATTTTGTGAAAACATAATGTTATGTTATGTTCCCAACACCTTAGCAGTAGGTAACTGAGTTTGAAGTATCTCTCTCATTTTAAAGAATTGAATTGAATGTTGAACCTTTCTCTCGCTTCCAAACAACTCTTTCGATAGACTTTCAGACCAATGGCTAAGTGATGCTTACAGTAGAATCTCCCAGTGCGAGTGAGTGTGAACTCTCAACACTGTACAGTAGGTCCATCGCTTCTTCTCTCTGACTCTTTTTGTCTTGTTGACGATGGTCTCGCCACAGTAAACATAACAGTAGGTTATCTAAGGCCGCCCGCCAAGTTATTAGCCTAGCGTGCTCAGACACGCGGAACAGCCCGTCCGTACTGCCGCCACCTTATTCCCCCATATTTTATGCTAGCGTGTACTTGAAATCGCGTGCCAACATGGCGCGTGAAACGCACGCACACTTTTAAACCGAGAGCGGCACGTTTGCATGTAGATATTTTACTGTTCTCTGTTTACTGTGGCCTCGCTGTGTCTTACGCAACTGTAGACGCACCACAAAATACAAGTATTAAACGAGTATTACCTATCGACGGTTCTTCACATTGCGTGTAGTTCGGTAGTTGTTAGAGTAATATACAAGCTTTATTTGCGACAAGAATTAGGGGCAACTTTTACGAATAGCAACGTTTTGAATAAATTATTGTTCTGTATCAGACTACCTTAGGTACCTTAACGTAGATAGCTACAGATTTATTAACCTACTCATGCTATGTCAAGCCAAATTTTTTAACCGTGCTAAGTGCTTAAACTTTATAAAATATTTACTTTGCTTGGTAGCAGATGCTTCGCAATATTATAAAATATTTAATATCCTCATAGAGTTTAGTAGGTATGTAGGTACTAAACCAAGGCGAAAAATGTAACTACTTATCTACTAACCCCCTTATTCATAAAAACTTAAACAGCTCTTATAGAACACGATAACTTTTGTATCGCTTTGTCACTGTCATTCTTGTTGCTGCCGCCATTTGCGAGTAAGTGACAGAACACGTCAATAGCTTAAACAATGCGTTAGCGTTGCGTTCGTTTTTATGAATAAGGGGGTAAGTATTTAGGGAGAGTTAGATAGCTAGTTAGAGTATTCGAATTATTAAGTAGTAGAAAAAAATGGGACTAACTGCCGTACTCAGAGACGTCAATACGTTAACATTCTGAAAAGTTCTTTATTCAATTTGTTATAAAGTCTCTTTTCAAAAATGGAATTTTGACGCTTATCAACCATTAACGTTAATTGACGTCTCTGAGTGCGGCGGTAAGTAGATATCTGTTCTGTTCTGTTTCTGTTGCCAATTTTGTCAATGAACACAAAGTATCTCACTACTTACTTACACTTTTGAATCGCTCTTAATTATGTACCTACGTTCAACTTCTTAAGCACAGTAATTTACCGATTTTTGTCCAATGTTGTAAAAACTTAAAGGAACTTCTTTATAGGAAATCTAAAATAGCAGTTATCTGCGATCAAACCGCTTCATTTGATTTATCCGGAAATGAGTAGATAGGTACTAATAGATGAAATGAACGCACCCAAAAATGTGCATCTTATTGGCATTCGGGTGACTGAAGGACTGTTTCATTATTATTCATTTTAAAATTGTAATCCCCACAACGCTGAAAGTACGGCAACCTGAATTCTTAGTGCATTTGTAAAACAATGTCGGTCGAAAAGCAGAAATACCAAAATAAATGAAATATGGTCGTAGGTAGGTATTCTCTTAACAAACAACAATTCGAATAAGTTGTTAGCAAATATCGTCAATATTACGTCTGCCAACGACATCTGGTGACCCGGTTGAAAGGAACGTGGGCGTCGGCCCGGCCGCCATCCGGCTGATTCCGGCTACAAGAAACCGGTTATGTTTGTTACGACGATCCGAGAAGAACCCACATTTATGTAAACAAAAAAAAATAAGCTTAAATAGTGATGTCAATTAATTTCACATTTTTGCCAATAAAATATCGATGAAAGTTGGCTTGCATTCCAACTCCAGTTCACAAATGTCGTGATTTCCGCCTAAACTTTTCGTTTACGGAAATTATTTATTTACGATAAATAAATAACATTTTACGGAATAATATATAAAGGTATAACGGAAACTGTTCAGAAAATAATAAAATATTGTTTGTTTCTACCTAAAATACCTTTGTTAAGAAGCGTATTCAAAAAGAAATCGTCTATTTGGGGTATCCCTTTATGTCAGTAATTATCACCAAGAAGGGAACTTACGTCTCAACTAATTGATTTTAACATACCTAATCATGTCTGACGTCAGTTTACTAACAGAGGATAAAATATTGCCATCATCAGTTCCAGGGGTTGAGAAGAGTTAATAGATAAATAAAATCAGTTTGTAACACGCCTCTAGAAGTTTAGATGTTACACCATATTTCTAGCATAGCTAATAAAATTGTGTAAACGCTGAAACATATTTATCAATACAATCTCAAGAATGTAAACATAACTTCATTAGTCCAACAGGACCGAATAACGACACAGCTTCATCAATCACACTAGTTATTACGCATGTAGCTTTCTGAGAACGTCAATAGAGCGAAATGCATTTACTCGGAAATGAACAAATACGTCCTTGGCAGCGCGGCCATCCCGCTAGCATCCGAAAATATCTCAGATCCATATCTAACTCTAGAAAATGACCTAACTTACCGAAGAAAAAGCACGAAATCCTGTAACAGCTTGATCCTTTGTCTCCCAACACTGATATTTTAGTTTCAGGAAGATATTTCGGATATTTTGTGTCGCCGACTGGTGTTGTTATGAAACAGGCTGAGGTGCACCCTGCGCGGCGCGGCGGTTTCGACTGAACTCTGAAGGGCGGTTGGGCGGAGCTCGCACTAGTGAGGTATTGTATTATATCGATATACGTTTCTAGACCACCTTATAGATAAGGCGTGCGTTTTAACTTTATCTTTTTGTGGCGACAGATATAAGCGAACCATTCATTTTATTAGCATATAAACAAAACGGTTTAGGCGGTGAGGACTGGATTTCAGAAAAGTATTCTGCCCTAGGCTGTATTTTTCTGGTCTATTGACTTTACCAATAAAATACATCCATTTAATCAAATTTTGTGATAAGTACTTGCTTAAAAGTAAGTTCTTACATAAGATAGTAAAGTGTTAACATTTATAAGTCGTATTGGTTGTCCTATTAACTATACGAGTTTTTTTCGAAGCAATACAAATAAAGTCATGCTCTTGTTCTTAATAGCTCATGTAGCTCCATAATAAAGTGCCTTTAAACTAATTAATGTTCACATTCTTGTCGGTAAGCATTATGAAGTGGAATTAGCCTAACAAAGAGTAGTAACAAGTAATTTCATTCGCCACGCATTTGTTCCACTTAACATACCGTGAAGTAAACAACATTCTATTAATTCCAAGCGCGATACCAATAGGTTCGTACCGTTTGAATGTAAACACGACGCAGCGCACGTTCGCTCGCCGGCCGGCGACGGCTGCATCGAGTCGATAGATTCAAGCAGCCTCGACTAGCAACCTTATCGATTAGCGCAGCAGCCATCACTACGCAACGACTGGATTTTCTCATGGATGTGAATGAAAAGCGAGCAGTGGACTGCGAAATTTTCCCAAGATTGGTAGGGCTATAACGAACACAAAGGCTTCTACGTCGTTCGTAGACTTTCTACGCAGGATTGTGCAGAACGTACCTACATGTACAAACCCAGATACAAACTCAAGCGTCATGCATTCACATCACTGTTATACCTAGGTCAGAAGTGACTCTTGTTTTGTGCAAATGCGATACAACATCACGACGGCGAAAATGAGGGATGATAAACAAACACACACTTAGGTCCTTAAACGGTATGAAATACTTAGTTCACGTAATACAACAGAGCAAAAAAAACACAAGGTGGGACATAATAGCTGCTTCATAAATTTTTGGTGTGAAGAGAAAAATACCCTCCACGCAGATAGTGAGAATGCTACATGACCGATTTTCCCCTCCAGTGGAGTGTGGCCTACTGCTTTGTTTAACTGGTCGTAGGATTATTGTGAAAATTAAAAAAAACTCGCGTTTTGTGCCCTCTCTCTTATAAAGTATCTACTCAGATATAAACACATTCAACCATAATAAGTAACGGTTTCAACATAAAATCACTTCGTAATCTAAATTTCTTAGACTCCTACTCCCCGCTCTTTTTTAATCTCCAAAGCAACGTAAAAACTTTTCCTCACTACCATCCTCAAAAGTTTCTACGTGTATTGTTTTATCGTAAATCCCTCATTACAGTGTACCAGGCAACACTACTCACTGTGCGAAACATGAATACGTGGGATTATTAACATACAGATAGGTTTCTGTATCGCAGAGAATGAAATGGTAAGTTTGCAAGTTACACGGCAAGCCAGCTTGAACACCCCTAGCCATAAATATATGGAAAGTACATCGTAAATATAACTACTATTTTAAGTTTATGGCCACTTTTGACTAGAAATGAGCTTCCCGCTGAAGTGTTTCCACAGCAATATAACTTGGGCCTCTTCAAGAAGAGAGTGAACAGCCATTTGTTAGGCCGGCATGTACCACCTTAGGCCACATCATCACTTACGATCAGGTGAGATTGTGGTCAAATGGGCGCCTAATTGAGATATAAAAAAAAAAGAAATTCCATAAAGATAATTCTGAAATTTTTACTCCAACCTCAGCTGACCAGAAACGCTTCTTCTACCCTACCCTACAAGCAAAGCATTTCGTTACATAACTACGGCTACTACTAAGACGAGTTTGCTCAGTGTCAACAAAGCTCAGTAATTCGTAATGATGTGGTAGTATGAAAATATAGGTATGTAAGGTATTTTCAAAAGCTAGCCAAAGCCTAACAAAATTTTCCTCAAGAAACGCGTGTCATATTTCATATTCTTCAGAACCAACTAACGACCTCGAAAGGTGTTTGCCAACAGTCTGCGGGAATTTCCACGGGGTTCCGCTGAAGAGGCCGCCACCGTCTTCAGCGTCCCCCTCGCACCCAGGATCGATGTGACCTTGGCCGTGAGGGGACATTCTGTCATTATTATACAAGGACTCAGTATGCCACGACATAAACGATATTCGTTGTGTAAGCCTTGCATAAGCACAGATTATTGATAAGACCAATTTTATGATGAACCTTTCTTTTATTTTTTGTTTTGATTATGACATCGGCAATTCAGTCGGGCTATGTAGAAAAGTACTCGCAGCCCAGGTGAAAATGTTATGAAAAAGTATAAAGGTTTGTTCTTTTATTAAGTTATCAAATAAAGTTCAAACTTTAGGACAAAAAGGTGCGGAGAGACGCTTTACAGTAACAAACACTTTCACTTCCGTTCACTCGAACGAGGGCTACTCCGCTATAGCCACCCCATTATGCTAGTACCGGTACTATTAATAGTAAGTAAGTACCTACTTATTACAATATCTTGAAAAACTAATATGCTGCCTATAATTGTGGGCCGCGCTATGAAAGCAGTGTATGTCATTTCGTTGAACGATGATGATGATAAATATACCCTCCTGGTCAGCCCTATGGTAGACTGGTGGAAAATACTTTATCGGCATTTAGTCCGCAATGTGTGCCAATTAGCTGTGTGCAAAAATTCATGAGAAGATAAAATTAAGTTATTCAATCAACAGCCATAACCAGTTGATAGGTGCCTAAATATTATTCAACTTGTAATTCTTTTCTTTGCTCATTTCCGTCTTATTTTCCGACAAAGAAAATTATGTGTCGTGTATGAATTATGTGTCGTCATTTTCGTAATGGTTGTTTTGTGACTATAATGGCAGCTCTAACATTATAATATTCCTGCTATAAAATTACGATAAGTAGGTACCCACCAAACACATTACTCGTACAATAGGAAGCTTTCATTCAAAGTAATAGGGCTGAATATCGCGTCCAGTAAGAAATAAATTACTGTAGTAATATTTATTGTATCTACGCTCCATGTTGAATTAACTCTACCTCCGGACTTTTACAAAAAATAGTGTCAAGCACAACTTTTGGGGTATCCTGTGTTGTGCAGCTAACCTCAGGTCATTCAACATCGACATCATTCATTGTTTTTTTGTTATTTATAGCATTTGAAACGGTTGATGTTTAACTAAAGTAATAAGATCCAGAAGCCCACATTTAACCCAACGTGGTTTCAGGAGTTAGCCGTAAATTGTGCAATGAACACAAAGTCGGTGTTCCGGCAAGACTGGAAATCAGGACCAGACGAGGTCTCACCCAGTGTTTACAGGCATTAGTGAACTAAGTTGCGTTATTATAAGTTTTGCACCTGATCCATTGCATATGCAAAACTTTCACTCATTAGTACCTAACTCTACTAAGTTTTAATGAGCGGTAGGAAACTCTTAACTGTAATGGGTTAAAAGGTACTGTTTTTTTGCCAGGATGAAAGGGCAGACTGTACGTAGACCTTCAGCCGTCTTTATATGTACGTACTTAGATAAATGTAACTCTACCATAATAGTACTAAAACTAGTAGGTATCAGGTTTGTTTGTGTGTGGGCACAGTTCCCATACCAATATTGTTTTTTGCATGGCCCATTCACAAAGCATTGAAAATTGATTTTAATGAAGATGGTTATTATTATATCCCAAATTATCCTTTTCGCCGGCTTTTGCTGTAGATGACAAAGTCATTTTAGGCCCTTAGCTAATAGAGTTTCAAATCTTTAAGCCTCATAAGTATGAGCAATACTGTAAAATAATATGATATTTTCTTTACTGTCGAAAACATCTTTGTCTAAAGCTTCACAAACCAACACAATGGCATTCTCATCATTCTTTACATAACCACTGCGATGTGAGATGAGATGAGAAATTCCGCGGTGTGCCCACCCATAGCAATCCTTTATCCAAGTCCTGCAAGCACTACATTCAGGTTTTAGCGGGTCGTGGGGGGGAGAGGGGCAGTCGATATGTCCGCGCTTGCGTGCTCACAACCACCTCAAGAAGAGAACACGCAGAAGGGTATATCCTTAAAACTCTCTCAGATTAACGTATTCTTCTGTGTAACTTAAATGCGCGCTACATTTCGCGCTTAAAAAATGGACTCGCACGGAAAATTTATGGGCTTTTTCCGGCATGTTCGTTCGATCTGATCGTGGTTAGTCACTATCCACGTGGATTCTGACCAAGAAATATTTATTTGCAGTACTTACTTATCTGCCGTCAACTGGGAAGAAGACAAAAAAAGACACTGCAATATGTACTTACTGACAACTGATTATTGTACAATATTTTACCCAGAACTGCGAAGTGATTTTTAACTATTCAAAATTCTCGTTTTCAGGGCTTTCCCTGCCCTGAAGGAAAGAAATATTTATATTAAACGTTGCCTTGGAAATAATAGGTATGTGAAACTATAAACTGTTAATCAACCTTCTGTAAGTTAGTTATTCTGTGTCACACTCACTGCTAGGGTACCAGTGTAATCAAACACCATGCCATTCTTCATGGAGTCACGCAACTTTGAACTTAAACATCAGGACATAAGATTGTCAAGGAGTCGTATTATAAAATGCGCGTTATGTCAGAATAAAACAGTCTGACTGAAAGCTAGATTCCAGATAATAACTCGCTCTTTCCTCTATCAGTGACGTAATATTCAATTAGTTTAAATAATGGATGAAGAAACTTGTTAAGCTTCTTAACGGTCTTTTCATTAAGACAATGATGTCTTTTCCGACTTAATAATTTTATTAGATTCACGAGGAAGTATCTTTGTAAGGGTGAAACTCCATTAGGGCGTTGATTTGCATTGAGCTGCTCGATTTGTATAATATTGCGTGCGACGACGCAACGCACAATGTAGCCTTGTTATCTTTATGTAAAACATTAACCTCCAAATTCACAAACGTCAATCAACTCTAAACACGCGCTCACGCGTATGCTGTCCCGTAACATGTCAATAGAACTGAAAGGGCCAGCTATACTTCTGAGGGATGCTGCGTTGATTTGCGTTTGTGAATTCGGGGGTAAGTCTGCCTTTTAGAATAGTTTAGGTATATTTAATTGAAGATTATTTAGATAAATAACCCGTCGGGTTTGCTCGAGTACTATAACTCGAGTATTGCTGAACCAATTTCCATGGTTTGTGATTTGTCGTAGTCGTCTTCACCACGAAACGGAGAAGAAATTATAGAAATATGGAAAGTTTACGAATGAAACTAGGTAGGAACATTTAAGTACATACCAAGCATTTTCGCAACATTTTGTAACTGCCTTACGTGACGGGATCTACGCCTTTAATTGTTAGTTAATTAGGGACTGTTTTCATTCAACTGTCACAGTAGAATTTGACAGACCGACTAAGTAAGTTGGGACAGCATGTTACCTAAAAACATTCGTATGACGACACGTAGCCACGGCGTAGCGGTTGACTACCGGTGGAATTCACAAAAGCAAATTAAATAGTTGAGCGTTTAACAAATACTTGAACAACGCTCAAACTGTTTTTTCGCATTCACAAAAGTTCATCAATTGGTCCTCCACTCACGTGATTAAACTAAGTTGATTAAGCACTCAAACGAGAAAATCGTATTCATGAAAGACAATCAGCGTGCCACAGATAATAAAATGCCATAAAATGTGACAAATAGCGTGATCAAATATCGAAAAAGTTGAGAGCGGTCGCGACCTATCTTAAATATTTAATTTGGAAGTTATTCAGCTTTAACGCCCGTTTTAAGGACTTTGGTAGAAGAAGTACCCCTTGTTAGAAGTCTCTGTAATGTGTAATACCTAAAATCACTACAGAAATATGTCAAAACGCAATTTCAAATGCTACTAAGAATTGCAGTTTCCGACAAAATAAATTAGTCAGCACGTCCCCAAATTGGAAGAAAAGCAATCAAGCAACACAGCCAAAATACGGAATACTCTTCGCTCTCCATCATTATGCCAAGGGCAGTTATCAAAGACCCAAAATCGGAACAAGATACTACCATTTCCAAAAGACTCTTCCAGACTCCAATGTTTGCTAAACTGTAGCTTGGATGCCAATGCCAGTTATCAAAAAACCTGGGTCAAAAGAATAGTCAGTACCATTAGCAAAAAGAGTCCACTGTGTGCCTTTCTAGAGTGTAGTGAACTTGGTGATTCAAAGTGTGGCTACCCATGTTTCTATCTAAATTTTAAGAATAGCTGCTGGACAAACACATTATTGCTTCATTAAAAGCTCTGGACCACAATAAAGAGACTGTTTGGTATTCTCAAAAGAAGATTTTCTTGTCCTTATTTATATCAATTATTGGGAATGGCCTATGTTGGTATAGTTAAAATCCCACCAACAACAGTGGAATGTGCAGTGTACTGTGGGCTCTGTTAGGAACACATGAAGTTAAGTTGTTGGTGTTGTGTAGAAGGCACCTAACATAGTGTAATAGTGTAGTGAACACGAACTGCATAAATAAACACCGTCAAATCAATATTTGTTTTATTTAACAACTAATTATTACACAGTTCTAAAACACAAGTTCTTTTCCTAATCTATCCACCCATCATGTCTCACTGCAGGGGAAAAGCCATCTCTCCCAGTTTTTAAGTTATTGAAATAAAAAAGATGTGCACCTACTTATTACTTAAGGTTGTTTGTTTGTTTCCCCCTATACACCTAAAATTGTGTAATGAATATTTGTGTCTATCCTGTGTTTGGGTGTTATATCTATTTACTAAAGTACCTATGTACACACATCAAAACTGTCTAGGGATATCTTTTTACTAATATTTCATAAAGTTAGTTCGTTTACAAGTTGAGCATTATCTTAGAATAACGCAAGGACAGAGGCATAAGTTAAAGGTTAAGAATATTACAAAAAAAGTTTGATTTTGCTAAAATTTTGACACTTTTTAGAAGAAATATCTGTCTTTTTTTGACCTCCTTACGCAGTTTCTGTTTTCTAAAAATTTCTATGTTGGTATCAATATTTTAATTTTTACAGCCTCCCAAATAGCTATACTTTGTATGAAAATGCTGGAGATATCCCTAGACACTTTTGAGCAGTGTATTAAGAAACAATATTGTTTGTTCAGTCTTCATGATCTATGCTAAATTTTGGGAGCCGTGACCTCAGTGTAGATCTGGAATATAAATTATGAGTTACATGATAATTAATGAAAACACAACACGAAAAATGAATAATTTATTTTATATAATTCAAAAATAACAAATAAACTACTTATAGGTTCACACAGTTGAAATAGAACATTACAATGTGAAATCACAACAAGACACAACAAGATAACAATTTGATAAGATGAGGAACACATTATTGCACACTAAATTATTAGCCAAATTATTGGTATGAAAGTAATACATTTTCACCATAAAATACAACTTAGGCAGTCTTATTGCTAGAAACAATCTCTTTCAGACAACCTACAGGCAGAGGAATAGTGATAGAAAAGGTTAGCAAGTCAAGCTAGTTTGTTGCTGAAATACCCAGCAGAATGGTCTTTTTAAAAAAAGGCTATCATTTTAAACATTATATTTATATCGCATTATATATTGTGTCCACTATTGATTTGATGCAAGTGGTTAAAGATTCGAAGAGCTATGAAATACATATTTTGCTGTAATGCCTGCCAAATGAAGTAAGTTATGTGTTTTACAAACAATACCAATACATACAATACATTAAATAAACTACTACCAATAAAATTGATTGTTTTGGCATAAACATAATTCTTCTTAGGTTATTTTATTTATAGCATTAGGGATAATGCATTATCATCTTACTAAAAATGATCCCGATGGCGGGTTCGAGTCCCGCCTGATGCCAAGACTGAATGCCTTTTTCTGGTTTTCCTATAATTCTTCTTCTCTTGCACCTTCTAGGTCTCCTTCTCCATATAAAGTTAGTCACTATAGCCGTCACAGTTGGCAAATAATATGCAATATCATCATATTTTATGTTCAATTCTTGAGGTGCTACTGCCTTATTAATTATTTCCTTCATTTTGGTTATCTGCTACTCCTTGAAGAGCTGGAAAGTGAAATACTTGTTAATTACATTTGTTTTTCAGCAAATAAAGAAAGGTAGGTAATGGCTAAATTTACACAGTGAAACTTTTAACATCAAACAGAAAACTGTATTGATTTTAACTGACTGTATGGAAGATTGTAAACACAGCTAAATAGAGTTATATGCTTACCTTATAATCCATTTCCAAACTATCAATTTTCAGCTTGGCTTATTTTATTTGAGTTATTGTCTTTGCAGGTACTTTATCTGCAGTCGAGATCTGATAAGATCAAGTGCAAGATCTTACACTGACTGTAACGATGATCTTCCAGAAACCCAGATAATTACTTGTAAATGTAGTTACATAAATAAACATATTTTAAATTTAATTTTATACGTAATTCTAACCTAAATTCTTAAAATGACTGATTGACACATATTTGACATTTGGTTGCGTTCCGTTTTTACATAAATATTGTTTTAAAAATGAAAAAGTATTGTTTTGTTCATTCCATTTATTTTTTTTGTTCAAACATGCGTAAATTTCGAATTAATAATCAAGCTACGTCACAGTCATCTTAAATTGAGATAGATCTGTGAAAAAACTCAAGAATTGTTCATTTCCAGCAATAATTTCGACAAACAACGAAACGAATCGAGGCACAAAACCATAGTTCCATCAAATGGTTAGCGAGAACGAATGATTCTTTTTGCAATGTTGGCATTTCGGTTTGTTTGAAAGATGCTCAGCTGATCACGGTAGAAAACTGCTTAATGAACGTTTGTGAATAGCATTTAAGTTAAGCGTGCGATTAAACTAATGGCTTAATTAGTTGAGTGAGTGATCTGATTTGCCTTTGTGAATTCCACCGTACGCGACGCAATGCGTACGCTACGCCGCGCCGTAACAACGCAGAGGGTGCTAATGGCACTTCACCCTAAAATTGGTAGGTACCTACCGAAAGTCTTACTAGAAATAGAAAGTAAAACGGTTGATTTAACTGTTAGGGCCAAAACGCAGTAGTGGCAGGCCCTCAGTAGTACGGTGAAAGGTCGCTGCAAAACGTTGTTGGTATCAAGCGGTCCTATTTTCTTTTTCAGAACACAAAGGTGTATATGCTATGATGAAATTCAATAATCTGACCATGAACTTGGATCAGATTAACCCTTCAATTCTAGTGGTTTCTGCAAACAAATTCACAAAGTACTATGTTGTAGAGTTTGTCAAAACCTATGCCACACGGCCCTGGGTACATGATTGTCCCTTGATTTAGTCAACTTTTAACTATGTTTAGACTGCGTGTGGGCGGATAACACACGTCGTCTCATGTTAAATTTACCGCGAAACCCCGCGTGACCGCAGAACACTTGGAGTTTATTCACAAAATGATAACAATTTTAAGGCATAACTTGTTAAACTAATTAACTTGATTGAGCAATCTCTATTAACGGTGGCGAAGATTCTTGAAGTGTTTTTTAGCGATGTTGGTTTATTTTTATTTGATTTTAGCTTTGGTCAATAAAATATTATCTAAAGGTCAAGCCATACAGAGCCGTCGCGACCGCAACGCGACGCGACTGCTGTTTTTTTTCAGGGCAGCATGAATTCAAAGGCGCGCTTAATTTTGACTGACGTTTGTTAATTCAGGGGATATTTACCTACCTTCCTGTATATACAGTTGAGACACTATACGACATTTAGTATGATATATTAAGTAAATTCTCACTCGAGTTAGGTACGTATTATAAAAAGTAGGTAAGACAGGCGAGATGAACAGCGTTATTACTCAGTGGTCAAGCACTCTGGGTCGGAGTCAGTATGGTCTTGAGTTCAAATCTGGCCGGAACACTCCGTATGCAACAACCGTCAAACATGCATCTGCTTACCTGATTTGAGATGGGAGTAGTCAGCGCTGTTTCGTTTATATGTTGATATAGCAAACCTCACTATTATGTGAAATGCCACCGTATCCTCCAGGAGCCCCCACCCTCGTAATAACTTGCATCACCGCATCGATCGCCGTTGCAGCGACCTACTTGCAGGTCAAATATTCTCCCTGAGTAGGTTCCATCTAGCTTCTGGTTATTCAGGACACGCTGGGATGTTTGAAGTCGAATCTTTTGAACAGGAACAAGCGACCGACTCTGGTAGTAGATTCTCATGATTTGAACTGTGCTTTTCATTGATTTTAAAGAGATATTTTTTATTCTTCGTTTTCTCGTTCAGTTATGATTAGGTAGTAACTGTTAGAATAATGAAAATCATCATTATCATCATGGGTGGTCTTATTCATATCCAATATTGGATATAGGCCTCTCGCCCCTTCATCCACTTTCGGCGATCCTTTGCCCGAATCAACTGCTCTCGGCCTCCATTCCAGTATTCGCCCCGTCCAGGGACAACCGTCCATTTCGGCAATATGGTCAATGGGGTCTGTTTTTTTTTCTTTCCTGTTTAGCAAACGAGCATGAGCATTCAGTCGCACTTTACATCTGACAGTGTTTCCTACTGCCAATACTGCCTTGTTGATTATAATGATGAGAAAAAAACAATCAACGTTGAGAACGCGTTTATAATCATTTGGACCAGTAAATTATTTATTTACCTAAAGAACTGAAAGTGACAACTATAGGTACTTACAAGAGCTTCCCAACTTTGATTTGAGAATTCAGCGGTACATATGTTTTTATTTGAGTGTAGATTAATTATCAACTCTATTGTCATTCCACAATACGAGAACGAAGTCCGAATTAAATAAAATCACATGGTCATTCTATTCGCTCCCTACACACCCTCCTTCATTCAAGCCAACCCCTCTGAAGTGGACTGTATAATTAAAACTCTTCTTCGATTTGTTTCCGTGTTTATTCTTGTTCCTTATTTCCATGTATCTTGATCAACCTTGAGCATACAATTGCTTACAAATCGCTCATTCTTAAATATTTACATTTTCCCAACTAGTAGGGTTTTAGCGGCGTACAAATTTCCTTAATCTATCAAAAACAATAATCTTACACGTGTCACTATACCCTACTCGCTCTAACATTACATCTTACTCTAACACTTATTCCTATCTCATTCTAACCTATGTACATCTCATTCTTATTCTAAACAATAGATCCTTAAACCTAACTTATGTTTAATTCACTTATTGTTCGCACATAGTCAATTTATTCACAATCACTTATCACTGGGCTCGGCGTCCTTTACATCTCTCCCCCCGGCGCAGCTCGCGTAGCCTTCTCCTTCCTTCTGAAGGACGACGAGTTTGCTGACGGGACGCTTGAAGACTCCGGTTCTCGTTCTGACGTCTCCAACTCGTATGCCACCGTCAGGTCCCTCGTAGGTGCGCTCGACGATTCCCATCGGCCAGACGTTCCTTGGTAGTGTATGGTCAACTACCACGACGACATCGCCAACTTGCAGTGGAATCTTCGTGTTCTGGGTTTCGCCTCTGGGTACCAGTGTTGGTAAGTATTCTCGCACCCACCGACGCCAGAAGTGGTCGGCGAGTGCTTGGCTGACACGCCAAGTCCTGCGGTCCGCTGTTTCGCAGGGTCCCGTGGATGGGAGTCCAGTTGATGACCCCATCAGGAAGTGGTTGGGTGTGAGCGCCTCTGGATCATGCGGGCTCACGCTCACGTGGGTCAGCGGTCTCGCGTTGATGGAGTATTCCGCTTCGGTCAGCAGAGTTCTCAGGACTTCTTCTGCTGGCTCCCTCTCTTGCAGTGTGGCGCGGAGTGCGGCTTTGACTGAGCGCACCAAGCGTTCCCATGCGCCTCCCTGGTTCGGAGCTCCTGGAGGTATGTAGCGCCATTCCATTCGGTGAAGTAGCCCTTCTTCTCGTAGGGCGGGTGCCCACTCGGTGTAGGCTGCTTGCAGTTCCATGTCTGCCCCACGGAAGTTGGTCGCGTTGTCGGAGTACATCAGTCGGGGCCATCCTCTTCTTGCAGCCATTCTTCGCAGAGCCATTATCGCTGAGTCGGTCGAAAGCGATGTGACGAGCTCGATGTGCACGGCGCGTGAAGTGAGGCATGTGAATAATGCGCCCCACCTCTTCTCTCGGCGGCGTCCCACTCGAACGATCATGGGCCCGAAGTAGTCCACCCCACAATTGGTGAATGGGCGGTGGAATGGGTCAAGACGCGCTCGTGGTAGGTCTCCTGTGGCTGGCGTCTGTGGCTTCCCGCGTCGTACTCGGCAAAGAGCACAATTTCTTTCCACTGTGCGCACTGTGGGTCGCAAGTGAATAACCCAATAGCGTTGTCGTAGGTCATTCGTCACGCGTTCTCTGTTTGCGTGTCCCGCAGCGCAGTGTTCTCGATGCACGATGAGCTTGGTGATGTGGTGACGTCCGTCCATGATAAGTGGTCGTTTGGTGTCTGCGGGCGCAGCGGATGCTCCTATTCGGCCTCGCACGCGCAGTACCCCCTCTTCAAGTACTGGGTCCAATTTGAAGAGTCGACTCGATCTGCTTATCGGTCGTCCACACTTCATCTTCTTTATCTCTTCGCCGAAGCTCTCCTCCTGTGCATAGCGTATGAGCTCCTGTTCCGCCTTCTCCAAGTGCTGGCATTCCATGCGTGTTGCCCTGCGCCTGCATATGTCGATGAAGGCTAACACTCTTGCCACTGTTCTCAGCAGTGTTTCGTACTTGGAGAAACGCGTGTGGTCCGGCAGCCAACTATCACGTCGTTCCTTTTCTGACGTGTGCAGAACTTCTGCTTCTGCTATGTCGGGACTTATATCCTGCGGCCACAGCTCTTCCGGTTTCTTTAGAAATTCCGGTCCTTGAAACCATCTGTCTTCCTCGGTGATCGGTGTGCGCGCGAACCTGTTGCGTCGTCGGCTACGTTCTGGTCTGTCGGTAGCCATCTCCATTCATCTCGTTGCGTGAGTTCTGCTATCTCGCTGAGCCGATGTGACACGAAGGGAGTGTATCGTCGCGTGTCATTGCGAATCCAATGGACGACAGTTGACGAGTCAGTCCAGTAGATTGTTCTAGCGACTTCGACGCGATGCTCCTTCTTGATGGTGTCGGCGAGTCTTGCTCCGATGACGGCGGCTTGTAGCTCCAGACGAGGTATGGTTTGTGTGCGCTTTGGTGCCACTTTAGCTTTGGC
Organism: Udea ferrugalis; assembly: GCA_950022985.1. Classification (NCBI taxonomy): domain Eukaryota; kingdom Metazoa; phylum Arthropoda; class Insecta; order Lepidoptera; family Crambidae; genus Udea; species Udea ferrugalis. The sequence continues at coordinate 5,297,120 of OX465521.1, forward strand.
AGCCACCAACACAACTCCGATCTCTCCATTTTCTTTCTCTGTCCTCCAGTAAGCCACAGTTGCGTAGGCTTGCTCACTCGCGTCGCACAGCACATGTAGTTCGACGTGCTTGCAGCTACTCAGCGCGTAGCATCTCGTGAGGCGTAGTTGTGCAATCTCTGCTAAGTGTGACAGCCACGATGCGAATAGTTCTTCTTCTTCTGCAGGTATCGGTTCATCCCATGAAGTTTTGAGACGCCATAGGTTCTGCAGGATGATCTTGGCTCGTATCGTGTAGTGACTTAGCAGCCCCAGAGGATCGTAGATTGACATCACGGCGCTAAGTGCTTCTCTCTTGGTCGGTGCGCGAGCTTGTGTTCTTACTTCGGCTGGGACTCTGCTCATTGTTGTGTTGAAGCCCAGCTCATCTCTGTCGGCGTTCCAGAACAGGCCGAGTATCTTGTTCTCTGGACGTTCTCCCCCCAGTTGCGCTGGTGTGGTAGCAAACAACTCTGGTGGTATGTCCCGTAGCACGTTCTTGCTATTTGCGCTCCATCCGCGCAATGTGAAGCCTGCGGTTGCATGTACCATTCTCGTTTCTTCTATTGCAGCGTGAGCTTCTGTCTCATTGTCGAAACTGGCTACCAGGTCGTCCATGTAGTGACTTCTGGTGATGGCTTCCAGTGCTCGAGGATGCTGCTGAGCGTGTTCATTCGCGTTGTGGTTGCGAACGAAGTGTGCCATGAATGGTGAGCTCGCTGCCCCGAAGATCATGCTTGTCATCTTGAAGTGTTGAGGCGGATGCTCTCGGTCGCTGCCTCGCCACAAGAACTGTTGTGCTGGCTGATCTTCAGGTCTTATCTTGATTCTCAGGAACATTTCTTGGATGTCTGCTGTGATTGCAATTGCCTTCTCTCGGAATCTGAACACTATTCCTTGTAATGACAGCAGTAAGTCCGGTCCCTCTAGCAGATGGTCGTTCAGACTCACACCATGACTCTTGGCCGCCGCGTCGTATACCAATCTCTGTTTACCGGGCTTGTTTGGGTTCTGCACGGCAAAGTGTGGGAGATACCAGCAGACGGCACTTGCTCGTTCTGAGCCGTCACACGGTACTGCGTATCCTTTCTCCAGCAGGTTTTCTATCTGTGCGGTGTATTGCTTGGCAAAGTCGGGTGATCTGTCCATCTTCTGTTCTATGTTTCGAAGTCGACGAAGAGCTGTGTCGTAACTCGGTGGCATGATCGTTCTGTCTTCTCGCCATGGTAGTCCCACCTCGTAGCCACTGTCGATCTTCTTTATTGTCTTCTCGACGATGTCGATGGCTCGTCGATCTACGTCGCTTATTCTTTCTTTCTGCTTGACGCCCAATGATTCTATCTTGAAGTGCGTCTCCACCAAGTTGTGAAGTTCTTGGTCTCGTTGCTCGTTCGTGTCTATGTTTCGTTCGGGTTCATAGACATGTAGCACACTTTCTTTGTTGCATGTGATGCTGCGTGGCATTGTTCCGTGCACCACCCATCCGAGTTGCGTTCTTGATGCAGCCGGTTGATTCGGCGCACCCACTCGTAACTTGCGGGATACGATGCATTCCCAGTGATCTGTTCCAACTAGGATGCCAGGTCGAGCTTGCTCGTAGCAGATCTCATCTTCTTTCAGACTTCGAAGATGTTTGTACTTCATGAGCGTGTCTGGTATCGTTTGCTTATGAAGTTCCAGATTCTTCACAGTGCGGGCACGCAGTTTGTGTTGCGCACTGTCTTTCTTTCCACGCACTTGCACAGTTACTAGTTTGCTGTCGTTCTCTCTCTGGAACATGTTCACACCATGCAGGTTCAATGGTGTTGCAGGGCCTTCTGCGCCGATGCTTTTCGCCAGATCTTCATCTATGAGAGTGACAGTTGATCCTTCATCTAGTAATGCGTAGGTGTTCACCTCCCCCCGTGGACCGGTGACGACGACTGGACATATCTTCAATAAGACTGTTCGCTGCCCCGCCGAAGACTTAGTTGCCACGGACATGACGGTTGCGGTGTTGCTTGAAGTTTGCTTCATTGTGTTCGGTTCAACTTCTTTTTCTTTTCTATCTTGATGAAGCATTGCGTGATGTGGTCGACGACACTCTTTTATTCCGCATGATTTTGCGTTGCAGAATATACGCCTGTGTCTCTTGCTGATGCACTTGAAGCAGAGTCCTTTTTCTTTCACCAAGTCCCATCGTTCTTCCATTGTCAGTGCTTTGAAGGAAGGGCACCGAGGCAATGTGTGGGCTTGTCCACAACTTAGGCATTCTTCACGTTCTTCTTTGCTTTCGGTTGTGTATACTGCGTTCATTCTCTTTCTTTGTGGCGCAGCTGTAGTAGGCGGTCTGACTTCTCTTCTTATTGCGTTCGTCGCGGTCGTGTTCATCTGAGGAGCGTATGTGTATTTCAGCGCTCGATCCGCTTCTCGCATAAGAAAGCGTGAAAGCATGACGATCTCAGGATCTGCAGTTCCTTCGTTCTCACTTGCGTAGTCGCACCAACGTGATCGTAGATGTGGGCTAAGTTTGTCAAGTACTTCTCGAGCCAGTAGAGGGTTATAGAGGTATCCTCGTCGATCGATGGCCTTGAGTATGCATATGACGTTCTGTAACTTGATCGCGAAGCTGTTGATCTCTGTTGCAGATGTTCCTGGTTTCGGTAATCTTCTTAGTTCGTCGAATGCTTTGTCGATGATGATCTCTGGTCTTCCGAAGCATTGTTCAAGTGTCTTCATAATGATTCCAGGTTCAGTTGCGGTGTGTAGCAGTGCAGATACGACGTCTCTCGCCTCCCCTTTGAGGCAGCTTCTTAATCGTTGAAGGTTCTCAGCAGCGGAAACGTGATAAAGTTTCGTGGAGTCTTGCATAGCTGCTTTGAACGGCAACCACTCGTTGATCGCTCCGGAAAATGATGGTAATTCAGTTTGTCGGAGACGTGGTCGCGCCATCTTCTCCAATGTTTCTGCTAACTGCTCGATTCCGCCTCTTGTTCTCGTCGGCGTAGGTGATCTGCCTCTTCCTACGTCGAAGCGGTGTCTTCTATGCTCTTCTCTGTCTGCAGTATCTTCTTTCCGAGCGGTGACGGGGTTGGTTCGTATCCAGTCATCCACTCGCTTGTAATCTTTCCCGGCGATGGGATGTTCGTGCAGACTTTCCTGTTCATCTTGAAGCGCAGATACTTCAGCTTCGTATCTCTTCCTAATAAGATCGGCTTCAAGTTCCATTTCTCGCTTCTTGATGGCTGCTAGCCTCTCAGCAGCTTCCAGCTCAGCTAACCGTAGCCTTGTATTCACACTTGCCATTGAACGGTGAGATCGTACTGAACGCGTAGGTGAGGGTGCTCGTCTTCCTTCTTCAACTGCCGGCATATTGGACGAAGTACCCCTGACCGCCATGGTGTCGATCGTAACCCCCGGGGTAGGTAGTCGTTCCGTCACGGTGTGCTCTCTCACAGGTGAAGCTGGAGCCTCCAATGAAAGTCTTCTTGCTCGTTCGATTGCAATAGCTCTCCTTATTTCCTCCCTATGTTCCTGGATACGTCTCTGTTCTTCGGTTTCGGCCGCTTCGCCTTGGCTTCTTGTAACAACCATCTTCAATCTTCAAATCTTCGTTCGTAGAAGTAATTCCGTCGATAATTCGTTGTACGTAATCCGGTTTCAATGTAAACCACAACGAAATCTTCAATTCTTCTTAATTTTGATGCTTGCTGAATTATAGACGTGCAGTTCTTCAAATAAATCTTGACCCGATGGATTCTTCTTATTCTTGATCCGGATCCTGAAGGACCACAGCTGAAGTGGACTGTATAATTAAAACTCTTCTTCGATTTGTTTCCGTGTTTATTCTTGTTCCTTATTTCCATGTATCTTGATCAACCTTGAGCATACAATTGCTTACAAATCGCTCATTCTTAAATATTTACATTTTCCCAACTAGTAGGGTTTTAGCGGCGTACAAATTTCCTTAATCTATCAAAAACAATAATCTTACACGTGTCACTATACCCTACTCGCTCTAACATTACATCTTACTCTAACACTTATTCCTATCTCATTCTAACCTATGTACATCTCATTCTTATTCTAAACAATAGATCCTTAAACCTAACTTATGTTTAATTCACTTATTGTTCGCACATAGTCAATTTATTCACAATCACTTATCACTGGGCTCGGCGTCCTTTACACCCTCACTAACCTAACTATATTATAGAGGCTTTGTTGTACAGCGGCTATTGCAAGATGTATTAGTTAGTAAGGTATGTGTACCTGGGTAAATTAATTTTGCTTATGTATGGCACCATGTAGCTGACAGTTGAATTATGAATCTCTTGGTACTAGGTACTACGAGTAATTGACCAAACTTTTAATTTCTAATGGTTGTAGGTAGGTAGTTGTTAGCTAAAAAGAAACACGCGCAGTGTACCTAGAAAACTTTGAAAAGATGCCTACTCATGCAGTCCTTCCTAACAATTCACGCAATCTTTAACAGACGATATGTCTTGTGATTATATAGTTACAGACAGTTGGGGCGAATATAAATCATAGTCACAGTTATTTTGTACTCCTACACGTACTGCATTCAGTTTTAGTGTTTGTTAAGGCAGGTCAGTTATCTACTACATGGTAGAAGCGTAGTAGTTCCTCTTACGTAACCCCGTGCCTGCCTCAACAAACTACCGCGATCCCGTCGTATTTTAACTGTACCACTATACCTGCTGGCCAGCGTAACATTAAGACAGTAAAACTGCTTAAATTGTCAACCTCATTCTCTTCCCATTAAGTGGACTGAAGTCATTTAAAGGCAAAAATGAAAAAAAAAAACAACAAAAAAATAGGCATATCATATAGGGTGAATTTCTGAAGTGGCCGAGTTAGGCGGAAACCTCAACTATGAGAAATACAAATAATGCCCAAATAATGAACGTTCGGAGTGCGCATTGCGAATACCACCCCTTTTATTTATTTTAACTTCAATGCACAAAAATGGTACAAAAGGCGGACTCAATGCTGAAAGCATTCTCTACCAGTCACCCATTGGGCGAGCCAGAAAATGCTATTGGCGGAGCTAGATGCTAATTTAAAGAGAAAAACAAAGATATTCAATGGCGTGCTATTCTGGCCAACGCCAAATCTCATCTCGATGTCGCCTAGGAAAAACGACAACTTTAATCGTCTATCGGATTCACCTTGAATTAGTATTCTCTCTCATTGAAATAATTTAAAAATGTTATTTGGCTTAGTTTTCTTCACTACGATAACATTTGCGTACATCCCACTGTTCCATCGTTCGATGTGCAAATGCAGGATGCCATCGTCCTCAGATAGATAGATAGTGATTCGTGATTTATTCTGTAACTTATAAATGAAAGAATGTGGGTTTTTTAAATCATTTTATTGACGGCCATCATTATTTTTACTCCCATCCCTGGGAAAAGCAGTAGTTGTTATGTACTTAGTGTAAGGTTTATGATATATTTACTAATACCACTAGGCTATTACTTCTATGAAGTTATAATCTTAAATAAAAGTAAGTATATCGTATTTTTATGTAATGCATAGTTACAATATTTGAGGTTAAATGTAAGTAAGTCAATATAGTTATTTAAAAATTTGGGTTCATTACAATAACATTGAAAATAAGTCATAATAAGCAATAAGGTACAGCAAACTATACAAACTTGTTTTGTACTTTCAGATACAAAAATGTTATGTTTCAAGTCGTTTAAAGAAATTATGTGTACATATGTAAATGAGCCAGCTTGTACATTTTAGTATGTGCCTGTATTTAAAATAATATTGTATGATAAGTGTCAAACTAATTCAAACTTTCGTCCAAGCCTTATAAAATATTTCAAGGATAAAAAAATGTTTTGACTAAAGATTAATTCAACTTTGTTCTCAATACAGATAGGTATTACATGTTTGTGAAAAAACACAATTATTTATTCATTTACATATAACATTGTTCATCGCTTCTACAATATATGATGACTACTATGACTATAATCATAATGTATTATTAAATAATTTCTACATGTTTTTCCTATATGTGCTGTAATGAAGGCATGTCAATGATGTCTTGAAGACAAGTTTACAATTATGACCATTTTGCTTGACTTGGTCAACAATGGTATCAATATTACAATAGTTTCTAACTTCAGATCACATTTCTTACTATCACTACGAATAGCAGTCAGTCCAAGCGCAAATAACTTGTGTCATGAGATCTGTGTAAAGTAACTATGGAAACTCAATTCAAGCTCTAATTCAAGTCCACTTATCAAAGAATTTTCAACACATCTTTTCAAATAATTGCCGAGATTCAGTTGTTATAATGGAGTTCACTATGTAAATAATTAATTTTAAGTTTCCACAGTGACGACAAAATGTCACAATCGTAAACAAGCCTTCATAAATAAGCACGTTTTGCTTCCAGCACAACATTGTATCGATATTTAAACATTTTTGATTTCCATATATTTTTTTTCTTGATATACAACGTAATTTTCAGATATATTTTAGGATTATGAAGTGGATCATTTTTCCGCAACATAAACATTACCGCAATGATAAGTATTTTTGTTAATTAATTAATTAGTCACAGTGGTTGCTAAGTTAAAGAACCTGAGAAGTGTCTGGCGACTTAATTTCCCCACGAGCACAATTTGAAAGCCATAAAACTCACTTAATAGATAAGGATTAAAAGCAGTTTGTTTTTTTAAATATGATCCCAGTAAATAAATGAACGCAATTCCAACTTCATAACCCAATTCAATTAAGTATTCACAAATATTTTCAATATATTTTGCACATTCCACTATTTTCAAACTGTCCAGTTAAGCACTGAAAGTATGTATCACTGTCTGCCGGCACTCTGAACTAAATGATGATATGACCACTTACACCGCTTCATTTCACTTTTAACTGTTCTATTTTAACACAATTACACAACATATGAGATTCTTGGCTTATAACCCTAGATGAAGCGAAACATACATACTTCAATCATTTCTTTAAAAAATAAATTGAGAGTGGGAGGTATATTTTAAAATCAACCTATACTAAAAGGCTTTTTATAATGTCACATACTTTCAGTCTACAGGAGGGGTTTCATACAGATTTAACAAGAAAATTATACTCAAGAATCTCATAGTTGTGTGTCACTCTAGCCTATCCCTCTGCTTGCGGGAAATCGCATATTAAATGATTTACACCAAAAACCGTAATTACAATAGTTAACAACCAACACAACAGCAACATTTTAAGTTCATTGATTAAGCTGAAGGTCATAGCTCATTAGGCCAGCACGGCAACTGCACGGCTCCGACCAAGCAATTATCTTGCCATTGAAATTTGAACCTTATGCTGTAAGTAGTATTTTGCAATAACAATATGTGTATGCTAACGACGAGCTAACGACTATGCTCGACTCGACTAACTCGCAGCTTGCGTCCTTACAACTAAGGTTAAAATTTGAATGACATGATAATTGCTGGGTCGAGCTTTATTCCTTAAAAATACCACTGAGCTGGATTCTGCAACTTTTAAACTTGAGTCACGGAACATTTATGAGATCTTTAAACACTGCACATTTTTGGTGTAAACAGATCAATCTGCGATTTCCCACAAAACCCTATTCCCTGGATGTAACCGATATTCCCTGCTCTGCCATCACTCACTGCCTCGCTCGATACTGGTAGTGGTACCTGTGCCGGGGCGGCCTGCCCGCACGCGAGCCCCGGGGCGCCCACCCTCGGGGCGTTTGGGACGCCCACGTTTGGGGCGTTTGGGACCCTCGGGGCGGTTGGGGCGCGGGCAGGCGCGGCCGGCGCTAGGACGGCGCGGGATGCCGCCTGATTATCATTAGCTAATACCGGTGACGGTTCGGGTATATATTCGGGTTCTGGTTCGAGTTGCCTTGCTGGACTGGGTAGCCTTGGGTTATGCTGCCCGGTTTTGGGTTCTGTGGACGAAATTGGTAAGAATTTAGTACGGAACAGAACGAACCAACACTTATCTTTGTAATGGAACAGCGTTATTCTAAGGAACTTGCTGCCGGTATGTCTGCCTTTACATACTATAGTTTCGTGAGTCAAGCCTAGATCACAGTGAACCAACGTACAATCACGGAGAAAACTTTTACTTTATGAGGATTTTACAACGAAAAGGAATAAAACATATGTTTATTGTTTTAAAGAGGTGCAGAGACATAAACAAACCACTGACAAGTTAGATTTAAGAGAAGGTATATATATAAAGCACTTTTTTTTTAAATGATAGTTCGCGAACTCATGCTCTGAATTATCCCCTCCGGTGTCACCCAGCGTCCTTTTTACGTAACTAAATCTATGTAACTGTGTGTGTTCTGTTAATTAAATAACTGGGCCATTTGGAAAGAAAGAAGTAGGTACTTTATTGGCCGAACAATGGGTCATTTAAAAAAAACATTTCAACAAGTTACAAATCATAGTCTGAGTTCAAAACCCGGTATACTCAATTGTAGTCTGAGTCCCGCAAGCATTGCGTTTTACACATAAGTATCCCCGGTTTTGAACTCAGACGATGTGCATCGCCAGAGAGACGCCGCCGCTCTGTTGGAAAAGGCATGACATATCCACGAGACAATGAAAACAATGACATTTTGCGTTATGAGGGGGGTTTGATCACAGATGACGGAGGTACGGTGGACGGCACATCACTCAACCCATTTTCGGTCAGTCTTCCTTGCTCTATTGCAAAGAAATGACATTTGGCAAGAGCGGGGGAAAAAACGGAAACGGGGTAACCTGACGTGCTGTTGACTGTACCTGCATGGTGGTGTGGTGCGAGCCGGGCGGCGGGTGTATGCTGATGTGCCGGCTGACGGGCGGCGGCTGGGAGTACGAGACGCCGCTGCTCACCGACGGGTGGTGGGGCTCGCTCAGACCGATCAGCACTTGAGGCTGGGGACGGAATGATTCATTAGAACCTTATAATTAGGATATTAGGACATTCGCGATTCAGTCCATTCGCGTTAAGAATGCAGTAATTTTATACTTGTCCATCGATCTAGCACGCCCCCTAACCATACAAATCGTTCCTAATTAGTAAGTCGAGTCCACAGTGACTAGTTGAACGCATACTTTGGAACGCAAAGGTTGTGGATTAGATTTTTTGTGTGCACCAGAATTAAATTAAAAAAACACTGCATTCTTAACGTGAACGGACTATAGATAGAGCCATTACCACCTGTCAAAAAAAGTTATGCACAGAAGACTAAATAATTACATTTACCATTAAAATTGGGCCAGTTTAAGGTAATTCTGAACGAATATTTAAAATAATATCAATGTGAAACCGGGATGTCTATTCACTTGAATTAACTCTGCTAATGAATTACGCCCGTTTTCATCGGCTTCTTGGAACATGTTTTTTGCAATACAAGTACCAGCATTCCAGAAAATTCAGAAATGCAAAACTAATCGGCAACATGGTATGGAAACGACTGGATATTGATCATTTTTTAATTGGGTGTTGTAGGCTTAATGTTGAACAATGAAAAATACTTATAGGAAAATGTCTAAAGGAGTCGAGAGACCAATTTATTATTTTATACTTAGTTTTTTTTATATCAAAGATATTTTCCAAATAGTTCGTTTAAAAAAAATACACGCCCTGTATTAATTCACTATCCACGTGGGTCAGATAGAAACTTAGGCTTTTAAACTTATAGGGATGAAAAACATATTTTTTTTTATTAAAATAATGTCATACCTGGGGTTCCTTCTTAGGCTCCTGATGCTGCTGATTGTCTCTATTCTTCAGCATATCCATATACATATGCGAGGTTTGCGGCGCGGGCGCATACATGAGATTGGCGTGATGCGGCGTGTGCGGCGTGTGTGGCGTGTGTGGCGTGTGGCCGTGGTGGGGGTACAGTAATGGAGGGGGGCGCTCCCCCACCACCACGCTTGACACGCCTGATACCCCGGAGGATGGCATCGCGTAGTACGCCCCGGATGAGGAACCGCCAACGTTCGATCCGTATTGGGACGGCTCTGTTAAAATACGTAGTGTGTTATAGGCTTATGGTATTGTTGAAACAAAAAATATAAGTGGATAGCACAGTCAGATCTACGCACCCATTGCTACTACTGGAGAGAATGTTAGCGACTGTTGAGATTTGATTAGTAACTGGCTTACCCCCTTATTCATAAAAACTTAAACAGCGCTTCAACAACACGTTAACTTTTTTATCGCTTTGTCTTTTCATTCTTGTTGCTGCCGCCATTTGCGAGTACGTGACAAGACACGTCAATTGCTTAAACTAAGCTTTAGCGTTGCGTTCGTTTTTATGAATAAGAGGGTTAAGGTATTGTTGAAGCAAAAAATATAAGTGGATAGCACAGTCAGATCAACGCGCCCTTTGGTACTACTGGAGAGAAGGTAAGCGACTATTGAGATCTGATAAGTAACTTTAAAGTTTTGTTTTTAGCTTAGTATGAAAGCAACTAACTTAACTTTATAACATAATGAGTCAATAATTACGTAGTGTTATAGGCAAAAAGGTATTGTTGGACGAAAATTATTTATGCGGAAGTATAGTGAACGTTTTGTGCCGGCGATTGTGGCAAACGATTCTGTTCCTAATTAGCATATTTTTTTTATGATAAAATGGTAGAGATCTAAGAAGCAGTTTCTATAGTTTTGCTTTACAACCAAGTTTTAAAATAGTATGACAGGGCAAAAACAAAATTTATCCCAATGTTATTAAAAGGTTGAGTCTATAAGTTCGGATGTAAGAGATAGGTAATGCTCAATACAATTAAATCCGATTTAGAAAGTTATTTCACTAATATTCAGAGAACAACTTCAGAGAGTACATAGAGCACGTGATAAAAACGAATGTTCTCAAATGATTATTTTGATTCATTCACTTCTACTGGCCAAAATATTAAATTAACTACTCACTTACCTGAATTAAAGAAAAACAAATAACGAATAAATAAATAAAAGGAAAAAAATACCACAATATAAAGTTCAGCTGCTTAGATGGCTACAAGTACACTCGCACAGACAAGTGTGACAAAAAAGCAATGTATTCAAACTTTTGAAGGAAATACGTTCGGCTTGTGCGGTGGAAAGGTTGTGAAAAAAATACCTTGCATGCTACTACAAATACAATTTTTTTGTTAATTCCATCATACGCAGGAAAAAGTTCCGTGGTGCACCAATATCATCAATATCACAAAATCATTTTCCTTCATGCTTGACAAGGTGACACATTTGGAACTTTTCTGCTCAGGTCCCCTCTTTATAGTTTCATTAATTGGGCTATTGTTATTCATGTTAAAATGTTAATGCCTTTTTGAATGTAGCACCCTCTGACAGTGAAGGTAGAGTCTCGGTGTCAAGCGTCCAATGTAAGTAATAAACTAATGTATAAGTATGTCTATTTTAGAAGTTTGATGAAAGCACCACAAGTATGTAAAAATATGGTTCTAGTATTTTAATTATTAGTGAAAACATGCAATTAGGATCATGATATTTTAACCATTTTCCGCAGCTAAAAATGCAATAATCTAAAAGGCCTTGGACAACACAAACAACAAGATAATGAAGAAAAAGACACAGTAAGAATGAGATGTAAATTGGAAGCGACAGTGGCGCCACCTTGCATGGATTCAACTCACTGTTCCAGAGCACGGCGCGAGCCAAGCGGCCCATCCGGCCGTCTTCTACCTCTGCAAAACATTTATACATAAATAAACTTCAAATATCACATTTAAAATGTACCCCAAGCACGAATCTCAAGTCGGGCCATTCTAATACACTTTATAGAGGGTTTTTGTCTCAAAACCTGGCACATTTTAAAGTACTAGACAAGATTCGTGATATGGATACACAAATAGGTCGAAAACATATACATAGTACTATACAGGTCAATGATATATCTTATGCAGTGCTGCAAGAATAGGGAATTCTCTTATTTACAAGACATATACGTAACAAAACAATCATTTTATACCCTTTTCATTTTAAAGGAATATTAACTATTTTCTGTTCAGAGTAACAGCTGAATAATAACTCAGCATGCCCTTATTTCAAAGAATAATTTACTCAGGAATTAAACTAAACCAAAAAGCCAACAGCGGTTTTTTGATATAAGAATGACCGCCTGTGGTATTTTGAATTAAGGCCAAAGAAAAGACATCTAAGAAACTTTGGGACATTCAGAATCATTTAAATGTTTGTATTGTTAAGACTTCGCATGGCACTATGACTGAAGCAAAATACTCACTGTGGTCGTACACAGGCTGGTGTTTCATGTTCTGCGGCGGAAGGCGGTGAGTGTACAGCGCGTACGTCGGCGACGGACTGCGCTGCCGCTTGACCCCGCCTTGGATCGGCCGGACTATAGTTTGCTGACAAATTATCATGAATACATAAATATGCTGGTCTAGTAGCTATGTTGAACAAGGGACAAATGAACCAATAGTTGTAATATAGAGAGGTCTGAACGGGGCCTAAACCCAAAAGATATCTCAGGAGAGAGAGAGATTTAAGGAAGTAGAACGCAAATGTTAACCTCTGTTTTGAAGAAGTGAATAGGCCTAACATTTAAAAAAATAGCAAATGATTCTTTGATGCATGATATAATTTTTTTCATCTAATTGTATGTAAATTTTTGGGCTCCCACAGGGGGCAAAAGCTTTAGTAGGTTTACTGTGCAGTACTGACCACACCTCCTGCCAGGCTAGCAGGTGGTTTTATGGCTTTGAAAGCAAGTACTACTGTAAAGACATCCAAGTTAGTAGCATTTTCAGCATTATTGCAGCTCTACAAGTCTATGTGGAAAGGTCAGAAAACCAATTCTTTTTAGTATACCTTGTTCAAAATATGTGAAGAAAGGGGAGGCGGTCTGCCTTGCGAGGGCGGCGGTTCGCCCTGGCCTGTTGAAGACTGCATTGGGAACATAGGAATCTGGATGTTTCCCATAGGCATCTTCATAGGTTGATTTTCACTGGAACAAAGAAATTTGTAAACAAAAAATAAGCAAAAGATGATTTGTAAACCTTTTAGCTTAGCATGGTCCAGCATCAACACTGTCAACATATAATTAATAAATCTATAGACTTACTATACTCAAATGCAGTAATATTATTGATGTAAGCCCATGAAACAATTCTAAATTACTACAGTTATTAAATCACTAAGCTTCTTCAAAAATGACAAATGTTACTGGCCCAGATAGCACAAAGCAAAGTGTTACTACACTACACTAGAACTTATGTACTATTATTACACAAGATACGACTTGTACTAATTGTGCAGTAAATAAGATAGTTCAACATTGGTTTAACTAGATTTGAAATATAAAAGATTCCCATACTCACTTAGTTTCCTTTTGTTGTTGTCTCTTTCTGATCTCATCTTCATTGAGCACTTTCTTCAGTTGCATGAACAACTGTTGTTTCTCTTTCTCCAGTTGTTTTAGCTTTTGTTCCAGTTGCTCAATCTGTTCCTTTGTCTCTTCTGTAATATTATATTTATAAATATGTGGAATACAATTTCAGTATCAACATTAGCCTATACTGGTTGACTGCTGGACGTAGGCCTCCCCTAGTTCTAGTCGTCCTCACTGACATAACCTCGGCTAGGAGCATCCAACTTCTAACAGCCTTTTGCAAATGGTTGCCCCAGGTAGCTGGAAGGTGCCACACCACTCTCACACTACACTTGCCAACCCCAATAGCTTTCAGTGCTATACATCACCAAAAGATCATGGCACAAACACCTGGACCCAGAGCAAATAGTATGTTTTGAACTTCCAATATGACCATACTTTTTCCAAACATGGGCTCCACACCAACTGTGCCACACACACATAGGCAAGCCCATTCAAGTCATAATGTCTACATTGATGTCTAAAACCCAAATAGTTCATAAAACACTCACCAAGGGTCATGACATCCTGCCGTTCCCTCGCTTCCTTTTCCTTACGTAACCTCTCTTCTTCCACTTCTGCTTCATATTCTGAAATCAACAGTGATTACATTTTTCACCTATGTCTGTGTTGGGCACTTAACTCTCAATGAGTTGGGTACAGGCATCCAAGTAAATTGTCAAAGGTAACTGGCTGGGGATTATTCAAGAAACTGCATGATGTTTCTTTCCCAATATGCCTTTGAGACTAAATATAGAAGTCTGTAATGGTAGTAAGGAATGTTTGTTTTGCATAATCGTTAACAATCAGCTGTTCTATATCAGAGGTTTACAGAGCTACTTCCTCACAACACACTGGCTGAAACATTCAAGGCATGCTGCTTAGAGTTCTAAGTGGCGTTGAGTGCGTTATGGTCAGGGCTCGGGATTGTGAAAACATCACCAGTGCAATGGAATGGCTCGTTGGATTAGAAATTAAAAATGCTGTTGACACACAAATGCTTACCCTCTTTCTTCCTCTGTCTCTCGCGTATGATATACCGTTTGAGAGCATTCCACATTTTCTGATCAGCGTCATTCTGTTCTTCAGCAGTTGTTGATGTAACAGACGGCATATTGGGAAATGATTCCACGGACACGTCTTACTTGCTCTACACACACAAGAAACCTCTTGGCACAAAAATCTAAACAAAATTCTACTGGTAGTTTAACTCACGCAGACTACTCGGAGAACAAGTAACTAACGGTTATGTTGTAATTGAATTACAGATAAATTTTAAGAATTCGGAAAATCCATTAGCAAATCAAACACCTTGCTTGCATTCAGCAGCAACAAGATTCAATCAATTCAATCAAATCAATCAATCAATCAATCTTTTTTTTCATAAAACTTAGTAATTTTTTTAAATTTTATTTTACGGCCCTGATAACTTCGATCATTGAATCCAAGCTAGTGATGCCCCGCAATATATCGAAATACCGGTAAAGGGACCGTACTCTCAATTTCGACATGTGCGTTTTGTGCGTGCAGAATGTAAACCTGCCTGGTCAATAAATGAGGTCGATGATAGGGGCCACCGTATTTTCACTCAAAAGGTTGTTGAGGGCTATTGTGGTTGATTTCAATACGATAAATAGTTGAGTATTGAAATAAAAACACATACTGCGATGCGCCCATGAATGACCATTTCGGAAACCTCACGTGACCTCACAAGCCCCTAGCGCTACCTATTGGCTTGTGAGGAAATCCAGACACCCTCGGTGGCTAATAGCCCATTAGCTCAAACCACAATCAAATAAAAAACCTCTCAACGTCAAAAGTGGCGTTCGTGTCAGAACAGAATGAACTGTCACTGTCAGTTGGGGGACTGCTCAGCTCCACAAACTAGATAGGGAACAGGTTCAGACGGGTAACTTCCGTAGCAAAAAACTCGCCTTATGATCCATAGAGATTTCCGCATATAAAGGTTTTGATAGCTTTTTTTTTTAAATTGTTTTTTCATAATGCGGCAACGATGTTAACGTTATAAATCCACAAATAAATACAAAAAGGTTTTATGTTAAACCTTTGTTATTTATTTGTGGATTTATAACGCTTACCGTTATAAATCCACGTATATTATATGTACCTACCTAAATTCTGCTTGTTTTCTTTGGAAATATAAATTGGGTATAAATTAAACAATTTTCACTTAGTATGCCTTTTATTTCTTAATTTTGTTTAATATTTAGTAAATGCTTTACGCTGCATACAGGGCAAAATCGTCTTTTCCAATCTACAAACATCCGTACCTTGAGATTTTTGTTTATAATGTTGCACCAATTGAACACAGTTAATCGCAGAGTTAAATCAAAACAGCTTTTCGCAACTACACTTTTGTGTTGCTTACAACCCAAAGAATCATATGAATGCTGATGAATGCTTGGACTGAATTTGATGTTTCAACTCTTTTATTAAACCCTGTTGATGTGGGCTATTTTCTAAAACTTGATTGTCTTCTACAATTATGTTTCCAAACAATCTTACCGCATTTTCTGATGGGTAGGTAAGTTTATTTTCTTTTAAGCATTTATATTTTCTGAAAAAAATATAATTGTTGACACAATGAAATAAAAACCAACCTGACAATACTTGACACAAATGACAATCAACAAAAGCGTAACCTAGGTTACAAACCAAAGACAATCCTTAGACTAGAAACCTCATCATCCGCGGGAGGAGGGGAAGCTACCATTTCCTATAAAAGCATCCATAGACAAGCTAACCTTAATGCTATTATTTTTTAAAGGAAGAAAATCGGCCGTGGCTCAGCTCACACATACAAATTGCAGCGTGAAGTTTTCTGATTCTGCTGCAGTGTTTTACTGCTTGATTTTAGGACACATTTAATTTGTGTTAAAGTTTGAATAATGGACGGACCATCAGGACCTAAAAAAAAGCTTAAAACCGTAAGTCTCAAACTGTTTCTTTTAAAACATCAGGTTGTTTTTCTTTGCTAAGTTTAAACAAAATCAATCAATATTATTGTGGACGAACATATAGATCTAATGTATGTACTAATTTTAATTTGCCTAATAAATAGTCTTCATGTGGGGTCGTGGGTTCGAAAATCACCCTAAACAAAGAGTTGGTGTACTGTGTCTGTGTTTTAATATTAGACCATGTAGTTAAATATAGTGTTATTTAACTAAAAAATATTAAAATGGTGTGTTTATCAGTCTGACACCCTTAGTACAACTGTTGCAAGCTCTGCTCTGCTTAGTAGGTCAAAGGCACTTGGTGTAAGATGGACCATTTATAAAATTTCTAATGTTCCTATTCAAATATTTGTACTAATGCTTCCTACATCATACCATTATTATTTTGTGCCATTATATACCTAAGTTATAGCTGGAAACCAATGTGAGGATTCATGACTAAGAGAGAAATAGGTTTAAGTCTAATACAGTATTACTAGATGTGATAATATCAATGTTAGTCATGATAGTATATGTAATAGATGATAAGGCCTGCTTATCTTGCTAGGTGTACCGTTTGATGTTTATCAATAAAAATGTATCTGGATATTACTAATACAATACTCGTATTGGTGCTATGATTAGCGAGTATAATAACTGCTTCAGAGGTTGTTATAGCTTTGATCCTTTGGCTTGACAGCTCAGCTTTGGGTGTGGGGTCGTAATGTTTTAATAAACTTAACAATTTAACAATTTAAAGTGCGATCTCAAATACCCCATCCTATGACCAGCATTAATATTAACTAAGCACTTTAGTACTTACTGTTTTTTTATTTATAACTTAGAGATATTTTTGACATCATGGAAAAAGTCTGAAAGCTGTCTTTGTCTTCTGAAAAAAGAGTAGTTTTGTAAAAGTTAAGGGAGAGGCCACCAGCCAAAAGCTAGTTCTTAAAATATGCTTGCAGACAAAACAAAATTATTTTCTGTACATTTCTGAGTTGGTTCTCTCTGCTCTCATTTTGCTTTTAGAAAAATCCTATTGTAGGCAGAACATTCAGTTTCATAAAATCAATGCTTTATTAAAAATGCATTGAAAGATGTTGTGAAAGCTAAAAAAACGATAAAGGTATCTGGAACAACATAGTCACCAGACACTTAACTAAGCAGAATATACTCTAGGATTCTAGGATAGTAAATTCAGAATGCTTTCATATTTTTTGTTTATATCTCTACTCTTCCATCTTTGAAATTTTCAGTGTAACTTAATTAATGAAATAAAATGTTTACAAAACAAACTAATTCGTACATCGTCATAGTAATAGTAAGGTCGGCAACGCACGAGTAATGCCCCGACGCGTAAAGTGGTATTGCACGTGTGCATAGGCTGCGGTAACTGTTCACCATCAGGCAGCCCGAATGCTTGTTTGCCACGGTCGTAGTACAAGTGTAAACACAAATCAGAATCAGAAAAACAAAAAAATAAAGATATCTGCCCACTAAACTGAGAGCATGTTAAGAGCGTATCAGACACGATAAGCTCATTATACATAGGTAATGTATGATGCCAGTGTACAACCTGTATGTTACCGGTGTATAACCTGTATGAGCATACATACATACATATGCAACAGCTACAAATTCCAATAAGAATCTGTTTCATTCTCGCATTCGTATCAGGGTTGCGTGAATGTCTTATTGACCTATTAATTATTAAAATAATTAGGCATTGATATCTAAAAATGATGTGTTTGCGTGTATGTGTGCGCGTGTGTGTGACTATATGATACTCTATCTGCTGGGCTACGCGGCGACTTTAATTCGAGAGATTTTTAAATTCTGACTAAATCACGTAGGTTGTTCCATAATTTTAATTACTTAGCTAAAATTACTAGGTATTTAGGATCAAAAAAATCGATGCACTTATTTCCCCCTCACTTGAGCTTTTTTATTATTTTGGTTACGGTAGTTATTCACAAAAAAAAACGATACGAAAAAAAAGAAAGGTCGTGATAGTTAAAATCTCGTAATGAAAACGGAAAGAAAAGTCTAAAAACATACGTGAATATTTGCCTTTGTCAAGAGCCACTGCTCTCATAATAGGTACTAAATGAATGGAGTTAGATAATATAATAGGACTGCCGGTATCGCCAATTTAATATAAGCAGCGATCGCGTCGAGCGGCCAGTGCACGTTACCGCGAGTGCAGGCGCAGCCGTGTTTACGTTCCTTGCGTGCGCGCATCGCCCGAGCGAAAGTTACCATTAAAAAGTTGTTTTCATTTGACAAAATGAGTCTCGAAACAAGGAACAAGAAGGTGACAGACACGTTTGAGAAGTACAAAATTGCGGAATGGGGCAATGGAAACGGAAATGGGAATGGAAGGGCGGTTAGTATTTTCGTTTGTTTGTTTACTTTGATGTAGTTTTTTTAGTTTGTAACATGTTACGTTTTCGCGATATTATTCTTACATAAATACATCTTGAATAAATGGTGAAATGATACAGTTCTTGCTAACATTTACACATTGTACAAGATTGCAATAAGAGTTACTTTGTTACTACAAAAGCTGTTTATTTAAATAAAATAGGTATAATAATAGTTTGAGTTCTTAAATTTTGATATCCTAGTAGACAACACCATTTGGCCATTCTTAACATAAATAATATGTTTCTTAATCCTTGTCACTTAAGAGTTATCTCATACCATTTGCAATTTTTCATTTAATTTGACGAATTAAACTTTCACCCTTTCGTTTTATTATGTGATAACTTTCTTTCCGGCTATTAAAGCGTACTCATGTTCTCACGGGTTTGTTACTTTTAATACAATCAGCGTGTGTAAATATTATGACAATTACTATAAGTAGAAGATGAAAGTCTCACTAATTACTAGCTTCCTGACCTTAAAGAGTAGGTACAACAGACGTTGTCCAGTCAAAGAGCTAAGATTTGTTAAATTTAAAAAAGCAACTTTTCAAAACTTTTTATACGAATCTTGTCCTGACAATAACAAAAGCATTTAAAAAAAGACATCTAATTTAGTGCAGTCCTTCTGATGTTATACGCATGCCGGTCGATACATACATTTCTCGATACATACATACTTTTTAAATAAACTAATATAGCTAGTTGCTAGTTGCTTGCTATCGTACAGATCCTCAGCCAATGATGATGCATTGTTCAAAGTTAAATGGCATTAAGGGCGCATTCAAATTAGTCTCAATATGTTGCGTCGTACAGTGTGGCAGTCGACCTTCTTAGTGGAAAATATTTAAATAGATGATGAGCATGTTTTACCTGTAACTTCATCCCATACTAATCCCGAACATATTTTTTGATAAATTGTAAACGGCCTAAATTCGCTGAAATTCTGAAACCTTTAAAAAACCCTAGCCTTAAATCGATCCTGTTGATCACGTAGAGTCGCTTATAAATATCAATTTCTACAAAAATGCTATCAAATTGAAAAATAATAGGCAAAGCGCGAAATTAAGAAAGAACTGAATATCAGATATTATTTAGATTACAGTGACGCTTTTAGGACACACTCTGTCATTGAAGTATTACAATTCTTTTTGTCGATGCGTCAATAACTTTTTGCCACTATGTTAGCACACGACATTCTGGTGCTGGCTGTATAACGTTGGCTGCGTATAATCTAACATATAAAATTCTGGTGTCACAATGTTTCTTGCAAACGGCACGCCGTTTTGGAGCAGTTACCTACATAGGAAAATTTCATCAAAATAGATCGTGATCTATTTTGATGAAACTTTCCTTTAGGCAGGCATGTTTGTTTTTCTTAAAATAGGTTGTAATATATATTTTATCCTTAAAAATTAATCAACTTTTTAACTAAAGTTCACGCGTACGAAGTCGCAGGCGGCCGCTAGTTATAACTTAAAAATATCATAAAGGATCCCGTTGTTAGAGAATTATAAAATCGCATTGCCGTCGTCCATCTTAAAAGTGATGACTGCGGTCACAATATATCAGAAACTATTATTTACTCATTATCATTCCGATCTCAACCATTTCGTTAACTGTTGACACACCGCCAATTTCATTCACTCTTTTAATTGGAATGGTGGTTCGGTGTTAATCTTTGATAATATTAATTAGCTATTAGTTGACATACTCGTTTTCATCAAGTTTGAGTTGTGGTCTTGTGGTGAAGTAGATATTCTTATTTCTTCTGATACCTGTTCTTTTAGCACGCCGTTGTTGAAAATTATTTTGTTAGCACGCACCGTTCGCTTGGCATTATTGTTTTAATCATAAATTTATTTTATTTATTCATCGCTATCTCTATATTTAAGAATGGATTGCTGTTCGTTAGTCTCGCTAAAACTCAGGAATGGCTGGACCGATTTAGCTATTTTTTTACAAAAATATTCCTGAAGGTCCAGGGAAGGTTGGTTTAACATGTGCGAAAATTCAATAAAATGTGACAGCACGACGTCTACCGGGACAGCTAATTTGCAATAAAAAAGATACCTGGATACAAAAAGTTGGTTAGGAGCATTTAAAACCTATGTTTATTTAGTTACTAAGTGGGTTGTTATTATTACAGTTTTTAATATTTAATATCCAACTATGTTTTCAGAACACTTTGTTGCTGGCTTTTGTTTGGCAGATGTAGGATAAAGCTTGATTGATACATTCAAAGTAGCTAAAAAGAAAACAACCTTATCTCTACGAAATAAATAGATGTTTTTGTTTGTCAAACCGTCAATACTTCTTCGATCTCTCTGTTATCTGTTAGCACTATTTCTGATGATGACTGTACGATTCATATGTGTCATAGACTGATCCAAGTGTTTTTTTTCAAATTCACACTTATAAATGTAAGTATTTGACAGCCAGACAATGAATTCAAATGTTCAGTACATTAATGTTTGTCCTTTGTGCCCATCGATCTCACGAACTTAAGCGCTGAAGGCAGACCCTCCATCCATTAGGCTAACGGGCATAGGGCCCTATCCCAATCGGAAGTTATTCTTGGTCGTATTACTATGTATATCAAGTATGTATCTACAAAAAAAGTATTTAAGTGAGTTTATCTGTTGTCTAGTATCAAATAGCACAAGCATTTAGTTGCTGAGTTTGAGGCTAGGAATGTGTGGAGTAATGTTCAGTGATATTTAATAAGGTAACAAAAAGAAACAAAACCTTATGTGAATTTTATTTATGTATTATCCTAGCAACACACACACCTTATCAATCTTGAATTTCGTTTATAGTTTTAGGTAGTAGCGTATTTTATCGACGTTGCATCAAACTTATCGTATAACCTTAGCAACTATGGATTTAATCTCGAGATATATCTATAGTCCTGTCCCCAAAAACGATAAATGAGAAGTAGTAAACAGTCCAAGTACCTGCTGTGTTGATCCGGACTGTAAAACACGTAATTGATAAGATATAAGAGAAAACAGTGGAAATGTTAAGTCGTTGAAGCGCTTCGGACTCTACCCTTCTAGATAAGAGTACCCCCTACTTGTGGTTGATCTTAACGTCATGGTGAGGTTGCAAATATCGGCTTCTTTTTACCTAAATTTAATAAGGCTTATACTATGCTTTATCGTTGCATTTAAACTTTAAGCGATTGGTGTGTTATGTCACTTACTCGCAAATAGCGGCAGCAACATGAATGAAAGTGACAAAGCGATACAAAACTTAACGTGTTGTTGAAGAGCTGTTTAAGTTTTTATGAATAAGGGGGATATAGTGTATCTGTACTCAACTGCACTTAGGCAGCGATGTGCGTGACATCTGTGATCTTAGGACGAAATGACGTTGTTCAAATACAGGCATCAATTGTTTGAGATTGTTTACGATGACTTTTGGCTTTAATCGCTATTGAAGATCTTTCCATCAAAATGCTACCTGGCCCCAACAACTGCCATTAGTTCCTCACTTAGTAAATGATTATTGAGTCAAATGCAGTAATGTGCAGTTGCTATTCGTATTATCTCACGCGTTATGTAGCCGTCTTTACGTAAGGCGACTTTCTCCGCATTCCCTATGCTGTCCGATTTGGATGACTTCTCCCACACTATTGCATTGTTTATTAAAACATTAAAGAATATTTAATTATGCAATTGCTTAGAAATTAGTGCCTGCCTTCAAAAACCACTGCTGTTGATATTCAACTGGAAAAAACTAAGAGCTGTTGTCTCGATCTTAGGACGTTTTGGAAAATACATTTTACATTTCACACGCTGGTACCTATCAATCACATCTTCACCTACTTGAGGGGCCGCTCACTGCCCACTAACACCACCAATAGTTTTTTTTAAATAATTGTGGTTAATTTAAGATATTTAAACTAAAACTGCACAATTAAGATCATAAAATAAAATATTTTCTGTACTTTAAGATGTTACCATGATAAATTATAATAAACCAATGGGAGATTTTTGCTCAAATAGGCCACTTTTACCCAATCTTCGGTTACACAAAGATAATTTATTCTGTTAACATCTTAAAAAATCCTATTTATTATCTAAATGGATGGATGGATCTAATGGATATTGGATGAGCCTGATAGGGTCACTGGCAATTTTTGTGGCCCCAGCATAGTAGAGGGACAATTCGTGACAACCACAAATAACCACAAATATCAAAGATATTCAACTTGAGAGATTAAAGAATTATTAAATGCCATAAATTGGATCCACCTCTAAGCATACGTAGATTATTGCTTTATTTCAACGTCAGCTGATCAACATGTTGATAACGTATCATGTTGGTGATAACAACCTCAGTCCTGGGGGCCTACTATACTATCAAATGGCTATCGCAAAAATAATAATCTCCGAAGCATGATCGGATGAAATGATTCTCGTGTGGACCACACAAAATAAGAGAAATGAATAGAAAATTCAACGCGTGATGGTGTTATGGGATCTGCTCCTGGATCCGTTGTGACAGTGGATCAGCAACGATCTCCGTTATAAAGCAACTCCTGCTGGGTCGGGAATGGGGTGGTTGGCCACCAACGGTGTCCCGGCTCACCTCGAGGGGAGTAGTAGGTACCTCCCCTCTTATACACCTGCCGGTGTTACGCACCTAACAGAGAGGCATATGCACACCAGTGGGGCGTATAAAGGCTTTTTTGCCGTTTTGTGTGTCATTGTTATGGTGAGGTGTGTTCTCGCCTTGAATGATTTACCCTAAATTATCTATAGTATTAGAAGTCCATTCATTTACTCGCTAAACCATCTAGCCTTACCTACTTAATTGCTACTATAAATCGTAAATGAAGTAGTTAAATTGCGACTTAGGTTTTTCAAAATCAAATCTATTATTTATTGCTGTATAACATTTAAAATAAATTAAAATGAATGCAATTTATTATGTTGCAGTACAGGTTTTTATGCTATAAAACATTGAAAAACCCGGGAAGAGGAAATCCATAGTAGGTTTTGTATTAGCTTTTAGCGTTTCTTTCTTTCAAGCACAACGAGGAAGTGCCATAAGTGGTCAGGACAATGAAACAGTTTGTAACAGTTATATTTGAACTCGCCGAGGTCAATTTAAATTATTTTGGTCTATTTAATTGCATTAGAAGTTGTTCAGAAACTATAGCAACTATTAAATTTTAAACAAGATCTAATTTATTGATTGATCTAACTTTTCTGCTGCGGTTCAAGGATAGGAAGTCTTAAACGGTTAACAAAGCAGTTTATGAATATTTATTTAAACATGCAAAGTACGAGTTTGTTATTATTACGTACGTTATAATTGCATCATTTTATGAATAACATAGTAAAATTTATGCTTTAATAGATTATGTACAGAGACCAGCAGAACATTTTACATCAAAGTGAGAAAGCTCAAAACAGATTGAAGAAATTGGACAATAGATGTTACATCAAAGTGAAAAAGCTCAAAACAAATTAAGGAAATTGGACAATAGATGTTTACATCAAAGTGAGAAAGCTCAAAACATATCACTGAAATTGTACTTTTCGTAGTAAATTGCTGGTAATTTGTTTAATTAGGCTCTGTACGTGGCGGGAATAAAACAATAATTAAGTATAGCATAACATACCCTCACGACCATATCCCAAATGGGTTAGGCAGAGGCACACTGATTGTTGCCGTGTTTCATGGTGAAAGGAACAATCAGAAGCCCACATTTCGCCGATTGAATTTGAACCCAACGTGGTAAGCTGCTTGGGTTTCTTAAAATTGAAGAATGAACACTAAGTAGGTGTGTTCCGGCCAGATTTGATCTCGGGACCACCGGGTTCCGAGCCAGAGTGTTTAACCACTATGCCACGACGCTCTCGTATTCGTCGTCTAAGTATAGGAGTAATAGTTTTGTTTAAAATATTGATACAATCTCGCCATGCAAATGTTTCCTGGCGAAAAAGAAAGAGAGTGAGATAAAGTTGAAAGAATACCGAATAATTATTGTTTTTGGTTAATTCTGTCCTGATGATTATTTGAGTCTCAAGTGTACCCAAGTAGCTACTAAATGTAGTTACCATTACCTAACACTACTTTACCTACACAGTGAGAAGTATTACATGATATTCATGAAACCTCCGACAAACTTTAGCCGTGGATTATATTATATGATAAACCATCGTTCATAGCTTTCACGTAATCCGGCACTTTGATCCATCAGCAACGTTATTTGGTTTATATATTACTTCAATACGTGTTAATGTCACAAAGTATTGTAACTAACTGCAGGATCTTTAAAGTTGATTTATTAAAAAAGATAAAACCAATAAAATTTTGTTTTATTTGATTAAATAAATGGTAGATTTCTATTTCACTAGTCTTAATCTAGTAATATAAGTATATCACTAAACTTCGTCGGTTTTATAACTATATTCCTAGTAAGATAGTAATGAATCGCTTTCGTATAACTATGTTACGGTACATAATTATATCACTAGGGATATAACTATATTACGGCTTTATCTATCTTACTGCGACATATACATATCTTTGCAGAACTTATTAGTAAGTTTAGTAAACACATAACAAATAATTCGGCACAAGAAATTTCGTCCTAAGTGGGCACCTCAAACAGCAACTCTAGCCTCTTCCCATGGCGCCTCTTGCCAGTGAAGTTTTGTCATGTAAACAACCTTTTATTGTTCCAGTGTGCCCAAGTAGCCACAAATGTGGTGGAGCAGAAGCACCAAGTGTCCAGAGCGACGAGGAGTCGTGCTCTTGGCAGCAGGGCATTCCGCGGAAGCACTGTCTGGTTCACAGGGCTCAGCGGCGCTGGCAAGACCAGCATCGCCTTCGCATTGGAGGCTTATCTGGTCTCTAAAGGTGGGTGGTGGATTATGGCCTTTTCATATAAGCTCTTTTTGAATTGACTAGATGTTAGCCCTGTTTTGGCTTTCACAGCTGTACCAGACACAGGGGTGAGCAGGAGGCTAATATTTAAGTAACTTGCTTAAAGGTGCTTCCAGGGTTGGGATCCTCACCTAACTGGGAGATCCCAATCGGACGTTTATAGCGGCGTTAAGCGGCGATGTGTTGAAATAACCAATCTGATATCCTAAACTGACATCTGACCTGCGCCTTTTTGAACATGTGTGGACATAATGGTATCTATTTTTTTAAGATCCATCTTCGATTATCTCGGAGATGAGTCTTTTGAACACTAGGCCGTAGACTGAGACCTGATGACGAGTTTCTTTTTTTGGCATATTGCTTGCTGTAACTGTAGCACCAACTGCCTTAAAAATTCAGACCTAATGAACAATTCTTGTTCGTGTGCGTTTGTTTATCACGATAACACGTAATGGTGCTAGTAATTATATTTTGCGTTAATGAACCCACGTGCATATACTTGTAGTGACCTAGTTGTGGAACAGTAACGCTAGAATTTTAGCAACATGATACCCGTGATGGATTACTGCGGACTGCGGTGGAATCATATTGCAAACATAGTATAGGTTTTTTACCTGTCATAGTATCAGTGAATGAATGACTGATGTGTTGACATCAACAGCATCTGACGTTGAAGTTAGTAGAGCACGCCGTTTGCTTTTGTCATTCTATTATGGGTAATAGAATCACAAACGCAAATCAAAGTTGAGCAGTTCCTAAAAGAATTAGCTGCCTCTCACTTTTGTAGACAATATAGGGGGCGGCATGAGTTTGAAGGCGACGTGCTCTCTGATTGAAGCCTTGTGAGATAAATAGCTTGACAATTGCGAATTTAGGTTTTTTATTAAATCTTTCAGTAAAAACGATGTCTTATTATGATCAAGCTTGAATTCCTGCTAATCATAGTCAACAGGGGTCAGTCGCAGGGTTTCGGTGGATGCAGGTCGCCTACAACCGGCCGCTCTGGAAATTTACGGGGGAGGCCTTTGTTCAGCATTGGACGTCGTAGGACTGCTGATGTTGATGATGATAGTCAACAGGCTTTCATTTAACTTCAACAAATATTAAAAACCGTATAGGGACTTAAAGGATCGCCTCAAGGATGACCAAGCTATCCTCAAAAGTTAACGAGAAAGCAAAGTATTATTTGTTAAGGCGCCCCATACTATGAGTGTTAGCCCGGGACTATATACCTCATATGTTAGGGAAGTAACTCAGTTTGTATATTGAATAAGGTGCAAATAACCTCAAATGGAACCATGTCAAGGTCCATTGGGACCTTTAAAAAGCAAATCTTGTTTTGTACACAAAATCTAATTATACTCGTAGCCTCTACAAAAAATATCGAACAATACAACACTAGTTAAAAAAGACAACACAAATGCGTTGCATTGAAAAGAGCTTTGATTATTTTTTGTGCTACTGTTATCGTATAACAGTAGTTGGAACGGCGTATGTCGAAGAAGTACCTACATTATTTTTTAATCATTCGCTTAACTTATATCCGATACCTATACCTATTTCATTTATAATGATAATCCTATAGATGTAAAAGATATAAGGTAATTAAGGGTTAACCTAACTATGTATAAGTTAGTACTGCCATGTTGTTGTACATTATAATTTTGTCATTCTTCGCCGAATAAGACCTCCGATCTTTCAGCCTTTTTGTTGGTAACCAAGCATTATTGATTTTACTGGACCGCGTGGGCAGCCGGCTGCCGGCTTTAGATCAGAATAATGATGTAAGAATGTATGTACATAGTTATTAATTACTGTGCAACGTTAACTAACTGTTTGCTCAATTGTAATCAGGAAATAAAATCACTTTTACGACTGTTTAGTTTATTATGTTCATGAAGGGTATATTTGTGGCGTAGGTACTTTGTAGCGGGATAACTTTAGGATGGTCCAAAACGTGACTTTGTTTCTGGAAAAGCTTTGACGCAACAGATTCAGATATAGGTATTCAACTATCATGAAAATTAATTCGAGCATGTAAATACCAATATCCTTGCGATCATATAAATGGTGGGTCAAAAAACCCACTAAATAAGTACCTACGAGTAACATGTGTTTAAATAGGATGTGCCATTTAAAGCGGATCAGAAAACATGTGCTACAAATTTTGGCGTCCTTGTCTATGAAACAGAAGACGTATGTTGTGTAACGTTTCCATAAAAAGTCCTTGAGACCTTGTTACAGTATGTTTATTTATAATTACTACTTAAGCTGAAAAAACATAAGCCCTTAAATCGTAAAATACGGGATTGCTACCATGTACCTTATTTGTTTTGAGTATCCGATATTTCGGCACTGTTACAAGCGCCACGGTCACGGAGTAACTGAAGATATTGCAGGTGGTATCCCGTATTTTATGATATGAGAGTTATTGACCATGAAGGTTTAAAGAATATAACATAAGACAGATATAAAATCCAAACACATTTCGGGATAGTATAATAATAATTATAATTCCTTATTGTAAATTTTCGCATGCTTTAATATTTATTCTCCTATGCGAGGCGAAGACAAATCCAAAAGAACAAAATCCATGAAAATCGGTTCAGCAGTTCAAATGTCACCGGAATTTCTTCCGAACATAGAGTCGATTTTGAGTAATTTTGGAATCATCAACCTCAATTTCTCTTTTGTTCTGCAGGCATCCCAGCTTACGGCCTTGATGGCGACAACATCCGCACTGGCCTCAACAAGAACCTGGGCTTCACGAAGGAGGACCGCGAGGAGAACATCAGAAGAGTGGCTGAAGTGGCCAAACTCTTTGCTGACAGCGGCGTCGTCTGCTTGTGCAGTTTCGTCTCGCCATTCGCAGAGGTAAGCATCTGTGGTGAAGAAGAGCTCAACCCCCTTACTCGTATTCATAATAACGCGAATTACATTTTATAGGACATAATTAATCTGCTTGCATATGGGCTTGATAAAAAGACTAGAGTAACGTCTTCAATTGCAGATTTTTCAACAAAAGCATTTATTCATTAACACAACTATAAAACATTATGAAAATCTAAGTAAATGTATGTCAAACTGTTATTCTGTAGGCAAGGACATAATAATTATACATTTTGACATTAAACATTCATCTTAATTCTGGCGAGTTGTAATTTATACGTCTATTAAAGAATCAGCCCTTAAATCGATGAAAGGTATGCGGACATTGCTTTGTATTTATGTGAAATGTATGTTGATAGATGTGTTTAGCTTTAATTACAATAAATTAACAATACGACATGCCGAAGCAGGGTCTAGCCTCAAGCCCTAGAAACTGGTTTCTCTTAGCTTTATACTGATGACCTGCGGTGAACAACTGTATAGTTTATTCCATTAAGATGCTGTTGATAAGTGAGAAAACTGATTTATTTTTTTCTTGTCTGGGTTTTTAATTCTAACGCATTTTTTTAGTTGCCCTATTTTGCATGACTTTCAATGAAACAGTGTACTTAAAAAATAAACAAATTAGCCAAATAAATAATAGGTTGTTCACATCGTAGAAAAATCTAACCCCTTTTAATCTTATTGACACAGAAAACGTAAGAATTCATAATAGGAATTGACTAGAAACATGCAAAAACGAGCTAGGCATTTATCGCCAAATTGAGAACACTGTGACTGTGTCAAAGTGATTAAAATTAGACGAGGAAGAAACGTCTAATGATAACACATTTGATCATTGCCTTCAAGCGGTCAGCTGACTAGATGGACGGTTTAAAGTTCAAAATTATGTATAACAATATGCCCAGCAACTTGTTTATGAACATAAGAGTTCATGTTAAACCAGCATTCTTTCCGCGGGGATCACACAAAGTTACGCCCCAATTCAAACCCGTGAAGTTCCTAAAATGCTTATGATTAATTTATTTACGCTTCGTACACAAAAAGGGTTACAACAGACAATATCAAGAACAACAAAAATAAAGATAAGCTGACCACTAGCTTAGTCTAACAAGAGATTTCTTCCAACAAACCGTGCTGACAGGATACGACTTATGACAGGACCAACACAACCAGAGCGCCTTAGAAAACAAATCTTGCCCACCTTTCTATGCTTTGTTCTTGTCACTAAGTATTTACATGTAAACCAAGTACAAAATCAGTTCACCCAGGTGGACATAGTTCGTTTTGTCGACGCAATAGTTAACGATGTAAAAATATTTATAAGGTCACTTCTATACATTTTGCTTGTGACTTCATAAATTAGACTAATGGAACACATTAATGAGATGTACAATTAAACCATAATAAGTAAATTGGGCTACCTTGTTATTTGAAAAACTTAGTAACGATAAATTAATGGTTTTGTGAGTACAATAAAATTATTTAAATTATATGCGACTCTACCATAGCCAACTCAGTCACTGAATTAGATTACTTACGATACAAATTACTTAGTAGGTACATAATGCAACTGAAATAAAATGCTAATTCATGTATAGTTATTTTATGGTTATGTTATGTAAAACTAGACCATGTAAGTTTGCAGAACGCAGTAGTACCTAGTACAAGTTTTAAAAATTTGCAAACTAAGTGTTGCTAAGTTTGGTAGGGTTTAAGTCCTCATGACCTATTAAACCATATCTCTCTGTTCATTAATTATCGGACTTATAATTAATAACTGTTACAAACCAAACTACAGGGTACAATCCCGTGAATCACGCTCATGGCTATAAACTTGATTTCAGTCGCATTGTACTATGCTTGTTAGTGACGAAGAACATTAGCAGTATCCACTGGTTCAGGTTATGGAAAGCGAAGGGTCATGTCATTTTATTAAGTAAATATGAACACCACTTGTTCTTATTTACTCAGTTAAAGTCATAATGTCAAACGCAAATTCATCTTCAGAGTGGCAATAATTGCGGTACAGCTCGCGTGTTTGATAGAGTCAGATAAATGAATCATAAAGCCTAGAATAGTTACTTGATTTAGAGCATCTAAAAAATGGAAAATGCGTATGACATTCATTATTCTTGCATTAAAATACTAGGTTCTATTTTGGACGGCTACTCTCGTTCGTATCCTGTCGAAGTATCGTAAACCGTTTCGGTGTTATACCTATGTCTTTAGTAATTCACTGTATGAAAGTTTTACAAAAGTACGTACGCTTTGCACTGGAGTATTTTGCCTGACATTTATAATACGCCCCTTTCAATAAAAACCGTTTCTGAAACGTTAAGTCGTGATGTAATTATTTGACAAAGTCACACTTGTTCAAGTAGATTTATATTTATTAGACTTTTTTCCCTCACTAGACTTTTTTGCCCCAAATCGGTTAGTAATTTGTGTTCTTAAGCCTTACTAATATGTATGTAGATGTGTAGAATTATCTATTTAATAGTCGTTTAAGTAATTATGGCCTGTTAGTTTCTAGGACACAAATAGCTCCAGGGCTCTTCCGGATGCGGATATGTCACTTATAATAGCATAATGACTTCACGTTACTTGTCAACTTGAGTTGTACTTGTGCAGTTCACAAAGTATTTACCTACTAACAGAAAAAATTCTCATGGCCTTTCAAGTTTTAGAAACCCTTTCTTAAAAAGTTAATTCCACAAATTAGTTATGCCATGTTTCCTCGTTAGTTTCTTGGGAACTGTTCTGTAAAAAATAGTAAATTCTCAAGATTTGACTTTATTTGATACTAGCGGCCGCCCGCAACTTCTTCCACTTTGACTTAAGTTAAAAAAAAATTGAATTATTTTATAAATTGTTGCCTGTGTTATTAAGATTTATAAGCAATATTATTGTAAAGTTTCTTTAGAATCCATTCAGTAGTTGTTACGTGAAAGAGCAACACGGCCCATCCACACATACAAACTTTCGCATTTATAATATTAGTAGGATTTCTGGGAAGATAAACACACATCTCAATCAAATACATGGCAGCTAACCAATATCACCAACCTCTGCAGGGAGCCTAGTTGGCCTCGATGTATTCCGTGTTCCACACATCTTGTTCAGTTGTCTCGGTGGTTGGTCTTTGTAAATTGAATAATCGAACTCGAGCCCTAATAATATTATTGATTCCATTGGTATATTGACTTTGTTAGTTATTTCCTCGTAGAATGAACCGTGGACGGACGATGGATGTTTCAATATACTATTCTAAGCTCTGCAGAAATTGATTGATTCCCTCAGGCACAATTATATTTCAAAAACCAGAAACAAACATTCGGTCTTGGAAGGTAAATATACCAGAAAGATTCGGCCGGCCTGTTAATGGTCTCAGTAACACTGTGGGCAGTGCAGTCGCCCGGTTTGCGAAAGACGCAGGTTCGATTCCCGCCTGAAGCCAAGACCGAATGTCTTTTTCTGGTTTTCGGATCTTTAGTGAAGATACTGCACGAAAAATGCTAAAAATAATAATAACACAATTATGTTTGTTCTAGGACCGTGAAGTGGCAAGACGCATCCACACAGACTCTGACCTGCCGTTCTTTGAAGTCTTCATCGACACGCCCCTGGAGGTGTGTGAACAGAGAGACACTAAGGGCTTGTACAAGAAAGCGAGAGAAGGCTCTATCAAGGTATGTTAATCGGTACCCTGTCATTAGATTTATTATTTTACATTAAACCTAAATAGGTAGATTGCGTATTAGGTTTAATGTGAAATAGGTAGTTGATCGACTTAGTACTAACAATTTTTAAAAAATCATTTTAGGCAAAACGCGATTTAGCCCAATAGGCTAGACGACTGTAATTTTTTTTTGTTTACTATCGAAAGACGTTACATTTATGAACGCAATCCTAAAAGAATTACTGCTATAGTATCAATACTACCCGAGATATCACAATTTGAATTGCACATTTTTGGACTTGCCCAAAAACGCTCCATTCAAACGTGTCCTAAGATATGACGTCACACCAACGTAGTTATAAGGAGCGCGTAAGAAGTTTGTACGACAGCTATATTAAATATTGCGTTTATGAAAATGGTATCTTAACAAAATTGCTTCCTAATAGTCTCTGTTTGAAAATGGTATTATTTTTTTACAAAATATGTATACTTTTGAAATGGACTTGCCCACCCAACTTTGAAGGCCTATTGTGGCTTCATACTGAATCAAATCTTGATTGTGGTTTCACAAATCCATTTGATTTTAATGATTTTATTTGGTAAACATAAAATAACACGCAAAATGCATCATAGTCGTCTACCCTATTGCGTTTTAGGCAAGAACAAAGGATACAATTTATGCTTGACAAGGTCATCAAAATACCAAGCTCAAAATAAGTTATCGTTGCTAAAAGTAAGGAAAGCTGCCGGCTAGCTCAAGCTTCCTATCAGTTCTCGTCATAGAGAAAAATGCGTTCCCTGATAAAACCCAAGAACAATTATAAATATTCATTGTTAAGCTGTTTTTCCGATGTACAGTTTTTTCTGAGTTAGCGATTTTATGACGACATTGACATTCATTGGTATTCAACTTAGACCGGATAAAAAATCTCAAGCATTAGCTCGTTTATTCAAGGGTTTTGTGCTTGTGATTTGATAAAACACTTCAGTACTTAGTTTTGAATATTTTACATTCATCAAAACTCTTTATTAGTTTTATTTATCTTTCAATCACAATAGGTAACAATTGACTTGCTGATATAGGAAATGAATAGTTTAAATAAAAGTGCTGGCATGTAAAAATAGTTAGAATTCAAGTATATTAAATTTTAATTCAATAATGTAATGTGTAATCCTTTTTACCTATAATATTATTCTATGCCGCTTGAAATAGCTTACTGTTGCCATAAAACCTCGTGTGAAAACGTTTAAGTCTACAGTAAATTGTCTTATCCTTATTCCCAGGGCTTCACAGGCATCACACAAGTGTATGAGCGGCCAGAGGCCCCAGAGCTGATCGTGCAGACGGTGGGCAACTCCATCCAGGAGTCCACGATGGAAGTCGTGAGGCTGCTGGAATCACAGGTACTGTGTAAGACTACACTTTTTTGAATAGATGGAGCGGAGAAGTTGAAAAATTACATTGCTTACGATTTTCTAAAGCCATCTGCACTACGTCATGGACTTCATTTAAATGTATTTTATTTTAAATAAATTAATAAAGAAGCCTGTCTGACAGGACACAAATCTTAAGTTTGAAAGTAATCTTTTTCTAACGAAACACGAAAAAGTTACTCCTACAAATCCTGTACTAGGAAAGGTCATCCTCTGAAAAATAAACCATCGAAAGACCTACAATAAACCTAAAAAATCATGCCTATAAATATTAACCTCATCGGGTGTTAATAAAAAGTTATTAGAAAGTATAAGGCTTCCCTGAGGCAATCTTGATGGGGTAAACAATTGCCGCCAGCATCGACTCTGTCCAAGAAAATCACCCTTTCTCCATATTAACTTAGGTTACATTTTCAGGGCATCATACCTCGCTTCGAAGGCAGCACAGTGGCAGTTGAAGAACTGTTCATTTACGGCAACAGGCTGACCAGCGCCATTGAGGAGGCTGCTAGACTCCCGCACATCGAGATCTCAACATTGGACTTGCAGTGGGTCCAGGTAATAAGATATTTTGAGTTCTCTCACCTAGGTGCAAGGGTTCTGAGTGTAACAAAGACCCTGATAATTACACTTTTTACTTTATTCACTCTGGGAAACATAGTGGAATACACCAAACATACATCTCCATGTGCTTGAAAGTCTTTGAGAAATTGTCATTCTGGCAAAAAAATATTCTAGGTCAATATTGAAGCTCCCTTATAAATTATACACTTTCTGAAAATGTTTTATTGCCACTAGTTCAATTCTTTTGTTCCACTAATTCCGCTAGTAGTGATTTCTCATATAGTTTCTTATGAAAAAATCTCTACTAGTTTCATCATGACACCATGTAAGGGCAACTTCCGCTTTAAGAGGAAAACTTTTCCGAATGTCACAAACATCATTCAGATAACAATTTTCCATGATGCACTTTATTATTATCCAACCCATCCTCTTATCTGATTATATCCGTATCTTTACAATTATATTTATTTACAGGTGCTATCGGAAGGTTGGGCTTATCCTTTGAAGGGGTTCATGCGCGAACACGAATATCTGCAAGTAAGTAATCCTGTGTATTAAAATGCATTAAACTATTGATCTGATAAGATTGTCTTGTTATTGAAATTAGATCAGAGGCTGTATTTTCGTTATTATTGTACCTAGTTGTAAGGTGAAATGTAGGTTATCAACATCTGGCGGCCGCACGCGACTTCGTCCGCGTGGACTTTTATTTTCCCATTTTTATATTT
The DNA here is from genome assembly GCA_950022985.1 of Udea ferrugalis. Classification (NCBI taxonomy): domain Eukaryota; kingdom Metazoa; phylum Arthropoda; class Insecta; order Lepidoptera; family Crambidae; genus Udea; species Udea ferrugalis. The sequence goes on from OX465521.1 coordinate 5,332,135, forward strand.
TTTATATAACGTGCTACTTCACTCCTTTTAGTCAGAGATCTTAGAAAGCCCTCAATAGATTAACTATTCAGAAAAATATTAGTTTTAGCAAAATTTTGACTAAACACTCTGGCTTGGTACCTTGTTGGTCTCGAGCTCAAGACTCTCCGCAACATCTACTTGTGATTATTATACAATTTGCGGATAACCCCTCTGGAAATGGGAAACACCGGTTAAAAACCCAGGCAACTAAGATAACGGGTAGGCTAACCCCTTACCACGTTTGGTTCAAACATCGACCTTACAGCCACTTACAGACGCCTGATGTTTGATTTGATTTCTTGTATGAAGTTCTAATAGTTCCGCGAAATGTGGGCTTCAGAAGGTTCCGTTCAACATGATGGTTCAACAATCAGTGTGCCTCTGATCACCATTTGGGATTTATCCTAGGACTTTAGTCCTGAGCATATGTTTGACATTTCAACAACAATTCCAGGCCCTCCACTCAAACTGCCTGACCCTACCCGATGGTTCCCTCGTCAACCAGTCAGTGCCAGTGGTGCTACCAGTGGAGGCAGACGTCAAAGAACAGCTATCAGGCGCGGCGGCGGTGGCCCTAAAGCACGAAGGGCGGGTGGTGGCCGTTCTGAGGGCCCCCGAGTTCTACCCACATAGGAAGGCCGAGAGGTGCGCAAGGCAGTTCGGGATACATCATACGGGACATCCTTATATCAAGGTACGTTGAACGTGAAAGACAATGGACTTTTATGAACCAGTGGTGTTTTTTGGCTGTATCACTGGCCAGAATATTTTTTTATGTTAAAAATGATATTTTAACCAAACCCTAGAATGACAACTAGATCTTTCAACGCAGATCAAAACGGTTTATAAGAGTAGTTTGAAACAATTTTTTCACTTCTTATTGTTCAAAGTCAGTCTCAGTCAAGTCTCAGTTCGGACTGCGTTTACCAGTTATGATTTTCTCTATTTTTAATAACCTAACTCAAGAATCAGTAATTATCAATTTTCTTGTTTGTGTTGTACGAAATACAAACAATGTACAAACCGATGTCAGCTGGTCAGTGGTTTGGTATGAGTATATGTTTCTTCTAAGATTTCAGCCCTGTTGTTACTGTTCAGAATTAATGTTTGAAAGGCTTTGCGGTTTTCTGTAGGTTTAAGTATCTATTTGTATATCAATCATGTTATCATAATAGTTTATTTTATTCATTTAATGTTATGTAATTATATTTAAGTTTATAAGTAGTAAAGATCTGAAAACCAGAAAAAGACATTTGGTCATGTTGGCATCAGGCAGGATTCGAACCCGCATCTTTCGCAATGTCTTTTTCTGGTTTTCAGATCTTTAGTAAAGATATTGCATGGAAAATGCTAAAACAATAATAAAAATATTTATAAGTAGTACTTATTTTATTATCATTTCTACTCTGATTACTTTTTTGTGCATTTGCCTACCCTTCTCATCAACTTTCCTCTACCTTTGGATTGTTTGGAAGAGATCGCGTTTTAGCGATAAAAGCGGCCAAGTTGTACGTTTACGTGTTTACTTTTTCTACTGGCCTGTAATATTGTTGTTGTTTTAGTGTGCAATAAAGAATATTTACTTACTTATATCATTATCACTTCATACATGTTTCCATCTTACCAGATGATCGAAGAAGCAGGAGACTGGCTGGTTGGCGGCAACCTGGAGGTGTTCGAGCGAATCCGCTGGAACGACGGGCTCGACGCCTACCGGTACACGCCCAACGAACTGCGACAGAAGTTTAAGGAACTTGGCGCTGACGCTGTCTTTGCCTTCCAGGTAAATAATATCCTTCCATCTTACCAGATGATTGAAGAAGCAGGAGACTGGCTGGTTGGCGGCAACCTAGAGGTGTTCGAGCGAATCCGCTGGAACGACGGGCTCGACGCCTACCGGTACACGCCCAACGAACTGCGACAGAAGTTTAAGGAGCTTGGTGCTGACGCTGTCTTTGCCTTCCAGGTATTGACGAGCGAACTGACATTGTAATCAAACAACTAAAAGTATACATCATCATCGTTCCATAAAACTTGTCATGTCACCATGGTCTGCTGGAGAAATCTCTCATTAGAGATAAGCTCACCGGTACTATGTTGGATGTTTGTTAACTATAAAACCTGTCAAATAAAAATTAACATCGGCCTTAACGTCCGACTGAAAACGAGTTTATTTAGTCTCATATCTAACTTATTGTGAATTAACTTGTGAGAGAATTTAAACTACACGCAACTTTTATAATTTCTGTAAAAAAACAGTATTTTTTACGTGAATGAGCAACACACATCCAAGCTTTCGCATTTATAATATTAGTAGTATTTCGTGTTTAAGTTATGGACGGAGCTTCTCGTACAGCGAACCAAGTGTTTAATTTGTTTTGTTTCTGAAGATGTCATCGAGCAACTATGAGGTGATGCAAACCATACTCCGCGAGGGTTTAGTGTGATGGTTGTTGATTTGTATTGGTCATAAACTTTACCTATATGCGTGTCTGGATTTTGTTTAGCACTTTTTTGGCTATTATGCCATCCTGAGTGTAAACAGGTACTTAAATATATTTGTTTTTACTTCTCAGCTAAGGAACCCCATCCACAACGGCCACGCCCTGCTCATGCAAGACACTCAACGGCAACTAGTAGAGCGAGGATACAAGAAGCCCGTTTTACTATTACATCCTCTTGGTAAGAAATTGCTTTATTTTTACTAAGTATCTACTGCAATTTGCATTATGTTGTATGAATGTACATACGTAGCAGAAGCCAAACAACCTACTTTTTGACTCTGAAGTAAATAACAATATCAGTAGTCCTCTTCCCTCCGGACCGCGAAAGCGTACAGACGTGTCCCTCAAGTCATTTTATTTTTATTTTTTTCTCAAAATTGCGATTTTAACGAAGAAAAGTGTCGTATTTAATTCAGCGTAGTACCAGGCGATCATAGACCAGTGACAACTAACGCGGACCGCGCGCAGAACGACGACGCGCGCACGACAGAGATAGCAACTGTGAAAACAACCATACTGATACCGGCTGCCCGTGCGCTTACGTATGTGCGTCATAGTTGTTGCTTGCCGTAACTCATAAGCGGTAGCGTTTATCGGAAATATAGGGAGCTGGCCCAAGTTAAAAAAACATAAATACCATACCTGTAGTGTTCTTTTTAAATATGCCGATGTCCAAAACAATCCGTTCTCCGCCTCCCTCGACATCGAAAACTCAGGCCAACACGCCGAAGACTCAGCAAATCAAAGCAGATCATACGCAAACTCAAACACCGACTGCTAACCTGGAAGACCCAAATATAACGACAAGAAATAAGCGTCCCCGGACTGAGCTCTCGCCTGCAAAAGAAATAGGCGACCAGCTCTCAGAACGCCTACAGAATGAAATTACCTCCATGAAGAGTGACCTGCAACTTATGCTAAATGAATGGAAAAGGGAGCAAGAAAGTACTCTTTCGAAATTACTTACGGATTGGAAAAAGGATCAAGACACCACTTTATCACGGCTGGTGACCGAGGTTGTTAACTTGAAGACGGAATTTCAAGATATGAAGAAAGCTAACACTGAAATTCAAAAGTCCATTGTATTCATTAATCAATCACATGAAGACCTAAGGATTAAAATTGATGGTATAGAAAAGGATAAGATGGATTACGAAGAACAATTGCAAAGCATGGAACACAAAATCCATGACTTTCAGTTGCAGTCACGTTCCTCAAAAGTGGAAATACGTAATATCACACAGAAACCCGGGGAAAAACAATGTGATCTCATTGAATTGATGTCCAGCGTAGGCAAGGCCGTTGGAATGAACATCAAACCGGACGAACTTCGCGACATCTATCGAGTACCAAGCCGCCCAGGCACCTCAAAACCAATTGTTGTTGAGTTCACGACCATAACTAGCAAGAATGATCTACTACAATCCGTGCGAGCATTCAACAAAAACAAGCAACCCTCGGAAAAATTGAACACTGAAACCATTCAGTTACCTGGTGTGAAAGCCGCAGTCTTCGTTGACGATTACGTTCCACCTTCACTGAGGAGGTTGCTGTACCAGGCGCGATCTTTCGCTAAGGTAAATAATTTCTATTGCCGGTTCGCAAACGGAAAAATCCTCCTGCGTAAGAATCCAGAAGACAAATTTATAACTGTAACCAGTGAACAGGTCCTATCGGCCCTGCAAAAAACTGCATGACTACATTTCTTCAGAATGAGTTTGGCAACTGCCTTAAGCTGGCCCCCTTCTGCTTCATGCTGTGGGTCATTTGCTTGCTATTTTCTTTGCTTTGTTAATTTTAATATTTTTTGTGCTTTCTGCATTACACACAGTATACTTATTTACACAAATAACTATAATGCCCATCTTCACAATCACCTTTACACTGCGCTTATACACTCTGTTGCCATTTTGTTGTTTTGTTGTGTTTATGGGGATTTGTTGCTAGCTATACATTTTGTGATAACTGTCAGTACCTTATCCACGCTTCCAAATAAGCTTGCAATCACACGTAGAAATGGCTGATTTAATTGATGTATCTAATGAAATCGACAATTTGTCTATAGCAACAGTTCGTACCTGTCTTCCGAATCAGTGTTGCCAGCTCCTGAGCAACAATAACCGTGCACTTATGATCATTCACCAGAATATTCGGAGCATAAACAAGAATCTTGATGAATTTATAATTATGGTTAATATGGCGAAACTTGATCTTGACCTACTAATATTCTCAGAGTGCCGCCTTGGATCATCAGCGTCAATACCCCATCTTGATGGTTATACATCTCTTGCCACTAAGAACAATCCCATTCAAAACGACGGCGTTACAGTATATGCTAAATCCTCGCTCAATTGCAGTATCTACGAACCTAACTTCAGTGACGCCAACTGCCTGGTATGCTGCACTCAGGATACGGCTGTAATTTGTATTTATCGTTCCCCATCATACTCTAACATAGAAAACTTTCTGAACAGTCTTGAAAGTCTAATGCTAACTCTAAAATCATACGCCAACATAGTTTTATTGGGAGACATCAATATTGACATAAAACCTTCTAACAAGGACAACCATTCAAATGATTACCTTCTAACAACTGCCATGATGGGGCTCCTTCCTGGGCATGTGGAGCCAACTCGTGGAGGTAATTGCCTAGACCATATACTTTTAAAAACTAGACTCAACGCGGAAATCATTGTTTTGGAAACTGCGATAACAGACCATTACCCAACACTTTTACGACTACACACTAAGCAGATATGCTCAGGGGATTTACCAAAAATGAGGAAGCGCATAGATTTTGTTGAAGTAAAGAGAGAGTTAGATGCCCATAATTATCAGGAAGTCATGCATGAAAGTGATCCAAACCTCGCAACTGATATGTTCATCAATATAGTTAAAAGAGTTATAAAAAAACATACTCATACAGTTAACGTGCCTAGACAGAAGCGACTCGTTAAGCCCTGGATGACCCCGGGGCTAGTCCGCTGCATACGCAACAGGGACAATCTTCATAAGAATGCCAGAAAACAACCTGATAACGCAATAGTACAGCGAACCTATAAAAGATATAGAAACTTTTTACATTCCTTGTTACGATCCACGAAGACGGAATATGAGAAGCTAGAATTTCTTAAGGCAAAGAACAATACCAAGCAAACCTGGAATGTCATTAAGTGTATCACAGGTACTAATCAACCCAAAACCTCTTCCTCAGATCTCTTGTGCGCCTCTCATGATGGCAAGGCATCAGTAAACGCCGTAAATTCTCATTTTGTCCACGTAGGAGAAACCCTAGCTTCAAATATCAAACCACCAACCGATGTCAATGTTTCCCTAACACAGAACCGCGCTTCAACATTGAGTAATACCATGGTGCTTTTGCCTGTAGATGAGTTCCAAGTAGAAGGTATCATCAAATCCCTCAGAGATAACTGTGCCGTTGGCTGGGATGAGATACCATCTCACGTTCTTAAGCTTTCTTGCTCTGCGTTGACCCCACCAATAACACACATCTGTAATATGGCTATCTCGTCTGGTATTTTTCCGAACTCCATGAAGAAAGCAGTTGTTCATCCGATATACAAGAGTGGTGACAGAGATAAAGTGAACAACTATAGACCAATTTCAGTGCTTAGCTCATTGTCCAAAATCCTAGAACGCATACTCAATAATTCTTTAGCTTCCTTCCTTGATAGGTACAACATCATCGCAAAGAATCAATACGGCTTTAGGCGGGGTGTTTCCACCGAAGATGCAGTCTTAGACCTATCACAAGCTATAGCAAGGAAGTTGGACAGTAGTGAAAAATGTTATGGCATCTTTTTGGACTTGTCAAAAGCCTTTGACACGGTATCAATTCCCCGTCTCATATCCAAGCTCGAGGCTATTGGTCTTCGTGGACAGTCACTCAAAATATTTATGGACTATCTCAAAAATCGCACGCAAAAGACCAAAATAGACGACTTCTACAGTGACGAGCAAGTCATTAACTTCGGAGTGCCACAAGGTAGTATTTTGGGACCTACCTTGTTCTCAATTTACATAAATGACCTCTGTGAGTTGCAAATGAAGAACTGCAAAGTGTTTGCTTATGCTGATGACACTGCACTCGTAGTGCACGGAAACGACTGGGATAGCGCTAAGCGGCATGCCCAGGAGGCGCTTCAGCACGTCGTGCAATGGTTGTCTTCGAATCTTCTAACACTGAATATCGGCAAAACCCAACTAGTGCGTTTTCGGATTTCTGATAAAAATAGATCATTAACAGACAGCGCTAACTTCCTAAAGGTACACCAATGCTCACCGCCGGAAGATCAATGTAACTGTTTGACTCTTGCAGCCGTGAAATGTGTCAAATATCTTGGTGTTCATGTAGATGAGAAGTTAGACTGGCAGAGTCACATTGATAGTTTGAGCAATAGGACTAGGAGACTTATTTATATTTTTAGGAACCTGCGCCACTCAGCTGACATGGCTACTCTGAAAATGGTATATTCGTGTCTTTGCCAGTCAATTTTGATGTACTGTATTCCTGTCTGGGGTGGAACTTACAAGACATCACTGAAACAGTTAGAAGTGGCGCAAAGAGCAGTTCTGAAGGTAATGACCAGTAAACCTAGAACATATTCCACCAATAAACTTTATGTTGAGTGCGGTGTGCTGACTGTAAGGCAACTATTTATCCTCAGAACATTGCTTCGGAAACACTCCCATTTCCCGTTTGATCAGACTCTGATGCAACAGCGTCGTTCTGGTTTCCCTATTTGCCCAACGATAAGACACAGAACGGCATGCGCAAGAAGACAATATGAATCGACGAGCGCCCTTCTTTACAACTCAATTAATAAGAAATTGAATATCTACCCCTTAAATAAACATCAATTCAAATCGATCACTGGAAATTGGCTGTGCCTGTTATCCTATGAGGAAACGGAGGAACTTTTGTTGCGAATTAAGTAGACTAAAAAAACAACAACATACTAGAAAAAACATTTGCAGAACAATTTAATCACCCCCCCCCCCCAAACACAATCATCCATGTATACAATAAAATAATGTGTAAAATAATATACAATAATACATAAACCACCTGGCAAACAAACTTCATTCACGCTCAACACTCAAAACCCACGCGCGTTCACAATACAAACATACACACCCCACAATAATTACACACACCCCCACATACACATACCCACACCCCCACATTCACATTCCCACACCCCCACACTACACACGACATGCATGTAGGTACACACATCCCAATATTCCCTAGTTCTAAGGTTTTTGATTTGTCTTTTTAATTGTATAATTTAAGATTTTAAGATCTTTTTTTTTTCTCTAAATCTTGTTATTGCAACACGCTTTTAATCCCTGGAGGGAAGCCCTGCCATCTAAGATACGGGCTCTGCCTAGTTTGGATGGCAGCAGCACACTTATTCCTAGTTTTCATTGTATTGCTTAGCTTTAAGTAAACTCTGTAGTTAAAATTAAGTAATCTCAATAAAGATTTATTTATTTATTTATTATTTATTTAGTACAGGTTTTAGACCCAGTTTTCACGAAAGTGTAGAAGTTGAGAAGAGTAGTGTGTGTTTTGCATAAACCATGGGCCGTATTTCATAGACATTCTCTTTTGTTTAACTAACGGCTTAAATTTGTTTAATTAACTAACTATAACGGCGGTAGGCTCGCCCCTTACCACGGTGGGTTCAAATTCCCTCGGCGAAATGTGTGCTTCTGAATGTTCCGTTCACCACGACGGCAACAATTGTGCCTCTTAGTACTCCATTAGGGAAATGGTCGTGAGAAATGATATTTATACTCCGCACGCTGAATGATGATCCCTATGACAGTTCGTTGGCGCTTAACATTGTACAGACGTCCTGTCACAACAAATCCTTTAGAGGTCCATTAAAAAGACGCAAAAATCATAATTGTGTACATTTGTAAATTATAAAGATGAATATTAAGAAAATATTACTTAATGTTCGTAAATAATGGAAAAAAGCTCAATGCAAATGTACATGGTACGTGCTGCAAAAGTTACGTCGTCCAGCTGTTATCGACTAAGAAGGGACACATCGATAAACAAAATATCGATAATTTGTTGGAAAAATTTTACAAATGCTTTGAGTTTGTATATTATTTATATCAATCTAAATCTGAAACAGGCTCAAGCGGATGTTCAAAATCTGAGTCTGAACTGCAGCTATCCGTGACAAGACGTGACAGACTGAATTAAAAAAAACGGTTGGTCTGTGGGTTCCCTTTAAATATTTTTCCATGAATAATCGTAAAAGTATTCTCAACCCTTTAAATTATGCAATTTGAATAAAAATTAAACTATAGCAAAATAAAATATAATAAGGCTGTTACTTTTGTCCATCAATGCGCGTAATCTTTTTTCCAAATAAATAAATATTGCTTATTATGTTGAATGACCTGGCTGGATGACTTGACATGTGCCTAAAAAAAGTATTTTATCGAAATTGTTTGAAGTTGTTTCGCATCACTATTACAACTGTCAGTTGAAACGTCATAGGGATCATCATTCGCCGTGCGAACTATAGGAGTACGTCGTTATGTCAGTACTGATGCGAAGTTAAAAATTGACCCTTGGCGTACGTACCTATAATTTGACCATGAGTAAAAGATAGTTTGTTCATTAACTAGAACGTAAACAAGACATATACATGTTGCGCAGTGTTGTCTCAAACTGTCAATGCTTTGCTCAGGTGTCCGAAGTTCTGATTTAGGGTGCCACCTTTTTAGCACAAGTAACCTATCTATCTCTTCTTTATTTAAATATCATTGGTCATAAGTAGTTACATATGAATCATTATTTTTATTATTTGTTTATCCCTATTCTCTTTTGCTCATCTTTTTTTGCACAGCCCAACTCTCTGGTTCCTGCAGAAAATCCTCTACCGAAGGTTGTCTGGAAGAGATCGCTCTGTAGCGATAAGACCGCCTGAATTGTACAAAAGCACGTCCTTTTACCAAAACCCTGTAATATGTATTTTTGTGCAATAATAGTAGTTTTCGATACAAGTGCGGAAAGTATGTCATTTTGCACGAGTCTCGAGGCATCTTGGCCCGAGCCGGCAGGCGAGGGTCAAGACTCGGGACGAGTGAAAATGACACTTTCCGCTCGTGTATCGAACAACGTTTTTTAATACATTTGCGAAAAAAATAATATCAAACCAATGCGAATCATTAACACAATTAAATCATGAGTAAAAAGGGCGGGAATGAAGAAACTTTTTTTTTTCAAGGCACCGGTTGTTTGCATTCAGCCTAGTAAAAATAAACTATTTTGAAAAAATATGTTAAATACTTGTGTACGAAAAATGTAAAATAAACAACATTAAAAACGATCAATAACCAAAGTATATCGTGACAGTCGTGACTAATCGTAAATAAAGAAAGCGGGAATGAAAAACTTAGGATTGACAGCATATTTTTTAACACGGCATCGGTTGTATTCAGCCTAGTAAAAATATAAGAAGTAATTTAATTGCATTTAAACATGGAAATGCAATAAATACCTATTATTTTATTTCAAGTATTTTTAAGTGAAACTCATTCATACTTACAAATATCCGGCCATTGTTAATACACAAACAGCCAACTTTAAGTAAACTGTTTCAGTTTAATTGTTAATAGTTACTAAATAACCCTTTATTTTGTCAATTATGCAATTGAAATATTTTTAATAACATTATATTCCCAGTTTTAATGCCAAATAACGTATCAAAATACAAAATAAAGTGATTGAACAGACAACCTCTTTGGTAGGATGTATGGATTTTATTAACATTATCAAAAAAAAAATTGGAAAAGTAAAAAGCACTAGTGCGGAAAAACCAACTTTCCGCACGCTAAACAGCTACGAAAAGTACCACTTTTTGAGCAACTGTATTAAAAAGATTATTTCTCTTATCTTATTGGGTATAGGTACAGTTACGTTGTTTGGGGCTAGAGGGCGCTGCGTGTTAATTTCCAGTGCTATTCATTTATTGTTATTGTATGTTAGGCGGCTGGACGAAGGATGACGACGTGCCACTTCCAGTGCGCATGAGCCAGCACCGCGCCGTGCTGAGCGAGGGCGTGCTGGACCCGCGCGCCACTGTACTGGCTATATTCCCTTCGCCTATGATGTACGCCGGCCCTACTGAGGTAATCACTACATAGTATACAACAAAGTCGCTTTCTCTGTCCCAATATCCCTATGTATGCTTAAATCTTTAAAACTGCGCATCGGATTTTGATGCGGTCTCTTTTTATAGATAGAGTGATTCAAGAGGAAGGTTTATATGTATAATAAGATCTCAATGCACCCGTGCGAAGCCGGGGCGGGTCGCTAGTATATAATAATAAATAGTTACTTTAATACTCACTTGGCTATATTTTATTTGAAATGAGTAATGTGCTTCTAGATAAAATTATATTTCCGGTTTGTAGACACAAAACTGTAAGAACCACATCACAATGCTCATATTGAAATGTTCGAGTAATTTTGCGCAACTAAAAATTGTGTTCTATGGCTGCGGTCCGATTTGCCGAGCGAAGCGAAGCAAATGTAGGGATTCTATTGGTTCTTAAAAACACAAGCCTCGCAGCCTCAAGCAATGCCCGATGGCGTATTTCGGACCGCAATTTAGCCATCAATTGTTTTATTCTAGTATAACATAAACGGCCTATGTACGTCCCACTGCTGGGCACAGGCCTCACCTCAACTATGAGGTGGAATGAGCCATACTCCAACACGTGGGCTCAGTGCGGATTGTTGGAGGGGTCTAAGGTCAGTGAGCAACCTTAATGTCAGATGTTATCAAGCCGCCCTAAGGCCTCCGACTAGGCTTAACGACTGACATCTAACGATGTCAGCCGGGAAGCACGGATATGCCCGAAATACACTTCACTAAATTTCGGTCGGAGTCGACCCATCCCATTTCCGACCCGGCGTGTGTTGCTTTACAACAGCGATCGTCGCCGATCACTGTCACAACTGCGCCACGGGCACCTCTATAATCTTCTAGTATATCTCTCAATATTTTCTCGTTACCCTCCCAGGTGCAATGGCACGCGAAATGCCGTATGAACGCGGGCGCCAACCACTACATAGTGGGGCGCGACCCGGCCGGCCTGCCGCACCCGGCCGGCGCCGGCGACCTCTACGACCCGAGGCACGGCGCCATGTTGCTTGCAAGGGCGCCAGGACTCGCAGACCTCGAGGTAAATCATCCTACTAATATCTTTAAATATAAAAATCTCGCCAAAACTCAGGAACGGCTGGAGCGATTTAGCAAATGTTCGTCTTGACATAATGGTGAAGATCCAGGGAAGGTTTAAAAGGTGAGCAAACATGAGAAAGTGAAACAATTACACCAAATCGGTCGACGAATAAATGCGAAAGTAATGGATGTAAGTTACACTTTCACATGAAACTACGGTCTGTGTGAGCTTTTGTCTGTGAAGCATGAATACGCGGGTTCGGGTCTAGTGATCATTTCAAAGTGTTGAAAGAGTACAAAGGGTTCCTTACAAATGAAATTGATAGCTAAAAAGGAAATAAGAAACGAAAATAATTTAATATTTTATTGACAACAACTACATTAATTTGTAGTTAATTCTTATTTTCCATCTATTTATTCCCGAAGACTCATTATTAATTATTAGGATACATCAAAATCTTTGGTACTTCCTATAGTCAATACGAATATTTAAAAGTAAACTTAACTAATTAGAATTGACCCGACAGTACTTTCCCGAACTTACTACTTGCGTGTTTTCATACGCGTATTGTTTGATCAGATCAACGTTAAAAATGTCGCACATAGCAAATTTACTGGCAAGTGACCTCGAATTCAAAATTATTTTCACTCTAAGCCTTTGAAAGGCTCGACTACTTGGTTATTATTTCTTGGCATTTACATAAAAATATTTTTGTGCCTTACATTGAAATTTCAAATTTGGTTGTGACGATAATTTTGCGGTTTGATAATGTTATGTATGCATGGCGCTGACACTTTTTCGAGCTATTAAATTAATTTGGACCGGCTATAAAAATAATAGATCATACTGCGAGCTAGTTTTGCTACCAATCAAACCGCAAAATGTATTTCAACCCTTACTTGTTACTGATGTGTGATTATAATACTTAAAATACTGCAAAAAGATTTATGGCGATACAATACATTTAAAATAGAATTGACAACATTTAGTTGATAATATGGCCGTATATTCTTACTTCTACATTTGCCTAAAATGTAATATAATTTAAAATCCCACAGATAATTCCGTTCCGCGTAGCTGCTTACGACACCTCCATCGGCAAGATGGCGTTCTTCGACCCGACTCGCAAAGAGGACTTTGACTTCATCTCCGGAACTAGGATGAGAGGTATTGCACTACTTTTATCTGTAACAATGAGAGACACTTTTTGTACCAATGATGTTTAAAAGAGGTTAATGTCATACAGATTCAGATTGTTTTATTCATATAGGTTTAACTGTGGATCTATCTTGCATGCTGCAACTCGACTACTACTGTAGTGCAAGATTGTTGATGTTCCTTCTCTAATATGTCGCACGGTTGGAAGCCCTTTTTGTCGTTTGTACTTATGTACAAACGACATAAGTTGGAGTCTTTTTTCGATACACGATAAGTGGAAGGCCCAAATCAAATGCTGGTTTTTAAACATGTTTTTTTGTTGACAGGTCTTGCTAGAGCAGGCAAAGAACCGCCAAACGGCTTCATGGCCCCGACAGCGTGGAAAGTGCTGTCCGAATATTACCAATCGCTGAAGTCAAAGATGGAAACCAACTAATTCTACTCCAGCTTAACACCATTTTAATAGGCACAATTCAATCTGCCTGTATTCTAAAACTGTTCTGATATATAAATCCCGCTCAAGGAAATATTCAAACCTGTAATTGGTTCACATATTTCAATTCAAACAATAGCTTGAATATTTTCTCAAGTATGGATCAAGTTTTAAGCACTGTCTCGGAATACAAGAATGAGGTCCGTTTTCTATTTACTCGGCCAAAATTTTGAAGGTATGTTTTTGTACGAACTGTCAAATTCAAGAAAACATCAGGAAGGAGGGTCGCTCAGAGCAATACGCAAGTAAGTTTGAAAAGGTCAAAAATATTTGAGATGACAGGTCATCCGTCCACTTGGGTGACCGTCAAATGGTCTCTACTCACGAACTAACGAAAGACAATAAACTTATACTTCGTTTTGCTCTGGCAGCAACAAGCAATGGGAGCCAAATATGCTTGTGAACATCCTTAATTTTGGCCTTTAGACCCTAAGGATTTAATAAGGCTTAGTTGCCACTCTTTGGCTAACCATAACCACGTTCCTTCCATGAACATTTTTGTCATTCCTGTAATAGTTAAAATCTGTTATCATGTAGTTTAATGTTATTATGATGATTATTGTTATCTTATCTGTTTAAGATAACATATCAGCCTATTAAAATGGTCAGACATTAGCCAAAATTGTAATGAATTAGTTACTAAGTCCTATCCTAATTTTGATTTTAAATTATTTTTGTTAGATGAATTGTGATTTTATTGTAATTTATAATAAAATAGATCAAGTCCAACCTTTAAAATCAATCGATATTTTTTACTTTAAGTACTTAATATTGTGGTATTTGGTGCAATATTTTATAAAGATTCGTTTTATTTTATGACGTTGTTTTACATTCCTTATGTATTTGACATTGAGTTTTTAATTTATTTACATTCCGCAATGGGCGAAAGATCAGAAATTAACTAATTATTATGACAATTTAGAAAAACACACTGCAAAATGTTTTTTTGTTAAGTTTTAGTACATTGAGTTACATGTTATTGTGTGAGTCACAATTATACGTATTGTTATTTTATAAGAGATCTAATTGTAATTATAAATTGTTGTAATGTCAGTGAAGGTGCTTTTAAACTATGTAATAGTTAGTCAGAGTATTATAATAAACAATCGAATGTTCAAATCAAACTTGTTTAATTTTTTCTTAGTTTTAAATTCCTACCTAAACTTGTAAACCTGCATTGCACAGATATCTGAAATTGGGCAGCTTTACTGTAAAAGATTAGCTATCACTTAAATAGTTGCTTATTTATTAGTATATCTACTATCATAGTCGAAAAACAAAAAAAGTATTTAAGAATGCTCGCAAATCATTGCAATGCATGAGTTAATTACATCTTGTCCCAACATAATTGGATTTTTCGGAAATCTGCTTGAGATGATAATCAAAGTAGTTACTGCAGTCTGCAGCGCATTTTTGAATTCAATATTATATCGACCATTATTTCTTTATAGTTTCTCCTTTGTGAAACGTATTATCATCATAACCACATAACAACTAAAATCAAAACGTAAACAGCTGATAACGATAAGACTCGAATTTAACATTATCATACTAACGCGGCGCGTAATTATCATAACTGTATGCGTCATTGTTCGTTCAACTATGGTCTCTATCGCTCTCGATACAAGATATTTGTTATTCCATTCAGTGAGGTATCGTTCGTGTAAGTGGCGAGTTGTGTCGTTAAGATGGCAAGTTTAGTGGCAAGGAGGTTGTTCAACCAGTGCAAAAGGAAAACCAGTATCAGATGCATGTCGTACTATCCCATAGACGAGCACGTGTTTGGATTATCTAGCGAACAACAACAGGTTGGTTTCTTTATTAACATAATCACACGGTCGTTTGCTTTAAGTTTTTGATGAAGCGAGTGACGAAATGTACGATATCAATGGTGCGAAATAATGTAATTATTTTCAAACAAGCTCAATAATTAAGTAGATAACGTAAGTAGGTAAAGTTACCTATACTTACTCGGAATTTTAATTAGTTGCAGTAAATCGACGGATAGGAAATGACATAATTTTCGAGGAATTTACAGATTTTATGTCAAATAACCTGTCATTTTACTGCACCTAATTAAAAGTTCGAGTTTATATGTAACATGAATTAATATTTGGGTAGTTTTTAAGTACTAAAGCATGGACAGCGGTTTGTTATTCTTTGCCCAAACCACAGAAAGTTGATACTTTACTAATGGGTTGTATCTACTGTCAATACCGAGGCTACCCTGCCAATGTCGACTAGGACATTTAAATACTTGTGATCATTTAAATAATGGTAACGTACTCGTATATACTCGTCGCCCAAACCACCATGCTTGAAAAAGTTATGGATGACGTACGGAGCCGAGACGCAGACACTCACAGTGCGGTTGTTGATGCACCACCTCGAGGTCGCTCAGGGAGATATAGAAAGGGCTATGCTCGGAGTTTCACTTAAGGACAAATTCCGAAACGTTATCCGCCACAGAACCAGGGTTCTCGACACAGCTAGCTGAGGATCGATGATGCGCAATGGGGGAAGCCTAGTTCAAATTCAAATCAAATTCAAATTATTTATTAGGCAGCAGTAGGATTACAACAGATTGGGGTTGGAGCTTTCATTTAAGCAAACGGTGTGCTTGTTTTAGAAAGCTCCGCTCTTCAATAAATTAAATTAAGTACTAGTTCCACCAGTAGACCGGCTTAAGTTGATGATGATGATCGTATATTAGACATGTTAGGTGTTGAGAGCCTTCAGCTCACCAAATTGTCAGGTAGAGCTGTGAAAGCCGCAACTAGAGCTACATAGAAAGGTGTTAAAGCTGTCCGTCACCCGGACAGTTTGGGGGCACATTGGGGGAGTGTAGGGCATGCGTGGGGGTGTTGTTACCTGATCGAGGTAGGCACATTTCTAGAATCATATGTCACCTCCAAGTAACATAAGTACTACACTGATGAGCATAGGTCAATGCACCATCACAAAAATAAATATTTTTTCGAGACTATACTTATACACAACAATAATAATTTCAGTTGCGTCAAGTTGTTTTCGACTTCGCCCAAAAAGAATTGGCGCCCAAAGCAGCCGAGATCGATAAAACTAATAATTTTACTGAACTTCGGGAGTTTTGGAAAAAACTTGGCCAGTTGGGACTTTTAGGTAAGTTTCAGAGGATAAGAAAACCATAGGTCAAGAGTACTTTGATAGGTAGTTCACTTTGACTTTGATTTGACTGGCCAGCCAGCTGCAGATTTATAAAACTATTAAATGTAAATTTTTAACAAACAGGAATCACTGCGAGTGCTGATTATGGAGGGACAGGAGCCAAGTATTCCGATCATTGTATTATCATGGAGGAACTATCCAGGTAAATTAGTGAGCCATTAATCAATTAGATTTACAGAGCAGCTGGTTTGAGAGGGGGGCTTATGTTCAGGCAGGCATCTTGCAATCCATGATAGTTTTTGCCATATTTTGGTTCGTCTGCACAGTACCACCGCGATAAAAAGAGTTGCGCTCAGGTACCGCACTTCGCACCGTGTGTCCTCGAAGTGCGTTGCGTTGCTCAAAGTGAAGGTATACATTGCGAGTGACGACGCAACGCACCAATGGGGCAGATTAAAAATTATATAAAACAATGCAGCAGTGGATTTACCGTTGCGTCGCGACGCGTCGTCGCTACGTAACGCAGTAATGGCGTTTCTCCCATAGCAAAATTATTATGTAGGTACTCTTATGACAAATATTATGTTTCAGGGCAAGCGGTGGAATCGCTTTGTCGTACGGAGCTCACTCAAATTTATGTATTAATCAAATAAATAGGAATGGAACACACGAACAGAAAAGCAAATATTTACCAAAAGTGAGTAAACAGAAGTGGATAGGTATTTAAGTAGCCTAGTTAAGTTTCGGAAAACACCTGTGCATGTAATAGGTACTTATTTATTTTGTTAAGTGAGGTCAGGGGGGCGATCCTTGTAGGACATGAATTTGTCAGCATGAGTAGATTCTTCTTTTGGACATTTAAATAAGAGTGTCCTGTACGAATGCTTGGGTAATTTGGTCATTTGGAAAGAATGGATGGAAGGCGAGTAACGAAACGTATTTATAAGGCAAGGGTGAATGGAACTGTTAAAAGGGGAAAGCCTAGACGAACGTTTCTTGGACAAGTTCAAGATGCACAGAGAACAATCAGGTCAAGATCACCTTCAACCCACGAGCATGTATGAACGGACTCATGAAAGTGTAAGGAGAGGGGGAGGGCAAGGTGTGTGTCAGGATCGTAGCAAGTGGAAAGAAGTGGCCTCTGCCTACCCCGTTGGTAAAGAGGCGTGATGATATGTACGTAACATAGGTAACTTGTAACTTAGATACCTTGTAAAACTTCAAGATATTCTCAGGTTAAGAGTACCTTTCGCCGACGAGAACGTAGAAAAGGATTATTGAGAGACAAAAAAGCGCGTTAAGGACGTATGTCAGGATCGTGGTAGTAAGCGAAAGGATATACTATTATCTGCCTATTCAAGAGCAAAAAGTCGTGGTGGTATTTATGTAGGTACTACCGATCTAACATGGGTTGCTTAGCGAAAGACCTTATGATTATATTGATATCATTTCAGTTGTGTTCCGGAGAGCACATGGGTGCACTCGCCATGTCGGAGCCTGGGGCCGGCTCGGACGTGGTCTCCATGAAAATCAAGGCAGATAAAAAAGGCGACTACTATGTGTTAAATGGAAACAAATTCTGGATTACCAACGGACCTGATGCTGACGTCCTTGTCGTAAGTTTCAACACATAACATAAGCTCGCAACTATGTGTATAACAAACATACACTGATTGTTACCATCAAGGTGAACGGAAAAAACAGAAGCCCACTTTTCACCGAGCGAATTTGAACCCAACGTGACACGCGAGTCGAGGTTTTTATCGGTGTTTTCCACCACCACTGTCGCGTCGCGAGCGCTACCTGCTATGCTATTCCGTTGGTCGCCGACACTCACTTCGCTTGTGCGAGTTAACTTCCATTCCTTCGCGACGGTCGTCCTTTGAGAGAAAAGAACTAAGCCAAAAATCATTTTTTAATTATTTACATACAAAATGAGAGAAAATACTAATTCACAGTAAAGCGTATTGATGATTGAGGTGAGCGTGAAGCGCCGAGATGTGAAGTGATGTTCGATGTGCACCGCCGGAATAGCACGGCTGGCCCAGTGGTTTAACACTCTGGCTCGGGACCCAGGTGGTTCCGAGTTTAAGATTGGCCAATAATCTACTTAGTGTTCATTGCAAAATTAGCGGTTGTAAGTTTTAAAAATACGAACGAAAATACCTAAAGGCTAAAAATAGTTTAACAAAGATGGAATTTAACAATGAGAATTAATGTCACCCATAAATGAATGAATGAATGTCATACCGTTTTCGCAAACAAACTCACAACAGAATGTATTTAAGCAAGTATAATGACTCTTTTCTAAAATGTTTTTGTTATTTCTAGGTATATGCAAAAACAGACTTAACGAGCAAACCGCAACACGGAATAACAGCTTTTCTAATAGAGAAAGGTTTCCCCGGCTTCTCGACCGCGCAAAAGCTAGACAAACTTGGAATGAGGGGGTCCAACACCTGTGAGCTAGTGTTTGAAGACTGCAAGGTATGTCACAAGATTTCTAGGAGCAGTTAAAAAGACCTGGATCGACCGAAATACTGCGAGGGTCAGGCAACTCGTTGTTGAAGGCCTTTACCGGCAACGTCCAATTTTTTTATATACAGTGTGTATTAAAGCCGACTGACAGTCGAAAAGCAGAATTCAATAATTGAGTGACTAGCATGTGGCTAGTTGCAAATCCTGCCACTAATCCAGTCTGACGACCACGACCAACGTGATCACACAGATAAAACATGTAACAACTGAAAAGATATTTTGAGTTCCAAGTGTTTATTTCTTTCAGGTTCCAGCAGAGAACATTCTTGGGCAAGAGAACAAAGGAGTCTATGTGCTAATGTCTGGTTTGGACTTGGAGCGGCTGGTGCTGGCGGGGGGTCCAGTTGGGCTCATGCAGGCGGCCGTGGACACAGCATTTGAATATGCGCATACGAGGAAACAATTTGGAAAGTACATTGGCGAGTTCCAGTTATTACAGGTATTTAAATTCCTCTCACAATGAAAAAGCTATGACGCCCTGAAATAAACATATAGATTGAGAATATTTTTAAACGGCCAGTTGGCAAATATATGCTAAAAAACAACAGTAAAGCCTAGTAAAATTACTATCATTTCGCAGGGAAAAATGGCGGATATGTACACAACCCTTAGCGCGTGCAGAAGCTATCTATACAGCGTGGCGCGCGCATGCGACGAAGGCCACGTCAACAGCAAGGATTGCGCTGGAGTCATTCTGTACTGTGCAGAAAAGGCCACGCAAGTGGCACTCGATGCAATTCAAATTCTTGGTAAATATAAATTATATTTAGGGTCCTGAAGGATGCAGCCCGCAGCAAGGTTACAGGTCCGTCATGTCGTACAGTCTGGTTGCTGAGATGCAGAGAATTTCTCCGAGAATTATTATAAGAAGGTTATTGCAGGGTCGGCATTGCGCGAATGAGCCCCTAGCTTGCACGTGTCCACTGGCAGCAGTAGGTACAGATCGATTCAAACTTAATGGCGGCTGAGAACATCGGGCAAGAACACAATTTTAGGTGTCAGCGGGACGAGAGTTGTGGTCAATCTTGCCCACTCGGCGCTCGCGGTAACTTCCGAGCCGCCATTAAGTTTGAATCGCACGGTAACCGTTCATCATCAGGCAATTCACATGCTTGCCACCGGCTTCTTAAAGAATAAGAAGTTATCCATATGGATGTAAAGCTTGACTCACACTATGGATTTCAAACTGTAAGGATAGACGTGAAGCAAGGACAGTGGGGTTAAGTGAAAGTGAGTCGTAGACTAAAAGATCATCTTAAGATAGGGCTTCTATTAATAGAAGAGAGAGAAAAAACTGACTAATGATATGGCTGCATTCGTATAAATGCGCGTGCGCTGTAGAGTCACGTGTAATGTAATAAATTCCAAGCAGTTGGGATCATTTTAAATTCTTTTATTTCAGGTGGCAATGGATATATCAATGACTACCCAACAGGCAGACTACTAAGAGATGCCAAACTGTATGAAATTGGGGCTGGCACTTCAGAAGTCAGAAGAATGCTTATCGGAAGGGCATTGAACAATGAATACAAATGAATACTGAAATAAGGAATTGTTAATTATGTGGTTAATGTTGTTAGTACGTTTTTCAAAAACAAAGTTTCTATAAAATGATTTTGGTAACTCATTTGTCAATTTTATCTTGATAGCTTCCACAGCCCGTGACTTTGTCAACATATTTTTTATGGCAGTGTCCCCGCCAAGTTGAGCAAAAACGTGGCACGGCCGTACCTACCATACGTTTCCCTTCGAGCCCCTATAACTACGTCGTGAATCTATTTAGATGCCTGAATTTGCAATACCACCGTGTATATTGTATAAACACGATGTATTTCGAATGGAATTCAATTTGAACCAGTAGTTTTTCATTAATGACTAGTCAAGAGTTTCGCAATTTTGCCATTCACTCACTCACTGACCAATCATGAAAAGTCTAAGGCAGTTCTTGTAGACATAGAAGCTTCAAATTTGAAATCCAAATACCTAAGTGTTCAGTGTGGAAATCAAGGGTAGCTTTATAGATGCACAAACTGCATAAGTAGCGTTGTAATTCAATGTTTGTAATCCCTTATAAATACAAAGGATTACATTTACAGTCTATAAAAATAACTGAGATCCCATAAACAACAATACTTATGAAAAATCCAAGCCTTGCAACACCATCTACCGGAAAAGTTGTACGATTCATGTTATACCAACTTGGCTATTAGTCTATTTTATGTTTATGAAAATAAATCAGGGGGTATAGATCACGGAATAGAAAAAACAAGTGGAAGTGCAATGCAACCATATTAGTGAAGGAACCGCTGTCGCCAAACTCACACAAATATACTGAAAGTCATATAATGCACTACAAAGAAAAAAGCCGTTTGATTGGTTGTTTCAATTCTAGTCCAAATTAGCTTAATTCACAGATCGTACATCCGGAAATCAACCTTCACACTCTACAGATAATATTTGTTGTGCTTTACTGCTGACAGTATTTACGAGTTTTTCAAATCTAATGTCAATTTAGTAATGATGCAATATGCTGCTGTCCCATAACAGTTAAGTATCACAGGAATACTGAAGGTTTATTTATTTAGCAGCTTGTACACAAAAATACAATTATAATATTCAGGACAGTAGAAGTACAGGTTAGCTTATGTCTTAATAGAGAATTCTTCCAGCAGACTTAGGGCTTAGCTGTTTTAATTCAAAAGATTCTGTTCTAATTAAATATTTCATGCTGTTTGAAAAGTTTTTAATAGTTATTTAATTACTCACTTTTTCTATGATGTTGGTACAGCTCATTCCATTCATCCATAAAATTAAACCTTCACTTCCACCAGAAACTCACAGAAAAGCTAATGGACAATGATTCAACGAAATGCCACCACTTTGGAGGAATATACAACATTTGGCCTGGGCGCAGCACACAAAAATAGACTTTAGCATCTTTATACTTAGGAAACTTCTTGAAATCTGGATTTCGAGGATCTATTCTGGCAGTATTATGTAGTAACTCATGTTTATGTGGGTAAAGATTTTCAGAATCATTTGGGGAAAATAGGAATATCTGCTTTTCACCAACTATTTGGGTGAGCAAGTTCCGTTTGGCATCAAAATGCAAAGGTGACACTGTCCCTTTGGGCCCATACCATGCCATCACATCTACAGGCTCCTCACTGTCAGCAAAGCAGCAGTATTCTGGTGCACTTATATCCTCCTTAAGTTCTGGAATTTGATCAAACAGTTGATACTGAGCTAGGTATCCAGTCGGCCCATTAGTTTGGTAGACATGATTTGTTATAAACTCCTCCATTGTCATTAATTTCTGTGTCCATTCTGACTCAGTGTAGTCACGTCCCACTTCAACAGAAACAGTCCTGGGCCCTGCTAACTTTAAAAAGTAGTTCTGATCCTGCCATTTAGTCATTGCTGGCCAGTGGTTGACACAATTCGCCAGAACAACAGGTTTTTCTGGTACTAAGTATTGATTGTAAAAGTTTTCCATGCTAGGGCAATCAATCACTTCAATTGTTTGTGCATTATATTTTGTGCTATCAATTTCAACTATTTCTTGTTCCTGACTAGACGCTTCCTGAGGATTGTGTGCAACTAGGCCGAAGGTACCAAGACATGTAGCACATTTCTGTAGCAATTCAGGTTCTTTATCTAGAGGACAGCCAAAAAGGATACCAAAGTCAACAACTGTATATAATTTTTTGACTAAGCTTTCAGACGCTTCATCTGAAAACTTTACGCATGCCAAAAGTTTTAAATAAGAGGCTATAGTCATTGTTTTCCTGAGGAATGGTTTCACCTCCTTCCAGTTTCCAACATTTATATGCTCGTACATGTAGTCGATTACAGCCTGAATTTTAACGATAGCCATTACGCTCTCTATTGCAGTGGCATCAGTGAGGTACAGTTTTAATATTGACTTGCAAGTTATATTGAGCTCTTCAACTTCTTCCATTGAATCAAGAACAGTGGATTTGAATTCGGCCAGTTTGGTGAAGATATCATCAATAGATACCATTTTCATAAGCTTTTAATCAACTAATGCAAAAAGAAGAATTTATTTCACGGCAGATAGGAAATTTTACATTAAATTCGATTTTCAGGTAAAACTCAAGAACGATGTTTTGTTGACAGACAGACAACTTCAATCAAACTTCAAGTTCAATCGAGATTATCGAGAATGCGTTCCAAAATTCACACAGACTGATTTTCATTGGTGGAAAAAGAGACAGAGCACTTACACAAAAAAAAGGATAATATCCTTCCTGCAAATCTTGATTTAAATAAAGAGAAATTCTCTTTATTTAAATTAAGATTTGCAGGAACTTTTTACGTGACAATGTAAACAGCCCCCTCTCTTCTCCCACTTGAAAAAAACTGGTGGGTAAATAAATAATTTCCAGATAGTAAAATGGCAATATCGTTACTCAACCCAACAACATAATGTTATGACTTGGTACGTACAGTCAACAGCACATCAGGTTACCCCATTTCCGTTTTGTCTCTCGCTCTTGCCAAATGACATTTCTTTGCAATAGAGCAAGGAGGACTGAACGGAAATGGGAAGCGTGATGTGCCGGCCACCGTACATCGCTATTTGCACTTGTTTAAAAAGAGAAGGATAATTTCCCGCATACAAACGAAAGAGATAGTAGGTTATATATTTGACATACAATTCATTTTGCATTTGTTTACTAGATATTCTGAAAGCAATCACTAGCATGTGAAATTTAATACCATCCTGCTGGAACCTAAAAGACTGGTTTTTTTTAAACCACGTTAATTGTGCAAGAAGTTTTTTATTTTTGGCGTTGACTGTTGACAAATCACGGTAATGGTCAAAAGTGATCGGATGTATTTGGATTCTGTGGGAATTCCACCGTATTTGTCTGACTTAGTAACTACAGCCTAACCTAACGAACTTTGTATTATGAGATGGTTTCTGTGTTGTGTGATGGATTGTGTAAGATGTGTTTGGTGTCACTAAACTTGTAGTGTTGTATTATGCTGCAATATGACTCCAGGCCTTCTTTTCTTTATCAATTTCTTTAGATTAGTAGAAATAAAATAAAATATTGTAACATGTAACGTGTGGGAACACTTCTCTTCATATAATGTAATGTTGGATGGTCATATTGGCCCTCAGAATTGTACCTTAAAATTACATTTCACAATTATTTTGAACTGTGTACTGTCCCTAATTATAAACAAATAAATAAATAATAAATAAAGCCTCTTGCCTGTATCAGGAGTCTGTTGGGTATGTGGTTGATGTATTTATGATGGGTAACGCTCTTCAGGTGATAAATCTTTTGGAACGCAACCCAAAGCTGTAAAATCTTGACCTGACATGAGAGATCCATTTTACAAGAGTCATGTCATACAAGAAGTAAAAGTTTTGTGCTATTACGAAGAAAGGAACGTAATTGTCTATGGTGATTCCTAAAATTCTTACGTTTAGAACTTCTGCTAACTAAAGGGCTACATAAATAAAAGAAATGAAGGCACTGGAAATCAGACTTGAAAAAGTATGTCCAACAGAGTGATTCGCATAATTTCGTAATATTTTATTACTTTCATCAACCTTGACCTTTTCTCAAATTGACTCTATTCTTGTCTATGATAAATCATATGACTTTGGCACGTGATCTGTCAAATTTTCAGATTATTTACAAAGTGTTTTGGAAAATAATGAAAGATGAATAATTTGTCCTTTAAAACATGAAATCAAGAAAATAAAGATGCCAGGTGGAAAGCACCATGAGTTAATTCTATGCTACTGTTGACGCAATGGCATTGTTCGACAAATTCTTCTCAATTAAGAGAAAACTGGACAATCGCGGATCACGAAATCGGGCCAGGTACGTCACAGAATGCCTTTCATTCATTCAGAATATTCTATTTTTGAGATTTGCCGCATGCTGTAGAAAGGTTGACGCACGATGATCACCGTGGTTGCCGGCGTGAGGGCGTTCAGACGCTATGTAGCAGCTTGAACTCTTGCGTGAGAGTGTTCGAGTGACGCACTTGGTTCTGGCAGAGCGGCAGACATATGACTGCGAGGGGCGCGGGCCGCGGGCGTAGGCGACGCACGGTCATGTCACTGTGAGGGGCGGGGCGCCGCGCCGTGTTTACTTACTATTTACATTCAGACTTATCTTGTGGTGTTAGTACACCAGCACATTCCACTTGGGACGATCGCGCGATCGTCAATTGTTATTCGGCCACCGATGTGCATTTAAGTGAAAATATTAGTGTGATTTCTTATTTGGGAAGTGAGTGCATGTGACACAGATTTCTCCCAGTGGAAGTTTCATGAATGATAAACAGCAGGGAGAAAAATAGCGACTATGAAATAAGATGAAATTTAGGTAATGCTTTTGGTGTTTGCTCATGTTTTTGATTGGGTCTTTATGGTCTGGTTGAATGGGGAGTCCGTAATCAGTTTATTAGACTTGGACCTGGTTAGTTCAAAGCAGTGTGAACTTGTCTTTCCCAGCTGTTAATTCATATGAGGCAGATCTTATAACTTACATTATGTGCAGACATCCACCAGTAAGATTCCAATAAGAATATATAGTTGAATATTTTTTATTTTGACTTGAGTTCTGGCATATATTATACAACAAAACAGTTTTTGTAACAAAGAACCTTGATTCAATGCATTGGAAGAGTCAAATGATGAAGAGAAAGTTATGTTTGCTTGTCAATTCATAGTATTCTTTGAAAAATAATAACGCAAGGAGGTTTTGAGTAAAATTTACCTACTTATACTAAAACAATAGTTGTTGTCATTAATGATGAATTTTTGAAGGTTGCCAAGTCATGGCTAGACTCTATGGATTAAAACATTTACTTTGGACTTGAGAAAGCTGATCAACCAATCAGGCTTAGTTATGACGTTATATACCTAGTATAGATTTGCAAACTGTACTTTGTTAACCAAAGCTTGATGGGCCACAATAGGCAGACCGCTCACCAGGCCTAATGCCAGTGTCCCCGATTGAAAATAAAGCAAAGCTTTTAACAAAAGGTAATTCAAGTCAGAAGCTGGTTATCCTAATCTAGCTAAAAAAAACAATGAGACCACTGTTTTCAATTTCATTGTAAGTTTCAAATACTGCCAACCGATAAACAGATTCAAGTCCAATATAGTATGATAATCAGATTTGCTTACCTTGCAAAATTTAAGTACAATTACAAAAAAAAACAATAATGTTTTCTAATCTCTAGTGCTGGGAATAGGTGTTTTTTATGCTTTATTTTTTTTTCTTGCATAATAAAATATAATATTAAAACTTACAATTTTCATTCATTTATCAGACCTCCATATATGGAGGCATTCACTCCAACCTTTACAAAAACATTGCAAAATGGGTCTTATGTCAGCAGTATAAGGTGTGTTAAGGGTTGATCTGAATGCAACATCTTTTTACAGGTCTTGTCATATAAATCCAGAGCAAGTGAGATTGCTTCTGTTCAAAGAGTGCAACTGGAGAGGAAGAAAACTACTTTTCGATTCATCTACTATAGAAAAACTACCTGCCAGCAAAAATGACAAACCCAATATCCGGCAAGCTGATGAGTTTCCCTGCATTGTGGAGGTCACGGACAGAAGCACCTATATGGTAAGTTATATGAAATCTCTTTATTTAAATTTAGATTCATGAACGCAAATCTACGTTGAACATCCCCCTGAAGTATAGCTGTCCCTTGCAGTTCCATTAACATTTTACGGGACAGCATGAGCGTGAGCGCCTGCTTGGCGTTGTTTGGCGTTTGTAAATTCGGGTACTAGTGTTTCAAACCATTCAACAGATATCGAAATCTGTATATCTGGTTGGTTGATCTAGGTAGGTCCACACTTTTCCGCTTCGCTCATCTTTGATTTTGTGCACCTTTGAAAAGTGTTAACCCTTGCGTGTTCGCACGAAAATGCTGGTCGAACGTAGTGATACCACCTCGATAAATACGAATGCGTTGCGTTTACGCAACGTGAACGTTCACACGTCTGAGGAAATCTGAGGAACGCACATGCCAAGTGGGATCTGGGACTAAGACTGGGTTGAATACAGTACAGGTCCATAGAAATCATCGTTTACGAGATAAGCGAGGGTTGTGTCATTGGCTTACTTGAAATCTTGAGCTATATAATTAGAAACTATTGAAAGACATGAAGGTATGTCTTGCGTGCGTAGGGCACACCCATGCATCCACGTCAGTTTTCGGCTGAAGTACAAGCTATGCTAACTATGCACTCAATAACCCTTTGGACTTCGTTCATAATATTTATAGCAAATAACAAGCGAACAACAAAACAATGGGTATTACGAGACTGCGCGGAAGCGCGTAGGAGACGTCCCTTGCGTGTTTGCAGTCACGTGAATTGAGTGATTCTGTATACAAGTACGTATAATGGACTAGATCTACATAATTCATTACATATTAGGCCAGTGAGTCATGCGTTACATACTTTTAAGTGTGTACCTAGTCTTACTTCGTACATCGTATTACTTACATCATTGAAGGCGTACGTGGGGTAGGCTCGTCGAATGCCCTTGGCGAAGCGACAATCAGTCTGCTATATCCTTAGAGACTATTTGGATATTACAGTATAGGTATCTATAGCAATAATCATTATCTACCACTTAGACGTAGGTCTCTACCATTCCTCGCCGATTTAGCTAGGACTTAATGCGAAATTATTCCTCTAGCGTGAACCCTTGAATTGGTACCGTACCCCACTTTTAATAGACTTCGTGTAAATTACCGTGCTCCCCACTATGGACGATGAAAGAGTGTGGTACCTCATAAGTGGCAAGTGACATAATCCGTCCGCTCCCCGGTGGACAAAACCGGGTTATGGCAATGACTAGAGTAGTACCTACCAGTACCCTCGGTCTAACTAACAATGAGGGTGTGAAGTATAGCTAAACCGGTTCCATCCGGCCCCTGACTTCTACCTACCTACTACTTGAACCTCTTTAGCACAGTGAACGTGTTAACACGGGTACAAAGTTGGTTCCGGGTTCGATTAACAATTAATCTGAAATAAGGCGTTGTTGACACTACGATGTTTCGACATTTTCGAAATCTCGGAGGTAAAAAATAAACATAAGTTTTTCATCTTCTTATATCATCACAATTCACAATCCAATTACAATTCCTCTGTTAGTGATTATAGCTATAAATAGATGTTGCCATTTCAAGCCACTACTGCTACTATCTACGTGGGATGCAGTCTGCAGAATTAAAGTACCTAGCAAAGCTCTCAATTAGGCATTTGTTGCTCAGGGCAGAGCCCGCAGGGACACTCTTATGTATCTTTGTGAGGCTGAAGTAGAAGCTGCGTAACATATTACTTGAGCTTAGCTCTCTTTTCATCTAAGCTCCTTAAAGTTTAAAGCTGTCAAACCATAAGCGCTGAAAACCATCCACTAAAGCAGCAATGTGCTACCAAAAAAGTTTTTACAGTCGCAATGGTAGGCGATGTACCTAACTCTGAAAAATCGTGAAACCTAAGAAAGGCAAAGTACAAATCGACTTTATGAAAACTTACAAGGCACTTGTGATGCTTTTAGTTGTGAGGCTTCAAAGAAAAGGTTCACTAATTTTGTAAAGTGGAAAACGAGCTCTCTTCAATCTACATGAGGTTAGACAGAGGCCGGACGTTGCGTAGGGTCAATTTTATTGGCAGACTTAAACGTTCGCCTTAACAGGTCTTTGATAAATAAGGCACTTAACAAATGTATTCGAAGCCAATGTAATCGAGCTGTCAATAGATTAATTGGTGGTTATGGCAACACAGGTGCCGATTAGTTTCATAATTGATATTTGACTACAAAATCAGTTATTAAATTGATAACGCTTTCGATCGCATACAACACTTTTAACGTGTTGCCAAAAGCATCGAACCCTAATTTTATTTTTGTTCGCTATCGGTTTTATTGCCTTACTAGTGATACGTAACTGATTGATAGGTTGTGGCCAATAAACAACTATTTATTTTAAATATATTATCATTTTGATAGTAAGAGCAAGCAATAAGCTTGAATGCCCTCCGTGGTACTTGTGGCTACTGATATTTATTTTTATTTATTTTACGAACATAATGCCTATAGGCAATGTTTAAATTTATTTTGGACGACGATTGAATACGAGTGAAATTTTATTTTTAGAGGGCGCTAGCTAAGTTATCAAAACTGCCGTTAATCGTCTCTATGTCGTCATCATTGACGTGTCTTGTAAAATCTACACAAAAGCCACACGGATCATTATTTACAGAGATTACGTCCGCCATTCATAAGAATGTACAATCTTTATCGCGATACGCGTTTAAAAATATCATCTCAATTGACACATTGCTCAGTCACAAGACTCAATTCTCCTTACGGACACTTGCAAAGTCTAAATTTAGACCGTTTGAGCGTTAGCCTTTTTAATTAAACGCGTAAGTGGGACGAATGAACCACTATTAGGTCTGTAACTTTAGCCATCTTTAATTGGTTGGACATCACATGTCCTGTTATTAGCGATTCTAAAACTGTCCACGTGACGACATTGATATCATGGTGTTAATTTATGGTTCCATTAGGTCCATATTTGTAAAGCTCATTATGGTCCATTATTTGAATCGTATTTTTTTTTTTTTTTTTTTTTTTTTTATTGTGGTCTTCAAGATGACCTCACTCCACCTGATGGGAAGCAGTCGTGAGGTCCAGATATGGGGTTGACAAGCACAGTAATTGAGAATTACTTTGCTGGTCAATCTCATTTTGAAGGCCTGCAGAAATGCCTTTTCACGCCCCGCTTAAAAAACCCGGGATTGTAGGAAGAAGGAAACACATGCGCTGGAAGAGCGTTCCACGTCTGGATAGTACGACACAGGAACGAATCACCGAACCTTTTGGTGCGGGCCGACAGTCGCTGGATCGTGTGTGGATGTTGACGCAGACCAGCGCGTGTGGTGCGGGAGTGGAAGGGTGAGGACGGGATTAGTTGGAACAACTCTTCAGAGCATTCGCCGTTGTAAAGGCGGTAGAGGACACTCAACCTGGCAATGTCTCTACGCAGTTGGAGAGGCTCCAGAGCCATAGTTGCCTCTGGGCTACCAATGATGCGGATAGCGCGTCGCTGCAACCTGTCGAGAGCTTCTAGCAAATACTTGGCGGAACCGTCCCAGAGATGAGAACAATATTCCACACAAGAGCGAACTTGTGTCTTATACAAAAGACAGAGCTGCTCAGGCGTGAAGAATCGTCTCACTCTGTTCAGGATTCCAAGTTTACGGGATGCTGTTTTGATAACGCTCTCGATGTAGTCCCGTTGGTTGAGGTTGCTGCGAACATCCATGCCAAGGATGTTAAGGCTAAAGGGGATGTTAAGGTATCAAGTGTTTTACAAGTTACCGCATTCAGTATTCACATGTGAAAAGAATGGGCACTCTTTTGACATTAGCAAGCATTAGCTGTTATTAGCAAATAGTTCTAAGAAAATGTATTAATAGCCCTTACAAACGAGTAAGATTTGTACAAGCTGTTAGTGTTCGACTTGTTTGGAAATGATGTTTATACATTTCCTTGATAAATGTCTATTTATGAATAAGATTTGAGTGAATATCTACTTCTACTCTAAAACACGCTTGTTATCAACGACGCTTTGCTGCTAATCGGTTATCGGAAATTGTCATAGTTTTATTGCTCCTTAAATTGTGTGTCAGTTCGACAATGAATGCCGAAACAGTAAACAATGTATTCTTAGGAGATAAAAAGAAAATTGTAGAGCCTCTTCGACATGTAGGCGCATGGCCTTCCGTATGAACTTGTCTAGTCTTGGCGACACAGTTTAGTTACTAAGAATTCTGACCTGCCTGCATAAGGAAGTTCCTCGTTGATTTCTTGAGTGAACTGGACCTATTTTTTAAATTACTGCAACAAACAGAGAGCATGTTAGCGTCTGTATGTAGTTTGAATCCGAGTTGTTCGATACCAGGGCCCCAAGTCTGCTAATTTTAGAACACTCCCATTGAATAGTAATTGAGTCTCGATCGGCTAATTTGACACATTCTCTATGAAAAATATGTCAAATTAGTCTATTAGGACTCAATTACGATTCAATTGAAGCGTTCTAAAATTAGCAGACTTGGGGCCCAGACCTATAGCACATTTGAGTTTAAATTTACTTAACCAATCAATTTCTCAAGCAAAGAACTTAGTCTGTTATGTTTTTTAACTACGCACTATGTTTTTTTAACTACGCACTGAATTTTAAAAACTCCCATCAAATTATTTGCCGTGTCAATTGATGGTAATGACTTGTGGATTGAAGTACCTAACAAGGAATAATATAAGATTTATAAATTTGCGATCTGCCTCGATACGTTATTTACTTAGTGCAAGCAATCAGGTGAATAGAATGTTGAGTATTTGTTTAAAGACGAGCTGCCAGTTGGTAATTGTTAGTTTGATACGAGTATATTAACTATTTTTTTCCGCTTAGGTACTTGTTGTGTTTGTTAGACATTGTTTAGTCTTAAACCATTAACTTATTATACTATTTAGTTTTGTCAAACAAAAATAATGTGTAACACAGAATTTCCCTTTGATAAATATGAATAAAATAAATGAATATTAATACTCAGTATAATTGATCTTTAAGGAAGTAGAAAAAGCCATTCAAGTACGGAGGGTGTAGCAAAGATGGGGGTGACCGGTGACTAATCCGACGGAATAGACACACATTTGTTATTTTATACCTCTAAAGTTAAACGAATAGTAACTACAGGCATTTTAAAGCAATGTGTCGCTATTAAAATCTATTCTGAATAATCCTGATAAAGGGCAGGAAGACAGTGCGGGCGTTGCGAAACTTACTTGCCATGACAGTGACGACGTCGAGTACCGAAGGGGTCCAGTCGGCAGGAACCCGCCCGTCATTCATACAGCTAGCAAGGTTACATAAGATCCCACCCACATTAATCCAGCTTATTATTATAAATGCAAAAGTAACTCTGCCTGTGTATGTGCCTGTAACGTTTTCACGCCTAAACTACGGATACAATTTCATTGATTTTTCGTAGACAGATAGAGTGGATCTTGAGAAAGGACACAGGATTTTTATCGCGTAACGTAGGCTTAAATTAATAGAAACTAATGAATTCCACGCAAGCGAGGCCGCGGGCGGAAAGTTAGTATTATAATAAGTCCGGCGAATAGTGAATTCTTTGCCAATTCCTCCTCACGTGACTCGTAATCTAGGCAAGTGTAATTAATGTGTCGCCGCCATTGCTGAGTAGGAGCTAATTGAAGCACTTCAAGCTGATAGGTTTTATTATAATAATTGATAAGATTAAAAGGCTAGCTGGCATTTGTTATTTTCGCACAACTTCTGAATTATGGTTATTATTGTTTTAAGCATTTTCCATGCAGTATCCTTACTAAAGTCGCCCGGTTTGCGAAAGATGCGGGTTCGATTCCTGCCTGATGCCAAGATGACCAAATGTCTTTTTCTGGTTTTCAGAACTTTTAAATTGTTCATTTTGCGCAGGTAGTTTATCTATGCACAGAACCTATTGCCATTTTATTTTATGAGACAGAAATTAGACCGATTGATTTGTATTTTTAAGGTTTCTATAACGGTACCTTTGTATTTTAACTTTACTACTGACGACTTAAATATTGGAATACACAATTTCGGTTAAATAAAAGGGCTAAGTAATTAGCACATCTATACTTATAATAAATCTGTAGAGAGGTCAATTCTGCACATGAAATATATCTAAAAAATAACTATCAAGGGGTGATAGTGATCGCTACTGACGCCAAAAATGCAATTAGTATTTTTTTTGTCTGTCTGTCTGTCTGTCCGCGTATATTCGTAATAGAAACAAAAACTACTCAACGGATTTTAACGAAGTTTGGCACAATTATCCTTCACACTCTTAGGCAGGTTATAGTATACTTTTCATTACGCTACGATCAATAGGAGCAGAGCAGTGAAGGGAAATATTGGGAAAACGGTTATTTCTGTCCATAACTGGTTATCAATTGTTTTATTTTGTTGACAGTCAACCTGATAAGATATAAACTGTCAAATAATTATACACTACTAATATTATAAATTCGAAAGTTTGTATGTGTGAATGGATGTATGTGCCGTGTTGCTTTTTCATTTAAAACCTACTGGATGGATTTTAATGAAACTTTACAATTATACAGCTTATGCATCGGAATAGGACATAAGCTACAATTTATTAAGATATATTTCATTTTTTAACCTAAGTCCACGCGGACGAAGTCGCGGGCGGCCGCTAGTTCTAAATAAGGTTATTTATTCGAGGCAAAAAACACCAACAAACGCTCCTCAGTCTATTTGTGTAATGAGCAAAACTAGGAACGTCCATTATTTTAAGAAAACAGTCGGACAAGTTTGCTATTTTTCACATTGTTATTTTTCTTTGTTCAGTACAAGGGCCCGGCGACGGATGCGAATATTCTCGGTGAGATGATATTCGGCGCTGTAGCCGTCAACTGCAAGAGGGTTTCACTCAAAATTCACATCATGGAAGAACCTAAAAGGTACGTCATCATCAGCCATACACAGTATAGTTACCCTCCGTAGAATTTGATAATTGATAACTGGTAATCCTGCTACCTTTATCAGGTTGAAAATCGTCCTGACACGCGGACGTCTTATACTCCCTTTTGCATGATAAATATTTCTGACTGTCTTAATTTTATTCTCTTTATTCATCTACTCAATAAATCCCTATAAAAACAATAATACAAAATGTTGGCATAATGCTCTCTAAATTAGATGTTTCCTGTATTGGATGCACAGTCCCTACAAAATGTTAATCTACAATCAACAACAGACCGTATTATTAAGGCGTATGATTAGAAATCTAACTGTAACCGATACTGTGGTCCTTAGGTTGATGTGCACGAAAGTGTTCTGCGTGCCGACGTCACGCAAGATAAGTCGGGCGGAGCGGAAGACTGAACCCAACGTTGACGGAAACTCGAGGAGTGGTTCCAAGCCGCTTAACGTGCCGTTGCTGAGGGAAGAGGGGGTGTCGCTGAGCTTCTCTCTAGATAGAGGCGACTCGGGTAAGTTTGCTTCACTCTGGTCCTTAGGTTGATGTGCACGAAAGTGTTCTGCGTGCCGACGTCACGCAAGATAAGTCGGGCGGAGCGGAAGACTGAACCCAACGTTGACGGAAACTCGAGGAGCGGTTCCAAGCCGCTTAACGTGCCGTTGCTGAGGGAAGAGGGGGTGTCGCTGAGTTTCTCTCTAGATAGAGGCGACTCGGGTAAGTTTGCTTCACTCTGGTCCTTAGGTTGATGTGCACGAAAGTGTTCTGCGTGCCGACGTCACGCATGATAAGTCGGGCGGAGCGGCAGACTGAACCCAACGTTGACGGAAACTCGAGCAGCGGTTCCAAGCCGCTGAACGTGCCGTTGCTGAGGGAAGAGGGGGTGTCGCTGAGCTTCTCTCTAGATAGAGGCGACTCGGGTAAGTTTGCTTCACTCTGGTCCTTAGGTTGATGTGCACGAAAGTGTTCTGCGTGCCGACGTCACGCAAGATAAGTCGGGCGGAGCGGAAGACTGAACCCAACGTTGACGGAAACTCGAGGAGCGGTTCCAAGCCGCTTAACGTGCCGTTGCTGAGGGAAGAGGGGGTGTCGCTGAGTTTCTCTCTAGATAGAGGCGACTCTGGTAAGTTTCAATGTGAAGCTAAACGCGGTAGAATGAATGTCAATTTTAACATTATTAAAATGACCATCATCTCTGACTATCGGAGTTATCTAGTTGTGAACACATAGTTAAGCCGCGTCATATCGTAACACGCTTTTGGAAAGTTAACAGCTCAAAATAGATCAACAAATTGGTCAAAATAAATTCTTAAACTACTTTACAAGCAGTTCAAGCTCATGGCGCCTCTGGTGGCTAGCCATTGCAGCGGCAGCCGTCAAAGAATCTTTCATTTTTAGCTAATAACTCAATTTGATCAGGGTCTTTAGGAAGTTAGATAATAGTATTTGGTTTTTACGTTTAGGTTTCTGCGGAGATCTGTCGCCGTACAGCAGTGTAGGCTCAACCTGTGACTACTTCTCCATGTTCGACCTCTGTGACGGGAACAACTCTCAAGATGACATCTATCAGTTTCACTGTAAGTGTTTCAACAACCATCTTTTTAGTAACTAGTTGGATTTGGGCTGGGTTAATATTGTGTTAGTATTGGTGGCGCGTGCTCTTGATTTGGCCGGTAGCCTGTTACTATGATGCCAAACTGACAGTTTGCCCCTGTCTACTCGATTTAGCCCTACGCTATTTTATTGTTATTATCAAGCTATGGTATTTATTGCCTTCATTGTTCAGTTGTGATAACGCGTGAAACGTAGTGTCTAGTTTTTTCGTCCTACTATCTAAACAAACACGTAATCGTGGTTTTATCTTGTGCCCTGTTGACATCATCTTTTTTTAACTACTTTCCTAGGAAAGTGCGAGATGTTGAAAGAAACAGTTATAAATCGGTTCGGGCACAAATGTATGGTCTTGGACCAAATAGATATAAATAGCAAATCAGTTTAAAGGTATATTCTCATGGAACACGAATAACTATGGCGCCTGTCTTTATTTGTAGTCCGATCGGAATACGTATACCTTGAATATTCGATCATTTTGTTATTATTTTTGATATATTTCTCAAATGATTGAACAGATTATAATGATTTAAATCTTAAATGAACAAGTTTTATATGTCTTGTAGCAATAATTAAGTCTATCTTTGTAGTGTAAAATAATCATTCCTCATAAGTTAATTAACGATTCTAATAATTATCCTCTCAATTGAATCGTGCAAGAAATGATACTTGTTAAGATATTCTTCTCTGACAGTCCACGTGTTTCCCTCTAGCACCGCCTGGTCGTAAGTTGAGCACGTCTAGCAACGGGAGCTGGCAACGTAGAACCTTCCAGAACATGGCGACCAGGTTCGACCTCGGCAACCAGAGCCCCAACCTTCTGAGCGTGCCGACTGCACTTAGCAACACCACCAGTAGTGATTCACAGGTATGTGATATTGTCAGAGTTTTTTCCTTTATAGCCCTATTGAGCCCTCCAACAATTCGCACAGAGCCCGCGTGTTGGGGTATGGCTCATTCCTCCTCATAGTTGAGGTGAGCCATGTGCTCAGCAGTGGGACGTATATAGGCCGTTTATGTAAGTCATGTTAGCCCTATTGAAATTGATAATATTAGTATCAGGAGCTGGTATGGTGCTTCAAAATACTTAGCCTATCACTGTGGGTTTAAAAACTTCGGCAACCTACACATTGAAGCCTTATGAGTGCGCGTCAGTGAAACGCGCGATCCACCGCTATTAGTTACTACCTACTATCGCTACTATATTGCTACTGTACAGCTGCTGCATCACAACTGCTTCGGTGCCAAATTCGTTGGTGGTAGATAACGACATATGGTATCAGGGCCGTAACGAGTTAATAACCTGGTGCAACTGCGTCCCAGCAAAGTGCCCTTCTTATACTTTCTGCGCCTCCTAAAGGTTCTGTTCACCGTTGGGCTGCCTGCCCCCTAGTTCCGGCACTGGATAGTATATCAAATAGCTTTGTCGAAATGTAATTAAAAATACTCGGAAGACATTAAGCACTTAACATAAGCGTAGCAAGGTTTATTTATGTACGTTATCTCTCTTATTAGGGCAAGGCGCGTGACGCCGGCGCATCACATGAGTGTCCGATCGGCTATCGAGTCATGTGAGCCATTATCAGGACACTGACAGGCAAATTACGGTGATTACACACTGATTACGACGTTCGACAATGTCACTTGATTACAGCGGGTGCAGTTTGTTGTGTTATGCGGCCATTGTTGATCAACAACAGATTGGAGCGATCTGGCTTTGAGAAGGGAAAAACGAATTCTAAAAAACGGATACTGATTTATTTTCTGTTTTAACTCCAAAATACGTGTCATTAGGTCGTAGGTTCTATAGACTCATGTGGTCGACTTACCTGCGCTTCAGGCTAAACTGTTTGCTGCTGCCTTTCTGGTCCGCACCGCTAGGGAGTGGAACGCTTTCCCTCTGTCTGTGTTTCCGGATACACATTCGCACAACCTTGGTGTCTTTAAGGAGTGAATAGGCATTCTCTAAGTAAGCGTGTTCACCATTAGGCGAGACTGAGGTCACAAGCAAACCTGTTGGAAAATAACCATCTCCTTTTTTCGGTTAAGAAAAGGTGGCGTTTAAAATTACATGTATTGGATGTGCAGTGCACCAAAGAGGGTGGGTGTATTATAAAAAAAGATCAGCCAAACCATTTAGGTATTTCGCTTGTACGAGTATTACAAAAATCTAATAGGAAACATAGTTTTGTTGTAGATACCAAACACAGTTCGCAAGTTACACATAAAAAGTAGGTATTTTTATGTGTCACTGAAAAAACGAAACCCGCATATCTATTCAGTGTTTTAAAAAAATCTAAATGTACGCTGGAAAAACCTAATGTTTTTTGTGCTCTGTTTGTCACTCCGAAAAGAGAAAGACAATCAGTAAGAAAAACATTTGTCAAAACTAGAAAAAATAAAAATATTCAGGTTTGTTGCCTGTAACTGTGAGTTTAAGTATTTAATTTGTTTTTTCTCCAGTGAGTTCTTCCCAAAGTAAAAAGAATACATGACGTAGTTAGTGCAACGGTCTCGTAGGTAGGAACGAAAAGCTAAGGGCAATTGTAAGTACACCGTTCAAGGTGAGATGCAGGCGTGGGAGGAAGAGTGCGTCAATGTATCTTTCGACGAACTCCGATTTGCTATTGTCTGTTTTTACTTTTTTTACCTGAACCTGTCTATAACTTGACCTTTCACCGATCCTAACTGTTCATAGCTATCTAAGACACACGTCTTAAAATATAAAACAATGCATAAAAAACAGACTAGGTCATCTACATAAATGTAAGTTACAACACTTCTGACTCGACAACTGCTGAACTGATTTTTATAGTTTTAATTAGTTGGATTTATCTTGAAATTTGTGCTTCCTCCTGCCAATAGTTCCAAACAAGAAACCAGCTCGTCCCGCCATCACATTTTCGGCCTACCGAGGACGCTTTAGTTCTCAGACACAGACTGGTAGTCTATATCTTTAGGCACCCACTTTATGTATGTTTTTATAAGAGATTGTTATGCACAAAACAATTACAGATTAAATATCTACACTGTTAATCATACAGTTAGTGCTCTGAAAATTGCGACAAATAAGGCATTGAAAAAGAGATCTTTAAACTAGGATATGGCTTTATCTTGGAGAACTAATTTTGATTTTTGCATATACATGTAAGCTTATTTATAAAAAAATCTAATACAGTTTCACAACCACGGCCCTATTCAATAAAACTGACAATCCGACAATTATGTCAAAAAGTGACATAATTGTAGAATTGTCGCGCTTAGGCTGTTCAATAAAATTGACAAATATGTCGAAAACCGACAGGTGAAATCCTGACAAATTTGTAGGAAAAATAGCGTTCAATAAAACTCGACATATGTCGAAAACCCACAGTAATTATTTTCTGCAATTGTCGGTGACAATTGTCAGTGACAACTGTCGGATTGTCGTGACAAATATGTCGACTGAACTGTTTGCAAAAAGGGAATTTTGATTGTTGAAGCTAATTAGGGATAAGTAGTAATTTAGTTTTGCCACAATGAGAATTAATCAGTCTCTAGTGCAACTCGTATGTAAAATAGAAATGAACAAAAAATACCTATTTTGGGACTAATATACCAAAATAAAAATATACTCTTGGTAAGTTTAATAAGGTTTAGTTTTTTTAACTAGTTTATCTATCAGTCAGGAATTCTGATTTTATTTATTTAGACAGACAGATACATAAACAACTTCAAACAAAGGAATTATCACTTAGATTGTTGGTACACTGACTTGGTATCAGTACAAACTAAATATTATAATATTAAGAAAAAAAACACTTATTTACACCTTACAACTTCAAAAAAGGTATCGCGACAGAGGGTCAAGGCACCTGTCAGAATTATCTGACAATTCTACAAATATGTCGGATTGTCGCGACAATTTTGTGTTTAATAAAGCAGATTTGACAAGTTTTTCACGACAAATTGTCACCTGTCGCGTAAAAAGTTTTATTGAACGCAAATATGTCGAATTGTCGCGACAATCTGACATATTTGTAAATTTTCCACCATGACAAATATGTCGCCTATCGGTTTTATTGAACAGAAAAATTTTAGAATTGTCACTTCTTGACATATGTCGAATTGTCGGATTGTCAGCTTTATTGAATAGGGGCCAGGTGTTAAATGATAATTACCAGTAGTTCTCCACAACACAATATGTTTCTTTGTGGATATTTAGCACCTAAATGAAACGCCGCTTGTTATTCAAGGTTGCTAGTAATTAGTAAATAATGATTTCTAAACATTAGATATCTATGACAATTAACGATCTTCGTGATTTACTGATGAAACTAAAGTATGCCAATACGGATGTTGACACCGTTCGTCGTGATTACCTGCTTCTTGTTATAATAATATGTTTCAATCAAAGAGAGAGTCGTCGTGACTTAGTGGTTAAGCACTATAGCTCGAAGCCCGAGGGCAAGTCCATACATCGTTGTGACTGACTCCCCGGTGATGAAAAACACCGATTTAAAACTCATCGTCGTTTAAGTTCTAACACCACGTATGTCATTTTTAGTAACTTTTCAGGAGAGCCAAAAAACAGAATTGACTTAGGTTCTGTTTCCAAAGGATATTGGCTATCATGCTGTTACTTTTTCGTCATTTTAAGGGATTCTATGGGTCGTACCTGGATTCTGATTGTACTAAACGACGCGTTTCAGATGCTTTAGCGAATGGCATCAAAATGTCAAAACCGCCAAAAAATAAGAACTTAAACGACGTCATGATAACGGCCGTAGGCTCTCCCTTCATTAGGTTAATATTCGCTTCTTATGGTCCGTATGTTATGTTATGTCGACCTTTAAGACAATATACAGATTGAAACTGTATGAAATGAATCATTTTAAAAAGGCGTTCGTCTTTATTTTGGAGGTTTAATAACAAAATGAAACATCGAATAATTTAATTGAGTTATGAAATGAGCGCAAAAAATTATCTTGGCAAAAAAAAACATCTAGCGTGTACTCATTAGTACCGATGTACCCGCCTATCTTTGTCTTGACGTTTCCCGCCCTAAAGAAGAAACCTTATCATAAAAGCAAAGTGTAACTAACATTGTTTGCCTGTCACGTCCGTTTGTTAGAAAAACATAGTTTCATATTTTTAGACACTACTCTTAAAACTTGAAATGTTTAAATGAAAAAGCATATCAAATTACCAACAATGCTAAAATTATTTATTAGGTCATCATGCCTGATAAAAAATGTTGCGACGTAGCAACTGTTTTTCGCAGTGCAACTGTACTTGTGTATGTAAATAAATAATATACTTTAGAAAGTACTGTGTAAAAATCAGTACAGTCGTTGGCCACTTCAATAAAACTATGGCTTCTGACGGATAGCGAGTAAAACTGTTCGGATTGTAGGACGGGTGTACGGTTACTGATAATCCTTGCTGTCTGATATTATCAAGCTGCCCTAAGGCCTTCGACATCTGCTCCGAAATTAAATTAAGATTATTTATTAATGTTTACCAAGGCCTATGAAGCCTTTACTTTATAATTGGAATCGAGTCAGTACCTACTAAATTTGTAGACTCCCGGACTGTCTTTTGTCGATTTTTCATTTTAAAAATATTTTTTCAATATCCGAGGCATAAAACAAACAAAAAAAAAAGGGCACGAAAATCGGTCCAGCAGTTCTCGAGTTGCTGGAACAAACCGACTTTGTTTTATAAATACAGATTATTTTTACATTTCCAATTGGTACAGGTATTCAGCAGCAGTTCTGGCGGGAGTGGCACCAGCGACAGCCTCTTCAGCGCGGCCTCTACTCCGCACAAGAAGAACAAACTCGGTCTCGCGTTGCTCCTAACTGTCACTGATTCAGCTGAGATGTAAGTCCGCCTTCGAAAATAGAAGCAAATCTGTCTGAACGCTTTCAAATTTGTGCTGACAAATCAACAACAGACGAATACAGTTCAAAGATGTTCCTAACTCAATTTGACAATGAATTCTGTCGTGATGACAAACGACATTTTCGCCATACAAAACTAAAAGCAAGTATAATGGATAGGCATAGAAAAAGCGAGTTCGCTGCCTTTGACTTAGGTTGCGGTCTAAGTCATAAGGAATTTACGATTTGAAGGGAAAACTGACTTTTCAGAATACTTGTCATGTACAGTCTGATCCGACAATATTTTACTTCAAATGTTGAGCGATCTAGCTATCCTAACTCAGCAAGGTAACGCCATACATAAGTCTATCATTGTAAATCTCTTCACCGATTCCTATATCTTTCATCAATAGTATATTTAAATAGGACTAGCAGCCGCCCGCGACTTCGTCCGCGTGGACTTATCTGTATGTGAAAAAAGATTTTCCCGCTTTTCTGTTGAAATCTTCCTGAATTTTCTTTACTATAAACCTCACGGAGCCCGGGACCTTTCCAACGAATGCCAAACCGAGGAAATCGGTTGGTGCGTTCTGGAGTTATAGCGTCAGGAAGGAAAACCCGACTAATTTTTATATAGTAGATAATCAATACCACGCTACGTTATTTAGCGTTGGTCCATACTTATTGTTATTTGTAAAGTGACCATTTTGCGTGGATTAACCTAAATGTAAAGTAAGACGGACCAATACAGGTTCCTGAATGTATCCTGTTACCATTTGGGATAAAGTCGTTGTTTCTTTATAAGTTTACTATAGCTTTCGAAATAACACATGGCACAACTGCCTCTTGCCCTGTAGGATCAGCTATCCTATCAGTTTCAACTTAGCGAGAATGATGTTGCAATAAGGTCCAATTTGCAGGGACGTAGTGCGGAAGTGCGTGGAGCATTCCCCAGAATGATGTTGCAATAAGGTCCAATTTGCAGCGACGTAGTGCGGAAGTGCGTGGAGCATTCCCCAGAATGATGTTGCAATAAGGTCCAATTTGCAGGGACGTAGTGCGGAAGTGCGTGGAGCATTCCCCAGAATGATGTTGCAATAAGGTCCAATTTGCAGGGACGTAGTGCGGAAGTGCGTGGAGCATTCCCCAGAATGATGTTGCAATAAGGTCCAATTTGCAGGGACGTAGTGCGGAAGTGCGTGGAGCATTCCCCAGAATGATGTTGCAATAAGGTCCAATTTGCAGGGACGTAGTGCGGAAGTGCGTGGTGCATTCCCCAGAATGATGTTGCAATAAGGTCCAATTTGCAGGGACGTAGTGCGGAAGTGCGTGGAGCATTCCCCAGAATGATGTTGCAATAAGGTCCAATTTGCAGGGACGTAGTGCGGAAGTGCGTGGAGCATTCCCCAGAATGATGTTGCAATAAGGTCCAATTTGCAGGGAAGTAGTGCGGAAGTGCGTGGAGCATTCCCCGCAGTTGCAGGCGCTGGTCTGCCGGCTGCGGCTGGCGACGCTGACGGCGGGGGCGGGCGGGGGGTTCGTCTCCACGCTGTATAAGGCTTCCTCCGATGCTG
Organism: Udea ferrugalis; assembly: GCA_950022985.1. NCBI lineage: Eukaryota > Metazoa > Arthropoda > Insecta > Lepidoptera > Crambidae > Udea > Udea ferrugalis. The sequence continues at coordinate 5,374,884 of OX465521.1, forward strand.
CTAGGTGGTAAGTTAACACTTAGGGTGTGATTCCCCGAGCGATGTTATGTCGCCGAACTATATAACTTCCAGTTTCGTACTGTACACGCTAGGGCTTTCAAATTAATACCAATAGAAATCTGTCATTTCCACGGAATGTATGTTATTTAAAAAGTAGTTATAGATATTCCGTGGATAATATGGGGCGACCAAAAATTCGCTCGGCTACTATCGACGGGAGAACATAGATGGAAATACAATTATTCGGCCACTCTACCAGTGACTGGTTAAATCTTTCACTGTACTGGGTTTAGTAAACCATGATGTTAACGGCATAGGAGTGAAATGCCAAGTAGTTTTTTTTATGACATTACAAAGTCGACCTTTTTAAAAACCTTATAATGTGCCTATAAGGTTTTTAAACCACCACTCAAAATCAGTTGAGATTATCGCAAATGCCCCCTCCACAAAAATCATAAAAATGGTTAGCAATCTGCTAATGTTTAGCTTTTATGTGGGAATTAATGTTTTTTTTGGCTGAGAAAGTTCAACAAATCTTGTAGGAGTCTCGTGTTCAAAACTAAAGACGTTCATATGACATGTCACCACGTCTTTTGGTCCACGCCCAAGTCATTGTCGTGTGAAAGGAAAAAGCTTACATTGAAACAAATGACGTATCTCACTCGCCTCATCTCACGTGACTCACATCTCGACGTAAGATCATTCGACACTCGCACGTGTTCGTACGTAAATAAATACAGTATGTACCTGTAAGAACTGGATAGCTCAGGGTATTTCCTGCTATTATGGACTGAAGTCTTAGGAACGGTTTAACGTCGATATCTGACGGTAAATTAAGATTAGATTTAGCTGCGTTTTCAGTATAATTTTCTTATCTTTTCATTATTGAATCTAAATTTCGTAACTTTTTATCGCTGTGACTGTTTACTGCACCATAAAGCATATCTTATCTTAAAGTTTATGTAAGCCATTAAAACGAGATTTTAGACTAGAAAAAGACTGATGAATAATATTATCAAATTTTTAGCCGTTAGCTAAGATATAGAAGAATTGTAAGATAGTTTTCACGAAAGTATTATTTCATGAAAGCGAATTTTCACATCGTAGTATTTTATTTGTACCTTGTTGTCCAGGCTATCAGACCTGATGTACGGTCCGCGGCTGCAGCCAGTGTGGCTGAGCCTGGTCACCAGCGAACCCCGCGCTGCCTCCGCTGGGGCTGAAAGCCTGATGGCAGACCTGTGTTCTGTGCTGTCCGTCGGCGACACCAAACATACCAACTTGTAAGTGTATATATAAGCTATTTAAATATATAATAATAATTATAATAAAATAATTATTCATTAAACAAATCTAAAAAAAATTAAAATAATATTTATTTGAAAAAAAATATAAAATATTGAATATTTTTTAAAACTATAAATATACCTGACTTTCAACTACATAGTTTTTTAATGATCTCTGAATATAATTTAATCAGCTGACTGTTTATTTAAATGGATTTTCAGTCTAATTCTTAACCTCTTTTGAACATTTCCAAGGTTTGCAAAACAACAGCCTGTATCTATAAGCCTCATTTATGTCCATAAAAGTACATATACGGTACAATGTACCATGTCTCAATCTTGTTGTTTCCTGTCAAATCAGTCTATGAGAGACAGGAGTTATTGATCTGGTCACTCACGCTTGATAATTTATAACGGCGCTATATTTAGAACTGGAAAGTTCTAAAGCCAATATTTCACGAATAAACGTCAAACGGATAAGTATCTACAATCGCTTTAAACGATTGAATCTGAGATTAATTATTAAAAAAACAGTGTTCAATTAAGCATCAGTTGTTAATTACCGTCGTAAAAATAATCTAAATTAGTCTAAAAAGCACGTGATAGAGCGATAAAATTTCTTACAGCTGCGTCAATTTTGTTACTCGTCTCGACAACCTTAACTCTATTGATATAAAGTTTGGAATTGTTCAGCGATTCATCCGTGGATCGCATCTATTTATGAAGTGCTTTATGGCTGCTTAGATAACCGTATTGAAGTCATGTGAGTTTAAGGGAAAGCCAGGTTATGAGGATGTCGTAGTTGTTATTGTACGCGGCAGTGACATTATGGAAACTAGAGCAGATAACAGAATACGAAGTCACATGGAGGCGCGAAATAGAATCAATTACCCACTTAGCAAGCGGAATTGAAGAACGACGTAGCTTAGAATAAAGTGTGCAGGCCAAATGAAATATCAACTGTTCAGTCTAAAAACCAGCGCTAGGCTTTGAACGTTTAGTGCTTCTATGTTCTTAACATCTTTATCACATTTTCAAACTAATTTTCATGTCCATCAATTATTGCTATGGCTGTTTCTTGTTTTGACTTCCGTTTGAAATACAAAGAGCTATAAACCATTTAACTTGTCAGCTTTCCTCCCATTTGAAACGTAAATGATATATTTTATATACTACGCTATAGAAATCTGACGACAGGCAAAACACACAGATTGCCGAGAGAGGTTAGGCAACAAGATTCCTGTAGTATGCTAAGATTGGTACTCTTTCAAAAATCCGGAACTATTATATGCCATTTTTCAGAACACATCCTTTGTGACTTTGCCCAGCAACGAAAAAGATATAGTACAATTGAGATTTCCAGAAGCGTCTCTTGCTTATCATTGTTATATTTCTTATCATTGTTTTAACTTGAACAGGAGTTATCTTGGTAAATATATACAATAACAATGTTAAGTGACGTCATCGTGCTCGTGACTCATTTAAAGTGATTTCCTTATCACAATGAATACTATGTTACTTTTTAGATTATAACTAGACACTAGGATAGGATAGAAACATTGATTAACAACACAAATAGTGATTTTCACGTTATTATCCCATGTTAATGATGGCGTCGCGTCGTAGCCCAGTAGTTAAGTAACCATTTTTTGGACTTTGTGTGGCTACACAGGCCAATCTGGAAGAAAAACTACTTTGTCTTCATTTATTTAATAAGTAATTTGGCTTAATCTGCGGTGACGGGATTAAAAGGCTGCGTCTCCACCACGAATCCGTTGCAAGGAACAAATAGAATCCCCCTATTTACCTAGCTTCGCTCAATGAAGCGACTCTATTGGTTCATAAAAACACATTCCTTGCTACGCATCTCTGGTGAAAACACAGCCTATAACACCACAAATACCAAGCAACCCGGTTAAAGTAGCGTAGTGTGGGCTACTGAATGCTCCAGTCACCATGTCGGCAACGGTCAGCGTGCCTCTGCCCACCACGTTTGGGATACACTTGTTAGCTTGCGTAACATAAACACGCATAATAATTGGATTACACACGGAGATGCATGAAAATTGAATAAAATCTAATATTGCTTAATTTTTCTAAAAACTTACATAGTAAATAAAATGTAATCCATTCAAGCTTCCCCTCAAGAGCTATTGTTTGATAATGAAAGCGATCGATCTTGCCAAAGAATGAGCATAAACACAAACCGAATCCTGGAACACGCCCAATGATCCCGGGAAATTTATGACGGCTAGAAGAATTTGTGTGTTAGTAAGACAATTGTCTAATTCCGAGTTAGTTTTTGATAGACATTACGCATTATCGGGCTTTCCCAGCACAACTCTACTCAAACTCAACTGCAAGGCATGTTCGTCATAATTATCATGTTGACTGTTACAAGTGCATGTTATGAAAATTCAGTAAATACTAATTCACAGTACACACATTCTAAAACTTTGTCAAATCAAATAAAAACAAAACTCCTAAGCTGTCATAATTTTTTTAGGAACGTGCAGGGTTTTTTTTCATAAAGCTTCTTAGTGAAACTATAGTAACCTACGTCGGATACTTGAAGTTTTCGCTATAGGACACAAAAGTGTGTAAATCAGCAAAGCAAAGCATACATCACCAGTTCATGAAACACACAAAAAAGAGAGTGGCGTGTCCGTCAGAAACTCTTTAGGCAGTTTAACAAAGTACATTATTTGTACGTTTTGGCTCAGTATTCATCTGCTCATTGTAAAATACATACTTGTAGAAAGAAATGTGACAGTTTCTTCCGCTCAAAGGTCATTGTATTTTTGGAGATTGCTCGACACAATGGAAATTGTGTATTCTTAGGTTTTCTTTCGAATGTCGCTTTTTAAAAACTTTTATTTTACCTAAAACTATCTTAATAACATTTGTTTTAAATTTGTTGATTAATATGGCTACAGACTGACAATCCGACGAAAAATAAAATATATCTGAGTCTAAACTAGGTAATAGTCAGGGTGAATAAAACAAGTATACTTTACTGTATTACTCATTATGTGCCCTGATTTTTGTGTCATAAAATGATAAATGAATACATTGTAACCGTAGATGGCTTGTTTCCGACCAGGATAAATGAATCTAATTTCTCCTTCTCTGTATATGAAATCTGTAAAAAGATGTATCTATGGGTGCACAGATTGGCGCTTATAGTACAAGCTTTTCTTATTTTGTGGTCTGACATAGGCGGAGTTCTCAATGTTATACTCCAACTGGATTGAGCCATACTCCAACACGCGGGCTTAGTGCGGATTGTTGGAGGGGTGTAAGGTTAGTGAGCAACCTTAATGTCAGATGTTATCAAACCGCCCTAAAGCCTCCGACTAGGCTTAACGACTGACATCTAACGACATCAGCCGGAACCAACTGCTTAACGTGCCTTCCGAAGCACGGAGATGCCCGAATTACACATCACTAAATTTCGGTCGGGGTGGTCACCCATCCCATTTCCGACCCGGCGTGTGTTGCTTTACAACAGCGATCGTCGCCGATCGCTGTCACAACTGCGCCACGGGCACCTCATTTTAGTAGTATCCATACTAAATCATTATTATTAGAATTCAAATGCTTTGTTTTCTGAATAAAAAACTAGTTCTACCCGGAAATAATGACAGAACGGTCTTTTTGAAAAACGGCGAAAAATCAAAGCTTATCTCGAATTATTGCCAAAAGATATAAATCTGCGCGCGCCGTTGTATTTATTACCGGTTATTTTTGTGTCTTGTTTACTCTCGCCTCACGTGATTTTTCTATATTTGAATGAACTGACGTTTACAAATTGCCTCTAGTTGTTGTATAACTGAACCGTGGGCAGAGCAAATGTGAATTTAATTTGTTATTTTAAACAGCGGTTTTTCTAAGTGGCATTAATTAAAACTGTTTTAAATATTTAAGCACTCTTTAGACGTGGATAGATAAGGTATTTTGCGTTTTAGTTTTTCTTAAGAATTACGGGAACTGTTTAGTTTTCTGTCTGTCTTGAATGTTTATAAGCTTGTCTATCGGACTCCTACGAAACTATAAACTCAGTTTAAATATTTTGGACTGTCAAGCGCAACACTAGATTTCATAGCGTCACCATGTAGTATGTATGCAAAATGAGAACGGCTTCATTGTTTTGGCTGTTGTTGACTATACCAAGCAAGGCTATGATGACCAGTACAGTACTTACGTCCGACGGCTGTTCAGACTCGAAGGGTCGTGATGTCGATTCCCGCACCAGCACAAATATGTTTTAATGAATTTGCACTGGGTCTGGATGTTTGTGGTGACTTAAATGTTACTAATTTCCGTCATATAAGGAAAAGACTTACTTATGTTGTTACATTCATCATACACTAATATCTTCTATCTTTCGTTGCAGTTTCGTTAGTACGCTCCTGACCCACGTGCTAACATACCACCTCGGCTGGGTGACCACCGTTAGTCCGTACGACACCGTGGACCCCCCCGCGCGGCCCGAGGAGCCCCCCGAGTCCCGCCACCCCTACAACGCTCTCTGGGCGCAGCTCAGCGACCTCTGCGGCAGCATCGGCTACCCCCCCAGGGCCGCCAGGACCCTCGTCACCGGCTCCACCAACACACAGTTCGTTAACAGACTCCTTCTCGTCCTAACCTACTTCATCCGCTGCGGTGACGTCACAAGAAACGACTTCCAATTCGAAAAATGTGACATCACTGAAACCGTCGTCGATGTGAAACCTCCAGTCAGCACCGGCCTCAAAAGAACGGCCACTCGTGCGTATAAACTAGGAGACGAATCAAAGGACATTCTGAATGTGCCCTCAGTCAATACTCATAATAGTGTTAGTAGTGTCAGCACGCTAGCGGGTAGCGACGTCAGCATCAAAAAGTCGTCGACACTCGCCAATCTTAGTCAAAAGCTCTCTACTGATTCCGTGTTGTCGGCTAATGAAAATACGTGCGAAGATACTACTAAAGTCGCGGCTAGTGCAAAGTCAGAGAAGCCGATGACGAGTCAGCTGAGACGAAATCCCACCGTTATGATGACGCTCAAATCGCCGTCCGACTCTAGTCTATTTTCTTCTGTATCAGAAGAATCCGAACAGGAGCAGAATGTAGTTTTCGTTCTGGGCGAAGACGAGAAACTGATCGGTTTGAAAAACAAGTCTATCGGTGGAAAGAGCGTCAAAAAGTCCACGAAAGGTCCCGAAGCTCCCGAGACTCCGCTCGAAGTCTCCGAAAAGACTGACGTGTGTAAAGAGAAGTGCGAGCGAGACGACACGTGTAAAGAAAAGTGCGAGCGAGACGACGCGTGTAAAGAAAAGTGCGAGCGAGACGCCGAGAGCCCGTCGCGCTGCTGCGGGCAAACGCTTCAACATTCCAAACCAATAAAACATTCCGGTTTTAAGTTCGAGTTCGATAAGTACCCTCAAATAGTCACTAATTATATGAAGAGCAAAAACTTAGAGATACTAGATAGGCACTATATAGGGAAACCGGGGAATTTGAAGTTGGACAACTACCAGTTCGATCCGACTGTGGTGCCGCCTATTCAGGAGGAGCGTTGCGAGGCATGTTATAAGTGTCAAATGGAGTCGATGTTGCAGACGCCGACGAATGCTTCGGAGATGGAGTATATGAATGACATGCCTTCGTTAGTTGAGCCTCAGTACGCTAAAGAGACGGTGGTGGACAGGGTTGAAAGGGAGGTATCGCCGAAAACGTTCGTGCGGAAGCGGAAGGAGAATACAGTTGTTGTGAACGTGAGTGCAGAGGGGAAGAGTGAGATGGGTGTAGGGCGAGAGGGAGTGGGAGATAGAGTAAAAAAGGGCGAGGAAGATAGAGTTAAAGAAGGAGAAGGAGATAGAACGAAGGGTGTGAAGCGAGTGGTGGAGTTGCCGGCGGCGCGGCTGGCGTGCGGCGGGACGGCGGAAAGGGCGGGGTTCGACGCCTCGCTGCTGGGCGGGGTCACCGACCATTATGTACCTGATTTAGTATTACAAGGTTAGTTGAGTTTTTTTTCAAAGACATTTCGATAGATAGGAGCCGGAATTTGAACCCTTTAAGGCTACCATGGCTCAGTTTATCACAAAAAAATATATGAAAAAATGATACACAGCTTAATACATAATAACCCACCTACACTGCACTTTTGAAAAAAAGAGTGTAAATAAGTTTCAATTTTTCACCAAAGAAAAATCCATTTGTTTTTTATTTCTACTAAATGCTATTATCGTGTTGTACAATGCAATGATATACAACTCTTTATATGTAGGAACCATTGCAAAGTGTGAGACCTGGGAGGGCGAGTTGCGGAGGGATTTAGACTTGACGTCATATCTGAATAAGTCGCTCGATTCGCCGCTGCAAGCCATCGCTATCATAGGAGATACTACCAACTGGTAAGGTTCATTTCTATAAAACGTTTTAGAATGTACGAGCAATTGTTTAAGCCAGGTACGAAACCACATTTTCATTGCACTGAAACCTGAGTAAAAATGAGTTCTTATTCAGCTTATTTGAGAATTTAACGGCCGGAACCAAAAGTGTTTCTCGCTCAATTCGGATCCTACCTTGAAAACTTGCCTCATGTATCAAACTCCTATAAAATAAGCCAGACTTATAGACTGTAGATCGAAATTTGACTCATAATATTGTAGCATTCAGGTGATTGCTTTTTATATTCGTATTTTTCTTATCTAAACTGCACTGTTTTTGTGACACCCAACTTTCAATTATGTAATAATATTTTCAGTTGATTGAATACAAACTTTTAGGAATTTGAAAACATTTTTATTATAGTTCGCACGCCGAATGATGATCCCTATGACGTTTCAACTGACAATTGTTTTAGTGATTTCAAACAATTTCGATAAAATATAATTTTTTAGGCAAATGTCATGTCATTCAACATAAAAAGTAATTTCTATCTATTTTGAAAAAAAGATTAGGTACGCGCATTGATGGACATAAAACACTAGATAAAAAAGTAACAGTCTTATTTTACTATTCTTTAATTTTTATTAAAATTGTATAATTTGAATACAACGAAAAGTGGTCGAAAGAACGAAGAAAGTTTATTTACAAGACTGGGATCGAGATTTACCTACAATACGACAATATCATTGACCAACCGCTAATATTAAACGTCACCGATAGCTGCATTACAGACTTAGATTTTGAAGACCCGCTTGACCCTGTATCAGATTCAGATTTATAAAATTCAATACAAACTCAAAGCATTTTTTAAATTTTTCCAACAAATTATCGATATTTTGTTTATCGATGTGTCCCTTCTTAGTCGATAACAGCTTGACGACGTAACTTTTTCCGCACGTTCCATGTACATTTGCATTGAGTTTTTTGCCATTATTTACGAACATTACGTAATAATTTCTTAATATTCATTTTTATAATTTGCAAATGTATACAATTATGATTTTTTCGATTTCTTAATGGACCTCTAAAGGATTTGTTGTCACAGGACGTCAGTACAATGTTAAGCGCTAGCGAACTGTCATAGGGATCATCATTCGGCGTGTGTAGTATAGTTTGGGGGTATGTTTTTATTTTGTCACATTTAAAATATTTGTCTAAAAAAAATACTACCTATACCATATGTGATTCGATAGTCGATGATTAAGAACGTTTGGTCCGAAATCTACGGGTGCGGTCCGTATTGAGTCAAAAGTGATGAAAGCACGCTCACACGCGACAAATTGTAAGAGCGTGAGCGACGTGAGCGCGCTATTATCACTTCTGACTCAAAACAGACCGCACTATACGAGTCTTGCTTTTTTGTGTGTTGAATCTATGTGTTTCTAATTATTCGTAATAATTGTAGGGAAGTGCGAGTGTTGGGGCGTGAATGCGGATCGAGCGGCCTGTCTCCGCTGGTGGGCAGCATGTTAGACGCCTTGCCGGCCATGCGGCGCGCGCGGGTGCCGCCGCAACAAGTAAGTCATCGAATAGTAACTTGAGCTAACTTCTTACATTCTACAGATTGAATTACAATGTCCAATGACACTGGCAGCTGTCAAAATCTATTTCTTAAATTAGTTGGACTGTACCTGGAACAATTATTGATCACATAACACATTTACTTTGTTCATCGCAGCATCAGCTGTATGTAATGTTAGAAATATAATAAATATCCATTATCTTAACATTAATGCAGAAAGCGCTTTCTAACTGCGAACTAAGCGAAGCTTGTACTATGGATACTGGATAACAAATAAACATACTTAAATTAAATACTTTATTTTTGTGAATACATAGGGACCTAATATACTCGGACATTAGAAATCGGCTTCGAGACTGGAAGCACAAAATTTTGAATTGCATTGCGGAGTGTGTACAGTACAACTGTATACACTCCACAATTCAATTCAAAATTTTGAGTCAAAGAATAATGAATAACGATCAAAGAATAACGATTTACACATTAAAATACGACATTATAATGTCTTCCTTCCCAGTGCCTAGCGTTCCTAGAAGGCAAGCTCCGCGAGCTCTGCGTGCTCTCCAAGACCCTAGCAGACATGCTGATGTGTGTCCCCCTGGTCTCCCTCGGCGCTCTAACATCGGCCCTGGACGTGGACGCCAGCGATGTGCCGTTACTCCTAGCAGTCGCTACTACACACACGCCTCAACTCGCTACTAGATACGGCATCACTTATAGGTAGTGAGTTATCGTCAGCCTTCAAGTTTACTGGACGCCCTACCCCATAGAATGGTACAAGCTCAAGCCTATCTGCATCCAACGCCTTTCCGCGAACTGCAACTGAAAGCACCAAAAATGACTTTTTGGCGCTTGGAGTGACATTCAAAGTCGTCAGATCGGTGACAAGTCAAAATAACATTCATATCAAATCAATGTGGACATAAGTATACCAGCCTCCCCACACTTCGCTTTTCAGTTTTGCGATGTTTCCACTTCAGCTAGGCTATACCTGAATTTATATCGATGTTATTACCGCATTGAAGCGGTAACGGGTATCCTGTTTAAAAAGTTCTCAGAACAGAAAAAAATATACGTTAACTGGAGAACCACATAGGAGGTCATAAAAATAAGGGTAAATGTAATTTTTCTGTGAGTTGCCAAGGGCACTTTTCACATTTTCTAATTCATCCATTTTTCAATCAACACTAAACTTGATACCCAAGTCCCGATGTCACAAATATTTTATTTCCGCATTATTGTTGTGTACGACAGAATAGTCTACAAAATGGTTAAATCCTAATTGCTGGCCTGTATTGGAATATATCATCGAATGCAAAGTGCTGAATGAAGCAGTTTGCAATAATTAAATAATACTTAAGTACAAGAGAGGTCACAGGTCAAGCTTAACGTTGTTGATGGAAAATGCCCTTTAGTATATGGGGATGAAATAGTTCGACCTGACCTTCTGTCCTGCTTATACATAAAACCTTTAAGTGGAGTAGTACCGATCTTCTAGGCGGCTCACAATAGGAAGCCCTTTTTTTCAATAGGAAGTGGGCTATAATTAGTAAATAATTTATCAGTATTTCAGCTGCCTATCAAAGTAATAAATAGGTTTAGTATTTAAATTGTACTGTAACAATTTTTAATCCCGTAAATGATGTTCATGATATTTAGTAATTTAGGCGAATAAATTCACATTTAATAATGTCAATGTTATTATCATCACAATTTGAGACTACAGAAAAATCATTTTATGATTATTTAAATATTATGTTATCCGATCTATATTAAGAATACAAATATTGTTATGTATCTTACGTGAAACTGTTGTAAGGATGAGCTTTTGTTGAAATAATATAATTATTTATAAATGTATAAATATAATTTAAGTCAGTCAATATTGTGTAACAATATGTTGTAAATTCTATATCATTAGCAGCTGAGCGGGCGAGAATCTGTGATTATTTAAATTAATAATATCTTTTTAAAGCTTGTAGGTATGATTGTGATAGTTCGGATAATATCGGGTTGAGATGTAACTGCTGACGGCTTTGAAAAGGCCTTTGTATTGTGATAGTCAATTCTGGGGTTTGCAAAATTGCCATATCTATTAAGGAACCAATTTGTATTAAAATCCTTTTTTTAAAAAGGTAATGTTTAAAAAGATAATGTTTAAAAACCAGAGAGTATGATAATCGAGTGTTAAAATCATTCGACAAGAATCTACAATCGATTATTGGTCAACACTATTGTAAACATCTCAGTCAATCAGGAACATTACATTCCAATAGAACGATTATACCAAACAACGAAGCTACGAGAGGTTACTATATTTTTCCTCGTGAGTCTAATATAATTTCGGAAAAACTTAGAAGCCAAAATACATAGAAAAAGGTAACACGATGATTATCAAATCTGATTTAGATTTAATAATCATAGTGTTACTTCTTTGAACATATTATCTAAAGATATAATTCTTAACGTGTTTTTTCCAAAACAGCTTGGCCGTAACAACGAAATTAATGCATGGAGTAGGATTCCTGATTTGTCAATTTTGTAACCTCATCCAAATAGCAGCGAACAAGGGAGTACAAGGAGTGTTATATTTCTTTTTATATAATTTATATCGTGTTAAACATACACAGTTTTCTATTCTTATTGATAACTAAATGTAAACCTTATCAAAGTTACAATTTATGCATAATGGCGGTGTATAAGGTATGTTATACTTTTTCTCAGTTGCCACTGCGATGTAAAGTACCTAATATTTTTTATACTTTAATCAATGAATAAATTATTTTTTTCATATTGAATTTGCTGTTTGATTATCCTTAGACTGCCCAGAAACCAAGCAATAGGAAAGTAATTGTTTGTCGGCCACCAGTGTGTCTGCCATGGCGTAAAACGTGTTAAATTACTACATACCACACCAAATTAATATGTTTATTAAGTGTAAACATTTTGATATTTTGCTAGCTACCGCAAATAAAGATTTAAGGAAAATGACACAAACATCGGGGAAAAAATTATCTGACAAAGAATATTTTGAAAAGAAAGAACATTCGATTGTCCGTGGACGTCAGTCCCCCACCCTTATCCCTATGTTAGCAGAAACCAATTTTTACTTTATACTTTAACGGGACAAATCGTTATGATGCAGTATTAATTCTTATCGGCCGACTCTCGGATGTCCAAGTTATTTTCGATGCAATGTTTTACAAGTAGGTATAGTGAGTAATTCGAAAGGGTGTTCTCACGTTAATATTCTTCATAGAGTTTGTTCCCTTTTTCTAAATTGAATGACGTCTACATTTTCAGGCATATCTACAACACCTACAAACTGGATAATTCTATTTAGCAAAAGCACCTCACTACATATTATCTCGCGTAGAATAAAAAAATAACAGAAGCGGCGTACCGTAACACCTGACTAATTCATTAGGCGGGCGGAGTGGGCGGGCGGGCTTACACAATATTATAGTGCCGCGGGCAATCCGCTAATATAGTGGTAGTGTTAATTCTGTTCATATTGAAGCGGTTTGAAAGGGCCCTTAAAGGTTACACGTGTCTATAGGCTTGGTGAACGTTCATCATCAGTATTTTAGACACTGATAGAAGGATAAATAAATATATGTGACTACCATCGGTTTGGACGTTGCTTCTATCGAGAAGACTTTAGCAAGAAACCCGATACTTACTTGTTGAATAACAACTATGTCATAATAATAAAACAAACATAAACGGGCTATATACATCCCACTGCTGGGCACAGGCCTCACCTCAACTATGAGGTGGAACGAGCCATACTCCAACACGCTGGCTCAGTGCGGATTGTTGGAGGGGTGGAAGGTTAGTGAGCAAACTTAATGTCAGATGTTATCAAGTCGCCCAACGGCCTCTGACTAGGCTTAACTGACATCTAGCGACGTCAATCGGGACCAACTGCTTACCGTCCCTTCCGAAGCACGGAGATGCCCGTAAAATACATCACTGAATTTCTTTCGGGGTGGTCACCCATCCCATTTCCGACACGGCGTGAGTTGCTTTACAACAGCGATCGTAGCCGATCACTGTCACAACTGGGCCACGGGCACCTCATAATAATAGTACCTATGTGTAAAACTAACAGTTCATAAAAGCTACTTTTACTTCGGCCCCGTTATATTCGCGTAAGATTAGTCAATATCATCAGCCTTAACCCGCACGTCCACAGCTGTTGGGTCAACTGTGGCCAGCTGTTGGGATGGCTTCTCACTGTTTTCCAGAATGAATGGTGTCTGCACCTGCCGAGATATTGCGACCTTCTATTTTTTTACCTTCAGGACTAATCTTGTATGCCATGAGGCTCAATATAGATCAGCAGGTTCTAAAGTACGTCATTGATCAACAGACCACATCCCTAAACTTAAATTGATTATATTGTCTTTTAAAGAGCGTGATGAGATGAGAGATGTTTGCTAGCTGCCACCAATTTCGACTGTTTTTAACAAAGTGCAATGCAGGTGCTGATACCATCTAGCTACACCTAGCGTAACAATTAACTAAGAACGGTTACTGAATAGTTTTAATTAACTAAAGTACCCGAGCGCCGGCTCTCATGACAGCCGTGACTCCACATCAAGCGCGGAACGAACAATAACTGCTTCACGTAATTCGTCAGAAGCCGAGAGAGCTTATAAAATATTTAGAAGTGTGTGTCTACAAAGTGAGTTTTTCAACTTCACGAGGTAGGCAAATCCTAAAGTATAGCTGTACCAATTTCTTTTTATTATTAAAAATGGTCAGACGTAAGCTGCGTTTGACCCTAGTCTCGCCTGATGGTAAGCGAAGACGAGGCCTATGAACACGCTTACTCAGAAAAAATACCCATTCACTCTTCCCTTGAAGACTCCAAGGTTGTATGTATCCGGAAACACAGACGTGGGGAGAGCATTCCACTACCTAGGAGTCTTGGGCTGCTTTTGACAGAAAACGAAATTTTAGGTACTTATGTGATTAAAAAAACACACTCCTCCTAGCTTTATTTATTAATCAAGGCAGTTGATATGAACTCATTCAGTGTTATTATGATGACGTCATTCAGTTTGTAGTGTCGATTTTGAGGAACAAAACGCACGAGCACATTCCTTTCCTTGAAAAGCAATAAAATCTTAAAATTCAAGCAGACAGATATTTCATAGCTGCCTTGAGACTAGTTTAATAACGGTACCCAATGTTTTAATTGGACAATGAGGTGGGCCAGACAGTGAGGCTTAAAAGCTTCGCCCTTAGGGCCAGGGGTTTTGCGCCGGCAATTTCAGCTGTCCGTCGTTCCTTGTCTTTTTCATTCCCTGGTGAGAATTAATCCGTTAAATGTTGTATGACGGTTTATTAGACTACACGGCTGCCCGGGACACGTGTCAGGATATCGCGCACTAAACCATCGGCGGGATACGAAGCTTACTCCTCCATGGGATTTCGTACTTTATTGCTCGAAATATAATCGTAAAACAGAGGAAATATGATATAATTTAGTCGGTCTTTTCGCTAATAACGATATCTTCTAGACTAATAGCTAGGAAAAGATACACAGGAAAAGACAAGAATGCTGATCCGAGAAATACCTAACAGGAAAGGAATTCGGAAAGGAACCCTATCTTAACATACTCGTAGATGTACAGAGGCGCTCACATCAGCCTTTACATATGCCGCTGAATTAAGCCCCATCTTGCAACGGTTTTGTAAAGGTTGATAAGTGCGCCTCTGTTCATACATAGGATACTAAAAGACCAAATCGATAAACTCTATTTTCCCCATTTAGAGCTGTTTTTACGATAATCCAGATTATTTAGCATTTATACGAATTTAAAGAATCGCAGATATGCGAGCAGCGTTTTATTCTGTAGGTTAGGTTTTTTTTTGTAGGTTAGGCTGTAACGAACAAAACAAGCACATTCAGATGCCAACTTCTATATTTTAGGACAGTGTGATATTGATCGATGATATTGATGATGAAGATAGCGCAAAAAAAACACCAAAAAAATCGTGTACCACAATATTCCAATTGGATTGCGAAAATTATATGTGAAACAGTAAGTAACTAGAAGCTGCTGTTCATTTTACGAATACAATATTACTCTAGAAAAAAATAATTCTTTTGTATCTATTTACCTACATAATGAATTCCATGACAGATCAACGTTGAATTGACAGGTTTACATCTTTTATAATATTATAAAATTCATAGGCATATCGAATCATCTTCAACTTCAAAAAATTTAGGTAAGCATTTCAACTTTGCTCATAAACTCATTAATGCTTCACTTCAAAAAAGCCACCTTGCTTAATTAGAAAACCAATTAGTCCAATCACACAAAGTTCTAATCTATTTCAAGCTCTTTTTATTCTGAGCACTTTCGTTTTAAGAGTTCTTACTGTTAATTATTCTAATGGACTGTAATAATTACCATCAACTAGATTGAAAAATTCATACTATCTTACCTATGTTGCAATAGTTCGCCCCTGCTGGTTAAAATGAAGGGCGCCCCAGCCCTACACCGCTATGGCTTTTTATGAGCCTCCTCCAGTGAACGTTATACCTTATTAAACGTTATATAAACCATAATTTGATTACATTGGCCTTGCTGCACTAAGGTTGAACAGTTTTCACATGTACTTACATGTTACAGGTTTTTAGAAAATCTTTTAACTGAAAGAGAAGTATTTACGAAAAGCCTATGTTTCACACCATAGCACAAAGTAACGCAATATCTTCACATTAAAAAAAAACAAAATAGATACAATGTGGCCGTGCTCTGAGAAGACCCGACAAGAAACTCAGCAGCTACCTTACTGTTTTCAATTTAAACTTTCCTCGAAATATATCCCTTATTACACCAAAACGAGATGACAACAAAGAAATAAGGAGGCAAGTGATATTGAATTTTTAACAAACCGAGATGAGGGTCAGGGAAGTGAGCCAGACAGAAACCCAACCGGTGGGGAAAAGGAAATATATTTCACAACAATTTCTGAGAGGTTGGTAATATTTTATACGAGAGAAGACAGAAAACGTAGCAAAGTAATGTAAGTTACTGTTAGAGAGGGGAATCTGTTAATGTTACTATTATCATTTATCACAAACTAAAGAAGAGTGCATTAAACATTGGAATTTATCTGGTATGGGCTGAACATAGCGATAGCTTTTCATTAACTGGCTCGGGTAGAGGAAGACTTATTACTTACCTACATCTAACTAAAGCTCCTTTAGCGCTGAAAGTCATGAGTCGAATGTGGTCCAATCCTTCATCCCAGGATAACGTTCTTACTCAGTGCTGTTAGTGCTATGTATGATAAAAAAAACATTCTGGTGCTAAAATGTATGTTAATTATGGAGAATTCATCATCATCATCATCATCATCAGCCTGTTGTAGTCCACTGCTGAACATAGGCCTCTCCTTTTGCACGCCACTGTACTCGATCTTCGGCTGCTCGCATCCAGCTCCTGCCAGCCATCCTGCGCAGATCATCACTCCACCTTGCCTGAGGACGTCCTACACTACGCTTGCCGAGACGCGGTCTCCACTCAAGAACACGTTTACTCCAACGGTTGTCGGTTCTACGGCTAACATGGCCAGCCCACTGCCACTTCAGCTTGCTAATCCGGTGGGCTATGTCGATAACCTTGGTTCTCTGCCGTATCACCTCATTTCTGATTTGATCTCGCAGAGAAACGCCGAGCATAGCCCTCTCCATAGCCCGCTGAGTGACTTTAAATTTGTGGACCAGCCGTGCCGTTAGTGTCCACGTTTCGGCTCCGTATGTCATGACGGGTAGGACGCACTGATTGAAGACTTTTGTCTTTAGGCACTGTGGGATCGACGATGTGAAGACTCGACGTAGCTTCCCAAACGCTGCCCAACCCAACTGAATTCTTCTGTTCACCTCGTCCTCGAAGTTGTTTCTACCTAACTGCAATGTCTGCCCGAGGTATACATATTTTTGAACAACTTCGAGAATTAAGCCGAAGAAATGAAATGTGTGGGTGAAATCGAGAGGATTTAAAGAGGGTTGTAAAATAGGGTGTCAAGTAATACACACTGGCCCTACATTCATGATCTTAAAAAAACATAACGGAATGTGACTTCGGTATCAAGAATAAAAACGCACAAACTTAGCACAGTGGACCGAGTGGTGGTCGTCGCGGTCGATCGGTCGATCGGCGGAGATGATGTACTTCGTACCTCACTGAGTTTTGACAGACCTCAGCAGCCTGACGGCACCGGCGGTACAAATAGAAAATAGAAAAACGTTAATTCAGTCACCACAATAATTTCTTATAAGCTAAAATAACATAATATTATGGAACTGAAAGGGTCCCCACTCAGCATATTGACGGGGTACCCAGTCGGCACCTCTTCGCTGGTCTTACAACGAACACTTTATTTTAAAAGAAAATATAAGTTGCGTGTGACAGATAAATGCCCTAACTTAGAAATGCTACACGCCTGCTCACGAAGTAAATGAATTCTGCAAAAAGTGGGACGCTCGAAAGAACAGTAAAAGTCATATAAAGTAGATGAATATTCCAAAAGAAAATCCTTTCAAAACTTATACAAAAGTAGGCGAGTTCAGTGATAGGTGCCTTTGCTCGAATAGGGAAACTTTGTGAAATGCCTGCCGCTTGAACTGACGGGAAAGGCGAAACTTCCAGCGGTTTTTATTATTCTAAGGGTGAGGCCTCATTAGCGCGTAAATTGCGTTGCGCTGTTTCGTCGTAGCGTCAAAATATTTTTATTAAATGATATGCCGCTGTATACGTTGCGCCGTACGAATGTTTCAACGAATCGATCTAAGCCACGACTATATGCTCACTGCAATAAAAGAAGAGCCTTCTAACGAAACATTTTAACGTCAGCTAAGGAACCTTTTGTTTTAAAACTAAAAATATTTTAAAGTTTCTATCTTTCTATAGTGTTAAGTAATTTTTAAATCTGAATTTTACTTCACATCTTTTATTTAAATTGTATTATACAATTCCATGTTATTGATTCATACTATTACCATAAACTGAGAAATAAATGAATCTAATTAATCTAATGTCAGGTTCTAAGAGTGAAGTCTCATGAATGCGTTTCGTTGTTTGTGGTGGTGCATCGTTCGATTTTATTGTCATTTAGTGCACTATTGGGTTAAGGGCATGCCATTGAAACCTATGTAAAACTGTTGACGTAGAGCCTCAATGAGGCCTAAGTCGTTACCCCGCAAGTATAAAATTAACAATTTGATATGAATACAATATTCAATATGACAGATACATAATGTTGGTATTTCAAATATACCTTACACCAATCACCTGTCGCCAAGCATACCAAACAGAACAAAAACCAATATCCGTCAGGATATCAGTTCGAATCGTTCGAGATCTAGGTATATTTTGAATAACTGTCTACCTGAATGTCGGTATAGCTAGGTGCAGTTAGTATATCTGGTACAGGGCACTGTCCTGCAGGAATGAAATACCTGTGGTGTTGCGATTATCCATGAGTTAATGTGATGACTTTCCATCACATGGAACATCCTTCACATTCCTTTCCAGCTTGTTGAAATTACGTTGCAAGCATGTAGATATTTTAGAATTAATTTAGTGTACATAAACTTAGTATACTTAAAAACTTATTTTATTAGAATTTAGGGGAGAGAGAATGTAGCAACCTAAAACCTGCTTTCGCTGCGTTGAATGTCTTCTAACTAAACCCACTTAGCATTCAGCGGGCATTACAGCCGCCGAGAGATTTACACCGCAGCTGTTGCAGCATAACTTTTACTTTATCCCGTGCATAACACAAAAGGTATACCTATAGCACTTACTTTTCTCGCGTTTTATTTTTATGAAATACCTGAGTAAAATAGTCTTTATTTTTCGTTTCCTAGCTGTAAAACTGTTTTGCTATCTTTATTCTTATTTCCAGACCCGGTTCTCTATTAATATCCTTCCTTACTAGTCTGGCCCAGTGGTTAAGCACTCTGGCCTTTCGACCCTCCCCTTATTAGAATCTGAACGAAACACATATTTGTTTATTGTAGTCAACAAACTCTACGGTGGTCGAAAATACCGATAAAAAACCCAAGCAACCCCGATAACAACGGTAGGCTCGCTCCTTACCACAGTGTTAAAAACCTCGTTAGGCAAAGTGTGAGCTTCAATAGTAGCCGTGCTCCGTACTATGGATACAGTTGTAAGCCTGTGTTAATAAAAAATCCTGCTCATTGACGGAACCTTCGGTCCACGGGTCAAACTCACGCTTGGCCGCTTTCTTGTTATTTCCTTACTGGTTGCGTCAGGAAGGAAAAATCGCTAAGAGTAAGTACCGTGGCTTTTTAATCTGAACTTCGCTTTACAGTGTATTCTGCTAGCAGTTCTTGATTTCTCGTGGACCTACAATCAAGTGCAATTCAATTACGATATCCCTAAAAATTTATTACTTACTATTACTAACAAAAAGTATTTTGAACTTCGGCATGTGAAATTTTAGTGTAAGCGTGAAAAAACTGTGATACTCGTAGTTACAATTGCGTCTTTCCGGCCTCGCTGAAAAAGACATAAAGTAAAGTAGTTCTCCATTACTGTGCTTGTACTGTACTGTACTGTGCTGCTTCCCATCAGGTGGAGTGAGGTCACCTTGAAGACCACTATAAAAAAAACACAATCGGATATTTAGGTACATTTTCATGAACCAAGTTTTTTAATCAAGTAAATTTAGTCAATTCAGTCTTGAATTTTTGTAGCAGGTCTCCAAAATGTAGTCCTAATATGCCGACTGCTTGTATTAGGCCGAATCCCATTCCGATGTTTGTAAAAGCAAAGCTTATAAAAGAGCGTTCCGCTCGCCTAGTGATTGCGGAGAAGCCAGTATGTTCATGTCGCCAACAAATCATCCAATAAGGCTTTTCATATATGTACCCTTAAAATAATCTTCTCTACAAAATAACATATTTTTTTGCAATGCTAAATACGCCTTTTATAGCTGTGAAATTGCAAAAAAACTGTCGTTAAAACCAGAAGAAGTTAAGACTAATAAATGTCTCGTTTCTACGAGCTATGCTACGAAATTGCCTACGACTGCGGCTACGAAGATTGTCGTAGTAAAACAATAAACCTCCAGTCAATCAAGTTGCCGTTGCCGATTCACAGTCTCCATTTGATCCTAAGTTCCTCTCTTGCCACGGGCAGTGACCAGAGAGGAAGGCTAGTTGCTAGTTTAGAAATGGTTCGGATATTTCATAAAATGACGAGTTTAAAGATGTACCTTCCACATCGGTATTGTCCAGCCTGTCTTCAAATTGGATGGGTTTTTCCTTTTTGTGTAGCCGCAGGCTCAAACTATACAGCAATGGGTCTGCCTTTTGATCAAAGAAGTCTACAAAGCCCTACACGACTCTTCATAGATAAAAATAAGGTACCTAGAGAAAACTCAAAACTGAATGAGTACTCACCAGATAGCGATCTGTTGAACCCCTAAAAGCCACAGAAAGCTTATTGTAGAAACATTATTAAGATGGCAAGATGTGGAATAATTATTTATTTGTCTTCAGAGGCCTTAGGGGGCGGCTTAATAACATCTGACATTAAGGTTGCTCACTAACCTTACACCCCTCCAACAACCCGCACTAAGCCAGCGTGTTGGAGTATGGCTCATTCCACCTCATAGTTGAGGTGAGGCCTGTGCCCAGCAGTGGGACGTATATAGGCCGCTTATGTATGTTATGATATTCATTTATTTGTTATGTACTACAATTCGATAGTGGACTTAAGTTAATAAACTTAGAGAACGTTTTGCAATATCAAATCAGGTATTATTCATAATAAGAGGCGATTCAAAATATCCTGTAGTGGCAAGAAAACAAAACACAAAATTATGTGGGCTAACGTAGAAAAAGTGAAACAGTATTTAAATTATGTAGGAATAAGGTAGCTTTTCTCCTGAATGCATACTTAGTACGTGAGTAGTAGATTTCTAATAGTAGGTATACTTATTTCAATTAGTGGGAAACTTGTGACCACCGTGGTTACAGACCAGGCTCGGAATCTAATAACAAATAGTAGATTATTAACCAAGGGGATAAAGCAGTGTCTTCTGTCGCGGGTGACGGTTGAAATCGCGAGCGTAACGAAGGACTCGGGGTTAACTCCCGAGCGCAGCGAGGGTGTTAATAACTTAAATCACGAGCGAAGCGAGGGATTTAATACGAGTCCTAAGTGTAGCGAGGGATTTAAGTTCACCCAAGACTAAGACAGCTTTATCACCGAGGAAAATACTCTACTTTTCGTACCATTTGCGAAAAAATATTTATTATTAAACTTTTTCTATTTATCACATACTAGCGACCCGCCCCCGCTTCATCATCATCATCATCATCATCATCAGCCTGTTGCAGTCCACTGCTGGACATAGGCCTCTCCCATTACACGCCACTGAACTCAATCGTCGGCTGCCCCCGCTTCGCACGCGTGCAATAGGATGTTATTATACCTAAAAACCTTCCTTTTGAATCACTCTATCCATTGAAAAATACCGCATCAAAATCCGTTGCGTAGTTTCAAAGATTTAAGCATTCAAAGGCACATACATAGGGACAGTGAAAGCGACTTTGTTTTATACTATGTCACATAATACTGGCAGCTCATAAAGAAAGAATTAAAACTTCTTATTCAAATGAGCGCTCGAAAACTTCGGTCAGTATTCCAAATTTGAATCACATTCTCTCCCTAGGGGATGAATGAAATTCAGTACAATTTTCTTTCCCTGTTTTCAACAGATTAAAAATGACTATTGTTATGTTCTCTTTTTGCGGGATAGAATGTCACTTTTTTGAGCAAGTGGTACGAAAACTTACTTTTCGTACCACTTGCTCAAAAAAGTGAGCGCTAATTTGAATGAGAAGTTTTAATTCTTTCTTTATGACCTGCCAGTATTATATGTGACATAGTATAAAACAGTCGCTTTTTCTGTCCCTATGTCCCTTTGAATGCTTAGATCTTTGAAACTACGCAACGGATTTTGATGCGGTTTTTTAATAGATAGAGTGATTCAAAAGGAAGGTTTTTATGTTTAATAACATCCTATTGCACCCGGGCGAAGCGGGGGCGGGTCGCTAGTATGTGATAAAATAGAAAAAGTTTAATAATAAATATTTTTTCGCAAATGGTACGAAAAGTAGAGTATTTTCCTCGGTGATAAAGCTGTCTTAGTCTTGGGTGAACTTAAATCCCTCGCTACACTCAGGACTCGTATTAAATCCCTCGCTTCGCTCGTGATTTGAGTTTTTAACACCCTCGCTGCGCTCGGGAGTTAACCTCGAGTCCTTCGTTACGCTCGCGATTTCAATCGTCACCCGCGACAGAAGACTCTGCTTTATCACCTTGGTTAATAATCTACTATTTGTGTCCCGACTGTGACGGGGACCCGCGACAAGCCGATGTTGATCTAGCCCATAGCCAAAAGGCTAGACGACTGTTTTTTTCTTTGTTTTTTTTCGAAAGATCTTACATTTATGTAAGCAATCCTAAAAGAATCACTTTGACAGTATCAATACTACCCGAGATAACACAATTTGAAACGCCATTTCAAATGAAACGCCATTTCATTTTGAAATGGCGTTTCAAAGTGTGATGTCACACCCCAGTAGTTATAAGGAGCGCGTAAGACCTTTGTACGACAGCTATATTAAATATTTTGCGTTTATGAAAAGTGTCTTCTAACAAAATAGTCTGGGTTACAAAAAAGGTACTTCTTTACAAAATGAAAAAAAACTTTTAAAATGTACTTGCCCACCCAACTTTGAAGGCCTATTATGACCTCATTCTGATTGTAATTTAACAAATCCGTTTGATTTTAATTATTATTATTGGTAAACATAAAATAACATGCAAAATGCATCATAGTCGTTTAACCTATTGGTGATCACAATCAGAACAGAATACATAACGTTACACATATTATCAATCACAAAGTTACCATAACAAAACAATTACAGTCTTTTAAATTTATACAACTACAAATTCTAGCAGTCTTAACAAAATAGCTTTGCGTCGTATCGCAGTCTCAATGGAGTCCGTTCATGGCTCGTTTTATAATTCGATTCCGATCCAATTTCACCTGTGCTTCTCGGGTGGGAAATGTAGAAAAAATGAAACACTATTTAAATCTTGTAGTGATAAGGTAGCTTTTCTCTTGAATGCATGCGTAGTACGAGAGTAGCAGAGATCGAACAGTATACTTATTTCCTTCAGCCGGAAATTTGTGACCACGGTGGGTACTGACTGGGCTCGGAATCCGATAACAAAAGTTACTTTTGGGTCCCGACTGTGACGGGGACCCCCGACATGCCAATACAGATGTTGATCTAGCCCATTGCCAATTGGTGATCACAACCCAAACTAGATTTCGAAACTAACCACTGAATTCACAAACGTCATTCAATGCTAAACACGAGCTCAAGCTCATGCTGTCCCGTAAAATGTCAATAGATCTGAAAGGGACAGCTATACTTCTGAGAGATGCTCAACCTTGATATGCGTTTGTGAATTCGGAAGTAAGCATTACACAAATAAATTAATTACCAAAGTTACTATTAACAATTTACCTCTTTGAAGTTTATAGAGCTATACAATAAAATGCTAGTAGTCTTTACAAAATAGCATTGCGTCGTATAGCAGTCTCAATGGAGTCCGTTCATGGCTCGTTTTATAATTCGATTCCGATCCAATTTCACCTGTGCTCCTCGGGGAGGGCAGTGCTCAGTGCTGTGAGGTAGCAGCGGCATAGTGTCGTATAAACTTTGCACTTTAAAAATAGCGGTAAAATTTTAAGTTAAGTGGGTTTGAATAGAGTTGGGAAATATTATGCTTTCGTTAGCGGACGCTTGTGAGTGCTACTTGATTAATGTTTCAAATTAAAAGGTGAAAGATTAGTTTGGGAGAGAGCTCTCCTTCACACTGTGTGTGGTTGGTAAGCGGGTTAAAGTCGCTATAGGAACTTGAAAGGTTTGAAGCTATATGTAGCGAAGCTGTATGCAGCCTGCCGCACTGCTAAGGGTCCTGAGTTCGATTTATATGAAAAACTCAGAGTAAAGAAACGCTCAAAAAAGAAATATTTTGGTCTTTCTGTAAATTAGTGTAAATTAATGAATGTCCATGTATGTACTGTATCCATAAGCTACTCTACTTAGCTAGAGCACAACACGGAACTCTACTTAGCTAGAGCACAACACGGAACAGTTATTTGTTTAGTTTATCTGCAGGTATCTACTTAATAGGACGTTAAGTAAGTAATCAAATACGATTGTGCATAAAAGCTTACTGACACCTGCCAGAGCTTAGTTTTAGGTTTGGAGACCAAAACCCTTGTCAGTAAAGTTCACAAAATACATCGTCAAAATGTGCATGATTCATTTCCTTTTGTTCACACGTTGCAAATATTGTAAAACTTCGTGTAATATCGTACAGAAGATCCCTAATTCGCGGTCGCGGCCGTATACTGAGCGGAGACCATTTTGGCACATACTGTCGCAATAATTATTTTTGTTATACCATAATATGTATGTTAAATAGGTTTTAGTAAATTTGTTTGTTTTTGTTTTGATAACATTGCTCTTTTTGTATATTGTGTGTATGTGTATCTACCAAATAAACGTTTTTCTATTTCTATTTCTATTTAATTAGCCACGTACTTTGGAACCAAGGTATGTATACCGATGGCGGTGTCCAGGCACTATTTCAGGCAAAATGGTTTATCGATATTGCTTCGAAGTGGACTGGTTTGGAAATGCAAGGAATGGAATTCAATAGCAAGCGAGGACGGTAAAGGCTTTGACAAGATATTAAATTAATGAAGATCGACCGAGCGGGGGGAAAGTTTCACATTGAACAAAATATAACCTGAAATAAAAAAGAAACGGAAAATTACAGGTCTATGAATTTGGTTGGACAAACTTACGAAGAAATGTTCCGAAATGAAATATTTGTGTTTTCTAAATGTTGATATTAAAACAGTAATTTGAAGGGACACAAAACATATGAAATAAGTTACATTGTTTGTTGTAGAATATATGAGTATATACTCATAGTGTAATGTGTACACTTTTCATAGTGTAATGTCGTATGGACTAATGTTGTGGGGGTCATCGGCGGTCATAAATACTATCTTTGTACTTCAAAAAAGAGCCGTTCGCTCCATATACGGCCTTAGACCACGCGACTCGCTCCGAGAAGTATTGAAGGAGATAAATATATTAACTGTACTCTCTCAATACATTTATGACAACATAATGTACGTACGTAAAAATTTGCACCTTTTCAAGAAAAATTGTGATAGTCATAAATTCAATACAAGAAACAAGAACAAACTTGTAAATCCTAATCTAAGACTTCATGAAGTAGGAAAATCATTTGTGGGTCAATGTGTAAAATTCTTTAATAAAGTACCTCAAAGTCTTGTTGAACTACCTTTTCACAAGTTTAAATCGCAAATTAAAGAAAAGTTAATGAAACGAGGTTATTACAATGTAAAAGATTACTTGAACGACAAGGATTTGTGGTCATCTCAGAAATAGTCTGCTCCTCTGCACATCATGTATTTCGACTTTACTGTTGTTACTCTGTTATCGCAATTATTGTAAACAAACTAGATTAAAAAAGAGTAACTACCGAGTTTCTTGCCGGTTTCTTCTCGGAAGAATCAACACCTCCGAACCGGTGGTAGAATCACATTATTACTTTTCAATTTTTATGTTGTGACATGTCATAAGTGCTATTTAATAAGTTTACATGAATAAAGAATATTTTTACTTTTTTACTTTTACATAAAGTGGTCATAAAGTCGTCTCATATGAGACGTAGTTGTTTTGCCAAACATTTAGTGTTTGACAGGCAGGAAAAAATACAACATTATGTACCTATGTTTTCTAGTTTTTTTCGACCAAGAAAAAGTCCCAAAAGTAGAATGTGAAAGGAATGAGGGAACTGCGCGCTTTGTTACACCAAAGAGCATTTTGCGGAATCTCTCCGGAAATGACTTTATACATTATTCACCGGCTTGCTCGCGCCACGCTGCGCTATTTAGAGGGAGTGACACTGGCGCTTTTGGAGCTTTCAAACGTGTGTAGTAAAGATGAACGGCTAGTTTTAGTACCTGGCTTGAATAAATCTCGGACACTTTGAAATGGGCTACCCGCTACCTCACATCGAAGTAAACTGTAAAGAGATTCTGTAAACTGATTGCGAAATTTCCTTAATCAATATACAATACGTTCATACAATAATTCATTCCAATATTCGAGGTTTATAGAATCACTTTGGGTCTAAGAACACACGCTTTGTAAATTCTCTGACAGGGCAATTTGAGTTCGGGATCTAAGGGAGTTTGCAGTGTTCTACAGGATCCTAATTATCGCTCATTTGCCTTCAACGTAGAATAAATATCAGATAAGTGAGTTACCATAATATAGCCGGACTTTACATAAATGCACGTAAATGACAATGATAGAAAATCGATATCAAGCAAGTTTCTATTAGAAAGCCTGCCGCCATTGATATGGTTTAGCTATGTTTATACAAATCTTCTCATCATTGAAGACTAAGTTCACAGCTCGGAATATCAGTCCCTGCCAGCGGTCTGGCCATGATTTCAATACCAAGTGTGAAAAGCCAAAACCTAGCCATCTTCAAAGCGAGAGGAAATAGGAATCTGTTAGGCCGGTGATGCATATCTCAATGTTTCCGAGTGTCTATTTCCGCTTGATGTAATTGCGTTAAATGAACGCCAGTGCTAAAGTCATTCTCACTGTTGCACACAGCTGGCATTAGTCGGCGGTCGGCGGGATACGTGGATCCTGCGGAGTTAGCAGGGAAAATGTTCCGCCATCTTTGTCTGTTTGTAATGCACTTAATAACGCATTTGGGATGTCAGCTAGGGACTTTTGACGAGCAAGCTCTAACAGATGCAAGAATTTAAATAACTTTGTGACAAAATAACTTTGTGCGCTTGCAACCTTCGTAATAGAGGGAAGGACGTTGTTTATTCTGAAATATGTAAGCTCTCCTAGGCTATGTAGTTATTAATATTTTTCGTTCTGTAACATTTTAATTTATTAATGATTAAAGGTGAAGTTTTTTAGAAAAAAGCGATTAATCAGTTTTTTTTTTAGCTATCTTATTAGCATTGTAAGCAGACACAAGTTTTAATAAAAGTCATATTTTTAACGACAGGTCATAAAAGTCATATTTTTCACAAAGGGGAAAGTTTGTGATGTATTTTTCGAGCATCTCCGTGCTGCATCTCCAAACATGACTTTCGTGGCTATAGGTCTTTATTAGGCTATATCGGTGGCTTTGATAACAGCTGACAGTAATGTTTATTGCTAGCCTTACAACCCTCCAACGATCCGTACTGAGCCTAGTGTTAGACCTAATAGTTGAGGTGTTGTGCCCAGCTGTAAGACTACAAATGCAGATGTTTTTTTCGGGTCTTTATTTGCCACATATATGCGCAGAACTATTTTCAGCTCCGATTTTATGATTAAATTTTTTGCATCCATTAATAAAAAAACGACCTCATACCTACGCATAGATTGGAGGTGTTTTATTATTCAGTAAAATATTAAAGCGTAATGGCAGTTGCGGTTGTATGGAAACAGCTCATTAAGAAGCGTCTGTATACAAAAAGCGTCGGTTTCTGGACCTGTTGCTTCAAGACTCGTTTCGTTGTTTGAATGGAGTTTGGTGCTTATGTAACATTTTTAGTAACTAGGACGACGAAAAAATTACTGTAACTTAAGAAACTCCCTTTTTTTAAAGGATTTGTTAGGGTATACAAATAACGAAAGCCGTGACTACAAGTGCTACACTTACTTTAGTCAAAAGGCATTCAGATGCGCACACCTCGCCTAGTGTAGTTGTTATGGTATCATCGTATTTCTGTGACTGGTTATTTTTCGAATTTTTGTGACAAAGTGTCTTACAGGTTGGTCCACTGAAAAAGTTTAGGAGACATTAGGATAGAAAAATGTTTAGTAAATTATCTGGGACATGTACACACAAAACAATACTACAGGACATAATGTCATTTTTAAATTCCTAGTAAGAATGCTAAAATGGAATCTTAAAACAAGGGCTCAAAATGGAAAATCCATTTAAATATGAGAACGATTTCAGTGAGCGAAGTATTTTTTTCAATACCTTAGCAGTATCGTCTAATTGAAATAAAATACAATTTATGCATTGGAATCCGAAAACTACATTTTAAAAACTGTCAGACGCAACAAATTAGTTCCTGTTTTACTGTAACATCGGTAAAATGAAAAAAGACCTGCCAAAAGCATTGCCACGAAATATTATAATAAAGACACTGACATTCGAAAGGGCCAGAAAGAATGAGAATTCCAAACATGAAAATAGAGATTTACAGAAAAACTAATGTTTGCCTTTTGTTTTCGCAAAACGATTTCATTTCTATTTGATGAATAAGTATTTTCACAGGGGATCCACCTTGAGTGTCTGTCTAGCATTTACTTGTCTAGACTTTATAGCACAAGCCTAATTACCCTTTTTAACTCTGGTCCCAAAGCAACGTTTCATAATTTTTTTTGGAAATTAGAATACCATTTAAACAAACACTTAGCCCCACCACAAATACCTGTTTTATAATGAGTCATTAAAGTGTTAGTGCAGAAATAAAAGTCCGAAACATCTTAACATTCTTAACCACTGGTCTTAACAAGTCAAATATGACTTTCCTTTATGAATAGGTACCAGCCTTTTCTTATGGATTCTTCAACATTTCGATGTAGGTATCGAGTGGCACTGTGGCATCGCTGGAGAGTGGCAACCCAAGTCTCGACTGACGAGTAGGTATAAGTACTTCCGAATAATAGTTTTATTACTCACCAGAAAAAGCAAGTTCCATTTCTCGGAAGATCGATCGGCTGCCGGCGAGCAGTCTACATGGAACGCCACTTCACCATTCTTGTTTTTTTCTTTCTTATGACAAATTTTTGCCCTCTCGTCTCTAATGCTAAAGGAAAAATACTTGCCTCGTTAGTTTGTTTATAAGGATTATGAATAAGAAGGAATATTTATAATCTCTAGGCGGTCCAATTGTAGTCGGCTATGAGCAATTTATAGTATGTTCGCGTTAAGAATGCAGTAATTTTTAGATTTAGTTCGTTACACGGAGAAAAAAAACATGTACAAAACTGGGCATGCATTCAACTGGGCACTGGGAACTTGGCTTTCTAATTAGGAATGATTTGATTGGTTAGGGGGCGTGCTGGGTCGGAGAACAAAAATGAAATCACTGCATTCTTAACGCGAACGGACTATAGTTTAATGGCTACTTTATTTCAAAACTTTGCCCCAACACTTACAACGAAAATTGATATTCGCATCAGTGCACATACGTAACACGCGACAAGCAGTGCCGTAGTTCGTAGCAATGCAGTGACTACAGTTTATCATAAATGCTACGCGCTTTCATGCTACGAAGTATTAAACGCAAACATTATTATTTCTGTACATTGACAATAGTCGTACTTTTATTTAAAATTTACTGTCCCCATGTCGCTTTGCGAATGCCTGTGAAAAAAAATAGGCATGTACTCGTAGGATGTTATATAACAACACCTAAATAGTCGACACCTAAAAATATATATCGATCCCGCCTTTTGGCAGGACCAAATCTAGGAACACTGAGAAAAAACAGTTTGTTTTTTTGCAATCTTCTATCGTTGATTATTAAATTTTATATTCTCTTATTCTAGGTGAAGACATATTTAAGAAATTACGAGTCATGGGAATAGTTCCAGCAGTTCTCGAGTTCTTTACCAATCCGAGTTTGTTTTAGATATTTGTATATTTTAAACAAGCAAAAGAAACTGGTTGTAGGCGTCAATCAAGCAATCATCCGGAGGATGGGAGTCGATTTCTCAGCCTGCAACTATCGCAAGACGAGCTATACCACTAGAGACAAAGTTATTTTTTTCTGGCAATTCTGTAGAATAATTTGTAACTTAAACTGAGGAGTCTCAAGCACCAAAACTAATTAAACACATTGTTTTAAGTAATGTCGGCCTTGAATATTAAACTTAGTCCAAAAGCAAGCGGCGCAGACGCTTCACTTCAAAAGAAATTAATGTGCTCCTTAAGTTTACCAAAATTACCTACCTGCTCCCAAACGGGCCCTTACGCTCTTATCTTAGTTACACAAGTCTTACCTTAGACAAGGGTTGCCAACCTTTGAAAAGGCAAAAGAGAAACGCCTTTTTATTTTTTCTCAAGTACCTATATGAAAAAAGATGATGTTACTAAAATTGAGAAAGGTATGCTTAGATGGTTTAGTCACGTGGAAAGAAAGGATGACAGATGTTTAACGAAACAGATCTATCTATAAGACAAGGCCTCAAGAGTAATGGTAACTGTACGAAACAGAAGATACTCTCACTTCTCTATGTATTACGAGAAACTTACGAGTATTTATAAAAATAACTAGCGATGGCCCGGCACGGGTGCAATGCTGTTACTAACCCCCGAATTCACGTAAATCAAGGAAATAACAGACAATCCACAGTTTAAATAAATAAGTCAAACAAGAGAAAAAGCTGGTAGTTATCTGCTAATTTCAAACTATTGCACTTTCCATAAGTTTTGGGCAACCCTACATTGGGCTGTAATATTAATTTAATTAATTAAAATACCTCGGGCGCCTCTTCGCCGAGCGTTGGAGCCGGTTAGCCCACTCAAGGGCCAAACTCACTATGTCACATTGCGGAAAATTTCTGGAGCACTTTTAATGTGCTTTACACTTGTCATACTCGTAGATATATAGTTTGGAAAAAATATTACCTATTTGTTGTGTGTATTTGTCGTGGTAGCATAGCATCTCGTGACATAAAAAACTATCGGTGAATTAAATTATGATCTGCGACATGCGTTTACGTTTTATTTAATTATTACGCGTATTAGTGGTGCCCGTGGCGCAGTTGTGACAGTGATCGGCGACGATCGTTGTTTTAAAGCAACACACGCCTGGCCGGAAATGGAATGGGTGGGTGGTGATGTGTATTTCGGGCATCTCCATGCTTCGGAAGGCACGTTAAGCAGTTGGTCCCGGTTGACGACACTGGATGTCAGTCGTTAATCGTAGTCGGAGGCCTTAGGGCGGCTTGGTAACATCTGTTATTAAGGTTGCTCACTAACCTTACACCCCTCCAACAATTTGCACTGAGCACGCGCGTTTGATTATAGCTCGTTCCACCTCATGGGTGAGGTGAGGCCTGTGCCCAGCATTGGGACGTATATAGGCCGTTTATATGTTATAATTTATACATGCCAAACAGATAAATTGTACATTTCAGTGTGGCTGGTCAACCATCCTATTTCGGTATGCATTGGCATACAATGACGATCGTTGTTGATAGACTGAGCCACGGTACGTTGCTCACCACATGTGAGCTCTCAGGTACAAAACGTACCTGAGTTTTGATGTGTGTAACGGAAATAAATTTCAAAAATACTGCATTTTTAACGCGAACATAGGTACAATTGTTACATCGACCTTACTTATTATCCCCCAGAATATCTACACTGGCATTTCACAAGAATAGTCTTACATCTCCTGTGACGTGTAGAACGTGCTACGAGTTACAAGAGGTCCTCGCTAGAGGGCGCTTGACAAACATGTCCAAACCACTTAATAAAGTGCAGACGGGAACGAAAAGACAAAGCGATATTGTCTGTTGACATTAATAGCATGAAATTCGTGTTTCACTTCTCAATGGGAGTTTCAAAGTACACTTTGCGGTAGCCGAGGCAATAAAAAAGTTTTTCAAGTACCTACTTACCAAACCATCTGTCAGAACGTTGAGATGTCTGAAGGGAGTTTGGTTCGCTTTAAATCTTTATTTTGGAAAATGTTCACGTATGAATTTACTGCGCTTTGCTATTATTTCTTTAACCAATGCTTGAATAATAAACAATAAATAAAGTACTGGGAGAGACCTTTGCCCAGCAGTGGGATGATGTAGGTTAGAAAAAAAAAAAGTACTAATAACCACTAATTAAATCGTGGTTTTTACTAATAATATTGGTACTATTTTAAAACATTGGCTGCAGCATTACACTTGGACAGTTCGTATTTCATTATTGTTAATACAAAGTCTGTCCTCTTTTATAAAGTAGGGGAATGATTTCACCTGAATTAATAAAATAAACAGTTCGTTTTTTAACTGCTATTTTAGGCACAACTTCAGGTGTGACAGTACGTACATGATACGGCTACAGTAAAAGTAAAAAAGTACATAATTATTAATTATTCCGTATTAGTGGAGGTACATCCTTCTAAAATTATAAATGCGAAAGTTTGTATGGATGGATGTGCAGTGTTGCTCTTTCACGTTTAAACAACTGAATGGATTTTAATAAAACTTAAAAATAATATAGCTTTTACATCGGAATGCCGCTAGAACTACTATGAGTATACTATGTACCTAGTATATTTAGACATAACTCTACCATAGACGTCGGAAGGCAGTTCCTTCTGAGAAGACCCGGCAAGACAGCACTCTCTAGATTGATTTATCGAAAATGTTGTTCAATGTATCAAACAATAATGTGTTCTGTTATCAGGCACACGTCACGTACGCCGGGACCTGTCCCTTCGCGGTGGAAGCGAAACCTCCCTCAGTTTGTGTTATCAGTAAATGTCTCAGTTTCTTTGGGTATACGTTTTCTGGAACTAAATAAACGTTGACACTTTTGGGATACTGATACAAATTGTCTGGGACTCTATTATTGCAAATAAATTCGGCGCTGATAATATATTACTTCGTAATGGTATGGGACACTCTCGGAGTTAGACGATTGGAAATTATAGGGGAAAGGGGGGCACAACGGGGACGCGAGGCACGACGGGGTCACCCCCGCATACAAGTAGCTATGCATTCTAGGCGCGTTTTATTTTAGCCAATAAGAGGGTATTTCTCATCGACATTAAGTACGGCAGTGACCGGAGACCACAATGCACGCGTTTCGTGTTGACGTTCAATTCTTTTTTTCGGCGACATTTCATATTATTTTGGGTCCATACCAAAACGGGTCTAATAAGATAAGTGTTTAGTTTACTACAATTTTTTCGTTTGGTGTGTTTAGCTACTAGCATTATGTATTGATGTGTTTTGAGCAAAATCACTCCAACCTTGAATTGTTTTTTTCGTTAATTATTTTAAATTATGTTAGACATGGGGGCATAACGGGGACGTGGCTAAGGGGCATAATGGGGTACCCCGTTGTGCCCCTCTATGGTCTGTTCATTTGCAAATATTACAATAATATTATTTGTTTTGTATCAGGTTTGTACGAAATTACAAAAATATAAGTTCCAGGCGTCGTTGGTCGGCTGAAAACATCAACAGTCAACCATCTCAGAACCTCAGCCTGAACCATCTATGCCAGATGAAATCTGCGTTTCCCAATCTCCAATTCGAAGAGTTTGTCGTGATTTGACAACTTTCTTTGAAAACGCTTCTCCTAAAGACATATTCTCCCTATCCCCTCTGTCGACCAAACGAACCAAGCGAGAAAAAACTATCGTAGAGGGAAGACAGTTTTCGGAGCGTTGGGTGGCCTGCGAGCGATGTGGACAGGCCCATATAGCCTGTGCCGGAGTTGATGACGCAGATTTAGGAGAAATCCACACCTGCTCATTTTGTACCAGTTAAAATAGTGTACCCCTTACTGCCCCGAACTTGGTACCCCATGCTGCCCCTACCCTGGGGCACAATGGGGTTTTCGTAGAGGCTCCGTAAAATTTTAATCAAAAATATTAATTGCTTTTTTACCACACCAAATTCACTGCCAAATTATAAATGTATAAGTAAACAATAACTTGTGATTACTTTTTAATAGAAATATTCCATACTCATTTTTTTATTGTTTATTTCCCTTAGCGTCCCCGTTATGCCCCCCTCTCCCTTATTGATTCAATCTTTATTCGTAAAAATCTATGTTCATCTTCATGTATGAAGAAGTCTACTAATAGAATATTGTTTGTCCAAAGTAAGTAACTTGTCTACTTATAAGTGTTTGCTGATTTAACACAACTACTTACAGCTTCGAGAAATGCTAGACTGCTTTTCATGGTTTTTAATGTGGGATTTTGTCTCTGTCTCAAGTCGGTGAATAATCAAAAATAATAGGAACATTGACAAAAAAAATGTCTCATTTTCGCGAAGTGATCCTGGGTGAATAGCTTTTTGAATTTTCCAGTTGTATTTCACAAATTTAAACAATCGCATGTGCCGTGGTCACAAGCGTTATAGCCATATTTGTTGGTTGCGGTTGTATTGTGTATACAATAACTTTCATTTGACAGAACGACATCTGCCAGGACAGCTAGTTTGTAATAGATTATAATAATATGACTCTATCACTACAGATTTCGAATTATTTTTTTCAAACAGTTTAGACTTTTCAGCCACTCATCAATGATCACATGGTTCCCAAGTTTCTGATACCGAGCGTACAACTCTAAACATTACAAAACTTGAATGATTTAGGTACCTAAGTAAGTATATGGTTTTGCAAAACACTGAAGCCTGACACCTGAAGCTTCTGTGGCTCTGCAGTTTAATTTGCGGGTAGCCTTAGTGGGGTCGAGTGCATATTGTATGCATCCACTTGTCCGCGGCGACGCGAGCGGCATAATCCTTCTCGTATGCGGGAATGTAGGATGCCGTGTCGCCTCGTGGCGTGGTCTTGCATAATATTCTGTTTCTGCAACAGGGGGATTTAGAACAGTATCTAAAATAATAATAATAATATCTATCTACCCAATTATATTTAAAAGTAGATACGTTATGTCAGTACTGATGCTAAGTCAAATATGGTCTCCTGGCGTACGTACCTATAATTTGACCGTGTGTACAAGATAGTATTATAGCGTAAACGAGACAGATACGTGTTGCGCAGTATCGTATCAAACTGTCAATGCTTTGCACATATTGTGTTCGAAGTTCTTATTTCGGGTGCCACTTTTTTAACACAAGTAACTTATCTACCTATTCTTAGTTGCAATATTTGTTTTCTAGAAGCAATTTTTGACTAGTCTGTTGGTGCAAAGTGTGACACACTACTTGCTAAAGTGAGTTCGTGCAGTTGCCGTGCTACCCTAAGGAGCTATGACCTTAACAGTATTGGGCTGTGACAGAGTAATGGAAACAAAACTTGACAACAACGTGACAACCGTATAATTTATCCCATCCTTTCTGTCATAAATGGGAGGTAATACGCTCCCATTATACTGCACTTAATTAAGAAAAACGGATATAGGGACTAATATTTATTATTTAAACAGTAATTAGGTAAGTAGCTGCAATAATATATTCCATTTGCTCGTTTAAATTTTCTCTTCAATGTGAAAGTTCAAGATTTTCGTAGCGTTTGATATATTGTAGCATACATTTCTCATTCATATTCAACAAAATTAATCAGGCCAGGACTTCATACCTACAAATACATATACACTCAAACCTATATACTTTATCGCTTCCGTCAATGACAACGCACGAAATATTATGTATTCTGCGTTACCGAAATAATTGAACCCTGTCGAAAACGTGAATATCGACGTCTCATCGCTGCGATATTAATTATGGGGGTGTTGAATATTCATATTCATCAAGGGCTCTTGAGGGCGGGACAATTGCGCGCTTGTCAGCGTTGCCGGTCTGATTAGAATGACTAAGTGGATTGATTGTTGGCTGTGTGGACGTTCAATTTGATAACGCAAAATAGGTTTACATTTTAAATTTTTAGTTTTTAAAATCACTACCGCAACATATTTTTTTTAAACATTTTTATCTATTTTCTGTCTCCTTTGACAATATTTAAAAGTTAGTGTATAAAAAAATTGAGTGTTTTCTTATATAAAAACTTCAATGAAATAGTAAGAAAAGCGGTTCTGAATCGCCCTCCAGGTTGAAACTAATCAAACAAAATGCGAAGCCAATCAAACAAAATGTCTTCGATAATAATGGAATCACCTGAAAGCCTACCTCTTTATAAGGATTGCTTCGTGAATCTACCGTAAAAATCAGCAAACGAGTGACTTGAGCAAATAAGCGCCTCTCACCTCACGACTTTTCACGCATAATCTGCTCTGCAAATTCAATATTCGAGTGAGATCGCTTCGCTACGTCA
Organism: Udea ferrugalis; assembly: GCA_950022985.1. Taxonomy (NCBI): domain Eukaryota; kingdom Metazoa; phylum Arthropoda; class Insecta; order Lepidoptera; family Crambidae; genus Udea; species Udea ferrugalis. Next base: position 5,411,342 of record OX465521.1, read on the forward strand.
AACAATAACCGAGTGAGGTTACGCCAGAGTGAGCATTTGAAATAATAAGAAGAAACTTGAGGCAATATCACAAACTTAGCCTTGATCTCAAAGGGTTTGCTGTTATGTAACCTAGGGTTACAAAGATAAAACATCTTAGTTAAGTATTTCTTGCCACTAACAGTAGTACTTAGTCTCTACATAATTTCTAAATTAAATTGAAAATCACCTGTTTAGATTACTTCTAAGCGCCTTTTTACAAACGTATAGTTATATTTTTCACTCAACTTAGAGATATACTCAGCGTATTCGTTATTCCTAACATTACAGAATGACTCTTCAGTTATCCTTATAAAGATGCACGTCGTAGATTCTTGGACAATTGAACCACAAATCAGACTAAGCACTAACCTAAGCTTTTCTTCGATGGATATACACAAATGTTTACTTCCAGACACAAAAATGATTTACTACTTAAAAAAAGAAATTCCAATGTATGCAAGCAAACAACATAGTGTAGAGTGAGTGCGACACTCTTAAACACCGAGAAATAAAATGCTATTAAGGGGTAGAAGTGTAAATGATTAGGGTGCTGAAGGAAAGCAGAATTTTGTTTTTTAATAACTAGGTACATTAATTTTATTGTAACCTGATCGTAGCTCGACGGTCCCAGTGGGTCGCGCGTAACCGTATTACCTCCGTAATGGCACTCCACCTCCGTAATTACGCCACACACTTGGAAGGAGGTGCGGTGTTGCCACCAACACGAAACGTACACAAATTTAAGGGAAGTTTTTGCATATTCATTGGCGCATCAAAAACTGTCAGGAGTAAACTTACTTTAATCGCTTTTTCATGAATAGCCTATATATTAAAGAAACAGTTAGCTCTAGGAATATGGCAGTAACCCATCCTGGCATATCTAAAATAAACAATTTTATTCTACTTTAAAAAACAGTATTTTTATGTTGACATGCAAACCCAAAAGCACTTGACATCGTCCTCGAGAATATAAGGGGTGCAGGCCATTTAAAGAAAGTTACTACAAACGCAACTATTGACTAAACATGAATCCACTTCGTATAGCTGAGATGCAGTGAGCTTTCGTTACATGTGTAGAGACCCTGAGTACTTGCCTGAAATTTGTTCGTAAGTCATTCAGAGGATCTGAAACTTCAGAAGATGCAGCCTGCAGCTGCTTCATTACAGCAAACTACATTAAATATTGAATGCAGACATTATTACCCCAGTATATGAACATATACATGTTCTTATAGACTGCGTAATTACATTGTTGTTGTCATGGAGTATTGGATAGTGATAATGGCAACATTGTTTCTGCATACGATACATCTACATGAGCCCACATTTGCGTAATGTAGTTGTAATCAGGCTGAGAGGACCTCAAAATTATTATGTTTGTGGTTCTGTAGAGACATCTATTTCTGTCCAATACCTACTGATGAATTGTAATTATTTTGTGTGAATTATTATAGAGTTATGTAAATTGAAGATTTGCTTACAAACGTAATAAATAACCATACCTATTTGCCAAGCGAAGACTGAATTTTAACTGTTTATCTAGGCACTCAAAAAACGACTGAACCGAGACAATGGGATACAAAAATGACTTATAAGGTGTTATTGAGCATTAAAAATCTCTTAGTAATTCATCCCCAAAAAGCTTGGAATGGGGCGGTGGACTTTCCCCTCATGAGTTCTCGCCTTGGCGTGGCGAGGGGCCTTAGTACCGGTGGTAGAGTGGAACCGCCGGGAAGTCAAGCGAACTCAGGTGTGGCAGTGTGGTGGACGTCAGACGTAGCCAGTTCTTCATCGCATGGCACTTCCAGAGGGGAATCCACGTGTAATTGGGCCCGCTAATCTAGATTTTTGTATTTTATCTACCCACTAAAAGTAAATTTACGGTTTCACGAACTAAAGTAACTGTTGAATAACGAAAGCTGGAGATAAATTGTAGCAATTGATCTAGGCAAGCAACCATTATCATTCCGAGGGTTTCTCGTGGGTATTTAAATTCGAACCTCTAAATCGTGGCAAGTTTCCACAGAAGTTTTAATTAAGTAATTAAAACTAACATTTTCTGTAACAATTTGCAATTATATATTAAAAGGCTTTATTGAAAGTTTTCAAAACTCTCCCTAAAATGAGCAATAAAAAGGTAGAGCTTTGGCACAATCTCTAAAAGAAAATTGAAAATTTTTAATAGTCATCCATTAGTGTTTTATGGTATTATTTAAATGGTAAATTGAGAATTAGATTTTAGTTGATAATACTTAATTTTTAATTAGGTGTTGTGATTAAAGCCCAAAAACAACCTATACACGGGTACACTTAAACCGTGAATTATAAATTATAATTGTTAATTTTTTCCAATAATAAATGCTAGGTTTTACATCGTCCATTTTCATAATTTGTCAACCGGATACCATAAACTTAATCTACCTATAGTACGATTAATAATTGTAGTCAGCGAAATGACAACTTCAACAGTGACTGATACAAAAAAGGGTGACCCGCTACAATAGTAACGTTCGCCAATCACTAGACTTAGACATTTAGTCATGCTTTATTTTATTAGGTATCCAAGCCTTTTTTAAATTGTAAATATTTAATAGGTACACAATGAATTGAATATTACGATTTAAGAAATATGGACCCTACCTCCATATTAAAACTTCTCACTAAAAAATTATAACCATAGCTGGGAAAAAAATGTTCAGAGAGGTTCAGGCTAATTAACACTTGAAAGTCCAGCACCGCATTCGGCTTTAATTTTGGCAAAATGCTTTTAAGCCATTTCTCAAAACACTCAGAATTCATCTCTTCATGATAGTCCATACTATTTTTCTTTGATTCAAAAATAAGTAAACCGGAATCTACAAAACCTTCATTACTGCCTATATGTGAAATTATAAAGCGTCGTCTTTTGCCGGTTGGGCTCTTTAGGCCTGTAGTCAAACCTTTAGAAAACGCTTGTTTGGAAGATTCTACTGTTGTATCCTCCCAAACTTTTCCAGTTGTATGACATGTTAATAAACGAAATTCTTACCTGTAAATAATATAATACAGAAACAAAACATTTTGAAACTGAAAACCTATTTACTAAATACAGTTTACCGAAATACCTCTATGTCTCAAGTCGAAAGTCTGACCAGTGTGTGTTGCCAGTAATCACATATGGACGTGGTCATTCAATACGACTATTTTGCCAGGCTGTAATGTCGACTAACTTTTAATTGTAAAAACTCGATTTACCACATCACTATTTATTCGGGACTGAAAACCTGCCACATTGAAAATGTCATTTCACTGACTACAATTAAAAATCCTAGTATAGGCAAAATTGAGTCATAATTATTATTAACTTAGTATTGTTTTGTGTTAGTATGTGTATGTTTCTTGTACATTGTACTCGTTTCATCGCCCATTTCTCTCAACCAGCCTAAATATCTATCTGCAGACTCTGCCCAGCTTATTCAGTAGTTTTCATAAAGGGGACTAAATTCATTAATTTTCATAGTATTCTGAATGAAAGACGGTTCCAATCCAAGTCAAGTGCTTATTTTCTAAGCATAATGGAATAAGTAGTACCTTCGTTGAAAGCAGAGATTATTGTATTATTTCTTCAGCTTCATTATTAAAAGGGGCGGCATTATTACTGCGTTGATTGCATTTGGCAGTAATCCCGAGATTGGACAGGGTTAATTAAATGACACGCACACTTGCTACATGCAAGATTTCTGCATTTTACATACAAAAAATGTTTTGTATCCATTTTTGACCATTTTGGTTTATAAAGGTTCCGTATCACCATCGAGTACTTAAACAATTTCTAGAAAATTACGTGTTTTGTATAGGAGCACCTCTTTGATGTTTACTTTATTTTAATTTAACCATTCATTTTGAAAGGTGAATATACAACAACATATTATGTGAATCTTTAAGAGTGTATTTGTTAACGTTATTAATATAGAACAAAAGAAAGAAAAAAACAAATAGGTAGGTACATTGTACAATAACAAATACTAAAAATTTACATGTTAAGGACGTTAACATTTTTTTTTACACCTATTGTTATTATAGTGGCAACGGAAATACGTAACTTGTAAAAAGGCTTCAGCTTTCTAGCTATCACGGTTAGGGAAATGCAGCCTGGTGACAGCCAGACAGACAGCGGAGGCTTAGTCATAGGGTTCCGTTTTCACCTTTTAGGTGCCGAACCTTAATTAATCATCACAGAAATTTAAAAAAACTTATTTGTTTGTAAAGAAAACTGATTTCAACTCCTGAATGCAAAAACGAAACAAAGTGCCTTCGTCTAGGCCTGCTTAACTTTGATTCCCATTTGTGAATTCGGGGATAAGTATTGAGTGTGCTCGGAAGCTCCATTCATGCCAGCGCCAGGTATTCACTGATAGCGCTGTGGTTTGACACATTGTCGCCAGCCTCACATACCAGACCACTATCTACACGTTATAACATACCCACATACAAACCTAGTCAATGATCATGTCCATTATTACAATTGTAATTTACGATAAGATTTGAGAGGAAATGCTTTATTGCACATAAAACCAATTAATTGACAGGCAACTAATAAAGTTTAATTTAACCAATTATGTTATAGCTGAAAGCAAACTCTTTCAGAAAACCAAAGCAAAGGAATTTCGTATAAAGGTACTTTGTGTGTATTTCACTTTGTGTTTAGTTTCAGGAATTAGTCAGTGTTTATTTATTTCTTCCTTGTTGTACATTAATACCATCACAATTTGCGATCTTAATGCCCTTAGTCATTCCTTGAGGAAAATAAAATATGTCTTGCCATGCCGCCTCCGCCAGGCCTCTGAAAACGGGGTATACTCAAAAACTGTTGGTTTGACGTCGTGAGGGATGACATGCTTGCCAGTGGATTCACAGAGAGGGATGCACAAGACCGGGCGAAGTGGAGATGCAGATGCAGAAGAGCGGACCCCGGGCGCCGTAAGGGCAGCAAGCGGGATAATCGCTAGGGTAATAATGATTCCTTGAGAAAAAAAGGTTCAATGAATCCCCTAAAAACCATCCTATAACCGAAATATTTTTAACATTATCTAGGTAGGTGGACATTGATTTGGCTGAAGTAAATATGGATTTTACTCAATCCAAATGTCAGAGTGTGGTGTGACGCATCGTCCACGTAATCTTAGTGCAATTGGTCGTAAGATATTCAAAAGGTAGCCATTGTATTACCTGTTCCATGTAATTAGAATTCCCTGCGCCGGCCCAATGGCGTCCAGGCCGAGGTACAGATCGAATAAATTTCGTTAATTCGCAATCGCTGGTGATTTAACGTCCCCAATTAGTGTGAAGCGCCAATCCTGCCTCGCGATTACGATGCTACTGGCCATTTTAATACAATTAGGGGCCTTCTTGCGCATATCACCTAGGAATTTACAGGACAAATCTAATTGGACTTGACAATTTATTCAGTAATTGAATTTCGTAGATAATTTTAATATTTACGACTTCATCGAATGCGTGAGAATTAGGCCACATCAGGCGTGAAATCTGATAAATAACTGGCAAAGTATGGAAGTAAAAATTAACGAAATCGCATCTCATCACAATACTTAGCCTGATTAAATGCAGTACAATACATGTTTGATTATTGTTTTAGCATTTTCCATGCGGTATCTTTACTAAAGATCTGAAACACAGAAATAGACATTTGGTCATGTTGGCATCAGGCAGGATACAATACCTACATGCCTGGAAGTGTCTTTGACCGCTTCGACCGAAATTAATCGTATGTTTTTTTTATTTATTTGTTCAATTAAGGGCCTACAATCACCCCTCATGAGTTCTCGCCTTGGCGTGGCGAGTGGCCCAGTACCGGTGGTAGGGTGAAACCACCGGGAAGCCAAGATAACTCAGGCGTGGCAGTATGTTGGACTTGGTCACCGACCCGCTGCAGCCCATAAGGGCGACACGTAGGGTTGTGGGTCCAGTGGGGCCTGCAAGCGCGAGGTGTAACTGCATACAAGACCGTTTCTAATGTTATAATAACAGCTTCATCCCCGAATTCACAAACTTCAATCAAGGTTGAGTTGCATGAGTTTGAAGGCCACCTACACCTTCAAACTCATGCCGTCTCTTGTTCAGAGAACTGAAAGTAACAGGTATACCTACTTGCAAGAGCTGCTTAAGTTTGATAAGCTTTTGTGAATTCGGCAACCAGAGAACTAAATGATTGTACAAAATCGAAATAATGCAGATTTAGGTATATGTTGTTGTTAAAGTTCTCATGAACGACTATTTAGAAACCTTAAAATATATTACTCCTTCATTCTACACCATCTTTATATGTATAGGTGCTAGATTTTAATTAGCTGAAGAGCAGGCAAGACGCTAACTGACAGTGATTCGTTGCTTTACTTGATTATACGCGTCTAGTTAGGAGCTAAGGGGATTAACGGAATTTGGTTGGAATGATTAAATTTTAAACACCTTCTGACAAACGGGGATTCCCCTGGCGAAAGTATTCAATGCTGACTTGATAATGTTATTAAAAAAAGGTAGAGAAGATATTATCTAATTACATTAATTCGTTTGTATCATTTACTAGACATTATTCCAGCCAGCATATACAGACATTATTATCTAGCCTCAAATAAAGCAAAGCTATAAGCTTTCTTGGGCTATGAGATACTAGACAACGGATAAACATATTTCAATATATTTTTTGTAAAAACATACATAGGAAACACCCAGCCTACAAACCTACATGTTCATGCACATTTTGGTGTAGTCGCCAACTTCTTCAGTATTACACGAAACTTCACTTGTGAGTGTGACACTTCGCACGTGTGAGTTAACTTTAAAATTCAATTACACAACAAAAAGAACTAAGCCGAATAACATTTTTAGTTATTTACATACAAAATGAGAGAAAATACTGATTCAGAGTGAAGCGTATTGATGATTGAAGTAAGCTTCAAGCACCGAGACGTGAAGTGATGTCCGCCGGAATGCCACCCCTGTCGTCTAAAATTTAATTATGAGTAAAGTGTCGTTAAAAACTGCTCTGAAATAATTCAAGTTAGAAAATATTTGCCATATTTAGCAAAGTTTCAAACTAGTTGAATATGTATGTCTTGTAGCCTTGTTGCTAAACGAATTAAGGTAATTCAGAAGCGAATGATTAATTTAATGAATTAAATTTTTAACTCTCCCTCACTGCCTTTGTATTTCAATTATTCATGGAGCGTGACGAATTTATATTACAGTCTAAGCATTCACAGCGCATTGTCTCAGAGAATTAGAACAATGGAATTAATTATTTTCCTTCTTCATTACCTAAAGCGAGGGCCGAGGTTTCTAATTCCGATACGGGGAATTTACAAACGTAAAATTATTTATCCAAGGCAATCGCAAAAAGTTTATCTTTTCTGTTTGAAGATTATAACGATAAACTAAGTACCTACTGTTAGAAGACAAAAACACCGAATGCTATAAAATTAAATAAAGTAAAGATGGTTGCCCATCTTTATTTTATTGAACGAACACATTGAGGGGTATTTTTCTTTTTTCCCAGATTCGGCAAAACGAAGGTTCCAATATACTTGCTTCCAAATTTTTTTCAGTGTGTTGTTATTTATATGTTTAAAAACTTAGGTAAATTTGGAAAATGTTTATGTAAACAAGGAACAATTTGTTAGAGTAGGTCTACAGAAACGAGTAAGTTTACTCAAAAAACACTCCAGAATATTGCGTGAGATATGACGGCGATGTGTGTGACGGAACTTGCCGCGAATTTAGCAATGGGGCCCAATTCTCGGGCATGCGACATTTCAACACCTTCGACATTTAACAAACAAAATGGCGGATAACAGACGTTACCATGGTAACGTGAGAGTTAATTAATTCAAGCTAATTTAACATCTCGCATGTGAGGGCTAGCGTGCGACAAACAAGGGTGGTTGCCGTGGAAACCACTCTCGGGCATACGACATCATAATGCCATACGAGATTTATCAAAAAAAAATGGCGGATATCACACGTTGCCATGGTAAATAACAATAATAAGTCCTCATGCGAGATATTAACAACCGCTAGCGTGCGACATGCAACGGATGGTCATCAGCGTTCGAGATGGTTTGTCGTATGAAACTAACTGTCAATTAAACTCCGTGTTTGTGCAGTAAGGATGGCTTACATTACATTAGGCTGAAGCGCAAGCAGAATTTTCTCGCAGATCATATTATTTATTTATTTATTGGTTTACCAACAATTGTACAGTAATAAACAATGACACAATGTACAATATACCTAATTTAGGTAAACACTGCATGCATTATTTAAAACTAAGAAGGTAGTTTAAAAAAAAAGTGAGTACAAATTAAAGTGGTTTCTAAATGCGACTGTTATATTATTATATAGCCGTGTAAGTTAGCCCACCAGTGGACTTAAGGCGTGAGGACACCTTTCCGTGGTGCGAACGAGTCTTTAAAAAGGATTGGAGGTGCTCTCGGCGCAGTGGCGACTGTGGATCAGCAACTCACGCCGGGTTGGAAATGGGATGGGTGACCACCCGACCGAAATTTAATGATGTCTTTTTCAGGCATCCATGGTGCTTCGTAAAGCTCGTTAAGCAGTTGGTCCTGGCTGACGTCACCAGATGTCAATCGTTAAGCCTAGTCAGAGGCCTTAGGGTGGCTTGATAAATCTGTCTTTAAAGGTATAGTGAGCACTAAGCCTACACCCCTGCCATCCATCACCAACCGCACTAAACCCGATTGTGGGCGTATGGTTCGCGCCACTCTCATAGTGGCGCGAACCAGACCTACTTACGTTACAGAGTGAGACCTACTTACGTTACACTGCTGGGCATTGGTCTCCCATTTTATGAATGCGTATAAGATAACACAAACTGCCTATGTACGTAGGTAGGTAGATTAAGTTATTTTGATGTCACTAGTGGCCACCCGCGACTTCGTCTGCGTCGACTTTTGTTTTTAAATTGTTCCATAAATTGTAGCCTATGTCCTAGCCAGATGTATAAGCTAGGTATATTATGGTAAAGTTCACTAAAATCCATCCAGTTTTTACGTGAAAGAGCAACACAGCACATACATCCATTCACACATCCAAACTTACGCATATAATATTCGTAGGATATGTCATATGGTTAAGCCGGTCGCCTAATAAATAACGCAATTTGACTTTATGGAAGCGTCCCGTTTAGGCAAACAGACAGCGGCTGACTGTCCGCCGGCTGACTCTAAGCGGCGTAGGTATCGATCACTAACTCGGCGTAGTGAATATACCTACTACGCTGTCGGCGCCAACCATTCGCTCACCGAATTAATCGGCCTACGAAACGTCGCAAACTGCGTGGGTGACACTCACTCCATCTCTAGAATGAATAGGAAGGCTAAATGGAATCAAATAGTCAGCCGCTCACTGTTCGCCTAATCGAGACGCGCCTTAAAACAAAGGTAAGTGAAGCATTCAGGCATTAGTTTAGATACCTACATCTACTCGTATGTATGAGTTTTACCATGGTTTTATTAATAGTAAAAACTGATTTTCATTTTAAGATATTTATTTCTGCGCTACGAAACTCTAGTTGGAAGAAGCCGTAACATTAGCTTGTCGCCCGTTCACCATATTATTATCTCGATGTATCATAGAAGTGGTGGAAGCTCTGAACGAGCCATCCAACGCCAGGAACGATTCATTGATTGTATTGTTTCCATGTCGCAATTGTGCCACCACTTGCAACACAGTGTGATGAGGAAAGCTACGTCAACAGGAAGCAGAACTATGGCGTGAACACACAATTTATTGATAATGTGATGCATGCCAATTCAAAAAATATTATTGCTCGTTTTCGTTCTGCTGTGATAGTTCCCCATCTTGCTTCTGTGCAACTCATCATTCACCTGCATCAATTGGATGAGCCGTACGTGTGTGTCTTTTGCCCATTTTATGTGCAGCTCTCCCTTTTTATAACTGTTTACATATTACAAAATCAACAATTTCAGCAAATTTCAAACACAAATTGACAAATCAATATTGACATTGACAACAAGTTGCGTTCCGTTTCCTTCAGGCTCATCGTAATATTGTTATTATTTTTGATAGAACCATTTAATGAGCTCTGAGATGATGGCAATGATGGCTGGATGAGAGCCATGAGTTATAAACTCATAATCATAATCACACAATCAAAGAAAATAAAATTACAATCTACAAAACGGAACGTTTATCGCATAGACAAGATGTTCGGTCTACGACATTCATGTCAAAAAGTCAGTTTGACTGAGCGGTGTTCCGTTATCACCGTTTTTATAAATCTGGTCAAACATTTTTTTCTTCTGCAAGGTTCAATATCATAAATAACGTTCGATTGTAAATAACCCAAAAGTGACAAATAATAGAAAAATTGAAACATGTTTTTCAGAGACAAAAGACGTCAATATCTCTAAGGGGCGCGAGAATAGCATTTTTTTTAACATTAGAGATTTTAGTGAGATTTCTTAACTTCATGCGAGATCTTAACAACTTCGACATATGTCACATTTCCCGAGAATTAGGGCGGTCCGAACACTCAAACGACTCGAAGAACAATACTGACCGTCGCCGACGACGTGGAGTCATCCTGCACGTTCGTGTCGCGTTCGCTCTTCGCCCTCCCTTTGACGCGAGACCAAAAACCGACCAAAATTGGGGAACAAAGCGCGAAACCGCGTAGAATATGCGAAACGGCTCTACACTTAACGTTCGCGCCCCTTCGCAGCCATTGCGCGCGATCCGCGGGCTAAGTGTGGAGCGGCCTTATGAAAGTGACTGATGGCAACATTATAAGGTATTTGCAAAAAAAGAGGTGAACGTGTACACCAACTTCCAGAAAAGCTTAACTCCTTTAGGGTTCGAAAGAAACAAGTGCTGTTGCAAGTAATAAGCAAACTGTCTCACTCAAAATGTTACGCCAAAAAAGTGGTTTTGTGTCAGGTATACCTGAGACATTTATTAATTTTATTTACTTACCATAGGATACACCAACAACGCAGTCGAGGTCCTCATTTAATGAAATAGTCTAACTAACAGACGTTTGCAAACAGATCTTAACCTTTTTATTGCCAAAGTTCCCGGCAGATCTAGGGCAAAGATTGTCCGGAGGCAGCTCGCCGCCAATTAATTGTGGCAGGTGAACGGTTACAATAGGCTAGACGACTGTAATTTTTTTTTGTTTACTATCGAAAGACGTTACATTTATGAACGCAATCCTAAAAGAATTACTGCTATAGTATCAATACTACCCGAGATATCACAATTTGAATTGCACATTTTTGGACTTGCCCAAAAACGCTCCATTCAAACGTGTCCTAAGTTATGACGTCACACCAACGTAGTTATAAGGAGCGCGTAAGAAGTTTGTACGACAGCTATATTAAATATTGCGTTTATGAAAATGGTATCTTAACAAAATTGCTTCCTAATAGTCTCTGTTTGAAAATGGTATTATTTTTTTACAAAATATGTATACTTTTGAAATGGACTTGCCCACCCAACTTTGAAGGCCTATTGTGGCTTCATACTGAATCAAATCTTGATTGTGGTTTCACAAATCCATTTGATTTTAATGATTTTATTTGGTAAACATAAAATAACACGCAAAATGCATCATAGTCGTCTACCCTATTATAGAAGCAGTCGCAGAAAACATAGCTCGTACAGAAACCACAACGCTCCCTAAAAAATCCTGAATGATACACCGAATTCACAAGCTTACAAGGCCTGAAAATATGGGTTAATGCAACATTTTAAATCAAGGGAAGAAACACTGCAAGTAAAAGTACGGCATTTGCTTATTTTATAAACCTGTCAAAACTTTGAAATCAGAAGTTGACCTAATTAGCAACTGTTATTTTAACGAATCAAATTCTTGGCTATTTATTTGGTTTAATTGATAATGTTTATGTAAGTAACTAACTTCTAATTTTCATTCATAAGTATAGTCAGAAACTGTGGTTCATTCACGAGGGTTTACCTCATTCAATGCATTTTGAGCCTTCTGTAGTCCAGTCATTTAAGCTTAATTTAGGTAAGAATCTCGGAATTCGAGATACCCAGCTGTAAGTCTGTAAATACTTGTATAATGACACCCTAAAAGTTGTCTCAAAACCTACATATGGTAGGGTGTACGCAACTACTAAATTTCAAGGTCAAAAGTCACAATAATCGTTTTTTTGCGCTTTTTTTGTAAATATCTCATTTCCTTTGGGTTTTTTGCTATTTATATTTATTATCAATATTGTAGAATACAAAATTTTCTACAAATTTTGTTTGAATTTTTTTTTCATACGGTGAACCATTTTCGAGATAGAGGGCGGAGAGCGCGCGGTCACAGCATCACTTCAGGTCAACCGGTGCCTCCGGTCAAAAACGCGCCATATAACCTTATTGGCAGTCTATAATGCTTCGAAATCTGTGAAAAGTCTCGATCATCTTCGACATGCATTACGTCAAGTCTTCAAAACTCAATAAACCTATGCAGCTTTCAAATATTCCACCAACAAGTGCAGCTGCTCATCAACATTTCGAACGTGTATATTATCAAGTTCAAACTTGGTTAGGGCATGATTTGGAACCCGAGGTATGGGGTTGGGCAATGCGAAACGATTTTCTGGAGCCTATCTGAGCCTATCACGGCTGCTGGTAAATTTCAAACTGGTCTTCATTATCGTCTGCAACGACATTTATCTCAAGTTCTTCCATGCTTCCATCTTCGTTAATCTCGCTCTGATATGGTAGAGCATTGAGACAAGCTTGCCCATTACATTGGCCACAAGCTAAAGAGCATTGCAAGCCCGCTTTCCTGCAAATGCAAATGTTTTTGAGCAGGTGGTTAAATTGTCATGATAGGCTCCAGAAAATCGTTTCGCATTGCCCAACCCCATACCGGGGGTTCCAAATCATGCCCTAACCAAGTTTGAACTTGATAATATACACGTTCGAAATGTTGATGAGCAGCTGTACTTGTTGGTGGAATATTTGAAAGCTGCACAGGTTTATTAAGTTTTGTAGGCTTGACGTAATGCATGTCGAAGATGATCGAGACTTTTCACAGATTTCGAAGCATTATAGACTGCCAATAAGGTTATATGGCGCGTTTTTGACCGGAGGCACCGGTTGACCTGAAGTGATGCTGTGACCGCGCGCTCTCCGCCCTCTATCTCGAAAATGGTTCCACGTATGAAAAAAAAATTCAAACAAAATTTGTAGAAAATTTTGTATTCTACAATATTGAAAATAAATATAAATAGCAAAAAACCCAAAGGAAATGAGATATTTACAAAAAAGCGCAAAAAAACGATTTTTGTGACTTTTGACCTTGAAATTTAGTAGTTGCGTACACCTTACCATATGTAGGTTTTGAGACAACTTTTAGGGTGTCAATATACAAGTATTTACAGACTTACAGCTGGGTATCTCGAATTCCGAGGTGAACTTACTATAATGACTGGACTATCTGTGTGTATCTGTGTGAAACCAAGATAAAATTTGCATCCAGATTATAAACCTTCGCTTTTACGACAAAGCATAAAGTGAGGTAAAAGAGGCTCATTACCGCCGCATTTCCAGATAAGTAACATAGTTTACATTTTAATCGCAATCAATGTATCCTTGTTTAGCAATAGTACCTAAACGCGGTGATCTAAAGTGCAAATATGGCAATGCTTCGCTGTCTATGGTCTTCAGCTCTCTGATCAATATGACTGCGTTGTTGCGGTTGGCTAACGACCCAGGTCACCCTACAACTGTCTATAGTGCTTTAATGGCCGTGCAGGATGAGAGGGACAGCCTATTCCTCACTAATTGTCAGGCTTAGTGCTCTGCTAATAGCTATGGATGTTGTTTAAGTTAGAAGGCCGTTATTGTGCTAAGTTAATTAATGCAAAGATTAGTTTATTTCAGGAAACCAAAATTCCGAGGCGTATACCTTAGACATTTTTTAAGCGTTCCACATTTTCAGTAAAAATACAAATGAAGAGAGCACAATAACTGAACTGAAGCTTAAATAATATCTCCACGGAAACGCACAGACGTTTTGGGATTATATTTTTACGAGATGAAAATATTCCAACCTACGTAGACGAAGTAGGTCATAAGATAAAAACACCCCTGCTTATATGAGGAATGTGCTAAAAAGGCTTAGGGCGGTGCTAAACTTGGGTTATGGCTGAAGGTTAATACAGTTTACTAAAACTTTTTGCGACCAGTTTTTAAAGCTTCGGAAGTACTTTTATTGGAGTTTTCTAGTATTTAATTGCCTAATTACTTTGGGATGCCGGACCAGGATGATCACTCTAATCAAACTCAGGTGGGGTCGGGATCAGCGTGACCCCCGGGACCCCCGGGACCCCGCAGTGATTGCGGCCCAATCAATTAAAACTTTTATATCTACGTAGGTATTTTGGGACAGAAAGTAAGCGGTCACAGACCTTTGTTTATCCTAGAGTTAGTCTGGAGTCGTTAAAAGTTTAACCTTACTGAAACTATCTCGTTTTATTGTTTATTAAAGCTTTCTAAATCTGTGTTTTAGCTTCTAATAGGTGCTTTGGCTTTTGTAACGTAATGCGCGCAACTTTAACGAAATTTGAGGAGTCGAGTAATGTAACACTGGTTTTAAAATTAAGCTTGGGTCTAAATATACGCATTTATGTATAATATTATTTCATTCAGAATATAACAGTTTTCGTACTTTGTTATTTTTGTGAGCAGTCAACTTTACCAACGATATCAAATACAGTAAAGATATAAAAATATCAGGGATAAGTATTAGAAAGAAAGAAAGAAAGAAAGAAAAAACGTTTATTGCTTTTGGACATCGTACACATACAGATATAAACAAACAAAACAAAACGGTTTGAGAAAAATAGAATAATAAAAATTACAAAAGAAAAAATAAACATAAATTTTCACCAGACCAGCAGTACTTTGAAGAATATTAAGTACTTATTACTTAATATTCTTCAAAAAGTAGTACAAACTGACGTTTTTAATGTAATTTCAAAACATGGATCGGACATTAAATAAATGGAGTAACTATGGTAAATTATTCTCAAAATCAAAGTTAGTCTCGCTATTTATCCAAAAATATTTATTAATGATTATTTTTGACTCGACTAAAATATATTTTTCAGGTCCTTCAAAAGGCGATTTACATTCACTATTCGACTAACTACTAGCATACTCTCTATGGCCCGGGCGAGTGTTAGCGTCCCTTGCATTGCCCGCTCCCTAGATGGCCTAGATAGACGACCCCTGCCGAAATATACAATGTATCCCGGAATGTACTATAAAAATTTTAGGGGCAGTCTCCATCGTCAATTTCACTGGCGAAAATCATACAGAGGCCATCTTGAATCCTCACACACAGTGTTGTGCAGTTACGACCAAAAAGGGTACCTACATCATTTTACGACAGAAATCACATACACTCTAGGTACTTCAGAAAAATGCACAAACGCTCAAAAAAACAACCATGTGGTTGTTTAATGCTGCATGTACAATTTTCCCTTACACCTTTTAGTAGATAATATTAGATATTCAACGAAACTATTTTTATGTTCATATTATGTCGGTCATTACCGTAGGCCCATCGTGGTACCAACAGCCGACGTTTTTATAGGCTAAGTTATGGCACTAACTCCAAATTACTTGTTTTATACCCTCGCACGCGGATTTTGATGGTTGTAACAAGAATTGAAATTGCAAGAGTGCCTATAAAAAGTAATATTTGGTTCTGCCAGCATATGGTGCCACATGAACACAGCGCTGACAAGTATCTACATATATTTTTTTGCCTCGTTTGGTTAGGGTTTGAAGCTACGAGATCCAGTTAAAACTTAAGAGATTCGTAGAAGAACTACAGTCGCCGGTTTAAAACAGCAGGTAAGCAAGTTGAAGTTTCGTTGGGAGGGGCACATAAAGCGAAGAACAGATGGCTGTTAGGGCCGTTATGTATTGGAGACTATTTGCAGGCAAACTCACCCGCAAGGTGGACGGATGACCTGAAGGTTGCGTGATTTTGGTGGATGCAGGTCGCCCTAGAAATCCATGGGGTATGTCTATGTTCTGCAGTTGACGTCAAGGGATTTTTACATCCTTTTTGATTGGAAAAAGTATTCATGGCCTCAATTCGTTTTGGGTAGAAAAAACAAAAAGGATGAACATGATTCATCGAACTGTCCTAAAATGTTTCATAAAATATTTCATGAACGTGTTTCTGAACCTCTTTGTCGCATGAGTTTGTCTTTCTTGAATACTTCGGTAAGTACTTAAGTTAAATACTTAACGCAACACTATAATGTTTTTGTATTAAGTTTTGCAACTCTCAACTATGGGGAGCCATATTTCTCTAGCAACTTAAGAGTGTAACAACAACTATCATTATTTTAATACAAAGTTCTGAAGCAGACCGAACTCAAGACAAGTGTTTAAACTTCTTAATGGCTTTTGCATCAGGACCAAAACAATGTTAGCTCTTGTAACTTGGGTTAAGTCAGTTGGCTGGCGGGAACTTTAGGATCCTTGGTACATGTAGGACAAACTCATAAAACAACAATTTATTGTTTTCAGGGAAAATGTGTAAATGTGTAAATGTGTAAATGTGTGGGGTGTAAGGGGGCGAACCTCCATCTATCGCCCCAAGTCAACCTCACCTGCACGCGGTGCATCCTGCTGAGCAACGAACGAGGCTCTGGCGACCGACCGACGGCGGTATATCCGTCCTGAATAGGCGAGCTAAATACCACAGACCGGTGACGGGCAGCAGCGTCACCGGTGCGAGAAGCTTCGCCCTGCGATCGCCAACCCGCCTGCCCAGCGTGGCGATTATGGGCATAACCTCCTATGGAAGCACGACAAAGGCCACGGCCCCCAGTTCCCGGCAGCCCCACTATTCCTGGTTATGGTGGCGACCATGGTAACGGTGGGGCGGGGGGTGCAAAGAATCTCCGGGCTACGGGA
This sequence comes from Udea ferrugalis, assembly GCA_950022985.1. Classification (NCBI taxonomy): domain Eukaryota; kingdom Metazoa; phylum Arthropoda; class Insecta; order Lepidoptera; family Crambidae; genus Udea; species Udea ferrugalis. Next base: position 5,428,361 of record OX465521.1, read on the forward strand.
GGCCACCACAACCAACTGACCCTGGCGACGTACAACGGACGCACGCTGCGGCTTGACTCGCATCTGGCGCAACTCGAGGTGGAACTTGGGAACATCAGGTGGCACATACTTGGGTTATGTGAAGTCCGAAGAGAGGGAGAGGACACCACAACTCTCAATTCAGGCCACCTGATGTACTTCCGAGAGGGAGACCAAAAATCCCAAGGTGGCGTTGGGTTTCTGGTTAATAAGTCCCTAGCTAACAACGTTGTGGAAATGTCCAGTGTGTCGAACAGGGTGGCGTACCTCATCATCAAGCTCACCGAGAGGTATAGCCTCAAGGTGGTGCAAGTGTACGCACCGACCTCGTCACACTCGGACGATGAGGTGGAGGATATGTTCGATGACATATCGAGAGCCCTCCACTCCACTACCAAGACCCATTTCACCGTTGTTATGGGGGACTTTAACGCTAAAGTGGGAGTACAAAATTGCAGTGAATCGGTAGTAGGATCCCATGGATATGGAAGCAGAAATCATAGGGGGCAAATGCTCGTCAATTTCCTCGAACGGGAGGGGCTCTTCTTGATGAACTCATTCTTCAAGAAGCAACCCCAAAGGAAGTGGACGTGGCAAAGCCCCGACACTATGACAAAGAATGAGATCGACTTCATCATGGCGGACAAAAAGCACATATTCAGAGACGTCTCCGTGATCAATAGGTTTAATACCGGTAGCGATCACCGACTCGTTCGAGGCTCTCTGAATATCGATTTCAGAGCTGAACGAGTCCGCTTGATGAAGGCCAGGCTCCGACCAACTCTGCTTCAAACTATCATGGGATCTGAAGCGTTCCAGTCAAATCTGGAGAACCGATTTGCTGCCGTGGAAACCACAACTGACGTTAACCAGAACCTTGAAGATGTGGTTCGAGTCCTCAGGGAAGAAGGTACGAGATTTTGTAAAATGCAGCGTAAAGGCAAGAAGTCGAAGCTTTCCGAAGAGACTTTGGGGCTAATGAAGAGACGACGGGAAAACCCACCCGTCACTTCGTCAGGGAAACGGACTCTAAACCGAGAGATCAGTACGCACGTGCGACGCGATCTCCGTTGCTCCAGTACTCTCTCTATTGAGAGAGCGATTGAGCAGAACCGGGGTTCAAAAGTGTTCGTACAATCTCTTGGAAGAAGCCACCTGACGAAGTTGACCATAGAAAGTGGAGAAGTCGTTGTCTCGAAGCCGGCAGTCCTTTCGGAAGTGGAAAACTTCTATGGCCGGTTATACGCTTCGCATGCATCTCGACCTGACCCCGGAAATGAGGACTCTAGAGCCACTCTTACACGCCACTACACCGAAGACCTGCCAGAAGTCAGCATTGACGAAATCGAGATCGCTCTTGGGCGGCTTAAAAATGGAAAAGCCCCTGGAGAGGACGGCGTAACAACAGAGCTGTTAAAAGCAGGAGGCAGACCCGTACTCAGGGAGCTCCAAAAGCTTTTTAACGCTGTCCTCTTTGAAGGGAGAACTCCAGAGGCGTGGAGTAGGAGTGTGGTCGTCCTGTTCTTCAAAAAGGGAGACAAAACCCTACTGAAGAACTATCGACCCATTTCCCTTCTAAGCCACGTCTATAAGCTGTTCTCAAGAGTGATCACGAACCGTCTTGCGCGAAGACTCGACGAATTCCAACCACCGGAACAGGCTGGGTTTCGGAGCGGATACGGCACCATAGACCACATCCACACAGTGCGGCAGATTATACAGAAAACTGAAGAATATAATCAGCCCCTGTGCCTAGCATTTGTGGACTATGAGAAGGCCTTTGACTCGATTGAAATCTGGTCTGTTCTGGAGTCCCTGCAGCGATGCCAAGTAGATTGGCGATACATCCAAGTGATGAGATGCCTTTACGAAGCAGCCACTATGTCCGTCCAAATCCAGAATCAACAAACAAGTCCTATACCGTTGCATCGAGGTGTGAGACAAGGGGATGTTATCTCCCCGAAATTGTTCTCAAATGCAATGGAGGATATGTTCAAGACGCTGAACTGGAAAGGACGTGGCATCAACATCAATGGCGAGTACTTCTCTCACTTGCGATTTGCTGACGACATCGTCATCGTGGCAGAAACGCTGCAGGACCTACAACAGATGCTGAATGACCTGGCTGACTCTTCTGTGCGCATCGGTCTACGGATGAATTTGGACAAAACCAAGGTCATGTTCAATGAACATGTACTACCGGAACCGATTGCGATACAAGGCGCCGTTCTCGAAGTTGTTCAAAAATATGTATACCTCGGGCAGACATTGCAGTTAGGTAGAAACAACTTCGAGGACGAGGTGAACAGAAGAATTCAGTTGGGTTGGGCAGCGTTTGGGAAGCTACGTCGAGTCTTCACATCGTCGATCCCACAGTGCCTAAAGACAAAAGTCTTCAATCAGTGCGTCCTACCCGTCATGACATACGGAGCCGAAACGTGGACACTAACGGCACGGCTGGTCCACAAATTTAAAGTCACTCAGCGGGCTATGGAGAGGGCTATGCTCGGCGTTTCTCTGCGAGATCAAATCAGAAATGAGGTGATACGGCAGAGAACCAAGGTTATCGACATAGCCCACCGGATTAGCAAGCTGAAGTGGCAGTGGGCTGGCCATGTTAGCCGTAGAACCGACAACCGTTGGAGTAAACGTGTTCTTGAGTGGAGACCGCGTCTCGGCAAGCGTAGTGTAGGACGTCCTCAGGCAAGGTGGAGTGATGATCTGCGCAGGATGGCTGGCAGGAGCTGGATGCGAGCAGCCGAAGATCGAGTACAGTGGCGTGCAAAAGGAGAGGCCTATGTTCAGCAGTGGACTACAACAGGCTGATGATGATGATGATGATGAGGGAAAATGTTCGGTGGAACAAGCTGAGCTATTTACACTGATAAATACTCAGGGGCAGGTATTCCTTGAAAAGCATCTACATACAATTAAGGTAGCTGGTAAAGTGGCACACTACCATGCAGTTTGTTAATATTTTAATTCCTGATTAAGTAATGGAAGTAACGTTGCAATACAACGTATATATACAAACATTGACACAAATTAATTTGTTCGTATGCGATGCGACTCGACCATACGAAAGTAAAGAGTTCGGATTGTTTCAGTAACGAATGCATACGTACATATCTACTCATTAATTTTACAGCTCTACTAGTCCTAAAGCCCTTCAACAATCCACACGGAGCTTGCATGTTGGAGTTTGCACTGGCACACCACTGCCAAACTGCCAGTGCCCAGCAGTGGGGCGTTCAAAGGTTGTTATTTGTTTGTGATGTACCTAAATAATAGTTCATGTGGTAACGTATCGAATGCATTTTTCGAATAATGTAAAGGTGCAGTTTTACACTATTAACAATTGAATATGGATATGGGTAAAATGTAAATGTCTGGATTGGTAAACAAAGCCTGAAATTTGAAGCGAGTATTGTGGCTCAACACAAAATAATCTAGTTTAAATTTCAATCGTAGCCGATCGTTTTCGAGTATTTCCCGAGGGCTCTCCATCGGCGTTGGCAGGTCAATCTGTACTGAGTGGTTGCTTAAACCGACCCACTTGATCTCCGATCAAACACACATGCCTCACCGGCGAAACAACCTTTTTAAAGGACCGTTAGACCTTTTTAATGACCTGCTTGGTTACATTTTTACTCTCATTTTCAAGGAATGGTTTCTTTCGTATAACGTATGTAAATAGGGTAACTCATTCGCTCACAGCCTAAATAATGAAACTTTCATTATGTTTGTCTTAAAGACCAATCTAATACATACGCATGAGCGTGACCGATATTATTAGCAAAAATTATGTAATAGTTTCATTAGCATACTTAATTAACTAGAGACTTTGCGAAAAAAGTAGGTAATTGTAAAAATACAAATATGTGTTAATTCAGTGAGAACAACTGCCGACAAACTGCACTTGTAGTTTGGCAAAGCTGTAAATTAGTGAAGCAAGTTTTTAAAAGAAGCAAGTAAACAAAAAAAAAAATATTCTCGAGAAAATATAGATTGCACAAAATAAAAAATGTTCATAAAGCGGAAGTAATGCCTTCTCTCATTGGTTATATTAAGTTATCGATTTTCAAGATAATATTATAATACAAATTAAGCTTGAATTTAATCGGAAAAATCTGCAATCTGGACTAATTGTTATTGTTATTACATTATTACATTATTTTACAAATATTAATAAAACGACTTCAGTCAACTCATTTATTCAACAATTACAAATTGTGTCACAAATTGATCAAAGATACAAAATAAGAAATCAATCAGCATGGAAAGATAAACATTTATAAGCAAAATACAAAAATATTTATTTCAATAATAAAATTAACCATACAATAAACCATTTTGTAAATCAAAAAAGCTTAAAATAGGTCCTATAATCCTGCAGCTACTAGCCCATCTATGCCTAGTTGAAGAATCACCAAACCTTGATAATTTTCATTATACCGCAACCAATCACGCGTCACTAAATAAAGAACTCCACATGTAAAATTACAACATAGTTAAAAGAGCTGGTTCATCTGCACTCTTTTCGTCATTCACAATCTTTATGTACTTCTTTTCGTAATTTAATTTGCTGTTTCCTTTCCTAAAAAGCTTTTTATCCAGGAAACCCGGAGTTGGCAGCCAATTCGAGTAAATGGTAATACGCTGGTCCTCTGATCAAATGCATGACAAGGGTTTCTTGTTTTCCTCTAACACCATTTGTAGAATAGATTTTAAATGAAAATCAAATTATCATATGAATTAATCACATTATTTTGGATTAAAAAGTTTACTTTCCCTCTGTGTGCACTATCACACACTTGTTGCTAAACCTACAACTATTTTTTTTACAAACATCAGTAAAACAGTTTTTGATGTTGTTTTCGACTAGGTATTCATAAAGAGGTAGAGGTATTCGTTAAGAGGTGGATGCCTATAACATTGATGAAATCACCCTGGCTCATAGGGTAAATATACTAGAAAGATTCGGCCGGTCTGTTAATGGTCTCGGTAGCATAATTGGTTAGTGCAGTCGCCCGGTTTGCGAAAGGGTTCGAGTCCTGCCTGATGCCAACATGACCAAATGTCTTTTTCTGGTTTTCAGATCTTTAGTAAAAATACTGCATGGAAAATGCTAAAACAATAATGAAACATAGGTATTCATAGTTCATCAGTCGTTAAATAATTAAGTTAAAATCACAGTCATGCGTTGATATCTTGAAGCTGAAATAAGTTCTCTAATTATACACGTACTTATTTACACGGAGCGGGCTGGCTTGCTGGAATACTCACTTAAGTTTAAAGGCTCATTCCTGTCGGCAATTAGGCTTAATTACATACCAATTTGCGAGGCGCTAACCACATTCCGGCTCAATTATTTCAGTCACAGTTTCATTCACGTGATAACTTGAAAAAATGAATTACTTAGCTTCTGAGTAATTCAGTTTGTTTCTTTTTCGAATCACTGTTGTGACATTAATAATCTTGAACTAGTAGATGTTTTAATACAACTCTACATACCTAGAACGCAGGATTGTCGAATTCTGAAATTCAGATCTTACTTTATTTGACTAGTTAATCAATTACACCAAATTCATCAATCAATCGATCAATTACAATAGAAAGATATCTTTAATTCCGTTAAAAAAATCAGCAGTACTATGATTGTCCTGTCTTTTATGTTATTTTTTTCCCATAGACAAGTACATTTGTGATATATCTTTCACACAACCTACTTACAATGTGTTCATTGTGATTAGGTTGTGTGTAGGTTGCCTGTTGGCAATCCTTTTGTTTTGGGTGAAAATTAAACCCGTGTGTGGTCCCACGGTGTTCAACTGTAAAAAAACCGGCCAAGTGCGAGTCGGACTCGCGCACCGAGGGTTCCGTACAAACCTGCAAGGTTTACAAAGTTCGTTCATTACGACAATCGAGTCATAACTATGGTATTTTTATTGCAAAATGAAATTCATAACATTACAATGGGGAAAGATGAAGGAGCATAAATTTATGACAAAGATCTCTTTATCGTTTAAGTAATCCTTTATTTTATATTACCACATATCATTTATCTATAATGAGGTGCCCGTGGCGCAGTTGTGACAGTGATCGGCGACGATCGTTGTTGTAAAGCAACACACGCCGGGTCGGAAAAGGGATGGGTGACCATCCGACCGAAATTTAGTGATGTGTATTTCGGGCATCTCCGTGCTTCGGAAGGCACGTTAAGCAGTTGGTCCCGGTTGACGTCGCTAGATGTCAGTCGTTAACGACTGACATAGGCTTAAGCCTAGTCAGAGGCCTTAGGGCGGCTTGATGACATCTGACAATAAGGTTGCTCACTAACCTTACACCCCTCCAACAACCCGCACTGAGCCCGTGTGTTGGAGTCTGGCTCATTCCACCTCATAGTTGAGGTGAGGCCTGTGCCCAGCAGTGGGACGTATATAGGCCGATTACGATTATGTTATCTATAATATAACTGAAACACTTATACTAGCCTTGCAGCAGACTTGCGAAAGTTATTTTATCAAAGTTATTTATTTACAAGCAGTTAGGACGCATTAAGATTTTACAGCTACATTCACCAAAACATCGGGATTGAATGACGATAAGTGAGGTCGTCTTTGCCGTTTGAAAAATGTTGCCCTCCTCATACATAGTATACATAACACGCGGTCATTGCTGTAACTACAATTATGTTTACAATCACAATTTTTTTGGTGGTATAACTACACTGCTCAAAAGTGTCTAGGGATATCCCAAGCATTTTCATACAAAGTATAGCTATTTGGGAGGCTGTGAAAATTTAAATATTGATACCAACGTAGAAATTTTTAGAACACAGAAACTGCTATATTTGCCCTTTGAGATTGTATCAAGAAATTCATTGTAGTAGCTTTTAAAGGTGTCAAAATCTTAGCAAAATCAAACGGTTTTTTTTGTAATATTCTTAACCTTTATCTTATGCCTCTGTCCTCGCGTTATTCTAAGATAATGCTCAACTTGTAAACAAACTTAACTTTATGAAATATTTGAAAAATGATATCCCTATGATATCCCTAGACAGTTTTGATGTGTGTACTTAAAATTTTAAGCTTTTCTGTTTTTTTCTGTTACCTGTGCTGTAAGCTATTGCTTCTTACCAAATTTCGAGATTCTATGTCAACGGGAAGTGGTCTTTAGGTTTTAATTCCCTTTCGTGTAGTTGCGAGTTTCAAAATATGCGGTATCAATGGTTGTACTTTTGCGTTTTGCGTTTTTGCGTTGACTTAGAATTTCTTTTTTTTCACGGGTTACAGGCAATTAGATCTAAGTATTTGATATGAATTTCAACTTGATAGCTCTACGCGTTCATGAGGAAAAAAGTAATAAGTTTATATTTATTGAAAAATAAATATATATTTTGTAATGTACCGTTAAATACGCCAACTTTGCCACCAGGGGGAACATTGCCCAAAACACAATTTCTAAGGCAATCTACTAATATCTAAAAAAGTTACAAAGTTATGGCAACATTGATGACATTGCTAGAAAGTAAACTATACCTGTCGCAACACAGAATAGCGCGTGTACTCCTGACTTCATTGGGCAATGTTACCCCTGGTGGCAAAGTTGGCGTATTTAACAGTAACTAAAAATTTAAGGTTTTCGGAATTTTTCCTTTATGTGTGCTATAAAACGTTGCTTCATGCCAAATTTCAAGATTCTAGGTCGACTGGAAGTACCCTTTAGGTTTTGATTCCCTTGCGAGTACTTGCGAGTTTCAAAATATGCAGCTTAAATTGCTGTTTCTTTTGATTGTGTTGACATAGAAGTTTGATTTTGTTACAGCTTAAAGGTATTATAGACTTGAGTATTTGGTATGAATTTCAATTTGATACCTCTACGCGTTTATGAGGAAATGGGTAGTAAGTTTAAAATTATTTAAAAAAAAAATATTATGTAATGTAACTAAAAATTTATGGTTTTCGTAATTTTTCCTTAATCTATGCTATAAGACGTTGCTTCGTACCAAATTTCAAGATTCTGAGTTCACGGGAAGCACCCTGTAGGTTTTGATTCCCTTGCAAGTGTCGAAAATTTGCGGCACAAACGGCTGTATCTTTTGATTGCGTTGGCTTAGAAGTTAGATTTTTTCACAGCTTCAAGGGACAGTAGACCTGAGTAATTGATATAAATTTCAGCTTCATACCTCCACGCGTTCTTGAGAAAAAGGGTCTTGACAGACGGACGGACAGACGCACAACAAAGTGATTCTATAAGGGTTCCGTTTTTTCCTTTTGAGGTACGGAACCCTAAAAATACTTGGTTGGTAAATTCACGTATCAAATTTTGAACGACAAAATATGCAGAGCACACAGCGCTTGGTGTTCGGTTCCAAGCCCTGATGCACGCTGGAGTGCGTCCACTAACACAGCTGACCACCAGAACCGCTCTTCGACGATCCTATTCGGTTTATTGGATTTGCGAATAGAAAAAGCAGCGGGAAGGCGCGCTTCCACTTGGCATTTTAGGCGTGGTGGAGATCCAGGCGTCGCGGTGAGCTCAGTAACCACGCCCGCTCTCTTGAGTGCGGCGCGCGGGCATCTCGTAAACTGCGAATGGTCACCACACAAACCAAACACACCTTTGTCTTCAAACTATACGCATTCCGGAACCCAAAACCCCTGAATTCAATAATGTAGTGTTTTGGAGAAAGATAGCAGGGTGGCAGCACGCGGATGGCGAGAGTACCGCGCGCCTGTGCTTGGCCGCGCTTAGCGACCAACTGTAGTGCGGTGTCATTCTCAATGCACAACCAACTTCGCTCTTTTTTTGGCCTTCTGCAAAAGTCAATTAGTTACTTCGCGACTATGTGCGTTGGAGTAAAAAGAACTAAGCCACATAAGATTTCAAAATTATTTCCATACAAATCAAGGAGATTACTATATCAAGCCGATGCGTTTCAGCGATTGGAGTGAGCGTGTTCTCCTAAGGGAGTTCGAGATGTGTAACGATGTTAGTGAGAATCGCTAGCACTCGCTAGGCTGGTCGGGCACTGAGGCATTAAACGGACGCACTCCTTAATGCTGTTATCCGGACCGTCCTGAAAGGAGCTCATAAGACGAGGGGAATTCCCGACAAATCAATTTTATGATTCAATTGAAGCATGTGAGGAGTCTTGTTGACGAGATTTTAGATGGCACGGCATCGTTTAGGATCTAAAACCTATTCATATTTACTTGGTAGATTTAGCTATATTTTTCAGTTTACATTGTTTTGTGAATGTTGTGTATTTATTAATACTGTATCCGCTACATAAGTGATGGGGCAGTTTTTGAGTGCCACAGACTTTTTCCGTAGAACGGTTTGCAAAACAGCGCTGGAAAATTAGAGCAGCCCTCGGTTGTGCAGAAGTATGTAGCAGCTTTATTATTTATAATTAAAAAAACATGTTTAAGAGTAAAATTCATCTTTTTTTTATTTCAATTAAAAAAGGATTTTTGAAGTTTATTACAGAAAAGATGTTTGTTTAAATCTTGGACTGTTTAAATACTTAAGTAGCTACGCATTATGAACTAACTTGAAAAAATAAAAAACCAAAAAATGCAATAAAATCTGTTTTCTTTTATTACAATAGATTCTGAATCATTACATTAACTTACTAAGCGCAACAGATCAGTCGTTGGTAATAATTTAAACTTTTTTTCTTACTACTTCCTTTTGATGCCGCAATTGAAAAGCAAAAAAAGTAGGCACAGGCTACGTTTTTTTATGTTTATGACATGTAGGACCACCCAATTATTGGCCGCCTTCCTACTAAACAACAACAAAAGGTTCGGTATTTAATTCATACCGAACCTAAATAATCCGACGTAGCCTTGTTTTTCGATTTTATAGGAAGAAGGGTGCTAATAATTAGGTGGTCTACTCTATTTAAATCTAACCGGCTCATCGTATTTAACCTAATTATTGTTGTATACCTAAGTAACAGAAGTTTGTTATCAGAAACAAAACCAAAACAGGCGCGTACAGGTTTTAGTTTTAATAGATTTACTAATATTTAATTACGTTTATCAAGATTTTTTAACAATAGTAAAAGCTCTGCTTAGTTCAGACTAATCATCAAGGAAGCAGTTCTTATAAAGTCGGATAGTTAAATACTTTACGTGAATAATTGCAACTTTGTTTCATCACTTTTGAAAACCAATAAGCCTTGAGCAATACCAGGAAGCGCAGAGTTTTCCAAATGAAAATAATAGGTAAGGAATGTAGGTATGATAGGTGAAATCAGATTGAGGGAACTTCTTTGCAAATATTTATATTTTGCAACATTTTGATTGTAATACTTATGGATTATAATGTTGAAATATGGTTTTGCCTGAATTATCAGATTTACAGTGAAGATTTCAAGAGATATTTGTTGCTTTGTCTTTTCCAACAATTTTTTATTTCTTCGAACAATTTTGTTTTGATGTTATTTTGCACATACCTACCTATATGAGTTAGTGACGTAAATGAAATAAGAGTCAAAGTATAAAGTCAGCAGTGACATGCCGTCAGCATGTTGATAGAAGCAACATGCTAAGATTAGCGTGTTGGTAGAGGCAACGTGGTGGAGGACAATGTGAAGATAAAACGGTAAAGGTCTGATTTTTGGCTGAAATTATTACTTGCAGGTAAGTGATCAGAAATGTCTCCGTAACCGTCATCGTTTACTTATAATATTAACACAAATAGTTATTTTCATAAATAGTTTACCAGTTTATAGTAATTGCACAAAGATTTCACAATATTATATCACAATGCAGAAAGGTGCTATTTTACAATATTTCAGGCATTTGCCGCTGTGTGTGCGCTACTAGACGATCGGAAACTCATCTGAGCTGGAAGCTTAGAATTTCGATGTCTCCACATTTTCCTGGTTCTCTCATTTCCAAATACCCAGAAGATAATAGAGAAGGCACATTGATAAATTGACAAAATATTCAAGATCGATATAAAGAAGAGATAGTGCTCATCAAGTACCAATAAATGTACTATTTTGTATGTGTCAACTAATATTTGCTGAACACTAAAAGCAAATATTAAAATTATCATTACCATAATTATGCGAAAGTTACTTTCAGTTCGACTTTGGTTAGTAGTTATTATGGCTTTAAGTGCAGTTACAAGTAAAACTCCGTTAGCAAACAAAACTGGCCATTTCAAAAGGAAAATATACATAAGAAAATACATTAACTCTTTACCTTTTTGCGTACTGTAGGTCACATATGATATCAAACTAATCAGACCAGGAACGGACCATGTATACATGGACCATTTCCAGACACAAGGCTTTTTAACAATAAAAACTTTTACTAAACTATCGTTCATGTGTTTGCTGACTACAAACATCCACGCTACCAATGCACATTCTGTATACATCAACCCCAACACACCTAGGTGGATAACACAGGCAAACACTCGTAACTCTAAGAAAATCTTCAAATCGTACAAATATCTCACTAATGTGAACGCAAGTCTCGCAAGCACAAGCTGTATTATAAGCTGGTTCTTGTAATTCTGCCTCCATTCTGGGAAAATTGCTGCTGTCAGGATCAGAAGAGCGAAAGCGCAGCAAGTCAGAGCTATCCCGACGGAGCTGGCCACTAAGGTAACAATCACTTGGTATGATGCAGTTTCATTGTTGTGAACTGGCATAATACCTCCGATCTCGGTATTAAACATTTTCGTCTAGGAACGTGTGATGGCATTATTTAGGACAAACTGCTCGGTGCCTGTTGTTCAAAAATCGACGTTGTTATTATATATGCAGGTTTCAATATTTTCTTTCCAGTTCTCATCTAGGAGAGTCTACGTCATTTGATGTATTTTTTTCCTCTGCTGCTTCTAAACATCCAAATAGAATGTAGCAAAATTGATTACAGGGCTATTGAATTTTCCAGTTTCCAGAACTTTTATAAGCTTGTCCGAAAATAACACTTTGCTGCCGTCACATACACTTTCACGATACCCAACAAGTTGTTTAACTCCTGATAAATCTCGACATCTTTTGACGGGTAATTTGAGTATTTTCTTGCTAAATATTGTTGATAGCATTATCTTGTAACGATAAGATTAGGATTTTAATAAAGCGATTAGAATGCTACCGTTGGACGCGACAGTATCAACGATATCTATATCATCATTGTTGTATATTACTTTGTTAATAACATTATCGATTGCAGCCCTCTTATTATGATCGCAACAGATGTTACTGTTATTGTTGTAATATAATATTTTAACTACACAAATGTAAGATATACAAGATAAATTACTGGAAGAACAAGTTTTGAAATGAAAATCGTTTTAAGAAACACAGAGAATATATTTTCAGATATAATACCACGACAGGTCAAAAATAAAACTCACGCAAGTGAGGAATAAGAAACGATAAATATTATAAAACTCTATACAAATAGTTAACAAGGTGACAGTGTCTAACGATTATCATAAACTTACTCCGTATCCTACTCTACGCTTGAGTACAAAACTTTTGATAGGTAGGATGTTTTTTTGTGATTTGTGTGCGATTGCCAGAAATGGGTTGAAAATCCATATTATTTTCCTTAAACGGCCAACATGGTTTCTAATCAGCTGGTATAGTAGGAGGATATAGTGGAATCTTACAAATATCAAAAGTTTTGTTGCCCATGTCATATACCGAATTCCCTTGCAACTTTTCATCTATGGATGAAGGTGAAAGCGTGTCCGTCATTTTATGTAGTGCCTCAAAGTTTATCTCAAATTTAAAGCGAAGAGAATTCAGTTGCCTAAACAGAGACTTAAGTACAAATAAGTGCATCTACTTATGAAATATTATTGCATTTTCTAATTTAACATCTAATACCAACATTTATTTAAACAATCTACAAGTCAAAACAATCTAATTTAACTATTTATTAGCATTTGGGAAGTCTGCTTTCGGGTTTCTACGATTTTTTTTTCTTGATTTATTATGCATTTCTAGTAGTTCGACAAAAAATATTTTCTGATAAAAATGTCATGACATGATACATTGTCTAAAAATCGATGAACTTAGTTGATGATGAAGTTTGTAATCGATCTAAATAAATGTATCTATTTAAATTTCAAGGTAAATAAACTACGTTTTGCTGTATTACTTGTTTGTTAGATATAACATACTGTTTAGCAGCAAGTACTGGTGTTAAGCCATTTTCAAAGGAATCAATACAATGACTAGAAGGCCTACACAAACAAACGGCTTGGCGTGCTAAACATTGTTGCCAAAATATTTTAATTTTAAAAGCCGTAGTTATTATTATTATTAATCCTACTTTTCACCTATGCTAAATAGATAATCTTTGGATATAAATAAATATTCGAAAGCTCTTGTAAAAAGAGCTATAATATAAAAGTTTACGAAATGAAACTCTTACAATAGACATATAATTACTCTTACCAATAAGGATTACTATTGATTATTATGAGTACTTACATAGAAGTCTTTATAAGGGATCACAGTTTGGAAAACACTAGATATACATTGATCGGGGACATTATGTCGAATGCATAACAAAAATCTTCAATGTTAATAAAACGAACTTACAATAGGTTACTTAGATAAAAAACAAGTTTAGTTTGAGGACATAATTTCCACCAATTAATGTAAATTTAATTGAAATTTTAGGTACGCTTTTATTCTAAAGTAACTATGTTTAACAGATATTTTGAATGAATCTCTCATGAAATAAACAAATACAACTGTATTTGTTTATTTCTCCTAATAACTATTAGGAGAAAACAATTTATAAAAAATGAATTTCAGCATTGTAAAATTCTATGCCTACTTTCTGAATAAAACTCTGAAACCAAATCCCAAACTAAATTATAACAAGTTTTTTATCAGCTTCATCTATCAAACCAATCTTTTTTCATGTTTAAGACACTGATATACTCGTATATTTAGTACTACATACTTAGAATCAGATTTGTTTTTATACAAACTTAAACAATTTCAGACACCCAGTAGCAGAATGAACACACTGACAAGAATTCGTGCTGATTCAGTTTCTGACAAAGTACGGTTATATTACCAAAAAAAAAACTTGTGCATTATCAGAACACACGTTACTGATTAAACACAGCTCGTTCCGGAATAAGAATGCGTTTTTTTAGCTTTCATTTGCAGTTAATAGAGCAACACAAGCAAATCAGGAAATGGACCTACTGGGTGGGAATCGTAGAAATAGTTTCTGGCGCAAGACCAACAAAACATGAAACGACACACCATGCCACCATCTTCACTATACCACCATTTTCTTCGCTCCGACTCAATTGCTGAACTAAATCTTACGGACACGTCCGTTCGCGTTAAGAATGCAGCGATTTTTTAATTTATTCTGTCGCACACAAAAATACTCTGATCCACAACATTTGCGTTCGAAAGTATGCGTTCAGCTGCTCACTGTGGACTTGGCTTTATAATAAGCAACGATTTGAAATGAAATCACTGCATTCTTAACGCTAATGGACTATATATGAGTTGTGTAAATGCGTTTCTTATAGAACTGCTTAAATAATTACGTACAATAATCATTAAAAGATGGGCATTTGCAAATTATACCTCATCCAAGAAAAGTGCGCAAAGAATCACTAAAAATCTTTATTTCAAGTCTATTATTGCAGTGTTTTTTAAAGGTTTGGCATAGCACTCGTAGTATGTCTTTCATAATTATTCAAGAAATTCTATCTGTGCATTTAAATTTTGGCAGACAGCTTCGACAACAAGTAATTAAATTAATATACGACTTTACCGTTAGTGTATTTGATATTACTTATAGCTTAGATTTATGAATAGAATCCTAGCATAGGTGTGTTTAAAAAATATCAGGACCAGATCTTGGTTTAGGGTAAAGTAACGAAGATAGTAAGTCTATTGTCACAAGATTCATAAGATTGAGTTATTGTAGATATTCGCTATAAGATTTATACTTCACCGTAACGACATCAAGAGCTAACTTTTCGTCTAACTTTAAGTCTAAATGTGTTTTGGGCTACTTAGAAGCAAATGGATGTTGTCAAAAAAAAAGTAACACAACTAGGTATACGCATTACCTACAAGTCCGGTTTCTGATGAAGATAGGTACTTAACATATGACAAAGCCTAAATGTGGACAAAAACTGGCCCTAAACGATAAGCAGCTATATCTAGAAGATCACATTGCATAGAGGCTTGGAATACTAAGATTAACTTTATAAAATATTTTTACAAAAATTGCCCTGGAATTATCCAATAGCTAATAATAAAGTATTTACTTGGTCGACTTGCAAACAACGTTAAATCTTCGCTTCTGTGCTCTAGAAGAGTTAAGCGCAAAATACACACATTTGGCATAAAGTTTTTGAAGAACTATTTAAAAGAATTCAAAAGACGAAATTTAATTTATTTTAACTTGTATACTTTTATGCCGAGTTGTCATATTTTGATGAGTATATCCCACTCAACCAAATTAAGGCAAGCAACGTAGAGCTAAATTCAGCGTTGTGTGCGAAGCAGACCGCAAGCATACGATTTGCATGCATAAACAATATGTGAACTGATATTTGGACACAAATTGCACCTTGTTGCTGCAGATAACGTTTAACTTTGCCTAAATGAATCTTAAAAAGGCATTTTAAGTGCTCCTAAATGGCCACACTCAGAGTAGTCCATTAAAGACTCAATAGTGTGAAAATAAGACGTTCTGAAAACTTCTAAATATTTTAATTCGTTATAACGTCTCTGTCATGTTAGAGTAGAATAATTGTTTTAATTACTAAACGCAATCAAATAAATATATACTAACGCCTTTATTCCATAAAATTAATGGCATAATTGATAACTAACAATTCAAAATAATTTCGTTGAGACCCGCTCATTAACTATAAATAAACCATTTTAAACTAATGAGGTCAGTAGAACGTTTTAAATAACTAATCAACTTAAATAATTAATATTTATCGATGATTGCTTCATTCCACCATGTGCTCTGTAGGAAAAAACGAATTGTATTGAAAAAAATATAAAATACCTACATATTATGATGAAAATCAGTTTTTATACGAAAATCTGTAATTTTCTGTAAATAGCAGTTAAATATTTAAAACAAAAACACCTAGGCGAAAGTCTCACTATAGGGATTTCCAAATGGTTCCAAATCGTAATGTAATAGTACAATTAAGTAAAATTGATAATTTGGGCTCTAAATAAATTCCGCCATTAATTTCTCAATTTTTCAAAATAGAGTTAGATTTACCTTGCTCCTCCACTGGTGTGTGTTCCTCGTCCGAGGAGTCGAACCGCTCAATCAAAGAGCTCTGTTTTGACAGCGACTGTAACAAAACATTAATTAATGCCTTTGATTTAGTGGCCAATAAATGTATACAGGGTGACTTTGCAAGGTGCGGCCAAATTTTAGTAAGTAAGCTCTAGTTAATAATATAAAACTACGTCTTCATGGTATTTTTTATAACGTAGCGTTTTTTTGAATGCTTTAAAATATCCTCAAAGGTAAGTCCATAAAGAACAAGGCTTATTATGTCGCATAAGAATGACTACTACACTTGTGGATCAACTCGTGCAATATATCATGACGTTCGCGAGCATATTTTTAAAAAATAACTCATGTTAAAAACCGAAAACGTGAAAACAGATTTTACTTTTTTCACGGAATTCTCTTCAGTTCCTGATACCAAGTCGCTCCTCAACATTTGGCAAGCACTTGTAAAATCACAGCGTATATTTTCTTTTTGAGAGCTGATTTTCAATAGTCAGATAAAAGTTATCAGACGAGTAAATTACTGAAAAAATCTTTACACCCAGTAAAATGTTTATTTTTTAGTAGAATGTTTTTCTTTTATCTCAATAGGTATGTTATTGACTTTTACCTAGTTTGAAACAAGCTGAAGTGCAATAAGAAAGTTTACTAAACTTGCACTTAGCGATTGTAAATATTTGTGTTGTTTGTTTTAATACTTATGTCTATGTATTACTAAAAGTATAAATTAACAAATCAAGCGGTTTGAGTGACTCGATTTTTCCTTACCTTGTTAGATCGGCGTCTGGGAGGCGATATTTTGTTCCAGAGTGCTTCCAGTTGATCGAAGTGTTGTGATTGTGCTATAGCCGCTTCTTCAAGTGAGCTCACCTAAACAATGTATAAAATAATATTCACATAAAATGACTGTAACTTTTCCTGTTTAGTGCTAAAATTATAGTAACTATAGACATGACATACCTGCGAACCAAGGTCCTTCGCTTTAGCTTCTTGTATTTTAGATATTTCCTCCATAGAAGCTGACACCGAAAATCTAAAAGAAATAAAACATCAAAATACAACGTGCTTTTGAACCGCAATAAATGGTTAATCGAAATCGAATCGATATTATGTCGGCTCGATTATCGACCTCCATTTCTACCCCTTATAAAACATATTGTGTCAGGAAAACCCCTTACCAAAGCGTGCTGGTTTTGCTGCTTCCTAGGTTACCCCGAAATACAATCACATGATGCATTTACCCAACCAAACCCAAGTAGTTTCAGAATGCTAACCGTTGCTTGTCAATAGCCACTCCAAATTAACTTCCATCAATATTTATTAAGGTACTAGCTGTCCCAACAGACTTCGTTCTGCTGTCAAATATTTAGTGTCACGTGACAGGTAGTAACATTTACTAAGAGGAAACTAAAATTGAGATTTTTACTATATTCCCAGCATTTTCTTATGATTACTCACCTTTGAAACCTTCCCTGGACCATTACAAATATTTCAAAACCAAAATTAGCCAAATCGGTCCAGCCATTCTAGAGTTTTAGCGAGACTAACGAACAGCAATCCATTTTTATAATATGGAGATTAATTCTTATATTATGTGATCTAACACTTGCAACCAGTTGTGACGATATGAGTTGTGTTGATACCTGAAAAATTCATACGTACCTCCGTTTGAGGCGTTCGTCGACCTGCGCCATCATGGCGGCCGACGTTAGATGCCCGTATTTCTTCTGCCACGTGTACGTGTCAAGAGACACCTCCTTCTTCAGCAGCCTCCTCATTGGCCTCTTTGGCGCCAACGGGCGAAGCTCTGAGATGAAATTCATGAAAACCATCATTTAAAATAGTTGCATTTTATTGAAAATCACCTTACGGATCTTACAATGTTGTCCATCCATTTGCGGCGTTCTACAACGAACTGTCCATTAGTGATACCTTAACTATTAAACCCCTAATCATCTTTAAATTATGGCAGAAAACCATTTACAATAAAAATCGAATTGAATGAATTTGAATGTGATTCATAGATTAATTAAATCTCAAATAACCAGTTGACATTATCAAAGAGAATAACATAACAAAATGTCAAAAACAATTACGAAGCCGCAAATTGTATGGCAATGTTTCGGTTTTATTTCTGAGGTGCAATATTTTGTGCAAGGATTTTCATTGTGAAATATCGGGTTACAATAAATCACAGCCAGTTTGTTTCAAACTTCGCAATGAATTGTAAATTAATTTCTCACTGACGGGTGAGATGAACAACTTCTTCTGAGGGATTTTGTTTATGTGAAGTAAACGGAGATCATAGATTTTTATGTTAGCCTATGTTAGACTCTATTAAAATAAGTTGAAAGACAATTCGTGACTTTATGCTATTCATGTCGCATGTCGGATTGAAATAGAGAAACGACGTAAAATGAATAAGACATGGAAGCCGATAAAAACATTTATTGTACTGTTTTATACAGTTCTTAGAAGTAGTAAAAACCTAACTAATGCACGCTCTACGTAATAAAAACAGTTTTAAACCGCAATTTACTTTTAAAACGTAAAAACTACGTTAAGGTTGACGTTAATTACACGTTCTATGCACGCTGTCGTGAAACACTTGCATGTAGCTTCCATGCATTTTACGTGACCACTGCTGCGTCAACGTAGCTGCAATGAAAGGTTTTCTTGCATACCATGATGCGTGCAATGTATTATTTGTCAAAAAAAGTTGTCTCAACAGCTTTTTTACTAAATAAAAAATATAAACCCTAGTTTCATCTTAACCGTAAGTCAAATATTTGCAATAATGTTTCTTTCGAGTGTTTAAGGTATATGCCTAAACATTGGTGAAACAAACCTGGCTGCCAGGTATAATTTACCAGAAAAATTCGGCCGGTCTGTTAATAGTCGCGGTAGCACAATGGTTAGTGCAGTCGCCCGGTTTGCGAAAGACACGCGTTCGATTCCTGCCTGATGCCAAGAACGAATGTCATTTTCTGGTTTTCCTATCTTTAGTGAGATGATAATGCATCATCCCTAATGCTTAAAGAAAAAATAACCTATTAAAAAATCCATTGGAAGAAAACATCTTAGCAAAACTCACCGTCCAAACTTTTAGTAGGTGCGGTGTAAGTGGGGATCTTCACGTAAGTGGCCGGCGTATTGTGTAAGCAGATAATGGGCAGACATCCTGTGAAAACCATTACTTTAGTCGACCGTTTTATTTTGAAATAGATATTATGTATAAAAACGCTAACGATAAAGATTAAAATGCTGAGTAGGGGAATTTTGAATTGTGAATAATAACATAAGGTAAATATTTCATGGGTCCTTTATCTGTACACAACTTAGTTAACATACCCAACTCTTTACCAGTACGTCATAGTAAGTTTAGACAGACATAGCAAGTTTCGATGTATAGTGTTCGCGTAAATATTAGAAAACATTATTAGTTATAGTTAAATACAGTACAGTAAATCACTATTTTTGCAAGTAAGTCATTATCAATAATCATATTAGTCTATTATTGTTTTAATGAAGGCAATTTCATTCTAAAAAAAATATTCTGTGATAGTTATGCTTACCCCTATCTAGCAGGTGCACGACGATACGTGAGCAGTCGCTGGTAATCTGAAATCCCAACAGAGGAACGTGCAGCGATAGCGACGTCAGAGCCAGACCGCGCTTCGTCTCCCAGATAATCAGGGTCTTGTCTTCCGCTCCTGGTAGAAATATCAACCTTCAATAACGTTTGCTTTAGCTATCAGTCACTTGGTAGAGTTTAGCAAAGTTAACGCCCGAATTTACAAACGTCAATCTACGCTAAGCACGCGCTCACGCTCATGCTGTCCCTTTCCGTTCTATTGACATTTTACGGGACAGCATGAGATATAACGGAAATTTTAAGTTCCAGGAGACACATATCTCTTTTTTTTTCAACAATCGTGCCAATAACCTCGGTGTTCTCATAAATACAGTTATTGGCCATTAGGGTGTTTCTCAATGAAAACTACTGAAACATTATGTTTACCTAAGAGCTTCCCCGCTGTGAATTTTTTCAAAGAACTGAAGCTAACTTGTTTCAGGTTCTAACTAGTGAATAAAAAAAAAACATGAAATAGTTCACAAAACAATATACGAAGAATCAAAGAAGATAAGTATAAATATACTTATATATATCAGATCGTATATATATTATATCTATTATTATATTGTATTTATTTTATTTATTATAGTCCGTCCCCCCCCCTCTTGTTTTTATTAATATTTATAATATGTATTATATTTGTAATTATATTATTTTCATGATTCTTAATCATAAACCTAAATGTTATTTTATTATGTCGCACCGCCTACTGTACTTTTCTGTTTAGCCTTATGGTTGACTGGTAGAGAATGCCTCTTTGGCATTAAGTCCGCCTTTTGTACCATTCAATGTTGTGCAATGAAGAATAAATAAATAAAATAAATAAGTTTCTCTATTATGTTAACTTGAAAGGATTTTGGCGGGCAAGCTCGCACGGAAACGCGGTAGTCGCAGTTACATACCTCGGTGTCCCACGTTACCATAGGGTCTATTTAAATATCTATTTATGTAAATAATGAGTCATATCATATGTTGGCATCTGCGGATAATTGATTATTGACAAAAGTTTATTGAAGCTTTTGTTCTTAGTAGAAGTTCTTCCTATCTGTGCGGTAAAACTACGATGACACATAGAATAATAATTTGTTAGGTAAGGGTGTATTTAGAAGTAGGTAGGTACTCTGCAGTGCTACTGCAGTGCGTATAAAACGGGTGTTTAGGTAACTCTCTTTTACTTATTATATTTATCTGATTCACATAATGTTTTTTTACTATTGAACAACAGACGAAGGACTCTGACAACACCTATGCACCTGGAGAAATTTGTGTTATAAAATATTTAATTTAAATGTTGAGTATTCTTGACAATATGAACTATGCGGCATCTGTTCCCGTTCCCAAGGGATAATTTCCTGACGAAGAGGAAACTTTAAGTAAACTGAACGATAAACTTTGTTTGAAATAGTAACTAGTCTTCCTCGTGTGAAAGCGACCGGCAAAAAACTTTGCCTTGTTATAGGCCGCGGCACGGGAGTTATGGTGAATGATTACACTCGCAACTGCGCACTGTCCCAAAGGCAAAAAGCTACGACAGAAAATCAATAAAAGAGTGTATTTTTTCTCATCATTACTTCTTTTGTTTACACGTGAAATAATGGACATGTGCGATTTTCCTATCTTGACCCAATTAGTTTTTATCATGGTGGTCAAAGGTCTTGCAATTTTTTGCACATAGTTATTTGTGTCCATTTATACTTTTTTTAAAACTCTTTGTTTATTTAGCCTTTTTTTTATACTACGTCGGTGGCAAACGTGCATGCGGGCTGCCTGATGGTGAGCAGCTACCGCAGCCTATGGACACGTGCAACACCAGGGGCATTACTCGTGCGTTGCCGACCCTGCAAGAACCATTTCGAACCACTCTTGACGAACTCCATGCTAAAGCTCATCGGAAAAATCTCGGCAGGGAGTTCGTGTTTAAATTGTTAAATGATCCGGAGCAAAAAGGTTTTACTTACAACTACAGTAGGGACGAAATGTAGAGTACAAGATGCAGCAACACCTAAGTTCCTACAAAGAATTATTCTTACCAGAGACAGCGATAGTTCCATCACCAGTGACCTTGACGCAAGTGACCTTGCCCAGGTGTCCTGAGAGCAGATGCAGGTCGGAACCGGTGTTGATGTCCCACACGATGAGGTTGCAGTCCCACGAGCCGGATACCACTTGAGTCTTGTTTGTGATCGACACCGCCACGCAAGTCACTATGTCTGAGTGCCCGACCAACACCTACAAATGTCAAAGTTGATGTAAAACGGTTGAAGTCGAGGTAACGTAGTATTATTTCTGAACTACCATACTCGTAGTTACCATTGATTTCGTCTTAATTCATAGCAACATAATAAAACGACGCCGCGACGTTTTGAAATATTCAAAACGAATAAATTAGAATGATGTTTTTTCTTCCTTTCATTTCATCCATAGGTAAGAAAACTTGCGATGAAATCAACTACCAAAGAAATGATGTAAAATAAAGTTTATTCGCTTTGAAAATACGATACCACATACCAAATAAGCGAAGTTATTACACCCCTCAGTTTAGAGTTAAGCAGCACACTTTACTCGTATTGACTAAGTTTCATTGATACCTGTAGTATTAATGGCTGTAATTATAGACGAGTGAAATCGTCTAATTACAGTAGGTAGAGACCTACATGACATTAGTCAGGCCATCGTAGCGCTGGCAGTGATTAATTGATATTCCGTATTATTAAATTGAAATTTGCTTGGGAATGGGATGGAACAAACGGAAATTGATGAAATCATTACTAGATTGAAACTGCAGATTGGTAACAAATAATCAAACCATTTCTCATTTTACAAAAACGAACATTTTGTCACTCATCACAATTATTAGATATCGGTCGGTTATACTACCATAACGAGTAAATATTTGAGTAAAAAATATATCCACCTATTCCGGAACGACAAATAACCCAGTTTTAAAATCAAACATTTTAAAATTATCAGATGCCCTACAAACGTTAATACTTTGTATTTGAAATTTTGTCTGATTTTTATCTCGTATTCATTAAGGCTATGAATTTCCTCATGGCTCATGCACACGTCGTTCGCCCTGCAAGCGCGTAACTTATTTCTTGTCGCCATTTCACTTCTGTTGTGGGAAGTTAAACATAAGGACAAGTGTCTCGCGACGAGATGCGTATCTCTTGTTGTCGGGCTTAGTTGGGCACTGTTAGGTGATTTCAACCCACACAACTTGACACATCCAGCAAGATAGTAAACAATTCTATCTCCACGAGAAGCTAACTCCACGGTTACCATGTGTCAATTTTGCAAAGCTATTTTCGCTCATGCTTGCTTCACACTTTGATTGCTATTATAATTCCATCGTAAGGTTTAATTCTCACCTGTGACAGCTTCCCACCGTCCAGTTTCCACACCTTCAGTGACATATCCATGGAGCCTGTCACAACATGCTGCGAATCAGCGGTCAGAGCGAAACACGTTATCCTCTCCGCATGGGAAACTGCACGTCTGTCTTCCTCTCCCCCTGCTAGCCCCCAGATGCGGACGGAGTTGTCTCCGTCAGAAAGAACCTGGTAGAGACATTAACTATTTAAGAGCAACGCCATCAAATGTTTGTAAATGAGTTGTGTTGTGGCTCATAAATATGTGTATGTTGATTTAAAGAACTATGATGAAGCTGGAATAAAATTTCTTGAAGGAGGATTACTCGCCGAAGGGTAAAATCTTCTGGCGCTTTCAAGGTAGCGGATTCTCCTATTGAAAAAGTGATGAATGTATAATGCCTAATAATTTGATAGTTACTAAAAGGTTTCAATATTATGTTGCAAATTCAAACTCTGATCTTAAAGCTTTGGTTTCATTTGTAAATTTTATATTCAGATTCAGGTGCCTAAGTATTAGTCACCATTTAATATGAAGCGTATGTACTGTAGGTGTGACTCATGCTAGGCTTGTGACCTTGATTTTACCTATAAATTCAATCGATGGTTCAAACATAATTTGGGCTACACGTGTCTTCTGAACTAACTAAACCAATTTATTCGTGTATTTACATTGTTAGCTTACAAACAATTTTGTGATGTGTTTACAATTTAACGAATAATATTCGGCAGTTTCTAATCTTTGGGTGGCAAATCGAATGAAATCAAACTCAAGGATACTCTTAACCGAAAATTTTGACAGGTCACAATTTGATGTGTTTCTGTTTAGCTATCAGGTGCAATAGTAGATTATGCAACAAGGGCTTAAAGAAGCACCTATGTCCCGAGCGCTATAAGTATTGAACCTCGTAATAAAATATGAAAAACAAAACATGCAAAAATAAATTACATTCTTTGGAACATTTAATTTGTCAGGTACAGCTATTTGAGCGGTGAGCGCCTTTTTTCTTTTACTGTCGTTTATTTTGTTACTGGTCAGTTCGACATTCGAATAAATAGGGCAATAATGAAATCCAGTACAACATTATGTCAGGGCTAGACCGTAGGGCTTCAATGACTCACTTTAGGAAAGGTTTGCATGACGAGTAATTGACGAGCAGGTAGTATTAAAGGATGTTACTTACCGCATACTTCATGTTGAGCGTGACCTCCAGACTGGCGCTGGGCCCGGCCGTGGAGTGCAGCACGATGCCGGAGTCGGCGAGCCAGACGTGCACGTTACGCGCTCTGTCGCCCGAGATGGCGCGCCGGCCGTCCGACATCATGAGCAATGATTGCAGCGCTGCTGTGTGGCCCTGGGAGACATCGATGTTAACGGGTTAGGAGGTATAAGTGATACTTGCAATTATTTACTACGTTCATGTAAAGCTTGACTGTAACATAGTCTGTGTGAGGTAAAAAGTTCAGGTCAACCCAGTTTATATCAAATATCCTCACGCAGTATTTATTCAATATAATTAATTAACGTGGACGCGCGGTCCACTGGGTCCTTTTGGTTTAACCAGCCTAATATACAAGGTATCTTGACAAACTTTAATTTAGGCTATAGGGGATCGTTGAAGCTGAATTGCCTGAAAATATTATGCAATTTAAAATCCACAAAGTTTCTAAATTTCACGATGCCTAGACGCTAGGCAAGCACCTGGGGAATAAATACAGCATGCCAAGATCTAATCGCGAAACCTTGTACGATAGACAGTAGACTTACCTTGTAAGTTAAAGATGATGAGTTATCAGCCAACTGCCACACAACAACAGTCCTATCTTCCGAGCCACTCAAGACCATTAAATTGTTCGGTGAGAAGGTGACGCAGGTGATATGTCCCATGTGGCCGTTGAGCGTGGCCTGGAGGCGGTGGGTGGACAGTTGCCACACGCGGACGAGGCCGCGGGCGCAGCCACTCACGGCGAGCTGGCCGTCCCGAGATACTTCCAGACAGCTTATGGGTATTAACTCGCTTTGTTCTGCCTGTTGAAAATATCGGGCGGTTGACCTCTTATTTAAAAAAAAGCTTGTTGGATGCGGAGAATCTCTTCCTTTTATAATTTATGAAATTTCATTTAATCTGATGAAAAAATCAGAATCTTACCTGTAATAATGTAACATTCGTTGTAGATTTCGTTTGCCTCCTTTTCAACTGTTTCGTTGGCCTGAAGTTCGTCAAATTATCTTCCGTATGGAATGAGTATATTGACACTCTATTACCGCCTATGGAGAGAAAAGGAGAAACCAAACATCAGTCACAATAATTTTCAATTTAGTGATAAATAGTTTTTAATAAGGAGTGATTAGCTTACAGCTTAAAGGAGTGATAGAGAGCTTCGTGGCCCAGTGGTAGAACACTCTGGCTCGGAACCCAATGGTCCCGAGATCAAATCTGGCCCGAACAAACCTACTTTGTGTTCATTATACAATTTGCGGCTTACTCTCCGGTGATGGAAAACACCGATATAAAACCCAAACAACCCGGATAACGGCGGTAGGCTCGCCCCTTAACACGTTGGGTTCAATTTCCCTCGGCGAAATGTGGGCTTCTGAATATTCCATTCGCCATGACGGCAACAATCAGTGTGCCTCTGACTAACCCATTAGGGATATGGTCGTGAGGGTATGTTATGTTATGTTTATAAGCTTACCAGCAGCTAGCAAGAAGTGGTCCTTATCGGCGATCGCTAGCGCTGCTAGATCGTGGGCTGCTGCGAGGGTGCGCAAGAGTTGTCCGCTGTGCAAACTATACACGTAGATGCGCTGGTCGGAGCATCCCACCGCGGCGCGGGACGAGTCGTGAGCCACGCAGAAGCATTTAATCTGTATTTGGGAATTACATTGCTAAACGATTGTTGATGCTTGTTTTACAAAGATTTTTTATGAAGATACTGGTGAGAGTAAAATGTTTTGTTATGATAAAACGTCTAGCGTAAAATAGTTATACAGCATTATTAGCAACATCTTGATTTATACGGATACATGACATACGAATTTGATACTAATTTGTGTTCGCAAAAAAATATCCATGTTGAATTCGGTCTAAAGTTGCTATCACCAATTAACTCCCTGCAGTCAAGAGACTGTTTCGATCTCCGATACGACACGAACGGTTTAATTGTACTTTTTTGTTGTTGTTAACAAATAACAAATGGACCAAATTTTGTCTTTATTTTTTTTTATCATTTTCAGATATAAAAGTGCAATCAATTGTGAAACATTGCTGTTGTGAAATAGCATTTTGAGCAGAAATAAACCGGTAATTGTATTTTAACGTTCGGTCATAAACTCATAATATTATAAATACGGGAACGGGCCGGCTTGCAATAGACGCAAGTTGGAAATCCACCTGATACCTTAATTGATATAAATCATTGTGCCTAATAACATAGAAATATTAATACACTTCTGAACTGATACTGATAAACAAAAGAACAAGATAAGTGCATAAAGCAGCTTCAATGTTTTAGACATAATCCAATCAATAACGTTAGTCGTAAAATTCCGATACTTCGGAACATGCCATTAACACGACAAAGTAAACACATAAAATTGATAGTGCATAAGTTTGATGAGTAACTTTATGGCAAAGTGCTTGGACTGCACAGGTAACTAAAGCCATCACTTTGATCGTAACACGACGATAAAACTATCGTAACAAAACATCTGACGACTATGTTGCTTGTTACGCCGATAGGGGAACATGCCTGGATCAAGTGGGAAAAAAGTTCCCAAATCCCATTACCGATGGATTTGTAAGGGGCCGTGGTTAACACTAAGTTTCCGGCAAATGAAATAAGAAAAGGTACGGGCTAAGGGCACTTACTAGCAATCGGTGGTAATTTATTTTCACTAGTAACGAATAAGCAGGAGCTAAAGCAATTTGGGGATCCTCAATTACTACGGCGAAGGGTCGAGATGTTACATCCATTCACTGGTGACCTTTCGATTCTCATTATCGAGCAAGTTTTTTATCACTAGCCTTAAATTTACAAGAAGGCAAAACTTATCACGCAGACTTTAATTTGTAGAGTAAATGGTTTTGAACTCTGACCGACAAATCTGTTTAATCTTCATCTAAAACATGGGGCTATCGCTCGTGTTTGAAAACTTTACTACAAGGTGCATATTCCAATGCTCAATAATGTTATAAACATTAAAGTTAGTAAATTCTATTTTATTTTCCTAAGTAAGTATTAGAGGAATCTAAATAATATTGTTTTCATCTGACATCATACATAAGTAACAACAATTTGAACCAGCTATTCCGACGTTGTGACGCCAGAATAATTTAATTCCTCCTACGCTTTATGGACTTATTTGATTATTGAATTAAGCCAACAAAACTTTGGCGGTAAAGTTGTTCTGTCGTATACTAAAGAGTATAATAAGTATCTCTCAAAAAAAACAACTTAGAGCAAGTCTTTTCTTTGAAGATGTAATAAAAGACAACGGTGTTGTTGATTTAAATCGCAATTTGTCATCTGACCCTCTCAGTGCCTGCGATAGTTGAGTTTGAAGTCAATGGTGGTCAATATTTGATGATGGTGTTGTACCTATTGTCCCAATTTGTGTGATTTGTAAAAAACATGGGTTGTACGAAAGTATCCCAATTTTCCGTAACACGGTCATTGATTTACTGGTTACGCGCGTCCCGCCATTGCCTCGTCACTGCTTCGTCACTCAGACGAGGCTGAGGTCATATGCACACCAATTGTAAACAAAACGAGAATCTTGAGCAACCTGACATGCAGATTATTTTTCGGTCACGCGTTTCCGTCACTATACTACGCACGCTGAATGATGATCCCTATGACAGTTCGCTAGCGCTTAACATTGTACTGACGTCCTGTCACAACAAATCCTTTAGAGGTCCATTAAAAAATCGAAAAAATCATAATTGTTTACATTCGTAAATTATAAAAATGACTATTATGAAATTATTCCGTAAAGTTCGTAAATAATGGCAAAAAATCAATGCAAATGTACATGGTACGTACTGCAAAAGTTAAGTCGTCAAGCTGTTATCGACTAAGAAGGGACACATCGATAAAAAAAATATCGATAATTTGTTGGAAAAATTAAACAAATGCTTTGAGTTTGTATTTTAATTATATCAATCTGAAGCTGATACAAAGTCAAGCGGGTCTTCAAAATCTGAGTCTGAACTGCAGCTATCGGCGACGTTTAATATTAACGGTTGGTCAATGATATTGTCGTATTGTACATCTCGATCCCGGTCTTGTAAACAAATTTTCTTCGTTCTTAAGAATATAGTAAAATAAAATAAGACTGTTACTTTGACCTGGCTGAATGACATGTCATTTGCCAAAAAAAATATTTTATCGAAATGGTTTCGCATCACTAAAACGACTGTCAGTCGAAACGTCATAGGGATCATCATTCGCCGTGCGAACTATAAACACAAAAAGATGAGTAGGCACTTTCACTGACCTTAGTCTTATGCCGCTTCAGCATGTGAAGATAAGTTCCAGTGATGAATGTCCTGAGGTGCAGCTCATGCTCTCCTTGTAGCGTGATGAGGAACACGTTGTCATCCGTCACTTCCATGGCTTGTATTGGGACGCCAGCTGTCACTGTGCTGAGGAGCGTGAAGTTGTCAACATTCCATGTGCAGACGGTGCCGTCTTGAGATGCCGTTACCAGGATTTCTCCGTCTTGAATCACTTTTACAGCGGTGATTGACCCTCTATGGTGGTCGATTTTTGTGACCTATTTGGAAAGGATACATTTTAAATAATGGAGGTTACTAAAAGCCTATTCCACAAGACGCACAATGAAAGCTATGTACATAATGCTCGGAGTAAAATTGGTTTGTCCAGTATCCGAACAAAATTTCTAAGATATTAGCCGAAATAACCAAGACTACAAACGGTTGCCGGAATTTATCCTAGCAGGTTGTGTACAGTGGCCAATCAAATAGTTCACTTCTTCGCTATTATGTATAAAATGCGTTCAGTATCCAATCATCTTTAATTAATTGTAGGGAATGCAACACATCTGACCTAACCTGTTGACGTCGGTTTTAATAAGCGTCAGGTTACAAAAGTATGCAAGTCTTTTGACTATGTAGTCAAACGTTCTTAGTAAAAAGTCTTCATAAGAGGCCACTGTATATGAAGAGGCTTTTTACTATGATTTTTTTAATAAATTTGTTTTTGCGGATAAAAAATATTAAAAGAAATCAACAAGTTGGTTCTAATAAAAGTAGAATAGTAACTACATAATAAGAACAGTTTATTAAACGAACCTTCAAGAGGAACTATAAACCGAATATTATAGTCTCGATATTCGCTTCTTGAGAGAAGGAACTTGATTTATTGACTTGGCTTAAAATGAACATTCGCCAACTAAATCATTGTTATCTGAATCCGGACCTGCACTGCTATTATTCAGTTTCTTAAGTAGGTATACTATATTATTACCTACACACTATACTACGTGATACACTTTTAAAGTAGACTGTGTAAACGTTTGTGCTGTAAGCAAAAGTAATTGATGAGGCAATTGATTATATTTATCATAACAACGAATTTTAAAAAAAACTGCTATAAATAACGTTATAATTTAAAGTATCTATATACACTAGAAGGTTCAAGATCGTCCGTATGTACGTACATAGTCTGTACAATGTAGTGAAGTCGCCCTTTGGAATATTAGTAATCTTTTAAGTCTCACCAGAGCTCCATCGACGAGTGAAGTGACGATGACCGCAGAGTCCTCGCCGCCACTAATCACCAGGGAGCGGTTCACAATCGCAGCCACACACAGCACGGGTGCGATGTGTTCCCTGTGTTGTTATCAGATATTGCTAAAGCCTCGTTCTTATGATATGGTGTAGGACGTGGCGCCGCCGACACGACGAATTGCCAGCAGCAATCTCATAGACAGGATGATACATTGCCATAAGTTAGTTTTTGCCCATGAACCACCGGCAAAAACGCTGGCACGGACTGCTTATTATTTCTCTATCTTAAGAGGCAGGGCTTGTTTTTTTACAAGATTGACGATATCTTGTAAAAACAAGCCGTGCAGGCGCACACGAACCTAAATTATGCGCAAGGTTTAGGGTTCGGCGCAATTAAATGAGGAAAAACGCACCAATGAACCAACTAAAGACTATAGATTTTACAGTGAATCAACTCAAAGAGCGAATTACTTAATAAGGGAATGTACAGCTTCAGTTTCAATTTGACACTGAAAGTAGACTTACAAAATTTTGGTCTTGACGGCCAACGTGTGTAAATCCCATACGATGACGCTGGTGTCTTCGGACCCTGTCAGAAGATACTGCGACTCCCGGGTAACACACATGCAGAGTATTCGTCCTGAATGACCTGTAATAAAATATTTTATTTAGTTCTTTGATCATCACATTTATTTATATAAACAATGTCTGTACCTCGTTTTAGCAGCACTGAATTGTCAGCGTGTATGAGAATTTGGAGGTAGTTTTATGTCATTCGTAAAACTATGATTGCAATCACTAACTTTTAAGTAGGAGGGTTAATAAAAGAAAGTATATCCAATCCTCATTCTTGGACTGTGAAGTAAAACATAGAAATGATTAGCCACGAGTAGTGGCTGAAATGCCTCTGAGGATAGAGCTGAGTCATACCCATTAGTTAACATGCTTTTAGTGGCCTAACATAATACGTATTCCAAACATATTGGCCTGCCTTTATTTGAGTAGTGTTAGAATAAATAGCGCCTCACTTCTGACTTATATGGCGATTAGAGCGACAGCTATGTTCTCTTTTTCGGATCGATGCAATGTTCTACTCATACTGTCAAATCTGCACGATTTTAAGAATGTTAACTTACTGGAACTTATGACTATGACGCAGATTATTATTAAGTTGGTTTGTTATACGCCGCTGTTGTATGTAGTCCACAGTTACTTAAAACATATTGACCTGTCGTTATTTAGGTTTTTGTTAACAGCGAAAGCATTTCGTGGTTAGTGTGCCCGTCGGTGAGGACCTTTAAAGTTTAGAATATTTCCAGTGACAGGGATACAAGTACAACAACATTCGTAGTTTATGGCTCACATCTAGGAAAATTCGCTTTTAGGTACATGTCATCGACCCAGTGCACTAATATTTGAAAACTACTCGGAGTTCATGAAAGCTATCCCTAAACATGATTAGCTAAGCACAGCGGGTTTGTTTTTCCGCATGATGAAGGTTTACAAAAGTTCAACTTCCAGAGCAACACTCAAAATGATAACTGTA
This sequence comes from Udea ferrugalis, assembly GCA_950022985.1. NCBI lineage: Eukaryota > Metazoa > Arthropoda > Insecta > Lepidoptera > Crambidae > Udea > Udea ferrugalis. The sequence goes on from OX465521.1 coordinate 5,459,986, forward strand.
GCTAATATGAGCACCGGTGTATCAATACAAACGGCAACGGCTGTTATGGGCCCTACAATTTCCCTAATGGCTGCAAACCGATTAACCGATCAATTAACTCTATCGGACGCTCTGCTATTCCGATATTGGTTTTCAATTTCTAATAACATGTAGGCAATTTATTGACATAAATGTTATCGGTTTATGAAACGCTTTCACATTAGGCGGCTTGCCCCTGAACTATGAAAATGTTATGACAGGATTAAATCCAATCTTTAACGAGCTACCCACTAAGGTACATCGGCTACTAGTAAGGTACATCACTAGCTTTACATAGAACTATTTAACACTGTTGAACATTGACTGTACATATTGAAGTATGTCTCACATCACTACTAAATGGCGTTTGTAGGTAATTGGCTGTGTGATGAGTTTCAGAAGTAGGGCGAGGATCAAACCTGAATCTTCAGAAAGCCAGGCGACTAAATTCCCAAGTCACTCAGTATGTTTTTTCTGGTAGAGTAATTCATTTTGTCTTTGTTATTTAGCACTGGAAATCGTTTAGAAAAGAAATACCCTGTTTCAAAAAACAGGACGTAGCTTAATGATTGTGTGTTTATTACTATAATTACCCTACGACTAATGGCTCAACAAATACATAGTTGTTAGTAAACCGGAAGGCAACTCCCGGCGTGGTAAAATTAATTGTTTACCCCCGTCCATAGACACAGATTACAATCCAACCAATGAATTTAACCCTTACCGTCGGAAGTCGTGAGTTCGACACCTACCGAGGACATATATTTTCATCTTTATCTATTCAGGGTGTTATCTAAAATTGGATTAACTAATAGAACAGATAGAACTCAAAAGAAAAGTTGACAAAAATAAATTTGATCTAAATTAAACCTAATGTATTCTTCTTCTGACGACCTTGCATCTTTTGCGAATTATTTGACGTATAAAAGAAACACTCTGAAGAAGTAAAACCTAATAGTGTGTAGTACAGTTCAGCAAAAAAAAAATGGTAGTTAAAAAAACACCTTTTACTAAATTATATTGAAAAATGGCATAGCATTTTCGAATCTATGTAATCTTTGTGTCATACATAATTATTATTTCGTGTCGAAGAAACACGTAATAATTCAGAGGGACGTTGTGCCGTGACGAAGGGTAGGGCTAATCCTGGCCCAGTTAACGTGATGTTTGCCCACAGACTAACAAGGGCAAACCTGCTACCTCCACGGAATATAATCCAAAACTCTACAGAAGAACTTTACCGTGACCACGAGCTGTGCTAAGTCTGCTTTATATGGTGGAACGGAGATGGAAAACAAAAAGATAAACCTGTGAGCTAAGTTTCACATATCGAGACTATAAATTGTTTGAGTCATCATCAATATAAGCAACCAGAACAGATTCCTACAATTTGAGATATTTTATTGATACTACGACATGTTTATAATTGATAACGATATAGATGCGATTTGTTGTTTAAAACTCAGCTCCACACATCTTACGTATGATCGTCCGAATGCCATCCCCAGTACAGCCCTAAGCCGAGGCTCAGCCTCCCCTGGAAATATCTTTTTAGGCACGTCACTTAAGTATAAGGATCGAGAGCCCTAGGCTCACCTCATTGAACGGAATTCAATCAATCAAACAGGTGGTCAATTAATAAAAAGGTTGCGAAAAAACAGTCCTTGCGTAGTGTTTTTTGATTTTAATTCGCAGAGTACCTAGTCTTTTGTTATTCTTCTTAGCCGTACCACAGAATTCATAATAATAGCATACATACATGTGGGCAGCATTATTGTCACAACCATTATTCTCTATTACTGCATGTCAAGGCAGTTAGGTACAATTACCTATTCTGTGACCCACAGAGCGGCACAGCGCACATGAGCTTGTATGCATGGACCGCAACGATATACCTAGCCCATCTATATGTGAATGTCTACTATAGTATTACGAAGCAGCTCATAACCTACTTGCATCTTCACTTTGATGTCTAAGTTAGGTGCAAGTTACTCTCAAAGTGCATTAACTACCAGTGAAGTTATACCAACCACAATTTTATTTTGAGCGGCCAATAATGCTATTCATAATCTTCAAAATTGCTGTTTAATACCTGACTCTAAACAAAGTACTATTTGTTATAAAAGGAAAATGGTTTCTTATGCACATAGCCAAATCATCAAACATAGCATCAACAAAAAGTCAACTGCTGTTCACTGAAAAATACTTCTGGTTGCACAGAAGAGATAAAAAACATTCATCATCATCATCATCATTTCAGCCGAACGACGCCCACTGCTGGGCATAGGCCTCCCCCAAAGATCTCCACAACGATCGGTCCTGCGCTGTCCGCATCCAGCGGCTTCCCGCGACCTTGACAAGATCGTCGGTCCACCTTGTGGAGGGCCTGCCCACGGAACGTCGTCCGTCGAAAAAACATTGTCACAGACAAACTGTTACGTCCGTCTCATGAATGTTTGTTAATGTAGGTGGGGACTAAACCCACTACCTTTAGCTCGATTAGAGGCTGAATTTCTACTCACTCCGCTAAAGGGCCAGTTAATGCTAAAGTTGATGGTCCAACTGCTCTTCTTGTCACTTATCGAGTATTTTAATTTCTGAACGGCACCTCAAGAGACAATTGATTACCTAGTGTGTTTCATTGTAATATTTTTTATAGAAGGACAACTTGTGAAGGCTTTCGCAGAAAGAAAATGAATTAAGTTGTAGAACGGTCGTTTGGATTTGCTGTGGTCGCTTAGATCTAGCAGTGTATGAATGGATATAAAATAAAAATATATATAAATATAATAATATATATGTATAATATATATTTATATAAAAATAATAATTAGAGATAAAATCAGGTACAACTCAACTCGGTACTAAGTATTCGTTATACTAAAACATAAGTGTTTAGAGATTATGCTCAGTTACGCAGTAACATACGAAATACATTTCATCAAACAGAGTTGGAAAGGATGTAAACAAGGCTCTCTATTTAGGGAAAATGGTGTTTTGAACATGATAAGGATTGTTGTAAACAAGCTCAGTCCTTGAATTACTCTCGTACCTAACCAAGCAATCAAGAGTATTCACTCACGATATGCTCAAAACAAGTCAGTACTTCGCTGATACCCTAAAAATATAACCTTGTTTACTCTAGCAGCTCAGAAAAGACATACCTAGTCAAGTAGTCCTCGTTTCTGTATAAGGCTCTTAATTAATCCTAAACCCACTCCACACTAACAACAAAATTATAAGAACCGCTGATTATTCTTCCACATTTTGTTCTTCATTATTCTTAATAAAAGTTTCTTATTATTATACTTGTACGAATATACTAGATACTGTAACGATAAAAAGTAGTTTACAGTAACGCAATTTAGTGTTCCTTTACAATGTGCTATGATACACTCACCTTTAAAAGTGTGCGCTCTCGAGTTGGTCCCCAGCAGTTGGCGCCAGAACTACCTAGATAGTCTAGCTGTAGGAGCTAGATGAGGCAGTTTTGCGCCAGCGCCAGGCGCTGAGCCGCCCACCGATGCAATCCGTACAGTTGACGCAGTTATTGGACCTCTACAAAGAGCTATATGATACACTTACCTTTAAAAGTGTGTGCTCTCGATTTTGGTACAGATGCGGATCTCCAGTAGATGGCGCCAAAACTAGAAGTTGTCCTGAAGGAGCTAGCTGAAGCAGTTTTGCGCCAGCGCCAGGCGCCGAGCCGCCCACCGATACAGCTCGGACAGACGACGCAGTTAGGGGACCTTTAAAGAGTGCTATGTGATTCACTTACCTTTAAAAGTGTGCACTCTCGAGTTGGACATGACGTGGCACAGCTGCGGATCTCCAGTAGATGGCGCCAAAACTAGAAATTGTCCTGAAGGAGCTTGCTGAAGCAGTTTTGTGCCAGCGCCAGGCGCCGAGCCGCCCATCGATACAACTCAGACAGTCGACGCAGTTAGTGGACCTTTAAAAAGTGCTATGTGATTCACTTACCTTTAAAAGTGTGCACTCTCGAGTTGGACATGACGTGCCACAGCTGTGGATCTCCAGTAGATGGCGCCAGAACTAGATGTTGTCCTGACGGAGCTAGCTGCAGCAACCTTGCGCCTGCGCCCGGCGCCGAGCCGCCTACCGATACAACTCGGACAGTCGACGCAATTGGCGGTTGTAACCTGTCAATAAAATTAAGTTTTGTATTATGGCTTTACCTTTTCAGGTTTGCGTATTTGTTCGTGCATCGTTTCGGCATGGGCGCTCATAAACGAAATACATTTTGCACTTATTATAATAATTAAAGCATTTATTTGCAATATATTGGTAAGTCAGCATTTAAATATGGATCCCGGCAAAGAGATTACAACTCACGCTATACGTACGTGGCAGAGAGGGCACCTCTACGTACGTCAAAAACGTGTGTGTTAAACGCCGACTGGCCTTAAACTTGCTTGCAAAACGCGATTTTGACTCAAACTCGTTCCAACTTGATAAGCAACCCTAAAGAATCGTAAATTTACCAAAGAAGATTTCAAAAGTTGCTGTTTGAAATGTTAATGAGGCAGAAACAAGCCAGCCACAAAAAACGCTAAGAGCCTAACATTTTAAATAATAAAGTTGTATTAAGTACTTTATTCAGCACTCTATTTCCAGAGTCTACTTAAGTATAAAGCATCACAAACTTTCCTCTTTACCTTATCAACGGCCCTTTTGAACTGAAGTTGAATTAATTTTCTATTAAATCAATGTCGCGGTCGCCATTATAAAGTGTTATAGAATCTAAACCCTGATGTAAAACCAATGCCAGTGTCGTAATCGATCGATTTACAGTGTGATTCTTTTAAATTTGCTTGATAGGTCAAACTCTAGCTAGACTATGACGAATGTCGAAAACTGCTCAAAGAAGTAGTACCGATTTTGACAAAAACTCAAACTGCCAAAGTACCTAATTAGATTTTGGAAATTACTTTTTCCCTGGGTGGGAATCGAACCAGTTAGTTATAAAAAATACCTCTTGTACTATTCCACCATCCCTATATACGAAATATATCATTTCAAACTAAAGGAAAGGGAGGACTCATTTTTATTCAAATTTGATTTGCCTTATATTCATAAGGCTTACCAGTGTTTTTCGAAAAGATGATTGATGATTATTTGAGAATTATTTGCAACGGTGAATTTTAGAACTTTTTTCAGTATTTGATACCACAGGAAGAGTTTAAATAACATCGAAAGTGTCTACAAAACTAGACTTTTCTTTTAGTTTGATACTCACAGAATTTGATCTTTTCAACCGAAACTCAACTTAACGGGATAGTTCAATAGTAAAGACGGTGTTTTTATTTTCGAGACTAACTGGTACCTACTTGATTAAAAAATATATATTTCATAACGAATGCAGTTTTAGTTTGTTAAAATCGGTCTCAAAACTCCTTTGACTATTTTTCATTTTCGGCCTCTACGCCCTCTTAGAAATTTCTCCCTGTATATTTTCTCGCTCGTTTAAAAATGTCAGGGAGTAATCTCATTTCCAGTGATAGAGAGCCCTAAGATTTTTTCCCGTTCGTTGATTGGGCCCGCGCCCATTCATCACGGTATCGCCAGAGTTAATGGGATAGATAAACAGGCCGATTAGGTGGTTAATTAACACAAAATCCGAAGGGATCTGTTCGGACCCTAAAGGATTTCACGGCTTTCGATTCTTCGTAACTACGTGCTTATCAATGGTACGTGAAACTTTTGTGTTATAGCCTTTGAAACAGATACTCATCAGGCTTTGTTGCAATAGTTTTACTTTTGTTGAAGCTTCAACCTCTGATCACACATTGTACGGTAAGGGTTATCACATATATTTGATTAGGTAATATCATAAATACCTATATTGAGTTTTTATGTTACGCTTACATCAAATTATTATTTTTTCAATTTCAAGAACTTTACATAACGTTTTAACAGTAGAGGTTGATAGCACAAACTCATGTTAGTGATTAAATGTTTTTTTTATTTATATGGTTGAGGTTACTTAATCTAATTAACTTAGGAAGGCTATGAGCCTTTTTTGTTTACCTTACGGACCTATTAGCAAAACTGGCAATCTATGCATGATACATCTACTAATAACTATTTATAAAAAAAGAGAACAGAGTCTTTAGATGATCAGTATGTGGATTGTTTTTTGCGACTACTACTTTTTCAGTGATGGCAGCCAAGATCTAAAAGTTCTGAATCCCAGAGCTCAACAGAACTGAATATGACTGATCTTTAACTGAAAATCATAATCACAAGTAGAAATGCATAAATTAGAAGCAAAGTGGCAAAATAAGGGTTTACCCTTGTTTGATCGAACAACGTTTGATATAATATTACTAAATCGAACAACGTTTGAGAAAATCATCACTTTGTATAATATCATTTGATAGAATTTTCAGTTCGTCGAATGTTTATTTGCTATAACAACGTTTGCACTAATGATCAAAAGGTAGAATGTTCATTTGATGTAATTTTCAGATGGTATAACATGCCAAGCAGCATGTAATGCGGCAAGTCGTTTTTTGGGTTTAAAAAAAAAATAACCACGAAGGCCTAATCTAACCGAGTCGGTTCCGCCCAAACTATAGTATAGGGCAGTGACGAAAAAATAAATAATTAAATATTTGATACCATGTTTCGACTAAACCATTATTAGTGTAATGAAACATTCGTACAAGTAAAATTAGTGCATCTGAAAATTCGATAATATGAAATTAGTTCAAATGAAATTCGTTCAAACAAATAATTACATCAAATAAAAATTTACCAATTAAATATTCGGTCAAATGAATAATTCTCCGAACTGATTTTATTGCAACTGAAATTCGACCAACTGATTTTCGACGAAACGTTGTTCGATCAAACAAGGGTGAACCCAAAATAAGCATCTCCGTCATTGAAGTTCATAACTGTCCACGTTGTTAAGTTCAGTGTATGAAATACTTGGCTTTAAGATAAAAGGTTCAATATTATTGAGGGAAAAAACAAGAAAGCATAGACATTGATTGATGGTGCAGTTTTAGTTATAAACTCGTACGTGCGTATAGCATTTAATTTACCGTAGTGTATCTTCTTTCCTTTTTGTATTGCGAGATTAAACGGGCCTGGCCCGCTATCCTTCACTTATGAATGGCAACAGTTTTTGGTTTTTGTTTTGGGTATGTGTGGCATATTTTGTAATGCATGCGTGGCATGGTGGCGTGGCAATCACGTTTCTTTGCTTTACATTGCACATTGCTTTGCCTGTGTGGCTGCTTGGCTAGCTGTCACCTGTCAACCCTTCCGCCTGACATTCCGATTTAGAGCTGCGCGGTCCGAAGTGCGACTGCGCAACCAACTCGTTAACTCCTTGCGCCCATCGCGCGCAGCGCTAGTGCTGCATTCCGGCAATTGAGTGTCGATGTATGTAATTTAAGTATTTATTTTATTTATTTAAACACTTTTTATTTTGTTCATCCTATGTATTTATTGTCCCCATCCTATTTCAATCTTCGTTTATTTATCTGCTTTAATATCATTATCTATTCTAACCCCATTATACATATAATATTTATTCTTCTTGTTGTTTTGATGTCGGACGACACCACCGCCGAGGCCCTGGCAGAATACCAGCATCGTCGCAGCTCTAAAGCTGCGACGGTACAAATGCTGAGTCAGGGACCTCGTTGGCCTCACATTGTAGGCTCATTGTATTTCTATGTATATTTTTTTTTTCTGTGTGCACCTTAATTGTTCTGTGTGTTTTTTTTATTTTTACTTGTTATTTCTAATGTAGCCTTTTTAATGTAAGGCCAATAAAAAACTTTTCTTTCTTTCTTTCTTTCTTTCTAAACCATTTATCGTACCAAAATAATACCTCTATACCTCCCAAGAAACGTATTTACAAAGCAATCACTTTATCTTTCTCTCAAATGTAAGCAACACAAAGTTAGTAAGTAATTGTCCTATGGAGTTCTACGCTCAATAACCCAGAGTATCTAAACGACATTTTCTCCAATGGATCCCCTCCAGCCAATCCCCCCTCCCCCCTTAACCTAACGCAACGTAGCCGATTAATTTCACTTGCGCTAATAACGCACTCGACCGTGTACACAGTGTAATTAAATACAGCGTGTTAACTTACATATTAGCTTAAACCAACAGTAGGAGGAAACGATTCCTAGCTGTCAAACTGTTTGGCAATTATTTGATTTCAAAATGTCAACAACTGATGAAGCGGCCAGTACACCACTCGCCTTCGTCAGGAAATTAATTTTCTTACTTTCAAAACACTGTTTTATCATGAAGTCTAGGTCCGGTGAGTATTGCTGACAAGGTTCAAGTGGTGGAATGCATCTAAGTACATGAACGCGTTGCCGAGGTATTCCACTGCACAATATGAAGGTAACCGCTAACTGTTGGACGTGCTGCATTGTTTTTTGTCACTGCCGTGTTATAACTTCACATCTATGAAGTTGTGAACTGTTCGCCCCTTTATGCTACTAGGTTATTTTTTATGTATCTACTTTACATAGCGGTGTTTTCTATATCGTGATATTTGCATTAACATAAATTCCTAGTATTTCTATTGGTAAGTCTTCTACAATTAAAATAAAAACAACCCAAAAGATTTAAATGCTCATTTTCCTGTACTATGTTGCTAAACATTTACCATCCGGCCGCACCTGCCAAACAGACGCGCCGCAGACCTACCTCGGTAATTACAACACAACGTTCAACGGAATTTATACAAACTTTGCCAATTATATTCCACGAGGACCTTTTCGGGACCGTCGCTTGGCTTTCCATCGAATTGTTTATCTTCTTCTGTTTGTACTAAGCTATCAACTTCGATTTATTTCGCCCTGTATATTTGCAGATAATTTCATTTAGGTGATTGACCACGACTGTTTGTTCTGTCAATGTTGGTATGCCCTTGTTTGTATATTAAATAATATTGCTCCGCGTTCCGATATTAATATTTTTCTGGCCTTATGACAAACAATAATATTAATTTATGGCGGCGTCACCAACTATAAAGATCTGACAAATAGGGAGGTAAGTTACATTATAATATGAAAACTATAGGGATGTACATGATATGATAGAAAACTGTGAACAGCGTCAAGAATATCAATTAATTCCTGCGAAAACATCTTTAGGTGTACTTAGTAAGTTTCACAGACAAGATAATTATAATTGGCCACTGGTGAGAAAACGAGATAAATACGAAACAATTCAATATATAAGGTATTAGTTGTTTTATTAATGCCTTGTGCGTTTAGTCTTGCTCATTAGTTCAAATGTAATCTTCCTGCACCGTAGAACCGTAAGATCTAACGCGGCTCTCCTAAACTTGGCTTGCATGCTTGCTTTAGATAATGCTACCACGCTTTCTCTACATTTTCCCGTCTAAAATACGTCATCCTCTCACTAACAGTGTGTTCTGTTCTCCACTCTGCGGCAGCTTGGGTTTCAGTGCCTGCCACACAACGCTGCACGACATATCTGAGTCAATTAGCTACGCTACGTTTCCTAGTTGCCTTTTAGGAACACATGACAGATTGGTTACAACTTTTGTGCCTTCTAAAGGTATTAGGAGAGTCTGTGTGTAGAGGAAAGAAAGAAAGACTGTTCTCGGACAATCAAAGATACATCGTTGTCAGCAAGAAGTCATAATGCTCTCTAAACATTTTGACTCAGCGAGACTGTAAGATGTTAGACGGGAATTTACTTGGTAATTTTAATTTTTGATAATTCTCTAGCTAATTTCTTTACAGATTTGAAAAGAAAATTGATCTTTTTATTTATGCTATGTTTTTTATTTTTAGCTATGTTTTTTATTGCTTAGGTAAGCTATAAGCTTGAGGTGATCGTCTTTTCACTAAAATATTGATTGTTGAGAACTGTTTTATATTGTTTTTTTTGGGTATTATTTCAAAGTATTTGTGATTATGAATTAACTAATTTCTAATGAATTGAAATTACTTCATAATTGGGACTGTGAATAAAAAGTAGAGTGAGTACTGTTTATACAAAGTTGCTTTTTTAGAGCACATGCGTCAAAAGGTTTAATAAGTACCTACTACCTACCGTCTGCTTACGTTCGTGGATCACGTTTGTTTGTAAGGACGTCATTACGAAAATTGTATGTATTTAGATTTGGAATAGCCTGTTGCTGACGGAAAATTGAGGACAATAAAGGGGTCGAGAAGGAAAAATAAGCGTTTGCTGGTCATTTGCCGTTTATGGCCTAAATATAGTAATTTGTTTTACCTTCACTGAAAAGCTGAAAGGAAATGTTGGAAAACATGAGGAAACTTTACGTATTCCTACTTACATTTATTATAATAGTTTTTGTAAAAAATGAAAACCTGTTAAAAGGGTACTTACCAGCCATTTAAGGGTACCAGTAGAGGCTTGTCGTAGCCGTCACACCAGGCCATAGCAGATGTTACCAGGGTGGCGAGGACTCCGCGGCGGGCAACGGCAGGCCGGAGCCATGCGATGATCTGGTTAACAATAATTAACCTATGATAGTAAATAATAATTATGATGCAACTGACTCTTAGTTTTCATCTATACTCCATAATAGAAAAAAGAAGCAGGGGTACTAAACAAATCAATGTTTTGCATTTGTGATTAGACTTTTGACGGCTGACAAATTTGTCTAACCTGGCAAAATTTAATTGGCCCTTCCGTCACAACGTATGAAAGGTCTAAGTAACATTTTAGATTTGGTAAAGTTATAATGACAGTAAAAGCACGATTGGAGACGCAACCCCTGATTCTTTTAGGTTTTAATGATTGACAATATAGTTTCATGTAAGACAAAATAATTTATTTTTTGAATCCAATCAGATAAAAACCCACGTCTATTTTTCGTGAATTAAATAAAGTTCGCTACTTGTTACAATTTGCGTATCAATAAAATTATTCCAATCTTTATTAAGTACCTACATTGTTACGTGCCTCAATCCAGTTCGAGATTAAATGAAGCACTTCTTATGAAAAATCGCAGATTTAATTTTACCTCATCTCTCATAAAGGTATTAAGTAACTGAATTTCAGCAGAGCTCCCAAAACCTTCTCAGAATAAAGGAAGCCTCAAAACCCATTATAGGACTTTATGGTTTTTACAGACACGATCCTTTGTGGAAATTGATTGACGTCGGTTAAAGTAGGACTATAGCCAGAAATTGACTATCCTCTCACGGTAGTACTATTAGATTTTACTGGCAGGAATGCATTTGACATTTCATCGATACGAGTTGACCGTGTACAGTCCCATCAGATAAATATATCTGATCCTTCAATTGAAGCAGACAAGGTGACCAAACACTTATTTATGAGCAGTTTCAAAACCAACCCCGCTGGCTTGGCTGAGATGATTTCATATAGTTACATGTGTGCTTAGTACATGACAGAGTATTTATAGACATTGCAGAGTTTATATATAAAATTATTACTGTAAAAAATTTAACAAAAATAAACGGAGACGCTTTTTAAGGAATACCTGCCCATAGAGGAGGTGACCAAGGTCTCACCTAAAAGGTACAAGACCTTAGATGCTAGTCCGGCGGTCTTTTAGGGGACACACTATAACTTGGGTCCATTCAAGAAAATAATGAATAGGCACTTGCTGGACAGACATGTACCACCATCGATCATATCATCAATTACCATCAGGGGAGATTGTGATCAAATGACTAGTTCGAATAATAAAAAAAAGATATATTTTTTTGAAATCAAAACATTGTTTTCTATGTGTCAGATAGTTTTCCTAAGACGTGAATACGGTATACTTAGCGTTGAACAAATAAGGAGTGCATTAAGCATTTATGAACCCCTAATTGAAAGACCACCTACCCTTGGTTACGACATATTTAATCTCGATAACATCCCGATACGTAATTGCATTTCGACCAAAGCAGATAAAGGCAATGCGCCCCGGGAAATGTCAAAACAAATTGGATCACAAATTGATGCAATATAGCCGACTGGCATTTGAGCAATTATTATATTGGCTGCTGTATTATTTTCAGAATGTTTTGTGGCGGTTTTGTTTTTTACAAGATAAGCCTATAGGCTTTAATTTTGATATAGAGATAACAATGTAACTCAGGGTATAGTCTCAACGAATAATTAAATTACCTCGTTTTATATTAACACACTATATCATATTTTGCAAAGTATACCAAAATTGTTAAAGGACGACATTTCAGATGAGTGGCTTACGTTGGCAGTAAGAGAGGTATGTTAAATTCAATGGTTTCTGACTCCCGAAACTACATACTGCACAAGATACTTTATAACGAACTGAATGAAGAACTTTTCAGAATTAATAATTTTGACACTTATCCTCCTGAACAACTCTGAGTGCGGCAGTATTCTGTTTATTTTGTTTTCGGGTGTTTTATACCTACATAATACAGAATGCATTTAAAGTTGCTTAAATACATATGTTAGGCAGTGTTAAACGACATCGAAAAAATTGTCTCAACTCACCAAAAACCTAAAAAATATGTTATAAATAAATGAAAACTAGTGCTTGACACGATATAGAGATGTAATGCGACTCGAGAATCTTCTTAAAAGAAATTAATAAGTCCAGTAAATGAACGCAAAGTGACGTGCAAGTCGGTAGTAATTTACGCAGAGTAAATGACTACCGACTCTATGTTTTTAAAGTTATTAAATTGCTGAAAATAAACCATAATTTAGTAGTGAATAATAATGCCACATTTGTTTAAACATGAATATTACCTGTGCACCCAGCTGCATAGGATCCCTGGTGAGGATATCGCTGGACTTCCTCACCGCTCCGTACACGAGCTCCACATCCCGGTCCAGGATATAGCACCGGACGTGCTCCAGGATGCAGCGAAGGTATGATATCGTCACCGTTTGAACCTGTGTGCAAGGTTTGCTCATGTTGTAGGTGAAATAATACTTGGTCTTGTAAGGGGTTTGGAAATTGCCTCAATAAGTAGCAAGCCACATTTTTATGTGACGACTTATTCTTAAATTAGTATAAAAAAAAAGGTTTTGTTAGATATTAGATCTTTCGGCCTATATACGTCTCACTGCTGGGCAAAGGCCTCACCTTAAATATGAGGTGGTACTCCAACACGCGGGCTTAGTGCGGATTGTTGGAGGGGTGTTAGGTTAGTGAGCAACCTTAAAGTCAAATGTTATTAAGCCGCCCTAAGGCCTCTGACTAGGCTTAACGACTGACGTCTAGCGACGTCAACCGGGACCAACTGCTTAACGTGCCTCCCGAAGCACGGAGATGCCCGAAATACACATTACTAAATTTTGGTCGGGGTGGTCACCCATCGCATTTCCGACCCGGCGTGTGTTGCTTTATAACAGCGATCGTCACCGATCACTGTCACAACTGCGCCACGGGCACCAGACCTTTCGGGTTTTACCATTGAATGTGAGAAACATTCAATGAAATTAGAATTTGATCCTTGATTTATTTATTTTACTATGTTACAAAACCACAGGTCTTGTTATAGCGTTCGAACTTTTTATCTGAATGATCACCACAAAACTGATCATGAATTAACAGTGTCACCACAGTCGCCTATATTCAAAACAGGAGTCTACAATAACGCGACTAATACACTAACTGCGGCAACTACGTTATCGTAACGATATTATCTCCCGCTCATACTATAACACGTTAACCCTTTCCCAGCCGTAATGGCTGATGGTTCATGATAAAGGGTGAATTAAGCGCCCTCAAAAACCTTGTGCCTTTTAAAAATAAAATTCAGACCACCCCTCTGTTTATATTTTCATTATCTCGTTACACATGTACAAAGTCTGGCATGGCACATCTAAAATTCCTTTTACTGTATGCAAATTTCACCACTGGATTCTGTGTTAACTTCAGCAGGGACGTCGCACCTACCTTTGGTCATATAAAAAGAGTCCAATTTGTTCTAAATTGTACCGTTATTTTATAAAAAGCCATTTGAAGATTATGTAAAATTTTGAATCTAAATAACCTTTATAACTTATGACCTAAAACCAAAGCGCCACGACTTTTAAATTATAAGTTAAAAAGTACAAGGCAAGATATCGTCGCGTTCTTTCAGGGTTTAATAAAGACATTTGCCATCATTGAGTTGATGGTATAGCTTTTATTTATTGTGAATACTGTGTCATTCGATGCAATACCAATAATAGGATGAAATATATAGTTTTCGAAAAAAGAAAAGTTTCATATTTCAAGTCTTTCTATAGCAATCACTTGTAAGTTAACCTACTAAAGTGATGCCGTTGGATCAATACAGGCCTTTTCGAAGTTTTGAATGTCAACATCGGGTCGCTGGCCTGCGGCCAAATAGATAATAGTTTGTAGATGGCCCTTAGTAGCGCGATTATGACATTAGAGTCTTAAGTGTCGTCTAGGGACCAAATAATAATGCTTATAATCGGCCCGTTTGCGAAATAAATTGCTTGACTATTTTGCGTATTATTTTGTACTATTTTGAGGTGCCTGAGATCGGCGACGGTCGCTGTTGTAAAGCACACACGCCGGGTCGGAAATGGAATGGGTGACCGGCCGGACCGAAATTTAGTAATGTGTATTTCGGGCATCTCCGTGCTTCGGAAGGCACGTTAAGCAGTTGGTCCCAGCTGATGTCGTAGATGTTAGTCGTTAAGCCTAGTCGGAGGCCTCAGGGCGGCTTGATAACATCTGACATTAGGGTTACTCACTAACCTTATACCCCTCCAACAATCCGCACTAAGCCCGCGTGTTGGAGTATGGCTCAATCCACCTCATAGTTCAGGTGAGGCCTGTGCCCAGCAGTGGGACGTATATAGGCCGTTTATGTTTGCGTATTTCCAGCTATTAATTAATGTATGCGGTAATTCATGCATCCATGAATTGAATATGATAGGTACTACTAAGGTTATTAATTTCGATTAAATTAGTGACTGTGGTGTAAAACAAATGCTAATCGTTTGAATGAGTCATGTTTCGGGCCACTGAATTAATTAGTCGGATTAAATGGAAACCAGCAGTTACTGCATTTTGAATGATTTATTGAAATGGTTTATTGCAAAAGCAATAGCATAATATATGGAGACAAACTCTCGTAATATTGGGCTCATCATATCAGCCGAACGACGCCCACTGCTGGGCATAGGCCTCCCCCAAGGCTCTCCACAACGATCGGTCCTGCAGTCCGTACCCAGCGGATTCCAGCAACCTTGACCAGACCGTCGGTCCACCTTGTGGAGGCACTGCCCACGGAACGTCGAATGTTGGGCTCAATACTTGTAAAATTGTTCATTGCTTTATTCTACTGGGCTAATATTGTATAGGTATCAACAAGACCTACAATAAATAAATATTCGTCCTTTTATAGATTTTCTCTTTCTTACAACCAAACTCACCGCAGCTAGTAAGAAATCAAAGTTGCAAACAGTCAGGTCCTTCAGCTTAGTGAAGTCTCCGGCTAAAAGGAGGTGAAGCCAGGACTCTTCCACGTGTCTCTGAGTGAATGCAGCAGCGGTTCTACTTCCTGAATGAAAGGGCGTCGAGTCGAGGAGGGCATCGTCCTCTTCTACAGCACCTGTGATAAATACCGTGAGAAGTTCAAAACAGAAGAACGTAATTTTCGCAGAAAATAATCACGGCCTCAAGATAATACATTTGTCTTGTTTGTTAGACCCACAAGATCCAACCACTAAGGATCCCCAAGTGCTCAGACTTTTTGTAGCATGTTATTACTCTAGGTAAATGTTGACCAAAGTCGGACTTCAAATAAGAGCTGCTGTGAAATTACAGTTTATTTTTCGTTCAGGTGGGTGGGTTTACCCGGCATTTTACTGCACCTGATTAAAATTCCAATTAGGTATAGTCATTACTAAGTTGTGCCTTATTTTATAAGAGTATATCCGAACCTGAAAATCTTGGCGAAGCATACAAGAACTGCAGGCGTTCCGACAAGAATTTAAACAATGTATTCAAAGGTATGATTCTTAACTTTACTGACCCGGTTCTTGCGCATCAGATGTGTCAGTATCATCAGCTTCGTGCAGGAAGTGGGCGAAGTGCAGCGCGGCCAGGTCGGAGTGCGCGTCGCGCAGCGCAGCCTGCACGCGCACGTAGCGTCTGCGCGCGCGCGCTCCTGCACCCCCCGCCGCCCAGCGCCACGTGCAGCGGCCGGACACCACGCATGATGAGATTAGAGATTCTGTTGATGGATTGAGATACTTGTAGCCGTTCCATCAGATACCGAACCTATCTGTTATTTAATCTATTCGCTCAAAATGTAAGTAGGAGACATTTGCCTACTTACATTTTAAGCGACTACAGAATGTACGTTTTGGTCAACATATTTAATATGTTGACCAAAACGTACATTCTCCTACTGTAGTATTGAATAAAAATCTAAATGCTCCTTAAACTAAAGCTAATGTTTGTTTCTGATTTGTGTTTCTGTCAGGGTAGGTGAATGCATTTTTTTTCCATATTTGCTTCTGTCTTAATTGAGCTGACTTGTTAAACAATTAGATTCGAATAGCCGATGTTCGATCAAATTGGAAGATGGCTGTTGGTTTTCGTTTAAACGAAGGACATACATATTTTTTAAAATTTTCGGTTAGATAATTAAAACACTACACTGCATTTGTCGACAACCACATAATTGAAACAAATATCTCAGGAGAAAATAGTCAAAATAGGCAATGGATATAGCAATAGTATCGAATGACTTTATAAAAAGGACTCACAACTAGCAAAATAGAACAAAGAGAAAAAAGGTTTTTTTTTTCGAATAGGTATGTCATTCTTCACTTAAATCCTTTTTTTCATGAAACAACTGCTTTGTTTGACAAAAAATAGACTGCGCTTAATACTAAGCATGAAGGGATTTTTGTCGCCCGGTCATTTTTGTTCTGTGGAATATTGGGCGTTTTTTGTTCACTGCCTGTATTAAAATATGGATTGGACCGAGGCAGCAATTTTCATACAATACACGTCTGAATTATCAATGGCGTCTGTTAGTTACTGCTACCACTCAGCTATTTGTAAAATGTTATGCTGCTTAAGCTTCGGGAGAGGTTGCCTATTTAGACAATGTCGAGATAATAAAAACGGCAAAACGGATAAGAATTGTTAAAACGATTAAAAGATTAAGATCAGGTCTCACGCGACTGTTAATAATAAGAAGATGTTTTATATTTTCATTTATTTATAATTATACTCAACAAATACCTAAATGTCAATTAAAAGCAGCTCTTTTCGCATCAACTTATAACAAACACATTTATCATGCTAATGTATGTGCTACGAATATTATGTCAATAAAGCAGCTGTACTTACTAAAACACACTAAGTAAAATCTAAAAAAAATTATTTCGTGGTTACTACTCCGTGCATCAATTTATAAAATCTGATAAAATTAGTAAATAGGTACTAACTAACGAAACGAGTATGTAACTTGTCGCGGTGTGAGATTTTACATTTTCTCTCTGACTTCAATTGCTTTCTTTTTTCTTAATTTTATTTTCCGGCCAGTTCGAGCAGATAGCTCGTGGAGGTCTTATGTCGCATTTGTGAGTGTTTGATTTGGTGAGGTAGGTAATGTCTTCATTATTTCTATTCTACTAACTGTTATCTATGTTCTAACCACATTGTTTGATACAACCTTACAAAATCATGTGATGTGATGTTTTAAAACAATAAAAGCAGTTAAACATAATTACCCAATCGTTGGTATGAAGTTTTGTTACTTACTAAAGTAATTGAGAAGCACTTAGATTTCTGAAGATTACCAACCATAGCGTTTTTGATGCTGAATGTGTGACTACTTAAAAATCTACCCCAACGGAAACCAAAACACAAACTTAGTTAAAGCACTTACTCATAGAATGACACGTTGACTAAGTAACTAAAACTTACTCATCATATATTTGGCGACACACAGCGTGGAAAAGTTGAAGTTGGCATCTTTGAGGGTAATCACAGCATCGCTTTCGCTGGTCGGCATGAGTAGTTCCAAAAGTTCCAACTCCGTGAGACCGAACTCCGAACAAGTTATGTAACCTGAAATGGAACACAGCTGCAGGGAAAGTTGGCTACTATGCACTTTATAAACATAAGGTGTTCATTTAATCTGCGCATGATAATGATAGTTTTTGATTAAAGTTCGTTTTGGTTTATCAAAAACTGGAGTGACCAATTTAAGAGCTGATTTGTGAAAAACAACATTTGCACAAAAAAGTTAGACGGGTATTCCTAATAATATGACATTCAGAATATTCCGATTAAAGTTTATATGCTCTACTATGTAGAATTTAAAAAGAGTAATTGCTAACTTTGATAAGCAATCAGGAATTAAGGTTAATAATAGGTTCGTTCTACATTTTAATATCATATTACCTTAAATCAATAGCTAACTGCTGACCTGGTTTAAAATGACGGCAGTTAAAAAGGTAGCACAACAATTTTCTTTTCAATTTGCGTTATGCATAGCGGCCATAACGGCAATTTATTTGAGCCTAACAATCAAGAAACAAAGGTTTATAGGAAACCAAGCCCTATTGTTCCCCCTGTCAACGTCGTAATGCCGGCATTAACCGCAGTGGCCGCGCCCATTATTTCACTGAGCGTTAACATAATTCAAAGCTTAGAATTTAGCACTACCGCTTTTCTGGTGAACTAGAAACTTTATGAGTTTAACCTTTCAAAAAGGGTTTCTAAAATAGTTTAAGCTCCGTCCGTTGAGGACCCTGTTGCATGAAAAAACGCTGGCGAGGATAAATCTCTTGCTCAGCTGTTGTATAGTTATCCCTTTTTTATCGGTGCACAAATCACATCATTATGACGAATAGTGCGTGTACTAGAACATGTATAAGTCTGGAAAGTTCTTTTTGCACTTTTAAATCAACTTTCTAGACTAAAATGACCACAAAAAGAAGTTTTATACATCCGAGGGTCCATTTATGGGAATCATCACGAGTCATCAAAAGTACGAGTATAAAGGGGAAAACCTGAGACAAACATTTCTGAAATTTCTCTGCATTATCTATCTCTGATGTTTGTGAGGTGAGATAACTTTTTCGCAATTCTAGGAATTGCAGAAAAGCTATACACACAGTAGCACAGTAAAACTATTCAAAAACTTTTGACAAAAGTTTTGCAACGTTTGTTTCCCCGCTACAGAGTCGAGCTTAATTTGTCAGACTATAGTTAATATTCACTCCGAGTTCAAATTGCAAATCTCGAACAAATAGTGCCAAATATTATAAATGATCAAATGCTAAGACAAGAGAAAGAATAAGAGAAAATGTTTTCCGAGCAATCGTTGTTTGTTCTTTGACTTTTTACTGCTTGGTTTTATGGTTATTTTATGATGAACTAATAATTTCAGCAGTTAAAAAGAACATAAAAGACAGGCTATATGGCAAACGAAATTATTCAAATTTTCAGACAGTTAGACACTAGTAGTTAACTTTCATGAATTCATATTCCATAAAATAAAATAATAAGAATACTCACTTGCTAATTTACTAAACGCTTTAGAACCGAAGACGGATTCTAAGTTGTCAAAGGCACCATCGATATAATCTCCATAGCTATTATTATCCGGCGTCTCCTCAATCGCGTCCAACAAGTAATAACAGTTCTGAACTCTGAACTTCTCCTTCTGAGCCGGAGTTAGTTGCAGTTGCTCAAGAGATACCGCACTCGTGCAAAATAGGAACACATTCCGCGGCAGCGACATTGGCAGCCACGATAACCCGGTCACTATATCACATTCAAGAGGATTAACTCTATGAACATTGTCTATGAATATCAACAGCACTTCATTCTCCATATCTTCGCATCTTTTCAACAAACTTTGAAACCAATTGTTAATGTACAACGGATCAAAACTTGCATCTTTTGGCAAGTAGCCTTCGGGAATGTTTAGAATTATCGATATTTGTTGGCACATCACTCGTAGAAGCTCCAAGTTGTATGCCGATCTTGGCGTCGAAGCCGAAAACCTTATGACCCTTAGTACCGGCTTTTGAAATGTTTCCTCGCACTTGAAGTACAAATGGGTCAGTAACGTGCTCTTTCCAGAAGCGTCCGGCCCATAAATTAGGACTGGAGGGTGTCGGTTCCGATTCTCGTAATTTTCCTTAGCGTTACTTAGTATACTCTTCACCGCGTCTTCGATTTGTTTAACAGTAACTTTATACAAACGATTATGTTCTATACATATCCTAAGGTGAGTGATGTGTTCCAGAAATACTTCCTGCAAGAGATGGACGTTAATGAAACTTTTGATTAATGGAATCGCTTCGAAGTTGTTGTAAAGTTATGGCAACAAGCTAAAAGTTTTAACATTCAATAGGCGCTGTTTCATTACATATTTAACGAACAAGTAGTCTAAAGCTGTCAACAGAAATTACAAAATTTTATCAATGGAACACAATCAGGTTTAAGCACATTATGGTCTAACATCATACAATTTGAAATCGTTATTCTTCAGTTGGCTTTTATTGATTATATAGATCTGACGATAACAGTCATTGTGCCGCTGTACGAATGATAAATTCATCATAATTATTTGAAATTAAATTCATAGATCGTGGTGGACCAGGAGTAAGTTGTTTGATTTAATTTACCCTGTATATTGTTGTTTCGAGGATTTGTCTTGTTCTGTTACCTGTACAGTCTTTTTCCTTCCCTTCCCCTGGTCGGGCTCCGTGCTGAGGCTGTCGTCCACGAGCGCGCACACGGCCTCCTGCACCTGTTCTCTGAATGGACTCAACTTCTCTTCTGTGTCTGACGCCGCGTCAGTTCGAGAGGACTCAGCTGACACTGACCTGGCAGAACAAATTATTAATTTTAAGCAAACTATAGAAGAATTCGATTTTTAATGAAAATCATGTAAAATCATGTTTTCAGTAGTAAAAGAACTAGTATGGACAATTAGTTAGTTTCCAAACAAAATGCTAGTTTTCGTCTCAGTCAAGATAAAATTTAAATGACCACTCCCGGGCAGCAGCTTAATAGGAGTCTCAATAATCTCTACATTGAATAATAATAACGTAGACATAACAAATTAACGAAACGCACCCTTGATACGCACAGAGATCTTTAAAAATCGTGGGCGGAATAATTATTTATTATAAAATAAGTTATTTTGGTGATTTTACAGTCGAGTACCTCGAGTCTTAATAACTTACTGTGCCGATGATATTGGACAGATTTTGTAATCCCAATTGCCACCGTGACGTGATGCCGTTTCATTTATAAAGAAACAATATATTTATTCCATATTAACATCATCGCGCTTAATGAAATTTAAAGCAGTCGTTTATGTTAAAAGATCTCACGAAAAAAGTAATCTCAAGAGAAATATGTATAATGCTAAAAAACCATAGCCGTAAACACGTGTAGCACCAAAATTAGAACTCGTGCGTTGCCGAAAACAACTTCAAACAAAATTCACGCAGAAAAGTTGACGTCAAAAAGTATTTTTTCATAACTGAAAATAAAATAGTCTTTATTTTTCTTTCTAGTGTTATTCCTGTATTTAAGATGTAAATTAGAAATAGCGTCTCCCATACCATGTCATAATATATTACTTTGCGAATAATTTTATAAAGGCACTTGCAAGTGTCTACCTTCATTTTCCTCGTATCAATATAAAAATAAAATCTTTTGACGATAAGGAAAAATATCACTAACACAATATCAAAGGGGACCATTAAATTGGTAATGATTTTAACGTCCCCCAATTTTTGCGGACGAGGTTACTCCTTCCCCCTTTCCTTCAGAGTTCACGGTTGAGCGGCGTCTTTGCCGTGATGTCATTTTGATGAATTATCGGCAAGACTCTGTAATTAACGCGGGAAAACAGGAAATATTGGCTTTTAAAATTAATTACTTGCTTTGTCTTTTTAATTTATTAGATTTATTTTTAACTTCCGCAGTACATATCGTTTTTGATTGTTTACTCACTCTAGTCTTATGACGTGACTCTCCGGTAAGGCATCTTCTAGCTTCTTCTTAAGTTCTTTGAGCCTGGTGTGGACCAGAACAGATATTTTCGAATCGTCTGGTTCAGGTTCTGGTACTTCCCGAAATACTGCTATTATGCCTTTGGGATGGCTGCCAGTCGTCAGCAACTCTGTAAAGAAGGTTTAAAATAGACACTTTCTCTAACAGGAGACACTTTTTGGATGAGCTTGTTCTACTTACAGCGTTGTCATTGCTTACCACCAAGCAAGACTGAGGTCTATAGCATCTTAAATAAACTACAAAAATAGGTAAGTAAATTATAATGCCTTCAATGAATCTATATCAGTTTCGCCGATATACGAGTATTTCAGTTCTTTGGCAACTATATGGCGTTTAGAAATTAGTGCGCGCTTAAATCACTACTAAAGAAAACATACACGCTCTATCGTAAAAGGGGTAGTCAGAGGCACACTGATTGTAGCCGTCATAGTGAATGGAACACTGAAAAACCAGGTATATACCACCACCATAGGTGACCACCATAGGTCACCAAGTAATAGTAGTTCTCAATTACTGTGCTTGTCAACCCCATATCTGGACCTCACGACTGCTTCCCATCAGGTGGAGTGAGGTCATCTTGAAGACCACTATAAAAAATAAAAAGGTATTTTGCCGTGTGGCAAGGGCACCTACCGCACTTAGGGTGGATGCTTTTTAGCTGCAAATTGTACAATGAACACAAAGTCTTCGGCCAAACTTGAACTCAGCAGCATCTGGGTTCAGAGCCAGAGTGTTTACCCACTGGGCGACGACGCTCTCATGTTAAAAATCACCTTTTTAATTTGAAACTATGGTTTATTTTTTAAACTATAGTTTGTAATAGGTTTCATTGAAAGAGGAACTTGATATGCTCGTCACGTACGCTAGTTCATAAAAATTCATAGTCGATCGCAAATAACTCAGCAGCACGTCGGACTTATCACCTCATTCACATGGGAAGGGCGTGCGCGTGAATGAAGATTCATACGAGATCAATATGGAGATCAATGGATGTAGTTTTGAGAGGAAATGGATATCTTCAGTTTTATCCCTGGTGTATTCCAGGTAATTGAATAGTATTTTTTAGGGATGTCAATCTATTTGGAGATTTTCCTAGTGTCTCACGCCGCTGTCATGTACGAGTAATCTTTTTGATTTCTCGTAAAACTTACGAGCCAAAATATAATTTTTAAACCCTTGCTAGTTCGTCTATTAGCTCATCATGCAGTGATTTAATTGTGACTCAAATATAATTATTGCAAAGGTTTTGTAATACTTGCATTGAAAGCATCTAGCACCAACAAGGCGTCAAAGAAGTTCATTAAGAAGAAATCCTAAAGCCGAAGCAAAAGCAGACGCACTAGACAGAAAAACAGAAAATATGATAAAACTTAGACATTTTGTTTAAAACAAATCGAAAGTTTAACTACAGAATAGAACAATGAAAGACGGCTGGAAGTGTAATTCATTCAGTTTGCCAAATATTACCATAATTGTTTAAGCTAACCTTTGCTGGTTAAAGCGACCTGGATTATGTACACGGGCACGAAGATAATTTAATTTCCCATTATAAAAAGGAACCGAGCGATATTTTAGCGTCATTGTTTCCGTGTAATTAAGTCAGGCGACCGTTGTGGGCTTAGGCCACCAGTTTCACGAAGCGGAGCGGAAAATCTATCAAAACGCTCAGTTGGACTTGGGAAAATATCGACACATTGGACATATTGACTGCTTACTTAAATTGAAGTTATTTTGACTACCAAAAAAGGTTGTTTCAAAACAAAAAGTTGTAATTGAGTAGTTGTTAACACTGCCAGAAGAAAATAAACCCTCAAACGAAATTTAGCACAAATTCCTCAATAAAGGAGTTGAAGAGTCAAAAGAAGGTAAATTAAAGAGCATCTCTTCGTCAATATCCTCTTATTTTAATTTTCAGGTGTAGGAATATCATAAAAAAATATGTCGTAGTGGTTCCGTTTTGCAGAATCTTCAAACAACTCACTCTTACAACATTGTTAGCAAATGCAATGTCTTGAAGCTTTATGCATATTTTTTGGTCCTTATAAGTTAACGAGTCTGTGCCTAAGCTCGCTGAAAATAAAGCAAATCAAATGTGCCGCCCTCGGCCCGCTCCGCCCATAGCGCTCGCCTCCCGCTGGATTCTCGCTGCGTAGCTTTTTATTTTTTTGCATGGCGATTTTAGAGCCGTCCCTCGATATCGTTAGTCTACG
Source organism: Udea ferrugalis (assembly GCA_950022985.1). Classification (NCBI taxonomy): domain Eukaryota; kingdom Metazoa; phylum Arthropoda; class Insecta; order Lepidoptera; family Crambidae; genus Udea; species Udea ferrugalis. Next base: position 5,484,253 of record OX465521.1, read on the forward strand.
CTTTTAAACTTAACGATGTTACGTCTAGTTGAGCCGGTGTTTGACATTTTTTTTTATTAAAAATAAGAGGGGAGGACTACCTCTACACCGGTAGATAGGAAGTCCCAGTAAAGTGGTACGGTTTTCAGGATTTATTGAGTTAGAAATAAAAATTGTAAGTAATTAAGTGGTAGAAATACAGTTGCAAACCACTCCGATCTGATTTTAATATCACAACTATCACTAACTGAAATTGTATTATATCTAACGAATATTTTAAACAAGGCATTTTTGTTCATTGACTATTGAAATTCAAGATATAAGACGAGTCACTGTTTACTTCTTTACTTGAATGAACTACGAAAACATGTCAATAATTGAATTTTGATTTCCATTGAAGTGAATATCCCAATAGCGGTTTTTGAGACTCTGGTTGACAGTACTTCTACTGTATCATTATTCCGTGTTAGTTCATTGTTAGTTTGATCGTTGAAATTGAATCAAAGCATCAAACTATTACGATGCTGTATATTTAAATTTAAATTTATTTATGAGATACTATGGCTAACAAACAAACAGCTGTTTCACAAATAATAAGTCCTTGAGCTTAACTGTCAACTAATACCAGCAAGTGCAATTTTTACTACAGTAAAACAATCGTCTTTTTTGCGTTCTCACCCAAAGCCAATTCGCATTGCAGCTCTACCGGGCTCCGCAGCAGGTCAGCGACGGCAGCGCCCTCTGCCAGCGCTTCAAGCGCTAACGCGCTGAACGCTTTCTGCACTTCGGATAGCCGACTCCGCTGCTCTTCACGCTCCAGTAATTCGCTGTACCTAGGAAAAGATATGGATTAGTAGGGCAGACATTTTCTTACGTCTGGCGAGAGATTCAATGCGACTGAGGATAATAAAAGTGGGGTGACGCTGGAATATGCAAAAGAAGGATAGACAGGCTACATATTATTTGTGAATTAGGTATTTTGCACACCAAAATACAGGTGTGATACGTGTATTAATTACTACATATAGCATTTACCTAGAAACTTAACTTTTAGTCAATAAATCTATTCAGTACTTATTTACTATCTAGCACTATGATTGTGTAAAACAATAATCTCATTATTTCAAAAATTATGTAATTGATGGCTGCACCACAAAGTAGCTTTTCACCACATGCAGTGGCGACCTGCATGTAGATTGTCCTGGATTTTGATATGACTACTATTTGCTAATATTGAATAATCATCATTGTCATTCGACTGACGATCGTTTATTGTGACTGCTGAGCACAGGCCTCCCCCACAAATTTCCAGATCAGTTGGATTTGGTCAGCTGGCATACTTCTACTTAAACACATTTAAATAACAGTCGTTTTTTTAGTCAGAATTGAAAACTTGCAGAAGACTGTATTTCTATCTCTACATACATACACAATCATACAGTAAATACACACCATCACTCCTCTTTCCCAACGGGGTAGGCAGAGACCACTTTTTTCCACTTGCTACGATTCTAACACACACCTTGCCTCCCTCTACTTCCATGAGTCTTTTCATACATGCTCGTCAGTTCAAGGTACTCTTGACCTGACCCTTTCTGAGAACATCTCGAACTATTATCTTCACAATACAAAATAAGTTGGTGCACAAACTATGTCAATGGAATTGATACTAAAAGGAAATACTTTGACATTGTACCTAAACTAATATCAGCACCCGAAATTTCATTATCAATTTGCTAAAGCCTGGTCCTCAGAGTTTGATAGCAATGATCGAACACTGCAAGTATGTCGCTTGCAAATTGCACGTTGTGTGAAGTAGAGAAGTGGTATTTTGTAACAGTTGAATCAAATAACAGGTAATCAACTGATGACGCAAACTCAGGAAACCTGCGTTGTCATTGCTATCAATATGATATCCCGCGACAGTATTATGACGTCATTAGGAACACATGTCACCGTCATTTGCAGGCGGACGTAATCCCATCCTGCGCAAAATAGTCATTTGATGATGAATATTTATAGGCGTGGAAAACTGCCGTATTGAATATAACACGATTTATTATTGTGTTACACACACTTAATGAAACTTGCTTTACATATTTTTTCATGAGAACACAAAGCACAGATTTTTTAAAACTTCATATTTACCAACTGATGTCTGCTTGGAAATATGCATTGATTAAATAGGTATTTAGTTTCAATTAATTGAGGATCACAATACGGCCGAGATAACTCGACCATAAATTAAATTTATATTTCATATTAATTATTGTATAGATAATATAATGAAATAACTTTAAGTTAAGAATCGATGCATTTGTCACCTAAATAGTGGCTACGAGCTCACTCCTAATTATAAAATATGTACCGTATTCCCGTTTTTACTTGACGTTGGCAAAATGCGCACGCCGCGTGGGATGCGAAAATAACAAAAAAATGGAATCAAAAGGAACCAAAAACGAGATGGTGGTTGCATGATGATTATGTAACACAAAATGAGTAGGTACCTAGCTGAAAGTCACCAGCTTATTCCTCAATTTAATTCAACAGTGGATTAAATTTTTTAAACGAAAAATGGAAATGATTTTGTTAAAGAAAAACTAGTTAGACACTCTGTTTTGCCAAAACAAAACAAACTCGTATTTGCAAAATACTAATCTTCTTACCTAATTATTCCTGGGATCTCAATTTAATAAGAGGGGATTATTCGGCCCGTTACTTGCAGGTTTCAACAACGGAACATTGATTAGACTTTTAAATAATGACAAACTCTCCATTTAAAACTTTGGAGGTATTTTAGACGTAACCGTGATTGTTGTGACGAAACTTTTGCCTAGAGGTTTTTTTAATTACTTACTGTTTGTTAAAACTTATGTTATTATTTTGTTAATCAAGAGCTGATGTTTGATATTAAGACCAAATATATCTTTCAAACAAGAACAATTTGAAAGATTTCACATTAAAGCCTGCGTGGCTGTGAACATTTACCTTTTAACTTCGATATAGCATTTCAAGTCTCTCATCTGGCAAATGAATTCAAAAATCGAAAAAGGGTTAATGGTCCTTGCAGTAGTATATTTTTCAAATAACAATGAGTGGCAAGTCACGTATTTTAAGAGCAGCTCATCTCGCAAGATGCGCTTTCAAGTTTCCTAGCGCCTTTTGTTGCGCTTCAAGCGCTAAAATGAAGAATTCTCGAGTTACGACGCCTTTAATAGACGGGTTTATTAAAAGATAATTGATACCTACTGTCAGCTATTTTCTGTATTTTTTTGGTTAGCTAGATGTTTCATAGATTATTTGATTTAGAAAGACTTATCCAAGGCGTTCATCAGAACTATGAAAGATTTGGATTAAATCCTCATCTTTCCCACTTCAGACCGCAACATTGTAATAATATTATTATTGTATTGAATTGAATTAAGGGGGCATGATGTAATCCAATAATTATGACCTTAAAAAATGATGAAATTTGAAATGAAATTGAAGAAAGAATATAGTTTCTTCGTTGGAAATTCTGCAACTTGCAGCTACAACTGTGCAGGTTAGGTAGGTAAGTATAATAAAATATAGTAGGTATCTATCTATCCGGTCCTCGAAAGGTACGAATAGCATTCACTAGTAAAAGAAAACACGAATGCCTTTCCGCAGGTAAAGCGATTTATGTGAATGGGGCCGATTCGACAAATTATTTATTTTACGATCCCACTGTGTAATCGGATCTCGTTGGGAAGAAATAACCGTAAATTGTTATAGCCGGAATAGACGAGATGAGGCATAAGCATGATCAAAGTATCCTTGAGGAATATTATCGGGCCTGGAACAGGTGAGGCAAGAACAATAAAAGGGAAACTTCTTGGGGAAATAACCCTTGAAATCGTTCGCGGCCACTCAGATTTGAGAGGAAAATAAATTGTCTTTAGACAAAGGGACGGTTCCGTTTGATGTCCTTTTTTCGTTAAATCTCAATTATAATTCAATAAATTGGGAGTTTCTGGTACTAAAATGTGTTTTGAATAAGAAGATAAATGTACATTGACCATGTCCTGAGAAGTTGAGACTTTCTAAACGGATTGATAGCGCATTGAGTGAATGTCCTGCATAAAGGTGTGCTTTATGAAGGACATGTTTAAACTAAGGTTCCATGGCAAACAGCTAATGTATAAATTAAGTGTGATATGACTAGATTATATTTTATTTAGATTAAAATATAATCCAGTAGTTTAGTTTAAGTTAACACGCTATCAGAAAAAACAAGATTGACATTAACAAAAACGTACTTATTTCCTTACTTGATACATGTTTCTTGGTCAAGAGATTTTGATTATAGAAAAATCATTTACCAATTTAAAAAAACCCGTTTATTATATTTATAAAAAGTTATGGCGCTAGCAGTTTAGTGAAGCATAAGGATTATATAACAATAAAATCAGTCACTACTCTGAATATAAACATCCTACAAAAGCTACATACCACTTGTCGTCACCCTCGAGCTGGTACGCGCCGTCATCATTGATCTTGTAGCAGGCTTGTACCAGGGCTGCTTGAGGTGACTGCGACTTGACCAGCTGGTCGAAGATGGCCTCGGGTATGGAGAATGGCAGGACTGGTTGGTACGCTGCTGCGTCACCGCCGACGAGACACTGCGATGCAACAGTTCACAATGATTGCAAAAAGTATTCAATTTAGTCAGGAGTGTACTACAGGAGTGTACTGTGTGGTTCTTACATAGGATATAAGAACTTAGTGGAGATTGAAACAAACACTTTTCTGATTTCGGCAATATAAAAGCGTGAGGGGTATTTTACTTCAGAACTGTGGTAATATCCAGAAGAAAGTTTACATAACCTTCACAATTTTAACTGACAAAAAATTGAATGGAGGTCTGTAAAGTTAATTTTCCCAACTTAATTGAATCAAACGCAATTATGTAAAATATTTAAAAAAAAAAGGTTTTTTCAGTGCTTAAGTTTTGTAATTTTAAAGAAAAAAGCTTCATTCCATCGTTAACCAAAGACCCTAAATAGCAAAGAATGTTTTAGAAAAAAGCACGTAAGCTACTAATTCATGCGTACCCTTATTCTAATTTCCCTCCACCAACTGCAAAGGGACACTTCCAAAAGCAGTAGTTATACTTATTGGACGACTTTTGGATGTCCAAATTATATTTTCAGTGCAAATTAAATTTAATAAAATAAAAATCATTAAAAGAACATTCTCGTACATATTCATAGGTAAACATTGTGTGAGATTGTACCTAGCAACTAATCAACTAACACAGTTTTACAGAAGGCAAAAAGCCTTTTAGCAAACCAGCTGAATGGCTGAATTCCACCTAATGCAGTCAAAGGCAATGAGTTAAATAAAATGTGAACTCTGACTAGTTCGAACGTGATTGCGTGTTTATTCGCGATCACTAAACTGGCAAACAAAATGCTTTTATTTTGTTTGCTAGGATTACTAACCGACATCATTTCGTTATTTATTAACTTATAAGATTGTAACATTTAGTTTTGTATCTAGTTTTAATTTGTTATGTAAGAGATAATGTGAACAAACGCTGATGAACCTTAAATAAATAAATAAATTAAAGAAAATATTTTGGTTGCAACTTCAGCATAACAGTTCATCACATAGGTGTACAACATGTGTCTACACCCAGCGGGATCCCCTATCTGGGAGACTTATGAGTGATACAGAGAATTAGATCTGAATATGTTCTACTGAATTATGCTGAAAACAGAATTTGTTCCGTAAAATAAACGGAAATATTCGCTTCTTTAACCGACCTCCAGCCAGCGGGATATTTTCTTAAACTACGTCTGATGAGCTATAAATTGATATCAACTTTTAGATCTATGTTTATTCTGTTTATTTAGAGAAAAATCAGTCTCCTAAAGTCCGTAATTCGGTCACAATCAAGCTGCAAAGAAACCTCCATTCAGCGGACTATTTCTTCTAAGGATGTTATTATTGCAGCTTTTACGATAAATTAATAAAATTGAAACTAATTACAGCTTACAAATGATGATGAAAGATGAACAAATAGGGAATTTTAGTAAAATGTGCCGTAAATAGTTGAAATTGTATTAGGTTGTCTGGAAGAGATCGCTCTCTAGTGATAAGACCGCCTAAATTGTACATTGTTCTCATTGTTGTTGTGTTATTTGCTTGAAATGTAATGTTTTTGTACAATGAAGAATATCTATCTATCTATCTTATCGTAAAAGCTGCAATAATAACATCCTTAGAAGAAATAGTCCGCTGAATGGAGGTTCCTTTGCAGCTTGATTGTTACCGAATTACGGACTTTAGAAGACTGATTTTTCTTTAAATAAACAGAATAAACATAGATCTAAAAGTTGATATCAATTTATAGTTCATCAGACGTAGTTTAAGAAAATATCCCGCTGGGTGGAGGTCGGTTAAATAAGCGAATATTTCCGTTTATTTTACGGAACAAATTCTGTTTTCAGCATAATTCAGTAGAACATATTCAGATCTAATTCTCTGTATCACTCATAAGTCTCCCAGATAGGGGATCCCGCTGGGTGTAGACACATGTGTACAACGCACATACTTACAAGAAATGTTAATTTAACCAACATCATGATCCTAATAGATCACGATGTAGGTGTAAAGACATTTATTTCTTCAAAGAATTTAAAATCCACTGTTCGTTAAATTAACGAAATTTTAATTAAAAAAAACCTTAGTAACCTATTTTAACACGTTTCTCTTTTTCAAGAGAATTTTGCAAAAATTTTACATTTGACAAAGCAATCAGACTCTTCACAGTGTCTGTACGATTAGCAATTTAGAGCTAATCGTACAGACACCCACAGTAGCTGTGGTGAAGAAACTGAACCATTGATTTCGTATATTACACCCACAGACAGCACCAAAATCACACTGGTAATATAACAGCTGTGTTTGCCGTTTTAAACTTTTACATTTCTTGCATTTAATTCTCGAATGAATTTTTATCTTGATAATTCATTCTTACCTCAAGAAAAAGAAAATTAAAAGAAAATTGAGGTAAAGAAATTTCTAACAAAGAAGGCAATTTGAACAACTTTGGAAAATTACTTTTGTTTCGTTTCGGCCAATAATTTTCTCATCAGGCTATTTTTAAACTGGAAATAGTTTTCTGTTGTTTACGTCAAATTATAAATCCGTGTAGTATTTAATTAGTTGAGTACAGTTAGATCCGAATTTATGATCTGATCTGAACACGATGATAAACTTTAAAGTTATTTTCATCCAATACATTAATACTAGAAAATAACAACCTGTTCTTTCAAGGATAGGGCTTGAACCAACAACCCTTACTTTTCAAAGTCACGTGTGATAACTTGACCACGTTTATCAACATATTATTCAATGAATAAGTAAAGTTGCTTTATGTCTACTAAACATCTGAAAACCAGAAAAAGACATTTGGTCATCTTGGCATTAGGCAGGAATCGAACCCGCATCTTTCGCAAACCGGGCGATTGCACTAACCACTGTGCTACCGAGACCATTAACAAACCGGCCGAATCTTTCTGGTATATTTTACCCTTTGAGCTAGGGTGATTCCATCTATGTTAAAGACGACCAAATTTCCTTCTGGTTTGCAGATCTGTAGTAAAGATACTGTATGGAAAATGCTAAAAACAATAAAAACCATTGCTTTATGTCGTTGGGTTCAAACCAAAACTATATGTGCCCCAAATTTTCATCAGCGTTCCATGGTTCGTTAGTGTAGTAATTTTGATACTCTGAAAAGTGCCTCATTTTATTTATTCAGTCTCTTTTGCGACACTAATTGAAACCATTATCTTTGATTAACGACTTCGAGTGCGAAAATGAGTCGTAAGTATTACAATAGGTGCGGAATATGGCCAATGGTTATGTAGGTACATACCAAGAAGTATCCCGCCTTCGAAGTGTGACTGCAGCAGCGTATTTCCTCCAAGTGGTACCGCAAGAGCGCCGGGTTCGTCTCGTCGCCGCCGTCGGTGCCATAGTGCATGTCCACAAACTCGAACTGCAATAAAAAAGACTTTAAGCACAAAAGTACACCATCAAATAAAACAGTGTTAGCGCATTTTGCAGCCATTCTTTAGGCTATGACCTTCCAAAGTAAAAAGCTCTTTTTCTTTTGATGTCTAAAACCTAGATATCTAAAACTTACTCCGTCACAAAACATTAGTGGATAGGTACCTGTAGGTACCTAGTACATCAACGATTGATTATGATATATGCAATTTTTCTTTACTATTTGCAAAACCATGGCTTCACTCCACAACACACAGCAACACCAGCAGCGGATTTACAATTTTTAGGCATGGCAAAACCAAGTAAGGGTTTTTACTCGTAATAACATATTGACGTTAGCGCTGGCTTCATTACTACGATTACTACGATAGACTACGATCATGTACATGATTTTGAAACAAAAACAAAACACGGTCGACGTGATAGAAAATAAATTCGCTTTTTTTGTATGCGGCCAGGTTTAACGTCCGCTGAAAAAGGTTAGGTTTTTTAATAAATTTTTCGACTTGTGTTGTACTTGTAACTAGAGATATTGATTCAACCTAAAATGTAGCACCTAACTTTTTGATTGTATTTTTGAATACCGTATATTTCTCTCAATAATATTTTATTTGGAAGTTGAATAAACTTCTTCATGATCGTGAGGCAAAAACAACATCTAAAAAAGATTGAATATTATTCACCGTACGTAAAGTATGATCTATCCTATATTCTTGCCTATGTATTCTTACTACGTTGAAACAAACCCTTATTAAAGGCTAAAACTTTATAAATTTGGCGACATAGCGGATGTTTTAAGCCTGTTATTTTGAACCCAACTATTTTTGTCCCATAGCCGCACCTCGGCTAGGCTATAGAAAACATCCCAAATTGGGTGGGTGATAACGATTTCCGCTAGCGTGAATTTGTGAACCTTTTGTAAAAGGCTAGCATAGTTGCTTAGCTTTTGGATCAGTTTATGAGTTCCAAATACAGAACATTTATTCAAAAATAATGGTTGTAGATTTGAGGCTTACTAAGTTGAGATTAAAATTCGCTCGGCTGAATGTGGGCTTCTGAATGGTCCGTTCACTGTGATAACGGGATGCCCGTTTTAATTTCTATTTTCCTCTTCATTCTTATCTTTGTAAGATATCGGATTTACACCTATGCCTTGTTTGATTTAAATGAATTTTCAAAGAGTTTTTTTTAATTTTACCGTTATTTATTGATAAACTGTGGTTATAACCGAAGCAAAAGAAAGCGAGACCTACGAGCTGCATTCTTATTCAAGCTCAAGTTCATCATTTCAACGCGATGGCTAGTGATTAAAATTATTTTCTGTGAACATAACAAAACATTAAGACATCTTGTAAAGACAACTACTTATGTCTTTAATGTCCCAAAGGAATTTACTTCAGCATGTTGTCATCTTTCTTTGTGAACGTTAGACATGCTTTTTTGTCATTCGCCAAGGTAAATCACTTCAAAACGAGAATGAATAGGCACTTTCACAGAGTGCGCTAAAATGGTCGTCTTTGGCGTCACTTACCTTAAAATGGAACAGGGATCAAAATAAATTGTAATTTTCTGTTTCAAACATTTATCATTTCAGTGTTATGGTGCAAAATAACTTATGTCGATTATGAAACCTTTTCTGAAATTAGTTTTAAATGAAAATAGTTCAAGTTCGTAAATCTAGACTGCTACCTATATCCCAGCACTACGTGATTTAGACTTAGACACCGACGGCACTGACTAAATTACTACCCTTAACTTGTTATCTAAAGCCTAAGCAAACCAAACTAGTGCATTCGAACCAAGAGATTTACATTCAGTCTCCCTGAAAGCCAAATTAAATACGAGTTGCGGTCTGAGCCAGCGACTAGTGTGGTCCAACTACCGATGTTTGGCAAAACAGTTGACCTCGACAGTTGGGCAGTTAGGCTTTTGATAGCTTGCTGACTGTTAATTAGCCGATTTAGAGGTCCAGCTGCTACGCTCTCGATCTGCTAGGCCCTCAGCCGGGACGCCATCGAATTTCAAAACTTGTTTGTCCGCGACACCCTCGACCGCAATACTCATGATTTTAATCTCAAACAGTACTTTATTTATTTATTTATTTATTTGTCAAGAAAGCAACAAATAAAAAAAAAACGAGGGCGTCCTGGCCGGACCGAGTTTTAGTTGGTGCTATGGATCAGTGTCAATAGCGGATACGACACAATAACCGATGACGTATGCAAGGTTTGGTAGTTTTATAGGTATCTACAACAACTGAAATTAGTCAATATATTTGCCAGGCATCCGGTGCTTTAGTGCCTCAGTCTACACTGAGGACGCGTGTTGAAATATTATGGCTCATAAGTTGAAGTGTGACTTGTGCCATGCAGCTATGTTTTATGTCATTTTAGAGGGACAGGACACACAACATTAAGTGACAAATATTTGTGTATGTTCTATGTTTTTTTTAAATTTGAGTACGTTTTTTTTTTTTTTTATACTACGACGGTGGCAACCAAGCATGCGGGCTGCCTGATGGTGAGCAGCTACCGCAGCCTATGGACACGTGCAACACCAGGGGCGTTACTCGTGCGTTGCCGACCCTGCAAGAACCTTTTCAAACCCCTCTTGAAGAACTCCATGCTATAGCTCATCGGGAAAACCTCGGCAGGGAGTTCGTTCTACAATTTAAGTGTCCTGGGAAGGAAGCATCTCAAGAACCGAGCTGTACGAGACCATGGCGGCTCTAGAGTATGTGGATGAACACCCTGACGATGGCGGGCGGTGCGATGGTAGAAAGTAGCCGTGGGCATCATATCAAACAGCTCTTCAGAACAAAACCCGTTATACAAGCGGTAGAAAACGCAAAGCAAGGAGAAGTCTCTCCTCAAACTTAGCGGTTCCAGCGGGGCTAGCATGCACGCCGCGAGTAAATCCGAGAGAGCAAATAGCCAATCACAGGTCGCCCTGCAGCCATTTCTCCATTTTCTCTACTGTTGCTAACATGGCCGCTTAATGTCAGATTTGAAATATTGTATGGAAAATACGGATTTCTCGACAAGCCCTAACATGGCACCACTGTTTTATCACGGATTTATCGATTTTTGACATTTCTGTTGGCTTAATTACTCGTCGATCGGAAGGGTGGACGAGAAGTGACGAGACGAGTGAAATTGTATGCGAAACTATTAAAATACAACGCGTGCAGCTTTGTCAAAAAAGAAAAGGATTAAAATACACGTCAATGCTAAAACGATACGACATAACCTTTTAGAATTCGGAGTAAAAGGACATTATATTTTTGAAATTAGCTTACCATCATTAGAGTGAATTAAAGCGGGGCCGCAATACAACCCAACTCCCATTCGGTGTCACATCACATCACATTAATTAAAGACAACATTACAAATATTCGTTCAACAACAATAAAATGACAAGACCGGACTACTTTTATATGGAAAGTAATCTTCACAGATGGCGCCGCTAAGCCTAAATTAAAAGTTATCCAATTAAAGAAACTTTGACAGCCGTTGTCTAAACACCCTATTACGGTTGCTTTTATACCATTCATAATTAAAAAGTAATTTTCACATATCAATTTCTTCAATAAACACAAGTTTTATTAATGAATGGCTATGTGAACAAAAAGCAACTGAGATAACAGTGTGCAACTTGATTGTGGCAAGTGGCGACAGATGGCGCACGCGTGCTTGCTTTTTACTTTAGAGTCGAAATACTCGGCCAATTTTCGTCTCAAACACACAATCAATCTAAAAACAAAATCTTTCTATTTTTTGTTATGAGATAAGCAGTAACAAAATATTTTACTTACTCTTGATTGAGTCTTTGTGTGAATTAATTTTACAAGTGTTACCAGTGAAAAAATGGAGTTTCTAATTTTTTTTTCTGTAATATGGCAGCACTGTCGAGAAGCAACGAAGTCACGCCCTTCTCTTTCACGCGATTCTCTCGAGCGAAAGAGGGGGAGATGGCTATTTTGTCGATGTTGCGCATGCTAGGCCCGCAGGTCGCGGGTGAGCTTGGGATCGTCGACAATCCTAATAGCACGCCTCTGCACCGAGTCAAAAGGACTCAGTTGGTATCCAGGCGCTCCTGCCCATAGATGAGAGCAGTACTCCACGTGTGGCCTGACTTGCGCTTTGTACAGCAGGAGTCTCTGCCTTGGGGTGAAGTACCGCTTCGCTCTATTCAGCACACCGAGCTTTTTAGATACCAACTTCGCCTTGTTTTCAAGGTGACTACGGAACTGGACGTCACTGGATATATCGACACCAAGGATCCCAATACTGTTGGAAATTGTGAGAGTAGTGTTCTGAAACTGAGGAGCTACAGCAAATGGAGTTTTCTTAGCGGTAAACGCGCAAACCTGTGTCTTTGTGGGGTTAAATTGGACCAAGTTAAGTCCACCCCATTCGGAGACCCTAGCGAGGGTACTCTCGATTTCCGACACAAGTTTAGTTCGACCCTCCTCCACAACGGTACGAGGGATACCAGCTCGGCCTGTATAATAGGCATCTCCGGTGCTGTCATCTGCATAGCAATGGATGCCGTTGATTGACAGCATATCATTAATATGCAGAAGGAACAACGTTGGAGATAGCACAGAACCTTGTGGGACGCCAGCATTAATGTCCATGCTATCGGAGCAACTACCGTCAACGACGGCCGTGATGCGTCTGCTGGTCAAAAAGCTGGCAATCCAACCGCATAGACCCTCGGGCAGTCCGTAAGATGGTAATTTTGATAAAAGACCTCGATGCCAGACGCGGTCGAACGCCTTAGCTATATCCAGGCTAACAGCCAGTGCCTTGCCTTGACTTTCAATGGCTTGCGCCCATCGGTGTGTAAGGTACACGAGAAGATCACCGGTCGACCGCCCGTTACGAAAGCCGTATTGGTGGTCGCTAATCAGACCGTGATCCTCTAGGTACCCCAGGAGCCTTCCATTAAGGACGCGCTCCATCACCTTGGAAAGAAGGGAGGTTATAGCTATAGGCCTGTAATTCGCCGGGTCAGATCTATCACCCTTTTTCGGCACTGGGTGCACGTGGGTGGTCTTCCACAAAGACGGAACTTGCCTTTTTGTGTAGGAGAGTTCGAAAAGGCGCGTCAATACCGGGCACAACTCGGGAGCGCAGACTTTGAGGACCACTGCTGGTATGTCGTCCGGCCCACTCGACTTATGGACGTCCAGGGATTGCAACTCCCGCCGGACCGCCTGCTGGGTTATGCGGATCTCAGGCATAAAGTGACCGCACCACGGGATGGTGGGTGGAGCGGAGCTCCCGGCGTCCAAAGTCGAGTTTGAGGCAAAGAGATTGCCCAGGAGGTCGGCTTTCTCCTTTGCACTGTGAGCCAGACTGCCATCTGGTTTTTGCAGTGGCGGCAGAGACGACTGGCAAAAGTTTCCTTCGGCAGCCTTGGCCAGCGACCAGAAGGCGCGACTCCCAGAAGGATGGCCAACGAGACGCTGTCCAATGTGGCTGACGAAGTCGAACTTGGCTTTAGCAATGGCTTTTTTACTGGACCTGGAAGCAGTATTCAGCTTTCGCTTTGCATCCGAAGTGGTGGGATCCCCGTTGGCGCAGGCCGTGGTCCAAGCCTTGAATGCAGCCTGCTTGAGGCGCACTGCCTCTCGGCTAGGCCAGTTAAACCACGGCTGGCTTCTTCCTCCGACAGCTACTAGCGGGTGAGGAATATAACATTCCATCCCCGCCAGGATCGTCTCAGTGACAGCTGCTGCGCAGATGTCAGGATCGTCAGAGGCAAAGCAAAGCTGCCTCCATGGGTATGATGAGTAAAACTCACGCAACCCGTCCCAGTCCGCTGACTTGTAGTGCCATACACGACGACGTCCGATAGGCTTACGCTTCTCAGGCGCAGCGCAAGGCACTTGGCTCCGGACGACACAGTGGTCGGACGAACCCAGAGGCGCGTCCACTGAGACAGTGTACCCGTCCGGACGCGAAGTCAGTAGGAGGTCCAGTAAATTAGCTCGATGGCTGTCGACGTCAGGTACTCTCGTGGGAGATGGTACTAGTTGAGACAGACCATAGGCCAAAGCAAATTCATAAGCAGACCTTCCTGCGTAGTCAGTGGGCATTGACGACCCCAGCCACTCAACGTGGTGAGCGTTGAAGTCCCCAAGGACCACCAACTCAGCAGCAGGGTACTGCTCAATGATTTTGTCAGATGTCTCTTGCAGATGCTCAAAGAGATGAGTTATGCCTGTATTACCACTATGCGACCTGTATAGGCACGCGTAGACACAGGTGTGGCTTCCGTAGTCCACACGTAGCCACATTACGGACAGGTCTCTGTCTTCTAGCCCCGTGAGGCGGCGACAGCAAATACCATCCCGGACGAACTTGCACACCCCGGCATGAGGCACAAAATTGTGCTCGAGCTTGTACCCAGGGTAGAGGAGGTACGATGCGTCGGCCGGGCAGGATATCTGCGTCTCCGTGAGGAAAAGCAGTGCCGGCTTCGCAGTTTCAAGGTAGTGGTGGACTGCGTTTAGATTAGAATGTAGTCCCCTGATGTTGCAAAAGTCCACATTGAATGTGGAAAGGGGCGCCGCTGTCAAAACGTTTCTGCTTTTTTTTCTTCTCATGAGGTTTTTTGGTGGGTGTCGAAAAGGATAAGGCGGGTTTTCGTGCTATCAGCAAAACGGACAGTGGATGGGAGTGTAGACCCGCTAACCTGACGCCTAGGTTTTGTAGTATGCTGGCACGGCGGACGGAAGGCCCCCGATCCCCCCCCCAATGAAGTGGCCGGGTCCATTCCAGTCTCCTTCCCCGGCACGACCACCTCACAGAGGACTTTTCGCGAGGCTGGCAGGTCAGCCTCCCAGGGCGGAGATTAAAGTAATCCCTGGGTTCGGGACCCCGTTCAGCCTGCGGGCGGCCAGCGGTCAGCCGTTTCATCGGGTCTCCCTGGCCGCCGCGCCAACATGCCACGCCCACTCATCACGGCGGCGGTATCGGTGACACAACCTTAGGTCCCCCAGCTGACAACACTAAAGCCCCCCTAGTGAGCTCTGGGACCTTACTCACCGACAGGAACACAACACTGCAAAAACAGCGTTATTTAGCTGTGGTATTCTGTAAGGTGGAGGTATTTGCATCCAGGCGGGCTGCTCAGTTACGGGCGGATGGCACCGCTGTGCCCTACCTCTCTTGAACCCGTCAAAGTACGTTTAGCAATACATGACATCCGGACTTAGTATCCTAATACAGACTTTGAGAGCGTGTCTAAAGCCACATCGTTGGCATGTGTAGCCACCTCGGTGTGCCCAATACAATCACCATTAAATTTAGCTGTAAACATTCTATCGATGCTTTTGATTTGTCGTAAACAATCGATAGTTTGACATTCGATGACTAATCGGCAACACTAGCCAGGCGATGGCGAAGTTGTTCCGCGATGGTAACGGAGTGCAGTTTTGGCACTTTATCCCATTATGTGCAGCCACGTTTGCGCCGAATACAGTGTGAATATTAGAAAAACTATTGGAAATTCAGTTCAGAGCATTATATTTGACCAAAGCCATTTACAAACATTTTAATAAAATACCTAGGTATTTATTATACATATTTATGAATAGCCCATTTCCATTCAGTATCTTATAAACATACCTAAGTGGATTATGGGTTACATAAGCCACAATGCCCAAAAAAAAAATGTATCTAGGTGTCTATCTATAAGCAGACATACACATCTAGGCATAATAGGCAAACATATCTATCTATCTTTTGCTTTGGCAGAAACTAGAGGACAACACAGCTTCAGGCTTACTTATACAAATGTTTATACGCTTAGACGTATTATTCAGTAGAGCGCTGAATACTATGTAATACTGCAGGACAGTTCAATGATAACGTTATTTATTTATTTATTCATTTTGACAATCATGCTTGCTTACAGTGCAATCACCAAAACACAGGCAGATTAAACATTACAATAAAATAGATAGCGACATAATAACAATTAAATTAAATTACAATAAAACACAAACAATATTACAATTTAATAAAATTTACAAAATACTCCTAAATCAAAAAAACATGCGAATAAAAAATAAAAACAAGTCAATAAATTAAAATGTCAATATCTCATGTCAATTGGTACGTTACAACTAAAAACAATTAAAAATACAATGAAAAAAATATAAATAAAATATTGTCAAGTAGGTAAAGATTGTATGAAGTGGTAGGCAATAGACAACAATCGCCCTAGCCCATCAGCGAACAAATCTAGATTTCCGTATTGAGACAAGCAAAATTAAAAGAGATAGATCTATAAGCTCCCTAGCGATATGATGCCTAAATTGTACTTTGTAAAAAGTTGTAAAAAGTTTACCGTGCAATCCTACTAATATTATGAATGCGAAAGTTTGTATTTATATGTGCAGAGCAGTGTTGCTCTTTCACGTAAAAAGGGAGGGAACTGGATGGATTTAAATTAACCTCTACAATAATTTAGCTTTTACGTCTCAATAGCACATAGGCTACAATTTTAAGTAATAAGTATGTAAACTAAACCACATTCATGCCACACCGCCTAGACGTAGGCCTCAATTTGAATTGATATAACTATACCAGTCAAAATAAAGCAGATTTAGATGTGGGGTCACACTGGATTGTCAGAGAGATCAGTTTTTATCAAGCCTGAAGTCACCGCCTAGGCTTAGTGACTTATCAGTCACGAAGTTCAGGATTCGATATCTCGAATCCTGAATTGAGCATTACCAAATATAGTCCTTGACTGAAAGCTTCTTTGTTGATGTCCAAAGACATCTATTTACTTACCATTGTCTATCTATTTACCTAACCATAAAATATTTAAATATTTAATGATTATGTATTCTTTGTAATCACGAAGCCTGAGTGCTGAACAAAGGCCTTCCAACTTTTAATGTGCCGGTTGTAAGTGACCAGGATCCATTGCAATCCTGGATAACATCAAATAGCTTGCTAATACCGTTCCTTACAAAAATTACAACCTTACTAGTAGCACCAACCTGTTACCACAACAAATAAAATACTAATGATGCAACCATAAACCACCCTCATCGTGGTCTTAGTAAGATATGGTCGCATAAACTAGAGCCGGTGCGAGGTCAGCGCCGTCGCCTATGAGTAACGGCGGGCGCCCCGCCCAAAACAACCATTACGTGCTAACAGGTGTAATGAAGGCTGATATATTTTTGCTGAGGATATAATAACGTCGTGGATATTAGTTATATCATGTTTATTAAACATAGACAGTGTTTCATATTTTGAGAGCGTCTTGACCCTGTCTTTAAACAATCAGGAGGATCCCGAAATCTTTAGTCTCCGTCGCTCTGGCTGAAATCACTCAGAAAAATGTGGGCTTCTAAATGTTCCATTCACCATGAAGGCACCAGTCAGTGTGCCTCTGGATACTTTGGAATCGTATGTTAAGTTCATCATAGCGATTTTATTGGTAAATATTATTAGATAGATAATCTAAAGTTCTACACAGAAAAAAAAAGTGTCTTAAAAGAAGACAATATCGACTTGGTCAAGACAATTGTAGTTTCCCATATGGCGGAAACAATATATTCTTTAACAAAGTAAAATATTGTCTCGGATTTTTTGTCTTCGTCTAAGATATTAATCTTTGAAATAAGACTTCCAAAGTCTTAAATCAATAATCAAATTAGTATTATAAATAGACAATAATATTCTTAGCAATTATATTCTTGGCCGTATTATTCTTAGTTGCAGATATATTTGTGTCAAGTCAAAACTTCATTATTTTCTGTTGAAGAGATATTTGTGTTGTGATAAGACTTTTATGTTTCCTTTTAAGATAATTTAATCTTAGATGAAGCCTCTGCTATTCTCATACGAAGAGATACTCGTTTTAGGTCAAGACTTATGTTTCCTGCTAAAATTATACTATATTAGATGAAGCCTCTCATATTCTTAATCGAAGAGATACTTGTTTTGCGTCAAGACATATGTTTCCAGCTAAAATAATATAATCTCAGATAAAGCTTTTAATATTCTCAATCGAAGAGGTACTTGTTTTACGTCAAGACTTGTAGGTTTCCTGTTAAGATAAATTAAATCTTAGATGAAGTCTCTGCTATCCTCAATCGAAGAGATTCTTGTTTCTTGTCAAGACTTAAAATGTTTCCTGCTAAAATAATTTAATCTTAGGTGAAGCCTGTGCTATTCTCTATCGAAGAGATTCTGGTTTTCTATCAAGACATATAATGTTTCCTGCTAAAATAATTTAATCTTAGATGAAGCCTCTGCTATTCTCAATCGAGGAGATTCTCGTTTTCTATCAAGACATATAATGTTTCCTACTAAAATAATGTAATCTTAGATGAAGCCTCTACTATTCTCAATCGAAGAGATTCTCGTTTTCTATCAATACATATAATGTTTCCTACTAAAATAATGTAATCTTAGATGAAGCCTCTGCTATTCTCAATCGAAGAGATTCTCGTTTTCTATCAATACATATAATGTTTCCTACTAAAATAATGTAATCTTAGATGAAGCCTCTGCTATTCTCAATCGAAGAGATTGTCGCTTTCGATCAAGACGTATAATGTCTCGTGCTAAAATATTATGGTCTTCTATGAAGGCCCTGCTATTCTCAATAATCGAAAAGATACTTGTTATGCGACAAGACTTATATGTTTCCTGCTAAAATAAAATATTCTTAGATGAAATTATTGCTATTCTTAACTATATGTATGTTGAATCAGTTGTATGTTTAAGAGGTTTTAAACATATAAAAGATATTTTTCAGCTAAGAATAGTAATAATTTCATCAAAGATTATAATATTATTTTAGCAGGAAACATCTAAGTCTTGACACAGAAGAAGTAGTAGTTATCTCAATATATTATATTACGAGTAGACATAAAGATAAAAATGGAACAAGACTTCTGGTAGCGGCATATAAATGAAAAATATATATTTTTACAATGTATTTATTCAATCAAATAAATTATATTTTTTATACAAAATAGTAATTAATAAAGTTCCACATGATTACTTGACGAGGTAGTTTCTTAAACGTTACTTAAATCAACTTAAAACTTAAAAATATTTAATTAAACATTTAACATTTTGACGTGTAGGTATTTATTTGACATTTAGACTATGAAAAAAATATACAGGCTGTTGAGTGGTGGTTTAACCGATATATACATTTTTTTGGCAACCCTGAGGAATTTCCAAAAACTGTTCAAATCAGTTGTAGGTAATCCAATAAATTATCTAGGGTTTACGGTTGAACCACTATTACACACAGCATTATGAAAAATCCTGTATATGCTCATTTACGTTTACATTTCCTAATATGTGGCAAATCTTGCACTTATTAATCAACTAATACCATTAATATTCAAATTTTTTAAAAATATGAAATCTGACGTTCTTGGCGGTTTCTAAGAGACAACATGAATGCAGAAATATGTGGCAAATATAGCACTTAATATCAAATAATAACAACCATGACCAAATTCAAAAGATATGACTTCTGACGTTCTTGTCAGTATCTAAGAGACTTAAAATAATAAATAAATAAGTAGCAAATATAGTACTTCATAATCAGCTAATAACATTGATTAAAAAAATAAAAAATATGATATCTGACATTCTTACAGCTATCTAAGTGACAACAATAATAAAGAAATATGTGGCAAATACAGCACTTCAATAATCAACTAATAACATTCATTACCACATTCAAAAGAAATGATCTTAAATGTATGGTGACATTACATCGTATTTAGTACTGACATCATGTTTGGAACAATAAACACAGGTGATAACCTGCTTTTGGATACAACACGAAGCGCGTGATAACATTCAAACAGCGTGTCGAAAGCTTTATAGGCCGATTGAAAAACATACCTGACTTTGTCTTTAATTAAATATAATATTCCACCAGTATATTCTTCGGTTGTGCAATGAATGATGTATGGTTGCTCAGTTTTTCTGTTTCCTCACGTATCCGTCGAAATTTCGTCGAATTTCTTTTGTATGAAACTTTGGGTGCACTCAGTGGTGGAAAATTATTGCTGCTTAAAGCGGCCTTTATTAGGAACTATTTGCAAATCATCTAAGAAGGAAGTTTGTGTTCTGAAAAAAAATATGTTATTTGTCAACCTATAGTAAGTATACCTTAATAATCTGAATAGAAAATGCAAAAAATAAATAAAATAATCCATCATTTGCAAGAAATACGCAAATAAACCATAGTAAATTATTTTGTAATAGAGAAGAAGGACAGATTAATTTGTGTAGCAAATAGTAATCATAGGGTTAATAAAATGGATAAAGAAATATAGTACCAACCATCATCAGCTAATCCAGTCTATATATTCGATCAACGCTGCTTCATCATTACTGTTTGTTTATTTGATGTTTTTGACCCTTTGAATGAAAGTGTTCCACAATATGTTTCATTTGTTTTCTTGATCAGGATATTTAGCACTGAAGTCCAGATGAATCTGATATTACAAAAAAAAATGAAATTAGAAGAAGTATGTACAAAAAACAATTATAAAAAAATATATTGTAGTAATAATATAACTTTTATTTTTTGATAACTTACCAAAACATCGCTTCTCGTATCGTTCAATACAGGCCACTTTTCTATAAAATTTTGTACTGAAACATCAGTACCATCCGCGGTTTGTGGAGTTCATATGTCTCTTTACATTTTCGTAAAACATCTTCCAATTCAGGCTCTGAATTGTACTTAAGCCAAATGACATCATCGTTGTGCAGTGCTATAAAAAGAATAACAGGCTATATGTGGTAATCCTCAAAATAGTTTTGTAATCATTTCTAAACATGCAATATTTCAGAAATTCATTCAAGAAACCCTCGACTAACCGATCATCAGTTTTGTTACATTTTCGATCAAATATAACAAAAATTACTAACCTCAGCGCAGCTGTTAGATATTCATTGATTATAGGACAGAGATCTTTTACAAATCATTAATCAGGTCTTTGAAATTACTTTCTTCAATTCCATAGTCTTGATACTCGTGTTGTATCCTGCAATTAAAAAGAAATAAGGTATTTAACTGGTTAAGCAAGAAGGCAGTTAATTTGTATAACAGCAACTTATTTAGTGGTCACATCTTACAAGCTGACGGAATATTTGTTAATTTTCCTAAGATGTTACTTGCAGAAAAGAGTTGCATTCAGTTTTTGATTTTTTGTCAAAGATATTTCAGTAGTTGTGCAAATCATTTAAATAATTTTTAAATTTAATTTAAATATAATCAAAATTACAATAACCAGTAGGTGCAATGAAGAATATTTTTCTTGATACAAAAATATTTTACTTTATACCTATTAAGTACATAAACTAAAAAAACTTGCATAATATAAAAAGTAGGAGGACTTATTACTTGTAATTATGTTAGATAGGAACTTTTAAAACGAATCAAAGAATAAATGCGAGGCCACTTACTTGTGAAATTTTCGATGGTCTGTTCTTCGATATTCCAAGCTAAACGCAGATCTCTTAGCTTTTCCATTTCCTTCCACCATACAGTTACTTGATAAAAATACAGTGAATAGGGACAGTTACCTTAGTTTTTAAATAATCTAAATGAGGTTCTACACTATCACTGACCGCGCAAGTTATTGAATTGACGCCATTGACGGACGCGATCGATCGATATGCGAAAGCCGCGCGCGCCGGTCTTTTAGGGTTGCCGTTTCTCAAACTCAAAACTGCCATAGGTATATTGAGTTATAAGGTAAAAATATACAATGGCCGTATATTAAAAATGAACAATAGTAACAAAATACAGGTTTTTTAAATATACTTATGTTGTTTTACATCGTTCTCATAACGCTAATATTTATGAACTAACTAGCGACCGCCCGCGACTTCGTCTGCGAGAACTAATGTTAAAAAATATAGCTATCTCGTATTTTTTAAATGAATTATATCCTATGTGCCTTTCAGATGTAAAAGCAACATTATTCCATCGTTTCATTAAAATCCATGAAGTAGTTTTGACGTGAAAGAGCAACACGGTACATCCACACATACAAACTTTCCCCTTTATAATATTAGTAGGATCGTTGGAAGCTATATGTACATACATAAATATTTTGATTCTAGTATAACATATTAAATTCCTTCCATTTTTATTGTAAATAAGTTACTTAAGTAAATATGTACGTAAATAATAAAACATCTCAGAATGACAATCTGCTAAGTTTTACCTTAAGTTTACCATATAAATATGTTTCCGCAGCGTATTCGAGATACATTTTCGTTCACTAAGCATACTGATAATAATATTAATAATTTACTAATAAAAGGATAATTTTATCTTTCTGGCAACTCATATAAAAAAGAGAAGGTGAAATACTTAAGGCAAGAAAGAGATGTCTTGATTTTCGTCGTGACTTGCCATAAAGATTTCGTAGGCACATAGTTATAACTACCTACCTCAAGACAGAAATTCTTGAACCAAGAAAATATGTTTTTCATCATGTTGTCCGCATAGTTAGATTTAGGTATACAAAATAAGCTGTCCTTTTAATTTTTTTTGAAAGTGTTATCGGATCACACATACCCTCACGACTATATCCCAGGTGGGGTAGTCAGTAGCATACCTACTTATTGTTGCCATCATGGGAAACAGAACATGGCAGCCCACATTTTTCCACACATCCCCAGAACATTCAGCAGCCCACATTTTTCCACACATCCCCGAAGGAATTTGCACCCAACGTGGCAAGGATCAAAAACGTTTTTTTTTAGTTTTAAGATTTGATAACGTTTTGTTGAAATGAGTGTAAGGGTTATGGCGTATTCTGAAACGAAGTACCTAATGCCTATCGTGGTGGTAACAATAATGGTCAGTTTAACTCAGAGTCGTATATTTCAAGCTATAACTTTTGCTATTTCTCGATACTACCATTGTACAGTGATTTAATCATGTAATATACCTACGCATTTAATTCAATGACAAAAACTGAAAATGGTAAACGAATTTTGAAAAAAATATTGTCCAAAATCTTTCACGGAAATCAGCCCGAAATCCTATAGTGCTGCAGGTGCTGTTGCAGTCTTGGCAACACCAGTCTAGGAGAGTCATTGTCCTAAGAAACGATTTAAGCACAGCCAAAACTACCGGTTAAATGGGATGACTCGAAACACAATTTTGAGTTTACTAGTATTTTTTTCGATTAGTGTTGAATTTCGAAGGTAATACATAGACTAGACAACAAGGATCATTTTAGCTAAGAATAAATAATTTTTTAGCTAAAATTGAGTTGTGAGTCATCCCTCATCAATCAATAGAAACACTATGGAATCAAAAGAGAACTATAATTTTCATTACAATTGTACCATTCTTTGTAAACATAGGTTAGGTTTACACGCTACGCTAATCACTAGCGTGAATTGTCACTTTGTTCGGCAATAATCTTGCCCAGAGCTCTTTCCCAAATATCGTTAGATTTTGTAGTTTGAAATTGTTTAATCTACAACAAAACAATAATTTCAAGACCAAAATGTCAAACTCATCTACTTTCAAAAAGGAAAATATTGCACGCATCATTTCGTTCATCGCACCATTTCATGATAAAGGGTCAAAACGTTGTAATATTTAGCGAGAGGACCGGTAGATGGTCAATCTTTGTAATTTTATTTTCACCTAGCTTATTAAACACACGGTGTTCTTTATTTTCCTGATTTAGAACGAACTTTTCAAGGATTGGTACGTTATCAACCAATGGAGCATCCACGATACCTATACGATAGTGAAATTTAAGCGACATTACTTAATTAAGTAAAATAGCTTCTTTGCATAGGAAAATGTATTTTGACCGCAAGTATATTTTTAGTTTTCAGTTTGAATATAGTTATTAATATTCTTGAACGAAAATTGGCTGATTGTTGAATTAAGAATACAGGTAAACTTATAATTCTTGAGGTAAGTTGATAATACTTATTAGAAACGAGAGTGCTATGTTCTCAAAGAGAGAAAACGTCGTTTACGTCAAGACTATATATTTTGTTCAGCCCATAATAATTAAATTAGGTTAAAAGAAGTAAAATTATTCTTGTACAGAGTAAACATTTTGGTATTAGATTAAGAAATAATATTCTCTTCAGTCAACAATAATAAAATTGTCTTAATTGAATGATAATATCTTCTTACTATAAGATAATATTATCTTGACGTTGAACATTTTCAAAGTCTTGAGGCAAAACGGATATCTTTCTCGATTAAAACAGTAATATTCTTGAGCCAAAACTTTTCACTTAATGCGAGAATTTATGACAAGACTATATTAGTGTTCACGTAACAATACACGATTTTTTGGATTAAGAACATTATACGTATGTTAAGAAAATAAACTGTTGGATTAAAACAGTATTTTTGAGAACAGGTTTGTCTTGGTTAAACAGAGCCTTTTTTGAGTGCTATGTTCTCGAATAGAGAAAACGTCTTTTAGGTCAAGACAATATATTTTGTTCAGCCGATAATAATTAAATAGGGTTAAAAGGAGTAAAATTATTCTTGTATAGAGTAAACATTTATTAGATTAAGAAATAATATTCTCTTTGGTCAACAAAAATAAAATTGTCTTAAATGAATGATAATATCATCTTAATTTAAGGCAATAGTATCTTGATATGGATTATTTTCAAAGTCTTAAGGCAAAACGGATATCTTCTTCGGATGAAACAGTAATATTCTTGAACTAAAACTTTTTACTTATTGCAAGAATTTATTACAAGACTATATTAGTGTTCACGTAACAATGCACGTTTTTTTGGATTGAGAACATATACTTATATTAAGAAAATAAACAATTAGTTTAAAACATTTTTTTTGAGAATTTAATCCGTCTTGGTTATAGCAATCATTTTTTTCCGTGTAGTTAGTGATAGATACGATAGTCTATTTGCTCTCTAACATCTTGATACTAAAATTCACAGGCACAGCAGTGGACAAGACACGTTACCTACATTAGAGATTTTATTTATGTTATCAAAATAAATTATGAACCCGTAAAACATTAATAATACCTTCAGTGGGACCAACATGCAACCAACGTACGAGTACATGGAAGTTAAATGGAAACTAGATTTTACGTTAGTCATTTGAATATGCAATAAAGAATATAGCAAAAGGATGATGTCAGCCATATCGCGACGAATGAGTTATGAGTCTGAACCTCGCCTGAAACAGCCATAACTCGCTAACAGGTGTAGTGCACGTCGTAAAATGGAGAATTAAAATTTCATGTAGGTACGGCAAAATATACAGCCGGCACGCAAAGCTATTCATTTTGTGTTAATTCCAGCTGAAATATTATATTTATAAAAGGAATGTAATAACACTCTTTTAACGTTCAAAGAAAATGATGAAGTTTCGATAAATACAGTTTGTGAAACTTCTTTTTTCCCCGTGGGATGTTGTGAAATCAATGATATTTTAAAGAGTCAATGATATTTGAAAGTCGAAAATTGTCGCCTGGCGTACGTGCCTATAATTTGACCGTGTGTACAAGATAGTATAATTATTTACTAGAGCCTAAACGAGAGAGATACATGTTCCATCTCAAACTGTGAATGCTTTGCTCTGGTGTTCGATTTCGGGTGCCTCTTTTTTTAGCACATTAACCTGTATTGTTTATCATTGTGTGAAATTCAATTTGTTGAAATCTCATCATAATCAGCCACGAGTCCACTATCCATACGTTTGTCATGATTTGGCACGACCCACATTCACGGCAATTGATTGATGGTGAGGACTAATCAGTAGTTGAGTTAAGGTTCTAACACATCACAGATTTCTAAACCTGTCATACTTATAGTTTCGTCAATTTCTAGTATAATTAAAACGCAACGTTTTCATGTAAAAAATATTTCACAACGGCTTTGGAAAAAGTACTGGCAACACGTTTATGCTTTTAGGTTAAATAATTCTAACACCCAAATCCGCTTGTTGAGTATACTCGTTGTAGACCAATATGGACCAAGGTCTGCATTCGCTTATAATGCATTAATAACGTGATCTAGTTCAGGGATACTGAAATACACCTAAGAGAGATGAGGAGAAAAACACACAGCATCATGTTTGTAGACCAATAAAAAGCGTGCGCGAGTCACAAGAGAGGAAAGTCATTTCTGGGGGTTTTTTCAAGACTCAGCTCAACTATCTGAAGTTTAGTCTAAAATTGGCTTTGGTTAAATACTGTGGTTCCTATTTTTGAAAAAAGAAATGTTCCTTGAGTGTTGGACTGACTTTCGAAAGTTTATATTCTACAGACACTACAAGACAGCATCAATTCAAAGGCCTTTTTTAATTTGAGTGACGTTCCGAATGAGGAATTGAGAATTGTACACCAGCGGCCTCCAAGACCTCTACTGAGAAGACCCGACATTCACTTCATAATTATGATACTCTTTGCAACAATAGGTTTATAAAATAAACATTACATAGTACTTACGTAATTTTTGACGCAAATGAGTACTCAAATAACTTTCATAAAGCTGTAGAACTCTACATTTTATGAAATTGTTCTTCTGTTAACTTTATACTCATGCATGAGGTTACACAACTGAAGATTCGAACAACTCACACCGAGTTTGAAATTAGGACGACATATGTGATGTCGTCAGATATTGTTTCGCTTTACATGATAATGGGTTGATTTCCATAGCCTTTGAAATTCCAAATGCAGACACCAAAATTCGTATGCCAATGTCGATTTGACAAGCTCTTTTGTGTTTGAAATCGAACGTTTCACGAACGAAGTGGGAAATTTGGAATGCACGTTTAGTGCCGTTTAAAATATTTATAATTTTAGCGGAAGTGGTCGCGGGCGGCCGCGTTGAAGAAAATGACAATATTTTTAAATAAATTGTAGCCTATGTGTTATTCAGATGAATAAGCTATTTTATTGTAAAGTTTCATTAAAATCCATTCAGTAGATTTTACGTGAAAGAGCAACACGGCACATCCACACATACAAACTTTCACATTTTTAATATTAATAGGATAAACAACAGCAGATACTACCTTAATCATAAATATAAGCAATTCGCTTGGAGATATTAATTATTCAAACAGTAATACGCTGAATTCGTGAAGGCCTGACTTTTTCAACGTTATGATAGTAATTATTGGTATAAGCTACCTCTGGGATTGATATAACTAGCTTAAGTGCTGAAAACCAATCTTAAAAATTGATAATTTACTTCTTCAATCTTTATAGATACCTAGTACAATATAAATTACTCGTAGGTATACATTCAGCAGACTATTTACTTTTGATTTCAATTGTGCTTTACATTCTACCTATTTTGTAAAATGACAATCTTTCTTATTGAATATCCACGGTATTCATCCCACAAGTTCACAAGTTTTATTTACACAACAAAAGGTAGCCCTTCCCCAAGGTTCAATCT
Source organism: Udea ferrugalis (assembly GCA_950022985.1). Lineage (NCBI taxonomy): Eukaryota > Metazoa > Arthropoda > Insecta > Lepidoptera > Crambidae > Udea > Udea ferrugalis. The sequence goes on from OX465521.1 coordinate 5,511,738, forward strand.
ACTCGTATCTCTTTGGCAAAAAATTTCGTAAGAAGTTTTCTAGTTTATTATTAACTATTTAAATAGGAACGAACCACTTTGTTGTGTCTGCTACACTCCCGGAGACACGAGAGGTACATGAGCCCATTTTCTATCGTAGGCGTAAATAAATATACAGAGCGTCGTGTCCCAGTGGTTGAACACTCTGGTTCAGAACCAGGTGGTACCGTTATCAAATGTGGCCAGAACACCTAGGTTGTGTTCATTTTACATTTAACGGTTATTGAAAACACCGATAAAAACCCAAGCTACCCAGATCAGTGAGGTAGGCTCGCCCCTTACCGCGTTGGGTTCAAATTTGCTTGACGAAATGCGGGCTTCTGAATGTTACGTTCACTATGACGGCACGGCATGTCCGCACATTGAGGACCGAAGAGAGGATTTTAGAGCTGGAAGAAGAGATCAGTGGGTTACGCTGGGACATCATGGGTCTATCTGAAGTCCGTAGAGAGGGCGAGGACTCGATAACCCTGAAGTCTGGTAACCTGCTGTACTACCGGGAAGGCGACCAAAAGTCCCAAGGTGGTGTTGGGTTTCTCGTCCATAAGTCCCTCGTCAACAACATTGAGACCATCGGGAGTGTGTCGAGCAGGGTGGTATTCCTTATACTCAGAATATCCAAAAGATATTCGCTGAAGGTCATACAGGTTTACGCGCCGACCTCGACACACCCAGATGAGGAGGTAGAGGCTATGTTTGAAGACATCAGTGCAGCCATGCATGCCTCGAAGACCCATTTCAGTGTTGTTATGGGGGATTTCAACGCAAAGCTGGGCAGGAGAGGCGATTGTGAGCTGAAGGTGGGGAATTTGGATATGGGCGGCGGAACCCCCGGGGCCAGAGGCTGGCCGAATTTCTGGAGAAAGAGGGACTCTTCGCGATGAACTCCTTCTTCCAGAAGCCGCCTCACCGAAAATGGACCTGGTTGAGTCCCGATGGTTCCACGAGAAATGAGATTGACTTCATCATGACGACAAAGAGGCGCATATTCAATGATGTCTCAGTGATCAACAGGGTGAAAACCGGTAGCGATCACCGAATGGTAAGAGGCACATTGAATCTGAACGTCAAACTAGAAAGAACGCGTCTGATGAAGTCTACGCTCCGACCTACTCGCGCCCATATCGAAAACCCCGAGAGCTTTCAACTCGAGTTGGCCAATTGCTTCTCATGTCTGGATGATTGCGTTTCAGTGGACGAGATAAATAACGGATTTGTGGAAGCTGTCCATGCGGTCGGATCTAGGTTTTTCAAGCCTGGCCGACGGAATAAACCGCAGAAACTTTCTACCCACACCCTCGACCTCATGGCAGAACGTCGGTCTCTGACACTGCAGTCCTCTGATGACGCTGTTCACTATCGCCTGCTTAATAGACGCATTTGGAAGTCCTTGCGACACGACATTCGTGTCTTTAACACAAACCGTGTTAAAGAGACAATCGAGCGGAACAAAGGTTCCAAAGTGTTCGCAAGAGACAAGTCTATTGGGCAGAGTCGGTTGACAAAGCTGAAGACGGAGGATGGCGGTGTGGCGTCGACGGAGGAAGCGGTGTTGAGGGAGGTTGAAAGATTCTACGGGCAGCTTTATACCTCTGTCGCCAAATCCGTTAATAGCACGGCCAATGATCCCAGAGCTAAACTAACCCGGCACTACACTGAGGACATCCCGGACATCAGCCTGTACGACATTAGGATGGCTCTCAAACAGCTCAAGAACAACAAGGCACCGGGCGACGATGGAATTACTGCTGAGCTTCTGAAGGCAGGTGGAAAGCCAGCTCTTAAAGTCCTTCAGCGGCTATTTAATTCCGTGTTGTTCGAGGGCACAACGCCTGAGGCATGGAACAGAGGTGAGGTGGTGCTGTTCTTCAAAAAAGGAGACAACACCTTGTTGAAGAACTATAGACCCATCTCGCTTCTGAGCCATGTCTACAAGCTGTTTTCGAGGGTCATCACGAACCGTCTCGCGCGCAGGTTCGATGACTTCCAGCCTCCCGAACAAGCCGGATTCCGAAAAGGCTTTAGTACCATAGACCACATTCATACGCTGCGGCAGATTGTACAGAAGAGCGAAGAGTACAATCTGCCACTCTGCTTAGCGTTCGTGGACTATGAAAAAGCCTTCGATTCGATCGAGACTTGGGCGGAGCTGCAGTCTCTCCAGCGATGCCACATTGACTATCGGTACATCGAAGTGCTGAAGTGCTTATATGCGAACGCCACCATGTCAGTCCGAGTACAGGAGCAGAGCACGAGGGCGATTCCTTTGCAAAGGGGCGTAAGACAGGGAGACGTCATTTCTCCGAAACTGTTTACGGCCGCATTGGAAGACGCCTTCAAGCTCCTGGAATGGCAAGGACTCGGCATCAACATAAATGGCGAGTATATGACTCACCTTCGGTTTGCCGACGACATAGTGGTCATGGCAGAATCGCTGGAAGAGCTCGGCAGCATGCTCGAGGACCTCAATCGAGTCTCCCAACAAGTGGGCCTAAAAATGAACATGGACAAGACGAAGGTCATGTCGAACGCCCGTGTTACGCCCACTCCAGTATCTGTTGGAGGCTCGATTCTCGAAGTTGTCGACGAGTATGTGTACTTAGGACAAGTGGTCCAAGTAGGTAGGTCCAACTTCGAGAAAGAGGTAAATCGTCGAATCCAACTCGGCTGGGCAGCGTTCGGGAAACTGCGTAACGTCTTCTCTTCCGACATACCTCAGTGCCTCAAGACAAAGGTCTACAACCAGTGTGTGTTGCCAGTGATGGCATATGGATCTGGGACATGGTCACTCACTATGGGCCTCATAAGAAGGCTCAAGGTCACCCAACGGGCTATGGAGAGGGCTATGCTTGGTGTTTCCCTACGAGATCGAATCAGAAATGAGGAGATCCGTAGGAGAACGAAGGTCGCCGACGTAGCCCAGCGTGTTAGCAGGTTGAAGTGGCAGTGGGCGGGGCACATAGCTCGAAGGACTGATGGCCGTTGGGGCCGGAAAGTCCTCGAGTGGAGACCATTCGAGGCCAAGCGCAGCGTGGGACGCCCGCCCGCGGACGGATGACCTTATAAAGGTCGCAGGGTCTCGGTGGATGCAGGCCGCCTCCAACCGGCAGCTCTGGAAATCTATGGGGGAGGCCTATGTTCAGCAGTGGACATCATGTGGCTGCTGATGATGACTATGACGGCAACAATCAGTGTGCCTCTGACTACCCTGACTGTGTTACGGTCGTGAGCGTATGTATGTGTACTTGATGTATGTTTGATTAACAGAGTTGATCTTACTGTGGACTACCTGTGGCCAGCAACAATCCACTTGGATTTATGTATCTAAACTCCTGGAGACAAGAGAGGTAGATTAGCCTAGTTTTTATAGCAACTATTAGAATGGTATAGGTATAGAATGTTTGACGAAAACCCGTCCATTAGCTTTCGCGTGATGTTTGAACCCAACAATTACACGCTAAAATTCTAAAAGTAATTGTCCTTGGATATAGTGGAGTTTTATGTTATTTACAATTTGATAATAATTAAAAAATACATGAATTCGGAATAAAACCAAAATTGCATGCCATTGAATCTTACCACGAAATGTATTAGAATTTTACAAAGTTGAAAGCGACGTTCCATTCGTTATAACTTGCCAAATCAAGCGTATGTTCGCTAGAAACAAAATTATGTAACGTGTCGGGAAGTTTCGTGTAAAGGAACGGGCGGGCAGATTCGGTATCGCGAAAGTTGTAATCCGGTTAACATTCAGCCTCGGTTTAGAGTTCTTGTTTAGTTAGGAGATAACTAAAATAATAGGCGACAGTATAACTAACGGGACTGGCCCGTCGCGTTTGTGACAATTTATTCTGTGTGGCATGAATATCTGATTACATCTTTTTAGAAATAGGTACTGTATAAACATAAAAAAAAGTAATTTTGAATAAGTAGGTTTAGGTTTTCGTTACGGATTTCAGGTCAGGTGTTATTGGTAAGATGCCATTAAACCTATCCAAGACCAGGGGCACGAAGCTTTATGAATAAACCTACAAACCTAAAGCATATTCTCATGTATTCTATCGTTCTTATTTTTGTCGCCATCAACAAAAAACCAAAAAAACAAAACTCGGAACCTTGTTAACAATGCTGTAAACGCTATCGATAATACTTATGTCGTCTGGTTCAAAAAAAGGGGCTGAAGATATTTTAATGAAGTCTAAGTGTATAAAACTTACTTCAATACATCGGTCATCGTATGTGGACTGTAACTCAGGGCCGACCAACTCCAGGATCTGTCGCCTCTCCTCGCGGAAATCTGGAACAAAATGGGGCTCTTCAAACTCTGGCCTACAATGATGAGGAACTTTAGCAATAAATTAACAATAAAATATACTGTGTACAGCGACAAGGAGACTGCGAGTATTCATAACAAACAAAGTTTTTTGCTTTTTATCCGAGCTACTTTTAGAACAAACCTTTTCTGTTTAGTTACCTACTTTCGTTTGCGGTATTTTTGAGCACCCGTTTTGTTTGACAGAGTGAATGGAGTGTATTTTCTATGACCGAGGTGTTCAATGAGTGATTTTGTAGTTGACAATGAGAACTGCTATGAGTCAATAGTAGGTTCTCGTAAAGTGTATAGAGTAGTCCACAGCTTGATGGGAGTACCTATTCATTTGGTGGTTCGCCGCGAGTTTTGATTTCTTGTCCTCGAACCATGAATTTAGATTGCACCACTCTGCAGTGCCTAAAGGATGAATGGATGTGTACTCTAACGTTCATCGGGCTTCTTACAACTTCCTACTCTATTAAATAAGGCTATGGTCTTTACCATTGTAAGGAGAGGACACGAAGATCTTGACAGCACGAGGCCCCGGCCACTTCTCGGTGCCATCCACGAAGCCCTTAAGCGCTTGAAGCACGAAAGGCTCCGGAGCGCTCATCACGCCCCTCGCTCACCTCACCCTACGCTCGGCACTCTTCGCCACGGCATTCTGTTGACAAAGAAAGCTTTATTGAAATTGGTTTAGTATTCGCATATTATACCTCTTAAATAAAGCAAACCGACCCGTATATAAGGCGAATTACATTTTCTGTTAGTCTTCATTGGAGCTTCCACCTGGGTTACTATCTACCATGCGTTTTTATTAATTGCCTCTGCTTGACTATGTATGCTGTGGCACCTACCCCCGAATTCACAAACCTCAATCAACGCTAAGCACGTGCTCACGCTTATGCTATCCCGTGAAATGTCAAACTGAAAGGGACAGCATGAGCGTAAGCGCGTGCTTAGCGTTGATTGTCGTTTGTGAATTCCTGGGTTATTTTTTTATATTCATATATTTATATACATACATATATATACATATATTTGTCGAGGTTCTTGCGAGTTACAAAGTAATCGTAGACTACAAGCAGGTTTAGTGGCATATCAAGCATAACACAAAGGAACCTTAGAAACTCAAGTATCCATTTGTGACAAAACGTTAGCCGACAAATGTGACCGACATTTACCCAAAGCGGTGTGGTTCATCCATCAGACAAATCGGCTATTACGACAAAGTTTGTGTACTCTCATAATTTAGAGGGATTTCGAACAATTTGTTCATGCATGGGATGCATAAATTAAATAGGCATATCTTAAGTCTGCATAACGTTTTTTGGCATACTCTCCGTTTCGCATAACGTTCATTTAGAATAAATCATAAGGCATACTTTTTTCCCGCATAACTTCTTTTATAATAATGATATATTAGCATCAAAGGTTTATGCATAATTGTTTTTAGTATAACGATTACTTAGCATATCATTCATTGGCATCTCACCCTATGGCATACAAATTTCAAGTCATACAATAAGAATACCATAATATCACCATTTAAAAAACACTTAAACAAAATTTAAAAACTTTATTATTCTCTTCGTTATCCTGAAATATTTTTATTTCGAAAATATCATGCAAGCAAGCATGCAAATGTATAGTGAGCAACCAAGCAAGCATTCATGCAAGCAGGCATGTATTCAAGCAAGCAAGCAAGCATGCATACATGCAAGCAAGCAGCATGCAGGGATGCAGCAGGCATTTTATTTTAGGGTTTGAAAAAAAAAAAAGTAACCCTCGAGTAAAGTAACCTTCGAACCTATCACGGCCATGTCGGATCCGCCCTCGCCATTCACCATGTTAACAAGCATGCAACATGCAGGCAAGCATGCAGCACGCAAGCAAGCATGCAGCGTGCAGGCGAGCATGCAGGCAAGCACCCAGCATGCAGGCAAGCAAGCAGCATGCAGGGATGCAGCAGGCATTTTATTTTAGGGTTTGAAAAACTATCACGCACGCTACAGCTACGCTTCGCTTTGCTCCCGCCTTAAACCTAATCTAGCCGAGTCGGTTTCGCCCCAACTCTATTGTTGGGCAGACGAGTAGAAATATGCGTTTTGTATTTTATGAATTCATCTATTATGCGTTTCTTATATTATGATAAAGTAAAGTTATACGTTTATCAATTATGCTCTTCACATTTATGCTTTTTTAAATTATGATAAATACAATTATAGCAAATTATAATTATGCCAATGAAACCATTATGCGTTTATAATACTCTGCTTATCATAATTTATGCGAAAAAACTTTATGCCAAAACATTCATGCCAAACTACATTATGACGAAAGAGTTTATGCGACCGAAAGGGCTCCCGTTCATGCATTCGTGTTTGACAACGAGAGATTCACCAAGTAAATGCTCATCAAAAATAGTAAAACAAAAAGGAATTAAGTAACATTGTTACTTCGGTCCAGCTAATTAAGACTTATTTCTTATCACATGCACACAAGTATGCATGTGATAAGAAATAATGAGAGGGAATCCCCTTATCCGCTGAAGCGGCCATGTTGAGTAACTGTGGGTTTCTAGTCGATAGGAGTCCGACCTAATCTCGTCGTCCCCCGGCCGGTGAATAATCCCTCCGTAATATTACCCCTCGATCAGTAAAAAGAGACCCTAGAGTATTTAAATTAATTTTATCGATGAAGCATCTTCCGCCTGGCATCCACTGAAGAACATATGCCTTGCACATAGGTTTACTAATCATTGGAGGTGTTGCCGCCTAAAAGCAGGACGCGCCGTTTCGCGAAGCTGATGCTCGTCACCACTCGTCACGTTTACTGTACTTTGGTCGGTCGATGCCTCCTCTGTTACGCAACAGGGAGCCTAAGCAAGGACGTATATTAGTTTAAATCTTTAGGCGTTCAATAATCATAGTCACTGCTCCAAAGTGTGGGTTTCTACTATGGCAACTTATTTTAACTTAATTTTCATAAACTTAGTAACTTAACACTCTTTTTTATCAGTTCCAAATTATAACAAATTTCACAAAACTTTGTAAATTTCACTTTGTACTTAACATCGAAGTGCGCCTCCAAAACTTACATAGTACGGTTTGGAATTTTGAGATGGCCTTAGCCCTTACGTAGCTGAATGTGGTTAATGAATTGATAACACCAAATACTCGTAGGTAAAGTTACCTAAGTTGCTCAAACAGCTTTTAAACAAAACATAACATAACGTACCCTCACGAACATAATTATCCCTAGTAGGTTAGGTAGAGGCATACTAATTGTTGCCGTCATGGTGAACGGAACCCACAAAAGCCCACATTGTACCGAGGGAATTTGAACCCAACACGTGGTAACTACCGCCGTTATCTAGGTTGCTTGGGTTTCATATCGGTGTGTGTCTCTTCACCGAAGATTTAGCCGCAAATTATACTATGAACACAAAGTAGGTGTGTTCCGGCTAGATTTGATCACGGAACCACCGGGTTCCGAGCCAGAGTGTTAAACCACTGGATCACGACGCTCTCACACAGCCTTTTAAGCCCTTGTATAAGGTTTTAGATAATGTAAAAAGTGTTTCTGCTACGATTCACAAAGTTTCATATAAAAGTATTTCTTTACTGCTGCTGGCTGAACATAAATCTTTTTCGTTCTCAATGTAGCTGCCATAAAAAGGCATGAAAGGCGTATAACGGACACCCTCGCCACGCTTTTGATTAGAGCTTCTTTCTCCGGGAATCACTTCGTAGTAGGGCTCACAGGCGCCTTAACTTAGTGCTTGAGGATAGAATGCCTTTGGAAGCTCTCGCTAGATATATTTCTAGTTTTATTAGGTCTTAGGCAAGGTGTAAAAAGGACTCTCTATGCCAAGAAACCAGACACAAAGAGTCTTTTATTATGTATGCAGCATCAGCTGTAGTCGCACTGTACGTAATAAATCCCAGTTATAGTTGCTATAGGTAACAATATATAATTTAAGGTAAGAATTGGAAATAATTTCAATTATTCTGAAAACTTTTTCAGTTCGTCCCAACTCCGAAAAAATACAAAATAATGTTCTTCAGTAGCACTATGGTTAGTCATCGTGCAAAAAGTAACAAGTTTATTACCACTGCCTTAATGGTTGCCACGCTAATATTTGAATCTGTGTTTTCATTTCGAAAAGAAGGTTGAGGAAGTAAATTAAATCTTACCCGTGCTTAGACTGGAAAGCCTTTGCCCTAGAGTCCAGGAGTGATGTCAAAGTCAAATTACAGTCCTACCAACTTATCTGTGAACTGAAAGAGGACGACACCGTCGATTCAGTGTTGCTAACTAATTTATGGTACCCAAACTTGAGTAAGTTTTAGAAGTAGGTAATTTGTCATAAAAAATAAGTATTAAATAAAAATAATGAAATTAAATATTGTAATTATTTATAAATAAAATAAAATAAAAAAATATATTTGTAGTTAAGTAGGTACGCTAAACAATTGTCCTTCAGAATTAAAAAATGGCTTTATTTAGAAAGTGATTCAGTGAAATGGAAATCCTGCAGATATTAAGGTTTGATAGCTAAAACAGTTAATAGAGAGATAAACTAGAATCTGGAAAACTTATCAATCATAATAAATGTTCCACACTTAAAACTTTCATTCAATGTGATTTATGTACCCTCCTTGCATCAGGTACCTGATACTATTTGCTGGTTTTAGTTGAGACCGTACCTAACCCCTAACAACGATATATTAATAATAATTCGCAGAGGTAAGTACCTAATGGATGTAATAAAAAAAACGAATTGCTTTACAATTATTTATTAAAAACCAGATTTACAGTAATGATCTTTAGATGAACCTGCACTACCGACATCATCTTCGCTGTCCTGTGTAATTTATTTCTGTCTTTAAGACCTATTGAAGGTTTTTAACAGTAGGCACCTAGTTTTTAGCAGAAGCAAATTCATGTAATCTCCTCCGTATAACTCCCATGTCAAAATCATCAACGTGTATGATTCCTCTTCTATCCTTCCCTGCCTGGTGTCCATATATTAGTAACAGTGTCTTCTGCTGCATACCCCTCTTTATCTATTTTTGAAATGAGTCCTTGACTCACACCTGAAACATAGGATTATTTTTTTCATCGAAATTTGAAAACCGGCAGGTTAGTTGGCTCATCCATTTAACAGGTAACATATTAGATGTGCGTTATCGTTGCGTTAACCTACAGTAAGAATATATACAAATATTTGGTTAAGTATATGGGTATTTATGAAAATAAAGTTGACAACACTAACCTGTTGCAGCCGAAATTCGTTTGTATATTTTGGTAAATGGAATAATCGGAGGTCTCGCCCAAGCTTCTGCTTTAAAAAAGGTTTCAACCTTAAGAATAATGTTTCGAGCATCACTTTTAATGGCTTTCGGCATATTCAACTTCATAAATTCCGAAATATCACAATAAAACAACCATAGTACTCAAATTTAGTTGACACGGACAATCGAATGACATTTCAACATGGCGGTCGTAGTTCCAATTTTCGCCATTTCACAGATAAGTTGGTAGGTCTGTACGTCAATGTATCTTCCGCTTTTTATATCAATGGTTTATACCTACTATTTATACAAAGACAGAAAAAAGAGGTGTAGTAGCACTTAATTTTATAAAGAGCCCTTGCGCTCCAACACAAGCTGGAATATGACGACAAAATGCCTCATATTTCCCACCGTAAATCTCCGCCAACAAAACAAAATTATATTGTTAGCTCATTTAAACATGAATAAGGTTGCTTTCGTCTCGTGATCTTGCTCTTAGCGAACTTTTATTTACTCTCACGCGTATTTTACAGAAGATTTCGTGTATTTTGTGTAAGCACGAGATTCTGTTTCACACAGTCCAGTGTAGTATTTCAATACAGACAGTAGAATTTTGTAAGTTGTTTTAAAGTGGCTTCCTAAGTAATCTAAGACAGTTGGCGCGGTGTGGTTTGCGAAAATGTTGGAGAAACATACTCGTCGTATGTACTCGGTCAGAGCATTACCACACATAACTATATGCAGAAGAAAAGAAAGCGGATGCGCAGGAGAGCGTAGTGCCTAATGGATAAATGTACCTCTGGTTCGGAACTTGTGCGGTCTTGACTTCTGACCGAAGCACCTTCTTTGTTCACCTACGTAAACGCTCCAGTGATGGTAAGCACCGATGTCAAAACAAAAAAAAACATAACGGCGGCAGGCTCGCCCCTTACTAGTATCACGTTGGGTGCCAATTCGCTCCGCGTTCGAAGTTTGAGCTTTTGGATGTTAAGTCGACCATGACGTCAACAATCAGTCTGTGGCCTCTGAATACCTCGGCTGGGGTGTGGTTGTGTTGTGTACCACAGAATGTAATCAAGAAGCGAATTTAAGCAAGTTGAAGAGTTCTAGAATGACAAACTTTGGAAAGTGCCAGTTGAATAACTTTTAGATCAATAACAATTTTATGGATATTCTATTATTATAATCATTATTTCATTCTTTTTAAATGGACGTGAGCTAATAGGTTAACGCAAATACTTACTCGTAAGATTAGAAAAGTGAATAAAATAACAAGATGTAATATACTGGTAAGTACCAGAACTTTAATGATAGGGAGGAATCATAAAAAGTACTTTTTATTAAACGGGCTATTTTAAAAATCTTATACACCTCTTCGTATTTATAACTTTAAGCCGAGAAGCGTATTTCATCTTTTCTTTAAAACAATTGCAGTGTCGCTGTCGCTGAAGCCCCAGCCTACGTCCGCTCATGACGTCTAATGGACGCACCTGTGGCGTTTGCACGCCTATCGATCGAGCGGATTGCGTGTGCTTGCCTATTCGCACCATTGCGTAGCGTTGGCCATAATCGCTGTCTTGTACTTTAGGGCCCTGCTTTTACTTGTATGAATGGCGAGAGGAGACGGGCTGTGTATCGGGTTTATTGGCTGTTTGACGGTCTAAGGCGGCTGCCTGTTGATTGGTTTTGTATTTAGATGGTTGTTTAGGGTGAGTGTCGTGCACGTGATTTAGCGGCGACAGATCGGTAACGATCACTGATGGTAAGCGATTAACTTTAAGACTGGTAGTCAAAAAAGTGACCACCTCAACCGAAATCTAGTTATGATACTAGTCACTTAAAAACTTACATAAAGATCTGAAAACCAGAAAAAGACATTTGGTCATGTTGGCATCAGGCAGGAATCGAACCCGCAGCTTTCGCAAAGATACTGCATGGAAAAAGCCAAAACAATAATAAAAGCAACTTACATAAAGTTGCCATTCATGTATTTCAACGCAGACTAACACGTCAATCTCAGACTGGTGCAATATTCTAGGGACGTAAATTGTACTTCAAATAATAAAAAAAAGCCTCCGATAAAATACCTATCTGAAGAATTAAAGTGTTTTGTTAAATGAAACCTGTAGAGTTACTTAGGGGTAGTAAATACCACTTCGTATTAAGTTTTAATTAACGCAAGCCTAAAAGGGCAAAATTAGGTCAGGGGTTGACCTGCGGAGGGTGAGAGAGAATAATAGAACTGGTCAATCTATCTTATGACGATGTAGATACTTTGATACGATAAATACAACTTGTGCTATTGTAGGTATGTACAGTCTTAATTAAATGATGTGTGCGTACAGATGGTCAAAAAATTGGTCCTGCCTGCACAATAGACTATCCTGTCAGTCAGTGATAAAACATACTTTTTTATGGTCAAGCTTTTCAATCATGTTCGAAGTAGCAAACTTATTTGCCTGTTTTAGAGCGGTTTTTTCAATAGTCAAACAGAAATTATCGGACCAATAAATTAACTCGGCAGATTTCAAAATGTAAGTCAAAATGACATATTGCAATTAAAAGCACAGAGTTATAGATTTCGACAATTATTGTTCTGATAAATTTTATCGAACTTTTGAAAAACCAGCACTTATTTAAATATTTTGAATTACTACCCACAATCAAACAAAAATCAAAAAGGAAACTTCCCAACAAAGCATTTAATTATGATCACTTTAAAGGATCTGTTTACGTAACAACAAACGGCCAGTCATAATGTGTAAATTTTCACGCGGAAAATAATTTGAATAACCAAATTTTCACTCAGAAACTGGGTACTTGGCAACCCTTTATAAACATGGGCAGGGAAATTATGACTACCCTTCTCAAAATGACAACGTCGGACAGGCTACAAATTGTGTCGATCGGCTCAGCGTGGTACGACCACTGGATACATGAAGGGCTTTGCATGAAAGGATATGTATGCTTTCAAAAGTTTTCTGATATCCAAAGTGGAAAAAATATTCCTCAGCTCACCTCAAGGATTACTTGCGTACGAGCATTTCTTGTGGGTGGCTTTTTATGTATGATTAAGTATTTCGTGGGGCATTTTGCTCAAATGTTATTATATCGCTTTAATTTTAAGATTTAAGATGATGAATGAATGAAAAACATGTTTTAAAATAAAATAAAACAACAGCTCGGTAATGAAAATCTTCTGTCGCCTAGAAGTGAAAGAGAACAGTCCCAAATTATGAAGACCTGGCTATACTTAATTTTTGGGGAAGGAGGACAACAAATGTGTGTTTTATTTGTTTCGGAACATATCCCGTGTTGATGAGAATCTATTTTCTATTATGCATTACCAAAACGAAATTGATTTAATCAAAAGTCGGTGCAAATTTCAATTAGTGCAAAGCAACAAATCAGGCCATGAAAATCAAAACGCTACCGCAGACCGCGTGTGTGTTCTGGCCCTTATTATGACTGTGGTGACTAAAACAGATATTCGTCTATTAAATCGATACCTGTATTTCATGAGCCTCTTTTTTCAGCTGTAAGAGACCATTTCCTGGGTGATTTCGAAGTTTTTGTTTTAAAAATACATTAATTATTTTCAAACATTGATACGAGATAAATCTTCATTCAATTCAAAAAGATCTATGATAATAAAAGGATAGGCACTTGCTAGAAAAACTCCACAAAGAACCTAGATAAACAGAGCTGAGGCAAAGTAAATATACAGAGTGGCCAAAACTAAACAATATCAAGTCTCCAGACGACAACCCATGTAGCTAAGCTTTTTGATAGAATAATTGTGATCTGGTTACGCTACACACAACTTGCTTCAGACCCCGTTATATAATACCTAAGATGAGCGGAGGTGTGCGGAATTGTATTTCTTTTACACAACTAGTGGTAAGTTGTTACGCAGCCTATAGTCACACCTAAAGACCACTAGCATGGTTTGTGGTGGTTGTTCAAGATGATTATCGCTTTAATCAACTATTTTGACTTATCAACTAATGAAAAGGACCAAGTTAAAAGTTCTACGTTCCAAGTAACCCGTCAAAAACCAATGCCTGGTAAACGTTAAAGACTTAGGTATAATACCCTAGCAGGTAGGCAACCGTGACATTTTCAGTTATTTTATTATTTTAAGTGGGAAATACTTTTCTGTAAATAAAAGTTCAAAAAAGGGTCATATTTTTACTATAAGCATAGCATTGCTGAATCTAGATTACTAATACCAAGAGTCAAATTTAAGCGGTTCAACAGATAGCTGCCTTATCTCATTCAACATCATCCTTCTGCACAAAAAGTCTGCAGGTTAAATTAAATTTTGCCCACACGTAACGCAAGGGTTGCCACGAACTGAAAAAACGTCAGTGTTACAACCATTCGTTATGAGAAATATTTATTTATGTTTTGAAGATAGGCTGGCATTGGCTCAATGACATCCTATTAGAACTCAATTAGAGCAAGATAAAGTAATAAAAAGATTCCGGAAGATTAAAATGAGAAGAGAGTAGGTACTTGAATGGTAGTGCATAATGGTACTAACTGGTAGCTACAAGTAATGCAAAGCATACACTACAATAAGCGGAAAAACAAAAAACGAGAAACATTACAAAAGGTCATTAGTGAAATAAACTATTTATTATGAGCAACATGTTTAGTTTGCCACTTAATCATCATTCTTAATACAAATAATATAAGTGAAACTGCAAAACTAACTCAACTATCTTAATATAGGAACGATCTTTTCCTAAAAGTGTATCGCCTTTTGTACACCAAACACCACACAATTAAAACTTCTAACAATTCTTCGGAGCGAATGACGACGCAGCCAGACGGAAAGGTCGAACGTTCCATTTTGCACTTTTTTCGCAAAACAAAAATAGTTTTTTGCTTCCAGTTTATTGTAGAATCGCGTGTCGCGGAACATTGCGTTACGGGTATTCGTGGCATGAAAATCCGTTGGCTGTAAACGCGAAGTCGATGAATACCAAGCCCTATCGTATCCGATGTTAACAATGTTGGTAATGATCGAACATTTTGGGCCATGTAATTTTGTTAAAGCCTGAATAACTGCGATTCTGTGATTAAATCGTGCTTTACAAATGCTTTTATAAACAACGATTACGATAAACAAGGTGGTATTTTTTTTGGTATTTTGCCGATGCTGTACATAGCGATCTCTGCGAGCGAGTAAACAGAATATTATTATGGTTATTATTGTTTTTAGCATTTTCCATGCAGTATCCTACTAATATTATAAAGGTGAAAGTTTGTATGTCTGGATGTGCCGTATTGCTTTTTCACGTAAAAACTACTGAATGGATTTTAATGAAACTTTACAATAATGTTGCTTATACATCTGAATCACACATAGGCTACAATTTATGAAGAAATATTACTTTTTGTTTTTCAAATTAAGTCCACTCGGACGAAGTCGCGGGCGGCCGCTAGTCTTTACTAAAGATCTGAAAACCAGAAAAAGACATTTGGTCATCTTGGTTAATGGTCTCTGTAGCACAGTGGTTAGTGCAGTCGCCCGGTTTGCGAAAGTTCGGTTCCTGTCTGATGCCAAGATGACCAAATGTCGTTTTCTGGTTTTCAGATTATTATTACTTGCTGTGAATCAGCTATTACACTTTGTCTGTCCACAAGCCCGTTTCTGAAATAACTACCTACGATTTGTAATTCCCTTCAAAAGATTGTGCGAAAACGGAAATTCTAAAAGGCGATGGTATCTAGTTCAACAATTCCGCAGCTGAAAATGCAACTGATTTTGTATTTCGTATAAGCCAGTTGCAAAGATAAAATGATGCTATGTCAGAATATGGAAAACATACCCAAGGTTATACCTGAGTTTATAACAAGAACAAGAGATAGAGTTAGCAAGGAAATCTTTATCCTAGCTGTTCCGTAATAAGCTCGCAAGAGTTAAACACAACAAGATTACCAAGAAGAAACTATGGTGAATATTAAAACAGTTGTTCCAGTTCCTTATAAAAGAGAAGAAAACTTTTTAGCTAAGTACAACAACGTTTCTCAACTGGCGAAATATTCAGAGCAAATTTAATCATATTATATGCAAGAATAAGGATTTCTCCTAATAAGTATGTCAGAATATGGAAAACATACCCAAGGTTATACCTGAGGTTATAACAAGAACAAGAGATAGAGTTAGCAAGGAAATCTTTATCCTAGCTGTTCCGTAATAAGTTCGCAAGAGTTAAACAAAACAAGATTACCAAGAAGAAACTATGGTGAATATTAAAACTGTTGTTCCAGTTCCGAATAAAAGAGGAGAAAACTTTATAACTAAGTACAACAACGTTTCTCAACTGGTGAAATATTCAGAGCAAGTTTAATCATATTATATGCAAGAATAGGGATTTCTCCTAATACTCTGAGGAAAGATAAATCCATAATCTAATTCTAATACGCAGAAGGATTCCGGCCGTCGTTGCGAAGCAACTTTAAGCCTGTCAGATGATAAACTGACAGAGGATCTGGGAACTTTGCGAGTTTTACAACACTCTTATCACATTATACGATGGTTCAAAATTGATGAACAGAAAACGTGCGCGTGTTAACTGATAATCCACGGAAGTACGAGGAAGTCTAGACAGCATACATATTTAAAGAAGGATCCTGCACGGAAAGAATTCATCCACATTTAAAACGAAATAATGATCAAGTAATAAGTAAGTATCAGTACGATTATTGTTATTATCACTGAGCCTTCCGTTTCCGTGCCAGCTTTTCGTCTTTTGTGCATGTTATTATGGGTAATTTACAGAAAGTCGATGTCATGGCCCCCTTAGGTTATAGGCATGTCAGTCAGTTTCTTAGGTTAATTAACAATAAGGTAAATGGTAGGGTGACTCTAGGTGCTCCAATCCCTGAAAGATCCCTGAAAGCCTGTACTTTTGCTGTCCTATAGAATATCTATTGTAAATTGTCTTTTTGTGTACAAACAAATAAATAAATAAATAAAGCTCAGTCATCTAAAAATTATCTTGACCTTAAAAGTGCAACGTACAAATTCGAAAAGCCCATTAATAACTAACCAATCAATTCTGTCGAAGTTACAGCGCCATTACATGCACTATAATTAGAGCCGTATGTGGACTAACACAGAATAATTAATGACGAACAGAGGGTTTTATTGGCTCTATTTCACAGTGGAGCAGCCGACACGCCACGCAAGCGTCTAATATGACCTGTTCAATGACGACATGTGTTCGTGTTTAAGTGTCTGTACCCTGAAACGAAAAAGAAACCCATTACATTTTTACAGACTTTTTGTCTGAGAATATGAAATAGGTCAGGTTTGCCAAGAGCGTTCAGCTCAAGAACGAAAGGTATCGGTATACGAAAAATATTAACGATTTCTTGAAAACATCATATTCTGTTCATGCTGCGTTTTTCGAATATTTTCAACATTAAAACCAATGGGATACACGATGCCAGAGCAGAAGAGGCGAACTCTCATTTGTCCAGCTCATTCATTATTTATTCACATGCACCAAGTACTTTAAAAACCTATTAAGTTCTGCATCATAGGTATCTTGAGACCCAAGTTATTTTTAAAGTGCAACGTTGCATAATGTCGTTGTTTTTCAACAAAGCACTCCGCGCTAATGTGGCACCGTGCAAATTAGAATTTTAGTTTGCCCGCAAATTAAACTAACCGCGACAAACAACACGCTAAACCTGAATTAGAGTTAAGGCGACGTCATGCGGAATTATTGTAAAGTTTTATTACAAAAAGAGACTTAAGTGGGAAATACAGAGTCCGTCTTCTGCTAATCTTTGGATGTCATTTTGATACAACAACGAATTGTCACAAATTCAACCTAGCTCTCAACGTCCTATACTGTCCTTATCGACGCTAAGCTATGTTACTATAGTCCGTTCGCGTTAAAAATGCAGTAATTCCGTACTTGTCCTTTGACCCAGCATGTCCCCTGATCAATCAAATCTCTACGAATTAGGAAGTCAAGTCCACAGTGATCAGTTGAACACATACGCACGCAAGATTTTGGATCTAAGTTTTTTTGCTGAGCAACAAAATATTTTTTTTAAATCGCGGCATTCTTAACGCGAACGGACTATAGTCCCATTGGGTAGCATTCGAAAGTGAAATCATTTGTTGAAAGTTACTCAACGTTAGTTGCAATATATCGTCCTACAAAAAGCAACGGTGTAGATGCAACTTCGAGCGTGTTTTATTGTTAGTACTCTGACACAAAAGCTGTAAATTGTTTTGTTCGGTCGCAGTGAAAAAAGTTAAACAATGATTCACGGTGTGAGCGTATCGTAAGTTTCATTTCTGTTAATCCGTGCTCTTACATTTTATCCGGCTTTAAGTTTTGGCGCTCATTCCCTGAAAAACACTCAGCTATTTACTTGTCTGTTTTGGTAGCAATTTGGTTCGAATGTCAGTTATGCCCGATGCCACAGGTCGTGAGATCAACCTTCACTCCTTTTGTCCTGGGACAACCAATTCTGTTTCTTTTGTGTCGTGTCTCTGTTATTACTTATTCAATATTGTGTGGACCGTATAATAAGGCTAATACTTCTACAAGCTTTGCTTCATTTGGCATAAGATGGCTACGTGTCTGGGATATGATTGTTTATTGATAGCTTTATCGTAAAAAAGGCTACAAAGTTATATACTCTCACTTTTACTGCTAATATTGCAACGGCACGGCGGATGTCCTAGCCATATAATATACTTGTAGGTACCTAAATTGCGGGCCAAGGACAACTTGCATGAGTCACCGCACCGCAGGAAACTCCCTGGATACCTATTGCGTCACCTTCCAATTGTTTTATCACTGATGACTACCGCCTACTGACAGCCCCTAGCGATCATTGCTTGCCACTAACTATGATTTATGCTTGTTGCACACGATTGCAGCGCGCCCGAGCTTTCCAAACTGAAAACAAGGCAACAATTAGATAAGATAAATAATCTTCATTGCCCCAAAATACATTTTACGAAAGGACATGATTTAGTACAATTCAGGCGGTCTTATCGCGCTACAAAGCGATATCTTTCAGGAAACCTTCGGAAGAGGCTTTTAGAGGAACGAGAGTTAGGCTGTGCAAAAAAGATGAATAAACGAGAGTAAAAAAAACAAATAATATAAATTATTATTAATATGTAACTAACTACCTACATAAATAGGTATAATACATGGAAATAAATATACATACTTAAAACTTTCTACAAATGGATTGTTAATCACCTGGCCACGTAACACTGTCACGCCCAGGTTGAACATCTGGTACAAAACGCCAAGAATCGCCTGGCCTCCTGAACTATGAGGTAGAAAGAGAGAGGTACCTATACTTTAAGTGGCTCAGTGCGGATTGAGTAGAGAGTTATGAAGATATAGTGATAACCTTGAACAAGGACCGAAAAAAACTGTTTAACGTCACTCTGAAGTGCCTGAGGCACCTGAAAACACCTGAAAAAATCATCACTATAGGTAGGTACTTTACGACGGTGGGTGGAGTCTAGGGGTTATTATCCATCTCAGTAGCCAACTTCAGACTTGCACCATCATCCATCGATACCAACCTAATGTCTTCATTGAGCCACTAGACACAGTAATTCCACAAAACGAAAATTACTCACACTCTAATAGGTTTTATTTGCTAAAAAGCACTTCAAAAGTCCCTAGCTTGCACCGGATTACTTCAATGTACGGACAACGCGACGGTTTGGAACTCCTAGAATTAGTTTAACGACTCTCATCGGATTATGATAATATCATGCTGGACTAGACTTCAAAGTAACTGCTTAATGTTAGTAGCGTAGAATATGTGGATGAACTTAACTTAGTAAAGTTCATGGCTGAAACTATTTTAACAACTTTCGTCGAGTATCCGTTATACTTTCGACCGTAAGGCGATCAAATGAACTGTATACGTTAAACCTGAAAGTGAGTTTAGACTAGAGTATTTACTTGTAACAGAATATGAATTTAAAGAGCTTTCTCTCGTTTCCATAACCTACAATGACAGAGTAATGTTAGGACGCAGAAGATATCTCGCGTCTTGCCGAAGGCTTCTTAAATTGTTTTGATGACAGAAAATGACAGCATTGATATACCCGGGCTGTTTTTAGAATTTCTCATTTTTTTTTACTTTTCCATACTGTCATTTGTACCTTTAAACTTTTATCGAAGTGAGAGAGGAACAAAGGTAGATTAGTCACGACTGTATTATCGATCTTAAAGTTAGACAGGTCGGGTTCGTCAAAAGCTACAAAACATATAGGTACATAGGATCTTCAAAATTTAACCCCCTTATTCATAAAAACTTAAACAGCTCTTAAACAACACGATAACTTTTGTATCGCTTTGTCACTGTCATTCTTGTTGCTGCCGCCATTTGCGAGTAAGTGACACAACACGTCAATTGCTTAAACTATGCTATAGCGTTGCGTTCGTTTTTATGAATAAGGGGGTAAGTCTTTATCATCAGAAGTAATCCGAACCAATTCTCTAAAAATGTTATGTTTTTAAAGATACGGTAATTATATTAATATATATACGATTGCTATTACTGTTACTATTAATGTACGCTGTATATATCTACCCACAAAATTGTAATCTTGTTGACCAGCTATTAATATCTGCGAAGTCAGGCCTGGAGCCAGGGTCGTTAACAAGCTATTGTCATGTGCAAAGACAGTTTTCCGGCCGAGCGAGCACAAGCGTAGCGGCCGAGACCGACAGTATCGGCTACGAGGAAAATTGCACACTTCGGTCGATTTTGTTAATGAAATTTCAAGCTTCGCTACGAAAAGTACCTTCATTTTAGGCATATAATGTTTTACTACTGACAATATGCTCTTTGGTAGGTTTCACTTTTTAACAGACATCATTCTATTTTAATTACTTTCTGGTTACTGAGGTGTTTGTGTCGAAAAAAGTCTTGAAAATAATTTGTGTATGGAAATTACTTACAGTAACGAAAGAAAATAAAATAAAAAATAATAAACAGAAACTCATTTAGAAGCGAAAATTAAATGTGCTACCTCTCTGTTTGTTTTGCCAAGCACAATATGAATTCTGCAGACCTTAACATCATGCACATTACGCAGTATACTTTAACACTAAGCTGTACCTAAATGTTGTATTTAACTTAAAAAATAAATGAACTTAAATACAGGTCTCCAACAATCCGTACTGAGCCCGCGTGTTGGAGTATGACTCAATCCCCCTCATAGTTGAGGTGAGGCCTGTGCCCAACAGTGGGACGTATAGAGGCCGTTTATGTAAATACAGGCACTCATATTATTGCTCATGAGTCAAGAACTCATGAACGTATCCTTACTCGTAGACAGCAGGAAAATACTCACAATATGAAAGGGTGCGTAAAAAGATTTCATAGTTCTTAAATCTGCACAAAAGAGAATGCATTTTACTTTAAAAGCAGTTAGATATTTAAGTAGGATTATGCTCCGCCTCAGTAATATTTTAAATCAAATTGTTTTGCTTCAAAGGAGTTCAAAGTCAAGCAAAGGCTGGTTAAAAGCTTACTAGAAGTAAAAAAAAACAAACTACTCGCTTGAACTTTGTCATACATCGCCTTCGGTGGGATAAAGCTGTGCAATTTAATAGTAACATTCAGAACTAAGATGAACGTACCTATCCCAATAAAGTGATAGCCGTAAGTGTAGAAAAAAAAAGGTAAAGGAAACAGCTACTAACGTTTTAAGTTTTGATTTAGAAGTTGGCAATAACGACATAGCAAACTGACTCGTAAAACCCATGGACATCATTATCGTTTCAGAAGCCTTCACAACCACTTTGATGTCGCAAGACAATTGTAGCTTCACAAATTGATGTCTCAGATTGTGCCATTGCATATTCTGCTCAGCCTCGGCAAAGCGCCGTAAAATTTGCTATACGGTGAATCCCGTAAAGGTTTCATCGCACTCAAGCTCACATGCAAAATCTCTTGCGTAATTGGAGTTTCAACAATGTAGCCAACAAGCGAGTGCTCACTCGGCCTCAAAATTGGATGTGTGTGTAATTTTGACAGCAGAATATAGGAGGTATTGTTGGCGAAGGCGGTGGGGCGTGGAATGAAGGATACATATTTTTAAACGACTACAACGCAAATGAGACGATTTCCCTTGCGTTTCATTTAGATGTTCTTAACAACTTTAACAACAAGATGTTTAAATTTTTGAGTGCTTAATTTATGTAATTATGTTTTTCAACGGTTTATTTCCTGAGCTCAGAATATAAAAATGATTCCGATACCTTAAAGTTCATCCGTCCTTCCGTTCAAGCCCTCACAGGCAATACATATCTGGTTAATTTGGACAAAGTATAGATCATTTAAACAAACACAAATATGTCCTTTGCGGATTGAACTTAAAAGCTGCAACATTACAACCAGGTGCACCACTGACCAAACACTGTAAGTTAAACCAGTTGATAAAAAAACTTCTTACTCAAACAAAAAACATTTACAAATGTATTCTACATTAAAAAACAACGAAGTTTTGTGGAAAGCTACTTGTTCTCGATTGCTTTCAGCCATCCGCAGACGACAAAACTAACAAATCATGATAGACAAACAGCCTTCTCGAGTATCTCCCAAACACCTACCGCAATAAACAACAGCTAGAACATGTTTGGTTTCATAAACATGGCCACAAACTACTTACATTCCCCTTTGTTTACGGCACGTACTCCGCGAGAGTAATTTATGTAATCCGCGGAGGTACCTGCCTCCAACTTTTATACCCCGCGTTTGTTTTACGTCCCCGGCAGGGTACTCCGTAAATTTCACGAGATAGTTAGTTAGTATGTGTATACAGCTGGTATACATTAAGTACATACGAGTTTTTGCTGTCGTAACATGTCGGTTTCCATTTGTGGAAAAAAAACCCAGCCAATTTGCCTGCAGGCAGGACAGCACAATTCAGGCGACGAGTGCATGATAATATTTTACTAAATATTGTAGTACGACGAACTGGTCCGAATTTTCCTTATTCACTTGGTTACATATTTTCTGAGTTGTTCAACTGCTTATTATCGGTTACCAGGTAAAGCTAATCAACTTTTAACGTTAAACTTTGACCTGATCCAAAATTTATTTTAAAAAACTTTCCTGAAGACTTTATGTATCATGTGCCGAATTTAAATGCTGTCATCTGCTGTCATTCATTTTCACACCAACAGAAAAAATGGAGAGGTTTTAATGTTTTGATGTTAATTCTATTGATGCATGGATCAAAAACCAGTAGCGTGATAGGTACTAACTTTAAAAATATAAAGTTATCCAATTTCACGATCCCCTTATCGATCGATCTGTGTCTGCAGATGGATCGTCATTTAACAAGGCTTATCTTACACTTCGGGCGTCAGGATGATCGACCGATTTTACTGAAGGACTAATGAACACACTATTTTTAATAATGAAGCAATAAACTAAATGCTTACTATAAAATCAATCTATAAGGCACTGAAACAAAAAACAACTTGTGTAGCGGGAAAACAGAATTTGGTCATTGGATGGAGCAGATACTTAACTATAAAATGAACATGATTTTAATTAGTTCGTCAATTTAATTAAAGTCCTCTGGTCAATGCGATGATGAATTATATTACTTTCATGGATATTGCCTACTTTACCAGGTCAGAAATTTAACCGATATAAAAAAACGGGGAAAAAAACCCCCAGAAAAATTACATGATGACGTCAATCGTTAAGCTGTATCGTAGCCTGAAGCTCATTTTATTAAGATGTGACATTGAGGTTTATCACTAGCTTTAAATAATTTAGTTCATTCTAGAACGCCCATTTAGTAGATGTAAGTTAGTATCAGTATTAGTATTAAGAAACTTAAAAAAGCACTGAAACTTTCAATCAAATAGTTCTGGCGCTGACTTTTCTTTGCCTATTTCTAGTAGGGGTAAGCATTTTTCGTGAAAGTAAATATGGTTTCTAAACCCTTTCTTAAGCATAATAGCGCTAAGACGCGTTATATTCATGTATTAAGCGATAGTGAATACTGTCCTATTTAGTTTCCGGCTTATTAGGTAAAGACTAAAAGTCATTCGCGGTCATGTACAAAATTCAGGCGGTATTAATGCCAAAATCTAAATCTCTTTCAGAACATTCACAGGCAGAGAAATATTATGCGCCAGTTAAGTAAGTCCACAATTACCACAGGATTTGAAAGAAGTGTTTTTAATTAGGTAATTAATAAAATATAGATGGTGTAACTAGTTTGGCAAGCATTTACTGGTATAGTGCTATTATAGCATTTTGCGGTCAAATGTAACTAACTCTTCAACATCAACAATATGTCAATCA
This sequence comes from Udea ferrugalis, assembly GCA_950022985.1. Classification (NCBI taxonomy): domain Eukaryota; kingdom Metazoa; phylum Arthropoda; class Insecta; order Lepidoptera; family Crambidae; genus Udea; species Udea ferrugalis. The sequence goes on from OX465521.1 coordinate 5,535,738, forward strand.
AATCTATTCGCAAAGCTGATTCCTCTATGATTCACCTTGTACCAATCTCTAAACAATAAAAACGAAAATAGGAATGTTCTAGTAAACATTACGCGTATCGCGTAATATACGCGTTATAACTGCCTCGTAAAGCTAACAACAACATATTTTCTATTGTAATATTTGTATTTGGAGCAGATAATTTATTAGCAGATATACTTACTTACTACTAAATCTATGAATTGATAAGAATATGAAAAAACAGATTATTGTACTTATTTGAACGTCATAAAAAATATGCCTTTAGAAAGAAAAAATATTGAGATGTGTTCTTCAAAACTCTGAATCTCTAAAGTTTTTTTTATTGTGGAATAGGTGCTTCATTAAATAACAATTATCAAGCTTTCAAACTACAATAATATGAACCAGTCCTTTTTTTAAGTTTTGACAATAAATGTAAGTACCTTATTATCAGCCATTGACGTACCCACAGGTTTTCTTTTATTAGACAAATTTTGGCTTCCACTGCTTTACCGGATTAAAGAAACGCCGTATAAGTATTATTATTATTGGACTTGTCAGCAATCGGACCTACAGGAGCCCAAAGCACAGGTCAAGTGTTTATTGAGTTTTTGCAACCTTTTATAATATCCAGGGCCATTTCCAAACTGATACGTTACGCTGAATGTCTGATAACTTGTTCACACTTTGATTTGGCTATAATGCACTATCATGTTTATGTCAAAATTTTGCAATTTTTTTCCTTGCCAAAAAAAAACATAACCTGCTTTAAATCTAAAGGATAACGTTTTTATTAAAGCAACTGTCCATTTACACAGACGTAACAATCCCAGCGAGCGGAGATAGATTTGTTTTTTTGAGGCCCAAAATAATAAGCATTGATTTCATTCGGTTTGCTGATGTTTATTCGATACATGCGGCGATTTATTTGTGGTAAAAATAACGAATCTCGAACGTTCGTTCAACTCTGGTGAATAACAATAACTCTAATTTTCCTGAATGTGAGATGAATTATTTTACCGTACTTAAATGGAAATGCAAACCTAACCGTGGGATTGCATGCGTTCTTAGCTTTTAATTTTTAAGCTTGAGTTTTATATCCGTGCTACCACAACCCGAACATCATAGCACTGTAATTTTAACAAAGACAGTGAAGCGTCAAAAGCCTATTTCTTATTTAAAGTTGATTGACAGCTCAAAATAAAGTGATGACTTAGGAAACACTGTTGACAAGATGGATAAGCAATTAATAACATGCTCATAGGTACAAACACAATAGCTTCGTTATGGTGCGATCTTGGTCAAATACATAAATTCAAAAAGCAACCCTACTTTTAAATAGCTCATTAAAAATAGGCTTAGAGGCAACAGGATTGAAAAACCATCAATAGAATAAAACACGTGTTCGATCGCTGTTGCTACCCTAACATTTGATTAGTGTCGCACGACAAGGCCGTCAAATTCGCACAAACAAAATAGAAGAAAAGTCGGTCCAAAGCCGGAGTCAGAATACCTCACTAATAGGGCTTTCCTTGTGTTTCCCATTACGCGTGCCTGTAACACAAATCCGGTAGTTAGCCGCAAGACTTGTTTACTGAACGCAGAAATAGATCGCGTCTGGATGCGATCGGACGACAGAAAAAGATTTAAGGTGTGAAACGACCTTCATTGTCTAGTATGGAGGACGGTTCAGCTGAAATATTAAATGTGCGTTGGAAACGAAGGAGGGAACGTTTACAAAGCTATGTTTGATGTGGGGTTAGAATGACGGGAGATATTAATATTTATTTGAACAAAGGCGCTCTGGTTTTGTGACTTTGTTTTATTTTTCAATTGAAGGGCTTCATTAAGTGGAAATTTCTTTAATGAATAGTAAAGCAAACTATGCTCATCGTCTGACAAGAATATCAGATTTCTAAAACACTACATACCTATAACTCGCATCTCTTCAAGGAAATAGTTGATAATAGTTTATACGCTGGATACACATGCATGACAAGTTTTAAACTTAAACGTTTCAACGTCATAAAATGACGAAAGAGCGTTATAAAATGTACTATACTTTCCAAGGACATACCATTACATGGTTATAGTGAATAGTACTTGTATCACGTCGCAGTCTGGCACGGCCGGGTGCCCCCGACAAAGGCGCATCTTTCGCATAAGCAAGCATTTGTAATCCGATTAACCACATTTATTCCATGACACTAATGAAAAGGTGCAACTAAGTATCTACATAGTGCTTTGATATAGCTTAAGTTACTGGTTTGCTTACCAGGTTAAGTAACATAGCAGCGACGAGCGAGCGAGTCATCTTGTGTTTGTCCTCGTGCCTAAACCATACAAGTCGGACGAGAAACGCGTGACATAATTTTGTCGCAGTGGGCATCTTGGCCGGCTGTTCGCGCAAAGTGTATGGATGGGTATCCACTGTAGCAGTGACTTAACTCCAAGTACGGAGCGCCACATGTGCCCAGCAGTGGCAGCAGTATGTACGTTAAGTACCTATGCCTTAGAGTCTCAATTCTAAATTAATTTGAAATCTTTTGGCATGAAGAATACCATTCCGTAGCTTATAAGGAAAACCTCGGTAGTTTTCCTGTTAAGCTAAGCATGGTTTTCGTCAAGGGGCAGTTAGAGGCAGTGCAAATCGCTGGAAAAGAAAAGCTGGAAATTTAGATCAATAACCAAAATGTTACACTTGAACAGCTATATTGTCTTCGTATTTGAACGATTTTACATAAATTGTAAAAACAAAATTATCTTCGAAACGGACCATAGCGTGACTATAGTATTGTTTGCAATAAGTATTACCTGAGCGTTACAAAAAGATAATTTCAGCGAGGCACTGTGTACTTATTTGCTCTTTGATATGGAAAGCAAACCCACAGAGTAAGCAAGGAAGACCAATAGTTACATATCTCATTGGGATTTTATGAGTGGATCACGATGTATTGTTTCTCGCAACAGTTTGGTCGTGTTATGACTTTATTGCTTCAATTATTTTTGCAAGCGAATTCATTATTATGAGACGATATATTTATCATGTTTTTATTTATGATAAATGGCCCTCCGTCAACTAAGGACTTTTGTTAATGTCTAGAATAATACTGTGGTTGTCAACCCCATAATAATGTTTGTATGGCTACTTCCCATCAGGTAGTGTCATCTTGAGAGCAAAATTAAAAAAAAAGATAGTTTAACGTGATCATTAAAATACACGTACTCTGTTTCCTGATGCTTCTGAAGACTCTCTTGTAGTCTTTCACGTGGAAGCAATTTCTTAAAATGCTAGTCCTGAGGATTTGTCCGAAGTCAAATAATTTGATCCTATATGGATCACGATTATACGATTTATTTAAATATTTAACCAAGATTGTATTTTTGTATTATTTTTGCAACATCAACCGAATAACCATTAATATTCTACGAACCAAAAAGTTTCGAAGAAGATCACTACTTATTAACTTAGTTTAAAATGAAGTTTACTAATACCGTACCTACCTGCAGAACACTACTACTTGCTGCTTTTCAGATAGTTCTATTGTTTTCTCTTCAGCGAAGCTTGTTAGTTTCTATCCCGCCTGGGTAACTTGATATATATTTGCAAGCCTGGGTAACTTGGGATATTGCATAGTGAAATGAGGGATCTAAATCTGAAGTTAATTGTCTTGCTAGTGGAACAGTTACGCTAAAGTGTACTTACTTGGCTACCAATCCACAGTCGATTGGTAACGGTTACTGACGCGAAACACACGCCAGATCTGTTAAAGGGATTGTCTACTACAACTGAAACGTTGTTCTATGTATTTTTCGGGGGTCTCGTCTATCCATCCTAGAGAAGGCACGTTCGGCAGTTGGACTTGGCTGACCTCGCGGGATCACAGAGTGGTTAGCTATAATCTGCCAGTAAGGTTTGTTATTTTGTTCGTTCGCGTTAAGAATACAGTGATTTTTAAATTAAATTTCTATCGCACACAAAAAAAAAAAACAGGTCCACAACTTTTGCGTTCGAAAGTACGCGTTCAACTGGTCACTCTGGACTTGACTTTCTAATAAGGAACAATTCGATTGGTTAGGGGACGTGCTATATCGAAGGAAAAGTATAAAATAATGCATTCTTAACGAACTATAGCCTTTTTCGCCTCTGCTGCAATCCGTACATGTCGTACTTACAAACTTATGGCATACTGGCAGAGCCATGTCCGTTCTGTGACTTCCCAAACAATCCATTATGATTCACGAGCAGAGCTTCACTGTCCTACCAAAGTATTACTAGATACAAATGGAATATCTGTGCTGATGTCACTAATTTCCTCGCACTGCGTGAGTTTCCAAACTCTGCGTCGATTCTATCGCAGACAAACTATCACGTGGGGACGACTAGTGTTGGCGAAGTATCGATGAAATTATAAATCATTATCAATCATCATTTACATATGATTTTAAATCACACGTTTTGCCTAGTTTCTTAGTTCAAAGAACGCTTTCTACATAGGTTAGCCAAAGAGGCAAACGCTAGAGTTCAGCGGGGCGATAGAGTTCACACGAAACATTATTACTTTATCCCAAGCAATAAGAGTTTCAACGAATATGTTTTTTTAGCCAACCTCTTAGCAGTTAAGTCATTAAAAACGAGCTTCTTAACTAAACCCGAAACAGAAAAGGTACAACAAACACCCTTGTGTTTAATGGTCGTCATAAGTTTGACTGTAATAGGTATAAAGTCCAGACTGAAAGAGCCATGAATTCTGTTAAAGAAATAATAAAGTACATTAGTGAAATATAACTGATTTATTAACAGACTATCATTCGCCTATATCGAAGTCCACCTTCCAAGGGGTGACACTAGTGACAATTTGACCGACAAACTTCTGACTTAGTTCACTAACTGAATCTGAAGACCCACGACTAAATTTCCAATTGTGACGTGTTAGTTGAATTAGCAGGATTACACCAACCAGAGATTTCTCTTTACTCAAACTAAACGCCCAAAGTTGCTGCCCAACCGAACTTTACAACGGCATGCCCAAATATTTAATGACGGAACCTTCGAAGACTTTAAGACGAAGCTCTTTAATGATCAATCAGCTGGAAAAGGGCCACCCTAAAAGGAATTGTTCAAACAAACTTTCACGAACAAAACCACTTAAAATTAATCACCTACTAATCATGGTTAGGTACACAATTTTTATAATGGTCATTTTCTAGAAATTCAATATGAGCAATTTTTAAAGAATATTCGACAGCTTAACAAACAAAAATGCCTAACTTACTCGAAACAATAGTACATTGTTATCCTAGGGGTGAAAGTAACTCATTTAGTCCCGAGACGGGGTTTGGCGCCCGGAACGAAGTGAGGGCGCCAATAGTTCGAGGGACTAAATAAGTCTTTCACCCGAGGTAAACACTGTGCTTTTCATTACGAATACAAGGAAAGTAAAAATAAAACATTAATTAGCCAAAGAAAAAGATAGAAAAATAAATGAAGATCGAATTGGCGCCATCCCGCCTATTTTGTTTGTTTTTTTTCTGTGTCTGGGTGTCCACTATTCAGCCATTATTTTTTATTTTTTTCATTGGAAAAATGGTAAATATTTTGCTCTAAGCTAAGTTATTTTGAAGAAATTGTTGAAACTGAATTATAATAAAGGTATTTATAAAATATACATTCTCAAATCAATACTTAACTTTAAGTTATTTCAGTTTTACATCGTGGCTGTATAGAAAGTTGGAACATGGTTCAATAGATATGTGAAAAATAACTAAGTTTTTTTTTAATAATTTGGCAGCTGTCAGTTGAAAGTGATTCTCCCTAGGGATGAAAAGTATTACTTTCAGCCCGCTTCTCAGGTCAGTAATGACCTACTTTCAGAGTATGAGTAATGAAAATTATATTATTTATACTGAGCTTGTTGGACTATTCATATCCGTATTACTTTTGAGCTCAAAAGTCTCTAAATTTTTGTTGTTGCTATTTATTCATACTTTCTACTCACTGCGTGCCAGTGGCCTCAGTGAGAGGAATGCACAAGACCGGGTGAAGTGAACCATGATACCATTAATATCCTTTTAAAATAATAATTAACCAGACAATGATTTAATTTGATTGATGATATTATTTACTCTTCTGACCCCTAAAAATTTACCCTTTTTGCGCTTTTGGTAGCCCTTTTGTTCGAATCAAGCTATTTAGCTGAATCTCAAAATAATATTTTTGCGAAGAATAATAGCTATTACTTAATCCGTGAATCAGCTTATTTTAAGTCTCTTTCACTTACGTTTGTACTTTACTTGCAAGCTATAAAATCGATAATGCGAAAAGAGACTATTGTTCGTAATCGGCTTAAATCGTAAAAAGAAATGCCTTTAGAAAATAGTCAATAAAATTATTCACATAAAGGTTCTTCTTGCTTGGCACTCTTTGACCGTTGGGAGTGTCCTGAGGGAAAATCCCTAAATTGTTTCAAAGCTGAGTGTTTACCTTTTTAGAGTTTTCCGGCGACTCTAATTTAATAGTACTATGTCTAATTACTTATTCCCTCTAACGAAGCTTTATTCGAGTCTATTGTATAACAATCTTTCAAACTGATTTGCATAGCGATTCAGGTTGATAGAAGTTTTAAAATTTAATCCTCTCTATCTTGAGAAACTTTTTCAATAACTTCAATAACTGAAAACCAACTGTTTTGAAAAGAGCAGCTATCTACTTTCTTACCAGGTTTTCTCGATAGTAGTAAGTGGTTGTAGTAATATTATGGTGTTTTACTGATTTTTATTAAATTATCGACAGATCATAAGACCACATTAACTAAATAAATTTGACTTTTAAATATTTATTTCGTTTTAAATATTTTAGTAGTCTTCAGATTTCAATTTCCGGAACATACACATTCGCATCGTATAAATAAATATTAATGTATGTTGCTGGGTAGATTTTGCACAACGTTACAAAAAAAATACATTTAATTAGGTAGAGTATGAGATATAAAAACTAGCTTTGAATTAAAGATAGGAAAACCAGAAAAAGGCATTCGGTCTTGGCATCAGGCGGGACTCGAACCCGCATCTTTCGCAAGCCGGGCGACTGCACTACCAATTATGCTACCGAGACCATTAACAGACCGGACGAATTTCTCTGGTATATTATACCTGACAGCCAGGTTGGTTTCACCAATGTTTAGGCATATACCTTAAACACTCGAAAGAAACATTATTGCAAATATTTGACTTTCGATTAAGATGAAACTACGTTTTTGATAGGTTATTTTATTTTTAGCATTAGGGATAATGCATTATCATCTTACTAAAGATAGGAAAACCAGAAAAAGGCATTCGGTCTTGGCATCAGGCGGGACTCGAACCCGCATCTTTCGCAAGCCGGGCGACTGCACTACCAATTATGCTACCGAGACCATTAACAGACCGGACGAATTTCTCTGGTATATTATACCTGACAGCCAGGTTGGTTTCACCAATGTTTAGGCATATACCTTAAACATTGGTAGTGCAGTCGCCCGGCTTGCGAAAGATGCGGGTTCGAGTCCCGCCTGATGCCAAGACCGAATGCCTTTTTCTGGTTTTCCTATCTTTAGTAAGATGATAATGCATTATCCCTAATGCTAAAAATAAAATAACCTATCAAAAACTAAGTTTCATCTTAATCGAAAGTCAAATATTTGTAATAATGTTTCTTTCGAGTGTTTAAGGTATATGCCTAAACATTGGTGAAACCAACCTGGCTGTCAGGTATAATATACCAGAGAAATTCGTCCGGTCTGTTAATGGTCTCGGTAGCATAATTGGTAGTGCAGTCGCCCGGCTTGCGAAAGATGCGGGTTCGAGTCCCGCCTGATGCCAAGACCGAATGCCTTTTTCTGGTTTTCCTATCTTTAGTAAGATGATAATGCATTATCCCTAATGCTAAAAATAAAATAGCTTTGAATTATTACTATTATTGTTACCTTATTTTTTTTTTTAAACTCATGTTGTGTTCACCTGTAAGTGACTGTAAATTTAGCATTTAATATTTAGATTTAAGCTTCTTTGATTTCAATGATGTACTAGTTGTTGGTGATCCTAATAAATAAATAAAAAAAAAACATATAATATTATAATAGAATATTTGTAGAACAAAGTTTGATGCTCCTACCATAGTAGCTACAAGCAAGCATCATGATACTAAAAATTCTACTTGCTGTCTCATGCACCGCCGATTAAAGCAAGACGAGCTACTTCTATTCCTTCAAAGTAAAGAAAACTTATGTATTTTTATTCTGTTCGAACCTGATAAAAGAACCTTCCTCTTCAGAAGAGATGTGTTGAATGTCCCCTATTCAGGTGCTCCTCCCAATCCACGTCGTCCATCATTAGGGGGGCAATAATCGGCCAAATGGCATCTTCGGTGAATTAATGGAGTAGTCTTTCCATCGCCTTCTCTATTGTGGGTACACACTTACCTTTCCCATTGGTAGAGATTTTTTGTGTTCAGCCCGCATTGTGTGTGTTTGAGGAAGATTGGGCGCAATGGAAAAGGTGGGTATTTGAGGACTATTCATCTTGAAAATTCTATTTTGTGGATTATTTATATTTGTAAAAAAGGATAAGGCCAGTATTCCAGCACCTGAACGGTGATTTGTGAAACTATGTTTTGAATCACCAATCAGATATCGCCATTTTGGTATCTATAGAGGACAGATGCAAAACTTTCTAAATAATTTTATTAGCATCTGACACCTAGGGTGGTCGAGTTCCATGATTCAAATTATTAACTAAAGACTCTTAAGTTAAAACCATCATCATTTTCAACCAAGGACCAGGACCCAGGGCCCAGGACGTCAACTGCTGAGTATAGACTCGTAGACATAGACTCAGCAGTTGACGTCCTGGGCCTGTTTCCTGTTGTCCTGGGTATCTATGCTCACTCAAGGCCTATGCCTTTATTCCTATAATGGCCGGTTGTAAGCGGCCTGCATCCCCCGAAACCCTGCGATCTTAATCAGGTCATCCGCCCACCTTCCCGTCCCATACTGAGGGAGGAGTAAATAAATTCATAATTATGTTTTACTACTTCTATCATACTCGGACATGACATGGATACCATGTATCAACATTTCGCTGTCGCTACTATGTACAGTCAACAGCACATCAGGTTACCCCATTTCCGTTTTTTCTCTCGCTACTGCCAAATGACATTTGTTCGCGATAGAGCAAGGAGGACTGACCGGAAATGGGTAGCGTGATGTGCCGGCCACCGTACGTATTAACCAGTCATGTCCAAAGAAGAAAAAAATAACAATATTTACTTCATAAATTAAACACAGCCTTTAAATGATTGCCAACGCCGAACCCGGACCAATGACCGCTTAATTTATCCAACATTTAATAGAGTGTTGTTTCGCGGAAGTTTTCGCTCTTGATCCACAAAATGCTGGAATAAAATTCCTCCACGTATTCATTAAACTATAAGATACTTTATAAAATAAAAAGATAAAAACATGAAATTGTGATTGGCTTATTTTTCCTGCAATAAAATATTTGTAAAATAAAGATGTAACATAAAGTTAGCTCAAACTTTGTCATTTTGGCATTAAATTTACTCAAATTACTGTTTAACTAATAAGTTTATACAGAGCTACAAACCTCCAGAGCATCTTTCCTCCGAAGCATCTTCAAGCAAATTGTGAGCAGAAACCTTTTTGGTACGTACTTATGAATTTATCCATAAAGTCTTTTTAAACTTAGTCTAACTTCAAAAAATTCCGGAATATTTAACTAGAACGGTTTGTCCAAGAGCTGAGCTGGCCGCACACAGCCGAATAATCCGCCGCAAACGGGTTATAACGGTCGTCTTCCGAATTCAAATCCGCCAAGCTGTTTTTCTTTACGCTTACGCAGCCATATTATTGATACTGTTGGCAAAAAAGGCCCCGGAGCAAATCCGCGAGGTTGAACCATTTTTCATTGTGCTCGAGATTTTTGTCGATTTCCCCCTGCCTCCCCGCCCTTTTATTGTTGTTTGAAATCGAGGAGGGAATAATAAATGATGCGCTGCATCTAAATGTGATTTCATATTTTCATATTTGTAGCGCGGTGACTATCAAGACTAATCATTTTGATTAACCTAGTTGTACTAACCTACACTTGAAATCAACTGGAAATTAGGTACAGACTTTGTTCTCAGCACTAACATGTTCTAATGCTACGCTGAAATGTTTTTCATGAGAGAAAAAAACAAACGAGCTCTATTGATACCCGTTGTAAAGTAAACCTAAACTTTAAGTATTAATTAACCAAGTTAAAAAGTTTCTAAACACAAGCAAAGCAACTCGGGTCTACATTAACATTTGCAGGTCAAAGCACAAACAGCATTTGTTTCTAAGTTTTTAATTCTTAATTTAATCAGAATAGGCAATGCGCATTAGGGCTCAGACAGACGGTAGGTATGATCGAGAAAGTAGAATTAAGGTCGGGTATAAATACATGAACCGAATAGTCGAGCGAACGGGTCCCACTCAATAATGCACAGGGATAACCTGACACTATTTTAATATCCAGTCAGTTTCGGGTCTCTCTGTGTGTTTTCTAATAAAACAGAGAATAGCTGGATAATCCCAGTACGGCTTTATTTCGGTATACATTAAGTCTACGGATTCATAAAGGTCATCACACGTTTTGGTCCAAAAACGCTATACAAAAGAAAAATTCCGCAGTCCGACAGTGCCCTGCAGAATGTTTGTTGGATTACCGGGGTTGTATATTATATTTATCAGCCACGACAATAGAGTCATCAGCTACGAATTGTTTATTGAACATAAAATTATTTTGTTGGACGCAGCTCATTCATAAGAACTCAAACAACCCTACAGCATCACTTCAAGTGATTTAACGTTTCATCCCTTTCATTTCAATTGCCGATTTTTGCAAGTAGGTGACAGAACACGTCAGTTTCCAAACCGATGCTGCGTGGCTGCAACATTGTTTTCCCGGATCATAAGTTTTGTACGGATCCCTCGGTGCGGAATATTGTCTCGCACTCCACTGGTTTTTGCAATCCTAAGGTCTCTTGGTTCTTGTAATATGGAAAAAGGAAAGGTCTGCTTCAATAAGACCCTTTTTAATTGAAGATTGTTATCATTATCTTAATTGGGCTGTTATCTTTAACGAACGTTTCTTTCAAATAAATAAAGAAAATTGTTACAGCGCCACCACTGGACATTTCAATTCGAGTCGAAAATTTTTACTTTTTCAATTATTTAATCCCTTCATTGTGAGGTTACAATGATGTAATCGAATATTAACGCATTTAATTCAATATTTTTAATCTTTGTAAATTATCGGAATTACAGTTAATTCAGTTTTTCTTTATTTTTATAATACTCCATTCTTCTATACATCTGCAGTTTTTTTATAAATCGAAGAATGTCAGATAGAAGCATTTTTATTTAAATATTAAAAAAAAAGGTTATACCGTCTCTAAACCGTTTTCCTCCAGTTTGAAAATCGAAAATGGTGTGTTAAAACATTATTGATTTAAAATTGGTTTTGCACTAACAGGTTGAATATTAATATACAAATTACAGGACTATTGTATATAATTTAATTATTATAGAAATGAATACAACTCCATCATCATGCAAAATAGGGTTAGAAGGGCTTCTCTTCAAGCTATTTTTTTAGGCTCACCCCTTCTCCAACAACCCTTCCCTACCACTCAAAGTGATAATTGTTTAGATATCATGGGTCTTAATCAACGGGTACATTCGAATGCAAATTCCCGTCTCAAGATATTCGGTCTCCATTCACTCGGCACAAGTTCGAGATAAGATTCGACTGTAGTTGGGAAATAATATGCGGCACCGCCCTCATTACCAACGGGATCAAAGCGTTAGATGGTAGATAACACAGTAGATTAGCTCATAGTTTTGTACGTATTATGTCAGTTTTATTATGAAAATGTAATGTTCTAATATTCATTAAACATCTTGCACCACCGCATCTACTTTTCTTCTGCTGAAGGTTGTTTGAAAGACACCCCCTGATACACCCGTTGCATTCGTTTTTATGAAAAAGGCATAAAAACGAATGCAACGTTAAAGGACAGTTTAAGGAGCAATTGACATGCTATGTCACTTACTCGCAAATAGTGGCAGCAACAAAAATGAGAGAGAGTAAGCAAACAAATGGTTGTTGTTAAAGCGAAATAATTGTACGTCCTAAATCTTTGTCTGAATTTAACAGTTTTCTTTGTACCATAAACTCAACTTATCTTATCTTGATTCAGATGACTTCAATTGGAGTACCCAAAGATATTTAATGTTCTTTGTGCATAATGTGTTACAGATAAATAAGCAGAAATGCCAGGCCAAAAAATTGAGCAATTTGGCGGTAGTTATTGTTTTCACTCTACTTGTTACTGTAGCTGAGCTTTTGTCACGACTATTGATTTATAATATTTCATCCGAAACATAATGAGGATCAAAAACTGAAGATAACTCTAAATAGGTACACTATTGTCTTATCATTTTCCTTGACGATATCTGAAAACGTCTCTCAGATTAATTTAAGGAGTAGGATTATTCGAGCATAGTATTTCGTGTCGAAACTTTTCACAAAGAATGTTTTAATAGCGGGGCTTTGTGCCCTCAGACCAGCCCTGTTAGCTTAGGATTCCTCAATCTCTTTCAACTTCTAAGACGATAAAACATTATTGGTACCGCTTGGACTATTGGTAGCTTCGAACTAAACTTTGCAGTACTTACTTAATACCAATAAAAGTTTAGGATAATTTCCTCTAGATAATTTTAATTGGAATGCTGGTAATTAAGTTCGATAAAAGCTAAAGTACCGATATGTGTGATAATATGTGTCCTGAAAGTTTATGTATCTACCTTTGTAGAGTTTTGATTTGATTCGCATGAATAGACGATCAAACTATATGTCAGAAAAAAGAAAAAAAAACTTTGTTTAAGTGTTTTTTTACGAGCAATCTCGAAAGTCAATGAAACATTTAAAAAAAATAGTAAAAACGCAAAAATATAGTAAAATAAATAAACTCGAGCACTCACTGGTTTGGATGTTAATTCTATAGAAGCCTTTTTTCAGTGTCCGCTAAAACTTTGCCACAGAATACGGTTGTTTGACGAATCATTGATACCTCTATGCATTTTTTGCTAAATAACATGTCTGTTCAAGCCACTTTGAAATTCCTCAAAACAAGGAAAAATCAGGAATCCCTACTTTCATCTGTCCTTATATGCCTAAAGGCATCAAGTCAGGAAAATGATTTAAGGAAACTGCCCATATATTTTACGGTTGATTTACGGCTCTTACGTGGAGTATTTCTTTTCTCTCAAACTACCTACCAATCCTTTTCCCCTACCCTCTTAACCTTTGAAGTAAGTAGTTATGTTTATCCCTTTAGAAAATAATCTTGTCATACATCATTATTAAAAGAATCTTTGGATATCCTCTACACACTCAAATAAAATAAACTTGTACTAATAGGTAGGAACACGTCCAGCGTATCCTGGTAGTTAAAAATGACCCTTAATGCATTGATGTTAGGTCATACGAACTCACAAACTGTATGCGTTTCTCCTATGGCCTTCTGTATTGTGATACTATCACTGAAAAACTTTTTTTTTTCTAATAACTTGACAACTAAGTTAGGGATACCCAGTGCTCTGCAGTGGGAAGTACAAAAACGGTTAAAAAAAATTTAATTAAAAAAATATTATTGCATTTGAAATTGTCATAGAATTACATGCGAATGGAAACTCTATTTGAGCATGAATTGACATTTGGATGACGGTGTAGGTATAGGTTCACTGGACATTATTTCACACAGACACCTAGTCCCAAATTAAGCAAAGCTTATAAGCCAGTATACTAAAAAAGAGTAGTGAAGGTTTAAAATACCTCTTCCTAGAATACGAAAATAGGTCACGTCGACTCAGCGAAACGCGAACGATTCTTAATTTTAGGAGGGCCATTCAAATTCCCGGGCACTCGAGACAAGATTTTGAGCTGGATTTCATGGACGGCGTGCTTACACTCTCTACACATTTCCATCTTATTAAGTTATCAAATGTTACTCAAAAAGGTCCTTGGGAACTCTTTCATCTTTCAATATTATTAAAAGTCTCAAAAGTTAGTGAAAATTTCAATGAATTGAAGTTTTCAATGAATCGTCCGAAATTCTCCAGACGTTTAAAATATTTAAACGCAGTGTTGCTACCAATACCTGCTGCAAATGTAAAAATACATTTTTGGGACTAAAAAGTTTTGGTAGGTTTTTCATTATTTGTAAATAAAATGCTTATAAAATACAACGAAATGCTTTGAAGAAAATTCAATTTGCTTTATCACTCATAAATACTCACTATACCCAAAACTTTCTGCGGAAAAAGATTTATTATATCATTATTCCTAAAGCGCACAATTTCGTCAGTTGGGTTGACGGGACCAACGGTCATGTGAAGCATATTATTACTAAATTTTTTGCTGTTGCTAAATAGTTCACAATTTTGTTTAACTTGAGATAGAAAAACGGAAAAACAAATAAGCTACGTCTGGGTGGTTTCATCTATTCAAGCAAAGTCGAGATAACACAGAAGTCGTACCGTTAACGTCTTTGTCCTTACGGGTTAGGCAAAGACCTCATGAGGTCTTCGTTCAAGGATCGTTACTTATAATAACAAACATTATTCGGTTTAAAGCGCTAATGGCATTATAGTTGAAATTCATCTATCAAAGTAACAAAATGTTCAATGCTAATTCCGCAGATTGACAGATTATTTACAAACACACTCATCTACATATTTCTGGTACGTACTTTCAGTTAACCTAGAATGTCGGAAGTGCGGAAGGTCACGCACTGTAAACAATCAATGGCATTATCATTGCTTGCATTCTAGGAGAATCTAAACACATGCGCGATGACGAATCCAAACATAAACTATCACCAGCTGCTGGCAGTTTTCAGATCGCTCATCTTCCGTAGGGCTGTCGATCATTACCTTGCTATGGTGCCCGTTGATTGGCCGGACCAGTTTATCAACTTTTATTACGCCGACAACGTTTTGTCGATATTATTATAACAGAATCGATATTTTATTGATTCAAAAGTAGCAAAAGATTATTGAACATCAGAATCGATTGAACTTTTCGGTATCCAACAATCCTCAAAAAGCGTTGACGAGAACACGGTCCAGCGCTTGTGATAGCTATGGTTCAGGGACTAGACTAAACTCTCATAGCAACAATAGGAATGGTTGCTATTCTAATATTCTAAAAATTTAAATTCAACGAACTACAAACTCGAATCTACTTCTGTTTGATTGCAATTGCTGAATAAACATAAACATCTTTTGGTGTAATTATGTGAGATCCCGTGTAACTTCGTAAATGTCGTATACTTTTGAATTCTCGTCACTCTTCTCATCATTTTTCCTTCCGGTCGGCAACCCTATTCAAAACATTAAATGCGATATAAATTCTGCTCTTCTAAGCGTTCGTCTGCCATGTCTCAAATGTTATTTAGATTGTCACTGCCAGCAAGCATGCAAGCTGCGGTTATTAATTTCACTTCCATATAATTCCATGTGCGGCGTGCTCCAGACTAGGTAATGAGAAATCAAATTGCATTTGGAGTTAAGATACAAAAAAAATGTGTTTGGTATCATTGTAAAATGAGATCAATATTGATTAGTACTGCTAGGCCTACTAGGGCGGTTTGGTTTCGTCACATTATGTTTGAATAATCGTGCATCTATCTATTTATTTTATTTTTATTTTAGTATTTAAGTCTATCATTTAGTGTATTTTTGTTTGGTTTTCTCGTAGATTTTTTCGTCGATAAAACTAATTCAAACTTTTGGATTGATTTGGTCTTAAAAAATATGTTTTGATGTCCACCAGCCCACATCTTCAGTAAACAATACCATGAATATTTAGTCTAGTTTAGTACCTGACTCTACTTGAATAAAGATTATTTGAATTGATAATATTGTGCGCTAGTGTTTGTTTATGTTTCTTCTTAACATTACTGTTTGACATTGTAGTACACAAAATAGTTTTCAAGTAAATGATCTCAAGCCTACAATTATCTAAAAAGTGATTACCTGCTTTTAAGATTTGGAATATTAAGCTTCGAAGAGGCAACAGATTACAGAAACTGTTCTAAATACCAAATGTTGACGTCACACTTCCCAATATTATTTATATTGTCATATTGCCAGCATAAAATTGCACGCTTCGGCTATGAATATGAAGACATTCACATTCTAATATATTTCAGATGCCGACGCTCCATCCAAATTGTGGTACTTTTTCATACAGATGTTGTGGTGAGTCACGAACGTATTTGTAAGTCATTGACACTTCTAAATTGGTTCGTAAATGGTTATTGTTGTTATTGTGAGAATATTTTTCTTTTGTTTTGCAATATTTTGCCTAAGAATAATACAACGGTTTTACTTAAACGACAACTATCTACAAGTGATATTTGAAATGAACATTGCATTAATGCTAACCTTACGAGTACCTGAGGAGAACGTCGTGGCCCAGTGGTTAAATATTCTGGCTCGGGCGGGACACGGTGGTCCTAAGTGCAAGATTAGCCAGATACCTACTTTGTGTTCATTGTACAATTTGTGGCTGTCTCTGCGGTGATGGAAAAAGCCAGTAAAGTACCCAAGCAACCCGGGAAACGGAGGTAGGCTCGCCCCTTACGACGTTGGGTTCAAATGCCCTCGGCGAAAATTGGGCTTCTAAATGTTCCGTTCCGTTCACAATGTAGGCAACAATCAGTGTCTCTAACTACCTCGTTTAGGATTATGGTCGTGAGGGTATGCTAATCTTACATATGTCTTTTGGAGACGTTATGAAAGAGGTTCCAGTGATATTCCAGAATCCCAAGCTAACCCTACTTTAGTCTATCGCTCCATGAGTGGAGACAAAGCTCCGGCGACGATCAATGTAGCTTCGATAAGTACCGAGGTGGTTTCACCGTCACGTCCTGTGGACTCGGGTACGTCATTCAACAAGCCATAAACTCGAATACTACCAAAAATAGCAAATATTATGGCCAATGCTTAAGACTAGAATGGAGCTCATGTATCGAAAAAGAAACACAGGTGCTAAGACAATAGGGAATATGCACAAATAAATTTTGCATTTTTGGTCAGTCATGAAACGATGGATGCCATCATAAAAAAATATAAAAAAGAACAGTGCATATTCCCTATTGTGTATCGCAAAGTTCTACATGGCACTAAACGTCTTAATATAGTAAAACTAAACTTAGTCCACCAGGTGGACTAAGCAAATCAGCGTCATGATAAAAGTTTATCCTACGTACGCCGATTCGCCAATAGTGCTGGGTAGCGATTCACAACCGAGTTATCGAACGATTCAATATCCCCTGAAACGATGACATGTCTACCCCTATATGGGTCATGACTCACTTTTATACTCAGTAGCATATAGCATACGACCTATGATTATTACTAATTGTTGTTTGATATCCTTGACCTTGTCCTTGTGTTGTCCTTGTCAATATATGTATATTATAGTAATTCATGTAAATTACTATAAATGCTTTAACCTGAACCAATAGATTAGCTAGAAACTGCTATTAAGCTATGACAATTCCATAAAAAAACTCTATTTCACAACTGACTAATATCTCAGACCTTATGGAACATTAAGAAAAAAACTTTATAGACAATTTTTTTATTTTTATAAATGGAACTGATTAAAATAATTGAAAATATCCAGTAATTCTGGAGTTATTAGTGTTTGGACGAACCCGGCTTTGTTTTACATATTTATAAAACTATCCGCTATTTGTAATTCTGAGTAATGTCACCTTTCACAGCCAATGATTTTGTCATTTTAATATCACTAGCGGCCGCCCGCAAAAATGATAATAATATATCTTTATAAATTGTAATCTATGTGCCATTTAGATGCATACGCAAAATTATTGTAAAGTTCCATTAAAATCCATCCAGTAGTTACGTGAAAGAGCGGCACATCTACACATACAAATTAGTAGGATTGTTCACAACAGTATTTGATGACATCCCCGGTCCGCACTGTTACACGTTTTACACAATCCCCTTTTTTCTCATTTTTGTCAATAACAATCTATACAATGGGTTTGACACAATCGCATTCAATCCTGTCCGCATTGTGCAGAATGTTAATTTTGACGAAATCCGCGTCTACAACATCACAAATATAACTTACTCTATGGTTCACATTAAGAACAACGTTCTAATGTCGACATTGGCCGAATACTAGGTAGAGATAGTGTAAGCTGAAATGACGCGCCCCTCTTCCGTATCTACCTACGTACCCAAGAGTGCTTGCTTGTATGTGTAGATGCAAAGGAGCGGCGCGTCATTTCAGCTTAGACGATCTCTACGTTCTATCTATGATGGAGAACCAAGATCATCGACATCTCTCTGTATTCATACGTTCACCTCAGAATCGACAACGATTGGGGTGAGCTAGTACTTGAGTGGAGACCTTGTATCAGCAGACTTACGGAAAAAAGGTGCATTTCACAGAAGTGGATAAGGCACACAGGAGCGCATTAGGGGAAAGCTACGACTAGCAATAAAGTCGATGAGGATGTTGATGATCAAGTATTCTGTTGTTATACCTACTCTTGACGTCTTTTAATCATGCAGTAAAATAATGTATATCTTATTTTTTGTATAGGTAAGTATTCGAGGGTTTACACTTATCCACAATCTATACCAAGAGAAGATAGGTAGGTGGTTACATACAGTTAATGACAAATGCAAAACTTTGAAATCGCTTGCTGCCGACCATGCCCTATAGTAACTAAACGGAAAATATTTTGTGTAGGCACCAGAACGAACAATAGCCAATCTCACGAGGCCTACTTCGCCACACGATTTACGAAGTTACTTGAAACTTTGGAGGGTCAAAAAGCGAATAACAACGAATGTGACGGCAAAATTTCTTACGTATTCTACAATTAAATACAGTGCTAAAATTACCAGAAAAACCTCACAAAATTATACTACGGATAGATACTATGAACTCGATAAGGGCTCCAGGTCCTCCCACTGACCTACAACAACTTAGCTTAAAAAGCTAATTTGCTTTAACTCAGGAATAGTGGTTTGGCATCCGATGTGAGTAGCCACATGTCTACATAACCACAAAACGTCTGTAAAACTTCAATTCTCTAATTACTTTGTCCGAAGAAAGTTTGCCACACTGAAAGCGCCGCTAGCCGCTCAACTCGTCCAAAATTCTTTACTTTTAAAGCTATGAACCTCCCTCATAATATTTTCATTCGCGACAGCTGCTGAATAAAGGACCCCTTTTTAATATTCCATAAATTGAAAAGCTGAACTTTCTACCTAGCATATTTTAATATCGGGTAACTGGCGATGACTGTGCAAAATTTACATGGCTGACTATATAGTATTAAATAAATAATCATCATTTAAAATCAGGCATCTGGCTATTTGTATCGGTTTTTTATCCATTTTTATTATACATATTTATATTTTTATGCTCTTGCCATATTTTTTATTTTTGCAATAGAGCAAGGGGGAAATATTGGAGATGGGTAGTCTATCATGCCGTTGTCCGTACGTATCTAACTTAACCGCATTAAGGACAGAGTACTAAAATTATTCAGATGAACCTAATATCCGTCTCCGTCATCATAAATAGGTAAAAGCTTCCGAGAGAAAAGAATAATTATACATGAATGAAAAGGTCAATATTTTTTATTATTATCAGAAGTTTTATTAATAAGTTAAGTAACACAACAGTAAGGCTAGCCACAAAATGAAGTCGAATTGGTCTTACCCAAGCAAAACACAATACAGTACCTTTCAAACCTTCGGAGTTTCAATTAGAAAATTTAAATGCCTTTAGGTTTTTGTGAAACCGACACGATGTAAGTATGGATCCATTTCGGCTACTGTGTATATTACACACACATTAGTAACGCTTTTATTTAGCGCTTTGTTGAAATTCTTATAGAACTTATCAAAATGCCTCCAACTCGAAGCACTCTGCGAAAGGGGCCCAACCCGCAGTAGGTGGTCCGGTCACCCGGACCACAACTACCGAACTAATGAATAAATAAAAAGTCGTCAAATTAGCTACCGTTTAGTCTACATTTGACAGGTTCTGGGTTTGACACCACAGTCTGCTTGTGACAGATTCTACATTGGACAATATATCCAGCCTACACTTTTTTTAAAATCTATCATAAATTCCAAAGAATTTGATTTTAAAAGTGGGAGCCAATTGAGGTTATTCATGTCCATACTCGTAAGTTCTCCTGAGAAATTCATAACGTATAAATAATCCATTAATTGTATTTATGGTCATGAGAAACATACAACTCTTTGTGTATCACGTTATCGTATTTTATTATAATTATTGTGATTTAATACAAATAATTTATATTTTTTATTGCTTAACAAATTATTTGTTAATGTTATGACTATAATAAACAGTAAATTGTTTTAATGGCTGTTAATGAAGCATACTTAATTGGCTTTGTTACATGGATCATAAATTATTCTTAACATTAAACTGGGTATAATAGTTTGGTTTGTTTTTTTTGTTAAGTACATCACCATTTGGTTTCAAACACCAAGAGCAATCGATCACAGGAGGTCAAAATTGTATTATTTTTTGCTGAATTTGAGGGTTATTTTACTTAATTTAATAAATTTATGACTGGATGGAGAATCCGGTAAGTTCCGCTTCAAGGAACAACTGTTCGTTTATTTACAATTGACGCTGATTATTATTATCTTAATTGTTTTTATGTATTGTATTAAGTAAATTTTGAAAATATCTGCTGCGATACTGTAATAGTAAATACCTATTTAATTAATTGAGAGTTGTGTATTACATACCTAGGCTTAAAAATAAATCGTAATGTGTTCATAAATAATATACATAATAATATCTATACCACCCACGGAGTTTGCTAGATATTACAGATAATATACACATTTCTTGCATCCGTCTTATATTTACCAGTAGATGCAGCCAACTCAAAAATACCGTACATCGCAAACATCTTTTCGATGTTTACTGTACTAGATCCCATTGTTTACTCTTGTTCGTAACTATCACGATAACCGACTAGTCGTTCATCTTTTACGCAACATACATAGTACCAATAAACACACAGACCTACATATTCTTGTCCTTACTCCAGGAATACCTAAACTTTCTTATTTTTCATACTCAAACTTATTTTTTAAAATATTTACGAATGTTATCATTTTAATTCAGAACGTTAATATTCCGATGCGCGTAACGTTATCTTCTCCGCTGACCCATTTACGAGAAGAAAGCATGAATTAAATTGGGAACACGCAATTAAATTTACCAAACCGCACGTGAATTAAATTGTTTAACGCTACTTAACTCATTAGAGTAAAGAGCGGCTCATCCGTTCTTTATTTCGAACCTTTTTCTGTATTACTAAATGAAACTTACCTAGACCAATCCCCAATAAAAAAACAGACACCTTTTCACTCACAAAAATAGTAATGGATATGAGTACACAATGCACAGAGGTATCAATGGCTGGTTTCCAGCCACTGGCGCCGGTATACCGGGAGTCGCGCGAGGCACGCGGGGCTCTCGAGCGCCGGAGGTAAACTGCCGCGCGCGGGCGGCAAGGTGCAGGCTGGCATGCTCGGCCGCGCGCCCGCCCGCCCTAGCCGCGCTTGTCTCCGTACGCATTAGGCGTTTTAAGTCTTGAGGTAAGCTTGATAATAAAGGCTTTTGAAAAACGGTTTTGGTCAATGCGCGCTTTATGTTAGTTGATAGGCTAAATTATTATTTAGAATATTGTACTCCTTTGATGGTATTTGAACAATGGAACTTTATGTATCCCATTCTAGTGCATTTTGGATAAAAGCTCACCAAACAAATTATTAACAGAATTTAAATTATTTAGTATTCGTATTAATGGTATCTATCCATTAGGTTTCGAGGGGAAAATTAAATTAGCAAAATTGAATTTCAGCATACAATTTAATCAGTTCTCGGGTTATTTGTTATTATATTGGATAACAGATGCTCAAGATTATAGACATACCATAGCTTCTTTTAATAATTTGGTAAAGGTATTCAGTCAGTAACTTTCTGCAGGATTGAACGAACATTTATTCTTGTTTAATAAAATTACTTTTTAGCTCCATTCTAAACCTCGCGTCGTGCAAAAGCGGACTCAATATACTATTATACCTTTCTTTATAGGATGTATCCATCGATAAAGTATGTGTAAGGAGATATTGCTTAGCGTAGGTATTGAGAGTTATGTATCTAATATCTGATCAGTTCAATGGATCTCTTTGAATTGCGGATCTATTAGTTAAATGGAGGATACGAGTAAGTTCACCACCCCTTAGGCAGCTTATACATTGTCGAGCGACAGTAACTCAATAATCATGATAAAATAAATATCTACAGAAGTTCATTTTTTGATTTAAAAAAGATAGAGCGTAATGGCCAGAAACAGTGTATTTGTTAATAATTTCAGATAGACAAAACTATTCCGTTCGCGTTAAGAATGCAGTAATTTCATACTTGTCCTTTGATAAAACACGCCCCCTCACCAATCAAATTGTTCCTATTTATAAATCAAGTCCACAGTGACCAGTTGAACGTATACTTTCGAACGCTAAGGTTGTGGATCTGAACTCTTTGTGTGCGAAAGAATCAAATTTAAAAATCACTGTATTCTTAACGCGAACGGACTATAGAATCTGACGATTGCTCGAGATTAGATGATCTTGTTGTACCTAACAATGTCCTTGATATCAATTCAATTAAACCTGAGCATTGAGTATGTTCTCTTTTAAATGAGAACGTTCAACGTGTATCATCTTTACATATAATATATTTTGACGCGTGTGTCTTTACTTCTGCGCGGGTGAGCAAAACACGGCCGACGTTGATTGAATTATTTATATACTCTCAATGTTCGAAGCGAACAATTTATTTACACTGTGGCATCGAAACTTTTTCTATTACAAACCTTATTATTGAACATTCGCTTTTTGTGTAAATCTCCTCCATTTAACTTTCCCTAAGTACACTGTATTTCAATTTCCTGAGGTTCTTCAGGAGCTTTGTTGATTAAAATTGATTGTGCTTATTGGTAGCAACTCTTATACGTACTAAGAACATAACTTTTAGCATCAGGTAACTTTTAGCTGTAGTAAGATTGGGTATAAAAAAAAACCCTCTAGTGGATTTTTCGCAACATGTAAACTAGTTTAACACCTAGATCCCATTGCTGCGCAAAGGCCTCCTCTTAACTCTTCCACTGATCCTCGTCTTCAGTCAAGGCCTGTCAATTTTTTTGAGTTATTTACGAGGTCATCACACCAACGTTTTTAGAGCTTTTTCTACAGCGATATGTGTCTTTAGGGAGCCATAAGGTGGTGATTCTGTCAAAACATTCAGCGCTAACAAAAACATAACATACGAGGTTTCAAAATTGTATCTCCGAAGGACATTTCTCATGCAGATACAGTGGTAAACTTTCTACAGTCCCTATGTTTTAATTTTAAAAAGTCTGTTGTTTAACATTGCCTCTGTTAAATACCATAAAAAAAAACCCATAAAAAGATTTGTTAGGAATTCTACGTCCAACATTATTATTATTAAATAGCTTTTAGGTTCCAACTCCCACAGATAGTTAAATAACAATAATATTTGAGAAGGTAAAAAATGAGAACTATAACATTGAGTGAAAACCACCATGCACAATACACCACCATCACACCATAGCATGACACCATAGGTAACTTATTTCATCAAAGGTTAAACTTATTACCGACTTACTTTTTAAGACTCCTTATCTTTATTTTATTCGCGATGGCTACAAAGTTTTCTCTATCTGCGTTCTTTTGTACTTCTTGTCTTTGTCTGCATAAAACTTTTTTCATTTCATGACTTCCACTCGGTACCTCAGTAAAGCGATCTTAGGAGGTCTCCTATCTAGAGATATTTTACTCATTTCTAATAATAATTTATAAAGTATTATCTGATAACTTGCTGGTTTTTCATGCATGATATTTGTAATCAAGCAAAGTTGATTATGAACAGTTTCTTCATCTTGGCCTCGATGCATCCACCTAACTGGAGAGACAGGCCACACCCACATAGGCCAGGCTCGGTTTATGGCTGGTTGGGCCTTCTGAGAGTCTGCCACGGCCACGACTTGCCATGGCTTACTTGCCAGAGCTTTCCACTCTGTATAGGGTAAGGACCCAGGTTGGCAGATGCAGGGAGAGTGCAGGTAGGGTTACACAGATGGTGACAATGCGTGCGAGTGTGGTGCCTCCCCACAAACTATGGATCCCCTCAGATCATGCCCCTCGTATCTGGACAACTGTACGCGTGAGGAACTTATGTGTGCCAACAACCATGCCGTTAGGGTGGCGGAGTAATGGTCAAAAAGGACCATCGACACGATAAGAAGAAGAAAACCGGAGAGCTACTGCGTTTGCCAAGATGCAGTCTGCGCTAATGTAAAAGACGAGAGCGGTCCCCCATACGCCTGGTCTGACCAGATCCGATCGAGACAGCCGTTTGTGCTTCGGTTCGTGTTGCCGAAGGCAGGAAGGGGTGGCAAAAATTATGAATAGGAGTCAAGACATTCAGCATTGAGGATATTATGACGCAAAAAGGAGGATCCTAACCATAATTGTTACTACAGCTTATTCCAGCTTAATATCATTTCAACTTGATAACTTTATTTTGAAAACCATTTTAATGATCTTGGTGTGCTAACACCTTCTCTTCTACAAAACTAAAGTGGTCTCGCTGGTAGCATGTTGTGTGGTCTAGGGTCCTTTTTGGTTTTCTAAAAATACCTACGAAGTGCCCCACCTCCATGGGCGGGAGAGATCAAAGGACATCATTGCGCAGTAAACTTGCGAATTTGCATGAGTTCCACGCAAGCTTCCAGAGAGGTTTTAAATTAAACATCGCGAGTACGAAAATTTTCACTTAACTTTTCACATCATTACTTAAATTATTTGTTTTAATATACACATAAATATTTTTTGTTTTACATCAAATTATTTTGTGTCCACGCATATATTGGTTATGCAATTGTTTGTAATTTGTGTCTCATGATGACATAATTGGCGCAGCGAAGTTACTTTATCGCGTGTTTGTTGAATTATTAGTAGTAATGCTAACAAGCACGCATAAAGTAACATCAAAGGAGTGTTATTCAAGGGACATTCAAATGGTTTTGGTGGAAGGGTAGCTTCTTTTTATCCTTTATTGTTAAGAAAAATCAATGTACTTATGCAGTTGTATTTTTTTCCGGACCAGTCTCGAAACTTCTTGAGCACTCTATTTCTTTCAAATTTGATATTTTATAGTTACTCCATGCCCTTTTAAAAGTGCCAAAATATCGGAAACTCGAAACAAATAAGATACAGAGACGATCACATTAATCTTTTTAAAACCACTCCAAAATACATTTTAGATTGAGCCCCCCAAATCTGGTTGATGAATCAAATTCAACCCCAGACCCACGACTGACATTGCCGTAGCGAAAATCATGGGGGTTGCCAAGATAAATTAACTTGAATTCATTTTGAATCCGTTACGACGATTTTTCACAAAGTAAAACGGTTTTGTTGTGCCTAAAAGATCGATTTTTTTTATTTATTTATTTAATATTTAATGCACAAAAAAATTATACAAAAGGCAGACTTAATGCTAAAAGCATTCTCTACCAGTCAACCATCGGGCGAGACAGAGATGGTGTTGGCGGTGCAAAATTCTAATTTAGTAAATAATTATTTAGATAATATTTTTTCTGTGTAACCTATTTTTTTTGTGTAGTTATTTTAACATAGCTTTTACGATGAGCTTCCACTTTGAATGATTGATTGCTCCACTAGCTTGGCAGGTTATCCAGTTTGCGAACAATAGTCGGCATAAAAATATTTTTATTACTCTATATAATAGCAAACGCGGGCTGAATACTAGCTTTCCTCGGATTATGCACTTATGAATAAAGTATAAAACTCGCGTGTTGTGCGACTAAAACTGGCACATATTCCTTTGTCTGAGTTCTCGTTGCTTTTACCTCAATATTATAATAGCGTTTTTATCTACGAGTATATTAACATTGTTAGTACTCTTTTATAATTGGTATTCAAAAAGGGTTCTACACTTAAGGAAACAGGGGTTTTCCCTAACCCTTGAAGCAGAATGGGTAGAGATCCTGTCTAAAGCGCGAAAAGTTTTGGTTTTGTAATCCACTCAGAGAAAAAAATGCAAAATATATTTCGGAATTGTAAAAACCACTTGTTTTACTGTAATAATGTTTCCTCGTAGTAGCAAATAATAATGCTTTGAAGAATATTAAAATTAATAACTCACACATCATCATCATCAGCAGCCATATAATGTCCACTGCTGAACATAGGCCTCCCCCATAGATTTCCATAATTTACACAAGTGGAATGATATAGGTATCTAATACCTCCCTCATGGAACATGGTCTTACGAAAACTAAGCTAACTCTATGGTTTTAATCTCAAAACTTGAAATTGTAGTTTCACGGAGAGATGATGTAGACGCAACACGTCGAAACTTCAATTTCAAATACATGACGGCGATTGAACCCGCGTCAGTTGCAGCCTATCGCTTGTTTGACGACGCGAGCCAGCCGGCCAAAGCTATCAAATTGACTTGTTGAGTGGCTATTCACTTTGGAAATCAGAGAAGCAAATACGCAAATACAAATACACACGCTTTATTTGCGCTAGTTCACTATATCATGAAAAAAGACAATTAACTAACCGCTTTACAAAATTGTTTAGTAGGAATTCATCTTTTTGTTATTGGCTACACAGAATAAACAGACTTGGACTGGGTTATTAAGATTTTGCACCTACAAAAACCTGCCCTACTCCTCTCTTCTCTGTTTTTGACTCGGCAAAAACAACAACAATTCATTTCAACGTAAACAAAGTTGCAATAACTTAAATAGTTCAGCTGTCCTTCATTTTTTCAGTGCGACTCGGTTGCCCGCACACTTTTGACACACAAGTCGATCAATATATTTTTCATCCACTCAGAAATATCTTAAACTACTAGCCGTAAAGCTCGAATCCTTCACCACAACAAAAGCTTCGAGGATAAAAACTTTGCATCCACTTCAGCACCCTTGAATTATTTATTCGCAAAACTCTAAAGTTTGCCAGTCGCGAAAATACCTGTGCGTGTACGCGTATTTGAATATTTAAATTGCTAGATGTTTACCATTTTCGGAGACTGATGTTGGAATACGCTTTTTGACGATCAAGTTAGGAATACCATTTTTATGAATCAGCTATTGAACATTTCTGAGCCACATTTCACGTGTACACGGCTTTAAGGTTGCGCATATTCTGATCAACATTACTAAATAACTAGAAATAAGAATCTAATGAAATGGTATAAAGTGTTCTTTCTTTGTGTATAGATATTAAGGTAATAGCGCCAAAAAGTCATTATTTATTTTATTTCAATGTTTTAGGCGATAATCGTGGACATCATAGTAATTTACAAAAACGAAAGAGCAGTGTACAAAAAAACATTCGTTCTTATAAAAATCTACCTTCTGTGAAAAGCGTACTGTTGATAAGTTGAGTTTTTGAAGGTATTATAACATATTACTATTTTTTCTTGTGAAATGTAGTTAAGTATGAGACGCTCTCTCTATAATGTTTTGCGTAGCCCCTGCGTGATAAACGAAAACGATGCTAAACAGTGCATTAATAAAACTCTTGAAAAGGTATTCAAGTCCAAGCAAATAAATAAACAAGATTATCTTCCAATTGCTTGTAAATTAGTTTAGAAGAGCGTCATTAAAACTCCGCAAAAACCTTAACATAACTTAAAGGTCTGAATCAGAAGTCTAGCCATTTCCCCTCACTCCATGCAGTTAGATAATCCATGTACACACATACCTACAATCAGGCTC
Source organism: Udea ferrugalis (assembly GCA_950022985.1). Classification (NCBI taxonomy): domain Eukaryota; kingdom Metazoa; phylum Arthropoda; class Insecta; order Lepidoptera; family Crambidae; genus Udea; species Udea ferrugalis. Next base: position 5,563,774 of record OX465521.1, read on the forward strand.
AAAGTTCTGTCGCAGTCGCGAGCGTTCGTTAACATTAACGAGGCCCGAAACAACTCCACTCCAATCACTCCGAATGTCTCGTCGGCGCTCCGACAGTCGACTCAAGATAACTGGATTAGATACGATACAGTACAACAGCGATACACTTGGAAAAGGTAAAGTTACTTCTTATATTTTGTTCTCGTGTTGAGTTTATGACAGTATGAAGGTGCTCTTAAGTTATGTTACTCAGAAATGGGCCAGGCGATTGTCTTTCATTTGTGGACGATTGAAATGAATAGAACATAATAAAGGGTACAGTAAAACCTTCGAACCGTAAGTGCAGAGTTTCATCACACAGGTGTTTTAAGTCCGTTGGTTAAGAGATCTTTTGGTACCTAATTAGGTGCCAAAAATAGGTAATTTGCTGCTTATTGTTACGTTAGGACTTTACGTTTTAAATGGTTTTTTTAACTTAAAGAACTTGCATGCAGGTGCAATGAAAAATTAGCTATTCTTTTCATGGGTGATTTTAAAGTGTGCGATGGTCACACCTTTTACATTTGCAGGTGTAACCAATATACTTACCTTGGCATATTGTTAAACCCGGTAGGTAACTGAAGCTCAACATTTGCCGTGTTTGGGTTATTAGCTTTTGGCGACTTACATTACGTGATTGGCCATGAGTTAGTCGACTAAAACGTATGCCATTTGACAACTACACACATCAAAAGTGTCTAGGGATGTCTCACGCATTTTCATACAAAGTATAGCTATTTGGGAGGCTGTAAAAATTTAAATAATGATACCAACGTAGAAATTTTTAGAACACAGAAACTCCTATATCTGCCCTTTCAGATTGTATAAAAAAAAATATTGTAGTAGCATTATTGTACAATCGTAAGGACGTTAAAAAAAGACAGATTTTTCTTTTAAAAGGTGTCAAAATTTTAGCAAAATCAAACGTTTTTTTTTGTAATATTCTTAACCTTTATCTTATGCCACTGTCCTCGCGTTATTCTGAGATAATGCTCAACTTGTAAACCAACTTAACTTTATGAAATATTTGAAAAATGATATCCCTATGATATCCCTAGACACTTTTGATGTGTGTAACTCGTTGGCCGTTGCGCTTATAGTAAACAAACCATTTTCTATTCGTGTCTTATAAATACCAGAACAATTCCCCAAGCCATTCGTTAAAAGTTCTGTCCTTATCAGATAGTTGTGTGGTGAAACTTTTTCTTTTTTGCTACTTGTTTTTCTTTGTGAATCTTATTCTTAATGGTTTTCCGATGTGCCTGTTTTTTGTTGAGAATACGTAATGTTTTTTTAATAATAATAGCTGTGTAGCTTCGTCCGCAAGAGTCTGTCGCCGTTAGTATTTTATTTATTGAATGTAACGTGTTGAAAAAACATTAATATTTTTCGGTACAAAAAATAATCAGTCATTCCTAACTAAGCATACTTATGCAGACCTTTTTACGGGTTCGCGTACCTCCTTAAGAAAGTACTTGATTATTTTTGCTATATGAAACTTATGCTATATGATTTTTTATGGTCGTATCGCGTTGCAAAATAGACTAGGTCTTCACAAAAAAGCCCTTTTCATTTTAAACATGCTAATGCAGGACAACCGATTCCCTGCATGAAGTTCTTTATACCTCTTTTTAATATTTTTTTAAGATAAACCAGACTAAGTAATAAAGACAATCAAGACGATACAGAAGTGTCAATTCAGGAACTAAGATGATTTGCATGAAATATTTTAAAAGTGTGTTATCGTTCTACAAAATTAAAACAATCATTTAAAATGATAATTTTGTTTGTAAAAGGTAGATTCAGATTTCTTGTAAGGGGTAAATGTTATCAAATAACTCCCGATCCGTCTTTTTCTGACTTGCGGAAGTCTCTCACATCCAATCGTAAACTAAAAAGTGCTAAAGATAGAAATTTGACAACAAATGGGTGTGAGAAACTTCCGCAAGTCTGATAGATAAGTTAGATAAAGATAAAGATAAATTACTATCATTGTTGTGAATTGGTGTTTTGCCACTCCTAAATTCGCCTATTTTCACGTCTGCCCAGTTTGCTGGATCCGTACTCAAACCGCGTCCGCTGTTGGCTTCTTTTCAACCTTTTACCTTTTTGTTGCCTACATAAAATCTAAACCCATTATCCTGCACTACTAGGGAGACCACATTTTTCTAAGGTGCACGTCGACGACGACCATAAATTTATTCTTAATGGTACTGCTAATAGGTAACTAATTGGTGCCAAACTGATTGGTTGTTCATGTGAGTGTTAGTGGCAATTCTTAGTTCAAAGTTTCTAAAGTCGTCATCATTATTATTTTTAAAACATTAAAAACGGGATTGCTACCATGTACCTGCTCAGAGCCTATTTTGTCAAGGGTAACTATTCAGTGGTTTTCATGGAAAGTTATTCATTCTTACAAAGTCAATCAATTTCAATTATTTTACAACATAAGAAAAGCTACTTCAAATAATTTGTGACAGAACTTTAATTGTGAAGTTACTAACAACTTACCTTTTCAATGTTTGCAAGTACCTTACAAAATATAGATAAAAATGAGCAGTTATAAATTAAGTAGGGTGACCGGACCATTGGACCGTTTAATATAAAAAGTGCGGGTGAAAAATTTCCGTTGGTTAAAAAAACAGTTTGTTCAGATTTTGACAGCCAACAATTCAGAGTTTCGTTTACATGGCCGTTGATCTTTAAAATATATTACTACATAATATCCTTTACTTGATACTCAAGACGAGTAAAGGATATTATGTAGTAATATTTTGAAATGGCAAACCAATCGATAAAACCCTGAGTCTCTAACCTCAAACCTGCATTTTACATTTATTTTACGATCTGAACCCGTTTTTAGTACCCGATTTGTCCGGTATTGAACAAGAATGATGGCAACACTGGCTAACGTCCGCCGTTCGCTTGTGGCTGAAATACTGAAAAGGCTTACCCCCTTATTCATAAAAACTTAAACAGCTCTTATAGAACACGATAACTATTGTATCGCTTTGTCACTGTCATTCTTGTTGCTGCGGCCATTTGCGAGTAAGTGACAGAACACTTCAATAGCTTAAACAATGCGTTAGCGTTGCGTTCGTTTTTATGAATAAGGGGGTTAGTGTGCGTAAAGCTCTCGGACTGCTGCGTAGAGTAACCAGACATTGTAGATACGATTTGTACATTCAATTAATATTAACTGCCTATTGGCAGTTGCCTATTGGCAAAACTAAATACAGAAAACGTTTCATCACGCTTGCAGGTTACCGGACGTGGTGTGACGTATCTAATAGTCTTCTTGATTGCATGTTTTTTGACAGTTGCGCGCCTTGTCCAACTGCCTTCCTCTCGCCTATTCACTCTTCCCAACCCACTGATGGCAAAGTTTAGTAAAAGCAAGAGGTTTTTACAGCGGAAGCACGTCCTGTCGCTCCAAGTGCACCTCTGTAACATTCGAGGCCTGCACTCAAATCTCGTTGCAGTCCACCACCACCTCGAGACTGATAAGCCTCACCTACTCTTTGTCACGGAGACGCAGATCAGGTGTCCATCAGACGCGGCGTACCTTAACTACCCAGGGTATACCCTGGAGCACAAATTTAAACAACGCTCTGGCGTGTGCGTGTATGCCCGCGATGACATCTGCTACCAGCGTCTCCGCAGCCTTGAGAGACCTGGATTTTCTGTCCTATGGGTTTTGGTGGACACAGGCGTGGAGAAAGTTCTCTATGCCTGTGTCTACCGGTCGCACAGCGGTGATCAGGAGACGACCAAACTTTTCGAGTACCTCGGTGCTGCGGCTGACATAGCCCTACATCGGTATCCGTCTGCGCAGTTAGTGTTTCTGGGGGATTTTAACGCCCACCATCGTGACTGGTTGTTCCCATACCAGAACACTGACCATGCTGGAAGAGAGGCGCTGAGATTCTCTCTGTCGCTAGATCTCACCCAGCTCGTAAAGGAAGCCACGCGAATACCTGATGTCTCTAGCCACACACCGAATTGCCTGGACCTTCTGCTGACTACAGATCCAGACCGCTACTATGTGTCGGTTGCCGCTCCTCTTGGCAGTTCTGACCATTGTCTGGTGAAGGCTGTGTCGAACTACTCCCCGCCTGATCCTAGCCCTAAGGGCACAAGGCGGATGTGGCGATACAAGTCGGCGGACTGGGACGAGATGCGGCATTTCTTTGCATCTTATCCTTGGCAGCAAGCTTGCTTCTCTTCTGGCGATGCATCGGAATGCGCTGACGCTATTTCAGAGGTGATTTGTCGGGCTATGGAGTATTTCATTCCATTTTCCGACGTATCCCTCGATAGCCGAGCTCCCCGGTGGTACAACACTGATTGCGCTGCCGCTGAGGCGGTTAAGCAATCGGCGTACCGAGCCTGGGCTGATGCTCGCGCGCATAAAGCATCCGACGTCAGCGTAAAGAAGAGAGCCTATAACGCTGCTGCCAAGTCCTGCAAAAAGGTACTCAGAAAGACTCGTTTCGACCGTGTGAGCCGTATTGGTGCCAAACTCGGCTCTTGCCCATCGGGTAGCAAGGCATTTTGGTCCTTGGCTAAGTCGGTCGAATCGAATTTTTGCCGCTCATCGCTACCACCGCTGATGAAGCCTGACGGATCTCTGGCCCACTCTGCGGAAGAGAAAGCAAATTTATTTGCTGCTCTTTTTGCAAGCCATTCGCGTCTTAGTGCTGGAAGCCAAACACCACCTATATTACCTCCATGCGGCTCAGTTTTGCCTGAGTTCCGCATCCGCCAGAAAGAGGTACTAAAAACGCTTCGCACTCTCGACGTGAATAAGGCCAGTGGTCCTGACGGGATCTCTGCAGTGGTCTTGCGGAATTGTGCGCCCGAGTTGTCTCCTGTACTGACACGCCTGTACCGCCTCTCTCTATCAACGGGACAAGTTCCGAAGTCTTGGAAGCTTGCCAACGTGCAACCTGTGCCCAAAAAGGCAGTCGAGCCGACCCTGGCAACTACAGACCAATTGCAATCACCTCTATACTTTGTAAAAGTATGGAACGTGTTATTAACAACCGGCTCCTGGCGTACCTTGAGGACAACAGTCTGCTTAGTGATCGACAGTACGGTTTTCGCCGAGAACGGTCAACTGGTGATCTTCTTGCGTACGCCACTCACTTGTGGGGCGAAGCCGTCGAGAATCACGGCGAGGCTCTTGCCGTCTCTCTCGACATCTCAAAGGCATTTGACAGGGTCTGGCACGATAGCCTTAAAAGCAAGCTACCGTCATACGGAATTCCCACCGCACTGTGTCACTGGATATCTGACTTCCTGAGTGAACGGTCAATAAGGGTAGTCATTGATGGCTGCTCTTCCGAACTATTGGCTATAAATGCCGGAGTTCCTCAGGGGTCTGTTCTCTCTGCAACATTATTCCTGCTGCACATCAACGATCTGCTGTGCCCAGGTATCTTCGGATACGCAGATGACAGCACCGTTACAGAGAGATACATGTCCAGCGCTCGCACTAGTCCGGCTGAGACTGAGTCCCTTAGAGAGGCCATGGTTGAGCGGATGAGCTCAACGTTAAAAGCAGTGTCCGACTGGGGCGAAGCTAACCTCGTTGAGTTTAACGCCAACAAAACTCAGGCGTGTCTATTCTCCGCCAAACGGAGTCCTTTAAATCTGACTCCTACTTTCCTGGATGCACCCATACCGATAACCAACCACCTCGAGCTCCTTGGTATGGATCTTTCATCTGACCTCAACTTCGGCAGTTCTATTGAGTCCAAAGCAAAAACCGCTGCTCAGAAACTTGGTATCCTCTTTAAGGTTAGGCGGTACTTCACACCGGAGCAACTCTTACAGTTGTATCAAGCACAAGTTCGGTCGTGTATGGAGTACTGCTGCCACCTTTGGGATGGCTCTGCCAAATACCAGCTGGATGCACTGGACTCAGTAGACCGAAGGGCCAGGAGACTGATAGGTGACGATATGCTAGTTGGAACCAAACTTCAGAGTTTGGAGCATCGGCGTAAAGTTGCCTGTCTATCGGTTTTTTATAAGGTGTATTTCGGACAGTGTGCGCAGGAACTTCATGACCTGATCCCACCCTCCACTTTCTACCACCGGACCACTAGACGCCGTGAGGGCTTTCACCCCCATGTGGTCGACTTTCCAGCGGTCCGAACTAAGCGGTTTGGTGCTTCCTTCCTGGTCCGCACCGCTAGGGAGTGGAACGCCCTCCCTGCGTCTGTGTTTCCGGATACATACAACCTTGGTGTCTTCAAGGCAAGAGTGAATAGGCATTTTCTGGGTAAGCGTGTTCCACCTTCGGCCTCGTCATCGCTTACCATCAGGTGAGTCTGAGGTCAAACGCAAACCCATTTTTAATAAAAAAAAAAAAAAAAAAGTTGCACACTGTTTTCTTTGTGGCAAGCACAAAACAGGTGATCTGTGGTGGCTAGCGAACAATAAATTAAAAGAAAGTGTGTGTCTACAAAAATGTTAAACTATTTTCACATGTTAGTAAAAGATGTCTTCTTATGCCCTTTTTATCAGCGGACGATATAGAACGCCTAACAGTACCTACTTATCTTAGCAATAAGCTATAATATCTACCAAGGACACTGTGCTTATTTAAAGTTACCTACAATTTGACAAAAGGTTTTGTGATCTGAATACTTACCAGTAAATAGAATCTGTGGATATCTGAGGTTGACGTAGAAAGTCACTGTTGATGATTATCATAAAAAATTTAAGGATTGCAGTTTGGGATATTTAAGTAAGTAAATATTCTTCATTACAATTAAATAACAATAATGGTCACAGATAAGATTAAGAACAAGTAAATGTACAATTTCGGCAGTTTTATCGCAAAAAGCGATCTGTTCCAAACAACCCACAGGTAGATAGGTAGGATAGGTAGATAGGTAGGTAAGAGGATATTTTTGGTTTGTAGCATCATACTTATGCCAAAATACCTATATGCGGTGCTATTAAAGGCTCACCCTGTGTACTCTAGCCTTACAAGTTTGTCCTACTAGAGGTTTAATCTTGGTCGCCTCTGACCCTTTTGTGGCCGCAGTTCGCTTTGTGAGCGTCACGCAAAGCGGCAGGTTTTTTTTCACTTTTTCCCCATACATTCTATTCTGTTTCCCGGCTTGCCTTCACTTGTGCTAGGCATTCATTATTTTGTCTAGTTGGAAAAAATGTAGTGCTGTTTTGAACAGAAGCTAAATAATAATCACTGGACATTATTGCCACAGCGCCTAGCCACAAACTTAATAAAGCTTGTGCTATGATATACTAGATAACGAATACCTAAATACTGATTGTTTTGAAAATGCATAGATCGCTACATGATATAAGTGACGAACTTACTACTTACTTCACTTACCTACTTGGTGATTTAGGAAGTGCAACATTATTCTGCTATTGTTATTTTCCAAAAAATCTACAAAATTTCTCAAAACTGTGTAAGTATTGACAACTACCCTAAGGTAATGTAAGAGAAGGTCATCAAACAAAACAACGAAATGAAGCAGATGGTTAATATTTTTATATTTCATTCTTGAAACGAATAAAAAACGGTCACAGCTTCGACCCAACTCATGCGCGTACGGTTTCGTAAATGTCTACTGCAAGTCGGTGTCAAGAACACTGACATCGCCTACGTCCTCTCACAAACCATAACAGGTGTTTTGATTCTTTTGCTTATTTAAATAAAACCGGTGTATGTACCAATTGGTTTTGTCGAATTGTTCAGCTGGGCGCGGTGAGCTTACGAAAAAGCAACTGATGCTCAAAAGAGTCTTGAGGCCGATTTAAAAAACTTATCGTTATCCAATTGGGTACTTAACTTTCGAAAAAAAATATTATTTGCATAGTCTGGGATAAAATTCAACTAAATCTGCGTTATTGTGAAATTTTAATTTTGATCATCATTTTATGTTTTATGGCCTTCCCCCAATGTAATGTTTATGGCATTGATATGAACATAAAAAGGGAGATACGACACCCGCATAACAAAAGTGGCCACCCAAAAGCAGGTTCAATGGACTTAATTTCAAGCCAATATGACAGCGACTTGTTTACGTGCACGTCATTCATACGTCAATGTCATGTGCCAGGGGGATGCAATGCAATGCAACATTTTAGATGATTCATATTATGAATCTAGATGATTCATCTAACTGACGTTTCATCTAGAGCGCGGTCCGTTTTGAGTCAAAAGTGATAATAGCGCGCTCACACGCGTCCCGAATTGATAAATTGTATGAGCGTGAGCGACGTGAGCGCGCTATGATCACTTTTGACTCAAAATGGACCGCGCTCTAGATGAAACGTCAGTTAGATGATTCATTTTATGAAACATCTAAAATGTTGCCTTTTTAGCCCCCCAGTTTTCGAATTCACGAAGTATGAAAATAACGTTTTTTCCTCTTTGTTTGTTTGAATCAATGCCTTCAGTAGAACATATTAACCGTTCACAGCCGAGATGTTTTTAGTAGTTACGATATTCTGAAGTGATTTTAGGAAATAGTACAGTATGTACTTTTGCAAGATTTACTAAACTGGAAACATGATGAATCTGGTAGACATACAACAGGCTACATTTTTACCAAGCTTCAAAGAAATAACGATCGCAGAGAATAAAACCAAAACAACGAAAAAGCCGCATTCCTATCCGAACGGTAGTAAGCTCACAAACTGATTGAAAATTCCACCGCAAAGTTTGTTTCTTTTTAAGAGTTGAGGTACATGCCTACAAACTAGGGTTCTTTTAAATTAATTGCGAGAAAATTGGCAGGCGAAGCTTCTGGAACATGAAAAGTTTGACGCTTTGAGAAACTTGACGATCAACGTCGCTTGAACTTTGATCGATTCATTTTTTAATCGTTAAGTGTTTTATAGAGCTATAATTTTTTTCTAATAAACCGATAAAGATATTTATATATTTTTGACTCGTTTATAAAAGGAGAGTGATTTGTGTCTTTTTACCTTGCAAAGTACCTACTAACAAAACTTTACATTTATACTGTTTTAACTAAAGGTGTAAAAGTGTAAAGTCCCTCACGTTAAACGATATTTGCCAAAATAATCAAGACTATCTCATACTGCGATATCCTTTTGTTGACTTCGTTTGGCTTTGTATTTCCAATAATGTAATATTTTAATCTGTACTTATGGATTTGCTGTTGGGTATCCGAATAAATAACTAAAAATATATACTACTAAAATAGATGTTTTTTTCATAATATGCATCTACTACTACTATCTTCTGCTTGGTGTCACGAATAAAAGTATACATAAATAAATGAATATGTTTTGTAATTTTTAAGACTATATCCATCAATCTCAATGAGTAACCAAAGGTAATATTTAAAAATTTAAATACTTTTTTGCACGAAAAATCCAATGGGTTATGTACGTCAAAACGTTCGTGCACTGACTTCCCTGCAGTCACAACCTACATACGATGCCATACTCATTTACATGCAATTCACAGTATAAGACCCGGCTGAAATTTTTCCTGCGTCACCATCGAAAAACATAAACCTTTTTATCGATGACGTGATCTAATTACTTCCGTCAAGTAGATTAAGTAGTGGATTACAACGACGTAGTTATTTATTCGTATATTCGTTTGCACTCCTAATAGGTATGCGCTTATGGTTTTCTATTAAACGGAGTAGTCAGAAGAATGCTGGTGAATGGAATAGTCAAATATCGTCGTGGCCTAGTGGTTAAACACTCTGGCTCGGAACCCGATGGTCCCGAGATCAAATCCGGCCGGAACACACCTACTTTGTGTTCATTGTAAAATTTGCGGCTAACTCTCCGGTGATGGGATGGGAAACACCGATATAAAACCCAAGCAACCCGGATAACGGCGGTAGGCTCGCCCCTTGCCACGTTGGGTTCGAATTCCCTCGGCGAAATGTGGGCTTCTGAATGTTCCGTTAACCATGACGGCAACAATCAGTGAGCCTCTAACTAACCCATTAGGGATATGGTCGTGAGGGTATGTTATGTTATGTTATTGTTCATCTTTAAATTCCAGCGGATGCTCGTTCACATATACACATTGGCAGCCGGACCTCATACTATTATACCCCTAACTTTAAATCCAGTTGAAAGTTAAGCTTCCCCGCAGGCTGCACTTTGACGACATGACGACATACGTAAATTCGAGCCAATCGGAAAACTTTCTGGCGCGCATCCAATACAACACGTGAATTCCTTTTATTTTATTCCGAGTTTCAAACTTTGCTTCAAAGGCTCGTTCAAAGGCCAATTTGATATGAGTTTTTGAAAGTTATACTGAATGCCTGTATAAAAGTACTCCTGCACCTATAAATATTGCCTTGTTGTATCTTCACAGAGTTATAGCGACGGATTAAGTGTGACCAATGGTCAAGATGTTAGCTACTACACCACAAGTCGTGGGTTCGATCTTAGCACAGTACAAATGTTTGTATGCATGAACTTGTGATTACAATAACTACTTAGATATCTATTTACAAAAAAAAGTATTTAGGTATGTTTTCTCTTGTCCAGTTCCCATAGTAGATACAAGCTATGTGGGAACTCTCTGGTGTAGGTCTGCTTAGTTTAGGGCTAGACAATGTGGAACAATTTCTAATGATTTATTTATTTACAGAGTCAAGAACTAAAACATAATTGAGGTAGTGACCGAAAATTACATTGCGTAAATGGGTAATGCCTAAAATATGTGGTAGGTATTCCTGAAATCGAACTATAAATGTTCCATGCAAATACTCGTCAAATAGAAGCAGTATTTTTCGTATTCAGTTTTTGAATAATTCTGTTCAGTCACTCAATTGTCAAGTTAGGAGAATTCTTTGGAAAGTCCAAGTCGCAAATTGTGGTACAGCCACCATTAAATATAACGAAGCAGACAAGGTGATTATAAATACTACTGATCAATGATTTTATAATAAAAAAAGGTAAGTAGATAGATTACCTGTATTAAAAAAGTGGAACCCGAAATCAGAACTTTACGTGTACCTGAAAAAAGCATTGACAGCAACACATTCACTCTCGCATTTACCATCTGGCATATCCCGTGATCACAAAACCACTGATGAAATGAAAAGAATATCACCACGTGTAACCTTATTTTGTTTGGAAATCTCAATTCATTTATTATAGAGGTAGCGTCTGTTCCCGTGGGCATTAGGGCGGCGGCGTAGAGGTGCGCCCGGCTTTTGACACCCATAAACGATAGATGGGCAAACAAATGATGATGGAGCGGCCCTTGCTGCCGCTAGAGATACCAAATCTAACGTAGGACAAGGAAACTAGAACAGTATAAACATTTAGATTCATAGATATTCTTTTATTTTTTGGATTGTTGAAAAACATTGCAGTAATATTTGAAGAACACAATGTATAATGTTTCACGCCGAGACGTCAGAAGATTTAGAGATAATGTTAAGATGTTAATGATATAATGTTACTTACTTTACTTACTAACTATCTAAAAGAGGCGTCTCTACGAGTTAGCCTTAAAATGAATCAGGAAAAAACGAGTTGGATGAACACCACTGACGGTTCAACGATTGTAATTGATGGTACAACGATTGACTGTGTAAGCTCTAGGCCGAGAAAATCATGTTGGGCAGAGACCCGCTGGAAGGAGAAATTGACAGGCGCATAGAGCTGGGAGCCTTCGGAAAACTCGCTCAACTCTTCACACAACACTCGCTCAAAACTTATTCAAGTACGGAATCCCACAAAATCCCACGCGGGTCTACAACCAATGCATTCTTTCCGTAATGACTTACGCTTGTGAAACATGGACGCTGACGGTCGAGACCATTCACCGCTTAAAAATGGCTCAAAGAGCAATGGATGCTTGGCGATGCTTGGCATCTCTCTGAGGGATAAAGTGAGGGATGAGACCATTCGCCGACGCACTGAAGTCATTGACATAGCTACAAGAGTTGCAAAACTGAAATGGCAATGGGCTGGCTATGTATGCCGAAGAGATGATGACAGGTACAGAACCCTTTTTGGAGACCTCGTACAGGAAGCAGAAGTGTTGACAGATCAGCTGGTCGGATGATATAAAAAAGACGGCAGGACTGACTTGGACAAGACTCGGCGCATCAAGATCTTCTTGGAGAGCCATGGAAGAAGCATATGTCTAGCAATGAACGCCCAAATGCTGAGAAGAGAAGAAGATAATGTATAATGCGGATGATAACACTCCAATACTGTAACCTTTGTCAGATGATCCGTCTCACGTTACCTTTGAACAGTCTCAATTGAAAAACTGTTACCCCCGGTCCCTGGTTCCAAAGCAGGCTTTATCTAATTTCTGCTCCGTCATAAAATCCAGGTACAGGCTGTGTTTGGTACACAGCCTGTACCTGGATTTTATGACGTGTCTTTATGTGTTTTATGTCGTGTAGTGTAATCCGATAAATCCTGCTCTTCCTTCTTGGTAACCAAGACTTCCTTGAATAAAAGGCTGATGAAATTATTATTAAGTTCAATCGTTTATGCATAAAATAGATTTACGGTTCAGCGACCGCAAAAGGTAACTTCATAAAATATTTCTCGGAATTTCTTTCTGAATTCAGGAAAATCCACTTATATCTATTCGCTTGGTTGACACGCACGCGCCCGCAAAACTCCAAACGATACATCAAACACGTTTCTGAAAAGAGAGTTTCATGAAACGGAAAATTGTTAATCAATTTCAATGGTTTATTTGCGATTAGAATGCGATTTCATGTGCATGAGAAGGCATCTCATTCGCTTCTATATCATTGGGGAGTTCTGAAATTAATAAACAAATGAGATATAGTCTCGAATTCGTTTATATAATTTTAGTGGAGCGCCGTAAGGTTTATACCTCGGAATCCAGGGCCAGTCAATGAATCTTAATATAAACCTTGAAAATATGATTTTAATAGTATATAGAAAAATGTTAAAAAAAAAAAATCCGCGCTCTCAATTTTTTTTTATTATTATAAACAATTATTCATTTTTTGGAGTTTTCATTGATTTATATTAGTCAAAAGTCATATTTTAAAAAGAACAACTATTACAAACTTGAAAACTTGATCTTGAATCTTTAGGGACTGCAGGTCGAGGTTGAGGGGCGCCCAGCTTAGAGGAGTTAATGTAAGTGCCTATGCCGACGATACCCTCGTCACAGCGGTTGAGAACTCCTACCGAGATGCGGCAGTCTTGGCCACGGCCGCGGTGGCGCATACTGTCGCCAAAATGCGGAACCTGGGCCTGAAGGTCGCCCTTGAAAAGTGCGAAGCAATATGCTTCCACGGACCGCGGCGCGCGCCTCCTAGAGGGTCTGGCATTGTTGTTGGCGGGGTCACGATTAGCGTGAAGCCCACACTAAAATACCTTGGGCTAATACTCAACGCAAGGTGGACGTTTGTGCCCCATTTTGAGAGCTTGGGCCCGAAACTGGAGCCTAGACAGAAAGAAGTCTGTCTAGGCTCCTTCCTAATCTGGGTGGGCCAAAGTGCTCGGTCCGACGACGGTACACCGGTGTTGTCCGTTCAATTGCGCTGTACGGTGCACCCGTCTGGGCAGATGACCTGGCGGCGGGCTGCGTGATGTGATGCGGGCAGTAATGGCCGTCAGGTCTATCAGGGCATACCGGACGGTGTCCCACGTCGCTGCAATTGTTCTGGCTGGAGAAGTGCCATGGGACCTAGAAGCCCGCTCCCTTGCCGCTCTTTACGAGTGGAAGAGGACTGAAGTGGCCAATGACAACCGCATAGTGCCCCGGGAGATTGAAGGGAAGCGTGACGAACTGTGCCAAGTTGCTATTGCAAAATGGACTGACCGGCTAGAAGAACCCACAGCTGGCAGAGACACAGTGTTGGCTGTAAGGCCTAGGCTCAAAGAGTGGGTGGAGCGAGACCACGGGCACCTCACGTACCGCCTCACCCAAATGCTGACGGGCCACGGCTGCTTTGGCAAATACTTGTGCCGCATTGGTCGGGAGGCTACAGCCGTGTGCCATCATTGCGCTGGCCCCCTGGACACAGCGACCCACACCCTTGCTGTGTGTCCAGCCTGGTCCGAAGAGCGGCAGGACCTTATTGCCTGCGTCGGCCAGGACCTCTCTTTCCCCTCGATCATTCGGGCGATGGTCACCAGTAAAGAGAGGTGGGACGCTACTGCTACGTTTTGTGAAGCGGTACTTGTAGCGAAGGAGGAGGCTGAGCGTGCGCGAGAGCGGGAAGCTCTACTACCATGCCGCGATCGGCGCACACGCCTCCGTAGAAGGGTGGACGACGTTTTGCAGGCCGGGAGCTCGGGGGGGCTCCCAGCCATTGCACTGCAGACCCAAGATGATGGCCGCCTAGTTCCGGGTGGCCTCTCTTAAGGCGCCAGCCCAACGGGCAAGACCAGCCAGGTGTCGCAAATGCTATGCTCACGCTTCTTGTGGCCCTGGACAAAAACTGGTGCGAGTGGAACAGTCAGGTCTTAGTGGGTATTCCCTTGAAGTCACCTTCAGGGGCGAGTCCCATACACGGCCCGCGGCTTCCCCTAGTCGCGGGTCACGGTGCATAAAGGCATTTCCTGACTTAAAAAAAAAAGAAAAAAAAACGAGATCGGTAAAATTTTTTTTTTTAACTTTTTTATTTGAGGTTTTAATAATGCAGTCTCATACTTGATAAACAGATTCATTTACTGGCCCTGGGTTCCGAGGTTCGACCATTTTTATGCCTTACGGCACTCTACAAGGTACAATTTCGAAACGGACCGCAGACCGCAAAAGGTAAGTGACAAACTTGCGCTGCAGTTTGGCTACGCTTAGAAACACCTTCATAGAGATTCATAGCAACCAGTAGTGTCGCTTGCAGTTTGTGGTTGCAGTTTGCGGTCTGCCGTCTTGGAATTGTACCTTAAGCATATTAACAGTTAAGTCCTACTAGTTGTTTACAGTTTATTTTGCTACGAGTACAATCCAGTTTGTCCAATCGATTAGCCTAGTTAGTGTCTGGTGAAATTGTCGCAGGTTCCTAATATATGGCAAGCTAATTTCAACCTAGTTTTATTTGAAAGACAGTAAAAAGATGATATTAAGATGGCCAGTGAATCCAAGTGGTCGGCTGTACAATCTTGCTTGAGGTGCAAAACAGCCGTGAGGTGAGCGCATTTTCTGGGTAAGCGTGTTCCACCTTCGGCCTCGTCATCGCTTACCATCAGGTGAGTCTGAGGTCAAACGCAAACCCATTTTTAATAAAAAAAAAAAAAAAAAAAAAAAAGAGCGAGACAAAGCCACTAGAGTGTAGGTGGTCAAATCGTGCCTAACAGGCAAAATACGAGTATGAAAGCATTATGAAAGCATTTTTTCATGTTTTCAAAAGTTGTTTATTACGATAACGTTACGTCATAAAGAGCTAGAAAGGCGTCGAGATGCCGTCACTCGAGCTTCTTTTGTCCTGATCAAACTGCATCATTACGGCACAACACTACCGCAGCGGTCGGGCGCTGGAACGTTGTTACCACCTCAATGACTCTCAGTCAAAGTGAAAAGACTCTTTTTAAAAATGTGCTCCCTTTCAAATCCTAAAAAGTAAGGTCGCTCTCTGAACTCCACAAATTGGAGTACCTGGAGGCTGTTTGTACTTCTATTCAATGTCATTCTTTACTGTTGGTATTTTTAGGTAAAATCAATATGGGCGAATGCAAAATAGTATACTCAACCTTACAAGTTGCGGCTTGAATGAATTCGTTTGGCAGGTCCAAATTATTTTTGAATGGATGGATGTACCGAATGTACTTACAACGAAACTAGTTTATGTGTACTCTTCGATTTGGCAAGGAACATAATGAACACCAGTAAAAAAAAAGTTTTTTTCATAGTGGTCTTCAAGATGACTGCAATCATCCTGAAGGGAAGCAGCCTCAAGGTATGGACCGATATGGACCTTACGATCACTTCGGCCTTGAACTTTCCCTCAAGCGAAAATGTATGGGCGTATGCATTCTTCCGATACTTACAAGTACCTACGGTGCTTAAACTGGTTTTTTGACAAATACTCAACAATCCAACTCAAGGTTGGCCAAAGTGCTATGGAACGTACCACATTGTTGAGAATTTGTATGGAAGTACCAACTACAACCACCATATTACGAATTCCCCACAGGCGAAGCTGCGGGCAAAAGTTAGCTATAAGATAACATACGGAAAACTTGGTGCACTTTATTATGTCACTGTAAAGTTTCTACAAAATACACCGAAGACATTTGCGGTGTTACTTACTACTTGATACTTAGCAGACAACACTCGTGAACAGCTCGAGGCAAGAACTAACTTGTTGCAAATAGTCTTGAACCTTTTTTGAAATTTCTGCTCCATTACTTAGTTGATGTAGTTGTGCATCACAGTAGAATTATTAAGTGACTCCTGAAGTTCCACCAGTTGCTTTGAAATAGTTCTTTTAATGAATAGTATCTGAGTTTGGCATGGAGTGGTTCAACATTTTATCTTTCCAAAGCTTTATGATGAACAATCCACAAAACATTGGAATTTAAATTAGAAGGCTTGTCGCCTGGTTTGCGGCAGATGCAGGTGATACGACAGGCTGGTGATATACTAAGTTGTTGTTTTTCTGACATCATCTACCATTGAAGCGTTTGATTGTGTTGTTTTATTTCAAAATGTTCATCTTGCTTGGCGTTTTCATCAGATCGTTCCTTGATCTGGTCCTGGTATTTATAATTAAGATTAAAATGTACCTTGACCTATAATTAATTTATTCCTAAGTTTATTTTGTATGGTTTGTCTACATTCATTTAAAAAAAAAAAAACTAGTTGTGAAACCCCAGTTTGAATATGAGCTCATGATTTCTGACCCAATTTTTAAAATGAACTTAAAAGAGGAATCTTACTACCGCCATTTAAACGCTCAAGTTCCCGAGATCGCGAGCTTAAAAGCTCATACTAAATACCGTGTCGTTGGGATAAGTGGTTTCCGGAGTTGCTTTACAAAAGCTGCCAAAGGTTAAGAATAGGTAACTTAACTTTTTTACACTCTTCCGCCACACTTCAGCCTGTTCTGGCGCAAGCCTTTTGTTCTTAGCTGTATTTAGTCCCCTGGTTCCGGTTCAAGCCATTATAAGAACTGAAGCGATGAGATTGATTAAGTTAAGTACCGTATCCGACACGAAATATTGCACATCGATTCTTAGAAAGAGAAAATCGGCTAATTTTAGCTTCGTAGGTAGCGATATCTGTGTCACACACTATCACGAAGATCGTTTCGCGGTTGAAAACGCGATTGTTGCCAGACACTGTATTTGCCATCGCGGTATCATAGAAATAATTCCAGAAATATGAGAACACGAACAGAATAGATGGTGGTCGTACCCAATCCTTTTTTGGAGGCCTCGTACAGGGAGCACAAGGGTTGGCAGACCAGCTGCCAGATGGTCGTATGATATAAAAAAGACGGCAGGACCAACCTGGACAAGACTCGCCGCATCAAGATCTTCTTGGAGAGCCATACAAGAGGCATATGTCCAGCAGTGGACGCACACATGCTGAGAAGGAGAAGAAGAGGAACACGAAACGAATTAAGTAAAGAAAAAAGGCACACCTGAACGCGCACCAAAAAGCTTCCGCTCAACTTATTGTCATGACATGCACCATACAATCTACATTAAAAATATACATAACATAACATAAACGGCCTATATACGTCCCACTGTTGGGCACAGGCCTCACCTCAACTATGAGGTGGAACGAGCCATAATCCAACACGCGGGCTCAGTAATTAAAAATGGTCTCTGTTTCAGTGTCAGTATTATGAGGGTAAGATAATATCCACAATCTCCAAACCCATATCTTGTACCATTGTACATTAGAGCACGTCCCAGATGTTGCTGTACTTCATACTGTTGTTCCGACGCAGTTGTGCTACTACCGATCAATGCAGGCTTATTGGTCCTATTGTCTTACGGAGAGGCTCCTCCTCACATTATTCACTTATGTATACCTAACTTTACATTAGTTCTAGCACAGGCACAGGGCTGTAACCTCAGGTGCTTTGTTACGAAATACATACAACAAGCAGAATTCAGCCTCATACGAGTTTGAATAAATACTTCCATATATTTTTTATTAATACTACACACAATTGCCGCCAGTTTCAATAACCAATTTCAAAATGTTTAGACACATTTCTTTATCCTGATAAAGAAATGTTAACCAAACCCCATCAAAAGAACGTTAAAGTATTGCATGTCATCAACAAATAAAGTTTATGTGGTGTGTTAACTATTTGTCATTATAATTACTAAAGTATCGCAACATCATTGCGATACTTTAGTAATTATAATGGACTATATTTTATCCTCTCAGGCATTTCATTTCTAAAACACTTTCCTTAGTGCTCACTGATAATATTGAAAAAAACTCCTGTACCAAATTTCGGCTGTGAGTTGATTAGTCAGTGATCACTAAGTTCTAACAAAACTTTCCGTGTAAATACCAGCAAAAAAAGGGTTATGAAAGTTTATTGACTGTTAACAACTCATAGCTTTTTATAAATGTTTGCAACAAAAGCTTGCAGTTGCAAGTCCCTAAGTGCCGCCCATAAAGGAAGATAATAATATCTATAAAGTCACCAGCTCCATCTCCAGCGAGACAATGTAGCGTAATTTGAGAAAATGGAGCACTGTAACTTCTAATGTAATAAAGCATACTTCGTTGGTCACTCTACAAGTTTAAAATGGCGAATAGGTCCAATATCCGGCTACATAGGAAAAATTGCTTAATAGCTTCAGGTGGGTTTTCATATCATTTATGCTAAAGAAAGCCGTGAAAAAGTTAACAGATTTTAGTAAAGTAAAGTAAACAGTCATTGAAAAGTTATGAAAGAGGGAGTGCACCTTCGTTTTGTGCACACACTAATCTCGTTGAGATTAGCCACTGTGGTCAAAGTGTTGTGGTTCTCTATTACAGCATATTTAAAATACATAATGTGGCCAACAGTGGAATACAAAAAGAGCAAAACGAGTATGTAGCGATTCTGTGAATCAAAAGGTCGACGTTAATAATGTTTTTGACACGCCAGTCAATCCAGCGAAAGGTCGGAACTTCGAGGCAAAATACTACGCTTCTGATCGCTGCCAAATTGGGAAAATTAATATTGATGCGTTCATGGTGCCTTTTAATAAGGTTTCGAACAATATTGAGAGTTTGATTCGAACTAAACGGGTGTTTTGTAGGTTTCGAAAGTGAATACATTTCACGTCTGTATTTTGCAATCGCAGTCTATTGATCATACCAAATCTTACGTCTTTCTTAACTTCAGATATAATATAATGTAGAAGATATGTTTTGCCTTACCTAACTTTGTTTTTACTTATTATGATATCTGATAGTTTTATATTGGTTTGATGTCTGACTAAACTGTATTTAATCAGTGTGGGTTACCAGTGAGTACCGTGAGTATCTAAGGATCGAAAACGTGCTCTCTCCCCATGGACCTCATAAGAAGGTTACCCAGCTTGCTATGGTAAGGGCTATGCTGGGCGTTTTGCTACGAAATCGAGTCAGAAATGAGGAGATTCGTAGGAGAACTGGCGTGACCCAGCGGGTAAGCAGGCAAGGCAAGAAACAGTGGGTGGTTTATATAGCGCGTAGACCGTTGGGGCCCAAAGATTCTAGACTGGAGACAGTGGAGACCACATGAGGACAAACGCAGAGTGTAGGCCGCACGCAACCGGACGCTCTGGAAATCAATGGGTGAGGCATACGAGTATGTCCAGCTGTGGATGTGGACTTCTTGCAGCTGCTAATAATGATGATGACGATGATGATTTCTGAATCTTAGTTTCCGGCTTCTTATAATTTGTATATTGTATAAAAAGGTAAAACGTTTACGTTTACGGTGTACGTTTGCATGTAGATAAGTCAGTCAGCTAACGACTTAAAAATTTGGTACAGGGATTCCTTTCATGAGTAAGTACCTGAGTACTTACTAAAATCATGAGTAAGTACCTGAGTACTCACTAAAATCATGAAAGGAAGGTAGTGATAAAGAGGAAAAGAATATACTCCTTACTGATAATGGAGGTTTAGAAATGTAACCACAATTTGTTTGCCCAATATGCAGCTTATAGATCTTAGTGCAATCCAGGTCAAAGGGAAAATCAAAATGACAGACCCACTCAAATCCAGACAGGTGAATGACTCGGCTAATGAAGCGGTTAGAATATCGGATATGCGCCCGGACGTGACGCGTCTAGCAAACTAGTCTACTTTGAAAAAAGTGTTTGAGGTCACCTACTAATTCAACCTTTTGCTACTAAGCATAAAAGCGACTCATGAACAGAATTGTTACCTACAGTAAAACCTAAAATTCCTTCTAACTAAAGTCGTTTTTTTCTTTGAAAGCAGTTTGAATTTCTCAGCTAATATTTTTTTCACTGTACTAGCAATTGCATAGTTTTGTTAGTTGCTATACGTGGCTTAAGAATAGGCATGATGACTGTATTTTTTTTTTGTTTATTATCGAAAGACCTTACATTTATGTAAACAATCCTCAAAGAATCACTTCATCTGGATCAATACCACCAGAGATATCACAATTTGAAATGCACATTTTTGGACTTGCCCAAAAACGCTCCATACAAAAGTGACAGCGATAGTGACGTCACTGTCGCTTTTGTATGGAGCGTTTTTGGGCAAGTCCAAAAATTGTGCATTTCAAATTGTGATATCTCTGGTGGTATTGATCCAGATGAAGTGATTCTTTGAGGATTGTTTACATAAATGTAAGGTCTTTCGATAATAAACAAAAAAAAAATACAGTCATCATGCCTATTGCACAGACTGAAATCGTGTTTATCGTCAACAAAAGCCTATATCGTGAGGACTTGTGGATGGTTTAAGTAACCAGTTCTAATTATTTGGGTCCCAGTTGTCTTAACAGAGAGAGATAGAACTTCAAGAAAGAGTATCAGGTGACAGTTCTGTTAATGGTTAATTTATTTATTCACAAACACGAAATCATTCTGCTTTCAATAATGCATGCGTCATATTTCATTTTTCGTGCCATGTTGCTGGGCTGTTCCCGGGTCGACGACCTTGATATTCCCTAAGCCACCACAGATAAATGCAAATGGCATTACTGATAGTTCCATTCAGCAAGCGTTCGCGTCGCGGTGATTAAGGCCATCCATTGTAGCGATAACTCAATTCCAATGATTGAGGCTCACTGCATCAGAAGGCTTGTTTTAGTAGGATGCGGCGGCAGATGCTATCACTGAAATCGCAAAAACTAAGCATGTTTGAAACAATGATTTAGAATAAAAAGAGGTAGATATGTTATGTCAGTACTGATGCGAAGTCAAAAATTGACCACTGCATACGTATCTATAATTTAACCGTGAGAACAAGATAGTATGATTATTTACTAGAGCGTAAACATGACTGATACCTTCATGTTGCGCAGTGTCGACTCAAACTGTTCACTTTGCTCAATTTTTTATCTTTTTTTGATTTGATCCCTGAATTCAACCAGCCGGCTACGTAGGCGTTCATTTTACTAAACATGTTTTTCTTTTTAAGCCACTGAAAGTTTCTCGTTTTCACTAAATTCATCTCATTAAGTTACTAAATAACTTTATTGGCTCAAAAATTAACAAAAAGTCATTCACATATACCTGTAACAGAGTACTATCGTCGAATCGAATTAACCAAACAAAATGTTTTCTCCTCCGATGTTAGACAAAAAACATTTTTTCACATTGGCCGAGTGCAAACCTCGAAAGGTCCCTTGGGTACCTACGTAAAGCTAAAGCTCACAATGATGAAATGACCGACACACACGCGCCCACACGACCTTAGGCGCGGGTAATGAATTGGAAGATGAAATATCGACAGAACGTGACCAGGTGAGGTGCCTCTGTAGGGTACATAATATGAGCACTCGTTGTTTGAAAATGACGCTATAGAAAGGACTTTTATTATCATGGTTATTATTGATTTTAGCATTGAGCAGATACTGCATGGAGCAGTATCTTTACTAAAGATCTGAAAACCAGAAAAAGACATTTGGTCATCTTGGCATCAGGCGGGAATCTTCTGTTAGTGGTCTCGGTAGCACAGTGGTTAGTGCAGTCGCCCGGTTTGCGAAAGATGCGGGTTCGATTCCCGCCTGATGCCAAGATGACCACTGTTTCACATTGACTGAGTGCAAACCTCAAAACAGTTGACTGTTGGCTGTGCAAAATTTGAAATAAGAAAGAAGTAGTAGACTATAGCCAATGGACTTAGGAATCAATACTTATAAAATAAACGTACATAAACAATACATACACATAATAATATAAGGATATATATAATACACATATTTACTAGATTTAAACAAAAAATGCTCGGACAGACGACACACAATTTTATCCCTTTGAATTTGGACTTTTTGGATGTAGGTACACTTGACAAATTCCTGAAAATTCGTATCAAATTATTTCCTTGTTATGATTTACATTTTATTTTAATGATTTTATTATTTTATAAAAGCTTCAGAGCGGAGACGCTTCATTTTTAAACATTTTTTCTACTGAGACAAAGTAATTACAAATTAAATTTCGTTACGTTTAAGTTCCGTAAATAGAAGCTAAAAAATAAAGTTATTCAAAAGATTATTTTTCAGGTCCAATGAAACCTTTTAAATTTCAACGGAAAAAAATAGCTAAACGTATTTGGTGTCGACGTCAAAACGTTATTTCCCATTTTACGGTAGCCAATTTAATTTCCGTTTATATGACGACGCGAACGGCGTGATACGGCCGAATAAGAGCCGTGATTCTATTACGACTGAAAGGATGTGTTCAGGCTTTCTACACAGCTCTTTTGTGGTTTTGTTTACAAAGTTGACCTACTTGTTTTCAGTGTTTATAATATTTCTAATGTGTAAACACTAAATAACCGGGTTTTCTGCAACGTACAAACTACGGTAAAAACTACTATTTTACCTGTATTTGCCCGACGGTCACGAGCGGACTGGCGGCGCGCGGCCAGTCCGCTCGTGACCACGGCACATGCAATTGTCACCGAAACGTCGGGCAAATACAAGTAAAATAGTAGTTTTTACCGTAGTTTGTACGTTGCAGAAAACCCGGTTTATATAGTGAAAAATGCAACAAGAAAGTTTAAAAACCTATTTCTAATGTGCACTATTTTTTTTGTTGTCCGCCGCACAGATGGCCCCGCCGGGGAGAGTACGGCTCAGAGCTTTGGCCAGAGCCCACACTCTCGCCCCTAAGGATATGAGGAGCGGTTGGGGATTTAGTAGGTAAGTTCCTTGCGTTAAGAAGCCCATTCCCAGGAGGAGAGTCCGATATAACCCTGAGGACACAGTACACAACATGAGTAGCGCAATTTTTTTAAACAAACCAGCTGACCTTCTGACAGTTAGTGGCTACTGCAGTCTTTGAACCTTAGTGTTGGTTTGGTCAACCGTTTGTTGCATTGGGCTCTAAAAGAGCAAAAGTGGTTCACTAAATTCTTGAATAGAAAGTTTATTAAAGTGGGAATTCCAATGCAAAAAATCCTTTTGAGCGTTACAATGGCACGGCTTACTTATAATCGGTATATCGAATCTTTGAATGGATTACATTAAGGTATAAAGGGACGTTATTATCAAAACCATTTTCAATAAAAAGTAACACAAACTCCACCTCTAAAAATCTATTATTGGAAATCACCAATTTATCAAAGGGACATTCACACAAAAGAATTCAATTTTTCTGCTCCGGCCAAAGGTTGTGAAAAGGTGCAACTTATAACTTTCCAATCTCATCTGCAGCTTAGGCCACAGTATAATCTTACAGTAAGCTATCTACATACAAACGTGCCACTCTCGGTTTGAATGTGTCCGTGCGCGTCGTGCGCCGTGTCGCGATATCACGCACACGCAATTTCACGCACACGCTAGCATAAAATAGGGAGACATAGGGAGGCGGCAGTACGGACGGGCTGTGCCGCGTGTCTGTGTGCACGCTAGGCTAATAACTCGGCGGGCGGCCTTAGATAGCCTGCTGTATGGTTTATACTGTGCTTAGGCCTTTCAATAAATTTCTAATCTACCCTCGGACCTTTTTCAATAACCGCCCGATCACCCGGGAAGTCGGACGGACGTGATCTCTCATTTTTCCGATGAAAATGTTATAAGCGATTTCTTAAAAGGAAAGAAGATTACCTTTTTAGTAAATAAAAAAGTATTATATCTCGGGGACATTTTCACTCAAGGCCATCCAGCCCTAAATTTATCAGAGGGATTTGAATAAATATCTTAGAAATTTAACACCAAAACAAGCGGTATACTCGTACCTACCTATCGATTCCAAACTACTGGGTTAGAGACTGGTAAAAACCACTACAAGTACAATGAGCTTCCTCTGAAGTGTTTCCACTGCAATAGAACATGGGCCTCTTCAAGAAGAGCGTGAACAGCCATTTGGTGGCCGTGCACCACTTTAGACCACATTATCACTCACAAACAGGTGAGATTGTGGTCAAATGCGCGCCTAACCAAGTTACTCGTATAAATCAAAAAGTGAAGTGCTGAATACGGGCTCTAGTATTGTCTATTTTCTAATAACACTGAAAAGAGTTTCTTTGTCAGCAGCCTATTATAGTGCATTTCTAGACCCAGTGAATGCCCGACTCCCGAGACCCGATCTACCGCTTTCGTTATCTAATCACTATCCCCTTCTCAAGTCATCGGTCAACCTATAGGGTATAATACAGTACTTTACGAAAGAAAATCATCTTACCTCACCAAAACTTTGTTTACCCTTTGAACCTGAATCAGTTTGGAAAACAGCAAAATTTTGTTTACTGTCAACCTACATTGAAACACAAATACCGTTCAGTTTTTACAGTGAAAGCTCCTAACGTGCCCCAATTTCCAGAAAGAGACAGATAGACGAAACAAACCGGGATTTGAATTCCAAGGTAGGTACGATGCGATTCCATCCGTCCGGATATTCGTTCCAGATCAGTTTCCTACCCGGGGAGGCTTGTGGTTTAGGTACTCATTTTCCCCGAAGACTCGCTCTTGAAGCAGGATTAAGGATGCCATTTAACTCAACGATTGTAACATTCGTTAAGATCTTGTCAAACAAACTGATGAACTAAATTAAGCTATCGCTCTAGTTTGGAGTGACAGATCGTTGGCGTATTGCTCTTACCACTTTATAGTTGACGTGATGCCTGTGGCCAGTTATAGTGGGGTGTATGAATACTATTGTATATTCGTTTCGTTACTAGTTTAGGGGATAGCAAAAAGGTTTGCAACTCTCGGACTGCCATTATTGTTTCTATGTAATATAATATACCCTGTCTAAAACCGAAGCTTTATCTTCAAACTTCTAGCTTACATGGTATTTCACTTAGGGATGTTATTTTGGAGTAGATTTAGGATAAATCCGGTGGGTTGCATATTACTTAGCGTCAAAATGGTCGAGAGGTTGTCTATGAACTATATTGTGTTGCTATTCATTGTTAGAAACAGTAATTGATCTACATACAATGTTTTCTAATACTTATGCGAACACTATACATCGAAATAAAGCAACTTTACGGATTCTACTCGCGGTGTTATATTTTTTTTCCTAATATACCTATAAGATAAAAGGTACAGTAATCGAACCGATGTTTGGTGAAAGAAACATCATTGTACACATTTCTAATTAAAACGAGTATTTTCGGTTGAATATCTTAACCGGTGCTCGTAACTTCTGCTCAAAACGGGTCGTCAAATAAAATGATAAAGAATATATCTCCCTGCAAAGGAGGAACGTGCCGCCATGTCCCAGCCTCATCTTGTCTCGTGCCCAGAAAGCGGAATGGAACTGCAACACAGTCTAAGAGCACGATTTACATCCAAAGACACTTCGCGTGACAGAGTAATTTAAAGAAGAGCTCCAGTGTCGAATGGTATCACTGATAAATGATGCCGCGTTAGAAAACGTTTTGTGATAAATCCTGGATACATTCCCGAGCACTAAAGCAAAGTAGTGTTGAGAAAAGTACAACGGAAAATGCTCTGCTACTTGTAAAAGAACGGAGGTTTTGTGTTTCACAGTTACGCCTCATAATTCGAAACGAGGTTGGGTTTTGTTTGTATTGGTTATAATTTTTGAAACTGAGGTTACGCTTGTAAAAACATTTAATAATTATATGTTAAGTATTCACTTATACACAAAAAACTTTATTTTTCAAAGTAAAGTAAAATAGATACTTAGCAACCAAACCACAGCTGGTAAAATGCCTACTTTCACGAACTGACCTCTAATGCTACAATTCTATAATGGTTTTTCAAGTGTCAGCATTCAATGTCATTAAAAAGTCCAAACTTTTTTTTGAATACCTTTTTTTAAGGGTTTAAAGGGTTGTTTGATCACAATCTCACCTCGACATGCCTGGGGTCCTGTAAGTAACTTCTGAATCGTATTTACGCCCTTATCTTACAAATTCAAATGCAACTTACGTTATTCTGGAAATGTTGATCTAGTTAATAATTCATATTTGCATGTCCTTACACTCAAGTGGAGTAAGCATATTTACAAAATGCACTCACAAGGCTGCACATGCGCTTATCTTTAGCCAAACATTGTTTGTAGCAAATATTATGCATTCAAACAACACTGGCAATTTAGTTTTCAAAGGAAATCTAGCATCAAGAGGTGGGACCTCCTGATGGAACAAACAAACATACAAACAACAGCCTTTATACGTCCCACTGCTGTGCACAGGCTACACCTTAACTACATGTTATATGTAAGATGGTGCGAGCCATATACTCCAACACATAGTCTCAGTGCAGATTTTTGGAAGGTTGTCAAATTAGTGATAAACCTTATTGTTAAATGTTTTAAGTATCCTAAGGCCGCTGACTAGGCTTAACGATTGACGTCTAGCGATGTCAGTCAATAAAAAATCGGGTCCAATGGACCTGTTTCCAATCCAATTGGAAAACGACTCGTTAACGAGTACGTCGTTCATATCTCCAGTTTACCAGTTTGTGAAGTTAGAACGTTACTTATCTTATTACTCTTTTTCTTGTAATCAGTCTTCCAAAAACTATTTTTTCTTTTTTCGTCCAATGATATTAATTATATGTTTATTTATTTTGGTTCTGGCAATCGCATCACTATTCCTGTTTTGATGATCCGATAATGACGCCACATTTTGATGCTGAAAAGTGCTTTTAAATGTTTTCCGCCCAGCGTAGGATGAGTGGCATTGTTCAAAAAGGTTCAACCTACATCGCAAAGTTGAAATGGACACAAGAATTGTAACAAACTTTTTGGGATCGTTTATTTAAACAATTCAAAACTCTTTTCATGAGGGTCCTGCATGTGTTAATGTAAAATATTCACTTAAAACTTGCGTTTCACTCAGCTACTTAAGGTGCAGGTTTTGATAACCTTTGGTCTTTTCAGGTGAGTTTCGCTTATTAAGCGTTTTTAAAGGGCATATATTGACAAAGTTATTCTGCGAATGTATTAATACATAAATACATACCATCACGCTTATTTTCCCACGGGAGAGGGAGATACCACTTCTTTTCTCTTGCTACGATGCTGACACACATCTTGCGCTTTTTTTACTCTCACGAGTCTTTTCATACATGCTCGTCGGTTAAAGGTAGGTACTCCTGATCTGACATTTTGTGAGCACATCCTGAACTAATCTATAACATTTTGGTATCTTGTCCATGTTTTTATATGTAATATCAATCACACTAACTACAAATATGTTCAATAAAACCTTACCCTTCATACGGATTAAAATGAATCCATCATATTTATCCAAAGAACCTGAATCGCCAGCATTTGTAAAGGTTGTATACAATAGTATCCACGCTACGACTCCTATAAGGGTCCGCATGATACAAAACGTGTATGCTGGTAATCGGGCGTGCCTTCTCCGAGGCACGTCTTCGCCCCAACGTGATCTATTGTAAATTAAACTTGGAACGTTTTTTCATTATTGGGGCTCTGTATAACAGCAGCTTTTAGATCAGCTTGTATTTATTCTGGATTTGTTATTCGATATGGGATTTATTAGGGTTTACGGCAGGTAAGGTGATGTTTTATGATTTAAAAGTAGTCTTAATGACTACTGCTGCTGCTATTCAACTATGAAGAACTCCCGGGGTGGGTGTTTGTTGTAAAAATAACATGAGGATCAAGCGTTCGATAATAAAATTGAGATAGGTACACAAGCAACTTCCATCGAATTAAATTGGTCTCAGATGATAGTAAGTACCTACACGTTTGTATACGCATTTGTCTATAAACACGAGCTACAAATAGCCCCGTGTCTCATTTGTTCTAATCCCGCCTGACCTAGATAAGACCGAATGACTTTTTCTGAACATCTATCTTTATAACGATACAGCATTCATAATACTTAATAAAAGATAATAACTAATAAATATTCATAGAAAATATATAATTATATATTACTAGCGACCCCCCCGGTTTGGCACGGATGCAGTGGGATGTTATTATACATAGAAACCTTCCTCTTCATTCACTGTATCTAATAAAAAAACGCATCAAAATCTGTTGCGTAGTTTTAAAGATGCGACTTTGCTTTATACTATGTAGAGATTTGTTAGTAAGAGAACGTAAGTTTGGTCAAGTATTTACTCTTTAATATTCATACCACAAAACCTAAAAACAATAAATGTTGACGCTGCAAAGCTGACTTAGCAAGATAGCCACTATGCCATGTGCCTATATAGCCTGTGTGAATGTGTACCTGTCTGCTAACGAGGCACATCTGAATGCGAGGCAGTCAATAGCCACGGGTGACCACTGGCCGGTAATGGGTCCCCTTTGTGTCGCTAATCGCTGGGCCCAAGCGAACGTCGGAAATTATCGCATTCGATTTTGTACGATGCGGTAGGCGTATTGGTTGGTGCGATTCAAAAAATGGAAACCCGAACATAAATTTATAGGATATTTATGTTAAAAAGTAGGAAGAAAAAATAGCTGTTCACTAATCTACTTGAAGAGGCGAAAGTTATACAACTTGGGCCTCAATACACTTGCCTTGGGCCTTGGGACAGCAATACTGCTGTGGAAACACTTTAGCAGGCAGCTCATACCACTCCTTTGATGTTCGCATTATGAATAACTGCATATTTGTGCAATAATTTCAATATTGTAATTAAAATATATCGTATTTAATTTGTGTTTCAATTTTAAAACATTTTTACCCTTACACTTTTGTTTTCCTCTACCTGTATGTTGTCTGGAAGTAATGAACTGTATGTTGTTCTACATGTTATATTTAACTGTAAGTTCATTTTTCTAATGGGCAGTAAATAGCAAGAATTTGCTCCTAAAGTACGTTTTTTCAGCTACAAAATGCTTTCACGTTGTCTTTTGTAAAAATGTCCAGTGGCTCTTGAAACAAACTTGTATTTTTGTGTGACCTGAATTCATTCAGCGATCTCCGAATACCAAAGAGGGTCCTAAGAAGGAAGTGCCATTGCCCTGTAGAGTCCTAGTCGATGGCGCGTATAACGACACACAAGGGAGAATAATGGCCTAATCGACCACTCCCTTTTGAAGGCTGACCCCCCAAAAAGTAAAGCTTCGAGTACGGAAAAACGATTCTTCAGGGTTTTAGTTTTAAAAGCTTTTTTCCTAGGGAACAATGTATGTTCCTTAAAAATATACAAAAGCTTCAATCTTGAATACAAGATGTTAAATTTAAATATTTAAAAATAAATAATATTGAGTACTTTCCTTTTCAGTACCTAGTTGGAATCTTAGACATTATGGTCATGTTATCATGATTTACTTAGAGTTTGGTAATTGTTATAATATGACTTATCTTTACACCGTTTTGCAACACAGCCTATACTTCCTGCATTTGAATTTAAAAAAAGAATAAAACCAATCAGAATCAGAATCAGAAATATCTTTATTTAAATAGACCTGTTACAAGTGCTTTCAAATCGTCAAAAACTTAATCAAACGAACAAAAATACACTTAATAATAGACTTGAATACTATAATAGAAATAATAAATAAATACACAGTAAACAAACATAATGTGACTCAACCACCGGTGTCGGAAAGTTGTTTCTGTACTGAGAAGAACCGGCAAGAAACTCAGCAGTTACTCTTTTCAATATGTTCTGTACAATAATCCGTTAGTAAATTACAATTTTATTAAGTACACATACAGTTATACAATTTCAAGAAAATGGTTAGTGCACAAAATAATGTTAAATTATTAAAAGCAATTAACAATATTGTTTAGAAAAGACTACTGGTTAACATTATGAAAAAGGAGTTTAGAGGTTCACATTCCGTTATACAATTCAAAGAAAAAAATGTTTGGTTGGTTCACATTACTAAGTTGAATCCGTATAATTGTTACAAAATGGCTAATTGGAGTCCGCGTCGAGCTGAGAGCTTACTCCCAGGCGTTCCTATCCAATATTACGCTAACTGTAAGCAAGAAACTGTCATCAGCTAAAGTAAATTCAAATTTCCGTTTCCTTAAGCTTACGACTTACTCTGACCCTAAAGTGATGTTAGTTATTTCAGTAATAGCTTTTGAATTCCCTGTAACCACCTTAACCTTTAGGACACATAATTAATCGTTCCTTACGAAAAAAGTCATAAAAACCAGACGTACACTCAAGCTCAGCTCATTTCGTATGCTCCAATAGATTAGTAGCCTGTCAGGTGGCCAGAATGAACGCATGAATGCGGCAAAAGTAGGGCGCTAGGGCGAGGGTGGCCCTCAATGTCCTCATTACGCCGGAGGACGGAACCGTCTACATCCCGCCACGACTCTCATTATTTGCTCTGAAACACGCACAAATCAATCCCGATGGAGTTATTACTTTCTGAGAATTCTAAAGTCGGAACTTTTCTATGGAACGACAGAATATTGAAGTTGTAGCAGTTCATGTCTACAAAGATACACGTTGCTCCTTTTCTTGTACCGGGATCGGAGAAATGAACCTATGAAACACTTTTTCCTAGTTGTTACTTATTTTCAGGACTTCCTGTAAAATGTTACTCGTCTGTAGGAGGAAATAAAACTGCAGTGCGGATGTCATGTCTCTACGCAGGATTGGTCGGATAACTAGAGCGGTATTCAAGTTATTATGCAGTTACGTTTAACGATTATGATCCATTATTTTATTTGATGAGGAGATACCTATTTTCTATGAGGGTAAATCAATCACTTTTTGCAACTGCAAGGATGAACAAACACATTTTCGTTATGCATATTCTGTATTCCAAAGCTCTTAAAATTCTTGACGTTCATTGTACTGGAACGAAATGTTCAAGTACCAGAAAAATAGAAGAGAGAGTTAGCGGAATGCCTTAAATAAATTTACTTTCATTCCCCGCGATGTTACGCCCACAGAGCCTTATGAATTTGGAGATATGAAATTCACATTTTCGTAGGTAAGCACGACACCACGTTTTCAAGCCCCTTTTTCATAAGAGGTACCTTCGGTGTTTGTTCCATAAACACACGAGACACTAAAATCATACCTTATAAAGCTTAGGTGGTAGGAGCTTTCCAGTTACCGTTGGGTTGGGATAGAAATTTTCCTTAGTGTTCCAAAATGACGAACGAAAATTCAGAAGCGCAACAAACACAAAGGTGTTTGGACGAGTCGTTTTATTGTTTGCGTTCCTTTTTAGAATTTCGCTGCTTCATACGACATGTTACATTGTGGATAATTCGCGCTAGTGAAGTCACTCTTTTGGAAATCACTGAATTGTGAAGCGTGATGTCGAACTTTCGTATTCACGTCCACATCTTTATTTTCGGCTTGGAATGAAACGAAGGTTATGTTCTTCAACTTAGTTTATTTCTTGGTGCAAGAGATTTTAATATTAAGCGTGAGCACGAAGCTTTTTAAATTTAGTTATGTTACTTTAATTATTGTTAATTTTCATGTATATTATTCAGTATTCAAATATAGCTCATATTTAAGGTGTGGCCTTTGCCCAGTAGTGTGAAATAAAAAAAACGGTTGTCCCAGTAAATATCTCGCTTGTTTTCAGTAATCCAAAGGAAATCGTCTATTTCGATCCCAGAGTCATAGGTATCTAGAAAGGTTTTCCATGTTAATTGCCATCGCAAAATGAACGCTTAATCCACGGACTGACGTAATATTTTAGCTCTCGGATGAATCATCACTCAACCTTAATCCAACCGAGCAAGCAATTCAACATGCAGCGCTACGTTTAACCCAGTATTCGCAACTTTTGCAGAATAGAAATAAAAATAAACGGATTGTGAACCTAAAGTTTCATAGTTAGCTTGTGTAAGTCCTCATTTAGGCATATTTTAATCATATGGATGTCAATATGAGGCTTTGGCTTACGAGCACGTTGAAGAAGGAGACCAAACTTCTGGTAGGAGATAAGAACCAGGTTAGTACTTATCGCACATCATCAGCATTATAAAATTGATACCCGGGAAGTGTGGGTACATACTTCATGCAAAGTTTCTTCTTGTTGATCTCCTCTTGCAGGCTATTAAACTTAGCTATAATTAATTATTATCTTGCTCCGCTAGTGAAGAATAAAAAAAAATGTTAGATGGTTTTCGCCAGGCTAGAAACTTCGCGCCTCAAATGTTCTCCTTAGCCTGTTTCACCTGAAGAAATTTGTAACAAAACCGTATAAGCATATTCATGATTGGCGCCCAATTCTAATTTTCGGCCGAATCGTTTAGTATTAGGCTGCCGTGCAAAAACTCCACACATTCGTCCCCCTGTCGAGATACGCCCCCGCAACAATGGCTCGGGGGGCAATTTCACACTGCTGTCGATTTTTGTCGCTTATTATTTCCCTACATCTCTGACGGATCATAACGATTTGATTGTCTCATCAATCATGCCGAAAAACGTCGGTGTTCCTTGTGTAGATTTTTTGTAAAGAAAAAATGTGGTCTCGCAATATTAGGAGTGTAGAAAATATTGAATATTTGGAAGCTCTTATCTTACTAGGTACAGAGGCGCACACATCAACCTTTACAAAACCATTGCAAAATGGGTCTAATGTCAGCCGCATAAGGTGCCCCTATGTAAAGGTTGATGTGTGCGCCACTGTACGAGAAAAATCTTTGGAAAACTCTACGTTAAACACGATCTAATCTAATCTAAATCTAAATCAGCCATGAGGATCCCACTGCTGGGCAAAGGCCTCTCTTCTCCTCCTCCACGCGGGTTAAACACGAGACAAGTTAAAAATAAAGACTCGGGTAAGACCAGTCAAGTGGGCTAGCAGTTTAAGCCAAAAATGATGTCACCGAGCGGCGCTGGTTGCACTGGGGCTAAATTGCTTTCTTTTAGAACAGTAATTAGTCCAGTCATTTAAGCTTAAATTAGGTAAGAATCTCGGAATTCGAGATACCCAGCTGTAAGTCTGTAAATACTTTTATATTGACACCCTAAAAGTTGTCTCAAAACCTACATGTGGTAGGGTGTACGCAACTATTAAATTTCAAGGTCAAATGTCACAAAAATCGATTTTTTGTAAATATCTCATTTCCTTTGGGTTTTTTGCTATTTGTATGTATGATCAATATTGTAGAATAAAAAATTCTCTACAAATTTTGTTTCAAAAATTTTTTCATATGGTGAACCGTTTTCGAGATAGAGGGCGGAGAGCGCGCGGTCACAGCATCACTTCAGGTCAACCGGTGCCTCCAGTCAAAAACTTAAAAAGTGAAAAAATGTGAAAAGTCTCGATCATCTTCGTTATCTGCATTACGTCAAGTCTACAGAACTTAATAAAGCTGTGCATCTTTCAAATATTCCACCAACAAGTGCAGCTGCTCATCAACATTGTAAAAACAACAACGTGTATATTATCAAGTTCAAACTTGGTTAGGGCATGATTTGGAACCCCAGGTATGGGGTTGGGCAATGCGAAACGATTTTCAACAACGTTGTTGTTTTTACAACGTTGATGAGGAGCTGCACTAGTTGGTGGAATATTTGAAGGCTGCACAGCTTTATTAAGTTC
This sequence comes from Udea ferrugalis, assembly GCA_950022985.1. NCBI lineage: Eukaryota > Metazoa > Arthropoda > Insecta > Lepidoptera > Crambidae > Udea > Udea ferrugalis. The sequence goes on from OX465521.1 coordinate 5,597,833, forward strand.
TGTAGACTTGACGTAATGCAGATAACGAAGATAATCGAGACTTTTCACATTTTTTCACTTTTTAAATTTTTGACTGGAGGCACCGGTTGACCTGAAGTGATGCTGTGACCGCGCGCTCTCCGCCCTCTATCTCGAAAACGGTTCACCATATGAAAAAATTTTTGAAACAAAATTTGTAGATAATTTTTTATTCTACAATTAAGAAAATAATTTAAATTCAAGGAGAAGCGTTTCTGTAAGCGTTTTGCGATTTGTAGCGTCAAACGCCGCCTGAGACGAACGGAGGTCGCGGCGGACTAGCTAACTAACTAGTGTTAGATAGATATTCGTAATAGATGTGTACAACCACCTTTACTTACTCTGTATGCAATCTGTGATGTGAGATGTCAAGTAGTCTTTCACAGGACTTTGACAAGTGATCTGAGATTGTCCCGCGCCTTAAGCTAATTTGTTTTGATTAGATAATTCGTAAAGTTTGAATCGGGTTTCATTCGAGATTCCCCGTTATTACTAGCAAGTTTCGCAAATAAAATTTAGAATAACAAAGAAATCCTGATGACTTACGCGCCGACCACGTTACCAAGTACCATGTTTTTTCAACATTTACCGTGCCTTTGATGTAAATCCTAAGATCTACCAAGTGGATGGTGGTAAAAGTTCGAATCACGTAATTTTTCAGCATTTTACCAATAAGAGTTGGTAAATCTTAGGTTTTACTAGAAAATCTTAGGATTTACCGTAGTTCGGGCTTTTACAGTAACATATATACATTATATACACAGTATACATTACCTAATTTATTTATTTTCTAATCATTTAGATCCTACTGCTGGGCAAAGTGCTCCCCCAAGATCTTCCACAAGTCCCTATCCTCAGCCTGAGCCTGCCAATCTCCAGAGCAGATTACCAGGTCATCGCACCATCGCTTCCTAGGTCTTCCTCTTCTACGATGACCGTCTGTAGGGAACCATAAGGTTGTGATTCGGGTGCATTCTGCAGACAGTAACTAATACCACGCCTTTTTTCTTAACGAAGCCAGATCTTCTTATTTGCTTGCTTAGGTACCTAATACATACCTTGTGCTTCTTCAATTTTCATTTATCCTTTCATTTATGCTCGTTCGTTAAAAATACTCTCGACTTGACCCTCTTTGCGAAGATCTTTAACTATACTGGTCTTGGTTAGGATAGAATTAGGATATCCTAAAAAATGTGACTCTCACTGATCGGGAAGTTATAAATACTGAGCAAACCTGTTGAAAATCTATATTATTACGTCAGATTCAATAAAATTTCATAAAATATAATTTAATTCAACCTCAGTCTTTCTACATGAGATACGTGAGAGACCCATGTCTTGTAAAATAAATTAAGACAAAGTTCTAAATGTGGCTAAGGTTTCCATAGGTCAACTGTACAACGGCATCATTAATAATTTGGGCAACACCATTAGGGGCCGGCAGCGAGAACTTCATAATAAATCATCATTTTTCACCACGAACACGCAACGGCCTCAGACAATGCGAAGGCCTTAGAAAAATGGCCGCTCAAGACAATCGTAGGTACCTGCCTTAAATATTCGTGGAAAAATGGTTTACACAGATTTTCGTTATTCAAAAAGGAGGCTGTTGAATTACTTTTCCCGCAACAGGTGTAGACATGAATGAAAAAGTTGAAAGCTCACAAGTTTTCTCAGCGACGGGTACATATTTGATGAAGGATATTGAAATTCAGTGGAATTATATCCTAATGTATGTAAGTTGATGCTTCACTGGAAAGAGACAAAATCATAAGCAACACATCCGTCATTTTTGGACGGAAGTTAGTTTCTACACCTGAGTTCGCGGCTTAGATGTCCGCACAAACACTGGTACAAACATTTGTATGCATGAACATGTTTGTTATTTATACATGTTTGTTATTTATATTTATACCCGTTATCTTGTTCCTATAGTACAAACTTTGATTAGTTGGCGCCAGACCGCGCTGTGGGGATTAGTTCCCGATGGTATATTTTTTGTTATTTGCCGCCCTTTACAAGCGCAGGCAGATCATAATATTTTATTTTACTTTTGTTAAGATACCTACCCAGTTAGCTTCATTAGAATAATGGTATACTTACAAAGAATACATTTTTTCCGCGGAATAAGTTACATTAATTGTACCGATATTCGTTGCTAAGTCTCAAAGCCATATTCTAAATTGTAACGACATGGTCTTGGCGATTAAATTTTATTTTATATATCTCGCTTAATGTGATTATCTTAACCATCATAGTCATGTTTTTAATACAGTCTCCCCGTTCACAAATGACTTGAAACAATCACCATCATTCTGTCTTGATATATTCGTACAAAGTATTGTAGCACCTTCGTTAATGTTCAGAATGGCCGATTCAAAGGCGTTATTCAATGATACTGCCATAACAAGACCATATATTTAGAACTAGAGGTCACCCGCGACTTTGTCTGCGCGGCCTTTATTCCTGTAATTTTCGCACATTTTAAACGGACTCGCCGCAGACGGTGACGCCTGTGGCCGCAACACGCCACCCGCTACAAACTAAAGGAATATGCGAATGTTAAGTGAGACATCTCTAGTGTCTGTAGAGTCAGTAGTGATGCACATAGTGACCACGACCACGACACAGATAGGAAACAGATTCGAAAACCCTTACAATTTGAATGTTGAAGCGCCAGTGGAAGTGCGAAATTAATATGCATCGTGCAGATGAAATTCACCTCTTGTAAACATCCCTTTGATACGAAAAGTGTAAATAACATCGCGACAACAATGACAAACGGTTGTGTTTACTCAGTGTCCTCCAGCTTCCTATTACTCTTGATTGCACTCCTCGTCTTCCCTCCACAGAACAGCTTGCTATTTATGAGATTATTTTTTAAATCAGAGCCAGTAGACAAAAATATAATACCTACTTCATAATACCTACACGACTACGGAATTAAGTGGTATTGTTTTTTAAAAGCAGGCTTTTCTTTTGCTTATGGTGACCTGTTGCTCAACCTAGACGAAAAGAAACAAAGTCTAATTTCAAGAAAGAAAGAAAGAAAAAACGTTTATTGATTCTGAACATCGCAACAGATAAAAACATACAGAAAGTGGTTAGGAAAAAAATAATTAAAACAAACAATAGAAAAACAAAGAATAATTTCCACCAGGCAGCAGTGTCACGATGTCCAAAATTAAATGGACCCCACTCAGCTAATGCCTGGACCTGATAGGCTCAGACGCTGATTTTCAGTGGGACCAACTGAGTGGACGCACGGACATTCGCAGCGACTAAACAATGATAATTATAAAAATAAATATTTAAAATACATACAATATAATGTGACGTGTACCTACCCAGTGTAAAAGTGTGCAATACAATACATAAATACTTTGGGGGATGTGTAGTGTACCTACTGTGTTTGTGTGCGTTCGAACAACAGAACAAGCGTGGCGACGTCACGTCGCCCGACCTTGGGCCAAAGTGCAGTCATGCATGCAGCATTACAGCTGCGGGGCAGGCAGTTACGAGACGCGCCTGCGAGGGGCCGGTGGTATTTCAGATGAGTGCTAGTAAGCAAAACCAAAACGAGATAATTGAAATACGGAATTAAGTAAAATTAGTCAAGAATTCAAAATATTATATGTCAAAAATCATTATTACTACAAGTCATCAGCCAAAATGCAAAATAAGTAAAAATCAGTAAAATGCAGCTCTTCCAAATAATCCACAGATGAGATAACTACTTGATGATTTGGTAAAAGACCAAACATCCCTAAAAGGCTTCAAAAGGTTATATTTAGTTGCTAACAAAACACGCACTCTAAAGTTCCCCGAGTGTACCTTTTGTCGTGAATAATAAAGGATAGTTTGAAACACTCCTCGGGCCAAGTTCGGGGCCGCTAATGAATAATTACACTTTAAAATTTAATAACCTTAATTTCACGGCATTGTTTGGCTTGAAACTTTGAAATATTTTCACAGGACAAACTACAGTTGAAACTTTTGACAATGCTATACAAGGCAATAGCTCCTGCAAGTCTTCTGGCAGCCGCCGCTCTCGGGATAGGGCCGCCCAGACCTCTGCACCGCAAGCTACTTTCACCGGCGCCAGTGGGACACGAGCTGATCCCATAACCTCGTAATTGTAATGGTTAAAAATATATGCCTAGTGTTCGATTCAGTCGATATCACGTATATTAAACAAAGCAGACTTGTAAAATGTTTCGCATTTATTTATGATTTCGTTAGACAGGGCGCCAATATAGTGCTTGGCACACCAAAACTATATATTAAATATGAGCTTATCTTTCAAAAGAGATTCCTTTTAGCAGACTATGAGGTGCGCTTCATAAAGTTCCATAGAGTTTTACGTATGAAATCAAAAGTAAAATATTTAAAGTTATTAATAAACCTACAGGTCATTGACTATAAAAAAGGTAAACCTGCAGGTTAACCTCTACACTATTTCATAGATGAAAAATAATACTAGAACGCGATCAGTGCGTTTATTTCATGATGTCCAACTTAAACAATCACATAACATTTGAACAAACACAACACTATGCAAATAAACTAACGAAATGCAAGTATTCCTTGGTCTTTTTTTAATAAATAAATTCCAGGCGTAATCTTTTGAATAACTTAAGAATAATTTGCTAGTGAACTTGTGGTTAGGTGTCTGTGTTGGCATTAAACATTGTGAAACATGAGCCCAAGCTGTGGTACATTAAAATTCCAGCGCGTGCCGAAAGCCCAAGTCGTAAATTGTTAAAAACCAGGCGAACCAGGCTTTATTTGAACTTAAACGCTCACAGCAAGGCTCTTATTAAATTTTCATAAATTATGTAGGTACGGAGAGAGGGACTTTTTGCAAAAAAGCGTCAGTAAATTACGCAGCAGCAGGTAGAAAATAATAAGCTGAATAGTTAAGTTACTTAAAGGTAGTTTGAGAAAAAGATGAAAGATAATAAATAAATAACAACTTAAAGAAGCTCCTATGTCGACAGGGTTTTATTTCGAAAATCGATTAAATAAATTAATTATAATAGAGTTCTATGTGATTCAATTTTGAATGTACCTTTACATTTTAAACGTGAGTTTACTTCCAACTTTGTAATACGGACAGTAATAATACATTGACCTCAAAATACCGAAAATCGAGTTAAGTAGTTACCCGATAGGTACAACTGGGCCCTGAAATATCGAACAATAAATAAGCAAAAATATGATTAAACCCGAAATTCGAAAAGGATAACCTAACTAATTGGGTGCGAGGAGCCAACTGACGAGCATCTTAGGCTTACCAACTTGAGCCAGCCACACTGACTCGTGTCAGCAACCTGTTATTTCGGTACTGATAGGCACTAACCCCCGAATTCATTCAATCAACGCTTAGCACGCGCTGAAGCTCATGCTGTACCGTAAAGTGACAATAGAGCCAAAAGGGGCAGCTATACTTGATTTGCGTTTGTGAATTCGAAGGTAAAGCAGATATATTACTGTACTTGCTTTTCCGGAAGCCCGATATCCAGCCGATTCCAGTATTCCTGGTAATACTTATAACGGTTCAATTATTGACTCGAGTTTTTAATAAACTGACTGTCCCGGCAGACGTCGTTCTGTCGAATGTTTCGAATTTTCGCACCCTTCCAACCTTTCCTGGGCCTTTACAAATATCACAAAACTAAATTTATCCAAATCCAAACTAACGAACAGCCATCCATATAGTAGATTTATAAATTATTAAACTCAAACATTTTGTAACTATTTCAACAATATATTTGGATGAAGATATCACATAATAACACTATGAAATAACTATTTCTGAACATTGATAAGCAATAAGTATGTGGGTTGGGTAACTCCACGAAGCCCTTAATCCCAGGCACTGGAGCGGAACAGGACATCGGATTCCTCACGCCATAATGCCGTCGAAGAAGATCGTATTCAGTGTTGTGATTCTAAGAATTTGCGATATACGTCTTCCTACTTACTTGTGCAATTACTCTGCGGTAAAATGAATAACCTACTTAGCACACAATTTAGATATTAAACATTAACGACCTAAAAACATTTTCCATCGCCTGTATCTCTTTAGCCGTGTCTCGTGCCTGGTGGAAGATGAGTTTTGGCATTTAGTCCGCCGTATACCTTAATTATTGAGGTCAATGAAAAAAAAACAAAATAATGGGAAAACGTGGGTCTAAGGCTTCTGGCATTTCAATGATTACCTTTACATCAATTAGCATAACTATTTTCCAGTAGTTAGTGGCTTTCTAATCTGTTCAGAGTCAGTCATCATTACCACGGTAATATTACCATGTCATTACTGGCTGGATGTCCGAAAACTCCCAAGTTTTAACCCGAAACGTTGCTGATTGATCAATATTTAGAAATTAACCCCTCTCAGATTTGACACAAATTTAATTAATGAACCTCGCAAAGTGAGGCTCTCGTCCTAAATTGCTTACGTTACAAACGTCGAGTACGAAGTTCCTAATAACTGTTCTGCTGTTTCAAATCACGTTACAAAATGCCGAGAAATACCCATCATAAAATCATTTTGAGGTTTTAATGTTCTGTACATGCATGTGTGTCACTTTACACAGGAGTAATGTACAATGACACTATGAACCCTTTTAAGGAATTATAATTTTTTTAGCCAACTGCAGAACAAAAATTATAATATATTCTGTTAGTTCTGTGGGAAGCACAAATATTATAGGAATTCAGAAAACCTAACTATCAGTTGTATGTAAACTCTCCTAGAAATAACGTTTAGTTAATTTAAAAACTTCGACTAGACACATACCTACTTACAAAAGTATTACAAAGCTTATGCTACGAGTATTAAAGAGAGAGTGGTCTAAACTAAAGATCTTCCGTATAATACATTTTGAATATTCAGCCATGATATGGTTTTTTTGCAAGTATAACGATGATTTGTTGGTAAGAAGGTGAGACCCGCTCAGCGTTTGGGTCAGTTCGATGTTATAAATTCCACCATTTGTCCACCGGAGTTAAGCAAGGCAAAAACGTCTGGTGTGAAACTGTGTTCATTAAAAAAATACAAATTGGAAACCCCCTTTAAGCGTTTCAAGTTTTATTTTGATTAACTTATTTGTTTAAAGTTACTAAAATAACCTAAGCGCTTCAAGTGTGCCCATGATATTTGAAAAGTTTCCTTTCTTCAGGACTCCATCATTAGATCTTCACAATAGGATAACCATAAAACCACCTGAGAATGTTGCCCTTTCAGACAAAGGACTAATTCTCTGAAACGATCCAGGTGTCGTTGAGTAATTGGAGAACATAAAAGAAGATTCCAACGAATTGAGAACCTCCTCCGCTTTTTGAAATCGGTTCACAAAGCCGGAATCAGTTTATACCTGGAAATAACAAATGGAAATGCTACATAATTTTGCTGTAAAATAAAGCGCACTAACCGAACGGAATAGTGACAATATTTGCTCAAACCGAACATCAGCGCTGGTGTTTAGCGAACGTTACGTGCTCGCTCAATTGTCATGTTTGGATGGCGGCGTAATATTTGGAACGGAACATGCGAGCAATCAGGCGAGCGAGCGCGAGCGCTAAAGCCATTCGTCGTTGTTTTATATCATTCATCTGTTTAAAGTATTTGTTCGTCTGTGGAATTTAAAGTCTACACAAAAATTGTTATTGACATTTGAGACCTGAAGTGAGTCGTAACGAGATAGTGATAAGATCTAATCCAGAAGCTTTGCTGAAATTTTTAGAGCTTACTAACTGTTGTTTACCGGCAAGAAAGCTTGCATGCCTAATGTAATTCTTAACGAACTTTATCAGCAATTAGGCAAATTTAATCAAATTTAACTGAATTTTTTACACAGTGAACGATGGCATGTCAATAAAATATACAAACTTATCATTTTGTTTTATAAGTATTTTAAGCAACAGACTTACATTTCAAAAAGTTCTAGTCTAGCTGTCTATAATTACTATTTTAACAGGTGAGTCAGGGTTGGTCTGCTATTCATATTTTTCAATTAATTAACATAAAATTAATTAAATCAAAATTATACTGTGAACGCTGAACATAATATCAGGTATACTCGTATAAACAAAGTCAATTAATTAATTATGGAACGCAGGTGAGTTCAGAGACGAAATTATATAAATTCTTAACTAGTTCAGGTCAGGCTGGATATGCATTTTTAAGGCTGGTTATTTGTTAGAAAACTAATAAACTTTCAAAATAAAAACAATATTAGTGTGATTTAATAATTTTGCACCACCGCATCAACTTTTCCTTTTCTGTTTCTACCTGTGAGTTTTCTGGAAGAGATAGTTTTTAGCAACAAGACTACCTAAATTGGACGCCCTGAATCTCTGAAAGCATTGTTGTGTGATTGTTATCTTTGTGCAATTACGAGTAAGTAGGTAAGTAGCATCTTAATAATCAAGATAATTATCTAACAGTAACGGATAATACTAATCTATCTGTTTAATTAACACAAGTGTGTTAGAGACTCAGAAATTAATTAGGGTCAGTAACAACAGGGCCGTGACAAATTGCGACCAAACAAAAACAAAAGAGGCTCAACAACAAAGCCGACGTTCCCCTCGACACAAAACCGCAATAATTATACACGGAAAAGAAAAATATTCATTATCATTAATCACAGACTTCAAAAAAGCAATATCATCGTGAATACGTTATATATTATATATGTTACATATATGTTCATGTATGTTTTAATTATGTATTTGTATGTTTTTTTTATTATGTTAGTATATGTATGTTTTTATTATGTACATTGATATTATATCGTCGCCGTCGTGTCAAAATTAAATAACTGACACCTTCACCGAAATTCACTTCATAACATTTTTGAATATTGGAAAGTGTGATCTACATTTTAGTCTTTAGCCCGTTGCGATATGTATAATACTCGCTTAGATATCTTCGTTTTAGTAAATCTATTGACCATATATTACAACAAGGTTTGTACTAGAATTTCCGTGGAACAATTGAATAACTGTTAAATAAATTAAATAACTACATAATAAGGGCCAGTACAATAAAAACAAAGTCAACAAGATACTTTGTTGAATTCTGCCACAACTCACTCCAAAACATTGTCACAAAATTTAGTTGTGGCAAAATTAAATAAATGCGCTTGTTTAATTTTAAACATAATTTTGAGATTGATAAGTGTGCTTAGTCAGTTTTTCCTGTTCAAAGCCGTGAATAAAAATCAAGCTAATATCAAGCAAACTAAATAGGTAATCCAAAAACAATGACATTGTGACATGTATCTGAATTCCATCTCTGACAATCAACTTCAGATTACACCCACAACAAATATTAAAATAAATCAAGATAAATATTCCGATTCAACATCTAGCTCATATATCTATGGATAAATATGGACCATTGTAACCATATCTAAATTCAATAATGCCTGGAAATTGTTTTTCAAAACGTGAGCATTTTCTCAACCAAGCGTGGCGATTCCTAGCTACGGCAGCAGTTATGGTAACGGCGAGGCAGGAGGTGCTAAGCCTAGGAATCCCCGGGTAAGAACCGGCTGCCATCATCGACGCCTCGACCTGGCAACATTTGACTCGCGCACACTGAGGCTCGACGCGAACCTCGTGGAGTTGGAAGAATTGGTAAGTTACATTGGGATATTATTGGGTTATCTGAAGTCCAAAGAGAGGGGGAGGACTCGATAACCCTGCAATCCGGTAAGCTACTATACCACGGTGAGGGTGACCAACAGTCCCTAGGTGGTGTTGGGTTCATCTTCACAAGTCGCCTGTCAACAACGTGATCACTATCGGAAGTGTTTCGAGCATAGTAGCGTACCCGATACTCAGAAAATCGAAACGATATTAGCTGAATGTCATTCAGGTCTACGCTCCGAACTACATCGTCCGAAACACGACGATGTCGAGGTGGAGGCTATGTATGAGGAGATTTCTAATGCATGCATAGCCATAAAACCCACAGTTGTGAGGGGGGATTTCAATGCGAAGTTGGGGCAACGCTGCGGTGATGAGCTGAGAGTAAGGCAATTTGGATTTGGGCAACGGAACAATAGGGACCAGATTGTTGCTGGCCGACTTCATGGAGAAGGAGAACCTCTTTATGATTAACTTTTTCTTCAAGAAGCCCGTAAACCGCAAATGGACCTGGATCAGTCCGGACGGTAAGATCAAAAGGACGGTAAGACGAAGAAACATATATTCAATGATGTCGCTGTTAAGATAGGAAGCGATCACCGCATGGTCAGAGGCACACTGAATGTCGACGTTTAAGAGAGCGCGACTGATGATATCCACGCTCCGACCTATACCGGCTCAGATTCGCAAACCCGTGTGCTTTTAGCTCCAAACTCGCTTCGAAGCCCTTGAGAACAGCAACGATGTGGACGTATACAAAAACGCCACCATGTCCGTCCGATTACAGAACCAGAAATCTAATCCAATCCAACTACAGCGAGGCGTGAGACAAGGAGACGCTATTTCTCCGAAATTGTTTACAGCTGAGGATTTTTTCATGCTTCTGGACTGGAAACCTAACACACTTGCGATTTGCCGATGATGTAGTTCTTATGGCTGAGACCTTGGAAAACCTGAACATAATGCTCGAAGATCTCGGTAATGCTCTCCGAGCATGTTAGGACACCTGGGACAGGCAGTCCAGTTAGGTTAGTCCAACTTCGTCAAATTCAGCTCGGATGGGCAGCGTTCGGGAAGCTCCGGCATATATTCGTATCCGAAATACCTAAATGTCTCAAGACGAAAGTCTTTGACCAGTGTGTATTGCCAGTAATGACATTATGGGAGTGAGACGTGGTCATTCACTATATGGGTCTCATAAGAAGGCTCAAGGTCACCCAGTGAGTAATGGAGAGAGCGATGCTGGGAACTTTCCTGCTTAATCAAATCAGAAATGATGAGATCCGCAAGAGAACTTAGGCAGCCGACATTGCTCGAAGGATTGCATCTTTGAAGTGGGCGGGACACATAGCGCGGAGAACCGATGGCCGTTGGGGCGGCAAGGTTCTGGAATGGCGATTGTGTACCGGACGACGTTCCGTCGGCAGGCCCTCCACAAGGTGGACCTACGATCTGGTCAAGGTCGCGGGAAGCCACTGGATGCGGACAGCGCAGGACTGCTCGTTGTGGAGATCCTTGGGGGAGGCCAAGGCCGAGGCCAACTGACATGATTACAAATTTTTTCACCAAAATTACATAAATAAATGAAATAAAATAAAACGAATACATAAAAATTTGGGTCAGTAGAAGTGAAGCAAAATTAAATAAGCCCTCTTATTCACTGGAAATATTCGTATTAGTTACTTCTTGGGTGTGGCAAAACTTGCTAAGTGACATACAAAAACTTGATAACTGCAACTTAGTTGTAAAAAAAGTGTGTGGCAAAACTAAATAATTACTTTTTTATTTTTCTATTTAAAACAGTAAAAAGTAACATCATGGCAGACTACTCAAATTATGAAAGTAAACCTGTTGTATAACATATCGAAAGATCGACGGTAAATTTTCTTCACCTTAAAAAGTTATTGCCATTTTTATGAAAAAAAAACACAAAAACGTGAATATCTCAGAGTTTTGGTTTTGTCGGTTATTTAATTTTGACACGACGGTGACGATATGTGTATTTATTCACTTATAATCCTAAAATTTTGCACCGCTATAGTTTTTCTGTCTCGCCCTATGGTTGACTGGTAGAGAATGCTTTTAGCATTAAGTCCGCCTTTTGTACTGGTTTGTGCATTAAAGATTAAATAAATAATAAATAAATACTTGTAATGCAGACTTCTTAGAATGATTAAGCTTTTCAACCCCTCTCAAGTCGAAAAATATTGATGATGATGATGATGATGATTATGCACCACACCCAGCCAGGACAAGCCCGATCCGGTCAAACCGGCAAACCACCCCTGGTTTGGACGCGTATTTTTGTATTTTTGGGGAGTGACACGCTCTGGGATGGGAGAGGAAGGCCGACTAGCCGCAACCGGTCGACCACAACCAGCCGGATAATTCATCCTTAGAACCAGTATAGGAGAGTTGGACTGGGTAGGTTTATTGTTTTAGGAGAGCGTTGATGAGGTGGTGGGCAGTCTAGCCTTAGATGTTGTTGTTAGGTTTCTTCCATGCTTTGTTGATCTTCTGTATGTAGTGTTTGTCCAGTCTCTTCATGTTCACTGCCGTTGGCTTCGCTATCTGATTCGCTGATTTTGTTTTTTTCTTGGCAATTTTTTCAGTTTACTGCTATCCTGCGATATTTTTTAAGGGTTTGTTGTTGGTTTCGTCCTTGCTTGTATCTAGGTAGTCCTAACCATTTTTTTCTGTTGTGTACGGCTGTTAAGTAGATAGTGAGTTAGCGAGTTTCTTGAGATATTTTCAGGTCGGTTGCCGCTGTGCTTAAATGCTGAATCTGAATGTTGAAGGGGTCCCAAATGACTATTTTTGTTTTTGTTCCATTATTTCTTGAGATGTTTTCAGGTTGGTTCCTGCTGTGCTTATCAAATGCTGACTCTGAGTGTTGAAGGGCTCCAAAATGACTATTATAGTTTTTGTCTCATTAATTTCTTGAGATGTTTTCAGGTTGGTTCCCATTGTGCCTAATAAATGCTGAATCTGAGTGTAGGAGAGCTCCTGATTGATCATTTTTGGTTTTTGCTACATTCGTTTCTTGCGCTGTTTTCAGATTGGTTCCCGCTGTGCTTATTAAATGCTGAATCTAAGTTTAGTGTTGTAGGGCTCCCAAATGACTATTTTTGTTTTTGCTCCATTATTTCTTAAGACGTTTTCAGGTTGGTTCTCGCTGTGCTTAATAAATGCTGAATCATGAGTGTTGAAGGGCTCCCAAATTATTATTTTTGTTTTTGTTGCATTATTTCTTGAGATGTTTTCAGGCTGGTTCCTGCTGTGCTTAATAAATGCTGAATCTGAGTGTTAGAGGGCTCCCAATTACTACTTTTTCATTACTCATACTCTGAAAGTAGGTCATTACTGACCTGAGAAGCGGGCCGAAAGTAATACTTTTCATCCCTAGGGAGAATCACTTTCAACTGACAGCTGTCATATTATTTAAAAAAAAACTAGTTCTTTTTCACTTAACTATTGAACCATGTTCCAACTTTCTATACAGCCACGATGTAAAATTGAAATAATTTAAAGTTAAGTATTGATTAGAGATTAGATATTTTTTAAATAACTTTATTATAATTAAGTTTCAACAATTTCTTTAAAATAACGTAGCTTTGAGCAAATTATTTACCATTTTTCCAATGATGAAAATAAAAAATAATGGCTAAATAGCGGGCCGGCCACAGAAAAAAAACAAACAAAATAGGCGGGAAAGCGGCAATTCGATCTTCATGAATTAATTCATGTTTTTATTTTTACTTTCCTCGTATTTGTAATGAAAAGCACAGTGTTTACCTCGGGTTAAAGACTTATTTAGTCCCTCGAACTATTGGCGCCCTCACTTCGTTCCGGGCGCCAAACCCCGTCTCGGGACTAAATAAGTTACTTTCACCCCTAGGATAACAATGTACTATATTATAATTTAGTTTCAACAATTTCTTTAAAAGAACTTAGCTTTGAGTAAAATATTTACCATTTTTCTAATGATGAAAATAAAAAATAATGGCTGAATAGCGGGCCGGCCACAGAAAAAAAACAAACAAAATAGGCGGGAAAGCGGCAATTCGATCTTCATTTATTTTCCTCATTTTTTCTTAAGCTAATTCATGTTTTTATTTTTACTTTCCTCGTATTTGTAATGAAAAGCACAGTGTTTCCCTCGGGTGAAAGACTTATTTAGTCCCTCGAACTATTGGCGCCCTCACTTCGTTCGGGGCGCCAAACCCCGTCTCGGGACTAAATAAGTAACTTTCACCCCTAGGATAACAATGTACTATTGTTTCATTTATTCCATGAGATGTTTTCAGGTTGGTTCCCGCTATGCTTAATGAATGCTGAGAGTGGGTCCCGAATGACCATTTTTGTTTTTGTTTCATTGAATATGTAGAATTTAGGCCTACTATTTTCAAAAGGTCCTTTTTCCGTCCAATGTGTGTATGTTTGTGTCAATTGTTAAGAGTACGTCTGCAATTCTTGTTCATTGAGCTTCAATTCTTCGTTTTGCCTTTTTTTTTTCCCCGCTTCACGATGAATTTAATTTGCTGTACCATTTTATGGCTACCTTTCATTGATGCAGGCTTCAATTATTCTTAATGTATGTTTAGTGCTTGTTGTGAGGATGTCTTTAGTGAAGTTCAGATAGATCTGACACCTAGAGGTGACAATTTTTCTATGTCTATGGCTACCACGTATGTTTTAGTTTCTTCTCTAAATATGATCGTCTGTTGCCGGTTTCTCAGGAAGGTCGCTTGGGTTTTTGGATTCCTAGGGTTTAAATGGTTTGATCCAGTCGTAATATGAGGAAGCGCCTCTGCTCCTTCCATCGCATTCAGCAAAGTCTGAACAAATTCTTATTGATGAGATTTTTCCAATTAGCTTCCTTGTAAGATTCTATTATGGTAAGTGGTCTTTAATGTTTGAAAAAATGTGGTACACCTATAGTGTCGTTGAATACTTATTTGGGTTTTGTGAGGTGATTTTGTGATGTTATTTTTTCCGAATGTCCAGGTTTTCATGAAGCTTCCATCCATTTTTGAGAATTAACTTTTAATTTTGTCTGCCAGTAAATCTCCATCGACGTGAGTGTTTTGTGAGAGTATATCAGTTAGTATCTTTTCTATTCTAAAAGAACGTTTATCCCCTAGGATGATCAGGTTTGTTGTATTAGATTTTTCCTCTTATAAGATATACTTAGTTGTAAGTTGTTGGCAAAGAATATTCGGTCGATAGCTGTTCTTTTCTTGGGCTTCGCTGTGCTCCTAACTTCATTCTATGTATGATAGAGTTGTGTGGTTTATTGTTGTGTGGTAGAATTTTGTTCCTTAAAGAAGTTTCTTCCTTAAATTGGTCCGCTATGTAGTATAGTAAGTTGAATCACGAGCCTGGCATCAGTGAAATGACTTGCTATGGCGTTCCTCGTAATTGTCCTCCTCCTGATTGTCATTCACGTATTTGACTAGATTTTGCCTGATAACATGATGGTCAAGTGTTAGGTAGAACACCTCATTAACTCATTGTTTGCAATGGCTTTAAACTACTTTTCTCCAACTACACTGACTTTAATCTTGATTCTGTAAGGAAGGACTTAAAACTAGTTAGTTATCGTGGTTTTGAGTGTTTCGTAAGTGTTATGGGATTTGGTGGTGAGATAGCGGGTGTAAGATTTACGTTTTTTGCACTAACTTTGAAACCCTCGAGTGTTCTTTGAATTTCGACTGTGTATGTTTGCCAGATGTTGAGGTAGGACCTCATTATTGGTCAAAATAAGGATTTCGGTGTTTCGGATTGCGTTTTTGTTTAGACCCCATTGTGTAGACGACTAATGGTTACAGCAGTAAAGTAATAAATTGCATATTTTACGATGTGTTTTTTCCCTTTGTGCGTACTTATTTACCAGATGTTGGTATCTTACCCAAAAATTCAGACGGATAATTAACTAAATGAAATTTAGAAATTGCACGCAAATCCTAAAAGAGTATTGTTTCAAAGTTTTTACACTGGATCCTAGCGACGGTTTTTTGTTGAGGGTTTCGGAGTTTTTTTTTTTGATTGGTAGTTTCTCTTCTGATGCTTTGTTACCAGATGTTAGCACTTTGTAGCACTTTGTATTCTCAGATGTGTTTATCGAGTTTTTGCTGTTGCCCGTTGTATGGCTCCGATGGCCCTATATAAGTGGTATATGTGCTGGTTATACGAGAATGCCGGTGTTTGTCTAGGTGTGAGTGTGGGTGTATGTAAGTAATGTAGCGCTATGTACTTAGTGACGTAGTAAGTATATTTATTACAATATAAGACGGAGAAATATTGGATTCTAGGAAGAGTCTGATCTGAGAGCGTAAGTTTTAAAGTATTTCAAGATTTATATTTATGAAAGTGAAAGCAACATATTCAAATATACAGTGGCCTCATAAACTCATTTGAGTTTTACCAGACATCAGAGTCGTCAACAATGGTCTTAAGTAGTAGGTACCTGATCTAATTTTCAACCATCACTTCGTTATATTATTAGTAATCACAATATAGGGATATCATAGTAATAATGGGTTCAGGAATAGATGTGTCTGTAATCAGGTGTGTTGGTAGTGTTGGCAAAAAATGCTTTGGTTAGTTTTTGAGCTCTGATCACAAATAGACGACTTGCATAAATAGGTGTTCAATGACATACCCTCAGATCTCGATTAGGTGAGGTGTAGTAAACAAGTTGTATGAAATTAAAAGGCAATATACTCTTATCATCTGGAGCGGCAGTTACACAGATGTCTACAGATCGGTCGGCCTTCCTTGTTGGTGATGTACTCGTAATTCCTAGATATTGCAAATCAGAACGGGCTCACCGGGTTTCAGCTCAGCTCACGCCAGTCGGTCGATTGGAGTGTGATATTCTCATGACAGAATGGTGTAGAGGAGAATGAACGGTCCGCGAACGTTGCTGTCAGCCACACTCGAAGTCCACCACGCAAACCTAGCTATTCTTGATATCGTATACAACTTTTTCCGGACGATGCAAGTGTTGATTTAATAGAGTAAAAAAAATAAGTAGGTGTTGTTTTCCAATGATATAACTTTTTTTTTAAATTAAAACTATTTTTTTAAATTAAATTACACATAATTAAGCAGCTTTAATTTAACAGATTGATAACTTATAAAGATATTTTGGTATCCGATTATTTTGGTTAGAACAACACTGCACTGGGTAATTTATAGATTATGATTATTGCATTTGACAGCCACTTTTTAATATTTTGAGATTATTGCACGCGGCGGTAATATTGATTATTTATTTAAGTTCCCCTCTCAAGTCGAAAAATATTATTATAATATTTTTATTGTAATATCCTCAACATCAGAGGCAAGCAAGGGAATGGACCACTTGAGCATAATATTTTATACGTGAAGGTACTTACCTGCATGCATTGAATAATAACATTCGTCCGGGATATCTTCTCGGCGTCCACTTTGTGAACGACGGGGAAACTGTTCGGAGCAGTGGCTCCTTTCCGTGTGGGTCGCCCACTGCTACCACAATAGGGTCGCTGGGGTGCGACTGGCGAGGTCTTGGGCCTGCAAGCCAGTGGTGTTGGCAAATAGTAACGAGGATACTAAACGCGGAACTCAATAAGAAACATTTTGAAATCGCTGGATCAGAGACAAGTAAAAATGAAACGTAATATTTTTGGCGCGTCCATAATTATGTCAGCGTGAGGTGTCTTGCTCCCCCCCGTCAGCCGTAAGAGGCGACTAATATGCACAGGCGACCTTGTGGAAGGCGGCGCAGCGGTGCAGGTGGGTCTGGTCTGCCGTAAACACCGCAGGGTCGGGAAGAGCTTGGTAGCCGGCACAGCGCGTGGGGGCTCCAATAGTAGAGTCACTCACGGGGGTCCTCGGGGACTCCTCGTACCGCGCAGAAGATGCCTTCCGCAGACTTTGATGGCCAATTGGGGTGGCTGAATCCCACACCAACACCAAATCATCTACCTAAATTGAAATAGCTTAATAAAAATGCAGAGTATTGATAAAATTAGATCTGAGTAAAAATAACAAAAGCATTTCTTAAACATTTTCATCAACAGGAATCTGTGGAAATGTTCATTAGCAATGCGTATTTTCTGAACCGCAAGTGAATAATGCCTACGGATTGACCTTCTGCGGTCAGAGTTTGCAGATAACGATTTTTCATAAAATATGAGCTTTGTCCTAATCAGACCGGATTTACATATCAATCTAAAGTTGTTTAGATCAAATAAACTCAGAAGTTCATTGTTTCGATAATAGTATTATTAGTTATTAGAAAGTATTTGTTAGTTACACAACAAACAAAACAAACAAGTTTAAGTCATGAAATTTCATTTATATGATTGTCATGGTTTTAGTAATTTTGAAAATTAAAAGGTGCCAGTTTCCCCACATGAAGATGAGTTGGTGCTCTCTTAGTATTTTACGTTCTACTTCCTACACGTCTTAGATGTTGGAAATGTTCCGCTGGTAGCAGTTGATAGTTCCATGCAATTTATGTGCTAAGCAGAGCATTAAAATGTATACCTTATACTAGCAATGGGGTGACACCCGGCCAAGCTTCACGAAATAACAGTCGGCGTCAGAAACCAAGTGACCAAACTATCTAGATCTGTTTTAGAAAAGCAAATTTAATCCTGGGTATAAGCAGACTATAAACTAGAGAAAGCCAATTCGGACGTGTCTCAGACTTGTATTCTCTTATTATGGTCTACGTTCTTCCAACATTAACTTAACTTATTCAAAGAACTGACTTCTACCCGTGATATCTCCATAACACCTTCACAAGACACTTTCGCAATATTTGAAATATTCATCCACATGCCCACAGAAGTTTTCTTATTAAAAAAGCAAAAAAGATGAAACGCTTAATTCCGGCGCACGGCTCGCTCATTACCACAGTCCCTCCACGGAATACGCCAGCAAAGAATACCGAGTGGCGCTCGAGGCTCTCACTATATTACCACAGTATAAACCATACAGTAGGCTATCTAAGGCCGCCCGCCGAGTTATTAGCCTAGCGTGCACACAGACACGCGACACAGCCCGTCCGTACTGCCGCCTCCCTATGCCTCCCTATTTTATGCTAGCGTGTGCGTGAAATCGCGTGTGCCTGATATCGCGAAACGGCGCGCGACGCTCACGCACACATTCAAACCGAGAGTGGCACGTTTGTATTTAGATGTTCTACTGTATGTTTTATACTGTGATATTACTCTCCCTTATTTATATGTAAAATAAGAGAAAACATCGTCTGTCCCGTTGAGTGCAGATTCTAAACAAGTGGACTCGAATAATTAAGGACGCTTTGAGTTTATGCAAGAACTGGAGGGCGGCTGGAGGGCGCTACAAAATGACTTGAAAAAACTTCAATTGTCTCGCCGATAACAATAGTTCTACGCTTCTCCGTGTTTCTAGGAGCTATTAATTTATTCCTGTTCCAGTTGCAATAAGAGTGAAGTAGACATGATTATACCCGTAGTAGGACAAAATTCTGTCTGTTTTTTCTGGGTTTCCTATCATCCTACTAAAAATAGGAAACTTAGGGAGGGATAATTCCCTTAAGGTAAAATAAAAATAACCTAACAAAAACCTAATTTCATCTTTATCGAAAGTCAAATACCTATTTGCAATAATGATTCTTCGAGTGTTTAAGGTATATGCCTAAAACATTGGTGAAACAACCTGCCTGCCAGGTAAAATATACCGATAAAATTCGGCCGGTCTGTTAATGGTCTCGGTAGCACAGCGGTTAGTGCAGCCGCCCGGAATGCGGATTACGCTGGTACGAGTCCCGTCTGAGCACAAATCTGAAGGTTTTTTTTCCGCGTTTCCAATCTTTTATATCTTAAGACTAACATTAAAGGGCTTGTGATGTTTAATAAATGTAGTACGCAGACCAACGGTGGCGCCACGGTCGCGGTCTTGCTTTGACAGCCGGAGTGAGCGGACGTCCCCTTTGAGCTGTGTCCCTACTTACTGATAATCTGGTGGTTTTATTGTGTTCCCTATAGGCTCACAACAAGGACATCACAGGGCTCAACCGGGATCACCTGCATAACATCAAAACACATCACTAAAGTTTCGGTTGTGGTTGCAACCCCTTCCATTTCCTACCCGGTGTGTGTTGTTTCCATCCACGTTGCCGATCCACTGTCACAACCGCGCCACGGGCACCGGAGTCAAAGACATAGAAAGACCGGAGGCAAAGACATAGAAAGTCAGTGTCAGTTCGCTGCGAAGGGTGACAAAAACCAATTCAACACGGACGATTATGCTTCAAATAATCGATTAAACCTTTGCCAGCTTGCAGATGTATTACTGCAAAGCGTCAGGATTTATCCGTTAATCTCGAGCGTGCTCAGAAAGCAGTCGCGTGGACTGACGCGGACGAGACGGCATGAAACGGCTGTGCCACGTTGTAGGCTTACTTCTTCTGCAGGTAGGAAGGCTACCTACGGGTTAGTGTGTATACTTTGATAGTTTTTATTAGGATGAGATACCTACCAGAAGTGCACCAAAGCACTAAAGGTCCTTTTTCGATTGAAATGTTACGGTGCAGACGTGGCCTTCTGCACAACAGATTCCCTCAAATTATTTTCTATGGTAATAATTATACACGAGCACCAGATCCCAAGCTAAATAGAGCTTTTACTACAAGTGCCGGATACCCAATGATTTTTATTTTAATCATTTTGAAGCAAACACCCAAAGTCATCAATTTCACTTCAACGAAAGATACTTTCTGAATGCAAATGTTTGATTTCTTGCTAACAATAATAAAATCAGAAAACACCATATTTGATTATGGAGTCTTTCATCAAAACTAAAGGAGTCTTTGATTTAAACTGGATTTCAACAATATTTTTGTAACGTAGTCACACCGCCAACAAAACTTTTTAGATAAGCCCTAAGGTTGACTGGTAAAGGATACCTTTAGACATTTAATCCGTCATAAATGGACCAAATCTTTATCCTGTGAACTGAGTGAACAACCATTTGAGACATAAAAACTGATCGATGAACTCCATCATATTAGACATCGAGTTTACAACTGAGAAAATTACTCAAACCTCAAATAAACTAAAAAGTCCACACAGTCACAATTAATTTAGCCTGACCTCAATACGGCGGGAGGTCGAGGGTCTCAGGCCCTCCGAGGGTCGTGTCTCGTAGTCCCCTTGTACCTGTGTTTTCCTATCTGCATACTCGGTGTCACGTCACTGAGTTATGAAGGGCGCTGCCCGTGTCACTGTTAATCTTTGACCTGTAACACGAAGGATACAGACTTTTGTTACAGATTGATTAATTCATTTAAAAGTAACTAATGTTGGCAAATTCATCTGGTTAATTGCACACACAATCTAAAATATCAGGCCAGGTTTTTCAGGATAATATCACAGTTTAGTGATATTGAATGGATTTCAGGTAATACCCTAATAATAAAAACAGAAAAAAATATGATTCTAAAAATGCGTTTTTGTATCAAGTAGGTATTTAAATATTACGTTTAATGTGCAACATTCTTTCACAAAATACCCACTGCACTCTACATTAGTAACGATTTTATATAAGCTAAGTTGGCATTGTAAATAAAATATAAGTCTTCATATCATTCGCTAGATTTTTACAAAGAAAAATGGTTAGTAAAAATTAAAAATATCTTGTTAGCTAGCATACTGACCTACTATGCTCCAATTCTTAGATCATTGAACTCGAGTAACATAAGGTTTTGAATTTATTTTTTATCTAAACTGACTTAGGTTGGGTTGCACCATCTGACTTTAACAATAACAAACATCCAAATTTCAATTAAAGTACCGGTTAGGCCCAAAAATGACGTCAAATTGTCAAATTTGACAAAAACTTTAACTTTAACTTCTACTATGGTGCAACTCACCCTTAATATCACAAATATTCATTTCATGTCAAACGAATATTTTGAGCCACGAAATCCAAATGTAGGTAAATCGAATAACTTGTCAAAGTGAATTGTATTGTATTTTTGTTACATTGAGAAATCAATTATCTAATCTAATTTGTGAAACGTGTTACAGTTAATTTGATATTACCTAAACAGCGATGCACATTTTACAGTGATGTACATGCCTACGAGTATTGTATCTCTATGAATAGTGTGACAGATTTCAAAATATACTAATACTACCTACCGATACTTACTGTTCGTAACTCGTTACATACTTACTCGTATCCTTTGAATTCCATTTTAACTCTGTGTTCGACGAGATTTCTCACACATTAGCCACTAATAGGGAGCTTCCAGACTCCAGACTACCGTAAACTGTAAAACCGATACACTTTTTCAGTTTCACGTTCAGCGTCGCTCCAGAACAGTGCAATCAGCGAGGCACTTAGGAGGGAAGTTTTATTTCCCGCTGCACATTAATTAGTCGAATGTAGGTCAGGCATTCCAAATCTGTTCGGCTTTAGTTTCTACGAATCAGTGCAGCGTTTCAGTAGTGAAATAAGGACAAGATCCCTATTTGTAGCTCACTAAAACTTGGGGTGTTTTGGTTGTTGAATTTTCTTGTATGCCTGTGCATAATACGCTGTCACAAAATTAACACCAAAAGCGTCACAACAAAGTTGACTTATTTGTATTTGTAGAACCTCACAAGATCAGACAAAACTGCAGTTATTGCACGTGCATGTTTTTGCACGTAGCATAATAATCATTGTTAGGATTCAATTTCTACGTACTTATTTCAGTGGGCTATTTGTCATTTAAGTGCGAATGAGACAACAGCCTGTGTTTAATCATAAATGGCAAAATTTATCATAACTAAATTATGCTATTCAAATTTAGTAACCCTTGCCTCTAAACACAGAACTATGAGGGACCAAACCTGCACAATTCACAATGACCATGCTTAAACCAAATGAAAATAGAAAATACCTCTACTATTCTACAAATATTGTAAATGCGAAAGTTTGTAAGAATGGATGTTTGTTTAACCTTCACGTAGAAACTACTTAACGAATTTGGATGAATCTTTACGGTAATATAGCTTATACATCAGAATAAAGAATAGGCTTCAATTCACAAAGACATGGTTCATAAACTATAGTCCAAACGGACAAAGCCGCGGACGGCCACTTGTATATAGTTAGAGGCCCCTTTCTATTTTCAGTTTCCCAGGTCCACTGCAGGCTGTTGGTCGGGTAAATACTCTCTAATAGGGTTACCCCACTCCGCATTATGTCATGCGTAAGGCTCCGTCTGAAACATCAGTCACATACGGCTTGTCGTAAAGTAAGGGTTTGAATAATAAATTATACAAAGCTTTGCTTCGCTTGAGGTATACCGATTTATGTAGTATTTTTTTACGTAATCCCAACTACTGGTTTTAAAAAAGACGCTGATTTTCTAATAAAAATGATCGCTAGTAAGAGGGATTCACAACAAAAAAGAACTTAAAGCGAATAGCACGAAGCCGTAGTGCACATCTAAAGTGATGAAATTTGAAGAAGCCACTGCTATTTTGAGTAGTTTAACAGCTCAAACTTATAAGTTACTGACTTCCTCTGTAATGTAATCTAGCCGCTATGCAAGCTACAAAACGGTTCAAATCCAAGTTTTTCGTTTTAGGTCTCATCACAAAACCGTTTTAAATAATCTAGACGCTGTTATTAGCAACTCTAGTTATTTAAAAAAAAGAATGACTAAAAGCAGTGACCTTAAATTAGCCGCGCCAAACGAGCTGCATTCAGTAGGCATAACAAATTCTTCATGACGACAAAATACTTATCTCGAAAAACAAAAGTCCAGTCAACCTTACCATATCCAATTTAAAAATCGTGCAATTTATCTCTGCCGTTAAACAACACCCTAATAAAACTCGCATCAAATCTGAGTGGCCATAGACTGAATTATTGATGTGCAATCAGAGAGCGCAGTTCAATCATTGAAATATAGCCGCCCGATGGAGGCTGTAGCTGGTTAAAGCGAATTGAAAATGTTTGATTCACTGCATGTCTGGCTTTAGCATAACTATAAAATAACAGAGCGTAGGGAAATTTTCTGTTATTTTAAGCTACACTCGGCGATTTTTGTAGGGCCTCGGTGGCAATACAGATAATGGTATGTTTACGAATCACGCTGCACGCAGCAGTGCTGCCGCGATACTACTAGTCCCCATACTGTTTGTATGAGCTTACATGAGATTACATTCCGAGCTAGGCAGCGATATCGGCAGCAATGCAGTGGCAGCACTGCTGCACTGCGAGTAGTGACACGTCTGCCGCCACATCTTGTCAACTCAAAGTAAACTAACCAATCACAACAACGCATCGCAAAAAAAAGAGGACTTTTTATGGCTGCGTATAAAATTCATAATAGTCTATAAGGTATTATACATTTTAACTCGTGTTTTAAACCTTGGTATTCTTTACTGACTAATAGAGCAGAGTAACTGCAAACGTCAAAACAGGAAAAAAAACGTTATTAATAACTAAATACGTACTTGTCCAGCTTGTTATTCTGCTTGCAGTTAAGCAGCCTCTACGATTACCATATCAATATAGTCAACTCTAAAGTTCAAAAAGGATTCACCACACAACATTGTTGAACAACGTTCATCTCAGAATTGGAAATATGAGGCCACTTCAGCTATTTTGTGTTTAATTAAGCGAAATGACATTATTAAAAATAAGTATGTTCACCTTGTCATCATCATTATCATGTCATCCAGACTGTACACGGCGATAGCGACTCCTGCACACCTTACATGTTGGGTCTTTCCTGCGAAGGGGCTCTAATGTGGCTAGCAAAAGTTGCCTATTAAGTGAAAGTAATACACACATAAACCACTGACAAAAAATACCTCTATACTAGGTGTGTACCTTTCCTTATACTAACAGTTCGATGATCTATGTATTCAGTAGGTACCAACTCAAGTCGGCTATAAGTACTTAATTTGTCAATACGACAGCACAAATCAATGATTGCTATTGTTTTTTTCATTACATTTTAACGTTTACCCATCAAAGCTTTGCAAAATAAAATAATTTATCTCCGCCGTTAAACAATAGGTAGCAAGCAACCCTCATAAAACGGGCATCAAATCTGAGGCTCGATCGGTGGCCGTACCCTGCATTATTAATGTGCAATCTGCTGAGCGTCGTCGGCTGTTCGATTTATGTGCTATACTGCACACTTTATCATTCAAATAGCCAGGCTTTTGGAGAAATACATTTCAAGTCTTCATTTTTTTGGAACTTGAGCGTAGTTCGTCAGCCATTTGTCAGTGCCATTCGCTTTTTACTTATTGATTATATTTTTAGAGAGAATGAAGGAAAAAATATTTGTTCAGTTTTTGAAAAATAAATAATTATAGGTAGAATTCGTGTCACAACTGAACCGGTTTCCACTCAGCTTGAGCCAAGGCAAATGCCATGGCGCTGGTTTTACGAAGTTTTTAATAAATATTTATCTTGATACCTTGACACAAAACCTTAGTATCCCAAATAAGCGGTGATTGTGCTGATGCTGTCACATGAAACAGATTTTTATTAAAAACCTTTCCTTTTCAGTAGAATACACACATAGGAATACAATTAAATCACGATCATTTACGTTTTAGATTACAGAATTACGCGGAAAACGTTCCAAAACCTTACGTATTGTCTCAATGATGAATAGTGATGGATGAACGTCGTTCACTCACAGCTCAATCTATCAAAACTTAAACAATTTAAACTGTGATTTGATACGGCAACATTTTAGGCAGCATGTTTCGCAATCTCAGCTCAGATTTCGCGTTAATTCCGTCACAGTATCGCAGGTTCCGCCTCGGTCGCCAATAACGGCGAATAGTGTGGAATAATGTTGAACCGTAAACACCGGCGGTTGCCGAGTGCCCGTAAATAGTCCGCAGATGTGCGGATTTAATTAGCAAACACGAATACAGCGGCTCAAGTTGGGCTGAGTTAGTGCTGCCGAGTATCGCGGACTTTCTTCGTTGCTTTCTTGATTGTCTCTCGCTGAGATATTGCTAGTTGATGATTTTTCGGATTTCAAAACAAGATGAAGGTTCTGTCTTAATTTTCGTTTTTTTAAGTTACTAAGAAGTCTTCATTTTTTAATAAGTGTGACGTACGAATTAAAATTAACTCCTCAAATAAATAGGTGATATTCGATATAAGTATTTGGTTTTGCTGCAACTGGAAAGAATAAATACACAAAAAGCGTTACTTTTACGATTTGTTTTCTTAGCAATAGCATTAAATCCAATCTAACGTTTGATTTTTTTCACTTCCTCCAACAATTTGCTTATTGCTATTACTTAGTGCTTAAATGTACCTTTACGATCAACGCTATTTGATAAAGGCCTGCAGAGACACTTGTGTCTAATTGATCACTTGCTTTGAGGTTTTATGAACAAAACCGTAAGACAGACAAAATACTTAAAATTACAAACAGCTAAAGTTTTTCTGACCATAAATGTTTCAGTTATAAGAATGTCTTTTAATATAATTAAAACGCCTCCCAAAAATTTCAAATATTTTATGAGGCAAACAATAAGTAGAGACTGATTTATTATCTTTTTGTCCAAAACTTTCTCTCCTGGCATTATTTAATCAAGTTGCTGACTCAGCAACACTGTTTAGCCTCAAATTCGATAACATTATATCAGATCTTGCTGACTTGCAATATCTACATTGTATTTTCTAAAGAAATTATAAACACTACACCTACTAGCACTAAACTGACGAGCGAAATGAATCTGCACTTATGTCAGTGGTTTCAATATTAGTCAAAACACTAATAAAATACTTGGAAGAAATTGTATCGATGTTGCTAATTTATGATTTTATAAAACGTATTTTTGGATAGTTCGAACAGTATCTTTAGTAAGCAGGTTGTAAAGATTGTTTACAGGTCAAAATAGGTAGGTATCGAAGGTAACTCAATGATATGCACAAGGGTGCCGAAGTGTTTCTATTCTTTGAAATCCAAACGCGATGCCACTCCACTCCAACCAATCGGAGTTCCGTCTCGATGCAAAAGCACATCTGAATTTGAATTTCAAGATTCTACAAGATATTTACAGTACAGCACAGTTTTGAGTAAGGATTAGATTTCGTTTATATGAAGAAGTTTCATTTTTCGGTATTGTGGAAAAATACGTTATCATAAATTTAGAAGTACTTACTTTGAGTCTCTGACGCGGACACTTACTTAAAAGGTACGAAATCATTAAAAAGGGCATTTTAAATAAAAACTTTTCAAATAGTAGCATGTTCCAAGACTTGACAATTGCCTGGCAATCAATTTTATTCTTAAGTACCCAACTTTTTTAATGTTAATTTCATCTGATAACTGGACATAGGTATTTTCAAGACAAGTGCAATGCGCATTTGGAATAAATGCTTTTGAAATTGGAATTGGCCAAATCTGATCCGGCGACATTATTACTATCTAACATTTATCGTTTGAATTATTAATTAGCTTGTGATGTGGTAATATAACTTTATAATTACAGCAGAAAAAAAGGATCATCAAACAGACCTGCCCCTCGAACAGCAAGGTCCTCGCAGAAAGCGCATTACAAACTTTTCACTTTCCAATAGTTGGATCGCTCCGTCAATAAATGCATGTCGTCAAAGAGTCTGATCCAATTTCTGACCTACCGACCAAAAAGATTGGCAGCTGGATTTCAGCAATCCAACTATCGGTCGATAGCTCAAAGCATTGCACATGCGGGCGAGCATACAGGCCGACTTCAATCAAATGTGTGGACCAAAATGTTTTATTCAGATGTAAGTTATCAGTTTATACTACGGTAATAAAGAGGTGAAACCAGTTGCTTAGGTTTTATTCGAGTGTGAAAAAAGTATGCCTGATTTTTGGGTTGACTCTTAGAAAACATACAATTATGCCTGTAACATGCATATACTGCACCAACGTTTGATCATCATTTGATCACAATCTCACCTGATGGTGAGTGATCCTAAATCTAAATCTAAATCAGCCCGTTCCGTCCCACTGCAGGGCAAAGGCCTCCCCTCCCAATCTCCATCCCACGCGGTCTAAGGCCAATGTCGGCCAATCTCTCTCACAGGAATCCCAGGAGGAGGAGGAGGAGGTGAGTGATTACGTGGTCGATTATGGTACATGTCTGCCCAGAGAGTGCCTATTCACTCTAATCTCGTATTACTTTATACAGGATGAACACTGTCTCACTTTCGCTTTTGGACGAGAATTGTGCTGAACGCGGCTGGTGTCCTTAAGTCAGCCAACTGAAGGTGTCATCAGCTCGAACGTGATAGCTGCTAGCTCATCGGGCCAACTTATACACAGTTTATTTAGTCTGTGGTGTGCGCAGGTAAGCCAGGCTCCGTCACAAGGTAGGTAAGTAATTTTCGCTAAGTGTCGCGTGTTAGAAAACGGACACTTTGACATGTAAATGGCGACTATGAATAATGTATAATGCTGAACTTTTGCACAGGTAAAGATCTTCGTTGCGATTTTTAAACACGCTAACGTTTGAAATTAAAGCGTTTTTTCTATCGCCCACTACTTTAAAGAATATTGTTCGTGAAAAGTTCATGTATGGCGCCTACGATCTAAATAATACAACGCTTTTCATTAAAATACTTGATTACATCCGTTGTACTTGGGTAGATAACCCAATGTTAGAGGGTTCTTCCCTCACTCTACAGCTCAGGTTTGCTGGAGCAGTGCAGGGCATATTGTGTAATATGAGAAGATAATGGTCATTGAGACTGAAAAGTTCTAAAAGCAGGCCATTTCATCAAAAACGCACGCAACGAACTCATACAGGCTACACAAAGGTGGTCAGAGTGCTTGAGAAAATGTTTAGTATTCTAGAGGTCTGACGACTGATATGAATTTACATCGGATGGAAAAGTGGATAGTGGAAAGGTAAACACTGTATTAGACTGAATAAGATAGGCGCAGAACAACATAATTGGGGTCAGGCAGAACGTTGAATTATCAATCAGCATTAGCATAGAAGAAAACAAATTTCTTACGAGATGTCATCATTCAAAAAATAGGTACATTACTAATCTAAAAAGGCTAACAAAAGAATGAGGACTATACGGATCCTACTCTCGCAGTAGGAATACTGAACCTTGTTTTGCACTCCGAGCTAAATTTCCTTTAAAAGCCTTTCAAACTGTTATTGCATTGTGCCCACGTTAACACAAACATGCGAGCACTAAAGTGCATCGTTAAAATCTAATCGGAATCAGCCATAAAGTGCACTTCAGTGTGATTTTTCAAAGAGGGTAAAAAACGCTCTCTCAAAAGGAAAGTGGATGAATTTTATCACGTTTATAAATTACCTCGTCACAGAGCTTTTTTGCTGTTATTTTACAAATTGAGCTCATTTTACTTGGCGGGAAGCAGCCGTAAGGTTCAAACATTATGTGACTAGCAAGTATAGTAAATTACTATTGAGATATTCAAAGTCATTTATAAGAATACAAAATCAAAGCCAATTTTCATTTTCAGATTCTGCTTAGCTTAAGAAAAAGGAAATACTATGTGTTCCACGCCACAACAACAACAACTACTCAAAGATTAATTACCGAACCTTCTGGAACGGGCTAAAGGTACATTTTCAAGACGGACCGCAGACCGCAAACTGCAACCGCTAACTACAAGCGACACACTGTTGTAAGCGGTATTATTTCAAGCCCGGCGCTGCAGTGCTGCCACTCTTAGAATCACTTTCATACGAATTCACTACTACTGCAAGTGACACTACTGTTTTCTATGAATCTCGTTATAAGTGATTCGAAGCGTGGCATCGTGGTACAAGTTCTTGGAATTGTACTTTAACAGTTGCTGGACCGTGTGTGGCCGTCGACGTAGTCTAGTATGCGTGGTACGGGTGACATTTTACAAACCTCTTGATGTTCATCTAACGT
The DNA here is from genome assembly GCA_950022985.1 of Udea ferrugalis. NCBI lineage: Eukaryota > Metazoa > Arthropoda > Insecta > Lepidoptera > Crambidae > Udea > Udea ferrugalis. Next base: position 5,627,446 of record OX465521.1, read on the forward strand.
GATATTTAGGTTGGGTTGCACCATCTGACTTTAACAATAACAAACATCAAAATTTCAGTTAAAGTAACGGTCAGGTAAGCAAAAATGACGTCTAATTGTCAAATTTGACAAAAACTTTAACTTTAACTTCTACTATGGTGCAATTTACCCTTAGGGTTAGTTGCACCATAGTAGAAGTTAAAGTTAAAGTTTTTGTCAAATTTGACAATTTGACGACCAAAAATGACGTCGAATTGTCAAATTTAACAAAAAATTTAACTTTAACTTTAACTTCTACTATGGTGCAACTTACCCTTAGTCTCTTTGTAATGGAGAGTATGTTTAATGTTAAATGTAACGCTGAAAAGAAAGGTGAATGTGTTTGACAGCGTAGTTTGCCAATAATTGAAGAGTTATTCTCAAAGGAACATTCCACAGAAAATATTGCAAAATAGAAAGCAGACTAGCTACAAACATCCAATATATTGGATATTTTTACCGGCTTTTGATACATTCTAATATAGAAGTTCTATTTGCGAAACGAATAACCAAGCATATAGATAATGAGTAATTGTATTTCTATGAAAAGTCACACGACCGTGAGTTTATTAGGTACCTGTTTTATGTTGTTTAGTTACAACTGAGGTGCATCTTGTGAAAGTTATGAAAGAAGAGAATATTTACGGAAACAAGTTCTGTTTCAAAATAACTTTCTGGTAGAGTAGTTAAGAAACAGGCAAAAAAATAGCAAATAACAAAATGTTTACTTATTTCTAGTGATTCCAGCGAGAAAGTCGGCCGCCATTTCAATTAACCGGTCGGTGGAAGTTTAGGTCTCGATGTAGATATCAGAAAGAACAGAACCTAGCTACTTGCGAATTGTTTCATAGTAAGGTATTTTATTGTGGCAAATGTTGGTCTAATATAGAATCACGCTGGCTTTTACATACCTACGTCTTAGTTTCCTTGAGTTTTATAAAAGGAACAATCTTTTGGAAAAGACTGCATGGCGTCATACTGACGCTAACGAGTCGTTAACAAGATAATGGTTCACCTGGAATCAATGGACATTCGGTAAAGTTCTTTATTTAAATTAATACAAAGTCTCCTTTTCAATGTTCAATTTTGGATTTAACGAATCATCAATTTTAAATGACGTCTGTGAGTGCGGCCGCTTAGTGTTGCCAATCACGATTATGATGGACTTTTCGTCTGGGAAAACCCATTTCGCACCAAGGACTTTCAACTTTCATGGCAAGTGTTCTTCCTATTTACCCCCGAATTCAAAAACGCAAATCAACGTCGAGCATCCCTCAAAAGTATAGCTGTCTCTTTCAGTTCTATTGTCATTTTACGGGACAGCATGAGCATGAGCGCGTGCGTAGCGTTGATTGACGTTTGTGAATTTGGGGTTCAGTCACCGGGGATTGGACAAGGTATTCAATAGATCTTCACATATTTCACCTCGGGTCTATTGATTCGCGAAATAATTACGAAAGCAATACATTTGAGATCAGCCGCTCTTCCCCTTAGTAAATATCTCCAATGAATAAACCATTACGGTTTTGGGGAAATGGAGCGCACTGAATATTATCTTCCAACCGTTTTTATCGTAGATATGTATTTATTTCTCATTGCGCATAAAAAATAACACTTGGCGGACTTAATGCCTCGGCTCTCAGAGAAACCGTTGCAGTTCTCTCTGAAGAAGAAGCCTGTAGTAGATGTTGTTATTTTCGGACAGGATGTAATTGCGTTATTTTTCTAGTGCAAGTCGATGGTTTTGGTTTGCACAACAGTGCTTTTGAGAGAAATGACGTTTTTTTATTATTAGGCTCGCCACTCACTAGTATTTTTGAAGACGTAGAACGGTATCTAAGGTTGAGTCCTAATTAGTGCGTTGTGTTGCGACGACGCAACAGAACGTGAGCCGCTCCGTCGTTATATACCTATTTTAATAACATAAACACTAATGGAGCCTCACCCATATAATACATGTCAGACAGAAATAGAAAAATTACGAAAATCCTGAAAGAGAAAAATAAAACTTTCCGATTCCATCCCTCGCATAAAGCACAAAACAACGCATTGAATTAGCATTTCCATTGTATTCTCGTTGTAGTTATACTTTTGTCATTTAAATATCGGAGGAAATACTACGCCGGAAGGCGTTCTGTGGTACAGTCAGTATCAAAATTATATGTGCCAACAAACTGGTCAAAAAGGAATGTTACAATGACATAGTCGTGTGTTGTTTTGCAGCGTCCCCAAAATATAGAACATAAGAAAAACCATTCTAACTCTGTAGTAATAAAGTTGCTTTTCCAAAATATTTTAGGCCTTAATATAAACACTCTGTACCTACACATAATTTTGATACTGACTGTAGAAGCTATCCACGCGATGTCCGATAAATAATGCATGAAGGGTTGAGTCGACGTGTGTCGCTGCGACATCGACATGCTGGATTTGATCATATTCCGTGTCCGGATTGTGGCCAAGTTGGTGGTCTGTGTATCGGGTTTGGATCGTATTCTTGTTTGGAATAATTTGAATGGTAATTATTGTAATGCCAAGAAAAAGCTTTTGGTCTAGGTTTTAGGCGGGATTTGTGCCGTGTACCCGTCGCGTAAAAATAATAGCACTACCCCCTCTCTTCTCGTGGGTGTCCAAAGAGCCGATAGAGGAAAAACTGCGACCAGGAGATGGGCAGCAGCTTCTCCACACAACAGCTGGCCATACTGCGATCGCCCCCAAAATATAGGACAATTAAAAAAACCATTCTAATTCTGTAGTAATAAAGTTGCTTTTCCTAAATAATTCAGGCCTTAAACACTTTATACCCCCACATAATGTCGAAGCTGACTGTAGAAGCTATCCACGCGATGTCCGATAAATAATGCATGAAGGGTTGAGTCGACGTGTGTCGCTGCGACATCGACATGCTGGATTTGATCATATTCCGTGTCCGGATTGTGGCCAAGTTGGTGGTCTGTGTATCGGGTTTGGATCGTATCCTTGTTTGGAATAATTTGAATGGTAATTATTGTAATGCCAAGAAAAAGCTTTTGGTCTAGGTTTTAGGCGGGATTTGTGCCGTGTACCCGTCGCGTAAAAATAATAGCACTACCCCCTCTCTTCTCGTGGGTGTCCAAAGAGCCGATAGAGGAAAAACTGCGACCAGGAGATGGGCAGCAGCTTCTCCACACAACAGCTGGCCATACTGCGATCGCCCCCAAAATATAGGACAATTTAAAAAACCATTCTAATTCTGTAGTAATAAAGTTGCTTTTCCTAAATACTTCAGGCCTTAAACACTTTATACCCCCACATAATGTCGAAGCTGACTGTAGAAGCTATCCACGCGATGTCCGATAAATAATGCATGAAGGGTTGAGTCGACGTGTGTCGCTGCGACATCGACATGCTGGATTTGATCATATTCCGTGTCCGGATTGTGGCCAAGTTGGTGGTCTGTGTATCGGGTTTGGGTCGTATCCTTGTTCGGAATAATTGGAATTATGATTATTGAAATGCCAGTAAAAAACTTTTGTTCAAGGTTTCAGGAATACGAACCTGCTACAACCACTAATTAAGAGGAGCTCGATTAAGTTTGCGAGGTCTCGGTAGTTCATTGGTTGGAGCAGAGGCAGGGGTTGCGGAAGAGGCAGAGTCGAATAGTGCTAAAACTTAGACAAAGTTTGTTTTTTCCGGTATTTACTTATTTATTCTTCAGGAAACGTAAAGTATAAAAGTATATTTATACACATATTTTCTGTCTAATATAAAGATACAGCTTTGAAAATGCTAAATAACGGAGAAAAAATATTGAATGATGAAGGTCATAATTGCACAAAAATACTTCAATGTACAGACGCGTTTACATCAACCAGATAGAATATCTTTTTCTGGTTTAAAAGATAGTTACAAAACCATTGCAAAGTGCGTCTTATGTCAGCAGCATGAGGTGCGCACCTCTATAAGAACCATAAAATAAAAAAGGAACAACCAATTTATTTAAAAGACGACAAAACAACCTTTTTTCTGCAGAATTAGAACAGGTTTCAATTTTTCCAGATTTGAGCGGGACAACTAACATGCATTTCTAACACTGTAGTAGTGAAATTGTTTTTCTTAAGTAGTATATATTACCATTTTAGCTACTCTAATAGCTAAAATGGTTTTGACACTGACTGTACAATTCAAAAGGCTGCGACTAGTTAAGCGAGTGCCTACAAACGTCTGTTCAGATTCAAAGGGTCGGTCAACGGATTCGATCCGAGAAATAGATATTTGTACTGAGTCAGGGTGTTTGTGGCACTATTGTTGTTTCCAGTTTACAAAACGCACGGCAAAATATAACTTAGGGACCAGAACAATGTACTCGAATTTAAAGTTGTAGGTATCATATTAGTATTAATTATTTAATTTCAAAATAATCTTATTTCTATTCCCCCTAGGAGGAATCTTGTCCACGACAGAATAAAATAATATTTTTTCCTTTCCAGAAAAGCAGATGCAATATAAGTCATTTAATAACCAGTTCTGATTGCTTGCTGTTGGTATAGCCTGCCATTTGAAAACAATTTACGTCATTCCTTTCTTTGTTTCTACTGTAGACTGCTGGAATAATGGTTTTAGTATTGAGAAGATTGCATTGTAAGAATTGCAAGTTTACACCTGAGCTCCGCTTGACGATAATGTGTCTTTGAATAGTATTTAGTAAAACAGATGTCTACGTTTTTATCTGACTGCGCTCGAAGATGTTATGTTTTCACATACCTATTCATTTAACTCTTTTGATAGTAATCAATTTCATCAGTAATTTAGCCGATAATTCAGATCCCTTCCAGGTCCAGGTTTTGATATAACTCATTTGCCGGTTTGGATGTAGGTGTTAGATTAATCAAAACAATAAAAAAAAATACAAAATATTTATTTCAGTTTCTTACAATTAAGGCATTACAGTGATTGGGAGTCCCCATTTAAGAGTGCGTATAAACCCAGCAAATTATTAAAATTCACCCGCGCCCCCCTCTCTGCGAACACTATCGCCCGCCGAACCACAATACATCTCTCTCGCTCGCTCAACGCGTAGCTTCCGTAGTATACGTAAAACAATCAGATAACACAGTGGGCATTATTTTTGTGAATACATTACCTACATTTCAATGTGTGTAATTTTACTTTGTATATAAGTTGAATGTTATGTTGTAGATAGTAGTCTCATCTTTTAAATTATTTTTAAGGATCGGTATGCAAAAGGTAAAAACAGGACCCTATTACATAGAACATAGACTACACTGTCTATCTGTCACCAGTTGATTTTTTCACAATAAATACTAAATACTAGCAGCCACCCGCGACTTCGTCCGCGTGGACTTAGCTGTATGTGAAAAAAGATTTTCCCGCTTTTCTGTAGAAATTTTCCTGATTTTTCTTTGCTATAAACCTCACGGAGCCCGAGACCATTCCAACGAATGCAAAACCGTGGAAATCGGTTAGTGCGTTCTGGAGTTATAGCGTCAGGAAGGAAAACACGACTTATTTTTATATACTAACTAAAATATAAATAAAATATTTAAAAGTAAATACACAAGCGGGTTTTTTTTGCGTTCTTTGTTCTATTTTAGTGACGGTAATAGGTGGACGCATTTGTATATTAATAAATAAAAGCTCCCCGGTGTCATGATTTGACCCGCCTTTTTTTTCGTGGGGAAATCTTCATGGATACCTCGCCGCCCGGGGAGACGACGAAGTTATGTTGGACTCCTACCGACTAAAACCCCGCGGCCGCTACCACGCGCCTCAAGGCGCTTGCAGGCCGCACTGGCCCCGCAACCCCACGTGTCGCCCTTACGGGCCTCAGCGAGTGGGTGGCAAGTCCACTACACTGCCACTCCTGAGTTCTATTCGCTTCCCGGCGGTTGGACCCTACCACCGGTACTAAGCCCCCTCGCAACGCCAAGGCGAGAACTCATGAGGGGGTGGTTTGACTCTCCTCCACCAACTGAAGACGAATTAAAGGGTCGCATCCCGCCTGGCGCGATTGTCAGCGATTATAATAATAGATTTTCAATTGAATCTGGTTTATAGGGCGTTGAAAGGTGAATGAAAAATGAAAATGAATGCCAAAAACATCATCTTTATTTCAAGTATGTACATATTATACGAGGGTCATTCAATAAATACTTACTTAGCCTACAAAAAGTAAAGGAATATTTTGGAAAATGGCAATTTATTTTTCAACATAGTCTCCATTCAGTTCGATACACTTAGCACAGCGATGCTCAAACTTTCTTAACCCGTCCGAAAAATAGTTTTTGTCAAACTCTGCAAAATAGGCCTCCGTGGCGGCAATGACCTCCTCATTTGATCCATATCTATTCCCGGGGAGTGTTTTTTTCAGATTAGGAAACAGAAAGAAGTCTCAAGGGGCCAACTCTGGAGAATACGGTGGATGGGGAAGCAATTTGTAGCGCAATTCGATCAATTTGACCATGGCAACGGCAGACGTGTGAACCGGTGCGTTGTCGTGGTGAAACAGCACGTTTTTCTTCGCCAGATGGGGTCCTTTTTTCTTTAATTCGGCGTCGAATCAGCCCAATAAATCGGCACAGTAAAGCCCTGTTATAGTTTTACCCTTCTCGAGGTAATCGATGTAGATCAAACCTTGTGAATCCCAGAAAACGGTGGCCACCCACTTTACCCACGTTTCTCCTGTGATGTTTAAGTTAGATAGAGTGCAACCGAATTGAGGAGCATGATTCGATACCATTTTTATTTTTTCAAAAAAGTACAACTTGTCTATTATCACTCTCTCTGCTGCATCGTACAAATTTTCAGCCTGATCTTCATTCTGAGCTTGTGGCCGACTACTTAGAGTGCGTCGTCGCTTCAATGAACTGTAATGAAAAAGTTCAGCTATTTCCAAAAAAAACATGCAGAAATGACACAGTAGAAAAAAAAATGCGGAAGCCATATTTTACAGAATTTATGTTAACAAAAGGCACAAATTACCCACTATTAGGAAAGTCATTTGCAATTAAGCATTAAAGTGCTCGTAGCAAGTGGCGTTCTGAGTCAAAATATCGCTCGGCTTATGCGTTTTGTGGTTGCAATTCTAACCACCCCACCCAAATCCACCCTTTTCCGTTCAACTGATCGGATTTATTATATACTAGCTCACCCGGCGAACTTTGTTCCGCCTTAAGGGCAATAAATAAAAAAAATTAAAATAAAATAAAAGTATCCTATGTCCTTTTCCTGGCTCTAAACTACCTTCATGCCAATTTTCAGCTAAGTCAGTTCATCCGTTCTTGAGTTATAAGTGGAGTAACTAACACGACTTTCTTTTATATATATAGATTTACAGGAGAGTGCAAAGCAGCGGCCAGGCAAAAAAGTAGGCGGGAAATGGTTAATTTCGGCGTCTGTTTGCGCTTAGTTACTTTCATTTAAGAAAGGATGGTTTGGAAAGTGATAACTTTATCAGAAATTATCTAACGTTATTTCTCAAATGATTATTTCCCATTCGTTATTTTTCTAATGACAGGTCTCCACTAGTTTAAATGTTATCGATTGTACTGTAAGAATTTAGGCGGATACCTTTCTGGAGTATTCTCTTCATTCCTCGAGTAATCATTACGGTAAGTATTTTTTTCTGGCTGACAATAGTCTGTAGATACAGGCTGTCTATTAGGGTCTACATTTTCCAAATTCAATGTTGTTTTGTAAAATAAACACAGTACTTAGTATATTTACTCATGTGGTAGTAACTAGTTATTGTTTCAGCCAGCTTCAACTTTACTAAAAAAATAATAATCTCAAGATGGAAAAGCGAGTATGGATACTATTTTTAAAGAAACCTACATAGTCGACGACGCGCATGCCTCCACAACTTCATTTTGATCACACCTGTCAGATTGTGAAATATTTTGAGATACAGCAATTCTGAAAATTAAATATTATTTGAAAACAATTTACTTACAATAAATACCTGGTGGATTGAAACAAATTCCTTCGAAATCAACCTATTATTTGAAGAGACCAACTAAATTCATGTGATTACTTAGCATATACTTTACACCATCTGTTTACGTCATCTTACTAGATCGACTCAAATGAATTTATTTCTCTTAAAATACAATACAACATACCTTCGACAATTAGCCATCCTTTCAGTTTGTAACTTTTTTAGCTCTCGTTTACTATGTCTTTTTAAAGTCCTTTTCTTTTTCCCCATTTCACTATTTATTTTGAAACTCGGAGCAGCTAAGAATTTGAGCGTAGTCTTCTCGTCTCAACGGAGCGATCGGTACTGATGTGTGAAATAGAAATATGTGTCAAGCTTCACAAAGGTGCGACGGGAGATGGCTTTTTCCGCGGAATCAAAACGTATTAAGTGCCAAAAGTGTTTAATCGTTATAAATCCAAAACTAAAAGGAATTTTAAAAAATGACTAGACATAGCCCTTACTTATTTTTCAATATAATTATTTATAAAAAAATTGTCATCATAGTAATTGCCATGTCCAGTATAAAACGAAAAAAAGGGAAAATCAGACGTAACTTCGTGATTTTTTTTTATCGAGATAATTTAATTATTTTATGTTTTTGATCAAACACAACCCTTGAAAATATCATGTAGCGTAACATTTAATAAATTCATAAAATTTCATCTAGTATTTATCACGTACAATCAAGAAAAAGATTGGTAGTTTTGCTTTATGCGCACTCTTAAGCAATAATTTAGCTTGCGTTTGGAGATTCCGCTCTACTTTAACATTTTAGGAAATATATTACGAGTAAGTACCGTATCTATATAATAACAAAACTAAAAAATAATAATAATAAAATGAGAATCTAAAATGATCTTGATTTCATGATCTGCAACTAAATTCATCTACATTTAAAAATATGTGAACACTTAAAGTTCATAAAACTTGTAAAGTTTAAACTGTTAGTGTGCCTTAGTAAACAAATACTTCCTATTCAGGTAATAGTCTTGTCAAGTGTTTATGAATATAAGCAACTCAAGAAAATCGACATCACATAAAAATAAAATAATAAGTTAAGTTGTAAGATGTCCAAGAAAGTGCAAAGTATCAAATAAGATAGATGTGTGTGTTGTGAGATTCTCTCTTAATAATTTCCTTTTATGAAAACTCCGTGGTGATTAAGCAATTGTCGACATTCAAGCAAGAGAAAACTAACTTTCAACCTTCAGTGTAGTATATCCACGTTCATTATTAATCAACCACGCGGGAGCACACTACGCAGTAATGAATATTGGTTCAATTATTTTTCCCTGGATATCGAGTCGTCCCTAATGATCACTTAACATTCCTCTAAGGGCCAGAAATAATATACCCTCAACTTTTGCTGACTTATAATTGATTGATGTTTTAGTTTGCGTTTCCTCATTACTATCGTCATTATCAACTGCGCTGCAGTTCTAAACGCGTACTGTTTATTTCTACTATTCTAATTTTTACACATCGTAAGGCATAACATCAAAAAGCAATAAATTTTTAGCATCTGTTTTTTTACGCATAAACATATTTGTTAATAAATCAATACCTACTGCAGAATTGATTGCAGAGAGACATAATCGTTAAAATCTATAGGAAATCAACTTTGACTGACATGATTTTAGTCGGCATATTTCAGAACGCATAATTTTAATATTTTGCTGAAAGCTTAAAAAGCTCTAATACACTTTGTAATCAATTAATTCATTGTTTTTTTTAATATGTTATGGTGGTTTAAATTTATTAGACTTAATCACCGCCCGCCATGATTCCAGGTTTTTCGATCACAATGTTTTGAAAAACAACCAAACTCACCTTGCACCATAGCACGTATGCACCTGCACTATGCCTAATTATTAAACTTCATACGAAAGAATCTTTATCCACGATTCTAATTTATTTCAGCTTGATTGAAACTGATGCATTGGCAACCGCACTTCGAATTCTAGCTTCCCTTTTCCTCGTTCTATTTTCCGCTCAAAAAATGGAAACGAATTCCTATGGCATCGCATCGCGTCGCATTACGGCATAGGTCGTCGCTACTCCCACTTTTAATAGGGACGAGCGGAGTGCCTCAGGTACGGAATTGGTATGAATAACCCAAATGCCAGGAATGGATCGAATACCTGCCTGAGGCCTGGGGACCCTAATGGATAAGCCATTTGGAAATATGTGCTCTGCTCAATTCTTATTCGCTAATATTATGATATTGGAACGCATTTTTTCTTTATGTCCTAATAGCTCAGAGCTTTGTCCATTAAGAAGAAGCATACTGATGATCGTTCATAACCTACATATATCCTTATGTAAGCATAAATAGTTACACATGGTGGTATAACTATGGAAATATTCATCGTCAGTTTTTGTTTGTATTCCGTTATCGAATCAGAGATGAGGAAATGCTTAAAATAGTGAACCACTAACGTAACACAACTGACCACTCCCGAAAGCCTTTAGAAACATTGTATGCCCCATGTTCAATGTGGACGTATTCTGGAATGATGATTTATAATAATAATGTTGTCTTGCGAAAAGCTACCCGAAATTATTACAAAACATGCCTATTCAGATCGGAAACTAGGTGATAAGTACAATTTCCACGACTATTCATCACTGTATTTTTTTTTTATGTATGACTACTTTTTTCTCCAGCATGACAAGGATTATATAATTACTAAGTGACCTATCGCTGTCCTAGGCTAAATACGCATGTCTTCAATTTCTAAACTTTCTAGTTATGAGAAACTCTTATTCAATATGAATAATTAATTCACCTAAGCGTTCTGCCTATTACCACTTTGAAGTTGAGTTTTTAACTAAATTTTCTGTCTCTCCCTTTGGGTACAAAGCGTGTCCCCATTCGCTTTCGCAGTTTAATATGATTTGTTTAAGATTTCAAATGAAGCAAGTTTAACTTTATGTAAGTTGAACTTGTTATTTTGTTGTTATAAATTAGTTGCGATCCCCGCCGAAACCAAATGGGATGAATGAAAAACGGTTGAATTGGCTAAAGAATCAGTTTTGAAATTGATAATTTTTTCCTAATTTTATCAGAGATTTTCACCCCATTTTGAATAAAAAATGCTGTCTAAAAATGACCGGAAAAAGCAAAAGTTCGGGAATGTCCTCCGCCATATTGTTAATTACGGTCCTTACTTTAAGGAATAACCTATAGATACTTAAAGCTTTTGATTAGGCAGATTGCATCTTTTGTGGCTTCATAAAAATTTTAATCTCAGTATTGACTTAATCGTCGAATAATGTACATTTTGAAGTAGGTAGCTTATTAACTGTAGCTTTGAACTCACCTCAAGGCAGGAATGAATGTGCCTATAAAAAATTGACATTTTATTAAAAAGGTTAAGTGTCATTTTGGACATTAATACATGACTTTCCGAGCAAAAGAAATGAAGAAAACATAACAAAAGCAATTTAATTTAACAATTTCCCTGCCATAATCACCGAGGTCAGTATACCTAGGTTTCCCCTTGCTACAAGTATGCTATGATCTAGTAGTTTATTGCAACAGGCGTTTCTCGTCACATTCTGATAAATATAATTTGCGCAGAATGGCCGCTATTCCATTTTACTGCCACAGCCTCGGAATGGTAATACGGTTCCATTTAACGCCCCTAGGTATCGGTATGACTGTAAATAAGTTTCGCTATAAGGTACCAATGTGGATATGTTTAGCTAGAAGTATCTTTACTTGGGTTATACTCTAAGCATCAAAGAAAATTTGATGTGCCAAAAGATTTATCTGAAGTAGTAAGCGTAACATTTAATTATTAATTTGGTAGATTATCAGCTACATAAAATAATATACCTTGATAAATGAGAATCAATAATGAAATTACAAAAAACAATATTAGATATTAAAAAACCTTTACGAAAACGCTCACAATAGGAGTATGGGGCTTTTCGACCGGCGTCGAAAGAATCTGATGGCAAACAAAGAAGGCAAGTTTGTGTGTCAGATGGGATTCAAACCTCAGGGTGTTGAGGCTACCGAGACAAATACAGACAAAACACAGCATTGTGTATGCTAAAAACACATTTAATAGACAGTAACACGAGATTTACAATAAAGCCGTTGTTGAGGGTTCGTCACATGAGTTTTCGTTCTGAAAACTTAATATGCAGACTGAAAAATTTAAGCAGGAAAGACCAAATACTTGTATTTTAAAATATAAGAGCAAATAATAATATGTTTATGTTAAGTAAAGTCTAGTGTCTCAGGAGGCTTCTTCTGGGTCGATAGGCGATCCCTAAACACTGTCACTCAATGAAATAAATTGAAAAAGAGTTCAGTACTAAAATAACATGAAGAGATAAGAAAAGTTTCCACGACACGGAGGGACAAAGGGCCGGGTATAAAATTGGACGATCTCCCTCAGGCCAAGATACATCCCAGATAAGGGCTAAGGGCGGGCGGATGCGGGTCGCTTAGTGTTCCCTCGTTGGAGACCCCGTTTGGAAAGTCAGCTCTGCTATAACATTGAGTCTGCCTTTAGTTTTGGAAAAATGTTTTTATTGAACACTCAACTCCTGATTGCAGTAGTATAATCATCGAATTAACTGATAATTACTGTAAAATAGCACGTTGGCTTACAATAAAGGCCCCGTTTTCGCCGGAGAGCTATATTTACTAAACAACTCACAGGTAGAGGATTTGCGATAATATACGTACATACATTTCTACCACGAATATTTCACGACTTAACATTAGGATATTATTAGCAACATACACTAATACAGTTTAACACATTACCCACTCTTATTATATAAAAATAATGTAACAAATATGTAAGTACGAGTATATTACATTAAATTGAATGCAGCCAGGTGGCTGCATAAATTTTTTGTAGATACAAAAGAGTAGAATTTATTACGAAGACCGATTTGGTGTTATGGCTAAGAAATTGGCTACTAAACCAGGGGTCACGGGGTTCTCACTAATGAGTTCTCGCCTTGGCGTGGCAAGGGGGCTTAGCACCCGGTGGTAGGGCGGAACCGCAGGGAAGCCAAGAGAACTTTGGCGTGGCAGTGTGGTGGACTTTGTCACCCGCTGCGGCTTTCTTTATAATATCGAGCATAACCATTCCTAAAGCAGAGCAATTTTGAGCGGTTCTGAGAAACTATGGCTGATGATCAGTGGTACATAGTGTTACTAGCCTCGTACGGACATTTTGTGAATATTACTAAAAGCAAGCTGAGCCTATAACGGACCTGCAACACTATCCAGATTATTACAAGCACAAACGATCAACTGGCTTGTTGGGTCTTTTGGAAAATATATTTGCCTCTAAGCCATGGTCTGGGGGTTCAATTAATAAACAAAGAGATTTTGTAATCCGATTTCGTAGTCAAATTCAAAATTACCAGGTAGTTTTAGACTCTGTCACCTATAAAATATATGACTCTGATACCTACATCCACATACATTGAGTGTAATCAACTTCTCTGGGTATTGTAGGTATGCGCGGTACTGCACCGCTGGTTTAGAACGCAATCAAATTCTGTCGCACATAGCACATACCATTGCAATATAAACTTTACAGTTACGATATAGAAGCCATGACGCAGCCCCGAACTGATATTGAATAAGGTATACCAAGCTTGCACGTTGCACTTACATTCAGCTTCCTGCAAAGCAATACGAGTTCTATATCTAGAAGCCAAGGTTAAAATTTAGTTGACGGTACAAGAGCGTATTTACTAGTAGATTTGTTGAGGGGTTTTATAACCACGAACTAACAAACAAAGGAGGGATCGAAATCCATTAGCAGAGTTCTAAATTGCTTTTTGGGTATTAACTTGGGCTGCGCGGGATTGAGCGACTTGTCATAAGCTTTTGCAGCTCAAATAAACGCAGCATTAGAGCTTCTGTAAAGTACAATAAAGGTTATATTGTCAGTGGCAAAGTCAGTCGAATGAGGTGACCGTTCTAATATTGCTATGACATAAATAACTTGAATTTAATCCCTAAACACAACTGCACAAAGACGAGAAGCTTTTTAAAACCTTTGTCCTTCACTTCATTTTCGAGGAATTAACGGAGTGTTTCGCTAACATCACAAATGATTTATTAACCCACTGCAAACAGCTTACTATTAAGTACCCGAGGGTAATAATACTGTTTGATTGATGATGAGAACCTCCGCCGTAAGCTACACAATCCTGGGCTATTTTAATTCCAAGACAAACATATTTCACGTCATCGTGTTGGCTGAATGAATGTTGCTGAAAACATTATTAATTAGAATATCAGTCAAAAAAATGATGCCATAGCAAAGAAACGATACGAGATTTGCAAATATTTGCACAAAACCAAACTTTCTTGTGGCATTATTGAGAATTGATTTAAAAATATCTGAGCCATTTTCAATAACGATGACTCAAGCTGAGGTTATCAGCACATTTAATCTTTATTCAGTCCCACTGGGCTTCATCTAATAAATTCTTGACCCAACTTTCTTATTTAAGACTTCCAATCGGAATAGACATTCATTTTACCTTTTCACTTGCAAGTTTCATGACTCCGAATTATACCTGAGATCTGCCAGTTCAGCGTACTAATTCAAATTAATATTCATGAAAGCCAGTGGTTTTTTAAGGCTTGAATTTTATGGTTTGCTGTTGGGTACACTGGAATGTAAAATCAAAACAAGCAATTTATTTACGGGTGTTAAAGCTTACTAATAAAATTAAGAAGAGCTCCATAACTTTCACTACCTTTTACATGTCATATACTGTCTACCTCCTGTATCCTGCAATGTCGCAGTCGCTTAAAATTATTCTGAGTGAGGTCGGTTTCGGCAGTAAGAATCTGTACCTTTGTCAAGAATAGCAGTTCTTTTTGATCTACATACGGCTGGCACGGCACTCTTATTTTTTACATTGCTTCGCTTTAGATTCGTACCTACAGTTTTTGATTTATTTTTACTTTCAGGAAGATTTTTGCTTATATTTAGTACATTTCACATGGGGTTGGTATCTCAGTTATTTATTTATTGATATCAATTCTCTACTGGGGTGGCATTCCGGCGGACATCACTTCACATATCGGTGCTTCACGCCCACTTCAATCATTAATACGCTTCGCTTTCAATTAGTATTTTCTCTCATGTTGTATGTAAACAATTAAAAATGTTATTTGGCTTAGTTTTTTCTCTCAAACGACCACAGTAGCAAAGAAATTGAATTTTGAAGATAACTCACCACGAGGGAAGTGAGTATTGGCGCCAAACGGAATAGCATAGCTGATCAATTATTTTAAGCTTGTGTTACAAAATCACACAACGTTATTTGTACATGTTCAAAGAAAGATCGTTCATGAGAAAAACGAAACGAAAACTTTCAGAGAAATCGAAGCAGTACTAGTAATTAAGACTGATTATGACAAAGCGGTAGAGAACTTTCTCGCGGCCATTTGTATAAATGTAATTAATTCTGTTTGTTTTGCCCGCATTTATAACTCCAACAAGCAGACAAACAAAACTTAAACAAACCTAATAAAGTTCCAAACTGCCAGTTTACACTGGGCGTAAACTTCAATATTCGGTTGGAAAAACATTTTTTAACTTTTACGCGCGACACAACTTTGCAGCCCAACATCCAACTTCGGCCAACTTTGGTCGACTAAAAAGTTGATTTCTGATTTGTATACGGAAATGACCAATCAGTTTTTGGTCATGTTTTTTTTGTTGGTCATCAAATTACTGGTTTGAGAAAATGATGTCTCTAAAACTTTAAGAACATACAATTTTACTAAACAAACAATCGAAGATTCGTATATTCAACATTTTTTAATCCTGAATGATGTATACCTCTGAAATTCTAAATAAAAGTCACATTAATATTATCACCTTATAATAGGTGAATGGGTGCCACACTTCACGAGACACTTATGTTGCCACCATTCATGACAATATTTCTTGAAAAAACGAAAAAGAGTGAGTCCATATCCCATGTAAAGTTTAGTTGTAAAGTTATTTTTTGCTTAGAAAACAGTTTTTTTCCGTCTAATTTAATTAGATAATGATGCAATTTTATCCTGAACTACTTGTATATTTCCCCATTTTTGGTACGAGTATCTAACTCGTATTACGTTATATTGTTTTCAAAGCTCACAAAAGAAAATCTCTTGGAACCTTTTCCTCACATCATTAGTGGCGTGCGTCAAAACCAGGCAGCTCTATATATCCATTTGCTTCGTTAAGTTTGTTGTTTTGTAAGCGCGAGCGTAACAGAGAAAACGTATTTTGCACCCCGCCTTTGCGGATTAGCTACGGATAAGCTACGTGCTACGAACTGTAGTGTTTGTGTAGTGCTACAACGCGCGCGTGCTACGAAACTGCGGTGTGACGTAACTTATCAAAATTAGTTTGTTTTTGTACCAGGTTTGTACGGTTTAGGTTGGGTCATGTAATTAATTTTCGCCCTGTGGTTCGGGCCGCAAGAATTCGACCACGGTACCCCCCACCTGTCGTAAGAGGGGACTAAAGGGCCCTTTTAGGCCCCTTCGGTGTCGCTGGGAGTGCACACAGCGGGGGCCGTGTGCCTTCCTACAAGTGGCTCCGGGGAAAGGCGGTGGCGTTGAGTAACCTCACATCGCCGTGCACACTGGCAGGTGCTAAGGGTAGGTACAACTCCCCTCGAGACGGGTCGAGCAATCGGCAGAGCGCGCCAGGGGTCCACCGGTAGAGTCCATACTGGGGTCCTCGGGGACCTCCTGGTATCGCGCAGAAGACGGTCACCGGGGGCGTACTCGGTTTCCCGCTTGCGGGATTGCCTCTTCACGGCAGGGACCGAGACACCACTTCGGGGGAAAAGCGGGTCCCGTCAAGAGCAAGCACTAGCGTCGGGGCGTTGTTGTGAAATGTTTTTGGGATACCCAGTTTTGGCATCGAAGTGCCGAGGTCTAGTATAGTGGAGTTTTGTTGTCATTTCAATAAAAAAAAATGTATTAAATAAAATCAAAAACCTACATTTGAAACCTACCTACCTTACCTTTAGGTAAGTAATTTGATGTCTAAAAGGTTTCATAGCTATTAAATTCACGAAAGCAGTTGACTTAAATATATTTTTAGATATTATGGCCAAGCACAAAGAATTGCTTTGAATTTCTTTAATCCACTCTAGCAAATCATGCCTACAAAAATGCCTACGTGCGCACCTTTTTCAATTACCAACCCTTTGGCTCGACAGTATAAATCGTCATCTTTCTAGGGCGTCAAAAAAAGCGAATTTCATTTCGATTTACTCAAGTAATAGACTAGGGGACAATGTTCAAACCTTGTGTTTTCATTGACTTAGTCATGCTACTTGTATATTTATGCTTCATGAATCTTAGTATTAAATTCAAGCTAGGCAGCTTTATTCATAGGCGCCACAGACTAATATTGGGCTTCTGAATGTTTCGTTTACAATGACGGCATTAATTTTATTAGTGTCACTCTGACTAGGACGTTTATAGTATAAATGGTCCTGATCGTATGTTACGTTTTTTAAGATTTTGAATGGGCATCAAATCTACGACCTCTGGTGTGACATGTAACGATCTCTAAACATTGCACGCCAATAGATGAGTCAAGAATAATTGCGAAAAAACAAAGTAACCACGTCCCCTGGCATACGACGAAGGCAGCTACTGAATGCCGCCGCGTCAGTGAGCCGATACTAAACGGAATTACCGTGTCGGCCCTTTTATAAATATTATACAATTTCTGACGGAGAAAAATGGGCATCTTTATCGAATGACGAACGACAAGCGTGCTGGCGCCGAAAATGTAGAAATGTTATTACGAAAAGAAATGGGGCTTCGGCATTGGTAACGCTTTTAAAAAGTGTTCTTAGCTTTTGTTACTTGATGGTGAACTAATAACTGATACATGGCTAGTAAGTTGCTCTACCAGAAAGATTTTGTTCGAAAGCCACTTTTTAAAGCATTAGCCATTGTTTTGTTTATTTGTCCAATAGTTGAGGGAAATTTCTTTAAAAATCTTAGGCACTTTTTAATGTTATGACCTATTAAGTACCAAGACATGTAAGGACGAAGTGACACCACGGCCATACTTCTTTCTTGCAGTGTCGAGGGTGGTGTTGAAATAAATAAAACAAAATAGAATAACGTCGTATTATTTATTTTGTCTGTGTTCCAGCCGCTCGTTATAGATACGAGCGGCGCTTACTTGATACGTTAAGTACACGTATGTAGTAACGCTACTTTACCAAATTTTGAAATACTGATATTATTCGTGGGGTCGAGGACCCCGCAACACAAACGTACACCGGCAACAACTCTGAGAGGTGAACACTTGATCCAAGTCATATCTAACATTAAAACATCAACTACACCTCATAAATTCTATAGTCTTTACAAATTAACAAATTCCATAGATATCTTCCTACATATCTAATGCGTACGGTGACGCAGCTATAATGACGAATTTTAATGAAACCCAAATCATTTAGGTCGACTGAATAGTAGTACGCTTTTGAGACACAATTAATAATATTTACAAAAAAATACAATGCAATTTTCAATTAATTAGTTTACCAAATCTGAAATAGTAAACTAGAATCGTTAAATGTAATACGACTCACATTGAGTTCACAAACGAATAAATATCGTTACATACGTTATGTTCAAAGAATTTACTTTAGGCATCTTTTTTTCTCTTGATAAAAATCATAAGTCAGCCAACCTACACACGAATACAACGAATTTCGTGTAAACTTTGTACAATACGTCAATACTAAACGATTACACAATCAGTTAATAAGTAGATACCATAGCAATATTACAAAAAGGTGAAATAATTATATTCCCGTCATTTACAACATGAAAATCTTAAAGCATTTTGTACAAATAGAAACATCAGATAGCAGGATCAACAAAGAAAATAGTTCAACAGATTTGGGCAGTTTGAGATCGAAGGGAAAAAAATATTGTCAAATAAATGCCTAAGTATTAATTAAATATTGAAAGGCAGCTAAGAAACAAAACGTTTTATCGCCAGCTGTGCTATGTGTTGAATTCCTTCAAATTAGTATGCATATATTACCGCATTTTATACATAAATAAACGTCTGAAACTATGGACTAACTATGTACTATGGTAAGTACTTGAAATGCGGAACAACAGCAGCATAAATGAAATAGTTCTCATAGTGTCTAATTGAGAAAGTTATTTTCTAGTCCACATTTTTTATTTAAGTTCGCTTGGAGTTAGCGTTCGATGCATACAAATGAAATTGCGAAATTAAAACAATGGAAACTAGTTTGCTATCTGTTGTGAAATGCAACAACGGCTATTTAACTTTCTGCTCCTTCTCGATATAAATTCGCACCTCCGCTCAAATAGTGTCACATGTCAAAAAAATTTAAAATAATGTGCCACTATTTGAGATAACATTTTGATGTTTGGCAAACGTAATGATGGAATAAAAAAAAAATTAATTTTTTTTTGACATGTGACACTATTTGAGCGGAGGTGCGAATTCATATTCTAAATATACACACAATACTGTTAATTTAGTATTCATCGACTAATCAAAAAGTTAGGCCGATAATTTCGTCAAAACATGACTTTCTGCACAACGTGCAACATTAATGATCGAGGAATGACTTTTGAATCTTATCTTAAAGGGAAGGAAATTGATTGTGTATATCAGAGAAAAGATACCATTTTCCAATGTTTTTCTACAGTAACTCAAAACTGCCCAAATCCATAAATCAAATTCTCAATAGAATCAATCTATCAACTATAGTTCGTTCAATCCACAATGACCCGCGGCATTTTCGTAAATCTCACAGAAAAAAATGCAAACTACGTTATAGTTTCCGTTATATTATCATGCATTAAGAAGGCATGTATATTTTTAAAGATATTGATTAAAGAGAAAGCGGCACGGTCAAACAAAAATAGTTCCACGTGTCTTGGTGAAGAGAACACACTATACGCTTAACAGTCAAGTGATGAACCCTCAAAGTTAGTGCCGAAACGAAGCCAACTGAAGCCGTGCGCCGTAGTCACTACACACTACCGGGCGCGAGTTACCGCGGTCACTGGTAACCACGGTACGGTTACCGTCTTAACCGGTAACCACACAGCAGTTTCCGTTCCTGATAACCGACCTAAGATTGTCATGGTCACAGTGTTATTACTAACAATTGCTAGCCATAGTGCGGTTCCTGTGGTCACGTAAATCTAATGTAGCGACTCTTGCAACTTGATTACGATTATCGTTGTCATTACTAACCAAACTGGTTATAGTGGTAACAGATAACCACATAGAAATTTCCGGAGTAAGCACACTGTATTTGCCGTGGTCACAGGTAACCGCACTGGAATCGTAGTGGTTACTGGTAACTACGCTGCCGCTACTACCGCTACACGCGGGCGGCTACCGACTGTCGAGCGACATTTCAAGCCTGGTTTCTGTGGCCGAGGTGATGCCGACGATGCTTTCAATCTCAAGGGACTTATTTTACTATGAGGAGAATGAATTTGTTTGATGTTTTTACGAGATTCCTTAATAAGAGATGATAGCAAAAAACATATTTATTAGGAGACATGACAAGCAATATTTCATATTTTAGTAAATAGACTACAAACTTTAACATTAAACACAAAACGTTCAGTCAGTTATAGATATTTAATTTAATTTTAAATGTGTTTAATATCCCTATGAAACTGATTTACTTCATAGGTATGATGAATCTTAAATATTAAAATTCATGGCTAACTTCATAAAAACACAGCTTGTGTTTGAAACAGAAAAGTTACCTGAAATTTACCTTTTGTGAAATTCATTCATTTAATTTAAATATTATTCGATACATTCTAAGTTATGCGCATATTTCAAAATTGTATAATATGGAGATATATCGTCCAACAGTAGAAAAAATCATCACCTTGACCACATTATTACTATATTGTCTAAAACGATTACTATCATTAGGCAAAATCATTTATTACCCTAATGTACACAGTCGCTCACAAACATGATGGTGCTTAAACACACTTATTAAAAGGTGAAACTTCACTAATGTGATTTTAACAAGTTTTCGTTATAAAACAACAAAATCTTCGTTTTAATTCAATCATTCAAAATTCAGAATATTTTCTTTACTAGCCCAAGAATAGTAATCGTGTGTTAACAAAGTCGTTATGAATACGCTACCAATACTCACGATTTATTAAAATTATCGCTACATATTGTCATAGAATGTAACAGGTTCATAAAAGACTTTGTCCTAGTCAAACCTGTGCACGAATTTCATTGATGAGAGCTATTTTATAGCCTGATCAGCGAGAGTTGATACAAGCCGAGTTTCTGTCCTGAGAAGTACATCTGTATTTAAATACCCGTTTATCCAAGCTTTGTAACAGAAAACTCTGTGCGTCTGACGATTAACGCCGACTATCACATGGATAGAGATCCTTAAGTGACAGTCACTATAGCAAGATAGTTTCATAATATTTATTTACTCTCGCTTAAAAGACTACATGATATTTTAACTATTTAAATGTTTTGGAACCCTGTAACACAATGATTTACCTAACTGGATGAAAAAAAACCCTTTGAAATTCGTGAACAGATACTTGTAACAGTTACAGAGGTACATTACAGGCGAGGTTTACCAACATAATTCCTAGTTATCGTTATAAACGAGGAACGAGTACAAAAGTAAAAATATCAAAAACTTTTTGTGTCCCTTATCAGTCGTGTTATTTGTGCAAATCTATAAACAGTAGACATTAAATAACAAAATTTCGTCTTGAAGTGTCGCTCAAAAGTAATATAGTAACCATGTAGCCTCCGACAGACATATAAACAAGTGTATAATATATGTTTTCTATAATAAATGGACCAATCATGGCAGTGAAGGTACGATCAGTGCTGTCATTGGTCGATTTCTCCCACTCTTATATGTCTAGCAGACGCTAGAATAAGAACTGAGGTGGTGTTTTCGGATTTCGAATTCGTAGATTTAAAGTTTATTCCTTTAACAAGTATCAATCTTAGTTAATCCTCATAAAGTCATGGCTTCACTTATCATTATCATCTAACTACTAACTTAATCTTTACACGCGTGATTTGACTTTTAGTAATTGTTGTAGCCAGTATAGAACTTTATGATTATTTACCAAAAGCTGCCACAGTTTCCGAACCCGAACACATCACCCCTGATCTTGAGATTGCGACCGATCTCAACGGGTAATAAATCCATTCCTTCATAGAATTAGCGACTCGTAAAAATGCTTCACTAACACTATTATTATTGTATATATCGTTATATATTTATTAAGTTATTAATGAACAAGGATTATTTAGAATATGTTTCGTTATAACAGATTGCGACCTAACTTCCTCCGTGTGTGACGTAATCGCTCCTTCTACGACGGATCCCTTCGAATGGTGCCTACGAGCTACTCTGATATGGTCTCAGTCTCAAGACAGTCCGTACGTCTGATCTATGATACACTCTCCCTAGTCGAGCTACTGACTTGTGTCCGCTGTCGGCACTTGGACAATGCTTGGACGTTTACTAATTCGTTACTAAATTCATAAGATTATAGGCGTCGATTCAGCAGAGAGTGAAACGATACCTTTTAAATTTTCTATTTTATTGCTTACCTAAAAACTCATTTGCACTAAACATAGGCAAAAATAAAAACTGACGTTTAAACTATGTTAGACATTCCTATTATTAAAGCTTTACCTAAATTTAATGGAACAGGCATTATTGTCATAAGCTCAATTGTACCAAACTTAAGCTATACAACTGTCAATTTTAGTGACAGTCTGACATTTATACTCTGAAAGACATTCATAAGATGACATGGCACAGTTGAAAAAAATGGTACACCTAATTTTAGTGGAAACAGGCCTAATGTTATAAAGTCAATTGCACTAAACTTAGGTAATGCAACTGTCAGTTTAACTAGATATCCGTACGCATTCTTAATCAAAGGGTTAATAGACTTTTATTCTGAAGACATACCTAAGAAGACATGATACTATCGATTTGCTACCTACGCCCAGTGCAAACGAGCTATAGTGTTTTTTATATATTTTGGGTTATTGTGTCCACTTAGGTGTGTCGAAAGCGTACGCAAGTCTCTGATATGTGGGATGATGTGTGTAGCGCCGCGGCCGCGCGCCAGGACTCCGCCCGAACGGTACAAAACTGGAGCGTACCTACATATACGTATATTATATACAATGTACAATACAATATTCATAAACACTATAGAGGCTACGGGGCGGGGCGCGGGCGGCGGGAGGCGTGCGCCTCGCGTCAGCAGGTATACATTCACACAATAATATACATCATAACTCGCTCTATATATAACAATTATATCATAAGAGCCGTTGAATATTTCTTCTACTTGCCTTGATCTAAGACTGAAAATTGGTACCCAGCTACAATTTAATGTAATTTAATTTGGGAAGTCTTCTTAGTGCACTGTGCGTTTAAGTACTTCCCAGTTCAAAATAAGTATGCTTTGGAATGTAACTTAAAAAACTTTAAAAACATGAAATATTTAGAAATGAATTCATGATTAATTAACTACCCCTGAATTCAAAATCATCACATTTTTACACAGCTCAAACTGCAATATTGCAACTGCAATATAGTAAGTAAACTGCAATACAGCTCAAAATTTATTTTAAATTTTAAGTGACCTGATAGTGTGATTTGAATATGAACATACCCTTTGACCAGCTGCTTTATAAATGGCGTGAAAATAAAAAATGTTACCTTTATTATTCATTAATCTAGTGAATATGATACTCATTAAATAACTTGCAAGATTATCATAATCTATGCTATAACTAGTAACTACAAATTTTCAGCCTTGCAGGAAGACGAGTCAAAAAAAATTCAAAGACCCAAGATATTACACGAGCGCGCGCGCTCTAAACAACATAATATACAGCAGAATCGTAGCACTCTTTCGATTCGATTAAAAAAATTGACTAGAAAATCTCAATTCGCTATGAGCACTATGTGTGCGAGGAGAATATGTCTGCGGCGCGCCAGGCCTCGGCTTCTTCTTCCGCGTCGTACTGTTGGAGGAAGGGGTTGGTTGAGGAGTAGCGGGGGCTGAGGGCGGGGGAGGGGGCGGAGTTGAGTGTGACGGCGAGGCCGGCGGAGGTGCCGGGGATGGCGGCGCGGGCGGAGGGGGAGTCGCGCGGGGAGGCGCGGGGGGAGGCGCGCGGGGAGCCGGCGCTGCGGGGCGAGCCGCTGCCGCGCGGGGACGGCACGCGCTCCGGCTGACGCTAAGAGTACAAACGAATTAGTTAGTTTCATTGCAATTAAAGGTGATTCGTCCAGCGGACTTCCTTAAGCTCGGTGTCAATTATAATTTAACAGTTAATGAATAAAAAATACAAGTTTTTCATCAAAAAGTGTGTATTATCTTTCTGCATCAGTATACGAGGTTGGATGGTTTATTTAGTTATATTTTAACACCCTCATAACTCAGGTATCTGTAGTGTATCCTCAGTGTTGAATCAATCGGCCAACGTCACATTACAGCCGTGAGGCTGTAGCCGCTATAACTACCTACTGTTAAGGGACCAGTGACAATTGTCTTATCAGGTGAAAGAACTAATGAAAAGCTAATATGCATTGACATTGTTTTCTGCCCATGATTTTATGAGAACGCTTTTTCAGGTACCAATATCGAGGATACAGAGCCAGTAAGCTTGATTGTGTCCTCAGGGTTGTGACTGCCAACACTGCTGGGTAAAACGAACCACGAAACCATCACATTTTATCAACCCCAGCGTGAGCAAGAAAAAGGCCCAGGATGATTTTAGCCAACCATTATTTACTTATCGTATGGCATCATCAATGTTACATACACAAAAAATACACAAAGCTTTATTACATTCTTGCTAAGGTGTTTTTCAGCTTCCCCCTTGAGCTTTTGAAGCACACCATGACTTCAAGCCCAATGCTGTCTGCGAGGCTGATAGCTGCTAAATAACTGAAAAGACACCAACATTGTTATGAATATTAAAAAAAGTTCTAAATACGTACCAGTATCGAAGACACTGAACCAGTGTGTTTTATAGTATCCGCAGGGCTGTGACTGCCGGAGCTACTGCTGGGAGAGCCGGGCGACGACACCGTCACTTGTCGGGAGCGAGGAGGAGCGGGCAGCGGCCCGCGGAGAGGCGACTGCGGACGATATTGGCCGCCCCTGACTGATGAGAGAACCTGGGAACAGCAACTGCTGAGTTTCTTGCCGGTTCTTTTTAGTAAAGAAATTACTGTCTAGTAGCGGTGGTATTGTCACTTTTATTTACTAAGTACTGTAGATATACGGTTGACTAGGTTCTGGTCGCTCGTTTCGCAGAGAATAAATCTGTTTTGTGAAGGCACGGAATGTAAAGCTTGACCAGTTTTCAAATAAATTCATTTACGCGTTGCAAGCACATGACACCGTTTTAAACTGTGTAACAGGCTAAAGTATGTCGAAAAGTATGACAATAAAATTAAAATTCGATCGAGGCATTGACAAACATACGTTACAACAACATACGTTTGTCAATGTCATCATTAAGCAAGCAAAAACAGATCTTATGTATATGGTGGTCAACCCTTTCATTCCCCGACTGTACATTAAAACAAACGGTTAGCTTAAAAGCCAAGAGGCATCTCCCAGTCAACCATACAATCAGACAGAGAAATTAGTTGCTCAGATTTGAAAAGGTGAAATGAATTCCCCTAATTAATTACACACGTCACAAAACGCCGCCACTGGCACATTTCTATAGTATGTAGCGTGTGACATGTGACCGCAACTGGCGTCACTGTGTGCGGTGAGTCCATATACAATGTGTGGAAACAACAGGAATTATGATAGTGGCGGCGTTTCATGGCGTGTAACGTGTAAACAAATAAAACGTTGACTTGAAATAGTACATTGTTACCCCAGGGGTGAAAGTAACTTATTTAGTACCGAGACGGGGTTTGGCGCCCGGAACGAAGTGAGGGCGCCAATAGTTCGAGGGACTAAATGAGTCTTTCACCCGAGGTAAACACTGTGCTTTTCATTACAAATACGAGGAAAGTAAAAATAAAAACATGAATTAGCTAAAGAAAAAATGAGGAAAATAAATGAAGATCGAATTGCCGCTTTCCCGCCTATTTTGTTTGTTTTTTTTTTGTGGCCGGCCCGCTATTCAGCCATTATTTTTTATTTTCATCATTGGAAGAATGGTAAATATTTTGCTCAAAGCTAAGTTATTTAAAGATATTGTTGAAACTAAATTATAATAAAGTTATTTAAAACATATATATTCTCTGATCAATCCTTAACATTAAGTTATTTCAAATTTTACATCGTGGCTGTATAGAAAGTTGGAACATGGTGCAATAGTTATGAAAAATATCTTTTCATTACTCATACTCTGAAAGTAGGTCATTACTGACCTGAGAAGCGGGCTGAAAGTAATACTTTTCATCCCTAGGGAGAATCACTTTCAACTGACAGCTGTCAAATTATTTTAAAAAAAACTAGTTCTTTTTCACATATCTATTGAACCATGTTCTAACTTTCTATACAGCCACGATGTAAAATTGAAAAAACTTAAAGTTAAGTATTGATTAGAGGATGTATATTTACTTAATAATAATTTTTTTTTAATTTAGTTTCAACAATTTCTTTAAAATAACTTAGCTTTGAGCAAAATGTTCACCATTTTTCCAATGATGAAAATAAAAAATAATGGCTGAATAGCGGGCCGGCCACAGAAAAAAAAAACAAACAAAATAGGCGGGAAAGCGGCAATTCGATCTTCGTTTATTTTTCTCATTTTTTCTTTAGCTAATTCATGTTTTTATTTTTACTTTCCTTGTATTTGTAATGAAAAGCACAGTGTTCACCTCGGGTTAAAGACTTATTTAGTCCCTCGAACTATTGGCGCCCTCACTTCGTTCCGGGCGCCAAACCCCGTCTCGGGACTAAATAAGTTACTTTCAACCCTAGGGTAACAATGTACTATATATTTATTGAACATTTTATTAATCACCCAGCGTTATTGATAATACATAAAAAGGAATATAGATTAGATGCTCACATGTGCGGGCGGCGAGCGGTCGGGCACGGGCCGACCCGAGAGAGCTGGCGGCGGAGATGCTGCTGATGCTGCCGCTGGAGGCCGATATGGACTGACTGAGGGCGGAACTCGGCCTGAGGGGACGTTTAAAGTCATTGTCATTCAACGATTGAGCAGTACTGCCAACGGCAGGATTAGAGGCATTTATTTAAGCGCGCAGAAGTCAGTCTTCAGAGTAGGTCGTAATTGGGACTTTGACCTACACTAACAAAACAGGATTTAACAGCGAACTTTTCATTGAAAGACGCTTTTCAAGACAAAACCGATGCTGGTTATCTAAATGTTATCATCTTAGAAATCCCACGTTTGTTTTGCCCTGAACCCCAAAGCCGGGCAAAGGGTTAAGTGCAAAAATAAATTAAGGGAGAGAACAATTGACTATGGCGCTTTTTGATTACCTCGCGAAACTTGATCTCTCCGATAAGGAGCTAGAGCTGACGCTGTTCTGATTACTTATTGGGCTTATTCCGATGTCTATAAATTAATGCCGCATACATGAGAAACAAGTTCCTTCCTAAGTATAAAAAACCAGTGCGAAAGGAAATTTGCGGAATACCCGCGATCAACTGTCTACACTTCGACAGTTTGTATCACCAATACACTCAAGGCAAGTTAATAGTTGATGTACGGCCCACTGTACCAAAATTAGGAGCTATTCGTTCATAAATAACAGTATTTTTATAAAAATCTTACTAATAATAATCAAGGCAATACTAATATCACAGTAAGTAGCGGTATCTACTTACTGTGATAAAGAAACGTCAACGGTAAGTTGAATTTATACATGGGGTTTCATCAAGTCAATACTCCACCAGTGTACATACAATATCTTTAAGACCACGTTGCAGCATACACAACTACACAGCAGTGAAGCTCAAATAGAGACCATTGAATTAGTATAACCAGAAAGAGAGAGAGGATGCGTGTCTACAAAATCAGCTTGTAGATTGAGCTGTTTGAAAAGGGTCAAGAAGAAGAAGAAAACAGAAATAGTTTGAAGGGTTGTATGAGTATGTCACCTGGGGGGAGGGTGACTGAGACCGCTGGCGACGCACTGACTTTGCTTCCACGCAGCCCGGTTGCTGGCTCGCCGCGCCGAACTGTCTACAAACATACATGCGTTAAGGGGCTGCTTAGACTTTCTTCACATTGATTTGCCACTACTGTATTTGAGATTTAGGGCTGCCATTTGGTAAACTGACATCCGCAATGATTTTCCGTAATTAACATTCTCGAGATCAGAATCCTCATTTAGGTTTAGGATCCAGTTTGAAACAGCAGCCCTAATCATGATTCTACATAGCTACAGCTCTACATATGCATTCAACTTTCAGTACATATTTAGACACTTAATAGGCACACATCTAATATACCTTTTGCTCACAATAAATAGAAACAGTAATTACTATAGCGGCACATCAAAGCTTGACTTAAAAAAACAATAAAATTATGTCATTGGTTGAAGCTCACAGTTAGATAACGCAGATTAAATAATTACACAAATTAATTCAGAACGGAATTTCAGATAGCAACTCCTACTGAAATCAATTTTATTATTGGGTTACCTACTTACATAAGAACTGAAGAACTTTTAGTTAAATTACTATAAGTAGAAAGCAACCAAGCCAAAACGCGACGTTTGTTAGGGTGTTATAATGTTTTTTGGAATTGAATAACAACATCCACCAACGATAAATAAGACCAAACCAAACCTTTTATTTTAGTAGAGCAGTTCAGCATCCTTTCAAATTACCTATTTTTGTAACATAAATTTTAAAAATCTTCTAGGCATTGAATTAATGTTTTTTCAATAAACCATTTATTTTTAAATAAGTGTTAAATACATTTGGGCATATAGAGTATATAGGTAGTCTTATTTCGTGTGGTATTTTATCAAATATTTTAATGCATATTGAAGAACTTTTTTAAAAATTATGTGGTCTGGGTTAGTGTAATCACTATCAATAAGTTTTTGACAACAAAAAACGATAATTCTGCTTCACTAACTTACCTATTTCCAAAGGAGTTACGCCAAAGTTGCTCAACTCCTAACTTACGAATTCCAGTAGTTCCTCGGCAACAACATAACAGATGACATTACCTGAACGTGGCGACGCTAGAGCTAGTGCTAGGTGCTGGGGGACATCTTGGTGCAACTCCTCGGCAACAACATAACAGATGACATTACCTGAACGCTTCGGTGGAGGCCATATCTGTAGTAGACACTGCAGCGCGTGGATGGGCCGCTGGTAGTCCAGCTCGGAGGGCGGGTGTGCGTGCAGCATCACCGCAGACAGTTCCGACTCACCGTGAACTATGCGGCATCGGGTTCCGACTCGCTGGAACTTCCCACTGGTGCATTAGCACCGGCAGACTCAACTTGCTTACGACCTCCGGTCTCGGAGGGGAGTGATGTGGCGACACCTATCTCGCCACATGCGAACTACAACTGACGTAACCTGAATCGCGCTATCAACATTATTCGAGCGACTGAGTACATAGCCAGACAGAACACCCGTCTGGTCGGAGGATCCTCCCTTTTCTATGGTGGATGAGGAATATGACACCCTGTTCCTCATATCCCCATACACTGCTAGGTGCTGGGGCGACATCTTGTTGCAACTCCTCGGCAACAGCATAACAGATGACATTACCTGAACGCTTCGGCGGCGGCCATATCTGTAGCAGACACTGCAGCGCGTGGATGGGCCGCTGGTAGTCCAGCTCGGAGGGCGGGTGCGCGTGCAGCATCAGCGGCGGCGCTAGAGCCACTGCTAGGTGCTGGGGCGACATCTTGTTGCAACTCCTCGGCAACAGCATAACAGATGACATTACCTGAACGCTTCGGCGGCGGCCATATCTGTAGCAGACACTGCAGCGCGTGGATGGGCCGCTGGTAGTCCAGCTCGGAGGGCGGGTGCGCGTGCAGCATCAGCGGCGGCGCTAGAGCCACTGCTAGGTGCTGGGGCGACATCTTGTTGCAACTCCTCGGCAACAGCATAACAGATGACATTACCTGAACGCTTCGGCGGCGGCCATATCTGTAGCAGACACTGCAGCGCGTGGATGGGCCGCTGGTAGTCCAGCTCGGAGGGCGGGTGCGCGTGCAGCATCAGCGGCGGCGCTAGAGCCACTGCTAGGTGCTGGGGGGACATCTTGTTGCGGTCCTGGGGGGAACGTTGGTGTTAGAAAAGAAGAAATAAATAACGTTTATTGATTTTAAACATCGATTTCAAACAGATAAATCATACAAAACAAGATGGTTAAGAAAAAAAACAAACCATGAAAACAAAGAATAATTTCCACCGGGCAGCAGTGTCACGATGTCCGAAATTAAATGGATCCAGCTAATGCCTGGACCTGACAGGCTCAGACGCTGATTTTCAGTCAAAAGTTGTTATTTGCAGTACTCTAAGTGACTAAGTTGTAGGAGCCTGTAATTTACTATACCTGCACAATAATGTAAACACTTTCGAGCTCATATCATTTAAAATTTGATGAAGATGCTGTTAAATTAACCAGTTCAAAGTGCTTAAACACTCTTGACGCTGACTGTGCCCTTAATAAGCAATAAAGGACGTTAATTCAAATAGGCCTTTAAACAGAGTTGATAGCCCAAATTAGATGATAAATGTTTGTGAACCTCTTTTCATTCCTTTACAGAATGAAAATAATATTTCACTTGTTTGAGATTTGAGTGACGTTACAAACAATATACAACTCTACAATTATTTTAGTCTATAGATAAATACACCCAACACAGAACAAACACAAACGAATGCAAATATTTTGTCCGAGGCTGGTATTAACCACGGCGAGTGATCAACCAGCGTTCAAGCCAGCCCATAGCCAGTCAATAGGCCAATAGGCCCATTGCACCAACGGTCAATCGTTTTAAAAACAAGAAAAAAAAACTCAAAAAAGAAGTTAAGAAAAGTAGGTACACAAAAGGAGAAAAGAAAATATACTCAAAAAGGGAGAAAAAATGTGCTGAAAAATTAAACAACAATGTAGATGACTCAAAAAAAGAAAAGAAATGTACTCAGCTAGTACATACTTCGAATCCTACCTGAGCGGCGACGACGAGTGCGAGGTGGTCGAGCAGGAAGACGAGCGTGGCGCGGGCGGCGCGCGGGAGGCACTCCACGATCGACGCCATCAGCCGCGCGTTGCCTTCGCGGTCGTCGGGCAGGCACACTCCTGGGGAACACGGTTATAATCAATGATAAACTAAAAAAGAGGTTATCTCAGTACTGATGTGAAGTCAAAAATGGTCCCCTGACCTACGTACCTATAATTTGACTGTGTGAACAAGATAGTGTAATTATTTACTATAGCGTTAACGTGACAGATACATGTTGCGCAGTGTCGTCTCAAAGTGTCAATGCTTTGCTCAGGTATTCGAAAGTTATGATTTCGGGTGCCACTTTTTTAGCACTAGTAACCTATCTACCTCTTTTTATTATAGCAAGCTTTCCCAATAGCGTAAGACCCCTCAAACTATCTGCACCGAGCCTAAACTAAATTTCGGACGGAATGGTCACGTGGCATCCTAAATCTGTTTTTAATCCTTTTCATATTTTTAAAGGGCAATTCGTAATTTGACTTCAAAAATTATACCTCCAAATCGCACTTTAGAGTTATTTTGGGATATGTTGGTACATTCCATAATAATACATTAACAGGAACTGCTTATCTTTACCCTTCAAACCCACTACGATATTCAATCATTTCTAACACAAACTCTTTTGGAATAAATCGTATTTGCAGTACTTCGTAAAAAGTCAAATTAAAATTTTACTGACCTAAAGCGTCCAGCGTCATCTGATACAAGCACCGGGTGAACAGCGGCTGAGGCAGTTCCCTCAGGTAGTCCTTCAGCAATCCCGTGATGACGTTGATGTCCGGTACTGAGTCCGGAGTCAGCTCAACGCCTCGTGCGTTCCGCTCGAAAGCTTCACGTAAGATACGCTTCTTGCTTGCAGAACCGCAAAGCCGGTATAAACCTGTTGAGAAGAATGGATTGAGAAAAAAATCACAACTGAACTACGAGCTGATGAACAGGTATCCTATATTATATATAGATTATTATCAGTCTGTTTTATTGCTAGAGGTTTAAACAAAGAAGGCAAAAAACACGTTGGACCCGGCCTTCTGAAGGGCCTCTCATCCAAATGTCATGATTTCATTACAATTAGAAAAAAACCGGCCAAGACCGCTTACTAAATGCTTAAGGCAAGTGAATCACACGTAATTATATTAAGATTTGTTTGATGTGTAGTTGTTGTTTAGATCAACAGCACATCACGCTACCCATTTCCGTTCAGACCTCTTTGCTGTATTGCAAAGAAATGTCATTTGGAAAGAGCGAGATTAAGAACGCAGACAACTACTTTTCCTATTTGTTTTGAACGGTGTGATGCAAAAGTAATTATTCTCGTCCTGGCGCTATTTGGTCAAGCATTTGATAAATTTTATTCGTATTGAGTAATTTGAATATTTCACCTATAATGTCAAGTCCTCTCCGTTCGATCTCCTCCACACACCGGCGCACTATGAGCGGGACGGGCGGCGCGTGTGGAGGCCGGACCTCCCTCGCGACCACTGTGTCTAGTTCCGCCCCGAACAGTGGAGGCGGCGACATTCGGACGTTCGTCGGTCTTCTTCGGAACAGCTCGTGCGGCTCTGTGTGACGCACGCGCACGTATAGTGTGCCGCGAGGTTCCATCTGGAGAATGAGATTATTATTAATCACCGTTGACTTCATTATATTCTCAAATGTGATGAACTACTATCTGGACTTCTACCTGGAGCCACACGAAACTAACAAGGTCAAGTGCCTGTGAACTACCTACTTGTGAACTTCATGATTCACTGAGCGCAAATGCGTTATGCGTGGTACTCTCTGCAAAATTGTGGACCTGGCAGTCCAGTCAGTGTAAGACTGGACAACTTGTACCGACACACTTGCAAAACTGAGCACTGCAGTCAATTTAGCACGTACTAGTACATTACTAGATTTCATTACGGTGGCACGTGGTGAATGAGAAACGGTCGAAATGTGGGCTTTTGAATGTTCCATTTACCATGATGGCAAATCTCAACGTACTGACTGCCCCATTTTGGATTAAGTCGTAAGCGTATGTGCGAAAAATTTACTTTTCCTCACCTTTATTGCTAACTGGTGTGAGGGTGAGCGCTGCAGCAGGTCAGGTAACGTCACCGCCCCGCGGTAGCACAGCTTGTGTCTGTGCTGCGGATCCCAGGAGTACACCAGCACGTCCAGCTGCCGGTTATCTACCAACTCCAGCTCGAAAGATTCGTCCCAGTCGAATTGGAGCTCGCCAGTTCGTACCTAGTAACATTACAAATATTGGAATTTCATGATACCCAATATGGTAATAGAAGATGTACCTAAATATACTTCTGCTAATTCTGCTTCAGCTAAAATTACTACAAGATGCTGTAGGTCACCTGATGTGTTACAAAACCTTAATTGCGAATCTTGAGTAACGGAAATCAAGGATAACTTAGCTGATTAGATACTAGCTAGACCACGACAGATAGTAGTGCAGACCACCAGAGGTAACCTAATAGTTTACCAGAAACCAGATTTTACTGTGAATCTTTTTAACAAAATGGAGAGATAACTATAGATTTCGGAAGCCATTACTCAACCACGACAGATAGTAGTGCAGACCACCACAATAGAGGTAACCCAATAGCTTCCCAGAAACCAAGTTTATTTCTGTAAAAGCTTTTAACAAAATGGTGAGATAACAATAGATTTCGGAAGCCATTACTCACCACAGTACGAGCCTTATGAACCCTGTCGCACTCCAGCACACAGTACAAGTCCCTCGGCGCGACCGGCGGCTGCGCGGGCGCCATGGGCCCCGAGGGCGGAGACCCCGGCGAGGAGCCCGAGGGCGCCGGCCGCAGCCCCCGCCCCGCCAGCAAGTGCACCCACAGCATCCCGGACACGCCGCCGCAAAGACGCGAAAGACCCGTCCAAAACCAAAATGGAGAGATAATAATAGATTTCGGAAGCCAACACTCACCACAGTACGAGCCTTATGAACCCTGTCGCACTCCAGCACACAGTACAAGTCCCTCGGCGCGACCGGCGGCTGCGCGGGCGCCATGGGCCCCGAGGGCGGAGACCCCGGCGAGGAGCCCGAGGGCGCCGGCCGCAGCCCCCGCCCCGCCAGCAGGTGCACCCACAGCATCCCGGACACGCCACCGCAGAGACGCGAGAGACCCGTCATGGATGCTGAGAGACCGCCTGCACTTGGTTTCTCCACTTTGTATTTTAGGAACTCTGGAAAATTAAACAAAAAAGAGTTGTTACAAAAACTACCAGTAATGTTCGCGTGTAAGTACCTACAAAGATCATGGTTATTCTGTCTTACGTGCTTTCGTACTTTAGCTATTCTCAAGCGCTGATAGACAGCCTAACTGTTCGAATATCTACGGGAACTTTTCTTAGAGATCCATTCTTATTCGTCTTTCCGAAAAAAAACAGTGATGTCACTCTAACTTGAAAACTTTTTTATAGCAATTCGAGAGTAACTTGTTCTGCAACTGCATTGAAGTTATAGTTAGGTATATGTGATGCAATTCACATTATTACTATAACTTCAATGTTCAATGTAGCAAAAGTAATGCTGCAGCAATCAAAAGAATTTCAATTTTTTTTTGCCCACTAAGTGTTTAAATGGAAAGAACAGCAAAGAAGAAAACATTTAATATATTAAAAGTTAATGTTCCTACCATTAGGATTGATGTCGAGTTGCCTCTGATGACGTGAGCTTGGCGTAGGAACCGGGCTCGGGTTAGGACAGTTGAACCTCGACCCAAGCTCCAGGAGTTGTCTGACACGCCGAGCTGAAGGAGAGCCTCCAGCAGTGGGGCCTAACTGTTGTGACGAGAGAGAACGAGCAGGCAGATGCCGAGGACGCTCAATCCGACGGTTGGCCAGCCCAAGGGAAGAACCAAAGCGGCTACCACTTTCCATCTGTTGAAATAAAAAAATCATTTTGCTGTTGGTTACTGGCTTAATATCGCCCTAATCCTGTATTGACGGTTACCAGAAGTGATTGTTTATTAACTTGGCCTAACCTATCAGCGCTATAGGTATGCAAGCCGGACCGCATATGGCGCTGAAAGTCCTAGGTTCAATTCACACCAATAGTAAAAGTTGGGTTTATTATGGGGTCGATGATCTTAGTGTAAAGATGCTGAAATAAAATGCCCACTCAATAAAAGGCTTCCCACACCAGTTAGTGCCCCAACAGATTTTCTTCGATAGTGATCAAGAAATGATCTTTGGTAAGAGTTCGGCATTTTGTTTTATGGTTTTGAAGAACATGAAGACAAAAAAAATGAGATTTAGGATTTTCCTAACTAATCGTTGCAACTACTTACATTCTTCAGCGCATCGTGTATATTCTCAGCGGAGTAGTGCGTCGGTAGCCTTGGGCGCAGCGTCTCGTACAGTGCGCTGGTGGAGGGCGCGCGAGACAGCCACGCGCGGTACTCGTCCGACGTGAACACTGAAGGCGAAGGGGGGATATGACCTGTTCAGTTAAGATCTGGTCAAGGTCCTCGGTGGGAGCAACAGTTTGCTACTGTTACTACTCTTGCTACGCTTTGGCTTTGTCAGGCATTGTTCGACCAAAATTAGCATGTATAACATTTTTTGGTCAGTCAAAATTTGGGAAAATTGGTAGAACTAAGTTTTAGGAACCTGGATGTTAAGACATGCGCGACAGGCATCTGCGGTATTCGTCCGATGTGAATACTAAAAGCGAAGAGGGGAATCGACTTGTTCAGTGCAAATCCGGTCAAGGACCTCAGTCGGAGCAACAGTTTGCTACTTTACTAGATACTTACTCTTGCTAAATGTTAGACTTTGTTAGGTATTTTTGGACAAAAGTCATCTTTTTAGTTTCGTCAACGTTTAGGAAAATAGGGAAAATAGCCAGAACTAAGTTTCAAGCACCTAAACTTTTTGTACAAATTGCAAGAAGTGTGAAGATAAGAGTAGTTAGGTAATTTTATTTGTATCTTACGTAAAGCCTACTTTTAACAATTTTTACTTATCACATAAATATTAAATTACCTCTGGAAGAACGTAGATCTAAACGCGAAGAGAGTGGCTCTGGCTCATCCTGTAGTACGCTTCCTGCTCGTCTACTGAGACCCATCCTGAATAACAACAATGAATGATGGGTTTACAAAAAAAAATTAAATTACTTAGGTTTATTTACAAAAAAAAAAAATGCTCACCGTTGACCAGTATTTCTTACATCCCGTGGCAATGAATTAAACTTCGATCCAATATCTCCTCCTCTGCCCAGTGTACTGCTTCTATATCCGCTAAGCCCTGAATAGTACGGTGTTCTGGTTGGTGCTGTAGCTTCAGTATCTGATGAGTAGTCCAAGCTTCGATTCCGCCTCGTCGTTCCAAACTTGGGGCCGTATGATGGTAAACCCAGTCCGGTAGTTCCGTAGCCTCCCATATTCGATCCCAAGCCAGTACCGCTCAGTCCCGTTCCTAGTCCGGAGCTGGTTAATCCTGACCCGACCAAACTTGAGCCAGTCAAACCACTGAGTCCAGTAGTGGATAAACCAGAGGGAAGGCCAGGCCCACCCAAACCGGTCCCTCCTAAACCAGATCCCAGTCCAGTTCCACCCAAGCCTGATCCCGGCATCCCAACACCTCCATAACGCTGGTTGTATCTTGACATACTTGATGCTGAAAACGGACGATGCATTATACTACAGTCTAAATGTTCAAACGCTTTTACAGCATTTATTAAGACTATATTATGGTTAGATAAGGCATAAAGGTGGGCCATTTTAATGGCAATGAAGTTTCCAAACACAATTCTTTCATTCCAAAACCTGTAAAAACTCGTAAATTCATTTTTATTGACGCTATGTTGGGACATGGTCATAGATTTAATCGGTTTTATATTTTAGAAAAAACACTAAAAACAATTCAAAGAACAACTTTACGAGTACAATACACTAGAGGTAAAATAATTTATCCTTTTTTTCATTATTATTTCTATTTTTTTTTAGGTCTTGCATGTACAATTCAGTCCATCAATGATACTGTTTTTATTTTATGTGCTGATGACTTACCACCGCTGCCTGTAGCTGCTGAGGCCTTCAAGCTAGACCTGAGCAGCGAATGTCTTCCGAAGTCGGAATGCGTCTCAGCTCGTGGTAGTTGTTGTTCTGATCCAGAACGTGGAACTCTTCCTCCAAAACGAGTGCTGAAAAAAACATAAAATAATCAGCACATACGATTTCACAAGGAATAGGATTCCAGCTTTCTCTCATGCTTTTTTATTTCAAAATTGTTTGAAGTCGATAAACTATAAATCTTGACCACAT
Organism: Udea ferrugalis; assembly: GCA_950022985.1. Lineage (NCBI taxonomy): Eukaryota > Metazoa > Arthropoda > Insecta > Lepidoptera > Crambidae > Udea > Udea ferrugalis. Next base: position 5,665,012 of record OX465521.1, read on the forward strand.
TGATGACCCTCTAAGTAACAACAGCGACACACTAAACATGATACTTCATTTCACTTCACTTCTCATTTGTGAGATTCTTCTTAAAAATATAGCAAATTTGGACAATAGCAAAAAAAAGGTTTTCTTTTAACCCTCTAAAGTCTAAACGTGGTATACATAGCCATTTTCTTTCGGCTTCATAATTTAAATACTTTTACAGAACATCAGCTAACCTGCCACTATCGGCTGGATACAAGGAGTGCACCTTCTCCGCCAAGCTTTCAAGGGTGTTAGGGTAGGAGCGCTCGTAGGGCACAAAGTGAGTGGCCCCCGATTTGGGCTGTTCAGTTATTACTGGTGGTGGAGGCCTGTAGCTGTAACAAAAATATGTAACTTAATTATATGCCCGTTTTTTTAAGTTTTATTACAAAGCAATTAAATCTATAATAAGTGAAAAATTTATATGTACCATGTGGCAGTAATTATAATAAATAAATAAATAAAAATTACACCATACAAGTTTGAGACGACACTGCAGAACATCAAAACTGAGAACACTGTCAATGCTTTGCTCAGGTGCACTAAAGTTTTGATTTAGCGCAAGTAACCTATCTACCTCTTTTTTATTATAATATCATTGATGCACAGTAGCATCCTTTCTCGCATCAAGTAATATGACCTGTCACCAGCGCTTGTGGTCAAACTATAGCGTGGGTCATATTGTGATGTTGTTGTATTGGATTTGACAGCACAATAATATCTCAAGATCGTTTAATTAGTACGTTTCAAATTCAAATTGTTTATTGCATTCATGAATGTAAATAAGATGACAACAATACAGTTCCAGTACAACATGTTACCCATTTGGGCATTGCAAAATCTAAGAATAAATAAACGTGAGATGGATAATATTTTTAAGTTTGATATTCTCTCATTGAATGTATTGGTCGGCAAAGAACTCATTTAGTGTGTAATAACATTTTTTAATTAGTATTTGTTTTAAGTTTTTTATAAATATTTTTGAATCCGCCTCCTTTCTTAAATGTGTTAGTAGATGATTGAAAACTCTTATGGCAGTGCAATAAGGACTGCAACGGTACATTTCAGTGCGGCTTTGCGGTACTTTAAATTTATTTTGGTTTATTGTCCTAGGCGCTCGCGAGCTACAGGGTTCAGAATTTTTAAATACTGATGGGTTCTTTTTGATAAATTTGCATAGTTCCAGGATATAAATAGAAGTGAGGCTTAAAATTTCTAATTTAATGAAATGGGGTTTGCAGGTGTCCATGCTAGATATGTTGACAATTATGCGTATGCATTTCTTTTGTAGTATGAAGAGGTCGCCTACATCTGTACTACTACCCCAAAGAATGATTCCGTAGCTTAGCCAAGAGTGTGCGTAAGCATAGTAAGCTGCAATAGAAGTTTTCTTATCGGTACTTAATTTTAATTCGAATAAGGCATAAGTGAATCTTGATAGTTTTGCTTTAATCTTCTCTATGTGATTCTTCCAATGTAAATGTGAGTCTATTTCTAAACCTAATAATGAGCATGTATTTACTTTTTCCAGGTTAGAGCTATTGATTTTAAGTTCTGCATTCAAGGATGATTTTTGGTAGGGTCTAAATTCTATAATTTTAGTCTTGTTGTAATTTATTAGTAAGTTGTTGTCTCTTAGCCAATCTATTATTTTTGTGAGTATTAATTCCAGGTCAGTTTGAAATTTAGCTTCTGTTTCAAATTTATATAAAAGAGAGATATCATCTGCGAAAAGGACACACGGCGTTTTTATAATTTTAGGTAGGTCGTTTATGTAAACTAAAAATAAAATACACCCTAAAACACTGCCTTGCGGAATTGAGCTGTGTAATTTTGTCGGTTTAGATCTAAACTGTGTTAATTTACCTGATTGTTCAGAGCAGTAGTCTAATGCTACATATTGTATTCTATTTTTTAAATAAGATACTAGGAATTCGTGGCATTTACCTCTTACTCCATAATGATAGAGTTTAGCAAGGAGGATCTCATGTTGAACTTTATCATACGCCTTAGTCATGTCCAGTAATACACCAACAGCATAATCACCATCATTAAAATTAATTTTAATATGAATATATAAATTAGTTTTAATATGAACAGGCCTTACCTCCAAGTTGAGTGGTCAGATGGCGGTCTAGTGTGGTAATACATGTCGAGCGCGTTGGCGTCAGGAGACATAGACCCTAGCTGCAGTCTGCTCCTCTCTTCTCTTCCGTCGCCAACTGGTCGCACGTTCCTGTCCATGCCTCCAGTGGATCGAAGAGTGCCATGTCTGGTAGAAAATAATGATTTGTCTTCATGAGAATGTTTTTGATTATTTTAGACGAGATATTACACTGTATTGGTTCCAAAACAAAGTTGTTGTTTAAACAAAGCATGGTACGGTCAATGACAATAGCGCCTATGTACTTTGAATCATGTTAACATTAACTTTGCCTTGATTGTCATAGAACTTCTGAAGGAACTCAGATTAGCCGGTATTACAAATTACTAAAGAGACCAGGCACTGTTGGCGCTGACTGTATTTCCTTCGTTTACAGTTTCCAAATCAGTTAGAGTTAAACAATTTTAACAACAGAATTAAGCTGCTTGAGAATTTAATAAACAAGCAGCTATATAGTTAATTTCAAAATCCAAAAACATGTACCAATTTAGTCAGTAGGCAGTAATCAGTCTAAATGAATCTCTTACCCCTGAATTCACAAACGTCAGTCAACGCGCTCACGCTCATGCTGTCCCGTAAGATGTCAATAGAACTGAACGGGACATGAGCATGAGCGCGTGCTTAGCGTTGATTGACGTTTGTGAATTCAGGCGTTACGTTTTTAAATTTCTGAAAACTTTCGATGTTTTATCTTATAAATGATTAATATTTCAAACAGCAGTACTTACTGTGAATAAAGTCCATCAACCCGGTCCCTGTCCCTGTCGTCATCGTCTCTGCAGTCCCTCTTGAGCACCACCACCGGCGGCGGCTTGTGCTCCGACCGCGGCAGCGACGGTGATCCAGGCCCTGATTTTCCTGGTAAGATAATTAAAGTTGCAAATACCTAAACGCCAACTGTTCTGAAATCTGGCTGAAATTTTTTTTTTAGTTCTACGCTACAATTCCTGAAGAAGGTAATGATTATGTCAAGGATAAATCCAGTTATATTTTATTTAAATAAAAATCAAGTGTATCGTGATGAAAATTGTAGAAGAAGAGGAATTTCATTGATTAATAAAAAAAGGTAAACATGAACGGCGGGAAACACGCAATAATCTTGGCCACCGAATGGAACGTATTTGCAGCGCTGACATTGGCTGGCAGCGTTTTGATCTAGACATCTGTCTATGAAAAGCGCGTTGGTTCTGTTTTACTCAATTTTAAACAGATTATTACAATAATTATGAACTAGATAAACTTTACTAGTGTTACTACCCACTAGTAGGTACTAAGTGTTCGCTATGTGTTTTAACGAGCAGATTATTTTTAGGCCTCTACTTGTGCGATCACTGATTTCACCCGCTGGCGGATGTAGTGATAATTCCTGTTTATCGTACACCTACTGCATCAAGTTTGTTTATTAAAACTAACGTAATTTGTGGTTCGTAATATAAACGTTTTAAAAATCCCTAAACGCAATAAGCCTTACATGTAATTAATTCTGATCTCACGTGTACAGGCAGGTTTTCACGGTGCCTGCGACTCATACTAACCCCTGTATACACAAACTTTCTCAAACAAAAACCAAAAAGTACAGACGTACTTAGTGGACTCTACAATTGTCAAATCACAGTCATGTTATTAGCATGGGTGACACAGGCAAAACTTGCACAGATGAACCTCCTCAAAAATCTGCGTTGTGATTTGAGGGATTTCCTTATTAAATAAATAAATTATGTATCAATTGTAGAGCTAGAGATTAACCCCCTTATTCATGAAAATGAACGCAACGCTAAAGCATAGTTTAAGCAATTGACGTGTTTTGTCACTTACTCGCAAATGGCGGCAGCAACAAGAATGAAAGAGACAAAGCGATATAAAAGGTAACGTGTTGTTGAAGCGCTGTTTAAGTTTTTATGAATAAGGGGGTAAAATAGCAATATTATCTCACCTTTCCTTTGCCGTGTGCACAGCAGCAGTCTCCTGGGTATCGACATGATGATGACGACGTCATCCAGCGACATCCGACGCACATCCACCAAGTTGACAGCCAGGATCTCGTCTCCGACCTTCAGACAGCCGCTGTTGTACACCGCCGACTCGAGCGCTATCCGGGATATGAACACGCCGTCAGTCCTGCCTCCCCCGTCTCCTTCTCGTATGTACAAGCCCAGGGTCTGTCCAGGACGCTTCACGATTTCCACCAGTTGGACTATGTGGCGTGAGTCCTGTAACAACAGTCTTGGTTGTAATAAGATGTCAAATTTTGTATAAATCTTTTGCCTAAAATGCCAAAAAATTACTAACTAATAAAATTAAAATAACTAGGTACAATGTACCAGGTACAATGTTACTAAACCTTAATTTAACTAAGTGGAATATTTTTACTTTTTTCCTTATGTATCGTAACGAGTATACCTGTTTCAAAAGAGCATTCTAACCATACGAGCATCACGGAGATACCTAGATACTAACTTTTTTGCCACTGTTGCCATGATAATACTACATGACTACACAAGTAATCTAACAAGATTTTGATAATTATATTATTTTAACAGGAGTCATATTATTATTTTATCACAATCCTAAAACTCACTCAATCACTATGTATACGATGTAAACAAAGTAAGGCCCTGGCTAATATTTTGTACGAAAACAAAAAACAAAAGAACATCGAAAATAAGAAAATATTTTTATGCGGCCAGTAACAAACTATAACGACCAATGAGGTTTTATGTTTATAGACACGACAAAAACAACCAGCATCTGTTATTCCTGGCAATTTATTGTATTGTTTTTTTATGTGTCTTTTTTATGTGTGTGTTTTTTTATCAAATCTGTCTTAACTTTGACTGTAGAGATCAATCTCTATGGGAACGTTATTACGCAAAAAATGAGCAAGTAATTGATAAATGTACTGCCCAAGCATTTATTTATTATTATTGAATGAGGAAATGTATAATATGTGGACTTAATGATAAAAATAAATCTTAGTCATCAGAGTTAGAACTTTGAAAATGTATTTTTTTGTAATTTACGGCTTAATTTACCCCTTTTTTATCTCGTTCTTCTATAGAAATTTACTTACCAAACGTTGTCTAGAAGAAAATCTATTAGCTTACAGACATGATGGCTAGAGATACACCCTCTTATTCATAAAAACTTAAACAGCTCTTATAGAACACGATAACTTTTGTATCCCTTTGTCACTGTCATTCTTGTTGCTGCTGCCATTTGCGAGTAAGTGACAGAACACGGCAATAGCTTAAACAATGCGTTAGCGTTGCGTTCGTTTTTATGAATAAGGGGGACAGTCTTTAGTGCCAAAGGGCTTGGGTTAAATTCCCTCCCATGACAAAATTTCTGTGACAAATAATTGTTTGGCCTACATCAGCGCATCATCCTCCATCTATCAACAAAACAGCTCTACAATGTTGGTTCATGCGTGAGTTTCCGCAACGTACTCGCATGCAGCAAGCCAGATAAACGGTACAGCTCTTAAACCAGGTAATTCCGCCGCTCCATTGACCTGGATTAACTCGTAGCCCTGTACTGAACCGCTGAAAGAACCTATTCTGGCGAACCCCATTGTGCCTGCCCTAGATCGCGCGGAATGCGAACGCAATCTAGTAGCGCTAGTAGCATTGTGAGATGCGCCGCCTCTTAGTTATGTGATATCGCTGCGGTCGCCTCGAATATTTCGGGTTGGAACGTACCCAATAATCAATTAGGCGTTTGTGGCTATCTCTAACATCTTTTACAAATTTCTGGTATTTTGAATCATATTTCCATCTGGAGAAAGAAAAAAATGACTGGGCGCATTTGGCCCTGCCTTTAGCATTGAATGGGTTATTGTAAGTTTTATTCCCACACAGATAAACATTCACATGATGATTAGTTGTGTTTGTTCTGTGATTTGGTTTTGTTAATATTAAGAATTCAATTACAGACACAATTATTGAAAGGCACACACAGAGTGTTAGCCACAAGTTTTAATAATAAACACAGAGTAGATTTTGCCGCCCAGATTCAAACTCGATACTATAATCAGATATATTTAATTATGTATTCGAAGCAAATGGTTAATGATTAGTCTCTGACACTCTTAGTGCTAGCTCTGCTTAGTTTGGGGTTAGATGGTTATCTCGTTATGGTTTTGAAAATGTCTAGGTCATTAAATTATCACAAAATTTAACCCTCTTTCAATGCGGGCTCTATCAATAATTGAGACAGCGAGTTGAAAAGCATGATCTAGGATTTGTTTAAATCCCCCCTCATGGGTTCTCGCCTCGGCGTGGCGAGGGGGCCTAGTACCGGTGATAGGGGAACCACCGGGAAGCGAAGAGAACCCAGGCGTGGCAGTGTGGTGGACTGGGAACCCACCCGCTGCGGCCCGCAAGGGCGACGTTGGGCTGCGGGGCCAGTAGGGCCTGCAGGCGCCTTGAGGCGCGTGGTTGGGGCCGCGGCGCACAACCGGTTGGTGGGGGCCAGTAATCCGAGGCTGATCCCCCCTGTGCATCGCGGTCCGGCGGGGCCGTACCGCCGGTTACGGCAGCGGAGCCGCCCTTTGGGTGGCTCGTGGTTGCGGGCCCAGTAGGGTCTGCGAACAGTGGGTGCCAGCGGGCCGGAGTGCGGGGGTGCTCTGGCTTGCATTGCACGGCGTCCACCGAGACGGCGAAAGTGCCTGCGTACTCCAGGCGCTTTCGTGACCTCCCCCCTTCGTTGGGGGGTCGGTTGGAGGGGGCCCCATTAGGGGCTAGCACTGGCGGCGGAGCAGTGCGGCATTACTTACGGTAGGATCCAGCTTCGCCGCCAAAGTGCCACAGTCGAGTGCCGTGGGGTTTTAGCCGGTAGGAGTCCGACATAACCTTGTCGTCCCCCCGGGCAGCGAGGTATCCATGAGGATTTCCCCACGAAAAAAAAAAAAAAAAAAAAAAAAAAGGATTTGTTTAAATCACTATTTCCACTTAGGTATTACTACTATTTCCAGACAACCTCCAATTCTGAGATCATATCATCATATCAATACTTACATAGCTGAAATGATTATTAGGTAGGTACTTACCTGTAATGAAAAGAATTTCTTGGCGGCTTCAATATTGTTCCGACCTACTTGTCGTATTTCCAGGATTCGAACGATCATCTCGCCGCGACGCTCCACCGCCTGTTGGTGAAAAGATGTTTACGACTTTGAATAGATGTTTACGACTTTGAATAGATGTTTACGACTTTGAATAGATGTTCACGACTGAGCGCCGTGATTAAGTTCTCAATCTCGAGATGAGATTCAAAATGTAATTAACCGGTCCACTGGTGAGTAGAGGTCATTAGCGCAGAAGGTGGTTCATAAACATTTGCGTGTAAAAACAAACCCAAATGCTTTTCCTTGGTGTACACCGAACCACCTACTAAGACTACCAACACCACCTTTGTTTGAGGGTTTTGGTCCAATGAAGCATCATTCGCAGTTAGTTAGCTTACCAACTCTGCCTATAAAGTTTGATTTTGTTGCTTTTTACACCTTTTAAATTCGACTTTGGCTTTTCAATATGTTATTTCAAGTTTCTTCAAAGTGTTGAAAACGATTTCTCACCTCGAGCGCCGCGGCCGTGGTCGAATCGTGGTCATTCTCGACCATTTCAATCTGCCTGAATATTTCATTGCTAACACCTGACACCTGTAACAAAAAGAAAAAAAAGTTTTTGTTAAAATTCCTATCTAATACAAGCTGCCCAACAAGTTGACGAATAGAGTGGGCGAGTACGAGACGATAGTCTCCACTGAAATTATTGTGTTCAAAAGATAGCCGTGACCGAACGCCACTTAAATTTTATTTATGAATCTATTTTGCTACAGCGGTTGGCATATGATTTTTCATTACTCATACTCTGAAAGTAGGTCATTACTGACCTGAGAAGCGGGCTGAAAGTAATACTTTTCATCCCTAGGGAGAATCACTTTCAACTGACATCTGCCAAATTATTAAAAAAAAACTTAGTTATTTTTCACATATCTATTGAACCATGTTCCAACTTTCTATACAGCCACGATGTAAAATTGAAATAACTTAAAGTTAAGTATTGATTAGAGAATGTATATTTTATAAATAACTTTATTATAATTCAGTTTCAACAATTTCTTCAAAATAACTAAGCTTAGAGCAAAATATTTACCATTTTTCCAATGAAAAAAATAAAAAATAATGGCTGAATAGTGGGCCCGCCACAGAAAAAAAAAACAAACAAAATAGGCGGGATAGCGCCAATTCGATCTTTATTTATTTTTAAATCTTTTTCTTTGGCTAATTCATGTTTTATTTTTACTTCCCTTGTATTCGTAATGAAAAGCACAGTGTTTACCTCGGGTGAAAGACTTATTTAGTCCCTCGAACTATTGGCGCCCTCACTTCGTTCCGGGCGCCAAACCCCGTCTCGGGACTAAATAAGTTACTTTCACCCCTAGGATAACAATGTACTATTGATTTTTATCTGATGTAGGTATGTCATGCAGATCAAAATCTAACCCCTACTTTTTTCTCCGCCATAGTCAGGTAAATAGTTGCCAGTAAGTAGGTATGACGGCAATAAAATACAAGAAAACAATTATAAACAAGATTTCTTCTTCTTCTTCTTTGTCGGTATCACTCTTGACAGAGTGGTCCTGGTCATCACTTCAAGCATTGGTGGCAAGCTTCACAACACGCCGCCACTTCTCTCTAATGGCTGTCCTCCTCGTGCATTCATACAGAGATGATGAGTCTCTCACTGCGGCTTTTATCTGGTCAGTCCACCTCATTGGTGATCTACCTCGTGGCCTGGTACCCTCAACCTTTCCCTGGACTACAAGTCTCTCAATAGCCACTTCTTCCCGGCGGCACACGTGACCATAAAATGTAAGGACACATAAAATGTAAACAAGATTTACTTGACATAAATAAAATGTTGTAATACTGAAACATGATACACAATATCATTCTTAGTCGTACATAAAACGCTTCGATGTGATAAGTGAGATGAAGAGGCAGACTGAGCTAGTAGCTGCTGTTATTACTGGAAATCTCAAATTCACAAGTGCTTCCAGAGCAGGAAATGCAGCAAAGGAAATGTGAGTCATCGTTTCGGGAAATTGTCATATCGGGCAAATTTTGCACACGCTGCAGCGCTGGCTGTTTGTGCGAGCAAAAAAGCGTACAAAAGCGGCTTTATTATTCGCTTTCCAGACGATTTTTCGGAGGCGATTGTGCTGTAATGTTACTGAGAAACTGGAAACAAAATACAATACATTCGGCGAAGTGAATTTAAGGTAGTTACGCGTATGCATGGGCATTAAACCACAAACTGATTCTATTACCAGACACATTATCGATGCAATTTATAGTTACTAAGTTTTAAAAATAGTGTACTATTATATTATTTGATTCAGTATAATATATTAATATTTAACAGGAAATACGCTGTCTATTGGTTTTTGTTTTAGAACCCACTGTTGCACAAAATTTCGTGAATTTTACTTTAGGGTAAGCCTTAGTTCTAAAGTCAACCCATAATGACAGAAATACAGCCAATTAATCCACAAACTTTTCACCTGCACAGCATAACTGGCCAGCCCTGATCGTTAGTATAAACATAGGATTTTGGCTTGATTATCCGTATTAGGCGCTTTGTAGGCTCTTCAAGACGCTTAGTTTCAAACCTGATCACACCATTATGGACAGTTTGAACGACACGTTTAACACGACTACGAAACGTAGATAGGCTGTCCACCCTGCTTGCGTTTTCGAAATGAAAGATCAAAATAGAAGACTACTTTTGTCAGCTCATAAAAATGAGTAGTAAGCCTAGCACGAACCGATTACGTTTTGGTAATCGAAAAGTAAACGATACTTTTTTAAAGACATACGAAAAAGAAAATAGCAAGGGCGGATAGCATATCTACCTTTCAAAGTCGTGTTGAACGTGACGTGCTAGGTCCACAGTAAATAAATACCTTTCGGAAGTCTGGCTGCAGCACGCAGGGCGGCGCGTGGTTGGCGCGCGGCAGCTGCGGCGGTCCGGGCGGCGCGCGGCCCGGCGACGCCGTCAGGTCTGGCGCCGCGCGACCATTCTCCTGCAAAGAATACACTTGGTTAGTACGCAGTCGGGTTGCTACACTTGGTGTGATTAAAACAAATCTGAAGGTTCTTTTACACCTCGCCAATTATTGTTATACTAGCGGCCGCCCGCGACTTCGTCTGCGCGGACTTAGGTTAAAAAAAAGTATAATATCTCTATAAATTGTAGCCAATGTGCTATTCGTATACATAAGCTATATTTTGCAAAGTTTCATTAAAATCCGTCCAGTAGTTTTTACGTGAAAGAGCAACACGGCACATCCACACAAACAAATTTTCGCATTTATAATATTAGTAGGATCTACGTTCTCTTTTCAAAAAACCTTGTTTGTTATCTATCTAAACTGTATGTAACCTTCATGAAAGTTAACAAATAACTTAAATTATTTACTTTCATTATTAATTTCAAGTACGATCTCCAGATAGTTTCTGCCCCTATGATTTGTTTTATGCTGCATATTTACTGTTGTAATATTGATTTGTCTTTTCCGCTGCAGTAAAGTAACTTTTTTTCACATTGTTTATTTAGATTTGAAAATCAATGAAATAATAACAAATAGACTAAGCACACAAGTTAAATATTTTTTCAAAAGATATCTAATTATATGAAACTACGAGAAGTAGAACAAACGCAAATCACTATCTAAACGTTTGTCCTGAGTGTGCATTGATTTTACATTCGCTGCTTTGCAGATAGGGTCACTGCCAAAATCGAGAAAATATTGTAAGATCTTATCTTGTTATACTGTGAAATGCAATAAAAGATAGTGAGTATCGAGCCAGCCGTGATATCAAAGGCGTTTTTCAAATAATTCTAACCAGAGGTTACAATAACGAACACAACATATATTAATGTAGAGTTTATCGTATTGTACCTGTATTTCGACCGTTTAATTGCTTGAATGAATTAGTTTCAACCTTCAAAAGCTCTGCGGTCAACGGCTCACGTATTATTGTCTTACTTACGTACCTATGTGCTTGTAGATACGTTTCGACCACGACCGTAATAATCAGATTATGACACTCACAGCATTTTAAACAGTTTCTATATTTCAAAACTTTGTATTATTAAGTATCTATCAAAAAAAACGTAGTAGATAGGTTATACATAAGGGTAAACATAGTAGGTAGATAGGTTACTTAGATTTAACGGTTTTTCACATTTTTGTTGTTTTTATTGATATGCATTGTCGTTCGTCTAGCCGGCAGATTGAACCAAAAATTCATTGCTTTAGCTTTTATTGAATCCAAATTCCTTCAAACCCGTTTAGCACTGTTATTTAATATTTCCACCAAATCGTGCGTCCACATCACCGAAGCAGACGGCGGAAAAAATAAATCCAATAGAAAAAACCATCGAACCCTTTTCATTCGGGAATTATTACTTCACAAACAAATACGAGCCGAGAGTGTTATTCTCGCTCTTTTTCCGCTCGAAGCAATATCGCCACGTCCTATTTTGGCTCTAATCGAAAAGGCTCCGATCAAAGAGCAGAAGCTTCGGTCGATGGGAGGGTTGTTTAAAGCAAAGCCAAAAAACCCGCGAAATTCCGACGCGTTCACGGGTTAGGCCGCGTCTATTGACTTAGATATATGAATATTTTTTCTATGTGGCTTGCATTGTATTCGCTTTTATTTAAAATAGGCCTTTTTTTACTTGTCCTATATAGTGAACAATATTGGCATATCTATTTATTGAAATATCAGTGTCTAACTGAACGAAATACCTACGAATCCATAAATGTCCATCAAGGTTGAACATGTCTAACTCATGCCATCCCACAAGTCACCTATACTCGTAGAACTGAAAGTGACAGCTTTTACTTGTAAGAGCTGCTTAACTTTAATATGCGTTTGTTATTTCGGTGGTAACTCTATTTAAAATTTAGATTTTTAAGTTTATCAATAACTCTACAATGAATGTTTTAAATTGCGCGCACTGAAAACGGTGTAATTGATGTTTTAGGTTTTTCGGAAGAAACATTATGCAAAACATTGAATAATACAGAACGTTGTTTTTAAAATCTACCTCGATATCAAGAAAGGTTCAAGAACTTTAATTATTACCACCTTAGGCCACATCATCACTTACGATCAGGTGAGATTGTGGTCAAATGCGCGCCTAATTGAGATATATAAAAAAAAAAATTAGTATTATAATAATCTACTGCACGTTTTTCAATGAAATCTTGGAGAACGTCTTGGCTATTGGCATTACTTTAAAGAAGTTGTATGAATATAAGTGTGTACACAATTGATAAGGTAGCTATTTTATGACCATTTTTAAAGTGGTGAAACATATTTTTTAAAAAATTGAAGCTTGGTGCCATTTCTAAAATAATATATGCTTCTCTTAAAAAAATAGTTAAATCATCAAAAACTATTTTAACCTCCAATTGAAAAGCTGTCAATGACACAGCCGCGTGCGGCAAAATGGTAAATTAAAATCGCCAAACTGCAAAAGTGCGTCGAGTGTCCAAATATTTTTGGCACCACTTCCCATTGTAGCGGTTATGTGGCCAGCCGGATATTTTTTTAAGTGATAAATTCTTTGTAGAGTGTATGAATTATTTTCTAAAGCCGTAGATTTAGCTTTTAACCGAATATATCGGCCTACATAATGTGAAGTGAATGTAACCTAGAAGTTTAAAGAATCGATATTCAAACAAGCATCTCAAAGAACTTGCAATCAAATTCATACTCAAACACCATGACATTAATACGATTACCTACACAATAATTTAAATGTTTTTGAGTCGCTATGAGTTTAGCATTCAGCTGTGATGTGCAAAACTAATTGCTTGTATTTAAAGTGTTCATCAATGAAAAACACAGCTTTTCATAGAATATATGCAAAGCTTTTTTAATTAACTAACTGTAATGCATGTGCTGAATTGAAGCCCCATGAGGGCAAAGTGAAAACGTGCTTTAATCATAATAACCTTGTGCAGTGAGATGCTATTTAAAGCCAAGCCAAGCTTAGACAAAGACTCACTACTCTTGAACACAGCCTATGAGGACATGCTGAAAATTCCATCCCTGCCCACAACAACCAGAGCAGACTTGAACTAAACGAGCCGACACATCGATCACATTATTATGACAGTGACCTATTTCTCAGCATATTTTCTGTACCCGTTTTGAGTCGGTTTCTTTACGAATGCGTTGAAATTTGGCGGTCGATCGAGTGCGACGGGGCGGGGCGTGGATGGAAGGGAGCCGTGACCCACTTCTGTGATCCCCCCCCCCCTCCTGTGCCCCTCGCGTACGCACGAGGTCACTGTACTGCAGTTGCAAGTCCCCGAATGCCGCAGAGGTGAGTGGACTTTATCCCATTGTGTCGTATTTGTTCACATTGACTATTGGATTGAGCAGAATGAAGACTCTGACGTAGGTACTAGTGGATGTGCATTCGCAGGTCATGCAAAGGTCACAGTCTATTCGAAGCGGGTTTCTTTAAACTTTCAGAAGGTATTGTCACAAAACCTCTCCAGATTGACAAAGTAAAATTATAGTTTTGATTAGACTTCTTTAAACGAAAATCTGTTCTGGGCTACAGTAATGGATTTTTGGTGCTTTCTACATGTCGCTGGTAGGCGTGTCCCTCATGGCTACCGTTCGTATTACTTAAGATTAAGATTATAGATTAAGATTAAGAAAAAAACTAATTTTGCATAAGAAACATTTCATCATCATTGACGCCACCAGCCTGTTGTAGTCCACTGCTGGACATAGCCTATCACAAGGTGCTCCTCAACTCCCGGCCTGAGCCTTTCGCATTCAGTCTGATCCGCCACCATCCTCAGGTCATCGGTCCATCTGGCTAGAGGGCGCCCTTCACTCCGCCGCGATCTTCACTCAAGGACTAGTCTCCTCTAACGGCCAGTCCGGCAGGCGTGACTAGCCCACTGCCACTTCAGCGTGGATTCTCCGAGCTATCGTGACTCCAGCTCTCCACCGGATTACGACATTTAAAGTGTAGCCCGCTCCGTATAGCACACGTGCCTCTCTAAAGTTGTGTGTTTTTGTAATCAAAAACAGCCATACACAGCGCTTGAATGTACTCCTCGGTCTTCTGCACAATCAGCCGGTCAGAATAGATGTTGTCTATCGTGCGGTAGCTTGTTCGAAACCCGGCTTGCTCCAGGAGTAGAACGCGTCAAATGCGAGTTGTTTTGTGTTTTTTTCTTGATAAAGTTTATACACAAGCAGCTCTGTAGTTGTTCCGTAAGCATCCGGAATTAAGCTGTTCTCAAGCTGTTTCAGGGCAGCCCATATTATATTAGAAAATAAAACAGTTATTTAGCATAAAACAAAAAAAAATTACACAAGGCACAATAAAATACCTAAAAGCTCTCACATAGCGTTTTGCCGTGATATCTTCACAAAGAAACTACGACGAGATATTAATACTTTTAACAAGGTAGAAGAAAATATGACCTATTCTAAAATCAAATTAGTGGTTTAATTTATGCTGGTGTAGCAACAAACACCAACGCAGCCGGTTTTTGTAAACCTCCTATCATTTATCATTCAGATTGCCGGATGTTCAAAAACCGCCACAACATAAAAGTCAGTGCCCACCAATTTTTCATTCGCAAGAGTACAGTTGATTCATTCGCTCGTCGCGAGCACAACAAAAAGTCGGTTTGTAACCAAAATAATCTGATTATAATCCACATTCCATCGTACGTGACTTTTTCCAGCCTTTTCTGTTAGCAAAACAATTACATGACCCTCCAACCGCACACAACATGTTGAATTCAAACCGCATACAGACGTACCAATCACGACCTGCTTCTAGTTGCAAAGGAGCTATTTCGTATTGACTGGGAATTTTAATATTCAACCACAGTAGGAACGCAGGCAAAGATAATAGACTACAGTTGGCTGTCATGCAATATCTCGGCGGTACAGATTAAAAAACCAAGAACTGGTTAAAGTAAAAGAAAATCTAATGTAAGTTGGAATAGACAAGGTAATAACTAGTCCGGTGAATCTTATTAGGATTTTTGCATTTAAATTGACTATTTAAAATTATATGTTTTTTTCTGTGTTCTTCTAATACGTACCGTTACACTCATCTGACTACGGATTTTGTAGTACCGTAACGCTACGACGATACGTAGCCATACTACGAAAAGGGTTTTAAGAAAAAGTTGTAACTGTAGCCAGTTACCTAGGTATCTGGTGGATGGTTAGATAGGTATATCTATTTTGTGCTCTTAGTGATAAGTGGGGTCTAGGATAAGCGTTTCAGAGTGATGAGAACTTTTTTTGCAGGAAATATGTCAAGTATAACCTCGGCCTGCGACTAATAGCACTTTGTGGAGTCGTCAGTAAGCATTAATATTGATGAAAAAAATGAAAAATATTTATTTTCAAAATCTAAGAACTTAACAAATAACGAGGTGGGCTCTTTCTTTTAAGTGCCAAGGCCCCTGTGTTAGAAAGAGCCACTCTTCCATAGCAAACATATTATATTACTTAACCTACATTACAAAACTTTTAACAAAAATAAAGTACCTATATCTGTTTGTTTGTGTGTGTGTGTGTGTGTGTGTGTGTCTGTGTGTGTGTGAGAGTGTGTGTGTGTGCGCGTGTGTGTGTATGTATATGCTTGTTGTGTGTGTTGCGTAATTTATAGCATATCATATTTAAGTAGATCTTCTGTTTCGTTGTAGCATAGTTGTTTTAACCAGGTAGTGACAATAACTTTACATTCCCGTTGCGTCATTGAGTAAATTCCTAAAATTTTGTTTATGCGGTTATAAAGGTGTGAAGAAAGATGCAAGCATTGTATACTCGCAAAGTTAGTGTGTGTTTTTTGTGTAATAATCACGTTGTGTTTCCTTCTCTTTTGTACGATTTTTGCGTTGTAAGCTAAAGATCGATGTGTTTTTTCAATTGAATGTAAAATGTAAAGTTTTCTGACCGTGAGTAAGTCTGCCAAAGAGTATAGAGTTTCCGTGCAAAACCTGCGTTTTTTAAACAACATTACTTTTAGTAACGCCCTTTGTGCTCTTTCTACCTCCAAGAATTTCGTTTTTAAAGCCCCTCCCCAAACAATTATGCAGTACATGATGACAGACTGAACCAAGGCAATGTAAATTTGACTTAGCAACTTGTTTGTGGCTACGTGTCTGAGAATTTTGAAGACCCACATTAATTTCCTTAGTCTCACCACTAACCAATCAATATGATATTGTTGGTATCGACACTATTCATGACGACATGGGACATTGTTACAATCTCTTATAACCTGACAGTTTCAGTCACAAGCCCATCTTTTGAGCTGATTATTTACTGTCACAAGTCATGTTTTATTTGGTAAATGGGGTCAAATAAAACCTCTCTTTCTTCATTGCTGTAGTAGGTAATTTATTTTGCATGTTTTGGTCAAATTTCCATAAATGAAAAGAAGTAAACTGTGCTAAAACTGAGCTGTAAAATGACCTCAATAAGTATGTAATTCATTGGTTAAAAAAAAACATAAAATGTCAATTCACCTCACACATTTACTCTCCGCCATTGCCTTTCTTCTGTGTCTAGTTCCAATGGAATGTAATGTAATGCATGTAAATTGATCCTTTAGTTTTTAAAGAAGCTTTGCCCTGTCTAGTCTGGCTTGTTAACTCGTGGTAGCCGTCAGTCAAAATCATTTATTCAACGCCGACAACCGACTTGGCCGTTCTATTTCAGTCTACTCGAAGAAATCAACGACTGTTTTCTTGATTTACCGGTAATACCGGGTTTATTTCAAAATCTGTCAAAGTTTTAATAGAGATTCAGAATGACGCTAACAAAATATTTTACCTACGAGTGCATTGCCTTACTTTACCATATTCAGGGGAGCTAGCCATGAGTAACACTAGACGCATTGATTTGGTAGTAATGGTTAAAAAGTTCGCTTCTTAACCATTGCTCATAAAACAACCAATCTAATTAGGAAGTTAATTATGTATGTATGTAAAATGAATGAGTTTAAACCGGCTTTATACAATATAGCAGCGTTATCACAAACTATTTGACTTTAATTTTAATTAAACACGTCGAACTCAGCATGACGTTAGATATTTGAATAAAGTTCACGCTAGAGTTGTTTGTTCAACTACATGAAAGGAGCGCTGAGAAATATGCCAAATACCCCTTTGTGTCTCGAATAGGTATGCTAAGCTTCTGTAAACAACTTGCTTAGCAAATTGTGGGCTTTGTCAACAATGAAACCAAAATTGAGTCAGTGACTAACTAGTTCGCGGTCGGTAACAAAATTCTAGGTTGAGTGATCCTTGAATTTAGAACATTAGTTACAGTTAAAACACCTTGTTTGAATAACATTTTAAACAGGAAAACTACCATGTAAACTGTGGCTTCACGGTTCACAAAGCCATGCTCAATTTGAAACTTGAAACACTTGTCATTAAGAAATATTTTAAACAAACAAAAGGTATCGAGCATATTGGTTCACCCGTTAGGGAGCGAAAATGCGACACACAGAATCACAGATAGACAAAAAATATCACAGATACTTATTCAATTCCTATGCTTGTATCGAGTATAAAAATAGTATTAGCATTGAAATTTGACTTTTGTGTACCAATGTCTTATTAGGTTTTTTTGTAAGCGTCGTTCATTACATTACGTTGTATTATCACCACCTGCTCTGTAAGGTGTTTACCTAATAGAAGATTTGTCGCCAGAACGGAAAGTTATTTTTTGTAAGCCTGGCTCTATTATGTAGCTAAGGGGAGTAACATAACAGAAAAATGCAAAGACTTCGTGGACAGCCTACATAAAGTACTCAGCGTATTTCGGAAATCCGTTCTAATTTACGGTTATGATCAGTATTTAGTTATTTAACGTTAGTGGTATGACTCTCAGTGACCATTCGACCTTTTTATGAGTAAAACTCTCACCAGGAAATATTTTAAGGTGCCTGTTTGCGGATTCTTAAAACATATCCCAATAAAAGACTCACAGCCAGGTGCCCTCTGAGCTCTTACAATAAGTTTTCTTGGAATATAGCAAGCTCAGATTCAATAACTCGATAAAATACTAGCAATTGCAATCCAATTTTTCCTACTCTTCACTATAAGTAGTGCTCAAGCCGTTGCGTCTAAGTGAACGATCTGGAGCGCGTTATCTTGACCTGGCCCCAGGGGCTGCCTCGGTTTTACCGTCCCATATAGGAGGTACTTAAAGCTCTTTACGGTACCTAGATGTTTAAGCCGAGAGCTTACCCTTGGTGAGAGAGAGGGAAATAAAACTGGAAATGCTTCTTACTCATTTTTGTGCTTGCCCTACTTCTACTATTTCGTGCTAGTTGTCCCGACAGAATGGTCTCTCAAATGATAGTGCATTAAAAATGAAAATGTAGTTCCTAGTATACAAATCTAATTAAAACTATGAAACTTTATCTACATGTCTAAGATTTTAAACTAAATATTGAATCTTAAATATGAAGAGTACCTACAGATGTTGCACTTACGGGCAAAATATCCGGTCTGGTCTGACTTCGGACCAAAATGACATGTGCATCAACAATACCACTTATCTGACGACCGTCTTGGTGTAATTGTTGAGAAGTCGGCTACTACACCAAGGGTCGCGGGTTCGATCCCCGCACAGTACAAACATTTGTGTGCATGAACATGTCTGTTTGTATTGGTCTGGGTGTTTCCTATGTATATTAAGTATGTATTTACAAAAGAAAAAGTATTTAAGTATGTTTATCCGTTGTCTAGTATCCATAATAACGGACTATAATTAGCCTACTTGGGACTAGATGGCGCTGTGTGGAATAATGTCCAAGGATATTTATTTATATTTATTTATTTATTTATGCATTTTTATGTGAACCACGTTTTATAGGTGACCAAAAAGCCTAATTATCCACTTAGGTAAGGCAGGAATGATGTCTATAACGCAGAAAGTCGTCGAAAGTTAGTCTGGATGTTTTAAATATATTTAATTATATTTATCTGCTTCTGACAGTCCAATGACTGCTTACAAACTCTGTTTAGTGTGATGATCTTATTGTAAAGATGTCCCAGATTGTTCGTTATTAGAATCTTGACACTATTAAGATTCCACGTTTAACATTAAGTTACCTCATTAGTTACGAGTATAAATTAAGTGGTTAGAAAATACGTAATGAAAATCTAATTGCCAACAAAAAGGTCTGAGCTTAAATTTTTAATACGCATAAAGCACTTCCGAACCAATTTACTGCCTTACAAACCACGTATAAAAGCCATAAATCATGCAAGCAACATTCTACGGCACAGATTAAAAATAAAGACAAACCGAGACTCGTCTAAAGACGTTAGGGACAGAGGTACAAATCGATGGCGGACCGTACTCTGAATCGATATGCGTACTACGAGCTGAATGGGTTGCGCGCGCCGCCCGCCTTACGTAACGCGCATACTACCTGTTGCATTACTACCCTACAATCCGGCCGAGTTTAAAATACCCGCAGCGTGTACTACCCCCATTGGCTGGGCGGCGCGCCGCAGCGGCCGGGTCGCCGGTCAATGCACCGCGCCAACCTTCGGTGCTGCACTCAAGGGTGCAGGTGATAATAATCTTCGTTAGCGTTATTGGAGGTTGTGCAAAAGCATTCATTATTGAGCTCGTTACTGGTCGGGTTTAAGCGGGTTTCTTGTTGTAAAACTTTAGTATTTTGAGGTTACAACCGCCGTGATAGTTTTTACTAAATTACTCATGCTTCATTAATGCTCATTTGCACTGAGTAAACTCATTAAGTTATGAGTTTGGACCTCTGATATTCAAGTTATGACAATTTCATTGATAAGAACTCACTCACCACGCGCATGTGGCTGGCCTGATAGCGCAACGGGTAAAATCTTGCCTATGCCTATGGGTCTTGGATTTGATGCCCACTTCGGACAAACATAACTTTTTTAGGAAATACTCTTGGCTTGAAAATGACTTAAAAAATTGAGCTACTGAGTTATCATTGGTCAATAATGCTCGTCACCAATCTTTAACTTTCTTATAAGTTTTTCATTGTCATCTACTGAAAATCTAAGATTATTATCGACTCTACTTGGTATTTTATCATGTTTATATTTTTATATTGCACACAATTGTCAAAGGTGGCCTGTCGTTTTATGTACCTACATTTAATGAAATCTCAGACAACAGTGTGAATTAAAACAGTTGAGCGATGGTAGCTGGCTAATATGAAAAAAAAAAATACTTCAAATTAAGTTGGCGTACTTAACTGATCAAATGAAATCAATCGGTTACTACGCCTACATAATATAACCAAATGTTAAGTAAAACGTAACAAACAAGATAAAATTATCGACAGCACAATGTCGAGGTACACGAAACACGTTGTTCCTTCACAAATTAATTAATCATGTAAGGTTTTATTAAAAATACTCGATTAATCGATAGTAGTCTTACTGCCTGTTAATGGCAACCCCAAATGGGGAAACGACATAGCCTGCTAATGGTAACACCAAACGCTCAAATGGGGACTGACAAGATGGCGAGGCGGGTCATTCTTGGTCGGGCAGTCAACGTCAGCAGACGCCTCAGTAAGTAACGCCAAATATTTATAGTTACCGCCATTTTCCCTTAAGAGTTTTACTTCCCAAATAACTGATCAAACTGTGTTAAGCGATTGTTAATGATAATTATGTGTAAGGTTATAATGTAGTGCTGTTAAACAATTGAAATATACGATCTGGACTATGATGCCTGAGTTATTCCCTACAATCATATAGTAGTCTAACCGCGGAGAGGCAGTACGGCGGGAAGGCAGTACGTGGGCGGTTTCCTGTCTACAACCGCTGTTCGTCTATTTTCTAATTAATAACGATACTGAAGCTCTTTGTGTGTTCGTATTTTTACGCTTTAATTAACATAACCTGGATTGGCTTTGAAATTCAGGCTACAATAACCAGAAATACTCGTACTTCTATAGCAACGACGATGATGGGAGCTTAAATATGTAACTTCATGTTTGCAAAAACTTTTAAGACCATTAACTGAAGGTTTATATACTTTCATTTTCATAAATTAATTTCGTATAACGTTTTTACTGAGGTGGGTTTCGTTGTTTTTTGGGATTACTGTCGATTTTGAACAAGCCAGAAACGTGCAATTTTCTGAGTCAACGTCAAGAGCAACTAACTTCAAATGGTTGCAAATATTTTTACCCATTTAACGTGGGCTGATTTAAAATATAATACTATTGATTAATTTACACTGAATTAAGAATATTCTAGGTCGTCCGAGGTCCAAGAAGCGTTCATACAACTGTTTATTTAAAATTCAAATTCGAATGATTGAAATAGGAGTTGATTAAGCCCGTTATAACGTTGATTTCATTTTCAGAAACTAGATTTTATAATGAAGAGAAGAAGAAGTAAATAACGAGGATTTCACCATTTTCATACAAATTAATGAGATGGTTTGTTGTCTTTATTTACTATCTTAGCCTTGATCGTAATGAGAGCCATGTCAGGGTGAAATGTTAATACTAGCTGCTGCTCCAGGCGGCAAGTCTAGACATGAAACCTTGACGTAAGATGAACCACTGCTCATATCACGGAACCACATCTTTTCCATAATAAATCTAGACCTTAATTCAATATCCTTAAAGCTTCAATATCTCTTTATTTAAAGATAAATGTGTCAACATGTGTCGCACAAATTGTATCGCCATTTCATTATAATAATTTTCGTATACACGTCTACTTTATATGGCAATCGCCGTGAACCAGAAGCTAGGTAGAGATCATCTAAGCTGAAATGACGCGCCCCTCCACCGCATCTACGCCTACAAGAGTGTTCGCTTGTATGCGTAGATATCTCTGGTTATATAAACTCTGGTTTGCAAGACAGAATGTTCCTGGATTTAATTTTGGTTAAAATTCATCACTTCGTAGTTCAATTAAAAATCCATAACTGTCTTTATTTCACCATGACGGCAGCGGAGTGAGCTAGACTAGAAGGTCTACTGAGAGTTTTAACTTACGCAGTTTTAATTCGTACATCGCAGCAAGTGGATAGTAAAGCAACCAACAAAATTCTTTTGAAATAGGCTAGAGAAAAGATGTAAGCAAAAATTCATAGTTGACCCCCTGAGTTCCCCTTTGGGATATACCTACTCAGTCATGAGCGTATGTAGACATGAAAAGGGCAAGCGGTTATTGTCATTATCATGTAACTGCTTAGTCATCTTTGGTCATCAGTGTACATTATACGAGTAAATATTTTTGATCAAATTCTGAGGGGTCGAAATATTATGTTGGTTCGACATCAAAATATTTCCATCATACTTCAAAATACTCAAATGTTCAATTTGTGGTCCACATTGTTTTACCTAGCTAAATAAAGTACTTTATCTCACCTAGTTAAGGCCTAGAAGGGACTAATGGAGCCGTACCAGGGTAAAATGCTAATAAGGCTATGTCTAGACACATAGCCTTCTGCGCGCTCCTTTGTACCTTACTGTGAGTATAGCAGTAATCTGCTGACGACGACGATGCATGCAAATTATATGATTTTGAATTTTAAATTCTAGCACCGGCTGTGAGTGACTACTGATGGAGTTAGGGCGACGAAATGAAAATAATCCAAGATTATACGAAGCAATTAATGTGATAATTTTTAGTTGAGACGGTAAAAAGGTCACAGGTACAATTCCTGCACTAGCATTTAATGTTGATGAAACAGAAAGAGTGATTGTTGATCTAACTGGTCGACACTTTTTCATAATTAATGAATTTATATTTTAAATAATTATATCGAGAGCGATACCTTTGAATACCATAATAATCTAGAAGTCTAAAGCCTTTATCAGGGCACTTCTGGTTAGTTCAACTTTGCGGATATGACGACAGGGCACTTTTGGTTAGTTAAATTTTGTGGAAAAGACGACACTTCAAAAAAATTGCTACAATCTACAAGCCTAAAAAGCCAAATTCCTAAATTTAAGTCCCAGATAACACTCCTTTGTAAATCTACGTGTCAATATATTATTTCAGCTGATAAAACTTCAGAGCATTCTTGTCGAAGCCAATAACGCTTTTAACTTAAGCGGTTAAATAAATAATATGAAAAGCGAGCGAACTAAGCCGTCTAGACAGGCGCCGGCGTCCATCAAGTTAAGTTTGATTACGTCAGGGCAGATGACGCCATCCAGCCTTCGTCAACCAAGGCTTAGGAACAGATAGTGCGGCAGCTAAGGGACGACATAATCTCTATTTATAAAAATGGATTGCTGTTCGTTAGTCTCGCTAAAACTCGAGAACCACTGGATCGATTTGGCTCATTTTGATCTTGAAATAATTGTGAAAGTTTAGGCAAGGTTCGAAAAATGAGTAAACATCAGAAAATGCTAAGTGAAAAACAACAATTTAGTTTTCCTCACTAACTAGCAACCTACATTAAACATACATTTTTAAGAGCCCTTATAATGTGTCTGTAATTATTTTGTGCCAGAGAGTAAATCTTATTTCATACATTTTTCGAAGACTCTTTTCATACACACATGCAACCCACTTGAGTCACTACTGTTTTTTAAAATGACTAACTCAGACCAAAGAAGGACCACAACCTCGAAAATGTCTAGGTAACGTGTCTAAGGGCACCCTAAACTAGGGCACGAAGAATGTCTGAGCGTTACTGAGTGAGGGCGATGGTGATACAATCTGAGTATTCTAGTGTTCGTACTATGTAAGCAATAGTTCGATACTATTTCAGGCACTTGCTTTCTTATTCAATCCATTTATCAACCAAGCCCGATTGTTGTCAAAACCCGTACAGAAATACATTCATTTTGTGTGCTGACGTGACGCACCAAGTTCGAATAGATGATTGTTGATAGAAAAACCGTCGCTGTAATGTCACACGTTTTAGTTAAGTTTCAACACGGAAGTAATGGGTTCTTATGTTTTATAAGTGGTTCTGGGTTCCCTATGTTTAGTAAAAAGTAAATTCATAAAAATGTGCTCAGTTAGTCTTAATGGAAATAACTTTGTCCATTTTCGCAAAATCCTTTAAACTACGTGCCAATCTTACACATCAAAGTCTTCACCTTCGTGAAAGTCTTTACTTTAATTTTTAACATCTTCCAAGCTACACAGCTTGAAATCGACACAAAATATCGACATAATACGGGTTCTTCTCCAAAGATCAGAATAAAAGAGAACTTAACAATACAAATTGGATTCATGATAAAATTTTAATTCCGAAATAATCTCAGCAGATTTGTGTAACCCGCACATAACTGTTTCTATGTCGTGGGGGGAAAAACAATCCTCTTCGCTTTGAAGAAGTTAATTCAACCCGCATTTCCCTATTTGCATAACAAAGGCGTGAAGTGGGACATTGTAAACAATACGCATTAGATGGATCTACTTGAAATAACTTAGAGAAGGCTCTGCACAACTGGGAGTGTCTTTGTCTGAAGTTAGTAATATGTCTGCGCTAAGTAAATAGTACTTCAGCTAAAGTTAAGTGAGCTGCTGCAAATATTATACTATTGGGAAAGTCAATCTAATGTGTGGTGGATGTGCCCGTGGCGCAGTTGTGACAGTGGATCAGCAACGATCGTTTTTTCAAACGAACGATTTTTCATGCACCTTCATGCTTTGGACAGCACATTAAGCAGTTGATCCCGATTGACCAACCGGAGATATCATTCGTTAAGTTGGAGGCCTTAGGGCGGCTTGAAAACATCTGACATAAAGGTTTCTTACTAACCTTAACAATCCGAGCCCGCGTTTTGGAGTATGCCTCTAACCACCTCATAGTTTGGGTGAGGCCGGTGCTCAGCAGTGGGACTTATGTAGGCAGTTTATTTCATGTGTATGTGGTAAATTACCCAATTCATATTATAATCGACGACAGATTTAATGTGAAGGTTAGGTCGCGAGTTCGATACCCGCACAGTTGACGGCAAAATCATTTATATGCATCAATTATTTTGGGGCTAGACGGCTCGGTGTGAAATAATGTCCAATGATATTATTATTTTATTCATTAATATTTGTTTTTTCCATCTGCATTTACAAGTCTGATATTAATTTATCCGCCCACCAGCCACTCTAGAAATACATGTGGGAGGCATAATATTCAGCAGTGGACGTCATGTTACTGAAAATGGCAGTTGAGGAGATCGTTGTTTGTTTAGTTAACTATCGTAATTGATAAGCAGGTAAGTACATAAACGTGATATTACTTACCTTTTTTTTCACTAACGTTGTATATCAAAAAACAGGCACCCGCCGTAACCATTCAGCATATGTTACTAAGGAAAGCGGCCACTCACTCTATTCTTGGACATTTTGATTCGAGTGTTTTGTTTTTCTCATAGCTTATGATCATAATATTATATTCAAAAGAACTACTGAAATTGAAGATTTCGGAACGTCTGTTCAAATACATATTTGTAGATTGTTGCTGAAGATGTAGATTATGATTTATAAATATTCTATAAAAGAACTGTTGCTGTGCAAATTAAAGATAGAATATGTTTCATCCAAGTGGTGAAATATGACGAGCGAGTGCTCGGTCGGATTATAACACATTCGCCAACACACCACCCCCGTCGGGTCGGGTCGTTTATACTAAATTTCTACTACTAACGTTTTTTCATCCCACATTCTCAAAAGCGGTTCCATTACGCTGACATTTTATGGCCATTTTCTTTGCATATTTTTCTGCGCTGAACTCACTAGCTTAGGTTAATTTTTCCTGTGTTTTAACAGGAATTTTTGGCAAGGGTGTTATTTTTAAGTGGTGGTTTGGTCAAAAATCGCAAGCCTTTGAAATAATAGCGCTCACTCTTTTCAAGGTAGGCTAACTATTTAAAAACTCGATCATTTTTTTAGAAAATAAAGTAACTGTTATTTACGTTAAAATACGTAGTATAGTGACCGAACATTTGGACCTAGCTAACAGAAAAAAATTGAAACCATTCTCAACACGAGTTGAACGTATGTAATTAATATTGCACCCGCTTGGATTAGCTCCGTTGAGTCAGTGTATTCACACCTAACTGAAGCCCTACGGGAGGGATTACCAAATGACGTTCACTGCTCCTTGAGGGTTTGTTTGTGAGTCACTGTTCGTTCCGCCATTGTTTGCCGCGGGCGGGAATCGTAGGACGTAAATTGTAAAGATCTTGGGAGTATTTGTCTAAATCGTCCCGCCTTTCTCTGACGATATTCGTCTTCTCGTTGCTTGCTTGGGCGGAAAAAGGGGTTTTTAGGGTTCAGTAGTTAACAAGGACGGGCTCTTGTTTACTACTGAACCTTAAATATGTGTATAGTTTCACCGTGTTTGTCGGTCTTTCCGGCAATTTAGTCAAATAAAATACTTGGTTAAAAATTCAACATTCTTAATTAAATAACACAGTACTTTTGAACCGTCAAGAATCTTAATTTTAACCATATAATAAGCAAACACATGGCAATATGATTTAAGCAATACTTAAAATACATGTAGGTAGCTACATAATGTGACTCTGCCACCGCAGAAGTGAGAGAACTGACTACTAGGAAGACCCGGCAAGAAACTCGGCAGTTACTCTTTTTGAATTGCCAATGTTTTTAGAGTCCAAAGTGAATGTATGTGGGTGTTTGATTAAATGGCTTGGTGGTTCACTCCGTAAGAAGCAAATGAAGTCAAACCGCTTTTGAAATAGACATACAATCATTGACTAATAAACTGTTCAGGAAATTTTACAATAGAAAACCTATTGTTATGAGGTTTGAGTGACTCATGTTACAGGTACGTTAATTAAAATCTGGGCATCGCACACTAAGAGCAGTTGACTCCATGAATTAAAGGAAGAGACTATCAAATGGGTATTCTAAACTGACAGAATTCTTAAATAAATAATAATATCTAACTCCAAACTCAGTAATCCTTTCATTCATACTTATGTTTGAAAGAAATAAAGAAAATGATTACCATGATAATTTTCTCCGGATCCATCTTCAGGATGCCCCTGAGTGACAGTTTTATTACGCCCAACTTTTTTGAAGCCCAAATTCAAAAATCAAGTTAGGTGTTGAACTAAAGACGCGAGGTTTTACGCCGTTATAAATGTTCGTTTAGTCCGTAACAAAGTGGTCGGCTAAGACGTCACGTCGCCGCCATTACGCAAACTTCCCGCGTTGACGGACTTAAGGCTTCTAGGGAGACCATATTGCTTTGTTTAAAAGGGTGCTTATGTCATCTGATCACTGTAGAGCAATTTTAAAGACTTAGGAAGTACTTATTGCTAAGTCAGGTTATTGATAACGTGAATTTGGTTGAATTATACAATAGATGGATGAATATTCTTTATTGCGCATGAACGTAGACTTGCAGCTACATAACACATTTCATACTGACACCTTTCTTATACGTCTGTAGTGGACAAACAAGTGGACTGCCTAATCGTGAACGGTTACCGTAGCCTAACCACTCCTCACTGAACCTCACTGACGATTTGCCGGCTGTCCCTTATCCTTACAAATTTTAATGAAACACCTGACATAATTGAATAAAATAAAAACGAACACATATAGCCTGAGTTTGAAAACAACATAATTAAGTACTTATTTGAAGCTGGTTCTTATCCGTGTTGCTCTGCAACTGTCAGATACAAAGCTTCTTAATTATAAATCCCAAGAACACCAAAAAAACATAAATATGAATTTCTGAAAACCAACACATAAACAGTAGCTTAATTTTCGTAATTGGATATCTTACAGTACTTTGTCTATTTATATTTAACCGCTCATGTTGAAACAGGATGTTATTAACTCCTGAAACAAATTAAAAATAAAAAGCGTATTGGAAGATTGTAATTAATCAATCCATTTGGCCCAAGCAAACACTTGAAAATTCAACAAAAAGTGCTTTATCAATCTCTGACGCTCTCATCCCTTTGAAGTAATGGCCATCATGGAGAAAATTGAGCTTTATTGGCAACATGATAGGGTCGGTACTTGAGTGGAGTTTAGTCGGTTCATTAGGGCACCTACAGACGCCTGGTGCAGACGTCTGCCCCGCCCAGGCCTACGCGCTAGGCAGGCTTAATGGCACGAAAACCGTTGCGAATGGTTTAAGTGCTTTCTGACGTAAATCACAGACTAAAGTAACCAAACTATAAATGTCACTGAATTGCCGAATTTTATCTTAAATTCAAATAAAACATTTTGCTAATGTATTTTAGGCCACTTGTTTGTTAGGCCGCCCTGGCTGAAGTTGCTAAATATGTCTGCGGCTATAGGCTGCACGGTAATATCGAACTGTAAAGTGTTTCACTAACCTTATGCAAACTCTCCACAAATCTAAAAGTGTGTGTCGATCTCATGGTGAGGCTAAGGGTGGTGTTCAGATATGAGACCCCTGATCATCACAGTACTTCGCATCGAGCACTTTGATTCAAAATTCCTTCAGAAGCTGGCCCAAAACGATGAAAGATTTAATGCATAGTACAGCAATTAAATTACTTCCTAATAGGAGATAAGTGAACCGACGGCCGGAACTGTAAGGCACCCCCTAAGGGCCTTCGAGATGAGGGCCCTTAGATTGAGTAATTAGTTCGTTAAAAATGTATCATTGCATAATTATTTGGGTAGCATACGCCATTTCGTTCGAATGCGAAATAAGATTCCAGCCTTGAGTGCTCGTCACTTTTTTATGGAGATAACATTATAATGTCCTAATTAATGGCTTATTAGATCTCAAACAGACTCGCATATAATAAAAAACATAGCGCTACTTCTTTTCTTAAGTTTCTGTCAGGGTTTAAAGTACTCGCGGGGAATCTTGTCATGTGGAAATAACCTAACGAAATAGGTGCAACTTTAAGGCAGAACACTAAAGTGAAAAAAGCCATAGTCTACTTACTTTTTGACATTAAAGTTGGGTCTTCCTAATTCTCAAAACGTCAAAATACGTTTTTTTTGTTAGTGTTTCCTTCAATGTTATAAGATTTACCCACAACCATTCGAAAGAATTATAAGTAACAAAACTTATAGGTATTATACTAACTACGATAGCTCTCTTTGCAGTTGAACCTTGCAAGTGATAAATCATGACCCACTTCGCCATTGTGCCTGTAATGCAATTCATTCCGTCCACTACAAGACACAATAAAATTCAATTTGAGTCCCCGTTGGTGCTTTATGCGGTTGCAATGGCCTGTTCCATCTGCGATCATTGCGTTCCATCCCGAGGCTGAGTGCATTGTGGCACCTCAGCTATTCTTGGCCAATCAAAACCTGCGTGGGCTGACTAATAATAAGGTTTATTGAAGAAATAGATATACCTATATATATATAGATATACCTATAGTTTGCTCAATTTTTCTCACAAGTTTAGAGAAGTGCAAAATCAACATTTCAAAGTAAGCTAAGGACTACATCGCGATTGACTAAACTTCGTTGCATTTCAAAACTCTGTAGTATCTAGTCGGTTTGCTTCAGAATTAGAATGAGAATCAGAATTTGATTTGTTTCACATTACGGGTAGGTATGAGAATGACGAGTGAAGTTATGTTTCTGAGATGAGATCGACTTTGATGTAACCTTCAACAAGTGTTAGTTATAACTCATAACGAGACTGTAACTACAATATCCAATTCATTCCGTTCACCACAAGGCACAATAAGATCAATTTGAGTCCCCGTTGGTGCTTTATGCGGACTGTTCCGTCTGCGATCATTGGTTCCATCCTAACGCTGAGTGCACTGTGGCCTCTCTGCTATTCTTGGCCAATCAAAACCATCGTGGTCAGGGCTGACTTATAATTAGGTTTATGGAAATGATATATAAGAGATAGATACGTTATGTCAGTACTGATGCGAAGTCGAAAATTGACCCCTAGAGTACGAGTAGAGTGTGATTATTTACTAGAGCGTAAAGGAGACAAATACATGTTTCTCAGTGTCGTCTCAAACTGTCAATGCTTTGCTCAGGGGTACGAAGTTCTGATTTCGGGTACCACTTTATTAGAACAAGTAACCTATTCATGACTTTTTTATTATAATATCATTGCTTTATGGAGGAAAAGAGATGAACCTTATTTTCTTAATTCTGATAAGTTTACAAAAGTTAGCATAAACATTTTCATTTAAACTGGACTAAGGATTACAACTAAGCTATTAGATTATCTGAGCTTCGTTTCACTTTGATAGCTCACTCAATCCGAGGATAGGAAATTGAGCGGGGTTATGACATTACGCGTTCAATGAAGACACTGTAGTGAGATTTCTGAGTCTAGCTCGAATTTGGATTTGGTATCAGTATATAGAATCAGTTTACTGTAAATAATCCTAATACAACTAAAATACAGCCAAGTAAGTTTTTCAAATAGACTTCACTGGGATTTAAAGTAAAACTTTCCAATATTCTCAAAATCCAATCATAACAGGAAATAAAAAACCGTTTTAAAGGATCTTAATCTTAAATGAGGATAACACGTTCATTTTCAAAACAAAACATCAACTGAATCTAAATCACCATAATATTTTTTGCAGCTAGCAATTAAGCTGAAAATATGTAAGATCCTTAACAAAATGTTGGTTGAAACAATGCAAAGCTAGAAAAATCCTTGCCACCACGAAGCGGTAATATCAGTAAGTGACACCCGCATACATCACAACGGTGGTACATACAAAGTGTACCTACATAAAGAGCTGAGAAACAAAACGCTCCGTCTTAAGGCACAATGCTGAAGCCAGCTGCAACTCTCCCCCAACCCTTCCTTCGACCCCCTTTCCTCCCTCACGCCTGTCTCTGCTAGCGGCCCCTAATGAGAAGCGTTGAGACCTAAAATTTGGTGCCAACTCGAACTCTGAAGAGCTCTAGACACTCGAGAGCTGAAACGTCGCGCGCCGAAGTAGACCAAACCACTCACATCAAAGGAAACCAGCCCTTATCCTCTGGCGATAAGGATCTATGCACACGCAACAAACGCCCACCGCCTGAGTGCCAAATGGCGGTATTGATAGAATTTCACAGTTCTATTTTTAAGAGCCGCTTTTATGTTGGCCGTAACCTGATTTTTCAATCGAGGCGAAAATTGGAAACGATTCTCTTTGCCGATGCTCTCAGCTCATCCCTAAATCACTCTGTCTGAGATGACTTCAAGCTGTGGTAAGTGGTGGGGTGATTTTCATTAACAATAAACTACTCATATTAAATTACTTCGAACTAATCTAGCAATGCTTTTCTTTAAAATTAATTTTAAATATCCTAAAAAATAAGTCAATAAAGGATTACGGATACGCCACTCTAATTAATCGATACAGTACGTACTTGTTTATTTAGCTATACCAACTTGCTTTGAGAGTCAACAAAGATTGATAAACTGAAATTACAGACCCACTGGCCCACTTCTTCCTTTTCTGCCTATATTGCCTTCAGCAAAGGTTTATGCCCTGGCGTATTGCCTAGGCTCAGGATTTGTAATTTATTGTCAAGGCTGTCTACGAGTAAGACACTGTAATATGATTTTATATTATTTATTTATTAGATCGTCGATCGACAACGAGCAATTACAATGTAGAGCTAAAATTCAGGTAAACTTACTTATCTCTAGAAAGCAATTCCTTTCAGCAGGTAGTGATAAGAGACAATCTGGCCGGAACGTCAACGTAACGTCTACGAAACGCTACGCATCTTTCGTAGCTCTGTAGCGCAGCTACGAAATATTGTCATTTCCGTACCCGACTGCGCCAGAAGGAGGGTTATATTTTTCGGTGTATGTATGAATGTATGCCTATGAGGCCTATGCCCAGCAGTGGGCGTCGTTCGGCTGAAATGATGATGAATGTAATAGTGTTTGGCAAGCTCTGCAGTCTGAACGACTCGATAGATTTCAGCTTGAGACGTGTCGTTAGATTCGTAATTACTGCGAAAGTGGTATTTGTTACATCAAAATAAAAAACATTTAAATCGAATTGAAAAAAAGCTCCAAATAAAACAGGTAATTATAAAAAACCCTGTAACTTCTAAAATGAGAGAATGCTAAAAGTAAAAGAAAATATAATATGTACATTCCATGCAAACTTTCACCCAAAATTGGTTTCAACGAGATCTACTCGTAGTTGATAGTTAAAAAAATGCAACAGAACCTTAAATGTGCAAGGACGACTCGCACTTGGCCGCTTTTTTAGTTTTAATATTACCAGCTACCTACAGTTTATAGGTACATACTGTAAATTCAAGTGCTGGAGCTACGAACATTAATTCGCCTAAGCAAATTATCCAAATCGATTTTGATCCCTATCTTACTGTGGAACTGGCTTGATGTTTTTATTCCAGTAAAGATATTATGGAAATCCTATGCAATTATTAAGCCATTAGTGGCCGTGTTACATTTAGATTGATTGTAAAATAAAAACTTTTCTCCGTAGGATCGAATGTTTATTTTTGTCTGTTTTCACTATTAGATTTTTTGTGTGTGGTTCATTAGTATTTTTTTATAGACACACGGACATTGTACATTCATGGTCATAGGTAATAGTCCACTCAAAAAGTGATATAAAAGCAGGTGTAGAGTGCGTAAGCTGGCACCTAAGCAATTTCTTCAGAAATCTTTTCAGTATGCTTAGAGAATAAACATACTGAAAGTCCCCCGCCAGTTCGAGTTTTTCGCTAATAACTTTAAAATGGTGCTTTGTAGAGATATAATATCTTCTAAGTTATGAAAGCTACTAAAATTTACTAAAACTTATATTCTACACATTTTTTCGGATCTCTAACCGTTTTTGAACTACACGTCCTTCAAAAGCGAAATTTGGGAAAACCACTTATTAAACACTTTATCTAGCAAGCTAGAGTTCGTATAAGCTGTAATGACGCGCCCCACCACCGCATTTACGCAGATAAGCCAATTGAAGCCACAAGTGAACTGAACAACCAATCATAATTGCATGTTTGCGTGTATTGAGTACATATTTGAAATTTGCGTGTGTGCGTAGTTGAGGTGGAGGGGAGCGTCATTTCAGCTTAGACGATCTCTACTACAATCGTGTTATTTCGAGTTAAAGAAATAGAATGTTAATCTAGGTTATTCTATACATCTCCACCTTAAATCGATTCCAATCTTGTCGTGATGGGCGGGCTGAGTATAAATTCATTAGTAACTGAGCACACTTTCAAGTTTAAAAACAGCGAAAGGGTTCAAGTATATTATTTCTTAAATTAAGTTAAATATATTCCAAAGAAGGTTTTTTGCGCAAATATTTAGCCAACATCTTCAAAGGTAGACTTAATTCTTAAGGCTTTTGTCAGAAAGACAATGTACCTATTCACTATTTAATGAACCTCTTTGTGCTCCACCGGACCTTTTTGTAAAAAAATACCGGTCCAAAACCATGCTGAATAAACTCGATTCATATTTAAAATATAGCAAAATATTCTGTATAGTTTTTCTTTCTATGATGCTTTTATGAAAGCTCGGATTTAGCGGACCTTTTTTCTAAAATTATACTGAGATCAAGGGTTACGTGAGGAAGAAGAATAAATACATATTTTAGTTAAATATAACTTGGCATTGAGTCACATGTGTATTAGTCTTATATGGTAGAAAAAACATCTGAACGTGTATGTAAATGGTAAGATAGTAAGCCTAAGTACTAAAGCACTCGAATTATTGTGTAATGTTGTGTTCATACTTTCTTTGTAGAGTTATCTAAATCTGATGAACCCACTCCATCCCATTGATGATGAAAACCTCAAAACCATTGCTTATAAGCAGATAAGGTTGTGACAAATGACCATCCCCTATTTTTTATTATTTTTTTGACCCGGAGGAAATACCTTTACGCATACTCGCCCGCCGAGGGGAGACCGGGTTATGTATGTGGGACTCTGGGGAGGTGACGCCCATTGGCATACCCACTAAAAACTCCGAGACTGCGTTTCATCGTCCAGGTTGGGGGAACTGCGGTGACTGGGACGAAGCCTACGACGCGTTCCCCCGGACGATCTCCTATACTCGCCTGGGTCCTCTTAGGTCGAAACTTCTATAGCTTACAAATGACGCCATACAATATCGTATCATATGATAATTTGACCATCCATTTACGTTTGCAAACAGCACTTTAGATAAGTACTTATCAATGCATTTTCAGTAAGCTTACCGTTAGGTTCACAGCCGCATAGAACTACCGCTGGCTGTTGTGTTTTAAATGTTGTCCAATTATTTTAACTGTTGTTACTAAAATAATCACTTGTTAGTACATAAAAACGGTATGTAAATTTGATAAATAATTAAATATAGCCGCCTTTGATATTTTTTAAGCTTACATACTTATTGTATTTTTTTTGGCACGAACTGTTTCGTGTTATATAGAAGAAGAAGAAGAAAATTAAGAAGAAAAGGAATTACAATGGTTAGAATTGAAATAGTATCTCTATGGTCAGTTTTTTCAACCCAAGGGTAAGTTAAATTGCCCGCCCCGCTTGCTTGCTTAGTGATTTTAACTCACACAATTTATCTGTAAACATGATGATTTCAGTGTGGCATACTTCCTCATTTTCGTATAAAAGGATCAAATACATAGTTGTGATCCGACAAATACCAGCAGAAATCAATCACAGAATAAAAAATCTATGAAACTGAGTTTAGGTATCTATTTAGCACTAACAGTAATGTTTTAATATCTTCTAAAAGTGTCCGGTTTATCTAAAACCCTTCGTCATTAAAAAAGCTGTAACATACAACCTTGTTACAACCTAAAGTCTAGACACCTAAACACTTTAAGAGCGATAAACACGTTGCACTAATGGTTCCCAAAAAAGAATTTGACTTCAGAGATATACTTTGTGATATAAGTATGGCTTAAGCACGTACCTTGTCTGACTGTACGATCGCGTGATGAGAAATAACTAGAATAAAGTTACATTTTTAAACACTGCGTGCTAGCTTCCAAATAATGCCACGGACCAATATCGTCTGTTGTACTTATCTAGGGTACCTGCGAGCTGCGTAACAGGAATTCAATACTTATACCGTGCCTTGACAATCCTTTAAAAAGCCTTACTATGTTCTATGAAATTAATATTATGGTATCTACCGGTCGCGTACTTTTATTCGTCTACTAAAGTTAGGATCCGTTATTACCAAATTGGCGAAAGAAAATTCTTAACGAATTGAATAGGTACGCACACTATTAAGAATGTATTATTTGGTCACCAAACCTTTGATGTTGTGTGTATAATTCTGTTAATAGGTTGACTATCTATAGATATTGATTGATAGTTAATGCTTAAGACTAAAAAAGTGGTGCCACTGATTTCTGATACCCATACAAAGTGTCGATCGATCCCTGTTCAGGGAGCCTGGGATAGAATGCAAGCGTCGTGTGGTGACGGCGACTAACGTGAGCTGCAAGATACGAAATTCTCGCGTAAAATAAAAATGACAGATACCTATGTATCCGTAAGCGTATTTTCAATTCGTTTTTTTCCTTTTCAAATTAAACCGTCTTGAATTGTCAAACTTTTTGAATCATATCCTGTCACCATGGTCTGCTGGCAGAAATCTGTTATTAGAGATAAGCTCACCTGTACTTTTTGTGTTCTAATTATTTTCATTTGTAACTTTATTTTTGTGTACGCACTAATAAATAAATAATAAATAAGTGTCTATAGTGACAATGACTATGAAGAATTATACTGTAGCCACATAAGCTACGGTATGTCTTAAGGTAGTCTTAGTGACTAATTAAGGTGAACTAGTAACATACCTAGTCGGAGACTAATTGATGGTTGACATTGATAGTGAAAGGAACCACCATAATCGTTATCTGAGTTGCTAGGGTTTTGAACCGGAAAAGTTCCTGCAGATTAAATAAATAAAGAAACTACTTAGCTGAGTTAATTATGGGCGGATTGGGTTACGTTTATCGCAAATAGTGATGATAGGTGGTTGAGACGTGTTTTGGATTGGAGACCGGAGATAAAATGCAAGATGGTTGCAAGAGGAAAGCAGAGGTAAGGAAGTCATTAAGAAAGCCTACGTCTACAGTAGATGCTGACATGAAACGCCAAGGAAATAAAGTTGATTTCCAATTGAATGTTCGGTCATGCAAACCCTCACAGAAAGCGAAACGATGTGATTGATCCATCCCCTACTCAAACACACGCGAGTCTCGCCGGCGAAGTGCCAATGACCACAAAAACGCATCTATTAAAACTAGCTCAGTACAGAATCATCACAGTAAAAAATACAGATTGCGATATGGACAAATTGTCCCCAGATTATAGTCGTCCTGTACATACGTAGACCGTTTTTCACTAGAAATACGCATTCTTTGTGAAATATAGTTTTAGAATTTCCTATTACTCGTATCAGGTACAATAAATAATGTTATTGTTAAACAACAAAAACATAAATATAACTATGATAATCTATCCTTACAATACTGAAACAAATCAGAGTTCACCTGTGTTTATCACTACGTATTATATTATACTGGTCTGCCATAGCCTGGACCATAGAAAGCGGAGCAGTTTTTGGAGAGGGCTTTGCCTAGCAGTGGGACATCTTTTACCATGAGCTCGTGAATTCAACAAACAAAATAAGAAAACTGCGATATAAGGTCGATTCTTTTGTTAAAAACTTTGAGTATGTATGCAAATTAAAATAAATAACAATTACACTAGACAGGTGATAAAATTTCATCTAACCCATGAGCCTAGCACATACAAATTAATATTGATATCTCTAAATGTGCTTCTGCCTAACTCAGCAGTCGGCGACCTGCCAAGAGCCGCAACTAAATCTTCTATTAGAACCAATTTATGGAAGAAAACGTTGCAAAATGCACACATTGTAGAAATGCTTTTCATATCTTGAGTTTACAAAAATGATAGTGGTTTATACATTTTGTAACTGTATAAGTTAACTGTCATTTCATATTTTTATACAATTATTATCCGTCATTTATAAACAGATAAATTTTACGAAAGTAAAAATCCATTTTTAAACATGGTATTTGCCATACAGTATATACGTACACCATTTAATTTAGTTAAAGGAACATTGGAGTATTCACACACAAACACATAATTTTGGTAACCTCAGCTGGGAACCCATGAACACGGTTTTTATCTACAAGTTAGGTTACGATTTTAAACCTTCACCGTAACATTGGTTACTTCATTTGTAGCAGGTTTAACAACAAAGGTACAGCAAACTAAAATTGTATAAATTCCAATGTAAGAAGACCCTAAAATATTTCAGAGCTCTTGTGCGCCCGGCAGGTAAATGCATCGCATACCTGGCATTTCAAACGACTTCAGCTACCTAAATTGTTTATTGAACAAGAATATTTTCCTGAAATTCTCTAGGAAATATATTTAGTACGTCAATCTTTAACGATTCATAAGTAACCAAAATTAAGTACATTTTGTAAAGAAGACTAATTATGTAGGTATCGATTTGAATAAATATTTTTTCAGATTGACAAAATGTTGACACTGATGACGTTACACTACACGTTCCTTTGTATTACCTACTTAAAAATGCAAAGGAAAATTATGTTAATTTTTCTTAGAATTAAAAAGTTTAGAACCTATTCCAAACGATTTTTTATTTTGGACGACGTCCTTAATAATTCCAAATTGACCCAGTAGTTCTCAAAATGTTGCGCTTACAACAACGAAATGTAGCTTACTCTAAATTTCAGCTTGTAGTGCAAAATGGACCTTGATGAATTGATGGATGCGAATGTGTAAGCAGAGTGGCGACCAATAAGACAGGGATGGTGATCGATTGGCAAACTACGTCCAAGTTGAGGGCAAGTATGGCGACCGGAGAAAGAAGCAATAAACACCTAATACAAAATCAACTTAAAATTTTGCTCTAAATGACGCAAAGAAAATATTTTGGACCTTTTTTAAATGTCAACAGATACGCACTTTTTGTGTGCAGTTATTCAAGCTTCGGTGCTGTTGAGGTTGAACATCAAGTTAACCGGCCTCTCTGAAAATCTACGAGTCAGACTCGAGGGGCGTTTTTTGACCAGACTCGCTGTGGATGCGGATAGATCCAGTTTAGGCGGGTTCATCGCAAAAAAGCGATCCCTTCCAAACGTTTGGAAGTACTTTGTAGCAGGTCTATTAAGATTATTTCTGTTTGTTTGAAACTACTCACGCCCACTCAGCCGATTGCAGGTGTGCACTAATTTCTAAACTCATGAGACGATTTTAGCCGTATATAGCGAGCGTTTTTGTCGCGGTTCTCACTGCACCTGAGGGCAACTACGAGTATTCAGTAAATAAAGGTCTGGCAGTTGTTGTGGGCAAAACAATCACAAATAACTGCTCGACAAGCTAACACGTCAAGATAGTAGAATTGGCCGCGGGGACCAAGTCACAGGTAAAAGCTAGTCTTGTTCAAATATACTTATTCACAAGTATAACGCCTTTGACGTCGGTTAACGCGCACCTAAGGTTTCTCACAGCTTATTACATCACATCGCAGGCAATGATCGTTGGATAAGCGATCGCAACTGCTCACACGGTAAGTGACGTCATATGTTACATGAAAGTTGATCGTAACAAGCCGTAGCATGTCTTGGAAAAAAAGAAAGTGTTGTATTTGATATATGATCAAACTTTTGAAATCTGCTTTCAAAAGGATATGTTATATAGTCAATATGGTACGCTGTAACGCCGATAACAAAGAACATGATAACATACAGCCTAACTCAGAAGAAAATTTCATTGCACCTAAACATTTTTCCAAATCCAATCCAATTCAAGTGCAAATCACTTTATTCAAATTCAGTACAACCGGCTAGACCGTGGGGCTATAATGACCAACTTTAGGAAAGGTTTGCATGACACATATTATTATGAGCCATTGACAAGCAGGTACCGTTAAATACGCCAACTTTGCCACCAGGGGGAACATCGCCCAAAACATAATTTCTAAGGCAATCTACTAATATCTAAAAAAGTTACAAAGTTATGGCAACATTGATGACATTACTAGAAAGTAAACTATACCTGTCGCAACACAGAATAGCGCGTGTACTCCTGACTTCATTGGGCATATTCAGTTCCTGATACCAAGTCGCTCCTAAAAATTTGCCAAGAACTTGGGAAATCCCTCTGTATAGGTATGGCACACTATGCGCTGAATTGCTAAAAGACTCATGTTATTTGGTAAAAGGCTCGAATACGTAAACAGAACAGTGACGAGTATTTATAGGTATGTGACCTTTGAAATAGGTCCTTTGAAAATACCTTGGTTTGATACAGTACTTGTATTGGATAGAATAACATATCGGACGACCTTTAAACAACATTTATACTGAAATGGAAAATATTGTTCAATGAATAAGCAAAGGGTGGAAATGCCAAGTTTGTTATAAATAATCACGTCCTGAATAATAAAATAGCATTTATCGAGATTGACCTATCTTATTTATTTATGCCCGACTTGAATAGTCGGAGATACTCTTAATACTTGTGTGGATAACTTTATGACTCTAACCCCCTAAATTCGCAAACGCAAATCAACGTTGAGCATCCTTCAGAAGTATAGCTGTCCTTTTCAGCTCTATTGACATTTTACGGAACAGCGTGAGTGCTTTTTCATAATTGTATACCTACAAAAGTAAATGTATTTCTGATAAGTACACCTAGTAATACTTTTTTTCATTACTCATACTCTGAAAGTAGGTCATTACTGACCTGAGAAGCGGGCTGAAAGTAATACTTTTCATCCCTAGGGAGAATCACTTTCAACTGACAGCTGTCATATTATTTTAAAAAAACTAGTTCTTTTTTCACTTAACTATTGAACCATGTTCCAACTTTCTATACAGCCACGATGAAAAAATTGAAATAACTTAAAGTTAAGTATAGATTAGAGAATATATATTTTTTAAATAACTTTATTATAATTAATTTTCAACAATTTCTTTAAAATAACTTTCCTTTTAGGTAAATATTTTCCATTTTTCCAATGACGAAAATAAAAAATATTGGCTGAATAGCGGGCCGGCCACAGAAAAAAAACAAACAAAATAGGCGGGAAAGCGGCAATTCGATCTTCATGAATTAATTCATGTTTTTATTTTTACTTTCCTCGTATTTGTAATGAAAAGCACAGTGTTTACCTCGGGTTAAAGACTTATTTAGTCCCTCGAACTATTGGCGACCTCACTTCGTTCCGGGCGCCAAACCCCGTCTCGGGACTAAATAAGTTACTTTCACCCCTAGGATAACAATGTACTATTCTTTTTTAATAACCGAGGTAAACTCGTTTTGCTAAGATGATCTGAAACTCTGTTATTGGCTAAGTGTTAAAAATCAGTTATGATAAGAATGTTTCTAAAAAAAAAACTGTGAGTTTCCGGATTAAATAAAATAAAAAGAACAAAAGCCAATGTACAATTCTGGCGGCCTTATCCTAGCGATAAGCGATCTTTCTCAGAAATCTTTGGCCGAAGGATCTTATGAAGACGAGAATAGTACATTGTTAGCCGAGGGGTGAAAGTAACTTATTTAGTCCCGAGACGGGGTTTGGCGCCCGGAACGAAGTGAGGGCGCCAATAGTTCGAGGGACTAAATAAGTCTTTCACCCGAGGTAAACACTGTGCTTTTCATTACAAACACGAGGAAAGTAAAAATAAAAACATGAATTAGCTAAAGAAAAAATGAGGGAAATAAATGAAGATCGAATTGCCGCTTTCCCGCCTATTTTGTTTGTTTTTTTTCTGTGGCTGGCCCGCTATTCAGCCATTATTTTTTATTTTCATCATTGGAAAAATGGTAAATATTTTGCTCAAAGCCAAGTTGTTTTAAAGAAATTGTTGAAACTAAATTGTAATAAAGTTATTTAAAACATACTTATCCTCTGATCAATACTTAACTTTAACTTATTTCAAATTTTACATCGTGGCTGTATAGAAAGTTGGAACATGGTTCAATAGATACGTGAAAAAAAACAGTTTATAAAAAAAATATTTGACAGCTGTCAGTTGAAAGTGATTCTCCCTAGGGATGAAAAGTGTTACTTTCAGCCCGCTTCTCAGGTCAGTAATGACCCACTTTCAGAGTATGAGTAATGAAAAATATATTGAATGTGGGTGAGCTGTGTAAGTGTCCTTGGAATGTATGTGATGATGAAAATTATGATGACGTAAACATTGTAAAGTAAAGTAAAAAGTAAAAGTAAAGTAAAAAATAATTTATTTAGTGGCACTTGGTACAACAAATTGAAAAAAATTACACTGGAGCAAAAAAAAAGTGTCACTAAAATGGTACTAGCTCAGCATATGCTGGGTGTCATAATTACACCGCAGCGCTGGTCTTCCGCTAATACCAGATCGGTGAGAGCACTGCCACGCGCACACGCAGCGCCATAACATTCTTAACGAACAGATACCTATATATACTTACTATACATAACATCAATACATTTAACTTTATATGGGTAAGAAATACATTTTGAATGGGTTTAAATAAATATAAAATAAAAGTGACAGATAATATACATGCAATATACATACAATATACATACTTAACTGCGTTTCTGCAAATCCAAAAGATACATTTTATATTTATTTTTAAAAGATCTCAGAGTGTAGCATTTTCTGAGTGGCGGCGGTATGTTATTCCAGCATTTCGTGGCAGAGTAACGAAAACTGCCACGAAACGCTGCTGTTGCATGCCTAGGACAAAGAAGACGAACAGCCAATCTCACACTACGATTAGAAAATGTTAGTTTGTCAAACAAATATTCTGGTGACTTAGTCTGAACGATGCCAAATAATAAACCTGCAAAATGAAGCGAACGCCTGGATTTCATGTTTAAGAGGTTGCCAAGATTAAGAAATGGGGTTATATGAGCCCTGCGGGGGATGTCATAGCAGAAACGTGTACATGCATTTTGGAGTCGTTGCATAAGCCTCTTCGTATAGTCGTAAATACACTCGCCTATCACCGTGTCCGCATAATTCAATTTAGAAAGTATTAGGCTCTCACATAGTTTAATTCTTAGGTCTTCGTCTATGAAATTGCGCGCTCGGTACAATACTTTGAGTCTGTAGAAACAGTTTCTAACTGTCTCTACAACGTGATTATGAAACCTGAGTCTGCTATCAAACAGAACACCAAGATTTCGAGCTTCCTCAACTTGAACTATGTCT
Source organism: Udea ferrugalis (assembly GCA_950022985.1). NCBI lineage: Eukaryota > Metazoa > Arthropoda > Insecta > Lepidoptera > Crambidae > Udea > Udea ferrugalis. Next base: position 5,707,450 of record OX465521.1, read on the forward strand.
TTTTCTGCAATTTTAATAACTGGCATGAAGGTATTGATTTTGTTTACTTGCGTAGCAGAACCCAACACTAGAAAATTAGACTTATTAGGATTCAATGTGAGGCAATTATTTTTGGACCATCTATTGACTCTGTCCAGGTCTTCATTAACTTTACATACAGCTGTATTGGTTAGATATGGGTTAAAAGAATGATAAACTTGTAAATCATCCGCATACACATGATAATTGCAATTTTGGATACAATTTACTACATCAGAGCTATATAAAATAAAGAGGATAGGACCCAATATCGAACCTTGCGGCACACCACGCTCTAGTCTCACATTTTCTGAATGGGTTTTAACCCCTGCATTACTACAAATCTCAACTCGCTGTGATCGGCCATCAAGATAACTACAGAACCACCTTTTTGAAGCAATGTCGAAACCATAATATGATAGTTTTGAGAGTAGAAGGTCATGATTTATCGTGTCGAATGCACGGGAATAGTCAAGGAGAACCAAAATTGATCCATCTCCTACATCCACTCCAGCCAAAATATCGTCTACGACGCTTAACAAAGCCGTGGCTGTACTACGTCCAGAACGAAAGCCTGACTGTTTTTGTGGTAGTATATTATTATGGTTTAGGAACTTCGTTAACTGTTGGCAGACTACTTTCTCAATTAGTTTAGACATAAAAGGCAGGATACTTATAGGTCTGAGATCCTTCAACTCATTAGGGTGATTATTTTTAGGTATGGGTTTAACAAGAGCTTCTTTCCAAATATCGGGGAATTTACCGGTTGTGATTGATTTGTTAACAATAGCAGTTATGACTTTAAGAGTTCGTGGCAAAGTTAAAAGGATCATGTCACGTGAAATGCCATCTATACCTTCAGCGTTAGTTTTAATACCCATTATGGTTTTAAATATTGTGGCTTCATCAACAGTTTCAAGACTGAAAGATGCGGACCCGAATCGGTGGTGTTCAAAATACGTAAGTTGAGAGAGAGATACTTCATTGTTTCCAGGAGCATCAACAAAATGTTTGTTTATGAGATCAGGATTGCTTAAATGAAATGGTAAAGAGATTTGTTTGTTGTTGAAGTCGGCTACATTTATTTTAATATTTTTCCAAAGCTGTTTCGAGTTTTTTGAGTGTAAATTAATATTATGATTAAAATAGGCAACCTTTTCCGCGTATAGTGCTTTATTCACAACAGATTTAAGCTCCTTGTAACATTGTAAATCAGATTCTAACTTAGTATTACGGCTTTTTTTGTAGGCACTGTCACGTAATCTCATCATTTCCCTAATAGTTGGCGTAATCCAAGGGTAACTTTGACGCTTAATGTACGATCTCATCACAGGCGCATAAACGTTGAAAACATGCAAGACATACTCATTAAAAGAAAGAACAGCCTCATTCACATCCTCACTGATCAGCCGTTCCCAGTTTATAGATTCAACCAGATTGTTAAATTCATCAAATTGTATGTCTTTGAGGGGTCTGTACGAAATCCATTTCGAAGGCGGTTTAGGTTTATTTAGACGCAGACTACATGAAATAAAAGCATGGTGACTCAAGTCAGGTATATAGTCGACAGAAACGTTAACTAAATTAGCACTACTACAGATTACGTCAATTAATGTTTCCGAGTGAGATGTAAAATGAGTTGGCAGTGAAACATACTGTTTCAAACTTGCAGATTGCAGAAAAGCAGACAGTTTCTTGGTTTTTGGATCATTAGTGTCAAGCAGGTTAATATTGAAATCTCCCAAGAGGATAATATGATCGAATGCAGACATGGAACTTATGGACTCGGCCAGCGCATCGACAAATGTGTCTACCTTCAACCACTGTGGACGGTAGGCGGTACCAATAGCCAGCCTAACCCCGCTCAAAGTGATGCTCAACCACATTTGCTCGACATTAGTCGTAGGAGGGGTCTTGATTTGACGAGCGTAGATATTGTCACGAATGTAAAATCCAATGCCACCCCCCAGCCCCCGGCAGACATTAGTAGGTCGAGGAATATGGCGAAGTCTGTAGCCAGGTGGTGCAGGGGCACGCTTATCCTCTCCCTCCCTTAACCACGTTTCATTAATAGCCATAACATCAACTGACCTACTTTCCAATGCAACCACAAATTCTTCGTGCTTAGTCCCAAGTGAGCCAGGATTCAAAAATCCAAGAGTTAAATGCCTATTTTTGTTGAATTGAAAAACAAAAGAATAAGATAATAAAATAAGTTTGAAGTTATTCAGATATTTTGTTAACATTGTCAGGTGGCGTCTGTCTACAAAACGTTGCGTCATCCTATGGCAAAAGTAAATAGTGCTTAGGAAATTCCTACGAGTATAACCTATGCAACGACAACGAGTTAATGCAGCAGTTTCAAGCATTTCTGTTTGCCAAAAGGAACAAAACAAGGTCTGGATATGTGCAACTCTAATAAGGAAACGGCAAAACATTATAGAAATAAGAGATAGAAGATCATAAATTACATAAATATACATGCTAGTAGATATTACCAAATAAAAATAGCGACGCAGGGGCGTCGTGGCAGTACTTTTACAAAACAGTTTCAAAACATCATTTTTATGACTAAATTGCAAGGTATCTACATTATTTAAGTTACCATAATTTTTCATGCTAAACTCGAATGCATTTAACCATGCACATGGACTAACCATGTTGTTATCATGACTGAAACAAACACACATCCCTTTTTTAAAGCTCAGAAATGAGAGGAAAACCTTAATGAATTGGTTATATAATATGTAAAATCTGTTCAAATATAGCGTTAAGAATTGGTAAACAACAATTATAATTATTACTACAACTTTAAAGACCACTTTAAAAACCATGCGCTGCAAGATATCAATAAGAGCACAATCAAAAGGTAATTTACTGAAAAAACATTTACCTGTAATTAGGCAGTAGTAAAACAATAACAGTATTCTATATAATATGTAAAATCTGTTCAAATATAGCGTTAAGAATTGGTAAACAACAATTTTAATTATTACTACAACTTTAAAGACCACTTTAAAAACCATGCGCTGCAAGATATCAATAAGAGCACAATCAAAAGGTAATTTACTGAAAAAACATTTACCTGTAATTAGGCAGTAGTAAAACAATAACAGTATTCTATATAATATGTAAAATCTGTTCAAATATAGCGTTAAGAATTGGTAAACAACAATTATAATTATTACTACAACTTTAAAGACCACTTTAAAACCCATGCGCTGCAAGATATCAATAAGAGCACAATCAAAAGGTAATTTACTGAAAAAACATTTACCTGTAATTAGGCAGTAGTAAAACAATAACAGTATTCTATAGGTGTTACATGCAGCACTAAAGACGTTAACCACTGTTTGACTTAAAGTCACCAACAGCGTCAGCTCCAAAAACCCTAATAAAGTCGGCCTCGGAGCGCAGCCGATGTCGTGCCTTGCCGGTCTCCTGCCTGGCGAACACCTTGCCGTCGCGAGTCCACACGTACTTCCAGTTAAGACGTTTGGCAGCTTCGCGTGTCTTCTGGAACAGCTGTCTGTTATGTTGGGTGAGACGTTCGTTAACGTAGAATGGTCCCGACAGCGACGAGGCCCCTGGCAAGTTCATGTCGTCACAAGTAAGCCGGCGCCGCACACGCGCCGCATTCAACAGCGCATCTCGCGGTGCGCGGCGCGCCAGCCGCACGGCGATGGGCCGCGGCCGCAGGGGCGCTGCGGTGCCCCCAGCAGGGGCTCGCGGGGCACCCACTCGCTGCACACTCACCACATCACGCTCTTCCAAGTCAACACCCAACTTTTTGGCGACCGTAAGAATTAGATGAGTAGGGTTCTCGTCCTTTGTCTCGGGAAAGCTAGCGATTTCAATATCATTCCCGAGCGTTTCTTGATTTCTTTCTTCAATCTCAAGTCGGAGCTGGGTAATTGTCTCTTCCAAATATGGTATTTTACCGCTGTCAGGGGCACATTGACTGTTCTCAAGGGTTTCAACTCTATCCTCCAAAGCAGCGAGACGAGAATTCTGTGAATGAATCGCCACCGTTAAGTCCGATATAGCCGTACGAAACATGCTCATTTCTGTACGTACTGCTGTCATTACTTCCCATATCTTGTTTAAATTCACTTCATCCGTAATTTCACCGTCGTCGCTATTCAGAGAATCAAGCCTGCCATCAATAAAATCCTGATTTGATGTTTTTTTCCGCTGAGTTACGTTACTGGACTGTTCAGGTGACAAAACAGCAGGGCGAGCTGGGGTGTTCTGGTTGCCACTTTTAGATTTCTTTTTTTCACATTCGGGGCATTTCCATGTATCACTCCGGCTATCGTTCTTGTAAAAGGAATAGAAACGCTTCGTGCTTATCTTAAGGCATTCCAGGTCAAAAGCATTCTTGCAAGTAGTACAGCTCAGGAATTCACCTTTAGGCAATAACCTCTTACATCCGGCGCAATTACGCGGAGCGGGAAGTGAATTAGGCATTATCAATTATTAGACGTAACAGGATCAACAATATAGTCAATATTAATTACTGCCCTCTGTCATTGACTATGTAAACTTTTGCGTCATGCAACACAAACGGGATAAGGGCCGGCGCCCACTATCGGCATCGGCACGCTTCAGGATTTTAAGGTGGCAAATAGTAATATACTTTAACATTATGGCAATAAAGTAGAAATTTCCGTGATGTGTTCTCGTAAAAACAAAATGCATTTGTTCTGTTTCTGTTTCGGCATTTTCTACTTTATTGCCATCATGTTAGAGTATATTACTATTTGCCACCTTAAAAGCCTGAAGCGTGCCGATGCCGATGGTGGGCGCCGGCCCTAAGGCTGGCCAAGCAGTGCATAAGAAGCAGGTTCCGCAAGTCCCAAAATAGATGGCGTCACACGTATGATTAGCAAGCGAAAAATGACGTGCTAGAATTTTTACTTTTGAGGTTATTGTTATTCACTTTTGCACTAATTCACTTTTGCACCATTTAGGGCACAAATTCAATGCGAAAGATATTATTAGTCAATCAGTTCTGCACTAGTATACTGCACTTTGTCCACAATAGTTATAATTGCATATTTTTCAAGCGGGCCGACACTTGCCATGAAAAGCAAATATCTCATATAATATAACGAGCCGAGCACCACCTCCACTTCCAGAGCACGAGACCATAAAAAGCCACAGTTTCAATAAATAATGAAGTTACTTCACGTGATATTAACTTTAACAAAACAATAAATGTCAACTGACGATGCGTGCGTGCACTTCGCAGCGACCATTGTCACTATGTATACATGTAGTAGGTATATCTTTTCAAATAATGTATGTTATTAATAACGTAACTAAATATGTAAAATATCAAATGAATAGAGACGTGTGTTAAAACTATGGGTAAAGTAGGTAATACATCATGCGGTCGCTTATCAATTTATAGAAGTATCATTATTTAAATATCAGTTATTTCGGTTAAAAGAAAATCTAACGAGTACTCATGAATACATTTTGGTCTCCGGCACGCCAGAGATGTAAAGTATTTTCTGTACTACAATTTTATGTGAAGATAAGAATTTTTTATAGTATAGTCCTTATTTTGCAGAAATTTGGGATTAACAAATATAATGTGGGAAACAGTGATATAACATAGAGCAAGAAGGTTACTTTCAGCCTTTAGAATTTGGGTAATTCTATTTTCATCAGTTGAAGATGTGGGTGTTAATGTCATGATCGTATAACATTTCAAACTTCTTATATCTCTATACGTGAATAGATCAAATTTCGTGATTTCCAAAATAAATTAAAATTGTATTGTTGACAATGTTGATTGGACCATGAATCAAAGATAAATAATAATATTCAAGTAACATCGTCAAGCAAGGACTGGTGCTTAACTTAAAGGGAATATTTCTTTCTCTCTCATGTTACGGTTTGTTGGAAAGAGACGAAAGCTTTCTTCGAAACCTATTACAGCAAACTAGAGTCGGAGACGTTCGGTCCTTTCGAATGCTTACTTCCACTTGAAACTCTATAGATAAATACAGCCTTTATCGCTATATGAAATTCAATACCGATAGGTTTTATGTTATTGTTTAAGCAAGTAAGGTACAATACGTTTGATACTTTGGTACACGCTTAAGTTAACTTTGCAAACTAAGACGCCATTTCAAAACCTAAGTAGATACGGAATGGTATTCTTTACTATTATTTTGTTCGGAACTCATAGGTACTAGAAGTTGGCTGAAATGCTTTTAAATGCACACTGAGAAATATGTTTGTATGGCGATTGCCGTCGCAAGGGTGGTAACTAGCACTTTGGATCTCTTATTGCTACGCGTGCAGCGATGCAGCGAGCTAGGCTAACGATGTCGGTTATTCAATTCGACCAAATAATCAATTTATATACATTAATATATTTAAAGGCAATATCTGATTCATTTCATGATGGATTTTCTCAAATTAATTCGTTAGTAGTCAATTAATAACCCTTTTTTGTTAGACTTGCCACACACCTACTTATCAAACCAATGACCGAACAGCATATTGAGACGATTGTTGATTTTAGCAGACTACCGAATTTGTGTCAATCGTATTGTTATCCTTATTGAGCCTCGGTTGAATGGACGTTTCGTTTAAATTAGCAGACTTGGGGCCCTGAACCATGTACACAGACGACATACGTTTTAACAAATGCACGTAAAATCTTAAATTTGTAGAGTAGGTACTTCCAATCTTTCAAAACAATGGAACAAAATGGCGATAGCGATTTGAATTAACGTTTCTCAAAATGTTTTATCTTGAGACACGTGACATTATTGATCTAATAAAACAAATGTAGAGTAATAAATAACCCTATATCTCCACTCATTAGCTAAGTGAATGACGTTATTAGTGTAGCTTAAGGCCGTAATAGTAGACACCACTAAGCCATAGATCACTTTAACAGGTAGTCAATATTTGTGGATGGCATCGATTACCCAGTCAACATCGATGTGCCCTAGCCGTTAATCACCCATTAGGCGTGTCAATGAATTCGCTAATGTAAAGACGAACTTTAAGACGCTGATGCAAGATACGATTTTCATCAACGCAAAACACTGAAGACAAAGATTTTATGACACAGCAATCACTACAATTATAATTAGAAAGACATAAGAAATAGTATCCAGATCATCAGTAAGGTTCGGGGTCGTCGAACGGCGGAACGAAACGGGCGTCCGGGCCGGGAGGGGCGACCGTTTCGGCGCGCGCTATCGATCGGAGGGCCTACCTTCCTGCGGCCGCAGCAGAGCATCCTCCGAGCGCGCGACTGTCCGCCCGGCGAAGACTTCAACCTGGTAAGTTTTCGCCACTGCATGGGTACAGGCTAGCGCGGCGTTTGCCGGGTCGGCCGCGGGGCCGGCTGCTCGCGCATGGCGACGCCCGCCCGGCATCAGACGCGGCCGTAGCGCGCGAGCCTTCCTCGCGGAGTGCCCGCCGAACGCTCGCGCCTGCGCACTCACAACCCCCCTTACTCCTCGCGATTAATAATTCCGGCTACGCTGCCAGTGCGTATGTGGGTTAGTTTTTTGGCGATCGATGCGATTATTCGGTGCGAGCCACTTCCGGACGCTACACCGGTGCACCCAACGGGGAGACGACCTATTAATGGCACTTGACGGCCCGACAAGCTTTAGTAAATAGCGCGTATGACCTTAGAGGTGTAATTTTGCAGTCGTATCGTAGTTTAAAATATTCTCATTGACCAATGTATCAAGCCACAGCTTTCCTAAATGGCGGCGATAAACTTGAACTACGATTGTTTTACGCACGCTTTTCACAATGAGTTTTAATACAAATCGTTTAATTACTAATTCCAGGTGGTAATTAGTTCGAATAATCTCGTTAATCTCCGAAAGCGTGACAGAGTCCAAAATAAAACTGTCGGCTCGCATTTGAACCCCAATTAGTCCGAAAACATTTTTAGTACACCTTAAATTACGGTTGCGCCGTAATAATTACAAAGGGCAGAAGTCAAAAGCGTTCGGGGTGATAATAAGCTACTACATGTCGAGATTGGCCCATCCGGCGCCCACAAAGGCAGCCCCAAACCGCATGAGGGCGAGTTCGCAAACCTCCTTTGAGTTGGCTCCGAGTTTTCTAGTTACGGCTAAGTTAATGGAATTTCAACAGACTTTTTATAACAAGTCATTATGCAGGTAGGCGTTTGGGTAGAGTCTGCTTTGGCATTTTATTGAAAGTTATCTTTCAGTACCAAGGGTAAAAGAGCTTTCGATTTAGGGAACCTTCTTTGGAAAAACGTAATGTTTATGTAACCAACCCACAAAACGGTTTTGTATTAAAAATTACCGAGACGAGTGATATGATAGCATTTGGCTTATCCTGAGAAAATTGTATCAAATCTCATGTTAATGCTAAACTTGTGAGTCCACATGCAGCCACCTCACGAACTCTACAACTCAGTCCAAATGTGTTGCTTTGGAGTTCCGCAACCGTCACAAACGCGTTCGTTACTTTTGTGTTATGCAAATGTCTAGTTTCTGAAGTAACAAACGTCCAAGCCACACATTTTAACTTACATGTATAGAGATGCCCGTGGCGCAGTTGTGACAGTGATCGACGACGATCGTTGTTGTAAAGCAGCACACGCCGGATCGGAAATGGGATGGGTGACCACCCCGACTGAAATTTAGTGATGTGTATTTCTGGCATCTCCGTGCTTCGGAAGGCACATTAAGCAGTTGGTCCCGATTGACATCGCTAGATGTCAGTCGTTAAGCCTAGTCAGAGGCCTTAGGGCGGCTTGATAACATCTGACATTAGGGTTGCTCACTAACCTTACACCCCTCCAACAATCTGCACTGAGCCCGCGTGTTGGAGTATGGCTCATTCCACCTCATAGTCGAGGTGAGGCCTGTGCCCAGCTGTGGAACTTATATAGGCCGTTTATGTTTATGTTATGTATAGTTTGTGGGGTTAAGGCGTGAAAATACAGAAACTTCGGGAGAATTCACGATTTTTGGACGACCTATTTGGTGTAATGGTTCAGAACTGGGCTATTACACCCGTGGTCGCGGGTTCGACCCCGCACAGTACAAACATTTGTGTGCAAGAACATGTCTGTTGTACTGGTCTGGTTGTTTCCTTTGTATATTGTGCATGTATTTACAACAAAAGGGTGTAAGTATGTTTATCCGTTGTCTTGTGGCTAGATGGCGCTGTGTGTAATAATGTATAGTGATTTATTATTTGTAATTCACACTATTTGACGGGTCAAGAAAGACAAAGCCCTGAAAGGAAAAGGTAAGATAGAGCCCTTGAGCTTCGCTTATCTGCTTAGCGCTTAGCGGGGGTATTTCCGTGACCCCAGATCATCTTCGGTTGGTATCTTAGACTTTCAGGAATCCGCCCTAAAATTTAAGGGATCCATAGTACTGAATTGGTCAACTAGTCATAATTTAATTGAAAAAACTTTTTGTTTTGAATAACCTTGAGGAAGGATTTCTTGAGGAAGGATAAAGGCTATGTGACATCACGCTAAGAGGTCCACGCGGACAAAGTTGTTGCCGGTAATACAAATTAAACTCAGCATTCAACTCTTATTTATTTCAGCGTGCCTTAAAAAACACAGAACCCAACCTTCGTCTACAGCAGTACTTATTAATTAATTTTCCAATGATGAAATAACATCTTAATGCTACGAGTAGTTTTTAAGCAAGTAGGTATACAATAAGCAATCATGCAATTAGACTAAGTGTGGCTCTTAAAGTAGTCCAGGAGTACCTACGTATACTTATCTATACCTGGTGCAAAAGTTGTAGTAAAAACTTTACATTGGCCAAATTGGCATCAGTTTTAAATACTATCCACACGGACAAAGTCACAGGCAACAGCTAGTAGCATAATAAGGTCTGCTAAGAAATGGAATTCGTTGCCGCCTTTACTATCTCTGGAATGCAATAACTTTGATGTATTCGAGGACGAAGTGAATAAGCATCTTCATTCCACATTTTACAGTCAATGCCACAGCCGCTGTGTGACGTCGACGGTATGATGGCGTGGGAGTAGGACAACCTTCATAAACTTTATGTGATTGAATAAGCTACCAAGAAATGTGGTAAGGTAAAATGTTGTTAATGTGAAATTGAAAATATTGTACTCTTCAAAAATACTAATATTGCGTTGCCCGAGAAGGGCGACAAAGTCATAAGTTTCTAAATAATAAGTAGCAGATGACGGCCTGAAAAGTGCTCGGCCTATATGACTGAACGCATCTCTGCCTGGCAGGTAGATCCGAGCTCAAAATGTGCGTCTATCCGTCACTATGCCACGCACGCGCGGCCACATCTATGATATGCACGTATGCCTGGCTATAATCTCGGTTTGAGTTTTTTTCGTGGGAAAAATCCTCATGGATACCCCTCCACGCGGTGGGATGATGAGGTTATGTCGGACTCCCACCCACTAAAACCCCACGGCACTCAACCGTGGCACTTTGGGATCCTACCGAAAGAAATGTCGCACTGCTACGCCGCCAGTGCTAGCCCCTAATGGGGCTCACCAACCCAACCCTACAACAAAGGGGGATGGCCACGAAGGGCCTGGAGTACGCAGGCACTTTCTAAAGGTGGCTCCGCTGCCGCAACCGGTGGTACGGCCCAACCGGGCCGCTACGCACAGGGGGGATCAGCCACGGATCACTGGCCCAAACAACCGATTGTACACTGCGGCCCCTACCACGCGCCTCAGGGCGCTTGCAGGCCTCACTGGCCCCGCAACCCCACGTGTTGCCCTTACGGGCCGCAGCGGGTGGGTGGCTAGTCCACCACACTGCCGCGCCTGAGTTCTCTTCGCTTCCCGGCGGTTGGACCATACCACCGTTACTAAGCCCCCTCGCCACGCCAAGGCGAGAACTCACGAGGGGGAAATAAACACCCCTGCTACTCGACCATGCCACAGCCATAGTCACAGCCGAGAAATTCAACTTTTTTAAGTCATAAGATACTAGATTTATTGAATAATAAATACATATACAATTCTGCTGAAGGTATAACCAAGGTTGGTGGTGGTGGAGATCCTCAGAAAACGAAATGGTGATGATTAAAAATAATCTTACCAACAACTGCCAAAAAAACGGCAAGAAAAGGGCTCAGAATAATTTAATAAAATAAGTCAGGTAAGGTATGGTACTTAAGAAGGTGGAGCACCCTCTTGTTCGCTACTTGAATAGATTATACCAAACTTTTATAGAAATAATCTATTCTTGAATTTTATTTAGTAATTGACGATAGATTCCATGTTGAAGTGCCTACCTACTACGAGTACATAGAAATGATCCTTTTTAGCAATCCGAACTACGCCATTATGTGAATTGTTTCACCGATTTCATCGTCTAGTCGTAAGTACTCGCAATGAAAAGTAAATAATTCGTGAAATTGCCGTAATCAATTCAGGCGGGGACACCACGCAATCTGGGAATTAAGAGCTCACGGTCAGCGGTATGCAGATTGCTTGTATTTCATAGGAAATGTTTGTTGGCGACGTTTTTGAAGACGTCGTGTCTTTTAGCATATTATGGGCAGGTTAGAAAAAATGGGGTAAGTTTAAATTATTTTGTTTTTCAACTTGGGTTGCCTATTTTTTGCCAATAATCAGTAGGGTTTGGTTAATCGTGTACTCGTACTTTATGTTCTAGTGTAGACTAGACTTGACTATACATCTTATGTAGTCAACTACATAAAGGGTATGGTCACAAGTATGGTAGCAAATACGAACCCCTTACCGTACATTGTCCTTACCCGTTCACGCGAGCTAATAGTTATTGGTTACAGGGCCAATGTTAGTGGACCGGGTTCCATTCCCCAGTACTGTCATCTGTAGGACAATTGGTATTATTTGTTTGTTCTGCATCTGGGTGTAGGTATTAGGGTTAATTATATGTCATTCATATCATCCATAGCATCTAGTCCCTGCCAGCTGAGCCTTTAGGAAATCCTCGTCCTGCCTAGCCGTAGGGCTCCACACGCTACGCTTGCCAAGACGTGGTCTCCACTCATTTAATTATCACCTACTTTTATAGAGAGAATAGTACATTGTTATCCTAGGGGTGAAAGTAACTTATTTAGTCCCGAGACGGGGTTTGGCGCCCGGAACGAAGTGAGGGCGCCAATAGTTCGAGGGACTAAATAAGTCTTACACCCGAGGTAAACACTGTGCTTTTCATTACGAATACAAGGAAAGTAAAAATAAAACATGAATTAGCCAAAGAAAAAGGTATAAAAATAAATGAAGATCGAATTGGCGCTATCCCGCCTATTTTGTTTGTTTTTTTTTTCTGTGGCGGGCCCACTATTCAGCCACTATTTTTTATTTTTATCATTGGAAAAATGGTAAATATTTTGCTCTAAGCTTAGTTATTTTGAAGAAATTGTTGAAACTGAATTATAATAAAGTTATTTATAAAATATACATTCTCTAATCCATACTTAACTTTAAGTTATTTTAATTTTACATCGTGGCTGTTTAGAAAGTTGGAACATGGTTCAATAGATATGTGAAAAATAACTGAGTATTTTTTTAATAATTTGGCAGATGTCAGTTGAAAGTGATTCTCCCTAGGGATGAAAAGTATTACTTTCAGCCCGCTTCTCAGGTCAGTAATGACCTACTTTCAGAGTATGAGTAATGAAAATGTTATTTTATCAGTTGTATACCTACCAGATTATAAAGTTAAGATCTTAATAAAACACTACAAAACTACAGGCCGGTCCAAAAGTGTAATCAAATTCATATTAGGTAGTTAATAAAAAAGTAAATCTGTTATCAACTTAAAACAAATATAAAATCCTTAAAATTGACCAATTAAAACGTCATTTCCAATAATTGTCTTCGTTTGTTCCGTGTTTACAAACTTTAATTGCTCTACAATAGGAAAATCACAGTGAATTAAAATTTCAAAGTTTTGTACATTGTGAAATTTAAACTGAACGCGCATCCAATGTGTTTATGCAAAGCAATAAAATTGTATATGGACGGTTCATATAAAGTAGTATTCGTCATTAATTATTCAGACACTAGATAGTCATAAATGTATGAGAGTGATCGATTTTGACTCAAGGACACAAACAGTCTGAAATCCTACTACCCGTGGAAATGACTTTGTATAATTGTTGAGTATTCGTATAATTCGTGCTCAATTAAATTGGCTTCCGATACGTCGTCGAAGTGATTTCTATGTCCTCTCTTCACTTTACACTGTCTTGTTTGATCCCAGGTCACCTCCATATCTCAAGCAGCGTTTCAACTTTCAGCAGTCTGCCGAAGGTGAAGATATGCGTTCTTGCCGTTAGCTTCTTCTAAACTTTTTCTTACCTTCTACTGCCTACTACCTACTGAGTTGAGCTTGCCTGCTTGGGATAGCGGGATGGAGGAATTAGGAAACTTTTTTAAAATGAGGGAAAAAATGAGCGTATCCTTAACTAGAGTGTCATGGACAACAGCGGTACTCATTTAGAAAAAAAAAATCTTCTGTACCCAAGTAGGTAGGTAAACAAATGTCTTTCTGTAGCAGGAACATTCGAAATAGAAATCACTTTGAACAAATGTGACAAAAACAGGGTTTCGCATTCAGGTTGCATTGTGCATAAAAGACTACAAAGTCTACAAACTCTTACACAGTCTACTCTCCAATTTCATAACATGGTAAGATTCAAATTTAACTTCACATGGTAGGTACTGTGGATACATAATGGTGTGTGTGTGAGTTTGCTCTGCTTTGTGACGATTCATATTAAAAACTAAAATATGTTTTATCTATTACGTAATACGTAATTCTCAGTTTTTGCTGAAGTGGTAATTATTCCGCATGTATGTATGTACACGCAGGCATTTACAAAATTTTGTTGCGCTTGGCTTGCCTTTTGTTTTTTGTGGAAATACCAGGTCCAGGCGGATCTGAATTTAACATTTTGTAGTTGTCTAGATCCACCTTTTTTCTGCAGCAGTCTGCAGTTGTATAATAGGTAACCCACTCTGTACCACTCACCATTAAAAAGGAATATGGTCCTTTTATACCTAATTAGGAGCAAAACTTCGCTAGGTAGGTACTATGCAAAGTGGCAGCTACAATACGCTAATGATGTAGGTAACTCGAAGAAAATATCCTAAGAATAAACTCTATAAAAATCAAGCAAAGAAAAGTATACACTGGTAGGTACATATTGAACATAAACGTTTTTTATGTGAAGCATAGGCTTCTATGTACCTACGAGTATGTTTTAACGCCAATCGATTTACGAAAATATATCGAAACGATACCGACCATCAATTAGTCTGTGAGCAGATAAAACAAAAACAAACAAGATATTCTATTTAATTGGTAGCTAGCACTTAAGTTATTAAAACATGTAGGTAATTAATTAACGAAGCCAAAGTCTATGTGGTTGAGTTTAGGGCATTCCTTGACGCACTCGTTGGTGAGGGAGTCCCTGATGGTGCCAGGGTCGCACCAGCAGTCGCAGTAATGGCGGCGGTAGGTGTGCGCGCTAGGCAGGGCGCAGATGGCCTCGAAGCTGCAGTCAGGCCCTGGGTTGTATTGTCCGGGAGGGCAGTCGCCTGAGGATTGGTCAATTAAAGGGTTTAATTAAGCTGCGCTCAATCTATAATAATTGTTCAAAATTTTTCAGAAAACCCATTACCTCTCTTGTGCTTAATACTTTTTCTTAACAACCACTGTGCCAACAAACATACGGACCGCATAGACCGCGTGGTAAACGTTACCACAGCCTATGGACACATGTTACATGTTATCCTTTGGTGTTATTCTGATGAACATCTTTATAAATAATAATTAGCTGACCCGACAGACGTAGTTCTGTTGTCAAACATTCGGTTTTTACAGGTAGAAGTGGTTGCTAGGAGAAAACTAAATTGTCGTGTTTACTATATTTCTAGCATCTGCTTATGTTTAAGAACCTTTCCAATCTTCGAAACAATTAATAATTAAAAAAAGCAAAATTAGCCAAATCGGTCCAGCGGTTCTCGAGATTCATCCAGACTAACCAACAGCAATTGATTTGTAAATACCTACTAATAGAAGATTTATACCTATAGAGCCAATAGCCACCTACAAGTAGCATGCTTATATATAGATAAACTTAAATAATTGGCCATAAAAAATCACTAGCGACCGCCTACGACTTCGTCCGCGTGGACTTTAGATGTCTTTGTTTACTCCCGTGGTTTATGCTATATTATTGTGAAGTTTCATTAAAATCCATTCAGTAGTTTTTACTTGAGAGAGCAAGACCCACACATCCATCCATACTATCACACATACAAACTTCCGCATATATGATATTAGTAATATACCTACTAATTAAATGTCCTACTTACCCATGACACTAAACGACGAAAGAGTAACAAATACAAAAACGATCCAAATATTCATGTTGTCTGTTCTTGATCACATCCCACGTTAGACTAACGAATGATGACGTACTGCAGCTTATTATATTATGATCTTTGGCTCATCTTATCTATGACACATATGTGTAACGTATCTAGTTCAACCTAACAGAAAAAACATTTGACTCGATTCCGCATGTCCATGCATCCGTATAACTGTCTGTATGAAACACTCAGGGTTAGTTGCACCATAGTAGAAGTTAAAGTTAAAGTTAAATTTTTTGTTAAATTTGACAATTCGACGTCAATTTTTGGTCGTCAAATTGTCAAATTTGACAAAAACTTTAACTTTAACTTTAACTTCTACTATGGTGCAACTTACCCTCAGTTGTTAAAGTTTTTACTTACAATTTGAAAAAATGCAATTTGCAGGCAGATCTTAGGCAGCATGTAGTGCCTTTAAAAATAAGGTTTAGTACCTCCAGTGCCTGGTTATGTGGTAATACTTTTACTTCCTATGTAGGTAGTAGGTATACCTACTCACTTAGATAATGGTTGTTATAAGCTCAGCGGACAGCCTAATGACTACCTATTCCAGTATAGAAATGTTTGTTTTTTAACCTGATGTAAACAATCATCATCATCATCATCGTGTCAGCCAAACGGCGCTCAAGGATTTCCACAACGGTCGGTCCTGCGCTGTCCGCCTCCAGCAGCTTCCCGCGACCTTGACAAGGTCGTCGTATTTTTTTGAAAAAGCTGCCTTCCGTCACATTTTTTTAAATTGTAAATATGAAACTTTTGATTTTTATAAATGTTAAAGTAGGAACCTTAGGAAGGTTAAGATGCAGAAGTAGCTCCCGAAATTTAAGACTAGCGGCTTGGCATTAAGTTATTTGGTAAGTAAATATGTTATAAACGCAGACTAAACCGGGTCGTTTCATTCATGCATAGAAATCTTCATCAGCAGGTACCTATTGAAGTAGGTACCTACTCATCGCTGCATTAATGAGTGTAATAAAAAACGGCTTAAATCAGTTTTCCGGTAGTTAACTTAAGTCTTGACTCGCTTTGTTTACGTAGATACCTATTGTTTTAACTGTATTCCATAATTGAGTTGACGCAGTTTCAAAACGGATAAATAATGGATAGCAAATAATGGTACAAGCCGTTTTTCAACATAGTTAGCCAAGCTAACCCAGTACTACGCTGATGACATGACAACACCTTGTTGAGGAACTATAGACCCATCTCGCTTCTGAGCCGTATCTACAAGTTGTTCTCGAAGGTCATCAAGAACCGTCTCGCGCGCAGGTTCGATGACTTCCAGCCTCCCGAATAAGCCGGATTCCATATTTAGTACCAAATATAGACCATATATAGTACTAAGGCCACATTCGCGTTCGTAAAATATGAGAAAGCCTGCAATTCGATCGAGACTTGGGCGGTGCTCCAGTGTTGCCACATGGACTATCGGCACATCGAAGTGCTTATACGCGAACGCCACCATGACAGTCCGAGTACAGGAGCAGAGCACGAGGGCGGCCCAACTTCGAGAGAGAGGTAAATCGACGAATCCAGCTCGGCTGGGCAGCGTTGCCTGCCTCATAAGAAGGCTCAAGGTCACGTGCTATGGAGAGAGCTATGCCCGGTATTTCGCTACCAGAACAAATCAGAAATTAAGAAATATGTAGGAGAACTAAGGTCACCGACGTAGCCCAGCGTGTGAGCAGGTTAAGTCGCAATAGGCAGGGCAAATAGCTTGGCTTTGGATAGGCCATGGATGCTTGTGCTGTTCCTTGAGGTTTATTTTATCGGTTTACCCTTGTTTGATCGAACAACGTTTCGTCGAATTTCAGTTGGTCGAATTATTCATTTGACCGAATATTTAATGGGTAAATTTTCATTTGATGTAATTATTTGTTTGACCGAATTTCATTTGAACTAATTTCATATTATCGAATTTCGTCACTGCCCTATACTATAGTTTGGGCGGAACCGACTCGGTTAGATTAGGTTAGAAGGTTTAAGGCGGGAGCGAAGCGGAGCGTAGCTCCCGCCTTAAGCCTTCGTGGTTATTTTTTTTTTAAACCCAAAAAAACGACTTGCCTCATTACATGCTGCTTGGCATGTTATACCATCTGAAAATTACATCAAATGAACATTCTACCTTTTGATCATTAGTGCAAACGTTGTTATAGCAAATAAACATTCGACGAACTGAAAATTCTATCAAATAAACATTCGACGAACTGAAAATTCGATCAAATGATATTATACAAAGTGATGATTTTCTCAAACGTTGTTCGACCAACTGAAATTCGACGAAACGTTGTTCGATCAAACAAGGGTAAACTTATTTTATCAATAGCCAAAAAAAGTAACTGTGACCAGTTAAGAAAAAAAGCATTTGCAAACTTACTCTACATTTATTTAACATAAATAAATTAAATCAATACAACAAATACATTGTTCTGGTCTCTCAGTAGAGTTTTACGTAGAGTGATGGAAACTAGACACAACAAGGGTACACCCAGATCCAGCACTAATATCTGTTAGAGGTTGTCCAAGCTAAAATGAAGCACCCCTCCACTGCATTTACGCATACAAGCAAGCACTTTTGTATGATTAGATGCAGTGGAAGGGTGTGTCATTTCAGCTTAGACCATCTCTGCCTTACAAAAGATTTGTAGCAGTGCAGGAATCAATACCGCAACCCTTTAGTTTCGGAATTGAACCACTAAAGCGAGTTGTTAAAAATACATTAAAGTTAAAACAGATTAATACATGTTTGACATGATATTTTATGTATACTACTTGTCATAGAGATATCTAAAATCCACCAACAAGTGGTAAAATGATTTGGGCTACAAACTAGCAGATGAGCTGAATCTCCTCACCACATTGTGTTTTACTGCATTGTTTTGAAGCACTAGTCACCACAAACAGTACATATCTTAAACTTATCACTATTGGAACAAATCAACTAAAACCTAACTAAAGCCGATGCAATTACTTCAACAGCTACAATTAAGTTTGAACAAAAGACTGGCTATTATTCTTTCGCCGCAAATGAGCCCAAGGGTCCTGCAGCATGGATGGATGCAGGTATGCATCTATTGTAACGCTCTTGTTATCTTGCCCATAACTGCTGTTGGAGTCACTCTGAAAACAAATTGACTGTTAAATAATAACCTGGCTAGCTGCTCTCTAGCAAAATGTAAAGTGTAAGTGAATCCTTACTATTGTGATTAAAAGACAGAGGATTAAGGATTTGATTCACACGCAAGACACATTTTAAAAGAAGTAAACAGTTAACCAACAAGTACACAACGAGGTCATCAATAGAGCTCCTTAGTCCGGAGTAGACCAATATAGGGAGGAACCAAGAAGAGGGTGGAGTGTTTAGCTGAATAAGAAATAACACAAACCCCTAAACTGCTGTTTCTTTGAGAGTTATTCCCCCATCTGTTGTGGCCACCTCGCCACTGATTGTTTTGGAAGCGGTTATTGTGGTACCCTCGTTGACTTTGGTTCTGACTTCTATTCTGCCACTTTCCCTGCACAGGTGTGCTTTGATTTAGCGGAATGAAATCGTCAGCCATTTTTACTAACGGTAAGCAAATTTATTTAGCACATGAACAAAACAAAATAAGTTATACAGGTATTTTGTTTGAGTTTATTGTCTGACACTTTTTTTTTAACAGCTAGCTGACTGACAGTGACTCGTTTTTTTTATTATGACTTTTGGCGACTAGGCCTTTAGCCAGAAAACAAACACAGACTGATGACAAGTGATGCAAGACTGATGCATAGACTATTTACAAAAAAATGCCGTAAAACGAGGTGAATCACATCAGCAGGTTGTATCTCTTAGTTAGAGCATTTGTCTAAGGTGTATCACAACCATTCACACACAATTTACGTTAAAAAAACTTCATGCATATGAATAAAACGTGCCATTGTATCAAATTAACTCAATTTTTTCAGTATTGTTATAATTATTAAACAAATAGGTATTCCTTTCATACTAAAATGATTTATTCATAAGATACTAATGATTTGCAAAATTGAAAAGTATGACGGAAAAAATGTGTCTTAGTTAAGACTCGAATTCGAACCCTCGACCTCTGGGTTACAACATTAGCCTGTGACTGGCGCCTGCGTTGTAGTTAGAAGGGTGAAATAGAAGATAGTTACTTAGCGTGAGAACGTAGGTAGGAATCTTTATGGCTCAACACTCACTTAAAAGGCATAATGGCTATAATGGCATTACGAAAAAAGCATAATAGGTACGAGTAGTCGCTCTTAAATGGGTCACATAAATGTAAAGGCGTCCTTGAGTGAGACGCATTTCAACTGGAATAACTTGATTTTAATTTAATTGAGATTCACTTCAATTATTTGAATATGACTAAATATTATTATTTTTTCGTTTTAAAATGTAATATTTTGTTGACTTTCCTACTGTAGTTCTGTGCATTACTTGTGTGCTAGATTAATGGCGAAAATAGAGACCATTCAAGCTAAACTGTACACCTGAATATTGTAGGGTCCTGCCATTTGACCAAAAGACATCTTGAAAAATTCCATTTGACAAACAACGTTTGGCATAAAAACGGTTGGCCAATTGATCATTTAACAAATAATCATTTCACAAATGACTCACTTGACCAAATGATCAACTCTTAAATTTTCATTTTACAAAAAAACGTTTCACAAAATGTACACTTAACAACTGTATCATCTGATAAAACTACGTTTGGCCAAAAAACGTTTGAAAAATGATTCGTTTGTCGGCCCTGTAGTCAGGGCAAAACCGACTCGGATAGATTAGGTTAGAAGGTTTAAGGCGGGAGCGGAGCGAAGCGTAGCTCCTGCCTTAAGCCTTCGTGGTTATTTTTTTTTTCACACCCAAAAACGATTCGCCTGCATTGCATTTCGTAATTTTGGCATTCGGGATATCGTCCATTTGGTTACTTTAACATTGGTATTCAAACCATCGGTATTTCTAACAATAGCATTTTGTATTTTGATTTTCGAGGTTCTAAACGTAGGTATTTTAGTTGAAAGTTATCCCTATGACTACATGCCTTCTATCTTATGTTGTAGCTTACCTGTCAATAATTTGCCCCAAATGAAAGTTGCATCCATGCAGAAATGTATCTTTAAACTTGAGATGGCGGCTTGCTCAAAATTTAAAACGCATGCTTTTGGCTTGATGACAATGTTATTTTCTGCACCATATTCCATCAGCATTTCGAACATCATGTCATAATGTTATTTTATCTTTGTGGGAACGAAGGCAAAATACCAGTAGTGGAATGTCTTACTGTCGTCCGAGAATATATTTCCGAGTATTGTATATAACTGGGTAAAAGTACTAGGCACAACTTTAAAAGCGCCATCTAGAATCATCACATTTGGACAAATGAAGCATGTGTGAAACGTATTTATGGTGAAATAAAAATAGGCCAATTGATTTTTTGTTAGTTGTAACATTTAACGAATGAAATGTTTGCTAAATGATCATTTGTTAAATGAGTTTTTGTAAGATGATACTTTTGTCAAATGTCTCGTTTGCCAGATGAATATTTGGTGAAACGTTGTTTGTCAAATGATCATTTGTTAAACGTTTTTTGGTCAGACATTAGTGAACCATATTAATATATAATGTTGTTAATGACCCCCTATGAAAGGGTTACTCACAACAAGGAATATTTTAAAGATAGGAAACCCAGAAAAAAACATACGGTCTTGAGCTTGGGGTCGGTTTTTTCTGGGTTTCCTATCTTTGGTTAAAAGATAAAGCATTATCCCTAATGTTGAAATAAAAAATAACCTATTGGAAACCTAGTATCATCTTTTACGAAGGATTTTTTTTTGCAATCATTTAAACATTATTGGGAAAAATCTCGGGTGGACTGTTATTGGTCTCGGTAACATAGTGGTAAGTGCAGCCTCCCAAGGCACCCCACACCGCCGCCCTTCCCCGGGGCCACATGTAATGAAGGCATACGGCCCCCGCCGTGTGCCCTGCCAGCGACCCCGAAGGCCCCCCTTTAGTCGCCTCTTACGACAGGCGGGAGGGGGGGGACCGTGGTCAAATTCTTACGCCCCGAACCACAGGGCGAAAATCGGAATATCTTAGCTCAGCTCAACTGTAGTCAAGTTTATTGATAAACTTATTCAGACTGGATACATCGAAAACAACACGACATGCATTTTTATTGAAAACTTACTGTTTCATTTTATAAAGAACAAGACCGAGCCACAATATTGGATATAATATATCGGGTCAATATCAAAAAACATTGCATATTATCACCGGAGGTGGTCTGGAAGAGATTCCTTTACGATAAGACCACCTGAATCACTCAATTAATGTCTTCTTTCTGTGGATTTATAAATTTTTGTGCAATGCAGATTATTTATCTCGTGTTATTTGCTATTTCTACCAAATCCAAATAAGCAAACAAACCATTCATTTGCAAGAATACATTAAAAAAATTTTTGCAAATAAATATTACCTTATGTTTCAATTAAAGGTTTATTACTTAGGGCTGCTTTTCAAAAGTTAGATAAAATAAATGAAACCAAAAATTTCAAAGTCAGCAGATTTAGAAATGTTGAAAATTGAAAACACGGACGTAAAAGAAAGACGGAGGTCACCTCGTCTAATTATGAGTGAAGTATATTATCAGCTGCCAGTTTAGGTGTGTGCATGACTAGCACGTGTCATTGGCGCTGTCACACGGAGTAAAATGGCGTAGTTTGTAGCACCTAATTTAAAATCCGCCGAGTTGTAATTTATTTTTCAGATAATTTCAATCTGACTATTGAAAACAGCTCCGATCACGGAATAGAAAAAACAAGTGGAAGTGCAATGCAACCATATTAGTGAAGGAACCGCTGTCGCCAAACTCACACAAATATATTGAAAGTCATATAATGCACTACAAAGAAAAAAGCCGTTTGATTGGTCGTTTCAATTCTAGTCCAAATTGGCTTAATTCACAGATCGTACATCCGGAAATCAACCTTCACACTCTACAGATAATATTTGTTGTGCTTTACTGCTGACAGTATTTACGACTTTTTCTAATCTAATGCCAATTTAGTTATGATTGACGAGTTAATTCCGTTGATCGACCATAGATGGCGGGATTATCTATTGGGAGCAATTATACATTTAATTGTACAAGCATTAAGATTGAAATTTGCGTTATAGGTCGATATCTATCTGTCTATTGAAATTAACAAGATATTATGAGAAAACAAATAAAATAGTACCTAGCGATGGTAGGAAAGACCTACATTTTCAAGTTTTTTTTCCTACTATCATTTTTGCACTCCAAAATGGAGCATTACGGCATAACTACGGAAATATGAAGTTGTCGCGAGACGAGCAACTCGATGCTCGATGCGATGTTAGAACACGACTGGGACCAAGTAAGGGTACTTACTCTTAATTGTGGCACGCGTGCTACGCCCACTTCGCACTTCCACTGTTTTTTCTGTTCCGTGGCTCCGATGAAAAAAAAATGGCAAAACGTCAAACAAGGACACACTACCACCAGAAGCTCTCTCAGGCCGGACTGTTTTTGGCTAGCTATCACTAGACTATGAAAATAGCTATCTTACTCCATTTGACATAGATCTTATTTCACCGAAACATGTGTTTTTAGGCGCGTTCTAGTGAACAAGACCAATTTCTTTGGTCACACAAGACTTCGGAAGAGTTCCATTATTTTGTAAATTTTGTTCCGAACTCCCAACTTAATACTGACCATATGGTTGTTTACTTACTCGCACTTGGGCAAAAATGTGCTGCTAAAAAAAGATAGAACAACTTTGTACTTCTGTGATTGATTGAGTGCTATTGTTTCACTGCTATAGAATAGTACGCGTTCCTTGTCCTGGGTGTCAACAACAAATTGAAAGAGTGTTTAGTGTTTGTTCAAGAATAAATGCTTTTTACGCAAAATTATGCGAACTATGCAATTCGTGAGGTATTCTTGGGGGTTTAATTAAGTGCGAGTATAGTGTTGCACATTTGCAAAATGTGGATCCCTTTGAAAACTCCAAAATTAGGAGTCGGTAAGTTGACGTTTTTAATTCAATCAGCGACAAGAAGACAAGTTACACATCCTGCCCTTAGAGGACGGAAATGCAATAACATGTTTAGAATTTCAACTATGTGCTCTACCGATATGGGCGCTTGATTACACAATCTGCTATAACAACAGTTTTTTGACAAAACTAGGTGACTATAGTATTTTTTTAATGAGTTCCAAAAAAATAACAAAGAAGTTAATATTTCTAGCTCTATGTTTCTAATATTATAACAATAATGTAAAAACATTGAAGCCTATCCTTTTTCTTGCAACAAATGTTTCATAGTTTCATTTGCATACATAATAGGCATATCAGTGATTAAAATTAATCTAATTTCAAGAGTTTGTCCTGTAACATAGGCCTCTACCATGGCTCTCCATTCCTTTCACCCTCTTGCCAGCCGGCATTTTTAAGAATGTAAATGTTTAAGTTTATTCATAATCACTTTAATTATGTTACTAGACATAGGTGTTTGAAATGTTTTTCAGGGTTATAGATTTTGCCCCATCTCAGTAACTTAAACAATGCATCTCTGGTGGCCTCTAACAATAAAGCTAGGATCAAATTCCTATGTCGGAGTGTGTCGTGACGAAACATACATATATTTGCTGTGTCAAGAAGTTCATAATTAATTATTATTTTAGTTTTGGCTCATTGATGAATCAATTGTTTATTGTTACTGGTGTTTTCAGGTGTTTATAACTGGAAGGGAGATATTCGCTCGGGTCTGCCATTGGAAATTGGAGAATCAGTTCAGATACTTGAAGAGAATGGAGGTAATTGTTGATTATACAATAATGGACTTCCTGTTGAGAATGTTGTCAAAGCGTACCATGCTATAGTTTCAAATAAAAAAGAGGATTTTTCACATTTCCTATGTTTTCTGACAACCTTCCGATCTAACATAATATGCTCAACTCTAAGTAAAATGTTGTTTCAAAACGAGAGTACAAATTTATAAACAAAGACTTTTTATTTGAACAAACAATGCTATAACATCAGAATTTGCAAATATTTTATAAAATTGTTCTGCCACATCCAACTCATTTTGCCGACCTAGAAAAAGAGTTGTGAGATCGTGGTAATTTGAGAAGGTATAGGGAAAGTATGATGGCTCATACTTTCTAAGATAAAGATGGGTAAGATGGGTCATATAACTCTAAAGGCGTCTGTTGTTGACTTCCCTGTTGATGCCATGGGTAAACCGTAAAGGTACTACCTATAGTGTCAGAAGTTTGAAGTTTCACAATATGCAAGAAACATTGTGTTTGTTCTGTGTCTTGAGTATGTCTTTAAAAATCTTGTAAACCCATAGTACAAAGGTGTTCACATCAATTTTTACGTAGGGACCTTATAATAAATAAAAACTGCTTCCTTCCTTCCAATAATACTAAAACATTGCAATTAATGTTTTGTTTTCAGTTTGGTTCCGTGGCTTCAGTACCAAGAATAGGTCAGCATGGGGCATATTTCCAGCATGCGTGGTGTCTATTCGACCATGCACAATCAAAGGCACTGGACCTATTGCCATCGCGGAGCTCAAAGACGACCCTCTTGTGCGAGAAATAGCAAGTGTATTGAGAGAATGGGCACGTCTGTGGAAAAAGCTCTATGTGGTTAGTATGTATAATTAATCATAGTGTGATAACTTGTGTTAGTCTAATCCCCGAATTTACAAACGTCAATCAAATTTGAGCACGGCTTTAAAGTTATGCCATAACTTTTTGTATCAGACACTTACAGCACAGTATCACAGTATAAACCATCCAGTAGAACATCTAAATACAAACGTGACACTCTCGGTTTGAATGTGTGCGTGAGCGTCGCGCGCCGTGTCGCGATATCTCGCACACGCGATTTCACACTCACGCTAGCATAAAATAGGGAGGCATAGGGAGGCGGCAGTGCGGACGGGCTGTGCCGCGTGTCTGTGTGCACGCTAGGCTAATAACTCGGCGGGCGGCCTTAGATAGCCTACCGTATGGTTTATACTGTGACAGTATACCCAGCATGTTATCTTCCATACATACGCAGTGAGCATAGCTTGTATGTGAGCGCGGCCGAGCCGTCTTGTACGTACGCGTCGCCGTACGCACACACTGACGATTTTCTTGATTCTAACGATACTCCAGTCGCGGCACTCGCGGCCGAGCCGTAATAAGTCCGCACACACCTGGGTTTTTCTTTGGTACCGCGACGCTGCCGCTCACGTTAAAAATAAAAGCGACAGCCCTACATGTTTAGGCAATTATCGCCCGATCGGCGTCCTAGTTGCCCAACTTGTTTTATTGTACTATGCACAACTCT
The DNA here is from genome assembly GCA_950022985.1 of Udea ferrugalis. Classification (NCBI taxonomy): domain Eukaryota; kingdom Metazoa; phylum Arthropoda; class Insecta; order Lepidoptera; family Crambidae; genus Udea; species Udea ferrugalis. The sequence continues at coordinate 5,733,274 of OX465521.1, forward strand.
GACTGGCGTTCGTGAATTCCGGAGTAAGAGATTTGGTGGCAGAAAAAATTAAAATAAACTACAGTTTTGATAACAAAGAAAGCATGTGTGGCCCACACTTACTCGGAGCCCGATGTTACCGAGATCATTTGTGTACAATTTGCGGCTAACTCTCGGGTGATGGAAAACGCCGTTATTATTCCCACGGTGAAATGTGGGCTCCTGAATGTTCTGTTCACCATGACGGCAACAATCAGTGTGCCTCTGACTAACCCATTAGGGATATGGTCGTGACATGTTATGACATGACATGACAAATAGAGAGTGACTTTGATCTAGTCACTATTACTTTATATTAGTTTATACATAGTTAAACATTTTAGATCTTCTAGCTAGACCGATTGTTACATTTATCTTTGCTGTTATGATAGCGCCAATATTTTTTAAAGTAGGTACTTCACCAAATCCCCCTCATGGGTTCTCGCCTCGGCGTGGCGAGAGGGCCTAGTACCGGTGGTAGGGGCACCACCGGGAAGCGAAGAGAACCCATGGGGGATTTGGTGAAGTGAGCACCGACCCGCTGCGGCCCGTAAGGGCGGCGTGGAGCTGCGGGGCCAGTGGGGCCTGCAGGCGCCTTGAGGCGCGTGCTTAGGGCCGCGGCGCACAACCGGTTGGCGGGGGCCAGTAGTCCGAGGCTGATCCCCCCTGTGCGTCGCGGCCCGGCGGGGCCGTACCGAAGGTTACGGCAGCGGAGCCGCCCTTTGGGTGGCTCGTGGTTGCGGGCCCAGTAGGGCCTGCGTACGGTGGCCAGCTGGCGCGTGGTACGGGGGTGCCGCCGCCAGCATTGCACGGGTTACCGCTGCCTGGTAGGGACGGCTTGACTTCCTCGGCCGTCCCATCTGGCCTCCCCTCACGAAGGGGGGGTCGCTTCCGGCCCGCCACGCAGGCGGGCTCCGTCCGGGGGAACGCGCACACGGCCTCGTTGCTATACGGCGTATTCCCCCACTACGGACGATCAGAGGGAGTAGTAGGGGTTTTAGTCGGTAGGGCCACTGGTATACCACCTTTCCAGTGGAGAGTCCGACATAACCCGTCTGTCCCCCGGTGGACGGGTATGCGTAAGGCATTTCCCCTACTAAAAAAAAAGGTACTTCACCAAATCAGCCATTTTAAACAGTCATAAGTCTTTAATACGTGAAGTTCCTACTTAAAAAACTTTCAGAATATTTTATCTAAAACGAGAGAACCAGTTATCAACAAAGGACTAGCATAATAATATTATTAACTAAGATGTCTATAAACGAAGATACATAGTTTTGCGTCATTCGAGAAGTTATCTAACAAGGAAAACTCTTAGCCATATCTGCCACTCAAGTTCAATAAGTTCGTTATCAGTAAAATATTTTACTATGCCCTGTCACCTGCTTAAGATTAAGCAACGTGTTGGTAAATATTAGCTTCTCACATCCAACAAAACGACAAGTGCCGTCGCCGCCTTGTGTGCCCAAAACGCTTTGTTCAACTATAAGTCGCATTTGTTTCAAGCAATGCTTTTGTTCATTATAAGAAAATCTGAGTCACTATTTGTCATGCTTCATATAGTTATTCTTGTATGTTACACATTTATCTATTTGAGAAGGATAAGCATGCAGACGTGTAGAACCAAGTTCAAGAGTTATAAAAAATATTCTTGGCAAGTACTACTTGTACAGCAAAACAGTAGAAATAAATACCGAAATAAAAACCTAGTCAAGGTATTAAGTAGGATTGGAACCTATGGAAATGTATTTCCATAAATGTTTCTTTTCAGTGCTGTAGATATTTGCCCAAAGCTATCTTGAGATAAAAATACCTGGATCATTGTATAATAGAATGCGTAACTACAGAAATATATCAAACTGATAAATTTTCTCAATAGATAAGGTCCAAGACAGTTTGTGATAATGTGATCCACTGTATATGACCTATACTTATACGAAACAGATGATCCTATCTAGATTTTAAACATAATACTTTAATTACCCCCTACATGCTTTAAAACACAGACTCACCTGCCTCGTGCATGAATGGTTCAGAACATACCTATCATCAAAGTTCGAGCTGGAATTATCGTTCACTTACAACAATGGAATTCTTAAATGTATACCCAAAAAAAAAACCTTAAAAATTTAAGGCAATTTAAAATTTGCTAGGAGACTATCGTTCGTTACAGCGTGTAAAGATCAGTATGAATTAGGTAAAACACAAAAGACAATTCTTATCAAAACCGCGAATAGCGCGATTAACGAGCTGGATGCTTTTGCAAGGGGCTGGCCCGAAAAGGCTCAACATTGACTCTACGCTTTTCCCCAGCAGTGGAATCCTAATGGTTAGTTTGGTTTTGCATAATAAATGCAACAGTTTTTAGAACATTGCTAGTTGGCTACCCAGGACAAGACGATCGAAGCTGATGGGCAAAACCACAAGCAATTGTTATAGTAAATGTCCCTAATTCAAGCCAAAGAGCTACAATTAAATAGATATTTTGAACTGTATCCTTCAGCAACCTCATCATATCAGCCGAAAGACGCCTACTGCTGGGCATAGGCCTCCCCCAAGGATCTCCACAACGAACAGTCCTGCGCTGTCCACATCCAGTGGCTTTCCGCGACCTTGACCTGATCGTCGATCCACCTTGTGGAGGGCCTGCCCACGGAACGTCGTCCGGTACGCGGTTGCCATTCCAGAACCTTTCCGCCCCGCCTTCTAGCGCTATGTGTCCCGCCCACCTCATAACTCGAAACGAAACTCGAAAGTTGTAAATCTAGTAATCTAACGATTCTACAAATATCTTTAAAATGATTCTTCAGGATTGAATAAAGAACGAGCAAAGATAACCCGACTTAACAGCCTAGTTAAACGCCTTTTGTTTCCAGGAGCGGGAGACATACCGGTTCAGCGCCGTAGCTAAGGTCATGAGGGAACTCCTGAGCGGTCGTCGGGCGCTGCTGGCCGGCACGCTCACCCAGGACCAAACCAGGGCTCTGCGGCTAAAGCTTGTCGCCAAACTAGACTGGGGGAATAGGTAAGTGCTTTTCAGTATAGCAACTCTCGCAAACATTTCTCATCTCGATCCTCTTAGGTTCCACTACACTCCAGGATCCACTTCAATCGTCCATTCGCTTCATCCTTGAATTGGTATTCCCGTTCGTTGGTATGAAAGTTGTTGTAAAATCTCACACGGCTTAGTTCAATTCACTACCGCGAGGGTCAGTCGCGGCGCTGCCGTAGTTATTGAGTTTCACAGAATGCCCAAATAAAATCTCCTTTTGAATTTGCTCGTGGGACGTTCTAAGTTGGCGTTGAGAAATGCTCGCGACGTACCTAGTAGTTTGGAGCGATTTTGTTACATTACACATTACATAATTCAACACGGGATACTTTATCTTTTGTATTCTGTTAAACTCATGAACTACGGCACCTCCACAGGCCATTGTGGAAGTGACATAAAACTAAGTCATTATGGATTTAGACAACGTCTATAGACCAATACTACCAATTAAGCGTCATTTATAGAGATTAACTAAAGTGAATTAATAGGCCACTGAATAGTAATCCTATAGTCTGTTAGAAATTTGAAACTCAAACTCACTGGACAGATCAACAGTTGCAAACGAGTGACCAAAGAATATCATGCTTCGAAATAAATTTCAAAGTCTCGGTCGGGGTGATACCCATCCAGACACTAACCTGGCGTTCGTAGCTTAAAATAATTTATCGTTGACTGTCTACTCAAAGGAGCAACTCACTCATACGAGATTCAGTTAGGGCAGTAATACAGTTAAAATACCTACAGCATCGATCACGTTTGCATCTATACAAACGCGTCTATGATCGACGTATTTTTTGATTATTATTTATTTGATAAAGGTATCTTAGTTTAACATCAAACATCACAAAAACCATTATTCGGTTTGTATGGATGCTTCGAGCATCATAACGCGGCATTAAATACAGTATAATTGCCAACACAACATAATATTTACAAATAACTAAATATAATTCCAACATAGGTATTAATATCGTTAGTTATTGGAGACCGCTGTTGTCACGATGCCGTCCCTTTCTCTCAACCATGCTGCCTTACGTAGGAATTAATAAATTATGAGACACGTAAGCTAGAAAAGATGCAGAACACAGAACAAATTAACAGCACCAGTCTTAAATATGTTATCAAAATGAACAGCCCTAGGTCTAGGAAAAACTAGAATTTTTTGAGCGACATTGATTTCGAGTTTTTCAAGCGCTCATTAGGAGAAACACAACCTTACCTTATGGAGTATTGAAGTATTTATTCTTGGTAAATGTGAAAAGGCGTTTGTGGAATATGATTCTACCCACGAGTGTTTCTAGTCTCGTTCGTTGAGTTAAGACATCTGGTGTGATTATATCTTTTAGTTAATTATTTATCTTCGCTGTGGCATATATGTGCTTTGTGGTGTGTGGTGCTGTCTCAGAAAGTACAGTGGTCACCAGAATTCCCGAAATGAACGGAATTTCACTCACTACATTTCAGCAAACTTTGACAGCTAGACCTTACTTCGCCAGTGGCGCCAACTGGTGATCACAGATATGGTACCTAGCCGTCGTTGCCATTAAAATTATTATATTTTAATGCAATTCTAAATATTTATTTACTTATTTTTCATATGTGGTTACGTGTCTCGTTATAATTGTGAAATATGTGTTTTGTGTGAAGCAATAAAAACAAATGACATAATTTTAAATTGTTTAATTCCAAGAAAATACACAAAATTACCTCAATTATTGTCACAATAGCAGTCTTCCTAATTGTACAAAATATCGGATACGATATTATAACTTTCAATACAGGAATGATATTCTTACCTATGACGGTAAATATACTCTACTTTATCTAAATATACATTTTGTCACAGGCATACTGCAAATTAGACATTAAAACGACTATTTATATTATGCTAGTGATATATGGAATTATAGAAAGAGATTCTATTCGTTGACACTGATTGTAATGACTAAACATACTTAGAGGTACCTAATCATAAGGGTTCTTGTATCCTGGGAAGACGTTTAAGGCATTCAGTGCGGTCCACGTTCACAATCCAAATAACATAAAGGCTGTTATAATGGCACAATATTTGATGAGTACAGTAATGTACAATAGTACTTTACTATTTGCACCAAGTCCTATCTAACACTTAAAATACATTATTAAAAAGACAGTTCAATTTTGTTTGTAATTTAAAACATGTACTGAGACTGCACAGATCAAACTATAGAAATTCATCCTAAAATCTTGATTAAACTATTTGTATAAAAATATTTTATGGGAAGATACGAAAAATCATTTTTAAAAACTAGTAAAATACACAAATGCTGACGTTGACAATGTCTTTTTTACAAATTGAGATAAAACTTACTCTAAAACCGATAAAATTCAAGATAATGATATCAACTTAGGCTAACGTCAAGCAAGTAAATAGTAAAATATAATATTCTAACAATGTATTCACTCTGTCATATAACCCAGTTTATATCCTAAATTCACAGCATTAGCACAATTGATTCCATGCTGCTTACTTAATCTAGATTAAAATAATTCCAGAAGTTTTCCAAATGACTACAACAGTCTTCATCGTAACGACAATAACATTGATATTTACTAAACCCCACTTTCAATTGTAATATCTTTGCATTGTTGTTTTAATTTTATTTAACGAATTTCGACTACTATATCATGCACACACATTGCATAATTTCATCATGTAAATATTATTTACTAAATTTTATTGAGACCCCAAATTTAAAGCTAAAGCTTAATAAAAGGAATATTTATGCGCCTGACGAAGTTAAAACTAAATTTGTTAATATCTATCCTCTTTTGCCTACATTAAAAATAAAGGAATGTCATGATGTACGTTGTCTAATTGAATTGCAATATAGAGCAAATACCTGTCTAAAGTAAAAAAAATATAGAGTTGCAACGCGCGATGAACGTTATTGCTATCAAAAGAGCATACCACTTCAAAGAAACAAATTTTAAAATGTCCATAAATTGTAACAAATGCACATTTTCGTGGAATCGGAATACTGATGATGATTGATATTTGAATAACGTTAAATTTTAAACAATCGATTCCACAGAAATATGATTCTAACATAAGTTGAGCGTAGTGGTAGTTCTTTTGTAGTGGCACTCAATTGTTAAATTATCGATCTTTTTCTGCATGCATCACTGTCGGATTTCTTTTATATTAGATTTTCGCTTTCCGTAGGCAGGACTTAGTCTAAATAGCGTTGGGCTGTTCGCTCACCTGCCCTCTATCGGCAATTTAATAGTGTCACCTATGTCTCAGTCTCTTTGGAGAATTTGTCGATGTCTGGATATATTGGCGCCATCTCGAGGGTGGAGGGTGCTGAGGGCGCGTTCGAGCCGAGGTGCAGCCGTCGTGATAAGTCATCTAGCACTTCCCCAAATACTCTGAGAGACATGTTTTGACCTAGTAAATGTAGGAGTAGGAAGTCGCCCACCTGTAAGACAATGATAAAAATTAGATCCTATTATACTTGAATTGCAAGATTCATAATTTCCCGGCTCCGGCGGAATTGCAAGGAGTGAAGTGCCAGCTGAGCAGTTCGTGTATTGTGTTGATTGTTAGACAGTAAATCTTTTAAGTAAGACAATAGCTGCAATAAGATATGAGTTTTAAAAAGTTTGAAAAATGTAGGTAGTTCCTACTTTCAATATATTCTAAACGCACCTGAGTCTTTCTAACAAGTGCTTCCACACCATTTGGTGTTCCAAACCGGAATCGTCTTTTAAGGATGGTCTCACGCGTCCTTGGCATCAATATGACAGCTGCAGAGTAGACCAAGGCCAGTCCAGTGACGACGGATAGGATAATAAACCTGAAACAAGAAAATGTTGTTACTTACTCAACATTGTGATGAGAATAAACAAACATAACATAACATACCCTTACGACCATATCCCTAATTGGTTAGTTAGAGGCACACTAATTGTTGCGTAGTGGTGAACGGCACATTCAGAAGCCTACATTTCGCCGACTAGGACTAAACAAGCGACAAGACTATCACACAAATATAAACAAAACTTACCAGAACCACAGGAAAATGAAGATTTTTTCGTTTAGAATATTTAATGCAAGGACGCAGAGCGCATCGTGTTTCTGGATAGAACCGGAAGCACCGAATTTGTGGAATGTACACTTCGTTATTCTCGGGAACACAGCTATCTGTAAATTGTATAAAAATCTTCCATAAACATAAGAAACACTGTAGATTGAATCCATGAAAATTTAATTTTAAATAAAGACCCTTTAATATGGTCGTCGGTCAACTGTTAACCACGACATAACTTTAAGAAGTTATAAGGATATGTGTATTGTAGCCCTTATGTTATGTGTTGTTAAAGCACAGACGTGACCATGTGTCCTCCTTAGTTGAAGTTAACCTACCATAGGATCAGTGCGGTCCTCCTGATTCCTGTTAGAAAACTTGACGACATCAGTGCCGTAAGTCAGGAAGGCTCCACCAAGAAATGTGTCCACGAAGAAGATATTTCCAACCTAGAAATTAGAATGTTTAAAATCACATACCTATTCGTAACTTGATTACTATGTTATATCTCGTTAATGAAATTAATACATACCACGTTAACGAAATTTAAAACTTCGCAGAAAAAGTATCCAAAAGAGTATGCATTATGCATATGCAGAGTCTCCATCAAATACTGCACAAGTCGACTCTGAAAATAAAAACATTACTTATAGACGTTAAAGACTATACAAACATTCAGTCGAACACTTTACACTAACCTCTGTAAAGATTTTAATTGAATATTTACTCGAATGGTATCTGATACTGTCGAGATCGTTTGATTCTTCTAATTAGGGACGGCCATCAAGATTCATTAATGCAGTCTTTATCTCAATTGTTTCATCATGATGTAATTCTATATGTATTTCATGTACAATTGTAGTGAAACTGATCTTGGTTGTTAAGAGAATTATTGTAGTTGTAAACAATGGTAAGAATGATATGTTTTTTTTATTTAGTTTTAAATAGTAATAAGGACCATAAAACGAGTCGCCATGAATTGTGAAGTCGGATGTGGACAGAACGTTTGTAACACATACAATAAATCGCAATAAAGTACTGACAGCGTTCACAATACAGCAGGGCAATCCGAAGTTGTATTACGTTTCGTCCGATTCAGACCGTGATAAAGCATTCACAATGCCTTCAGTGACTTAGGCCCGGCGCCCACTATCGGCATCGGCACGCATCAGGATTTTAGGTGGCAAATTAGCAATATACTATAAAATAATGGCAATAAAGCAGAAATTTCCGTGATATGTGGTCGTAATACAAAAATACCGCTTCGGCATGCTTGAGGCTGCTGTATCGGCAGCCTTAAGCATGCTTCAGGATGCTTCGGCATCCTTCGGTACGCCGCCGGCGTCGGGGCAACCTGCGGTTCGGCATCCTTAAGGACGCCTCGGCATCCTTACGCATAATTACCGATAGTGTGTGTAGGATGCCGAAGGATCCTTTTCCTTGCCGATGCCGATAATGGGCGCCGGGCCTTAGTTCGTTGCGTGGCGAGTGTCCTCACAAAAGGATGAGTACTAAGTAGGTACAATGAATCATGGAAGTGTCTTGGCTAATTGCTATTGTTTACCTGGCGGTTGGTTTTGTCGTCAGCGATGGCGGCAACGGTTCCACGCATGCCGTCCGAGATCATGCGGACTTTCCCTTCTTCCCAGTTCTTCCAGATCCAATGGGGCAGATAGAAGAGTATGCCCTGCAATAAACATGGTCAAATTTATTATTGACTAAATTACATAAAAGATGATAATATTTTTAATGAGTTATTAATTCCCAATTTCCGTGACTCAATTACGTTTCATGGCTTAATAGTTCTAGCCAGAGATTTCGTTCACAATTGTTATTCTAAAGATCATGTTTGTAACTATATGGAACTTGAAATTGAGAGGAGTCCCAGTACCTCTTAAGCCTAACTTTTCAAACATCTTCTCCTGGCGATAAGTCAAATATGTGGTGTATGTATAGATATTAAGTACCTACCTATATACTTCTAGTGACGTCTATGTGTAACCGTATATAAACAGATGCATTTTATTCAAATATATCATTCTATTACTGGACTCTCTTGTGTTTTACTTGATACCCGTTGCCGAACCTTACATGGCGACCCTGCCAGGCGCCTTTTAGGCGAAGTATAGTGTTTCAATAGTAGGTTAATATGGCGGCATTAATCATCGCAATATCGGCCTGTGCTCGCGACAACTACAGTGCAAGTGAGAAATTCTGTTTCAAAAATGGGTGGAACTAAAAGCAAACAAGATCAAAAAGAAGTGATTGTCACCCAAGTTGGCCAGACTAATGAAGCCACCACCTACATCGAGGAGTTGAAGTTCCATGCCTCCTCCACGAATATTATTTTGGGCATCATACTGCTGCTGATGCTATTATTCATCCTCTACGGGGTCTACAAAGTCTCCAACCGGTGCCATAAGCGTTCGATAAGACGAGAAGTGGACCAGCACATGATGGTGCGGCGTTCCTGGCGTCCCTACAACCGCGCAGCAAGGGTTGTGCAAGCTCAGGAAAAGAAGCCTCAAGAAGATTTATGTGTGTGAAGTGCGAAATCAGTTACGGCTAATGTGGTATTTGGTATGTGACGTCACTATTATTATTATTTTTTAAATGTTAGATTTATGAAGTATTACACAGTTAAAAAGAGTTTCTCATTCAATAATAGTGTAACTTTTTTTATTTAAAAATTTAGCATTTCATGGCGTTATGCTTGAAGAACTGAATTTAATATATACAGAGATAAAATCGATTAAAGAAAATCTTATAAAGCTAAACAAAAGTAGAAGAACAGAAAAGTTATTGAATGAAAAACTTAATGAAGCTACTTTGTTATTTAACAGATATCTTGAGTGCGCTGAAGAATTAGATAGTAAAATAAGAAAATGTGAATATAACAGTGATGACGTCATTTATAGTAAAGAAATAAGTATTAGGATAGAAACTTTGTATAACAAAATAGAGCAATTTTGTTCTAGTAATATTGAAATTCAAAGCACCATGGAGAAGTTCGATTTAAAAACGGCTGTGGCCCTTCTACCAGTGATGAATGGGCAAGAGGACATTACCAAAAAGCTTATTGACTCTATCGAGTTATATAGCTCCATGATCAGCGATGACTGCCAAAAGTCTCTCATCAATTTTATATTAAAGACACGCTTGTCAGAAAGTGCCAAATTGCGTTTAGCGTCGTCATATGATACGTGTAAGTCCCTTTTGACTGATATGAAAGAGCATTTACTTACTAAAATTTCTAGTACAGCTGTTCATACCCAACTAATTAGAGAGCATCAGAGCACTAGCACGATTGAAGACTACGGAAAACGGCTAGAAAGTTTATTTGTGAATCTCACGATATCACAGGCTGAAGGCGTTAGTAAGTCGTACGAGGTTTTAAAACCTATCAATGAAAAGTTAGCCATTAACACTTTTATAAACGGCTTAAGAAATTCCAATTTAAGGGTTATTTTAGCAGCTCACAACTACACTTCATTAAAAGATGTTATTAGAGCGGCCAAGGATCAAGAGATGACGTCTCATACCTCTCGATCACAGTCAGAAGAGTCTATGTACATGGGACACCATCAAAAACCAGGTAATTTCACAAGACGGCCTAGGGCAGGCTCTAGAGGTCACGCGACCTATCGCGGGAGCCGTGGCGCGGGTGGTAGTCACCACCGGCCGCAGTCCCATTGGCAAAACCGTGGTCCGTCAAAACAAGGTAACTATAGCGGAGGTCGTAGTTTTTATCGAGGAAATTATCGTCAAGCCAAGCGTAGTTCGCATACTTTTACTAATCGTGGCAACCAAACAAGGCAAATGAATTTTATGAGTACTGGTACTGAAAATTCAAATATTCAGCCGCAGACGACGAACCCAGAAAACCCGTCAGAAAGTGAGTTTTTTCGTCCATAACTGTATATTTTCATGTAATAGTAGTAATCACGTAAAATTAAATTTAAATAATGTCAGTAAAAAGTGGCTCATAGATACAGGAGCTTCATTGTCCGCAGTAAAATACGAAACGATCATTAGTCACCACATTCCAATCACCAAACATAACATTTGCATAAAAGGTATCGGTGGAAAACTGAACACAGAAGGTTTCGTTTATCTTAACTTGTCCGCAAATGGAATGGAATTTAGACACAAATTTTATGTACTTCGACACTTGCCATGTTTGCATGATGGAATAATCGGACAAGACTTTTTACGACAGTTCAATTGCGTTATAAATTATGAATTTAATAACATTTCATTAACATGTTTGGACACAGATTCGAAAACCACTTTACCTTTAGGTTTAGGGAATTTTCGCGACAGTAGTTATTTGATTGTACCCCCCCGATGTGAGAAAATATTTTATATAAATACAATTTTGAATGAGGAATGTATAATAAAATCGAAAGAGTTATGCGAGGGTGTCTATTTAGCTGGAGGCATTTGTAAACCTTTTAATGGGAAAATCCCAATCCAACTTTTAAACTCGCGTGATGATCAGGTTTGTTTGAGCTACTTTAGCCCAGAGTACGAGAGTTTGAAAGATTATGACATGTGTACGTATGATAAAAGTGAATACATAGATAGTGAGAGAGTGCGACAATTGTTTTCATTATTACAGTTTGGTCATTTGAATGTCGAGGAAAGACGGTCAGTTCAGAATATCTGTGCAAAATTTTGCGATATTTTTTATTTACCAGGGGACAAGTTGTCAGTTAGCAATATTTATGAACCAGAAATAAAATTAAAACATAATGTTTCCCCATCGTATGTCAAACCTTATCGCTTACCCCGTTCCCAAAGAGAGGAAATCACGAATCAAGTTAACAAATTACTATCAGAAAATATTATTGAACCATCTTGTAGCGAATGGTCAAGCCCCGTCTTATTGGTCCCTAAAAAGTCGGATGACAATAGCAAGAAGTGGCGGTTAGTAGTTGACTACCGTAAACTAAATGAAAGGATTCTAGATGACAAATTCCCGTTACCCAACATTACAGATATCTTAGATTCCCTTTCGGGATCTATGTACTTCACCCATCTTGATTTAAATCAATCTTACTATCAATTAAATTTAAAATCAGACAGTAGAAAGCTAACTGCATTTACAACTCATACTGGACAATACCAGCTAACCAGATTACCCATGGGATTGAAGACAAGTCCTAGTTGCTTCTCTAGGGCTATGACTATTGCAATGACTGGACTGAATTATGAAAAATGTCTTATTTACTTAGATGATCTTTTGTGTTTTGGAAGGTCCTTGGACATTCATAATAAAAATCTGATCGATATTTTCACTAGACTCAGAAAAGTGAACCTTAAATTAAACCCATCGAAATGTAAATTTTTGAAAAAAGACGTACTTTATCTAGGACATGTAGTATCAGCGGAAGGTATAAAACCCGATCCAGAAAAAGCAAAAGCAATAAAAAATTATCCTATTCCCCAAAATTCAGATGAGGTACGCAGATTTGTGGCATTTTCAAATTATTACAGGAAGTTCATACCATCTTTTGCGGAAATTACGATACCATTAAATAAATTGAGTCGAAAACATATACAGTTTGTCTGGAGTGATGAATGTCAAAAGGCGTTTGAGGAAGTGAAAAGTATACTGAGTTCACCTAAAGTATTGCAATATCCAAACTTTGATAAGGAAAACACTTTTGTTTTACAAACAGATGCATCGGGCTTTGCAATAGGAGCAGTTTTAAATAACAGTGACCGCAGACCTGTGGCATTCGCAAGTAGAACTCTTAATAAAGCCGAAAAAAATTACCCCACCATAGAAAAAGAGTTGTTAGCAATAACGTGGGCGGTGAAATATTTTCGACCTTATCTCTATGGTAAAAGGTTCATAATAGAAACAGACCACAAACCTCTTATTTATCTGTTTAATATGACTAACCCTTCCAGTAGAACTATGAAGTTTAGACTTACACTTGAGGAGTATGATTTTGATGTGGTGTACGTGCGGGGAAAAGACAATGTAGCTGCAGATGCATTGTCCCGAGTGCGTATAAGTTGTGAGGAGTTAAAAGGAATGCATGAGAATATTATTTCTGTGATGACAAGAGCGCAAAGTAAACAGAGGAATGAAGGTCAACTGGATAGTTCTCTGGAGAGTAGTGAACTTAATGACAATTGGACTGATCACCCGAGAGTCATTGAGATGCTTAAACTCCCAAAGGACTACACCGAATTATTATTTTTAAATGAAGATGAGTGGAATAAATTAAAAAACGACATTAATTCAGAGTGTGAAAACTTCGCATTCATAAAATCTAAGCATCTACTTTGTGTTAAACCAATAACCCAATCACAATGTACACGAGATGTCTTTGTGAGGGAATTGAGTTTATTTTCCAATCAGTTAAAGATTGATAAATTGTATATAATCCTCGATGATAAAAGAGAGAATATTATAAAGAAATTAACCAATTTAATAAATAAATCTCCTCGCTGGACCGGTCCGCGATTACACATAATACGAGGAGTTAAGAGGATAACAGACAGAGACACTAGGCGTGTTATATTAAATGACTACCACATTTTGCCCACCAGTGGTCATGCTGGGATTAGGCGTATGTTGAGTAACATTAAAAGACAATACTTCTGGCCAGGTATAGTCAAAGACGTCACGGATTTCGTTTCTAAATGCGATCAGTGTCAAAGACAAAAGCATTTTAGGTATACAAAACAACCAATGGTTATTACCAGTTTAGGTGTTTCGGCATTTGATAGAGTATTTTTAGATTTAGTGGGCCCTTTAGGTAATGATAGTTTAAGCGATTCTAAATATATATTAACTCTGCAATGCGACTTAAGTAAGTACGTTGAGGCATATCCCATTTCATCGAAAGATAGTGTGTCCGTAGCAACAGCGTTTGTAAACAACTTTGTTTTACGATACGGGATACCGCGCGAAATCATAACAGACAAAGGGACTGAATTTGTGTCATCCATTATGCAGAACGTATGTAAACTTTTAAATATTAATCATTTAACATCAACCTCTTATCACCATCAAACGATTGGTGCACTTGAAAATAGTCGTAAAAATTTGATTTCTTATTTGCGAATAATGACGAATAACAATAGTCAGAATTGGTCATCATGGTTACCCTATTGGTGCTTTGCTTTCAATACTACTATTCACACTGAAACTCAATATAGTCCTTACGAACTTGTTTTCGGAAAACGATGTAACATTCCAAGTAATTTAACGAATACATTAGACCCAGTGTACAATTTTCATGATTACCCCGTCGAACTCAGGTACAGACTACAGAAGTCGCAATTAGACGCTAAAAATAATATAAATAGCAGTAAGCAATTAAGGAAAGTCCGCTATGACTCTTATGTAAACATTATTAATTATAAGCCAGGCGATTATGTACTGATTAAGAATGAAGCTTGTAAAACAAAATTAGACCCATTGTATTTAGGGCCATTTGAAGTTTTAAAAGATGTTGAACCAAAAATTGTAATTAAATATAAAAATCAAGAAAAGCTGGTTCATAAAAATAGAACCAAATTATATAAGAATTAAATATTAAATATTATTATATTTAAATATTAAATATTAAATATTATTACTTATATAAAAAAAAAGAACCTTGTATTTTTTTCTTTTTTTTTCTCACGCCCCCGGGACGTGTGGTGTATGTATAGATATTAAGTACCTACCTATATACTTCTAGTGACGTCTATGTGTAACCGTATATAAACAGATGCATTTTATTCAAATATATCATTCTATTACTGGACTCTCTTGTGTTTTACTTGATACCCGTTGCCGAACCTTACAAATATATAAAAGAAGCATTTTCCAAATTTCAACTTTCTAGACTCAGGCTGTGCATTGATAGTCAAAACAACCTGTTTAATAAGTATAGGAAGTAAGCAAGCTGCAGGATTTATTTCTCTGTCGATGTAAGTGGAATATACTGAAAAATTATTCACATTTCCTGATGATTATTTACCTGAAAGAACAGCATGAACGGCACCCACTGATAGTAAGCATGGTGGCGCTTCTCCTCCTCATAGTCGTTTCCAAGACCTGGATGTGCCACGGCCTTGGAGTCGGAATTGGGCAGAGTGAAGGTGTATGTGATCCAGCAGTAAGTGTTCAGAACGTGCCCGGGTATGGCTCCGTCGTTGATGCAGGCAATTGGCTCACCTGGAATGGAAAATCGTACCTTATCAAGATTGGAATAAAAAGTAAGATGTGACGAAAACTTTGAATGAAAAAAGTTTTAATCGAAAGATAGAGAAGACACAATGATCGTTACTTTGAAAATTGTTATCTATATGTTCCTATTTTTCCAGAACGAAGGAAGCAAAACAGTAATGTTCACATATTCAACTACTTTAAGTAAGAGGAGTATTAACTGAATAAGTGCTAGCAAATCTGTTCTAGCTTTCATTGTTATAAATTTAATGTCAGCGTAGCTATATTTTACAGTTATTCCCATATAACGTCCTCGACATTGCACCGAGCGCTGGCGGATGACGGCAATATAGAGCTAATGGCACTGCAGTTGCCCCCCACCTGCTCAATTGTGTGACCGTGACTCGAATCACCTTGCCCATCGGAAATTTGTCACTAAGGGGAATTTGCTGCATATACACACATCAAAATTGTCTAGGGATTTCATAGGGATATCATTTTTCAAATATTTCATAAAGTTAAGTTAGTTTACAAGTTGAGCATTATCTTAGAATAAAGCGAGGACAGAGGCATAAGATAAAGGTTAAGAATATTACAAAAAAAAAGTTTGATTTTGCTAAAATTTTGACACCTTTTAAAAGAAAAATCTGTCTTTTTTTATCGTCCTTACGATTGTACAATAATGCTACTACAATGAATTTCTTTATACAATCTGAAAGGGCAGATATAGCAGTTCCTGTGTTCTAAATATTTCTACGTTGGTATCAATATTTTATTTTTTACAGCCTCCCAAATAGCTATACTTTGTAAGAAAATGCTTGAGATATCTCTAGACACTTTTGAGCAGTGTACTTTATGCCATATTTTATTAATAGTTTTTGCACTTATTTTATTATATCAGCGATAAGTTATTCTGTGTCTCAGTGCAATTAAACCAGCTCTGCCGGTTTTACGTATAAATATCATTGCATAACCAACAAGGTAATGATGATGTTCGTATTGAATTAACGTAATACTTTTAGTATTGTTAATAATTACCTTTCGACGTGATTCTATGGAAAAATCGTCACTATCTTATGTTTACTCAATTTTAGGTAGGGCTTTATCTGGTAGTTTCTCGTATTTACCATTCGTTTCCTTGAACCATATTTGTTAAACTAAATGGGATTGGTAAAAATAGGCTTTGGCTATAGAATGGTTAAATGAACTCTATACATTATGTAACAGTTGGGTTAGTCAAGTATGGACTACATTTCAATGTTACGTTATTGTTACCAACACAAAAGTGGATTTTATTTATTATTTTAAATTATTAGAAAAAACCAAGCAATCATTACGTACTTTTATACATGTGTATTCACATTGCTAGTAGGGACGAGTATAATTACATTGTTTTCAATTGGTTGACATAAAATTACTATTGATTTCAAGTAGCGCAATTTATGACTAAGAAGCAGTTCATCAGCTGTCAAATTGCTTTAAGTCACATGATTCTAATTGCTCCATAAAGAGCACTTACAACTATTAGCGCATTTAACATCAAGTAGGCTTACTAATTGGAGCTCTAGAGTTACGCCAAATTGATAGCAAAGATCACGGGAAAAACAATAGACGAATGCATTGACTCGACTTTGCCTAATCGCATTTAGTGAAATCTGATTTTCCTAGGTCAAGAACACGCCCTACATCTTGTATTGCTATTGGAGCGGAACAAAACGCAAAACAACCTTATAATTTACAGAAAAGGTATGTTGTTACTATACCTTATAAAAAAAATATTATAGAATCTCTTTGCTAAGTGTGACACTGGTATTCTTGATAAAATCAGCGTCCGATCACATCGGTCAGTGGTGGCATAATTAGTTATTATTTTTTTAAACTTTAATATAAATGTTATTTTTACTTAACATTATCATCAGCTATCGATGCACAATATGCTCTTTTAAAAGTATTGTCTATTAGTTACGTGTGGAATAACAAATCAGGTTGTTCTAGTTATGATAATCCTAAAGCAAACGAGAAACGAGTTTGATAAGGGCTTAGCGGCTCAGCCGATAACTACCTATGCGCTGAAGGCAGAAAGCACAAAGTACAGTCGACTAAATTGATTCATGACTCAACTACCCGCTTAAGGCCATTTTTTTATAGTCATTCAGATACAACTTCAGATTCAGGTTAACTTTTGCTTGAATATGAACTACCTTGGTAACGAACTTGTTATTATTTCACCAGGCACCGATCAGACTATGATAAATATATCGGATAGACTCGCCAGTACTCGGTCGTGAGAATAGAAAAATGATTCTAATTTTTGGTCAATCACAAAAAATATCTTTTCAAAACTCTAATCGTGCCTGCTGTATCTCAAAACGTATGCACTGTAATAACCAAGGTAAAAATTGCTTAGATATCTTGACTCATTATTATACATTTTTATTTTAAGGTATACGCTTTACCTACGTGCGTAACATACACAAGAAGAAAACCTAACTTTTTTAAGTTTTTTTAAAGCCATTTCCGGCTAAGCGGGTCATGAATCAGTTGGGTCGATTGTACTTGAAGCCGCACCAGATGAAGTGTGCCTATTTGTGGGTCACGGCGAACTCCTCGTGAACTTTACTGCCAGCCAACATCATGTTCACTTGATTTACCTGTTATTGTTATCATGTAGGACTAAAATGTGAATCACTGTTATTGTTGTTATTAGAAACAATGCATTTCGGCGTAAACGTTGAAACAATACGACTCATCTATCTAGTTGCAACATTAGGCCCTGTTTGTGGAATTTTGCTTAATGACAGGACATTATGACACCATTTGTGTCACGTAGCTGTTTGTTGAGCACTTTTTAGTTAGAAGATTTATACCTCGAAATTAGAAGTCATAATTCTATTATCTTAGATTTTCCTTCGCTAGTCTGAGTTATTAGTAATGAGCACCGATTGCCTTAAGTAATAAAGCTTACATCAGGTAATGTAGGTCGCATATGGCAGCATAGCAACGTCGTTTCGCTTGTATTGGCAGTTAAAGTTGTATGTTTTGATTAGCAACACCTGAGGCGTATGTGACTTGCGCCGGAGTCGACCAGTTTGCAAAGTTGCTATCAGCAGCTGACTAATCATTTGCTGGCGAAGGTTTGAGATGGAAACGTGACCTATTCCAAAGTAAATGATGGTGTATGATGACACAAAGCCAATATCAGTTACCTACTTAACTATGACTAATACTCTAACAGTTTCTGACAATATGCAAATTTTCAATTTCAATTTCAACCTATGATTTTGAAAATAATATGCCAGGATGATCCTCGGTAAACATATTGAAAAAATACTCGTGAAACAATAGATTGCATTGTGATTAATTAAACGCAAAGTGCACTATTAGCATTTGGTAACACGCATTATCAAAGCGCAAATTAATTACGACGTAACTGGTTTAATGGAGTAATGAGTATAGGTTCTGCCTATATCGCAGAGGGCCGTGGTAGGCCATCCCGGACAAACATTTTTGTTTTTGCCGTGTCTGTAAGTGTTTTTGTAGAAGTAGAAATTTATTTGCAAAATCAATATTTTTTATTTGTAGTCTTAAATACAAATACAAGCTCTGGTAAGTTCAAGATCAGACAGTTTTGGTGTAAATTATCATTTGTAATGAACATCTATATGCCTAAATAATTTCTTTTAGTGACTAATAAACTAAACATTCAAATTAGAATGTTCATAACAATATTAAAATTAAGTGTCGGTGGTATATGGCGTGATAACAATGTTAATGATTTAGTGATAAAAAAACTTTAATTGCTAAAACATTAGCATTAAAATTGACTTAGTTCAGTACTAATGTACGACACATTAGTACTGAACGTCGCCATAAACGTAAGAGGAAGCATTAAATGTGGTTCAAGTGTTGATTAAGTATAATTTGTTTATGTTAGCAGGTCATTTATAAGGAGCACGCGATAACACATGTTCAAGATGTGTCGTAACGTAATCGTAACATACAGTACACTTTACTTTGGCTACTGTAATATTTAATATCTAAGCTAACCTTATCTATAGAATAATTTGACCCCAAACTTAGCCATTCGTATACTATGAGTGTTACGCAAAAGTAGAAATACATACCTACATATTTTTTAACAATATGAAGATTGTCATAACACTATTGTTCGTCCTAGACTTAATCGGATACTAGGCGTAGTAATGTGGATTATTTTAGTGATTGCGCTGACAAATTAAAGCTAGTTTAAAGTTTAACCCTACCGTACCCTCATCTCCCTACCCTACGTTCAAACTGAATTTTCAAATGAAAATCTTCCTTGAAATATTCAAATGGTCATGCTGACTCATTAGAAACCTGCATTTTTAGGTTTGGTAACAAGCACACGTTACCGTTGTTTATAGGTATAGTCGGCCACATAGGTAGATAACACTTTAAACTCATTTTATTTTCTTGCTATGGAAGAGATGTTTACAGGTATGTTTGACTTATTACTCCGACTAACGGCTTAAATAATTAGCGACTTTTGGTGATGGCTGTGTCCCAAAACGTATGTTTAAGATGCGTTCAAATAAGTCGGCAGCAGTTAAACAGCGATCACGATTTATTTTGGTTACAATGGGCTAAACTGTCGTAGTCCGACCTCAACAGCTGGCCAGCCTTGGTGCTCCGACCGCCTCTTTTCAACCGCTGGATCACGGTAATGGGTGGCTGGATGGAGAATAAAGGCAGCGCCGACACAATCGGCTTATTTTAATACGCCCTTAAACGTTAGGTAATAAGTATGAAGCACGAATTTTATGTAAAACTGTCGTTAGTGAACATATGAACTACATGACCGAAATAGACATAGACATTGTTGAAAGTGCCCAATCAAATAACATTGTCACACACCTGTTACCGTACGTGCGTACGTCACTTATGGATGCAATGGGTTCACTGACCGATTTTGCTTCACCGAATTGAGTCTTATCACGTGCGAGTACTCTGTGTATTTGTTTGTACAACCAATTTGTCATGACGTCTCAATTTGGGTAACTGTTACAACGGGGTACTACTCTGAACAATGACCTGAAAATTACTCATTTCACGCCAGTTACGAGATCGCAGTCTGGGCAAAGTCTTTATATCTTTATCAATGGTGTGTGTTTCGTAGGTGGTTCTAGGTCAGGTCAATAGTTTTTTGCTGCCCAGTTGGAATTGTATAATTAGCTGCCTGATGTTTTCATTAACTTTCGCTTAACGTTACTGAAAGCGCTTACTTTCGCAGCTGCAGTATGAAACTAGAATAAATTATTATCTGGGACATCTTTACGTCAAGATCATCTGACCCCAAACTAAGCAGAGTTTGCAGAGAATAATATATTTTTTTGTACATAAGAACACCAAGACACAGAACAACCACTTCAGCAGAACTACCTCAATGTCAACATTCTTGAATATTTATTGAACCTATGACTGTCAGAGCGTTCTAAGTAGCTAAATAGGTGGACCTTTGCCCTATTACGCCTACGGCCTCAGTCTTGTTTCTTAAATGAAAATGTTTGTTGGTACAATATTGGAATTCCTCTTTTCCCGGACAACAAATACTGTGGATCCGGGGCCAGTGGCTTCTTCTATCGCGAGTTAAGTTCTATCAAGGTGCATCAATACTTTATACAAGCAGATACTAGAATGCAACTAGAAATCACGCTCAAATATGACGAATTGTCTGGTGCTGATCTGACTATATTTAGCTGACAGCTAAGCTCACTGGTAGTTAAAGGTTAATAGTATGTAAAATAACCGGCTAATTAATATTGAACGCGCCATCATGTTTTGCTGTAACGGTACTTTCATTGCCATGTACTACGTAATCTCTGCTTCCATGGAAATATAAGGGCAATAAGTTCAGTTAGCTGCATTCTGCATTTTAAGAAAATAATTGGGCAAATGTATTGTAATAAAATTAAATTTTGCGGTTTCTCTTTCTTTACGAAATAGCAAATATTCCTTGTTATGTCCTCATCTTTTCTTTCTTCTGGGGGGTAAACTTGACAATATAATAGTTAGCTACTTACCAATTAGATTATTGGCGGTTACTAGAACACAGCAGAGGAAGAGGATGGCTGAGGTGATGCGGTAATGCATCCTGAAGACCATGTTGTCGATGACAGCCTTGTCGATCAGGTAGCGGACTTTGACGAAGCCCGCCACCGAAGACACCAAACCGAACACAGTCATCTTGCCTTTCTTCTTTGTTTACTATCTGGAAAGAAAAACAACAAACGTTAGAGTAGAACAACTGCGTCATCGTGGTAAAATATACAATGACGTCTGAAAAATAATTTGGGTTTAAAAGGATATTCAAATCAACCCCACGCTAGTGTACCACAGTTACTTATTGTACTCTCAGCAGGTTTTTTAAGTTGATTGTTTTTATTATCTTATACATGTGATACCTAATATCAGCAACGGTTTGCGTGTCCTTTACTATACCCCGCTTTGGATAAAGCCGTGTAATACGCTCATATTGTGTGTTAACTGCTGTCTATAAAAAAATACAACTTGAGCATTATGGACCGTGACACAGTTTTCAGTCATAAATGTACCTAATACTTAAATGCTTTGGATACTTATGAAATTTTAATTTTACTCGAACGTCATTTATTACCACTAAAATATTTCTTACAACCAAATAAGGCATAAATATAGCTTCAACTGCTTTTTCTTGGAAATAGAAAGAAGGTAACTATGAGAAATGTTATAAATAAACGCACGCATCGTCATGACAAGTGCCATACGCTACCAATTCTAAATTAGAACGTAAACGGTACGCTTTATTACTGTTTTGATTCTACCAATGTGTGTAACAGCTGCGTAGTCTCCTTGTTTACTGTTGATGTCTTCATTTTCGTGCGTGTGATACTCGTAACATGCCTTTATCGATCCCGAACATGTTCTGTCTATCAGTAGGAAGTTTCTCAACTCGATGAAATGTGGAACCGTTACTAATACAGACGCAGGTACTGGCGGGTCTCAATCAATGACCTCACATATAATTTAACGATGTCATGCGACTACTTCTCGCCCACGCGTCACATTAAGCACTTGTCTTTGTACTTATATCATCTTAACTTCCTGTTGGATATTTTATTCTTGATTTGTAAAAGTCAAGTGCTTATCATTTCCTCTATGTCTCATTCTTTGTTTTCACAAATATAAAGTCCTAGTCAGTTGACTGTTTACCTCACCAGACAAGTGTTTATTGTAATTACAATGATGCTTGTAAACATTGAATCAACATTTTCTAGGGCATGAATGATAGAACAGGATTCTACAATTATGACTGGTTCTTACATTCTTGTAAGACGAGTACAAGTGGATGCGTACTACATAGTTACAAGAGACAATTCATCACAAATGGATCCAACCTTGACAACTTCTTGATCCCGTTCCTACGCTGTGTCGCGGCGTGGTCACATGTGCTATTTGGGTCGGCGGCAGGGACGATAATTTAATAGATGGAAATTATTCTTCATCTATTAGATACTGGCACCAATCGTCAATAAGAGGGTCCTCATTCCGAAGAATTGTTTTTAATTAACTATGTGCTGGTTTTTGATAGATCTATATTTATGAGACTGAATTGTTATGTTTATGAACAATAGTAAAGATATCACTTAATGTTCCGTTGATGTCTAACCCATGAATGAGTTGTCTAATAGACTGTTCGTGTCGTAAAGTTCTTATCATGAGGTTACTAGATAAAGTTCACAGCTTTGTTTTTTTGAAATTTGCTCACATAATCTTGTAATCGTGTTAGGATCGTTCGTAAGGCAAATGTTGCGCCGGCGCAGGGCATGTGGCGGGTCGTCGACCGGCCGCCGCTCGTGCGCCTCCTGCGTTTTCAACCGCCCCCGCACCTCTCCTCGCTGCTTTACCTTCCCCGACCCTGGCTGATGCACCGCTTGGCAACGCGAATTTTACGCGGAAACCAGTTTGCACAACGACAATCTTTACCGACATTTCACATCGAGATCTTAACCATCGATTGGTTTTGGAAGGAATAAATTTCACGCTTCTTTGGACTTTCTAAAAGTAATTACAGTTGTCCTTTAGTTAACTGTTAAAACTGTTTGTGCAACTTTTGGGTACTTTAAATTAGTCATCATCTTTACCAATGAGTAACGATTATCTAATGACTACAAAGATTGCTTTAAAATTGCTGCACCTAAAGAGAATGTTGTTTGCTAACGAACGACTGATAATACAAAGGGCCAACTAGGGAACCGCGCGGGGTGCATTCCTCCTTTTATGACATGCTCAGATGCGCAGACGCAGCCGGTGGGCTAATGCTTTTGTGCTCTGACGAATCCTTGTTTCACTGCCTTGTTACCGCATTCATTATTCGCGGCTTTGTAATAGCTTGACTAGCTTGTATAGTTTCCGGTTTGAAACAATATTTATTTGAAAACTTGTAAACCCAAATAGAACTGCAAGTGTAGGTACTCGATGCTTGGGCTAACAATCTCAAGTATGTATCAACAGCCGGTGTACTTATTTAAATTGGTTGGCACGCGTCGGCTGGCCGCTGAATGGGCACTAATTGCGTTGGATGCGTGTCTCCGAGTGAGCATCATCCAGACATGATATAACACAACCTGTTCGTGGGAATGGAATCCCGCAGTCCAGCTCCGCGCCTTCTGAACAATGGGAAAGAAATTGTGTAGCCTTTAAGCGTGTCTAATGACACGGATCGACCGGTTTCGGTTCAGTTAGGTAACTAAGATCTGCGGATTGCAAGTGAGCGGCTTGGCTGTCGCCTCTGTCGTAATTTACAGCTCGAATCACGATCGCGGTTACAAGGGCAATATTTATATAGTGCTCTCATCTGGAAGAGTTCCAGTCCAGTAGATAAAGTAATAACTTAAGGCGCTTCTGTGGCAGCAAGCTTTCTTTGTTTTGAGACTGATATTTTCCTTTGTTTTTTGAACAGCTTCGGTTTTAAGTTTTCAATATTGACCAAATTTGCTCTCAGATCGGAAACACCGCACAAATTAACTTTGAGAATTCATTGAATATTTAATCATCTCAACTAATGCAGTCTCGTGTCTAATATGATTAACTCCTATTGACTGCTTAACGAGGCTGTTCCACTGGATTAACGCTCGGAATCACTAGAAAAGCAGTGCGTGATACTTATTATTTCGTGAGCTAATGCCTCAGTGCTCAAGTAGTTTTAGCAATGGCCTATGACCCTGTCTTGTGACCTAATGCCGCCCACACTTAAGTACTGTTATCTTTTTCAGCACCCGTTTCAGTGCTGAAAATGTAATTACCTTCTGAGTTTTCTTCATCCACAGTTGCAGCCTTGCAGCAATATATTTAAGTGTCAGATAGCTTGAAGCTAGACACATGTCGATTTTTAGTGAGCTTACTGATGAGCAGAGGCGGATACTGTTCATTGTGAACTGATTACGGCTGGTTTCTGTCATGTCATAGATACAATATGTACTGACACGGAAATGCGCGTGCGCTGCGGTCGCTAGCTTGCAGCTTGTGTTTCATATAGGTTACGGTATTTTACGTATTTACGGTCTGATTATGATTTAAGAGCGTTGCGACCTATTTGACCTGTGATGAAAGTTAAATCCAATTTCACTATCTAATATCCGTACTTAATGTGTTATGTATTTCATAGACTCAAGTAACATTAATTCACTATCAAATAAATGTCTTAGGTCAAAGACGTTGTGGGAAATACTTAGCTTCTTTGTGCACAAAGCTTGTAGAGGCCTAATTGATATCGTACGTAACGTGGATGCAATGTGGCTCTTATCACGTTTTGATATAAATGCTCACTTGACCGGGCCCCAAGCCCAAGGCCTTATTCTTATGTTCATAACGATCAAAATGTAAAGATATAATCACTTTAGAAGGTTCTTCCAGTTGCAGTATTCGCTTAAAAGCTTTGTTGGTTGCTTGTTAAATTGCTTGCTTCTTGAATTTAAAAGTTTAAATAATGCTTGCGTCTTGTTGTTCCGTTTATTTATTCAATAGAATAATGGCAACTTTGTCTTAAAAAATGATTAGCTTATTATGTTAAAACGTGCAACTTCCTTCGTCCAAGTGCTTATCTATGAATGATATTTGCTGGGTAAAGGGCACAACCATTGACACACATACCCAAATACGTCACAATTATCATTGTCCTTTCATGACAGTTGGCTCAGAGTGGTTGATTTTATTCTAGAAGGTTATCGCCAGGCGCCCCTATCACCTATGCAGGTGGCGATACCCTACCTCCGTGACAGGAATCCAATGAATGCGACCCGTTTGAAGCTTTTTGTCTGCCCCAGAACTATAGTGTGGGAGCCAACAATGAACCTGTAATATTCTGCTCTTGTTTTACATGCGATTTGTAATTCAAATGAGACGATGTTAGGAATACTGTGTTCCCTGGCTTCGTAGCCACTGGGAATTATTATAATGCTATCGTGTCCATTCACATGCGAAAGGTACTTCATTGCTATTTGACTTTTCAATCGTTGCTGCAGTGCAGAGCTTTAAAAGACCACCGCGAAACATAAAAAGACATAATAGCCGGAGTCAGTTAGACAGCTTTTTGTACCGCAGTTATCTACTTACTTCGAAAGTTGTTGTGAAAGAAAGCACCATGTGTAGCGTTTAGGACAAAAACGTGAGATACTATCTCAGTTTTATGCGGGCACTGGATCCCATTGACACTCTTTATTCTGTCCGTATTGAGGACACCTGTGTAACTGACGGGACAGATTACGCAAGCGGCAAATACTTAACAAAGTAATCAAATCAAACTCTATCGCAGGAATTATAATTGTAAATCACACCGAACAATACTTAGGAAAGTATTTCTGATTGATATTTAGATACCTAAGTGATTTCGCAAACAGGTAGTAGGAAATTAATTTAGTTTTTATGCAACTAAAGTGTTTCATACTTATAGTCCTCTTACGAACGCATCCGGGTTTATTCTTAATTAGCAATTTATGTTTTTCATTCGTTATTGCCGTCCTTGGTATCATCTTCAATGGAAGTCTTTGGACCGTGAAAATATCACGTGCTCCCACTACAATTGGTTCCCGTGTTGTTCATTGCCATCGCTTTACGGGCCTCACACTTAACCACCTGCAGGTAACTTCGGAATATATTAAGTCAAAAGAAAGTCCATTATTTTTAAAGCTTAATTACTTCAGCAGACTGGTGTCAAGTCTTGTTATTATTACTTCGACGCCTTTTGTCCATTCTATTCAAATATTATTCCTGGTAACGAGAATAGCGTCCCTTCCCCTATGGCCGCTACTCAGGTAAATGGAGACACGGCCGCTACCTGTGAGAAACTCGCCGATACATCGAACCCCATTAGTCTTACAACAATTTTGATAGATGACTTATGAAATTCGATGTCCGGTGTTACTCAACGTTTCAACATAGTCGATGCCGGTGTCGTGAAGTATATGTTGCTCACAGACGGCAGAAAGAATAAAAAAATAAATAAAATGAGTGTATGCACAAGTCTTTTGTTCCCGCACATATGCTGTCAAACGGCATTCCTCAGCTTGTCGATATGACTTAAGCGCGTCTCGATTCATCCCAAAGCCGAGCTTTTGTGACACAACTTACCTTTTTAAACCTAACAGTTATTTTTTGAGCGCCTCCGGTTTCTTTAAAATTTTACTATCGCACGTTTCGTTTCAAACACAACACAACACACTCTCACACGAACCTAGAAGGAATCGTAAAGTTTTACGTCATGATATCACGGTGGTATGTTATGAGTTAACAATCAAATGATTGGAGTAAAACGAGTGGCACCGCGGTCGCGGCAGCATGCGGCACACCAGCTGCCTGTGGGTCGGAAACACAAACTGGAAAGCGGTCGGCCGACCTCCTGCACGCCGAGTTGCGCGCGTGTTCACTACCGAACTTGCGCTGCGTCTGCGCACATACCCCCGTCTCACTCCCGCAAATGCGAACCCGCCGACTTACATCGTCCCTCTCGCTCACTGAACCAAGTAACTGCACGGTAGTCAGTAGCAGAGAGAATTCGTCGTTGAACGAGTTCTGTGCCGAGGGTCTTGACTTTTCGTCTCGTGTTTTCTCCGTGGGCTATACTTTGAGCTTCGAATGCCAATTTTTTAGACTGGATTATGATGACTGGTTTAACGTGAGAATTGCCTGCGGCTGTTAATTAACACATTGTCGGCTGCAGTAATTTATTAACGTAGGTACTTTTAAATTGAATGTACTCGTAATAGTGTAGTCGTATGGTAACATTACCATGATTTTTAATGGAATAGTAATAAATTAAATCATTACGCAAAAGTTGATGAATGGGTTTTGCCAAGCTTTTGTAATATGTCTGGCGCTCAAAGTCGAATATATTATTTAAGTTAGGTTATGACAAGAGCCTGTTTTGAAGTTCAATGATTAGAAAGCTTTTGGAAGCATCATTTGCTTGAATGTCTAGTTTTCTTAACTAAATGGTTTTTTTTCGTTATTTGAGAAACGGACAGTCACCAAAGACTTGAGTAAATGTACTTACTATGACTAACTTTATTTAAAGCAGTTGAATTTTCAAATCATTAATTACCACACGTTCATCGCTGTGGTAAGGCAAGCCGCTTGCTGAGAAAAGGGTCGCGGGCTCTATTCCCGCATCCCTTGTGTTGTTTGTGGCAACTTGCTAGTTTCTGATTTTCGCACACATAAAAAAACCTTCCTGTGGATCTATTTAACAATTAATCTCTATGTATAAAAACAAATTGCTATTTTCCATTGGACTGCCACAGTCCGATAACAGATGACATTATGAAGTCGGATTGGTCAGCTAGGTTATCTACACAAAAAAACTAAATGACCAAAATGCATGTCAATGCAGAACGATAGCACCTAGTTAGATTTATTTTTTGTTTTGTTTGCTAATGTGCGTAAAACCTTGCGTTTGTAATATGGATAATTTAAAAAAAATGCTAACAAAATCTGAAAATTGTAGTAAACTTTACTACTGTTCAATCTTCACGCTTTTTAACATTTCTGCATTTGACTGAACAACTGTAAATCTCAGTAAGCCACAGAATGTTTCAAATATAATTGTGGTATCGGACAAATTAGGTCAAGGTTTGGGCATATTGCTATCAAACAATACCTGTCAAAAGGTAAAAAATCTTTGCTTCCCAGGGCTGTCATATTCCAACCTAGTAAACAACATCTCCAAAGAAGAGCTAGGGGAAAAAACCACAGTAGTGGTTTTCCATGGAGACAGCCGACCAATCACTAAAAAAGGTTTGATTAAAAGCATAGAACAGGTGGTTAATATTCAGGGCAAAAGCAACTGTAAATTTATTTTATGTGCTTTCCCATATTCTAGCAGTCTATCTCTTAGTCAGAATAAGGCCATCCATGACCTTAATTTATGTCTGTATAACTTGACGTGCCGTCACAGGGACATCACATTTTTTGATACAAATAATTTTGTACCATATTTTGTGTTAACTGAAGATACTATGTATCTTCCAATTAGGACAAAAAAACAATTATGTAAATTGTTAGCTTTTAATATTAACGGTGCCCATATTGGCAATACTATGTATCATACATATCCTGACATTAGTAGTAGTACTAATCCGACTTTACTGTGTAACAATCGTTCCACAGTTTCTTCTTTAAACTAAGAGCTGCGACCAAAGCCAAGCCCAAAACCTTAAGTATAGTTCATCAAAATATACAAAGCTTGGCCGGCAAAGAATTAGAAATTGAATTATTTTTAGAAGTATTCGTATACAATGTGTCAGCAGTACCCGGTATGTTTCATGCCTGCGGTATTTTTGCAATGTCCGGGTGAAAAAGCTTTTTAAATATGCGGGTCACCAGGCTCTGACACACGGGGTCTTTCAGGACGTATTTTCAAATTGATTTGTATAGATTTTGTATCGGCAAAAGCTTATTATTTGCTAAGGAATAAAATCAATTCACATGTGTTAATTTAGTCTTAATATTATTGCAATGTGTCGTTCCGGTGCACTGCAATCTTGGTCAATCTTGGTCAACCTTGTCACGTGTAGAAATGCATTTTTTCTGGGTCAACTTGTTAACTTATACCGTTAACGGGAGCAAAAAAAAGTTAATGGACGGTATTTAGGAATATTTTTTTTGTAGTTGTGTATTTATACTTGACTAATTATCATTTGAATTCTGAAAACTAGTATTACGTCATTTTGAGGGTGTGTGTAGTGATAATAGGTATATTAAATAATTAGATCGTTATGTAAAGTCAATCGAACTTTGTGCCGTCGCGTCGTCGCGGAGTTAATCAGTAGGTGTAGAAGTTCATAGGTCAAATGTATTACTCTTTGACACTTTGTACCACCTTATGCTAATGCAATAAAAGTTATTTTCTAACTACAATGCTGATCTGTAAAAAGAGAACTTATGATGGCAATGTATCGCTTTCACTGCAATTGTTATTTTTAACTCAATGTTTATTTAGTAGAATCGCTATCGTTTTCGAATTATTTGCAAACTGTGTAAATTAGCTCAAGTTGTAACAGTGTTTGCAAAATAATTTTCTTGCAATTACCTAAATTTTTTATGAATACGTCTCCTATTGCCTTCTCACTGCCATGCTATCAAACAAGGTACCTATCTACTTAGGGCAATATTTTTTTTATTTGGTCAAAGGTTAGTACCAGCAACGCCTGCAGGTCAGGTCACCACGAACTGTCAAATTGTCTTGGTAGATTTTGATCTTTAGACCAGAGTGGTACGATTTGCTCAACAGGCTACCCATTTCAGTTTTTGATATTGTTTTTGACATGACAATTCTTTGTACTACTTACTAAATAACTATAATATACTATATAACTATATTATACAGTGTGTTTGGGAACCGGTGTCCGACCCGTTAAGGTGAAGTAATATGATCTATTTTATGAATAAATCCACCATAATTAAGCACTTTGCCCCAGTTGTTTTAAAATGGCCGCCATTTTAATTTTTTTTTCTCGGAGTACGGGTGGGTTATTTTAGTTTGCAATATCTGCCGATTTAGAGGTCCTACAGTCACAAAAGTGGTATCGTTGGACAGCTACAAAAGTAGGCAATAAGCTGACAAAAAAGCATTTTTTCATAACTCCCTTAAAATACCTCAAAAAAATGTTTGAACTTGAAAATTGTGATAGAATTTGTTAGTTTTTTTTACATTTATTTTTTTTTCAGAAAAACTAAACCGTCAACATACATTTATTTTTAACTTTTTGGATACCCAAAGACATCACCTAAACACTGAAGCAAAAATCAAAGTTCCAAGTAAAATAGTTTAGAAGTTGTGACAAATTGAATATCACCCTGTCATCAGAGACCCTTTGAAACGCAGGTAAAATTTACCTGAAATAAATTAAAAAAAAAATTAAAAAAATAATTAAAAGTGCTTAATTATGGTGGATTTATTCATAAAATAGATCATATTAGGTACTTCACCTTAACGGGTCGGACACCGGTTCCCAAACACACTGTATACAAATTGTTCGAAGGGCACGTATTATTTGAAATTTTAATTATTTGCGTCAGTCGGTTTTTCACCTGTGATTGTGAACGCCGAGTTCTTCGCTGAGTAAGTTGCAGTTTTAGTTTTTGCCAAAATCGGCCTCGAGACTCTGAGTGTTTTTAGATATTTCTCATAGTTAATTTGGCGTGGCAACGCCCACTTGAAAAACTCACCCTGTATATCTTTTTGAAGAGGTTTGAAGTCCTTCGATGTCAGCAGCGAAACAGTTCGTGTGGTGTGTCGGAATATGGAGTTCGATATAGGGTAAACGTCTTTCTAGTTATTCCTCATAAAGGTTAATCAGTGGCAAATGAATTAGTACAGTCGGTATCTACATTTTGTATGTTATCACGCTAGCGCCTCTTGTGGATAGTAATTGAACAGCCGAAATTCCATACTTGTATAAAGCTTACGCAGTCGCTAGCTCCTGCATGAGTCGGCATAAGTCATGGTAAGCCCCTGGTTCTTGCAAATCGCAAAAAATGTTAAGTATTGGCATCTTATTAATAAACCACTCAAGCACCTACCGCTACCTACATGGGACTACCCGTACCTTAGAGGGGGTTATTCGTTGCACAAATTAAAGTACAAATCGCGGGCTTAATGCCTAGAAGTATTCTATACCAGTCAACCACATGGTCTACTAACCAAGACTCGTAATGTTTAATCTCCTTTACTATTTTTCACTGTTCATTTTCTTCATCTACAGTACCTATATTGTAAAAGCAACAAGAATGTAAATCCCCTGAGAAAACTATAAAATAAGTATGCTCGTAAAACTTCAGAAGTACTAAGTAAGAAACTTAAATGTAGTTAGTTTGCCTTGAGCTTAAGTAGCTTTAGGAATTCATGTAAAACGACGCGACGCGGTTCATGCTTGCATAAAAATAATTGGATATCCATAGAAGAGGAAACTTTACGTTTAATATCTGTCAAAATACATCAAAGCTGGCTTAGTAATTTTGCTATCCTCCCTTCTTCCTTTCTTTCGTATAACGAACATAAGTCATACTAACTCGTTTGCGAATCGCTACCTCGTTATCGAACGATTTGGTAACTTTCATTGAATTTTAGTAAATCGCTTGTTTAGCGAACGCGCTGGAATTTGATATAAGTACTTAAGTTTAAGCTAATGACATCTAGTATTTATGAACATAATACCTGCCACATTTAAAAAAGGAATTAAAATTTAATGAAAATTAACATAATAGTACGATAATTCTGTTCTGAATCGCCCTTCTGAACGCAAAGAATCATACTTACCACGCAGTCAGACGTTCTAGGTTTTAAATATTAATCCCATCAACAGGTGTCATCTTCTTACTGATTATGGTCGATAGAAATTAACACATAAGGTCTGGTCTTCTGAAGCAACAATTACGGAAATGTTCATATCTATGATTGGGCTTAACATAGAAATTCCTCCAATGACTGGCTTAGATTACTCCTTGAGCTTTTTAAGCGTTATTTCAAAACAGGCTATAACAGCATACTACCTATATTGATTTTGCTAATAGCGTCGAGTAATGACGTAGGTAAATCATTTTTGGCACGTCTTTTACCGAATAGATACCTACTTATCTGCTGTTTGCTAGTCTGCTAGGTTTGTGTCTGAGTCATTGAGTTAATCCGAACTGCCTTTCCAAGCTTGCAAATGCTTATTTTATGATTGCCACTCCACTACTTATGTGAAGTTCTTTGTGCATTATAATTATTAATAATTGATTCAATTTTTAGCTTACCAGCATACGTAAATCATTTCAAATAATGCTTTTAGTAGTCTCCAAAAAACCAAATCAGTTGAGGCGGCCGCAACTGGCAGTGCAATAAACTCACAAAATACACGTGTTACTTACACACGTAGCTTTTTATTTTAAGTTATCTAATGTCTTCGTGGGTATTTAAAGCCTAAAGTGCTGTACTCCAAAAGATTTAGCTAAACTGGATTTACCAGTTTGCATGCCATGATTGAGGCTATGTAGTCATATTTGCTTTTTAGGTATTTTGTGCAGCGTCTTTTCAAGTCTGCGTATTGTATAATCTAGCAAATAGGCGAAACAAATCCTTTTGATGGCCAAATATTTAAACTCACATTATTTCCTTATTTATTCGTGAAATCAAGCACCTTGATGACTGTTCTTACCCGGCTGTGGTATTCTTATACAAATACATATCGGTATAATTTACCTGAGTTTCATTGTGTAGGTGTCTTGTAGTCTACTGAACTTGAATTTAGTTATCGGCCATTGACTTCGGCGAGTAACCTTGATTCAGACAAAATTTATTCAAATGATAAATCTTTTTCTTTAAAGATCTTCCATAAATCGTGGGTTTAATAGATTTAAATCATGTGTCTAAGCAAACAGGCATAAATAATGATGGCCATGTGAATGCCTAGGGATAATTACTCTAGTAAATTATAAGATTAAAATGAAATAAAAAAAGTCCCAAGATCGATGGCTATTGGGTGGCAACATGCCACAGGCATTGCCAGACATCAGCCAGTGTCGCTGGGATAACTGGTTTGGCGACCTTTTCGCTGCACACCGACCGCGCTCAGCCTCATCGGTCAATTCGAGCCTTAAATACACATTAGCCATCACTGCCACCAGGGTTCAACATTTCAGATGTTCTGGATTTATTCTGTAATATTCCTTAATTGTCATAATTCCGCTCCAGTCAAATGATCAGGCAAATATCTGTGCTAGGTCTGGGTTTGGTACCTTCTTTGTCTCTGTTTTTTGAGCAATGTCTGTACAGTTGCATTATATTTATTGAATTTATCAGAGTAGGTAGGTATCTTAAGTTCAGAAATGTCTTGTAAAGTGCAGTAAGAGCATATAATATCATTATCATCTCATGAGCATCATCATCATGAATGTCTGTTTTTGACCATCTAGCAAGACAAACAGATGGATGTCATATAAAGTTTAACGTTTGTATCTGTCTATATCATTGTAGCTACCAAACGATTCAACCCAGCGATTTAGTTTCTAAGCTGGAAAGCCGACTTCATCGAAAGAAATCTCTAGACTAGAAACATTGATTCTGGAATTAAAAATAGATAAGAGATTTATCTGCGACCATCAAGTGCCAGTGGAAACCGATTGATTTTGCTAATTTGAATTATATTTTTGAACATGTTAAAAACCTGCGAGTAAAGTTAGGTCAGCCGTCTTGGGTTTTATTATCGTTATCGATTTGGTGGGAAAAAAAGACAAACCGTGTTGCGATATGATGTCAATGTTGTCATTGTGTATATTATACTGGGTAAAATTATTTTGATAGGCGCACTGAATTCACCGATGGAGGTGATTAATGCCGTTAACATTTTGTGACTTGCTTAATACCACGAATTGCCAGATTTGTTTTTTCCTCATATGTATTCACTTGCGTTCGTGAAAGGGAATTACAGCCATTTGGAGCTTTACGTATGCTTTGTCATTGTATTTTAGTTGACAAATGTGGTAATAGTGATTTTGCCACCGAAATATCCTGTGATTACGTCTGGTTTTGTTAGCTTGCAGTATGCGAATATCACTAATGGTAACGTATAAATGAACGTGATCGATGAGATTATACGGTGCTCTGAACATGTAGGTATGATAGATAATGGATGTATAGCATTTAAGTAGTACATCGTGAAGAGTTTAATAAACTAGAGGATTTTAAGAGAGATAGTTATATTTTAGACGTTGTTTTCTCCATATCATCATTCCAGCGTTACTTTAAGCCGATTGCTAATCAAATTGTGTATTTGTAAATTCAAATCATAGTCATATTTTCCCAATTCTATGGAAAAATCAATCTGTATTTGAATTGGCAATTAGGTAGGTAATTATAAGGATTATACATGCGTGCCTAAATAACTGCAATTTATTTGTAGATCATGATTATAATTCAACATTGTTCATTATCGGTAGATAGGTACTGCTATTTTCACATACTAAAAAAGACCGATTCGCGACCTGCATTCCACAAAAGCTGTGCGAAACCTTTCATCGGAATTCAAGTATAAGCAACTCTTGTGTAATATGATTTCTTTCTATATGCATAAGTGATCTGCGGGTTCAATTCAAATTTAGCATGTTTGCAGTCCGTTTACGGTTCTTTTTCGCGTAAAGTGTGTTAAGTTGCAAGAGCCACGGCGCCGCTACGTGATTTGATTGAAAGCTCGGGCTTCAACGGCGGTTACGTGACCGATTATCCGTCATCTAATTTGGCTTTTAAAATAGTCTTTCCAAAAGGTGTAATTATGCACTCGCGGTCTTTGCCGCTCAATTTCAGCTCTGAGGATCGACAGGAAGATTAGGAGCGTTTAGACTGAACTTATTTGCGAATTGTTGGCCGTGTGTTCTTACGTTTATTTAATATGGTTTAATAAGACTATTAACCAGATTATACCAGACTTATTATACCAGACATTTAGTATTTAGGGAAAATACACTGACGGTGATTCGATCTAAGGATCTAATTAATTAATCTGGCAGGAAATGTGTACCCTTGGCAGGTATAGATCTTTCGAATTTGTGTGTATATTTGCATGCATTTGTTAGTTAAATTATGATCTTAATGAGAATGTGTTTAAAACAAGGGAGTAGTGTTCATTATTGATTGAACATAAGAAAAAATACAAAAACTACATGTTTTTTGTAAAAACGTACAAAAAAAGTGAAATAAGATTAAGGATAAAATTTACCTCGTACTTAAACGCAGAAATACCCACATAACATAAATATTTATTGAATATGTCTATTCTATTCTAATTTTACTTTACTTACAGACTTAAAAGATTAAAACGAGCCTATTGTTAACTGTCTTATTTGTTATGTACTTCCAATAGTAAAACATGAATTGTTTTAAAGCAAAATAGCACCTTAGTTCGTATTCTCTTTTTTTCAACCGAGCCGACACAACCTGCCCGCGCCGCAGGTAATTCCCAGAATGTCTTTCAAGTGATTCATAATTTTGCAAGCTGTGACTATTTGCATGTTTTTGCAACAACTTTAAGCGACCCACAGAATATTAATTTACAAAATATGTCAGCATTTTCTTTTGCGGTTTGATTTACTCACCTACTTTGTGGTTTTATTTAGGTGCTTTGGAGAATGCAAAAGGAGGGCTTGTAGGCATGTGAGCTATGTGCGCTATGTCATATATAGGTATATTTAGTGCGAAAGCAAAGTCATTTTATTAAGTTAAACCTTAGTACCACCTTAGTTCATTGTAATAAAGGCCATTTCCCTACTACTTTTACACTGTTTATGTGGGCAACTGCACAACTACTTAATTGACCACACAAAAATAATGATTTAAGTGTCATTCTTTCAAAAAAACATGACGACAAATCGAGCTTGGTAAGGAAAACTATCTCAAAAAGTAATAAAATAATAAAGGCGTAGAACACTATAGTACCACATCACGTGTCAAAATAATGATTTTCTACAGGACATGCTTGGCTCGGTGTAAAAAATCACTTCTAGCTCTAGTGCACGGCCGAAATTTTAAAACTGACTGACAGTGAAAATACCAAATGACATAATTTGTTCAGTGCTTACGCTTCTAATAACCTTTTAATTATAAGTTTTATTATTTGTTTCAGAAAACTCGGTCTTGAGCTGGTGCCACGGCGAGGTGCGGCCGCTGTTGAACCAGAAGACATAAGCTTGGTCGAGCTCTACAGGGTGCACGTAGAAAGTGCAGAGCGAGCTGCAGCGGTAAGGGAACCATTTGATATTCTTCACAAAAAATAGGGTTCTTGATATCTCTGCCAACTATCAGGATATCTTAAGGCGCTTTTACAGACGGCGGGGCGGGCAAGGCCGGCAATTTGACCGCGGACGATAGCGCAAAATTAATTCTATACTACCAACGCACACGAAGGGCTAATAGTCCGCGCCCGCTGCGCACTTCAATGCTTTGTGTTTTGTGGTGAGGGGCGGTCGCGGGCATCAGTGGGCAGACGCCGTTTTTATTACTTCGCGGACAAAAAGACCGCCTGCCCGTCGTTTACAAAAACCTTTACTTCACTTTTTCTTTTGTATTGTATTTGATGTCCAGAGTTTAAAAAATAATCGCCCAGGTGACCGATTATCTTTCACAATCATTAAGGCTAGGTAAAAAATAAATAAAAATGATACATTTTATGAAACAAGAATTTCAGATTTATGTTCGAAAATGGACTTAATTCTTAAAATAGCTGAGCACATCCTCCTTAAATTTATATTCAGTTAACCTTGTTTAAATCGAGATCATGACTAATATGGTGGTGTTATTGTTTGTTTGCAAATGTTGCCTATAATACACTAGAAACCGTTATGTTTATTTTTATTTCAGTTATTATTTGAAGTATTCTACTTTTTGAATACTCGTACTAGCAGCCAGTTCCCTTCGTTTAATGAAATCTGTTTCGTCTGGCATTTGTTGCATATGCAACTGAGTAATTTCCCACCTAGCCTTTGTCTTAAAATTGCAAGGTAAATATCATACTGTATCTAAGTGTCTAAGCAACCAGGTCAGCAAATATATTTTCTCTGCGTGCTCAAATGTCGCGAAATAGCACAGACCTGCACCTAAAAGGATATGTGCTCAGGTAGTTATGGCTAATTAACGTGGCTTAGTTTCAGTTCACTGACAACTATGAGTGTGTACCGTCTCAGAAATATATGTCCGTTCTAGTTTTTAGATGCGTAGGTGTGGGTAACCATTTTGAACTATGACTTGTATACAAAAATTAAAAGTGGCTTGTAGGACATTAAAGAGTCTTCAGAGGTCATTATGACTCGGCGACCGTTACGCTTGGAAATCTATGTTTAATTATGGGTTGCCATTTTAGTAACCGTTAAAATTAATTAAGGTTAAGGTTTAAGACATTAATTCCAACAGAATTTTACCTTAATTCATTATATAAGAAACACGAAAGAAAACAAAATACAAAAAAAAAAATTGTGTGTTACACTAAAAATAATGTTGGGGTTATTTGTGGTAGAGCAAAATACGCGGAGTAGATAATAGATAGGTGTTTATTTGGAGTACTTCAGAATGCGACAGCCATGACATGAGAACAAAAGTAAACAATACAAAACTACTCTTAGTTCTATTTGGCAGCTGCATCTATGTTGATACAGCATGCAGGTTGATTTCCAACACACCCCCTCAACTCATGCTTTATCGCATAGCTCAACTGATGATGTTAATCCTAACGCATTTTTCAACAACTCATGTCTTACACGCGGTAAAGGTTTGGTGAGAATATCTGCTAACATACTCTCCGTTGGTAAATGCCTTAACGTAATATACGATTTATGCTCACGAAGCACATCCCTAATAAAGAAATGTCTAATATCAATGTGCTTACTTTTCGCATGATAAATACCAGGATCTTCGGCAAGACAAATCGCGGCTAAGTTATCAGCATGCATATTTACCTTTGACAATTGATGAAGTTGAAGCTCTTTCATCAAAACATTCAAATAAACTGCCTCTTTCATAGCTTCAGCTAAACTAACAAACTCAGCCTCACAGGTCGATGTTGCCACAATACGCTGTTTTTGTGATGCCCAGGAAATGCTAGCTCCACCTAAAATGAAAACATAACCCGTGTATGATCGTCTGTCAATTACACAGTTACCCCAATCGGCATCTGCATATCCTTGTATGCATTGACCCGTCGGTTTGTACCGCAAACCTTGATTCAACGTACCTTTGAGGTACCTTAAGATTCGCTTTGCGGCTGTCCAATGAACCTCTTGAGGAGACTCCGCAAATTGTGCCATCTTCGCCGTAGCGTTCGCGATATCTGGCCTTGTCGCTACACTCAGGAACATGAGCGCTCCAATGAGTTCTCTGTACGGAAATGATTTACCTTCCTTAACATCATCGCTCATTGACATGTTTCCCACTTCCATCGGTGATTTAACCGGATTACAGTTTTCCATGCCAAATCGTTTTAAGATGGATTGTATATACCTGTTCTGCGACAAATGATATTCATTCCCATTTTTCTTCATATCAATTCCAAGACAAAAAGTGGCTGGTCCGAAATCCTTCAATTCAAACTTTCTAGCCAACTCTTGCTTAAATTTGTCTATGGCAATCCTTTCACGAGACGCGACTAGAATGTCATCGACGTAGACAACAACAAATAAATCTGCTCCGTCTTTGTCACACTTATGGTATAAGCAAGGTTCACTTACTGTAGGTTTCAATCCCATTTCTTTAAGCTGCTTATCAAGTTTGACATTCCATTGTCTTCCCGCTTGTTTCAAGCCATATAAAGATTTCTTCAAAAGACAGGTATCACCCCCTGCTTTTATATCCTTAAGCATTTTTGATGCCTTTTTGCCTATATCACCACCGTCATTTTTTAGTTTATCTAAGCTTTCTATAAGCAACTCTGGAATCTTCATATAAATTATTTCATCCAGATCTCCATTTAAGTACGCTGTATTGATATCCAATTGATCAATGTCCATATTCAATTCAACTGCTAAAGCAACCAACAGCCGTACCGTTGCTATTCTCACCACTGGAGCAAATGTTTTAAAATAATCCAAGCCATATTGTTGACTGTATCCTTTTGCGACAAGTCTAGCTTTCTTCTTCTCTGTTAAGTCAACATTTAGCTTCGTTGTCAACACATATCGACATCCCACAACATCTCTATCAATAGGCTTCTTCACAATCTGCCATGTGTCATTATTCACTAAACTTCTTATCTCTGACAAAATCGCTTCCTTCCATTGAAACTTTTCATCACTTCCTAGGGCCTCTTTTAAAGTAGTTTCAATAGCTCCAGCAAAATCAACACAGTCAAGATGTTCCTCTACCTGAGACTCACTGTCACTATTATCTGTTTCTCTAACTTCGACCATATTATAGATTTTACGAGGACGGCCAACATGCCCTCGCTCTATTTTCGGTCTTCCAGGGCCTCTTTTCAAAGTGATACCCCTTTCAACTTGATCACTATCATCACTCGTACCAGTAGTAATCGTACTTTCCGTACATTGCACATCACTCATTTGCACGATTGGTGAATGATCAACTGGAATTTCAATGTTTGAGCGTTCATCACGAATTTGTACACTCACAGGTCGTCCATCTGGAATTTCCACGTCGACAGGCTTACTCTTGATACAGCTTTCTTGCTCACATTGCAGTTCCATAGGTAATTGTTTCGTCAAAATACTGTCACTCTGATTTCCTTCCTGAAACTTGACATCTCTGGAAATCACTATCTTTTTCTTATCAGATATCCACACCCTGTAACCTCCTGATTGAGCAGGGTAACCAACAAATATGCCAGTAGAACTTCGTGCGGCAAACTTATCTTTTCCTGGTTGCTTATCCAAAACATGTACTTTAGCACCAAATGTCCTGAAATATCCAATATTCACAGTCTTATTGAACAACTTTTCATACGGAATTTCCCAATTCAAACTGCTTGTCGGACATCTGATACGTATGTAACACGCGGTAGCAACAGCTTCCGCCCAAAAACTTGGAGGTAAACACGGACGTAAAAGAAAGACGGACGGAACATCACACTAAAAAAATATGAAGCTAGCAAGGTCATACAACTTCGTGAGTTGCACACGACCTAACGCTCACACAAACTTACTAGGTGCTACAATCTAACGCCATTTTACCCCGTGTGACAGCGCGAATGACACGCGTGTTGCGTATGACAATATTTATTTAAAAATGCCGTCTTGTGTGGTGAAATCATGTAAAAACTACATGAGTAAACTTAAAAAGTCACAAGGAATCACCTATCACAGGTAAATAATGATTATTCGTTATATTTTCTCCTAATTACATTTATAAATTGTGATGACAATTTAAAAGACAAAACACAACAGTGTTGCCACTTTTTTGACGGTAAAATTTCCCTAAATGAGGGGAAATCTGTATTTGTCGTATTAGCTCGACTTTAGTATCATAACGGGTAGCTAGGAGCTTAATTTTTTTTTTGGTAATAGTTGTTAATAAAACATGTAATCCTGTGAAGTTTCATTTTGCGGAAGTGAATACTGTTCGAGAAAAAAAAACCTAAAGTTTACGATAACATCGGGAAATGTTAGGTTTTTTTCCGCCATTTTAACGATTTGTTGCATCAGACCAAGCTTTATTTCTGAAATTAAATTTAGGAAACCATATTATTATTGCTATTCTCTTTATATTATGTTTTTAATGAAAAAAAATTAAGGTAAGTAGCATTTAAGGGCTTCAATGACGAAAAAATAAAAGTTTAAAGGTTTTGTTTTTTGGAATTGTCATGAACAAAACGCAATCCGCCATTTTGTGCTGTCAGTGGCTGGCTGTTGACCTGTCACTCGTTGTTGTGTTGGTACCTACCTACTCGCGTCTTTTAATTTTTTCACTTTTTTTTTTTCAAGACGTCAATTAACGTTAATGGTTCATTAGAGTCAAAATTTTACATTCTCAAAAGTTCTTTATTCTATTTATTATAAAGTCTCTTTTGAAAAATGGAATTTTGACTCTAATGAACCATTAACGTTAATTGACGTCTCTGAGTGATTATATGTGATATGATTAATGTAGGTATATCATTTTTATTGTATTTTTTCCAATAAAAAAAAACTGCTTATTTATTGCCATTAAGGCGGAACAAAGTTCGCCGGGTCAGCTAGTAAATAAATAAAAACTCACCTAGCATGATTATTTTAGCATAAGTAAGTAGTTAATAGAACAAATAACGGTTCACTTTTTCACAAGCGCTAATCTATTCTCATTTATTGTGCTGAATTACTTATATTTATTTCGCTTTTTCTCTTAATGTTATAAATTTAACACAATAAATGAGAGTTGATTAGTGGCGCTCGTTGACCATAAACAGACTCTTAATTCCTCTAACTGGTAAGAAGTTAACCTTCCATCATCAACTCAGCCACATCAGTTGTTAATAATGTTATGTAAATAAAACAATTCCCTTTAAGTAACATGTGCTTTCTTTTCTTTCACAGGGGTCTTAAAAAATATGTTAGCTAGGTCAACATTATGATTCTTAAGCTCCCGGCTCCAATATTTCAGAAATTTAAACATTTTCTTTCTATATACGTCCCACTGCTGGGCCCAGGCCTCAACTCAACTATGAGGTGGCTCGAGCCATACTCCAACACGCGGGCTCAGTGCGAATAGTTAGAGGGGTGTAAGGTTAGTGATAAACCTTCTGTCAGATGCTTAAAATAATTAAAATCATAATCGGACTTAAGTTAATAAACCCGGTTAAAATAAAAGGTAAACTTTAGGGAAATTTATGATTTATATGGCATCCCTCAAATTACACACACACCATAGACTGGCAGCTGCCAGTATCCTTCACTCATGATTCGACGAAGTGGCGTCCGTCTTTCTTTTACGTCCGTGGAGGTAAACCAGAAGATAATAGCATGCACCTTGCCTTTTCCAATAAAGTCCTATTCATCCGTTCTGCAATACCATTACTTTGAGGCGTATACGGCGTTGTAAGCCGTCTACCGATTCCATTTTCCTCTAAAAACTCTGTAAAACTTTTATTCAAAAACTCGGTACCATTATCGGTATGTAAATATTTGATTTTACAACCAATGACATTTTCAATCTGACTTTTGAAAATCTTGAACTTTGACAGTACGTCACTTTTATTTTTCAGCATGAAGACTTCACACCAACGAGTACAGTCGTCAATAAAAGTAACAAAATATTTATTACCTCCGTTCGATTGAACTCGCATCGGGCCTACCACATCAGAATAAATAATATGCAACATTTCGTTACATCGTTGACTGGGCTTCACAAAAGGCAACGAGACCATCTTACCCTTAACACACACATCACAATCTTGCAATTTTGTATTTGACTTTACGGCGTCAATACCTGATTTCTTAAGTACTTTCGTAAGATCTCTAGCATTCAAATGTCCCATGCGCTCATGCCATCTATACAAATCCACATCTATACTTCCTGAAATAACAGATGCCGAAGCATTAGGTTCCCTCAGATAATATAAATTACCTCTACGATCAGCAGTCAACTTAATCACATCATCCTTCATTACATACGCTACATCACGTTTAAACGTAACTATGCAGCCTCTGTCTGTAAGTTTTGAAATTGAGATCAGGTTGGTGCGTAGATCCGGAACTAATAAAGTATTTTCGAACTGGATTTTCCTCGTCATGTCATCGTTGCATGCTAATATCTTAACCGTACCCTTACCTTGCGTGATCGTTTGCGAGTCGGTGGCTAGTTTTAAGGTCTCATTTGTTGGCAGTACCTCATCAAACCTTCCCGCGTCATTACACATATGTGAACTACAACCGCTATCAAATAACCACTCCTGACGACGCTTAGTTTCAACAGCTAGGCAGTCATCTGAAACATAATTCATAGATAAAGCTTCATGTTGTTCTTGCAAATGGTCGAATGACTGGATACCATTTACTTCTGAGGTTCTCTTGTCGGATTTATTAGGTTTAACTTTGCAATCCGATGCCTTATGTCCCATCTTGTGACATTTAAAACATTTATATTTAAAGCTCGTTTCAAATCCACTCTTCTTTTTCTGATTTATGAACATCGCCCCTTCTATTTTGTCATTGACTTTGGTATTGCATCTGGAACTGTCTTCTTCCATGATTTTCACCCTCAGTTGCTGAGGTGTTGGTAGCTCATCTCTGGACTCGATTGCACATCTGAAGTTCTCATAGCTTACTGGTAAACTGTACAGTAACATGATTGCTATTAAATCATCGTGTATCACGATGTCCATCTCCTCGAGCTTGTCCACTGCTTCAAAAAACAAATCGAGATGCTCGGTCACCTTCTGATCCTCACTCATTCTCTGTAACATGAGTCTCTTCATCAGAGTTGCCTTCTTGGCAGGGCCTCGTGACGCAAACAAACTCTCCAGCTTCAACCAAACCTCACGTGCAGTCTCCAACCTTTTCACATGACGAACTACACTCGGATCCAACGCTAAAATCAACTCAGATCTTGCCTTTCGGTCTGAGACCTTCCATGTTGATAGTGAGCTCTCATCCGTGGGTTTTGATTTTTCGCCACTTACGTACTCCCAAAAGTCTTGCCTTATCAGCAGCGCTTCCACCTGTATTTTCCAACTATCATAGTTATCCTTGGTCAATAATTCGATTCGTACACTTGCCATTTTGTATTCGACCGACACTACTTTTTCGAAATATATTTACAATAACTATTTACACTATTTACACACACGCTATTGCTCTTTGCAATATCTGGGCCCATAACCTTTGTTGGGGTTATTTGTGGTAGAGCAAAATACGC
Source organism: Udea ferrugalis (assembly GCA_950022985.1). Lineage (NCBI taxonomy): Eukaryota > Metazoa > Arthropoda > Insecta > Lepidoptera > Crambidae > Udea > Udea ferrugalis. The sequence continues at coordinate 5,777,463 of OX465521.1, forward strand.
GGAGTAGATAATAGATAGGTGTTTATTTGGAGTACTTCAGAATGCGACAGCCATGACATGAGAACAAAAGTAAACAATACAAAACTACTCTTAGTTCTATTTGGCAGCTGCATCTATGTTGATACAGCATGCAGGTTGATTTCCAACAAATAATGTTGTTTAGCGTCTTTTACATAGTGTAAAAAAGATGTATGTAATATGAATAACCCAAGATTGTTTGTTATTCATTTAGTAATACTTCATTGAAATAGGTAATACTTCTAGATTAGTATGCGGTGGCATTTTGAATTCTTCATCAATCCAACATTGTAAAGTGGAATATTCTAAAGGGGATTTGTAGCCGTTCTTTGTATCATTAAAATTGACCTATAGACGCCAGGTTACATTGCAAGTGCAAGCCTGATAACTCCGATAAGGCAGTCACGACTCTTACTCCGCAGATTAACTCGTGATAAGTTATTTATGAACCTGTTTTACCAATGCTATTAATGTATTTGATCAGGTTTTCCACAAACAGTGTTTTTTTCTGGATATCGTATATATGTATATGTGGAAAATCTATACATTTAATAAAATTATGACGAGTGTAAAATAATTCATTGTTTTTATGTATATTTGTAGAAAAAATCAATTGTGATATACCTACATAATTTATATTATGAACAAAACCTACTCATATCTGCGGTACTTCAGAATCTTCTAATTGATGCGAAATAATAATAAACAAAAAAGTAAAAAACCTCTAGTAAGTAATGGTATTTAATTACTAGCTGAAACTGAAATTTTTCCTAGTTATTTACTTGTATGTGCCGTTTGCGTAATGAAGCCCATTATTTAGGTTCAATATTTAACAAGCAATCTACATTTGTTATTCATAACACACCATAAACGCTACCATGACGATACGACTAGGTTTAACCTAAACAGGTTATCTGAGTCACGCTGACTGTTGCCGCAACTGGACATTTAGAAGCCCACATTTCGTTGAGCGAATTCAAACCCAACCTGGCGAGTCTAACCGGCCGTTATTCGGGTTGCTTTTGTTTTCATCGGTGTTTTCCGTCACCAGTAAGTTAGCTGCAAGTTGCAAAACAGAGTATACAAATCAAAGTCAGATTCTAATTGTGTACCTTCGAGACAAACTGCCTAACACTGGTCATAACGCTCACGTGAATTGTGCACTGTATTTAGATAAAAAATGATAAATGATTATTTCGTTTCCAGTGGCGCGGAACTTTACGCCGCGCTGGCGGTTCTGGCAGCAGCTTCAACTCTGGCACCCTCACAAATGGCGCCACAATCACCACCACCGCCGCCCAGTCTCACCACCTCATGTGCAGCATGCGAGACTTCGGCCACACGGCAGGAGGAGACGAAGCAGAACTGTTGCTATGGTTACACGACGCGAGAAGAGCCACGCCCCTTTCCGAACGTTTCAGAGTACGGATAGCGAGGGACGGCTTCTCCAACTATGTGGATAGGCTGCACGCAAACAGTACCCTTTTTGCAGTAAGTCACATTTTTTTCCCAAATTCCTAATTGCATTACTAATGTATGAAACAGACGAATAGTCTATCCAATTCGTCTATATCATGAAGACATGTCATACTTACATGCATCTAAATAAAATGGATGGTGCTGTTGCTAGGCCGCATGTCACAAGGACAGATATCGGAGATTGACCACGCATTAGTATTTGTTACGGCTTGGCGATAAGCTATATTGTCTTGTAGACGCTTACGAGACAAAAGGAACATAGTTACATCATATGTTGAGATAGCCATAACACTCCCAGCTGTGTCGACCAACTATGCATAAAAATGTAGGACGTTCACCGCGAATCATCGGTTATATCATAAACTTGTTTTGCTTGCTGTCTTATTTGGACTACCTACTCAGATGAGAAAAAGAAAAGGCATGTCGCGAAAGAACACTGCTTTAGCTTACCTTCCCCTCTTACTATATCTGCGCATTGCGAAATTGATAACTTGGGTTACAAACTCATGAGGGCATTCCGTTGGATATTCTTAATGAGGGCATCCCTTGACTATATACACATATACCTATAGTCATAATCATCACCGAAAGTCTGATGTCCCAATAGAATTAAGACGTTAACGCTAACAGCTATAAGTCCAAGATTGTTGTATAGGTACCGTTTGTTATAGGTTGGTAGCCACTGGCTCGTTATGGCTGTGACGTGTTTTTGTTTAGGAAGAAATGCATGTCTGCTTTGTGGCACAAGATAAATCTGGTTCTGCTAGACTGGTATTACTATTTTGTAATCGCAGACGTTGCGAACTGACAGGACGGGTTTCAATACTGGTTGAGTTGATAGATTTCTATATCCCAATAGAGTAAAATATTTAAAAAATACCCGCTTTTCTTGAAACTTCAACCTTACAAAAAGTCTGTTGATTTTTTTTCCTTCATCGTACTGAACAATGAGTAACATCCTTGATAAATTGAAATTACGGTTTCTGTTGGCCAATTGTTTATCATAAAATATTCATCATGTTGTTTACCAGTCTGTAATTAAATACAAACCCAAGATTAAATTACTCATTATAAGTTCAGATTGTTTTGAGTGAACTGGTAACAAAAACTAACGGAAAATACACTGGAAGTTTACAATAAAATAATGAATGACTCATGATGCCATTATCTTATTACATTATTTTAAAGATACCTACTTGCAGGCCTTAAATGTGCGACGTATGATGTTAAAATTAGACAGAAGACCAAAGTTGTAATTTACAAAGAGTAAGAAGTTGAAGAATAATGTCTCTAATCAGATTAGTCAATAAAATTAATTAAGGTCCATAGCTTCATATGAATGTGTCCGTCAAAGTCATGCCGTGGCTTTACATTTTTTTGACATATCACGTACGGCATGTGTTTGACAGTTGACTACGTGCTCAACTCTGATTGACTTTGGTGAATTCGATGGTTAGTTTTGAATTTGAAAATCAGACTTACAGTCCACACAGACAAAGTGGCAATAGCTAGTTGATTACATATACCTTTGTCACTATAACAAACACTAGTGGGTTGTTTGGAAGAGATCGCTTTTTAGCGATAAAGCCGCCCAAATTGTACATTATCGTTAATCTGCGTTTCTTTGTTGTTGATTTTTGTTGTTTTCGTGTGCAATAAAGAATATCTATCTATCTATCTACTCCTCTTTTCAGGACTTATCAACGACAGATCTTTCCCGCGAACTATGGCTCGTGGCGTGGGTGGTCCGAGTGGGTCGGTGGGCGGGCGCCGGCAGCAGCGGCAGTGGGACCGGGGAGAGAAGGGGTCCCGTGGCTAGGAGACCTCTAGGGGCCGGGGTGCTGTCGCTGGCAGAGTTCCTGAGGCAGCCGGCGACACATCCTGGCGAGAAGGAGTATACGTTTAAGGTATGTAGCGACATCTATCTCGCCACATAGGAACTACAATTCTGAAACGCGCTGTCAAAATTTTCGGAGCGATTGCGCATAATATATAGAAAAACCCGACAACAACCGTCGGGCAGTAGCCCACCAGACGTAACACTTGTCTGGTCGGAGGATCCTGCCTTTCAATGGGGGATGAGGAATTTCACACCCTGTTCCTCATGTTCCTCATAGATACGTGTAATTCGATGAAAGTGACTTCGTACGTTTTGGATGGCTCAAGTATAGTTTTAACTAGATAATGTAAGAATAAAAAGACTGGTTGGTAGATTCTTCGTTTTAAACTTATTGCTTAAAGTATGAATGACTGCGTGGAGGAACTGAATTTCTAACAGACAATAGAATAGTGCGGCTTTAAAATTAGGGAGATTTTAGGGTATATTGTAAAGTTGTTTATATGTGGCAGACGTGTATGTCAAGCCGCTCGAACATGACATAGCAGTAAGTTAATGATCTTTTGTGCTAATGCATTTCATGCTAATGCGTGAAGTCTTACTAACTGTCAACTTTACTTGACTTGACCTTTACCTAGCTTGCTGTCCCTGTTGTTAAGGAGTGTTATTTGCATATTAATGTTACTGCTACTAATGTTGCTTCATATTTTCAGGTTTATCAAAGTGAAGAAAAAGACTTCCATCAACTACACGACATGTTAATTAGAAAACAGACGAATAAGTGCAATATTTTACCAGGGCAGCCAAATTACGGTAAGATTACTCTATATAAAATTGAAATCACATCTCTAATTGCATTGGTTTAGCAAATGAAATGTCCTGTCACTTTCTCGCAAATATTGGCAGCAATAAGAATGAAAGTGACAAACGTGACAGTCAATGATGTAAAGTAATAGATTGATAAAGCGCCTCTAAAAACGTGCCAAAAAATGAATTGCGCATGTGTGAGTGATTGTCTATGTATGCGTTGACATCTGCTGTCATTTAGCACAATAGTGTTGGTACTTTCCATAATAATCTAACAGATTATCGAAATCACGAACAACAAATGAATAAAGGTATACTCGTATTCTTGAAAATAAAAGGCTGAGGTTCTTTATTATTTATTAGGTTTACTCGTTACATTGTTTATGATATCTAAACATCAACTACGAGATGAAATAATATAAACACCATCAATTATTATCCTTTTTTTAGGACTGGGTTAAATAGTATTTTGTTGGCCCGTACTCTGTAGATTTAAATTGATTTTCTTGTTTCGGCCTAGGCATATAGTCTTTGTTAACATAAGAACACGGTGGTCTTGGTATCCTACAAAATAAAGAAATTTTAATTATCTGCTTTTTCAAACAAGTACGGTAGTGGTCATTATGATCGCTAAATTGCTCAAAAATGGCGCCAAGTATTGATTGTTATTGTTTGGTAGTTTTATTAGGCTTCTAGTCTGGGCCATGACTTCAGCTGTTAAAAAAATATCGATTACGTATATCGATATGTGTCATTCTTCATTTTGTACATCCCTATCGTAAGTGAATCAATTCAGTTTTTACACAAAATATTTTTCAATTCTTATTTAATTTCTGAAACAATGACTTATGCAGCATGAGGAACTAATATAATGATATCTGAAATGAATTAATTGAACTGGGTAGTGAAAATAATTGCTCAAAACATAGTTTGAAAAAACCTGTGAAACTTTTGCATTTCTGGATCATTTCTATGATTCGTTTTATATTTGGGCACGCAACAAACCACTATTTTATTTTTATAAAGCTTCATCCACTTTTATCGCCCACTTTACATAAATTTTGAAAACTAAAATTTCCCGCTTTTGGCAGTGGTGTAGTTTTCGGTTTGATTTCGGTAACAAATCTTGGGCATATCTCTGTCTCTTTTCCTCTTGTGTGATGTCCATATATGCAATAGTTTCTCTTTTCCTCACTTGATCACTCTATAAGTGTTGAAAACACGCTCTGGAAGCTCTATGGTGACAGTTGTTAAAATAATGCTGTACAGTTTTTTGAGTTTTTTTATGAATAACGTCACGTCTAAAATACCAATACAAATTATGTGCCCGTATAAATATAAATTCAATTCATATTTATTCATATTATCATAAAATATTTAATGATTTATTTTCCAGGCATTGTGGTAGCTCTTCGACTCCTAACCCACGCAGGCAGTATATCAGAAGCAGTTTCGTCCGGAGCCACCATCACTGCCAAACGGGGTTTCCCCGACGTCATAATGCCAGGGGACGTCCGGAATGACCTCTATTTGACCTTGGAAAGGGCGGAGTTTGAAAGAGGAGGAAAGAGCACTGCCAAAAACGTTCTGGCGACTGTTAGCGTTCACGATAACACGGGTCAAGTTATTAGTGTAAGTACAATAAACTAGAGTCTGACTGCTAGCCATGGAAGCAATGTTTTAACAGTGATAGTACACAAAAAGACTTTTGGTCATTTATGGCATCAGGCGGGAACGTCATAAATGACCAATTAATGTCTTTTTCTGGTTTTCAGATCTTTAGTAAAGATACTGCATGGAAAATGCTAAAACAAAATAACATAGTGATAGTTTTGTTATGTTACATTTATATTGCTGTATTGTTTATCCAAATATTTTCATTAAGCGTTTGGGAACATGCCAACACACAAAAGTATTTTTCTATCATGTCATCACTAAGTTTTTTATGCTGCTCCTGATTCGTTGTTATGACTGCCATCTAGCGATAGCAAGTGGGATAAACTCTTTGGTATTGGAGTCCGATGATGGTCTAAGCTGTCCCAGAAACATGATTATTATTTATTGCAGGAGTGTGTTTGGGGTGCGAGCGGTACCGGATGCACGTCATACGAGTCGCTGGTCCTATACCACAACAACAGTCCGTCGTGGGGCGAACAGCTGAGGCTCACAGTGCCGTTGGAGACGTTCACGCATGCGCACGTTAGGATGGAGTTCAGGCATTGTTCAAGTACGTAAAGTCCTTACTAAGGGCGCGGTCCGATTTGAGTCAAAAGTGATAATATCGCGCTCACACGCGTCCCGAATTGATAAATGAGTTGATGTATGAGCGTGAGCGATGTGAGCGCGCTATTATTACTTTTGACTCAAATCGGACCGCAATGTAAATATCTGAAAACCAGACAAAGACATTAGGTCATTTTGGCATCAGGCAGGAATCGAAGTAAAGTCCTGCCTAGAATGCTAAATGTTGTTGATTCTTTCACCACTTAGGACCAACATTTGTGATTTTTCTGGTCAGTAACATCTAGTGTTACTTATAGTCATTTATAGTAGTTATAGTGTTACATACGTCGATAGAATAATTTGTATAAAATGTTAGTAATAATTCACAATCTACCTGAAGCTAAACCGAGCTTTGTATTATGGACGTCTGGTATGATAAACATACTCTAAACTCAAACTCAAAGGGCATTTGAATCATGTAAACTTTTACAAATGTGCATGAAAAGTCAGTAAATAATTTAAAGTAAAACGATGTGGTAAAAACCACATTAAATGTCTACTACTAAGATACGTAATGTGAAACCTATGAAGTAATTAAAGATTTTGTGCGAGCATTTTGTTTCTATTCTGCTTCCGCCGCGGCCCTCTTATGTGATTTTGGCATCAGTTTAGAGTATTGTTTATTAAAGGAAGAAATATCAAATAACTATCTTCACTAATTTTTCGTTAGCACGCGACAAAAACGAGCGTAAACTATTCGGGTTTGCGTTCGCTCGTCTGATGGAGGCGAGTGGCGCCACGCTGCGGGACGGCGCGCACGAACTCTACGTCTACAAATGCGACGACCCGACCAAGTAAGTGGCTGTTCATATCTCACTTCTTCGTAAAATAGTAGCACTGAGGTTTAACACCTTTAGGTGAAATGTGATCTTCTGAATGTTCCGTTCACTATGCCGGCAACTAGCAATCAGTGTCCCTCTGACTACTCTGTTCGGCATATAGCCGTAAGAGAAAGTCGTGCGTTTCAAATGTACGAAGATAGATAGATATTCTTTATTGTACACCAAAACAACAGAAATCAAAATCAAAGAAACACAGATTAACGATAATGTACAATTTGGGCGGCTTTATCGCTAAAAAGCGATCTCTTCCAAACAACTCACAAGGAGATGTGTAAACCTGTGTTTCAACAAACAATCAGATATCTGTAAGTGAAAATACAGGTCAGATGTCTAAATGTCTATATGTTCTTAGTTGTTTGATTTAAATGACGCTTACTTCTGGTGGAAAAAAGGCTCGGACCCACTAAAGCTCAAAGCTTAATCAAGGTTAAGTTGAATTTTCTCTGCTGTCATCTATTTGCGGAACGCGGTATATCGTCGGCAAATAGTTATAACAAAAACTCATGTACAGTCAACGGCTCACTAGGCTACCTATTTCTGCTTTTAATTTTGCTCTTGTGTCTTGTATTTTCTAGATTAGCAACAGCAAGCTACTTATCGCTGCCGTCGTACGCAAACGACACTGCCAAACTGGCGCCGGTGAACGGCGTCCTGCCATCATTCCAAAGAAGTTCCAAAGAAAATTGTACTATTAGCACGTTATTATGCTCAACCAAATTAACACAAAACGGTAAGTCAACGCGTTTTACAAGAACGTGAATGGTACTTGCAATGTCTCTTTGATTTTTATAACCTACAGTATGTGTTTGTGCAAGGTATAAAATAATTTATTTTCATTTGATTCTTGTGACTAATTTCACCATTTTGAGGATCACTCGTGTTTAACAACTATACACACATATTTCACTAAATCACTAGTTTGCAATTATCTCAGCTTCAATACCTTATTACTTCATGGTCTTGCGATAAGACTGGTGGCTTTTTGAGGTTAATTTCAGAACCTAACCTAAGAATAATTTTCAGAGGATCTCCTAGCGCTCCTTCAATGGCGCGCACACCCTGAGAAAGTACAAGAAACACTACTCCGCGTCCTGAGGCTCGGCGATGGACTGAGCTGCGAAGAGCTCATCAAGTTCCTACGAGATGTACTTGACGCGCTTTTCGCGTTGTTCTCTACTGAAGATGGAAACAGGTATGTTAAGATTATAACAACATTGTTAAGACTGGCACCAAGCCACAGATTGCTCTCTAGACCTTAAGTAGGAGCTATTTCAAGATATATGTCAGACACATTTGTCGCTAAATGTAACATGTGGTTCAAATGACATTAGAACATAAATATAAATGTAGGTACGTATAATACGATTCAAACTTATTGGCGGCTGTGAACATCGCGCGAGTCGATGCGCAGAACACAAATTAAGGTGTCAACGGGTTGCGGGGTGAGGTCAATCTCGCAGCTAACTTCTGAGCTGCCATTATGTTTGAATCGTATTAAAACAGGAATCTCACCCGCAATACGTAGGTATAACAACCTGCACAATGAACAAGACAACTTAGCACTTACCAATTGATAATTTTTAATAATTTTATTTTCACAGTACACCACATTCAGGCACCGTGTTCTTGGTGCTGGTTTCGATATGCAGTCTCTTAGACGAGAGTCGCTTTCAACATTTTAGACCTGTGTTGGATGTTTACATAGAAGAACATTTCTCTGCTGCGCTGGTTTACAAGTAAGTTTTGCGTTGAATTTAAATGAGTAATAAACCAAAATATTTTTCTGGACTTTTTCTGGTTTTCGGATCTTTAGTAAAGATACTGCATGGAAAATGCTAAAAAATAATAATAACAGAGTAATAAACCGCCAAAAAACACTCGCCATTGGCGGCCGATTTGTAAGGTGTCGTAGCTAGGAAGTTGGCTACTACACCAGAGGTTGCAGATACGATACCCGCCTAGTTCAAACATTTTTGTGTATGTAATGTCCGCTTTTATGGCTAGCGTCTGCTAAGATATTATTAAAATAATTAATGTTCAGATATTAATGGTAACTTGTGTTGAATGGAACTTATTGACATTTGAAGCTATTCAGATGTATTCAGTCACCTTTGCGGCTTCAAAATAGCTGATGGCAACTGTACAAGCTTTTGCTCAGATTAGGGCTAGACGGTGCTGTACTCGTATGGATTAATTTCGAATGATTTTTGAACAACCTCCCATCAATCTATACGCCGCTCCGAATTGACAAGTAATCGGAGATGATCTTATTAAGTCGCCTAATTTGTGCCTATATTTTTAAATGTTTTTGTATTGTATCCGTAGCAGTATTTAAGCTGTAAATCAAACCAAACCAAACCAAAACCCCTCCCACTTCCACAGAGGTCTCCTCTCCTCCGTGCAACATTGCGCGGAGTGGGCGGCAGGCGCGGAGGGTCAGGAACCGATCCGCAAGTGCCTCCGCTCGCTTGGAGCTGTGTTCCGCTTGGCCGTCCGCTCCAGGCGCCTGTTTGCAAGGGCCACGGGTGGGCAATATGAGGATAGCTTCAGGTAAGAGTCAAAACTAACAAGAATTATAAAATTGCGTATTCTAGCTTGATTTGAGTGAATAGTGCGAGTTGCATAGACCTAACGCGTTGGAAAAATAAACCTGGATTTCCATGGAAAAAAATGGTTACGTTAAACTTAACCCACCATCAGAGGCCGCGACCACGATTCCATACAAATCCATCTTTTGTTCCTCGACACGTTTGATCGAGTTAACTCGCACTAGGCCCTCTGAGTGGCGACAAGTTATTTTATGCAAAGTTTTGAGTGGTTTTCGTACATGAATGGTTTTAGGCTTTTAGGACGTATGATTTTGGCTTTGAACAATAATAATTAAGACATTTGGTGTCATGAGCGTACCTATTTTTTTTTTAAGAACTGCGTCAGTAATGTTTTTCAATATTGTTTTGTTTACAAAATTGCAGAAGAGATGTAAGAGCGGCGTTGCACGCTTTGAAGGCGTTGGCCCAACATCCGCATAGGGAACATCTTGCTCCGGCACAGGTAAGTTCAGCTTTTGCCACACATTTTGTTGTTCGAAGAACGCCCTAAAAAATTACATCGGGAGGCCTATTTAAAATAGGTCAAAAAAAGACATGCCTACAAGCCTTGCCTCATCTTTGGTCGCTACCTTAGGATCGAGATCTGCCCTGCTCGGCCCGATTTGAGATTGTTGAGTTTCATCGCCGATTATTTGCTATGAGCGTGCTGACAAAATACCTGACATTGTTTGTAGTTCGTTTGTTATTTTGAAGGTTTTCTCGCTAGTTGCTATTAGTAAGTTAGTTAGTTCATTGAAAAGATTTCAGTTGAGAAAGGATACTTATTTCTCAAAGGTAAACTTTATGGTTATAAAATAATCACAAAACCGCTTTTACGCAGCACATTGAATTTGACAAGCTGCTCACAGCGATTTCGTGTAGGAACAAAATCATCAGAAGTGTAATACGGTGACGTCAGCTATTAGCGTGCTCAACCGAATTCGGGACAAGTCTTAAAACTTATTCTATCACACAAATTGAACCGCAGACTTACAGTTATGTAATTTACCAATAGTTACCCTGCTCCAGTCATGTTCACCGTATCCTATAATAGGGATCTCACTCGCAGGTGGCTCTAATGACATCCTGGGCCAGCGTAGCCAAGGAAGTAGCGTCAGCCCTCGGGCCGGTGGAGGCGGCGCGAGTGACGGCGGCCATGTTGGACGCGCCGGCAGCCAGTGCGCCGCCAGCACTAGCCAAGGCGCGCCTAGCCGCCGCACAGGAAGTACTGCAGGGGCCGCTCGGGCAGGAGCCGGGTGAGTGAGACACTACACGTAGAGCGGGACAGCATGCTCCAGCTAGAACACTTGTAGCATCAGCGCTAGGGCCGGTGGAGGCGGCACGAGTGACGGCGGCCATGTTGGACGCTCCGGCAGCCAGTGCGCCGCCAGCATTAGCCAAGGCACGCCTCGCAGCCGCACAGGAAGTACTGCAGGGGCCGCTCGGGCAGGAGCCGGGTGAGTGAGACGCACTACATGTAGAGCGAGACAGCATGCTCCAGCTAGAACACTTGTAGCATCAGCGCTCGGGCCGGTGGAGGCGGCGCGAGTGACGGCGGCCATGTTGGACGCGCCGGCAGCCAGTGCGCCGCCAGCACTAGCCAAGGCGCGCCTAGCCGCCGCACAGGAAGTACTGCAGGGGCCGCTCGGGCAGGAGCCGGGTGAGTGAGACACTACACGTAGAGCGGGACAGCATGCTCCAGCTAGAACACTTGTAGCATCAGCGCTAGGGCCGGTGGAGGCGGCACGAGTGACGGCGGCCATGTTGGACGCTCCGGCAGCCAGTGCGCCGCCAGCATTAGCCAAGGCACGCCTCGCAGCCGCACAGGAAGTACTGCAGGGGCCGCTCGGGCAGGAGCCGGGTGAGTGAGACGCACTATAAGTAGAGCGGGACAGCATGCTCCGGCTGCAGGGGCCGCTCGGGCAGGAGCCCGGTGAGTGAGACGCACTATAAGTAGAGCGGGACAGCATGCTCCGGCTGCAGGGGCCGCCCGGGCAGGAGCCGGGTGAGTGAGACGCACTACACGTAGAGCGGGACAGCATGCGCTCATGCGCTCGCTAGAACACTTGTAGCATCAGCACTCGGGCCGGTGGAGGCGGCGCGAGTGACGGCGGCCATGTTGGACGCGCCGGCAGCCAGTGCGCCGCCAGCACTAGCCAAGGCGCGCCTAGCCGCCGCACAGGAAGTACTGCAGGGGCCGCTCGGGCAGGAGCCGGGTGAGTGAGACACTACACGTAGAGCGGGACAGCATGCTCCAGCTAGAACACTTGTAGCATCAGCGCTAGGGCCGGTGGAGGCGGCACGAGTGACGGCGGCCATGTTGGACGCTCCGGCAGCCAGTGCGCCGCCAGCATTAGCCAAGGCACGCCTCGCAGCCGCACAGGAAGTACTGCAGGGGCCGCTCGGGCAGGAGCCGGGTGAGTGAGACGCACTATAAGTAGAGCGGGACAGCATGCTCCGGCTGCAGGGGCCGCTCGGGCAGGAGCCCGGTGAGTGAGACGCACTATAAGTAGAGCGGGACAGCATGCTCCGGCTGCAGGGGCCGCCCGGGCAGGAGCCGGGTGAGTGAGACGCACTACACGTAGAGCGGGACAGCATGCGCTCATGCGCTCGCTAGAACACTTGTAGCGGCGGCTGCAGGGGCCGGGTGAGTGAGACACACTATAAGTAGAGCGGGACAGCATGCGCTCGCTAGAACACTTGTAGCGGCGGCTGCAGGGGCCGGGTGAGTGAGACGCACTATAAGTAGAGCGGGACAGCATGCGCTCGCTAGAACACTTGTAGCGGCTGCAGGGGCCGCTCGGGCAGGAGCCGGGTGAGTGAGACACACTATAAGTAGAGCGGGACAGCATGCTCCGGCTGCAGGGGCCGCCCGGGCAGGAGCCGGGTGAGTGAGACGCACTACACGTAGAGCGGGACAGCATGCGCTCATGCGCTCGCTAGAACACTTGTAGCGGCGGCTGCAGGAGCCGCTCGGGCAGGAGCCGGGTGAGTGAGACACACTATAAGTAGAGCGGGACAGCATGCTCCGGCTGCAGGGGCCGCTCGGGCAGGAACCCGGTGAGTGAGACACACTATAAGTAGAGCGGGACAGCATGCTCCGGCTGCAGGGGCCGCTCGGGCAGGAACCCGGTGAGTGAGACACACTATAAGTAGAGCGGGACAGCATGCTCCGGCTGCAGGGGCCGCTCGGGCAGGAGCCGGGTGAGTGAGACGCACTACACGTAGAGCGGGACAGCATGCGCTCATGCGCTCGCTAGAACACTTGTAGCGGCGGCTGCAGGGGCCGCTCGGGCAGGAGCCGGGTGAGTGAGACACACTATAAGTAGAGCGGGACAGCATGCTCCGGCTGCAGGGGCCGCTCGGGCAGGAACCCGGTGAGTGAGACACACTATAAGTAGAGCGGGACAGCATGCTCCGGCTGCAGGGGCCGCTCGGGCAGGAGCCGGGTGAGTGAGACGCACTATAAGTAGAGCGAGACAGCATGCGCTCGCTAGAACACTTGTAGCGGCGGCTGCAGGGGCCGGGTGAGTGAGACGCACTATAAGTAGAGCGGGACAGCATGCGCTCGCTAGAACACTTGTAGCGGCGGCTGCAGGGGCCGGGTGAGTGAGACACACTATACGTAGAGCGAGACAGCATGCGCTCGCTAGAACACTTGTAGCGGCGGCTGCAGGGGCCGGGTGAGTGAGACGCACTATAAGTAGAGCGGGACAGCATGCGCTCGCTAGAACACTTGTAGCGGCGGCTGCAGGGGCCGGGTGAGTGAGACACACTATAAGTAGAGCGAGACAGCATGCGCTCGCTAGAACACTTGTAGCATCAGCCCTAGGGCCGGTGGAGGCGGCGCGAGTGACGGCGGCCATGTTGGACGCGCCGGCAGCCAGTGCGCCGCCAGCACTAGCCAAGGCGCGCCTAGCCGCCGCACAGGAAGTACTGCAGGGGCCGCTCGGGCAGGAGCCGGGTGAGTGAGACGCACTATAAGTAGAGCGGGACAGCATGCTCCGGCTAGAACACTTGTAGCATCAGCGCTCGGGCCGGTGGAGGCGGCGCGAGTGACGGCGGCCATGTTGGACGCGCCGGCAGCCAGTGCGCCGCCAGCACTAGCCAAGGCGCGCCTAGCCGCCGCACAGGAAGTACTGCAGGGGCCGCTCGGGCAGGAGCCGGGTGAGTGAGACGCACTATAAGTAGAGCGGGACAGCATGCTCCGGCTGCAGGGGCCGCTCGGGCAGGAGCCGGGTGAGTGAGACACACTACAGTCAGAGCGGGACAGCATGCGCTCGCTAGAACACTTGTAGCGGCGGCTGCAGGGGCCGGGTGAGTGAGACGCACTATAAGTAGAGCGGGACAGCATGCGCTCACTAGAACACTTGTAGCATCAGCACTCGGGCCGGTGGAGGCGGCGCGAGTGACGGCGGCCATGTTGGACGCGCCGGCAGCCAGTGCGCCGCCAGCACTAGCCAAGGCGCGCCTAGCCGCCGCACAGGAAGTACTGCAGGGGCCGCTCGGGCAGGAGCCGGGTGAGTGAGACACTACACGTAGAGCGGGATGGCATGCTCCGGCTGCAGGGGCCGCTCGGGCAGGAGCCGGGTGAGTGAGACACTACACGTAGAGCGGGATGGCATGCTCCGGCTGCAGGGGCCGCTCGGGCAGGAGCCGGGTGAGTGAGACACTACACGTAGAGCGGGATGGCATGCTCCGGCTGCAGGGGCCGCTCGGGCAGGAACCCGGTGAGTGAGACACACTATAAGTAGAGCGGGACAGCATGCTCCGGCTGCAGGAGCCGCTCGGGCAGGAGCCGGGTGAGTGAGACGCACTACATGTAGAGCGGGACAGCATGCGCTCACTAGAACACTTGTAGCATCAGCCAGTGCGCCGCCAGCACTAGCCAAGGCGCGCCTCGCAGCCGCACAGGAAGTACTGCAGGGGCCGCTCGGGCAGGAGCCGGGTGAGTGAGACACACTATAAGTAGAGCGGGACAGCATGCTCCGGCTGCAGGAGCCGCTCGGGCAGGAGCCGGGTGAGTGAGACGCACTACATGTAGAGCGGGACAGCATGCGCTCACTAGAACACTTGTAGCATCAGCCAGTGCGCCGCCAGCACTAGCCAAGGCGCGCCTCGCAGCCGCACAGGAAGTACTGCAGGGGCCGCTCGGGCAGGAGCCGGGTGAGTGAGACGCACTATAAGTAGAGCGGGACAGCATGCTCCGGCTGCAGGGGCCGCTCGGGCAGGAGCCGGGTGAGTGAGACGCACTACATGTAGAGCGGGACAGCATGCTCCGGCTGCAGGAGCCGCTCGGGCAGGAGCCGGGTGAGTGAGACGCACTACATGTAGAGCGGGACAGCATGCGCTCACTAGAACACTTGTAGCATCAGCCAGTGCGCCGCCAGCACTAGCCAAGGCGCGCCTCGCAGCCGCACAGGAAGTACTGCAGGGGCCGCTCGGGCAGGAGCCGGGTGAGTGAGACACACTATAAGTAGAGCGGGACAGCATGCTCCGGCTGCAGGGGCCGCTCGGGCAGGAACCCGGTGAGTGAGACACACTACATGTAGAGCGGGACAGCATGCGCTCGCTAGAACACAAATTTTATAGTCAGTGCTATCACCGACGTAGTGCATTGCCAGTTTACCACAATACTCTGTTGTGTGTTATTTGGCATCATATTCGTTCATCATATTTTTACCCGTTCATCGCAAGTCCTATTCCAAACAAACAAACAAACAAACAAACAAAAACATTTATTTGCGAAGAATACAGTTGAACCTTAAGATGTTCAAGTAATTACTAGACATATCCAGAGCTTGTCGCTCTCAGTACAAATTTCAGAAGATGTTTTTTTTATTAAAAATGGGTTTGCGTTTGACCTCAGTCTCGCCTGATGGTAATCGATGAGGAGTTCGAAGGTGTAACACGCTTAAGGGAATAGTACGATGTCGTAAAAATACTAACAAATGTATTTCCGCCTATACAGAAGCACGCAACATAGTCCTGACCACGGCCTGCCATCACTTACGAGTCCACCTGTTACGTCGCGACGAGCTGGCGCAGTGCGCCGCCATGCTCGAGGAGCTGGTCGCGCTACTGTGGAGGAAGGAGGACCCGGACCAGTCAGAGGACGAGGTAGTGCATAAACATAACATACCCTCACGACCATATCCCTAATGGGTTAGTCAGAGGCGCACTAATTGTTGCCGTAATGGTGAACGGAACATTCAGGAGTTCACATTTCGCTGAGGGAATTTGAACCCAACGTGGCAAGTGGCGAGCCTACCGCCGTTATCCGGGTTGCTTGGGTTTTATATCGGTGTTTTCCATCACCGGAGAGTTAGCCGCCAATTTTACAGTGAACACAAAGTAGGTGTGTTCCGGCCGGATTTGATCTCGGGACCATCGGGCTCCGAGCCAGAGTGTTTCACCACTAGGCCACGACGCTCTCAGGTAATGCATAGGTTATTTCATTTTACCATTAGGGAAAACGCATTGTCATCTGACTAAAGATAGGAAAACCCGAAAAAGCACACAACATAGTCCTGAGGCCCTATAACAATCTCTTATAACCTGTCAGTTTTAGTCACAAGCTCAGCTTTTGTGCTGCATATTTACCGTCACTAGTCGTATTTTGTGAGGTAAATAGTGTCAAAAAAAACCTTGATTTTTCTTCATTGCTGTAGTAACATGTTTCAGTCAAATTTCAATGAATGAAAAGACGTAAACTGAGCTAAAACTGAGCTGTAAAAAGATCGTAATAAGGCCCTTGAACAAGGCCTGCCACCACTTACGAGTCCACCTGTTACGTCGCGACGAGCTGGCGCAGTGCGCCGCCATGCTCGAGGAGCTGGTCGCGTTGCTGTGGAGGAAGGAGGACCCGGACCAGTCAGAGGACGAGGATTACCTCGGACTGGAGCAACGCATTAGCGTTGCTCCAGTTGGTCAATGATTTGAAACTTTTGAGCATTTGATGTAAACGCATCCATACGTCCTCCACTCTGGGCTGCATTGTCCCGATTTTTTTAAATGGTTTACAAAACGGAATTTTCCATTTTCACTATAAGTGTAAATTATAGCTAAGTAACTCGTACACAATTATTTTATACACTTCTGGATGTAAACACCGCAACAAAAGTTTTGAAAAAATAAATAAATTTTAATCGGGCTTTCTCACTGTACCTAACGACAAGGAAAGGCTCCGCTCTTGCAAACCTGCCCATTTACTCCATTGTTTAAATTTATGTCTCGCAAATCGCACGAGAGACAACAGAGTGTGGTCACGGATTTTATTTTTAAGCTAAGTCAAGAATTAAGAAACCAGTGAGGGTCTTTTACAATTAGGTATAATCAGGTATTTGAATTCACATTGTGGATATGTACATCCAATGAGCCACTGGACTAATAATAATAATAAATTCATTTATTCAGACAACTTTTTGATCCATAATTTGTTAGTAACAAAGGCCTTATTCTAATGTTAGTAAATGATAAATTAAATTAAGTTGACCTACATACACAGATCGCTCGCATATCGAGATCGCTCTTGGGCGGCTTAAAAATGGAAAAGCCCCTGGAGAGGACGGCGTAACAACAGAGCTGTTAAAAGCAGGAGGCAGACCCGTACTCAGGGAGCTCCAAAAGCTTTTTAACGCTGTCCTCTTTGAAGGGAGAACTCCAGAGGCGTGGAGTAGGAGTGTGGTCGTCCTGTTCTTCAAAAAGGGAGACAAAACCCTACTGAAGAACTATCGACCCATTTCCCTTCTAAGCCACGTCTATAAGCTGTTCTCAAGAGTGATCACGAACCGTCTTGCGCGAAGACTCGACGAATTCCAACCACCGGAACAGGCTGGGTTTCGGAGCGGATACGGCACCATAGACCACATCCACACAGTGCGGCAGATTATACAGAAAACGGAAGAATATAATCAGCCCCTGTGCCTAGCATTTGTGGACTATGAGAAGGCCTTTGACTCGATTGAAATCTGGTCTGTTCTGGAGTCCCTGCAGCGATGCCAAGTAGATTGGCGATACATCCAAGTGATGAGATGCCTTTACGAAGCAGCCACTATGTCCGTCCAAATCCAGAATCATCAAACAAGTCCTATACCGTTGCATCGAGGTGTGAGACAGGGGGATGTTATCTCCCCGAAATTGTTCTCAAATGCAATGGAGGATATGTTCAAGACGCTGAACTGGAAAGGACGTGGCATCAGCATCAATGGCGAGTACATCTCTCACTTGCGATTTGCTGACGACATCGTCATCGTGGCAGAAACGCTGCAGGACCTACAACAGATGCTGAATGACCTGGCTGACTCTTCTGTGCGCATCGGTCTACGGATGAACTTGGACAAAACCAAGGTCATGTTCAATAAACATGTACTACCGGAACCGATTGCGATACACGGCGCCGTTCTCGAAGTTGTTCAAAAATATGTATACCTCGGGCAGACATTGCAGTTAGGTAGAAACAACTTCGAGGACGAGGTGAACAGAAGAATTCAGTTGGGTTGGGCAGCGTTTGGGAAGCTACGTCGAGTCTTCACATCGTCGATCCCACAGTGCCTAAAGACAAAAGTCTTCAATCAGTGCGTCCTACCCGTCATGACATACGGAGCCGAAACGTGGACACTAACGGCACGGCTGGTCCACAAATTTAAAGTCACTCAGCGGGCTATGGAGAGGGCTATGCTCGGCGTTTCTCTGCGAGATCAAATCAGAAATGAGGTGATACGGCAGAGAACCAAGGTTATCGACATAGCCCACCGGATTAGCAAGCTGAAGTGGCAGTGGGCTGGCCATGTTAGCCGTAGAACCGACAACCGTTGGAGTAAACGTGTTCTTGAGTGGAGACCGCGTCTCGGCAAGCGTAGTGTAGGACGTCCTCAGGCAAGGTGGAGTGATGATCTGCGCAGGATGGCTGGCAGGAGCTGGATGCGAGCAGCCGAAGATCGAGTACAGTGGCGTGCAAAAGGAGAGGCCTATGTTCAGCAGTGGACTACAACAGGCTGATGATGATGATACACAGTAATTAATTTGAATAATACATTCCTTCCATGTGTTCAATGTTTCGAAATCTTATTTCTAGTAAATAACTTTGAAATTAATTTGTTTTCTAGGACGAGCTGGATCCTGATGTTGATGTGCTGTGTCTTAACACACTCGACGTGCTTTTGGAGACTGTGCTGCATCTGATTGGGGGAAACTCACCACATTTAGTAAGTAACTTAAGAATAAACCTACCTGTTAAAAGTTGCTTTACTCACATTTACTCACCCTCTTACATGTCTTAAAAAAATTGTACGTATGATGTGATTTATATCTGAACTTGACACGTCACAAAATAATATATGTCACGTGTGTGTAGAAGTTAGTGCACAGCATGTGTTCAGATAATCCCCATGATGGCTACAGTTATATTATTATTGTAAAAAGTTTAGTTTTCAAAGGTTTTTGTCGTTAACGTTGTAGTTGAATTCATAAGAATCGCTGTTGTCATCAGTGCATGCACTTTGTCACCTATGATTACTACACTTGTTCACAATTTCAATGTTGAAATTCAGCAAATCATTGGTTTACCTTGTTGGTGATCCAAAAATAATTAATATTTACAATCAGTCCGCTAAAAATAATTACAATCAGTCCGCTACGCTGTTTGGGATTTATTCGTGGACTGCACTTTACATGGGTGGTTGTTAGGAGAGGCTGGTAAGGTCAGTCAAGACCAGTCTCAAGGTGACACTCAAGACCAAGGCCCCGAGTGATCAGACCTTACTGACATTACTAGCCGAGGTTAAGCACATGGTCAATTCTACACCGCTGACTTATGTGCCCCTACAAAACCAAGATGACTCTCCTTTGACACCAGAGGACTTTTTGATACCTAAAATTGACTTCTTTTATATCCTTGAGAAAATCTCTGTCGGAGAAAGTATGTTTACCGTGTCTCATCAACTCCTTGCAGGGTTCGATGGTAGCAGCACTACTAGGCTGCATGGAGCTGCTCCGCCCAGCTCACTACCAGCGCCTGTGGAGCCACCTGGCGCCGCACCCGCACGACCGCAAGCCGCTCAAGGACTTCCTCATGCGCGCCTTGCTGGTCTTCCGCCATCTCATAGAGCAGGATGTCAGTATTGTCTACGTGTCTCATACACATCTTACAGGGTTGGATGGTAGCAGTACTGTAAGAATGTATGGAGCTCATCGAGCAGGATGTGAGTATTGTCTACGTGTCTCATACACATCTTACAGGGTTCGATGGTAGCAGTACTGTAAGAATGTATGGAGCTCATCGAGCAGGATGTGAGTATTGTCTACGTGTCTCATACACATCTTACAGGGTTCGATGGTAGCAGTACTGTAAGAATGTATGGAGCTCATCGAGCAGGATGTGAGTATTGTCTACGTGTCTCATACACATCTTACAGGGTTCGATGGTAGCAGTACTGTAAGAATGTATGGAGCTCATCGAGCAGGATGTGAGTATTGTCTACGTGTCTCATACACATCTTACAGGGTTCGATGGTAGCAGTACTGTAAGAATGTATGGAGCTCATCGAGCAGGATGTGAGTATTGTCTGTGTCTCATACACATCTTACAGGGTTCGATGGTAGCAATACTGTTAGATATGGAACTACTCCGCCCAGCTCACTACCAGCGCCTGTGGAGCCACCTGGCGCCGCACCCGCACGACCGCAAGCCGCTCAAGGACTTCCTCATGCGCGCCTTGCTGGTCTTCCGGCATCTCATCGAGCAGGATGTGAGTATTGTCTGTGTCTCATACACATCTCACAGGGTTCGATGGTAGCGCCTTGCTGGTCTTCCGGCATCTCATCGAGCAGGATGTGAGTATTGTCTGTGTCTCATACACATCTCACAGGGTTCGATGGTAGCGCCTTGCTGGTCTTCCGGCATCTCATCGAGCAGGATGTGAGTATTGTCTGTGTCTCATACACATCTCACAGGGTTCGATGGTAGCGCCTTGCTGGTCTTCCGGCATCTCATCGAGCAGGATGTGAGTATTGTCTGTGTCTCATACACATCTCACAGGGTTCGATGGTAGCGCCTTGCTGGTCTTCCGGCATCTCATCGAGCAGGATGTGAGTATTGTCTGTGTCTCATACACATCTCACAGGGTTCGATGGTAGCGCCTTGCTGGTCTTCCGGCATCTCATCGAGCAGGATGTGAGTATTGTCTGTGTCTCATACACATCTCACAGGGTTCAATACTAGCAGTACTGTTAGACATGGAACTGCTCCGCCCAGCTCACTACCAGCGCCTGTGGAGCCACCTGGCGCCGCACCCGCACGACCGCAAGCCGCTTAAGGACTTCCTCATGCGCGCCTTGCTGGTCTTCCGGCATCTCATCGAGCAGGATGTGAGTATTGTCTGTGTCTCATACACATCTCACAGGGTTGGATGGTAGCAGTACTGTTAGAATGCATGGAGCTCATTGAGCAGGATGTGAGTATTGTCTACGTGTCTCATACACATCTTACAGGGTTGGATGGTAGCAGTACTGTTAGGCTGCATGGAGCTCATCGAGCAGGATGTGAGTATTGTCTGTATCTCATACACATGTCACAGGGTTCAATACTAGCAGTACTGTTAGCATGCATGGAACTGCTCCGTCCAGCTCACTACCAGCGCCTGTGGAGCCACCTGGCGCCGCACCCGCACGACCGCAAGCCGCTCAAGGACTTCCTAATGCGCGCCTTGCTGGTCTTCCGGCATCTCATCGAGCAGGATGTGAGTGTTGTCTGTATCTCATACACATCTTACAGGGTTCAATACTAGCAATACTGTTAGGCTGGATGGAGCTCATTGAGCAGGATGTGAGTATTGTCTACCGTGTCTCATACACATCCTACAGGGTTGGATGGTAGCAGTACTGTTAGACATGGTGGTTGCTCCGACCGATGTGAGTATTGTCTACCGTGTCTCATACACATCTCACAGGGTTCAATACTAGCAGTACTGTTAGACATGGAACTGCTCCGACCAGCTCACTACCAGCGCCTGTGGAGCCACCTGGCGCCGCACCCGCACGACCGCAAGCCGCTCAAGGACTTCCTGATGCGTGCCTTGCTGGTCTTCCGCCATCTCATCGAGCAGGATGTGAGTGTTGTCTGTGTCTCATACACATCTCACAGGGTTCGATGGTAGCGCCTTGCTGGTCTTCCGGCATCTCATCGAGCAGGATGTGAGTGTTGTCTGTGTCTCATACACATCTCACAGGGTTCGATGGTAGCGCCTTGCTGGTCTTCCGGCATCTCATCGAGCAGGATGTGAGTAGATAAGATAAGAAACACTTTATTGCACACAAACACAACAGGGAAATTAACAAAGAAGAAAAACCTTTAAGAGCCAATGTACAATTTAGGCAGTCTTATTGCTAAAAGCAATCTTTTCCAGACAACCCACAGGTAAAGGAAAGAACACAGAAACGGTAAGAAAGTGCACAAATATGACAGGATTGAAATGTGTTTTACTAAATAAATTACAGAAATACATGATATGAACTTATTCATAATATACATAGTAGTGATTAGTCAAGTCAAGACATTCAAAACAACATTTGAAATCTGCCGCCGTGTAATTTGTTGGAATGAGTGCCTAGTGCGACACTCCTCGTTGAAACGCATCGAGAAGGTCACCGCGGATTTGAAGAGCAATCGTGTTGACGCCTCTGCCTAGTGGCCTTATACCCATAAGGGACCGATTTTTGCTAAAAGCGAAACCTGCACTAGGCACTATAATACAACAACAAATAAAATATGTTTTTTATTATTGTTTTTAGCATTTTTCATGCAGTATCTTTACTTACTAAAGATCTGAAAACCAGAAAAAGACATTTGGTCATGTTGGCATCAGGCAGGACTTGAACCCGCATCTTTCGCAAAAGATGCGGCAAAAGATGCGAAAGATGCGGGTTCAAGTCCTGTCTTTTTCTGGTTTTCAGATCTTTAGTAAGTAACTAAAATATGGTTTTGAAAAGCTCCTTACATTTTTAGTTTATTCAATAACTTTTACAAAAACATTCGATTTAAAGTTGATATAAATGTTGAAGCTAATCGTCGCCGTCATCAGCTCCATGACGTCCACTGATGCTGATTGTAAAGGATGATATAATCAAACGGTGTTTATTTGAAAAAAGAACATCGTCTGATAGTCTTCGGACAGCAACAGAACGATTAACTAACTAAACTAAACGATTGCGTTTTTATTCAAGGTATTTCCTGCCGACTGGATGGTGCTCCGAGTGCAAAGCTGTAAAGTACTGCTATCAGCGCTACAAGATTTGGCCAAACCGTTATTGGAAAGATTCTTAGGCGAGGAACCACCTCAATTTGATTCTCAGGTTCGTAAATTTAATTTAATAGATAGTTCATGCTGCACCTGTTGACAAGTTAACGTATTTGGAAGATTCACACATACGATACAGATGCCATGTTTGATAATAAACAGTGTGCTAATGAGACAAGAAAAGAATGAAAAAGAAAGGTCTTGGTTGCAGGCGGGAATCGAACCCGCGTCTTCCGTAAACCGGGCGGAACTATTCGTAAGGAAAGGAAGGATCCTTTCCTTACGAATGCACAGACTGATATTTTGCAAAATCTTGCGCTACATGACTTTACACCGTCTGTTATCAATCTGTGACGTGATCTTTTTTGTTTACATTGGATCGATGCTTTTAATTGACAATATTGCCTGTAATGGTGGTAGAGTCGCTTTCTTCATTAAGATGTTTTGATTGTTTGTCTTGACGTGTCATAAGTGCTTGTTTTAAGCTTACATTAATAAATGTTTTTTTTTGCTTTACTTTAGATAATGAAATTAGTAACAAAAAACCGGCGTTTATTGAATGTTTTCTAAGCCTTACCGTGTGTAAATAAATAATACCTTGTGTTATTTTAAATACAGTTATGGTCGGGCTACATGGAGCTAGGCGTAGCCCTAGTAACGTGTCGCGCCTTGCAGCCGGAGCGCTGGGCCGGGCGCGGGCCCGACCGGCCGCGCATGCGCGCCGCCGCTGGTTTGCAAGTGCTCTCCGTCTGGACCCGCCTTGGTAACTAGCTTTTATATTCACGCACCTACATATTACACACATGCATTAATATAAACACTCACACACATACATACATACACACACGCACACATGAGTAGACACACCAACTTTCACTTACCACGATATGTACCCAATTAAGTAAAATGATATTAAAATGTTAAATAATAAATAAAAGCGTGTAATAAAACTTAAACTAAAATAAGATAGACTTTTTATTGTATAAATTTCGTAGACAAATATTGTAACATAACGTAGCTGGATGTAAAAATAAGCTAAGGAAGAGTGAGTTCTAGAGGAAGTCAATCCCGACTTTGTAAAAGCCGAAAGCTTTTATAGCTATCCTTTTCAGTAAAAAAAAATCCATTTTCAGCTTTTAAATACTGTTGAAAAACCCGTTCTAAAAGTTAATTCTGTCGTTTTTGGCAAATATTATAAAATCATCAAAAAATATTGGCAGTGAAGTGACTATAAACTGTCGGCGCCTCTCCCAATACTTCTGATTTATAACAGCAAATGCGATGAATCTACTAGATATATTGCGATTCCACCGTATAGATGAGTATCTCGCTATTCGCACCTGTACCTCGCATATGCTCCTAGATTCCCTCATGACCTGCCAATGTCAGTACCTAACCACTAATTATTCCTAGTTTGAGAAATTAGTAACTCTTACTTATTTTACTTGCTTTATTAGTGAGTCACTAATTTGTCAAACTAGGAACAATCGATTTCCTTGGTCTAAAAGCGCAATCAAAACTAACGTTATTGTTATTAATTTCATGTATTTTATTACGTGAGATATGATGCTTATTGTACCTAAAAACCCAAATAATAATTCCCCACAGGTCCAGCACAGTTACACCTAGTGCCAGGGGCAGTGGGGGCCTTGCTGGAGATCACCCTGGTGGGAGAACTGCGTCGGGCGGCCCTCGGGGCCCTCGTGTCTCTGATGGCGGCGGAGCGCGCGGCCACCGGCTCCGCTAGACGGACTGAGGCGGCCTTAGTTGATAAACTGGACTCGCTGGTGGCTGATAATAAGGCCGATGACCATTATAGACGTCTGTTTGATACTGTGTAAGTAAAATTCATCCTACTAATATTATACAGGCGAAAGTTTGTATGTGTGGATGTGCCGTGCTGTTCTTTCACGTAAAAACTACTGGATGGATTTTAATGAAACTTTACAATAATATAGCTTATGCATCTGAATAGCACATAGGCCACACAGGCCATACCATTTATAAAGATATATCACTTTTTTTTACCTAAGTCGACGCGGATGAAGTCGCGGGCGGACGCTAGTATTAAAAGATACATACTGCTTTTTAGGGGGAATTTAATACGGAGTGTACCCCAAAAACTGTTTCGATTTTGTTTTATTCTAAGTACTGATTAAATTGATACTTATTTGTAAATTATATTACATGCTACAATCTATCAGGGAGCATTTAAGTTCAGTGTAAGTATTTAAATGGTTACTAATTTAGTTATTGTATATAGGCAAAATTATAAAATAAAATATTTATAAGATTGATTTATAGTGATGCTTAGTCAACACTTCTCTGCTTATTTCTACTAGACAATTCATAAGTTAGCGAGGAACCAGAAAAACTAGTTTCTACTACAGACTACTATAAACGCTATCTGGAGGTTCGCACGCTTTTTAGCTACTGTCCTTGTATAAAAAAGACGTGCTAGTACGCTATGGTGATCATTGTCATCTCCCATTAACACCATAAGCCGACGCTGGGCCTTGGGATCCCTTTATGCACAGTACTTAAATGTTTGGGGTTGAGAACCATCACCCCATAGTCCGGCTAGTCAACCAAAAATAAAAAACTGCTTATTTGTGGTCATGTATTTCTTAAAGGTATGAAATGAAATGAAAATTCATTTAAATCTGACGCAAATACACAAGATGCCTGGTAGGTTGTAGTGTCACAGCAGCAAAGGTCTCTTCAAATCAGCAAATGCTGCGAAATGACGGTGGTCGTCAGTGAGCCGTAACGCTGGTTTTGGCCAATAGATCTAGCATGAACAGCTAACGTTTTCGTAATCGAAAAGTGAACGATATTTTTTTTTCCTTTGTGATTTAAAAAAAGTACAGTTTACTTTTCTATTACGACAACTTTAGCGGGTCGTGCTAGAGGTGCCCGTGGCGCAGTTGTGTCAGTGATCGGCGACGATCGCTGTTGTAAAGCAACACACGCCGGGTCCCGTGACCGGTGACCACCCCGACCGAAATTTAGAGATATATTTATCGGGCATCTCCGTGCTTCGGCAGGCACGTTAAGCAGTTGGTCCCGGCTGACGTCGCTAGATGTCAGTCGTTAAGCCTAGTCAGAGGCCTTAGGGCGGCTCACTTACCTTAAAATCCCTCCAACAATACGCACTGAGCCCACAGTTCCAGCGGTGGGACGTATATAGGCCGTCTATGTATGTATGTAATGTAATATTGTTGTTCATCGGTGTAGTCTAATGGAGCGCGTATCGACGGAAGGCTGGCGCGAGGCCGGAGCGGCCTTCGTGGGCTGCGTGACGCGCCTGCTCGAGCGGCTGCTGGACTACCGCGCCGTCATGCAGGGCGCTGAACATCGCGACAAACGGATGGCCGCTACTGTCAACTTGCTCGTAAATAATACTAATGTTTTAAAATTCTCAACGCTAATGACAAACTATAAACGTACCGAGTATAGATCGCTGCTTCAAAACGAAAGGGCTTTAAGTCAAAATTGACCGACAGCCGTTTTGCTCGGAACTTAGACTTGGCAAGAATGGTAAATGATGTCTCCGAGGAATATGAAAATCTGGGTGGTTTTGTCCACATTTTTATTTCGATATTTTTATCTTTGTTACATAAGAATTAGAAAAATGCGCCCTCTGTTTAAATGCACGTCTACAAACGAGCGTTTACATCTATTCGAACGCGCAGTCGCTTCGGAGTAAACGCGATACAGGAACCGCTACAAACCCGCATTTGTATCGCTGCCAAAAGTTGCAATGTGTTAGAGATGTAAGAGTGCAAATATGCAAAAACTGTGCAACTGATTAGTTTCCTTGATACCTCTAAATATGTTTCGTAAACTCTATTTTCAGAACTTCTACAAGAATGAGATAGATCGCAAAGAGATGTATCTGCGGTATGTCTACAAACTGCACGATCTGCATATCGCATCGGATAATTTTGTGGAAGCCGGCTGTACCCTCTTGGTAAGCTAATTGAATACTTATACAGAAAAGTGAAGCTTTTCATAAAATGTTTTTAAATGCAATAAATGGTCTACTTTATGATAGTAATTGTAATAAATGTATTCCAATGTTCCAGTTATACGCAGAAACTCTCAGCTGGGATAGTGACCAGACTGGTGTAGACTCTGAATTCCCAGAAACACCGGAATGGAAACGTAAAGAAGCTTTATACAATCAAGTTTTACAATATTTCGATCGTGGGAAGGTAATTTTACCAAATTACTTGTTTTAATTTATTTAATTTCCTTGTGTTTCAGCTCTTTAAAGTTTGCAATGGCATGAGAAACATTAAGTGTACTTATGTAATATCCCCTAATGTCACGTCATTGAATTACATAACGATTTTTAGTAAGGGTGTGAAGTAAATAGTATTCTAAGTAAAAGAGCGATAGTAAATAGCTCTCGAAATATTCTTATTCCCCCATTGTCATATCGAGTATCGAACCTAGGTCAAAACTTTCGTAGTGTCTAAGGATTGACAGCTCTTACTTTCCATTTTACGAGATAATGTGTACCTATCTAAAAACAGCATGTTATATTACAGTGCTGGGAGAAAGGCTTGCCCCTTTTACGTGAACTTGCGACCCTGTACGAGGTGAAACTGTGCGACTACGCCCGTCTCGCTCACTGCTTGAGAACACACGCAACCTTCCTAGACTCTGTGCTGGAGCAGTTGAGGCCTGAACCTGAGTACTTCAGAGTTGGATTTTATGGAAAGGGATGTCCGTTGTTTGTAAGAGTAAGTCACAAATTTTTCTTGATAGTCGAAATGCTTTTTTGGTCATTGTTGCACATATCCAACTGATCACAAATTAAATTAGCTCTTGGTAAGTATGCAAGCTAAAAACATTTTCATCCTCTGTGTAGGTAGCTAAACAAACAAACCACATTCTGCCATAAAATAGGTACAAACAATCTCTTCATCGTTGCCTCTTGTTCAGTCACTGGTTTAATGACCGTCTACACTATCCACTGTTCATTTTCAAAAACTCAACCACAGAAAAGAAAACAGTGTAAGAAATTTATTGGTTCACTCACTTTCTGGCACGTATTGTAGTGTCCCTAATCATGTCGGTGTTTGACGCCTAACACACGCTCTTTGCTCTTATTATGGTGAATGCCAGACTCTGGCAGAAGATAAGGAGCAGTGGAAGTTTAGTGGATTCTCCTGCCCAGAATCTTGAAGAGGAAAATTAAAATAATTTCAACTGTCCCATGAGTCACATATGACTCATGACAATGTATTTTCTATTGTTATGTTTCCTGGACGGTTAAGTTATTAATACTGTTTCACAGAACAAGCTGTTCGTATACCGCGGGCAGGACTACGAGCGCATCGGCGCGTTCACGCAGCGGCTGCAGTCAGAGTACGTGTCCGCGCACATACTCATGCGCAACACGCCGCCTGACGACTCCATCATCGCCGCTGACGGACAGTGTAAGTCACGTCATTTCAATATAGTTTACTTTCTAGATCCTAATTTTCTAACCTATCCTAGATTTTATATTAAAATTAGTTAGATAGGTTACTTGTGCTAAATAACGTGGTCAAATTACACCTGAGCAAAGCATTGACTGACATTTGACAGTTTGGGACGACTCTGCGCAACATGTATCTGTGTCGTTTACGCTCTAGTAAATGATCGTACTGTCTCGTCTAGACGTTATAACACGGTCAAATTGGCTACGTCGTACCCTGTGGACAATTTTTGACTTTGCGTCAATACTGACATAGCCTATCTTCGTCTTTTTTATTGTAAAATCATTGATCCTACCTAGCTGTTTTATATCTTAAAATATCGGGTTTATACTAAACGATTTGTTGCTTTTCACTTTTCGATGAATTTATAATTGTGACCACGAAGTGACGTTGTATGAGTGGGAAGTATTTTTATAAGCAGTCATGTACAGTCAACGGTACATCAGGCTACCCAGTTCCGTCTTATGTCTTGCTCTTGCCCAATTCTTCGCCATTTCTTCAAGAAAGATCAAGCAGGATTGGCAGGAAATGGGTAGCCTCTGTGCTGGTGATCGTACCTATACAGAGATCTGTACAGTATGACTGGCTTTAGGTTTCTTAGAGTTACGTTTCTTTAGTAATTTACTATCACCATGTTAACAATATTGCTGTCAAGCCAAATAAAATTGTACTTTCCAAAGATGGGACTAGAATTACGTTATATTTATTCGAGGTGAAATATTGTATTTTCCATTTTATAGTCTTCGGCTAAGTAAAATTTAGTACTTTTATCTGAAACACTAAAAGGCAAGTTCCTTACAGACATCCAGATTTGCAACGTGAAGCCAGTCGCCCGGCGGCGCGCGTGGCCCAACGGTGCGCCTGAACAGCTCAAGCGGTTCTATGCCACAAACGACGTCGATACCTTCCTCTGTGATCGGCCGTTGCACAAACCACCTATCGATAAGGACAACGAATTCAAGGTATGTCTACTGTTATGACGTGCTATTATTATACAGGGTACATTTTTTAATTGGCGCCCAAAACCGAAAAAATACTAAAGAGGCGTCGCCGATAGCCAAAGCTTTAATCAAAGCATTCGGTTTAAGAAAGGAAAAAAGCAACACTGCCTGTATTATTTTATTATGTTATTTGGAAATGTAACTTACAAATCGGTTGTGATGATTATTGTTTTTTTTTGTCTTTGTAAGAGATACTCGCAAAACTGACAAACCGTAAAAATCGAGAGTTCCACCTATAAACTTGCCTGTTACTTGTTGTAGAGCCTCTGGATCGAAAGAACTACATTAGTAACAGAAAATACTCTACCTGGGATATTAAGATGGTCTGAAGTAGTTTCAAGATCTGTCGAAGAAATTACACCTGTTGAGGTAAGTTCTACGAAATTCATTCAATTTTTGTATTAAATCAGACAGTTAAGTTAGTGGAAATGCTGGGTAAGGTATTTTGTAAAAGCAGGAAATAGACCTTATCTTTTGAAAAGCAGGAAGGAAAGTTAAACATAAGAAACAATTCAGTGTAAGAAAAACTGCAGAGACCCTGCTTAAGTCTGCAGTCAGTTAAAGCCGTATAAAATATCTGGCATTTTTTCAATGATTTTAAGTGAGTGATTCAAATCTTACTGTGTATAGTTTGCGTGTGAAACGATGGAAGCAACAGAACGCGAACTACGTAGTCTGATATCGCAGTACACCGCGGATCCGGCGAGGAACATCAATCCGTTCTCCATGAGGCTGCAAGGAACTATCGACGCTAACGTTCAAGTGAGTCATTTTGCCATCGATTTGTTGGAAATTTCAGTTATAAGTCATTCAGTTATAATTTGTGACTTAGTATGTAGACTGTTATTACTTGGTAAGTTTGTACTCCAGGCACTTTTGCCCAAACCAACACAGCTCAGTCTGCTTTTGTAGGCAGACTTCGCATCATCAGTTAGCCGACTGCCCAGTGTATTGGTGCGTTGACGCGCTTATAAGTTCGTAAAAGCTCGATACTTTGTCACCATACGCAAGTCCGTTTTTTCAAGTGTGAAACGTAGCGCGCGTGTAAGAGCGTATGCCGAATGTAAGTATGCGCTCAGAAAAATACGCTAATCTGAAATCGCCCTTTAAAGGATTTTGAGAGTAATTCATGACGTTACGCTAGACAGATAGCGCGCTTTCATAAATTCGGGACGCGTTTGAATCACTTGTGGTCCATTTCGGACCGAAACCTTAGATCAGGCTAAAATGCCTGTTTATAATAAGGTAACGGATAACGGCGGTAGGCTCGCCTCTTACCACGTTGGGTTCAAATTCCCTCGGTGAAATGTGGGCTTCTGAATGTTCCGTTCACCATGACGGCAACAATCAGTGTGCCTCTGACTAACCCATTAGGGATATGGTCGTGAGGGTTTGTTATGTTAGGTTATAACAAGGTCTCAGATATCTATAAAAATGGATTGCTGTTTCTTTAATCTCGCTAAAACTCGGGAATGGCTAGACCGATTTGGTTAATTTTTGGTTTTGAATTATTTGTAATGGTCGAGGGAAGGTTTAAAAGGTGAGTGAACATGAGAAAATGCTGGGAATATTGTGAAAACAACAATTTTAGTTTCTTCTTAGCAACTGTTTCTACCAGTCACGTGACACTGAATGTTTGACAACAGAACGAAGTCTGTTGGTGTTAAATATTAATTGTTTTACAGGGTGGCATAACCAAATACGAGCAGGCGTTCCTAACGGTCGAGTTCAGCCGCAACGCGACCCAACGCGAAGCGGCGTGTGCGGCGCAACTGCGGCGCCTCGTGGCGTCCCAGCTGGCCGTGGTGGACGCCGGGCTGGCGCTGCACGGCCGCCTCGCGCCCGAGGAGGTGAAGCCGCTGCACAGGTACACTGTACAGTACAGTAGCGCCACCAAGCGGCGTGTGCGGCGCAACTGCGGCGCCTCGTGGCGTCCCAGCTGGCCGTGGTGGACGCCGGGCTGGCGCTGCACGGCCGCCTCGCGCCCGAGGAGGTGAAGCCGCTGCACAGGTACACTGTACAGTACAGTAGCGCCACCAAGCGGCGTGTGCGGCGCAACTGCGGCGCCTCGTGGCGTCCCAGCTGGCCGTGGTGGACGCCGGGCTGGCGCTGCACGGCCGCCTCGCGCCCGAGGAGGTGAAGCCGCTGCACAGGTACACTGTACAGTACAGTAGCGCCACCAAGCGGCGTGTGCGGCGCAACTGCGGCGCCTCGTGGCGTCCCAGCTGGCCGTGGTGGACGCCGGGCTGGCGCTGCACGGCCGCCTCGCGCCCGAGGAGGTGAAGCCGCTGCACAGGTACACTGTACAGTACAGTAGCGCCACCAAGCGGCGTGTGCGGCGCAACTGCGGCATGTGTCAATGTGTCGTACAAATTGATTATACTCACCTACTATATGATTTAGCCATTAAAGTCTAATGGACAAATTGCTTCTTTAAAAAATCACGAGTTACAAGTATGGTCTGAGGAGCCACATATTAAATATATTAGAATCAGAATCAGAATCAGAAATATCTTTATTTAAATAGACCTGTTACAAGTGCTTTCAAATCGTCAAAAACTTAATCAAACAAACAAAAATACACTTAATAATAGACTTAAATACTATAATAGAAATAATAAATAAATACACAGTATACAAACATAATGTGACTCACTCATTAACTTTTTCAATATCAATATTACCGAGCTTAAATATTGTTTTTGGTTTACTCTCAAATGCTACTGAATCAAACCGAATTGTAATAAATATTAATCCATTATGTCCCTAGGTATGACGTGGCTCCTCAATTAAAACATTTAAACTGAGGAGCCACCTTTATGTTCATATAATTTTTGAAGGATTATACTACAAAATCGAGGATCGAACCTACATTATGTTTTAAGTTACTACTAAATGATATATTAAATTAATCATTATTCCAAAAATGGCTTATCCTTACGTACATCTTTTTATTTGTTTTACAGACGTCTAGTGGAGAGATTCAACCAACTCCGACAGAACTTGGGGCCAGGCTTAGCCCGAGCACGGCGACAGTTATCAGAAAGCATAGTCAAGTAAGAACAAAACGAATTATTCTTTTAAGATTTTTAAGTGTAGTGATTTTATTGACAATGATATTTAGAAAATGAAAGTGATCTTTGGATAAAATGCCGATCATAATATGGCAGTTGAAAAAATATCTGGTGCATTCGTGTTTATTAATTATAATATTTTCGATATAAATATTATAATAATTTATTAGTGACGAATTGTATATTTTCAGTACTCCACTGCCGCCCGTGCCGGCGCTGGATAAGCGTTCGCAGAGCATACAGCAAAGTGACAGCTACTACGAGGATTCACACCTTTACAACAAACCCATTGTAAGTGTTTGTGCACCAAATCAACAACAAAACGCCAATACAACACATTGTTTCATCTTATATTATTAGTTTACTAGATATCACCAAGGTGATCAAGCACTATAATGTACCACATATACAGCAAATGAACTTACTTAGGTACTTAGTTACTATTATTAGCGCTGACTGTCCAACTATACAAGATGGTGATCTAGTGCCCGCTTACATAAGTTTAAAGAAAAAAAGACACGTCAATATCCCAAATAGTTTATACTTCGGATAGTTAATTAAACATTTATTTCAGTACTCATTAGAAGACTCTTCGGACCAAAGCCTAATGTCAAGTAGCTTGCCAATGACGGACAACCGAGACTGCCCCGACGACAGCTCAATGATAAAGTCGGCGCCGCCTCTACCCACCAGGCCTAAATCTGGCGACCCTAGGAGTCCTACAAGACCGCCTTTGGAAAAATACCGGTATGGCACTCATGAGTTAAATCTAACTTAAGCACTCTGTAGCGGTTGTAAGCGGCTACACCTTATATGATATAGGGTTAGGGCGGGAGGTATGATAGTAAACACCGCGCTGTATGAATGCGTTTATTGCACTAATCACCTAAAGTTATTAATACTTACAAGTGACCTAAATTATGACGTATGGTCGTCATGTAATTACAAAATGCTTATGTACGGTTGACCTACTGTTGACCGTACATCTTGCCCACTTAAGAAAGAGAATAAAATACAATCTGAATGTGAACTAATATTAAAGTAATAATGTAACAATTATATTAAGGGGGAAAAGTAAACAAACGTTTTATCTTAAACTAAAAGTTCGCCTCTCACTTTGCTCACGGGCACTTCGAATTTAGCGCGAGTGGCAGGGGGTGACGTCTTCACGCTGGCGGAGCGCGGGAGCGGTACGGGCGGCGCGCTGAGCACCTGCTGCGTCTGCTCCAATGAAAGTCGTCTCCACCTCCTCCATAAGACTAAGATGATTCCACTTACTAGCACTAATCCACCTAGCAATGTGTATAAAAGTGCATAATGATGGACGTCGTGGACGTTCAGTTGTTGGGAGGAATTCTGTTTTAGCTCGTCGATTTGTGTCTTCAAACGATTCCAGGCTTCCAGTCGAGTTTTCATCGGGGCTGTGTCATCATATGGTATACTTGTGTTGATAACATTATTTAATACTGACACTTCAGGAATTTCTATCGCGTCAGCTTGTCGCTGCACATGATTTAGAAAACTGTTGTGTGAGTACATTGTATACATGTCTCCTTTGATAGCGCAACCCGGACCTAGGGTAACGATGCCGGTTCCCATTACGCTCTTTATTTCCATGCCAGTTGTGCAGAAAATGCGCACGCTGCATTCTGGGCAGCACGAGTACAGCCAGCTGTTTTGTTTGTGTAATCGGATCCACTTGGCGGCGCACGTCGTGTGCTCTGAGGTGCACGGGCTTGTTTTTATTGACTCTGCGGTTATTAATTCAATGTCACAAATCGAATGTTTTATTTTCATATCGTAAACGGGCTTATCAATAGTACATAGGAGTCTGTCCATCTGAGTGTGCATGCAAGTTTGCAGGTCACTGTGAGTTAAGAAGATTGCTGTATCTCTTTTCAAGTTAAATGCGATGAAGGGGAAGATTGGCACGATGTGTTGCATAAGTCCTGCGTCCATCCTTGGTACCGTGACAATCTGGTCTAGTTCGTACATTTCGTTGCTTACAAGTGGAATTCGAACTTCTATGATGAGATAACCTTCAAAGACTCTGGCGAACACCTTCAGTACTCTGTATAACTGTCGAATGTTATACTTGTCTGCCGGTAGACTCAATTCTTCGTGTAGCTGACCTTGGATGATGTTTACTTGTTGTTCCAGCTGCTCCGGCGGGAATAAATGAGCATCAATGCGTCCATGACTTATATCTGTCACTGTGCTTATCAATGTTTGCTGAATGCGTCTCAAGTTTGAAATAATCATATTTGCCACGAACATTGAAGACATAAGTTGTCGAGCGTTCTGGTTTACCAAACGGACTTGATCAATTTCTAACGTCAAGTTACCAACGTGATGTTTGATAAATGCAAGCTAGTCATTCATGGTGTCTTCGTTACGTCGCAGTATGTTATACTCGGATTCAATGACAAGCGTTTGATTTTTGATAAGATTCTGTAAATGATTCTCGTTGAAAGCAACTTTCTCGATGTCGTGCTTGTACTCCTCTGCAAATCTTTCATCCAGGACGCCGAACAATGAGTTTGCCAGGTAACCAATTCCGTTTACAAGACCTCTTTTTTGTCTCATATGGTTGTTTGTTAGTAAACGGTTTAAATGTTCAATTTCACTCATGTCGTTTTGCAATTGTAACATGATACTTCTGTATTGCGAGTCTTGACCTATGCACATTCCTTTTAAATGTGTTATATAATTTCTTACGTCCGATATTCCATGCCAATATGTTGACATATTATAATAGATGATAAGCCTCCATTCATCTCGAATCTGTTGTAACTCCGATATCTTATCGAAATAAAGGGCCTGATGATTATTCAAGGAAGTGAAATTGTATTGTGGCGCGCCTTGTATT
The DNA here is from genome assembly GCA_950022985.1 of Udea ferrugalis. Classification (NCBI taxonomy): domain Eukaryota; kingdom Metazoa; phylum Arthropoda; class Insecta; order Lepidoptera; family Crambidae; genus Udea; species Udea ferrugalis. The sequence continues at coordinate 5,813,048 of OX465521.1, forward strand.
CCAGGAGCGAAAAACATGGTACACATTATTAGCGCTAGTGACATCAGATGCGTGAAAGCGCATTTCTTTCTTCCATGGCGTCCACGGTTCGTACCTTGAGGCTCGTCTGGTATGGGTGTAGCTAGGTTACTGGTCACGTCATTGGCAAGCAGCGTACTGAGCTTGTTTATTGGGCGCTTAATGATGTTGTTTTTCGTTCTGATTGATACCACTCTAACAAAGCCGTCCTTTCCAGGATGTAATTCTTGTACGCGGCCCATTGCCCATTTACCAGGCGGCAAGTTATCTTCTTGGATAACTACAATTTCGTCAATTTCTATATTCTTTCTTGGCACTCTCCACTTTGATCTTGCTTGTAATTGCTGTAGATATTCCCTAGACCATTTCTTCCAGAAATATTTATTCATTTGTTGAACGAGCTGCCAGCGAGCAGGTAGGTTCATATTGTCAGGATCGGTCTGTGGTCTTGATAACAGCGATTCACCTATCAAGAAGTGACCGGGCGTCAAGCAATCGTCTTCTAAATTTTCTGTCAATGGGCATAGCGGGCGAGAATTCATGCATGCTTCTATTTGGTGTAAGAGGGTTATGAATTCTTCGTAGGTGAGCTTCTGATCACCCAACACGCGCTTGAGATGATACTTCATGCTTTTAACTGCAGCTTCCCACAGTCCTCCAGCAGTGGGCCACGCGGGAGCGTTGAAGTGCCAAGTGATTCCCATTTCACTGATATTTTTTATTACAGTGTCATCTAAAGTGTCCAGAATAGCCTTGTACTCTTGTTTCAGCAATCGGGCTGCTCCCACGAAGTTTGTTCCATTGTCAGAGAACATGTTGCGAGGAGTGCCTCGTCGGGCGCACATGCGTCGGAGGGCTGCCAGAAATGCTGTTGTGCTTAGGTCCGACACCAATTCCAGGTGGACCGCCTTTGTCACCAGACATACGAAGACAGCGATGTAACCCTTTGTGGTCTTGATGCCTCTTCCCTTGTTCGCCTTAATGTCTACATGCCCCGTGAAGTCAACCCCAGTATTGGTAAAGGGTCGCGAGGGTGTGACTCTTGGTGAAGGTAGGTCTGCCATGATTTGTTGCTTCATTTCTTTGCTGAAGCGCCTGCACTTGACACACAGTCGAAGTTGTTTCTTTACGGTTCGGATGCCGCTGATTATCCAATATCTATCTCTAATGAATGATAGAGTAAGTCGAGGTCCGCCGTGCAGTGTAACAATGTGAGCTTCATTAATAATTAACTCAGTAAGTCGACTAAGCGGTGACAGAAGTACAGGGTGTTTCGCAGAATAGATAATAGTTGAATTTTGTAACCGTCCGCCGACTCGTAGGATTTCTTGCTCGTCGAGGAATGGGTTTAAACTTGCTAATTTGCTCGAACTTCGTACATGACCATTTTTTCTTATCTGAGAAATGTCATCTTCAAATTCATTAGCTTGGACATGTTTGATAATCAAATTATAAGCACGCTGTAGTTCCGTCGAAGTTAGTGTTCTACTTTGTTTTGCTGCGTTTCGTTTTTCACGTAAGTGGACGATGAACCGTGACATCCATGCTATAATTCTTGCAACATGTGCAAGCGAGCTACAATTATTTAATAATTTAATTATAATTGTGTCATGCTGTAAGGCCGCGTATACACGGGGCTTCTTCATTTCTAATGTTGGAGTTTCAATTTTAGGTTGGTTATTGTTACAAAGGCTGCCACAAGTAAGCCACTTTGGCCCTTTCCACCACATGCTTTCTTTCAGGTTTGCTGACGTCAGTCCTCTTGTAGCGCAGTCAGCTGCATTATCTTCTGATCTCACATGGCGCCATTGAGACGCTGGTATGATTTCCGTGATTTGCCGGACTCTATTGGCTACAAACTGTTTCCATCTTGTGGCATCCCCATTAAGCCATCCGATCACAACCATAGAATCGGTGTATGCCTGAATATGGTCTGCTGATATAGACTCGACGACCTTCTTCATAAGCTGAGTTAGGAGCTGAGCACCTAACAGTTCTAGTCTTGGCAGTGATATAATTTTGTTTTGTGGAGCTACCTTTGTTTTCGCTGCGATAAGACACGATGTGGATTCACCTTTATAATTAGTGGTTACGACATACACAGCGCATGCATAAGCCTTCTCTGAGGCGTCGCAAAAACCATGCAATTGATATGCCATCTTATTTCCTAAGTATCTCGGAATGCTGAAGTCTTCTATGTTCTTCAGGTCTTCACGGAGGTGCCGCCAGTCATTTAAAATGTCTTTGGGTAGCTCATCGTCCCATTTCACATCAGTAAGCCAAGTTCTCTGGAACAATATTTTGGCCCTAATAGTGATGGGAGACAGCCAGCCTAAGGGGTCATAGATTTTTGATACATCAGACAGCAATTGCCTTTTCGTATGACTGCCTAGGCTTTCTTCATAGTTTATTTTATTTTGGAACGTGAAGGTATCGGATGACGGGTTCCATCGGAGACCTAACGTTTTTCTGGATTCAGTGTCCTTAAATTCAAATGGTGTGTTCAGTTGGGCTGACGGTAGATCCTTAGTGAGCTCGCAGCTGTTGCTTGACCATTTACGCAAATTAAGTCCTGCTCCTTTCAGCACGTCGATTAGTTGTTGTTGCAGCTCTTTAGCATCCATAAGAGAGTCACTACCGGCCATAAGGTCATCAGTGTAGAAACAGTTCTCTATCGCAGCAGAAGCCAAAGGATAGTTTGCAGAATTATCCCTTGCAATTTGTTTCAGCGTCCTCATGGCCAAGAAAGGGGCTGCTTTGGTACCATAAGTGACTGTAGTCAAGTGATATTCACGTAAAGGTTCGTTAGGTGAATCTCTCCAAATTATAGTCTGCAGACGTTGATCACTTTCCCGGATTAGAAACTGTCGAAACATCTTTTCTATGTCCGCTGTTATGACGTATTTATGCGTCCTCCATTTAAGGATGAGGCCCTGAAGGTCTTGCTGTAGGTTTGGGCCGCATTCCATTAAGTCATTGAGGCTGTAGCCGGACGAAGTTTTTGACGACGCATTAAAAACGACTCGTAACGCAGTTGTCGTAGAGTCTAGTTTCAGCACGCCGTGATGCGGTAGGTAACACGTGATTTCTAAAGTCGATGTGTTAGCTGAGCGCATGTGGTTTAACATTTCGTATTCACGAATGAATTTTCGATAAGATTCCGACAGTGATTCATTTTTCGTCATTTTCTTTTCTAATTGTTTGAACTGCATGATAGCCTTTGATCTAGATGTTCCAAGTTTACCGGCGTAATCTGGTTTCATTGGGAGGGCGACCTCGTACCTGCCGCTGTCCAGACGTCGGGTGGTGGCCTGATAAAATTCCTCACAGTATTGTTCTTGCTCTGTCATCACAATAGTAGGCTGATTTATGTCTTCAACTTGCCAGAATTTTGTTAAGTCGTCAACCTTATTAACAACAACACTGCAGTTAAAGGTCTTTACATTGCCTGATAATATCCAGCCCAGCTTAGTTTGCTGGGCTATGGGTGCTTGGAGTGAGCCCTTAATAAAGCCACTCATGATGATCTCTGAATAAATGCTCGCGTCCAATAATAAATCAATGGGTTTTGATATGTTATATTCAGGATCTGCCAGATTTATATTTTGGAGGTGCGGCCACGATCGTTTACTAAACGAGGCGTTCGGTAAATTATTGATTACTCGTGATATTACTAAAGCCTGGGTAGTGAAACAATAGTCACCGTAGATTGATTCACAATGTATTGCTACTATTCCTTTGCTCTGTTTAGAGGACACGCCGATGCCAGATACTGAAGCATGGAATCTTTGTCTGTTCAAGCCCAGTAACTGAGCAGCGTTCTCTGATATCAGTGAAATTTGGGACCCTTGATGCAAAAGTGCTCTCAGTGTTATAAAGGTGTTGTCTGCAGCTTTGACTTTCAACGACAGAGTCGTCAGTAAAATCTCTTCATCTTCGGCGGCCACATGATTTACATTGTGCAGTTTTCCACTAGGCTGGCTAGGTTCGTTCAAAGTTGTTAGAACAAACTCATCATCTTTGGCGGTCACGTGATGCGCGTTATGCGGTTTGTCACTAGGCGGCCTACTTGCCGATGAGTTCGGTAAGTTTTTCGACTGTACTTGCATATTTGAAGAATGCGATGCAGTTGAGTGAACTCGCATTACATCGTCATGGATTCTTGTATTATGCTCGCCGCTGCAAATTTGACATCGTCGTTTTGTAATGCAGGGCTTGTCGAAATGTTTGAATAGGCAGTTTTGACAAATTTGTTGTTTTGTCAGAGTTTTAATTTTACATTCAGATGACATATTTATAAATCTTTTGCATCTGTAAAGATCGTGTGCGGCACTGCAAACAGGACATTTCGGTGTGAATGTAGGAGCCGCTTGATAACTTTGCTGCCATTTTCGGTTGAAATGCGATCCCTTTTGAACGGGCTGGGCTGCAGTGTGGTCAGACATAAGCTTATCTTTCTTGTTGATAGGCTCAAGGGCTGTAAACTTGCTCTCTATGAAGTTCATCAGCTCATCGATGGATGGCAAGTCTCTAGGTGACTTGCGGGCTTCCTTATAATCCCTGTAGGTGTCGATATCTAACTTCTTGGCTATGAGATGCACTAGAAGTGGGTCCCATGTAGTAGTATCCACACCTAAGTTATGAATACCGTGAATACACTCCATTGTAGTATCATGCAGTCGTTTGAGCTCATATGAGCCTTGTTTGTGAACGACTGGTTGATTTAGAAATGTTTCAACGTAATTACTAAAGAGCGCGTACGGGTTGTTGAAGCGGTGGGTCAGGATTTCCCATGCGGTATCATAGTTTTCTGATGATATCTGCAGATGCTGGATGAGACGTTCGGCTTCACCCTTCACCTTTCCTTTCAAGTGTTGCATCTTTTGAGATTTGCTAAGGCCATTGTTATTGTGAATAGTCTCGTTAAATAAATCGAAGAAGGTAGGCCACTGTGCGTACCTTCCAGTAAAGACAGGAATCTCCACTTTAGGCGTCGATTGCTGAAGATGCGTGGTTGAACACAATTTGCGATTTAAATGTTTTCTAATATTGCTGAATTTCTCTTCAAATGAGTCAAACTCCTTCTCGTACCCCTCGTCTCGGCCTTGGAGCAAGTTATCGATCCGAAGATGTAATTCTTCGATGACATGCCAGCGATGTTGAAGATCCTTCAGGTGATTTTCGATTTCCCATTTCTCTGTCAAGTTATCGAGATCAATGCGCTTTGTGATACGGGAAAATGCTCTGAAGTTAGTCTGTTGTTGAGAAAGAAGTCCCTCAACCGATCTGTTTGGCAAGGACTCACGATCTTCCACTAAACTGACAGGGACCTCAAACCGAGGTTTATTTTCGTCAGCAGTACTTTTATTAGAGTCTAACGAAATTTGATAGTTTGTAATCACTTTTCTTTCTTTCGTGTAGTACTCTAGCATTCTGCCATACACATTCTGAGTAAAATAATCACTACTTACATCGTCAAAGGCGATCAATGTCGTATGGTTTTGTTCGAACTCACCCCATAGGCTGTCCAAGGCCGTCAATCTTTTCTGGATATATTCTTCATTCTTCCTTCCAGGTCCATCCTTGCCGAAGTTAACGCAGATTTTCTCAATCGTACTGATAATTTCACTTTGACGCGATAATAGACCTTCCATTATGCTTCTCGTTTGCGTACGGAAACGATGATTTTACACTTAGCGCTTCACGTCCTTTGGTGGTATGTGCACCTTCTCAATCCGACTGGTGAGACCCGCTTCTGGGAGGCCAGCGAACCGATTTGCTACCAGCAAAGGTTATGTGAGTTCACTAAGTGAATGTGGTCTTGTATCCGACGGGATGTCTCGTACAAGGGCACTGTTATTTTTCCGGGAACCGCGACGTGAGGACACACGAAACCGGGGAACCAGGCTGATGATAATCTTAAGGGCTCGAAGGACCAAAAAATGTAGCGGTTGTAAGCGGCTACACCTTATATGATATAGGGTTAGGGCGGGAGGTATGATAGTAAACACCGCGCTGTATGAATGCGTTTATTGCACTAATCACCTAAAGTTATTAATACTTACAAGTGACCTAAATTATGACGTATGGTCGTCATGTAATTACAAAATGCTTATGTACGGTTGACCTACTGTTGACCGTACACACTCGCAAAGCGTAGTTAGGACGCCCGCAGCCAAAGTGATGGCTGACAGGAGCTGGATGCGAGCAGCTGAAGATAGATTTCAGTGGCGTGAAATAGAAGAGGCCAGCTGTGGACTGCAACAGGCTGATGATGATGACACCTAAGCAATATAAGAATTTAATCAAAAACAGTCTTCATGATCCAGGATTGGCATCTTTTTTGTGGCAGGCAGCGCGTTTGTAACTATTCTTAGGTTTTCCAAGCCTCATTTTCTATAAATTGCCAACTCTGAATTTTTATATTTTGTGAACACCTTTTGTGTGCCCTACTTGTTCACGACCAAATAAAAGGTACAATCTATCATACATTCTTATTTTCGAGAAACATCTGTCAAACGCGTCACCATTTCCTAAATTTCATCAGCTGACGACGCATCATTTAGTCATTTGTGTATAGAATTTTACTAGTTAACCGATTCTTCCTTCATAATTTGTACCATGTTTCCCGTTTTGTAGTTTTACATTAATTATTGCTTCAGAGATTCGATGGATGGAGAAATAGTGGAAACGCGTCGACACAGCCGCGCTTCGTGGAGCGAGCCCGGGGACGCGCCGCCGCTGCCGCCCAGGGTATCCGGTAAGCAAATTAATGACGGAAATAAAAATATACAAACAACTAAATGATGTTTCTGAAATTAAGTACTGGGGCTGGCTGTAAATGGATGGATTTAGTAGAAATTTCTATTCAAAAACATAACAAAATTTATCCCGGGTTGCCATCTTATACCAAAATAATTCTATTGGCTCCTTTTGACAGTAGCGAAGGCGTAGGTGGTTGTCGCGCATAGTTTTAATCGACTTCATGTAACTAAATTATAATTGGGAGTCAACCCAATTTTTTCCAGAGGTGGACTAAACGCACTAAATCTTTAAAAAATGTTTTAGTCTTGCAATGACCGTAAATGGTTGTTACTACGCGAACACGCGACGCAATCCCTTATCGATCGCTTGACCTTAGTTTTGGCCAAGGATCAGATTTTTGAGTGTTGTTGAACATTGTGTCAAAGGGATGGTTAAATTAAATACTTGGACTGATTTCTTTTCATAGGAGATAAGCGTTCCTGGACCGAGACAGCGCCGCCGATGGTCCCACGGCGCTTTGGACAGCGACAGCCGGCGGATTCACGCGGCGACGACGCGCGCGACTCCGGCGTCTGCGTCGACGCACACGCGTACACCAACGCCAACCACGCACAACCAGACCACAAGCGAGGTCTGTACACTACTAGGGTTTAGAGCTGTTTTCTGGGACCAGAAAAATAATGATTAAACAGTTACCTAAAGAGCATTGTAGAGATCGTCTTTTCTCAAAATGGCGACTTGTCCACCATTTTCTACAACGAAATGGAGATAGAAATACGCATTCCAGCTGGTATGCGTAGATCGTCGGTCGTTAGGCGGCTATTGATGGTGGCGGCAGCGACGTCACGGGCGTAGTCAACTGTTACTAGATATTAAGTAGAGAAATATCTCCTGACCTTAAATTGTCTAATAATGACAGACAGACGTTGGACGTACTGTATTCCGTACAATCAAACTAGCGCTTTAATCGATTAAATTATTTAAATTCCAGATCTAGAGCTGGCAGTGGAATCCTTACGTTACGAGGAGATAATCTCAATGATGTCGGAGCCTCTGAGGGTTGAGGAAGGCGAGACCCCTCCCCCCATCCCGCCCAAAGGCCTCGGCCACCTCAGCAGCTTCGATTCCGGCCACCACGAAAACGGCGAGTCGCAGTGCTAGCGAGGTATTCCACCATAACCTAATAACACGTTACTCGCCACGCCGGATATAAACTATAGGGTTTTAATTGTTATAGTGACCGGCGGCGACGAAAGGGTTTAGTATCAAATAATATAGTGTGCGCAGCCATGAAGTTGACAGGAATATGGTTTATATTTATTTTATTGCAATCATATCAGAGCATTTTGTGTTGCTACCCCTTTATGCATTATGGTTTAAATTGAAATTCATTACCTATATCAATCAATCAAGTTTGAAATAAATCAAATCAAAGCTTACATTTAAGTTGCAGGAAAGCGATTTACTATTTTTATTTTTATATTATATTGAATTCAAATACTTTTGTGGATCGAATTGTACAAATAAAATAGAATTTTAATATTTTTCATGCTAGCAGTCCTGTTGTGTCAGTTTCTAAACTTAGGTTATGCTTACGAATATATTTCTTTTTCTTCTAAATTAATAAAAACGTACTTACAGACAAAGAACTGTTTTAAAATAAAACTTTGTGAAGGCTTTTACAGAAGACATGCTGTCTGGATTCAAAATGCGAAAATCTTACATTTTGTAGAACAGTTTCAAGGATTCTAACCCCCTTTTTTATAAAACTCAAACACTCTTGTAGCCACAATGTAAACCTATGGATTATTTTTCGTTCTTGTTGCTGTCAACATGTGCGATTCAATGACAGAAATAGTAATAATGATTAAGGAGGTTAGTCACTCTTCAGCTAAGAAAAAAAAAGTATACGTAAAATTGGTAGGTTTAGGTACTGACGAAACAGAAATGCTATATCACACGACTGTTTGTTTACTCATATTTAATATGGAATCGAATAAATCATATTGCGTATTATTCAAATGATGTTTGAGTGTGGCTATTAAGTTTTAAATGCCACCAAAGTAAACATTTAAATAGCAGCTATTAGCATCTAAAAGTGCCAAGTTTCAGAAAGCTGCTATAGTTCGAAACGGCTGTGTTATCTCGACTGTGCTGTGCGCCTGCACAGTAATGCATAGCAATGACTCCGTACTAAGGATCTGCTATTATATTATTATATTAACGAATTTGCTTTTCGTGGATCATATCATTACGATAAAGGAATATATTTATGTAGTGTTTTGTGTATGTTTGCATTTAACTTTATTGTGACTACCCACGGGCCATAGTACAAGTGATCAAAAATTAATAAATAATGCATGTTTAAAATAATAAACTTAAATTTTGAAACTCCAAATATGTTTCATATTTTCTGCTGCTTTGATATTATGAATTAGTATCTTATCCTGTCTTTGTTACAATCTTTAATAAATAAAATGTCGGTCAATTTGTTTTGAAATAAGAATAATTTATAAAATATTAAATATACGCCTAAGCGTAACATTTTTAAATTATTAATTCGGTCAATATGAAATAAATGAATTGAACGAGGAATTGAACATAAATGAAACTCAATAAAAAGTCTTGCTTTTTTATTTGAGGTTAATGTTATTTTGTAAAGGGTGCATTGTTCTTTTTACAATTTCATAAAGAATACTAGATTTTAACATTAGTACAGCGTTGTAAGTACATAATCCAATAATATTCAAACTACTAGTATTTATTTTAGTATTATATTTTTCCATCAGAAATAATATAAATTGAAAAATTATAGGTATATTATTATTTTGTGATAATGATTAAAAAAAAATACAATTCCTAGTGAAAGTATTATTGTATCGTAAGTTCTATGGAATTTTCTTTTTATGAATTAATAAATCGTGTTGTCTTGAATGGAACTACTGTAAGTGCTAGGGCATTTCTCCTATAAAATGATGAATAAAATCCAAATAGGTATTTTGTAGACGAAAACTTCGAATCTTGATATTTAAACGTATCATTATTATTGAAATACAAAAGTGATTTTTTTGCTCAAATTATGATTGCTGCTTTTAATAAGATTTCTGAATCTATGTCTAACGTTTTTCTAAATGTGATCTCTAACTTTGTTTGGACTTTAAAAATAAATCTATTTAATTGATTGAAGTGAAAATAACGTTACGGTCGGAATTGCCATGTCAGCATGGAGTAGTGTCAATTTTTGTGATCACTTATTGTAAAGCATAGTTGAAAGCACACAAATGACTAAATGAATTAGAAATTGAATGAAATTAGAAATGTTCAGAATTAATCATTGTCCGGAAAAATATTTTTCTGCGATAACCAAAATTACGGAAACGTTACGAAAGACAAGCTAGAATAGCCAGTGAATGGCAGAAAGAAATCATAAATTAAAGAATGTAGGGTTATAAATCTGACAGTAATTTGCGGTCCAAACTGATCACAATGCTGACAGAGTCGTCAGTGGTTCAATTCAGACCGCATCCTAAGTTCCCTTTTATTGCGCATTATCATTTTATTCAAAGTTTTATAATGTAAGTAACTGTAATGTAAATGTGCATTAAGAGTAACTAAAACAGTAATTGGTTGGGAAGTCAAAGCCACTTTTCATTTACTCAAGTTGAATTTCTGCGAAAACCTTATATAATAGGTACATAATTTACCTTAATTCATAAATTAAAACATAACTCATCAATGCATTTGACATTTAGTGCTTTGCTTTACTTAGAACTTGTTAACTATAAACTTTTATAAACTGCAATGCAAGTAAACGGTGCAATTTTAATCTTAGTCTTTTATTAAAATACTTTATTATACATTTTATATTCAATTACAATGTATTAACTCTTGTAATATTTTTGCATTGTGTAGTCCAATTAAATAGTAGAATTAATATCTAGTTTTATTTTTATTAAGAAAATTAATCTGTATGTGTTTTGATCTCAGGTTGATGTCAAAAAGCATTCTATTAAGACTTCCAATCTTTTAAGATTTAAATTAAATCATACATTTTCTAAATAAAATATAAAAACGTTTTGACTGTTTAATATATTTCCAGTTGAAGTGGGTCAACAATAAAACACAAATTGAAATAACTGTCACTGTCTTTCATAAATGTCTTACCAATATAACCAAGTGATATTTTCATACTATACAATTTTTAAATATAATAGTTGATAAGAGTTACAATTTATTATGATCACTTTACCAACGAGCGTAAGTTTTACATTTTTACAGCTGTTTTATCTGTTTCCTAGTATATACTTACTATTTGTAACTGTATAATCAGAAAGCTTGTTTAACTAGTTTTTGTATGTAATTAAAATAATGTGTCGTGTTTTGAAAAACTTGATATTACTACAAATATTATAGCCTAAAACTTTATTTTTTAATGAGTAACAATAAGGGTCACTTTCACACATACGCTTAATCCAGAATGACCTAATCAGTAATCAGTTTTCGACAGTAGTCAAATAAAAAGTAAGGGGTCAGGTGGACGGCACATCACTCCACCCATTTCTGGTCACTCCTGCTTGCTCTATTGCAAAGAAATCACATTTGGCAAGAGCGAGAAAAAAACTCAAATGGGGTAACCTGATGGGCTGTTGACTGTACTCCTGTGTAAGAAGAAGACAACAGACTTTAAATTAAACCTGGATTCAGCGTTGTGTGTAAGCAAGACGAAGGAGATTTATAAAACTATATTAGGTACATAAACAAGTATCTTTTTTATCAGCTTTTGGCTTCAAAAATACTTACTAAAACAAGAAAATTATTAGAAAAAAAGCGTAAAAGTGATTTAAATAAATTAGGTATTTTGATTTAACTTTACTACAATATTAATTTAAGATGCTTGTTTACAGCGGAAATTATACGAAATTACTAGTATATTTTACAAAACATGTAGTGAGTATGAAAGAAAGTTCGGCCATATTGTAACAAGTACACAAATAAGTTACCTATGTTTATATGGATTTGACTAGATTTCGTTTTAGGGTTGCATGAACATATTTAACCATCTGTGGTGGTATTTAGTATTATAATATTCCTTATGTCAGTGTTATGTTTCTCTCATTAGAGTATTAAGACATTTTATTAATGTATTTAATTTAAGGCGAGCTTTATTCTCAATGTTTTGTCCGAAAAATGAATTGTTACTTTTCTGGTAAAAACAACCATGTCTGTAAGCGATACTTTGATTGTTTTTACGTCATTCAATTATCCTCGAATGTACTGCAGCGTAATCGAATGCCATAGTACAATCGGCAACAAAAGCAGCTGAACACTTAAGTTAATAGGAAAATTAACTTTTTTAAAGTTGACATAAAACATAAAAATAGAGCTGTCAATTCAGCAACGAGACAAATATGCCACTGCACAAAGTTGTACGATTTTTGTTGCTGACCGTACCAGTTATAAACGTAAGGATACCAAACTGCAAAGTGCTCGTAAGTTTAAAAATAGTTTATGTATGCGTTGCGAAAGAAACTTGATGTCTGAACTAATTTGTAATTGTACCAAAAATATTTTTGAATTTAATTTAGCAACGACTGTATATTGTATTATTGTCCTATTGTATCATCGTTTATATGTTTGGGCTCAACTTGGCTAGTTGTGATCGTAAATCATTAGCTATATTTTGTCTAGTGACTAGTAACGTCCGGGTCTTGAAGCCCTTCGTCCGGATCGTTGGGACTTAATGTCAAAATAACGTTACCAGTCCTTACCAATTTACTGATTTCTAGAACTCCCGCATTATAGAACTTTAATACGTTATTTCAATAAGTCAGAATTTCTAAACTGAGCACCCTCTGAAAATATTTCAATCGCTTTCAGTTCTATTAACAATTTACGAAAGGGAGTTTGACGGCGTGCTCAACTCAAATCTAATTGACTTTTGCGAATTTGAGGGTAAATTACTTAATCATTTAAGCGGATTCGTTGATCCGAGTTGTTATGATGCCCTCTAGTTAAAAAAGTCTTAAGGAACACTCTAAATGGGTCTCTCTGTATGATCTTCAGGAATACAAAATGCACTATAGTATGTTCACATTACGAATACAGTTATTTCTCACTTTAATTCCGTTACACAGAGAAAAACTCAGGTACAAAACCGCGGCGTTTGAAGAGTTAAACTAGGCACTGTGAACTTGGCTTCCTAATTTGGAACGATTTGATTGGTTAGGAAGAGTGCTAGCTAGGTCGAAAGACAAGAATGAAATCACTGCATTCTTAACGCGAACGGACTATAGTTTTGTTTTCCTCAAGTACCTACAAGCAAAAACAAAACCTAAAGTTAATAATGGTTTGTTAGTACAAATATGTTCGTCAAATCTTGACGCCTTGATTTTAAGCTGTTGGTTTTAACTCGTATGGTAACGTGATGTTGAGATTTCTCAAGCTCGATAAAATAATACTAAAAATAAATAAGCAATGTACTATCAGTTAAAGTTATTTTGACAGTAAGTCCTCATGTACCGGACACCTTGGATGTCGCCAAATGAAATTGTTCAGTACAAAAGCGTAGCGGTTACATACTAGTGGACTGTAGCCATTTCTTATCGAAATTATTGTGAGTGGGCGAAATAAACTATTAGATGGAATCGTGACCTATGTTTTATTTATGGCCTAACGTTACATCCTTTATATTTAAGTTGAAAGAAAAAAGAAAAAATATTACATTTTAAAACAAACTAAAGAATGCAATTATTATTCTAGTAAACTCAAAAAAGTGGGTATGCTTTTTTACGATTTCATTCGCCATTTAAATTCCCTAAGAATAGGTTATTAACAACTTTATTATACATTTATAAATTATACAAACCTGGTGTTCTAAAAAAAAAAAGATCGATGAGCGTATCGTGTGGCGTACCGCAAACGCCAATAACTAGGTAGGTACTATTAGAGATTCTAAACCGCAATTCATAATATAACATCATAACCGCGGTTACCACATTTCAAGAAATGCAATCGTATTATCCGAATTATGTTTGCTGAATTAATTTATAACTGTTAATTTTACCTGTTCTGAATTCAGGTATCCAAATAATTTCATCGTCAACGTTATTGCCGTGGTTGAAATGAAGAGAACATTAATTATAAACGGTTTGGTTGTAAAAATGAAGAAAAGGGATCAAAAAACAATGCCCCGATTAATAAATATATTAGAGATCGTCTAAGCTGAAATGACGCGCCCCTCCACCGCAAACAAGGGGTCAAGCGCCGCTATCGGCGCGAACAAGATTGCTTGCTTGTATGCGTAGATGCAGTGGAGGGGCGCGTTATTGCAGCTTAGACGATCTCTACTGAAATTATTCAGCCCTCTCAATCATAGTTTTTATTTTCGGTAACTACGGTATCTGTATAAATTCGCAGTATCAATAAAAAAAAAGTTCAATATCTCTTTGGTAGGACTATACTAAAAACAGCTGCATCATTACATCAGTAATTATATCTTCTACCTCTATAATATCCTTCAATTTGTGGTCAATACTTGATTAATTGACCACAAAAGAAAAACCTCTACGTGTAGTGCATTTTAACTAAAGTAAACAGCTAAAGTACGTGGTTGTGTGGTCAGCAGCGCCATGATTAAAAGCATACTTCCTACACTTTGAATGTTACGCAGTAACGCTGTGGACGTTACGCTTGAGATGTGATTTTTGTAACGTTGACATACAACTCAACCAACAGTTAGGTATACAGGAGGTTAAAGGAAGCTTTAGAAATACGCTTACAAAAACCCTAAAATAAAAAATTTTGGCAAACTTCGGCCTTTTTCATATGAAGTTGTTTTTTTATGTTATTTAGACAAAAAAATATTTTAATGTGTGCTTGTTGGAATTGAAACCTGCTAAAAGCAATAGGTGTTTTTCTCAAAACAGCAGCCTTTGGAAAACTTTTTTACTTCCAGAAGATCGTAAACACTAACTACTTAGTAGAAAATGTTGAAATGCTACCGATTCTTACAAGCATTGTATTGTACCTAGTAAAGAAAGATACTGTTCCGAACTATCCCCATTCTTGCGGTTATAATGTTATAATAAAGTGATTAAAATGGAAAGTATCGTCGTGTCTGGGTGCGTTTGGCAAGCGGCGCCGCGTGCCGTCGGCGTTGTCATGCGCCGATTATTGTATTTACTGAGTGAATTTCTAAATAATAAGCGCTCTTAGCCATAATTGAAGGTAGTCAGCGTGGACATGTGTACACGCCCTGACGCGTGCCACACGGTATATTAGCACGAGATGCATCTGGGGATATGCGATTCCAGAAACAGGATTCAAACCTTCTTAAGAAACGGAATCTCTTACAAATACTGTGACGTGACATGGCGATATTATTATTCCTATTTAACCAATAGTCTTTAAAGCCAGATAGGGATACATATTACAGAAAACATACCTATTATATTTGCTGAGCGGAAACCTTTTTGGTACTCACTCAGAATGTAGCCTCATAATGTTGTTACTTTTTATACCTACTGTACCAAATAAACGTATTTTCTTCTTTCTTTCAAAACCTATACTTCAACGAGTTCAATAAAAAACTGCTGTATTGTCTTTGGTATAGTACTTAGCTGGTCGTAAAAATTGAGTTATTAATTTAAGTATTCAATAAAATTGATCACATTTTAACATCATAAATTCTTAAAATATCTTATCCTTAAAATCCTCCTCCAAATCTCAGGATAGCATAGTCATGTGTACCTTGGCCGATAGCTTTTCAATAGTCCCGCCCCCCGGCGCCCTTAATGGACGCCGCTGTTTGACAAAATGTGACACCATAATTAGAGGCTTCCTTAGCCTCATCGTCATTGTTGCAACCATTGACTCATCAAAGTGCACGCGCAGCCTTTTGTTACGTTGGCATATTGGGCAAATAAGCCGCGAAAGGTTTTAATTAGCAACACTGTTACATCTTACCGAACTAATTTTACCAGCATTCCAGAAATGGCGTTTAAAGTAGATCAGATTTAGGTTACGAAGGAGATGAAGCCCTCTATGGATGATAGGGCCCTAACTTTATGAAGAGGCTGTTTTAGTAGAGGCGACATAAGTAATTTCTGACACTTAGTGGATAGATAATGCGGGTTGCTGATGTCAATCACCTACCTTTAGAAAATGATGCTTTGGAACAGTTTATTACTATATCAACTATCATTAAAAGAGCGTCGTAGCCCAGTGGTTAAACACTCTGTCTCGGAATCCGATGGTCCCGAGCTCAAGACAGGCCCGACCAGTTACTTCTTGTTCATTGTAAAATTTGCGGCTAACTAACAGCTCCGGTGACGGCCAACGCCGATAAAAAACCCAAGCAACCCGGATAGCGGCGGTAAGCTCGCCCCTACCACTTTGGGTTCAAAATCATTTGGTTTAATGTGGACTTCTAAATGTTTCGCTCACCATGATGGTAACAATCAGTGTGCCTCTGACTATGTAAGAAACACTTCGCAGCTGTAAAAGAAGCTTAATTCTCTGACAAAGGAATTCGAGTTTGGGATCAAAAGGAGTTTACAGAATTTATTTACTGAACTAAAACTGATGACTGTTGGGGTTAAACAATTCTGGTATGATGTCCCTTAGACTTTAGATAGACTTATCTTTTTGACCGGCATTCTCATACTTGACATAAGACCAACTCACCGAATCATCAACCAGCAAGGTGGCAAGATAGTATTGCGAGTTATATGTAGCTCATAGCATCTGAACTAGTTATGGAAGTAGTCGTGAGCGCTATAAACGAGGTCTGTTTTATAGTTCATACCATACCGACCTATTAGCACTGACAGCATACATGCTCTTCGCCACCATACATTAATTGCGACGCATTAAACTGTAAAAATGTATAAAATTAACAAATTAGTGCTCCTAAAGGTACCATTGCATGTCAGCATGTCTTCCAGGGCACCTGCATCTCGTCGTAATTAATAACAATTACACATTGTCAATATTAAAATGAAAAGGAAGTGGTTAAGTGCAGTGATAAAGTAGGTCGTTTTTATACCTCAAGCGGCGTGTATGACATATTGTATTGTATGGTATATTTTCTCTTATCTTTTATTAAAGATAATACTTACGTAGACGTGGAGTTTCGTTTTTTGCAAGTCTAAGTACTACCTACTTATAGTGCATTTGTAGATATACTCTTAATCATAGGCAGCGATAATATTGTGTTCACTAGTGAACAGTATTTAAAAAACTGTTTCCGCAGTGTTGAAGCCATGAACTTGAATGCATTCATGACTAAAAGCATGTTCTTGCAAGTAAGATTAGTTGCTTTTTCTGGCGCGTTGCTTTTTTATATTATTTCTCATACCTAGAGATAGACAACTTTTGTGCATACCTACTAAGACCGCTTGTAGACATCCAGTCTTTTCACCGGACCATCTGCGAACAAATTTCATTAATCGTATACTATACGATACCGCTAATCTAGCAAAAAAGGTGGGCCACTGTCCGGTGAAAAAACCGGATGTTGTAAATAAAGCCTTAAGCTCTTAAAAAACAAAGACTAGTATCCTATTAGATGGTGTTTTTGATTTTCGGCCTGGGCCATAACATGGTAGGTATGTCCGGTTAACAATATGACAGGCATTGGCAAAGGCAAGATGAAAAACGGAAATGGGTAGCTTGATGCGTCGTTGACTGTACATACAGCGTTAATGAATCTACCAGAATCTACAGAGTTACATTCAGTGCCAACGAAGCTGCGAAGGTTGGTTATCAACACTCAGACTTTTTACTATGTTTTACATGCGCCTGGCCACTTACAAAACATTTAACAAAACTCAGAAAAAAAATGTTGCTATTTGTGACAGAACAGAAATCTTGTTGAAGTTTGGAAAGAAAACATTGTTTGAAACTAAAATATTTGCTGGATAAAATTGCAAAAATGGCAAGCGCACTGCCTATGGAATCCAATCCAGATGTTATGAACAAGTACTTGATGAAGCTGGGGGTATCTAACAAGTGGCGTATGGCGGATGTTGTTAGCTTAGAAGGGGAAGCCCTCGGTTGGGTTCCCCGCCCAGTGCTAGCAGTCATTCTGCTCTTTCCACTATCTGATGCGTACGAGCAACACAGGCGCGAACAGGAAAGTGAACTGGTTAAGAAGAGTCCTCAAGCTCCAAAGGACGTATTTCACCTGAGACAAGTGCTCAGCAACATTTGCGGCACAATAGCCCTCGTGCACAGCGTCGCCAACAACACTCATCATATTGAAATAAGCGATGGTCTCCTCAAGAAATACCTGAACGACGCTAAAGGTCTTGACGCAGCAGCTAAAGGAGCTTTGCTGGAGAATTCCGCTGCCATTCTTGAAGCTTACAAGGACGTAGTGCATATTGAGAACATTGAAGGTGAAGAAGTCAATGAAACTCCGAATAACCATTTCGTAACTTTTATTCATAAGGATGGTAACCTTTATGAGCTGGACGGACGGAAATCAGTCCCGATAAACCACGGGCCAACTACTCCGGAACACCTGCTGGAGGACGCCGCTAAGATTTGCCGCCAGTTCATCGATAGGGAGCCTGACAATATCGGCTTCAATATCGTCGCTTTAGTTCCTGCTGATTAATACTTTTCTTGATTACCTTGTTAATTTGTCAGCAATTTAATAAACGCTACATTTATTTTATATTAATCCAATATTTCATGAAGTTAATCGAGCAGCTAAATTGACAAGCCGCGGCGCGGCCTGTATCACGCGATCTTTCAATATGGCATTACGAAAAATGACGTTCATTCATTATCTTCATTAGCGAATACCAACTAATTCAGCCAGCGTGCACCGTGCACGGATGTCGATTTAGTCTTTAATTCATAATTAATCTCTCCGTCTTTAACAAATCGCCTCACGATGTTCGCAACGCTGCGTCCACGTCTCAATTAAGAAATCTGCGCACACTCACAACACGGCTCCCGCATTCCTCCTTTAAAATTCTCTATCTTCGGAAACTAATTAAAAATTCGCCTCGCCTCCGTGGCCCGGTGTTCAATCGGGGCGATATAACTTCATTTAAAAACGAGCAATCTTGTCCAAGATAAGAGCTGGGCAGAAAACAACGAAGAGCAGAACTCGCCACACGCGGCAGCGACGACGCGACAAAAAGACAAACCAAAGAAACGACTCTAAACTTTAAAATGGAACGCGAGAGAATTCACCGCGTTAACTATGTCGATACTGGGAAGGACGCGACATCGGTAAGTCACGTCACCAAATAAATGACGCTGGCTCTGAAATAAATATATAAATATTGTGTAAATAAAGAAAATAATGCGGCGACGACCCGAAATGCTTTAAATATTCAAATGAAGCGAGCCGAGGTGAAATACGAAGGTGCGCTCGCTCGAGTTGAGCCCAATTAAATCGGTGCCACTGAGGTAGAAATTAAAAACAAAAGGAGGATGACGGGGGTCCGGCGCGCATTTTTCTCATGAGTATTATTAGCGCGATGTCAACCCACAAAAAATGGAGTTAGAGGGTTGTCGTGGCCGCGATCATTATCGATAACATCCCGCGTTTTGTATTGTTTTGATAAGTGTGATGCTGCCCGGCGCGGACGTTTTGTTGACGTTTACACGGACTTACGCCGGTGATCGATAAGGACCGGGGATTTGGTTAAAAACAATTTATTATGAGGAATTTGTAGATAGCAACATTTTCTTTGTTGTAGTAACAGTGTGTCAATCATGCACTGGCGAGTGTGTACGTGGATAAATGGGTGAAAAACAAAACTTTAACAGCATTGGGCACGGTCATTAGTCATGAGAGCCCTGGTGAGAACAGATTTAATATTTGCCTATAAATCAATTATGGACGTGTGGGGAGCTCGCTTAACGCCCTATTATTGTACTCCTTTCTTTAGAGCATAAGATAAATTACAAACGTTCACTTCATGCTGTTCCGTCCGAGGCGTATGCAACACGGAAACATCTTGGATTCACTTTCGTATAGTTACTTACCCAAGGCTGGAGACCTGCTGTTCCTCAAAGATAAAGACATTTATAGTATTCGAGTCTATTAAATGATTAATTATCTTTGAGAATTTCATAAATGCGTGATAAAATGTTCATCAAAATCGGAATAGTTAGTTTAATCGTTAAAAAGGTCTCCAGGTAGTGCTGCTTAAAGACTGTGCCAGCTTTTGAATCACCTTGTGCTCAGTGTATGTGCACTATAAGCCCACAGATCAAAGTCTTCGTCTATTGAGGTAGACAAATATACCTAATTCGGTCTTGAAACGTGGCTTGTTCTAAATCCAGATCCACCCAGCAGTCCATGGGAAACTGAGACTTACTTGGCTGCTTCGGTTTATGTGAGTAAAACTTAGCTGCCTCAGCACATGCCATGGTTGTGTTCTTAAGACGCACACCTGTAGAGGGTCCGTCTTATTTGTAAGGAAAACAACTGTCATTTTGTAATATTAATACTCATTACAGAATCTGATGGAACATTTGATAAAAGGACAAGTCATAAAATCTACTTATTTGTGTCTGCAACAGTAAATGTACCTAGGTACTTCTTCTTGAATAAAAAAGCAATCGGAATTTTAAACATGACGAGCCGCTCCTCAGTGCCTTATTAACTAGAGATTCATTAACACCCATCGCGACCTCCACGGCACCCGCTCGATTTATCCAAACAAAATACATTTATTTTAGACAATGAGGATCTAAGTGCTTATTGGGAGAGTTACTTACCATTGATATCACACAACAACAAGGCCTGCTGTTCAATCGCTGTTCATTGCGTAGTAACTAGTCGATGTGGCTAAAAATTTGGATGAAGGAGTAGCAGTGTGTGATGTTTTGAGTGTTGGATGTGAAGTTGGGTCTGAGTGGTGGTAGGAGCGGCGCAACGGGGGTCCAGCCGCGGCCTACCGACGTTCATCACTATTCAATAAGCTCCATTTATTGAAATTACATAATTCGTGTGTGAATAATGACGATTGTGATGAATCTTCGTGGGCGATGCGAGCGACTTAAACCCGATTAACTTTTGACCGGAGAGGGATATTAATAAGCCTTGCTGAGCACAGCTCCGATAATGACATGGAAATGGACTCTAGACGTGAGTCTATTGATTTCTTACATATGAATGGATCGTGTATGGGTAATTGGAGGTTTGTTACGGTGTTTTAGAGGGAATTGAGGTGTGAAAGGGTGAATTTGTTTTGGTTAATAAGTAGATTTTAGCTGATATTAAGTGATAAGTCTTAAGCGAAGACCCAAAACAAAATCACAGAAATATCTAAAGTTTACTTAACTTTGTACCTACCAATATCAATATAACAATTTTGGTAGCACCGTTTTTTATGTAATATTAAAATTGATCATAGGTGTCGCGAAAGACGGGATTATCCGAACGTGAGGTGAGTGCATCGAAATCGAATGATTATAGTTAGTAACATCTGCTTGTCTATGGTCTTGACTTATGATTAAAAAAGTAGAAGAGAGAGCACTATGATAGATTTGGAGGGAAATGTAAGAGGTTATGAAAAAGATTATTATAAGAAAAGGAGATAGTTTTAGCACAAGTTTTTAGTTAGAGTTAATGTGTAAGTGAACGGCACGCGGAGGGCAAGTGGAGGTAGTTACAAGAGGAGGTAACCATAAGAGTAAGCTGGCCCTTTGGTGAGTTGCACAAAGTTGATAAAATGAACCTGACCCCCGGGTGAGTTGCACAAAGATTATAAGAGTTAAATAGACAGAGGTATATATCGAGAGATTACGAGTAAGAGTAATACCTTGCCGAGTGGAAAGGGCAGGCTGTGAGGGGTGGTTATGGAGGCCTGTGGGGGCCCAAGATGGGCCCCCTCTTAAGAGACCTTCAGTCTAGAATGTGAGTTAGAATGATGATGGTGACTAGCCTGTCCATAGTGAGAGGAACATACCACCTAGGTGGCTCTCGGACTTGTTAGTGGCACCAGAATCGTATAATAAAGATAAGATGAGAATTTCTCGATATACCCCCCTGAGTTAATTTGTCGTGTAAGTATCAGTATTTGAGGTCCTAGATCCGTTCTAGGCCAGACGTCACGACAAAATGGTGGAGATGCTGGGATCTGACACCAGGAATCTCATACTGGCGAAGCATAGTAGATTTAGAAAGAGCATGACATTTAGTAATCAGTAAAATAAGGTAGCTACCTAACTAACCCAAATATGAGTTTGCTAGTTATTTATTGAGAGTGGCGACATCTCCAGAGCTAAAGAGATTGGTAGTCACTAGAAAGAAAACGACGCGTTACCATGATTGCTCTTTGATGTCGTCACATCGCATGAGTTGGTTAGTTATTGAGGGTGGGGACATCAGTAGAGCTTAAGTGATTGGTAGTCACTAGAAAGAAAACGACGTGTTACCATGATTGCTCTTTGATGTCGTCACATAGCATGAGTTGGTTAGTTATTGAGGTGATAGCATCAGTAGAGCTAGAGTGATTGGTAGTCACTAGAAAGAAAACGACGTGTTACCATGACTACTCTTTGATGTTGTCACATTGCATGAGTTGGCTAGCTATTGAGGGTGGTGGTCACTAGAAAGAAAACGACGTGACACCACATGAGTAGTTGTTGAGAGTGATGGTCACTAGAAAGAAAACGACGTGACATCGCTTGAGTTATTGAGGTGGTAGCATCAGTAGAGCTAGAATGATTGGTAGTCACTAGAAAGAAAACGACGTGTTACCATGACTACTCTTTGATGTCGTCACATTGCATGAGTTGGTTAGCTAGGTGGTAGCATCAGTAGAGCTAGAGTGATTGGTAGTCACTAGAAAGAAAACGACGTGTTACCATGACTACTCTTTGATGTTGTCACATTGCATGAGTTGGCTAGCTATTGAGGGTGGTGGTCACTAGAAAGAAAACGACGTGACACCACATGAGTAGTTTTTGAGAGTGATGGTCACTAGAAAGAAAACGACGTGACATCGCTTGAGTTATTGAGGTGGTAGCATCAGTAGAGCTAGAGTGATTGGTAGTCACTAGAAAGAAAACGACGTGTTACCATGACTACTCTTTGATGTTGTCACATTGCATGAGTTGGCTAGCTATTGAGGGTGGTGGTCACTAGAAAGAAAACGACGTGACACCACATGAGTAGTTTTTGAGAGTGATGGTCACTAGAAAGAAAACGACGTGACATCGCTTGAGTTATTGAGGTGGTAGCATCAGTAGAGCTAGAGTGATTGGTAGTCACTAGAAAGAAAACGACGTGTTACCATGACTACTCTTTGATGTCGTCACATTGCATGAGTTGGTTAGCTAAGGTGGTAGCATCAGTAGAGCTAGAGTGATTGGTAGTCACTAGAAAGAAAACGACGTGTTACCATGACTGCTCTTTGATGTCGTCACATTGCATGAGTTGGCTAGCTATTGAGGGTGGTGGTCACTAGAAAGAAAACGACGTGACACCACATGAGTAGTTGTTGGGAGTGATGGTCACTAGAAAGAAAACGACGTGACGTTGCTTGAGTTATTGAGGTGGTAGCATCAGTAGAGCTAGAGTGATTGGTAGTCACTAGAAAGAAAACGACGTGTTACCATGACTGCTCTTTGATGTCGTCACATTGCATGAGTTGGTTAGCTGAGGTGGTAGCATCAGTAGAGCTAGAATGATTGGTAGTCACTAGAAAGAAAACGACGTGTTACCATGACTGCTCTTTGATGTCGTCACATTGCATGAGTTGGTTAGCTGAGGTGGTAGCATCAGTAGAGCTAGAGTGATTGGTAGTCACTAGAAAGAAAACGACGTGTTACCATGACTGCTCTTTGATGTCGTTACATTGCATGAGTTGAGTAGCTATTGAGGGTGGTGGTCACTAGAAAGAAAACGACGTGACACCACATGAGTAGTTTTTGAGGGTGATGGTCACTAGAAAGAAAACGACGTGACATCGCTTGAGTTATTGAGGGTGGTAGCATCAGTAGAGTTAGAGTGATTGGTAGTCACTAGAAAGAAAACGACGTGTTACCATGACTACTCTTTGATGTCGTCACATTGCATGAGTTGAGTAGCTATTGAGGGTGGTGGTCACTAGAAAGAAAACGACGTGGACACCACATGGGTAGCTTTAGAGGGTGATGGTAACGATGTAACATCGCATGAGTTGGTTAGCTATTGAGGCTGGTGGTCACTAGAAAGAAAACGACGTGACACCACATGAGTAGCTTTTGAGGGTGATGGTAGGCACTAGAAAGAAAACGACGTGCTATCATGATTGCTCATTGATATCATCTAAATAATGGTATAAGTAGTTTGCTTGATAGTAGACAAAACGATGACCTACTAGACCGAAATGGAAGTTTGAATTGTGCTAAGTTGTAGTGTAGTACAATCGAGGCGATGTAGATAGATGGAACTGACATACAAATTGTTAGCGTAAGTACCATCTGATGTACGTGATGAATGAATGAAACTTTAGTTCAATGAATGACGGCAGATGTTACACTATAAGCAAAATGATTGCTGTCTCTCTCTCTCTCTCTTCTCTCCTTTAATAATTTATGAGTATTTACGAGTGTATGTTCGATTCAATAAATCGAATCTTTGAATCAGAACCGAGAATCAATCGATTGACTTAATCGATTAAATTGAATGTTGTGATTTTGTCACAACACTAATGTTTTTTTACTGCAAAACTTTTCTACCTACTTGTTGAATGAAAAATTGTCGGTTGTTTCATGTTTAGTTACATATTGCTAATATTAGCGCACTGTATAAGTAAAAACCCAGTGATAAGGTCGCAAAAACGTTGAGAAGTGTCTTGCACACATTTATCTATTCAGGGTTAACGTGATATGATAGTTAATTTGTGCTTGTGCCTGAAATTTGTTGTTTCCTAGCTAGCCGGCGAAAACTAGAAATCGGCGCCACCATGGAAGCAATACTTTTACAACAAGTACGGAAGCGTCTTGATGCCTTGTCAAAAGGCCATGCTTAAGCACGCGAACTGCTTGCATTAATTTCGGACGTGACAAAGGGCGTGCAGGAAATGGATTTTGTTAATGCCACGCTTCGTCTAAGGTAGCTTATTGAGTTGTATGATAAAGAAGCGAACCGCCTGACACCCGTGGCTACGAACGAAGCGTCCGTCAACCTGCTAAGTGAGGGTTTACAAGTGCAAATGGAACCTGAAGCCAAACGAACAAATATGACAATATACAAACGTTGACTCAAGTCAAGTCTCAACCATGATACAGCCAGCTTCAATAAGAGTTATAGGAAACGCAAGTTAGTCAGAAGATACTCCAATCCTGAAGAGAAGTATCCTGTGATGAAGATTGTTGTGAACATAGGATATACAAGCTAGACAGATGTTTTAAACGCTGTGAAAGGGCCATCGGGCCAGAGGATGTATGAAATTGATACAGTGACATTATTGTGGACGTTTTCACAATCACTACTTGTGCCTAATTTCCCTCCAAATGCGCCATAGAGGTCTATGAACGATAAAATGGGTAGCAATAGGCTAAGTGATCAAGTAACTACCAGTATGTCTAAGCAGGTCATTAACTTAAGATCCTTTTTACAGACCGCAACAGTACGAGTTTTAAGTGAAAACAAGCTGCAGCTGTGCAGAGTACTGCTTGATTCAGGTAGTCAGAGAAGTTACAACACACAACAAGCTTAGCAAAACATCTAAACCTTACCCCGGGCAAAGAAGATTTACTGATGATATTTACCCTTGGAACAGAGAAACCAGCTGAGACCCTGAGCCCATCTGCAAATATCACCATTGAAACAAAAAGAGGATTCCAGAAGTCAATCCGAGTTAACATAGTTTCTCATATTACTGATATACCTAGAGGTAGACAGTACCAAATGTGAACCACTCTGACATGGTAGATATATTGGCAGATGATGGATCAGGTGGCCAAGGCATAGATCTTCTCATTGGCAACGACTATTACTTCTCATTCATCAGGAATGACAAAATTATGATTGATGACCATCTTCACCTAGTCGATACTGATTTTGGATGGATAGTATCAGGCCGCCTGGAACAACAAGGAAGAAGGGAAGTTACTCTGTCTGTAGTAACATACCATCAGAATGATTGCGAGTTTTCTCACTACCATAAACCAGACTTGCCATTACGAAACTTAGATATCAAATTCTTGTGGACCTTAGAAAACATTGGCATAACTGATTCCGTTAAGACAACCAGAGAAGAAGAAGCTGTTCAACATTTCAATAACTCCATTAAATACCAAGAGGGCAGATATTATGTGAAATGGCCTTGGACACAATCACACCCAAGCTTACCTACAAACTATGGCCCTGCATATGGCAGACTGAAGGGTCTACTATTGCGAGCAGACAAAGCTACATTGGAAGAGTATAACAACATCTTGCAAGAGCAGATTCAAGCTAACATAATTGAAACTGTAGAACCTGAATCCGATGTGACTTGTCAAACAACTCCTCTGATACATTATTTACCACACCACATAGTCAAGCAAGCTGGTAAACGTGGACGTATTGTTTATGATGCTTCAGCGAAGTCGAAAGATCATCTCAGTTTAAATGAATGCTTGTATCGAGGACCCTGCTTACTGCAAGATCTGACAGCCTTACTTGTTAATTTCAGAATTAATAAGATAGGAATTCTAGCAGACGTAGAGAAGGCCTTCCTGCAAGTAGGCCTACAGACAGAAGATAGAGATGTGACCAGATTTCTATGGGTGAAGAATATTGAAGAACCCTTGACCTACAATAATATACTACACCTGAGGTTCTGCCGGGTGCCATTTGGTATAATCTCTAGTCCATTTCTACTGAATGCAGTAATACGATACCACATTTCGACTACAAATCCAGATCTTCTAGGGAGCATAGCTGACAGATGCTATGTCGACAACCTTGTGACCGGTGCCAACACTACTGAAGATGCTGTGAAACTCTTTGAAGAGACTAAAAATTTGTTTCAACAACTGTCCATGAACATCAGAGATTGGACGTCAAACGATCATGCGCTCATGGAGAAAATACCGGTGAAAAGTAGAGCAGAACAAACAGAAGAGACAAAAGTTTTAGGCCTAGTGTGGAATAAGGAAGAAGACACACTGCGGCTAAATCTTAAAGATAACATCCTTGACCTGAGTGAAGTCACGAGCAAGAGGCAAGTATTAAGAGTGTTAGCCTCAATCTATGATCCATGTGGATTTGTGGCTCCACTTTTATTACCAGTGAAAATCTTCTTGCAAGAACTATGAAGAGGCTACAAATGGGATACACCACTGTCTCCAGAGCTTCATGAAGAATGGGAAAAGATTTCTTCAACATTGTATGACGTGAAGGATTGTGCACTTCCCCGATACACAGGATTCCATAGTTGTGAGAACGAGAGTAAAATTAAGTATGAGTTGCATTGCTTCACCGACGCCTCCAACCTCGCGTATGCTGCAGTGGCGTACCTGCGCGCTGACGATGGACGCAACGTGAAAACTACACTGCTTATGTCGAAGACCAGGATATCTCCACTGGAGAAAAAGAAAGGAGATAAGAGTGAATCGGCGTCGAAGTCTCATAGCACTACACTGGAAAATAAGAAACCACTTACAATACCACAAATGGAACTGCTTGGTTATCTTATAGGAAGCCGGTTGATAGCCTACTTGAAAAAGACAATGGTATTACACATCTCAAAACAATATCTCTGAACAGATAGTCTCGTCGTCCTCAGTTGGGTCAAATCCAACAAACTATTGCCTCCTTTCGTCGCAAACAGAGTAGATGAAATAAAACAGAATGTAAATGTTGAAAACTGTTATATCAGCTCAAAACTTAACCCAGCTGACCTTGCGACCCGACCTGAACTTTGGCATCAGAAGAAACACACATGGTTTCAAGGCCCTGACTTTCTCCTGGCAAACAAGAAGATGTGGCCTAATGATAGGCACCTTGAGAATCACTTGTCGACTCTCTCTGCTGTTGTGGAGGGTCTGGAAGAGCAGCCTCCAGATCTTTCTGACGAAATCAACTGCAAAGAAGTAGAGAGAGACATGGAAGAAGCAGTCAAAGGACACCTTGATATGGAAAGACCAGAGATGCCATGGATTGACACTACGGCAGAGCCAACTAATAACTATGTA
Source organism: Udea ferrugalis (assembly GCA_950022985.1). Lineage (NCBI taxonomy): Eukaryota > Metazoa > Arthropoda > Insecta > Lepidoptera > Crambidae > Udea > Udea ferrugalis. The sequence continues at coordinate 5,840,975 of OX465521.1, forward strand.
GACTCTGAAGTACGAGAGATAAAGGAGATCCAATCTAGATACTTTCCTGAAGAAGTCAAAGGTAAAGATTCTCATCTTACAAGAAATCTAGGATTATTCATGGACGTAGACGGTCTTCTGAGATGCGGAGGTCGCATGATGCATGCTGATATGGCATACGACACGAAGCATCCAATCCTGCTGCCAAGAGAATGTGAGTACACTACGAAGGTCATCAGAGAGACCCACATAAAGAATTACCACGTAGGAGTCTCACATACATTGAGTGTAATCCGTCAAAAATACTGGATCCCTAAGGGTAGAGCACAAGTACAAAAGGTCTTAAGACGATGCCCGGAGTGCATCAAGCATGGAGGTGGTCCATACAAGCTACCTACGACACCAGCATTGCCGCCAGAACGCGTGAAGTACAACGCACCATTCGCATTCTTGGGGATGGATTATTTCGGCCCAATGATGGTAAAATGCGAGAATGGAATTGAAAAGAGATGGATTTGTCTTTTCACATGCTTAGTGGTACGAGCAGTCCACCTTGAAGTAGTAAAGAACTTGACCGCCGAAGAATGCTTACTTGCTCTTAGAAGATTTGTGGCCTCAAGAGGAGTACCAACACTAATCCTCTCTGACAACGCCCTGCAATTCAAACTTACATCTGAACTTTTGACCAGTACGTTTTGCGTGGAGAACAAGATAAAGTGGAGGTTCATACCGCAATTAGCGCCGTGGCATGGCGGAGTGTACGAAAGATTAGTTGGCGTTGTGAAACATTGCCTGAAACGAACACTGAGCAAACATCTACTGGGTGATAGCGGACTGCAGACAGTAATAAAAGAAGTAGAAGCAGTAGTCAATACAAGACCGTTGACATGCGTAGGCGCAGACGTAGAGTACGTGCTGAAGCCAGCTGACTTCCTATCACTGGGTAAATGCTTGACCATGAACTTGTCAAGAGATATTACCACGAACTTGGACACAGTGACTAAGCGAGACCTCATAGATGGCTGGAAGCGAGGTCAGGATATCGTAGACGAGTTCAAGGAGATGTTCATTGGTCAATATTTACCAAGCTTAAGAGAACGATACAAGAACAATGTTAAGCAAACCAAGAGTGACAGCGGGCGAGACACCGCGAGTTGGTGATTTAGTCCAAATCAAGAGTGAATCGAGCAACAGACAGAACTGGAAAGTGGGCAAAATAACATCGCTTGTAAGAAGCGAAGATGGAGAGTGTAGAGTGGCCCGAGTTAAAGTTGGAAATACCGAGTTCACCAGATCGGTTGGCCATCTATACCCATTAGAAGCGGATATAGAATATGTTAAAAGGTCAGATATACCTACAGAACCAGTTCTGACCAAGACTCATGAGCCCATGATACAAGAAATAACACCAGTTATTATGAGCCCGAGAAAGATTCTAGAACAACCATTGGATCTAGATTTGATGAAAGAGAGTTCTGACAAACCTAACGAGAAGGAGGTTGTCATACAGGAGAGTGAGGCAGGAGAGAGAGAGAGCAGTAACCCCGAGGAAAGTAGTAAAGACTTAGAGATGGTAGAACAACCAGTTCTACCGAGCTCAGAAAGTAGAGAGAACAGTGAAGCGATAGAGATTCATAACGAGAGTGATGTGAGCGAGACACAAGAAGTCAAAGTAAGGCGAGTCGCTGCAGTAAAAGCAAGAGAGAAGATGGCAGAGTGGACTCGTCAGCTTTTCGCTTTGCTGTAACCATCTTCGTCTTCCTAGGGAGTGTCGCGAAAGACGCGATTATCCGAACGTGAGGTGAGTGCATCGAAATCGAATGATTATAGTTAGTAACATCTGCTTGTCTATGGTCTTGACTTATGATTAAAAAAGTAGAAGAGAGAGCACTATGATAGATTTGGAGGGAAATGTAAGAGGTTATGAAAAAGATTATTATAAGAAAAGGAGATAGTTTTAGCACAAGTTTTTAGTTAGAGTTAATGTGTAAGTGAACGGCACGCGGAGGGCAAGTGGAGGTAGTTACAAGAGGAGGTAACCATAAGAGTAAGCTGGCCCTTTGGTGAGTTGCACAAAGTTGATAAAATGAACCTGACCCCCGGGTGAGTTGCACAAAGATTATAAGAGTTAAATAGACAGAGGTATATATCGAGAGATTACGAGTAAGAGTAATACCTTGCCGAGTGGAAAGGGCAGGCTGTGAGGGGTGGTTATGGAGGCCTGTGGGGGCCCAAGATGGGCCCCCTCTTAAGAGACCTTCAGTCTAGAATGTGAGTTAGAATGATGATGGTGACTAGCCTGTCCATAGTGAGAGGAACATACCACCTAGGTGGCTCTCGGACTTGTTAGTGGCACCAGAATCGTATAATAAAGATAAGATGAGAATTTCTCGATATACCCCCCTGAGTTAATTTGTCGTGTAAGTATCAGTATTTGAGGTCCTAGATCCGTTCTAGGCCAGACGTCACGACAATAGGGTTATTTTTACTAGCGAAAGAGAAAAACAAGTTTGCATAGCTATTCTTCAAACGCTGAATAAATGACTTATTACCTACCTAGTCAAGTAGTAGTAGTAGTTAACAACTGTTTGTAATTACCACACCGTTAGTGTTTACATGTTTAGTTATTTTTAAAACTTGCGTTTAACTGTATCTTGCTTGTAAATTATAATTAAACAAAAAACTCTTCTAATAAATTACCGCTAAAGACAGTTGCATAAGATAAGCAGGACATGTAGAGTCTTATAATTAGAAAGGCTTATGATGGACCTGGATACAGCTCTGTGACATACAGATACTGGATTCAGAAGTGACATTAGCATACTTTATAATTAGTCACTTATTTAAAACATCGCTGGAAAACATTTAAAAACTTTTTTAACCTATGTATTAACAACATTTTTACGATAAGACTGCTGATAGGGAAAGTTATTGTCAATCTGTAAAAACTTTTAATGTATTTTATTCATCTAATAATTGCATACGCATTGAAAATAACATCGAGACTTTGCATTTACCTAGTTAAGAAAATTCCCTACGGCAAATTAACTTCTTCACAGTTTTAAATGTGTGTGTCAGTTAAAATGATATGGTACAGATAACAGCATTGTAGGTACAACACCTATAAAATGCCGGATTTTTCCAATCAAGAGATCAAAATCGATTAAAGAAAGTGCATAGTTTTGGAAGACTCATTTGCTGTTGTCGGTCAGGTATGTACGATTTGGATTTTTTCTGTTCCGGTGTAGTGAATTTCATTTTTATTAGATAAATCTTCAACTATTAAATTAGCCCTAGAATACTAGCAATTTGAACAAAATGCACACGTTCTACTGGCTAGATTATGAGTTATGAACATTGCAGAAAAAAATGGAAAATCTACACATGCTTTCCAACACGACATTTTTAGGTATGACGATAGCCATCATCGGGTGTCGATATTAGTTAGCTGCCAGGATTTCATAAAAATGATAAGATGTTGCGTGTCTATGAAAGAGACAACTATTAAAAACTCTACCCCATCTAAGTCTAAGGGAGTTCCTTAACCAGGAATGCACCAGTCTCACGATGTTGGGGTATTTTATTATAAGTTTTACGAGCACCTTATTAGGAGGCCAGAACAAGATCGGAATCCCCGAAGTGTCCGCGACGAAAGAAAGCAGGATCATATGGGATGTTAGGGTTGCCAACGAAGTGGTAACTTAATTGACGACTGACTAGATGTTATGGTTAGAAAGTTGGCCACTACACAACAGATAGCGGGTTTGATACGCACACACTATAAACATTTGTGTGCTCCATCCACACAGATGCTTGCTTGTTTTGGTATGGGTGTCCTATGTATAGGCATTAAGTATGTATTTCCAGCAAAAAAATGTTCAAGTATGTTTATTTTGTTGGTAGTTCAGGGCTGGACGGCGTTGCCTGCGTGAAATAATGTCCAGTAATATTCATCAATAAAATGTGAATGAATGAATTATTGTTAATAATAATCAAGGCAACAGGAAAGTCACAAACATTATTTCGCAATTTAACAGAAGTTCATGTCTGTTTTAGTCTACTGCTCTACATAGACCTCTTTCGAGATACGCCTCAACTTTCGGCACCTTCACCAACACCATCCGCAGCCAGCCCGATCCCGCCACCATCTTGGGATCAGGGGTCCACCTGGCTAGAGGGCGCTGAGCCGCATACTTCACTCAAGGACTCATCTACTCCACTACTCATGTTTGACATCGTTTTTTCCTCAGATGTGATCAGTCAACTGCTACTTCAGCTTGCTGATTCTGCAAGCTAATTTTTTAACTCTATTTCCTAGATAATTACGCATCCGAATCTATGTATATATGTATGGTGTATGTACGTTTGTATATATTGCGATAATTATTTGTTTGTACGTTGCGATAATTTTTATTTATCATTTACTCTTACTATTTTACCATACCCTAATTTGTTTTTTTTTGTTTTCTCACGATCCTCTACCTGAAGGTTGTCTGGAAGAGATCGCTCCCTAGCGATAAGACCGCCTAAATTGTACATTGGCCTTTGTAATTTAATACAACTGTAATGTTTTTGTGCCATAAAGAATATCTATCTATCTATCTATCCGAAAATATTGTGCAGTAGTGTTGGCGACCCTGTACAATGTACGGTGCGCGCGCGCAGTCTGCGCGTTTACGAGTTCCCAGAACCGCGCGCGTAAGCCACGACGTCTTCTAAAAACGGTAAATTGTCTAAATTATATTAAGTAGGCTCACACTTAACTCGTGAGGGTTATTGCCGAATGTTTTAAGATATTTCGTCAAGTCGGTTATAAAAAAAGATCGGTCGCCTGTGACAGAGTATATAAGTAGGTACGCCTTTTATGGGGTTTCCATGTCGGGCAGAGTGTGCTTCAGGAATTTCTAACACCACCCAGTTTTATTCTATTCAATTCATATTCGGCAATGGTGGTTATTAGATCAACCAATGCCAATTATTGCAACGCATAGGTTGTTAACGTTTTCTCAAAAGATTATATCAAGTATTCCTAGACATCATTCCTTACTTTTAATAAAAGGACTTCGCGGTAAAATTCACTTGTAAGGTACTTGGGATGTTGCTTATTTGCATAAAACGTTTTATTTCATTAAATTCACCAGTAGCCGACCAGTTAGATAAATTGATGGCTCGTATTCGCAAGACATGGGGTTGACGGCGTCGATAAGCACACCTGTCGGCAGGCTTCGCTCTCGTTGGGCTTGGCCACTAAGTACGTTGAGAATTCAACTCGCACGTAAGCTATCATGGTATAGACCAGTGCCTTTGAAATTAATAGGAAAATCAGGCGGAGAATCAACAATGGAAAACAATCAACAAAAGATATAACAACAGATTTTACTATACTTTATGTACAATCACTATTAAAACAAGGTTATGTTTAGTTTGTTTAGTACTGTCTTGTTCGGTAGGGGTATTGCTCATTTTTTTATTAATTTATGCATTCTCTATTTCACAACAATGAATGGGACAACAGGCGGACTTAATTCCAATATGGCTTTCTCTGCCAGTCAACCATGAGGCTAAGCAGAAAAGTACAGTAGGTCATTGAATCTAATGTGAAAAATTAACGTGTTTCCTGATGATTCCAGTACCTAAGTAAATACGAGAAAATATTCACGGCACGATGTGCTTTTACTTCGGTGGTAATATAATATTTCACATTTATCATTATTTTCTTTGGGGTTGGTGTGTGGGTTCGGTGGGTGTGTCTTTTCTGTGATCGTCTTTTGCAAAAACTTATTTTCGAACTGGTGTTGCAAAAACGCTCGTCCATAACGCCTTGAAGCGTTGTCGCCTTTCGCCCATCGGTCGCAGTCGCCACCCGATTTGAAAGCTGCGTCAGAACAGTAAAATATCTACATACAAACGTGCCGCTCTCGGTTTGAATGTGTGCGTGCGCGTAGCACGCAATTTCACGCACACGCTAGCAGAAAATATGAGGGAATAAGGTGGCGGCAGTACGTACGGGCTGTCCCGCGTGTCTGTTAGCACGCTAGACTAATAACTCGGCGGTTGGCCTTAGATAACCTACTGTTATGTTTACTGTGGCTCCGTGTAGCGACTTGTAGCGGCAGCCGTAACGCGGGCGACGCTCCTGCGCGTATTTATCAATCAAGTGCGAAGTTTACGAGGACGTCGCCTTAAGAGCCGCTGTAAAACCGCGCGTTTGTTTAATGCTTCTCTCCAGGGCTGTATTTGCATATCAACGATGTTTAGTAAATACGCCTGATCTTAGTCTTTTTTGTGAAGTAATCTGTTTGACTGTCGCAAATATCATCTGAAAAGATAATTTGTCATATTTTTAAGAGTTGCGATGGATTTTATTTTTTTAACAGTTAAGCATATTTTATAAAAACATAACTTATGACATAACGTGAGTATCACGACCATAACCCTAATGGTTTAGCCAGAGGCACACTGATTGTACCCGTTGTGGTGAACGGAATATTCAGAAGCCCACATTTCGCCGAGAGAATTTAAACTCAACGTGGTAAGGGGCGAGCCTACTGCCGTCATCCTGGTTACTTAGGTTTTATATCGGTGTTTTCCATCATCGGAGAGAGTTCCGGCTAGATTTGATCTCGGGACCATCGGTTTCCGAACCAGGGTGTTTAACCACTGGGTCACGGCGCTCTTATTTTGATGTATAGTTGATGACTACTTGAGAACTCGTTAGGGATCATCTGTCGTCCAAAGATACATTCAGTTACGAGCGCTGGTTGCGAGGCCAAGGGTAGCGTATAAGATTCTCGCACCAGCTCAAAATTATTGTTGATGAAACTGAAATGTCATTGTGTAGGTTCGAATTGTGTGTTTGTGATACCTTCGCTGTTTTTTAGTAAATTTCCTCATCATTTATCGGGTTCAGTTCAGTAGTAAGTAAGCAGTTGGCAAACTTAAATATTATGAGAGTTTGTTTTCTAACTTAAGTATGTTAGAAAGTAAGTAAGTAGTAGTAGATAGATACGAGTGAGATCAGATCACTAAATTATTCAACCCACCTATGGCATTTACATGGATAGTACAATTTCGATTGACACTGCCTACCTATTTCATTACTAGCCTCCAAAATACTAACTAAATTAGAAACAATTTAAGGTTCCGTTTTGCAGACGTTTTTTTAAATTCTCTGAAGCCTCTTGGGGTAAAAGTTGCAACATTTGATTGGGGCAAAAAGTAAGTATTCTTTAAAATGATTTTTTTCGCAAATCTTAGAGATACTACTTTTTGTTCTGCATAGTCATGTGCAACCTCATGACGAAATATCACAAAAATATACATTCTCCCTTATACTAAGTGTGGTTGTGGTTAAAAAGAGTATAAAAAGGTAACCCTGTTTATAGCAGGAAGCGTCTCGCCGCGGGAGGCCGCTGCCGAATTCAACCCTAGGCCTGTTTTATGATTCTCTACTACCGATATTACGGCTTAATGAAAATTTATCAGTGGTCATTTAATAGTAATTGACCATAAGAATTAACAACAAAACAAATTACAATTATAATGGTGACAAAAAACTAAGATGTTCAATAAATAGACGGGTTATGTAGAGTTTCGATGGTAAAAAATAACAACAAGCCACTTTCAAAGATATTGACAATTGAAAAAATATTGAACACGTTTATAATATAGAACCAGTTTAGCTGCAAATAATTCCTCAATGAAGTGATTTGTTTTGCCAACATTATCGATATTAAATCTACATTGATACGAAGTAGGATCAGCTACTATAACAATAGGTACCAGATTATGCGCTAGTATTTTTTGAGTTTCTAAGGAGCTAAGGCTATGTATCATGTCCGGTTAATTGGTGGATAGTGGTGGGCACAGAGTGGGGAGATTAATGAGTAGCTACCGCGAGCTTATCACGACGGATCTGGCGCATGACTGATCATCTGTCGTGCGCCCGCGCCTGTGCCGCGATAGTGATGGGTACTAATAAAACATATCGATAAAATTATTTATGAACTGACTTTTTGCCCGTTTTGCAAGTCATCTTTGAACTTGAAATCCTTTCTTGTTATCAAAGGTTACATACTACTCACTTACCAAAACGATGGTTACTTTCTGAAATATAATAAATGTAAATAGGTACTTTGCTAGATTTTGCTATAACCTTGGAAAAAACGTTGTTAGAAAGTTAAATTCCTACCACCAGTGCCTTACGTGTAATAATCATTCATAAGTCATTGCAAGAAGTATGAAGTCAATAAACGTCAGTTAATGAGCACTTCACTTGCAATTAAGGTTCGCTACCAGGGTCGGCCGGAGAGAAAATCTGTCAAATTTGAAAGCGATCGTGACAGCTATGGTCACACAGTGGTTGGGCCGTGCAATCCGTGCATAAATGCAATGCATAAATCCGGACGACCGTCTTGGTGTAATTGTTTAGAAGTCGGCTACTACACCAAAGGTCGCGGGTTCGATCCCCGCACAGTACAAACATTTGTGTGCATGAACATGTCTGTTTGTATTGGTCTGGGTGTTTCCTATGTATAATAAGTATGTATTTACAAAAGTAAAAGTATTTGAGTATGTTTATCCGTTGTCTAGTATCCCATAAAAACGGAGTATAATTAACTCACTTGGGGCTAGATGGCACTGTGTGGAATAATGTCCAGGGATATTTATTTATTTATTATTATTACAAAGATATTTTTATTTCGCCACCCAATATATTTCAGGATATAGGGCAAACAAAAGAAACTAACCAAAAATTTTATTTTATTAAACATACTAACAAGCGGTTTTGCCAATTATTTTTTTACACTATTATTTGCAATCTATTCTCGTGACCACGTTATTTGCACAATGTTATATCTGGTACTTGACGATTCCATCGAGATTTAGTTGTAACTTGGTTTATCCGTTCGATCATCATCAACACAAAATATTTCTTACATCCAATGCATATGATATAGCAATACACGGAGCCATTTCTAGTAACATGCAGAAGAACCCACTGATTTATTGGTTTTACTTGTAATGAAAAGCTGCAAGAAGCATTAAACGGAGCTATCTTGTTACTAACTAAAACGAGGAATTTAACAGTTGTCAACAGTTGAGACACTTTTAGTGGATAATTTATTTTAGATAATAACACTTGAGTATAATACCTTTAGTCTCCTGTAGAGGCCATCGTATTTCAGGCTTTTTACGCTGAATTTAATACAGAATCCACCGTGATCTTCATCTTACTGGAATTGATCTACGAGTAGAGCATAGTATGAAAGGAAGTCACCCTCCGCGTTTTTCTGTCTGTTTTTTTTTACATAAGCTTTCACTATCTAAATGATAGTTGATGCTAATTATATTTTCTAGAACGTTTGTCTGTATAGTTCATTCAAATTACTACAGGGAAAAGCTGTGTGCAAATAGCCAGTTAGAGATAAAAATGCTTGCATTACCATTTTTCCATGGCTGACGTAAATATGATAATTCATATTTATATCAAAGTTCTATCTGATCCATTTTTTTTTAATTTAAAATGGGTTTGTGTTTGACCTCAGTCTTGCCAGCCACGCTTACCCAAAAAATGCCTATTCACTCTTGCCTTGAAGACACCAAGGTTGTATGTATCCGGAAACACAGACGCAGGGAGGGCGTTAAACTCTTTAGCGGTGCGGACCAGAAAGGAAGCACCAAACCGCTTAGTTCGGACCGCTGGAAAGTCGACCACATGGAGATGAAAGCCCTCGCGGCGTCTTGTGGTCCGGTAGTAGAAAGTAGAGGGTGGTATCAGGTCATGAAGTTCTTGCGCACACTCTCCGAAATACACCTTATAAAAAACCGATAGACAGACAACTCTACGCCGATGCTCCAAACTCGAGTTTGGTTCCAACGAGCGTCTCGTCACCTATCAGTCTCCTGGCTCTTCGGTCTACTGAGTCCAGTGCATCCAGCTGATACTTGGCAGAGCCATCCCAGAGGTGGCAGAAGTACTCCATACACAACCGAATTTGTGCTTGGTACAATTGTAAAAGCTGTTCCGGTGTGAAGTGTGTTTCCATTTCGAATAACTTGTCATTATGTTCTATTGCAATAACTATTTCTGTTTCGTATGAGCAAACGCAAACTTTAATTTTTTTTGCTCGAGATCTCCATCCTAATTACTATGGAATGAGTGAAGTTTCTTTGACAGCCGTCTGCGCAGTCCCGCAAGTCAGTCTTCCACATGACGCCGGGTGAGTGCACGTCACTGCGTAAAGAATAGGAAAATGAAATGGCAACTAGTACGAAATTGTCAAACCCAAGAGAGCTTTTAATCAAGTGTACTTATAAATATAAACCTGCCATATAACTCTCATGGTGAATCATGATAAAATCATACGTTTGATAAATTATGCATAATGCATATGAACAAACAGTACGGAGGAAAAAAAATAAAGTTGTACTATTTTCAACAAAAGACCCTATGTGCGCCTATTTCGTGTAAATTATCCGCGTAATTATAAATGTCATTTTCGTCAAAAGCGACGTGCGCTCACCTTGGGGACATGGGGGGGAGTGAGCTGCGACGGTGCGCCGACAGCTATCAAAGAAACTTCACTCACTCCATAGTAATTTGTATGGAGATTTCAAGCGAAAAATTCGGAATGTTTGGGAATTTTTTGCACAAAACTGAAATAAAGCAATGAAAAACAACTGATTGGCAATGCTTCTTTGATATCTGATCTTTACACGTTATTTAAAACACGTAAGTTGTTAGTTTATATGATGCCTAAACTTTTGAAATACGGGAGTGCGTTTTGCACGTTTTTAGCGATATTCTGATTTTTTTTCACATTAATCTAGTAAGTTGATCCAAATACTGGAAAATTGAGCTGATTGTGCAACTCTTTGACTACTATGACGATTTCTTTCGTGCCTCATACTTCATATTTTCTATATAAAACTTTAGTTTTCCCGAGAGCCGTTTTCCTGGTATCGCGCCTTGTGTAAGTTGTCAAATGCAAACCAAACGTGTTACGCAACAAAAACCGTAAATATCGTTTCAACATTTCTCAACTCCCAATTGTAAAGTATAAAAATAATGTCTCCCAAATTGGCTGGCTACGAGCATAACACTTAAGAGCGAACGATTCAGGTTCTTTCATTAACGAGAGCCTTTAATGAAGGTTGTTATTATATTAATATCCGGCCTTTTAGGCGGACATCGACAATGAGATTCCTGGCATACCCCGGGCGTCCCTACCGGTCGTGATATGACAGTGGTCCGCATATCTTCCCAGAAGTCATACTCTTCGGATGCCTTACGCGCACACCGACAAACCTTTTTTCTCAGCCCATAGTCTTATTGGATGCATTGAAATATTTTCGTTTAGATTAAACGACGTTTAGCCAGTAGATCGGTACATTAGGATTAATGTCGTACATCAGTTACTGGCGCACTCAGTACTGGGAACTGGCTATTGAGTGCGCATACAGTTCGGTGGGGTTCAGCGTTTATTTTTACTGATCTGTAAGAATCGATAAGTGTACAGTAGGCTTTGCTTCATTGTCGTCCTCATATTACTATTATCAATACAAATGGAAATTGATTATGTACGATTTGTTAAAATAGTAGTGCCTCTGTTTTAGTCGTGTGTGTGTTCCGTCTGTCGGATTTTTCCCACAAGACACGTGACACGTTAGTGAACAGTTGATTATCTGTTGGTACAATCATTGGAAATTCTATGAAAGTGTGAATACGAGAATCATAAGAAAAAGGCCTAGAAAAACATTAGTTAGTAGATTTAAGTAAATATTATAACTTTGTTAGTGTACATTTTTCTATAGACTACAAACGAACCTTCTATAATAATAATTACAAAGAACCTACTTCTTTATCACTCTTTTATTGTAGGTTGAGTTTATCGCCAATACCAGTTCACTTCTGCGTAGGTGTTCTTCTCAGGATTATGCAAAATTAATTGTTTTTACTTTGCAAATCTTTTACGACTCCTGCGCACCTGTGTTTGTATCGCTTTACGTTTGCTGCGATTCCCAATAAGCGGGTTCCATCGTTCTTTATGACATCCTCGGCTTGATCGATGGCTCGTCATCATCGTACAATGTCTCCGTTTGATTTGTTTACGTTCGATCGCATTGATGATTGTCGATGTCACTGGGAGACGTCGATATTTGTGTTTTCCTTTTACAAACGATCGACTAACATTTCTAATGTTTTTTGGTTTAAAAGGAATTTTTGAGAGTAATTCGTGTATAAGTATTATTAGAGGCAGCATAGTGTTGCTTCCTTTGCCTGTGAGACTATCTATCTGGAGGGCAATTCAGAACCGGGTCTTCGAAGGAAAGATTCCTTCATATTGATTTAGCTTGAGTAGATCGCTTGTTCATCGAAACCACTTATATTTTATAGATGTAAAAGCCAGTGGCATCTAGTTAGCCCAAGTTGATGAGACTAGCCTGAAATATTTCTAATCATGGATCTACATTTAAACCCCTAGAGAGTCATAAAAACTCAAACAACTCTACAGCACCACTACAACTACTCTAAGGTTTTGTCTCTTTCATCACTAATTCTGTCTTCATTTACTAGTGACAGGACACCTAAATCGGTAAACTAATGCTACAGCTCTGAATTAAATTTTATGAATAATTACGACATCAACTTTTATTAAATCTACGTTTTACAAAGCTTCATGCCACAGTCCAAAAGCAATACAGAAGCAGTTCAGCATAACATAATTAATCGTTCATTTAAATACAAAGACTAATTTAATAAGTGACCCAACTCCCAAATGTCAAAGCCATCGAAATAAAAAACGACAAAAAATCTCGAAGAAGGATGGCGCTCCGATGCCAAGTCACAGAACGCCCAGGCGCTGCCATGGGAAAAACGTCTCTTTTTGTACCTCAAATAAATTGGAGTCATTTTTTAAAGTTGACTTTGTATTTTTTCTGGTATTGAGCAGTGGTACAATGGGTGGACACGCTCGGCTGTTAGGTAACATTTGGAACATCATTATAAGTGAAAAGCTGTGAGTGATGGTACCCCGTTCGTCGTGTTCAAGATGGTGCGCTTCTAGGAAGTCCGAATGGACATTTTTCTGTTAAGTTTTAAACAGTTGCAGTCTAAGATGACACTGAGGCATTGGGATTGAATATCATTAGTTAGGAAGATCTGGAAAAAAATATTGGTCTAGGTGTCGGGCAATATTTAATTTTGTCTAAATCTTTGTTTTGAGCGTTGAAGATGTTTGCCTAAAACATATAGTTAAATACACCTGGAAAAATCTACGTGTCTGTTAAGATAGCTTTTAACTGAACGTGCAATCGCTTGGAAAGCGAAAAAAGAGCAGGTGTAGGTAAATCATTTCTGACCCAAAACTACGTATTTTTTTTGTGTTTGTATTTATCTTCAAGGGAAAACACAGCAAGTGTAAATTGAGAATAGCAGAAATAATCCGCTAATTATAATTCGATCGTGTGACGATAATTTTAAATTTGATTTGTATTTCAGTGTTAGTATCGATGTAGAGGTATAAAAATATGTCTCACGATATGCTCAGGGAACTAGATAATGGTTATTTTGTAAATACATGTAATGTACTCGTATGTATACATACGCAACACTTCAGAATCATACCAAAAGACATGCTCATGCACATGCCTAAATTCATATTCATATAGTAAGTTTGCTCCCATATTCGATTTAAGTAATAAAATGAGTAAGCGTATTTTTGTCGATTTATTCCGTCCAGCAATAACTTCAAAACAAAAAATAAAGTCATGTCGGTGCTTTTCATTAGACGAGTTAATTATATCAATTTGCGAGCAGCACCAGGTTCTCCGACGGCACTAAAACCCCAGGCCCGACTCCGGGGGGTAGGAGACAAATATTAAAATTCCGCTATCCGGAATTACGGACCAGATATTTATGGTTGTTTGCTTCAAAACTTTAAATTGACACTTCTTGAAGGTTAATTATTTATAGACTAGAAAAACTAGCACGTTCTTAATAAATAAACCAGGTTATGCTTGACTAGTGGCAAGAATAAAAACAAATCGCAAGTGGAACTGTTACTCTCGGTATTACTTAGACTGAATTTCGCAACCAAAATAAATAAAAATGTCGGACTAAATGAGTGTGCATTTTGGTTCTTAGTTTGTAGAAATAATCATACAAGAAACACGACTATTAATTATCATGAGTAAGTATCGAATCCACGACTTTAAGGAGAGACCTCTACAGATTACGCTAACCGACCAGTCATGAATTCAAAATGCCCATTACGAACAGTTTCAACCATCAACATAAGGCTTTAAACGCTTTTCCAAGACTTCTGTTAGTTATCAGTTATCAAGTATCAATGCCTAATTAAAACTATCGACTTACACCACTAATCGTACGGGAGCCACAGACTTATCTCAAACACGCATTTACATCCGAAATGGGACGTTGTTTTTTGTATGGAATTTTCGAATTGCTGCCCGAGATTCGAGATAGGCGTTGGAGGATAGTTCTTGGTCCGGCCTATAAAATAACCATAACCGTTCAAATAGTATCTTGGGCTGATGGGATGATAAACAAATGGGCAGCTACAGCTTCCGAATCTGATGCAACGGTAGTCACCGGACCACTGTTATTGAATTCCTTTCTAATAAGTCGATCGATGTCTCTGGTTTTTGTGGGCTGTATGTCATTTAAACCTGTAGTGTAGGTGAGCGTGACTCACAAGTGAACGTTGAGCTGAGATATACGAGATAGTCGAGTATTATTAAGTTCAAATAGCATCGAGAGGATCAATTAATAATTCTTAGAAAATATACAATAGAATGTATATTAACAGTGCTATAACACAAACACTCTAAATAAAAAAACTGTATTTATAATACGAGTAGACCCGTTACAAAGTACTTTCAAAACGTCAAATCTAATTAACAAAATACACTTATTTGTACACATGAATATCATAATAAGAATTGTATACTAAAATACAATATTTTAGTTAGTTTTATTAATTATTATTTTAGTTTTAACAAATCAATTTTAAGGGTTATTATGAAGAAAGAAGAAGAAGAAAAATATTTTTTTGGTTTTTTTTTTTTTTTTTTTATTTTATCGGTTTTAAATACATAGTTGATATATTGAATCATTTATAATTTGTAAAATTGTAGAATAAATTCAAAAGTCCTGTTTGCTAAGAATAAAATATGAAGACTTGAACCACTATTGAATGTATATGAAAAAACATTATAAAAAGGAAATCATTTTCGACTTCATTAACACCTTATACACGGTATTAAAAAAATAAGTATAAAAACAAACAAGTAAGTACTTACTGCAAAAAAGGTGTTAATTTTATGGTCCATTGATCCATTACCCAGAGGTCTAAGGTTCGAGCCCGCTATCTAAAAGGAATATACTACCAAGTTACGAGCCATAAATGAAGCTGAGATTTTTGTCGTCAATACGTAGTGATGTCCTGTGTCTATTTGTCTCGGACACTTGTACCTTTAAAAAATCAGAAAAAAGTGTAAGTACTCTCTGAAAATCCAAAATGGAATGAAAAAAAAAATCGGGTGGTTTGGGGGCTACATCTAAATCAGCCCAATTTGTTCCACTGAAATATGACGAGAGTAGATATTTTTTTGCTAACATGTCTGAGCTACCTACTTGTACCATTTGCTAAAATTGCTTATAACATACCTACTTACTTATTACGTATCTAGTTACTTATTAGGTACCTAATTACTTATTCACGGTAAAAAAATATGATGTTTAAGCAAAGACAAGTATTATTAAATCGCATCTAGAATCTGATGCTGAAAATAATTGGATACTTTGCATTTTACACATCTTTTATACTCGTTGCTTTCATGCCCGACTGAAATATTTTTTGCTAACAAAAAAAAACTTTTTAATGAAACAAATTCATCTGAAAAATCCAGTACTAAATGTATAAATTAAATAACTTTTTAATTATTTGCCTCACTGTCGTAGTTTCTATGCTTTTGGAATATTTGTCAGTACTCATGATTTATTTTAGTGGTTTTAGTGAAACTCTTAGGCATCACGTTCTTCTCATTTAAATACACACTTTATTACTTCGCAGGATTTTAGAATCTCAGTTCCTTCATCGCTTTTTTCTATGTTCATCAAATAAGCTAAGCTGCAAAATTGTCCCACTTAGAACGGAACACATCTTAGCATCACTACTCACGGAAGAGTTCGCCAATACTTATACAGGACATAAAATCCCACAATAAAACCAGCCGAAGACGTTCAAAAGTTTATGCGAATATGCTAATCGTCGATAAAAATATAATAAAAGCGCGACCTTGTTGGACGAGCTGCCTGCGCGCGCGCAGACCTGCCGACGTGTTTCGAAACTTGTAAATAATAGAAATTTGACAGGTCGTCGAATATAGTCTGGGAGATAGAGATAGACTATATTCGACGTTTGACGACCGTCTTGGTGTAATTGTTGAGAAGTCGGCTACTACACCAAAGTTCGCGGGTTCGATCCCCGGACAGTACAAACATTTGTGTGCATGAACATGTCATTTTTTATTGGTCTGGGTGTTTCCTATGTATATTAAGTATGTATTTACAAAATAAAAGTATTTAAGTATGTTTATCCGTTGTCTAGTATCCCATAAAAACGGACTATTATAACTAGCCCACTCGGGGCTAGATGGCGCTGTGTGGAATAATGTCCAGGGGTATTTATTTTTATTAGATAGACTTTTAGGTATAGCTCTTGGACATGACTGACTATCAATGCTATATTTATTGTATTTATATTTATTTATTTATTAGTACACAAAATGACAATTACAATAGACTTCAGTATTCAGTTGAATAACGAAAATATATCAAGAAGCCACTTAAACTGGTTTCAGTGTTATTTGAGGGGAGAGAGGTTATTTTGGGCACTTTAAGGTCTTCGTCGTTTTACATTTTCCAGACTTTATGTATTTTTTTAGTTCTAGTGAATGCCACATTTCAATTGCGCTGTCACACGAATGTTTCAAAAATTCAGCAACGCAGTGCAACGCAACGCGTTAATTAAACCTCACCCTTAACACAGAATAGAACTCTAGAACGCACATTTAGCGCTGAAGCTTCTAGGTCCAAAGTTCGCGGAACCCTCAAACAATTGGCTAGATAAAATGCTGTTATTGGAAAATTGTAATGCCTACTTGTTTAAATTTACTTATTCATTTATTCGTTCACAAGCAGATATTAACATTGGTACAACATTTAGGACAGAACAAGTACAGGTGAGCTTATCTCTGAAAAGAGATTTCTTCCTGCTGGAAGAGATGCCCATGATGACAAGAGAGATGTAAAAAAGAAAAAAAATATGCACCGTTTAGCAAATAATATCCTTCAAATTTATCCGAGGACACTGGACTACCTCTTGGCGGCGAGCGGCGATCTCAAACACAGGTAGCCGTCCGCACCGGCACAATCACTCCGATTATTAATGAGCGCTCTCCAATTTCTTCGGCGATTGACAGCTGTTTATTTGTCAATGTCCACTCCACTCGGACCTCCACATCATCTATTGCGAATACTTCGAATTTGTGCGGGACCAGTATGAATACTTTCACCGTTCTGCGTTCCGTATGAAAGCTGTTGGAGCTTTTTTAATGGCCTCCTTTCTCATGGGAGAATTCGCGAATATTTTTTTATGGTAGTAATCAAATTAATGGTTTAATTTTATAACATGACATCGGCCACATGGTGTTAGAATTTGTTTAATGACCAACTACTTGACACCTGCTTAATAAGTTGATATCGATAAGTCCCGGCATGGTACTTAAGACTTTAAGTTTTGTAAATCTAACATGCATGTATTATCTAAATGACAGTGAAATTAAATGTAGAGACACCATCGAAAAGTTGAACACTCTGCTGACCTTGGTTCAGCTAAAAACCGTGAAAGAGCTCCTGAGCTCCAAAGGGCTCCAAAACTTCAGATATAGTTATTTACATTTCATAGGACATTATTCCACACCCATTCCACCTAAAAATGCCCCAAACTATAGTACAAGCTTTTCTACTGCTCTTAAGTTTCCTACTAAATTTCTATCATCTAATGACTTTTCGCATTATAATTTTTACTTCCGCTTTGTGTATTGCAAATATCGAATTTGTATTCAGCCCATATACACAGATACTTTCACTTGTTCATAGAATACATTATGAACAACATTTTATCATGAAATAAGAACTTGCAGAAGAACCGTCATTAGTTAAATCTAAAAAATAAGAATAATTTTCGTTAACAAAGTATAACTTAGGTGGTAGGGGATGGTGTGTCCATTTAAGCTGAAAAACCTGTGTTTGGAGACCCCGCTCTTCCTTATCCTAGTTAGATTTAAGTTAAAATTTAGCGAATTAAGTTAATTTTTAAATCTAGCTGGCTGTAGGTTTTCTTTTTTTTGTTAAGTAATCAGGCTGTTGAGTGTATCTCGGTAAAAACTGAATGTAATAAAACTATTTCAGAGAAAACAAGCCATAAATAAGCCATATCATAGCTATAACGACCTCGAAGATGGTTAGGGACATCGCTTTACGTTTAAAAATATTAAGTTAAACTCATAATAGTAAAATAATAACCCGTTTAGATTTTTATTGGATAGGTCAGACGCATTTGAGTTAGACCAAGCTTTTTTGCAATCTTTAACCTATTTTACTATTGTTTTTAGCATTTTCCATGCAGTATCTTTACTAAAGATCTGAAAACCAGAAAAAGACATTTGGTCATGCATGTTTGGAAGTGCAGTCGCCCGGCTTGCGAAAGATGCTGTTCGAGTCCTGTCTGATGCCAACATGACCAAATGTCTTTTTCTGGTTTTCAGATCTTTAGTAATCTTTAACCTGTTCAGTGGTCTTCTTGTTAGAAAGATACATAGATCTACAAATATCAGTATGCGTCATATTCACTACGTTTGAAAACTATGTACCTACCTACCTACCATAAGAAAATCAGTGTAAGGAAACTTCGTCAAAACTTAACAACAGTCTATTATTAGGCAACACACTCAACTGGAATCTCTGTACATTTTTAATTTGTGACTCCGATATAAATTTCTTCAAAGTCCCGCCCATTTTTTCATCGCAGTACTACGGTACTAAGATAATACTAAATATGTAATACGTTACCATTTTCATAACAAATCCGTCGGCAACTACGAGAATCCCCCTTTAATATTACGTTAACCAGCATGCTAATCGCCTTCTAAAAACCAACCTTCGCCGGAAAAACTATCGGGGCGTATCGGAGCGGGCCGCCGGCGCAGCAACGACTAATTAATGCTAATTAATAAATTAATTAACCATGTTAATACGACGCTTGAGCGATTCCAGTTTTTCTTCTGCCACGTACCTACGTATTTGTCCGAGCTACATTTTTAATCCTTACCGCAACATTCCCCTTTTTGCGGTACGCTCTAAATACGGTATGATCTCGTCCGGTAAGCTTGTGTACAATTTTTAATTGATTTATTAAAATTAATAAATTATGAGAGACCACACAGCCTCCTAATTGGGACTCTGTTATGACAGTCATTCACATAACGATTGAATTGAACCAGCATTAAATCATAATTTATGTCATATTTTCTCATTTGTTTTCGCAATGCGAATGGGAACGGGTTTGTGTGCGGTGTCGTTTAGATAAGCAGGATGCTTAGGGAGCGGCTCTCATTGTGATTCCGGAAGAATGTTGTTATCTTTCTTATTAGTCTTTCAGGTTTTTCCAGTGCACGTGGGTAATATTGTTATTGTTATGTACAAAAGCTGTCCGGCGTAAAAACTGGTAAGGTTTAGCGGTTGGTCGCACGTTCCATTGAAGTCGGGCCGCCGGCTCTCGTCACGTAGAAGCATGTTCGAGATGCTTCTTAGAACTGCACTCAGTTACAAGAACAACGTAGTACATTGTTTTCTAAAGTTGAGACTGGAACTTTCAGTACGTGCCGTCGTAACGAGGCGTGGGTGCAATGGGGCGTTTTATGGTCAATTCTAGAAATCTCGTCTGGTAATAGGTACCACACCAAGGTATTTTTGCTACATGAAACATAAATAAAATATTATATATAAACTCGCCCTACTGGTATACCAAGTGGGGTAGTAGAGGCTAGTTTGTTTGTTGGTAAGTTTGTACACAAAGTACCAATTACGGGAGATGTTAATGGAGTAGTCATGATTAAAAAGGCAACAACAATAGATAACACTTAAGAGAACACACAGTCAAGTACAAATTCGTCTCTGAGTTTTTTTAGCTAGAGTGTCAAATACCATTTTGACAGAATTATAGCTTGCTGAACGAAACGTTTACAAGTTCGTAACTTTTGTATTTTAGCCTACTTTTAGTATAATATCTATGCATATACCCAACGTTGACCTTATTCTGGTTTCTTAGGCCTTTCAGTGATATTTTACATCAGCACCGGTGAGTTAACCACAAAAACGAACGAAGAATTGATCTGAACTCACATGAGTTTTGAACAAAACTATTGACTGAGCCACGACGCTATCAAACAAAAACAAATGAAGTAATTACTCTCTTTCTTCTTTGGTAATTTAATAGCATTGTTTAGTAAATAATCCTCGCACACAGTGTGCTAGTTATCTTTAAATTTCTTTTTACCGCTCGACTGAAATCCTTTTCGGTTGTTTCAACACTTGAAGAAATAGCAACATAATTGAGCGCAATAAACTCCACATTCCTCGCAACAATGTTCTAATAGCTCAGCGATTATCTGCTAAGAAGCAACAAACGAATGTGAAATATTTCAACAGACTATTGCTACGAAAACACATTTCCTCTGCTCTCAAGAATTTACAACACGAAAGCGAGTATGCGGCGAGCACGCGTCCCACCAGCGGGCATAAATACAAACTCCGCCACATAATATAACCAGTATAGGGGGCCAATTTAACAGACTTATTGTCTCCGACCAGTACAATGCGAGACACGAGCGAGCAAAAGAAGCGAGGGGACCCCGGCTTTGCCGATACAAAACAATGGTATTTAATCAAGGATGATAAATGCAGAACTCAGCCACGTTTTTTAACGATACTGCCGTATTGTTTTGGCGGGAGCTCACCGTCGCATACGGAGATAAGTCGCCGCTGAGAGTGGCTTAGCTGACAAATTGGAATAAAAGGAATATTTATTCGTGTTGGTCGCCGGAGCCGATGTGCTGGATCTCGCTGTTTACATTCCTACGCGTTTGTAAGGCGTATGAAGGTTTAACGGAAAACATTTTACGATTTCCAACAATGCGTAGGCATATACATATTTAGGTGTATGTTTAACAGATATGATGCCCGTTGCATCTCTTTTCAAAGTATCTTTAATGGGTGCCTCTTCTTCATCTGCTTTTCATGTAACCCTGGTCTACTATTAAGGTCTAATAAACTAGTTACCATCGAGTGGTCTCAGTTATTTCAAGTGATCAAATCGTTATAAAGAATTACATTATAATCATTGTGCTAGTTGAAAGCGCATCACAGATTTATGCCTATTACTTACATCACGTAAGATTATATTCCAAAAAAAATTAAAATTTCAACAATCCGTTCTCTGAGACATTAAGTTGAGAGTGTCTTTTAGCAAAAAACACATAAAATGGATGTGACTGCTTTTAAATAATGCAAATGTCAAATTGATATCTCTGGGATATCAAGATATTCTGAACATGTAAGAGCTTATTCTTAAGTGTTACTTAAGACTCAAACTATGAATTTGAATTGTTTCAAACGGGGATTTCCTTAGGTATAACAATGCAGAAAATATGGAACCGGAGTTTATGCTTTTAAACATTTGCCACTACATAGTATAAAATAAAGTCGCTTTCTCTGTCCCTATGTCCCTTTGTATGCTTAAATCTTTGAAACTACGCAACGGATGTTGATGCGGTTTTTAATAGATAGAGTGATTCAAGAGGAAGGTTTATATGTATCATAACATCCTATGGCACTAGCTAGGTGCTAGGTGTAGACCTAGTGGTCGCTAGTGAACAATAAATGGTCAATTTTGTGTTGTTGCCTAGATTAGACGGTGATTAATACTCTTACTATTTTTGTGTTTTTAGTTCTATTTTGTAACTAGCGTTCAGAAAAACCCTTGACGCTTGGATTTTGATACCAAAACGAATATTTGTAAATACTCACTCCCTTATTCATAAAAACTGAAACAGTCATCTACAACACTTTCTCTACTGTAAGGTTTTGTCTCTTTCATCTTTGATGCTGTCAACATTGCGAGTAATAGATAGTAAGGCTAGCACGAAATCGAAAAGTAAACGATACTTTTTTTTCTTAAAGTCATAGGAAAACGAAAACAGAGTATCGTTTACTTTTCGATTACCAAAACGTTAGCGGTTCGTGCTAGGCCTATAGTACACATCTATCGCCAAACCAATGTTGCGGTGTTGGTTTAGTTTTAATGACTAAGGGGTTACAAGAGTCTTTTTTATAGTCGTTTAACCCGTATTTCATAGGCATTTTCCTTGGTTATAGTTTTACTTTAAGGGGACTAGTAGAGCTAAATCCAAGTTTTATAGTAACGAAAATTAAGTGTTACACTTCGGTGATCCAGATGAAAAAAATATGTCGTATTCTTAAGGATTCAAGGGTTGGTTTTATCAATTTGAAAACACGATTTAACAAATTCGGCTCGATAGAAAAAAATCGCAAAGATGGGTCTAAAAAAATTTTAGAATGAAAAAAAACTGTACTAAACATCATGCTATCATTCTGTTCTTTTCACAGAATGTGTGTTTTATAAAATACTAGAGCGTGCTCATTTTAGTTTTGTGATTTAATGCGTATATTTTCCAAAAAACACCAATAATTGTTTTCAAGCAAATTGCGTGTGCGTGTGTGCGTGAAACGCCGTGTACAGACAGTACCGGCCGTGGCCTGATGCTAGACGGACGTGTCACGCATTGCGCTCCGCATTTGAATAATATTTAATTGCTTAGTAATCACTGTTAGAATATTGCGTATGCTATAATAATGCATGGGACACGAAAACTCACCAAAAAGTCAACAAAAACGTCTTATAAAATGAATTAATAAATAAATTACCATAAAATGGACAATGCTTTAAACTAAGCGCTATTTTCGTTGGGCGTTATGGTCGACGCGGTGGAGGAACATGATTAATACACAGCCGTAAATAGCCTTATCTCATGGACGCATGATCAAATCCTAGTTTTCCTTTTTGTATTATGTTTGTTTTTGTTCGTAGGATAAAGCTTGATTATGATTAGAATGAAAGTTATTTGGCAATTTTAATAACAATAAAACGTTATTTGTATATAGTTTTATTTCCAATAACAACTTTAATTTTCAATCAGAATTTTGAAAGTAGCCACACAAAAGTTTCTTGCCGGTTCTTCTCAGTTGAGTTCAAACAACTTTCCGACACCGGTGGTTGAGTCACATGATGTTTGTAAACTGTGCATTTATTTAAAAGTATTCAAGTCTGTATGCATTATGCTATAAACTAACCGCTATTTTCGATGATAAGAGATGTCGACGCGGTGGAGGAACGTAATTACGAGACAGCCGATATACTAATTAATCTTATGGTCCCGAGTTCAAATCCATGGTTTATTTTTTGTATTTATTTATTTAGTATTTATTGTAGTATTTAAGTCTATTCTTAGTATATTTTTGGTTGTTTGATTGCATGGGACATGAAAACTCACCAAAAAGTCAACAAAGTCGTCTTATCTTTTTATTTTTGGGATTCAATGCGTATATTTTCCAAAAAACGCCATACCTACTGTTCAATTGGTTCTCAGGCACAGTGCGCGTGCGTGTGTGCGTGAGACGCCGTGTAGCGACAAGCGAATTCGAGTAGCAACGAGTACCGGCCGAGGCTGTTGGTTGGACGTGTGACGCATTGCTTAGCTGAAATAATATTTTATTATTTTTTCAAAAGTACTCGATTATTGTGTACACCAACACGGGTGGGCCACGAAAACTCGTCAAAAAATAAAAAAATATGTATTATAAAAGGAACGCCGGAAAGGAAGGATGTATTTTTTTTTTTCACTTCTTTCCGGGCGCCAAACCCCGTCTCGGGACTAAATAAGTTACTTTCACCCCTAGGATAACAATGTACTATTATATTTACATGTCTGACATGTTAGTAAATATAGTTTAATTATTAAAAAAGGCAATTTTTCTTTTAAGTTTATCATTGACGTCGATAATTGCTCATGAATGACTAGCAGAAATGCCGTTAGATAAACCACAGCGGCATTTCAGACAATTAAGCTGGAACAAAAATATTGTCTTATAAAAGACAAGAAAAAAAGGTTTCACTTGTTTAGCTTTAATGCCGTTAAAGTATTTAACCACGTTTTAGCTTAACATTGAGTGATACATAACTAGTGCATGTTAGACTTAAATGCCTTCATTGGCATTTAACCGCTTTTAAGTCTAGTAAACTACACATCTATATTTTTTCCAAGAATAAAATATATTTGTTGCTAAGCTAAAACACAGTTAAATTAGGAACATTTTAGGTTAACGGCATTACAGTCTCACTTTTATCGTGTCGATGGCAACGGTCTTTAAACTTTTTGCGACTGTACTCCACCAACCTCATAGCGTGATCGTTGGCACAAGTTAGGTCGTCACGTGTGTAGCTGTTTGGGCACGTATGGCATTAAATGAGGTGACTAATGGTCTGGGGGAAGGTACCGCACTCGCAAGCATTTTCCGCACCATCGATGTACCCCCACTTACACAGAATGTCCTTGCATCTGCCGACTTGAATCCGCAGTCTGTATAGCGTTTTCCACGTCAGCCATGGCAAGTTATGGCCTGGGGATAGATTCTCAGAAGGTGTAACAAAGATGATGGTAGGTGGCTCGTCCCTTCACCGGCCAATCCTGGCTACTGGTGGGTTTTCAGATAGAGCGGCAACCTACGAACGGAAAAGTTAGGTCGGCTTTTGAGTTTCTGAGGAACAGCCGAGTAGCCGTGCTTCTGGTTACGTTCAACTCCATTTTGGATCTCTCTGTACTACACAGAACAGCCCGCAACTATCCGGAAGGTTTCATTAAGTGCAGTCCACTTGCTTTGCGTGTGCTGAGCGGCTCCAGACAGACTGTGAGACCAAGACCGGGATCGTCGGCATGTATGTATCGAGGAGTGTTTAGTATGATGGCCGGAGATGGCCGGTCCTTGGTAAAGACGTTGAACAACATGGGTACCTTAGGCTTCCCTGAGGAAGACATTTTTTTTTGCACATGCCATCTACTCTTTTCAGATAATAGGTGTACTTGAAAGTAGGATTGCTCAGAGTCTTCCTTAGAATCGACACGAGGTTAAGCCTGCCTGTTATGCTACCCACTTTCTCTAGCAACCTCCTGATGTTGACGGTGTCGTAGGCTGCCAACAGGAAAACAAATACGACACCAGAACCGGCAACAGCAAATGGCTTGCCTGGAAACCATCCTCGATGTGTTGCGTGAGTCTAAGAGTCTGGCTGCAACAGGATCTTCCCAGCCTTAAACCTACTTGATCTGAAAATTTGCTCTGGGTCGACAAGATCTTTAGGCGGTTAAAAAGCATACATTCAAATAGCTTAAAAGCATGGCACAAAAGCGAAATCAGCCAATACCTTTTGGATCCGCCAGCTGTTATACCAGGCACAGCAATGACTTGGAGTTTCGCTAAATGCGTGGAATTTTTGCTTGGTCAAGGCAGTTGTTAAATAGCTCGACTAGCCATGAAGCTACGAAAGGGCCGAGGTGTTTGATTTGTTACACAGTTTATTTATTTATTCTTTATTGCACAAAATTAAGAAAAAAAGTACAATTGGCGGACTTAATGCCTGGAGGCATTCTCTACCAGTCAACCGCAAGGCATAACAGAGAACAGTTATATTATCTACCGCCCTTTCTAGTTTTTAAGAGATTGAATGGCTTTATCAGGTCTAGTAGTAGGACAAATGGTTGGCTCGCCGACATGGTGTTTTGGCGTTAGCACACGCTTTTTGCTGTTAGGTGTTTTAAAGCGCTTAGGAGGTTTTCCTTTTATAAGTAGTTCCTGTGTTATCTGATTTGCTGAGATATAGAACGAACGGAAGTTAAAATACTAACTGAGTAGGTACATTATTATGTTAATTAAAATAGGTAAATAAATGTTGTTTATTACAACAGTTATTTAACCTAGATAATTCTGGTTTACGTTATCGGCATAACGTAAACCAGAATTATCCCACACAAAGTCAATTTTGAAATAATGGAATTTGTCCAATCTAGTTTGGTATTCTGTAAAATTGTTTATATTTTTGAATAAATTGGTTTTGCAATATTATCTGAAGTCATTGGCGCCCTATGTACACAAATATCATTTGGATGAAAATCATTAACTTTTTTGAAAATAACCGAAGTAAAACTCGTAAGTTCCTTTTTAAGAAAAATATCGTTGTTGGTTCCTAGTCGATTTGTCATTATGCTTATTTAAAAACAAAAAAAAACCCATATTATCTCCAACATCATCATTAACATTGATAGCCGTATGAAGACCACTGCTAAACATAGGCCTCTCCTATTCATTTCCAGCGCGGCTGACTGCAAGCAACCTATATTTACTGAAATTCTGATATTTTTATTTGCTATTGCATCCACCGTGTGCGTAGGCGCCTTACAGTGCATTTTCTCACCAGTTGTCTCCAATCTAGTGCCTTGCGGCTGCTAAAGCCATCAGTTCTTCTCGATATGTGCTCCGCACACTGCCTCTTCAACTTGCTTATCCGTTGGGCCACGTCGTCTACTGAAGTTATTTTTACAAATCTGATTTCTGACTCGATCTCTTAGAAACTTCTAAGCATAGCCCCTTATGAGGCCCATAGTAAGGGCCCCTAGTAACACTCTTCGATAGAAGGCCCGTTTTTTAAAAATTCTGTGCTCTTAACTCAATTTAAGCAATAGTTCGGATAACTAGATTGATTAGGAACTCTTAGTCCCTTATCACAAATATCATAATAACAAGGCCGCACATATGTTATTATGTAATAGAAAATATTTTATATTACATAATATTAGACATACCATCCTTGAACGCCTATTCAACTACTACATCCAAATAGTTATTTTTGAACTGAACTGAGATGGTCCACCATCCTTATGAAATTGGCGGAAATAAATGAAGAGCGGGACTAGTCCTTCGCCGGCATGCACCTGCGGCGTCCCATCTCCACTCTCGATCCCTGCCGTGCGAAACCAGGACCGTCGCTACCTCCACCGCGCAAGATTTTTTAACGGCCTTGTAGCTTATTATTGTGACATAGCCGCACTATAGTCTATTTTTTATTTAAAAATATTGTTAGGATTATTTTACATTGCCTTTATTGGCCACCTACAATAGCCGCAGTTTTGCCTAGTTATTACAGCTAACGGCGTTATTGCGTAATAAACGCATGTACATTTAAACTAGAAAAGGAAAACTATAAAACAGTTAAAGTACTATAACCGTATTATTGTGTATAAACACCCACATGACGGCAATCTAGCGAAACAAGGATGAGAAAAAGTTATAACAAGAATATACGTTAGTGAACTCTAGCGGCAATATTGTCTCCCAAAGCTACTTAGCGACGTTCAAGCTAACTACACACTAGAAGAAAAGGAACTTAACCGCATTCTCTTATAAATTATTTCGGAAACTATTTAAGATATAAAAAAACCGCTTAGATAGGTCGATGGAGATTTTTTTTCTTATTAATAATCCGTCAAAAAACGAAAATCGCCCGGATGTCGGTTAACGGCAATAAAGCTATACCACGGCAGTGATGTGCTGTTGACTGTACATACCTACGTTTGTTAAATCTGAGATATGCCATAAACTATTTTATAGACCTGTTTTTTTTGGAGTCCAGGTGGACGAAGTCTCTGGTGGCAGCTAGTTAATTAATAGGTATAATGTAACAATAGAGGTGAAATTCCTTCCGGTCGTAATTAATTTATCATTGACTAGCGGCCGCACGCAACTTAGGCCGCGTGGTCTTAGGTTAAAAAAAGAACAATATATCTTTATAAATTGTAGCACATGATTCCGATTCATAAGCTGTATACTGCTCTGCTCCTATTGATTAAAGCATAACGAAAAGTATACATAGGAATAACCTGCCTAAGAGTATGAAGAATAATTGTTTCAAATTTCGTTAAAAAAGTCGGCGAGTAGTTTTTGTTCAGACAAAAATTTTACTGATTGCATTTTTGGCATCAGTAGCAATTCTTAATCACCTCTTGATTGTTAATTTTTAAATTTATTTCATGTACAGAATTGGCCTCTACAGATTTATTATAAGTGTAGATGAGCGACATCTCTTGGAAAAATGGCGAGATCTCATTGTAGTTTTATGTTGACACGGTAGTTTCATGTTGCGCCGATAGATGGCGATATACCGGTTGTCTATGTGTGTGTGTCTAAATTCTCGATTTCAGTTAGGTCTAGTAGTCCTCTTAAAACGTTAACAGATACGAAAGCCGTCGGTAGCATCCCGGCCGGCCGTAACTCCCGTTCCTCCGTGTTCACAATACGCCATTTCATAATTTATACATTGCGCTGTAAGATACATTCGCGTCCATCGGGCTTGCTGGCCACAGTTTTGTATAAATCACGATATTTTGTTGAAATAACGTTGGAACGATCGGGATCTCGTGGTGTATGGCGGTTCGGAGGCGATCATAAATTTGTGCAGTATAACAGCAGGACGCCCATTGGGCGCGGACGACGGATAGAGCAGGGGCTTGATTTAGTGAGCCCAGCTCGCTAACAAGACGTTCTGTTTGCATGGACGAGCAGCCACGGTGACATGCGCCTGCGATTCTTGCAAAGCATGCTCGTTTCTTGTCGGTTTGTGCAGTTCATAAATATCTGGGACGGTTTACACCAAAAACACCTGAGTGCAAACTGAGGAGAGCTTTTATTGTTTGCCTCAAAGAGTATCCTCTTGAATCATTCAAATATCATGAAAACTGTTTCGAGCACTTCATAAATTGTATTTTATGGTTTGATATACTTGTTTTAAAGTCGCATTGTCCAATCTTGAAAGTTGAAATACGCGGTAGCGGCGCGATGTCTACTCTTTCAAGATGAGGAGCGCTAACCGTTAAAGCTCTCTGAAAGCCAAACACTTTCTAACACAAAGTTTTTACTAGTGTACAATTGTATGCTCTCCCTTTGGCATTAGCTGAGTGGGGTCCATTTAATTTCGGAAATCGTGACACTGCTGCCTGGTGGAAATTATTCATTGTTTTTCTGTTGTTTGTTTTATTTTTTTATTTTTTCCTAACCACCTTGTTCTGTATGTTTTTTATCTGTTCTGTCACGATGTTCAGAATCAATAAACTTTCTTTCTTTCTTTTCTTTCTTTCTTTTCTTTCTTTCTTTGTTTGCTCTCTCTGGCATATTTCCTTCGCTTGTAGGTTGTCTGCCAGAGATTACTTTTAGCAATAAGACTGGCTAAATTGTACATCAACGTGTTGCTGTATTTATCTGTTCCATTATCTGTAAGTGACTGTCAGAGCGTCGTGGCCCAGTGGTAAGAGAGCGTCGTGGCCGGTGGCCCAGTGGTAAAACACTCTCGCTCGGAACCCGATGGTCCCGAGGTCAAATCTGGCCGGAACACACCTCCTTTGTGTTCATCGTACAATTTGCGGCTAACTCTCCGGTGATGGGAAACACCGATTTAAAACCCAAGCAACCCGGATAACGGCGGTAGGCTCGCCCCGTTCAAATTCCCTAAGCGAAATGTGGGCCTCTGAATGTTGAGTTCACAATGACTGCAACAATCAGTGTGCCTCTTACTAACCCATTAGGGATATGGTCGTGTTATGTTACGAAATTGTCTGTAAATTTATTTGTTTTAAGTATGTGCAATAAAGTGTTTCTTATCTTCTTTACTTATAATGTTTTGAAATTACATTAACTTCATTATATTCCCATCCTTTTATTTCGGCGCTTTCAAGGTTAAGTATTGGAGTGTTGGTCTTGGTTATCCCTCGGAGCAAAAAATAGTCACTTTTGCAAATGGAAAATAACCTTTGGCTAAAAAGCCGCAGGTTATTTTCCATTCATTTTTCAAATCAATTATAGACAGCCGAAGAGAAATCGCCCAAAAAACGCTAATGTGTGTTTAGCTATTTATGCAAATTAGCCATAATGGGCGCATTGCGGTTTTTTTTAACCGTGTCTATCCCACCTCTGTCAAAACAAAACATCCACAGTCAAAACCTGCAGATCTCTAGAGTGATTATTAGCGGTACAGAACTTAACCATTATAAATAAAAAAATTGAATGAAGCTCAAAATGATTATTCTTCTGTCAAACTCTACATTTTATGTGAACTTTTACATTTACAGAAACTTAAGACAATTGTAGTTGATATAATTGAATTGAATCAGGATGGAATCAGATATTTAAGCGGAAATAGCTATAATAAACGGACGTCCCTATTCTGCTGTTCTGCAAATTTCGTTGCTATTAACCGGGACCTTCTTTATAAAGAGCAAACGATATAACAATTTACGTACGAGTATAACATCAGCTTTTCACTTTTTAGGTTTGATTGAACTGTCCATAGCGTGTTTGTAAGCCTAAAAAAGCTTTATTTTCGCGCATCCGATTATATTATATAGTTTTAAATATCTTTAGAACTGTCAGAATGACTGCTAAATTCGCATTTCCTTAGTCAGTAAGTTACTCAAAACCATAACGGTCCTTACTAGACACCAAAAATAATAAAATCCAGAAAAACACATTTATTTTTAGTTCAGTATTCTGTACACCGCAACCTTGTTGCTGCTTCAAAAAATTGAAAAAGAGAACTACGTTAGTCGTCGTTTGTAAACCACTTTTTCTGATTTTACTGAAACTAGTTCGATTCCTGCATCTACACAATACCATTCTTAAAGAGACAACTTAAATCCTACTAATATAATAAATGCGAAAGTTTGTATGTGTGGATCTGCCGTGTTGCTCTTTCACGTAAAAACTGCTGGATGGATTTTAATGAAACTTTACAATGATATAGCTTACGCACCTGAATAGCACACAGGCTACAATTTTTAAAGATACATTACTGTAAGTAGTATAATAATGGGCAGGCTATGCCAGCTTCAGCCCGTGTCAGCAAACATTCGTTTGCTTCCACGTACTTTCGCTAGCATATCCTGCCCATTATTATACCTATCTATTTTGAGAATATTCGAACCACTAATACCTTGGAAGAAAATCTTGAAAAGTAGGTAGTAACTTACCCAAGACTTAATTCTGCACTTCAAGCGAGTTGTACACTTTCAAGTAAATAAGATATTCAGATAATATCACTAGTCTGAGTTCAACTACAATTCACATATTGTGTAAAGTCTGTATTCACAGGTCGAATTTGACGCATGCCCTTATGCAGCGATAGCACCATGGGGTAACCTTCAAACCATGTGGATGAGCAGATTGCTTCGAGAGAACACACAGATGTTACAGTTATAATTTTTTTCTGTACCAGATTGGCTCATGACTCTCCATCCAACATAAATAGAAATGTATACCAATGGCAGCTTACTGTTAGGTTACATCTATGAATAAAAAACCAACCATAAACATTATGAATTGTTCGAACACTTCCCTGCAATGTTACCACGGATACCCAAGCTAAAACCCAATCACAGTTCATACTTATCCTCAAAATTATGTATCCATGGGCCGCTTGGACTCATGCTCTTATACAGCGTTTAGCACCATAAGTAAACTTCGAACCAATGTGGAAGAGCAGATTGCCTCGAGAGAACACCCAGAAATTACGGTAATGTAATTTTCTGTACCTGATTGGCTCATGACTCTCCATCCAGTACAGGTTAAAAGTTATACCAATAGCAGCTTACTGTTAGGTTACATCCATGAATACAAATATTGAGACTGAAAGTATGAATCGATTGAGTCCTACTTGAATGACTTACTAGAAAAACCAATAATTCACAAGCTCTCACAGTTTCGTATTCACAGGCCACTTTGACTCATGCCCTTATACAGTGATAACACCATTGGTAAACCATAAAACCATGTGGACGAGCAGATTGCTTCAAGAGATCACATTTTCTTACTCTTCATCCAACACAGTTAAAAAGTTAAACGAATAGCAGTTTACTGTTAGGTAACATCCGTGAATACAAAAACTTAAAATCTTATTGTGAATTAATTGATGTCTCGCTGCACTGAACACTAACATAGTACTGTACGACATGAATCAACTATGCGAATAATCAAGTTAGGATTTGCAAGTTCAACACCGATGCGGGTCAAGCGCATAAGCTGAAGCGATTTACACTGTAAAATTAGTGATTGCTAAACTAAGTGAATTGTAGCTGCTTGTAATGCGTAATAAACTCTAAGGTTGTTTTATTTATTTCCTTTTATCAGAATAAATGTTAAGTAAACATCAAAATATGAGAATATGATTGATTTGAGAGATTGCATTTAGCAATAAGACCGTCTAAATTGTACATCAACGTGTTACTGTATTTATGTTTTAATATCTGTAAATTTATTTGTTTTATGTGCAATAAAGTATTTCTTATCTAATCTTAATATGTAACCAATTCTGAAAACAGTTTTAAAAATACTTATTCGCCCACTATGTAAAAATGATAAAAGCTTTTTCAAATATTTTTAAAATGATAATATTTTTCGTTTTATTTTATCAAATACAGAAATATTATTTTACTTACAAATCAGTCTGAAGGTCTTGTTACTTGGACCAAACATAATGCATCGAAGTAAGTTTAGAACTTTTAGTCGAGGAGTCGTGTGCAATCTTTAATCGTCTGACAAAAGTTGACTGGTAGAAAAAAAAAACTAATCAAATAGTAGTTTATAAATATTTACTTTGTGTGTAATGAGAAAATCTTAATGAAGTCAAAAAAATGTCATATAATGTATAGATACTCACACTCCAATAAAATCATTTTTCTATAGAAGATGACAATTATGATAAATACAGAATGATAATTTCAGAAAAAAACTTAAAATGTACCCATGCAACAATATGAATTTTAAGTTAAAATATCGGTAGTTGAAACATAGTTTTATTTACATGCTATACAAATACCTTGGCTCTTGCACTATTCAAAGAAAATAGGTGGTGTTCGATGTACGCTACATTTTTGCTGCGTTTGCTTGTTGCATTGTCGCTGCGCTGCAATCATGTTATTGTATTGACGTCACATTCTTATTAAGGTTGAGTCCATTTATAGCTATAAACTATAAACCATACAATAGATT
The DNA here is from genome assembly GCA_950022985.1 of Udea ferrugalis. NCBI lineage: Eukaryota > Metazoa > Arthropoda > Insecta > Lepidoptera > Crambidae > Udea > Udea ferrugalis. The sequence continues at coordinate 5,874,267 of OX465521.1, forward strand.
ACCTAAAGTACCTAAGCTCATACTAACGTAATGTAAAAATAGAGTACTAATCAATAAAATGAGATACTATAGACGTTAATTAATAATGTCATATCTAACATTAACGTTCAAGGAATAATAGTATTTATTTTATTCTGAATAAAAACTTTCATCAAATCATCGTTCTCATGGAAAAAAATGGAAACCTTTCCCTACATAAGATCAATACTATAACAATATTTTTTGCAATTTTATAGCTTGCACTGGGTAACAAGTAAGAGGTAATTGTGCAATATTTCGACTAATAAAGTATTAACCATTGAAATTCACCGACATCCGTCGCTGCTGGAAATTGACATTACAGCAAATTAATAATCGTACCTATTTTAATATTTTTAACCGACTTCACAAAAGGAGGAAGTCAACAGTTTGAATGTAATTATCTCTTTTTCTTGGACCCGATAAACGTAATGTCTTGCACGGAAATACGTATTGATTCCCGGTGTGAGCCAATTATGTTTCTTGATGTTTATTTTTATTGCAGAGACAATGAAACTATGATTTTATTGAACTATAAGAATAATAGACAGTTACGTTAATTTTTTTACTGTGTCAGAACTATACTTATGGTTAATCTTTTTCAACAGCCATAAAGAAATAAAGTCGATAAGGCCATGAGACATTAAGTCAACCATTTTTACATCTTATTCGTGAAATGATAATAAATGAAATAAAATGTACCTGTATCAATTTTAACTTAAGAACGGTTGAACCGATTTTGATGATCTCTGATTTGTTAATTTTTGGTCTCCTCCAAAAGTGCAAACTAATTTTGTTTCATAAAAATTGGATAACAGAAAAAAAGTATCAATTTTAAGAATTTGTAATTTAAAAATTCCAAGCAGCTGAAGTCGCGGGCACAAGTAGTATTACGTATTATTCATATTAGTTAGCGTAAGCACAAATTCATAATATGTAATCACTTAGGTCTACTTTACCTAATAACCATTATTATTGGACTTACGTCTTTTTTGAATAAATGTGTATTTTGATTTGTAAGCGTTTTTTCACAATAAAACCACGTATTTTTCCGATCGGTCTTCATTCATCGACTCTGTGCCTCAAGTGTTTGCAAGTACCTCGCTTCGAGTTCGCTACCGTCTCCGCTCCTCTGGTACTAAGGTGTGCTAGTTTTTTGATTGAAACTAAGTACAAGACTTAATTCAAAAAAATTAAAATGTACGTGAGTACTAAGACACTTTTTATTTAAATGTTGATGATTCAATAGAGTTTTATGTTGGTCTTTTTGTCATGAAATAGTAAGTCCAAGATTATATTTTTTTAAGTGTCATGATATAGTAGATTATTAACCAAGGGGATAAAGCAGTGTCTTCTTTCGCGGGTGACGATTCAAATCGCGAGCATAACGAAGGACTCGATGTTTACTCCCGAGCGTAGCGAGGGTGTTAAAAATTTAAATCACGAGCGAAGCGAGGGATTTAAGGCGAGTCCTGAGTGAAGCGAGGGATTTAAGTTCACCCAAGACAAAGACAGCTTTATCACCGAGGAAAATACTCTACTTTTCGTACCATTCGCGAAAAAAATATTTACTATTTATTTGTTATAAACAACATACATAAACATACAAACTAAATTATGTCCCGCAAAACTGCAGAACAATTTTGACTGCAGGATCAGTGATTCTTTAATTATACTATTTTACAATAAATATCAGGACTAAGAATTTTCAAACACACATTAAATGCCTTCTAATCACACCCTTCTTTCTATTTTATCACATATAATACTGGCAGGTCACAAAAAAAGAATTAAAACTTCTAATTCAAATTAGCGCTCGAAAACCTCGGTAAGTATTCCAAATTTAAATCACATTCTCTCCCTAGAGGATGAATGAAATTCAGTACAATTTTCTTTCCCTGTTTTCAACAGATTAAAAATGACTATTGTTATGTTCTCTTTTTGCGGGCTTGAATGTCACATTTTTGAGCAAGTGGTACGAAAATGTATTTAATTCATGAAATTACTTTCAGGTCCGACTCTGAGTACGACTGCGAACCCGTTGCGCCGAAAGGGGTGAGCAAGACCTCTAAAAAGTCTGCATCAGCGTCATCGTCGTCGTCCACTGGCAAAAAACGCAAGTCCGCCAGCAGTGGCAGCAGCAGCAATAGGTATTTTTTAAATATACTTACATTAATATTTATTCTTTGAATTTAAAAAATATAATGTTTAAACATTACATTCAAGTACGTTTATATTTTTAACCTGTTAGTATCATTGCTTAAATGCGATTGATTTAACTGAGTAAAATAAATAAGATAAATGTAAAGCACACAATTAAAAACCTTAAAGCTGATCACTTTAGAGTCGTTTCAATTTATTCCAGTCAACCAAGAAGGCTATAACTTGTAGCGTAGTATTTTAGTGATATGTCTAACACAAATCGTTTGATTGGTTACAGGAACAAGAAATCAAAGATAATAGACATCTTTGGTCTCGGCGACGAGAACATCGAAGTTGAGGAGGCTAAGCCGACGAGTTTGTCGTCTTACATCCTCAACAGAGTCGCCAACGGTACTCAGCGTCGAAGCGCCTGCACTGACGGCGACTTCTACGTCGAGCTGAAAGTGTACCACCGCGACGACGCCGAGACAAGTGCCCCCGACGAACGCTGGAAGAGAGCTCTGCTGCGCGTCAACTGCTACCTCGAGAACGAGTCCAGCCAGTGGAAAACCTTGCAGCGATTTGTGAAGGACGTAAACCTACTTTTCGAAGATTCCAGTCCAAGTTTCTTTAGTGATAAGTTTAAGTTTAGTAATAATAAATAATAAATAAAATTATCAAAGGTTTGAATTTTTTTTATGTTGTTTCTGTAGGCAGGTTTATTTATAATATCCAATAATCGTTTTATACCTTAGAACATCTCAATAATTCGTTTATTTTTAGTCTTTAAAGTAAGTCTTATTTAGTTGGTCAGTATGCCTTTTTGTTCATATTGTAAAATTACAGTTGATAAAAGACAATGGATAGGACACTTGCGAAGCAATAATCACAAAGACAACAGCACCACAGCCACACACTACCCAGGTGTGGAATTAGTTAGGTCAGCCTTCCGTGCTCGCATTGCTACATATAGAATAAAGGCTGTGGAAGCTAGTCAACTGAATTCTATAAATTCATTTTTCAAGAGCATCCGCACCAGAGTAAAATCTCTCATAGATGAATCGTTAAAGAAACATACTAGTATTAAAGTTAACTTCGAACTGTATTCAAAGTTTATGCTAATGAAAGATGATAGACAGGAAATCAAATCATTTTCCACACACAACTTTCCGTTACATTTAAATTACAATTTTATCAAACTTTATTCAAAGATTAACAGTTACTTGAAAAATATTGTTGAAGAGTTTCAAGAAAGAGATAGTGGTTGGTCGTTCTATCAAAATTCTCATTTTGAAATAAACATTAACAGATATGAACCACTAAGTGGATCTACTTATATAGACTTGCCTAAATGCATAAAAAATAAAAAGGCATGTTTGAACATCCAAAACAAAGATAATAAATGTTTCATGTGGTGTGTTATGGCTTCTCTTTATCCTACACGTAACCACCCTACGCGTGTCTCGTCCTATCCTCATTACAAACATAAACTTAACATTAATGGTATAACATTTCCTGTGACTTTTTCTGACATTAGTGTTTTTGAGAAAAATAATCCTCACATCGGTATTAACGTTTATGGTTTAAAACATGATAAGTTTGTTACAGGACCCTTATATAAATCAGAAAATAGCAACAAAAATGGTAAGCGCATTCATCTTTTACTTGTAGAGAAAAACGGCGTGTCACATTTTTGTTTAATTAAAGATTTGTGTCGTCTCGTCAGGAATCAAATTACAAAACATCACGGTGCTATATTTTTTTGCGATACTTGTTTAATATTTTTTCCATCAGAAGATGAACTAAATAGTCACCTCTGCGGAGGTGTAGTTACAGTGTTGCCGAGTCAGGGTTCAGTTTTACAATTCAAAAACTTTGATCGCAAACAAAATATACCGTATGTTATTTATGCAGATTTTGAAACCATGTTAAAGCCAGTATTAGGCTGTGAACCAGACCCAAAATTAGCAGGCACAACCGATTTACAACAACATGTACCAGTCGCTTTCGGGTATAATGTAGTTTGTTCGTTTGATGAATCCCAGAATAGATTTGTTTCTTATCGTGGTACAGATTGTGTTTCAAAGTTTGTTACGCTTATCCAAGATGAGGCGAGAATTATTCATAAAAAGTTAAGCTATACCAAACCCATGATTTTTTCAGACCTAGATGCTAATAACTTTGACAATGCTACAACATGTCATATTTGTGGACACCTTTTATGGTTCGACAGAGTTCGCGATCACTGTCACTTAACAGGGCAATACCGCGGCGCTGCTCATCAAATTTGTAATTTACGTTACAAAACACCTCAGTTCATTCCAATTTTTTTTCATAATTTATCAGGTTATGATTGCCATCTTTTTATTAAAGAGCTAGGAGAAATGCCGGGAAAAGTAAAAGTAATACCGAAAACAAAAGAAAACTATATATCCTTTGTAAAGTTTCTACCTGCAGCCAACGGAGAATTTATACAATTACGTTTTACGGACTCGTTCAAATTTTTAGGAACAAGCTTAGATAAATTAGCCAAAACAATGAAAAAGGAGGATTTTAAGTCTTTACGTTCACATTTTCCTAGCGATCATCAATTTGATTTGTTGACTAGGAAGGGAGTCTATCCCTATGACTATATGAAAAATTGGAACACTTATTCCGAAAAGAGGTTACCACCTAAATCTTGTTTCTTTAACTCTCTTACAGATGACCATATTTCATGTAGTGACTACCAACACGCTCAAAATGTTTGGTCGTATTTTAAAATCAGAGATTTAGGCGATTACACTGACTTGTATCTAAAAACTGATGTACTTTTACTCACTGATATTTTTGAGAAATTTCGCAAAACTTGTAAAATTCATTATCAGCTTGATCCAGCTTTTTATGTCACTGCACCGAGCCTTTCATTTGATGCTATGCTGTTAATAACAGGAGTTCAGCTTGAACTACTTCATGATTTGACAATGATTCGAATGATTCAAAAGGGTATAAGAGGGGGACTGTGCATGTGTTCTCACCGATACGCTAAAGCTAATAACAAATATATACCTGACTATGATTCCTCCAAGGAGGATTCATTTATAGTTTACTTGGACTGTAATAATTTATATGGGTTCAGTATGAGTGAAACTCTGCCCTATTCTAACTTTAGATTTTTAAATAACTCTGAAATAGAGAAGTTAAATATTTTAGAGGTCAAGGATGATGCAGAATATGGGTACATACTTGAAGTCGATTTACTATATCCTGAACACCTGCATCAGGACCATAACGATTTACCATTTTGTCCTGAAAAATGTATACCACCCGGTGGTAAAGACACCAAACTGGTACCTAATTTATTCAACAAATTTAACTATGTCATTCATTATGTTCACTTGAAAAAATGTCTCGAACACGGGCTGGTATTGAGTAAAGTTCATCGCATAATATCATTTCAACAAAGTGCTTATCTCAAAAAATATATAGAACTAAACACAAGCCTGCGTCAAAAAGCAGAGTCGGCTTTTGAACAAGACTTTTTTAAGCTTTTGAACAACTCTGTGTTTGGCAAAACACTTGAAAATAACGAAGCCCGTGTAAACGTACATCTAGTTAACGTGTGGACTGATATCAATAATAAAACTAAAAAAAGATTAAGTGCAAGCAAATTAATTTCTAAACCTAATTTTCACAGCGCAACTGTATTTACTGAAAATCTAGTCGCTATCCAATTAAAACCAGACCAAATTGTGTTAGATAAACCCATTTATATAGGTTTTTCTGTTTTAGAGCTATCAAAAGCGCATATGTATAATTTCCATTACAACATCATAAAGCCTTTCTATGAGCATCGCGTTCAACTGTGTTATACTGATACAGATAGTTTCATTTACATCATACAAAGTATTGATTTTTACAAAGATTTAAGAGAATCATTTTTGGAATTCTTCGATACTAGCAATTTCAATCAAAATAACCAATTTAACCTTCCTCTAATAAATAAAAAAGTACCAGGACTATTCAAAGACGAAATGAGTGGACAATTGATATCAGATTTTGTTGGGTTGAGATCCAAGCTGTATTGTGTAAGAACCTTAGACAAAGTCATTAAAAAAGCGAAAGGTGTTAAATCCAATGTAATTCGTGACCTCCAATTATCAGACTACGAATCAGTACTTAAAAACAATTGTATAATACGTAAAAAAAATATTTTATTTAGATCTATACGACATGAAATATTTACTAGAGGTGTAAATAAAATTGCACTCTCGAGTAATGATGACAAGAGATTAATTTTATCTGATAAAATATCAACCCTTGCTTGGGGTAGTTCTAAGATATTATAACGATGTGGATATTATATTTATACTAATTTTCTGTGTTATTTTTAAGTAGTATAAGGTTTAGTAATATTTAAGTAAAGCTAGCTAACACCAGATAATCTATCTGTAACTTGACATACAGGTAGATTCTCTGGTGTAAGATCACTTTATTAATATTATTTTTTAATTTAGATTTATTGTTTGTGAAGGTTAGATGGATCAGATTTCGTTTGTTTATTAAATATATTTTTTTGTAAGTTAGGGTAAAATTTTATAATTTTAAGGTTTATTTTAATGTGTTTCAAGAAAAATAAATATTAGTTATAGACTTTGATGGTTTTATTTAGCAAGTACCTACCCTTATATCAATTTCTAATTTAAATACCCGAGTTAATTACCTTGTGAATTCCAATCAATTTAGCTCGATAACTTTATGCTTAGTAAGGAGTTTCGTAATCATGTCAGAACTTGATTAACTATTGAGTAAGCAAAGTGCACGTGTTTGCGAATAGTGCAGAATTAGCTTATTTTTATTTGCTCTAGATTCAGTTTTGTAGCATACTTAACTTCATTCCAAAGGTGATAATTGAAGAAGCTACACGGTTTTAATTGCAAATAGATTGGTCTCGTAAAGATGGACAGTTACTTATTTGAACAATGTGCTCAAGATCCCCTTGCTGATTTTGATGTAATGTATCCAGAGCTGGCTAAACAACAACGGGAGCCAAAGAAAAAAAGAACAAAACGTCAAGCTGATGATCAGAACGAGGTTGTTTCATCGAAAAAGAAACAATGCATACAGAATGTATCGTCCTACGTGTGCAGCAATGAAACTAGACGAGGAATTCGTCTCATCAGAATTGAAATAGTGGATTTGGAGAGTAAAAGTGCAGTGCCAAGTGACAGTGACAATGAAAACGAGAAAGTACTTTATAGTGCGCAGTACATCGTTACCGATAATTTTAATCCCATTATGGAACAAACCGAACACTTAATAACTAATATTTGTAAGAAAATCTGTGATGATAACATCTAGAAGAATATGTTAATTATATTTAGGACTTATGTAGTATTAAATATAGTTCAAGATAGCACTTGTAAGTAAATAGTAATGTATGTTTGTATTAAAGGTTTCATTAAATAATTCTAATTTTATTATAAAGATGTCGTTTGTTTTTTGTTCTCCTCTCATCGCACACACTGATAGGTAAATTAAAAGATAAAGTTTTTATCAGATATATTTTATTGAAAATCACACAATCATTTTGTTTTCAAAACACCATTTCTTAATACATAAAACATTCTTCAACGCACATATTTTCTTATGAGTAAAACAATTATACAATAAAGAATCCTTACAGTAAAGTTCACAAAGAGTATTTAAGTTGGGTGCTCCTAAGCAACTTATATCTGTGATATTATTTCCATCACAAAGATCTTGTACCCATTTCATTTTTTCACTTCCTTTTAAAATAATTTTTTTATCTTTCAAATATGTCTTGATAATTCTGTGAAACTCTCTATAGTCAACAAAGCCCTCAGTCCATCGATAACCTCTATGCTTTTCAATCCAGCAAACTTGTTTTTTCTCTTGTGGGGATAATGAAGTGAACGGGTAGGGGGGTTTTATTAAAAATATATGTGTATGCTCCTGAGTAGCAATAGCACATTCTTTTATTATAAATTCATTTTTACTATTTTTGAATCCTTGAAGATCTACGATTATTGTATTACTGTTCATGATATTTTCTTGACTATATTACTTAAAGGTTTGTACTCGAACAGACAATCGTTTAAAATCAGACAATAAGCAGCAGTCTGATCTGGTATTTCTTGATCTGTTTCGATTTCAACTCTAACGTCAATCGAACCTTTTAAAGTTTCGTGTTGCCTTGAGCAGTCGATAACAAATAAAGGAGCTACGTCTCTGAATTCTTTCATACTCATCAACGGTTCTGACCGACGTCCGTGATACGACTGTTGAAATCTTGCATACTGTTCGTATAATAAAGAAAACTTGTCTTCTGAAAAACTGACATTCAGTCCTTCATAAGGGTAATATGATGAATTTAAAAAGACTCTTATATCGCGTACGTGACAATGGTCAAACTCTGCCATTGACAACGCAGCATTTTGTTTGCGGTTAATTTGTAAAGCAATAACAACAAATCGAGGTTTCTCTATTTGCGAAGAAGTTTTTATAGACCAAGTATGTTTACGTGTTTTGGGTAGTAATGGATACTCATACAAGTCCCAAGAACGGAACGCTAATGGAATAGCTCTATCTTTCTCTAAATGTTTTAATAGGTTGATTCTTTCACGATCTGATACTTTGATGTGTGGAACTCGCCAAAAAATTTTGTTTATTACAATATCATCTACTACTTCACCAACATTCAACTTAATCGCATTAAGATTCGTGTGGCTTCGTAATAATACTAATTCGTGTTTACAATTAATTATTATTTTTTCATAATCCTCTGCAAATCCTAGTATCTTGTTTAATGGTATGGATGCAGAAAATGCTCCACCACTAGTATTGTTTGTTCCTGCTGCTGACCAGCCCCAAACTCGACCGCATTTGGATTCATTTTCATTTAAGGATAGATAAGATTTTATTGTAGTAGTGACACCCGCATTCTTAATTTTATCTATTTCTACTCCATTGAGTTCATATCGTATGTCTTGAAATAGAAATAGTGCTGGATTATTAACGAAGTGTACGTTTAATACCTTTTCTTTGGTAGTGCTGTTAAAAACGTTCACTTTTCCTTCAATATATAAACTACTCAATGAAGGTAGCACGTAGAGGTCTTGCTGATTGATGGGAATTCTTATTTCATCATTCTTGTTGAAACTTGTCACGTACGGTTTGTATGAATGATACTCAAAACTTTCGATGCTGTTGTCATATGAGGTTTGTTGTGATATGTTTAAAATATTCATTTTAATAAACCAATTAGCTTAAGGTATTCTTTATTACTTTTGGTAAGCTTCTTTTTTAACTGCTGTCGTGTGTCTTTATGAGTAGATCCTCTAAGACTGACTTGAACATTTGATATGGAAGGGGTTTTATGGAAATTTATCATTTTTTTCTGAAATGCAGATACAATTGTGCTTCTTCACCTCGTAAATTTATCTCTTTGTTGTCAGCGTCTAGCAACCTTATATTAATGGAACTGATAGAAGTTTGATTGACAGGAAAATAAATTAAATTTTTTGGTATTTCTATTATTCGGTAACCAGGGGGTACATTAGGCACGAATTCGTAAATAATATGGCTCGCTTTTCCGTTTACAAATGATCCACTAACTACATCACATTCAATTCGCACGATGGTTGTTGATAGAATGCTGACAGGATACTGTGAATCAGTGCTTTTATTTGCATTAATTGTTTTCATTCCAAAGCCCAGAATTTTCCCTACTGAATCTTTTTTATTAAATTGAATATCTTTAGAACAAAATATATTTGTTTTCAATGTGTTATTATTGCAACTTAGTTTCAATGTTGTACTTTTTATGTTGGTTTTCAAATAATCACAAATATCTTGAAGCTCGTAGGACCCTTCAGGAATTGCAATCATTTCATTTTCACCATAGTAAAACTTGTTGTTTCGTTCATCTATATTGGGTATGGAGTTGAAAGTTGAAAAGTACAAAAGCCCACATTCGTAGTCTCCACGAAGTTCCAACGTTGGAGAATAGTTTGTCACCAAAGACGCTCCGCTCCCAGTTATAGATACAGTGAAAGACATCATGATACTGACATATTTATTTATTTCGTACATTATATAAATGATTCTTCCAATATTTCTTCAAAAATTTAAGACATAAATGACCACAGTTTGTAGTTCCGAATGCTTGATGTCTCTTATAATTATAGTTTATAGACAAATTACACATATAATTCATGAGTTCTAACGGTGGTTTCAAATTACCAAAGCTATCATAGTATTCTACGTAATTGTTTTGCTTTACAAAGGCTACCCAATGTGTTCCAGGATTTTCGTTAGTATCTAAATTTAAAATTCCACATTCAATTTTTCTAGGTTTCAAAGGCAACGTATCTCTCATGTAAACGCCGCGAAAGTAAGGAATATCACTAGCAAACTGCAATATATCTAAGTTTGTGAGCGTACGCCTGGGCAGCCTCTTAATTAGTTTTTTGATGGGTTCAAATATAAACCGGCTCCTTTTTTATGAGGTTTAATATATAGCCCTTTTCCAAGAGCTACAGCTTCCATCATCTTGTTGTGTCTTTTAGATTCTTGGAGACTCTTTTGTGCTGCTTTAGAATCATTTACAGCTTTAGCTATACCTGCCGCTCCTCCTGCTAACGAACCTAATGCTGACAATCCCGCAAAAATGGGAATAAGCGGTAAAAGTCCACCACATTTTGGGAGTGGAATGACCCGTGGTAAACATATTCCTTTCTTCTTACTAAATAGTTTTTTCGCAGCTCCATAAGCATATTTTATAGCAGTGTGATGGTCTTTAGATTTAATTCTTTTTAAATGAGCATGTATTTTCTTAATACCTTTCTTAAATGATTTTATACCACCTCCGGCCTTGATTTTTGCTTTCATAGCATTTTTAACTATCCACGAGGCGATCTTTTCCCCTCTACCAGTGTCTTTTGATTTTAACCTCTTCTTTGCCATACTTAAAAGGTCTAAGTCAGCTTTACGTCGAGCACTCGAATCTTTATTTATGTAAGCAATATCGTGATGCATGCACGCTTCATCCAGTTTGTTAACTCCTCGATCGCCTTGTAGAATTCGTTTTTGCAGATTCGTTCCCGGACCGCAAAATTGATAACCGGGTAAATGCAACTCGAACGGCAAATGATCTATTAAGCTATTGATTATACCACTACCTCCCTTCATCGATAAGTGTAAAGTGTGATATAGAAGTGATTATGTGCTTTATATATCTAAATCACTAGTTCACTTTTATCTACCCAACTGTTTTCTTCGTCACTTAATCCTAACCATTTCACAAAAAGTTTGTTTCGTTTTTCCTTTATAACTTTTTCTATAAGGTAAATGTCAGGAAATTTAGTTTTTTGTAATTCATATCCGTAAAAGCAGCCTAGAATATTTTGTTTGTGTTTGTCTTGTAATTGGTATGTTTGAGGACTAGTTTGCTTGACTTTCGCGATGCGGAATATTTCCGTCGACCAATTAGGAGTGTACCCTTTATAAAAATCTCCTTTGTATTTACTTATGCGAACAAAATCGCCAACTCGAAAAATCTTTACACTACTTACTTTCTTTGTGTGTTGGCTCTTCATAATATTAGATCTTACTAAATTCTCATTTGATTTTTTCGCGTCAATCGGTTTAAATTTTGTAATACGATGCAAAGTATTGTTATAATGTTGCACAACAGAGTCTAAATTATTTTGAAACCATTCATATTTTCCGCATAAACTAAATAATTTATAAAGGTACGATTTTAAAGTTCTTATTACTCGTTCAACAATGGAAGCTTTTTTAACAGAATATGTGGAATAATGATTTATGTTATAAGTTTTCATTACATGCTTAAAATTATCGTTATAAAATTCTGTACCTAGATCGGTTTGTAAATTTGTAGGTTTTCGCGTTGATTCAGATAATATACTGAGCATTGCACTTGAAACACATCTTTTAGATTTTGATTTTAACGGTCTAACCCACACATATTTTGATAAAGCATCGATTACTATGAGAATATATTTAAATCCTTTATTAAACGATGAATATTTTCTAAAGTCCATTAAGTCAGCTTGCCATAAATCATCCAGACCTTTAATGATCGTATGACGACGAACGAAATTTCTTCTCGCTCCTTTGTGTAGTTCATTTACTATATCTTGTTTACTCATTGTGATCAGGTTTAGCTGCAATCAAGTCATCTATTTCTTGTTTTGTATAGTAAAATTTACTGAAATTATTAGTAGTCACTTTTTCTAAATCATGAAGAAACTTTCTCACGTTACTTTGGATTTTAGTCATTTCATTTTTCAGTTCTTGTACACATTTGTCTACGTACTCTTTATTCACAGCCTCATCATCTTTTTCAGGAATTTGTACCCCTTTTAATCTTGATGACTTTAAATCGAAGTCTCCTGCATCTGATCTTATTAATGTGTCAGTAAGAATTTCAGTGAATTCAGATAATCGTAAACGCTTATGAACGTGATGACCGAATTTATCTATATTCATTTCCGTCTTGTCAGCTTCTGTAGATTAATAGTACTGTTGATTTTTTCTGATGGCAGTCTTATATATTTAATTTCTTTTATGATGCCAGCTTCATGCATTTCCTCGACTATGGAATTAATTTCATTTTGTAAACCTGTATTACCAGCTGCCCATGACGCACATAACAATTTTAATCTTTCCACTAACTCATTAGGATCATTCCAGTATACTAAGTCTGTGTCTTTCCTCACTTCTTTTAAAATATCGATTCCTTTTCCTTGCTGAAGACTTTCTACGCTGCTAGTATGATTTCTTGAGAATTTAAACAATGGTTTAATAACATGTATATATTTGAATCCTTTATTACTATTTATTGGTTTCAAGGAATCCCAATTACGTTTATGTGCGTTAGTATCGGTGAGTATTAATTTATAATTTTGTAAGTCATCGTCTGTAATTATATCTAAATTAGGTATTTTATTGTACAACAATTCTGTCAAGCCTGGTGTTTTTTTCAAACTGCGACTCCCAATTTTTAGAATTCTACCATCATCATGTAAACGAGTTTTGCCAAGAAAAAGTTTTCCTCGTTCATTTCTTACCCCATATGGTATATCTTTCATCGCTTCAGACGATACAGACCAGGACAAGGAATCGTTAACAGTACTCGTACTTGGTGATGATTGAAGAGATTTAAATGAGTTTTCGTGAATTTCTTCATTCATAAACGGTGATGTAGTAAGGGTTTTGTTAGGTGTTTTAGAACTAAACACATCATTATCTGAGCTTTCTTCGTCATCAACATCTCTTTCGGAGTCAGTAAAATTTTCTTGTGAACCATTTGAAGACTCGCTCTCGCTTTGTTTAATCTTTTTCATATTTTGGTTTTGCTCTATGTCTTCGTCTACGTAACGTTTTTTGTCGGCTTTACTTGTTAGCAGTTTGAGCGGGCTAACAATTGGTTCGAATATCGTCTCCAGAGCCAGGTCATTACTATTTTTGATATTTTTCATCATTTCTACTTTTTTTTTCACAGCCGACGCTGATTTTACGATTTGCGCCTTAAGGTTCTTCTCCATGTCAAGTATTCTACTTCGATTGACGTCTCAAATCAAACTGCTACTTAGTAACGTATGCAACAGCTTTATAGAAAATATAATTTAATTCACTATTATAAATGTATCAAATTTCAATCTGTAACAGCCTTTGTTTCGTTCACAATCCTTATTTATGACGAGATAGCTGTATGGTTTACTCCACACAGTTGTACACATTTCACGGAACTGCGACCACGACATGTCAGACCCCACATGTTCATCGTAGATGTGTCGTAGATTAATATCGTCTTGTTTAAACAATATGATGAGGTTAGCATTATCTCTCACTAGTTGTTTAGGTATTTTGGTGTAAGTTTGATTAAGATAAAAGCAATCAATATTTTTGTGACGACCCATTGCAAAATAATCACGTATATTATTCTGATTTTCACATGCAACATCGTCAAATATGATAATAGAATTAGGCGAAGCCTCTTGTGGACTTATTTCACTGTTATAATTATACTTGTAGTATGATGTACCCACAACTTTTTCCAATACTTTTTCTAAAAATACGTATTTAGGTTGATACAACGATTTTGAATACACATAGAGGTTGCGGAATCGTGGTCCATTCGGGTGTAATAACAAACTGATTATTAAGTTGGTCTTCCCACAGTTTGAGGGACCACAGACAATACTGCGAATAGTGTTTGGTAGTAAGTTTCCATGTCGTTTAACTTCATTCGTTACTGCAGGACAAACACATTCCAATTTAAGTGATTCTTTTTGTTTAAGGAATTTCATATCAGGTTTGTTAACTTGTCCGTTATGGATGAAGGGTTTCAACGGAGTGACAATAGTGTCATCATGCCTATAATATTTGTATTCAGGGATGTGTAGCCTATCAGTAAACCGTTATTAGTTTAACATTTAACCTGTATTGGATGGAGAGTCATGAGCCAATCTGGTACAAACACACATTGGTTTAAAGGTTTACCCGTGGAGCTGACCGTTATATACGAGCTTGAATCTAAGTAATTAAATACTTTTGAGGAAAGTAGGAACTGGGATGGAGTTCAAATGTTTCCTAAATATAATAATGGGCAGGATATGCTAGCGAAAGTACGTGGAAGCAAACGAATGTTTGCTGACACGGGCTGAAGCTGGCATAGCCTGCCCATTATTATACTACTACTGTATATTTTATAACCTAAGTAAGAAGTCGCGGGCGACCGTTAGACGTAAATAAACGCAAATCGAATTCTTGACCTACAATCAATTTCGAAGTCTTAGTAAAAAGCTAGTCGTTTGATAATCCCTTGTTCTGAGTGGAGACCTCCACCGCACTGCTCAACTCGCATAGTTTAAGCGGTATCCCACATTCATAGCTTCTTCATAACCTCCCAACGCTTGCTGCCGACAGCCCGGCTCTGTCTGTTTGTCGCCACCATAAAAACCTACGTCACTAATGGTGTGCATCAGCCCGATAAGGTTCCCTTCCAATCAGTAAAAACTGTTATGTCTCCTGAGAATGTTGTCGCGCTCTGCGCTTTCGTTTTGGCCTCTAGACGCCGGTGGTGGCTGCCATTATGCGCGCCGATAAATATTTATGCAATTTATTCATATTTGGACCCACGATTCGCTATTGGTTTTGTAGATGGCCAGATCGGATTGTTTGCAGTTCGATTACAAGTTCGGTGAGGTTTTATCCTTTTGGTATTTGTTTGTGGTTAGTTTCTGACACAATATTCTTGGGGTAAACTGTTTGCGACTTTGGTGCTTTTCTAATATACTTTGCCTTCGGTCTCCCATGTCTAAAAACTTTAATAGAATACGATTTAGTGTGAAGTTCAGAGAGAAATCCATTACAAACCAGTGTAAATTATCCTGATTATTATAAACTTTTTTTTACAAATGCTCTGAGGCACAAACTACTTACTTACTTATTGTAAGATAACAACGGGCACCTTATATTCATATTCTTAACCAGCATGGAAAGTCAAGCAGCTCTTACTTGACTTTTACTTGTCGCTATCAATTAGTAACATAATATGAGACACCTTCAGCTTACTTTGCTCAAATTTAGATAATTTAGAACTAAGTGCATCCAATATACCTTTCTTTTCCCGCAGAGTGAAGCTACATCCGTTGCGTCCGGCGCGAACATCGCGCGCGTAAAAAACAAAAGCAGATACAATAGGGCTCGATATCGAAGCTGAGAGGATCGTTGTCAAATCTGGTATCTGGGTAGCCGGCATCACCGCATCAGTGTTGCAATAAATACGTCGATACGTCGCGGTGACAGGCAAAAAGGCGGGAATGCGCACGGCGGTCCCGCTGAAGCGCATGTCGGGAGGTTTTTCCGCGCCCGAACTCATAACACGTTTTGCTCTAGTCGCTTTTGTTGGACAAATCGGTTATAGCGCGAATCGGATGTGAGCGGCATAAATATGGAAGTATTAGAAAAATGGTGAGTTTTGGTTATGAGAAGGTTAGGATTTCTATTTGATTTATTTGTGAATCACAGGTGATACATATCCTGAATTTTTGCTCCGTGTTCTGCTAAACCGTACACATGGAACATTAGCTTGAAAGGTTAATTTTCAAACATTCACTTTTTACTGTAAAACATTGGACGATTTAAAAAGAGTAGGCTGCTGAGTTTCTTGCCGGTTCTTCTCAGTAGAAACAACCTTCCGCCCGTGGTAGAGTCACATTTTGTACATGTATTTTAAGTATTGTTTATGTATCGAATTATTATGTGTATTAAGTGGTTAAAATAAAATTCTTGACGATTCGAAAGGACTGTGTAATGGTCTACTTGAATGAAGAAATATTGAATTTGATTTTTATCGAATTTTAATTTCAATTATGCTGAAATAGCTTCAGAGTGTGAGCGTTTGCAATATTTACCTGCTGTAGCGCATGTAGCTTATTTTTTTGGATGGTCGCATAAACATTGGAGTATAAGAAAATTAACAGTGTGTTTTGTTCACGAGAAAGTTTTATTTGCTTTTCAGTTTGCTTATAAGGTGAACTTGTTTTCAATCTGGTACTAACGCTCGTGATACCAGTAGGTACATTATGTTACTGGTTTCTTCTATTTTGGTATTTGTCTACGTTCTATCAAGCTGGGGTTGTTAAAAACCCTAATACTAAACCAGCAATCATCCAAAGTCAAACGGAAGCTGAACAGAACTGACAGTAAAAAAGGTAGGGTAGTTACTTACTAATTCAACTTTTTACTGATTCCACAGAAAAAGAGACTACGGAACTACACTCGCGAGCAACTGATTCCTTCACGGAATTTTGCTCTATAAAAATCAAAGTATTAAGTAAGGCAAAATATTTCAGGTGTCCATTTATCAGTGTGGATTTAGCTCTTGACTTGTTTTTTCAAGTAATGAGAGATGAGAAGGGAGGGATGATAATTTTTAAATTGCATTTCAGAATCAATATAAAACTTTCTTAATTAAATATTCACATGCACTGGACATTACTGGAAATTATTCCACACAGCGCCATCTAGCCAAAAACGAATTAATTAATTGCTTGTGCTATGGTATACTGGGCAAAACTCTTCGTTTGCTAATACATAGATACTTAATATACATAGGAATCACCCAGACTATGTAGTACAAACCTGCATGTTGATGCACACGAATGTTAGTACAATGCGGAGATCGAACCTGCGACCGTTGGTGTAGTGGCCAACTTCTTACCATTACACCAAACAGGTCGTCGAATATTAGCCATATTTAGATACCAAATAAAATATCAAGGAAGATGCAACTTAGCGCATCTACAAGTGTTTTAAAAAGGTTATAGTTATGGTTATTATTGTTATTAGCATTTTTCACGCAGTATCTTCTACTTCTACGACTAAAAATCTGAAAACCGAAAAAAAGCATTTGGTCGTCTGGGCATCAGGCAGGAATCGAACACGCATCTTTCGCAAACCGGACGACTGCACTAACCACTGTGCTACCGAGACCATTAACAGACCGATACCTGCCTGATGCCAAGACGATCAAATGTCTTTTTCTGGTTTTCAGATCTTTAGAAAGAAGAAAAAAAAGAAAAAAACGTTTATTTCATCTGGACATCGCAGCTTAAAAGATAAAAACAAACAAAACACATTTTTACACAAAAATGAAAAATTCACAGACAAATCACCGAAAAAAAAAGCAGTGTCGCGATGTCCAAAATTAAATAGACTACACTCAGCTAATGCCTGGACCTAAAAGGCTCAGGCGCTGGTTTTCAGTGGGCCCAACTGAGTGAAGCCCCACTGACTTTCGCAGCGGCTCCCGAATTAATCCACTATGCATTAAAGTTATAAAACAAATATAAAAATACATAAAGGTAATATGGTTTATTATACATGGTTATATATGGTTATTATGGTTTATGGAGGTGCCCGTGGCGCAGTTGTGACAGTGATCGGCGACGACCGCTGTTGTAAAGCAACACACGCCGGGTCGGAAATAGGATGGGTGACCACCCCGACCGAAATTTAGTGATGTGTATTTCGAGCATCTCCGTGCTTCGTAAGGCACGTTAAGCAGTTGGTCCCGGCTAACATCGTTAGATGTCAGTCGTTAAGCCTAGTCGGAGGCCTTAGGGCGGCTTGATAACATCTGAAATTAAGGTTGCCCACTAACCTTACACCCCTACAACGATCCGCAATGAGCCCGCGTGTTGGAGTATGGCTCAACCCACCTCATAGTTGAGGTGAGGCCTGTGCCCAGCAGTGGGACGTATATAGGCCGTTTATGTTATGTTAATATGGTTTATGGGTTATAGTTAGCGACCAACTTTAGGTTATAGTTGGTCGCTAGCAGTTCCAGCTCAGAGTTGGTGTGTTCCGAGAAGGCGGCGCGGGATGCCGTCACGCCCGCGCGTGCGCATCTGATAGCGGCGCTGACGCCGACGTCGCGGGAATGTTGCCCGCGCAGTACACGCAACGCTAAACTAGATTTATTGCTGTTATACTCATTAATTTGAATAAAAAGATCTTTTGATTTAAGACTATTTCGTACTTTTTTGCAAAACTAGAGTTCGTAACGATTGGCCATGCTTGTACGAAGTTACTACAATATGCTATCGTGGCATCAAATGCGAACTGACCAACAGCTATAAAATCTGAAAACCAGAAAAAGACATTTGGTCATATTAGCATCAGGCAGGAATCGAACCCGCATCTCTCGCAAACCGGACGACTGCACTGTGCTACCGGGACCATTAACAGACCGATTCCTGCCTGATGCCAAGACGGCCAAATGTCTTTTTCTGGTTTTCTAGCTTTAGGTTATAGTTGGTCGCTAGCAGTTCCAGCCCAGAGTTGGTGTGTTCCGAGAAGGCGGCGCGGGATGCCGTCACGCCCGCGCGTGCGCATCTGATAGCGGCGCTGACGCCGACGTCGCGGGAATGTTGCCCGCGCAGTACACGCAACGCTAAACTAGATTTATTGCTGTTATACTCATTAATTTGAATAAAAAGATCTTTTGATTTAAGACTATTTCGTACTTTTTTGCAATACTAGAGCAGCGTTCGTAACGATTGCCATGTTTGTACGAAGTTATTGCAATATGACGTATCGTGGCATCAAATGCGAACAGCTAACATTCCTGTTTGTTAATCAGCTGACACAAAAAAAACTAATTACTTACTTTGCTTCGTGCATTTAAATTTTATAGAAATTATCTTCGGTCATTGCCTATAACAATTGGGTACGTTTATTGATTAAGAAAACAATGTCTAATCTAATTTTATAGGCAACTGAAATATTCAATCAATTTATTGGAAACTGCCAACTTGACCAAAAAGGTTTTAAAATATTAAGTGCAAGATGTCAAAGTAAGTAAGTATAAGTTTAGGTAAGGACCCTTGCATTTTTATGTACCTAAAATGTTAACAATAGTATGCATTTACCCTAAACATGTAGAGGTGCGCTAAGCAATCAAATTAGAATCATTCACAGGCAAACAGTCACACATATCAGCAGTTTTAATTTTTATCATTAAGACTGTAATCAACAATTTGATTGATAGTCCAAAATAAAATTCAATTTATTTAATTGTGAGTTATAGAAATAACTTAGTTTTGCCAACACTGTTCACACCTTGCAAAAGTTAGCGTACAACTCGCCGCACTGATTTATATTTGTCATGCGTAGCCCGATTCAACATTCTTTTCATGTCTTCTCTTGACGAAAATGCAAATGACACAGACACTGAAAGTGTGAACGTCTGCAACTCTAAATTACCTAAGCAAACGCAATCATCTAATTAACACACCTTTGTATTTATGTAGGCACTTGCAAATGCTGGCGCTACCAGGCATGCATAAATGCAGTTGTAGTGGGTGCCGATCCGGGTGGGATGGAAATACTAGAATTTTCCTTGTTACACGTTAGGTAATGTAAATAGTGTCTGCTTGCTTTTACACACTATACTGAGCGAAAAAACGACTTTTACGGGTACGAAATCGTCAAAAAGAATTGTTTAAATTTATGATTGTTGCCGCAATAATCGTACATACGCTTACGACATTACAAACGGGGTAGTCAAAGGAATCTTTGGTGATATCATTGTGAACGGAACTTTCAGAAGCCATTTATGTACCCAACACTTTAATTTTGAGCTTTTTCCCGTCATCCGGGTTTTTTATTGTTGTTCCGTTCACCAGAGAGTTGGAGGAAAATTGTATGTTTTTTTATTTTATTGACTAGCTGTTAGTCCAACGTGTGTCTTTCACAGCTTTACCGGGCAATGGGGTGGCGAAAGGCTCATAACCCCTAAAAAATTGTATGATGAACACAAAGTTGGTGTTGTTCCGGTCAGATTTGAACTTGGGGCCACGGGTTCCAAGCCAGAGTGTTTCACCACTGGGCAACGACACACGATGTTTTGTTAATACTGCTATTAAAATAGTCGGGCGTCAGTCAAACGACAGCCGAACAGTTTGCTCCTTTTGATACGCTTCACAGAGGCGCTACCATCACTCGTGCTTCCAATGTGTCGTAATTCGAAAGCTACCGCGGTTAATTTTAATGCACAATAACTAACAAACGTGGAGAATCTAAGTCAATCCAAAATACAGAATTGTAATTTTTGCCTCTATTTACCAAGTAAACCGCAAAAGCACAGTTGACCATGCATAAAAGTAACTGATTAGCGTTCTTAAGATCATTGTTTCGAATACTTGGAGTCCCATCTCTGGAATCCTTCCGAAACAGGATCTTCGGCATTCTGGGGTCAGTCGGCGTCTCTTGCGGATGCCACAGCGAATAATCCAGGCGGCGCCGCGCTGCAATTGTCGCGCGCGATACCATCGTGTGCGCGGATCTAGATCTCGCCATACACACGTTGCGGGATAAAGTCCTCGCCGCGGCGACGACGTGCGCCGGCGCACCCGCGGCCTCTTTGAGCCGACGCGACTCGCCGTGATGGCACGCTAGTGAAATAGCAAGCAATTTGCGTATCCACGCTGTTTTGTTTTGAAAGTTGGGATGGCTTTATTGACTTGGTACTTGCGCGAGCAAATGGCATTCGTGATGCAGGTTCGCGCGATCTCGCCTGGGAGGATGATACGATCTGGCTGGTCAGCTTTAGACGTTGATTGGTTAATATATTTTTTTCTCAATAATTTTAGTGGCGATGATTGTTTTAGTCTAACTTGTCTGAAAGTTTAGACAAATAAAATAGCAACCGCTAACTGATTCCATACCTAAACTAAAGTCCATTGCATAAAAAAATGGATTTTAAAAATTTAAACGAAAACTCAAGTGCGATGTATCCTTCTTTTATGATTGAAATTACATAGTCATATCAAGATCAACTCAATAAAAATCAAAATTCTCCACGCAGCAAAGTGACGCGGGCGGCAACACTAATGGCGACGTGCGCGCACATTTCAAAATCAGAACGATGCTTTACTCCCATTTTACATAACGAAAATTCCATCCCCGCCATATATGCCATGGGAGGTCTCTCTAAGGTATGACGAGAGTGGCAAGAACCGAACGGAAAGCCAATTGTTCTGATCGGAATGCAATTAAGGTGTTTTTATTGGCTGTGAGAATTGTCACCGTCGGTGTCGTACGTGTCACGTCAGCCACCAACACAATGCTGCGCAAACGCATTCCAGCTTTTTCCTACGATTTATTAATTCTCGATGGAGTGCCGCCATGTTCCAGAACCATCTAGATATATGCCTACAGCATTTTAATTGGTCATAATGGGAATCGAAATTTGGAATGTCATTTTATTGGTGTTATTGAATGATATTACAACAATAAATCGGCGGTGCTGACAGATATGTATTTGAGATGAGCTGGTTTTGTATGATGAGCGATTTGAGAAGAAAAATTTCATTCAACTGCATCAATGGAGTCTGCAATGATATTGCTATAAAAATGAAACAGGACTTGTAATATGCTACCGATTCAATATGGAGACTTTTGTGTGTCATCCTTTGTTCAGTCTTATTGGTATTAACATATATTTTTGTTTTGATCATTTAGTTTTAGCTTAGATGCATTTCTTATCAATGAACACATTGAGTAGTCCAGCTAACTTATTATCTACTACTCACCCGCCTAAATGAAATTTGGGCAATCTGTCGGGAGGCCCTGTGGCTCTGCTGACCTGTAACCCAGGATCTTTTAGATATCTGTCTAGAGAGACAAAAGCAATTGTTGAGAGCAACACAGGGACTTTAATTTATCTCATCACTAAATATAGCTTAGCATAATTGATGTTTAGTCTCCTCATTGTGATGAGACAATTATAATCTGATGCTTAGTAATTAAGTAGATGTTTTTGTTGCTAACTTAAAGTACCTACCCGCCTAAATCTAACCGTAGCTTGAATCGCTTTCGGCCAGAAGTGATAATTCTGCATTCATGTCACCGGTCATAGTTGTGGTCTCCACACAAAACAAACATCTATCCACCCGAACACACATCCGCACACACATCCGAAGGCTGTCTAGAATAAATCGCTTCTAGCGATAAATTTAACATATTTTTCTGTAAACTTTTAATATAATTGTTTACTTTGTGCAATGAAGTATATCTTATCTTATTCATAATTATCTAGTTCTATGTCTATTTGTATTCAGTTAAATCAGTATCTGAAACTCATAGACTCTACAAGTAGGTATAGCTAAGTATAAAAAGGAGGAAACAACTTAAAACAATGAAAGTAGGTAAGCAATCAATTATGAAAAACACACGAACAACCAAAAGAATTGGCATTAAAAAACAAATAGTACCTAATCGCGCAAGAATTGTTACAAAAGACGAAAGGTCTAAGTAGGGTCAGATAATGTTATTATAAAACCGTTTTATGTCCTTGAAGAGATAAAAGTATCTTATACCTACTTACAGGTGTAATTGCAATAGTTAGTATTTTGATTGAAGACATTTACCGGTAAAAACCATTTTTTTGGAAATATTTTGTACACAAAATAATTCCTTACGTTAGAATATTCTACTTCATACCTTGTTAATATGCACAAATCAAATCTTTAATGATGTAAAAATTGCTAAAGAATGCTAAAGCAGCATCAAGCGTTCTTCCAAAAAACGTCGATGTACCTCCAATCCCCAAATTATAGTGTTTAAACATTTTATTAAAAGGCTAAGAAATGTGCGTAAAAGTTATAAAATCGACTGCCTGTAATATATGTAACGTTGCCTTCTGGGGCCCATTACTTAGGCGCTGGCTTGTTATTAAATTCGACCCTATTTATTTATTTATGAGCTGGTTTATTGTATGCGATGGCTCGCTCATATTTCTGGACACCGTTTGCTCGTGTATAAAAGAACAATGCAGTGTGTTTTAATTTGTTAATTCGGAATTTTGCTGGCATTTCGTTTGCTGTTTGTAATGTGTTGGGATTTTTGCTCTTGTTGTTAGCGGTTCATTTGTTTCTTTTCTGATCTGTATGAAAACAAAGGAAGACACCGTATACCCCTGTGTTGCTACCTTGGACGATCTTTTAGCGTTGAAAAGCTGGATGGAGACGCAAAAGTTCGTAGATTCGATTACCGATCCAGTACAAAGCTAGCTGTAGTTTGCTGGGAAGAGATGTTCGTAGTATCTCCTTGAATTGTTTTTGGTAAATTTCATCGTGTAATAAGACAAGACAAAGCTTTACCTAAGAACTAAGATGCTGTTTCATATTATATTGCAACCTGTAAATTACTTTCCTGCTAACATAAACCGTGTAGGGCTTGATCATCCAATGTATAGGTATTCGTGTCAGTATGATATTTCGATTATGTTCTGCTATACTTATGTTTTTCCTATCCTGACTGGGAACGGTTACAGTTATTGTTCGATTTAACACTTTTAATATAAATTAACAAAAAAAACACTTAAAAGGTAGTAATTATAATACAGAATGTCGTCATCACACGTTCGTAATCCCAAAGCGAAGGCGCTCTCGTTCAATAGTATAAACAAACACGAATCGATTAATCACATAAAAGTGTCGATTATCACTCGGGATCACA
The DNA here is from genome assembly GCA_950022985.1 of Udea ferrugalis. Lineage (NCBI taxonomy): Eukaryota > Metazoa > Arthropoda > Insecta > Lepidoptera > Crambidae > Udea > Udea ferrugalis. The sequence continues at coordinate 5,898,486 of OX465521.1, forward strand.
ACGGCTAGGCGTGAACCGCTCGCCGACAAAACGAACTCTAATTCAAACTTTAATTACATATGCGCGATCATGAAATATCGAATTGGGAGGAATATTCAAACGGAGTACAGGTGCCCGCCGCCCCGCCCGCGGGCCTCCACACTTATGTCCCGATGTAAATGCACTCCTCAATACAATTTTATTAATTTATGGACCGTAGTATTATTATTATTAACGCAACGCATTTCGCGAGGTCGTCGACCCGAAGCTAAATCGCTGCAGATAGCAAAACTCCGTAACTGTACGCAACTGAGGGAAGTTAGTCCGGCTATCGGGTAGATTTATCTTGAAAACCTACTCGGCTTTCTCGGTCGTCGGAGCAACATTAGCGTGCCCTGAGCAGATGCATCTGGCACGAATCGAGTTCTGTAATAATTTCATAGTGAGTTCCGATCGAGGAGCCTTAGTATCGGCATATCCATCTCGCGCCGACGGCCACGCGCTCGCTATGTGCAGAGGTGCACACTTCAACCTTTACATAGGGGCACCTTGTGCAGGTGACATAAGACCCATTTTGCAATGGTTTTGTAAAGGTTGATATGTGCGCCTCTGTACGGCCCTTATTAAATTCAAAATATTGCATCTTTACATAAGGCAGATCTCGTTAACATTACATTATCCATATTTTACAAGCGTACACTCCCTCGCGCTTGCGTTTTATTTGTGGCCGTGTGAGAACAGAGTCTTGACGAAAATGATTCCTCATTTCATATTATCTGACATTACGATTTTAGGTTTGCTTTATGAAGCGTTATTATTCCTCCCTATAGTTTTCAAATTATTAACACTTCACATTTGCCTGTTTAAATTAGAATAGTTTGCTAATTTTACTTATTTTTTTCATACATATGGTAGTACTATTTTGAGGAAAAAAAGATAGAATACAGATTACTTGAGCATTTTACCATGATGGCACAAGACCTTTGCTAGAAAGGATGAAAAGGCTGTCAAATCAACCAGTATGACAAAGTACTCTTGTATTACATAATTTTGAAGCTTACTGTACTTATTCCAAATTTGACTTCAAACTACTCTCAGATTCGTATTCTACTCGGCTGCAATCGAGTTCGGTTCCCAGTCCATACATCTCAGCCCAACGAGGAGGCTGCTAGGGGAGGCGTGCGCCGCCCTGGATGCGCGGGAGCAGGCGGGGCAGATCGCACTGTGATGGCAATGCCATCTACATGCAGCATTGACAAGTTCAGTCAGCTGTCTTTGTTTAATACTTTAGAGGCTGTTTTGTAACTGATTTACAAACCAGTCAGCCCAAAAGAGACATTGTAGGTACGTAATTTAATAGCAAACATTGATTTTTATGTATCACTTCGGGGCACAGGGCCACTGCAACTGAGAAAGAAAGCATTGTCGATTCTATCCAATGTCAAGAAGAATATGGACTTAATAGGTTCAGGCTCCGGTATTCAGTGCGCCCAGCCGAGTAAAGGCGCAGATAGTGGCAGCGATCATCAAGTGTCTATAACGCACATAATACTTACTTAATGACTATGCGGTTATGAAAGTGGGAGAGTTGTATGGTACGCTAGTGACAAATCTGACGGTAAATCAGACATTATCAAGCTGTTTAAGGCCTCCGACTAGGCGTAACAATTACTATCATCGAGCGACATCAGCATTTTAGTCAGATATAGTCTATTTCCAAGTCAGTTACAGGAACAGAGGTATATTTTTGGAAGAGTTATCATTAAACGTTTCGTAAGACATACAATCAAGCATTCGGCTTACATAAGGAACTTAGTTTGTTGAAAGTACCTACCTACTACGAACGAATAAATCTGACAGTTCATTTGCGAAAAGGCACTCCTAAGGCAGCTGACTATTTCGACAATCAAGCTCATGAGTGCACATTTGCGAGCATTAAGTGTAATCGAATCATCCACAATTACTGTGAACTGAAAAGAAATGAGCACTTTTTAGTTGTTAGTCGGTTACATCTGTCACAATTATCCTCCTTGCACCTGCCCGAGTGGCCAGCCACGCATTTACATAAAATGAAATCGCCCGTGGACTGTACGCCACGGAATTCCGAATATCCATAAACGTAGCTGCCAGATACCAAGGGCCATACTTAAAAACAAAATTAAAGGGGATAGCCGTACGATAATATGAATTAAAAATAATAAAACAAAAAAATAGGAGTCACGGATCGCCTCGAGTGAGTTTTTTTGTATTTTTTTTTGAACGCTGCCCGCGAACAGTCTGCCCTGTATCTCCTGACAATATCTTTGACGAGTTTTTTATGCGGTATTATTTTTAAATGAACAGATTATAAATGGTTGTTTGGCGATTTAACGCCCAATCTAATTAGGCAAATGATATGTATTTTCGACTAAAGATCGATTCGTGATAGCTCGTTCGCTATTTATTGATTGTCTTTAATTAGGTGTCGTGATTTGCAGGTCATTGTTTTTTCATATGATTTATAGGAATTTGCTTGTACTGGTGTTATTTTGTGCTTTGGTTATGGTGTTGCCTCTTTTTATTTATGATCTCAGACGTGTTAAATTTTATAGTTATTAGCTAATCTAAAAACCGCTAATATGAGATAAGCTACATATTTTAGCCGTGAATTGTATTTATGATATCGTCACATTTTGGTTACATCATTATGACGTGTCGCGTAAGATTTTTTCCGAAGTTTATTCCTTTTGGAGCTCATTATTTAGATTCCACATGTTTACATTGGGTTTTGGTGAAGGCCTGTCAAACGCAACAGTAGGTTTTGTACACTTTGATGGAATAGAGATTCAAACTAAAAATGTTATTGGTCTGCAAAAAACATGCATCAATTCATGAAATTATCATCGTTATTTTAAAGATTTAAAAAACTTCAGAAGACACTTCGGTCAATTATTATAAAGCAGTGATATAACTAGGTCGCTTCTAAAGAAGCTTGTTAAGTTCCAATCCCTAGCCAACCTTTTTTTTTTTTTTTTTTTTTTTTTAATTAGGGGAAATGCCTTACGCATACCCGTCCACCGGGGGACGGACGGGTTATGTCGGACTCTCCACTGGAAAGGTGGTATACCAGTGGCCCTACCGACTAAAACCCCTACTACTCCCTCTAATCGTCCGTAGTGGGGGAATACGGTGAGTAGCGCGAGGCCTGTTACGCGTTCCCCCGGACGAAGCCCGCGCGGGCGGGCCGGAAGCGACCCCTACCTTCGTGAGGGGAGGCGAGAAGGGACAGCCGAGCATGTCAAGCCGTCCCTACCAGGCAGCGGTGAAGCCCGTGCAATGCCAGCGACGGCACCCCCGTACCGCACGCCAGCTGGCCACCGTACGCAGACCCTACTGGACCCGCAACCACGAGCCACCCAGAGGGCGGCTCCGCTGCCGTAACCCGCGGTACGGCCCCGCCGGGCCGCGACGCACAGGGGGGATCAGCCTCGGGTTACTGGCCCCCACCAACCGGTTGTGCGCCGCGGCCCCAAACATGCGCCTCAAGGCACCTGCAGGCCCCACTGGCCCCGCATCCCCACGTCGCCCTTACGGGCCGCAGCGACCCTACTGGGCCCGCAACCACGAGCCACCCAAAGGGCGGCTCCGCTGCTGTAACCGGCGGTACGGCCCCGCCGGGCCGCGACGCACAGGGGGGATCAGCCTCGGATCACTGGCCCCCACCAACCGGTTGTGCGCCGCGGCCCCAACCACGCGCCTCAAAGGCGCCTGCAGGCCACACTGGCCCCGCAGCCCCACGCCGCCCTTACGGGCCGCAGCGGGTGGGTGTCCGTCCAGTCCACCACGCTGCCCGCCTGGGTTCTCTTCGCTTCCCGGTGGTGCCCCTACCACCGGTACTAGGCCCCCTCGCCACGCCGAGGCGAGAACCCATGAGGGGGAATCCCTAGCCAACCTGGGGAGTTTAGTTATCTGTGGAGTCAAGGAGCGAAGATTAAGATCAGATATTTTATACATAACCTAATCATTTAAATGATTTGTATTCCATAGTCTAGCTAGGTATTCTGCGTAACAAAAAAGTTTGCGTTTGAGTTTGAAAGGAATTAAACGTTATGAAATAGACTAAGATCGATGTGAATGTCTTACAATGCCCTCTACTACGCTAGCCCCAGAAGGTGAGTCTATGGCTGTGCCTATAGTTATCATAATTCGCAAAACCACTCGATGAAGTTTAAAACTGCTATGAAAAGGTTACGTAATTTTAAAATTGTTGGATTTTTTTTAGTGCAAATTAAAGACTTCAACGCGGGCGAAATTCCAATTATGCTGTAGAAAAATGCCACTTGTCTTATTTTTTTGAAGAGACGGCAAACATTCACTTCTAGCGCTATGGTTTGGGAGCCAAATCTTGCCTTGTGTTATGTAATCCAGAAATAACATAAGTATTCAATGCGTTTCGGGAAGTATTAAAGTCTTACGAGCGTAAAGTCTTACAAAGATTCTTACAAGCTAGTCTTGTTTTACAGTTGGTCAGGAGGCATTTTTCTCAGGGAAAGAAAAGAAAAGATCCAAATACATTTTCTAAATTCTTCTTTCATATACCTACTGTCAATTTCAAATGAAAAGTATACGGGACATATTTTGTCGCACCGCACAGAATAAAATATTGTTTATAGTAATAAAGTAAGGTTTTACCTTCTGTCATGGAAACGAAAATAACCGAGATACTTACCTACTAGAAATAGAAGTAGCCAAATATCTGTTTTAGTAACAAATATTTATGCTGGTTTGGCAATAGAACCTGCGACCCTTTGAGCCCCAACTCCGTTTTTCAAAACAAAAAACTGTTCTTGTTTGTCAGCATTCGTAGGCATCCAATTCAGGTAGGCTATGTATTCAAGAACATGGATGACCTCATCTCTCTTAGCATGCGAGTACAAATGTTTTTTTTAAATTAATTAAAGTATAAAGGTATTTTGGAAATTTTAAAATCAGAGATGTGGAAACTGGATTGGAGACTCAATATCTGAAAGAAACAAAAAAATACTTTAAAAAAACGTCCTTTTAGTTATTTGATCAATCAGCATAGATTTAAGATTCACACTACGGAAACATTTCCTTACGCATTTTCTCAAAAAACCTTGACTCCTTAACCTTCACATTTGCCAATGTGAAGGTTAAGGAGTCAAGGTTTTGCTATAAAATTATTTTGAAAATTAATGCTTTAATGGCATTTATTCCAATAAATCAAAATCGAAATGTTTTGTGTCAATTAAATTTCCTTAAAGGAAATGTATCAGCAGAAGAACCTGGGTTGGGTTGATCAAACTGCCATTATTTTTCATTTCTATGGTTCACAAGACACTGCCCAGCCAAGTAAGAAGTTGAACACTCTGAGAAGTTGAATTTTGGAACTGGTCTATGAGGTTATAAGGTCGGAAGGCGTATCAGCAATGATCAGCTCTTAAAATGAGTTGTAAGTGACAGGTTGTACTATTTGTTGATGATGCGCTGTTTTTTTAAATGCATTTCTTTAGAATACTAATCAGTGATGACTGATGAGCAATAAGATGGGTGTAAGTGCAGTTATTGGTGTGATGATGAGTGTGATCTGATCACCTTGTGTCCGAAAAGTGGTCCATGCTGGATGGGCATGTAGAAAAGTAGGTCCTTACCTTTCTCCAGTCGCGTCAATCTGTCGTTCCATCGGGTAATAGAAAGGCATGGAAAACAGAATGCACCTGTGTATATAGCGCTCCAATTTTTTTGGAATCTATAATTATGAGGTGATGCAAACCATACTCCATCATTTTTCTCAGGGGTGGCATTCCGGCTGACATCACTTCACATCTTGGTGCTTCACGCTTACTTCAGTCATTAGTACGCTTCACTCTGAATTAGTATTTTCTCTCATTTTGTATGTAAATAATAAAAAAATACATTTGGCTTTATTATTTTCTCAAATCAGGTCTTTCAAACGACCACGTCCAGTCGCAAAGAAATTGAATTTTAAAAATAACTTTTTAAAAATAACGAGTAAAGTGACTTTTGGCGCCAACTGGAGTAGCATAGAAGTGCGGATTGCTAGAGAGGTGATGTATTATGATAAGTTCAGTGTTATTGAATGTCATTGCCGGATGATGTCAAGACGTAACGTCTTATGGCTTATTAAGCTCTTTTTCTAGTTTTTCTGGGATGCATTACACTCTGGTTTACCAGTATGTAATGTGGTAGAATACTAACATACAAATATTGGTTTACCAGTATGTAATGTGGTAGAATACTAACATACAAATATCTCTGATGTATGTATGAAGGAGCCAGAGGAGGTATTTAAAGCTCTCTGAGTTTATCATTTAAGATTTGTCAACTTACAGTTGCGTATTACTTACACTTACTTTATGAAACTTCTTAGAGATCAGAAGTACCATGCTAGAAGAGTACCTATGTGTTTGAAAAAAATAGCTGCTTGAAAAGACGTCACTCGAACAATATTATATATAGGTAAATATCACTGGAAATTATTCCACACAGCGCCATCTAGCCCAAAACTAAGCAATTAAATGTTTGTGTTATGAGTAGTTATAAACTAATTGGTGCCATGAATTGTAATGGAATTAGGCGAAATGAGTTAATAGTAGCTGGATCTGAGCTTGCCTCCTTGCCAGGACATTCATAAGAATTATTTACCAGTAAAGACGCATCACTGAATGCCACCTTACCATTGTTCTCTCATTAGATCAATGCAAACAGTAATATTGACATAGCTTACGCAGAGCTTTATAATAATAATAATTTATTTATTACAGGCTACACATTACATTTTATAGATCTTAAAAAACATAATCGCCTCATGTTATAAATACCTTAAAAACGAACATACCTACATGCATAATAAAAACCAAACTTTTTTGTTTTTTTTTCACTTTAATTAACTTTATAGTAGCTTGTGTTGAAAAACTCGTAAGTTAGGGGACATGGAACAATCCTCAAGAAGGAAGTTCTAGACATATGAATGTGTTTATTTTAAGTCATTTTTTCTTTCTTAATAGGGTAGGTATGAAACTTCACAAAAAGCACTGATCACTGTGCTTTTCAAACATCAACCTAGGTACTAAAGCTACGGTGATTTAAAATTATTTTTTAAAGTTTTAGGATTGTTATTGTATCTAATCATTTTACCATCGAGTTTTAATATCAAGAAGATTTTTGTAGCTTACAGGATAGTTGAACTCATTTGGTTAGTGTTTTGGGTAAAATAACAGTAAGCACCTATTCTTAAGTTGAACAAAAACAAAGAAAAGTCTCCCTACTGTTATCACAATCAAACAAGGAAATCAATGCACCGATCAGTCTCCTGTGTTACTTTTATTTAAGTTCTTACAGTGTAGCCTGTAATTTTAATAAATCAGTGATTTCAAACCTGATTAATAGTTAGTATTTCGTTGACCATTTTCAGTTAGCATCCTGCGTTTAGATTGCTAATGAAGTCCTATCACCGTGGGAACGTGCCAAAGAAAGTGCGCTACAGATTCATCTGCCATCGCCTTGTCCATTGCGGGCGTATCTACTTCAATAAAAATCCAATGAAATTAAAATAAGTAGGCAGCACACACTCTCACTGAGCCAGAACGTAAAAACCGTGAAACGTTCAGCGGGAGACGAGGGTACTTCTTCAGCCGACATCATAATTTAACATCGCAAAAAGTGGTGTCTTAATAAATAAATCAACTGATTTTTTCGCCGTCCATAACTTAAGAACTCGAGGCGGGAAATCGGATGGAAGTTAAAGGCGAAACTTTTAAAAAAGGAAACTGCTCTTGCGGCGGCTCGGCGCGCGCTGTGATTGGCGCGCGGCGCGGGGGCGGGAGGCCGGCTGCGCGCGATTGGCCCGCCGCCGACGCACTGTAGGCGCGTTCATCTCCAGACACGAACAAATAGATTTTTTTAAACAAAAGCAATTTTCCTATTCTTCTTGTTGTGGCTCTGTTTCTATAGTTTGTTTTTGCTCGGCTTCGTTTTGTATTGTTTATTGTGTTGGAGTGCGCGACAATCCATTCCCGGTTAATTCTCGTTGATACTAAAGCGCGACTCCGTATTGTTCTGAGGCCGCATGCAAATTTTTCTAAAAACCAACGATTGTTATGAGCTCGTAGGCTTCGCGGCTCTCCAATAGGAAGGCTTTGTATGAATGCTAATTAGTATAGATATCAACTCAGTGACAATAGGCTTTTAAACTTAACGTATGAGCATGTAATTTAAAAGTTTCTCATTTCTCGTCGAGATAAAATATAACACTGAACAATAGTAAGATTTAACTAGATATCCATTCATTGTGGTAATTAAATGTACAAGTCCTGAGACACTCGGAGACATTAACATAATGTAGACGACAAAAGAAATAATTCTCTCACCCTTGTAGATGAAGTGTTGGTTATTATTCATTATGACTCCTGTCAACAAGCACATGTTCTCACAGACACTGAAAAAAACATTAATTTAGACTCCAAGTATCATTCGACGCAGTAAAAAGTTTTATTGCCTTAGTTCTTTTGTTAAGTATACTTTGGCCATTTCCAAATGCAATCAAAGAGGTATTACATTTTATATTTCCTTCAAATTAGCAATTCGGAACAAGTTGTATAATGTTACGGTAACTGTAGTTATGCAAAGTATTTTGTAGTTTAGTTTTATGGACGCAACTCTGCCTATAAAGTGCTGCAAACATGTATAAAAATTTACAGTAAGTTCCTAATTACCTGTAAAGACATAGCTAGTTAAATGAATATATTTTAGTACAATATAGTTTAATTAAACACTGTCAAAATAAAATGGGGTTTCCTGTTCCAAACTGGTACTTGTTGTTTGGTAGTCAAAATATTTCCTGGACTTCAGAAACTCTGACTTAACTACTTTTGACTTCATTACTTTTTGGTTTACAAAATACTTTAAAAAGAAAAACGTCTATAGACGAATCTTTTTTTTCATTTATTGACTGAAACTGAAAAATACAATATGAGTAAGTACCTACATTGTTATTTTTACATACCGTTATTTCTACATACCTTCACGGGTACTTTCAGTGATAATAGTATAAGAATATTCTTTGACAAATTAATTGAAATGCAACAATCTCTGGTGCACCATTTTGAAAGATAAATTTAAAGGAAAACACACAATTATAAACCTGTAAAAATGTTTCCACTGTGGAATTTTTTGAAGTCTTAAGTAAAACGAAAAAAACCTTTTTTAATAGGCTGAGAACGGAAACGTCAAAGCCCACAAATTATGCAACATCTAGTCCGAGATGAAACGTGACTCCGAATAAGAATGGCCGGTACAGTCGGCCGCGTCACCGGTCACCGGTCGTGTTTACACGCGAACGGTTAAAATATTCATTAGGTGAAATGCAAGTCGTGCCTTACACTGGGGAATAATAAATATCTATCTAGATTTTAATCGGCATATTTTAATCTGTAACGTTGTTGACGTGGCTGGAATAATAACGGTTCAGGTTTAGTGGGTGGGTTTAGGTTTAACCTATGTTCAAGTAAATACTAAATGAATTTCGTAATTAATTACTGAACTGAATTGTAAGAACACCTTGGAAGAGTAATTGCTAACGCAGGAATTATAATTATATAATTACTGAACAAAACACCTTTTTTACTTGAGGCAAAAGTAACTGCTGACGCAGGAATTCTAAATATAATTACTGAACTGAACACCTCTTTTACTTGAAGAAATTCTCATGAATACCTCGCCATCGTTCTGGGGGAATGACATCGTTCTGGTTATGTAGGAGTGCTACCGACAAACCCCCTTATTCATAAAAACGAACGCAACGCTTAAGCATAGTTTAAGCAATTGACGTGTTTTGTCACTCACTCGCAAATGGCGGCAGCAACAAGAATGAAAGACACAAAGCGATACAAAAGTTAACGTGTTGTTGTGAATAGGGGGGTAAAACCCTACGGTACTCGCTTTAGCTTGTACTTACCCTTTTCCGGATCCATCTCTTTTACTAACAATATAATCGTGGGAAATTCTAATGGATACTTCGCCAGGACAAGACTCAAGCCAGACTCCTCAATGAAAAGGGTTGCCACGAAGGCACCTGGAGTTCACAGGTATTTCTGCCGTCCCGGTAGGTGACGTACTCGTACAATGCTGGCAAAAGCACCCACGTCCCGTAAGCATCCACTTTATCAGCAACATCCAGATTATCCTCATTGCATAACCAAACAATGTCTATGTGCTTTTTAGGTGCCATAATATTATTTTGTTTCATTAACGGCTTGTTCTTCTTGTGGATTGTTCACTTAAGTAACATTCTCATTAGTATACTATCTGGCCGCATCAGCGTCTCAATTGCCTGATAACCACATTATGTTTCCTACCAGCTGCTGATAAGTCAGAAGGCAATAAGGTGCTCAGTCAAATAGATCTGTTGCAAAGAACTTATTAGGGTATTTTGGTATTGATGGCACAAGTTTACGCCTTTTCCAATTATAATTTCACTTCTAAGAAGTAAAGCACCGTAAGGCACCGTAAGCAATCCTGTCTTCATAGTTGCACACCTGAAGACTATCTAGGCATTGTTTTAATCTTTTATTCGAAATGGAAGACTAGAAAACCCCTTTTATGTATCTTGTAATAAATTTTTAACTTTTAGAAAAAACTCATTCAAAATGAATATAGTGGTTTATCAATGTTATCATAACACAAATAGGGTGCTATAATATTAAAACAAAATTTTAGATGACCAAAGACACACAGAAATATCTTCTTCCAATCAGGGGAAAATTTAGAAAAAAACTGTCAATTTGTTCGTTATTTTCAATCTCAGTTCATAGAAACGTATATGTAGGTAACATATTTTATTTAAATATTTTAGACCTACGAACCCATAAGTCACAAAGCATCACCAAGCTTACAAACCGTTCGAAGCGCGCGGGAGTCGCATGCGCAGCCGAGATGTCAGATTGTGCCCATTTTTCCTCCAAATTGCGCCCCTTTGTTATGCAAAGCGCGCAAACGCTGTGTGCGGGCGCACAATCGCTCGTTTGCCAGCGCCCGTGTCACACTCGCGCAGGGGTCCACAACCTTTCTAAAATATACCTACCTATCTATATTGTGTTTCCACTTTTGGTGTCGAACTATAGTTTCAATGATATTGAAATTCAAGGAGCCGTGCTAACTATTGTAGGCTCGCCAATTACCTGCTGGTATGTTGCATACAAATATAGTGGTAAAAGTGAGTCACCTACTTGCACAGATTTACGGTCTTTTTATAATGGTAGAGGGAGCAAACCAGCTTGAGGGATAGAAAGTGTTCACCTTAGCAACCGCAACACCGCCGGTGTCGTTGCTGTGTTGCTTGCCTTTTGTCACGAAGGACCCAATGTCGCATCACTGCGGGAATACCGCCCCTGGGAGACCGTTATACATTTTCGACGTACGCGAAAGGAATTGACGCGTGAAGCGAACGGTGGACGAACGCCAACCATTCAGATGATGAGCATGTAATTCGACCTTATGGCGTGGATCTGATGAATACCATGAAGGGCTTCGGTGAATGTTAGCCTCCTCAACCAGCCATACGAAAAATCTATGGTGAATGTTCCGCAGAAGATATTTTGAGCATTTCATAACGACAGAGATGATGCTCGATGTTTTTTCGATGGAAGCAGAAAATTAGATAAATTTCGAAATCGTTTTTAAATGTGAAGTCACCAAAAGTCGCCTTTTTTAAAGACAATACCTAAAATAAAATGACAAGTTCTAGATGATCTAATGTTCAAGTTATTAGCTATATTTTACTTTTTTGTATACTTTCTTAATCTTTGTAACAATAATTCCATTTGTAAAAAATATCCTGAGCTTGGATTTAATCATGGCTAGAACAAACGTGATAGGAACCTCCATTAAAAACCCTTGCTAGATTTACCCTTTACCATCAATTATTCCAATTGTGACCCCACGTAGATCATAGTCATATGACCATCTTAAGCACCTTAGCATCTTAGTTATAAGTCTAGAATAGGATAGAATAGATGACGTGTATTTGGCACATACAAAAATTTATCAAGTCATACCAAAATTTCACATTTTCGATAATACTTACACTGGCTGGTTCTTCCAATAGTTGTTACTGGGATAACTTCGGGAAAAAGGGCAAGGTTGCCGACAACTGATGCAAGCTTATCGTGCATCGCTTTTTACAATGCGTCTAGTAGCTGATTAGAATATTTCATCAGTCTAGCACTAAACTCATTCTGTTTTAATTGCTGTGTTGGTGTGGGAGGTCGCTGATCCTATCGCCCACTGTCAACAAACGACGCACAATTTTATTAGGCATAGTCATTAATAAATAAACGTCCTAAAATTTAAGTCTTTCACCACACACCATTAAATGTACAAGTGATCTCTGAAATTATCATACTCGTAGCTATTTTGTACTCTCTGAAACGCTCAAAAAGTATTTTATAAAAATCTTGTGTAGGTGAAATATATTTCATCTATTTATTTCAAAAGTATCTTTAACAGATAAACATGATCAGCTCACAATATGAGACACACATACAAAGTTAGTACAGTACGTATACACAAACCACAAAACCAAACACAACTTTATTTCTTTATCAATATTGACAGACGGTTATGTGGAAATGGAATCCACGATCCTTTGCATCTCAAGCGGCGCACCACTGCGTCAATGAGTCATGAGAGATTTGGATGTAAAAATCATAAAAATGTCTATCAGTTTAGATAAGAAAAAAAAACAAATTCTAACATATCTACTATTCCAAAACATGGTGTTTAGTGAATACAGGAACTGTATACATTTTCCAAGATATGTCTAAGTCCACGATTTACAAAAGATACGTTAGGGGCTTTTATTATAAACACAATAAAATTACGAATCCGGTAGTTAAGTGTAACTGGTTTCTCAGAACATTTACTTATTAGAAATTATATTCAAAAATGCGTTACCGTTACTGATAAAAATGATACCTCATCTCTTTCAATGAAAAACTCGATAAAAACACACGATTAAAATTGTGAGATCATGAGAAAGTATGATTTCATCAACGTTGTGTTACGAATGATATTTGTTTGTTGTTTAAAAAGTCACACCACAACTTGGCTGACTCATCATGAACAGCCACACGACTTCCACTGCTGAACATAGGCCTCCCGCATCCACTAATGGTTGACTGAATTGTATACAAAATACCAATACAAATCTATAGGAGCCCAGTCCACGCTAAGCCTTGTCTAATTGTTTTGGGGAAGTTTATTGGCAAAATAAAAAAAAATGTAAGTTAAGGAAGTGGAAATACCTGTATCAGTGTTTTATGTTAATTTTCAGCAGTTTTATATAACTTAATCTAAATCTAAATCGGCCATGAGGATCCCACTGCTGAGCAAAGGTCTCTCTTCCCCTCCTCTACACGAATCTGTTTTGGGCCTTTTTCGGCCAGTCCCTTGCAAAGGCGTCCAGCTCGTCACGCCACCTGCGCCTTGGTCTTTGTTATGGAACCTGGTGTAGATAAAGTATGATTTAGTCGTCTAGGTATTTCAAATTCGCTTGCAGGTTATTAGGGTTCCCCTTTTTTATAATTATAGAACTGATATACCTTAACAACTCCCATCGACCGATTCACCTAAGTGGAATGCTCGATCAGTCATTGTATGCGAGCAGTAAGTAATCTACAAAATGTGCTCTCATTGAATCGCTCTATTAATAATGGCGATAGTTTAAACACGAACCCTTGCTATGACAACCTGCCGAATAGCCTTGGCCCTTCCCGATTCGGGTTAGAGTTCAAAATGCATTAGCAGAGTCATTAGTGGATGAACGTGGAAAATAAGCAGGGTTTTGTTACACTGGAATGCTTAATTACCTAGTCTATTAATAATCACTTTGTTCTTGACAATAATTTAAATTTTTTCACTAAGAATATCAGATTTTAAATGTCTAATATTAACAAACATAGATACAGGTACACATCTGATGGCCATCTGAATCTAAACTAGAGGAAGCTTGAACAGGATTTCAGAGTCTGATTACTTGGTTAATTTCAAATAAATACTTACTTGTATATGCGAAGTGAATTCTCAAACTGGATGTGGTCATACCAAATGAATAGGAATGATGATTAGATCATATTATTTAAAATAACTATATTTCTTTATTTTAGGCATTTGCATCTACATAGGTACAAACTTTGGTTCTTCATATGGTTTTGACGTTAGCATAAATTTATGTGGCATGAACAACCGTCAAACATTGTTCATCCAGCGCATGTGTTTCCTTCTTCCTTCAAGCGTTGATCTTTTAAGCAGGGCGTGAAAAGGCATTTATTCAGGCCCCCAAAATGTATTTGACCAGTTAAGTAGTTTTTTTTTTTTTTTTTTTTTTTTTTTTTTATAGCGGTCTTCAAGATGACCTCACTCCACCTGATGGGAAGCAGTCGTGAGGTCCAGATATGGGGTTGACAAGCACAGTAATTGGGAACTACTTTGCTGGTCAATCTCATTTTGAAGGCCTGCATAAATGCCTTTTCACGCCCCGCTTAAAAAACCCGGGATTGTAGGAAGAAGGAAACACATGCGCTGGAAGAGCGTTCCACGTCTGGATAGTACGACACAGGAACGAATCACCGAACCTTTTGGTGCGGGCCGACAGTCGCTGGATCGTGTGTGGATGTTGACGCAGACCAGCGCGTGTGGTGCGGGAGTGGAAGGGTGAGGACGGGATCAGTTGGAACAACTCATCAGAGCATTCGCCGTTGTAAAGGCGGTAGAGGACACTCTATCTGGCAATGTCTCTACGCAGTTGGAGAGGCTCCAGAGCCATAGTTGCCTCTGGGCTACCAATGATGCGGATAGCGCGTCGCTGCAACCTGTCGAGAGCTTCTAGCAAATACTTGGCGGAACCGTCCCAGAGATGAGAACAATACTAATAATAATAATAATAATAGTTCTCCATTACTGTGCTTTTCAACCCCATTTCTGGATGACGGCTTGAAGACCACTACAAAAAAATGAACGAAAAAGATATCGCGGCAGACCATCCTGAAAAAAATGTACCGTGCTCCATGAATATACCGGCCTTAACGGCCTTTTTGTATAATAACATCTACGCGTTGTTTGTAGAATTTTAAGTTTGCGTGAATCCGCGCCTCCCAGCGTAGCGGTGGGACCTTCGTTGCATAAGAAGCCTTGTATTAGGCGCCGCTAAATAAACTTGTACGTTACTGCCAGGCATCCCGGTGAGCGCGACCCCTACCCGATCAGCTCCTATCGGCCATCGTCCAATGCATCATATTTGTCGAGTGTTTCGTCATCGAAGAGATCGGAATCACACCGATAATGAAGCGACGCATTAAGCTCGCCGCGAACTCACCTGCACTCATTACTATTATTGTTGTTGCTACCTACACTTTAGTATTTGGATGCTACGTTACTTAAATATAAAAAAGGTCGTATGATGGCAGATGAATAGGTGGTAGAGTCGTAGGCGCAGTTGACTGAAAATGCAAGGGCTTTAAGGGGACTAGTAGAGCTAAAACCAAGTTTTATAGTAACGAAAATTAAGTGTTACACTTCGGTGATCCAGATGAAAAAAATATGTCGTATTCTTGAGGATTCAAGGGTTGGTTTTATCAATTTGAAAACACGATTTAACAAATTCGGCTCGATAGAAAAAAATCGCAAAGATGGGTCTAAAAAAATTTTAGAATGAAAAAAAACTGTACTAAACATCATGCTATCATTCTGTTCTTTTCACAGAATGTGTGTTTTATAAAATACTAGAGCGTGCTCATTTTAGTTTTGTGATTTAATGCGTATATTTTCCAAAAAACACCAATAATTGATTTCAAGCAAATTGCGTATGCGTGTGTGCGTGAAACGCCGTGTACAGACAGTACCGGCCGTGGCCTGATGCTAGACGGACGTGTCGCGCATTGCGCTCCGCATTTGAATAATATTTAATTGCTTAGTAATCACTGTTAGAATATTGCGTATGCTATAATAATGCATGGGACATGAAAACTCACCAAATAGTCAACAAAAACGTCTTATAAAATGAATTAATTAATAAATTACCATAAAATGGACAATGCTTTAAACTAAGCGCTATTTTCGTTCAATGTTATGGTCGACGCGGTGGAGGAACATGATTAATACACAGCCGTAAAAAGACTTATCTCATGGTCGCAAGATCAAATCCTGGTTTTCCTTTTTGTATTATGTTTGTTTTTGTTCGTAGGATAAAGCTTGATTATGATTAGAATGAAAGTTATTTGGCAATTTTAATAACAATAAAACGTTATTTGTATATAGTTTTATTTCCAATAACAACTTTAATTTTCAATCAGAATTTTGAAAGTAGCCACACGAAAGTTTCTTGCCGGTTTTTCTCAGTTGAGTTCAAACAACTTTCCGACACCGGTGGTTGAGTCACATTATGTTTGTATACTGTGCATTTATTTAAAAGTATTCAAGTCTATATGGACTATGCTATAAACTAACCGCTATTTTCGATGATAAGAGATGTCGACGCGGTGGAGGAACGTAATTATGAGACAGCCGACATACTATTTAATCGTATGGTCCCGAGTTCAAATCCATGCTTTATTTTTTGCATTTATTTATTTAGTATTTACTGTAGTATTTAAGTCTATTCTTAGTATATTTTTGGTTGTTTGATTGCATGGGACATGAAAACTCACCAAAAAGTCAACAAAGTCGTCTTATCTTTTTATTTTTGGGATTCAATGCGTATATTTTCCAAAAAACGCCATACTGTTCAATTGGTTCTCAGGCACAGTGCGTGTGCGTGTGTGCGTGAGACGCCGTGTAGCGACAAGCGAATTCGAGTAGCGACGAGTACCGGCCGAGGCCGTTGGTTGGACGTGTGTGTGACGCATTGCTTAGCTGAAATAATATTTTATTATTTTTTCAAAAGTACTCGATTATTGTGTACACACGGGTGGGCCACGAAAACTCGTCAAAAAATAAAAAAAAATGTCTTATAAAAGGAACGCCCGAAGAATGCACGATGCTATAAGGTAAGCGGTATTTTCGTTAGCTTCAGTAGACAACACAGTCAGTGCAGTAAACTTAGAATAATTGTAAGTATTATAAGGCAGTGAAGTAGGTATTCAAGGTCCTACTAGTAGTTGTCATCCTAATCAAGCTATATTTTTAATTTATAGCCTTTCACTTTTATTCAATAAACTAAAAGGAGGAAGATATAGGTACCCGCGTACTAAAAGTGGCTCTACAAAAGTGGCAAACAAAAGCAAGTCCGACGGACCAACTTATAAAAATAGGTCCAATTGACCTAGTTTCAAAAGTAGCTTCAATCAACCTACTTTCGTAATTGGTCCAATGGACCTGCTCTCGAAAAGACCGAGTCTTGACACAGAAAACAAAGATTGCAATGACACTTTTCAAAAGTACGTAAGAGTTTAATTTGATAAGAAAGTTACTATACTTCTAATACTTCAGTTGGTCAGATTTACGAGTTTGGTTCAATGTTAGTGAACGCTCTGCATCTGGCAAAATTATTTCGTAGGCGCAGGTTGTGAAACCATAGATCTATATAATGCATAGACAGGTATCATGTATATTCACATTCATTTATTCACTATAAATTTGTAACAGAAAGCAGGATAGCAGTAAAATTGTAGATGGTAGGCATAAATTCACCTTTTCAAGGTATTGTGAATTTACACATAAAAAATAAAAAACGAAATATAACATTAACAAAAACAAAAAAAATAACAAAGCAACTAGAATATTTAAAAATCTACAAATCTATCTATGTCTACAGGCGTACAAAAATAATAATAATAAGAGGTGCCAGTCAAACGAAATGTATGATTTCGATTTTTTATTGTAATTTAGCTTCAAAGTATTCTTTGATGCTATAAGAAGAATTATCAATGAGCATGTTCCTAAGCTTAGTTTCAAACTCTTTGCCTTGCACAGCTTTCAAGGAGTTTGGTAAATGGTTGTAGACTTTTATTGCCATGTAATAAGACCTATTATTAAGCAGTGACAGCTGAACTGGTGGCGCCACTATGTTGTTCTTCCGGCGAGAAATGTAGCGACTTGGCTTGGCGCAGTATTTCTGGAAATAATGATGCTTCCATGCTGCGTAAAACTGAAAACTGAAAATGTGGTAAGATAGAAAAAAAAGGAATAGCACTGAGGAAAAGGTATGCCAAGAAAAAGAGACGACTGGTTTACACTCAAAAAGAAATGATAAACAATTTGGCCAGGAATGCGGAAACCCTGATGTGCCGGAGGAGATATGCAATAAAATGAGAGAAAACTTCTTGAAAAATTTGAAAAGACTTGACGAAGAGCGAGCTACGGTGGAAAGAAAAACTATTTTGCAAAGAGCCAACGGAGAATGGCTTGAAATGAGACGATCTCTCCTCACTGCGTCTAACTTCAGCAGGGTTATAAGACGCCGTGCAACAACACCATGTGCTTCCTTAGTGAAGGACATTATTTACAATAAAAAATTGGATCATGTAGAATCTATTAGTCATGGCCAGAACAATGAAAAAGTAGCTCTCACTCAGCTGGGCTTGCAAGAAAATGTTGCCATTAAGCCGTGTGGGCCGTATAATTTATTGACAACGAATTACCTTTTTTGGGTGCCACGCCTGATGGTTTGATGGGTGAACATACTCGGGTAGAAGTTAAGTGCCCTTTGACGGCCAGTAAAATGGGTCTAGAATCAGCAATAAATAAAAAAAAGGTAACTTTCTGGCTCAAAACGACAACAGGCGAACTAGCTATTAATAAACGGCATGCTTGATACTTCCAGATACAGGGTCAGCTACACGTGACCCAAAAGAAATATTGCCTGTTTGCCGTGTGGGCAAATGAGAAGGAGAAATTGAAAACGGAAATGATTGAGCGAAATGATTTTATGTGGGAAAACGAGATGAAAGATAAACTAATTAACTTCTATTTGGACTGCTTGTTACCTGAAATTCCGATCCCCGGTTATCAAGGAATATGAAAATACGTGAGCCTCATATAACTACCAAAAATAGTGAAGACAAGGACAAAATACAATTAGACAAAGACCAATAAGAATATAAGCTGGAGCTTATAGCCAGTCCACCACACTGCCACGGCTGAGTTTTCTTGTTCATCTTATAACAGGTACTCAAGCGTCCCCGCCACTAAAAGGCGAGAACTCAGGGTGGATTTATCACTTATTATTAACATTTAACATTACAATAAATTAAAATTTACAATAGATACATTATTTTAAGAAAAAGAGACACGTGACCTCAAAGTTTATCTAATAACACTGGAATAGGCTTTCTCAAGAAGCTATCCTTTAACGGCGTTTTTGAACTCATCAAAACTTCCCAACTCATGGACAGCTTTGGGGAGGTGGTTGAAGACACGGGATGCCATGCAAAATATGCTTTTGTTGAATAAAGCCGTTTTGTTCCTAGGCATGCTGATTTTATAGTTGTGTCGTTTATTTTTAATAATTTTTCTGAGTTATTTTTAACAAATAAAACTGTTTCCAAGATGTATATTGTTAGAGGGAAACTCGAATTAAACACGATTAAAACTATAGGACTATAATCTCTAAACAAGTTACAACTGAATCCGCGGTAAAATCTATGAGAGCCGTCAAGGACTAAGTGACAGCTATTGCCATAGACTAAAAATACAGTGAGTAGACATATCGAGTTAAAATATCGATTAACAATATGGAGGGTAGGGTTAAAAGCTACCATTCTCGAAAATAGGGCTTACAACTAATGGTCCGATGCAATTTAAATACAGACCTAACACATTTCTTTCGGGCCTTGAATGCTGTGCCTTTATCTGTTGAATTACCCCAGAACATGACACCATACCTTAGAAGGGGCACGACATATCCGTGATATGCTGTCAAAACCGCGTCAATGTCTACTGTCTTTGCAAGCATGTAGAGGGCATATGAATGCTGGTTTAGACGAGCACATTTTTTCAATATGAGTCTTCCAATCCAAATTATGGTCAACAGTTAAACCTAAAAAAGTTGTATTATCTACTTGGTCAATTTTATATTCTAAATACCTAATGTCCATTCCAATAATTTCACTAATTCTATTTCCAAATGTCATTACGTTCGTCTTTGTAAGATTAATTTTTAAATTGTTCGTATCTAGCCAAGTTATAACATTGTCCAAAGTGTAATTTACTTCGCGTTCTTTGTCAGGTCCCGATACAACAATGGTACTGTCATCAGCAAATAATACTGTCTGGTGACTGGTGATTTTTGGCAGATCATTTATATAAACTATAAATAACAGTGGCCCCAAGACACTACCTTGTGGCACGCCAAGTGACATGTTTTCAAATTCTGAGTAATAATTAATTTCAGTTTTTTTAATAGGGCATATTCTGGTGACTCTAGTGGATTGAATTCTACAACTCAGATACGACTCAACAAGTTTCAGTACGTTACCTCTTATACCATACGCAGACAGTTTTTTTCATAATATACCATGGTCAACACAATCAAATGCTTTTGTTAAGTCCATGTACAGGGCGCATGTCAACTAAAACCAACCTGTTCCTCGGCAAAGATGTTATATTTTTCAAAATAGTTACTCATGGAGCTTTAAATCACTCGCTCAAATATTTTCGAAATGACTGGCACCAATGCTATTGGTCTATAACATGTAATATCACGTCTATTACCCTTCTTGAAAAGAGGTACAATGATTGTACCTCTTTTCAATCTTTTTTAATTTATTAGGAAAGGTGCCTTTTGAAATACAGTTGTTAATAATGTGACTTAAAATGTGAGATAATTTAATTGGTATTAGTTTTAATATTTCTGTAGTTATGTCATCATAACCAGTGCTTTTACTATTTTTCAAAATTATAGGTAAATATTATTATAATAAGCATGTCATCTCGCTGTTCCAGAATAACATGATTCATATCCACAACTATCACCTAAATAGCTTCAATTAAACAACATAATTCGTTAACAAGAGCTTAAAACTAACCCATGCTTAGCCATCACTAAATATTTGAGCTTAAAACTAAACTTTGTACTTTTTATACGCTTACATTAACCGGAAAAATGGCCAGAAAGTGAAAACTTGACTACAGTCCATTTTACAAGTCTGTTACAAGTCATAACATAAAAATTTAAAAATTAATAAAAAATAATGTGATCCCACCAAATAAAAGTTTTAACATTTAATTAAATGAGTTCTATTTCTTATTCACAGCCATCCATACAATTACTAAATACTAGGTATTTATTATCCATACAATTATTTTTTTATGTACGTACTAGGCTAGTACTCTTTTTTGATTGAAATACAAAATATTCACCTATAGTCTCATTATTATTTTAATATTTTGTTTTTATACCCAGTGTCACTTTTACAGTAAATACTAATCCAACAACACCTCTCTAGTTAAATTTCCATCAACCCACAAATACTAGATATTTGTACTAATCCTACTTCCTACTAATATTATAAAGGCGAAAGTTTGTATGTGTTTTTGTGCCGTTTGGATGTACCGTGTTGCTCTTTCACGTAAAAACTACTGAATGGATTTTAATGAAACTTTTGTTTTTCGACTTAAGTACACGCAGACAAAATCGCGGGCGGCCGCTAGTAATAAATAAAATAAATGTCTTGTCTATTTTGTTGTTTGATCTATGGGTGCTTTAATGTAATATCAAAAGTAAAGTAAAATTATCAATTGTTTTTAGGTCATGAATGATATCATTATTTACAATTGATAATTCGTTATGTTTTCTGAAATGAACTTATTTCTTTGTTTTTTTATTTTTTTAGAAAATTCTCACACACTGTCACAGTGTTCGTTGCCAAACTCATCCGAAACGGCTTGGGCGATTTTAATAAAATGTTATGATGTTCCTACGGTGGCTGGCACATCACGCTACCGATTTCCGGTCAGTCCTCCTTGCTCTATTGCAAAGAAATGTCATTTGGCAATAGCGAGAGACAAAACGGAAATGGAGTAACCTGATGTGGTGTTGACTGTATATACCTACGTTTGTTAAATCTGAGATATGCCATAAACTATTTTATAGACCTGTTTTTTTTGGAGTCCAGGTGGACGAAGTCTCTGGTGGCAGCTAGTTGTGGTCTTAGGTTAAAAAAAGAATAATATATTATCTTTATAAATTGTAGCACATGATTCCGATTCATAAGCTGTATACTGCTCTGCTCCTATTGATTAAAGCATAACGAAAAGTATACATAGGTATAACCTGCCCAAGAGTATGAAGAATAATTGTTTCAAATTTCGTTAAAAAAGTCGTCGAGTAGTTTTTGTTCAGACAAAAATTTTACTGATTGCATTTTTGGCATCAGTAGCAATTCTTAATCACCTCTTGATTGTTAATTTTTAAATTTATTTCATGTACAGAATTGGCCTCTACTGATTTATTATAAGTGTAGATGAGTGACATCTCTTGGAAATCTCATTGTAGTTTTATGTTGACACGGTAGTTTCATGTTGCGCCGATAGATGGCGATATACCGGTTGTCTATGTGTGTGTGTCTAAATTCTTGATTTCAGTTAGGTCTAGTAGTCCTCTTAAGCTAAGTAGCTTAGGCTGGAATTTGATCCTTAAGCAAAGTTGTCAAAGTAATATCCAAAATACTTATTTTGGATTTTACTTTGGCATCATTATGTTTCAAACATTCAACATTCATTCACATTCGATATTTCAAAAAAGTTACTGTTGGTCTATTTTAATAAAAAATGCTTAATTTGTCATGATGATTGCATGTAATAACAGTTTCTAACAGCTAAAAAAACATGTTCAAAAACTTTATTTTTTAACTACCTATATTTTCTTAGATTGATTAGATTTACCGTCTTTGTTACAGGCCTATTTGAAAAGGTGAACTAAGCTAAGAACAACAGCGAGTTTGGTCAATTGACAATATCACACAATGCTCAGCAAAGTCCAACACAAACTGGTTAAAGCTGACCAGCCCCTTGAGCCTCCACTTAGCGTACCACCAAATGACAAACATGAACTCTATGCTCACGTACACTCTAGAATCACGATCTTGACAAAAGTATCCCGGCCCAGATGTACAGGCAGCATCAAAATCATGTGTGCTTACTGACTGGTCAGTAAGGTATTAACGGTTTGAAAAAAAAACAATTATTGTAATACTACGGAGAATGACTCGTATCGTCCTTTAAGTTCCAACACCATGCAAGTATTTTTTGACAGTATCGCCATTTTCATGCCATTCGCTAAAGGATCTAAGGACGAGTCGTTTTATTGAATCAGAATCAAGGTACAACCAATGAAATCTCATGGAATTTAGTTTTGAAAACGGTACGTAAGTCAGTTCGGTTTTTAGACTCTACTGAAAATTTGCTGAAAATGACTTACGAAGTGTAAGAAGTTAAACGACGGTATGGCGTTTGTACGAGCATCGTCAATCAAATCTTAACCACGTGAAATACTCTTTCAATTCTGCAGTAATAAGGTTAATTTCGGAAGGGATTTTTTTTACAAGTGTGCCGCCGAGAAGAAGTGGCTATTGAGAGACTTGTGGTCCAGGGAAAGGTTGAGGGTACCAGGCCACGAGGTAGATCACCAATGAGGTGGACTGACCAGATAAAAGCCGCAGTGAAAGACTCATCATCTCTGAATGAATGCACGAGGAAGACAGCCATCAGGAGGAGTGGCGGCGTGTTGTGAAGCTTGCCACCAACGCTTGAAGTGATGACTACAACCACTCTGTCAAGAGTGATACCGTCAAGAAAAAGAAGGTTCATTTGTTTAAATATTGTAGATAGGTAGGTACCTATATTTGACCACTTGGAATGATCACTTGATTCTGATGCTGACCGTACCTCGGAGCTAGGCTAAGCTGAACAAGGCGAGATCACGTGAGATAACGCCTTCATGCTTTTTGCTCAAGCCTGCCTTCGCGTTTAAAATGCATACCGCGGGCATAAATTCAAATTTGTGTTGTTATCAAAATAGTTGTACGATTTATGAGCTGAAGAAATGTGGTGGATGAAATATGCTCCCTTTGAAACACGTTAGATGGAAAGTGCTTGTACACGTCAAATGGCATTTGAGGATTGTTAACATGCTCGGACAAGCGCACGTGAGGATATTGTGTAGTTTAATGTGAATGTTATATGGAAACATTTAAGCTTTGTAGAGTCAACCCGAGGTTGAGCATTGCAAGCATTGTAGACTATTGCACTTTTCGCGAGTTCATAGCTTAGACTCTTGGAGCGTATTCATAACACTAAAATAGTTTTACAACACTTTTTTGATATTTTTTTATCTCTTTCTCTCTAGTAACTTGTGAATAAGAGACAGAACACGGCGGTAATTACAGTGCATTTTATAATGGAACATCACTTTAGCATCCAGTTAGACATATAGATTTTCGCACTTACTTGGAATTTAACCTTTACCTTATTTTAAATAAATAAAAAAACGCAAAATTTTTATGAGCATATAATTAGCCGGACAAGCATAGAAACAAAAGAGCAGTTAAGTCATTTAACCACCTAATTCCAACCTCCAGTCTGTGATAACAACATTTCTTCAAAACAAAAGCTAAAGTAGAAAAACGGTAAATTGACTACTTTATCCACTTGTTTCAAATCCAAGCTGACTAAGGCCCTTTGATTTTTTAACTAGCTTGCTTATCGCTATGAGAGGAGATAACAGGTGTATTGATGTTAATTATGATAACATTAGTATGAAGCGTGTGTTTTGAGCAGTCCTTATTAACGGCACACGTAGGTATAAATTGCCATCGATCAGTGTGGACAAGTTGATTGCACTGCCAGTTGTCTCTAACCGCGGCGACCGCAAGGTAGGGTTGCCAATTACTATCTATCCCTTTTTCACCTTAAACCATGACTGACTTTAGCTATATTGCACTATCAGTATTCAGTTTATTATACTTACTTACTTATGTACGCTATACAAGTATGCTATAAATGTGACGACTGGACGAGCTAGACTCATCAACATCAAAGCTAGCCAAATTGGAGTCCACTGGTGAAGATAGGCCTACCGGCCCACCCTATAGATTTTCAGACCAGGGTGCAAAATTTCAGTAGGTGTGCATCTCGCACCTACTGAAATTTTCCGATACAATGTAGGTTATACTTGAATTCAGGAGCTGATGTTCTTGAATCATCGTCCTACAAAAGTGGATCTAGGGTGGAATAGGCTTTTCCTAAACGCGGGGCATCAAACGTGCTATCTATTAGTTGTTACTAGCGCTTTCGTCTGCGTGGACTGGCTTGTCAAGTTAGTTAAACAAAAATAAAAAATACCTATAGACTGCTATACATGTTATATACATACATATGACATGGCTGGAGACTGTTCCAGGTAATAATGAATGTTTAAGGTATTACTGGTAATAACAAAAAATAAATGCTTTTAACACCCAAGAGTAACTAGGTACGTTACGCGTACGTTTTTATCAATAGTCATTTAGTTTTAGGGTGAAGATGAACATAATTGAGCCATTTCTGAAACAAGTGTTCAACTATATTGGACATATACATACATTGGGAAATTCGATGTGGATAAGGTAATGGTATCTTTCAAAGTAAATAATGATATTGTTCATGAGTAAGTTTTCCCAGGGCAAGTGACAACCCTGAGACCAGGTCGCGTGACCAACCCTCTGCGGTTTTCTACTTGCCGAGCGCTAACGTGTCGAAATGTTTAAACATATTAAACTAATTAAAAACCCTTGTTTATAGCAATGTTCGTGGCCAAGGCATCTAGTTAGCGAAGGTTGAATTTGATGTAAAAGAAAGAAGTCTCAATAAATTATAATACTGTAACGTAAACAAGACGATCAATATAGTTCTAGCGGTATGAGACACCCTTGCAGAGTGATTTGGTTTAAATATTTTTTCTTTTTTGAAACCTTAGGTATTGTGTCATTTAAAATCCAAAACAGTACTAAACGCTTCATGTGAAACGAAACAATGGTATATAAAAAAAGAGTTTATTAACCAAAACAGAAACTTTAAGATATTTAGATTCTATGACTTCCACACTAGACTGGGGGTCAAGTTTTATGAAGTAAAACAAGATGGTGGCTGTTCCATACTAGACAAAGCAAAGTGGGGGGTCAAGTTTTGTGAAGTAAAACAAGATGGCTGTTCCTTACCTAATTCACAACATTACAAGAACTCTTAAGATTGTTCCAGTTAGCTTAGGATTAAATGACCAAAAAAAAATATCGCACAAATTCATGTATAAAACGAAAATACAATTAATTTACTGCTCTGACATAAAAATACCTTTTGCACACCTTTTTCCGTGAAATTAGTTGTTTATTTTTTGCCCAGCAATTATCCTCAATGTGACACTTGATGTGCAATTACAATTTTCAATTAAGTGTTAATTTTCTTGGGCAAGGGGTGGTGACACGTTGCCACCTGCTTCACCGTCTAGACTTTGCCCTAGTGAACATGTTAAAAACCTCTCTCACAATGTTGCAAATGCTTTCTACAATTACATATCAATTTTGTATTTTATTTTTCTGATGTCTACCTCTTTAGGTTAAGTAGGGACCTACTTAGCGCTATAATTACTGGCCTAAGTTAGAAGTAGGAAAATTACGTCTGTCTGTATGCCATGTATGGCTCAGTCAACTATTAGCAGAACAAGGAATGCAAATTTAGATGTTGATATTTCATCCGCCTGAAAAGGCTTTCTGCCACCAATCTGCTCTAACAGTTGATGACTGAAAAAGCTTATTCTAATAATATCAATGATTGTCTTTAATTAATCAGCCAACATAGTAGCGTTAGCAGTCGATAGCATCGGCGCTAGTGGAGCTTTTTGTAAGTGTATGGTTTGCAAAAAAACCCAAATGAAACAACTTTGAAAACAAATGACTCTGTCAAATGAACAACAAACTCCAAACTCCACACAGGAACTAAAAGGTTTTCTATGAAGTTATAACTGCTAATATAAAATCCGTGGTACAAACAATCTTTATGAAGACATAGCGGTTTCTATAGTATCACGCTAGTGACCAACTAAAATTATGACCTGCTTAATTACTTCAACTGAAAACGTAGCCTGCGTGTGTTTTAATAGCTTGCTTAATCCACGTGGCGTAAATGTAAGAATACAGGGAACATAGCATGAGGAAACTAGAATAGCCGGGACTAGGCTATTACGAAACTGAGTTAAATGATATGGCTGAGGAAACGAGCTACAGCACGGATTAGAAAAATGAAACAAAACATTTAAATAATGATTTCTAATATTTACGCGAACACTATACATCGAAATAAAACAACTTTACGGATTCTACTCGCGGTGTTATATTTTCTTTCATTTTCTAACCCGACGTTTCGACTCCTTTACAGCAGTCGTGATCACGGGATGACAAAGATGTTCTATGTCATACTTATATAAAACTATCCTGACCACAGATCAGTCTGGTCTTTGACCTTTAGTATCATCATCATTCGCCTATACATGTCCACTGCTGACTGCAGGCCTTAATGTGCGTCATCGCGCCCTATCCTCTGCTAGTATTAACCTCCTGCCAGCAGCTTTTTGCTCATCGTTGCTCCACTCAGCCTGAGGGCGTCTACGCTTGCCAGGACGAAGTTTCTACCCAAGAACGCTCTTACCCCCATGGTTAACAGTTTAGTATTAGACTAGCATACAATTAATTAATATCATCACGAGCCTATGCCAATCCAATGTTTCCTAATGAGCATGATCCTCATCAGTCATGAATCGCTATCCTCAGCTTGCTGCATTCACTGCTTGACAGCAACCTTCCGTGAATCTTGGCTCTACCTAGCCTAGTGGTTTGGTTTACGGAAAATGTAGCCAGCCCACTGCCCCTTCAACTTAAACTATGTCAATAACCTTGTTTATTTGTCAGATAGACTATTTCGGATTTTAACCATAGGAGAAACTCCGAACTTAGCTCTTCCCCTAGCTCGCTGAGCTTCCTTGGCTGGTTTCTTGGGTTGATGCATACGGTTGTATTATGGGTGTCTTTGTTTCCAGTCATGGTGGTATGGGCTACAATTAAAAGTAATGGCGAATAAAACTAGAGAGAGCTCACACAGACAGGTTATTGTTTTTGGGTCTGATCTGAAAACCCTCTGAGTACCCTTTTAATGCAGGTCGAAAACTCTCATGTCTAGGTCACTGAAGCGTTTACATCCATACATTATCTACCCACAAAGAGGACAGTAGCAGAAGCATTATACTTAAGGATTTTTTATGGCTGGCTGCACTATTTAAATGAGTTAATTATGGGAATGTTACGAATCACCTTGCCTAGTATGTCATTCGCAGTTAAATAAGATATTGGTGGAGCAATTTATTCACTTTGATACGCCTTGCTGGCGCTATCCATTAGACCTTGTCTGCACATCGATCATTTTATACTCATGAGGTGATAACAAGAATATATGAATGTTTGTCAAGTCACATTAAAATTCTTTATTCAATTCGCAGTACTATTTCAAAGTTAAAGTCGTCATTGGGAATAAAATTACTGGACACCTAACGTTTCGTTTATCAGCTGACAGCTAAACAATATGGGATGATATTTGAAGTCACCAGAGCAGCGATAGGTCAAAGTTTCATTAGAAGTCACTTAAATTTAATTTTCTTAAGGCTCGTTAACAATGCTTTGAAGTTCCAAACTCGCAGTTGTCAAATGGTCTTTAAGTCTAGTCGGAGACAGTAAGCAAGAAGGCTTGATAATATCTGACAGTATGGTTTATCTGGTTTTATTTCTAGCGTTACATTACAACCTCTCTGACCACTTACATTGAGCCCAAATGTCGGAAAATGGCTTGGACTACCTTAGAGTTAAAATGAGACCTGTGCCTAACAACGTGACATAAAGATGTTTAATTTTGTTTAGCATTGCAGGGTCACTAACCAGCAACCAACAAGCCAGACAGATAATTGATTAGGTACTCTATTTTCCAGTCGCATCTGTTTCAAACCACAAACTAACATTCTCAAACCGACGCAGGCGCTTGCGTGCCCCGCGCACCGGGCTTGCAAGTTTCGCCACACGAGTTCCCGTCGCTACATCGTTATTTATCAAACTCCATATCAAACATCAGCCCCTACCACGCACAGGGATGCTCCGCTAGTTTTTTACGAACGATCCAAAGATAGCCCCCAATTATGAGATCGCATCAAAAACGAAAACGCACGTTCGCGTAATTTCGTTCGATATTTGCATCGAAATTGAATTTTTTTACGGTTGTGAAACGTCCGCAAACGGTGTGCGTACACGCATGCGCGATACGCATGCCTAATTGGAATGAATAAGTTACTCATTAACGCAATGACTGTAACAATGCTACCATTTGGACTGTTCCTCAGGGTTTTAAATGATGTTTTTAAGATTTTGAAAATTCCGTAAAATTGCAAATTAAAGTGTCGATAAGAGTAAGTATTCAGTTGGAAATTAACAAAGAATGACCCAAGAAACCTACCATATCTCGGAGGTAGCAGATGGCTCTACTTGCTCCCAAGACAAGACTAATGTGATGAACACCTATGTTTGTTTTTTGATCCAATCTAAATAAACAAATATATTTTTACCACTTTGACAAAACCGAAATACCGTGCTCTTGTGTCTCTGCTTTTTCTAAAAAAATCCACCAAATTAAGACATCTTGACATCATGACTTGTTAATGAATATAAATAATGATACTCGTACATATATACAAAGAAGGACGTCATGTTGGTAAAATTCAGAAAACAGTTCAGGTGAAAAAAATAACATAATAACAACAGAACACAATGTCGCGTCAATCGAAAGCTGTAGTGTCGAATAAATCATTTTTCAAACGTCCAACGAGCCAATTAAACAACAGCAATGGGATTTTATTCAGATTCATCAAACCAATTCGAAATCATAATTGATCTGGCATGTAAAAAATATAGAGGGCTGTTAGGATTGGAATAGGCGCCAAAAATATAAAACTAGAACGATGACTGGCCGAAACACGCGCCGAAGTCAATTAACGAGCCCGGGCCACGTGGAACCGAACCTGCTGATAACGGCGTATATGCGCAATCCGCACATGCTTCTTGGTGCCCTACTATGGGGCTAAACCTTCGGCACGTGCCGGGTTCTTCCCAAAAATATGAAAGATTGCCCTCTCCAAGTAACGTCTTAAGCTGGGGCTACTGCCCCCCTCTCAAGTAACTTTAGGCTCGTTTTTGTTAATGATTAGGGTTTAATTAGTAGTCATTTTGAAAAACAAATCTACTCAAAAAACTACAGGTTTACTTAATTCATCCCACTACCGTGCGCCCATGCCTCACCTCAAATATCAGGTTAGGGAACACACAAGCAGAGTATGGATTGATGTAGGGGTGTAATGCTCAGTTGGTTCCGCGTACGGTGGGAGCCAGCGATGGCTTGCGGGGGTGCTCTGGACCGCATCGCATGGCTTCCACTGAAATGGCGAAAGTGCCTGCGCACTGATAGCGCCTTTTCTTGGCCAGGCGATTGGAAGGGGGCCCCGTTAAGAGATATTGCTGGCGGCAGATCGTTGTTGTGG
The DNA here is from genome assembly GCA_950022985.1 of Udea ferrugalis. Classification (NCBI taxonomy): domain Eukaryota; kingdom Metazoa; phylum Arthropoda; class Insecta; order Lepidoptera; family Crambidae; genus Udea; species Udea ferrugalis. Next base: position 5,929,078 of record OX465521.1, read on the forward strand.
CACCCATTAAGTAGATACAGCTTCGCCACCAAAGTTCTAGATTAAATGCGGGCGAAGCTTAGGGCGGAAAGTTAATCTAAAATAATCTCACATTGTGAACATCGATAAATCGATTGCAATGCCCAAGCACAGATGACCCAAAATCAAAGTTACAGGACTCTTTTCTACACCTAAGTTTATCTGAATATTCAGCTGTTACTGCAGCGTTTGGTAGCGGTTCGCTCCGTCCGTCGTGTCCGCCAGCCGATATCGCTGCTCCAAATTCTGCAACTCTGTCTGCAACACCAACTAGGTACATCAGGAGCTAATTGAACGATAATCATTTTCGACGTGATTCCACTTGCAAATCTCACTATTCGATCTATCGGGGGCGGTATAGTTCAGTTCTAGCTAGGACTCTTTGAAAGTGGATTTAAAAGGACATTTCTATAGAATGCTATAACTGCTTACGGGTAGACGATTTGTATGTTAGATTTATATAAGTACTGTCGTAGTCATAAAAAGCAGTTCCAGATGTAATTGAGACGTAACTATTTGTGAAAAGTATTATGAAGGCAATGCCGGGTTGGGGCCCCCCCAAGTGCCGTCGGGTGGCCAGCGACCAAACCTTGTTTTTGAACTACAACATACTTACTATGAGTAAACTTCTGAACGCAGGCTGAACTGAGTGATGAGCTGTACAAGTTTGCTGATTTTCAGACATTGGCTTTATCTCGGTACTGCAAAAAGTATCGACGGCAAGAAAAAAAAAACAGCGAAGAAAAGTATGAAAATGCAGAACATGAAAATAATGTTGTCCTTTTGCGTTGTAGTTTTCTTAAATCACAAAGATATTTTGTTCACTCTCGTTGTTTTTTACACAATTATTCTTCATGATATTTCTCTAGTTACGTTGTGCATGTGTCTTAAAAACTGTTAGAGTGTAGCTGAAAATAAACTGTTCGCTTTTGTCAAGCGTATTGCTGAACTTTTAACCCTTGCACATTCTGTGACACACATTGTGTTGCTTTTTTGCTTTAATTTTGTGGGGTAACTAAGTATTTGTGTTTCGTTGTTCTTAATCATTGTGACGCGAATGTTTTATGTATTAATTCTCTGCTATAAGGCCGGTTTACCTATTTTCCCAGTAGCACCCTAAACCTAGTTTTGTCTCCTTATGGCTACTTCTAGGCACTTACATGAAGTTCACGGTCTTCTTCTTACCCAAGTTGGATCATACCAGTTGCAGAAGTTAGTAGTGTTTTAAACACACATTTGCTCTAATTCGAATGAGACATCCAGATATGTCTTGAAAAGGCTACTCGATAGCTAGGATTAGAGCAAGTCTCACTTTATGAAATATTTATTTTTAAAACCAATTTTACTCCAGTATACGAGAACGCCCACGAACCTTCATAAAACATGTCAATCAGCTAAGCAAAATACTTATTGCCTGTTTTAAAAATATTGAAACATTTCAAAATAGAAAATGGTCTGTCGCTAACATGTCTGAATATTGTCAGCCTGATCCCAAACAGTATAAAATACCGCTGCTCTAAAAATCAAATTACCAAACCCTCGTAATCCAAAGACCAGCCACAAAGGGCGCACGTAAAGGGAGCTTTATTTATTTCCCACTTTTCCGTTTCTATAATAATTTCACGAGCAATGGCGCCCACAGTAGCGCCGCGTCGCGGCCGTTATCTGCAACACAATGAGTTTCTGACTGGCTGGACATCTTCAATCGTAATTCGCATTTTTCACCGCGCGCCCGCAGCGCCGCTCGCGCCCCCGCGCGGAACTCAGCGAATATCATTGGTTTTCTTGTTATATACTCGATGATTTTTCGAATTCAATTGTTATTTTCGCTTCTGTATGCTTAAGTTGGCATTTTGTGAGTTATCGTATATAGTCTTTTGTGTGGGGATGGAAATTGCGACGCGAACTGCTCGGTTTACCTAATAATGTACATATTGAACATTATCACGTTGACATTCGGAAGTCTAGCCGTCTTGCTAAAGCACTGAGAGCTTTGATGTTCAAGAACTTCGAATGCCCTGCCTGGGCATTGAACCCAAAATCTAATTTTGTTGATCAATGAAATTACTCGGGGAAAGTAGAGTCAAAATTACGAGACGTTAAGTTATATGAATTAAAATTTGATGGGCTTCATAAAGTTCAACAACTGAGTTAGACGAAGAGCGAATAGACAGTTTGTTAAATTCAGTTAATAACACCTGCACAACATCGTCACATCGTTTACATACAAAATCATTAGGTATTTAACACATCTCAAGCAGCTATAAATAGTTATTGCCTAATTTCAGAATAACAAGTCTCTACAGTAAGACGACTTAGTCAGAACGAAGCTCTACAATGTCTAAAACTACGCATGTTTCGCATTCGAAAGGCAAGTTTTGCTTTGAGGCAGACATTTTCGCATTTTTACAGTACCCGGCAAACTTCTTGAGCATTTGTAGTCGTAGTGGGGGAAAGTTCGCGCATTGTACACTTACGTGCAAAAAAATAGATACTCTTTTTTAACTGTGAAATGCTCATAATTCTTCGGGTATATACAGGGTGGCCCAGCGACAGTGGTCCAAAAATTTTTTTCAGGTAGAGGGCATTATAAAAAGTCATTTAAAAAAAACATTAGTTCCGCGAAAATCAATACTTTAGAAGTTATGAATTTTTCAAGTTTATTTTGAAATTTCTCAACTCAAATCACTTAATTCACTCTTGTTTGGAAACTATCGCACGGAATCAGTTCAAATTTGGTATAGATGTACAATAGTAATGTAGAAACCATATTATGTGCGAGTTTTGAGTTTATTCGAAGACAATTTGCTTCTTTTTTTAATTTTCGTCAATAATTTTTCGCCATTTCAAAAACTAATACAATTTTCAAAAAATCACCGCTGCAATGTTTGTGCACTTGATGATTGGTTTATGATCTTAAAAACTGTCCATAAGCATGACAATCGTCTATGCAAAAATTTGAAGTGATGCAACCAATGGAACACTTTCAAAGTTAACATCATGTACGGTAAGTCGCTAAAACTCAGAATGGGTCATTTCTGCACTGACCCTAATTTAGAAAAAAATGTAGCCAAACATTTTTTTTCGGATAGAAGGCATCATAGCAACTCATTTAAAAAAGCATTAGATAGTCGAAAACCAATAGTTTAGCAGTTATTTTTTTTAAAATTTTGGGCTTATGTGGTTGAACTTCAGAGACATAGATCACTTTTGCTCGTAAACTGTCCTACTAAGGAACTTCAAATATGGGATGACTTAATAATTAATCCCATACTTTAATTGGCTTCGCTTTATTTTATGTTGAGTGGTAGATAATGCCTTAACAGCATTAAGTCCGCCTCTTGTATCATTCATTGTATTGTAATGAATAAATGAGATAAATCCTTTTTCACTCTCTTCTACTTTTACTAATTTTAAAGTTCGTCAGTCGGATAGTTTACAAACACAAGTGATTTATGTCTCTGAAGTTCAACCACTTAGGCCCAAATTTTGGAAAATAATAACTTCTAAACTATTGGTTTTAGACTATCTAATGCTTCTTTAAATAAGTTGCTATGATGCCCTCTATCCGAAAAAAAAAATGTTGGCTACTTTTTTTTTTTAAATTAGGGTCAATGCAGAAATGACCCATTCTGAGTTTTAGCGACTTACCGTACATGATGTTAACTTTGAAAGTGTTCCATTGGTTGCATCACTTCAAATTTTTGCATAGACGATTGTCATGCTTATGGACAGTTTTTAAGATCATAAACCAATCATCAAGTGCACAAACATTGCAGCGGTGATTTTTAGAAAATTGTATTAGTTTTTGAAATGGCGAAAAATTATTAACGAAAATTAAAAAAAAACAAATTGTCTTCGAATAAACTCAAAACTCGCACATAATATGGTTTCTACATTACTATTGTACATCTATACCGAATTTGAACTGATTCCGTGCGATAGTTTCCAAACAAGAGTGAATTAAGTGATTGGAGTTGAGAAATTTCAAAATAAACTTGAAAAAATCATAACTTCTAAAGTATTGATTTTCGCGGAACTAATGTTTTTTTTAAATGACTTGTTATGATGCCCTCTACCTAAAAAAAATTTTTGGACCACTGTCGCTGGGCCACCCTGTATTTTGACAACCTGCGTGGCCCGTTGGCAAGGTCTACTAGCCCAATGGTCCTGGGTTCGAATCCCGGTACAACAAAAAATGTTTATGTGACGAATCGTGTCTAATTTTCTGACTTGTCGTTTTAATACCACATTAGATTGTCGCGGCATATTATTCATTTCAAAACAACCCTCAGAATCGCAACAAATAACAACAATAGTAACAATAAGAATAACAACAAAGTCACAAAAAAAATATAACAAAAAAAACGTCAACAACAACAACAAAGTAATTTTCACTGCACGCAAGTGTATTTGGGAAGACAGCGTGACGTAGACACTGATCAACCAATAACGCGCTCGATACGATGCCCCCCGCCGTCGCGCCCCGCCTTCACCACCCATGACACCTAAAATTCGGTTCTGCGCAGTCAAGGTCATTTGCTCAAGATGTTTGCCGGTAACTGTACTGACACTTATCGACTGTTTACAGCGCTGTGCACCAGCACAATTGTAAACAGCGACGGGTCAAATAATTCCGCAGACGGTATTCCATTGTACATTTTGAATACTAAAATATGAGCAATAGAATTGTATGACGAGGTTTTTAAGGGTTTATTAAATTGTTTTTATTATCAACTACCACCATACTTAAACGTTAACAACGTCGTGTTACACAAAAGATAGGATGCTGTTTGAAAATCTGTAACTGGCCACTACATAAATAAAACAATAAAAAAATGAGTAGTTATTTTTGAAAATGGAACTCTTTGTTTCATCTGAATGACAATTGTTTTCATTATGTGGGGCGATTAAAAAACTGCGAGTCATTATCACAATGGATTTTTAGCTCGACAAAATGTTCATGCGATGATTCATTTTGATTTTTGATATAGTATAGTCAATGGCAGTTCATTGATCAACTCAGTTTGACTTTTGGGATTTGGGACACAAATAATGCTATATTTGCTACTACGTAACTAAATACTTATTTAAATTATTATCTTCAATTTGCATGTATTCTCTCTAAACTATGGCTGCCTTAACTTCAGTTATATTTCAGCAACTGTTTCACAGTATTTTATAGTGCACGAAGGCATATCAAATTTTACTTTCCCCTTTTTAAATCATAGAACACTTTTAATGGTCGGCCGTAACTCGGGGCTATTTCAGTCGGTTTAAGGCCAATATTTCTTCAGCGGCGTGACAGTGAAAGGGCGGGCAGTTGGCCGGACTATACGTGGCTAGGAACGATACAGTATACTTTGTATAGTTCGATGGGACAAAGCAGTACGTTGTATTTTAATTAATTGTTACGGTGCGGTCAAGACGTCTCGCGAATAGCCTTACGGCATGAAAGGAGCTGGCCTGCAAAATGAAAAATACAGAAGGTTCATTGTGTGACTTGTCATTTCTACATAATGTTTACTTTGAACTTTTGTTTTTTGTAGTTTTCGTATTATTATTTATTTATTAGGTCGCCAACAAGACTTACACTAATACGATGATTCAGGATACAAAATTACCCCCTCATGAGTTCTCGCCTTGGCGTGGCGAGGGGGCTTAGTACCGGTGGTAGCGTCTAACCGCCGGGAAGCGAAGAGGACTCACTCAGGCGTGGCAGTGTGGTGGACTAGCCACCCACCCGCTGCAGCCCGCAAGGGCAACACGTGGGATTGCGGGGCCAGTGGGGCCTGCAAGCGCCCTGAGGCGCGTGGTGGAGGCCGCGGCGCACAATCGTTTGGTGGGGACCAGTGATCCGAGGCTGATCCCCCCTGTGCGTCGCGTCCCGGCGGGGCCGTACCGCTGGTTGCGGCAGCGGAGCAGCCCTTTGGGTGGCTCGTGGTTGCGGGCCCAGTACCTGCGTACAGTGGGTGCCAGCGGGCCGTAGTGCGGGGGTGCTCTGGCTTGCATTGCACGGCGTCCACCGAGACGGCGAAAGTGTCTGCGTACTCCAGGCGCTTTCGTGGCCACCCCCCTTCGTTGGGGGGTCGGTTGGAGGGGGCTCCATTAGGGGCTAGCACTGGCGGCGGAGCAGTGCGGTATTACTTACGGTTGGATCCAGCTTCGCCGCCAAAGTGCCACGGTCGAGTGACGTGGGGTTTTAGTCGGTAGGAGTCCGACATAACCTCGTCGTCCCCCCGGGCAGCGAGGTATCCATGAGGATTTCCCCACGAAAAAAAAAAAAAAAAAAACCAGGATACAAAATTATAATAAAAACAATGCTAACTGAGGCCTCGGCCTCAGCCTTACTTAAAGGTGACAACGGCATGCATATAAAATAATGACTTATCTTTTTTGCCAGAAAAAAAACAAAGTTAAAAGAAAAAATAAAACAAAGTTAGCCTGAAAGCTAGGAGGCTTCCATGTTAGTTGTTATTGCTCGTGCCAAATATTGTGCAAGCTCTCTCAAGCAACAATATCTTTTTTATAAATTATTATTATTTTACGATTTACAATGTTGTATATCTGTCTGTTTATAACTGATCCGTTTGTTTTTTCTAGTATTTCTATTTAATTCTTCATCAAATCTGGCCGGATCACACCAGCTTTGTGTTCATTGTACAATTTGCGGCTAACTCTCCGGTGATGGAAAACACCGATATTAAACTCAAGCAACCTGGATAACGGCGGTAGGCTCGCCCCTTACCACGTTGGGTTCAAATTCCCACGGTGAAATGTAGGCTTCTGAATGATCCATTTACCATTAGTGCGCCTCTGACTAACCCATTAGGGATATGGTCGTGAGGGTATGTTTTATTTTTCATTACACACATCATTGTTCGTGTGCTAATGTTTGAGTTTTGCGTTTTGTTGTTGCCGCTTGTAACGAATAAGTTTTATAACTCGTAGCCGAAACTTGGTATGTCCATGTGGGCGTAAACGCGTTTTGTTTCTACAAAGCGGTCCTTCTGTTGTTCTCTGACTAGGCGCAGTCGTAAAACGCGCTAACGGACCCCATTTTGAATAAACTGCAGATAAATTTGCTTAATCGTTTTAAATTTGACAGAATGTAGGTTAAACATGGCTGTGTTTTTAAAGGAATTGCGTAAAGCCGATGTGGCCTCGATTCTTCGGGTGCTCCAAATGCCGCTTTTGAGATTAAATTCACTTCAAACGATAGTGGACGCAATAACTTAAAAGTGAAAATTCATAATCTGTCGTTGTTGAAAAAAATATTTCGTTCTCTAAAACGTTAACTAAGATTTTATTTATTAAACTTACTATTTAATAGGTAACTTCTACTACTCACAATATAATTTGCTAATATTTTCCTACTGTTTCTTTATTTAATTAAATAACGTAAGGTGTAACAAGAACTACAGAAGAAGGAGAATATTCATAGAAAATATTTCACAGAATACATGTTAATCGTGATAGTCAACATTCACGGACATAAGATATCTAAAATAGGCCCCCTTCATAGATTTCAAGCATAGCCGTTTGATGACGGCCTGGCATACATCGAAATCCAGCGAGCTTTGTGAACAGACCTCGTTCACAAAGCTCGCATACCTTTACACTTACGCATACCTTTCAAAAATCACATACAAAAATGTTTTGGTTTGTTAATATTTTAGATCGTCGAGGCCCAGTGGTTAAACACTCTGGCTCGGAACCCGGTGGTCCCCAGATCAAATCAGGCCTGGATACAGTCTCCGGTGATAGAAAATACCGATATAAAACACCCGTACACCAGGTCCATCAACCCGGATAACGGCGGTTAGCTCGCCCTTTAATACGTTGGGTTCAAATTACCATGGCAAAATGTGGGCTTCTGAATGTTCCGTTCACCATGACGGCAACAATCAGTGTGCCTCTACCCTATTAGCGAAAATGTTCAGAAGGGTTTGTTATTATTTTTGCTTTGTGTTATTCATGAAAACCAGTAACTTACAAATCCCCCAATAGTAAATTTCTAGCCAGCTTGGGTTTAACTGTAATTAAACCGCGCGATTACTATGCAAATAGAGCGGGGAACCCACCCCGCAGCCCCGCACCACCGCCGGCTCGTCAGTGTCTAACCACCGACCCTCTACCTTTATAGGTGCTATTAAGAACTTGAGAATATTCACTTACTAATTCTAGACTTTAATTCTGAGATAAGTAATATTCTTACCTATCATACTTTATTCTTCGAATAAACTAAAAAAATATCACTCATTTTAATAAATAAATAAGTATCTTTGGACACATTTAAACTGAGCATACATATGCTAGCTAGCATATTATTATGTATTTTTGTCAGCATTCTCAACATTATATTTTCTACTTGAAATAAAAATGTCATAACTAAAAAGATTTAAAACTGACTGCGTTTCTGTGTAAATTGAAAATGTAAAACAAGAAAATCGACATCTGAGCATTAGCTAGCGCCATATGTATTTTTGTCAGCATTCTCAATATTATATTGTCTCCTTGAAATAAAAATCTCAAAAATAAAAAGTTATAAAACTTTATGTGTAAATTGACCCGATTGCACAAAACTTAAGAAAAAATAAAACATTGGGTCCCAATCTACAGTTGACGAGGCTACAACAACGAATGTTTCACCTTATAGACAAATGTGTTTTCAATTGTTCACAAATTAACATCGAATTAATTCCTCAGAAATAAATTATTACGACGAGAGGAAGCGGATACATATTTGCAAGCAAACTGACTAGAAAATGTATTTCCACAAAAACATACTCATAAAATCTGATTTTAGCAGCACTAATTGTCTAATGTTTGCAAATTACCTTTGCGTCATTATACCCTGAAAGCTATAAACCTTTGAGCGATAGGAGTTTCTGTAAGGCTAGAATTTAATGGTAGCGTTGCGTAAGTTTTACGTTAGGGGCACGACTATCATATTATTATGAGTAAATATTTTTAGGACTAGGACTTATGTTATTTTTACTTCGCTCTATGTTCATCAAGTAGAGTCATGTTTTCATGAAACCATTTTTCAGTGATCGGTTGGTCCAAGTTCTTAGTGCGTTGCTTAGCGCTGACAAACTCATCATAATTTATAATATTATTTTTAATGAAATAATGATTCTTGTAATAGATTAGAAACGGAACTTAATGATTTTCCAGCCTTACAAAAAGAAGACTCATCAAAAGGTTAAGTGTCTCTCGGACATCAGCAGTGGGCAGCGGCGGAACCTAAGCAATAGGGTCCTTTCACCGGTGATTGGATGTTTGCCGACCTTTGCCATGTAAGCCATGCTGCAAGTACCTGCTGACCTCTGAATTCCGTTGTATCATACATTAAGAGAGTACTTCGACTTTGTTTTATAAAGTACTTTGAAGATGCCATGAGGTATTGCTTCGATGATTTGATGACCTGTGTAATCTCATTTGCTTATTTGTTATGGTCTGGATACTGCACCTAGTTTCTAGTAGATTTCTTAGACTTTTTACTGGGTTTTAAATTATTATCAATCCATATTTGAGTAGGTTTTAAGGTTGTTTTTGAGGGTTGCTTCATGCTTCGGAGGGTGCAACACCACTGCAGATACATTTACAATATATCTTCAATAAACTGTTGTTACTTGTGATATCTACGCTGAGCCAAATTGACTATCTGGCATAACGTCCTGTAGTTTTACAGATAGATATCTAAATCTTAACCGTACCAAAGTTTAGGTATGTAGGGAAACATGACGTTTGAAAAGAGTAACTGCTGAGTTACTTGCCGGCTATTCTATGTACAAAAACAGCTGTCCGACCCCGGTGATAGGGTCATATTTTGACTGTATACTATTTCATTAATTTACATTAATTTCATTGTTTCTTAGCGTACATATTTGACAAAGGTTAAGATTAGATCTGGTGATTTGATAGCACTGTAACAGATCTATGTAAATAGAGATGTATATATTCATTTGGTTAATTGATTGCAGTGTCCATGATGAGTATCGGCAACATCAACAAACGTGATGTGATGACAAATCTGGGAGAGAAGCCATGACTGGGTTCTGGTTGCGTATTCTGAAATCCACTTTCTGATCATCTTCATGTCAGAGGAGTTTTGGCCGAAAGGTGTTGCCTATCGACGATTTCGCGGCCGGATACCAGACACCATGTCGAGTCAATCGTCGCCGGCTACGAATAAAATATAAGTAATACACTGCTCAAAAGTGTCTAGGGATATCTCAAGCATTTTCATACAAAGTATAGCTATTTGGGAGGCTGTAAAAATTAAAATATTGATACCAACGTAGAAATTTTTAGAACACAGAAACGGCTATATCTGTCCTTTTAGATTGTATAAAGAAATTCATTGTAGCAGCATTATTGTACAATCGTAAGGACGTTAAAAAAAGACAGATTTTTCTTTAAAAGGTGTCAAAATTTTAGCAAAATCAAACGTTTTTTTTTGTAATATTCTTAAACCTTTATCTTACGCCTCTGTCCCCGCGTTATTCTAAGATAATGCTCAACTTGTAAACAAACTTAACTTTATGAAATATTTGAAAAATGATATCCCTATGATATCCCTAGACAGTTTTGATGTGTGTATTTTAGGATTTATAACAATTATGTATGTTAGTCTTCAAGGTATTTATAATATGGGCAGGTTATGTTAGTTTAACAGCTTTTAATGTAACTTTATGCCAGAATTATTAAATTATTATTGGTAATTCTGGCAAAAGGTTACATTAAAATACCTACGAATGAATTTCACAATGCCATCTTACCTAATAGTACAAGAACTGTGCGGTTATTGTCTAATGAAAAGTAATTAACTATCCGAGTGCGAGGTGAACGTGATGATGGAGTGGAAAGTGGAAGTGGGGGGAGGGGGGATATTGACAGACAATGCCGAATGGAACAATCATTCGAAAGAGTTAAAGAGACGACGCTGAGTCAGCAAGAATCTTGTGGGACATGCTTCGTAACTAGCCGTGCGCGTGCGACCATGGAGTAAGGAAACAATATTTGAAGCTATGTCTGATATGTTTTTTATACGGTGACGTATAAAAAAAATTCATTAGTTTCTAATATACTTTGCAATATTATGAAACATACTTAAACTCACGACCATATCCTAAACGGGTTATTCAGAGGCATGTTGATTGTTGTCGTCATGGTGAGAACGGAACATTCAGAATCCCATATTTCACCGAGGGAATTTGAACCCAATCGTGATGAGTAGCCTACCACCAATATCCAGGTTGCTTATGTTTTTTATAGGTTTTTTCCATCACCAGAGAGTTAGCCGCTATAGTATGCACAAAGTTGTATTCCGGCTAGTCTCCGACTTGGGACCACCGGGTTGCGAGCCAGAGTGTGTTAAAACTGTGATTTTATTCAACATTATTTTTGAAAGGTTTATAATCTATCCGTGGCAAACCAAAAATGGTAAACTGACGGATATTATCGATCGTAAAATTGAGAACGTTTTGCCATGGTACTTGTCTGCCTTATACTAGATTCGGAGAGAAACCGACTTGGATAGGGGTTAATTTATTAATTAAGGGGTATGGTGGTATTAGGTGATATTTATCCAAACAAAATGACTTATCTTATAGTTTGTCTTTTTCAAGACACGAACTGGTTCTACCGTTAAGATACAAACGGTGTAACCATTAAGTAAACAGTGTGTTCAGTTCTAGATGAGACAAACTCTTCTAACGCCGCGCTGCCGCCTCCATCAACTTTCGTACCTTATGAATTTGTTCGGTTAGTTAAATCGCAAAGACGCCGACATAACTTCATTGATTAAAGTTCATGTTAATCGAATGCTCAGTCTTAGTTTCTTTGATTTGTACATTTCCTTTTTAAACTCATTATTGCGCGTACTAGCAGATGCTTTGTGTTTCCGCACCTGCGTTCTATAGAAAACACATTTGTAATAAAAGTTTGATGTTTCTGGTAGTGAAAAATTGCTTGGTATTAAAGGCTTTTGAGCCCCAAATGTGAAATATTTTTATGGTGTCATTTCAAAGATGTCATTTGAAAACACTTTGGCTTGGAATCCGTGTGGTCCGGAGTTCCAATCTGGTCGGACACCTACTTTGGGTTATTTTTAGTATTTGCGCCTAACTCTCCGCTGAAGGAAAACTCTGATAAAAACCCAAGCACCCCAAAAAACGGTTTATAATATATTAGGCGAAAGTGCGCCACTGACCAAGTTCCCCTGCCTCGTTGGGATATAGGTACCACCTAAATATGAACGTTGAATAAAAGAGGTCGATTTCAAACATCCACTGAAAATTCGGTGGACATCAAAACTGTTGCTTCATAAGAAGCAGACTTCTGTGCTTTACTTATGGCTGTTTATTTTGTACTTTTGTATAAACTATTCAATCAACAGCTAGGTAGGCTAGGTCAAGTTTGACCATATACCAAAATTAGCAAAGTAAGTTCGTTAAACATTCCTCAGCAAAACAAGTAAGTAGTAATTCTAGTTAGCGTGTCTGCCCGGCACCGGCCAATCGTCGTTTAGCGATTGCGTCCGCGGGGGCTGCGCAAGCGGCGCGTGAAGATGCCGCGATAGCCAACCGCCCCGCCACATGACGCGTACGCACGGCGCCCGGGCTCAACGCAAGCATTGCATGCCTGACTATCACAGTATTTTACGTTTTGAGAAAGTGGTTGGTATTTTAAAGCTCGTTGATTGAGTTTTATTTATTCATCCTACCAACAGCTGTAGCTTTGGCTTCGCAAGCATTGCATGCCTGACTATCACAGTATTGTACGTTTTAAGAAAGTGGTTGCATTTTAAAGCTCATTGATTGAGTTTTATTTATTTTTCACACCAACAACTGTACCTTTGGCAGTTAGGTCAAGAAAAACTCAACTGTAGTTATTTGGGCTGACTAAATATTAAAAATGTTAAACACAACCTAAGTATCACAGTTGGAGGAACTAATGCTTCAGGCGTGAAAGACTGAAAGCACTAAACTGGTACCTTATATTCAATTTGATTTTCTGGCATTTATGTATGTTGTAATAGTACCAAAGTACAAGTGAGTATGCAAAAATTGGTAACGTCCACTGTCGCCTTTTGGCCGTGCAAAGTTCACGAAGCATTGTAAGTTTGGCACAGGGTTAGGCTTTTTTGGGTTGCAACTTGGCATTTTGATAGGTCTCGAAAAATGGCTGGTTCAGAATAAGGCAGTCACCACACTAAGAAACAATCGTGGGATACATCAAATGCCTTTTAGGCTAGCGCCGTTTCCCTAGAGGTGCGGTGTTCTCTCATCTGTTCATGCACCCTTAACATTGTAAGCCTGTAGGTATTATAAGAGAAACTACGCTTAGGATTACAGGATGCTTGTTAGCAAAACCATCGCAAACTGCGTCGGTTACGTATCTAGTTTAAATCAATGATCAGTAATTATCTGGCCCCACCCAAGATAAATACTGAAATGGACAGCCTGATAAGCTGTTGGCTGTACATAGACTTATTTGAGTGTGCCTATGGGTACCTGGCATCTCTGCTTAGTTTACAGTTTACATACTTTTGCATAAAACTACCACAAAGTTAAAACTACGACAGTGTCATGAGACACAAGATTAGCACCTGACAAATGAAGATCCGTGGACATGAGATTTATGATAGTACCATGATAGTAAATACATAAGTAGTTTGTTGTTGTTAAGATTGGCAGCTGGTGGAAATGAACTCAAAATCAATTATGATGAAAGTTTAAGATTGCTATAATTTTGTATAAAATTCACGTCAGGTGGTGAAAGAAAATCGCTTTTTAATTTTATAGATGTCACAGGGCAAAGAACACGCATTCTCCATTACACTTGGAAGCCGGTGTTTTTGAGGCTCAGCTTTAACACTATCGTTAAAAAGGCAGTTAAATATTTAACGACCTATTGGGCTTTCATTAAATACTTTTAGCACTAAACAGGGTCAAAGTAAAGATAAAAGGTCAAAATCGAATGAGTTCAATGGAAGCCTTATTGTATTTCGTATTTTGGTCCGTTGGCATGAAGGGTGGGAGCCAATGTTACCTGAAGTCATAAATTTTTGAAACATGGCCATTATCATCTGTAGGTATTGCTGTAGGTTACATTCGATCCCAGACTATTATCCGAAAGTTAGCTGAATATCTTCTCAAGCAAAAAAAACTTTTTAGTTTTCAGTGCCCTGAATCACGTTGTTAAATGATTAGGTTAATTCAATCAGAATTAAACTCCTAAGGACTTGCTATTCTACACTTGCCTTTTCGTGAAACAAGTAAGTAGTGAACTTAATGTCGAAAGGACTTGATCAAAATTTCATAGACAAAAAACCTAGAATCGCCAGCAACGAAATGTATAAAAATGGGTTCACTAAAGTAACCCTATTACGTATTCAAAAAATCAACCTCCTAAACCATACAGTATAGAAGTTATTGAACTGTATAACTTCATTAATATAAACAAAAAGAGGAAGATACGGCATCCACGTGCCAAAAATTACCACATAAAAAACAGGTCCAATGGACCTGTTTGCAAGTCAATATGGCAGTGACTTTTTTGCATCCCACGTCATTCATACGCCAATGTCATATGCCAGTTTCCGAATTTATAAAGAACATAGGATGGAATGGCAATGACAAATAGGATGATGAACATTGACATAAATGAGTAAAAAGTAAAATCACAATGATAAACAAAAGAGACTATTCTACTCTTTAACACTCTTCCTTAAATTCACACGTGTTTTGAGTTTGATCACGATTTTAACATATCTACATTTAAGCAAGGTTAGTTTTTCAAGTGGGCATGGCAGGCGAAATCCCAAACTATAAGGAATTCAGAAAATGGTCAATGTGAATGTAAAGAAAATAAATATTTTATTAAAAATGAGACCTTTCCTTCAGTTTGACATATAATGTTACTTCTCATTATTTGACCCTTAGAAGCGAAACTACAAGATGGCATTGTAATACAGGGTGTAATTTTTTCCAAAAACATCTGGTTCGAACCCAGGCTACGAATGAAGTTTTAAAAAAAACTGAGTATACAGTTTTAATTTTTGTCCATGTCGGGCTAAAGACTCCCTCGACAATTTTTCTGAATTCCTCATAGTTTAGGATTTGGCCTACCGCGCCCACTTGAAGAACTCACCCTGTATAATATTTTCACAGACTATGATATGAAACTTTAAAATAACAACTTTTCTCACCATACCGACCCAAAAGAGTTCATAGATAACGGCTACAATAGATTTTTCAGAACCTAAAAAATACAAATATTGATTTCATTAATCATCAATATCTAGTATACCGCGTAGCTTTTGCAGTAGATTTTTATATATTTTTGATCTACACATTATGCTCGTTAAAATAGCATATATGGCATTTCTGGCGATTCCAGGTTTTTTTTTGATCAAGTCCTTTCGAATTGACAGGTGAAAAGAAAATTACTAAATCGTTGTACAATAAATGATTGCCTGTGGCTAGAACCTGAAACAATACAGCCCCCAAGCTAGAGTGCCTGGCCACTTTTAGATTCTATTTATTAATTTAATAATGTAAATGAGCGATATCAACTTCACGTAGGCGGCCTAAGCGCAGATACCGATTATAGTCCGATACAGGCACTTACGAAACCGTTCACCGTTAGAATACAAACTAAAAATTAAAATAGTTAAACGGTGGTGAGGCGGCTAAGCAGGGCAATTGTAGCTCGCAGCGGGCGGCTCAGCTTTCATTATTTTATAATAACTCGCATAGAGGGCGAACGAATCACCGCGTCATGGTGCGGCTGGGGGCCAAATAGGCAACTCTTACAATTAATAGCCACATTCTGGGCGGCGACTCGTCAGTCTATCGAGTGCGGCTCAAAGAGGCATTGTCGTTTACGCGACCAGCTGATAGCGTGATTGCGATAATGCTTAGTGTTGTCAATATTTCGAGTTCGGAAGTTTAAAGTTAAGTTCAAATGTATCTTTCTTTGAATAGACCTGTTATAATACTTCCAAATCGTCAAGTACTAATTACCCAAACAAAAGATAAACTAAGCAATATTTATAGACAAAATTAATAGACATACACAATATACCCGACTCTCATCTTCGACTCATTTCTCGACTCATAAAGACAAACACTTCATCTCGATACTAGTCTTGCAAATATATACTCCAACTGCTCGAAATATAACATGAACATGAAGTTTTCGCATAGGAGACTCGAGTTTGACATTCCTGCTGGATTCTATTGTGAACCTGAGTCAGTTTTATGAAACTATAATATTCTAGTTATAGAATAAGTAAACTGGAAATAAAAATGTGACTAGCTGTTAAATTAGACAAACTCATAAAAAAAAAATAAGTCAACGTAAAGCGATGTAAGATCCTTAGAAAACTGACTCATAGGTTTTAATTCGTCTGCAATTTAATTCTTTAGTTAAGTTTATAAACCCTGATTGGTCAACTCATAAACACTTTATTGAATAGAAGTTCCTTTGTGTCGAGTTTTGAACACAACTCGAGTTGAGTTATGTTTAGACTCGTGTGTAGGTATTCACCCGAAAACGAGTTACACAGGACAACACTAGGTTCAGACCATTGTTTCCGAAGATTGGCAGCGATTCACGGAAGTTCGATCCAGTTCTAAATTTGGACAAATTCAATTCGTATTGAGCATTATTTAGTGCTGTTCTGTACACTTTCATTATGATCCAGAGTTTTGAATGATTTTAGATACCTACCAACTGGGTAGGTACTTCAGAATACTTCTTACTACCCCCAGTTTCTGAAGTGCCAATTAATGATATCTGAGTGTTCAAACTAGAGTAAGATGACGTTTAGGCAATATGTTTTTGCCATTTTTGAGTACCTTATTGCCTAATTGCTATGTTGTGATTGACTTTATCTTTTTGACATTATTTCCATTATTTTTCTGAGATGATTTTATTTCCTATTGTAATTTGAACGGTCACCTGGTTAATATGACGTTTGGTTTAAACTCATTTGACTGTAAATTAATTAATCTGATATCTGAGCAAAATGATAGGTTAATTTAACAACCTTTCTGTAAGCTAAAACATAGAATATCTGCAGATGGCACCTTTCACAAACCGTTATCTACAACTGAATCAGTTAATCCTCTGAGGGTAAATAAACTAAGCCAGTTATAGTACTATGCGTTTCAGCCCGACTACTTACAGTGTCTTAATGTTTGTTAAAGCCAAAAAAGTTAAAAATACTTAAAAATGGTTACTAAAAAGAATATCGCACGTAAACCGGGCGCCGTATTCCGTTCAAAACATCTGTACTGATCGATATAGCACTCGATCCGAACCCGAGATTATGCTAAAGCGATGTCGAGACGTGTCGAACGGAGCTATCTCGCATCGATATAAATCATCTTATTAACTATTGTTTTGGGAGGTGTGGTGTGAACGAGCTGTGATCTTATCTCGCTCTGATGTGTTTTAAATTAACATAATAGGTTTTGTGAATGGGTATTGCCTTTCTGTGTTTGTTGTTTTTGGTATGAGTCTGTGTGAAACTGGACGCTGTAATATTTCACATCGAATGCATTTAGTTTTACTACTAGTAACGGTTACCTATCATAAGACCGAATTTTCTTTTCCCGAAAACGTTTCGTTTTTTTTCGTTCGGCATTTTTTCATTTTCCCGAAATGACGTTTGCCACTGTATCAGTTGACCAATTATCAACTGGATTTTTTTCGTTTGCCAGACGTTTCATTAGGCCACAAAACGTTTTACCGAAGTGATGATTGGCCGAAATAACAATTGTCCGAAGTATTGTTTTCCAGAACAATCATTAGACCACTGTTTTGATTCCCATATTTTTAGTTTACCAAACGATCATAAAAAGGTACGGGCAAGCAGCATAAAAGCAGTCAAGGATTTTTTGAATTCTAAATAAAAAAGGCAAACGGCATGCAAGTCTAAGGAAAACACGAGAATTCTGTCACGGCTCCGGCATTACGGGGCTCCGGCGGTTCCTCGCGTGCTAATCGTCGCAGAAGGCTTTCGCTCAGCACCACAGCTTCGGCTTGTTGGCCGGCTTCGCCGGCCAGCCTCAGCCGCGGCACCTCGCTCATAGCCACCTGCTCCTCAGCCCGCGGGCCGCCTCGCCCCTTCATGCCTACGCGCTTTTAAAAAACACTCTTGGGGTAGGGCAAAACAAGTACCACGTGGTGTCGGGGTTGACTGAGTCGGATTCGCCCTGATGTTGAAATTACTGAAAATCAACATTAACGAGCCTATGAACGTTATCATACAGTAGTTGTGGCCTAGCAATATTCGGTAAAATGTGATTTAGGCAAAGTGATCATATGCCAAATAAGTCATCTGGTAAATGAAAAAAGTTGGAAAAAGACTTCGGGCAATAGTAAAAAGTTTATTCTGAAATTCGGTTTAACGTAGTTCGGTATAACGACACTTATGTCAAAAGATACTTCGACGAGTTAAAAATATGTCAAACAATACATCTGGCAAAAGAAATGTTGGTCAATAGTTTTCAGTCAAATGAAATTCGGAGTAGTAAATTTCGGACAAGTGACGGGTTCCCACTAGTAACATGTGATTACGATTATGATTAATTTTATTTCCATTCAGAAATGAAATTGTATTACTGCTATACCAAATGCAGAATCCACTGCGTTTGTCTTCGGTGAAGAAATTACTGTGATCGATCATGTCATGTTTTGTTCCGAATCTATACAATTCGTTTTTTGTCATCGATACAAGCATCAAAATAAATAAAAACATTTTCTACTAAGTACATACTTTCAAAATAATATTTCATAGTATTATGAAAGTAACTTTGTGCGAAGTCCCAACTAACACTCATATTACAGTGAGCATTTATGCATTTCAAAACCAGTTTTTTAAATTCAAAAACATTATTTCAAGCGCAAATCCCTATTAGTCTATGAAAAAGATATTGATATAGTCTATCTATCTAGCGGCCTCTCAATCTTGCTTGCCTACTTAACTTCGTCCTGGTCACGCTGACTAGGTACGAGTATCTCAGTGTTGCCTGTACAGAATTATGACAAATAAAAAGTGTAGACGAGGTGCCCCCAATGGTGCTGGTACATCGGATTAGTACGTAAGGCCACATGAGAACGCACCGATGCTGACTCACGCGCAGGCAGACAGTACCGGGCTACAGGGAGATTCTAATTTTGAATGTTGTATGTCAATATTTTCAATTTTAAAATTAGAATGTTTACTTTTAATTCGGTGTCGCAGCATTGGTTTACAATTTTGATTGTCCTGTTACTTACTGGCAAATGTAGACAGCCATAAGAATGAAAGAGACAAAACTTCACAGAAGTTAAAGTGTTGCTTCAGGGCTGTTTAAGTTTTTATGCATAAGAGGGTGAGTATTCATTGTGTACGTCCAACTCTATGCTCGTAATTACAGCCAAAAAAATACATACGGTGATGTTATAATTCTGAAAGGACGACTTCAGAAACATCATCCAAGACCAAAAAGCCTTTACGGATGACATGATTCTTGAAGCGCGCTTAACTTTGATGGTCGTTAGTGATTTTGGAGATACCCATAGCGTTTCTTAGTTTGGGGTCAGGTCATCTTAACTTAAAGATACTACAACCGTTGACTTATAGGAGTTTTTAAATATTAGCCCTATAAGTCTAATTAATTGTATCCATGGACATCCTGTAGAGCCATAAACACAATACAGCTTGCTAAACTTTTTCAGTTCATTTTTAATTGCCTCAATTTAATTTCTCTGTTATCCTCGTGGCCGTTTGTGGGCGACGGTGATGAGGTTGTTTTATTTTATAACAATTGTTATACAATCTGTGGAAACATCTGGAAGTGGCATCATTGTTAGAGTTAGTTATTGAATAAATGTTAGGCGAAATTTTTAATGGACTTTTACTACGTGGTTTTGTACTACGAAAAATAAAGACATTCTTCAGACACTACTTTGATACCTACAGTTAAATTTGAAAATTTACTGAAAATAAAAATAAATCAGACAACTCTGCTTACTAAGACAACCATTTATTAAAATGTCGGTTGATATTTACGACATTTCTCACAACCTTAAACAACTTAGATATCGTTAGTCAATATGATTCTTTGAAGTGCTTGTGGGTTAGTTGTTAGACGTGCCGCAACGCACACCGGGTTGGAAATATGATGAGTGACCACCCCAACCGAAATTTCCGTGTCTCGGCATTTCCGTGCCTCGGAAGGCACTTCGGGCTGATGGTCCAGGCCTCCGACTAAGCCCAATGTCAGTCACTAGGCTTAATCAGAGGCCTTGGGGCGGCTTGACATCATCTGATAGTGGGGTTGGTCGCTAACCTTACACCCCTCCAACAACCACCCGCATGCTGGAGTATTGGATCACGCCATATTATCGTAGTTGAGGTGAGCCCAGCAGTTTAACGAATAATGGCAGATGTTTGTAAGAGCCCTTCTAGTGGAATTCTATATCTATGTATATCTTAACCTTATTAGAGCCCTCCCGAGGCCGTGTTATGACGGGAAGTGATTGTCGTAAATATGATTGAACTTAGGAAAGTTACGTGGCAAAAACTAACCTAGAAAATGAACGTACCGAACACGCCTGAAATATTGCCTTATACGTTAGAGTCACGTGTGAAAATGTTTGCATTTTTACGCTTATGTCAAGGACTTAAACCTCATAATTGCTTAAATATGTAAGTATGCTATTTCTGTATTATGCATGTACGTATGCCAACGGTCGTTTTTATTTGTAGCACTCTCGTTTTTACAATGAAGAATTGTTTTATTGCTACTGTAATATAGTTTTTTTCAAGTTACATTATGAACTAAATATGCTAATATACAAACAGTACGAATACTTAGTGAGCCATTCTAACTAAAGACAATAATTGATGTTACAATTAGTGCTGGCTACATTCACATTAGAAAATAAATAAAACATTTTTTTTAAACGTATACCCATAGTCTATGTTTTGACGCCACCTGACTGGTCTATGGCCTAAAGTATTTATTTTTATTTTATCTTTTGGCCCGCTGGTGTAGGTGATGAAAAGAGGCCTCACATACTGCAGCGATATATGGTCTTGTCTGTCATAGGTTTGTTGGATAAACAATTCTGTGTTTTGGTAATCGAAAAGTAACCGATACCTTTTTTTTTGTTTTTCCTATGTCTTTAGGAAAAAGAAGTATCGTTTACTTTTTGATCACCAAAACGTTGACGGTTCGTGCCAGGGCTACTGAAAGCTCCGTTTCGGGAGAACCGTTTACGTAATAAATTAACTAACGAAACGCTTAGTGCTGATTTCTAGAATATCAACACCGAAGGACAAAAAATTATGCCTCTCCTGATGATCAAAACGTTCTTAAAAGAAATTATTGGAACAAATTAATATGGTAACAGTTGTTCTAAAAAAGTGAATAAGTACCTATAGATAATATTTTTTTATTCATTCACTTATAGCGTGGCTAAAGCTTGTGATATAGATCTTATAAGATTATGTTGCATTATTGAGTTATAGTTGAGCATCGCAAAAGGGATTGTAACTTTATTATCTAGTTAAGGAGGTTTAAACTTAATTGCAATTGTATGATTACTTTGTGTGTTGTCATCGATATTATTACAGCTGGCGTTCTGGCATTTACTAATTATTTCGTACTTTATTTGTTCTGCTGATATTTAGCATTGAATCGTTACATGATATTAGCGGTAAAGGGATATAAATTACTTGACGGTTATTAAGTAGCCGTACATCAAACCTTGTCACATGATTATTTCTGACATTTGCTTATCTGACAATAGTAGTTTGGATAGTGTGAAGATGATCGGGATATTTATTTATTATCTAGTTATCCCGACAGACGGCGATCTGCCAAGTGCTATTGGAATGTGACAGGTTCAATTAAACCATATTTGACAATCGACAAATTCGTTTATCCCGTACAAAACCTAGTAACATTTTGGCAAATTAATTTCAGGTTTTTGACAACTTTACTTTTTTATAAAAAAAACTCCTTGTCGAAGCTACAAATTCGATATTTGTAGCTTATAGAGGTGCTTGACAAACCCGGCTTTATTAAATTTTATGAATTTCAAATATTATCTTTTGCTACCATTGACTATAAAAAGTTTTTGTATGTATTTCGTACTTCATTTGTTCTGCTGATATTTAGCATTGAATCGTTACATGATATTAGCAGTAAAGGGATATAAATTACTCGACGAGTATTAAGTAGTCGTACATCAAACCTTGTCGCATTATTATCTCCGACATCTGCTATCTCATTGTCAACCTAATTGATTTATCAATGAGTTTAAATTTAGATAATGACTAGCTGTTGTCCGGTATTACGTCCGTGGGGATCAGGCTAGACACATCGCGAATTTTAAAATACTTTGAATAGCTACTGTAGGGGTTGTTTAATTTTTTTTTTCAGCCTTTACTATCTGTCGTGCAACGAACCGAACTCAGAGTTTTGGGTTTAAAATTCTAAAGTAGGTACCTACCGTTCACAGATGCTCAGCTTTTATGAAATCATAAGTAATTGGATAGAGCATAAAAATAGCCTCGAAATTGTTTCGTAAAGAACGACGCCAAACGGTGTGACTGGCAAACACATTTATGGTCATTCCTCCTTCTTCTGTTGCCATACGGTAATAGCCTTTCAAAAAATGAAGCTGGGTTGCCTGAACAGCCATGGATTGTATTGATTGTATACCAATTTACTTTCCGAAAATCGTTTATGTCATGCATGTTTTTTAAGAGATGGATAAGTGAAATTATGGTGTGTCTTTGCATTTGGAATGTCATTTATGGAAGGTTACGTCACGATTTAGATAAAAAACGATTGATATTTTTGAACAAATATTTAAAAAAAGAAATCATAACCCTATAACACTACCCAGAGTGCACGTTTAAGTTGGTGGGATGCTTTTCTTCGCTGTGATTTATGAACAAGCAGTTGTTTGTAGCAGAAGCTGTTTGTTTACAAAATGCCTTTTCTTAAAAATAAACAGGCTTTTACAATAATGCAACAAATTCAAACACCAGAAATCCCTAGACCAAACCTATCACTTCAAATTCTAATTCATGGGATTCTTAACCGGATATGACATGACAATTTTAAAGTGAAATTGAAGAGGATGAACTGCGTAGTATTTTCATATAGTTTTGAAGCCTAGAAGCTACTACACTACCTTGTTTTGAAAAATTATAAAGCCTATTATAATGCCTGAAAGAGATCGCTATTAGCGATAAGGCCGCCTAAATTGTGCATTACTTTCAATGTATTTCTAAACTAAGTTTTTAATGTTAATGTGCAATAAAGAATATTATCTATCTATCTATCTATCTATCTATAACTACATAGTTGTTTTTCCTCGTCAGTATAGCAATTTCCACTATAATGTAAAACAGATATCTTAACAAATTGCTTACAATAATTCCAGCGGCTGCGATACTTCATTACATTACTCCATGCAATCTCTTCAACACCATAGAACCAGCCATAGTAAGTAATCTGTGGGTTCCCAGCCGATCTCATACGCCCACCTGGGCCCGCTAACGAGAGCGACTATCCGCCATCGCAATAAGCGCAATGCATTATATTCAAGTGTTAAAATACATGTTATTCATAAGACCAGATGAGATTTCTTTTGTTACTCAACTTGCTTGGAACCTACACATTTTGCGCAATGTGTTTGCAAGCGCTGGGAGATGCTAAACTTTAAATCCCCGAACAGCAACAAAAAAATTAAATGAAGCAAACCGAACAACCTGTCAACATGAGAGCTGCTCAAGTATCTTTTTTTTTTGAAATGATATCGTCAACTGGCGTCTTAATGAGTACATAAATAGATGAAAACGATATGTAAGCAGTTTTTAAATGTTACTTTTCCTTTAACATGTTTTATTTTCGAGCTAAATCGTTATCAAATGGTTACTTGAGTGAAGAGAACTTTACTCAGCAAGTATGTACCTATGATGTTTTAAATAAGAGGCATTTGAGAGAGATTCCCTGATTACGTAGGTAAAGGTTCTCCAACTACACTCTTGACGAGTGGACTGACTGAAAGCAACGTGGTGTCTAAAAGATGGTATTTAGGCCATAAATATCTTAAAGTGACTCAGTTTTAAAGATTGCAGGATAACTTTGATTACTTGTGACCCAACTTGTCGATACAGTTTTGAAACACTATCATTAGTTTTTAACTACTTATTGAATATCGTTTGCTAAAATGCGGTGGTGGAAAACAAGGCTCGTTTTCCACTGCCACAAAAACTGCCCTTTTTACACCAGGTTGCTTGTTAATCCCAAAATGAAATATTATCATAGTTACAATAGTTCCACTTCTTATAAAGTATGTAAGATGAATTCGAGATTCTTAGTAAATAGCTACTCCATCACAACATTACCATCTGACATAACTTCATTTACAACTGATAACGGTTACCAATCAACTTCTTTTGTTCAGCTACAGATAATTTCGGCCAATCAAACCAATGACAGTTTAATAATAGCTTGTCCATAACAATAAGGCCGAAACAATTGCTTATTACCCCTGTCTAAATCTCTTACCGATTGTATGTGATGTTGCTGACTATATCTTCGGTATTGACAAGTAGCGTAATTTCATTGTTGTGTCATGTCAGAAGTATTTAATTTGAACTATATCTAATAACACGTCCTCATAATGTCAAAGTATAACTCTTTTTGCTTATCTGATTTCAGCTAGGCGTATAAGGAAGGAATGAGGTGATACGGCAGAGAACCAAGGTTATCGACATAGCCCACCGGATTACTGAAGTGGCAGTGGGCTGGCCATGTTAGCCGTAGAACCGACAACAGTTGGAGTAAACGTGTTCTTGGGTGGAGACCGCGTCTCGGCAAGCGTAGTGTACGACGTCCTCAGGCAAGGTGGAGTGATGATCTGCGCAGGATGGCTGGCAGGAGCTAGATGCGAGCAGCCGAAGATCGAGTACAGTGGCGTGCGAAAGGAGAGGCCTATGTTCAGCAGTGGACTGCAACAGGCTGATGATGATGCATAAGGACGCTAAAGAGTGCCTTATCCATTACTTGTCTATTGGAAAATACCTTCGTCTGAATAAATAGCTAATAATCCTTGTTATTAATTCGCACGAAGCAATGTACTAACATTATTATGATACCAATTGATGGAAATTTAGGCTAATGGATCTTTTTGAAAACTTTTTTTTTCTTTAATGTTAAAATGTTTGTGAGGCCAAATCTCTTTTTTTAATTTGCACGCATTTCTTTAAAATTTGGAGTACCTAACAATTTTCTATTAATCGTTTAGTTTTCGTACGTACCTAGGATAACGCAGGTTTTAATTTACAACATCTATAACCTCTTAGCTCACAAAAACATATGCGTACGCATCATAAATATTTGCCTTTAACATTATTATTTTAATATTTTTAACAAAATTGCCAACATTTTATTATTTTTATGCATTCACAAAATAATATGCCTCCTCTTATTAAGAATGTTAATATCTTGCTACAAATAAGTTGGATGATTAGTTATGGGATTGTTCAATAAATAACATCTCATTATAATGGCGGTGCAATGAGATCGCACAGTATTTCACGCGCCCTCTTGGGCTAGGGCGAACGCACAGGGACGGACTTGGAGTAAGGAAGAGTCGGCAGTGTTCGATCGTCAATATGTTTTTTATCCCACCATCTCGGAAAGTGTGTTTTTGCTCCTAGATATCTGAGTGCAAAAGCCGTTTTTACCCTCCTAGAGGGTGCGCTATTTGTCACTGAAAAACATGAATTGAGTCATTCTAGCGACGAGGAAGTTTTTAGACGCCAACAGAATTGGCTGAAACTATTGGCGATTTTTGTGCGTTTTCACGGCGAGCCAACCTCACATAATTATGTTTGTATGTTATTTTATCAATGGCCAATATATGGCCAAATTGACTGATTGTTTTTTTCTTGCATTTAATAATATCCTCGCTGAGGTGGGATGAAAAGTTACGTCTTGCCATCGAGTGCAAAGATTTTTCACCTTGTGCTCTTTTGATTCCCTCGCAGACGCTCAGGATTCTAACTTTTGAATCAATTTTAGAATCCGTCACTCCTTGCTTGGTACTCAAAATTGAGCACTCGGTTAAAAAGAAACTTTGCACTCTTGTATAACAAATAACTATTGTTTGTAATTTCCGATAAATGTTTACTTCTGCAATTGAACGATCTTTTGTATAACAATTTAAAAAAGTGACACTAGCTTCTGTTGTTTAAATAGATTTATTATTTATCCTAATGTCAAGAAATGATAAATGTTCAATGCTCAGTCATTTTTGAAATCATCATTAATGTTCATCATTTAGGTATGTGTTGATAATTTATTTAGAGGACTGTTAGCGTTGAATGCAAGAGAAATCCGGAGCAAGCGCAGAAAGCTCTCGGTTCAAAATTAAACTAACCTGCTTTGGTATACCATTTGCCTTTCCCATATGGCAAGGTAAGGCAAGCAGGTCCTACTTTGGTCCTCCGCAAGGACTTCAGCTTTGGGCGTTAGAACTTTATTTACTAGGAGACCAAATACTCGTAATATATCATGTTTGGGGATACGACAAGGTGAGAATTAACGGTCCAACTTTGAGCAGCATAAATTTGAACATGTAGGTAAACAATTGTTTCTGAATTTTGTGCCTAAATGCGTATTTTATTATTTCTTTACTAACATGTCATCATAACTATGATGATGACGGAAGATTCGGATGATTATAGTGAATTTTGGTTTTACTTTTGTTTCGGGAAAACATCGCAGAAGCAGACCTATGCTTATTTTGACTAGTAAGTACCTACGCTAAAAAAATCGTAAGTGGACGTCATATAGTTCTCAATCCGCTCCCTAGGGGCGTGGTGGTCGTGCGGGCGCCGCGGGCGCGGGCGTGCGGGGGGATGCGCGTGCGGCGAGTAATGGCCCGTCCGAGCCTGCGCCGGCGGCTGGGCAGCGACGCGTACTTCTAGTGCGGAAAACGCGTTGAAAATGCATTGAAGTGGCTTTACAAAACAGTTACTATGATTGGCTGGTATGGTTGCAAAAATGTGAAGTCAACTTTTTGTAACTGGTTTCATAGAAAAAGTGGCTTGGGAACTAGGCTGTTACCATAGAACCTTATTTCCAATCAGGATCACAATCTCTGATATTTTTTTGAACTACTTATGTGCATGTATGTATTTTCTATTATGCGAAAAACCACGACTCCAACAAAGTCGTGGAGGCAGTTTAGCCATTTAGTCCTTATTAGGTGCTATTATGCGCATCCGTAACACACAGATCAACATAGGCTTCTCCACAGATTTTCAGGGTATGATAACCACCTTGCAACTATGTCTACCTTACTATTGAAGGCCCAAATTTCAGAACCTTAATCATATTACCTAAGAGCTGTGAATTTTGTTACATAAATAAAATAAAATAAATAAATAAACCTTTTCAGCTCCATTGACAATCAGTATTACGTAGGTAATCACTTGCATATTTTTGATTCGTAGCAAACCGAACAACAGTCTTTTACATAGCTCTGGTGATGGTCATTTGAATTAAGTATTGCCTAGCCTGAAACTTATTTTGTACATTGCAGCTTTAGCATTCACACGTTTTGTCTGATTTGTGTTAAATGATCTTCTTGTAAGCTATCCTATTATATTTCCTCATTTATTATGACTTATGCTTCAAAACCTATTTAGACAAATGCAGTATTAAAAAACAAAAAACTATGATTGCCTGTGGGGAACCACTAGAACCCACAGCCTATCATGTCAGTATCAGTCATCAGTAGACATCTTGACCAGCCAATATGACTGAATTTTCCCAATTCATGTCCTCAAAACGAACAGTCCCATTTTATTTGTTCAGCGCGCGTTCTCATCGCTGTCAGGAGGTGTTAAATATATTTTTAGTGAACATCGTTTGGCGTCGATAATATCTCGGTCCGTTCCGTAGGTGCACCGGTTTAATAAAGAGCGATAATTAAATGTTGTAGTTGAGTGGTTTATACCGGGCCAGCCCGCCCCGCGCGGCTCGTTACAACAGTAAGGGATTAACGACTTGCGAATGCTGGCTGGATCTGATTGCGCTGGGGAAGACTAGGTTTGACTGTTGCTTTATTGGTTTGGGGGCATGTAAGCTTGTCCAGTGAACACTGGGGAAATATGATTGTGTGAAAATTTCTAGCTTAGGTTTAAATAACTTTATTTCTCTTTCATTCAAAAGAATCATCATCATCAGTTTTGACCTTCGACACTTTATGTACGTAATGTTAGGGTAACCTAACTGTAGCTTAAATTATAATACACCAAATGACAAAATATAAGGTATATTTTGACATCTTAATTGGTTTCATTCAACGTTGAAAACAAGGGTAAATCTAACAGAAACACATTAGTTAACTAGGTATAACACAAACTTTGACACCAAGAAAGTTTAGTATTTAATTGTATGTGTGTCTATTTTTATTTTTATTAAAGTAACTTATTATAGAAATGATTATCTCTCAATAACCACCATGCACAATACAGCCACATCTATTTTTCTTTCCATTTTTTTTCCAGACATAAATGTTCTGGTCTAATAACTAGGTACTCAGTAACCTATACTGTATTGTGTAGAACCAAATAAAATAATCACTGAACATATATTTTTGAGTCTAATTCAAGATTATAATGGATCCTGGATAGAATGGACCTTACGCAAAGCAAACGAATTCGCAAAACGAATTTAAAAGGCATTCCTTTACCAGATTTCAAGCATATTGCTAACAAATCACAGGCGAATGGGTCGTTTAGCCGCCGTTTGTTGGCCTCCAGGGGGCCTGGGGGCGCGCGGGGGGTAATTGTGTTTACAATATACCCCCTCCCCCTTCCGCTCATTTCTCATCCTCAGCCATCAAGAAGACGCTTAGCGATCCCACCTCGGGAAATCTGGCGAAAACTGGAAAATACCGGTTGTTGTGAATGTCGAAATGGCTTATGTTTAGTGTCAGGGAGATTTGTGGGGTTAAGTGTCGAGATATGTTTGTGCATTCGGAATTTAGAGGATTCCTTGGACTGGTATAGCTTGGGGTTCTCTTTTTGGTTTGAAATGCTGAATGGTGGATGTCATATTTATTCGACATTCGGAATGGACACAATGGTTTATTCAACGTTAGTCAGGCGGTAGGCCTTTAATATTTCGCTACTTTGACATTTGAAAACCGTTAGGGTAAGTCTCCACTGGGGACCTCCTTTCGGCGTGACGTGAAGGGCCCACTGGCAGGGAGCGACGACTCACGGATGGACAAAATAGTATGCGTATTGGGGGAAAGGCCTACATTCAACAGTGAACTGCTGAGTGTGTGAGTGGCTGATGATGACGGTTTTGATGTCAGATATGATTTCATTGGAAGAAGTATACTCTTCAAAATATAGGAATAAAATAACCAAATTAAAACTAGCTTCACGTATAAACAAGAAAGCCGTGTGTTTGTTACATTATTCATAACCCAAGAACGGCTGAACCTATATTATTGGGCTGGGAATTAGTAGGAAGGTAGCTTAGTACTAGGAGATGGGCGTAGGATACTTTTTATCCCTGGGTTTGTTCTTGGGCTGTGTACCGATCAAAAAAGACGGAATCGACATAATTATAACATTTGTTAAATATTGTGTTTTTAATTAAGCCTCGTAACAGCCCGTATATAGCCTTTGACCGAATGACGTCCGAAGACGACAACAAAACCAAAAGCAAAAAAAGATTTATTTATTTATTCTTTATTGCACAGAAATGAATTAGTACGGATGGCGGACTTAATGCCGATAAGGCATTCTCTACCAGTCAACTATGGGGCTAAGCAGAAAAATATGGTAGGCGATGCAGTGTTACAAATAAAAACAAAAAAGAACAATTGAACAAGTTAAAAGAAACTAAATACTGATTGAAATAAACACTAAAAATCAAACGCTACTAGCAGGACATATAAGTACCTAGGTATAAAGTAAGTAGGTAACAACATAAAATAACAATGAGGTACTTTTAGCTCGCTGCTAACGAGTCCGCTACGTCTTCGGAAACCGCATAAAAAATAATAAACAATTTGCGTTCAGTGACACGTTCCCGCCGCCATTCCATCTTGGGTATTAACCATCAGATTTTTACCCCCCACACTTTCAGATGAAAATTACAGACTTCTGACTCTTGTAACTGCGCGGTTTATGATTTTTTGCTAAATTTGAAGATTTACTTTTATCACAATCACTCTCCTGGGCTCTGCAGAAACGCTGACGAGCAAACATTGCTGTCTTCTAAATGGATTTCTGTGGGTGTCTAATGATTCAGAAGTTTGCTATAACAAAAGAGGTCGTGGGTTTGAGCACCGGACAGTTCAATAATTCGTATGTAGGTATTCATGAAAATGCCTGTGGTCTCGGTGTTTCCCATTTTTGGACTAATTGGCGCTGTGTGGCGCTAGATTTTGTTCAGTACCTTAAATATAATTATGCCTAGAATACTAATGAGAACAAAATTATCAAAAGTGATGCAGTTACTATTACTGTTTTATTTTACTTTGCTACTGTTCCATAACTACTTCGAATCTGAAGAATAATTCCGAAGAAGTTTCCTGTTTCCAACAAAGCCTAGACAATAACACAGAACACTTCACTTTTAAAACATTATTTACCTACACACAATAACAACGTTAAAAACTCCATGTAACCAACAGCCATTCCCAGTTAGAGTCCAAACCGGCCGCTCCGAAAGCAACAAGTGTATAATTCTCGGAATACCTAACAAATGTAAAGTTTTTTCCGAAGGCGACATGGCCCAATTAAGGGCGAGGACAGAGGACAAGTACTGGACTCTTTATAATTTATTCGCCAACGGTTTAGTTTTGTGGCACGTTTTTCTCGATCGGAATCGGTATCGTAAACACCTTGTTTAGTCCGCTCCGCCAGATCGGCGATAAGCCGGTGGGTATCATGCGTGAGATATCGGTAATAACGGGGATAGTTCGGGCACAGTATAAACGGTAGGTTATCTAAGGCCGCCCGCCGAGTTATTAGCCTAGCGTGCACACAGACACGCGGTACAGCCCGTCCGTACCACCATCACCCTATACCCCCCTATTTTATGCTAGCGTGTGCGTGAAATCGTGACACGGCGCGCAACGCGCACGCACACATTCAAACCGAGAGCGGCACGTTTGTATGTAGATGTTCTACTGTTCTCTGTGTATTGTGGCTTGGGAGCCAGCTGGTTTCACTCCCATAACGCACCTAGTCCTGGTTTAAGTGTCTGCACTGTGAGTAAACGGTAGTTTAACTTGTTGGTAGTTATTAAGGACACTAGTAGGGCGATTCTGGTATGTTATTCTTTAAAATGTTTGGGAATGACATCCATTTCACTATCTTCGATAAGTAAGATAAGTACGGGGATAGTTTGGGAGCTGGTTTCGCTCACATAACGCACCTAGTCCTGGTTTAGTGTCTGCACAGTGAGTAAACGGTAGTTTAACTTGTTGTTAGTTATTAAGGACACTAGTAGAGCGATTCTGGTATCTTATTCTTTAAAATGTTTGGGAATGACATCCACTTCACTGTACACTATATCCGCTTTTGCCTTGCCTCTATCTATAAGATCATCTTATTCTAAATCCTTATTTATTTTCAAATCTCGGCCTATACTCGTAGCACACTTTCTTTCGCTTTACCCTACTTCTTCCTACCTCTTCCACTCCTTTCTATTAGATCTAAGTACTGCTTCTGGTTAAACAATCAAACAATACACCAATACAAAACAGTTTAACAGTAGTTAAGTACTCTTTTCTAAAGTTCTCTAATAAATCCAACAGTCATACAATCTTATCATGAATACAAGATGCTTTGTCTACTCGAAATAACAGTTAGGAGGAAAAGCATCCTGAGTAGACCAGTCCCGCAACGGTGGCATAATAGAGGTGTGATCCAGCACCCAACTCCAAGGTTTAAGAAAGGGATGGAATGATGAAAGAAGTGAAAATAATCAGAATAGGCTAGAATAGAAATACCAATTAATTTTCTTATCACAATAAGCAGACTAAATACTGATTGGGTAGATGACTATGAGTCAGTTTGCAAGTTATTTTATGTTCACCAAAAATAAAAGTAATCTTATTATGAAACCAAAATTGGTTTCAAAATGAGGCCACAATAGGCCAGTATAAGACTTAGGTGGGCACGTCCATTTCAAAAGTGTTAAATTTTTGTAAAACAATATTATTTCGTTGTTTAATATAGCTGTCGAGCAAAGTTCTTACTCGCTCCTTACAAAAACAGTGAACGTGACGTCATAATCACAGTCACGTTTGTATGAAGCGTTTTTGGGCAAGTCCAAAAATGTGCATTTCAAACTGATATTTCGGGTAGGTAGTATTGATACTAATGGAGTGATACTTTTATATTGTTTACATAAATGTAAGGTCGTTCGATAATAAATGAAAAAAATACAGTCATCTAGCCTGTTATACATGGTAATTTTTAACTGATAATGTAGTAGGTATAGGTCCGTGTGTTGTGAGAGACTGGTGCCTAGTGGTGCCTGTGATAGGTTTCTGTAAGAACCTGGGTTACAGGTCATCAGGGTTTCCGAATCACCCCAAGTAACAGAAAAAAACTAACAACAGCCTGCCTACGTCCCACTGGTGGGCAGAGGCCTCACCCCAACTGTGAGGTGGCTTAGCAGTACCTGTTGCGGTACTGCTGAGTACGGATTGCTGTAGGAGTACGTGGCTGAAATGTCAAGCCACCCTTACGATTTTAACTACTTAACGACTGACATTTAGCGACATCAGCGGAGACCAACTCACTCAAAAAAAACCAGTAACCAACTAATATTATAAATGTGAAAGTTTGTATGTGTGGTAGGATGTACCATGTTCCTCTTTCACGTAAAAACTACTGAATGGATTTCAATGAAACTTTTAAAAATATAGCTTTTAAACATCTGAATCGGACATGACTACAATTTACGAAAAAATCTTGCATCACTTATTTCAAAACAACGTCCTGACTTATTAAAAGCAGACTTATTTGTAAACTCCTCGACAATAGTTCAATTAGATCGACTTTCCGAACATTATCTGAATGCGCTCTCGTTATGAGCGTGCATCCGAGTGGCGCAGACCGCATAACTATATTCGTGCAAGCACCATGCAGTCGGGGGCAGATTCTCGGAACTCTTTAATTGCATCCAGTCCGGCACAGATCGAACGCTTAAAATCGATTTTTTATTCGATTTACTCCATATGAGCCCCGGCTCCAAATCGTGTTTTGTTTGCGATAGTGAACGCTGTGTTTATGCAAATCCGACACACATGTACTGAGACTTCTCAATTAATTAAGCCAGTGACAGATGGACGTATAATGAGCCGCATTGCGGTGTTTGCTTAAATGCAATGTCATTAGAACTAACGAGTTTATTAGGAACTATAATATACTTTTAATACTCTACCCTGTAATATTTTCAACCTGGGGTACTTATGCATGTTGTAATAATTCAAAAATAACATCTTTACATGCGTAATTAATGAAAGTTACCTTAGTGGTCTGAAGAGGGTTTTTTTAAAAAGCTTGGGATTTCAAGAATCTTTCACAGTAGTTATGATTTTATGGGCCGTACTCAGAGAAATTTCAAAAGTGTTTTTAAATAAATCATGTGGATATTAAAACATGAACAAACACTACGGGTATTAGACACTATTATAATATTATATAGCTACTTAAATAATTATAAAAGTAAGTAAAGGCCAACACAAAAAAATAAATGTTCGGTAAATCTTACATGGACTATTTGGATAAACTATTAGCAATACCACCCAATACACGAGTTATATTGTACGTAGGTACGTTATTTTAACTTCAATTCTCTGCTCATTTTGAATGAGAATCGCAGTTAAATGAAACACACTGTTCCACCGAAAATAATTTTAATTGGTAACAGAAAATAGCAAGCATTAGTACAGTTCGATACAGAATTGCGATGAACAAAATGTGGCATTCCCTGCGAACGATGCCGTGTTCACACCTCGGGAGCACAATAAAATCGCTCCCGACTGTACCCAACTTGTGCTTTAGTTTCTTCACAATAGCTATCAAAATCGATTGCGCATTGCCATTTAATAAGCGGCGATCCGATCTCAAACTATTTCGATACTTCCACATCATTGTATTGGGTCTAATTTTCTTCAAGTATAATTTTCAACGAGAATTTGAACCTGGGAAAACAAACAGGCGATAGTACACTTTACACGCTGTTCTTTAGAGTGCAATATGAAATGCACAGGAATATTTTCAGCATTGCTGGTGATATCGTGCGATAATGAGGTGAAACAATTTATTCAAAATACAAAAGGACTCCAATATGTAGAATTCTTGCCTTGTAGTAATTGTTTGTTTTTTCGTAGGTATCGAAATTGTTACTATTGTTGCTCCCAAACCACTATAGCTTCGTTCTCTTCAAGAAAAACACGTAAAAAAAACCCAAAAAAACCTACTAAAATCGATAGATGGTATGATGCACACCGACATAAACACATACAAGACAATACAACACAGTATACGACACAGTTTTACGACACATGCATCTTAGACAACGAAGGTTATACACGGTATTGGAAATTCAGTTATTTAGATATAATCAACTCCAATGTATAATATTAACAAAATAAATTAGATAAAATACAAGCTTTAATATCCATTCTTTATTAATTGGTAACCGAAGTAAAAGTAATAGAGGTTAACCACCAGCAAAAACCCTCATAAAAATCAGTTCACCTGTTGAAAAAGAAGGTAACAAAATCCTTGTGCGCAGACGCAACCTGCGCACGCACTCATCCGTCTGAGATCACGTGTCAGCACTGCCACGCGTGCCGTGCCACCTGATCCTGAACCAATATACAGGTGGATTAATACAGAAACTTCTCAAAACATTAATTTATAACATAACATACTCGTACATAACATACATAATCGGCCTATAAACGTCCCACTGCTGGGCACA
This sequence comes from Udea ferrugalis, assembly GCA_950022985.1. Lineage (NCBI taxonomy): Eukaryota > Metazoa > Arthropoda > Insecta > Lepidoptera > Crambidae > Udea > Udea ferrugalis. Next base: position 5,964,168 of record OX465521.1, read on the forward strand.
GGCCTCACCTCAACTATGAGGTGGAACAAGCCATACTCCAACACGCGGGCTCAGTGCGGGTTGTTGGAGGGGTGTAAGGTTAGTGAGCAACCTTATTGTCAGATGTTATCAAGCCGCCCTAAGGCCTCTGACTAGGCTTAACGACTGACATCTAGCGACGTCAACCGGGACCAACTGCTTAACGTGCCTTCCGAAGCACGGAGATGCCCGAAAATACACATCACTAAATTTTCGGTCGGATGGTCACCCATCCCTTTTCCGACCCGGCGTGTGTTGCTTTACAACAACGATCGTTGCCGATCACTGTCACAACTGCGCCACGGGCACCTCTCACAACATACTCGTACGCTCACGGCTATATCCCAAACGGGGAAGTTAGAGGCACACTGATTTTTTCCGTCGTGGTGAACGGAGCATTCAGAATCGAATTTGAGCCCAACCTGCATCAGGGTATTTTGGGTTTTTATCGGTGTTTTCTATAATTGGAGAGCTAGCCGCAAATTGTACATTGGACTCAAAGTAAGTGTTCCCGCCAGGCTTGTACTCGAGACCAAACGGATTCTAAGCCAGAGTCTTTAACCACTGGGCCATCGTGGCCCATTACTTACTTAATTACAATAAATAAAAATATAATAGTTTTTAAACGAGAAACCAAAACTCTTACAAGTCAATCATTTAGCAAGAAGACCATTCTAAGGTAACTTACAATTAAAGTTAAAAATTAGATGATTGGAAAGCAATTAATCCACTTTTTTTTTCCTTAAATAACTATGGAAAATTTTAACGATGTATTGATGAAAAAATAACACATTTGTCACGGTTCTTCAAGCTATAATAATAGCTAAGTACTTCTATCGTTGTAGTTGTTAAACGTCTTGACCATTAAACAACTGTTATCATAGAGATACTCGGTGAATTTATCCAGAACCCCGGAATCTGAATCTGGGTTTTCAGTATCCTGATAATTGAATTACTCTTATTACTCGGACACTTAGCTGGTTTAAACAATAATAGTGAAGCTATCTAAATAAATTACAAAACAAACGATTACAGCAACGTTAGGGTTATAAAATCAATAGGTTAACCGTTCGCAATGAGTCTCAGCCTAAGGTGGTTGTAAAATCGTTTAATTGTCTCACTTACGGCCGGACTTGTAGCAGAAATTATTAATTTTACGACAGTCCTTGGATCATTCTGGAACACCTTGTTTAAACAAATACACCTGATCGATTTCGTTCTTGCACCTTGCTCCAAATGTGGACGGTTGGGTACACCTGTCTTTCTTACTCTTTGTGGGTGGGTGTTGTTGTCTCTGTCCTGCGGGTTGGACTAATGACGATTGTAAAAGTAAAACGGCTTAGCCGCTAGCGATTTGCCCTTCCTTTCTTTGATAGGGAGAGGTTTTGCATGGGAAATAAAACCTTTGACTTGTCAGGCGGTGAGTTCAGAGCCCAGTCCATAACTGGATTAATTTTTATTCAAAAAAGAAGAATTTTCTTTATCGAATCTTTTCTAAGAATGCGTCAATATCATCTTTATCATGGATCATAAGCAGCCTCATGTCGTACACTGCGCGGGCTGAGCGAATAGGTGTACACCAAATGTTTGCACTTTTAGAGGTACTTAGACATGTTTATTATTGTTTTAGCTTTTTCCATGCAGTTTCTTTACTAAAGATCTGAAAACCAGAAAAAGACATGTGGGCATTTTTTCCCGCCTGATGCCAAAAATGACTAAATGTCTTTTTCTGGTTTTCAGTAGGTACTTAGACCTTACTAACAAAATTTGTTGCTGTAGATGATGCGCAGAGGGCAAGTATTGTATCAGAAACGAAAGAATTAGGACGCTGGTGATTAGTGACTATTATTGCAAATTTAAATGCGGCACCTACCATACTGAGAAAGTAGGTAAACATTTCGTAAATATGGCAGAAGAATTATAGATCACTTCAACCACATAAACTACTCGGAGATTCTACTATTAATTGCTAGCAACTGGAGCAATTACCTTTAACGTTTTTGGTTAGTTCCACTGTTATCAATTACACATAAAATTAGAATCGAACAAAACAAACTGAGATTCGTAAGCCGATACTCTTGAGTGACCCTATAAACTTGGACGAAAGTCAGCGTTCGCGGACCACCACTCCCAGAGCTGAGCAGAGCTAAGATGTTTAAAACCAATCAAATAACCGTACCTATTTTCACAGAATGCTTGAACTGTGTCTTGAGTCAACCTGGGCCCATGTCGCATGTTAAGGAAGTGTGAAAAGCCTCCAACGAAGTTGATGTACCGTTTGATGTTTCTGGGTGATTAGTTTTCATTGCACCCTATCATGCTATATCAGAAAACCTAAGCATACATATAAAATATGTAAGGGTTTCTGTGTACGATCTAGAGAATATTATTTATTTATTTATTTCATCTAAGCTTTAAGCTTTTTTTTAATATATTTGGAATAAAGTCACAAAACATTTCCCTTTACTATAATGATGAACTATTTTATACTTTAAGTATACCTAAATAGGTATCTACTCCCATTGTAAAAGGTGCATGAAGTATGAGAAACCTCGCAATAACGGAACACCCTGAGGCACTATAAAACAAACATTTTACAGGTTTATAATGAACGCAATTTCAATTCTTTTAAATTTATTTACTTTCGATAATTATGAATTGCCATTATCCTTTTTGCTTTTCATATTAATTGCTACTACCGTTAACAAGCGCAAACAAAAGGTGTATGAGGAGTTAACGGTGAAATCAAACGTTTTTGCAAAATACTCCCCAAATTTAGGTTACACCACCTTTTTTCTTAGTGGGGAATCCTTAACCTAAGGCAATGAAAGGTGCGTGGTTATTCTGGACGTCGGAAGTGGGCGAGCGCCGGCAGCCGACCTGCTTTTTATAACTTTGAGTAGTTAGAGCACACCTGTATCTATTATGTTTAAACATGATAATAAAATTAAACAGATTTTTAATAATCTCTCTCTCCCTCTCTGTAGTCGGTCCCTCATATCTGATGATGGTCAGCTTGGGGTTGCATCAGGAGCGGATGATCTGCTTCCACCGGTTTCAGTCCAGCGCGTCTTTTACGACCACGTAGAATTTTTTAGAAGACGAGTCCTTTATTTGATCGGTCCATCTTGTTGGCGAACAACCTCGCGACCTTTTAGGTTCAAAGATATTTATTCTCATGAAACTTACAGTTCCTTTTGCTTTCAGTGTTTTCGAACAATCAATTTCTCCCAGTTGTCGTCGGCTCTGCGCATTGTGTGGCTGAGATAGGACAGAATGAGCTGACGCTTGAGTTTAGTAATATACCTACGTGAAAATTGATACACACACCATCAAATTAGCAAAATACTATAGGAACTAGACACCAAATTAACATACTGAAAATCTTCTCATTTTTGAAATACATAATTAGTATGGATGTTTCTTAGACCAATCACGCACAATAATGTTTGCACTGTGTGGGGATCGAACCTGCGACCTCGGGTGTAGGAACCAACCTCTTAACCATTAACACCTAATTGGTTGTTTATGGATTCTATTTTGGGTATTTTTGTTTTAACCGGTTAGTAAAGATCTTGATACTAAAATTGAAAGGAAGCGGTCAAGCGGCTAGCGATAGACATACGTTCAAATACCGCCTAACACTTTCTAGTACCTTCCACTACTCTAAATCACTGCGCGGACGCTACTGGCCAGCTCTTAGCCAGCCTAGGTTCCTCGGTGGCCGAAATGGATGCTGAAATCCAAATCGAAAAAGAACATTCAATTCAATAATACATTCAATTAGATATTTAGACTTTTCATACTTACACAACAACATATGTTTTTTGAGGGATACCTTAAATTGGATTTGAAGGTTGCGATGGAAATTCAAAGACTGGGTAAGAAACTTATCGCCCCTTACAAAGCAGCGACTGTGCCTCGCTCTAGGAGTACCTTCAAGGCAGCTGAGTGTACCCCTTATGTAATTCTTTAGTCGACAAGTCGTAAGTCTTAGCCACAGTACCTACTGAAAGCTTTTAAAGCTGCACTATTAACGAATCTTCCCCCTGCACTAAAAAATTATGACTTCATACAACCGCACGGGTACTTAATCAAAATTCCGTCACTTTTTCCCATGTCACCTGTCTCGAACCCTTGTTTCGACGTGGCCGTTAGTTCGTATTTAGCATACTTTTGTACCACAAAAAGATTATTCCGATCCGACCCCGCACGACTTAAAATTCAATACGTTTACACCAAATAATAATTACGGCAGTTCGTCTGCCGAATGCATTAAAGGTCCGTTTTCTTCGTATACATTATAATATTAATGCGAGGGAGGCCCGGCAGGTGCCTCAACGTTATTAAGTTACGCTAAAGACACTCAATACTTACACTTTGTTTATTATTATGAGCTACGTACGTAAATAATACATTATAACCCGTGTGAATTACAGAGTTACTTTTAATAAAATCCGCTTAAAACGTTGTCGGGTCATGTAAGCATAATTTTGAAATTAAAGTTGTGCATTAATGCGATGATATATCAACATGTTCAGACAGAAATGTTTAATGTACAAAAAGAACCAAAGCTATAAGCCATTAGAATTAAATATTGTTAGAAATGTGTATGTAGGGTATGGTTAGTATCTGGGTGATCAACATACTAATAAATTGTTTGTTGTTGTTGTTGTGAAACAATTCGTTGACTCCAACAATAGAAAAATGTACAAAAATGTTCTCGCACTACAAATTCGAGAACCTACTAAAAAGTTACTCAATTTAAAAAAAATATGACTGAACTTGACTTGGAGCTTAGGAGGCTTTCTTTCCTTCTTTGTGGTATAAATTTTAAAAAAACTCGTAAAAGTAAATTAACTAAAAGAAGACCTCCATTTACAGATTAAAAATATGGGTACATTATGAGCTCCTACAACCCTATTCCGTAAACTCAACATCCTCGTATGTTTTCTAGAAGTTCGACGTAACTATTTTGGTTGTCACCAGCTCTTATATGTTTAGACATTTTATTTGTAATGCTACTCGTTGGATTCCATCGGGCAGGTACCTAATCGTTCCCGTTTCGTTTGAATATTTAGATCTGTTATCTAATAGGAGTGTTTCCCAGAACACCACCACATACTTCTAAGATACAGAAATGCCGCTGTGCTGGTTGAATTTGAATGCCTACTCTGGGATAGTAATAGAGCAAAGTAATCCAATTAGATTCTACCAATATCTTAGAAGATTTCGTGGTCCTGAACAGCTATGTGAATATTATCGAAACACCTGGATAATTGTGTATTCAATCCAATCAAATTGCCTCGGTAAAGCTGGTAAGACGGAAATATATTCCAATCTTTTGAAGATTACACATTGTAAGGTATATCAAAGTGGCAACGCTGTAGTAGCGTCGAGTTTTGTAGTAGCCGAAGGTTGATTATTAAGGAAGTTTTCTCAAAAATACTTACTTACTCACTTTTTTGTATTAAGTAGATAGTTGTTATGTTTCGACAATTAAAATTTTAGCAACAAAAAGTGGCTCGTGCAAGCTGTTTGAGATTTCGAATTTTAGATAGTTAATTTGGTTTGTTTTTTTTTAAGTTAACAATCCGCATTTCCGCAAGAAGTATACGCATAATTTGACATGCCGTTCTGGCGATTGTTTCACGAAAGGCATGGAGGCCTCTTAGTTAGTCGCCTGACCTACTTAATCGCCAAGAAGTTGCAACCTGGGTTGTAACACTATTGAATGGTAAGCACTTCACATCTACAACACTTTTTTTTCTCACCACATAACAAAGGTTGCAATAAATTGTTTTAAGTCTGGAAAAGTACAAAAATATCATTTTTGTGTGGGAGACTGGCCTCTTAACTAGGCAGTCTGCCTGTGTGTATGTATTGTACTGGTACTCTTACCAGGCAGCACCACCAACAGTGGCAATAAGCTGTATTGAAAAGCTTGTCCCTTCTGTAACTCCCTGTTGCGTGACTATCCTCCAAACTTAGGACAGGTTCCGCCGTTTATTACTCACTTAATGATCGAGTTTGAGCCTTAAAAATTTTATGCTTGTATCTCTTGTGTCACTGTATAAACAATCGCTCTTGCTATCACAGATACATATCTGATTCTGAAGTTCATGTTGAAATAGATTATGGTTTTGTAATAATTTTGTCGGGTGAACGAGGTAGATGTGTTATCTAATAAGAATTTTGTATTAACACCACTAAAATGCTGTAGATAAAATTCAATCGGTTTTATTGGAAAAGCTCAGCAAAAGCTCAATATCCTTTGGAAACACTCTGCTTTCGGTAAGATTCAAAACTATCGCGTTGTATTTTAGATTGATACGGATATGGATAACAGATAACTTTTTATTTAAATTGTAATGTACCAACTGACGTGCCATTTTTGTCATCTTTCTGTTGCATTGGTGAATAAATGAATCTAAATCTGAATGATCACATAATATCAATTCACAAAAACCAATTAAAATTAAATTTTGTGCTGTAAAAACAAAATTTTAATTTATGGGGGAATGTCTACTCGGTAACCATGAATATATAGTTACTCATTACATTATTAAATAATATGAAAAGTGCTGGATAAATAGGTGTCAGTTGTTCTAAGTAACAATGGAGGATCAGTTTCAGACAAAAATGTACGAAATGACAAATTTCATTTTGACGGTCTGGTGACTTCTACATGACAATGACGTGTGAATGACGGGTACGTAAACGAATCTGCAAGCGTTCACCGACAGTCATTTCTCCATTGGACGGATCACCAGTAGGACGTTTCGTTTTTGAGAGATTCATCGACAGTATGTTTCACCTATGGACGTTTCGTCGACAGAATGGTTCGCATTTGTGTGTTTCGACGACAGGCCTTTTCAACTTCGGACTATCCCGAAATCACCTGTGGACGAAAACTAGCAGATTTTATATTTTATTATTGTTTTTAGCATTTTCCATGCAGTATCTTTCTAAAGAAAACCAGAAAAAGACATTTGGTCATGTTGGCATCAGGCAGGACTTGAACCCGCATCTTTCGCAAGCCGGGCGACTGCACTACCAATTATGCTACCGAGACCATTAACAGACCGGCCGAATCTTTCTGGTATATTTTGCCCTATGAGCCAGGGTGATTTCATCAATGTTATAGGCATCCACCTCTAACACTCTTTTTGGTTTTCTTTAGAAAGATACTGCATGGAAAATGCTAAAAACAATAATAAAATATAATAATAGCTTTTTCATCTTAATCGGGAGTTAAATATTTGAAAAAATATTTCTTCCGAGTGTTAGAGGTGGATGCCTATAACATTGATGAAATCACCCTGGCTCATAGGGCAAAATATAGCAGATTTTATATTAATTTAAAGTCCATTAGTTATTTCGACATGAATTAAACTTGGATAATGTTTTTATGTGAGATTTTTCACTATCTACTTTTTTCTACAAATCCACAGATCACTGTCTAAGTTCTGTGTTCAAATCGGTACTACAGTAAAAAACGTTAGTGACTTTAGTAGAATGAGCACTTTTTAATTTCATTAATCCGTAGTTTCATTATCCGTAACTCTTTGCCACAGTAATGTAAGTACCTACTTGAATATTCTTTCGAATTTATAAAATAGCAAAAGTGAATAAACATTGACTTGAACGTCGGTGATCTAAACAAAGTTAACAATATTATAAAAATACATAAGTGTATTTATCCTTAAAAAAATATAATACCTATTATTTCATCAGGTGGCAAATATGTGCCATAACATGTGGCAAAATAAACCAGATAAACATGACTACCCACATTTGTGTCAATTTGTAATATGTTATTTGCAAGCGCCTTCTATAGTATTACTGGTATTACTGTGGTATTACTAGCAATGTTACCAAAATCATGCTCGTTGCCGTGACTACATGGGAACGATATCGTATTTGTACATTATTTACTATCAATTATTGTTTTTATTTTGTGCAATAAATGCAAAATCAAAATCATTATATTTTCACCAATCGTTGTGAACATAGGGCTCAATAAATTGAATGTTCGTGACAATCTCAACATTATAAGTAACTACCTGCCGAGTGATCTGTGGATTTGAAGAAAAAAGTAAATAAGGGAAATATCACAAAAAAACATTATCCAAGTTTAATTCATGTCGAAATAACTAATGGACTTTAAATTAGTATAAAATCTGCTAGTTTTCGTCCACAGGTGATTTCGGGATAGTCCGAAGTTGAAAAGGCCTGTCGTCGAAACACACAAATGCGAACCATTCTGTCGACGAAACGTCCTTAGGTGAAACATACTGTCGATGAATCTCTCAAAAACGAAACGTCCTACTGGTGATCCGTCCAATGGAGAAATGACTGTCGGTGAACGCTTGCAGATTCGAAATCAGCGCATTGCCATAACTTGACATGAATTATCAAACACTGGACCTGTGCGTAGTCCACGATATTAACGGTTTAATATTTGGTTTATACTATCAAATTCTCCTGAATTTGATAGTATAAATTCTCCTGAATTTGATAGTATAAACCAAATATTCCTTGAGATTCCCAAAAAGGTTACCTACTACTTACAAAAACATCCATTATACTCAAAATCCAATCTTTATACAACAGTCTTACGATGGTAATAAAGCCGCGTTCACACTTGATTGGAGAGGTCCGGACGGGCCGGCTCGCGCGCAGCGGTTCGGCACTAACCGACGAGTGATGACCGGATCACGGAGAGATCTGACCGACTGTCTCCTAATAGACTCTTTGTGAGATTGGTGAAAAATAAAGTCAATTCAAGTGGGAAGAATGTTGTGGCCGGATGTTGTCTTCAAAAATGAAGTGCGGAGGCAATAGAATTGAATGGCAGGCCAGAATAAGTGTTTTAGGTTAGGTGATAAGCTTGTGATGGATAAATTCTTCAAATTTCAAGCATTTACTGTTCCAAAATTCATTAAAATCCCAGCCAAAACCAACATTTATGTGACAAACGTTTGTACTTACAAATTTCTTAAGAAATAGAAAAATATTTATCCAGTTCACGGTCAGTACAAACAACTCTACATAACTTGGGATTAGTTGATCTCACTACAAATATCAAAATATTATTTGTAAATATCCCTAATATTAGTTGAAGAAATTACTGCCCATAAACTAAACCTATCAATTTAATAAAAAAAAACAAAATAAAAAGTGTCAAGACCATCCAACATACACAATCGTTCTAAACATGACACGTAAAAAGGCTAAAGTGAAACACGGCGTGACATTCGTCTAGCGCGGGGTCAGCGAGATAAGACGGGCTAAGTCCGAGATTGATTCTGGGATCAGCGGATAGCGCGCGGCGAGTGTGCAAGATCCTTTACTCACGACTCAGTGCGCGCTATGACCGACTCAGGATCCGACTGGCTTTCGGACACTCTTGAATCGGGATTTATTTTGCGCGATTTCGAATCGCTCGGTGGAATAATGGCGATCGGACGCAGTGGACTGTGTTTTGAATAAGTTGAGTTTAGTTTGCATTTGATCTCGAGAGATTTTCGTTCTGAGTAACGATTTCAGGAGTCATTTCTCATTAGCAAGACAATTGTTAAGATGAACGCGTCTTTTTATGTTGTAGAATTTGATTATCAAGAAGCAGATGCAGCGAGTCTAGTCACAAATCCCGGCAATTTTGAGATTTATTATTTATTTAAAAGATTAATTTATATAATCCATAACACCCGACAAATAGATTTTCCTGATTCTTCGAGCTGGTTTCAAATGCTGTTTAAAGTACTGGTTAGGCGCTTCTATAGTTCTTGAAAAATCTAAATGTACCAAATGGCCTGACATTAATTAAAACTGATTCATGGACAAACTTTAAGCATTTTTTTTCAATTTTATTCTAATTAACTAACTCCATTTGTAAAAGAACATGTTTGCAGAAAGTAACTGCTGAGTTTCTGGCTGTTTTTTCTCAGTACTGAATGACAGTCCGGCATCAGTGGTCGGCGGCACATGATTTTTGTGAACGGTGTATTTTTATTTTTATTCCAAAGATTTTATTATTATTTATTATTTGGATGTCTATTATTATTAATTAGTTAATGTGTAATCTTTTGTAAATCATTTTGACGATTTGAAAGTAGCAACTTGTATGAGGTCGTCTTGATTAAATAACTTTTTTATTTGATTTGATTACCTGGCTTACAGACTGTTTGACGTCAAGACGTATCGAACAAGGCCGCTCCACACTTAGTCCGCGGATCACGGCGCGATCTCGCGGAGCGAATTTGCCGCGAATTTAGCAACGAATCTACACTCGCAATGGTTCGCGGTATTTTCACAGTTGTGTTCGCAACGTTAAATGAAATGGACGTTGAAGTAGCTGTTGCTGCGTCCCTAACTTTATGCGCGTTAGCGTACTACAACTATGTAGATATTAAAAATAAACGCAAAATCCACAAAATGGGTTCCGCTTGGTAATATTTTAAAACTGTAACTCCAGCTCGTTTGTCCATGTTGCGCTCATTTTTTTTAACCAATTTCACAATGGCCGGTGCAGGTCCGATCACTCGAACGACTCCAACAATACTGACCGTGTCGCGGACTGCGAGTGTGGAGCCATGCACGTTCGCGTCGCGTTCGCTCTTCGCGCTCCCTTTGACGCGGGACCAAAAACCGACCAACATTGGGGAACAAAGCGCGAAACCGCGAAGAATATGCGAAACGGCTCTACACTTAGCGTTCGCGCCCGTTCGCAGCCATTGCGCGCGATCTTCGGGCTAAGTGTGGAACGGCCTTATGGAGGATCTCTCAGTGGAGGCCACTACGATGCCCTCGGTGACTTAAAGGATGTTTGCCGTCTAACGAGGTAATGTCGCTGTGTCGCTAGCGGTTTGGCCAAAACACGGGGACATTAACATTCTTATTGTATTACAACTGTTTGTATGGCCTATGTGTGTCCTATGTATACTGGGAATGTAGAAAAAAATATTAATAGTTCGTTAGCGTTAAGAATGCAGTGATTTTTCAATCCAATTCAGTTGCACACAAAAAAAACCAGATCCACACAACCTTTGCGTTCGAAAGTATGCGTTCGACTGGTCACTCTGGACTTTGCTTCGTTATTAGGAACGATTCGATTGGTTAGGGGACGTGCTAGATCGAAGGACAAGTATGAAATTACTGCATTCTTAACGCGAACAACAATACGTTTTTTATCTATTGTCCCACAGTACAAGCTTTGCTAAGTTTAGGGCTAGATGGCGCTGTGTAGAATATTGTCAAATGTTTTTTTATTTATTAATGTACTCGTATCCTCAATTAGACATGATTACGATTTATTTAACTATTCACATATTAGCTTGAAAAACTAAGATAACGCTAGTTTTATAATAGGCAAAGCGCGCACAAAAGCACTTAGGAGCAGACGATCGCCTAGTTAAGCTCTCGACTTCCTAGTGGTGTGGAAACCAGAAGTGCGACAATGGCGCAGGTTCCCAGGCCGTGTTAAAAATAACCACCGTCATTGCTAATTGCTCAACATTTAGTGAGACTGCTATCTCCTCGGGCTAATTAGGGAATTTCATAAGATTTCACTTTTAATGTTTTCTAATCAAATTGTAATAGTTCAGTGGGTTAGCAAAGAATCTAAGCCGACACGAATGCGTTAATACCTAATCATGATATGAGCCTTACTTGATACCTTACTTAAATCTTGATTAAAGATCAGTCTATTAATCAACAACTAAACAAAGAAGGAAATAACGCCAGAAGTAAAAAAAGCTAAGTGGCTTTGTTTTGCCTACTTATTGCAAATATAATTTAATAACAAAACTCGAGAACTACTCAGTAGCTCGGGTACATAATCTGTTTTTTTAAACTTAAAGACCCTACAAATAGTCGGTTCCAGGTATCAGGTGGGATTCGAACCTGTCTTTCGTGGCCTGACTGCTCTAAAACGAGCCAGTCAAATTCAAGCTTTTTAAAGAAAGTGTTACGTTTAAGAGGGAAAGAAACAATCAAATTGCTGAATATTAAAATCGATTGTATGATTTCTATTTTCAAGAGGTCCTGATTGAAATATGGAGTCTCGTTACTTACGTTCTCGTTACTCATTTCTCGTTACGACATGGTCAAAAGTATCGGCCTCAATACTCTACTCTATCTTAAACTCGAAATACCTATTCAACTCTACAATCTGACTGAGTGAAAGCTTGGAGTTGGTCTGAAAGATAAGCATCCTTTCAAATAGGAATAGCTTTCACTTTTAAGTCTACTTAGATAGCAAAGGACAGTAAATAGGTAGGTATCAGCTTAAGGGCTTACCTTTGGATTATTGTCTTTTCTTACTCCAATCATCCTATACACACCAATACCTACCAAACACTAAACGCTTAGCGTTATGGCGTCAAGTTATCATCCCTAAGCAAGTTACGCTAGTCGCAAGTACGGACAACTGAATACAAACCTATATTTAAGCACCATCAGTCTGAATTTAGTGCACAAATCAAACCGTTACGCCTCACCATTACTCACCAGCTGTACAAAGGAATCCACTCCGTGTCCAACATTCCGAAATACGGCGTTTACGGTCGTAATTTAGCGAGGTGCGAAGTTCCGTCACCAGGGGGGGTGGCATTCCGCCCGCAACGCCTAAGTGTAGTCGCGAATATTCCTCGCCATTACCGGCTATAAATCCACCAGACTGATGCCGCTTTTTGTTCCGCGACATTTTTTCCCGCGCTAGCCGCGCATATATCACCAGCCGTACCCCGTGACTTATGCGTCTGTCGCGAAAGCCTTCGCACGAATACTCGCACCGCCGCAACCGACCGCTCAACAAATACCAACAATCAATCTTTGTTCAATAAAAACTCCTAAGGAAACATCGCAAAACCAATCCGGCGGAAAACGAAATCTAGCAACTCAAAAAGAGCAATCGCAAACATTAATTGTTCGGTGCAACAATGTGCCACCCTTGAAATCCGGACGGAGTTTAACCGCATATAAAACCAGCTTATTAACTAAGGTCTATCGTCGGCCGGGGAGCGTTTTATAGACACTTTTATCCGATGTCCATTCTTCTGAAATGCGATTAAAATTGAATAGGTCCATATGTCGGCGGCAGCGGCCCCGTTGCGTCACAATCACACGGCCGGCTGCATTTTCAATTTGCCGCGAGATAAGCGTGACTTTTGGACGACTTTTTCTGCAGAATGGCGGAATTGATCCTGTGACTTATGACGGGACGCTGCAAGACGTAATTGAATGGTCAATCGATTTACCTTCTGGACGAGGGACACTACTATCTTCTCCCACCAGCTTTCCATCACGAGGTCATTAAATAACAACTAGTTTGTAATATCAATATTGATAATTTATTCACAATTTCATTTAAAATACACAACTTCACAATGTTTTGTTTTAAAAACTAAAAATTTTAGGTACGGGATATCGTATAGGCTGCTTTTGTAGTGATCGCTAATTTACATTTTATTTTGATAGTCTTATAATGATTCTTTCATTTATTTTCTACAACGCTCATTTACATGTCATATGTACATTTTGGGTGCCGAGATCTTGTTTGTGAATAGAAATAGCTTAATTTAGAAAACGTATGCTTATTACAATATTTTACTTGTTCACAAACAAAATCTCGTAATACAATTTATGGCCGCTCGATATCTTAATTTTACAACGGTAAATAATACAAATTTTGAATGATGTGATATCTATAAACCAACCTTTAAGTTAAACCAATACAGGGCCTTTTGCAACGATAAATAGGAAAAATAGTTATTTCTCGATATCCTCAACATCAGTTCTGCATAATGTAACTATTTAAAACAGCTATTTATTTACAATTCGCATGTTTTTATAACTATTACATAAATTACTATTGCATTTCATTCAATATCATCTACACAATTAAATGTACAAAAGAAAAAATATATCTGGGAATAATTTCTCTGAACACATCACAATTCCTATAGCGAACCGAAACGTTCAAAAAATTAAATAAAAAAGAGAAACAATTTATACAGGAACGGATTATAACTTAATAAGATATGTACAAAATACACAAATTGTTTTTGAACTATACTTATGCATCGTATTACCGACATTATAATAACTATAATATAATACTGTACAATTTCGCTAGTTACTTCTTCATGTAAAACACTCTTAAATTAATACTTAAAGGAAACTGATCACGGAATATCAAAGTCTTTCTTGGGAAACGCTGGGTCGTGTAAAGTTCACGTTCAATTAGGGATATGTTCAAAAATGTTCTTGATCAAAGAGTTCTTGTTCGAACAGTTCATGTTTGTAAAGTTCAATTCTGTCAGTGTTGATAAAAACGTAGAAACATCAATTCTGTTGGACAGTCTTATGTTTGTGTGATGCGTTAGTGTCAGTGCGAGGGGGCTCCCGCGCCGCCTCTGGTCGGGGCGCGCGGGCAGGATCACTTGGTGCGTGGCTCGTCCAGCTGGGGGCGTTGTCTGGTTGACTTATCACGTATACTCACTCCTCCAGCCAGTCTGTGAAGAAAGGACTAAGTTAGATCTGGTTTTCAGGTTTTCCGTGAACATTACTCACTCCATCTTTTTGTCATCGGAGAATTCTAAAAGTTACGTTTGTTTATGGGCTTTTTTTATTCGTCTGGTTTTTAACAAATACAGAGGCGGTTTATAATAGTATTATAATGTTGGATAAAAAATTAACTGTAAGTTATTTGTCTAAAGTAATAGGAAGTTGAAAATTCAAACTTGAACCCGATTTGGATCCTAGATTCGTTTTAATAATAATTTGGTACTTACCATAGAGTTTAGTTGCGCAAGGTGATGGTGGTGGTAAGGGTTGTGGGAGGCCGGTGGAGGGGCGAAGCCCTGGTGGGGCGCCCCGTACCAGTGCGACATGTGCGCGGCCGCCGGGTGGACCAGACCCACTTGGTGTTGACCTGGGAGACAAAAAAAAAGGGTTATTTATTTATTTTTAGTGCACAGAAATGAATGGTACAACAGCCGGATCGAATAATGCCAAAGCATTACGTTAACGTCAACTTTAAGGCCAAAAAGTACAGTAGGCGATGCAAGTACCTAAGAATGAATTGCTATACTTTTCGATATTATACAAATCCCTTTAAGATGAGTTTGACCGGCACAGTAGTAACTTTATTACTATACTTGGCGACCCCAAATCTAAACCTCACGGCTGCTTTTCATTAGGAAGAATGTGACCATCTTGAAAGGCAGAACAAAATAGGAAGGTACTCTCCTGAGGTAGGTAGGTAAAGGGGCTCCTTATTTAGTCAGCACGAGTAGGACAGCAGTCGCTAGGTTAAACATTAAATATAAATATATAATAAATATCCTTGGACATTATTCCACATAGCGCCATCTAGTCCCAAGTGGGCTAATTATAGTCCGTTATTATGGATACTAGACAACGGATAAACATACTTAAATACTTTTTCTTTTGTAAATACATACTTAATATACATAGGAAACACCCAGACCAATACAAACAGACATGTTCATGCACACAAATGTTTGTACTGTGCGGGGATCGAACCCGCGACCCTTGGTGTAGTAGCCGACTTCTCAACAATTACACCAAGACGGTCGATTACACATTGATTCAAAGGTACAAAATAATATTTGTACACTCACCGAAGTCCATAGCGGAAGGGAAGGCCGACCCCCCGAAGCCTTTAGTGGCGTCTCCCAGAGGCTTGATCATGTCTCCCATGACGCCCCCGAGGGCGAGGGCACAGGCTCCGCCTCCCCCCATGCCCATGCCGCCCTTCTTCTTCTTGCTTTTGCTGCTGAGCTTGCGATTCCGGGTCTGGATGCCTTCCTTCTTCATTGTTAGTGGCCGGTTTACCTGTTGGCAAAGAAAATTAGAGTTTAGAGTTTGTGTATTAGAAATACAAAAGCTGTTGGTTCATCAAAAATCAAAGGTTTTGAGAATCTCACGCTTATAAAGTTTTTCACTGTAGTTAAACATTTCAACCTAGTTCATGCAAACTTTATATTGAAATATGTTTGGAGCTGAATCGTTTTCAGGGTGGTTCTCAAGGGCGTACCCAGGATTTCAGCTAGGGGGGGGGGGGGGGGGGGCAGCTCATACCTGTTTCGTTTTTCGTAGAGAGATAATACGTTTTTAATTCCCACTTGTAAGGAAAATTGACTTCTAGGGGGGGGCAGCTGCCCCCCCCTGCTCCTACCTGGGTACGCCCTTGGTGGTTCTCAGCCCCAAAAAAAAATAAAGAGCATGAAAATTGACTGGAATTCCAGTGAACTATAATCATATCATTATGATCAGCTTTGTAATTTGCTATAGCTACAGTTCTAATACTAGTGTTTTAAAAATTAACAATAGAGGTAACTTAATTTATTCTTGTCGCTTCCATAACAACTCAAAACAACAATGTTGTCAAATTACATTTCCTAATTGAGCCGTCACAACATTCTACATGCGGTAAATAATCGTAATTGTCGTGTTGAATCACACGACTTTTGCCAGTACTCATATCCCATTTTATTACTCCTACATGACATTTAGCGGTTAGAAAAAAGGCACCGCGGCACTAATTTAGAATGCTAAATAGCTGTATAAAGGCTGCCGAACCATAAACTGGTCGACAATAGTCGTGTGCGAATATTCGCCGTTTGGTACGATGCCGGTGTGAAACGCGGACTGAATCCTAATTGTTGCACATGCACTTAGTGCGTTTGGTGGGAATCGAAGGTGACGTATCGAGGTTAAGGGCCTCGGTCGCGCTTTTATTGTTTTTCTACGTAATTGTCGTTATGCTGTCCTTGGATGATATAGCCTGCGGATGGGCAGTACCTGATTGAATGCAGGTGACCGGAAGAATATTTAACTTCGAACATTTGCTGACCCTAGAAGCAACGTCTTTGAGAACAACCACTTAAGTCAGTTTTTGCAGCTTAGAGCAGAGCCGAGCCAACTTATGCTTTTATTTAAAGTAACGATTGTCTTGGACTTCGACTTTACACAACCTGATCGCAAACTAAGTAAAACTTGTAAAAATAACAGTTCATGAAGTCAGATAATAAAAACACACTGGTATAGTTTCTAGTCCCTCCACAACAAAAGCTTAAAATATAATTGTCCCTGATTCAGAACAAACTTGGTGGATCGTTCTTTAGTTTGGTTTCCCATCAACATGTCACTTTTGATCTTGGTTGCAATTTTTGACTCTGGTTTGAAAATATCTGACGCTGTAAAAATCATTCGACGAACAACACAGGGTAGAAAATTTCATTCACAAATTCCTAGGCAAACCATTTCAGGCTGCAGTGCTTTTTGAAGAGTTTTTAGATATACATCAGAGAGTAAAAGAATGACATTACTTCTCAATAGCAGTTTTCACAAAATGCCCGGGTCAGCCATCTCAGGATGCAGTGCTTTTGGAAGAGATACATGCATCAGAGAGTAGAAGAATGGCATTGCTTCTCAATAACAGTTTTCACAAAATTCACGGGTCAGCCATCTTAGGATGCAGTGCTTTTGGAAGAAATACATGCATCAGAACTCTCTGATTTACTATTATTAAGAAGAATGGCATTGCTTCTCGATTGCAGTTTTCCTAAAATGCCCGGGTCAGCCATCTCAGCCGGTGCAGTTCCGCGAAGGATGCGTCACGGCGGACGGCGCAGGCGCACACAATGCGTTATTCATCGCCTTCCTCGGAACCGGCGCATGTGGCTGTGCGCATGACCCGCTTCTGACACTTTTTGGAGATTTGCTAGTGCAATAAGTGGCAGAGCTTTCTAATTTTGTAATGAAGAAGCTTGCCAAGTTGATCGCTGTTTGAAAATTATAGAATTACAATTGACATTTTGCAGGCATAGGACATCTTTAACTTTATAAACGGCTACGCTGGGCTGGATTGAAGGACAGCTTAGTTTTTGAAGTAAGTAAGAATTGTTGATCAGGCATCAAAGTATAGTTGTGGACGACCTATGCCTGGTGCATTACTCGAATTAGAATGTTGATAATTCTCCATGATAAATATTCAATTGAAAGCAATATCTTATAGTCAATGTTCCCAAAAATGGGAGCAAAAGTGAAATCACTTTAATAAACAAACTTGTGCGTGCTACAGAAGTCAGCACTGTTATAAATAACCGTAATTGAACCCTTCATCAAACGCAGCACAAGATTTCCTCTCAGAAGTACAAGTCTGTGCCAATTGTCCCCTAATGCGTTACCAGGAATCGCCTACACGCAACGCATACCACGCCGTCGCCCTGCCAATTTAACCAATATAAAATGCATTAACTGCACTACAGAGCACATGTCCGCAGATTTAGCTGCAGTCAAATTGGGTCATTGCGAAGACAAGCGGGGGCAGCGAGGTACACTTATCGCCCCAGTGGCGCCAGGTGCATTGTTACTGGAACAGGTCGTTACGTCTAGGAGGAGTCTCCCTTCAGTCGGATAGCTAGACCATCGGCTAACAGCCAGAGGTTCTTGAATGCTGAGTACGATTCCATAGGCGTTCACTCTAAGTAGATAACCGTACTTGTAGTGCGCAAAGAACGATGGTGATGGTAAGGGAATGAGGTTAGCAAGCGATAACCCCTGAGTTGGGCCTCACTCCTAGCTTAAAAGATGTTTGCTTGAAATGTTTGACAAATGTATTTCAATGTAATGCGATATGGAATGAAACTAGTCCAATTTGTACGACAGACTCGTTACTTACGTCTAATTTATTGTAAGCGTGATTTAATTGCAGCTAGCGACATCTTTTGATGCCATCAGCGTGCTATATTTCTAAGAGATTATTCGTGAAATATTTTACCTCTAATTAAGACTTGAATACTGCTTGAATGTTTATTCCTATTCTCGTTAACTTTAAACGATTTTACTAAGAAATCTGGTTATCATAGTAATTTTAAATCATATTACAGCTAACGGAAATGTCTTAATTCCTGACTTGCACGAAACTTTCGATTATAATCTTGCGCAAATGCATGCAAAAGCATAATACCTTATAAGTGCAACGCCATAACTGGAGTGAAGGTGGTTTCAAAATTTTAGCAAAATCAAACGTTTTTTTGTAATATTCTTAACCTTTATCTTATGCCTGTTTCCTCGAGTTATTCTAAGATAATGCTGAGCATTATCTAATATCTTTGATTTTGCTAAAATTTTGAAACCTTTTAAAAGAAAAATCTGTCTTTTTTTTAACGTCCTTACGATTGTACAATAATGCTACCACAATGAATTTCTTTATACAATCTGAAAGGGCAGATATAGCAGTTTCTGTGTCCTAAAAATTTCTACGTTGGTATCAATATTTTAATTTTTACAGCCTCCCCAATAGCTATACTTTGTATGAAAATGCTTGAGATATCCCTAGACACTTTTGATGTGTGTATTTAGGAAGGTTTGTGTCACCTGACGTGCTAGTCTGTACTGCACGTACATAGCCTGACATAAGATAGGCGTTATTTGCAGGATTGCAATAAACCGAGCTAATTACTTATGCTTCTTTGCACTCCGCTACTGCCTCTCTCTCTTTCTCTCTGTTGACAAGTCATTAAAGTTGGCACTAGAAACTGGCTAAGGTAAATGAGAAAAGAAGGAATTCGTAGAAGAACTGAAATCACCAAAGTAGCCCAGTAGTAGAGTTTTTTAGGGCAAATAGCGCAAGGAAATGACAAGTTCAGGCACAACAATAATTCGCTTGTATCAGACTGACACGATGATACGACAAGGTAGACATTTTAGTGAACGTAGCCTACTCAAAACCAGCTCTTTTCTGGAATCTTTGATGAAGGATGTGTTCACTAATGAACGTCTTAAAGTTTAGAATATAAGAGATGCATGATATTCCGAAACATTCATTTAAATAAATCGCTAACAACGTACCACATATGAACGTTAAAGGTAATCGCAACTAAAGGCTTATTAGATGTCGTTCATGAAGGGGCTTCATGCGCAACAAAGACGGATTCCTTCAGATCTCGCTAAATATGGACAAAACTACCCGCAATCTAAAACTCACGACATGCCATTAAGTAAGAGTGAAAGGTCCTAAACTCACTTAGCGTCATGTACTCGCAACTAACCAAACCTTATCATTGAAACTTTAAGCCATAACAACGAACAGTCATAATTATGTACAGAATTACAGCACTTGTATGGCAATGAATTCACTTCCAACTTCCATATATGCCCTTCGCATGCAACATTCCAGTTTTGTGCTGAGCTTTGGATGTTCGTGTGGAATTTGTGCTTTAAGTTTGTACTAATAAGGTTGAAGATGTTAGGTGATCTAGTGTAAGTAGAACGAAACAAGGAGGAGGCACGTTACATAAAGCAGTGTTATTGCCGGCTTGTAAAACCCGTAAGTTTAGCGCTGCAGGCATTTGTGTTCAGGGTGCGATTCACAGAACTAGGTATTTTTCTAAAAAATCTGCAATTTTGCCAATTATCATATTTGCGGCTTGTTATGATTGTTTAAGTCAATAGTAGTTAGGCTCGGTCTAGACTTTTATGTTCGGATTTGAAATTGCCAGTAATTTTGTTCCGGAATTTTAAACTTTTTCGCTAGTAGAATGACTTAACGCCAGTTGTATTTATTTTCAGAAATACGTAACAGTTACTTGTCGTTTAGGATGTTTCTCAAAATTCGGTTGAAAATTCTAGGGTCACTATTTCATCTCATAAAATTTTCCCAAAGAGTTAATCAAACCTGCAACCAAAGTGTTCTTGGTTCATGCAGAGATTAAAATAGCCCCAACATATATATTGTATACAGGTATCTTTAGTTAGGTAAGGTGTCATGCCTGCCCCCCATACTAGAAGGGTTAGGTAGCGTGCGAGGGTCGCATTACCTGCCTGCACCCTCTAGGATGCTATGAACTGCACCGAACACTAACTTTGAAACCTAGACTTGTTTATAACTGGGTTTTCCTTATTAAATGCCTGCACATGTACCTCACATTGGGAAATCTACGTACCTACCTAAGTGGTTCCAGAGTTTGAGCTGAAATATGGAAGCAGAAAATAACTCGAGTTGTTAAACTAAGTTTGTAGACTAACTTCTAGTAACTTAGCATTTGTGATTAAGAGAGAATTCTTACGAAAACTATAGTATTTGTATCCACCTTAGTGTTTTGAAAACTTAACAGTTTTCAAATGACATCAAAAACCATGGCACAAAACATTTCAGTTTATGTTGCTCCATTATGCTCACATACTCACGCTACGTGCATTCAGCTCGTAGGTACACCGAGACTAATTAAGGCGTAAATTTTACGTGTTCATTAACATCATGATTGTTTACACTGCCTACTCAGTTCGTGCTCTGCGGTTGTGACACCGAAGCGGAGCAGCAAGGGTAGAGCAACAGCAAAAAACGCGTCGCGATGCATTTATGCGTGCGAATAATTGTGTTACGTTTCTAGAACGGAGAGTGCACAAGTTATTACGCTATCAACTGCATCTGGCCACAATACTAACATACCCATAAAACCGCTCAAATGGGAAAATAACAGGCTCGCTCCACAATGCTATAGAAAATGTTCCACACGGCTCCCGCAGACAATTTTTCCATCTAGAAAGCTTTATGCGAATAAATTAATTGTATGAAAAACAACGCTTTTACAACTCATAAAAATGGTATAACTGGTTGAATAGACTGATTTGCCTTTTAATTAACAGTGTCAGACTTAATTTAGTGCACCCATAAAAGACACAAAGGACTACTGTAACTTAATTGCACACTACGTGGCGTCTAAATGTATTTCGCTAGATTCTCAATAAATTAATTACGTATTGTTCATACTCGCACGCATTTCTCATGTCAACGTCAAAGATTTACAGCAGAGGAATTAACTATTTTTCCTGTTCTAGATATTTATTTAATGTAATGTATATTTAAAATAATGTTTTTAAATTCTGTTAGTAAATCTAAAGTACCATAAAGAAATAGCAATTAGATCCATTCATTAACTAGAAATTATCCCTGCAGGGTATTATCCTATAACGCTCAGGCCCAGTAATCCCTCAATTCAAGATAGCATCATGCTAAGCAATTTCGGTGCACCAGCGCAATTAAGATGGTCTCATGTCACAGCTTAATTACCAAGCCAATTATGCGGCAAAAACATCACTTCACTCAGCGAGCAAAAAGTCTAAACGGTCCTATTTGAAACAGATAGCTGTATAATAGCTGTATTATTGCCACTTTTTTACCGTCAGCCGTAATGAGCCGCCGTCAATATTTGACTAAATAAGTAATGTAATTTGCAGACTAAGTAATCTAAGGCATATATTCACATGTTAATTTTAATTGCTCACTTTTATAGCTAAGTGAGTGAACGCTTCTGTTCGAATGATGTGAAAACGCATAATGTAACTACGCCTAATGAAGCTTGAAATAGAACATGTTAATGTCTCTCTTCCTTTGAAGGATAAGAAGAAAAACTTGAATTTCAATGTGAAGATTTTGCATGTCTATGATTTCCAGTCTATGATCACTGTGCCCATTGAAAATAGCAATTACTTAGTCATTAATACAAAATAAGTTTCCTTGAAGCCTAACAACTTAACAAGTTATTTAAAAAATAAATCACAATTTTAGCTCAACCGATCACTGGTCATTGTACAAAACTGGCATAACACGAAAATGATGTTGCCGTCCCATAAATATAAACAAAATCTACCAAGACTTCGCCAAAATATTATGCTTCAAATGTAAACCTTACCGTGACAATATTTTGTAGTGGTGTTCTTCTTTTTTAAACACTATTAAGCCAGTCCTTTTCTTGTTTCAACACCGTATTGATTTCAGAGCATTTATTTATTATTTCTGCCTGGAGGCAGCCTACTGCAGCTCATTACCAGCGATATAAAACTTGGACGTGTTTTTGGTTACCTTGAAAATACCACAGAGTTCGTGTCACTTTATGTCAATGCACTAAGAGACATTTTTCAACTTACATGTTACGGTCAACGTGTGTCTTTTTGTACAACACACAAATGATGCTGCAAACAATTGCGGCTAGAACTGCCAAGTTGACACCTCTTGTATTAGAGTATTACGTTAAGTTAAGCTAAAAAAGCGTTATCAAAGAGTGCAATTACAAAACAAACTAATTATAATCATCCAAAAATAGCAACAACGAGTAGTATTCTCAGTCAAGGTTTGCTTTCACGTTGATTATAATGAAAGACTATTTTTACGACGGTTTTTAATGAACAGCGGAATTTATTTCGTATCAATATAACGCAGTGGTGCATCGCATACAATATTATATGGCTCACCTTGCAGCGAAAGTATTAACAATTAGTCAGACCAACGTTCCGTGTGAGCCGTTGGTTTAACCGGCCGCCGTACAATGTTTCATCAAATATTTTCACTGTTTGAATTATTGTCATACTAAAGTTACCATATGAGACTGACATCCTGTTTAATTACAAAAACTCCACTAAAATACGAAATAAATTGTAGTGGATTAATCAAATTTGAGGCAAGGTGAGGTGATTCTAGGGTGCCACCCATGGCGTAGTAACACCAGCGGATCGCCAGCATTATGTACGCAAGGATGGGTGACCCTACCGAAATTTCGTGATGTATTTGTCTGGCTTCTCCGTGCTTTGGAAGGCACGTTCATCAGTTAGTCCCAGCTGAGGTCGCAGGATGTCTTTAAACCTAGTAGGAGGCCTTACACCCCTTCAACAATCCCCACTGAGCCCGCGTGTTAAATGGATCATACCATCTCAACTACCACGTGCGTTTTTTAAATTTGAGCTAAACATGCAGACATCTCCATTTGTCCAATTTATCCTGAATGGGCATATACGACTCGGACGATTGCCGCGACCGCTAACAACGCGGAACTAATTCACCACCGTCATTCCAAGACAGCTTCTTCTAAAGCATTTCAGGGTTGACAGAAGAAACAAAACCCGGCGAGAAATATTGGCCATCGGCAATCATCGCCTTTCCAAATACAAACGAACGAGTTATTTTGTCAATCAATTCATCCAACTTAACGTTGATCAGACTTTGAATGCATAACTAAGTACTTTTATTGTTCTTTTGTCAAACAAACGTCCTAAGATGTCCTTTATTCATAAAAACTAAAGCATCGTACCAGTGGTTGAAGCAATTGACGTGCCCTGTCACTTACTCGCAAAGAACGGCAGAGATAAGACTTTAAGAGACAAATGTAACAGTAGCTTATGTGATGATGTAAGGCTGTTTGAGTTTTTTATAATTATGGGGATTAGTCAAAACCAAAACCTTGACTTGAGTCGAAATAAGCCAATTGCTGTTGTTAAACTGGGCAGAAAACCTTGATCGGAAGTTTGAATGCAAATGTTGAATTTTAAATTCAATTGTCTGTCGTTGCATTTTCAATTTAAATTGAAATTGAATTGTTTGAAAGTAAACTTGAAATGTGCTAACCCTAAACATTGATCACCGACGACGTATTTTTGACTTTCGTCGCGACGACTTTTTATTCCGACTTTTTTACGTGTGGCTCCATCAACCCCTTTAGTGATAGTCTGTTGGATTTCATTCAAGCATTAAACTATGAAGACGTCATTTTTGGAACACACGTGCATCTGCCGGATAAGATTTCTTTTCCTAACATAACATATTTTAGTTCTTTAGCCGAGTACTAACACTTACTTAATAACTAGGTATTGAAAATGACGTAAGCATCTTTCCTCATTTGGCGTCTTTAGATATGAGGTCGCTTATAATTTAATTCCGGATGACATAAAAGAGCTTCCTATAAAGAAATTTAAACGGACCATTTTCCAAATTCTAGTCAAATATTGCTTTTATGGCACCAATGAGTTCATCCAATTTTGCAGGCAAAAAGCAAACCTGTTCCAGCGGCATGTGACATGACTGTAGTATTGACATTTATAGTGACATCTCAATTTTAATTAATTTTATTACAATGTATTTTAATTTTTTATTATTTTGTATGTATTATAATCTGTTTTATTTGTAATCATGTAAATATTTTTTTCTCGTTTGTTGTATTTTGTTTATTATTGTAGCGAAATTGAATTTATTGACAATTGTTATTAATATCTATTAATTAATTTTATGTTCACTTGTTGTAAATTAAAGCATGACGAACAAAAATTTGCATATCGACAACTCGGTAAAACATGTGGACCAATATTTTACGTTGAAAACCTTGATTGTACCATGTTTTCTGCAAATAAATATTCATTTCATTTCATTTCTTAAATTGGCGAAAGACCAGCTTGCGGATGTTTTCTTAAGAGGTCAACCACCATCGCGTGAAACAACAATGGCAGCAAAATCTTGGAAACCACAGCATCAGAATATAAGCGCAACTAATTCGTGATTAGTAACCAATAAAATTTTCATAAGACGAAAGATTTTTCTAGTTGAATCCAATTTGGCCAATGGGATCCAATCGATGGGCTAAATCTTCCCTTACTCTTTACCATGCCTGTCAGTCTTGGGTCTGTTCATGCCAGTCATTCGCAAAGGCATCAAACTCGTCGTGCCACCTGGTGGTCTGCCTGGTCACTGCTGCTTCGGTGGGTTCTGTACTTGGCTGTTGTCCTTGCCAACAAACTGTCTGGCGTTCTGCAGACATGTCCAGCCCAATCTCCCCCTAAGTCTGGCCGCAGCATCTGCATTAGCTGCCTTGATTTTGAAGCGTAGATCTGAGTTAGTGATGTTATCAATTTCTCTTACTCTAACTAAATACCTCTTCAAAACGTTTGTATATGTTGTCTAATTATAAACTTCAAATATGGGTCAATACCATCTCGGTTCCCGGTACCCGCGTGTGGCCTGCGCGCGTCGCGCCCAATTGCGCAGACGCAGTATATTTGCCCGCCACGCCACATCAGTGCGGGACCGCTGCGGCTTTAATTGCAACTTTCGACACTCAGCTGATTTGTGGCTGATGCTTTTGAGCCTTTTGCCGCTTAGAAAGTTTCGCTTCTTGCAGATGGGATGGTAGTAGGAGAAATTCAGAATTCAGGCTGGTGCAGGAATTTATTTTTAAGTAAATCTGCTGATGAAAGTGTTATATTCCATTGAACATTTTGACAGTTTGAGGTGGACTAATCAGCTTTTGTCCATATCTATTTCGCTTCACAAATTGTAAAATGTAAATACCTTGCGTAGTTTTTATAATTTTATCAACTCTTGTTTGACCCGAATTACTAATAGCTAAATTGACATTAAATATGTGTAACGGTGATATCAAACTGTGTGTGGTATTTGAAGTAGGTATCTAGAATAATTTTGTATGTACTGACTTATTTGAATACACAAATTATTTCAAACGAACCAATTTTTATGCAGTACCCAAACCTTAAAATACCAAACCAACTCCAAAACATCGCAACGTTTTGCAATTTCTAATATCAAAAGTCGTATCTTTTAATAATAACTAATTAAGAATAACCAAAACTAGAAAGTGTGCTGTTAAATATAAGAAGGTGCAATAGGAAAAATGTTATAATTAGTGATGCACTCAGTGGTATGTTGATAAAATATCGAGTTTGTTTGATGTGCGCGCGTGATTAAAATAAATACTCGAGGCAGTAGCGGCCGCCCGCGGACAGCTGCTTCTCGGGGGGATAATTGAAACGACGATTTATACACCCGCCAAATTTATCGATACACTCGATTTATATTGCGAACGCAGCTTTTTTAACTCTTGCATTAACGCAACATTTTTCTTAATCAGTCTAGTATCTTTAGGAACTTGTTACAGATTGTAATTAATGATTGGTTTATTTGTCTGATGATTTTTAGTTGTACAGTAAGTAAGTCTTATTTTACTTTAGATTTTTAAGATCGATATCGGTATATTCGTAAAAAATAACAAAGTAACTTTTGTTGAATGCTTGTGTAACGAAAAAAGGGGGTTTCTTTTATATCTGCATCTTTTAATTGGCGATAATAATTGGAAAATGAGATGATCAATACTAAGACGTAATTAAAACTTCATTACTCAATTATCATTTCAATGGGTTATCGATGAAGTGCAATTTAACAATACAAATAGATCTTATTTCTTTCCCATGTGTCTGATAGTTTAATGTAGCTATTACTTTTAATTTTAATGTTCATTTTTTAAAAAGATCTTAACAAAATTTTCACTTACGAGTACATCCAAACTCTGTAGCTTTAAATATTTGTAATGAAGATGGTATATGTGGCAGGACCTCTCCAAGTTCACATCTCAAAAACAATTATGGAAAACAATAAATTTGAGCGTTTCGCGCCTGTGGCGTGGTGCTGGTCCAATTAGGCCGGCCGCGCAGCACTAAATCTCGTGTGGCTACTACACTACACTAATTCATACGCGCCCGCCACCGCGGGTAACTGTCCTCTCGACACACAGTTTAACAGCTTCTCGATCATCGATTACTTTGCGCGACCAACACTATTTCCCTTTTGACATTTTTGCGAATCAAATGTGTCGTTGTGTCTCTGAGTATTTTTTTTTTCTTAACTTTGACGTGGAAAATAACTGTTTAATAAAAGATTCTCATGTTCATGTATTGTCATTGTAGTTTTTAATTCTCATTCTGCTTGTAAATATTAAATCTGTTCATTTTATTTGGTTTTTATTATTTCGGTCTATAAAGCAAATCACCATAGTTAATTGTTCGTTTATAATATTGCCGGTAATTATATTTTGTAAACGTCCATTTCGTGTACGGTAATACAACGGGAACAATAAATTTAATAATGAAATAAAACAAACGGACTGTGTAATTATTAAGCTTGTGTTGCATTATTATATAGCCTTGCAAGCGGTTAGTGTGTGCACCTTTCCTCCGATGTGTATGGGTATTTCATTTCGGAATAAATGTTTTGATATCCCATCCTTATTCCCAAAAACAACTTTAAACCGTAGTAAGTCATAATAATGTGAGTCGGAATGACACAAAGTTTTGAGTTTGTTAATTACAAAACTGTCTTTAATCGCTCTGGAGTAAGTTCGTGATACTGCTGGTAACAGCACAGAGAATATCCATTATTTGCATTATAGACCTTTTTTCCATAAACATCTCATGAAAAATACCTAACTGCTATTCCCAAATAATAATCTAGACTGTGGAATTCATAAATTTTGCATAATATGCTACAAAGAAAATTAAAAACAAAAATTTGTTACATGTATAACTATAGGTGTAACATGTATCTCTGCACTTTAGTTGTAAGTGTGCTTTCCGCCGATATTCGTCATCAGAAATAAAAAAGCAAGAACCGAAGACAGTGGTTATCGACTAAGTATAATCATTTGTCTTTTTCGTCGGGGCCGAGTTGTAAAAGCCGCCTGCGAGCCGCGCGTGCGCAGGGCACCTGCTCCTAAGCCCCAGTAATTATTCCACTACTTATTATATGATTATAAGACTTTTTTGGTGCTTTCAATCAAATTACACCTTGCCCCGGCCACTTTGTACGAGTGAGATGTCATAAAGTTTTTTTTCCATTTCGACCGAGGGTGCGTGGCAACGGTGTAAAACGGAATTTTATCAATTATTTTTGCCTCGCATTATAATAATTTTAAACATTTCTTTTATAATACACAATTTTTGGAGGAGATAAATGACCACGAACACACCTTTAGACCGTACAGTAGGGCAGAGTTGTATAATTAGCTTTATCGTGGTGTCGCACCCCCTGCTATCGACAAAATATATTTAAAATTTTGTGCCCCAACGAAAGAAAAACTATGTGCAAAAGCCTACTTCAGTTCTATTAAGCATCACGTATTTTGAAACTAAATTTAACTTAAACAGGGCAATAAATACCGTGAGTACCTAAAATTAGAATTTATCATGGGGATAGTCTATAAGTGCTTCATTAACATAATTTGCATTGTAAAAAAGGGTACAAAAGGATTAGTTTATTATCTTTTGTTAATTCTTAGAAGCGTTAAGCGTTGTTGCAAACATTCTCAACATTGCTGAACAACAAAAAGAACAAAGACGTATTTGAATCATACATCTTTTAAATTCACATACGTCTTTTTTCTCTACCTATATACCTACGCAAACTCGAAAAACGACGGCGCTATTTGCGTACTAACTGTCACAAGATCGCCTAAATGATAACGTTGCGTTTTCTAAATCTGAATTTGTGTAAGTCTCAGTTTTGCGCTCATGCGCATCGATGGTATGATAAGAGGACGTAAATAAATAATTAGACGGGCTAGAGGAAGTGGAGGGGATAGTTTTGAGATGTAATCTCGCAACCGCGCTTTGTGTCAAACGTCAGATGGTTATCTAGGAGATGTTTACAGATGTACGAGGGTACGAGCGGGCGCAATCAACCGCGCAACGCTAATGCTTCTGACACACTGTCAGTTAATTACTTGCTTTTGTCTTGGACAACTATGTTAATAGATGAACGGTGACAATATTTTTTAAGGGCTTGTGACTTCGATCGTTATGTTTTTCATTTTTATTGTAATTTTATAAAAATATAAAGGACGTTAACAATTTAATTAAATGAAAAAATAAATGAACTTTCGGAAGGTAAGACCAGATAACAATATCAAACGCTTCAATATCAAATCTGCATCCAATTCCTTTTCCTCCACCTCGTACATCCAGCCAGCACATAAATATAAAAAAATGAAACTATATCCTATTTTGTTCTCAAAGTAAGAATTTATCATGTGTTATGAAAACTAACAACAAACGAACATAGGCTACTATGGTTGTCTTAATGAATGCCTTTATACTGTAATTTGAAAGTCTTGAATTATTTATACAATGAATGAAAGTAAACACTTTTTTAAATACTCGTTAATTTTGCAGATGCTTCGATTCCAAAACTAAATTCAAATCGAAAACACCCCAGGTAAAAAAGTATTTATTTTTAAACTAGCAGCCGAAGCAGCTAGGGAATGCGAGTTCATTTGGTTGCCCGTAGATCACGCTAGATGGCGCCGATAGCGTGGCGCTGCGCCAGATCAGCGATCATCGCGGTCCCGATGTCTCACCGCCTAATTACTGTATTTGCCGTTGCTAAGCTAAGTATGTAAAGTTTCTAATCTGTTTTTTTGTAAAATAGTTAAGAAGTGCTTATATTTATCGTCAGTCTAAATTCTAACAGAAAAATATATTTTTTTAAACTAATATACGTATTCCACAGAGACGGTTAGGAACAAAACTAATTGATGGATTACCATATTTTATTCAATAATATAACATAGTTAGAAACACATACCCAACCAATGTTTAATTTAGAATGCTGGCAATATTACAAAATAAATAAAGGTAGGCCTTTCATAAGAATAGTGTTTTGAACTACGAACACCTCTGTACATTGAGTTACCCGCTTTGGATAATGAGACAAATAAATTAACGATACAGCTACCAACAGCACATAAGAAAGAAGCATCATCTTTAACTAAAGCCAATTCAAACGCATCTTTCATGATATACAAATATCAACCTAATTTAAACGGAAGCTAACGTAACCAAAGGCCCTATAAATAAATGTTTATGAAAACTTAACTAGATGGCTTCTCGCCTCATTTTACAGCACCTGCAGTAGCAGTTACGTAATATCTAGGCTACCTAGGGAACTGAGGCTCGAAGATTACGTGCCAACCTGCCACTGGTCATAGGTGACTTGTCGATAGTATCGTAGGCTATTAACGTTATTTAGTATTTCAAATGGTTATTCATTTACAGTAGTTATATGTATCAAATGAAGCATATTGAATATCGCTGTAATTTGTTTGTAATAAAAATTAAATTATAAGACCATTTACATAATTATATACTTATTATAGGGTAGGGTAGGGTACCGATAAACTATAATTTAAACAATTCAGTATTGTTAAATAAATAAAAATATTATTAGTTTTTCAAAAACTTTCGTACTAAAAGGAATGTGAATTACAATCTGAAACTAAAAATGTTTAAACGAAGCACCTACTTATTATGTGAAGTGTAATAAACGTATCTCCGAACAAATCTAACCTTGCGTTTTGCTGATGAACATCAAAGAAATGCGTAAATTGTTTTAAGTTGTCCAGTCGTTCGTACCTACTTATTTACAACGAGTACAGTAACATGAATTTAATGAGCTTAAAATACAGTATTTGCAAACTGTATTTTTTGCAACACAGACCAACTACCATGAAAATTCCTTGATAAACACTTGGAGAATGTTAGTATTCTTTTACGCTTAAAAATTCACACTTTTACATAACATCAGTTAATAAATTATGATGAAATATCTGCTAGATGTTTTAGGAGATTGTATGCATAACTTTTCATTACTTGGAGATTTCGTTTAGTTTTGGAGCAATATAAATTGTGCACTTGCGAACCCGTCCTATCATATTTCCTTTGCCTGTAGTTTGTTTGGAAGAGACTGCTTCTAGCAATAAGACCACCTAAATTATACATTTATGTGAGCATGTATTCCTTACAAATGTGTTGTTTTGTGTGCAATAAAGTGTTTATCTATCTATAAAATCTTCCTGTATTTTAAAGATAGTCATAAATGTTAAATACGTCGTTTTTCGGCTAATTTTCAATTCCATAACTCAAAATCAGGTGTAATGTGCAAACTGCAAAGACATACTAGTGTCAAATACTGAATTTTAGTAAAACGTTAATTGAAAGTCTAAATAAATTGTGTATAGAATGAAACAAAAGGCCGGTCCCATTGCGCAAATCCGACTGCGCAGTAATTGTTAGTGGAAGGACAACGCTTATCGCGATTGGCCACAGCTGCCGCGGTTAAAAAATAAACGAATTTACTAGTTATATATACTACTAGCACTAGCATTATAAGAAATGCATAATAGCAATAATACAATACAATAAAGATCTGAAATAGTAATGAACAGTCATTACGTTGATCAAACCTTTGCTCAAGTCTGATTTGCCAAAAGTGATACTTAAGCAAGGACGCCAAAACAGCGGATATTGTATGTTAGGACTGTTACAAATAAGATAAGTGCTTTTGGTATAACTTACATGAACAAAGACTATTATATTTACTTCACTTTCAAATTATTGAAACAGTTCGGCCGGCTGAGACAAGAAA
Source organism: Udea ferrugalis (assembly GCA_950022985.1). Lineage (NCBI taxonomy): Eukaryota > Metazoa > Arthropoda > Insecta > Lepidoptera > Crambidae > Udea > Udea ferrugalis. The sequence goes on from OX465521.1 coordinate 5,996,254, forward strand.
AATATGTATTCAGAAAAATAAAATACTGGTTAATTTAAAACAGTGTGAGGCTACAAAGATGAATAATGACCAGTTTTAATGTAGATATTTATGAAATACGTTAAACCGATCTCTTTGTGTATCACCCGATTCCATAAAGAATGGCAAGCCTAATTTCGTCTGGTTAAATTAGTATTTTTTAATAATATAACTTGTGTCCCGTAAGTAGTTTTCTGGACATTTAGCACTAAAGACTGACGGTTTTAACTTATCATCGTGTGTCATAGCTTATTTATTACTTCTTTTATGACAAGGCTGTGTTTTTACTCGGTATTGTTCTCATTTGAATATCTGCATTTTTAACGGCACAACCCAAGCAGTTAAGCTTTTAATTCATTAAAGTTATCATGTGACGACTGGATTTTTGATGAATAAGTTTGAACAAAGGTAATTTTTGTACTGAACTAGCATAGCTTAATTTATTCTCTATAATGTAATCGAAACCATAACTTAAAGCGTTAATTTAATGTCCAAAATAGTAATATAAAGTGTTTTTAATTACATTTCGGCGATTTCGTGAATACACCCGACGTTTGCTCGAGATTTATTACGTGAACCGTAAATCAGCTGGCACTCACTAAACAGAATGGGAACTTAAGGCCTCATGAATAAAAACATCCTATTTAGCGCTACGCTCACCACGTCTTAGAGCCTACCGAAATCGTTCGGTAAATTGAATGAGCAACATTGGATCTAAAAGGGTCTGTAGCAAGGATGAAAATCGCTTATAAAGTTTATTGAGCGTATTCGGCAACACTGGGTAGTTATACGCAAACGCATTTCCGGCCGAACGATGCCGGGAAAAAGCTATTTAAAACAAAAAAGAAAAAAATAGTAACGCGCCGCGCGCCCGCTCGGACACTTCCGGTGGGCGCCATTTTTTCTGTATTGCCAACAGATAAAATCTTTCCGGCCTACTGCGCGGACGCCTGCCTTTATTCCCTTTATTTTATTTATACGATCACATTTTGGCAAAATTAGACGTTTTGTACGCAGAGAAATATAAGCTTTCGCTTTTCGTGCTAGAGTTATTATTATACGTTATGTTTTTCACACTTTCATCACTGAATCTGCAGACTCAATTTAACACTTGAAGTTTTCTTAATCTTGATTGGTATATTATCCTAACAACAAAATCTAAGTATGTGATAGGTATTAAGTACATAATATGAGTTTATTGTGCCAGTGACTTTGATTTTGATTTTCCTAAGTACAAATATAGAAACATTGTACCTAAGTAAGTATTTTGAAGGAAGAGAAAAAAGGCGGTTTTGAGTGATGTATTTATTTTTTTAACTTTTTATCTAACTGGATGCCAAAAAGTCCAAAGCTTCCTTTTCTTTAAAATTTAGCAATTGGCTTAAAATTGGTAGTAACCTCGTAGAAAGCGTTCCAGACAATGGCCACAAACAATTTAAAACAAAAATAAAAAACAATACGCACCGGATATCGCTAAATAGAATAAAAATACCAACTCCAAAGTTTTACGCGAACAATGAACAGCACAATTAGTGTAGCAGCGTCGTTTGCATCGGCACAAAATTCAACGGCCGAACTTATGTAAATGTGGCCGTTCAATGTGAATATTCAAATTGATGTCATTATAACATTCGGCCAGGGCAGCCGTTTGGACACTAGCCAGTTGCGCTGGCATAATATAATGTAATGAGTAAATTAAGTTTTTTTATCGCCTCGCTTTTAAGCGCTTGAGGCTGGTCGCTAGATCCGTTTTTACTGGCTTGGGTTAAGTCCAGGCCAAAAGAAAAAAACATTTGTGATGTGCAGCATTCAAATATATTCGCAGAAAAATCTGATTATTTAATACATAGATTATTGCTAGGAATCTAGAACAAGCCGTAACTTAGGTCAATTTGAAGCCCCAATACTTTGCACAAAGTGTTTACGACATTAAACTATCAAGCCTATTGAGGCGCTGTTTTTATATCGTCTATATTAGCTATAACTATAATAGCTACTACACTCAAACTATCACTAAACAAAATAACACGAACAAAAAACAACAAGGCACTCCAGCGCTAAGTACGGACGCGTAGAAAAAACATTTTGTATCAATAACCTAACATTAAAGTCTAACTGCCAAAGAAAACCGGGGGAAGAAAAAACCGTGACTGTCAAATTCGAATGTCGAACAAAACAGCACTTTAGCCGAAAAAAAGAAAACTAGAAGAGCGTTCTCGATTCAAAAATTGAATTGATCGTCCCATTGTATTCGGAATGTATCATTTGAGCTGTTATTATGGGCGCTCTCTAGAGCTATACAAGTTGGTAATCCAATACCTTTGTATAGCAGGCACTTAACAGCCCGGGATAGATACAAAACGTTGTATGTGCGGTTGCAGCTTGATTTATTTAGTGTTGTAGCGCGACAGGGCATTGCGTAAGAGTACCTACTAAGATTCATTTTACTTGTAGTATTTCAATTGTGATATATTTAAGTATGAAAAGAGAATAAAAAAGAGGGAAAGAATTTTATATGTAACAGTCATAAACGAACACTTAATCAACTATACAAATAAAGCTATCTTTGTTAACATAACTAATTAAAATTCTAAATGAGCCTTAGGAATTCAAAGCCTTGCAAAAATGAATTTAACGCTTATACAAAACATTAAAAAACAAAAATAGGATGTTAGAAAAAAGAATCAAATAAAAGGCAATGAAAATCGAAAACAATCGAAAGACCGCAAAAACTTAATACCAATTCATCGGAAGATTAAAGGTCGACCCAAAAAAATTGAATACAAACCACAAAAACCTAATCGAGTATAACATAGAGGAAGTAACGAATAAACGAGCGTGATAAATTAAATAAACAAATTTATAAAAACTCGCACAGACAGACGGACGGCTCGGCCCGAGTTGCGGTTGGCAGGTACTGTCGGGAATCGAACCCACACACCTTAATCCTATTAACGATTGTGGCCAAATAAATAATTTATTTTCGATCTTATTCAATTGTACTGAGTTGGGAACGTTCTGAAAGCGAGACTTAATAGTTTAAAAATTGCCTAATCATGGACAACAATCATTTGGAATTACCTCGCAGGGGATTATTTAAATATAAACACTTTTTGTTGATAGAATGTGGATGTCAATTTTATTAACTGTACGTTTTATGGTGCCTGAAGCGTAGAACGGGTGGTCCTCATAAATCAAATGCTATGTTCATTTGTACCTGAAGCTAAGCCTAAATGTTGATGTCATTATTTTCCCTTGGGATGAACTAACGCTTAGTGTGTTTAATTCACATACACGTAATAAGTGGCTACGATAGTGAATAATTTTGGAACTGTTTTATTTTTAATATTTATTTTGTTTTTTATCTTGCCACTTGAAATAAAATATTGTCTAAAACAACTCAGGTTCCTAGATTTCTGCTCAAAATTAGTCCTTTTATCATTGGCAATCTCATGGAGTCAATTAGAAGTATGTTTACCGAACAAATACTTTACTTACTTATATCCAATTTAGTGCATAATAAACTAACATCTACAGCGAAAACAATAACAAACTCTACATAGACCAAAATCTTTCGAAGTGACTCTTGTCACAGCTCTCGTTCTCTCTTTAAATAGAAGCATTCATAAAAATTTAATTGCAACTAATCTAAAAATTGTGATTAATGTTAGAACTGTGATTAAATAAAACTTCGTTAGCAGAGCATGTCACTCAACGCCGTTGTTCAATGACATTAAAAATTATTGAAATACATAAAATATTTCAGGAAGAAATTCTATTAAAATACATCAAAAAGATTTTCTCAGCAGATCTTATCAACGGAGATTGATCGCCACCGTCGCGTTTTACACAAAGTTTCAAAACTAAAACAAAAGTCGTTACACAATCCCGCGCATAAACTTTCCCATATCAATCAAGTTGAACAAACTGTATCAGAAACCGTCAATAAAATGTTTTTATTAAAAACAATGATACAAAAGCGTTTACGAGACGAAAAGAACATGGTACTTCGGCCACTTGTGACGGTTCGAGGGCAATTTGAACGCTTTTGGACATTCATACGGCACACAATCGAGGGCCCGTAGAGTATATTTTGAGTAAACATACTTGAAGATTGTTCGTAGCGTGTAACGCGCTGGGTTGGTTTTGATACTTTACGATTATTACATGTGAACATTTTGAATTAATTTTTACATGTTGTTATATCTCAAGGCGAATGATGAGAATAATAAAAAAGTGCACTGGAAATACGAAGGTGTTTCTCCTATTTCATTTCTGTTGTAGACAATTTGGGTTGGCAAAATATTCAGTATTCGGTGTCTTATTGCCATTGCTAGGATAAGTATAATGTAACCGAATACCTGTATTCTAGAATGATCTATTCTGAAGTAGAGTTTTATTATGGTTTTAGACTCCTCAAACATCAATCAAGGTTGAGCACGACTTCAATCTCATGCCATCCCGTAAATTATTTATGGAACGGACAGTGACAGCTATACTTTTGAGTAATGCTTCTGAGTTTGTCATCACGATAGCTGTACGTGTGTGCTTCTGTTGTAAGCGTACGTAATATTTTTTTAGACTTATTAATATGCATAATAATGCATGCAAGGCCCTATTACAAGTATCAAGAGAATAAATCGGAGTGCATGAGGGTGACGTCGGTAAATCACAATGCGCTCGTGCTTTGTAGTATGAATTGCGTTTTTTGAGTGAAATCGATCACGAAGTATCCGCCTCGCCCGCCGTACTTATTATACGGCATTTATTTACACATTGTTACTAAAGTACCAATAAGAAGTAGTAATTTTATTTCCAATTGTATGGACATTGTTACAAACAGATGCATTGCACATTCTTGCGGTATTGTTCAATAAAATATCTGGGTCGGAACTGAAATTAGCCATATTAACGGAAAGTTTGTGAAGTCATCTTTGAGATAAATTAGACATCAGATAATTTTTGTAATATTATCAAAATATTTGAAGATATTTTAAACTTTGTAGCCAAATTAAAAGTTAAAGAGGTTAATGTGGAACGACCGGTTACATTTAAAACAACAAAAGTCAACGCCCGAGACCTTAATCCACTTTTTTATTATCCTACGAACTGTCATCGCTGCGTCAAAACAAGATAAAAGATACTCTCATTATTTATTCAGAAAAACCTGATTTTAGTCAATGAATTGTGATAAATTATCGTTTCACGTCGCAGAATATGACGTATAAATATGTATGAGAAGGCGGGCGCCTGGCCCTTGACAGCGCTACTGCTGGTATTGTGCTCCTGTCATTATGTCTCCAACTGCTGAAGTAGCAGGCACACCCATTGGCTCTTTGTCGCTCCTTCCGAATAATTAGACGAAACAGCATTGTTGCCGGACTCCTTAGAACGGCAATAAAGTATACGTTTCAGCAAAAAATCTCGAGAGCCCTCCACGAGGGTAGCTTTTACATTTAATTTTTGTCATTGTTGAACCTTATAATGCTCGCTCTTGAAATTTTCGATACGAATGTATCGGCGCAGGGGCTTTTTGTCGATTGTTTTTGCAGGGCTGTAAGTGGCGTGAGAATTGCTATAGGCTTTGTAAAACAATGCCATAAATGGATTAATGCGTTTCAACGTTAAGTACGTGCGTAACAAAACAATTTCATTAGAAGTTGTTCGCATGTTTTGGAATGTTTTTGCTTAATTTGAAATGCAAAATTAATGTTATTTTATATTTTACTCGCAGAATTAAATGACTACTATTATAATATCAATAACAATGACTTACTTAAGCAATCATCACATTGAGTGGTTACCGAAAGCTGTTACACCTTGATACTTCGGATTTCCTGGCCTTTACGCAAAGGTTAGTAATTTTGCCTACTGCGCTAGGAGTCGCGAGTTTAATTCCATTAATAAGATGTTGATGTCTATTTATGATGATAAATAAACCTATTTAAGACTTAACCCTCTTCCACCGATCATGATCGTCAAACTCCAGATGAGATTTTTAAACGTTCAAATCCCCCTCACTTTGCTAATCTCAGCTTCCCAAGGGACGTCGTCCCCCGAGAGAGATGACAGTATCTTGGTGACAGATAACTTGGGGTCTCGCTCACCCCAACACTAGCTAATGTGTCATAAAACCGAATACGATTGTCTCAAATAAATTATTGCCGCACGATAGCATCGGTAAGGTTAAATGAATGATATTATCTGCAACGGGTCCATTTTGTCAGCAGTCGGTTTGGTTGCGAAAGCCGCCGGCAGAGCTGATGTCCTCTAATAAGCTATTGTAATGCAAGATTTGTGACCGTTAAGCAAGATTTTCTATACTAGTTGCTTTATTGACAAGGTAATAAGGTTAGTTGATTTAAATAATACATTATCGGATAAGAGTATTAGAGAAATAAGATCATGGAAATTCTAGGGTTGAAGTTGTAATACTCAATGCTTTCTTTGAATGGGAATGTTGAACATCATCTTTATTATAAGAACAGAGAGTTGTCTTTGAATGTGAAGGCATTTCAAATCGCAACAGCCACTTACTACTTATCTTTTCAGTTTAACTGCGAAATTAGGGACTTTACTTACCTATTTACGTCCATGGCCTTTATCGGTGCATATATTTAAATGTATAAAAAATGAATGTGTAAATTTACTGTTCGTATTAATGAATTAATAGGTATATGTGAGACTACCATTTTCAACTGATAAAAAGTGTCCTAACTGACTTGACTGTCAAATGTAGTATTCAGAATCCCCAGATTTCAGGCTGACCGCTTTTCTTGTACTAAACCAAAAAGTTACGTAAGTAATAAACTCTAAATAACATGATATTTTCATTTCGTCTAGATACCAAACGCCGACTACTTCTCTTTCTATAAGAATTCTTGCACAAGCGTTGTTGCCAGCTAGCTCAACATGGGACTAATTGCCTCAATCGCTGAATGCTTAACATTATTAACTCCATAATTAAATCCTTAGACATTCACACGTAGTCTTTAGTAAAAGGTTGGTTGTACTTATTCCATATTTAGGCTTGTATTTAGAGCGGTAATTTATGACAAATTACCAAAGGTTTAAATTGGTAAATAATTTCTCATAGTGCAATTGATTTATTTTCATTTCGGTTTAAGTTAAGTTTAAGGTTGTTCAGATATTAACCAAGTATTGTCGTTATTTTATTTTTTTATTATTTCATTAATTAATAAAGTTTAAACAATGATGTGTGATGAACATTCCTATTTTTATATATCTGTGTGCACAGCTTAAGTTAGGGGTTAAGATGAGTTTGGTCCAAATACCTATGTAATTATTTGTTTTCTTATATGTACTCCTACTCCTTAAAATGTATGTACTTACATTATGTAGTTTGTAGTAGAGTCCACAGGCGTTACAAACTGGTTCCCCGTTCTGGTTGCGCCGCCATAGAGTGGTGGTTGTCGTCTTGCAGTTCGCGCATGACGTGCCTGCGCGCCGCGCTGCGCTCTGTAGCGACTGCAAACAATAATGCGATGGTTAATTAAAAATATATATTTTATTTGTTATTGCACAAATTATAAGATAAAATACAAAGTCATTTAAAGGTAAGTTTTCGTAGCGATGTACAATTATGGCGGTATAGTGCTTAAAGCAATCTCTTCCAAATAACTTAGAAGTCTTACATGACAGAAAAGGGATGGAGTTAAGCAACTTAACCGTGTAGGTGGATAATTCTGAGTTATACAAAGTGGTAATTGAAATGGATACAAATGTTTTTCTACCAAATAATAATTCGAATTTCACTAATTCTCAAGATATCTCACACCCTAACTACGATTTGAAACCAAAAACCGTACGAGTGTAGCAACACTTCCAAGGCTCTGTACTAACTAGGTCGATTGGCTTTTTTCGGTTTAAGCAAGAAGGCAATTAAGTTCTGCAAACATCGCCTTTATCAACTTATTTATGCTTGTTTATTATGGTATCAAATACATAATACTTCATAAATGTAGGCCAATAAAAACTCAGGATCATGCGTAGAGTTAGTTGAAAATTAAAACGTTACTAATGAAACGCTTTTTATTCGGAACATGCCGCATTACACATTACTGTCATTATAAATATTACAAAAAGTCACCTGCCTGTGAAGTTTTTACATTTATTCAAGCAAACGCGCTTTACAAAAACTACGCAAGTACGCCGGCACACTGAAATTTAGTACGCCATTAATGTTCGGTACAACAATCAACATAAAACATTACAAAATCGAGTCGCGAAACGAGGCGACACACAAAAAGTGAATATTCGATTCGAAAAAGCGAGGGAGCTATCGGCAGACCTTCTCACACACCTGCCCATTACTACCCGTCAATCAAATAAAAAATATCCACGGCTTGCGGTGGCCGTTTTATACAGTGCCTCACTCAATTAAAAATGCATTCGTCCTAACCCGACACAGAATAAAAAGTACGCAATCCGACTCATAATAAATCCATTAATTTGTCATGTCATTTACGACAAAAAGCATCGAGGTCGTAAAACATTACGATCGACTATTCGGAACACTCGGTTCTCGGTAACTAGAAACGAGTGCTGGCGAGATTATCGTGACCAAATCGGCATATTGTCCGATTTAATATCGCAACCGATGGACAATCGCGCACAACGCCGTATCTACAGATTTATATTATAATTTAGAAATGCTTTTGGATGATTAATTCCTTTCAGTGCTCATACATTGTATACGTAAATGAACTTCTTAATAAGCTCTTGATTTTGATTCGCTAGCCGAAAACTAACCAATAGGTTAAGGGTTTGGCGCACGCGATCAAGACACTATATTTGGGAATAGTATTTGAAATATGAGGAAAAAGGCTTCTGCCGTTTATTTATCAACTCGCAGAAAAAAAAACTAAATAACGTCTACATTAGGCCTATGTTCAGCAGTGGACGTCGTATGGCTGCTGATGATGATGATGATGATGATGATGATATACATCAGGGTGTGTAAAATTTCAGTTGACTCTCTACCAAAGTACAAAAATTCTTCAAATTTCCTACCCGACACGCCTGATTCCTGTGGGTTCAAAAACACAGATAAGCGATCTGTGCTCGTCAGTATCGCTGCATATCGAATAGGTACAAGGTACCTAAACATTTAAATGGTCGCACAAAATTCGTCGCGTCATGCAGCTTTGTTCAGATTAGTGCAGCCATATTAGCTCTCGAATGTTTTTATTTCATTCGATTCCAACGCATACTCAACCGAATGGATGTATCTGTCATGTGAGACAGTTTATTTGTTTGAAAAAAGTTACCTATGGTACAAAAAAGGGTATCTCTCTGTTCTATCTATGGTAAAGATGAATGAGGAGCAAAATACGCGCTAACGCTAGGAGATAAAAAAGAAAAAGTTTACTTTTGGTGACCTACAAATTTTTCGGTACAAAACAGATAAATAATTATAAACATACATAAACGGCCTGTATACGTACCACTGCTGGGAACAGGCCTCACCTCAACTATGAGGTGGTGCGATACTCCAATACGCGGATGAAAAATCATAATCAACAAAATTAGTGGTATCGTAGAAATAAATATTAAAAATCATATTTAAACATAACAACATGATAGTAGGTATGTTATCCGTGTGCTATCTTATCTGATATCGTAAACAAACAAATCCAATCGATACTGAATACGCAAACATTTTATGCACTAAATAAACTAATTAAAACCAGCAATTGCAGCGACTAACACGACCAAAATTTGGTACTTTACGACTCAATTACCCCAAACCGATTTTATAATCTGTAGATAAGGCATCCCATCAAGTCATGGCGGGTGCATCGTCCCCGGGGAGATCCCTTCCCTAAGCCGATTACAGAAGTCGCCACCCTTCCAGGGGGTTTATTCCCGTGGAAAAACGGCTGTTTACTCGTAATTTTATGAGCGAATTACTTTCGCTCCTCAAACGCTGAAATGGCTTGAAAACGTCGTAAATTTTACGAGCAGGATTATTTTTTATTTGGGTCATTCGCTATTGGAGTCACGGACCTTAGGATTTGTACAGAGACATACTCAGAATGTAAAAGGCTTGCTTCCTACTAGAGAGTAGCGAGGTAGTGTAACAAGTGTGCGAGGATAAATCCTGCGAACTCTCTTTTTGGTTTGTTTTGAATATTTAATCCGAGTGTCACTTTTTGCTATCACAAACATGTGTGTACCATACTACCTGATATATTCACAACAAAACAGTTTATGAATAAAGTGCTTAATCATAAACACACACACTCACCTACAAAGTGATCTAAAGATAAATAACATAAGTACATAAAATAATAGCCGATCGGCTGAATGTCATGAACAAAACGTAAAAGCTTTAGACACCAAAAAACTCTACCGCTACCAAATGATTAGAAACTCTAATAATATGATATAAGCTTTATTGCTACTGAAGATACCGTTTTCTCAAAAAGCATGTTCAGGAAGAAAACTTTATGATGTGAAAATTCGATCACGTTTTATGGAGGCAGGTGGCGCTACCTGCTTGCAATACATGCAAATAATCCGAACCACAAAAATAAAAGTAACGTTTTTTAAGTCAAATTCTATCTTGTGATTGTTTTAAAAGCTATAGTTTATTTTGTAAATGTGTATACAGTATACAATGATAACAATCGGTAGAGTTCATTAAATCACGAAAGAGATGAAACTTGTTATCATGCTAAAGGACTAAGGTATTTCGTATCAAATGGGCCGATAAAAAAGGCCCAACACCCAACATTAGAAATTCCGAGTATGCGCGCTCTTGTACCGAGAGGTTTATTAATTGTAAACCCATTTCACTGTCACCGGCATTCCTGATCGATATCACCAACTATCAAACATGTGCCGACAGATAAAAAGCGAGTTTACACAAACAGAGGACGACTCGGTACATATTGTTGTGGCACTTTAATTTTCAGTGTAGTGTAAACTCAAAGCGGCATGCGCTGTGACGTCATCAAGTTCTGCTTTTGTCGACAACAAAAGACCTTTGTTGGTTTTGGCATCAAAACAGAGGGAATTTACGTTTGCTGACCGTATTAAGTGGACAGTTTATCTGCTGACGGTAGCCATCCGTCAGCGGTTGAATAGAAGTTTAGCTTTTTTGCGAGGAAGCTTTGGACAAAGTAATTGCATGCTGTATTTTGGAACCAAGGATTTTAAATATCCTTACGGATTCTATAAGCGCTTTTAGTGTTAGAAATTGAGAGAAATTAGTAGAAGGTAGTGTAAGAGAAATATGTTTTTGGAAAGCAATGCATACAAAGTGTCTGAAACTGTTGCTGTTAGCATTTGGAGGCATAAGTAATGTTGTTGCACAATTTGATTTATCCAAACATTATTCTACCTAGCTTAATTCATAATTCGCGGAAATTGTGTTTTGGGGAACTGAGAGAACTTAGTTAAGTACGAATAGTAGACTAAATTTTCAGCAATTTACAAAGATAACCTTATGAAGGAGCCGTTATCGATCGATCTAGCAAGCTGCCTTGAACTCTACCTAATACAACTCACAATACACTTGAGGGTCGTAGAATATAGTCAGTTAATATTGATTGCATTTGTGTTTACCTATTCTGTGTTCTGTTATTTGACTTCACAACTACTGCAGCAACGGATTTCACAATTCAGACATACTCGTAGCTTCTGAAATGTATGCTGTTAGATATTGTTTGTAATCAGTTTATTGTTTCTGTAAACTCATTGACAAAGAAAATCTAAATATGCTCACAAAATCATATTCAGTGAGTCACAAAGTTAAAACATACAACGTTAATAAGTGAATGAACACGGTTAATTATCAGCAGCGAGCACATCAAGCGGATTAATCTCGCCTCGCTTCACACAAACTCGCTAATTCAATAAACCACCCACATTAAAAACATATTTCCATACAACGCTCCTGCGATCCAATCACTCTTATCTCCCCTACCCTCGCAAACACCTCCTAATCAAATCAAATCACAGCCTCCGTCTTCCCTAATCTAACCTATCTATGCTTAAACATAAAATTATATTACAAAAAGGGACGGCTATACCCCTCATATATTTGCAAACACAAGCAAAATTTAACCTACCCGGAAACAGCCCTCTACACGACATACCGACACAACTTTAGCCGGAAAATACAAACGCACTCACACAAGCGCGCAGCTACTCACGCGTCACGCACACCACCATCGCTATCGCCATATCTACGACATCTAGATCCCACTATGAGAACCCCCAAGGGGGAGGCAATCCATTTACTAGGGCCACCTTTGCATCGCAATATCCCTCTTACCCCTATAAGGTTAGAGATGCCAATCGCGCGGCAAAACCGGTGTTTTTAAAGGTTTACACGGCCCCTAGCAGTGAAAGCGCGGAATCGATGTAGCCTTTACTCCTCACCCCGCGCCAGTTTTTCCGGCGCTCCGTCCTTATCTGACCGAAGCGATTAGATAAAGAGAGATAGAGCGTGAAAATAAAGATTTTCATCGTGTTCACTCACACCACGCTAGTTTCAGTCGTACAGCTATGAGGCGGTTTGTGGTGTGTGTGCGCTATGTAGCCAGTATGTATGCGAAGGGCTCCTCGAATAGAGCAAGGGTCGACAAAACTTTGATGTAGTGGGTAGGCTCTTTTGAAGCTGTTATCGTAGTTTATTTATTCATAAACCAGTGAACGCTTTATAGAAACCGGGTTGTACAAGTTTGTGTAATCTATTTGGCGCCAGCAATAATAATAGTCTTTCCTTAAACGCATTTAAGTTTAGTTCAAAAAACCGCGGTGGTTTCCTATAAGGGTATCGATATAATTTTACACCAAGCAGAATGTTATTACCCAAATACAGTGAGCTGTAAGTTGAGGTGCATTAATTTAATAATACACGTAATGGTTGTAAAGGTGAAATAAGCCAAGGCTAGTCATTATAATATTAAGTTATTTACGCACGATCATGTATCGCTGAAAGTTGATCACCGGTCGGACGAGCAGGCGAGGCATCTCGGAGCGATCATAAAAATGAATGCGATGGTCGTAATTTTTTAAATTTTCACACGAAGATGCAGCTCGGCCCCCGCCCCGCGCCGCCCCCAGCTGCCATTGGCCGTACCCGCGGAAGCCATGTTGGGAAATTCGCGTAACGATTTATTTGTGTGCGGATCGCAGCGCCGGCGGGTCGCGTATGACTCGATTACCGTGTAACAAGGGACTCGCGTGAAAACACAAACCTTGGACCACACTTTCTAGTCAGTCGTGAAAACGCGGGCGAGATCCATTCGTCTTTCGTTTCTCTTCACCGTCATTTTTTAATTCCGTTAGGATAACAAAGGTTGTCGGTTGCCCAATAGGAGCTATCGAGCGATACCGATCGACGCACGGCTGGATTGACACATCAAACCGCCAGTCGCTCGATCGAGATTACCATCGCAATACATTCGGTCCGTAATCGACACGCCGACGTCACGCTGCCGCTCCGTGATGCCAAATTTCTTTTCTTCCTATTGAATCAGTCTAAGGAAAAGTAACTCAAGCACACGAGTTTCGAATACAGCCATCTCACGACTATTGACAATGAAAAATAGGATTTCATCTTAAGAAATAATTAGCTCGGCTAAACGTTGATCGATGAGCCCGCTACCACTTTGTAAGGCCTGTCGTATCGCATCGTCGATACCTGCTCGGTATGAAAACTTCGCTCGGGTACATTTCTTCATTTTGCTTTCTGAAGTGGAATATATTTGTAAATGAAGAATTAGAATGAAGCAAATATTAGAATTATTCAACTGACTAGGGACTCACACCACGTCATACTTTGTAATCTGACCCGCGGCTAGTGGTATTATTATATTACCGATATCTGATAGTTTTTTCAGCACAGATTTTTATGAAAATTTCTTGCATGCTGCGGTGCAAAGAAGATCACACAGTTTGATATTCATTATTATGATAAATTGTTGCTAAAGGCCACACATCGAGGGTCACATACCTAGCAGCCTAATTTGAGCATATAAAAAAAGTCGACGGTTTAAGTGGACATTGAACACATCTTCCACAAACAGCGTGTTTTTTTATCTTTGATGCATTGATAAAAGATGGAGAAACTGTCAAAGTTTATACACTTATAATCAAGTACCAAAAATACAAATTTTAGTTTTTCTTTTTCATGTGTAAAATCCCAAATCGATTTTTTTTTTGTACAAGGATGTAGAAAAACCATGCATTAAGCAAAGCCAAACGTCAGTTTAAATTACGCGAACAGGGCGCGAGTTCGGTGAAATTACAAAGCGACTCAAAATTATGTACCGGAGGCGACTAAACGTTGGTAATTCTGGCCCGGATCGGTTCTTATACCGTGAGAATTTGCATTCAATGGCGAAGGACATCGCGGGCGACCGCCACTGCGCACACGCATGTCCCACTGTGTTCCGCCGTGTCGCCACTCGTACTAACCACGTACCATTCTACTACACTGCGAGACACTGTGTCACTAATTGGAAACGGACTCGTTGGAACAAACTTCGCAAGCTTCGTATTGTACTTGTCTGTATCCAAGTTCATGGTTCTATACCGTTTGCATCTTGTAATGGTAATTTTTATTCTTATTCTCGAAATGCGTTTTGATGGTTGCTACTTCGTGGTTCTGAATTATTAATGAAATATTCAATAGTCTACCCTTAGATACATTCATGAACTGTTATTACGTAAGTGTAGAATATGTAGGTAGATACCTGAGTCGTGATTTGTTTTTTTTAATTCTATTTATTTATTTAACCCCTTATTCATAAAATCTTAAACAGCTCTTCAACAACACGTTAATTTTTGTATCGCTTTGTCACTTTTATTCTTGTTGCTGCCGCCATTTGCGAGTAAGTGACATAACAGGTCAATTGCTTAAATATGCTTTAGCGCTGCGTTCGTTTTTATGAATAAAGGGGTAAATCTTTAAAGCACAAACCGTTACAAAAGGCGGACTTAATGGTTAAAGCATTATCTACCAGCCAATCATTAGGAAATACTTTTTGGACATTCACACAAAACATAAAGATAATAGACATGACAAAAAACTGTTGTTAATTCTCACACACACTTTCCTGGTCCAGTATTTCCTTCTCTTACTTAGCTTTTATTTCAATTACGTAAATTTTGAAGCCATAATCCGTTCAAATTAGTTATTTTACTAGCAAAAGGTTATTTAAAATCATTAATATTATTCATAATCATAGACAATACACACATTTCCAAGTACAACCTAATAATAGAGTAGATAAAGGAATCTATAAATCATAGAACAGTGAAGGTAATACGTAGGTTAATGTTGCATAAATTATGCTTACTTATCTATACTTAGCCGACAAAGCTGAAGTTATTTTATCAGCTAAGTATCCTTAAAACGGCTTGAAGTCTTGCACGGCAAAGACATACATTCCGAGTTTTTCAAAACGTTTCAATTATTCGTGGAATTACATTGTAAGTTAATTTCAACGAAGACTACTTATCGTGGAACGCGATGGTAATGGCACAATTATATGACACGTTACACTTGATTCCAATTGATCAAACTTACAGATGGAGGTGGAAACAGGTGGCGAAACGAATCAAAGGAATACTACCGAAAGCATTGGAAACGATAGATACCTTTTTTGCCTAAAAGTATACAGAAAGGAGGAGGTCTTAGGTGGAGTGAGGTCATCTTGAAATCTACCATAAAAAAAGAAAATATTCAAGAAATTAAAAGTTGGCGTAGTTTTATTAAAATGTTCCTTCACTTTACATTCCAACAACAATACAAATTGTTTGATAATAAAACAGATAATAATGCAGTGAATCAGAAACAACCAAGGTGCCACCTGCTACGAGTAGCTGTTTCATCAACCAACCTTTAAGATGTTGCGGGAATCCAACCCTGGACTCATTGTGTCACAACTCGCAAACGTTACCACTCGGCTACTTGGATCGTCGTCGTATAAAAACGCATTAAATATACAACATTATTTGTCGGCACGTATTAGATTAACCTAAATCAGTGATCACACAATGACAGTGATCACACTTTTTACTACTACTGTTTCATTTGTTTTCTCTAATAGGTAGATCGATTTTCTCTATTGTACGAAAAAAAATACAGTAGTATTGAATTACCGAGACCAATGTAAAATGTAGGCAATCTTGTCTATAGGGAGCGATCTCTTACAGAGAACTAGAGAGAAATCATTATATTAAATTACTAAGACCAATGTACATTTTAGGGGGTCTTATCGATTGGGACCAATCTCTTCCAGACAACCGTCTGGTAGAGGAACCTAAGCAAGCAAATCAAACTATAAACCACTAGAGAGATAGCACTGGTTCATTTTCATTCCATTAAATTGTGCCTAGTGCTCCAATTGTCCTTCCAGCGATATGTCAATAGGTTAAAATCTATTGCCCAATGTTGGGCTAACACAGGTGAAGCGAAACAAAACAGGTGTAACCGAACAGTGCGCCGGCAAAGCTGCTCACAGGGAAGTCGTAAATAGTGCAGCTGCTCTACAGAACCACTTTATATGCAGTTCTAGCAGTAACAGTGACGTTTGACGACTGTACCTTTGTTGATGCCGTGCAAACGGCCGAATCTTGATGACACAGATAGATGTTACGGTCGAAAACTTTGGTGGATTTTTTAAACTAAATTTTAAGTTTACATTGAAATTTAGAGAAACCTTATTCATACATGAAGGTCAAAAAGAGGTCCCAGGGACAGATCGAAAAAGATTACTGATGTTAAGCTACGCACGCGAGCTCTGGTAGTGAGATGGGTGACCACACCAACTGAAATTAAGCCATGTATTTTTCAGGGGTTTTCGTGCTAGATGTCAGTCGTTGAGCATAGTTGCAGGCCTTAAGGTGGCTTGATAACATCTAACAACAAGGTTAAAAAAAGTTTCACACCTCGCCAACATTTTCACACTAAGCCTGCGTGTTGGGTTAGGACTCGTACCGGTAAAGGTTACCTTGTATTTTGATTCAGCTATTTACAAATGGCTTGATGACGCAAGCACTACAAGGGGGTTAGCCAAGGGGATTGCAACGTGGCGATAATGTAAAAAGGGCTTAAAAATACAGAAATGACATGAAAATATTACAGCCCCCTGTAACGTATATATACGGTGAAACGATCGAACTCTACTAATTATCTGATGAACCCTGATTGGTAGGTAAGTTATAAATAAATGTATTTGCACGAATCACAATTTCTGCAAACATCGATAAATCACGTATGTTGACAGACCTCGCAGTAGATGATAAACGATCCATCTTAGATTTAACTACTCTATGGTTAGAAACTGGAAACTTCATTATTTATGTCAGGAAATAACCTGTGTATAACAGGTCATAGTTCATTTCATGAGTTGTTTGTGGATTTCTTATTGAAGTTATGATATAGTCATTAAGAGATCAATTTGAAAGACTGGTATAATGAATGAATTCCTATTTGTCGTGCCCGAGAGGGTCTGTAATGAACATACCAAGTTTGTAACATCTACCACTACATTATGGAATGCAAATAAATGATTGAGTATTAATTAAGTAGTAAGTAGGTAGTAATGACTAGTAAGTAGCCTAGTGTCTGTTAGTTAATGCTGAAAAAAACCTCCACTATTGAAATCGAATCATCACAACTATTAATGAATTCATAGCAACGTTTGTCAAGTAAAGGTTGGTGAAAATGCGAGAACTTCTCAGCCTGACCTAGAATTTGAACTCAGAAATTCCTAAGGCTCAGTGTTTCTACTGCAGACCAAATGTCTCAGAGACATTTAAAGTTATCAGAAAAACGATTTGTAGCTTTTATAAACCCTACTTCCTTTAAAATTGATTGCCGAGTGCAGCTATTGAATCGATCTGACGACCCTTAGTGTTTGGATTCTCGCACGGGGTCGGCGGGGTCAGTGTGCACAGTTTAGCACCGCGTCATATTTATAATTACCAGCGGCGAGCGCATGCGCGGCGCGCTAGCCTCTCCTGCGCAGCCCAAGCCGATAAATCAAAATTTTAAATCACCGGTGGGCGGAACGACCCGCTCGCCCAACGCCGAATAAAATGAATTAAAAATAAAATAACTCGAGGGGGCCGTGCGCGTCCTGAGAAAATTTAAAGATATTTTCGCTTTAGTTTTTTTAATTAATACCTTGTTAAAATATAATATTGAGGGCGCATGCGTTATTACAATGGGTGTGCGCGAGATTTTAAACTCGGTAACATATTGTTGCTTCGCGGGTCCGTTTAATTGGATCATTTTTTTAACGAGAAATGATAAGCGTCGATGAAGGGTGCGACGGAGAGGACGTCATTATGTCTCGCTCTGCCAAATTAATTGCGGCGTACATTTTTAGTGCCGTTAAATAGGGGATTGCGGTTGTTCGGTTGGCTTTTTGAGTAGAGGAATGTGTTGAGCATTCTTGGTGAGCTCTCAAAGTAGACAAGCATGAGACGTAGGTTTCGTGGCTGTCACGGACGTCATATGCCGTCAAGCGCTGCCGGCCCGTGATACCCGTCACGAATCAACGATATTTAAATCGTAGCTAATTAAACGAGTTTACAAGGAAGTAATACAACTACCTGATTAAATGTTGTTCATGAACTAATCTGTATAGTTTGTCGATATAGAGCAATTATCGTTAATTAAAGAAACAATTTAGCTCACGTTTGACTGTCTGATATTATGTTTCTTAGTCTCGTGTGGTTAACCAATAGGTCAGAGTAATTTCAAGCTGCCTATTTAGGTCTCTGACATGACATTTAGTACAGCCATCTCGCGATAACATCCTTGACTAAATAACGACTTGATATGAAGCTCTAAACGTCAGACATTACGATCAGTCAATAAAAGGTTTCAGCAGGTTAGAGAGATGCATGGCAGATAATATTTAACAGTTTGAAATCCTAGTAAGCACAAAATCGAACTTTCGAGAGACCATGTAACTATACGAATCATTTGCTAAACTTTCCTTTTAAATAAATAAATAAATTCACACAGCGCCATCTAGCCCCAAACTAAGCATCTAAATGCTTGTGCTTTGGGATAATGAACTTAGTACAAAGGAAACACCTAGACCAGTACAAACAGACATGTTCATGAACACAAATGTTTGTACTCTGCGGCGAACGACCACTGGTGTAATAGCCCACTTGTGAACATTTATACCAAATCGGTCAGATTTTCACGAGCATGATATCTGTACTACATATAATATTCAAAGTATAGGCAGCGGTAACCGTTTAGATAACAGCAAGGAGCATGCTTGTTTGTTACAAAAAAAACACAAGACACCAGCAATAAAACTGTCAGCCAACAGTCCTTGTCCAGAATCCAAAGAACCCATTTCAAAATTCTCATCGTAAGCAACATTTAGATTTGTTCAAATAATGCAATCAGTGCACAGTAGATTAACCCTGAGGTCGGTCGGCTGCGCGTACGCACCGGTAGTCTGCCGCACGCGTCACTACCCTGACAGCTCTCATCTGGTCCGACGTAATGTTGACTTGTACGTTTTTAATCATACCCGCCGCGCCGACACGGCGACCTCTGTACACTATAACCGTTTTTGACGTTCATTTGAACTCAAAAAACAAACTTAACTATATTCAATATTCAATAGTAATTCTTTTACTTTTTATACCGACGATCCGAAGACAGACAGAATTCGGAACGCAGCAGGGTTAAGTCGTAAGTCTGTGTTCGAATATTAGAAAATAAATTGTTCAAATACCGACTGTGGTATTGACCACAGATGATTAAAATTTATACAGTTGTTCCGATTTGTAATAGCAATACGTTTACTAGGTACTACTGGCAACTGATTAAAGACCAACAAAGTTGGCGTCGACTATAAAAAATAAACTTTACCTTTCTCATTAAACGTATTTATGGCCATTTTTACGGAAGTTTATAGTAATGCTCAAGTCTTTAAATGTACGGGAGACTAGCGCAGTAAAACGGCAATACTAATTATAATCTTGCGACATACAACCGATTGTATGGGACGCCCTATTCAATTCGCACATACCAACTAAACTACAGCAGGTGTCGTGTCCTGTCTGCTACGAGGTGGATGACATTATGCTTTATTAGTCTCCTTTGGAATATCGTATAGCTCAGAAACTTAAATGACGTACTTATAGGATAAACAGTAGCACCCGTTAACTCTTATCGGTTGGGTTACGATACTCTAGTTATTTACTTTTGAACGGACTAGTTTGTCTGAATGAACAAAAACTAAGTTTAAGTTTAATTAATTACATTTGAAACTAATGAGATGACAGAAGCCACACCTTTACCATTGAAACATAACTACATTTTCCCTAAGGAATATGCGCAAAAACAAGGTAAACTTACAAGCTAGTTTGTAACAAAAAATGCGTTTTCAATTTCGCACTTACAAATAATATGAGCTATTTAACAAATAATGAGGAGTGTACGTTTCGCAAATGAAAACACATAAACAATTCTACGCATAGATTACATAACTCAACGGTCATGGAGTGTATAAAAAAACCTCCAGTAGCCGCCGACCTATCTGTCGAATTAATTGCAAACAAGTTTGTGGTTAAATAGAAAACGCATAACTTCTGCCTGATAATGAGCTTATAAACAGGCACATGCTACAATAATTATCTTTAGCCAGACAAATACAGGCTAAAATGCACAGCGTAGCATGACTTACGCGCAAATATTCAGTTAGAAATATTTGCCTTAGCGCTCCGACTGACAGTAGGCAATTAGGTATAGGCGTACACAACTACACATGAGTAGACCGTCTGTATTTTTTTGCTTTTTGCGCATACGCCTTAAGTGACCGTGAAATGACATTCATTATAAAAAGCTTTTTTCTTAGACAAGCTTAGGTGTCTGCAGTTTTTTACTCGATGACACACGTGGCTGATACGCAAACTCAATTCTCGAAGCATTAAAGCTCGTTTAGCTTTACGTTTTTTAATTAAAAGTATAAAAGATGGGGTGCGATTCAATTGAACGCTTACTTTATAGGATCGCATGCATGTCTATTCAAATAGCTATAAGCTGTGTGAATTGCGGAATACATCAATTTTAATTGAATAAAAATTGCTATTCTTTACGCCTTGCAGGTTACGGTCGTTGCAGTTACAATGCAGCATTGAAGCCATTTTGGTTTCGCGTGTAAATGGATAAGGTTTTCTAGATGATCAAAACAAGCAACCGTAAATAATCTTATAGAATCATGGGCAATAGGTTAATAGTGAAGATGAAAGCTACTCCATTGAGTCCAGTGAGTACCTACTACCTACATTTAGTATAAGACGTAAACTTAGATGAAACACGATTTAAACTGTAAGTACCGATTATAAATGTATAGTGAACAGATTAACACAATGCGCGGAAAAACTCTAAAAGGTGGTCAAAGACTACTGACAGCCAATTTCATACATTAAAATGGAGCCTAATATACGTCGTTAGACATATCGATCAAAAATATCGATGAACAATAGACACTTCAGTCCGCAAGGTCATTAGGCACATTTTGACAGACACGGCGCAGAATACCAACGAAAGAGAATGCAGAATCAAAACACAGCTTCAAAATTCCATTAAAAACCGCGGTACCGACACTCAAGCATTCGTATTGCCACAATTAACATTCATTAAACAAATTAAAGTCGTAACAAGACAAAAGGCGGGATGTCGCGGCCGGTAAACAAGGGTGGGCCGTTTCAGTTAACAATACGGATTAATTATCGTCCGAAATCGACGACTCAAATATACCTGTCACAGTGTAGACCCGGTCCAATTTATATGGGTTCCGAACAATGGTAAAAGCGGTAAACACAATGGTGGATCGGGTGCAAAATGAACAAGACTGGAACGCCCGCCCGGGGTTCAGCTGACGTATTAACCGGGGAACGATTACGATAAATAGCTATCGCTTTTGCAATGCAAGTGATAATTGCAAGCGCTGAGATGGGCTTGTACTAAAAAAATGGGCTCATAGGTTTGCTCGGGAGAGTATGAGAGGGTGAATAACTGTGGGGAGTATGACGTGCTCCAAACTACAGTAGGTCTACGAGAAAAAAGTTGTGTTGGGAGTAGGACAATTACTAGAACAACAAGGACCAGCAACTTATCTTATTTATGAGTTATTATTAGTGCATTTCATAACATAACATTATTTTATGGAAAAAAGCATACGTGAATTCCATGAGTTCACTGCCACATCTTAAACGTCCTTAGATTTTTAGAGGGTTTATCACCGATCATTTTTTCTGTATGTTTACTATATTGATATTTCCATAAACCATTTCACACTTTTCGAAATTAAAAAAGCAGACTTTGCGAAGTTCACTCTTAACAGTAGCTGCACAGAAGCAACATAAAGTTAAATCAATATAATAATTGCACTAAACCTTATTATGCAAATGGACAAGTGTGGGACACATGCGAACAGCAGCGGCGCGCGCGCAGCCAGTGACGCGCGGACCACCGGGCGGCGGTGTCAGCCCTGATTCACGGCCCTACACTTTAGGGCTGCCAAAATATAACTAAGGCATCTTTACGGTAACATCATCTGACTCAAAACTGAGCAAAACTTGGAGAAATATAGATAACACCAAAAACAGAAATAACAGTTATGATTGTCAAATAGCTACATATATATTTTATATATATGTAGTATTTGCTACATACACATCTGAGAGATTTATTATGAGCTAAGCAGAGCGTACTAAAGACATGAATGTATGTCTTGGTTTGCACGGAACCCACAACCTACAGCTCAGTGGGCAAGTTTTATGTGGCAGGTATATTATGTAGCTAATCATCGGAAAAGATTTTATTTTATCAAAGCTTTATGCAACACTGCCTAAGAAATTGTATGATTTGCTTTGATCAAAATTCTCAGTCAACGAACTATGAATCCATGTAAGTAGTAGGAGTATTTGAGTCTTCAAATCAAGAATATCGTTCTATCTATCTAGTCACTGACACCCGTATTCCAAATTGATTTAATCCAATAGTCGGAATACGCCATTTCTGCCGAGCTACTCGTAGCTTACGTTTGACATAACTGACGAGAGATGGCTACAATAGTTTCACATTTCACATTTGCAAGACTCAGTGACAGCCCTAGGCAGCCAGCGACAAGCGTAGCATTGTTAGGAGCCCGCCCTCAGCCCTGAATAAATACATTCATATTGCCACTCTAAATATCAGAGAACGAAGTCTTAAGCCACCGCCGACAACCAATATTCGCGACTAAAATTCCACTTTAAATTGCCACTAGACTAACATTATTCGGCGATAATGGACCAACAATCTTGTTTATAGCGAAGTAATTGCACCGATTAAAATTCTATTTCAGTTAATAACCGGTACACTCAAAATGGGGAAAAAAGATAAATTCGAATGCAGTTCACTGCGAATCGACATGTAGAGATCGCGTCAGGTGAGGTGTTAACTAAATGTTAACACTAACAACTCATTCTATCGACCACCACTGTTTAATCGCGCAAAATCTACCGCATCGTCGCAGTCGGCGTGCCAAAATGTGCAGAAAATGGAAAAAACATGGCGCTAAACCGCGAAACCGTATGTATTTAAACGCCGATTCCGAGATTCCGTTTCGAGAAAAAAGAGCGGCCAGTATTCGGTCATTTAAATTTTTCCAAAACGTGAACACAATGGAACAGAATCAGACCTTTTTTGTTCTATTTATAATTTTAAAATTTTAAAAAAGGAATTCGGTTCGGCAAGGCTGTCACATCATTCCAGCGCTGCTAAGTGACGCCGGACGCGCGTCAGTCCCCTGGATATGTTTTATTTTCATACGAATCGGACTCTGACTGCCTCGCCGCGTTTTTTGTTATCATAGTAGTTGTAAACGAGTATTGTATGAGATGGAGCTATTTTTATAAGACTGAGTTTAAATAACAAATCCGTTTTATTTGATGAGGGTTTTCGTATCGTGAGGAATATAAAATTTGTTTTAGGTATTTTGCTTGCAAAACACGGAAAAGACAACATTAAGAAACAAACCATCCTAACTACAATTTTAGTAGCTGTACAAATTAATGTGAGTTGTCAAGAATCGAATATGTTTATTACGGAACAGAAACTTTCTGATAGCACGATCCAATGTATGCCGTGACGTCTCGTCATCGATTCGTTCAAGTTTTAGTGAAGGGACGCGTTTAACGTTAAGTGACCTATCTCAGTAGTATCTCCTCAACATGGGTCACTTAAATCAGGAGGCGTCTGTACTTTTTAATTTCATTGTTAGTTAATGAAGGCAAAAATCACTCCCAGCGCATTCCGCCCTAGATAAGAGCAATAAAGGCCCTCGCTCACGATACACCGCGTCGCGACTCGCGATTGACACGCGTCCGCTTGACGCTAAAAGGTCTATTGTATACGGAGCGCGTAACAACCCCGCCCGACCGGTCTTTAACGCCCGGACAATGATCACTCTATACATAGCCGCGGTTTATCTTACGCGCTAAGAACAACGTTAGATATGTTAGTAAGACCTGTTCTGATATTATTAACTTTGTTTGATACTTTATCAGAAGACTAGGATGAAACCAAGAATTTAAGTGTGATAGTTTAGCACTTCGTAGGACATCAACAAGTGTTATTGTTTTGATCATATCATAGGTACATAATGAAGTATTATGCCCATGTACTAAAATGTACTAAAAAGTACAGGATAACAAAAAATTAAGGTAGGATTTAAAACACAATTGTAGCTCTCAGATAATTGCATCATTGTGGTGAAACAACAACGACCTATCCAACCGAGCCTACACCCGATACTGTATAAACACGAGCAATTATGTTAATAAAAAGGCTATTATACATATACCGTTGTTAAATATTGTCACGTCGCATACGGCTATCGGCGCGATGCGTGATCTTACACCGCGGATAATATCGGATTGCGTCAATTACGACTGATTCGCGGCAACTGATCGCGCGATACATACAAATGTGTTGTGTGCACCCGCCCTTAGTATTTGACTAAAGAGCTTTGTGGCAATGCGAATGTGGAGATTTTATATTCACAGTAACGAAAATAGACGTACCTACTGGTGTTTTATTGAAGCTTATTTTCGTGGATTTTCGCAAGAATTCAAATTTTTATCTGCCTTAAAACGAGATACTCTTACAACAAGTAGTTCGTGTTTGACTTATAGACGTATTTTCTCAGTGAACACCTAGGTAGTTACCAATTATATAATTAACAAGCTATTAAAATTTATTTTTCCCTCAATTGCATTATTTTAAAATGAACTAGTACTTTTTGCTACTGTGCAATAAGAAACAGCGATAATTTGTTACAGTCAATGCTTATTTGTAGCAGCAAAATTATACATGAAATAAATATCAATACCAGTTAAACCTATTACTTGGCTAGTTGAGACTATACAGACGTCACTAATAAATAAACGTAATTGGGCCGTCGAATATTATGCTGAATGCGTCATTAACTCACATACCAATAGGAAGCCAATAGCGATCGCGGCCGCAACTCGGATTGGATTGAAGTGGATCCAATTGGATCGAAGCTCGTTTGTTTGATTTAGCGAACGCGAGACACGGAAGAGACTGGATCGAAATACGGTCCGGTGTAGTGATGTTAAGAGGCCACTGGCACATTTATCAGAGGCTTGATTTTAATTACAAAACTCGAACTCCCTATCTTTGCATTAGAGGCTCTAGCCAGGACTCGAATCGTCAATGAAAATGGATTAAAAAGCTTAACTTTGGTCTTTAAAGATCTATGAGCAGAAATCGAGTTTTTAAGCAAAAGCTCATTATCAATTTTAAATTATTAAGGGCTCGCATGAAAAGACAATGCCTGATGGTTTATCTTTAGATTATTGAAGCTTGCGCTTTGGAAAGTTTTTTTTGGGGCTCCTAAGTTTATAAGGCTTGACCTTACGTCTCCATCGTTGAAAATTAAGTAGGTTTTCGTTACCACGATTAAGGACTCGAGTTCCCAGCTCGCTGCTCAATATCTCAACACTAGTCCGGTGGCTTGTTGCGCGCGCGCGTGGGCCGGCGACATCGCCATACGGCATGCACCCAGTTTATTTAAACGTTTAATAGGCACCGTTAATACGGATTAACTGAGAAATGTTCAGAGTAAATCTTTCACTATCGAACATCTCAGCAAACAATGAAAAACGTGACCGCGAAGCTTGTAAAACAATTTCAAACAACAAATACGTGCGGTAAGATTTCCGACAGAAAAAACAATTATAACTGTTGCAAATACCGACACTATATTTCCGGTGAAAATGGTTTTGATTGCGCAAAGAGATTGCTTAAAGTTATGTCGAAATTGCATGCATGAGGAGCAAGTTGTATGTAACTTTAACTGACAGATTAGTCAAGACTGCGAATCCAACGAACAAGATTCAGTCACTCCCACATGATTTATAGTTATTTCATGACAGCAATTGTATTGAATTGTCCGTTTAATGCAGTAAAATATTACAACAGGCTTACTTAACAATTGTTGCTACCTATATTTAAGCGAATTCAAACTAATGAGCAGGACTTCTGACCCGAGGCATATGTTCCAGATATTAATAATTGAAAAACTCGAATATGCTTATAACACGGTGTTGGCAGTGCGCGGGAGTGTAGTCATTAGTCAGAGAGACACGGGACTCGAACCCGACAATTTGGCCACGTACTGCGAGCGCAGCTAAATTGCGGCCTGCCACCTCGCACCGCTCCTTTTATTTATTTGTATTTATAAAGCATTCGGATCCTAATTACATCGGAGCGCAAACCGTGATTTAGTTAGAGCTGCACCATTACTAGTACGCGAGCACTTAAATCACTTTTGTGAGACGGAGTAGCAGTATCGATACTTAGCTCGTGATAAGTTGCCCGTGTTTTTTCTCTACACTAGTACTCTATTTTTTTTTTATTTGCATCTTTTGCAATGAACTGACACTCATTGCATTAGTATTTTGAATATAGGATCTCCACATAGAGAAAAAGGTGTTGCAAAACATGCATGCAATCAAATTCCAAACGACTTTTTCATACAAACGAACACTTACAAAACGTACCAGTCGTACGATTAGTGACACTGACTAACAATTGTTTTTACTGATAGTTACAGTTTTTTTTTATAGTGGTCTTCAAGACCTCACTCCACCTGATGGAAGGCAGCCGTGAGGTCCAGATATCGGGTTGACA
Organism: Udea ferrugalis; assembly: GCA_950022985.1. NCBI lineage: Eukaryota > Metazoa > Arthropoda > Insecta > Lepidoptera > Crambidae > Udea > Udea ferrugalis. The sequence goes on from OX465521.1 coordinate 6,023,501, forward strand.
AGCACATTAATGGACAACTAATTTGCTAGTCAGCTATTAACTAGTATTAGTAGTATTTAACTAGTATAACGACCGTACTACTCGACAACTATTCCCAACCCTAGCGATTGCAGTGCTTTCGGACAGTTGTTGCCACCGAGCGCTGACGGGTTAATGACAGCCCGCGCTTCCTGCTATGTTAATTGTCGAGAGGAAGTCAATGGGAGCGCATCACGATATATTCGGTCGTTTCGTTCTCCTTTTTTATTCGATCGACTTTTAGGTTACGTCATGTTCGGTAGCCAAGCACTTACTCGACTGTCAGGCGAGACGAATCTTAATCCAGATTAAAACGTAATACGGTAGTTACTTGTCTCCGATGCCATTCAAAGTCTGTAGTGTTGCTTAAAGTTTAATTGCTTAGTATTTTTTATTGTAAAAAGCGCATGAGAGAATGTCGGTGACTTAAGTTCAGAAGCACACTATCTTACTTAATTGTCCACACGCGTTTCATATCTGTTATATCTGATAGATAAGCACCATTGAACTTAAAGTAAAATGCAACGTTGTAATTATTTAAACAACAACTTAAAATTACAAAATGATAACGATATAACTTTAAATACAGCCAAACATTATGTTTAAAAAAAACACTTTCTCATAAATCGGCAACATGACGAATAAAATCTCAAAAATACTGCTCAGCATTGAGCATTCGAATGCGATGTTCGAATTTCTCGATGCGAGTGGCACATAAAAAGCTCAGAAGTGTTGAATGCACATGAAGTTGAATCGGGGTGATTGCAACGTAATCTCCAACCGTGCAATTTGAGGCTCTAAATCAAGGCTCCGGCAACAGACGCTGCTACCGATAAATAACACCGCGCGAACGATTAGTGTAACGAGAAAACGTCCGAATGAAGACCGAAATAACCGTTTTCATTAAGTCATTATGTCAATGGTCATTAATAAGAAAAAAGTTTTGCGAACTTAAAACGCTACTGTTGGCATTAAATCGCTTTTTTTCAAGTTATCTTCGTTGATAGTGCAAGTAAAATATAGATTAATCAATTTTAATGAGATTAGTTATTAAGTCATGGAGTGACTCCCTTGAATGGTAACGCGAGGAATCGATTGGCCCCGCTCGGTCGCGTGAAATCGAGCGCGCTCTCATTCCGAATCGATCGTTAGTCGACCGCCCTATTCGATTAACGCCAACCCTTTTTAATAAAGTTAAATATATTAAATGATCCTCATTTATAACGAGTGGAAGCGGATATCATGCGATTTGTATTCGCAACTCGACGCGACTAAGATTTCAATTACCACATTTCTATTTTATGTTGCTTTTAATATTAATTTTCAGATGTCATCATGACTACAACTAGTTTATTAAGAAAGCGTCTCTTTTTCTAAACTTAATGCATATAATTTAATATAAAAATAGCAATAAAATGTTTATTTATTATGAAACGTATAAAAACAATAAAATAATATTTCCACTAAGTAGCAAAACAGAAAAAAATATCAGCCCATATTTTGACAGAACAATAAAAAGAGCCCGTACCACTCCATCAAATGAATTTATGATCTCCCACAAAGGTTGTTTCCTCATTATTAATATCGACATTAATGCTGTCCCAATATCCTGGCCATAAATGTCACAGCCACTGGCGCCTAGCACAGGTAGAGCACACATGGAAAAAATAAGTACACAAAAACATTCAATTCTCTACACAATGAACGGTGACTGGAGGAAAAAAACACTAAAATTTATAACACCTCCCGCTACCCGGCCACCGGTATAAAAATCCTTAGAATAGTAATTTTTCTTACAAAATTTAGTGATATGTCAACCCTGTTCGACGTGGCAAATAAAAATGTACGAGGCAAGGTTGGGAAAAAAATCGAAAGACTTTGGGTTATTGCTAAAACAAGGGAAGGTTACCATATCAATCAAGGCGTTGACAAAAGTGAGATTTTTTTCGACGCTCGGCCCGTGGGATAAAAAAGGGTCCGTATTTATGGAAATGCAATAAAGCGACGCGAGCGGCGCGGGCGCTGCGAGCCCGGGTATCTTCACCTTGAAATGTAATACTTTTTGCGATATATCTATCACAAAATTACAATTTAATTTTTGCTAGCGCACGCACAATTTTTTCATGATAACTCAGAAATATTGCCTACAAAAACGAAAATAAACTTTTACTGATAAAATCACACAATTGTCCCTACTTTATCAGTCCCGATTTTGTCACGATTGTAGCCCAATATTGCAATCATTTAAATTTTTAAATAAATTTTTAAATTAAATTTTGCGATATTTTATACTGCAATCAATATAGGTATCAAATCAATAGTAACACTTTTCATCCGTATTGCCTACATCAAGAATCGAACGCGTTCCCACCTGACGTTACCCACCAAGCATTCTTCGATCAGGTAGTCCAACTGAGTGCGAGAATGGTAAAAATGCTGGCTGGCCCTCCCGTGGCGAGGAGTCCGTGTCACTCAGGGCACACGGGCGCGCGTTTTTGCACCGTGAGAACGTATTTAGTTTTAATTTATGGACGCTTAGACACTATAAACATGATAATTAACATTACCCGAGCCGAGGCACATGCTGAACTATGACTTAGTGCCTTTATATGGATGAGTTTTATTAAGCGAATGATAAGAACTCTATTAGAGATTGTTGCGAAGTTCCTCATGTTTGACATTATTTAACCGCTTATATGATTAGTTCAGAGTGTGATTTAATGAAAAAACTGTTGCATTGACTTTCTTCTGAATTTGTGTTAACAAACCATAATAATGAACGCAAATAATAGAAACGTTACAGATCGCCTTGTGGAAACCGAAAACCTTAGATCAAAATTAATAAACAAAATATTCCAAGACGAAACAAACTGCTTTAGAAACATAATATATCCAAAAAAGAAACAAATAAACGCTGTAAGTTTACGTTCAGCACCCGAGCAAACCCCGCCCATTCATTAATATGGAAAACGCTTTCCATCAACGCTATTCATCCATCAGCTTAGATGACTCTCGATAAATCAATTCGCAAAGCGGTTCTCAATTTTTTGCAACTACCGAAACGTATGTAAGCAAATTCTTCATCTTTTAAAAAATAGAAACTTTAAAAAGTAACTGATTAATTTTTTCTTTCAAAACTATAAAAACGTTTTTTTAGTGCTTTATAATATTTTTGTTTACCTAATTAAACTCTCGTTTTATCTCGAAAGACAATGTCAGAAATTTTTAATTGGAATTATAATACATTTACAGATGTATTGTTATTTTAAAAACTGGATTGTAAGTGCAAGTATCATTTGATTTACAAATAATGGTATGTTTAAGTAAAGTTTTTTAAATAGCTACTTTAGCTATATTTCTCGTGCTTATACGAATATTATTTCGTTTCAACAGCTTATAAAAATGCGTCTTATGTTAGGCTGAAATTATCTCAATAACAACATATAGCAAAAACCTACTAGTTTTTGCTATCTAATAATGAAATATATTTTTTTTTAATTTTTAAGATGTTTTGTATTCGCTGTTATCTATGCCTTGGACCATCCACCAGCCGAGAATTTATTCGACGGTCGGCGGTGATCGATGGCCTCAAGAGTTGTCCTGGCCACTGAGACAACCTACACTACCGTTTCGAACTTAAAAAATATATACCACGTTTGAAATTTTATATTAATTAACTCGTTGCTTCTCTTTGTTCAACTGGGTCGACGGTCTTGTTTTGTTTTTGAGCGAGTACCTACTTATTGATTTTTACTAGTAGGATTCCATGAGTAGGTACTCAGGTATACGTATGTTGTTAAAGTGCGACCTATGAAGAGTCACAAGGATTAATTAACACCTTCTTTGAACATTAAAAACATAATTAAGGTAACGAATTTCAAAATCTCAATAAATTTTCAGAATCATTGTTTTGTAAACTTGTAATTTTTTGATAAACAGTGTAAGATTTTTTTTTGTTGAAGCACTGTAACCTACTTATTATTATAAATGTGAAAGTTTGTTTGTGTGGATGTGCCGTGTTGCTCTTTCACGTAAATACTACTGAATGGATTTGAATGAATCTTCACTTTAATATAGCTCATACATCTAAATAGGACATAAGACACAATTTATTGAAAAATATTTTCTTTTTTTCCACTTTAGTCCACGCGGTCGAAGTCGCAGGCGTCAGCATGTTTGTTATATGTTTTAAAATATTGTCTATAATGACAGCTTACATCCATTTATATATTCAGCCAACAAACAATCCCACGTTACTATTCGGGCAGCATATTAAATTCATCCGGGCCGCAACTTCAAAACTCCTAAATCAAGCAGATTGAATTAATTCCTGCCCAAGTTACATTTAAGGCCACAGGAGTCTCATTGTAATAGTTTATTTGGCACTAGTTTGAGACGTGAATGCCAAGTAGGCAGGTCGAAGACCGATGGCTACGTAGAAGCATAAACTGCCAGGTGTGCTTCTTATTATTATTATTCATTACTAAACAAGCTTTTTAAAATACATGTCAGCTCGAAAAAACTTTGATAAATGATAACAATACTGGAAAAAATATTTTTCTCAACCTCCGAAAATGGTTTATGTATGGTAGCTATTTTTATTTTAAAGAGTTACCTTGGCTACTTTATTTTTTATGGACGATGGGATTTGGTATGGTATGTCTTTATCTGTGCATCTGTGGTTTTGAAATGTTTTTCGAAATACATATTTTAACATTTGTTTTGCTGATAAGAGCAGGAGAACCGTTTTATAATTTCCATACCCTATGTGACAAGTTGTTACCATACTATCATCGACCTATTCCTATCCAATACCAAAAACTAATACCAGTGGTATTTGTTTATGATCGTAATTAAATTCTATTCCGGACGAATACCAAAACTACATTGAAATATTTAAAATTTGGTATTCGTCCGGAATAGAATTTAATTACGATCATAAACAAATACCACTGGTATTAGTTTTTGGTATTGGATAGGAATAGGTCCTATCATCTACCTACATGATATGAGTCTGGATGACATCTCTCTCTAGCGATGAGAACCCCTTAAAAGCTAATATCTTTTTCACCGACAGTCAAATATAGGTAGGTAGTATCTTTAAATTAGTTGAACAGTTGTAAAGTGTTCAAACTGGCAATACCGACGATCCAATTTGTATTGTCTTTGTGGTTCTCTCCTAGTGGCTTTAGCTGTAGCTAGTCGACAAGCCGGCAATAAAAATGGACGCATAAAATTGAAATTGCAATAAAATCTGAATAACGGCGTCCTGTGGCCAATTTATGTCCCATTATTTTATGTTCATTAACCAGTGCCTCCCACCTAGATACTCAACTTCTTGACTGATAGCAGCTGTCTATACCTATGACAAATGAGATGCGTTAAACTTAGGATACAACGCGTTGACGCGCATTGGAGGAAGGATATAACAGTAGTATAACAGTATAAGTGGGTATACCAATATAAGTTATAACTACTGATATAGTGTCCAGCTATAACAGTCATTATACTGAGTATCAGGCATTGTTTCAGCACAGAGAGTTTCTGGGGTAAGCAAATTAAAGTGCTGGGTATAGGGTGGAGCACATTGCACGAAGAACTGATGGCCGTTGGGGCCGAAACGTGTTGGACTGGAGACCATTAAGAGCAAACGCCATTTGAGCTGCCTACTCTGAAGGTGTACGGGTGACTTAATGAATTCGGGATTTCGATGGATGCAGACCGCTTGCAACCAGCCACTCTGGGAATATATGGGAAAGGTCTAAGTTCAACCGTGGACGTCATGTGGCTGATAATGATGATTAAACTTCTAACTAATAGCAACTGCATCTATCCCTAAACGCATAAAATTTGATGAGTCATCCTGAGGAAAAGGCATATCGGCACGTAAAATGTTATATTGACGCCCGCAGTTGCCGAGTATAGCGTGATAATGATGAATATCGAAGCAACTAACAAGCCTCCGATTTAAATATACTGCATCGAGATTCCACTTCACATTTTTCTTATTCATACCTCTCGAATTAAAAGGGCGTAAATCACGAACATAGACGTTACATTAAATCAGCTGAGTAAAATCATGACATGTTCGCACGTATGTCCGTTTATTCTGCGTCGGCTCCCGCGCGGTGGATATACGGCGCGCGCGCATCGTAACGCATACCGCTGTCACAGTATAAACATACAGTAGAACATCTACACACAAACGAGCCGCTCTCGGCTTGAATATGTGCGTGCGCGTCGCGCGCCGTGTCGCGATTTCACACACACGCGATTTCACGCACACGCTAGCATAAAATAGGGAGGCATAGGGAGGCGGCAGTACGGACGGGCTGTGCCGCGTGTCTGTGTGCGCGCTAGGCTAATAACTCGGCGGGCGGCCTTAGATAGCCTACTGCATGGTTTATACTGTGCCCGCGCGGTGGATATACGGCGCGCGCGCATCGTAACGCATACCGCTGTTTATGCGCCACTCCGGCGCAACTGCGGTTTTATTGCTCAAAGGTCGTATGCACATTAGTGGATACAAATATACGCTTTGGTTGCTTATAATCATAATGGTATATTACGTTTTGCTCTTTTTTAATGAAACTATACCCGACATTTAGAATATTTTAACCGAGTTTGCGTAGGAAAAAATAATACCAATTACTGATACAGTAAATTTTCAAACGATTCAGTGTTTCATAAAATTTAATAACAATTAATAGGTAATCTTTAAAAAAAGTAGAGTTTTAAGAGTTGCGTTGCATTCTAAACTCTGAACAAACATCCATCGAATTAGAACTCATTATAAAAACATATAATTCTAAATGTGTCAGAGTAAATATATGCGTATCAATCTCTGACAGCAATAATATAACTCTGCTTAGTATTAGGTCACGTACTATTTATTATTATAAACTCAAACATCTAATTTTCCGTACAAATAATAAGTCATTCCTAACCAGTAAGCACGATTTATTGGCTTATGCCGCACCTATCTAAGTATGAGGAAGCGTTAATAAAAGTAACCATTATATTAATATGATTAACTTTGAAATCGGCTTTGCGCTCGCCAGACCAGCGCTTTCTTAGTATACTCAATTGCCCGTGCAAAATTTTATGGAGTAGCTGGAAGGTGCAGAACGTCTTGGAATACTAGTAGCTTCTGGGATCATTGCACTTTCCTCACTACCTTACTATGACTTTATCCTTTTTTGCATAAAATATCGCTTAGAGGCATTTTTGTCTATGATTCAGCTTTTATTGACGCGTTCAATAAAAGCTGAAGCTTTTACATGTTTAAAATGTCTGGTACGTTGACAGACTCTTAACTACTTACACTTATTTAGGTATAAGAGAGCGTCATGACCGAGTGGTAAAACACCTACTTTTTTTTCATTTTACAATTTGCAGCTAACTCTCCGGTGATGGCAAACACCCCATTAACCCGTAAATCAGCGTAGCCTAGTTTCAAACAAGCTCGGTAAAATGTGGGCTTCTAGATATTCCGTCCACCATGCCTCTGACCAACCCGTTAGGGATATGCTTGTGGCAGTTTGTCATGTTATAGATCATTGACAGTTGTTAGACAGTATAGGGCATATTACCTACTCTCCCTGTCAATACTGGTATACTTTTGAAACTACTCAACTGGTTCCAACTAACATTGTAGACTATCAATAGTAATATTAATATACTATTTCCAGTGTGCCTTAGCCTTTACAAACGTTATCTAGAAACCGCGCTAAACTTTCATGTGCATATTCACCACTATTTTGTTTCCATAATTCCACGTAACCACATTATTTTGTTTAGCACAAAACAAAAGTAAAATATTTATTTCCCTCTTGATAAAAATCTCCATGAGAAAGGCTATAAGTATATCCACACAATGCCAATTTAAATATGAAATATTATAATGATCTTTAATATAGTGTCTCCTACTGTCTTAACCTAGATAAATTTACTTTAATACGCGATAAATGTAGCTAATATGCTATTCTTAGTTCAAATGGTAAATGCGAACTCTCTCATTAATTTCTCGACAAAATTATAAAACTTTTAAATATATTCTGAGCTATTATCTCGCCGCCATCTTGAGCCGGAACAACGTCACAGTAAATATAACAGTAGGTTATAAGGCCGCCCGCCGAGTTATTAGCCTAGCGTGCTCACAGACACGCGGCACAGCCCGTACGTACTGCCGCCACCTTATTCCCCCATATTTTATGCTAGCGTGTGCGTGAAATCGCGTGCCGACACGGCGAGCGCGCCACGTTTGTATGTAGATATTTTACTGTTCTCTGTTTACTGAGACAACGTGGTGGCAAAACGCATTATAATTACAATGTTTGCTACCGACGCTAGTTATTACTCCATTTACATTTATAATTTTATATTTATAGATATTTAAAGCTCCTATGAAGGCGATACACATTTTTTGCGTGCCATTCTCACAGAAATCAAGATAATCTAAGTTGATAAGGCTGTGCATTAAATATTTTGTACAATTTATGTTTATTTAATTCCATCAGCTGATCGGCAATGTTTATCTGTGGCGTCGTAAACAAATATACTGCGACTTGATTTTAATATTTATAATGTACTTGAAATAATAATGATTCATTTGTAACAAAGAGATACAGGTAAACGTAAAGACGCGTAAAAATTAACAACCGTTGCAAAAATTAAAGTTTTTGTCATTTGTTATAGCAATTTAATTTGACCCTTTGACGCAAAATTTTAAGTGTTCCTGCTTTAGGTTGAGACTTCATTTGTGCGTTGCGTTGCGCTGCGTGCCTCAGTCGGAGGAACATAAGTGGGACGACACAACGCATAACGCGGCATGACAGCCAGGACAAACATTTATGTGATGAAAAATTGTTTTTATTTATTAAGGCATGCATTCATAAATATGTTTGTTTATTAAAACAATAGTACAAGCTTTGCTTAGTTTGGGGTCAGATGTTCTTGGATAAAAATGTACCAGATACTCATTTACATGCGTGTTTTTTGTAAGAATATGTAGTAAGTAGCTTTGAGTTTAATTTTAAACAAGTAGGTACTATAACGCTTATAGAACGCTCATTACCACACCACCACCAGATGTTAGCCAATTAACTAATAAATATAACATTTTAGTACGAAAACATTAAAAAGGAAGATAATAAATAAAACTAATTGCATTAACACTTCACCGGCGCATTGTGCATAAAGGTCGCCGCAAATTATTTGAAAACAAAGAAATTTGTTTAATGCAAGGTTAATGGATTATTTTTATGAAGTGAGTCGAATTATTTTTCAATTGTTTAGCCCACACCTTTAGATGTAACAAGCAATTTCTATTGTCAGAATATTCCCAGTACCAATTCGTGTCAAGTGCAGTCCAGTAATTGCAGTGGTCTAATTATTATGAATACGAATTATGTTTTAATTCATTGTTGTAGTTTGGCGTTTTGTCCAATTACTCCACTCATATACAAGGTCGTGGATTTTAATGGGTGCCCGTTAATTGCCATGTACTTGGTCAATTAATTAGTCGAACTGTAGCGCGTCATGTTGCCAGATTGACGTAAGAATAATTTGATTTATACACTTGAAGCTGAATAAATATTTATGAAGTATTTTTATGAGTTACAACTAAGTATATGACCGAAATGTGAATCAGCATTTTTATTACATTGCTCATTATATGTTAAACTAGTAGGTACATAGAATCTGTCCATTTGCATTTAACGATTATTTCACTTAAATGCGATTTTGTCTACCTGTTTCTTTTATATATGGTCGGCAAAAGTGTATAGGAGATGGTACGTCGTTTGCCTCGAAGTGCGACACATTTTTGGCTTTTCATAACGATTAATAATTACACTTCGCTTTGTCCTCGAAATTAAGATTACAAGATGTAGTAAAGCGTATCGTGCTGCCATATACCACTAAAGTTGAAGCCATGAGCGAGAGAAAAAAAAATGGTTTCAACGTCTGCTGTCACAGATTGTCAAACGTCATTAGCGTTTTAGTGCTCGCGCCATTCCGCACGTTATTTTTTTCTTTCCCAAGTTTTAAACAATTTCAGGTATATCATGCATCAAAAACACAAAGTACAGGATTGGAAATGTATAAGGATCGAAAGATTAGAAAAATTAAAGAAAGTTTTAAGCGGAAACTACAAGAACGATCGAGTTTCTGGTCCACCAGACCTACCTACGTGAAAAACTGCATTTGCATTGAAAGTTTTCTCAATGTCTAGTGTTCACTTTAAGTGAGTGTTCCGAAGACGAATGAAGAATGAGTATAACTCTTATAGTGGTTATCACCTTTCTTATCATGAGTAAAAACGATTAAGTTCTGGTAAGTAGTACCTACTTGAAAAACAGCATATTTTGAATCAAAAGTTTCTCAATGCCTAGTGTTCACTTCAAGTGAGTGTTTCCGATGGCAAATAAAGAATGTGTTTAGCTCTACGCGGCTAATACCTTTCTTTTCATGAGAAGTCAAGTTCTAGTAAGTGCCTAATTTTAAAACTATGCATTTGCATTGAAAGTTTCTACAAGTACACCACAATTGTTTGTATCCAAGGAGGAATAAAGACTGTGTATAGCTCTTTAAGTGGCTATAACCTTTCTAATTATAAGTTCCTTAATGAGTAGTACCTACTACTACCCTTTAATTTTGCTAATGCTTGTGTACAATTTGAAGTGATTGTTACCTACCAAAAGCAGTAATATTGTTTGTATCCAAGGAGGAATAAAGACTGTGTATAGCTCTCTAAGTGGCTATAACCTTTCTAATTATAAGCTCTTAATGAGTAGTACCTACTACTAACCTTTAATTTTGCTAATGCTTGTGTACAATTTGAAGTGATTGTTACCTACCAAAAGCAGTAATACATGGGTTATGAGTATCTGTTTATGTCTAAGGCTTTATTTAATATTTTTTTAAATAAAGTTAATACTCTGAGTTTGCGGATAGATTCCAATGATTTTTCTAAACTTCCTGACATGACAATGTACTTGAACATTACATTGAAATGACCTTAATGAGTGCTCCGTTAGTTAGAAATTTTCATATATTAGTGATTTTCAGAAAGAAAACTTAGTGATTGGCCGTCAAATGATAACAACTGTATAACTACCCTACCCGGTCCCCGGGTGGGTAACTACCCTGTCTCCGTCGGGGACCGTTGAGGATTTTATCCAACTCATGACACCCAATAGTATTGAAGAGCCAATAATAATGAAGTCAGAACCCACTGATGTATTGTCTTACCCGGAGGAGCAGAATTTGCCTCAACATAATAAGGTAAAAAGATCTAATCTATTGCAATATACAATTAGGAGGTCATAGACAGATACTGCATACCAGAAGATGCCAAAAAGATTGGTGTCTCCATTATTCTGAAATGGTTCTTTCTGATGTAAGTACTTCATAAAAAGAAAAAACAATTGGATGAAAACAAATCCAAAATGCATCCATTTCAGCATCTATTGGAAGCTCTGATCACTGCAATCAGACAAACTTCTGACATGCTTCATATTATAAAATCATGAATAGACGCTAGGAAGTTTATGTTTGACTAACAACAAACAAAATGGTTTTTTTGTTGCTAAGGAGAAAATATTATGTGTGTTCTTTCATTTCATCATGGATCAATTATACACAACAAAAATAAATAAAAATGTATTTGGCAACAATTTGGCAGATACTTCAGGCTGCTGAGGCCATTAGAAGGTCCGGGGCTGAAATAAAATAAACCCAGAATATCAAGAAATAATATTTAAACTGAATGCTTCAGCTTTTACCACCGGGCAGGCAAACGGCAATATTTAGGAGGCGTCTGCCTGCCAGGGCGACACCTGTGACAGCGACGGGCTCTTGGTATCGCCAGCAGCGCCGTCATGCACCTGCCCCGGCAGCGCCGCTGTAGCGCTCACAGATTCAGCCACAACACCGCTGATAATACTGGTGAGTCATTCAGGCAGTCACTCATTAATCATTGGTGGAGCCAGTTCTGTCATGGACTGAGGCTTGAAAATCACCTAGCTACCAAACAAGATGGACCACCTTCAGCAGAATTAAGTTCTGCAGAATTATTTAAACATGAGAAGTTTGATGATGATTAATTTTTATAATCAGTTTGTAGCTAAGTACTCGTAGTACTTCCCTTGTTTACAAACCAGATAGAAAAGTAGATTCACTTATATTGTACTTAGACTTGATAGTAAGTTTATAAAAACCAACCATTTTGAATTGATGATTTAAGAACCACTTACAATTCGTTTCAAAGAATTGACATATTATTAAAGCACCCATCGATTTAAAAGACATAAAAGCATTATGTCTTTGTTTGTCTAACACAAAATATGAATCAGTTGGTGCCAGTTTTTTAGCTTACTGAGATCCATGGGTTATGTATCTACTATTTGTTTGGATAGTATTATGTTGCATTGATACCTCATATAATGATATACACTATCAGCTTAAAGAGTTTGTCGTTTGTCAATGGAATCCTTAATAACCCTCCTAAGGATTCTTGATTGTCACCAAGCATTGTCATATTGAACTCATCAACCTAAAGAAATGTAAAATTTAAAATTGAATCACAAAATTACAGAACTGCAGCAATGAAAAATTAGATACCAATGGTCTTCTAACTTCTGCATGCCTGGCCATTTAATTTGGCTGGCTCTCTATTGAGAAATTTGAGATATGTAAATATCTTTTACTATTATGATAAATAATATATGAATTTACCAGGCCACCTTCAAGGAGACTTTAGTTTGTGGTTAAATTCAGTAAAACACTTTGTGCAAGTAAAAAAGAGGGGGGGGGCTCCATACAAGGAAATGACTGCAAGGGGGCAGTAGTTTTTAAAAAATTCTGGCAGTGGTGCAAAAGTCGAATACTACGCATTTGGTTCCTGACACATTTTCCTGACACTGGGAAGTAAGTGAAACAAACAAACAAAACATTTATTTGCAATGAATACAAGTGGGTCAATAGGACCTAAAAATATCTGGACAAAGTATGCGGCCTGCTATCAGGCTTGCAAATTATTAAAAATACTTAAATTTAATTTCCAAAGTAACAATTTTCGTTTCAAATAAGTACTTTGGTACATATTTGCAATTTGCAAGAAACTGCCTTAAATAAAATTGTAAATACTTTGTGCATGGCTGAGATAGATCTATTTTCTTCTAGATTAAGCCAATGATGGCAAAAATATGTCTCCCAGCCAAGAGATCCAGACGTTTACGCTCTAGATGCTTTCACAATTGATTAGAAAACATTTTTTTTTTCTCTTTCTATGACTTTCCACCATTTTCAATGATTAAAAAGATGAAGCTTAAGTTATTATTACTGTCCTGGATTGGCCCACTCGCCCCTGGTACCCCATACTTGAAAGTATTCTTGTAATTTCTAGAACCTTAATCCTGAAATGAGGAAGATAGTCCGCATGCAAGCTCTCAGGACGGCTTAATTAAGCAGAGGAACTCCACCACCATCTTTCAACGTAATGTTAGCTTCATCATCAAACAGTACCGTCAAACAATGCGATACTGCATTTATAAAATGGTTTAACTTATTTAAGACAGTCAAATCATAACAGCTTCTTGGAAGCTGAATTGATATTTATATAATATTCTATTGAATTATGGAGCGAATTCTGGTACTTTAAATATCCATCGTTCGGCACTTTCATTGTTAGTAAGTTCAAAACTAGACTTATGTTTGAGTACGAAAATAAGTTATAATAATAAATAAATAAATATCCTTGGACATTATTCCACACAGCGCCATCTAGTCCCAAGTAGGCTAATTATAGTCCGTTATTATGGATACTAGACAACGGATAAACATACTTAAATACTTTTTCTTTTGTAAATACATACTTAATATACATAGGAAACACCCAGACCAATACAAACACACATGTTCATGCACACAAATGTTTGTACTGTGCGGGGATCGAACCCGCGACCCTTGGTGTAGTAGCCGACTTCTCAACCAATTACACCAAGACGGTCGTCAAGGGGGTTTTTATAAAACCCTTCCTATGTCAAAGTATATGAGACATGTGATCCAGCTTTACTTTTAACCCACAGTAACTCTGTATCATATGTAACAGTGATTTAAAATTTTGAATAAAAAACTCAATTTTAAAATTTCAAGTAGAGGATGTAGTGATTTCAAGATTATAAACTAGAATCAAATACTAGATTAATTTAAGACGTCACATCTAGTTTTACTCCAACCCTGTTCTTTAAATTTGACTTCCTTAAGTAATCGACCTCAGTCCTGCAGAGGCTTTTAAATTCTATTTGGATAAATCATGGACGATTATTTATACAACAAAAATATTGTTTTCGTCAGTTTTTCAATAACTGTACAATCTCGTAGGGTCTCAAACTATTAGTCGGTGGATTATAGGTGCCCTAACATGATCCTAACCGAAAGTGAGATACATACATCTCTATTTATTATACATTCGACCAGACATGCGAGTACCTCTGCTGTACATAGGTGTTAATTAACTTTATCAGAGTCACAACTGGTTGGAGTGAAGCTTCCTCTATGTTTGCTAAATTCTATCAAAGATCAGTTTTGGAAGCTCCTAGGAATTTTATGCACATTCTTTAATGAATAAATAAGTCAACAACAACCACGGTATTACTGAAACTCAAAACATAGTTGCAATATCATGTTGTAATATATTTACAATTTTATATTACAGTTATATAATTGTATTAATACTTTCTCAGAATGCTTACTTAACTACTGTAAGCGACCTACTGTTTTTAAGTTTTTTATTTTCACAAGGTACCTTAGGTACCATGCAGAAGAAAGAAGCATTAGTGCTTCTTTATATCCCTTCATTATGCACAAAATACTGTAATGCTTTCAAAGTCTACATCTTGTAATCTTAATTTCGAGGACAAAGCGAAGTGTAATTGATAATTAAACGAACTTACCTTAAGTGAAGTTCTATTATAATTACACGAAGGCTTTGTCCGAAGAAATTAAGACCCTCCCTACCCTAATACCCCTACAGTATTATGTGCAGTAATCTAGCCTCTCGGAGGCTCCCTAATTTGTGTTCCAGGTTCCAGGTGAAGAAGCTCTCAACTAAATGACGTTTGACAATCTGTGACAGCAGACGTTGAAACCATTTTTTTTTCTCTCGCTCATGGCTTCAACTTTAGTGGTATATGGCAGCACGATACGCTTTACTACATCTTGTAATCTTAATTTCTTCGGACAAAGCCTTCGTGTAATTATAATAGAACTTCACTTAAGGTAAGTTCGTTTAATTATCAATTATATTTCGTAGGTACTAACCTACATTTTTTTATTGTTATAAATAATTTATAGTTTAAATGAGAGCTTCAATGTGGACAATAATATTACTTTTTCGCCGTTGAAAGGCCTATTTTTAATGATGAAAGACGTTATTTGAATTCGTTTTTTTTTTATTTGCAATTAGTTTAACAGAACGCAAAGCGAAACGCTAGTGTAGTCGGGATTAGCCAGCAGCCCACACCAGCAGGCGCGGGCGTCGTTCATTGTCTCACATTTCCCACAATGAAAATAAAAGTGAGAATTCAATCTTTTCCGAGGCGCATTAACGGTATCTCTATACAGTACAGTGAATCTTAATATTAAAACCGCTCCGCCGACATCCGGGTTTAAAAACCATGACTCGGGTAGCGGCGACGCGCGACGTAAAATTGTTTTACAAAATCGCTCCTATTACAATTATGTTAATTTAAACATAAGATGCATTTTATTAAGTTTTGGTAGTGTTCAAATAATAACGTATGGTAGCTGTAACTGGCGGAACGTTGCAATGAAACCATAACGCATTACGTAATTTGGCCAACAAAAGGTAAATGTTGCCATTGCGCTGGTTTATGTCTGCGAGAGGGGTATTAAGTTAAATTGTATGTGCGATTGCGCGCACGGGCCACTCGTTAGGCGACGCGGACGCCTGACGTGACGCGACCGAACGTCGCATTGTTCCAGTACTGTGCGTACCCGACCTTAGATTAAACGTTAACTGGAAGATTTATAGCGGTCATGGAGAGGCTAGTTTAGTGGACGCTGAGCGCTTTCGTCGAAGCGTTCAACTTTCATAAGTGCCCAATTTGTGGCAGCGCTTAGTGCGGTGTCGTGCGCGGGCGTGCATGCTCCGCCTTTTTATTACTGCCCCTTAACTGTAAACAACACCCATTCTTGTTGGGATTGTCTCGGAATCCTACTTATAACTGTGTTATCTCGGACGTAAATGTCTCAAATAATAAGCGGACCCACCCATAACGCTGGCAAACCTGTGTCATTTAACCATTACAAAGAATTAAATTCAACGTTTGGAGTTACACATTTACCTAATCTTTTGAGGAAGAATTAATCTTAAGTTTCATTAAAATAACTTTACGTATTCATAACCTGACGTTTCGTCTTAGCCATAGAAGTTAACTACTAAGACGACAAAATAATATAAAGTAGTTTTATTGAATGAAGTAGTGTTCGCATAAGTATTTCAATCTTAGGATATTAAGTGTGTTTGAATACATTATTAGGCTCTAGTCAAATGAATGTCAATTTTGCGAATAATTTACTCTATTCGTGCTTTTTAACTAGCTTTAAAAATTATGTAAAAAGTGTACTCAAATAAATGCCTTCAAAAAAGATTTAAAATCGCAATAATTTGACGAGAACCCAACAGAAATTTGTTCTAAGCCATCGACAATTGCATCTGTGAATACAAATAAAATTGGTCGGATTCTTACACTCACCAATCTTCGCTTGGGCTTGATGAGCGGCCTGTTCTGTCCGTTCATCTTGTAGTAGAGTCCGCAGGCGTTGCAGAGGTAGTGTCCGGTGCCGTCGCGCCGCCACAGGGGCGTGCTTGTCGCGCCGCAGTTCACGCACTCGCGACCCTCTGTCACATGAGAAACGCACTTAAAAATCGCACGCTGTCTTACCGCCAGTGGGCAGCTTTATTTGACTTAACATTTTTATTCGCAATTATTGACTTACTGTTTTAATTTTATTGTTAAATAGTTACTAGTTAGCAAATCTGATTGTAATTAGAATTATTTGAAAAAGCGAACTAAAACAACCAACACCAAAGTGAAAACAAAGTATTTCAAAGCAAATGAAAGCGGTATCTTGTTAGTGATTACCTGTCTCCTGGCAGGCTGAGAAAGATGAGAGAAAAATCACATTCAGAAACATTACAAATCGAATTTAACTAACAAACAAGCATGCAATACACAGACACGTACACAATTACACAGTACTGCATCATCCTTTAAAACTTTTACTCTGAGTCAACGTAATTGCAATTACAACGAAAAAATTGTTAAATATTTAATTAGCTAGGGAAAGCGCGGAGTGAAACTCGGGGGAAAATATCTAGATTTTTTACACGCAAGGAAAAACCGGAGAAAGTAACGCGGTCTCAGCACTAAGCCGAGTGGATTAGACGCTTCAGAGGATCTAGATTTCAGTGTTTAACATAATTGAAACTGAAATGAAAGAATAAGAATACGAGACAAATAACTGTCTCAAACCTAAGGGGTAGGTCAAAAACTAAGGGGGTGCCCTCTCGTGTTATGAAACGGCACGAAAGACACTTGAATCGGCAAGAAATATCTGCTCTTTTTTTGTGATGGGGCGAGAATTGAACCCGCAACCGTTTGCATTTCAAGTAGTTACCTAGGTTTTTGACGGAGTAATATTTTATCTATCGAAAAACTGTCTACTCAAATACATAATTATTCATCCCGTTTTGAAAAAAGAAGAAAAAATAAAAGGATTTAGAAATGCAATCTTTACCTTAACAAAATACATGCAATATAAATGTTCAGAAAATATTTATGGCATCGAGTCATTCAATTTGACGGTAAAAGACGCACTACATTATTACACTATCTTCTCGAAATATAACGTCTGCCATATCGGCACGGTATATAAAAACGTAGTATAAAGTTTATAAATAGCAGAAAACCCGAAAAATATTCAATATCGCATCGCATTAATGGAATGATATTTACAACAAGCAACAAAAGCGAATCGCTATAAAAATAAATGCCTGTTGCAAAAATATTCGAGAGCTAATCGTAAACAGAGCAGAACCAGAGCTATAAAGTAAAATATTACCTACATGCTAATTTTCGCTACATGTAATTGTACACACACAAGCATGTACGAACACTCTTAAACAATCTTCAACGCAAGCCATACCACCTCATCCATGAATCGGCTTGAATTGCAAATATCGGGCATTTTACGAAAAAATACTTAGATAAACTCATCTTTTGTCACTTAATAAATCAAACTACTCAAGCGGATTACATTTATCATTATTAGAATACGATTTACATGCTATTGTAATTACCCATGCAATTACATTTTCCGCCCCGGAGTGAGCCACCCTCCGGAAAAAATCGATTTAAAATTCACTTTCTCGTAATTGATTTGTTTTTAATACGAAACAGGCAGATTCACATGGTTAGTGAGAGGATGTGTTCACATATGGGAAGCGCGT
The DNA here is from genome assembly GCA_950022985.1 of Udea ferrugalis. NCBI lineage: Eukaryota > Metazoa > Arthropoda > Insecta > Lepidoptera > Crambidae > Udea > Udea ferrugalis. The sequence goes on from OX465521.1 coordinate 6,042,057, forward strand.
GCGCCGCCCACAATCTCTCTAAATTCGATTACTCGATCGATGATTTACTGTGATCGAATTTGAGGCTCGTTACACCTTCGCATCCTCCGCTAAGGAGGTTCAAGAGTATTTCCACGGTCACTTACACCACTATCTCATTAAAGTCTTAAATAATCTATTTAGATACGTTTTCTTTATTACCAACTTATCAAAGGAAACCCAGGTTATTTGACAAAGAATGAAAGATTTTCTTGTTCTTTTTCTATTTTGCTGCAACTAATTAAAAGTCCGAGTATAGTATCATAATATTCATACCAAAGAGGTCGTTAAACGTACTAATACCGGCTAAGCTAAAACGTAAAATCATTACTGGCAGTTAATATTGTGCATAAAAAAACCTCGTCTACTCCCGAGCGATCGGTGGAATGCGTACCGATGCAACTATATCGGTTAGGTATCTAGATCTGATTACGGAGGTCCCCCGGCAGGCGGTGGACGCTTTGAATAAATAAACGCGCGGATCGCAACAGGAAGGTGAAAGTGATCGAATATACCATAGAAAAAACTTTTAAACGAACCCAAAATGTTTTACGAGCTTCAGGCGATGCGGCCATTCATCTTTTTTATGTAAAACCAGATCACAACCGGCAATTAAATCGCCCGGACTTTATCGAAAACTTATTGCGATCGAACCGACGACTCACTTTTTGGACTAACCCTTTTCGTTTTTTGTTTCGTCGATAAAGCCTGTAATTTGTTCCGAGTTTGTAATAAATAAACACCAATAACGATTATTAGTAAAAAATAACAGGATATTACAGCGAACATGATGTTTTATGATAGTGTCTCTAGCTCGCGGACTGATGTAGTCCAATAGTAACATCTCTATTGGTAAAAACGCTTGTGAAAGTCGACTCGGCCGCGGGCGGTGGCGTTTTCGAGATTTACAGCCATTCGCCTCTCATACATCGACATTACACGTATTATTAAAGAGAACAACGTTTCTGATTAATAACTACAAGTTATAATTGTTCAATCACGGTGATAACTGTGTTTTAATACGTTCACGCTGAGTTATTTCTTCATTTCCACCGAAGTTTCGACTATCGAGCAATCTCGCAGCAGCTTTGCGGACGTGGTTTTGACAAACAATAAAGATATATTTTAGAGCGTACTTGCGGTACTTGTCCGATACCTATCCTGAAAGTGAGTCGTTCGAGCGAAAAATTCTTGTTTGTTCAAAATTAGAATGCGGCTCGGTCTTTATAGCCCGGAGTGACGCGCGGTCGTGACGCGGCGGCGCTACGTGACCGCGATAAAAGATTTTCATCTGCCATATTTACGTGGCCGAGTGGGCGGTTTTTATTTTTCGAGAGTCTCAGCCAGCTCTCGGCGAGGGCTCGGGAGTTTTCACACGCCGCGTGGGGAAACAAACTGCCACTAATGCCGATTCAGCGGGGTTGCGAGCTCGAGTGATGTTGACCCTAGAACTATCGGAGCGTTCAAAACAAACGAACACAGCCCGTTAGTGCTCAATAAAACCGCAAGGTAAAAACTCATTCACAGTCACGTAGAGCGCTAATGTGCACTGGGGTAATGTAATTTAAATGAAGGACTAATTCGCTCCCGTGTACCGTGACGCGCTCTCCGGCGCATCGGCCCATCAACACGTAACGGTGAGGCTATTTTGCATACAAACCATTAAATTATTGCTCAAAACTTATTCTCTGTTGCGCCACAGAGGCTGTTATTACGCCTTAATTATATGCCAGTATGCAAATAGGAAATTTTAATGGTAGCCGATGGTCTTGCGCGGTGTCTTCGTTTTTATTGAGCATTGTACTGTTCATTTGTGAAAAAAAGTTTATAATTCAGAAGTTATTGACTTGTGAATTCTTTGTTTTTGTGGTGTAATGAGAGTGACAAGGCTAAGCTGGGTGGAGGAATGAAGCCATTTTTCACGGGGAGTGCGCCGGCCGGCCGGTTGCAGCTCATATTTGCATTCTGAATTAGCATACGGGATAATTACGTGTGACGAGATACAGCGCTGCGGTTGCACTGAACCCTGTATAATTATTGTATACCAGTCATGAGATGACCACCGCTAACATACTCCAACTGTACAGTATTTTATCAATAGGGTTGCTATTTCCAAACATTTTAATGACAGTCAAAATCAATGAAAACATTGCCTAATGTCACTAAATAAACATTCTAAATAATGCAAAACCATTCCTAATGTAGGTATGCCTTCGATACGGATTTCAAATCTAACCTCTTAACAGCGTCATTCTCTATTAAAACCAACCAACAGTGACATTACAGCTGTTACAATAAATGCCAGCATGTACATAAACTGCTCTAGCTATTACGTTCGTTCTATAATCTGTTCCTAATGCTTGTTTAATAATTCAATTAATGGCCAGCTCGCGGACGCCGGCACAAAATGCAAATTTTGAGTGCAATTGTGCCAGTAGACCGTGACGAATTTAGTATACCTACCTACGGACGTACAGGTACACAATCACATGGGTCCGCCAGGGTTGCTCACACACAAAAATAGTTACTAAACCTACTGTAAAATTAGATTTGATGCTCATAAACCTAAAATAGCCTCTCGCGATCTGCGCGGTTTCACGGAACACAGTAGAAAACATGTGAGCGCGATATTTCATCAAGAGAACGGAACTCTTATGGAATAAGAGTCAATTCTTAATTCATTCACTGCTAACGTAACATCTTATGCCAAAATCTTCATCTCTAAAATATCCAGGTTGTAAAAAAATATACGCCAACTATTCAAGGCAAATACTCGAAAAGGGTTGACTAATTGCAAATATTAATTTTCACCTAACTGAAATATTACTTTACAGTACATTTTCTGTGAAATATCATTAATTTATTAACCAAGGCTATATCGTTCACCCCTACAAACAGGATGCAAAAAAGTTGTGCGCCGTTCACGAACGCTAAAATTTATGCATTTTTAATTATTTTAATGAAATAGCCTAATACAACATAATAACAACCTATTATATTATATTTACCTCAACATCAATCATATACAAAAGTCACCTCTTCTTTTTTCAAAATGGCTTACTAAAACCGGACACTGGGACTTCATTCCTCTTACTCGCCAGTCTGTATCGCATTCACTAGACTAAAATATAGTTTTATTTAAAAAACACCCTTATTCCATTTGTAGAAAGAACTCATAAATGCGTCTGTCTAACTCACCTAAAGTTAATTGGTTTGGTAAGTGACATCACGCAAGCGTATGTTGGTGATTTACGTGGATGTTAGTAGAATGTAAACCACAACAAAATAATTAATATAAAAAAACGTTTAAAGATGAAAAGGTCACAGCCGTTAAATTCTAGTTAATATTAAGTTCTAGTGTAAATCTATTTCATCATCAAGATAAGATCTTTACTGATTCTTCTTACGCAGATTCATTTATCTAAATCCTTAGAGGACTGTAATAGCCATAACTAAAACAGTTTCAAAGTTAATATTACACCCTCAAAATTTAATGATGAGAAAAAGGCATGAGTTAATATAATATTGTGATAACTTTAGCATTGCACAAATGAGTCGCATCATTCATGAGAATTCCACACATTTCAAAAGAACCATATTGGTACACAATCCCACTTTGCCTTGTTATCTCAGAAACAATATTGAAAATTACGTCCGTATTAGGAGCGCGGAGCGCAACCAGACAATATGCCACATTGAAACTGTTATTGGAACATAAAACTATGGAATAATTTAAATGCCACTTAAAGTGAACGTAGCATTGTTTTAGAAAGTGTTGAATGGAGCAGTTAGTTAAGAAATAGTCTGTATAATAACTATAAAACAGGTTGAGAATGTGACTGACCGCGTGCTATTTCGACTGCCCTTTCCTTGGCATTCTTCAAATATTGTGCCTGTGTACGAATTCAGTTTTGAATCACGATTTTCCTAACGGTAATAATTAACAACACATTGTTTGTGTTCACGAGCGCATATATTGCTTGTTTTTAATCATATTTATAGCTATTGAAATGTTACTCTAAATATCAACTTAGCGTGTTTTTTACAGTACAAACCTTCAAGGGAATGCAAATTAACCTAATCAGAGAAATAGGCAACTTGTCTAATGAACATCTCTAGCAATTTGCATGACATGGCCATTGGAAGACATGGCAGCCACGTTCCAAAAGGATGATAAAAGCCTTAATTTGTTTTTAAATCCGTTTGTTTCATAGAACAGAACGAGGCCCGAGGTCAAGCGATCGGCAACAATGGAATGGGCCATATCCGGCGGCCGTATTATCATAATACTGTTTCCACCAAGGAACTGCTACCTAAGCCGACACTTCACTACTATTCTATGGCAACGTTTTATACGTTTCTTTCTAGCTACTGGTAGATGGTCAATATTAACTTGATCAGAGACGGTCTCATTCGCGCATCAAATATTTCATATCACACATTTAAATGGGAAGTTATCTACTGAATTAGTCCTTCGAAAGTTTTACTGATAGGTATTAATTTCTAATATGCAAGAATGGCAACCAAGAGAAGTAATAACATCACAAACAAAGTTACAATTTAACTGAAAGGGACCGGATAATTTATATGGAAACGTGATATCCAGTGCACGACCTATTTATTGATAAAACTTTGCTTATTGTTCGCAATATGAATTATTTTTAGATACAAAAGCAAAAATCAAAATAACAATAAAACACTCAATCTATTTAAAAGCCTTGGACAGGTTAGTTCAGAAAATATAATTATAACAAATGCGTGGAATCCAAAAGTTAGCATGTCGGCATAGACGACTGAATAATATTTTATGTTCAACTGACATAATGGCACAGAAAAATCCAATCGTGTAATACAGACAAGTAACACCATTAATTTTATAGCGCTTTGTAGTGTTATCATTGTAAACACAATCAGCAATTAATTAAATAAATGAGCTAATACTCAATTTCCAATTACACACGCGCCGTGGAGTACCTATGCCTATTAAGTTTTTACAACAATTAACGAGAACACGTTGAACTGAACAAAAACTGGTTAACGACGCGTAACATTGTGTAAATTGGATCAAAGACCGCTTCGCTCGGATCGATCGGCGCATCTTTTACATCATTGCTGTGTTAGCAACTAGATAATGGTATTAGTTTTCAACCGCTCTTCTTTTAATCACTATTTGCGTTGCTATCTCGAAATTGATTGATTCATCTACAACGTTTAACGACTCATAAATCTTCTCACAGATTATAGACTTTAGAACTTTATAACAGACGCAATTAATGTTGCTTAGATCTGCAATCTGAAGTCATGTCGCCTTAATTAAAGGTCTTCATTCTACCTTAGTGAAAAACTCTTTGGGAATGGGACTATTATAGTTGAGGCTTTCATTCTTCGCACACGGAACTGCGCAATTTGACATATAAATGTCTTCTTTAAAGACTTCATCCACCGTAATTAACATCGCGTCTAGTTTTTCAATAAGTTATCTCCTGAGAAATCCGAGACCCAGCGCGTCGCCGTGAGATTGTAACATGTTAAAACTCTTAAAATTTCACAAAATATTGAATAAACATAATTGCAACGGTAATTCCATTCCAATGTTAATCTATATTAACAGTCATCGTATATAATGCCGTGGATTCATTATACTAATAAGAGACAATACACCCGACCGTTTTTGGTTCCCGTCCATTGTCAAAGTTTAACTATGAGACATAATTACATTTTAAAATATAAAATAAAGCGGCATTATGTGGTGCTAATAAAATAACAGTTGAGTAATTCTCTGTTGTATTCATAATAACTGGTATGTTCTTATTGCGAAAACTTGCATTTGCAGTAACAATGTTCACATTAGTATTAAAGGTCACGTCGGGTGTTCTCCACAAAAGAGTCTCCGTGTCTGGATGTGTATTGATATTTGCTTTGCCTGTAATGGTATACTTACTGTAGACGTTTGCTTTTATGAAATTGCTAAGTTCAACGCTATCTCGCCATTGTTGTTATTCGAAATTGTATCATAACTCTTTTGAAATCTTGTGTTTTCCAATTTAATCTTTTTGAAAATTTTAACAATCCCATGAATCAGCACTAAAATCAGCTTTTTAGTTTACATTAAAAAATCTGACGCGTAAATTAACACGATTCTAAAAGCATTAGTTTAATTACGCATCTAAAACAATAGCGAGTCGAAAATAAATAATGAGAAACCACTTTGGTACATTTGGTCGACATCACAGAGCCCGCGCGTTCACATGTACCGTAGGTATCTGACGAACAACAATGAAATGTTGCGCCCGCGCACCGAAGCACCTACGTAAGGCAATAATTGTTACCAGTGATTAACCATGAGAAACGGAATCGGACATTTACTTAAAACAAAATCCTATTATTAGATAAACGAACCGTACAAATAGATTTATCTTGGCGGACGACGTCAACTGTAAAATAGTCAATGATATATTATTCGTTAGTAACACCTCCACCAGTGGAAATAGCAGTTAGTTTGTAAGCGGGAGTTAACATGGAACCATCCCAAGCCCGTAGAGAACCGCGGCGATGCCGTGTCACGATAGAGACGTGTGGCGCCGCAACCCCAGTGCAAGGACCACGCTTATCCGACCACATCGAACATTCCCTACACAATTATTCGACAATGCCATTTGGAAATACCAAATGAAATATTAATCTCACCTCGTTTATCGAATTAATAAATCGCAATTGTCGATGAGACAACTACACTGAGATTCTAATTACGCGACTATCGCGGCAGCCATTTTGTAAAGGCTTCGATTAACAAGCCTCGAACGGCTCTCGGCGTATTTGATTTGTCAGCTGATTAGCTCAGATGGATTCTGTAAGTGAAAGCTATATTAAGGACGGACGTTTTTAGTACTAGTTGTGTACTTTATTGTCCTGTGGCGTTGGGTCAAGTGTTGGATGAAGTGCGCAGTGGCGCGGGAATGGCATGTGATCGGATAGGCGCGAGTGGTGGTGAGTGCAGCGAGCGGTGCAGTGCGTTAGGCAGTCCCCGCGGACTCACCGGCGCTCGTCCGGGTCTTGTTCGGCCGTGGCTTGCTCTGCTGCTGCGCCCCACTAAACCCTTTCCCCTGGTAGTTGTAGTAGTCGCCGCCGGCGGCGTTGTACTGCGCGTTGTATTCCCCGGAGGGCTGGCTCGACTCCTGGGGACACGAGTCCGGCTGCGCACCTTCGCGTTGCTTTGACGGGGGCGCCCCCATCATAGGTTTGACGTCACCACACAGCGGCAGCTCCTGCTGCTGCTGCATGAAGGCGACGCTCATGGCCGTCGCGTGTGCCACGGCGGCCTGGTAGTCCTGCTGGCCGAGGGTTGCCGCCGCGACGGAGTCCGGCGTGGAGTCCTTCGGCGGCGTTGGAGGGAATGAGAACAGCGGATGAGGGTGATGATGCTGGGCGGGAGAGAGAGGCTTGTCTGCGGGCGCCGCGTCCTGCTGGAACCCGCTGCCCCACGCTCCACCGCCCAGCGCCTTCGACTCCAGCCATGGGTGCAGCGGCGTGTGGAAGTGAGGCCTACACACTTGCCCGCTGCTACCGCTCAGCGTTCGACCTGCAAATAAAAAACGCCAATTGAAAACACAAACGAAATGTCACCAGTTTTCATAACGATAAATTTTAACGTTCACAGTCAAGTTCCGTATTCATAACAGCGATGACATTAGTGTCATTTGATTCCCTGAGCCTCTTAAACTTTACGAGTGTTTAAGTGACCATTATCATGGCTGACGGAGATCTAAGCTGATACGCTAGTCATTGTAACACGAGTCCGAAACATCGAAACCAAGTATCATTAGTGGGACAATTTGAAGGCATTTTGTAGCCACGCCTGCGGTTGCTTAAATTAATATCATTTTATCTAACAGCTTCTCTTTTACACGACATCTTCATACTCAAATGTAATAGCTGTGGGTATACTAGGCTTTAATGTATATTTGATAAACAAATAATGGGTTGTTATTATTCGTTGGATCTCGTTGGTTGCGCTCGTGAACAAAAGAGCGGCCTTTTCCGAAATGTTTCAAAAGTGCCGTGTCACAACACTGGGCAATTAAAATAGTAGGCCAGCTGGAAATTTCATTAATTATGTGCATAGCAGTGTCAGTTCTGATGATACACTACGTTGATTTGTTTGCTTCTATACTAATGTGTGTTTGGATTTACATAGACTTTTATTACACAACGATTGTTTGCAAAATGGCTCTATTACACTTTGTAGAACCTTTCCATTGTTCTGTTGGGCGGTATAGGCTAAATGATTATTGTTGCCCTGTGAAGCGAATGTTCGTTTGGCGGTGCATTGCGAATTGTATATACCCATCTTGCCGTCACGAACAGTCCCCCTTTTAATTCCGCGAACTGCATTCGACAATTATTATTTAAAGTGAAAGCAAACATATGTACGGCGTGCTGAGGGTGCGGGGTTAATGATATCCTTCGGGTTCGCGATTGGTTAGTTTCGGTGGGGCTTGTCCCTCTCCCTGCGGATCCCTGTAGGGCGCTGCGGGTACTAATAGCGGGTAATAGTTAAGTTGGAGCTGAACCTACGGTTTGTTAGATTGGATTCCGATTGAACAGCGCGGAATTGATGTGGGAATGTAACTAAACTTGCACGTGGTGCGGTGTATGCGCATGTGTGCACATATGTTGGCATTGCTACTAATCAGTAGCAATGTCAGTAGGTATAATCATACCTACTGACTTTATTCTATGAGCGCCATGCATATGAGGAACGATTGAAAAAATCTTATGTAAACCGCTAGTGGACTAGTTGACTAGATGGATAGACTAGAATCACAACTAGACTCATAAAAGCACAAATTCAAACTCGCAGAAAAGTAGTTGAATTGTGATAAAGGCAGTAAGGTAAAGGTCTAATTAGATTTGAAGAAACTATGTCAATATCAATGCCAAGGGCATATTGAATGAAAATACACGCGTAATCTGAAAATCTGGCCACCGATTACGAATCGAAATGTACAATTCCACGTGAATCACCCGATGCGATCTAAGAGCCAACTAGAATTGTAAACAAACCAACGTGCTACGTTCACGTTATCGATACGATACAAAAATATCCGTCACTACACAATACACGTGTTAGGGTGCTTCCTCACCGGGGCATCGCGTGTCATGTAATGTAACGATAGAGATTCGGGCATTACATCAGTGAGGAAGGAGAACCGATCATTACAATGCGCACCTTGTATTGATACAAAAGGAGCTTAAAGCTCACTGCTCAGGAGGAGAACTGAGCGTTAAAACGCGCATCTCGTAATGAAACAATGTGTAATATCTTTATACAACTTGTAAAATCATTCAACTGAATCAATAGTGAATGTTCGCAAATTCAAATCTATACCTACTAAATATGATATAAGTAATGCGAATTCGTCAGTCAGGGAGATAGTTTTGTAAAGCAATTCTCAAAGCTGAATCTCTAACGTTACATTACACGCGAGCACTTATCAGTCAGGGTGGTGGTATTGTAAAGTAATGCTCAAAGTCTAGCATTACCGTACCTATCAGCGGCGATCACATAATTATATTATTACTACATTTACAATATTTCTTTGTTTTTAAATTGAAATGAAAATTCATTGAAAAACTAAAAGTCTTTAAAACTAAAGTCGAATCTACGAATATGATGTGACGATACATTACACGGAATGGTCCCGGTGAAGGAGCACCTTTAGACGTAGCCCGCATTGGAGCCAGGTGTCGATCGCAGCCGAGATTATCGACGATGCTTATCGCGAGGGCACCCGTACATTGCGTCCTGGCCGCGGCTAGACATCAGGGGAGTGGACGTGACGATCAGTGAATGTGGAAGTTTTTGGTGACGCGTTTTGAATCTCAATATTAGGAGATTACGCAACGTCTATAAAAAAGTTATAATTCATTGTTTGAGGTGACCCTTACAGTGCAAATACATTACAGTGTGTTCATATAGTTTTTTCGAATCATCATAACTGCTAGGAAAATTAATGGAAAAATATAAAAAGATCTAAGCATGCAGATATACGCACACACTATACGAAAACCAATAGATATCACTGCCCAATCTAACCGGCAAGAAACTTAAAGTTGCTTTGCAGTTTGTGCATATTTTAACCTATTTTTCTGTGTTAGAACTCCTCCTGAATCATAACTAAATAGGTAATTATAAATTATTGTTACATCTATGCCTTTCAATTTAGTCTGTTATACTACTTACTATCGACATAAGCTACATAAACTATCGAAAACAACCGAACGGCTTAGGCAGAAAAGCTTTCCAAGTGAAAAAACGTCCATATCGACCGGTCAGCGAGCATGCGACCAACGCTGCATAAAACAATAATCAATCGCCCGGCGTCACATTAGGCCGCGCACACAACAACGTTGTGACAGCGCCTGCGACCTGCGACGACCAGCCACCCCTCGCGCGTTAGCCCGCGTACACAATAGCCCCAGTGATGGCGGACCGATAACGCGCGTATGAATAATTCCTGTTATCGCACCATCTCGCCACATGCCCTACCTGCCCTCCTACCACGAACCCCCAAATCCAACAACGCCAAACGACAAAACAACCCGACAGCACACGATAACTCCCCAAAACAACCGAGAACGGCACAGTGGTACCGGCCGGCTACCGGCGCTTTTTATTCATTAGAGGGCTGCAAGTTTCGGCCATTGTACTAGATATGTCGTTTGTGTGCCACTAAGCCGTGATTGTTTGGGGATTTCGTGTTTTACAAGCACCGGGGCTAATAGAAAACAAAAACTGTACTGTGTACCGCAGTAAATACAGCGGAAATTGAATTAGGATTCACGTTTTATCTTTCCATCTACATTTCCATTCACAAGCCGACTGGTCGTTAAAATTAAACATGGAAATGGAGGCTCGTACTGATTGGTTTGTCCAAAAATGTCCCAATGTCAAAGTGGTTGGTTGAAGACTTCCGCAAATTCTCACAGTGAAGAAACAAAGGCCGGGAAAGGATCCCATGCCCGTATGTGCACCCTTCCCGGCAGATGCAGCCCGAGATCTTATCACCACTGCGCCACAGGGCTCCGCTGGTGTTCAAATTGACGATACACTGTTACACCCGTCTTGTTTACTCTGCGTAACGGTTTTACAACCCCTTTTCGTACTTTTTGGTTTTTATGCTGAAGTAGATACAGCTGGCAAATATTTAAATTAATTTTACAATCAATGTAAAATAAAATGGGAATAAAATCTTTTCCTAGTCAGTTTCACTTTCGTGAAAAATTTATAATCACGTTATGCTATGATTAACAGTACCTTTGTATTAAAAAAATCTCTTCTGCCTCCTCCTTCGACTATTCAATCATAATCTTAATAACTCTTAAAATATCAGTAGTGTTCTGATCTTGCTAAGCAAAATTGGACATTGTCAACGTTTTAATTTACCATCTTATCATAATTATTGCACTAAGATAGAAACATAGAAAATAATTGCTGACAATATCTGTATCGATAAAACATAGACAACGCGATTACCTCAACACAAAAGTAAGTCAAACGTCAAATAACACACTCCCAATTCCATCCGCCCTACATTTATTCCACAAAAGCATTAAGGCGTGGTTAGACCGACAGTGAGCTCCCACCTTTACTTTGTGTGTTCTTAGCTAGCGGCGAAAATTGCCCCATGAAGTCCCGTGAGCTTACTGATGCATGTGTGTGATACACCCTAATGTGCATGCCCTTCGCGGCAGGACGTCTTCCGGTAGTTACAATTATCCCCTCATGTTTTAGCTAATATAATTTGTAACCAACCATATTTATGTCATAGTAGGTACTCTGGCGGGTTCTCTATTGTGTCTCATAAAATTTTTGTCCATAATTTAACGTATCATAATGTTTTCTGATATAATTATCATTTGTCCGAATGATAGGTAGCCCTAATTTACTGTCTCATAATATCACTTGACCTAAAATCATAATTCCGAAACGTTATATGTCCTAAAATTCTTTGCCATAACTATCACAATCTATAATATTTATGAAACCTAACTGCTTTTCTCATAATAGTGTTTTGTCCTAACGTCTCTTCTCATAATATATCGAGCACTAAAATCGAAATTGTATAAATGTTAATAACTGTCCTGAATATTTTTTGCTATAAAAATTGCATGCAAGCAAGCAGCATGCAGGCAAGCATGCAGCATGCAGGGGTGCAGCATGCATTTTATTTTAGGGTTTGAAAAAAAAATAACTAACCCTCGAAGTTAAGGCGTGAGCGCAGCTCACGCCTTAACCTTCGAACCTATCACGGCCTTGTCGGATCCGCCCTCAGCATTCACCATGTAAACAAGCATGCAACATGCAGGAAAGCATGCAGGCAAGCATACAGCATGCAGGCAATCATGCAGCATGCAAGCAAGCATGCAGCCTGCAAGCAAGCATGCAAGCAAGCATGCAGGCAAGCATACAGGGATGCATGCAGCATGCAGGGATGCAGCATGCATTTTATTCTAGGGTTTGAAAAAAAAATAACTAACCCTCGAAGGTTAAGGCGTGAGCTGCGCTCACGCCTTAACCTTCGAACCTATCACGGCCATGTCGGATCCGCCCTCGGCATTCACCATGTAAACAAGCATGCAACATGCAGGAAAGCATGCAGCATGCAGGGATGCAGCATGCATTTTATTTTAGGGTTTGAAAAAAAAAAACTAACCCTCGGATTCGGACTTACATTGTTATTATAAACCACCATTCGGACAAACATTCATTATGTCAAATCACACTTCGACAAAGTGATTTTATAGCTAGTAAAATTAGGACGTATAATTATTATAGCACTCAATTTTATGACACAAAACCATTATAGTTGTGGACTATTAGGGGAAACAAAGTTTCGTATAAGAGACCATTATGGATAGTGATGATTATAGAAAACGCGTTCGGGATTTCGATTTTCGGACGTACGATATTCGGAGAAGAAAGGGACTACCACTCTGGCGTATTTTTAAACACACTGACGGTAGTAAAATCAGTACCTAACATTTCCTGCTTCATTCTCGAGTATCTTTACAAATCACCTAATGTTAGCTTCCGTTAAAACTATGTTGATTAAAAAAAGCTTTTTTCGAACTGTACCAACATTCATCTTTCAATCAATATAGGTTCGTTATTTAAGGCATAACAAATCTCAGTGTTTACGGCTACGCTACAGAGTAACACTTCCAAGTTAGGCAGAGCTCTCATTGCTGTTAACCTCCATACTAAACCTACCTACACTTGAATGTCTCAAATTACACGTTCTAAGCTGTACATTGCTGTATTTTTTACCTTCACCTTTTCAATTTAATCAAAATATTGAGTGATATAAAGATACTTACAAGAAAATAAGGTTTTACTAATTTGACATACTTGTAGTACCTTTTTTTCTATAATGTCATGAAAGCACTGACAGAATGTAAATTAAGGAAGGAGGCTAACTAAAGAGCCTGAAGTAAATTTTTAGTTCCTTCCTTCTCAAAGGATAGGTAAAGTACGTAGCAGGATAAAACAGTGAAGGCACGGAGCGAGGTCCGCGGCCCGTGTCCGCGGGTCCGCCAAGGCCAGCGCACAGCGTCGCCCAGTCTGCCGTTTATTTGCACCCGTGACATCAGCCGCATCCGCATGCGCTAGCGTGTAACAACGCCTTTACAATACTCACGCACGCCAACTTATCCCTTCCACATATTGTCTTTAGACGTGTTATCCTTTGTTCCCACACCGGATCATTACGTGCTCAATCATCCGCGCCTTCATAACCCCTAAACCTAACTGCGCAAAGATCACATTCGCGAAGCACCAGGCCCTGTGAAATGTCCGACGTGTTAACGAATGATAAATGTAGGCGTCGGTATCGCGTATCGGATCTCGCCGTTCGCACGCCGAATTAATTTTAATTTATTGATCGTCGTATCGACGCGGAGTATTTTAGGTGCCTACTAACGCTGCAACGCTTTGCTTTAAGAGTGTTCGAGTACCTTTTTGCTTTTGCAATGGTCCTGGTTGTTACCAAATGACGAGAAGGACATCCCTTTTACATCGGCCTATCCTAAAAGGGACAGTTGTTTTAAGCTTTAGCGATCTTAAAAACCTTCATTAAAAGTCACGCACGTTAATACTAAAAAAGCACGAAAGTCGGAAAAATAAAGCTCCTTTATCAATTCAGGTTACCTATGAGCATGAATGAAATTCTTCCCACCAACCCATAGTCTCAATACCTAATCTAAGTTGCATAACGAATCTTGCGATACCAACATTAAGTTTAATATATTTAAATATAAGCGCTTCTAACTTGAAAATTATGCGAGAAAGAATTCCTTTGATGCTTTTTATGTCGTACCAATATGGTTCAGGACGGTCGCATATTGCTTAGAAGTTTGATGTAAAAATGCATATTGTATTTTTATAACGGAAAAAGTCAGACATTATGAAATTACTAGTACGGTTTCTCCAGTAAATTTTGCTAACTACACACAGTAAGTCTCTTAGTAGTCACCTCTGAACGAATCTTAGTTTTTTTTCTGAATGTCTACTGATGACTTTGATAGTTCCACCGGACAGTGCAGAGAACTCTCAACCCGAGTAACGTAACACTTACGTAAATTCATATTATGTCAATTTACGTTTTCAATCATATACCCGTCACATACTTGTACACAACTGAATGCATTTCAACGTTTCTTCTTACTCTATCTTTTTACTTTAACGGTATATCTTCTAATAGTTTACGAAATGGTGATGTGCGTGAGTGAGGTTTATTTAACTAATTTTTGCTAACTAGTGACAAACAAACTCTATAAGCAAATAATTCGATTATAGTAGGTACAGATTAGGGTTATTCAATTTATTTTTTTATTTTAAAGCAACAGTTTTAATAAGGTTTATTTTTTGAATTAACATTAAGAGTTATGAGAGGTTGAGTGAACTTGAATTTAGTTTATTCACATACAGTTCTTGAATGAAATGGGCTTCTCCCTGACTGCACCACTGTTACTCTACATTGAGGTCAAAACGAAAACATAAGAGCGAAATAAGTAAGGTTTTATTAAGGTTGCTAATTAGGCGGATTTCCCGCCATATCCATTGCAACTCGTTATAAAAGTATGCAAATTGAAATTCGGTGCAGTAACTGCACTTGCGCAAGACCCGCTGACAGTTCTCACACTTGAAATTTATCATTTCCTATCGTAAACATTGCCAACTTGAATACCAACTGTTAAAACTGACACATATTTTTAAATGTCATCTTGTTGCAAAATCAATAGTTACTTAGTACGATTTATGATACTGATAGCAGGTCTAAGTGCAGCGGAAACACTTTTTAAGAGAATGAATAAATCAAAGCAAATCACTAAAGTACCTTGTTAACCTACAAGGCCGCGCTGCAATCCTATAGAGCCTACATTCAGCAGTTGTTGCTGAATGAAGATATTGTAGATAATCCACCAGGTACTAGAAAGCTGAACTATTTAAGAACAGTGACGCGTTTGTAGGAGGTTCTCCATTGTTTTTTTTATGATAGAGATCGTTCGAAGTGCTGACTCAATTTCACACACTTTATACCTAGCTTTCCTACTCATAGTAGCACTTGATAGGATAATAATTATGAATGTTAAGTTTCCATAATTTCATATTCACGATTTAGAAATTGCTAAAAATAACAGAATAAACCGACAACTTGACATGCTACATGAATGAAATAAACAACCGACGGGCTGCAATGGAAAAGGACAAGATAAAGATTCTCTAACAAGCCACAAAACTTGACATGTACAGCTTTGACGGTGAGTAACACCTCAGTCTAATGCAATAAGTGCTATTTTCCAACGGCAATGTAACTAGATGTGTTGCTAATACAACTATTACACAAGCAGAAGTCCCACGTACATAACTCAAAGTATAACTTTACATGAACTCACGTCCATTTCAATCGCAAATTCTCAACGACATCGTACTACAATTCCTAGAACAAATGTCAACACGACGCGAGTTTTAAATCACCCATCCACTAATTCCTTAACTTGTACGACAAGATACAGTCGACGCATCAAGTGTTATTAGTAAAATGACCTTTAATGCTTTGGTTTAAGATGATATGGATGTCAAAGTGTTGCGTTTGAGTTGGTAACATCCAAAAATACTTTACGACTGACAGATCGCGGGCGGAATGGTAAATCGTCCCCATGGGCGGTCAACGTTACCTCTGATTGGATTATAATTCTTTTATATTACGATTCTTATTATCACTAGCTGCTACCGCCGCGTGTGACAGGGCGTGTCGGGAATTACAAGTGTCGTACGGACAGCATCGGGAGAAACGGATGCTTTAAGGGTTACACAGTATTTTAACATCGAGGATGTTTTTGACAGACACTGATGTTGATATTTCCCATAACGTCAGTCTATTTAGGTACTATACTGTAATTTTTACGACACTTCACTTATTCAAACTTATTCATTTCCTTTCTTACTTTTATTTATTTCAACTTTTCCACATAAATAGTAATGTAGAGATTCTCTAACAGTCAATCTTCCGGTCGTCAATAATTTAGGTGTGGTAAAGGTAAGCTAAAAACTGTAAAAGTCGTCTCGATTTGACTATAATGACTACCCTAAAAAAATATTGCACCACAAGAACCTACTTAGGTATAATACCCCGGAAGGCGGTTTCGCGTTAGTTAAAGAAACCAATGTTATGCAGTGGCAAAGGAAACTGAAGCTTATCTTATACAGTTGGGCTACAAAAAAGCTGTACTTTAACATGTTAGTATCTATCATAAATGTATATCGCTTTTAATATTCAATATTTTACTAATTATTACTTTTGGTTCTGACTGTACCCTCGTAGAGCAAACGTCGGAAACGTCGGTGCTTCTCGACGGCCTGTAACCTGTAAATGTACATGTATTTCAAACAGAACAGTTTCGGGTTTACCGTTGCTAATTTAATTAAAATTTGAGTTACATAAAGCAGTGAAAGCGCTGTTTCGGTAGAATGAGCACCGCATACAAGTATGTTAGTTAAAGCGGACATTTTGTTTTTTCGTTCAAAACCTACTTCTTCTGAATTGTTAATTTTGTTTAATCTGTTTGTGTCCAATGATGGCGTACATCGTTAAAAGCCTACAGAGGATCATACATAATTAAATTATGCTAAATATGTGGATATTATTGCAACAATGAAGTTATATAAATGATTTCTGAGAAAATACTTCTGTCTTTTAGGGTCTAGAACCTCACACACACATTTTACTGTAAAGACTTGAGGAAAAAACCGAATCCGCTACCATTTAATATTAAATGAAAACGAAAACAACACTTTAACAAATTAATCAAATCATTTGAAACGTAATAATGGACAGATAGGACTATCTCTTTTACAAACGTTTTACACTCTTCTTGTTTTTATTCTACGTATTGTTTTTTTAACATTTATAATAAAACATTAATAAATATTGTTTAAAACACAATTGAAAAGTACATTAATCTAATCGAATGCAAATCTTGATTAAGTTCTTATCAGGTAAGTGAAAAACGTAACCTTTCACGGTAGTTTTCCACAAATTGTATTTCTAAATCCATACTTAAATTGGTTCAACTCCTCCCGATCTAACCTCAAAGTTAACTAAGGCGAATCCAACAATGGCACAGTATAAACCATACAGTAGGCTATCTAAGGCCGCCCGCCGAGTTATTAGCCTAGCGTGCACACAGACACGCGGCACAGCCTGTCCGTACTGCCGCCTCCCTATGCCTCCCTATTTTATGCTAGCGTGTGCGTGATATCGCGACACGGCGCGCGACGCGCCCGCACACTTTCAAACCGAGAGTGGCACGTTTGTATGTAGATGTTCTACTGTATGGTTTATACTGTGACAATGGCGTCCGTCAGTCATCGTTACTACTCGTCGGATTAACCGACGGTCGTCGTGGGTGTCTCTCTGATTTATACGACGCGAGATCGATAACAAATTATACACATCTACTATAACTAGAGACGATTTATGGCCTCGCCAAAGATGAGGTAAACAGAAAAAGTGAAACATGTGGGAAGATCTGTTTACAATAGCAAATTAACGAGTGATTTTTTATATCTTAAGCGATTTGACGATCGAAACTGTTTTTGGGCATGCAAAAAGCTGTTTAGTGTAAATGCAAGTAGGCTGTACGTCTGCCGCATGCTAATAAAACTTTGTCTTTTGTGTAGAAAGTCTAGTCCCAATTAACCAATTTATAAATTGGTTAATTGGGAAGGTCATGTGGATGACCAAGACGATGCTGATATGAATGTCAAGCTGAACGTTTAAGTACTGAAGGAATTGATAGATAGATTTGATTTTGCAAAAACATTGCATTTCAAATAAATTACAAAGAACCATGAACAATTTAGGCGGTCTTATCGCTAGAGAGCGATCTCTTCCAGACAACCATCTAGTAGTTGTTGTCCGTCTAGATAGTTGTCTCTTGATCGACAAAAATGAGAAAAGTAACGCAGTTTAGGCTTGTAGAAAGAACATATCAATTTCGATATTATGATCGAGTTCAGAAATCGTTGTCGTTACAACACAGGAATTTTAACATGTTACAATGTATTGTTTTATGTAACCGCAAAGAATTCCATTCTCGTACAAGTTATCAAATTAAAAACTAAAAGTAAATATTTCAATAACAAACAACGGCCGGCGGTGCAGTATAATATCGTTTGCTGATAAAAAATTACGCTAAATTAAAGTATCCCAATTAAATTGGCCGAGAACGTTCGCAATTATGCTAAACTATTTATATTTTGTGTAAATTGCTCCATTGTTCCGAGTTATGACGTAGGTATTGAGATGTTTCGCCGGCCAATTGTCGTTTTTGTCAAAATTCGACGACCAGGAATATTCATGTAAGCCATCCAGAATGTATAAAATGCTTGGGAATAAATTCTGGAGGGCATTGGAATTGCACATGCGAATGCCATGCGACTTTTGATTTTGGACTCTGTTCTATGCATGAGGTCCGGCCTGGGTGATCGGTATTGGACATACAACGCGCTCTAACAATTCAAAATAAATGTTTTCTTTTCCACTAAACAATATAAAAAACCGCTATAATTGTAACATCGTTTTCGATTTGTTTTAATTTGAAGGAAAATAAATTAATTCTTCTTTAGTAATATGTTCATGCATCATACTATATTTAAATATATATTTTGAAATGTCTAAGTGGGTATTATAGTATGACACGTCTAATCCGTTTATATTATTGGGCCAGGTGACCACACTGCATAGGCTAAACTCCCATTCTTTTCAACATACCACAGACTGCAAGAGTTCTTAGTCTGAAACAAAGCGCATCACAAGCGAATATAAATTACTTTACACTAGTTTCCCCATAATATACCCATATTCTTTTAACATCCACACCACTTACCTTCTAGGTGGCGCTACGAACAATGCCCAATGAATATCAAATCAAACAGCCATTTATAAAAATGTTACCTTATAATTGTTTAAAATCGTTGACAATAACAAACTGGTGATAAATTTCTTTGCATAGGGACATTTTTAAACGCATGCGCCCTGCATACGGGATGACCGCTCGTCGGAACTTCGGTGGTACATTGTATTTTTATTTTCTTACGAACCCATCACTTCTCATTAAGTGGCGTTTGGAGAATAACTTATCATCAGTAATGTCCGGACATGAATTTTATTGTTATAGCATTTTAATAAAATTCTCATTGTTTAAACTAGCCAACTCCCGGTAGGTATTGTTTCCGATTATGAAGGAAGGAAGTTTAGTTTCTGTTACTGTTTATTGATTAATGTTAAATGGCCGAATCATAAACGCACTAATCCAGGGGTAGTTGATTCACTTTCCAGTTTGATTGGTTTTGGTGGTCTATTTTCTAATTTGATGTTAGAGAGATTTTGGCAATACCTATATTGGATATACGAGTATTTATTAGATTCACCAGATTTCAAAAAAGGTTGGATTTAGAGTGGTGTTTAGATGTAGAGCTTTAATATGTAAGTTAGGCACAGCCCTAGAACAGTTCCAGTAAATTAAAACTGTACAAGTGAAAACTCGAATCACATTTTTCAAAACTCAAATTAAACGATTTGAAGTTACGAATATAACTTTGCGAATTAACAACTCTTAAGATTGTTACACGAAAGTAAGTGCTAATTTAATCTGTAAGTATTGTTATACCAAGCCAGCCTGCAACACAGGTTACCTAACAATCGCACCAATAGATCCTAGATAAAGATTAGCCACGTTAACGTAACGAATAGCTTTTAGCTCACATTTAACTGACTGTTTTGCGCTGAAATCGTAAATACTGCCTGAGGCTTCGGAAATCATGGCGAGTTGTCGAATATCTAATAATGAACTCTGTAATCAAATTGATCGTAAACACACCTTATAGTGACCTCGCGAAGTACAGCAACACAGCCCTGGGCTCCAAGTCTGCTAATTTTAGAACGCTTCAATTGAATCGTAATTGAGTCTCAATCGATTAATTTGACACAATATCACACATTTTTAATTTGACTATTGAGAGACTCAATTACGATTCAAATGGATCGTTCTTAAACTAGCAGACTTGAGGCCCTGTTAACTTGTTCACCAGTACCGTGAATCATAGTCATCATCATCATCATGTGAACGCGATCCATGGCAGTTCGGAAGCGCGAAAGTTCAAAAGTCTATGAAAGATTTGATTTGAATACACTCTTCAACCATTTCTATAATGTCTCACCGATGAGCAGAATAACTTACAAAACTTACAAAAGAGACAGCTTAAGCTAACTAACTCCAAATCTTGACCTTTCAAATCCAAGAGAGGTTTGGTCTGACAAAACAATGA
Source organism: Udea ferrugalis (assembly GCA_950022985.1). NCBI lineage: Eukaryota > Metazoa > Arthropoda > Insecta > Lepidoptera > Crambidae > Udea > Udea ferrugalis. The sequence goes on from OX465521.1 coordinate 6,062,968, forward strand.
GGATAAAGTTATAAAGTCCGGAAGATACCGCTAAGACCGCGACCGCAGGGCGGCGGTATGCCACGCTACACTTGTGAATCACCGGATCAAAGCGCCGCCTCTCTTTGCTATGCCGGCTGCGTACGCGCCGGTAGAGGAAATTTCCACAACACTGACCTGACAGCCGTGTTAGAGCTAGTTGCGATCGGCTAATCGACAGATTGACGGAATGAAGTAAGATAAACCATAATTATTAAGACTTTATAATTTTAAAAAACTGCATTAGTTTAAAAAATACGAGATAACTTATTACGAAATCACCCGAAAACCTAGACTGAAATGAGTACCTACTTATAGGTGCCTTAAAAAGCCGAAGATGTTCAGTTATTTTAATGTATTTCAAATATTGAGTTCAATTTTCTCATGTTTACTCGACTGTCTGATGTTTGAAGTGTTGGCACTCTTTTTAAAATGGAAATTACTGGTACACAAAATGTTGAGGTAAGCTGGTTACATACATATACTTGTAGCATAAAACGAAAACAAGAACGCTGGTCCCAGGCATTAACCCTGTGTTTAAATTAAACGGCACATCAAATAGGATTAATAAAAATCCCGCCAAAACGAGCAACTGTTAAAACTCATGCTGAGTTTCAAGGCAAAGATACAGTTACCATCATCGAACGAACGCAGTACACTGAAAATGCCGTAAGCTTTGCAGAGTAAATTTTGATCTAACCTTTGAATTACATTTTAGAGGTACTCTACATGCCCCCAGTGCATGTTACTAAGCTAGCCCCCTTGATGTAAGTAATTTCATTGACGTCTTTGATAACATGGTTCAAGTGGGCTAGCGTCTAAAATCTCGGCAATTCGCTTTGTGCGCAAATAATCACTCAGATAAACTTGATTTTCGATATTTTATCGACCTTATCAGAAGCGCGATAAGTCGCATTTAACTTGCATCACGCGAATGGACATAAAGATAATAAAGACAAATACTACAAATAAATAAAGCAAAAACATTAATTTGTAATTTAAAACAATGAAATAAATTTATTAAATTTGTAAAAGCAAAAGGTATTAGGTAACTAGGTTAAAATTGAGAAAGGTATCTTACAGTTCTGAACATAAGTTCAAAAATGTACATTTGTGACCAGTTTGTTGCCCATTTTAATTACTGTTATGTATTTCAGTGATTAACGAGGGATTAGGATAAAATGTATTTTATAGTCTCGTTTTTAAATCTTTAAACTACAAGTCCGGAAGAAGTAGGAAACTGTTTATTTCACCACCAAACTACAAGAATGTTCTACGTAAAAATGTATGTTAAATGTTCAAATGCACCCGGTCGTGATGGTTCCGAAAAATACACTAAATTGAAATATTTAAAACGCTAATTACTTTGCGATTGATGCGCGGTCAATGCTGACCACGCATAGACTTAATTCATGTGTAAGGTGCATGGCACCGAACAGATAGATTATATTTAGGTAGGTATACATTAAAAACTGCGCCGCTTATCAACAATAATTTGATTAAAAGCATGATAGCAACAACTAAAAATTAACTTTTCCAATATTACTTATCTCTTAAGCTTATTGCAATAAGTATCTCGAGATAAAGTATAGCGCAAAGACAAATTGCAATTGAGTAAAGTTGGTCGTAGTCTTAATATGAACTAACAAACATGTGAAAATAATAATTCAAGGCCTTGAATCTCGAAATGCCTTGAGTCTAGCTAGCAATAATACAAATACGGATACCTAAGTTGGAACTGTAATCACATATATCATATCATAGACAATTGGACACGTCACAGTCGTTACCATAATTAATAACCGAGCTCGGTCACGATGCCTGTCATTAAGCGTGATCTAGCCAACAGCTTCTCTAGGGTTTTCATCGTAAATTGTTTTACAAGCAGCGATTTATTGGGTTATAGGAATGGTTTCGAAGCAGCGAACCGAGAAAATATAGAGGCGTAACTAGTTACGGTGCCTGTGCGTGGTGTTGTGACAGTGGATCGGCAACGATCGCCGTTTTAGAGCAACGACCGCTGGACCAAGAATGGGATTGGTGATCACCCCAAACGAAATTTAGTGATGTATTTTTCGGGATTAGCAGTTGGTCCCCGCTGACGTTGCTAAATGTCAGTCGTCTACCCTAGGTGCCTGAGCCTGTCCCATGTTGTCAGGTGACAACATCAACATATTGTTTTAGGTTGATAATTAATAAGTAATCGCCCAATTTTTAGAAATTCCTTCCTGTACCTTCATTGTATATTAAATGCCGATATGTGTAGGACAATAATAGTGCTGTTGCCTTCAACCCACCATACGTAGCGTATAACTCAAAATTACGAGTATATCCCTATTCGAAGTGCGTCATTAAAACGTCGAAATATGATAAAAATCCAATAAAGTTATGCATTTTGGCATGTGAAGGCGTTAATAGATAAGATAAGATATGTCTTATCTTACCTTAATGTACAAAACAGTAGAATAAGTAAATCTTTTGTAAGTTTGCTCGTATCATAATTTGCAAGCTGTGACCTACAAACTAGGAACAGGAGTATTTTTGGCTAACTCTGAAAAAGAAACTGCCGTAATTCACCACGTTATTGTACTTTCGACGAGCTCAAGGTTTCGCAGGACTGCTTCTAAGCTTTCATCGTTCCCATTCGCGAAATTACAAGTTGGTTAACGTTCGTCCGGGGTCCGGCTGACCCCACAATCTTGACAATGGCCGGGCGAGAGGCCGAGTGTTCCTGTAATAATGCCCATAATGACGGCGCCGGTCGGCAGCTTGCTTACATAACCGCTCGTGACTAGCGCATTACGGTACCGGGGAAAAATACGAGACCAAACATGACAGGGGCGGAATCGCACGAACGAGCGATTTGTCTGTGCTCGGTTGAGGACAAATCAGACTGCATTTTTGCTTTCCTTGAATGAGGATCTAACATGGTAGTTCACAAACCTTTTACCAATCCGTGTAAGTATGCGGCTTCTGTTAGTTTCTTCAATATACGAGTAGTATGAGTAAGATGAGATATGTTTTGTTGCACAAAACAGTTCCAAATACATAAACAAAACTCTTAAAATGTAAGTACAAATTAAGGCAGCATTGAAAGCTATCGCTTAATCTCGCTTAGCCTGCATATTTGACCCCAAATTAAGAAGGTTTTGTAACTATAAGCATCAGTAGATGATATAGAACTTTTCATGCTTTTATCCCAAGAACAATGATATCTGCGCTGTGTTTGGGTGTTAATATCGATTTAAGTTGGCATACGTATAAAAAATATTTAATGAGACATCGTTGGAATTTACGTGAATACGTTTATGTTAATCTTTGGTAATTAATTAACTAGAATTATAGACCTTGATAAAGCCATTCTCTGTCGCTAAGTACTAAATGATGATATACCTAGTGCTCAAGCGAACTCACCAATCATGTCGAAAAGAAATAAATTTGTGAAAAAGTTCTCTTTCCATAATCAGTATGCTAAACCAAGCAAAATATAAAGTCACGCAATCCACCGCCCTTTGACCAATGAAGGAGAAATGTTATCACATAATTTTTAAATGAATATGTAAGAAGAAAACCCAGTTAATTACGTGATAACAAAATTCCGTACTTACCTGTCGTACACTATCTTGTACTTAATTATTGTTAATGTTATTAATTAGAACTCATAAGATAAATTTATCATTATTATTATTTATTTATTACATTTTAAACCAATATCAAGATCATGTACTGCTAGGGTCAAAGACTAGTATGCTAAACATGAAGATTAACCTTTTATTAGTAAAAGTGACTGAAGTAAATACTGAATTCATTTTGCGATATAAGTGTTTTGTCACAAATGTTGGCACCAATAAGAATGAAAGAGACAGACTCTACAGTAGTTAAAATGGTGCCGTAAGGTTGTTTGAGTTTTTTTATGTTTAAGAGGGTTATTAAACTACTTACTTCTTTATTGTGCACGTAAATTAAATATCTATTTCTTATTCGTGGCAAAAACAAATGTTTCATGTGGAAATCAACCCTAGGCAGAAACAGAAACCAAGGCGCCAATGGACCAGACAAATGATATTAATAAAAAATAGTTTAATGACTCTTCGGAAACAACATGTTATTTTCCCACTCATGTCGTTACACGCTAGTTGCTACATTTTATACTGGAGTTATTTGATGTTAATTAATAATCACGCATTGAGAATAAAGCAACCTAATTAATTACTGCTGACCAGAAGTGAGTTCGATTCTATTCTAATGAGTTTGTGACTTGAATCTTCATGTATTATTTAGTTACCTACATGATTTTATTAGTCATTACTCATTGTATTGGAATTTACTCAGAATACATTAAACTTTTCCCATTCAATTGATTGTTCAAATCATCTGTGACGTTTGTGTAAATTCTTCATAATATCAAATGGGTAAAAAACCATTTGCCAAATGTTACCAAATAAAACAGAATATACTGCCCCTACAACAATTAATACACCCATAGATCCCTTGTACTACATGTTTAATGTAAAGATGGGGTTGAAATTTATTTAATTCATGGTAAACTTACTTATCAAACATACTTCGTCCTGTCAAACGGGTGAAGTATATACATCACTTAATTTTTCTAAAGAATTCAATTAATATTTAGCTCAATTTTCTTATTTTTTTTAAAGATCTCCTAAACCAACCTTCACCCGACAGAGAAAAACACGATAAAAAAAACTGATTTGGTGCAGTCGTGCATAAGTTATGTGCTAGCTGCATGCATTTCGACGATTCATGTTGATTGGTATTAGTATAAAGTTCATAGTTAAGACCATCATTTCATGATAATGTTAATCCAAGTCCGGCCCAGGCCAGCGTCTAATCCGTTCACGGATCGTCAACGAACTATAACTTAATCTGTACATGAGCGAAGTCTACTGACCTTTAGCTCAGCTGAACCGAGGAGTAAATTCCTATCCATTTGGATTAGTGCCTACTTACCTTTTTATCACCTCGTTTTAACTTTTAAAGTGCTCAAATTCAGCCGAAGCTAATTATTTAAACCCAGAAAAAATAGTGTACTTATCAAGCAGTTTTCAAACTCTGCTCTATTTTTACGACTCTTTGACAGTTATGTTGGACTTATTAATATTTACTATTAAGAGGCAAAGACAATACATGATGAAAAATTCAGTAAAACTGAATAGCAATTTAATTAGGATCAAAAATTATGCTTTCCTCGCAGACTCATCAATTTTGAGTCTCTAACAAGTTACGCGTTTGTTATATAACTTTTACTGGCGAAAGCAAAAAAGACACTGGTAAAGTCAAATTTTTTTTTGGGCAATCAAATGTGCACCTTATACAATGCTTTAAGATGAGCACGGTAGAAGCTATTATTTGGGTGAAAAATCGCCAAAACAGGTTAATTTTGCATTCTCAATAAAGTTGACAATAATCATATTAAAATATTAACAAATAAATATCCTTGGAAATAAATATCCTTGGACATTATTCCACACAGCGCCATCTAGTCCCAAGTAGGCTAATTATAGTCCGTTATTATGGATACTAGACAACGGATAAACATACTTAAATACTTTTTCTTTTGTAAATACATACTTAATATACATAGGAAACACCCAGACCAATACAAACAGACATGTTCATGCACACAAATGTTTGTACTGTGCGGGGATCGAACCCGCGACCCTTGGTGTAGGAGCCGACTTCTCAACCAATTACACCAAGACGGTCGTCAAACTAAAGATATGAATACAAATTAAAGATATGACCGGGTCAGGAAGGAAACATAACTCTTTTAACAACAGACCTAGCCGTCTCAGTTACCCAGCTGACCTATACCTACAAAATACCTATAGGCTGCATTCATTGTCCGTCTACAAAATCGCTGCATAGCTGCTAGTAATGCACCTGCGAGGCGCACACGCTGTAACAAGGTCGTAATAAGTGGATACAGTTCGCGCAGGCGCAGCGCGGGCGCGGCAAATAACCGTCATCAGCGCAACTACAGGTGCCCGAGAGCACGGATTCAATCCGGATGAATGTCGCGATTTTTACGAGTGCGTTGTACTCACTTGACGTCAATTGAGCCTATAGATGGAGTTGCTTAGGAATATTTTGCAATGTTTTCTAAATTTGATTAGGGGTCAACTGAGTGCTAAAATGTTTGGGGGTCAACAACAGAACAGGAACTTCGCGCAGAGGCAATATCGTAACCAATGAATTTAATCCGAGGTGCGATGCTAGTTGAAAACCACAGAACAGGTGTTATAAGGCACGTATTGCAAGCGAAAGAATGTTTTTACATTTTTTAAGAGAGTGTCGTATGTTTTTTGAGCTTATGGACTTATTAAAAACACATTTTGAAACATTTTATTATTTAAAGATTAATTTTATTGTTGCTGTAAAAACTACTTTCTTATCATCATGGACTGGCCCCAGGTTGTAAGCTCCGTAATTTGAAAGGCTGTTTAAAAGGTGTTTGAAAACACTTTCAGGATCAAAAAAGAACGCATTGGCATTTTGAGATGGTTGTTTCTTCAAAGAAATCAACTTACATAGAATTTTGTTTTTTTTAGGTGACAAACAATTCTCGCAAGTGCATCGTTCTTAGCAAGTAGAGCAAGTGGTCGAAGACTGCATGCATATATCTTTTACCTTTGTGCAATTGACAGAAACAGCCGCGGCTAGGCAGCCTATCGATCAACCTGCGCAAGAGTCGATCGGCACGATCTGTCACCTCGCGCAATAACATTGATTAAAATGTCCACTAAGTAAGTAATAATGCACAGCCTGATTTATTATATTAGATTACGATGTCACAGAGCCGTCCCTTTGGGCCCTGATGATAATTAATTTTGTTAAGATAGAGCACGGTGCTCTGTTTTGTTTGGCAAAAATTAACGATCTAAGAATGTAGGGAAACAAGTTAGAGTTTGGAGTGAAATGTTTAAAACTATTTTGATAACGAACGTAAGAGATTTTATGAATTTCCATTCTTTTATGCAAACAAAATAATGGAATGCTCTGTTTTGGAACCCCCCTAAAAACTACATTTTAGAGAACCGTGATCCCTCCCAACCACATTGGAAGTTATCGCGTGGGAGCTCGATGGAGCCATGATCCCAGTCATGTTCAAACCCCTAGCCCTTGGCCCTAGGGCTAATATAAAAAAATACCTCAAGTATTTTAAAAACATTTCATTGCTTGACTCCAAATTAGTATTTTAAAACTTCTTTTTTATAAAGGTCGTTAGATTTAATTAGGCCATAAAACTGTAAGTGACACTTTAGGAGGTACGTATACTCGCAAAACTAAAATTCCTGCTATATTGCCACTAAAAATAACTACTTGTATTTCGTAAACACTCCTTGCGGTGAACCACACAGGAGCCTTTTTTGAAACAAAATTAAAAACCAGAAGTAGGGATTCCATTCGACATCATTAACTTGTGTCTGGGACAAAGCCATTTGCTTTGACTAATGCGTTTTGTGTTTAATTCGCTTAATTTGAATACGTTTTGGTAGGAAAAGCCGAAGGCAAGCGAGCTGACTTCCTCGCGAGGGCAAAGATTTGGAAGAAACAGAACAGTCACTGACGTATTATAACAGTTCGCCTCTTCATTATTATTTATTTATTTATTGCACAAAAAAGGTACAAATAGCGGAATTAAGGCCAAGAGGCATTCTCTACCAGTCATCCACAAGGTAGCATAGACAAATTAATTATTTATTGAATGTTAACGAAGCATTAATTATTATAGACCCACAATCAATTGAAACTGATTCGGGCATAAGAAGATCATACCTACATATCTAGGTATCATCGTCACCATTCTCTCTAAGTTCTCTGCTAATATTAAGTTCCAAGTAGGCAGTTTTAGATATCTCAATTGATAAAATTATGTATTTAATTGAAACCTGTATGTTTTATTTATACCTTAACGCTAAATGTCCATGTCAATGTCAACTTACAAGATAAAACGGCAGGTACCTGTTTCATTAATCGGTGTCTACAAATATATTCAAACATCCGAGGCTATTGCACTTCCTATCATGCCACCTTCGAGGAACCATAGGTCATTAACATACGAAATAAAAACAAAAAATCAAAGCAAGGTGCCCTTTCAGAAGCAGATGGAAATTTGATAACAGGCTCTACTGATAGTATCGCATCGGAGAGGTAACAAAGAAAGACAAATGCAACAATTTCTTTACACAAAGGAGTGTCCATTCTTCACGCGCGGCCGTAATAGCTCTATGTCGCTCGGTAGCTTATACTTAGGGTAACCAAAGTTTCCTTCACTTTGAAGGCTTATGTAAATACGGACTGTTCTGTAAACGAAAATAAAACATTCAACATACGCATATACACATTGTGTGTACAACCTTTGGATTGCTGTCTGGCCTTTCAGAAGATATTTCTAAATATTGTAAACATGAAGTGATTGCAATCTGTCTGTATACCTTTCATAAATAAATAAATAAATACAGTCGAATTGATAACCTCTTCCTTGAAGTCGGTTAAGAAGATTAAATGTCATGTGTACGAGAAGTATTTAAATGACGGTAAATATGTCGTCTATTAAATATTGTTACACAGCACGAACTTGACAAACTTGTTGACTGACTAAGTAAATACCATTTACCGTAAATGTTTAACAACATTCAAAAAACTATTTCCTTAACATTCTCAATCTTTTAAATGGGGAGGTATAACCTTGTAATAACAAGAATAATTAAGAAAACAGTGTTGCAAAAATATGGAATTAGGTAGTACAAGCCCTTATGAATACAAAGTTTTTAACTGAACACAGTCAAACTTTGAAACAGCCATTTTTTTTTCCAGTAACTAAATTACTATTTAGTTAACTGTCGGCTTATTTTCCTTTGTCTCACCTAAACTCCCAAAATATCCAGGAAGCGTGGTCACCCTGCGTATACGGCAGTACGCGGTATAAATCATGCCCGTCCAGGAAATCATTCATTCTCGGTAATGTGCTGCGAAAATAGGCTTCCACAGGCCGCCGCTAACGCCCTCTGCCCCCAATGTTTTAAACTAAAAATTATGGCACTAATGAAAATATAAATTGTGGCTACCTTAGCTTTAGCGAAACACGAAACTAGAACAGCTTTGACATATTTATTATTCTTAAATTTTTCGGCCCGTTTGTTTCCTTTTACACAATTTACCACCTACTTTTTAATAATTCATAAAAATCTTTAAGCGTTTCACTGTAAAAATCTAACAAAAGCACATAAAGTTAGAAATCGTGTAAGATAAAATGAGGCGCCCTCCAAGGCATCCACGCATACAAAAGTGCTCGCTTGTATGCCTAGATGCAGTAAAGGGGCGTCTCATTTCAACTTAGACGATCTCCACTTGCTTATAACTAACCGTATTTGAGGCGCTGAAAACTAAAAAATATCCGAAATCGAAATCTCTTTTAGATTATGGTAGGTAGTATTCGATTCATGAATATGACTGCGAACATTTACAATCACTAACAAGAGTTCAGACATCATGACACTGCAACTATAGTAATATCAATCGATAATTCCTAAGCAATATTCCTACTTAATTGATTCTAACAAGGATTTTGGCTTGATTTCGTTTTATTGCATATCCGAACGCATCGATCAATTAAGAAGGCAGGGTTCAACGGACGTTCCCACGGCATTTTTGTCATAACTTCTGCTTAGTCTGAAGCCTCCATTCCGTAACCGCATCTCGATGTATGACAAATCGTGACAAAACCACCGACTCATCTACACTAGGCCACAATCTAGCTTCTCCAATTTTGAACTACTAGTCGATTTTGAAGCTTATTTTTGTTGGAATAAGTGTTATATTGTTGGGAAGTGTAAGAGTAGTTATGTTGGTAGATGGTACAAGAATTCATGTGGCTGGGTCGCATGCCTGCGCACGGGCTGGTCATCCATCAAGCTCGGCGCGCATCACTTTCAGCTGAGCAATCGCCTGGAAGGGCCCTACACCCTTGCTTCTAAATTGGACAGTGACAATAATTAGGGCAGCAGAAATATTCGATTTCATGCGGTCATTGACCTGCTTTGTTATTCAATTAGAAGGCTGAAGATACTGGAGCGTGTTCTCAGACCGAGAATAAAAGCTAGTTTTTTTTTTAATCCTATTTTTGTTGTTTTTATTTACAGTAAATTGTACCCAAGTCATATCTTTGTATGTCATTTCAAGGAGTTTTCATGCACCAGGCTTTGTTATTAAACAGGAACCCTATAGTCTGGTCTAGTCAGTCTGCTACTACATGAGGTGTGCAGTAAATTTTGTATTATTTATATATAACTTATTTCAACTACTACTGTTCCTACTTGTGAATCGTAAAAAATAAACAAGCACCATTTTTAGTACTAAGTGACAATAACATTTTTTTTACTGTTCATACATCATAAAACGCATGCAAATATCACAAGCTCTATAATACTTATAAAAACCATCAGCAAAAAAAACCTTGTGTATCCGCTCTATCGCATTGTCATTCGACTGCGTCTCCCTCACACGCCGCCGGTCGCCAGATTTTAATATCAAATATCAATATTTGGATGCAATCAATCAAAGTTAATCACGCGAAAGATACAAAAGCAAAATGAATATATTAAGTTCTTTAGCGAGCGGGCGTCAGTGCACTCGACCGAGTCTACCGGGGACCTCTTTTTATACGACTCTAATAATGACAGATTAGAAAAAAACTCGCTGGGAACTCGTAAGTACAATGTCATGACGTAAGCAACTTCAAATGTTAATTAGCTATTATTAATCGGGGGGAGAAAATCGGTTGGTGGACGTCTGGCCGAATGTTTGGCCAACGTTGGCACAGTATAATCTTACAGTAAGCTATCTACGTACAAACGTGCCACTCCCGGTTTGAATGTGTGCGTGCGCGTCGCGCGCTGTTACGCGATATCACGCACACGCAATTTCACGCACACGCTAGCATAAAATAGGGAGGCATAGGGAGGTGGCAGTACGGACGGGCTGTGCCGCGTGTCTGTGTGCACGCTAGGCTAATAACTCGGCGGGCGGCCTTAGATAGCCTACTGTATGGTTTATACTGTGGTTTGGCCAGCGTTGGGCAATTAAAAAGTTAACTAATTAGGTCAACTCGTCCCGTGCTTAGAGGCAATAGCGATCAATAGTGAGGGCGAAGTTTGAACAGCGGCAAAGAACGGCAATAAAACTAAACGTTGTGCTGTTCTACCTGCGTAGGGTTGCCACAAGGAACAGAGTCCCTACTGACATTCGATTAAGATCTTTGTTACTAACAACTTAAGGACCTATCAGTTATCTAAATGAACGAGTTTTAATACTGTAGTAGCCGCCGCGTCATTTACCACACTTAAGAAATTGACAGCTGATTGAACTATTTCTGATTTTACAATAGTTGAGGAGGAATACATTTTTGTTGGTTTTAAAAGACACTCACATTACTATGGCAAAAGAAATTTGAGCGATATGTGTTTATAGTTAATGAGTTTAGCGTCGTTTAGGCATTTTAACCAACTTAGTACATTCAAACACCCTCAGTTCTGTAAATAATAAAGTACATCATTACCTACCTCAATTATATATTTTGTGATACCTTCTCATAGATGGCTTAGTTACGTTTTATGGAAAACTAAAACATTATTTTTCACTTTAAATATGGAAATACAAACAGATGTTTCGATAGACAGAAACAGACAGATGTCAAATTCGTTTTTATTGTAATCGGCAGCCCTACGGAGTCCTAGGTACCCAGTTGTTTGTAGCACAATCGATATTTGTAATTGTAACCGACACACCGCGTTTCTAAAAACGGAACTAGAAGCTAGTCCGTCGCCTGGTACTCTACTAGGCCAGTACCTACTCGCCAGTACCTACTCGCCGGTACCTACACGCCACTTAATCGATACGATAAACGTATGCACTAGTATCGTGACTAGTTATCGTTTGCGTACGATAATTATTTCCCATCATGTCTGCTCAATTAGATTCAATAAATTTTATTGATACTGTTTGTTTCAGACTTTTTGATATGTTTGACGACTGGGTGACAGATCCGTGCAAACTTATTTCGGAACTTACTACTAACCAGTAGTAGAGTTACAGGGTGCTTTACTTATAACATCACCTTTCCTTATGACCTTAATGACAAGGTTACATCTTTGAGTATGAATTTAATAAACATACTTACGTAAATTAGTCAATACGTTAACATACTGCTTGTGCGGAATAATAAAGTACTGTTTTTATTAAGTACTTACTTGAAAATTAGTAAAGAGAAATCTGTATGCATTTTTAGGCTGTAGGCTTACTTCCAAAAACGAAGTAGATAAGTAAGCATCCTAGAAAATTTCGCCAACGAAATGTTAGGACTTTGAAACTACATTTTCCAAAAAAGTTTACATGAATAAATACTGAAGTAATTAAAATTTTGCTACAGAACAGCCAATATCGAGCTAAGATTAAGTTAGCCAAGTACGATTACTAACTTGATTTTTTCCAGAATGAGCTAAGCATACGGTCGTGAGTTAGGAAAAATCGAAAGTCGTAGCTCGCAGAAGCACTTCACGATTAATTAAGTCAAACTGGTCCGTTAGTCATCAGAGCGCGTTTATTGGCCGTCACAATACATTTAACAGGCGGCCATGTTAGTCCAGCGGTGCACCAGGTGCAGTGCAGTAAAGATAGAGAGAGAGAGAGAAAAATTGCACTGACACACTCAGCTTTGATTTTAATATATTTTATGATATATATTTTTCCCAAATGAGATCTCTGCTTAGCAATGAATATGTCTGCGAAGATGTCAAGCTACGTGTAAGTTTTAACAATTATTAGTATAATAATTCAAACTAAAAGGCAAAACGAGACACATGTGTGACCAGTAGGCCTAGCACGAACCACTTACGTTTTAGTAATCGAAAAGTAAACAATACTTCTTTTTCTTAAAGACAAAGGAAAAAGAAAAAAAAGGATCGTTTACTTTTCGATTACCAAGACGTTAGCGGTTCGTGCTAGGCCTACAGAAATGAGACGGAGTTTTGCAAACTCCACAAGTTTTTCCAATAACTGAGATAGGTACTTAAGTATTTTCATTTTCTTTTACCTTGTATGTTGGATCTCAATAATTATTTTCAATGTTAAAGTTCTACAATTCAAAATGCTTACTTAGCAAGTTAAGCAACCTGCTCACTAGGTGTGTCGCTGGACTTTACTAACAGGCGGCCACTTTAAAGAGGCGTTTGAAAAAGTCGTGACGCAATCGCAAGTGTATGCCTCCGTAAGACAATCGCCGGACCCTTCACCTTTTGTAACCAAAGGATGCTTTAATTACTGCATTATAATTTTATGTACCAATACCGTTTTGACGGGAGATTTTTATCATATTAGCTAACTTACCCAAAAAAAATTAGTTATTAAGATTTTACAAAATGATTACTAACGAATTTTTGCACTGTAGTCATTAGGTGAAATAATCTTAGACAATTTAATTAATTAAATTTACTACCTATGAAATGGATTTTTTATCAGTTAATATCATGTTCATATTCATTTACGATCTATTTTATTAATTTGTGGTTGTTTCTGTTTTAGGAGCTAAAATGTCAGAAAATTATTTTTTCATTACTCATACTCTGAAAGTAGGTCATTACTGACCTGAGAAGCGGGCTGAAAGTAATACTTTTCATCCCTAGGGAGAATCACTTTCAACTGACATCTGCCAAATTATTAAAAAAAAACTTAGTTATTTTTCACATATCTATTGAACCATGATCCAACTTTCTATACAGCCACGATGTAAAATTGAAATAACTTAAAGTTAAGTATTGATTAGAGAATGTATATTTTATAAATAACTTTATTATAATTCAGTTTCAACAATTTCTTCAAAATAACTAAGCTTAGAGCAAAATATTTACCATTTTTCCAATGAAAAAAATAAAAAATAATGGCTGAATAGTGGGCCCGCCACAGAAAAAAAAAACAAACAAAATAGGCGGGATAGCGCCAATTCGATCTTCATTTATTTTTAAATCTTTTTCTTTGGCTTATTCATGTTTTATTTTTACTTTCCTTGTATTCGTAATGAAAAGCACAGTGTTTACCTCGGGTGAAAGACTTATTTAGTCCCTCGAACTATTGGCGCCCTCACTTCGTTCCGGGCGCCAAACCCCGTCTCGGGACTAAATAAGTTACTTTCACCCCTAGGATAACAATGTACTATTGTTCACTTGCTTGGGGAGGTGGAGCCTACCTTTCTGCGACAATCGTAGGTACCTAACAAAATTATCTTAATATTTTAAACCCTAACGTTTGAAAGTTAAAATAAACCCTATTCCGGATTAAGGGTCCATCGGTGTTCAGTGAGCACAGCACGCGACGCGCCGAATTGCGTCTGGAAAGTTGCGCGCCAATTCCATTTCCGCACCAGCACTCAGCTTCGCGGTACAGTCGACCGAAGCTCGAATTGTAATTTTGTACCATCCGCTCGTAGCATGTAAGGCTATAGCTATAAGGTTCAGCCCATCCTGGCAGTAGTCAATTTTGTATCGCCTGCTCGGAGTGTGGAAAGCCATAGCAGTGAGAGCTCAGCTTACGCTGGCGCAGTCAACTCTAGCTGCAGTTGATTGTACTAAGAGTATCAGTTTTGTAATGGCAAAACCACATGTGTTTGATGTAGTACCATTCAGTCCTAACGTTGAAGGCAGTTGTAAAGATATTTATAAGAGTTATTAACAACTCGCAGTTTTAGGTTTGCCTGATTGGCTAGTTTGCTGTGAGATTGTTTTAACGAAGGTTTTTCTGAAAGCGTAAAGCTTCCTTGAACTGTTTACTAAAAAGTATAAAACCATTGACCATTTACCCCTTTTTAAACTCAGTAACACATAATAATTCGTACGTTTAACCAAGCAGCTATTATTACGACAAGCAAAAGTGTCATTTTGATTTTTACAGACGAATTATGATTTTTTATTAATTTTATTCTAGTGAAGTCCTTTTATAAGAGCAATTACATGGGTTTAAAGACATGAATTATCTATACCACAAAACCATAAAAGATCACATGGTACTGATCACAATAACTGCACCTACTTAAGTGTTAATTAAATTTGAAGAATATAAACCGCTCCGGTAGCTAACTGTACTGCCACCAAACTTCGCAAAGAGCCATCGATGCGTGGTGCAGAATCATTAAGATAACTTCTAACCTACATGTGTTTCGACTAATTTAACAATCCGCAACAAAATTGTTAACTCGTGGAATTCCAATTATAACTGTCATTAAAAGTTAGGTACCTAAACAAGTTTTTATGTCTAAAACAGTATTTTCTTGAACGTTACATGAATACTTTATAGTTTTAGTCTTTGGAATAGTAAAAAATATTGTGAAAGTATTTTTATGCATCATTTTATTTTCTGTAGCTATTTTTTTAAATAAGTTTTTACACTTAATGATAAAAAAGTTATTCTTTTTCCAGTTTTTCTATCTTTATATGAAAATACAGAATATCAAAGATATGATCACATACCAAGTATCAATATTCGCCGCTATCCTTCATCTTAAAGTAGAATGGTATGATAAACAATGTCTGTAAAGAAAAAAGGCAAAAAGGCCCTAAGTGCAAAAATAGCTCTGTAAACCAACTATTCTATTTACCCACAAGACAAAGAAGTCAACGAATCATGAAATTTTCACAACGTCAAGTGAAAATAAAAAGATGGGAAACGTGTCCATAAAACTCTGTAGCGACGTAGTTTAGTGCAATTTGTACAATAATTAACTACTCGTGGCGACATTATTTTGTGTGCTATTACCACTAGGGCTTGGCAACCGGTTTCTGACTTACCGGAAGAAATAAATGCCGGTTGGCTGTTAAATTCGATGGTAATTTGCTAGATTTTGGGATTGGTTTCTTGTATGAATGTTTGTTTTGTATCACGTAGCTTAGAAATAGTAAATAGTAATCGTTACTAAGCAAGAATTGATTCGTAAAATGTCTTAGCTTTAGTAAGGTGATGTCAGTTAGTTGCAGATTTTTGTCCTGTTTTATTCAGGCCAGGAGATTTGAAAATATGTTGTATAACTACACAAGATCATTTTTA
This sequence comes from Udea ferrugalis, assembly GCA_950022985.1. Taxonomy (NCBI): domain Eukaryota; kingdom Metazoa; phylum Arthropoda; class Insecta; order Lepidoptera; family Crambidae; genus Udea; species Udea ferrugalis. The sequence continues at coordinate 6,079,099 of OX465521.1, forward strand.
GTAGGTATTTATTTTGAATATTTTTCATTTCTTGTTCCTTAGCACACTAGGTTTGAAACTCTTGATTCGAAATTAATTTATAATGCAGCTCTGTAAGTTCAAAAAACTTTGCAAATTCTGCACTTAATATACTGAACAGGATTATTTTGGGGTGTCTCGTAGTTTATATTAGAATATACGGTTATAGGTAAGATATAAGATGTTATTCGTTTGTTTGCATGAGAACATGCTTCATGTTTCCATATAACTTCTTTTCAACAAAAATGTACTGAGAAGACTACACTACCAGTAAGCAAGACTAGTTTAATAATTCCGTAACTTCTTCAAAATACCGGTCCCGGTATCCCGCGCCCTACGTGTGTTTGTGTTCGTCTGGGTGGATATGTCGCCGCGTGCGCAGGCCCCGCCCCCCGCGCTAATTGCACCAATCTGCGCGCTCCGTCGCACGCACACACACGCGCACACGCATCCACACGCACAGTGCGCTTGTGCGTTTGGCAAATGCACGCATTTTCATATTCACTGTCATTAAATAATACGGTGCAGTGGTTAATTATGTAGCGAAAATAATTAACCTAGCACACGGGCTGGGTCTGGAAAAGAGCAGTCTGGTTGTTGGCAATCATGTTAGTAACGTTATTTTGCGTTCAAATAAAACTAAAAGTTTTATATTTTGCAAGAGCATTTATTGCAGGTTAAAAATTTAAGTGTCTTCAATATAAGACAGTATTCAAAAATATAAAACATGTCTCACACCTAAACCTCAGACTGTAGAAAGGTATTTAGGATTTTTGATAATTTTTAATGACAAAACTTTTTTACATTTTAACTTGGCAAGCTAAATTACCTACGAAAGCCCTCAAACCACATATACTCTTGTGAAACAGTTGTAAATATCTGCAGGTACGGCACCAACGGTAAAAGCCAAGTGAATTGGCAGAGATAATAGCAAAACGAATGCACAGCTTATTAAATGGACGGTGACGTGGCAGACACTGTCACATTCATTTAGCCAGCGGCAGGAAGCTAGGTAATTGAAAAACTCTCATTTGCGGCCCCTCTAGTGACGTAAACTTGTGTTAAGAGATTAAAAAAATAAGAAAAACAAATGAACCTCTGTCTGGCGTCCTCCCATACGAGTAGTTGATGCCCTCCCATTGGCGCGCGCACAGTCGCCGTCATAAATATGTAGCCTGTACATTTGACATTCACTGATGAGTGTGTGACGTGTACTAAGTGTTCGCTAAAAATAACATATTTTCACGTTCTTACTGCCGATTGTCTTTTTTTTGCACAAATTATGCACAATTTTAATTCATACTTAGAATAATGTAGTGTGAAGTCAAAAAATGCATTGACAACTGTTAAGAATATAAAAATATATTTCAAATTCACTAATATGAATAAAACATCTGGGAATTCATTGCGACACAAACAAGTCTTAAGTATAATTTTAAATCTACAAATCATATTGGTTAGAAGCCACTAACAATGCGATAAGTATCTAGATAAAAATTCTATCGGGCGATCTGCGGGCGGCCGCACGTAAGTACAGTCTGCTTCAAAAAAATATAAAAATGTAGGTATTATAGATATGAAGACGGATCGAGTTTCGTACAAATCTAAAAAACACGTCTTTCGGATATTAATATTTAAGTCTTAAATTTTTCACACCAATACTTTCTTACTACTAACATTTTTAACATATTTTAAACCATTATCACGGAGCCATATTAATGTTGCTAAGCAAGTCTGGTTACTTCTTAGTCTTATTGTACTAACAATCAACAAAAACTGGACATGTACAATTCATTGTAACAACAGCAGTACTCAATACTTTAGCAAAAATTACCAACCAGATAAGTGACTTCAAAAAAACGTACAGCAATCGGCTGCTTATTGATTGATTCTGAGCTTTATTTGTGACTGTTAAGGTGTGTATTGGAGTGCATACGTTGGGTGGACGTTTGTCATTGCTCGATAGGTGTGAAATGGGCGATGAGCAGGCGATACAGGAGGATGCGATTGTTTCGAACGCGCAATATGCACGAAGATAGAGTTGCCAGATGTTCCGATTTGCACGAGACTTGTATGTTAATTATTTTGACTGTAGTATGAATTTAATGAAAACTCATAATAAAGTAAAGCTCCATCAATAGTTATTTAGCTAGGCTGTGTTTTGGACGATGCTCGAAACTATTTTTATGAGGGCGGAAAAAGGTCTAACGTCAGAGAACGTAGAGGTTAACCTAAAAAAAAATTGACAACTCAAGGACATTTAATTCATTTTGAAAAGGAACCCACTAAACCTGTATTTTAAGATGTCTCGATTTTTAAGAAAATAGTCACCTCAAATATTTAGAGAGAACAAATGAAAACTACATTACATTTTATGGTTAAACAAAAATGGTAGAAAGATACACACCCAGCCATTCAAAATATAATGAATCGACATCTAAGATTAACAATACAGCATATAAAAGCATGTATGTGAAAGTATAATAAAGGAAACGTAATACCTACATAAGTTTATGTACAGTGCCTATTTTCAACAGTGTCCGTTATATTTTCCAACTTATCTGGTGTTAATTTTTACGCAGATTCTACTCGCGGCGAATGCTAAAGCGAAAAACTGGCTTGCTTGCTGGGTGATGTTCTCAGCAAGCACCTGTATTTTTCGCTTTACAACCTAGAATTATCTGCCTCCAGAGAAAGAGATTCAGAGATATGAAGGAGTTAATAACCCGTTTTTGATTAACTTGGAAATATTCAGAAGTAAATTAGTCAATCATTTCCCCGTTTTCATTTAATTTTCTATAAGCTCGCTATATTTTCTAATTGACGGAAAATAAGACCTACACATAAGCCAATCTCAGGGTGTGATTCAAAGTTCGAAAACGCATAGCTTTTTAGTTTTGGTTCCTTATTACAACGGAACTTATTATTTTCTTACCTCAATTATCTACTACTATAAATTATTTACGATTATGATGGTTACATCACCATAGTGTTGGGTGTTTATGTATGGGCATGATATTATATGCCAAGGTAAAGTATATTTATGTTTTTTTTTATCAGTTTAAATATTTGTTTCTATGCACAAATGATTAATGGATTTGATTCAATTTATGGAGCAGTTTTCCCAATGCTCTGATAGATACACCTAATTCGTCCAAGATACAAAGTATTCGAAGGCCAATGGGTGTAATATTACAGAAGTTGGGCTACAAAAGAACAATAAAGGGTCCAAACGGGTGACATAAATAATGGTCACCGCGTCATCAATCGCGTTACCGAGCCGTAAATTAGGACCCGACGGGTATCGGGTTACGGGGCCCATAGTGCACATAGCTGTCATTTTGCCATTAAAAAAACAAAAAAATAAAAATCTAAAATATTCCCTAACTTTTCCATACAATCTTATAAAAACCTACAAACAATAAAGTTTATAAATAAAGTAAGCGAACGAACTTTAAAGGATATCATTATTTTTTATGTTCAAAGAACGAGCAATTATCAAACGGTAACGTTTAAGTATGTAATGCACGTTTTAGCGTTATATTTAATAAACTAGCCACAATAATGCACGCAAGCGCACGCGCACGGCGCTCGTAAACACAGCGCGCAGAACGACCCGACTGTCATCGCAGCCACTTTATTCGCAAGTGCCAACGTTTAAAAACGCTTTTTACAACTCCCTGCCCTCTTACAATTTGAAAAAACTCGATAAACAAAGAGAATTAAACTCCAGATAGACAGCAGTAAAAGTTTATGTTTTCATAAACAGCGCAATAACAAAGTTGTAGTACGACTCGGAAGGGCCAATTCATATTTTTACACAGTTATCAGTCCTCAAAGATCGGTGTTTCACGTAATATTGTATGTAAGTAACCTAATCGAGAGGCCGCCGTGTGTCGTTCGATGAGTTTACCAGATCCAGATATAATCGGAACGACAAGGAGCCACGAGGACGTACGCGACAACACGGCTTACGAGCGGGCCCGGACCCACCCGCTCACATAAACTACATACGTAACTGCTGTGAACTCGACGGAATCAATTCCCAGTTCCGATTCCGAGAAGTGACACAGTTTCTTAAGTGTCACATCACTACCGAGGCACCTCCAAATAAATTCTAATCCGTTCACGCTAAACTAGCCTTTAACCACCTCTCTGTAGATGAACATTTGTGCGTCGGGTCGTGTAGTTAAAATATAAAGAAGAGCCACCTGTCTCCACGAAAAACTTTATTGCGGCTATAAAATTTAAACCTCAAAGAAAAAACAAAAAGATGGAATTATTTTTTTTCTTTTACGGCCGAAGCCCATTTTGGTTGGTGTTTACCTAAGCTGTCACCTTACAGAATGGCGATTTTGAGTGGTCGGGCGGGTTGAATTAATTGTGAAGTTCGGGAGAGATATCGCCCGATGCGCGATAAGGCGGCCGACCGTCGGCAATTTGCTTCGTTCTGACAGCGCCACTCGGGAAACCAGAGGCCCATTTGACATACTTAATTGATACTATGTCGTATCTAACACTATTAGATTGTGTTTTTGATAACTATTGTACGATTATTTGCCAATTAATTTTAGTTATAGCAGTCATATATTTGGCCTATGCAATTTGACGTGAAATATGTTAAGGGTTTGCTTTCCCGGAATTTAAACAATTTTCTTTAGCTTGCGAATGAAATAAAAACGTTATGAAAAGTTTACTGTTGTGCTTATTTATAATATGTATTAGTTTTACTTCCCGGGAGGAAAGTGACCAGTAGAACATAAGGAAACACTTTTTTATACTAAGTAAAGCTTATTTTACTTGAAAGCTTCCTGTTCACAAAGCTCTGTAGAAAGCGTTAAACTTTAGTGTTATACTGATTAAATCAGTTACTAAAATGATAATATGGGGGAAGTGAAAACGTGTGATATTTGGTGTCCAATTCACTACCAAATTACTACACTTACCCTAAAGAACATGATAACGATAATTACTATAATATTCGATTTAATGAAGTTTTCTGACTTTATTCTCCAAAAGTCGTTTAAATTAATGCATACATGCTAACAACTACCCCGCTACCCACAGCTCGCGCTATCTATTTGCTAATCGTTTTTTGGGGAAAGCCTACGATGCTAACGTATTTTCCGATTCCTTACTGCTGTAAGGAATGCAATATGCAGGGCTGCATGTTATAACAGAAATTCGTCATTACTTATCATTTAATTATGTTCAGTTTTAGCCAAATGGCTGTTGGTTTATATTTCGTTTTGATGAATGAAAGGTAGACTTACCATGTGAGCTGACGGCGGCCGAATAGGGGGCGTGCATCTGCTGATGGTAGTACCGCGCTCTGCTATGATGCCCGCCCTCTAGCGGTGAATGGAAGAAGTCTCCGTTCGCGTCTGAGTTGACGTCGCCGGCGGCCGGGCTGCCGTTGACGCGGCCCTCGTACCAGCGCTGCTGCAGCGCGCTCGCCCCCGCCCCCTCGCCGCTCATGTCCATGACAGCTGATCGCTCACACACCATGCATCGCTTTTGAACAACACGCACTGTAAGTCCACGGACGTAGCCGCATCTCAGTCCTTAGCTTCGACCGCACTGTGGCCGGGGACGGCTCATTGCACGTGTCTGGAAAGAAAGAGAGAGCTATAACTTTTTGAAACAAGGACGAGGCATTCAGGGTTGGACTGTACCATCATAGACCGTATCGTCGTACCATGTGAGATGGCTATTGAATGACAGCCCAATCAAAACTCTAAAAATACATTCTTTTGTAACGGCAATGGTCTTAAAAAGGACTACTGAAGAAACTGGTGAAAAAAAGGTGCTTAATTTTTTTGGTTTGTATGTTTATCTCTAAAATTCAATATTTTTTCTCAGCTTATTATCCAGTGAAACTAATTCATCGTTAGGAGTCGCAACGCATCATCAAAATTCGCAACCTCTAACACGCAACCTTGGTCGTTCCAACATTCACGAGTCAGCAAAAAAAACCGATAAACAGGCAACAATCAAAAAGAAAAAACGCCGCTATTTGGTCAAAAAGACAATCAATTAAGATAATAGGTAGTAGTGCTATCGTAGACGTCGCAGATAGCGCTCCTAGTTTGATTAGGCGATATCGCACAACACTCGATACCGCTTCGATACCGCCGCGATACGCGATAAGGCTGTAAGCGGTCTTAGCCAACGGAGCCGTGATTTTTATGGCCACTAAACCTACTTAATATAAATGATCTATATCGGCCGCAGACAAATCGGCTGCTGGCCAAATTCGGTCAGCTGTAACAACACAGTTTTAATTGAAAGATTATTTTATAGACGCACGAGGAAGACAGGAGCATACTGACTGTTGCCATCATAGTGAACATAACATTCAGAAACCCAAAATTTATTGAGAGAATTTGAGCCCAAAGTAGCAAGGAGCGAGCCTTTCGCCGTTATCCGGCTAGTTTGGGTTTTCCACCGGTGTTTTCCATCACCGAAGAGTTGGCCGCAAATTGGACCAAATATCATGTACAAATTGTTTTTTCTTTGCTTAAATCAATAATTGATTTCGTTAAAATGACTTGTCAAGATAATTAACTGCAAGCAAGAAAAAACCCGCTATACTTGTATATTGATTCCTACCTAGACAAATAACACTAATTAGTTATTTTACTTGGCGTTGGCATCGTATATAACTATACTGTAGGTTTTTGAAATAAGTGAGTGGAAATTTATTTTTAATCTCATGTCATAACTTAACAATTTGTAGTATGATAACTATGACTATGTGTGGTATGATAACCTATGATTTATATGTTGTTAAGTATATGTAGTTTTGTGCTATTTATAAGTTCAAAATTAAATCAATTTGGTTGGAAAAATCATTTTTTTAAATCGGATGCTAATCTTTAGGTACTTTAATTGCTTCTCACTGCCATTCACCTGAACGGAAACTCCTATTATAATACTAAAATAGCCAGCAATAAATTAACAACTACCAACTGCTGGGATAAATTTAATTTGAATAATCCGTCAAAGCTCTATTAGGATTAAATTGATTTGCGTTGCAAATTAATTCTTATCCAAAGATAATAATATCAAAGTTTGATAAAAGCATTGAGCGCTAGACTGCCTGTATCCAAACTATGTTACACTTAACTAAACTACTAACGAAACACTAACTACAAGTACCTATAGGATAAACTGGACTACAAATATAGATGAACTTGATGAAACGTGTTATCTGAGAATATTAAAAACACGCACCCACATATTTTTCTCCATTTGGCCGAATTGTTTTATTATTTACTTCTTGGACGGGAAACTTATTTAAAAGTGTTATTTAGTGAATACACAGACTGTCAAATTCACTTAGAAATACCTATGCGACACCGGTGGTAGAGTCACATTATATTTGCATAATATTCTGTTGTCATAATATTTCCATTAATATATTAATCAATACAGACGGGGAACCGACACATTTGGCTACTTAGAAGTTCTGTAGCAGATCTGTTCAAATCATAAATAGGTATTTATATATTTATGTAAAAAAAGATTTTTGAATTGAATTGGACGAGTTCAAAGGTCTCTGGTATATTGTATTTCTTACAGGGTATATTTTAAGCTGGTTTGAATTAAATTGTACGGTTATAGTTTCTGAAACATTGCATTATTGATCATCTAATGCAAAGTCAATGGAAATATTGAGAATTGAGATCATGACTTTATTTTAATAATCCTTGGCCTAGGAGTGTTAATTATTTTGTTTATTAAATAGAGCAAAACATGAAAAGTAGATAAGTGCCTACCATTACTTCATTCAATATCTAGGTACTTGGTAAGAAAACTAAACCATTTTTAAATGATTAGAATTTAAGATTAGTTCACATTAGCCTTTAAAATAGTTTTTACTCTCGCATCTATCATAATTTCATAATCGATAGAAAAATAATTCAGCTATTACAAAACATAGTTAAATGTTCGCATGACACGCGACGAAGCAAAGCTTAGAAACGGAAAAAGCGTACATGAAAAAGCGACGTAATTATTAAATGTAGTTGTGTCCAATGAACCGCGTCACTTGATATTCTATGTAGTACAAGTAACGATAATTTGATTACATAACTAAATTTACATAAGAACGCTACAAACAAATCGCAACTAGTACTAATATGAAGTAAAATCCCGCAACATGTAGAGATAATAGAGCACAAACGAAATCTCACCGCAACCGTTGATAAGATGAAAATCTCCAAATGTCAATTTGATGAAATTAAAAGTGGCTTTGATATATCACAACCGACAACTTCGCTATCTGACAATCGACTGAAAAAAGGGTTTTATGATAAAGAAAAAAATAAATCACACGGTTTATCACAAATTACGTTGATTTCCTCGTAATATCTTGATGATAAGAACAGATAAGAACGGGCTCCACAAAGAAATAATCCGTGATTTCGCTATTTCACGGCTTTCGATGGTATCAGTATTTAATTTAGGGTTCACACGGTAGCATCTTTTATAACTTTTTATTGATTCTTCGTTAAATATACTCGTGGATTTATAACATCTATAAAGTTTATTTTATCAACTTCCTTCATTATGTTGAACACCAAATAAAAGTTACCATGATAGAAAGCTTACAAACTGGACATATACACACACAATTTAAATATTGAAATGCTAAAATAATAGGGGTAATCAGATTGTTTAATAAATTTTGAGGTCATAAATAAAAAGAACTGGGTATTGACCAAAGAAACTGAGAGATTATTTTCTATTTGAATAGGTTTATCAACTTCAGGAATACCCATAGTGCTCGTACTAGCTCAGTTTATTTTTGATTCAGTTTGAGTGAAACTTTAATTCCTTTTCGAGGCCTATAGCCTAACTACTGTATGCCCGCATCGCCTTGCTTTTTGCTTAATACAATGCCAAATAAAAAGACTTTGAAACAAAGTCTTGCGACTTTGTAATACTAAAATATTTGCCACTAGGCAACAGTCTAAACAAAAGTACATGTAGCATAAGCAGTTGGTTAATACAGAAGATTGTGATAAGATTTTATCCCAATAGCAACAACAAGTAAGAAATTGATATTGGATTACATAAATATTTCAAAAACTGTCTTTATCAGATAATAACACCAAGCTACATGTGCTTTGAGATCTAAAAATAGTTGTTCAAATGTTTGTTCGTTACCGAGTAACGGGTACACACCGGATTCGAAACACCGATTCGTTACTCATAAATTTGGTATCGTATTTAACGCCATGTCTTCTTGAATCTTAAATGAAAGAAGAAATATACATTAAGTATTTAAAACAAATATATAATAGTTCAAAATACATTTAAGTTAAAAAGACTCATAATCTATTTTTATTAAAGATCAACTATATCTGAATGCGTCCATACCGTACGCGACGCGGCTTTTATGCTAGTACAAATACTCGATTGTATCAAACGTAACAACTTTGGCTTTTCCTAAAGGTTTTCCTGGGAGATGGAAAACACCGATTTTAAAAAAAACATAGGTACAACCCGGATGGCAGTGGTAGGCTAGAATGTTATTTAACAAAATAAAAAATACAGGGCCCTAACAGGGTTTTTGCTTTTCCTAAGATTTGTGTTCATGGTGAAATATCGTATAAATTAAAACGAATAATACCTATTACTAAAGCATATCAGAGCTTCAGTAGATATTGGACAAGGTCAGTTTATTTGAAAACGTCGCTCAGTCTATACGTATGGGGTCTCTACTCAAGTACAATTTCGACAATCAAGAACACAAACCTTGAAAGCATACTTGTTAGTGGTATATTCGCAAATTGTAAATAATTATATAATATGATATCATTGAAAATTGCCAAGTTTAATTTTTTTAAATGTTTCTTATCTTTAGCAAATAATTTCCGATAATAGTCGATAAATAGGCAGCTAAAAATACCTAAATGTATAAGCACTTTAGGTGTCACTGAATGAGATAGCATTAAAAATGCAAAACCGGATACATGACTGTTAGGTATATTACCCTTACGGATATTCCGTAATACTAGCACTAGGCGCAATCGTGTACTCCAACACCTAGAATTATTCAGAAATACTGTAGATAGTAAATTTATTTAGCAAGTCAAGTCAAAAGACAAGTAAATTTTCATTAGAGATATTCATTATGAGATGAAATCGGGCGCTAGTTTATTTGCCGCGCAGCCACAAACAGGTCCACAATTGATCCATGATACCGCGCGAGTGATCGATGCGCCCGCGCCGATAATACTCATACTATCAGGATTTGAATCACGATCGTGTGATCAACACACAGTAGCGGATCCACGCTATAAATCACCGCTGATTGCCTATGCCCGGCACCAATGATAAACATTGTGATCTTACACCCACTGAATTATGAGTTATTTACTACTTTATGGACCCCAGTCCTACTCTGAAAACATTTTCCTCGATTATTTGCACTTGAAACTCGATTTGCAGGGTGGGAGAACCTGACGAGACGTGCAGCAAATATAAATTGGCTTTGAATGGTCAATACACTGTCGTCGCAAATAACAATCAATTTAGTTTTTGAAATAAAGTATGTGCTTTTTCTTAACAATCTTGAGAAACATACACACCTACAAGGCCGCATTTTATTCATGATTGAAGTATTCTACTGTTGGGTTTTGACACAGCGTTGCAAAGGTTTTAACAAAGTCAGCTAGATAGTCTGTACAAGGAGCAAATTATTGTTTACAAAATGTTTCTGATAATTCTGATAATTTTTAAAATAACAAATAACTTAACGATTTAAATTTAATAAGCGCACCTCCGTTCGACTTTTTTATCTCAAACCTGCAACACAGTGAGAACGCCCAAACTATCTAGTTAGGAAGATACCCAGATTAATCTACACTCATCGTCTTGTTAGAGATACGCGGCCGCGAGGCCATCAGGCCTCAGCTTATTAAGATTAGGCCAACTCCCAATTAAGATAATTGATTCCCTCAAAGACCTCCCGGCCTGAGGTGAGGCTCCCAAAAAACCGTGTCGGACACTATCTCGGGCCCTATCGAACGTACATGTGATACCAAATTGATTGACCTCGGGGATGTATTTATTAAGCCACGAGAAAAATTTGGAAAGTGATTCTTGTATTTTTCGAACGTCAACTTTATTATATTTTTTTAATAACACTTAATGCTTGTGGAAGGCAATAGTTAAATAAATAGGTATATGGCTGAATAAATGACTGAACCGAATTAAAAACATATTTAGGTTACCTATTAACATTCTTACTGAACTGAAATTGTTCTGATGGCAGGCAACAAAGCAATATGTAGAAGTAAATTGAAATCATAAGCAAAAGTGATAATTTTTACTCTTTCATTTATGCTTTAAAATTAATTGATTAAATTTTATACTGTCACTTACCTACTTGTTAGGCCTTTATCGACGGTAGCCGCCTTATTAAGAGTAAGTTACATATTTTTTCCATATTTCTGACGTGAATCAGTGTTTTTTTTTTTAAAAAAGTTCTTTCAAATATATGTAACAAATGACTGTAGCTTATAAATGGTGTACCCGTAGTGTGGCATTGCTCTAAGATAAGGACAAAGCATCATATCGTTTAGTTTGTAATGATTGATTTGCAGCTAAGTAAAACTTTAATGGCTATAAAGTTTCCCTCTAACATGTAAGTACAAAACATTAAAAAAAAGATACAAGTTTCCCATTAAAACAAGCCCAGCACAACGGGATTAAAACCCAACCATCACAGCTTGTACTAAAACAAAAAAGGGTGTTTGTAAACCTCAGATAAAAGTTAATCTTTGAAGGGAGGAACAACTTAGCCTTATTTTAGTTATACTCGTATCCCAAGTGGTTTGATCGATGCCTCTTAAAATGAACTATAGATTGAATAATTTATTGAGACTTGATTTATTTTTGTTGAGAAAAAACCTTTAATCCGATTTTGATTGGTGTTTATCGGTACGTTTAAATATTTATTAACCGTTTACAACGTGTTGTTAATTTATGAGGCTTTAGATGCCGTATTGATTTTGTAAAGCGCAAGTGTAATTTTTATTTTATACGTAAATGTCACTTATCCTTAATAATCCCTTAATAAAATATAACGTGACAACAATTTGCTACAACTTCATTTATTTACAACAGTTTGCAACAATTTGGTGTTATGTAGAGTTGACAAGATTTGGTTAAAATAATTTATTTAAATTATAGAAGACACCAGTTATCATAAAACTTACTAATTATTATCTTATTGTATTACCGGCTCACAGAATAGGAACAAAAATCTGTAATTCTATATCTATAAAGCAAATAACATATACGCTCAACTATTAACAGAACTAACTCTACCATTATTTCAAATGATAAATAGAAAACCTAGGCTAAAATTAAGATGTGTTCTTAATAAATAATAATGTGATTTGTGTTCAAATAATAATTTGAGTAGGTATTGTTTTACATTATACTTATATTACTTCCATTAAGTGGGTATTAATGAACATCCTTGTTTGGATTACTGTCACCAATTTGCAAGTCATTACCAGAAACAATTTAATCGTGTAATGTACATGTTTTTGAACCTACTTAGGCGGATCCGTGAATTGTAACCAATCGATTTTTGAGTCTATTTTAAAATATAAGTTAAAAAATATATGTTTTTTCATCTAGGTAGTTTGAAGGAAGATGGCTAGAAAATGTGAAGAAACAATCCGAGTAGACTTTTTTATGAATTTTAAGAATGATTTTGTTCATTTGCTTAATAAGGTATTTTTTGAGTCGTGGAGAGAGAATGACACGGTTGTAATTCTAAGTTGTAGAGATACAACTTTATGAAACCGTTTGACAATGATAACATTAAAATTGGTCATACAATAAATGATAACAGGATATCTTCATATGTGCCTCCGGCGGAAACGTGCGCATACGACGGTTATCGGCGGATAATCGCCTGCGCATCTTGGGGCGCATTCAAATTTCGAACGCCAAGTGTCATGGCGGCCGAAACGCGCCGATATTGTGAGGCGACATTGACATTGATTGGTTGCCAGTACTTATTGTATGGAAATGTATATGAATGTGTGTGCGTACGTATATCTCGATTTATATGTATAAAGCTAGCGTCTGTCGAATAGCGGTAAGAAACTTAAACTTGTGTTATTTTTTACGCGTTTGTTGAACAAAATATAAGTGGGACTAAGCTGATATAGAATTTTTAAAAATAAATTGTTTGATCAATTACTTAATAAAAAATTAACTTCACCAAACTAGTGAATCTTAACCGAAATCATTTAAAACAACATTAAAATTATCAAATGCCATTTTAAAAAGGTACCTATAGTGAAGAAACATGTAATCAAATGACTAAACTTAAAACAGTTTTTCTCAATTATCTAAGATGCAAGTAATTCTTTTAGTAAGAATAACCGTTTTCTGAACTTTATTACGTGTAGGTACCTTCACTTCTCTAAAAAAAACAAGCGCTAAAGTGTGCATGGCATCTTGAATAAATCCTGTATAATATCAATGGAAAACTGACAAATAATATCCTTCACCTCTATTTAGATTCTTGGTCTTAGCTTAAAATTATCTAATTACTTTGCTTTAATATTCTTATTTATTTCAATATGCATATAAATATTTTTAATTAATTTACCTCATTAAAGTCTAAGTCAAATATTTTATTAAATTGGACTTAAACTAATAACCAACCAATAATACCAATTTACATATTAAACTGCCTACATACATTTCAATGTGCTATACAGGCTGACCCAAAAAAAAAGTTCCAGCGGAAATCCATAGACAGGTCACTAAATGTTTTTTAACAGCAAGAACCACTTGTACTATCCAGTGATTCGGAAAAAAACAATAAAGGATCTCTATAATTATTTGGCAAACACTTGTTTCATATGAATATCACACAAGTTGTAGAATTATCCCGATAGTTAAAAAAATATGATCCCAGAATTTCTTCTGCTTTATTACTGAGAATAAACTCTGCAGTGACTCTACATTTTTATTTTTTACCTAATTTATTACAAATGTAATAAGGTAAAACATAAGGTAAGGTTTATTTTATTTCAAATGTTATGTCATTAAACTAACAATATTTTTGCTATTATTTAATTGCTTTTTATAACATTTAATTATTATAATAAAAATACAACAATGCATAATTTTTATTTAGAAAACCCGTTAATAAGCGCCTAATAAGCATTGACTAATTATATAAAATATAGGTGACCATAAAGATTGTCATTGAATAAATATGCATATTTGATTATGAGAAAACCTCTATAGTGAGGTGTCAAAGACATAAAGGAAAATCGATATTGATCTCCAAGTGATTTGTATAACTTGTTTATTTTATTGTAGTAATTACATTGGATGGTTTACATACATCGAATTAGTTTGTAGTACTAATGTGAAAATACTATCTAATTAACATAAACAAAAAACACTAAAAAGTAAAAACTCTATGGGCTCATTAAATGTTGGTTTTTACTTTCTTCAAACTGGACAGTTGTGGGTTTAAATACTTTAATTTTAATATAGATAGGTAATTAATGACTATTTTATTAACAAACTGTAAATACCTATTCCTAATTAGTTGTGGAAAGGTAGGATATATGAACTTTTTATTGGATTTTAATAACCAGTTACTATTCATTTATGTACCTGTGTCTATAAACAGGTCAGTATATACCTACTAGTAGAATTTTACAAAAATGAAAATAGAAATGTTAAAACAAAGACAGTTTTTTTAAAGGAAGAGGGATGTGGCTTTCCTTGTAAATGTACCTCGTTCATGTCTTTTACATGAAGTAATGGTTGTAAGTACCTATTTTTTTTTAATTACATTCTAAAGCTGTGTAGTAAGGATGTTTTATAGTGTTTATGGCTAGTTTTCAATTTGAAGTTCACAATAAACCAACCTTTTATTCTCTTGCATTGCAGCGGTCAGATATTTGTAGGTTCTAATTAGATCAAACAACTGAATTGTTTTTCCATTTTTTTTTTTTGTATTACCACACATTCAGTCGTTAAAAGAATATTCGCTTTAACACTGTTAAAAGTAGCAATTATAACTATTTTTAAAATTGTACTCGTATGTTGCCGTGAACGCCGTGCGCGTTTTCCCGCCGCGGTAGAGTCGCAACGTGTAACGTCAGTTTCACCGAAACACGAGTTGAAAAAAAATGAACTCATCATTTTTATTAAATAAAATGATTTATATCTTGACCTACAATTAGTTTTAACCATGTATACTAATTTTAAACTCACGTTTTTGGAGTCTTGTTGGTTTAAAATGTAAGCTGGTGTTATTAAAATAATATCTCACGGTAAGTTTCAAGTAAAAAAAAGGGTTCACGACGCTAGTGCCAATAGCAGAATACTTTTTGTGTTTTATGACTGCTTAAGGAAATTATATTGGATGCGAATGATATTGAAGTTACATGATTGTTTGTTTTGACTTAGGTATAACAAACATCATGTTCAATCACCATGATAGATAAATCTATCTGTTCACGCTTAATGCTAGTGTATAGATAATAAAGCAGATAAAGATTTAAATACCTTAAAAGTCCTTATCAGATGCGTATCACAAAGTTCACTATCACTATGTATCACTGTTAATACTGAGATAGAAAAACACACTGAAAATATTAGCTCCATGCCGTTTTCATTTTGGGTGAATAAGTGTATCACAGGTCACGATCGTGTGTTGTGGCTTAGTTTGTGGTTACAAAACAGTTCATTGTTTGAGCGCTTGCGCGGCCGCACGTGATCCGGCGTCTGTGGGACGCAACCCGATACTAAACCAGTCGTATGACTTTTTGTTGTGAACGCGCGATCGGCTCCGCTCGGCACCGTTCGGCTTCGCTCAAACCGCTCCGCGCTCTGATTGGTCGAGTGGACGGCAGGCGGAGGGGGCGTGGCCTAAACGGGGGGAGGGGTTTAGCTCTTTTTTCGTTTTGGGCGGTGAAGTGGTGTGCGTGCAGTCGCCGCGCGCGCGCCGCGTGTGTTGGATGCCTTTTCGGGACTTTTTCAGACATGAAAATGGAATTTTGCATGCCTATTTTGACTGACACTGTAAGTATTTGTTTGAACTGAAGTCCCGGATTTTGTCTTTATTAAACTTACGGGTGAATTAAAAAGTCATGTTGGGCGGAAAAGTAAAAGAAACACCTAGAACGTTGTTACTGTAAATCAATATTTGTAGAATGTTGTTAGTTTCACCTGTAAATATTGTATTCGAGAAAACAACATTAGTTTCGTTTGTCCTAAATGATTCAGTTACCATTTATTGACAATAGGTACCTATAAAAAAGATTGGTCAACATGTGGTATGCAATATTGTTTTACAAAACGAATAATAAGATATCATATTCTTAGGGCTCAAGCGATTTGTAACTTAAGCAATAAAAAAACTGTTGGTAGAACACAAAACGTTGACCAACACCTATATAGTTTTAACTATTCATTACATGTGCCTCTTTTGAAAATAATGATCTTGTAGGAAATATCATTCGTGTAAATAAAATAGGTAGAGATCGTCTAAGCGGAAATGACGCGCCCCTACACCGCATGTAGATGCAAACAAGAGTGCTTGCTTGTATGCGTAGCAGATACTGTGAAGGGGCGCATCATTTCAGCTTAGACAATCTTTACCTCCTATTGATAACACAAAATCTTGCATTTTGATATGATTTATTTATATATGCAATAGTTCGTACACAAAATGACAATTACAATAGACAGACAATGTCCTATGGAATGTGATGTAATATGCAGATTCAGATTCAGATTCATTTATTTCTCAAAATTAATAAAACATTATACATTACATTAATGTCCTATATAAGCAATTAATATTGAGATCGTCAAATGTTATAGAATAATTGCAATTAAAATAATAAATAAAATATGATGTCAAATAATAATGTCAAATAATAATGTCAAATAATAATGTCAAAAGTGCAGTTTATAAATGAAATGACAATCAGGAAATTAAAAGTACAGGTGAGCTTATCTCTAAAAAGAGATTTCTTCGAGCAGACCTAAGATCATAAAGTTTTCAATCTCTCATTGCCTCACATTTATACATACAGTGACTCTACATTATAAAAATACTTTTTTAATAGCTTAAAACTTCTGTAGACAATACATTTGTCATAAGAATCATAACATGGTACTTGCTTAATTTATTGTGGAGCTTATTTTACGGGGTCGGTCTAGTGTAGGCAATGATGTTTGTTTTGTCAGTTATGATTTTTGCCTGAAAAGATGTAGAGTTCAGAAGTTTAAGTCTTGCAGTTTTTACTCATTCTTTGTTGCATAACAGTGAATGGTTTGAAAGAAATGCCGGACTAAATATCAGCTTTAACTACCAGTCAACCATGGGGCTACGTTGAGAACAATAGGCGGTGCGACTGTGTTACAAATACCTAACAACTGAACAAAAAAGACAAACTAACAACGATCATTATTTTGGATTAGGTACATCTGGCCAATAATATTTAAAAGAATTATTGAATTATTTATTTATTTAATACTCAGTCTTTTTTATTAAAATATCATTGCATCTGGCATTATACAGTTTTTAACATGACAATATCTGAAATAAAATAGGAGGTAATAAAGACTTGTTTTGACTTTAGTTAAATTAATCTTCATCAAGGAACCTGTTGCTATGGAAATAATTGATAATTGGTATTTGATGCTTTTTGGCCAAGCTTTAGGTATTTCGAACCTACGTTTTTCGTATTATTGTTTATTCGTAAGGCTGATTTGGATTCTTATGACGAAAAAAATACTGACAAGTAAGTAGTTTTGATTCATATGCAGAGCAGCTAGTTGCACGTTATTTCAAATTATGCCCCTAAATTTTTGTTATTGTTGTGGAAATTACCACACATTTTACCGTGTTCTCACTACTTCCGTTTCAGATGTTTATCCATTCTCATTTTTCATTTATTTACCCATTTTCTACAAAGACGATTGTGAAACAGGAAATAAATAATTTTCGCCTTAATCACTAAATTATAATTTTTCAATGAAGCAAGCCCTCTAAAGAAGGTATAGTAGTTGGTTTGAATGAGAAATGTAGTCAACAACAACATCAGCCATCCATCCGGTTACAATCTTACCCCTCTGTTACTAAAATAGTTTAGAAAATGTGTCCATGAGATATCATTTGCAGGTAACCATAACTTTTCTGTAACATTCACAACAAAAAAAACTCTACCTTTTGCAACTTATTCTTGTTAAAATATCGACATCAAAAACCTTAGCCGCTAGTCCACTGAGCAGATATTTCGGTCGCCGAAAAACGAAAGTCTACGGTGCATTTTCCGATATTCAAATACCTCCAACGCCTCGAGTCCGTATTCCGGATGGATTGCACGACTGGGAGCGTATACGCTGCATTGTAATCACGTCGAGCTCTCGTATCGCGAGTGATTCTTGACACCCCGTTTCATGCTGAGAAAAAATACTTGAAGCCTTGTTAAGTTTCAAGTATGTTAGTTCTTTATTGTGTATGGAATACAAGTTAAGATAGCAGTCCTTTTGTTAAGATGTATGAACCACATGATTCTACTTTTTCAGGTAAATAAACAATTATTCGATATGACAAAAATCATAAAATTAAATAAAAATTCACTACATAGTTTTACAAAGTCACTTTCTCTGTCCCTATGTATGCTTAAATCTTTAAAACTACCTAATGGGTTTTGTTTGATGCGATTTTTTTATAGATAAGTAGAGTTATTAAAAAGAGGAAGGTTTATATGTATAATAACATCCCATTGCACCTGTGCGAATTCAGGGTGGGTGCGGATCGCTAGTAGTTTCCTAATATAATCATACGACTAACAAATAGTATGAAATCTTGTTAAAATCGTTATTCTTAGATACCTAAAAGTTAGCATTAACGCATAGCCAAACCCTCGCCAACTACTCGTATAGACAGCAGAAGGTATGGAAATCTCAACTTCAAGAAGGGAAATCGGATGGGTTACCTTGGTTAAAAGTTCTTGTTCTTTTAGAAATAGAAAAATTCGAATTTAGCACATTTTCTGAACATAAATACAATACATTTTCATAAAGATATCTTTTGAGTTTACATTTCAATTTTGCGACCGTACTCACCACATCACATGAATAATAAATGAAATCTTTTTATTTTTGATGAAAAGTTGTATGAGAGTAATACCTACGAATGAACGAATTCACTGGCTTTCCTTTAGCAAATTATCGGGGATGCATATAAACTCAGGTGTTACAAGTTATGTTTTGGTAGGATACAATCAAACTATAGATTGTTAGTACTGTTTGACAGACTACTTGATTCAAGAAATATTGATTTTAACGGGACTACATAGGGAAAAACACAAGTTAAAAGTTAAATCATCATCAGCAGCCACATGATGTCCACTGCTGAACATAGGCCTCCCCCATAGTTTTATTCGAGCCATAATGTACGAGCCATAATGAGCCATTTGTAACTTTATTTAGAAATCCGAATTTCAAACGTTGGCTCTACATAAAAGTTCTTTGATTTTAAACTTTTGTTATAAGTGAGACAAACTGTTCATTGAACGGGGTTCCTAGCCCAATTCTGAACCTCTCCTGAAAATTGGGCCGAGTTTGGAAACAGTCTATATTTTAGGATTTATGTTACTTCAGGATAAAACGGGTCGCAGGGAACGGATAAACGGATGCTCAGCGGACTGTATCTTCGGCTATATTTCAGGTTTCATGTGCGACTGCATTTCTATCTTTATTTCCTCGACTTTCTTTCTTACCTTTCCAGAGACAACAGTATGCAGAAAAGATATGTTTATTTTGTAATCTTACTGAAGAACATCTCACGATGCCTTTGCATATGAGAGACAATTTTAAGACAGTTTTTTTTTCATAAAAATAGTCTTATCTATGTTGCTGTTCACTATTGCACACAGTGCTTTCTAGCCCCAAAATAAACAAAGCTTGCATTATGCGAACTAGATTATGAATACAACATACCTACGCAAACACTTTGTAAATACAAACAGACATGTTCACGCACACGAATGTTTGTATTGTGCGGGGATCGAACCCGCGACCTGCAACTTCTGGTATCTTAACCATAACACCAAATCGGTTGGCAAAATAATAATTATTTTAAACATTAAATCCATAGTATCATGGTAATTATGAATACGGGACTTTTCTTGTAAGTATTGATCAGGAATTTGACTTTGAATGGTGGACATGCTAATGCATCATGCTGTATAAAAACTTAAAACAAAACGTAACCTTTAGACGAAAACTGGTAAACTGGTAAACAGACATTGTGAATCGCAAGTACTTGGTAGTTTGGAGCAGTTCCTGGTGCTGTCTCACAAATTCTTAGACTTGCAAAGCAACATCTTAGAATCAGTGAATATTACAAGTTTTTGAAATAAGCTGTATATTTTCTCCTGAAACCCAAGGCTCATCCCTTATTTTAGCAGAAAAAAAAACCTCTTGTCTTTTAACTCCGAAACTTTTTTTACCCCAACGGCCATGAATCTTGCCCACTGTCACTCCAACTCCTTACCGCAACGGGCGGCTTAAAATCCATTAAACATTTCAGTGCCAAATTCCCATTTTTCTCGCTAAAACAATGCCTAGCTCCGAAGACAGTCTAAGACCATCCCCCGGGGTTGGGGTGGGGGTGTCTTCGGTGATTTATTCTATATACCCTTGCGCTATAAATCTCGGCACAACACTATCTCTAGTGCTGCGCGTTAATGTCTAATGACATAACGCTGTAACTGGGTCTATGTTACACGATGTACCGGCTTGAGATAGCTGAAGAAATCCTTAATGGGACTTAGTTTGTTGGTGAACTGTTATAAAGGAAGTGTTAGATTTTCAGTGTATAAAAAGTTATCATTATACTCAATGATATTTGAAAGAGGTAGATACGTTAGGTCAGTACTGATGCGAAGTCAAAAAATGACACCTGGCGCACAGACGTATAATTTGACCGTGTGTACAAGATAAGTAGTATAATTATTTACTAGAGAATAAACGAGACAAATACATGTTGTGTCTCAAACTGTCAATGCTTGCTCTATTAAGTATTCGAAGTTCTGATTTCGGCTGCCACTTTTTAAGCATGCACAAGTAAGTAAGTAAGCACATCTACGTCTTTTTCAATATAATATCATTAATTATACCCGTTAAGC
Source organism: Udea ferrugalis (assembly GCA_950022985.1). Taxonomy (NCBI): domain Eukaryota; kingdom Metazoa; phylum Arthropoda; class Insecta; order Lepidoptera; family Crambidae; genus Udea; species Udea ferrugalis. Next base: position 6,100,332 of record OX465521.1, read on the forward strand.
GTAGGTATGATTTATAGGGTTTTTGTAAACTCGCCGATTTTGAATTACGTTATCAGAAAAGCCGCATAAAAGATGTGTGAACGCGTCACAGGCAGTAGTAAAAAAATCATTTGAAATTATTTAGGTGTTTTCCTATGAATTGCAGAAATAGTTTTCAGCTAGTGGAAGGTAGAACAATATATTCATTAGTTATTCATTCATTATTATCAAACGAACGTCAAAGTCGAAAGTTAATTGTAAAAAAAATCGCCATACGGTAATTGACATGGGATTTGACAACTGCCGAAACGATATCAAGTGTCACTTTGATCTGTCACCACCAATTTGGCGATTTCTAATGTCATCTCAAACTTTTTTGGAGCTTTCTACATGACGCCGAGAGACGTTTTGCTCCAGGCTAGCCCCTTGATGAATCTCAGAATCCGTGGATTAGACTACGTAAATAAAATCCGTGCATCCGTACGCTCAAGACTTTATCCCAAACTAAACCCAAAGTGGCAAATACACTAGAATTTAAAGTTATTTTATGTAAGTCAATGAAATTCGTGGCATTCTTTGCTAGTCAATCGTAAAGTTTGGCAAGTAATTTAGGAAGTTTGGGAAACATACAAAATCACGCATGCGCGCTAGAAAAATAATCATATGAAGTGAAGTGACTCTACCACTAGCGAACGAATTGTTTTAGGATAAGCCGCCTTCAGCATCATAGTTATTTATTATCAATTGTTTTAAATTGGTTTTAGGAACTTACTTCGTTGTTAAGCCTTTCTACGGCCTAAGATAACATACCCCTCACGACCATATCCCTAAAGGGTTAGTCAGAGGCACCCTGATTGTTGCCGTCATGGTGAACGGAACATTCAGAAGCCCACATTTCGCCGAGGGAATTTGAACCCAACGTAGTAAGGGGCGAGCCTACCGCCGTTATCCGGGTTGCTTGGGCCTAAGATGCGCACATAATTTTGACAATCGTTATCTCGTGTAATTTGTATGGGTTAGGTACGTCCTAGAAAAGTGCTAGATTTTGATATTTGTCGGGGTGCGTATGTGACTTAGCCTGGTGTTAAGTTCAAGGTAAACAATAACAACTGAACTGTCACATTGTGGAAAAGCATAAATTAATAAGTTTCTTACTATTATCTAGATATACGAAAGTAAATCAATTGCTATGATATTCTTAGGAACTGCTGAGCGTAAATGCACAGCATTATACCTACCGGACCGGACGTTATCAATTCCCAATTGCAACTAAAAGATAAGAAATAAAGTAGTAATGTGAAAACTTGTTGAGCAATCAAACTTGATAGTTATAGTTAGCTTGTTATTTATAGATAATAAAATAATCAGTCTACAGAACAACCTAGTTTGTCTTTTTGCAACATTCAATTAGCATTTAGGCAAAGTAAAAGGATAGCTTGAAGCCTTCAGCACTATTTGAAAAACAAATCTTTTAGCCAAACAGTCAATGTACCTACGAGTAAGTCTATTGAAAACCCGAATGTATGTATGTTTAAATCCTAGTGTTTTCCTTTCCCCGCGACACCCACACATTTTCTAAACGGGCAGCCTGAATAACATTTAACCCCTTTGAAATGTAAAAGCATTACGGAATGAAAAAACAGCACTTATGTACCCCGCGACTCAGATAAACCATCTCCAGTACAAAGCGCACAAAGATACAATGCCTCTGAAAGGGTTCAAGAACGCACTTTTAAATTAACCGCCATAGATTCCATAACGGTTCAACTCACATCTAACGCACACGCGATTTCCAACCTTGTGAACTTCAACCGCAAACAAAACGTGTAATAGTCGTTTGCGTAGTCAGAGAGATATAAATTATAGCAGCCGCAATACTTCTATTTAAAGTAGGGCCGTTTACATTTTTCCTTTTCATGTCATTGTCTCTGTGCGGAGAGCGCTTGCAACCGTCACGTTCCAATTTTGAAAAGTGTCGGAACAAAATGGTAGACGCTTTGTGCCGGCCCCCGCGCTGGTCGAGTTCGGTAATTTAGCAGATGTTTCTACCTTTGATGTTGTTTAGCGTGCCTGTGACAACCAGACAACTCTCTAACATCGCGATATTTATCAGCGAGTTTACAGCTTTATGCTATTAGATAGAATTCATTCTGTCGGCCCGTTTGGAACATGATTCGTAATTATTCATACCGCATGCCGACGTCAAAAATTTAAGAGCGACAAGAGTCATAGATACAACCTTCCATCAGCCAGTAACCAAATTGGAACATCACCGCGCCGTGTTTACAACTCGACAAAAAAGAATAAATAACAAAGGAGCCGAATTTAAATTCCAATCGAACTTTGACACATGTCTGCCACCATAAACAATGGAAATTCAAATCATCTTTGCGTTCGAAGGCGGCCGGTAATGCGATTGTGGCGGGCCACTCCGTAGTTTATGGCTGCTCATCTATACATAGGAGCCTTTTCTTTCGCTTTTTCTTCACAGATTCTGAGTTCAGATGCTGCGATAAGGATTCTGGCGTGAGATGTACTCAATATCCACAGATGGCCTTGCTGTCGAGTAATCTGTGCATTCGACGGATATTTTGGAAGGTTTTTTGTCATTGCTTCTTTGAAAATTTGTCTTTGTGAATCTAATAGGGACATTATTTTGACGTGGAGCGCGCCGCTAGATAATGTAAACACTGATTGAGTAGATAAGTAAGACAGTCGAGATTTGAGCGTAGGATTTATTTTTTTGGGGTTACGCGAATTCAAGCCCAACCAAAGCTTAAAAGCTACTGAAAAAGGTTGTGACATCTGCTTCAAAAAAAACCAACATTGAAGTTTATAGGACGAAACGTTTTTCCAAGGTACCACACTAAATTATATTATTTTAGCTTAGGCACTAAATACTTAGCTAAGTGAAGCATATTTTACTGTAAAATATGGGTCATAATTTGAAAAGAAAATTTAAATTAAAAGTGAAATGCATAGTTTGTGGTTAACGACTTAAGGCACTTGTTAAAACGTCAGCAACATTCGTGGGAGTCAATAAAAATATTACTTTATAAAAACGTTGAATTGTCGTAACTCCTTGAAATAACGTTAAGTTTCTACTAGGGCTTGTTGGATTAAGCTATAAAGACTGGATAGGCTAGCGGGTCCTTATTCTGGTGTTTACAGGTCTACGTAAAATGCATTTGATGTTTTCGAGATTTAAATCATCATCGGCAGAGAATGCACAACCGTAGAGTTTACAGCTAAGTACTGCTAGTAGAAGTGTTAGTTATATCAGGTATTTCAATAATTGATTTAAATAAAAATAATGTAACTAGCCTATGCGTATCCATCTTGCAGGTGAGTTAAGGTGTCTATGATAAAAAAGAGTCATTTCGGTACTACTTAGTAATCGAGTGGCTATGATAAGTAGACATGAAACGCGTTATTGCACACTAAACTTATAAATAGTATAAGTATGGAAAAGCAAGTATGTCATAGAGTAAATAAACAATTTAAGCGATCTTATTTATTTATTTAAAAACAATTTTAAATTTTATAACTTAGTTATAAGGCTACAAAGTAATTTGTATGAGAAGTACAATGACAGCACACTAACACCACAGGATCGGTATACACTTTTCAATCCTGTATTGTTCACAGGATTGAAAAGTGTATACCGATGCTTTAAGCGTTTCCACTTGCCTTTCGCTCGTAAAATAAGAATTCTACCGATTCCGAAATAGTGATCCGCAGCAGAGCGTCGATCACGCCATACAAATGGGCGCGATAAGCGACACGACCGTCTCGCTCCGAATTACCCACAACACACGTTCCGACCGTTTTCATTTAAATTCGTGTTAATAATTTCACATCTTGTTTGCATCGGGTATCTGATTAGATAAGATTACACGTTAAAGTAGTTAGACCAAAGGTATCGCCGTGTGTTTGAATTGACGACAGGTTTTGGATTTCGTTTTGGGCGTTGATTGTAATGTTATTTTCGAATATTGTAATGTTAAGTTTGTTGTCAATTACTAATAAGCTGCAAAATTTAGTAACGTAATTGATAAAGTCACTGCCTGGAAGGAGATCTTAATGGTTTAGTTTTTTATTTTTTTGGTAGATTACAAGACTTGCCAACTACTTAGCAACTTAGTGAAACACATTCAAAGCGCTTTTTACCTACCATAGGTGAACTCTCATAGCTACAAATTGGCATGGCTAAGAAAGGACGGTACAGTGTCTTTAGTGATACGCTTGACCTGTGTTTGTGTTTGTATGCACCTGACATGTGGCTTTCTATACTATGCATGCACGAATACAACTAAAGTGGGAATACAAGAAAAAAATATTTGGTTTGAGAGTAAGGTCGAACCTGCACCTGTCACAAGCCGGTGACCGCTATCAACCTATGTGCCTATCAACTGACCGAGCAATTTGGTTTTTGGCTCACAGTCCCATAAAAGAATTTGTTTGTGAGGAAATTGAAACTAGCACTTTTTTTTATTAAATTCTCAAAATCAACTTAAATGAAATGTAAGTAAAGTGCACAAGCTTAATAGCAGAAAATATAACGACTTCAGTATTTTAGGTGAGTAAACGACACAAGTTTAATATGGTTCTCAAACTAATATTTGGAAAAAGGTTGCGTGTCCACAGAGGCGTTAAGTGAGAGTGCGATAAGCGCCGCTCAAGGCAAGGAGCGGGTTCGATGTTCTTTTTGTGAATCCTGTACCCTAATACAAATCATAAAACTTAACGATTTGCATAATCCTACACGGCAGTTTAGCGTCCTATTTAAGTTATAATCTCACTTTGAAACGTTAACTCAACGATAAAGTACCTACTCGAAATTCAATTTAGAGTTTAGCATTTTTTAAGTTGTTGACTTTGAAAGTCGTTACTTTTAATGAATGCAATAAACCTAGCACGAAACCTATAAATTTACGTATACGAAACGCGATCTAAAACTGTTGTCCACTAAGCAGACGATCTCGGTACTATCGCTTATCTGTGCAAGTTTAGCAAACAAAACATCGCGACGGGCAATAAGCATAAAACAAAATCGTTTCGACCCCACACACGCGTCGCCCGAGCACTTGGAAAAATCCCTATGGATTTTCCGCGGGGGGGCGGCGCGGGAGGGGAAGGAACGTAAAAGAGAAAAGCTGCGAGTTTTTATCTCGGCGCCATAAATTTTATTCGTAGCGTGATTTAGTGCGCAGATTGCCCCCCGCGCCCGCCGCCCCGCGCCTACGCCTCGCCGGGTAAGGCTGCTAGTCATTGTCAAAATTATTGCACCCCTATCTACTGAAGGTTTAAATATATGTCCCCGACACGTAGTTATGCCTACGACCCGCTCGACGAATACGACTCCATGTAAATTTCATAAGACGTTGCCCATCTTGAATGTGTTTACGTTTTTACAACCACTACCTATTCGTTTGAGAGAGAAACCCATTTGAATTAAACGTATTCTTTCGCTTTGTTGAGACATTGTTTATTCTTGTTACGCAAACTGCTTTGCTGCGAATGCGATTGCAATTTCCACTTGATCTATTTGCAATAGTGCCTCGAGTGCTGTGCAAGACGCGCGCCGCCTCCGCTAGGAATAATGCAATATCGCTCCAGCGGCGCCAACCGTCTCGGGAGAGCGATCAGAAAAACTTCTCTGCCGTCCTAATCCTCCATTATTTTTACTTTAGGAGTAAATCTTACTTATTTGTCAATACCGAGCCACAAAGGCGCCCAAATACCCTTACACTGGAAGAAAAGCATAATACACGCCTCATAATACTGGAGCAATTCTGAAACTGTTAAAATCATAATGCGCTTTTGTTGGGCTATTGACAGCTCGGTTTTTTCCTGAGTCTCGCGTTGCAGAGCGTCTGTCGCAAGCGACACTGTTTCTAGCGAAGCCGTGATCCTATCGGCGCGCATTCGTGTAAACACAAATTCCGTGGCATTGATGTAAAATGGCGACCGCAGATGCGCCAGTATTATTTTTATTGTCTACGGAGGCTCGCATTTGATCCGGGACTCTCACTCCACACTGTGTCTTATCTCGGATCTGGTTTTATGAAACCCTAAATTTACGACTGGTGGCGTGGGGAGGGGGCTGTATAAGCCGACGTCGGCCGCTGCCGCAGACACTTTTGTCGTCGGCGATTCATGGCGGGGCACGTTCGCAAAAATTCTGCGTGTCAAATTTCCGCGCGAAACGGTTGATGGATGTCGCGATTAGACAATCGAGAGGCGCTCAACTTATACAAATTATATTTTCGGCACGTACGGTGAGAAGGACGGGGATACTATTGCATTGTAAACGGAAACAAATTATAACACACAGCCCTTCCGTTTGAATAGCCTCTACTAACAACTCTGTGGCAACAAGACAATGCTCTTGAACAAACAAACAACTATTCTAGATACCTGACAGCTTAAGATCATCTTCAAACACTTTTTTCAATATCCTCAAGCTGTATGTACAGAGGCGCACACATCAACCTTTACAAAGGGGCACCTAATGCGGCTGACGTTGGACTCATTTTGCGATGGTTTTGTAAAGATTAATTTGTGCGCCTCTGTACCTTTTTCAGGCTAATAAACCAGAAAAATGCGAACAAGTGTTTTCAACCCTTTCTACCCCGTTCACTGCCTATATAACCCATAATTTCTTGAACTTCTCCAATTACGCGAGTCGTCCTTTTTAAGTCTGTCACTGATGAATAGCATCTTAATTAGGACACGAGGTGAGTCTTAATTGCGAAGCGTAGGGCAGCCGGGTTAGCCCAGATACAGGCGAATCCTATAAATTACGGGGATAAATCCCAGAGAAGAAAAATTGCCCTCTGGAGCACATAATTCTTGCCTTGTCACAAACCCTCCTTATCTCCAGCCAATAGCGGATTACAATGTGATTTTTATTTCATGCTGTATTCGCCGTTTTCACGTCGGCTGTGTTTTCCGGTTAACATTGGCCAACACCTATGGGAGTCGCAGTTGATCCGATAGAGTTAATATCGGAATACACCCACTCAATCTTACATATACATTCGACTGAATTTATTTAAATTCAATTTTGAATGACGCGGATTTGGGATAGGGATTTGTTGCAATTTAAATACTATTTGTTTTAGTAGAAATACTTCATTTGTTTATACATGTTTGACTTTACTAGTAAACTCCGTCTCGAATGCAGCCCGTCCGTTAACTATACATATTAAGCTTAAACCGTTTTTAAATACATACAGGCTTTGCTTTTCAGATTATCAGCGGTAGTTATTGGTATATCCTTAACTGTCCAAAGCTGGGCAAAAGCAGCAAGTCATCACTACATTTGACTGATATGATTTTTGTATCACACCTTAAAATAGCTTATATCTAACAATGTTCGTTATAAATGACCACTACAAAATTAATCAACGGCCAATACTTCCAATATACTTTACACATTGTATCCTAACAATATCTTCTAATGGACAATGACAAATGATTCCCTTTGTGGCAAATATTGAGATGTCACGGTGGAATCTATTGTGCCACAACAATTGGACAAATTCACTAAAATATACCGCAAAAAATGCTGGACGCTATACGAGTTCAGCGAAATATTTTGACAAGATAATAAATAGTCAGGTATGGGAGTGACAGGCTAATGATGTTATAATAGCCCCCGAATAAGACTTATTTGTATCAGTGCATTTTTACATCGAATTGAAGACTTGGACAGTATTCTAATACTCGTATTTTCACTAAATGCAGTACAAAATGTTTTGTGCAGTGGCTTTTGATCCCTGCTTCAGCTCGTTTGCATCGTTCCAAATTATTGTTATGCATTAAGTATTGGGAATCATATTTTATATATCAGCCGTTGCAAAGGCCAGACCCCTTCTTTCTCCTCCAAGTCTTTGAAAACTATACGTTACTTCGTCAATGTTGCCCTGTAAAGTGACATTATTTTGGTATGGCACCTGGGTATTCAGTAGTAAAGCTTTCTTAAAAAAGCACAATGCCACTGGTGTGCTTATTACGTAGGAACACCTGATTAGTGCAACATTTGAGTTTCAGCCCTTCTTCTATTTATTAGGCAAGCCAATTAGTCAAGCCATGGACTTACAGGAATCTCCACTAGGCCATTGTTTCTGTTCGGGTAGCAATATTACCATAAAATATCAATGACAAATCTCCTTACCCAAAATGAATTGATTTATAGATGACGTACCTACCCAATTCCCACAACATTATTCATCAATAACTCCAGAGTTTCAACATCACGCCTGTTTGCGACCATTATCCGATATATTGCATAACAAATGCGGCGACGTGGCATTGTACTAGAATTTATTAGCTCTTTTGTTGGCAAGATCGAGGAATAGCCACAGTAGCCAATAATGGTCATATTTATTTATTTTGGACTTACTGTTTGTCTGTCTGTGTACTTGTCCGATCATCGTTGTCTGTTGTCCTTTGTGGCTCTCCAAACAACGCGGAGAGGACAAACACTACTGTTCGATTGTTATTTTTTCTCAAACATCTTTGTTATTCACGGATCTAGTGTGTTTTTACAAGAAACCAATATTACGGGATTAATTCTATTGCTTGTGTGAATTATAAAAAAAAACTCATACGTGGAATGACAGAGCCACAATAGGGAAATTATCATTTTTGCAGACGAACATTGTAGTTCATAGAGTGAAACTTCATAATAGGTATTCTGTTAAACCTTCGATGCCTAAAGTCCTCCACTTTAACACTTAATGTACAAAACAGAATAAACTAAAGCACCTACCTATAAGACTTCGTCACAGATTTGAAGCTAGTGCCTCGTAAAATTAGTTTAAAAATACTTCGACGTTTTTGTTGTCTGGACTTTGCGATGCAAGCAATGGTTAGTGCCAAGAGCGCCAGATTTGAGATTATTTGACTTTTTTTTAGAAACTCTATTTTGATTTCATTAGGGTAAAATTTTCAAATCTTCAATCAAACTTAAGAAGCTTTTAAAAAGGGTCAAATATTATGTGCTTGCCTAACAAGGCAGCTAAACATAGAATGATGTTTTGGTTATAGAGTTTCTGTTGGCAAATGGTTTGTTAAGAATTCCCGTACAGCTAAGCTCGCAAACCTAATCTAAAAATGTTCGGAATGTGACTACGCAAAATGATTAGCAAAATTCAAAAATCGAATCCCAAAACATTTTCACCCTCGCAATCCTCATTGGAAGGTGGCGAAAAAAACAAAACAGCATCTACCTGGCGCCAAGTTTGAGAGTCGATTGTCGAAGGATTTGCTGGTGTGAGCGCACAGCGAGCGCACGGCCACAGTATAAACCATACAGTAGGCTATCTAAGGCCGCCCGCCGAGTTATTAGCCTAGCGTGCACACAGACACTCGGCACAGCCCGTCCGTACTGCCGCCTCCCTATTTTATGCTAGCGTGTGCGTGAAAGCGCGTGTGCGTGATATCGCGACACGGCGCGCGCGCGACGCTCACGAACACATTCAAACTGAGAGTGGCACGTTTGTATTAAGATGTTCTACTGTATGGTTTATACTGTGGAGACGTAAAGGATTAGCGAGCGCACGGCCTCTGTTTGTGCGCTATTGTGTGCTAAGACTTTAAGATGAGATTTGTATTGTTCGTCTTGCATAGTTGAGTCATTTTGTAAATATATTTTTTTACGGAGAAATTGAAGAATGAAGAAAGTTTGTTATGATGGATTATTGAGTACAAATACTTATATGTATGTATATCTTCAGTGAGTACTCCGATTTACTTGCCTTACTTGCTTTGCTACTTTTTCTGGTATGATTAAAAATCTTGAAGATGTAGTAGGTTATCGTATTTTATCTAAAATATGGTATAAGGAAATGTAGAATCGACGGTAGAAGTTAGTGATCATGGAAAGCAAATATCCATATTTATTTCGTGATCCAAACCTGCAAAAATACCAATTCACATAGACTTAGTTTTAATACTAACCGATTACTCGGACTTGTCATTATTTTTTTGGCACGTAGCGTAACGGCGTAGCGGCACGTAACGTGCAACAGTTTTGGCACGTTAAAAAAATAAGATTTCAACATATGTGCTTTGCATTTTTATTTTCATCTTATCCGTCTAAAGTGCCTTCACATTCCAAACAAACGAAAAATAATATCTATAACTCAAAACTACCAGTGAAACAATCCGACCCCTTGAGTGACGCCCAGCCTGCGCGCGCGCCCATTACATCCGACACGGCTCGCCTTGTCGCCAAACAACACAAAACACGCATTTATTACGACCATAGACAACTTAACGATGTGAACACATCCCCGAAATTATTATATTAGCCATAATTCGGTCAAAGTTTAACGCGGCAACAAAGATGGCGACTAATCGGTCGGGAGGCAATTGCGAATTCGATGCTATGTTCGATTTAATTGTGAGAAAAGTTTGCCGCTCGTGTGCTCAAGCAATAAAGTTAACGAAGGAATGATTGCTAATCGTTGATATGAGGAATTAAATTATGTTTAAGCCCTCTTTGATACTTTGTAAGCTACGTATAAACTTTTCGTACATCTCCGTGTTACTACGTGCAGTAAGACTGGCAGTAAGTACTTATTTTTTTATGTTTAAGTTTAACAGAAATGCTTTGCCATGAAATGCTAATCTCTATTTCATTTCTTTTCTGCCCCTCAATGGCCATCAGTTCTACGCGCTGTGTGCCTGCTCATGAATGCCATTTGAACATACCCACTTACTTGCGGGGCTGCGTTTGCCACTTTAGTAGTTCAGTGCTTTATGTATTTCTTCATCGGTGATCTAATCATATAGCGAGGTAGCAAACATAGTCCAAAGACTCGTTACAATGAAATCATAGCACTTCAATGTTACTCAAAGTGCTTCCTAGCTTCCATATGAGATTCAAAGTAAGAAACCGCGTACCCACACTATCTGACAAGTGACCTGATTAAAAAGTTGCAAAAACTATACTCGAACTTATAATTAGGTCCAGTAAAATGACAAGTAATTAGACAGTCGATTTTTCAAGGCCAAATAACCTGTTATTTCACTGTAAAGTCCGACAATAGTAATAAATTATTTCTACAAGGCTAAAATTCCTATCAAGGGTATCTCTAAATGACCAATCTCTTTCTATGCACAAGACATGCCTCTCAGATTGGCCTTATCGAAGCCCAAGAGGACAATTTGAGCCCGATGCTTCTGTACTATCGTAATATTACGGGATTTTGCATTATGTAGCCTTGTCCCCATTGTTGTACAAATAGTTTCAAGTTCAACGCATTGTTTTTTATGCTCTAAGGTATTTATATTTGGGAACCCTACTATTTAACACTAATTTTGGCCAAAAATATCAATATATCTATTTACTTACCCCCTTTCTACATAAATCCAGGAACTTATTTATTTATGTAATAGATGGATTTAATGCTGATACTACACATTTTGCTAATGTAAGACTACTTGTAAATAGCTCGCAAAAATTGCTCAACTATTAGCTATACCTAAAGTCAAAAGATGCGGTACATTTTAAGTTAAACTGTTATTGTTTCATTACTTATTCGAACCCGTGCGGACGAAGTCACTGGCACCAGCTAATACTTCAAAAAAAGCTTCTCTTATTTTAACTACCGTATGACAAAGTGTTTCGCCTAAACGTTGCTAATTGTGAAGGTTCGAAGCGAGAAATCTAATTACAATAAAAGTCAAATGAAGCGAATGTTTGGGGCGGGCGATCGGTCGCGCCTCATCAGGATTCGCCACGGGGTGCAAGGGGTGGTGGACCGGTGGTAAGGGACACGTAATACGGATTTGGTTATTATAAGTGACACTGGGAATTATTGTAGTTTGTACAGTGGCTCTAACCACCGTACTTGTCTTTCTGCCGCTAATACAAACTCGTAAGTGAGTATGTACGGAAATGACTTAATATAAAGCTAGCGATGGACAACATGCAAGTGCAATCCTGTGATTATGATAAAAACATACATGGAACAACATAAAGGTCTGTTTTTTTATATTATACACCATAATGTAACACTTGGTGTGCAATAAAGAATTGAATTGAATTGAAAAAGGTAAGGTATTAAAAAATATGGGAATATCATTATGTTATATGTTGCCTGAAATAAATAATTATTAAGTGAACAGACAGTAAAAAAGTGATTTAATTGCCTTTAGAAAACAAACAACACATTCGGCATTGCACTTCTATTGGTGTATTGAATTTCACTGTCTCCATGTGAGTGTTTTTTTTAAATCTTGTCCATACTTACACATTTGTTTGCATGAATAAACTATCTACCTTAAACAAACCACGTACCCGCCTTTGGCCAGTTTTTCACCCTCAACCCTTTAAGACAGCGATGTATTTCCCTAGAGACATAAGACGGGGGTTGCAGAAAAGACACTGTTTTGACCCTTCAGGCTATGTAGGACAATTTGTCTGTAAAGAGCACCTATGTTGTATATGTAGCTATATTAACAACTGAAAATAAAGGTACAGAAGTTACAGCCTGTATGTGTGGTCTTGTATTTATGTCTATTAATCAACTTTAACATCCACCCAATAAACCCTTGAATGCCTTGATCTGCTATTTACTGGTCAAATAAATAAAATATATTTTAAACAGACCTAGGCCGTTTTAAAATTTAATGACACATATTACGAAAATGTTTTATCAATCATTTATTTATATTCATTAATTTGCATTGCTATTTTTACATCCGCAGTTGAGACATCCAACCCAACGCAGCCTTGTCAGTACAATCATCTTAAAAAGTGGCCAAAATAAATTTCTGCCCTTTAAAAAACAACTACTTTAAACGTCTTTCTTTGTAACCTGGTTAACTTGTTTCCTCAGATTAAGATACATTACTAATATTGAAGTTATGAATTGTATGGTCTTCTCAGTAGAAACAACCTTTCGACGCCGGTGGTAGAGTCACATTATGTACCTGCATGTACCTGTATGTGTATGTATTATAAGCATTGTTTATATATCGTATTATTATGTGTATGTTAAAATTTGGATTATTGACGATTCGAAAGTACTTTTGAATTTGAATTTGTGTGTGTTGTAGGTACTACTACGAGTACATGTTATTCCGAGTACCTACTATGGAAAGGTCTATACTCGGGATCTAGCTAAGGGACAAGACTGCAATGCGATCATACGGCAAAAGACAAGAGCGACTGACAGAGTTCAGAACAGCAGCAAGCTGAAATGGCAGTAGGCTGATCACATCTGTCGAAGAATAAGGAGGACATGGAAGTCACGGCATAGCTAATGTAGTGTTGGACGCCCTCCGGCCATAGGGACCGCTGACGTGAAGACGGTTACGGTCACTACCAGTGACTGAATGGCGAAAGCCGGAGAGCGGGTGTAGTGGCGTACTGGAGAAAGTCTACACCCGGTAGTGGACTGCAATAGGTGATAATGATGAATTGTATAAATTGCAAAAGCTATTGTGACGAGCAACTTTAACTTCTCAACACTGCGCGTGGCCAAACACGGTTTTTTTCAACTTGCCTACCCCAGCCAAGAAAGGGACCGCCGAAAAAATCCACACCTATTTTTTAGCGATGCTTTCGATCCAATTACGGAAGCCTCTGCCTTCAGAGGAAATTAATAGGTTACTTAAGCTACTGTTGACGTTGACTGTACCATAAAATATTAATTTCGGTCTTTATTACCCAATCATATTTCATATTTACGACAGAGCTACCGGCCTCATGCCTGAGAAGAAGGTGATTAATCTAATTATACATAAATAATCTGTGGGAGATGCGGGGATGCTTTCGGAAGTCGATCTTTATCTCGATTGCCTTGTGAACAAGGATTATGTGCCGATAAACATAATGTTAATAAGCAATACGACCGAATCTTACGAAAATATGACGGTACGGCCCTTACAGAGCAGCCGACGATGTTGCAGATAGTTGATGGTGATAGCGAAGAGTCATGTAAATTATTACGGTTTTCAATTTTTTTTTGGTAAAAGAAGACAGTTTTATTTGACTAACAGTTATTTAACTAAAAAAACCCTTAAACATTACCAGAATTGAAGCCAGTTCACATAAATAAAACAATTAGCATTTAAACTGTAATTTTGATGATTTTTGACAATTATTAGTCATCATCAAAAAATTATATATCACAGAAGTTGGTTAAGACGTCGGTCTTGTTTTTGTTTGAACATTTAGTTTTTCGAACTTCATTTAAAGTCAACTAGAAAACACGTAATTATTTAACTAGCCATCAACACCTAAATAAACTAACATTGTTTTAAAAGCCAAAGCAATTGTCAAGCTCAGTGACATCTTATTTTACAAATCGGGTTAATTAGATCTTGAGACGAACAAATCCAGCAGTGTTAAAGTCAAACAGGCTGGATGCAGGTAAATATATTAAAATTAATTAAGGGGTCTGTAGGACCGCCCGCGCGCTACCGTCCCGGCGGGGGGCAGGTGACCACTAGCGCTTCCCCGAACCGTGGAGACACACTAGCAGGCATGGACACCATGGACTTGCCTTGTTTGTAGGATATCTCGGAGACTACCTCTGTACTGTATACTGTGGTATTAGGTAAAATAAATAAATTGTGGAACGAGTTGCCGCATGCGATATTTCCGGACAGATACGACCTGCAGCCCTTCAAGAAAAGAGCGTACTCTCATTAAAAGGCCGGCAACGCATTTTTAGCTCCTCTGGTGTTGCAAATGTCCATGGGCGGTAGTATTCACTTTCCATCAGGTGATCTGTCTGCTCGTTTTCCCCTATCCTATAAAAAAATAAAAAATAAAACTTACAGAGGCGCACACATCCACCACCATTACAAAACCTTTGCAAAATGGATCTTACGTCAGCAGCATAAGGTGCCTCTATGTAAAGGTTGATGTGCGCGCCTCTGTACATCCTACATATTAACTTTTGAAAATTGAATATAAGAGCTTTAATAAAAACGTCTAATATTCAATCTAAGACAAAACTCGTTGAAACACTACAACTATGATTACAAATACATTTCATGTTGTATTTTCTGCTTCCAGACATCTTTCCCTGAATTTTGGGGTATAGAGAAAGTGGGGTTGTAAGACGTATGCGTAGCCAAGAAAAGCTTATAATATTTCAAGAGTTATTTACTTTATTTATTTTTTAATTGGGTAGGATATGAGCTAGCTTTATAAAAATATATACTTACTTCCTTATTCGGCTCCTACGTCTCTGACTTGACGTTGGACGGTATTCAAATAATGTGCAGTCCGTTAGTAGCGTGTGGTCACCCCACCCAAGTCGTCGAGAGCCACGTGATCGGAATGTAAGTGGTGGCTTACTTGCCTCGACATATCCTCACTATCGACGCCCAGACGAAGACAACCATGTAGACCAACATTGCCTACAGCATCTTCTGATTTAGTCATTACTTTTACTAGGTCATCTCTGCATGTGCTGTCTAACTCCAAGACTATGAGAGCATCAAGGGCTAGTGGTTATACACTCTGTGACGAAACCCGGGTGGTCCATAGTTCAAGACTAGCCGGAACACCTACTTTGTGTTTGTTGTATAACTAGTGGCCGCACGCGATTTCGTCCGCGTGGATTAAAGTAAAAAAAAATATGTCGTATTTTTTATAAATTGTAGCTTATGTGCCATTCAGATGCATAAGCTATGTTTTTGTAAAGTTTCATTAAAATCCATTCAGCAGTTTTTAGGTCAAAGAGCAACACGGCACATCCGCACAAACATCCAAACTTTCGCATTTTTAGTATTAGTAGGATTAGAGGCTTACTCTCCGACAGTTCAAGCAACCCAAGCACGCCACTTACCACAATGGTGCAACAGTGAGACAACGTAGGCTTATTATATTTATAGTTTTTCACGACCACCTGGCTAAATTTCAGATAAAGAGACACCGTTAAAGAGCATCACTAATCATACAATGCCTCATTAGCATATTGGCTACAATTGGTCGTTATTAAAACAAATGGTAATACCTGAAACAGTCGGAGCTTAGGGAGGCTTCAGGGCTCCCACGACGCACCTACCTGTGCACTTCGCACAATGGCACCCTCGCCATAGGGCTGGCAACTGGAATCAACGTTTAAGTAAAAGTTAATAAACAATTTTACCTACTTTTCTAACAAAAGTAAGAAAATAACATAATCCAACTCGTATAAAGTAAAAAAAAAAGGTACTATGCAAATAACCACAATGACCTAAAATATTGTTTTGCAGCTCTTCCGGAAGATGCAGCTCTTTTCTCGAGCTAGAAAAATAATTTTCAATAAACAGTTTTCTTAAGTTGGTTGTTGGTTCGTTGGTTAAGTTGGAGAAAAATCGACCTATTTTGGAACTCCATTTTCTTATAATCATTCTTCCTTACCCTGATATGAAATCTTGATCAATTCGCCTAAATGCTAATCTCTCTCAACATTAGGTTTTATCCAGGCAATCCTGAAAAATAAATCCAAAATTAATTTTCTAAAAGCTATACACAACGATATACTATTATTACACAACATATTCAATGAAGATACTTTTTATCCCCTGTCAAAATGAAAACGTGTCCAACGTGATACAATATCGAGACTAAACAACAGGTTATTATTTTATTAAAAAAGGCAATGACTCACCAACTTTTCTATTTAGTAAATAAAGTTTACATCCCTATTGCCAACCCTAGAACTCCGCTGCCCCCAAATATTTCATCGATTTTATTGTGGCTCCGGTGTCAACCCCGTCTCGACGACGCTATAAACAGTCGTTATGGCCTTTTTTGTGCAATAACCAAATCTTGTTTCGCGCAATTGTCGGAACGCCTCTTCCGTGTAAAACATTGCCGTTTTGTTTCATTTTTTGGGTGAGCGCCAGGTTTTTTTAACTAGCATCTCGATTTTGAAATGAAAAAACTATTCGATTGTTAATTTCAGACGGTTAAGATCATTGTAATAATGGTAAGCAATTCATTCCTAGAAATATTACAATGATCCTAATATCATTTATGGAATCATAGGGATCTGACTGTATGCTTTTCTAACTAGTTTTTTACAAAGAAAAATGAAACCTGTGTATTTCCGTGCACCTGCTATAACACGTGTCTTATTATTGCAATTTCTGCTTAACACTGTCCTATTGAGGTGCCCGTGGCGCAGTTGTGGCAGTGATCGGCGACGATCGCTGTTGTAAAGCAACACACGCTGGATCGGAAATGGGATGGGTGACCACCCCGACCGAAATGATGTGTATATCGGGCATCTCCGTATTTCTTGTTCGTCAATCTTGTTTCGCGCAATTGTCGGAACGCCTCTTCCGGGTAAAACATTGCCGTTTTGTTTCATTTTTTGGGTCAGCGCCAGGTTTTTTTACTAGTATCTCGATTTTGAAATGAAAAAACTATTCGATTGTTAATTTCAAACGGTTAAGATCACTGTTATATTAATAGGCAATTCAATCATACAAATATTACAATAATCCTAATTTTATTTATGGAATCATAGGGATCTGACTGTATGCTTTTCTAACTAGTTTTTTACAAAGAAAAAGGAAACCTGTGTATTTCCGTGCACCCGCTATAACACGTGTCTTATTATTGCAATTTCTGCTTAACACTGTCTTATTGAGGTGCCCGTGGCGTAGTTGTGGCAGTGATCGGCGACGATCGCTGTTGTAAAGCAACACATGCTGGATCGGAAATGGGATGGGTGACCACCCCGACCGAAATGATGTGTATATCGGGCATCTCCGTATTTCTTGTTCGTCAATCTTGTTTCGCGCAATTGTCGGAACGCCTCTTCCGTGTAAAACATTGCCGTTTTGTTTCATTTTTTGGGTGAGCGCCAGGTTTTTTTAACTAGCATCTTGATTTTGAAATGAAAAAACTATTCGATTGTTAATTTCAGACGGTTAAGATCATTGTATTTTGTAGGCAATTCAACCTACAAATATTAATTAATAAATAATTAATAGAATCACCTAATTTTATTTATAGAATCATAGGGATTTGATTGTATGCTTTGTATGACTAGTTTTTTACATAGAAAAAGCAAACCTGTGTAAATACACAGGCGGGTGCACGGAAATCCGTGCACCCGCTATAACACTTAATTATCTTATTATTGCAATTTCTGCTTAACACTGTCTTATTACTGCACTTTCCAAAAGTGCAGTGGTTACGAGCGCCGTCTGAGACGCAAAGGGTTGTGTGTTGTTCGGTTCCCATGCCTAGCAAAAATGTTTGTCGGTGAAAACATTTTTGCTGCAATTTTTTTCATCGGTGAAACAGATATTCAAAAATGTCATCATCATCAAACATTTGATCTGGGTCTCTGTTTTAAACTTGTGCTGTGATATTTTCTCACATTTATTAGTTGTCATAATCTTATAGGAAACAAACGTCTTAAACTATTAAACATGTTCTAATTGCGAAGACGAGATCAGTTTGGTTCACAACTCGCTTGCCTTATTCTGGGAAAAAATGAAAAATCTAAGTTAAATTGAACCTATAATTGCTATAGTTATAGTTCAATGAGATGAAAGCTCAACCTATACAGTTAACGCTCTTGCTTAGAATGATTCATGTATGTGATTAAATACTCCAATTTAATTGAAACATGAAAATGTCACTAAGGGTTCATAACAACTGCTCTCGAATAAGCTACAGCCGGAATTAATATACGATCTTGAGATTGACTGGATAGATATGTAAACAATGGTAGAACTTCCGAGTAAAGATGTCATTTCTTATTGGCTGCTTGGTGGCCTCTATTTGTCTTTTGTGAGGACCTTGTCAAATCAGGCGATTAGTGCCAGACTGCTGCTACCACACGGAGGAAAGCTGGTTTTTTTTCCTTACAAATTGACATATTATTATACCT
Source organism: Udea ferrugalis (assembly GCA_950022985.1). Classification (NCBI taxonomy): domain Eukaryota; kingdom Metazoa; phylum Arthropoda; class Insecta; order Lepidoptera; family Crambidae; genus Udea; species Udea ferrugalis. Next base: position 6,119,183 of record OX465521.1, read on the forward strand.
AACAGTGCGACACCCGTGCCGCACACACACGATGACTGTACGAAAGGCAACCATTTGTGCGCAATCCGACATACGCACTGCTCCCTCAAGCAGTTCAGCAAAGAAACCTCTTAATGAAAGACTTGCATCTAATGCTTGCTAAGACAGTATTTAAGATACAGTATCTTACAGTACCTATTACTAATTACAAGACAATGTAGTAGGTGACTCGCTTACTTCATTTATTACAGGTATGCACAAAAATACAAAGAATGCATTCTAAAATCTAAATCAGCCTATCCCGTCCCACTGCACGGCAAAGGTGAAATGAAGGAAAATCCCAGAAAAAATTAAAGAATGCATTATTAACTAAATAATTTTCAACTTAATTACCTACCTGGAACATTCATCTAAGCGTGGCAAGACTGTACGTCTCATACTTGTAAATATTAATAACGAATTACTCTAACCCTAAAATGATTGTCTCTTAAAGCGCAAGCTAAGTTAATAAAGCTACGTGACGTAGCGTAGAAGGCTGTACTAAAGCCCAGCCAGTTAACCCGTGCTCACCTGGCCCGCATTCTCCCACAGGGAAAAAACTCTTATAAAGAAATAAATTATTGCATTATGGCTTTTTGAAAGAGTCCACTGCTGCTGAGAAATGACAATATTATTAAAAAGTACGCGTCTTTGTCACACTATCTTTTTGTGTTCGATATATTGTCGCTATAATAAATGCTGCCCCTTTATGGGCCAGTATTGTGCTCTCCTACCTTTGTGGACATTATTAAATATATTTTAAAGAGTTTTATTAATGGTGGGCGTCGTAAACAGAATGTTTGATTTATTTTTTCGACGCGTGTGCTCGATGTTTATGTCATATCCTTCAATCATGGGAATAAATTGATTTCTGGGGCTTAGAAAATGGTTTTGTCCTGTCGATTCACAGGAACCTATTAGATATTCTATTGTTTTTATTAGCTTACTAGTTTTAGTTAAAAACAGTTATTTAGTACTGTCCCATTTGTATCGTAAAATCTTTTTTTTAAGTTTAACTACCGTTTTCACTAGTGGAGGACTTAGCTGCGGTCGTATACTACTGCAAAATCCTTCAAAGTTAAAACGCCCTCAGAACTATTGCTGTCACTTTCAGTTTAACTGATAAAATACGGGATAGCGTCTGCTTAGATGCTTCCTAAATAACGTTTAGGATAAATATTGCCTGGACAAATTTTAGGGTTAAACTTTGACCCTAAACAACAAGGAAGCAAATAAATAAACTACGTGAAAAAATTAAGAGAAAACAATGTTCTACCGCAGTTTAACTTGTTAAAACACCATATTAAAGTTGTCTTACAATTTGCATACCAAATAAGTATCTTAACAAACATTAAGTCCCTAACGTGAATTTGAGTAACTCACAACTCACTCCCACGTTCTCATCGGCGACATAAAACATGCGAAAAATTGAAATATCAAATTCGTTGTTTTGAAATGCGACCCTCTTACCTCGTTCGAATGTCTTCACACCTTTCAATGGTTTTATAAAACCGATTTTATATTGTATTTGTATACGCTTTATCTTATTCTATAGAGCAGATCTTGTTACGAACAGGTACATGACCACAGATACTCGTACATTTTTTGCTTCAAGATAATGTAATAAAGTAAAATGACGTGTTATAATTTTTTCTGTCTTCTAAACACCTGCAAGTACTCTAAAGAAATATTAAATCGCTTTAATATGGTAATTGAGAATTATGTATGTTGCACAGAAGGTGAAAACGAGGAACTTAGTATAGTTACTCTATAAAATGATTTCTTTATTAGTATTAAGAAATAGTCATCATTGTTAGGACGGAAAAAGACTAAGTAAAATAAGTATTTTACGTCTAGAGTAGATATTATTGACGGACTCTTGATATCCAAGATAGCATTAGCTCTATTTTCAGAATCATAAAAGCTAGTGGCTAACATCATTAGATACTTCAAAATAAACTGTAATATACTTTATACAAACATAACCTAACCCAATCTGCTAGTGCACAACAGGTCAGGGTCCTTTAGTAGTTTTTGGATAGTTCTCTAGCCATCAGTCAGTCGCCAGAGAGTCGTCCATTTATCAACAGGCCGCACCGCGTGATACTGAGATCCCTTCAAAGTGGTCTAAGTGAACCCCGAATTCACAAACTCGAATCAAATTGAGCAGCCCTTGCCAGTATACCTATCACTATAAGTTCTATAAACACTTTACGCGACGGCATAAGTTTGACTGCGTGCTCATCTTTGCTTGCCGTTTGTGAATTCGCACTTACTCAAGTGCAGTAGGTCAGCAAACCAAGATTCCTCTTGAAAACCTGCCTAGGAAAACTCCTACCCACAGTGGCTGGGTTCTGCTATTTTCGTATTAGACCAGATGTTGATGATGTTTTGATACTCTTACAATACAGCAGCTATACTTACCAAACCAAACTCCAGTTATTTCACCATGCGTAACTTGAAAAGACTCATCCATTAACATCCATCAAGTAATTATTATGAGTTACCTACTCGTATTGTATTTCATAAGTTTTTGCAACGTTCCTATGAATTATAGCAGAGATGTTTCTGTACCTATCGTCCATTGTTTTTCTCCTATTAGCCAGTTTTCTTATTGGTAGCTGCTCGTCATCCTGTCAGGGCCCCAAATCTGCTAATTTTAGTACGCTTCAATTGAATCGTAATTGAGTCTGTATCTGCTAATTTGATACATTTTCTATGAAAAATATGTCAAATTAGTCTATTGAGACTCAATTACGATTGAATTGAAGCGTTCTAAAATTAGCAGACTAGGGGCCCTGAGTGTGTTGCGGCCCGCGGAGGTTTAATGTCGCTGTACGTAGGTACATCATTTTCATATTTTTCTAACAACATAATATGAACGTTGTTTTAACCAGCCTAATAGTTAAAATTTTGGTTATTAACACATTAGAATAATTTAAACATAAACAATTTCTATAAGCTTACCATTAAAACTGTTTCTATTACGTCATTATTAGAATTCTTGTATGCTAATACGAATAAAACAACTGCCTGTGGTGTGGTGTTGCACAGTAACAGTTTTATTGCGATTATAACTTATGTCTTTATAAAATAACTAGACTGGCATTAAAATTAAGCAAGTGGCTGTAACTCAGTAGGCAGTGGAAGAAGGTCGATAAATAATATAATAATATCACGTGGCGCCTAACAAATGGAGAGGCCGTGCTTGCCACCGGGACTCTCGGGGACGGGCATAGACTAGACACGTAGAAGAGTGACAACGGGTAGAAAGAGCCTACTAACGCTAAAAGAAGATTTCTCGACACCAAATGACAAAATTTGTTATTTGTTGGTTTGGTTTCATATTTAATATGGCATATATCAGCCGCCAGCGACTTCGTGCGCGAGGGCTTTGGTTAAGAAAATGTGACATTAATATCTTTATAAATTTTAGCCCATGTAATTTAATTCGGATGCATAAGCTTTATTATTGTAAAGTTTCATTAAATTCCATCCATTCAATTCATTGTTGCTATGTATTTGTTGTAAATAAAAATAACATAATAATATGTATATTGTTGCCTTCTTCAACTTGAAGTTTTATTCCGACAAAAACAAAAGAATTTGTGTAGTAAAATACTTATACCGATTCAAAACCTCGTATTGTAAATTTTAATTCAATACAAGTAGCCTTTTTGCCTAATGAAAATTTGTAAAATCGGATGAAATCTGGTAAAATCAGTGTTTTCGAAAGCGAGAGGTAAAAAATATTTGTTCATTTTTTATCACTACATCTCTTATTTTTTGGTTTCTTAGACGGTGAAGAATTGCAGCGTACCGTAAACCAGACTGGCCACGTAAGTACGTCAGTTAGGTCGGCCCTTCTGAAAGTTAATCTTTGTGAGGACCCCCGCGATTCTCCGGCAGCTGGCGTATCCGTAGTTCTCAATAGTCTCATCAATATCGCCCGTTCCTAAGCATATTTCATAAAATAATAACTTAGAAAGCGCTTTTAAGGTAGCTCGTGCTTTCAAACAATAATCAAAGTAATTTAAGGTTATCAATCAATAGTATACATTTTTCCTATTCTTAAAAAGATTACCACATTTCTTTTATATTAAGTGCTAGCTCTTGATTTAACACTGTCCCGTAACTTTAGAGAAACGAAGGGAAGCTTATTAGCGTCGAAAAAGAACAACCGTAATCACGGCTGCTGTAAAGTAGTCGAAACGTCGGGTTAGAAAATGAAAGAAAATATAAGACCGCGAGTAGAATCCGTAAAGTTGTTTTATTTCGATGTATAATTCCCGCGTGAATATTAGAAAGCTTATTAGCGGTTAGCGTGTACTTACCAGTTTATTGATTTACATCAAGGTGGGCAGACCACCGGCTGACAGCGCGTGCCTAAGTTTGCCCTCTCGACGCCACTCCACTCCCGGAACAAAGGAAGTGGCAGTATGAGACCATAATAACTGCGAGAGTGTCGAGAGCATGTTGATACACGCAGCTGCTTCGCGCACGCGCTCTTCATTGACCATTGTGTGGTGGTGGTCTCCAACTGACTTCCATGGTATTTGAAAAGCTCCTTGGGGTAATGAGAGAATGGAACTTAATGGTTACAACTTAAGTTGTCAAATATTGTTTTAAAAGAAAGATTGCAATGTTTTTTCCTGTTTTTTTTTAAGTTATTCCGTATAGATAGGGACTTAATTTTTTTGTTGCCTTTTAAATCCCACTGCTAGGGGAAAAGTTCTGCCCTAAACTCTTCTATACTTATTTTCGGACTTTGTCATCATTTACGAAACCTTGTATTTGTAATGAGAAAACATTTGGACCAAATGACGCCAATGTCCAAATTATTTTGACATATATAGTAAAATAATTATCTACAGCGTAAACTATAAAGTATTTACATTTTTGAATCATGAGTCCAACACCAATGTCGCATTTTATCCCATTTAAGTGAACATAATCTTTTAAAACCTTAGACTTAAGCAGTAACAGTCACTCGATTTAATTCAAAATCTTATACTTTATACTGCACCAGTGCATTTGTATAAAGTGTAGGGTAGGTTGTACTAACAACGCGCCAGCCACTAAACCTCGTCTCTAGGAAGTTAACCCAACAATAAATACTCTAGGAACGAAACTTGCACAATAAACAGCCAAACTCCAAGCCACTGTGCGCACAAAGCTCGCTCGTTCTGATTTAGTGTGCCAGGACACTTTTTAGCAACGTCTAATTTACAAGGAAAGTTTCTACTTCACTCTGTTATTTATGAACCTAAGTATTCTTGGTTGAAGGATGGCGAACACAATTCACCATTACAGATGAACAAGAAGTTTCACAGCCAAATCAGAACTCTACTAACAAAAGTGAACCCCTCATTCCTTTATACATTTTTCATTAGACGATTTATATAGATTGTGTTATAGAAAGTAGAAGTATTGAAGGAATGAAAAGCAACTAAATTTAGTACAAAAATCTCTTTCATCGATATAAATTTAGCTGGTGCCTTTTGCTGGGTTGTACTACCTGTAAATTTGAATTTCAATCGGACTTGTTAGTAAAATATCGAGTCAACTTTATCGTAATCAAAAACATTACCACCTATATTGCAAACACTAGGTGGTCACCGGGGAAAGCGCGTGCCTAAGTTTGCCCTCTTCACCCCTCTTCAGATATAAACAAAAAATTGAGGGTACCTATACACTTCAGAGCACAATAGTCGATTGAGCTTCAATAGGCCACCGGTACAGCGCCGAAAAGGATAATAGTTTTGATTTTGATTTAGAGTTTATGAATTCTACCGTATTGGTTCACCTCTCTCGTGGTGAGTTAAATTTCTATACGACAGTGGTCGTTTGAGAGAAAAGAACTAAGTAAGCCAAATAACGAGTGGAGCGTATATTGATGACTTAAGTAAGCGTGACGCACCGAGATGTGAAGTGATGTTAGCCACCCCAGTACAAGTATGTTACCATTTACCATTTTAAAACATTATGAAAAGAAATGTTAGGAAATTAAAACAAAGCCCATTTAAAAAAGGTTCAGGTAGACCACATAACTTTCCGTTGAAATTGTAGAAAAGCATTCTTCAAAGCAAAACATACGTTGAAAAGTAAGTCAACCTTTGACCCTTTCTGAGCTGAAAGGTATGTACACTCTTCTTGCCCCATCAAGGATCACTTCAAGAACTTTGGGAAGTCAGTAAGTGGTGATCACATAATTCAGGACCACCTCGGCACAAGAGACGCTATTGTGCTGCTGCGCGCGGCCAATTTGTTACTTGACGAAGGTAATTAAATTATTTAGAAAGAATGAAAAAATGTTTATTGTTTTGAACATCGCAACAGATAAAAACATTCAAAACAAAATGGTTAGGAGAAAAACAAAGAATAATTTCCACCAGATAGCAGTTTCACGATGTCAAAAACTAAATTGTAGTAATTTAGTTTTTTTAATTACTTTTATTTGCGTTTTTTAAAGGAGGTTGAAGTGAAATGAAAAGTGATCACCTCCGCTACCTCAGTGCTTTCCTTTCAAAAAGAATACCTTTCAAATAAGACGATAGGCGACAGCTGTACGACTGCAATGTTGGTAAATTTTAGTTAGTCGGTTCTCCAAAAAGAGCTAAATCAATCTTCGATGAAGTTTAGGTATCATCAGGCCAACCAAGTCGATGCAAGCTTTTTTTAGTTCAAAGGCCAAATAAATTATCCCAGCTATATCTTGTGGTACTAAGTATTAATAATTAAATCCGTGTGTCATGAAGAAATCATGTTGACCATTTATGATAATTTTTTATTTAACAAGCAGGCAGTCCTGCTTGTTCGCCTCCAATTACGTTGACAGCACTGAGATTGCTATGGTTCTACATTCCTTTTTCATCCACTTTTATAAACAAAACTACTAGAGACACAACATGTCTAATATCATGCTACTATCACCGAGGCAAACATCGAATAAACAAGTAAAACTCGTACTCTCCCAGCGCGCTCAAAGTCAAAGAACATCACTCAACTAATAAAGCTTTGATGCAAACGTTAGGTCTTTTAGCAGAACAAGAGCGCGTCGACGGTCTCAAAGCTTAAACACGTGTCCTTACTGCTAAAGACATAAAGCTCAAATTGAGCTAGAAGGGGCCAGGACAAATGGAGTCCTCCCCTACGTAAGGTCGAGTTCAGAATCAGATCGTATCGCGTGTCCAAAACGCCGCAGACTGATAGTGGAGTGTGGGCTGAATATTAATTCACAATACCCATGCTGAGGCCCGAATTAATACAAAAGTAGTTAAAATTATTGCACAAATTAATTTGTCCCTCGTTCCGCATCGTAAAGTTTACCAATTACTTTCTGAATATCTAAACTTCTAATGATTTAACAATTCAAATGCAAATAGACGTACCGACCTAGTGGTAATATTTTCAGAGTCTCTACGTACGAGATGCCAAATATAAATGTGATGTATATAAATAATGAAAGTTGAAAAAGAAATAGATTTTTGAATGATTTGAAAAGACAGGCAATCGGTCCTCATGTAGAGAAGTAAAGTGCCAATGCTTGCATAGCTTTATAACCATAATACCTAACCAACCTAATCGTAATACATCAGTTTTGTTGCAACACTACGTTTGTTAAGCCGTGGCCTCCACTCGAGGACCTGTCTGCTCCACTGACCATCGATCGGTGCTTCGATAGATGTGGCGAGCCTACTGCTTCTTCAATTTAGTTTGATACACTTCTTAAGTATGTACAGCATGGACTACCTAGACAATGGACGGACAGACTAAACAGATGGATGACACATTTTCCTGTAGGATTTAAGCAGACAGAACTGGCTATTCCTGTTTCAACAGTGGAGGTTATATTTAAAGCTACTGGTAATGATGAATGATATATAAACTCTTCTCGTTACTATTACTAGGAAATCTAATTGAAATTTTAGAAAAAAAAATCGTTCGGCTGAAATATACCATTTGGGATATTTTTGAAAATACTTATAAATACGACAACATTTTATCACTGCAAATATCAAGTGTAATCAAAAAACAATTTCGCTAGACATTATCAAGTTACCCTGAAAAATGCAGGGCGGCATCGGGTCGATACTGAACCCCCCGCACCGCAGGTGCGACGAGATAATCCAAGATGGCCGACCAGATAGGACGTGACGTCACAGCGCAGCCCCCCCGCCCCCGGCGCATCCTCGAAACCTCTCGCCACCCTCCTTAGATCCTTTCAGAAATCCACTTGGTACCAACAGCAAAAAAAATACGAAATTGCAAAAACAAAATAAAATATATGTCCATAAGAGGACAATTGCGTTTGGTATTGCGTAGGAGAAAATTTAAAGTTGTAACAGGTGTTTGAATGGAAAGCATTTTCTTCCGTTTTCTTTAGGGGCTCCGGCCGCTACACCCTCGATCCGCGAGGCGCTGGGCCGGGACGCCCACGAATTTTAAAAAGGCGTTGCGGACAAACATATGTTGAAAATCGGCCGGAATTTTTCGGCACATTCGGTTAATATATTTGTGCTATGTAATTCGTAAGTCAATAAATGGTTTTGACAAGACCTTAAAGATATTGACCATACAATATAGTCACGCGATTTGTCCTGAGTCTTTCTCAATGACCTGAAGAACTCTTCTGCCCAATGTCAGGATAGCTACGTCAGAGAAATAAATACCTAGGACACTTTACAAACTGGTTCGAAATTGCAAAGAGCTAATTATTAGTCTATACATCTATACAAATATTATAAAGAGGAAAGGTTTGATTTTTTGTTTGTTTGTTTGTTTGTATGAATTGAATAGGCTCCGAAACTACTTGGCAGATTTGAAAAATTCTTTCACTGTTGGAAAGCTACATCATTCCTGAGTGACATAGGCTATATTTCATTTTCAAAAAAAATAGGCATCCTTACTAAAATTACGATAACGTAATCCAAGGTGTGAAAAATGTTTAATGCCCGTGCGAAGCCGGGACGGGCCGCTAGTACTGATATAAAATTGTACATGCATTTACCCAAAATATACACATAGTACATAAGTAGATATTTTTAACCCAGACATAGAACAAACACTAATGTGCATCACTTTTATGCTAATTTATTTATTTATTAAGGTCTACCAACAGTTTTATGTATTGATACATGCACTTAAACTACTCATTATACATAAAGAATTAAATACAAAAACTACTTACTGGTAAACACCACATTTTAAAGTAAACAGACTTGAAACTTAAAACTACCTAATTATTTACTGAATTTTATAACTAATTGAAATGTATCTTAATAATTGATACTTACCTAAGATGAATCAACTCATTTCTTTGATAAGTGTACTCGTTACTTTTTTAATAGAATCATTGAACAAGTCTAAGTGATTGCTATACTGGTTCACTAATCTGCAAAGTCGTGACGCTGACGCGCTGACGCGGGTTACAACGAGGCACTTTAAGCCTAAATTTTTCTAAAAGGGAAGGACTATCAATTTTGTTGTTGAATATATTAAATATGAATTTTATATCTGTCAGGTCGAATCTTTTATTTAATGGCATCATGCTAAAATGATTCAGTCTTTCATTATATGACCGTTTTTGTCTAGCCAATCCTATCAAATAATCTATGTGCCACATAGACCGTTTTTGGACTCGTTCTAGTCGCAACATATGCACCGCGTAATGCGGACGCCATACCACGCTGCCATACTCTAATACACTTCGCACCAAACAGTTGTACAACATTATTTTCATTTTAGAATTTTTAAACATTTTAGTATTCCTGATTAAAAACCCTAACATTTTATAGGATTTCTTTGCAATGGCAACTATATGTGGAACAAATGTAAATTTTTTATCAAACAAAACGCCTAGGTCCCTTATTGTGTTTGCTTCTTTCAAATCTATGCCACCAATTGAGTATTGTGTTTGTAAGGGATGAATTTTACGTGTGAATACGACTTGCGAACATTTTTTGGCGTTGAGTTGCAGGAGAGTTCAGAAGAGCGTTGTAGCCCAATGGTTTAACACTCTGGGTTTGAACCTGTGTAGTTTAAAGCCAGTTGGAATACCTAAGTACTTTCTGTTCATTGTACAATTTACGGTTAGCTCTCTTATGAAAGTGAAAACACCGATAAAAAACCCAACCAACCCGGATAACAGTAACTAGGAGTAGTTACCGTTATAAATCGGGAAAGTAATATAGTCGTGAGTGTATGTTGAATGTTCCTTTTACATAGGAATCGAACCCTCGACATTTTGCTTCAATGGGCCTAACTTAGTCCACCACCAACGAGACCATTTGTAATTTGAATTGTGTAATACAACAAGGAACGAAATAAATGAATACAATATCTAAGCTATTTCTAAGAATTTATTAAGCTAAATTAAGTTAATTTATATGGCGGGAACAGCCACGGGTACGGGCAAATGGTCAGCAATGACCTTGAACCCTCCAGGACCTCCGTGGTACTTGGTGACGTATAGCTTGCCGTCGTCGCCAATGAACTGGTACTGCCCCTCGATCTCGAGCACGTAGCCGCCGTTGGGGCTGGGGACCAGCCAGCCGCGCTCTGACACCACTGTGTCTGGAGAGAAAAAAGATGATTAGTAAAACTGGTACTTGAAAGCAAATGCCTAGGGTTGAGAGCCCTCTACGCTCACCCTTTAGGCCCATACAGCTGTCTGAGCCATGAGCAGCTTAAAGGAAAAATGCTATGTAGAACTTAAGGCAAACCTACGTCTTGTTAAAGGTCGTAGATTGCAGCGAATACAGGCCATCTACAATAAGCCATTGAGAGGCAATGGATGTCCTATGCCTGCGAATGATGATTAAGAAAGCAATTAAGTAGTAATCCCGAATCAGGATCTCACCTAATTTTAATGTCTCTCTGTCTGTGATATAGGTAGTTATGAGTTATGCACCTATTCTAAAATCTAGTCATTAGGATAAGACATTTCGGGAAAACATAATGGGATCTTGAATTTTGCATGGCAATTTGAAATATCGTAAGAAGTACTTACTTTCAGCAGTGATATACCGCAGGGCATACTGTCCGAACTCGTCGTGCACCTCCTCATGCCGCAGCGCGGGCAGCTCCCGGAGCCCTGAGTGGAACCCAGACGATGGCGCGCAGACGGCTGCGGCGGCCAGGCATGACAGGATCACGAACTGGAAACAAAGATTCAACTTTATCATCAACATCTTTTCGCCAAGATACCCAAAGTCTGCAAAACAAGTCCACAGTACATGTGAGCGCGAAGACAGTCAGAGCAAAGACAGACAAACATACTTAAAAAATTCTGGATGAATGCTCCAATAAACGAAACACACTGACACAGAACAATCACAAACTTTCGGCCCTTGTCTTGAATATTTGTTGTGGGGGTGAGGAGGTCCAGATTGTGCCAACGGTTTTGCTGTCAGTTAAAATTGAAGACCAGTGATACAGTTAACTTGAATTTGATATTTAATTCACAAACAACAATCAAAATTAAGCAGCCCTTCGGATCTCAGTGATCGTTATTGGTGTTTGAAGTTTGAAACGAAGAATAAATGACCAAGAAATAGATATTTGAGTAGATAATTAAAAAGGAAATTCCCTGAGACAGACACTATTACTAGATAGAGACTATCTAGGCCAATGATATTTGAACTATTTGAAGGATTACCTAATATGAGCAGGATAAAGCAAAAAAAATTTTGACAATCATATTTACTAAAAAAATAAAAACCTACTAACAAAACTATCCTCTAGTTTTTATTATTATTTTAATGACAAATATTAGTTAGTGAAAGCTAACAAAATAACTTGATGATAAAAAAATATGTAGTTAAAAAAAAGTGGAGGAAATTTTACTCACGATTTTCATTTTGGTGGTTTTGGTAGGTGTATCTTTCTAAACGGTGGCAAAGCGAATGATGCTAACTGTTGCAATAATTTTGATTTATATACTGTTTAGTTTCAAAATAACATGCCAAAGCATGCCGACAAACGAGACCTATTTAGTAAACAAGAAAGCAAATTATATTTTGTTAATAATTAGCGCAAATTACCATTAGATTTCATTAGATATCAGGCTACAATGACGCTCGCCAGTCACTTAACATCTGCAGAAGTGCAAAAGAACAACATTTTACACAACAACGTACTTATTTGTAAGTATAGATAAAAAACTAAACTTTGACAAAACACTCTTTACTTTGATTTGGATACTAGGTCCAAACGCAAAGAAGGAATTATTTTGGAAATGAGTCTTAACATATACTGCCTCGCAAAAAACATTTTAAATTTTTATTTTCTTAGCAAATAAACATTTTCAAAATGTTCAAATTATTTAATGAAGTTTCTTTTTTTATTTTCTGCTCAAGGCTACTAACACTGTAGAGGGGTTACTCAATATTGTGGGAAAATTAAGTGTTTTTTGGATGAGAGGTAATATTCGATGTTATTGATCCGATGTCAAATATTCTTGCACAATTCAATTATCACGTTTATAAATTTAAATGCCTGTACCGTTTTCTTTCGTCTGATTTAGGCAATTAATTATGTTTATTGAAACTTCCATTCATAAGTACTTCTATATTTCTTGAATAAATCCATGTTCACAATGAAGTCAGACGGCCTGTTTTGCCGACGGTGCGGGGGTGGCGGGCGCTATGTGCTCTGAGCTATGTAAGGGGTTATCTCCGCAGTCGGTGCTCTATCTAAATCTGTATTATCGCAACACGCCGCCGAATAATTATTATTGCATGTATATCTTAGGTATACATAGACAGGGCGGGCAGAATTAATCCGCCCTTCATAGCGCTCGTCTGATTATCGCTAAGATGAATTCATCGATTGTTATGATCTTGTTTAATTAATTTTCCTTGGAATCGTTTTAAATTATTATATCCCAATGTTCAGATTTATTTAATTCATTCATCTATGTTGGATGATAGTAGTATCATCTAACATGGATATCCATCCACGTTAAGGTTAAAAGGCTAAGTGGATTATCATTAACACTTAACCTTCTAACCTTACGCCACTTAGCTCTAAATTAACAATGACTGATTGATTTGTGACTTGATTTAATTTGAAAAAAGTGGTTATACCTACAGTCAAAATGCCAACTTCTATTCCGTCTGATATAATTTATACGTAAGATGGCACTTTCAGAAAAGAACGAATGTCAAATAACAAAAAAAATATATTTGTAAGTCGATTGTTGTGAATTTACTAATATCGAGTACCCACCTAAGTACTTGTGAAAGTTTACCTGAAATTAATGCTTAATTGCGACTGTGGCAGAATCTTAATTTAAAAAAACCTCCAGCCCAAACCCCAGTGCAGTTTAAAGTATAAAATGCACAAATGGGCAAACGGCAGCTTCCGCTGAACTAACGGCCCTCGTCCACCGCGCGTGTCGCGATGCCGTGATAAGGCATGCGACCCACCTCCGCCCTTCAGCGTACCTTTTGTGTTGAGGGCACGCGGCTGTTCGCTCACAGGGCGCTGAGGGCTCGTTACTATCTCTATCTCTTTGGTTGAGATCCGACTTTAAGGCCATATTTGAGATCAAGTATTTAATAATTAAAGTGGTCAGTTATCACCCCTAATGGCTACGAGTGGTCCATTTTCACCTCAAGATCCCACTGACTGTCGTTATCCTAGAGTATGCGTTCCTCCATTGCCGTTCAGTCAGTTCAGTGAGAGTATTTATAAGTAAATAGAGTGATCGCTACGTTCGTGATGGCAAGAACGCAACATTTCCATTCTATAGTTTTTAACACGGGCATGCCTAATTGCGCCGCAGTCAAAAACCCAAGTTCTAGAACGTTACCCAGCCTGCTCCTGATAGTAAAAAATCTATGCTCTAGTAACCGGTCTTAGGTCTTTATTTCAGAACATCACTCCAGCAGTGCAGTTTAAAGTACAAAATGCACAAATGGGCAAACGGCAGCTTCCGCTGAATTAACGGCCCTCGTCCACCGCGCGTGTCGCGATGCCGTGATAAGGCATGCGACCCACCTCCGCACTTCGGCGTACGACCCACCTCCGCCCTTCAGCATACGACCCACCTCCGCCCTTCAGCGTACCTTTTGTGTTGAGGGCACGCGGCTGTTCGCTCACAGGGCGCTGAGGGCTCGTTACTATCTCTATCTCTTTGGTTGAGATCCGACTTTAAGGCCATATTTCAGATCAAGTATTTAATAATTAAACTGGTCCTTCGACGTCACGTTTAGTTATCACCCCTAATGGCTACGAGTGGTCCATTTTCACCTCAAGATCCCACTGACTGTCGTTATCCTAGAGTATGTGTATCGCTACGTTTGTGAGGACAAGAACGCAACATTAAAATTCTATAGTTTTTAACACGGGCATGCCTAATCGCGTCGCAGTCTAAAACCCAAGTTCTAGAACGTAGCCTAGCCTGCTCCTGATAGTAAAAAATCTATGCTCTGTAACCGACCTTAGGTCTTAATTTCAGAACATCACTCTAGCACTCGGTTACCACTAGTAGAGTTGTCAAAGTCAGGTGTCAGTCAGTCAGTAGGTCCAGTAACATAACAGGCTCATAACAAGAACAGCTGACCGCAAAATTAACAGAACTGTACTATGTAGGATTTCAAAGGTCACATGCAGACAACAAGGTATGTGGGGTATCTCAAACCCAGTCACACAAGCAACAGGAATGTTCACTATAAAATGTTTGGCTCTCCTAAGACTCTGGGCTTTGGTGTCTATCGAACCTTTTTTCCTAATTAAGGGGCTTTTTCGACACACAGCACCGAACATTAACATGATATTAAGAAATTAACTCTCATCTATCATGCTCGTTCGTAGTCCACGCGATGGGAGTGATAAGGCAGTGCCTGCGCAGGCACTCGAGGCACACCTTTTCCTCTGAGAGGGAAACAGCACTGTTAATGTCTGGATCATGCTTTTATGGGATATGTCTGAGAGCGCGACGAGAGCTCAAGGGCTTAGACTGAGGACCAACTTCTGAGGTCATGATTGACAATGTACCTACTGGCAATACCCTTTTTTTTTCATGAAAAGTAGAGTTAGAGATTCATTGTCTTTTGCCGTGTGACAAGTGATTCATCATAACACAAAATTAAAATTCTATTAAGGTACTTGATTATAATTCGAAGATATTATGTTGTATTTACCTATGTACCAGTGAAGGCGTTAAGCTTGGATCCTTAGCTTTATTTAGCAAATACGAGTAGTTTTGCTAAACACGTTTCTAACCGTGGACAACTTACGAATCCAAGTATCGTCATATCGAACTACGTCAGGCAGTACGTGGCAGTAATTAGGCGACATGCGGGGGGTGTAGGGGTTGTCGACCGGATCCGGAAGCACGCCGGAGATGAAGGCGCGATACAATATCCGGTTAGACGCCATTTCCGCCGCGAGACGACGCGCGTGTGAGCCGATGCGCCGCTGATACCGGTGCCGATTTGTGGATTGCTCTGCGTGTGGTATGTGGGTTCAATTCTGCTTTATGGATTTGTGGTACTAACGGCAATGTTACTAATTAAACAATGTTCAGAAGCGTGGCTATAATGCTGAGATAAATTCATCAGATGGGGCCTTACGAGATATTTTTTTAATTTACTATCATAGTTTTAATTTGTTTACTAAATAAGGCAAGTAGGTAAATGCGCATTTCAGTATACAGATGGTAGCTTTGATGTGAATGAATGATGATATTTTTAGGCGTTGATCCGTGCAATGGACCGGTTGCTGCCAAAACACCAGTCATTCATATACATTACCGTACATTCGTGTTATGTTTGGGTGTTGATATCTTTACGTACGAGTGTATAGGTATTCAAATCATGTACTAAACGTTCTTTGGTTGTTAATTGTTTTAGAGACAGAGATATGAAGACCGATTTGGTGTACCTACAGTTAACGAAGTTAGCACCTGAGGTCGTGCGTTCGATCCGGCATGAACGAACATGTCTGTTTTTTTATTTGTTTGTTGGGTGTTTACTAGTATATTATTTGTTTTTATATGCTAACTTACTATACTTAAGAAAGTATTTACGTACCTATGTATGTGTATCCTTTGTCTAGTACCCAGTACAGCTTTGCTTAGTTTGAGCTTATACGTCTGTAGAACAATGACTAATGTTTTTACGAGTATGTTTGTTTTTCGCAATGATGTGCAAGTTTAAAACATACAAGTGTTTACATTGCTGAACTGCTCCGCCTATAAAATACGCATGAGATTTTCCATGAATTGGACGCTAACCCACAAGGTAGACCGCTGTCTTTAAGTACTGTCTGTTACCGACATTAATTTAGCACTAAATTGAAAAATAATACTACTTCAAATTGTTAAATACATCCCTCGTAATTGATCCCCAAATGAACATACAAACAAAACAACATCTGGCAACCAAAAATTACTACTCGTTGCCACCCCAGCAGTCCACAAGTGCGAAGTGCGAACACACCGCGACACGCCACACAAATGTTGCGCGACATACCGACCTCCCTCGGCGACAGCTATTAACAACGGATGCCACTTGCGCTTGCGCTGGTGTCAACAAACATTTAATTGACATAACACAACTTTTGCAGTATTTAATGGGCTGTCAGGTTGCAGAAGACAATTATGGTTTTATAAACACTTTCTTTTCTAAAGGATAAAACACCCCAACAGATTGTTCTCATGATTTTTGATACTTTGTTTAATACTCGTTATTTATTTTGCATGTAACTGATGGTCATTTGGGTAGATAGCGTCGTCGAATGCCCAATCGCCAGGACGGATGACGAAAGTGGCAGGCTTACGCGGGTACTGGCCAACCTCCGTTGTCGGTAGGTATAAGTTTGGCAGGGAGCGTCATAGGAGACTACGTTGTTGATATGGCTGATACGTATGTTAGGCGAAGCCTACATCAATGGTCTGATGCGGAAAAGTAAGGACAGTCTGTATCTCTCTAATTACCTAGTCTGTTTAGTTGTTTACGAGTATTTTAGTAGGTACAATTGTAAGGAAATATAAAGGAACCTTAGAACTCGCCAGTATTTTTATTTTCCTGCGGCGTAGTTATCCGGATATACAGAATAATATTCATTTTTACAACTCATATAAACCAAAATGAGTGAGCAGTTAAAGTGACACCACGCTCACAGACATCTCATATTCCCAGTTCATTAACCGCGTATTATCAATACGCATCTCGCGGCCGGGATGCGAAATTAGCCCAGCGCGGAGCAAGCGGAGTGAGCGATGAGAGCGGAGTGAGCGATGTGAGCATTGCGCGGCGCGTGTTTCTGACACCATAGACAATGGTTTGCTTAACTCCGGAAAGCCTCACCCTCTATAGGAAACGCCTGTTTTTTTATTATACCTACTTCTACTATGCTGTCCTATACTCGTTCCTGCCCTAATAAATTTTAAACATTATTTTTGCAATATTAATATTAATTAAATACTTAATGACAACGCAAATACTAAATGACAATCATTACGAAAATAAATGGTGTTAAACTTTAATGTTTTATGTCATTAAAGATTTTATAATTACTTCAGACGTCATTTTATTCAATCGTTAAAAATTTCCTGAAGCTAACCGTTTACAGTGTCACACTAGAAACTTAGCCAAAGATACAGAAAGTAGCCATTAGACTAAGGTGGATATGGCGACACTAGGTCTAGTCCAGTTAATATATATTTAATTCCCAAAGGCATCCATGCAGAGTGTTAACCTATTACAGAACAGGTAGTGTAATGTTAAACTCATTAAGACATTCTTTCTGGACATTGCGAAAACGGTTAAGTTAATACATGGCTAAGATCGAGATAATAACATAATATTGTCTTCAATGTGTTAAAATGGACACCTACATTACTTTTTTTAATAATTTGCTGTGAATGTCCGGACCACCCATGAATGTTAAACACTAGTTTTAAATGGGCTCGTCCTTTATCATACGCTACTCATTAATTAATTTTATAAATAAGCTATGATGACTAATTACTGCTGGGGCTATTTTTAAGTTTGACGCGTTTTTTATCTCAATTATATAATTGGATGTGTTTTGAATGGATCTTGCTCGTTAAAGCTGTGTAATGTGACCTTCGATAAAAACTCTGTTTAAAATAACCTCTTGCCTATTTTTGTCAAGCTCTAAGTTTGACTGGCCCGTCGTTATTGCAACGGGAGCTATAGCATGAGCATCGTGGGTTCTGTAAAATGTTTGATTTTGTCCGTTGATGTTTGATGTTTATCAGCGTCTGATACAAATGTTACTAGGTTTGCTGAGATATTAATTGATATAAATGAGTAATATTGGCATATTATTATAGAAATCACATATCGTTGTTAACATTGTCCATAATCAATAAAAAAAACTAGATCTTGGTTTGTTTCAATTTAATGATTAACCCTGTGCAAACTGCATGCCATTAAAACACCAAAATGCAACATTAATAAGCTGGATCCCACAGAGTTAATTGCGTCAACATTCTTTCCACCCGGACGCGTCGTTCAAACACAATTACATCTGTTATTCGAAACTAAAGAGTATATTTAATCTGTGACTAAAGTGTCACCCCAGCAATCCACCCCTGCGGGGCCAGTTCAGCCAGCCACCCCGCGATCGGAGGCGATTTAAACCCCTGGCAATAAAGGAACAATAGCCATGGTGCGCGCGAGTGGCCGGTTGCTGTCAGTTTTGCGCAGGCGTTACTAAATCTATGACGTTCTGAAACGAAGACTTGATAAATTAACTTTTAACAATATTTCAATATTCATCTGATATTTTTTTTACACAATTTGTTTGTTAGTCACACTGCATGTGACTGAGTTTTGTTTTTATTATTATGGAACCGAATCTTAACTACCTATGCAATTCTGGCTAAATTCTCATCTTGATCTCGCTCACGAAATAACGCCAACTTGAATCGTCGTCTATTGGCTTCACCTTTAACTAGTATTCGCCCTCATTCACCTTAGAAATTATTTGAAAATGATACTTGGCTCAGTTCTCTCCACTAACACGATCACATTCGCGTAAGTAGGTATATACTAGTAGTACTTGGTTATTGAGTTTTACAAAACGCCAAAATACAATTTGACTGCAAATCACCTCGCTTCATTCGAACGTTCGATGTGCACATGAACCTATCTATCTTAAATATATTAAAAAAACCATTGCCACAAACTCACTGAATCAATTTAATAATACACCGAAAGCTTCACATAGAAAAGCTACCCTCAAATAAAAACTCTATTTAATAAATTCCTTCAAAAACTCTTTATCCCATAATCGCGTTAGTCTAAAAGAATTTCGCGAATCAATCAAAGTTTCAAACAAAGATCATAACTCCTACGCAACGGCTTTGCTAGAAAACTTAAATTACTCTTTTTTCCGCATTACGAGTGCGAATAATCTTCTTGACGGGCTGCGAAATTGATGGCGTCGAAAAAACGCCACCTCAAATCCTGAAGTTTTTACGTCATCCGAGTTTCACTTAGGAAAGTTTCTACATCCATTCCCAAGTTGCTCCTATACGGGAGGCTGACAAATTTTAATGAACCCGAGAGGGCTGCTAATGTCGCCGTAATGGGAAAACTTCGAAGCGAACCGCCCCCCGCGCTGGCAACACCGACATTTTTACCCGACTTTCGATTGTTTCACTGGTTATACACAAAACGTACGCTAGCGGATATTTCCATAATGGGAATTTTGCAGTACTCGTATGAGTAATTGTTAATTGGATTATGAATCATCAATCATCAGAGGGGTCCAAAAGGTATTGACAAGCAATAATACTACAATGGCGCTTGAAGCGTTATCAAAATCTGAAACAAGTTGGTACAACTCTGTTTTGATTCAGTAGTGATATTCTAAAATATTTCAGACAATAAGTAGGTATTAGACATTACAGATATCAGATCAGAGTAGTGTGATGCTGGCTGTACAAATAGGTAGGTAAGCCAACACTTAGCTGAACGCTCTAGATTCAACTTGGTAGATGGCGAGTCTTCCATGGCTTAAGAGTGCTGCACGGATAACAGATACAAGTAGGTGAACATCAGGACTGATCCCACGGGCGCCCCTCTGGGGGTGACGACACGCTCGTTTGTTTCAAATTTCAATATTTGTCGAAGTCACCATGAAACAGCATTACAACTCGCAATAAGCACAATTTGTTACATTCCATTCGCTTCCCAACGTAATGTAACACTATATCCCTGGGCGCGCGTCAATAAAAAGCGCAATCATTTTGACGTGTGCCATTACAACTCTTTCGCGGCCAGTATAAATTACATTATAAATTTCAAGTTGGGTGTAATGTTCGGTGACCAGCGAAAAAATCGTATTAAGGGTCGCGATTGTGATTTAAACGGCTAACCCCCGGCGAGGGCGGCGCGCGTCATCCATCATACGCTTTACATATGTTTGAATAAAGCTCGTGGGAAAAGGATTTCCTCTCAGAAGTCAATGCGGCGCTTTGTACAGCGTGGGGTGACCACGCGTTGGTGGAACCGAAGCTCTTCCTATTGTTGGGAACTTGAGACTTGTTAAGATTTTATTCTGATGTGCTCAGCTTCAAGCAACAGTTAATTATCCATTTTATATAGACACCTTCAAACATGTGGTACCTATACAATTTTGATTTTAAATAATGGTGAACCATGATTAGCTGTTTTCGCGTTTAGACGCAAAAAGGTACTTTATTCTATATTGAATTAGCATTGTCTATAAATAATCGTCCACTACATAAAATGATAGCGATAAATCTGAGATGCCTACGTACCAGACTAAGCTAAGCTTAGGTACATAAGTGTCAGGGACGAGTTTTACAAAATATTGATTTTGTTTATTTAGCAACAATATAAACGAAAGGTTAATAACAATATATCTTTAAACTAAACTTAACTAAAAAATAAATAAAGGATAATATTTACAAAGTGTACTTACACCAAAAATTCTACCTGTATGTATAGTTACAGATAGAATATCTGGTGTAAGTCACTGTCCTGCGGGAAAGTACCAAGAAGGCTGGCCACATTGCCGCGCTGGATAGCAAGGCTAATCCTTTGGGCAAGATAAAGGCCAGCCTTCTTGTCTAGGGTGGCTTCCGTCAAACGCTTGCACAAGTCCCTGAAGACCTTGCGCGCGCTTGGCCCCCACGGTCCCAGCGTTTCAACGCCAAACGGCTCAAATATGTAGGTATCGCTGATACCAACATATTTGCGCCGCTTAAGGCATTCAGCAGAAGCAGCAGCAGAACCCGCCTTGCTACCAGTTGAAGGAAGATGAGACGGCGCTAGAGTATCGACACAAGTAGCATCCCATACAAGAGGCCGTCCCATCTTCCAAGGAACGAGAGTCATACCGTCCGGCCGTTTGCCATCACTTCGCGTCAAGCCGTTCGGTTCAAGAACAGCTGGAATGCGAGCGCTGGCAAGGGCCCGACGGATGATATCGTTCAAACTGGTATGCCGCGGTATTCTACCGGCGCTTCTTAAGCATGACAAACCGTGATGGCCAAGATGGTCGACGGAAGCTCCGCAGATACAGTGATGGGGAACAGTGCAGTAAGCACCTAAGCGCAGACATACTAAAATTTGGAATATTCGGGTTAATTCCAAACCAACACGGCTCAGCCCAGTAAGGCATAATCGTCATAATTATGTTTATTCGTCTTTAGTGGAAATGCAGCTCACATTCCACGTAGTAAGCAGAAATAGACCAAATCGCATTTTAAAAACCTAGCAGCTGTACCAGTTCTCACAGCTATCAATACTGCTCAATTATAATGATCATCCTACATCGTTTTAAACTAAAACTACCTAAATTGAATCACACTGCTCTGCTCTGAAATCTCCAAGTCTGTCCCGCACTGCGCCTGCTCATGGCGCCCCTACACTACAAATAGCTGGATTAGGGCAGTTTGGCAAACAAGTCGTCGCCGGCGTGTGCCGCCGCCCTTAGCCTAATGCTGTATTAATGTCTATTAGCTAGCTTTGTTCTCAAGCTGACGATTTAGATAGATTTATTTCGCTAATGCTGTTTAAGACGACTATTGTGCAACACTTCAATTTGAGAATACATGGCTAGTGTAGTTACTTAACGGGATTAGGAGTGGAGAAGTGCTAACGTTCTAGGTCTGGGTGTTAGTGGTACTTACGCATTGTTTTCCTTTCCATAACACAGGGTAAATACTCCTTTGGTACCAACGGGATTGTCTCTGACTAACACATAAAAGACTGTCGAAAACCAAGCTTTTATAATTTGGTATATATTATATTAACGGCTGCCTGCGACTCCGTCCGCGGGAACTTTAGATAAAAAAAATATATTATTTTATTTTATAAATTGTAGCCCATGTCTTATTCGGATGTTTGAGCTATCTATATTAAAATCCAATCATCAGCTTTTACGTGAAAGAGCAACATACAGCTATCCATATCTATCCACACATTACGAACTTTCGCATTTATAATATTAGTAAGATTTGAGCATAAAGAAGGCACGCCACACACATTGTTGTTAATTGAACAGATATTTGTGTTGGGTCTGGGTGTTTATGGTGCTTTCGTTGTTCCTAGTTTCAATAACAAAAGCGAAAACCTTACATGATATGTTTTCTTACGAAGCCAGGTGCTATGTACAAATTGAGTTGTCCCCTATACCTAATCCTATTATCCTATTCATATTATAAATGCGAAAGTTTGTATGTGTGGATGTGCCGTGTTGCTCTTTCACGGAAAAACTGCTGGATGGATTTTAATGAAACTTTAGAATCATATAGCTTATGCATCTGAATAGGACATAGACTACAATTACGAAGATATATCTTTTTTTAACCTAAGTCCACGCAGACGAAGTCGCGGGCGGCCGCTAGTAATCTATAATTACTCAAGTTGACGTCACTAAAACCTCCCTTATTCAGCGAGTCTAAAAATAGGAACTTGGTACACTTCCATACCCACTGACGCAGTGGGGGCGTTCGGCGCGTGATCCGGCTGATAGGCCTTATCCGCCGCCATCGCCACCGGTGGCAGCCAGCATCGATCCGTGGCCTTGGATGCAGTATGTTCAAGGTTACTTCGTTGCATGTTGTATGTACAGGGCCACACGTCAAATGTATAGGTTCACATTGGCAATTCGTGTTACTTTATAATAATGCACTAAAGGCCATTTTGAAGCTGGTATGTTACGCTCGTCCCACTGTACACGCCAGCCCTTTAATTAGAACGTTTTTTTTTTTCGATATTACCTACCTACGTATGGGTTGTTTCAACAGCGATAGCTGACCTTTCTAACCGTTGCGTTGTGAGCTATTTTAACTTTTCAATATAAATTCAGCGGGATATGGTTTCTAAATAAATTATTTTTCTTTCTTTCTTTCTTTAATACATTTTCTTAACGTGCTCTTTTTATTGATGAGTTCAGCTCCCGATTCTTCCTATTCATTTAGTGCAGTGGTAATGAGCGCCGGCTACGCTGGAAAGAGCCCTGGGATCAGGGTTGATCAGACTTCTACAGGAACCTGTTTAGGTACTAAATGCCTTGTGTTGGTGATATCTACCTTCGTTGTTCCTTTAACTCTGGAAAAAGTTAGTGGAAGAGTATGAAATCCGGATACTATAGCTAGCTAGTAGCTATGTACAGGTCGCGGCACCTAAGTCTAGCGCTGAGCGAACCGTGGAAGGGATAGCTGCGCATGGTACCGTCGCGCACGGAGAGTTTTATCAAGTAATCATTAAGCATCATATAATAAATAATTAGTAGTTGAAACAATGTTCATTATGTTATTCTAAAGGACTGACAAACTTAAAATAGTATGTAGCCAAAATAATTATGAAAAAATTATTAAGGCGATGGGTATGACTTTTGGTATTTATCCTTGAATTTTGGAAAGTTGCCCTCCTGTGCGCGATAGATGGCTCGCAGTGTCGCTATGATGATTGCTAGAAAGTATGACATAAACGTTAAGTGAGTATCACAGAGAAAACAATGCACGTCATAGACCATTTTTCGTGCTTGTCTTTTCAAAACATTATTTCTCCTAGGCATATTCACATATGAAATATAAATAGTAATGTTTACTCTTCGAAACAAAAACATAAAACAAACTTAACAAAAAAACTATAACAAAACTTAACAGCAATAACAAAACGATTTTGTACGCGACGGTGCTCTAGGATGTGCGCGGGACTTGACATCAGTGCGGGGGACGTAATGCGACCGGAGAGCCAATCAGCGCTACGCTCGCTCGCCCTTCGTCCCTTTACCCCCCCTGTGATACCTTATTTTCGTCTTCTGCGCAGAAACGGCCAGCGCTAAAGTTACGTGCCGCTACTTGTAGCTACTGAATATGGTCAAATTCGGACACTAGTCGTTAAGTATCTTCGAATGACTGTTACTCGAGAGAGACACTGCTGCCATCTCATTACCAACGTCAACCCACAAAGCGATCTCATTACCGCCGTTTCACTTTACACTTCCTGCTCATTCGAGTGCAATCTGTAGTGTGCAAATCCGTTAATCTTATTTGGCGGTAGTCGGCTCGCACGTGGCGCCACGTGGCGCGAAATCAAAACTAATCTCGCGACCGTACGCGTCGGCGGGTAGGGCGCGTGCGCGCTCACGATAACGCCAAGGAACGCCATTCATTCAGCTTCTTTTGTTGCGAACAATCACTTATTTATTTATGATATTTGCAGCCAACCTGCACCCTCGCGCATTTGTGCATTTAGCTCACTTAACTTTAAGCTGCATAGGAATAGGTGACGGTTGTATAGTGAACAACAGAACCAAGTACCTAATATGGACCAGAAAAATATAAATAAACGTGTCAATACTTTATCTCCTATATTCTTTAACTAATGATTCATAAATATTTGCTCCTACTATCTTTCTTTCAAACTGCTGATTGGAAGTATTAAGTTCAATAGCAAATTCATTCCTAACTGACAATCAACATACTACCTATGCAGTTTACAGTTTTTAGTCACTGTAACAAAGTGGAACTTTGCTCTACCTTAAGTTCATATAACAGAAAGCTGATGACCCAATGATACATTACGCGATTGATATAATATTTTTTCAGACATATTTTTTCTTCAGGGGTGGCATTCCGGCTGACATCTGAAACTAAATTTCAAAGATAACTTATCACGAACGGAGTGAGTTATGGCGCCAACCGGAAAAGCATGGCAGTTTCTTATGACTGTGATCTTTTGAGAGAAAAGAACTAAGCCAAATAACATTTAGGAATTATTTACAAAAAAAATGAGGAAGAATACCAATTCAAGGTGAAGCCAATAGACAATTATGACAAATAGCCGGCTCCATTTTTTTCTGATCACGAGTGAAGAGAGATAATTTCATCTCACATCTCAGTGCTTCACGCCTACTTCCATCATCATTGCGCTTCATTTTAATTAAGTATTTTTCCTCATTTTGTATGTAAATAATTTCCAAATGTTATTTGACTTAGTTCTTTTCTCTCAAACGATCACAGGATCGTCGACCACTCACCACGACCGAGATGAGAATAAGGGTTAACCGGAATAGCATAGCTGACCCCGAAACCATTTGTTATTTGTACCACCCATAACTCATCATACCTATCCCTGATGGGTTAGTCAGAGTCCGAGTTGTCACAAAATAATTCGACTATTTAGTGGAGATGTCCCACAGTTCATTTTAAAACCATTAAAAGTGTGCCCGTTTCTGCGGTTTTAAAGTAAGAATCTTTTCTAAAAGATACTTACTTTGAGGCTTAAAGCCTGGAGGTAATCTTTAGCTACACTTTGTTTGAATCCTACAATCACCTTCAAATTTGAATAAGACCAACCATTAAAAAAACAAGTTGTCATTTACGTCGTTCATCATTCGATTCATTCGTTCGGTCGATATGACATGAAGCCGTAAAAACCCCATTGAAAAAAAAAAGTCAGTAAGACATCTGTCGTTTGGACGTCAGACGTCACTTTGAAAACGCCATTGCTCATGGTGTTTTGTGCTATTGTTTTGATCCCTGGATTTTATCTGTTTAATTTGTAGAAAATTGAAAGTCAAAAGGAAATAAATCCTATTCAGTAGTTTAGTAACAGAATCTAAGAAATATCTCGTTGATAGTGCTAAGATTCAGAAGAAAACATGGCAGATGACGATGAATATGCCTCTGTCAACAGAGCACAACTGAAAATAAAAGATAACTCGGGAATTAAAAAGAAAAAGAAGAAGAAGGCTAATAAAGATACTGAGAAAATGATGGAAGCTGAAGTCAAGCAGCAAATTAAACAACAAGGCCCTCGTGATAATAAAACAAAAGCCGAAATTGCATTTCAAAAGATGCAAGAGAAGATGGTAAGTAATTTAGTACATTATCTCTCGCTGACCAAATATTTTATATACTGCAGTTCATTCTTTAATCTTACTACTTTCCTTAACTTTGCCTAAAGCCTCATGACCATCTGATAATTCCCAAACAGTGGTCTCGTCACTAGTAAGTGAATCTTGACTGTTGCCTTAACATTCAGAAGCCCCCATTTCGCCAAGTCGATCTATAGACGAGATGCTATGGGCCTTCAGCCAGTTTCTTGATAGCTCAGGTTTTAATTGTCTTTTTTCATCCCCAGCAGGGGGCTGCAAGTTGTATATTTAAAAAAGTAGGACAAATGCTAACTTTGTTCATTTTATTTCACAGCAAAAACAGAGAATCCAACAAAAAGCTGAAATGACCCACAAACAAAGAGTAGAGAAGTTTAATCAACATTTAGACAGTTTGACAGAACATTTCGATATTCCTAAAGTGTCTTGGACTAAATAAGTATGTAAATGTAAAATTTATTTACATATGTATGAATTATGATTACCATGTCTGTAGACAACTAAGGATTAAGTAGCCTATCTCTATTATTTCAGTAAAAATGAGAAAGGTCTACAAAGTTGTGTAAGCCTTAATTGACTCATGCAATAAATCCATTGTGAAAATGTGTTTTTTATTAATAAATTGTATTTATTTGAATATCTGTTGTTTTCATTAGGTACTATTCTAACTATTATTTTTACAGCGATCATCACTTGATAAATTGGATGTTTAACCTGATGGTTAAAGAAGATAGATTTTATTGGCTTCCCCATAACTTTTAGTTATGTTGTCAATGTTAAATGGTAAGTCATCTATCAATTTGAGTATCTGATTGTGTACATTAATTTCTTATAAGGAACTCAATGTAGACGCAGTATATCTCAATGAATATGGTATTCATCTTTATTGGTCAACCTCCACTGTGTCTCCTTAACCATTGCGAGTTGATGGAGTTACTGTACTGTGTGTAAACCAAAACTAAATACTAACACACACCAGCTGAACTACTCTCAAGATATTAAACAACATCGCTTAACACTGGCAGAATAATTTATGCTGCTAAAGCATGATGGAGGCCCATGATAATATCTGACATAGTAAATCAAGGTTAAACTTAGAATGTTGATTTGGTGAAATTGAATCACACTTCTATTGTAGAAGAAAATTATTGTAGAGGCTTATCTCAAATACATCTTGACGATGCTGCTATTCTTAGGGATATATTCCACAGTATGATTTATACTCCAACAACAAAAAGAAGTTATTTTTCAAAGTGTTTTATTGTATGTAAATAAAATAAACACAAATATTAATATGTAAATAGGTACATAATGGACGGCTTGTGTTACAGAGTAAGGAATAAAATTTTAAAGAGGTACAAATATAAAATTACACAGTAAACTTAACTAAATAAATCTTAAGGCTAATAGACAGCTCCTTTAGATAATAGGATAGCAAAATAAAATTATATATAATATAAATGAAATAAGAATTTACTATTTATGCTTAATTATATAACGAGTTTCACGAAGGTTTTAAAATTATTTAAATCAGTCAGTTAAATGCAACAGATGTGTGCATAACTAGTACCTATGTGCCATAATATACAAAAACAGCTCATCATTTACCCAGCCGGACTATTTACTTCTGCCTTGAGGACCATTATGACCTTCAAGGCAACTGATATAACATTTATCTTAAAATTGTTCTCGCCACACATTGTTTCTGTGTTGAAATTAAAAAAATACAATAATAAGGCACTATCTCTTTCAGATCTACAAAGAAGTCATTTCATTTTACTTAATCTTAAATTACGTCTAATGGAAAAAATATATACATAAACCTAAAGATAATTTGTTAAAAAAACTAAGTGTTTTGTGTAAGGTCTTAAGACAAAAGTTAGTTATGCTGCAATTCTAAGTACGGACCGGTATAGTTAAGTAGTAACACCACATTCAAATATCACTGGTCAACAGTAGCTATACTAATCTACACTTAAAACACAAACTACATAAATAAAGCTGCACAACCTGTTAAAAGTAAGGCTGCTACATTGATACTGAGATCTGCCGCACTGTTGCTTCTCCAAAAGGAGTATTCAAAGGTGAATATCTTGATGAAGTTCTCTTCAGTCAACCAAGGATTGCCGCCATCATCAAAGTGCATGGGGCACTGATCACGCTCACGCTCGTATTCTTCCATCTCAACGGCGACTGCGGCGCCTTCTGTATAATTCCATGAGGTCACATCTTGATTTATGTCACAATAAGGCCCTAGAGCTTGGGACATTAAAACTCTGTTCAAGTCCGCTCTTTGATACACCCAACACCTGTATTTAGAGTAAGGGTCCAATTCATCATAGGTGATAAGGTATGATTTTAAATTCTCCTTCCAAAAGCCAATGCACTTCATCCGGTAGTCAGGGTCACTATAAATGTCGACAGGACGACCTAAGTAGTCAACAGTCAAACAGTAGTTTTCTTTTATTTCTATAGTTTTCTGGTCAGTGTCACAGACAGAGAAGTCACTGATGTTTTGTTTACAATAAAGATTTGGCCGGGGACTTAAAGTTACTCCACCCAGGATTCGGGTTTCGAATTGCACATCTCCCTTTTGGGTGAAATTAAATTTGCCGGCAACTGGACAGCGAATTGGAGTAGGGTCTTTCTTTAGGAAAATATCGTAACGCCATTTCTGCTTATTTGGAAATTGCACCCAGGAACACACAGTGTGGAAGTTGCTCTGAATCATTGCAAGGCCCTTACGATACCTGAAAAATATAATAGGAGTGAAAAATACAATCAAATCCATTAATTTTATATTTTTTTTGCTACATAAAGTATTCCTCAATTACAAAAAAATATGATTAGATGTTTTCTCTTTCTTTTTATTGACTGTTGAAGTGCCTTATATTACCCACCTTATAACATTGTGATGTTGTGGAACAAATTCAAAGCAAATATAGTCCTTTTGACAACCATCTACTGTTAGACGCGCCATCATAACTCTGTTATCCCTCTGTTCCCTGAAAAATTAAATATTAATGGGTTATTTCTAATTTTACTGGGTTGTAGTTGAGTTGCATTTTATAAATAAATGAAACAGGTTACCTGCACACATAAATAATTTTCCTGTATCTACTTTCATCAGGATAGTATGTCTCAATGATGTGGGTTTCATTAATGAAAACATCAGCATCTATGTTGGCAGTATTGATCCATTCTCCAGAAAAGTTTTGTGGCAAATGACAACCTGGTTCTACAACTTCAGCCTGTAAAATACACATAGGCTTAGAGCTTTGTAGGCAGAACAGTTACAATATTACAAAAAACACAATAAATAATATCTTAAGTTCTAGGAACGTTTAATAATTTTACCTTCACTGGAGTTACTCTGTATCTTTCAGGTGATTTTTCAACAGTTTTTAACGTGTTACACTGAGGCGTGATTGACGCACCAATGAATAAGTCATCATCTCTGTTCTTGAGGAAACAACGGTATCTTTCATCCTTTCGAGATTCCTTAGTATTTGCAACAGCAAAAAAATGGTTCTTGTCAACAAACCAATGACCTAAAAAATCATTAAATAAGAGTCAGACTTCTCTGGTTTTTTTTAAATAGAAGTTATTTCTTAAATTTATTCAGCCTGCTTTCATCACCAATCACTACATAGGACAAACCAAGGCGCTTTCTCAGTCCCTATAAGTAGTAGTGTGCTATGTAGACTTAAATCTTTAAAAATATGCAACAGATTTTGATGCGCTTTTTTAAATGAAGAGGAAGGTTTATATTAGCTGGAGTGGGTCACTAGGATTAAGGTATACAATAATGCTGCACTCAGATACTTCAATTGATGGAAATGATTTATTAATCCGCAAATTGCATTTTCGTATCTGACTTTATAATGTTTATAAGTTTGTAATGAATGGAGAAGTTTTCATAATTGAAAATCATGACACTAATGATGACCTATTTGAGAGATCTACTTACCCAAACAGCTGTACTCAACCACTCCATCAAAGGTCCCAGACATTCCAGGGCAGCTCCTGTATGTGATGTTAAACTTTTGATTTGTGATTAAGAACTGTGTGCCTGCTGTCTGACAAGATTTAATCTGGGCATCAGGATGGTTGCATTCACCCGTGAACCGGAAGCGGTTTTGATAGCCAAATTGCCAAACACCCTCAAGAGATGAGCGACAGTTGACCTAAAAGCAATACAGATCTTGTCAAAACATGTAAAAGTACACACAATAATAACAAAAAAGCCAATGTCAATTTTTTTCCAGACTTCCATTTAAGAATGATTGATAAATGACTGATGAGACTATTTTATTCTAAAAATTAAGTTAATAGACTTCTGATGATTAACTCACCGGCACATAGTTTTCAGAGAACAATGTTATGAGATGTTGATCAGGATTTAACCCTCTACACACTCTCTCAATTGTTGGCTCTTCATCAGGTGATAATCCAACACAGGGTGTTTCTGTCTTTTCCAAAACATTTACTGTTCTGACAATAAGCTTCACACAGTAGTAACAGTTTGTGTACCGAAATACCATTGTGTAATTGACGTGAAAATCAGCCTTGATGTTCACACATACTCCCCTGTAACACAAAAATCTTTACTTCACTACATAGTATAAAACAAAGTCGCTTTCTCTGTCCCTATGTCAATGGATTCTCAATGGATTTCGATGTGGTTTTTTTTATAGATAGAGTGATTCAAGAGGAAGGTTTTTATGTATAATATTATTCCACACAGCATCATCTAGCTCCAAGATGAGCTAATTAAAGTTTTTATGGGGGACCAGAAAATGGATAAACATACTTAAATAAATATACAAATAAACTTTATTGTGATAGGTATAGTACCCAGTCTATTGACAGTAACACGATAGTTAAGTAATCCCTAAATCTTCAATCTAAAATCCTCTACATAGAGGTTGTCTGGAAGAGATTGCTCTCTAGTGAAGCAAAACCTAAATTGTACATTAGTCTCTGTAATTTAGTTTAACTGTAATGTTTTTGTACAATAAATAATATCTAACTATCTGATTAGATCTTATTTATTTGTTCATTCATGATAGATAATGCTTATTGGTTTCTCTTACCTTCCTGTCATATCACTAGCATTTATATCAGTAATGGTTTGTTTTCCATTCTCAAAAGAGAACCATGTGTTCCTTAGAACAATGGGTATTGTGCATTCTGCAGCTATAAAGGATACTGAAACAATAATTAAAACATTCTATTTTATTGGATTTACCATTAGGGCGTTTACCGCTTGTGATGATAAATAACCAACAAAAATATAGGTAAACAAACACTATACCTCCAATACATATCAAAACTGATATGGCTATAAAACGCGCGTTATAATCCATTGTCGGCACTGCCCTTCACAATTCATGAAATCATGAATAGATCGGCAGATCAAAGTTACAAAAATTCGTTGAATTGAATCAGAATTATTTTTTGTGAGTAACAAATGCCAATGAAGAGAATGAATGAACGACGAACGAGCAAGCCCAGCACCATAGATAACCCAGCACTTGCCCAACACCAAAGAAATTAAACTTATTAAGTAGGTACCAAGAAAGCGCACCAAAATATTAGTTTAGCTAAAATCATAGAGCTTACAGAGCGTGTTTTCAACACTTATAGAGTGATCAAGTGAGGAAAAGAGAAACTATTGTATATATGGACATCACACAAGAGGAAAAGAGACAGAGATATGCCCAAGATTTGTGACCAAAACCAAACCGAAAACTACACCACTACACCACGGCACAGTAAAGGAATATAACAGTATTGTGACTTCGACGAAGCGGACGGAACGCAAGTTATACCTACGCGTCCCGGTTACGAGGGTGATACGATGGCTGTCAGTCGCGAATGCGCCGCGCGCCGTGCAGTGTCGGACGGACAGTTTTATGTCGCTGGCTCAGTGGAATAGTGGCGTAAGTCTAAAAAGTAGTTTTTTGGGAAATGGCAAAAAACGATTTGCAATTCAGGGTTTGATTGATGTATTGCCTCATTAAAAATTTACTTATTATGAGTTTGACATGACTGCTTGTTTTTTTTGTACATTATTAATCGTCGATGAGACCTAAATACATAAAACATCAAGATTTGATTTATTTGTATTTTATTTTGTTTTTGAAAATGAAGCTTCCTAGTTGAGCCACATAAGAAATACCATCTATGGTAATTTTTCGTTCGAACAAAGACTCAATAGTGTTTGTGGCGAGTAATCCGAATATTTTTTAGTAATAAATAGACTTAAGTCTAACTAATACAAAGTGTCGCTTCAAAAACAAGTTGTCTGTAAAAATAAAGTGACCTAAATCATAATCCGTCATAAAAAAGTAAACAACATTTTAACATAAACTGACTTAAAACTTAAAACTGCGCCTAATATGCGTCTCATTTTTTTGGTAAACAGACTTAAAATTGAATCCGTCAATGTCAAACTTTAAAAAAATATGAAATTCACATCTGATTTTTGACGTAAAAACACCGTATAAGTATTGCGTCTTCGTACGATTAAATAATAATTACAATGTCTGACTCACTCGGCTATGAGTCACTGTTCTCGGAAGCACGATTCAAAATTCCATAAAAATGAAAGAGACCAATAAGTCGCTGGAGAGGCAACAAAGCCTTGTTTCAAAAAAAGTGTCAAATAAAGATGATAGATGGCGTTAACGTGATGCTAAATCTGTTGTTAACTCGATTCTGACCTAAAAGCTATTAGGTCAGTATTCCACTAAGCCAGCGATGTGTTTTGTACCATTTTCTAAACATAATATTGTAAATGTACTATGGCAGGGCAAGTTTTTTTTTTATTGTGCTGTTTTTGGTTGTTTGAATTCATCAAGAACGCACCCAGAGATGTCATTCTTTACATTACCTACAAACTCCGAAAGGTAAGTTTAAAATGTTTTGTTACGTACCTACATAATAGCACGTAATTTGTTACAATATTTTTAAAGACAGGTATTTCGCTCTATCCTCCAAGTAATGCTCCTAGATTATTGATTAAATGAGTTGACAGGGTAAAGGATAGTGACAGACAAGTGAAATAGGTGGTTCAGCGGTAGAGAGTATAGGTAGGAATGACCTTAGGTCGGAGCAAGGGCGTACCCAGGTAGGAGCAGGGGGGGGCAGCTGCCCCCCCCTAGAAGTCAATTTTCCTTACAAGTGGGAATTAAAAACGTATTTCTCTCTCTACGAAAAACGAAACAGGTATGAGCTGCCCCCCCCTAGCTGAAATCCTGGGTACGCCCTTGGGTCGGAGTTTCATTGTGCGCACGATACGCATCAATTGGTAGTGAAATTATGTACCTACATACCTACTCTTCGAGTAAAGGATTTGCTCACGCAATAGTTTTCTTAAATAGCTAGTCCGCCGCAAAAATTGGTGGATTGTAGGTAGGTATTAAGATACAATAGTCAATATTTAATGTGTCAAATTTATAACTTTGTTTTTTTACATACAAAATTATGAACCAACTTAGCTGCTTTATGGAATATATCCTGTTTCCAATCACATACGTATTTTATTTCTTTATATAGAAATACAATATTTACCATCACGAAAAACAGTTGCAAAACAAGAAAGAAACAAGTATCTGGATGTTTTAAAATACTACAGGCGGCAGCCCTATCGCGTGGTGACGGACCGCGCGGCAGTAGGCACTTAACTCAAGGACGGGGCCGAGTCATATTACTGCTATATTCCTTTACCGTGACCACGGTCAAAAGCGGGAAATTTGAGTTTTCAAAATTTATGTAAAGCAGGCGATAAAAGTGGATGAAGCTTTAAAAAAATGAAATAGTGGTTTGTTGCGTGCCCAAATATAAAACGAATCATAGAAATGATCCAGAAATGCAAAAGTTTCCCAGGTTAATACAGAACGTTATTGGTTTTTTCAAACTATGTTTTGAGCAATTATTTTCACTACCCAGTTTAATTAAGTTATTTCAGTTATCATAATATTAGTTCCTCATGCTGCATAAGTTATTATTTCATAAATTAAATAAGAATTGAAAAGGATTTTGTGTAAAAACTGAATTGATTCACGTACGATAGGGATGTACAA
The DNA here is from genome assembly GCA_950022985.1 of Udea ferrugalis. Taxonomy (NCBI): domain Eukaryota; kingdom Metazoa; phylum Arthropoda; class Insecta; order Lepidoptera; family Crambidae; genus Udea; species Udea ferrugalis. Next base: position 6,153,652 of record OX465521.1, read on the forward strand.
AATGAAGAATGACACATATCGATATACGTAGTCGATATTTTTTTAACAGCTGATGTCATGGCCTAGAAGACTAGAAGCTTATTAAAACTACCAAACAATAACAATCAATACTTGGCCCCATTTTTGAGCAATTTACCGATCAAATGACCACTACCGTACTTATTTGAAAAAGCAGATAACTAACATTTCTTTATTTTTATAGGATACCAAGACCACCGTGTTCTAATGTTAACAAAGACTATATGCCTTGGCCGAAACAAGAAAATCAATTTAAATCTACAGAGTACGGGCCAACAAAATACTATTTAACCCAGTCCTAAAAAAGGATAAAAATTGATGGTGTTTATATTATTTATTTTCATCTCGTAGTTGATGTTTAGATATCATAAACAATGTAACGAGTAAACCTAATAAACAATCAAGAACCTCAGCGTTTTATTTTCAAGAATACGAGTATACCTTTATTCATTTGTTGTTCGACTTCGAACATTTTCGATCCGAACTCCTTTCGTGATTTCGATAATCTGTTAGATTGTTATGGAAAGTACCAACACTATTGTACTAAATGACAGCAGATGTCAACGCATACTAGACAATCACTCACACATGCGCAATTCAGTTTTTGGAACGTTTTTAGAGGCGCTTTATCAATCTATTACTTTACATCATTGGCTAAAATTAATTATTTTTTTTAAATATGGTTGCTTAGAACCAAGCAAGTTGCTATTTACTTTTAGGCGTTACCTAGCGGCTCCGCTGCCGTAACCGCAGATATGGTCCCACCGGGCCACGAGACGCACACCGCCGGGCCCCTTCCACGCGCCTTGCAGCCCCTTGTGGCCCCGCAATCCCACATGTTGCCCTTGTGCGGGCTGCAGCGGGTGGGTGTCAAGTCCACCACACTGCCCAGCCTAAGTTCTCTTCGATTCCCGGGGCGGTTCACCCTACCACCGGTACGAAGACCCCTCGCCACGCCAAGGCGAGAACTCATGAGGAGATTCCATTCCCTTCCTTTGGCGACACGTCTAGTGTGTAGTGTCGCTAGCGCAACTTAAACTCAGAATTATCTTGTACCTTCTTCGATTTTTTTTTTTTTTAAAAAGTATTTTGACTGACAATTTTTGTTGTGCTGACACTGACAGTGACAGCCGACAGCTGTGCAGACTGCAGATGACAAGTGTTGTAAATTGATTGGAAATACTTCGTTTGTGAAAAAAACGCTTCACTAAATTATCACAAGTTGGCACAAAAATCAGTAGTTTAAGGTAATTTCAGAGTCCATCAGTTAGATTATTTTACAGTATAATCGATATCGCAGTCGTCATGTACTAATAAATGTTAAATCCTATGTTAAAAGCAGAAAAACATGGGACGCCGCAAATCGAAAAGAAAGCCTCCGGCAAAACGAAAAGCTATTGAGCCACTAGACCAGCAATTTAACTGCCCATTTTGTAATCACGAGAAATCCTGCGAGGTGAAAATGTATGTATTTATGTGACTCGTCTTTTTATGAATAGATCAAAATCCACCATCCCTTTTTACTAATTTGCTAACTGTTCTTGCTCTTGTTTCTAGGGATCGAGCGCGAAATACTGCTAGGATACAATGTCGGGTGTGTTTAGAAGATTTCCAAACAACAACTAATGTTTTGTCGGAGCCTATAGATGTTTATAATGACTGGGTGGATGCTTGTGAAAGCGCTAACTAGCTTAAGACATTATTATTTAAGTTTTATAATACAAAGATACTGTAAAATCATTCTTTTAAATATCAAATACAAAACATGAAATGGACTTTTGTACTTCTCATTAGAATGAATAGCTGCCCCTGTCTTCTTCCGTCTGTCATGCACTAGGTATCTTTGTCTTACGGGTTTTGTATTAGATGTTACTTGCTGCTGTTGCTTGCTGAGGAATAGTGACCATCAAACTATTTTCCCTTTACCAATTGGTTATAAAGCAAGCTTCAATTTATTTCAATAATAAATAAGGCCTCCTGGTCGATTCCGACCACAGCGGCTAATCTCAATGAGATTAACCAAGTACGCAGGAGATATTACAGTGCTCAAGTGTGCGCGCAATACACAGGTGCACTCCCTATTCCATCACCTTTCTATGACCCGATGGGACGACAGTTCGACACGACCGGAGAAAGGTGAGGCGCAGGACCGACTTTTTACATGCCCATCCGATAGCATGGATCATCTTACTTTTCGGACTCGAGGTGATCGGCCTCCACTGTCCTAACCAACTCGAAACAACAACACAAACATAACATGTCGTTGGTTCGCGCGGGATTCGAACCCACAACCTCCGGGTTGAGAGCCCAACGCTCTAACCGTTACACCACGGAGGCAGTGGTGATTTCAATACTCAGTGTTTTATTGCATTCACTCATATTAAAAAGATAGTATTTCACATAGGTAGTTCAGATTATGGGCTGTAACGTTTTAATAGGAGGAAGGAATAGTGAAATGATTATAAAATATAGATCTTAGAAGTATTTCAATTAGTAGCATTAAGATAAGATAAGAAACACTTTATTGCACACAAACACAACAGAGAAATTAACACAGAAGAAAACATTTAAGAGACAATGTACAATTTAGGCGGTCTTATTGCTAAAAGCAATCTCTTCCAGCATTCAAGTAATCTATGATTTAACTAAAAACAATTGAAATAAAAAAAACAATAGGGTCTACTTATTAACTATAAGCTGTGGACCAATCTAAATATGGGTGAATGGGGAAATAAACAAGCATAAAACTACTTTCTCACTCAGGTGGTCAACAATTCTTTTTAGTTTTTGTTGGATCATTCATAAGTTCCAAGTCTTTGTAGGTATTCAATTCAATCGTAACTCTTTCCACACTATAGAAATGGAAATGCTGCTTTTTGACCCTGCCCAGATGGCGCGTTTCACGGCCGACTGAAAAGGAACAAGATATCTCGCACTTATTATACTGGCTCGTGATCTGGATAAGCCCTTGAGCGTCCACGCACACGGGCCACACACCACAGCCACAAAACGCTACCATGAGCATAATTCCTACTTTGTTTGTGTTTGATGCCACTGGCATCAACAGTGCGCGGCGAGTCAATATAAAATGTATGAAAACTGCAGGAACCAGGTGGGGTCCCGCCATCTTGCTTGGCATTCACGGCCTTTGTTGCTGTGGCATGTGGCCCGTGTGCAGGGACTTTTCTCTATGTAGCTACTTTGCAAAGATATCCCAGCCAGTACACATTTAGAAACTCCTAACTGTCATCCCAGCTCTAAAGGCAATTGGAAAGCTACAGCCTTGTGATAGTTGGGTAAAATGAGGATAATGATGTAAAAAAAATATATTTTTTGATCTTGTGCAATGTATTTATATCATTTGGACTTGTGTCGAAGTTTGAGAGACTTAGTATACTACCCCCATTCTTGAAGAGCTCAACACACATTTAATATGGACTGTGTCTCAGGCGGTGCCCCTGCTGTTTGATTTATCATTCCCTATGAAGACCTTATACATACAGAAACTTCTTTGCATTAATTTAGCTATCCCTTTCACTGCTTCGAATTCCCATTTCCCCTTTAAAGATCACTATTCTAGAAGGAAGCTTTAATCATAAGTAAACAAATATGTGCTGATATATCACTTTATTTCCCAACATTATTCAAATCACATAGACATTAGTAGAGACTCTCAAGCATCTCTATTTGTGTTTTCTTGATGAGTTTATAAATTAACAAATTATAATAAATGTACCTTTTGTTTTGATTGATCAATTTTAAGGAAATTAAAAAATGATATGATTTCTTTAAATAAACTCAACTAATGACTATGTCACTCCACCTTAACAATTCCACAAATTCAATTCAATGCATTCAACAGACAAAACACTTTAATGTATAATTTTATTGTTTTAGTTTTAACACTCAAGCACTACGTCTCTAATTCAAGACTCAAAGCTTACATAGTCTGATTAAAGTTAATATTTCGATAACCTTCAACATTGGCATATAACAAATTAGTTGGCGAATGTACGAAAACATGGAATGTAATACTAGGTTGACAACAGCAACTAAATTACAAGGTAACAATAAACATAGCTTTAAGTACATTGTAACAATTCTGGAAATACACGATTGTAAATTAATAAACTGGTACTTAACAATTAAATTATTAGATTCCTTTATTTCAGACGCAGTTTTTATGCCGCACATGCAAATTATCTTCGTTCTTATGAAAATTATGCTTATTTAGGTACTCTATTAGTGCTCCACCCTACTAGTGCTATTTAACATTATGAGTAAATTATATTCAACATTCTTTTTAAATGCATATCCATTACTGCTCTTACATAATTGACTGTGACTTACAAGAGGTGCATTATAAATACCTAAAGCTTAAAATATTAAAAATCACTTCAACTTGTACTCAAGGCTGATCATTGTAATGCATCAAGTCACAATAAAAGCTTCGTAAAGGTTCTACCTCTATAACAACAATATTTTAAAAGTTTAAATACTAGTTTAGTATAATATTGACAACATTCGCTTATAAATTAGCTAGTCATTTTAGTACATAATAAACAATGATCAAAATATTCCTATAATAATTAATTATCCAATATAATCAACAGCATCAAGCTGCATCAAACATTTTAAATAACAAATTAAAATAAATAAAATAACTCTATAAAAAATATAATACATCATAGAGAATTGAGCTATTGCCTAGACTTACAACCCTGGGATTTCTGTAACCATGTCATAGTTCATGCAGATGCATACTGAACCTCGTATCTCCTATAGAATTGCGTAAAGACTACATATATTATTTACATAAAATACTAATAGATTTGTTGCTAGAAACGGATGTGAGGTCACAAAGGGACATGACATGGTTACGAGAGCCGCATACCACCAAGCCCCCTCTGTGCACAAGCTGTGTCTCTGTGTAGGAACGAATAGTGTAGGATAGCTCGCTACATCCAAACAAGGAAACTGCATATAACAAAGTCTCACGTTTATATAGTAACATCTGAGGGCCAAGTGAGAGCTTTTATAAATCACGCATCGTTTGAGTGAAGGGGGAATTTGCACGACAGTCGCCGTGGCGCCTCTAGTGGCAGGTTTGCGTAACCTTTTGAATAAAACGATAGTGTATGATATGAATATAATCATACAAATCCGTATCCAGTAAATTCCCACTAGGTCCTCTGAAGTGTCTGTCTAAAGTTAAACAATGTGACCGTAAACATAACATCACACGTCATTAACTGACTATCATACAATTGGCAGAAACATGCATTAAGCTAAGTACAATGTTAAACATAGAAGCGTATAATATTATTATTGCATATAAGATTTAAAAAGAGTTGTTCAGAATTTTCCCATATCTATAAAAGAGTCGTACTGCAAGTCGGAACTATCCAAAGTATGTTCTTCGGGTGTGATGGATTCGAGGAATGTGGGGTGAGGGGTGTCGCCGTCACAGACAGCTGTGTCGTCTGAGCTGTCGCTATTACTATCGATGTACTCATAAAGCCTGCTTGCACTCGGCGCACTGAACCTGCACTCGCTGATCTCGTAAGTCGACAACGCTGCGTCATCGACTGCAATTGCGTCGACCGATTGGGACAGCATAGCGTCCTCGTACGCTAAAATCGGGACTGTCTCCAAATGAGACGAGCTCGCGTCTTCTGTGAAACGACCAGAGTCGACTATCTCTGACACGTTCAGCGAAAGCGACACGTCATCTATCGTCTCTGTCTGTGCTTGAGTGCTATCCTCGCGATAACTCGGCTGGGAAATCTTAGCTTCCGCTACCTCATCGCTAGGATTATCCCGCGGCAACGAAACCGAGTTATCCTCCGATAAATCGCCCTCCGCGTTAAGCGTGATAGATGTATCACAATCTCTCTCGACTTGCAAATGTTCCAAATCATCCACGCATTTGGTGGAATCGTCACTGTCTGATATGATGAGTTCGATGCTTTTATCTAGAAGGCCTGTGTCGGTGCAAGTGGACAATTCGTCCTCGAATACTATTTCGACGCTGCGAATTCTCATGAGTGGCATTTTCGCGAAGGAGATTTCGTTCCCGCGCGCGGTCATGCCTTTTTTGTGATGGCTGTTTTCTCTGAATGATTCTGAGCATTCGCTGACTTCGTCGTAGTCTATTTCGTAGCTTCTCAAGTCGGAAGCGCAAGGTGATGACTCGGTAGCTTTAACGTTGTTCCTGGGTGAGTTGTGTGCGGTGTGATCCGGTGTGGGCGAGAGTGTGGTATGCGCATGTAATCCCTAAGGTTGCAATGATTCTTATTGTACACTAGTGCCGAGATCGAGACATCCCTCCTCCTGCATTTTGGTGAGGAACTTGAACACCCGAGAGTCTTCGTCAGTCTGTTTGACCATGTCGATGAGGGCTAACAGCTTCTTGATGCCGATGAAGATTCTGAAAATAAGGAAATCTGTCAGCTAATTTCCCGTCCATCGTTACAGAATACTAAGCCATAAATTTGGAAGATGCAGAGAAGAAAAATAATCAATATTTTCTAGGTTAAAGAAGAACAAGTAATCATAAAATTTCTGAGCCCTTAATTCTAGAATATAATCCAGTGCCGGATTAAACCAGCGCAGGACCCGTAGCAAGTTCGGTCGGGAAGCCCTTCTTGGTTGAGATTATACGCATCTGTCCTAAAACGAGCCATCGAATCGATTGTCTGCGTTCATTACCACATATATGTTAATAAATTTTGGCGCATATCTATTCACCATAAGTGTCAAACATAACGTAAGCATTCAAATTTTTGTTACTGAAAGTCATTCACAATCATTGTGCAGCGCCTAGAAGTTTTTCTCCAAATAATTGGACCAGGCAGGAGTATAGGGCTGGGTGCGCGGGGCTCTTGGCGTGAGCTCGTAGAATTAACTTTTGCTTCTAGACTAATCCGACACAGATGTTAGCTGTACAGGAGTATAAAACAAAGCGAGACGTTTTGAAATTCAGCAATCAATGGCCGTGCATGTTTACGTACTTGGCCCCCCGCATTTCGTGGTGTATCTTGGCGAGGTCGCGGCTCGAGAAGGCGCGAGATCGCTGACGGCTTCTCCAAGTCTTCCAACACTTGCCTACCACATCTAGTCCTGTATGTATATGGCGGAGTGATGTGGCCAGTACGCCCCGAACCCCGGTCCTTGTGTCCATAATTATAGTGGAATTTCAAAAACATTTCAACATCTTCTCAATATTCTTAGTAATTGAAATCGGACAAGTCATAAAAAAAATATCGGTATAGGTTATGACGCAACGTCTGTGTCGCGACTCTCTGATGTAGGTCAAAAAGGGTAACACCAGAGTTGATCTGAACGAAGATGTGTTTTAAGCTACCAATCACATAGGCACCTGTATTTTAAAACCTGTAAAGTGGCCAAGTGGAAATAACAAGTGGATCTACTCTCGTTCGTATCGTCCTAGAAGCGTCGCAAAACGGCGAACTTTTTTAAGGGGGGGGGGGGGTCGCTGACCGCCTAGAAAATTCAGATTTCGTAGCTCTTCGCGCCCTGAGGTGAGGGGGGGTCGGGGTTCTTCTAAATCTAAAACAGTCACGAAAACGAGGTAACTTCAGGTTTTTTTTTATCGAGCAAAGTTTTTCCAATCGTGTTTTGGAAACAGTCATCCCATCACACATACGTTCTGTAATACATATTAGAAATTTCAGTGCGAAAAACATTCAATATTTTCAATTATAGCTCATAGATGACAGTCCATTTTGCCGTTTTCACCTACTAAGGGCCCTTAAAACCCAGGCCCGAGACCGAGCTCCTAATATACGACCAAAGGCCGAACTCCTCGTCGGGGGTTTCGTCCATACGGAGCGTCCATTATTGACCTTCAAGTACTAAACTTCGCGAAGACGTAGGCTGAGCGCCCACATTGAAGAGACCTCCATACAAGCTACTGCGAGGCTGAAGGATAGGCCGGCGGCCAGAATCTAGTTAATATAATTTAGAGATAGCTATAGATTTTGGAGGTGCCCGTGTGGTGGAGGTGCGCTGTTGTGACAGTGATCGGCGACGATCGCTGTTGTAAAGCAACACACGCCGGGTCGAAAATGGGATGGGTGACCATTCCGACCGAAATTTAGTGATGTGTATTTCGGGCATCTCCGTGTTTCGGAAGGCACGTTAAGCGTTTGGTCCCGGTTGAAGTCGCTAGATGTCAGCCCTAAGGCCTCTGACTAGGGTAGTCAGAGGCCTTAGGGCTTGATAACATAAGACATTAGGTAGGATTGCTCACTAACCTTACACCCCTCCAACAATCCGCACTGAGCCCGCGTGTTGGAGTAAAGCTCGTTCCACCTGATAGTTGAGGTGAGGCCTGTGCCCAGCTGTGGGACGTATATAGGCCGATTATATGTGTGTATTGAGTGTACGTACTTGGCGCCGCGCATGTCGCTCTGTATCTTGGCGAGGTCGCGGCGGGTGAAGGCGTCCGACTGCTCCAGCACGGCCAGCACGTGCTCCGGCGTCGACAGGTTGGGCACGTGCAGCACTCCCGTGAACGCTGATAGCATCTCCATGTCCTCCAACACTTGTCTGGGGGAAATAATACAACATTTTTTATAGTACCTGCTCGTCATTGGCACATTATGTATCATGCTAGCCAGGACATAATGTTGACTGAATAATATTCTTAATTTTTCATATGACCACCATCACAGACTAAAGCTCGTAGCACACTTTGCAAGCAAGGCAACTACACGGTTCCGACCCAGCAATTAGCTTGCCAGTCAAATTTGAACTGTAAGTTAAGGACGCGAGCTGCGAGGTATAGAAGCGGCGATCGCAATGACAGCTCGCCGTTGGCAAAATGTCACACACAACTTCAAGGTCAAATTCGACTGTAGCCATTCGATGATTGCTGGGTCGGAGCCGTGAAGTTGCCGTGCTTACCTAGTGAAGTGAGCTACGACCTTATGAAGGCAACAAACTTTCATAATTCTACGTTGCATACGGTCAAGGGGAAGATAACGACATAGGGGCGGTCCAGCCCAGAGAAGGCAACAGTACTGCCATCCTGGGCACAAGTATGGCCCAATTTGTGCTTTCTAAAGTCGAAAGAGCCTTATTCGATCGATTCTTATTCGAAGTTTTTTTTTTCAAATCTAAGTAGGTAGGTATGCAGCATGAATTTCTTTGTTATGTCTTTTTCTATAACGAGCATAGTTTAGAATTTGGTCTACAAAGCTCAATTGGGAATTTCACCCTGTATCAGACTAAAATTATAAATGCGAAAGTTTGTATGTATGGATGTGCCGTGTTAGGTACTCACGTAAAATATAATGAATGGATTTTATTTAAACTTTACAATAATATAGCTTCAACATCTGAAGTGGACACAGGCTACAATTCGTAAAATACATTCTCAAACCATCGCAAACCAGAAGGTCAAATCTCGCCTTTGACCTAGAGTTCATACGGCCTTCACCGAATGGCATGAACTTCCGACTTGAACTTTCGTCCTTCCGCGCCCTTAAACGGCCTCCTATCGAGGTCGACCTCGGCTGAGGTCGGAGGGACAAGGACGCGTCGAGCGGGACGGAGCGATGTGACGTCACAAAACCCTGTACTCAGACTCCCGGGCGGCCTTACGAGCAAGCTTGGTTGCAGGTTCAAGGATGGTGGAAGTACAGTTGTTCAAAGTTCTATTCGATGCATAGTTGTAGCGATGAGTTGATGGGCAACAGGATGTTGATAATTAAAAGCACCAATTATTACTTTATGTACATCCGAAAGAGAGCACATCATACAATGTTGCCAGTAAAAACTGCACATACCATATCGATGTAGCTTTTTTGGTCTTTTGGTATTAAAAATTATTTGCTTAGAATCGGGTTCAATCGGTCTGTTAGCACATCGCCAGTCGCTACTGAAGAATATAAACGTAACTCACTTTTGCGGTAGTGTGCGGCAAATCAAGGTTAACATACGATTTTAAGTAGCATTTTTCTTAAGGTACTAGCTGTGTACAGTTGACCTTTCTTACTGTCTTCTATGCCTAACGACCTATTTAGTTTGATTGATGGGAAGTCGGCTACTACTCCAAAGTTCGCGGTTTCGATCCCCGCACAGTACAAACATTTGTGTGCATGAACATGTCTGTTTGTATTAGTCTGGGTGTTTCCTATATTTATTAAGTATGTATTAAATATTAAGTATGTTTATCCGTTGTCTAGTATCCTATAAAAACGGGCTTAGTTCATCTTGAGGCTAGATGGCGCTGGATGGGATAATGTCCAGGGATATTTATTTATTTATAGATACGTACCGGCGACTGCTAGTGCACAGAATGAGCAGTTTCCTGCCCTTCGGCGGCTGTTTCTTGAGCAACACGAGCAAGGCTTGCAGGGTCAAGTTGGAGTAGCGCGGTCCGATGGGACCGTAGTCCAGCAAACGCTCGATGTTGTCCACCAGGATGCAGGATAGGGTGGAACGGTAGGCGTCGTCGAAGTACTGGGGAGGTAAGGTATTATTGAGAAATAAGAACAACATGAGTACAAAATATTATTTGGATTGTATGAAGCAAAACAGCATCGTTGTGAACGCGATTCAGCAACAATGAAATTGAAACAATATTTTGATACGATGAAAACTTAATATTTTCAGCATTAAGAGCTCAAAAATTAATGCATATTTGCGAATAACTTTAAGACAAAAGACGTTTAGTTTAATAGGATTTAATTTAAAAAAATCAAAGACGATTACGTTTGCGTTATAAAATTCGATTTAGGTTGTGGTCCAAGTGAAAAATTGGAGCGTTTTCAAGTTTTCAACACAACACTGACCTATAATTCCATTCAGTACTATACATACTGTAATTAGTTATTACATGTACAGACAACTTTAGAGATAAAACCCATCGCAGTACTACTGACGCTACTGAGGTAGGTCACTTATCTCTGAAGGCGTCTGTACATATTGGTTACCGCAAAACGAAGATTACGTGTGTTATGTGTGTGTGTGTATTATTGATATGTATGTATATTTTTGTAGTAACTTAATTACTTATGTATCTGCAGTGTTATCTTCTGACCTTATTTCAATTATTTTATTTTATTTCCTCTACTATTTTAGCTCACCCACATTTATTTTATTTTATTCACTTACGATCCTCTACCTGAAGGTTGTCTGGAAGAGATCGCTCTCTAGCGATAAGACCGCCTAAATTGTACATTGTTCTCATTGTTGTTGTGTTATTTGCTTGAAATGTAATGTTTTTGTACAATAAAGAATATCTATCTATCTATCTATGTGAGTGAAGTAAAAGCTGTTACCTTCCTGATCTGCAAGCACTTGGAGGCCTCGCTGTATCCGATCATGTCCTCGGGTGAGCACACCTTCACGAAGGGGAAGTCTGACAGCTTGGCTAGTTCCGCCGCCAGGGCTGTCTTGCCGCTGTTGGGCGGGCCCTCCAGCAACACTGATACCAAGCCTGGATCAAACGTTATATTTATTTATTGGATCGTACACAACCGTAGGTAGGTGCACGAAAAATAATAACAGTAACGAAAACTGACTGCAATTTACACCCAGTAAAGTGTAGTTATTAAGTGAGGTGGAGTGGGTGCCCGTGGCGCAGTTGTGACAGTGATCGGCGACGATTGCTGTTGTAAAGTAACACACGCCGGGTCGGAAATGGGATGGGTGACCACCCCGACCAAAATTTAGTGATGTGATGATGCATCTCCGTGCTACGGAAGGCACGTTAAGCAGTTGGTCCCGGCTGACGTCGTTAGATGTCAGTCGTTAAGCATAGTCAAAGACCTTAGGGCGGCTTGATAACATCTGACATTAAGGTTGCTCAATAACCTTACACCCCTCCAACAATACGCACTGAGCCCGCGTGTTGGAGTATGGCACAATCCACCTCATAGTTGAGGTGAGGCCTGTGCCCAGCAGTGGGACGTATATAGACCGTTGATGTACACAATATGACAATTACAATTCAAATCATTTAGGAGAACAAAAGTACAGGTGAGCTTATTTTTAAAAAGAGATCCCAGCAGACCACCACAGTTGTAGAACCAACTACCGTGAGGGGAGTTTCAGACCATTGTTATTGCGCGTTTTAGCCATACAAGCAACTTGTACAAGGGTTGACGTGTTTGTAAGCTCTTATTCTTATGTTCGGCGGAGACATAAGCAAAAAATCTAAAACCATGTTTTCGATCCAGCAGTTCTCGACTTGTAAATATAGATTATAAAAATACGCTTAACGTAAACTTGTATTTTTTTGAGCTACCGACTCAATCAAAATAAAAGTCCATACCGCTAGCTTCAGTGGCCCGAGCCTGCTGTATGTAGAGCTGCCCCAGTTGATGACTCCACGGCTCAAAGACAGTGCTCCAAGGCTTCGGCTGCCGTACCAAACGCCTAGAATGTTCTTTAGTTGCTTTTGTTAGATCATACCGCTAGCTTCAGCCGCCGTACCAAACGCCTAGAATGTTCTTTAGTTGCTTTTGTTAGATCATACCGCTAGCTTCAGTGGCCCTAGCCTGCTGGATGTAGACAGGAAGTGCTCCAAGGCTTCGGCTGCCGTACCAAACGCCTAGAATGTTCTTTAGTTGCTTTTGTTAGATCATACCGCTAGCTTCAGTGGCCCGAGCCTGCTGTATGTAGAGCTGCCCCAGTTGATGACTCCACGGCTCAAAGACAGTGCTCCAAGGCTTCGGCTGCCGTACCAAACGCCTAGAATGTTCTTTAGTTGCTTTTGTTAGATCATACCGCTAGCTTCAGCCGCCGTACCAAACGCCTAGAATGTTCTTTAGTTGCTTTTGTTAGATCATACCGCTAGCTTCAGTGGCCCGAGCCTGCTGTATGTAGAGCTGCCCCAGTTGATGACTCCACGGCTCAAAGACAGTGCTCCAAGGCTTCGGCTGCCGTACCAAACGCCTAGAATGTTCTTTAGTTGCTTTTGTTAGATCATACCGCTAGCTTCAGCCGCCGTACCAAACGCCTAGAATGTTCTTTAGTTGCTTTTGTTAGATCATACCGCTAGCTTCAGTGGCCCGAGCCTGCTGTATGTAGAGCTGCCCCAGTTGATGACTCCACGGCTCAAAGACAGTGCTCCAAGGCTTCGGCTGCCGTACCAAACGCCTAGAATGTTCTCTAGTTGCTTTTGTTAGATCATACCGCTAGCTTCAGTGGCCCTAGCCTGCTGGATGTAGAGCTGCCGCAGTTGATGACTCCACGGCTCAAAGACAGTGCTCCAAGGCTTCAGTCGCCGTACCAAACGCCTAGAATGTTCTTTAGTTGCTTATGTTAGATCATACCGCTAGCTTCAGTGGCCCTAGCCTGCTGGATGTAGAGCTGCCGCAGTTGATGACTCCACGGCTCAAAGACAGTGCTCCAAGGCTTCAGTCGCCGTACCAAACGCCTAGAATGTTCTTTAGTTGCTTATGTTAGATCATACCGCTAGCTTCAGTGGCCCTAGCCTGCTGGATGTAGAGCTGCCGCAGTTGATGACTCCACGGCTCAAAGACAGTGCTCCAAGGCTTCAGTCGCCGTACCGAACGCCTAGAATGTTCTCTAGTTGCTTTTGTTAGATCATACCGCTAGCTTCAGTGGCCCTAGCCTGCTGGATGTACAGCTGGCCGTCCTCCAGCAGCGACGACACCGGGCTGCCCCAGTTGATGACGCCACGCGACAGGAAGTGCTCCAAGGCTTCAGCTGCCGTACCGAAGGCCTGGAAATGTTCTTTAGTTGCTTATTTGTTCTTTGAAACTTTGAGAAGATCAGTACAGAGGAATAATAAGAAGCCTCGAGCCGTCGTCCCAAATGACGTGAATATTTTTTCAATATTTTAGACAAAGTCTAAGAACACTAAAGCAACACACAAGTTAAGTATGAATCTACGCTCAAGAATTAATCAAAGCTTATATATGATACACTAAATCAAGATTTTGAAATTCAAAAAATCACTTGAATTTTGGCTTTAAACATGACTTGAATCCATTGAGTTTGAATCGCGTTTCGAGTGCCCTTTCGTTAGAAATATATTTTTAGGTTTGCTTCCAGAAATTACTTCCCAGATTTCTCGTGTAGGAAACACCGAGATTGTTTTTATAAGATCTGGTATTCAGTTTTATTTTTTTCCAAATCAGCATCGGGAGATCAATAAACTTTTAAGATTTGACCATCTCAAAGAAAGCAATTGATTGGATCGCAATAATAACTTACCGGTTTGATATCATTCTCGAGCGCGTGCAAGAAATCTGTCCTTTCCACCATCAGCTTCTCCATGGCCTCAGGGTCCACTTCCACCTTGCTAGAAGCCTTGATCAGCCGGTTCATGGCGGTGGACTGGGCCGCGCGAACTAAACCTTCCAACTCGGCGCCCGAGAAGTTCTTTGTGAGGGATGCCAGTTCCTAAAGATGAAAGATAAAAATGTAAGTTTGGTAGAACAACATAGCACTTTGATGCCAACTCCTCATATAAAGCACATCTCTTTAAAAACTGATAATTGTTGCCTTTTGTAATTTGTTGATCAAAAACAATTTAATGCTATGCAAGTAGTGGACTTTTTACTATCTGTTAATTTTTTGATTAAAATCTAAATCGCATTTTGTAGAACCTTCAGTTGTTATTTTTGGACAACCTAATATAGAAACGGAATGGGCGACAGCAAAACTGATGCAAGGATGACTTCCTAGAGAGGATTCATTGCAGATATCAAATTAGGTCCCGCTGATCTAGGAAAAACATTTTGATAGCTGCCAGTGTCATTGGAAATTGCACTTCGATCCAATAGAAATACGACTCATGAGCTGTGGCTTGAGCCTGACAGAACACTTCTCTTCTCAATGAAAATTTCCAATGACACTGGATGCTGTCAAAATGTATTTCTCAGATTAGTTGGACACGAAGTCAGCGGGAGCGGCAGCGGCTATGGGAGTGTACCGCTTCAATGTATAGGTTCACATGGAACGCCGCTGCAACCCCGCTGACTTCGTATCCGTGGCCTTTTCGCTAGAGAACAATTTTTTTAGGCAACCTTCATCCGGATCGTAAGAAAACATAAATAAACCAAAAGTGGGTAAAGTTAAATAGTAAGATGAGAGGAGGAAAAAGTAGACAAACCTTAGTCTGAAAACCAGAAAAAGACATTTGGTCATTTTGGCATCAGGCGGGAATTGAACCCGCATCTTTCGCAAACCGGGCGACTGCACTAACCACTGTGCTACCGAGACCATTAATAGACCGGCCAAAATGACCAAATGTCTTTTTCTGGTTTTCAGATCTTCAGTAAAGATACTGCATGAAAAATGTTAAAACAAACCTTAGAGTCGACATCCTCAGCGATCTTCTTGTACTCCTTCATGCGTTTAGTGTGAATGTTGAGGATCTGCACCCGGCCCTGTTCGTCGGGTAGACCGATCTCCATCTGCACCTCGAGCCTTGTTCAGCTGGTCCACTAACAATTAACTTAAATAATGAAGGAGACAAACCTTAGAGTCGACATCCTCAGCGATCTTCTTGTACTCCTTCATGCGTTTAGTGTGAATGTTGAGGATCTGCACCCGGCCTTGCTCATCAGGTAGACCTATTTCTATCTGCACCTCGAGCCTTGTTCAACTGGTCCACGCCTAACAATTAACATAGATAATAAAGAAGACAAACCTTAGAGTCGACATCCTCAGCGATCTTCTTGTACTCCTTCATGCGTTTAGTGTGAATGTTGAGGATCTGGACCCGGCCTTGCTCGTCGGGTAGACCGATCTCCATCTGCACCTCGAGCCTTGTTCAGCTGGTCCACTAACAATTAACATAAATAATGGAGTAGACAAACCTTAGAGTCGACATCCTCAGCGATCTTCTTGTACTCCTTCATGCGTTTAGTGTGAATGTTGAGGATCTGGACCCGGCCTTGCTCGTCGGGTAGACCGATCTCCATCTGCACCTCGAGCCTTGTTCAGCTGGTCCACTAACAATTAACATAAATAATGGAGTAGACAAACCTTAGAGTCGACATCCTCAGCGATCTTCTTGTACTCCTTCATGCGTTTAGTGTGAATGTTGAGGATCTGCACCCGGCCCTGTTCGTCGGGTAGACCGATCTCCATCTGCACCTCGAGGCGGCCGGGCCGCAGCAGCGCCTCGTCGATCATGTCGCGACGGTTCGTCATGCCGATCACTAGGATGTTGTTGAGCTGGTCCACACCTAACAAATAACATAAATAAATATCAAACCACCCAAACTAAGCAACTAAATGCTTGTGCTATAGGTTACAAGACAACGGATAACATACATACACCATAACCCTTATGACCATAATATCCCTAATGGGTTAGTCAGAGGCATTCTGATTTTGCCGTCATGGCGAACGGAACATTCAATAGCTCACATTTCGGGTGATTTTAAACCAGACGTGGTAAGGGACGAGCCTACCACCGTTATCCGGGTTGCTAGGGTTTTATATCGGTGCTTTCCATCACCGGAAAGTTAGCCGCAAATTGTACAATGAACACAAAGTAGGTGTGTTCCGGCGAGATTTGATCTCGGGACCATCGGGTTCCAAGCCAGTTTTTATACATTTTATGTGCACTCGCCGCAAATGGTTAATGCGGTGGCCGAAACACGCTATAAACTATAGGAATATGCCAGTGGCGGCGTTATGTGTAAAAGGGATCTGATGCACGTCGGTTGTTGTGGTCATGGTGAACGGAGCCTTTGAAGCCCACACTTCGAGTGATGTTCGCCAAGTAATTTGAACCATACGAAGAAAGGTATGTCATGATATATGAGTATCTAAGCAATAATTTTATTTAGGCAAAAAGTTACTAGGACCTACCATCGATCTTGGACAGCAACTGATTGACTACCGTGTCGTGGACTCCGGCGGTGCCTCCCACGGAGCCTCTGGACTTGCAGATGGCGTCGATCTCGTCGAAGATTATGATATGCAAGCCACTGTTGGGGCCGCACTGAAAATAATGGTGTATATCAAGCAAACAGGTATGAAACATCATTATCAACCTTTATGCATTACTGGACGTCGTAGGCCACAGCTTGACGCAGGTCGAGCTGATGCATGTCCTTAAACGAGCCCTTAGTGCTCTATAGCATGATTGATTGATGGAGACGGACAACCCTCATCCCAAAATTGTAATGACGATTAAATCTTTTTTAATATTATCGACCTTACGAAGATTAGATTAAGAAGAGATTTAGAATTTTAGAAGATTAGGTCAATTAAGTTTTAAGTAAATTAATAAAAAGAGAGAGATTAGAGCAAGGAGAATTTGAAAAGTGTAATTTAGAAGCCGCAGGGAAAGGGGACCTAAAAACAAACTTCACGCCGCGCATTATGTGCAATATTCTGATCACTACAGCTTAATGTAATGTGCTTCATAGCTTGATGTACCATTGACTGCACCTGTCTGGTGCAGTCAATGGTACATCAAGCTACGAAGTTCCATTTTTATGCTGCTCTTGCTTAATGACATTATGTATGATAGCAATAGATTAATTTTTCGCTTCTACGATCGTCCATTTACCTTCTTCTCTTCCTCTTCAGCCTCAGCGAACAAACGCCGAATGTTGGCCTCGCTCTCGCCAACATATTTGTCCAAGATTTGCGGGCCGTTGACGATCTTGGGCTCGCGAGCGTTCAACATCTTTCCGATTTGCCTGGCCATCAGAGTCTTACCGGTACCGGGCGGGCCGAACAGCAAGATACCTTTCACGTGCTTGCAACCTACAAAACATTGGAGTCTTAGAAGCTTATTAGAAAAAGCTTTAACAGCTTTTGAGGAGAAATGTATGTTAACCCTTTAAGCATAAGCACTCGGAATATTTCATTCATTTTAAACCTTATTTCATCAGCATAAGGTTTATAGTATGGTGGGTACTATTTTCCCCCTACCTGCTCAAAAGAGTTTTATTATGACTGAAGTTAAAGCATATATTCTTTCCTGAATAGCTGATAAATTAGTAAGGTGTAATATATGCCCAAATACTCAATTTGGTCACAATTTATATGCCGCATTGAATAATTTAAATTGTTTAGTGCAAAGGCTTTTAAAACATTCCAATAAGTTAAATTATGAAAGCTTAGTTGCCAACAAAATCTTTTAAGGTTTCTCAAAACTTGGTCAGGTTTAGTATCTGAATATAATTTACCCAGTTGTTCAACCACTTCCGGTGGGAAGACTCGCGAGGCAAAAGCTCGCCGGAAGATGGCGTTGAACTCTCTGTCCAAACCACCGATGCCCATCTTGCCGAAGTCCCAGTCAGGATTTATGATCGACTGACGAGGTTGCTTCCTGAAAATATATGTATTTATTTCAGCCTCATATGTTCCTAATCAAATAATGAAATCTTTAAATGGTACCTATAAGGTTTTAATTACGCCATTTGAATTAAATTAAAGATGGCAACAAGTTTTCTGCCTCGCCAGGTTGCTGACTGTAGATAATACCTTTGGGCATTAGGTCCGCCCACATGTGGCATATTGGTCGGTTTGTCACGAATAGATGAATTATGAACATAATTATGTCACAGTTCACAATTCATCAAGAATTTAATATCGCCAGATAGATGGTAAATTCAGAGACAAAGATACGATAATTCTTATCAAACAATGGTCAAAACTATGCAACAACAACAAAAAAGTTAAGCTCTACAGAAAAACTTTATAAATCCACTTGCAACCTGTATTCTGGTTATTGTATGAGCCGCGCCTGACCTTAATCTCAAGTCTTTGGAATATTGATGTTAGTTAGTCTAGCGAGTAAGTGCCTATTCAACCGAAGCTCAAAGAGGCCTTTGTTGTAGCATAATACTTAAAAAGAATAGGCAGGAAAATGCATAGTTTTATAATCTTGATCCAATGAGGATGGTTTGAAATCTTTACCCTATTTTAAATAAGGTACAACGAATATAGACATAATAACATTGTTTTGACCAAAAACATACCTAAGCAGGTCGACGTTTTCCCATTATTAATTTGGTCTAAGGTACACTTAATTCTTTTCGCCGAGAAGAGTGATTTCAGGTCAGGTGAAACATACTGTTTTATCAATTTTTTATTGTAGTTCTTGGTTTTCCAGAATTTCTGCAGGTTTATATTTGTAGTAAGGTCATTTTTCCTTGATGAGGTTACCTATATTTGAATGCTAGACTTTGGTGTATTAAGGACGCAACCTTGTTATGTCTATGTTTGATTCGGGCATTGCTTGTACCAGTGATATGTTGTAGCTACATGATCAGTACTAGCATGACATCGTCTGCAGATACCTTGGACCATTTTTCAAGAATAAAAATGAGTGTGGATTATTTAGTAAACACTCATTCCATACAACGCAGTCTAACCCCAAACTAAGCGAAGCTTGTGCTATGGGAACAAACTGACATGTTGATGGAAACAAATGTTAAACTGTGTGGGGATCGAACCCACGACCACTGGTGTACTTAGTCAATTTCTTGACCATCACACCAAATCGGTTGTCAAAAACTCAGTCCCCATTAGCTTGGCTTTGATGGTTGAGCCTAACAGTCACTTACCCCTTAGCCTTCCCGACCAAGTTGAGTGCCGAATTCTCGGCCTTATCGAACTGCACACTCGCGTCGGGCAGCAGGCGGCCCATGCGCACGCGGCGCGGGACCGCGTTCTTGCCCGCCGCCAGAGCTTGGACGTCCACGGCTATGAGATGCGACGGAAATGGGAACTTTATTGCTATCCACTTAAGGTCACCTTTCTAACTGAGGGTGCAGGGTCCTAAGACGCGCCAGAAATGAGCTACTATTTCTTTGCAATGGCGCTTGTAAGAATACGATTTTAGATGTTAGCTGATTGCGACTTTCAGAAGCGAATTTAAATCATTATTTAATCAGTCGACCTGCAAAATGTGTGACGTCACAGAGATCAGCCATGTTTTTTTTTAAATTCTACTCTCTTCTATTTTACGAAACAATAAGACTTATTTTAGAACAATTAAGTTCGCTAATGGCCGTATGGCTGAAACCTGAAGAATTTACTATTTGATGAAAAAAATATTTTGACGATCAACAGTACAGTACAGTAACAGAAGGTACAGGTGCATAAGTAACAGGTGCCTTTGAATAACGATGTTTGAATTTGAAAAACAATCGAAACACAGACTCTTCAATGGTAATACTAAGTTACGTAACATACCTTCCAGGTTTTTCACTATCAGAGACAGCACTTTCTTGTCCTGGAAGGAGAAGGCCAACTGCTGGCCAACCGTGAACACCTGGTTGCCGAACTGGATCAGGAAGTCGCGCGCCATCTGTTCCGAATCGTATGGATCCAAAGAGGTACTGCAAGAAGAAGTATGTGTAAACATGTTTGCATGGAGAGATCGGAATCTTAAGGCCTCAGGGCTTGGTGAGCTATGGAAAGGACTATGTTCAGGGTTCCCCTGAAGAATATATTCCGATTTAGGTCATCCGTCAGAAAAAGGTTAAGTGACGATTTGTGGAGGACTGGCAGAGCCTGGCACAGGGCAGAAAACTGTGGAGCCATTGACTTTACCTCAGCATTGGGAATTAAGTTTGAAGTTGTGGTGTTAAGTCTTTCACCGCCGCCGGTCACTTTAACAATTGAATTCCTATTGTTTGTGACCGGCGTGGCGTTCAACGTGTTAATGCTTTACCCGCCTGTCTTTTAATAATCTTGTGGCAACCCTACAGTGAGCTAAGTATAGCAAAAGTATTACATGCAACCAGTTAATTGCATTACATTCACACTTACGTTTTCTTTAGCATGAAGTCTGCCTCCAAGGTTATACTGCACAGGCAATCTGCTTGCTGCGGCTTGAATATTTTTACATCTATCGGCTGTGAAGAAACAATTATTATGAATAAACAAAGCCTGAAGTTAGTGTTTTGGTACATACCTACTTATCATTTTATATTTTAAGATTAACACTAAAATACGACGATAAACGATGAGTTGTTATAGCATGGAGGCCTTGACGGCTTACTAAAGGTTCATACTGTAGTATAAGATATTAAGCTGGACTCAATTAGAGGGGAATTGAGCCAGAGAAAGTAAGGGTTAGGGAGGACAGTTTGTTCTAGGCCCGTCGGGGGTATCTAAGTTAGACATCTTTGCACCCTTTTGGGGCAAGTTCACCACAAAACAGGGAGGAACGGCGAAGATGCGCTTGTTCCTAGCCCGTAAGCAACACTTGAAACATGAAATCAGGAAATATCCCTTAAATATCTCCTTTCCTAGAGGGTGGCACAGCCTACCTACACCCTAGGTAAAAATAAATGGGTAACCGTACACCCAAACTAAATGCACAAATATCCGCACCAACCACACTAATTATTCGGTTAAAACACTCTGCCGAGGTTCTAAATTGGCAAAGGGAAATTACACATCAAAAATACAAACTCCTAGGCATGACCAGCAAAAGATTTAAACCCGCCGGCCATGACACTACCTCCTTAGTTATTTATTTTTTTCTTTACCGACGCGGCTTCGGAACGCACAGCCTACAGATAATGGTGCGACACACTCGCGCCGAATTAAACTAATTATCCAAATTTTGTAATTATTAATAATTTAATAAATTATGTTTAATGTACGAAGGCAACAGCTAGATGGCGTTATCCGTCAATGAATCGCGCAAGCATTGCGTTTTCTCAATAAATACAGACGGCTGAGGAAGTTGGCGATTGGCACCGCCAGAGTCATGAGTCCTGAGTCTGAGTCGAATCAAGAGACCAATAGACGGTGCTGTTGCTCTGCTGAAAAACGGGCATTACAGTATCCCCCCAACCACGTCAGAATTCACGCAGGGAATTCGCCGGACGCCCTCGTCCGTACCTACAGCCGGAGCAAAAATAAAACTCTTCGAAATATGAAGAAACACTGTTTATACACACCCTATGGATAGGTGTATATCATCAAACATAACCTTAGTTGTTTTTGAAGTTCAAGTTTAAAAAAAAACAAAATCGTAAGCCTTCCGCTAACGACGTACATATACAAGGTATATAAGAACTGTATTCGGTTCCATAGAATTAACACCCACAACACTCATTAAAATCGCAGTCGAATAGCTACCGATGTTAGGTACAATGTAATTTAATAATATGATCATACTCTATTCGAGTTTACTGAATTTAAAAATTAAAGTTACCAAAAAAAATATATAAAATCGGAGACTACAGCTACCGGGGCACGATAAGATACGATACACAGATAATAATATGTACGGGAGTATGCGATACAAGGTGTCAGTGATCAAATACTCCTGTAAATAGTCGCAATTTTAATTGGGGGTGAGCGCGTGTGTAACACAAATTAATAATCAATTTACTTAATATTCGATGCAGAAACGACGGAATGATTCACTGCCACCATAAGCTATAACTAAACACCCATTAACCGATGGTTACATTTGCCATCGGCGAGCGAAATAATCAGCGGTGGCCCCAGTACGATCCAAACAATGGGAACGCAGGAACATCTTGGATGGACAAAAACCATTAAATAGCCAAGCACACGTTTGATGGTGGTCCCAGCGGAGGCTGCCAACCAAGAAGGGGGTATAAAACAGTAGAACACGAAAGTCGTCTCGTAGACAAACGAATGAATTTAGAAAACAAGGGGAAAGAACAAAACTCCCACTTGAACACACGCGAGCACACAGGCAAATGCATACCCCAAAGCACCTTTGCAGAATAATGATAAATAAATAAACAAATTACGGTGGTAATTGGTGCTTTATCCTACAGCCGATTTCTACGGCACGCCAGGAAGAACGGCGGAGTGGGTATTCGGTCGACCGCCACACTCACGGTGAATTGATGTGTCAAAGGTCGTAAAAAAAACAAAGTGTTCCCTTAAAACATTTTCCCTATTCTATACACAACTTAGACTTATTCAAAACCGTACCGAAACCATTATCTTAACAATTATAATTCCACCTTTCATTTTTTTTTTTACAACTCATGACTTATTTCACAGCAGCAATCAAAATTCGGACCGCAACCAGTTTCTTACAAACCATAATTTTACACCAAAAGTGCGTTACTTTGTACTTTTACTTTTTTATTGCAATTTTTTTTTTATTTTTCTTCAACTTATGATTTATTTACAGATATCAAAATCCGGACCGCAACCATTTTCTTACACACTAAAACTTCACTAAAACTTTTATTAGGTACCGTAACCTTGAACGGTACTTTGATTTGTTTTTTTTCCTTCCCTTTTTTTTATGATTCTAATTTATGATTTATTTTATTTTATAGTAAACTTAGTTAAGTCAATTAAAATTCACCATTATGCAATTTGCTTGTTCCAAAATAATAACTAATATTATTAGTAAATTAATAACTTATTTTTATTATTATCTGTGCATTTACCAAAGACAAAACCATCTGTCATTACTTGTCACTTTGACATCAAAATTTTCAACATTTAAACTATTCATACATAAACAAGATTGTACCATGTTCATTGCTTGACAAAATACCAAAAATTTACCAATAATCCACTGATATCTAACTAAAAAGACGCTGCAAAACTGACAGAATACGATTTCAGGAACAAAATAAGCTTTTTCAGGTCAAAATAAGGCCTGACAGAATGGAGTCATCCAGGAATGTTAAAGTGAATTTGTTTACAATTAATTCATATGAAATGGCTTGACTGAAGCTTTGAAATCAAAAAAAATGCAGAAAAGTGACCATCAAGACTACTCAAGCCTTGCATTTGTTGTATTATTTGCCAAAAAACTTGAGGTTATGAAGACAAGTGTCAAATATTTATAAAATTATTGAAATCACAAAAGTCAACGCTGCCAACAACAAAAGGATCACAGGAATTCAATATATTCCAAACATTAGTGCCGAACTGCCATTATTGGACATTACCAAAACCAAAACATGTGTAATTTTCAAGATATTGTAGGAAATAAATATCATTCCAACGCTGAATATTTTTATTTTCTTAACTTTTCTTTGCAGATATTTTACTAAAATCACCAACAATCTCTATTATTTCTATTATTTAACCACTAATGCAGTGTAACCATGCTCAGACAATTGCAAAACTGTAATATACCCTGTCCTACACGCTGAAAACAACAAAATCACAACTTACTTTTCAGAATAACAATGAAGAGATTTTTTGCATAAAATCAATCTTGTCTTGACAAATGCACAGTGCTTGTGTTAGTGAACCTCTTTTTATTACATTTAAAATTGCTTCCTACACTATTCCTGTGGTTTCAAGAAACAAATCACAAAAATCAAAGTAAAATAACCTCCAAACATGCACACTCAGTTTTTTAAATTTAATCTTTTCAAAGTTAATTCACTGTTAAAACTCCAATTATTTAAGCCAATTTGCCCACACAGACCGACAGAATGCTGTATTGTGCATGGTGAAGTACCTTTTCAAAGAAAATTCAACAAGTTAATTCCATGAAGCCGCCAAGTTCATACATTTTTCAAAATTCACATTTTATTCATCAAATATTGTTACTTTTGTTAATTATTTTATTGGTTTGCTGTTTAGAAGCATCAATAACATGAAAACAAACATACTTTAGCACATTTTTACACCAAAACAGAAAAAAAAAAGTTCCCCGACAGTCGACCAACAATATTTTCTGAGCGTTATGGGACCAGAAAATAGGACAATTAAGGACCCCTGAGCCTCCTAAAGTATGTTCGGGCGCCATTGTAGTATAAGATATTAAGCTGGACTCAATTAGAGGGGAATTGAGCCAGAGAAAGTAAGGGTTAGGGAGGACAGTTTGTTCTAGGCCCGTCGGGGGTATCTAAGTTAGACATCTTTGCACCCTTTTGGGGCAAGTTCACCACAAAACAGGGAGGAACGGCGAAGATGCGCTTGTTCCTAGCCCGTAAGCAACACTTGAAACATGAAATCAGGAAATATCCCTTAAATATCTCCTTTCCTAGAGGGTGGCACAGCCTACCTACACCCTAGGTAAAAATAAATGGGTAACCGTACACCCAAACTAAATGCACAAATATCCGCACCAACCACACTAATTATTCGGTTAAAACACTCTGCCGAGGTTCTAAATTGGCAAAGGGAAATTACACATCAAAAATACAAACTCCTAGGCATGACCAGCAAAAGATTTAAACCCGCCGGCCATGACACTACCTCCTTAGTTATTTATTTTTTTCTTTACCGACGCGGCTTCGGAACGCACAGCCTACAGATAATGGTGCGACACACTCGCGCCGAATTAAACTAATTATCCAAATTTTGTAATTATTAATAATTTAATAAATTATGTTTAATGTACGAAGGCAACAGCTAGATGGCGTTATCCGTCAATGAATCGCGCAAGCATTGCGTTTTCTCAATAAATACAGACGGCTGAGGAAGTTGGCGATTGGCACCGCCAGAGTCATGAGTCCTGAGTCTGAGTCGAATCAAGAGACCAATAGACGGTGCTGTTGCTCTGCTGAAAAACGGGCATTACAGTATCCCCCCAACCACGTCAGAATTCACGCAGGGAATTCGCCGGACGCCCTCGTCCGTACCTACAGCCGGAGCAAAAATAAAACTCTTCGAAATATGAAGAAACACTGTTTATACACACCCTATGGATAGGTGTATATCATCAAACATAACCTTAGTTGTTTTTGAAGTTCAAGTTTAAAAAAAAACAAAATCGTAAGCCTTCCGCTAACGACGTACATATACAAGGTATATAAGAACTGTATTCGGTTCCATAGAATTAACACCCACAACACTCATTAAAATCGCAGTCGAATAGCTACCGATGTTAGGTACAATGTAATTTAATAATATGATCATACTCTATTCGAGTTTACTGAATTTAAAAATTAAAGTTACCAAAAAAAATATATAAAATCGGAGACTACAGCTACCGGGGCACGATAAGATACGATACACAGATAATAATATGTACGGGAGTATGCGATACAAGGTGTCAGTGATCAAATACTCCTGTAAATAGTCGCAATTTTAATTGGGGGTGAGCGCGTGTGTAACACAAATTAATAATCAATTTACTTAATATTCGATGCAGAAACGACGGAATGATTCACTGCCACCATAAGCTATAACTAAACACCCATTAACCGATGGTTACATTTGCCATCGGCGAGCGAAATAATCAGCGGTGGCCCCAGTACGATCCAAACAATGGGAACGCAGGAACATCTTGGATGGACAAAAACCATTAAATAGCCAAGCACACGTTTGATGGTGGTCCCAGCGGAGGCTGCCAACCAAGAAGGGGGTATAAAACAGTAGAACACGAAAGTCGTCTCGTAGACAAACGAATGAATTTAGAAAACAAGGGGAAAGAACAAAACTCCCACTTGAACACACGCGAGCACACAGGCAAATGCATACCCCAAAGCACCTTTGCAGAATAATGATAAATAAATAAACAAATTACGGTGGTAATTGGTGCTTTATCCTACAGCCGATTTCTACGGCACGCCAGGAAGAACGGCGGAGTGGGTATTCGGTCGACCGCCACACTCACGGTGAATTGATGTGTCAAAGGTCGTAAAAAAAACAAAGTGTTCCCTTAAAACATTTTCCCTATTCTATACACAACTTAGACTTATTCAAAACCGTACCGAAACCATTATCTTAACAATTATAATTCCACCTTTCATTTTTTTTTTTACAACTCATGACTTATTTCACAGCAGCAATCAAAATTCGGACCGCAACCAGTTTCTTACAAACCATAATTTTACACCAAAAGTGCGTTACTTTGTACTTTTACTTTTTTATTGCAATTTTTTTTTTATTTTTCTTCAACTTATGATTTATTTACAGATATCAAAATCCGGACCGCAACCATTTTCTTACACACTAAAACTTCACTAAAACTTTTATTAGGTACCGTAACCTTGAACGGTACTTTGATTTGTTTTTTTTCCTTCCCTTTTTTTTATGATTCTAATTTATGATTTATTTTATTTTATAGTAAACTTAGTTAAGTCAATTAAAATTCACCATTATGCAATTTGCTTGTTCCAAAATAATAACTAATATTATTAGTAAATTAATAACTTATTTTTATTATTATCTGTGCATTTACCAAAGACAAAACCATCTGTCATTACTTGTCACTTTGACATCAAAATTTTCAACATTTAAACTATTCATACATAAACAAGATTGTACCATGTTCATTGCTTGACAAAATACCAAAAATTTACCAATAATCCACTGATATCTAACTAAAAAGACGCTGCAAAACTGACAGAATACGATTTCAGGAACAAAATAAGCTTTTTCAGGTCAAAATAAGGCCTGACAGAATGGAGTCATCCAGGAATGTTAAAGTGAATTTGTTTACAATTAATTCATATGAAATGGCTTGACTGAAGCTTTGAAATCAAAAAAAATGCAGAAAAGTGACCATCAAGACTACTCAAGCCTTGCATTTGTTGTATTATTTGCCAAAAAACTTGAGGTTATGAAGACAAGTGTCAAATATTTATAAAATTATTGAAATCACAAAAGTCAACGCTGCCAACAACAAAAGGATCACAGGAATTCAATATATTCCAAACATTAGTGCCGAACTGCCATTATTGGACATTACCAAAACCAAAACATGTGTAATTTTCAAGATATTGTAGGAAATAAATATCATTCCAACGCTGAATATTTTTATTTTCTTAACTTTTCTTTGCAGATATTTTACTAAAATCACCAACAATCTCTATTATTTCTATTATTTAACCACTAATGCAGTGTAACCATGCTCAGACAATTGCAAAACTGTAATATACCCTGTCCTACACGCTGAAAACAACAAAATCACAACTTACTTTTCAGAATAACAATGAAGAGATTTTTTGCATAAAATCAATCTTGTCTTGACAAATGCACAGTGCTTGTGTTAGTGAACCTCTTTTTATTACATTTAAAATTGCTTCCTACACTATTCCTGTGGTTTCAAGAAACAAATCACAAAAATCAAAGTAAAATAACCTCCAAACATGCACACTCAGTTTTTTAAATTTAATCTTTTCAAAGTTAATTCACTGTTAAAACTCCAATTATTTAAGCCAATTTGCCCACACAGACCGACAGAATGCTGTATTGTGCATGGTGAAGTACCTTTTCAAAGAAAATTCAACAAGTTAATTCCATGAAGCCGCCAAGTTCATACATTTTTCAAAATTCACATTTTATTCATCAAATATTGTTACTTTTGTTAATTATTTTATTGGTTTGCTGTTTAGAAGCATCAATAACATGAAAACAAACATACTTTAGCACATTTTTACACCAAAACAGAAAAAAAAAAGTTCCCCGACAGTCGACCAACAATATTTTCTGAGCGTTATGGGACCAGAAAATAGGACAATTAAGGACCCCTGAGCCTCCTAAAGTATGTTCGGGCGCCATTGTAGTATAAGATATTAAGCTGGACTCAATTAGAGGGGAATTGAGCCAGAGAAAGTAAGGGTTAGGGAGGACAGTTTGTTCTAGGCCCGTCGGGGGTATCTAAGTTAGACATCTTTGCACCCTTTTGGGGCAAGTTCACCACAAAACAGGGAGGAACGGCGAAGATGCGCTTGTTCCTAGCCCGTAAGCAACACTTGAAACATGAAATCAGGAAATATCCCTTAAATATCTCCTTTCCTAGAGGGTGGCACAGCCTACCTACACCCTAGGTAAAAATAAATGGGTAACCGTACACCCAAACTAAATGCACAAATATCCGCACCAACCACACTAATTATTCGGTTAAAACACTCTGCCGAGGTTCTAAATTGGCAAAGGGAAATTACACATCAAAAATACAAACTCCTAGGCATGACCAGCAAAAGATTTAAACCCGCCGGCCATGACACTACCTCCTTAGTTATTTATTTTTTTCTTTACCGACGCGGCTTCGGAACGCACAGCCTACAGATAATGGTGCGACACACTCGCGCCGAATTAAACTAATTATCCAAATTTTGTAATTATTAATAATTTAATAAATTATGTTTAATGTACGAAGGCAACAGCTAGATGGCGTTATCCGTCAATGAATCGCGCAAGCATTGCGTTTTCTCAATAAATACAGACGGCTGAGGAAGTTGGCGATTGGCACCGCCAGAGTCATGAGTCCTGAGTCTGAGTCGAATCAAGAGACCAATAGACGGTGCTGTTGCTCTGCTGAAAAACGGGCATTACAGTATCCCCCCAACCACGTCAGAATTCACGCAGGGAATTCGCCGGACGCCCTCGTCCGTACCTACAGCCGGAGCAAAAATAAAACTCTTCGAAATATGAAGAAACACTGTTTATACACACCCTATGGATAGGTGTATATCATCAAACATAACCTTAGTTGTTTTTGAAGTTCAAGTTTAAAAAAAAACAAAATCGTAAGCCTTCCGCTAACGACGTACATATACAAGGTATATAAGAACTGTATTCGGTTCCATAGAATTAACACCCACAACACTCATTAAAATCGCAGTCGAATAGCTACCGATGTTAGGTACAATGTAATTTAATAATATGATCATACTCTATTCGAGTTTACTGAATTTAAAAATTAAAGTTACCAAAAAAAATATATAAAATCGGAGACTACAGCTACCGGGGCACGATAAGATACGATACACAGATAATAATATGTACGGGAGTATGCGATACAAGGTGTCAGTGATCAAATACTCCTGTAAATAGTCGCAATTTTAATTGGGGGTGAGCGCGTGTGTAACACAAATTAATAATCAATTTACTTAATATTCGATGCAGAAACGACGGAATGATTCACTGCCACCATAAGCTATAACTAAACACCCATTAACCGATGGTTACATTTGCCATCGGCGAGCGAAATAATCAGCGGTGGCCCCAGTACGATCCAAACAATGGGAACGCAGGAACATCTTGGATGGACAAAAACCATTAAATAGCCAAGCACACGTTTGATGGTGGTCCCAGCGGAGGCTGCCAACCAAGAAGGGGGTATAAAACAGTAGAACACGAAAGTCGTCTCGTAGACAAACGAATGAATTTAGAAAACAAGGGGAAAGAACAAAACTCCCACTTGAACACACGCGAGCACACAGGCAAATGCATACCCCAAAGCACCTTTGCAGAATAATGATAAATAAATAAACAAATTACGGTGGTAATTGGTGCTTTATCCTACAGCCGATTTCTACGGCACGCCAGGAAGAACGGCGGAGTGGGTATTCGGTCGACCGCCACACTCACGGTGAATTGATGTGTCAAAGGTCGTAAAAAAAACAAAGTGTTCCCTTAAAACATTTTCCCTATTCTATACACAACTTAGACTTATTCAAAACCGTACCGAAACCATTATCTTAACAATTATAATTCCACCTTTCATTTTTTTTTTTACAACTCATGACTTATTTCACAGCAGCAATCAAAATTCGGACCGCAACCAGTTTCTTACAAACCATAATTTTACACCAAAAGTGCGTTACTTTGTACTTTTACTTTTTTATTGCAATTTTTTTTTTATTTTTCTTCAACTTATGATTTATTTACAGATATCAAAATCCGGACCGCAACCATTTTCTTACACACTAAAACTTCACTAAAACTTTTATTAGGTACCGTAACCTTGAACGGTACTTTGATTTGTTTTTTTTCCTTCCCTTTTTTTTATGATTCTAATTTATGATTTATTTTATTTTATAGTAAACTTAGTTAAGTCAATTAAAATTCACCATTATGCAATTTGCTTGTTCCAAAATAATAACTAATATTATTAGTAAATTAATAACTTATTTTTATTATTATCTGTGCATTTACCAAAGACAAAACCATCTGTCATTACTTGTCACTTTGACATCAAAATTTTCAACATTTAAACTATTCATACATAAACAAGATTGTACCATGTTCATTGCTTGACAAAATACCAAAAATTTACCAATAATCCACTGATATCTAACTAAAAAGACGCTGCAAAACTGACAGAATACGATTTCAGGAACAAAATAAGCTTTTTCAGGTCAAAATAAGGCCTGACAGAATGGAGTCATCCAGGAATGTTAAAGTGAATTTGTTTACAATTAATTCATATGAAATGGCTTGACTGAAGCTTTGAAATCAAAAAAAATGCAGAAAAGTGACCATCAAGACTACTCAAGCCTTGCATTTGTTGTATTATTTGCCAAAAAACTTGAGGTTATGAAGACAAGTGTCAAATATTTATAAAATTATTGAAATCACAAAAGTCAACGCTGCCAACAACAAAAGGATCACAGGAATTCAATATATTCCAAACATTAGTGCCGAACTGCCATTATTGGACATTACCAAAACCAAAACATGTGTAATTTTCAAGATATTGTAGGAAATAAATATCATTCCAACGCTGAATATTTTTATTTTCTTAACTTTTCTTTGCAGATATTTTACTAAAATCACCAACAATCTCTATTATTTCTATTATTTAACCACTAATGCAGTGTAACCATGCTCAGACAATTGCAAAACTGTAATATACCCTGTCCTACACGCTGAAAACAACAAAATCACAACTTACTTTTCAGAATAACAATGAAGAGATTTTTTGCATAAAATCAATCTTGTCTTGACAAATGCACAGTGCTTGTGTTAGTGAACCTCTTTTTATTACATTTAAAATTGCTTCCTACACTATTCCTGTGGTTTCAAGAAACAAATCACAAAAATCAAAGTAAAATAACCTCCAAACATGCACACTCAGTTTTTTAAATTTAATCTTTTCAAAGTTAATTCACTGTTAAAACTCCAATTATTTAAGCCAATTTGCCCACACAGACCGACAGAATGCTGTATTGTGCATGGTGAAGTACCTTTTCAAAGAAAATTCAACAAGTTAATTCCATGAAGCCGCCAAGTTCATACATTTTTCAAAATTCACATTTTATTCATCAAATATTGTTACTTTTGTTAATTATTTTATTGGTTTGCTGTTTAGAAGCATCAATAACATGAAAACAAACATACTTTAGCACATTTTTACACCAAAACAGAAAAAAAAAAGTTCCCCGACAGTCGACCAACAATATTTTCTGAGCGTTATGGGACCAGAAAATAGGACAATTAAGGACCCCTGAGCCTCCTAAAGTATGTTCGGGCGCCATTGTAGTATAAGATATTAAGCTGGACTCAATTAGAGGGGAATTGAGCCAGAGAAAGTAAGGGTTAGGGAGGACAGTTTGTTCTAGGCCCGTCGGGGGTATCTAAGTTAGACATCTTTGCACCCTTTTGGGGCAAGTTCACCACAAAACAGGGAGGAACGGCGAAGATGCGCTTGTTCCTAGCCCGTAAGCAACACTTGAAACATGAAATCAGGAAATATCCCTTAAATATCTCCTTTCCTAGAGGGTGGCACAGCCTACCTACACCCTAGGTAAAAATAAATGGGTAACCGTACACCCAAACTAAATGCACAAATATCCGCACCAACCACACTAATTATTCGGTTAAAACACTCTGCCGAGGTTCTAAATTGGCAAAGGGAAATTACACATCAAAAATACAAACTCCTAGGCATGACCAGCAAAAGATTTAAACCCGCCGGCCATGACACTACCTCCTTAGTTATTTATTTTTTTCTTTACCGACGCGGCTTCGGAACGCACAGCCTACAGATAATGGTGCGACACACTCGCGCCGAATTAAACTAATTATCCAAATTTTGTAATTATTAATAATTTAATAAATTATGTTTAATGTACGAAGGCAACAGCTAGATGGCGTTATCCGTCAATGAATCGCGCAAGCATTGCGTTTTCTCAATAAATACAGACGGCTGAGGAAGTTGGCGATTGGCACCGCCAGAGTCATGAGTCCTGAGTCTGAGTCGAATCAAGAGACCAATAGACGGTGCTGTTGCTCTGCTGAAAAACGGGCATTACAGTATCCCCCCAACCACGTCAGAATTCACGCAGGGAATTCGCCGGACGCCCTCGTCCGTACCTACAGCCGGAGCAAAAATAAAACTCTTCGAAATATGAAGAAACACTGTTTATACACACCCTATGGATAGGTGTATATCATCAAACATAACCTTAGTTGTTTTTGAAGTTCAAGTTTAAAAAAAAACAAAATCGTAAGCCTTCCGCTAACGACGTACATATACAAGGTATATAAGAACTGTATTCGGTTCCATAGAATTAACACCCACAACACTCATTAAAATCGCAGTCGAATAGCTACCGATGTTAGGTACAATGTAATTTAATAATATGATCATACTCTATTCGAGTTTACTGAATTTAAAAATTAAAGTTACCAAAAAAAATATATAAAATCGGAGACTACAGCTACCGGGGCACGATAAGATACGATACACAGATAATAATATGTACGGGAGTATGCGATACAAGGTGTCAGTGATCAAATACTCCTGTAAATAGTCGCAATTTTAATTGGGGGTGAGCGCGTGTGTAACACAAATTAATAATCAATTTACTTAATATTCGATGCAGAAACGACGGAATGATTCACTGCCACCATAAGCTATAACTAAACACCCATTAACCGATGGTTACATTTGCCATCGGCGAGCGAAATAATCAGCGGTGGCCCCAGTACGATCCAAACAATGGGAACGCAGGAACATCTTGGATGGACAAAAACCATTAAATAGCCAAGCACACGTTTGATGGTGGTCCCAGCGGAGGCTGCCAACCAAGAAGGGGGTATAAAACAGTAGAACACGAAAGTCGTCTCGTAGACAAACGAATGAATTTAGAAAACAAGGGGAAAGAACAAAACTCCCACTTGAACACACGCGAGCACACAGGCAAATGCATACCCCAAAGCACCTTTGCAGAATAATGATAAATAAATAAACAAATTACGGTGGTAATTGGTGCTTTATCCTACAGCCGATTTCTACGGCACGCCAGGAAGAACGGCGGAGTGGGTATTCGGTCGACCGCCACACTCACGGTGAATTGATGTGTCAAAGGTCGTAAAAAAAACAAAGTGTTCCCTTAAAACATTTTCCCTATTCTATACACAACTTAGACTTATTCAAAACCGTACCGAAACCATTATCTTAACAATTATAATTCCACCTTTCATTTTTTTTTTTACAACTCATGACTTATTTCACAGCAGCAATCAAAATTCGGACCGCAACCAGTTTCTTACAAACCATAATTTTACACCAAAAGTGCGTTACTTTGTACTTTTACTTTTTTATTGCAATTTTTTTTTTATTTTTCTTCAACTTATGATTTATTTACAGATATCAAAATCCGGACCGCAACCATTTTCTTACACACTAAAACTTCACTAAAACTTTTATTAGGTACCGTAACCTTGAACGGTACTTTGATTTGTTTTTTTTCCTTCCCTTTTTTTTATGATTCTAATTTATGATTTATTTTATTTTATAGTAAACTTAGTTAAGTCAATTAAAATTCACCATTATGCAATTTGCTTGTTCCAAAATAATAACTAATATTATTAGTAAATTAATAACTTATTTTTATTATTATCTGTGCATTTACCAAAGACAAAACCATCTGTCATTACTTGTCACTTTGACATCAAAATTTTCAACATTTAAACTATTCATACATAAACAAGATTGTACCATGTTCATTGCTTGACAAAATACCAAAAATTTACCAATAATCCACTGATATCTAACTAAAAAGACGCTGCAAAACTGACAGAATACGATTTCAGGAACAAAATAAGCTTTTTCAGGTCAAAATAAGGCCTGACAGAATGGAGTCATCCAGGAATGTTAAAGTGAATTTGTTTACAATTAATTCATATGAAATGGCTTGACTGAAGCTTTGAAATCAAAAAAAATGCAGAAAAGTGACCATCAAGACTACTCAAGCCTTGCATTTGTTGTATTATTTGCCAAAAAACTTGAGGTTATGAAGACAAGTGTCAAATATTTATAAAATTATTGAAATCACAAAAGTCAACGCTGCCAACAACAAAAGGATCACAGGAATTCAATATATTCCAAACATTAGTGCCGAACTGCCATTATTGGACATTACCAAAACCAAAACATGTGTAATTTTCAAGATATTGTAGGAAATAAATATCATTCCAACGCTGAATATTTTTATTTTCTTAACTTTTCTTTGCAGATATTTTACTAAAATCACCAACAATCTCTATTATTTCTATTATTTAACCACTAATGCAGTGTAACCATGCTCAGACAATTGCAAAACTGTAATATACCCTGTCCTACACGCTGAAAACAACAAAATCACAACTTACTTTTCAGAATAACAATGAAGAGATTTTTTGCATAAAATCAATCTTGTCTTGACAAATGCACAGTGCTTGTGTTAGTGAACCTCTTTTTATTACATTTAAAATTGCTTCCTACACTATTCCTGTGGTTTCAAGAAACAAATCACAAAAATCAAAGTAAAATAACCTCCAAACATGCACACTCAGTTTTTTAAATTTAATCTTTTCAAAGTTAATTCACTGTTAAAACTCCAATTATTTAAGCCAATTTGCCCACACAGACCGACAGAATGCTGTATTGTGCATGGTGAAGTACCTTTTCAAAGAAAATTCAACAAGTTAATTCCATGAAGCCGCCAAGTTCATACATTTTTCAAAATTCACATTTTATTCATCAAATATTGTTACTTTTGTTAATTATTTTATTGGTTTGCTGTTTAGAAGCATCAATAACATGAAAACAAACATACTTTAGCACATTTTTACACCAAAACAGAAAAAAAAAAGTTCCCCGACAGTCGACCAACAATATTTTCTGAGCGTTATGGGACCAGAAAATAGGACAATTAAGGACCCCTGAGCCTCCTAAAGTATGTTCGGGCGCCATTGTAGTATAAGATATTAAGCTGGACTCAATTAGAGGGGAATTGAGCCAGAGAAAGTAAGGGTTAGGGAGGACAGTTTGTTCTAGGCCCGTCGGGGGTATCTAAGTTAGACATCTTTGCACCCTTTTGGGGCAAGTTCACCACAAAACAGGGAGGAACGGCGAAGATGCGCTTGTTCCTAGCCCGTAAGCAACACTTGAAACATGAAATCAGGAAATATCCCTTAAATATCTCCTTTCCTAGAGGGTGGCACAGCCTACCTACACCCTAGGTAAAAATAAATGGGTAACCGTACACCCAAACTAAATGCACAAATATCCGCACCAACCACACTAATTATTCGGTTAAAACACTCTGCCGAGGTTCTAAATTGGCAAAGGGAAATTACACATCAAAAATACAAACTCCTAGGCATGACCAGCAAAAGATTTAAACCCGCCGGCCATGACACTACCTCCTTAGTTATTTATTTTTTTCTTTACCGACGCGGCTTCGGAACGCACAGCCTACAGATAATGGTGCGACACACTCGCGCCGAATTAAACTAATTATCCAAATTTTGTAATTATTAATAATTTAATAAATTATGTTTAATGTACGAAGGCAACAGCTAGATGGCGTTATCCGTCAATGAATCGCGCAAGCATTGCGTTTTCTCAATAAATACAGACGGCTGAGGAAGTTGGCGATTGGCACCGCCAGAGTCATGAGTCCTGAGTCTGAGTCGAATCAAGAGACCAATAGACGGTGCTGTTGCTCTGCTGAAAAACGGGCATTACAGTATCCCCCCAACCACGTCAGAATTCACGCAGGGAATTCGCCGGACGCCCTCGTCCGTACCTACAGCCGGAGCAAAAATAAAACTCTTCGAAATATGAAGAAACACTGTTTATACACACCCTATGGATAGGTGTATATCATCAAACATAACCTTAGTTGTTTTTGAAGTTCAAGTTTAAAAAAAAACAAAATCGTAAGCCTTCCGCTAACGACGTACATATACAAGGTATATAAGAACTGTATTCGGTTCCATAGAATTAACACCCACAACACTCATTAAAATCGCAGTCGAATAGCTACCGATGTTAGGTACAATGTAATTTAATAATATGATCATACTCTATTCGAGTTTACTGAATTTAAAAATTAAAGTTACCAAAAAAAATATATAAAATCGGAGACTACAGCTACCGGGGCACGATAAGATACGATACACAGATAATAATATGTACGGGAGTATGCGATACAAGGTGTCAGTGATCAAATACTCCTGTAAATAGTCGCAATTTTAATTGGGGGTGAGCGCGTGTGTAACACAAATTAATAATCAATTTACTTAATATTCGATGCAGAAACGACGGAATGATTCACTGCCACCATAAGCTATAACTAAACACCCATTAACCGATGGTTACATTTGCCATCGGCGAGCGAAATAATCAGCGGTGGCCCCAGTACGATCCAAACAATGGGAACGCAGGAACATCTTGGATGGACAAAAACCATTAAATAGCCAAGCACACGTTTGATGGTGGTCCCAGCGGAGGCTGCCAACCAAGAAGGGGGTATAAAACAGTAGAACACGAAAGTCGTCTCGTAGACAAACGAATGAATTTAGAAAACAAGGGGAAAGAACAAAACTCCCACTTGAACACACGCGAGCACACAGGCAAATGCATACCCCAAAGCACCTTTGCAGAATAATGATAAATAAATAAACAAATTACGGTGGTAATTGGTGCTTTATCCTACAGCCGATTTCTACGGCACGCCAGGAAGAACGGCGGAGTGGGTATTCGGTCGACCGCCACACTCACGGTGAATTGATGTGTCAAAGGTCGTAAAAAAAACAAAGTGTTCCCTTAAAACATTTTCCCTATTCTATACACAACTTAGACTTATTCAAAACCGTACCGAAACCATTATCTTAACAATTATAATTCCACCTTTCATTTTTTTTTTTACAACTCATGACTTATTTCACAGCAGCAATCAAAATTCGGACCGCAACCAGTTTCTTACAAACCATAATTTTACACCAAAAGTGCGTTACTTTGTACTTTTACTTTTTTATTGCAATTTTTTTTTTATTTTTCTTCAACTTATGATTTATTTACAGATATCAAAATCCGGACCGCAACCATTTTCTTACACACTAAAACTTCACTAAAACTTTTATTAGGTACCGTAACCTTGAACGGTACTTTGATTTGTTTTTTTTCCTTCCCTTTTTTTTATGATTCTAATTTATGATTTATTTTATTTTATAGTAAACTTAGTTAAGTCAATTAAAATTCACCATTATGCAATTTGCTTGTTCCAAAATAATAACTAATATTATTAGTAAATTAATAACTTATTTTTATTATTATCTGTGCATTTACCAAAGACAAAACCATCTGTCATTACTTGTCACTTTGACATCAAAATTTTCAACATTTAAACTATTCATACATAAACAAGATTGTACCATGTTCATTGCTTGACAAAATACCAAAAATTTACCAATAATCCACTGATATCTAACTAAAAAGACGCTGCAAAACTGACAGAATACGATTTCAGGAACAAAATAAGCTTTTTCAGGTCAAAATAAGGCCTGACAGAATGGAGTCATCCAGGAATGTTAAAGTGAATTTGTTTACAATTAATTCATATGAAATGGCTTGACTGAAGCTTTGAAATCAAAAAAAATGCAGAAAAGTGACCATCAAGACTACTCAAGCCTTGCATTTGTTGTATTATTTGCCAAAAAACTTGAGGTTATGAAGACAAGTGTCAAATATTTATAAAATTATTGAAATCACAAAAGTCAACGCTGCCAACAACAAAAGGATCACAGGAATTCAATATATTCCAAACATTAGTGCCGAACTGCCATTATTGGACATTACCAAAACCAAAACATGTGTAATTTTCAAGATATTGTAGGAAATAAATATCATTCCAACGCTGAATATTTTTATTTTCTTAACTTTTCTTTGCAGATATTTTACTAAAATCACCAACAATCTCTATTATTTCTATTATTTAACCACTAATGCAGTGTAACCATGCTCAGACAATTGCAAAACTGTAATATACCCTGTCCTACACGCTGAAAACAACAAAATCACAACTTACTTTTCAGAATAACAATGAAGAGATTTTTTGCATAAAATCAATCTTGTCTTGACAAATGCACAGTGCTTGTGTTAGTGAACCTCTTTTTATTACATTTAAAATTGCTTCCTACACTATTCCTGTGGTTTCAAGAAACAAATCACAAAAATCAAAGTAAAATAACCTCCAAACATGCACACTCAGTTTTTTAAATTTAATCTTTTCAAAGTTAATTCACTGTTAAAACTCCAATTATTTAAGCCAATTTGCCCACACAGACCGACAGAATGCTGTATTGTGCATGGTGAAGTACCTTTTCAAAGAAAATTCAACAAGTTAATTCCATGAAGCCGCCAAGTTCATACATTTTTCAAAATTCACATTTTATTCATCAAATATTGTTACTTTTGTTAATTATTTTATTGGTTTGCTGTTTAGAAGCATCAATAACATGAAAACAAACATACTTTAGCACATTTTTACACCAAAACAGAAAAAAAAAAGTTCCCCGACAGTCGACCAACAATATTTTCTGAGCGTTATGGGACCAGAAAATAGGACAATTAAGGACCCCTGAGCCTCCTAAAGTATGTTCGGGCGCCATTGTAGTATAAGATATTAAGCTGGACTCAATTAGAGGGGAATTGAGCCAGAGAAAGTAAGGGTTAGGGAGGACAGTTTGTTCTAGGCCCGTCGGGGGTATCTAAGTTAGACATCTTTGCACCCTTTTGGGGCAAGTTCACCACAAAACAGGGAGGAACGGCGAAGATGCGCTTGTTCCTAGCCCGTAAGCAACACTTGAAACATGAAATCAGGAAATATCCCTTAAATATCTCCTTTCCTAGAGGGTGGCACAGCCTACCTACACCCTAGGTAAAAATAAATGGGTAACCGTACACCCAAACTAAATGCACAAATATCCGCACCAACCACACTAATTATTCGGTTAAAACACTCTGCCGAGGTTCTAAATTGGCAAAGGGAAATTACACATCAAAAATACAAACTCCTAGGCATGACCAGCAAAAGATTTAAACCCGCCGGCCATGACACTACCTCCTTAGTTATTTATTTTTTTCTTTACCGACGCGGCTTCGGAACGCACAGCCTACAGATAATGGTGCGACACACTCGCGCCGAATTAAACTAATTATCCAAATTTTGTAATTATTAATAATTTAATAAATTATGTTTAATGTACGAAGGCAACAGCTAGATGGCGTTATCCGTCAATGAATCGCGCAAGCATTGCGTTTTCTCAATAAATACAGACGGCTGAGGAAGTTGGCGATTGGCACCGCCAGAGTCCTGAGTCTGAGTCGAATCAAGAGACCAATAGACGGTGCTGTTGCTCTGCTGAAAAACGGGCATTACAATACAAAATCGGCAACGCCCTAAAAACCGCCGGGAAGCTAAAAGAACTAAGGCGTGGCAGGGTGGTGGTCACGAACCAAGCTGCGGCCCATAAGGGCGACACGTAGACACGTAGGCTTGAGCCAGTGGTGCCGCGGCGCCCAATCGGTTGGCAGGGGCAGTGATCCAAGAATGATCCCCTGTGAGTCCCGAACTGGCGGGCCGTACAGCCCTGATGAGGAGTGTTTTATGTGTATATAGGCTGCATACCCGCTAACCATCAGGCAGCCCGCATGCATGTTTGTATTGAACAACATTAGGCCACATGTTTCAACTTTACATAACTGTTGGAAACTAGCTAAATCTTACTGCATTGATAAATGATCATACAGCTGTCAAAGTGCCTTAGAGCTGTGTGGCTTGTGGCCGTCTATGTGTACAATGAGTCACACATCAAGACTAATATAACACTGGAAAATATATTTTTGGGCCTTAGGTATAAGGCAGGAAACTGGCATCGGAAAATGGGTGCAAAATTATCATTTTGGTGCATTGGCATGACACAAAACTTTCAGTGTGTTGAATGAGTTTCCAAACTCTGGTGCATAGTTAGCAACACTCCTAATTTATGAATATCAGCATGTACATATAATTGATAGTGGGCATGATGTCATTATGAAAGGCTATATGGGTACATAAAACCTATGATGTCATCATGATTAATTGTAAAACAAACATGTAAAAATGTTAGAAGTGGAAAGGGAATATCTAGACATCTAGGCATGGATGGGAGTCAGAAAGCAATAGTCAATTAATAATAATGAATGAGCAGATCAGATCATAAAATCAGGGTTTTTTTTTGAGCAAAGAAGTCCAGCAGTTTTCATAAAACACTGAATATTCTAACATAGAATATTAACCAGAAAAAAAAACATTGCTTCAATGATTTTCAACTGCATCTGTGCATGATACATGAAAGACCAACTATTCTTACCTGCCCAATAGACAAGGTCGCCCATTTTCTCTGTGGAGCCGAGAAGCCAACTGTCCCACGGTCAACTCCGCTGTAAAACCTGACACTGAACACAAAGTGTTGCTGAGGGCCTGTTGTAACTTCAATGTGTCTGTAACAAATTCACAACATTGAAATCATAAAAAAGAATCAGAACCTATTGTTTAATAAGAATGATGCAATTTCTAAATAAAATTAGAGATAGAAGATAGAAGAGATAGAATTTGAATGGTAAGTTGATTTCAACTCATTTTTTTTCTGCATGGATATAACAATGATAGTGATTGTTTAAAACTTATTGATTCACATTATAAATCATAGATTTCTAAGTGAAACAAATCACATAATATCAGTTTTGGATGGTTGTATGTTCATTGAAATCTAATTGATTTTAGCAAAATTGTTCCTGAATTTTATTATAGCACGCCTAAAGCATGACTGCATCACTAGTGGAAGATCTGGCTGTAGTGAAAGGCTTGTGTTAGGTGTAAGTTGAGAAGTTCAAAAATAAACAAAAAAAGCCAAACTTACTTTACATCACTTGGGACATCATCTGGATTGATCAGAGCACAATTTGTGATGGCTAATTCGTCTGAAGGGCATTTCGCTGCCTTCATACGCTGAAAATTAATTTCATATATTATTCAAACAGTAATATTATTTTAGTAGGTTACGATTCAATGTTTATTTTGAATTATAAGCCAACTATAAGAATTTAACTTGGCAAAAATTACAGTTATGATAACTACTCAAGATTAGTATTAGGTTTTTAGAGAAACATTGAGCTTTAAATTAATTTTATAGATTCCCTAATAAACTCAGCTTAGTTTTAGAACGAAATTAAAAACATCCAA
The DNA here is from genome assembly GCA_950022985.1 of Udea ferrugalis. Taxonomy (NCBI): domain Eukaryota; kingdom Metazoa; phylum Arthropoda; class Insecta; order Lepidoptera; family Crambidae; genus Udea; species Udea ferrugalis. The sequence continues at coordinate 6,195,804 of OX465521.1, forward strand.
AGCAGAAACTTGAAAAATAAATACTTTTTTATAGAAAAATAACTATCACCTGGTGTAAAGGAGAGGCTGATTATGAAATTAGGAATCACTACTTACTATTGAAGACATTTTATTTGTTTATTCTCCCCGGGAGCACTATTTTGACAAAAGTGATTCACGTCGATGTTTTTGACATCAAAATCTGAAGAAAAAGAGCCGTCACTCTGGCAACGAATGACTGCAATGCAATGGATTTTCTTTTGATGAAAAACCATCGGATTGGACGAGAAGATCAATACATTTTTTTTTAATACCTAGTTGACTTGGAAGCAGGGCTTTGAAATCTTGGAAATGGAACACTGGCTTTGTTTTTTTTTTATATCAATGGCTCAGTCGTCTGTGCCTGTCAGTTGATTTGATCTTTAGGTCTACACTTACAATCGCCCGCTATGGATTAGATTCATTTAATCACTATACTCGTCAACAACCGAAAGTAAGGTTTTCTCATAAAACTCAGTAATACTCGCGCACGAGGCACGAGACGTAATCATGTGAACATGAGCTCGTGCCTCATCTCGTTGTCCGGCTCGTGAGCAAATTATGAGTAGAGACACAAAACAACTACAAATAACCAGCCAGACCAGCAGAACTATCTGTTTCGTGCGGGAATCGAACCCGCTTTGATCAAAACGTATAATAAACCTCGTGCGTAATAATCGCCCATCTGTCTTGGTTTTGAATTTGAACCTGCTGGCGCGGGGCGCGGGCACCGCTCACACGCGCTTCTCGCACACCATCAACGCGGTGGCTGAGATCACGGACATATTCTTGTGTCCTCTGAATGAATGCGCAAGAAGGACATTTCTCTTAAGTAATTAATAAGCGGTAGTTGTTTATAGAAGTATGGGTTTCGTCATTTTATGTTGTACACTATCGCATTAGGTTCATATTCCCTGTAATGATAGTTTGGATAGTTGTAAGAGTTGTTGTATACTATCCCATCAGGTTCAAATTCCCAGTAATGATAGTTTGGAAAGTTGAAAGAGTTGATAATAAAAAAAATTGTTTCTTATGTGGCTGTGAGATTCATTGTGGCCTCTGCTATTGGTCTTTTTCTTCTTGTTTTCGGGATACCAGTATGAACTAGGTACCCAACATAATCGTATTTTAAAAGATATTTTCTCTCGTCAAAACATCTTCGAAGCTGACATCTTTGAGAGACGTCCAGCTACCACAACAGAGTGTTGTTAGTGATTTGTTACTGTTGCAAAGATTTTTCGACTACGCCGGTTCTTATTATTTTCTGAAAACGTTGTTTTGCCACTATTGAATTCATGGGAGGAGCATCGAGCGATTCGCTCTAAATTAAAGTTGATGTTATTGTTAATGGGTAAATTTTGCCTAAATACTGGCAACTTTAAAAAAACTGAGGAAAAAAAAATTGCAAATGGCTGAACAGGATCGTTTCTGATACTGAAATATTTAGCGTCATAATTTATTGCTATATTGTGAATATTGGTGTCCATTGGAATAATTACTAATATGTCATGACGACAGAATTATGCGAGAGTTCTCTCAGTACTTGAATGAAGGTTTCTAATTCAACTAACCTCAATTCATAAGTAAAAAATGGAGCTTCCGCAGCCGCCACAAGGTTTGTTTCTATTTATTATAGATAATCTAAATGTGTTCGTGTTATTGTGGTCACATTACCGATTCAAATGGAATTGTAACTTATTTTTAGATCAAGATCTACGTAACATAATCGACAAACTAGCGCAGTTTGTCGCCCGAAATGGCCCCGAGTTCGAGAAGATGACCAAGAACAAACAAAAAAACAACCCGAAATTCAGCTTCCTGTACGGCGGCGAGTACTTCAACTACTATCAGTACAAAGTGACGACAGAGCAAGCAAGTAAGCATAGCATACTGTCGATGGCTGAAATTGAATATTTCGCGGTCGCGCCCGATCGCTGATTGCGTGTCGATATAACCGTTTCAAGTGAACCTCCGCTGTTTATAGTTCTAAAGCAATCGGCCGGTGGCCAGGTGGCACCCGCTCCCGCCGGGGCTTATATGGCACAGAACAGGCAATATGTAATGCCCCAACAGGGCGCTGCGACGCCGGCTCAGCTTGGACTGGCAGCGTCGATGGCGGCGGCGCCCGCGCTGCAGCAGTGGCTGGCGGCCAACTCCGCGCCTGCCGCGCCTCACCACACTCATCACGATGTCGACAACGTCAATGCACAGATCAACATGTTAAAAGAGCAAATTACACAGTCAGAGAGCAATCTCAAGGCTCAGCACACGGTTAGTCCATCATCATTCTGGTTTGGGTTACTGTGTTACTAAAATATATTGTTTAACATGCTTCTGATCACCCTTGTTGTGTCACTGACCTTTCTTTATTTAATGCTTAGAAAGTCATTCACGCATCATGAAACTATCATTTATAGATACAACACTCAGGTCAAATGGTCCCAATTAATTCTGGTTCAGTTATTGCTAACTTGGATATGTAATTTAAATTTATGTACAGTATCAGTATCAAAATGATGAAAGTGAAAAGTTATGAACACATTTCGTGATTTGGTCATAGCAATACTTTTAAAATCTTTAGTAGATAAGTTGCTATTTATAAATAGTTCACTTTCTACAACATATACATCATTTTGATGCTGAATTGCTGACTATACTGGTACTTAATTTACTTGTATTTCTGTTACCAAAGATTGTGTACAACATCAACTGTTCCTATACAATTCTTAAAAACATTATACATTCCATGAAATATTTTTATTGTTTTGATTTGTTAACATTTTAACTTAACATTAGGAAACAGCAGTGTAAAGGTAACTTTATAAGTAGGTGCTTTGGAAGTAGAAACTTGGTCTTTTGCACAATGGCATAATGTTGTATGTTCCATAACATTATCTTATGTTAGTTCTAGCAAAACCCTATTTATTTCTGCTATCCAAACATTTTAATCATGTATAAATTAACTTATATTCCTTTTCTAACTGCATGTTGAATGTTTTCTACTTATTTAATTGTTTTATTGTTATGCAGGAAATTATTCTCAATGCACTTGAATGTTTCATGAATCTGACTGTATAAATCTTCATAACAGTTTGAGTTATTTCATTTTAGGTGTTAATTCAGCAGCAGCAGGCTAAAATCAATGAGCTTGTCAATAAGGCTCAGGCGGAGACTATCCAGTTGATGGCAGAAGAAAACCATATCAGCCTCACCGAACTCGACAATATTCTGCAGCCCATCATAGACACTTGTACTAAAGACAGCATCTCTACTGGTAATCTTTCTAGAAAATATACATAGTTTTCAACAAAGCAGCTTTAAAAAAACATGCATTCACCCAATTTAGTCACTTCAATTTAAAATTAAGGCCAGCCTTGTTGAACCCTAAACCTTAAACAAAACAACTAATATTTCCTTTCATGTGCAGTCAAGTTTGAAACTGTTTTGAATTCTAAGTTGATAAAAAAGTACTTTCCAAAATATGTAGGAGTGAGAAGTAGACCTACACGCAACGAATATTAAAAAATGAAATATATTATTACTTATACAAATATTAAAAGCTGTTGACTTACTGGCTATAAGTATGGGATGTATATTCACATTATTTTGTAACCCTAAATAAAGTACCCCATTATTTTGTTATGCTTGAGTTTTTTGGTTAAAATGCTGCTTATGCGACTTAATGAATATTTGCAAAATTCCTGAATTTTTGCATTATCAGTACTTATGTGAGTAGACTAATATAAAATGCTTGTTCAAGGCAAGGGCTGGATCTTGCAACATGCTACGTCACACGATGCCGGCAAAGTGATATCGCAGCATCTCCTCAAAAAGGTGACCCAATCGGGTGCGCCCTTCCCCCAGAAACTTCACATCATATACCTGGTCAACGATGTCCTGCATCATTGGTTTGTACAGCTCAAATTTGTTATAATTTTAAGTATGTGCTGTCTGATAATAAATAAAAACTTTGATACCTATAAAATGTTTATTTTTGGTTTATTTGTGATGTCTTTTTGACGGTAATATAAAATATTTATCTAAATTAAAATTCGCTTCCATGACAAATACAGTAAAATTGTTCGAAAATCTGTTAAAAACCTCAATTGTATTAATACAAATTAATTAAGATTGAAATCTTATCAGTAAATTACCTTCACGTTTTCATAACTCATTCAATGTTATTTCAAATTGTTTCAAAATCTTTTATTAATTAAAATTTCTAATGTGTATCTACAACAATTTTGTCGAATGGTCTCTATGATACTGTTTCCTATTCCTAATTACAGTGCACGCAAAAACGCAGAAGATCTCAAGAAAAATTTGGAAAATGTGGTGGTTCCAATGTTTTGCAATGCCAGTATAGGTAACATATTTATAATAATGCCCTCAGATGTAGGTCTCTTGTTCGTTTGTGCATTCTCATCTCTTAAAGTATTTTAGACAATCATCACCTGTGGTTTGCGCCAGTCAGGTAACTTGCTTAGCAACACCTCGGCTGATACGACATCGGTTTAATTCTTTTGCTGTTTCAGCCGTCACAGAAGAGCAGGAGGCTAAGCTTAACAAGCTGCTTCGGCTATGGGAATCCAAGTCAAATTATTTCGAGACTGCAGTCATAGAGAAAATGAAGAGTCCGACCAGCTCTTACCAGGAGTACCAGAACAACTTGATCGCTCAACACTCAAACGCTATCGCACATTTGGCTCAACAGACAAAATCAACATTCGAAAAGTGTGTATAACATTATTTATTTCGACTTTTATTTTATTTCATCTTTTATCAATGCTATTATCATTTCAGTTACCAAACTCAACATCAAGCGTTTGTTGCACACACAATGCAGCAAGTGCAGCAACTGGAGATGCAGAAACGCGCGATAGAGTTGCAAAACAATCACGACAATAATGACGTCCGGCAAAACAATATCCAGAATAACTTCCAAAGCAACAACTTTAGTGATCAGAACTACTCTCAAATCTACGATCAGAACTTTGACTCCAATAACCAACAGTATGGGAGTGAGAGTGGTGAGAACTACCCCTCTCACAACAGTTTGAGTGGCAATGAGAATAGCTATGATAGTCAAACGTTTGATCAGATCACGAATCAGAATAATGCTAATGATAATATGGATGAGCAGGAATTATTAAATTTCCCAAACGTGAACTTCTCTATCCCGCCGCCCGGATTCGCACCCACCGACAACGCGCTGTTAGCATTCCAGAATGGTCTTCCAGATCTTAGTAAACCCCCGCCTGGCTTCCCTGCATTCCCGGAAATCAATAATGAAGAGTTGATGCCCTCGGTTCCTTACTTCGAGCTACCTGCAGGGTTAATGGTGCCTCTTATAATGGTAAGTTTAGGAATATGAATATTGTTTAATGATAAGGCACAAAATTATCAAGTTATTCAACTTGTTGATGTCTCCTTTGTCTCCTCTACTATATTTCTTGGACTTATGGCTACAGACCTGTCCTTATGGAAAAAGGAGAAGGAGTTCAAATCCCTAACTTCAGAATTTCAGATTCGTACCTGAACTCTAAATTCACTGTCTTAAATAGTATTTATTTTGTAGGTGTGTAAAATTAAGGTAAATCCCAGAACCTATCAAGTTTCAATTTAGCCACAAAAAGCGGTATTTTTGATCACTCATGTTAAAAAATAAACATAGCGCCATAGAATTGACTAATGAACGATTTCAGCTAGAAGATGACAGATATAAACCGTTAGACCCGGCGATGATCCGTCTCCCACCGCCCGCGCCGCCCAACGAGAGACTCCTGGCAGCCGTCGATGCATTCTACGCGTCACCCAACCACGAACGGCCCAGGGACAAGTAAGACTTGACTTCATTATTGTCATTTACTTACTAATCATTGTATAGAACATATTGAAAAGAGTAACTGCCGAGTTTCTTGCCGGTTCTTCTCAGTAAACAACTTTCCGACACTGGTGGTTGGGTCACATTATGTTTGTATATTGTGTATTTATTTTTATTTTAGTATTTAATGAAAGTGTATTAAGGGTATTTTGATTGTTTCGGTAACGATTCAAAAGCTACAAGTGCTTTTGAATCGTCCAAATCCAAAATCGAACAAGTATATTCAAATGAAAATATTTAGACTTTGACTTTAATGTACCATTAGTTGTGATGAATGATGGATGGATAATATAGGTATCTTATTATTCAAAATAGGTAATTGCAGTGATAAAGAAATAGAGTGTAGTGCATAACAGTAAATATGCAGCCCTAAACTGGCAGTTACAGATAACTCTCTGAATGAGGAAAGAGGGCTACCCTTATTCATAAACTCTAAAGCAATGCTGCAGCATTGGTGTCCTGTCACTCGTAAATGTCTACAGCAATAAGAATGAAAAAGACAAATCTCTACAGTAGTCTTTTTTTTTTCAATTTAAATTGGGTCAGTCTCATCTAAAGTTAAAATTGTGATGTAGGGCTGATTAGGTATTTATGGGGGTGAATGAGGGGGTAGGTCACTGAACATTTAAATACCTATTTCGCGATTACACTGAGGTTGGATCTTTTTTTTCAGGACATAAAGCTTGGTGTGCATTTGGCTATTCATACTGGTTGTGCATTTTATAATCCTACTTTACCTTTCTGCAATTATAGTAATCAATATGATAGTTATATGAAAAGTAATTGTAATTCTCCTTTCTTTGTGCTTGTAGTGAGGGCTGGGAGAAACTAGGCTTATATGAATATTACAAAGCCAAAAACGCTGCGCGGAAAAACAAAGAAGAGGCAGTTGCGGCGGGTCTTAGAGAAAAGTCTAGATCGCCGAGCCCCATCCCTAAAGACCTGCAGAAACAGCCCGTCCAACCAGGAAGAAGATACAGGTAAACTTATATTTTCTCATACATATTGCATTTTAGTGCCTCAGCCATTTTCAAAAAGTAAGGGGAACCAGAATTACATCAATCTTTGTTTGAATCTCTAGGAGCCTTGCAACTTTCTAATTAGAATTAAGGAACTATTATGTTAGAATTAAGTGCTATGCATGATGGGAGAATATACTATAATTTTAAGCATGCATACATATTTCAACTCACTATATGAAAAGAAATTGGCAAACATGTAACCCTAATAATAAGTAAAATAACATACTTTTTAAATACCACATAACGTAATAGACCATGTAAATTTCAGGAAGAAAAGGTCTGTGATTTTAATTACTTGTTTTTTTTATTAACTCGTATGAACCACCATAGACTAATATTATTGCACTTATAAAATACTTAAGATTCCTCAGCATATGACTATTATTTTTAACGGAGATGAATAGGTCTGTGATTTTTAATTACTTGATTTTTTAATTAAATTGTATGAACGACAATAGACTAATATTATTGCACTTATAAAATACTTAAGATTCCTCAGCATATGACTATTATTTTTAACGAAGATTAATAAAATGTATAGTGGTGTTGTTCAACAAAATTTTCTGTCATTAGATCAAAAAGTCGGACGCCAGAAAAGCCACGGTCGCCTGCCAAATCAAAGTCAAAGTCGAGATCGCCTTCGCCGCGGCGGAGGGGGTCCGCGTGGAGGAGAGAGGAGGCTAGACGAGAAAGAGACAGTAAGTGACCATGGCGTCAATTCAGTTAGATAGTTAGTAATAAAGAAAAAACAATTTATTTATGTTTCACAAATAGCATACACTTCTAGGGCTACATTTGTATTACTTATGGAGTATTTAATAGGATCCATTATTTTCTAACTGTACATACTTTAATGTTCAAGTTCTACTTGCTCTAATATCCTGTCTTCTACAGTAAAGGTTCGTATCTTAGCTGAGAAACCTTTAAAATCCTGTTTATTGCGTAATTTTTTTAATTAAAATTTTACTCTACCTTGAATTTCTATTGTAATTGCCGTGGGAATTTATTTCAAACTAGCTGCCCCGACAGACGGTATTTTTGGTTCTAAGCAACCTCCCTACCGTTTTTCAGCCAAATCGGTGCAGCCGTTCTTGAGTTAAAAATAGTGTAACTAATACAACTTTAGGCTTTAGAGTTATTGCTCGCATTTTTTATAAAGAAATCTGTTTTTATGACTTTTAGTCATCTAGTTTATTGAAATTGTGTGATATTTTTGGCGATCTCAATATAAATTAAAATTGAAAGACAAATGTAATGTATGTTATTTTAAAACATACTGAAATCTAAACGAATCTTATCTAATGTTATCTTGTCCCTTAGCCCGCAGAAGGTCGCGGTCCCGGTCGCGCAGCCGCTCGCCGCGGCGCCGCCTCGAGCGGTCGCGGTCGCCCTCGCCGCCCAGCTTCCTGTTAGTAACCTGACCACGACAATTATGACCCTTATTGGCGTACAATAGTGCCTATACACTTTAAAAATATAACTTATGAATGTCAGATTAGCTACTTTGACAAAGTCCTAAAGTGATCAGGCACTTTCGGCGTTGACTGTACCTTTTCTACTCCTTTGCATTTACGAAGTCTCGTAAAACTTTGAAACAAAACGAGTTTTGTTCCTCATCATTTTATCTTTTCATACAGTCAACGGCATGACAAGCTACCCATTTTCCCCTTTTTCAATCTTCCTTGCTCTATTGCAAAAAAATACATTTGGCAAGAGCACGAAAACAAATGGGTAGCCTGAAGTGCTGTTGACTGTGATTGAACGAGATTAGACGTCCGAAAACAATGCTCAAGTCTTAACTTCTACTGTACCATGGACCAAGGGCTTAATTGGTTGCATGAGGCCCTTCGTACATATTACGCGAATCATTGAATAAGTATCACAAAAATGACAAATTTGGGTAAACTTGAATAGTTCTGGTCACCACCACCATCTCGTCGCAAATGCGTGTCAATTTTTCCCTGTACAGATATATTGATTTATCCATTATTCCTCTAGTGGTGCGCCGTTCCCGAGCTCGTCCAGTGGGTTAGATTCCAGTAACAAAGGCCACCAGCTCCTTCAGAAGATGGGCTGGAGCGCCGGAGGGCTCGGCGCGACCGGCCAGGGCATCGCCGAGCCCATCAGCGGCGGCGCTGTCAGGGATAAACAGGACCAATACAAAGGTATGTTTTGGTCATAAATAGACATAACTTAACAAACAGCTTGTATAACACTCTGTGACTTGGTAAATCATACTCCAATATGTAGGCTAGCGACGCCGAGAACATCGACCTCACATCCACTAGACTCCTAATAATAGGCGTGCGATCGGATTATTCCCCCTCCCCACCCGAAAACAGCTGTCTTGTGTCCAAAAACAGTGGTTGTGAGGTCGATAAAAGGCACCAACTACGAAACACGGGAGATGCACGACAAAAGTTCAACTTTTATTTTTCGAAATCTAAGGTTGGGTTGCACCATCTGACTTTGACAATAACAAACATCCAAATTTCAGTTAAAGTTAGGCCCAAAAACTTAGACAATATAGAAATGGACTCGCGATTGGGCCGCCCGTCAATGCAAAAAAGTCTGGCCCTTTTTGCGGGGGCAGGGGGAACACTCACACAAAGAAACTTACCTCTACTATAACAGAAGAGGCTTGTTGGAACAATCGCACACAAACCTAAATAAGCAACACATGGATATTTTACACATACATGTCAATAAAATGATTCACACTACCACAACTTTTGACATTAGTTATGTCTTTACACGGTACTTATGTCAACTTGGCTAGTGCTGCCCATAACACAGCTATTGGATGTACAAAAATAAATTGAACAAATGTTTCGATTAGACATTGTGAATGATACATATTATGTATTGGAAATTACGCACTTTCCATAATCTCTAAGCCTGATTTCAACTGTTTACGTGGAGAAGTCCACGTAAACAGTTAAAATCAGGCTTTTTACCTTTATGAATGTGTACTTAAAACTATTAGACGAATATTTTTAATTACAAACTTATTGAAACGTGTAGATTCTTCTAATCTTTTAAAGCAATATAACAGTAAGCAATCATTAAATAAATTAATAAAGTAAAAATTTGGACTAGGGACCAATTTTTAGGATTAAAAACTTATCAGACCTATTGGTCAGATAAATTAACAGGTTCACTGTCCACAAATATATAACAATTAAAAGCTAATTGTTCGCAGCCCATATGTGGGCTGTGGACTGTGAACCAGTTCACCTTTTATTTTTAACCTATAATAACGCCGCAGATTTTAAAATCTACCTATGACTAGTGCATAGTCTCAAATGGATGGTCCACATTTAGATTTCGTAATTCAATATTTTGAAATCTGCCGAGTTGTTATTTGTTCACCCGATAACTTTGATCTAACTGTTGAATAATCTGCCCTAACTGAAACGAGCTGTTTCTAGGGCTTGACAGACTGCCTAAGTTAGTAAACTTGATATTATGTGATTGGAAACATCGGTTTTAAATGCATGCTTTCGTATTGTAAGATAATGAAGCTTACAGCTGGACAAATAACAAGTTTTATTTCAAACAGTGTTACCTACCTCACCCACAGTAATTTTTTGGTAAATATTTGAATCACTCTTAATTAATCAACTGATAAAAAATCATTTCATCCGATTAATTTCTATAAATGAATCGGATAATATGATGTTATCATAGCCATTAAAAGTCATTTCCTATCTGATTTGTTTGTTATTGACGTTATATCGCTCACTGCACATATTAACTCAGCGAAGTAAAAAAATCATCTTTATTGTTGTAAGCATTTACAAACACTCACCTATTTATTACTCAGGACATGACAAAAGTATAAAAAACAAAATGTGATTAGGAACCCCTTTGTTCAGGCGTACACTTATGACGAGAATTAACTGCCAAAAAAAGTTAAAAAGCCAACTGCGTTTATGTGTAATGTAAAAACCCTAAAACGAGATAGTCTGCTTACCCGCCCAGCAAAAAAAAGGAAAGTACGATACGTTAATACTTCGCGAATTCGAAAACTGGCGCGTGACAATAACGTATATGAATAACGTGCTCGTAAACAAGTTGCTGCAATATTGGCTCGAAAGTTAGGTCCATTGGACCTAGTTTAGTGTGGTCACTTTTGATACGCGGGTGTCGTATCTTCGTCTTTTTGTTAATATCAATGCTTATCGCACGTAATTTAAGAAAAATTGTAACAATGGGGACCCATTCTATAATGGGTCACAACTCCCGACCCATTCCCCCCCCCCCCCCTAGAATGAGTCCCGAAGTTAAGTGCCATCGAGAATGCCAACTTTCCTGTTTTCCTGTTTCCGGTATTTACATTACACAGAACCGCAGTGTGGTTTTTAAATTTTTAATTACCTTTTATTTAATCTTTTTTTAAAATGAATTTGAATGTTTTTTATATTGTTAGGCCCAGTATCACTTTCGCAGTAATTACAAATCTAACAACACATCTCAAGCTGAAATAAATCGAGCCGTTCTGGCTGCAGAGCGTGTCAAACACTATTACAAACAAACATACTTACAAATATACATACATACACTCGAAAAACATAACCTACCTTCTAACGCAGTGGGATAATAAATAAATGAATCATTAGAAACATTTTTCTTACGTCAATCGAACTAATTGAAATATTTTATTCGAGTGCAATCGGAACTTGCCAATCGATTTTTCTTGACATTAACCCCAACACTAGTGTGATTACGAAAAAACTCAAATGTCATTCCAAACAATGTTTCAGGTATTTTAATTAACGTGATTTTTGCAAAAGAAACATGAAATTGAACCAAAAAAATATATACGGATGAAACATAACATTATCCTTCTTCCAATTTGAGTTTCTCGAAGTGTTCTTACAACTATCTACAGCACAAATCGGCATTTTTGAAGAGCTCTTTACTCATCGACGTATGACTCGTTATGTCAAAATTTCCGAGTTTCAAGTAGTTTTGTTCAACGTTCGGATTTTTAATCGTAACGTGTGCAGAGGGGTAATGCACGTAAGGCATCTCCAGTTCTTAATGCTCTAAGCCCAAAAATGACGTCAAATTGTCAAATCTGACAAAATATTTAACTTTAACTTTTACTATGGTGCAACTTACCCTAGGGTTGCACCATAGTAGAAGTTAAAGTTAAAATTTTTGTCAAATTTGACAATTTGACGTCATTCTTGCTTACCTGACCGGTACTTTAACTGAAATTTTGATGTTTGTTATTGTTAAAGTCAGATGGTGCAACCCAACCTTAGTCTTCTTAGTTCTGAGACAGGTTGACATAAACTTGGGCCTTGCCAGATTTGAAAGATCTCATGTCTGTCGAAGTGGTCACCCATCCTATTTCTGGAACTGGCGTACTTAGCTGAACATTGACTGTTGGCTGCTAAACTGAGCCACAGTATAAACATACAGTAGGTTATCTAAGGCCGCCCACCGAGTAGCCTAGCGTGCACACAGACACGCGGCACAGCCCGTCCGTACTGCCGCCACCTTATTCCTCCCTATTTTATGCTAGAATGTGCGTGAAATCGCGACACGCGCACGCACACATTTAAACCGAGAGCGGCACGTTTGTATGTAGATGTTCTACTGTATGTTTATACTGTGACTGAGCTATGGTCACCACAAACAATACATTCTGGATGTTTTTTTTTACTGAAAATGATTTACTAATTACAATTACTTGGCATCTCTGCATTTCTGAAGACACAAGTGATAGAAAGAGAAGAACTCAATATTTGAATTAGGTTTAAAAGGACTGTAAGCTTACAGGCTACATAAATGTAATTTTGTCATTTCAGGTATAGGAGTAAACCTAAATGATCCATATGAAAACTTCAGAAAGAACAAAGGTGCAGCATTTATTACGAGAATGAAGGAAAGAGCACTAGAGCGTTCATCGTGATCGCCGATATGATGTTGTGTATATGTGTACAATTGAGAGTGTGGATGGGATATGATTTATTTTATCTAAATCATCTTAAAATAAAGTTATATGAATTTTTATTTTTGTTTTTATTCTTAAGGCACTAGAAGAGTCCATTATTTACATTGTACTTGAAATTTATTAGTTTCAAAGATAAAATCATGGTAGACTTAAAAATTCTTGGATGAGATAATATAGCAGCTACAGTTCAAAATCATCCTCATAATTATCTTTGAATTCAGCTAGTTTGTCTAAACTCTCCTTAAATTCAGCATCTTCAAATCCTTCTTCTCTAAATTTGTGCAGCTTTGCAAACTTTATTCTGCTTGCTTCCCTGTGTAACTTCTCTATCATGTCGGTCATGAAATTACCATTATGATATCCAGCTAAAATTGCACAACTTTCAATTTTTTCCTGTGAATTATCACTCTTGACATAACCATATTTATTCAGATCATCAGAAAATAATTTAGGATAGGGTGTTTTCAACTCCAGTGGTTTATCACAAATGGTCACATTAGTGGCTGAAAGGAAATTGCTTGCTTGGAAATAAAGTTCAAACATTTCCTTTACACTATTGCACCTATAAGCTGGCAAATTCATTTGTTCTTTGGCTTCTTTCAAAGGTGCCTTCAAATGAGTTTCAGGTACTCCTCTTACAGTAATTAATTGGAATAATTTATCCGTAGCTATCTTACAGCTAGGGGTAATTGATGTGTAGATTGGTTTTGTTGTACTGTTTAGGTGATCAATTAGATATTCTGATTCATTAAATGCAAAGGGAATGCCAAGTGATGCTGCAGCCATCTTTCTTCCATAGCCAGTCATGTCAGCACAGATATCTGATAGTGTGTAAATGTTATTTTTGTGTCTATATTTCTGACTGAGTGTGTCCAAAGCTGATGCCAATAGCGCGGAAGAGTGGTAGTACAGCTGTGGGTTGTAGGTCACATAGTCAAAAGACCTTGGACTACCAGGTTTCCTCCACCCTTTTTCACCTGTGCAGAGAGGTACAAACAGTGTGGCATGTTCAGACAGTTCTTGTAGAGAAAGAGCAACATTGACCAATCTTGTGGAATCCTTTAAATTAGATTTATCCCTCTCTTCCTGTGAACTGGGATTGTTGTCAGAAAAATGGGATGCAATAATTGGATGAGCTAATATAGACTTGGCATATTCATCAGCTAAATATTCTATGCACCCCATAGCAAGACCAGCAAATCCATCTGTGCAGTCAAAGTTTACTTGAAATCCTTGCATACTGTCACATTCCTCAACATATCTTCGAATGTTATCACTGAAGGTATCTCCAAAGTCTTGTTTCCACATTGAACGACCAGAAGTACAGTAGTCAAAACCCTCCTGTAAAAAACAAAATGAATGGATAAAATTATGTTTAGAATTAGTACTACTACAATAATTGGATTGTATAAGTCAGCCTGTATATAATGTCATAGCAAAATGTTATGCAGCTTAGGCTAACCAACTTTGATATTTTGCTTGTGAAATTAAAATAATTTGTAGAACTCAGTTAACTGTATCTCTGCCTCATGATGAGTGCATTGCTGGACTAGACGTCTAGACATTACATTGATTTACCTAGGGTAAAAAATTACAATGAAGCTTACATTTTCGTCACCGTGACAATATTCAGTCACAACATTGACTGAACGGGGATGTAAACGAGGGTAAATGTAGTCGGTCCATGTCTTCACATCTTCCTCCAAATTGTATGTTTTTTCATGTACTGCTGTTGGCTCTGAGTCAATATCAACCAAGAATTGATTCCTTGGTTTCGCCGGCTCTTCTATTTTTTCCACTTTATCCCATTCTAAGCTCTCTTGCTCAATTTCCTCTGGGAGGCCCCCACTTGATTGTAATGTTTTCAAAGAACCCTTCAAATCTGCTAAAAGTAGCCTGGGAGTGTAAGTTATTTCGCCGTTACCCGTTTCCCCTTCCCGGTACAAGACATCATGATTGACTTCAGTTTTTTTCAGACCAGTGTAGTCAAAACTAAGTTCTTGAATATTCCAGAAGTGGGTGCCGATGTAGTTAGTATAGTGACCAAATTGAAGAGTAATTATTTCACGTGTAGCCATCGTACTCTATCTCATAATTTGTTTTCACAATACACGAGAATTCAACAAACGCCAAAAATAAATGCACAAATTGCACACAAAACAGAAAGCATGCCCGACCGACAAACAAGAGTTTTGAGTTTGACAGTTTGACATTAGGGATAAGGATGCAAACGATACATCGATGTTTATCAACAAGAAAACGTCGGTCATTAAGAACGATGTCACGACGATGTTCTATTGCAGCGTCATCTCTCTGTAAGTTGATATTCTATAGAAATCTGGGACGATGTTCCACTATTTATACACGGTTACTTTTTGAGTACATCTAAAAAAAAATGGGGCCTTCTATACACGTTACTAAACATATGTATGCTGTTGAAAATTCAAAATCCGATAATTAATTATCCATCAAAAATAGTAATGGTAATATATCCGGACACAATTTTATTTTATTTTCTTTATTAGGATTATCAACTGTTGATACAATATTACTTAATCTAGTTTGACATGATTTCGGTTCTTAAGGTAATTGCACGACAGATTTACAGATAAACACAGCGTGGTCTATAGGTGACACGTATATAAAAAAATGGTTAAAAAAGCCTTAATTAAATTAAAATGCAAAATCCGAGTGGAAGAAGTTGCTGGATAGCCGGAAACCTTTATGAAAAATTAAACAAAGATACATGAAATAAGAAATAAACTAAAGAAGAGCGGTAAGCCAATGAAAACCGCACATAAAACAATAACAAAAAATACAATACAGGGCTAGAACTAAACATGGTCTTCGAGGCTAACCTGAGACTTAACTTTCTCCCTAAAACAATGAATGGAGTCCGAGTGAACATCCAAGTGACCGCTAAATTTATTGTATAATCTGCACAGACGTGGTATAGGTGAGCAGACTGCGTCCTTCGCTGCGGTGGGCAGAGACTGTTGCTTATTTTGTTACGAGGATAGCGGGAGGGAACCCTGAAGTTAAATTTTCTGAGAAGTTGAAGGCAGTCGATCCCGTTTCGGAGGATCTTAAACAATAATGTTAGGTCCAGTAAGTCTCTGCGTCTATCCAAGCTGATCATTTTGAATCTTGTCAGTCTGGCAGCGTACGATCTTATTGTTCTCGCTTCTCCTTCGGCAAATGCCAAGTGCCATAGAAACCTTTTCTGAATCCTCTCTAATCTAAGAGTATGGACAGCATAGTGTGGCCTCCATATAGTGCAACCGTATTCCAGCGTGCTTCGCACCAAGCAATTGTAGAGAAGAATTTTGGTTCTAAAGTCCCTAAATATCCTGGCGCGATGGCGTTACGAAGCACGAAGCCCAAGGTCTTAGAAGCTCTGGCGACTATGTTCTCAACATGAGGCACAAAAGTAAGTTTCTTGTCGAGTAAAATACCCAAATCTCGCACTGATTCCACTTCATGTAGGAGGCTGTTGTCGATGGTGTAAGGGTGGGTGATTATGTTGCTGACTTTTCGAGTGAAGTTGATATAAAAGCATTTTCCTGTGTTTAAGCGCATGCCGTTGAGCGAACACCACTCCGCAAGCCGGTTGAGATCATCTTGAAGTAACAATGCGTCAACGGGTGTCTCCACAACTTTGAGGATCTTTAGGTCATCTGCGTATAAGAAATGTTTGGAGTTTTTGAAGTGTTCTGGAATGTGCGCAGGAGCGCAGGCGAGTGTGTAAACTCGCTCGCTCTTAGCCACGCAAAACCCCTTATGAAATGGATCGCCCATGCGCGTGTGTTGTGGCGCGGGGAAGAACCTAGAACGTTCACCCCAAATAGCACAGAAAAATAATAACAATGATAACTGTTAAAAACACCAAAGTTTTAGAAGTTTCGTGAAAAGTTACTCGTAATTTGTAATATTCCCGTTGTACGTAATTGTTATCAAAAATAACAGCTGTAATGTAGATAGGCGGCAGGCGTGGCAGGAGCAAGTGAAAGAGAGAGAGTTCTGTGCGTTGACCCTGGCCGAACATGAATGAACACTGATTTTACGCCATGATTTGCGTGCAATTTTGGGATTTAAACAAACCTAAATATCTTGAAAGCCTATGACATTTTTAGGATTATTTCTGCACTTTTAAGCGCAATACACATTAAACCCGGCGGGCCGCCGACAAAGCCCAGCAATACAACCCGGCGGCCTGTATGAAAATAATCATGTCGGCAACATGCGCCCGCGCTTGTTACCCGCCGACATGTTGGCGGCTTGGGTAAGCCGCCAACTCAATCTGTAGTATCGTGCTTGTATTTTTTTAAGTGGCGGAGTGGGACGAAGCTGGAGCTATTATTACTCAAGAAAGGAACCGATTTCAAGACAATAGATTGCCGAAGTTATTGTTTTTGAATTCTATAGTGAATAAATATTAATAAAGAAATTATTTTCATAGTAAATTTGATTATCTCAGTATACTAGATTTTGTTAATTTCGTTGTTCTTACACTGTTCATTATGCTTCACCATATCTGTTTTATTCTAGGTGTAAGTATTATTTGTTCGTAATCTTGATTGATTGCTAAAACTAATCTCATTCAATCTTTAAGGGGAATCGCTTTTTGGCACTATATCATGGTCGTACGACAACCCTGCTAATGTTTTATAAAACATCGATGTATCGTTTATGAACATAGAAATTTGCGACATCGATGTTTCATTTAAAAAAAAACGAAGTTATGAAATCGATATTTTTTCATGAACGATGTTGCAACCCTACATCGACTTGGCATTTGACATCTTCTTAGTCCAATCCAGAGTGCGGTCCGAAATGAGCTAAAATAAGTCTAGTCTATAATATATAAAGCTCGATTACCACTGACTCACTCACTGACTGATCAGGGGTGTTTTTCACTTATTTAGAGGGGTTTTAGGGTCATTTTCACTTTTTGGGAATTTTTGTTATTTTTATCAACGCAGGTTTTTCAGTTTTTTTTTTCAAAAAACAAAATGGCGGCTCTTTTTGAGACATCAACTTTTTTGTTTGAGGCGCTGAATTTTTTCTTTTTTTACTGGGTGTTGCCATGTCAAAATTTGTTGTTATGAAAAAATATTTTTTTAAGAAAAGAACGTCCCCAGGCCGCCATCTTGGATTGAAAAACGGGTTTTAGAGTGGTTTTTACGATGCCATAGTGAATAGAGTTCTTGTTCGATTTTCAAAATTTTTGTTTTATAGTGTTGCTCGTATAGTCCACTTGACATCCTCATCCATAGATTATAAAAATCCAAGATGGCGGCGGCGCTGGCGGCCATTTTGTTCCGATCAGCGAAAACAACCATTTTTGAAGTGATTTTTCCGGTAGATGGCAACACTTGAGCGTTTTTCTTAGTAGGGACCGATTGTAGGTAATTTATTCGAGTGTTGCCATGAATGTGAATTTCTACCAAATTCATGGTAGTTTTTGGGATAGAGCTCGGGAAAGTCAAAATGAGAAATATGACAGCTGTCAAAAAAACTTGAATGCAGTTTTATGGCAACCCAGGTCCCTAATGACCTTTTAGTATTTTTGCAAAAATCGCCTGGCAACACTGGGAAATATGGTAGAAAATAAAATTTTCGACATGGGTGTCTTTAAAGTTAGTGACGGATACTTCCGCATATGGTAGAAAAAAAGTAAAAACGCCAAGTGTTGCCATATATAGTCCAGATTATGGGAAAAATACGGGATTTCTGAATTTCAAGATGGCGGACGAGCTGGCGGCCATTTTGTGAAAAGTTTGCGATTTTCAAACTGTTTTTTAAGATTTTTTGGGTGTTGCCAATTTTTAATAATTGTGCAATGTACTAGCCAATCGTGAAGCTGGTGCTTGCAAGTTGCCAGGGGAAGATATTTTTTTGGTAGCTTTAGTAGTTTTTGAGAAATGGCCCAAAAAAGTCGAAAATAGAAAAAAAGACATTTCAGCAATAAAAATGCCCTTAGGTGATTGACTGCGCCCATTAAAATGACATTTGACTATTTTTATCAAAATCAACTGGCAACACTGGAAATGAGAATTAAAACTTTTTTTTGGAAGGGGTCTCTTTGAAGGTCTCTAGAGGGAGTTGTGTGCAAGATAGGAAAAAACTAATTATACCATTTTTCGTGCAATATAACTGACATTGCACAAGAAGTCTAAAATGTCAAGAATTCAATATGGCAGGTACACTGGCGGCCATTTCAAAATATGTCATTTTAAAAATTCACTAAATTTGTTTTTTCAGGTAGTTGTCGTCATTTTACAGGAAAATGTTACTTGGGTTTTTTGACATATTTAGTAAGGCCTACAGCATGCTAAAAAAATTTACCCCATTTTCAGGGTAAATTCTGAGATTTACCCGAAAAACAAAATTGCTTTGTTTTTTTAAAAAAAGTATGTCATCCTGTTCAAAACTATCCACTCTTAAGGATTTTACCCATTTAAGGGTAGATAACCCCCTTGAAGTACGAATTAGGGGCAATAAACTTTTGACCTGCCGTACTAAGACATCCCATACTAAATGTACTGGGAGTCACTGAGAATGCTACTTTGTATGAAAATATATTGTGAATTTCACAGCAATCATCGAAAAATTCGCGAGGCCGCAGGCCGAGCTTCTAATGTGAGGCCGAAGGCCGAACTCCGCGTAGGGCGAAGCCCGGAGCGTCCCCATGACTGCCCAACTAACTTCGCGAAGCCGCAGGCTGAGCGCCCGCACACGGTGAAGCCCAAAGTTAATTGCCTCAGTCACTAAAAGGCGAGGCCGGAGGCCGAGCTTCGACTGTGAGGCCGGAGGCCGAACTCCGCGTAGGGCGAAGCCCGGAGCGTCCATCGTCGACCTTCGAGTAACTTCGCGAAGCCGTAGGCTGAGCGCCCGCACTAGGATCCTTTTGCTTAAACAACAACCACTCAGAAAAGGACGAGAGTTTTGTTCCGGAACAGTTAACCCAATTACAAGCAACTGCGAGGCCGAAGGCCGAGCTGCGGCGAGGCCCCCTAGGGCCTCGCGGCCGCGGGAGGGCGAAGCCCGGAGCGGCCAACCCCGCACTAGGATTCTTTTGCTAAAACACCTTCCTCCCAGAAAAGAACGAGAGCGCCATTCGCGAAATAAAACCCCCACAACCAACAATGCGAGGCCGAAGGCCGAGCTGCGGCGAGGCCCCCGGGGGCCTCGCAGCCGCGGGAGGGGCGAAGCCCCGGAGCGGCCAGCGTCGCAGACCTAGCTTATGGCCGCGAGTCGGCCGTAGGCCGGCGGCCAGAAGCTAGTGCGTTCGTATAAAGCCGGAAGCTACATATGTCCCCCTGTTCGGGGACAGCAAAGCAGGCAAATGACGCTTCACGCTTCTTAAAAATACCGTTTTGCTCTTGGGTCGGCCTGTCAATGCAGCCGTAGCACCAATTTATGGTGTACTGTTACAATGCGATTAACTATTGAAATTAGGTACTTTCGAAACAACTTCACGGATTCTACTTGCGGTCTTATATTTTCTTTCATTTTCTAACCCGACGTTTCGACTACTTTACAGCAGCCGTGATCACGGGATGACATAGATGTTTTATGTCACAAACCGTTTTCGATAAACCAATATGCGATGCAATGATTGTCGATAGTATGAACAAGACCCGTGGCACTGGTCGCCAGATAATCACTAAGCTAACTAGGAAACGGCAAAGGCGCAAAATAGTCGGGCAGGCTGAACTAGTCGGCAACGTCACAGGCAACTACCTATTCGACCTTGGAAGGTAGGTAGGTAGTAGTTGTATAAACTACGGTAATTTGTTTGAATCTCCTGTATTTGAACGTTTTTGGACAAAATACGTAATTTTGCAACCCTACTCACGCGCGTGGAACCGAACGTGACCACCTAGTAATCACTATCTGGCTCAAAACAGACTATACTCATTGTCGTACAGAGCCTTAGAGCATTGATATTATATTATATATTGATATTATTATATATTTTTGGGAAATAATTCAGAAATGCACTCTTTCATAGTAAAACAATTATTGATTTGTTACTAAATCAAAACAAAATAGTTCCCAAAACCAAGAAAATAGGAGTTCACCCGCAATGCACACAATATTTTTACAAGCTTATTTCGTGATGGAAAATAAAACAAAAGTGCGCGCCCAAATTTATGTGATTGACAGCACGCATCGATCTATGGTCGTCGTCTATGGTGCCAGTAGTGTAAATCCTCTGTAGTGTAGTGGCCCTCTACGTCTTCTAAGGAGGTTCTGCTAACACGGCCTCTCGACACCGAGACGTCCACGTCTTGTTCGGAAGTATGAGGTACAGGTACAGCTGCGTCCTTCGCGCAGCCCAGTTGTTGCCCAGCATCCTTTGAGCAACTTGGATGTGACTCAGCATCATCTACAGTTTTCAAAACTTACGTATCAGTATAACTTATAACAACAAAATATTTGAGCAGGCAAGCATAAATGTTTACTTGCTTTTACCATGTCACAGAGACACAAACAAGTTGGCATGTTACAAACAATTAGCAGAGGCGCTCATAAGTTAGCATGCCTATACAACACTCCAGTAGTAGAGGCACACACAAGTTAGCATGTCATGAAACTACAACGGGGTTGACTCTAGCATGACCAAAAATATATTGGCAAACAAAATACAAAGTGTCAAATGTCTCACCCTCAAAGAAAGCCACATTCTTCCGAGGCCCGCTCTAGACTTCCTCAATTATTTTCAATACGAACCATGTTACGAACTGGCTTTTTATTTCATGGCTAAGGAGCTTTGACTAAGGATTTTACTTTATGTCGGCTCGGTCTAACCTGACCTTAGCTAATAATACGTCCAAGATACTCAATTTCAGTTGTAAGGAAGGCACATTGGCGCTTACAATAGTCCGCAGACACAGTAATTTGAATTCAATTTGGCAATAACCACGGCTTTCCTTCTCCTTAAATACAATTCCCAGCTCGAGAAAGACACTCTCCGTCATCCCAACGATCGAGGGCCCTAGCGCCGTCGACTTCATCACACCAAGCATTAATAATGTGAAAATGGGAATCAAAATTTGAAATATAATAAGTACTTAGTGGTTGGACCTCACCGGATTCATAGCGTTTATTTCCTCCACAATCCTGTCTGTTGAGCCACGCGGAGACCCCTCCGAAGGCCTCTCTAAAGCGCTAATTTCCATCATACTCGTAGGTTGGTCGGTCGATCTGCTTCGACTTCTACTACGTCGACGACGATGCTTTTCATGCGGTTTGTTAAGCATCTTGAATTACTTTAGGAACCACAAATAAGTTAAAAAGTGTAAGTAAATACGTCAATGTAAGCTGAAACAACATCTTTGTCACAAACTTATCATTCGCATTCGCACATTCGCTTAAAACCAGATTTTTCATTTAGTTGTAAATGGAAAAACTCAGCGGGAAAATTATAAATTTCCAACTTTAACGAAATTCAAAAAGATATCAAGCTAAGCGGTAAGGCAAACGAATCCCACTTCTGATTTTGGGAAGAAACTCAGAAATAGACTAATTCAGACTACAACAATTATTTAATTCTTATTAAAATAAAAAGGTAATAGTTCCCAAAACCAAGAAAATCGGGGTTCACCCGCAATGCAAACAATATTTTCAAAAGCTTATTTTGTGATGGAGATTCCAACCAAAAGTGCGCGCCTAAATTTCTCTATCGTAATCGGTCTTGACAGGACGCGTCGATCTATGGTCGTCGTCTATGGTGTCGGTGGTGTAAACAGTACTTCATAGTGCTGCCATCTACGTCTGCTTGTGAGGTTCTGCTAACAATATAATATTTCCTTAACAGACGTGAAAGCCTAATTTGTTGCCAGACTCTGCGCGCCTTTTTTATAATCATCAAGAGATGCTCTTGGGTTTTAGGGGCGTCGGACTGGACAGAGTTCCACGAAACTAAGTTGAGTGCAGAGTGTTGTGTGACAATGCCCCCAGCTGAAAACGTCAAACTACGCTAAGCACGCGCCCAAGCTCATGCTGTCCCGTACAATGTCCATAGAACTGAAAAGGACAGCTATACTACTGAGGGATGCTCAACTCAACTTGATTTGCTAGCTACCCGTTGCTGTTTCAATTCAATAATTTATTTTAAAACCATAATGTAAAATAAAGGTGTAACATTTTAGGTGAGACCAGTGATAACGCACATTATGGGCCCTGTCGGGCACGCAGCTTAAGAGCTAGGCGAGAGGAAGCGCAATTTAAAATATTTTTTTTATGTATGATTTATTCTTTTAAGCGTCGATATAGGTACGGTCTTAAAAACCTGTCAAATAGGCTTAGAGCAAAGGGAAACAACCGGTGAATGAAAATAAATAAAATTCGTTTATTTCAGGCCATGCATAAGAATGTTAGTATACAAACGACTTATACAACTATGTTAGTACTGAAGGAAATAAGAAATTAATTTAAATACTTGCCGCCCTCTGGGGCACCGGGCACACGCACTTGTGCTTGAACCCAGTGGCGCAGCGTCACTGAGCACACTCAGGATGGTGTTGGGGCTACCGCGTGAGCGGTGCAGCAGTGAAGCGATGCGACGCCTCAGCACGGTGTGAAAGCTGTCGGTATGCGCGTGCGCGAACATCGTTGATGCACTACCGATACCTACAGTAACGCGGAAGCCCCACCAGCACCCTGAACGGGTTGTTGTATTGAACTCGGAGAGCATTGATGGCCCGCTGCGTGTAGCTGACCCCCAGATTGCAGGTGTAGAGGGTTTGGCAGAAAGCTTTTAATTAAGTATTTTTTACCTCTAGACTACACCGTGCGAATCTGCGCGCCAACATGTTACAGCGGACCGCCATTGCCCTCCTCTCCCTTTCGATGTCTCCATCGTCTTTCGAATCCTCGCTGACCACATGGCCGAGGTACTGTTTGGTTTGAACTGTTTGACTCTACAAAGAGCGACACCATTTAGCGGCACAGGTGCCACCACTCCCAGCCTACGGGTCTTGCTTGTGAAAACCAAAACCTCAACTCTTTTTCACATTGTAGAGGAGACCGTGTTCTTTCACATACTCCTCACACACACCTATGAGCTTCCTGAGTGCGGCTTTTGATGGGCTGAGCTTCTGCTCAGCCCATCAAAAGTCGCAACATATGGTTCTCCATATCATCAGCATAAATACTATTGATACATCAGCCATCAATGGAGCACCCTACTCCTGTGTCGCTCAGCTCAACAATCAGCCGGTTCACATACAGCTTGAAGAGCGAAGGAGAAGTTAAATCCCACCCTGCATGGGCGTACCCAGGTAGGGGCAGGGGGGGGGGGGCAGCTGCCCCCCCCTAGAAGTCAATTTTCCTTACAAGTGGGAATTAAAAACGTGTTTCCTACTCTCTCTACGAAAACGAAACAGGTATGAGCTGCCCCCTCCTACTCGTAATCCTGGGTACGCCCTTGCCACCCTGTCTCACTCCACACTCCAACCGGTACTCATCAGAGCTCTCCAGCCCATTTGACCTGATTAGTTTGGTGATCATACCAATATTAAAAATATTGATCATCTCACCAGGCACACCTGTGTCTTTCAATTTACGCCTTAAAATATCATTTTTCACCAGGTCAAATGCCCTAGAGAGATCGAGGAAAGCTGCATACACTGGAAGTCTACCACGGAAATCGATGACGATATATTATGCGGATCCATCGACAGTGCCCCGATACGTTCGCCTAGTGGCTACTCCGTAACATTGTCGTATCTCTCCACGACCGTCGTTATCATAGACAATAATCGTGAATGAATGACTGAATAAAAAGTTTGTTTTTCTTGAACTAATTGTTCTCACTCCTTTTCACCCCAATTGGTTAAACGAAAACAAACTTTTTTTTGGACTCGTTGCCTACTAAAAAAAGAAGTCGTCAATGTCAAAGTGACAAAATAAATTCTTTTTGACAGTTTCAACTGGTGAACTTTTTTTAAAAAAAATTGTGTTAATCATGAATCAAATTTAGTATTGTGCAGTTATCTTTATTAAAGGTGTAAAGAGTTGTGTAAGTACCTAAATAGTGAATTAATTTCCATGCGTGCAAGTATTATTGTAAACATCTTGTTTTGTTTTACCTATTTTAATTAATAAGCAATGCACTTAGTCCAAAAGGCAGCGAGGTTCGACAGGGAAAGAAGATACGGAGTCCGGTGTACAAAAAATTAGTCAATAGTTGAAGAAATCACAGGTAAAGAGATAAAAATTCGGAAACGATGATGGACACGATAGCTTGGCTGGTATCGTGGTATCGTTAGAAAGTTCGGAGATTTGACATCTGTGGAAACGTCAAACTAGATTTATATTTTATCGTGTACGCAAGAGTAACATACGACATCCCTTGTCAAAAAAAGTTTCGGTCGTTACTTCGTTCAAACGATGGCCGAAACGATGCGTAGGAGAGTAGGGTTAGACACAAGGAAGAGCACGAAGGTTCGATTTTTGTGTTCTGTGGTAGACCTCGTGTGCTCCTATCGTCATCATGCCGTTGACTGTTCAATTACATGATAAAGGTAGATAGTTACCAGTTACCAGATGTTGGGGTTCGGCGTGAATAAAAGACCATGTTAATTTCCCAATTTATTTTTATTACAAAAATGTTATTAAAAATCATTCAACTTAGTTTTCTTAATTGAAGTACACACTAACTAAAAACTAAACACTATTTTGTAAGCTTACACTAAACCTTGTATTTATTTTACATGGATGTTGAAATACTGGCAGTGGAAAAATACATTAACTACACATAGTGTAACTGTATATTTGGAACATACAAATTATTGTTAGCATTCTGCAGGCTTACATTGATTAATATTTAATTTATACATGTATAAATTATGGCTTTCTGACAATTTTTGTATACTGTGGTTCTTTTTGTTCAGTTATAATCGTAAGATTTTAATTGATCTTTAGGACCTAAAGTTGACCTTTGATTACAATTGTTTTATCGACGTGAAGTAGATACAATATTTTGAGCATTATTAAGTATGCTATATTTTCAGTGGACTTCATTCAAGTTATTTTGAAATAATACAATATTATAATTAATGCGTCAATTGAATCAAACCCTTAGGTTCATCATTATGAAACCACACATCGAATACGTCTTATTATAAATTTTATTATTAAAATCACGTGGAAGCTGGTAACATCTGAATTTATACCATGAGTAAGTACAGAAAACTACGAGTCATAAAAACTCTTTTTTACTTAACCTTGTTTCAATGCGTCAAAGGTTGATTTTTTAACTGATGTAAAGTTTTCGCTTGACATGTGGCCCACTGTAAGTTAGTATTCTAGAATAAAATGTCCACAATTGGAAGTAAGGTACGTAGGCTCTAAGTAAGAAAATTAATTTGATTTTATAACAAGGGCCCCATTAGTTTGATAACACATGATAGTGAACGTTTAAACGACAGTTTTCTTCTTAACTTATTTAAACAAGGGTTTATAACTTAATTACTACACAAACAATCTGTTTAAATGATTGTAATTTTTTGTTGTGTAAAAAAATATAGAAAGTATACAAAAAGCACCTAATTTAGTTGCCTGTTAGATAAGTCACCTACATTTATATGTATTTTTCGGTTCTTATAACACACATTGCAGTCGACTCCAACACACTAATCTATTCTTCCATTCTACTAATGGAAAACAATACTAAAATACATAAAATTACAAAATAGGTACTGATTAGGAAATTATTATACTTCAACAAGTATGCTTTATTTTCGAAGTTTTAAGCTGAAATGACAACATGACCATGATTTTGACAAGCTGTTTGAAGCTTTTATCTAGACTTACTGTGTTATTCCTAAAGTGGCAGTTGCATTTTTAATAACTATTTGCTAAGAACCAAGCCATTACAGCACCATACACTCAGGTGATGACAGTGTGGTTAATGCTTGTAGGCATTGCAAATACAAAACTATGACCAAAAACTTGGAATAGTAAGCTCATATCATTATTGAATCAAAGTATATCTTGAGTTATCTAAATATAGATAGATATAATTTGATGGTTGTTCATGATGGTGCTAGCTTTCCAGATTCTTGTAGCAATGGTTTACTGTTGCAGCCCTCACACATTGTGTCTTTTTGCATCGCGACAGCAGGGATCAAACAATATTTGCGTTTAATCGACATAATCGCTTTTGTATCTATGTATCGCTGCTTTGAGTAGTGAGATGAATCGCGGCTGTGCTTCAGAATGTCGTAATGTGTAAGGGCTATTAAATCATAGCCATTTGAGGGCGTCTCGCATGCACGTGTTTTCAAATACACTTATACGATTACGATTCTTACATGAAAAACAAAAAAATGGTGCCTCAACAAGAGCAATGAAAATATTGCTATGGATACTACAGACAATGCTATGTGATAAATTTATGTTGTGTAGAAGAAAACACGTGCGAAGACATGCCTTCATTCTTACTATTGGTTAGGATTTACCCATATTACGAATAATTATTATAACTATAACACCCTATATCAAGACACTCTCCAAGAGATTAAATTTTAATTGATTTTCTAGGTAGCAAATATTGCAATTGAGAGTCGCTACTCTTTTACCGAATCTAATTATACTACTTGTCCTAAATATGATTTCATGGTAATTAATTATGGTGCGTTTCAATCAATAGTAAATCTCATATCACAGTTTTATCTAATCTAATTTGATTAATAGTTTACTACAACTCCCGATTGTTTTAATTTCTTGCATTAAGTGAAATTGAGAAAACTTAATTTTCTATTGGTGAAAAATATTATCTACCAATGCCTCTGCATTGCGAAGTCGAGGCCATTATCCTTATTTAATTCCTTAGGGACACGAATACAAACAATCCACGATTTTTAACATCTAAAATTCGAATGGATAACTTACTCCTAAATATTGACTTTAGTTAGACAAATACACCCACATTTGAGAGATCTACCACACACAGGACCTAATGTTACATTTCTCAGAATAATATTAAACACTGGGTTTGATTGAGCTTGTAAAGTTAACTTTATAGACCGCCAGAAATTATAGAAATGAAAAAAATAATCTTAACATTTAGATAGCAAAAAAGGCTTACTTAAATTAGTAGAACTGCATTTATTTCTCACTCATCTCTAATATGTATTCACATTAAAATATAGCGTAGCTAAGACCGGTCGAAGTATGGCCTAAGTTTTTGAAGTGCAGACTTTAAACTACAGCAGCAACTATTTAAATTCAAAGTTTGTGCTCTTTTGAAAAATGCAATAAGGTCAGGTTTTGGTGAAACTATTTGTACTTGAGGAAAACAAATAATCATTCTGAGGGAAATCTGTCTACAGTAAAATTATTATATGTTTACCTGCAAGGCTGGTTGGCCCAGGCTACAACCATTCAAGAAACTTTTAGTATTACTAGTACTTCCAGATTATTCTTGATTACTGAATATATGATCTGCAGCAAAAAAACTGAACAAAACACTAAAATTACAAGTGTTCACCGTACTCCTACAACAAAATTATAAGACTAACACAAAAATAGTTTTACATACACAAATAAACTTAGTACCAGAGTCTTCAAGAAGAAATAAACGTAATATAATATAAGTACAAAATGTTTTAATTACTCTTTTCCCATGGAACTCATCAGTATATCCATGATAGGTGTCTGTGAATACCATTTTCGTGGAAAACAGCAACTAATTCATTTTGTTTGAAATTCTATTCATGGCTTAAATAAAAAAAAAAGTTTACAAGTTAAAGAGTAAAATTTATATACAGTCAGCGGTGGGATTTCTACATACATATACCCGCTTGAACTTACCGCTGTATTGAGACTTTTCTGTTAATGGCAGCGTCACACAAAGTGATGAATATATACAATGCAAAACGCACGCGCCATTAGAAAATGACGTTATACATTCAAGGTTTGGTGCAAAGCCGTCATACAAACCGTTTTGCAAATTTCAGTATGGTTTATGGGAACAAAGTAGTCAATACACCGGAAAGAAACAGTCTTTGTACTGAAAACATGGTTGGATGCCAACCACGCGCGATGCATCAAGAACATCTTATTGCTAGTTAAAGAAAGACACATTTCATGATACATACATATTAACAAATTAAATTGAATTACACATTGAGATGTCAAAATGGAACTGATCCCGAACTAATAGGACTACTTTTATTAATAAGAATAATGTACAGTGTAAGATATGTAACAAGTGTCCCAGTTTTGTAAAATGTAAATACACTTATCTGGTACCGACTATCACGTTCACACTTAATAAAATACTGAGAACGTTGACGCAATTCACAGCAAAATTGTTAGAATTCGAATTATTTAATACAACTTAGAAATAACGGAACAGTCACTGGAAACTATTTTATACTATTATTGACCCCATATCTTACGATCACAAATGTTAAAACTAAATAGTCTTGAGTTACCTTACATGAGCGCGACTCTGTTGACGAGTGGCGTTTTCCGGCGGCTTGTGTGCGTCTGCGCAGATACCGGCTGGTACAGGAAGCTCTGCTTGGGGCGCTTGGCCGAGTGGACTGCACCAAACAATACACATTTATTAATAAGAATTAAGCCCAACATAGTCTGACTATGGGTCTTAAGGTCTCAATAGCAGAAGTCCTTTTGCTTTGCGACAACGCAACGCTACGTAAACCACTGGATTGAATCACATCTATTTGGATAATGTGTGACTGGGCACATAAAACTAAGAAAATATGTATATAAACAATTTTTTTTTTCAGACGGTTCTTGTCCTAGAAAGAAATCTTTAGGGCGTCATTTTCAATAAGAATCCAGTTGTCTGGGCGGCACTTTAATTTTTGGGTACAATTTGTTCGAGACCTGAATGATCTCCTCTACCTTATTTATCTTTTGTATTATATTCCTAAATACGTACTATTATGCAATTGAAACCAAACCCAGACATAGAACATACACAAATGTTCCAGAGTGAAGGTTGTAAAGCTACGACCTCCGGCGCTAGACGCAGAACCTTTACCTATTGCGCTAACCGACCAGTCATTATGTATTAATTCGTCTGTCAGCGGTAATAAAAACTCCCGCGATACAAAAATAAAACATAGTGTGATTCTGCTATTCAGAGTGTCCTACTAGTAAATAACTGGCACAAATTGAGATAGTGAAGTTGTACTTACTTGAGAAGTCTTCCGATAGTGATAAGTCTAGTTTTACTGGTTTTCCAACGTCGATGTCAATTTCTTCATAGGATTGATCCAGTACCTGTAAACAATGAAATATATAAAATAATGGTAAATCATTTTGGGTATAAAAAATTATAAAGTTGCAACTACTTGAAAAGGTTGTTTGGCCCTGTTGTAATGTCAATAGGTTGCTGTATCTTACTTATTTTTACAGAACTAGCTCAAGTAGCTGTTAGACAAGTTAGTGTTAGTTTGACTTTCACAGCTGTACCAGACAGTGGGGTGAGCGAAAGGCTATCAACCCCTAATATTTAAATAACGTGCCTAAGCATGCTCCCAGGGCGGGCTGAACTTAGGCTTAGGGAGCTACTAGGAGATGGCAATTGGACGTGAAAAGCTTACCATCAGGCATTAGAATGCTTGATCGCAGATGTAGTTGTTCGACAAAAGCAGACTTTAGACTGGTATCACTTGGGCAGGGCAACAAAAATTCAGTCAGAATCATACCAAACGGGATTGTAAGACCTTATTCCAATCCCATTTCGTACGATTCTGATGTTAGTCCAGTGGCTCCCTGGACTATTATGCCTTCACTTTTAATGATTCAATGAATGTAATTGTTGTTTTTTTAAATGCATACGGTTCCTTTCTGGTTGAGAACTTCTAGTATGATGGGTCAAAGAAACGTACCTCAATGTCGCTGACGTCGTCCCCGGAGTCCATCCCGACGTACTCGAGGTCGGGCCCGGAGGCGAGCAGGCGGTACGTGCCGCCCACCAGCCCCGTGCCTGCCACCACCTCTTCTACCTCCAGTTCCGTGTCTGATACCTCCTGGGAAACAAAGGTGATATGGTAAAGCTACAGATACACATGTGTTGGCAACATTAAGATTAAAATTGTTATTTTATTTTCTCTCTCTGCCAAAATATCTGTAACGGTGTGTTTGTGTTCGCAATAAATATTCTTTAAAATCCACCAAATCAGCGCATATATTATTAATCTACGGCAAGATACCCCTTAGTGTCGTTCACAACATGCTCATTAGTACCACAAGAGCATGCTACTATTGAGCAAATGCTACTTAGTAGTATGTGTATCGAACTATTGCTAATAATGAGCATGCTCATTTCGAGCGTGTATGTATCAGTTAATGAGCATGTGTATCTTTAGCTTAATGCTTGTTGCTGTACTAACTTCATATTAAACAAAATAAAAATGCATATTCGACAGTGTCGATTATCACATTGAGTATGCCTGCACACTTTCCGAAAGGTGCTGGATGGTTCAACCGTCAAAGAGCTGAGGAAGATGTGGTTGGATGCTGTAGACATGGACATGAAAGACTGGGAAAACTACTTTTCACTGTGGAAAACTGACCAGGAGACCACCCTTAAAAATGGGATTAAAAGAGAACTTTTGAATTTGTTATTTACCACTCATTCATACCTAGCACGGAATACATTCAGTATGCCAATATCTAATCATAGGCTAGAATGCATCTAAGCATTAGACTGTGTTCCCATTATATGCAGAGTTGATCCCTGACTTACACGCCTTAACTCCTGGTCGCACCTATCGCCTAAGTCCGAGGTATAACTGTTAAGTCACTGTAATTTGTTGAAGTTACCTGTTCAATAACAGTCTCTTCCTCTTCGACCTCCTCCTTGACTTCGGGGTCGAGCTCGACGTCGGCGTCCAGGTCGGCCTCCGCGTCGGCGTCGCCCTCGTCGTCTACGTCGACGTCGCCGCCGGCGCCGTTGTACTTCATCTCCCCGCGTTCTAGCGCTTCCAAATTTTCTAAAAGAGGTAATAGTAAAATTGAAAATATGGACGTTCAGCTAAACATTAAAGCTTTGTAGCAGCTTATGCTAGGCAAACGAAGAGGCAAAAACTATAGCCGGTTCCAGAGACTATACTTGATACAATACGAACGAGAGTGCCCCTTTTCCAGGGCCCCGAATCTGCTAATTTTAGAATGCTTCAATTAAATCGTAATTGAGTCTCAATTGAGAGCGTCGTGGCCTAGTGGTTAAACACTCCGACTCGGAACCCGATGGTCCCGAGATCGAATCCGGCCGGAACACACCTACTTTGTGTTCATTGTAAAATTTGCGGCTAACTCTCCGGTGATGGAAAACACCGATATAAAACCCAAGCAACCCGGATAACGGCGGTAGGCTCGCCCCTTGCCACGTTGGCTTCAAATTCCCCCGGCGAAATGTGGGCTCCTGAATGTTCCGTTCACCATGACGGCAACAGTCAGTGTGCCTCTGACCACTGCGGACCCACGATACCCCTGGTGGTATCGTAGGTCTATCGTAGGTCTCTTTTTTGTAAATATAATATTCAAAAAAAATCGAATTCGATTTTTTTTGTAAATATAAAATTAAAAAAAAATCGAATTCGATTTTTTTTGTAAATTTAAAATTCAAGAGACGATAAAGCTCTTATTAATTAGTGTCGCAACACTATTTGTTGGGGGTATCGTTCGATTTTAAAAGACCTACGATACCACCAGGGGTATCGCCAGGGGTTTCGTGGGTCCGCAGTGCCTCTGACTAACCCATTAGGGATATGGTCGTGAGGGTATGTATGTATGTTGAGTCTCAATCAGTCAATTTGACACATTTTCTATGAAAAACATGTCAAATTAGACTATTGAGACTCAGTTACGTTTCAATTGAACCGTTCTAATATTAGCAGACATGGGCCGCAGGATGTCGGAATTTGACAAATCAATTTCTTAATACATTAACCGTCTAAGTTCGATAAGATCGGTAACCTTTTCAACTCAGGTACCTACTGTTTATTTTGGCTGAATAAATAAGGTTTTACTTGTGTGTGTTGCGAGTGTAATAATAATAACTTATAAGAATTCGTTATTATTTCTACTGACCTGGATATACCATTGCTTTCTTGATTGCTTGCGGATCTTTTCGGGACCACTTCTGGACTTCTTCATCCATTTTCCCGACTTTCGATGGATTCATAGCCCACAAGCAACCTGTAACACACAACTGTAAGTTTTGTGCTTTTGCAAATGAAGGGGATACTCTAGGATCCAGACTTGTCGGTTTTGTGGTTACCTTTTCTTTGGCTTCCGTTTGTTGAGGGCTTTTCAATTTTTTCAAAACATTTGTTTAAACTAAGGTTATGCCGCACTGAATTCTTCCATCCATTTGGCGCGGTTTTGAAGTAAGGGAAATGTTGACTGAAATAACGAATAAGGTGTTAGGAATGGCAAAGTTAAGTAAGGCCGGCAGTCATACACAAGTGATTTTCATAACAATACACTTACCACATAAAATTGTAAATTTCTGAAACTGGTAAACTTCCTGTCCTTGAATTTTTTAGCGCCATTGCTATTAGGCAGGAATAAGAATACGCTGGTTTGGGGAATTCGCTAGGGCCGCCTATATGCTTGCTATTATTTACATACTTCGATTGACTCGTCTCAACTGTAAATGCATTGCTTACAGAAGTTTTCAGTAATTGTCTACTGTTTAACGACGAGTTGTCAATTAGTATAGTCGCTTGGCTTTTGTTGCCATTAGCTAAAATTGTTCTAGATTGCTGCGCGTCTAATATGTGAATATTACCAGATATTATGGTCTTGGTTCCTATTTGTTGAGTTATTTTATGGTTTGTATTTAAAATCGAACAGCTCTTATTCATTTTCAGCACTTCTGGTTGTGTCTTTATCCGTACAGTAGGTGCATTATTGATCTTGGACTTGTCCAAGTCTTTTAATAAATCTTTTACGACATTCTTCTCCTGTTTTCGGACGTAAATAACCATTTGTGTTGCCTCTTCTAAATTCTTCTTAGGTGCTGCTTCTGTTTCTGTCTCTTGTACTTTTGAAACTTTAATTGCATTAGGTGAAAATGTCAAGTGGCTTTTTTCCTCTTTTGGACTGGGTGGTGCTGTACTGGCATTTAAGTCATTGTTTGCTGCTGATGTTAGTAGTAAGTTCGACGCCTCCTCCTTCACAATGCTCTTTACTGGAGTTTCAGCAAATGACGATGGCATTACTGAGTTGGGGTTGACCATTACTGCATTGGCTTCAGAGCCATATAGGTCTAAATTATGTACAAAACTCGACGTGTTGTTCAGCCACGTCGAAGAGTTGTCTGTGTCTACGTCCAGTAAAGGAGGCATTTCCGTAAAATTTAAGCCCAATGAATATGAATCCTGAAAAAATATACACTTTAGTATTTGAAGAGATTATTCAAATAAATGATTCCTAAATTGATTAAACAACTCCACACGTACCGAAAAATCTGTAATACTGCTAAGATCCGTAGCGATTTCATTCTTGATGTCCATGTCCAGCATGTCCTGGAGGGAGTCTGTGATGTATAAATCCATGTCTGGGCAGAACTGGAAACAAAAATATACGTCATTGATTAAAAACTTTCGCAACTTTTCAGTGTCTAATATGCATAGATGTTTGAATTTTGCCTGATAAAAAGAAGTTCTGCAGAAGCACGAAGCTTGAATTGAAGAGCAGGCAAAAGTTGGAAGTTCATATTCTCAAGGTAACTTTAATTGTAATAGTAACTGATTGGTGATAACAATGTCGCTATTATATTCTTTTTTCAAGTATTATTGCTTAGCATTTATGGAGCATATCATTATTTTCGCGCCAAATCTGTTTGATTCAAAACGCAGGCAGTCGAAAGAAGGCAAGAATGGTGCAGCACAACAATGAAACCACTACGTAGTACCCAGAAACCTGTTTTCGAGTTATGGTATGCGCCGCAACGATAGCCGGGAATAAGTCTGTACGTAAAACTGTATGCATTTCCTTTGTAACTCTTTATGGTTTAACCTAAACTAGGTTTCTCACTACTATTAACAACATGTTTTTATGAGTTTTGTATTGTTTTGTTTCTGTTCGAGCGTAAAAAGTAAAAAATGCACTTTTTCATAATTGTTTATTTCCTCCCTTCCTATTCCTCTAAAGGTCAAAAGGAAAACATAATTTGCTTGTGAATGTTTACATTCGTGAGTTGTAGAGTTCCAATCGTAACATTTTTTAGATGAAGACCTACACCAACCCACAATCTGTTGTAAGAAAGGGTCCGGCTGGAACGGTTCGGTTCGTGTGACGTATAAAAAATGTAGCCCGCAGACGGACGAGTCCACTTCCCAATATACCGAGGCAATGTTTTTTGTCGGCACTTTTACTACGCGCTCTATAAATAAACCCGTTTTATAACTTACTCCATTAAGTAATAGATAAGCAGGCACCATGAAAGTATGCTGCCAGGAACCATTGAACGGAAAACTAAATACGATACAAGTATTTTGCTAGGAGATAAACCATTCTATGCAGTAAATTACTTAAATGGAATTTATGTAGATATGTTATTGTTCTATTTATACACTCCAATATGGAGCAATGTAGCACACATGTGCAAATTGATGTTTTCTGGTATTGGGTGAGATCGTTTAAAGTTATACAGACAAAAAATTGAGCAAAAAACATGGGCTCTATCTGGTCTTGAAAAACAAAAAGCGTAGACGTTAGCCTCTCTAGACGGGTAGGTAGGTATGCTGTTTTTGTAGACTTAGTGTGGATGGTTTTTTTCTGTCTTCATTAACATTTTGAGTTAAATTTTATTTTATTTATTTATTTATTCATATTTCTCTCACACTATCGTTACAGGTAGGTGGAGGTATTATAATTTATAATTTTTTCATGTTTTAAATTTTTCACTTTATCTTTTCTTTATTTTATTAGGGGAATATAATTCGTTACGTGCAAAAAAGCATCAATAATTACTAAAGAGTGTTAAAGTTATTGTATCAGACGCAATGTTTTCAAAGCCAAATCCGTTTAATTATACCTACCTACCCTGTCTGAGGTGCAGTGACTGATAAGAAAATACTGTTGTGTGATACTGATAACCGGTGACATGAACTTTTTGTGTATCTCTACCTACTTTCACGTAAACTGGGTTTTAAGAGTGATAAAAATGATAAATAAATAAAGTAAATAGAAAATATAAATCTACAAGCAAACATATAGTCTGCGATAGCAAATGTTTTGCCCAAAATACAAGTGAAGTTTTCCCGCCAAAATGTCAATAATAAACACTCGCGCTAATAATTTTCGGAGCAGACGAGTAAAAGAGATAGCTAGTGGTGGGGTGGGTAAAAGAGACAGACATACAAGATCGAAAGAGGGTGAAACGACCCCTAATGATATTGGAAACACTAGGACGTCACCTCGCCCCTTTAAATGAAAATTTTGGACTGTTATGTTACTAGGAAGCTGAGCCGATTTAATGGCTCTTACTGATGGTCAAAACTGCTACAAGGCTAACTCACAGGTACCTGCATACCTATCAAAATATGTTTTTGAAACAGATAACCTTACTCTGCCTAAACTAATTTTTACCTGCTCGCATTCATGAAACCTTTTATGTCTTTTGGTTATAGTAGGTATTTTAAAGTCGAAATACTTATGTCTATCCGTTTCTTAAAAGTCGTGTTGTAGAGGACCATGAACTCGTTCATTATTATTTCGAGTTCATCTGGCTTGCTCACCGTGTGCGATATCAACATGAATGACTAAATCATCTACCTGGTAGGTATATTTTTAGCTTATTATTACAATAATGGCACATTTACAGGTAGGTAACTACTATTGTCCATGTAAGTTAACATTTCAGCAGGTTTTAATGATGTAATTTTAGCATTATTCTATTAGTACTACCTACTAAGTTATCATGAGCAAAGCTTCAACAGGCTCCAAAAGGCTTTTTAGATAACATTTTCAGTGTGAGGATAGTGAGGCGCCGCGAGGGGCCCGTGTCCTCGAACCTGACCGCGCGCGTTCGCCTTGAACCCGCGGCTCGGCTCTTGCCTCGCTCGGTAGACGTCCGCGTGAACGCGAAAAACCGACGTCTCGGAAAAATTTAGGAATAGGTCTCGATCGACACTTTCGAAAGTTGTACGATTAACAACAATTAGGCAGCGGCAGGATTGTAATAGATAGGTAGGTGTCGAATAAACTTGTTAAGTAGTTTAGTAGGTGCCTTATAATTTGTATAAATAAAAAAAAACCTTTTTCTAATAGAAGGTAAGCAAATTTACAGAGTTAAGTTAGGCAACTAAAACAATATTTTTTGCTATTCGAATAGGACGAGTGAACAAAGTTGGGCTATAAGAAGGCTTGTGAAAAAAGACATGGCTTGAGATTAGACGTTTAACTTTTTAAGCGATTTGAAAAACTTATTGAAACTTATTAGGCGCGAAAATTGCCGGCACCACACGCTTTCCCTGCATGCGCGCGCAGCCAACGTAGGGACTTGCTAAGTAGGTACATACACAAGAGGGGTCTGTATTGATTGAACGCGAGGCCCCTCCCTTTTGGCCCTCTGTATTCAAGGAGGAGCGAAAATGAAGTATTTCTCGTTGTATCTTATGCACAGATAGATCACTTCCAATGTTTACAGGTTGTGAGTTAACCATTTTTTTAAAGTGAAGTATAAAGTATGTAGGTATGTAGGTACTTGATCATAAACACATATTTTTATAAAAGGATGCCATTAATAATTATATGAATTATAATTAACGTCAGGATAATAATAATAATTATTATTACCATTGAACTATGATTAGAGTCCTTTCTATGAGCTTTACTTACCAAGGAATCCAAATTCTAATACCTAGGTATATCTAACTAAAGCCCATTTGAACATTTGAAGTGGCCAAAACACAAAAGCCGAACTAAAAACGCATGGTTTAGTCATCGGAGCTGCTTCAATGTGAAATCCGCTTTATGAAAATTATCAGGCGAGCGGTCAATAACCTCGAGAGAACGAAAATTAGTCAATGTCATGTCGACAAAAACATTATGTGAATAGAATTTACTTAGATAGGTACTACCTACGTACATCTACAAGGTAACAAGGATTTCCAAATAGGTTTAGACGAAGATGTGCCTGCGACTTCCGGGTGACTACCTACCTGCCTAAAACAAATGAAAAAAAACGCGAGGAAATGTAGATCCACGATCCGCAAACCACTTACGTCATCGCCAGAACATGATCGAAGTCGCCAGGTCTGCAGTCGAGTAGAAACTATGTAGTGTTTTCGAAGCCACAGACAGGGACAGACAAATAGAGATCTAACTGTACTGTTTATGAAGGGCGCAGCCAATCCAATGAAGCTTGATCTGCTGGGCGATGGGAGAGTCATGCGATTGGTGTTCGGTGGTGAGGTAACGAAGATCTGAAGCTGACGGGAGATTGCCTTAGTAATCTATCTACCTCGGAAAGCAACACGGATTTTACACAACTGTAAGGCTAAATTTCGTTCTTTTGAACTGACTGAAGACGCGCAAGGGTTGCACGTAGCCCCCGCGCTTTGAGTGCAAAGCTTGAGTTAGATAGGAACCCCTCGTCTCGACAGGTTGCTTAGATATAGGTATGTGAATTTGTGAACGCGTTCTATTCCCTTCTAAGACCTAACTCCAAGATAGAGATCGTCTAAGCTAAAATGACGCGCCACTCCACTGCATCTACGCATACAAGCAAGCACTCTTGATTACGCAGATGCGGTGGAACGGCGCGTCATTTCAGCTTATACGATCTCTAGCATAATTTGGGTTATGCAAGAGTTGTTTAAGAGCTCTGTTTCAGCAGTATTTTCCCGTACAGGGCATGTACGTTAGCTCAGCTACCATGTTGAAGCGTGAGATTCTGTACGCTTAGATTGTCGGTAAAGTCAAGCAGCAGCCTTGACGGACACCAGTATTCACGGTCTTGCTAAAATTAGGCCGTTACAGTTCAAGAGTAATTATTGAAGGTGGCTTACAAGAGTTGTGTGGGACTGGACAGGACCGCCTATAATGGCGGCACTAGAACTGTTTGGGCAAAAGCCAGCCTGTTTTGTGGAGTAATCTCGAGTAGAGTACTAGAGGATATTTTTTCAAATTATCCTCCTGTACACGTGGCATTGTGCATTGGAGTAAAGTGAAGTGATAGGGCGTAATAATGGCTCAAGTAGTCAGTATACCCCCCCTCCCATTCTATGTGTTGAAGGGTGTAGAATTGTAGAATCACCACACCAGGCAGCTAAAAGCGCTATGGCTTTGCCACACTCGCGCTGCTGCACGCGATCAGAACCGTGGTGTCCTGACTGATAACGGCGTCCAGTACTGTTTAAGCAGAGTGTAACTTAAGTGGCAGCGGAGCTACCTTCAACATGGTTCGTGGTTAAGAAGGAGGTGTGGGTGGTGCACAACCGTTTGTAGGGAGCCCCCCAAACAGGGATCACTAGCCAGTGATCCCTGTTTGTGTTACCACCAGTTAGTCCTGCTGGCTTGTATTTGCTAACCGCACACAGAGAGCCAGCGGGCTAAAGTGAGATCCAGGGCACCGGGACGACGAAAGTGCCTGCGTTTTCCAGGCTCTCCCGGTGCCGGTCGTCTTTATTCTCCCCTTCTGCCTTCTGTTGAGAAGTCGGTCGAAGATCGGCCACGTAAAGGGCAAACACCGGCAACGCGGACTATCGTGGGTTTTAGTCGGTAGGGGTCTGAGTCTAGGGAATGCAATATCGTTCTCGCGAGATCTCGGCCTTTTTTGGCGAGATTGATCTCGGTCGAAAAAAGAGCGAGATCTCGCGAGATTGTAGGTACTGGAGCATAAAAACGTTTTATTCGAAGCAACAACAAAATAAAAAGCCATTTAGCACTTTTAGCAGACGATTATTTTGACGGTAAGAGTCCGACATAACCTCGTCGTCACCCAGGGCGGAGAGGTATCCATGAGGATTTCCTTACGAAATAAAAGTTAGTGAGGTCCGCTTGGGTGGCCCTCATGGGTTCTCGCCTCAGCGTGGCGAGGGGGCCTAGTACCGGTGGTAGGGGAACCACCGGGAAGCGAAGAGAACCCAGGCGTGGCAGTGTTTTGGACTGGGAACCCACCCGCTGCGGCCCGTAAGGGCGACGTGGGGCCTGCAGGCGCCTTGAGGCGCGTTGTTGGGGCCGCGGCGCACAACTGGTTGGTGGGGGCCAGTAATCCGAGGCTGATCCCCCCTGTGCGTCGCGGCCCGGCGGGGCCGTACCGCCGGTTACGGCAGCGGAGCCGCCCTTTGGGTGGCTCGTGGTTGCGGGCCCAGTAGGGTCTGCGTACGGTGGCCCGGCTGGCGCGCGGTACGGGGGTGCCGTCGCCGGCATTGCACGGGCTTCAACAATGCCTGGTAGGGACGGCTTGACATCCTCGGCTGTCCCTTCTGGCCTCCCCTCACGAAGGGGGAGTCGCTTCCGGCCCGCCATGCAGGCGGGCTCCGTCCGGGGGAACGCGCACAAGGCCTCGCGCTACTCAACGTGTTCCCCCACTACGGACGATCAGAGGGAGTAGGGGTTTTAGGGGCCACTGGTATACCACCTTTCCAGTGGAGAGTCCGACATAACCCGTCCGTCCCCCGGTGGACGGGTATGCGTAAGGCATTGCGGCTAATTAAAAAAAAAAAAGGTGACGGACTTGGTTCTCGTGTATGCCTAGAATGAGTCGTAATGCCTAGGTACTTGAAACTATGCATGATCTTGAACTCTAATAAATTTTCAGTCTTCCATTTACAGAAAACTATGTTCCCCTATTTGTCTAAATTATTGACAAGAAAAAATGCGTAGGATTAAAGGATCGTGTATGTAACGTAATGATTGATATTATTGGTGTCTAGAAAAACACCATGAGTGTGGCAGTACTAAACAGGTCTAGCCGTTGCGGCCAAGGGTGCAATGATCATAATGATTTGTTATGTATAGTCACGATATAGGTAGGTAGTTGCTGTTGAATTAATTGCTGCAAATGCTTCACTTTGAGCAACGTGCATTATGTCAGGATAAATCGAGGAAGAAACTCACATCACTAGGATTTGTCGCAACTTTTAAAAAAAATACGTAAAACATGTTGAACTTAAATAATGACAAATTAAGTTTATAGCAACCGTTAGCGAAATCTAGGTTTATTTGATAGAATATTTAGGAGACCCCACAGGTATGAATTTATGAAGATATTAATATCTACCTGTTAAAAACAAAACCAATATTTTAGTGATATCTATTAATAACACGAAGTCAAGTCGGTCAAAGATGTGGATGTGGCGGACCACAGCCCCACAGGTGCATTTGTGTGCAACGAATAGTTTACCTACCTAGCTAGCGAACTACGAACATGTTGAATGTACACAACCGCGCACACATCGACAGGTGGCAGCTGCATGGGCTTCCTTCCTACATAAAACGCGACACGC
This sequence comes from Udea ferrugalis, assembly GCA_950022985.1. Lineage (NCBI taxonomy): Eukaryota > Metazoa > Arthropoda > Insecta > Lepidoptera > Crambidae > Udea > Udea ferrugalis. The sequence goes on from OX465521.1 coordinate 6,237,159, forward strand.
ACACATACAAGCGGTGCACCGATCTGCAGGCTGCCTGCCTGCACACAGGGACAGAGTGCATTCATTGTTCAACGTTTGGAAATTTCTCACTCGAAATCGGCCGGCCGTGGGAACGAATCTGATATGAAATTTCGTATATTTTTGGTAATACATAGATTATTCAGTTAATCAATCATCTGCAGGTAATGATAAGACAGGTTTTGCCTAGAAATACCTACATTAGTAGTTATTTTTTTTACACAAAACAAAGTAGGAAGGTATCGTGAGATCCAATGTGGTAATTGCAACTCATAAATACAAATGATCATCATACAGAAAGGTGGTCAAACTCTGTTGCAGTTGTTGCACTGTATTTACAACCTACAATCTAGGTAGGTACCTACGTAATTGATAACACTTGCGCACTGCTCGAACTACAACCGTTTGTAAGTTCATTGACGGTGAATTGGCGCCGTTTTTCCCGGCACTAAAACTAGCTTTCGTATGATGTATTTTATAAAAGTTATGTCGTGATAAATGATTTTTCCCTAAATTCAGAATAAGGACTATACAATAACACAAAAAAACACAACGAAATCCTTCAAGTGCCATAAAAATACGGTTACAAAATTCTCACTGCGTATTGCTCTCTCTTTTTAGCACCCATGCCGACGTATGAAAGAATAGGACAGATAATTAATACAAGTCCGTTATTTTGGTTGGGTTATTACGATGCCAAGTAGTAATATTTATGTTTGATTAGCTAGTTCTGTATCTATTTAGTAATTACTTCACCACATTCCATTTAAATTCCAAGAAGTATGTAATAACTTTAAAATTAGGTTGGGTGTGGAACATGAAAAATTTATTGACGTAACATAAAACGTTTCCCGCCATTTCAATCGTATTGTAAATTTCTAACCATTATAGATTTAATTATAATCCCATTTATTATGTTCATAGGATAGCTAACAAGTCGCGGCTTTCGATTTTATGTTAGATGACATCAAAAAGAGCGGGATACAGACAGACTCGTTGGACTTTCCCATTGTTCGAAGGTCTTGTTTCCACAACATAAGCAATATCAATATTTAACAAAATATTAGGACACTTACCGAATATTTATTGGTATAAATATCCTTTTGCACTATAGAAAAGTCCTGAATTTCACACATTTACGTTTTTAACGTCATTAGATTGACAGATATAACACCACTCACTCCATAAAAACCACAATCTGTTTTACTATTATGCGAAAAGGTACACAAAGAATGGTCTACGTTGCTATTGGTTGATTCAGCCCACGTGACCGATTACAATGAGCATCCATTGGCTTAAATTTTGAACCGGATTTACGTCATTCATCAGTTGACGAACCAAAATATAAATTTAGTGCACTAACACATTGTTTATTATTGATAAATATTTAATTAATTCTGATTTTTTTACTAACATCAACTTAGTGAAAAATATAACAGAATAACGCTCACCTTAATAACTTCATTGAGAACACCATCTGTCTTCATGTCGACAACATGGCGGTTTGTTTACACCGGCATGATAAGGCGGGAAGTACTTACGTCGCGTCTGAGTAGATATTGTTTATAATGTTCATTCAGAAACAAGCAATTTAATTCAAGGAACATTTTTATTGAATAAAATGTTTTATTTTACAAAACTTAATTACAAATAAATGGAATTGAATGGCACATGGGCAATACCACTTTTTTTTCAACAGTAGCGCCAACTAGTGGCGGGAAGTGGTACTTCGTGCTTCATGGCGGGTAAATTGAATAACAATAACAAACAAGAACACAACGACAACATTCGAAACAAAAATACAATTTAGATAGACAAGTTCATGCTATTTTTTTTTCGTTTATCACCAGTACATACTATCAGCTTTACAAACTGCAAATTACAGAAGTTATCTACCGGTAAGATGGGGTTAATTGGTATCTGGGTCTTAATTGGGATAGGCCTTTGAAGATGTTTCAAGGCATTATTTTTCTTAATTTCTTGTACGTTTTTATATTCACTACAGGTATAAACAAAAACACCCAAAAATAAAATAAATACAGCACTTCTCTCGAGCTTTGAAACATTTTCAATGTACTGTCCCAATTAAGACCCAGATACCAATTAACCCCATCTTACGGATTAGAAACAGTGAAGTACAGGTCGACGTTAACTTAATTTTTTTTTTACACATACCGAACGTTATTTAAAAGTATATTTTATTAACAAAATGAGAATATATAAAGTAAATTGTACTGGGTGAGAAACTTGTTTACAACGACAAAAAAAAAATACAACGATTATGAAACACTATTCAACCATTCTTTTGACCGTTCTTACCTATACTCCATTTGTTATAGCATTAGACAGAACTTGACAGAGGTAATAAAAAGTTCTTTTTAGGGTAGAACGGGTACACTTTGTGGTAAAAGTATGTATAATAAACATTAAAACGTTTAAGATTTATGCCGAACTTATCGATATTATGTCGTATGCCGACCGTCACACTTATTTGTTCTCATTTAAAATAAAAAAAACTTGTGAGGCTTTGTCTAAATTAAATTATTTTGTCTTACATGAAACTATATTGTCGATCATAAAAACCTAAAAGAAGCAGGGGTTGTGTATCCAGTCGTGCTTTTACTGTTACTGTCAATAAAACTCTACCAAATCTAAAATGCTACTTGGACCCTACATACGTTGTGACGGAAGAGCTAAATAAATTTTGCCAGGTTATGCAGATTTGTTTAGCACCCCTGCTTCTTTTTTCTAATGTTATAACAAATGGAGTATAGTAAATAATCTTGATTCTTCAAATATCATTATCACCCCTGTCATGAAAATTAAGTCAGTCGGTAAATTGCCCAGCAACTAAAAGACAGGCGGAATTATCAACAAGAAATCTCACAAGTTTTAAAATTTGGACATTTTAGCACTTCTATGTTTTTTATACGTTTCGTAAGTGCCAAGCCGTTTAATGTTTTTGCCATATAAATAGTCATTTTTAAAATTAGTTGTATTTTTTGTTTGGGCTACAAACTGTACTTCTTGAGGAATAATATTGATCTTGAAGTTGGTGGTAAAACCACTACCCGATGTTACAGCTGTGGGTAAGAATGGTAGCACCTTAGGCTTTTTGATATTCCCTTTTGGTTTCTTTTCAATGTGCGTGTCATTCAAATACACACTTTCCTCTAAAAATTTGGAGGGGTTATTTCTTCGCTTCCTGGTGTCTTCCACAACAAATGCAGTTGTAGATACTAGATTTGATCTTTTTAAATCAACATCTTCTTTGCTAGGTTTATCTTCTAGTTGGTTTAAAACAGACGATGGCAGTCTCGTTATACGAACTTTATCAAATGAATTTTCTTTAAACATCTGAAATAGAAAAAAAGTTTGTAAAACAAAGATAATATGAATAAGAGTTTCTAAATGTGAGAATCATTCCAGATTTGTTATCTGATTATTAATTTTGGTTTGGTTCTAAAGATATTGAATTGATTAAATTCATTTTTCGCTCCAATAAAGAAATTGCGCGATCTAATAAATAATATGCGTCTCGTTAAAGAGCATTTGCACAACAGAGATTTCCCTTTCCAATTTGGTGGTTGATTTAGTATTTGTTTTTAAAGTAGGTTAACTTACCAAAATTAAAGATGGGAATATTTATCTCTACTTATAATCCTATCTTCGTTTTTGTTATGAATCTGCTCAGATGGCAATATTTAATCAACCACCAAATTAAGAAAAAAAACTCTTTTATGGAAATGCCCTAAACTTAACTAAAAATGTACAAACCTTAGAAACCACATTTCCATCTTCATCGTCCCTTTCCTTCCTTTTCTTATTTTTCTTTTTTGGCACAGCATCTGAAATATCAAGGCCTTTTAGTGTATCGCCTGGTACTAGATACTAGGTCTAGGTCAACGATGACTCCTAAAAAACAACACTTTACTTGGAACCCTTTTTGGTTTAAAAATACTGACCTTGCACTGATACAACCTTATCTTCACCCTGAGATATTTTTCTTTTCTTCTTTAGATTTACGTTGGGTGAGCTTTCATTTGATATTTTCGTAGTGTTTGGTTTCTGATTACTTCCTTGGTCTAAAATTACATATTAGGGTTATTTTCAATTACCTGTAGTGTGAGTTTTTAAATAGTACAATATAGTAAATGTTTACTTCCTTACCTTCTTGAGAAGCATTTTCAATAGGTTCACCTGCCGATGAATTTCGCTTTCGTTTCTTTGATTTGTTTAAAAATTCTTCATTGTCATTTAAAAACGTGTCTGTAACAGTAGAAGGTATAACCATATTAGTTAACTTATAACAAATTACTAGGCTGGTTTGTTTTTTTTCTTGACGTTGAAGGCTTGCTAGGTAACAGGAACTCTAACAACAACATGATTAGAAGTCAGGGAGTTTTACGTAGGTATACTGTTCGTTAAACATTGAAAAAAACCATTATTATGTAACAAAGTGCACAAACAATTTCAAGAACTAAAACCACATTTGTTTTTGTAACTAGGGGCCTAACCAGACTTGATACATAATATACCAAAATTACATAATGGATGAAAAGATGAGGTTCATTAATTTAGCGTAGTATTATATCAAATACGCCAGATTCGGGTCCCTGTCAGAGAGATTTCTGACATATATTTACTTTACCTTTGCTCTGAACCAAATCGTTTTCTGAAACAGCCTTTTCCTTTTTCTTTTTAGCGCTACCCACTGATATGTTAAGCGCCTCAGTAACAGGTGTTGGGTCTAGAATAAAAAGAATGGAATCTTTATTCACAGGTCCGACTGTCACCATCAAAATGATGTGTGTAAACAGAGTGGTCAAAAGGGTTTGTCAATACCCAGAGTGGAAGTATGTCAATCAATACCAATTGCAATATGCACTAATATTCTTCTTAAATTATGTCTACGGAAAATGATAATAACGAAAATATATACGTCAACTTTAGTAAGAACTTATTTAAACCATTTTCAAAACTACGCTCAATAAATAAAATTACACTACAGAAGATTTAACCATTCACATGCTCACGACTATATCAAAAACGGTGAAGGCAGACCCACACACTTAGTGCGGTCCGTTTTGCTCACGCTCATAGAATTTGTCAATTCGGAACGCGTGCGAGCGCGCTAATATCACTTTTGACTCAAAATAGACCGCACTATTACTGTTGCCGTCATCGTAAAGGAACATTCAGAAGCCCACATTTTGCCGAGCAAATATAAATCAGACTTTATGAGTGCCATTAGCCGTTATGTGGGTGTTTATCATCACCGAACAGTTTGCTGCATGTGGTTAATCTCCTATTTTATTATCAGGTAGCTGGAGGGTAAGGTAAAAGGACCCACCGGAGACCGGAATGGGGAACTTCACATCCCCACAGATGGATATCTGCCCATATAAAAGTGAACTTACCATTTGCTTCAGCATTAAGTGTTTCGGAAAGCCTCTTCTTCTTTTTCTTTTCACTGCCCATCTTTAGAGAAACATTGGCATTGTTTTCTTCTATGATATCTATAAAAAACCCACAAATTACAGTTTGTAATACATTAGCTATTGATAACTATGATCAGATGCATTGTAAATCATTGAACTATGCTTCCTATATTTCTGTCAGATGTTAGTTGCTAAAATATTTTTATTTTTCTGCTTTTTAGTATGAAAGTAATATTGTTATATTGTTCTTAAAAAAAAACTACCTGTGCTTTCAACATGGGATTCCGAAACACTTTTCTTTTTTTTCTTCGCACCACTTGAGTTTAGAGACATGTTTACAGATGTTTCTGCCATATCTGTAATTTTAATAATAACGAGTTTATTTTGCATATTCTTAGTGAAATTTCTAAAATGAGACGGGAACAAATTTTCAGAAAACAAACAAGGATATTTTTTGTGATCGACTCAAGGAAGGCCCAACTCTGGTTGAAGTGGCAGTGGCAAGTTAAAATAATATTGCTATAATTCTTTACCTTGATTTTCAGCTTTCGTTTCCGAGGTTTTCCTGTTCTTTTTCTTACTTTTTGTGCTTTCATAGGGAACTTCTAGAGGAGCTTCATCATCTTTGTCTATCATTACTGAAAGTACATTACATGCATTTGAGTACAATAAAACACGTTTTGGGAGTATAAACTAAAGAATTAGAAAAACATACCACTGTTAGACATTTCTGGATCTTTATTTACTGTAATACTGTTTCTATTTTTCTTAGCAGTACTATTTCCTACATCCAAAGATTTCTCTGTATTTTCATATGTACCTTGCGTATCTATTATGATCTGTATTTCATCATTATTTGTTTGACCCTGACCTGGAATATTGAACAAAATTTTGTAATTGAATGACAGTTTGGCAGAGTAATAATCTTGGAAACACATATCATAAGGTTGCATGAACTGTGCCTAGTTACGATAACAAAATATAATATTCTCACCATTTAGTTCTTCACTAGCCTGCTGAGATTTGCGTTTTTTCTTTTTAGCACTCTCGCTCAAAGTGGTGTTGCTCACAGAAATTTCATACTGATCTGTAAAATAATTTAAAAGTAAAACAGTAAAAAGTAAATGACTTCTCCTATTTATCTTGCAAATACCTAATTATTATAAATTAGCAGAAAGGTACCTCTATTAGTCAAGATGTTCGTTTTTCCAGGAGTTCTCTTTAACGGTATGAAATCATCTGCGTCTGTATCTTTTGCCTTCTCATTTTCCGCAGTTTCGTCATCAACTTCATTGTTATCATTGCTGTCTTCTGAGAACAGCAATTGCAAATCTATTGAGTCAGATGAGGAATCGGCATCAATAGCAGATTCATTTTTGTTCTGAGACTTGTTCACTTCTGCTTGATCCACAGCAATGACGTTCTCCGCTAACTTTTTCTTTTTCTTAGAGGTTTTAGTTTTTGTCAAATTAAGTTGGTCTATTATTGGTTCTTCTAGATCATGTTTAGATTTTTTGTTTAGATTTAATGATATATCAAGTGTTTTTATATTTTTAGTTTTGTTAGAACTATTCAGTTCTTTCAGTATAGAATCGTAATTGTTTGCAATTTCTGAATTCTCACTCATAGAAGAGTTTTCTCCTTCTAGCATTGTAGCTTGTAAGGGATCCATTGTTTCATTAGTGTTCATGACTGAAGCATTACCATCAACTTGCACTTCCTCAACATTTTCATTGATTTGTACAGTTGAAATATTTAAATCTTTCATGGGAGTTTTTGGTTCAAGTTTTACTTGTATTGACAAAGGATCATCATTATTTTGTATTAGGCTGTTATCACAAATAGTGGTCATCTCTCTTTCTTGAACTACACTTTCGTCATGTATAGATTCTGAAAGCCGTTTTGTTTTGGATTTCTTCTTCGTTAATGACTTGTTGGCGCTTGACTGATCTAAGTCATCATATTGGGTGGAATCTAATCTTAAATGTTTATTTCTTTTAGCTGGAGCCTTTACCTCTTCGTCGGAGTCTTCTGAAGACTCAATTTGCTGACGTTTATTCTGTTTTTTTGATTTTGATGCAGTGGCAGATGTGTCTAACTTGTGTCGTGCTTCATACATCTCCCTTGATGCCATTTTTTGTTCTCTTTGTTTACGCTCATCATATTTCTTCTTCGACTTTTTGCTCATAGACAGTTCTTTATCACTCATTGAAAGGTCATCCCCAGACCCACTTAACAATTCATTGTCCTCTTCATTAGAACTAACAACAAATGAATCTTTCTCATAGTCTGTGTCATTTGAGTCATCATCATCTGAGTCTAGTGTTTCTCCTCTTTCTACAATTTCGTTTTCTTCCGCATATTGACGTTCTTCATCATCCTGACTATCACCTGATTCATAATCATCACTCGCTACCTCGGCTTCATCATCTAGGAGATTGCTTTGGTCTTTGGAAGATTCTTCTTCAATTTCTGAATCAGATTCGTCTTCACTAGTGATTTCAGATTTTTTCGATACTTGGGACCTGTTTTTTTTAGACTCATTACGCGCTTTTTCTTTTCCAAATTCAGTGCTAGATGAATCTATTATAGAACTGTTTATATGCATGCCTAATTTTTGAAACTTTTTCTGTTGCAAAGGAGTACTTGTTGAGTAGTCATGAGAGAGATTTTTCGTGTCAAGGGCTTTATCCTTAGCTTTGCCTGCAGTACCAACGGATTTGGACAAAATTTCATTAGAAAGTGTTGGCGTTTTAGGAACAGCGTCCTCAGAAGATGATACATCTTTTATTTGAGAAAGAATAAGAGTAGTTTTATTTTCTGTTTCACTTTTTTCGAAGTTTTGAGAATTAGAGAGTGATGATTTTCGTTTAGACTTGTTTGAGCTTTTATTCAGAGTGTTATCCATTAGTGGTGAACAAACACCCGTCTCCAGTTCAAGTTTATCGTCGGTTTTACTAACAGAAGACTTCCTTTTGGACTTGTTCGAGCTTTTATTCAGAGTGTTATCCATTAGTGGTGAACAAACACCCATCTCCAGTTCAAGAATATCGTCGGTTTGACTAACAGAAGACTTTCTTTTGGACTTGTTTGAGCTTTTATTTAGAGTGTTAACCATTAGTGGTGAACAAACACCAGTCTCCTGTTCAAGAATATCGTCGGTTTTACTAACAGAAGACTTCCTTTTGGACTTGTTTGAGCTTTTATTCAGAGTGTTATCCATTGGCGGTAAACAAATATCCGACTCCAGTTCAAGAATATCGTCAGTTTTACTAGCAGAAGATTTCCTTCTGGATTTATTTGAGCTGTTATTCAGAGTATCACCTGAAAGCGAACAAACTCTCGATGTCTGCTCAGGAACATTCTCTATTTTGCTTTCAGATAATCTTCGTTCTGACTTATTTAAGCTTTTATTGAGAGTGTTATCTAACTGGGAATTAATCATCAATGTTTGTTCAGGAATATTCCCCATTTTGCTTACAGACGATTTCCGTTTTGACTTATTTGAGCTTGTATTTAGAGTGCTATCTATGAACGGCACAACAGGAGTTGATGAGTCTTGAATATCTTCAACTTTACTATTAGAAGATTTATTTAACTTGGTTGGTGAAAATTCGGACAGAGAAATATTATTTGGCATTGTTTCATCAATATCCATAGGTTCGCAACTAATATTAACATCATCACTTTGTTTCAAAATGGAATTATTCGCAGATTTCTTGCCATTCTCTGAAGTTTCTTTCATGCCTGACTCAACTAGGGAATCTATTACTGGTACACACTGGTCTTCAGAGTTTACCGGCAAATTCTCCTCGTTTTTAGAAGCAGCGTCAGAATCTTCGAAGTATATAATTGATTGTAATTTAGGAGTAGAAGCACTCTTCAATATTTTTGTAGACTCGTTAATAAGAGCAGATTGATTGATTATGTTTTCTTTATTACCTTGAGGACTTATTGCCTTAGTAACAAGTGACTTTATTTCAGAATTGAATGATTTGGTTGGGGAAAGAAATTCTTTGGAGGTTCTAGATTTATTGGCCGTAAATGAATTTTCAATGTTGTTAACTTTCTGTATTGATCTATCTAAATCAGACTGGGTTTTTAAGTCAGGGAGGTCCGTTTTATTGTTATTTTCACTGTCACCAGATCCAGTGTGATTTGTTTCAAAGCTTAAACCTTTCGAAATCCCTTTCTTTAGTTTATTTTTTGTAATTTCATTATCACTATAAAATGCCCCATCATTTACTTCAGCATGTGATGTGATTGTCCATGATTTTGTCCTTTGCCTTTTTTTCAAAAAATTGTTGTGATCTTCCAGGGCCGAAGTGCTTTTGTTAAGATTCGATTTTTTCCTCTGGGGTTGTTTGTCTAATTCTTTAACCAAAAGAACTTCAGGTTCTAAGCCTTTTTTTGGTAATAGCTTTTTAGGTGATGTTTTAATTTCATCTTCCAAAACATCACTCCTTTCTTGTTCAATTTTGGATGCTTCCTTTTCTAGAGATATCTTTGTTTCCGAAGATCTATTATCACTTTCATTGCTAGATATTTCTGTGCTTTTTCTTTCCTTTTTTCCTTTCAGCCTTGGACTTTTTCTAATTGGGGTATTTGAAGTTTTATTATTCCCTTTAGCTGTATCGTCTGATTTAATGGAGTTAGTGTCCTCTTCAATAATCACTTCCGTTATTTGAGTAGGCTTCCCTGAAAGAGTCACTTCTGAAAGAGAAATTCAAGTATAGTATTATTAAATTGAAGTCTTTTAATAACGAGACACTATATTGTAAAGTTATAAAACTATCAAACATCATACCTAGTTTTTCAATGCTAGATGTGGAATCCTTCCTTGTCCTTCTAGTCTGTCTCACAGGTGTTACAGCAGACTCACTGTCACTTCCTGAAATCAAAAGGTCAGTTTGTAAGGAAAAAAAGGAAATAAAATTACAGTGAAATGGTGAATGTTTTGAACAGAAAAAATACTTGCCGACTTGTGAAGTTCGCCTGGCAGCTCTTTTAGCCCTAGGTGAGTCAAAAGCCTGTGTTGGTTCTGAAACCAGGCTTGTGTTGGATTTGATCCTCGTACTTCGTCTTGATGGTGTAACTGGTTTCTCTTCTGCAGCTTCAACAATTTCTTTAACAGATGGTTTCCTTGTGGACCTCTTTGCACTGCCATTTGATTCTGGAAATAATTTATTTAAGTCTATGTAAAATATACTATCATTTGTAACTGGTACAAAAAGAACAGGCACAAGAAGTAACTATTTAAAGTACACAATTCCTAAATTGTGTATTTCCTAGAGCATGAGAAGCCTACCTCTCACACATAGTTTACATTGACTATACCTCTTGAACTGGAACAAAATAGATTGTTCAGTCAATGACTGATAACAAGACATAGGTATAATTCATAACTTCTGACAAACAAGTTTTATAATAATAGCTTCATAGAAGCTTTGCACCTCAACAAGTAAAGGCTAGCATACCAAAGATAACAAAAAAAGGTTATAGTAGGTCAACACTGAAATTGCCTTATTTAGTGGTTGCAAGCTTTTTTACAAAACTTTAATGAGGAACAATAACGTCATACATGATTTTTGCGTTACTTTTACCGTTTTTGCAGCACACGCAACAGCATAACTTAAAATGAATATTTTACCCAGATTCTGCAATATTCATCACGAAGCTCCTATAGTATTTCTATTTATGTTAGTGTGATATTATTGTACACCCTTTCTCAATAACTGGACTGTCCAACACGAAAATATGTTATCAATTCAAACAAAGGTAGTTCCTGAGATTAGCGCATTCAACCAAACAACTAAACCTAAGCTTTATAATATAAATAAAGAGGGATAGTTTACCATTTTCATCAATTAATTCGAGTTGCGGCTTAGCTGCAAGTCGCCCTCGCTTTTTTGTTGGTGTGGCCGGGCCTGGCGAATTGACATCTTCTGTCTGCTCTATAGAGAGTCTGCGCCTTAATCTGGTCACTGGTGCTGAAAAATTTATATATTTTCATGTATTAAAATTTGTGGGCCATCTTACACCACAATTATTCCTATTGAGTAGAAGTTTTCTCATCTTTATCATCAACAGCCACATATTTATACAACATATTTCACTTATTAAGCAGCAACATGAAGACCAGTTCATAATTTGGACAACCAGAAAAATACAAAAAGAAGGTTTGGCATCATTATGTTATACATCAATGTACTAAATATTGGAAGAAGTTAAGGCATCGGGCAATATTTATTTATTTATGATCACCAACGAGGTTACACCAAGAATTTGCTGAAGTTGCATATTTGAAATTGTATGCATGCTCAGTATAATCTCAATCATAGGTGATAACTGCATGCAGTTATGACAACAGCAATACTTAAAAAATAAAGTTTTTAGAGAAAATGTTTGTAAACTACAATCATTTTTACAAGAAAATAAGAAAACTGAATTTCTTACAACAAAAAACTTATTAAATTGTCTACGCTTGCCCAAAACGTGGGGGTTTGGCTTAATATTTGTAATTTTTTATCACAGTTTTCACTATAAGAGGGCCCAAGAAACTCAGGTTGTTTTTCAAATCTCAGGCAGTCTCACAATGCAGGGACAATATTTTATCACTATTAACATATTAAGAGAGGGAATTATACTGGGTATAATTCTCTCTCTTAATTGTAATGAAAAAGGTATTGGTTTTTCTACTCAGTTATTAGTTTACCAAGCCATATTCAGGAATGACACTAATGCAAGACCTTGATTGCCTCATGGAGGGTTGGGAATCAATTGTTTTCTGCTATTTACAACATGAGAGTAAATAGTGGTACAGAGGCATCAAATCAACCTTTACAATTTGCAATGGTTTTGTTAAGGTTGATGTAAACTCCTCTATGTACATTTAATAACGAAACACAGATTCTACTTGTTTTATTATATCTCTGGTGGCCCAATAATATAATAAAGTTTAGTAATTATATTATTATTCAGTAAATCATTCATAGATTTATGAATTTAATGCACAGCAGAATTATTTTTGTTATTTATTTCATAAATAATTATTAGCATTATTAGGTGGCATGAGGGCTTTGGAGGAGGGATTTCTAATTTAAAGCAAATATTGTTAAAAAATGTTTTATAGCACTATAAATAAAGGCTAAATAAAAAATAGTGTTGATAGTTTGAGTTCTTACTTATCACAAAGATTTAAAATATTGAACTCCTACTTTAATAATTGTTTTAGGATGACAGTGAGTGTTTGTTTCCTTAATTTTTGCAAACTACACAATGGATTTTAACTCATTTACGACACAATTTAGAGAATAACATATATTTTAAATGACCACAACAACAAAAAACAAATCTTAATTTTAGAAGAAAATTGAGTCACGTTAAAGAGATAATGAGCCACAAATTGATAAGAGATTTGTTTCACATGGTGCAACTCATAGAAATTAATTAACAAATCGTCGATTGTAGGGTGCCTGTTGTTGTTATAGAGGTTTATAAATATAATTGAATTTAATTAACAGTCCTAGAACGAAAATAATTCAATTTGACTGAAAGGAAAAAAAAACATTGGGTGTCGCAATGACGCGTTGAAGACACCGACACCGCGTCAGGAGAGGGCCGCATGGCACAAAAATACTTAGGATTTAGACGAATTATAGGCCTTTTGATAGAAGCCTAGTGGGCTTAATTTAAAGGTTCGTTTTAAAGCATGGGCAGTTTACGATTTCTAAGATAACGCTATAAAATGCTGTCGCACTCCTGATAAACGTGGAGAATAATGATTAGGTACGTACCTTTTACAGCGCTCTCCTCATCCATGGCTCCAATAAATCGTTAAACTGTGATAAACCTTTCTAATAAGTAAGCACGTGTGCAACTATCCGAATTTAAAATCGTACTCCGTGGGGGAAACTGGAAAACAGCTGTTAGGACGCGGTGAACTGTCAAAATCAAAGCGACGCGTGCTATAAAAATAGCAACACTGAGTTTTTACTCTCTGCTTCCGGTCTCGAGATAAGGTCTCGTTCCGTTAAGATTTAGGTTGACTATTAGAAAATCTTAGGTACCCTTAATTAAATTTCAGGTACGCTACAAAATAGTTTAATCGACCGATTATGCGTGCGTGATACACAGTCAAAATACTTGTGTTCGTGCCAGTTTTCACTCATGTAAGGAAACCTACTCAAGGTACTCCTTATTGGTCCAACGACCTTATGAGGTCGACATCGACCTCATAGCCAATATTTTTCTCTCCAAATGACAGGCTATTAGAGGCTATGGTCACAAAGTCAGATGAATACGGCGGAATTTGGAATCTACTGTGGCATTTCCGTGAGCTGTCAAGCGGTTACTTTAACTTCAGTGACCGTGTTCAGTGATTGGACATTCTTTCTTCATCTTTTCTTCTTTCATCTTTACGGCTTAAATCTTTGCGTGTTACGTTGTTTGAATAAAGTTACGCTACTGTTTCGTCTCTCTTATCATGATTTTAAAAAGAATTAACATAAATCATTTTTATGAAGAGGTATTAATTGAATTTACTTACCTATAACATAGAAAGTAATAAGGACTTCATGAGGTTCATGAGACGTTCAAATCGTTACTTGGCAACGCCGTTGGAAGTGGGTACCTACTGCAGTTGCCAACCAAACTGGCACCAATGCAATCTTGTCATTTTCATCAACATTTTGCGTCTTCAAAGTTTCAAAATCATGTTTTTACGAATTCAAATGTCATGTGAACTTGCAAATTAATCGATAGACTTCAGTACAACTTACACCCAAATGGAGTATGGAGAGATGCTTTAGTTTTTAGACAAGCAGCCGCTTATTTTAGGACGAACGATATAGCGTTCAAGTTTCACTAGATGGAGCTTTTCTGGAAAACGTCTTTCGAAAGTAAAGAAAGCGTTATCGTATCGTTATCGTAGCGTATATCGAACAAAATTTGTAGAGAATTTTGTATTCTACAATATTGACAAAAATAGAAAAAGCAGAAAACCCATAGGAAATGAGATATTTACAAAAAAAGCGCAAAAAAAACGATTTTTGTGACATTTGACCTTGAAATTGAATAGTTGCGTACATCCTACCATATGTAGGTTTTGAGACAACTTTTATGGTGTCAATATACAAGTATTTACAGACTTACAGCTGGGTATCTCAAATTCCGAGATTCTTACCTAATTTAAGCTTAAATGACTGGACTATACTTACCTTACCCAACAAAAATATTACACTCAAAGTAGGTGACTGTAGCAACGTTACTTTAATTTTTTCTCAATTTTACCTAATTATTATTAGTTCTAATATACATATTATTCTGTTATATTTAAACCTAAAACCTATGATAATGTAGTACCTAGTTAATACCTAGACTTAAATAAAAGTAGCTTGTGATTGTCGTTATTTTTTGCATTTAGTCATTTCCTTGCTGAGGTGGGATGAAACGTTACGTGTTGCACTTGAGTGCATAGATTTTTCACCTTGTGCTCTTTTGATTCCCACGCTAACTCGCTGCGCTCGTGATTCAAATTTAGAATCCTTCGCTTGCTCGGTCGTCAAAATTGAGCACGCGGTTAAGGGGCCTTAGTAGGTGAAAACGGCAAAATGGACTGTTATCTATGAGCTATAATTGAAAATATTGAATGTTTTTCGCACTGAAATTTCTAATATGTATTACAGAACGTATGTATGTGTGATGGGATGACTGTTTCCAAAACACGATTGGAAAAACTTTGCTGGATAGAAAAAAATCCTGAAGTTACCTCTAAAATATCATATAAATGCTCATTATTATCGTAAAATGCGGTCGTCATTTTACGATAATAATTCGTATAAAATCACAAAAACATAGGTATTTACCTTCTCGATTTCGTGACTGTTTTAGATTCAGAAAATACTAAATATTTTCATTCACTTTTTGATAAAAATGTAAATGGCGCTTACGATTTTTAGTTTCGAGCACGTTGATTCCATACTAAACGCGGACAATCACCTCCTCCCCCACCCCCTTACCTCAGGCGCGAAGAGCTACGAAATCTGAATTTTCACTGACCGCCTAACCCCTCTTAAAAAGCAACTTTGCACTCTTGTATAACAAATAACTATTACTATCATTTTGTTTTTAACTACCTTTTATTTGGCCAGGTAAGTCATATATTTTTCTGTCACAGTCGTCGTGAAAATTGATCGCCACTGTGAGACAAGTAAGTATGATAAATTATTGTAAACCTGTTTTAAGTCTTTTAAGTCTTTTAAAAGGTTACGGAGGGCATCGCAGTAAGCTATTATGCTGATTGTCGAGTTTTATCCATGAAAAAAGCAGACCCAACAAATAAAGAGTTCTTGGGGTAAGGTTGAACGTCGACAGCCTTGCCCCGCGCTAGGGTTAAGTGAGCCAGCACTTAAAAAGACATCAAGGGTACAGAGATGGCATTATATCTTCCTGATGACCCCTACAGAAATTACTTTCAATGACGTTAACCCCATTTCCTTAAGGGACGCGGCTTGGGACGTCCCAAGGCTCCAAATTTATACGCAGATGTGACGTGATTCGGAGTACGGATCATCCAACTAATATTGTTTACAAAATATCATAAGACGGGAGTTTTCAGTAAAGTTGGGTTTCAAATAAGTTAAAATGGAAATACTGATAGAAAGAACGGTAGGTAGGTACCTATCCAATAATTTTTGATCGAATCGAAATCGTTATGGTAAGATAAGATGACCATTTGGATATACATACATAGGTACTTCGATTAATAATATACAGGGGTGTCTTTTCTTAACGGTAGACCAGGGCCCTAACCATAAGCTTATAGAAAACAATCTTGTTTTAAAGTAAGACTGCTGCAGGACTGCGGAAGGAATGCTCAAAAACCGTACCATGAAGTCAATCATTTTAGTCCTGCGAAGTGTTGGGAAAGAACGAATGATTTTTTAGAAAGCCAGAAAGGGATAGCGCTATATGAACTATATAGCACCATCTCTTTTGAAGTCTACGGTCCGAATTGTCTTAAAGCATGCTTGGAGTAAAATTTCGAGAAAAGAATACTTAGCATGAATATTCTTGCAAAAAAAACTGTTTATACTGTCATTGACACTAAAGATAATATTTTCTAAAAAGGCCAGCCGAAATTAGTCTACAAAGATCATCATTCGGTCAATTTTTCATCCAAGGGGTCCAAAGCCTAAAACAATCTTAATTTGGTTTTGATGTAAGCGTGGCTTTTTGACAACCAGCAGCCTTAATGCAGGAATACTTTTACGTCAATTCTGACACAAGAAAAAAGTTCCGTGAATGCAACTTCTTCATCATTGTTTTCCAAATTATATAAAAACTAAACATCATCAAGCCACTCGAGCCACAGTGAACTCTTTCTTAGGACCATAAAATAGCTTGACAAATATTTGTTCATTGATTTAGGCGGCTGATTTATTTTAGTGCGGAAATGTGGTTTGTGTCGTTTTTCCTTTGCTTCGGCGGTTATCTTTATACCTACCTACTATCGGTAGGTACACAAAGAAGCTCAAAAAGCAACAATAAATAAACTTGTTAGTGGAACGAAAGTCATCGCTTAAGATACTTTATTGTGAGTTCATTAACGTGAATGTTCATATTGTGTTTGGTTTTGAAACCTTAAGGCATGTTGAATATTTTGTTTTCAAGTAACAGCTGGAAATATGAAAGATACAGACTACAATTAAGCCGCGTATCCACTAGGCATTCATTGACGAGCACCGCGTGACGCTCAACATGTCCGGCGACGTTGCACAACAGCGCGCGTGGTTTAAAACATGACGCGCGGCGTGTAGGTAGTGGAATGACGCGCGGCGTGTAGGTAGTGGAGTTGCGCGTCGTTGATCAACATGCTGAGCTTCATGTTTTGCACCATGTCGCGCAGCAAATGTAGCCGAGAAAAAAAGACGGCTTTAAGTGTAGTGTAACTTTCACAGTGAAAGATGTTAGAAACTAGTTTAAAATAAAATACAAAGTATAAGTCGAATCTTTATTTCACTTTCCACAGTTTCACATATGCATGTAAGACATTCAAACCGTTAACGTTTATTGTTCACAGATCATTGCTACCTACCTACAAGGATTGTCTGGACTGATATGCTTGTGTTAAAATGCACAACATTTAGCAATTCTGAAATCCAAGATAAAACATCTATTCAGAAATCCTATGACTTATTGAATCCAAATCCATGTCTTCACAAACTTATCAAAACTTCGTCTTCCTGCTGCTAGATTTATCAACCTTTACTTTCTGGGCGGATATTAAGGATCATGCCGTTATTGCTTACGATGATGAATAATCATTAATTTTACAATCATAAATATAAATAATAACTAGTTTTCCTGTTTTATTTCACCACGCTGGTTGTCATGACATGACATGACATTGACATGTTTTCGTGTCATAGCATAGCTATGGAAAAAAGGGTTAAAAAGTAAAATGTTACTGCCAGAATATATATTTTTCTTTGTGAAATAGGTAAACTCTAAGCAGTTTTATAATAAACTTATTCGAATATAGATAACTGACTAACTATCACTGAGCAGTTAAATGGTAGGCATGTGTCCGAAACCAACAGTACAAGTTTTATCTTATGAAAACAGAAGGATAGTGTTAAAATTACCCAATGTTAATTTTGTGTAAATGATTTTAGTCTTTCCCTAATTCGTCAAAAATATGAAATAATTAGGTGCCGCTTTCTGCCCACTAGCGCCACCAATAGTTTTCATGAATTGTGTTTTTTTTAAGATATTTAAACAAACACTGTTCAATTATGATCCTAAAATAAGATATTATCTGTACATAAAGATGTTGACAGAATATTTAACAGTTTTTATCAAAATATCTGAAATAAACCTCTATTAATAAAAAACGATTGGTGGCGCTAGTGGGCAGTAAGCGGCACCTAATTATTTCATATTTTTGACGAATTAGGGAAAGACTAAAATCATTTACACAAAATTAACATTGGGTAATTTTAACACTATCCTTCTGTTTTCATAAGATAAAACTTGTACTGTTGGTTTCGGACACATGCCTACCTACTTAAATACATAATGAATACAGTGCTTGATATGAATACCATAATATTAAATGTATACAATAAATATACTGTACTTAAATAAATGTGACGCTACCACCGGATCCGAAAGTGGTTTCTGTACTGAGAAGAACCGGCAAGAAACTCAGCAGTTACTCTTTTCAACTGTTTCTCTTTTTTACAATCGTTGTTAGTCGTTGTTACAATATGAACTTTGAACAAGATAGCATAATTCAAAAATGAAAATAATCACACTTCTAAGTAAGTACATCGACGAGAAGCTATATAAAACAAAAATGGTTAGTGTCTTAAACGTAGGTATTAATTGTTGATATTACAATAGTTAATTAGACTCTGTCGGGAGCACTGCACACTGGTGTAATAGTCCACTTGTAAACCATCACACCAAACCGATTGTAAGTGTATAATAATAAAATTACCTTTCAAGTGCTGCAAATAATGAGTTAAAACAAATACATTTTTGGAAATGATTTATTACCGTTTTTGTTTAATAAACTTAAATCACCCAGTACTGCTGCGAATGCCTCAGATCTGCATCAGATTACTTCAGTCGCTCTATTTTTGAGATAGCATTGCATTTTACACTCGCTTAATTTTTTTAAAGTTTGAGATATTTATGTCCATGTTTCCATTTTTTGTGATCAACGTTCGTTTTCTTTCTCCTGAATAGGCATGATACAAATAACATAAAACCATTGTGGATAATCATTTCAAATCTCTTTTCAACAAATAGAACTAGGGGAAAACCCTTTCGAGGGTACCTCAACGCCCGTTGGGACCACGAGATCATCTCTACTTCGGCTTTACAGTACACAGCCCTAGGAAAGCGACTCTACTTCCGGATCCAGCGGCCCCAGGTGCACTTCAATGAACTGAAAAGTACTTTCAGGAAGGCTGATGAAACAAAACACGTTTGGTAGCAACTTAAAGTAGAGATAAAACTTATCCCCTTATGGTATACCTAAGAGTAGTATTTATTATTTATGTAGGTATCTGAAGTGAAAAATATACAAATACAAAACAGCTTAGCTTTGGTAAATGAATCTCAATTTGACTGACAGACGTAGCTTAGTTTTCATGGCATTTGGTTTTTTAATTGATTTTAGTCTGAGTAACGGCTTGGCATGATAAGTACATATTTAAGAGTGAACAACCAGAATCATCATTCGTTTTTTCCCCACACTTCGCAAGACTACTTTGTTGGATGTCATTTGATGTCAATAAAAGTAATATTGAATTAAGCTTGCTGCAAAAGTAACGCAACCTTACTTGTAAGCGATTGTGTATCACACTAGGGATTATTTTTCAGAATTTACTATTTGTATTCGAATATAACGCAAACTTTAGTTTGTTATTTTATGACCTAATTTATTCTATTATGTTTCTATATTTTTTTGGGGAATGCTTAAAAGCATTTAGTTTTAATAGGTATTCTTGCTTAGTTGAAATGAATAAATCGGTTTTATGGGAACATTTAGTAGGGTGAAGAAGACTCGCACCTCATCGTCGAAATGTATTCAAGATAAATTTATGATACAATATTGTCTACTTAGTTAACTTAGTTAAATAACATTATGAATAATCTTTTATTTAACTTTTTTACCTAATAATAACCTACCTTTAGTTAAAGAGAATACTTTTCTAACGATAGAATTTGTTATGTAAATTAATGATTAAATGTAACCCGTGTGAACGCGCTGTTGCCAAATTTCACGTAATAACAAAATTTTAATTGTCATGGCAACAGATCACGTGATGCCTTTAAACAATATTGCTGATTGTCAAAAAGCACTTCATGGTACCAATTTCTCAATTTTGTATGGGCTCTGACAGCAATATTGCTCAAGGATAGCAGGACTTAATAAGTATTGTTTTGAAGACGTCATGGTACGAAAAAGCAAAGTAACATTGAAATAATCTTGCTATAAGAGCTCATGGTTAGGGCCCAGGAGGGCGATTCGCGATCTATCGGTGAAATAGCGCATTCGAACGAATCCCGAACTCGAGCTTGAGTTTCGATATTATAAAACGCGATTCACAACGGCATTTTATTCGGATTCGGTTCGAGACCACAGATTTTAAAGAATATTTTAGTGTTACTAGCTCTGTTTTAAAAGATATTTCTGAAAAAATGAAAATATGTAGGTACTCATGTCAGCGACCTTAA
Organism: Udea ferrugalis; assembly: GCA_950022985.1. Lineage (NCBI taxonomy): Eukaryota > Metazoa > Arthropoda > Insecta > Lepidoptera > Crambidae > Udea > Udea ferrugalis. Next base: position 6,257,870 of record OX465521.1, read on the forward strand.
AGCCAATAGACTCCTAATGACAGGCGAGAGGCTATGGTCATAAAGTCAGATTATTACGTCGGAATCCCCAATCTACCACCCAGTGAGTTTCTACCGTTTCCGTAAGCTGTCAAGCGACAACGTCACTGATTGGACAATAAGCGTATTGACCAATCAGTGAAATTGCCCCCTCCTCAGGTAGAATCCTCCACACGCTGAATTTCATACAAGAAATCAAACATCAGGCGTGTAGTAGCTGAAAAATCGATGACTCATGTATTTACGCGAAGTTAAGTGTGTATCATATCTAAATTATTATTTTCTTATTGACCTCCAATTATCATTAAACTTCATTATGATTATGAAATAGCTTACAACCACTAGTGCCAACTAGTGTAACGGATTTATCCTCCCTTAGATTTATTTGATTAGAGTCTAAAAATTAAAAGATAGTATTTTCACATCTAACGAATTTTTAAGTAGAAATGATATTAAAAGACATAGTCACACACTCAGAAAACTCAGGCGTGTCTATTCTCCGCCAAACGGAGTCCTTTCAATCTGACTCCTACTTTCCTGGATGCACCCATACCGATAACCAACCACCTCGAGCTCCTTGGTATGGATCTTTCGTCTGACCTCAACTTCGGCAGTTCTATTGAGTCCAAAGCAAAAACCGCTGCTCAGAAACTTGGTATCCTCTTTAAGGTTAGGCGGTACTTCACACCGGAGCAACTCTTACAGTTGTACCAAGCACAAGTTCGGTCGTGTATGGAGTACTGCTGCACTGGATGCACTGGACTCAGTAGACCGAAGGGCCAGGAGACTGATAGGTGATGATATGCTCGTTGGAACCAAACTTCAGAGTTTGGAGCATCGGCGTAATGTTGCCTGTCTATCGGTTTTTTATAAGGTGTATTTCGGAGAGTGTGCGCAGGAACTTCATGACCTGATCCCACCCTCCACTTTCTACCACCGGACCACTAGACGCCGTGAGGGCTTTCACCCCCATGTGGTCGACTTTCCAGCGCGGCAGCGGTCCGAACTAAGCGGTTTGGTGCTTCCTTCCTGGTCCGCACCGCTAGGGAGTGGAACGCCCTCCCTGCGTCTGTGTTTCCGGATACATACAACCTTGGTGTCTTCAAGGCAAGAGTGAATAGGCATTTTCTGGGTAAGCGTGTTCCACCTTCGGCCTCGTCATCGCTTACCATCAGGTGAGTCTGAGGTCAAACGCAAACCCATTTTAAATTAAAAAAAAACATGTGCAAATTCCTGCCATTTTGGCAATGGCATAGATTGTAGGTCGACGAAATATAAAAGTAGCCGAATTTGGCAGATTTGAAAATATAGACTTCAACATTGTAATTTTCAGTGCATAGTATAGCATCCACAGAATACCAGTCATCGTGACGGGCTCTGCCGACACTGCATCGTACTTGCTGAGCGGAGACCATTTTGCTACATCCCTTTTTGTAAGATGGTTAAGTTATTTTTGTTTTTCTTGTGTTTCTTTTTGTTTTGTGGAACCAAATACATTTTTTAAAATCTTATCTATTCTTTGAGTATAGTAAATTGAGCACAAACAAAAAACAATTTATCTGCATCCTTTGATTTAACTAAAAAGAAAAAGCTGCGGCCTCTGCCTATGCGTGCTACAAAATCGGGTCCAAAGGACCTGTTGCGTTCATGCTCATAAGACAGTGACTACGGCTACTGTATGTACGTGCGCGTCAATCATACGTCATTGTGAGTAAGCATGTCCCAGTTTTCAAATAAGCGAAATAAAAACGTAAAGTGTATCTTCCTCTTTTTGTTTTAATCAAAGTTTGCTATAAGTTTTGAGCGAAAGAACTTATTGACCTGTAAAATTCATTGCTAGGCAGACTCTTTTCGAAAGCGTGTTCGAATTTAGTTTTATATGTTGGGACAAAATAGTGTGGTTAGATAGGTACTATGTGCTGCGGAGTTAGTGACTTAATAACGACTACCTTAGGTTTGATTTTCAAAAAAATTGGTAACTTACAAGGTACAGTTAAGTGTGTTTTTATTTCCTTAAACGGTAACACTGGATATTGAGATTCAGTAACTATATAGAACGTCACTTGCACACCGAGAGTGACGTCATAGCGTTAGGTTACACTTTCTAAACGCAATTGACAACACACTCGTCATTGACAAGAATTACGAGAATGGCCGAACATTTCTCCTTCTTTTGTAGATAATGAATCGACTGGTACAGACCACTCGATATGGACAAAACGTAATGAAAAAACTAATTAAATTAGGAAAATATGATTGTTTCAATAACTTATTGATCCATTGTAACTCTATAATTTTTATATGTATAACATAAACGGCCTATATACGTCCCACTGCTGGGCACAGGCCTCACCTCAACTATGAGCTGAAACAAGCCATTCTCCAACAAGCGGGCTCAGTGTGGATTGTTGGAGAGGTGTAAGGTTAATGAGCAACTTTAATGTCAGATGTTATCAAACCGCCCCAAGGCCCTTGACTAGGCTTAACGACTGACATCTAGCGACGTCCGGTACCGGGACCAACTGCTTAACGTGCCTACCGGAGCAAGGAAATGCCTGAAATACACATCACTAAATTTCGGTCAGGGTGGTCAGCCATCCCTTTTCGACCCGGCGTGTATTGCTTTACAACAGCGATCGTCGCCGATCACTGTCACAATTGCGCCACGGGCACCTCCCTCCTTTATATGCATGAATGAGTATAAATGGGCCAAAGAAATGAAAAGAAAGGTTAATTTTACTGGCACAATACCTACCTTTTACTAACTAGGGCCTCTTAGGTTGTCTAGAGGTAGGTTGTTTGAGAAATTCGAGCTTTTGGTGACTTAAACCAGCCTGAGCAAAGTCACAGTAGTTAAAGAATATGGCGAAGAATGTATCGTAGATCGCCTGTATTATAGAGAAGCCTTTTTTTGACGGGGTGAATGCTTTCCATCCCGCCCATGGCGGGGGTGAGGCCTTGGACTCGCCTGCTGATATTCAGAATACCTAGTAAGCCGACGCACAAAAAGTGCCTTATAATACTACGTTTAACAACGATACTATGTATTTATGAGCTACGTGGTCTAGTGGCTAAACACTCTGACTCGGAACCCGATTGTCCAGAAAACTGACTGGCCGGAACACCTTCTTTGTGTTCATTGTACAATTTGCGGCTGGCTCTCCGGTGATGGATAACAACTATAAAAAAACAAAGCAACCCGGATATAGGCGGTAGAGTCGCCTCCTTACACGTTGGGTTCAAATTTCATTGGCAAAATGTGGGCTTCTGAATGTTCCGTTCATCATGACGGCAACAATCAGTGTGCCTCTGACTACCTCGCCTGGGAAAATGGTCGTGATGTATGTTATGACTATGAATGGTATTGCAAATAAAACAAATTAAAAATATCCCCTAATAAAACGTTATATTTAAGTCTGTTTCCCACTGATGCCGATAAGTAAGTATTGTTCAGTGTTTCAGTTCATAGGGTTTTTCCAGGGCACATGTGTACATAAGCAGTTTTTTTTTTATTGAACAACACTATTTGTGTTTTATTTTCTAGAGGAAGCGAAGAACCATTAGGTAGTTCATTTATCAAGACTTCAGTAAATAATTCATAGATTATATAGTAGTTCCTTTTCGGGTGCTTTTCTTTCACACATACAAGCAGTCTATCCCAAGTTTGAATGTCATCATAAGTTTCCATTCTGAAAAAAAGTCATCCAATTATAAGCTATTAATCTTTCTCAGGCAATAAGTAGACACAACAAAACACAGGATGTACGGCAAAATGATTAACACGGTTATGAATTTTATTATTTCAATTGTTGTTTAGGTTCAAGCCTTTACGCTCTTTAGTCATACGACAAGAAATAGCTGAAATCTTGTTTTGTAAATTATTTACCTGAAAAAACGTGTGTTCCTATTTTGTTTGCCGACTTATTTTACCCATAAAGCGGTCCTCGTATTAATTTTATTTAGTTTGTATGGGACCAGGCAAGAAAAATGTTACGATGAATTCAAATGTACTTATTAACTGGAACTGCCACTTTTTCCATCCAAAATGTTATTTATTTATTCACAAAGTAAATAAATTGAACCTATAATTATAGGCAAATTAAAGTACACGCAAGTGCGAATGTCAGTTTGACATACCTACTAATCGTCATAAAATAGTATACAAAACTCGATAGCCAATACCATAAACAAGTCAATACCCAGAGGAACCACAGACTATTTTTGCCTCCTGTTAAAAAAGGTTTTGTTTCATCATGAAAATCATCATCAGTTGCTGATTCAGGCGATATTTGCCCATGAAGACTCCTACGGAACAGCAAAATGGATTAGACGCATCTCGCAAATACATAGGTATTTTAAAATGCGTCTGCGAGATAGCGCCAAATTCTCATTTTGCAGAACGTTGTCATAATGCGATTAAGCCTTACATTAAGAAGCTGGAATATTAAGTAACAAGCGGCAAACTTTGGAAGGAATATTATTTCTATACGATAGTTAATTTCAAACTTTTAGATAAGTTTTTCATCATCGATTCTGTGGTTTCACAGACCGAAGGTAGAAGACATGATATGATAAGGAATTAAAGGATTAATTGGGTATTATTGGAAAAAATGATTGTTATACAAATTGGTTACCTTACAGTCAACTAATTTAATATTTGATGATTTAATAATTTCATTGATAAATCTAAATAGCTGGATGGCAAGTTATTTGCGGTGCGATTTTTAAAATTCAGTTTCTTAAAGTACTTTTAATTTAATATGGTTGATAACAGATGTCACTTCAACTCCGTTGATAAAAGCACACTGGTTCAAACGTCAGAGTAAGGGCCGGCGCCGACTATCGGCATCGGCACGCTTCAGGCTTTTAAGGTGGCAAATAGTAATATACTCTAACATAATGGCAATAAAGTAGAAAATGCCGAAACAGAAACAGAACAAATGCATTTTGTTTTTACGAGAACACATCACGGAAATTTCTACTTTATTGCCATTATGTTAGAGTATATTACTATTTGCCACCTTAAAAGCCTGAAGCGTGCCGATGCCGATAGTTGGCGCCGGCCCTAAGCATGGGATATAGACATTAGGTTAATCAATTTATCAACAGATGTCACTAACCATTTGAATCGCGGAAATTTCTTTCAACAAATAATTCTCAATAATTATTTTATCTAGTGCATCCAATTTGTTTCCTACCATCTAACTCACTAGAAGATTCCAAGATCACATCACATCACACATCATCACACAGAATTTGGTATTTTTCTGAAAAAGTCTCGGCAGATTTTCCCAATTCATACAATTTATATTCTTATTCTTCGATCCTATTAATGGAATGCAGCAAATTTTCTGTATTTGCAATGATTACACTACATGCACCCTACACATCCGCCGAAAAATCAAAAATAAAATATCTTTAAGTAAATAAATAATACAAACTTTAGGAAAATGGTCAGAAAAGCGTTTCGAAGTGCTAGTTCAGACAGAGCGATTAGTGCCAAATTGAAAAGGACGGAGTTAGAAGGAAAGAGGTATTCTTCTAGCTCCGTCCTTTTCAACTCGCACCATTGTCGCTAGGTTTGAACTAGCACGCACTGTAACTAGGGTAACCGACGCAATGACGTTATGGTTCGACTGGATAATATCTCCGGTGATCCTAAATTGAAAAAATTAAGATACCGACCGATATCAACCGCTTCGGTCGGCAAATGAGATCTCGAAGGATCCTGAATCGATGCCCTGGGAATGGTATTCGCCAAATAACGACGCGGTTGGCGCCAAAACCCACTGCGCTCGCTCGTGGTGAGATAAAATTAATTTTCTTTTCTGATGGTCATTTGAAAGTAAAAAAACCGGCCAAGTGCGAGTCGGACTCGCGCACCGAGGGTTCCGTACAAACCTGCAAGGTTTACAAAGTTCGTTCATTATTATAGACCTGAGTATTTGGTATGAATTTCAATTTAATACCTCTACGCGTTTATGAGGAAATGGGTAGTAAGTTTAAAATTATTAAAAAAATATATATTATGTGATGTAACTAAAAATTTATGGTTTTCGTAATTTTTCCTTTATCTATGCTATTAGACGTTGCTTCGTACCAAATTTCAAGATTCTGAGTTCACGGGAAGCACCCTGTAGGTTTTGATTCCATTGCAAGTGTCGAAAATTTGCGGCATAAACGGCTGTATCTTTTGATTGCGTTGGCTTAGAAGTTTGATTTTTTCACAGCTTCAAGGGACAGTAGACCTGAGTAATTGATATAAATTTCAGCTTCATACCTCCACGCGTTCCTGAGAAAAAGGGTCTTGACAGACGGACGGACGGACAGACGGACAACCAAGTGATCCTATAAGGGTTCCGTTTTTTCCTTTTGAGGTACGGAACCCTAAAAACTAAGCCAAATTGTATTTTTTAATTAATCACATACAAAATGAGAGAAAGTACTCATTCAGAGTGAAGTTGATGATTGAAGCAAGAGTGAAGCACTAATATGTGAAGTGATGTCAGCCGGAATGCCACCCCAGTTGCTACTGAGACTATTTGCATTTTAGACTAAACCCTCATTCTTTAGGACATATTGCAGATAGTCACCTGTGTGGCGCATGCATGCTAGATAGTAGCACTACTATTTGTTCATACACGTAGGTCTACCTACCGAATAGTAGAACCGTTAGTCCAACCATTAAGCTAAGATTAATCACGAAATTGAAAACAGTAGTAAAATTCGTTCGTATTTATGGCAGAAAACAGAAGTTTTACGCGGACAAAGCGGGAACAGGACAATGGCGGAATGGCGAAGCGGGACTCGGAGGCTCCGAGCACGTCACGAGATCAACCATTTCGCGGAACAAAACGCGACCGCAAGTTTTGTCCTTCGCTGCGAGGGCGAAACTTGTAAAGACTGTCATTGTGCGTCTAGCCGCGCTCGACTTTCAGTTATATTTCGTGGAGCATTGAACGGATCTAAAGTTATAACATTAGCGTTGTATCTACTATTTGTTTTGATTTAATTTAATTTTCTATATGATAGGTATGAATGTGCCGCTCTTACAGCCATCGGAGGCTAAACAGCAGTAATCACACCCAAAAAAAAAAAGTGTGGCGCACGCATGCTAGATAGTAGCACTACTATTTGCTCATACACGTAGGTCTACCTACCGAATAGTAGAACCGTTAGTCCAACCATTAAGCTAAGATTAATCACGAAATTGAAAACAGTAGTAAAATTCGTTCGTATTTATGGCAGAAAACAGAAGTTTTACGCGGACAAAGCGGGAACAGGACAATGGCGGAATGGCGAAGCGGGACTCGGAGGCTCCGAGCACGTCACGAGATCAACCATTTCGCGGAACAAAACGCGACCGCAAGTTTTGTCCTTCGCTGCGAGGGCGAAACTTGTAAAGACTGTCATTGTGCGTCTAGCCGCGCTCGACTTTCAGTTATATTTCGTGGAGCATTGAATGGATCTAAAGTTATAACATTAGCGTTGTATCTACTTATTTGTTTTGATTCAATTTAATTTTCTGTTTGATAGGTATGAAAACCTATAAAAAGTTAATGTATGAAAAAGTTCATCAAAAGACAATGTAAATATGTACCTATTCATCTCATACTTCATCAACCGACTCGGTTAGATAAGGTTAGAAGGTTAAGGGCTGGTGCTGGTGCTACGCTTCGCTTCCGCCTTAAACCTTCGTGGTATTTTTTTTGTTAACACAAAAAGCAACTTACCCTCTTAATTGAACCTGTAATATTTGAGCTCTGCGCATTGGTCTCTACATACACACATATTGTCGGTAACATATGCACCATACACATCGTTTACAAAAAGAAACCTACCACCCAGTTTGTTTTTAGCTGAATCCATCAACAGATTACTTAATCCCTTTCAATCAAATTAATACGTGAAAATAGCAGCGATTGGTTTTATTGGCACTTAAAATCGGATTCATTGTTATATCTCGGCATGGTGGCCGATGATGACAAAATCGATGCGTGCCGAGTCCGACACACGGCGAAACACAGTTTGGCAAACTTTAAGGTTAATATTTTACTCTGTGGTAGGATGGTATGATGTTTTTTGGACGTCAAGAGAAACATGCAAATTTTTAGTAGAAAGTAACGAAAGCGTTTTGGCTGTGTATAATTCAACCGAAACAATACACAATGAAAACTTAAAAGCGGCTACCTCATGGCATTCCACAGCTGGCCCCCCTACCCCGCATCACACAAATCTTTTGATGTCCTTTACTTTAAAACTGGCCCATGCTGAAGCGATAAATTGTAATATAATAGTACATTATGGTACAAGACGTGTGTAATGTTGGTGATTACCGCTGAGGCGCCATTGAGACCCGAGCCGTAGGCAAGGGTCTTAAGAGAGCCTAGGACGGTAATCATCAATACACACGTGTATCATACGACGTTTTTCAACACAATTGTGAAGAAAATAATGTTAGAAACTCATGTTATTTAGTAAATAAAAAGTTTATTTTATATCCTAACTGCTCGTCTATGGCGCATTATGTGTCATGTAAAGTGATTTGAATTTGGAATGCAAGGCCGTGTAGTCAAAAATGTTTAGGTGCAATGAGATTTTATTCTGAGGTAGGCTGTATGTTATCGTTTTCTTTGTATATTAAAAAAAATTGAAACATGAAAGCTTTTCACCAAAGACGATTCATTCGATTGTCGAACTGGCCACTAATAAAATAGACTTGGAGCATTCTTGTAATATTGTCTTAGAAAATAAACGAGAGTAAAAGAAAAAAGGCGCCAACCGCTCAAATAGCTATGCTGATAAATTTAATGTACCAAAGAATGTATTTTCACATACTTAATGTTTTCCTTATTCATTCTTATAATTTGAAATAAATATTTTTATTTGTATTATTAAACACGATCTTTTTGTATCGAAACTTTTTTAAGAACAAAGCAATTCTACCAATAAAAAAAAACTCTATAACTCACTTGTGAATAATGGTAATGAAAAAGTCACAGTTTGATTATAGGTGTCATTATGTGCCTAAATGCAGTGAATTAAGAGCCACTTTATGAGCAAGTGTGTTGAAAATGAACTTTGGAGTTTGGTTGAGGCAGGGAGGAGATTAGGAACTGCATTTCTTTGGACTAATTAGGAACAGGCCTCCAACTTCAAGATATCTCCTGCCTCGTTTGGACTTCAGCCACTTACACGACAGTTAGGTTAGTACATTAACTCCCGCCCAGGCCGATTAGAGCGCTTGCGCGAAGTAACTAGTAAATTATCACGTCATTGAACTCGGTCTATGCAATTTCATGGGCGAGTTGCGCCCGCCTGCAGGGGCGACTTTGGCAAGTAAAGGCCTCTTATACTCTAATCTGTCGTAAAGTCCACTATAATACTATGCAATTACTATAATAACACATTTCACCATGGAGTTATGTCAATTTGTGCATTTTTTTTTGACAATTTAGTTACTAGTAGTTTTGCCGTGAGAGAGCCATGCATTCGTGCACGTATGGGCTGGCTCGACCGGAGTGATACCACGGCCTCACAGAAAACCGGCGTAAAATGACGCTTGCGTCGTGTTTCGCCGCGTGAGTGAGATCACCGGAGGCCCAATTCCCCACCCGCCTTATGATGGCGCAGTTAAATAGAAATCTACCCCAGGAGGGCACCAACTGCGCTGGCGTTGGACAATCCCTCTCTGGGCTTCCGGGCTCGGGAACCAACTCTCCTGAGTGTGGATGCCCAGGCCGCCCCACGTATTCTGGGGGGGGCAAAACCGCGCTCAACATTTCCCGGGGTAAGAGCAGACAACGCATGGCGTCCCCTGCCGCACTAGTTGTGGAGTTTTGCAATATCAGGGGCCTACATTCGAACATCAATGCTGTCCACTACCACCTCGAGATATCAAAGCCGGCCTTGCTCTTTTTAAATGAGACGCAGATATCGTCTCCGGCGGACACCTCTTACCTACACTACCCTGGGTACAGCTTGGAACACTCCTTCATACCAAAAGCTGGAGTATGTGTGTACGTTAGGGACGATATCAGCTCTCGCCGCCTCAGGAATCTTGAAGGTAGGGACCTTTCCATCTTATGGCTACGTGTAGATAGCGACGACCACCCCCGCGTCTACGCTTGCCTTTACAGGTCCCATAGCGGTGATGCCGAAACCGAGCGACTCCTTGAGCACGTCCAAATGGCTACAGATTTGGTGCAACAGCAGATCCCTTCCGCTGAGATCGTGATACTCGGCGATTTTAATGCTCACCACGCCGAATGGCTTAGCTCACGCAAGACCGATCATGCGGGAAGATCTGTTCACGACTTCGCCCTGGCTTACGGTCTTTCACAGCTGGTTACAACGCCCACGCGAATCCCAGATGTGGAAAACCAGGAACCCACACTGCTGGATCTCCTGCTGACTTCCCATCCCGAAGGCTACACCGTGTCTGTCGATGCCCCCCTTGGCTCCTCTGACCATTGCCTTATCCGGAGTGTGGTGGCTCTCGCGCAATCAGCGCGACCACGCTGCCCACTGAGACGTCGAGTGTGGCACTTTAAGTCAGCAGATTGGGATGGACTGCGTTCCTTCTTTGCATCCTACCCATGGGGTCAGGTTTGCTTTGCACTGGTTGATCCTAATGCCGTTGCTGATGCTGTTGCTGATGTGGTGCGGCAGGGAATGGAACTTTTCATTCCAACCTCTGTGGTCCCCATTGGTGCCAAATGCCAACCCTGGTTTAGCCAAACCTGCAAAATTGCTTCACGCAAGAAGCGGGTGGCTTACCGAGCTTGGGCAGCGGCAGCGGCAACCCAGGATGTAAATACCAGTGCCTTAAAAAAGAAGTTGAACCACGCCTCCCGGTCCTTCAAGAAAGACATCGCTAGGGCGAAGTCCTTGCACATCTCTAGGATTGGCGAACGACTTGAGCGTCTTCCTTCGGGAACTCGCGCATTCTGGTCTCTTGCCAAAGCCGTCCAGGGAAATTTCTGTTCGCCATCTTTTCCACCCCTGCACAAGGGAGATGATTTATTGGCCCACAACGCGAAGGAGAAAGCCGATCTCTTGGGCAAATTCTTTGCGTCTAACTCATTCCTGGATGACAGGGGCCAAGACCCGCCGATCATACCACGGTGTAGGAGTTGTATGCTGGACATCCACTTTCACCAGAAAGCAGTGCGGTCAGCACTCTTATCCCTGGATATCCACAAATCGTGCGGGCCCGACGGAATCTCTCCCATTGTTTTGAAAATGTGCGCCCCGGAGTTGACACCGGCTATAACGCGCCTCTTTCAGCTCTCCTACTCCTCCGGCGTAGTCCCGACTTCATGGAAAACGGCTTTGGTTCACCCGATCCCTAAAAAAGGTGACCGCTCAGATCCGTCCAACTACAGGCCAATAGCCATAACCTCTCTGCTCTCGAAAATAATGGAATCCATTATTAACGCTCAGCTCCTCCGGTACCTTGGGGATCATCAGCTGCTTAGCGACCATCAGTACGGTTTCCGTCAGGGTCGCTCGGCTGGTGATCTCTTAGTATACCTGACGCATCGATGGGCACAGGCGATCGAGAGTAAGGGCGAAGCAGTGGCCTTTAGTTTGGATGTTGCGAAAGCCTTCGATCGGGTATGGCATAAAGCGCTACTCTCGAAACTTCCTTCCTACGGGCTTTCTGAGAAATTATGCGAATGAGTCGCTAGCTTTTTAGCAGACAGAAGCATAAAGGTCGTAGTCGACGGTGAATGCTCTGACCTCATGTCTGTTAATGCTGGTGTCCCGCAAGGCTGTGTGCTATCACCTACGCTGTTTATCTTGCACATAAATGATATGCTACAAATCAGTGGCATTCATTGTTATGCGGATGACAGTACGGGTGATGCTTTATACACCGGCCGCGCGAACATTTCTCGGGAAAACGTCGTCGAAAGCCGAAACAAACTTGTGTCTGAAATTGAAACAGCGTTTCAGAAAGTTTCAGACTGGGGTAAACATAATCTGGTTCAATTCAACCCCAAGAAGACGCAAGTTTGCGCGTTCACCGCAAAAAAGCTGCCTTTTGTCGTGTCGGTTTGTTTCGAGAGCACCCCATTAACTGCCGCAGCCAATATCGGAATTCTCGGTGTCGACATATCGAGCGAAGTCCAGTTTCGTGGCCACCTGGAGGGTAAGGCTAAAATAGCCTCAAAGAAGCTCGGCGTGCTCAACAGATCGAGACGGTATTTCACACCGGCACACCGCCTGCAACTTTATAAGGCGCAGGTTCGGCCTCACATGGAATACTGTTCATCTTTGGGCAGGGGCTCCCCAGTACCAGCTTCTCCCTCTAGACCGCATTCAACGGAGAGCAGCTCGAGTTGTTGATTGCTGCGAGGTTTCGGATAGGCTTGACTCCCTGGCATTGCGTAGAGATGTAGCTTCGCTTTGCATTCTCTATCGCATTTATCATGGAGAGTGCTCCGAGGAACTGTTCGGGCTGATTCCCGCCACCTCTTTCCGCCATCGATCCACGCGACAACTCTACCACCCCCACTACCTCGACAGTTGGCAGAGCACTACTGTTCGTTTCAACAGAAACTTTCTGCCCCGAACCACGAAATTGTGGAATGAGTTGCCGCATGCGGTATTTCCGGACAAATACGACCTGCAGTCCTTCAAGAAAAGAGCGTACTCCCATTTAAAAGGCCGGCAACGCATTTTGTAGCCCCTCTGGTGTTGCAAATGTCCATGGGCGGCAGTATTCACTTTCCATCAGGTGATCTGCCTGCTCGTTTGCCCCCTATCCTATAAAAAAAAAAAAAAAAATAGTAATCGAGTGAGCAGTCGGGAACTCGGCCGTGAAATTGCATCTTCATCTGATGAAGTGAACCTTGCTTAATTCACCCTTAGTAAAGTAGGTAAAGTAACTTAAAGGTCCTAATTAAGTACATTTCAACATTTGGCATTTTGCTTTCGCTATTTATCAACAAATAACATCTGTGGACAATTTTTTGAAGCATTGTTATCAAAGGCAACGAAAAAGGTTTTCCCAGATACTAGGTAACGCAACAGCCGTCGCGCCGCTCAGTTGCCAAATATGAAAGTGGTTTTAGCCTATTAGATATTTCTCCCCGAGCTGATAAGAGACGACAGGCGCGAAGTAAGTTAGTAAATTATCACGTCGTTGAAGTCGGCAGATGCAATTTCACGGCCGAGTTCCCGACTGCTCACTCGATTACTCGTAATTACTTCCATGAGCCTTCATTTCCCTGACATCCTTTGCAAATTGGATTTTTAGCGGACAACAACAACCCGAGGGTGCTGCCTGTTTATTTCATAACTATAATTATCATTTTGGTATGAGGTATTTTTTTATTATTATAGGTGAAGTTGACCCCAATTCTCGCCCATCCGATATAATATCGCATATATAAATTTCACGAGAACTGTTTTTTTTTATTTTTGCATAAAGTAAGACGACATTCTAAGCCGTTATGTAGTATTCATTCAACGTGATATCGAATTTCGAATATCACTAAAAGTAATGATGAAACAAAAAAATGGGACTTTTCAACTATAAAACGCTGTCACAATAAAGTACAAGAGAGAGAGACGTTAGTAAACAAGTGAAATCCCTAATACCTATATGGATGTTATTTTCATAGTTGTGCACTTATCCAAGCCAAACTCCTACGAGTATAACCAATATTCGGAGCCTGATACCCTAAGGGAAACAGATGGCTTCCTTAAAGTTATAACCTTCGATATAAAATACTTAAGTAACAGTCACGGATTAGTTCGAAACTTCTCGAAAGTAGTTGGTTACATATGTTGCTAAACGAGGTTACATACTTATAGTGAATGCCTACATAGAGGCTCTTAGGTAGAGGTACCCCTCTTAGGTAGAGGTAGGAGAGAGGTACCCCCGCTGGGGGTATATCCGGAAACTTGCTCTGCGGAACACTATCACTCCATAAGTCTGTCGCAGAATTTAGTAGATACTTACCTTCTTATGTAGTTAGATGTCGTGGGAAGTAATCAGAACTGACAAAGTTTTGATTTATCTGAGTGGCACTTTGGTAGTGGCGTCTTACTCTTTGATTACCTGACCTCCTAATAGGTACAGAGGTTACAAGGTACAGATAATGTTTGTTCGAACAGATATTACACGTAACTTTACTTTGCGAATTTAGCCGTACTTACGCTACGCTGTATTACTATGTGTGTAACTCTCTGAGGTTGTAGCTGATGGCAATAAATTTAAAATTTCCAACCACCATCTTATTCCTGGTAATGCTGCAATAACAGATCAGTCAAACCTCTTGGAATATCATTAAACTTACTGGTTAGTACATCTACTAAAACAGCTGAACTTCTCAAAACAGTAGCACAGCTTCCTTGAAACACAGCCAAAACAGCCCGAATACCATCATTAAAATAAAAACTGAATCATAGTCGATTCATCAGTTTGGGGGGTTCATAGGTAACTTCACACAGACATACTTCAAACTCTAGAAATAACTCCTTGCTATCGCTGTTGCTAAAAACCTCGGCATGGAATTGAAAACCACGATTTAAGTGTCGTATCACAGCTGTTCTCCTAATCGTTGCCCAAAAAGGTATTATTTGAAGAAAGTTTAAGAAGCACTCGGAAGATTGGTTCGTGTCAGCCCCTGTGAGGCATTCCCGATGCATACCTATTTGCCGTTGTCCTCAACCACTCCTAATTTATGGGCCAAGTTCGCAAGGGGTGGGTTATTCTGCCACGCATACTTGAACGCAATCGTGAGCTCGCAACTTTCTTTCATCCACACTTGTGTATCGCAACGGTTTGATATTAAGTAGGTAGGTATCATAAGATAATGATTGTCAATTCTTCAATAAAATGTACTTAAGAATCTCTAAAATAAGGATTGGTAATATGTTTTTTCGCCTCATCTTCACACTTTAAAGTATATATATACCTAAAGTAGCCTATACCTAGTAGGTATATACCTATGTATCAGCCAGGCCAAAAAACAAACAGTGGCAAATCTTGAGCTGTAAGTCAGAATGTATCCATAAAGCAGCGGTAATCGGTTACCATCATGCGGTTCGAGTGTTTGTTTGTCACCATTGTAATAAAAATGCTTAATCAATGTTTTTATAATTTAATTTTTATTCTTCATCCGTGAATTTGTTCCTCAACCTTATCCTTAGTGTAGAATTGTGTGTTTATGCCCTTGGGTATTCTCCTAAGATCAACCAATACATGGGTGTTATTATAGTGCGATAGTTGGTGAAGTTGAGTGTTGGGATGTGACCTAATATACCTATTTGGTGGTTAGCGGCAGTACACTGCGGAGCCAATCTAACGGTTTGCCCAGCTCTGTTGTCATAAGAGCGCCTGCACGCTATCGTCTTTGGGCAGGCGACGTTATTGACTTCTATTTACGGCTTTTATTATTAAAAGCTTACAAATAACAATATCGTCTAAAGGACATTTCATTTTGACTTCCGGTTGGATAATCATTTATATCCCGTAATCACGATTATGAGAAAAAAATACTTGACCGTTGTCCAAAACAGGGAAAATTTTAGCAATACGGGAATGAGATTTTTTATAGAACATCTGATTCCCATTTTGTTTGCTGGCTATCCGTTTTCCATTATTTACCAGGAACCTGCTGAAATATGACTGAATAATCAGTGGATCCGGTTGTTAAATAACAAAAATCCTAGGTTCCCAGCTAATATCAGTAAAATGTGGACCAACTTTGAGCGTCGTCATTTATTATCAATATCGAGGCTACAAAATAGGTTTATCTCTAAAATCCTGTTTCTGGGCGCCGTAAGGGAGCCGTGCATCGCGGTCGTTACTTGATGTGTGGGGTATTTCCACACGCGATAGAATCAGCTCTTCCTAGGGAATTGTTACAAAATACTTTAATAAACAGGAAAACCTTTCTTACTCGAGAAATAGTGTCTATGTTACACGTCAATTTTGTAAATCCAAATACATATTTTGCTGAAAAGAGAAACAATAAGTAACACTTAACTGACAGGCTCACTCCCACTTACTTCTAGTAAGTCGAGTGGGAAGCGAGTTTAATTCTCACCTAGGTTATACTTAATTATATTAATTCCTAATGTGCTAAACACGTGGTTCAAGAAGGATGTAATGATATAAAATTGTTTCACACGTTTCGCCAGAAACTGGAATGCACAATTTATTATGGTCATGGTGGTTAAAAAACACCGGCATTATTATTTCAGCCTATCCACCTCAATAATGTGTTTAATATAATAACAACTCCCATTAATAACGAAGAATTTGAGTACTACACAGTAAGTTGCGCCTAGATACATATTTCCTACAAAATGAAAAAAATTGCGCTGCGAGACATTCGTGTAACGCAATGCATAGTGTAGCATATCATTAAAAAAAATATGTAAAACGACGCATCAGTTGTCGCTGCGTCGATATAGCGCAACGCAATGCAATAATGGGTCCTACGTCTATCTCTCATGTTGCTATTTCTGTGTACATGCAAGTGTAACAGCCATCGACATCGATAATGCAGAGACTAATAACGGTGGAATTCACAAAAGCAAATTAAATAGTTGAGCGTTTAACAAATACTTGAACAACGCTCAAACTGTTTTTTCGCATTCACAAAGGTTCATCAGTTGCTCCTCCTCTCACGTGATTAACCTAAGTTGATTAAGCACTCAAACGAGAAAATCGTATTCATGAAAGACAATCAGCGTGCCACAGATAATAAAATGCCATAAAATGTGACAAATAGCATGCTCAAATATTTAAAAAGTTGAGAGCGGTCGCGACCTATCTTAAATATTTGATTTGGAAGTATTTCAGCTTTAACGCCCGTTTTAAGGACTTTGGTAGAAGAAGTACCCCTTGTTAGAAGTCTCTGTAATGTGTAATACCTAAAAACACTACAGAAATATGTCAAAACGCAATTTCAAATGCTACTAAGAATTGCAGTTTCCGACAAAAGAAATTAGTCAGCACGTCCCCAAATTGGAAGAAAAGCAATCAAGCAACACAGCCAATATACGGAATACTCCTCGCTCTCCATCATTATGCCAAGGGCAGTTATCAAAGACCCACAATCAGAACAGGATACTACCATTTCCAAAAGACTCTTCCAGACTCCAATGTTTGCTATACTGAAGCTTGGATGCCAATGCCAGTTATCAAAAATCCTGGGTCAAAAGAATAGTTAGTACCATTATCAAAAAAAGTCCAGTGTGCGCCTTTCTAGAGTGTAGTGAACTTGGTGATTCAAAGTGCGGCTACCCATGTTTCTATCTCAATTTTAAGAATAGCTGCTGGACAAACACATTATTGCTTCATTAAAGGCTCTGGACCACAATAAAGAGACTGTTTGGTATTCTCAAAAGAAGATTTTCTTGTCCTTATTTATATCAATTATTGGGAATGGTCTGTTGGTATAGTTATAATCCCACCAACAACAGTGGAATGTGCAGTGTACTGCGGGCTCTGTTAGGAACACATGAAGTTAAGTCGTTGGTGTTGTGTAGAAGGCACCTAACATGATGTAATAGTGTAGTGAACACGAACTGCATAAATAAACACCGTCAAATCAATAATTGTTTTATTTAACAACTAATTATTACATCATATTGATTAGTTCTAAAACACAAGTTCTTTTCCTAATCTATCCACCCATCATGTCTCTCTGCAGGGGAAAAGTCATCACTCCCAGTTTTTAAGTTATTGAAGTAAAAAAGGTGTGCACCTACTTAAGGTTGTATGTTTGTTTCCTACTATACACCTAAAATTGTGTAATGAATATTTGTGTCTATCCTGTGTTTGGGTGTTAAATCTATTTACTAAAGTACCTATGTATAAAGAAACAATATTGTTTGTTCAGTCTTCATGATCTATGCTAAATTTTGGGAGCAGTGACCCCGGTGTGGATCTCGAATATAAATTATGAGTTTCATGATAATTAATGAAAACACAAAATAAAAATGAATAATTTATTTTATATAATTCAAAAATAACAAATTAACTATAGGTTCACACAGTTGAAACAGAACATTACAATGTGAAATCACAACAAGATAACAATTTGTTAAGATGAGGAACACTTTATTGCACGCACACTAAATTATTAGCAAAATTATTGTTATGAAAGTAATACATTCTCACCTTAAAATACAATTTAGGCAGTCTTATTGCTAAAAACAATCTCTTTCAGACAACCTACAGGCAGAGGAATAATGATAGAAAAGGTTAGCAAGTCAAGCTAGTTCGTTGCTGAAATACCCAGCAGAACGGTACTGTCTTTTTAAAAAAAGGCTATCATTTTAAACATTATATTTATATCATATTATATATTCAGTGTCCACTATTGATTTAATTCAAGTGGTTACAGATTCAAACAGCTATGCAATACATATTTTGCTGTAATGCCTGCCAAATTAAAGTTTATAGTAAGTTATGTGTTTTACAAACAATACCAATACATACAATACATTAAATGCTCCTCAGTGTCAATATTCTATTGAACAAATAGAGTCTACTACCAATAAAATTGATTGTTTTGGCATAAATAAAATTCTTCTTCTCTTGCACCTTCTAGGTCTCCTTATCCATATAAAGTTAGTCACTATAGTGGTCACAGTTGGCAAATAATATGCAATATCATCATAATATTTTATGTTCAACTTTTGTGGTAGTACTGCCTTATTAATTATTTCCTTCATTTTGGTTATCTGCTACTCCATGAAGAGCTGGAAAGTAAAATACTTGTTAATTACATTTGTTTTTCAGCAAATAAAGAAAGATAGGTAATGGCTAAATTTACACAGTGGAACTTTTAACATCAAACAAAAAACTGTTTTGATTTTAACTGACTGTATTGAAGATTGTAAACTCAGCTAAATAGAGTTATTTACTTACCTAATAATCCATTTCCAAACTATCCATTTTCAGCTTGGCTTATTTTATTTGAGTTATTGTCTTTGCAGGTACTTTATCTGCAGTCAAGATCAAGTGCAAGATCTTACACTGACTGTAACGATGATCCTCCAGAAACCCAGATAATTACTTGGAAATGTAGTTGTGTAGTAAATAAACAAATTAAAAATTTAATTTAATACGTAATTCTAACCTAAATTCTTAAAATGACTGATTGACACATATTTGACATTTGGTTGCGTTCCGTTTTTACATAAATATTGTTTTAAAAATGAAAAAGTATTGTTTTGTTTATTCCATTTATTTTTTTTGTTCAAACATGCGTAAATTTCGAATTAATAACCAAACTACGTTACAGTCATCTTAAATTGAGATAGATCTGTGAAAAAACCCAAGAATTGTTCATTTCCAGCAATAATTTCGACAAACAACGAAACGAATCGAGGCACAAAACCATAGTTCCATCAATTGGTTAGCGAGAACGAATGTTTCTTTTTGCAATGTTGGCATTTCGGTTTGTTTGAAAGATGCTCAGCTGATCACGGTAGAAAACTGCTTAATGAACGTTTGTGAATAGCATTTAAGTTAAGCGTGCGATTAAACTAATGGCTTAATTAGTTGAGTGAGTGATCTGATTTGCCTTTGTGAATTCCACCGTAAGTCCGTCCGAGGAATACCAAGTCTAAATATATCACTGAAGACCTATTTTAAGGTTATAGTGTATGTTTTTGTAGCGGCTTCGTGCAACAATAATGTGCATTTTATAAATGATCGTA
Organism: Udea ferrugalis; assembly: GCA_950022985.1. NCBI lineage: Eukaryota > Metazoa > Arthropoda > Insecta > Lepidoptera > Crambidae > Udea > Udea ferrugalis. Next base: position 6,277,586 of record OX465521.1, read on the forward strand.
TAGTATTATACCGAGCTAAGAAAGAAACGTACCTACGTTCGAATGCAGTCGGAAAATAAAGCAATAATTTATTAGAATAATGTATTATTTTATTCTTTGTTGGCCCAATGGTAAAGACTCTGGCCAGAACACACCTACTTTGAGTTCATTGTACAATATACGGCTAACTCTCCAGTGATAGAAAAAACACCGATATAGAACCCAAGCAACCCGGATAAAGGCGGTAGGCTCGCCCCTTACCACGTTGGGTTCAAATTGTTGGCAAAATGTTGGCTTCTGAATGTTCCGTTCACCATGACGGCAACAATCAGTGTGCCTCTGACTGACCCATTAGGGATATGGTCGTGAGGGTATATGTAAATCAAATCATGCTTTAATTTTGCTAATATACGAGTAATTGAAATTCTCGAAGACACAAACAACGAAAACCCACCGATCTTACGTTACTTCCAGGAACCAGGAACCACTCATAAGAAATTCTATAGAATGAGCGAAACGTACGTTCTTGTCCAATCCTAATTCATCTCAAAAGTCGCAGTTCACGACGCAATAAAGCAAGGCTTCACAATTCAGCCCACGGCCACATACTCAACGAGAATTGGAAAAAGAAACGTATCAAAAATCCATTATGAAAGCCAAATAACAAGGGTGTAAATCAGGAAGCCGCCAGAATAGAGTCCCGCTCTTAGAGCGGGAGCTTGAACATAAATTCTCGCATCATTTACTTGGAAAACCAATAACTTGCAAAGAAAATGTTTCTATTGTAAATTATTTGTGTACACAAAGTCAATGTTATTCACATTTGTGCTGCTCTAACAACAGTTTTCCAGGAACTGTTGAGAATGTACGTAAAATTACTTTTCTCAGAAGGTTTGCTTAATTTTAGGTAAGGCACCAGAAGGTTGGGTATTGTGCCTAATTGGCGAGAGAAAACTTTAACATTTTTGCCTAAATATACTTTAAGTAAGTTCTTTGGTATTTAATGTCTAATCCGTGCTAATATAATATTCAGATTTGTGTTTAATTCCTTTGATTTAAAAGGAAACTGCGCTCTGGAATTAATAAATATTTTCTAATCAATAAATAGACTAGACTAGTGTAATTTAGTGCAAATGATTCAGCTAGGTGCGGTGCAGCATCAAACAAGCTTCTTTCATTAAAGTGGCTCTCGCAGACTAGATACCCCGCTGAGAATTTTCAGTGAAACTTCGGTCCGTTCCATTCATTCATCGGTATCGAATTCCCGACTATTTAACATTTAATTTAGCTGTCTTCAAAGTTTAAATCAGTAACTTTCTCAGTCTTCCTTTTTCCTGAAAGCTGAACCTAATTTCGAAACTAAAATATTGAGTTAAAGCAGAGACTTCTAAAATAAGATTGGTTTCTGAAAACTAGAAGGTGTTGCAATGTCTTATATAAGCCAAAAAAATTGGTGGCTCAGCTCTCAGGCTCTCTCGAGATGATCCTCCTGAGTAAACAAATATTTGAAAATAAATAAGGCTTTGTATGTGCGGCGCTCCGGCCGCGTCGCGCCATATTCCTCAAGTCGGCGGGCGCGAGTGAACCACAAACGCGTAGAAATGTAACACACGGTTCATATCTCCCTCGAAACCCTTGACTATTAAGGCGAAGTGGACACCTCGTAGATTAATAATCCTGATGAATTGAGAAGAGGATAAATCTATATAAAGTCTTAATTCATTGCCGGGTTTCTACCAAATCATTTGGAAGTGCCTCAATGCACACTTTAATCCCAAACTCGAAATCACCTGTCAGGGAATTACTATGTGTCTCTTTTCTAGATCTGCAGTGATTCTGACAATTTCAAATAACTGAATGAGCTTAGCTTCCGCTTTAGTAAAATTTCTGCGTCCCCAAGCACACTTTACTACGTACTGTATGTATGTACTAATGTGGTAAAGTTAGGTTTGAATATTATAAGTATAACATCCTTATTTAGAAGCCATGTTGGAACAGGTGAATCTTTTTCCTTTTGCGAATTTTCGTGGTTCTCACTTAAAGGTATCCACGCAAGACTTGCGTCTAGTAAACTTTTAGGCGACCTTGACTCGTATGATCCTGTTGGGACGCCTTGTTTAGTGCCATACATTAATGGCATGATGAAATTAAAACCTATTTGATGTGTGTGACAAATATTCAATTAACTTCTACATCTATGCGTCCGTTGTTCCCTGGCAGGCGCCGAGCGACAGCGTCAAGAGTGCTGATTTATACACGGCCATTATTTTCGCCAGGACGCGAGCGCATGGGTTCGAATGAGTGGCAAACGCAGATTATTATGAGAATCCTCCTCCCACCAGTTAGCTTTATAACTGCGCATGGAATTAACTTATTCTTCTACCGGCTTTTGTTATGTCTAGTTTCGCTCTCGTTGGAAATATTTGTATGTCACTAGATGCTCGACCGCCCTTCGACGACATTTGACAGAGCCGAGCGCTCACACGCGCTGTACTAACGAAGTCTACAAACTTCGATTACATTTACGCTATTTCGTATTTACCTACACTAATTAGAAGGCTTTGCAATTTGCATTGCGACAGAACTTTGCAGCAGTCAATACTTAAATGTTATTAGTAAGTTAAGAGAGTGTCGTGGTCCAGTGGTTAAACACAATACAATACAATTTACAGCTAACTCTCCGGAGATGAAAAACACCGATAAAAAACCAACGCAGGTGGTCAGCTTGCCCTTTCCCATGTTGGGTTCAAAGTTAGGCGAAATGTGGGCTTCTGAATGTTCCATACACACAGACGGCAACAATCAGTGTGCCTCTGACTACCTCATTTGGGATATGGTCGTGAGGGTATGTTATGTTATGTTCAATAAGGTTATTAGTACAAATGCTAACTTAGTTAAACTTTTACTATCCACTGCCTAATCACCTAGTTTTCTTTAAGGAACCGCGTAAGAACTTTCCTAACGTACATTTAGATACTACAGAAACTTAAATCTACGTAACTGCCAAAGCGGAGATTTTATTTACCTTTGTATCATTGCGCTTGGTGCATTGTTGAGGTGTTCTAGATAATGAGTCAGCTGGGAGCAGTAAAAATCGAGTTAAGTCGCAGTTACGCTGATATAACGTAAGCTCGGCGCTAACGGCCGTCCGCGGTGCGCCGTGCGGCGAGTTGCAACTTATTGTCGCTTAACGCTATTTCAAAAGCTTACATAAACTGTTCTGAATGTTGAAAAACTAAAACGCATGAATAACTTGTACTTCTGTTACACGTTACTGGTTGGTTTAATACATTCTAATACTGAAATTAACCTGCAAAAGAAATATAAATTATTAGTTCGAGCTGAACATTTTATGGAACAGAACATACGCTTTTGATGACCAACTTATTACCTCATTTTGTGGCCCTGGCTACCGTCATATTAAAAATACTATTTTTTAAAACAAGGTTCCGTTCAACTGCATTTCAAGCAAAAGAAAAAAAAAACGGTAAGAAGTTGATCAATTTATTTAAAAAACATGGTTTTACATAATCATTACAGGTTTCCCTGATGCGACCTGAAACTAAATAGAGATTTAAAACTCATAAACATGTCGAACTATTATAATACAACACAAATAACGTAGATACGTAAATGATAAAAACTATATTTTTTTGAACATTTATTATTTGGTAGTAACATAAGCAACAACTATCAGTGAACCACAATGTTCAAATTCAAAACTAGTTCCGTACACCGTCATAAATGTAATGTTATATCTCGCTTAATTCAATCTAAGATGTAAGCTAATTAGCAAGATCGTAGCGAAGTAGCTACATCTGTGAGTGTACTACCGTACGACTGCAACGGTAGCTAACTAGGATAAGAACCGGAGAGTTAACTCAAATAGAGGATGCTACACAGGAGGACCTGGGGAATGAGGGCTAGGTGGGCTAATTAGGTATTAATTTGAGAGGGAACGCTCGCGTAGATGGCGCCGTGAGCGACCCGAGTGAGACCGCCTTCATTCATGCAGAGTTGAGTCTCGGCGTTCTCATGTTGAGTTGAGATCGCCACAGCTTGTACTCGATGCTCTGCTTACAAGATAAATAGAATAGAGAGTAGCATTATAGCTCACATTTTATTTGTTTTTCTTAACTCTTTTGGTTAAAGGTTAATTTAGTTAGTATTATTAATAATTGTGGTGATTGAGGTTGAATTTTCACAGATCTTATTATTGGAAAGGTAAGGTAAGGTATTATAGGTTATTAGGAATTCAGTTCACTCTATTATTAATAATTAACGTTAAAAATAGGGTTATATTATTATTAAAATAAGTTATTTTCAAAATGCTCCGAAATATATACAATTTATACTTAAAACTAAAATGATGCTCAAATTCACAAAGAGCTTCAAATACTAACTTAAACAACGAAACCAAAACCATAGTCTCACTGAGTCAGCACTATAAATAAACGAAAAATTCTGCGCGTCAACGTGGATTCAAATAACTACACCCAGGTACAGGCAGTATGTTCAAATATTGTACAAGATGAAGTTTTTGCCACCGGTATCCACAAAGGTAGGTCTTTTTGTAGAGCGCGGCGGACGGCGGTCGGTCGGCGAACCGACCACCACATAGTACCAAAAGTACATTGTGTATTCCGCCGAATGTTTTAGGAATCTCTTTTTCGTGAAATATCAAAGGATTTAGCTTTTCACCTGTCTGTCAAAAGAATGGCGCCGAATTATGCTGGTAGTTCTATTGTTTAACTCCTAATGCAAATAGAGTGGTGGTTGAGACTCAAAGGGTCGCGGTCTTGACGCCCACCTCAGTAAATTTACACTGTTGAAACTGGCATGTATTTGTGCTGGGTCAAGGTGTTTGTGGTATCTTCAAAGTTTCTGGTTTCCTTGGCAAAGGAAACATTACTTTATTTTTCGTTTTTATCAATTTCAGGCTTCTTTTTGGCTCATGTTTTCAACCTCATCTTCACCACCATGCCAAACGATGAAATCTTATTTGTCTTAATTAAATTTTGAAAATTCCACTTGACCATTACCTAAAAGGTTTCCTTTGTTTCTTAACACAATTTCCACAGTGGAACTCGGTATCCAACAAAACAATAAACTACGTTCAGGGATCTATACAGAAGCAATCACAAAAGTATATATGAAAATATAAATATCGGATCCGAAGACTTGCAGTACCCGCGATTCGCTTAAAATTCCTTGATATGGGATCGCAGCGCGCGCCGCCGTAAATAGCGTTTCGTTCGCTTTAGCTGCAGCAATGCTTTGTCTAAATAATATCTTTTGTTACATGTTACGCACCAGGCAATTTCCGCGATGGAAGCTGCAGAATGGGAGCCATTCAAGGAAGTTTTTGGTCGACTGAGCGGTGCAATCTTGAAGGAATTTTTATTCACTTCTCAGGATTTTTGGAATGTTCTCAAGTTTAACATTGCTGGTGCGTAATGTATTAAATGAAATAGTGTTGTCACCGGAACATAACAAGAACCGTAAATTTATATAAACTTTCGTAGGATTCTAAACGAGAGATAAATTGTATTATTTTACGCCCCCATTTCCGGAAATTGATAAACTTTCGGAACGCATCCGTAAAATAATAAGTGGGCGGTAACCAAACGCCATGTGCGCTCTGATTGGTCGAATAAGTCACGTGTCATTACTCTCCTCCGCCATTTAATCTTGGTAGAAGGCCGGTTTTAATGTTTTATATTTTGTAAGAACAATTCATCTTCGTGTTCATTGTATAATTTGCGGCTAACTCTCCGGCGATGAGAAACACTGATAAAAAATCTAAGCAACCCAGATAACGGCAGTATGCTCGCTTCTTACCACGATGGGTTCAAATTCCCTCGGTGAAATGTGGGCGTCTGAATGTTCCGTTCGTTCACCGTGACGGGAACTCAGTGTGACTCTGACTACCCCATTTGGGATATGATCGAGATGGTACTTATGCCATGTTTTGTATGTTATATTTTATAAGTGTATTTAATTTTTTTATAAACTTTTTGATATCGTAAAACACGATTTCTGCTGTCTTATTTTGATTAAGTAGGGGTTATCAGCCTATTAATTGTAAAAAGTAACCCGTTAAATTAAACCTACCCAGTTTTAAAGTTAAGGTCCAGTCAGGTAGGTATTCGAAACTGATAAATGTACAGTTTGGCAAGTGTGATTGTACCATAATCTACGAACACAAGCATTGCTACTATCAACATCGACCAATCAGAGAGCAGTGTGTTATTTTCCGTAATTTATGAAAGCGTAAAATTAAAAGCTCTTCTGTGATTGGTCGAACCGTTTAGAATCTTACGGATAGATATCCGTAAGTTTATAAATTTACCACGAGTCGTCGCAAATTTATAAATTTCCGGAAATGTGGGCGTAAAATAAAACAATTTATCTCTCGTTTAGAATCCTACGAAAGTTGATAAATTTCCTAGGAAATTTATAAATTGACGGTTTTTGTTATTTTCCGGTGACAGTGTAAAGCAAATACTTCCTACTTGATAATAAGTAGATACTTCATACATGTTGTTATTTGTAAGTGCTGACTAAAAACTAAACTAGACTATGATCAACGCAACGTTCATCATACGCAACCTAGTGATGCATAATGCTGAAATGCTAAGCTCAAGTAATCGGATTTTTAAAAATATTCAGCAAATATTAATTTTGACATTATATGGTATTCGTATTTATTTAAGTTCCTTAGATTTCTTTTTACGTCGTACACTACGAGTAATTAATTATTTATTTCTACGCTTCAATATTAAGGTTATCTCCCTTTTTGATCATATGCCCCGCCCTAATTTGTATCTGACCGTGTGGTTGAATGGAAATTAATTCATGCCTCTTGGCATTAAATCCAACATTTGTACTTATTTTATGTGCAATAAAGATTTTTATCAGGTTATTTATGGCAAGTTTATAAATAAATAATGTCTCTGGAAAATCTCTACACATGGTCACGCAATCCAAAACTGAACAGAGGCCATCTCAATTGACATTACTCGCGTTTGGATTCCTATTAGACACAGTTAAACTAGCAAAATTAGGGATCGCTGCAATGAAATGATAGTAATTTCATTCCAATATTAAGCTGTTTGTCCTTGAACACAAAGCGGCACTTCAGTACCGGTTAAAGCCAGCAATAAATCGGAATAAAAGTGAAATAAGCCGACATTAAGCGATAGAGGGCTCGCTCGCTAAAACACCGACAAAGATTAAGCGGGAATCCGAACACAGCTTAAATTGTTACATAATTGGAATCTGGGAGTTGGCGATAATTTCAACGGTGTCGTGTCGCCGTGAAATGCAGCCGGCTTCATTTCGCTAGTGCGGATTTCTGCTAATGTGCGTCGCGTTGCGAGACCGCGCCAGGCCGCGCCAGGCCGCGCGGGGGCCCCGCCAGGCCGCGCGGGCGCCTCGCCAGGCCCGCGGTCTCCCGCCCGCCCAGCCGCACCTCACTGTTTGCCTCCTGCTTTGCATTTTATTACTCAAATTTTAAATTGTAATTAAACAAGCCAGCTGCATCATAGAGATGTAACTCAGAGTTACTTGGGAGCTAGATTTGGGCGCCTTTGAACATGTTGCGAACTACTTACGTATGACAGTAGATGCGGATACTATCTAGTAATTACAACTCCGTTAGATAGCAAAAAGTTTATTCTTAGATTATTTATTAAATAAGGACATTAATTTATCAGACAAATTTTTAGATCCGTATTTTCTAAGTTGATAGTTGAGATCAATGCACAATGCACAGACAGAATAACAATTTTTTTCTTATACAATCTATGAAATAATCCGTGAAAACTTAAGTGCATAATTTTGACACTTTTTGAGGTAGACTGGAATATTTAAGTCCTGTTTTGCATTTTATTACTAAAATTTTAAACAGTAATTAAACAAGCCAGCTGCAACACTGAACTACATCGGAGTTACTTGGGAACTAAATTTTGGGCGCCTTTGAACATGTTACGAACTATGTATGATTGTAAATACGGATACTTACGAGTAAATACAACTAATCAGTGCTTCCTATTATGTGACTTAAAAAGACGAACGTTTAAAAATTACAACCAGTAATCAGTTCCGAGTTCACCATTGTTTTTGTTTTAAGGAATAATTCATTTCTTCTTCCTTAACTATCAGAAGCTATTAATCGTCACTCTGTGGCAGCCTACAGACGGTTTTCGTTGCAGGGGAAGGCCCAGAAAACGTTGGAGTGATGATTTGAGACATCATGAAAAAGATTGGCAGAGCCTGGCACGGGATCGAAATGTTTGGAAAGGATTGGGAGAGACCTTTGCTCAGCAGAGGGATGGTATAGGGTAGAAAAAAAAAAAACTATCAGAAGCTCAGTTAGTTGCAGTTAACCAGTAAGGTACTCTTGGTTCAGTAGGAACAGTGGATCGGCAATTATCACCGGTGTTTAGCTACGCCCGCCCGTCTACGACGCATTTTGCAAGATGACTTTTGGTCACATGGCAGGACCCCTCGCTTCACGCCTGCTACCTTGATTGAACGTAAGACGTGAGCATGTCTTGATATCAAAAAAATAACCTTTCAAAAATAACTAGGTAACTTGTTTGTAAATAAACCGAGATACCTGAAGTCATGAAATCCGTTCTACTTGGAATCTGACCTACAAGGACCAAATCTCTACCGAACCGAGTGAACTTAAGACAATATGAAGCCTTTTAGGATGTTGTGACCGAGCCATTAATCCCTCATCAAGTTTATAATGGGAACTTCTAAGAATGGTTGGTGCTAAAGTTTCACGGGACCCGATATTGAAAACCTTTGTTTGTAGTGTCTTTGTGAGAGTTCCCAGCGCATCTCCTGTTTGTGAGAAAACAATATGTGGGCGAATAGTGGTTAATAATAAAGCTTGAGCAAAAAAAAAATCGACAACAGCTATTATTTTTGTGAAAAACCGCTTTTCCTGTAAAGTTAACGTTCTAACAAAATATTCCGATGTTAGCTGGATAAACCTTTGTTGTTTTTTTCTATTGTAAGTCAATAATCATGTCTATGTCAGCAATACTGACTTTTAAGCACTTTTACGTCAATGTTTTAGAAAAAAAGACGAACAAAAACATAACTCAAAAACTACTTTAACTCTTTTCATAGAACCCCATGTGTGAGTCTCTGAAAAAAATTTAGACGACGCCTTTTGTACCTAGTGTATCAATATAATTATTGTTAGGTTTTAGAGACTGTGTTAAAATACTTTCACCTTCACAAATATTTTCCCAATCTTTGGTGTTTCTTCAGAATGAATAAAAGAAATAAATCAGTATTACTCGCACGTCTTATTCGACGCATCTATTGTGCCTATAAACCTGAGAGCTTATTTACTTTGCCATAAAACCACCATTATCGCACCATTGTTGGGAAATTGTCCTTTGAAACAGGTCTCCGAAGACCTGCAATAAAGGTAACCTGTAATTTTGCACTCTTTTGTTCTGTATCGAGACATTCTTTGGTTTTTCATGGTTGTAAAAGCATGCTATGGCTTCTTACTTAATCTGCTAACTAAAAGCGTTCTGTTCAAGTTCTGTTATAACATTTTTCAAATTTAATTCAAGACAATGTGATTTTATTCAAACATGTATGTGTGTTCCTTCTCGAAAGTTCTTTGAGCTGGGAAACAACCGTCTGCCTGAGAGGGTAAGTAGTTGCATTTCTGTTTGTCGCAACAAATTCAATGCAAACACCATTGTTTGTTAGTCAACATATTTTTTCTAGAAACATACTGCCATTTGTTCCTAGCTAAAAGCTATGCGACTTCGAGAAAAGAACAAGGATACTAGTAAAGGAAATGGGCTGAAACTCGTTCCGTTAGCTTGTTTGCAGAATTTGTGTTGGACAAATAAACTTCCAAACAAACCTAGCAACGTCCGTCCTACATACATCCCACGAGACGTATTTTTAGTTCATATTGTCGGTATCGGTCGAGAAGTTTTAGGGGGAAATTGTTAATGACCTAAAATAAGAAGCGATACCCGACGATATTTATGGATATGAACTGAAATCAAAAATGAAGGAGTCACTGGCTGCTGCAAATATGCAGCTTAAGTAGCAATAGTGGGCGGAGTGCTGTTAAAAATCCAACCCTCATTACATGACAGTCAGGCCCCTCAATATGAATCTCTCATTTGAACACAGTTGATTGGGCGGGCGTCCCCATATACGAACGGTGTTACGAATGTTTTTCTAATAATACTGTTACTGAGATACTGTTACACATTCTAATAAAGGCAGTAAGAAGAGTAATTTATTTTCTAAATCCAAATCGCACATAAAGTCCTTCAACATTATTCATTACGAGTAAAGTAACACACCAGTCCAGCGGGCCAGTGTTTTATCATGAAATACGAAAATCTAAACTGTAAAATTGGAATAAGAAAAGTCTCCAACAACTTTCTCAAAGTTAACAATGAGAACTGTGAAGCCGAACTATTAAAGAATAAAACCATTTGGTACATCTGGACTTTGCTATTGGCTGGGTTATTAAATACCGTTTTAGGAAATTCAATTGAACGGAGCTGCCTCCTCTTGTTGTTCCAATAGAGGGTATGTGAGATAGGAAATTGGCCAGGAATAGTAGGGTATTGGAGTTATTGTGTGCTGCCTGCGGGCTCAGGCACATTCAACTACTGCAATGCTTTGATTATAAGTTGTGACTGTGGATTATGCGTTAGAAGATTGATTCACCATGAGATAAGATAAACAAAAGTTTATATGCCGGGTTCTTTCCGGTGCTTTTCAGTTCAGAAACAACTGTAAAGAAAATAATCGTAAAAAATGCCATTTATTTATGTTGGTTAGAGTGTAAAATGGTTAGTGGAAAGTGTGCACACAATGATTCCCAAGATAATAAATTAATAATGCACAATTAAACTACTTAGGAAATAAGAAATTTAACCGGCCGCTCTGGAAATCTTTGGGGGAGGCCTATGTTCAGTGGACTTCGTATGGCTGCTGATGATGATGATGCTGATGAAATAGTTTCTTTAATGTGCAATAAAGAAGAAATAAGACAATTTGACACCTTATTTACTAAATAATATACATTAAAAAACATAGGAGTTTTCATTTGAATACTAGTGAAAAATGCAAAATGAAAGGTGGTAGGAAATGAATAAGCGCGTATTTGACGTAGACGCCTGGCTTAGTCGCAGCCGTAACATGATTTGCCCGCAGTTCATATTTGCGTTCCAACCTAGCTGCTAGCGCGTGAAGTCTCATTTACGTCGAGACTTACCGAGCGGAATGGAATACTGGCGTGCGTCGGCTCATGGAAGCCAACAAACGGTGACTGGCACCAGGGAACAGTTTCATTTCCTTTCGCACATATTCACGAGGCGACGAACAATATCTCAGTAACAATGGCTTCGTAATTTGGACGAGATGGCGCCCGCGGGACAATACGTCAAGTGACTCATTATTGTGGAGAACTGCTTCGGGCAGAAAAATCATTCTCCTCCGCTCGCGTGTCTGCGAACAATGACGTGCGTGTGAATGGAGCTACACATGGCCGCCGGCGCTCGCTGATCCCTCTCACTCACTCCGACCTCCAATCGGCATTTAACGCAATGGAAATAAAGTCTTCCTTCTTTAAAAATGCTCTTATATTACGCGAACGCCTCTAAACGACATTCTTCCGCTCTGTATGGCTTTGTTCGTGCCTCTTCAAGAACATCGTTGTTATTTCTACCTATTATTTGTGGAATATTCAATTAAATCGTTGCCCTCTTCTCGTTCAAGGCCTGGTATTTCGACAGCAAGACAGCGGCGTAAAGAATTTAGCGAGGGAACCACCTTTCTCTCGTTCCGTAATAATAGTTGTTTTGTTAAGAATAGCTATTATTTTCCTGACTCAAAGTCAGATGACTGGATTGTCGTTAAAAATAAACGTAAAGAAAAGCTGCGAGATTGCCTTAACAATCAGACGGCTTAAGTATTCTATGAGAATTCTTCCAACATTTCAATTTTACAATCCCTCATGAAAATGTATTCAATAGGTACACGCAGTTAGTATTTATTAGCTTTTAGAATTGTATGAGCAGGCACGTGCGTATAGCGTGGAAGAACTACTTAACTGATGGCCGTTGGATCAGTAAAGTTTAGGAATCATAACCATTTGACGGAAAACTCAGCATGGGATGGAAAATGGATGACCTGATAAGGGTTGCAGAATTTCCATGGGTGCATGACCGCCTACAACCAGCCGCAGTATTAGACGTTATTTGGACACACTATAATGATGATGATAAGCCTTCGGAAAAAGTAAAAAAAAACAACAGCTACAAAAAACGAGCCAACTTCTCTCTTCATAACGGTGTTTCAAAGCACGGTGATCTGGGAAAGTGGCGTGAGTGGTGACACCAGGTATTGGCGTCTTGTCTCGTATGCATTGTCGGCGTCGCCGACGCATTGTCCCGCCGTGTCGCGGCGCTGCGGGTAATCTACGCGGGCGACGTGTCGTGATTAGGCTCACGTGACACAACGACCTAGACGCCTTTGAGCGATGTCTAGCTCAGCCATGCATGCTGTTTCTAAGTGATTCTCCGAACCCTTAATTTTCGATGTCTTGAGGTTTATTCTTGTAACTAAATGACAAATCAGTCTGCAAATAATTTTATAACATACTTCAAACTATTGCCTAACTTGCACAAGTTTATTTTTTTTAATAATATTTATATAAATATTTCCAAAAAATATTTAAAAGTAGTTCTTCTGACCAATATGGTGTGTCCGTAACCCAGTTTCTTGAACATAAGTAACAATAACATTAATTCATATTGATAAATTGAAGTAAATTATAATTATTACGAAAGCACATTAGTTGTTTCTTTACACCAAAAAAATGGTACTCATATTTACGATTGTTTATTTATAAATAAATAATATGTGAGTGTCCGGTACAAAAGTCTAATTCATATTCCCGCGCATCGCTCGAACATACCCAGCTAAATATGAAACATCAGGCGACCCCTCCCCGTGCTGGCGGTAGCCTGTGGCTCGGCTGACGTGGTCGCAACGAGACGTGGGGCTGGTTCGCTTTGTTGCGGAGATATAAAGGTAAATATCTGATTCATATAGTAAAGTAAAGTAAAGTAAAGTAAAGCCTTGGTACACCTATGTTTCTGATTAGTATGTTCGTTTTTAAAATTAAGGTAGTTGGTTTTCTAAGTTGAATCTGCGGGAAATATAATGCTATTGGGGAACAGAAACCTATGTATAAATAGCAATCTTCATTTGAATACGTGTGATGATTTATCGATGTTAATGGGTAAAATTCTGATTAATATGTGCCTGATTCATATGGTAAAAATACCATATTAGTCCAAATGTCACACATATTGTTAATGAAAACTTACAGTGGCGGCACGTTACGCCTGTAACAAGTCATTCCATATGAACCTAATGTTATTTACGTGTCTAAAAACAGTAGCTGTAATTTTCGCAGCAGTCCTAATAACGTCAAAGGTTTCATATCTATCGACGACTGTATTTTCAATTGAATCGTTTTTTGTCGTTCGTCTAGGCAATAAAATAAAGGTGAACAATTAAAACCAAATTCATTTAAATTGGAGTTCAAAACTATTAACTAAATAACTTAAGTGAAACTACCTACGTTTTAGGCTCTAACTACTGCTATCTGTAACTTGAAATTATTGAAAAATATTGAAATTTCAGTCATGACTCAAGCGTCATACAGAGTATTATTTGTATACATACCTACTGGCAAATGCCTGCATGTTTTCAAAATTGAGACAGTGTTATTTAAAGGTATTTTTAAGTATAATTATAAATAAATTTGTAATCTTTGTTTTTATATTGCAGTACACAGAAATGCCACTAGTACTATCTAAAGAAGAAAAAAGAGAGAAGAAAAAAATTGCAGTACGTATCAGAATGGAAAACATACGGAAAGATCCGGACAAGTCTAATGTATGGCGAGTGAAAATTCGAGAATCATTAATATTGTGATTATTGATATTGCCAAGCGCCATATCATGCTGTGATTGACTAGATTTAGGTGTTATGATAAGCATCATGTGCATTTGATGTGATTTTAATAAATAATTGACTGATTTTCCTAACTACAACTTCATTTTTATCCCTAACTCAGATTCATATGTCACAGATTCTGATTCATATGGCCCCAAAAATTTTAAAGTTAATTATCTCGGAAACCATAACATAACTTAGGTTACCATCTTTCGTTAAAATATGTTTTATAAGCTTAAATGTGAAAAAAAAATTATACCATATGAATCAGACAAAGAACGCAATTTCGGAGAATCACTCTTCTCCTACAGTTACGTCTTTCTTTGATTGGGCTCAAAAGTATCTCGTAGGCATTCGAATTGCGGTTACTTAACTTTTGTGGCTGTTTGTAACCGGGTACCTAACTGCAGTCTCAGAACGAATAATCAGCGAATGTAGAGTAACCAGTATTTTTGCGCTCCTCATGGGTTTGTCCTACACAAACCATGTGATTCTGTATGGTCATCTTAAAACCATTTACTTAGATTATTCATCACCTTACTTCAGAGCTTTAACTTAATGGATTGATAGTTAATTTATCCCCTAAAACCACTTCATACGAATTAAACAAGTGATTGAAAAAAGATAAGATGAGAAAAACTCATGAAACTTCGTTACTTTACTTACATTAAATTGAAAAGACCTATTACGATATTAACCCTTATTGCAGCCTCCTACTTTGTAAAATTAAATGTAGAATCTCTTTGTTAATAAATACTTCTCGTATAACTGTCATAAGTAATAATAACTGCAGCAGGTAATCTGCGCGCTGGCATGTGATGTACTTGTGGATAATTAGCCCCCTGCTACGAGCGGGCCTTTGACGATGTCTGCCGCTACGGCGGTCATGCGATATGCTACGGTATGCTACGGCGCTCGGTTGCTACGGCTACACGCAGGTAGAATCTTGTGACAAACGCCCTTTGTAAAAAAAAAGATGTTGCAAAAATTTGTGGACTTAGTTCCTCCCACATTTGTAATTTCCCTCAATGGCCCATATTAAGTAAAATTTAGTTTAAGTAAAATTTAGTTGTCAAACAAAGTGATATTTTTTGGGTCGGTTGAATATTTTGAGCGATGCGCAGCTCGGCAATCTTTCTCTGCTTGGTGTAGTTCAGTTAAAATTAATACAAAAAAAGTAATAATTCACGGAGTTTCGTGCAACTTAGATAAGTTAAAAAGCAAATAAAAACGAGTTTAAGGTACATTTTTTGTTATACATACCTATAACCAGTTGTGCATACCAAAACAACAGCAAAATATAACGATAAGTAGGTTTTCTAACCAAATAAAGCAAAGCTATGGGAATTAGTCGTCGATTGAACATACTGAAATACTTATTACTACTAAATTACATTCTTATTTTACAAAGGAAACACCCAGACCTATACTAACAGACGTGTTCATACACACGAACGTTCTGTGCGGGGATGGAACCTGCGCCCCGTGGTGTAGTAGGCAACTTGTCAACCATTACACCGCGTCGGTCGTGAATAGATTTATTCCAGTGGCATTCAATTTGTGAATAAAAACGCACTTGCGCCGCGTGGACATTTTCATCAACAGAATCTGTTGGACAACAGAGAGTGCACATTGCACAATACACAGGCTATTTGCACAAACGAATAACACTGTTGTTATCAGTCGCGTCGGAATGTGCGTTGTAGCGTGACTGCGCTCGCGTTATGACGTTCGCATCCAGTTTTATTAGATAGCAGCCATGATTAACTGACTAAAACTGTCTATTTTTTCCCTTCATTACAATATTGTTTCCATATTTTCAGAAATATTTTCAGGTTATCCCTGTAGTTTCAATACACTGCATACGAGTGAATATTGACACTGTCTTTTGATGTTCTAAGTATAATTCGGTGAATACTAGTTTTTTATTTTGCACAATAGGTACATTCATTTTGTTTAAGTTTATTTCAAGTTGACTACGGTCCAGCCGATGGGATGCACTAAATTCATTAGGTGATAACGTCGGTCAAAAAGACAGATTGGATATTGGTCAAAATCATTTAATTTGTTAATACCTAGTCTCAAGTTTGTGCCTTCTCTTATATCACTTTTCTTGAATTCCAACTGGCTGTAAGTATTTACTCTCCCATCATTTCTGCATCTAACAAGAACATTTACGTCGACGGTGATTTTGTTTTACTCCAGTTTTCAGTAGGAAATCTCAAGAGTCGTTGAATTCCGAGTTATTTAAGCGCTACCCAGGAGTATAACATTACGACAGCACAAGCTGAAAATATCTTCCTTTTGTCGTATTAGCTATGTATGTATATTATGTCAGCAATTTGTATCTACTGGTTTTTGCAAAGTTCGTTAATAAATTACAGTTCCGAGACATAACCGAGACATTCTAAAATACTCCTCATTAGATAGAAAGATATAATTATTAAGTACATTATTTTGTGTTCATGGTTTTGAATCATGTTAAAATTATCTTGACATTGTGAAAATATCACCACAAGAAGATGAAAGGCCCATAAAGGGAACTAGGTAATTAGGCAAACCGAGCCACCTACAAGCGGCTCTTCTAAAAATCTATGTATAAAGCCTATGTATGTACGATTTGTACAGTTTTAGGGCTGATGATGAGCATAGAAAATAAGTGTACCAAGGCTTGTTGAACCGTTGGCAGTAGTTCTGAAAGTATCAAAAACGATCCTGCAGAATAACGCATCGATATCGCATCGTTTTTGTGTCGCAAACAGACGGGTGCGCCCTGCATGAGTTACGTGACGCGACGTGACGCGGCGGACGCTGTGGGACGACAGGTATACGAGACGACAGATATACGAGACGGCCGAATTTACGCGACAGCCGACTGACCCGTAAGCGCAATGCAGAGCGCGCAAAATTTTGATTTTGATCATTAATCAATTTGCAATCTAGTTATTTATACGACAGTGAGATTCATGGCATTTTGGCAATTGTAATATATTTTTTAATTCAACAACAACGCTGACTGGTTCGTCAGTACAATGGGAAGAGCTCCGTGGTTAGAAATGTTGGAGCAGTGATTTAATACTATGGTCCAGCTATCCCACCAAAGAGCCACAGTTGAGTGTCGTGGGGGAGTCCGACTTATCCTCGTCGTCGTCCCCGGTTGGCGAAGTATACATGAGGATTTTCCCACGAAAAAAAAGTAGGAAGGCTCTGTAGTGCCAAAGGTTGTGGTTTCGTCTGAACCTGGACAAATTTTCATGTGACCAACGACACAAGTATGATATAGGAAAAGGTCTGTTACTGAAGGGTCAGGATCTTGGCGTAAGGTCCCAGGTTTATTTTTATTTAATTTGCTCACGACTTTAAAAATCGGGTCCCTCTTAGATTGAAATCAAAGTAATACAAACGTATTTATTGAATGGAATAAATTTGAAATGTTTTCAAAGGTAGGTGCTGCCAGGCATGATTTCCACTCTCTCGAAATGCAATAAGTAAATAAAGTTAAATCTGATCCAAATATTGCGATTATATTCAGAAAAGCGACAAGCTTCTCTGAATTACAAAATAAGCTGAAACCTTGGGATTAGACGTTTGTAACGTCATACTAAACTCTACATTTGAATTCACTTGAACAAAGTCAATTAATAAAGACACAACTAGACACATTCAATGAAATATGTACAATGTTCGAATATGTGCAAGAATGGTTAGCTAGGTGATGTTGTCAGTTGCCGCGTTGCTGCAGAGGCAACAAAAAAATATAGAAACAATACACGTTTCAAAATATTTACTCGACGGAAAAAGCTCTTGTATGGACGAATTGCGCCATGTTCCACCGATGTGGCACAAACTTGTAGGCTTAGCTATAAAGTATAACGAATATTACTATTATGCGTTTGAGTTCAAAGTTACTGACCCCTTATCTATCTGTTGAATCTATATCTAACTAACATTAATAATTTGGTCTCCTGACCACATGTTGAAAAACAGCGTTAGTGATACATTATAATTTGAAAATAACAATTATTGAATGAGTTTGAAGAACTATCCACAGAGCCAACGACTCAAAAATAATGTAGGTACATTGTTGGATAACCCTCTCTAAGCAGACATGTTACAGAGTCACACTTCAACCGTAACCGGCCTTGGCTCATTAATTCCAAAGACGTATATTAATAAGGTGATAATTACGAACTATCAACTAGTAGGTATGCGCTTAATATAATATAACTAGCGACCCGCCCCTGCTTCGCACGGGTGCAATAGGATGTTATTATACATATAAACCTTCCTCTTGAATCATTCTCGCTATTAAAAAAAACCGCATCAAAATCCGTTGCGTAGATAGGGACAGAGAAAGCGACTTCGTTTTATACTATGTCATAAACATAATTCTGCAGTTATGTACGAAAAGTATGTCGTACATAACTGCAGAATTATGTTTTTTGTTGACATTGACAATAAAAAAAAGGTTACAGAGTATATCACAATGCAGTAATAGATACTTAGTTAGTTTTCAGACAGATAAATTATAATTCCCTTGCAAATGGTTTTTAGAATCTTCAGCAGTTTAAGTAAAAGCAATATCAGTGCTAACTGCGAAGTTTTATTCATGTAACTGACTAAAGTCTTCGAACAAAGTGTTAAGAGATGTTGAATTCAAGAGTTGAGTATTTGAATCGTTCTCCAAATGATATTTGTCTCCGCTGAAGTTGGAACTCTTTAGTGGTCTTGTTGCTTCGGCTTCTAGGAATAGATAAACAACTTTGTGTGCTCAGGCAGGGTAGGTACAATCCTATGCAATATCCAGTACCTACTTTCAGTTTGACTTTTTAAAGCACATAAACACGAACAAATCGAAGGAACTCGATGTCAATTTTAGATCCCCTTTGCATTCGGGATAAAGGTGCATAGTAAATTATGTTTCTAAAGCTATGGATTTTGCTAAATGAACACATATCGTGTTGCGCGGCAGCTCGTACGAAATAATATTCATATCCCAAAAGATAATTATAGAATAGAATATAGATAATAGGATGGAGTCTATTGTGTATCGCGAGAGAACAGCACCCACTCCAGCTTTTGGTTTCATCTAACTATCTACTTCTTGTTACACAGAAACCAATATGCTTTATTTTTATTTAATCATAACATTACAACATCTGTTAATCCTAAGTAAATAAATTCATTCATTATTCTAATAAGATACTATATTTAAGCAAAACTCATGTATACTAGTTTTCATACAAGAAGTAAAAAATATAAGAGATAAAAAGATTGAACAATGTAACGGTGATTTAATTTATAGTAATTTTAGTTAAGTTTTGTGCAGTTTTATAATTTTACTATTATTATGTAATTTGAGTGTTTAAGTATTTCGGGTGTGAGTGGCTTTTGTTTTTGTGTGTTTTATAATTTATCCCATTTTTGTTACTCAATTTAAAGAATGTTGTTCGAACTCGTACGAACGACTCAGCATGTAAGCGAAAGCAAAAACAAAGAACCACACGTCGCGTCAGCGGTGCAGGCGATCTATTATTTAATCGGCAAGATCGATCGGTGTAACCTCAGCCAGTGAAAAATATTTTTTGTTCGAAAGAAACATTTCTCATGCTCGTTCGGCTCTAAAAAGGCGTTGAATATAGAGTCGTAATACGTTCGGCAATATCTGAAATGCCGAGCCAGTGCGTGATATGAAAGGACGAGAGCGAGAATGTTTTAGGAAATAGGTTCGCGGTGGATTGATGGAGGGCTTTTCTGTCATGACGACACGTCGCCCGCTGATGACACTTGAGCGTTTTGCAGAATTTTTCAAGCGTTCGTGTGGGGTTGATCGCCGCCGCCATTGCTGCTGTGTACTTCAAGAATTTATAGGTTTTTTATTGTTATCGACTGGCTCGTTCACTCGTTCGGTAGTACTCCTGTTTACTACTGGCTGGCCGTGGGCTCGAATACATGGACGTCGGTATTTTGATCATCAGGGCAAACGTGCACGTTCTTGGCATTTATTTATTCTTTACTAGCGGACCCGACAGACGTTGTCCTGTCTCAACTATGAATAATGATTTCGAATTTGAAACGATATTTATTTTTCTTACATCCTCTTTGACGATATTTGCAGCAGGCATTTTGTCCATGTTATGTCAAACGCCTTATGGTTATCTACATAAAAAACATAGATTTACATTAAAGTGGCTAAGTATTCTTCTAATTTTCCGCACAATTTTCTTAATTTGTTATTTTTTAAGAACATTCTTCTGACACAACAAAATGAAATTCAGCGAAATCGGTACTGCCATTGACGCATGATTTCGGGACCAAGTGAAATAGAGATTCATTTTTAAATGTAAAGAAGTGCTCTTCATCGGAGGTAAAAAACTTCTAGTTCATCCCAAAAGGTATTCTCTATAAGTCAGTGCCAAAAAAAAATAGCTTTCATGGGTTTTGGAGAGTCTGGTGGTTTAAGGTAAGGTACCAAGAGGGATGCATAAAAATCTGCTTAGATAATACAAACGAGTATCTACATGTTCTTCCGTAGTACAAGCCCAGCTTATACTACAGAAGAAGATGGTGTCCTAGATACATCGACCTCACAGCTACTAGATGCCTGATGTTTGATTTCTTGTATGAAATAAAGTGTGTCAACTACCTGAGGCGGGGGGCAACGGTTATCATTGGTAAATATGCTTATTGTCCAATCAGTGACGTGGTTGCTTGACAGCTCACGGAAATGGTAGAGACTCATTGGATGGTAGATTCCGAATTCCTACGTACTTATCTCACTTAGGGACCATCGCATCTCGCTTGTCATTAGGAGTCTATTGGCTACGAGGTCGATGCCTAGAGATATTCATGAAACGCACCATAATTTCCGTAAAGTAGCAAAGAATAAATGGTTGTCATATTTCAATCCAATCCGTTCGCAGAGCGCACAAAGCAACAAAGTCTCGGTCAAAGTTGTAAAGCTCGAATTGTCTGGCCAATAAAGCGCAGAAGTCGCTTCAACGCGAAATCTGTAACGTTTACGTTAGGGGGCTTCCTCACCAGGGGCATTCGCCTGTGATGCGCAACATACAGTCAAAGTTAACCGATCATTGCGCAACCTGTAATGTGAATGATTCGATCATTACATTGTTCAGGAAGTTCATATGTGGTGTTCACCGGTAACTGTTTGTTTACCGTATTTTATAGATGATGAATCAAGCGTTGGTAAACCTGTAAATAAATAAATGAAAGAGACCCAGCAATGCGCTTAATTTCCCAAATTACAAGTTGTGTGTATTGCTGTTACAAGTTGTATCAAAATGTGACACATTGTTTATCAATTTGCTCAATGTAATGCTCGGTTCTCTTTCCTCAGCAATGTAATGATCGCATCTGTAACTTTACCGGTTGCGCCGTGTTATGATTGGTTCGGTTCCTTAACTGACGTTTGTTTGAGTCGATACATTACAAGCGAATGCTCCAGGTAAGGTAGCACCTTAACATAAACTTAACAGATTTCACGATAAAGCGGCATTAGACGAACAATTCGAGCTTCGGAAGTCAGAGACTAACATGTTTTAGATAGTTAAAATTTAACACATTAAGACAACAATGCCCCAGGTGAGGAAACACCTTTCAGTTTACGTTACAGTTACTGACCGACCTCGCCGTACAAAGTGATTCGTCGTAAATTCAATAATGTGTATGGCTTACAGACGGAAAGCAGGACATATTTCCCGTATTCTAACGGCTCTGGTATCTCTATTGAGCATATTTTTCGATTTGCTTCCTCGTTGGGCCAGTCCGTATGATTTATGTACAAAGTGGAGCGGCGCCGGGTGCGGTTTCGTTCGCATACCATAATAGTGTGGTGTTGCGTGGTAGGGGATTTTTGGCTCTCAAATTTATATCCTAAAGTTGCAATAAATTTGGAAAATGATACCTCAAAAAAACTGGCTTTCACATTTGGACTCCAACTAAGTTGAGCTTTAGAGTACTAATCCCCGAATTCACAAATGTGAATCAAATGCCATCCCTAAAGTATCAATAGAATTGACAGAACCAGATATACTTGCAAGGTCTGCTCAACTTTGATATTTACGTTTGTGAGTATCAGAAACTAGCAAGTATGTTAGTAAGTGTATTCTGTTTTTTTTTCATAGTTTCATAGTTTCATACATTAAACATATTTAGCAGGTGACCCTGCTTACTGCAGCATAGGTAGTCACTGCTGTTCGCGAGTCGTGGATTCGATTTAAGCATTAAAGGCGTACTTTTCATGAGAATGCTCCGTTATTTCAAGCTCAAATCACGAAATTCATTGTGAATGCTATTTTGTCATAAGATAGACTTGGTTCAACGTTAGTCCATACAAACTACTACGATACTACGACACGACATGTAATCGGAGCATCAAATCGTGTGAAGCGGCGAGGCAATGAACCCGTCGCATTTGACATCAGAGTCACGGCACTGAGCATAGTAGTGTATCGTTTTGTTCGTTAACTGTTACTTCTTTAGCTTAATCTGTATCGGTTTAGGATGCACCTATATTTTACTACTCCGCCGCCAGTGCTAGCCCCTGATGGGGCCCCCCTCCAACCGACCCCCCAACAAAGTGGGGGGAGGCCACGAAAGCGCCTGGAGTACGCAGGCATTTTCGCCGTCTCGGTGGATGCCGTGCAATGCAAGCCAAGCACCCCCGCACTCCAGCCCGCTGGCACTCACTGTACGCAGGCCCTACTGGGCCCGCAACCACGAGCCACCCAAAGGGCGGCTCCGCTGCAGCAACCAGCGGTACGGCCCCGCCGGGCCGCGACGCACAGGGGGGATCAGCCTCGGATCACTGGCCCCCACCAACCGATTGTGCGCCGCGGCCTCCACCACGCGCCTCAGGGCGCTTGCAGGCCCCACTGGCCCCGCAATCCCATGTGTCGCCCTTACGGGCTGCAGCGGGTGGGAGGCAAGTCCACCACACTGCCACGCCTGAGTTCTCTTCGCTTCCCGGCGGTTCACCCTGCCACCGGTACTAAGCCCCTTCGCCACGCCAAGGCGAGAACTCATGAGGGGGATATGTATGTACCCTGCAAACCTATGTAATTAATATAAAGCTACAAGTTACTACTCAGTACTCTCTACGTAGATCGTACGTTTATATCTGTTGATCCACAAAAGTTTGTACACACATTAATTCTACATTAAGAATTTAAATAAACAATACCAATAACAACATCCCCCTCATATCACTTAGGAGTAAGCATTTAAGTCAGCATGATGGAATTATCCACTTAAGTAAGTGAGCAAAAGCACAATCAGGCCGGACATCGGGAGAAATAGAGGAAAAATCCGGCGGTGGAGGGTGGAATCGAGAAAATGGAAAAAATATCCTGTTGCGTTATGATAACGTAACACACAAGCAGTACCGAATACAGGTCAAAGCTAGCTTTTAACAGATTGAAAGCAAACTCATCTATTTGATATTTTTAGATTCCCAGGGTTCGCTTTCTAGTTTCCATTCAAACTTTGTATCCAATTTTTTCGTACTTGTGGTGGTGGGTGATACTGCTTTATTGCTAAACAAATGTAATCCTAACATAATAATGTAAGCTCTTGACTAATTACCAGCAATTGATAAACATGATACCGAATCATGTTTGATCGAAAAATTAGATACCAGTAAATGAATATCTTCGGATATTAATCCACACAACGCCACCTAGCCCCAAACTTATTCAAGATTGACCTATTATGGGAACTAGACAACGGATAATGTTATATTTAGACATTACTTTCTTTCTTCCTACAATCACCGGTCCTTAAAGCATGCCTGAAAAGGCTTTTAAGCAGACCTACCACATGAGATTGCTCAATAAGTAAGTAGTAACTCTATAAAAGTACTAATTGTCCGCCTCATATCTGGATGCATGCAGTGAGGTCAACTTGGAGAACAAATTATAATACTACAAAAAATATTTTTTTAAATGAACATATTTTTTTCACAATGCCTGTGCTCTTTCTTGGAATTTAGAATTGGGCCCGGTTCATTGGATAATGACTTCCAAACGGGCGAGAGACGGAAAAGCGAGATAACAAGGTTAAGTGGGTATAAACAACAGCGCTTCGGTAAAAAAAGGTTGTGTTTCCGTGACTGGGGTTAATTATTGTACCTTTCGCAATTATTATATTAAAAATGGTTATAATTCTAGGTACCGTTTCCTACAAAAAGCGATTTATGTATTAGTTAATACATTCTCATACAATGAAACCGAGTGTTTTTCTATTCTTTGTAGTGAAAAAGTACCTAGCCGCTGGCCAGTTCCTTCAATTTAAAGCTGTACAGAAAAATTTCTTCCCTGCAAATATTGGAATGGCGCCGCGTGGTCTCGCATGGTCCACAACAACGTCTTCTCTTTTGAAGAAGATACCATGCGTAAACTTAATCTCTAGCGTGATCAACTAAAAAGTAGTCCGCCTGTAAATTAGCTGTAAATAGTTTTGTGTTTTGCTATGCTGATTGCTCACGAACATGCTTAGCAAGAATTGGGTAAGTCTTAAGCTAGCAAAAGGCACGAGTTCGTAATTTTTATTAGTAGGGTAGGATTGAAATTTACGAGTAAGTATATCTCGTAAAAAGTAAGATTTCTGTAGCTCTCAAGATTCATTAAGGATGTTAAGAGCTAAAGGACAAGTCCACCTATAAATAAAATACACAATGGTTTCAGAGTTCCCTCCTCCGATACATTTCCGCCGTTATTCCTTCGCCCTCGGGAGTCGCTAGTGTATTAAGCAGAACATAATTAGGCACTATAGCTGGTCATTGTTCCTGGAAACTGCGTTCATATTGCGAGGTTCGCTGCGCCATCTATTGTTCCGTTTGGAGTAATGAAAAATTCGCCACAAATGTTTACGGTGCACGCCACCTGAACCTGAAATGTTCCCGGTAATGAGACGGATGTGCGCCCCCTAGCGTGCCTTGTCGGCACATTTTATTTTTTCATTCGCCAACGTTATTCTTTTCGACGTAAGTACTGACTTTAAAACAGTGTTTTAAAAGAAATAAAACTGTAAAGGAATGAAGATGAGACGGTAATGCGCTTGAAAGTTATGTTGGAGAAGCTTTCTGTTTGCAGATAACAAATATAACAGACAAGATTATTAACAGTAAAAAGCAATTGTTTCGCATTCGTTAGTTGTTTCTTTTGTGAAAGTATTAAGGCGGAGGGTATCCTAAATGACTTTTGGAATTTGGCCTTGAATTTTGAAAAGTTGCACTCCTGTGCGCGATAGATGGCTCGCTGTGTCGCTACGATGATGGCTAGAAAGTATGACATACAAGTTTTGTGTGTATCACAGAGTAGTACAAGGTTCAGAGATACTATTTCATAGGAAAACTAAAATACGCCTTAAGATGTTATGAGACAGCTTAGCCAAGTACATAAATGTATTTTATACCGAAATTCGATAAAAGCTCTTAACAGCCGAGTTAGTTCCGTTGTATCACAATTCTAAAGAATTCGAATTACATCATCTTTTCAGGTCCTAATGTGAATGTGCCGGCCAAAAGACAGTAATGCTATATTCGGATAGAGCTTTACCGTCTGAGCATTTGTGAATATTGCAATTATTTATACAGGGAAACTGTCCAGCTGAGCATTGTACGCTCGAAGGAGACAGATTTTGACGAAAATCCATTCGGCGAACTTTTACTTAGCCAGGCATCGAACCTGTTGCTTCTGAAGAAAAAAACAGCTTAGCCCCTGTACTATCGCTCAGTCGGCTTAAGTTAATAACGCGGATCAAATTGTTGAAAGATCGATTATTCATTAGACTGCGAAAGAAGCAAGGGTGTCAATCTCAATGCACACTGCACTGAAGCGTGCTTCATTTCATGAGAATTTCGGCTTTCTGTAAAACTTAATAACTTTGTCACTGTGATCGTTTGAGTGATAAAAACTAAGCCGAATAGGGTTCTTAATGATTTTCGTACAAATGTGGGAGAATACAATTCCAGGTGATGATTGATGTGAGCGTGCGACAATCGTCGACAGGTCAAGTAAATGATTTCAATAGTATACGGGGCAAATTTTCCAAGTGGGTCTGGTAGATAAAATACTGGTTCTCTGCCTTATCGCCGAATAATTTCAGGCCGATTTTCATTTCCCAACGAGTGTTTTGCAGAATTTGACTACGCCGAATGATCATTTTGAAAACTCAACATATAATTGTATTTGTTTTCTATTTAGCGTGTGGTTAATCCGGTTATTTATTATCTACCGAATGTTGAATTATGTGGGGTTTCGTTCTAATAACTATTTAATGTTATGTAGATATAACTTACTTTCTGTAAATATTATTATGGTGTACATGAACCAGCCGCCAGAAATAATAGTCCGAAAAAAAAACTTTTTCAATACATTTTGGTAAGAAAAAAAAAAACATGTTCTCGGCGCGGGAGTGGTATCGGGGTTTGCCTCACTACTAACCTTTCCTACCCCTAAACTCTTAATCGCCCCAAAATCGTGGGAAAATTATCTAAACTCCTCCCCTAAATCCGTCATTTCCAAGAGTGTCCCACCTAAATCTGTCACTTTTAGAAGCGTCCCACCTGAATCCATCAATTTTAGAGCGTCCCACCTCTAACCGTCACTTTCCAGGGCGTCCCACCTGAATCCGTCACTCTTAAACACATCCCACCTAAATCCGTCACTTTCAAGAGCGTTCGACCAAAATCCGCAATTTTTTAATACATCCCACCCAAAACAAATGGACGATCTGCAATTTGGAAGGAATTTAGATTGTTTTCCTAAACCCCTAAAACCCCTACGTTTAAAGGTTTTGGGGGGAAGGGTGGAAGTGGAGCAACCCTCGGATAAAACTCCAGGGCCGAGGAAATGCTTTTTTTCCTAACCTCAAAATGCATGAAAAAAATATTTTTTTTGACTATTTATTATTATTCATCTGGTTCATGTACACCTAACATGCTCGTCGCTTCGCCCTACGCACCTATTATTTCCCGTGACTACCTAACAAATTTAAAAAAAACATTTCCCGGGCGCGAGTGTGGTGTCCGGGGTTAATCCCACTATCGCTCTTCCCCCCAAACCTCCAAAACCCCCCCCAATTATGGACAAATAATCTAAATGTGAGCCGCATAATAACAATGTAGTACAATGAGAAAACAGTTAATCTGACCAAACGTCATTCGTCTAATCTAATAGCTGTGTAGCCAAGTGTTTTGACAAATTATAACTATCCGAAACGTCCATTGACATTTTAACAATCGGCATACCTTTAACCTTAAATCGGCATACCTTTAGCTATAATAGTGTTCAAATGAAATGTTGCCTTTTAAAAATTTGTTAATCGTTAGTTGACAAAGTGAATAGTATGTGAAACGTTGGTTAGGAAATGAAATTTGGCGTATCATTTTTCAAAGAAAAGGCTGGAAACCTGAAATACATTTTAATCCCAAGCGGATTTAAGTCCTAAAAAAGGAATAAGATTCTTCGAAGTCATAGTAGGTACTTAACTATGTTTTTAGATTTTATCAAAACGGTTTGGAGAATCCTTTACCGAATCGCTTCTGAGAATCACAACCCCTTGAAAAACTCATCCTGTGTACTCGTATTTTGAAACTAAGCATTATTTTGGAGGAATTGCGATGTAGGTACCGTGATGTGTACCTATGTCTTGGATTTGTATCTGAAAGTGTATTATGAGTAATCTGCATCGGTTAAGTCAATAAACAACCTTTTCGGAAATACGGTTTAAAAAAACATTCACAAGAACAATGATTGTATTTATTTATTCACACAACATAATCAAAGCCAACAACATATAATTTTTAATGTACCATCTTTATCTTTTTGGCATAGTTGACGCAACGCAAAGTTTTTTCCTTCTTTGCTAAATGGCTTCCATGACGTAAACTGGGTCTGCAACAAGCCTTCCTCTAGGTGTTGCCTTGTCTTTGTTTTTTCTGGTTAAAACGGAAGTTTTTATCTGCCACGGCTTTTTCCAAGCCAACTGAGAAAGCTGTAAAAAAAAATTTTGTTTAAAAAAGAGGAAGGTTTTCTATAAAAGCGTGATTTTCCTAAAAAGGGTGACCATATGCTGCTCACAGGATAGGTTTCGGTTGCCTAAAGTAATGCTACAAAGCAGAGTAACTCGCAACTCAGTAAGTTCACGGGACAAACAATATACAGAGTGAACGTTTCAAGTGGGCGTGACAGATAGGCCAAATCCTGAACTATGAGGTATTGAGAAAAATGTTGAAAGGAGTCTCGAGACCGATTTCAACAAGCTTTAAACTGCAAATTTACTCAGATTTTTGAAAATACTTTTTTTTCAGCCGGAAATCATACCTCTTCGTTTCGAAGAAAATACACCCTTATATTATTATGCTATCGCATAGTGTCGCTTATAAAGATCAAATTCTGCGAAGTAACATTATCTGGCAAACTGAAGGAAAGGTCGTTTGTAATCTTGTAAAAATGTAGTCTTCAGTTTCAGTTTTAGTCCAAATCGGTCTTTAGACTCCGTTGACCATTTTTATAAATTCCTCCTAGGTATTTTAGCATCTGACCTATCACGCCCACATGAAAAACTCCAAATCCAATGTACAAATATTTTTATCTTTCACAACAAAGATAAATAATAAATCATATTTCCAAAAAAAGTCAGGCAAGGCCTAGAAGGCAGTCTCATTCTGGCCCAAATCGGTAAGGACCTGACGATTTACTTTAACTCAAATAAATTAATCTCTGTGTTGGAGGTGACTCTGTGCATTAAATGTTTGACGCGAGTCTAAAATCACAAATATTATATTATGTACCTAGGCAAACAGATTGCCTTTTGAATTAGCTGCCCAGCAGGGACAACGCACAATACAATATGAATTATTGCGCCATTCATTGCCATAACAATCATTTTCATTAAATCAGGTAGATACTTAGGTAGGTACTTACATTGCAGCTCCAATCGTTTGTTGGGCTCGTTGTGCTGTAGTGATAACTGCAAGTCGTGCGGGATGTTTTCGTGATTCTACGAAAATCATGGTTTCTGTCCATTTTATTATAAATATTTATTAAACTGAAATATACACATCACACACATCATAACATAGACTGACAAGAGCCGCTGCTGTTACGCTGTCTAAGTGACAAGTCATTCACACGCATGCGCTGTCAGTGCAGTCACGTGATATAACGCCACAAATAATGGTGTGAGCAAAATCTCTCATTATTGCTCTATAGCCGTTAATTAAAGAATACCAATATATCCTTAATTTGTTAGCTAATTAAGAATATAAAGAGTAACAGATCTGGCTGGACTGCTATGCTTCCCCATACCAAGTTCGATTCTAGACCACAATGTCTCGAAAGAGTATTAAATGATGTAGAAATTTGCGGCACTCTGCGGATATGAATTGAATTTTGAGTGCTAATAAGAACTAAAAACTAGTGTTTTCGAACTAACACTTATAGGTCAACATATAAGTAATAATGTTGTATCAGTTTCAACATCTTAGGTTCAACGTTTTTGCCATAAAACGCAATGAAAGTCACCTTTTTAACGCGTATTGGCATAACCCGCCGCCTTAAGGGGCTAAGACGACTTTATTTGCGCAACAGATACATGTTTTTAAAGTACAAGATAATAAATGCATAATATACACCACGAATTTTTCATAATAATGTTATTAAGTTTATTACCTTGATACAAAAACGTAATTATCATGAAGGTATTTAACTTGGGTTTTTTCTAAGTTTCAATAACAGTTATTAATATTGAATGATACCAACAGAGGAAAATACACATACCACTTTAGACATGACAGTTTTCTTTAAATTCACTAAACATGGCCACAGTTATATCTTCGTTTTCATTGTGGTCCTCAATATGACCTCACTAATGAGGTAATTACCTCTGTGCTAAAAGCTAATCTCCAATGTAGGCGATATCAAACATAGTCTGTGTAGTGTTTCGGTTGTGTTTTACGGCACAACTATACTTCTAAGCATTTGCTACGCGTTGTGGTTGTGGTGGACAATACTAGTTTCCTTTCCAAAAGCGGAACTCCCCTACGTTCCCTTTCACTCACTTCGTTCATTAGAGCGCTTAAGAAGTTTGTATCATCTTCCGCCAATAATAATATCGTAAATAATAATGAAGTTATAATATCCCTGGACTCGTGTAGCGAACTTGGTCGAGTGTGACTGGGAGCCGGCTTTGTTTGCTGTAATTAGATAAGTTCGCGAATCTAAAGCTGGTTTACTGCGGCCCAGCACGCGCTGGCGCTGGAGGACTTGCCAACTTATATGTTAGATTTTAAAAATGTAGTAAGTAAAATAGTTGATTTGAGGAACTTATTGCAACAAGGACAGTACTGAGTATACCAGAAATATGCAGTAGTGCAAAAGGAAAGAAGACCCAATTGTTATTGCAACTACTACAACTTTTTGGTACTGTTTACACAAAACCAATAAATTACGAACTGGGTTGCTATATTTATTTATTTTCACATTGCGTGGACTGCCGCCACCGCGTGATTTCAATTTGACTGCATTCATTAGGATCTCACTTTCATATCTTATTGTACGAAATACATCAAACATATAAAGACTACATTCATTTATATTGCCTATTCAGCCTAGGTAGACGTGGTCATGCACTTTTTGTAAGCTATCTATAATATTGCTTACCGCCCTTAAATCATCAATTATACCTTTTATGCAGACAAAGGGAAGTTTAATAGAATACCCTCATCGCAAGATGGATTTTGAATGCTAATCATTGCCAAAAGTAATAACGAGCGAAAGTTTTAATCTGTTACAGGGACAGGGGAGCGCTCCAGTACTTTTTTAGGGTTTTATTAAAATAATTAACAAAACAACTCTTCCAATTATATTTTCAGGGAAGGATCGTTGTGGGACAGTCGTCCCTATCACGGTGTGTTACGGTGCACATTGGCTCGAGAGCGTCACGGCATGTCTGAATTCCCCATCATCATTCGTCGTGGTCCTGATTTGCATAATCTGAACGTAGGCTTGTCTATTGTTAGGCTAACAAAAGGATTTCAATAATCTGGGAATAATCCATAGTCGCGTTTCTGCGGCGCATGCAGGGCACGTCCGCGAGTTTGAGAGCGGGCCGGCGGGCGCGCGCAAACTTACCCGAATGTCATCCGTCCGCGGGAAATGCACTGAGCTGAGAAGCGTCCTCAGCAGTATTGCCAACCTTGGAGGATGAAAACAGCAAAAGCCTAAGTTTATAGATATCATGAGGTTAAAGGGTAAATTAAACTCTGCATTTTTCTTTAGAAAACATTATTAGAAATAACTGGGAATGCGAAAACAATTTTCGAGTAATTAATTTTCTCTAATCTGTGAAACCAATTTCTTTTTCAGAGTTAGCATTTTGTTAGTGGCCAGTGGCTTACAAGAAGTTTGTATAAGGTTGATAGCACTGCAAATTACAAAAATTTGCAAACGATGACGTAAACACTACAATTTTAGCATTTCGTACCTTACAAATACAGTTAAGAAGTTCTTATTTAAAAAGGAATGTCATGCTGAAAACAGTACATCACTGTTAAAACAGTGAGGTTGGCAACACTGCCTCAGTCCCGCTCGCCCTCGTACGCCCTACTTGTCACGTTTTTCCTCGGGAGCACGACGGAGCCGTATAATTGCCATGGACCGTCTTACGTGCCGGAATCCGAATGAATGCGACATAGGGGCAATTGTCAGCGTTCAAGAGCTGGAATTTAGCGATGTAGGTACTAGATGCATATTAAGGTTTTATTTCTACAACCCAAAAGTGTGGATACATGCTCGTTGTATTGCTAGGCTACAAAATATATGAATAACACAATTATTTTCAATTTAAAATGAAATAAAAAAAGAAAAGAGTCAAGAGAACAGTTCATTATACCTACGTGACAGAACGTAAAAAACTCAAATCATTTTCTTGGGCACCAAATATTTTAGTCCAACGAAGGTACCTGACTACGCGCATTGCTTTTATATAGAGAAATAAAATTTGAGGCGGGCACCGGCAATTATTATACTATATTCTAATTGTTTCCAATACGAAGACCATTTGAAGGCTTTTTCTGGCGCATATTAGTATTAAATCACTCAATATGCAAATAGTGATTTGCGAGAACTTGAGAAGTCCGCGCTCCCCGCAGCGTGCGCATTTTGAATAGATCACGTACCCTGTGGCCACACATCTGAAACCAGCAGTCCTTATGCCATTTGAAATAAGGATGAAAATTCAGCTAAAACTCATTCTGGACCGGGGCAAGTTTTAACAGGCTGCGCCCAACAAGTTTACAGATATTTGTCAGCAAACATGTTCTATGTTTTTGTACACATACAACTCTTCACCAACATAAATATCAAATTAGTATTTACTTAACTCTACATTCAAATGTAAATTTTATTAGCTCGAGGTGCAGTCATAACAGAATCAGAATCAGAATCAGAAATATCTTTATTTAAATAGACCTGTTACAAGTGCTTTCAAATCGTCAAAAACTTAATCAAACAAACAAAAATACACTTAATAATAGACTTAAATACTATAATAGAAATAATAAATAAATACACAGTATACAAACATAATGTGACTCAACCACCGGTGTCGGAAAGTTGTTTCTGTACTGAGAAGAACCGGCAAGAAACTCAGCAGTTACTCTTTTCAATATGTTCTGTACAATAATCCGTTAGTAAATTACAATTTTATTAAGTACACATACAGTTATACAATTTCAAGGAAATGGTTAGTGCACAAAATAATGTATAACGTATAACGTTGTATAACGTTGTAACGTATAACGTAACACAAAATAACGTTGTTACATGGTAAATATAGTAGGTACAGTCAGCGTCAAAGCATTCAAGCATTTTAAAACTTTTTTGTACTAGTTAGTAGGTATTTTTTGGGTTATTAGGCTTTTCGCACCGCAAGAGATTCGAACCGCGGTGTTAATCGCCTAAGACCCCCTTTTGAATGGGTCCTTTCGCACCGCAGTAGTTACAGCGGTATGAATCTACCGGTATCATCTAGCTGTACCGCAGTGCGAACGGACCCATTCAAAAGCGGGTCTTAGGCGATTCGCACCGCGGTTCGAATCTCTTGCGGTGCAAAAAGCCTAAAGACCCTATTTTTTTTGCATTTGATCACAATCTTACTTGATCTTATGTAAAGATGTGGTCTAAGGTGGTACATGCAGTCCTAACAAATGGCTGTTCATTTTCTTCTTGAAGAGGCCTAAATTGTAGGTACCGCTGTGGAGACACTCCTGCAGGAAGCTCATTCCACTCCTTTGTTGCTGTTCGCATTTACCAACACGATTGGTGCCTACTTGGTCATTTATGGTAACATGGTTCAAAAGTGCTTAATTACTATTTTTAAATTATGTGTTTATGTACTAAAATAAACTTTTTTCTATCCTATTCCATCCTAAGCCTTTTTTTCGTGGTGTAATCCTCATGGAAACCTCGGCGCCCGGGGGGACGACGAGGTTATGTCGGACTCCCCACGGCACTCAACCGTGGCACATTGGAGGCGAAGCTGGATCCTACCGAAAGTAATGACGAACTGCTCTGCCGCCACTGCTAGCCCCTAATGGGGCCCCTCCAACCGACCCTCCAACAAAGGGGGAAGGATTCTATTCTAAACATGCCCGCTTAGGGGTAAATGCCTCTAGGCATAGGCTTCCCCTTTAGATTTCTAGAACCACGTTTCTAGAGTGGCGGTTGAAAGTTAGCAAAAGCGTAAACAGTGGAAGAAAGTTCCTGATCAACAGGCTACCTTTCAGTTTATTTAACTTGTAGACAATTTGCAATGAAAGTATTAAGGCAGGTACCTATAATTTGCGATATAACACATTATGCGGAGACCCTTTGTGCTTAGGGAAAAAGGATTAGGGACACGTAATGGAGATTTTCGGGACGAGGTTAGTAGATACTGGTTTAAGGCTTTACGAAGTTAGAAAAGGTCTCCAATATTCTCCCCGTTCGATAGCAGTGGGACCAATAGTCGATCGCACATACCATGAAGTAGTATTAGCAAGACGATTTCATATTACGTGTAAATAGGTAGGTATAGGTAACTCATGAAGATTGAATTCGTTTGAGTTCAAAAGTGCCTTTAAAAGCTTCGAAGAAAAAAAAATATTTATTTTCTTTGATAAAAGTTTACCTGGCTCGGTCAAAGTTTACATAAATGATAATTATTATTACTTTACTTCACGAGCCAAATCTTTGTCAGTTAATCGGCTGTTTTCGGAAATAATAAAAAATAAATAAATAAATGCGAAAAAAAATTTTGGTGCTTTGGTGGTTTTCGTTATTCTCGCCACATTTAATTGTCAACAATACATTACAAAAACACAACAAAATCTTCGTGAATGCTGCTCATGAGAAGCCCCCAAAAAAGCAAAGCCCGAAAGGAAACGCTAACAAACATTTACAAACGTTAACTTTCGCACAAACATTTAATTTCAAATGTACTTTTTCGAAACACAATAACTTCTCGATGTTTTGCTTTGAAACTGAAAATATTAAGGGGAATGTTTTTAATTAAACTTGTATGATGCCGTGCACAGTCACTGACGAGCGAGACGCCCGCGCCAAGTTAGTTCATCGGCGAGTCTGCTTTCTTTACTCCCTACGATGAACTCCTATACAATTCGACGGCTGAAACTACTCGGTCACAGTATAAACATACAGTAGGTTATCTAAGGTCGCCCGCCGAGTTATTAGCCTAGCGTGCACACAGACACGCGGCACAGCCCGTCCGTACTGCTACCACCCTATTACCCCCCTTATGCTAGCGTGTGCGTGAAATTGCGTGTGCGTGAAATCGCGACACGGCGCGCGACGCACACGCACACATTCAAACCAAGAGCGGCACGTTTGTATGTAGATGTTCTACTGTATGTTTATACTGTGACTCGGTCGACGACGTAAAAAGCCATGTCGGTGGATTTCGTCTTGTTGCAAAAGTTGGCAAGTCTTAGCGACCGAATAGAGGGAAATATGGTAATATTTCATACCAAGAAATAAGGCTCTTAGTTTGAGGAATACCTACGTCTTGAAGCAGAAAATAAGTGCTCAGTCGTGTGGGATCCAATTTCGTTCTGAAGGTTGATTAGTGAAAATAAAACTAGCTATAAAGTTCCCGGAATTGCCCGGTGGATAACATTTCTATTTCACAAATAAAATGTCATGTGCAACAATGTGAGCAACGTTCGAATCACATTCTCTTATTGTAGAGCAGACCATTAGCGACGTGTAGGTGGACGATGATAATAAAATTTAATAAAGCCAGGAGCGAGTGTTCATCAGGTCGAAGTACCGGAGTTCATTTTATGCCCAATAAAGTATCGATTACTTCGGAACGGGAAAAAATATTATGGCCGCTACTCTGTGTCCAGGCCCAGAGCCCAGGGCATTACTGTTTTATGTTAGTTTTATACTCAGCGCCGAACAAAACTGTAAAAATCGAAGCGGTTGCTTCAAACGCTTTATAGCGGGGAGTCAATTTGATTTCAATGCTACACAACGGTTTACTTATAGATTTTGATGTACCTGAGTGATGATAAGCATCGGCTTGCTAAACTCGTCAAAAAAACCCAAAGGGGGGATCAGCCACGGGTCACTGGCCCCCACAAACCGATTGTGCGCCGCGGCCCCCACCATGCGCCTCAGGGCGCTTGCAGGCCCCACTGGGCCCGTAACACCGTGTGTCGCCCTCATGGGCCGCAGCGGGTGGGTGGTGAGTCCACCACAATACCACGCCTGAGTTCTCCCGGCGGGTACGCCCTAACACCTGTACAAAGCCAATTCGCCGCGCCAAGTCGAGAACTCATGAGGGGGTCAAAACTCAAAAGTCATACGCTGAACTTAGCCCGCTTTCTGAAGCAGCTTTTATTAAGGCCTACTAATGCTGTTAAAAATAATATTTTAAAAACCAAGAATGGCAGATGAAAGAGTTTCATTAGACCTTCTAAATTGGATTTTGCAAAAGTAAATTACTAAGTATTTTATTCCTGTTTACAAAAAGCTATTCTCAGATTTGACGGTGTCGAAACTACTATAGGAATCAATAAAACTTCATGAATACTTCAGTTCTGTTGCCTAATATTCGACATAGGGAACTGGGAAACATCCACAATTGTATTTGATAGAAATCACATCTAGTCCTCGCAACTACGAGAGTATTTTCAATTTATTGCTTTTCCGCCAATATGACAACGTATAAAATGATTTTTGCTACGTCGGAACATTATTATGAGGAGTGGCGAAACGTAACAGGAAAAAATAAACCCGTAAATTCGAAGAGCGTAATCCTAAGAACGATCGTTCATACCAACACAGCGTATATCGGGCGTTTTGTTCCCTTTCAAATGGTCTGTATATCCATCCGGGCTTCTGTGGAAGCCAAACAAGACACAAAGGGAGTTGAAGATAAACTGTGTAAATCCCCCGGCATACAAATGTGATCCATGCGCCATGATCTCTTCACGGGGGCTATGGCGGATGGTATCCAATTCATACATCATGCGATGCGCTTCAGACTATACCCGTACGTGAGCCGTCACTGAATATCTACTGTAACGCTGAAGTTCATTTTTAACATGCTAGTTTGCAGTTCAGCTCTAGTAGAGGCTGTCGTCTACATCCATAGGATATTTGCCTTATTACATTTTGTGAAATACTTGTTTATAGACGGTTAATATAAGCTATTGCAAATGTGCAACCCTGTGTCCTCAGCGTCTAAATTCTTATTAGCTTAGCTTTCATAATGGTTGAAAAGACTGTTTCAGAAAAGCAATTTTCACTTATTTCTAAATTCTGGAAAACAATGGAAAAACGAAAATCTCAAGCAAATGAGGTGGTTTTAATATTTGACACTACCACTCTGGCGGATCTTATGGTTCTGTTGCGTATTGTACATAAAATACATAAAGCCATACTCGTACTGCCTATACTTTTCTTCTTGCAATCGGTAGTGACATTCGATAAATGTAAATGTCAACGAACAATTATAATAATGTAGGGACAGGAATCGATTTCCGTGGAATAACGAAAAATTGTTCCGGAAGTACGCCCTGCGTTCGAACTGATTTCAGCTTGGCTTTGCCGTTCAAAGCTAAATTCAAAGGCTTTTGAAAACTGTTCCATAGCGAAAGCAGCCTTTCATAGGAAATATTGGCATGAAATATTCATACTAGATTAATATTGTGTGTAATATTAGTCCGCGATTGATATTTACTAGTTGTGCCTTTTACTGGTCTATGTAATGGGGTTTTACGGACGAATAAGAATACATAATAGATTTGGTTTATTTTGCGATAAGAGTCTAGAGCATGAGCTCATGAGGGCCAGCTGTACGGGTATTTCTAGTATCTTCTGATCATACCCGTCTCTACCTTTTTATGTGATAACACTTTAGCTTGGCGACAAAATAACTGCATTGTTTAGAAAACCTTTTTGTTTTTCACGTATAAGTCTCATTGACATGAAAATTAAAGCGACAATCGGGAGTTGAAACCGGTACTAAGTTAAATCTGGCCAGAATACTCTTTGTGTTGCACAATTTGCGGCTAACTGGTGATGGAAAACAAAGTACGTTGGGTTCAAATGCGATCGGCTAAGTGTGAGCGTGAATGTTCCATTTACCATTTACCTGTTTGGTAACCCGTTTCAATTATCTGTTGTTGTACCTGTTCCTTGTACTCTGTATTAAAATTGTGTGTTGGGCAAACCTGTTAACAAAAGCTGTTGTTCTGCAGCTCACAAGCAGCATGCATATCATACAAGCGAAGACAAGATTTAGTGTAGAAGCTTCGATAGGGATTCCGGGTGCCAATATTTCATCAGTTCAAAGCAACATTGTGTCCGGTGTGAAATTTGCATAGAACAACGTGTGCTGTGACCCGGCGCCCTGAGCTCATCGCTCACGGCGAGTTGGCGCGCCTCCAGCTCAGCCTACGGTGGGTGCGCCGGGCCCAAGGGATTACAAGACCTGCTGACCTTGTGGAGGAAATTATGAAGCTGTTGATATTGTTACGGGGTTCAATTAAAAATCCCTAGTAATGGCGATAAGGTGCACTTCGCGACCAAATTTTTGTCCGAACGAGAAACAGCGCGAGATGTTATTGTTGGCTGGTCTTCGGCGTTTCTCCCGTATCTCGGGATCGGGATCCCGTAGAGATAAAATATCGGTAAAACCAGTTTTTTTTTTAGGTAATCAAGTTCGTGCTTTGCATTTAATTACTACTTCTGGTTTACGTACTGATTAAGTCTAAAGGTTAATCGCCGAAAAAATGTCTGAAGCAGCGGAAAGGTTTCTTCACTTGGAACCTTACTTTGGAACTAGAGCAATTTATGTGATGTTGATATTATTTTTTTCTGCTAAGATACTTACGCTCACGACTACAATTCAAACAGCATAGATAGTCAAAGCCACACTAATTGTTGCTGTTTCGATGAACGGAAGATTAATTTGTTGGCTACATTTTGCTAAGATATAAAATCTTCAAATGATTATTTGAGAAGCATTAGTGAAAGTAATATAATGTATTTGACACACAATAATATGGATCCGTGACAAAGTGCTACAGATATTGTGTAACACTCTTTACGCAACTAATCATATTGTCAAAGTGAATATTATAAAGATGGGAACATGTATTCACTCCCAGCGGCCTTCCTAAAGCCATCGCTCACTTGGTTCAGTCACGGTAAAGAAATATAACAGTAATATGACTCGGCCCCGTCCTTGAGTTAGGTGCCTACAGCCGCGCGGTTCGTCGCCACGCGATAGGGCTGCCGCCTGTAGTATTTTAAAACATCCGGATACTTGTTTCTTTCTTGTTTTGAAATTGTTTTTTGTGATAGTAAATATTGTAAATGTATGCATGCATGTAAATTCCTATGTGAATGAAAAAGGATGTGTTGATGAGAAAAAAAGATCATACATCCATCCTCACAAACTTTCGCATTTACAATATTAGTAGGAAGTAAGATTACTTAGAGCGTAAATTTTTTGAAAGACCTCCTTTCTTAATACCTACAATGAACCAAATTTTGCGGCGGACTAGCTATAAAACTATTGCGTTAACAAATCCCTTACTTGAGAAGTAGGTGTTGTGCGCGCAAAGGATTTCCGACCTAAGGTCATTCACCCAGTGTGGTGAAATTAAACCGTAAACCCGCAAATTCTAATGCAAACGTACTTCACGAATTACTTACTTATCCAACCTACCTATTCAATCTACCGATGAACCACCTATTTCACTTGTCTGTCACTATCCTTCACCCTGTCAACTCATTTATTCAATAATCTAGGATTATTACTCGGAGGATAAAGCGAAATACCTGTCTTTAAAAATATTGTAACAAATTACGTGCTACGTAGGTAGGTACGTAACAAAATATTTTTAACTTACGTTTCGGAGTTTGTAGGTAATGTAAAGAATGATAACTCTGGGTGCGTTCTTGATGAATTTAAACAACCAAACACAGCACAATAAAAAAAAAATACCTTGCCCTGCCATAGTACATTTATAATATTATGTTCACAAAATGGTACAAAACACACAAAACTGTCCGTCCGACATTGCACGGCGCGCGGCGCATTCGCGACTGAGAGCCGATCTATGAACGACATCGCCGGGCCGCGTAGGTATAACTTGCGTTCCGTCCGCTTGTTCGAAGTCACAATACTGTTATATTTCTTTACCGTGGTTCAGTAGTCCAGCGAGGCGGTGGCGCGAGGAGCTGGCGGGCCTCCAAGGCGGCTTCTGCTCCGCGGGGGGTAATTGTACATGCAAGAGTTAAGTAGGCAGAGCCCTGACCTAGTGCTTGTCACGTTCACATGCATCGGCGATCAAAAATAGCCGGCAAATTGTAAAAGTTAAATTGCAATCATAATATGACATGTCTCCGAGCATGCCGGGTGATGCAGAAGTTATGCCCATCAAAGATAGATGAATTGAGGTTATTTATACATCAAATTATTCGGAAAACAAATATAGGTAGTCATGTTTGCACGTCAGTGTTTATTACAAGTAGAAAGAAGATGAAATGATATAGATGTGTAAAGTATTGCCGAAATTGCATTGAAATTGAATTGAGTGGCAATTAGCCACTCTTGGTGCCAATAACAACACCTAAAGCGCAAGAACAGATAGACTTCTCTTAATAAACACGTTCCCCTATAATCTTTCACCTGACTTAGTTACACTGCTAGCAAGTTTAAGCAAACTATGTTAAACCATTAACATAATGTTGTAGGCAAGCGTGTTTGCAAATTGAATTTCTATATCATTGACGACAAGCGTGACAAAGCGTCAACACGATCTAGTTATTCCTCTATTAATCTTAGTTATGGGTAATACGGAGTTCTGAGCACTCGACGAAGTGAGAAGTTAACAGTTTTATAAGTAGTTTCTAACTGAGTAACGAGTCCGCTGTAAGTACTTCGCTGAACAACAGCGAGTGCGTATTGTTTTTAGAGACACACCTTTTGCTCATCTAAGCGATTGGGATAATAACTAGGTTACATAGGTTCCGGATTTCTTACCTTTTTATACATATAAACACTGTCAGTTACGCCAACCAAACATGAGAGCAATAAGATACTTTACACTCTTACTACATTACCTATACTAACAAAAATATGTTTTCATATAACGTATTTAGTCAATAATTGATTTAACTGCATCTAAATGAACCTAAAATCTCTTAAGTGTGTATGTATTTCTCAATTCGAAACCATGGAGTATAAGAAACTAAGAGAGCCCAGTTACTAAAACACAATAAGTCACGTGTACACTCTCCTCTATCCTCATACCGCAACAGCCTGTGATGTTATATGTAGATTATAATCTAGCATCTCCCCGTACTTTTACTCGGAACAAGTATAGATGAGATGTTAGTTTGTCCCCCAGTCACGTGCGTTACTTGCGGGAACTTCCGGATTAGACACACAGCCGCAACCCGCTCCGCTGGAGGCTCCGACATGCGAGCTACCCAAATTATGCTAAATTTATTCATTCTGTCCCCGATTAAGAAACATTGCGTGCAGATTTCATCATAGCATTCATAGCGAATGGCACATTTTTCATATGCGTTCTTCAGTTCATATTGAGACGGTGAAATCCATTTCCATTAAATTATGAATTTTGCGGTAAGTGAAACTGGAAAATGTTGTTTAACGGTGTAATCCGAAGTTACCGTGTATGCAAAGTACCTATGTTTGTTTGATAAGTTTATATTTGTACTTGTATATAAGTAAGTATCCAGTTTTTAGTTGCAGCGGCGGGTATTTAGCACAATGATTGAATGGCCATTGGGTTCGAAAGTTGCCACCTACTCATCAAGTGAAGGGACTACTTGTAAAGAATGTAGATAGGTACATAGAACTGTTTTTAAAATATCTAAATAAAACATTTTCTTATTTAAGCTAGTAAACAAATTAATTTTCCCTCTCCTTGCTGACTTCATAATTAACTTTAAGATTTATCAAATTGTCAAAAAGAACTGTGTACTACGAATTTTAATCCCGGAAACAATTTTAACATTACGCTGCTAATTTTATGAAAGCGCTCAAATGTTGCAATAAAGTTTTGTTCGAATTTTACACCAAAACTGCGAGTTTAGGCCGAGGTATCATTGTCCGGTACCTGGGTAGGTATCGCTGCATAAAATCCGCCAGAAAGTTTCGCAAATGTATTAATAATGGATATTTGTTCACAAAAGGCATTATATAAT
Source organism: Udea ferrugalis (assembly GCA_950022985.1). Lineage (NCBI taxonomy): Eukaryota > Metazoa > Arthropoda > Insecta > Lepidoptera > Crambidae > Udea > Udea ferrugalis. Next base: position 6,319,378 of record OX465521.1, read on the forward strand.
ACGCGAGCGAAGGAAACTAGGTGGAAGGCTTTCATAGAGCGGAAAATAAGGGAACCCTCATCACATTGTGCGATATTGAAAGACATACCCATTTAAATGTTCAGTGTTAATAATAAGATACTGTTAGCGTATTTATTTATAATACTCGTATCATCAAACCATACTCAAACAATAAATGAATATCATGGGATATCGTAGATCAAGATTATATGTCATCAGGTTCTGGCATCATCAGTCAGCATCAAAATGATGTGTGCGTACAGAGTGATCAAATAGGTCTGAACTACAAATCAATACCAATGGACAAGCAGGAACCTTATCACAACAGAATTAAACTAGAGAATCGTTTTTTCTAGATGAGGTGAGGTGAGGCTTTGATGACATACGATTCTTTCAGTGTCGACTTTCAACCACTCTGTTAGCACCGGTTTTGATTGTGACTGTACTATGAGTATTAAATTGCGATTTGGACAGAAAGTGGCCTTCTATATCAATATAATCAAATCATCTCACGCCAAATTAAGCATGGCTTGTTCAGTAAGTCAGTAAACTAATCTTTACTTCAAAATCACTGGCATATACAAACAGAGGAAAATACGCTACGTTCATACTTACTTCGCGAATTCGAAAACTGGCACATGACATTGACGTATGAATGACGTGCATGCAAATAAGTCGCTGTCATATTGGATTGCAAACGGGTCCATTGGACCTGTTTTAGGGCGGCCACTTTTGGTACGAAGTTGCCCTATCTTCCCCTTTCTGTTTATATCGATGTTCGAAATACACAATACTACTACTTAACAGATTGGTGAAAGAGTTACATTCTAGAATAGTGTTTAAAAGTGATAACACAAATTCAAACAAAAGTATTACAACGAGTAATGTCGTTTTTATAGTGGAATATTAATATCTGTCTATCTACATGCATGAGCGCCAATGTATGCGGCGAGTAAATTATTTTAACTTTAGCTTTGACATGCTAACAAGGCAGCGCCGCTTTGCTTGGTATGCAACGCCTTCATGTTGAGTTACGACGACACATGTGGTGATAACTACAAATAAGGTTCAAGGTTTATCCTAGGATAGTTTTAAACTCTGATACATGTATGCCTGGAAAAAGGTCATTTTTTTGGAGTTCATACTAAGTTGTTTTTCAAAAAACTAATAATTTTCCAGGAATCATAATTTTTTGGGTTTTTTTAGGAATTTCTTATTTCCATGTGCAGCATGGCGAAATGTCTTTCGGGCTGTTTGAAGTGAAATTGTAACGACACATTACCGTTTTGCATTCGAACTTAACTTGTCAATTTTGTTTTTAAAACCTTGTCAAACCTTGTATGAACTGTGAAGTATACCGGAGGCTGTTGTTTGGTTGTTCGATATTCAAAGATTACCAGAATGCTGCAACAGTGGCTTTCATGAACTTTCAGGCTTTAATAGAATTATTATATATTATGGTGTACCGTATACTGCAAAAAAGATTACATGATATATATCGGCCCGGAGTGTCATGGAGTTATCCGATAAAAAGGCTGTGATGTCCCGCCATCGCGACGCATCTTCCGGCCCTCACGCTTTCAGATAATACCTATCTAATCGTTTACCCGTGTTATAAATTACTTATTACCTGGAGCACATTTCATCTAAGGAATTTTAAACAAGAACGCGGCATTACAGTAGATATCTAAATATTTTTTAATTATTTTCCTTTCTTTAACAAATTATGGAGGGTGCCGACGACCGCGTAAATCGCGACCGCCAGAAAATTAGAAGCTTATCCCGGATTACGTACAACATTGAGCACCACTGTCGCGCGCTCCTAATTCGGCTCATTCGGCCCATTCGGCTCGTTCGGCGCTTCGGCCACGTGATTCCTGCTCTTTACGGCACTATTAAATTTCAACGTGATTTTAAATGGCGGCATTCTGTGTTCGAGATAAAAACACGGTGCTGTTTTATTTTGATGGGCCCGCAGTAAAGTGGAATTACGGGATTACGATTGCATTGAGAATGATACATTGAAAACAAAGTTGTTTATCTACATATTTATGTTATTCTTTAATGCGATCAAGAACACCTACATAATAATAATAATCGGCCTATATACGTCCCACTGCTGGGCACAGGCCTCACCTCAACTATGAGGTGGAACAAGCCATACTCCAACACGCGGGCTCAGTGCGGGTTGTTGGAGGGGTGTAAGGTTAGTGAGCAACCTTATTGTCAGATGTTATCAAGCCACCCTAAGGCCTCTGACTAGGCTTAACGACTGACATCTAGCGACGTCAACCGGGACCAACTGCTTAACGTGCCTTCCGAAGAACGGAGATGCCCGAAATACACATCACTAAATTTCGGTCGGATGGTCACCCATCCCTTTTCCGACCCGGCGTGTGTTGCGTTACAACAACGATCGTCGCCGATCACTGTCACAACTGCGCCACGGGCACCTCTACAAGAACACCTACGTACTGATAAAATATTGTAAACCTGTTTTCGAGCTTAAAACTGTGTAGCCGCCGTCAATCACTATAACAATTAAACTCCTATTTTTTGGGACTCGCGTGGCGTTCAGCGTGTTATAATCCAAATCAACTCGTACCTATTCATCTATTTTTTAATGTTACGACTGGGCATTTTGTGACGAGCAAGGACCACACTAGTTAAACACATAATGACTCGTTGAATTGTACTTTTCCAGTGATGAAAAATTCGAGTTGACATATTTCCTGATTCCAAACGTACTTTGGTAAGGTGTGTGGCACAGACTTCTTTTATACCTTTCTCCGATCAATTAATCCCCCTTTGAGGGCAAATCTTTTAGATTAAGACACGATTATGTATATTTTGTATTTATAAGAGTGCAAATGTAATTATGTTGTCGTTGGGTTACCTAATTCACTAAAATAAAATAAACGCTGCCGATGCAAAGAAGGCTCAGAATAGAAAATAGATCGCAATTTCTCTCCCTAGATGCCATATTACTCTAGATTTAACATAATATCTTCCCAGGTAGGCTTGTCTCCTCTGCGTTTTCTATTAGAAAAAGGCTTAACAGATATTGCTCCCTTAGTTGATTCAAGCAGAGTACCTATTATGTCATAGGGTATTGTACTTTGGGGGTCAGGGAGCGGATACCAGCAATCATTGTCCTCAGAAGCGATCTATTCGATCTGTCGGCAGCCTCGAGCACGGGCCTCACTTAGCCCTAGCACTTAAAGAGCTTTTTAAGGAGATTGGGATTTTTACTGTGCCTACTTAGCTTCGCAATATTTTAGCAATTTATTCATTTTGGATGTTTTTTTGAATTTATTTATTTACTCAATTTTTTGAATTTAATTATTAAGGGCACTGGCCTAGCTGTAATGGTCTACCTTATTCTCGTGTGTCAAGATAAAAATATTTTCAATATTAACAACTAATTTTGAAGCTCCGGTCGGTCTACCTTATTCTCATGTGTCAAGATAAAAATATTTTCAATATTAACAACTAGTTTTGAAGCTCCGGTCATCCGAATATAGCTGATTCGAAAATATTAATAAACAAAAATTATACAAAATTGGCTAATACATTTTATGCCAAACTCAGTGTCAAGACTTTAGTGCCTTTTAAAGGTATTCTGTACTTTAATATTTGACCAACCCTGCCCAGTTTTTTTCCCTGTAGATATATCTATCCGAGACATCTATCTTTTCAACCTGCAAAAGCAATTTCAATAGCGGGCTTATTGCGTCTCGTCTGTAAATGAGGGTCAATAAGATTATCAACCTGCACATTATCGCTCGAATCACTTCGGATGTCTCGTCGAAGCCAGGACCGAAGGCGTCGGAGCAATCATGTAAGGGCGGCCTCTGACTATCGTACACGTGCGCAATAAGTTTAGACTTGCTTGAATTCGACATAGTACAGTTCATATCGGAAGTTTTGCCCGCATAGCTCGTATGATATAGTACTGTACACCATAAACGGCCTATTTACGTCCCACTGCTGGGCACAGGCCTCACCTCAACCATGAGGTGGATTGAGCCATACTCCAACACGCGGGCTCAGTGCGGATTGTTGGACGGGTGTAAGGTTAGTGAGCAACCCTAATGTCAAATGTTGTCAAGCCGCCCTAAGGCCTCCGACTAGGCTCAACGACTGACATCTGCGACGTCAGCCGGGACCAACTGCTTAACGTGCCTTCCGAAGCACGAAGATGCCCGAAATACACATCACTAAATTTCGGTCGGGGTGGTCACCCATCCCATTTCCGACCCGGCGTGTGTTGCTTTACAACAGCGATCGTCGCCGATCACTGTCACAACTGCGCCACGGGCACCTCACTGGTATTGTACACATCGCAAGTCTTTTGGCGCATGGTACAACCACTGTGACAGGCTTCAACTTCTTGCGCACGAGTAGTACCGGCCTTCGGGAATACGTATCTAATGTGTCACTTTAAGTGGTGTCGCGACTTGGCTAGGTTATAAACAGGGTAGTCAGAGGCACCCCAACTGTTGCCTAAACAAAACGTTCTCAGTGATGGTATTTCGTATTAACGTGAGTCGCACAGTCTTGTAGCATCGTATCAGCGTCCATCGACATTTTGTGCGTCGACATCCCGTATTAAACTCTAATTTGAAAGTGGTAGGCCCCACTTGCGTTTTTCAGAGGTGTTTTCCATTACTTGAGATTTAAACGTGAATCAATCAGAAATTAGGTTTGAAATTGAAAGCGGCCAGATTTCAAAGGTGGACCGGATCACATGTACTTTGAACAGAAAAAACAAATTGAGCCGCATTTTTTCCCTATTTAGCAACCAAGACCTAAACTGACTGGCTTTTTTTGGCGTACTTTGTTGTGACCTAACTTTTTTTATTGATATTTGAGGCAAATATCTTCACCACTCGAGAGAAATATTTTTATAAATAGCCAGCTATTTTTATATGAGTTAATAATACAGAATCGCGAATGCCAACACCGTTAAAATAAAAGGTACGTACATATTTATTGGAAGCAAATATTTCTAAAAATATTACTTTGTTTAAGATGTTTCTCTGAGAGTATAATATTATCTATTATCATTTCCACGAGCCCGTATCTAGAAATATTAATATCTACGAATTGGACTTGTTAAGGGTAGGACAGACTATCGTTATAAGTACGAGACTAATAATAATAAAGGGCTTGAGTACGAAATTGCCGATTTTAAACTAACCATATACTATACCATAACCTTAAAACCTCTATCATTACAAGTAAGTATTTAGTTTTTTCATAATATTTCCATTACATATTGAATTCTTGACCAAGAATCTTGTTTAATAGTACAACAATGGATTAAAATACAAGTTTTAAATAATGTTAAACCTAGAAAATAATTGTTAAGTACTTGGTAGTTGCTACCTCCAATGTAACGTTTTTTTTATTTTCATGGTGCTCCACATCATCCTTTGTAACTAGGACATAACATATTTACCTAACGAACCACTTGTGTAATATTATTCAGCTAAGTATTGATAGTTTGTACAAAAAAAGTTGCTAGGTATTCTTTTTGTGATTATTTCACAAAAAAAACAACGAATAAGAAAAACGTTAGTATATATGAAAAAAGAAACCATGTGTCATCTATAAAAATCGGCCATTTTCTACTTGAACCCCTAACACTTGAGCAGACACTCCGGAGTACTCCGGCCGCGCGCCGGGCGTGTGCACGCGGCCTTAGCTAAAGTAATTAGCAGCCTCTTTGGCCCCCTGATTGCATTTGACACGTCGCTATTACCGTATCCGCGCCGGTTCTCAACTTGATGCGTTTATGTGTTGTGTTAGGTAAGAGGGATCTAAGTAAAAGCTCTAAGAGGTGATTAGGCAGGTGCTGAAACGACTTGATAATTAAATTGTGAAAAAGGTATATGTAAAAAGCACAACTAGGAAATCGACAAGCAAAAAGAGGAAGATACGTTACGTTCATACTTCGCGAAATCGAAAACTGACACAAAAAATGACGTATTAATGACGTGCACGTAAACCAGTCGCTGTCATATTGGCTTCAAAGTGGGACCATTGGACCATCTTTGGTGTGGTCACATTTCACACGCGGGTGCCGTATTTTCCTACTTTTGTTTATATCAATGCCTCGGACAAACTTTTTGTCTTGGTTCTGCATTTAGTGTTTTTAATGATTGACGTAACCTCGTCGTTCCTCCAAAATGGCAAAGCATCTGTGAATATTTCCCTACGGAAATTAATGTCATTTTAGTGAGTCTGGGACATCTCACCCAGATTCTTTATAATATTGTTAGTTATAAGTAGTGCATCTAAAATGCAGCTAGTCAGCGCCTTTGACCGGCCGCACTTCCGACAACACAACTATTCCGGAATGCTCCAGCCCTGCCACAGATCTCTACAACACAATGACATAGCAAATATAACAAATAGTTTGAAGTACCTACTTAAATCCTTTAAGTTTGTAACGGAGGGAGAGTGAAAATAAAAGACTGTATTTAAATTGTAAAAATGAAGGTAAAAAAACAAGGAACAAAGTAGAGATCGTCTAAGCTGAAATGACGTGCCCCACCACCGCGGATACTTCAAATATGTAAACAATACACATAAACATGCAATTCTAATTGGTCGTTCAGTTGCCGACATGCGTTTGACGTTTGAGCCTTACCGCCAACTGAACAACCAATCATAATTGCATGTTTAAGTGAGTTGTGTACATATTAGAAATTTGTTTGTGTGCGTAAATGAGGTGGGGGTCGCGTCATTTCAGTTTAGACGATCTCTACCTAAAAAAATACAAGAAAACATACCAAGTTGCAGACAAATTTACCAGGACACTTAAATTGTGGAACGAACTCCCTGCCGAGGTTTTCCCGATGAGCTATAGCATGGAGTTCTTCAAGAGGGGTTTGAAAAGGTTCTTGCAGGGTCGGCAACGCACGAGTAACGCCCCTGGTGTTGCACGTGTCCATAGGCTGCGGTAGCTGCTCACCATCAGGCAGCCCGCATGCTTGTTTGCCACAGTCGTAGTATAAAAAAAAAAAAAAGATGACGAAGTGAAAAAAGAAACGAATGTTATTCTAAAGATTTGAAAAGTATAAAATAGTATTTACTCCGTAACAAACTTAATCTAATATTACACTGCAAAGCACTTCTTCGAAGATTAAAAGGTAAATAAGCATAACTAAATTAAATACGTGTACTAAGAAGCCTTTGAGTTGGTTCTCAAACGTCTGCCATACATCCCTGCAACTAGAGTTGTAAAGAACGACACACGACAAACGGTTACAGAAATGGGAAATAGCTAAAGCTGTAAAGAGGAGAATATCAAAGAAACATTTAACATTTTTGGAATTATAAAATAGAGATTTGAAATCATATCTCTAAGTGCACTTTAGAGTCTTGGTGGTCGGGACCCGGTAGACAGAAGTTCACTGAAAGATTATGTCCAGTAAGTGATTTTGAGTTTTGGTTGTTCCTCAGTGGAATATTCTATGTAGTGAACTAATTAGCGGCCGCCCTCTACTAAGACCAGGCGAACTAAGTCGCGGGTGAAGGTGGGGAATTTCCAAAAATCCTTTCTCAGTGTTTCAGTGGCATCCTGAAAGAAACCTCTGTACCTTTCAAGCTTCTAGGTACAGAAGTTCCGGCTGTGCGTTGACATTATGTATAAGTCAGTCAGTTTTGCCCTTTATACATATTATACAGATAAGTGCAATATCCAAAGTTGTAATACGTACTCTCCCACCGATGGCATCCTTCCCCGCCGTATTACCGACAACAACTATTTTTTTTAATTCATTTATTCACGATAAAAAACTAATACTATTTAACAATTTATCAGCCCCACTTATAAAAACCCTTATGGGGCTTATCTAAAAGTTGGGTGAGATCGCACTACTATAATTACTAACACTTATTCTAGCTTACATGCTTATCAAAAGAGGTTGTTATTATTTACTATCGCCTTTTAGGTGATAGTATCGTTTCAACATGGTTTTACCTTTGTGTGTTTTATTATTATTACAGAGGTCCACAATTAATGGCTTAGGTAAGGTATTCAAAATATTTGGTAGCAAGTACTGGTTTGTCCTTTTGCCGTACACATTATTGTAATGTGGCAGGTTATACAAAGGTAAATAGTCTAAGTTACGAAGTTGCCCAGGCCTGGTTTTCTTACACAATGTGGAAACGAGATTAAATTCTTCAAAAATAAGAGACATACTAAACCTATCAAAGACGTCTATTACTTTGCAGTAATTAAATAATTTTGAGTAATCTTGTCTGTGCGTTTTTATTACATTTTTTGGTACAATAGTTTTTAATATAGCAAGTTGCAGTTTATATACGCCTTCCAGATAGGTCACATATGTCCGGCCATAGCTACTTATTCCATAGCAAATTATTGAGTCCTCCATTGACATGTATAACATTCTCAAAGTGAAATACGGTACTTTATACCTTAAGGGTCCATACTAAGGTCGGCCGGAGAGAAAATCTGTCAAATTTGAAAGCGATCGTGACAGCTATGGTCACACAGTGGTTGGGCCGTGCAATCCGTGCATAAATGCAATGCATAAATCCGGACGACAGTCTTTGTGTAATTGTTTAGAAATCGGCTACTACACCAAAGGTCGCGGGTTCGATCCCCGCACAGTACAAACATTTGTGTGCGTGAACATGTCTGTTTGTATTGGTCTGGGTGTTTCCTATATATAATAAGTATGTATTTACAAAAGAAAAAGTATTTAAGTATGTTTATCCGTTGTCTAGTATCCCATAAAAACGGAGTATAATTAGCTCACTTGGGGCTAGATGGCGCTGTGTGGAATAATGTCACGGGATATTTATTTATTTATTATTATTATAAATCGCGGCATGATAATCATTTGATGCGTTCACCAAAGATATTTTTATTTCGCCACCCAAAATATTTCAGGATATAGGGCAAACAAAAGAAACTAACCAAAAATTTTATTTTATTAAACATACTAACAAGCGGTTTTGCCAATTTTAAATAATGTTAAACCTAGAAAATAATTGTTAAGTACTTGGTAGTTGCTACCTCTAATGTAACGTTTTTTTTATTTTCATGGTGCTCCACATCATCCTTTGTAACTAGGACATAACATATTTACCTAACGAACCACTTGTGTAATATTATTCAGCTAAGTATTGATAGTTTGTACAAAAAAAGTTGCTAGGTATTCTTTTTGTGATTATTTCACAAAAAAAACAACGAATAAGAAAAACGTTAGTATATATGAAAAAAGAAACCATGTGTCATCTATAAAAATCGGCCATTTTCTACTTGAACCCCTAACACTTGAGCAGACACTCCGGAGTACTCCGGCCGCGCGCCGGGCGTGTGCACGCGGCCTTAGCTAAAGTAATTAGCAGCCTCTTTGGCCCCCTGATTGCATTTGACACGTCGCTATTACCGTATCCGCGCCGGTTCTCAACTTGATGCGTTTATGTGTTGTGTTAGGTAAGAGGGATCTAAGTAAAAGCTCTAAGAGGTGATTAGGCAGGTGCTGAAACGACTTGATAATTAAATTGTGAAAAAGGTATATGTAAAAAGCACAACTAGGAAATCGACAAGCAAAAAGAGGAAGATACGTTACGTTCATACTTCGCGAAATCGAAAACTGACACAAAAAATGACGTATTAATGACGTGCACGTAAACCAGTCGCTGTCATATTGGCTTCAAAGTGGGACCATTGGACCATCTTTGGTGTGGTCACATTTCACACGCGGGTGCCGTATTTTCCTACTTTTGTTTATATCAATGCCTCGGACAAACTTTTTGTCTTGGTTCTGCATTTAGTGTTTTTAATGATTGACGTAACCTCGTCGTTCCTCCAAAATGGCAAAGCATCTGTGAATATTTCCCTACGGAAATTAATGTCATTTTAGTGAGTCTGGGACATCTCACCCAGATTCTTTATAATATTGTTAGTTATAAGTAGTGCATCTAAAATGCAGCTAGTCAGCGCCTTTGACCGGCCGCACTTCCGACAACACAACTATTCCGGAATGCTCCAGCCCTGCCACAGATCTCTACAACACAATGACATAGCAAATATAACAAATAGTTTGAAGTACCTACTTAAATCCTTTAAGTTTGTAACGGAGGGAGAGTGAAAATAAAAGACTGTATTTAAATTGTAAAAATGAAGGTAAAAAAACAAGGAACAAAGTAGAGATCGTCTAAGCTGAAATGACGTGCCCCACCACCGCGGATACTTCAAATATGTAAACAATACACATAAACATGCAATTCTAATTGGTCGTTCAGTTGCCGACATGCGTTTGACGTTTGAGCCTTACCGCCAACTGAACAACCAATCATAATTGCATGTTTAAGTGAGTTGTGTACATATTAGAAATTTGTTTGTGTGCGTAAATGAGGTGGGGGTCGCGTCATTTCAGTTTAGACGATCTCTACCTAAAAAAATACAAGAAAACATACCAAGTTGCAGACAAATTTACCAGGACACTTAAATTGTGGAACGAACTCCCTGCCGAGGTTTTCCCGATGAGCTATAGCATGGAGTTCTTCAAGAGGGGTTTGAAAAGGTTCTTGCAGGGTCGGCAACGCACGAGTAACGCCCCTGGTGTTGCACGTGTCCATAGGCTGCGGTAGCTGCTCACCATCAGGCAGCCCGCATGCTTGTTTGCCACAGTCGTAGTATAAAAAAAAAAAAAAGATGACGAAGTGAAAAAAGAAACGAATGTTATTCTAAAGATTTGAAAAGTATAAAATAGTATTTACTCCGTAACAAACTTAATCTAATATTACACTGCAAAGCACTTCTTCGAAGATTAAAAGGTAAATAAGCATAACTAAATTAAATACGTGTACTAAGAAGCCTTTGAGTTGGTTCTCAAACGTCTGCCATACATCCCTGCAACTAGAGTTGTAAAGAACGACACACGACAAACGGTTACAGAAATGGGAAATAGCTAAAGCTGTAAAGAGGAGAATATCAAAGAAACATTTAACATTTTTGGAATTATAAAATAGAGATTTGAAATCATATCTCTAAGTGCACTTTAGAGTCTTGGTGGTCGGGACCCGGTAGACAGAAGTTCACTGAAAGATTATGTCCAGTAAGTGATTTTGAGTTTTGGTTGTTCCTCAGTGGAATATTCTATGTAGTGAACTAATTAGCGGCCGCCCTCTACTAAGACCAGGCGAACTAAGTCGCGGGTGAAGGTGGGGAATTTCCAAAAATCCTTTCTCAGTGTTTCAGTGGCATCCTGAAAGAAACCTCTGTACCTTTCAAGCTTCTAGGTACAGAAGTTCCGGCTGTGCGTTGACATTATGTATAAGTCAGTCAGTTTTGCCCTTTATACATATTATACAGATAAGTGCAATATCCAAAGTTGTAATACGTACTCTCCCACCGATGGCATCCTTCCCCGCCGTATTACCGACAACAACTATTTTTTTTAATTCATTTATTCACGATAAAAAACTAATACTATTTAACAATTTATCAGCCCCACTTATAAAAACCCTTATGGGGCTTATCTAAAAGTTGGGTGAGATCGCACTACTATAATTACTAACACTTATTCTAGCTTACATGCTTATCAAAAGAGGTTGTTATTATTTACTATCGCCTTTTAGGTGATAGTATCGTTTCAACATGGTTTTACCTTTGTGTGTTTTATTATTATTACAGAGGTCCACAATTAATGGCTTAGGTAAGGTATTCAAAATATTTGGTAGCAAGTACTGGTTTGTCCTTTTGCCGTACACATTATTGTAATGTGGCAGGTTATACAAAGGTAAATAGTCTAAGTTACGAAGTTGCCCAGGCCTGGTTTTCTTACACAATGTGGAAACGAGATTAAATTCTTCAAAAATAAGAGACATACTAAACCTATCAAAGACGTCTATTACTTTGCAGTAATTAAATAATTTTGAGTAATCTTGTCTGTGCGTTTTTATTACATTTTTTGGTACAATAGTTTTTAATATAGCAAGTTGCAGTTTATATACGCCTTCCAGATAGGTCACATATGTCCGGCCATAGCTACTTATTCCATAGCAAATTATTGAGTCCTCCATTGACATGTATAACATTCTCAAAGTGAAATACGGTACTTTATACCTTAAGGGTCCATACTAAGGTCGGCCGGAGAGAAAATCTGTCAAATTTGAAAGCGATCGTGACAGCTATGGTCACACAGTGGTTGGGCCGTGCAATCCGTGCATAAATGCAATGCATAAATCCGGACGACAGTCTTTGTGTAATTGTTTAGAAATCGGCTACTACACCAAAGGTCGCGGGTTCGATCCCCGCACAGTACAAACATTTGTGTGCGTGAACATGTCTGTTTGTATTGGTCTGGGTGTTTCCTATATATAATAAGTATGTATTTACAAAAGAAAAAGTATTTAAGTATGTTTATCCGTTGTCTAGTATCCCATAAAAACGGAGTATAATTAGCTCACTTGGGGCTAGATGGCGCTGTGTGGAATAATGTCACGGGATATTTATTTATTTATTATTATTATAAATCGCGGCATGATAATCATTTGATGCGTTCACCAAAGATATTTTTATTTCGCCACCCAAAATATTTCAGGATATAGGGCAAACAAAAGAAACTAACCAAAAATTTTATTTTATTAAACATACTAACAAGCGGTTTTGCCAATTATTTTTTTACACTATTATTTGCAATCTATTCTCGTGACCACGTTATTTGCACAATGTTATATCTGGTACTTGACGATTCCATCGAGATTTAGTTGTAACTTGGTTTATCCGTTCGATCATAATCAACACAAAATATGTCTTACATCCAATGCATATGATATAGCAATACACGGAGCCATTTCCAGTAACATGCAGAAGAACCCACTAATAAATTGGTCTTACTTGTAATGAAAAGCTGCAAGAAGCATTAAAGGGAGCTATCTTGTTACTAATTAAAACGAGGAATTTAACAGTTGTCAACAGTTGAGACACTTTTAGTGGATAATTTATTTTAGATAACAACACTTGAGAATAATACCTTTCTCCTCTGTAGAGGCCATCGTATTTCAGGCTTTTTACGCTGAATTTGAGACAGAATACACCGTGATCTTCATCTTACTGGAATTGATCTACGAGTAGAGCATAGTATGAAAGGAAGTCACCCTCCGCGTTTTTCTGTCTGTTTTTACATAAGCTTTCACTATCTAAATGATAGTTGATGCTAATTATATTTTCTAGAACGTTTGTCTGTATAGTTCATTCAAATTACTACAGGGAAAAGCTGTGTGCAAATAGCCAGTTAGAGATGAAAATGCTTGCACTGCCATTTTTCCATGGCTGACGTAAATATGATAGTTCATATTTATATCAAAGTTCTATCTGATCCATTTTTTTTTGATTTAAAATGGGTTTGCGTTTGACCTCAGTCTCGCCAGCCAAGCTTACCCAAAAAATGCTTATTCACTCTTGCCTTGAAGACACCAAGGTTGTATGTATCCGGAAACACAGACGCAGGGAGGGCGTTCCACTCCTTAGCGGTGCGGACCAGGAAGGAAGCACCAAACCGCTTAGTTCGGACCGCTGGAAAGTCGACCACATGGAGGTGAAAGCCCTCACGGCGACTTGTGGTCCGGTAGTAGAAAGTAGAGGGTGGTATCAGGTCATGAAGTTCTTGCGCACACTCTCCGAAATACACCTTATAAAAAACCGATAGACAGGCAACTCTACGCCGATGCTCCAAACTCGAGTTTGGTTCCAACGAGCGTCTCGTCACCTATCAGTCTCCTGGCTCTTCGGTCTACTGAGTCCAGTGCATCCAGCTGATACTTGGCAGAGCCATCCCAGTGGTGGCAGAAGTACTCCATACACAACCGAATTTGTGCTTGGTACAATTGTAAAAGCTGTTCCGGTGTGAAGTGTGTTTCCATTTCGAATAACTTGTCTTTATGTTCTATTGCAATAACTATTTCTGTTTCGTATAAGCAAACGCAATCTTTCATTTTTCTTTGCTCGAGATCTCCATGCTAATTACTATGGAACGAGTGAAGTTTCTTTGACAGCCGTCTGCGCAGTCCCGCAACTCAGTCTTCCACATGACGCCGGGTGAGTGCACGTCACTGCGTAAAAAATACAAACAAGCACAAAATACCGCGTGTGTAAGTACACGAACTCGATGCATAGTTTTCTGTTCGCATTTTTTCAAAGACTTAACTTAACGTAAGTAATAACTTTTATTTCTGCTCTATAACTTTGTATCTTTATGTTTCGTCAAATTCCTTTGTCAAACAATTTCAGTTATGATAGAGGCCTCCAAAATTAATTTAGTAAAAAATATTGTTCAAAAAAGAACCTTTAATCTATTCAGACACCTTAATCAAGCTTTCATGATCAGGTAACATAGTAGCTTAGACCACACAAATAACATAGTTTTAATCAATTCGATTTGAAAGCAATCAAAGCTATTTGCGTTCTTACTTCGTTCCCTTGTTTTGCTTGAATATTTTAGGCAGATCCCGTATTGGCATTAACCGATGATGCTGCAGATTGACACCATGCTAAAAGTAAATACATAGATTGTTTTTCAAATACCAATAGGTAAAAACTTTCAGTATAAGTTACAAATAGTAAAAATTTACAAGAAAAAATAGGAAAATGAAATGGCAACTAGTACCAAATTGTCAAACCCAAGAGAGCTTTTAATCAAGTGTACTTATAAATATAAACCTGCCATATACCTCTCATGGTGAATCATGATAAAATCATACGTTTAATAAATTATGCATAATGCATATGAACAAACAGTACGGAGGGAAAAAAACAAAGTTGTACTATTTTCAACAAAAGACCCTATGTGCGCCTATTTCGTGTAAATTATCCGCGTAATTATCAATGTCATTTTCGTCAAAAGCGACGTGCGTTCACCTTGGGGACATGGGGGGGAGTGAGCTGCGACGGTGCGCGGACAGCTATCAAAGAAACTTCACTCACTCCATAGTAATTTGTATGGAGATTTCAAGCGAAAAATTCAGAATGTTTGGGATTTTTTTGCACAAAACTGAAATAAAGCAATGAAAAACAACTGATTGGCAATGCTTCTTTGATATCTGATCTTTACACGTTATTTAAAACACGTAAGTTGTTAGTTTATATGATGCCTAAACTTTTGAAATACGGGAGTGCGTTTTGCACGTTTTTAGCGATATTCTGTTTTTTTTTCACATTAATCTAGTAAGTTGATCCATATACTGGAAGTTTGAGCTGATTGTGCAACTCTTTGACTACTATGACGATTTTTTTAGTGCCTCACACTTCATATTTTCTATATAAAACTTTAGTTTTCCCGAGAGCCGTTTTCCTGGTATCGCGCCTTAATATTTCCAAATGCTTCGAGGAGCTTCGCATCTAAATCCTCGTGATATCTCGCATAATTTTGTCTCACAGAGTAGGTAATGGCCCTCTTATATCGAGTAACTTGTCCGATGAAAAGTTACTGCAGATTGAATCGCAGAAAAGACGGAAAATAAATATGCTTCCTACGCATTGGCTTGGGGGTTCAGCGGGAAATGTTAGATATGTTTACCATTTATATTACCGATTCATCTCTCAAGTTAAATAATTATTTACATTATGTCCTATTGGTTTTTACGCGGTTGCGCCAGAAAGAGGGTTATTTAAAAATAAAATAAAAAAATAAATAAATAAACATGTCCGCCGCGGTCAGAAATGAAAAAGCCAAACCCCCTCTTCCACTATCAATAATAGACAGTATTATTTAAATATGTGTAAATACGTTATCGAATAAATCGAATGGGGTCCTGATAATAACCTTTTTATTTTTTCAAAGTAATATTATTTAACTGAAAATATCTTTTAACGAATTCTTAAGGATAAAATCTCATTTTGGCGTATGCATTGAAGATTACGTCACATCGCATTTGGAATACGTGGAACACGATTCAATAGTATCAGTGTAAATACTTACCTATTCAGATCTACGTCGAAAGAGCTTCTTGAACTAATTAACATCCGAAGAGATGTACTTTGGCGAACTAGCCAGACTTCGCTAAGAATGTGAATGGCAAA
The DNA here is from genome assembly GCA_950022985.1 of Udea ferrugalis. NCBI lineage: Eukaryota > Metazoa > Arthropoda > Insecta > Lepidoptera > Crambidae > Udea > Udea ferrugalis. The sequence continues at coordinate 6,335,447 of OX465521.1, forward strand.
CGGCTTAACGAAGCCTGATTTGGAATGTTATTGGTATTTAGCCGACAACTTCCTTAGATACCAGTTGGAGGTAAATGCGTGGTTCTATTTACATTTTTACCTGTACAGTTGTGACGATACAGGTTATGTACTAAACATACCTACCTATTGAACTTAACATCAACATACGTCATACTCCTTAGGTTTCTTGTCTTGTCGCCACTGAGCCGCAGGCATCTGGCGGGCGTAAATAGGTCGCCAAAAAGAATTTGCCTGTAAGAAATGATCATTGAGGCTTTAGTCCCCTACTAAAGCTCCATCGATCACCGTCCAGAGGCTTGCGCATTATTGCACGGTGTTCCCATCGAGGGGGTATCCGGCTTGTACCAGAATTCTACCCAGTGGTGGGGTAAAAAGGCCTGGCAAAAGGTTCACAAATAATCTGTGGGGCTGAGTGTGCACAATAGCCTCAAGGCAGAAGGCAGGTGGCTTGAGCCACGCCAGCATGTTGATGACCCTTTTTTAGTTGTGAACTTGCCAGGATGTTCTCGTGTTACCCCAAAAGATAGACTGCACAGCAACTTCAAAAGCCTGTGCGAGGTTGCCCTTCTTAGAGACAAAGGAATAACCTTTAAGGAGGAGTCTAGCTTGCATAAAAACAAAGTATGTAGGTATACCAAGAGCAACGTGATAGTTCTAAATTAATAAAAAATATATTATCTGCATAGATTTGCGACGGAAAATGTCTCTTGCTAGCACCGTTTTTTATAAAGGTGAGCCTTCTAATGATCTTCGGAGAGTCTGGCTTGCGATGCCTGTTTTTTCTTTTAACGGCTAACACAGCTAACGAGTGCTATAATATCTTTCAGCATAAATTCCAGTAAATAATAAAAACTACACTACCTCAACCTACATTTTATGCTCCCAGCATGGCTGTAGGTAAGCTTCAAAATATGTTAAAACTTATGAAATATATCATATTAACTTTGTTAAAGTTGTCATAAAAATTATGAAGATGCTGTCAAATTTGCCTGTATGACAAAGTACTAAATTATTTAAACTTATAATTTTGATGCTGACTGTACACTCTAAGCTAATTTGGTAAAGTTCGTTACTCGAGACAAGCGAGCTTCCATTGTACCAACGGGTCTGTCATAATATTAATCATTCTACAAAAATCTCATTACTGAGAAAAAACCTGAAATATGAAGAAGGAATCTGAGGCTACAAACCCCTTTTTAATTAAAATACGAAACAAGATACTAAATTAGCCTTCTATCAACGTTGATGAGGACTTAACCGAATTTGTTGTAGGGCCTCAACAAATATTTGGGCGATCATTAGCTAAAACGAGCACAATATCCTACTATAATATTATAAATTTGTGTGTGGATGGATGGATGTTGCTCTTTGACGTGAACACTACTGAATGGATTTTAATTAAACTTATCAATAATGTAGCTTATCTGAATCAGGCGCATAATTTATGAAAAAAACATTACTTTTTCTAAACGAAAGTTCACACGGACGAAGTCGCGGGCAGCCACTAAATATTGCATTGTTGTGTACATGCAAAGCAGGCGAACAGATTGAGAGGAAAATCTTCAGATGGTGCCTTATTCCATAAACACAGATTTTTATCTTCGGAAACTTATTCAGACTTTTATTTAAAGTTGAACCGTATCAGAAAGGGTAGGGTACAGCAAAATTAGGTACTTCAGCGGCATGAACAGATATGAAAAGTTGTTCGCCTCGCAAGCCAGGCCCGTTCAGTTACTCACGGAGTTTACACGTATTGAGACATTACATTTGATTATGTACAGTCAACCGCATATCACGATACCTATTTCCGTTTTTATCTTGCTCTTGCTCAATGACATGTTTTTTCAATGAATCGAGGAGCTCTGGCCGGGCTTTCATGTCGTTGACCGTACATAAGCGCCTCATTAAAGTTTTGTGCCAAACTGTTAAATAAATCAAGTAAGTGCCTTTACACAGCTCTTAACCGTCACTTAAGCAGAAGATTAGAATAAATAGATTTCTGCAAAATAACCGTTTACCCTCACTAATTGGAGTTAGAGAAAATGTTGCTTAAGAGCTTATTAAAATATTACAGGCAATTACGTAGGTACATAAGAACTTTGAGGAGGAAGAAAGTGCCGATCGGCTTACCCTCAAACAACTCGAAAGCCACTCAGACGAATTGAAAGCAGGATTAATAAGCGCCGAAAACGAGAAAAAGGTGTTCCCTTTGTGTAATATACATGCCTATTATTTATTATTTGCCTATTCATGAAGCGACCTCCCACCTCCGTTGCCCTGTTTTGACAAAAGACTGCAATCCAGTTCGCAAAGTTTTAAGGCTTCACCAATGATATTACAATAAAAAAGACGTAGATAGATAGTTTATATCAGTACTGACGCGAAGTCAAAAATTTACCCCTGGCGTATCTACGTACCTATAATTTGACCGTGTATACAAGATAGCATAATTATTTACAAGAGCGTAAACGAGACAGATATAGGTACTTATGTTGCGCAGTGTCGTCTCAAACTGTCAATGCTTTGCTCAGGTGGTCGAAGTCCTGATTTCGGGTGCCACTTTTTTCAGCACAAGTAACCTATCTACGTCTTTTGATTATAATATCATTGGGCTTCACACAGAGTGAGAGTGAGGCACCTGACTGATTGCGTTGTTCTGCGTTCTCCTTTATGAGCAGTACGCACTACGTAGAGTTTCGTCCGAATGTCATCTCCCTGTAACATCCTAAGACTAGCCATGGCCACCCCGGGGGCCCTTGAACGTTTTACTTAAATATTAGGGGTTGAGAGGCATTGTCCGGGGAAGCTGTGAAAGTCGCAACTTTGACTAACAGCTAGTCAATTTGAAAAAACTTCGCAGCGTGCAATGCGGCCGTTGCGCTCTAGTCTACCTGCTTTTATAGGAGAACAAAGAACACAATGTGACCCACACTCATTGATATAAACAAAAAGAGGAAGCCAATCCTCGTGCCAAAACTGGCCACCCTAAAACAGGTCCAATGGATCTGTTTGCAAGCCAATATGACAGCGACTTGTTTGCGTGCACGTCATTCATACGTCAATGTCATGTGCCAGTTTTCGAATTCGCGGAGTAGGAATGTAACTTCCTCTTTTTTGTTTATAAATATCAATGCCCACTATTGCCCACACTGCTCAGGTGTGCCGCACACGCTGTGATACCTTCAGGGCAAGGGCTCCAACACTTTTATGTAGTCACCAATTGAACTTTTTATTACTGGTTACAGAGGAAAAGTGACTTGCAAACTGGATGTTACGCGCGACAAAACCTATTCTTGTTATCCATTCGTTTGAATGAAGCAACAAAAATCAAACTTTCAAACGTAAGCTGTAAGAACAATAATACGTAGTTCAGTTAGCATTTTTTTCAGTGAAACTATAAATATAGTGTTCTATTTCTTTGGTAAAATATATGAATGAGTTTAATGGATTTTGGCATATCAAATTATGATATGTTCGTAATAATGTTTACCGCCGCTCCCTTTGTTAGCATAAGCTGAACCGGATGTATCGCTAAAGGCGGGTTCTCATACGCAATGGGTCTTTTACAACACTAGCTAAGTGTGTAGCTATAGGCGTGTACTTAGCTAGTTAATATTGAAACACTTATTGGGGAATGGCCTATTTTACACGTTAACCCCGAGTTGAAAACTCCAATAGGTGAAAATTTTAGAAGAATTTAGAAAAAAAAATCTTTGGGTGAAACTATGTCATTTAGTTTGTGAACATCTGTATGTAGGTATGTAAAAAAAAAGAAGAATTAAGTAGTGTTCCATTTTGAGATTTGGATGTAGAGAAAATCCCGTGGAACCCGCAGTGCTTGCTAAACACCAAATACCTACGTACTGAAGAATAAACTGCTGTACATAATTGCTAGTTTTCTGTAGTATGAATATATGAACCAAATTGTATATTATGACAAATTAATTGGCTATTACTACAGACATTATCAGGTAGTTTTCACGAAAAGTAGGTAACCTACATTGCTGAGGAAAAAAATACCGCAGAACCTTGGATATTATGTTAGGTCTACCCGAGCTAGTAAACCAAGTTTAAAAGAAGCTAGAAGAAAAAAAAGACCTTTCCGTAAATAGTTTAAGCTCTATATTTCAAGTTTTTGAGTAACTTCGGTGTTACTGAACTTCGAAAGTGGGAAATTGATGGTTTTGTTTAATGACTAGCTTAAAAACTTGCTTTTCACTCTTTAATATTAACTTCTTAAGTAATTTTATTATAATTGTCTTCGCAACAAAATTTGCTTAATTCCATGCATGCCAAACTGATTACACACTTAAACAGCCTCGAATACAGTAGTCAGCACTTTAGGTAATAATCAGACACAGAATAAAACAGATGATTGTTGTAAGCCCTCACTACAGACAAACTTCTGTAGTTTTTTTAGTTATGCAAAATATAGAAATATATTTTGGTCAATCCATCCACTGCATACCACTGCAAAAGGTTGGTGGTCCACGGTTGTGTTACGGAGCACGGTTACACAACAGCGGACGTTAGTTTGGGCGGTTCGTGGTTGTAGACCAAGTAAATGTTTGTCCTAGGAAGACAAAAAGCCTTCAGCGGCAGTATGGACAATTTTTCACAGCACCAACGAGCCAGTCAAAATACGCAGTGAAAAAGTGAGAGATAATATTTCGTTCGAGGACGTATCAGGTCGGTAGTGGTTCGCGGGAGCGCGCCGCAATCCGGTAATGTCCTCGCTCTCAGCGAGACTCACCATTGTTTGCTGCTGACGTAAGTTTTATCTCGCAGTTATTAATCCGCGGAATGGGTTGCCTTTAATCCAGTAAAAATATGATCGCATTAAAACAACTCACAATTTTGCAGGCATGAAAACCGTCACCTTTGGCAAAGGTTGTGTTGTAAGTAGGTATCAAGTAAAAAACTGCTCACGCACATAATGAGCTTCGTTTTCCTGAAGTTAGAGCATAGACGCTAGAACTAAGGCCCTTCGCACACAACTGCGTAAATCTTTAATGCTTGACGATTTTGGTCGTCAAGAGACTACCGCAATACAAATGCATAGGGTTCAGTACACAGACACGCGTCGCCGACAGTCCGTACGCTGTCAGATACTAACGACATAAGTTTACAACATTAGTATCGAAGACTTGCGTAGCCTTGTGTACGAAGGGGCTAACGGCGATTTGTACGTATCTCTGGTACGCAATTACGGGACAATCGTCGAAATTATGACCATTATAAATTTCGTGTTCTCAGTGGGCGAAAGATCCTTTTAATGCGTGCTTAAATCATTTTTATTAACTTGAAAAGGTTGGATTTATGCGGTAGGCCTGGTGCTTGTAATTTGCGACTCGAGGGAATTAGGGATCGTTTTGAGTTCCGAAATATTGGAACATCGAAAGAGGGGTGGCGAAATGTTGAGGTGTTGGATTAGTCGTACTAATTGAGAGGGTGTGTGCACCGCTGCGCCGGCACATGAATGCGGAAATAATGAACGTCGAAAGGCGTCTGCTCGCAACCAAAACACGTCTGAACTGCCTTTTATATACGAGGCTGTGTGTTCAGGAAGGACAAGTTTATTCCAATAAAATCTGCGCTGCTGATGTGCATACTCAAGCGAGTTGTTTTCTGTAATACCACAAAACGAACACAACCACCTAAATTACGACAGGGCGTTGAAACTTTGCACAACAAGTGCACAAAAAGAGGTATTAGAGCCTAGGAAACTACGAAAAAGTACGGAAGAGGACTTAATGTCAAAAGTATTCTCTGCCAGTCTGGGTTAGACAGAAAAACCGTGGCTGCTCTGTTTGCGTATTATTAGGAAGAATATCATCACAACAGCATGTTAGCCCACGCAACGCCAGGCCCTTACGACAAAAAAAACTGTCCGCATGGTGACACTAGCGAGCGTTGTGACGCGGGTATCACAAAATGTTTCCGATTCCATTCTATCCTTGTTAGAACAAGAGATACTCGTGGAAACGACGAGACCGTAAGTTTCTTTTTATCTCTTACTTTGTTGGTACGAATTATTGTGTTAGTTTTATATAAGTTGCGTAGTTATAACTTGAAACGAGCAAAGCCCTCTACCGGTAGATATAAAACGCTTTGTGAAAATAACAAGAACAAATTATTAAAACTTTAGTAAGTTTAAACTACTCTTCTCGTACTCAAGGAGTGTAACTGTGTGATTCTTTAGTTTGCACGGGATAAATTTGCTAAAATATTATTATTTCTGTTGGTGTCGTTACTTTTGAGACCTACAACAACAATGCTCAATCAATTTAATGTTCTGATCTCAACTACAAAGTGATGAGGTTCAAGACAGATTAATACAATTTGTGTAAGTGTATTGGCAAGTATGTGTGGTAAAAGTGAATGTGCCGTCGACGAAACTAGAACAAAAATACCTAGGTGAATAAAATGATTGATGTGAAAACGCTTCAATTTAAGCAGTTTTTTAAAATGTTAAATGTATCTGTATTTTCCAAGAATCTATTTACTGCGTTTTACCAAAAAAATAAATAAAACATGCGTTCGAGTGCTCAATTATTGCCAAGTGGGAGCCCTGTACGTGATTTGCATCTGCTTCTGCAAAGCATAAGTCAACTCTATAAAGAAGAATTTGAATTTAATTCCAATTTTGTTCCACTTAATAAATATTCTAATCGCGAACAAGAAAACAGCGTAAACCTGATTTTTAACAACGCCCGATGAAGTAGAATTTCTTACGAGGAAACTCATCTTCGTTTTTATGAAAATTGTTTTCCTGGTAGACTCCCGGTGCATATTATTATGCAGTTGCCGTTCGCAGACCTCGTATAAGACGGTCACAACTCCTTTTATTTCAATAACCCATTTCGCTACATTGCTTTTAAATTATTCTTCGTCTGGCCACCCTCTAGATTTGGTATTAAATATAAAATATATCTTAATACCTAGGTAATACGTAGTAGTTGAGGTAGAAACATGCAGAAACCCCACCGAGGAAAGACCATTTATTGAATTCAGGTCGTTCATCCCAATTAAAGGATGTTTTCAAAGTTGACGCTACCTAGTATGGTTTCGTAACTAGAGCTGTGTTTCAAAATCAGGGTCATGTTAAGGACCCAGATATCCAAGGATGGGTGACCCAATATTTAGTGATCTTCGTGCTTTGGAAGGTACCTGAAGCTGCGTAAACACTAGGCAACAATTGACGGGCAACACGTGACGCTCAACATGTAGGCAATGTTGTACAACAGCGCGTGTTGTTTCCAACTTGACGCGTGTCTTGTCGTTTGATACTATGCGCACCGATAGAGCAGTTGCGTGTCGTTGATCAACATAATGAGCAACATGTTGTGAAACATGAAAAATGTCGCGCTTTAATTGTTGCCTAGTGTATTTGAGGTCACAAAACAACGGTCTAGTCGTATGCCTTCACGGCATGATTACATTGGTAAGCTTTTGAAAAAAGTGAAACTTATATTATGTAACAACATTATATAAGCAAGTCCTCACCCGTATCACAGTAAACAAAGAACAGTAAAATGTGCCGCTCTCGGTTTGAATGTATGTGTGCGTGCGCGCCGTGTTGGCACGCGTTTTCTCGCATACGCTAGCATAAAATATGGGGGAATAAGGTGGCAGCAGTACGTACGGGCTGTGCCGCGTGTCTGTGAGCACGCTAGGCTAATAACTCGGCGGGCGGCCTTAGGTAACCTACTGTTATGTTTACTGTGCCCGTATGTAGCGAGTTCAACGCATGAGTAGGTTGTTTGTATGCGTAAGTAGTTGGCAAGTTATCTCCTTAATTTGTATTTACCTTGTTCAAGTTCCCGCTCCCGTATCTCATATCGGTACACATCGGAGCCGAACGAGTACACTGTTGAACTGTGACGTGGGTGGTTAGCGTGGAAATATCTTGTTACAAGGTAATCTGATATTAGCTACATTGGATGGCTACATTCCTGCGAGTTTAGATTAATTAGGTACACTTTTTACTTTCGCCTTCAATGTTTTTTAAAAATAAAACAGAGATTAAAAACTACTAATCATTTTTTTTTACCGCGTGACTTTAAATAAATAATAACCTATCTCACTCACTGCTGGGCCTGTGCCCAGCAGTGAGTGAGATAGGTTATTGAGATAGGTTATGTGGTAGGTAGGAACAGTATTGGTGAGGCCTGTGCTTCACCAATACTGTGAGGTGTCGCGAGATATGCGGGCTCAATGTGAAGGTTAATGATGAACCTTTCTGTCAGATGTTATCAAGCCGCCCCACGGCCCCCGACTAGGCTCATGAAAATTTCAAATAACTGATTATTGAAAATCTCAGACTGACATCATAAACAATGAGAATCTCAAAAATCTTATCTTGTTTTCGTGAAAATAGATCATAAAAAGGTTAATCCTTTTTTGTCGTAATTAAAACAAGTTTTAAGCAATAAATTTGGTTACCACCGAGCCACCGAGCGAGAATAATAAAAACACAGCATTTTCATAAAACTTCGTCTCGCCGCAGGCTGACGCTAAGTCCGGCTACCTTACTACACAATATTATTATCAGCCTCGTAAATCATAGTTCTAATAAAGGCTTTTACTTTCAAAATTCATGGTGGCAAATCTTTATTAAAATAATTATTGTAATTTCATATTCGAAGGTTTTTTTATGTTCGTAATAGCAGTTAGTGTGGTGGTCACTTCACAAATGGTTATGGTTAACTATTTGTTTATTCTTAACTGCCCAATCAAGCAAATCAAATATCAAAAATAATGCCAATTGGCTTTGTCTACAGTCATCCAAACGGTCAGCGGAATATGCCAATACCAGTGGGTATTCATGTGACATAACAGATACAGAATACACACTTTATATTTTGAGATTAGATTTAGATATACGAACTTAATATATCTAAACAAATAATGGTGTAAATATAACAATGTTTTTGAAGGAAAAATGTAACAACATTCTAATACTATTATTATTACTTCAATTTTTTGCTTTGCATCGTACCTACAGGATATTTTATTTTTTTATATAATTTAGATCTTATACTGACATTGATCACATAAAAAGCTTTCAAAAGGGCCAAATTTAGTATTTTACTACACTATCCAATCAAAAATGAGGAAAAACCTTAGCTCTACATCCGAAGTTACGTGAGGGTAAGTAAATTGATGTGGCAGGAAGGCCAAACGGCCGTTGAGGCAGAAACATTCTGAAATGTAAGCCATTGGATTCCAAACGCTACGACGATTTTGGTAACGAAAAAAGCACGATTAAAAAATAATGACTGTAGCCCATTGGTGTTGCAGTTTCGTAGCACTCGTAGTCGCTACAGAATCCGTAGCGTGTAGTTTACTTTTTATGTAGCGCAACAGTTCGCTCTACAAACTGTGGACGCCAAAGGGGTGCAAAGCGACTCCTGATAACAACAATTCGATTTCTTCTTTTTGTGGATTACAAAGGTTACTATAGTTCGGTTTTTAGCCAACAACTGGAGCAAAACTGAATTCTGATTCTAAATTATGCCAATGTCGGCCAATCCATAAAAAAACCAGTTCATCTCCGATTTCTCAAAGTCCAAACGTTGCCCGTAAGCGCAGTCATTTTGCATACGGTTAGCATACAGCTCAATGGCATGCAGTCGACGGGCCCAGCTGTGTGACCCATCAATGATTTTAGCTTTGAAGTCAAATTCCTGAAGAGTACTCCGTGATCCGTTATTCATCGGCGGCAGACGTCAAGGGTGTACCTAATTTTGTCAATTCTTAAAAAACTATTTTCGCCTAATATTAATCATTCCCATGCTGTTTCATCAAGCACAATAGGAATATCATTTTTTCAGTTCAGTTTATTAAAATATACCTGTTACAACGTACTAGCCCAGCGTTGTCTGATAGTTATGTCTGTACTTGGAACTTATCCCCCTTTGTTGCATTTTGGTTAGTGAATTATAACATGAACACTTGAAAACAAAATAGTATACAATGGCTACCACATAATAACACTGTGAAAAAAAGGGAACGGAAGGAAAGTTTCACTTAGTACGTGACCTACATCTCGATTGTAGGTTGCATGGTTGCAATCAATGCAATTTTGAAATTGTTTCATAAATTGGTTTTTCCTAACTTCGATTCATAATCTACGACTAATGTCATTTAATGTTTTGTTAATTACAGTTTTAACAACAAATAAGACTCATGTTTTACAGCGTTGCAGCGCTCAACTAGACTCTGTAAGAAGCAGAGAGCTTATTCGCAAGCACTTCTCTCGATGATGTTTTATTAGTTCTGCTATTAATTTTCTTTCTGTCGCCTTGAATCAACCCCCCACTCAACATTTTATAAGAAATTTTCCGCGTTGATCGTCAACTTTGTCACAATTCATAAGTCAAGATTTAATGAAAACAAACTTTGTTTAACATTTAATAAAATAACTAAAGGATAAACTTTAATTGATCCCTCGACATCGTACAAACGAACAATTTCCATACTTTCGAAACTCCGTTTAGTAGCTAGGTTACCGACTCGTGTTGTTCAGTTCATTGGTTCCACTTTAAAAGCAATATTGTAAAAGGATATAACATTTAAAAAATTGAGGCTAAAATGGCCGGGCGTCGTAAAATCTACATCGCGTATATTGGCCACGTATTTACACAGTATTTTTGGCCAATTCCCTCATGAATGGAACAGGAGCTCATGAATTTTATTGCACGGTCGGAGCAGCGATTGTCGCAGTCGCTGGACTCGCAGGACTCACAGGACTCAGGGGGGGAAGGGGGGAGGGCGTGCCCTTCACTACTCATAATTGAATTACAAATCAGCATTGAGACTTTAGTGGAGCTTCCACGTGCCGGCTGGACTTTTGAACCCTGTTACTACGGAAGCTTTTGTAAGCCTTGTTCAGTGAATCAATCTGGAGCTCAAAGTTGCCTGGTTAGCGGAAGACGCAAGTATGGATCTAAAACCTATACCGAATCCTTATGTCTGGTTTTTTCATTTGAAATAATTTGCTTATTTTTTAAAATCTTTTAAATGCTGAGAAAAAATAGTTGCTGTCTTCATTTAGTCAGAGTCTCTTTCACCGCATCTCTTTCACCGCGCTTCCCAAATGATTTCCAAGAAAATGCCAAAGTCCCAAAAACCTGAAAAATGTTTGGGGTCTCATTCAGTGTTGAAATCCATTCGAGGCACTAACAGTATTTCTATATGATAGACACCTTTAGTACAATACCGAATGTATGTACACTGTAACGTTCTCAGTTAACTTTTGATTGAAGAGAGACTGGAGGGATAGCAACGTTCCTTAGGTTTTTTTTTTCATAAGAATTTATATACCCTCCGAGAGCAATCTTGTAAAATGATTAATTTTAAAGAAACAAGGTTCGCCAATTATCTTCGTAATTTGGATCTATTTACTCGTGAGGTTAAGACAACAAATGCTTTTAGCAATAAATCAAGAGTAAAATTGCGAAATGAAGTTTCAGGGTCAATTATAAATTTCAAAGGCTGTCGCATCTAACTAACAATATTGGTCTGGTTGTTTCCTATGTATATTAAGTATGTATTTAGAAAAGAAAAAATATTTAAGTATGTTTATCCGTTGTCTAGTATTCATAAAAACAGACTATAACTAACCCACTTGGGACTAGATGGCGCTGTGTGGAATAATGTCCAAAGATATTTATTTTTTATTTAAGATATTTAATATTCTATCTAGTTTTGATTAATTTATCAACTTAGCCATACTAAATAACAGAACTGAAATAAAAGAAATGGACCGCCCGCGTCGACACCGCCTGTCGGCATCAGAGTCAGAGCATTGGTTCCATAGCTAGGCTATCATATGCTCCAGGCAGCTGATCAAAAGTGCTTAACGACCTCAAATATCTGACCGAATTTTGCTCCCGATTGTATTTCGTTCACTATACCATCCAATATTCGACCGGACGGCAACTTTGATATTGTACGGTACGTCCGTGTTCGCAAATTGTGGACGTGACTGTCCGGACTGTCCCCGTTCTGCGAAGTACTCGTGCACAACCTATCTACACACGTAGCGAGATCCAACTTGATTGGCCAGAGCGTTTATTAAAGCTTTCAAGAATAGTACGAATACCTGAAACTTTAAATGATTTCAATAGACGACAGAGATATAAAGCGACTTTGCGAGTACTTGCCAAATTTTTAAAATAAGCTCAACGAGAATTATAAAACTACGCCTTCATCGTATTTTTTTCTAAATGTATTTAAATATCCTAAAATGTAAGTCAATAAAGGATTAGGCTTATTTTCAGGCACAAAAATGACTTAATTATTATCCGGAATACTACTCAGTTCCTGATACCAAGTCAATATTTGTAAAATCACCCTCACCCTGTATAACCCACAACAAAAAATAAGTTTTGTATTTTGAACAAGTTTCACGAAAGTTTTTTTCATAGCACTGAAATTGCAAATATTGCCAGTCGTTGCTTACATCATGTTCATCATCATTGGCTTTTGAGTCTGTTGCAGATGATTATACTGTGTTTGTGTTCACAACAGCATAGTATATCTAACGCATGGAAAGCCTATTTCTTACTTCCTAGAAGTGTAGAATCCGAGAGGCACTAAGGGGTTTTCGCAGAAGCTCACCTGGATTGATTTTAACAGCATAGAATTCGGTTAGACGTACCTTGAGTGTAGGCTGTAGTAGGGCCGAGAGGTAAAGGAATGATGGATTTTGAGCCTGCCACTCAGAGAAGCAAAATTTCAACCATTTAAATATTAAAACCATGCTACACAGTCATCAGATATAAGTATCTCACGGGCTCGCATTTTTAAAAAAATATTGAAATCATTTATCTATATGAAACAGGTTTGGATACTTGGGATGTTATCTCATATAAATAAATTGATTAGGAACCAGTTAAGGTTCGTTCAGCTTCCCCAGCTGATATATGGTCAAACATCTCTTTTTTTTGGTCAGATGCTTTACTTATTTTTGATACAGTTGGGTAGTTTTTCACTTCAGTCTTTAGTTTCTGGTACTCCCAGGTTTAATAATGATACAGCATGCTTAAACAGCAGAGGGATAAAATACCTAAAGTTTTATTACAGTGACACTTTCGTTTCTTTGTTTTTGCTTTAAATGTACTGTACCAAAACCAACTGAATATTTTTTTTCTACTAACTTACTTCACTTTCAAAACAGAAGCTAACGTTATTACCCCTTGCTTGCCCAATTTCCACGTTGAAGCCTAGAAATAAAGACAATATGCAAATCCCCTTGCATCGATTGATCGGTCCGGCTAATTAGATCGCAGCGTAATTAATAGGCCGGAGCCGGACGCCGGACGCCGGACCGACAGCCGGACAGTCGCTCCGGCCGCGTGAGGGAAATATTTGACTTAATGATGCCACTGACGAACACTAGGACTTGAATTCAGAATTCACAAATGAATTCGAGTTTCTTTGGATGTCAACAAATAAACAGTGAGGATATAGGATTTGGAGAAATAATTATATCCCTAAGAAAAAGGAATAGTTAAATACGGTCTCCTTTTTATATGCGTGTAGAAAAAATACCTACTTTGATAGTAAGCAAAGGGAATCAAAAGCACCGTTAACAAAATTAATAAAAAAACAAACAGGATTGTCAATGCCTTATTAAACAAGTGTTACAGCACTACAATATTTCCTTTACAATATCATTGACACTCTGTGGTCACAGGAAAAGGGCAGAAATGTGGTTAAATCTAAAAAATAAATGTCTCTGGGACACTTTTACGCTTCGTCATCTGAACGCGTACTCCATCCGCTTTGTTTGTATTGTACCTCACACACTTGTATCACAGTATATACTGTGCTTGTATTATTATGATTTGTTGGTACTTCAACTATTTACATTTAAGACAGATACTCACCCAGCTCAGACACAGGCTCACTACAATTGTTCATGATAGTCATGTTTGCTGGGTCGCTTCACCCACGATCACCCAGTTGCCCCAGATAAGCAAATGTTACCACCAAACCAACAAGCTCTAATTTCTTTCACTTAACATTAGTTAAATATTCAATCATAGACTCAATAAACATAATACCCACGCCCAAAGACAAAGGGGTAATATGAGAAGGTATACATTATGTTGTAGAACGCAATTACGTAAATCTAATAGCTACAGAAAGGTGTCATTAGGGATAAATGCGGCTTACGGCGAGCGGCTAGCAGCCCCACACCACAGTACACAGAGAACAGTAAAATATCTACATACAAACGTGCCGCCCACGGTTTGAATCTGTGCGTGCGCGTCGCGCGCCGTGTCGGCACGCGATTTCACATTTCACGCACACGCTAGCATAAAATACGGGAGATAAGGTGGCGGCAGTACGGACGGGCTGTGCCACGTGTCTGTGTGCACGCTAGGCTAATAACTCGGCGGGCGGCCTTAGATAACCTACTGTTAAGTTTATACTGTGCCCACACTGATTCACTATTTCACCATACAAGAACGTTTTGTATACGTACTATGAGGGTCGTGTTACAGAAGCTTATCAGTAGTATTCTGTTAACTCATTTCGAACCTGAATTCGAATTCACTTAAGAACTAACTAGAATCATTTTTATAAGTGTAAAGGGGTCTGTTTTATAGGCGTACAGGGTATCGTCGTTGTTAAGCAACCACACCAGGTCGGGTAATGGGATGGGAGACCACCATAAGTGGTCAACAAATTCAAAGACAACAAATTCCGTGATATATTGTTCGGGCCAATTCGCAGTTGTTCCCATTATAGTTAAAGTGAGCCTGAAAACCGGTGGGACGTGTGAAGGCTTTTGTTTGCAACTTGTAAGGCTAGTGATGAAACTTCCTGTCAGATGTTATCTGGCCACACTAAGGGCTTCGACTAACATCTAGCGGCATTAGCTGTGACCAACTGTGTTTCAACAAAAATAACATCACAAAATTTCAATTGAGGTGGTGGTCACCCATCACCCTACCTGATCTGATTTGGCTTAACATCGGTGTCGCACTCACCAAGAGCAGCTCGCTAACAAAGGGCAGTACAATCTGCGCCGGATCACAGCGAGCAGAGGCCAACACGCCATTTACGGAAGTATCCCCGGTCCTCGCCTGTATTGGCAAAATTTATTGGACACTAAAGTTTTCATACTCTTTTATGTTTTCGCCAGATTACGGCACCAGCAGCAGTTTGCCAGAACCCAATGTTTATAAGTCCCGCCCTTCTGAAAGGACGCGAAAAATCCTGTTTTCTTAAACAATGTTTGACTTGCAAAATTATTCTACGAAATCAATTTATTGTGTGGCCAAGTACGCCCTATAAAAAAGGAAACGAGAATATAAGACTATCTGAAACTTGCCTAAGCAAACTTGTTTTAGCACTCAGGGTGGGGAATGACGGGACAACATGTATATTAAATATTTACAAGGGTATTGTTGTAAAAGCTGATATTCTGGGGCTAGGCAAAGGGCTAATCCTCAGTTTTTTAAAGGCTTATCCAATTGACCATTTGTCAAATATACTGATACAGTCACAAGATATGCTTATAATTTCTTTCGGCAGTTTTGAAAAATGCCCTTCAAAAAACCTTTTGCAAACAATTACTCGCTCAACACGCGATCTTCTCAACTGATTAGGTACCAAATTATTACGATGTTTGACCTTTCTAAAACCGGAGATAGCGGTAAGAGCGAGGCCTTCCGGCAGTAACTATTGACATAAAAACCTCATAAACTGATAATTTTAATCTTTTTGTTGCAAACTAAAACATTTAATCAGTTATATTCTGTAAAACATTCGTTCATTTCGAATTCCTCACGGAAATGAAATGGCAAAACCAATTAGATAGTAATTTTCCAAACACACAGTTCGGAGGGAAGTTATGATGAAGCGCAGCCGGACTTGCGAGCGGCGCTATTGAGCGGAAAGCGGCCAACTTCGCCTCGTCAGCGCTGGCCAGAGTAACCTAAGGGTATGCGCAGATGAGCCGCTGGATAGAAAAGCAGGCACTTTTCTTACATTTTGTTCAGGTGCTGCGCCGTTGTGACAGATCGACAACAGACGCCATGTTCATTGTAAAGCTACACATACTGCGTAGGAAAATCAGATTTATTAATGTATTTTCCAGGCATCTGGTTTGGAAAGCACGTTAAGCAGTTGGTCTCGGCGGACGTCATTCTTATCGTAGGAGGCCTTAAGGCGGCTTAATAACATTTGACAACAAGGTTTGTCACCAAACTTACACCCCTCCAAAAATCTGCAAATATGGCTCGCACTACTTCAAAGTTGAGGTGAAGTAAGAAAACCTTCACTTATGTAAACTTATTAAAAACCACCGTTTTTTGGCTAAGTACGGTCAGCGGTATGACAAGCTACTCATTTCCGGTCATTCATCCTCGCTCTATTGCGAGTAACTTTAAATTTGCAAAATCAGGACTTAAAACGGAAATGGGCACCCTGATGTGATTTCGACTGTACTTACTGCACCTGAACCATAGAAGCGCGTAAAGTGTTGGAGACTTTCAAGTTAATGTGAAAAGATTTCACCTTGTCGTTAGTTAACTATAGTCCGTTCGCGTTAAGAATGCAATAATTTCATACTTGTCCTTCGATCTAGCACGCCCCCTAACCAATGAAATCGTTCCTATTTAGAAAGTCAAGTACACAGTGACCAGTTAAACGCATACTTTCGAACGCGAAGGTTGTGGATCTGAGTTTTTTTGTGTGCAACAGAATTAAATTTAAAAATCACTGCATTATTAACGCAAACGGACGAAACGAAAAATCCATTTCAAAAGAATCTTAATTCGAATAGACTTGTAAATAAAAATTAAAATAAATCATAACTACGCTTAGATTTCATCACTGTATTTCCATTATCACACTAAAATATTATCATTTTAATATCAAGGACAGTTTAATCATTTCACTATTATCTAATTGCTGTTCACTTTTTCACCAAACAATGAATAAAATTCACTAACCAACCTTAACCAATGAGCCATTGCTAAACCTAATTCCAAGCCTTAAACCCCGTTAATAATAGCAGCATTAGGAGCTTAGCTGAATATTTGACGCGAATGAAGAATGCAGCTTAAAACGAAACCATCGGACTCGGCAACGGCAATTTGTTACAGCAAAGATTAATGATGTCGCTACACACTTCAAATTACTTACTTTATTCCATAGAGTTAACTTCATCTTGATCAATATCGACAAAGACAAGCAGTGTTGCCAACTTTAGGGAATCAAAACATTAATCATAATCATAAATATTTATTGCAACATGTGGTTTAACAAGCTCTTTATAGCCGTGAGCGTTATGTGCGACTGCCATCTCCCAGTAACGCCATAAGCCGAGGCACGCCCCTTTGGGGGCACCCTTGGGCACGTTACTCAAATGTTAGGGGTTGAGAGCCTTTCGCTTACCCCATTGCCCGGTAAAGCTGTGAAAGTCACACCTTGGACTAACAGCCAGTCACTCAACCCCTAACATTTAAGTAACGTGCCTAAGGGTGCCCCCAGGGGGCGTGCCTCGGCTTATGGCGTTACTGGGAGATGGCAATCGCACATAACGCTCACGGCTATAAACCAAACGGGGTAGTCGGAGGCACACTGATTCTTGCAGTCATGGTGAACGGGACATTCATATATAAACCCACACTTGGGCGAATTTAAAGCGACATGGTAAGGGGCGCCTCTAACTCTACTACCTACCTACCTACCTATACAGATTGCTTCGGTTTTTATCTATGTATTGAATAACCGGAGAGTAAGCTGAAAATTGCAATCAGTAAATCAAATTGAGTTTTTTTATCAGTTTACACACATACTATACGCTTTCCACTAGTAAGTATTTAGCACACAACTTATCACTATTACACACACAGACCGTCCGCGTCATGGTAACAAAACATTCAGAAGTTCACACTTACGAATAAGTATTAATGTTCTGTTTAGGAACCTGTTCAGTGGCAAAGCCAATTTGTTACAGCAAAGTTAATGATATAGCTGCACACTTCAAATTCTATTTAAGTGAAGAATTTGAACGAACACTTGTCTTTCTCGATCAATGCTCTGTGGAGTATTCCCTAGCTGTTGCCGGCGACTGCGCCCACGTGGACTTTTTATTATTCTGCAGAAAGTTGACAGAGTGAAAAGTAAACAGAATGAATAAAGATGTAAACCAATTAATTATTGAATTAAAGACCTCCAGTGTAACCATAATACATACATGCCTGGATTATTATACATACATAGTTTACCATAATTAACCAGGTTCTGAACACCACCCAGTGTGAAGAACATCCTGTATACACATAACAAGTAGGTTTATTTGGAAAAGGTATTTATTAAAATGTTCCCGCTCCCTGGGTAACCCTGCCCATTGGGGTGGGTGAGGTCATCTTCTGCGCGTTACCAGAGGTCCCCGAGTATCACCGCGAGGGACTCTACTGGCGGACCCCTGGCGCGCTATGCCGGCTTCCCAGCTCAACTCGAGGGGTGTTATATCTCCCTCTTACACCCGCCGTTGTTAACGGCAGTGTGAGCCCCCCCCCCGCACCGTTGCCCTCCCCGGAGTCACCTGTGCAATGGAGGCACACAGGCCCCACCGTGTGCACTCCTAGCGACCCCGGGGCCTCTCTTTAGTCACCTCTTACGTCAGGCGGGGGAGAACTAGTATTTAATGCCTCATACCAAGTTGGGCAGGGCAAGTTGTAAGATTGAATAGCTTGTACACTGCTGTTGCTGTTAATTACCAGTTGAAACTATATTTTTCATCCTAAATGATCTAGTTGGTACGTTAATGTTAGCTTGCCCTGGAATTAAGTTCACTGTCCGATGCTTAGGCAAGTACTCGAACGTTGTTTGTGGAACAGCAATATGTGCGTTGATTGAAATCCAAATT
This sequence comes from Udea ferrugalis, assembly GCA_950022985.1. Classification (NCBI taxonomy): domain Eukaryota; kingdom Metazoa; phylum Arthropoda; class Insecta; order Lepidoptera; family Crambidae; genus Udea; species Udea ferrugalis. Next base: position 6,354,369 of record OX465521.1, read on the forward strand.
CGAATAAGCACTTCAAGTATCGCGCAAACGTGGTTTTAATTGGTTTTGGCGATCGCGTTGAGTTGAGCTGAAGTGCACTGCGGTTGATGCACTGTGCTCTGTCCAAGTAGACCGGGTTTATAACAATAGATCGACAAATTAGTTCACGTCCCTACTGAGTACATCAAGAGGGTTACACATTAATTTGTCGAAATAAGTTAAGAGGCTTTTTTTTAAGCAATACCTTAGATGGTGTAGATGTGTGGCTTCTTACGCCATCTTGTTAAAGTAAGCTAAGTGCAATCCAATGTGCTCGTCGAACATTTTCAAACAAACATCATGTATTTATTTTTTAAAGACAATATCATAATCCTTATCAATATGCGCGCGGATTGTTGCCATCATGTTGAACGAAACGGAGTTACTAAGTTACGATCTGTAAAATAAGGGATTGCTTGTACTTTCCTATACTTAGCTGTTTTCATTAAATACCAGGGCGACTGAAATTCACAAATGAGGTGTTTTTATCAAGTTTGAACACTCGTCCAAAAAGGGTACCAGCTGAGTGCTCAACCTCTAGGCTACGACTCGACATGTCGTTCCGAAGCTCTCAATATTTTTACATTTTATTTGGTATTTGTTTAAGACACATTCGGTTTTAAAATGTTATCAACACATAATTCATTAAGACAAATAGCATAGAAAATAAATCATTGATTCACAAAGCTACAGGTAAAATACAAAACGAAATACTTATCACGAAATAGATCCCTTGCTCCCATTTACTTGCCTGCTCAGGGAAAAAACTGATACAAGACAGGGGATGATATAAAGAACCTTATAGATGTATTCATGAACAAATTGCTATGTTATCTGTATTATATCAATGCTTATTGCTATAGCTTTGACTTTTAGTTCTAGCATCAGCATATAGGCTGTATTACTCGTACTATTGCATGATGTTTCAAAATTCGTGGGTTGGTTGGTAACAATGACCTCATTAACTGAGCAAACTCCCTGTGAGGGGCTAATACGTCCTTTCTCCTTTGTTTATAACTTGCGGGCGACTATAAATAAGACGTTATGAATGGGGTTACTCCTCCACCAAACTCGTTCACTCGGAGGAGGTGACATCTTTTGTAAGTATTCAAAACGACGTGGAGATGCTACTGATTTATGTGTGGCCATTATTCTTGCTTAGACTGACATAAACACATGCCGTTCATTCCAAAGACACAGTTCGCACCAAAGGGAAAACGCAAAGTATTTTCATTACATTTTTTCCAGAAGCCTGACAGGTCACGTAAGGGCGGCCCGTATTGTAAATACGTGTCAATTTTAGGAGAAAACAGCTTCAGTAAATGTTTTATATTTTGTCTGACCCCAACCAACCACATAGTAGGTTTACCTACTTACTTAGAAGTAAATATTACGCAACAAACATTGAACTACCTACTTATCTTTGTCAAATTTCAACATCCGGTTAGGTATCATTTGAATTGCTTCTTAGTATTCTAGATCTTAAAGCTCAAAGAGCGCAGTTTAAGCAAAGGCGGATTGAAGTTCTCGTTGAATACAAACCTCGCTTCAGTTAGGTAAGTACTTACTCAATTTTGAGTCTTATTCACATCCTAGACATTAAATATTGTGAGATTACTAAACGAAAATACCAATATATTTATCCATTCATCTTAAACATACATAAACATAAACGGCCTATATACGTCCAACTGTTGGGTACAGGCCTCACCTCAATTATGAGGTGGAACGAACCATACTCCAACACGCGGGCTCAGTGCGGATTGTTGGAGGGGCGTAAGGTTAGTGAGCAACCTTAATGTCAGATGCTATCAAGCCGCCCTAAGGCCTCTGACTAAGCTTAACGACTGACATCTAGCGACGTCAACCGGGACTAACTGCTTAACGTGCCTTCCAAAGCACGGAGATGCCCGAAATACACATCACTAAATTTCGGTCGGGGTGGTCACCCATCCGACCCGGCGTGTGTTGCTTTACAACAGCGATCGTCGCCGATCACCTTAATCATCCATTCAACTTAATTATACCTAATTCTAGGTACAAGTAGCTAACTTGAAAGCCAGGGTCGTTCTTTATTCGTTGGAGACCCACGAGAATGTGGCGGGACGAGCCAACTGATCATAGGCCTTCTAAAAGCAGGTATTTATATGACAGAAGGCACAGAATACATTATATCTTATAAAATAGTACTTAACCGATACAAAAATGTTTGAAAAGAAATATACCAATGTCGATCAAGAATTCTCTACAATGAATGATTCTAAACACCAGAAAAAGACTGTCTGTTTGTATGTTCCAGCATCGTAAAAACTTCTGGCCGAATCTTCATAAAACTTTGTGCAGCTTTGCCATAAAAGCTGGGTTTAGTATCTGAGGTGCCTAATTTTCATATAGGAAAAGTTTTAAAGACGTGGACAAAGTCGCAGGAAACTGCAATTATTTTTATATAGTGACCGTGGCAAACAAAAGTACGGATTATATAAAATGTTATTCTGTCACCTTGGCCTGCTTGAAGAAATTCCAAACAAGTACTTTTGTGGTTCTAAATATTGTCTATGGTAACTGTCTTGTTGTGTACCTGATTATGAACCTATTTATTAGTTTTCTAACTAAGTGTGTGATGTATCACCCACTAGTGGTCGATCCTGTAACAAAACAGCCTTTGTGGGTCCCACTGCTGGGAACAGGCCACATCTCAACTATGAGGACCATCTCTCATACCAACGAGCCATACTTCAACAAACGTGCTCAGTTAAACCTTAATACTTACTTTGCCAGGTAAACCTTTATACTTAGGCCTCATTTGAATGATATTATGAAGTTTATTAGTCGGGCCCCAAGCAGTTTCAGGCTACACACTACAGCCTCTAGCCGCCTTAAGCTGTTGTCGGGTTCATCTGTTATTTGTGCTCACCCAAAGGTTTATTAATACCTTTAGGTAAATTATTCTGGCAAACCCCGCAGCAGTACCCGCGGCAGAAGGATGTCCGACAAACAATATCTAAGTTGTGTCGCTTTGTCGTGATATTTGCCAAGTCCCGAAAGCCCGATGGAGTTGGGTGACTTCTCGGGCTTATTACTGTTTGTGTTGCCAAGACTCGTCTGCTCCCGTCAGGATTACTATTAAACTACTTCACGTTTTAAAATATGACGAAGCTCGAACTAGCTCTGCAATGTTGTGGGTCTACTTAGTTCTGTTCTCGTTAGAGCATAGTTAATGTTGCTAGTATACTAGGATTTTTAATTGTAGTCAGTGAAATGACATTTTCAGTGTGGCAGGTTTTCAGTCCCAAATAAATAGTGATGTGGTAAATCGAGTTTTTACAATTGAAAGTTAGTCGACATTACAGCCTGGCAAAATAGTCGTAGTGAATGACCACGTCTCACTTCCATATGTCATTACTGGCAACACACACTGGTCGGACTTTCGTCTTGAGACATAGAGGTATTTCGATAAACTGTATTTAGTAAATAGGTTTTCAGTTTCAAAATGTTTTGTTTCTGTATTATATTATTTACAGGTAAGAATTTCGTATATTCAGGTCAGGTCAGGTCATACAACTGGAAAAGTTTGGGAGGATACAACAGTAGAATCTTCCAAACAAGCGTTTTCTAAAGGGTTGACTACAGGCATAAAGGGCCCAACCGGCAAAGGACGACGCCTTATAATTTTACATATAGGCAGTGATGAAGGTTTTGTAGATTCCGGTTTACTTATTTTTGAATTGAAGAAAAATAGTATGGACTATCATGAAGAGATGAATTCATAGTGTTTTGAGAAATGGCTTAAAAGCATTTTGCCAAAATTAAAGCCAAATGCGATGCTGGTATTAGATAACGCACCGTACCATTCCAGAAAAGTCGAGCGTATCCCCACTTCAACCTGGCGGGAGGCTGATGTTGTTCAGTGGTTAGATGAAAAACAAATTAAAAATCAACCTACAATGATAAAGGCTCAATTAATCGAAATAGTAGAAGTACAAAAATCAAATTACGAACGCTATGCTGTGGAAGAGTTGGCCGTTGAATACGGTGTCACAATCCTGCGTCTGCCACCTTATCACTGTGAGCTCAACCCAATAGAGTTAGTTTGGGCTCAAGCAAAGGGGTACGTTGCCAGGAACAATAAAACTTTTAAAATAAAGGAGTTAAAAAAAAAATTTGAAGAAGGCCTGAAAGAGGTGACGCCTGATAATTGGAGACAGTGCATAACACCATGCCATAAAAGTCGAAGGCAAAATGTGTCAACTCGACCACATTATAGACCAATATGTGGATTCCTTCGTTATAAATGTAACTGATTCCGATTCCGATTCTGAATATACCGATTCAGAATCGGAGTCGGAATCAATAGCAACCGTAACGAATAAAAACGTATATAATTACTTGTATTTTCCTGACTTTCAAGTGTTAATTCCCCTGAACCTCCTTGAACATTTTTTTCCCAGCTATGGTTATAATTTATTAGTGAGAAGTTTTAATATGGAGGTAGGGTCCATATTTCTTAAATCGTATTATTTAATTCGTTGTGTACCTATTAAATATTTAAAATTTAAAAAAAGCTTTGATACCTAATAAAATAAAGCATGACTAAATGTCTAAGTCTAGTGATTGCCGAACGTCACTATTGTAGCGGGTCACCCTTTTTTGTATCAGTCACTGTTGAAGTTGTCATTTCGCTGACTACAATTATTAATCGTACTATAGTTTAAGTACTGTCAACGCTGTGAATGCCTTTTAACCCGGCGTCATGGGGGTTGGGTCTAAGATACCCGGCCGTTTTTAGAATTTCTATAATTTTTATACTATTCACCCGACATTGCTGTTTTTTCCTATAGCTGGAGTTAATGAATCACTTCACACGTTTGTGCCCTGAAATAAGTTAGAAAACGCCTGAGTTTGGAGCTATAAGTGCCGTAATCTGAAAATGGGTAATTTAGACCCATGCCTGTACTCGGTGTAACAATTTCACTCCATTTTCTCCATACAAAATGAGTTTTTTTTATATTTTTATTTTATTTGTATTACTTCTTCTTTATTGTAGTTTAAACCTTTTTTATTTAGTTTGTTAGTGCAAAAGACATATTTGAGCGGTTTTTATAGAATATATATATATTTTTTTAAAAGTCTCGTTTCCATGATAAAAATTATATATTTCAATTTTTTTTAGTGTTGGATAACCCATAAAACTCTAAAGTTAATGCTGGTAGGTAACAATAAAAACCTTTTCTTTCAACTGGAGACTAAAATATTTACATATCTTACCAGGGTCAAATAGACCCAACCCCCACGTCCATGTTACAGTTTTTAACCCCCATGACGCCGGGTTAATGATATATGTACCTTTGAAAGTAATAAGTGATGTTGTGTACATTTATTCCTGGTCTTATAAATTAACCAATGAAAACACAATAATCTATGTCGATTTAATAAGACAGTTTGATTAATCGAGTACTCTAAACAGCAAGTGTTCAGTAGGCGTGTATCTGTCCTCGTTTTGCGAAAAAGAACATAGCCGATAAGTGCCTTCAATTTTATTTTAACAGTTAGCCAATAACAGAGCTTCAATGCAGCTAACCACTATTATTAATTTTGCATGAACCGTTGTCAAATATCTACTCAAGCAAAGATCAGTGTTTAACATTCTAGAGTGCGAGTTGGTACGAGCCTTACAATAGATGTTTAGCTATCTAATCGAAGTTTTTATACTTGAATGCCAGCGATGCCACCCACTTTCGATTTTGTTTCGTCAATGTTTTCCTTTTTCAATCGTAAAAACCGATATAAATCTCAGGCCGGAGTAACCCGAAGCTCATCAAAATCGCGTTATCAGCTCTGCACTGACAAATCAGGAGCAGGCGGGAGCCACGTCCCGTGCAGGCACGTGCCACAGACACGACCTTATTTCCACAATATAAGATGCAATTTCATTCTGAAGCTACGTGCTCTTTCCCGACTTCGGTCTTTGTGTAATAAAGCTCAGAGCCCGTCACATCATAAAATGGCAAAATATCTCGTCTGCACCTCGAGTGGAAATAGATACGTTCGTAATGGCGCTTAATATCGCGCGATGTAATTGGCTGATGCAAAAGCTCCTGCACCTCACCGAGAAGTTTTATTGCGGCAGGTAAAAGAGTTAATATCTCTTTATGTAAAACCACACCGTTAACTTTAATTTCACTTTATATCTCGTTTAATAACTCCTATTCATAACTTCTGGCAGATTTAGTAACCACTCTTTTTACAGGTTTAGTCGTGTTAGATTTTTTACGACTGTGTCTGGAAGTTGGAATTTCTTCTATTCAGAGATGAAGTTCGGTCGAAGTTGCAATATAGTTTGTAGTTGGTAGTAAGTTAGTGAATTATTTTAACCTACTTTGCTCGCTTTTGGCTTACGTTAATGAGTATTAACAGGTAATCCCAGCCTGTAGGTATTTTGACCATTCGATTCATTCATTTTTGATTTATTCTGTAATGCACATGAAAAGATTAAAAAGTATAAATGGCAGACTTATGTTGTGGACTAATTAATTAATGAAAATGTATTATATTTATGGATTCAGCACTTACTTGCATAAGTAAGGTACCTTTTGTTCTGAGGATGTATTAATAATAAGTATTACAATATTCGTCAATCTATGCGACATCTATACTGTAATCTTCCACCTATGCAGGAAGCACTCGTCAGTGAGCTGTGAAAAAGCTATGAAATTGGTAGGACCTTACAGACTGCTCAATTACTTTTAATCTAATCGGAACCGAATCGGTTTCATTTGCTACAAGCACTAACAGTACGAACAGATAAGTAGGTCCCGATTAGCACAATATCTTTGCTTATTTCATGTCGTTAAACGTTCAGTGAATTTTAAGTAATCGTTAAAAGCTCGTCACAGAGAGCTGGCTCCGGCGCACACACGCGGCGGGCTCTTAATCGCAGATGAATGAAATACATCTTCAGCGACATCCATCACTGTCGCCAATTTTGAGATAACTATAACGGCTAGGTCACTGCTCAGCCTTGCCTGCGCTGTACAATATGCCAAGGCACCTACCTCACTTTGATTAATTCGAACAGGCAGTAGGTAGACTGCTTTAATGTCTCTAGAAGAGATGCCTACTTTCTGGATATAGCTAGGTGACTAATGATTAGGTTAGGGCCATGTTAAAGACGGTTTTAAACCTTGGAAAGGTCCCAAACTTAATTTCAAAATAAATCACTGGGAAATAAATAGAACTAGACTATACTAGGCTTGAATTGTTGATGTCAATCTCTTGGAAGCTATCACTTGTTCTAAGAAAAGATTACTACGACATGCTCATACAAAAGCGTCACTCAGATGAACCATAATCTGAGGTAACTCAGCTAAAGTGTATACTTGCGTAAAGACGTAAGTAGGTATTCACTTTGGGCGTAAGTTATGTACGGTACGACTGCCATCGTAGAAATGAATACAGCTCAACAAGTCACTATCAGTTTTTTGTTTTTGCAGTACCTACATACAATACAGGGGGGTCCCGCGGCCCCATACCCGCCCTGGGCCCAGGCACTAATGAAGAGTCGTCCGGTTAGGGCACAATGGGTGGAACGAACCGTTAAGTGGGCCCTGATTGATTTACGGCCGGTCGCGAAACGTTATTCAAATGATTACTCAACTGATCGCGCGGGTCATGTCAGCTATCGTGGTCGACACTCAACTCCAATTCGCCAATGAATTTGTTAGCGAACACGATCGGGATAATTGTACCGTATAATTGAGATGTTTCTGCTTGAAATAATATCTTTTTTGTTATTCAACGCAAAAAAGTTATTTTTTGTTTTGCTAACGCAGTAACAATATCTTTGCAAATGCCAATGTTTACGAAAACTGCGCCACGCAAAGTATACCCAGGTGAAATTTCTCCTGTCACCATGGTCTGCTGGAAGGACTTTCCTAGAGATAAGCTCACATGCACTGAGTAAAGACAATCCAAAAAAAAAACACTCACACCATCAGGGATTTGTGTTCAAATGACAAATTAAAATATTTATCCCGAAAATGTTGTGATGTTGATCATTCCTACCATCTACCCTGGTGAGTGGATTGTACTCTAGTACTATTTCTCACCAGAGTTGATGGTACTGGTGTAGTAGACGACGAGAAGGAGGAGGTGGTGTTTTCCTCAACTTTTTTTGTGCAAAAACATCTGTTCGATGGATTCAGAAGCTAAATAGGACAGGATCCTGACCTGATAGTGAGGTCTTCCTTTCTTCCTTTGTGCCATGAAACAAACACCCAGCAAAAAAAGGCTTCGTAACTTTGAGTAACGTTTGAGATCTCAAAAGGCTCAACTAAGTTTCCACACGAAGAGCACTTCTAGATCCATAAGGATAAGCAAACGCCTCATTGGTGAATAGACGAATTATTACATAGATAAATGAATTCTGTGTATTATCGATACAATTCGGCAATTTCAAATTTAAACACATAAACCCTTGAAACGATTAAGTGCTAGGTACTGACAGTGTCGTTCAATTTCAAGGTCGACTATCGATGGTTCGGCAATGTAAGAGCCTACAAATAAAATTCCATCTTAAAGAAGTAAAAAGTAAAGTTTTCTTCATTTAGAAAGTTAGTGATGTCCCTCTTGGTTAGGCCCTAAAGTGTAAAATGACTAATAGCACTTGCTTAAGTTAAATCTCCATTCAGCAATGGCGACATTAGCTTAAGCCGTCGACACAAGCGCCCTCCAGCTCGTAATGAACCCTCCGTTATCGACGGAGCGCTGCGATTCAATTATATTCATTCGATGCAAATTTATTGCTAAGCGGACTTCCACTAGACTACTTTTATCACATTTTCTAATATAAATAGGTAAAAAGAGACGCTATTGATTAAAAAACTGCTTCTGTATGCGTAGTGATTATGTCCAAAGGTTGGACGCAAATACCTTGTGCGTTTGATTACAGCATTGATTACCTTAATTTGCTAGATGTTTGCAATAGGAAGGTAAAGTCAACGGCACACGGCTACTCATTCTCCTTAGGTAGTACCCTTGTCATGGCGTTGGCCGTACCTACAAACGTAGGGTTTGAATAAGTTCAAAGAAATGTAGGCTTCTCAATGTTTTGTTCACCATGACGGCAACAGCCAGCTTGTCCCCAACTACAAAATTATGTTACATGTGAAAAAAAACATACAAGAAATATAAAGCAAAGAATACCCCCGAAAGTATGAGACTTTTAGCTAATCATTGCAACAGGTGCATCTTGAACTGCTTATGTAATTTTAAAAAACTATAGGACCTGCCTAACTGCACACAAATATTGAAGATCTGTTGAGAGAAGTGGTTGTTAGGTGCGGCGGTTGAGATGTTGGTTCTTTTTCGCCGCTAACTCCGTACTCTGTTGATAAGAATACACCTAGTTTTCTATGCATCTGAGTGATTGTACTCCTATTTCCGTCAAACAAACTAAACCCTTAATTTGTGTACAGACACGTACAAAATGGTATTTATACATTTAACAACTATTCCCGCAGCAGTACAGACGTACTTTTGAAACACGTAAATCTGCAAGATTCTCCAAGTTCGCAGCAGCGAGGGCGGAGTCTTAGAACGCGAATAAGGAATAAAACGAGTTAGCAGACTTTAGCTCCAACTTCACTTACCTATTCACTCGTATTTTGTCTACGGCTTTCAGCGAACTTTGTTTACGGATGCACCCATTCAGATCGAAAAATTATAGCTGCATGTAAAGTATTTCGCGTAGCGCACCGTTCCGAACAATACGCTACGAGGGTAATACATTTTTCAAGATGTTCGAGGCGGTTAGATTGTATTTCTGTAGTGCGGCACTTGGGCGGTGCGCGCCCAATATCGGGCCACCGCAGTACAGAAGACATCTGTAACCGGCTCCGGTTTAGCGAGCTGCACAATAGACAATAGACGTTCTGACGTGCAGTTTTTAACAAAGCACGTCGAGGTTTACAAACTGCCAAAGCTTTATGAGCTTGGCGTTTCGGGAGATCCTTGTCCATAATATGCGGACAACGTGTCATTTACATAAAATTAAAAAGCTTTCCGCAAAGTAACGAAACTTATTCACTTATGTCAAGCCAGCACTAAGTGTCTCGCCTATAGCAGCGTCGAATAAAACTGACGAACGAAATGAGACTTATGAGGAACGATAGAAAAAGTATGCAAAATAAGACAACAGAAAATAGTTTTAAATCATTTAATAAAATAAGTGATGTATTAATTTCTTATAAAGAACACATTTTAAGAGCAGTCATTGGCTGTATCTTTAAAAAAGGTCTATGCATATAATAGGCAAATTAACAATTCCAATCGAAATCAAAGACTATTCGGACATCAGTTCGGGCGAACACGACCTAGTAACATAAATATATTATTGCCAAGAAAACACAACCGTTCCCCAGGAACATCTCCGAGGCTTGTTACAGAGCGAGGATGCAAAGTTACACACCGAACGTTCACAACGACAACACTATAACAAGTTTACTGTAATACACGCTTGCTGTAAAACATCGTAAATAAGGCCATTCTATACATAATACATTGTTATGTACGCAATGTCAAAGCATTCACTTAGAACAAAAATATTACATGAGATAATAATAAACCGAATACTCCCTACAAAACGTTAACACTATAAGTAATATAAATTCCATTTTACAACTTTTTTTATTCCCATGAGAAAAAAAGTATATTTCCAATTTTAAGTACTGGCATCTACTACATTTCCTTATCCTAATATAATGATTGAACCAGAGAAATGAGGGGAAAATAACTTTCTTTTATAACATTTTGTCTATGCTTATTTTAATGTTTACGTTTTTAGACACTAATGTAAAATTGAAACATGTAAGTCCCACTTAACTTCGCTAAAATTTGTAAACTGTTTATAGGAGGATAAGAAAATGTCACATGGTGATCTCGTCTTTTACAAATCGCTTCTTACCCAAGTTACTTCGCCGATAAATTCATCCATATCAAAATATATACCAAATACATTTATGATTCATTCATTGTGTCCTTGATATCATTTATTTAAAATATAACGCCATATATATAATATGTATATTAAAAACTCTTACGGCTACGCGGTAACTGAAATAAGTAGACATTGGAATATTTTGTTCGGGACTCATAAAAAATGCATTTACTTGCATTAAAATTAAAAGACTAACCCCCTTATTCATAAAAACGAACGCAACGCTAACGCATTGTTTAAGCTATTGACGTGTTCTGTCACTTACTCGCAAATGGCGGCAGCAACAAGAATGACAGTGACAAAGCGATACAATAGTTATCGTGTTCTATAAGACCTGTTTAAGTTTTTATGAATAAGGGGGTAGCTCTTTGTCAATTGTTCGAATATGCACTTTTTGTTCTAAAATATACGAAAAATGTTAATGAGTTAGTGCCGTTAGTAATACAAGTTTTTATGGCACAGGTAGACATAGAAATGTTAAAATAATATTAGCATTATTATTCGACACATGCGAAATTACAAAATTAACTAAATCTTTACAAATTCCATCAGGTACGTACATTGTATAAAGAGACACTAAAAATAAGCATGTATGTATACGTGTGGAATGAGACTGTGATACTATAAAACCTAAACATGAGAAAAATGCAAGTATGGCATTGACATTAAGCTCCATCTTCTGATTTTTCCTACATTACATAAAAACATACAATACAGATTTTTACTGAATAAAATGTTCGAGTCGCATTTCTACTAACAAATAGCACCTAAACCGACAGTCAAATAATAATTAAAAGCCGCCGGATTTCTATCGAAGTAACACGACCAGGCAAGCAAAGTTAAACTCTAACCGCATCACTGGGAACACAGAATCTTCAACTATTCTAACGACGGAAAATAAAACTATTATATTTCTCGAACAAACAGATCCAGAATATTTAAGTCATTTACAATATCACTTTTTAAAACATTATATTACAAGAATCGATAGACAAAGATATTTTCAACAAGGATACTCTCACATCGAAACACTTGAAAACAATGGTGCGTACGCGACGCAGAGTTTGTTCCTGACTCAGTCAGGGTGTGGCGACGACGCAGACTTTGACAAGTCTGTGTGTAAGTTTATTTTTGACCAACCTTTGAGGTTGTGAGATATGCTATCCGTTCGAGGAGAGGTCGTCCTTGAGCCACTGGGGCACAGGCCTGCCCAGCCTGACCAGGAGCTTGGACAAGGCCGTGTTGTGCGCCGTGTAGTAGCGCTTCAGGAACTTGGCCGACACCTCGTCCATGGGCGGGTACACGCGCCCCTTGGACTTGCCGAGGCACTTGGTCCGCTCGTTGCTTACTGCTTGGCAGTAGAAGCCTTTTTTCACGTCGTACCTGAGGGTAGATTTGCCATTAGTGACACTAAAGTGTTGGCAAAATTAAACAAACTAAAATCTGAAGAAAATATGCATTTATATTACTTGCAAATTATTTTGCATTCATGAATTATTCATGCATTAATCTCAAACATTGAAATAGTTAGTAGTTTGCTGATATTCAAAGAACTACTAGTGGTCACAAATGTTGATTAAAAAAAGTGCGACGCAATGATGGCACTATTCTTCACAGCTCTAAAATATTATTGTCCGACTTCGAACCTAGCACACAATTTGAGAGTACACTAGAGCTTGAATCGAGTAGGACGTAATGAGCCGAGGCTAATTGTGCTCAGGTAATTAATTACTTTTACCTGACTTTAGCTAACGATTCGAGACGATTATTAAAAGGGGAGTTAGGGCTTGGCTACCAGGTTAGCAATGCGTATTTTTCTAATTCAGAAACATCGATAGAGTGCGCGTTCTGGTTAATCAAACAGTGAGCGGCTAACTGTTTGCTTTCAGTTTGCTTCCCTATTTATTTGAGATGGAGTGTCCAAACAGAGCTTTATGTCCGCAGTTTGCGACGTTCCGCTTGCCGACTCACTTTGTGAGCGACTGTTTTGCAGCAAATGATGCGCGCGGTCAGCGGCGTACTTTGTTCACTACACCGAGTTAGCAACCGATACGCCGCTTAGAGTCAACCGCCGGGTAGTTAGACGCTCACTATTAGCCTAATCGGGACGAGCTCTAAAAATATTATTCCTAAAAAATAACAACACATAGATCATCTGTTTCTATAATTTTCTGCTGATGAAAGAAGTCTGTATGTACTAACTTGAGCAACTTGTTGTAGTCGATGTGCGGAGTGAGCTTGAGAAACTTCTGCAGCGTGTTCATGACGCTGGGCGGGTCGGCGCGCAGCTGCGAGCCGTCGATGATGTGCAGCTGGTGCGTGCTGAACTCCGCCAGCCAGCGCTCCAGGTAGTGGCTGTACTTGCCCGGGTTCAGGCAGCGGTTCCTGTGGGGACCGATGATGTAACAAGTATGTACTCACTTGAGCAACTTGTTGTAGTCTCTTGCCAGCGCTCTAGGTAGTGGCTGTACTTGCCCGGGCTCAGGCAGCGGTTCCTGTGGGGACCGATGATGTGCAGCTGGTGCGTGCTAAATTCCGCCAGACAACGCTCTAGGTAGTGGCTGTACTTGCCAGGGTTCAGGCAGCGGTTCCTGTGGGGACCGATGATGTAACAAGTATGTACTCACTTGAGCAACTTGTTGTAGTCGATGTGGGGTGTGAGCTTGATGATGCATGATGTGCAGCTGGTGCGTACTGAACTCAGCCAGCCAGCGCTCCAGGTAGTGGCTGTACTTGCCCGGGTTCAGACAGCGGTTCCTGTGGGGACCGATGATGTAACAAGCATGTACTCACTTGAGCAACTTGTTGTAGTCGATGTGCGGAGTGAGCTTGAGGAACTTCTGCAGCGTGTTCATGACGCTGGGCGGGTCGGCGCGCAGCTGCGAGCCGTCGATGATGTGCAGCTGGTGCGTGCTGAACTCAGCCAGCCAGCGCTCCAGGTAGTGGCTGTACTTGCCCGGGTTCAGGCAGCGGTTCCTGTTGGGAGACCGATGGATCAGACCGCGGCAGAGGTATTTTACCAATTTATGATTAGTTTGTAACCTGTCGATTTGTTCAAGTAGGTACAAAGTGAACCTACAGAAGAGCTGACTTCTAAAAAGTGATTCCTTTCAGTACATCTGAACGTGACTTCGGAAAAGTAATGAAACGGTGAGGCAGACATATACCTAGTACAATGAATAAGGACCGATCTAAAGTTTCATTCATTTGACGTGTGTTCTCTCACTTCAAAAGACAACTTTAAAAGGTCGCTGCAATCCTTGCTGCATTGGTGGCCAGATATATTACCTACGTAATAAATTCAAATCCTATAACTAACATCACCGGTAATATCTATAGATATTTCAGTGTATTTACGAGTTGACTACCAAATATTTGCTGTAAATTGTTTTTAATTAAATAACAAATTAGTGAGAATCAAATAAAGCAGAAACAGAATATGAACTAGATAATTTGGCTATATCAAAGCAACATTAATTAAAATTCACTTAAAATATTCAAAACGCGCCGGTTGACAGCCGTAATCGATATCAACAGACTATAGTTGGTAAATTGAACGCAAATTTGCTTTCCATTTACGACTGAGCTAAACGCCGCTCCAATGTTAGATCAAAGCGCGATAAATATTCTACGCGGCCAGCGTTTGTATGTAAATTGTTAGTATCGTGTTGTGTTGTTCAGCGAATGAGAAAAAATGATTAAAATGTAAGCTTGCCTAATCCTCGTGCACAGAGCTGTCGGAGGCGCGCGATACCTATCCAATAACAAATTCATGGTGCCCGTCAAGAGCGGAATCAATTTCTTTTTTTAGATGCTCGTAAACGCGCACCATGTTTGCTCCGAATAATATTAGGCACATAATAACGTTCCATTTTAAATTTCTTTCACGTCAAGGTGTCGTAATTGAAATTTCTGTTTCCTTTCCATTACAAAATCTACTCTATTTATACATTTGAATTTGCTTCGATCCTGAAGTATTTCTCGAACTAACACTTGAGAACACTCGAAATACTTTATTTAAGTAACAACACGATTTATGTTGATTTTATTCTGTTGAAGATGCTCTCAACTGAAACGAAATGTGTTGACTAAACGAAGCCTTTTCTGCTGCTGTGTGTTAAATAATGCTATCGTTTCAACATTGAGAGGAAATTCTACGAAAACGTCATTTTATACTTTTGAACTCTTAAGGGATTTACTGCTATTAACATAAAAGTAATTTAACAAATAAACATTTCAGCAGAAGCAAATTGCATTTGCAGTTCCTTTACTCGCTTGTAAAACAAAGAAAACCAAGCTCAATTACAGTGTGGTAGAATGTATAAAAGCTTACCGTAGGTCCCTGAGCGGCTTAGGAGCAGAGTCGTTGGCGCTGATGACGGCGTGGAACGAGTAGTTGCTGGCCACCGGATCCCCGTGTGATCGGATGTGCTGGTACCACGAGTACGCCCTGGACGGAACAAACACAGTTGCAGCTAGGGTTTCAACAGTCCTGAAGTAGTGGGACTGGTGACGATATGATCAAAATCCCGCGACTTTGCAAAACTATCAGACTATCTTCTAATAAAAAAGTGTACTAATAAAATTCTGCGATCCAACCCTAGTGGCAATAAAACTCTGGAAACACGTACTTTATTCATAGTTCTATTTTATCCTACAAGTATCTAAATATATCGTAAATATAAGTGAGGCGTTAGTCAGTTGGTCCCGCCTGACGTCGCGAGGTGCCTTTTCAGAGGCCTTAGGGCGAGTTGATTAAATCAGATAGTAAGGTTTATCACTAACCTTGCTGTTTCTGAATGTTATACTTACTGTCTTTAGAAGTATGTGTGTTAGTTTCTCAAATATGTGATAACATTTTAGACCAAACGAATTTTTTGCACAATTACGGAACCTTCGACGATAGAACAAACAACAATGTCTTTCTTGAAAACAGGCAGAAATTCCATATTTATTAAGAAGGCTGAATGCAAACATGTTAAAAATCGCACAGTTGATCTTTAATTAGCAGTTACTCAGACGCTGCCCTCATGGGGATGCCCCATTTAAATCCATCTCCTATCCCAAGGGTAGTTAGTGTACATTTTCAATTAGCAACGTATTTTACATATCTACGGTACAAGGGAAACTATTATTATGTTCTAAGGTTGGGTTGCACCATCTGACTTTAACAATAACAAACATCAAAATTTCAGTTAAAGTACCGGTCAGGTAAGCAAAAATAACGTCAAATTGTCAAATTTGACAAAAACTTTAACTTTAACTTCTACTATGGTGCAACTTACCCTAAGAGTACCTAAGCAGACGCAAATTTTACTTTTTAAATATAAATTAAAAAATCAGACTGTGACCGCGTGTTGGAGTATGGTTCGCGCATAGTGTTTAAAACAATAGTTAAAGAAATATAATCACTGGTATAAGATAGCTAGGGTTCATTTGAATCTATTTGCATTTTGTAGACTATTAAACCTGCGCATTAGCGAAACAAAAATATTACCCAGTATTATTTTTAAAAAACCTTCGCCAGCTCTTAACTAGCCATAACTAACCCCGTACACGGACACCTGCGAATTAAAACCAGCGCTAAAACGAAATAGCTGCGGTTGAAATGTATGTACAGTCAACAGCACATCAGGTTACCCCATTTCCGTTTTTTCTCTCGCTCTTGCCAAATGACATTTGTTCGCGATAGAGCAAGGAGGACTGAACGGAAATGGGTAGCGTGATGTGCCGGCCACCGTACAGTGGCGGAATAAAAAGGTTGACCTTAAGATCTATTTTTGCTTGCTCAATGATGACATTGACAGGAACTGTTAATCACTGTTGGAATATTATGAAAAAACCAATATTATATTATAACTAAAGTTGTAAAATGCACAGGCTGTGTCAGCCATGTTTCCTATGCCATATTATTTGTACACCCTTCTTAAAAGAACGATTATAACCTCTCTCTGTCTCTGTGCCATTGCTAGGAGACTGTCGTATAGCTTTTCAATAATATTGAGAATAAATAATTATTAGATCCGATTCTAAATACGTTCATTATTCCTGCAAGATCCCACTGACCTAATTATTCCAATAATCACACTTCTAGTTTTATTCATTATAAGCAAAGAGGATGTAACTATTCGATTTAGTAAACTTGACACAGAGTTATGGCAAGATCAAACCAATAAAAAGTATTCGTTCAACTGTCAATCATGAAGGAAAATACGTCTAATCGAATTTCAATTTTATTGTCAAACAATAAAGCATACTTTTCGACACAAAACTCCAGCCTGTTACACAGTTCCAAAAGGTAACATGTGCTTGCAACGCTTAAAAGAATTTATTTGAAAACTGGTCAACCTTTTTATCCCGCGACTGTACTTAAACACCGAATCGTTTTTCGTTTATTCGCACGATGTGCGATGATATTATAATCGGATAGAAATATTAACATTGTTCAAGTAACACCCGGCTTACAGGCTTCGATGGCGATAACAGAAAAATATCATTCGTATCGAATTAAAAATACATATGGTTTAACGGGCTTTTTGCGAATAAATAAAGCTTCTGTGCTTTAAATTTCTGCGTAAATGACGCATCTGTCGTTTTTGCTACTGGTTTATTCGTAATCAGCAGTCTCGGGACAGATTTACAGTTATTCACAAAATATTAAGGTTTAAATGACAATGCAAAATTTTCCAGTGTTCTTGGGCCCAAAAAATAAAATTAATGAGATTTATTGTACTTGAAAGACCCACCATCAACTTTTGTTATGATGACAACATAATCGGTCCCAGGGAGAAAACGTTATCCTCTATTATAAAATGATCATATTATTATAATTATTTTTATTACAGCTTGAAAATATACCATTGCACTTGTTTTTTTCTCTGGAGCCAATTTTAACGACGCCTTAATAAAAGTTAAAGGTGTTTGATGAATTTACATTTTAGCCTATGTCCTAAATCTGCACAACTTTTTTGGACCCAGTCTTTTGAATTGGTCTTTGACTAATTTAGTACTTTTGAAATCAGGGCATAGTGGCATACGGTTTAGGCAGTTTTCAGCCCGTGAATGTAATTTGTGTGGCGGCTTTCAAGTTATTGGAGACCTTAGAAAACTCCTAAAAATCTGAACATCAGTGGTGCAAGAGGCCTCAGCAACGAAGTGCCAGCAAGATTTCTTGCTGTGTTTGATTTTGCTCAGTAATGTAGTAACAATGATTTAATAGTATATTTTGTAGTTTTCACTAATCCAAATACTTGCAAACAATGATTTCAGTCAGGAAAATCGTCCACAAAACTTTCAGCGAAATGAAAATAGGCAAGACTAATTAAGGCCCTGTGCCAATAGAGTGTATTTTTTTGGGCTAATCGTTCGTGGGCAAATGACAATTAGGGTAACGAAGAATTTAGGTATCAAATATACCTATGCTTGATTAGCGATGGTACGTTATTCTTCACATTAGTGTCTAATGGAAATGAATGTATGGAAAAAACACTCAAAAATATACCGGTGCCCGTGGCGCAGTTGTGACAGTGATCGGCGACGATCGCTGTTATTAAGCAACACACGCCGGGTCGGAAATGGGATGGGTGACCACCCCGACCGAAATTTAGTGATATGTGTTTCGGGCATCTCCGTGCTTCGGAAGGCACGTTAAGCAGTTGGTCCCGGCTGACGTCGTAGATGTAAGTCGTTAAGCCTAGTCGGAGGCCTTAGGGCGGCTTGATAACATCTGACATTAAGGTCGCTCACTAATCTTACACCCCTCCAACAATTCGCACTGAGCCCGCGTGTTGGAGTATGGCTCAATCCACCTCATAGTTGAGGTGAGGCCTGTGCCCAGCAGTGGGACGGATATAGGCCGTTTATGGTATAGTTCCTAGCACTTATTTTCAGTGCGTATATTGACGAGCCAGCAAGGGATAATCAATTTTTGATTACGATCCCGACTTTTAAAGAAAAGCGGTCGTCGCCATCAAGTTCGTATTTTCACCGTTGAAGGTGAAACGTCTAGTCACATTATTATTTCACGTTTTAATCTGGATTCAATCGTAGTACGTAACTCGCGTTACATCATCTATTTAAAATTTTAAGAGAGAATTCTAATCTCGCTTTGGGTTTCAAATAAATTTCTAATCGAGCTCTAACGTGTAAATAGAGACAGATTGATGTAGAAGAAGGTATATGTATAGTAATCAACTAGCAATACTGTGATTGTAATACGTGAAAAGGGGGCTTTGCACGTATCACAATTTACGAAAGCGAGGAGATCTGGTACACTTCTCAAGTCTTTTTAGTGAATGTAACCCCAATTTAGATTTATGAAAAGTGTAATTTAAGTAAAAACATTCGATCCGATTTTAATAATGGTTCGTGTGCACAGAGTGCGGTCAAACTCATCGCGTTAGTGCTCGTTTGAGTCAATACCGAGTGGCGGCACATGCCTGAAGCTTAGAAAAGAGATTCACTTGTTACTGAATCTAAGTACCTATATCGCCTTTTGCTGTTAGTTAAAATGCATTGATTTGATCCTTTCTAAAAGTTTTCATATTAAACATTGATGGAATTCAAAATTAATTTCTAATAACGCAGCAAAATACAAGGTGTACGAAGAGCAGGTCGCAAAATTACCCATTGTTTTACTGCATAACGAAATTTAAATGCCTTTGTTGTACTAATAATTTTTGTTCGTAAAATGAAAAAACTTTTTCACTCCTCGCTGTTATTGTCCTATTACAACACGAGCGTAATTATATCTCGCTCAGCGGAGGAAACAGGGGATTTTTCAGTTCTGAAGATAAAAGTATTAACAGCGGAACATTGCGCTGAAATACTACGCAAAGAATCTCAAAGCTCTTGAGCAAAACATTTGGTTATGTTAATACATTTTAGTTTCATCGAAGTAAATTATTGAGTTTGCAAAACAATGATGAGTTGCAAGGATGGTGGTGAAGTAAGGTGGACTTACCCCCGAATTCATAAACGACAATCAAGGCTAAGCACGCGCTCACGCTCATGCTGCCCTTTCAGTTCTATTGACATTTTACGGGACAGAATGAGCGTGAGCGCGCGCTTAGCGTTGATTAACGTTTGTGAATACGGGGGTTAATAAGGTAACCTCTAACAGACTACCGTATGGTGCAGGAAGCGTTGGAATAACTTTAATATAAATAGCTGAAGTTTGATAAAGGAACGATAATTTAAAGGAAAAACAAAATGATACTAGGAGTAACAATGCATAATTTATTGACAGGTTAGTACGAGCAATATCAGCGATAGTTCCCTGAAAGATTTCTCCTACCCTAAGTTTATTAGTACATAGCAACAGTAGATGATTTACAATATAATTTCTCTGTAACCTTTCTATCAAATAACAAGAATGCCTAGCCGTTCCCGATGCCTAATAACCTAATAGGTCACCGCCAATGGAAAACACCGACAAAGGCTTTTATGCGTCATCGGTCTTTCTCGTCTCTATAGTTGACATTTATACAAAATGTAGGGAAAAGCTATTGTTGTGTAATATGAGATTGGATGTCTCAATTTGGTAAGACATGTTTTGCGTCGTACAAGTTTAGCGTTTGCAAGCGATTGCGATCGTGGCGCGGCGAACTTCGGCGATGCACTATGGGGAAGAAGGGGTTATTTCCGTATCATACATTTATAACTTCTTTGTTTTTTGAAGTCCTAAATTGTAAAGAGTTTTTTGTTAGCTAGAATTAAAAGAGGTTCTCTTTTACACATATATTTCTTTCCTAGCCTACTGCTAGGTAAACGCCTCACCTCAACTATGAGGTAGTGCGAGCTACACTCCATCACATGAGCTCAGTGCGGATTGTTAGAAGGGTGTCGATAAACTCTACTGTCAGATGTCATAAAGCCCACCTAGAGACCCCGCCTAGGCTTCAGGACTGACATCTAGGGACGTCAGCCGTGACCAACAACTTAAAAGTGTGGGAGAAGCCCTAGAAATGCAATACAAAATTTTGGTCGGGGAGGTCAGACATCCTATTACCTATTATTATCCTATTCCTAGACACGGCGTGGCTTGCTTGACTTTGGCGATCGTTGCAATAGGCAGTCGCCACTAAGCCAAGGGTATACCAACCTTTTCAATTAGTTAAAAATATCTACTTTTCTTTCGTAGATTCAGACTAGTTACGAGTATGTACTAAAAATGGCGTGTAAAACTATCCCTTGTTATAAAAGCGCAGTTGTGCAGCTGCGTACTGACCTAATTATGTAAAAATTACACGGTAGACTAAAACACTTTATTTATATCCTAAAAAGGTAAAAAACACTACGTATACCCCTAAAACTTCTCTTTTCTCATCTGTATATTTTCATGTTGAACATACAGCAGCCAAAGTCGAGATCAGTGTGAGACGAGGTACAGCACCAAAGCTCTACGATAATAGCCTTAACCAATATTTAGACTAATTACAAGAACGAGTTTACTTAAGTTAGGATACTTCTAATAATAATAATGAGTCCTTGAAGTTGCGGGCCTCTAAAGCTATAAACGGATATAAATGTACCTAATATTGTGTTACACAAGCAAACAGCCTTGAAGAAATTCTCTAAATTATGATGAAAGTGAAAATTATGTTGTGTACTTAGTCTAAAAATATTCAGCTAATAAACAGACAGATTGTGTTTTACACTATTTAGAAAACAGATAACTATGTTTGCTTAGTGACGTTATAACTGTAGACTCTGTTTTTATCTCTTTATTTAATAAAAGTAATTCATGACTGACAGATAAAGATAAAAACTAACCTTTTGGAGGGAGATATGAGAATGGCGATAATCTTGGCGTTCGGCAGCAGCGCGTGCGCACGTCGCGGCACCAGGTCACCGTCAAAGTACGTCGCTGACTTTTCGAACGTCACCTGTGACGTATTGCTCGGAGGGAAGAAGTTCAAATACCTGACAGAACAAAAAGAAATTATAACTTACATACAAACATACATACGCTCGCGACCATACGGCCAAGGAGGCCCACAGTTTGCCGAGAAAATTAGAACTAAGCGTGCGAAGGGGCGAGAGTACCGCCTACTACCTTGTTGCTTGGGTTTTAACTCTAAGGTATTTTTTAGTACCTTAGAGTTAACCGTAAATTGTACAATAAACAAAAAGTAGAGCTGGAGACCACCGGGTTGGTGCCAGAGTGTTTAACCATTGGGACATAGCGCTTACTAAATACTCAAATTAACTACCTATAAAATATTATTGCATTTTAGAATAGTTCGAATGGTCCGCATTCTTTGTAATGCAGAGCCAAACGCTGTATATTGTTATAACACGTCGCCTCCGAACTAAATTTCCGCATTCACAGCGCGACTAGAACGAAAAAAAAGGATTTCCTTTATCGCGTGATGTCGTCGAAAAATACTCTTATTTGTATAAGCCCCGCGGCTCTGCGCCGAGCCATCCATGGCATAGGCGAATTCGCACCAGAGAAGTAATCTGTTTCACGGTTATAAAGTGTTTTATGCTCTTTGTGAGTTCGTAATGAATAAAAAACACATATTTACAGATGTGTGCGAGCTGATGTGTATGTGACAGCTTGCAACTTACCAATTGCTAAACTCACAAAGACGGAAAATAATGGAACTCTAAGCAGTTTATTTAATTTATTTGGCTTTCATTTGAAAGCCAAATAATAAAAAATATTTTATTTTATTTTCCCAGAGTAAGTCTGGGAGAGTCTGGGAAAATAATTTTATTTTCCCAGAGTAAAAGTGGCTAAACAGATCCTAGAGTTAGTTACAAAGTTAACAAATAACTAGCAAACCTGCGAAGAACCAGCACTATGTAATAATGGTGAGAACTACGATTCAACTGGAAAGGCCCGTCTTGAAAGCTATATGGAGCGTGACAAACTTTCACAAACTTTAGCCCTGTTATACGTCTCTACTATGTTTGTATCGGCTGAGCGGTACCTTTTTATCCTCAGAATGAACACCCATATAGGCGAGCAAGTGGCACTAATATAATATTCCTTAAATATAAAATAGGTATAAACATCTGGGGCAACTTACACCGAGATCACCGGAACAAACTGAGCATAACTAAATAATAGTAATATTTTCAAAGAAAAAACATAAGATAAAAGTGTTCTAATTCATCTAACTTTTTGTAAGATCAAATAGGAAATCAAACCAAATCTAGGTTACTTAAACAATTACAAATTCAAATTATCGACTACTACTAAAAGTAGTTTCACCCATAACATCAGTTGTGCCTCTCATACACCGGCAGCGGACACATTATGTTTGTAACTGTGTATTTATTTATTATTTTCCCCAAAGTATTTGAGTTCATTATTGAGTGTATTTTTGTTCGTTTTGACGATTCAAAAGCGCATGTAACAGGGCTATTTAAATAAAGATGTTTTGACTTTTGACTTGTACATCCTGTGAAACTGTGCGAACGCCAGGCAGTGCCCACCACACAAATTCCGACAGTTGCTAAACGAATTCAACGAACAGGCTAATAAAAAAACTGAGTAAGTACGTGGTGAAGAGTTCAAAAATGCAAATAAGCTTTGGCAGCGAGTGCCCAGCACGCGGCACCAATCGAATTCCTATACTCGCCAGTACTTTTTCCGTTACACGATCAAAGGGATCTAAAACCGTAAAATTGGAGCGCGTACAAGACAACTGTTTGAATTCCGAATTTACATTTGCACTTGGATATCACCGCTGGTTTACTGCCGCCGGTCTGCGGGACCCCGAAATCAATTTAGACTTGGAGGTTTAAAGCTTCCTTAACAATTTTCACCGCTAACAAAGTTGTTTTTAGTTTCGAATGTGAACCGTAAAGCGGTTAATAAAATCCGCCAATACGTTGCCAAATTGATTTCCGCGGCGTACCTTAATTACTACTTTAGCCCGGGCAGTGTGGTGGGCGGGCAGTTATGAAACAAAGTTTACATAGGTAGGAACATATATTTTTGCTGTGGAGAAACAATCAAACAATTTTACTTGATTATCGCTCACAATATGAGTTTTTTGAAATTCACGTTAACAAACGTAAAAAATATTACAAATGATTAAGAAAAGAAAATTTCAATCGTAGAATAGAAGCAAAGAAATGTAATTGGGCAAGAGCAAGATAATCCTGGAATGAGTAGCCTGATGTGCTTGACTGTACCTGTTTGTAGAATTTATACAAACGAATGCAAAAAAAACATAACACGATTACAAATTGAGCCAAGTTATTATATCTCAAATTAAAACTCTGAATGTTTGATGTTTTCTTAACAAGGTTGGAAAAGTCGGTAATAAGGTGCTTACATTATTTGCCCAATCTTCTGAGGATATTCTGTGGTGGCTACGTTGCTGCATGCAAGTTCGTTATTATTTATAAGCTGGTTAGGTTCATGTTTCAAGGATGAAAGGACACCGCAAACCAGTTATGTATGATGAATGAAAGTTGAGCAAGAATGACGGTCCAATGAAAGCTCAACTAGTTACCTAGCCTCTAATAATACGAGTATTGCAGTTTGAAAAAATACGTTTCATTTTGTCATCATTACACACACTTTATCAATTGCTTTATTGATTCTTGATTCAGAGTAAAGACGAAGGTATGACAATTATAAATATTGAGACCCAAACTGCTGTAAATGTGGGTCCACCACCCGCAACACTATTAGGTACGTCACCACAAACCGGTCGCTTCTAGATTTATTCTAAAAAGAATATTGTGAAAAATTTACTGGTAGGTACAGCCAGGATGGCACTCATCTGCTAATGGCCTGTCACAAACATTTCACGCTAGATTAGTCAACTTACTAGTCCAGGAATCTTCAAGTATTGATGTTAAAGAACTGCAGCTATTCGTGAGTGGCTAACCTTGCCAGGTGGCATCGCGAGAAACGTATAAAAAACGGTCAACGTGTCAACATAGTACAAGTTCGACTTAGGGCTGATTTTTCAAAAGTCAGATATAAAAATATCAGACTAATTATTTACAAGTCGGCAGATTTGGAAATGTTGGATGTCGAAATCTATAACTGTGTCCTTAATTGCAATAATTATATCATTTTGACATACATTTTAAAATCTGCCGAGTTGTAATTTATTTGGTATTTTTATTTTTTATCTGACTATTGGAAAAACAGCTCTAAGTCTACGTTTTAGAAATGGAGATTTAAATATATATGCGTTGGTGCCCGAGTCCAAAACCGACAAGGACGACAACATTCATCTGCAAGAGAAACACTAATCACTAAGGTACAGTCGGGGAATTAAAGGGTTGACCACCCTGAGATCTGTTTTTGCTAGCTCAATGATGACATTGACAAGATCAATTGGTTCAACTGTCAATCGTGAAGGAACATACGTCTAATCGAATTTCAGTTTTTTTGTCAGACAATAAAGCATGCTTTAAAAATGAGCTTGCAACGCGTAAAAGAATTTATTTGAAAACTGGTCAACATTTTCATTCCGCGACTTAACATTAAGTCAACTCACCAGTCAAGCCCCTTCAAGTAGTTGTTATTGTTAAAGAACTGCAGCTGCTCGTACGTAGCCGGGCTGGGCAGGTTCGGCGCTAGTGACGGGTGCATCGCAAGGAACGTGTACAGCGCCGTGCTGCCGTAATCGCTAAGGTACATTAAGTGAACTCACCAGTCAAGCCCCTTCAAGTAGTTGTTGTTGTTAAAGAACTGCAGCTCTTCGTACGTAGCCGGGCTGGGCAGGTTCGGCGCTAGTGACGGGTGCATCGCAAGGAACGTGTACAGCGCCGTGCTGCCGTAATCACTAAGGTGCATTGAGTCAACTCACCAGTCAAGCCCCTTCAAGTAGTTGTTATTGTTAAAGAACTGCAGCTCTTCATACGTGGCCGGGCTGGGCAGGTTCGGCGCTAGTGACGGGTGCATAGCAAGGAACGTGTACAGCGCCGTGCTGCCGTAATCACTAAGGTGCATTGAGTCAACTCACCAGTCAAGCCCCTTCAAGTAGTTGTTATTGTTAAAGAACTGTAGCTCTTCGTAGGTAGCCGGGCTGGGCAGGTTCGGCGCTAGTGACGGGTGCATCGCTAGGAACGTGTACAGCGCCGTGCTGCCGTAATCACTAAGGTGCATTGAGTCAACTCACCAGTCAAGCCCCTTCAAGTAGTTGTTATTGTTAAAGAACTGCAGCTCTTCGTACGTGGCCGGGCTGGGCAGGTTCGGCGCTAGTGACGGGTGCATCGCAAGGAACGTGTACAGCGCCGTGCTGCCGTAATCACTAAGGTACAATAAGTAAACTCACCAGTCAAGCCCCTTCAAGTAGTTGTTATTGTTAAAGAACTGCAGCTCTTCATACGTGGCCGGGCTGGGCAGGTTCGGCGCTAGTGACGGGTGCATCGCAAGGAACGTGTACAGCGCCGTGCTGCCGTAATCACTAAGGTACATTAAGTAAACTCACCAGTCAAGCCCCTTCAAGTAGTTGTTATTGTTAAAGAACTGCAGCTCTTCATACGTGGCCGGGCTGGGCAGGTTCGGCGCTAGTGACGGGTGCATCGCTAGGAACGTGTAGAGCGCCGTGCTGCCCGTCTTCTGCGGCCCGATCACCAGCACCTTGGGCAGGGTGCCGCACCATTTGCTTTTGGACCAAATGCGGCGGTGACGGAGGTCGTCGCAAGGGTTCTGGGGGAAACGGAAGTTGTCAGGTGTGGGAAGTTATTAGCCGATAAGACAGCAAAAATGGCATATTTTTAGTTTATATGTTGACATTTTTTTAGAATAGGATGTTATAATAATTTGTGTTTTTTTAATAACGACAATGTAGGTTAATGATAATCATAACATTTAAACAGTTTAAATTAATCTTTACGCGCCTTTGAAAGCCAATAACACATCTTAGCTAAGCTCAACTTTCATTGTTTTACCTAGACGTCTTTTCACCATTTAAAAAAATGTGTCATGTTAGAAAAGGCTTCATAAAATAAAACCAAAAAATAAAATTGTACAAATCTATGAACATGAATCATTTGGGTTTCAATAACACACCAAAAAATGACGACCACAACAAAAAACGATAGAAAACAATGAATTTTCAAGCGTAAAAAATATTGTTGCAAGCAAAATTCTCAATTTTTAGGCACCCCTGGCCCACTTATCACTCTCTCGGTTGATATTTTTCATTCTAAATGCATAGTCTGTCACGGTGCTTGACTGTTCGTCCCCCTCGAAAGTGTGACGTAATTCATGGATATCGCCCACTGTGCTTTCAATAGACAATTCATTGAATGTGAACAACAATGACTGTCGGAACAAAATATTAATTCAACGGAAACCTTTTAAATGTATTTATTATTTTCAGAACATGTTGCTATTCAAATATGACGTTTCGACCAATAAGTAAACATCCGATTTATACAAACAGCAACCACACAGAACTGTGCAATTGATTATTATAGCGTTGCTTTATGAAATGATTTCATGAGTGACCCGCTATTGCTACACATGAACGGTTGAAGTGATTATATTACGGTTGAAATTTGTATTTGCGACAGCAGCCAGAATCGATTTTTAATTCAGATCATAAACAATGCTTCGCGAATTCCACAACAGGAAATACGTTCGAGAGTCTTTACAATGTTTCAGTGATATTTCAGATATCTCGCTAGACAATAAAATATTAAACCCCTCGCTCCTATTGTTTCTGCGGCTAGTTCGTGCGATTCAAATGCGAGGGCGCTCGTGCGCGGCTTTAGAATATTACTTGACAGCTATTCTTTTATATCGAAAAGCTATTTTATAACATATGGAGGTATCAATTCAAAACTATAAACAGGCAGAGTTCAATACAGATTTAGTTTAATGACTTTGATAACTAAATATTTAGTAATATTACTAGCCGAAGTCATTAATTTGTTTCGGCAGTAAAACTGATAAGAAGCAATATTAAACTATGATTTTAACTACGCATTAAGTATTTTTTTAAGCGGGCCAGCGGCGGTAACATTTTTACGGGTTACTTAGGTTTATGCGGTGTTTTCCATCACCGAAGAGCTAGCCAAAAATTGAACAATGACATAAATAAAACAAAACTACATTGGAGCAAGATTGCTTAACCACTGGGGTACAAAACGCTCTCAAAAGAACAACGTGTATATTTATCTGCAAGTCGTTAAAAATAATGAGGTCCTAAGAAGATAAAAAGGTAATGGGTAGGTAAGTACAACACGAAACACGTAATATAGCTAACAAAGTTGCGCGTTAGTTGTGGTGTTATGGTAACGAGCAAACAATCTGTTAGGGACAACATTCGAATTACTGCCTAGTAACGTAGTCAAATATATTTCTTCAAACTTTCATGGTCAATAACATTAAAATAGCAAACAACGTGATTGCTCCGATGTACCTTATTTGTTCCGAGTTCCCGACATTACGGAACTGTTACAAACGCTAAATAGAAGAGTCCAATAGTTACTAAAATCACCCCTCATTAATATAAACCTAAACAGCACTTCAACAAGACGTTAATTTTTGTATCACTTTGTCTCTTTCATTCTTGTTGTTGTCGCCATTTGCTTAATATACTTTAGCGTTGCTTTCGTTTTTGCGAATAAGGAGATCAGACTTCTATGTTTATTTCAGGTAGCTATAGGTACTTACCCCCCAAAGTGGGTTGAGTTCGTCCGGCCTCAGCTGGAAGTACTTCTCCGCGAGCGCGAGTGGCGCTGCAGACGCGAGTCGGACATTCGTCCAGCAACGCAGGAACTTCACGACGGACTCGAACGTGTACAGCGCCAGGCGGTCGTTGCCGTAGTTCGACATGTGCGTCATGAACACGTTTATCTGGGGACGAGAGGAAAAGTTTTACAAAAAAGAAATACAAAAACATTATCTTCACTGATTTTCGTATTACTTAGTGACCATTCTGAGGTGAGGAGTTACCTTATAGGATGTTTTATAACATACATACATAAACATAACATAAACCGCCTATATACGCCACTAAATTACGGTCGGGGTGGTCACTCATCCCATTTCCGACCCGGCGTGTGTTGCTTTACAATCGTCACCAATCACTGGCACAACTGCGCCACGGGCACCTCTCACTGGGATGTTTTATATTTCATGTTTAAGTTAAAGTAAGTAGCTGAAATCACACAGACCTGTTTTTATTTTTCCACTTTTCATATGAAAAACCCTGTTATAACGTAAATATGGCCACTTTTTGAAGCACTCAGATATGGCAGAGCAAATCTGAAAAGCATGTACTTTTACGAATAAACAGCAGTGTAAAAAGTTGGGAGGTCAACGTGTATTCTACTAAGTCCGTACGTACCTACATATAATTCTCGGCAGCACGTTAACTAGTAAGTGCCGAAATGTCCTACAATCTACACCCATCAAAGGTGTTTTTAAATATTTTATAGGTATGCCCATTTAGGTTAAATAAAAAAGCAATGTACCTATGTCTAGATCTACGAAAAACTTTTAGCAGGATAATTCAACGCAGCTAATGTCATAGATTCCCATCTCAACCGTGATATAAAATGAAAAGTTAGTAATAAAAGTTTGGTAGGTTTAGGGAAAACGAACAATTACTATTTCTGCATATAACACATTGACAGCGTTTCAGCGAACACGATATTAGTTCATCCAAACCACGCTTCGGTATGGCTGCCCAAGTCCGTTGTAAAAGGGAAAAAACATTTTCTATTGTTGGTACACTAGAACTGCACTGTGTGTGCATCTATATTTAGCTGAGCTTGTCTTTGAAGCATATCCTATGTGTAAGTACTCAATTAAATTCTAAGCTGGCGATTAATAGACCAAGGTGTTACGTTGATGTTGGCTGCGGGGACCTGACAGTGTGAAATAAAAACACCATAGATCCGTAAAGGGTCCGCCTTTGCCAGCACAGCCACGTTAAATTGATGACTTTTATTAAGCTCATTTAAATTTTATACGCAGTAATTTTGATAATGTCATTACCAGGGCATTCATTTCAAACAGGGTCGATTCGAACACGACTCTGCGCGTGTGAAGCGCGGCTAAGTGAAACAGAAAGTAATTGAGTTGTGCAGGCTCAATTATTTTACAAGCAGAATTATTTTATCAACATGATTGTGAAATATGGGCCAGCGTCCCATTTTAAACTTTACGAGCAGTGAATATGAACCAATTTAAAATTTTGCCATAAATATGAAATTTTATAGTAGGTACGATGTCTTCGAAATAATACGTCTGAAATAAAACACGTAAACAACAAAACGCAACGACCGTGAGTTCATTTATAATTTCAGAGTGTTATAAAACTGTAGGGAGAGTTCAATAGAAGAAATATTTAGTTCTATAAAATTCTGACCAGAAGAATGATGATACTTTGGATTCCGTACGATTTTCTTTTTTTAATGGCTACTTACTGTTTTCTGTAAGACCCATGATCGTATTTTCAACCCTTCAAAAATAAAGAAAGTACTCTCTTATAAGAGAAGTATCCAACAAGGTTTATATTTCAAATTAACTGTTCGAGCCATCGTAAACATCGTGACGTCGTTATTATAAATCTTTCCGTGGGCTTTCACAACTATTTGAGAAACCAAATTGGCCGAATCGGTCTGATCGTACTGGGTTTTTTCGCTAGCGAACATTTTTTTTAGAGAGATATACGTGGTCGCCTCCGCGACCAATCGTCGCCTTTACCCTTATGTAGACAAGGGTCTAGTTGGTAGCAAGAGCTGACTTTACCAAAGACACACATTGTGCACTTAATACGACTGCAGTGTTTTCTCCCGTTGACCCTGTATATTTCTTGAGCCACTCACCGGGTTGTTGATCACTGTCTGGAACAGCTCGCCGCCCTGTATCGAGTGGTCGAGGCGGTGCCTGCCGCCCGGGTACCGCTCCAGCGGCAGCGTGTGCGTGAACAGGCCGCAGGTCTGCCGCGGCAGCACCATCACGCCTCTGTGACGGGAGCCGCGACGTAGCTATCTATCTATTGCTTGTGCCACTCACCGGATTGTTGATCACTGTCTGGAACAGCTCGCCGCCCTGTATCGAGTGGTCGAGGCGCTGCCTACCGCCCGGGTACCGCTCCAGCAGCAGCGTGTGCGTGAACAGGCCGCAGGTCTGCCGCGGCAGCACCATCACGCCTCTGTGACGGAAGCTACGACGTAGCTATCTATCTATGTTCCTTGTGCCACTCACCGGGTTGTTGATCACGGTCTGGAACAGCTCGCCGCCCTGTATCGAGTGGTCGAGGCGCTGCCTGCCGCCCGGGTACCGCTCCAGCAGCAGCGTGTGCGTGAACAGGCCGCAGGTCTGCCGCGGCAGCACCATCACGCCTCTGTGACGGAAGCCACGACGTAACCTGCCAAAGACGACACATTTCAAAACGGTGCCAGACACTTTTGCGTTAAACTGAATCATTAGCAACCAGCAATGTCTTTGGAATGATTTTATTATCATCATCATTAACAGCCACTGCTGAACATAGGCATCTCCTATAGATTTTCATAGCGACAGTTTGCAGGCGGCCTGTATCGACGACAGCGACCTTCATTAGGGCGTCCGTACACTTTGCAAGTGGGTGCCCCACTCTACTTTAACAACGTCCATCAATTCTTCAAAACTTATTCTATTTTATATCGATTAATTTGGTTTATATTCCTGTTCATGACCTTTATTACACGTTCAAATGGCATGGACTACAGATTCCAGTAATACCATCCAAATTGCACGTTTAAATGGCACGGCGGTCTTTAGATTCCAACAATACCAATAAAAATACAAGCAAACAACGCGGATACCTATGTTGACTGTTTGCGTTAACAATTACTGCAGTTCATTAGCAGAACGCGAGGTTTTCGGCATAATCACACTAAGCCCGCGCGACGACGTGTTGGTTGAACTCAAACACGCCCCACTACGCCGCAATTAATGCACTCCGCCTAACGCGAGCGGCTTAAGTTTGACGTAAATAATAACGCTCACAGCACTCGCAGTTGGCTGCTGGCCGCTGTTTACAAGTTTACGGGCGGGCTGCTCGTTGGGAGCGCGATTATCGCCGCGGGACAGCTTGATAGAGCGCGCTCGTCAACTAAACGAGATGAAAATTTAGTCTGAATGAAGAAGTGTACAATGAAACTAATATTACAAATGCGTAAGTAACTCTGTCTGTAAGTGTAACTGATACGTTTTCACTGAAATTTCACCATTTTTTTAAAAAAAACGGCATAATCACACTAAGCCGGCGCGACGACGTGTTGGTTGAACTCAAACACGCCCCACTACGCCACAATTAATGCACTCCGCCTAACGCGAGCGGCTTAAGTTTGACGTAAATAATAACGTTCACAGCACTCGCAGTTGGCTGCTGGCCGCTGTTTACAAGTTTACGGGCGGGCTGCTCATTGGGAGCGCGATTATCGCCGCGGGACAGCTTGATAGAGCGCGCTCGTCAACTAAACGAGATGAAAATTTTGTCTGAATGAAGAAGTGTACATTGAAACTAATATTACAAATGCGAAAGTAACTCTGTCTGCAAGTGTAACTGAAACGTTTTCACTGAAATTTCACCAATTTTAAAAAAAATCGGCATAATCACACTAAGCCCGCGCGACGACGTGTTGGTTGAACTCAAACACGCCCCACTACGCCGCAATTAATGCACTCCGCCTAACGCGAGCGGCTTAAGTTTGACGTAAATAATAACGCTCACAGCACTCGCAGTTGGCTGCTGGCCGCTGTTTACAAGTTTACGGGCGGGCTGCTCATTGGGAGCGCGATTATCGCCGCGGGACAGCTTGATAGAGCGCGCTCGTCAACTAAACGAGATGAAAATTTTGTCTGAATGAAGAAGTGTACATTGAAACTAATATTACAAATGCGAAAGTAACTCTGTCTGCAAGTGTAACTGAAACGTTTTCACTGAAATTTCACCAATTTTAAAAAAAATCGGCATAATCACACTAAGCCCGCGCGACGACGTGTTGGTTGAACTCAAACACGCCCCACTACGCCGCAATTAATGCACTCCGCCTAACGCGAGCGGCTTAAGTTTGACGTAAATAATAACGCTCACAGCACTCGCAGTTGGCTGCTGGCCGCTGTTTACAAGTTTACGGGCGGGCTGCTCATTGCTGCGATTATCGCCACGGGACAGCTTGATAGAGCGCGCTCGTCAACTAAACGAGATGAAAATTTTGTCTGAATGAAGAAGTGTACAATGAAACTGATATTACTAATGAGAGAGTCTGGCAGAGTCACTTACTCTGTCTGTAAGTGTAACTGTAAGGTTTTCACAAAAAAAATACCAATATAATTATTAGGAGCCTGTCATTTCCCACTGCAGGGCAAAAGGCTTCCCCATCCCGTCTCCACTACTGTCAATCCTGTGCTTTAATTTTAATTCTACCAAATTTGGTACCTTTGCTACATTTCCTACTAATAAAAGTTCGCGCCAAATCTTGAATCTAGATGCGCGTTAAAAAGTTTTTTCTTTTTAATCGAGCGTACTTTTGAGTTTTGCAAGACAGTGACTCAAACTCTTCGACCCAATTAGGTGAAACCTTGATCGTCTATCAATTTTAATTAGTAAGATAATTTTAAATTATCGGTACGGTTTAGATCCCAGGTGCGTCATTGGCCGTTACAAGTTCGACGTAATTTAAGACGCAAATTTTGAAGTTTAATTAAAATTTATTATCTTGTGTTAAAATTTGGTGAGGCTGAAATTTTTCGGAAATTTATTTGTTATGCAGATAAATCTGCAATATCTATAGACGAATTGAACAAGATAATTTCTTCTCAACTTGATCAGTTTGAGACCAAACCAATATTCGTTCCTAGACTTATTGATAGGACATAAATAAATAAGTACTAACGAAGTAAAGTTAAGTAAAGTAAAAAGTTTCTTTTGAGTGAATAGTTGTTATTGAAACACAACTATCAATGCAATCATGGTAATAGTTGCAACTTATTATTATGAACATTTTTAATGCTTCATTCAAAATCGTGAATAAATACAATATCATATAACACGAATAATCCACAAAAAATGCATAGAAAATACAGGACCGCCGACGCCAAAATTAGGGCATTAAGAGAACGTTCTGCAAACAAGTCCGAGATCACAATGTAGTCATTAGAGCACAATTACAAGTTACACGACCGCGGCGGCAAAGCACTAACGGCAGCAATAAGAGTCCACGTTAGCTGGAACTGTGCGGTGTGGCCGGCCCAAACTCCGATCGACCGCAAACGCGGCTGCGGCGTCGCCGGACCGTGGCTAGCATAGACAATGAAATTCCAATAATTGTAATACTAGAATTGAACGCATTAAGGGAATGTACCTGAACGCTGTAACGTTAATTACGCTGCGACAGTAGCAAATGGCGTGCTCTTTAACACTCAGTACCTGCGCTTCGCAATGTTTGCCAATAACGCGGGTATTGGATAATAAAAAGATATCAAAGTTTGAAACAGATTTTGCTCACACGGCTTAATGCTCTAAAGGGGAGAATTTTCCACTTTTTGAACAGTAAATGGGCGATCAGCGATCGCAATGAACACCAATGTTATCCTAGTATTTTTTACTGCGTTTATATACGTACCATTTTTTCTGGAAATTTTTGTGTATTAGTCAAAAGAGCAGTCATTAGTAGGTAGAGGTTTCTGCTTCCTGGGAGTCCGAATTCAACATACCCTAGTAATCCCGAACCTACAACTTTGGGTAAAACACAAAAAAAATGAATTTCGGTGTATGCAGGCCGCCTACCGGCACTTTGAAAATCTATGGAGAGGTTCCGAAGTTGACTACATGCGGCTGTTAATGATAATGATGAACATCACAATGGAAGAAGAGCGCCTTACCTGGCCGGCCTCAAGTGTGGGTACTCCTCAGTGCTGGTCACCCTCACGTCCCACACCTTCTTCCAAGCCTCGAACAGCGGCTCGTGCACCGGGTACACGCCCGTGTGGTGCGGGGAGACGGAGTAGCACGAGTTCGTCGGGATGCCATGCTCCACAGCAAACTGCTTGTTTAAGATCATCTCGGCTTCGAGCTGCGATACGTTGTTATGCAAGAAGAGCGACTTACCTAGCCGGCCTCAAGTGTGGATACTCCTCAGTGCTGGTCACCCTCACGTCCCACACCTTCTTCCAAGCCTCGAACAGCGGCTCGTGCACCGGGTAGACGCCCGAGTGGTGCGGGGAGACGGAGTAGCACGAGTTCGTCGGGATGCCATGCTCCACAGCAAACTGCTTGTTCAAGATCATCTCGGCTTCGAGCTGCGATACGTTGTTATGCAAGAAGAGCAACTTACCTAGCCGGCCTCAAGTGTGGGTACTCCTCAGTGCTGGTAACCCTCACGTCCCACACCTTCTTCCAAGCCTCGAACAGCGGCTCGTGCACCGGGTACACGCCCGAGTGGTGCGGGGAGACGGAGTAGCACGAGTTCGTCGGGATGCCGTGCTCCACAGCGAACTGCTTGTTCAACATCATCTCGGCTTCGAGCTGCGATACGTTGTTGTACAAGTGGGGCTGTTGGTGGTTCCACATGTGGCAGAACCTGGTGGCAAACGAAATAATAAGAAAATAATTCATGAGCTAAAATTCACACGAGAGTTTTACCCCCGAATTCACAAACGCAAATCAACGTTGAGCATACCTCAGAAGTATAGCTGTCCCTGTCACTTCTATTGATATTTAAAGGGGCAGCATGAACGTGAGCGCGTGCTTAGCGTTGATTGACGTTTGTGAAATCGGGGGTTAGCTAGTC
Source organism: Udea ferrugalis (assembly GCA_950022985.1). Taxonomy (NCBI): domain Eukaryota; kingdom Metazoa; phylum Arthropoda; class Insecta; order Lepidoptera; family Crambidae; genus Udea; species Udea ferrugalis. The sequence goes on from OX465521.1 coordinate 6,390,106, forward strand.
AGTTTTAGGGTTTCAGCAGCTCGATTGGAAGAACGGTGGCCCAGCTTGCGATAAATGTAGATTCGAATCTACCCTGATTTCTTCACAAAGTTGTATTTTCTGATGTATTTATGTGAGAAATAAGACTTCTTGTATAGATGCATCTAATTTAAAAGTGTTCGAGTTAGCTGATGGCTTCTCCGATGTATTTGTATTATAATGTTTTTAACGCGCCACTTAAAATTAGGCGACAGAGGTAAAATGCTAAAGCGAAAGCTAAATAAAATAACAAATATCCACTCGCAACGTGGATAGCTAACATTTTTGTTCAACTTATAATTACCGCAACTTAAATTACGGACCTACTAAGAACTTCTAATAGCACAAGGTAAACGTTCATTAAAAGTTTCGATGTATTGTACGCGGATAAAATTAAATTAACGGGAATTCATAACAAACTTAAAATCAAATGGAAACAACAATTTGTAATTATAACAAACGAATGTAGTTCGGCTTGCCGCAGGTAATTTTACACGTAACTGCGGTTGGAGTGCCTAATTTCACGACTAACAATAACGCCCAAAATAGCGGAATGGCATAACAGTCGAGCGTGCAAATTCGATAGCAGAACCAAGTATTCAATACATATGCGGGTTTAGATGCATAATATTGTCCAGGGACCCAATTATCGCTTGATGTTTGCAACATGATTTTCGTCTATCGCACTGACTTATTATCAGCTGAGATCGCAGTGAATTTATAGTCTACTGTTGGGTAAAAAGAGAAGAGTTTGGGAGGAAGGAAATTCGACTCACCTTGTGACGTCTTGTAGATCGACGCCGTTCTTCTCGTGATGATTTTCGATGATGTACGATAGGTTTTTTTGCGCGCGCGTTACCGCGGCCGCGTCTGATTTGCTTAAGAGTTTATGATGATGTACCGGATCGAATCGTCTGGGATGGAAGCTGCAGCGGAGCAGGACTTGACCACCAGAGATGCGTGTTGAACTCGAACAGCCGACGAATCACGACTGTCGAATTCCTTTTAGGGAGGGTAGGGCTAGGACATGATGTGCTCCTACCTACATGTTTCCAACATTTTTGATTGTCATAGGAAGTTGATACAGATACAATATCTTTACCTAACATCTACAATTCCTCAATTTACTAATACTACTAATTTTATCTGTGAGGTTGATACAAATGCAGGCGATATTATGTATCAATATCACATTTGATTCCCAAAGACACCTATTAAAAATCGTAAACAACTGATACCTGACCCGTTTTTACGCGATATATTGGACCCCAGAGATCGTGTAAACAGAAAAGGAAAGTTAGTTACTGATCCTTGTTTATAAACTGCAAGGACCACTGCACATTGCTGTAAAACTACGAAAACAACTCGCACTGGGTCCGATTCTCATTTAGCCGGTTCCGAATTAGGAAGTCCGCCGGTCAGTTTTTGCGAATAAATCCGAGTAGCGCTGATGCTTTTGTTAGCGATTCGCTATTGTTCAGCAGTTGATATCTATTGCGACGAAAACTGATATCGTTTTCGTTTTTGAAATGGTTAGATAATGTACGATTCGGAGAAAAATGTTCGGCGTAAACAGTGGCGGCGGTCTAGGCTAATTTATATGCACTAAAGGCGCGCTCCAAACTAGGCATGATGCCAACTCTTTATCAGGTGTAAACAAATGATTTCGTGATAAAATGAATTATGAGCGAAATGTTTCCAGGTTGAACCGGAATCCTGGCACGAGCCACTGCTGCGCGGTTGAGACAGTAATTCTCTCTGTAAAATGTAATACCTGATGGATGATATTTTGTTCCACATAGTGCCCTAGATTTTAGATTTTCCGGGCGCAGGTGCATTCTGTTATAACTCGGGAGTAACATAAGCCACTAATGGCGAATATATACGACTCGTGGGCATTTTTAAATGTAAAACAGCTCGCTGCCTATAGTTTTTTAACGAGTACAGCACCTGCGTCGAAAATTACGTTTCCTGGCTTTGGAATACTTGGTCATAGTAAACAGATTGCGGCTAAAAGCTAGAATTTCACAGAATATAATTTCCTATCGTGGATTCCTGAGGTGAAGAATTGAAGTAGTTCTTGGCAGTCAGTGGCGCACATCACATAGCGATTGGAACAGATAAAGCGGATCTAAAAGTAAGTTCGTAGGAAGGGGTGAATATCAAACCCCCGATAGCAACTGTAGGTAATCCTTCCTATCTCATAAGACAACTTTCGGCTGTTTCAACAAGATCCAATAACCTAAGTTGAGCAATATGAATAGATGTTGTATAAATAAAAAGTCATTATTTTTATTTATGCAGTATGTTCCTCTTTTTTGTTTAATATTATTTTTGATTTGGTTTTCTCATGAAATTGATTACAGCCGAATAACTCCCGAATTGACAAACGCAAATCAACCTTGAGCATCCGTCAGAAGTATAGCTGTCCATTTCAGTTCTATGGACATTTTACGGGACAGCATGAGCGTGAGCGCGTGCTTAGCGTTGATTAACGTTTGTGAATTCGGTGGTAAATGATTATAATTCACTCACCAGTTGAAGTGCTCTCTATGTTTGAGGAGGGCGTCGTCTCCTCGATTTTCGAGGGAGGTGCCGTGATGGTAGTACTTGGCGCTGAAGCCCAGGTTGAACCTGAACCCTGGCACTAGCCTTTGAAGAGCCGCCTGCGACGCCATCAGGGCTGCTACGTCCTCCTCGTGTAATCTTGTACCTGATGAAATCATATAGTTAGATTCAGAACAGATTAATAATATAAATAGATCATATTTTCTAGTTTCTCATAATTCTATATCAAACTCTGTGGTAAAAGTAAACATTATTCCTATATCTAAAGATTTTATTTATGATGATAAATTGAGAGGGTTAGATGTCGTCAGATGTAAAAAGTGCAAAAGTACATAGAATGGAACCAAACAGGATTAAGCGCCTGTTGCCAATAAAATAAGTAACTCAATAACTATAAATGAAGAGTTTTTTTTTGTATACGAGAGAAACAAGGTTGTTAGAATGCCATAGATAAGAAGAAAAGTAAATAAAAACGAATTGTTTAACTTAACTTTCTTCTGCATGCCATGCCAAAAACGAATGAAGATGAAACAAAAAGATCTGACGCCGTACCTCTCTCTCCCACGAAAATGTCATCGATATCGACGAGTATCCACCTGTCGAGGCTGAGACTGAGCTGGCCGTGGCTGAGGTAGCTGAGCGCGTCCAGGAACAGCAGACGGTGCAGCCAGAACTGCAGGCCGGAGCCGAAGAGTATGCGCTGCACGCCGTCCCAGCGGCCGTGGTCTTGGATCACTGTCGCCAGGGGCACTTGCTCGTCTAGACAAAATATACACTATCAGTTAGCGATCTACTCGTTTAAGGCTGTAACTTTGGACAGTGCTCGCTTTCAGTTGGTAAGGGCATCCTGCTATAATTCTATGTCTCTGTCATTTGAAATTTCGTAGAGCGTCGTGTGGCCCAGCCCGCGACTCAAGCTTTATGCTTTTCCGATACATGTGAGAACTACTATAAACTTAATTTTGGAAATAAACATTTGTATTCGGTTATACACTTTGGCTTGGAACCCAGGAGGCCCGAGTTTTAATACTGGCCGGGACACCTTTGTGTTCGACTGCGGCTAACTCTCCCGTGAACCGGTGATGGAGAACACTCTTATAAAACCTAAGCAACCTCCGTGTAGCTTAACGGCAGTAGGCTCACCCTTTGCATTGCATTCAAATGGGAGATGTGGGCTTCTGAATGTTTCGTTCACCAAGATGGCGACAATCAGTGTGCCTCGGACTAAATCTTTTGAAAAATATAAACTCTGACCGCCTTAATCGAACCCAATCCGGAAACCGAAACTTCTGGTCGAGTACATCAACTACCTACTATGCCATAGCAGTCAGATACGCGGTAATACATGAAAGACAAAACCAACCGTGAATTTGAATCAATACATTAGCCACCTTCACATTGCGGACGGCTAATGCTAAATACCAAATTACAGAATTGCTTTTTACTCTTTAAAGAAAACAAAGAAGATACATTTATGTGTGTGAAACACGCACACACGTCATACAAACGTTACGTTACCATAAACCAGAAGGTCGATAATAATGACGATGAATCAAGTTATTACATTCAATCATTCTATTGTATTATTATTGCAGACATTTTGATATACAGTAATAGCAGTGAACACTTATAATAGCAATTGCGAATAAATACTACTGTTTAATATTTACCAGCAGAAACAGGTTTTATCGCATATTTTATGTAGAATAATTTGTTTATTAATAATATTTTGCGGTATTTTAATTATAATGAATGTAATAGAGATGATGAATGATAACATATAAGTTAGAGTATTTTAAGTCTTCTTTTAGCTCATAGATAAGGAAACGAGACGCGATATTTGATTTTTACTCACAAAAGCTGTTATTATTACGGAGTAAGGAAAATAAGGAATAATAAATACTGTTACAACAGATAGATAGATTTGTTTATTTCACAATATAACTCTACTTATTTCGTGTACATCTGTTTAAAATGTTTTGTTTCTTGTAGTACAGTGTCACGTCAATTTATTAATAGGTACATGTTCTTTCATTTCAATGCTCTACAGCTATACATACATAATGAAGATGACCAGCTTAATAAATCAATCAATAAAATGAAATGAACAAATCAACTCCGTAAGGGTCTGGCCCCTAATGCGCTAAAAGACACTTTCAATTTCAACGCTACGCCTACCTTGCGTTGCGACGACGACGCAGCGCAACGGCAACCACTGCTTCGTTTTATGACAAAATGAACATTTATTTTTCAAGCTTCACTGTACTACTTGGTTGGTGTCATTAAAATGTACAAACCTATGCCAAATTACAGGTTTCTAGTTCTAGGGAAAAAAAATGCAACTAGGTCAACTAGTACCTAACACTGTTGTTCAACGGAGTTTAATTCTTTACAAAAACATCGTATCTACCTGTTTCATACCCACATTACCGCTCAAACGTGCCGCACTTTAGCTAGCCATAATCTACAAATAAATGGGTTTGGTCAATGGCGTGGAATTTCTCTACCGATCCGGGTTCGTTGAAGCCTCGTAATTTATAACAATAATTAACACTAGTGATAACCGCCATTACGCAATATCTGTGGGATCAAATAACTGGCCAGTTGTATGAAATACCCCGTAGATAAATCAGTTCACTAATGAATATAACTATTAAGTTGGCAATAAAATATTTTATGTAGATATAACGGGCTAGATTATTAATAATCATGTGAAAATGTGTGGTTTTCCAAATGAGAATTGGTACAAATAATACATTATACCTCGAGGACCTAACCTAAATTAATAATTTAAAATATACGTTTGTTATTTCGATAAGCTTCAGCAAAATCGTTTTTATAGGGATTTTCATCAAGTTATATTATGTATTTAGCTAGTAAAACACGAAATGTGAAATTAACTAAACGAATAGGATTTATTTAATCAATACTCATCTTAACTGGACTCAACATCGTATTAGTATGAGAGGCCCATTGAGCACTGAGTTTGATTTCCACCTAGGTCAAGACATTCATGTGAGGAATATTTCTGTTTGCTCGGTCTGGGTGTTATCATCTATTTAAGTACAATTACATTTTGGGTCAGCCATAATGTTGTCAATCAGAGAATTAGCTAAAATTAATAAGATATTTTTTAGAAGTTGAATGAGAAATGCATGAATTAAAATAATAGGATCACAGTCGTTGTATGGCAACAAATGCTACAAGTAACAAAATCTTCCCTGCAACTGAAACTGAGCCACACGTGTCCACTTTAGCACTCTCAAATTCATCGGTGAATGCATTCAACTTGTGAACAGGTGCCACCTTCGGGAACTGCAAAGCGAATCTGTAAATTTATTTAAAATTACGAAAACAGAATTCGCTGTGAGATTCAGAAGATTTTGATAGCCGCGAATAAAAACAACGTGAGTTTTCTGACAAATGGATTCGAATCGAATTTTGTCATTATTCAAAGAAAAACAAACGTCTACAAGTCTGTCCTAGGTTTATCCCTTTTAACGTTTTTTTAAATAAAGCTATTCAAATTACTTTTGAGTCTGTATTGAAAGGGTAGTTATTATAGGTAGGTTGGTAGAACAATTTTTGAAGCAAAATTACTACTAAATCGCTATAGAAAACACTTTCTGGAAAAAAGTATCTAGATTGCTTTCTAGGAACTACTCTCCGTCGCATCTTATTTTAATTAATTTTTATTTACCCTAAGGTTTAAGAATATTGACGATCCAAAAGTACCTACCGTTCATAAAATGTTATAGGTAAGTACTTCAATGAAGAATAATACAAGTTCATGTCAGTGATTATTGTAGTTACCAAAGTCCAAACCTGATTCCCCATAGCAAATTCATTCCTATTTACCGAGCACGCTAACGCAAGGGTGCTATTCAATTTCCTTCAAAAAGAAATAAAGCAGAACTCATACTCATTTTGCAGCCTTCAGCTACAGGAAACATGCTTATTGAGCGCGCTTTATTGCCTGCATATCACGACGGAGAATAACGACCTTATTCACCTATGTATAAAACGCTGTATCTACACGGACTAACATGAACGTCAGGTTTTATTATAATACGATGTTTATGCTTCAAAGACACTTATTTAGATACAGATCTTTATTTCTCAGCGACAATAAACACATGTGTTTAATGCTGTTTTACATAAAAATCATAAGATTACAAAATTAAACTGAGCGTAAATTGCTGAAAGCTGAAGCGTAAAGCTGAGGGTGACAAAAACTTATACACAAACATAGACTTGCTAATCCGGCCTCGCCGTGATTCGGTTTTATCCGGCAAAACATATTCACGCGGCAAAAAAAGTCTATGTCCTTTTTTGGTTTAATCTATATGTGCTAAATAAATATGAAAATTAGTTACGCAGCTTAGACGTTAAAATATTCTCGTTACAAGCAGATATTTATTCGCATTCATAATAATGGTATGGATTGCATATTTACTTCTGTAGATATTTACACCCAGACACCAAACAAACACAAATTGAACGGTCGTCACATAAGTAGAGTTTGTGCAGTAGGATGGATCACTAGCCATTGCGGGACCGGGTCATTACACGTTATTATACGTTTAGTTAATATCCAACTAGTTGAATTGAAAAAGTTACACCAGCTTTCAGTTTTGTAAGTTCCCTAACCAAGCAATTATTTCAGCCTTTCAAGTGGAGGGCTCTGATATATAGAATGTCTTTACCTGTCAAAAAATAGGCTCCGATAATTAAAATATATGTTGACTTACCAGTAGACTCATACTCGTTCTGCCGCAGAGCCCAAGCTACTGGTTCGTATGTGGAACTGTTAGCTCTAAAGACAGTCCAATGGTCACCAGGCAGAGCGCCCCAAGCCGTCTCGCCCGCCCTGGCTAGCCGCAATACCGGCGACGCAGTGTTCAATGTCGCGTCCTGAACAAAATTATTAATGTAATTAACCTACATTCTGTCCCACTGCTAGGCAAAGACAAATCAAGGCAGCGTCTTATTGGACCGAGCTCTTAACAAAATTAGAAATATTATAATTCCGACGCCTAATAAAACATCGCAAGGGACTTTAAAAAATGAATAACTTTGAATGGTATTAACCATTGCTTCAAACATAAAATGGATTATTACTAAGAACTCATTGTAAAATTCAACATCGTAGATGGATTCTGGAGTAAAGCGAACGCTGATAATGACCACTTTGGAGACTAGTAAATATTCCGAAACATTAGCCTTTCTCAACTGAGACCATTAGCAATAATTACCCAGTTCATTATTAGCATTAGGAAGAGGGTTTGGAATTGCCGCAGAAATTGGAAGATCGTTTTATGTGGAAAGTTTCCGATACTTGCCTTGAGTCTGAGATTTGTGTGCATGAAGAGTGGGAACCCTTTGAGTTGTGCCCCTACGAGGGTTTCCTCGCCGGGGGTGGCGAAGGCGACGACGCCGACGGAGTACTCCCGGCAGTACTTGTCGAGGAGTTCGCGGTTCCACTTGTCCATGTTGGCGTATTTGGACAGCGACTCGAACACGATGACGCCGTAGCGACCCTTGTCCAAAGTGGTGAGGACGGGCAGACTCTTGCCCGCAACTTCCACCTTGTACCTGATAGAACAGATAAAGTTGATGTGTGAAATTAGCTCATCAACAAAACTTTTGTTACTAATATAGGTGATACCCACTTAAGGTAGGACCCATAAATAAACAATTCTCGTAAAATTCATGAGAAGCAGTAATCGTTAGCATTAAGAAATTAGTAATAAAAGTTTAATCTGGAATTTCTAAACACATTAATAAAACAAATAGCCTCATCAAGAATATCAACATCAATTCTATATCTTTTACTATACTAATAAAACGTTCCAATAAATTAAACATAAATTACCCATGTAGAAAGAGCTTTAGTCTATCAATGCATAGAATTTCATATTAATGAGTAGTCATCTAGTTTGTGTGAGAGACTTGATTCATAGCTTATTAAATTACACACTATAAACCATTACGTATGACATACAAGAGCTCCAATTCCAAAATATTGGGCCCGAACCATAATTATAAATTACAGGGATTATAATTAATAGGTAGTAATGCGAGGTGAGTCGGAGTTCAGTAGGTGACTTCAAATTAACAATATCTATACCGTGATACGAGTAGTAAAGAAGCACATAGTCATATAAACTATTACATAGACAGTACCCGAGTAAAGTTTGACCGAAAAAACCATAGGTAGGTTTTTCCAGGAAATTAGAACCTGTCATTATATTTGTTTCATTATTATGTTATTTGACCGCGGTTTAAATTAACCGCACATTAATTGCAACGGAAATTACTTCGAAAAGATCCAAAATTTATTTTAATTTCAGGAACTCACATTATCAATTATTACTGTGTGATTAAAACAATATCAAAATATTTACTTTAATGAGAAATGATATTCTACAGTCCTGTATTACTAATTTAATCCGACAGGGCTCTTCAGCAAACAAATTAGATTCTATAACGTACAATTAAAGCAGAAATATGAAATTTCCCGAATTCGTGAGAATTTTAACGGTGGTTTGCGAGCAGGTATTAAATACTAAATAGTAGCAATGTTTCTGCTTCCGCATATTTTACTTCGTTATAAATAGAGAGAGAAATAGGACAGCCGACATGTGAAGATATTATTATGCGTGCCGTATCAGCCCCTCTTATCTCGGTGAATAAACATGATGTGAATAGTTACAGCGATAATAAATATTCAAATCTGTTCTACTCGCAAATTATTTCTCTTCATTAATTTAATGGCGTTGAATATGAATTAGGCACGTGTATTTCATTAGGAGTAACACCTAAACAGTAGGTAGATATTTGACCTATTCCCCAACATAACAATTCGATTTTTGGAACTATTTAAGACATGTCAAGCCCAAAAAAAGTGTTATTCTTTCCCTGTGAGTTGAAATTATTTTTCATTGTTATCAAAGGTTTTAAACTTTCTATTCAGCTTAGAAGTCGTAAAGGAAGCGACGTTGAAATTCAAAGCAATAACCTTAACCAAATAGTAATCAAGGCAATGATGGTCGACCCTTGTCATAAAACTGTACAATTTAAATAGCATCCACGGCCTCCCTTTTCAAACAGAGAACAAGCGGTGGAAGTTGATTGGCAATATAGAAAATTGAACTGTCCAAACATTTCCCTTTTCGGATACTTTCCAATTTTCAATCCGTTTACTAAAGCCAACAAATTCTACAGGTCTTTGAGTTTGGTGCCGACACTGCCGACTTTATGAGAGGAGCGAAATATGTTTCGATATGTGAACGTCAGTGTTGCCAGTCGCACCGTTGTACATGACATTACTGTTTTTCGTTTTACTGTTTATGCATGCGGGATTCGAATTTTAATATAATTTAATCAACTGTAAAGCACAGAGCATTTTTAAGCATATTGCGCGATGTGGTTAACCTCTGCCTCAGAAATATGCCCCATTTTCTTTTTCTGGATTATTACCTACGATTAGTTTACAACTAAATGTAAGCTTTTTAACACAGTAGTTTTTCAATTACCATTTGCCTGTTATCTGCTGTTTCTTCAAAATTGATTCGTAACTTTCCATTAACTAAGGTTGGCAACACTAGTGAACGTACAACGTACAGAAGTATTGGCGACCTCTCATTTTGCGCCAGTTAAGGTACGTTTCAATTTGGCAACCTGAGAGTGCTACATAGGTAGGTTAGGCGAGCGGCAACTTGCAAATAGCATTTACCTACTGCACCGGCGCCCGGTGCGCCTCTAACTGGCACTCGTTGGCAACTTTGTGTAGCTGGCATATTGGTCCTCTGCAATGGGGCCGCCTACTGATAACGATCGAGTTGCCAGCCAACGTTGAACTCTTGTAATTTGTTTGTGTATAAGAGTTATAATAAGAGTGTGCCGAGGTTTTTTTTTTGACTGAGCATTTTGAACCATGTGCGAAATACGTTTACAAAATAGCTTTAGATGAAAAGTAAGGTATTTACACCATACGGGAAGTTGTTGTGTTTGTCTTACGACTTTATAAATGTCTTGCAAGGTCAGCAACGTGGGAGCGATGCCTCTAGTGTTACAAGAGTGTCATCGAGCGGTCCTCGCTTGCTTGCTGTCGTTTGTATTCAAAAAGGCGAGGACGTGAGCGACGGCGACTATTTAGCTGGCGCTAACATGTTTTTAATTGCCTTAATTAGTGTCCTGCTATAAAACGGGAGAGCGCTCGGTTTAAATTAGAGCGCACGGAACGGCCTACTTTAACCGTGAACCGAATGCGGCGGGGGCTAATTCGTGATAAGGGAGCGCGAGAGAGTTCAATGAAGGCGCAATGTCAGAGTTCGTGGCGCCTCAGGCTTGCCCATTTGCAGATAACGCTTATCGTTGATTCTGCTTTGACTATGCTACAACATTCATTGTACCAGTTTCTAATTTTCTATTAGGGTATGGGGAAAAAGGAAATGCATTTGGATTTCCTGATAATCAAATTAGGTGGGTACATGCTATGGAGAGCTAAGCTTAAGCTTTTGCTACGTGATCGAATCAGAAATGAAGAAAAATGCCCGTTCGGGATAAAATGTACTGGAGCGTAAAGACGTTTACGAAGGTGAACGGAGGATCTGATAAAGGTCGCAGGATTCTGGTGAATGCAGATCGCCTACGACCTGGCACATGGGAAATCTATGGGAAAGGCATTCACCAGTGGAGGCTCTATGGCTGCCAATGATGATGGATAAAGTAACTAGAAAAATACAATAGTAAATAACAGTAAGGACTAAGCGTCGACGCCACTTAACTATGTAAGCTAGTATCTACACAAGGACGTGTACGTGCACAGCTTATGCAATTATAGAGGCGCTATGAGTCACCGCTTATGTAAGTACCTCAGCGTACTTCGAATAGTTAAAGTTCCTGAGATTCGCGTAGATTAAGTGAACATCAGTACGGTACTGTCATCAGAAAATTAATGGAGCAGTTCGCAGGAATTCCGCCCTAGTCAGTGCCTCGGGCGGCGTTCCGGTTCATTAGGTGTGTTCGATTGAATTGCCTTTTGGATGAGTATTCTTGGAAACTAACTTTCCATTTACGCATTTAATGCATAATTATGGTGGTTTCCATTACAATAGTTTATTTGTTGTTTAACGTATTATAATTATGATGAGCGAACTCAATTCAATGAGGGAATTTTATAAATTGTATTTATGATCACAGAATTGAATTTATGTTTCCAAAAGTTCGTGCAAAAAGTAGTAAAAAATAACATTGAATAGTGTGCGTCTCACATCATAGATCAGTTTCGACTGCTGCGGCTGAAATTCAGTTTGTATCTGTTCTGGGTCTAAGTGTATTATCAAGAGATAGATTGGCGCGTATTTAGCACAAAAAGGTATGTCATAGCTATGAGCAGATCGCAATGGTTACTCCATACAACTATAAAGTTAATACTACTAAGTTAAAGTGAGCTAATGGGAGCTGTAAGTAAACGTGTTACCAAAGTTGGCAGCACACTAGCGCCACGGAAGGTGAGCGGCTGTAATGGCTATGCTGACTTACTACGCAAAGGTGTAAAGAGTGACAAAACTAAGAATACACTTACTGGGTCTCATTTCGAACTCGTATCATAAATGTCAATCCTTTCATTTTAAGTAGGTACCTTATTTTTATTTTTGAGATTGAATGGGACGGCCAATTCATTTTAATCAACGAGCTAAGAGCTACTTACGGCTCTAGAACCACATACAATACAGATTGGAGGAGCTAGTCAGACTTGTACTCAAGAGGGTGAAGAAGAGCGCTCGACTTAGAAGAGTGGGGATCATCTTCGAGCTGCTTCTTCTGATACTCAAAATGCTTTCATAATATTTCCTGCATTCAGGGATCGGTCGCAGTAAATCACATCCATGACTTTTGATATCATGACAGGTGTAACGAAGAAAAATTGTGCGTAAGATCCATTGATAGGATAACCGATGATTGATGCGTAAATAAAAAGACCTTTGGAAATGATCAAATAATGTAGGTATGGTGTAATAAGTACAGGTGGTTTTGTAAGTATTCTATTTATTTAGATCCCGTTAAAATCCTAGGCCGTACCATTAATGTTAGGTATCTAAATTAGTTTTGGAACAAAATACTAGATAACACTGATTGCAATATAGAAACTAGGAAAATTTTAGTCTGGGCCAATGAGGGGCAGTTAAAGGGATGACACCTTTTATTTATTTAAATAGAAAGATCAGGCCATTTGAAGGGACGCAGAGATATCGTAGGCTCTTCTAATAGCTGAACCGTTTCTCACCTACCTTATCCTAATGGGATTATTTAAATGTTAAACCTACATTTGCACGAGGACTTTTCGGTTATAAAACATATTTTTGAAATAACTAAGGATTTCTTTAGGAGGAAACGTTTTGTCTAATTACTTATTTAGACCTAATAACATAACCCTTCAACACGCGATCATGAATGTTCACGCCTCTTATTTATAAAAGTCTTATAAAACGATCATTTAAGTAATGCTGGTTTGACACTTTCATTTTATTTTTATATTCTATATTGGTGTTGGACAAAACTTTCCACCATTTAAGTGAATTGAAACGCAAACAACATGAAACACAAATAAAAATGGACATAGTTTATATTTCACAAACACACTGGTGTAGCAAACATCAATATTTTCGTTTCCATCGAAATCAAACACACCATACTGTGAAGGTGACATGCTAAAATCACCTAAAAGGTGGAATAATGTTTGGAGAGCAACGTACAGGCTATCGAGCGTAACGAACTGCATTGACGTGGGATGAAGGGTCTATCGGAGGGTAGCAAAAGGGCATCGGCCAACGGAATATCCATTAGTGCTCTATTAAAAAAGCGATTTTCTCTCTTGTGCCACTATAAAGCCGAGTTTACGACAGGCGGGAGCAATAAACGGCGCCAGCGTTTACATCACAAAAGGGTCAAGTGGAGGTAACAATCAAACTCAAAACAAACTAGAACACGTATGAGCGTGAGGAAATGTCGCTCGGCTACTGCCATGTTTTCCGGCGCGAGTTCTCTTCGAGTTTGTAACGAGTTTGACGAGAATGTTTTTAGTCTGTGCCAACTTGTCATATTTAGCGGATTTTGTGATGGAGGAAAGGGGGGTGGACACGGGTGAGGACGTCTCTTTGAAAACTACATCCAACATTTCCAACTTGTATCCTCTTGGGAGTCGTACTTTCATACATAATAAGAACAGTACCACTTGGAAAACAGATTACATTTATTAAATCTCAAATAGTGTGGTTTCTATGCGTTGTTAATGCTTAGGTAAACCATGAATGTATTCATCTAAAATTCATAATTAATTTCAAGATTTGCTCATATTTCAAAATAACTAGACGTTGTATTTAGGCAGCTGTGAACTCAATTATTGTTCATTAGAATAATTAAATTTTCCTAATACAATTCGTCAAGCCACAATACCTACCGCTCTCAGCATAACGAATTACGGCAAGCAACGGTTTGAAGCCATATTGCCGGTAAACTAAAACAGGCGAACCGGCATTTGGGGTATGAAACTTGGCATGCTCTTACGTGCTTTTCGCGAGATTAAAGGAAACTGTGTCAAAATGACTTAATGTAAAGTAATTAAGCCGTTTTGATACACACTAGTATTCATGGAGAGTAGAGGAGGAGTGGAGATAGGGGCGGGATGCCACGCGGCGTTCTAATGGCACTACTAACTAACTGTTGCCACAACGACTTGCCGTCGAATGCACGCTTCGAGTTACTGCTTCCAGGTGAAAAGTTACTCTTTTGAGGAAGTCCTGTTTCGATAAGTATTTCCAGCTTATTTACAAAACTCTAAGGGACATGAGTTTAAGCAGTGTTATCTACTCATATGTTTGAAATATAGTCGGATTTGTTTGTAACTCCTCTAAATAGATAACTGGTGGACCGATTGTCAATTTTGTTAGTTGACAAAATTTTGACATTTATTGAACTGTCACAGTCCAATAGCATCTGGCAGAACGTCGTTTGTCGAGAAAGCTAATAAGTAATTGAAAAGCATTGACCTCCAACTTCGATGTAAAAGTAGGTGAGTATAGAAAGACCTTAGAGACTTCGGAATAAATTATGAAGTAGGAGGTGAATTTTTCACAACCTTTTAGTAGGTACCTAATAATCCAGATGAAGCTGACGATAAGCACAGCACCGGTTTTAGTCACCAAGAAGCCAGACCCGCACTAAAGGTCGCCATATGCCCTACAACGACCCATTCATTTTAACCGCTTCGATTCACCTGAAAGAGTGTTCTATATTTTGTTCATTTAGATTTTAGCCTTATACTTTTACGTTAGTAGCAGACGTTTAGATTATATTTGAAGAATAACATTGTTACTAAAATCACCGCCACTTTGAAAATGTAGAAGTAGTTTATAACGAAGAAAATTTGTGAAAAGTGGTAATTAAAAGATCAATAATGGTTATACTAGGGAAATGCTGCCACAGAATAGTCACAGCATAACAGGCTAGTTACTTAAAGTATTTAAATAACATAGGAAAACCAGAGACCAGAACATTGTGTGTGATGTTGTCTCATATTTATTGAACATACTCTAATAAGTATTCCATTAGTGAACCGACTCTACCAAATTACTTCGTAATAAAGACAGCAAGTACGATTCTTATCACTCCTACGCCATACGACGGTTAGGTTTTAGGTACAATTACCTTGAGTAAGTCTCATATTTATCAAATTAGTTTTGGCAACACTAGTTCGAAGGCGGTCGCCACCCCGCCCCCGCCCCTCGCGCCGCGTCTGTCACTTTACACCTTGCTTTATATTTAATTAAGTTTCCATTACCGCCGCTGTAAAAGCTGATGGTTGTTATTAAATTATCTGCTAATTAAGCCACATTGCATTCCGAGGTCGGGTTAACGTTATCAAGCAGTAATACGACCTGAGTCAACTATGAACTTAAGAATAATTAGAAATACCGAAGTACTTTGTGTTAGTGTTATTTGCTGGAGTGCTTGTGTGTGAGAACTCAGGAAGGTGTTATTTAGGTAATTTAACATAACTTTTTTTATTCAATTTACCTATGTTACGTCAAGATCCTCTGACCCAAATTAAGCAAAGCATAATTGATGCTCGAATAGATAACAATTTTCAGTAAGAACAAACTTTCTGGTAAGAAAAAAATAAATCTTGAAAAAAACAGAAACTACTAACTTACCAGAAAACCTTAGCAAAGTAAAATTGCAACAGAATTTGCATTACTCAAAAGATTAATAAAACGTTTCAAGTATTCAAATGACATTGTGGCATACAACATAAACAAAACTACGTGTACGAGTACTTAACGCAAATTCTATGCAGAAGTAGGTAGTAGTAGGTAAACTGAAATAAATAATGTAAAGCTAACACTCTCTCTTTGTGGATATGCCAGTGTTTATCTCGCCGAGTAAGAACTAAGAACTTAGTCTGGTTTTAGCGGAAAGCTAACTAGTAACTTAGTCTAGCTAACATAATTTCTTAGCTTATGAAGAAAAACAGCTAAGTGCGAATCTCAGTCTGGCTGTCTGAACGCAAAATGGAGCCACGAGCAAAAGCTATTATCTAATTAACCAAAATAATAAAGAAAACTTCTAAAATTAAATGCAAGGCTTCCAGGAGTTTCTTATTAATGGACTTCTTTTGCGAATTTCTTGAGGTTGTTTTCTTATGCGTTTAGAAAAATTCATAGTGGCTTTGTATGTTCAGTCTGAGGCCACTAAGAGGCGCACACTAAAGACAGAACCATTTGACGGTAGGTACAGACGCTTTTGGAGTTATATGACCCATTACAGTAGCGACCTCTTGTGACATGTTTTTTTCGTAGTGTCATCATGCTTTCTTTGCACGTTTGTAACCGAGTAGGTTCTCACCTACGTTCTCGTAATATCTTGTAACTACCTATTGAGTCCACGAAACAACGAGCCTCTTAGCTCA
The DNA here is from genome assembly GCA_950022985.1 of Udea ferrugalis. Lineage (NCBI taxonomy): Eukaryota > Metazoa > Arthropoda > Insecta > Lepidoptera > Crambidae > Udea > Udea ferrugalis. The sequence goes on from OX465521.1 coordinate 6,406,667, forward strand.
GCGGCGCAGGCGCTAGTTTTAAATCATGTTCTTACTTGGTGGTCGTGAGTTCGGATCTAGGCCAGGACACGTTTTTTCCGTCATACTTGCCACGAGTTAATAATAATGATTATAAAAAATCTTTATTTATTATTTGTGTTTAGATCTCTACATACATTATGGTTATAGACCAAATTAGTTGTTTCACTATTCATGTCATTCAGTCATATTAAGTAAGATAGAAGAAAATATTGTGTCCACGAAATGATTCGATATAACACGTCTTCCGGATTACGAGACAATTTAAGACTGGCTCCCGTGCCGTAGAGCTAATCGTCTCGGTAAGAAGTGGACGAATTAGGTAACTATTTATGTCGTCCACAACACAAGGCTCTGCCAGTCTCAAATTATGTCGTATCTAGAGGTCGGTAAGTAATTCCTTACTCAATACGGGAACGTAAGTATGAACCTACACGGCTATACACGTACAAGGAAAGCATGATGGAACTACAAAAAAATCATTAAACTAAATATCGCCATTGAGATAGGTTATTTAAGCGCAGAGGCGTCTGTACTATGGTCAGTCGAATACACTGCAAATGTTCGGTTTGCGTTGTGAACACTGGTCAACAATCTGGCCGGTCGTCGAAATTAGCCCGAAAGCTGAGCCGCAGATCCATTGTGACCCTCGCATTGAATGAATATGGTATGGTGGTAGATTGAGCAAGCCTGCAGTAGCGCCGACTGATTATACGACATGTCTGTGCGTTCATCTATTACGGTTCCTAGAAACTTGAAATCTGGTCTAAACCAGAAACCTCACAGGATTTCTTACATGATGTACCTAAATAAGCAATAAGAAAGGATTTTTGAAAATTCAACCCCTGAGTGTGAAAAAGGGGATGAAGTCTACGCAGACGATGTCACGGCTAGTCTATCTAGATATATGGAGGCAGTCGGACTGTAGATGGATAGCTTTTTTAACTGTGTGATAGGCGCATTAAGTCGGGGTTTGCGCGTGATATGATAGCAAATAAAAAGCCGATACAACTATCGGCCAACCAAACGTCTTTAGTCTGCGCGGGATCTAGCTGTCAACTGGTAGGAACGAGAATAATAGAGCCAAGTTGTTTGCTAAGTAAGGAGGTAAGCCACTAGTTAGCTAAGAGGGTTGCAGTCGCGACTAAGATCTTTAATGGTTATGCCGGGGAAAAGGACACTAAGTATTTGTATTAATGCGGAGTTACTGAAAGTATACATTCAATGGCTCAAAACCTGAGAACAATACTACAGATTTACCTTATAAAAAACAAGACAACCGGCGCAATAAGATCCTGCCCGTGCTTTGATGATTGCGGACATTCATATTCCTCGTTTTTTCTAGGTTTGAATTCAAACTTTGAATGCGTCGATTTCATATTAGTCCTGAGTTCTATTACTTAATTTGGTGTGACTAAATTTTGATATAAGCCGTTTGTAAGTCAGTCTTTGATATCTGAATAGTGGAAAGTACCATGAGAAGCCCACACAGAATTAGCAAGCAAAGGTCTGAAATACGTTTTAGCAGAAGCTACGTAACAAATTACAAAACAAGAGACGAGTGTTATAGTGTAACTTAAGTAGATGTGAGGTCTGCGCGCACAGAGGCTACAAGTCTACAACCACTACGTGTGTATACGATAATTTATATGAAAAAGAGAAGTTTAATCCACACGGACCATATTCAATCGTTTTCATAAGGATTTCACCAGATTGAACCGTGTTGGCAATGCAGACCCCTTCGCGACCACCAGTGGCACCATGAACGCTGCATCAGGCCACTTCACAAACACAACATTCAACGCACAATGAAGGCTGCAGCGAAACTATTCGTATGTAACAACTTTTTGTCGCTGCGATGTCGTGTGGTTGTAAAAGGGTACGTGTTGTTAAAATCTGTCAATAAACTAAGATAAGATGACAAATAGTTACCTAAGTTTCGCAGTACAAAACAAATCGCAATGAGCCGAGTAAAGTATGAGTTTTCGAGAAAAACTTTGCTAACACGCAGATTTTGGAAGCAGTTTCCCTAAGCTTCTTATACAGGAAAATGTCATAATAGCTCACACATAATATCTTTCCCAGAAATGTAGGTGTAATAAAACAACAACTATAAATAAGTTTCACCACAAATTACAAAACAACGAGACAACTGTCGCAATGTTTCTCACGCATAAGGTGGTAAGCTAATTTCTTAGGCGTGTGTTCGCCTAAAACTATAAACGCGGAGCACGGAGACACGAGATATATCTCATGCAGGCCGTTTATACCACTTACGGGACCGCCCTGCCCTCTTCAAGAAAAGAGTGAACAGCCATTTTTTTAGGCCGGCATGTACCAACATAGACCGCATCATCACTTAAGATCAGGTGAGATTGTGGTCAAATGCGCGCCTACTTAATCATAAAAAAAAGCAGTTTCCCTAAGCTTCTATACAGGAAAATGTCATAATAGCTCACACATAATATCTTTCCCAGAAATGTAGGTGTAATAAAACAACAACTATAAATAAGTTTCGCCACAAATTACAAAACAACGAGACAACTGTCGCAATGTATCTCACGCATAAGGTGGTAAGCTAATTTCTTAGGCGTGTGTTCGCCTAAAACTATAAACGCGGAGCACGGAGACACGAGATATATCTCATGCAGGCCGTTTATACCACTTACGGGACCGCCCTGCCCTCTGCGCCGTTTCGCAAATTAACACCAATCACCGAGTTAACCAACTGCTTTATGAATGTTTGGGAAGAGGATGTGCTGTTTAAAGGAAGCATTTTGTTACATGTAAATTACGGGCCGTTTTAGTCAAATATTTAACGATTTGTTGCTGAGACGACTGCTACTTAAGGCTGTGTTTTTATTCTTGATGGAAGGATGGCAAAAGCGTATTTATATCATCAGCATCATCAGCAGCCATACGACGTCTACTGCTGAACATAGGCCTTCCCCATAGAGCGGCCAGTTGTAGGCGGCCTGCGATCTTAATGAGGTCATCTGTCCACCTTACGGGTGGGCGTCGCACGCTGCGCTTGGCCTCGAATGGTCTCCATTCGAGGACTTTCTGGCCCCAACGACCATCAGTCTTTCAAGCTATATGCCCACTGCCACTTCAACCTGCTAACACGCTGGGCTACGTCGTACCTATATGCATCGTCTAAAAGCGAAATTGTGAATTTGCGCTTTAAGTAGAATGATAGGATGCCATCGTATTCTTATTCAAAAAAGTTCGACGTTCGGCAAACTCAGATAATGTTAGGTATATTTTTCTTTACGTTATTTTCGTTCACGAACGGCCAATACAAAACCCAAACAAACAACACCGTTAAAAAAGTTAAAAAGCTAGAAAAAGCATTTTAGCAAAAAAGTTACGGAGAAAACTAATTCCGTGACTCGTCAAACATTTCATCAACAAGCTTCGGTTCGCGTAGTTCAGCGGGTTCGAGAGGAAACCGATTTTTAACCCGCCGACGACGGAGCAAAAAGTGCGACGTGGGAGGGGGACAGACGGCAACGGGACAGATATACAGGCGGCGCAGTAAATTATGACTGGGACGAACAAGAAAAAGTAAGTTTTGTTTCCAGAAAAACTGGATTGGAGGGCTGCACGCGTGAGTGGCATATTCGGGTCTGCCCAGTTTGGGGTCAGATCGATACGTGGAATGTGGAAAAGCTCGGACAGATAATATGTCTCTATATCTACAGTTTTTGCATGATCGCGATTAGTTTATGTATTCTAATACGTAGGCCCTAAATGATAAGGTAAGATTTTGGTCTCCTCCATCGCACTCAAGTTCATCATGATGATAACAGAGTATATTTTTGAGCTAACTTCACTCACACTTTTAAAATGTTGTAGATGGGACGTTTAGTAGAATACCTAGAATACAATAGTATTGGCAACCTATCAATCATAATATTACAATAGAGCTGCGAGATTAAAAATCTGTATTGGAGAGCGATTATGTAGAAATGTTATCACCATCATGATACAATAAGTAATGTGTAAAAAACAGAGCATTATAAGTAATTCCTCTACGAGTACATCAAAGCAGAACTCTCATTAAAATAACGCCTTTCCCGCAAGTCTGAACTAAGTAATTCCTGATATTTAACACACCAGCACCAGCATCCGTTTACTTTAAGAAGTTACGTGTTCTTGTTTGCGTTGCCGCTTACGCGATTACTTGCGACTTCGTCCCGGCAACATACGGGACACCTTGTATAATCCCGCACATAAACACCGCCCTCCATCTTCGGGAGCGGCCGGCGGTACATCAATTCGTCCGCATATTAGCTGTCAACAGGCGCGACCGATCGTCGCGCTCCACGCGAGGAAAACAAACAACTCTGTAATAGTCACCAACGAAAGCCTTGAGTAAATATCTAGGCGGGTCTTTTAAAAGCTCGCCCTTTTCACAAAGTTGAGAGGAGTTTAAAAACTCATATTTTCAGTGGTTTTGTTTAGCACTCAAATGGTTAATTTCTTTGCTGTTTAGGTAGGCACTACTTCTTCTTTTCATATTTTAGGATTATCTTCTTGTTTTATTGGTGCTGACTTTTATTCCGTCATTAATAAAAACCTTTAACAAACTTTTGTTACTGTTATTATTTTAGTACTGCTAAGTTTCGCAAATACACGTGATGAAGAAGACTATGATTAAAAGTAAATAAAGTGGGTTTTTTCCTGTATAAATAGGTGTATTTGAACTTTAACCCACGCAAATAGAGTAAATCGGGACAGCAAGTTGGGGACCTCATAAAACTGATAACAGGTTGCCAAAACTGTTACAATAAAAACGGACCACGCTTTTTAAAGCAGTTAAAAGACATGCACCAAAAAGCGAGACAGTGTGTCCATTATCTTAGCTTGAAAGTTTTAGAAACGTTACATATGATTAATACCTACTTATAAGCATGAAAATGGACATTAATTTGTCAATTTTTTTGGGCTTGAAATGTACATGGGCCACTGATCAAGCGTAACGAAACAGTCAGAAAGTAATCTTAAAAGTATTATTATAAGGTGTCAAACTGTGTGTCCGTATACATTAGACCAGTTTAATGATATCTCCTATTATAATGACTTTTATGAGTAAATGTTAATCCTCGTATGATGCCTTGTTTGGCACATTATTTTATTACATAAAGGGGTCAACACATAGCACGTTTACTGACAGAATGGGCGCACTCGGCTGAAGGGTACTTAACTCAATAATGGTTTGGTTGCGCGGTCAGTCTTTATCCCGTCAAATTAGTTCTGTGAGGTTACTCATTTATTACACAGTAACTCATTAATGTAACATACAACGTCATTAATTAATATAACAATGCAAGTTACATACTAACAACCTAGATTTTCGTGTCAACTTCGTGTCGATTGGACAGCCCACAATAATTGAATTTGTATAGATACCAAACAAAATAAATATGAAAAAGGGAGGGAAAACGAAGTATACCGACAGTAAACGACGTTGAGTTGAAGCGGATTCTTTTGTTTAGTCGTAAGAAGAGGATATAACGTTATTATAATATACTCTGAAACTATTAAGGGAACAACAGAAATGCCACGTCTATTGTCTAGTCAATCGATACGATTAATTTAGTAACAAATCGACGAGCTGCGCTCAGTATACCTACTAGTATCAGTGTACTACGGACTAGTTTCGAACATTATGTTAGGCTGTTATTTTTATTTAGGACATCCCCCAAGTGGAATAAACGATTAGTATTTTCTCTGGTTTTTTTATTCTCATTTTTGAAGTTTTAACAAAGATTGAAAACATCCACTAGGTTATTCTCTAGTCTCAGATTTCAGTTCGCTGCAGACAACATAACTTACAGGAATATTGTCATTATAGGTTTTGGATTGCTGCGGTATCTATAGTACGATTCAGACTTAACTCGGAAGTTAGCTGCGAACGCAGAGTGCGCAAGATTGACCTCACCTCGCAACCCGCTGACACCTTAATTTGTGTTCTGCGCATCGACTCGTGCGATGTTCACAGCGGCCATTAAGTTAGAATCGTATTATACATGGGTATGAGGCCCAGACTCCACCAGAGCTGAGCGGAGATGTGCGGCGTCGAGCTGTGTTTTCAACAACTAATGGAATTGCGTTATTCACACATGGAGATGTGGAGATGTGATTCTATTGGTTGTTGAAAACACAGCTCGACGCCGCACATCTCAGCTCTGGTTGAGTCTGGGCCTGGGAAAGATATTACTATGCGGTTAAAGTGACGACAGTAACGTCCAAGTATGACTTACCGTATACGGTTGGCGACAAGGAGTTCGGCAATGTCCCGTCCGAGTCGCGAGTAGGCAGATTCGACGATCACGAGCACCTTCGCATCGATGCGCAGGCGCGCGTCGGAGCGGTGGTCCCGCGCTGCCTGCTGTTGGGACGCCAGCAGCGAGCATTGGGACAGCGGCCGCGGGACGCGATCGCGCCACACCAGGCTATAACAAAAAAAAATAAGACTATGTATCAGCCGTGTATCGAGCGGAATAAATCGTAAATAATAGAAAGGTGAGGCAAAGAAAACGCCTCCGTTCATAAGTCTGAGAGACATTCCAAAGTGGTTGAAATATCAAAGTTTCAGGTTTTTGCTGAACTAATAGTCTTAGGGCACTCACGTTTAGTTGTAATTTGCGTCAAAAAGTAGGCATATGTTAAGAGACTCAGTCAAATAAAAATGTAGTTGTCTTGACTTATACAGACTTGAAGAAGGACAGCTGCCGTAGCTTTTCAAGTTGGCCCCCTGTGTCAAAGAATCACGATACTTCTGATAAGCATATTTTTAATAACAGGTATGCAAAAAAAATGCTGAATCAATCATGCACCGTTCCGTCATTTGCAAGAACATCCAATCGACAAGTTTTATTTTCCACAAAGACAACTTTCGAGACGATTTCGTTACGAAAAACTTAACGAAACGCTCTGTTTACGACACTTCTGATGTTTTCCGAAGTTTTTACGTACGTTTAACCACCGTTATCCTGCGTGGTGAAATTGGTACTTTTTCCAATTTATTTTTCTGCGTATTTAAATGGTAATTCTCAAAGAAAGAATGAACAAAGAACGCAAATTCTCAGACAAGAGGTCTCAATTTAATCGAAAAGAAAATTTACCGTATAAATCATTAGGGTTTAGTAACAACGACAAAACAAGCCTTTGTGGTTTTGCTTCCATTGTTTATATCGATATTTATACACCCATTTATTATGGTCTAACAAGCTCCGGGTATATTTAAGCTAGAAACAATAACATAAATTGAGTAAAAACACATTAAGTGCTTAAAATAGGTACTTCATCAATTGGGCTATTTGAGCTATATTACAATATCAAAGTGAGACTTTATTTCGAAAATACAAGGAGTGGTAATTAAATTTAAATGCAAATTGACTACCACGCAATATACCGCGGTGAAATTCAGAAGAAAATCAATCAAAGACTGCCAAAGTTAAGGTTGCGTTCCAAGTTGGAGCCACATCAAAGCGCCATTAGCGTTTATCTCTAAAGCACAAAATAAATAAAGGTGGAATTTGTGAAAATATTTATCCGTAGGCAGCTGGGTCCCGCGAGCCGGCTTGCGGCCTCTTTGCTTTAATGAAAACCACGCCTCAACCAACAGATTGGAAACTCAAATGAAAAGAACAAGCTTAAACTGTTTCCGTTTGGCGACCTAACATGACGGTTAAATACTAAAATGTTGAATCCAATTAATCCATTCAATTTGTCGTATCTTAGGATTCTTAGGCACTCTGCAGTTGCAAGCAGCTTGGCTCGGAATAGTACCTTTAGTTTTTACTTGAATTTGGAAAAAAAGGTTTACAGTCAATGTGTTGCCTAACAAATACTGTCAGGCATGTATTGACAACCTTTATCCTCAGACATTATTTTGATTTCGGAATGTTTCTCACAATAGTTTACATACGCAACAACGATTAAGTGTAAATGACCATAAACAATATGCGTCTAACTAAATCAACGAGTGCTAGGCGCGTTCAAGAAGCAGTTTCCATTAATTAGCCTGAACACAAGTTTTGCTATAAATTCAACTGAATCGGTGAAACTTGCCGCCTCTTGCCGCTCATCCCACCAGTGTAATTTTAAGCCGATAAAATAAAATATTATCGCCCTGCCCCACGACACCCACCCTAATTACATGAAATCACGTTATAAATTACTCTAAAATATTCGCCTCTCGTCCTAATTTAGCTATGAAAAGCTGCCAAACAAAGAGCGGCGAGGACGGGACAAAGTTTAACGCCTTTAATTCTTCTGTAAGGAAATTAAACGAATGAACTGCTAATTTCATGCACAACATAATCTCCTACTACAATACAAAACAATGCTAGAATATTTCGGCACTTAAAACCAAGCGAACGAAAATACTTATAAAAGTTGGAGGGCACTCTACAAGAATGTTTTCTCTGAGTCACACAAAGTGAGATAAGAATGAGTATGCAAACATTTTACGACACTCCATGTGTGTATACGCGAATGCAGTTAACTGTGTTCTCAAAAGTTTGCTCTAGTATGTCTCCAAAGCGGTATTTTGTCAGATAAATACTTTTCAAAAAGTTCGACGTTAGCTGTTTAATGTAAATGTTTCCGCATGACAATACTTGAATAGCGAAAAGTTTACAAAACACGTAGATAATATAAATATAATTTGTCAGATCAATAGAAAACCTGACAAAATATTTATTCGAGCGGTCATATTGCATGCTGACGACCGAATGTACTATCATTTATCATTGCGCCGAGCGGGACTATTGTTATGAATCAAACATGCAACAATGACGCAGCAATCATGTTACAAAATTATCGTAATAGTACTCTGCTAAATGGAAAGTGCTTGGGAGTTTATGATTTACTCTTGCTAAGGTGTGTTGGATTTCACGATGAAAAGCGATAGCTGAATTAGGTGGAGAGGATAATAGAAGTGAGTGTGCAATCTCGTGCTCAGCCCCCGACGCGCGACGTCGATCGCGCATGTTCGGCCAGACTGCCTGCATTATTAACGAAGTACCGACTGAATACCGGAATAAGCAAGCCCGTACTCTCGACTTGCCCCATTTATGAGAACCTTCAATTTTCTATTTCAGTTCAGCATTACGTAAGTTTCTACTGGCGATTGTTATTTAAATACCACATTTACTTAGTGGAGACGCCAACTATACAGCAGAATCCGTCCGTGAATGAAAAATAACATATGGAAAAGCTTTTTGAGTTTTCATTTTAACATAATCCTTAAGCGATGTAGTCGTTAGAGTTCTTTGGATGTTGCAGATGATGTTTTTAAAATTTTAGATCAGCGTTGGTCGACATGAGATTCTCAACTTTAATATTGCTATTTCGCACTTTTATCAGTATCATGATATTGTTTCGCTTATAAAGCTTTTGGCTTGTCTCACCGCATAAAGCCGAATCATTTACGGCCAAAATGCCTGAGCCTTTTATCAATATTATTCCATGTAAATAGCAAGCGCATAATACAACCGCCGTAACATTTCCAATGAATAGTTTACGTTGCCGTGAGTGTTAAACGAACCATAAAAGAGATATCGAATATTAATAACCCGTTGAGAATTGGGCAACATTATTTTATGATAAGCACAACAAACACGTCCCACTAATCCCGATACGTTAATGGCGAACTCAACTGACCGACTACTGTAATGATTTACCATTAGTTAATATCAACGTATTTGCTTCCACTAGCTCCGATAGCACGGAAATTGAATATTGAGCGAGTGACACAAAATTTGCAACTAATTGTGTACACTAATTAATTGAGTTTGGACGTGTGTCACATGATAAACTTGCAACGGGCTATTTGTTTAAGCCATGGTGTGTGCTTTGACAGAGACATTTGAGACTGAACAAAAAAAAACACATAGCTGCAAGATAGTAATAAAATGAATCACAACAAAATCCTATGTTTTATGATTTACCTCAAAAGACGTGTCCGATTTCTTCATATTTCTCGTGTAACTTTTTTTCTTAAGGAAAATCTCGTTTAACGGTAAGCTTGTACAATTAATAAGTTGGCTTTGTTCTGATGAAGCAAGTGTTGTTTAATATTTTTTGTACTTAGCCAGATTTCCTGCAAACGGGTCAAGTAACTTTACCATCATTAAATTTTACTTACGCGCAAATTACAATAGGCGGATTTACATACAGTATGTGAAAGGATAATCAACTAGATAATGGATCAGTTGTGAATATTTTCGTGAATCAATCACCTTCGTTGACAAGAGATTTGACAACTGGTTAATTTAATTAGGGCCCTTACGCACCACGCTAAGCTCAGGTTTAACTTAAATCCCCCCTCGGGCGAAGGTAGTCTTGCCAAGTGCGGGCACGCTTCTGAAGACAGAATTTATGTTTTGAAGCACATTTGGCCAGTCAAAAGGGATGCTGAACAGAGAAACTGAATACAATGAGAAATAATTGGAACGATAGTAAAACGAGTCTTTAATTAATGACATCAAGAGAAGAAAATATCCGTACAATTAATTTTAAGGTTATTTTGGTTTTGAAATAGTAAAGTCAATTGGCTAAGTCAGTGATAAGTTTCAAGGAAAATTGATAAACAGCGTAAGGATGTTGCGCTGTAGGTACAGAGGCGCTCACATCAACCTTTACAAAACCAAAATGCAAAATGGGTCTTATATCAGCAGCATAAGGTGCCCCTGTGGAGAAAGAAGTTTATGTGAACGACTACTATGCAAAGTTAAAGTCACGTTACTCTTTCAGTTATGACGATATCCTGAAAAAACTCATAGATTTTGAGCGTGTTTCAAGGTATCAAATTAATAGACTACCAGACCAAAACTGTTAGTTATTTTCCATTGCGAAAACATGTATTCAGAAACGTCAAAGCGTTTAAATGTAGCTGAACATTGGCAACAACGTGTGAAAGACTGTTATTTACATGAACAGATTTGAGATAATATCGTGAAATGTTGCGCATGAAACTCGAATAAAAGCTCACAAAGTAGAGTGTGGAGTGTATATGGCAGCCGTTTCCAGCCATTTAGGCGGTTCAAGGCCTCGACCTCTGGCTGGCGCTAACAGTTAACAGCTTGAACTCTATAATTAAACGGAACATATTATACATTTCTAGATAAGCAAAACTGGGTATTAGTAGCAAATTTCTCAATTCTAATAGCGGTAAATATGATTTGGTTGACCCAGATAGATAAGTAGGTATTTATTAGCGCTACTTACAGTTAAGGTACGATTCCAAGACGGACCGCAGACGCAAACTGCAACCGTAAACAAGACGCGACACACTTTTGTTTCCTAACGCGGCGCTGCAGTGCGGCTACGCTTGGAATCACTTTCATAGAAATTGAAACCAATAGTGTCGCTTGCAGTTTGCGGTCTGCGGTCCTTCTTGGAATTGTACCTTTAGGCGTACCAATAATAAAAATTGTGATCGCTAGAAATATCGGAAAATTCTGTTATGTCTTAGATTCAAACCTGGATCGTTCGCGATACAGGAGTCCTGTTTTCCCAATTGAGCTAATGAAACCTTGAGTGACCGGACCGGCAATTAAGTGTGTGGCTAATTATTCTTTGGTTAAAATGATTGCGCCAGTTAATTTTCCTTAGCTATTTGACGTCAAAGTTGTTGAATGTATAGAAACCTTACGAGTCTATTGTGGATTTTGTTCGAGTTAAGTGGCGGATTTAGAAGTTGAGTGATGGCAAAGTGGCATTTATATTGATGAAGCAGCAAAATGTGATTGAGACTTACAAATACTTACTAGAAAGTTATTCACAACAGAATACATTCTATAGAACGTGTAGATGAGACTGATAGTGATATTTACTGTTATCTAGAGGAGGACTCAGTTGTGTCAGTATAAAAATTAAAATATTGTAACATACTAACCTCGTGAAGGGCACGGTGACATAATAAGTATAGAAGAATATCGTGAGGACGGATAGCAACATGATCCCGGCGACACATTTCCTCACGTTCACGTGACTGGCCAGCCAGAAGCAGCACCGCGGCGCCGACGCCTTGTGCGCGTGCGCGTACTCCCCGCACTCCAGCAGCGGCGTTCGCGCGCTTCGACACTCCGCCATTCCTAACATCTAACCACCACTATATTTACACAGAGAAGTAACACTTAGGCCTCTACGGATATCACTGTACAACGTCTCTATCTGGGCACTCTGACGGCCGCGTTTGTCCTTGGTCGTGACGTTTTCTGTCGCCACTTGCCGTGTTTCCACATTTCATAGTGCTGGTGAGTGTGAAGGCGCCACTGCGCGGGGTGGCTGGGTGCGCGCGCGCCGCGGCTGACGGCCATCTCGAGCCGACAAACGCAGTTTACGGTTTAAAATGGCCGCCGACGCATTATGGCGGGTTGTGCTCATCACGGCGACGTCGTGTGCTCCCGGGGACAGAGCTCACGACATCCGCGTATGAGAACGGTCAGGTACTCCGTTAGAGCACATCAGTATTATCTGAAACAAACATAAAACAAACGTTACGACTTAATACTCTTGAGACGGCGTTCGATCTTATATCTAACTTGGGAAAGATATTTAGTTACAGTGTCTTTTAATGCGAATCTAAAAGCCACAATTAAGTTTCTGATGGCTGTTAATTAACTTTGGGGGAGGAAATAATTTATTGCGTCTAGATAATTTTATTGTCTGTGCGTGAGCTGTTTAAAATAAACAGCCTTTCAGTACTGAAATTCCATTACGAAAACAGAAACTCGATCTTAGGAACGATAAAGTAATAATTAAGTGTTATTGTTACTTTATTGTAAGTGGAGCTCTGTAATCCCATAGTACTTTTTGGGTTAGGAGATCGCGTTCAGTTGCGCAAAATACATCACACAAAGCGAAGTTATATAATTTAGTGTATAATCTACTTTAACGAAGTCCTTAAAATTTAAAATTTTCTATTACAAGAGTAAAACTTCGAAACCCAATTCCACTTTTCAAAGTTTCTCAGCTAACCTAAGTTGGAATGCTGAACAGGATCCGACTTTTATATCGCCTCGTTGTTGGGTATTAGGCGGGCCTTAACTGCGCTAAAGTTCTGATAAGAAACATACAACGTTATCATTTAGCAATATATCAATTTATCCCTAGGGATGTTTGAGTTCGTTGAGTCGTAAATACTTCGGTCGGCCGCTCCAACAAATCCGACCTTCACGTTATTTGAATGAAGGCTTACATTGAAACACTTCTTTGCAGCCCGAAACAATCCATTCAACCGTGAAATTGGAAGAGCGATCCTCAAAATTCTGAATTAAATTTCATCAAAAAGTTAAGTAATGAATACGAAATCCGATTTAGGAGACAATGAAACGGGGCGCCCACATTTCCTACTTTTTAACATTTGCCAATTAGATTATGCCAGTATTTTAAAACAAAAAAATTTGTGGCCACAGCAGTATTTGATAACTCCCTAGTACTTACGGTTGAACCTAGAGCAGTCAATTAAACTCCTAAAATTGCTTATTGCAAAAGATATTTTATAATATTATTATACATTATGCCGAACGTTTCAGAATGTTAAGTCGTAACACAAACTAATCTATGTTTGCAGTTGACGACTCGAATGCGGCAGTCAGTAAGTTAATAAGTACATTTGATGACATTTCCAAGTAGACTTAGTTATACGTACTCGTAGATTTTGACATTCATTTATTATGATTATTTAAAATTCTGTCGAGTCGTAATTTATTGGTTTGCTTAATTCTATCTGTCTAACGAAAAATCAGCTCTAAGTTCTACAAAATGAAATGCAATCTGCTACGACATCTACTACGATATCGGCTACAGAGCTTCGAATACAGTTTCTAATACCTAAGCAAGTCGTTATCTGGTTGAGCTTCAAATTTCGATACGGAATATTCGAAAATGTCGGAAACGTTCGGGAAGCAAAGCTTGTTCCCAAACACATGCCTAAACTGTAATGAAATTTCATCTGGGGTGTATTTTCAGAACGAGTTTGCATGGAATTTATAATTTAGATCTTAGTTAGAAAATGTTTAACATCTCGGCTATATTGGGTTATTAGTAAGGAAAACAGAGGACAATTCTTTAACTAAAAGTAAGGTTTGAAAAGCTCGCTCGGAGGCAGCGGTGGAGCAGGAACGCGCTCGGAATCCATGATCGTGCGACCCTTTGAATATTAACTAGCAGATGACCCGCTCGTAACCGCGCTTCGGATCCACAAACTACTCGGACGGTTAATTCAAACTACCACCAACCAGACACTTCATTTCTAAATCTAAGTGAGAATTGTTTGAAAAGGGCAGACTAAAATAATTCAGGGAAAGAAAAGAAAATACTTTCACAGAAAGTGGACTTCCGTTAAAAACACAATTCAAAAGAAAGCGAATGATTACCGCAATGAAGAAAAACTGAAGTTGTTAATTAAAAGGAGCAAAGAGTCTAAAGGATGTTCATTTGAAGCGTAGTCATTGCGTCGGAGATAAGACTCTTGAAACGAAACGTAGAAAGGCTTTAGCAGTCTCCGCGTTGATTCAGTTGCACAATGGCTGTGTTAACTTACCTAGCAATATTATAGCTTCGATAGTGGAGGTCTCCCAGTCTCACTCGGAAATTATCTGCACTAATCAAGCTATTGAATCAGTTCATTGTGTCGATCTACTTTAATCTCTTGAAGGCACTTTTAATTTGAAATACCACTGAAAGTTTTCTTTAGATCATAGACCTTTATACTTTCATCATCTGTATAGGTTGAATCAGGGCCAAACTACACACATCAAAAGTGTCTAGGGATATCATAGGGATATCATTTTTAAAATATTTCATAAAGTTAAGTTGGTTTACAAGTTGAGCATTATCTCAGAATAACGCGAGGACAGTGGCATAAGATTAAGGTTAAGAATATTACAAAAAAAAACGTTTGATTTTGCTAAAATATTGACACCTTTTAAAAGAAACATCCGTTTTTTTTAACGTCCTTACGATTTTACAATAATGCTACTACAATATATTTTTTTATACAATCTGAAAGGGCAGATATAGCAGTTTATGTGATCTAAAAATTTCTACGTTGGTAGCATTATTTTAATTTTTACAGCCTCCCAAATAGCTATAGTTTGTATGAAAATGCTTGAGATATCCCTAGACACTTTTGATGTGTGTAGTACGAGTAAACTAGGTTTACAAAGGGTGAACTCATTAAGTTCAAGGAATAAGTAGGTACTATTGAGAAGAGCCGAAAAGAGAAATAAAGGTCATAAGTACTTAGTTTACTGTGTTACTATACCAAGCGTTTCTTTATAAATATTGCCCAGACAAAATATTCAGCCTGAAATCTTGTTTTGGCTTTTTTCTCTTAACGTACCTAACAATACAAGTTCCCATTCTTTTTTCCGGAAAATCACTCGTGTTGTATTGAACACAAGATACCACAAAAATGAAGTGGGCTATTTCGAAACGGAATGTGTTAAATTAGGTCATCTTGTGCAAACGATGTAAGGTCAGACACGAATTAAATTCCAAGTGATGATACACTTGCGGATATGAACATGAATGTTCAAATTCCGTTAGATGTACAGTCACCAGATATATCACAGTCAGTAACCATAAGCACACAAGATGACCTAACACTTCTGAGCAATTTCAGAGCCAATCATTTTAATCACCTAAGTCGCCATAAATATCGGAACATTCATTCCTTCATTAATAAATGAACATGACAGGTGTAATATCTGTCATGTGATACTTAGTAGTTAGAGAATATAATGAGCTAATATTTCTCATGGCGACTGTACACCTAGTTATCTAGTTATAGTGTGTTGGATACCAAGAAATCAAATGACAATGCCACTAGGACAGCAAAGACGAAGGGACGGCGAACTTATTATAACTTTGCTCGTTCACCACACCTCATCGTCACGGCTGTTCTGCGTTCCGAAGCCCGCATAATAATACTGCCGTAACACGAAACTCCCATAACCTTCCGATCGCTATACTAAAATATTTGACCGCATGAATCAGAGGGCGACACTGACGATGACAAGGGTCTGCCGAATTCGAATGTCATTAAAAGATCCTAAAGAGGCATTCCGCTTTATGTCCGACTCTCCTGACAAATTGCAGTGACGATAATAACATGATATTTATGACTAGTGTACATTATCGAACTAACGACGGAACATTTCAAATGACGTAATTAATGGAAAAACGCAAATGACTCAGTAGTTATTAATAGTCTATTTTCAATTTATGTAAAGACTATTCATTTATAGGAAACCACGCGCTTCGTTCAAAAAGTTGCCATCAAGAACGTACACACGAACCTTGTTTATTAATTGTGAGCGCCATGGGCAAATACAGAGTCGAATGTAATTTACTTCCGGAAGTTCCTCGTAATAACTATGGGGGAGATTTATTTGAAAAGTCCTAGCTAAATACAGAAACATATTTCGCGTAACTAAGATAAGAGGCGAAGTGAAGCGAACCGCAAGGAAGTGGGACGTAGTGGGACGTCGTCATTAGGCATATAAGGAAGGATATTTATTATAAGGATATAAAAAATATAAGGAACCGTAAGCTAGAATAAGTAAGACTAGTTTCACCAATAATTTCACTACCGGTATTGTCATACTCGTAGTACTGTACCGTAAAACACAACCATTAATTGTTTTGTAAAACACCACAAATTGTAATGTAAAACACAACCATTTTTGTAAGGTTAAAAAGCTTGTATACTAATTAGCAAGTAAGTAGTGGTAAGTTTGTTGAATACAAACCAATAATATTGAAAATATTAAAGCTTCTATTGAGTTACTTAATGATAGAAAAGTAACTACTAAAATAAACATCACACAGTTTTGCGAACTTGTTGCGATGTTTTCATACGAACTTCACACTTAACTAGCACTTAAAATGCTTGTTTGCGAGGCAAAACGCCTTCCCTCACAATTATTATTAACTATGGGGGAGATTTATTTGAAAAGTCCTAGCTAAATACAGAAACATATTTCGCGTAACTAAGATAAGAGGCGAAGTGAAGCGAGCCGCAAGGAAGCGGGACGTAGTGGGACGTCGTCATTAGGCATATAAGGAAGGATATTTATTTTATGGATAAAAAAATTATAAGGAACCGTAAGCTAGAATAAGTAAGCCTGGTTTCACCAATAATTTCACTACCGGTATTGTCATACTCGTAGTACTGTACCGTAAAACACAACCATTAATTGTTTTGTAAAACACCACAAATTGTAATGTAAAACACAACCATTTTTATAAGGTTAAAAAGCTTGTATACTAATTAGCAAGTCAGTAGTGGTAAGTTTGTTGAATACAAATCAATAATATTGATAATATTAAAGCTTGTATTGAGTTACTTAATGATAGAAAAGTAACTAAAATAAACATCACACAGTTTTGCGACCTTGTTGCGATGTTTTCATAGGTACTTCACACTTAACTAGCACTTGAAATGCTTGTTTGCGAGGCAAAACGCCTTCCCTCACAACTATTATTAACTATGGGGGAGATTTATTTGAAAAGTCCTAGCTAAATACAGAAACGTATTTCGCGAAACTAAGATAAGAGGCGAAGTGAAGCGGACCGCAAGGAAGCGGGACGTAGTGGGACGTCGTCATTAGGCGGGAGGGCGGAGGCCGCAATTCGCCCGCATATTTGGTCAAGATTAATTGCCCTTAACATCATCTGTCAACTCCCGAGGACATTCGGTGGACATTTTGTTTACCGTACAAATGGCGACACATATCCAAACGTTATATGCCATTAATTAGACGTTCTGTTTCATGAAATTCATATTGTTAGACAAAAAGATATACTGACGCCAAAACAAAAGGGCAAAACACAATTATAAACAAGAGCATGAAACGCGTACTTAACCCCTATAAATGTTAGTTCAGATTTAAGTCACAAATCATTTCGGGGAAATCCTCCAGGCGTTTTGCACTATTTGAACGTTTTGCTGTTATAAACTAATTTTAGAGGGATGAAACATTGCTTTACGGGGTCAAACTATTGCTCTCATGTGACCCACGTATCATGAAACGAACGTCGAGAACGTAACAATAATACATTTTCATTGCACAGCAGAATCAATATTATTGCATCTTCATTTCAATTCCATTACCTAGTCAAATAGATAAAAACAAGAAAACTGAATTAATTGAAGAAGCTCTTACAGAACAGCAAAACAAAGCGAAAAGTGTAAATAGTATTGCAAAGTGAATAGCATCTCGCTCGTCTCCTCGCGGAGCGGCAACAAAAGGCACGCCTGGAATGGAAACAGTATGCCGCTTCATAATTTATTTGCTGAATCTCTTACCTGGTTGTTTCAATTGCTAAATGCGAGCTGCAGGCGAACAACAATCGAGCACTAATTGTGATTCTACTAATTTGCATTGGCGCGCGACTTGCCCTGCGCTGCCTGCCGACCGAGCCGTACCAGTTCGGTTGCGCTAGCGCCATCGCGACAGGTACACACTGCTCAGTTTAGTGCGCGGTTCACTAATGTTTGACCAAAAAATGATTGACAAATGATCGTTTGACAAACAACGTTGATTATGTTGAACAAATTATGAGTTATATTACGACTTTACAAATATTGTGTATGAATTTGAACTATACCATATCCATTATGAGTTCCATTATTAAACGAAACATTTGTCAAATAAGGCAAACGTCCCAGTATCCGCCACTTTTTGAACTTGGCTGACTTTGAACTGCTGCTGAACAGAAGTTCCTTTGCTAAAAATACATGTTTTTGCATGAGAAGGAGGATAATTTACTTGTTTTTCTAAATGACTAAACAGTTTTAAGCTGCACAGCTGCATAGAAAAGCAAATTGGTCTGAAAACAAAAAAGGACGATTGTCCCGATATGCGCCACTTTTGTCCTATTAACCGCCAATATGTCCCAGAATGCGCCACATTTTGACGTAGATTTGAACTCTATAGTAAACGGCTTAAGGTTCAAAGTCTGGACCTCATTTAATGGCTAGTAGAATTACACATACTTTCATACAAATTTGTGAGAGAAATAGACGTCTCCGGAAATCGCTGCATGTTAAACATTACATAATAAAATAAGGAATAGGTTATAAATGAAAAACGAAATAAAAGAAAATAAAATGTATTAGCAAAAATAAATCAAAAAAGTGGCCTCTATATTTGACAATTCTTTCTCACACCACATAATTTGTAGGTAAAATACAATCACCAGTACGTTCAGTAATAAAATGTTCATGTAATTTGTAAATGACAACAATAGGTGTTCAACAGTAACATACTCTACGTATAATTGGTTAGCTTGGCTTTTTCTCAAACAATATCTCTGAATAAAATTAGCGAGTGACAATTATACTAACATATATTTAACATATAATTAGTAAGTAACAAAATCACTAGATCAAATTATTTACTCTCAGTACTTATCGCAGAGTCTTTCAATATCTTAAGATTATTTTTACAGTCTTAATCATCCTCTAACTTATTCATAAACTTAAACTTTACCCAAGTAACAGGAGGAGCATTCATGTAAGTAAATACTATTTACCATTGAGTAGTTTTATCTAAATCAACGTCTAATAGTTTGTAGGTAACGTAATCAATCAGTCAGTTTTATGAACACAAGTATTGTACTATATTCGCTTAAAGGTATCATCAATAACTTTAATATATTTTCTATAGTGAGTCACAATGTTATTAGTCGTTTTTTTACACAAATCACAAAAAATATAAGGAGTTGAAAAATAGACTCTTGAAAGAATTAGTTGAGAACAAAAATTATTAGCCAGTTCCTCATAGTAAAGTTGTTTTTTTTATAAACTCAAATAATTATGTATTCGTGTTACGCGATCAATCCAGGTCAGCTGTTCAGGACTACACACTTATACAGTTTTTTTAAATAAAAGCTAGATATCAACTACAATAAAATTTATAAAACACAATGATAAATGAAGAAAGTTAGTAGTAGTAATATAAGAACTAGGTTATCATTATCATTTAACAGATAATACCTTACAACCAAAGGAGTGGAATGATGTTTCAGTTAGTTGTTCTTTAACACAGGCTGTGTGGAACCAAACCTGGCATGTCATACATTCTATCATTTCCAATTTTGTATTAGTATGGCACAATCGACAATACCAACTCTCTTCGGTACTTTGTTGTATCATAGTACCCATGGTTTTCCTTTTTGTACTAACACCTCCGGTTACATTTTTACATGATTTCGATTTTTTTCTTTCTTTGACTTTCTTCATTTCCAGTTGTTTGTTTTTTTTTTCTTTGATTTTTTTCTTCCTTATTTTTTTTTTTTTCATCATTCTTCTTCCTTATTTTTTTTTTTGTCATCATTCTTTTTCTGTGCGAAAACTTCATCCATCCATGCCATCTATCTGAAGTAATAACGCTGGGTATTTTGATTTTCTTTTTAATATTTGAACAGGGCACTTCTGGCCAAAACAAAGCAGCACTGGGACTCCTTCGGATACGGCCTCCATGGCCTTTAACAGTGCAGTTTGTTTTGTCAGTCATGATTTTCTGTGATAGAAAAGAAAGCAGCGATTTAGTCAAAATTCTCGTTATAGTAAAAAGGTATATCAATTGCTCGAGAGCTGTATCTAGCACAAGAACTGTCTACAATTAACCGTTAGACTGCTACTTGAGTTTGAAATTAAAAAAAAATATATTATTTCCTAGGATTAATGGATGAACGGATTTCACGTTGTGTGGAGTCGATAGATTCGTCTTTACTGTGAAAGTGACACTGGGTACCTATATCAAATTTAAAAAAAACGGCGGATATTTGGCGCTAATTCCAATGTTTTCACACTCTGCAGCCTGAACGGATTGGCGGATTTTAGCTGGACAGGTGTTGTTAGATTCGTATTTACCTACTGTTAAACCTAGTGTTACTCTCAGTGAAGACGAATCTAACGACACCTCACAAGCTGAAATTAATTCATCTATTTATTCAGGGAAATAATGTCATTTTTGTAATTTTAAACTGAAATAGCAGTCTAAGGGCTAATTGCAGACGGTTGCTGTCCTACTAAGAAATCTGCAAGGCGTCTTTTTCAATAAGAATCCAGTATTATTTTTGTCTAGTCGGCACTTTAATTTTTGGGTTTATTTTGTTCGCGACCTGGGAGTCTAAAAAGGCGACATTTGATATTTCATTTCTGAATGAATCATTTTTTATCCTAAAACGGCAACTTATCAGGTGAATCATACTATGATTCAGAAATGAAACAGATCTGAATCATATTAATTATGAATCATATTATGATTATGATTCAGATATGAAACAGATCTGTAACACATCCGTTTCAGATATGAAACAGATCTGAATCATATTATGATTCAGATATAAAACAGATCTGCATCATTTCTGTTTCAGATATGTAACGTATAATGTCTCCTTTTTAGGCCCCCTGGTTGTTCTCCTTTAAAGATGTTAATTATTTTGTTCTTCGTCCCCTACAAAATACTATAATGATAAACAATAGATCAACAAGGATTGGATAAAACAATATTAACAAACAGGCGAGTTTCGGTATTTCACTAATCATAATACATTGATCACGAAGAGATAGGGTGACCCCTAAGGAAAACGTAAAGCCATTGTGATAAAAATATAAATATCCAGAAAAAACTAAAGGTGACTTGTATAGACAAAACAAAATTACTACTAGGTACTATTATTCCATTAGGAGAAATATATATCAAGGAAACTGGAAAGACGCCTTGAAAACTTGATATTTTGAAGTTGTGCCTACATTGTGTTAACTTTGTTGGATCCACGAGATGGACGACATCCATCCGTGGCGTAAAAGCTTCGTATAAAGCGCAAAAAACCCGCCTGGCGTATCAGAGAAGCCACTCGTTAGAAAAAAAACAGGCAAGCAATGCAACCAACCAACCAACGTGTTAATATTTCATGATATGATCTCACTAACCTTATCCTGGTTGGTCCGGTTGTAAATTAGTCAAATTTAAGTAAATAGGTGCGAGCAGAGCAAAGGCCAGCATGTCAGGATGACAGTTAGGTACCAGCCACGCGAAGCCGAGAGAGCAAACGAGAGTGGCGTGGCAGCGACTCAAGCGCCAAAAAATAATGATATACAATAGCTCCGATATTCCAGTTTTTCATTGTTAGTAAATGCTATATTTCAAACTGAATTTATGTAAAACGTACTTAATTAATACACATATACCTGCTAGATAGACAAACGACTTGATGAACGTTGCAATAAATTCAAATTTGCACACTGGCGGATTTAGGTTCAACTACTTTGATGCGTGTCCCAGTATCCGCCACAAATAGTGTAATTTGTGGCGGATATTGGGACAAGTAGGGTTTTTCATGTACCAATATCTGCCACATGTAAAATAGTATCTAAATTATTGGATTTAGTTGATATTATAGGTTATTTCGTCAGCAAATACTCTTATCTTGTACCATAAATGAGTTTACTTACCGTAAGGTTAACCAAAGCGGCGAGCCACGGCGTCGAATACGACGCGGTAGGCTTCACTTTCAAGCACTGAACTCGTGAAAATTCACTAAATCTCGATATACTAACCTTTACCAGCTTCTAAAAGCGACGCCATTGCTTATTTAACTAAGTGTTGCCATTTGTTTTGTTTGTAATATAACCAAGAATGTGTTGCCACAAAATTCTAGTAATTTACAGTTAGTAGAAAAGAAAAAATGAGGTTTTTGCAAAAAGTGGCGCATTCTGGGACAGTGGCGGGTACACCAGCGTTTACCTTAATACATTTTATCAAACGTTTTTTGACCAATAGTGGTTTTGTCTGATGACTTATTTGTTAAATGTTCATTTTGTAAAATGATTATTTGTTGAATGACAATTTGATGTGTTGATCATTTGGCCAAGTGAATCATTTGTGAAATCTCTCTCTCTCTCTCTCTGAGGATGAGTCTACTGAGGATCGTGGTTACTGGAACTCATCAATCGAACTAACTTCCTTCATTGATTCCGATCGGAAGTAGCCTTCACCACCTCGTAGGACCTTGGCATTTGTGAAATGATTAGTGGTAAAATGATCAATAGGCCAACCAATTTTTTGCCAAACGTTGTTTGTCAAATATAATTTTGCTAGATGTTTTTTGGTCAAATGGCAGGACCCCTTAGTGCACAGATGGAATCCAATTAGTTATTGGTACAGGTACTTTGACATTGACTGCATAATAAACAGGAAGTAGAACTAATGTTCTGATATTTACGCACTGTGAATGCAGTCATTTAGTTGCATACTAAATGATTATTCATCCTCAAGAATTCATAAGATCTTGATGTTCGTCATTAAATTATGAGGAACCGTAAGCTTGAATAAGTAAGACTGGTTTCACCACTAATTTCACTACCGGTTTTTCATACTCTTAGTACTGTAACGTAAAACCCAACTATTATAGGTAATTGTTTTGTAAAACACCACAAATTGTAATGTAAAACACAACCATTTTTTAAAAGGTTAGAAAGCTTGAATACTAATTAGCAAGTAAGTAGTGGTAAGTTTGTTGAATACAAATCAATAATATTGAGAATATTAAAGCTTCTATTGAGTTACTTAATGATAGAAAAGTAACTATAACGTCGTTAAAAAAACATCACACAGCTTTGCGACCTTGTTGCGATGTTTTTTATAGGTACTTCATACGTAACTAGCACTCAAAATGCTTGTTTGCGAGGCAAAACGCCTTCCCTCACAATCACTGCGAAAATTTCCGATGATGGCATCTTCGTTACTTCAACACTGTAAAAATTATGTTCACTAAAACGTTAGTTCCTGCAAAAATCACTCTGAACCAAACTGAAATTATGGTTGTGTAGCAAATAAGAATCTCAGTATAAGTTTAGTGCTTACAGGTATAAGCCTTACAACAATACTTGCACATAACCAACGCATCAACAAATGGGCTTGCCAACTCAAAGTGATTAAGTCTACTCGTGCTAAAACAATAATGGGCATAACCAGGTACTGTTAAACCGATTACAGGCAATCAAAGCGTCCGTTTCAATCACACTTCAAGGAGCAGCAACAATAACGGCGATCCGAGTTGCACCGAACAGGCATCTCCAATTAACGGAACATTAGGGGTTCTAATCGATTGTACATTCAATACGATTGGAAATAGGAACTGTTTCACATAGTACTGAGCTTTTACTAGCTTAGGTTCTGAGCGAACGGTATGCATGTTCGTCACGAGATACTTATCAATTTGCTAACATTTCAACTGATTATTTTTAACCATTTGCCGTTGTGAATTTCGGATACGTTTTTGTTTCCAGACCTTTATATTATTATATCACTCTTGCTGAAGCTCAACAACAATGGTTTAAAAAACTGTTTTCGGTTCATATAAGAAAAACATTTAGCTTGGTTTTAATTAAATGTTTTCTCATAAGCATTCTTACACAATAATGATAAATTGAAAAAATATTTGACGCTGGTGACGTTTCCACTGCTTCATACTGGGCTATCGAAGCCAATTTAATAGCCGGAAAATCATGACAAGTATTTGGCAGTTTTCTATAATGTTTGCCACGGGTAACATAATAAAGTTCACCAGGGCGTATTATCTTAGATGCCCTTAATATCCTTGGCCTAAAGGTATTTTCCAAATGCTAGGTTACGCTTGATATGTGGTTCACTGTACTAGTAACAGAAGTGATGACAGTGTGGGGACTGTCAGGTGGGGTAGTAGGCGCCGCGCCTAGCCTGATTGTTTGTCATGAAAAAACAGCGACGTTGTTATTCCTTACCCATACTATCCTTTTTCTAGTAAACAATGATGTTGATAATAATTAAGTATAAAAATCGTGGTAGCTGAACTAAAGCCTGAAGAACGTAACAAAGTTCCTACAAAATGAGATTCATTTACAAGATGTTTAAACCATATCTAAAATATTTATGCAAATAGGTCAAAGCAAGACATGATAAGAAACCCCAAGCAATGCCAAGCAAAGCTAACAAATCTGGTTCTTTCATCATATCTGCCCGTGACGTTTTTAATATAAACTGCATTGCCTGTTTGCATTAAATTATGCAAGTGACACTGGCTTTTCACGATTACAGTAAATTTATGCAAGACATTATCCGAGGACAGCGGCGTCGCATAACAACGCCTTCAGTGTCCGAGCGGCAGGGTCTCGCCGCCTCCTTTATGAAACCCTCACTATGATATATGGCAGCGTGGCGGCACGTTATTGCTTCTTGGAACACGTTCGTATGCATACGACGTTTTTATACTATGTAGTATTTTGTTCTGTTAGGTCAAAGCGACGGTTTTTCCGCTAATGACGACGGCCGGGGCGCGGGACGCGTGATAATCCTCCCGACCATTAGGCCCGACCACTCGCTCGCAAATCGTCCGCATATTTTGCCCAAGATTAATTGTTCTCGAATATCATCTATCACGGTGAGCTCTCTCGTGACCGTCGTCGGCAGTGCGTACGACGTTTTATTTGAAGCACAATGGCTCTTGAGAGCACCGCAGTTAAGGTAATTAAATTTTTGTTGGAAATAATGACGACGGCTGCAAAAAATACCGCAATTTAGAGGAAACTTGGCCGGCTATTCCCTTAGCGCCTTTGTAGTTTATAGAGGTGGCCAGGTAATGTTGTGAAGGGATGCGTGGTTATGGTACGCGTTTACTGGAGCAATCTCATGGGATTGGATATGAAAACATACATAAAAAATTACGACCGAAATGCTTTCTTTTTTTAAGAGTCGCTTTTATTGTAAATGGAAACCACAGCTATAAATATACTAAAGATAGGAAAACCAGAAAAATGCATTCGGTCTTGGCATCAGGCGGGACTCGAACCCGCGCCTTTCGCAAGCCGGGCGACTGCACTACCAATTATGCTACCGAGACCATTAACAGACCGGACGAATTTCTCTGGTATATTATACCTGACAGCCAGGTTGGTTTCACCAATGTTTAGGCATATACCTTAAACACTCGAAAGAAACATTATTGCAAATATTTGACTTTCGATTAAGATGAAACTACGATTTTGATAGGTTATTTTGTTTTTAGCATTAGGGATAATGCATTATCATCTTACTAAAGATAGGAAAACCAGAAAAATGCATTCGGTCTTGGCATCAGGCGGGACTCGAACCCGCGCCTTTCGCAAGCCGGGCGACTGCACTACCAATTATGCTACCGAGACCATTAACAGACCGGACGAATTTCTCTGGTATATTATACCTGACAGCCAGGTTGGTTTCACCAATGTTTAGGCATATACCTTAAACACTCGAAAGAAACATTATTGCAAATATTTGACTTTCGATTAAGATGAAACTACGATTTTGATAGGTTATTTTGTTTTTAGCATTAGGGATAATGCATTATCATCTTACTAAAGATAGGAAAACCAGAAAAATGCATTCTAAATATATTAAGTATTAAAAATATTGCCAGATGTTTGCAGCTTTAAACAAATTAAATTATATACACCTCGGAGAATTGTAATTTAAATTATAAAAGCTATTAAGGGACGAAATAAAGGAGGACCATGTTTCATTAATACATTTACATAACCCATTAATTTACCATTTAAACACTCCAATCCTAATTCCGTGGATGAAATTAGGGCGATTACAGACTCTCCGAAAAGATAAATCCGTAGTTAAAAATACCCCTCGTCGAGTTTATTGCGTAACGGACAAGAACAAATTGAGTCAATCTTTTTTTTTAGCAGAGACGAAAAACCGAAACGCCCTGCATTTTCAGCATTTTAACGTGTAAAGTTCGAATATCAATCAAGTCGACCTTTTTTCAATAACGCTACCACAGGGATCCTTTTCGGAGCAATTTTTCGAGTAATTTCGCTTAGATCCGGGTGTCCATTGGCTCCACTGACATTGAGTTTGTTTCCGCCCATCGAAACAATTTATCAGCGAAGGCCGTTCCCGAGCCCTCGACACAGTATAAACCATACAGTAGGCTATCTAAAGCCGCACGCCAAGTTATTAGCCTAGCGTGCACACAGACACGTGGCACAGCCCGTCCGTACTGCCGCCTCCCAATTTTATGTTAGCGTGTGCGTGATATCGCGACACGGCGCGCGACGAACACGCACACATTCAAACCGAGAGTGGCACGTTTGTATGTAGATAGCTTACTGAAAGATTATACTGTGCCCTCGATCAGTATAATATTGCACAATAAGGCAATACGGTATCGGCTCAGTCGACAGAGAGACTAAATAATTTAATATTGCTTTGTTTGTATTTTCGAGAAAATGGGGCTGTTTTTTATTTCGTTACCTGTCTTATTTGGTATTTCGCGAACATATAATTAAAGAAGAATCTGATCGGTGTTGGGTGAAAGCAATATAGATAACGACTTAGGTATTTTATACGCAAGATTCATGAATATACTACATATTTGCAATGCATGCTTTTGTTTTAGGATTCAAAAACAGTTTTCGCTGCCTATAGACACGCAATCTCACGAACAGAGTAACACATAGGGACTCAATGTGTGTTTGACACCTGTTAATGACTCAGGTTCAAATGTTGTTTAAAAATATTGGTAAAATTAGTAAAACCTATGAGTATGTTCAGGAATATTGGCAAAGCCTGGTACAGTTAGCAGGGAATATTAGTGCTAACATGATGGTTAGAAAGATTTTGAGGATTTGACAAAAAAATGTGATACCTACTGCAGCGACAGAGTCGCATGTCGATGGAAGCGTAATGAAAACATTTAGAAAAAGTGAAACACTAATAATTGTGCTTTACTATACTGTTGTGATAAGGTTTAATACTATTATAATATGTTCTTAAATACTTTAGAAGTTTTTGATCACTCTGTACGCTCACATCATTTTGATGCTGACTGTACCAGGCTTTGCTAAAACTCCTCATGATGTCCTAAATCGTTACTCCATCCTTTACTGGGCTTCCGGCAAGCCGCTATGTGGTGACGATTCGAGATCATTTTTTGAATGCGTTCGACTAACGTTGGTACTTTCTCTCATACTCCCACGCTAAATTTGCACCCACTCCCAGTTAAATTGTTCGGGGTCCTCGCCCACATCTACTTTACCCATCCTAGCGCGAATTCTATAGTTCCGGATTCGGTTACTACTACGCTTTATAGGTACTAGGAATAACTCGCTTCAACGCTTTTTGGCCAACCTAGAGTTAGACTGCTGATATTGGTCAGTTACTATGTTTGTGCACCGTAGGTTATACTCATCGACATATTTTATTACCTGTCCATCAACCATTTCTCTACTCTTAGTGTAGGATCATCACGTTTTAGTCATGTGCGTCTGCAGTCCTACCTCAGGTTTACTATGTCTAGTCTATACGAGCATTTCTTATGCGTTTTCAGCACATTTTGTGGGCCGATATTTTTATTTATTATGATGAGAAATATTGCAACGCAGAGTTATGGCCATACATCGAATTCTTCAATACAAATAAATTTAATAAAGAATGAATTATGAAATAAGTACATCTATTGCGGACGTAAAGGGGTCAGAGGATGAGTGAAAACGTTGAATTTTACTAATATACGTAAAACTAAATTATGATTTTGCAAACTCAAACAAAAGGAAAGACAAGTAATTTCGACAAGCAAACCA
This sequence comes from Udea ferrugalis, assembly GCA_950022985.1. NCBI lineage: Eukaryota > Metazoa > Arthropoda > Insecta > Lepidoptera > Crambidae > Udea > Udea ferrugalis. The sequence continues at coordinate 6,435,336 of OX465521.1, forward strand.
ACGCGACGGAACAGGTAAAAATGGGCAAACTAAAAAGTTATGAAAAAGAGGCCGGTTGGCCACATCGTAAGCTTATCATCGTTAACAGCCATATGACGTCCAGGGCTGAACATAGGCTTCACCTATTGAAGCTCAACATCTGAATGGATAAAATGAATATATTAAGATTTAGAGAATACCATTTTTAAGGTTCTGCAAAAGTTTGTTTGCGTCTCAACTAGAGTGAGTAACCGCTGCGCTACTACGGGTCGAAGAGGTCAAATTTTAATTTAACCATTACATATTTTTCTTCATGCCTTCATTCATACCTTCTACCGTAACATTGGGTGCCGCGCATTAGCACTGACTCCTGAGACGACGACCTAACCTCATAATAGGTTATTTTGTCTTAGCATTAGGGATAATGCATTTTCATCTTACTAAAGATAGGAAAACCAGAAAAAGACATTCGGTCTTGGCTTCAGGCGGGAATCAAACCCGCGTCTTTCGCAAACCGGGCGACTGCACTAACATGTTGTACCGAGACCATTAACAGACCAGCCGATTTTTCCTAGTATATTTCACCTGGCAGCCAGGTTTGTTTCAAAAATGTTTAGGCATATACCTTAAACAGTCGAAAGAAACATTGCAAATATTTGATTTTCGATAAAGATGAAACTAGGTTTACAATAGGTTATTTGATTTTAGCATTAGGGATAATGCATTATCATCTTACTAAAGATAGGAAAACCAGAAAAAGACATTCGGTCTTGGCTGCAGGCGGGAAACGAACTCGCGTCTTTCGCAAACCGGAGAAACCCGCGGAAAGCGAGAAGCCAAGCCGACCGCTATTACACCACAATTTACTAAAAATTAAAATAATATATATTTTGGTCCCCATACAACGAACGCTTTTCTTTCTTTTTTTTCCACTTTTTTTTTTTCTTCAGTTCAACGTTTACAACGCATAGTTTTTTCAGAATAATCATGTAGTTATATGACCTTTCGAAAAAAAGTAAATAATAAAGGAGTGCTCCCATACAACAAGCTTTTTTTTTGCATTTGTTTACTCGGTGATTGTACGGAACCCTTCATAAGCGAGTCCGACTCACACTTGGAAGGTTTTTATACAAAGTCTGTTTTAGTAATCAAGCAACCACAGAATAACAAATGTTTTTCTAATAACGTTTCATTTTCTTTTTAAGCAGAATGAAAATAATATGCAAACTTTTTAATCCAACTGTTTCAATTTATAACAATGCACAAAGTTCTCAAAAGTTCGCTGGTCCCTTGTCGTTAAAATGCAATAACAATGCCTCATTTTGTTTGGTCAATTATTCGTGCAGCTCGGAGAGAGCCGATAAAATATGATTAAAGAGTTACAAGTGTAAAGCTAGAGAGCGAGCCGACAATGAACATTCAGTGCATGAGCAATATGCGGCGCAATCTTAGTGCAGCCGGCTGTCGCTACTGCACCGCTGCCCATTTCTCATCTTAAATGGCAAGCAAAGCGCCGCCCGCCGGCCCGACCCAACCTTTTTTACCATTTTCTTTCTTGAATACCGACGCGCTGATATCGCACAGGACGTAGGCGCAAAAGAAATAGTGCCGCGCTTTTTCTAGCACGTTTCATACAAAAAAACTTTCACCAACACAAGTTAAAGAACAAACATAAAAGATTTGATATTGCGGGAAAATTGGCGGAATGAAAACGGGCGCGGAAGTGTTGTGTGTTGTTCATTATTTTTATGTTCTAAAAACTTTCATGCCGTGAATCATAGTGGGGAAAACACACGTTAAATGTGGGAAATAATATTGCGTGTGTATAATGGTGGTGAACGGTTACTCTATCGATTGTATCATAACTTTTGAAACTGATTTCAATGAAAGATTGATTATTACAGCTTTCAACAGTAATATAATTAGTATTACATTTTTGAAGTCGTGTATAAAATCATTTAGTATTTTGATGATAACTCACCCTTAATTTTGAAGACAACTCTTTTACATTCGCAAAAGTAAACACGAAGCAATGTATAGACACTATTAATCTAGTCTTAAGATATACTATATTGTCTTAATAAACAGTATTAGTCTATAAACACATCAAAATTTTAGATAACAAAGAGGAAGCAACACTTATTGTCACACATTTCATACGCGAGTCGAGTGGGAGATCGCGGCGCGAGACGACCGGCCCTCGGTGCGTCTGGGGGCATACTGACTTAACTGGCTGAATCACTGATACTGAACGCTCGGCGATATCAGAACGGTGCCGCGATCGCTGGGCGGGCAGACGGGCTGCTACGAAACGCTACGCGCTACGAAGGAAAAATTATTCGTTGAGGAAAAATTAGGCACGCTCCGACCGCGACAGTCCATCCATTCACCGCCGCGCTCAGCCGCGTCGCGATACAGCGCACGATCCGAGCCGATTAATACTAAGCACGCCAATAAATATTGATACTGGCTTCTTTGTCTTGCACGGAAGATTCGTTCCCTTTTATTAATGGCACACTTACGTTTGTTTGACAAATAGCGTGGGGTAGGCACTTTTCGTTACCGTTCTGCGGTTTTGTTTTGTTATTATGCTGTTGTTGAACATAAATTGCGGCTGATGCAAGCTAGCAAAGGATACATGAAAAATAAATTATTTTACAAAACAAAATTTATTTGTTGTCGATTTCTACATGAATTAATATTAACTGATTGATATATGGTATCAATTCTGGAGCCGGACCGCAAAGCCGCTTGATAGCAATAAATATTGAAATTGCAATGATCCGGAAAATATCAGTGATATACTTGTTCCTACGCATGATATAGGGTGGTATGGGTTGAGTGAGCAAGTAGCTAAGAGTGAGGTTACGAAAGGATAAGGCTGGAGGCAATTTGTGAGCGAGAATCGACTCAGTGGGCTGACAAATCACCCGTATGAATGTGTGACGGACGATAATCCCTTGCTAATTAATGTATGGCTCGGACGACCGGTTCAGACAACCCGATATTATTGTAGGAGTAAGATCGATCACAGGCCAGCGGGTCGTGGGTTCCGCCGGCATCATCCGTCCCTGTCGACTCACGTTCCACACCTTTTTCTTCAATCAATTTGGATCTGGGTGTAATCAGTTCAAATTACTGGTTCACCTTCGTCTTTTTTGTAGTTTGTCTAGCATAGATTTTCTATGTAACTGAATACTGTACATTACAGATATTGTTATAAAATATGATCTCTGGGACGTATATGTGAATCAAAATATACTAAATACTGACACAATGTGTAAAACGTACGTTTAAATGAAATGGTTTACTTGCCTAAGAAGCACGGTATACATTTGTCTTAAAAATAAGGTTGTCCAAGCGTGATCTACCAATATGTTGGCATGCAAAATCTTTTAATGATACACAATAAAAACTACTACTACTTTGAACTAGCATTCGGAGTGCTAATAAACAAAATATTTATTAGGTTTTTAAATTTTCCTGTTGCCTTTTTTAACTAATTAGACCTTAAAAACCGGGTTTTCTACATCATTTTAACTAAACGGTAAAATTACTTTAGCTGTTTTACCCGATTTTACCGGTTAGTTAAAATGTTGTAAAAAACCCGGCTTTAGTGTTTAATAAACTTATTTATTCATTTACTTATTTTCTGCTGCCTGAAATGTTGTCCATGTGGAGTTAGTCCATTTATTTTTAGACTATAATTTGTAAATCTGAAGTAACGCACATATCAGCCTAGCTTTATGGTATGTCTATTCAAAATTGAATCACAACCCACCTGATTGTTTCCACTTGATACTTCCATTGAATAGTGTAACAAAAACTAACAGTAAGTGAAATATCCACTACCAAAAGCTATAGAACTAACTTCCCCTATTTAAAACTAGAAAGAGTCATCATAAATACGACTTAGTACTTAACTGTTATTTGTGTAAGTACTCTTAAAATCCGTACATGTGATAAAGTATCTCAGTTCCAGCTTAGTTACCTTGTCCATTCCTCCCGAAGTCGCATTTCGCAGTTTGGCCAGGTACTCGCGTACGTGTCCCGTAAAATTTCGCTTGTTGACCGTACCTACTACCACAGTATAAACCATACAGTAGGCTATCTAAGGCCACCCGCCGAGTTATTAGCCTAGCGTGCACACAGACACGCGGCACAGCCCGTCCGTACTGCCGCCTCCCTATGCCTCCCTATTTTATGTTAGCGTGTGCGTGATATCGCGACACGGCGCGCGACGCGCACGCACACATTCAAACCGAGAGTGGCACGTTTGTATGTAGATAGCTTACTGTTAGATTATACTGTGCTACTACCTAGCCGGTTGACATTTCGGGTATCCCGGGATATCTGTGTAACGGCCGGTTGTTTTATTACTCGAAAGGGTGCACGCGTGTCCGGGGCAGAATAGGACAATTTGCTTGTTAACTTTGCTATGTAGGCAAATAGTAACAAACAATGTCTTAATTATACTATAGAATAGTTTGAGGGGTTTACCCTAATGCTTTTAGACACAATGTACCGCGCAATGGCGCTTTAGTTAGTGATTTTGCATACAGTGCCGTTGGTTGTGGGTTCAAACCAAATTGGGATAAATATCTCATCATCTTTCCTCTCCTGATAGCTTGGAGTCATAAGTTAACACATCATATACATCATAAGTTAAGGGGGTAACCCTTATTCATAAAGGAAATTCAATGTTGCGGCATTGGTTTAGCGTGTGAGTGCGTGTGAGTGCCTGTCACTTACTCGCATTTTGACAGCAATAAGAATGAAAGAGACAAAAAACATGTTTTTGTCTTCTGTGTGTCGAATGTGTTCGGGAGAAACTATTTAGAACTTTCTTAGTACCTACTTACGTGTTTCAAATGTACCTAAGGTTTTTATAGTGGTTAAAAAAGAAGGCAGACCTCCTAATGGTAAGCGGTGACCGTAGCCTATGCCCTTTGCTACACCTAGGCTTCACATTACAGGTATATCACATTTTGAACCTCATTTATATAAGACAACGTAAACGATTTCCTTAAGAATACAATATATGTGGTACATCCAGTGTGTGGAGCTCGCGTGGAATGGAGCAGAAAGTAGGCCCGCGGGCCCTGCCTTTTATTGTGCCATTAAACTCTACAAGCTCTTTAAGGAAATAATAAATTATTGAATTATTTGCGTGACGACTCCTTTCGCAGTAAAATTGTCAATAAAAGGAAAACTTAAGGAATTTATCGCAAAGATAAAAGTAATTGCAGGGAATTTATTCAATTATAGATAGGTACAAAGAAAAACTATTTGTTGACGATGGACTGGTTGAGAATTAGCGGGTCGCCGCGGCTTCGATTCTTGCTGCACGGGTGTTAAATATGTTGTTAAAACAGATATTGGTAGGTACTGGGTATTTGAAGTAGGTACCTTCGGCTTCGTTGTGTCTTGTTTAAATATCGTAAGGGAAAACTTAACGCTATCTAGAAACAACACTAATGATGATGTGATGATGTCAGATTTATATATTTTATGATTTATATTTATCTGGTTATAAGTTTTTTTACGGTGCCTCGTACTTATTGCATGTGTACGTCTTGATGGTAGAGTAGTTAGAGCGTTCATACCGTATCTGAATCTGGGAATCCTAGCTTGAATTCGGTTTTGGCTTGACCGCAAATTATTCCAGGTTTGTGAATATCAACCCGTATTCGGCAATCGTAGTAGCTAATACTTACTTACATATCAATGTCATTCATAATAGTTACTGGCCAGCTTTTAAATATTTTGGAAGGAACATGATCTACTTCACTAATAACAACTTTAGTATTTAACGAAACACTTCACGGGGTTTACGTTATGAAAAGGGTGGATTTTAAATCATATACTTCTCAGCTCAGAGTTTCAAATGTCAGGTTGTCATTGCTAACAAAAGTTACACAACGAGCCTATCCCTAAAATCACTTGTACAGATAGCATAATATAACGTTTTAGATGTGCAAAGTCGACTGACCCAATTGCATTTGTTTTGTCAAAAAGTCCATTCGCCGGCACAGTTAAGCTGCACATGTTATCAGTCCGCTGATATTGCCTCTCCGCTCACCGCACCTGAGGCCGTCCGGCGATATCGCAGTTAACGGTGAGCCAAGAAATTTGTTCCATTTTTAAAAATATCCTTCGGTCGCACGACAATGTAAATTGCCTATTACGATTGTCTTTTTGTTATAAGTTTAACGTGTGTTTGCCTGTAACATCAAAGCTCCTAAACAAACAGATTAACCGTTTTAATACTTATTTATATCATTAATCTTTAATGCACGAACCAGTTGGAAGGGAGGACTCAATGTTATAATCATTTCCTACCAGTCAATTATGAAATTTAGAGATTTTATTAATTGTTCTTAGCTGTGATGTGAACGATTGATTGATTGTTTTGTCATAAGAAGTTGAAAAAAAAATCTTACAGTGTTGCAAACGCCGAAATCGGCTTCTACCTTTTAGGTCTTACTGATGTATCAAACGACTACAACTACTGTGCTATATCCATACCTACTGCTATCTATGCAGCTTTTAATTAAGTTCAAAGTCTGGATTTCCGTTTGATAGTTATCCTCATCAGTTTTGAAAGAAGATCTGTTTTTTTTCTTTAAAATGGTCAGGCTGACTTGCTCTCTTACTTTCAAAAAATGACTGAGGGAATCTCCTTTTTAAAACCGTCGAAGGATAAGGCATGAATTAGTCGGTGACGTCTTTATTCTGTTTATCCTGGCCCACTTGATTTTGTATCTCTATAAACGAAAAACAAATGCGAAGCCAGTCATGAATCAAATCCGAGATAAAAACTTGCTAAAACTTCCGACGTAAAGTAAAACATTTCTATAAAGCTTTCGTCCTGTACGAACGAAGGTATCTCACTCCGACAGTTATATGAAACGAACTATGTAACTAAGAACCTTGTATTGTACATAATTCTACGATTCTGACTTGATTAAATTCTGCAACGAAAACAGCGCGTATTTCTTCCCTTACCGACTTAATAGAAATACACGGTAACAGAAAATATTACTTTCAACAAGTGGGAAAACAATAACGTTGTACTGAGAATAGTTCTTTTTGTAACATCTAGCACGCAATATGGCATAATCATAAGTGAAATATGTGCATTAGTAGTGACGACGTGTAAAATGCGGCAGTCAAGTGTTCAGTGTTGTATAATTTGTACAACGACTCTAAATTTAGGGTGCATTAACTGCAGTTGAGGAGAAAGCAATCGTTTTGCTAAACAGAATTAATAAACTTGTTAAACATTATTTGCGCCGTTGGCGGTTCATAACATGTTCTAGTCGTGGCGAACGCCTTTTTGGGGGTTAAAGAATTTTCAGGTACTTACTTACAACATATTACAAAATATGACATTTGGCGAGCTCTTCGCGGATATTCATTTTTCGGGAGTTAGTTAACATATTAACGGTAGGCATAAATGTAATGCAGCTATTTGTATGGACGTATATTTTATTGAAAACAAATAAATTAACTTACGTTTGTGTAATATTTTACAAAAAATATTTATGTTAATGAAAAAACAACTGAAAACCCTACATTCCTTCATAAGCTAAGAACACTTCGATTAAGGCACCTTTTAAACATAAATTGATATAAAATTGGTTCATTTGTTCGGTAGCCACGATGTCACGTACAGATACACACTTTAAACTTATAAGCGCCGTTGGTTTAAAAAAAACATTGCAAATCGGCTTGAGATGCAGTCTTCGACAAGCGGATTTGTGTAATAATAGATCAGGACAAAACTACTGCAAATCGCCGACGGCATAATAAAGACCCTTAACATGCAGGAAATACGTAACATTTAATACGATATTCCGGAAAATATTTCAGTTACGGGATTATCATAAAGTTCATATTTCTACGACATAAAGTAAGAAATCCCTTGGGATAACTCAAATAACTTTACTGTTGGTTTTCAGAGCCGGCCGGCAACATTACAGCGGTCGAAGTACATAATCTTCCCATAACATTTCGATTACCATAACTAATGTGACCAACACTGGTTAAGATATTTACCCGAAGATGAATAGGCACTCAAAAGAGTCTAACTTTTTATGAGGCTTCTAAATTATGTTGTAAAAGCTAGATCGCTGCGAAGATTTTGTTATTTTCATTACGAGCGTACTTTTATTAGGTAAGTATTAGCATTATGGAGTTTTATTTTGAAGACTTTCTGTACCCAAATATTAAAGTGTATCTCCAACAGTAGTTAGTGTAAGTTCATGAAGTATTTTCATAATTTGGAATCAATTGTTTAAAGTCACCATAGAACATTTAAGCAGAACAAAACCTGCTTACTATGAACGTCTTACGTTTTTGTTTCGTTCAAATTTTCACATAGACATTCATATACCTAAATTGCTTCAAAAAAGGGTGCCCATAAACATTTAAGAACTCCTTTGTTCGTTTGCTTCCTTGATGCTTTTCTCATCTCATGGCTATAACGTCAGGAACAGATGACTGTTCTTGACGTTGTAGCCATTAGACCACTCGAAACATACTCTTTTAAACAAATGTAGAAATTTTCTAATCCTGCAGGATTTTAATAGTAGCTAATTGAAGCACCCACATTAAACAACCTATTTCTTTTTAAGCCTGTTAAAAATATAAAAGGTCGTCAGCTTCTAAAACAAAGCACTTGCCTAGTTAAATGTTGAGCGATTTATGTTGCCGACTGTAAAGACAATATCAACGAACACGAACAATGTTTCCCTTGTGTTACATTAATGACGTAAGTAATATCACGCGTTAATGTGTTTGTCTTTACGTCATCGCTGTCAGCCTGTCCCCACATCACCAAGTGTAAAGTTTCTCCAAGGGCTTTTAGCCTTGCACCCAGGTGAACCAATGTGGGTTCATTTATGAAAAGCTTTCAGCTTCGGCACGGTTAACAGGAAGCTCTATTCAAATCGTCTTCCCCCGACGAGCCTTTACATAAATCAAGTATTGAATAAGCTATTTTCTCTTCATGTGTAAAAAGATTTGCTAGCGCTCGAGTTATATGGTTACCAAATTTTTTATCATGTTCAATTTGTGCGGTGAATACGGGATGTTCTTGAACACCGATGAAGGTTATTTTCTTAAATGAAACTCAACTTGTATAACGTTTTGTTTTCTTCACAGACTGCGTATGGATTTGGAACCATTTATTTGGTAAAGTGATACCTAAATAGTAAGGTTGGATTCAATCTATAAGTCTCAAGTTAATAGGTGAGAACCAGGTATTTGTGCTTCAAAAACATGCCTATCAGACAAGTGACTTAGTGACAAACATATTGTTCATGTATTCGTAAGCCCTAGTTTAACATGTACTAAAACGGATCACTGATCTTCGCGTTGAATGATAAACAAAATAAATACACATTTGCGATGAACTGGTGGAGACAGTACACTAGAAGTACTAGAGTTACACGAACCAAGAGAAACATAATGGGTCAATACAAAGCAGCCTCAGAAAAAGAGTTGATTCCGAAGAAGGTCAGCAAAGGAAAAAATCGTTTTGACACAACGAGATATACAAAAAGTAATCTTATACGTCAAAACACATACAGTAATGGTTTATTTAATAATTTTCCGTGTGGTATTGACAAAAACTTTTGGTCATGCGGCTTACTTATCGCGCTTCAGACTTTTCGCGTACTTCATAGTAAAAAGTTTTTATATTTTCATTGAGAACGTAACACTTCGTAGCTAAGGTAAGATAACAATATCAGGCAATAGGCGGCTGGGGTTGTGCGCGATCGTACGGAGCGGATTTAGTGGTTGCACGCAACCATTTGTAGGACTAGGTAGTCGAACCACGCTGATGTAGGCCATTCTCGATCATAAGCTAGTACTCGCCAAGAATGCCTTCAAGCACGAAGGTGAAGAAAAAGGCTGTTAACCTCTTTTACGGCTTGTCTTGGAATGTAATATTTTAGCACGATACATTATGAGGACGCCACTCAATCAGACGGACTGATGAACTGAAGAAGCTAAAAGGATCAGACTGAACGTGCAAATACAAGAACAGAGAGTTGTAACGCACCTCTCCTATTTCCTGAGTGGGCTAGAAACCTTATAAGACTTACCCTGTTGAAAAGACGTAACCGTGCCCTGGTAGATAACGCGTTCAGATTTCGCATGTTCTAGCAACAAATCATTGAATGTCCTTCGATATGTGTTGCGCGATGTCCGTCAGTATCTCCCGACATCGCCTGTCATTCCTAGACATCTCAACTAATACACATGACAAGTGATATCAGTAAGGAATTCGAGACCTGATTACTTGCGACAGGTATATGCACAAGACAGAGAGAGCACTGCACCAATTCATAAAAAAATATCTAATGGCACACATAAGATATATTATTCAAGTAAATAGAGCAAGCACGAGAGTAACGTCTGCGGAAATAGATAGCACGGTCCACTCGCGTGCATAAGCTGCGGCGCGCCCGCAATAAGCAGCTCAGAGCGCCTGGACGGACTTGCATGGACCAATTTATCGGGAATTGTACCGAGCTGTTTAGACCACACTCGAGATGTTTGCGAATAGACAACTGCATTTCTCAAGCATAGGACATACAAGCTCTAAAGACAAGGCACTTACGCAGAAACTGGAAGCATTCAATGTTTTCTCGAAAATCGACTTAAATAAACACCCCTAATTCACAATGACCCAACCAACCCCTCAATAAATAAACCTATATTGATTATACAACAATATAACAGTTTTATTCTCAGTACTGAAAACAATGACTGTTAAAAGACCGAATTTTGGCATAGGTGACGTGGTGTCTAGGTTTTCTTCAAAAAGGTGTTAATTTTTCACAACGAATTCTTCTACTATTTTTTAAAGACGTTATTCGTTTAACTCTAGTGATATAGTCAAACAAATATTACACACAATGATGACAGTCTCATACCTTACAACATATTACTAAATCCTCTTTTATGTTACTTAAATAACAGAAGCAATTCCGGTGCTATTGATAAGTGATACAAATTGCAATATTGATTGAAACGTTATGGTTCCGTTTGGTTAATCTAAGAATTTAAATTTTAGGATGACAACAATCCGTTTATCGCCTTATAACCACTTATAACTTTTCCAATCAGCTGCATAAATATGATTTGTATTTCAGTGAAAATTGCAAAGCGGAAGTTTTGATTTGATAATTCAAAATTGATTTAAGATGATTCAATTGTAATTGGAATTCATCATGAAACTTATGGCATCAGCGTTTATTCCAGATTAAACAAGAGTTTCGAAAATTTCCTATGATTATTACAACAGAAAATAAGCTTTCTTAATTAAAAAGACAACATAAATATTGAATGCCCTCTTCTTGCTCCCCTTCCTCCTCACCTTGAAGAAGAGCACCTTGGTGCATGTTGGCATACTTTAAATATGTAATCTAGCAGAAACTAATTCATACATATTACATGACAAAAGTAGTCAGTAGTGTTAATTCATTAAATTAATGTAGAGCTTCACAGAAAATGATGAGGAAACGAAGCCAGATAAGTAGTCGAAAAAATTCCTAGTATAAAAAGAGACGCTTTTTCTGTCCCTATGTATGCTTAAATCTTTTGATGCGGTTTTTTCCAATATATAGGGTGATTGAAGAGGAAGGTTTGTATGTATAATAACATCGCATTGCACTCGTGCGTAGCAGGGCAGGTCGCTAGTTGCAGTATAATCTGGGCTGCTTTGCAAATTGACTTATGATGTTGCCAATAAACACTACGGAAATAATAAAAACACGTCCAATCAGCAACGGACCCTACCACCCTACCCACGAAGTCATGTCAGTGGACAGAAAAACAAGCAGAAAATAAAATAGGAACTTAAACTGTTCGCAACTGCGGGACAACAAAACGTCAAGTAACGATTATTTATGTATTCAATTAGCAGTAGAAATGCGCAAATAATTCACTATTTTATGCAATCATACATGTTCATGAAGACAAGACGACATTTACTGCTACCTAATAGTGTTAGTTTTCTTTGCCTAGTAACGGCTTTTCATTCCCAGCTGGCTATGTGGATGGGCAAGGTGCGAGGCCACCTGCCTTTTTTTTACCAATAAGACAAGCTGCGATGTAGTTATTCGATACTTCAATTTGAATTAAGCGAGATCATTATTTGCAGCGATCTGTCAGACTTCGATGTGAGGTGCGCCGACAGATGCAGCGATAGTTTAGAAAGTTTTATTATCGACTGTAACGAATATGATTTAGATTGACAATCATCACGTATAATGCACCGTCATGTCATAAACAGACTACATTCAACTTGTTGCCAACTAGGCTACAAAACAGCTTATTTAACTTACTCTAATTTTCGTTGCTGAAATATTTAGTTAAAAATCGTGTATTGGTGTATTGTTGTTTGTGAATAGGATATTCGTGAGGAGTTCAGCAAATGGCAGGCCTCCCTGGACGCGCGGATGCATCCAGCTCGGTCCGCATCTAACAGAAATTCAGCAAAACGCTGTTTTCACTTTCCGCAAGTAGCGCCTGAAGCGATGGCAGCGATATTAACAAAATTAAAGTAAATAAACAAAATGTTATTGCGTGCGCTCGTCTGAATATAAAACTGTATAGCGGGAACAGAGAATTTCCAAGACGAAAGCCGTATTGGAGTGCATTGGGCAAAACTTTTTTCATAAAAGTGCAGAGACGCAGTCGGTTGCGAGGGAGCAGAGAAGTGAACAGTTGTCGAGGTTACTTATTAACTTTTATAACTCTTGTTATATTCGAGGGTTGTTTGCATAATTGTTTTCGATGAAATACTGCACAAACTTGTTTCGGACAAAATCAATATTATCTTCAACTTTCCGAATATAGACCTGTTTAAATCTGAGTAACCTAACAAGAAATTTATACAAACTCGTAGATATGACTACTATACCTTAAATTAGTACTTATTGATAATATGAATTATTTTTCTAAATTCTCAATACTAAAGAATCTAGGAGCTGGCTATAGGTAGTAATAGCAATACCGAAAATATCTACCTTGCACTTGCGGCACTGGTTTGGAATCTCAGTGTAAACTAAGACCCTTTTCTTCTCTTTGAATTGCAGTAATACATTTCAAAGAGAAGTAAATGGTTCTTACTTTAGTGAATGCACTGGCAAAGACGACATTATATAGTTAGATTCATAGGACAAAAATATAAGTGATAAACGTCGGTTTCTTGTGTCTGGATCTGTATTTTAACTAGAATGCTCCAGATATTTACTTGTTTGGTTAGTAAACAAGAAAATAACTTTTCAATGTAAAAACGCTGAAGATGAAGCGCACAGTCGAGAAGACAATGTCAAAATGTAGTCGAAAAGCATGTCGAAAGTTTTTTCATAAATGGCCGTGGCACGCGCCAGGACCCGTAACAACAGCTGACGACCGGCCCGCGGCGGACGACTCGCTTTCTGGCAGATGTGTTAAATGGGAAATAGCTATCTCGAGAGATTTTATCCCTCGCCTCGAGCGATGGATAAAGGACTGAGAGGTAAAGAAACATTATATAGTTAGATCCATAGGACAAAAATATAAGTGATGAACTTCGGTTTCTTCTGTGTCTGGATCAGGGGTGCTATTCCGGCGGACATCACTTCACATCTCGGTGCTTCACGCTTACTTCAATCATCAATACGCTTTACTTTGAATTTGCATTTTCTCTCATTTTGTATGTAAATAATTAAAAAATGTTATTTGGCTTAGTTCTTTTCTCCCAAACGACGACAGTCGCGAAGGAATTGAATTTTGAAGTTACCTCGCCACGAGCGAAGTGAGTTTTGGCGACCACCGGAATAGCATAGCTGTATTCTAACCAGAATGTTCCAGATTAAACTTGTTTGGGCAGTAAACAAGAAAATAACTTTTCAATGTAAAAACACGAAACGAAATGAACCGTACAGTCGAGAAGACAGTGTCAAAATGTAGTCGAAAAGCATGTCAAAAGTTTTTTCATAAATGGCTGTGGCACGCGCCAGGACCCGTAACAGCTGACGACCGGCCCGCGGCGGACGACTCGCTTTCTGGCAGATGTGTTAAATGGGAAATAGCTATCTCGAGAGATCCCTCGCCTCGAGCGATGGATAAAGGACTGAGAGGTAAAGAAACATGAACGACGGAAATTCTGAAACGACAGAAATGACTTTAATCCCATTGTCTGTTTTTATTTTAATGCTCGACTTACCTGTGATTTTTAATAAGCTCCTTCTAAAAACATAATGTTTTATTTGAATAATCTACCTACGTTATCATTTTAAGGCGTAATTTAAGATATTCAAGCTACCTTACTATAATATTCTCTACCATTTTCACAATTATTTTAGCAAATCGTATTCAACTCACAACAACGCAAACGTAATAAACAATGTTTGCAGAAATCGTGCCCATCAAACGTAGACGTTCGACCCGAAAATAGCAAGCACGCTCGTAAAGCATAGGTACGTATAATTGGATTCGTTACTACAACAAACGGATTGTCGTGTCTAAACTAAATCAAACTTTATTTCCGGAGGGAGATGGCGGCGAGCTGCAGTCGTTACGGGAGCAAACTATAACCCACTTCAGTTCATTATCATACCTAACCGTAGATACAAGAGGAATACCCAAATAAGGCAATGGAGATTTTAATTACATTACAACTTTATACTAGAGACGTGTCAGTAATAACAAACATTTACTAAACTGTACCTGTCTAAAACAATATTTATTACGCGTTCATAGCTTCACAGTTAATGAACGCAAAATTAAAAACAAACGAGCGTTGAATGAATTATACATAACACGTGGTCATGCATGCACAACGAAACAACAACACTCTGGAGAGAGTGAATGGCGCGAAAGTGAAACAGAATACAATAACTTTAGTAGTGATTCACGCTACTCGATCAATCTTGACGATTACTAAACATACTCATAACAAAAACGATCGTTAGCACTAATTAGATAAAAAACTCATAAATAAGTTAGAGCTATTTGTAAGATATGTGAAAGTATATCGCTGTTGATTCAATATGAGCCGTGAAATATAGCGAAAGACATTAGACACAAATCTTGAGCAGACGTCGCCACTTAAAATAAGCTGGCACGATTTCAAGACCCGGCAACCTGAATACGAAGTATTCAGTTCATCAAAACCACATGTTTTGTTAGTCGTATGTAAACACGGACATTTGAGGCACGCATGATTAAAACCGTACGATTACGTTGTACGTTACGTTAACGTTACCCTTGAACGAAGGTTTACCTCTTGTATTTACATAACTAGTTGCAAAAAATGTTAATGATATGCAGATGAATCAGGTGGCATGGCGCCGGTAGTTCACCTGGCATTGGATACAACATCCGTAAACATCGTTAGTCCACAAACGCTTTTCTCAGGAATGCAGTAACGAATTATTACCTACATACATCACTTACATTAAATATGGAAAAATCTAAATCTTTTGCATATTTCACTTCACTTGAAATCTTGCCAAAAACACTGGATATTGTGTCATTCCTCTATTGATTTCTTGAAATACGTCGTAAATATTACTCCAGCTTTTCTAATATTAAAACTGGAACGATAAATCATTGTTTGCTTTATTCAAATTCGTAGCGCTAACTTCACGACAAATTTTCTCCCCTTTAGTCAGATTATGAAATTAAAGACGCTTTAATAAACGTATCAGTCTTCACTTCAGATTTCCAGAACTTTGCCATCTAAGCGCCGTTGTCTTGAAACTCTCAACGTTTACTATTAATTATGCAAACATTATTCAAAATTTCTACTAAGTGTGATAGTGTATTGTTTCTTGTTGTGATTTACTAAGTGGCTCATGCTGAGAGACTTCATATGTCGCTTATAGAAATGGAAAAATGGTTGGAGCAAAGCGAGCGGGCGACATTAAAACGTTTGAATGTTATAAACAAACAGTGGGCGTTGGCTGCAGGCCAAAAGAGCTGGGCGCCGGCGCTACCGCCTACACCCGTCGCGGCAAATGCTACTATTGCTCTATCTGCCATCGTCTATCTTTCTATTCTATTACCACTACTTCCTTACTAATTAGCATATTCAACCCCCTTTTCTCCTCAATAACAATCAACTAGTGAAAGCTATGAAGCTTTGATAGCTGATAACGGAAATTAAAACTGAGTCAACATCACAACTGCCAATATCACGAAGTTCGTATGTTTGCAATAACACGGGGTGTTAATTAAGGAGTTAATTGAAAACAATGATTACTTATACATAAACCGTGTCAGTTTATTTTCAGTTTCAATTAAATCGGGGCCCGGCTTGCAAGTTGCGCAGTTATAGAGGCCCTATTATCTCCATGAAATTTGACTCACAAACCGCAGCGTCCCTGGTGGGTCGACATAACTCGACCCAAGTTGAAAGCTTTAATTACGTGGAGTGAGCTGTTCACGCAGGTGACTCCTTAGGCCCTGAACATGCTACCGTTTTCAGGGGGTGTGCGATTCTACAACGTTTATGTGCATGCGGCGCGAATTTAGCGTTTTTAAAAATAGAATAGAATACCTTTCTTTTCGAGGCAACGGTATACTTATTTACGAGTATTTACCAGGAACTTGTTTTCTCACTCAGAATAATGCTTAGCCGCATTAAAATAATAGTTATTTTTTGAGTGTAACTGAAACTCTTACATTGGTTTAAATTTGTAAGTGGTGTTTTGTGATTTCTCCCAAAACTCCATTGATGTTGTCCTTGGCATCCAGGAAATCAGTTTTAAAGCAGATTGATTATTTATGATTATGCGACTGAGATATGCCCAGCTAGTATAGAATGCATTTAAATCAAAGACATAGCTTAGTGGAACCCGTTATTCCCCCTGTGCTATGCCATTACGATCCAAGAATATGATTGGTGGACATCAAACGCATGTATAGCGTAGCACCATAGCACATCTTTATTGAATAAGTAAGCGCGCAGCCACCGCACTGATCGAACGTGAAAAGAACGCGCACGCCTGGAAACCGCGGAGTTGATCCGGGCCTTAATTACGGGTTGAAATTGAGCTGCCCATTCGACTGACACGTTTGCAAACGGATTATCGTGTCCTTCGCCCAAACCTATGTGTGTAAAGCACCACAATTATAAACTTCTTACTGGAGCCAGTTAATTAATACACTAACATCTACTAAGTTAGTGAGCCACATTAATTAGTGGACGAAGCTAACTTCAACGTTGTACCTACTAGGCTGCTAGATAAGTAGCATTAGCCTTAACGTTAGCACAGCTAAGTATATTACATGAGCACGTTGAATAATAATAATACAGACCTGTGCTTACGGGTTCCGGTTTAGAGTAAAGTAGTTGAGCACACGTTACGCGGGTTCAACTCCCACGCCAACGTAAAGTTTTGAGGGTGCTTTGGATGTTTTTGATTTCCATAAATCCAAGCGATGCATTTGGGATCTAGGCAATATATATTGAACGTAGTGTTGTATTAGATCAATTTATTGACTGTCATTTAAATTTATAATTATTTCATAAACACCATACATTTCTGGCAAGTATTTCTAAATGTTGCTGCTTGATCTGCTGAAAGATCATTTCATTATCAACGTTGAAGAATCTGTGTTTCTTTCATGGCATTTTTGTTTTAAGCATTATCAACGCTGTACTTCTATCTCCATATATAAATACCCTTCCTTACTCTTCCCTTGTCCCGAAAACCAGAGACAACGAAGTTACCCATTCCAATTCAAACCAAAACCCAGCACAGAAATAATCATATCTCTTCAACAAACATAATATGTGGTGATGCGCGAACAGAAGTGCGGCTCAATTTGTGCAAAACCAACTACATAAATATACCAACAACCACATAAATTGTTATTTCTTGACTTTTCAAACATAATTAGCTGTAGAAAACAGAATCCCAAGTCAAAGCGAATACATTTCATACCACAACCTTTGAAGAGATGTTGGAACTTTATAAACTAACAGCTGTTCCGCATTTGCTGTTGTGTATACACGGTGTATCCGGAAGTAAGGATCGAATAGAAAGGCACATGGTCAAACTTTTGTATAAGTATAATTCATGAATTTTGATTAGTATTTTATGCCATATTTAAAAAAACTTGACGGTCGAAACTACGGCCAATATTTACTTATGGCAAAAAACTTTCAACAAATAGCCTCGCTATGTTTGCTGTTCGATTTCATTCTCATTTTCAGGGACACCCTGTTTAAACTTGTATCGCCAGTCAGACTCATAGAAATAACGTTTGATTACAGTACTCGATTCCTATATGTTCCCATTTAAACTATTTTAACATAGTATGCGATCGCATAGCATTCAAAATGGCAACGAGAATCATTTGAATATGAAATTGTACAGACTGCAAAGCATCTACATACATTAGCTGGATTGCTCAGTTTTGCTGGCGTTTTTAGTTGAAATTATGTAACCTAGATACGTGGTTTTTCTTGCTCTGAGAGTTGGATATAGAATGTTAAAAATGCCAGCACATTTTTAAAGAACAATCTAATTTACTTTTAACTTTGAAAACGGACAAAATTAATAAATAAAATGGTCCATTATTTTTGTAGATCTTTACTGATGTCGGCCAGATCTAGTAGCAGAGCGTAAACCTGATGTGACTAAATATTATCTAATTCAAATTTTAGGCAAGCTTGATTAATCCATAGCTCTCACAACCACAAGAATGGTAACTGAATCTATTAAGGATACATCATATCTACTCTAATTAGTTTATGGATTATTGGATTAGGCTGAATTAATCAATGTCTTTAGATTGTGTATTCGCTGCAATAGTCACTATATTGTCTTTTGTAAACACATTAAGCTATTATTAATCTCAATTACTTAGGAGTACAACTTCAAAGCAAGACGGATGTGTGAAACTTTAACGGATAGTCGCTTAAATTCCACGGGTTAATTCGCACCAAAGGAGAAGCTTGGAAACTCATTAATACGCTGAGCGCAAAAAGGACATGAAGCGCATAGAAAGTTTAGAACACAACTGCAATTATTATGCACGAGTTATCGCGTCATGAACTATGCTTTTTGATTCTTGAATTTACGCTTTATTCTGAAAGGTTGAAAACTGATAAAAGCTTCTTTTATATTAGGTATAATTCACTTACCGGTACAATGATATGTACTCTGTTCAACTGGTCATTATATTTCTGAGTGACGGAACTGCCTAACCTAAGCTTGCTTATATAAACAAATATAAATATTAAGACTGAACTGTAACCACAGAATTTTTAAAACAGAGCAGAAAGAATAACGACTTGAATATATACCAAACAATACAAGTTATTTAAGCTGCATCACTGATAATAAATTACCGCTCAATTTCAATCCAGTTGCCAGTGTTAACCATGAAAAATGAACAATCGACAAGATAAACGAGTATATAGTTTTCCAATGAGTCGCGTGATATTCGGCGTTCGCTGAATAAATCACGAATTCATGATTTTGTTCATAATGCTGCGCACAAGTCTACTAAACTTAGTGTTGCCAGATGTACATATTTTTGCGGGACGTCCCGAGGTCTGGGGACGCGTCCCGATTCGTACCGAAGGACGCTTCGGGACGCTAAATGTCCCGATGAATCAAAAAACTTACATAAATACTCACTTTTTTCTTTTGAAAGCCGTCAATTACACATCAAGTACGATTAAATACATATTTCATTTAGGTAATATAATGCAATACTTGCACTAGTAGTTAAAAACGGTATTGCGTAATTTATCAATTAAACACTGCTTTAAAACACATTGTTTTCAACTTCATTGTCCCGATCTGCAACCCTTAATCCCGATTTTTTTAACCTCATGTACCGATTTGAAACAAATCGGACCAGGCAACACTAACTAAACTTCTCGTTTATTCACGACAAGAATAGAGAGGT
Source organism: Udea ferrugalis (assembly GCA_950022985.1). Lineage (NCBI taxonomy): Eukaryota > Metazoa > Arthropoda > Insecta > Lepidoptera > Crambidae > Udea > Udea ferrugalis. The sequence goes on from OX465521.1 coordinate 6,455,250, forward strand.
TTACGTAAGGCTCAGACTTTTACGTTTCATGGTAAAAGATGTATGTATTAATATGGTAAAAGTTCCCCGACATCAACCTGCCTACGCGAGGGGTTTAAAAACATATTGTACTCTGTAAGACACCGGCACTGCGTGTTCACGCACGTAGCCGTTCTTTATTACACACATGACATAGGTTTATAGACGCGTAAACTTACTTTTTAATACAGTTGCTCAAAAAGTGGTACTTTTCGTAGCTGTTTAGCGTGCGGAAAGTTGGTTTTTCCGCACTAGTGCTTTTTACTTTTCCATTTTTTTTTTGATAATGTTAATAAAATCCATACATCCTACCAAAGAGGTTGTCTGTTCAATCACTTTATTTTGTATTTTGATACGTTATTTGGCATTAAAACTGGGAATATAATGTTATTAAAAATATTTCAATTGCATTATTGACAAAATAAAGGGTTATTTAGTAACTATTAACAATTAAATTTCTGAAACAGTTTACTTAAAGTTGGCTGTTTGTGTATTAACAATGGCCGGATATTTGTAAGTATGAATGAGTTTCACTTAAAAATACTTGAAATAAAATAATAGGTATTTATTGCATTTCCATGTTTAAATGCAATTAAATTACTTCTTATATTTTTACTAGGCTGAATACAACCGATGCCGTGTTAAAAAAATACTGTCAATCCTAAGTTTTTCATTCCCGCTTTCTTTATTTACGATTAGTCACGACTGTCATGATATACTTTGGTTATTGATCGTTTTTAATGTTGTTTATTTTACATTTTTCGTACACAAGTATTTAACATATTTTTTCAAAATAGTTTATTTTTACTAGGCTGAATGCAAACAACCGGTGCCTTGAAAAAAAAAAAGTTTTTTCATTCCCGCCCTTTTTACTCATGATTTAATTGTGTTAATGATTCGCATTGGTTTGATATTATTTTTTTCGCAAATGTATTAAAAAACGTTGTTCGATACACGAGCGGAAGTGTCATTTTCACTCGTCCCGAGTCTTGACCCTCGCCTGCCGGCTCGGGCCAAGATGCCTCGAGACTCGTGCAAAATGACATACTTTCCGCACTTGTATCGAAAACTACTATTAGTTCAGCGGAAATCACCACTAAGTTGGAGGTTTGTTACACTTCTGAGTACTTTACTACTATTTTATTAAAACTAGCTGTTATGTTACTAGCCGCTTTGTCCACGTGAACTAAGCCTTTAATTGAACCGTAGGTTTAGGAATTAAAAGCACTGAAAAAATTAGCCTAGCTCTTACATAAGGTACTGCCAGAATGATTCTGGCTCTACCGTTGTTGTTGTGCGTAGAGAACGGTCGATCATATGTCTCAAAATTGAAATTATGATCAAAGATTTAAGAAAGCAAGTTTAAGGCAAGCTACTAATTTCAATATGTATTTAAATAATTATGACGAATAAAAACAATTCATTCCTAGTCTACATGCTAAGTAATTATTGCTATATCAAATATTTTATATATTTCCAAATACTTAAGTATGATAAAAGTTATACAATTTAAGAGGGCCAGCAGTTAATTAAATCGTAATGACGTGTCTTTAATTTCACCAGCGAGCACAACGCAATAAGCGATTTTTTATTCTGTTCTTTATAAGCGCGAAACGGACCGTGTTTAATGTAAGTAGGTAGATTGTAAATTTTCACACAAATTAAAAAGGCCGTAGCGTCGATGCCGCTTTATTTTGGGCCGTCCATCCCTTGTGAATCCAATTTGGGGCGGGCGCGACGTCTCCGCGTAAATGGGATTTTGGCCTCGCTTGAAAAAAGGCTATTTACACGTCTACCGAACACTTCATAAATTGTACAATTATAAAATTAAGCTTTACATACAGGGTTGGTTTTTCAAGTGGGCGTGCTAGGCCAAATCCTAAACTATGAGGAATATCGAAAATTCTGAAAGGAGTCCCGAGGTCGATTTTGGTAACCTGTGTAGTACTAACTAACTGATAAAAATCGTAGATTGAAAATTTTTTCAGTAACCAATTGCGATTATGAACTATTTCAAATAACTTCACAAAACATGTATGTGCGTGTGTAGCTAAACACACAGTACATGATAACTAGAAGTTCTCTTGGAAGGCTTTATTCTAACTATAAAATCTGGGCTTATATTATTATCTGCTGTGATTACTTGAGATTCATAAAAACGATGAAATGTTTTTAAGGTTAAAAAAGAAGATGCTGGCTTGATCTAGTAAATAAAACAACACTCATGTTTGCAGATATTTAAATACAATTTCTCCAACGAAACAAAAGCGGAAAATTTGGTTACACGTCTATGTGGTAGGCAAAAATACATTGGCGAAAATTTAAAAAAGGTGAATGTACACGCGCGGATTGTGCTCATTATAAAAAACAGATTTCAGTCGGTTTAATTAAGTCCGGAAATGAAATGTGGATGTTGCCGGAACAAACAAGCGAAGAGGTTTTTTTTTACAGATATCACGTCGTCGGTTCTTCCAAAGTCGGTCAGCAATATAACGTATGACGCAGTGATGAAAAAAAAAGAATAAATTGGTTTTGTACAGCCATGCTTGTTTGACTAGGATAATAATTCCGTCTGGAATTTTAAAGCACAATTTACAATAATTGGCGGTTCGCGCATACCTTGTAGAATAATAACTAGTTGTTAGCTTGTATGTTGTGGTAGTTAATTAAATTCCTTTGTAGACCAGAAATTAAGTTATCAAAGTACGACTTGAGGTAGTTATTCTAACAGGTTTGTGACAATTAATGTTACGGTAACGATTAAATGTTTGATGTTATGGAGGACGCGTCTCACTGGAGGTAATTTTGAGTGACAAACGAGCGGTTTAGACCGGCTGCGTCGGGAATACCTACCCCATCGCGTGCGCTCGGTAAATAAAATACCTTTTGGAAGCTCCACCCCTCTCACTCACCCTGAGACCAAAGCGGGATGACAAATCTCATTCCGCATGCTAATTTCGCAGATCCTGTCTTCGGCGACCTTCCGAACTTTTTCTCATTTAAATCTATGAGTCGAATATGGAAACGGCTGGATCGGTCTGGAGGACATGTACTTAAATTTTCATGCGTCGTTTAGGCTAAATTGAAGAGCTCCATCACGTGTAATGATAAGGTAGGATAATAAAAGGGAGAGTTTTACGGTTTTCGTATTTTACGCAGGCATCGGTATGGATAAGATCCGCATCCAGGGCGGAAGAGCGAGTCGGCCCAACAGCGCGGACGCACGCTGAATCGCAAAGTAGTAAATCAGTTCATTGTTGTGAACGGCTGAATATTCAGTTACCACCGGTACATTCGTGGACTGAATTTACATCAGTATTGCTCTATAAAATTTGTACTAGTACAAGGTAGAAGCTGCAGGTCTTTTGGGTATACCTGTTCTAACAGTTTTTAGGTATTTTAAGAGACAATCTGCATTATTATTATTGCATTAACCAAGCTTTGAGCTACATACATGACAAAACATTTAAAAAAACGAATAGCGAAATAATAGGAAATTAAGACAAATAGCAATAGCAATGACAACAAATATAAAATAGCAATATTATAATGCGACAAATGCAGAGGAAAAATGATGCACGTGGAAAAACTAACACTAATGCACTGATACAATCAACAAAATACAAATTTTGCCCATGTATTCTTCAATTTTATTGAGCCCCAATTTCATGTCTAAAGATATTTCAAGATATTTAAGTAAATTTTGAAATAAATTCGCGGAAGAGTGGGCGTACGGCGTCACAAAGAAGCGGTTATGCATCATAAGCTTCCCTTAAATTGTTTCGTCGACCAAAATTCCGCGGCTCAGCGTGACTTTCCATACTTTCGTTCACCTAAAATAAACTGAAAATTATATACTTAGTTTACTCGAAATTCAAAAAAATACGTTATTTATTTTTGTTGACACTGATGGAAAGTTACGATCCGGACCAGAGCTTTGACCGGCAGCGATGGTAATTATTTGCAATTCGCAATTACTTACGATGCTGGAAAAGTTATTAGATTTGAAAAGAATTAGCGAAAATTTTAAAATTATTATCACACTTGATTTCGGTATCATACACATACAACACACGGGGCTTACCCCGAATTGACAAACGTCAATCAACGCCAAGCACGCGCTCACGCACATGCTGTCAAGTAAAACGTCATTAGAACGGAAAGGGACAGCTATATTTCTGAGAGATGCTCTACGTTGATTTGCGTTTGTGGAGTGTCCAAAAATTTACTTTCTCAAACATCTTCATTTATTTAAAAGTTTACACGCCGTTTGAATTTGCCGAATCCGTGATAATCCAGCCCTGTCTGTCTAACCACCGCACTTGCTGCAACACACACATTGAAGCTATCGGAGGAAATTGGAATCTGTACTGTATGCAGTGGATGTGTATGTCCCGCAGATTGGCATTCAATTTACAAAATACTATTATACCTTCGAATGCTGGCTGGACCATTTTGTTTCTGTATAAATTAAATCTTACTCGTTGGGTCAAACACATTGAGCGAAGAGATGGACTTCTATAATCAACGCGATGACAATATTCACCTTAGGCTGTGCAGTCAAAATTAGAAAGAAAAGAAAGAAAGAAAAAACGTTTATTGATTCTGAAATTAGGCTGTGTCTTAATTATTTTATTTTTTTCCTTCATTGTGATTATGTTTTTTTTTGCTAATCTGTGAAAAGGAGATATAGTAATTGTTAGAAACAAAAGTATAAATAAAAGCATACATTCCTAAAGATCGAATCCAATCTTATTACAGCGGCGTCCTGTTCGTCTGTACGTTCGGTTTAACGTTTAAAAATACACTTAACGAGTCTCACAGGAGTGTTGAGGTTAAGCGCTCCAGCGGCACAGAGCTCCTTATGCATTAGCGCGTAGAAGCCTAATGTTTACCCAGCGTTACTTCGTGTTTGCTCAACAGGCTTTGTCGACCCTGCCGCTTCTAACCAGTTCCGCTGCTCCTTTATCCTTCCATACCAATCCAGTTCTACGCTCACGCTAATGTACTTTTAAATTCATTCGACTTGTTTACAAAGGACATAACCTACAACTTCTCGAAAAAGACAGAACAAATGCTGTGTCTAATTTAATAAACCACATCGGCCTGAAAGGTCTCTAATAAAGTTTGTTAGACGGAAATCGAATTCTTCCCTAGCTGTCATTCAGTTTGATTTGACCCTAACAACATGCCACAAGGAGACGTGCCGCCTCAATAATTCGAAACGAGACATAGGCGGAGGTCGAAAACGTCAGGAGGTTGTTTCGGCGTCTCCCTTCAAACTAAACGGCACGTTAGACACGAACACGGAGTAAGCTGGCGTGCGAGTGTGTGTGCGGGCGGAAATCGTAGCCGTCGACGAACCATCATCATATCGTCGGATTGGCCCGTAACGCGGTCCTATATCCGCCGCGAAATGGAACGTGATTCCACTTCCAATAACACGGGCGTAGACACTACAACGCCAGGGTTAGTTCATTACACAATTATTGCTTCACACACACTCCTAAAACATGCTGTAATGAATTCAATAATAAATCAATGCGACTTACCAATACGTCAAGAAAAATTGGAATAGATACGGTGCGGTGAAAATTCTCGTGCAATAACTTCGAAGAGTTATTATAATAGATTGCAACTTGCGTGACTGCAATTCTAAAACGACAAAATGTGCATTTTACTAACTAAATAAAATCATATTTTAAGTAATCGTTTTGAAAATTTTAACACATTATGTAAATGTGGCAAAATTATGTATGCGCTTTCGTACTTTTACTAAGTCTGGCTGTTTGCTAAGTTCGTAAAATCACTACGATTATTATCTTCTTGATGTTTTAATAGCACTAGAAACATGGTGATTTTGCAAGGGGTTGCCGAATTATTAGTGCCAAACCCTGAGGCAGTAACTTTATCGATTTTAGGATGATCAAATTCTAGGACGTGACGTTTTAAATAGCAAACAGAAGGAAAGGGCCTTATTCTTAATAAAATATTTTTGTTTTCTTCACATTCATAAAACCATCTACTCAATCAGAAAGACATTTCTTATTTCAAATGGGTGACTTGGCGCACTCAGTGATACATAGGTATAACAGGAAAAAAAATACTTACGTAAACAATTCGAATTTGAAATTTTAATATTTTCTCAAAATGTTCCTGGGTTTCCTGTCAAACAGTACGGGATTGATATTCTTGTCGGTTTTATCAAACATTGTTCCTATTGAACTGTCACTGTCCTGAAGCATCCGACAGATCGACGTCTGTAGAGACATTAGACAACATAAAAAGACACTTATTTCATTTAATAAGCTTATCAGACGAAATATCAAATGTGGGTGCGTATTGGTTAATATAACTTCATTTGATATATTTTCATTTCAATAACGCTCATGAAATATTTTAGTATGTACAGAAATAAATGTGCAACATCAGTGTTTCATATGATGCTCAGTTTAATTTCAACAAACATGGGCATCCTGTTTATTGAAATTTATTAACATTCATGTCGAATATTAGTATTATAATTCTTTGATTTATTCGATTCATTTAACTGGTCTATTAGGTCTATTATAGAAACATTGCAAGTTTAGTATTTCAAAATATCATAGGTTTGTAACAAAAAATGCTTTGCAATACAGTCAAGAATGTGCAATATACAGTGTGTTTGGGAACCGGTGTCCGACCCGTTAAGGTGAAGTAATATGATCTATTTTATGAATAAATCCACCATAATTAAGCACTTTGCCCCAGTTGTTTTAAAATGGCCGCCATTTTAATTTTTTTTTCTCGGGAGGTCGGGTGGGTTATTTTAGTTTGCAATATCTGCCGATTTAGAGGTCCTACAGTCACAAAAGTGGTATCGTTGGACAGCTACAAAAGTAGGCCATAAGCTGACAAAAAAGCATTTTTTCATAACTCCCTTAAAATACCTCAAAAAAATGTTTGAACTTGAAAATTGTGATAGAATTTGTTAGTTTTTTTTTTAATTTTTTTTTTTCAGAAAAACTAAACTGTCAACATACATTTATTTTTAACTTTTTGGATACCCAAAGACATCACCTAAACACTGAAGCAAAAATCAAAGTTCCAAGTAAAATAGTTTAGAAGTTGTGACAAATTGAATATCACCCTGTCATCAGAGACCCTTTGAAACGCAGGTAAAATTTACCTGAAATAAATTAAAAAAAAAAATAAAAAAAATTAATTAAAAGTGCTTAATTATGGTGGATTTATTCATAAAATAGATCATATTACTTCACCTTAACGGGTCGGACACCGGTTCCCAAACACACTGTATAACAACCGTAGAATTTTTCGAATTCCTGAGACTTGTGTCTTAGGAATTATAACAGTTATCCATGCCTATAATACATATTCATATAACGTGTGTATTATAGTCATAAATGCTCAGAATAGATTACTAATACCACTCACGCATGAGTAGTCGGTACATAATGTAATGCGTCGATAATGCGCGTGCATCATACATGATACAAACAGTGTAATCGCAGTTCATGTTACCGTCCCCCAACCATTACCGATGTATTACATACAAGATCCGGTAATCTGCATCCGTCTTTATTGAATGCGAATCGATTAGGGTCAACAAGTTTAGTGCGTCAATAAGCATAATTTGAATTATTAAGTAACTAAGTAATGATTAGACTCTAGACCGCACTCAGTGGAAAAAGGGTAGGGAGGCCTTTGCCCAGCAGTGGGATAGCGCAGGCTGATTATAATAATATAATAATAAGTAATTATTAAGTAGTAAGTTAGACGTTGTTCTCTCGAAAATAATTGAACATTCGCACCTTTTAAATCTTCCCTGAACTTCCATGATTATTTCAAGACCAAAATTAGCCAAATCGGTCCAGTGGTTCTCAGGTTTAGCGAGGCTAAGAACAGCAATCCATTTTTATATATAAGTAGTCTTAAGAGTTATAACAGTTATCCATGCCTATACATATTCATATAACGTGTGTATTATAGTCACAAATGCTTAGAATAAATAACTAATACCACTCACGCATAAGTAGACGGTACATAATGTAATGCGTCGATAATGCGCGTGCATCATACATAATACAAACAGTGTAATCGCGGCCGCAGTTCATGTTACCGTCCCCCAACCATTACCGATGTATTACATACAAGATCCGGTAATCTGCATCCGTCTATATTGAATGCTAATCGATTAGGGTCAACAAGTTTAGTGCGGCAATAAGCATAATTTAAATTAATTAGTAAAATGAAAAACGTACACAGTCTACGGACCGATATTGCTGCTGTATCATTTTTATCACTACGACATCGTTGGTGTATGGTCTTGAAAAATATGAGCACTAAGTAAAATCAAACTTCCATTCAAAAAACATTTGGTATTCACACACTAAGTATAATAATAATACATTTAAAACCCTGTAGATCCAAATATTACCATAATTGAATATCTTGTCTCCACGGCAACATTTGCAAAACTAGACTTATTTTCAGAACGGTATTCAATAGATTTAAGTTGAAATTACTTAATGACAGATGTTTCCTTCCGAGAAAGTTCAGTTTGAACTTTGCTAGTATGAGAATTCTTTGGCGGGGATGATCTTTCTCAGAATTCGCGATTAGATGTAATAAATGTCTTTGACTTATGCCGAATGCAGTAGGAAGTTGCGCATTCTAATCTTCCACTCTATTTTAAGTAACGCTTCCATGTATACCTTAACAGATGCGAGCAGACAGACAGATCGCAATCTATTTTTTGGAAAATTTTATTGTCCCCTACGGGTTGCCAATATTAAGCCGTACACTTATTTAAACAAAGGGCTTAAAAATAAACCTACACCAATGTCATTTAGATCAAGTGAAGAACATATTTTTTCTTATTAACATTATACATAAATGATGGTCCACTGAAACTGTTCGACCTTTATCAAGATGAGTGTACACCTAATTCGTGGATGCCACAGTAATGTCACTCTAAGTTCCTTTGTTTTGTTCCTCGTAATGAAACCTGGTGAAGTTCATTAATTTACTATGCCTAAAGGAAAGAACATATTATGCGAGGTGTAGATTTTCAGGTAAGTAAGTTTTAAGACGGCACGCACAGAATCCTTACATAATAATGAAATTTCAATACGAACTTACGTTTCAGATCACAAAGCCAATATGACACGAACGTTCACCGCAAAATATATGTATACAATGAACATAATACAAGCCTCGTTAACGGAGCAAGCTGTAGGTACGAGTATTCTTGAAAAATACGGCATAAATTGAATCATTCAAAGGACAGGATCTTTGCGCTGAAAAGAAATCTAGAATACTTTCGAATCTCCAATTAAACAGAAGTAGACTATTGCTAACAAGTAGTCGTTCTTTTATAAAACGTAGAATAATAACTAACTTTGAGAAACATCAACAGTAAGTACAGTAACAATTAGTAGGTAAGCCATATCTTTTTGAAAAGTATTGAAATACAGTCATTCATTCGAAATTAACCGAGGTTTAAACGTCAGTATAAAGTGAACCAAAATGTTCACATAAGCAAAACGAACACCAGAGTTGTTTACGTGCCAAACTAAAAATATAAAGTTACGAACGACAAAACGTTTTGCAGTCCGAATTTCAGAGATACAATAAAACTCTCCCAGTTACGTAAAATGTGGCGAAAAATCGTCGGGCGAACGTCGTAACGTGTCACAGGGCGTCAGTCTTCAAGAGGAGCAACATCCGAATTAAATTCCTGCGCTTTTCGCATGCGTCCTCGGGTGAGAATTTAACGAGAAGTTTAACAAAACTGTTGAGATTTCTAAAATTAGGTGCATTATTTAGTTAAAGCGTAGCGAATAGGTCGTTATCAAATTTCTCGCTAACGACTCAGTGTATAGCTGAAACAATTGTGGAGGAGAAAAGCAAGTTATAGTCGTAGTGAAGGGAGAGGACAGGCGAGTGCATTAAGATAAAGCGGGTTGGGCGGCCGCCAGCGTCTCAAGTGTCCGGTCGGTGCCAAGCCCGCGCCGCGCTCGTGCCGCGCTCCTTGCGCCCTATTGCCGGTCCAAATGGCAATGATCTACAATTAACACAGTAATTGACATGTTATGCACAAATGGCGCCATAATCGCTTAGTATTAGTATGCCGCATCCGCTAGTGTACGCGCAGGCCAAACCATACCGTCCCTAATTACTACCGTGTAGCGTAGCTTTCATATAAGCTTGGAAACTCGATAGTAGCGAACTAAATAGTTTAAGCATTTGTTACAGCAACAGCTAACAGATATAAGTGTTGGGTCTAGGTGTTAGTACCTTAGTTAACTCCAGTTTTAATAACACAAAGGAAAACCTTACTTTGGGACCAGAAAGTATGTCATCGTATATTATTTAATGATTACATCATTTTCCAGCGTTAATTTAATATAAACCTTTATTTAAAATCAGACCAGCTCACGTCATAACAATTAAGCAGTGATACGCGTGAACAATATCAGTAGGTCATGCGATAATAACATATAATTAATAAGAACATTAAAGCAGAAAGCCGCAACGTCGCACTGTCATTGCTTTTAAATGCAGCACGCATTTAGATAATAATTAAATGTTTATTTATCTTTAACATCATGTACGATCTCGGTGTTGTGAGTCATGCGACGCAACCACGCTTCGATGCCTTTGGCGGTGAAAACGAGCAGAAGAATTAGATCGCAAAATATACTTTAAATTGAAGTTACGACTACAGAATAATAATATCAATCATCTGATAATAATAATAAATTTAAAATAATACATTTATTTCTTCATTAACCAGGGTTACAAAATGAGCAAGGGTCGACTTGTTCTTTTAAGTGCGATAAGCACCCGTGCCAGAAGTAGCCACTCTTCCTTAACACACTCATACATTTAAGGCTTAAGACTAAAGGAGAAAATATCTGATAAGACGTAGGTATGAATATTGTGCCATAAAATCGAATTGGTAAGAAAGTACGTAATGATTCATATACTGTCACGTTTTTCCAGTATAAAGGATAATACGTAGCTCGGCGTAACGATGGCTCTTATTTAAATACACGTCTGAATTGTACGTGACTCGTAAACGTTCGCAAAATTTTAATATTTCAGACATCTGGATTTAGGTGCCTTATAAATACCAAGCCGACGCAAGGGCCAAGGCTAATTCTTAGCACACAGGTTGGTAGGTATACGCGTAGACGTTGTAAAATTGCGACCCGTGAGTATTGCCTTACTCGTACTAAAGATGTCGAGACAGCTGGCTCTGAGCATAATTTCACTAAATCATCTTGAGCTACCGTCAACTGTTTCTCTCTCGTTCTCTCCCATAAATTTTATGGACGTGTAGTAGATGGACTTATTTTAATTAAAATCTCGACGTAGATAAACCACATTTTACTAGGTACTTAAAATCTCCTAAAATATTAGCTGCTTAAAAATAAATTAAAACACTTTAGGCTTGGTAAACTTAACTTATTATCTGCGTGGGCGGAAACAATGTTTCAAACTACACAGTGATCATCCTATCTAAGTAAATACTTCCCTATAAAAGAACTGGGGAATCAGCTAAAAATAATTTAATGTAAAATTGAATTTACAAAATGAATACGAAAAAGTTCGTAAAGAAGAACAAAAATTAACCTCATCCAAAGTTAAAAGGCGGCGAAGTTTAAAGTCAAACAACTGGCACGAAAACTTGGCAAGATGCTGGCCAAGTCAGGGTTTTATGTGATAGGTTTCATTAGGATTATTGGACCAAAGTTTTATTCAGCAAGAATAAAACTTTAACAAACACCGCAATAAATCTAAACATATTATGCTATTTAGCTAATGTAGTATTTAGGACTAAAGAAAATATTGAGACAAAAGTTGTCGCGTGCTTTTAGTCTTGTCTTCTGCATGGCCCAGCCGAGCTTTTATAGCTCGTACGTTCAACTAATCTAAATAATGAAGGAAACTTTCGAACATTTTTGGAATTTTTATATTTTACAATTTGCTATTTTACAATTTGCACTTATCTTGCCCAAAGAATTTTCAGATATAAAATCTCGGATCAAAAGACCACTTACGTTGCTTTTCAGAAGTTACCAAATTAAAAGAAACTTAACTGCCAAGTTTGTAAAGCTAAGCAACTGTGACTAAACTTTACAATATTTAATAGCAATGAACTGTCTAGAAATATAGTAATTATTATAATTGATCTATTTTCTTTGACAAATAAAAGTTTGTAAGTGTAACTTTTTGAATACAAATTAGTTAAGCTATTATATACAAAGAAACTAGACGATTCATAGCTAAAAGCAATAGTTGTGAAACATTTATGGCAGGCTAGGTGAACCGTGGCGACTAAAATGCATGAGGTATTAGCATCTAACCTCAATATTGATAAGTTGCCGAAAGCGCAATAACGTTTGAACCTACTCACGGGCTGGCTTCGAGTGCCGTCAGCAGTTTCTTTGAGCGGCATCCTCGGCTGGAAGACAATAATGAATTCTGGTTGGAGGGTCGCGGAGGGGGGGGGAGCGCGGGCCGGGAGGCCGCTCGAGCGTGCTCGTACGCTCCACTTTGCACTTCCTCTCTCATAAAGCGATTAATGACAGCGCACGACCTTTGAGGAGGCTAACGATCAAAATAAGTAAGAAAAAAGCAATCACAGATACAGCTTCCTTCCACTCCGCTCACTGCCGCTTTTCACAATAAAGTATTAAACTTTCTCGCTAACTTTAACTGCCTTTATTATTCTTCGCGCTTCAACGGCGAGTAAACGTCCAGACAAAAGCGTCAAACATGGCCGCTTTTATATGAGCCATGCGAACTATTGTATTATGTAAATGGTTACATAATAAAACTCAGCGTATGTTGTTATGATTTCTCCTCGTTCGCTTACGACCTATCAACTTTACAACGAAGACATGTCAGCTCAGTGCTCGGGAAATACATTTCCTGGCTTATAAACATATTCCAAGGAAAAGCGCTGACGTAATACAAGGAGACGTACGAAATCATGTTTTGATGGAGGATGTACATTCGGTATTTATTTATGTTTATGCCAAACCGAATGAAATACAGATGAGAGACAACAAAGTTTAGGTGAGCAAATAAAGTAGGCTTACTTTGAAAACGGGGCTTAACTCATACAAGGCACTGAAAGCTATTTTTATTTTACTCTTTCTCAGAAATTACCATTTAAAACCTTTCATCACGTGAATTTTGATTGCGCTATCTGTGCCAGTATTCACATACCGCCGCCGATAAGTATTAACTGACAAAATAAATAGCTTTCATAAGAACTGAAAGTTAAATACCGTATTTTTGTACATAACAGAAGGTTTTCCAGAAGATGAGTGGAGTATTTTTGGCCATTTTACTAATATATAGCTAAAGCTGGACATTTTTGGCGAGAATATTTATTCAGTCTCGATTTTATGCCTCGTTTCCAACTAGAGCTAAGTGCGGAGATGTGTGGAGTATGTTTTAAACAACCAATGAGAATAACCGGATTTGGAAAGATTTCCAAATCCAGAGTCAATCTCAGATGACTGGCGCCTAATGTAAATAACGACAGCAGATTAGTTATTTAACACAGGTCCACAAATCTCAGCTCTGCTGAGAGTCTACCAAGAGTGGGCGGAGATTATTTGCCATGATAGGCTATCTATTCGTCTTATTTTACGTGCGGCTTCGTCATAACGCGTGGTGGATATGTCACCGGAAAATAACAAGAAACGTAAATTTATAAATTTCCTAGGAAATTTATAAACTTTCGTAGGATTCTAAACGAGAGATAAATTGTATTATTTTACGCCCTCATTTCCGGAAATTGATAAACTTTCGGAACGCATCCGTAAAATAATAAATGGGCGGTAACCAAACGCCATGTGCGCTCTGATTGGTCGAATAAGTCACGTGTCCTTCCTCACCTCCGCCATTTAATTTTGGTAGAAGGCCGGTTTTAATGTTTTATATTTTGTAAGAACAATTCATCTTCGTGTTCATTGTATAATTTGCGGCTAACTCTCCGGCGATGAGAAACACCGATAAAAAATCTAAGCAACCCAGATAACGGCGGTATGCTCGCTTCTTACCACGATGGGTTCAAATTGCCTCGGTGAAATATGGGCTTCTGAATGTTCCGTTCGTTCATCGTGACGGGAACTCAGTGTGACCCTGACTACCCCATTTGGGATATGATGGAGATGGTATGCCATGTTTTGTATGTTATATTTTATAAGTGTACTTCATTTTTTTATAAACTTTTTGAAATCGTAAAACACGATTTCTGCCGTCTTATTTTGATTAAGTAGGGGTTATCAGCCTATTAATTGTAAAAAGTAACCCGTTAAACCTACCCAGTTTTTAAGTAAAAGTCCAGACAGGTAGGTATTCGAAACTGATAAATGTACAGTTTGGCAAATGTGATTGTACCATAATCTACGAACACAAGCATTGCTACTGTCAACATCTACCAATCTGAGAGCAGTGTGTTATTTTCCGTAATTTATAAAAGCGTAAAATTAAAAGCTCTTCTCTGATTAGTCGAACCGTTTAGAATCTTACGGATAGATATCCGTAAGTTGATAAATTTACCGTGAGTCGTCGCAAATTTATAAATTTCCGGAAATGTAGGCGTAAAATGATACAATTTATCTCTCGTTTAGAATCCTACGAAAGTTTATAAATTTCCTAGGAAATTTATAAATTTACGGTTTTTGTTATTTTCCGGTGACAGATACATTCAGTGGCCAACGAGATCGTGTGACAACGCCGCTCGACTATTTTCTGTGGGCCGCGTGAAATCTCCAGTCTATGCAGAAAGATCATATACGATTGCTAATCCAAATCAAAGTTATGTTCCATAACTTGCGTTTTTTGTTAAGTCGGGCTCTGTCTACAAACAGATGGCATGTAGAATTCTCCATTGTATCCGCGCACTTATTAGCACGTTGCGTACAAAATGTCATCGAATGCATATTCGGAAATTAACATACTTATCCTCTTTGCTATATTTAATTTGAAAGCTCGAATGTTGTTAATAAAATACTTAGGCATATTCATTCAATCCTTCATGCTAGTATTGCAAGTCAACAAGCATTTATAAATTACGTCTATCATTTGATTATCATAACTTTACATAATACATATGTTTAAATAAAATTGTTAACTGTGAGTAACACACCACTCAAATACCCACTTGTCTTCGAGCGTTAAAATAATACCTAGTAGTAGAAATAAATATTGCAAGCTCAAAACATAAATAAGCGTGTAAAAAATAAAGAGGGAATCTGTGTTCAATAATACGTTCGTCTGTTGAAACAGATATAAAATATCGGGCGGAGAAAATAGCTATCGTACCGGCTTATATTTTTCCAATAATTGTAACTGAAGGAAAGTTACTAGAAGGTTTCAAGTGCTTGTTTGCGTAGCGAATTTTGCAGTGAGCTTACTTTCCTTCATTAGTGCAAACTTACAAAATGGCTCATGGACTGTTGGCTGATCTGCTCGTTTTCTCTCAGTCAGAAATAATCGCAGAGGCAGACGTAACGCAAATAAATGATCGCGTGAATGAATCTACCACTCGATTTGTGAAATCGTTTATTAAATTCGTGTGTTTAATATTCGTCAGCATTAGCAGACGTAGGAAAATGGTTGATTTTATCTGTTTTATGAACCGCAGTCCGTATGTACAGCAAGCGTAGGAAAGCATACAGAAAATGACCTTTATTGCACTGGTATAAGGCAATGTGTAATGTGCTTGTGCTTGACTGTGCGCGGTGTATGAGCATCTTTTCAGGCAAAGCGTAGCGAGCACAAAAGAGCCGAGCCTAAGATAATGGCGCGTGAGTATTTCACATAAAGTGGGAGGTAATGGTCGACTCGCTTGCATGACTGTGCAGGTTTCAGGGATCCGTGGTATGTGCAATCACAGAGAAACTTTTATTATTTGCTACGTTATCCAGTGAGTATTTCACGGAGATTTTTATTTTTTTAAAACCTTCCCTACCTTACCGGTACCCAAAATTGCCGGTCTTTGTTTCTGGAAATATTGTTGTTGGAAGGTATAATATTATTTAATTAACGTTATGAGTTTACTGTACCGAGTCAATTTGGATGTTGCCAGTAAGCTCTCCAAGAGCTCTTGGAAAAGTTGACAATATTGATAATTGGACATGATTCGCATTCGAATACAATAAAACATAAAATTGTTAATTTCTTCTTTCAAATTTCCACTTTGTTTTTTAAAATGATAAAGGCCTGTGCATGTGCATGTTTTCTCGAAGACTATTCCATAAGTTGCCGAAAATATAAATTTAGGGCCAATAAAGCATTACCTTTTAACAACTAAGTAATTTGTGATAAATTGAGTAATTCCGAAAATAATTTCAAACCCTAATAGTTCCGTAACCGCTCATTTCCGATCCCCAGTTAGATGGACTTAATTTATTGTAAATGAACTCTATTATAAACCCCTTTCAAGGAATGGGTCGGATTTCCCTGTCACCCTGTTTGTAAGTAGTCCCTTAAAATGTTGTACATAATTTATATGTTTTGAAATAGATAAATGATGAATAAAATTATACTTCGTCGCTGCATCCTCGGGATTTTATCACAAGGTAGTACATTTCTTCATGTACCAGGCATCAACACGTTTTAGAGCTGGTATCACTGAAACAGAAACAAAAAAAACAAATTCCCTCCCTGTCAGAGCGACGTACCTACACGTCGCTCTGACAGGTGACAAGTTCATCATTCGTTTCTAGTGTTCGGGCATCGACACACCCTCTCTCGTTATATTTTTTATATAACGGTTTCTTTAAGTGCTGAAGTATTTGCAATAGTTGTAGTAGTGTAAATCGATAGATCCTAAATGAAATACAACGTTAAGATCGTACTTAACTTTCGTTTTAAACAATAACTAAATACGATCTACAATAAAAATCTACCCCCATTTTCTTGCACAAAATGTTTTAATAAGAGAACTCGTGATTGAAAGTGAATCTTCGGATGACTGTAAACAAAGCTAAGCAATAGCATGACGATGCAATGTTTAAATTTAACAAAACACGTCAACGATGAGACCGTGAAGTGGTCTTAATCAATGTTGGCATTAATTTTAGCTGTTTATGATCCTGTTGAGGCCTGTCCAAAATGGACCCACCGTAACGAGATTACGATAAAACGCACACTGAGTGTGTGTTTCCAACAAACGAGACAAACAGAAGAAGAAGATCCTTTTTTTTTCCCGTACCAAGTTGGTCGGTGCATTTTCAACAAATTAGCCAAGCAGAATAAAGGTTCCTGTTTATTCCTGTCCAAGAGGACGTCCCGTAACGAGAGCACGGCCAGGCCCACAACGCGAGTGTGGTTTCGAAAGCATTTTAAGGTGAAAATCAAATCGAAGACCAAACTGTAAGTTATTTTGTGCTATCCTTGCATAACAAAAACCTTTCTTTTTATGTACACTAGTACCTAAAAACTTCAAGAATTAGATTGTAATTTCAATTGAAAACTGCAGACTAAGAATAAGTCTTAGTAATGGTAGTACCTGACATTGAAATAATGTTTCATTTTGCTAAGTCTACACAGACACATCTGAGTAGCCACGCCACAGCTTTTGTAGCTATACAGCTATGGCTAACATCATAACTTACTCTAGTTGCTATAAAATTTATATTTAAATACATTTGATACCACTTCGTGATTACCGTTTACAATATTCATAATATGATGATGGCTAACACCCGTGTTACCACGGGATAACCACTCACGTAGGCTTGCTGCCCACGAAGTTCACAACATAATATGCTTTATATACAAGAAAATGACAATACAATGCGGATTTAGCAGAATGAAGTATTCAATTAGCTATGTAATTAGAGGCTGACGCCTAAAACCATCCCGGTGAGTACCGGTGCCTAATTAAAATACTTATTTATTTACTTCTTAAAAAACCTGGGGGTTGGCCGAGAGTCATCACGAAGGTATTGTAAAAACCTGGGGGTTGGCCGAGAGTCATCACGAAGGTATAATAAAAACCTGGGGGTTGGCCGCGAGTCGTCACGAAGGCATATAAATACAGAAAAATGATCTCAAATTTGAGACTTAATAGCTTGATCTGTACATAAGGAACAAACCTGGGAGTTGGCCGTGAGTCAACATGACGGTAACGATATCGCAATATCTGAATTAAGGGCCTATATTCAATCCGTGAATGGCCCATGAAATGAAATAAAATAAAATGAAATAAAATGATATAAAATGAAATAAAATGAAATAAAATGAAATAAAATGAAATAAAATGAAATAAAATGAAATAAAATGAAATAAAATGAAATAAAATGAAATAAAATGAAATAATATGAAATAAAATGAAATAAAATGAAATAAAATGAAATAAAATAAAACATAAAATGAAATGAAAAGTATTTTCATAGTGATTATGAAAAGTCAGGTATGTATTAAACAACCTAGCCTTACCAGTATTTTTCTGGAAATTACCTTGCTGATGGTTTGATAACCTTACCTGGTGGCAGAGAACCCATGTAAGTTTTTCAAAAAGTTTTTTTAAATAATTATCTATGACTAGCAGCCGTCCGCGACTTCGTCCGCGTGGCCATAGCTGTATGTGAAAAAAGATTTTCCCGCTTTTCTGTTGAAATTTTGCTGAATTTTCTTTGCTATAAACCTCACGGAGCGCGGGACCTTTCTAACGAATGCAAAACCGTGGAAATCGGTCTGTGCGTTATAGCGTCAGAAAGAAAAACCCGACTTATTTTTATATAGTAGTTTATTTTAATATAATAAATTAGCAAAGGCATTTGAAACAACATGAATTGAAGAGACACTTAAATTCTTTATTATTAATAGTTTATTCTTGTGAAGCGATAAACCTAATCCACCTAATAATTAACACAGTATTTAATGCAGCTACGCGTTTAACAATAACATGTTGAATAACAACACTTAAAAATGGTGTAAGTACATAGACACAGCCGTCTTTTAAATGTATATGCATACATGTATCTACTTGATTTACTTGTTGTTGAGTGGTGTGCTACGCACGCGGTTTTCTTTTATATGCAAAATGCTACACTTTTGCCGTTTAGCAAACATTAGTGACTACTCATAACTCAGAAAGCGTTAAATTTGTCATTTAACGATTGAGTAGATGATTTTTAAGGTATATCTGCTGTTCTAGCCAAGTTCAATAGGCACAACTTGTAATGTAGGCTTGATTTAGTACCTCGATTCCGTGGTTATTTTTTGAAATAACAAAATCAATCAATAGGTATAGTTGATAACCATATCCAAGCCATGACTGGTTTTGACTTGGGATTAAAAGTTATAAATTGAACTAAAACCATCTCACATTGATCGCATTTCTGAATACAGGAAATGTATTGGAAAAAGATGTTTATCTTGTCTCGATTTCAGTAAGACTAGTACTTAGTCATTTGCAGATACTCTGACAGCATATACCTAAAGACAAAAATGTTTGGTAATGATTTGCAGATTACCAATTTATAGGAAGTAGTTTTAGCTTTTATTGTTCGCATCTGGCAAGGTTTGTTGATTAAGAAATTAATTGCAATCAGATGCTAAATTACAATTAAATAGTTTTAGTATTTGATATTATGTAGGTAGGTGACCTACCATTAAGGATTTGTTGCATACGCACTCACGAGTAGAAGACATCGTGGTCTTTCATTTCAAAATGACCGAAATAGGTTATAAGTTAAGTTTTTCGTGAGAATAGGACTGAAATCACAATAATAATGGAATGAAAAATAACACCTTCGCATAAACAACAGCTCTTTTATTAGTTTACACTTTAGTAGTGTACCAAGCCAAACAAGATTTGACATTTAATAAGAAATTCACAGTAAGAAGATTTAAGGAGAGAAGTCAGTAGAATATCTTAATGCAATTCTAACCTTAACTGTACCAACAGGGAACCTACCTACTTACAATGTTACATTCGCATAACCGTAGTTAAAAAACAGACGATTTCCACTCACGAAAACATTGTCATAAAGAATAGTAAGACGTCTCATCCTTACAAAACGCCCAAGCTTTCACCAGAGTGACATAAATACCTAAGTAATAATACCTCAGTTAGGTTATTAGATTAAAAACATAGGCCAGCTGCATTGACTAGGTCATGTGTAGTTTATATCTTGGAAGGACATTTCAATCAATGAGAGTCATAGAAACTCTAAAGAAAAATAATAAAAACTAAAGCTTATTATGCCTAGGTTATTATTCTTTCCGATTCTAAAATCTGCTTACTCTGTGCAGTAGACAACATACTTACATAAAGAAATATTATTAGCAAAAACTAGGAGAGTAAGTTACTAACTAACTTACTTTAGTACCCACTGCCGTTGGGTTCTATTTGGGAATAGGTTTTCCAAACAACAGCTTTAGTTGAATTAAGTTAGGTGACTAATTATGTGTCACCCACACTACGAGCACATACAATGCTGGGCATTTAAATTGTTGTAATAAACCACTGCCCAGTGTAATTGTATATAATTATGTACCACCTTACTTTACATTTATTACGAAAATAAAATGTTGCAGCTCAAGCTGCTAACCTGTTTCAATAGACGTCGTTCTTTGATCACGAATTTACTATGGATTAAATATTCGAGTAAATTAGGTTTTATTATTGGGTAGTATATGTATACCTGTTCTTGTGTGTGGTAACAGCAGAGTTCATACAGTTACCATTAAGTTTTTTTAATTAACATTGCTTAAATTAATATTAATTATTATGCAAAGCATATTTATAACATGAAGTTATCTTAATATATATTCATCTTGGAACATAATACTGAAGCTGCGATGATCTTTTGACTTTTGGTCATTGGTCCTTAATTTTATTGCGTTTTTATAGTAAACTGGTAAAATTATAATAAACGTTACCTATCTCACATCAAAATAAAATTTGGTATCAAATTCAATTTAGTGAATCCTTGATATTGATTTCCCTAGACCTCTAAACATCTACCTTGTGATAAAATCCCGAGGATGCAGCGACGAAGTATAATTGATGATTAAACGAACTTACCTTAAGTGAAGTTCTATCATAATTATATGAGTCGCTGCATCCGAAGGGATTTTAGCTCCCACCCTACCCATAGTTACCATCATACCCTTTGGTAACTGACCCGAGTAACTTTAGGGAAATCTGTCTCTAAAAGAATGATGAACTTGTCACCTGTCAGAGCGACGTGTAGGTACGTCGCTCTGACAGGGAGGGAATTTGTTTTTTTTGTTTCTGTTTCAGTGATACCAGCTCTAAAACGTGTTGATGCCTGGTACATGAAGAAATGTACTACCTTGTGATAAAATCCCTTCGGATGCAGCGACTCATATAATTATGATAGAACTTCACTTAAGGTAAGTTCGTTTAATCATCAATTATAACTGTTTTTATTCAAATATCTAAGACATTTGCTTTTAATACGTCGGACGTTATAGGAATTGGACTTTGTGGGATTTGCACAATTTGCGAATCGGAAGATAAGTTTGCGCCTTAACCCCTGAATAAATGGATTATGTACACATTTTTAGTAGCTTTCTTGAGATAGCACATTCAGCCTTAACTCAGATTATATAAGCTCTAAATCTGAGCGCTTGTTTGCATGCCACGTGGCCGTCCCTTAGTACATTCGCAGCACATATCTCCGTGAGTCCATTAGACGAGTGTTGTTGTGCCATTATTCGTGACTTGGCATCCAGTTAGCTTGCTAATGTGCAATCAAATAGAGCCGGTGACTGTCGGTTAATTATGCGAATACGCTCCATGAATTCGAACTAGCCCTTTAATTGCCAATACAACGTCTCGTGTAAGCGACACCATGTCAAACACCGTTTGAGATTTCGTGTATGCAATTATCTTGAGCTGATTATGTTAGTTGCGAATGAATTAGGAATATTCAGATGTTGATGATAACAAACTTGATTATGATGAAGCGTGAAAGGCCTTAGTATTATCTATATTGTATGACATTTTCATTTATAAACCATCGCCTAACCAGAGTTCTTAACCCTAGCGGAGCCCATTTGCTCGTCGTGGCCCTGCACCATCGGCTGGTGGTCATCTTGAGTGTTCTGCCCACCGCTACGCAACGGACAGCTTGTCTCTTATCAAGCCATCAAGAAGAAAACCTATTGACAATACCCGAATCAGCCCCACCACCATATATCGAAAAAAAAAACATTTAAAAAGTACGAAAATATTTTTTTAACAACCAACCATCATTTGTTACATTTGGGGATACGAAATTAAAATTTAAAGCATTGAAACTTTAATGCTTTTTTTCAGAAAAATGATCGTCTTCATTAAGAGGACTACTAGACCTAACTGAAATCGAGAATTTAGACACACACACATAGACAACCGGTATATCGCCATCTATCGGCGCAACATGAAACTACCGTGTCAACATAAAACTACAATGAGATCTCGCCATTTTTCCAAGAGATGTCGCTCATCTGCACTTATAATAAATCTGTAGAGGCCAATTCAGTACATGAAATAAATTTAAAAATTAACAATCAAGAGGTGATTAAGAATTGCTACTGATGCCAAAAATGCAATCAGTAAAATTTTTGTCTGAACAAAAACTACTCGACGACTTTTTTAACGAAATTTGAAACAATTATTCTTCATACTCTTGGGCAGGTTATACCTATGTATACCTACTTTTCGTTATGCTTTAATCAATAGGAGCAGAGCAGTATACAGCTTATGAATCGGAATCATGTGCTACAATTTATAAAGATATATTATTATTTTTTTAACCTAAGACCACGCGGCCTAAGTTGCGTGCGAACGCTAGTCAATAATAAATTAATTACGACCGGAAGGAATTTCACCTCTATTGTTACATTATACCTATTAACTAACTAGCTGCCACCAGAGACTTCGTCCACCTGGA
Source organism: Udea ferrugalis (assembly GCA_950022985.1). Taxonomy (NCBI): domain Eukaryota; kingdom Metazoa; phylum Arthropoda; class Insecta; order Lepidoptera; family Crambidae; genus Udea; species Udea ferrugalis. The sequence goes on from OX465521.1 coordinate 6,478,214, forward strand.
CTCCAAAAAAAACAGGTCTATAAAATAGTTTATGGCATATCTCAGATTTAACAAACGTAGGTATGTACAGTGAACAGCACATCAGGTTACTCCATTTCCGTTTTGTCTCTCGCTCTTGCCAAATGACATTTCTTTGCAATAGAGCAAGGAGGACTGACCGGAAATCGGTAGCGTGATGTGCCAGCCACCGTAGCATCATAACATTTTATTAAAATCGCCCAAGCCGTTTCGGATGAGTTTGGCAACGAACACTGTGACAGTGTGTGAGAATTTTCTAAAAAAATAAAAAAACAAAGAAATAAGTTCATTTCAGAAAACATAACGAATTATCAATTGTAAATAATGATATTTAATGATATCATTCATGACCTAAAAACAATTGATAATTTTACTTTACTTTTGATATTACATTAAAGCACCCATAGATCAAACAACAAAATAGACAAGACATTTATTTTATTTATTACTAGCGGCCGCGCGGCCGCCCGCGATTTTGTCTGCGTGTACTTAAGTCGAAAAACAAAAGTTTCAATAAAATCCATTCAATAGTTTATACGTGAAAGAGCAACACGGCACATCCACACATACAAACTTTCGCCTTTATAATATTAGTAGGAAGTAGGATTAGTATATTTGTGGGTTGATGGAAATTTAACTAGAGAGGTGTTGTTGGATTAGTATTTACTGTAAAAGTGACACTGGGTATAAAAACAAAATATTAAAATAATAATGAGACTATAGGTGAATATTTTGTATTTCAATCAAAAAAGAGTACTAGCCTAGTACGTGCGTAAAAAAATAATTGTATGGATAATAAATACCTAGTATTTAGTAATTGTATGGATGGCTGTGAATAAGAAATAGAACTCATTTAATTAAATGTTAAAACTTTTATTTGGTGGGATCACATTATTTTTTATTAATTTTTAAATTTTTATGTTATGACTTGTAACAGACTTGTAAAATGGACTGTAGTCAAGTTTTCACTTTCTGGCCATTTTGCCGGTTAATGTAAGCGTATAAAAAGTACAACGTTTAGTTTTAAGCTCAAATATTTAGTGATGGCATGGGTTAGTTTTAAGCTCTTGTTAACGAATTATGTTGTTTAATTGAAGCTATTTAGGTGATAGTAGTGGATATGAATCATGTTATTCTGGAAAAGCGAGATGACATGCTTATTATAATAATATTTACCTATAATTTTGAAAAATAGTAAAAGCACTGGTTATGATGACATAACTACAGAAATATTAAAACAAATACCAATTAAATTATCTCACATTTTAAGTCACATTATTAACAATTGTATTTCAAAAGGCACCTTTCCTAATAAATTAAAAAATAAATTAAAAAGTACAATCATTGTACCTCTTTTCAAGAAGGGTAATAGACGTGATATTACATGTTATAGACCAATAGCATTGGTGCCAGTCATTTCGAAAATATTTGAGCGAGTGATTTAAAGCTCCTTGAGTAACTATTTTGAAAAATATAACATCTTTGCCGAGGAACAGGTTGGTTTTAGTTGACATGCGCCCTGTACATGGACTTAACAAAAGCATTTGATTGTGTTGACCATGGTATATTATTAAAAAAACTGTCTGCGTATGGTATAAGAGGTAACGTACTGAAACTTGTTGAGTCGTATCTGAGTTGCAGAATTCAATCCACTAGAGTCACCAGAATATGCCCTTTTAAAAAAACTGAAATTAATTAATATTCAGAATTTGAAAACATGTCACTTGGCGTGCCACAAGGTAGTGTCTTGGGGCCACTGTTATTTATAGTTTATATTAATGATCTGCCAAAAATCACCAGTCACCAGACAGTATTATTTGCTGATGACAGTACCATTGTTGTATCGGGACCTGACAAAGTTCAGTTAGTACGCGAAGTAAATTACACTATGGACAATGTTATAACTTGGCTAGATACGAACAATTTAAAAATTAATCTTACAAAGACGAACGTAATGACATTTGGAAATAGAATTCGTGAAATTATTGGAATGGACATTAGGTATTTAGAATATAAAATTGACCAAGTAGATAATACAACTTTTTTAGGTTTAACTGTTGACCATAATTTGGATTGGAAGACTCATATTGAAAAAATGTGCTCGTCTAAACCAGCATTCATATGCCCTCTACATGCTTGCAAAGACAGTAGACATTGACGCCGTTTTGACAGCATATCACGGATATGTCGTGCCCCTTCTAAGGTATGGTGTCATGTTCTGGGGTAATTCAACAGATAAAGGCACAGCATTCAAGGCCCGAAAGAAATGTGTTAGGTCTGTATTTAAATTGCATCGGACCATTAGTTGTAAGCCCTATTTTCGAGAATGGTAGCTTTTAACCCTACCCTCCATATATATCTTGGAAACAGTTTTATTTGTTAAAAATAACTCAGAAAAATTATTAAAAAAAACGACACAACTATAAAATCAGCATGCCTAGGAACAAAACGGCTTTATTCAACAAAAGCATATTTTGCATGGCATCCCGAGTCTTCAACCACCTCCCCAAATCTGTCCATGAGTTGGGAAGTTTTGATGAGTTCAAAAACGCCGTTAAAGGATTGCTTCTTGAGAAAGCCTATTACAGTGTTATTAGATAAACTTTGAGGTCACGTGTCTCTTTTTCTTAAAATAATATATCTATTGTACATTTTAATTTATTGTAATGTTAAATGTTAATAATAAGTGATAAATCCACCCTGAGTTCTCGCCTTTTAGTGGCGGGGACGCTTGAGTACCTGTTATAAGGTGAACAAGAAAACTCAGCCGTGGCAGTGTGGTGGACTGGCTATAAGCTCCAGCTTATATTCTTATTGGTCTTTTTCTAATTGTATTTTGTCCTTGTCTTCACTATTTTTAGTAGTTATATGAGGCTCACGTATGTTCATATTCCTTGATAACCGGGGATCGAGAATTTCAGGTAACGAGCAGTCCAAATAGAAGTTAATTAGTTTATCTTTCATCTCGTTTTCCCACATAAAATCATTTCGCTCAATCATTTCCGTTTTCAATTTCTCCTTCTCATTTGCCCACACGGCAAACAGGCAATATTTCTTTTGGGTTACGTGTAGCTGACCCTGTATCTGGAAGTACCAAGCATGCCGTTTATTAATAGCTAGTTCGCCTGTTGTCGTTTTGAGCCAGAAAGTTACCTTTTTTTATTTATTGCTGATTCTAGACCCATTTTACTGGCCGTCAAAGGGCACTTAACTTCTACCCGAGTATGTTCACCCATCAAACCATCAGGCGTGGCACCCAAAAAAGGTAATTCGTTGTCATTAAATACGGCCCACACGGCTTAATGGCAACATTTTCTTGCAAGCCCAGCTGAGTGAGAGCTACTTTTTCATTGTTCTGGCCATGACTAATAGATTCTACATGATCCAATTTTTTATTGTAAATAATGTCCTTTACTAAGGAAGCACATGGTGTTGTTGCACGGCGTCTTATAACCCTGCTGAAGTTAGACGCAGTGAGGAGAGATCGTCTCATTTCAAGCCATTCTCCGTTGGCTCTTTGCAAAATAGCTTTTCTTTCCACCGTAGCTCGCTCTTCGTCAGGTCTTTTCAAATTTTTCAAGAAGTTTTCTCTCATTTTATTGTATATCTCCTATACAATAAATACCCTGATGGGTTTCCGCATTCCTGGCCAAAGTGTTTATCATTTCTTTTTGAGTGTAAACCAGTCGTCTCTTTTTCTTGGCATACCTTTTCCTCAGTAATATTCCTTTTTTTTTCTATCTTACCACATTTTCAGTTTTCAGTTTTACGCAGCATGCAAGCATCATTATTTCCAGAAAAACTGCGACAAGCCAAGTCGCTACATTTCTCGCCGGAAGAACGACATAGTGGCGCCACCAGTTCAGCTGTCACTGCTTAATAATGGGTCTTATTACATGGCAATAAAAGTCTACAACCATTTACCAAACTCCTTGAAAGCTGTGCAACGCAAAGAGTTTGAAACTAAGCTTAGGAACATGCTCATTGATAATTCTTCTTATAGCATCAAAGAATACTTTGAAGCTAAATTACAATAAAAAATCGAAATCATACATTTCGTTTGACTGGCACCTCTTATTTTTATTTTTTTTGTACGCCTGTAGACATAGATAGATTTGTAGATTTTTAAATATTCTAGTTGCTTTGTTATTTTTTTTGTTTTTGTTAATGTTATAATTCGTTTTTTATTTTTTATGTGTAAATTCACAATACCTTGAAAAGGTGTATTTATGCCTACCATCTACAATTTTACTGCTATCCTTGTACTTTCTGTTACAAATTTATAGTGAATAAATGAATATGAATATACATGATACCTGTCTATGCATTATATAGATCTATGGTTTCACAACCTGCGACTACGAAATAATTTTGCCAGATGCAGAGCGTTCACTAACATTGAACCAAACTCGTCAATCTGACCAACTGAAGTATTAGAAGTATAGTAACTTTCTTATCAAATTAAACTCTTACTTACTTTTGAAAAGTGTCATTGCAATCTTTGTTTTCTGTGACAAGCCTCGGTCTTTTTCTAAAAATGACTCTAAACAAGTCATGACAGGGATTGGCATGAAGTAGGTCCGTTGGACCTATTTTTCAAAGTAGGTCCATCGGACCTATTTTCAAAAGTAGGTTAATTGAAGCTATTTTTTAAACTAGTTCAATTGGAGCTATTTTCGAGAGCAGGTCCATTGGACCAATTTTCGAAAGTAGGTTCATTGAAGCTACTTTTGAAACTAGGTCAATTGGACCTATTTTTATAAGTTGGTCCGTCGGACTTGCTTTTGTTTGGTACGCGGGGCCATTTCTGTCATATGGGCTAAAATTAGGTCCTACTTTTGTAGAGCCACTTTTAGTACGCGGGTACCTATATCTTCCTCCTTTTAGTTTATTCAAAGGCTATAAATTAAAAATATAGCTTGATTAGGATGACAATTACTAGTAGGACCTTGAATACCTACTTCACTGCCTTATAATAATTACAATTATTCTAAGTTTACTGCACTGACTGTGTTGTCTACTGAAGTTTACGAAAATACCGCTTACCTTATACCATCGTGCATTCTTCGGGCGTTCCTTTTATAAGACATTTTTTTTAATTTTTTGACGAGTTTTCGTGGCCCACCCGTGTTGGTGTACACAATAATCGAGTACTTTTGAAAAAATAATAAAATATTATTTCAGCTAAGCAATGCGTCACACGTCCATCCAACGGCCTCGGCCGGTACTCGTCGCTACTCGAATTCGCTTGTCGCTACACGGCGTCTCACGCACACACGCACGCGCACTGTGCCTGAGAACCAATTGAACAGTATGGCGTTTTTTGGAAAATATACGCATTGAATCCCAAAAATAAAAAGATAAGACAACTTTGTTGACTTTTTGGTGAGTTTTCAAACAACCAAAAATATACTAAGAATAGACTTAAATACTACAATAAATACTAAATAAATAAATACAAAAAATAAACCTTGGATTTGAACTCGGGACCATAAGATTAAATAATATATCGGCTGTCTCATAATTACGTTCCTCCACCGCATCGACATCTCTTATCATCGAAAATAGCGGCTAGTTTATAGCATAGTCCTTAAAGACTTGAATACTTTTAAATAAATGCACAGTATACAAACATAATGTGACTCAACCACCTGTGTCGGAAAGTTGTTTGAACTCAACTGAGAAGAACCGGCAAGAAACTTTCGTGTGGCTACTTTCAAAATTCTGATTGAAAATTAAAGTTGTTATTGGAAATAAAACTATATACAAATAACGTTTTATTGTTATTAAAATTGCCAAATAACTTTCATTCTAATCATAATCAAGCTTTATCCTACGAACAAAAACAAACATAATACAAAAAGGAAAACTAGGTTTTGATCTTGCGACCATGAGTGAAGGCTATTTACGGGTGTGTGTTAATCATGTTCCTCCACCGCGTCGATTAAAACACCGAACGAAAATAGCGCTTAGTTTAAAGCATTGTCCATTTTATGGTAATTTATTTATTAATTCATTTTATAAGACGTTTTTGTTGACTTTTTGGTGAGTTTTCGTGTCCCATGCATTATTATAGCATACGCAATATTCTAACAGTGATTACTAAGCAATTAAATATTATTCAAATGCGGAGCGCAATGCGCGACACGTCCGTCTAGCATCAGGCCACGGCCGGTACTGTCTGTACACGGCGTTTCACGCACACACGCACACGCAATTTGCTTGAAAACAATTATTGGTGTTTTTTGGAAAATATACGCATTAAATCACAAAACTAAAATGAGCACGCTCTAGTATTTTATAAAACACACATTCTGTGAAAAGAACAGAATGATAGCATGATGTTTAGTACAGTTTTTTTTCATTCTAAAATTTTTTTAGACCCATCTTTGCGATTTTTTTCTATCGAGCCGAATTTGTTAAATCGTGTTTTCAAATTGATAAAACCAACCCTTGAATCCTCAAGAATACGACATATTTTTTTCATCTGGATCACCGAAGTGTAACACTTAATTTTCGTTACTATAAAACTTGGATTTAGCTCTACTAGTCCCCTTAAGAGAAAACAGTAACTTCAAAAAGTTGTACATGGAAACCAATCTCGTATCTGAATTAAATCAATTTGAAAAGCAAAGATATCCAACTCAGAAAGCTCTCAGAATGTTTAATATTTGAAGACAATAATTTCAAGCTGGCACAGTTGGTGACGTAGAAGTTTCCACAGATTAAGACGAAATTTCCACTTTTATTTGTTTAATGAGCAAACATAAACAAGAACTTGTTCAAAGGGTGGGAATGTCTCTACTTAACCGCTGCGACCCGGATTTCGTGCCAAATATTTATTTTAATTACATCTCAGTACGTTCCTTCAAAGCTCCAGCTAAACGTCAGGCACCTTTCTCGCCAATATTCCAAATTATTATTATTTATTTATTTATACTTTAATGCACAAACAAGTACAAAAGGCGGACTTAATGCTAAAAGCATTCTCTACCAGTCAATTGGGCGAGACAGAAATGCTGTTGGCGGTGCAAAATTCGAAATTAGAAAGAAGTAGTAGACTATAGCCAATAAAAGGAGGAATAAATACTTATAAAAAAATCATACTTAAACAATACATACACATATAAGGATTTATTTATATACAAAATTTTAAATACTTGATTTAAACAAAAAATGCTAGGATAGACGACGGAATAAATTAATCATAGATAGACGAAGAAATTCAAAATTATCATGAATTAGGATTCGAATTAGGATGATGCTTTCAATGGCTGCATAACTTCATTTCCCTCGACCACTTCTGTATTTCTACCAATAGCGAAAAGGAAAGATAATTAAGTCCAAGAGTAAATACTCCACCGATAATTGCTAAGGAAATTAAAAAAGGAAGCAGGTTGATGAAATATCTACTTGCGGAGAAATGTCGATGGAGCGATCCCTCCAGGGAAATGCAGAGTTAATATGACTAGCGCATTATCAGGTCGAGACCTAGTTTCAGAGAGAGAAAAAAGACTTAATACGCATTTACCGCTGTAGCACAATTGGAAATGAACAGTCAAAGGGGACTTAATTAAAACTAAGCGGGAGCTCTGAAGGGGACAATGCCTGTTTGAGACAATAAAGCGATGGGAACCGTCATAACTGCTGTCAACCGCAACCGCCAACAACTATCTTAGATTAGCTCTTAGTCAGTTTACTGACTGAATTACTGGGGGACTAAAGGCAGCTTATTACGGTTTTATTTTCGTTATTTCACTTAGATATACGGTAGGTATAGAATTAAGTTTTTGTATACGACTGAACCTCTTTCTGTAAAAATGCAAAAGTTTGTAAGTGTGGATGTTTATCCCTCTTTCATATAAAAACTACAGAATCGATTTCGATGAAACTTCACATTCACAATAATATTGCTTTCACATCGAAATAACACATACGCTACAATTTATAAAACTTTTTTTTTGAACTACAGACTACGCGGTCGTAGTCGCTGGCGGCCGCTCGTTTCAAATAACAAAGTTTCATATGGTATTAATAATTATAAAAACAACCTGGTAAACGAAGGACGAAGAACTTACGTACTAATAAACAAATTTAACACGTAAGTATTTTGTTTATGATAATTAATCTTATGAATCACTTAAATTAAACTTAATTTATTTAAATGTAGTAAAATCCTCATTTGCACCTGCACTGCTCTACATTAGGTTCAAAGGGCGCCAAATAAGAAGGAGCATCGACATTCAATTCCGAACACGTCCGACGATATAAATTTATAAAGGCGAAACGAACCGGGGACAGACGCCGCGCTCGACTCTCAACGAATTTATTAAATAAATTAATTGAACCAAAACGGACGAACGGCTTGAATATTGAGCGAACTGTAGCAGAGTGTGACTAACAATGTCGCCGGAGACAGGAATGGAATTAGCAGATATTCCAATTAGACGATTTCAAGATAATCGATCCTGTTTCGAATAAGATTTTAATAACAGGTAGACTACGAAATGCTAATACGACTTAGCGCGGACTCAGAGCGCTGTCTACTCGAATGAATGAATTTTAATGGACAACCTGCTGAAAGTTTGCTTTGACTCTACTCTTCAGTTAAGAATATTTAAGATCAGAATCTTATCAATGTTGTTTTTTGAAGTCAGTTAAGTAAGTAAGTGCTACCTGAACGAAGCGAAGAGTTTACTATGATTTTTTTAAGACATTTAAAAATGTGATAATAAACTAAATATTTTAGAACTCACGGAAATGCTATTTCAAGTATAGAGTTGCCACCTCGCCACATTGGGTTCCGATTCCCTCGACGAAATGTGGGCTACTGAATGTTCCATCTCCATGACGGCAACAATCAGGGTGCTTCTGACTAACCCATTTCGGATATGGTCGTCAGGGTTTGTATGTATGTATAGAGCAGTTGAGTGCTGACTATATTTAGGATAAAGGCATCTACATATGTTTATGTGATCATTTCAAAATCAAATAAAGCATTGAGCATTGAGCAGTGAGCAGAAGTTGTGATTGTCATACAAATGTCACAAATAGAGAAGACACATTATTTAGCATGGCAAAGCAATATTAAAAGACCCTTGCATTACAGAAGCAACCTCTTACAATAGAGCAGGAATGATCATTTGTAGCAATTACAAGTAGACGCGAAGACCAAACACTCTGGGACAATAGATTATTTTTCCCCGAGCGTTTTACTCTAAGCTTTTCATGAAAGTTTACCGACGGCAGCAAGTTAAATGAACTCGAAGACCTACTTTAATTTCTGGTTTGTTTTCTTGGCCGCCTGATATTATGACTTCATTTTAATTACCTACTTAGATTCGTACCTATGTTGTTTTGCATACTGATTAAAATAATCGTTGCACAGGGAATAGTGTTACACTGTCGAGATTGGCCGAAAAATTACCGAAAATTATCGTAACTCGGAAACTACAAAAAACGCGAAACATACACGGTTGTGATTCTGGAAGCAGCCCTGGACTTGAGCTCCGCACTATTCTGCCGCACAATTTATAAACACAGTAAGTGACACTTACTGCGTTTATGGTTTTATATATTTGAGATGCTGAAATTACGCTCTATAAGAATCAAAGACCCGTTTTTTTCTATCTCGCTCAGGAGGGAAAATAATAAGTTGCTTCATGATATTAGTGCGGTATGTGCCAATTACGTCATTTTTGTCATGTGTCTTCAATTGTGAATCAAACCTTGCATGTAGTATATGCGCAATATTGCACTTTAAACACTTAATGATATGTTTCCTTAGTAAAAATAAGTAATTCGTACTTAACATGAATACAGTAACTACTCATAGGTGCAACCTGTTATGAACGCAGTAGGTGGCAAATACGGCATTTATGTTTTGTTGTTCTTTGTTCTGTTCGCATGTTCTTTACTGCGTTTATAAATTGTGCGGCAGTATTGGGACAACCTGTATAATAAACCTAGGTAAAAAAAACATTCGGCATTCGTAATGGTAATGCACACATTCGTGTAACAGTTAACTGTAACATTTTTGTTAATTTATCAAAACTTAACTAAGTATCCAATTTCTTTTAAGAAAACTAACTGGATATCCATTGTTAATTGGCTCAACAATCACTAATTGGTATTCTCAGGTACGTAAATATTTAAACAGCAAAAGATAAACCCCCTTATTCATAAAAACGAACGCAACGCTAACGCATTGTTTAAGCTATTGACGTGTTCTGTCACTTACTCGCAAATGGCGGCAGCAACAAGAATGACAGTGACAAAGCGATACAAAAGTTATCGAGTAATAGACTACCTTTAACGAAACGAATACGTAAGTAATGAAAATAAATTCTTCTTGCGCAAATACTTTAGGAAAAGCTAAAAGATTATATACCTTGATAAAACATATGTAAGGATAATCTATTTTAAAATGTTGACTCGCATTTCATATTTTGTTTTCTTTGGTCAAATCTCTTTATTTTAAGAATTATAAATGTTTATAAGGTTGGTCTTTATCTTAAGAAATATAAATGATTAAGGTTGGTTCAGTTTTGGTGATGATACATTTTTGTGACAAGTAATAATCCTATTCTGCATCCAGAATGAGTAACAGTGAAGAGGGCTCCTCAATGGTTAATAGCAGACGAACAGATTTCAATTCACGGATATTTATATCGGTTGCCCATATCCGATAACACAAGCAAGCTTATAAGTTTTGTTTAATTATTTAAGGCTAGATGGCGCTGTGTTGAATAATATCCAGTCCTATGGTGTTCTCGTGGCGAGTTATCTTTAAAATCCATTTCTTTGCGACTGTGGTCGTTTGAGAGAAAAAACAAAGCCAAATAACAATGTATATTTATTTACAATACAAAAACAGAGAAAATACTAGTTCAGACCGAAGCGTATTGATGATTGAAGTAAACGTGAAGCACCGACATGTGATGTCGAAGTGATGTCAGCCGGAATTGTATCCCTGGCCGCTTAACCCAGAGTTGGGTTCAGATAACGTAACGATGATGGGATTAATTAAAATGAACAGACTAAGAAACATTTTATATCGGAAATAAATTAACAGCCAAAAATATTTCTTGTTTAAATGCGCTAAAAGTGAAGAAAACGAACTTTGAATCAAATCAACTTTACATTTCTGTTCCAATTGTTGTACTTACCCATTATTTTAAAAATTCGAGTATTAGCTTATTGCATGCTGCCAGTTTACAATACGCATAAAACACTGTTCTTTTCATTCGTTAACAAATTCTTATTCTGTCGGTAAAAAATTAAATGCGTTACTTTTGCGATTAAGTTTATTTCAATATCTCAGAAACAAAACAGGAAAATGTTGCGATTGGAAAGGCAGAGGTGGCTGCAGCCGACAGGTAAGTCTCTTAAATTACAGACAAAAGTACAAGAGAAACTGCATTAATAAATTATCTCGGAAAGCAAGTAAACTCCTTGAAACGATTAATTAAGCAACCAGGTGCAGCAAAAGATGTCTCATAAGGATCGAGTCTATGCGATTTAATATCTTAAATTATCCAATCTCTAGCAAGGAATAAAGGCAGAATAAGTTACACTAAACCAGAGTCTAATAATTAAAATTCTTACGATGTCTACTAGCCTGTAAAAGATTAACGCGAGAAAATTCCTTGACAAAATCTAATACATAACGGTGAAGTTTTAGTGATAATTTAAATTACATAACAGGCAAGGTTTTATAACATAGTACGATTATAGGAGAATATCAACTAGAATAAAATATAATAAAAAAAAAACCAAATGTATTTTTCTGGTTTTCAGATCTGTAGTAAAGATACTGCATGGAAAATGCTAAAACAATAATAAAACATAAAAAAAAATACTTTAATTACATATAGGCTTCTGAATGTTCCGTTCACCGGCACGTTGACGGCAACAATCAGTGGGCCTCTAACTAACCCATTAGGGATATGGTCGTGAGGGTATATGTAATTACATATGGTTAGTATTAAATAATACTATTATGTCAGTGTCGTTATACTTTGCGACCAACTCCTTGTTGATGGAAAACACAGATAAAAGACTCCAGCAAACCGAATAACCACTTAAATTCGTTCGGCAAAATGTGCGCTTTTGGCTGTTTCGTTTTCATGACGGAACAATCAGTGTGCCTTTGTCGGCCCCTACCGGGATATAATCGTGGAAAATAGTAATATGTAATAGTAAAATAACTAGCGCGAAAGCAACAATTATACAAAACTGCGTTTATTATCTGTACGAAGCAATATGTTGGACAGTGCACGAGCACATATGGCATGAGCTCATTATCGCGCCGCATTGCCAACGACCGGCAATCCAGGTCTTAACGAAAGGTAATTCACCAGCTGGTGCTATTTGCGGCTGCGTACTTACACATGTAGCGTTTAATACGAATATTGAAATCTGCACATCTACACACAATGATATTATAATACAAATACGTAGATAGGTTACTGGTGCTAAAAAAGTGGCACCCGAAATCAGAACTTCCAACACCTGAGCAAAGCATTGACAGTTTGAGACGACATCGACACTGCGCAACATGTATCTGACTCGTTTACGCTATAATCATGCTCCCTTGTACACACGGTCAAATCATATTTACGTACGCCAGGGGACAGTTTTTGACTTCGCGTCACTACGGACATAACGTATACCTCTTCTAAATATCATTGGTGGTAGATACTACGCGGCTTGAGAAGCCCTCTTTAAACAGACTCCAATAAATAGAAAAGGCTGTAAGTTTAACAAAATAGGTTCATCGAGTTTTGATGGTGTGATATGTACGGAGCAATATGTTGGACAGTGCACGAGCACATATGGCATGAGCTCATTATCGCGACCAACGCGCCGCATTGCCAACGACCGGCAATCCAGGTCTTAACGAAAGGTAATTCACCAGCTGGTGCTATTTGCGGCTGCGTACTAACACATGTAGCGTTTAATACGAATATTGAAAATCTGCACTTCGCCGACTAAAGGCGATGACAATGATATAATACAAATACGTTAATAGGTTACTTGTGCTAAAAAAGTGGCACCCGAAATCAAATACCAAGTAACCACTCAAATTCGTTCGGCGAAATGTGCGCTTTTGGATGTTTCGTTTCCACGACGGAACAATCACTGTGCCTTTGTCGGCCCCAATCGGGATATAATCGTGGAAATAGTAATATGTTATAGTAAAATAACTAGCGCGAAGGCAACAATTATACAAAACTGCGGTTATTATCTGTATGAAGCAATATGTTGGACAGTGCACGAGCACATATGGCATGAGCTCATTATCGCGACCAACGCGCCGCATTGCCAACGACCGACAATCCAGGTCTTAACGAAAGGTAATTCACCAGCTGGTGCTATTTGCGGCTGCGTACTAACACATGTAGCGTTTAATACGAATATTGAAATCTGCACATCTACACACAATGATATTATAATACAAATACGTAGATAGGTTACTAGTGCTAAAAAAGTAGCACCCGAAATCAGGACTTTCGAACACCTGAGCACAGCATTGACAGTTTGAGACGACATCGACACTGCGCAACATGTATCTCGTTTGTGCTCTAGTAAATAATCATGCTATCTTGTACGCACGGTCAAATCATAGGTACGTACGCGAGGGATCAATTTTTGACTTTTTTTTTTTTTTTATAATAAGGGAATTGCCTTACGCATTCCCGTCCACCGGGGGACGGACGGGTTATGTCGGACTCTCCACTGGAAAGGTGGTATACCAGTGGCCCTACCGACTAAAACCCCTACTACTCCCTCTGATCGTCCGTAGTGGGGGAATACGCCGTATAGCAACGAGGCCGTGTGCGCGTTCCCCCGGACGGAGCCCGCCTGCGTGGCGGGCCGGAAGCGACCCCCCCTTCATGAGGGGAGGCCAGAAGGGACGGCCGAGGATGTCAAGCCGTCCCTACCAGGCAGCGGTGACCCGTGCAATGCTGTCGGCGGCACCCCCGTTCCACGCGCCAGCTGGCCACCGTACGCAGGCCCTACTGGGCCCGCAACCACGAGCCACACAAAGGGCGGCTCCGCTGCCGTAACCTTCGGTACGGCCCCGCCGGGCCGCGACGCACAGGGGGGATCAGCTTCGGGTTACTGGCCCGCGCCAACCGGTTGTGCGCCGCGGCCCCAACCACGCGCCTTAAGGCGCTTGCAGGCCCCACTGGCCCCGCATCCCCGCGTCGCCCTTACGGGCTGTAGCGACCCTTACTGGGCCTGCAACCACGAGCCACCCAAAGGGCGGCTCCGCTGCCGTAACTGACGGTACGGCCCCGCCGGGCCGCGACGCACAGGGGGGATCAGCCTCGGGCTACTGGCCCCCGCCAACCGGTTGTGCGCCGCGGCCCCAACCACGCGCCTCAAGGCGCCTGCAGGCCCCACTGGCCCCGCAGCTCCACGCCGCCCTTACGGGCCGCAGCGGGTGGGTGCTCAGTCCACCACGCTGCCACGCCTGGGTTCTCTTCGCTTCCCGGTGGTGCCCCTACCACCGGTACTAGGCCCCCTCGCCACGCCGAGGCGAGAACCCATGAGGGGGATCAATTTTTGACTTCGCGTCACTACGGACATAACGTATCTATACCTCTTTTAAATATCATTGGTGGTAGATACTACGTGGCATGAGAAGCCCTCTTTTAACAGACTCCAATAAATAGAAAAGGCTGTAAGTTTAACAAAATAGGTTCATCGAGTTTTGATGGTGTGATACATAATATACAGTCAGCATAAACATGGTGTCTCTAAAGTGGTCAAATATGTCTGAAGTGACCAAAATTTTGGTATTTACGCACATTCCCTTACGCCAATGCTTTTCCAAAAAGCCATTTCAACTGATATGTTACGCTTGCCGTCTCGTCCACTGTACCCTTTCTTAAAACTTATCCACGTTTAATAAAGTTACAAGCACATATAATAAACTATACATTACTAAAATCGGATCAGATATCCGAGAGTTGACAAAGATGTCGTGAGCCCGCCAGTATTCCCCGAGGCGAATGTCACACACAACTCAAATAAAACTTAGATGTAGTTGGCCCGTAAGGGATCGAACTTTTGAAAATAACAACGGTTAAATAAAAAACTTTTTGAAAGCCATAAATCAAGCGGGCTCGTAAAACAAAGTAGGTAACGTAATAAATATGCCTCTGGATAGGCCTCAGATCATTCGGTAACTGCTGGTACCTTCCGTAAATAAGGAAAATATTCTCAGTAAAGGAAGGTAGCCGACGCTGCCCTACTGGCGCTTACAGGCGTCGATTCGCCAATCGGATACATTTGGGACTTAATGGCGTTTGTCTGTACTTATTAGTGCTTGTCTGTCTGTACAGACATCTCTGTAGGTATTTACACCACCCATATCAAAACCATTGCAAAAGGGGTCTTATGGCAGCAGGATAAGGTTCTCTTATATAAAGGTAGATGTGAACCCCTCTGTCTCTGTGTGCCTGTAATTATGAACGCTCGTACAAAGTTTGCAGATTCAACGCAGTCACACCGGTTGAAGTCTATGCTGAGCTGAGTTCCCATAACTCATCCCATTCGTTGACGTAGCGTAGATGAGTATCGACAAGCGTCGTCAAATACCTAATTGGCAAGATAGCAAATATTGCCAAGTTGGTGCCTACAAACCCCTGATTACCTGAACGCGCCTTAACAAATGTCTACTTTTAACGAGTTATCTAGTTACCTGTGCCAGTGATACGGCGATAGATACGGCAGGCAATTACAGCGCGGTGTTTCCCTTACCTGATCAGACTGCTGAATATTTCAAGAAGCGACAGTGTTTTATGTGTTGAATTAACACATTCGTTGCCTATTTTCTTGTGCAATTTTTCTTAATGTAAAGCATTACGAGGTGTGATATCGTAGTTCTGAAATATTAACCTCGCTTTATACCTTAAGTATGTACGAACCGTACGAAATGTTAGAGGCGTTTATTAAGACACTCCGCAGGGCGAATTTCGGTTAATTAAGTCGGTATACAGTAGAAATTACCGCGGTCTTGCCAGGCATAAATTTAATTCGACGAGATTATATTTCGGGTAGAGGGTAATAGTTACATAAACAATGGTTGGAGTTGGGCCCCGGTACTATTATAAGGCGACACATTAATTCAGAAGGTGGAACAATTTCGGCGGGCAGCTTCGTTAGACCGGCAGCGACACGTGTAATAAGATAAAGTAACGCTGCCCGGCGCCGTGCCCTGCAGAACAAAGGTCTTCCGACATCGACGCTGCGAACAATACCTACAACATGCTCGCCGTATGTCCTCACCCACTTCTAACCACTCTCCATTGTGCCTCACATGCGTTCATATTACACAAATCACGCTTGGAAACTCCATTTTCAATAACGTGGAATCAAATCCCGTCTTAGTGCACTGGAGAGGAGTTCTTGAATCAGATGAATGGCTTTCCCACATAATATGCGTCTACAGTTTGGCACCACCATCTACTTTTTTCCTAGTTATCTACCTGCAGGTTTTCTGAAAGAGGTCGCTTTCAGAGAGAAGGCCGTCTATAGTACGATTAATAATTGTAGTCAGCAAAATGACAACTTCAACAGTGACTGATACAAAAAAGGGTGACCCGCTACAATAGTGACGTTCGGCAATCACTAGACTTAGACATTTAGTCATGATTTATTTTATGAGGTATCAAAGCCTTTTTTAAATAATTGTAAATATTTAATAGGTACAAAACGAATTAAATAATGCGATTTAAAAAATATGGGCCCTATAGCTGGGAAAAAAATGTTCAAAGAGGTTCAGGGGAATTAACACTTGAAAGTCAGCAAAATACAAGTAATTATATACGTTTTTATTCGTTACGGTTGATATTGATTCCGACTCCGATTCTGAATCGGTATATTCAGAATCGAAATCGGAATCAGTTACATTTATAACGAAGGAATCCACATATTGATCTATAATGTGGTCGAGTTGACACATTTTGTCTTCGACTTTAATAGCATGGTGTATGCACTGTTTCCAATCATCAGGCGTCACCTCTTTCAGGCCTTCTTCAAATATTTTTTTTACCTCTTTTATTTTAAAAGTTTTATTGTTCCTGGCAACGTACCCCTTTGCTTGAGCCCAAACTAACTCTATTGGTTTGAGCTCACAGTGATAAGGTGGCAGACGCAGGATTGTGACACCGTATTCAGCGGCCAACTCTTCCACAGCATAGCGTTCGTAATTAGATTTTTACTATTTCGATTAATTGAGCCTTTATCATTGTAGGTTGATATTTAATTTGTTTTTCATCTAACCACTGAACAATATTAGCCTTCCGCCTGTTTGAAGTGGGGATACGCTTGACTCTTCTTGAATGGTACGGTGCGTTATCTAATACCAGCACCGCATTTGGCTTTAATTTTGGCAAAATGCTTTTAAGCCATTTCTCAAAACACTCTGAATTCATCTCTTCATTATAGTCCATACTATTATTATTCGATTCAAAAATAAGTAAACCGGAATCTACAAAACTTTCATCACTGCCTATATGTGAAATTATAAGGCGTCGTCCTTTGCCGGTTGGGCCCTTTAGGCCTGTAGTCAAACCTTTAGAAAACGCTTGTTTGGTAGATTCTACTGTTGTATCCTCCCAAACTTTTCCAGTTGTATGACCTGTTAATAAACGAAATTCTTACCTGTTAATAATATAATACAGAAACAAAACATTTTGAAACTGAAAATCTATTTACTAAATACAGTTTACCGAAATACCTCTATGTCTCAAGACGAAAGTCTGACCAGTGTGTGTTGCCAGTAATGACATATGGAAGTGGGACGTGGTCATTCACTACGACTTTTTTGCCAGGGCCCTGTTCAATAAACATTACAATTCTACAATTATGTAAAAAACTTACAGGCTACAATTCTACAAGTTTCTGTTCAATAAAACTTACATGTTACAATTTTACCATGGTGGAAAATCTACAAAATTGTAGAATTGTAGCTACAATTCTACAAGTTTCTGTTCAATAAACATTTTCTCTCTACAGGTGACAATTTACAAATTTGTAGGAAAAACTGGTTTATTGAACGCATAATTGTAGTTACAAGTCTACATTTTATGTAAATTGTAGTACAATTCCGACAGGGGGCTTACCCTGTGTCAGAACTTTACAATTTTGTGCCTCAACCTTAAAAGTAAAGGAAATTGGATGAAATTAAAGAAATATTCCTAACAACTAGTAGTGTAAGTAAAGACAGAAGTAATGAGTGGTTATAAAAAATGCAGCGGCGTTTTGAGTAAACAGATAAACTTTACTTTTAATGTGAAAGAATAAACATTTCACCAAAAATTCGGGTCGGCAAAATACCGTCGAATATTTTTTGGTTAAAAAGATTGTACGTGATCTTTAATACGACTCCACTCAGAAAATCTCCTAATACTCTCCTTAATGCTTTGAGACACATTTTTTTAAGTTGCCCCATCTCGGGAAACCAGTTTCTTTGCATTTGGTACATACCATGCTGGCATTTGTGTGTTATCAAGAATTCTCTACAAATTTCATACAAAAACGTCTGTGTTTTTGGTATTTGCTCTACTAGCGCCACTTTGACAGTTGCACGCCCCATTGTCTCTAAATCCCTAGATTTGAAGAAATTTAATTATCAGGCATTAGAGGTGGTTCGCTAATCACTGTAAATGAATGAAAAAAACAAATCCGCTTAAAGCAACAAAATCTTACATTTTATGTAAATTGTAACTTACAAATTTGTAAGTACAATTCTACAGGCGTTTTCTACATAATTGTAGTGTTTATTAAACAGCATTTGGAGTTACATATTTGTAAGGTTTTCACTTGTAGATTTTCTACATAATTGTAGTGTTTATTAAACAGCACTTGTAGCAAAACTTTACAAATATGTAAGTTTTTTACATAATTGTAGAATTGTAATGTTTATTGAACAGGGCCCAGGCTGTAATGTCGACTAACTTTTAATTGTAAAAACTCGATTTACCACATCACTATTTATTTGGGACTGAAAACCTGCCACACTGAAAATGTCATTTCACTGACTACAATTAAAAATCCGAGTATAATCTGTGCGTTTTACACCTCTGTTAACATTGTTGTGTAATTATTTTCTTTTTACATAAAGTATATATTAGCTTCACTTTTCTCATTTACTTTTCTCAGAGTCATAAAGTTATCATTTAAATCGAGTTAAGTATACATAAGCGAAAAAACAAAATACAACTTTGTTTCATAACCTCCAGACTACTTACAATCAGATTACGTTCCTGCAAAGATTCCATAACTGAGGTATCTCTCCAAATAGAAATAAATATGAATAGAGACAGACTGACACTCTTGACAAAAACGAAATCCAAGACCCGAAGGAGTACGTGCAAATATTTATTTGGTTGAAATTTTCATCTCGGAGTAATAAAATATCAACAGAACCCTCCATTTCAAATTTAACCTTAATCGCGTCGGGAATAATAGCATCTTCGGCAAATTGCCGCCCCTCAAGCAGGAAAGCTACGGCCTTGATAAATATGAGAACAATTATCAGCTTTTCCATTTGCAACCAGAATGTAAAATATGCTCCAAAAGCTAAATAGTACATGAATACTCTGTATAAAGTAGTAGGGATCATCTAAGCTGAAATGACGCGCTACTCCACTGCATCTAAGCATACAAGAAAGCTCTTTTGTATGCGTAGACGCAGTGGAGGGGCGCGCAATCTCAGCTTAGACGATCTCTACCAGTCCTTATGTACAGTCAGCATAAGAACTATGTGCTCTTTCAGAGTTCTAATTTTGTCTGTGATATTAACAAAAAGTAACCTTAAGATGTGACTCTAGAGACAGCGAATGACTCTACCGTTTATAGTATATAGTGTATAGTATGAGAATTGCTCTTCTAAGAATATAGAATAAATAATAAATAAAAATATAGCTATTTTTTATTTATCTATTCTTTATTGCACATTTAAAGAAATAAAGTACAAATGGCGGTCTTAATGCCAAAAGGCGTTCTCTACCAGTCAACCACATGGTCAAACAGAGAAATTAAGGCGGCTTGAGAATTATTGTCGTTCTGAAAAGTTAGTTGGATCTGATGCTGACCGTAACCCAATATGACATAAATAGGAGAATGTGGTGGCAGGCGCATTGTTATAGCCCCGAGATGCTACTCGTAGGTGGAACGATGAATTGCGCAGATGGATTAGGCAGGTGACGGTCGACAGTGACGAGATGTGAATACGACGCAAGATGCATAGATGGTTTAACTGGAATAGGAATATAGCATGATACTGACGTAATTTCTGTAGACGTGTAACAATACACGACAGGTAAGTAAAAACAAATCTTTCTATTTTAAGGCCCCGTTAAAGCCTTACAAAATACTTCAGTGGTTTATCACATTCAATGTGTACAAATTCTTAGCAAAACAAAACCCAATCCAAAAACGATATTATATAACAATGAAATAATCCTAGCCGGAAATTGCCAAGTGCCAAGAGCCACAACTATGTTGATTAAGTAGTATTTGGTTGAGAGAGACTTGAGAGGCATTTGATTCGAAGATATTCGTCCTCACTAAGTCATTTGTCTTGCCGCCTCCATTCCAACAAATTCTCCTGAAATGGCTAGAGCAGAGTAAAGTATTTGACCACTAATTCGTGGGTATGCGGTTTATTGTGTTGAATTTAATTCGTAACATTAATAACAACGGGGATATACTTTAATTTAAATACTGAAAGTGATTGCACATGCACACGCTCCATACTGAAACGCAGAATGTAATTTATTTTACAGATTACATTACCAAGCTGGGAAGCATCATACCTGAAACAAAAGGCAAACATTAATATTTTAAATGTAATAAAAATTGGACTTTATTTTTATTCGAATGTAAACTAAATCAACGATGTAGTTTTTAAACCATTACTTTGGGTGAAAATATTCATTTAACGAATGCATAACGAAAAACCGTTGCAGCAAGCAAATCTCTAGTTGCCATTCAAATATTTTAACTCAATAAAAAGCACAACTGCGGCGTGGCACTTTCACAAAATTCTATTACCGCAAAAATCCGTTGAAAATGTGACACGGCCAGTGTATTCATGTTTAGTGGGCGCTATCGCCGGCTGCAAGCCATGGGAGGCACATATTTAACGCTCCCGGCTTATCTCGGGAGGGGCAGGGTGGGGCGGGGCACGTGCTACAATATCGAGCCTATCTTTCTACTAATGGCCTACATGTGAAAGGTGAATAGCTCCATCCCGACGCGGAACGAGCAAGCCACTTGCAGACGAGGATGGATCACGCCTTATTTCGTTATCTGTACTTTATAACCCTGCGCGAGGGTACAGTTGGCGTATACATGTATACGAATTTGGGTCTACGGGATGATTTTCTAAGTAAGTACGGGCCAGTTTTTCAAGGGAGGTTCTCATTTCGGTAAACATACCTTCGAAATAGGTTTTAATTTTTTTATATTTGTTTTGAATGTTTGTAGCCGCGTCAGAGCACCGTACGCAGATTAAAAAAACGAATTTTAGTAAATTTGTGTTTCTATCTTTGCCCTTTTTTAAAAAAACACGAACATGGCGATCAATGACAGCCTAAGCATGAAAGGCTTTTCCTCAGTGCCGTCCTGTCTTGCTACAAGGTAGCAGGAACTGTAACAGAATAAGGAGAACAAATTTACCTATTCTACTCAAACGCCGCAGGGGACGCACTGGTTAGTTTGTTACGTTTCCGGAATGTTTTATTCTGAAGTCTCTAAAGTAAATTTTAGTCCTACTTACACTACCCACTAGCTTGAACTTTTAACGGCTCACTTGTGTTGGTTTTCCATAAAATACCGCATTTGAATATTACCCAAACGATAAAGCAATACAATCTAAAATTAAGTCTTTTAGCGCAGTGGTAGGAGTACCAGTTGATACGGAAAGTGTTGAGGGTCAGTTAGTGAAATAGAAATGTATGCCAGCTTTAAGCACAAGTGCTTTTGTTGATTCTTCATTGTTTACAAGGAATGCAATTTATTTTGATCATCATCATCTAAAGCCGTGTTACGTCTACTGCTGAACAGTTGGAAGTGGCTTTTCAATAAAAACCCCATAAAATTATGTCAGTAGTAGTTTTCGAGCAACGGTCAGAACAAAGCAATTTAGGTTCTTGTCTGAGCATGGCTGGCCGTCAAGTGCATATTCGTTCTAGTCGAGAGCAAAAACCTACATCACAGTCGCCGAACAATGTTTAGCCAAAGCAAAAAGCCGTACCAACGATCATCAATTACATGTTATAACGGCCGCCCGCGCCGTCGCCGATGTCCATTACGATGAAACATTTTGGTCTAATTAATGAACCTGGTCTATTATTGTGCGGGAACCACGTGCCCGGCATACGTGTCGCGCATTTAGAACCTAACGCGAATTCACTTTGACAACTCAAGCGGGCGACTCGCTGGCGAATCACAAATGTTTGATGGGGCTCGTTCGAAACTGCTGAAATCAATACGAATATCCGTAGAAGTTTAGGCTGAAAGATAAGTGTTATTTGGTTTTATAAAATTGTGCCGTCTGATTGTAACTTTAAGTTTTTTATTATGAGTAAATGCGATGTTTTTATTTTACTGAGCGAACGGTCAGCAACCAATTTATAATGGTACGAAACGTTTAAGAAAGATCAAACTAAATAATTTCTGTACCTGTGGTCCGTACATACGAGTATATTGGTACGATCAAGTTGTATAGCCAACTTGCTCAATAATATCAAATTGTTGGTTTCAATATAATATAATATAATATATAATATAATGTTGATGTTAAATAATTGTTTGCATCAATTCCACGGCCACTTTCTGTCATCACAACGCTTTCCAAAGGGTCTGTTTAGCAACATAATAGTAAAAAATATACGTTGTGGTAACCGCTCACAATCAGGCCTATGTGCCACTTCATAAAAACAAATGAACAACAGTTTTCATATGTCCCATTGCTGGACTCAGGTCTCAAGAGAACTATGAGGTGGCGTCAGTCGAGACCAACTGCTTGACGAGCCTTCCGAAGCACGGAGATGAATACCCATCCCACTTCCGTCCCAGCGTGGGTTGCTTGACAATGGCAATCATTGTCGATCTATTGGTACAAGGGACACCTTACTCAGTTTTTAGTAATTTATGAAAATAACACCTCGTATATTGAATAAGTCAAGGACTACAATATCATAGTCTTATTCTTCACAAATAAACAAACGCTTTACTGTTGAAAAAGCTAAGGGTAAAGTAAAAGAGATTACGAGAAAAAACAGAGTCAGTCACTTCAAAGATTTGAACAATTCTAGCAAAGAAACTTGCAACTTCAAGCTTCATTTTTCAATTTTCTGCAGTTACATCATATCTCTTCAAAATCTTAGCAAGAAACGTTGCTACCCACATTGTAAGCGATAAGGACTGCAATTCATTCCACATGCTGTCTAGCTGTCTAGCAGATGGTTAGAAGATGACATATGTCGCGTGCAATCGCAGTCTTCCGGTTCCGGAGACGTTTTTGCAATGCAACTAGTCACATCGCAATTGGCTAGCAGGCATGGATGATACTTGCAGTTATGAAGCAGTTAATGATGTTCAGCCACGATATATGCCACTTTGCAAATAGCAATGCAACTTTTATGTTCTACTTTAGGCAGATTAGTGGAAGAATCGAATTGGGTTTGGAAGAACATTTTTGGAATATTATTAGTTATTATGCACAATATTAAAGCACACAACAAAAGGAACGCCTCGGAAGAATCTCCGACACCATACCGTACTCAGTAATCGACTCAGTGACACCATACCGAGCCCTAGAGGTACATCGTAAACGGTTCCTTTGTAAAGGGAAGGACACGGATACGAGATATAGAAAAGAAGATTCCAAAAAATCGGCTTCATGTATCGAAATACAGAGGTAAAATTCCGAATCATAACAATTTCCGACTAGCACTTTATCAACCGGATATGAATCACGTGGTCGGTCAGCTGGCTGATCGAGGGTGACAGGGCATGGGCGCTGGAGGTGATGCCTGCGCAGGCTAAATGGGGTTCTACGGGGAGTGCGTGGAGCAGCTGGCACCTGAGTCCGAGCGACGATGGCGCGGGTAATGGCCTGTCGCGCGTCCATCCGCCAGTGATTGATCGACGCGCCAGTCATGTGTGCACACACATCGCTTACATCGTCTCCGCGATACCTAGCGTAATCCATCAAACATTCCAAATTTTGTGACGCCTATTCGAGTGTGAAAACGAGTCAGTGAAATGTGAGATAAATCGCACACTTGCGTTAATTTTATGTATCCGCTGCAATAGGGCGATCCGTGATGATACAACAAGAAAAGCGATGCACTTGTAAATTATGCCAAGATATGCAATAAGAAAGATACAAATAAAACTAACAATGGTGAATATAGAAATTCAGACCTAGTTGAAATATTTAGCCGTAAATCAACTACGATAGTACATACCTACGCAGGAAAACAAGTTTTCCTACAAAAGAAAAACTAAACTACAAGAAAAACTAGAAACTAGAACAACCGCAAGGATATTTGAAGACATATTTCTGGGAATCTCATTACTTCTTTTGCCTTTCCAATAGATGTAGGTTTTATTAGAAAACTTTGCCCATTTGTAGAATGATTACACGGCAATGTTATATGCTATACTTATTGTGTTTTATCAGCAGATAAACTTTAAGCATACAATTTTTTTTTACGATTAAATAAAACTTATTAAACTTTAATTAAACTTATAAAACATCGTTAGAAAGACATAATTCGTTTAACGCGCGTTTTAAAAGTTTTTCATTTTTTTTAACTACTCCGCAAAGGGACCATGAATGACGATAAGTTAAGAAGAAGTTGTAATTTGTTTACGAGAAGTCAACAGTTCTCAAAAGTTGTCTACCTTATGGTATAGGTAACTAATTTAAAATTCCTTGAGGATAATCTGTGGTACGAGTATTAACAGTTAGAACTCGGATTATCTACCGCAAGATTATATTGTCAGCTAGGTAGTTCTCCAACATGAACCCAATCCTTTGTAAATCGAAACAGAAAAGAAATTTCGCTCTGCCAAATAAACAAAACCCGAGAACGCCTTTTACAATAACAAGCCCAAGTTGTTGAAGTGGAAGTGATCAATTTTCTCAACAATTTCACCGTCATCTTGAATCTTTTCAGAGGCACAAAACATTTAGCCAATTCAGCGCACAGGGGACGAGACTGGATAATAGAGCCTGTTGGCTGAAGGGACAGTCATCGCAAACATAAGCCATTAGCGTATTGTTAGCGCCCTTCACTTACCCCCAATTTTGGAGGCTTTTTTCCTTGAATATCTTCGAGTGTCTACGAGTAAATCCCATCTTAGACATGATAGTTTGAAATCTTCTTGTTAGCTAGGCGTAGCAAGTATTAGAGTTTGATGGGACATATTATTTTACAAAACACTTATTACCTTTACGTGGATGTGTGCTTGGTCATAATTAATTATGATCCTACATGTTTCTGCCCTAACATGTTATTGGGAATGAATGCCCCGGGAACCAAACACCACAATAGATGTTGGCCAACAATTCGCAAATAAAGAGCGGAACACAAACAATAACAAGCCCAAGTTGTTGAAGTGGAAGTGATCAATTTTCTCAACAATTTCACCGTCATCTTGAATCTTTTCAGAGGCACAAAACATTTAGCCAATTCAGCGCACAGGGGACGACACTGGATAATAGAGCCTGTTGGCTGAGGGACAGTCATCGCAAACATAAGCCATTAGCGTATTGTTAGCGCCCTTCACTTACTCCCAATTTTGGACGCTTTTTTCCTTGAATATCTTCGAGTGTCTACGAGTAAATCCCATCTTAGACATGATAGTATGAAATCTTCTTGTTAGCTAGGCGTACCAAGTATTGGAGTTTGATGGGACATATTATTTTACAAAACACTTATTACCTTTACGTGGATTGTGTGCTTAGTCTTATTTAATTTTGATCCTACATGTTTCTGCCCTAACATGTTGTTGGGAATGAATGCCACGGAAACCAAACACCACAATAGATGTTGGCCAACAGATCGCAAATAAAGACCGGAACACAAACAATTACAAGCCCAAGTTGTTGAAGTGGAAGTGATCAATTGTTGGTTGTTTGGAAGAGATCGCTTTTTAGCGATAAAGCCGCCCAAATTGTACATTATCGTTAATCTGTGTTTCTTTGTTGTTGATTTCTGTGGTTTTGGTGTGCAATAAAGAATATCTATCTATCAATGTTCTCAACAATTTCATCGTCATCTTGAATCTTTTCAGAGGCACAAAACATTTAGCCAATTCAGCGCACAGGGGACGAGACTGGATAATAAAGCCTGTTGGCTGAGAGGGACAGTCATCGCAAACATAAGCCATTAGCGTATTGTTAGCGCCCTTCACTTACCCCCAATTTTGGACGCTTTTTCCTTGAATATCTTCGAGTGTCTACGAGTAAATCCCATCTTAGACATGATAGTATGAAATCTTCTTGTTAGCTAGGCGTACCAAGTACTAGAGTTTGATGGGATATATTGTTTTACAAAGCACTTACTTATTTCCTTTACGTGGATGTATGCTTGATCATAATTAATTATGATCCTACATGTTTCTGCCCTAACATGTTGTCGCGAATGAATGCCACCGAAACCAAGCACCACACTAGATGTTGGCCAACAGATCGCGAATAAAGACCGGAACACATTTTTTTAAATCATAGCTCGGTATCTAAATTCTATTTATCTGGTTATTAAACGTCCCACGCAATTTGGCCAGTATAAATTCTGGTAATCGCAAATAGATTAGAAAAGAAGACAACATTTACGCGTTTTGTACTTCAGTTCCTGAAAGGACCTAAATAATGTCTACTCTAGATTTAAAATTTGTATTATCCTACATACATAATGTCAGTTATTCAATCGTATTTAAAGAAGGATATTAGCGGTCATAATAAAAACTCGAGGTATTTCAGATGAAAACAACGAAAACGAGCAAAAAATTAACTCTACTTCAAACTCTCAAACACTTCAAAATATATTTCCTAAATCACAGGCAATCAGAACATAATTACTTATTTGTGGTCGATCTGAAGCAAAACTTAACCAATGGAAAATCGTTTGCTCATACGATGAATGAATAAGAAGTGTTCGCTAAATAGATTTGGGATAGTGACGAAGCCGAAGCCAGTCTATATTATTCTCAAAGTATCATGCGATTTATAGTAGATTTCCAGAATCGTTGGGGCCTGCATCTACCAGAATTCCGCTACCAGGTCGTCCGTCCGCCTTGAACTTCACGCATTTCCGTCAGCGTTAAAAACTACTGAATTTCATTCAAAAGAGCAACAACGCATTACAAGCAGTACAACATTTCAGATTTTAATCTTTGACAAACACTCGGTGAATGCAAGGGGGATTATTTCGTGGTGGTTATCTCGTTGTTTCTAGACATAAACGTACGCTGCGGTTAGTCGGGGCGAGCTGAAGCAGGTAGAGTAGGTGTAGCCGCAAACTCATGAACAGGTCGCGTGCGGCCGACAGACGATAGCGGGCGTGAAGCCGGCCATTCTCCGCGGAACAAAGCTTCCCTGATCTAATCAACGCAACAATACACCTCGGATAACTCCACAATTGAGGTGGAAAATAAACCGGCCGTGCCTACACACCCGATATTTTAAATTACAAACAATATTACAGGCTGTGGACACAAACGAGTCCATTGTAGGCGGTGTGCGCTCGACAGCTGTTTTAGATAACGTGTGACCTCCCTGGAATAAAGAGTTGCAAGCCATGAATGTACACAATGATGGCACGTCATTTAAACATTAAACATGATGTCACTGTAATTGAATAATAAATCAAAGCAAACTTCTGGATGCGGATGTTTGAACATTTTCAATTTCCTATTGGTCTGCGCTTAATATAGTGCATTCAAGGGTGAAAGCTGGAGACCGACAAGGTTGAATAACTTAACGTCAGTTCTTGATTGCGTTTCGGTTAAAATAGTAAAATACCGTTTAACAGTTTTGCACGAATATTCTAGTTTCTGATATTATTTTTCAATTCAAAATTCGTGGCGATGTTGTGATCGGTTTTTCTAACCTCCAAAATAAGGTTAAGTTAGCCATCCTGTCGATGGCTGGCAACAACCTCCCGACGCCGGTTGTAGATTATGTTTTGTAAAGTACTGTGTAATGGTATCTCATTATAATATAAACATTTTGGTTTGATCTCTATGCTCATCTATTATATCTCTATCCCCAATATCTTCTTTTTTTTTCTACTTGTGATCAGCTGTTTGTCTGCAAAGCTAATCTCGCCCCCATTCGGCCTCCCAAGTAAATATCCGCGTCATTTTTTTTCAGTTTCACCATGGGGCTAAAGGGTCACTGGCGCAAGGTTACTAGTTTGCAATAGCGTGCTGTGGGCGACAATTTGCAACAACGAGTTTAAGAACGCTACACTGGAACCATAAATTAGAAAGATAGCACAAATACTAAGATTAAGCATAAATGGGAGTATTATTCAAGCAACTCACTTTCAACCCCCAAATGAAGGCAAAGATTGCTTAGGTGCTCAATTATCTGCGTAAAGTTACAAACAAGGCCGAGAACACCTGTAACCGTCAAATATGCAAATGGTGGCACTTACGGGGTTACAGAGTGGCTGGCGTGGTCGACAGAAAGCGACAGAAATGGCTTGCATTACGGCAGTCAGGCATTATGAGGATGATTTGCCGCTGATGACTTAATCACCGGGCTCACTGGATAGACAGCTGACCTCATTCATTCCGGTTTAAATATCAGCTTTTACTGGCGACGCTTTTTAGCTGACTATTATCACAATTATCTTTTTAAACATCGACTTATTTTAAGGATTTTTTTTATCGAACACGTAGATTGCTTGCCTGTTAACCATCGCCGTTTTGGATCACGAAAACTCCTCAGGATAACATTATATACATTTTCATTGTGGTCATTTAAGTAACCACAAGTTATGTAAATGTTAAAAGGTTTTAGAATTCTGAAATCTTAATTAAATGAGCTATTTTTTACTTTCTAACATCCCATTGAAAAAAAGGGATGAAGTTAGGTAGCTGATAAAAAGTTTCTTAACACTGACTCTATAACTTAGCCCATTGAGTCAAGACATCCTGTTTAAAACAGACCTTATTTCTATACTTTCAGGTCAATAGGTTACCAGGTAAAAAATATGAAAATTTTAAACTTATGTTTCAATAACGAAAATTGTATTCATGAAAATAAATCTCAAGTCAAATGGAAAGTAGCCCCTTAACACACACAAAGAAATAGGTACCTTCTTTTTATTTATTCGCTTCAATAGCTTTGATCTTAGGCCCTTTGAAAAACGCCACTCAAGATTCACAGAATACGTTTAAGTAAATGGTTTTCTACTTAAGTCTGTCTCTCGGAATATCTATGGAATTACCTTAAATGTAAGATAGGTACCTTTTTCAAATATCAAAAATTTCTAGAATGACAAATATCTTTCGTTAAGATATAACATGATATGATAGACAGACAAGTATTAACCTAGAAAAGCTTAGGCATTTTTTTTTTTTAAATAAAGTATTTATTTTTAAATGTTTATCATGACGCTAATTTAACTAAGTATTTTGGAAGTCATAGTCGCAAGAAAGAAGAGTGACTTTTACAGCCTTTTTCATGAACACTTTTTGTAAGTCTCAATCTCCTAAATAGCAGTGCTATAACTTATTAATAGTTTGATATTGTAAAGGTTTATCTGTCAAGTATGGACAGAAACACTGCATTAGCTAATTAATAACCTTTTTTATTAGTCTAGGTTTGTAGGGCTTGGCAAACCTCAAAAATATACGAAAAGTAATTAAAAATCTAAAATGTAACAAAATCCGATACGAATGAACACGTTAGGCAGATAGCTACAATATTATTTCGGGTGACGATTAAAATGGCGCGCGCTTTGTGCCGAGAGCGCTTTATCTTGCACGGCTGTCGCCCGCATCCGAGCCGGCAGACCAGGCCGCTTCGATCAAGCCCGATGCCGTAAAATAGCAGATTTACTCATAACTACAGAGAAGATTATCTAAAATGGATTTAAACGTGACATCTAGCAACATTTTGTTTTTATACAAGTTCAATGGTTACCATGCATGTGGACTGACTAATAGTAAACTTGTCCATATACTGCGGTAACCGTTTGGTTACCCATCACTAATATATCTAAGTATTCTGGACTTCATAGTCGCAGGAGCGGGGTGTGTAAACGACTTTTACAGCCTTTTTCATAAAAACTTTTTGTAAGTCTCACTCTCCCAAATAGCATATAACTTATTAATAGTTTGATATTGTAAACGTTTATCTCTGTCAAGTATAGACAAAAACACTGCATTAGCTAATTAATAACCTTTTTTATTAATCTAGATTTGTCGGGCTTGGTAAGCCCCAAAAATGTTCGAAAAGTCATTAAAAAGCTAAAATGTAACAAAATCCGATACGAATGAACACGTTAGGATAGCTACAATATTATTTGGGTGACGATTAAAATGGGGCGCGCTTTGTGCCGAGAGCGCTTTATCTTGCACGGCTGTCGCCCGCATCCGAGCCGGCAGACCAGGCCGCTTCGATCAAGCACGATGCCATAAAATAATAATATTGTATAATTCTTGACTTTAGTATCATGTACTTGTTATCTTGAAATGAAATTACAAGTTTTTCTTCATAGTTCTTGTAATTATTATTAGTTTTGTTAAAATTAGTACATAGTTCGAGTTCGTAACATTGCATACAACAAAATTTTCTTTTCGCGCCGAACACACTTTTTTTTTTTTTTTTTTTTTTTTTTTTTTTAAAAAGTAAGAAAAAAAAGTTCACAGAAAAAAGTTCCGTTTTCTCCAACATGCCCCCCCGCGTTGAAAGATTGGTCTTTCAACCGATTTGCTTCTGAATCACATGTCTACTGGGAGAGGACATATCTTGCTGAATGAACGACGAATAACACCAGATGCAGTACGAATATCAGCGACACGATTGATGCCGTCTGCACCAGGGATGACTGCAACAATTCTCCCTAGCTTCCACTTCAAAGGCGGCAAATTGTCTTCTTTGATGACAACCATGGTGTCAACTGCTAGCTCTCCATTTGTTTGTCTCCATTTGCTTCTTACTTGGAGTTCCGAAACATATTCCTTGCTCCATCGAATCCAAAAATGTTGCTTAAGTTGCTCGATGCGGTGGTATCTCGTGAGCCTTGATGGGTTTGCATCTGTGAGACACGGCGTTGGGAGAGCTGTGAGTGGGCGCCCGATGATGAAGTGACCAGGAGTAAGGGGTAACAATTCCGTGGGATCATTTGAAATAGGAGTAAGCGGTCGGGAATTCAGTATCGCTTCTATTTGACACAAGGTTGTGCTTATCTCTTCGTATGTTAAATGACAATTACCTAGAACTCTAACTAAATGATGCTTTACAGATTTAACACCAGCCTCCCATAGTCCGCCAAAATGAGGTGAATATGGTGGAACAAAGTGAAACTGAGTACCTTCGTTGGCAGCAAGTTCAGACAACTGATTTGCATGAGTTGCAAAAAACCGTTTTAAATCATTGCACGCTCCTACAAATTGAGTACCGTTATCGGAGTATATATCGGAAGGCAGACCACGACGACCAATAAAACGTCGCAAAACTGACATGTAACCCTGAGTAGACAGGTCGCTGCAAAGCTCAAGGTGTAAGCATTTGGTTTTGAAACAAACAAATATGACTATGTAATTCTTTATTGTATGACTTCCGCGTCCCTTTCGTGATGCAGCAGCGATAGGTCCCGCGTAATCGACTCCAACAATTTGAAAAGGAAAGCCTGGAGTCACTCGTGGTAAAGGTAAGTTGCCCATGAGTGGTGTTACCGTTGCACCTCTCATTCTTGAACACAAAACACATTGATTGAATGTGGATCGTGCCTGTGTCCTACCACCTATAGGCCAATAAGTGGATTTTATATACAACAGCATAGCTTGTGGCAAAGCGTGCAACAAACGACTATGTACATATTTGAAATATAATTTTGTCAGGTAATGACCTTTGGGCAAAATAACAGGATGCTTAACATCAAAATTGTAAGGAGAGTTATTTAATCGACCGCCCACACGAATTAGCCCTTCTGAATCTACAAAAGGGTTCAGTTTTGTGAGCGGGTCTTTAGTTTTAATGGTTTGTTTTTTATTTATTAAATTGTAAGATTGGAAACTTTCTATTTGTGCCAATTTAATTATAGTGTTGGTCGCCATTCTTAATTCATTTGTACTAAGAGATCCTGAATAGCTAACTTTGTTAGTCCGAGCATTGTTGATGAAACGTAGTACATAAGCCATGACACGATTCAATCTCGAGAAATTAGAGAATTTCGTTAAATTTAGATTCGCTGCAGGAGTTAAGGTTTCGTCGATAACAAGATTTGTAACTACTTCAGCGTTAATATCATCGGTATTTTCTTTAGTATAGTAGTTTTTCGGCCACTCTGTCTCATCGCACTGCAAGAAATGTGGTCCAGTCCACCACAGGTTTGTACTAGCAATAGCGTCTGCATTAAGGCCACGTGACAAAATATCCGCAGGATTGTCTTTAGTTGGTACGTGTCTCCAAGAACAACCTCCAGTGAGTTCGAGTATATCCGCTACTCGATTTCGCACAAATGTCTTTAGTTGACTCGGTAACATTCTAAGCCAACCAAGTATGATAGTAGAATCAGTCCAGAATGTACAACTGTCTGCTGTCATACGAAGAGACATTTGGGCCTTTTTGTATAATTGTGCTGCTATTAGAGCTCCGCATAATTCTAATCTAGGAATAGTGACAGGTCTGATAGGGGCGACTCGACTTTTTGCCATAAGTAATCTAGTAGTTATTCCTTCTTTAGTAACTGTTCGCACATAGAGGCATGCACCATACGCTGTTTGAGAAGCATCGGAGAAAATGTGGAACTCTACCCGTTCTGGATTATTGGCTATGACGTAACGAGGAATGCGTAAGTTGTTGAGATTTGGTAACAAATCTACAATTTGGAGCCATTTTGTTGCAATATCTTGAGGAACTTTATCATCCCAAGATACCTTTGACAACCATAGTAATTGAAGTAAGGCTTTACATTGAATTACAACTGGCGATACGAGTCCGAGAGGGTCAAATATTTTAGCTACGGTGGACAAAATAAGCCGTTTTGTGATTTTTATTTCACCTTCGCTCTCCACATTTATTGTGAAGTACAACTGATCCGAACCATTTTGCCAACCGAGTCCTAGCATTTTCGAATCTTCTAAATTGCCTAAATTAAGATTTCTAGCTTCTTCGTTTACCTCATTTACGAGGCCAGGTTCATTTGAGCGCCACTTGCGCAGGTGCATTCCTGCGCTCTTTAAAGTCTCAGATACCTGCATGATTGTGTCGATAGCTTCAATTTTCGAATCGGATCCAGACAAAAAATCATCCATAAAGAAATCTTTGGCTATTATTTCAGCTAGACGCGGGTCTGAACATTCCAGGGACAGCTGTTTCAGACAGCGTACTGCAAGGAATGGCGCGCTAGCTGTGCCGTAAGTCACCGTATTTAAACGAAAGGTGCACAGAGGCTCAGTTGGGCTTGATCGCCAAATTATTTGTTGCAAATTCCTATCGTCTGGATGCACCAATATCCTTCTAAACATTTTCTCAACGTCAGCGGTATATACAAAACGGTATTGTCTAAACCGTAACAGAAGTGCTACCAGATCGTCTTGTATTGAGGGTCCTACTTGCTGAATATCGTTAAGCGATATTCCAGTTGAAGTTTTCGAACTAGCATTAAATACAACGCGTAGTTTAGTCGTCAAGCTCGTTGGTCTAAGAACGCCATGATGAGGTAAAAAATTACCTGATGTCTCATTGACGGTGACCTTAGACATGTCTCCCAAATCAACATACTCTTGCATGAACTCCTCGTACCTAGACTTCAAAAGTGGCTGACGTTCAAGTTTACGCTCCAGAGAAAGAAAACATTGTTTGGCTCGCTCATAGGAATTGCCTAATGTGGTAGTTGGCTGCTTTAAAGGATAACGAACCATGAATCTACCGTCGGGCAATCTAGTGGTATTCTTGATAAAATGTTCTTCGCACGCCTTCTCTTCATCAGAGTAATACGCAGATGCTGGTTTTATTGTTGCTTCGTCTAACTTCCAAAAGCGTGTCAATTCATTGTCTAAATTGTTTATTTGTACGAAATTGCATCTAACGCTATTGGAAATAGGAACGGTGGCATACGAACCAGATACTACCCAACCCAGCTTGGTTTCGTAGATCGTGGGCTTGTTTCGTCCCAACGTCAGTCTACCATTGCTTAGCACATCCCAATATACGTCGGCGCCGAGTAGTATATCAACCGGTCCCGGTAAGTGGAATGTAGGATCAGCTAAGGTCACATTTTGAGGTAAGTCTAGTAACTTTAAATCCACTTCACGTAGAGGCAAATTACTAGTGATTTCGGGGAGTACAAAATAGGAAGCTTGAACACAGTATTCGTTATCATGTATTGATCTTAATTTGGCTTGGCATACTTTATTGAGCTTGGAATTTACGTTTGTTATTCCAGAAACTGATGCAGATATATCCTTAGCAGGTAAATTTAGTTTTCTACATAGATTTTCAGTCATGAAGCTAGAGGTACTCCCATTGTCTAGTAAGGCGCGTGCTACGTGAGCATTATTGTGTTGATCGTATATTTTTACTAACGCAGTAGAAAGCAGAACTTGGCCTTGGACTGCGTTGTACACTGGTTGCATGACACTACTATTGCTGCTGTGGCTTGGGCTGACTACTGGGTGATCTATGTTACCATCGATAGCATTTAGTAATGGTACGGCTACTTGAGTGATTGCAGGTTCTTTATCTAAATGCAAGAGAGTGTTATGTTGTCCTGCGCACAATCTACAAGTACCCCGCCTGCAGTACTTTATATTATGACCGGGCTTAAGACAGTTTGTGCATACCTTCATCCCTTGAACACGGCTTATACGGTCTTTAATTGACAAAGCAAGAAAATCGGAGCACTCATATAGCCAATGATTGTGCTTACACAATGCACACTCAGGTAAGTATTGCGTTTGGTTACTCACAGCGTTGTTTTCATGGCTATCAAGTCCTACAAAACATCTCTCCTTTACCCGCCGTGCCGTGGACCGCGAGAGTGCTGCGGCACCGGCGCTGGGCCCCACTGGACACGACACACGCTTCTCCGACTCGCCCATCGCTATGGTCTCTAACAGGTCCGCACGATTTCTGAGGAACATGATCAGGGCATCGAAGGTAGCTGCTTTACAGGATGGTACATAATGCTCCCACTCGCGACGGGTTACATTGTCAAGTTTTTGACAGGTTATAT
The DNA here is from genome assembly GCA_950022985.1 of Udea ferrugalis. Lineage (NCBI taxonomy): Eukaryota > Metazoa > Arthropoda > Insecta > Lepidoptera > Crambidae > Udea > Udea ferrugalis. The sequence goes on from OX465521.1 coordinate 6,513,688, forward strand.
AAATTAACAAGGTATCCCAGTATTGGGTAGGTTCATTTAGTGTCGCTAATGCACGAATGTTCTTAGACAGTGTATCTATAAGGTACCGAATGCCTGCCGCCGATTCCCTTTGGATAGAGTTCATGTTGAATAAGGCTGTAACATGATTATTGACTAAAAGTCTCTTGTTATTGTATCTATCACAAATCAATTGCCATGCTATTTGATAATTACTGCCGGACAACGCTAAAGATTGAATTGTTAAAGCGGCACTGCCTTGTAGAGATGCTCGTAAGTAATGAAATTTATTGACATCATCAATCGCGTCGTCATTATGGATGAGACTATCGAAAGTATCATGAAATTCTAGCCATGCATCATAGGACCCGTCAAATGTGGGCAAAGTTATTGTAGGCAACTTACACTTTACTTGCGAGCGCCGCCCATTGCCCGAACTTTGGTCATTACTATTAAACTGTTTATGTTTTGAAACTAATTCCTTTGCGGTCGCGATCGCGCTATAAAAAGAATCCTCAAACTCACACCTTTGATCAATTTGCAGCTGGTCGTCCTCCGATATATACTCTAACTGGGTTTGTAACACGTCGTAAGTATCATACAAACTTTGCATTTTTTCAATACGGAGTTGAAGCTCGGTTACACTAGCAGCGTTCAATGATATATCGCTTAACTGTAGCAAATGACCTGCAAATTTAGTAAGTCGTGCCTTTAAATGACCGCGTTTTTTGGTTAATTCCTTGACTAAGTCTCCTTCCGCCATAGTCAGAATTTATCGGCTTAAAAGTTAAATCAGGTATTACTCAAACACTTTGTTTCACTAAAACACTTACATCAATTGTCTAAATTATTAAGTTGTACCTTACCTTTAACTAAGATAACATTTTGTTGCAAAGTATTACATCACATAGTTATATTGACTATTGTTATTTACATTACATCGGGTGGCTACTTGGCTAGTATGGGCGACCTTGACCTTATTTGACCGCGTACACAAAATGGCGGCAATGTCCTTGGCTGGTTGACCTAAATTTACAAACAAATTGAATTGTTAAAACAAATATTTACAATTATTACACGAAGCAGCATAGAAAATAGATTTTAGTGTCAAATAGAATTTAAGATATCATGATATTGTCCTGGTTTTGTCCCAAATCACTTTTTAGTCCTTGTTCTCTTCTTAGAAAATCGTCTTTTGTCTTAGCAACTCGCAGAATCGTCAGTTTCAGTAATTATTATCCGGCTCGAAGACCATGTATAATTCTTGACTTTAGTATCATGTACTTGTTATCTTGAAATGAAATTACAAGTTTTTCTTCATAGTTCTTGTAATTATTATTAGTTTTGTTAAAATTAGTACATAGTTCGAGTTCGTAACATTGCATACAACAAAATTTTCTTTTCGCGCCGAACACACTTTTTTTTTTTTTTTTTTTTTTTTTAAAAAAGTAAGAAAAAAAAGTTCACAGAAAAAAGTTCCGTTTTCTCCAACAGCAGGTTTACTCATAACTACAGAGAAGATTATCTAAAATGGATTTAAACGTGATATCTCCCTAATAGCAGTGCTTTAACTCATTAATAGTTTGATATCGTGAAGGTTCATCTCTGTCAATTATAGACAGAAACACTGCATTAGCTAATTATTAACCTTTATTAATCTAGATTTGTCGGCAAGCCCGACAAACCCCAAAAATATTCGAAAAGTCATTAAAAATCTAAAATGTAACAGAATCCGATACGAATGAACACGTTAGGCAGATAGCCACAATATTATTTCGGGTGACGATTAAAATGGGGCGCGCTTTGTGCCGAGAGCGCTTTATCTTGCACGGCTGTCGCCCGCATCCGAGCGGCAGACCAGGCCGCTTCGATCAAGCCCGATGCCGTAAAATAGCTGATTTACTCATAACTACAGAGAAGATTTCTAAAATGGATTTAAACGTGCTATCTCCCAAATAGCAGTGCTTTAACTTATTAATAGTTTGATATCGTGAAGGTTCATCTCTGTCAATTATAGACAGAAACACTGCATTCGCTAATTAATAACCTTTTTTATTAATCTAGATTTGTCAGGCTATGCAAGCCTCAAAAATGTTCGAAAAGTAATTAAAAAGCTGAAGCAGACCAGGCCGCTTCGATCAAGCCCGATGCCATAAAATAGCAGATTTACTCATAACTACAGAGAAGATTATCTAAAATGGACTCAAACGTGATATCTAGCAACATTTTGTTTTTATACAAGTTCAATGGTTACCATGCATGTGGACTGACTAATAGTAAACTTGTCCATATACTGCGGTAACCGTTTGGTTACCTATCACTAATTTACCTAAGTATTCTGGACTTCATAGTCGCAGGAGCGGGGTAAGTAGGTAAGTGACTTTTACAGCCTTTTTCATAAACACTTTTTGTAAGTCTCAATATCCAAATAGCAGTGCTATATCCTATTAATAGTTTGACGGGCTTGAAAAACCCCAAAAATATTCGAAAAGCAATTAAAAAGCTAAAATGTAACAAAATCCGATACGAATGAACACGTTAGGCAGATAGCTACAATATTATTTGGGTGACGATTAAAATGGGGCGCGCTTTGTGCCGAGAGCGCTTTATCTTGCACGGCTGTCGCCCGCATCCGAGCCGGCAGACCAGGCCGCTTCGATCAAGCCCGATGCCGTAAAATAGCAGATTTACTCATAACTACAGAGAAGATTATCTGAAATGGATTTAAACGTGTTATCTAGAATCATTTTCTTTTTATACGAGTTCAGTGGTTACCAAGCATGTGGACTGACTAATAGTAAACTTGTCCATATACTGCGGTAACCGTTTGGTTACCCATCACCAATTTACTCAAGTATTCTGGACTTCATAGTCGCAAGGGTAAGTAAGTGACTTTTACAGCGTTTTTCATCAGCACTTTTTGTAAGCCTCAATCTCCCAAATAGCAGTGCTTTAACTTATTAATAGTTTGATATTGTAAGGGTTTAACTCTGTAAGTAATGAATAACTATTTTTTATTAATCTAGGTTTGTCGGGCTTGGCTAACCCCAAAAATATTCGAAAAGTCATTAAAAAGCTAAAATGTAACAAAATCCGATACGAATGAACACGTTAGGCAGATAGCTACAATATTATTTCGGGTGACGATTAAAATGGGGCGCGCTTTATGCCGAGAGCGCTTTATCTTGCACGGCTGTCGCCCGCATCCGAGCCGGCAGACCAGGCCGCTTCGATCAAGCCCGATGCTATAAAATAGCAGATTCACTCATAACTACAGAGAAGATTATCTAAAATGGATTTGAACGTGATATCTAGCAACATTTTTTTTTTATTTTTTTTTTCTTTTTTTACAAGTTCAGTGGTTACTAAGCATGACGACTGACTAATAGTAAACTTGTCCATTTGCTGCGGTAACCCTTTGGTTACCCATCACTAATTTACCTGAGTATTCTGGACTTCATAGTCGCAGTAGCGGGGTAAGTAAGTGACTTTTACAGCTTTTTTCATAAACACTTTTTGTAAGTCTCAATCTCCCAAATAGCAGTGCTTTAACTTATTAATAGTTTCATATCGTGAAGGTTCATCTCTGTCAATTATAGACACTGCATTAGCCAATGAATAACCTTTTTTTTATTTATCTAGATTTGTCAATTATAGACCAAAACACAAACACATTAGCTAATTAATAAACTTTTTTATTAATATTGGTTTTTCGAGCTTGGCAAACCCCCAAAAATATTCGAAAAGTCATTAAAAAGCTAAAATGTTACAAAATGCGATACGAATGAACACGTTAGGCAGATAGCTACAATATTATTTCGGGTGACGATTAAAATGCTTTGTGCCGAGAGCGCTTTATCTTGCACGGCTGTCGCCCGCATCCGAGCCGACAGACCAGGCCGCTTCGATCAAGCCCGATGCCATAAAATAGCAGATTTACTCATAACTACAGAGAAGATTATCTAAAATGGATTTAAACGTGATATCTAGCAACATTTTATTTTTTTACAAGTTCAGTGGTTACCAAGCATGTGGACTGACTAATAGTAAACGGTTACCGCAGTATATGGACAAGTTTACACGAATTACCATCAAGAACATCGCTTACGCGCTGCACACTTTAGAAGAATTTTTTGCACTGGAAATCAGCGCCTGAGCCTTTCAGGTCCTGTCGGCAAGCCCGACAAACCCCAAAAATATTCGAAAAGTAATTAAAAAGCTAAACTGTAACAAAATCCGATACGAATGAACACGTTAGGCAGATAGCTACAATATTATTTCGGGTGACGATTAAAATGGGGCGCGCTTTGTGCCGAGAGCGCTTTATCTTGCACGGCTGTCGCCCGCATCCGAGCCGGCAGACCAGGCCGCTTCGATCAAGCCCGATGCCATAAAATAGCTGATTTACTCATAACTACAGAGAAGATTATCTAAAATGGATTTAAGCGTGATCAACATTTATAACAAGCATGCAGATAGATAGATAGTATATTCTTTATTGCACACCAAAACAACAGAAATCAACAGCAAAAGTAAGACACAGCACAGATTGAGTATTAACCTAGGAAAGCTCTGGCATTCATTTTTTTTAAATGAAGGGTTTATTTTCAAAGGTTCATTATGACGCTAATTTACTAAGTATTCTGGACTTCATAGTCGCAAGAGCGGGGTAAGTAAGTGACTTTTAAAGCCTTTTTCATAAACACTTTTTGTGAGTCTCAATCAATCTTCCAAATAGCAGTGCTTTAACTTATTAATAGTTTGAAATTGTAAAGGTTTATCTCTGTCAATTATATGTCTATACTTGCACAGCATTAGCATTAATGAATAACTTTTTTTTATTAATCTAGGTGTGTCGGGCTTGGCAAACCACAAAAATGTTCGAAAAGTCATTGAAAAGCTAAAATGTAACAAAATCCGATACGAATGAACACGTTGGGCAGATAGCTACAATATTATTTCGGGTGACGATTAAAATGGGGCGCGCTTTGTGCCGAGAGCGCTTTATCTTGCACGGCTGTCGCCCGCATCCGAGCGGCAGACCAGGCCGCTTCGATCAAGCCCGATGCCATAAAATAGCAGATTTACTCATAACTACAGAGAAGATTATATAAAATGGATTTAAACGTGTTATCTAGAAACATTTTCTTTTTATACAAGTTCAATTGTTAACAAGCATGTGAACTGACTAATAGTAAACTTGTCCATATACTGCGGTAACCGTTTGGCTACCCATCACTAATTTACCTGAGTATTACGGACTTCATAGTCGCAGGAGCGGGGTAAGAAAGTGACTTTTACAGCCTTTTTCATCAACACTTTTTGTAAGTCTCAATCGCCCAAATAGCAGTGCTTTAACTTATTAATAGTTTGATATTGTAAAGGTTTATCTCTGTAAGTAATGAATAACTTTTTTTTATAAATCTAGATTTGTCGAGCTTGGAAGACCTCAAAAATATTCCAAAAGTAATTAAAAAGCTAAAATGTAACAAAATCCGAAACGCATGAAAACGTTAGGCAGATAGCTACAATATTATTTGGGTGACGATTAAAATGGGGCGCGCTTTGTGCCGAGAGCGCTTTATCTTGCACGGCTGTCGCCCGCATCCGAGCCGGCAGACCAGGCCGCTTCGATCAAGCCCGATGCCATAAAATAGCAGATTTACTCATACCGTACTCAACTCAAATGGCTCACCATCCGCAAGCGTAGGGAGTTGAGAACACTGTGCACTCTGTTCAGTATCTTAAATGACCCAAATTCTCCCAGCTATCTGAGGTGCAAGTTTCAGCTAAAGGGTGACACTAGTACACGCAACCAGCGGTCTTGTAACCTACTCAATCTGGTGACACCTGCTCATAAGACGCGCCATGTGGAGCAGTCTTTTACGCTTGCTGCCATTAAGTCGTGGAATAGGCTCCCGGATAGATTTAAAACGGCATCGACTAAGTTTGGTTTCAAGAGAGCCGTCCGTGAATTTCTTCGACTCTCTATCTGATTGGAATTGTTCGTCGTCTTTCCTAGCTATTGTGTAAATACGTATATCTAGTGTATGTCCAATTGATTGTCATCACATTGAGTATTTATCTCTTGGTTTATGTATATATGTTATATTTTATATATGTTACATATATGTTCATGTATGTTTTTAATTATGTATATGTATGTTTTTTTATTATGTTAGTATATGTATGTTTTTATTATGTTCATTGATATCATATGTGTATTTATTCACTTATAACCCTAAAATTTTGCACCGCTATAGTTTTTCTGTCTCGCCCTATGGTTGACTGGTAGAGAATGCTTTTAGCATTAAGTCCGCCTTTTGTACTGGTTTGTGCATTAAAGATTAAATAAATAAATAATAAATAAACTACAGAGAAGATTATCTAAAATGGATTTATTTATTTAAGCACACCAACAGCAAGATGTATACAAAAGTTCCACAAACATACAATGAGCTTAGTTCTTATACATCAGCTAATTACAGGAAAACATGACCTTACCAAAACAGTGAAGAATAAACTAAGTGAGTTAGAATAAACTAAGTGAGTTTAGACGTGAGATTTAAATGTGATATCTAGAAACATTTATAACAAGCACGCGGACTGACTGATAGTACACGGCCACCGCAGTCTATGATCAAGTTTACACGAGTTGGAAGAGATCATCGCAGAAACCAAACTGCGCAAAATCATGCTTATGCAGATAGCGGGGACTTTGTGAACAAACATAGGATAGCTTTCATAGCGAAATAATAATAAATTCAAATATAGGCTCAATGGCGTTAAAAGAAGTTTGCTACGATGAGCGTTAATAACGGCAAGCCAATAAGCAACAACTTACTCACTATTGCAATACGATGAAAAGAGATTTAGAAGTCATGAAATATCATATTAAAGCTTGCCTCAAACCAAAATAATGCAAGATTATTTAAGCAGAGGCTTTAATATTAGATCTATTTCAGTAGATTACCGAAATCTGACTAAGAGAAGGTCAAACTAACCGTTTAATTACATTGAGCTCGTACCAGAACAAGCGAGTCAATTCCCTGACCACCACGGCTGTTAGCCTGGAGGACGTTGGGCACAGGTCGACCCTCGAGTGTGACTGACAACCTCCAGATAATGCGATCTGGTGAAACAAAGCGACGGCGCTTGATTTAATCAACGATTCCATACGAAGAACCAGCGCCAGTGTTGTGAAAGACTTGCGTTTTAGTCGTAATTCGAGTCTTGGTAGTCGTCTTGTCTTGTCTTGACCCAAGACATGACGTTCTTAGTAAAAGTCCTGCAAAATTATGTCTTGAGGGGCAAGTAAATGAGTACGATGGTATTGTTAAAAAAAATAAGCATAACCAGTCAAATCAAAAAGACGCACAGAAGTCTCTAATACATATGACTAGACTCGACTGGTACAACAGATAATTTGGTAACGTTTCTTTAGGATACTGGGTCGGTAAAGACAGCTGTATTTTAATTTTAAAATCATGTTTATACTTTCAACTTCTTTGAATTAAGACTACAACTATGAGGAATAATGTGCCAAGGTTAAGTTGACTGGAAAGTTTTTGTTTTAGGTTTTTTTTGGAAAGACTTGATTCTTCAAAAAAGAGTTGGTTATATTTTATTTTTATGTAGACTCGAGTCTTTGACAACTCTACTCGGTCCTAAGCACTTGACCAAGATAATATAGTCAGGGACGTGACGCTAATGCGAAGCTTACGCCCAGTCATAAATTATGAATGCAAGTTATAAATTTAACAAGAATCGAGAGACGAATTTGTAATCGGTTGCCATTCTAATTCACTTATCGTTTCGTTTATGTGATCTGTGAACTTAGGTTATTAATAACTGTTTTATGATAATCGTGACGTAAGTGTTCTGAATCTGGGTGATTTAATAGACGTTTGAATATTTTATCTACATTGCTACGTGTTACAAAGAAGGAGGATTTGTATGTTTGAATTATTGAATTGAATTAACTTTAAAAATAATGGGCTGATATCTCTGAGTTAAGACGGACATGGCAAAACTATAAAGACCATTGAAAAAAGCTGGCTTAGCCGCAATGCTAATAGGGCGAAGAAGCAAAAAACCTCTCCTTTTGTATTGAAGTCCGAAGAAACAAGTGGGCCAGAAGGTGAAATCCCTAACCCTATGTCTTCATATTCAGGCGTTCCCCAGCTGTAATCTGCACGTTCAGCTATTGAATGTAAAATGCCAAACACTTGAGAATAACCCTTGTAACAACAGCATTCCCAGGTCCCTTATATTTTAACGATATTTGCACAGTATAAACAAAGAATCAAAAAGCACGTCTTTAAGGGGCATGAGCGTGCCGTAAAGTAAAATGTTTAGGGCGTCATCGTCAGAAAAGCGGGCAATTGAGACATTACAGTGTTTAGCGAGAGGGCGGTAACGGCGCAACTCGGTTAATGCTGGCTACAAATTACGCGTAGGCGAGCACTACGGAACCCCCCTTCTTAATTACCGCATTTCGTCACCTCATTATGTTAGCGGAACTTTATAGGATACCCAAATATGCGACGATCATGATAGGAATGCGACCCACAAGCACAGTGTACTATTTAATGTGCATCGAATTAAAATTATATTTTACCTATGCTCATTATCTACCTTTAATTAAAAACTAGTCAAGCCTAACGTTGAATAGACAGTGGTTTGGTTATTGTCCTATGAATAAAAATAAGTTTGAGTGTATTGATTGAAGGAACAACAATCAGTTTATCAGAAGCTATAATCTGTTGAATTTGTTAACCCTACCTTCACCGGAATAGTGTCGATCTGTTGTCTCATCGAGTATTAGATTTCGAAAGGTGGTGAAGAGAGCGCAACTGCGTTTTGCACACATACGATAGTGTATTTTAAAATCTCTTGCGTTACTGGACAAATCTAATTGAGATAAGGCGCTCTGGTCGAAGTCAAACAGGAGGTTATTAAATTCGTGAGGCCTAGTCGCAGTCGAGTTAATCACTAGGCTGGCATACACGTCTCCAGGGATCCGTACTGAGCAGCGTGATGGAGTATCACGAACTCACTTATGGTTAAGGTAGCAGTGGTTAATGATAGCAAAAGGCAAGGGGCAAAAAAAAAGAACATGCCCGAATAGGTATTTGTTGAGTAATAAAAATGTAAACAGTGAAGTTATTCAACCATAACGGGGGTTAACTAAGGAAAATCTCGAAAGCAGAAAATTGTTTGGTTTTCGCACTGAAACGCGAGCGCTGCGCGATGTGTAAATAAAAAAGTACACGTAACTTTTGGAATTACGGCGAATTGCGGCCTTTGACTATCCATTCTAAGATTTGTGAAATTCAGAAAAATCTTGACTTAGATCGAACGTTTCGCGATTTGTCGGGGGCGAGTCTTGGCGTTTTGTTTATGTGGTCTATGACGGACATCAGTGACGCGTGACGCGTAACTACCGCTCCCGTGCGGCCCGGCTACAGGTGCGTAAGAATGTCCAAAATATAGGAAAGATCGTATGAACTACTTTAACGTCCGATTGCCATCTCCCAGTAATGCCCCAAGCCGAGGCTCGGCCTCCCTGGGGGCACCCTTAGGCACGTTACTTGAATGTTAGGTTGTGACTCTTCTGCTCACCACACTGCGAGGTAAAGCTGTAAAAGTCTCACCTTGGACTAACAGCAAGACAATCACAAAAAAAACCACTTTATTGGTGGCTGGTTTTAAATAATTATGATTTCATCTTAAAAATGCTATTATGCAGTTAACAAATTTAAACAAAATAATTCTTTGAAGATAAGTTTCCTACAGATAAGTGTTTGCAGACTATGACTATGTCATGCCCAGATAATGTATTGCTGTTACAATCTAGAGTTCATAGGCCAGCTCAGTTGGTAGGCCAACATTTCACCAATTTTTATTATTTTACCTTTTTTTTATAATTTCCCTAGGTTTTGTTTTTTTTCCAAACTAGGACCCCTAAGTTACACTAATTATTTTCACCAGTTAGGTAATTGTTATTTTAATATAAGAATGTTCAAACATCCCACTTGACCTTCAAAGTTATGTTTATAAGATATCCAAGTCTGCAGTCTTATCTTAGAGAGTGTGTGTGTTGTGCCTCTTGACATCTTTCAACCCGAACAGACCAAATCTTATACTATTGATATGAGAGATTTCTGTAATACTAAGGTAATTCAACAATTTGCAGACCAGTCTCAATGAGTGTGTATGGGATGTGCTAGAGCACCCCTTGACATCTTATACCCCAAACAGACCAAAGCATATACTACTGATATGAGTGATTAATTCAACAATATTAACATACCTACTGTTACCCATTTTTGCTTCATCAAGTAGCCAAAGCATTTGAATTTAAGTGGCTGTGTGAAACAGGCGAAAACTGTAGGCAGTGCCCGTTCATTTAGGCAGATTATACAATTGATGAATGCTATATACCAAATATAACTTTGCAGAGACAATATGACGAAGCTGAAATAAATGAAACTGAAGGTTGAGAGAAGTATTTCAAAGGAAGCATAAATCTTCTCCCAAGAATAGATTGATTGCTCCATATTCTTTAGATTCAAGATGGTCAAGGAGGGGTTTGGTCGCAACTTTGAATCACAGGCTTGAATTTGAATCTAATTTGGGTTTGGTTTGTTGATTCAAATGCAAGTCTGAGTGTTATACTGAAAAATTACAAACTGACAGACAACAGGTTGCTTTAACCAAAATTATATGACATAACGATGAATAAAAACAAACAACAAGATCACCTACCCATCTATAATTTCTCCACAGAAAAAGTCTGATAAGTGATCACTTGGTATTGTGTTGTATCCTTGTATCCTCATACAATTAGAAATGTTGTTGATAAATATTTGTTGAGCATTGAGCGTTCACCCCAAGAGACAACCACATAACCTGTCATTGAATGAATGTGCATGTAAACAAATAATAATGACTACTAAAATGGCTTCATAAGTGGCTGAACAACTGCTGAATTTGAATAAACTTTTCAGATACGCAAGCAATTTGGTCAAAAATACATTATTTCCAACCAAACAAAGTAAGTCACAAACAAAACAAAATACTTTTACTGTAACGTGATAATCTAATTTTAGCTTCAGCACATTCATCCATAAAATACTGGGAGGCGGCTAAGACATAGTAAAAGTAATCTACACGATTTAATTTGAAAAATGCTTGTTGTGGTATGTGTAACAAAATAATACCTTAGGGTCCCGGATGACAATTCCTCGTAAAGGTTACAAATTCCATGAACACAAGAAAGTTTAAGACTAATTCAAAACAGAACAGCACTAAACTCAGACAGCAAACAACAGTTTGTTAATGTTATCACGGTTTCGCGAACATTTCTCTCGAATTTTATCACAAAAACAGACTCGATGTCTTGGAGCACTGTTGCGACATTTTCGACAATTACGTTTAGTTTCATCACATTTGTTTGTATGGTAAAATTTTCTATAAAATGTATGTATGGTAAGCTTCTTGAGTAGAATCTTAGAAACTCAAGATGTTTAAAAAAAGATAAGCTTCTCATTGTGCATTGCATGCATGCATTCTTAGTGTTTTTTACTCTCATGTCGTACTTTTAACAAGTGAAACTAAACGCAACAAGCGAGATCTGACCGAAATAAAGCTAGTAGTGTCTTATGACACGCTTTAGCAGAAATTTAATATAACTTCTGTAATATCGAAGCTGAGCGAGCATCAAACTACGAAGAACAACCACCTTAACCATATGATGTTCGATCTTGCGGTCTTGCGTGCAAGCGGCTCGCCGATGCTCTGCAGGTCTGCAGTCCTGATTTCAAAAACGTTGTAGCTCTACACGCTGTTATTTTCATCTCCCTCATTCTTCTTCTAAATGAAGACTCACTCACCATACCCATACCCCCCTCCCCTAAGGCCCTCCCATCCAAGACCGCTCGCTGGTAAGCTCTTCGAACCGAAACACTGCTCAAGTTTAGTTTGCAAGGAACATTACACTGTCGAATGCCCGATTGTAGAAGTGCAATCACTTGTGCGGCTTCAAAAAAATTAATAAAGTTAAAGCAAATCAGCGAAGTAAATTTTCCGTTTAGGGATACTAAGCAGCGGCGATAGCACTCTTTTTACTGCGTACTACGTGTTCACGTCCAACTCTGTTAACCCCGGACGCATTGAAAAATATGATGGATAAGGTGCTGCGCCTCCCCTCGTGGTCGTATTAAATTAAAGATATCTCAGGTTCTATGATACACACATAAAATCTGATTACAGAGGTTTGTCAGGGTAGCTTCAAACCAGCATTTATGAGTTTGTAAGCTCCAGTTGTGTTGTTCAGTTTGAGCAAACACGCCGTACCAGCTGCCGTGAAAGGGCTTTCACGGCAGCTGGTACGGCGTGTTTTTTTGTAGAGCGAATTATAGCGCGATTTAAGAGAGCTTAATATGCTGAACCGAGCAGAACAATCTGCAAATTGCTCTTAGCGCCCTCGCAAAATATTCCTCTTTAAGGTACGGTGGCTGGCACATCACTGTATCCATTTCCGGTCAGTCCTCCTTGCTCTATAGCAGAGAAAGGACATTTGGCAAGAGCGAGAGAAAAAACGGAAATGGGGTAACCTGATGTGCTGTTGACTGTACGTACAATATTCGCTTTTTACCATTACTTTTATCAGAGGTAACGCCGCCGTTTTCTTCAGAACATAGCTCGAGTACATCGCGAAGGCTATAGCGGTATAGAGCCAAGTGTTGTACGCCTCTATCTTAATAATCGTAAAAAAGTAAAACGTCACTGTCAGTCAGTAGTGTCAGTAAATGTTTGATTTTTGGGGTTATTTTAATTTTATAGAAGAATAAATAAAATCGAATAATGAACAAATTAATCAACTGTTTCCTTAAAAATACAATATTTTTAAGTCAACGATCTCAAAATGTGTTTGCCGGTGCTTCAGTATTGGCTGCAAAGAAAGATTTTCACACAACAAAAGCAAACCACGATTTGATGGAATTTTTTGATAACAAAAAAAACTGGAATGAAACAAATATTAGAGTTGGACGAGCCTGGAAACTGGATGAACTTAGAATAAAGTCCAACACAGATCTACATAAATTATGGTATATCTTACTAAAAGAGAGAAACATGCTTTTCACTATGGAACAAGAATGTAAAGATAAAGTGAGATTGTTTCCTAACCCAGAAAGAATTGACAAAGTACAGGAATCTATGAATAATATAGAGACAGTTGTTAAGGAGCGTAATATTGCTTATTACCAATTGGAAACTGGTGAGACTGGAGAAAGGCCAGTTGAAGATGTTGTAAGTCTAGTTGGATTGCCCGAGAAATATGAGAAAAAGGAGTATGCCATCCCCAAGTTCATGAACACTAGGTGGGTGAGATCCTATTTGGAAAATGGTTATATCAATAGTATTGCAGTGAAGAAGTTTTTAAGATTACATAAAGAAAAAGAGCACAATGAAAAGAGAAAGGCTCGCAACAGGGACTACAATCATGTCCAGCAGTTGCTGAAGAGGTTCCCTGACATGGATATGGACAAACTTAAAGCAGAGTACCCTGCTGTAGACTTAGAAAAAGCTAAACGCACTAAAAAAGCTAGGGGTCACTACTTTCCAAAATATTAGATTTTCCTTAACGTTGTTTCGCCATATTACATTTATTGTCCTTTTCAAGCTTCATTGCAGAAACACTAACTTGCATAAACTGTCAGTGTTGGGTAAAAGCAACAGTTGAATTCATAATGTTTGAGAAGATGAGATACCAACATTTTCCCCTCACACCACATTGGTCAAGACCAGTGAAATCATCAATGACATTGATCCAGGTATCAATCTGAACACCTGTGAAGAGGTAGCAAGACCATTCAGCATTTGTTACAGTTCAAGGACAGACAACTTATGATCTTCCAGACTTTAGGTGAAGATTAAAAAACATGGTTCAAACATAGTTTTGGTTAAGATAGCTTGTAGTTTAGCACAGATTCTCCATCTTGTAAATATTTAAGTTAAAGCTATTGTTCTCTGTGTAGATGTATTTGTGGGAAATTGTATTTGTTAGAAGACAGTCTACTTTGTTTATGTTGCATACAGTAAGTGAGTACAGTCATAAGTATCAATAATGTCTACATATTATTGGTTTAGTCGCAGCATTTCAACACATATAGACAAATTGTGGTATTTTGACTGTACATATAATGTTCAAATAATAAACAACTTTAAACAAGATATATTTTTATTTATCCCATAATTAAATAGTTGTAGAATTACTGTAGCCAATACAGCTTGACAAAATATGGCAAATTTTGAAAATCTTTCCAAAAAGAGATGTTTACCTCTTTACATAATAACAGCTAAAGCAATTGGAATTTCAAAATGGCCTTAAACATATTAACCCACAGGGTTTTAATAAGTGTGATCACTGACTTTAATTCACATTAAAATAGACACTTACCGCCGCACTCAGAGACGTCAATTAACGTTAATGGTTCATTAGAGTCAAAATTTCACATTCTGAAAAGTTCTTTATTCTATTTGTTATAAAGTCTCTTTTGAAAAATGGAATTTTGACTCTAATGAACCATTAACGTTAATTGACGTCTCTGAGTGCGGCAGTTAGAACACAAACACTGACTGAGACACTGGTTTTGACTTAGTTTAAGAATACTGTATGAATTTGGTGCTTACAATCCTAATAAACCAATTTTATCAAACACTTTTAAAACATTTGGTAACATTCCACTATTTCTAATTGTTTGAAATAATAACATCAATCCTCTTAAAGTCTGGTATATGGATCTATATTTTTTGATGAAATTTTCTGTAACAGAATAGGAACAATAATCTGGTATGTTTTTTTCTTCACTCATTGAAATTTCTCCTGAATCTAATCTTTCATTTAGTAGTTCTAATGTTTCTTGGTGTTCTTGAACATTATATGCATCCAAGTAAGCTTCCAGTGTTATGTAGAATGTATGTACAACATGATTAAGTGATACTTCAGGGTCTTTCACAATGTCATCAGGATTAAACTTTTTAAAGGTTAAGTTTTCAGTATCCATAACTAATGTACTTGTAGCTGTCAAGCTGCATTTTTTTGACAAATATTTCACTAAGTTTTTGACTTTTTTGAGATTGTGCTTGTCCTTTTTCAATATTTGTATTTCTAATTTGGTTTCTTTAAATTTTTTCCACAGGTCAGCTTCAACAAATTGTGACAAGCTTTTGATTGGATCATTTTCTTGTGTTGATAGCAATGCATTTATATGCATATTCCCTATGAGATACTGCATATAGTCTGGCTTTATCCTTTCTAAGACCTTGATAATTGATCCATGGGGCATTTCTGTAACATAATAATTTGAATTTAGATATACCTATAACTTATTTTTTAAGACACATCACAATGTCTTTCGTATTACTTTTCCTATGTATTACTTTGTACAATGTATTACTTTTCCTATCATTTCTTTTATTGGAATATTATTCTTTATCGCACAACAATGAATTGGTACAAATAGCGGACTTAATGTCGATAAGGCATTGTCTACCAGTCAACCATGAGGCTAAGCACTCCCACACACTCGCAGCTCTTTTAAACTTACCAAAGGAAATAGTACCATTAAGTACAATTTATGATGTCATGTTTATTGATAAATAATACCTACTTGCAATGTAAATAGTTTTACATACCTGATATTATTTTGTAGAATTCATTTGCAAAGGCTGTGCAGTACTTTCCAGTGTTGGGGTAGTCACTGTTTGAACTGTTCTCACAAATATAAAATGTCTGTATCATAGTATTTAGCCAAGTCTGAAAAGGAAACATCAGAAAATTATTTATCTAATTGGAGCATTAAATTGAACATGTAATAAGGTAACAATTACAAGAAGACCTATTCTGCAGATAAAAAGTACCTAATCAAATTTTAATGCCATCCCAGTGCATGCAAAAAATAAAACTGATATAAGGTTTTGGTGGTTCATCATCATCATGGGCATCCGGACCGTATCCGGCGACTTCGACTCCTAAAAACTTTAAGGAACCAAACTATGTCTGAAGGACTCAGTTGCAAGACGCACATTGTTGGTTACAAGCAGTGGGTAATAAGTTTTGTGTGAACACACTTTATTACTTACAGTCATGGTTTTTATGTGGTCTTCAGGGTACTCGAGGTGTATCAAGTAAACAAACAGTCTCAAAATCTGTCGACAGTTGTTATTAACAGCACCCGTGTACAGCACATTATTGGACCATAGGAGGAAAGCCATTAGAGGTTTATGGGAGCGCATGATGTGGCTACCCAAGTTGTTGGTGTACCTGGAAAATAGATAATTAATAGTAAAGATAAAAATTTGGTAGGTACCTATATCTCTTCTCACCAAGACAATATCTCTGACCTCTACCTCTTGTCCTAGCCAATGTATTCCTACTAGCTACCTAGAATAGGGTAATATCTAGAAGGAGACACTTTTTTATCTTTTTGAACACATTAGGTATTTCAAAGTGGATTAATTATTTAAAATTTTATGTACTTATAAACGCCGCATATGCTAAGAAATAGCCTTTTTGACACTATTTTCTATGTACATTTTATTGTCAAGTCGTCTGTTTTTTTTTCATTCTTACAAAAATTACAAAGACACACATACCTTGAATGCCAAATAGCCAAATCACTCTGCAGCAGTTCGATAATGCTGTTTAACACAGCAATAAGCCTCTGAATCCTTTCCGTTCGCTCCAATAGCTCGTAAATCTCAAACTTCTCCTTCTGCCAGTGCAATCCCTTGACACTTTGTCTCATTTCTTCTGGAATATTCTCCCATTTGTCGACCAGTGGTTCATCTTTGCTTTCTAAGCTAATTTCATGTTCCAATCTGTTCAAACAATACTTTACAACTCCTTTTTCATGGCCAAACTGAGATCTGTTAGTGAATGTGTTTTCTTTCAAGTCCATGGGAGAAGTTAGGAAATCGTTGTAGCATTTCCGCAGGCTTTTAATGAGACATGGAGGATGGTAACTGAAGTTCATTTCAAAAATCTGCTGGCAATTGTCAATTAGGTAGTCAGTTGTGTAGTCAGAGTACTCATCATTGTGTGCATTCTGAAAGTTTTTTTAAAACATATTATTCATTGGTCAAAAAAAAAAAAGGGGAATCTTGCAATTATCCGTTACGATAAACTGATAATAAAGAGTAGCAGTAGTAGCAATAGCAAAGTAAACGAAAAGAGAAAACGGTCACCTTCAAAAACACCTCCTAAGCAAGATGCCAGCTACAGAACCAAGGAAATGGCCCCAAACAAAGTAAATAAAATCAATGCATATGAGCGTCTGAACCGCTCTAGGACAAACTCGGAATCACAATCAGGCACAGATAAAAAATAACAATTAAAACGCAACAGCAGCTTCCAGAAACCAAACTACAAAATATTCAGCAAAAACAAACAACATCTTCCCCCAAGCCGGTTGGTCACCGTGGGGGCAAACGACCAAGACCCTCTAAAGACAACTGCTACGAAAGCAGACAGTAAAGCGATTCTTAAAAAAACAGGAATTCACATAGCGACTTTTAACACAAGATCCTTGCGTACCCAAGAGAAACTAGTGGAACTGGAATTAGCTATCGATGAATTGAATTGGGACATTATAGGAATAAGTGAGATGAGGCGATTAGGAGAAGGCATAGAGGACCATGGCCAGTTCATCCTACACTATAAAGGGGAGACGGCGGGACTTTATGGCGTAGGATTCCTAATTAAAAAGAAATTCGCTGATAGGATTGAGGAAATAAGAGGATTCTCGGAAAGAATAGCTGTCCTTAACGTAAATTTGGCAGCACACAGAAGTGGAGAAGAAAAATGGTCTATTATTCAAGCATATTCACCAACTGAGTCGGATAAAAAAGAGGACATAGACAAAATTGAAAAATTCTATGATGATTTAAGAACAGTAGTACAAAACTCACACAAGAACATTATAGTGATGGGCGATTTCAATGGACAAATAGGAGAACGTAAACCAGGAGAAGAGCATACTATAGGAGAACATAGTTTTGGAAAAAGGAGCAAGAATGGTGAAAGAATCGTTAACTTTGCTTCGGAAAATAACTTCAAAATTCTAAACAGTTTTTACAAAAAGAAAGTGACGAAAAAATGGACATGGGTTTCTCCAAACGGCCTACACAAGAATGAAATTGACTTCGTCATGTCAAATAACCCGAAAACTTTTTCGGATGTATCAGTTGTAAGCAATCTTAATTTTAACTCAGATCACAGAATGGTAAGGTCCATACTGTCAGAAACGCAAATAAAGAAAAGTAGAAGATTCCATAACAAATGTACAGGCTTGGTATGTACCGGAAATAGCGATACGCTTCTCAAAAACTTAAGGGCAGCCATCAACCAAAATAAAGAAGAAAATACTTCTACACAAGAAAAATACAACAAAATTATCAATCTACTTGTAGCAGAAACCAAGAAAACAAATACAAATAGACACAATGAAATCTCTAACGAAACAAAACAGCTCCTCCTTGAGAGGAAGGAACTATTTCAAAAAAGGGGAAACAAAACCAATCGCTTGAAAATAGCAGAACTTAGTAAAAAGATAAATGAGAACATTAGAAAAGACAGAAAACTAAGAAGGCAGAATACTCTCAAAAAGTGCATTGAGAAAACTGGAGGAGTAAAGAAAGCCCTCAAAGAGTTAAGCCATAAAAAAGACTGGATAACAAATATTCAAAACAAAGAAGGAAAACATACATTCAAAAGACCTGATATTTTAAAAATTGCGACAGAGTACTACAAAGATTTATACAGCAGTGTAGAAACATCAGGCAATGGAAAGGGTAATGACACAATAACTGATGAAGAAACAATACCTATGATACTAACAGAGGAAACTGTAAAAGCAATCGAGACACAAAAACTTGACAAAGCACCTGGTTCTGACCTAATAACCAATGAACTTCTCAAAACTACAATATCAGTAATAGCACCTACGTTGACTGACATCTTTAACGAAATTATGCTTACGGAAAATATCCCTACAGAATGGACCAAATCAACAATTATTCTGCTTCACAAAAAAGGAAATAAGGAAGATATGAGAAACTATAGGCCGATTAGCTTGATGTCCAACATCTACAAAGTATTTTCCAAAGTAGTGCTAGCCAGAATCACTAAGGCACTGGATGAGAATCAACCCAAGGAGCAAGCTGGCTTCCGTAGCAAATTTTCAACTGTAGATCACATCCATGTCTTGAGGCAAGTGCTACAAAAATATAAAGAGTACAACAAAGTGTACTATTTGGGATTCGTCGATTTTAATAAAGCCTTTGACTCCTTAGAGCACGAATACATTTGGGACGCACTACAGAAACAAGGGGTACAAGCTAAATACATAAGACTACTGAAGAACATCTATTCAAAAAGTACTGCGCAAGTAAAGCTTGAGAATACTGGGGAAGAATTTCCTATCAGAAGAGGCGTTCGCCAAGGAGATCCGATCTCCCCAAAACTTTTCTCAGCTGTTCTGGAGATGATATTCAGGAACTTGGAATGGAGTAGATATGGGCTCAATATAAACGGAGAAAGTCTGAGTCATCTGCGTTTCGCAGACGACTTAATCTTGTTCTCAGAATGTCCAAACAGATTGGAACTAATGCTTCAACAGCTATCAGACGAAAGTGCCAAGGCAGGCCTATCCATGAATACCACCAAGACCAAAGTAATGACCAATTCTTGCCAACAGGTTACTATAAAAGTAAATAACAAGGAAATGGAATATGTAAACGAGTACATCTACTTGGGCCAACTTGTGTCTACAGTCGACACAATGCACAAAGAAATTGACAGAAGAATTGCTAATACCTGGAAAAGGTTTTGGTCACTTAGCGAAATTATGAAGAACAAAGAAATGCCTATAAAAGAAAAACGAAAAGTATTCAACATGTGCATCCTACCATGCCTTACTTACGGCTGCCAAACGTGGGCACTGACAGAACAGCAGGTCAAAAAGATCAGAGTTTGCCAGAACAGCATGGAAAGAAGTGTCATTGGAATCAAGATAAAAGATAGAATAAGATTAAAGAAAATAAAAAGTGTAACAAAATTCAACAATGCAGAACGAATATATAAACAACTAAAATGGAGATGGGCAGGACATATTATGAGAGAGAAAAAAGAGAAATGGACAAAAGTGATAACAGAATGGTACCCACGAGACAGCAAAAGGAGTAAAGGCAGACAACACAAACGCTGGGAGGACGAAATTCGGAAGATAGCCGGTCCAGAATGGACTCGAGAAGCAAGAGATAGGGAGAGGTGGACATCTTTAGAGGAGGCCTTTGTCGGAAGACAAGCTGTTGCCTAATACTAGATGTTAAGAAATAATGTGCAAATTCATACTAACTTATTCTAAGATAATACTAACTAACAAAGCACGATGTACTTAATTAAGAGTTACAGTAATAAAGGCTATTTTATTTTATATTATTTATTTTTTATTATTCATTGGTTAATAAATAACATTTTCACTTTTCAAATCCTATTTTTAATGTCTAGGTGCCATTTGACTAAAATAGTTATTGCTTATTTTCTTGAATAGGCCTAAGTTGTATAACTATACAATATTGAAACAAGTTTTTTTAGTATTAACCCGGCGTCATGGGGGTTAAAAACTGTAACACGGACGTGGGGGTTGGGTCTATTTGACCCTGTAAGACATGTAAATATTTTAGTCTCCAGTTGAAAGAAAGGGTTTTTATTATCACCAGCATTAACTTTAGAGTTATAAGGGTTATCCAACATAAAAAAAAAATTGAAATATATAATTTTTATCATGGAAACGAGACTTTGAAAAAAATAAAAATATAGTCTATAAAAACCGCTCAAATATGTCTTTTGCACTAACGAACTAAATAAAAAAGGTTAAAACTACAATAAAGAAGAAGTAATACAAATAAAATAAAAATAAAAAAAAACTCATTTTGTATGGAAAAAATGGAGTAAAATTGTTACACCGAGTACAGGCATGGGTCTAAATTACCCATTTTCAGGTTACGGCACTTATAGCTCCAAACTCAGGCGTTTTCTGACTTATTTCAGGGCACAAACGTGTGAAGTGATTCATTAACTCCAGCTATAGGAATAAACAGCAATGTCGGGTGAATAGTATAAAAATTATAGAAATTCTAAAAATGCCCGGGTATCTTAGACCCAACCCCCATGACGCCGGGTTAAAGAAAAGGCTTTAGGAGAGAGTGGTGAACAGAAAATAATATGCATCAAAAGACTTGAGATGAGAGTTTGAGATTAGTAGGCATTAGTCCTGCAGCGAGACCTACTGGGTTGATTCAGTTAGATATCATAAAATTAAATGGCTTATGTATTACCAACATGATTTCCACTATATCTTTTAGAACATTGGCAGACAGATACTGGTCTGTTGTGATGCATAGCCTGCACACTTCCAATGCTTCTCGCCACATATTACTCTTCATTTCTATTTTTAGGGACTCTTCGGCATATGATGGCATCACCTTTATGCTAGGCTGAAACATTTTAACAACATAAATAACATAAAATATGCTGACTGGCAGAGAATACAATGATATAAAGGTGAAGCCCGTTTAATTGTGTTAAATAAATAGATAATAAATGAATTCATTTGAGTCTCCATGAGTAGGACTCAAGTTATGTCTACCTACACATACAAATGCTATCTAAAAATTTATTTAATGTGTTGGTCACAAAATGTAGAAGCAAATGCTATCTTATTTGAGACCTTTGAAATTAATTTTAAAAACATTTACTTGTGCTGGCTTGACAAAGTCTTTCAAGTAGTACAGACTCATGTCTATGATTTAAAAGCTATGGGGAGCCTATCACCTTTTATATGCAGTACAAGAGTATTTTATTGCGAAATAAAAAAATATTTTACACATAAAATAGACATGCAATTTTTGTACGTAGAGTACCTACGTAAATACTAGAAAACAAAAACTTACTCCATGTTTATGATCATGATGTTTACAAGAATTGTTTTTTGCACATGCCGGTAAATAAGCCAATTGGAACCGCAGGCTTTGGTTGAAATAAGCTTTGTACGACACTAGTTCACATGCTGTGATGAAGTTCTTCCTTTTCTTGGCCTGCAGATCTTCTTTGGGTGGCCTTTCGGTCTTAATTCGCTTACAAGACTCATCCCCATCTTCCAGCCCCCGTTTCGGTGTCTTATTCGAAGTGGTGGGACTATCAATAACTTTCATTTTTTTCTTCTGAGGACTACTCATGTTTGCTTTTGTTGAGGCGAACGAGAGAAGGAGTTAAATTCTGTTCCTACTAAAATAGGTACTTGTTTGTTTATTGTAACAAATAAAAACAAGCCAAAATTATCGATCGCGCACTTTCTTAGCTTGACATCTGTCTGTCTGACAGTCTGAGTCTGACGTTGACGTTTTGTTTTTAAAAAGGTTGTACGGCACCCTGAAGGCTTGCACCGTTGTAAATCATACAGCCACTCATATAATATGATCTTCATTGAATGTTTAATGTTTCTTTGCTTTACTGTTGAAGGAACAAAGATAATAGAGTACGGTATTATTTTGAAGAACAGTTAATCCTAACTAGGATTAGAAGTTCGGAGAGAACTGGAATTCATCTAATTCCACAAACAAATCTCAATCTCAGTTCAAATATTTCTTTGTTTTTTTTTAATTGTTTCTTTAATAAGTACCTATACATTTTGCCAACAATAAAAAGAGTAAGCATTGGCTTTGGTTTAGGCAGCTTTTCCACCAGAGATGGGCGATGGAATGCATCGTGCGAGGATGTCTAGCAGTGCTATGAAAATGTGTGGGTGGTTTCACCAAAGCTGTGCGGTGAAAATGTGCCTACGAGGATGTGAAGCAGAGCTATGAAAAAACGCATTAAGGTGTAGTGCGAGGATGCGTTGCGTTTCCATTACTTCGCAAATTGTTTATTAAAAAAAAACTTTTTCCTTACTATCCGTATCTATTTTGCGAACTTTTACTTCCGAAAAACTCTGTCTGTGGGCTGGCTGGTACAGTATGCACAAACCTCGCACCACATCCTTCTCAGCGCACATCCCCACTATGTGTTCTGTGCTGTGCACTTCCTTCGCACACATCGCTTGCGCACATTCTTTTCTTGGTATGCGTAAAAATACAGCTCCGCTGAGACCAGAGATGTGCGAGGACGTGTAGCGAGGGATGTGTTTGCAAAGAACCAATAAACGCTTCATTTAACGCTCCTCGGTCAGCACAGCTCTGGTAGAAACGGTAGAAACGTTGCGTTACGAGGAATGTGTGTTGAGAAGGATGTGTTGCAGGGTTTGTGCACACTGTACCAGTTCATAGCCGGAGTTTGTTGAAAGTAGAAGTGCGCAAAATATATATGGATAATTGGAAAAAGAATGAAACTTTTGTATTGCGATTAAGAAATGGAAACGCAACGCATCCTCGCAACACACATTAATATGTAGTTTTAAAGCTCCACTACAACATCTCGCATGGGCACATTTACATCACACAGCTTTGGTGGAAACTTCACATATTTTCCCAGCACAGTTAGACATCCTCCCACGACACATTTCCATCGTACATCTTTGGTGGAAACGAAACCTAATGCGCGTAATGACGAGAAAAGTTGAAGAACTACCTATCTTGTCATAAAAACTAAAAAAAACAAACAATAACTTAGTATTTTCTCTCTTTTATCTCAAGGATACAAACAAAGTTATTGCTGAAATTAACCTACGCAACGTCTGGCTGCGTGGCCGAATATTGAAAATTATTGATTCATAGTTTGGTGCAATGTTCGCAAGTTCATGATTGCTATTCTTTCATAGCCGCTAGTATAAAACCACAACACTTGCTGGGTTAACACCAGTACCGGGATTGATCTCAACAACAACCGTTAACTATTTATCGAAATGGCCTTCGTCTATAAGGTAGGTTTTTCTAAAGTTTGGTAAATTAATTCACTTAAAACGATTTGATGGTAGTTAACCCAAGTAATTAAACAAGCTGACTTTACTAGACACTCGAAAGATGAAGCAGGTAGAATGGAACTTTGGGACATTAGTGGAATTAAAATTATCCGATACACTATTATGTTCTGTAAATAAAAAGTGGGTGGGTTGTTTGGAAGAGACCGCTTTTTAGCGATAAAGCCGCCCAAATTGTTTCTTCGCTGTTCATTTCTGTTGTTCTGGTGTGCAATAAAGAATATATCTATCTAAAAAGCTTTAAACCGTTAAGGACCAATAAGAACTGATAAACAAATAAAGTCGATTGAAACGGTACCTAGCAAAAATTAAAACAAATTCAACATCAAGAACAGTGAAACAAAATTCATTCATGAACACAAAGTTTGGCATTGACTTTTTCTAAAGATACTATCTACGGTATTAACTTATTCCCTCCTTATTTGAAAAACTTAAACAGTTCTTCAACAACACATTACCTTTTGTATCGGTTCCCCTCTTTCATTCTTGTTGCTGCCGCCATTAAGTGACAAAGCATGCTTTAGTGTTGCGTTTGTTTTTATGAATGAGGGGGTTAGTCACAAATATAATGTTTATGAGTCATTAAGTCTTCTTCAAAACTTAAACAATAAATATTTTGACTTTGAACGAACGGGGTGGTCGGTTCAAAAAGCATTGGCCATTTGCCATTTTCAATTACTAAATTGATTCTCAAAATTGAAAAATATTTTGCTAATAAAATCCTGCCTGATACTTTGACCGAGAAATTTTGTATTTCTGTTTTTGGATAAAAATTCCGTGAATGCAAAACTACAGAAAAATAAATTATTACTATTGTTTGCAAATCAACAGTTTATCCTGAAGTTTGTCGACCGCGCCACGATAACTTTCTTCGCGGTTCATTTTCATTGCCACCGGTTAGGGTTAGGCAACGAGATAGCACCACTTGACCGTGAAGGTCGCTTTTTGTAGTCAGTGGAAGTGAGATCATGAGTCACGACCTCTGTTTGGTGACTTTTTTACGGTATAAATATGACGATTTCTATTTAGGTAGTCGGCTTTCGTGTACGCATTGATATTCAAAATTGCCATAGCAAAACTATAGAAAAGGCAATTAAGCATGATTTTCTTAAAGTTAACTGTGTTACCTAATGTCACTAACAATGCCCAGACTAGACATAATTTCAAGAAAGTTAAGAGTATTGCTAATCCGGAGTTATATCTTCAAAGCTATAGGATAGATAGTTTTCTAACTTTTTCCATTGAATAGCAGTTTTTATAAGCCCCTCAGTAACTTTAATTTATTATGGAAACTATCCCTTCCGCACTTGCAACGCTGACCGTAAGGCATATTGAGTTTTAAGATCCAGTGGTCAATGTGGTACTGATTTGAACGACATGCAGCAGCAGCTTGTAAACAGTCATTTAGTTTTTTTAAAAGTTTAAGTAATAAGTAACTGTATTTAGAAATTGCCGATGCTGTTTGTATACGGGTGATTTGTAAAATTCTCCTGTGACGGCAGCAATCAGCGTGCCTCTAGCTATCCTGTTTGAGATAAGTCATGATACCTATGTGATATTGTATTCCAGTTCCTCGTACCTCTCGCTCTGGCGTCATTGGTTTCCACAAAGGCTCCTCCCGGTGGTTACTCCTACAGCCGGTTCAGCGGGCCCGTTAGTGGACAGATCGTCGAGGTTCAGGTCCCGGCAGCGCACGGCATCGCAGCTCAGCAGCATGCTGACTACGGCTACGACCACAACACCGGCAAGATTGACCCAGATACCGCCAAATACGCACATCTTAAGACAGTAGATTATGTGGTAAGTTATGATCATAGCTACCATAATATTATTATGAGAGATGACAAAATTAGCACTTTTGTGCCGCTAAGTATTTTTGAGAATTTGACATTCTGGCCCATAATATTTTTTATGCATTATGTGATAGAAGACACGATTCAATAATTAAGAGAGAGAGAGAGAGAGGCAATCAGACCTGGTACCTTGATTGTGTTGTGACTTGATCTGCTGGGGATTTACTAAATACTGAGCTTGTATGTTGGGAAAGATTTGAGTGGAAAGTGAAATTCATTATTTTCATTTCCAGGCCAAACCAGACTACCATTATGCTTACGGAGTAGAAGACCCACACACTGGCAATCTTCAGAACCACAAGGAACAGCGCGACGGTGATGTGGTCCGTGGGGAGTATTCCTTGGTCGAGCCTGATGGTTCTATCAGACTGGTCCGGTATACTGCTGACCCCAAAAATGGTTTCCAGGCAAGTTTTGTGTTTGACGATAGCTTAATGTCCCCTGTCTCCTTAACCCGTAAGAGCTGACAAAAGGTAGATTGATTTTAATAATTACTAGCCACCTAATACCAGATGCTGATATTGGGAACATCATGATTAAAGCATTAAGTATGTTCAAAAGTGGACGTCTTCAGGCTGATGTTGTTGCTGAGTGAGCTCGTTTCATAATGGAATGCCTTGAGGCAGTGTAAAGCTGTTGAGAGAACGAGAATTGAGTTAAGCACTTAACGTGTTGTTTTTGAAACCTGCCAAAGCACGTTAGTTTGTCGTTGAATTGGCTGTTTTATCTTTGGATAAGATTGAAAAAGATTGCTCATATCTTCCATGATTATCTAATGTTTGAGTTACTAATAAAACGAATCTCACTTTAAACGAACTGTGCCTTTACATCTGCTTTGCATGTGGACTTAAAAACATCGGAAGCACGTTCAGTTACATCAAACATTTGCGGCCATTTCGATTGATCGACCATTATTATTATGTAACGAATGTTCATTAATTTATTTATTCCCAGGCGGTAGTGCACAAAAAAGCCGGAGGTCAGGCCCAGAAGCCCGTCCACTACGGCCACGCCAAACAGGAGCAAGACGACTCCCGGGAATACTAGTCTCAACGAACAAATTAGATAAGCTGTTGTTGTTTTTGTTGAATAATTTATTAACAATGTTCTTTTTTACGAAATAAAAATGTTTGACCTGAATTTCAATTGAATTGACTGAATTGACGAATACAGAGGTCCGAAAGAGAATCACTTGAATATTTTTCTCAAACAATCCGTCGAAAACGGGAACACAATAGTTTTTGTGTGATCTCCGGAAATCGTGTGCAACGACTGTAAGTACCGCAACTGAAACAAATGAAATACTAATAAAAACGTGAGCCAGCATAGGAATCTGGCCCCTATAACTCGTTGCGAAATAAGGATGCGTTGCCATTAAAGTGGCGCTTGAGAAATTGAATTGGTCGCAAGGCGACGTGTGGCCCTTGACTTGCCCACCTGGTTGCCCACCCATGGTTAAGTACCCACTTGCGCGGGTTTTAATGCCAAAGTAGGCTAGATTTGGCCACTATTAAAGGTGAGATCATACCAGCCTAACCAAAGTCTTTAGGCCTGTTCTCTAACAACCCAGAGGCCCAAATAATACTCTGCAAATACTTGGAAACAAACAAAAGAAAGCTCATTCCACTTCATCTCGAACAGTTCACAGCTACCTCTAGCTGAAATAGACCAATCCCATAAAAGCCGAAATATCGTGACTTTTAGGACCCATATGACCGTTGGTCAGATGTCATGCACGAATAGTTGTAGAGACGGCCTTGCTACGCTTTCTGATCCTGACGTAGGAGACGACACTCAAGGGTCATACTGTAGGGCTACTCTGGTTACGGTAAATATTTTTTATGATAACCTGTAACTTTTAACTACCTGCATGCACATGGGGTTCTCCGACAAAATGATAGAAGCCTTTTGAAGGCTTTTAGTAGCCTCTATTTCAGCTTTTGCAACCATTATCTTTGCGTTCGCCAAACGCGAAGATTCTGCTTCAGTTGCCATCGTCTTTTGTAGTTGATACGGCAGTCTGATGTCTTTTCTGTAATAGGTGAAAACAACTTCTAACAGCTTTTTACTTTGAGTGTATAGCAAATTTTATTACACGCACATCAGGTATTCTTAATCAATTATATAACTCATTCAAAGGCATATTCTTTTTAATAAAAACACCCAAGAATACCTATATGCCTGGAAATATGTTCTTCTATTTACAAGAGTTTATATTGGGATCCTCTCCTCTGTTTTCAACTAGATTTAGGTACTTTACTATGCCTAGAAGTGATTGAGCCAGAAAACATAAATCAGTAAATCACGACGGACAAATACTCGTAGGTAGTCTCCTCCTATTGCTTACTGCTAGATTGTCATTATTCATTCAAAGATTGATATTAAAGTATCAATCTTTGAATGAATAATGACACGCTGTTCAAATGATAATAAAATATATTATGGAATGGAGGCTTACATATCAACTCGAGTGACTTTAATACCCCAGCGGTCCGTGATTTTGTCCATTTCCTGCAGCACTTGGGTTCCGATGGCAGATCGATCTACAAGAAATTCCCTCAAATTCTTTCCTCCAATACAATTGCGTAAAGTTGTTGCTGCTAGTAACCGCGTAGAGGATCTAAAATATTCAGATATTTCAACTAAATGTATTATTTCTAACTTAAGTTCTTTACCTCTTATAAGATTACCTAATTGTCTAAGGTTTTCCCGATCAGCTATGGCATGGAGTTCTTCAAGTGGGATACAGAGTTGGTAACACACGCCCTGGGGTTAGGGTCTCCGATACTCCCGAGGTATCCCTGCCTGTCGACTAAAAGGGTCTTTGGGATCGTGAAATGTGCATTGAGAACCTACGTGATAAATCATGTCTTCGGCTACGGTGGTCTGTGTTATGGTCCACTGTACTTAGTCGACCACACTGGAGGGTTTAGTGTTGCATTCCTTTGGGTTCCTAATATTCTTCGATTTCGCGAGAAGAAGATCACCATCAGGACCTAGGTGGAACCTTCGCTGAACCAATACCCGGTACGCATGCAGTAGCATTACCCGACACAAAAAACACAAGAGAGTTAGCAACACGTCATTGATGTGTAGGCATTGTTAACCGCCTACCATTACCACAACCGTCAATGTCGAAAAAAAGTAAAGGTATACATACCGAGCGTATCGTTAAGAATAAAACATGTATCACACACACACCCGTAATCAGCGACCTTCAAGATGGCATACACTTCGTTGCATATTTTATAGTAGACCACTGCATCAACCGTCACCGTTAAAGAATCTTTTGTCAAAGCCTGTGAGAACGTTAAAACATTATGAATATCTACAATTTATTACAAATAAAAAAACTTAATATTTTCATTGATTTGTGTAGAGGCAACTCTAGTACCTATGTGCCCCACTAGAATGTGCTGTAATAGAATTTTGAAACAGTAAAACATGATAGAAGTCTTTCTTTTCAAACTACCTAAGGCTATACCATGTCACCAGCGCCGTCCACCGTGTCGGTACACCGTTGCCGTTGTTGTGCTTTTGATTGTTGTTGTTTTTTCTTCATTCTTCTTCTCAACAGTAACAAGAGCATGAATACGTCTTTTGCAGTCCATATCAATACAAAAATGGTTAATTATTGAACGACGTTTTCTGCCTGGCGTACAGCTCCGGCAGTCAGCGCCGTCCGCCGGAACGGTGGCAATATTTGCAGAAGAAATAACAAACAACAGAAGTACCTCTTGTGGTGGTACTGCAAAGCAGATTACTCTGAGATCCATATATCGAAGCGAATCAACACAAGGCACATGGCAAATGAGTCCAGGTCCAACCGCACGGCTCTTATGTACCTTCCCGTGGCGCAACACTAAAGCTCTTTCAAATTGACGAATCACCTGTAAACATGTCTTGATTACTCGTCCAGTCTCTTAGGTAATTCATTCCTAGGTTTATGTCGGAGGCCTATAGGTGGCTTGATACCATATGACAGTAAGTTTTATCACTAACCTAAGGTAGGTGCACTCTTACAACAATCCGCACAGAATCAAAGTTCTGGGTTATTGCCTGCCCAACTTAATAACCAAGGTCCTCACCTTTACCCAGCAAAGGCTGTTGTTTCTTTATGATCATTTTGTCACCGATTACACATAATACCACATAGTATCTAACTTGTGAAGTATGCTATTCACGGCTAGCGCTACCCATCGCTAGCCGTAGAGATAGTTGGCCATATCGATATATGGTCGGTTTTTCAATCAAGAAATGTACTTGTCTAATCTTGTAGAACCTACTTTATGAAAGTGTGGCAATTGGAACCATTAACTCAAGTAGGTGTTGTTAAACAGGTAAGTACTTACGACAAGCATCCACAACAATGACAAAGGAAAGGTAATAATGCATAACAATATTGACAAGAACGTCAGAGTCTTCTCTAGCATGTCGTATCCTGAAAATGTAAAGAAGTACAGTGTATGACAGAGAGATCAAAACTGACACATGACTCAATTTTCAAATCCTTAGAAGCAAATTGAATAGCATAATTGGATTTTTAGAGATAAGATCCAAATAATTGTTTTTGAAATATTATTATGACACATTATCTCTAATCTTTTTTGCAAATATCTGTTATGATCAAGAACATAAAGGGCATTTTTCTAAATGAACAATGTGATGAATCAATGGGTTAATATTTTTACACCAACTTGCTTCTGGTAGTTCTTCCCCGGGGCTAGTATGTTGTCGTTCCACATCTTTGATTCTTGTTGGATCGTAAGAGGCCACTATACCACTTGTTTCAAGAGATTCGGTTTTGTTAGGATTGTTCTCCATATTCTTCTCGTGATTCTTCTATTCAATTCAGCATACGCAGCGTCAATTTAATTATGCTTGATAAACGCTCACTAGCTTTGGTCAAGTCAAATTATTAGAATTCCAAATACCTTCTTAGGGATAAAAATTGTTGTTGCTTTGTTTACATGTTGGGCAATTTCGATAAAATAAGAATTGTCTCAGACTTATTTATCTGACAAAAAGGTATTTTGATGTTTATAGCCTAGCAAATCATTTTGATATGTCACGCTGACGTCAAAAATCTAGCAAATGTCACTGCCAGACAAATTATCCTATCCATTTACACTAATTTAAAAAGATCTTAGCAAATCCCCTAATTAATTTTAACATGATTATAACTTCATCGATGCGTCTGATCGAGGAAACTGCACTACTATTCCCTCAGAGTACGAAAAAATACGTGTGGTTTAACCACGTTGGATATGATAGGGCTGGCGGAACAATAATTAAATTGAAGCAAGTTACTCCCCAGAAATGTATTCTTATAAGCGACACCACGAGATGGCATAATAATACAGGTGACCTTTTTTTTCCAAACCAACAGGTTCGATTCAGTCTGAACTCCAGACACCTTTAAGCATTTTTCGATATTCCTCATAGATTAGGATTTGGCCACCCTGTATAGATTTTTGTTTCGTAAACTTCAACATTTTTACATACCATGCATGTCATAAATGGCCTGGACTAGATCAGAAAGTTAGAATTACATCATATTTCTTTAGGAATCCTTTTAGCCGCTGGACCCTGTGGATCAGGCAACTCCAACGGAAACGGAAATAAGATTGACGTCTCCTGATCCGATGCTATATAATTTAGCGTTTGCAGGTATCTCAACTGGAAAAGACATTTATGAATGAAGCGGCTGACTATTCCAATTTTAAGAAATTACCGACGTAGTCTTCCATTGCACTAACTCCAGATGCCAGAAGAATTTTAATGGTGAGTTATTAATGTCTACTTGTGATGATGATGAGACGACGGCAACAGTCACTACCCCGTTCGGGATAACTTATTCGTGTTACTTCACTTATTTCTGTAGGCCGTGCACGAACGTTATCGTAATCAAAAAGTGAACGATACTTTTTTTTTCTTAAAAACATAGGAAAAAGAAAAAGAATATAGTTTACGATTACCATTCGTTTTCGTTACGATTAGCGGTTCGTGCTAGGCCTACTGATCTCCCTAATTTTACGCAGCTCAGTTATACTTTATTGTTTTACAGAGTTATTGCTTGTTTATCATTTCGATATGTTTGTATTACACAAACTACTTACATCTGATTTTATTAGCTAAAATGCTCTAAAATTTCTTATACTAACTAGCATTATCTGAGGATTCTCCATCATAATTCTAGAAGCTTCCCGAAGACTCTCTGCTGCCTTCACTTCACCTTGAGACTCAATGATCTTTGCTTTGGCTATACGAGTGCCTTCAGCTTCAGCCGCCATCGCTCTTTGCAAGTCAAAGGGAAGGATGACGTCTTTTCTAAAATTTCACGACACTTTGACACAATGTTCAAGTTTAACGTTATTATTGACAAGTATCATAATGTTATCTATTCGCCAGATATTCCAGGAGCCATTTGTCAGCTCTCATAGAAAAATCGTCGGCATATCATTCCAAGGTAAGTATTTGGAAACTTGTGGGTGCATCTATTTCACAGCCACTATTCGCCTGGTGGCTAGCCATGAGCAATACGCCGCCCGGTGACATGTGGAAAGCGCCAAAGTGTACCGATCTGGCGATTACTAATGTCATCTTTCATACATTTTCGGGCGTTGTCTAAATATGATCAGGCGGGCGCAAGTCCATAGCTAGCCTAAGGCCTTATGATTTTAAAAATAAAATTGAAATTATTGTCTAATTTCTTGCATGAAGTTTAGTCTGTCCACAACCCAAGGAAGAGTGAACCGAGAGACTTGTTGAGACAACCACTGATTGGTAAAAAGGATTGTTGATCACGTTGACAGATTCATCAGGAGTCTAACTGCTGTAAGGTCGATGTCTGAGTATCAGGTGTAACAGGCACCATAGGCCACATAAACTTACATTTCAACTCTTTCCATTTCCACGCCCCACGTCCAGGTGACTTCATTTATCTCATTTCTGGCGGTGGTACTAATTCCAACACGATTAGACAGAACCTCAGTTAAACTGTATGCGCCCAGGATATTCCTTAAAACTGAAGTTGCTAACATTTCTGTGGCCATTCTACAATGAGAAACAATTTATTTATTTTAACACTGCTGCTTTGAAGCCAATCGCACCATGACTGGGTACACCATGGTGTGACTGCCGTACTCAGAGACGTCAATTAACGTTAATGGGTCATTAGAGTCAAAATTTGACATTCTGAAAAGTTATTTATTCAATTTGTTATAAAGTCTCTTTTCAAAAATGGAATTTTGACGCTAATCAATCATTAACGTTAATTGACGTCTCTGAGTGCGGCGGTGAGTGTTCCAAAAATTCAATAATGTAAGTTTGATTTAACCTGTGTGATTCAACATTGATAAGGCAGAGTACAGGTTTCTTTATGACGAAATACATTACAGCATCCACCATCACAGTTACAGAATCTTTTGTTAGTATCTGAAAAATCGAATTGAGATTGTGACATCGTTTGATAACTACAACTTAAATTTTACACTTGTATAAAAAAGCAGTAGCAAAAGAAACATTCGCAACGCGACAAATTATGTCGCGCTTTTACTCATGGCTTAACCATAGGAAACGCACGAAATAACACGCATCATAGTCCGTGTGATGATATTTATCAAAACAAAGTAGGTTTTGGTTATCTAAATCATGGTTCATGAGTGTGCTACTTTGTGTGTGGTGCTACTTGTGTTGCTGACTGTGTAGATTTAACAGAATGCTCAGTAACTATTTCTGTGAAACAAATACACCTGTATGAGCTAGGTCGCACATGACGCAGCTGTCAGCAGCCTACTTACGCCGACCTGACCGATGGACCCACAGCGTGCGGCGTCGACACTCTACACCGACGACTCACAGACAAACACTCATACTTGTGTACATTAACTTACTTGCATATAAATACTACATCACTTTTGACAATAAACTAGATTTCAACCGACCGTGTTGACTTCTAATTTCCCCACCGCTGCGGCCAAGACACCTTTAGCCGTCAGTATCATGATCAGTAGAGTGAGCCTGCTCTACTGGCAGCGGTTCCTACAACCCTACCTACTGTCCTGACTCTTCCCGCTTGCACCCCGGGCACCCCGAGAGCAAGCTCCCTCCCCTCACTATCTATCTATGTATCTATTCTTAGGTAGGGCTAGGGCTCTAGCGACCTAGCGTCTCGATGCAAGGGGCTCTAGGCTTTTAGTTCCCTTCCTAATCTTATATTCCCTTCTCTGTGCGGCCGGAAGGGTGCCTTACAACCACTTAGCTTCCTGACCTTACAACACCAACAGAAGAACCGACCTGAGCAAGGTTAGCTAACATGCTGGTATTATTTTTAAGTAAATTTTGCAACCTCCTGTGACGGCAGGTTGACGGTCTGGGTGCGCATGTCGACGAAAAGCGCCCTGTCAGTGAATGGCATCACCCAAATGACGCCGGGCCCAGCTGGCGAGTCCGAGCGGATCTTACCGAACCGCAGGATTATTGCTCGTCTGTAAGCGTCCACGACCTGAAACCAGAGTACCTCGTGCAAGTTTTTCATTCAAACTAATCATATTAACTAAAAAAAAGGTACATAGGTTATCATGTCAGTACTAATGCGAAGTCGAAAATTGTCCCCAGGCGTACGTTCCTCTAATTTGACCGTGTGAACAAGATAGTATCATTATTTACCAGAGCGGAAATGAGACAGATTGCGCAGTATCGTCTCAGACTGTCAATGCTTTGCTCAGGTGTTCGAAAGTTATGATTTTGGGTGCCACTTTTTTAACACAAGTAACCTATCTATTTTAATATCATTTATTCAAACGCATTGATGAAGTTATGTCAAAGCAAGGGATTACAATAGCTACTTACCCGGAAGCTAAATAATGCGGCTATAGGAAATATTATAATAAATAATACCACAACCATTCTTGTTATAAATTCTTTCCAAGTTTCTTTGTATATTTCTGCAAAAACATGGATATTAAGACGGTATAGTGGACGGTGTAAGATCCATGCAGAAGTAGTTCTGATCAATTAATTGTACATTTGAATTTTAATTTGAATAGTCCAACAGGTAATATATTTACTACTCAAAAACTACACAACTACATACCTGGCTCATAGTTATCGGTTCGGTCTTCCATTTTGAATGAAATAAATGAGAAGTTATAAAATAGAAAATTAACATTTAGCTTGATGATTTAGTAAGTTTACATGTTAGGAGATTTCAAGTTCAAGTAAATAAATAAACTAAAAACAAGAATGACATTGATGTGTCTGAATGACAAACACCAAATAAGTGACATTGCAGTGATGTTGTAAGGTCATGGTGAAAACATCGACCCAATCGACCACATCATCGATCGAATCATGAGGTCGAAGTGTGAAAATAATTTTAGTGATTACAAAACGTACACTATGCAATATAGTGGCATCATCAAGCTTGGAGGAAGCACTCTACCCTTACGCCATACATACGCTGGAACCTGGGGGAACTATCGACCTCGAAGAGGATGTTTGAATTCTACCTTGAAAACAAGTCGGCCAACGACCCAAGGAAGGGTGAAGCGGGAGACAACGCGGTTAGGTTACTTCATGCCTATCATTAAGTTGAGAGTAAGGCTCTTCCCGGAAGGCGTTGATGGTCAAATATCTGCCATATTCGTTATAAGTGGAAGATGAGGTATTTAAATATTTTCACTAAATATTTTAATACTATGTTAAGTTATATTACAACAATTTATTGCTTAATATTTAGTTATTTTACAACTTATTGTATAAAGAAGAACTACAGCACTGCTGACTCAGCATGGGACATAGCTACCCCCCGAAAAATAAACTTAGGTACCTCCTTAATTATGAAAACGCAAACAATCCCGCAGCACCACTTTAACTATTGTACATCAATCGCTAAACCAATGTTGCAGCCCATGACTTTATTGAATATGGGGTTTCCCAGCAGAAATCAACTCTTTCTTAATGCAGTGCCAAATCGTTGGAAGTTTTGATGAATGCAGGTGCAGGCTCCTTATTAAGCTGAACTTAATACCAGAATTTATATGGGTGGTTAACTTTGGCAGTAGTCTTAGGGCAGTCTTATATCTATTAATGTCGAAGATATGAGTATTATAACGGCAAGCAAGGCGACGTGCTCGGTCCTGGCGCGTACCCCATGAAAGACTTGAGGAAATCCATGGGGAACGGGAAGATTATGGTTGAGTTTTTTTCGGCTGATATGGTGTTGAGGGACTGTAGGTATCGTAACTGAAACAAAAGGTATATCTATTTATCAGACTAATAAATTACATAACATAAACATTTGGTCTGATTGCTTTTATCTGACTAATGAAAAAAAGTTGAAAAGTATAAAAATTATACTGGGTTAGAATAATGTTTCAAATACAAGATGGATCATCGTCTCTATTGATTTAACGATTTACCTGCAATGCCATTGGATTATCAATCATAACCAAGGAGGCCTCTTTCAAAGCTTTAGAGGCCTTAATCTCGCCCTCTGCGGCAATGATCTTGGCCCTCGCTTCTCGGTCGGCTTCAGCTTCGGCCGCCATCGCTCTTTGGAGTTGCACTGGTAACCGTACATCTTTTCTGGAAGAAAATACCAGTATTAGAGCCAAAGTAGGCGATTTGTGCCTGAGTGCTGCTGTGTGGGAACAGTATTGGCCTGCGCATGGATAAAATATTTCATACTCAGTCATCAGCTCCGTACTGCTGAATTCCAACACTAGGTAATCGTCTAATTTGAAAAGGACCTTACGGCCCGTATGCAATAACACGATACGACAAAGTGGTGAGAATGTCGCTTGCTCGAGTTCAGTCGATTCTGTTGACGAGGCGACGTCAACGGTGAATTCACTTGTCAGAGAATTTGCTATGTGTGTCTATTTATGATCTAAACACTGATTCTGTGAAACTCAAATAATGAAATTTCTTACCATAAGTTGAATAAAATGTTACGTTAGCCTCATGAAAATGATGCAATTTCTGGCTATCTGACAGAAAAATAGAATTTAGTGCACAGAATTGCTCTACAGATCAGCCACCGATATTTTTATTTGCGAGTACGCTCTAGCTCGATGACTTACATTTCGACTCTCTCGACCTCTACACCCCAAGGGTCCGTGGCCTCGTCCAAGTTGGCCTGCATCATATGGCTGATTGCCTCTCGATCTGACAGCAGCTGTGCCAGGTCCCGCATGCCCAACACGTTGCGCAGAGTCGTAGCTGCTAGCAGCCTGGTTGATGCACTGGAAATACAAACATGAGTAAATTAAGCCAGTAGCAGCTAACTCAATACTTAATCTCGTATGAGTCCAAACATTCGAGTGTCAATTCATCTCATGGCTGTCACGTTTTAATTGAAGTATAAATAAATAAATAAATAAATGAAAATGCATTTGCACACGTAAGTACCTACATACAATTATTGTTTCTGCTGTATCAGCGTCTGTCTGTATGTTCGACTGCAGAATTGCAACTATACATCATACAATGAGTAATAAAATATGCATTTGCGCAAAATGCATTCTAATGTACCGCAGATTGCATTTGATTGTTCAGAATCCGCACTAAGCTTGTTATCTCGCCTTCTGTTTTGTTGCGGTCAAGTGCATTTTTATTGTTATTGTTATTGTGAAGAATGCAAACCGCCGGTTGCTTCTTTGATCAGTGACTTACTGCTGAATCATTTATGATCGTTCCACCAGACTTCATTGCCAGTGATTAGTTATACTCAGTGGTTCAAGAAGGTCTTATGAGCAGCTTACATTATACCGTTCACATCTGTATCATCTCCAAATTTCTCAAATTTCTTCAATAGGCTGATGATAGACTATGTTTCATACTTAATCAATAGACATACTAGGGAAAAAGGGCCAATTTAGGCCATCAAAAACTATGTCAACTGTGTTTCCACACCTACCTGTAGTCTGCTACCCTGACCACTGCGTTCAGCGGCTCCTTGATCCGATAGTAGACGACAGCATCCACAGCCACTGTGACAGAGTCTCTCGTCAGCACCTTCACAAAAAAAAATACGCGATAACACTTGATTGTTTTCCGATAAACTTGAATGTTTATTTTAGGGAAAGGAACATTGACGCAGGCTAAACTGATGCTAGTTGTTAGCGGCCCCGTGGCCACATGCCACGAAACACCGCTACTGGCATTATTCCTGTAGTTTTCATACATTTCATATGGACTCGCAGCACACGCTGAAGCCGGTGGCTGCCACAAGCCACACGCTACAAACTATAGGAATATGCCGGTGGCGCCGTTTCGTGTCTCGTGTGCAAAATGTTACTGGCGACATCAAATAAATTCGAGTGAATTGATCCAACAACCAGCATTGATTTTGTTTTCGCTAACGTATGTTTTCCCGCAATAGTGACTCTATTGCAGGAAAACATACGCATTGACTTGTAGGACTATGAGTGGGTACGTAACTAAGTATTCCTTTTTGAAAGGCAAGCACCGCATCTCGTGACATCTGTGGTGTTGCGGTTGTTCATGGGCAGAAGTGATTACTTTCCATCAGGTGACGCTATAGCTCCAAGCATCCAACTGTCTAAAAAAAATTATACTGAGAAGAAAAATTACTGCATTCACAATTACTTACGCAGTAGCCTTGAATTAAGATTAAACTAAGCAAAACTTGTACTATTAGTGGCAGAGATGCTATTCATAGTAAAATAATTTTAAGTAAATACGCAGGTAAAACGACAGATTGATTGGTATACGAGTCATGTATACCCAGACAAAAAACCAAAACAAACCTTCGTAAGTATATACAGACAGGTAGGTATTCATGATAGCCCCGACTAAGTTGGATGAGGCACGCTCCGACTGTATGACATTTGGCAAGTTCAAATGTCGTGGGAAGCGAGCAGCAAAATGACACCGCTCTCTTGGTGACTAGTTGCCTTAGATGTTATATTTCTATGAGGTAGGAGGTAGAACCAAAACAAAAGGGGTCTGGCGTGGTGGTTTGGTAGCCTGGCCTGATGGCCAGTGAGTCGATACCCACTGCTTGCCTTCCGATTGGGGATGCGGGTGGAAAATTACTGTCGCAAATTTCGGGGCCCTAAGACTACGTACAATCAACCACAACAAGAGTTATACCACTACAACAAGCAGCATATATCGAGTTAAAGACATGATAATACAGGTACCTAGCGCGAATGGTGTCCACAAGAATCATTTAAAGAATACGTTCCTGAAGTGATAGTCTTTCCATCCGAATATTTAACATCTGATTATGTTACGGCAATGCATCAATCGAGGTGTGAGGTGCAAGTTTCAAATGAGGTCAGTTCTGGTCGTTGTCTGTTATCAGGCATTAGACATCTCAAAATAAACCTACTTTCTTTCTAAATTATGATATTGCCCATACATTTACAGTAAGTAATCTGTGAAATATTACGATCGTTAACCAATTTGTCCGTCTCCGATACAACTCTGTTTTTGTGTTTACGTAATTACTTTTCTAATTCGATGCCAGATGTTTTTGTTAACTCTATCCAACTCAAATGGTTTTTGTAACATTTTTACATTCTTGATGTTTCTTGTTGTTGTTGTTCTTGGTGTTATTTATTTTGTAACAACAAGGTAAAAAGCCTATTTGTGCGGGAAATGTAGACTAGTAGAATTAATAAAATATCAGTTTATAGCAAACTCGCTGACTTTAATGAAAACTGTAAAACACTACTGCCAAATTCCAATATTATTAATAATGCTTAAGAGCATGAGTTTACACTGTAGATGTTTTTTTGAAAATAAATAATAAAATCTGTATTATCAAAGTGGGTTTTAAAATAACTGATAATGTTTTTCATTATTTTTACAAATCAACACAGCTCTAATCACAATTTTGATTCTTAGGTGAGACTTATTAATTGGAGATTGTTATTTTAAAAACCACACCGTAACAGTTTGGTGATCTGAAATAGTCATGAATGAAAATGTCTTCTATAATGTTCTTTTAATTTATTGCAATTGTAAATTAGATCACAGATCAATTGTCAGCATTGTCAAACAGTGTGATTTCATAAGAAAAAATATTGTCGCCAATATTTCCAACGGAACCCTTAAAAAGCTTGATAAACTTAATCGTAATTGTAATAGGTTCCAAAATCGACCATCGCTGTTAAACATTTGCGATATTTATGGTAATGTCAGTAGGCCGTGGCAAGACAATTGGTTTACGATTCTCGATTGTTTAACAGGCCATAAACTTGAATGATTGCCGGCGTTAATTAATCGACGCAGGCGCACTGAATGACAAACAACTGGGTTAACGAGCTTAATACCATTGCTTTTAAGTCGCGTTTGCACTGTGTGATTTCATATTTAAACGTTAGGAGAAAATGTTAAAATTGCTCTAGATATAGCTTTAGATATTTCTTTTGAGAAGCTCGAGCTTGCCCTAGATAACAGAAAAAAAAATATTTATAGCTAGTAGAAAAAAATCTGATCATAGCATCCAGCGGGTTGGTTCTGCTCCTTTTTAAGTATATCACTCGGAACAAAATCACTAAATGCTACAATATAAAGCAGGTGTCTGCAGGTGCGGCACTGCTCTATAAAACAATATAAAGCAGTAATTAACTATTAGTAACTATGCAAACTTCCACTTAATTCATTATTGTGTTTCCAGAAGATGCACTGCGTATTGTCGGTTCCAGTAAGGCACAAACATTTCTCTCCGCTCAGTTGTTTTTATTTTATCTTATTTTTTTAGGGCGGTCTTTCAGCCAGGTCTCGCGTTGTGGCCCACGGAGATTTTTTGTCGCTTACGCGAGAGCTGGATTTGCATACGTAATCTTCAACTACTCGTATCACCTATTTGTGTTTAGCTAATTGCGTTTCCAAAATGCCACAAAGTTGCTAAGAGGTACTCGTAATATCATATTGTTTCACTATAATAACTTAAGGACGTAAATTTTTCAGAGTTCCGTTGACTTTTTATTTTCAGTCAATGCTGTCACACCGCAGGGCAAAGGCCTCCCCTCTCACCTTCCACTCCTTGCGGTGAACTTATCAAACCACTAATTGATCCAGGTGGACCCTACATAAAGTGGGTCTTAATATACCACTAAATACTAAAAGGATAGGTTTACCCTTGTTTGATCGAACAACGTTTCGTCGAATTTCAGTTGGTCGAACAACGTTTGAGAAAATCATCACTTTGTATAATATCATTTGATCGAATTTTCAGTTCCTCGAATGTTTATTTGATAGAATTTTCAGTTCGTCGAATGTTTATTTGATAGAATTTTCAGTTCGTCGAATGTTTATTTGCTATAACAACGTTTGCACTAATGATCAAAAGGTAGAATGTTCATTTGATGTAATTTTCAGATGGTATAACATGCCAAGCAGCATGTAATGAGGCAAGTCGTTTTTTTGGGTTTAAAAAAAAATAATAACCACGAAGGCTTAAGGCGGGAGCTACGCTCCGCTTCGCTCCCGCCTTAAACCTTCTAACCTAATCTAACCGAGTCGGTTCCGCCCAAACTATAGTATAGGGCAGTGACGAAATTCGATAATATGAAATTAGTTCAAATGAAATTCGGTCAAACAAATAATTACATCAAATGAAAATTTACCAATTAAATATTCGGTCAAATGAATAATTCGACCAACTGAAATTCGACCAACTGAAATTCGACCAACTGAAATTCGACCAACTGAAATTCGACGAAACGTTGTTCGATCAAACAAGGGTAAACCAAAAGGATAATGGTTAAAGATGACCATAGATAAAGCTCTTGTAAGTATTTTCACATGTTTGCTCACGGCTTTATGTAGAATCGCTTCGTAACTCCAATGTGGTCGAGTCATTATACACAACCACCGACGTTTCGCTGCGGCCACGTGGCTTTCGCAGATTCCAGTGTTTACGTATTGCGTATTTTGGTACCCTGCGGCCGATGAGACCTTGCTTATTTAGTCATCTGCGGTATTTCCACCAAACGTTTTGTATTTGGATATTTTAATAAGAGCTAGTTATTTAAATAAACCAACTCCCATTGAGGCTATGAGCAAGCAGTGTTTACTTGTAGCAAACAACACCGGTAACAATGATCTGGGCAATGTTCGCTTTGATTGTATTACGAACTACATCTTCTGTATAAATACCTACTTAGATGATTTAATAAATCTCAAATCAATTGACAGATAGTAATTGATAAGTTTGGGTAATTGGTTCTGTCTCTGGGTGTTCTACTTATCTTAATGTAAAATATAATATCGAACCCTCTAACTGAAGGATGTCTGAAAAATATTGTATTTGGTTATGATCATCCTAATTATAATGTACCTATCAGGTTTGTTACTTAGATGTGAGATCCCTGGTTTGCTGTGCACTAAAACGTATCTTATCTTTTTTATTACATTAGTCTCTGTCACAGTTGGCCGCTTAGTTTTAAGTTTGGTTAGTTATGTGAAAAGTGGTCCATAAGCTATTATTTAGAAGATAAATGAATGGAATGACACACATTATTCACCTCTTGCGGGGGCACATCGAAGGAGACAGTCCTCAGGTCCACCTTCCTGTAGGTGTCTATGCAGGGCAGTACGAAGAACAGCCCGGGACCTCGCGCGCCGCCCTTGCGTACTCTGCCCAGCCGGAAGATCACGGCTCGCTCGAACTCTTGCACTACCTAGGGATATACATGTGTTAACAAATATTTGTAATGCAATGCCTTTATCTAAACGAATAACGTACATTTATTAGATCTATGTATGTATTTTTGTAATTAGTATTGCCTCCGCCCCTTTATTGTTATTAATTTAACCGCACCGCCTACTGGTATTGTATGTTTACCCTTGCGGTTAACTGGTAGATAATGCCTTGTTGGAATTAAGTCAGCCTTTTGTACCTACCGTTTATTGTTGTGCAAGAAACAATAAAAAAGAAATGTCAGGAGGTCTTCTGTGCCGTAGCTGAGGTAGAGCAGCAATGTAGAGTTTTGTTAATTTTAACATCAAAAGGTAGACCGTATTTTTTGAAGATAGGTATTTCTCAAAATAATGAAAATAACCTTAAAATCAAACCTACAGAGATGTTATGTTTAAAGGTTTAAAGCAATGCAATGAATTCTTGCAATATAACGCGATTTATAATTATCGTTGCGAAACTTTTGAATAATATACTGAAGGGTATAGGCCTTATTCCCAAAGAACTATTTAAGTTTTAGGTGACGACCAAATTAATAGACTTACTTTGACATTATTAAATGGAATAGCTACCTATTACCATAAAATAAAGCTTACATTTTAATTGAATAAAATAACGTCAAGCGAATTAGCATTGACCACTAGGTCTGGTAAAAATATGATGAAGGCTTAGTCACTAATTCATAAAAGTGAATTCAGTGCTGCGGCATTTGAGTGATATTATTTAGCTGTCACTTACTCGCTGATAGCGATGATAACACCAAAAAAGGCAGAACTTTACAGTAGTTAATGTGGCTGTAGAACTGTTTGAATTTTAACGAGTAAGGGGTTGGGTGTTTGATGAATGGCCAAAGGACGTGTGAACCACATTTCAAGCTGTTAGGCAGTACATGGTTTAATTAGTTGTTTTTAAGATAAGTAAACCAGAAAAAGACATTCGGTCTAGATATTTTAAGTGGGGATTCGAACCAGGCCGAGAATCAGGCCTGCTAGGGTCTCGGCAACCACTGAAACCCCAGCAGACCAGTAGAATCTTACCGTATATTGTTTTTCAAGTTTGCCACTTTTGATTATTTTTCTCTGTTACTTGGCATTATCAATGCTGTATCTTTGCCACTTTTGTTTGTTTTTTGGTTGCGATTTTTGAAAATATTTAACGTTATTCTTTCTTTGAAAGACTTCTGATAAACATGCGTGTGAAAGACAAAACGAAACATATTCTTACCTTAAAACATTCGAATAAAGAGAAAGGGAAGGTGATGACGACCAGCAGGAAAGACAGGAAGGTGGCGCATCTCTCTACACAGCCGGCAGAATCCGGATTGGCTGATGAGAGGAGAAAAACACTTCGTGATTATATGAACACAAACACACCATTATTTACAATCGTGGGAGTAAACGACTATTTGCAACTAAATAATTGATGAAAACTAAGCCAGTGAATTTCGTTTTTGAATAACCCTCTAGAAGTATTTTTCTTAAATTTTCTTTATGTACCTATATTTTCTTTAATTTTGTTTCAAGGACACTCCTGCATTATACATATTTCATCCGCTTTATTATATTTTATGTACTTTTTAATATTCAAAAATTACCACTGCAGACTTAAAAAGATTACAAAAAATGTGATCGTTTTGTGTGTGCAACATTTATTTCATGAAGTAAATCTTAACATACATATTAATTAAACTATATGTGTGCCAGGCCAGGCGGACTGCTAGTTTCATTAACAATTATGTTAATAAGCTTATGAATGCCATTATTATGTATGAATGCTAAATACATTTGGTTACGCGTTTTAGATAATTTTACTTACGCATCTGTATTGTGATAGCACAAGAAGTACCGGTATCGCAATCTAAAAATATTTAATGAAATAATTAGACTATTATTCTATTATTTACTAATCACAATATCATTTACTACCCGTGTTACTCACGACTAGGAACATTATCACGCCTAGTGCTAATTGCTCGGAATTCCGTAGGCATCTTTAACTGCCACACTTATGTTTATTTCAAATAACAACAGTTGTTTTTCACGCGAGGTTAAACACTTGCTAACGATAGCCGACTACGCTGACATATGGACTAACTTACTGTCAGGAGAGCTCGAATGTTTACGCGACCCAAAAAACAGCGGTGCCAACTAAAAATATCAATTACAATGCCATGATCCACAACAATACGATAGGTGATCGACGGGCGATTAGTCAAAAGGTATTTACGTATTTCGAGGTAGCACTCCACTTCGCCGGAATCCTTGTCCAGGCA
Organism: Udea ferrugalis; assembly: GCA_950022985.1. NCBI lineage: Eukaryota > Metazoa > Arthropoda > Insecta > Lepidoptera > Crambidae > Udea > Udea ferrugalis. The sequence continues at coordinate 6,558,535 of OX465521.1, forward strand.
ACCGAAATCCATGAGTGGGAGAAAGCGAGACAGATAACGCATATGGGATAGCACTTGCCCGTTCTGGGTGCGATGGCACCCGCGAAAAATTAAGTGTATTCGACGCGGAGTTTACGTTTGTACTAAGGTGTGCCACGAAAGTTCAGGTCGGTGAAAATAAATAAATAACGCACTTTCAGCCATGCCGGGCGGCCGCTCGCACTGCGATGATCCAAATTGTGCTTCCCTCTCGAGATGGGATGAGCTGAGCTTATAATTTGCTGGAGGATGTTTGGATAAACGCTTCGGTGGGCGAATATTTGTTTTATTTCCGAGGGCTTGTTTGTTTGACTGAACGCTCATTTGGCGCGTGCGTTATGCATGATCAAACAAAGGATTATTTCTTATGCACTAATGTTAAATTTACAGTAAGTATGTATTTAAATATTTTCTGTTACAGCTTGCAGGCGCTGGTTGCTTTTATCAATGATGGGGTTTGGCACTTTGCGTAGACATAATGTTAAGTGCCTACCCGATATGAACTTGGAGCAGAAATAAAGAGTTAAGGTATTAATGATACCTAACCGCCGCACTCAGAGACGTCACATAACGTCAATGGTTGATTAGCGTCAAAATTCCATTTTTGAAAAGAGACTTTATAACAAACTAAATAAAGAACTTTTCAGAATGTCAAATTTTGACTCTAATGAACCATTAACGTTAATTGACGTCTCTGAGTACGGCAGTTAATGGTTTAATTTTTAAAATTAATAGGTACCTACTTGTCTTGTCATCAAAATTATACAATATTTCTTAATAGAGTTATGAGTAGGTACTCGTAGTAGAAAACTCTGCCTTTTTACTAAGACACGTAAAAACATTTTACAAAGTGATAAGAGGGCTATCTTCTTAGGTAGGAGTTTAGTGTCGAACTTAGCTAATTGTTATTCCCAGAGCTTGAAAAGACTAACACTAAAAAATCAAAAAAGGCTTCCTTTACTCATTTGTTTCTCGACTGAAAATTAATTTATGCCATTATTCTAAAACTCCTTTGTTATCATTAGCGGCGAAATTTAAAAATACGTTTCCGTGGAAACTGTATATCGGTTAAAGCGCATCGCTGTCTTAATAAATCTCGGAAACAGGTCACACGCAATCAAAGTCGGACCGTTTAGCTCCATATCGACATCTTTGATCTGCGTCTACCGGTTTATACGCGGATATTTCGGTCCACATCAGTCTAGACCGGTGATCCTAATGTAGTTGACTACAGATTGCGCCAGTACTAACTACTGCTCATTACAGCTCATTACAGCATACAAATTTTCTTTCACCATTTGGAGTAGAAAGAGTACTGTAAAAAGCTTAGACCAATTGAAAACGTACAGCCAGCTTCAGAACTATTGGGATCGGTCAAAGTGGTCAAACATGCCTATAATATTTGGAGCAAACAAGCTCGTTACTTTAGTATTACAACAGTTTTTTTTAGGTTTGAGTGGAAAACCTACTACGCTATCTGTTATTAGGGAGTCTGTTAAAACAGAAAATTAATTTATGCCATTATTCTAAAACTCCTTTGTTATCATCATATCATCCTAAATATCATTAGCAGCGAAAATGCCTAAAATACGTTTCCGTGGAAACTGAATATCGGTTAAAGCGCATCGCTGTCTTAATAAATCTCGGAAACAGGTCACACGTAATCAAAGTCGGGCCGTTTAGCTCCATATCGACATCTTTGATCTGCGTCTACCGGTTTATACGCGGATATTTCGGTCCACATCAGTCTAGACCGGTGATCCTAATGTAGTTGACTACAGATTGCGCCAGTACTAACTACTGCTCATTACAGCCATTGTGGCAGGCACACATTTTCCCTTACCATTTGGAGTAGAAAGATTACTTACTGTAAAAAGCTTAGACCAATCGAAAATGTACAGTCGGCTTCAGAAGCGAATTAGGATCGGTCAAAGTGGTCAAATACCTATGCTTATAATATTTGGAACAAACAAGCTCGTTACTTTAGTTCCAACAAAGTATTTTATTTGTTTTAGGACAACATACGACCTGATGGAAAGTGAGTGGTTCGCCACACTCTTAATGGGCTCTTGATGCTCCAATATTTTAATTCTCAGATATGAATGGATTAAGCTAGCGATACCTACAAATGAGATATAGTGCGATACAACTGAAAAAGTTTAATATCTATGAGGCATCTGTAAAATATTTTTCAGTTCGTTGCCAAATTAGGCCTAAGTGAGTATCCGTCAGCAAAATCAAAATAACAAGGTAGTGTCGTAAGACCGTCGATGAGTGTGGGGATGCCTAGACCATTGTTTGTTTTTCACATCTTTGTGCCGGGGCTGGAAAATGATCACACGGTTTTCATCGGAACTAAAGAATAATGGTCATGTTTGCCAATTCTTTGTTCAATACAGACTCAGCGTAGTGAGCAAAAACGCTGCAGTTTCTTACCACGACGACACTAACGTTCGGAACCACTTTTTTATTGTTACCGTGTACTTGCACCCGAACACTTACTGAGACGTGGAATTCAGACTCGAAATAAGTTTAATTAATTTTATTAAATGCAGTAAGTTTATGAAGGTTTTGATTCATAAAATGACTGAAAATGCAATAGACTATTTAAAAGTTGTAGGTCAGGTTCTTTGATTATTAATCTTGTTTGAATTCGGGGTGATAAACTTGAAATTTAGTTTTTACATGTACCTACTTGACGAAAGGGAATATTTAAGGAATAGAGTATAATTCGAAGGTGTATAGGTGTATCTACGAGGAATGAAAATACTTGAAAAACAATCCCCACTTATAACCTTCACGATCCTTTCCTGTCCTTCTAAAAACAAACGACTGATATGTCGTAAAATCCTTGATCTTTTGTAATCAAATTAATCCAACTGCTATTAATTTCCATTATCCTAATGACGTGTCAGGTAACGTGACATGTATGGATGATCGTAACGGACGGTTGATAAACAAAGTTAATTTGATCTTACATGATATAATAGTGATGTGCCAACTTGAGTTACTAACTCGAGCTAACTCGAATTGGCCTCAGCTCGAGTTAACTGGAATTGACTTCCCTCTAAGTCGTGTTTAAATAATAAGGGCATCAGCTGAATATGCAAATACTTTATAAACACCATTACTTAAGTCTTTTTAAAAATCAGTTTAATTAAATTGAAACATGTAACAACGTTAACCGAATAATTTATGAGGAAGATAATTATATTCTTCATTTATTCTTCCTAAACAAAAAATAATTACTTTTTATTTAAAGCCTACGCTTTTTCAATGAATAAAAGTGGTCTCCAGACATAGTAATGCTCTTACGAACTTAAATGAACTGACGATAGCAAAACAAACTCCGGATGGCCTTCCTTTTAGATATTTTAGTTTTAATCGAATTCCAACTCGAGTTGACTCGAGTTGGAATTCGATTAAAACTATAGCGAGTTAGAGTTGTGATTATAGCGAGTTGGCACATCACTTTGATATAATCTAATGACCTGCGCTTGCGCTGGTTGACGGGATGCTGTGATCTTTAAACCGGTATGGTCGTTTGCCATTTTGCGGGTTGACCGTCCTAACCTTTGATGACTCCTGCGTAAACCCATGGACCATTTACGTAATTTCAAATTGATGTACTGTACACTGGAGAAGAAAACTGGTTAAGTTAGTAATAACAATTTATATTATTCTTAATATTCAGCTCCTAAGCAGTGAATGAAATATATTAAATGTAAATAATTCATCTTTTATTGAAGCAATATGTTATTGACGAAATATGGTTGCAATAGAGTATGCCTACATGTAATTAATTAACGCGTTTCAGATTTTCATAGTAACTACAACACTTGAGCGAGCACCACCACTTATGATCTTCTACTTTCCTCATCCAATTTCTTCCTGCCACCGTCTTCACGTCGTCAGTCCATAAGCGGATGGTCACACCACTGTCCGTTATAACCGTGGTCTCCCCTTCAGAACACGTCCCTACCACTGTACATCAGCTTTACGACAAAAGTGTCCAGTGTTGCCACTTCAGCTCGCTAATACTTTCAGCCAATTCATCATATTGCCATAAATTTAATCGATGTTATTCCTATTCAATACTAAATGGATGGCCCATCATACTTTATAAGGACAAACGGACATTAAGGTTAACACACGTTGTAGTTGGAAAATCCACATAATTATTTTGGTCCTAAAATATGTCTGTTAGATGTTTTATGGTGCCACTAGATAGTTCGGATTTTATGGTCGGTATCGCCTAGTTATTTGATCGTGTAAACGTAATATTTTGTTAAATCGTTCTTGGAAGTTATCAAACAGTATTTCATAGTGTAGGTGGTACAGAAAGAAAAGTTCAGGTGTGCCCGGAACATCTCTTTTCTGTTAAATTGTACCCTTTGCAACTAGCTCTCCGGTGTTGGAAATCGAACCTTATAACATTATTTTAAATTTCAATCGGGAAATTGTAGGCTGATTGTTGCGTTTACCATGACAACAACAATCAGTGTGCCTCCGTCCGTTTGGAATAGGGTCGAGAGCTTATGTTATGTTATAGAAATAGGCTTAGTCGTACTGTAATTAATATAATACCAATTGGATTACTACTTAGATTAAATTTTCAATATCCAGTAGTGCTTTTCACTTTAAGTACTTTAAGTATAAGTGCAGTTAAATAACATAATTGAAAGATTGAAACTAGGTACAAGAGTCATTCGTGGGTTGCCAACCATGTTAGATCCTTTTCAAACTCCTTTTGAAGTACTTCATGCTGCTGTGCAGCTTATCGTAAAAACCTCGGTAGGCCACAGGTAGACCATTTCGGTTCCAGAGTGATGTGATGGATTCAGGCAAGTGATAATAGTGGTTACGTTACAGCCTTCGCCCTACGAGTGAAGACAGCAATCAGTTAGCAACGGTACCTGTATACTTATGGTCGATCAATCGCTTTTGTTATTGTTTATGTAATATTAGAAATGGATAGAAGAGGCGTGGAGAGATTCAGTGGGCTGGTTTATCTCAATTGTTGATCTTTCTAGTACATTCAACGCTCTACAATTCAAGCTTGTAGTGGTTTTATCTTACAATCAGTGTAAAGAATTACACCAAGACCTGTAATATTATCTATTTTTAATAAATTACATAAATATATCTTTGACTAAGAGCTTAGAGGTCGTGGGTCACCTCACGACTTAATAATTGGTGTCATGTCATCGAGGACATCTCCAATATATCTGGCATTCGTCTCCCTATACAATTCCTACAACCTAACTTTGAAACTGCAGCCACGTGAAAAGTATGTTAAAATACTTCGAGGTTTTCTCAGAACTTCTTTGAGCTATCAAAGAATATTCTTGCAACTCATTAATAATCAACATGGCATTAAAAATAACAGCTATTCTAAAACACCATTCTTAAGGATTTGAAAATCGGTGCAAGCAATAAAGTTACGTAGCAACGATTATCCTTCCGTGTCGGATGGAATACCGTGATTTATTACATACTAAATACTAGTTCTAGTACTAAATCGGTGATAAAACAGAATAAGCGAATTGAGTTTGCCCTAATGCTAGCAAATCTAGCCACATAACAGGCGCGGCAGTGATCTCGCCAAGTCTAGAAAATACAGCATGGCTTTAACAAACTTTTCTTGAAGTTTGAGCTGGTTGAAGTGGCAATGGACAGAGTAACAGCGCAAAAAGCAGTATGAAATTAGGTACTGAACCAGAGGTCACGGGTTTGATCTCCACACAGTACAAACTTACGTGTCCGTTCGTAATTCGGTGTCCTTATGTATAATACTTGCATTTGCAAATAGAAGGAAATTCAGTATTTTCATTCCTTGTCTACTATCGTATGGTAAAAACTTAGCATAGGCTAGAAGGCACTGTGTGAAATGTGGATGATATAACTGACGGCGGATAGTGGAGAAACGTTCTGGAAGGAAGAACATCCTACTAATATTATAAATGCAAAAGTTCATATGCATGTGCCGTATTGCTCTTTCACGTTAAAACTTCTGGATGGATTTTATTGAAACTTTACAATAATATAGCTAATGCATCTGAACAGGACATAGGCTACAATTTATTAAGATTTATTTAATTTTTTACATAAGTAGACGCAGACGGAGACGCGGGCGGCAGCTAGTTTCAATATAAAACATAGCGTTCCCCAGGCCAGTTAAAGGAAGAAGGATTGCATGGATACAGGTTGCCTCCATCCAGATGCTGTAGAGGAGACCTTTATGTTGACGACTGTTAATATCATTTTTTTCTTGTTAATTTGAAGCTCTTAAATGTCCAGGAAATCGCAAGGCTTGGCATTCTTTTTACATGAATGGATATCATGGGATTTAGGTTGCACCACGTGTCTCGAATGCACCTACAAAGCAAATAGTGCAGATTTCATAAAGATAGGAATGCTCGGACTTTGTTTTATGTTCCAAATAAAATTCTTTAGCGCTGGACTGGAATTTTAGGAAAAAACTGCAAAGAATTCAATTAATACACGTTTGGTCCAACTGTCGAGTAAAACAGAATACTTTACTTCTTAGAAATAATATTTAGCAAAGTATCTAGAATAGAACATGAAATAATTTCGCCGTTGCGGTAAAAAAGTCATGAAATTACTCTTTTAAATTCATATTTTTCTGTCTTTAATCCCTAGATATATCTTGAATTTTATACTTATTGACATTGACAATCGTCACCCTGACCATATTTTAAGATTATTTAATGTCAACTAATTTTCGAAATTGAATATGGTTTACTCTGTAAAAATATTTTTCTAAATGTTAAATTAATTACCTTTTTTTCACTGAACGTAAACTTCTTTCTCGCTGTTGTCAGAATTATGGGTCTATATTTATTCACGGTAGGGTATTCCTCTTATTTCGGTGTCATTTTGCTGTCATCATGTCCTCGGTGTTAGGCGTTACAAAACATGAATCGTTTTATATGGCAAAATGTTGTTAAAAATAGTTCATCTGGCTTTACATTCACTACGTGACAACTGTTTTACGGTATCTTGGATTTTATTATCTTGTGACTTGTATTTCAGCAGAATACTGCAATGGAAATCATCAAGACAAGTCGCTACATGAATTAACAGACGGTTTTTAAAGATTTAAGTAGATTGGTAGACTGGAAGATTTATTTCTGGTTATTTTTTTCATGTGCGGCCAATAATGTTTATCTATTTTTTATAGTTTTTTACAGATTAGAATTCTTTTATGTTAATTATTTAACACTTCTCGTGTAATGTATTTTCCGAAATACAACGAAACTCGTAGTGTACTTTTATTCATTTGAAATATTGATGTACCAGTAGTCGATGTGACTTATATCTATGTAGTAACTAGAGCATATAAATTAAACATTATGACTTACAACCTGCTAGCGTTAGGTTGTGCATTAATTACCAAGGCGTATATCACTTTCTAAGTTATCAGCCCTTAGGCAGACACACTAGGGCTTGTATGGTCCTCGTAAATATTAGAGTTAAAAATGGTTTCTTAAACAGTTCATATCGAGGGCATGCAAAATGCACGAAAAAGGGGGCAGGCAGGCATGCAATCAGGAGCAAGCAGGCAGGCAGGCAGGCAGTCATGCAAGCAGGGGCAGGCAAGCAGGCATGCAAGCGAGGGCAGGCAGACATGCAAGTAGGGGCAGGCAGTCATGCAAGCAGGGGCAGGCAGACATGCAAGTAGGGGCAGGCAGCCATGCAAGAAGGGGCAGGTAGTCATGCAAGCAGGGGCATGCAATAAGGTGTTTAAGGAGCCACGTAGCGAAGTGATTTCAGGGTTCAGATTATTTTATAACAACAAAACCATACGAAGTCAAAGCGTAAAAAAGTTCAAATCAAGTGTCTCATAATGTCAAAAAGCCAGAAGACGAAGTTGGGTCACTTCGTAAAGGTTAACAAATACAGCCCTTGGTTTTGCAAGTTTGATGATTGATTTATAAGGTCCAGGTTTAGGTTGATCATTAAGTTTATGTATGAGGCTAATGGTGGCCACGTCTTATTGCCATGTCTTTTGTGACAGACACTGATTGAAGACTAGTCCTCAGATAGGGTTAGAGACTGTTCAGGTTTAAGATTATTTTATTTCCTCAAAAAGAATTATTACAAAATTCACTTACAGAGAAAACATAAGTATAAAACAATAATAAATTAAAAACATAGCAAGCGCACTACTGTTGCTATTTGCTAGCAGATGTAGAAGCTTTATTTCAAATGTTTAATGATGGAATAAAAACGGATTCAGAAGTAAATAAGTGTCATATTAAGGACATGTGCTGTCTACTCATGTTCTGCAATATGTCCCGGACTTGCTAAGTTGAACTGATAACTGGTGGAAAATTTACCGTTCAAACTAAATACTTTTAAAGAAGAAAAGTCATATTTTCGTATGAAGCACTGATTCAAATTCATACAGTGAACTGTGACCTTATGAATTAGCTGTGACGGTAACTAGCGTACTTGTTTCTATAAATACATGAAGCTGGGTGTGATTAGGTTTAACGCAAGTAAATATTTTTGAATACCCTGTATAGAGCCACGCCTAGCCGCCCGCACCTTATCAACCTGTTCGCTAGATTTTCAAGAACCTACTTTTTCGATAAGCTATTAAACGGTATTTCTTTCTATTATATGTACAGTCAGAGTCAAAATTATTAAAGTAATTAATACCTTGTCACGCTTATTTGAAACCACTTTTATCATTCAAATTTGTAGGACAACGTACTACTACCCCCACGATTGGGCGTATACCACGTAAAGCTCACGACTATTTTCCCAATCGTGATAGACAGAGGCAGACTGATGATTGCCGTCATGGTGAACGGGACATTCCGAAGCCCACATTTCGCCGAGGGGATTTGAACCCAAAGTTAATGTGACATAGTTCGAACGTGTTAACATATTTATGCCGTCAACTGTAAACATAACGGTTGGAGGTTCCTATAACACCGATTCTAACAATGCAATGATAAGTGACGAAATCCAAGCTCAGCGCAACAGGTTGTTACTTGGCGGAAGCTGCAGACTCATAATATACTTGTGTCTATCACTTTCTAAGCTAATAGCCCTTAAGACCTAGGTTTCGCAAGAATACCTATCTAGATAAGTGATTTATATCGGCATGCGCACCGGCTCTGCGCAACATCGTTGATCTAGCTGATTTAGGTTTGTTATGTTTTGTTAGAATCGACGTATTTGTGGTTTTGGTCCATTGACTGCTGTGATTTGATCTATTTATAAAGCGTTTGCGTTCGGCGTAACCTGTGTTTTTGTGTTAATTAAAATCCATCTTCCTAATTATTTCGAAAAAGCCGTTGCCATTTACCATATATTTTTTGTCTTTTTTAGCTTTTAAAACTATTACTTAATAACTTTTCTATTAGGAAACACAGCTTGTCAGTTATACTATATGTAAATTTTAATTTACTTTCTGCAAATAAATTAAAAAAGTTCCACAGATATTAACCTAAAATCAGTTATTTTGAGATCAGTGCTGTATTTTTTTGTTAGTTTCACTTTCAGTAGTCATTTGTGTTTTTAAACCATGAATGTGGGATACACTGATAATATTACAATACACATAACCGTATTTTTATGGTATAAAAACAAATCTTGATTTTTATGTTTTATGAAAAGACGGATCTAGGATGAGAATGAAAAGATGAGTAAGATTGTGAACGACGTCGCGTCGTCCGAAATAAGTTGACAAGTGTGAATTCGTGTTTATCTGAAAGGATATTATTTAGATAGCTCGGTATGTTTACTAAAATAACACAGTTCTCTTTGAACAAGTCTAAGTTTATCTGAAAAAATTAAGTAAAAAAAATATTTTTCTCTTATTGAAAATGAGGCCACTCTAAGTCTAGACGGCATTTTGACATTTTTCACACCTGCACGAGTTAGTTATGATACTACGAGTATGATTCAAAGTACTTCACTTTGCTATTCTTGGTTACAACCATTACTATAGATTACCAAATCACAATAGCGAACAGCAGGAAACATTGTTTCTTACACATGAAACTGCAGTTTAACGATGGCAATCGGATAAGATAATTGGTTTGAGAATTGTTTATATAAATAAATAACTCCAACATATGGACGACTCTCCAGTCTCCACGTTTTAAATCATGATAAAAATGCACTAAATTTCACTTAATATTTGAAGAAGTCGCACAAAAATGACACTGATATCAAGATTATTGCTTTGGAGCAGTTTTTGTATTCAAAGTAAGCATTTTAAAAGTGATAATAGCAGTGACACCTAATTCAGTAGTAACATTGAGTCCCAAGCGGCATGCACTTGAGTGCATTAGGTGCAGGTGCATTCTATGGTGGGGTCCCCCTTTATAAGCCACAGTCGCCGACACAGATAGTCCGAAGTGCCACCCTGACAGTGTGTCTAGACTAACATGCGGGTGAGTTACGCAATCAAACCTTAGATTGTTAGTATCGTAACTGATAATATCACCAAAACCTTATTGAAATATTCGGGCAAGAGGGAAAAGTACAAGAAAATTTTGCAATGTTATGTTAAAGCATTTTAAGAACAAATAGTTTTACACAGGCGTTTTAATTTTTTTTTTCGTAATTATTAAATAACATTGTCCTAGGACACGAAGAAAATAATTTGTTTGATCTGTGCTAGATTTTGGTGTATACTGTTAAAGTATGTTTTAGGCATTAACTAATTTATTTTAATTATTAGAGAGCTTTGTATCTAGACAAATCTACCATAGGTTTGAGATGCTACTAACCAACTTTATGTACGTTTTTTATCTTTATTGAAATTAGTTAACGACATTATTAACACTCATTGGTGAATTAGTTCAAAACTTTTTTTTGCGCAATGCTTGTTTACATTGTTGATGTGCCAGCAAAAATCTTTTTTTTTATTTATTCTTTATTGCACAAAAGTAAGGTCCAAATGGCAGATTTAATGCCTAGAAGCATCCTCTACCAGTCAACCACACAGTCAGACAGAGAAATTAAGGCGGTGCACGGGAGCAAAAGTAAGATTAAGTCTGGTTTTTATTTTATAGTTGATTGAATAAATTCCATTGGTTATAGATTGTAATGGTCTTAGCGTGCGTGAGCGCCGCGCTGGGCGCGCCTCAACACTTCCCATACGGGCACGCGCCGCTCCTGCACGCGGCGCCGCTGCTGCACGCACCTTTGGTCCACGCGCCGGTCGCAGTGGAGCCCGTGGTGAGTTATATAGATTGGTTGGTCAGCAGTCTCTCACGTAGTCTGACTGAAGATCATACCTGTCTTTCTTAAGTGTTAGTACTTAGTGCGTGAGCTCAGCCCTGGGCGAATGCACGTAGTGCTGGTAGATGGTATTGGTGTTAAGCGTGCGTGCCTCAACACTTCCCATACGGGCACGCGCCGCTCCTGCACGCGGCGCCGCTGCTGCACGCGCCTTTGGTCCACGCGCCGGTCGCAGTGGAGCCTGTAGTGAGTACAACATTTTACCGTTTTTTACCATACTATTGATTGGGACGGTGTTCAGGAGTCTCTTAAGTAGTCTGAAGATCATATCTTTCTTAAGAGTGCTAGGTGCGTGAGCCCAGCCTTGGGAGAGAATTAAAACGTCCCAGAAGTATATGCACGTGGTGTCGGTGCTGCAGACGCTTTTAGCCCACGCGCTAGTCTTAGTGGAGTCCATGGTAAGTACCTATATTGTTGATTGGTAGTCCGGAGTCTCTCACGTAGTCTGAGTCCAGCGCCGGGCATGCCTAACTCATGTGATCAAAATCAAAGTGTCAAAGAGGTATCAACAGTTTGTTAAAAGCAAAATTGTAATGTAACAATGATAGTAGAGTCGTTAGTTGTTTAGTTGAAGCGTCACTAAAATAGAAAACAGTGAAACACTATTTTATATCTTGATCGTGATATGAGTTTTCTTGTCTTGAATACTTTTTTTATACACATATCTACATATCATTTTGATGGTGATTGTGAACATCTCTTGTCCAGCGCTGAGCGCGCCTCTATACGTTCCATATGAGCAGTAGCTTTTGTTTTGGATCGTATCTTTCTATACGAGTAGCTGTAATTTTTTGCTGTGATAAAATATAGAATTTTAATATTTTTCTCTTTCAGCTTATTTTAAACATCCAGTAAAAAATTCATAAGTGAATATCATTACTATGCCATTTATGCCTAACACTTAACAATTTATTTGCAGTCATACCCAAAGTACGCGTTTAACTACGGCGTAAAAGACCCACACACTGGTGACATAAAATCACAGCAAGAAGAGAGAGATGGTGACGTCGTCAAAGGTAAAAAAACTTATCAGAATTACCTTATTTAAAATGTATAATACAGAGACATTGATATTTATGTATGTCAGTACTGATGTGAAGTCGAAAATTGACCCCTGCCGTACGTACCTATGACCGTGTGTCAATAAGATAGTATGATTATTTACTAGAGCGTAAAGAGACAGATACACGTAACACAGTGTCGTCTAGAACTGTCAATGCTTTGCTCAGGTGATCGAAGTTCTGCTTTCAGGTGCCACTTTTTTAGCACAAGTAATCTATCTACGTTCTTTTTATTATAATATCATTGTACAGAGATGCTTATTTGATCCTTCATTTCGTAAACACCCTTAAGTGTTTATCAATAACTTTAGTATGATTTGCTATCACGTGATCTTATTTACGCCTAGTTCAAACAACTGATATTATCTCACATTTGGTCTAACTTTGGACGATATTTTCAAGATAAGATGGCACTGTTAGTCTAAGCGATATGTATTCGTGATAAGGTAAACGCTGGTGTACCCGCCACTGTCCCAGTACGCGCCACATTTTATAAAAACTCAATTTTTAGCTACTTTACTGACATTCAAAGGTTATCTTCTTGTGGATTTACATTCTCGGTCATATTTGAAACAGTAAAAATAACACTTCAAGGTTAAATAGGCTATACTATCGAAGGAATCAGCCTTCAAAGTATGCAAACCAAATATTTCCCAACTTTTGACAATTCAGTGAGTTAACTTGGGACTTACCAGCTGATGATGTTTATCAAGTCTAGCAGTTTTGGTGAGCAGTACAGTAAAGGAAATGTATTCTGTAAAAGTTAAGACTATTTCCTATCCATATAAACTATCACATCAAACCTTTTTTTCATTATTGTTAGGTTTTTTGCGTGTGGCGTGTATTGGGTCTTTTGATCTCATGTTTGGCCCAGTACCCGCCACAATTTCAGGCTATTTTGGCGGTAATTGGGACACTTTCGAATTAGTTGTATCTAAATCCGCCACTTTGTTTTTATGGAAGAAATGTTGAAAATGCTTAGCATTTTGGTAAAAACAAAAAAGTAGGTATCAAGTTTGTATAGTTACTCAAATTTACATCAATTTTGGCATATTTTGTTCGAACGTGGGACTCGGTCGAACTCGACGCACGAAGTCTAAGCTCCGACATACTCGCGTCCATAACGAAATCCAAGAGTGCTCTCAACTCGAATTGCTTTGTCTGGCTGGACAATTGCGTTACAGCGGGCGAGATAGTAGGTACCGGATTTGTAGAAGCTATCCATGCGGTTGGATCCAGGTCCTCCATGTATAGCCTGGTCGTCAGAACAACTTGCAGAAACTTGTGACCACCAATCTTAACCTCATGGCTGAGTGTCGTTCTCTGGCACTGCAGACTACCGATGATGCTATAAACCGCCTACTGCTCAATAGACGTATCTGGAAGCCCTTGCGACACGACATCCGCGTCTTCAATACGGTTTGTATTATGAGATCCGGCCAACTATACACCTCGGTCGCCAAATCTGTTACTACGGCTAGTACTGCCGAAGATCCCGGCAAAATAATCCAGCACACTGAACTAAACTAAAGATAGGTATCCCGGTCGTCAGCTACTACGAGATCAGGATGAGTGTCAAACAGAGATGAGAAATAATTTTGGAACTTGGCGTTTAATAGCTTATGTTCAGCTAAAAAAGACCTATCTAATGATGTAAAACATTATGCTATCAGAGGATTTGCATTCTTCTTTCTCACATGTATTGTTTTGAGTGAGATACGAGTATAATCGTATTCTTTAAACCTGAAGATCAAGACCGCGTGCTCTGGATTAGTGTCTGATAACTGGCATTTAACTGCCAAAAACCAATTAATGGTTAATGGTTATCTGCCAACTTCATCGAATTGTATGAGTACAATACACGCGCACACTATCCAAACAGCAGTAGGTAAAAAGCTGACAAACATGAAACTTTCCAAAAGTAAAGCCGCTAATCGATCCACTCGTCGTTAATCGATCCAATCGCATTCACTAATTTATCGCTGACAAAGGATATTTCAGCTCAATATTCTATAGACTGTATAGCCTCAAGCAGGTATTCGGCTAAACATCCCAGATATAAGAGCTGTACTCCATAAATGTATGTACTTGAGCTTGATACAAGTTTAGTAATTCATCGCCATCCAGCGATGATCGTCAGCCGCATGATTTAAATTTCCAAAGCAGCCGGTGGTAAACGGCCTGCATCCACCGAAATCTGCTGCTTTTGGTTATCCGTTTACCTTGTCACAACATGCGTTTGCCTTCAAATGGCCCTAACGAGCTACAATTCTTCGCGCTATGTGCCTTGCCCACTGCCACCACAACCTGCTGACTTGCAGGGCCACATCGGCGTCCTTACTTTTTCTACAGATTGCCTTTTTCCTGATTCGATCACTTGGCAAAATAGCTTTTGCCATTAAGTAGACTCACCTCGCTGTGCGGACTAGAGATGAATCTGAATGAGACCAAGGAAATGACCAACGGCTCCGATTCCACTTTCAACGTCAAAGTGGAAAATTTTGACATAGAAAGGGTGGAAAGATATGTGTATCTAGGTCAAGAGAATGGTTCTCGTTACCCATCACCAGATAGGTAAAGAAAATTAGGCTAACGCAATCACCAGAGTCACCAGACGCATACGATCAGCGCATGGGCCGCCTATTTACAAAGAGACTATGTGTTCAAAATGAAATAACTCAGGAACAAAAACCTCACATACACGACCAATGCATTCTGCCGGTGCTCACTTACGGAGCGGAGACCTAGGGTTTTACCAAGAAGATCCTCAACAAACGCCTATAACTATCAGGGTCGCCCAGAGAGCAATTTGAGAGAAAGATGGTAGGTGTTAGGCTTCAGGGCCGTAAAAGAAACGAGTGGCTCAGAGAACAAAGTAAAGTCACAGACGTCATCGTAAAATATCAATGGGCGGGCCACGTTGCGACTCATGGTGCAAGGCACTGGTTGAGTGGAGAGAAAACCGTAGAGAGGAGACCGTGGGAGTAAGACGACCGTGAGTGAGACCATAAACGCGTTGGCACGACGACATCAAGAAAACCCGCGGAGTGAATTGGATAGAGACAGCACAGGACCGGAAAAAATGGCATAGGCTGTAGGTGGCCTACACCTCGTAGGGTCGAGAAAAGAGAGAAGAAGTAAGAAGGCATTTGAAAACAAAGTTTAAATTAAAAAGGACGGACTGGTCTCATCTGCTGGTAGTTGAGCAAGAACACAAAAGCAGCAATATCACATAAATTAGCGAACCCTAGCCAAATGACTTCAATGTTGAACCTTAAGCTCTCGAATTAAAGTTCAAATTGGCATACATGTGGCGGCTTCTGGGACGATTAAACGGTTATTGGGACAAAAGTGGCGCATATTGGGACATACTGCCATTTTTTGCTTTGGACCGTTTTGCTATTTTATGCAGCTGCGTAGCTTTTAATTGTTTAGTCACCAAGCAAAACAACTAAATTATCTACCTCCTGACGTAAAAATATGTATTTTCAGTCTAGTGGATTCTGCACAGCAGCATTGCAAAGTCAGGAAAGTGCAAAAAGTGGCGGGTACTGGGACGTTTGCCTTAACCTGTGTCTGAGTGTTATTATCACTGGACACTGGATATTATTCAACAGAGCACCATCTAGCCCCAAACTAAACAACTAAGAGCCTGTTCCCACTTATCCGATCAGTCTTTTTTCTCGGTCAGTTTAAATAAACGGATCTGCCAGTAGCAGTATACAATTTGTATGGAGCTGTTCACATTATGACTGATCCGGCAAAAAAGACTGATCCGAGTTATTTGACGGACGTTTTGCCACTGCAACAATCAGTTACAACGGCAAAACAGACTGATCGGATATAATGTAAACGGTTACCTATCATAAGACCGAATTTTCTTTTCCCGAATTTCATTTTCCCGAAAACGTTTCGCTTTTTTTCGTTCGGCATTTTTTCATTTTCCCGAAATCACGTTTGCCACTGTATCAGTTGACCAATTATCAACTAGATTTTTTTCGTTTGCCAGACGTTTTATTAGGCCACAGAACGTTTTACCGAAGTGATGATTGGCCGAAATGACACTTGTCCGAAGTATTGTTTTACAGAACA
Organism: Udea ferrugalis; assembly: GCA_950022985.1. Taxonomy (NCBI): domain Eukaryota; kingdom Metazoa; phylum Arthropoda; class Insecta; order Lepidoptera; family Crambidae; genus Udea; species Udea ferrugalis. The sequence continues at coordinate 6,574,995 of OX465521.1, forward strand.
ATCATTATATCACTGTTTTGATTGCCATATTTTTAGTTCACCAAACGATCATAAAAACGTTACAGGTTAAGCAGACAAGGAAGTTTTGGATTTAAAATAAAATAAGAAATTGACAGCATGTAGGTATGCAGGCAAACAGCATGCAAGTTTAAGGAAAACACAAGAATTCTGTCACGCACACTGTCAATAACACTCTTGGGGTAGGGCAAAACAAGTACCACGTGGTGTAGGGGTTGACTGAGTCGGATTCGCCCTGAAGTTGAAATTACTGAAAATGGACGTTAACGAGACGTTGAACGTTATCGTACAGTAGTTGTGGTCTAGTAATATTCGGTAAAATAAGATTTAGGCAAAGTGATCATATGCCAAATAAGTCATCTGGGAAATGAAAAAAATTGAACAAAGACTTCGGGCAATAGTAAAAAGTTTGTTGAGAAATTCGGTTTAACTTACTTCGGTAAAACGACACTTGTGTCAAAAGAGACTTCGACGGGTTAAAAATATGTCAAACAATACATCTGGCAAATGAAATGTTGGTCAATAGTTTTCAGTCAAATGAAATTCGGACTAGTAAACTTCGGACAAGTGACGGGTTCCCAATGTAAACACCCACGTCCGGCGTCCGGTTTTAGGGCAAAAAGACTGATCGGAAAAGTGGGAACAGGCCCTAAATGGTTGTGATATGGGATACTAGACAACGGATAAACATACCTAAATACTATTTTTTTTACAAATACATACTTAATATAGATAGTAAACACCCAAGCCAGTACAAACAGACATGTTCATGCACACATATGTTTGTACTTTGCGGGGATCGAACCCGCGACCACTGATGTTATAGCCCACTTCTGAATCATCACACCAATCGTATGGTCCAAGCTTTACTTAGTTTCGGATCATGTGATCTTGGTCTCCCTAATATTTGTTTATTCAATTGCATTCGAAAAAAAATATCTTTCTGAGTTGGCTGTTCATTACTCTCTAGCGACAAACCCTCCAAAATTGTTTTGTAATTGAATCTATCTCTGTTTAGGAAGCTACTCCCTAGTGGAACCCGACGGTTCGACGCGTACCGTCCAGTACTCCGCCGACGACCACAACGGCTTCAATGCTGTGGTCCACAAGTCAGGCCATGCTGTGCACCCGGTAAGTCAGAAGCAAAACATAACATAAACAAACCCTCACGCCCATATCCCTAATGGGTTGGTCAGAGGCACACTGATTGTAGCCGTCATGGTAACAAAAAAAGGTAACATTTCCCTCGGCGAAATGTTGTTAACATTTGAACCCAAAACGTGATAAGGGGTGAGTCTACCGCCGTTATCCGGGTTGCTTGTGTTTTAATTCGGTGTTTTCCATCACCGGAGAGTTAGCTGCAAATTGTACAATCTATCTGGTAATAATTCTAAGTAATTCAATAAGTAAGCTTTTTAAGTTAGGTTTTTGTCTTACTGTTTAGTTTTGTTAAGGTTATGCATACCTGTAATTCGCTGATGTATAAGAACTAAGAACAATGTATGTTCATGCAACTATTTTAAGCATCTTCCTGTTGGTGTGCTTAAATAAATAAATAATAAATTATAAGAAGCAACAAGATTCTAATGCTTTATCATTTTCAAGCAACGCTGTACTCGTTCTGACTGTGAAAATAACCTCTGCACTTTGAACCCAGTTTTGTTAACTGTAGAGTTGAATTTGCTGATTGAAGTGACAGTGGACGGGGCATATAAGTAGCGCATAGAATTATTGCATGTTAATGCCGAAAGGTTCTGGATTAAAGGCCATTTGAGAGAAAAAGTACGGTGCTTTACGTACCCTCTGAAGATCGGAGATTTACGAAATTAAATTACAAAATTTTGGTGACCCGTCTCATTACTCGAGTTAGTTAATTACTCGCCCTAACGTGGATAGCTTAACTTTGGCTATCGTTTCCAAACCAACTTCTACGTGTACGGCCATCCCCTTTCGTGAACGTAATGGAACTAAGTCCATTACTTCTCATATAACTCAAGCACAGTAAAGACTCAAGGTCGCTGGTCTGTGATCAAAATAGATACATTAGTTAGACGAACATTTTGCAAAATTTATAATCCCCGGATTGTTTCCATCGAGTGACTTGTTAAACATTACACAAACTCGATTTCTCTGCAGTTGCACCTGCGTTTGCGCAACGGACTAATGGCGCGTAGGCTTATAAGGAAACAGCCAGTCCATGGATCTTGGCCAACATATTTTACCGAATTTCTCAGATAGACCTCGAAAAGTTCCAAGAAAAATCCATGATCGTCTCGACATCACTGTACTTTGTACTCTTTTGGAACATTCTTCGAATTGCATTTAGGACGCCAGTGTACTTAACTACTTACTTTGTCTCTAACCAAGTTTGTAGTGGAATCTTTAACATTAGGCGCTTTATAAGAACTCCTATCTACGGCTTTTTTATGACGAAGACGTTCAGAGATATTTGGTAATGTACGTTGTTGGTCAAAAATAATTATTCAATTATTATAATCAAGGCATGCGTTTTAAGCAGACATGCGCATGATTATTGCATCGTTTAAATCTCTGTTTTTTTAATGGTAAGATTGTTAAAGTTGCAGTTGCCATCAGATACATTGAAGCAGACAAAGTGACCAAATACTTATGATTACTTTCACAGCCAAAAAGATCAATACACCCACTCAGGTGTATCAGATATTAATGGTAACTCTACCATAAATATCTTACTGGCGACTGTACAAACGATGGAACTTGTCGGCCACATACTGAATTTGACCTTTTGATGTGTTCACATCAATTTTTCATAAAACCATAGCAAAATGTGTCTAATGTCAGCGATATAAGGTGCCCCTGTAAAGGTTGATATGAACGCCTCTGTAGGTGAGAGTTTAACGAATTTAACCGTGTCGATTCTCTTTGCGATGTAGAACCTGATGGATATGATAATGATAAGTGATTTTCCATTACAGGTAGCTGTAGCTCCTGTCGCCCACTACGCAGCTCCAGCGCTCGCAGTCTCGCCTTATCTTCACTAAACCACCTTTTAACGTTAAGCATAGCACATAGCTCAACACGTCGTAGATTTTAATATATATTCTAAAAATGATTAAGAACCGTAGCCGGTGAGGTACTGGTTTTTGCGAGATTGAGAAATAGTACCTTGTTGAAGTTAACCTTTTAACTTCTCAATATTTTATGTGACGATGCTCAGTCAGGATCTTGCAAAGCCAGTGCACTAGAGCCGGTTCACAAGCTTACTAAGTTGGTACAAACAGGGTTAGGCTACTAAATTAAGACGTAACCGTTTGTATAAACGATTTGTATTTCGCTAAAATGTTTAAGCTAAGTACATCATACACTGTAAAACCAAAATGAATGAAAAGTATTGTTTTCCTATTTGTCATGCGTGTTTTTATAATACAAATCGTTTCAACGTCACGCGTCCAAAAACAATGTGGAATATGTTTTTGATTGAATTTGAAATATTTTCAAGTAAATAGAGATAAGATAAGATAAGAATTTGTAAGAATCATAGTAGAATCGTGTGGATATTTTGTTCACACGCTAACGTGTGTTCATCTTGCCATTTAATAGCATCTGAAGTACAATATTTACCTATGTATTACTTGACATAAATTATGTTACCATAATATTTTCATTTAATTGTAAGGGGTTTTTATTTAGAGCGCGTTGTGTACCATTTATGATAGTTATTTGTTTATTTATAACAAGTGATATTTCTGCTTTATGACGAAATTTCGGCTTTTTTCTGTTGTAATGATCTCAATTGATTTTCCAACCTTCGCCATTTTTAATGGATAAAAAACTTATTAGATATTTAAATTGTAGTATTTTGTATATGTCGTGTTTGATTAAATGAAACTACTGCGTATTTGGTTTATTCATTGGTGATTAAAGGTTCCTTATACAAAAAACGTAGGCTGGAAGTAGGTATGTGATGAAAAATTGTAGTAATTTAGAATACGACTGTCGGCGGTCTAATAGAAAACATGATATATGCGACAAGTTCGGGGTCAAGATACAACTGACTAACACATAAACTAGATTAGTAATGGTTTTTCTCACGTCAGTATTATTTTAATGAGGTATTTATATGAATATCCACCGATTGGGTGCCCCAAAACGAAAAGAGGCCTCGCGGCAGACCTAGAAGGCGATGGCGGGAAGAGCTAGACACCTACCTAGAAAACTGGTCAACCATAGCTCTGGACCGCACAAAGAGGAGAAGTGGTGGGGAGGCCTTTGCCCAGCAGTGGGACACTACTTTAGGCTAATAATAATAATATTTTTATATGTAGCGTATCTTAGCGGCAAATACAACAGCATTGATATCAGAACATACTTTGATAGTCTCCTAACTGACAGAAAAAGTTAATATTGTTTCAAAAATGTGTAATTATGTGTTACGTAGAGGCTTAGGGGTTGTTTCAATAATAATAAATAAATATCCCTGGACATTATTCCACACAGAATAATATTATTAATATAAGGAGAGACGAGGATTAATCATAGTAAATTTACCTTTTTCTTGTTTTTTTTAACAAGCTGTGGAGAATGAACGTCTACTAAGATTGTATTGAACAATTAATACAAGCTCAAATATAACCGGTAACAGCCATCAATGCATACCTAAAAAAAAAAAATCTCTTGATTAATACGTTCGATTATAATGACTCAATGTATTTTCAATAAAAATGTCCATATTAATAGGTATTTATCATACATTCCGTATTGGGATGTAAATATAATGTCTGCAGAGCAGACGCCGTTATAAGATAATTCATCTTGAAACTGGTTATTACTTATTCCTACAAAATGACAAACCGATGATGTCAATAATCGATAGAAAGAAAGCAATGCTTGTCTTAACAAACATGTGTTAAAGGATACTTAGTAGAACATGAAACAGACGCACTTCTGCCCAAAAGGCTTTGATTATTAGGGCAAGGGCTTTAATCGTTGGATAGGAATACAGCCCACTTATGCGAAGCCAAGTACCCATGAAAGACATACATGACACAAACAGCCTTTTAAAGTCCCACTTCTGGGCACAGGCCTCACCTCAACTATGAGGTGAAACTAGCCATACTCCAACACGCGGGTTCAGGGCGGATTGTGGGAGATGAGAGACATAAACCTGTACTAATTGACCAACGTGCTTAAAGTAAATGACACCAATAGGGCATTTACAATAACTTACATGTGTCAAACAAATTTATCTTTCTTTCTTTCTTTCTATTTACAAAAAAATATAATACTGTTGTCCTACATAAGACTATAAAGTATTGTTGAGTCAGAATTTCCCTATTAAAGCTTAATTTCACCAATCTCGATGACCCTCGATGGATCAGTGCATGCGGGCAATGTCCGACTGTCATGTCATTTCAAAAAACAGCAAAGTTTCCGCAAAGCCTAACATAGTATAAAAGAAGGCCAAAGCTACGATAGCGGCGTCGTATAAAGTCGCGATAATATTCAAATAAGCTATTAGCTGTATAAATAGCGGTTTAGTACGCGCGCTGTGATCCTCCGTGGGCGACGGCGGCAAAGTCGTAAACACCAAATTAAGCAATTTACGGTATCACGCCTTCAGCAAAAGTGCACTTTTACTGCCCGCATGCACCCATCCATCGAGCATGACAAATGAACGTATTTAGATATTTATGATGTTGTTGCGGTTAAAGAACCTGTAAAACAGACGGTTAAAGTGCTTGAAGAATTTATTGCAGTTGTTTTTTGCTTCACTCTTCAAAACAGTTAATGAAATCCCCCTTTCAAGGTTTTCCCAAATGAGCATGGATTTTTTTTAGTCATACCTACGTGTAAGTTAAGTAAGTTAAGTGTCCGAAGGATGCGGCAAATTCATCAAGTGGTTATTCAAAAAATACTTAAATTTTCTTAAGAAATGGAAAATATACTTTATCCTGAAATAGATGGTTATTTGCGAGTGACAAAAATACAACTGAAAGGTAAGTTTTGAAGAGAAAATAAAATTGAACATTAAAAACTCTACGAAAAATCAACACAATACATGAAGAAAGACAATAATACATTTCTTTTACAACAGAAAATTCGTTTTCAATATGAAAAAAGGAGAACATTATGCCAGATTATTAGTTACAGATTTTCTTAAAAATATGTACTTTTGTGTTTTATTGGCATTGTTTTAAAAGAGTGGTACGTTTCTTTGGTTGGTTAAATATCTGTGGATAACAGAACCTGCTACCGTTCGTCACCATAAACCAGCTAGCTTTTGTCAGGTCGTAAAAGGACATTCCTTATCCTGCCATGCCTAATGGCATGACATCAGTGTAAAACGGATATGGGCGAAATTGCCCTCACCCACAACGATATGACATGTCGTAGGGTTGTCGCTTGGGGAAAATTGTTATTCATAGCGAAAGTACAAAACAAACAAAAAAAACTTTTTTCGAATAGTCTGTTATTTAAAGAACTTTCAAATCTTCAAACTTACGTGCTTTTTTGTCACCTGATAAGCTAGGGGGAGAGCTAAGTATTTTTTTATGCGGGATGACGTAATCGCCGAACCAACCCCACTAGGTAACGGGTAGGTCTGATTGGCGGTTAAGGGTTAGGGACGGTCAGCAGGTTAAAGTAGCAGTAAGTGAGTGGAGAACACAGTGTGAAAATCTGACGGCCGGACCTCTAAGAATTTCTATGAATGGAGGAACGCAGCAAATGAAGCAAATCCTGCGTGAGGTGACTATCAGCAAGGGAAATCAGATGACCTGATAGATGTCTCAGGTGGTCATTTTCGTGAATGCGAGAGCGGCCTGCTCTGGCCAGCTGTGGTCGTAGTGTACAGTTATGGTTTTAACACCAACAGGCTGACTTGATAGCTCAATTGGTACATAGAAATCCTGCCTAGTAAGCCGGGAGTTGCTACGAGTATATGATAAATCATGATAATATGATAGGGCTTTTTTAACACACTTTATTTTAACCATTTTGAAACTTGTTTAAATTGTGCCCGTGTGATAAAAAACTCGATAAAAAAATGATAAAACTACTCGTAAATTCGGCGCTCGTAAATATTTTTCAAAAGTGGGTCCTCGTTGGGCTCGAATCAAAGCTCATAACCATTTTTATTATTGCACAGCCCTAATGATTTTACGTGTGTGTTGTTTTTGCCGGCTAAAGGCGACTAAAAAGCGAGCACTGTTTAGGAGTCAACGCATTGTAGAGACACAGTGATCCTTACAACACTTCCGTGCTTGGTGGAAAGGATTGTGCTTTCGGTTCAGTTGATAATGCATTCTTTAATAAAGGTAAGTTTACCTGAATAATTAAATGAGATTCCATTTCATAAAATTAAGCTTTTGAATACTAACATTAAAGGCAAGGGATGATGATCAGTTTTTTCGTAATTAATGAAAGAATCTAAAACGGAAAAAAAGAAAAGTTTACAAGCAAACAATTTGAAAATTGTATGTTTAAGTTTTCGATTTTTGCATTAATTCATTTAAAAGAAAATAAACTGCTTAACACTCTTTAAAATTATGGATCATTCGTAATTTTTGAGTGTTTAAAAATTAAAAATAATTTCGGGGAAACTTGTTAAACTTGTATGTCTGATAAATAAATAGTTGTATTCTTGAGGGTAGTCATTTTGCATGCCAAATTTATAAATTTTAACTATGTCATTAAATCGGTCTTCCAATCAAATGTATGTGATGATGACATCTTATGTTGCCAATTTCCTCTAGGTGTTTCTTCTAGTGTTTCCCCTCGTCAGCGAGGCGCGAGTGGTCTCCTCCCCCAGGCAAGCCAGGCTCACCTTGATGGACACACCGCCCAGTTATTACTACACCAATATAGAAGGTAAGGTGCTCGCTGTTTTTTTAAGTTTATGTTTTTGATGCTCTTCAAATAAATGATATCGAATAACTACCTAGTTGATTCTAAAATTTGGTTGACGAATGCGATTGATTGATGATGATGTTTTAATAAACTAAAAATTTTACAGACATGATTATAAAATTCTGTAGAAATAGCGAAGAAGTATACTATCGCCAGATGTGGTGCCTTTCACGACCACCTTAAACACCACGAAAATTTGACATGTCGTTCTATATATCATTATAGGTACATGGTTGATTCGCTAACTAACTGCTAGGTTTCTTTGAGATCAGGTCATGATGGCTACAATTAATGTAAACTTCAACATTTCTTATCACACTTTGTCAAGCCAACCTTTAACCATACGTTTTTGAAAATTCCAGGTCACCCTGGAACATACGCGTTCGGATACGACGTGAAAGACCCGCAAACGGGCAACACACAGTACCGAAGCGAAGAGCGTTATCCCAATGGCACGGTGGTCGGAAGCTACGGGTACGTCGACGGATATGGACAGCCACAGAGATATAGATACGTGGCTGATCAAAGAGGATACAGGTTAGTGATCATTCGTCTTAACACCTAGGGAACCTACCACTAACTAACTACAGCTTTAACTATAGCTTTAATTAACAGCAGTGAAATGACCGGCTGTTCAACAGAGTTTTTTCTGGTAAAGCTTTTTGGATGGAATGATGTGACTACGGAAACTTCACAAAAAGAAAAATAGGAATCGAAATAGAGCAATAAAACGGCAATGTTAATAATTTCCGAGTACAGAGGGCTAGTGGGTGGCACAGCATTTTGTAAATTACTTTTACTTACTGAGCAAGTTTTCTGAGCAATTGTTTGTCAGTAGGGTTTGTTACTTATAGAACCGTGCCAGGCGCTTGAAATAAAAATATATCAGCCAAGCAGCTTTTGAATATACGAGGATTTCAGTATTTCAACTCACGTATTTGTATTATCATGTGCGTTTTGGTTTTATCATCATACCATTCAGATACCATTAATGTTATCAATTCATCAATTATTTAGCTATGGTAAAACATAAAATGGTAGCGTATGCAGTTAAACTGGTAAACTGATGTGCTGAACAATTACGTATCTAAACTTTAACATCTTGTTTTTATATTTACAGGGTGGCACAGGACTTACCTAAACAGGTAGCAGTGACACATCACGCTGAGGACACCGGATTAGAACCTTCGGTGACTTGGACTCGACCCAGAAGACCGAATAAAAACAGAAAGAATAGTTATTTGACTAAAATACCGGTTAACAAAGTAAATCACGCGAATTGGAACAATTTACTGCTACCCCCAAGTTATTACACCAGTAATTACAAGTGATTGAACTGAATGCTTTATATGCTTAGTAAGTTATAATTAGTATGTATAGTTAACCACGGATAAAGTGTAGGCAAGGCTGTAGCTGCCGTTTAAAAACTCACTTGTATGAAGATATTCTGCTGGAATTCCCTCTTTTGATGTCCAGTTAGTCATTTAGGTCTTACTTTTAATAATTATATAGGAGCAGCAAAATGACATGTTCCTGATTTGACAGTTTTTTCAAGGCAACCTGTAATTTTTAAGGAAATTAAAAATGGCGGAATTTGTCATTTTCAAGACCTAATTACAGTCTGTCCGTCTGATCTCTGAAACACAGACGTTACAGTCGTTACTCTTGAGTTGAGCTCTCGTGAGTTGTAATTTTGACATGATCAACTGAGGCCTCATTGCGATATTGAAATTGTTCAAACCGGGATCTTTCGATATAATGTATGTCCCTTATTCTAATATTCCCTTTATTTTATTCCCTATCGAAGTAAGGTACATGGTAACAATTGCAAATTGAACGATTTTAAAGCACACAACTACAATTTAAAAATTAACAGCGATTGAAATAAAACTTGAGATACAGTTTTGTATATTTTAGTTTAATTTTAAAATTCTCGACCATACCCCCATACCTCCAATATCCACCTGTGCCCCCATTCTCATTCCCTTCAAATAATTTACTAAATTTAAATTATTCGTGGATAGTTTATGTATTGCCTCTGTTTAAGAAAGTACCTCTTGAGAGTTTTACTAACCAGACTCTTGCAGGTGCATACTTACTGCATCGGTACAAAACCATATCTGTTTAGAAAGTAGCTTTTTTGAATATCCTGGTAATTTTTCAATCACTAAGTACCTCTAATGAATAAATGAATAAAACCATCAATCCAGTATTTCATGTTTCCCTTCCAACCGCAACGCGTTTTGAAGCGCCATCCAAGCCTACGCCCGCAAAGCGTACGGTCGTAGCTAAGCTGTTGAATAACACGCTCTGCAAGCTCTATTAGCATAGTGCAATAACAAACGCTTCGTGTATTATAAACTCTGTAAATCGTGTAATCGTATTATCGTTGCCTGTTTCCGATAATTGACAGCCATCAAGACTATGTCACCCCTTGTCTGTCACAAAAACTAAAAACAAACTTAACTGTTGATGCAAATACCATAGTTATTCAGTATTTATATCATTTACAAATAAAACATGAAGAATTATAAACTCTACGCAGTTTTGTGGTTGATTTTAGAATCATTTGTAACAAAACTTGTGTTCTGTAAGTATTTCCGGATAATATCAGAGGATAATATACATTGAGCTACATAATAATTGTAAATTTGAATTCAGCGCCCAAGTTTTACTAACCCAAAGCATAACTGAATTCCGATAGAAGTAGACTAATGATAGTAGTGGAAGAAAGTTGTCAATTTTACTTTGTTTTGTAGGCTACCCTGTAGGTAAACAAGACCAGGAGAATAAATTGAATAGGGAAGAAAAACGTTATCCCAATGGAACGGTTGTAGGCAAATACTCTTACAAAGACAATGATGGAAATCCGATACACGTTAAATATTATGCTGATGATGCAAGCTATGGGTATGTACCTAATACTGTTTAAACTCAATAGTCCCTTCATCCAGGTCAACCATTCGTGTGGCGAATGTTTATGTTTGTTGAGTGCCTAGCTTTCAATTCTACGTCGTAAATAAAACTTAATAATATTATCTAGCAAATATTCGAGCACGTTTATTAGTTTTTAACACACAAAGTACGAGGTCTGCTTAGCCCAAGATAAAGGGATGATCTTGGTGTTAAAAATTTCCCACATATTGTTAAACGGTCTTTATAATTGTGAGTAACAAGGTTTTTAAATACCCTGGGCTAAAGCTACACACACAAGGTCATGTTGGTGGTTACCCACCAATATGACCTCAACCAAAATTGTATAATATATTTTTCGGGTATCTCACGACACTGGGTCAGTCGTCACGAATAGAAGGCCTGAGAGCGCTTTGATAAAATTGAACTGTAAGATTAGTAACTAGCCTCAACATTACACACACACCCACACCTCTTCATCCCGTATTCCATTCGCATTGAGCTTGCGTGTTGGAGTTTGGCTTCTACATCTTCATAGTACATTTTGAAATGCTTAGCAGTTTAGCTGGAAGTAGTCTTTTAGGCGTTATTTTTATACCTTAAACTCTTTTACAGAGTGGAATTGAAAAGCATGAAAATATTGACTAGCAATTCTGAGAGCCCACTGATACAAACATTTAAACAGCCAACTGGAGACAACTTAATGCAAACTTCAGACGAGGCCTTGGGTATGGGAGCAGACTTCTACAACCCCACTAATATCAAGTACAAAACCAGCGAACCATTTGAAATTTTAAGCAAAGACAAACTCGTCAATAGTCCACTTAAAGTTGACTCAAAAACTAGCCGTGATTATGAGATATACTTCCAAAATGAAGTGAAAGCTCCTAAAAAATGCGGCAAAGATAAGGTTCATGTATACTTCGATGAAGATAAAAGAAAGACGCGTGATATATCTAACATCATGGATGAAACTGCACAGTTTTGTAGTCAGTTTTAATGTATAATTCCAGAATTAGGTTTGAAATAAATAAATTAACCTTTGAAATTATTTTCATATTTATAGGATTTCACTACTCCACTACTGATGATTTGATGATTGGGCTTAACAAATGAAATATAAGTAAACATAAATATTATTTATTCAAAATAATCTTACAAAAACATGGATCTGATTATTACTATCAATTAGCCTATTCGCAGCCTTACCTCTCAAGGTAAGACAGGCTGCGTTGTGATACATCGAATGGACATCTTGTTTGTCCCTCATGTGCATGGCTCCACCAGTGAAACCGAAACTTAGCTTTCTGCCCTCTCCCGCTATCTGAATCTGCAATACAATTAGGAAATTCATTAATATTTATTTTGAACCAATGCTGTCCCATTGCAGGGCAAAGGCCTCCCCTTACACCTTCCACTCCTTGCAGTCCAAATACCCAGTCACCTTCGGCCAGTCACTGAGATGATGGTCGAGCTTATCCCGCCATCTCTTTCTGGGCCTGCCGCGCTGACGCTTTCCGTTTCTGGGAACCCAATTGGTCGTACGGTTCGCCCAGGGCCCTATTCAATAAAGCTGACAATCCGACAATTATGTCAAAAAGTGACATAATTGTAGAATTGTCGCGCTTAGGCTGTTCAATAAAATTGACAAATATGTCGAAAAACGACAGGTGAAATCCTGACAAATTTGTCAGGAAAAATAGCGTTCAATAAAACTCGACATATGTCAAAAACCCACAGTAATTATTTACTACAATTGTCGGTGACAATTGTCAGTGACAATTGTCGGATTGTCGTGACAAATATGTCGACTTTTGAACTGTTTGCAAACAGGTAATTTTGATTGTTGAAGCTAATTAGGGATAAGTAGTAATTTAGTTTTGCCACAATGAGAATTAATCAATCTGTAGTGCAACTCGTATGTAAAATAGAAATGAACAAAAAATACCTATTTAAGGACTAATTTACCAAAATAAAAATATACTCTTTGGTAAGTTTAATTAGGTTTAGTTTTTTTAACTACTTTATCTATCAGTCAGGAATTCTTATTTTATTTATTTACAACATTTACACCTAACAACTTCAAAAAGATTTCGCGAAAGAGGGTCAAGGCACCTGTCAGAATTATCTGACAATTGTACAAATATGTCGAATTGTCGCGACAATCCGACATATTTGTCAATTTTCCGCCATGACAATTATGTCACCTGTCGGTTGAATAGGGGCCAGGCCCCTATTCAATAAAGCTGACAATCCGACAATTCGACATATGTCGAAAAGTGACAATTCTACAATTTTTCTGTTCAATAAAACCGATAGGCGACATAATTGTCATGGTGGAAAATTGACAAATATGTCGGATTGTCGCGACAATTCGACATATTTGCGTTCAATAAAACTTTTTACGCGACAGGTGACAGGTGACAATTTGTCGTGAAAAACTTGTCAAATCTGCTTTATTAAACACAAAATTGTCGCGACAATCCGACATATTTGTAGAATTGTCAGATAATTCCGACAGGTGCCTTGACCCTCTGTCGCGAAATCTTTTTTGAAGTTGTAAGGTGTAAATAAGTGTTTTTTTTCTTAATATTATAATATTTAGTTGGTACTGATACCAAGTCAGTGTACCAACAATCTAAGTGATAATTCCTTTGTTTGAAGTTGGTTATGTATCTGTCTGTCTAAATAAATACAATAAGAACTCCTGACTGATAGATAAACTAGTTAAAAAAACTAAACCTTATTAAACTTACCAAAGAGTATATTTTTATTTTGGTAAATTAGTCCCAAAATATATATTATATAAATATAATATATAACATATATAACATAATAAATATAATATTTTTTGTTCATTTCTATTTTACATACGAGTTGCACTAGAGACTGATTATTTCTCATTGTGGCAAAACTAAATTACTACTTATCCCTAATTAGCTTCAACATTAAAAATTACCTGTTTGCAAACAGTTCAAAAGTCGACATATTTGTCACGACAATCCGACAATTGTCACTGACAATTGTCACCGACAATTGTAGGAAATAATTACTGTGGGTTTTGACATATGTCGAGTTTTATTGAACGCTATTTTTCCTGACAAATTTGTCAGGATTTCACCTGTCGGTTTTCGACATATTTGTCAATTTTATTGAACAGCCTAAGCGCGACAATTCTACAATTATGTCACTTTTTGACATAATTGTCGGATTGTCAGCTTTATTGAATAGGGCCCTGAACTCATTCGCCATGCGGCGCATAATCGTATGACCAGCCCAGTTCCATTTGAGCTTGGCAGCCGTACGACACACATCGGCATCCCAACGCGATCCAAAAGTTTTATTCACAGAATACTGCGCTCCATTGCCCGTTGGCAAACCCCGAGGGCGGTTTTTGGCTCTTTGTCAAGGCCCACGACTGCGCTCCGTAGGTAAAGATGGAAATGGGAAATTCATTATTTAAGTTATCATAATTCCGTTATGAGTTTTATACCAAGATCAAAGTGTCTAACACAATTTTGACACGGGTCTACACCCGTTCTACAATAAAGGAGTTAGAACGCTAAAAATCAGCTTATGGCTTCATATTGTTTTGTACATTATACAAATCTATAAAAGTAAGTTTTGACATATTTAACGGTCGAACGTACGACGTATCAACGTCCTTTTGGTTTTGAGGTAGTTTTTTAGTCATATCATGCTCCTTACGTCATAAATGACTTCATGTTCTGCTATCTTGGAAATCCATATCAAAATGTTGTCATTTTCCCCAAACCATTGAACTTTGCTACTATTTTCTTCGTGTTTTTTAATGATCTCATTCTCCTGTAACATTTTAAAATAAAACATGTTCCTTTATGGATCATTATGATCATAGTTAAATTCAACTATTCAATTTCAGGACAGTGAGTGATTTGCAAAAGTTTTACTTGCATATATGTTACATACCTTCACATACTCTTTTTGCACTTTTACAGTTGTGGCTTTCGAAGTTGAAACCTTAGCGCCCATCAATAACATAGACTGGTTAGTATAGCTGAAGTTTTTTATATGCTTTGATTTAAGCTCGTTACAGTGGTCTATGACGATGCTAAAATTAGGGCTAATGTTATTAACATGCATAATTCTAACATCACTAACTTAAAACCTGTTTCACAGTACCTTAGGTTTTGATCCAACAAAAAGATAGCAAAACATTTTGTGTTGAAAGTAAAATCAGTTACATTCGCCACAATATGTTGTGGAGCAAGAACTGATAATATTAGTCTTGGTACTTTGGAATGGTCAAAATAGAAATGCATCATAACTGAATTCGTTGCTATCATCATTGAGCACACCGGGCATACCAGAGGACTGAAAAATATTATGACTCATTTGACTAATCAGCTTAAATCATCTATAAAACAATTGTTAGCGGTTCAACTAAATAGTGTTTACCGTGGACTGTTTACTACGATTTCATCCTCTTCTTTAACTTGCTGTTTCAAAAGCAAGTTTGTCAAGTTGTCGCTTGAAGATACATCTTTGTATTTTTCGTTCATATATTCAACAGTTGCTTCAGCGGTTCCCTTTATATCATTCATCTGCAAGGATTGCCACTAATGTTACCAAAAAAGAAAACTTCGATTAAACTACTTTTGTGCAAAATAAAGGTAAAGTTTGTTCGACTCTAGATCATTACATTTAGGTACCTTAATTTCGTTATCTTTGAAATCTGCACGTTCTTGAGGCGTCACTGCTGCAAATTCAACAACTTTGAGAATAAGCTTTTAATTATATTAACAAGATCCTAACGTATCTTCTTAACCACAGCCTACTTTTTTTAGTATACTTGCAGTCTCCACTAGATAAATCTTCACCTTTTTTATTTGTTTTTGTACAACGATGATTGGAAACAAATTTCTTGCGCCAACATTTTGTATCATTTTCACATTCGTGTTGTGGTCCTGATAAAAAATCAACCAATACTTAAACTACTACTACACGAACAACTATATTTATACTTAGTATTAAACTAGTTTAATTTTGAATTTAAAAACATCTGTCACTTTTATTTTGGTAAAATACGCATGTCCCGGAATTCTAATAAAAATATACTACCACACAGGGCGGTATAATTAAAAAATAACTAAACATACTGTTAATATGGCAGTTTTCACACATAACATGTCCAGACTCACAAACGTATAAAAACGTTTTGGATGATTGATGCTCGCAAATTGAGCAAACAGATTTTTCTTTTAAAAGGCGAACAGCTTTGTTTTCGGACAGATCCATATCTACGAAATAAAACGGTTTTTATTAAATCTTAGCAATGAGATGAATGATGGATAAAAAGAAAGCGGTGTTCTATTTAATTAGAAACCATCAGCTGAGCCGCTAGCAGCAGTAGTCGTTTAGAAAAAAGTAGTCACTATAACTATAGCATTCGAATACAAAATAAGCAGAAAACACAACCTTCGGGAGTAAAAAACATAGTACAATTATTAAAGTAATTTTAGCACACACTGTAGTCTTTAAACCTGACATATGGGTAAAGAAATCAGTTGTTCAAATATATTTCTTCCCAGCGCGATTACTTTTCTGAGCTTAGTAGTTTAAATAATTGGCTTTATAGCAAAACTTCAGGAAACTGACGAAATATTAAACGAATTACACAAAATTATATGATATAAAGTATTTTTTCTATTATTTTGATTTCCTCGAGATATCAGTAGTGTATTATTTAAGCTTGAATCGTTCTTACATAAAGCCAATTTGTATGCAATCGCTGAACTAGCGCTCACGGCACGTGCGGTAACGTTTACTACAAAACCAATAAACATAGCAAAGTGGGCGCATGCGTGGACTACTTCAAAGCGTTTGTTTAGACGTGCTTCCACTTAGATAATAACCATTGTTATTCTATAAAGATACTACTAATTGCAGCAGACTGTTCTGTTTAATATTAAATTGAGTATTAACAGCATAAGAGTAACTGCAAAGATACCCAATATCAAATTTTCATATCATCTTAGAAGGGTTAATCAGAAATGCTGTTTTTTTCTTATTATAGCTCAAAGGTTATCTTTATGCAAGCTAGGATTTTAAACAGAGTGTTTTATGGTGTCCAAGGTATGTATGCTTTGTATAAAAGACAATGTAGTGGTAGGGTAGGTTATGGTACTACACGAGGTCAGAACTAGAATACTCCCCCTTAGCTTGATTTTGACCTTCACAATTCGCTCCTTCAATACAAAAGTCACACATTTCAAAAAAAATCAAAATGGTTTTTATTGCATAAAACGCATCTTAAACGATAAAAGTATATAGTTTCACAAAGACAGCCGTTGTTTTACGATCAAAAATACCCGTAAACGCTCATACGTTAGTTTTGTATTATACCGTTTCTGCCATTGAGTTTCGTGCAAAAGTACCACAATCCCAATTCCGACCAGACTTCCAACCGGAGCACGTGAATTAAGATAAAATTATATAATCAAAAGCGTCACATTCAAAAATATATTCGTATTGTCCTTAACTTGCACGTAAGTATCTTATTATTTTTTTAATCAATAGTACCATATTTCAAAATAGGTTAGTTTTGCGAATAATATTAAAATAATTCCTCTTATTTTTGAATGCAATACTGCCATATTTTGAATTGAGTTACTTTTGCATTATTTAATAAATTTTCTTTTAAATATTTCTCAAGATTAAAGTACCATTTTATGAATTGAGTTAGTTTTGCACTGTATAATAAATATATATTTTTTTAATTTTCAAGAATAAAGTACCATATTTTGAGTTGAGTTAGTTTTGTAAACAGTTAATTGAAGACATTTAGAAATATGGTATCTTTTGAATAAAAAATTGCTTAGATTTAAACACAACATTCAGTTTTGGTGTTGTTTTAACTATAACATTTTGTAGTTTTTAGCGTGATATTATGGGCAAAACAAAAATCAATTAGAAAAGCTATTATAAACAATTCTATTTTATTTTTCTTTATCATCATCATAGCCGAACGACGCCCACTGCTTGGCATAGGCCTCTCTAAGGATCTCCACAACGATTGGTCTTGCGCTGTCCGCATCCAGCAGCAGTCCGCGACCCTGAACGTCGTCCGGTACGCGGTCGTCCGTTGTCGTCCGTTTGCGTCGTCCGTTGGGGCGGAAAGGTTCTGGAATGGCGACCGCGTACCGGACGACGTTCAGGGTCGCGGACTGCCGCTGGATGCGGACAGCGCAAGGCCAATCGTTGTGGAGATCCTTGGAGAGGCCTATGCCAAGCAGTGGGCGTCGTTATTTTCGAAAAGGCTATAGAGCCTTTTCGAAAATATGCCCCATGCTTTTGGCGTTCTGCCCTCGAGGATGACAGAGCTGAAGAGCGTCTGGAGGACCTTAAGTATCGGCCGACTGCCCGCTCTCAGAAGCTCTGTTGTGATTCCGTCATCACCCACCGCCTTGTTGTTTTTAAGCTGCTTTAGAGCCATCCTGATCTCGTACAAGCTGACGTCCGGGATATCTTCGGTATTGTGTCGGGTAAGCTTGGCTCTAGGGTCTTTAGCCTTGCTTTCAACAGGTGTTTGCGTGGAATACAACTGTCCATAGAAACACTCAATCTCCCACAGGGGTTCAGGTGTTGACGTAATGATGCTACCTGCCTCAGTTTTCAGCCTCGTCAGTTGACTTTGCCCAATAGAAAGATCTCAGGACGAACACTTTGGAGCCTTTGTTCCGCTCAATGGCCTCTTTAATACGCTGGGTATTAAATTGGCGAAGGTTGCTCGTCAAGGACTTAGATATCTGTCTATTGAGTTGCCGATAACGATGGTCATCTGCTGAGTTCTGAAGCCTCATTTCGTTTCTCTGATCCATGAGTACCTAGTAGAGTAGAGTCTGGCTGGAGAGCTTTCTAAAAATAGTTTTGTTTTTAACTTAAATTTTAAAACTCTTACGCGGGATTATACAAACGTTAACGTTTAATGTCAACTTCTCGTAAAGTCTACCTAGGTAAATAATGAATAAGTAATATTTTTAAAATCCGAAATCGGATGAATAATGTTGATTTAGGAAGGTAATGGCGGTTTTAGTGGACGTTTGTGAAACTTTGATAACGGTAAAATTAAGTTTAGACCTAATTGAAGATCTCATGATTAGATTTTAGTGATGGTTTTCATTTAAGAAGTTTATTTATGTAGTAATTAGAACATTTGTGCCATTTTCATGTGAAATTGACATTTTAGTTAGTTGTCAACTGAAATTGAAAGTCATATTTTCCGGATTATGGTGGGTTGCGTAATAAAATTTTAATTTTGTCGGAGTCAAAATCTATATGCAAAACTAACTTATGTGCGTTTTTTCGAGAGTCTATTCAATATTATGGTTAAGATTGCTTTAATAGGAATAGACAATTTGATTACGCATCTTTTGATACCAAAAACATCAGCAAAATATACATAGTTTAAACAATAATTCATGAAGTATTGAGATTATTTTTTGAAATGTCACCCCTGTATAATTTGCTTTTTTTGACTTGTGGGGCTTTTGTATTTAAGGAGCGAATTATGGATGAGCAAATAATGAATAATCTTTGTGTTAGTTGCTCTTCAGCAAGAGAAATAGAGTTTTTCGACTGAAAACATTATGTAAGTATATTGTAAACAATTCTAACTGGAATGGAACTGTGGTCATCAATACCAGCTCTATTATCACATGCGAGTGATGTTCAAGTGGTTCTCGACGTCAGCGGTGCGCCTGCACCACCCGCAAACGATATTATAATAAAAAGACGTGAATAGGTTACTTGTGTACCCGAAATCAGGACTTCGCCCACCTGAGCAAAGCAGTGACAGTTTGAGACAACACTATGCAAGATGTATCCGTCTCATTTACGCATTAGTAAATAATCATGCCATCTTGTACACACGGTTAAATTATAGGTACGTACGCCAGGGGTCAATTTTTGACGTTCGTGTCAGTACTGACACAACCTATCTACGTCTTTTTTATTTTAATATCATTACCGCCCGCTCCACCCGCGTGCGTCTAGGACGAGGCGATAGAGTTAATGGAGAGACAATTTAATGCCACCCGCACTATGTCCACCACACTTGGGTGACTAGAATGTAAAGAAGCTCCTAGGCTACTACATATTCAGAGAAAATACCGTACTTATTACATATTACACTACTTGTTTCTTAAAGTATATCCGGACTAAAACATGGCGAAACAATCATCACAAGGAATACTCAATCGAGTAACTCCATGAATTCAGAGTAAGGTCTAACATACATACCTTTAACGTTCACGATACCGTTAATAACTTTACAAAATATAAATCTCTATTTCAAAATAACTCTTCACAATACTGTCAAGTGAGATAGGTAAAGTGACACTATTTTTTTTTAAACTACAGAAAATAAAGGCGAACATAAGTTTTACTGTGAATAAGTTTTACTGACACTTACTTTGGCTTTGTAGTGAAACAAACGCAGTGCTGCAGAATTAAAAAGGTAATCATAAATAGAGACAGACTGACTCTACTATGAGTCATATTTTAATATATAAGTTAAAAAGTATTCAAAACTATGTCTTGGCAGCTGTTTGCTATCAAGTGAAACGAAACATGCGTTTTCATACAGAAATATCAAGACCGAAACGCGGCCAGCCAGTCACAGCAAAGAGAATACGTTCCGTTTCGCGAGTCAAGTTTGTTGCGTTTTGCCCGCCTTTTTCGTAATTTTTCAATCTATCATTAAATATTTTTCGTTCTTCACAACCAGAGCATATCAATAAGCGAGGATTTTATCTAGTATCACTATGTATGATCAACCTAAGAGTAGGCATACAAATACAACTACAACACAACACAACTTTTCTACTTTGTTTTCTTTTTCACTCAGCTGTTTATATCTCCTTGCTCAGCTGTGTTGGAAATCTAGCAAAAAAGCCCTGATTTTGTAACCACTTGAATGTACCAATAGCTCGAGTTAGGTAGACATTTGATAATATTACTATTGTTACCGTAACACAATATGATGAAATATCTCACATTCGCGTATTGAGATGTCACAATGAATGGGTTACCAGTTTTTTATTTGTTAACCTTGGGATTCAAAGAGCATTACACTACTTTCCAACATTACTGCTTAAAGCCAATAATCTCGTTATGATCGTGGAAAATTGCAGTACACTAACATAACTTAACATGGGTGGCAACCTCAAACATTAAAATGCCGATAAGGGCATACTAATGCAGAAATAAATCAGAACACATAACAATTGAAACCTGGATTCCCTTTTTTGGCCTAACCTCTGATGTCTCAAAGACCCTTCAAAATTCAGTAGTTTATGCAAACACAGCTGACATTTTCTGTTCCGAAGGTGCCCGTGGCTTTGTAGCATCTGAAAGTAAAGTTTAACACTAGGAACACCCTTTCAACAAGCCGCAATAATTTTCAGTGAATGAGTTTTTTTCTGAAGATTAGACTTACTAAACACATTGCAAATAGCGACGTTGTTTAAACTGTTCGAAAATCTGCACAAATCGCAACCTTACTGTTAACCCATAAGGAGTCCGATTGATCATCATATTTGACTCGGACAATCACTTGACCATAACCATGTTATTGTAGAAACAACCACGAAAAAAAGGCGTTTTACATAATCCCGTGTGGGTTTACGGTCTCCCATCGGGCGCGTCCCCTGGCATGGCATTCCATGATCACTTTACATCGCGGTGCTTCACGCTTACTTCAATCATCAGTAAACTTCAGTTTAAATTACTTAGTATTTTCTCTCACTTTGAATGTAAATAATTAAAAAATAATATTGGGTCTCTAAAACGACCACAGTCGCAAAGAAACTGAATTTTAAAGATAACTCGGCACGACTGAAGTGAGTGAGCCAACCGGAATAGCATAGCCGGTGGCGGATAGGGGAACGTCCCCGAATATGGAGGAAACTGGCTTGCCAGCGCGGACCAAAACCTTACCCGGGAGTTAGACCTCTCCTCTTACCTTATAAGGCTGAGGCGGGTACTTACACCGGAGCCTTTCGGAGGCTCAGTGGCTGCCTGTCTAGCAATAACTTGCAACAGTATAATAGTTTCATGTAACTTGAAAATTCCAGTAACAATCAAATTATATTGTCATCAGTGTGGCTACGTTCAAGTACGTATACGTATTGTTACATACGCGGCTGGCTTGGGGCTGTCTTATAATTTGAGTAATAATTTATTTTCTCTTAATAGTTGTTACGAGTGACGTGGCTAATAACAATTATTGTGAGTTTATTCATTTAAAAAATAAGTAAACAACGAAAATCGGACTATGTGGAATCTGCATTTTTGGTGGTCCAGGTAGTAACATTACATAAACGGCCCAAATACGTCCCACTGCTGGGCACAGGCCTCACCTCAACTATGAGGTGGAATGAGCCATACTCCAACACGCGGGCTCAGTGCGGATTGTTGGAGGGGTGTAAGGTTAGTGAGCAACCTTTATGTCAGATGTTATCAAGCCGCCCCAGGGCTTCTGACTAAGCTTAACGACTGACATCTGGCGACGTTAACCGGGACCAACTGCTTAACGTGCCTTCTGAAGCACGGAGATGCCCGAATACACATCACTAAATTTCGGTCGGGATGGTCACCCATCCCATTCCCGACCCGGCGTGTGTTGCTTTACAACAGCGATCCTCGCTGGTCACTGTCACAACTGCGGCACGGGCACCTCCATAACAGTAACATTACATAGTTTGGGTTTCCTGGGACCGACCCGTAACGCTTCGTTGTATGAATAACCAATTATAAAGTTATTCTCTCTAACATCTAATTTATGACGGTCAGCAGAGGAGTTTGTGTGAATTCCAGAGATCGATTTTTTATTCAAACAAGAAGAGGAAGATACGTAACGTTCATACTTCGTGAATTCGAAAACTGACACATTTTTTAGCTCAGAATCAGGTGGCCACACAAAAGCAATCCAATGGTCTAATGGACTTAATGGTCTAATACCGTATCCTCCACTTTTTGATTATATCAATGATATCCATAGGTATTTCAAATTAGGCATTTGTTAGATCACGATCTCAGCAGTGATTTAAAACGAAAATAAACCAACTTAAATAACATAACCGATCATTACCAAAATTAGGTAAATAAAAACGGCACATAATATTCCAAAAAGATAAGAGCAGTGTTCTATTGTATTAAGTTACTCACAAATTATTAACCTAAACATTTGGAACAAGTTAAAAGTTAGTTAAGTGATGTATCTTATCTAATTATCATTTTTGAAAGCAATATCCCTCGTAATAGGTTTTTGAATATTTTGCATAATATGCGGTACTTGTGAAGAAGGATTGATGACGTAACATCTTTGTGCCCAAGACGTTTGTGTGATCTATCTTTTTTTTAAATAATTACCTGTTTTGAATGAGCGATCTAAATAATAATATGTTTAGAGAAATCAAGTTTGTAACTTTGTTTGTAATTGGTTATCGTCATGTCATTTTTTTAAGTGACTGTACGCTAAGCCTGGAAGGGAACTTTCAGAGGGAAACACATAACTTGTTTGTAATGGAAGATTTAATTCGTGATGTGGTTACTAGTCACACCGAACTAGTTACCAAATCACGAACAAAATCTTAGGTTAGAAATCGAGCATGCCCCTTCATGTTGTTTTTCTCTTTGCCTTGTTTTATCGCGTTTCCAGCCAAAAAGTTAGGCTTATTATTCGATTTTTGCCGACAACAGTCAGTGTGCCACGAGGTTGGAAGTTCTTTGCTGCCGTCGCATAAGCGACGTTTTATGGGGTACCTACTTGAATTCGTCATCAACAAAATCCACTTCAGATTGTCCTACTTCTCGCAGTGGCTTATTAAATTAGATAATACAGGTAATAAAATATAGGGCTAGAACGACTGTGGCGAGTGGTTTATGGAGTTTACGCCAGCGGAGCGTATTACGGCTTTGTCACATAATTGGGTGGTATGAGGAAAGTAGGGTACAACAAATCGCTCCAAGCTTGCGTAACATATCGCGTATCTGCCACTTATAGAGGCGATTTTTCAACGTAAAATATCCTTTTCATTTTGTACTGTATAAAAATCCTCCTTCAAACCCTTAACAAGACCCCAGAATACATTCTTCCCACAATATTTTGAACCTTAGCCTTTTGAGATAAAGCTCGAAAACAATGAAAGATTTACATAACCCGGCCTGATAAAAGGAAAAAAAGAGTAACTGCTTCTAAGTTAAAAAAACCTTCCTGACTCTGGTGGTGGAGTCACATTATAGTACATGTATTTTAATTATTAGGTATTATTATTATGTGGTAAAAGAAATATTCTTTTTCTACTTTTAAATTGAAATTTGTTTTTTATCGTCACAAAGTTTTTCCGCAATGTACATTTAGTTCATAACTTCATTTCACAAAATGTACACAGGTTGGCCTATGATAATGAAAAATGTGAAATACATGTAAATAAAAATGAATAATTAAAACTATAACCATACGAATGTAAAAAAATGTACCATTTAAATGTGAAAATTTCCAAAGATTACATATCATGTAGTAGTATCATCATAAACCTATGAACGAATATGAAGTTATTAAAGGCACAGCTTTGTCCCCCTCATGAGTTCTCGCCTTGGCGTGGCAAGGAGCTTAGTACCGGTGGTAGGGTCCAACCGCCGGGAAGCTAAGAAAACTCAGTTGTGGCAGTGTGGTGGACTAGCCACCCACCCGCTGCGGACTGAAGGGCGACACGTGGGTTTGCGGGGCCAGTGGGGCCTGCAAGCACCCTGAGGCGCGGGTAAAAAAAAAGCATAGATTTGTAGTTCTGTACAGTGGCACATGTGCAGATTCAACGGAGCTCCTACTAGCAGTATGCATCCGATCAGCCTAACACCACAAACCGGTATAGATCCAAACACTGATGACCAGTAGACTGTTTTCTAGCTTCATAGTCTACCTTTCGTTTAATAATAGTGCTAACACAGTAATGATCCATAATAAGTTCTCGCTTCAATACGTGCAAGAACGTTTTAATATTGCATGCTTATAGTAGGAGCCATTTTATTTACAGGCGCAATAATGATATAATCGAACGCATATAACGTAATAACCGATAGAGTTACTGTACTCTCTGATTTTGTTACGTTTATTTACAACTAGTAAATAGTTCACTCAGTGGAAGTAGTTTGGGCTAATTGTTCTTTATTGTTGGCTATTGTGAAATAGATTAACGGTTGAGTAAATGCATACCAAATGTTATTATGTAATTATTCAATTTAATCTGTAGGATTTTGTTAGGAATTAATAATTTGTCCCCTATCAATTATTAATACGCTCATGACTATATCCTAACCGTGGTGGGCAGAGGCACACTGATTGTTGCCGACCTGCTGAAGGGAAACTTCAGAAGCATACATTTCGCCGTACTAATTTCGAACCCAACGTGGTTAGGGGCGAGCTGAGCCTACCGCTATCATCCGGGTTCTTCAAAAATACTCATAAAATGATCTATCTATCCCGATGGGTAGTGAAGTCTATATGTACTTCAAAACAATTGAGTTAGTATAGGGGGTCTCTCAGTAGTTTTGAAGCCCTAGCTCTTGACCAGATATTCCAGGGACTGGTTACGCGCAGAAGCAGTTCACTGAAGGGTTTACTCGGTATTGGGGTGGGAGAGTCTGAGACACACCCTTTCCCCGCGGGGAAGCATGTGTAAAAAAGGGGCGTAAGTAGAGCCTGCTAGTCAAATTTATATTTACAAAAGTAACACTTCAAGATATTAATAATGATTTCAGTCAATGGCTGTACAATGCCTAGATGTAAGAAAAAAAATGAGCGAGTTTACTAGTTCAAGTAAAATACTTTTGACTTTGTCGGTTGTATAATAACAACAGTCAGCTAGAATTTTATCTTAATGCGTTTCATTCAGAATCGTATCGTTCCTCCTTAATTAGGTTTATGTTCCGTGAAACTAGCTGTTAATTATATTTAACCAGCGCGCATTTTTTGAATTTATACAAAATCATACTTCTTCTTTGGAGCTGGCTTAAAAATATGAGTTAATTGTTCATTTAATATTCCTAACCTGGTAAATATAAGTTGTTTAAGGACCGAAATACATTTTTAGAATGTAGGACATATGAAAAATTTTTAGAGCCAAAAGATGCAAGAGATGAAAGAGCTGCGGTTGTTCGACTCTGCTCAACATCACACGCCGTGCTAATTAATATGTTGAATTTTCTATTGTTTCGTTTCTAAAACAAACAAAAGTATGTTAGTCTTCAAGCTTTAGGTACAATATGGCCCGTTTATATTTGTATCTTCGAATGTACCTAATTTGTTGCCTAATCATGGCAGCTGAAAGATACCTATGGCTGGGATAGGCATCACCCAAAGATCTCCACAACGTTCGGTCCAGCGCTGTCCGCATCTAGCGACTTCCCACTACCTTTGCCAGATCGTCGGTCTTATATTTAACCACTTTTTTGCCTTAAAAAAATACGAAATGACTTAACCTCCTGGGAAAAGATTGCTGGGGAAAACACTTCATGCTTCATTTTGTCCAATTAAGATCATGGGAGAAGAAATTTTCTGTATTTTGAGATGATAACAGAATATTGATATTTTTTTTATTTTTTTTATAGTGGTTCAAGATTACCTCACTCCACCTGATGGAAAGCAGTCGTGAGGTCCAGATATGGGGTTGACAAGCACAGTAATGGACAACTACTCTGCTGGTCAATCTCATTTTCAATCAATTTGTGATTTATGCTAAAAGTGACCAATGTAAGCAAAAATCTCCAATCAGTTTATTTATTCTGATAACATCCTTAAATACAGAATCTGCTTTCAATGGGAGGAAGTGCGATGTTTCAGGGCATTTTGAATTTTTGTATAATTATTGTATGTTATTTATAAGCTCGATGTAAGTGAACTACATTGTTTTATGAGTACATAAGGCTCTTTTAGACTACAGCTTGACAAATTGGCTAAAAATAGAACAAAGTTATTGTATCGTAAACCACATTTTCCCAACTTTTCTCGAGTGTAACCCCACTAGTAGGAGCCCACGTATAAAGTACCAGTCGCGTCTCGCTCCCCACATTCGACAAACCACTTTTGGTCGGCGGTCTCGTTTGCACTTTCAGAACAGTGGTGTAGTGGTGTCTACTAGAGTCAGTGTTGCCATATTTTACAGGAAAAATGATGATTAAGGTGAGACTTGAATTTTTAGAGATTTTTAGAAATAACAAATACAATGCACAAGGCAGTCGCAAGTTTTCAGGTTTCATATCTTCGATGTCATTGAAGTGACTTAATTGGAATTTTGGCACAGTGCGCAAAAGGTCGTGGGTTCAATTTCCATTTAGGATAAAAATATGCCAATAAAAAATTTATATCAATACGTTAGGGTGATCTTTTTAGGTAGGTATTATAGGTATAGATATACTGTATACGATGAACCATAATCTTTGCCTTATTTGAGGTCACATTTTTCCACCGGACAGAAATGTCGAAGATGGATTTTTTTATACTTTTTTTGATTTTGCATAGCTAAATTAGTCGATAACTTGAAATCTGCTAATGTCATACATTATTATAATAATACATGCGTTTGATCAGGTGGTCTTTTTGTAAAGATATTAAAGATATTTTATTATTTTCTTTTGAATTCTTTTGTCTTTTAGTTTGGTTTTTGATATCCTGCCCGATCAAGACAGATATGACTTCATTATCTCCTTAAGAATAATATCGTAAATTGCTGTAAGGTTATTCTCAATTATCAGTAGATAAATATAATAATTAAAGTAGACCTGACTTAGTTTTTGTATTAAAATCGGGTCTTTATTGATCGATTGAGCAATTTTTATTCAGTCCTTAATATTGTTTAGGTACTTATTTGATTTTTGTTGCACCTTATTTTATTACCTTTTTAATTAAATTACCTAACAGGATTCACAGTTTTGAAGTTTACTGATAGTAGCTTACCTGTTTAGTTTTAAACCAGATGTACAAGTCATACAATAATAGAGGTAGGTATTTAAGATTTATTAATCAAGAAATTAAGATACTAAATAGGAAAACCTGTTACATACAAACATACACATACATACATACCATCACGCCTCTTTCCCAACGGGGTAGGCAGACACCACTTTTTTACACTTGCTACGGTCCTGACATACACCTTGCGCCTCCTCTACTTTCATGAGTCTTTTCATACTTGCTCGTCGGTTAAAGTAACTACTGACTTGACCCTTTCTGAGAACATTTTGAACTTGTCCAAGAAACGTTCGTCTAGGCCTCCAACAGGTAGGTAACAGTTCCATTCACCCTCGTTTCGTTAATCGCCTTTCATCCATTTTTACCTTTTGGGATTTTGGCAAATTCAGCGCAAAATAAATATGTAAGTGCATAAGGTAATACAATTAAGATACTAAATAATTAACATGTATGTTGGTCATTGTTGTAAAAATGAAACGAAAATTGGTAAAACAATAGATGAAAAAATTTATCGATTGAATTATTTTGTATTCTAACGCCTATTTTCTGTAAATGCGTGAAACAATAACAAAAATAACCTATGTCGTAACACTGAGCAAGAAAACATTTCACGTAATGATTACAACTTGCATCCATTAAAAGTATGGGAAATGGAAAAAAAGACACTATTGTGTCTGAAGATGTATTGATTCTTTAGATAATTGGTACATTGTTCCAGTCGTACGTAAAATGTGCGTCGAAGATCTCATCGCTCTCTAGTCAACGCACTTGTTGGTCTAAATTCTCTAAGTTCAATGTACAAACTGGTTTTTTTTGACTTATTAAATTGATTTACTTAACAAAATTGATACCAGAAGTTTAAAATCATATGATTATTAAGATTATCTAGGCAACATTATTATATCAATATCAGTCATCTCATCATCATCACCCATTGCTAATAATTACTTTAAAAAAAACCTCAAGGAGTGGAAGGTGGGAGGCCTTTGCCCTGCAGTGGGACAGTATAGGCTGAAAATATATTATTATAAGACAATGTTTTTATTATTTTAGAAAGACAACCCATTTGCTGAAGTATTAATTTTTATAACTTTAAGTCGGCCTGCAAACATACGACTAGGACTCAAATGTTAGTGTAGTTTTAGAATAGCTTTTCTCAAACAGACAGATATTCGTAGTTTCGGTCACTCTTAAAGTTCATTTGATTCTAACACGGGCTTTACCAGATTGTTGCTGCAATTCTTAGATACGGGTTATCTAGGTATGATAAGAACGATTTTTTTCTTACCGAATTCCATTTTCTCGTAAACGTTTTTTTTGTCTGGCTTTTTTTAGTTTTTTCGATATGACGTTTGCCACTGTATCAGTTGACCTAATAAGTATACCATATAAATATACTCCATCTCATGGATTATATGCAACGTAAATTCCTTGTCTATAATGCTATACTTCAGACATACGTTGTGTTCTAGCTACTCACCTTCCTGCTTCGAGTTCCCTGTACCGTTAGCAAATTAGTTTAAATTTGCATGCACTTGTGTGATTACACCAATTCCTCCACGGAAGCCTTGCTAATTACTAGCTTGAGACAAACTTGCGTGATGATTTGAATTTTAAAAAAGAATTATGCACGATGTCATTTTTTAGTGCCGATTGTTTTACGTATGTTAGAGTTAGTGATAAACTTTGCTGTGAGGGGTTATCAAGCCTTCACAGGAACTCCGATTAGGATTAGCAACTGATATCTACGAAACGACTGTTTAACGTGCCCATATCCCAAGTGAGTTGCTTGACAGCGGAGGTTCCTTGTCAGAAGTCACAACTGAGCGAATCAATTTCTTGTTTACAGTCGACGTTACTTGTTTTGGCGTTAGCAGTATGCGTTAACGCCAGGCTGTTCACGCTGTTCCGGCCGGGGGCCGACTCAAAGCCGGCTGCTACTCTGCACCACAGCCAGCCGAGAATCGGCCACGACTACCATCACATATCCGATGACCATCACGTAGACTATTATGTAAGTACTATGGCGGTCTTCCGCGTCTTACCACTTAAGAAATGTCTCCATGCAAGGTCAGCTAAAACTACTTCTGATTAGCCACGCTTTTTTACTACAAATTTATGAGAAAATGACTATCTCATCATGACTTCAGCTGAAATGAATTCATTTTGTATTAGTGAAAAGCAGAACTTTCTGGAACATTTTTTATTTCGTTCTAAGTATTAAGAAATTAACTTTTTTATTCACAGCAGACTTATTATCAGTAATCGCAAGTAAAAAAGGAGTAAAAACAGTTTTACACTACACCTAGGGTATCTAAGGTAGGGTAAAACTCATTTTCACAAACTGAGTTGATAATTAAGCTAACCTAAGCTTACCTAATTACTTAGAGAGCTAACTGCATTGTGTGTGTGCCTTAGGATTTTCTCAAAGTGCATAGAACGTGATTAGAGGATTTCTAACTGAGCAGTAAATAGGCCTTTGTTAGAAAAATAATAAGCACTAAGTTGCAATAATTCGCAAATACGCTTAGTTTCGTTGAAATGGAAATTGAAATTCATAAAAACAAGAAAATGCCCATTTGGGTGAAAGAATCGGAAATTCACTTCATGAGGATGTTACGCCTAATCCCTATCCATCCAGTGAATGTCAAAGGAATTCAAAATAGTAAGCCTGGGTTTTGTTATGCGATTTTATGATTTTGAAAAAGAAAATCGATACATAAGTAACTTAAAATTGAGAATAATATACCCAAAATGCTCGCGATAGGGCAGCGGGCTTTTGGAGAGGGCCCGTTTTCCAACTAACTTGGGTTCGTCTATTGGTAAAGCCCAGAATAGATAATTATTTGCTATAAGTAAACAGCATAATAGAAACAGTCGAAGTAGAAACGAATGCAACAAGATAACGGCCGAGGGGGTATCATGCTCTAGTGCAAAGAGCAACGGTTTAAGTTACGCATTGATTGCACTTTCATTTCGCTTTCTTGTCACAACCTTGACTTCACTACTAAACACACGTTGATGTCTTTTCATTATTGCATTCACGGGGTTACTACTCGTACTCGTATTATGGTAGATAGGCACGTTACTACAAATACGAGTATAGCCTTGTTTGTTGCTATTTTTCACTAGATTTGTGTTTTTTTCTTGTGACTGCAACACATTCTTTATCATCGCCTTAATAAAGAAGTTGTGTTGTTACTTTGAGAAAAATAACAGAAAGTATTGAGGTTACTGTTTTGCATTGAAAAGGTAGAAATCCTCCATATTGTTACATAAGTTCGGTTTCGTTTATGATACAAAACTGTGATTGACCTATGAGATAAAATTGTATATTCAACGAATATAATATGCAGCTTCTAAATCCTCAAGTTTATCATAAAATATGCAAGTTATGAGATTTATTTAGAGCGTA
The DNA here is from genome assembly GCA_950022985.1 of Udea ferrugalis. Classification (NCBI taxonomy): domain Eukaryota; kingdom Metazoa; phylum Arthropoda; class Insecta; order Lepidoptera; family Crambidae; genus Udea; species Udea ferrugalis. Next base: position 6,606,236 of record OX465521.1, read on the forward strand.
CGATTGAGCTCGTTTATGATTATATGCAATTACGCAGTTATGATGTAAAAAAAGTGACAGATATGTGCCACTTTTCGAGCAGTGTGAGCCTACGGAACAAAACGTTTCCGTTTTATAGTAATGAGCCATATATCATCTACTTTATTGGTGCATAAACTGATATTGCGTAAGGCAATAGAGACGAATATTGGTCGTACTTTTTGATAAAATACTTAAGTTTAAGTAACTTTTTCACTCTATTCTATTAATGATTAGTTAACAACAAAAGTTATCATTAGCAACAATTTGATTATTGCCCCTAAAAAATCTTTTACATTTTTTGATGAAATGGTAGCTGTGTTTGATCTTGTAGTTTATGTACGAGTACAGTATTTTCTTGGTAGTTCCAAGACAATTTTGTGAAAAACCAATAGATAAAATATTGGTTGCATTATCACAACAACCATCAAACATACTGAACATAAGAACATACTTAAGAAGATACTGAAACAGATTTCATTTCAAACAGAATTCCGATCGGAAATGTTAAAAAACACCAATCAAAAGTCAACGAGTGCGAATAGCAAATACGGAACAATCATTGACAGAAAGACTTAAAGTGATCATGTTAGTGGAACAATGGGAAATCATGATGTAATGAGCAAGAAAATGAGCTTCACAGAGAGTGAATGAGCAGGAATTCGCGAGATCACACTTCCTGCGCAAGAGTGTATTGTTGACACGCCCGCGCCACGACCGCGGGTGTCGAGTGCACGAGACATTTATTGGCACAAAAAGAAAGAAATAGCGGATGTGTTTTTTTTCACTTCCAGATAGGTGCATAGAGGTATATTTGAAGCACCATTTAGGGCAGTAGTTATGATATTAAATTCGATTCCTGCAGTAGCACCAAATGTTTGTAAATGAAACAGATATTTGTGCAGAGTTTGGGTGTTCTTGGTACTTTCGTTATGCTTCGAAAATGCCTTCTTTTCTAGTTCCAAAGTATTGCGACCATATATATGTATGTGATGTTGACTCATGTTTACGTTATTTATTATATTTTGGATTGCACGCTGGCTAATTTTATAGGTTACTTTTTGAAAGCATGTAATGGATAACCAATTAAATATAAACAAAGATTGGGTATTGACCTGTTTGTAAAATAAAAAATATAAATTGAACATTCAAGACAGCTTACACTACATCATCTGACCCCAGACTAAGCATAGTTTATACTATGCATTGAGTCTGATTAATAATATTTTAGTGTTAACACTAAAATATTAATAATCCGCTATTCACTTGCACCCTGCAGTCTCTAAACAAAACGGTCCCGAACCGTTACACAACTGAACGCACGTGCCGAGTATAAACATTACAGTTTCACTATACAAGTACGTCACACGCACGGAAACGCTCCGATGACAGAATGTGTGCAACTTAATTAGATGTATTTAGCTTCTATAATTGAACGATCTTGAATATAAACACTCAACCGTAGATAAGGTTAATCTGCTGAGATTTTCCCGATTAGCAGTAGTATAGAGTTCTCGTTTACTTTTCTTGTTTGTAATATTCGACTGATAGGCACAGTACAGTGAACCATAACGTAACGTAACATCAGGCGCGGATCCAGCCCTCAAAAAAGGTTGTGGGCACAGCCACCAAAAATTATCAAAGTGAGAGTTGAATGGAGTTTCGATTTTTTTTTCGATTGTTAATCGATTAGATTATTTTATAATGAGAGAGACTTGAAAGAAAGACCAATCAAATCTAAAAAAAATGCATTTGTTTTTATTTGCGTTTCTTACGTTTTGCTTAATAAGTGGAAAACTAACTCTAAATACCAGATAGTCTTTCTGGGAGGTGGATAAGTCCGTTAGGGCTATCCACGTGTGTCTATCTCTCAATGAATTCTGCCTCGTTTCAAGAAAAATGGAAACAGGAGTAATATAGCGCGAGCGAAGCGAGCGCGGTTTTTTTTCAAAAAAATAGCTTTAGTAATCAGTAGTTTATTTGATTTCTGTAAAGCTAGAGGCCGCTCAGGAGCGCTGAAACCAACCCGGCGCATGACCCCCATGACCCCCACTGGATCCACCGATGCTCACTCATGAACAATCATGGACTTATTATAATAACAACAAGCAAATTAGGGTTGTGGGCATGCCCACAGTGCCCACAACGGTGGATCCGCGCCTGCGTAACATAACAATCGAAATATTAATATCATCTGCAGTGCATTCGAATAAGATAATATGGCTTGAATTGTCAAAGTCTGACAAATATTGGGTAACCTATTTATACTTCATGTAAGTCATTTCGGCAATTCCATGAGCGAGTAGCTTTTTCCAACACCATTATTCTCGCAGATATCTGCTGCAACTATGCTATAAATATCCTCACTTTGTGCCTATAAGGCCAAAGATCGGGAGTTCGATTCTCAGTTAGGAAAAACATGAATGTGACAGCATTAGTGTTTAATTTATTTATTGCTGTTTTGCGTAAAGGCATTCTCTACCAAGCAACCACAATTTTTGTTTTTTATTTTGTTTTGCATTTATTTTTCTTTTTATTCTGTTGCTTTTTTATTTTGGGCCAATAAATGTTTTTTCTTTCTTCTTTCTTTCTTTCAATTGTTTTGAAATACATTTTTCTCTGTTTCAAACGTTGTTCTGTCGTTTTCAGGCGTACCCAAAGTACGTGTTCAAGTACGGAGTGAACGACTTCCACACGGGTGACATCAAGACGCACCACGAAAGCCGAGATGGCGACGTCGTCAAAGGTAAGACGAGACGCTGCGTCTGCGCAACCGGAGCGTGCACTGCGCCACAGTAAAGGAATATAACAGTATTGTGACTTCGAACAAGCGGACGGAACGCTAGTTATACCTACGCGGCACGGTTACGAGGGTGATACGAAGGCTGTCAGTCGCGAATGCGCCGCGCGTTGTGTAGTGTCGGACGGAGAGTTTTGTGTGTTTTGTACCATTTTCTGAACATAATATTGTAAATGTACTATGGCAGGGCAAGATATTTTTTTTATTGTGTTTTTGGTTGTTTAAATTCATCAAGAACGCACCCAGAGATGTCATTCTTTACATTACCTACAAACTCCGAAAGGTAAGTTTAAAATGTTTTGTTACGTACGTAATAACTCCGAGTAATACTCCTAGATTATTGATTAAATGAGTTGACAGGGTAAAGGATAGTGACAGACAAGTGAAATAGGTGGTTCAGCGGTAGATAGAATAGGTAGGTTGGATAAGTAAGTAATTCGTGAAGTACGCTTGCATTAAAATTTGCGGGTTTACGGTTTAATTTCATCACACCGGGCGAATGACCTTAGGTCGGAAATCCTTTGTGCGCACGACACGTGTCAATTGGTAGTGAAATTATGGACCTACATACCTACTCTTTAAGTAAGGGATTTGCTAACGCAATAGTTTTATAGCTACAATAGCTAGTCCACCGCAAAATTTGATTCATTGTAGGTATTAAGATAGGGCTTTCAAAAAAATTACGCTCTAAGTAATCTGTCTTCCTACTAATATTGTAAATGCGAAAGTTTGTGAGGATGTATGTATGATCCTTTTTTCACATCAACACATCCTTTTTCATTCACATACGAATTTCATTTATTTCAATAGAAATACAATAATTACCATCACAAAAAACAATTTCAAAACAAGAAAGAAACAAGTAGGTATCCGGATGTTTTAAAATACTACAGGCGGCAGCCCTATCGCGTGGCGACGGACCGCGCGGCTGTAGGCACTTAACTCAAGGACGGGGCCGAGTCATATTACTGTTATATTTCTTTACCGTGACTGCGCCCTTCCGGCAAAAGTAGTAGTGTAGGGTTCCTTTTCCGGTAATTTAATTTGTGAAACGTATAAGTAGTAGATTTATCATGTTTGAGTAAGAAAAGGTCGACATTTACCAGATTAATTTGCCACCGTTTTAATTAATCGAATTATAAACATCGTTAGTTTACAATCTATCTGAATGCTTAACAGCGACATCTGTTTACAATTTGGTGCATTATTTTTCTACGTACCAAAAGTACGTATTCAAGTACTGAGTAAACGACTACCACACGGGTGACATGAAGACGCACCACGAAAGCCGAGATGACGACGTCGTCAAAGGTAAGACGAGAGGCTGCGTCTGCGCAACCGGAGCGTGCACTGCGCCCTTCCGGAAAAAGTAGTAGTGTAGGGTTCCTTTTCCGGTGATTTAATTTGCAAAACGTATAGGTAGAAGATTTGTAATGTTTGAGTAAGAAAAGGTAGACATTTACCAGATTTATTTGCCACCGTTTGAATTAATCAATTTATAAATTATCTGAATGCTTAACAGCGACATCTGTTTACAATTTGGTGCATTATTTTTATACGTACCAAAAGTACGTATTCAAGTACTGAGTAAACGACTACCACACGGGTAACATGAAGACGCACCACGAAAGCCGAGATGGCGACGTCGTCAAAGGTAAGACGAGACGATGCGTCTGCGCAACCGGAACGTGCACTGCGCCCTTCCGGAAAAAGTTGAAGTGTAGGGTTACTTCTCCGGTAATTTAATTTGCGAAACGTTTAAGGATAAGATTTATCATGTTTGAGGAAGAAAAGGTGGACATTTACTAGATTAATTTGCCACCGTTTTAATTAATCGAATTATAAACATCGTTAGTTTACAATCTATCTGAATGCTTAACAGCGACATCTGTTTACAATTTGGTGCATTATTTTTCTACGTACCAAAAGTACGTATTCAAGTACTGAGTAAACGACTACCACACGGGTGACATGAAGACGCACCACGAAAGCCGAGATGACGACGTCGTCAAAGGTAAGACGAGAGGCTGCGTCTGCGCAACCGGAGCGTGCACTGCGCCCTTCCGGAAAAAGTAGAAGTGTAGGGTTACTCTTCCGGTAATTTAATTTGTGAAACGTATAAGTAGTAGATTAATCCTGTTCGAGTGAGAATAGGTCAATGTTTTTGTATTGGTTACAGTACGATTGTAAACATCGTTAGTTGACAATCTGTTTTGCGATATTATGAACTATCTACAAATATTGTGAGCTGCGACATGTTTTTCTAACTTCAACAAAATATTTTTAAGATAGTTTACATATTATAATTTTATCACAATGAAATGATGGCAATATTTTGTTTCCTATACATTTTGTTGTATAACCAATTTTTTTCCCTATTTCAGTTTGGAACATGTTTTTGCATGATGCCATTGACCTGCTCAATACTCAATGTTTACAAAGCACATAATTCATGAAATATTTGACGTCGACATTTGAACTATCCTGTGGATGATCGATTAGACCTCAATTTTGTATCTATGTGAAATTGTACAAAAGTGGCCATGTTCTTGAAAAACTTCTTCATCGTTCCAGGTCAATACACAGTGGTAGAGCCTGACGGTTCCATCCGCACGGTGGACTACACCGCCGACAAGCACAACGGCTTCAACGCGGTGGTGCACAAGACCGCGCCCATCTCGCAGCATGAGGCTCTACATTTACACCACTAACTTAGGAGTAAACCCCTTAATACACATGCAGTAGAACTATGTAGCTGCCATTACATACACCCAGCTAGAGTTGTCCTGCCTTAACTTGCTTGCATTCATCTTGTGAGGAACAGAGAGTGAACTTCCTCATCCATTGCTATCAAATTCTTGTAAATATACGCCAGCTTGTGGCTAACAGGACCAGTTATAGGACGCATAAGAAAGCTCGTTGCATCCATTGTAATTTCACCAGCTACAACAATTGTGTATGTATTGCATTTGACTGATAAGCTGCAAAAAGTAGCTACTATCATGTGTATTTTGGACCTTAAAGTTACCGCTCTGAATTTCATAGAAAAACGTCACGAAATGTGGTACAATCCCATCTGTTCTACAATTTTAAAGCCCTAATTCACATCAGTGACCATTTACTCGAGGTGATTCTATACGTTTACAATAATAATAATAATGATCTGTTTAACAATTGCCATAAAATGAAGTGAATAGATATTTATGTTGACTACCCTTAATTTTTTGACAATATCATTAATTTCATCAGCCATCAAATTCACAATTATCTAAGAAGATATTTAATTCATGCAACTATGTGTTGAGATTGTTTGTACCTATACCTTAGTAAAGATAAGAATACCAGAATGGGCAGGTTTATTCTATCAAAGTTTATGTCGAACTCTGGCTTACAGTTAAAATACCCCAGAAATATTCAGCAGTTCTGAAGGTCTCGATCGGTAGCCTAGCACCAGTATGCAGAAGATGCCAGTTCGATTCCAGCCTGCAACCTAGACCAAATGTTCTGTTTTCTGGTATTCCTATTTGTATAGTTTTAAGGCTTGTCTTTAAAAAAGTAATGCAGTTACATTTGAAGCAGTAACACATAGATCTTTAGTCACGTCATCAGTTAACGTAATTGTTATGTTAACAAGACATAATAGTTACGTCTTTGTTTAGGTAAAGATACTTAATGCGTAATTGGACATAATTTGTAGTTAATAGGCAAACGGGAAAATTTCATAATAGTTTTTGTTTGAAATTCAGAACCGGTCTTGTATTGTGATCTTTTCATATTACCTAATACTGTTGTTAAATTTTATCTATTTAATTCTTAGGTTTTTATTTAATCATTTAGTGAATCAATAAAATCCTGGTAAAGTTCTGGGTTTTATCGATTTTATTGTTAACATTTCATCTTATTTATATTTAATGATAATTTTACTCAAAGTACCTGATAGTTAAATTGATGTTTGTTGTGTTGTTTGGAAGTTTATTGTTAAATACTTGTTAGTGCTTAGCTTACAGTTGTGTAATATAGTGAAAGTCAATAAAATGACGTTTTGACAATGTTGTTTTATTAATTACTTCAGTTAGTAGTAAAACCATAATTCAATATATTTGATTAATAGCTAATGTTTATGATTATAGAGTTTACTTGTAGTAAAGTAATATCTATAAATCGTAGCCTATATGCGATTCAGATGTATAAGCTACATTATTGAAAAGTTTCATTAAAATCCATTCAGTAGTTTTTACGTGAAAGAGCAACACGGCACATCCAGACATACAAACTTTCGCCTTTATGATATTAGTAAGATAAGATTATTATTCCATGAAATGTTATTGTTCATAAGTTAAACCACCACCACCAACACCCACAATCAAACCACTTAACGCCACATAAGTTGTGTTTATCTGTTCACAAAGATCATTCTTCTTGGATTTACTTTTCCTCATTTTGGGAATAAGGCATACTTGACAATCAAACAACAAAGAAAATTCAAATAGTGTACTTCCAATTTTAGTATCTGTGAAGTTGTTTCCGTTGTGCTATCAATTTTTGATTTTATACTCGGTCTGACCTTACCAAATAATAACCTGTGATTTTATTAGCCCTTTGTTCTGTTTTGCTTGGGAAACAAAAATGCAGCGATTTGTTAACACGGAGATTCAATGATACCTGGGTTGTTTTTCTCGTAAGCACCCACCTAACATACGAGTATAAAATGAAATCATTTACTTCAGCCAATAAAAAAAAAACTTTCCAGAGTACGCCGGCCAAAATGTGGAAAGCGAACTGTCACTAAAGCAAAACACAGCACCTGGTACAATTCACAGCATCTATCGATAGGGCCCTTCATTAGAATCTGATCTCCCAAACAAACATAGTAGGTATTTGAGATTAAATGCGGAAATAAATGCCGAACAAAATCGACTCATCCGTCAATTTTACCAAGTTTTCTGACGAAATGCGCTAAACGTTGAAACTCTATAAAACCAATAACCATTGCGGTCTCTAATTCTTGGTGAACATACTTAGTCTCTCCTGGAAGACTATGTTTTGTCGAAATTTAAGCTAAACTGACTGTACAGTTTATCCAATAGTTTTGTCATGTGAACATGATTTAATAATGGCAGTCCAATGGAATGACAGAGGAAAACCATTGACCTTAGCTTAGAAGTAGAGGACCAAATATGTCAAACTATACTATTAAGAGACTATTGATATTCAATTGAAGCATTCATAAATTAGCCGACTCGGGACCCTGAGAATCTATTGCTGATTCTTTTGTGACTCCAAGGCATCCTGTCAGGTATATTGAAAAATAAAATGACTGGGTAAAACTGCGCTGTAACTTAAACGGGAGCTACAGCCGGGAGCGTTTGTTTTGTTAATATTAAGTTGTTAATCAGGCTTTCCTTAGGTCTACCTCATAAAGTGATGCAGATATATGTATTTATTATGTCTTATTCTTAATGGCAGGATTCTATTAGGAAAATAAGGAATCATGAGAATCGGTTCGTCCTCAGTCAAAAGTTCTAAGGTAACAAACATAAATAAATGCAGTAAATAACCTTGTATTTTTATGAAGTCATTAAAACTATGTGTTGCTGCCTATTTCCACAGTATTTTGTGATACTGACGGTACGTGCGCGATCTTGCACATCTACCTAAGTACTCGTATGCAAAACGCGTGTCTCGAATGTTTACCTGAACTGTGGGATAACACCGTGGGATAGTTGTAAAATTAAAGTAGCATATCCAACTATCATGGTCTAAGCACACCATTTTCGTAACTTTTGATCACAAGCTAGCTAGATAGGTTGATTATTTAATCAGACTACAATTAGAACCAAACAATGTTTTGGAATTTCAGATTATGCGTTTGGTGTATGGTTGGTATTCAATGTGTGTAGTTTTACGAAGTAGGTACGGATAATTTACGTTCTAGGACGTTGTGAACGACAAAAATTTAAGTTCAAAATTGTGTCATAACAGAACAAGACCTTTTCTTGACGCATTAGCAAAGAAGGTGTTACTTAGGTACTACGCATGTTTAGATATACTTGTATTAGTAACATATTACCAGTGCTTTTAACTGCTACGTATCTTGAAGTGAATACACCGTTGTATTACACCGAATAATACTGTTTAATAATACAGTTATAAAGGAACATTTGTGAATATTAATGTAACTGTAAGTGCTAACACTTACAGTTACAGCAATTTTCACAATGACTTCCTGTATCTAAAGTTTTGAAAACTTCCGAAACCTCAAATCAAAATCCACATAGATGCAGTCGCTCAAAAGAGCTAGTTAGACATAAAGCAATTAACAGCTGATCCCCTCAAACAATAAGCGTGGAACTAATAAAGGTAAACAAGGGTCGTCAGCTCGCCTCAGACAATGCCCAACCTTCCGCCGCGGCTAAGGCTGCCGCATCCTGGCTTCACAATGCTGTTCTAATCAAATATTCTTTGTTGGAGATTATGCGCGGAAGAGTTTTCGTTGTCTTTGCTATGGGGTATATGTAATGTTTTTATGAATCAAAATTTAAATAAAAGTACTTACAATTGTTTTTTTATTTTGATTAAATCGAGCAGTGCAGTGTCATTGTGATGAAATGTACCTACTTTATTACACAAAGAAAACAATTATGAAGTAATGTTTACAGAGATTTAAGCCATACAATTTAGGCGGCCTTATAAAAGGCTAAAAGTGATTTCTCCCAGAGCAAAAATCAGGTACTTGTGTCTTTACCTGAACAGGAAATGAAAAGTTCATGGCATGGTGCAAGATGGTTGGTGTACCTTATTAATATCTATTTTTTATAAAAAAAAGAATATTAATACAAAGCTATAAAACACTTCCATAAATGAACATCCTTAGGACTGATGGTCGTTAGGCCCGGAAAGTCCTCGAGTGGAGACCATTCGAGTCCAAGCGCAGCGTGAGACGCCCACCCGCAAGGTGGACGGAGGACCTCATAAAGATCGCAGGGTCTCGGTGGATGCAGGCCGCCTACAGCAGACCGCTCTGGAAATCTTTGATGTTGACGGCCTATGGCTGCTGATGATGATAAATAAACATTGTATGTTAAGAGTTCTGACATTTCATATAATATCTTGTCTTTTCTGGGTCTAGATATAAAGTACTACATATACTTACAAAACTAGGTCTGCTATCAATCTTGCACAAAATACACTAGGCATATGCTGCAATAAGCAATATGTTAAATTGTGAAATATAGAGTTTTCACGAATTAAAGTAAATAGTAATTGTGAAATAGGAGCCAACTGGCCAGTAGGTTAGAAATGAAAGTCGATAATTGAGAAAGTTCAGGTTTCTTTTCGCAAATTATTAGTGGTGTCGTTTGTTAGCTATTTAATATATTAATTAATTAATATTTCCGAAAAGTAGTAGATTGAAAACTAGTGAAAATCTTGAATAACAATTTTTTAAACAAATTAACAATGCAACTTAATAAAATAACTTTAAAATATGCATCCAGGATGTAAAGAAAATTATTTCATAGACAGTATTTCGATACAAACTGGATCCATGTACTTAGATATCGTTTCAGACGAATCACAAGTAAACCCCTCGGTTTGGTAGATACTTCGTATCAGGCGATGCATTCGTTACTCAGTAACTTGTGTGCAGATTTTTTAGAAAAACGAGTACTAAATAAAAGTTATTTTGTCCATCTATGGAATTTGTGGGACAAGGAATCTACGTAGCCAGCATGATGTATTGGAATGATCAGCAGAGTAAAGTTTGATGAAACTGCAGTCAACATAAGTACCTACCTATAGCTTACGGATCTGAGGAAACTGATGTTGTCATCACCTAAATTAGCAAACGCAGTAGGAACTGCTCTCAAAAGTGTCAAATATTTTGATTATGTATGAAGGTCAACCACTGATTCATCTGCCATTGAGCTGCAATTTATGTCGTCTAGATCTGGTTCACTTGCATAATGGGATTCTATAAATATCAAAAACAATCTAAGCGCATCTCTGTTAGATCAATACCTACTTTGCTCATTGGTTCATATTGATTTCAAAAATTGACATATATTTTTTTTCATAACATACTTTCATTGTATCTGAATAAACATACGCTCACTAGTGGTAGTGGACACACGGGTATTCAGAGGCCCACTGGGTGTTGTTGTCATGGTGAACGGAACAATCAGAAGCCCACATTTCGTCAAGCGAATTTGAATCCGACGTGGTAAAGCAACGCCATCAACAATTACCAATGTGGTTGATATCCAACATAATTCTCTAATAATTTTCCGTCTCACGGTCCCCATAAAGTCCAGTGTCGCAATCTCTATGCGCTATTGTAGCGCGCGCATTTTCTCATTAGCTGCGTCCGCGCAAGGAAACTTCATTTTCGGAAGCCTGCTCGACACGCCCCCCAAGGTTGGTGGCACTCACTAGCAAATAAGGCCACATATAAATGCCTGGGAAAACTCCATTGTTGTATTCAGGGAGCCGGCGTTGGACAAACCTGACGTGTCTTTAATCATATTTTTTAAATTGAAAAACGTTTTTCTGTAATTAGTTTTCTTTGGTGTGAACAATCGTTTTGAACATGTGTTGGTCTCAGTGTTTATTATTAGCCATTGTGGTGAGTGTGGTGCAAGCAAAGGCGAAGTTGGCAGTGTTCAATCCAGTGTACCAGCAGGGATACCAGCCAGTGCCACGTGGCTATGGCGAATATTACGTAAGTATTTTTATACATATACGAGGCAAAACCTCTGGTTCACATTGGGAAATAGAGAGTGAAAGAGAGGCCTAATATTATGGAGAAAAATAAAACACATTTGGTGGAGAGTGATAAAGTAGCCAATATCAGACCCTTCTGACCTCTTAGTCTGATCAATTATCTAAATTTGTAATACTTATAAGGGAAATTCAACCTTGATAATATTTTACTTGTCACAACAGACAACGTGTTTCTTATTGTAGTATCAGGAACGCTTTATTCAAACAGTATTCCTAAATATTTTAAGCCATTCTTAAAATTCACATGGATCTGTTGGTAACGGTACCTATCATCATGTGTCAATAGAACATATCCATCGAAGATCACTTAATAAGTGATATTGGAAATATGTAACTTATTATAATATTCTTCCTTCTTTAGGATCGTCCTAGATATGCATTCAACTATGGAGTAGCAGACCCCAGCACAGGAGATGTGAAATCACAGCATGAGACTCGTGATGGAGACGTCGTCAAAGGTATTAATTGCACGCTTTTCTATTATAAATAAAAATAATTATCCCTGGACATTATTCTTCACAGCGCCATCTAGCCCCAAGATGAGCGATTTATAGCCCGTTTTTATGGAATACTATACAACGGATAAACATACTTAAATACTTTAACTTTTGTAAATACATACTTAATATACATAGGAAACACCCAGACCAATACAAACAGATATGTTCATGCATACAAATGTTTGCACTGTGCGGGGATCGAACCCGCAACCTTTGGTGTAGGAATCGACTTCTCAACAATTACACCAAATCGGTTGCCAGAGAGATTAAAAGCTATATTCAATCTTTTAATCTTGTAGTCAGATGTCATATTAATCTGGTTATCTGCGACTGAATAGTAATTGCTGTAGGTATGTACTATATGCATATTTCGGCCCGACTATATGGCGCGCGCGCGACTAAACATTTGCGGGTGTTGAGAAAGTACACCATGGCTTTTAATTTATTTTCTTCGTATTCCTGCATATTAAGTTTTCTTCAAAAATGCCAAATTCAAGCTAGATTTAAAGAACAGTGTGCTCATTGCAAAACTTTAACGTAAGTGTTTACAAAACACACCTTGATTTTGCACCACCCTTGAAAAACAGGCAGGCTTTGAAAACAATATAGGTACAGTACAAGCATTAGTTAACCGTACACACTTTTGTCGCGTACACAGCAATAAGGGTCATTTTCCGTTTGATGTCCCTACTATGTAGGCACTTACTTACCTACCCGTACTTTTTAGTGATTAACTAGTCGTATTTACTATTTTTGGGTCTTGGTGACCATTACACTTACTATTTTACTTATGTCACTTATTGAAGCATGAAAGGAGTAGGTACATTTGCAAGATACACTTAACAAAAATATGTCATAAAGTTAACAGTTATTATTGAACCATCAAAGTTTCAGTTAAATTTGATTCATTTTCATTAACATTGCTCCAAATAAATATTTTTTCTCCATTTCCTTACAGGCGAGATGTTGCAAAAATCTTATCAGAATCTATGTAAATGTCTTTAACTTAACAGAAAGATGTCCAAAGATAAAAAGCAGATTGTGATTTGCTGTAAGACAAGCAAGGTTTTTGTGCATTCTTCCTCGCAAGTACATACATAGGCCTATTGTGTACTTAGAAACGTGCGCTCTCAACCGATGTAATCAGCTAGCTGGCTGTGTGTATTGTTTGCAAACGGAGACCATTATCGTTCGTTAGTGCGACCGGAATACAATAAAAGGAATTATTGAGAGAGATATGCTTAATTATTACATAAAACACTGCGCACTTTTTTTTACGCTTTGGTATAAACAGGACGTGGATGATCATTGCCTTATGCACGGCTGTTGCCGTCAGGCACTCAAATGATAAATAGTACGGTGTACGATAGAAGGAGCAGAGCCGGACGCCAAAAGACAGCAATTTCAACTTAGGCAAATTAATAAAACTATTTCTATTTCCTTAGTTTTTGTGAAGTTTTGCAGACGTGATTGCCAAGTGAACATATGGGTTGTCAGAGATAACAATATGTTTATTTCCCTGTATAATCACCGCTAAGCAAAACTTTTGTGCCTTGTAGGCCACGAAAGCATTTACTGTTAATTTAACGCCCCAACTATTGTCGGAAAAACATAATGATTCAGTTATTTATGACACAAGGTGTAAAGAAATAAAATGAGATATTTTTTCCAGGTCAATACTCATTGGTGGAACCCGACGGTTCAGTCCGAACAGTGGACTACACCGCCGACGCCGTCCACGGCTTCAACGCGGTCGTGTCCAAGTCGGCGCCGAACGTCCACTCAGCGCCCGCGCCGCCCGCGCCGCGAGTGAAGCCCGTCGTGCAGTTCGTGCAGAAACCGATACCGGTGCCGGTCGAGGTGCCGAACCGAGTATTCGCTCCCCAACCCTACCCAGTACAGTACACCCCGCAAACGTTTGGCCCGCAAGCGTACGGCCCGCAAGCGTATGGACCGGAAGCGTATGGACCACAAGCATACGGTCCACAAGCATATCCAGTTCCACCTTCCGTTGGTGAGTAATAAGTACTGCATTGCAAATATGCACTGCTGGCCAGAGGGTGACTTCTGCAATTAAGGCAGTGTTACACCTGTGTTTAACAGGATTCATTTCGGAAAGTTTGCGAAGCAATAATAGGATTTTATAGCACCTTTCGAAAGGATGAAACTCCTTTTATCTAACTGTTTTTAAATTGACGATATTCTAGCCATTTTGCCATTGCAGTATTTTGTTAACAGTACCTATACGAATAACAGTTGCGAATAACACTTTCGGTGAAAAAATTAGCTTATCAGTCGCCTTACATGAAACGTTTTTTTCCAGTGTACCCGAAAGTTGGCTCTCCAAGTTTTCCTGAGTACGATGGACTTGAAGACGACGGGTTTTACTATTCTCCTGGACCTATTTATTAAATAACTAGTTCCATTTAATTATGTTTAAGAAGGAGTAGTTTAAGTAATTATACATCTAATTGTTTTTGTTAGTTTTCTTATTGATTCCATTTTCACGTTATTTAAAAATAGTCGTGATCTGTTAAGTCGAAATCAATTATTATTTATTCCAACAGACTATTTTATAAACTTGCATCGTTAAAAAAAAATCTATGTTACACATTTGACTCATTATATGTATTTCATTTATTAGTGTACATAAAGGAGATCTCTTTTACTACCAGCGAGAAGATCTTTTTCGCTCAAAACCTACTCAGAGTTTTCCAATGCAGTTTAATGAAAACTGATTACACAAACAAACTACCTATCACTATCGCAAGGCATTCTCAAAAAAGTATGGTGGATATAATAAAGCTATATATGTATGTGGAATTCTTATCAATCTTCAAACTTACAATTATTTTAAAGGATTACAAAGTAAATCATAGTTATGATTGGGGTTATTTCAGGAAAGTTTTGCTTTCATTCGGTAAGGTAAACTTCTGTAAATTTCAAACTCATTTTTAGTCGGTACTGAAAGAGTCTTTACTATTTTGTTAAAATAAATTCGAAACTTTACAAGTTTGCTTTTTGTCTCAGAGCAAATTGATGTTTTAACTAATGAGTGATTACTGAAATTAAAAAAAATATACCTTGGTCGGTCGAGGTTTTGAATAAGCCCACTGAACGGTTACAGGTGATTTTATTCCGAAAAAGATAATCCTTTAATTACCTTTATTCTTGTGAAAATGACAAGGTGGAATTGAAACTAATTGTGAACTTTTTGGTTAGTTTCAGTGGTCATGGTAGATCACAGGAACTTTGTTGTGGTGTAAGTACTATAGGCACAAAAGTGGGAAGTAAAATAATCTAATTAAATAAATTATTTATTGTTGCCACGATGGATTACTCAGCAACCGATGTTAAAATGTTCTAGACTCATATATAAACATGTTGAATGAATAATAGGCGAATAATTATTAAAAAATAAGACCTACATGATAATATTAGATCCTGCAGTCAGCTATGCAAGCAAGTCCCGAATATACAAACTACGGAAGAACCACAATACATCAAGATCTAGCACAAATATTGTTTGATCAACGAATATTTGTGCTGGTGCGAAAGTCGAACCCATACCCTTGCGTCTGAACCACAACCCGTAGCCACTGAGCCAGAGTGGCCAGAGGGACATCTACAGTAGTTAGCGTAGATGTACTGACCTTTTCTCCATCAAAATAACATGCTATAAGTCGTCGCCACAATGTATTGGTATCACTATCACCACGCTTAAGACTACGCTACTTTTGCTCCACAAAATCCATAACAAATGTTATTATTATTTTTAGCATTTTCCATGCAGTATCCACTAAAGATCTGAAAACCAGAAAAAGTCATTCGGCCTTCAGGCGGGAATCGAACCCACGTCTTTCGCAAACCGGGCGACTGCACTAACCACTGTGATACCGAGACCATTAACAGACCGGCCGGTCGGTTTTTCATTTAAAAGTTAGAGAACAAAACAGTTTATTACGAGTAACCAGTCTAGTCTGTGCAATGAAATCAGTCACCGAAATTCAGTGAAGATTTTAACGCCGTTGGTAAGAAACATAGCAATTGAGTTAACCTCTGTGCATTTGCCTCTAAGCCCAGCCCATAGACTTCAAGGAGCTGCGCCTACAGCTGTGAAACGGCAACTAGTTTCATTCACGTGAAAACAATTGGAAAATAATAATAGACACTCTTTGCGACAAAAGGTATACATACACACATCAAAAGTGTCTAGGGATATCTCAAGCATTTTCATACAAAGTATAGCTATTGGGGAGGCTGTAAAAATTAAAATATTGATACCAACGTAGAAATTTTTGGGACACAGAAACTGCTATATCTGCCCTTTCAGATTGTATAAAGAAATTCATTGTGGTAGCATTATTGTACAATCGTAAGGACGTTAAAAAAAAGACAGATTTTTCTTTTAAAAGGTTTCAAAATTTTAGCAAAATCAAAGATATTAGATAATGCTCAGCATTATCTTAGAATAACTCGAGGAAACAGGCATAAGATAAAGGTTAAGAATATTACAAAAAAACGTTTGATTTTGCTAAAATTTTGAAACCTTTTAAAAGAAAAATCTGTCTTTTTTTTAACGTCCTTACGATTGTACAATAATGCTGCCACAATGAATTTCTTTATACAATCTGAAAGGGCAAATATAGCAGTTTCTGTGTCCTAAAAATTTCTACGTTGGTATCAATATTTTAATTTTTACAGCCTCCCCAATAGCTATACTTTGTATGAAAATGCTTGAGATATCCCTAGACACTTTTGATGTGTGTATATAGGTAGGTATATATACAGGTAATTTGACAGAAAACGACAAAGGTGCTCAAAGGAAAGTACAGATTTTCAAATGACCTGTTGTTTTACTGTACCTAATTAAAAAGTCCGCGTAGGTAGAGATATTATAATCACCCAGAGATTTCTATACACAATGGCTGTTTTACTCTCAACACACTGGCACAGGTAGCATTGACCATGCTACCAATGGGTGTGTCAGCGACTGTTCAACAAACCTATATACATCATTCAAAGCTAAGCATGCCTTTAAACTCATGAAGAGCCTATGTTGAAAACTCAATTCAGTAATTAAGTATTTTTATTTTTAAATTGAAATAAGGTTTTGACTTTTCCTACATCTATACCTACATCTGGATGTAGAACATCCTCGAAAGATTTCTCTTAAATATTTACTTTGCTTATGTCTCGGTGTAATGAACACAGATATTACTGCCAACCGTACTATTGTAAATAAGAGTAGGATGAGTAAGGGTTAAGAAGCTGAAAGAAAACTTATGGAAAGCCAAACGGATTTCTATAGTCAGAAATACAAGCTGTTATTTCGAAAAAAAAGGTAGTATTCCTTCCTCATGATGTGTCATTTAAGTAAATTATTCATACAAATTTAAATGTATGTATAAGATCTTCACTTACCTACTGCTTAATAACTTTCAGACAAAAAGCTAAGATATTTAACCATCAAATACCGCTGGCAACAGTACCAACATAAACTTGAGATATTTTATCTGCTATGAATAGCGATGGTAGGAATCCGGTGCTCAAGAACAAATCGTGACCGAAAGTATGCGGATGAACCACGAACCCATCTTCAATTTTAGTACACTTAATTGCATTGGCGAATATAAACTTTGTGAATATTATTGCGATACGGTTCTTGTCAAAGGCGCTCTCGAGCTTTATGCATATATTATGTGAAAGATCACTAAAATAATACTACCACTCCGTTTGACAGGTACAAGACCCAGAATATTCAGGGAAAGTGTATCATTCAGTAATATTAATGTTATGATGCTACTCTTTGGCCTCCGAATATGCTTGCATTCATCAAGCGACGTCAGCAGAAACCAACTGCTTTTCATATTTTTGTTTACTTTAAATCAAGGTTTACCTGTGAAAGCCTTGATTTGAAGTACAAAAAAATATTTGTTAATGAAAAGTATTTTTTCCATGTAAACTTTTACAAGTGTTTATGAAAAGTCAGTTTCAGAAAACATCAAATGATGTAAAAAACACTTATTGTTACTCTACAACCGGTTCGGAAGTTGTTTCTATCGAGAAGAATCCGGCAAGAAACTCGACAATTACTCTTTTTAACATACATGGTTTGTTCACAATTATTGAAGTAACAGATTGAAGTGCAGAGGAGCAGATTTTCCTTTATAGACCATGCATTCTAAAATGTAAATAAAATAGAGCATCTCTTAATTTGGTACAAAGTGTGTTCTTCTGCAGAAAGTGTAATGCAGGTCGTGACCTATTGACAAGCACGCAGACTGACACATTTGATCACGAAGGCAAAACAAGATTAGTATCATTTTTGTGGTATTTGCAAACTAAAGTACGATACTGTGGTTGCTGTGGTTGTACAGTAAGCACTTTAGAACTTCGGCACATTAACTTTAAGTAAGTAAGTAAATATTCTTTATTGCACACTAAATAACAATAATAGTAACAGGTACGAACAAGTAAATGTACAATTTGGGCGGTTTTATCGCTAAAAAGCGATCTCTTTCAAACAACCCACAGGTAGAGGAAAGTTGACAGGAAGAGTAGATAAATGGTACTTTGGTACTTTATCCATTATCAAACGTAGTCATTATAGTATCATCTTTTCATCCATTCATCATCGTATTGTTATTGTTGTTATGAGTATTTAGGCATTGTTAATAAAGCTGCTCTCCCACAAATATCACTGATTCGCTCAGTACTATAAACATTTAAGGAGACAGCAGAAGTTAATTAGAGCTCTTAACTCTGAGTAACGAAAATACATTTGAGGTGGAAGTTTTCATTCAAATAATGACGAAACTGACATGTGAAGCACTAAATTGCTTTCCGCTCTCAATCTCAATTAAATTAAGTCTGTGAAAAAAATGTTATTATTATAATAATCCAAATGATACCATTTTCCACTGAGGATAATATTATTTGCCAAGATAATATAATATTTTTTCGATCAGAGCTAAGACCTAGAACAACAAAATCTGCACAAGATGAAACTGTTACTAAGCCTTGTTTTTCAACGATCAAGTAACCTAACTCATAGATAATTGAAACACAAATGACACATCTGATGATAATGATTTAGTTCAATTTCCGTTTTCAACGCAATTCTAATGAGCCTACCAGAAATATTAAATTAAATCATGTCACCATCTTTGAAGATATAAGGTTGGAAAGTAACGCGGAATTTTATTCATCTCATCATCACTTCATCAGATTGAATCAACAAGATTAATTGGATAGATGTCACATCGTCAGATGCAACAGATTTGATCTTATTACATAACGTAACAAACATCATTATTAAAATTGTTCGAATAAAGCTTGCAGCTTAGGCCTCGTACATTCAAGTGTGACTCGCGATTTTCTGACCTACTTATTTCTTTGATTAACGTACTAACTGAATTTATACATTTATTCAAATATAAAACATTCTGATCAGAAACCTGAATCTTTTTTTAAATTCCATTGGGATCCAGCTGGGAGCTTTCTTATTGGGCACTTCACACTGACCTTATTCCACTTGATGGAAAGCCACCGTAAGGTCCAGGTTTCATAAGGCAGAATAATACAGTTACCACAGAGCTGGGAACCTTGGAAAGCAGAGGAGTGCATACATGTATGTATGCATAGATGTTAATGTCTAGCCTGAAAAACGAGAATGTAAATTCTATCCGTTCTTGATCAAACTTCAAACCAAATTAAATGAGCCAACTACACACTTACACGTGCTACAACTTATGACTAACAAGACCATCATGTCAAATGAGGAAGTCACGGTGGCTTTTGCCATTACGGAAAATTTAAAAACCCACGCTAAGCTGAGCACGTTAAAAAAGCTCAATTGCGTTTAATTCAAAATAGGTCCTATATATCTTCAACGTACGTTCGAGATTTGATAAATCGCTCCGCGCGTCGTGTGTCCATATACGCGGCCTTAGGGATCAATTACGTCACCATTTATGCATAGTTGCAATGAGAGTTTATTAGCCTCTTGCTTGCATTATTTGGCAAGTGACATTAAAAACTATGAGAACTAAAAGACCTTTACGCTATTGCTTTGACAGAGATCGTCAATTCGTTTTACATCTTGCGAATAAAATCAATTTGATCACTCATAAAAATGTTTTTGATTGGAAGCTGAGTTGCCAAATTGAATTAAATTTTATGTAATCAAACGAAAGGAAGATTAACATTTCTGTTGTGAAATGAATAAAAACATTGTTTATTGACTGTGAAAATACTATGAAATACTAAAATATGATGAGAGATAGTAAATGTTAACAATGTTACGATTCCATGAAAACTGTCACAAGCCTTACTCAAAAAATATGTCATCTGAACTATTTTTGTTGAGAGAAAAAGCCCTATTTTGGTTAAGCCCAGAGGCTTTTTTATCCTTCATAACTTCGTCACTACATAGTATAAAACATGTTATTCCATAAAAACCACTTGTTTTAAAATGATTGTGTATAAATAAATGTAATGTTCTTATACTTCATATCTGTGGCACTGAGCTTATTTGAACTCATCCAAGATTATTCTAGTCAACACAATATACTCGTAGTTCTATAGTTAAGTAAAGCTAATGATTACGCGTTATTCGTAAAACGATCGGATACAAACTAAACTATTATTATTAGGGAATTTAAACATTATGCGAAATAAGGATCTTTAGGGCATGATGCTTAACTAAGGCGTTGCGTTGCGTTAAAATCGTATTCATAGTGACATGTTGCATTTTGCGGTGCATTGTCTGTCGCACGATGGTGTCCACAAACCAATTTTCGCAACGCAACCCAACGCAGCTCGGCCAACAGTCTCGGCCATCAGTCAGTGCCCAGTGGTAGTGTTAGATAGATATTCGTAATCGATGTGTAAAACGACCTTTACCCTCTGTATGCAATCTGTGATGTGAGATGTCAGATAGTCCTTGACAGGACTTTGACAAGTGATTTGAGATTGTCCCGCGCCTTGTGATATTTTTTTTTATTATATTATTTTTAAGTTTTGAATCGGGCTTCATTCGAGCATCCCCGCTTTCAGTAGATGTATTGAAATAAATATTAGAATAACGATAGTCGCCACGTGCCCGATTGTGGGTGAACTACTGCATCCATTTTATACTATGTCAATTCAACATAGTACGTATTGTGCATCGTATGATCGTAATAGAAGGCACTTCCTAGGCGATAGACAACTTCCTGCTTCAGCATTCCTTTCTGATAGTTCGATACAGTAATTACAGCTAGGCCCAAGTTTACCGATGCAATTACGACTACGATGATACTGATCCGATCTACCAATTATGCTTTGTTGCAGTTTTTATAAGCTTCATATTTCTGTAGGGTTGTTTACTTAGCTCAAACTAGAGTAAGTAGTATGGTCATCTTGGCTCTGTAGAATCAATTTCAGTATTTGATAAAATTAAACTTTTGACATTTTTGAGTTAAAGATAAATTGTGTTAAAAGTCTTGATTTTTATTTTGCTGTTGCACGTGTCAACAGGCTGCGGTAACCGCTTACCATCAGGTGGTCCGCATGCTTCTTTCCCACTGTTAATGAAGCTTATTTTAATGTAGCCCAAAAGTAATATCAGTACAATCGCTAGCAGGTAAAACTTTTCGCAAATTGAAGTAGAAACAGTCCATTCCCTCATAACAATCCACAACAGGGGTTACAGCTGGTAAAATAAGGCGTACCTATTTTATGTTTACCGTCCACACAAGGCATTTCATAGTTTGAATCATTGTAATAGATGGTAACGGTGAAAGAATATTTATTTTCACGTAGTAGAACTAAAAAAAAACATTTGACCATCGGTAGTTATTTTTGTCAACCCTGTAAGTGAAGGTAGCCCGGCCCACTAGACATAAATCGTAGTTCTTCTACCACAGTAAAATAAAGATAGAGCGGTACCGCTAATAGCCAATCTTCATGAGATATACTTATTTCAGTCGGTTGTTTAAATGATAGTAACATTACTGAACTAAGATTTGTTAATTTTTCTAAGATCAATACTAAAATAAAACACTGGAAGTATTTAGATAAGGGAGTACTTCACATACAACATCGCAGCATGTAACGACGCTCATGGGTGATAGATCCACCACCTTATCGCGATGCGTTGCTCTGCGTTGCACGATTAATAGAAATATTCGTGCGATGACGCAACGCATAATGTAGCAAGATAATATAAAATATATCTTGAACCACGCGGTGGTTGACGCTGCGACAAGACAGCGGCAACGCAACGCAACGCGCTAAATAACGCTTCACCTACGCGCACGACATTATTGCTGTGGTGGAACTACTGCCAACCATGTACCTGGTAAACTTTGTTTTTGTATTTCATAAGTGTTGCCAAAAAAACTTTTGTATTTCAATTTATAAGGATAGGTCCTAGTATTATGAACTATATTTATGCTTACTCAAGTATGCCGAAAAACAGTTATGCTAAAATACTTTTATGCCAAAAATTATGCCTAACCAGTTATGCCTAATAAAATGAGGAAAAAATAAATTGTGCAAAAAAGGGGTCCTGTTTTTAAAAGCAGAAAGTGGATGTCAGTGCTACGTGCATACAGCAAGCCTGAGTAGAGTTGACATACTCTTTCGTTTTGTTTACTGTGGTTCTTCAAACGGAATCCATTATTTGTCGTCATTCGTCAGCAAACGAGCTTCCAAAGATCGAGATAAAAGAAGGAATGCAAACGAATTTTCAAAAAAAAATGCACCTAGTTTACTACTCCCTTCAAATCCATAAAATACAAAATGTTACCTACTTAAGTTAATTTCAGTTACTAAAATAACTGTTGTAATAAAGTGGGTCTGTATTGCTAACTAATTCACTATTAGCTCTGTCCTATCAATAAATAATTACATCAGCACTACGTTTTAAGGACGCACTTTACCGTCATAACTGTTGATTGCATCGGACGCCTTGATAGGTACCTTTAATGAAAACATCAACAAAATTAACATAGAGTTTTTCGAAATTTGGTAGATTTTTTGAAAAGTTGTATTTACATAAACATACTAATCACAAGACAAATGTTACACATTATAAACAGCACACACACAACAGGATACAGGGGGGCTAAAACGGCAACATTTTAGGTGTTTCATATATGAATCATCAAAGTGACGTTTCATCTGGTGAATTGCAAAAACGGTAAAACGGCGACATGAAAAGTGAAACACCTACTTGACGTTTCATATCTTAGACATATTTTTCTTTTTTAAATTTATTTCATGGCTTGGACTCTTAGACATAGTTTGATGACGACATTGCTACACCAAAAAAATAGTGTCGCGCCTAATAATTGTAAACTTAACGGTTTTCATTAAACAAATATTTTCATCATTACAACTAATAATTTAAGGCTTAAAAAGTAGCTTATTATTGAATTTGTGTGATTTCTTATCATTCTTATCAATAATTGTAGAATGTTTTTAATTTACAATTTTTATGTCTGGCAATGAGGACCGTGACTCGCTAAGAACAATAATGTCACAGCTGTCAATCGAGATTGTAAATAATGTTCGTGAAAACTTGTGATAAAAATCATTTTCCGACCGGAAACGATGAATGAAGACAAGAAATTGGTGCTAGCTAGGCATGTTCTTGACATGACTCTGTAACAACAAAGCCCGAGTGATTTGCCAAACTTCTGCCTCGGCAATGGCGTACAAGGCGACTTTATTTGGGAGCAGATTTTTAGGTTTTAATGCCGCACATTTTTTAAATAATACACATTATAATAACAAAAACGTTTTTTATTTACTCTATAATATTGGAATATTCACCAGAAGACAGCTAGTTAACGTAAATGTGATGAACTAAGTTCTCAGGAATTTCATTCAAAATGTGATAAACCTTTAGTGTCGTTTCCACCACGGTCTTGGAAATTGGTTCAATTTATTGTCACTATTATGTATTCTTGGTGTCATTATAATTCACAGTAACACATTTTACTAGGAATAATTAATTTTATCCTAAAAACGATTAAATAATGTTTACTGCTATGTGAATTTGACAGCTCAGCGCTGTCACCTAGTAGGGTAATTTCGTCTGTTCGCGTCCATTTAGTGCAGTTCCCAAACTTGACAGTGAATCAAAAAATGCTCCAGCACTGATTTATATAAAAAAAATATATAATGTATCCATTATTTTCTAGTTTATTTTAGGATCAACTTAAAGTTTTTTTCGAAACATTGAATTTTTTTGTGAAAAAATGACAATTAGCGTCCACTGTAGACCATTTCGCGGGAATAATTTATGAGCTGCTTTACTGCCAGCATTAACTCTTGGCAGGGGACCCTTGCACATCCAACTTCCGCTTTGCCAGCTAGTCTCCCTAGCGCTGATTTGCATTCCTTGACAATCGCTGATGTTGTCGCTGGTTGTTGAATGCTTGCAGTGCTACTTTTACCTTGATGTCGCTGTAGACCGTCACTTTTGTGACATCGTTGTGACGCTTGCCTGCTATGTAAGCGCGAACCAGAATGCATAAATTTTGGTTTCAAGAACGCTGGCCAGCCTGCCCAAGCGTACTGATCTCTTTATCGCCGAGCCATCATCACATAGTGCGTCTGTGCACGCCAGCAACCAAGAGTTTGATTGATTATTTCCTGAATCCGTCTGTGTAGCATATAAGTCCACCTGTGTCTGTTCTCCAGTGGTCTGTCTATGAATGAATAAACAGTAATCAGGTCTCTTCATTTCGCATTTCATTTGACGCTTTCTTTAAATGGTCTTCAGTTTATGTTCTCTCTTCATCATTATTTCTTGTCACCGAAGACCTAATTAATGTCTTGACTAATAAAAATAATGAAAGAAATTACTTCTTTCATTTAAAAATATAATTATTAGCTGTAGTCTTAGTTAAAAATGTATCATCATTATGAACAATCCATTTGAAATTATTTTTGAAAAAATTTGAAAGTAGTGGACGCAATTTGGTTTATGATTATCTCCTGTAGGCATAGTTTGTGGCCATAGCGGACGCAAACGCTAAGTTCTAAATAAGATGTATTTAATTTGCATCTACCTCATTTTATTCGTTAAAAATGTATCTTAAAATTCACATAAATCGTTAAAAAACATCCGAATGCACCGCTGCACACTATTTGTCCTTATGTGCGTGTGTCTTTGAACTTAACTTTGAAGTATTAGCATTAGTGACGTATTTTTAATTGTTGTATTAGTTTACTTAATTTCGAAGATTTTCCGTAAAATGGACGCGAACGGGGTGGTGGACGCGAACAGGCGAACTGACCCTAAACATCTAACATTCCTGCAATTTGACGTTTAAAAGTGCACCATTTTACGAATTCCCATACAAAACTGTCAAATTGTATGAAAAACAAATATGAATCATAATATGAACATAATATGATTCACCTAATAAGTTGCCATTTTAGGATTTTAAAAAGTGTTTCATATTATGTTTCAGATATGAAACGTCAAATGTCGCTATTTTAGCCCCCCAGGTTGGATGTCTGGTAATAAAAAACACACCGATATGAAACCAAACCAATCCGAATAACGGCTGGGGGCGTTCGATTGAAGGTACCTTCTTACCTACTGCTCTGTTTGGGGTAAAGGCATGAGCGTAGTATGTTGTTTATTTATTTATTTTGCTTGTCACATGGTTTTACAGGTGTCACTCAAATATACAGTACATTGCTTATAACACCCCCTAGGGGCACTGCAAAAATACAGCAGAGAGAACGTCACATACACACAAATAATAAAAACCGAGATACACAAATCATTTCTGGCGACTATCCTCAAAAAACTCATTTAATGAGTAGAACGCTTTTCCTAGAAGGTAGAGCTTGAGTTGCGAGTATCTTATGAAGGTCTTCGGCTTTTCTAGATCTTTTATATTATTTGGGATGTTGTTCTGAGTTGTAAAAAACTACGAATTTATGAAAGTATATTCAGTCTCTGACTACTACGGCACCTTCAAGTTATTGAGTTTGTGTCAGATGATGGTGTAAGGTGCCCCAAATATTTCAAATGTATTTAATTCCGCAATTTATATGCATTAGAATCAAGTGGCCCGAAGCTACTACTTTGTCCTTACAATCGACGAAACTTATGAACATTATATGTTATTTAGAAAAATCAATCTAATGCTTGAACCAGTTTCAACCGATTTATTATAAACCATCAAGGGCACAACATAAGCCCAATCAAGTTAATGACATTAGGGGCTAATCAACTCCACATGTTTATTGACTTGTCGTACTTATGAATATTTATCTTCAAATATTTGAAAAGCCGAGTAACTTGATGCTTGCATAGAAATGCAATGAAATTGAGTTACAAGTTCTATTCACGTTTCAGTTAAACGTTTTCATTTACTTATGTACTCGTAAATTATTCATACTTATTTGTAAACAGCCTGTTTTGAGTTACAGATGCAATTATTTTGTGCATTTGGCAAAGTAAGTAAGGTAGTTCTGCACAAGTAGAGTAGTGATTGAATGTCAAGATTTTAAACGAGCACAAGAAATGGTTTTAAAATAATTAATACATTTATCTTCTCGAGTGAAATGTTGTTTAACAATTTAATTAAGACCTTAGAAGCTCAAGAGTTGTAAACTTCCTGAACACGACGTCCTCCAGAAAAAATGTGAAGTTTCGAAAGGGAGCGGGCCAATCGTCACTGCAGTGAGCTGATATTTAAATAGCACCAGTTAACATTGGTCCAGCAGTGGCCTTGACTTTTAAAGACTACCTCCCAATTAGGCTGACCACGTGAATTGTGTTGATAGGATAGCCTGATTTTCCTCGGTGAATACGGGAAAACTCCGGAGTTTTCCCGTAATTAATACAGTCTTCACTGCAATAAAAGCTCAGGATACAAACTTTTGTCAATTTGGGTGGATTATGTTTTGAACAACAACAATGCTTTGATTTAATCTGAGTTTAAGACAACATTAGGTTCAAATTCGGTTGATTGATGGGCACTCAACTGATCCTCATGTATTATATAGCTTTCATGCCAAAGTTTGGCTTATAAAATGTTGAAGAGCAATAAATAGATTACTTTTTGTTTATGAAAAAAAATAGGTCTAGTTTAATAAAAGTATTTTGATTATACAGAAGTACCTTAAACTTCTGTTTGTTCATAGTTTGATCTAACACGAAGTTCACACACAGAATCTGAAAGTGAACCATCCGCTAAGTACCTATTATATTTACTAGATTCCAGCTATCTAATTTCGCAAGCTTTAAGGGGCGTTCACATCCATCTTAATAAAACCATTGCAAAATGGATCTATCTGCAGTATAAGGTGCCTACGTAAAGGTTGATCTGAACACCTCTGTACAGAGGCGCACACATCAACCTTTACATAGGGGCACCTTATGCTGCTGACATTAGACCCATTTTTCAATGGTTTTGTAAAGGTTGCTGTGTGCGCCACTGTACATACCTAGGACGCTTGCCAACGATCGCAATGCATTATACAAAAATACATCGTGCTTATCTGAATTTGGTCACCCTACGTTAATCGCTTCCGACGAGCGACAATAATAGAGCAGTGACGTATGGCTCAGCCGTGGCTCAGCTAAGATGATATTGCCTCTTAAACGTTTCGAAACGCACCCGTATTCGGAGTAGCTATTAATCTCTGCTCGTGCAGTAATGACACTTAAATGATTTATAGATATATTAAAGCATGCTAATGGGAAATGACGAATTTAAAAACAACTACTGGTTTTATTTAAAAAGTTAAGTATCTGTAAAAATTGTTCATTGAGTCACACACAGCTTATACGCAATTACATGAAAATTTAATAGCAAAAGGGACGAAAGTGATACTATTTTGAAGATTTAACTTCAAAATAGTATCACTTTCGTCCCTTTTGCGGTTTGGATTCTGAGGTGTTGGATGTTTCCTAAAATGATGTTTTGATCATACACAAGTGTCAAGTTTCAAAGTGTCATACACAATACATGCTATATATTCCACACTGTATCGTCTAGCTCCAAACCGAGCAAAAAAGGGACTATGAATACTAGTCTAGGGATAAGAACTTGAAAACTTTGTTTTGAAAACACATACTACTGTCAACAACACATCTGGTTACCCCATTCCCGTTTTTTCTCTCGCTCTTGCCAAATGCCATTTCTTTGCAATAGATCAAGGTCCTCCATGACCGGAAATGGCAAGAGTGATGTGCCGTCCACCGTACATAAGAAACACCCAGCCGAATCCAAACAGACATGTTCATGCACACGGACGTTTATATTACGCGGGACTCCAACCTGTAACCTCTGGTGTGGTGAGTAGCCAAATTCTAAACAATTAAACCAAATCAGTCGTCAATGTATAATGCACTCGTATTACCTTTTACCGTATGCACCATTAATACTGGCAAGCAACTCGTAACTTTCCAATCAACTCTAAGGTATTTATCCCAAAGTTAGATATAACAATCAGAACCGTTGAAGATAACCAACAAATGATCAGGAAATCAAACGATTTATTGTCTGTGTGAAATGAGGCGATGTAAATAATGGCGATTGTGTATCCACGATTAAGTATCAATGACGTGATTAGATCACATTTTAGTTACAAAGCACTCGTTATGTGTTTGGTAGATGTTTCACGACTTTTTAAAACAGTACCACTGCATACTATCCAATCAGCTGAATTCCTAATGATATTATGTAATCATTTGACGAATAAACGGTTATCTACTGCACTAAGGTGCCTGTGGTTTTGCGACAACCGGTCTAAGCAATGTTTAGCCGACCCCAAAAGAGTGTTGCCAATTTTTCCATTTTTTTTGTGATTTGACAAGTAAGTTGTGTTAGTTGGTCTCAGCTGGTGTCGTTTAATATCTGTCGTTTGATTGATAACTCCTCCTGAATAATTAATGAATATCAGGGTAGTAAACGATTTTCTTTATAAGAAAATATATCAGTCGTTAGGTTTATGGATTGTACGAGTATACATATTAGTATGAATTCCATAATGATGTTTTTCAATCATAACGATGTAAAAAAAGCTTGATGCCTGTTTCTGATCGTATTAATTTCACCAGCGAGCATAAGGACTTCACGTTTGAAAAAAACACCCTTTTTATGTTTAATTTGCCATAACTCAAATAGTACATTGTTACCCTAGGGGTGAAAGTAACTTATTTAGTCCCGAGACGGGGTTTGGCGCCCGGAACGAAGGGAGGGCGCCAATAGTTCGAGGGACTAAATAAGTCTTTAACCCGAGGTAAACACTGTGCTCTTCATTACGAATACAAGGAAAGTAAAAATAAAAACATGAATTAGTTAGATAGATAGATAGATATTCTTTATTGTACAAAAACATTACATTTCGAGAAATAACACAACAACAATGAGAACAATGTACAATTTAGGCGGTCTTATCGCTAGAGAGCGATCTCTTCCAGACAACCTTCAGGTAGAGGATCGTAAGTGAATAAAATAAATGTTAGCTAAAGAAAAAATTAGAAAAATAAATGAAGATCGAATTGCCGCCTTCCCGCCTATTTTGTTTGTTTTTTTTTCTGTGGCCGGCCCGCTATACAGCCATTATTTTTTATTTTCATCATTGGAAAAATGGTAAATATTTTGCTCAAAGCTAAGTTATTTTAAAGAAATTGTTGAAACTGGATTATAGTAAAGTTATTTTAAAAATATATATTCTCTGATCAATACTTAACTTTAAGTTATTTCATTTTTACATCGTGGCTGTATAGAAAGTTGGAACATGGTTCAATAGATATGTGAAAAATAACTAGTTTTACTTTTTAATAATTTGACAGCTGTCAGTTGAAAGTGATTCTCCCTAGGGATGGAAAGTATTACTTTCAGCCCGCTTCTCAGTTCAGTAATGACCTACTTTCAGAGTATGAGTAATGAAAAATACATTTGTAATCGTTGACTTTATTCTTCCCTATAATATTGCTCTTTCGTAGTTTTACTTTAGGTTGCCTACGATTTTATTATGAACATAATAATCCGCAAATTATAACGAAGAACATTGTTTTGTTTTTAATAGGATATGAAAAAGGATCTTCCACCTATGACTAACGTTGACATTTGGTGCTGGTCATATTCGTGTGCGAGTAACTACTTACATTATTCTTGCGGTTACTTAACACCGTTAAGACCCGGATGGTCTTGAACTAAAATACTTCAATTAACATTTAGGATCACTTTGGCTAGTATTTGTAATAGTGGCGACCACTCACATTATTTCATTTATGCTTTAAAGAAATTTTAATAACATAACATACCCTCACGCCCATATCCCTAATGGGTTAGTCAGAGGCACACTGATCATTTTATGGTGAACGGAACATTCAAAAGCCCACATTTCGCCGAGGGAATTTGAACCCAACGTGGTGAGGGGCGAGCCCACCGCCGTTATCCAGGTTGCTTAGGTTTTATATCGGTGTTTTCCATCACCGGAGAGTTAGCCGCCAATTGTACAATAAACACAATGTAGGTGTGTTCCGGCCAGATTTGACCTCAGGACCATCGGGTTCCGAGCCAGAGTCTTTAACCACTGGGTCACGAAGCTCTGCAGAAATGGTAATACAGAAGAATAATTTTTATTTACCTAAATACTCTAAATATACCCAATGTTTTATAGGATAAAATAAAATATACTTGGATTCATAAACAAAACGATGCTTAAAGATTGTACGATTTGGATGGCCTCACCGTTAAAAACAATACTTTTTAGTATTTCATGAGGGAAACGTGACATGTGTACCTTTAAATTTTTTTTTTAATGCAAAGTACTTACTAGAATTATACTATACTTACTTGATACTATTATTCAAATTAATAGTAATAATATATTATGAGAATTAAAATATAACCTAACTAAACCCATAAATCTTTCAATGATAAAGCGCATTAAGATTTCGCCACGGTCGAAGCCTGCATGGGTAGAGTTTGCGAAGGCAGATTGAATTTAAAAGCCAATTTGTCTGGCCATTCGTGTCAAGTGTGCCATCAACAGTGTATTTTAATGTCATCGCGTTTATGCAGACTACTTTAGCAGGTGGGCTCCTATAAAAATGCTATCACGACCGTATCTTGAATAATTTTATGGCGGGTGGCTAAAATGTTGCTTTGAAAACTGGATTTATGCTATAAGGTCAACTAACTATAGTGATGAGTGCTACATTTATTTACTGAATAAATAACTAAATTTTACCCTATTGTACATAGAAACAAATAAACAGATTGGCAATGAAAAACTAAGCATTTACAATTTAGATGATCATATCGCTACACAACCTTATTGTATTTAGTGATATGTGTATATGTGTATTCGTACCCACGAGTGAGTGTTCTCGCACTTAAAACACTGATTCCTAATTTATTTACTAAAAACCACTTAGAATTAATTAAAGTTAGAAAAATAGATCGACCCTGCTTGATCTGATCTGCAAATCTGTCAATAACTTTGTGTATTTCAAACGTCTCTGTTGAATAAGTGATGATGATGATGAAGTAATATCAATCTTTATTAAAGACACCTAAAAAACATTTTGGTCAAGCTTCAGGTACCAAAGATAGGAAAACCAGACAAAGACATTCGGTCTTGGCTTCAGGCGGGAATCGAACCAGCGTCTTCCGCAAACCGGTCGACTTAACTAACCACTGTGCTACCGAGACCATTAACACCGACCGATTTTTCTGGTATATTTTACCTGGCAGCCAGGTTTGTTTCACCAATGTTTAGGCATTTACCTTTCAGGTACCAATCTCAATCTCTGACGCGGGTTGCACAAACTCAGCTTTATTGGGGGTTCGGTTCAAATAATTTTAGTTGAGGATGTCCTGAACTTTCATTCATAACATACTCAAGTTTTCTTTATAACTCCTAAATTAACATCCTTATTTTTACAATTATGAACGCCATCGAGGCGCACTAGGCATACACCATTGTTCCATGTTCCAAGTAGCCATACCAGCTATTCCCAGAACTCCGTGGTTTGCCGCACTCTCAATTGTTACAATAAAGAGTTGTCATCAGTAGATCTTTTCGTCCACAGTAAAGCGGCATTTAAAAAACAAATTCTTCATATTTTAAATAAACTAAGTGATTATAACACTCCTTTCATTACTTGAAGAACACACACAGTTAATAAGTTTACTGTGTTTGTACTAAGTGCTGTTGGTTCGAAGACCAAAAAAAAAACCCTCGTTACCTGATGTTTTTTCTCATGGCGTCAGCAGCATTTTACGTGTCTGCATGTAGATCAGTGTTGCGGTCGTGTGGTGGGCGGCCGTGAAGCTGCACCGGCGCGGCAGACGAGCCGTCAGCTCTGCGTATGACCTGACACTTTAAAGGTATTGAATTACATTAGTGCAATTACCGCAAGATTAAATAAACATGAGAGCTCACCACAAAGTTGTGTGAATATTACTTCGTAGGATAAACACTGGGCTAAGATCAAAATTACTTTTACGTTTTGTCTAAATCCTCTAGTTCATGATCAATTATATTAATCTTTAATGTTAATAATGTTAATGTTTAATGTTTTTAATGTTAATGTGCAATAAAGAATATTATCTATCTATCTACACACATCAAAACTGTCTAGGGATATCATAGGGATATCATTTTTCAAATATTTCATAAAGTTAAGTTTGTTTACAAGTTGAGCATTATCTTAGAATAACGCGAAGACAGAGGCATAAGATAAAGGTTAAGAATATTACAAAAAAACCGTTTGATTTTGCTACAATTTTGACACCTTTTAAAAGAAAAATCAGTCTTTTTTTAACGTCTTTACTATTGTACAATAATGCTACTACAATGAATTTCTTTATACAATCTGAAAGGGCAGATATAGCAGTTTCTGTGTTCTAAAAATTTCTACGTTGGTATCAATGTTTTAATTTTTACAGCCTCCCAAATAGCCATACTTTGTATGTAAATGCTTGAGATATCCCTAGACACTTTTGAGCAGTGTATCTTTAATGCGGAAACTAGTACGAAGGACAGGCTTAATGCTAAAAATATTGTCTACCTGTCAACCGCTAATGAGTTATTAGAAAATTATTCCAAA
The DNA here is from genome assembly GCA_950022985.1 of Udea ferrugalis. Classification (NCBI taxonomy): domain Eukaryota; kingdom Metazoa; phylum Arthropoda; class Insecta; order Lepidoptera; family Crambidae; genus Udea; species Udea ferrugalis. The sequence continues at coordinate 6,639,426 of OX465521.1, forward strand.
TTGATAACAAAACCAGCATACATTACATTGAGGTTAATCTTGTCTGAGGTTAAAATAAGCCTCTAGCATTCTAACTTAACAGGAGCTTTTTATTAAAAATAGTTGTGCGTTGCAGTATTATTAGTTATGCCTTTTTTCCTTTTTTAGTAGACAAATAACAAAAATATATGATGTGTGGTTGTGGACTGGTAGAGAATGCCTCTAGGCATTAAGTACGCCATTTGTATTTTAGTTTTGTGTAATAAAAAATAAATAAATAAAACTAGTTGGCCATAAACCTGACAGCAAATACAGTCGAAAGCTAACAGCTATGACTAACAGGCTCCAGCATAGAAAAGACGGAAAATAGTTTCGTTAATGTCTTAATCTTAAACATGAAACAAAAGAAACCCAGAGCCAGTAGAACCACGTTGTTAAGACTTCGTGTCTAAGTCTTTTCAAAGTGCAATAGATATTTTCGATGCGATATTACTTCGCCCTAAGTGACGAAGGTACAGGTATAAATTATCACATTAAGAATTTATGCAAGAGCTATGTTCCCGAGTGCACACTTAAATTACAGTCATTACGCTAAGAAACTATGGGGCAACATTCAGAATGCACTAAAGAAGATGCTAGGCGCAAGATAGTTAGAGGGCTCATTATGCGGTTATCCACATAAATTACGTGTTAAAAGACCTAATTCCAGTAGAGGCACTTGCAACCTGCTAAGTTTATCCATTCACACAGTGGATCGTTTTGGTTGTATTTATTTTGATTTTAGCGACGGGAGGTACTCGTGGCGGAGTTGTGACAGTGGATAGGTGACTCATAAACGGCCTATATACGTCTCACTGCTGGGCACAGGCCTCACCTCAACTATATGAGGTGGAACATGCCATACTCCAACACGCGTATATGCGATAGGTGACTCGTCGGGTCGGAAACGGGAAAGGTTTTCGGGCATTTTACATTGATAACATCTGACATAAGGGTTTCTCACTGATCTGACACCCTCCAATAATCCGCACTGAGCCCGCGTGATGGAGTATCGCTCGCTCGACCTAATACTTGAGGTGTTGAGGCCTGTGCCCATCGGTAAGACGTATTAGGCCTTTTATGTACCTATTTATGTTACCAGCAGACAGCCTTTGGATACAGAAGGAAGCAGGATGCGATAAAATATTGAATTGGGTTTAAAGGCATTCTTACTTCCAAACCTCTTCACACTCGAATTTGTGTGGATTGAATCACTCTCTTTTAACTTTATTCTCGCGTTTTATTTCAATTGCTGTACCAAAAGACTAAAGTTGTAAGAAATACGCAAACGACTGCTTTGAAAAGTTAAATAACGCAAGCAATTCGCATTCAGTAATACCCAGAGTGATTTTCCGAACCGGTATTAAGTTATATTTATTTATTCTTTATTACATAGCATTGAATGGTGCAAAAGGCGGACTTAATGCCAAAAAGGCATTCTCTACCAGTCAACCTCAAATGAGGCTAAGCAGAAAAACACAGTATACAGGCGGTGCGACAAAACAAAATAACATTTAGCTGGGTAATTAAGATTTACAATCACTTAAGAAATAATATAATTATAAATAAAATACACATATTATTCTCCCGTTCTCATTCAACGTTCACTATGCATGATATAACATCTAAATATTATTGAGTGATATTCAATCCATTAATTTATTTATATTAATCTTCAGTGATTTCTTTTCGCTACCAAAACATTTATAACTATAACAACTGCTAACTTACGCAACACATAATTGTGTAATTTAAACGGTTTCCGACACCTCGCTTCACACTCTATAGATTTTATGGTTTATAATTACCCTTGTTTAATTCAATTAAATCTATTCCATATGCACATTTAAAGAAATATAAGATACTTAAGAAGTTGAATGTTACATCGAACCAGAGCTATTAACCTGATAGCTAAAATAAGACCGATTTAAATGTTATCGTGTCACTTATTAGTATTAGATAGTATTTCAAAATCAAACTGTATCGAATCGTGGCCACCACTGAAGATTATTAATGGTCCAGTACGTATATAGTGTTCGCAAAGAAATCGAAAGATCGCTGTGTTTTAAATGCAGGCCGACTACAACCGGCCGCCCTGAAAATTTATAGGGGAGGCATAGGCTTCGGCGGTGGACGGCTGGTTTAACATAGGTTCAGCAGAGGACGTCGTGTGGCTGTTGATGATGTAGAATTCTTAGCAATAAGTTGGGTCCACGGTTCAATTTGAGCGTCAGCACGTTCATTTGCCTACAGTCAAACAAATGAACGTGCCGACGAAATCTCTTTGGTAAGCCTAATCAGTAAATCAGTATTTGCCTACTGGAATACCATGGTAGATTTTACAAAACAAACAACAGCCATTTTGTATAAGTACACGCCACTCTAGCAAAGATTTGAATGTTTATAAAGTGTGTTTCTTATGTAATTTACGTTATCTGCGATTCTCTTGATTTTACATTTCTTGCCTATTGATTTAAACATGGCTCCTTGAAATGACAGTCCCAAAAATAAATTCGGTATATTTTTGTTCATAAACTTAAGGACAAAACTTTATTCAACTGTTTTACATCCATATTTGGGTCCAACGAACGAAGGCTTACAATAAAGCTCCTCGTTTGTTGTTGCTTGTACAAACGGTTTGATTCTTAAGATGTGTGAAAGAACACTACTTTTTACCATCGCAACGCTTCCCATCGTCAGGGTTTTCATGGTCGTACTTAAAAACACCATGATCTTGCACAGATGGATTTCCGAGATTTGTTTTCTTCTTAGCACATTTTAAATTGCTCTAAGAAGAAAACCTGATCTCTTTATTTTAATTAACTGCTCGCTAAGCTCTCTGAAGGCCGCTACGAGAAGGGTTTTTCAGGGAGGGTTGATTGAGCTACATTGATTGTAGACTTTTTCTTCGGCATAAAAAACAAGGAACATTATGTCGAGAAGGAAGGTAGTCGAAGGCATTTTCTTGGTAAGCATGTTACACCTTGGGTCTCGTCATCACTTACCATCAGGCGAGACTGAGGTCAAACGCAAACCCATTTTAAATATAATAAAAAGTATCTTAAAAAGCTTAGTTCCTATTTATTGCGCACTAGCTTTTCCTTAAGGTCGAAGTGGATTATTCATAATCTTATATTTATTAGAGCATTGATTATAGTTGTTTCTGACACCAAGTCTACATCCAAATAAGACGAAGACCGCGTCGTGGCTCGCCCGGCCCTGAGCGTGCGGCAGACGAGTCTTCAATTAAGCTTATCCCGCTCATCTGACGGTTGCACTAGGGCAGTTCTGCGATGTAATAAATCGCGCATAATTGAGGGTCTGCATAGCCGTGAAGAGTGATGAAGTACTAGATTGTTTAGTAGTGCAGTTGTGGATAATTTATACATCACTGTGTTGCAATTAGTCCCACCTTAATCGTATTCTTCAATGCCAAGGGCCGCTAGTTGTGCGAAAACACATCTGTTTTCACACTCATTCTTAAATGTTATTCAAATTTGAGCAGCTTCTGTAAGTACTAGCCGTTTCAGGACAGCAAAAAGTTAGGACCTTTCAATTTTGGGCGATGTGTCATAATTCGCATCTTTTACAGTGAATATCTTCTTTAAGGTGTACCTAAATTTTTTTGGTATACCTGACTGCTGGGTTTCACAATATGAATATGCTTTTTCATTATGTATGAAAAAAGGAAAGCTGATCTAAATTCTATCATAACTTGGTTTAGAGGATCAAAATTTAGATAGAAAAACAAGATTTGTTACAAAAAGTAGAATAAGTACTTACTGGTTCTTAATCTATTTTTGGTAAGTTTTTTTTCAGAGTAGATAATATGCCAAATACCTATCACAAAGTTAAATGCCACTTGTTTTTCATTTCAAAAAGGACTTAAGAGACAATCTCATTAATATAAGTTTGTAAGTGCTTATTTGAGGACTGACCTTAAATTTTATTGTCCTCTAGTCAAATCTGGCTCAGCAACTTTATAAAAACACAAGTCGATGACATTTAACGTAAAAACTGGAGCACGGTAAAAAATGTACAAAGAAAAATAACATATTCAATGATTGATCTATCTATGTATATGACTATACTAAATATTAATTAATGTCGTTGCTAACATTGAATTAATTACATAAAATTTAATATAGGCTACTTGATATTTGCCTATCAGTTTTAACTACTCGCTTTCAATGTTTCATACTCTTAATTATGACAGATACGATACATGTAGCTAAAGTACAGTTATGGTGAATTAAAATGTGCTATTTGTAATAGCACCAGGGGTGGCATTCCGGCAGACATCGCTTCACATTTCGTTGCTTCACGCTTATTTCAATCATCAATACGCTTCACTCTGAATTAGTATTTTCTTTCATTTGTATTTAAATAATTAAAAAAAGCTATTTGGATTAGTTCTTTCCTCTCAAACAACCACAGTTGCAAAGAAATACTCACTACGAGCGAAGTGAGTTTTGGAGCCCACCGGAATACGAGTACCATAGCTAAGTTGCCATTTAACTTTCGGTTAACGGTTCGCTGTAATAGTTAAGAAGTTGGCTACTACTTACACCAAATCCTATCTTTAGTAAGATGATAATGCATTATCCCTAATGCTAAAAACAAAATAACCTATCAAAATCGTAGTTTCATCTTAATCGAAAGTCAAATATTTGCAATAATGTTTCTTTCGAGTGTTTAAGGTATATGCCTTAACATTGGTGAAACCAACCTGGCTGTCAGGTATAATATATCAGAGAAATTCGTCCGGTCTGTTAATGGTCTCGGTAGCATAATTGGTAGTGCAGTCGCCCGGCTTGCGAAAGACGCGGGTTCGAGTCCCGCCTGATGCCAAGACCGAATGCATTTTTCTGGTTTTCCTATCTTTACTACACCAAAGGTTCTGGGTTCGATCCCTAAACAGTACAAACATTCGAGTGCATGAACATGTCTGTTTGTATGAGTATGTTTATCAGTTGTTTAGTATCCCATAGCACAAGCACACACTGGGCTAGGAAAAATTACCAGTGATATTTATTAATTTTTATTTATAATTACCAATAACAGCGTGATAATGGGAACTATAAGGTGAAAGATATAGAGATATTAAAACAAGTACAAAGCCAGTTAAGATGTAGATGAAGTCGGCAGTGCACACATAACTCCATAATTTATTGTGGTTAACCTTCAAGACAAGCTTTTTGTTCTTCGGACTTACATTGTAAAGTCAAATTGCTCGGTCACCCATCTGTTTTATTTTGATCCCTAAGTGTTCTCGGATAAGGATGCCTGTGTATTGTGTGATATATAAATTGTTATCTTGATAAGTAACTGATTGCTCGTAATTAAAACAGAAGTGACAAAAGATACGACAGACAGTTTATTTATGTATTATTTTTACCAATTCTATATTTTAGTTTTTTTTATTTCACTAAGGCATACTCGATGTATGGTAGAAACAATTTTAAACGGGCATTACTTTAAGTATGAATCAAAAGCATGTCAAATTAATTTAAGGAAATGTTTCGCTATAAAATACGATTGAGTGATGTTTTTAAAAGTTACCAAGCAATTAATTAAACTATATAAGTAATATTGCGAGCACGAATAATAATGATGTTCATAATTATAACATATCTCTATAATTATCAATGCATCAGGAAGTGATTTCAATGGCATAAAAACGAACTACTTAGTATTGATTCTCATGATCATAAATCCTTAAATGTTGCGATAAAACCCGATTATGCGTTTGTGCTGGCCACGCATTTATTAGGGTTCAGTAGAAATGGTTTCATAGTTTGCTAGCTAGTGTCAATATATCTTACTAGGATTGTAACTAGTCTAAAATTATTTCTGTGTACCATCGCCGATATGCAAAGTTTGTTTTGACAACTGTACACTATTGTGTATAGTCCAACTGATTTAAGAAATACACTTTAACATCTGCCAGTGTCATTAGGAGTTGAACTTTATGCAATGCTAAAAGGGTTTAAGTATTCTGTCAGGCTCAGAAGTCAAGCGACAGCACATGAATCGTATTTTTAGTGGATGAAGTACAATTTCCAATGACACTGGCAGCTGTCAAAATTGTAGACGTATTTATATGTTAAATCCTTACAAACACTTTTTTGTGGTAAAATACGAAAAAAGACTGTCATGATACTCGTAAAACTAATGTTGACCGACGATTGAAATTGTGTAAGAATGTAATCTATGACTAAAATTTACCGTATTTCAATAGTATTGCTTTTATTGCCTTAAGTATTCTGATAAATCTACGGAATCTTACCAAGTGACCCTGAGTAAGATTCAATATTAGGTAATGCAGATTCACACTCACAAGATGCTGCAAAAGTAAGACTAATTGAATTAATAAATCTTTATATTATCAAATCGAGACAAATGTTGCAGATTAATATTTAAATTAATCTTTTGCAACATACTCGTAGTTGATGTTTTTTGCTCTATTTCGTAATTTTAAATGAATAGTAATACAAAATCTAGACGACTGGTCTAATAATTCAATATTTTTAAGTTTGAATTTTGTCTTTTTTCCCAAGCTTAAAACATGCTTTAGTAGCCATTAGCAATTATATGCCGTCCATCATCAATCTTAAGAATCTTAAACCTGAAATGTCTCATAGATGAATACTTCTATTCACTGTGATTAAAGGAACATTCCAATGGCAAATAGGTATTAAAACATACAATAGCAGCGGATTCGTGAATAATAATATTTGACAAATTATAATAGTAGTCAACACATTTTTTCAATTCAGATACAACAAGTATGAGTAATTATTTATTAGAGTTGATAGGAAGAAAGAAAAAAAGAAAGAAAGAAAAGGTGTTTATTGGCCTACACGTGACAAAAAGAACCAAAAAAGAAGGCATAAAACAACAAAAACAGTAAGTAACGAAAAGGAAAAATAAAAAAGAAAGTCAAGTGGGGCCAACAAGGTCTCTGTCTGAGCTTGTGTCGCCAAATGATAGTGCGGTTCTGTTGAAGCCATCAGCAACTAAACATTACTTTTAGTTCTGTAGAAAAAAAAGTGCAAAAGTGGCTTTTCGCTGGCTAATTGTTTTATTACTACAGGCTACCAATTCTAAACCACACACAACAAAACTACTTCAGGTAGACACGTGTCATTGCATACATTCTTTCGAATCGAATGCTAGTGGAAACATTAACAATTTTCCGTATGACATGTTTAATTATTTATCTGATAAAGCAATCAACATGCTATTGTTTTCCCGGTAAATGTTGTCTTAATAAAAACAGTGTACAATCGTATTGGATTCTTTGCTCTTGATTTTCTTTCCGTGTATTGGTGTCCTGTAAATGCAAAGTGTATTAATTAACTATTTTGTTCGAGTGTGCGTCTACAACAAAACACATTTTACATTGTTAATGACGTATACAAATCATGTATCAAAGAGTTGACTGATTTTTTCTATAGTTTTGTTACACATACCTACTCGTAACCCATACATTTTATCTGAAAATATTTGTCGTAGGAAATGTATCTACACGCAAAATTATAGGGAAGCAGGCATGCGGATCGTCTGATAGTAAGCGGTTACCCCTATCTATGAGGCGAGGCTTCACCAGAGGCCAGATGTATCGCATTTGTTTATTTATTGAGTATATCAACAATATAATCTAACCTTCAAGTTAAATTTATCTAAGCTAGAGTTCAAAGGCAGACCTATTGATGTCACTAGTCTTATTAAAAACAGCAAATTACCTCAACCGTGGCAGTAGTTGACCGCTGAATGTATGACAAGGGCTTGTTTAACGATTTATCCACGTCTTACAATTTATTTATCAAGTTTCCATAAGCATGGTGATCGCATTAAGATTACCCGCAGACATCTAACTCATGTTAATTGTGATTAATTGGGTAATATAGCCCCAGGATGGCAGTTTTCTCAGACCATGACATTATAACTTGGTACATTAAGTTTATATTACCCAGATCAATTAGTCTAGAAGTGCACAGACTTAGCGAAAGAGTAGGAGGACTGGCTAATAAAAAATAAATGTCACATGTTGATTTTTAAAGTTTTACAACACTCCTTAATTAGCTTATCTCAAAGTTATGAGCATGCCTAATTATGTTATTACTTACGACAGATTATTTCATGGCTGTTACGTAATTGAATCATTTATTTACAAGCAATTTATCAATGGCTAAATTATTGGTGTCATCAATCAAAAAAGACGTTAAAGAGTAGGTAAACTAGTAATTACTGTAGGTTTGTTCTATAACTGTCCAAGAGTCGTTAAAGATGAAATGATTTAATACCAGAATATTCAATCTTCTCATCGCTCTAAAATCTGCCACAGTCTTATTTGTACTAGTACCAGCTTTGGTTAATAATGACACGTTTGAATTAAAAGATGAAGAAGAACTGCGGCTGTCAACCGCAATTAAATTATTTTATGCCTTCCGAAGCAAGGATATCCCTGAAAACACAACATTTCGTTTGAGATCCTATTCTATCCGACCTAGTGGACTTAGAACAACAGTGGTAAGTAATCTTAGCCGATACTGTACCACGGGCAGTTCAATGAGTCACGGGTTGGGTATTTACCCCGACAGTGTCAGTGGTAATACATTTAATTCATGTAAGTACTGTGATTGTGACCAACTGCTCTTTCGAATACTTCTGCAAAACATCATCAGAAGACATCGATATTTGCTCCCGACTATTACAAATGGGGAGGTCAGCCCGCTGACTTTTGCCGAATACGCAACGTAGAATATTTGACATTTCAGATTTCTCATCGTAGTCCAGACCAAATCGTAGATTAAGAATACGTATTTTAGTGTAAGTTTTAAATTTATTTTGCAAGTTGTCGTTCGTGCGTGTATTTCACAAGTCATGAAATAAGATTAGCGCAGAAATAAGCTGATGCAACTAGTCGATGATAGCTAGATGGACTTATTTTCAATTATAAAGTAAGGGACTTATGGGCGATTCGATAGAACACCTCTTTAATATGTGAAATGGATAAAAGTTGTCTTAGTATTAAAGCAACAGGTAGATACTATCAAAATATTGTGTTCTCACAGACCACAATACAACAAATCTTTTTAACTATCAGAATGAATTGTTTCACTTACTAAACTAATAAAACAAGCAAGGCAAGACCGTGGATTTAACCCCAAAAATCGTTTTTTTAAATTAACTACCTAGATGAGACCTTGTCCAGCTTACCATATTGTGGGTCTAAAAATTTACTCTGCGGAATGTGGACTTCTGAGTGTTGCTTTAAAAGTAAAAGTCAGCGTGCCGTTAACTACCCCATTTGGTTGGTATAAAATTGTGAGCGTACCTATGTATAAATTATCTCTTGATTTTAGTAGATAATATTCTACGAGTGTTTGAATAAGCGCATCGCCGTTTTGAGCTCTCGTGAGAAGCCGACGTGAGACGTGATGCGCGGGATTGCTTCCTCACGAACGAATATCGTATTATATCGGTTAAAACTACTACTTTGACACAAGTAAAAACGTGTTTATGTTACACGGATGTATTTTAATTACCTCAGTATTTGAAAAAGACTCCAACATACAGAGTGGAGCAATGATAGTTGAAAGTGCAAAAGAGCAAAGATACGTTTTGTCAGTACTGGTGCGAAGTCGAAAATTGTCGCCTGGCGTCCGTATCTATTATTTATGCCTTGTTCGTTTTTCCGAAGCAACGTCAGAGATATCACACGTCAACGGAAAGGTGGGCTGTTACCACGACCACGAATGATGAGGTTAAAAGTAAATTGGTATCAACAGCATTAGCCATGTGGCCGCTCGCAATAATACAATTGTGCTGCCATTAAAACACTTTTAGCTTTGATTTCCACACAATATGTGAATTTATGATGAACACCGAGCAAGGCTATAATATAACCTCATTATCCTATTTGTTGGAAGATTACGACAGGTCGTTACTTCATATAATACCGCTGCTGCAGCTATTCAAGGCATGTCTGAACAAAACTGCGCGCACTCTTTTAAGGAATGAAAGATTTGGTTCGAACGGAACAAAGGTCGAGACGGTAGGTCTTGCAAAGGTTCCGTCGGTATTCAATTTAATCCAGACAAGCTTTACCAGTTCCTCACTTAATTATGACAAAAGCCTTTTTTTCCCTTCGTGTTCCAAATATTTTTTAGCTTGTTTTTATGAAAATGAGCCAAACGATCAAGAAGGTACATACTGGCCTATTGGAACCCCAAACATGATGATACCAACTTAAAAAATAAATAAATAAAACGTTTTTTTAGAAAAGATCATGTTTTTTTTAACCAAAAGTAGCTTTAAAGTCCTACTTACGTAAAACAAAGCTGATTAGTTTTTCAAATTTTCGAATGATTTTATACATGAAATATAGCACAAGAACATAGCATGTTAAAAACATTATTAGTATTGACTATATCACAATATGAACATTGAATGTGCTTCTCAACATGTACGTGAATTCCAATCTTTTGTATAAAAATGATCATAGTAGCGATTTAAGAGAAGGAAGACAGACAGGTGAACTTATCTTTAAGAAGAGATGAGATACATTTTAAACAAAGAGTAAACCAGTCGTACAGCTCTAAACCATTAACACCCACGTTGCCTCACAAGGTTCTTTTAGCTCAAGGAACCCCAAAAACCGTAGCGTGCTGATTACAAACGTCTTCATTACAAGCCGAGGCGATATCGCAGAAACGGATCGAATGCTAACGATTATTTTGTAAATGAAAACATTACTCCGGCGTTATACTTATTTGGTATCATGATACTTAATTAGTACAATAATCCCGCTATGGTGATGATATACTGATAGGTGGTGCCAGTAAAACTGATTTATTACGTTTTTATTTCTCACCGGTACTGTTTATGGTGTGATTTATATTGTTTACTTTTGTTCTTTAAATGTTGATTGACATAATTTAAGTGACTCGATCGGTCTGTTGTCACTCTGTCTGCTGAGTCAAGGGTCATTTCTGCCGAAAAAAAACTACCTATAATTATGCATACATACATTTACCCCCTTATTCATAAAAACTTAAACAGCTCTTATAGAACACGATAACTTTTGTATCGCTTTGTCACTGTCATTCTTGTTGCTGCCGCCATTTGCGAGTAAGTGACAGAACACGTCAATAGCTTAAACAATGCGTTAGCGTTGCGTTCGTTTTTATGAATAAGGGGGTTAGTCTCTGACAAACATTACGAGTGTTAATTAGTTTCAAAACTATTCTATGTTTTAATTTTTCATGGTCAACACATCCAAATCGTAAACTATGGGATTGAAACCCGAAACAAAAAAGGTACGTAGCAATCCCGTTGTTTCCAAATTTCAAATCAAGTAACCAAAGTTTTATAAAAAAAAAAAACTAATGAAATGACCTACATTCATTTTTCCTGCATCAGATTCATAAATAGCATCTTAGAGGTGTGATTACCATTGAAAATTTTTCCTGAAAGTGAGATTAAAATTTGCCAGGCATAAAGCAACCTATATTTTAACCTACCATGAGTGCCTGTAATGTGCCTGTTCAAATTTACTATTTTTACCAGGGACAGCCTGTAATGAATGACTTTTACTTCTAATGCTTACTCCTAAATCTACATAGTTGAAGGTCAAAGAATTCACATTCTGGCCTTTATCTTAATTCATTTTATTGTAATGTCCCTTCATTCATATGAAGTGTGTTGAGAAATATCTGCACCATGATAATGCCATGAAGTAGCACTGTCCATTTAACACTTTAGTGTCGCAACTGGCTTGACAGCTTCGCTCCGCACTCTATCATTATTCAATATAGGGAATGTCTACCCTCCAGTGTCTGGCACGAGCACTCTGATTACTATAATTGAGTTACACGACAAAGCTTTTTAGATAGCTTGCGATTTGGACGTAAAAATATAACGAAATTTAATAATAAATATGCTTCATTTCGTAAGGGTAGGTACTTAAGTTTTTAAATATTCCCCCCTGTCTTCCAAAAATGGCAGATAGCGATGGAAAGGAGTGCACTCTATCTAGCAATTGTTTATTTTTTTAAGGTTGGCGTCCTTGTCACCTTCAGACAGAGAAATTAAGGCAGTACACAAGATTAAAAGAAATAATTTGCCCCACGCTTAAAAGCCTAAATTTATTAAAGTTATGGACATCTCGCATACTCAGGCTCTGTCCACTTTTTGAAATGTTTACTTTCCACCCACGGCCTAGATTTTAAGTGGGCAAGATGTCCTTTAACCTACTCCAACAGGGCTTGGTTTAAATGGCTGAAGATAAGTAAGGCTAGTGATAAACCATACTTTCTATCCACCGACAAGGCTTTTACCACACAATCGCATGGAGGCACGGCGGCACAGAAATGCCCAAAATCTGCATTACTAAATTTACCCAGCCAATAACCCAACCTGGCATCCCTGGCTTAACACCAGCGAGCTTTGATCAACTACATAAAAAGTTATAACGGCCAATTCTTTTTAGAACTTATCTAACGTCTCACGGTTTTCCACTCGCAGCTCCATTTGTTGAAATTTTAAAGCTATTCGTAAAATGGCCATTATTTTTAGACTACAAGTCTAAATCTCAAAATTAGTAACCTGACCTTTACATCTTGAAACAATGAACCTTCTGTTCTCACGAAGGCAAAAGCTGCCTTCTTCTGTATAAAGAATGTAGCCCTAACCTAACATTTAGTGCAATAGATTCCATCGGGCCATAGCTAAGTAATAAGCTTTGTTTGGAAATCGGGCTTAGTTCTCGATCTTAGTGGAGAAAATACTGGTCGGTAATCAGCTGCTAATAACGGTGGTTCAAAGAGCACCGCGTTCCTTTAGGTTAGGGCTGCTGTACAGACGACGCCAAGTAAACCTTCACAAAACCGTTACAAAATAGGTCTTTTGTAAGTAGCATGAGGTGCCCATGACAAGTTTGACATGAACTCGTGTGTACTAAAATGAAGAAAACTAAAAGGAAATTAATCATTTATGTTGACCATACATTGACCAAAACAACTTTTTTACGTTTTATAAAAACTTTTTTTATTGCGAGGGAGTTAACTGTATTGTTTTGTCTCGTTTATTCACTGGTGAATAAGTGCGGCAAGTAACAATTGGCATTCCAGGCAAAAAAAAAACATAATACCAGTTTTGTCATACAAAAATAGCAGTGCGGCAATTTACAAATCCTTCAATTCTTAAAATGGTAGGTGTTAACTCTGTCATCATGTGCTTTGAGCACTCGGATGGGCCAAAGGATAGCCGTTGCCGGACTCATGGATGACGAATAGTTGCCACGATGGCAACGTAGATGCACCGGGGGCTTTAGTCAGTAGTGTCGAGCCTTGGCGGCAGCCGAGTCTGACACACCCCCCCGCCTTACTACCGGAGGGCGGGAAGTCCGCAAAATGAATAGCCTTAGATAGAGTTAAACTAAAAGGAATGAGTAAACATAAAAGCAGATTTTGGTCAGTCAGAAATTTTACATGCAGAAATATGGAACAAATTTACAACTTTTTTTGTTAATGTAAATGTTGTTGTGTGTTCACAAGATAAAATTCAGCCCTAGAAATACTTAACCCTTATTTACGAGATAAATAGAACAAACCCAGTTCTAATTGCAAGGACCGTGCGCGTTGCCATAAATGAACATTTCACGATTGTTTCGACACGTGATAACAACTCTAATAGCACAATATTACGCGCCAAACTGTAATAATGATTTAATAACTGGGTACGTGGTAATATACGTACATAACACCATATTTTATGCACAAGTTTAATAGTGCACCGTGTATTGAACATACTGAAAACAAAGGTCAATAGAGCTCACCAATTATTCCAACTTCTGTGATGTCTATTCAATATTTACGTTAGCAGTTTGTGATCTAGATGTGTTTTTGCTTATAGCTGATCAAATTATTTTTATTGAAGAATATAATTCTTCAAATATCATATAATGGCGCAAAACATGTTCATTTATTTACTTCTTGTGTTCATTTTGCTTGTACTTTTCATATGTTACGTTATTGTTTCGTATGTGAATGTGCAATAGAATATCATCAAGAGCATTCTAAAACTGCATTGTTTCGTTGTTCCGATGGGGTTTATTAACCCAGTGGTTGTTGCACGTACGTAACGTACCGTCATTACACCCAAATTCGTGACTTGTTACCGTTACAAGGCAGACGATCCACTTCACTTACCTAACTAGCAGCTAGTGACATAGTACACAGTCTGTTAATGATGTAGTGAAGCAAAATGTACCTAAAAATTTGTGATCCAGCGGCAAGTATGGTTTATAAGTGCATTACTACAATATTATCAATCAAGGGAATTCTGCGTGATTCTTCCTAAAGGTCTGCACAATGCCTTGTAACAATGTACGCCCCGTCGTGACACCAGCCTTTGGCCAAATCTTCAACAAGAATGTCAGGCCGCAGAAGTCACAGTACTCCCAAAGTCTCACTAGGTGCTGTGCGTACAAGAAAACCAATTAGAATTTTAAATTAAAAAAAATTGATTAGTCAAATGTTATTAAGCATCCCTATCTCCCCCGCCTTGTCGTAACGACTGACAACATCTACCAAACCAAACAAACCAAAAAGCACAGAGACCAGGGTAGCGATTTAGAACCGAGTTATCGTACGATTCGGTAATTTTCACTAAATTTAAAATCCATTATTCACATCGGAGGTGTCTGTATTATTGTTGTCAAAAATACTTGCCATTGGCTTTAACATATACAAAATTCAGGCCCTTTCGCTGAACAAGCGACTTACTAGAATTTAATGAAAGTGACCTAATCGTACGAGGACCCTACCCAGGTCACCCATCCCTGACCGGGTGTGCGTAGATACCTATTCGTTATCGTTTTCGATACTCTGTTCCACTGAGTCCAAGGCGCATAGTATAAATTATATAATTACAATTAACGCATGGAAAGTAATAAGTTGCCTGCCATGCGTAAATTGCATTTGTTCTTGTAGAAGATAAAGAAAACTAATTTGCAATAAATAAACAGCGTCAGTACTTCCCACAGATAGTGAAGCTGCAATAAAACAGGAGGTTTTCTATTGGTAGATCATTTAACCTCTCGTCTTAACTTCTCAGTGTTCATAATGTACCTGACTAGTACTAGATGAATTGATGTCGTTTTAGTGGCATTTTCGGTTTTTAATGTTTTTGTTAAGTTTGTATTGTATGTAAGAAGTACGAAATAAACTATTTTCACTTCATCCCGTAAAATCTCGTCTCGTGTCTCACCTTCGAGGCACCACTTTTCTCATCTTTCCAACAGTAGTGTTATTAATGAGCTACTACACACATCAAAAGTGTCTAGGGATATCTCAAGCATTTTCATACAAAGTATAGCTATTGGGGAGGCTGTAAAAATTAAAATATTGATACCAACGTAGAAATTTTTAGGACACAGAAACTGCTATATCTGCCCTTTCAGATTGTATAAAGAAATTCATTGTGGTAGCATTATTGTACAATCGTAAGGACGTTAAAAAAAAGACAGATTTTTCTTTTAAAAGGTTTCAAAATTTTAGCAAAATCAAAGATATTAGATAATGCTCAGCATTATCTTAGAATAACTCGAGGAAACAGGCATAAGATAAAGGTTAAGAATATTACAAAAAAAACGTTTGATTTTGCTAAATTTTTGAAACCTTTTAAAAGAAAAATCTGACTTTTTTTTAACGTCCTTACGATTGTACAATAATGCTACCACAATGAATTTCTTTATACAATCTGAAAGGGCAGATATAGCAGTTTCTGTGTCCTAAAAATTTCTACGTTGGTATCAATATTTTAATTTTTACAGTCTCCCCAATAGTTATACTTTGTATGAAAATGCTTGAGATATCCCTAGACACTTTTGATGTGTGTATATTAGTGCCTTTTAAAGTTAACGTGTTTGTATATATCTTTTATAATTTAACGTGTTTATACATAACTAATGTTTTCTAGTGCCCATAATAAATGGCTAAAAGCCTTTAGGGGCCTTAGTAAGTGAAAACGTCAAAATGGACTGTTATCTCTATAATTATGTTCTATACAGGGTGTTTCTTTTAAGGTGTCAAGCCGGCGCGAGCTAATAGTAGGGTACCATACCTATCGATTTAACCTCCATGTATGTTCTACGATTTTTTGTAGTTTTCGAGATAATAATGTTTTTGTAATTTTTTAAAATTTTGTGAGCACTTGGCTTTAAATAATTATAACTTTTTTTTTGTTCGACTGTTATTGGATATTTTCTTTTTATTATAATGTCTATTAATTGCAGTTTCATGATTAAAATAATCGCTTTCCTAACTTTACTACAAGATACAAAAATGTTGATTGATAGTGAAAAAAAAGTGAATAATGCAGAACATAACGAAAATTAAATAGTAAATTAAAAAAAAACAAAAGGTGTTTTATAGCTTCTTATTAATTTTAAAAACTGCGCAGCACCATCAGCTTTCATAATAATACAAGAAAACATGTCCTTCGTGGGGCATTATTCGCTGTAATTGATGCTCAAGTCCTGAGTATCAGAAATAGTGTCGGAAAAAGTGTAATTTTCATACTTAATAATTTTCTAGTATTTTGGCATAATTTTGTAATTTCTGAGATTTATTGTCTTTTAACGTTCAAACAAAGCTCATTTGTTAATAAAACAGACATTTTTTAACTTCCAATCATTCGAAAGTCACAACTCCTGGTGTAATAAAAAATTTAAAATTGAGGAAACCGGACCATCTTTATAATTTTTATGTACGCGTATTTAGAGCATAGTAACTCAAAACAGTTCGATAATTGATTCAAAACATGTTCCGGTTTCCTCAATTTCAACATTTTAATTACAAAAGGAGTTGTGACTTTCGGATGATCGGAAGTTAAAAAATGCCTTTTTTATTAACAAATGAGCTTTGTTCAAACGTTAGAAGACAATTAATCTCAGAAATTACAAAATTATGCCAAAATACTAGAAAATTATTAAGTATGAAAATTACACTTTTTCCGACACTATTTCCGATACTCAAGACTTGAGCATCAATTACAGCGAATAATGCCCCACGAAGGACATGTTTTCTTGTATTATTATGAAAGCTTATGGTGCTGCGCAGTTTTTAAAATTAATAAGAAGCTATGAAACACTTTTTGTTTTTTTTAAATTTACGATTTAATTTTCGATATGTTCTGCATGATTCACTTTTTTTTCACTATCAATCAACATTTTTGTATCTTGTAGTAAAATTAGGACAGCGATTATTTTAATCATGAAACTGCAATTAATAGACATTATAATAAAAATAAAATATCCAATAACAGTCGAACAAAAAAAAAAAGTTATAATTATTTAAAGCCAAGTGCTCACAAAATTTTAAAAAATTACAAAAACATTATTATCTCGAAAACTACATAAAATCGTAGAACATACATGGGGATTAAATCGATAGGTATGGTACCCTACTATCAGCTCGCGCCGGCTTGACACCTTAAAAGAAACACCCTTTATATCTCTCTCTGTTCTAGCTATAATTGAAAATATTGAATGTTTTTCGCACTGAAATTTCTAATATGTATTATAGAACGTATGTGTGATGGGATGACTGTTTCCAAAACACGATTGGAAAAACTTTGCTCGATAGAAAAAAATCCTGGAGTTACCTCTAAAATATCATATAAATGCTCATTACAACCGCATTGTACCATAATAATTCGTATAAAATCACAAAAACATAGATATTTACTTTCTTGATTTCGTGACTGTTTTAGATTTAAAAAATACTAAATATTTTCATTCACTTCTTGATAAAAATGTGAATGGCGCTTACGATTTTTAGTTTCGAGCACGTTGATTCCATACTAAACGCGGACGCTCACCTCCTCCCCCACTCCCTTACCTCAGGCGAATTTCGCTGACTGCCTAACCCCCCTTAATAAATTCGATTAAATAAAGTACCTAATAAAGAAGTTCCTGGTAGTCTTGATTATTATTATTATTATTGGTGTGCTTTGAAACATGATAATGGCAAACACGACAGTAGCGTCACTTATAAGGCATATTCTTATTCTGCGTAACAATCACGCTCCTAGACATTTAAAATGGTTATCTTAGCGTTAAATAGGCGTAAAACAATCTACAAAGCGATATAAATGTTAGCTGTCAGCTAGTTTGATTTCTAAATCTTTACAGCAGTAAAGTTAAGTTTATTGTGTATCGTTAACTTTATATGACCCGTCTATAACGCGCAATTGGTATAAAAGATAATGAATGAGTGTTGAAATTGCAAGTTTACAAACAAAAGACACATAGACAATCTGTCATGTATGGATAGTCTGGGATTTGATGTGACTATAGCGTAGGTACTCTTGCTGGGTAAATTCTTACGAAAGCAAAATCTAAGTGCCAGAGAAAATTCAATGCTTAGATCCATCTCCACCCAAGACACGTTCATGTGATATTTGGGTTGATTCTGACTTCAGGCACAGTATGGTTATACTGTGCTTCAGGCGCATTATATATTAAGCCCCCTGATTCCCAAGCTAAAGTTATAAAATCATTTATTTCTCTCCCTACAGTGGCACATTAATCCATTTAAGTAAGGCTACAAAGTAATTTGTATGAGAAGCACAATGACAGCAAGGAAGAGAATGCCTGGGATAGGTTGAAATAACCTGATGGCTGAAGTAGATGCAAAAATAACCTTAAGGTCGTTTTCACTTACTCTCTGAACTGTATTTACAAATGAAACTGACAGATATACTTAAAAAGGCTGGTTAATTTTTATTGACGGTTACAAATCCAAGGGGTTGTAAGTTCATAAATACCTAAAGTGATCTAATTGTAAATCAGTTTCTGACACTTGCAGAAGTACAAGTCTATGTGTATTATTTAGATTTCCAGTGTATTGATATCTCCGTCATATAAATTGACGCTGGGCAATTTCTCTTTAGTCGTAAGTATCCAATAATTTCAGATGTAAAACCAGATGTTTGATACTTTACTGGTAAAGATATGATAGGCGCATGATCTTGAGTCGCTCCAGTTTAATAACTTCCTTGTTGTATATCTCACCCGCGCGTATCTTTCGCGTACTTACATCAAAGTAGATCGGATTTACACCAAACGTCGTCGGAGCATATTTTGGAGATTGACAAAGAAACTTAGATAGTAAATATTGAACAAACTGCGAACATGTTGAAAAGATCAACTGCTGAGTTCCTTCCAGATTCACATTTGAGTCCCTGCAGCCAACCTTCCAATTCAAATTCAAAATTTTCTTTATTCAAGTAGATCATTACACAGTACTTACTTTCGAATCGTCAAGAATCCTAATTTTAACCACTTATTAAACATACACATAATAATACAATATATAAACGATACTTTTAATACATGTACATAATGTAACTCTACCACCATATTAGATAACGTATTCACCATTATGATATTCATCTACATCCGTACATTTCGTTTCCTTAGTTAGATTTCAAAGTATGCATATATTTTTGTTTATTATAGCAGATTGCAGATTTTTCACGAAACAGCAAAGCTTCCATTCGAATGAAGACCTAGTTTAAGGTGTTATTGCTTTGTTGTCATTAACCGAGGTATATTGCGCTGTGATGCGCGCGCCGTTTCGTGTAAACCTTACTTAAAGAGGCAGTTGAGATTTACAAACTTGTTCTTGTTTCATCATGTTCATGTACCAAGAGCGTGGATCAACTCGAGGTTAATCTTTATCGGCCTATTAAATGCATAAACAACAGTTTACAGCTTTGATTGTAAAATAAATGTCAATAAAACTGGAAGAGAAGCGTCTTGAGATGTCTAGTTTTGTAATCAAGAAGGTGACTCTCAAGTCTTTTGTGTTATGAAGACAAAAATCCAAACAACAAAAAAAAAGCTCCTAAAAATTTGTCGAGTACTTATAAAAGCACCCTGTAAGACTGTATATTATCATTAACATAATTTGTTCGGAAAAAAAAACGCTACGACTTACCCCCGAATTCACAAACGCAAATCAACGTTAGGCATCTCTCGGACGGAAGTATAGCTGTCCCTTATGATTCTATGGTCATTTTACGGGACGACACTGATTGTCGTTCTGTAAATTTGGGAGCTACACGAATAACCACCTTTTTTTAGTTCACGTAGAGATATTTTTTAATTACATAGTCCAGGTGTCAACGTGTGGGTAATTTTACCAATATCATCCTATTCGTCCAAGAACTATCGCCTTACTTTGGGTGTCATTTCAGACGCAAGGTGTCTTATATACTTAATTCCCAGGACAGCAAAAGTCTGGTTTGTTACGCCACCTTGTTTTCTTACTACAGTGGAAAAATAAAATGGAATTGGGTCATAACCATGTAAAAAGTGAAAATATAAAAATGCCACAAGAACGGCAAAAACTCCAGTCCCGGAAATAGTAAGGTTCTTGAAAAGTAACTGCCAATCGGGTCATCCATCCGGAATTGACCCCTGATAAGTATTTATTTTTGGTAACTGACTGATAGGTTCTTTGCATTATCCACTTCACCTCAAGGTCATTGCTAAGATTAATCATCATCGCTCTCCTCATTTCCTTATTGTTTAACGAGGTTCCTATCATTGTTTAATCTGTCAAAAGTAGGAAGTTGTCGAAAGTACTCGGTAAACAATAGGCTGTCAAAACTACTTTGTTCACTTGACCATCGTCACTTTCCTTCAAACTTTATAGAGATTGTCTAAGCTGAAATGACGCACTTATTTCAGCTAAGACAGTCTCTAATGTGGATTGTAGAAATTACACTACTACCTATAATGAATTCACTCGTTTATAATAATAATTAAAATAACAAGAATATCGCCTAAACACTCAGAAGTTTCTGAAAATGGGTTTTAAGTACCCGATATCCTAGCTGTTCTGGCCTTAAGAGCATTTCTTACGATGAAAGAAAAAGATCAGCATTTCTAACGATGAAAGAAAAATTTCAGTACAGATCTAGATAAGATTTATTTCTTACCTGATAAAACCTTACTGCGGGGATTCAGATCCGCGACCACTAGTGTAGTAGCCAACTTTTGGGCCATCACAACCAATCGGTCGTCAATTCAAAAGTAGGAAAAGCAGCATGCTTTAAAACAAAGGCATCTTTTAAGAGGCAGGGTTAATAACCGTTTTGTTCCTTTCGTTGGCAGATCGTGTAATTTTAATCGGTTCGATCGCAGCACGCTTGTTTGCCGTGAGATGTTGACAACATCTAGAAATGTTATTGTCTTAGATTAACATATTTTCACTTAAAATATACACTTATGTATTACACTTGGCAATAAACTTGCTGTCCAAACATAATTTGTTTTAGATTTCCTAAAATTATAAATAGTTTGCTATTTTGCAGATCACTCGATTAGCGATAAGCCATCTAAATTATGAATGATTTAATAACTACTTGCTAAACTATAAGGTTATCTCAAAAATGTCTTTTGATTTCATTTCACCATATTATTTGATTTGTAAAGTTGTACTTAATTTCGTTTTTTTTCATTCACAATGATAATGAAAACCATATATTTGGAAATGTTATGTAACTTCATAGAAAAATTAATAATCTTGTCGAATTATTCCCTACCTGTCTATACTGTACTCAAAACTATTATTTATTTCACACTTAATTCCAGGTTTGTTCAGTAACAAGCTGTTGAGATCTTATATACATGATTTTTAGAACAACAGTAGCTCGTCATGCGTAATAACAGGACATTGGCACAATCGTCTAAACTCATATTTATCACAAAGGCAATAAGCATTACGAAGTTTTGGCGCCCTCCCACTGAGCCAGTCAATCAACATGACACTACCGAAATTACACATCACCATTACAAACTGACCTTCAGATTACATAGCTCTTCCATTGAATGCATACGAAAACAACCAACCACCAACGCATCGTAGGTCTGAATTAACTGGTTACAATGCTGATATTATGAAAGCGAAGGCGTTCTAGTAACAACCAGAGCTCTACCTCTTTGCCGGTTGACCTGAGGTTGACATCTGTGCATTTATGATTCATGGTGCAATTATACGAAAGAGGTTTCGCAGGCCGTGATAATTTAATCAAAATGCTTGATGTACTTTTATTACAAAGCTGATTGCAGGATAGGTAGGTAGATTGTGGGACGAAAGAACCATCTATTTATACACAAGCAATGTCATTTGAAATATGTGTGGCATAATATATCAGGGGGGCTAAAATGGCGACATTAGACGTTTCATATCTGAAACATAATATGAATCACTTTTTGAAATCCTAAAATGGCAACTTATTAGGTGAATCATATTATGAACATAATATGTTTCATATTTGTTTTTCATACAATTTGACAGTTTTGTATGGGAATTCGTAAACTGGTGCAGTTTTAAACGTCAAATTGGAGGAATGTTAGATGTTTAGGGTCAGTTCACCTGTTCGCGTCCACCACCCCGTTCGCGTCCATTTTACGGAAAATCCTCGAAATTAAGTAAACCAATACAACAATTAAAAATACGTCACTAATGCTAATACTTCAAAGTTAAGTTCAAAGACACACGCACATTAGGACAAATAGTGTGCAGCGGCGCATTCGGATGTTTTTTATTGATTTATGTGAATTTTAAGATACATTTTTAACGAATAAAATGAGGTAGACGCGAATTAAATACATCTTATTTAGAACTTAGCGTTTGCGTCCGCTATGGCCGCAAACTATACCTACAGGAGATAATCATAAACCAAATTGCGTCCACTACTTTCTTGAATGCAATAAAATTAACTTGCTTGTAAAAATAATTTCAAATGTATTGTTCATAATTATGATACATATTTAACTAAGACTACGGCTAATAATTATATTTTTAAATGAAATAAGTAATTCCTTTCATTATTTTTATTAGTCAAGACATTTATTAGGTCTTCGGTGACAAGAAATAATGATGAAGAGAGAACATAAACTGAAGACCATTTAAAGAAAGCGTAAAATGAAATGCGAATTGAAGAGACCTGATTACTGTTTATTCATTCATAGACAGACCACTGGAGAACAGACACAGGTGGTCTTATATGCTACACAGACGGATTCAGGAAATAATCAATCAAACTCTTGGTTGCTGGCGTGCACAGACGCACTATGTGATGACGGCTCGGCGATAAAGAGATCAGTACGCTTGGGCAGGCTGGCCAGCGTTCTTGAAACCAAAATTTATGCATTCTGGTTTGCGCTTACAAAGCAGGCAAGCGTCACAACGATGTCACAAAAGTGACGGTCTACAGCGACAGCAAGGTAAGAGTAGCACTGCAAGCATTCAACAACCAGCGACAACATCAGCGATTGTCAAGGAATGCAAATCAGCGCTAGGGAGACTAGCTGGCAAAGCGGAAGTTGGATGTGCAAGGGTCCCCTGCCAAGAGTTAATGCTGGCAGTAAAGCAGCTGATAAATTATTCCCGCGAAATGGTCTACAGTGGACGCTAATTGTCATTTTTGGAAAAACACCTAATTCTGTAATTTATCTATTAAAAAAATGCAATGTTTCGAAAAAAACTTTAAGTTGATCCTAAAATAAACTAGAATATAATGGATACATTGTATATATTTTATATAAATAAATCAGTGCTGGAGCATTTTTGATTCACTGTCAAATTTAGCAACTGCACTAAATGGACGCGAACAGACGAAATTACCCTACTAGGTGACAGCGCTGAGCTGTCAAATTCACATAGCAGTAAACATTATTTAATCGTTTTTAGGATAAATTTAATTATTCCTAGTAAAATGTGTTACTGTGAATTATTATAATGACACCAAGAATACATAATAGTGACAATAAATTGAATCAATTTCCAAGACCGTGGTGGAAACGACACTGAAGGTTTATCACATTTTGAATGAAATTCCTGAGAACTTAGTTCATCACATTTACGTTAACTAGCTGTCTTCTGGTGAATATTCCAATATTATCGAGTAAATAAAAAACGTTTTTGTTATTATAATGTGTATTATTTAAAAAATGTGCGGCATTAAAACCTAAAAATCTGCTCCCAAATAAAGTCGTCTTGTACGCCATTGCCGAGGCAGAAGTTTGGGAAATCACTCGGGCTTTGTTGTTACAGAGTCATGTCTCCTTGCAAATATCTTCAATCTCAAGAACATGCCTAGCTAGCACCAATTTCTAGTCTTCATTCATCGTTTCCGGTCGGAAAATGATTTTTATTACAAGTTTTCACGAACATTATTTCCAATCTCGATTGACAGCTGTGACATTATTGTTCTTAGGCCACTTGTCACGGTCCTCATTGCCAGACATAAAAATTGTAAATTAAAAACATTTTACAATTATTAGTTATAAGAAATCACACAAATTCAATAATGAGCTACTTTTTAAGCCTTAAATTATTAGTTGTAATGATGAAAATATTTGTTTAATGAAAACCGTTAAGTTTACAATTATTAGGCGCGACACTATTTATTTTGGTCATCAAACTATGTCTAAGAGTCCAAGCCATGAAATAAATTTAAAAAAGAAAAATATGTCTAAGATATGAAACGTCAGGTAGGTGTTCCACTTTTCATGTCGCCGTTTTACCGTTTTTAGCAATTCACCAGATGAAACGTCACTTAGATGATTCATATATGAAACACCTAAAATGTTGCCGTTTTAGACCCCCAGGAAATGTAATGTTGTGATGATGTGTGCTCTTGAATTTTTAACAGACTACTAAATCTGTTTTATATTATCATCTTCACAATGTGAATTCAACTTCTATGTAACATACTCTTTAAATTCATTTTGTAAAGATAATAATATAAAACAGATTTAGTAGTCTGTTAAAAATTCAATTTAGCTAAAATACTTTCATTTCTGGTAAACACTATTTGATATGAAAGAAAGAAAAAAAAGTATTTTATTGGCCTTACAGTAGGCTATATTAGAAATAACAAATAAAAATTGAGGAAAAAAAATCGCACAAAACAATTAAACCGGTTGACCGCTGTTCAGGAGTGACTTCACAGTTGTCTGTATATAATTAATAAATCTTTGATTCATTTAACAAGCGGCGAAAACAATACATCTAAATATTACCATCTTTGTAAATAACAATGCAGCAATCCATGGCCATTATGTTATTGAGATTGCTTTCAACAAATAACATATCAAATCATCAAAGTCTTAATCGAATTGTGCCTTTGACTTCTGCGACGTCTCTACAACCTTCAGCTAACAAGCATGACTTACGGGGGCTCATTGTATGATAATTTCGTATGACAGATCATAATGGCCATCAAATTTTAACCTCCCATTTAATGCCAGGCGTTTATTTGGGTGCATTAAATATAATGACATTAATAATAATATGTACTTTCAAACTGCGCGCCGCCTACGAATTATGAATGTGACTTATGAATATCTTGTTTATGTTTTTGTTTGTTGTGCTCTGCAAGTTATCTTTATGCACCTGATGAGAAGCAGCTGTGGGATCCAGATATTATAAAAATACTAGCGGCCGCCCGCGACTTCGGACGCGTGGACGCGCGTCTAATAAAGTCTGAAATCAACGGAGACAGCTCGACTGACTATAGACCCCGTTGTATAGGCGATAGAGAATACTCAACCTAAAAACGTTTCTACGCGGTTGGATATTTTAATCTTTCAAAACAGTTATTTGTATGAAATGCAAAGTACTACTTACATAAACCTCCGCGTCCTTCAACTACGATTCGGTTTAAATTAAAGGTGATTTAATTCAAATTTGCATGCTCAATGAAATTTTGTAAAATCGTTACGCTCTGCTTGGTCGGCCGCAGCTACCATTAAAATATCTACTAAAACTAGCATAATCTTAAATGTTAGGGAAAATGGTTAGTTCTTGCATTTTAATTAATTATTTATTGTAGCTGCGGCGGTCAATGGGTTAAGTGGCATAATCTCATCATAATTTCATTAATGTATACTATTTTATTCATATAATTATTTTCTTTTCGTTACCTTCATGATTGGCCACCTAAGAACACTTGATGTGCTCTCATAGCCAGAAATAAAGTGAACAAAAGTATGTCATTAACATTTTCCAAATTCGACATTAAATGTAGGCAACTGTACTCCTGTAGGTATGAACACCACGAGTGTTAGAGATAGAGAAAGGAGCATTAACAACATTTTACGCATTTGAGGTGAGAAGTACTGGGTCGCCAGTACTTAATATACATAAGGGAACACCTAGATCAGTACAAACCTACATGTTCATGCACACGTTTGTACTGTGCCGGAATCGAACCCTTGACCTTCGGTGTAGTAGCTAACTTCTTTACCATTACACCAAACCGGTCGTGAAGTCAGTTCAGTTCAGCTGTTACAATATTTTTAACGTTCTGTTTATTTAAGTTAACGTTTAAGATCAAAAAAACAATTGAACGTAACATAGAGGTTGTAAAACATTCGTCGATACTGATACACATCGGGAAATACACTTACATAATGTGGAAGTAATTTTGTGGTAGATACGAGATAATTAGCTCCCCATTCTGTGTTATGCATTTTCGACGAACAACAATTTATGTGGTTGGTAAAAGAAGGTTGAATAATAAATAAACGTTATGTATGCTATGAACATCGTTTGTCTATAGTTTGTGGTAAACCGAAACCTTATATACGTGCATCCGAAGCAAACTGGATATTACGTTTTTATTACGGTCATATTATCATAATTGAAATTAAGACACCAAAAGTATTTTATTTCTGTGTTACGAGTTCGTGGTTTTTTCGTTTCTTGCTAGTTGGTAGATGGTTAGTTTGACCTAATGGTTACACACAAGATAGATAATAGTGACAGATAGACAATAAAGAATATCTTTAATGTACAAAAACATTGCATTTCAAATAAATTACAGGGACCAATGTATAATTTTGGCGGTCTTATCGCTAGGGAGCGATCTCTTCCAGACAAACAAGCAAGAGAAGAAGAAGGTATTCCAAAAGGAAATTCTACTAGCTTGAAATTGGGGTTATCTTTGAGGCAACACTAATGTTCCCTATGGCCTGGTCGATCTTTTATACCCTATGTAGGATTTAGTTAATTTGACAAGACAACCTTTGTTTCACGCAGTACATTCAGCAGCTTTTTATACTTTTTGTGAACTAAGTTTTCCTCAATCTTTTAATGAATAATCAAGAAATAGGTCGATCAAGTTTTTAGTTCAGTGACCGGCTGTAAATTCCTTGTCTTTATTTTTAAGGAGTAATGATGGCAATTTCCGTAAACAAAGATTGCAACCAGACACTTTGCTCGAGAAATATAAAAGTTGTTAAGCTGGTTTAGTGTTTGTTTTGTTTACGTCTTCGCAATACTTGTTTATTTGTTCTACTCTGTTTATATGTGATCGAACTTGTTTGATGTTAAGTTTATCACAATATATTTTTTAAAGGTGAGTTCCTATGTTATGTTTATAAGTTCTTGCAACTATTGCATCAGCTGTTATTATTAATCCTTACTGTTAATTAAAAGATCAAAATGCAAGTTGATATTTAAATGATAATGTAACTAAGTGTCGGTACAATATTTATAATGCTGACAATTTTCGTAAGAGGTTTTCTCATTTTCCTAATGTTCGTAAATTTTTCTTTGTGGAAGGTTGAATGACCGAAATGGGTGAGTAACTTTGTTTTTATGTAGTAAACAGTGTTTAATTCTAATAGGTAGTTATTTTATACAACTTAATGTATAATTTCAAGGCAAGATATGTTTTTGTATAGTAAATTAAACTATACAATGAAACATGAAGCTGCATGCGTGCCTGCTAAAGATTATAATCACTATGCTGATTGATTCATTCATGCAGTAAGATGACATCACTCACAGTTAATAATTTGAGAATATTCTTGGCAAAATCACGAGTCTGAAATTTAGCACTTTACCGTTATATGTGAATACTCATCATGAGGCCAGGCATTAATCCCATTCGGGGGTTGTTATGCTTGCTAGTGCCCCACAACACTCCCCCACTTAAGAGGGATGAGAGGAAGCCGTAGGATGTTTAGTGGGTATGGCCACGGTAAAGTAATATAACAGTAATATGACTCGGCCCCGTCCTTGAGTTAAGTGCCTAGAGCCGCGCAGTCCGTCGCCACGCGATAGGGCTACCGCCTGTAGTATTTTAAAACATCTGGATACCTACTTGTTTTGAAATTGTTATTTGTGATGGTAAATACCTATTGTATTTCTATTTAAATAAATGAAATTCCTATGTGAATGAAAAAAGGATGTGTTCAATAAAAATGCATTTTGAGTTGGTTAATTACCTAAAGTATTTAAAAAAAAACAAAGTTATAAATTTGACGCGTTAAAATATTTACGCCGTGCCTGCGACACACACCGGGTTAGAAATGGGATGGGTGACCACTCCAACCGAAATTGAGTGGTGTATTCTTGGGCATCTCTACTTACTTATCCAACCTACCTATTCAATCTACCGCTGAACCACCTATCTCACTTGTCTGTCACAATGCTTCACCCTGTCAACTCATTTATTCAATAATCTAGGAGTATTACTCGGAGGATAAATCGAAATAACTGTCTTTAAAAATATTGTAACAAATTACGTGCTATTATGTAAGTACGTAACAAAACATTTTAAACTTACCTTTCGGAGTTTTTAGGTAATGAAAATGCCATAGTACATTTACAATATTATGTTCACAAAATGGTACAAAACACACAAAACTGTCCGTCCGACACTGCACGGCGCGCGGCGCATTCGCGACAATCGCGACTGAGAGCCGATTTATGAACGACATCGCCGGGGCGCGTAGGTATAACTTGCGTTCCGTCCGCTTGTTCGAAGTCCTAATACTGTTATATTTCTTTACCGTGGTATGGCTCTGAGCGGCTTCTTATCATAACATCTCACCCTACGTTGAAAAAAGAAGGTTAGGCATTCATGATATCAAGTTCTAACTGAATACTCGCTAAGCGTCTTCGTGAATTGGCTCCTCTTAAAGCTGCCTGCATCCGCTGAAATGCTGTAAGCTTTTTGGTGATGATCCCCCTTGGTGGTGATCGTGTTCATACTATGCGGTAACCGCATATCTCCAGGTATCTGCATGGTGGTTTGCCACTATCCTTGTATAAAGAAAACATGCGTGAGGCTTTCTTTCATGTTACTCTCAACTCTTATTTTTTTCAGGTATATACTTCTCTGATCTTACTTACCTTAACTTTAACCTTTCAATTTATGTGTTAATAAAAAATGCTCTCACGTATAATAGTAAAAGGTGTAGAAAGGAAGAAAATAATTAGACTATTCAGACGTGTGCATTATAGAACGTTAAACTTTTGAATGCGTTGCGCAATGGTTATTATAACGTCACTTACTGACTTTCAATGGTCAGAAACATAACAGGTTAAAGATTAGGGTTATAAAATCACTTTTTAGCATTTGCCTTAATGCCAGTCATTGGCATCTTAAAACATGCACGATATTGATATGTGCCTCTATAAACGAGCACAAGGCACCTCATATAGAGACTAATTTTGAACTAGACTTACATTAGGTAGAAACCCACTGTGAAACTTTGTACTTTAGTAACTAGGAATTATATGAACCTAATGTGCATTTACGGTTCACTAAACAATGAAAATATAGTAATTTTCATAATTGAATCATTGTTACTTAGGTAGGCGTCATTGAGTAGTATGAGAAAGGCCATTTGACTTATACATATATGAACCTCACCAAAGCATTAAAGTAATCATTGGAACCTTTCTTTTAATAGTTTAGTCTTTTATTTAAATACTATTATGATTCACAATAAAGCTTAGTGTATATTGATATAGCGGCTAGCCCAAGTGGTATGTCCAGCAGAGGACTAATATAGGCTCATGATGTTGATGAATAATCCCTCAGACGGATGATACTGATTCAAGGATATAGACATTATATGGACTGTAAATAGCTTTTGCATTTATTTAGTTTTTTTAGTCTTAATCATATGATAGGGAATGGAACGTCTCGTCCTATAGCCCCAATACGTTCCATATCATTACGACAACCACCAATTATGCCCTGCGTGTCTGGCCCACTGCGCACGCGATGACTTGATAAGTGCCAATAAAAAAATCCGTAAAAGTGGCGAATCATATAAAACTTAAAGTTGCTATCAATATGATAAGAAGAAAAAGATAGTGGTAAAAAGACTTGTTGCGAGTTATATTTCTAGTATTCAGCATTAAGCCTGCTGTATTTTCATATCGAGCATAGTAACTACAAGAAGAATAATCAGGAGCTTTTCGCAAGACTGGCGACTGCACTTTTTCATTAAGTTTTCGAGACTTTTACAGGGCGGCTGTATTTTAACTGGTATATTAAGCTGTGAGGAAGTGTTTTTTCAATTTTGTATACTCAGGCAAATGTCTTTAATATCTGGTGGTCTAAGATGCGCACCTTGTGCAATTATGGTATGGCGCGAGGAAAGACACGAAAAAATGTTGTCGCAGTACGTATGTTTGTTCCGCTGATTCCACTAGCGGACAGTCTTAACTCCACTCCACTGATGTTCATACCTATTACAAAATGAAATGGTCGCATTTTTCTTTCCCTAATATTTTAGGCTACTCATCATATTCTGACTAGAAGTTTTTTTTTATTTTGGATATGTTGTGGTTCACCGGCAATTATAAACTCTAATAATAGGCTATAAACTTCAACATTTATATACGAGTAATACCACCACATAAACCACACCCATGCAAAGGCAGGGCAGGTTGCTACTATTAGGTTTGGAATAGGGTGGATACTGTCGTATTATAGGCTTCTTGTTATTTCCGCATAATTTATTGGGTGAATATTTCTTGTCTATATTTATGAACCTATCTCTAGTTTGATTTCGCCTAGCTAAGCAACAAAATTGTCAATGCCCAAGATTTGCATCATTGTTTCGTTTCTTTCAAAGCCGATTGGAATTTCAAATACAGCTCACTTCTCCTCTATTTTGCGAAATCATACCACATTCCATGTCGATTGGCTTGATGCTTGATTTCAAAATTTGGAATTCATTTGCAAAGATTATTTGGATAGCAGCTTTTGGAAAAAATACTTTTCGTGGAGAAGTAACTTCATTTTTTTCTATGTCTAACGTGTGTTGTTTATGTTTTTTCTATGTATAAAATTATCAAAGCAGTAAAATTAAAAAATGCTTGACTGCCTAGTTAAATTGCGTAAAAATATAAATTATTGTTATTACCAAAACAGTTCAAACATCTTGTTCTTTTTGGCTTTAATTAACGACGTCTAATTAGTTTAGTAACGATGAAAACGCAGGCGTACAATTATGTACTAGGCATTGAGTAGTAAAACAATCGTTTTGCTTAACAAAATAGTTCAATAAATGAAGCTACATTGTATGTTAGTAAGAGGTTTTTGAAATCCTGTAGAGGCCATTTGACAGGCGAAGATTGTAGTAAATAGCTGTTGTCAGTTGTTATTGAAGCAGCTACAGTCGCCGACAGATATATTGAAGCACACAAGGCGATCATGTTCTACTGAGCAGTTTTACAGTCAATTAGTTAATACACCCAAGTTTTTGGGTTTGCTATCGTAATACATGAACATGACAGGTGACATATCTGTAACGTGTGTAGGTTAAGAAGATAGAGACTATAATGAGCTAGCATCTGTTTAGATATTAATGAAGTGGTGAATGTTCAGCTATTAATGGTAGCTTGGGTCTACAAGACTGTGAAACCGATCAAAAGTATTCGGTCACCTTGTTTGCTTCAATATTTCTGATGGCGACTGTATACACAGCGGGATGACCTAAACCTTCTAATTTTATGAGTAGTCATAAAACTAGCTCGTTCGCTAGTTTTATGACTGCGAAGCTACGAGTATGACTCTCATTTAGTTGTTCTACTAAATGAGAGTCATACTCGTAGCTACGAAGATACGATTCCTACCCAGGAAATTTCATGTGATCTGTTCATACGAACACGACTTTTAGTGAATGTTTTAGTGTTAAATCTTCAAGGCATATTTGAGACTGCTTCTGCCGAATGAGGGAAGGGTCAGTTGATTTATTTGGCACAAATTTTAATTTTTTTTTTACTGTTTGTATTTTTAGGTGTTATCAACTATAGCTGTCGATAAGTGGTGTTTTAATAGGTCGATAAATTGCCAGTGGTTGAACTAGTGAATTGACGTTTTTCTATATGAAAACGAAAACTAAGGTTTGAATCAACTGGTATTTTTTATTTTATTGAGTGATGCTTAAATGAATGCCTAGTTTCAAATTTGTATTATTATTTTTCCGAAAAGGTATAAATAATGTTTAATTTAACTCAGAGCCCATTCCAAGGTCAAGTTGCCTGTCAGCACTTCTGAAGCTCATACCAAATACGTCTGCCTAAAGCTTTCAGTTTTTCGTTGCGAGCTTATCCATGGTAGCTATCGGTTATCGGGCAGCGCTTCGTGGTGCGCTTGCGCGTCTTACCGACAGTTGATGCTCGCGCGCCGAGAGGAAGACACCGCTGGCAGACGCCGGCGCAGTGAGTGAAGTGATCGATAACGTTACGAGTGCTTTGATAACACTGCTTTACGTGTGCGACACTGGTGTTCTGTTCTGAGGGTGCGTGTTTTAACATTTTGTTTTGATGCTTATCTTTTGTTTTTTTTTACTGAACTAAGTTTGTTTGATAACACAAATATTTAGAACTTAGGATTGATCATCGAAGTTTTCAAAACTTTGATAGTTTTTAATTTTTGTGTGAATTCTCTTTTCGTCTATTATTTAGAAATGATGTAACCTAATATTACGAGAATGTGTAATAAGCTTTCTCTGCATAACAGAATGTTTATAAAACGAATGCAAAATCGTTGCCCGTGACGAATATTTTATGTCAGACATCATAATATGTTACATAGCGGTAGATCTGAGCGTAAAACATCTTATTTCAGTACGGAGAGTACCGGTTTTCCGTTTCACGCGTCGCGGTTTTTGACTAAGAAAATTGTGCTGTCAATTTGTGCAAGATACCGTTTTTTAGAAGTGTTATTTGTTACGGCGAACTATTTATGACAAGCATGACATTGTTTGTTTTACCAATTGAATGCTATTCGCATTGTTTCCTTCCTGTACAGATGTAATAACGTTGAACAAAAGAGCATGTATAACTACGATGTTATGTGAAGCCTAGTTAAATATACAGCGACCTTAGACGAGTACCGGAAAATTACAATATAGTCTAGTTCATGCCTAAGACGACCCACTTAGCGCAATGGTGAAGATCCAAAGGGCAGCATGTTTGGTTCCTCGAGTAGCTTTATTTATTTAATCAACACGTATGTCCAGGTTGTTAATACCTTTGTTGTAACTTGTTTCACTTCTACAAGGGAAAACTAAAACCGATTTATTACCATGTTAGAAAAATGTCACCAGAGCGGTCGAAGTATCACCTTTGCTGTTAAGAATTTAAATTTTCTCGTATTATCACTGGAGCTTATCAAATTTGTAAGTTTCAAAATAATTTGTGATCGAAATTCAGTAAACTCAATTTAATGGATATGTTGACAGTCTTGTAATGATCATAAGCTAGAAGAGTTGGCCTCATGGCCCAATGTCTCAATGTCTCGTGTTCAGTTGTTTGGTTAGTACTAGCAATTGTCTTATCTGCATGTGTAAGAGGAGAAAGTAGCCGAATGACTTACCGACTTGTCAACGCCCGTGCTAAGTGGTTTGGCAGCGATGTGTTTAAGTAAGATCGTTTTCAGTCACAGCCTCATCTCTCAAACAATATGATATTGAAGATAGGTAACTGTAGTTGTTCATACCAGTGAACCTACGAGTACATAATAAAGACGTGTTTTAATTAAAAATATGCATTACAAGTAAGGATTGTTTTCAAGATAAGTACAGGCTCTTTTTGGTAGCATGCTCATCACAATAAATAAAATATTTTTTTCTAAGTTATCAGAACTGTGCTCCAAATGACATAGATATAAGATGTTACACCAGCTACAGTCATATCTTTAAAGTTACTTCGTTTAAAGTTTTCTGAAGGAGACAAATTAATCAGAATTATGTTTAAGTACAGGATTTATTTAGAACTAAATGAAAAAAAAACAGTATTCAAACCAATGCTGTTGCCTAACAAAACGAATGTCTAAATGCACGATCTGCTTAATTTGCCATTTTTTATGTTACTTTACATTATATTGTACATCAAACGTGCTTGTTTGTGTAGGTTAATGGTAATGATGATCTGTTCGGAAATGGTTATTGCAAAAACGTACTTGTAGGATTAGTTCGTGAATGGTAAGAAGTAACACAATATCTATAAGAAGAGCAATCGCCACGAATTTGAACTTGCTAATTCTGAATCGGTCTGTGGTCAGTGTGTGTGTGTGGTCATTGCCCGGTGTCCTCGTCTGGGGGTGACCTCGTATATCAGGATCCCCCCGGCCCGGCGCGGAGGCCGGGCCGCCGCAGGGACGATGTGGCAATCGATCAGAGTGATGGTATACCGGTATATTTTTTAGTGCGGTAAAAACCCTCCTTTCCTCCTTCAGAGGTGGGCGAGTGCTACACACTCCCACCCCAGTGCCACCCCGGGCGGTGGGATAATGCGTAAATGCATTTTTTGACACCGATAAAAAGGGGCCAAAAGGGTCACCAACTGAGTGACGCCCATTTGGACGTCTCAAGTGTGCTCTCTTAACTACAATGTTCTATCTAATACTCTTAACGTATTCGGGTCTTCGATCTCGAATTTTTTTTCTTCCCTTGAGTGAAGAGGGTAGAGTGAATCTTAATTTTTGCCGGTCACAGAACTATTTGCTAGATCTTCTCCTGGAAAATCGCAATCAATCGTAAAATCTCACTTAAGCCCACTACTGGGCTAAACATTACACAGATAAAGTAATGATAAAAAGTTCAAACACTAGATGCCCTGATGCACTATACCTAAGTTATGTAGGTGCTTTACTTTCAATGCATTCCTTACCTAGAACTTGAACAGTCTGAAAGTACGCATTTAATTGACTTGCTCATATATCTTGTCATGTTTGTACTAGATAATTATGGCATTTAGTAGACTATACCTACTACCTCAACTAATAGTGTTATAATTACCTGCTAAATATTCAATAGGTCACTGAGTAAGGTCCACAAATACAAACGTAGAAACACTATTAAGATTATCTCTATGAGGAAATATCATCAATAAAATTTGTAGTATTTAGGATTGGGCTTACATTAATAAGGCGGTTAATAAAAGCATATAGTAGCTAGCAGAATAATAGTAGCGATCGTCTAAACTGTATTAACGCGCCCCTCCACCTCGTCTACGCATAAGGAGTGCTTGCTTGTATGCAAAGATGCAGTAGAGGAGCGCGTCATTTCAGCTTAGACAATCTCTAGTAAGCTGATAAGCTAGCTAGTTTACTACTTAGTGCCTCACTAAATTGACTTTAGCCTCACTGAGCTTAGTAAGGCTACAGTAAATTTCATGTAAGTAGTTGTTTTTTTAAAAGTTATATCATTATTCATTATCTAATATTTAGAACCAATAACAACCGCTTTTACATAAAAATACAAAACAGCTTCAAATCTCCAAAAAAACATGTAATGTGCCCTTGATTAGATACGTGTGGTAATTGAATGATAACTCATCATTTAATTTTATGTCAGAATTAGAGTGTCCGACCTTTTCATAAAATACGGAAAATTCTGGCCAACCAGTGCAAGAGTGAAGCTGGAGGTCAGAGAAGGATCTGGGGATCGAAAACCTAGTGTCCAAACCGTTGGGTTTGGACACCCGTTGGGGTTGGGTTTGTTTTTTGATGTTGATCAAAAAACCTAATAAAATGGCTAAAGATCGCTAGTTTGAATAGATCGAGACGATGTGATAGGACTTTGCATGGAAGATGCTACTTGGATCGTCCAAAAGACGACATTCACTTGGACGAGACACCCTGGAAGAGACCGCTTCAGACTTAGCATCTTACAATGTGCGGTGAATGCTCCTTGTGTAGATACTGTGTTACTTCTTACAATTCACAAACTGATCCTAGTGTTTTATGCAATAACAATTTCCGACTAGATCATTATCATGACCACTAACTCTGCGTAAATAAACACGTTTTCATCATTATAATTCTTTGTATTGTGTTGTGTCACTAAATTAAAAAAAAAAACTTTCTTTCTTTCTGCAACCGCGTTGGATATCTTGGAACACACTTAAATAACATGCCCGAACATTTATGTAGTTTTATCAAAGATGTATTTCCGCTGGCTGCTGCTACAGATGCGATGTGGCCTTGTCCGTGAGCACGAAAGAAGCGTCTATACTGCGACCAGTGATATTACAATAAAAAAGATGTAGATAGGTTTTATCACTGACGTCAAAAAATTTCCGCGGGGTACTACGTAGTTAATTTGACCGTGTTATAACGAGTGAACAAGACAGTATTATTTACTAGAGCGTAAACGAGACAGATACATGTTGCGAAGTGTCGTCTCAGACTGTCCACACAATTAATGCTTTGCACAGGTGTTCGAAGTTCTGATTACTGGTGCCACTTTTTAGCACAAGTAACCTATCTGCCTCTTTTTTATTGTAACATCATTGACTGTGACAGAGTCGTTAGGGCCTTTTCGGGGCAGCGTACGTACCAATTGAAGGTGGACACCTACGAGTTTTTTGTCGTAACCAGCTTCACATTTTTTGCTATCAAGTTGTGTTGGTGTTCAAATCGTTAAGATCCAAATGCGTTTTTTATGTCGAACTTTGGAATTTATTAATTATAGAATTCGTTTCGTTTCATACAAGTGTGAGATGTTATTTACACGTAACTAGCTGCCACGACAGATGCCGATCTCTGGCAAGTCTGTTGTCAAAAGTCTCCAAAGTCAAGTACTTAATAATATGTTCTCCTATTCAAGAAGAAAATCAAAACGTTAGTCAGTTCTCGAGTTATAAGTGTTCAAACAAACCTGACGTAACAATTTTTTTATAGATGTACTAGTGTATAAATTTAGCAATACAATGTCTTCTTGCCTCAAACCCAGACAAATAGCTGTCGTAATGCATTTGGCCCGTAGCGGGAGTCGAACCTACGACCCTAGCCTGTCAGAGAGAGAACTTGCTTAATCCAGACTAAAAGGATTTATTACATTCAGCTGGTTATGGTCACAGGTTAGGCATGATAAAAATGAAACGTAAAGTCTGTAAACTATATGAATTTTCCATACATAAGGAATATCAACCTCGTACACATAAAATGTTACACTTACAATGTTGCCAGCACTCCTTATTTAAGATGCAATGCGAAGTTGAAGCATAAACAGTAGTTTAAAATGAAGATTTGATGCCAACAGCCTATTTGTCCTTAATTTATTAGAACTCACTGTATAATCAAAATACCTCATAAACATGCTCGGTTTATCTATATGGACCAGGTTAATAGTGTCCTTTGAATTAACTATACTCGACCTAAAATATATTACGATAAGATTTAAAATGGTTGCTTAAGCGGACTCAGTTACGTTGGGAAGGGGCTTCTGAAATTGTAATTATGATATTAATGTAGGCAAAAGTTATTAATAATCGTGTACAACAGAATTCATGTATAACGTTATCTAATTGTGAACTATAATTTGGTTTAAGTGTACAAATCTATTTGATAGAAGTTTCTCGTCTTGAATTCGTTTGCCTGTGACCAGAGAGTCGTCAAATGAACACAACCCTATCCTGTCACCTAAGCTTGGTCTGCCGGAAGAAATCTCTTTCTAGAGATAAGCTCACCTGTACTTTTGTAATCCAAAATATTGTCTTTTCTAACTTTCTTGTTTGTGTACGAACTAATAAATAAATAAACACAAATTAGTTGTTCCGACCAGATTAGAACTCGGGACCACGCGGGTTTCGATCCGAAGCAGAGTGTTCAACCACCGTTCTATGACACTCTATCACAATCAAGAACAAAATAAAGAGTTTATTATTTACATGTTTTTTTTGCAAAAAATACACTACAAAATAGACCGAGTAAACTGAGAAAATTATTGCTTCAATCCTTCCTGTTTCTGACCAGTACATAGTTATACCTACATACCAAAAAAGGTAGTTGTGTTTTTGTGATGATTTGACACTGGCAAGTGGCATTTAATTTCAAGGCGAATGTATAATCCGTCCGCAGCTGTAATAGCATAATATTCTAAATGTCAAGAATTACTTTATTCGTTCACAAGTGGTTGTTCGCAATTACATCCTCATGGACTTAGCCTTTTAAGTTTATTTTAGCACACTGTTTAAGGAACTAGCACCGTGAAAAATTTTTCAGCCCCAAAAACCACTAGTTCATGAAAAGCCTTCTTGCAGTTTTCACGTCATCCTGGCATATACAAACGGAAAGACAATAAATGAATAAAAAGTGTAAACAAAAACCAAAGAATTTATAGTCCAAAAAATCCCCCACAAAAATACTTATAAGGCTAAATAGCATATCAAAATAGCCATAAGTGAACTTTAAATTGAATGGTCCTTTTGTTTTTTCTCAGAACAGATGGCATTCTGATAAAATAAAGCTCAAAGTCGCAAACAATGACATATTTTCTTGGGCACCTCAACGTCATGCCCTTTGTGGGACCAAAAGGATAATGAGATTAAGTTATGCGTGACAAGCCTTATTCAGAGCAGAATATGAAAAACACAAAGTGATTACCCTGTGAAAATGTTTATGCGATGATAAATATAAAAGGTAGTCATCGAG
This sequence comes from Udea ferrugalis, assembly GCA_950022985.1. Lineage (NCBI taxonomy): Eukaryota > Metazoa > Arthropoda > Insecta > Lepidoptera > Crambidae > Udea > Udea ferrugalis. The sequence goes on from OX465521.1 coordinate 6,678,231, forward strand.
TTGACACCGCGTCTCGGCAAGCGTAGTGTAAGACTGAATGCGAGTAGCCGAACATCAATTTCAGTGGTGTGCAATAGGAGAGGCCTATGTCCAGCAGTAGACTGGAATAGGCTGATGATGATGACGACGATATATAAGTGTATATCGGAGACGTTCTGTTAATAAGGTTATTGAACTCTATAGTGTAAGAGAAAGATGGTTATTGGGCTGACTGTACAAAGAACCGACGTAATGTTAAAAGCATTTTATAACTGTATGGTGTCAGTGCACTGGTAGAGAACTCACTGAGTGTAAGGTAAATATGACGGTTCATGTCAATTAAAAGGTTTAATACTTCCGTTGAACGTTTTATGACTTTGATCAGACGCTTAACGTCTGCTATTTTATAGGCGGATTGTACAGCTTATGAGTAGGTAGAGACTGGCCAGTCGTGCGGTTTCCTAAGCTTCTCGTCCGTGACCTCGACGCAACTGATGTCACTTTAGCGTAATTATAGGTACTACATCTTAGATGAATCGTCATAATAATAACTACTACGGACGAGCATTATGTAGTTAAAATAATCATAAAGTTTATAAAGTCCTGTGATATGCAGATATTAGTATAATATGTAACTGAACACAAACGCAGCTGACTGGAAAATTCTTCGACAACTTGAATTTGACTGTTGGAAAAATTACTATGATGGTGAAACGTAATAAAGGAAAAATAATCTACTTCTGTTGCTAGCAGTATCTCAATATTGTTTTAAAACGACCAATGCATGTTATATTTTTTGTTGAGTTGAACCGTTGATTTTTTATAATATTTCAAGTTCACCGCAATTGCCAGATCATTAAAAATAAAATGTCTCTTCTTATTCCGATCCCTTGTAACATGTGACGTTGGGTGAAATGGCCCCTCTTGCTAGTGTCCCTAATCGGAAATAGGTAATGATTTTAGCATGTGACTTCTATAAAACTGTAATAAGAAAAAAAGAAAGAAAAACAATACATTCATTAATCGAGACACCGCAACCCACAAAATATAAATGTAAAGAAACCAACAAAAAACAATGAAACAAAACCAATGAATAGGTACCTAACAAACAAAGAAAAAAGACATAACAAACAATTCTAAGAAGAAGCGGTGTTACGCTGTCCAGAATAAAATGGACCACACTCAGCTTGTCAGTTTACGCTGGTTTTCAAAAAAGCTAAAAACGATCGTTTAAGTGACGAACAAAAATCATAAAAAATCGCACGCGCAAAGTCTGACCGCGCCAGCCACGCGTAGCACCTCACCGGACACGATATTATCGCCTAATGACCACTAATGCACGTAAATTAACATCTGCACTTAGGTTTTTTTGGAAGTTGTTGCATTGACGGTCAATGAATAGGCAACGCAACATGGAAATGTTACGAAGTTACACGCGAAGATTCTTAAGAGATAAGTCTTGTTAAATTGTAGAGGCATAAAGCAATTAGCTTTTGTACTGTCCCACTGCTGGGAAAAGGCAACGGCCTTGGTAGATAGAGATGAGGAGATGATAAAGATCATTAATCAACCTGGTTGGTAATTATCTAATCATCCCCGACCAGGGATTGGATTATATAATTTAAGACTGTGTGCTTTAAGTGGATTAGGATCTTGCACATTTCGACACGGTTTAACGTTAAGTTAAATGTGTACTTCAGAGCTACCCGGTATATACTCGTAATACGACAAAGTGGTTGATATTATTGAAAAAAAAACTCACAAAAAGCCAAGCTTCAATAATAAAAAGTTCAGTTGAAATTCAAGTTTAAATTAACAAACCTCTTGTGGCGTATTGAGAAGAAGTTTTGCCTAAAGAGACAAAAAATCATTTCCAACTGAAACAGTCATCTGATGAAAAACTGTGTTTGTATTCGACAGGGGTTAAGTATATCCTTATCCTTAAATATTTAGTTACTTCTGTTTCATTGTGAATTTAAGGGAGCTAAGACCTAAGACCAATTAAAGTGTCAAGGGTGTCATTCAACTCGACTGTTCTTTGTGGTCAATTTGACTAGTTCAGGGCTGGCAATCAACTTATTGATTGGTAAATCAGACGTTAACGATCCAAAGTTACTGTCCCTTAGAGATCTTTGATATTTCTTTAATATGTTCGCAATAAAACCATTTGCATTTTTATAGATTGTTTAGATTTTCTTACAAATATAAGTTGTTTTATGTAATAAGTTGTTTTATGTAATAACTTCAGGTTTAGCAGCCAATTTTTGTTTCGCTACTATCTTTGAAGAATATTTACAGAATAATCCGTTTTTTTTATTAATAAGCAACAACGACAATAACAGATAATCCATATTATAATATGAACACAAATTGTAAATTGTAAGTAACAAAACGTCCTTCAACTGACATACAATTTTAATACTTTTGTCGTTCTTTACACGAATAACTAGTTTTTATTGCCGGCGTGTATCTTCCGAGTGATTAACTTTAATAATGCCTTGCAGTAAAAAATAAAAGAACAAAATTACCACAAAGGTTTAAAAACATGTCATGTTAATCTTAATAACTCAACTATGTGGCTATTTTTAACCCCCGACGCAAATTGATGGGTGTTGAATGTTAAACGTGTGTTTCTGTGTATAAATTCATAGGAAGGGGAAAAGGTCTGTGTCAAGCTGTCCCAAAGCTTCTGACTTGGTTTATCGACTGAGCACGGAAAAATAGTTTATGACTGTGTAAGACCGTTCAAAATGTGTATTGATTTTATTGAAAATAAAAAATTCGTCTTTACAAAGGCTACAGTCTAACAAAATTATTGAGTTTATTTAAAATTCAACTAATGTCACTTGTCTGACAAAAAAATATTTTACATAAACAAAGGAATGCAACAGAAAAAATAAGTGTGTCAGTTGCATGAAAAAATATTATCTCTCCATCTACTTACGTATTACGTCTGCCATGTAAATTCAAAAAACTCCAAGCACATCCGACTCTTATTAAAATAACCGCTCCATCATTACGCTGTTATTACACAGTTTTTACACATCCAGGAACCAGTGGAGACACACAAGCCCACTTCGCTGCCGTCCCCATTTCTGTGCTAGGCTGTCCAGCTCATCTAGTTTTTACTGTCTTCCGCTTTCCTTAGGTGGAAAGTTGCGCATGCTGTTTCCTATTTCAGAGACTTGTCTATTTCAATATTGCAAAAAACCACTCTTAGAATGGTTAAACACATTCTTTGCATCAGTAATTTGGTAAAGGTTTTGGTTTGTTAAACACACTTAACACTCGATTAGCGCATTTTTGCTCGTAAATAACGTATGCGTTTGTTAACGTTTTGAGTAATAAAAAATTGAAACAATGTTAAACGTTAGTTATTGCAAATTTGTTGGCTAGTACAAAAGCATTTAAAAAGTTTACTAATATTATGACCAGTGTTGTTTTAAAGAATATGATCATTAAGTGGCATAACAAAAAAGTGAGCCCTACCATTTTTTAGGTATTCGTCGTATTAAGGTTTTGGTTAGGTAACAAATGTAACCAGAATACCACATATCAGGCGTAACAGAATAATTGAAAAAGTCACCAATCCACTGAGTTTCTTAATAGATAATTTGAAATACTTGAATGCTGAATTCTGCTACACTTGATACAAAACATTTACTTGAATAAACATTCGCTTTGATGCTTTAAATACACTAAGTCTAGATGAATCATTCTCCACAAAAACGCAGAAGAAACGGGTGGAAATTATCGCTGACATTTCAATCTATCGAATTACATCTAACAGTCATCAAGATAAACGCTAGATTGCTGGTGACTAAGCGACTGGCCGGGAGGTATAGTCGAGGGAAATGCTTTCTGAGTATAGTGAGAATAGGCAACAGGAAATTATGGATAAAAAGGTAGCTCCAGGAAAAAAATCTGTTGCATTTTTACATGTAGCAAATACAACATGACGCATACAGTTTTTCCTATGAACTATAAAGAGACTACTGCACTGCACTACAAACCAACCTTCTCAGTTATTTAAAGAAGTTTTGTCTCAATTCGTTAATGGAAAATAGATATTAGTGAGTTTTACTGTTTTTTTTTACCACGTTGTGCCATTATTGAAATGTTTAATATGATTTATGATATCTCAAAAAAATCAGGAACCTATCCACAGATGTTTCTTGCTGTTATTAAAATATTACCTAATTTTAAAAACTACACAACACAACAGTTAGCTATAAAAAACAAACAACTTTAAGCCTGTATCTGTGGTTTCACTAAGTTAAATAAAAAAGCCGTCGTAAATATAAGTGATATGCTTTATAAATCCACTTGGAATGATAAAACGTTTTTTTCAAAAACCACACAATTAACAAATACCTCTAAACAATTTTCAAGAAATTTTTCAACGTCCTGAATTAGTTCGTAATGTAGGTTATACTGCGGTTAATAATTGCACTTCTAGTGAGCAACATCAATCTTCCTGTTGTTAAAGGATTTAATTATTAATTTTACCCGCTGACCTGAAGCATCCAATCATTAAAAAAATAACATTAACTTTAAAATTACCAAGTTCAAGTCTTACAAATCTATTTGCAATAATATTGCAATTAAGATTCAATAAATTTTATTGTGTAAAAGTTACACTTATCGTGTTAACACGGCCCCTCATTATGTTACTGTGATTTACTGGTAGCATCAGAATCAACGTAATTTCTGCTTTATTAGTCAAGCATAGGCTGCGTTTCCACCAGAGATGCGATGCCAGGAATGTATTTCTAAGAATTGCCAGTAATAGAATGCCTCCATTTATTTAACTTCGCTCAATGAAGCGATTCCATTAGTGATTAAAAACTGTGGTGGAAACGCAGCCTTAGCGGTGTTAACCTAAAATAATCCTATTTTTGCTCATACCGTCATACCTGATCTGACACCTGCAGCAGTATTATTCTTACAACCACTTACTTGGACATTGTGTCTCGAGAGCCACCCGTGTTCAGTTTCCTGACAGTTCTAACTTGCCGATGATTTTAGGAATAAGGATTTGCTAAATCAAAATGCCTATTTCTCAAGCCTTTCCATAACAAAAGACCCATAATGTAGGTATATAATTAAAATAAATGTGCTTTTGAGTTGAAAATATATCCCGAAATAAGATCGTAATAATTTTTTCAAAGTAGCGAAGTCAAAAATTAGCATTAACAAGTACTACAATATCTGCTGCCTTGTCAGACAAAGAAAGAAACAAATGCTCGCTCCGAAATGTAATTCTGACGAATAATATTAAAATTAACCTCTTTTATCATTCATTGTAATTCGACCGTTCACGCTTATTAAATAAAGCGAGTTGAAGCTGAGGAAACCCGAGGCGTAACTATTAAGTAGGTGGCGTAATGAACAATTGTAATTTTATATTTTGTTCAACTCTATGAGATTAATTCTTCGGATGTCAAAAAAGTATGAAATTTTTGAATTTCCGATACCGACACTAAAACAAAAATGATTCTTTGCAATTGAATATTATTCCATACGCTATTTTTTTTCCTTCCAAGTCATAAAGCTGGTCTTAAAAATACCCAGATCCTACACAAAATATAGTTTGAATAAGTCGCTATTGCTTAATGATGATGCGGTAGTCAAACCGTCCTTGGTTCTAGCGGTAGGGTCGGCGATAAAAAAAATATTGTAATCGGCTAATCAAACATCAGGACATCCACGTTATGACGCTACCTGCTCCCCGAAAAAATTGCTGATCAATCATTAATAAATGAAGAAAAACTAGAAGTAAGGGAGAATCCGGTGTGATGTATAAATCTTGAAATGATAATAATGTAATGTTCACTAAAGAAAAATAATTATTAACAAAAAAATGTAAGTAATGTTTTTTATATCTAAGTACAAAAAGATGGTAAGATTGCCATTAGGAGTGACGCTAATTCTGCTTGTCTACAGACCTTGGTATAATAATGCAAAAGAAATGAACATTTTGGTTTTGTTCATTCTTGCATTTGAAACATACTCGTAGTTACTAAAAGGACGTCGGTTCTAATGCAACATGTTGTAAATGTTTACATAAAAATAGAAACTTATTGCGAATTAATTATTTGACCTCAATACCGATACAACATATTGTTCGCAGTTCCTTTGTGCAACTGAGATGTCTAGCGCGTGGAATAAATTTGCATTCGGAGAGTTTCAATAAAATTGTAAATTAATTGTTCAATAAACCCATAAAGTTGTCACAGCTTATTGTGTTGATGACATGTTGCAATATTATTAATAGCACGTCTTTTGGTAAGTGTAGAGCTGCCAGCGGCTTATTTCTTCTGTCTTTCAACTGTTTGTCGTAAAAGTAGAATCCGAAGGATTGACATATATCAGATGCATTAGTGCGTCAAGGATGTTTGCGGATGCCCACTGTCAAAAATGGGATCAATGATGCGCAGGGTGAGGGAAAGCAGCAACAGCGTTTTGAAGATATTCGCAGAAAGATTGGAGGGGCCTACTTACAGTGGATAGGTTTAAAGCTGCACGTCAGACATGGAGCTTAATAAATCTTTCGGTAGTCAAAATTCTGTGTCTTTAAATTGTTTCATTGTTAATGATTTCTAATATTTACGCGAACACTATACATCGAAATAAAACAACCGAGTAGAATCCGTAAAGTTGTTTTATTTCGATGTTTCATTGTTATTACCATAGTTTGTAAGATGATTGGAATGTATACTAATACACTATGGGCCTTTGATGGCTGATAATTAACGTTTTTTTATTATTATTTTATATCTACTTGTTTGCCAGACACACCTTAGCGTTAGGTATTTTATCAAAGACACTGTTACTACATCTAATTCTAATACAGCCCGCGTTCTACCCAATTCTGTTACAACACTACTCTTCCAATGCCCGACAAAATGCCTTTAAGTTTCGTAACCTTTAAGTTTTCGTTCTAAGTATGTTGTATTTTTGTCATCGGATATAATGAATTGGGGTGGACACTTTGACCTTGGTGTGACATAGAATATCGAATTTCGAATTGTATAAAGTTCCAATATCGAAATCAATTGCATTCATGGGTAAGGTTAGGCTGTCAACTATTTGAAATGTAACCTTAGTTTAATGAGCCTTTAGTTATTGTTGTTGACAAAGGTAAAGATGATAAATAGCGAATTATAATTAAGCTCTCTTATACAAGAAGTCTACTTCAAAATGGTAACTCTACAGCCCTGCTATTTTTAGATAACATTTTTAGGTTCACTTCGAATGACAACATACAATTAAGTAAATACGAGTCTGAAGATAGTGCATCTTGATAAATTCTTGCATTAGTTACTTAGCACGATTGCTGCTGTATATTGCGTCTGTCAATTTTTGTAACAACAGAAAAAGAACAAGTAAATTAGAGCACATGTAATATGTATGCCAAGGAGTTCTCATTGTATGTACCTATTCTAATTTTAGACTATAAGAGCTAGAGCGTCATTTAATTAAGACGGTAATACAAAACAATAATTGACTATCACTTTTTGCAGATCATTTCTTTGTAACAATAGTTGCTCGTGGTGAAATCATCTTTTGTTCGTAATTACACAAATAGACAAATATTTTGTATGGTAAGATTAATGAAAGACTAGAAAAATAATTGATTGTTATGAGCAAACGTTTTCTTACCAGTCAAAATCGCCTTAAAAAATTGAGATGGGTATAAAATATCATTTAAGCGATATAAATACTATATACTCGGGTTTTCTGCAACATATAAAACAACGGTAAAAGTACTGTTTTACCTGTATTTGCCCGACGTTTCGGCGACAATAGGGTAGATGACTATGAGTGATTTTGCATGTTTTTTTATGTTCCCCAAAAATAATAATTGATTACAAATGTTATTGTAAAACCACAATCGAAATTCGTTTCAAAATGAGGCTACAATAGGCCTGCAAACTTGGGTGGGCAAGTCCATTTCATATGTGTTAAATTTTTGTAAAACAATATCACTTTTTTGTAACCCAAACTGTTATGAAGGAATTATGTTAGGAGACCATTATCATAAACGCAATATTGAATATAGCTGTCGAACAAAGTTATTACGCGCTCCTTACAAAAACAGCGACAGTGACGTCACTGTCGCTGTCACTTTTGTATGGAGCGTTTTTGGGCAAGTCCAAAAATGTGCATTTCAAATTGTGATATCTCTGGTGGTATTGATCCAGATGAAGTGATTCTTTGAGGATTGTTTACATAAATGTAAGGTCTTTCGATAATAAACAAAAAAAAATACAGTCATCATGCCTATTGCATGTGCCGTGGTCACGAGCGGACGGTAAAACAGTAGTTGCAGAAAACCCGAGTATTCGGTGTTTATATAGTGAAAAATGCAACAAGAAAGTTTAATAACCTATTTAAGCGATAGTTTGTGTAATTAGAGCTATCAACTGAAGATTGGTATACAATTATTAGGAGACATAACTAAAGTTTTCTGAGTGCGCTTCATGAAACTGCCAATCGTTTTACTATCACACCGTTTCACTGCAATGCCTATAAGTAAATCATTATTCAGAAGCAAGTCTGACATTCTAAATTCCAAATTACTGCCCTGGAGATAGTAGTTTCCTTTCTACGTAAACATGAATTTGCTACTGTAGCGGGATAGAGATACGCTTAGGCAGAGACTATGTTCATTCGATAACTTCTAACTGTGTAACTTTATTTGGGTGTTTCGGAAGAACAAGTATGCACAGATTGTGGGTAATTTACTCGGTTGTTGACATAAATGATTTGACAAAAAAGTCAAATACAGTTTGATGGCAATCCAAAACCCCAGTGACTTCTTAGTCTTTTTCTGTAAATTGTCTGGCAACACTGGTAACTATTGTAGATTTTTTTTTTTACCTATACGTCATTGATGTTATTTTCTGTACCAACATACTCTTTGAAAATTTAACTGAGTCATCAAATAAGATGTTATTTCACAACAAGAACAAATAAATTAACATTAACTTTATTCCAAAAACAATTAAAGGTAATCGTTTGTCATGTTTCGTTAAATTCAATGTTAATCATCTTTTAAGAGCCATTAAAATAACACAGTTTGAAGTTATCAAATAAACATAGTACTTATGTGCAGCTAATTGTTAAGAAAAGTTACACAAAACTCATAAGTTAATTAGCATGTAACTAACATAAATAATTGACCACTATCAGTACAAATAACAGTTATTTTATACAAACAGATAGTAGTTTGTCGTGATATTTCTATTTATGCAGTTTCATAGATAAGTAGTCTGATTTATTAGTAGAACAAATTATGTATATCGTATACTTCCGCATACTGGTTAAGCTTTGCGTAAATGTGTCTAATTTATTATTGAAACTGAAGGCCGATTTGTTACTTGTTCTGATGGGGCTATACTTGGATTAGAATCTGACAATGAGTGATACTACCTATCATTCCGATATACTTTTATTCCTTGCTTTAGAAGTTATAGTTCATTTTCAGTTTAAGATTCGTCGCAATATATTTTAACTAATCTATGCCGTTTTAATGGTGCCAAGATATGATAGAATGCCTTACTAGAGCTGCCATCCCGTTAAATGTAATAGAATTACCCCCGAATTCACAAACGTCAATCACCGCTAAGCACGTACGCGCTCACGTTTATGCTGTCCCGTAATAATATGTCAATAGAACTGAAAACTGACTTCTGAAAGATGCTCAACGCTGATTAGCATTTGTGAATTCGGGGGTTAGTCCAATTTAGGACATACTCGTACGCCACAGTGTGGTAAAATTGTGGCGTACGAGTATGTCTTTTACAAGTTGAGCCAAGCATTAAGTTATACCTAACTTAAATTAAACTTCAAACATGCTTTTTCGTTAAACCTACCTCATTTATTTGCATGAAGTTATCACGGATTGCAATGCGTAACCATTTTGAATGAGCTAGCATTCAATGTGTGTAAAAATAATTTAAAGTTACGAGCTGTCATAAATGCGTGAGTCGTTAAATTAAATAAGACAGTCGTATTCAGTTTGTGAATGAGATGACTATTGAAATAATTCGACCTTGAATGAACCATCTGAATAAGCTATGCGTAGAGCGTTACATTGGCATTTTCACGTTATTTAAGTTTATCGTAGCTTGACTTAGAGTTGAACCGTTAAGTTAGGCTTGTACGCAACTTTGTGGTCACGGGTTTTTTTATTGGGTCATTCAATTTCTTGAGTCATTCTTTACTTAAGACTTATTACCCATTGCTAAAGATTAAAAGCAAACAATGATGACTTATTCTGACCTGCCTTACCAATCTCATTCATGGTTCTATAATATTTTGTAGGAATGTGAAGGTATGAAAAACACTTATCATTTGTACCTTCGTTTTGTTTCTATGTTCTGTGGATTTGTTTATTGCGTGCAAATGCTAATTTCCTTAGTTATGTTTCCCTGGATAAATAGTCAAGCTTTTTACTAAAGATCTTCACTAGGTTATTTTTATATTAGCATTGGGGATAAGGCATTATCTTATTACTAAATATAAAAAACCAGAAAAATCATGACTATTTCCACACGATACAAAATACAATTTATGTACGTTTTTTTACGAAACATTTCTGTAGAAATTCTCTGCCGAAGTGGAAAATCATATTGAAATTAATGTTTATCTTAAACATAAGAAAGTAAACAGACCGAAAATTTAATTTAACCGTTCAGATAAATAGCATACGCATAATTTCTAAACTAGTTGTTTATCCAAATTTTTTTTATGAAAGTTCATACAGAAAGAGTGGCATCATTATGTAAAATGTAGGTACGCTTCGTGAGAATCATATCGGTGCAATATAGTAACAAACAAATTATGTAACGAGACAGCAATCTAGCTCTATCAGGTTCACACAATTCACAGAAACAGTTCGGATGTCATTTAAGCATACAAAATTACGCTTGTTAAGAGTTGCTTCGGGATATTCGTGACTGAAGTCTCTTTAGACACATCACTTTAATAACTATAGTCAAAAATGACGGTGTATTGTATTATGCCATAGCAATAAGGTTTAAAGTTGTCTAAAAGCGTTTGTTAGAGTATTTGTTATTAGCGCTCAGGATAAGTTCAAAGGATTATGTTTAATATAAAAGGATGAAGTGATTACATAGTTATCTAAGCATGTCGTAAATTGGTTTGTTATGGGCTTAAGTGGACATTTATTTGTACTTCCAACATATTCAAAGTGGTCTGTCTTGTGCTTAGGAGTCTTGGTAAATATATTTAATTTATGCTACGTTATTTGCATATTGTAATGACATAATGATATTGATTGGCAACATAGGTAGAATATGTGCAGGCGTTTGTATGTATTGACCAAGTAGACTTGAGAAGCACAATACAACTAAAAAAAATTAGTTCAACTAAGATTTTTAGAATTTACAAAAATAAATTTGTGTCTAACAGTCTTTTCCTTATTGCTAATTTTACACATTGTATCTATTTAAATTTTTTGAATTTGGCATGAACCACCGAACCACCATTCATGGTGGTTACATTAAGTTTGCCTGAAGTCCTCAAATTTAATCGTCCCTAGGCCGCTCGCTAAGACGTTCTATGGTGAAGGCAAAGACTTCGAAAGATCGTCTACTACTATTCATATTTCTTTCTGTTTCGCCAGTGCGAATCGCAGCGCAGACGGTAGTCTTTAGTTCCGCTCTGGTCTGGTCAACAAGAACTGTCATATTATGTCTCTTTACTTGTATCTTCTCCATAAGCAGTGTCTTTTACAGTTCCAAGATTTGGTGCAAACACAAGGTGGGGATGGTGGAAGCCTCACCTTGCTATGCAAAATAACATGCAAAAAGAACGATTGTTTGCAGGTCACCTGTGACCCCATGGCGTGTTTGGCGTGCAACCTATAGTTCAGATAGTAAAAACCCACATCATCAATTATTACATAAGGCATCGCAACTTGTTCTAATTCTCCCACTGTGCCTTACGCCTATTATATGGTAATTGGCAGACGATGCAAAATGTAGGCTAAGAAAGCAAATTCTTTAACCCAAGCTTTAGCAATGCACCTTAAATGCAATCTGACTATAAAAATAATTCCGCATACGTTTCCGGCATTACAATAAAGCGACCTCTTAGATGACGAAGAACATTGTGTCATAGTTGTACAGAAGCTAAAGTATTCGGCAAGTTTAGTTTTACGCAATGCCGAAAGATGTGCTGAATTCAACCAAATCACGTCGCAATTTTTTACGAAAACTGATATTAATTATGTTATGTTTGCTAATTAATGAGCTATGTGCCGATGTTTAACATGTTGTACAAGCATTGAAACTATTTCAAAGCCTTATATTTGATGAGAATACGAGTAATATAAGTAAACAAGTCGAATATCAATTTATAAATATTCGCAAAAAACATTGTCCCCATCATCACTCAATTAGGTGTTAAGAGAATTTGCAACGCTGACATTAAGTTTATCGATCCGTTAAGGAGTGGAACGCCTTGCCGACGTCAATGTGTCCCAAAGAGTACAATTTAGTAGTCTTCAAGCGAAGAGTGAATAGGTTTCTTCTAGACAAGCATGTTCCATCGTAGACCGCATTGTCGCTGTCCATCAGGTGAGATCGGGGTCAAATGCTGGTATATCCAAATTAAAAAAAAAAGTCAGGCACCCGACTACCTAGAAAAAAAAATGTCTACTGCCAGACAAATATCCTGAATACTGCGGTCGAAGTAGCACAAACCAGTTGATGAGCATTAAGTCAGTGTCGCAAACTCCCTGATCACCAAATTGAGTAGCACCAGTTGCAAACGATTCATTTCGTCACTAAATGAGGGATGGACGCGCACTGCATAAGAAAACGTATTGCATGAGCCTGCCCATTGTACGAATGGTTTTTAGCGCTTCTGAATACTTTACTTATTGAAGCTGCATAAGATTAATGGCACCAAATTGCAGAATGCAACGTGAAAGTAAAACCAGTTCCAGTATTACAATAATGGAATTTCGCTTAAATGCGGTTTGCGGCGCACAATATGAAGATGAATTTGAGATGAGCTGCGGTTAGTGTCACGTAACTTAAATTATTTTGCAAAATAACTGAACAATAGTTGAGAAACTCCTGGCGATCAGTGTTTGGAAACGTTTATTCTGCTCCATCATTATTAATCAATCAACCAATCTTGGTCTTCCCTGTCCCTTTACCAGTTTTTTTACACTTATCCTTAATGTTAATTAACCTGTCTGAGAGGTTTTCAGTGTTTTAATATGTTTTTTTCAAAATATGTAAGTACACACCTATGGGGATGAAAGCATTTTTGAAATTATAAAACAAAAATGTGGAATATTTCCGTTTGGTAGTTCAATCAATCATTTTTAATGAAAAGATTGATATACTTATCTATTCAAAGGGAAAAAAAGGCGTCAGAAGGTTCGAGCATTTTTAAACAATCATTAAAATCTGTTCACACGGTGCGTTTGCCAAAAGGGGTTAGCGGTTACCCAACCCGCAAATGCCGCGTGTCTTATCTGATTATGGCGAACGGAACGAGATGAGTGGACACACCACAAATTAGTCTTCACAAGCTTTATCTACCTGCTAATGAATTGATGATATAAAAAATGGTGGGCTTTAGGCTGTTTTCAAATTCAGTTCGGAAAAGTAATATGTTACTTTTTCGAGTTTGATGAAATATATAAGCCTGTAATACTTGTGCCGTGTTTACATAATTTGTTTCGAGTCCGTAATTTGCAAATTAAGTAATACTTGAAACCAAACTTAGAAATTAATTATTATTAGTCCCGTAAGTAAGTAGTATACAAGGAGAATTTAGCCATCTGTCGAAATTCTAATCATTTTTTAGATGTTACAATTAAGATTAGACTCAGAAATTCCTTAACAACTAAATGAAATAAGACTCTTTATTGTCCACAAAAATACAGAGAATCAATTTCAAGTAGTGGTCCATTCAAATCATCAGTGTAGAGATTTGATTCCACACACTTTGTATCTGCTTTGACCAAAAACAAAACGTTGAGTTATTTGTTGTTCGTACTGCATACGTATTTCTGTTAAAGGCGTTTTCTAAGAATCAATTTATGGGCACTTATGTGTTGATTCTTAGCGTTGTTGTGCAAGCTTATTTAACGAAATATTTTGACTTTGAAGAGTTGCTTGTACTCGCATAGAGCACACGTAACTTACGCTCTTTGACCTCCATTACAGTTAAACGTTAGGTAATAGATAACAGACGCACGAATGTTCCCATGTCAACGATCATCAGTAATTATTTTTATGCAACAGGCTTATAGAATAGTTCGTTCATATGAATGTGATGTGCTGGCATGTACGAGTACATCAGATAAGTTGATAGATTAAAAGTGAAGTCTTTGACTGTAAGTGGATGGTGTTAATTGATTTTAATTTGTCTTTTGATGACATCTGTTATAGAGTCTTCAAAAGTTAGATTTTACCTTGAATGAAAAAACTGTTGTTGTCAATGATATCATCATAAAAATAGGTAGATTCACTTATAGGTTACTTGTGCCAAAAGGTGGCACCCGAAATCAGAATTTTTCGTGTACCTGAGCAAAGCATTGACAGTGTTGACAGTTTAAGATGGTACTGCGCAACATTTATATGTCTCGTTTACGCTCTAGTAACTAATCGTACTGTCTTGTTCACACGTTATAACACGGTCAAATAATAACGTCGTACCCCGTGGACAATTTTTGACTTCGCGGCAGTACTGACATAACCTATCTACGTCTTTTCTGTTGTATTATCGTTGGTTGTTGTGAGATTAATAAAGCAACTTAAAGATAATAATATGATGTCCCTTTCATCGATAATGTTTTTGTCTTATTTGCGAAAAGATGAGAAGAATGGTCGTGCCATTATCGTTTACTTAACATAAACGTTTCTTGGACAAGTTCAAGATGTTCTTAGAAAGGGTCAGGTCAGGAGTAACTTTAGCCGACGAGCATGTATGAAAGGACTCATGAAAGTGGAGGAGGCGCAAGGTGTGTGTCAGGACCGTAGCAAGTAGAAAGAAGTAGTGTAGTAGTAGTAGGCGTGATGGTATGTATGTATGTACGGCGACTTAAATCCAGTACTTTTCTTTCACACATGAATCATTATTTACCAAATGGAAGGTTAGTTACATCATGTCATTTTGCAAGGGCCGAATAAGTGTCATCTTCGAATAAACTGAAGTTCTGAGAATTTACTGGTTACGTCCGCCCACCTTCATTGGGCACGGAGAAAATTGCGTGGGAGAACACACGAGTAGAAGCTGCCGTAGTGAGGTTGAATTCAATTCGGTTCTAGTTGAATTCGACTACTGTTCACTGGGAATACTTCAAAGGAGATTTAGGATGACCGAATAAATACTCCGAAACTCCAGGCAAGGGTCTGATTGATTTAGGAACTTTACTAGAAGTGTGCTAGTAAAAATATTGGGTAAATGCTAGAAAAACTGCATTAAACAACAATTTTGGATGTATGTTTTACTTAAATGACTTTAGATAGATAGATATTCTTTATTGCACAAAAACATTACAGTTGTATTAAATTACTTTAACGATGGAAATAAAATGTTTTGTAAACGTTGAGAGTTAAAAGTTAACTGATCATTGATTTAACTAATATAATAACCGGAAAAAAAACTGGTCACAGTCGCATCGCATCGTCGCGGCGCGGGCGCCGGGCGATCGTGTGTTACGCAACACTGACTTGACCATGAACTCGGCGCAGTGGCTAGGGTTGAACGAATGGTTTTCTTCACTACATAGTATAAAACAAAGTCGCTTTCTTTGTCCCTGTGTCCCTTTGTATGCTTACATCTTTGAAACTACTCAACGGATTTTGATGCGGTTTTTTTAATAGATAGAGTGATTCAAGAGGAAGGTTTATAGGTAAAATAACATCCTATTGCACCCGTGCGAAGCGGGGGCGGATCGCTGGTTTTCAAATAAGATTCACGACAAAAAGGAATATATGATAAGGGTAAGATATTAATTGGTACATCTATAAGGTTACCATGCAATGATGATAATGTTTTTATGAATAAATATGTTTGTGCATACGGCTACAACTCTAGGAATTTATATTTTAATAAATAAATCGAGTTTCACTTTATTATTAAACCTGTAATAATGAACGAGATGTTTCATTATTAACTCTTTTTGAAACGTTCTCGGTCATTATTAATTATAAATTAATAATATAATTATAAATTAATAATGACCGAGATATTTCAAAAAATATAGGTCGTATCGCATAGTCAAGCACACTATTTCTTAAGCAAACATTTGGGCACTGTAACGATTATTGGAAGCTGGGCTTGAAATGCTTACGTTGCTAACAAATAGTGAATATTTTTCCATACAAACAAAAAAATAATGACTCGATGTTTCGTGACGATATTCAGATGAGTTAAAATCACATCTTAATGTTTTACAATTGCGCATTGTGGCAACCCTCAGGCTGTGCTTAGAGTACGCCATCGTCCCAGTAGCACGCTTGTTTAATTGCGATCTTCCCTCTATTGTTTCCGTTAGAATGTTATTATAAGTATGTTGTTTACGTAGTTATTTGTGCATTTCAATTCTGTTTAAGATTAAAGTGCACTATTATCAAAAGCCATTGAAATTAGGTAATGAAATATTACAGGAGGAAGATTTAAATATTTTTTCTCACCGTTCAGTTATTTACGAATTGAAGCAGTGCATTAGCTAGCTTTTTGCAGGTATTTTTATAGGGCCTAGTCAAGAGAAACGACAGTACGAAATTAGTTCAGAATATATGGGAATGAGAATGCTTTGATTGTCACTGAGATAGGGCGTACAGAGGCGCACACACCAACCTTTACAAAACCATTGCAAAATGGGTCTAATTTCAGCCGTATAAGGTGCCCCAACGTAAAGGTTGATGTGTGCACCTCTGTACACACATTATCAGTTTTTCACCATTCCACATTTTTTGGCTTCTGCATGTAGAAACTTAAGGTCGTCTTGCACTCGCATTATTACTTCTGATCTACTAACTACTGCTCTGCTTTTCTCATAACAAACAAATAGGCAGTAAATTATGGTTTGACACAGGCTAGTGGGAACGCCATTAAAGTAATTTATTAACACCCAAGCGTTCCTTGACAAATAGTTTCCAATCTAATAGACTCGGTGTTTTATGCATTTACACTGTAATAGCTATCAATCCCAGACTTTAATGTGTCTCAGATTATTGTGAGATTTATGTAACTGCATTGTATTGAAATCGTCCTAGGCTTTGAAAGGTTCAAGGCTTGCTGATAATGCATAATTAAGTATTTGATCACAATAATGTAAACAAAAAAACTTACGTATGCGACATCCGCAAACTGTACTTTTAACCTCACCTTTTATAAGAACTTGCGATGAGCATCAAAATGTTATCTAACAACGATATTGTTACAAGAATACTTGCTCATGTGATTCGTTCAGAAAGAATAAAACATTTGTGAGCGCCGTGGCCCATTGGTTAAAAGCTTGTGCTTGAAAATCGTATGGTCCCGTGATCAAGTCTGGCCAGAATACAAATTTGTGTTACATCTATCGGTCTAAATTCACTCAGCGAAATGTGGGCGTCATGTTCCAGTTACCATGACGACAAAACAGTCAGTACATTTTAACGACCCTGTTCGTGATAATAGTCGTGAGCGAAGGTTTGAGAGCAACAGCTTAATAACATCATTAATATATCATTAGTAATTGTTCTAAACAATGAATTATAAAAAAAAACTTCGAACAACACAAAGTACTCATATATAAAAACAAAGAAACAAAAATAATAAACGTGATTAGACAAATCTTCGTATGAGAAGATGACCACAATCAACTTCCCGATTGTTGAATTTGTACAAAACAAACACATGATCAAAACAATGGCGTGCCATAAAAACGTTTTGCCATGTACTCGTTAAACTAATTGTTGTCTACGATTAATAATACGTAGAAGGAAGTAATTGAGGATGTGAAGTATAATTAGAAGCATCTTTGGTATTGTAAAAAGGTTGCTATTCCACATCTTGGTTTGTTTGTCGACTAAAGGTAATTCATTTGGTTCAGCTATAAATAGTCATCTGCTTGCCTTCAAACATATCAATAAACATTCCTTCAGAGCAGAAGTCTTGTATGTACGGTTACAGTAAGAAACAGTAGGTACATACGAGTTTATGGATGTCAACAAAATAATGAATATCATCAAAAGTGCTTCTATTTTTAGAGTCGAACAGGGTGTATGTGAATGTATGTATGTGAATTATAATGGATGGATTACCTTTATGTAACTGGCGCCATAGTGATGTTGTAAGTAGGCATGACTTGCTAATCTATGAAAAGTCTTATTCGCTATTTGTGGCGCGATACTCTAGAAGAATCAATGTCTTCAAGTTTAGTTTTATTTTCATTTATTTTCTACTTGTGCTGTTTTATACCATTCAAGCTTAAATGTGTGGAATTTCAAAACAAAAATAATATCTTAAAGGTGAACTGCTAGCAATGAGAAAATAATCTAACCGCATGCATCAAACTCTATCGGGTTAGACAAGCAAGTAGGCGAGTGATAACATCAAATTTGCATGACCTAATGGTGATATTGAATATTTATTCTTGACGACTATTAGCTACAATGTTGTAGTATAATTTTATTGGATGCAAAGTTGTATGTAGCCTTCTGAACGCGCCATTTCTGTCAAGACTGGCGCCGATTTACTTGTATAGCTGAGTGAGAGTACGAGGCTTTAGAATTCGAGATAAAATGTTTTTTTGTCTTTATTTAGAATAAATAATATCTTTCACAGAAAAAAGTGACACTGGAAATTGTATTTTTTTTTCCAGCTATCTCTTTTTCTCTTTAGCCAACACTATTTTTTTCGATAAGCGGCTGTAAATTGAACGTGAACGTGAATGAACTTCTCGAGTATCTGCGTTGCGTATTGTAACAGTTTCAGCATTTTATGTGCATTTTATTTTATCATCGCTTTTCTTGTGTGCACCTTAACCAGAAAAATTATTGATGCATATCTATCTGTAGTGAAGGTGGACAAGATTATGAATTCAATAATACGGGTGTGGTAATTTGCAACATTAGGTACTGCATGTTATTGTACGCACAACTAGGTATGTCTTGAAAAGCAACACGGTTTTCTAATATAATCGACGCTGTCAGCTTGAATGACAGTGAAATGTCATTTAATCAGCTGTTCAAAGTTTAGAGTTATAGGAAAAAGTTCAAGGGCTTACGAATCCAACCATGAATATGAGTTTTTCTTATTCTGACCTTTTCACTAGTTGATGAGGATAAAGAAAAAAAAAGAGTTTACCTATTTTGTTAAGTTTAAAGGGTGAGGCGAAAATGACAGCCATTAACACTTGTAGTTCAACTCCTGTGATAATATTATAACTTGCGTGGGCATATTCTCCCATAAATGTAGCAAGTTAACCAAATTACCACTATTTTTTAACTAAAGATACAAAAATAAAAAACATATGTAAAAAAAAATGTTCCTTTAGCAAATCGATTCAGCTATTGATACCAAGTCAAACTTAAAAATGTGACAAAACCTTGCAAAAAAACCTGTATGAGGCTTAATTTAACGATCATCTCATTCCGAAACATGTAGCTTTCGTTTTAATTCCATAATCTTATTTGAAACTATGTTCCAAATCATTTCTCATGATGTGTTATTAGACAAAATATCAAACAACACAAAGAAGAAGCTTGAATAATTCTATATTAAACAATATGATTAAAGATCTTCTGAACTCGAGCCTGAGGCCGTATTAGTAACATTAGATACTTACTCAAATGATTATGAAATGTTGCTATTCTTGCCATAATGATTTGTCCCGCGGCGGTCTTTCGTCGGTGCCAATCATAACGAAATAAATAATTACTAAGATTCAATCCTAACCTTTGAAGCTGTATTCAGAATAAACACTCATTGGCAGCTATTTGTTTAATATTGCAAAAACCTAAACGCAGTCTGTAAATAGCCCTTGGTAATGTTAGCAATTTGCTAGATTAGGTGTAAGATGCCTCGTAGTTAATTAATATTCACAGGACTATCGTTTTAAGGCATGGTAGCAAATTTGAAACATTTCGAACTACTTAGTAGTTATGGCAAGATTTTGAAAGATGCAATCGCTAATGATGATACCAGTTGATACGAGTATCATTTTTGAAATTATTAACCTTTTATAACAAGACAAAGGAGGTAGCAAAATCGGGTGAATTGAGAATCGTTGGTAAAATGCATTGTATCTAACCCTCACTTTAGGAAACCGAATATTAATATTGCGCATGGAGGCTCAAATGCTCTAAGGCTTGAACAGTTGGCCCTTTATTGACATGAAATGAAGCCGTGCTTATATCACAGTTTAAAACCACCAGCATCAACAATTACATAAGAAAATATTAAGTTGCTGCCCAGATGAACATAACTCATATAATCATTACAATGACTTTCGAAGGGAAGTCGGCAATCTTTGATTTTTCCATTGATTTCTCAGATGCACAAACTTGCTACACCGTAAGACGATCTAATGTTACCCGATAGGCTCAGAAACAAAGCTGTGGGTGTATTCTGATTGCAATTGTAGCAGCTGTGACAGATTGCATGAATCAAGAACAGAGAAAGGGCGTATATCAAATAGACGACGTGCCCTTCCTGGTCGCACGCAATGGCTGCTGTCCTATTACGTTAGATAACGTGCGCGTAATGCACACCTTTGCGCACTGTCCTTAATGATTATTTTCATTTGCGATGTTCATTGAGGGCATATGGTTAATTATTTGAAGTAGATTAACCTACAAATTGCCCTTTGCAAAGTAAATAAATGTTTTTAAATAACTATTAGTTCAACGAAAATTAAGATTTAATAGCCAGCCAATTGTCATCTAAAGTTGTACTTAGATTAAAAAACTGTTTTTCTACAGTTACTAATCTAATAATTTCATGATCAGATTATTCTTATTACCTATTTTTGTCCATACTAGGTGTTCTTAACGACTTCAGCCGCAAACTTATCTTCCAAAATTGAACTTAAATATTGAAAAATAGCTTAGAACAAAGGCATAATTTTCATTTCGCAATATTTGGGAACCTTTTTAAACAGAGTAGGTACACCGTACAAGGATATAATCTTTTCAGAACCGGGTTAAGTCAAGCGAATTAACCAGCGAGCGTGTAAGAAAGGACTATAGAGAGAGTGGAAGAAACGCAAGATATGGGTCAGGATATTAGCAAGTAGAAATATGTCGTCTCAGCCTACCCGTTAAGATGGTATATTGTATGTATGAAACATCTTTGGTACATAATTAACATGATAATTCTCGTTAATGGCATATAAAACCTCGATCAATGTGACTGCACAAATCTTCGTGACAGAGATTAATTGTGCAAAAAATGCTTCGGCTCATTCAACTGATTATGCTTATCAATCAGTCAACAAGTTTGCCCGTAGTTAACAGTTAACGACAGTTTAATAATCCACTTAACTACAGATTGAATCGTGGCATATATTACTGAATGAACTTTTTACGGTCCTCGTTAAATTTAATTAGCAATGTTATGATTTTATGACGTGAATAAAAATAAATTAACAAATATCTCGTAGTCGTAGTAAACATTATGTGTGAAATAATCAGAGCATCATAATAAGTGCATTTTGTTTAATTCACAGAATATTAGATGTAAATAAAATATCACCTATTTACACGATTGTGCAACATGTTGAATTGAAAAAATTCCATTATAATATAGATTTATGAAACTTACTGTGAAAATCAAGTAATCCTTTGATATATTTACTAACGTAACCTGCTCCAGATATTTTTTTACATTCCGTGAATGTAATGTATAAACATTAAGAAACTAGATTAATAAGACAGAAAAATTGTATGGCTAGTTTGTCATAATTATGTATAACTTACTCGTAACTACTGTTGACTTGTGTATGTGCAGAATGTAGCCCTTATCGCATAATGCCTCAATTATCCGACCCAGCATAATAAGATATATAATGACATTTAAAAAAAGATTATGTCGCCAGAGACTTCGTCTGCGTCTGCGTGCATCATTTCCTTTAATCCTAACTTTAAAGAACAAAGACTTTCATAATAAACCGAACCCCTTGAATTGTAAGTTTCCGAATCCATCCATCTATCCATCATACAATTCACGCATGTAAGTAAGATTAGTGATATTTTTTCGTTATCTACCTTAATACTCAAAGGTCCGATGCTCAAACAATATATTACCACACAATTTTAGTTGTGGATTTTCGAAAAATACATTACGTCACTCAATATCATTTTTTGTTGTTGCGGTAACCCATCTTGACGTTCAAAACGTTACCCTGACTTAGTCTTAAAACTTAATTCACAGGGTGTGTACAAAGCACGTCATTGTTCATTGGGCAACTCGATTGAGTGGGTGGGACAATTTGCATTACCTGTCCTGACTAATGTGCCTTTTTGTCGTTTGACACATTGTCAAGGCACCGAGCCAAGGAGACACGCCAATTATACAGCTTCCTTGCGTTAAACGCACGCACTATTAGGGTTGCCAACATCCTAGTTTATAATTTTAGATCACAAACGTAATCATTTATTTCTTAAAAAAATAATAAAATTAAAATAAAAAAAATTTTTAATAAAATATTTTCTTCCTTTCTTTTTTTCTTTCTTACCATAATCAATTTGATGAGTTAACAAAATCTTTGTTTTATAAGAAAAAAACGATTTCTGACTAAACTGGTTTTCAGGACTCGAACAGTAGCCTACGAGAATACTTTTAGGCTGTAGAGCGATAAATATTATCATCACCTGGATGGCCAACAATCACCAACGAGGTTACATGACAGCAAGACATTAGAGATTTATTCAATGTTAACAGGATAAAATAATTACAAAAAAAAAAAACACAGCAATTATAATTGCGGATAAACGGGATTAAACATGCCTAGAACACGAGTATGTGTATATTGTACAATTTGCAGTTAACAGCGGTAGACTAGCCCTTTACCACGTTGGGTTTAAATTCACTTGACGAAGAGTGGGTTTCGGAATAGTTCACTATTAGTTACACTATCACTAATAGTTCAATATTTGTTCTCAACATGTTTATGTTTTGAAGTTATTAGGCTAATTAAAAAGATTTATACACTGTCTATTGTTTGCCAATATTGTTACATTTCTGAACTGTTTTGTTCTGACGCATGCACGAGTATCAGAACAATGACTTGAACTTGAAGAAACCCTACGTAGTTGCTTATTATCTTGGCTTGGAACCCTGTAATCTTTTGCATTATGCATTAAGTAGCGATTTATTACACATGACGTAAAGGTGATTGTTTGTTTTGTCAATAGAAGCACTAGACTTGCTAAGCATACTGATTTATAAAATCGTTTGTGCTTAGATAGCATCAACAATGCTTAGACAGAGACCTGGTTGTCCCCATTTCACTTTTTTAAAAATATTTTAAGTTCTTTTTCTAACTCTTTTAGTTTTTTTTGTGTCACATACATTAGTGGGTCAACAAACGGTTTTTCTTTCTTTTAACGCACAGCCAGATAGTACAGTACAGAAGTAGTACATTTTTATAACGCAAGTACGTGTATACGATGGGAAAATAATCGAATAATTTAGCAAATCGACAGAAAACGAAATACGAAAATGGACACATACACGGCTTAGGTCGCGAAGTAGAGTTCTTGTCATAATAGAAAACATAACAAAAGACGGCAGGAAACAGCGATTGTTTGTGACTTCACTACCATGTCACCTTATCACATTTTTTAAAATCATGCTGTATTCAAGAACTAAACTGAGTAGTGTGACTGTCCGCTTAAATCTTTAAAATCTTCTTGTTTTTAGGAATTAGATAGAGTAATTAAAGAGAACGGTTTTATGTATAGTAACATCCCATTGCCCCTGTGCAAAGCCGGGGCAGGTCACTTGTTTCCAATAATCCTCTAAAATGGTTAAAATATGACATGAAATCTTAAGAACGAGATACGGGCTATCGCTGTGATTTGCAAATGTAATGTTTATACTTATGACTACGGAAACCACAACTAACATACTCTATCTCGAGCTAGATAGTTCGACTAATTAATAGAACAAGACAAGTTAATTAGTAGATCCACATTTACAAACATTTGATATGCAATAATCCACATTTACCAACATTTGATATCTATTACTACCTTATCAAACCCTAGTTCAACTTTTGTAGAAGCAAAATCGATGGGAAATATAATAAAATGATGTCATAGGCTTTTAGGAGAGTTGTCTCAAAAATAGTGTACTTAGTTTGTCTTACGTGTATTACAATATACGCTGTGTCGTGACTTTGAGATTTAAATTTCAAAAGTAATCTTTATCATCTTCAGTATCACATGCCATTCTCACTTAAATTGGCGCAAAAACAAATTTTGAGAATAAACACCTTGATAATGGGACATGCATGAAACCTAGAGGTTTGGTAAGGAGCTGCTATCATCTAGATAGATGTGTCCATGGCCCAATGCGGTCAATCGTAAGCTCATCATCAAGGCTTATTTTCAACCATAAATACTTTTTTACAAAACATTTCTGCAATGTTAACGTGAGTTTTGCGTGCCGTCGGTGCTCGCCACGTAATAAGTAATTTGCATCAGAAATTACATTACGTTACTTTTTAGGGGTTCGATGTCACCTTAGAAATTTTATCGTTTCACCATGTTCGTCTTAGCTGTAGCAGACAACTTTGCAGGATCTTATAGAAGCCAAGAGGGTCTCAAGGACTCATAGTACTAAACAGCTGTTGAACAATACAAACGCAGTAATCACGACAGTCAAGTGATTCGAAATATATCCAACAAATCATTTTTTGGATATGTCATACAATAAAGTAACTTTTTTTTTGTTAAACGAAATACCTCCTCAGTTCAAAAATAATGAGGATGTTTCGATACTATTTTTTAATACAAGGGTTCATTTGTGGAATATTCCCTTAAAAATACTATCTTAATTATAATAGTTCTACCAGCGAATCGTTGATTGTAGTAAATATATGAATATACCGAAGTTACCAATAAAAAGAAAAGTAGAATCAAATGTATTTAATAAAATGGAAAATCCGTGAAAATTGATCATGATATAAAATGACTGAAGATTAAATGACAGGCCACAACGGAACCCTACACTGCTCGTGAGACGGGTCCACTTAGCCGGTTTTACTTGCATTTCTTGCACATCTTAAATTTGGTATCGAATGTGATGATTATGATGGCTAATAAAAAGCACTTTTTATGTTTGATAACATGCTCTTGAAAATCTAGTTGTACTTAACTGAATCTAGAAAGGGTCTAGGTGGGTTGAAATATTTTTAAAAAAAATATTTCAACCCACCTTTTTTGTTCGTTGCCTTTACTTTGCAGATGAGATGAGACTTTTCGAGTTCAATAATTTGTATAGAGTTTCGGCAGTTACCATCTCGTTTAGGATATATTATACCGGGGGCGTATGTAATGACACGGATAATTATTTTCTGAAAAGTTAAAATCTTAACTAAAATAAAACAAGATATAATGTAAGGTTGGTATTGATTCCTTAGTCCATTGGCTACTACTTCTTTCTAATTTCGAATTTTGCACCGCCAACAGCATTTCTGTCCTGCCCAATGGTTAATTGGTAGATAACGCTTTTAGCTTTAGGTTCGCCTTTTGTACTTGTTTGTGAATTAAAGCATAAATAAATAAATAATACCGATTTAAATTATTTCTTTACGCTTTCGTCAATACAAATCTTAACTAGCACAAACTCTTTCGTTTCACAATCGATGTTTGCTATAGAAGGCAATATTCGACTTCTCGTATACTAAAGAGAAGCCGCGGCTCGCTACATGCGCGGCGGTCGATTTATGACAAATTCCCTAACACTTATTGGGGTATAAAATTCCTTGTTTGGCAGACTGAACGAGTCTGGCGTTTGTAATTTAATTTACTACATCACGTCGCTCGAGTGACGGTCGACTCAATTGGCAAGTGAGTGACTGAGCGTAAATTGAACTACCAATAGGTAATGATAAATTCCCGCGATTAGCCGGATTGAACATAAATTTTAATGACTCAGGTAAAATTGGCTTGACGTGCGCTAGTAACTTGGACAAGCAGGAGTTTTTATAGCGATACTTTAGATGTATTTCTTGCGTAGAAAACCTATCTTACCTTGAAGTTACCAAAACTTGTAGCATGTGTGCGAGTGATAAACATTTTTTTATATTTCTGTAAGACAATAATGATGATTAAATGCATTACACACATAGTCTCACTTGACACGACTAATTATTTGAAGATTCTTACAAGTCAAAATTGTATGTTACCTATTTACGATTTTTTCTGAAAGATTAAATTCTAAGTAGCAATGGTAACACTGTCGAAGAAAATAATGCTATCACGACGATTATGAACTGGAACAATGACGTTAAAAATCATATTATTAAACGACTACTTGATAACGTCGTCCTATAAAACTACTGCTTTAATAAACATCGTCAATGAAAGACAGGTAAGCTCACCATAACTTTATGAAATGTGCCCTAGTATGGACAAGCCATGTGTATGATGGCTAGTGGTAATTCACTGCGTGTATGTCTTACAAAAGTGGATACCTACTTACGAAAATGTCGGCTTGCGTTACTAAATTTGGTCGGCATGCAGTTTGAAAGTATTTTTTAATAATAGTATGCGTAACTTAGGTTGAAGTTCATAGTCATTTCTAATCGTATGAATGCCTAAAACACAAGTGTGTAACCATTTAATGGGCCATAGATTATAATTATTTATTTTCTTTGAAATTGCTGCTGATTATTTCTTCTAATGTCATACTAATTAACCTTTTGAAGCATTTTTGAGACAATCCTTATATAATGCCAAACATTGCCAGGTTTTTGCCATTTTACCGCTGAACTGCGGCCTGAAGTAAACAGATAGTTTTTAATGAGATCAGATAAAATATTTATGAAGTAAAGTGAAGTACCTAAATTCAGTGATGATGATTTATGTGAAATAACAAACATTATACATATTGTGTAAATGCAAAATTCAAAAAAAATCGAATTCAATTTTTTTTGTAAATATAAAATTCAAGAGACTATAAAGCTCTTATTAATTAGTGTCGCAACACTATTTGTTGGGGGTATCGTTTGATTTTAAAAGACCTACGATACCACCAGGGGTATCGCCAGGGGTATCGTGGGTCCGCAGTGATATTGCACTGCACTGCTCAATACAAAAAACATGATTGGTTGAAGGACTCAATATAGCATGTGTGGCGTTTTTGCGACACCTGCTAACCCTGGTCTTCCGTAAGTAGGCAGGTATATAAAATGCACAATTTAACTTATACAAAAGGAATATAAAAAGGAACAAATAAAATGAGATGCACGGAAACCTTTTTATTTCACTGCGACAGTAAAGGCCAATGATGATAAACCTTTTTTACCTTTAATAGGAAGGTCAAAGCGTATTGCCTCGTTATTTTTCAATATTCACTTAATATTCACTGAAACAAGAAAGCCTGTCATTTCCTGATTTTAAACACAGTCATAAAAAGTAATAGTTGAAAAGAATCACTTAATTTCACCAATTTGGCCACAGCCGCCATATAATTGTGCAACAGGTGTGTATTTATTTCGAATTGGGCCCATCTGTACTGCACTTTAATTTTATGTGCCCATTACACTTTCCGATTATTTTTTTCCAAAACGATCGTGTTACAATCGTAATAATTGCATAAATGTCGTAATAAATCAGATTATATCCGTCCGAATTTCAAAAGGTATTCTTTTAAGGAGTAGTCACTTTTATCAACTGTTCAATACATGGAATACAGTATTCAACTACACAAAATATGGTATGAATGGTTAAATATGGAATAACCGTATAAAAATTTCAATGAAGCATTTGCACATTTATGAATTTCATCTTTTATTCAACTTACCTATATTTTAGCTTCCATGGCCACAATGGTTTATTAACATTTATAAGAATATTAAAATCATTTAACTACTGGTAGGTAGGGCTATCTGTTGAATATTAGACGTGAAAATATAATTTAAACATAAGGGAATGTATCGAGATTAAATGTTATAATATTGTAATAAAAAGTTGATTAAAAATGAATAATTCATATGTACAAAAAAAACTTCCTGTTTTGGTTCAAAACTGTTTTCCAATGTAGGAATCGAACTTACTGGATTCCTTAATGTAAGCTCTTTTGTCTATATTGCTCTGTGTTAGTGAACATGAAAGTTTTAGTGAAGAACTGTCACTGAACGCAATTGTAAAGTAATATGTTCGAACGTTAAAACAATTGTTTATAATTCTATTTAAGTGAATCATCCAACACAAAACATACTCTGAACAAAAGGAATTTCATTTATTTTACCAGTCTTCCATTCAGAAATCACTATTCAAAATGTCAACAGTTGAAACAATATTTACAATCATTTTATTGTATGTCTGGGTCCACTGATATTCTATTAGTATACTTTTCATGTTTGTCATCTAAATGAAAACACCTGGTTATAATAATTGCCATTCCTTTTATAATGAAAACACTTGGTATGATTTCCATTCTTTTTATAGCACGTGCATGCTCAGGATTGAATAATTTATTTGTCATCTTTCTATTCATTTTAATATGTATTTATTAATCTATAAGCCTGTTTATAAGTTTATTTTTAGCCCGAGAGCTCTACCTAGCTTAGGGACGGAATCGGAATTTTGGTGTGAATGATAGTTATTGATTTAAAAGTTAGCTTTATTTGTTAGATTAGATTCATGAGTAGATTAATTGTCATAGTATCAGGGTAGCATTATTTTAAAAATAGCCGTAAGTATTTGTGAGAATCCTGAAAATTTAGAAAAGAACTTGAAATGGAAAATTCGGCCTTTTGTTTGTTTTTTTTTTAACTATTAACATGCCTGATACCAGGGCATTTTTTTTGTTGGAGCGTTTAAAAATACATTTCAACAGATTTCGTGCAACCACTGTCCCACACTACTAGTGCACTTCTGAGAATCACATGTGGCTCGCTTTTATGTAGTCTATGTATATAACAGTATAGATTTAATCTCGTAAAATAACAATTAATGAAGGCCCAGGCTGTTATTTCTCTTATTATTCTTCAATTGTTTTAACAAGAATTACTTTTATTAAAAAGCTCATGCAAAAGAATATCAATCTCAAAAACTACTGCAGATAACTACAATGTTATTGAGTAAGTATGACGCACTACCCTGTGCAACATCTAAAACCAGTCCATACTATCTACTATCTTTAAATAGTAAATGTGGCCGTTACAAATGTTCCACGGTGTTATCACGTTTATCATGTGGTGGTCTAGCATTTGCTAACAAATGTCAAGCTCTATTTACTTGGCATTGTGATGCGTGTGAGAGATTGGCAACTTGCTAAAATTTCTTTGTGAAGAAACTGCATTTTTCTTGGTCAACTTCCATAAAAAGATACATTGGTGTACAGTGTCTACTGTCACACGGTCAAAGCGGTTTTTGTATCAATGTTTTGTTGTCTTAGGGCCATGCCACACTGGCGGATTACAAGCGTTTTCAAAGCGGAGCGGCCACGCCGCCCACCCGCCGCGGGTGCGCGACGAATACGTCGCGGCTGCGCAGCCAACATGTTGCGGACGCGTCGCGGATTCGCAACGTTTCCGCCTTGAGTGAGCAGCGAACTGAATGGATTCCGACGAGGAAATACTGCTGTTAGCTTTCTTACTTCGAAGACGCAAGAAACGTAAACTAATACTTCGAAGATATTGGGAGGATCCAATAAAACCCAATCGACTGAATGAAAGCGACTACTATGTTTTGTCCGCGGCGAAATCGTTGCGCCTCCGCAACGTTTTCGCTGCGCAGCCGCAACGTCTTCGCCACGCACAGGCGGCGGGTTCGTTGCGTGGCCGCTTCGCTTTGAAAACGCTCGCAATCCGCCAGTGTGGCATGGCCCTTAGGTATTTTGAGGGTGTTGTGGTCGAGGGCCAAGTAGCTAAACTTTCTGGGTCAGAACCCGTTTTGTCAAAATCTGAAAAAGTACAAATCTGGCCGGAACTCCTGCTTTTTGTTCATCGTACTCCGGTGATGGATTACAACCAATAAAAACCTTAGCAACTAGAATAACGGACGGTAGGCTTTCCCTTAACAACGTCGGGCTCTTTTATGCGAAGTGTGTGCTTCTGAATGTTCTGTTCACCATATTCTCATTTTGTTTTAGTAGGTACATCCCTAAAACAGCTATTTTGATTCGACCAGTTGTTTTTATGTTAAGAGTTCTGCACCATTATTGTGCATGTTTCCAATCACATTGAAACATAAATTACTGCAACATGGAATTTCTAAATTCAAAATGATGATGAATCGCGTATTATCATCAGATAATATTACTTTAGGTTTTACGTGCTATCACAACGATAATAATTCTAGTCCTTATGTGAACACTGAACTATATTTGCTGTTGCTATGGCTATTTCAATGGTCATTTGACGTGTTTTTCACATAATGATCATAGAAGGCACCTTCTATGATCATTTGGATGGTCGACCTGTCAGAAAGCACCTTGTTCGGAATATTTGCAGAAGAAGAGAAGAGAAGAATTAATTAGTGATCAATAATGCTATCTAAAGAACTTATGTAATGTTAAAATCTGGGTCAATTATTTCCCTTCCTTTAGATAATAGAACACGAATTGAAATTTGAGAACTACCTAACATGTTCTCTCTTTGTTTCAGGTTGATAGTTCTCTTGAAAAGGTAGCCTACGTGTACAAGAAATTCAAAATGAAGTTTTTGGTGCAGTTACAGGTATGTTGTGTCAATCACCATTGCATGTTTTACCTTATTAAAAAGCATAGCATAGTTTTATTACTGAACATTGAAATTTGAAGTAATAATATTGAAGCATAATAGTAGATTATTAACCAAGGGGATAAATCAGTGTCTTCTGTCGCGGGTGACGATTGAAATCGCGAGCGTAACGAAGGACTCGAGGCTAACTCCCGAGCGCAGCGAGGGTGTTAAAAACTTAAATCACGTGCAAAGCGAGGGATTTGATACGAGTCCTGAATGTAGCGAGAGATTTAAGTTCACCCAAGACTAAGACAGCTTTATTACCGAGGAAAATACTCTACTTTTCGTACCATTTTGCGAAAAAAATATTTACTAACAAACTTTTTCGTACCACTTGCTCAAAAAAGTGACATTCTAGCCCGCAAAAAGAGAACATAACAATGGTCATTTTTAATCTGTTGAAAACAGGGAAAGAAAATTGTACTGAATTTCATTCATCCTCTAGGGAGAGAATGTGATTCAAATTTGGAATACTGACCGAGGTTTTCGAGCGCTAATTTGAATAAGAAGTTTTAATTCTTTCTTTATGACCTGCCAGTATTATGTGACATAGTATAAAACAAAGTCGCTTCCTCTGTCCCTCTGTCCCTATGTCCCTTTGAATGCTTACATCTTTGAAACTACGCAACAGATTTTGATGCGGTTTTTTTCAATAGATAGAGTGATTCAAAAGGAAGGTTTTTATGTATAATAACATCCTATTGCACCCGTGCGAAGCGGGGGCAGCCGAAGACCGAGTTCAGTGGCGTAAATGGGAGAGGCCTATGTCCAGCAGTGGACTGCAACAGGCTGATGATGATGATGATGATGATGAAGCGGGGGCGGGTCGCTAGTTTGTGATAAATAGAAAAAGTTTAATAATAGATATTTTTCCGCAAATGGTACGAAAAGTAGAGTATTTTCCTCGGTGATAAAGCTGTCTTAGTCTTGGGTGAACTTAAATCCCTCGCTACACTCAGGACTCGTATTAAATCCCTCGCTTCGCTCGTGATTTAAGTTATTAACACCTTCGCTGCGCTCGGGAGTTAACCTCGAGTCCTTCGTTACGCTCGCGATTTCAATCGTCACCCGCGACAGAAGACCCTGCTTTATCCCCTTGGTTAATAATCTACTATTTCTATTTTATGACATATAATACTGGCAGGTCATAAATAAAGAATCAAAACTTCTGATTCAAATTAGCGCTCGAAAGCCTCGGTAAGTATTCCAAATTTAAATCACATTCCCGCCCTAGAGGATGAATTAAATTTAGTACCTTTCCAAGTTTTTAACAGATTAAAAATGACTATTGTTATTTTCTTTTTTTGTGGCCTAGAATGTCACTGTTTTGAGCAAGTGGTACGAAAATTATTTATTATTTACTACCATTGAATTACCCGTGACATATTGTTTATTTAATTGTTTTAGTGTGTTAGCATTATGCTCCTCCTTTTTCTACCCTACGTGGATCAGATGCTTGAGACATTCGCATTTAGTCATAAGGCCACCTAATTTAAGCATTGCTTTAGATGCAATACCCAATTAGCTGTAAGTTCTTTATTAACGTGCAATAAAAAGAAAAAATACCTGTACATCTCATCCTAAGCTCTTCTGTGGTGTAGCTTTCTTTCCATTCATAAAATTCGGCGTTTAATTATACTTTAGATTTAAATACTGCATACCAATAGAACATTTTGAGCAACAATCTAACATTTGGTGTGAAAAAACAAAAATTCTTAAGAGAACTCAACGCAATTAATAATCTCATCACAGACCATCACCTCGTTAATGGTTGTTTTAAATCAGAATCATAATAAACTCGTCGAGATCGAGATAGCGGCTTAATTCGTCTGGTATTTTAAAAGCGTATCTTTGGAAACAACTTGCCAAATCTGATTTGCTAACTCTACACAAACAATGGACCCGGTAACGTGACTACGCAATGCTTGCTTAGAGCATTTAATAGATTAATTTTGTGCAAAAATACTGGGGTTTTACAACTTTATATGTATTTAGAGTACCCGTGGGAAGTTGTAGCAACCACAGAAGATCTTGAGATTAAGTTTAAACACTCTTATTTGGGACTTTAAATTGATTTAAAATACATTAAGAATGTTAAGTGATGAAAATAACCTAATAAAATAATGCAATATTTTAACATAATTTCTTTCGAGAATCGCCTGCGTTTTAACTCGATTATGGTAACTTGATAATACTTCAAAAACGACTGTTATATTTTTGTAAAGTCGCGGTATGATATTTTTATGCGTTGCAAGCACATGTTACCTTTTTAAACTGTGTAACAGGCTAGAGTATGCCGAAAAGTATGCTTTATTGTCTGACAATAAAACTAAAATTCGATTAGACGTATGTTCCTTCACGATTGACAGTTGAACCAATTGATCTTGTCAATGTCATCATTGAGCAAGCAAAAACAGATCCGAGGGTGGTCAACCCTTTCATTCCCCGACTGTACATACCGACCAATAATTTAAATTACTCACATAGTTATAAGGCCTTTCCTCACTAACCAATGGATTATGTGATCTGAATAAAAAAACTTATTACTATTATAAAAACGTGGGAAAATAACAAACTTTTTGGAAGGTCTCTGTGATGATCTTGATTTTTTAATTGATTAAAAGTTTGCAGACAGCGGATGCTTTTAAATGGTCTTGAATGGGAACATTTTTAACATTCAAGGGAATCCGAATTATCATTCAATCTTAATCATAGCACGCGCTATAAAACGAGCGGATTAAATCAATGTTTTTTGGAGCTAAATCTTGTGCTAAAAATAAATTGCGTCCGTTCCGTGGATTGTTGAAGAGTATAACGCATTTGCCAAAAAATTCTGTTTTTATCCAAAACTCAGTGTTTTCATTTAATGGTTATGTTACCGGCAATCTGTATGATCCTGGTAAATGAATGCCTGGGCTGTTCAGGCTATGTATGAAATATTATGAATATCATTGTCCATTTCATATT
This sequence comes from Udea ferrugalis, assembly GCA_950022985.1. Classification (NCBI taxonomy): domain Eukaryota; kingdom Metazoa; phylum Arthropoda; class Insecta; order Lepidoptera; family Crambidae; genus Udea; species Udea ferrugalis. The sequence continues at coordinate 6,712,126 of OX465521.1, forward strand.
TTGCCTAGGTAGTGAACACCAGCTGTTCCATCGGCAATGTAAAATATAAATAAATTACAACTAACAGGTACAATTAAAGTACCTGAATGGCATAGATTGTCAGTAACAGCCAAAATAATTTATTAGCAGTCATTTTCAGTACATATCACTGTGTTTTGGAGTAACTAACTACATCCTACATGTCATAATCATCATATAATGTAATTGTCATGTTGTATTAGTCCACTGCTGGACAGTGTCTTTGTAAAGGTGCGCCACAGCTTTCCGATTTGAGCCTTACGCATCCACTCCGATTCCACCACCATCCTCAGGTCATCGGCTCTCTCAAAGTACCTCCCATAATGCTTTTGTCAATCGGCAGTGCATAGGTACTGCATCTGCTTTTAATTACTTTACTAACTTTATTTTTCCCCATAGTTGCTGACATGCCTGATGGTGTACGCGCCAAGCGCACACGCAATCATGGTGAAGTTCGGCACCAAAGGAGGTCCCATAGTGCCGCCCACGCCGGAGCCCACGCTGCCCACGACGCAGCCGTACCGGGTGCCGGCGCCTGTTTGGGAAGGAAGGTCCGATGACACGCCTGACCCTAATGCACACTGGTGAGAAACATTGTCCAATAATAACTTTATTAAATAATTATTTATTTTTTTATTTGTTTTCTTGCCACAAAGAGATATCAATCACATTTATACACTTTTTAATTTTAAATCTAGAATTTCCTTGTGGCCTAAACTAAGCATGATAATGCCTGTACATCAGTACATCAGGTTCTCAGACCTCTCAGATTCGAGTTGTAAAATTCCAATAATGGTCTAACTTTGTCTTGAGACCATATATTTTCGTCACGAGGCTCATGCATCAAGAGGTTATGAAAATTCATAACTTTATTTTGGAAGCTGAATCCAGTCATTCAAATGCCTGTTTTGAAATTTTAAAAAAAGCATTTTAATTTCATTTCCCAACAAATGAAGATGTATTTTTTATTCTACTGAAAGTGAATGTTATTACTGTTTACTTTGCATTGCAATTTAACGCCTAGCCTAGGTATTATGAAAAAATATGTAGTATTTTTATTGTAGTTGTTATGTGTTTGATTATGTTCGTTCAGAAATAATACCTTACATATTATAATAATATTTATTTATTCATTCAGTAGTGTCAACGACATTCCGCATCTAATATTACATAATAACTGATCAACTTATGTATTCTGCTGTCACCCACTCTGTGATCGCCTTGGCAAACAAGTGCGATAGCCTTTTACACATTTTGCGCTAAATACATATGTATTCACAGTTATTAAGTGGAAATTAATGTCTTGACAAACCAATGAACTCTGTTTATTTACGATCAAATACAAATATCGAAGTAAGTCAATCTTGTTTACTTAGTGTAGGATGGCTAATATGATTATTCAACGTATGTATTTGTGTTTAAAAAACTATCTGTTACTTAGTTTTTTAAACACAAATACATACGTAGTTTTTTAAACACAAATACATACGGAAGGGAGATACCCTTTTGTAGCAAATTATAGAACTAACTAGATATATCCCGACGCAGAGATAGAGCTCCCCACCGCTCTCGTCATTGTATACCATAACTCATCTCTCGTATCTCACTTCACATTTTTATGTTCAATCATGACACTCTGTTTCTTTTACAGGCGGCCTCAACTATTTGTACCTCAGCCAATGTACACTCACGTAGTCTACAACCCTCAGCCCCCAACGATCGCTCCACTCACCAACGCCCAGCGCTTCGTCAACTCGTACATCCCGAATCAGCCAATAGATCCAAAGCCTATCCAAGCACAACCGGTTCGGGACTACTTCACTCCCTCGCAGATACTCAGCTCGCAAAACTTACCAGGGTTTGGAATAAGGTACTTTGTACCCACTTACGCGAAAGACCCTAGAGATTATAGACAAGAAGACGCGAAGCAGAATCAAATCGTAACAAATGAAGTCGATGATGGTAAGAAGGATGCAAGCGATCTGCTGTGGAAGTATGAGAAGGATTCAGCGAGAAGACAAGCAAGAAACACGCAAGAAGTAAGTTGTTTTTACAAACTTTTCTTTAGATATTTTTTTTCAGATTTCCTGATAACTAACTATACCTCTATCAGAAAGTTACTTTAACACTTACATAAATTACGATTCCTTCTTCAAGCTTCTTTTGTTTTTTTTGGAAAGCATAAGTGAGGAAACTATGGTAAATTATAACATTATTTCATCTTTCTATATGTTCTTCAAATATAGCATGTTGACATGCTATATTTGAAGAACATGTTGTAACTGGGCTCGTATTAATGTTATTTTTAGTTAGTGTATGACTTCCGTTTTGGTAAACATTAAAACAATATGAAGGGGTATTTGACGAGACTTTTCTTTTCTAGCGCTTCGCAGTTCCTGTTGTTTACCAATGGCCAGCGTACGTGCCTTCTCGACATCATTAGTTTTTAAGTTTAGTCTTAATTCGTTATCTGGCCAGAATTGAAAATTCCTAATTTCTCTAATAAATATTTCCTAAACACCTATATGATCGATTTCCTCTACGTGCTATTCAAATGTGTGTATTGTCATCGTTTTGATTCCGATGTAGTAAAAAAAAATATGTAAATAATGGTACAAGTTCGTCATGAAGATACATAGATCAAAAGTAAGATATTGACAAATCTGAAGAAAAGTGTACGTGAACTCTGAATTAAATATTTCAAGTTCCAAAGGTGAGAACGATGTTCTTCCATTATTTTCAATTCTGGCAGGAGCCATATTGTATAAAACATCGCAGAGTAAACAACTTAAGTTTTAAATATAAACTAATCGCTGTGATGCCCTAAATTAGTATAGTATTAGATAAAAGTGCCAGATCAAATATTTTATACCGCAGGAATGTTACTTTATGCTGTACATTTGCAATATTTGAAAAAATGCAAATTTTTAAGTAATAATGCAGATGACTAGATAAAAAATGTTTACCTTTACGCAACATAATTAATGACCCAGAAACGTACAGTTTGAAATTACACTAATTTATGAATTGAAATATATGTAAAAATAAAACATGACTTCAAAAATTAAAAACTTTAAGAAGTCATTGTGTAATTTCACGACTAAAGACATAATTATGGGTGATATTAAGTAATTTATTACACCAAGTATTGAAACACCTGTTTCGAGTTAATTTTGTCCGTATTACTTATCTGTAGTTTTGACAAAATGTCAATGACAATTAAGATTCGACGGCTGAGTCGATCAGATAAGCAAAAATTAAAACTGAGTCATGCCTGACTCTTTAGTAATTACACTTTCTGAATTACTGTGAATGAATGAAATAACGCAATGCTTACATTATTCATTGTGTTTTCAGTTTTAAATGTGAAACGGTTATTATTAAAACAGCTGCATTGTCCTTCAATAGCACCTCACTGCAGATGTGTGTGGAATTTTACCGCTTTAGTTAATTTCACAATCACTTTGAAAATGTAGCCTTCTTCTAAGCTACTTTTCAAATGCCTGTTAAACAGTAAAACAACACAATTGTGTTCCTTGCGAAATAAAGCTGTATTATTTAATATGTATTGTACCTACTTAAATTTAAGCAATTTACTAGAGTTTATCGAATTGAACGAAATTGAAATAACAGGCTAATTTTTCGTTGTTGATGAAACAATTTTTAGCTTTACGGTTACTCCTTTTTTAAACACAGTTTTTGACTTTGCTGTGGGATTTTTGATTATTTTTTAATAACTATAACATTACTTGTGGTTGAATTGAAATAAAAATAGGTTGCAAAAGAAGATCAAAAACGATTTAGAAATATTATTTGATAGTTTAAGTTTGTAAATATTATTTTGTACCATTACAAAACAAATGGCAGATTGGCTACATTAAAAACTACAAGAGGAACATTTTAATAGTCAGCCTTCTAACACGATTTTCTTTGTGTATTTCGCTCTTCGAACTGGAAAAATACTGTTTAACGACTTCCGAATGAAGGCCTTAAATGTCTTCATAACCATCATTAACCTTTAACGAGAATTCGTCTTCGTGCAGCCGACATTCTAACGGTGCCTTATGTAATTTTTATTGTTCGGCGACTTAATGTACTTCCACATTTCACCTGGCTATTCGTCCGCCAATTGTATTGAATGAAAGGATTTTACATGAACACTGCGATCGTGGTTATATCTTTTTTGTCTGCAAAGTAAATACCGTTTTTCTGATGCAGAACCATGACTAAATCTAGCGTTTCGTAAACGCATGTAACGTATGATCTTAAAGACATTTTCATTTTGGTAATTCAGAAGACTTTCCCTTGAAGCGTTGCTTGACCGACCGTAATGATAACAGTTTGTACATACAAAGAAAGAGTTACGTAAAATAGGAGGTTCCTTTTAAATTTCATCTTTAAGATGTACTTATTTTGAATTTGTTTACAGTTTGACGAAAGTGAGTCTGAAGACAATAACACAATGTTGTTATGTTTTAAATTGATAGTATTTTATGTTTTATTATTAGCTGTAATTAATGCTTGTAAATATGTAAAATATAAATATTTTAAATTGAAACTTTGTTTTATTGAAACTTCTACTTAGACATTTTATTCTGTAAAATGCATAGGGTGCATACTTAAGCATACACGGGCGAAAAGAACAGGATTTCACTAGTATAATTAGCAAAAGATTTTTAAAATTTTCCTAGCTAGGATACTAAAAATTAATTGGGGCTTGTATGGTAGTAGTAGCTTTGCATATAGTTTATCACATGTTTAGACTTCATGATCGACACATTGATGCCAAAACCATAATTCTTTAAGATTCTAACCCGTGTTCACCATGTATGAACCAGTGTCCATCAACTGCGTTAAATAGGTCACCCCTACGATTGGTTTGTGCTGTGTGTGTAAAAAACGCCAAAGTTATTTAGCGCCAATTTGTGCTAAACCCCAACCGGTCGCTAGTAGTTAATAAAATAAAGCAATAAACTCAAGAAACATTCGTCATAAGTTGATAACATACCAACTACCTAGGACACTTAAATTGTGCAATGAAGATATACGTTTTATCCGAGTATAGTTTTTCTAGACGTACTATAAATACTCGTACATACATTTGATGAGCATTTCGCCTAAACCCAAATGAAACAGGGTAGGAATAACCTAATACCTAACTCATTACTTTAATTTAAACTTTTGATTGATATGTTCCAGAGAACACCTTAGTAATCGGTGTTCATTGTACAATTTGCGGCTAACTCTCCGGTGATGGGAAACACGATAAGAAACCCAAGTTACCGATAATGGTGGCCAGCCCGCCCCCTACTACCTTGGGTTGGGTTTTAAATCGCTTAGCCTAGAGTGGGTTCCGTTCTTCATGACGGCAAGAATCAGTACGCTACTAAATACCCCGTCTAAGTTAAAGCCGAAAGCGCATGTTCAAGATACAACCAGCGAGATTATTGGACAAATAGTTATGTCTCTTCTGTTCTAAACAAATTAATACACTTGACTTCAAAATGCCTTCATACGTAATTAGTTACTGTGGCTAGTAATAAAATCATGCCAGTACAGTTGCATGGAGCTGTCGAAGATTAAATGCTGCGAACATTTATTGCAATATGACACTGCAGCTGTATAGAAATAACTTTAATTTGAACTGTGCGCAGGAGTATCAGAAATTTATACTTAACAATTTCTAACACAAATATCAAGTTACAAGTCACGCTAGGTCTTCAATTACATGCAGAAACGTTTATGTGATGAACATAAATTAGATTTGTTATATGTCTGAGATGCGGGGATTCATTTGAGGATTTACACATTTTAAACATAACATATTCTTAAAAATAAATGTGTGACACCCATAGTGCAATTTAATGAACTCCATAATAACTACTAAATATCGGGATTAATCAAACCCAAAAAAGGTCGATAACATACCAGTGACACTCCGCGCTCGCCTTGAAGTTATTTATTGTGTCCACATGATGCGGACACAATTTGATGCGGTAACCACTTATCACCCAGAGGTCTGCAGGTATGCCACAGTCGTCTTGAAAATAAGATTTACTCATTTTAGAGTTTTGGACTCAGGTAAGATGTCACCGATAGCTATTATTTTCACTAACAAACAATGCCTTACAATGTATTTGATTTTTGATTTGGCGTAAATGGTTATGGCTACATACTACACCAGAGGTCACGGGTGTGTTTAGGTATTTTCTATTATATACATTTGTATTTACAAATATTGAAGTATGTTTATCCGTTGTCCAGTACCCATAGTACAAACTTTGCTTAGCGTGGAATAATATCCAATGACCTCATCTTTTTATAATAGGTTATAATTGGAACGGACATGGCGACATAATAATAAATATAGTTTATGACGTTAATTATGAACGGAATCGAAACATATTAACAATAATTAAAGGATTAATGATCATTTTGTTAAAGTAATCACAGATTCATTGGCCGTTTAGAAACATTAATGTTTTAGGCTGACTGATTATAGGTTGCCCCTAATATTGCAAAGTAAAATAGTTTAATAATAGCAAGCCTAACGATATCTAGCAGAAAATTTCGCAACACTGCGTTTGTTACGGTTTTGCGAGAGCTTACAATATTATCTTGACTCGGACTTTTGATAAGGTGCAGCAAAATGACAGATTTACTGATTATTTTACTTCTCCCAAAGGTATACTGCATCCTTAAAAAAATATGAGGATGCCTATAAATACTTACATCATGCCATATCACACCCGCTCTCTGGACGAGAAAGCTCTTCCTCGCGACCTCATTCGTCAAGAAAAACCACTCTCGGCCGCCAGTTTGCAGGCGCAAGCCTCACAGGCCGTCTAAAACATTACGAAGGCATAACACTCAGCCGACCGAAACGTAGAAGTCCAATGCGATGAAGCGATCAGATTCGCACTACCCTTGATGCAACTGTCCACAATGCTTTTCATTTTGCTTCTGACAGAGGTAGATGGCGACAAAAAGTCCGCGGCAAGGTGCTTCATAAAGATGATCACGGCTCTCAGCATTGAGGAGACTGACGCAAGGAGAGGGGGGTGGAGGGGAAACACTCAGCAGCGCTGGCTCGTAGGCCAAGCCTCGCCAGTGGCCCTCCATCGACCCTGATTTATTTGCAGCGGAAACTACTGAAATTGACCGTAGACACGGCCAGTTTACCCGATTACCATCGAGAGGCCATCCCATCTAATATATCATTACATTTCGGTCGGGGTAGTTACCCGTTCTATTAGGTGATCCTTGTAAGCTAAGTAAACTTGGAGCTTGGCAAATGACTAGCTATAAAATATGAGGAAAACTAGCTTGTAGGTATGATGATATTTCACTTGTTTCAGGTTTTAAGACGCACAAACAAGGAACAACTACATCGTTTTAGTTTTAGGAAATTTCTTATCGCAAACGGTATACATTTGTTTCTAGTTACACTGAAATATCACACGACTCAGATGCTGACTGTACTAAATCTGTATGACGTAAGAATTTAAGATTTATTAGTAGAGTTCTTGAAATTATTTGCAACGATTCAACTTATTTTGCGAAGTTTATAATACCTCGTTAGGATCTAGCCAAGTGCTTAATTGGCCTACATTTCTGTACGCAACAAAATACCCGCAACTAATGTGAGAAATCAGCAGAACGCCATCATGATGATGGTAATCGTAGTTTGTAACTAATACGACTAGGTATTACGACTGGGTATTAACGCAATGATTAATACACTGTATTCAAGCATCAGTCGACAGCCAATACAATACAATAGTTACTTCAGTCAACGAAGAAGAACTAAAGAGTTTCTACACGCACTAAGTACAGTCGCGGAATAAAAAGGCTGACCAGTTTTCAAATAAATTCATTTACGCGTTGCAAGCACATATTACCGTTTTAAACTGTGTTACAGGCTAGAGTATTGTGTCCAAAAGTATTCTCCATTGTTTGACAATGAAATTAAAATTCAATTAGACGTGTGTTCCTTCACGATTGACAGTTGAACCAATATTTTTTATTGGTTTGATCTTGCCATTAGGCTGCAGTGTCAAGTTTGATAAATCGAATCATTACATCCTCTTTGCTTTTAATAAATAAAATTACAAATGTGATTAACTGTTCCTGTTACAAGCAAAAACAGATATTAGTGTGTTCAACTTTTTTATTCCGCGCCTGTACCTACTTAGTACAGTGAGATCGTTCACATACTTCCATTCACAAAATGCCCGTTGACGCAATTTGTAGAGCGATGTAGATAGAATGGGCCCAATGCTCACCTAAGACAAACCTTTATGATTTTGTGAGGAACATCTGTGGCTATGTGTTAATATGTTTATTCGGCTCAACATTTTTAAGAAACTATTCATTTAATGACATCGAATTATTCCATGAAAACAGCTAACGTGTTTGCTTTACCCATTGTTACAGCGACTAGTTTTTGCAACATCCTGTAATGATACTGAATAACATAATTTACCTATTGTTATAACTTATCTGCGTGTAAAATGTGTTCTTGATCAACTCCTTAGTGAATTAATTAACTTTCATTAAAGTTAACCTGCCTCTTTTAAATTAAATTCAAAGACGTTACTACACTTGTTGTAAATTTCTGTAATAAATTAACAACTGCAATATTATTCTACACCATCGTTATTATTATTTGCGAATACTGGTAGTAGGCTCGGTAATTCGTTCAGTTGTTGTGGGATTTTTTACCCATTACCGCCAAACTCAAATGCAGCGTCCCTTCGAATCTTCCCGTGGCTCTTCGCTACATCTAGGTACGAGTACATCAGGTGAGTTTGTATCTGGTCTGTGATTACACTGGGCATACAGCGATCAGGTAAAAACCCTGTCTTTTTCTTACTCTAGACACTTCGAGTCGTCTCCCGTGTACCTATACTGTTTATGATATCGGCTAAGTCAGTAGCACATTTTGTTCTTTAGTTTGCTCTTTTCTATGTTTGATAAGTGTTTTTGAGTCACATCAACGGAATCGACTTAATAGAAAAGTCGTCTTTCTTCAATGTTATGTCAACATTTGGACCTATACAAAGGGCAAAAACATAAACTGATTATATTTATGTCTAGGCAGCACGGGCTGTACAATTATATCTAATAATAGGGTCTAGCTAAACAGACTGCCAGATAATTGCATAGGAGTGCTATTTATGACAAATTTACTTAAGAGTTGTGCTTCACGAAGCTAATAGAAGATCGACCACCTCAGACCTACCCTCTTACATCAGAGCCATAATAGTCAAGTAAGCCCTATTACCAGATCGTCCTTAAGTCGAAACTAAATGTTAAAGGGTAAGTGTCTTTTACTCACCTAATTTTAATGTCCAGTCAAGCAGTGAAAGCCAAAATTTGAGCTAAAAGTCGTTCATTTAATTTTTTAAAACTTTATTCCATAAAGCTTTTTACTGCACTACATCAAACAGGCACACTCTGTTTTCATTCCGTCACTTTTTACTCTACATTTAATTTATGGCACCGAATGCAGCCTTTATTCAGAAGGACTCAAATAACTTGTAAGCTAACGATAACTAACACCTCAGCGTATTTTCAGTTCGTCATCGCTGCTCTTAATGCGTTGCGGACTCGTGACGTTTCTGCTTGACGTCAAATGACGCTCGCCGAATTTACAGATTCACTTTCATCAACTCACTTTCAACGAAAGTGCAAGTGGCCGTGACCTACTTCGACGTCATGATGACGGCGCCGTGACGTCGACTATCTAGCTCGACGTCGCGGCGTCGACGAAAACAAGAGTGAATCGGGACCGCGTGACCTACTGCGATACTTTCACCCACTTCCGATAGGGTTGTGCATCTTGAACAATGGAAGAAGGTGTAAAGGTTTTTTAGTATTACAATGTATCAAATTCAGTTTCAGTTCAGTGAATAATCAATAACACCTGAAAGTTATTTCTGATAATAATAATATTAACTTAGCTCAGCAAGAAGTATGATTCATACGAGTAACCAACGAGGAATGGTATCAAAAACTAATTAAAAATTTAGGGACTTCGAATATTATGAAATATTTTCTAGAGAGACATTAGAAGCCATACTCAAAACAAACATAAGGCTAACAAAATTAGGCTGTTAAATTTTAAGAAAATAACTTGAGAGAAGCACCCCACCACATCATTAGTTAAGATTAAGGTCATCATCATTAGCTAAGTTAAGATTAAGATCAGTAGGTAAGACAATGACATGGCGCCTGCTGCATGACGTCAAATGACGCTCGCCAAATTTTCAGATTCACTTTCATCCACTCACTTTCGACGAAAGTGCTAGTGGCCGTGACCTGCTTCAACGTCATGATGACGATGCTGTGACGTCGACTTTCGAGCTCGACGTCTACGAAAGCAAAAGTGAACCGAAAACGTGAAACCTACTGTGATACTTTCACATCGTTCCAATAAGATCGTGTGGCTTGAACAATGAAGAATGCCTAGTCTATTGATGTAAAATAATTGCTGGATAAACGTATACTCTACTTACAAAACAAGAGGTGATGTAGTACTTTTCTTGTATTTTAAAATATTTGCGCTATCATAATACGGTATCACTCTTAAGATGGAAATTGGGGTGGTGTTATTAATTAGCAAACTGAAAGTTTATATTCATAATTCATTTATTCACTGCATACAGTGTAAGTCATATTTTCTGGGGGGCTAAAAAGGCAACATTTTAGATGATTCATATTATGAATCATCTAACTGACGTTTCATCTAGACCGCGGTCCGTTTCGAGTCAAAAGTGAGTAATAGCGCGCTCACACGCGTCCCGAATTGATAAATTGTATGAGCGTGAGTGACGTGAGCGCGCTATTACTCACTTTTGACTCGAAACGGACCGCGCTCTAGATGAAACGTCAGTTAGATGTTTTCATAATATGAATCATCTAAATGTTGCCGTTTTAGCCCCCCTGTTTTAAGTTTTTTTTCTTATCTAAGCTCACGCTCATTACCATTATACCAAATGGGGTAGTCCAAGGCACACTGATTTTTGCTGTCATAGTTACCAAACATTCAAATGTCCACATGTTGAATATCCAGCTTTAATAAATAATACCTAATAAACAGGTATGATGTATTCAATTGGAACGTCATTGTGTTAAGAAACAACAATATCGATGAACAATAAACACAAACCATTTTCCTAATTAGCGATCAACGTGTACAAAGACGGTCATTCGTCTTAGTAGTACACAATGAGCACTTAATTAGCATAATGCCTCTACTTATTCTCCAAATTACCGTTGTAAAATGTTAATGCATTAACAAAAAGCTAGCAATAGCAATAGAATGCTGTTAAATGTGCGTGCTATTGCGAAAAGGCTCCGTCTCTGAACATGATAAAAGGTAAAAAAACTGTTTTGGGGTTCCACACATCCATAGTTGGAAATACTTGTAGAGTCACTCTATCGTCAGTTTAGCTTTTAAATATCTTTTAAGGTTTTCAGGCACTTTGAGGTTAGCTCTTTTAGCTACTTACAATGTGTTATTTTTCACTAACCTGAAAAAAAAGACAGCAGCCTCCTTAGGAAATGGGGGTAGGACTCACTTTGTGAGGATTTTTACCAATAAACTATTACTCAAATAGTCTGGCACTGGCCTTATGAAGTTTTAACTTCCTTCAGGAGGTTAATTTTGACTTCTTACATACTGTGCCTATACAATCTATGCTTTCAACCGTTCTCTGTAGTTTTTATCTTAAGATCACAAATACTGTTTCAAAAATGGACTGCGATCTATTTTGATTATTTGTTCAACGGTAAAGTATATGGGTAGTTAAATCCGAAGTTACAGCAATTTTCATATTTGTGCGGAACCTCCGAGGCTCAAGTCAAACTCGCACTTGGCTGTATTTTTAAATGCATTTGCAGATTGCAAATATGGAGATGGTAGCGTTAGAGGCACAATTTATGCGGCTACTGGAAATTATCCATTCTGCATAATATCACACGATCAACACGAAATACTCGTTTGTTGAATCCGAAGTGTCGCTAACACGTATACAATAGGAAGGAGTAAAAGGTTCGTCTGTTCGTTGGGGCCTAAAGTAAAAAGATGCAGAAGTTCCACTTAGAGTGAGGCCTCATTGAGTGTTGCGTTGCGCTATGTCCTAGGATCCTTTGAAGCGTTTGCGCGACGACGCACCGCATAATGTGGCATACCATTATAAAAATATGGTAATAAGTCGAAGCGGTTGACGCTGCGGCGATACACCACATCGCAATGTGTTAATCCTTGGTCCATATATAAATGAGTATGTACCTAAGTATTAACTGAATTTGAAGAGTACTTTAGGTTTAATTTAAAGTAAGCAAACCATGAGCTTAATTTCTACGAAATAGGGTTATGCATTGCAGTAGCGGCGGGTTTAGATGCAGGTGGCCCCGCCGGGCCGCGACCTACGGGGGGATCACTGGCCCTCACCGAACGATGCGCTCGCGTGCTCTACTAGGCCTGTAATCTCAACTCGCCAATCTAAGCCGGTGCATGGGTGGAAGGTAAGTCCATCGCAATGGTTACAGGTTTGATCCTTTTTTTGGACTATGTGTATTGAGGTATGTACTTCAGACCTTGAAGTATGTTGATCAGACTCAAGCAAGCAAAGCAAAGTACAAGCGCTTTGTTTGGTTTTGTAAGTACTTCAGACTTTCTGTACTCATTTAGTGTATGACCGAAGCTAGTTGCATAATGTAACGTTGTCGTAAAAGGTGCGTCTGCGCCGATGGGCAGCGTCCGAGGGTTGCCGTGAGGACGACCGGTCAGATTCACGATAAGATTGTTATTCGTTACGAGATCGCTCCGTTTTACTCTGCTTTATATGCGAACTGCGTGTGGAGACATTGACCTGCATTTGCCAGGTGATCTGTAGTTCTGTAGATGAGAGGGAAGTTTTGTGAGAATATCTGAGCGTAAGCGTAATATAAGTTAACCTGCAACTTTAATTTTCTTGACATAGAAAATAATTTTGATTAGCTTTGTGAATGACGTTTTTATTCAAGTATTTACACACATAAACACATTATATTTTTTTTACAAAATCTCATAATATTAAATAATAATACTGTTCGAAGTAATTAACTAATAGAAGAATGAATTTCAAACAAGAAAACGAAAAATAAAAACGAACTTTATTTTCTTTTTTATTCATTTTATTTGTAAATTACCAGTTTTAGGAAACAGAAAATATTCAAATATCGATGTACAACCAGCTTAATAGCTATTAAGACCCGTACCAACTCTTATAACTGATTGCAGGGATGTCAAACTATCCAAGCTGAATAAATTTTTCACGTAAGAAGTTAAGTTGGTATTTAATCAAAAGTTCAAATCAAGAGTTAACAATATACCTACACGAAGGCCCTATATGCTTAAATTAATGTCTTCTTTTAAATTTACAAGCGCCGAAGCTATTATAAAACCAAAAGACTGCCAGACAGATTTATAGTGCAATTAATGTAGTTAAAGCGGAGACAAGTCATTTTTCGTATTTTAAGTTTCGAATTCGGTATAGCGACGTACATGATTTTTATTAAACCGCCTTACAAGATTGGTATCGTGAAGTAACTTTACGCGCCAGTCGTTTTTTCAATGCAGTTTACTCAAGCGCTTGTTCACAAAGAACGTTCAACTCCTGCATGGTCCTGTAGTAACCATCTTTATACATAATTTTGTCTTTTTCGTCTTCATTAGGCACTACATAATGAAGTGAAATTGAATGAGATTAGTATGTACTCAAATTCAATGTTGACTACTCTGGTCTTCGGAAAGCCACATAAACTCAAAACTTTGATTTCGGATTGTTTTGAGTTTATGTTTGACCATCAGTTATAAATAACAGTTAATAACTTTAATAATTCAATTTTAATGACAATTAAATTGAATTGTGTTTTTATTCTTCCTTATTAGAAGAAAATGTATGATATTCAACTCTAATCAACTAATCTGCCTAATGCATAATGATCTCGCTAAATAATCATAGAAACCTACCAACATTTATCTAACTATTACACATGATTAAACTTTTGTAACTTGCCGTACTAAATCACAAGTAACCTTTAAAAATATGGCCAAATGATAACCAAAAATATGATCAGGCTATATTGATAAAGATCGCAATTTACGCGTGTTACAAGTGCATTGCTTCGATGCAAAACAGCTGTTCTTACGTAACATGATCGTTAAGCCGACGTGTAATGGGATGACATTGTATGTCAAGGTCCTGCTGAAGACGCTATGCACGCGTCTGTACGGATGTGTAGGTACTAATGGATGCATAATTCCTACCATTGCGTCTTAATGAAGAACAATTAGGAGACAAAAGCACGCGTGCATTCGGTAACTCTATGCTGGATAGGCAGTTAAAGGTTTCAAATATTTAACGCAGGTGCGTCAAATATTTTTTGGTGGTTTAATGAATTACGAAAGTTAACGATTTTAAGTCCAGTCTACAACTTTTATGAATTTGCTTATTTCTAAGTGAAATCTTTAAGTGAAAAGCATGTCCTCTCATATTCTCTCCCGGACGCCTCTTTTCCTCCTTATCGTGATGAAAATATGTGTTTCTACTGAGTTCTAATGTTAATAATAGTTGATATCTATTTAGTCTAAAAGTCTGTTAAGAAATTGATATATCTGATATGCCCATAATACGAGCTAAACAGAGGTTGTTTGGGACAATCCTGGTGCGAGATGCCGCAGACATTTATATTGATTTATAGCTAGCAGAGATCTCGTTGATCTTGATTACCGTGAACTTAAGAGACCACTAGTCTATTACAGAAATGATACCATAAACAGTATTTTATCCTTACAAAACGTTTTTTTACAACTAACACAACACTTGCTACATAAGCCTATTTACTTATACGCTTTCCACTTAGCCGTATCTGTCTGCAAGTATTGGCAAGCACCACATTCGTCTTGCCAGTTGCCACATAGCTCTAAAATATCGGCTGCAATTGTCCCCTGCGTACACAAATGTTGGTCATAGTGTCACGGCTTACTATTCCCTCTTCTATTTTGACACGCTAATATTTTTTTACAAATACTCGAATGAAAAAAACAAAACTGCTTTTTAATCACCCGATTTTTAAACTAATTGGATATGACTCCCAGGGACTGATGTACAAATATAAAATAATTATTAAAAGCGAAAGTAGTTTGTTTCTTCAAAACACCATCACACCTGGATTATTAAATTGACTTTATAAAAGCGATCGATATTAACACCCGCGATTAGCGTGGCGCGGCGTCCAAACCCGTATCAGTGCATCCATACAGAATTTTCTTGGTCACCTTTTGCTGTGAATTTTTCCCCTGTATTTGAAGGGATTTGCACTTTTCGTGATCATATTTTGAATTTATTTATGTATATGTTTATGGTAATCAGATCGTCGTGTGACAAACGGGTCAAGTTAACATAATAATTATGCCATAATGCTGCAGATGTGCTTGCAACGACCCTCACCTATGATGAGTTTCTGATGTAGTAACGAGGTAATGTAAGTTAACGTTTAATGATTTTTCATCTGATAGTTTACGATACCTTGTATGTTACTGCGTGAAGTCAAGGCAAAATATTGGTTACGTCAATATTCACCTAATTTACCAGTATCAGAAATATTGGTACAGAACTTAAACCTAAAATTTGCGTAAAATGCACATAGGGACCGGTTAGATTCGTGAACTTACAGTACCTACCTAAAAAACTAATTTCTATTTAAATAAATCTACAGTTACAAAAAACCGGTATATTTTTTGTAAATATAATACATGCTAATAATTGATAAAAAAAGTAGTTATTACATGAAAAAACTTTTCTATACTCTATATTGTAATTCTTACAGCTGATTTATTCCGATAGCATTTTTGGTTAAATGTTAGATGCGCTTTTTGCCAACAAGTTAATTCAACATGAATCTTTTCCAAATAATACATTGTACAGGTTTTTGAACAAATAAATAGTCGTGTCTTAACCATAAATGCCTCAAGACATAACTAATGTTTCTGCCATTAGGCGTAAAGTTTCCAAATCAATATTTCAACTATGACCTGAATGTTTGGCTAATTTCTGTAAAGTCTGTGTCTGGGTATTACTTTGTATGTCGGCTTCAATTTAATTTATTTGAATGCTTTAGATAAGCGACATATTGAATAAAAATATTTATTTATCTCAAAAAAAGTTACCGCGGCAGATTATAATAAAACATAACCATATATAATATATAACATAACGTGTCAACGTTCACTTTCTATGTTCTTCTTTTTCACTACTTAATGCAATCGTCCTGTTAATTCATACCGAGTTGTTTGTGTTATATTTATTTAGGTATATGTAAGTTTATTATTTTGCTTATAGTAGGTACTGTATGTATGTTTATTTTATAATTGGAAAACTTAATTTTGTTTAAATATATTCATATTTTCTTTTTTAATAACCGTCTTGCACCACCGCATCTTCTTCCCTTTCCAGTTTCTCTACCTGAAGGTTGTCTGGAAGAGATAGCTTTCAGCGATAAGACCGCCTGTATTGTACATGCTAAATACCTTTAAGCATCGTTATGTAACTTATTTTCTTTGTGCAATAAAGTATATCTTATCTTATCTTATCTTATAATCGATTAACTTTGATAACTATTTTAGCAACTACTTGTTAAATTTGGCTCTCAAAAGCAAATTGTTTCAATCCAGTTAGAATCTGAACATAAGGAACACTACTACATAATTTATTACATAAAATAATTATGTATGGTTTAATAATTGCAATGACATCCTTGTGCTTATTCTTCCATCGTGAAGTCGTCTAGCATTAGCTTACCCGGCCACAACACCAAAAAGCACTATCTGATCAAATGTTTTACCACTTTCTATCACTGACGAGGTATTGAAGTTATCTGTGTGATAACTTTCAATCAGTTGTCACATTTGCACAATTCATGACCCACAGATTGGATGTGAATAGCTCAGAGGGTGGGTCATTAATCTATATTACCAAACTTCAGCATTCACAGTTAAATGTTCACCATCAAATTATTCATAATTTTTGACAGGTTTGACATCGTAAATAATGGTTTACCCTTGTTTGATCGAACAACGTTTCGTCGAATTTCAGTTGGTCGAACAACGTTTGAGAAAATCATCACTTTGTATAATATCATTTGATCGAATTTTCAGTTCGTCGAATGTTTATTTGATAGAATTTTCAGTTCGTCGAATGTTTATTTGATAGAATTTTCAGTTCGTCGAATGTTTATTTGCTATAACAACGTTTGCACTAATGATCAAAAGGTAGAATGTTCATTTGATGTAATTTTCAGATGGTATAACATGCCAAGCAGCATGTAATGAGGCAAGTCGTTTTTTTGGGTTTAAAAAAAAAAATAACCACGAAGGCTTAAGGCGGGAGCTACGCTCCGCTTCGCTCCCGCCTTAAACCTTCTAACCTAATCTAACCGAGTCGGTTCCGCCCAAACTATAGTATAGGGCAGTGACGAAATTCGATAATATGAAATTAGTTCAAATGAAATTCGGTCAAACAAATAATTACATCAAATGAAAATTTACCAATTAAATATTCGGTCAAATGAATAATTCGACCAACTGAAATTCGACCAACTGAAATTCGACCAACTGAAATTCGACCAACTGAAATTCGACGAAACGTTGTTCGATCAAACAAGGGTAAACCGTAAATAATACCTTCTGCCACTGCATGATGACGCAAATTATCCGATCTGACATGTGTACCTAATTGTGTAATCATCGCATAATACCTTCCGATGATATGTTGTTTCATTATTAAAACATCGATCACCGATTTTGTGTAGTGGTTGTTAAGTTTAGTTTATCGTTTGTGTCGGTCTGGGTGTTTCCCATGAATATCACGTATGTATATGCAAAAGAAAGTTTGTAAGAAAGTATATAAGTATGTTTATTCGTTATTTAGTAATCCATAACACAAGATAAATAGATAGATATTATTTATTGCACAAAAACATTACAGTTGTATTTTAATTACCTTTCTTTGGGATAGACGGCGATGTGTGGAAATGTCCAGGGATATTTACACTGCACAAGATAAAGGTAAGTAGGTTGTAAAGCAACCCAGGTAACCCGGTAATGGGTGACCTCCCGACCGCAATTAAGTAATTGTATTTTAGGTCATCTCCGTGCTTCGGAAGACACGTGAAGCAATTGGTCCCAACTGACAGGCTACTCCGACAGCAAGGTTTATCACTTATTAGCGACCCGCCCGGCTTCACACGGGTGCAGTAGGATGTAATTATTAATTAAAACCTTATTCTTCAATCACTCTTTATGTATACTTGAAGATACACATCGAAAACCGTTGCGTAGTTTTAAAGATAAGCATATATAAGGGACAGAGAAACGACTTTGTTTTAAACTATGTACCGTCTAAATTGTACATTTATGAGAACATGTATTCCTTACAAATGTGTTATTTTGTGTGCAATAAAGTGTTTATCTATCTATCTATCTATGTAGTGATCTTACACCCCTCCAACAATCCGCACAGTATGGTCAGCGCAAACTTATAGTTAAGGTGAGGCACGGCCACGTTATAACGGCTGTTGCTCAGCACATGCTGAGGAGCAGAATAGTATTTGCCAAGTATTCGTGGGTATACTTTTGCACGAGAATATATTCGATGCTCAGATGCGGCCCGCTCAGAGCGTGCCATCAATTTGTATTGCCACACTAACAGACAACGACATTGATGCAACTGGCCTGTTTACTAATAACAAAGTGAAGTGGAAATGATATCCTTAGCCTTTGCTAGCGCGTGAACAATGTATACAAAAGCCGTTTGTGTTCAAATGTAAATTCGTTTTTACGTTTTGAATAGATAATGTTAACTTTCAGAGTAGTTTAAGTCTTTCAGATTAAGTCTCAGTTGGAACGCGGGTGGTCCCAAGTTCAAATCTAGCTAAACACATAGTTTACTTTGTTTGCATATACGATTTCAAGCTAGCTCTTCAGTGATGGACAACACTGAAAAAAAGCCCAAGCAACCCGGATAACGGTAGTAGGCTTGCCCCTTTTACCACTTCGGTTTCAAATACGCTCGGTGAAAAGAAGGCTTATGAATGTCCTGTTCACTGCGATATGTCAACAATCATTGTGCCTCTAACTACCTCTTTGGTACCTCTGACTACCAAAGGCCGTGATCATACGATCACATTCTGAATATAAGCCCAAGATTGGAGGTTTTGAACAGGTTTGGCATTGCAACACAGAGGTCTATCACCGATGGCACAAATCATTGAACTAAAACATCCGATAATGAATTCATAACATCTGTCAAGGTCTTTGTATTCCTCCAGTTGTGTAATCATCTCATAATAACAGTGCTATATAATTTAATTATAATAATTGCTACACTCGTACGTACAAAATGCCTTTCAACAGGCCAATTTGAGGAGCAGAAAAATATTTGCCAGGTAGTCGTGCGTTCATGCTAAGAGACTGCTAAATTACATATAATTATAGCAAGCAATGCGGTATGTACTTTTAAAGAGATGTTACTGGTTTGAGATCTCAAAATGATATCTTCCATTTTGTTTTTTTATTAATATTGTGGCAATCATTTATTTCTTTCAAAATGTCGTTTTGAACAACAAATCATTTAAAGGCACCTTTCGCTTCACACAAGTGGACCCACATAGTCGAAAAACTGTGTCCTGTGCTTTGCTGAATATGGTTCATTACTTGATATATCGAATACCAATACTGATATCAGTTCATCTGACTGAATCATTCATCGATAATGGCTTGTTGGAGTCCATTACAGGACATAGGCCTCTTCCAAAGCGCCACAGCTTCTGGTTCTGAGCCTTTTGCATCCAGTCCGAACCCGGCTAAAGGCGTTCCACAGCGTTTGTCGATCCGCGATCTCCACTCAAGGACTATTCTGCTCTAACGGCCATATAGTACTAAAATGTCAAAATACTCTAACATAAGTGTAAGACCTAAATTGTTACTTATTCATTAATAAGATAGAATATATGTATTTTCTAAACTGACTTACATCCTCGCAGAATTGCTGCTTGGCACAATGACATCTTTTGGGTAAAAATCACCATAGCATTTTTTGTTTGGAGAAACACCTGAAGCTAAGCAAACAAAACTGTAAATTGTGTGTTCTGGCTACATTTATTTTAACAACAAAAACACAATACTGCCAAAACGGTGTAATTACATTTAACTTTCCAAAGGTTAAGTTTAAAATAATAGGTTAGTTTCACCAACGTTCTTAATTGGCGTATTAATATTACCTTTTAACACTAACTTAAGTTATGTTACGAACCTACGTAGTTATGAACACGCAGCGTGTAGGTAGGTACTTTAATTAGTTTTATGATGCTGTAGTGAAACTGAGATGGAGAGACCGCATTGTTCTATCTACGTTAGGATAGAACATATTTTAGATCTTATTGCATTTCCGTAGGATTGAAAACAAAAAGCACTTCTTTTTCCGACTATTCTTATGAGGCTACGCAGGACACTTTTTTCTAAGGCAAGGCATGTGAAAAATTAGCTTAGTAAACAGGCGAGCAGATTAATTAAGATTAACGGTAGGTAAGTTTCTTTAAATTTTTACTATATGCAGCTGCTTACTGCACTTGCTGCAAGTTTGTGCATTCTGTAATCATGTGTGAAAATACAGGTTAAAAAATGCAACAGGTTATGAAATGTATGCAATACTATGGAATACATTAATGTGCGCTTAAAATCGTGACGGGAACAATATCAAGATTCTTCATTTAGTCAACCTTAATATATTTTCTGTAATTATTTTCAAACTGATCCTTTTGGAAAAAAACAGTTAAAAGTAGATTTTTGCAACTTTGAATTTACCAAATGTATGCCTCATGCAAACTCAAATACATTTGACCACAATAGCCTGTAACGCAAGCCACTTGGGTAATTAGATAGGTGACTACCCCGTCTGAATTTGTTTAAAATGTATTTTTTCTGGTATCTGCCCACCTGTTTAAGTCTAGCTCGTTTCACCCCACAGTGGTGATGTGGCCTGTCGCCAGCAGTGGGGCACATTATATATTTTATATACGCATAATATGGCATGGCTATATGTTTTGGTTAGAGAGATCCTCAAAGCCACAGAAAAGGAAAAAAATGTTTCATATTGTTTTGAAGGTACTTTGTTAGGGCTGCAATTAAGACGGTTTCGTAAGATTCTCCCTTCTATAACCTATAAAATATAGTTTCGTCATCGGAATACTAATAAATAATTTCATTTATTATTTAGTAATACCTAGTTTGAAGTAGAAAATGAGATTAACGTTAGACCGTTGCGAGAACAGAATTTTGTAATCCTATAAATAGGATTTGATGGACTTAAGCAATTCATTTATAATATGAATCAACTTTGTTGAGGACCACTATTATAATTTACTGAACAACGTTGCTCACCTTACTAAGGAACAAAAGTATGTGGTACATTAATGTAAATATATTTGTTCAAAACTAATCAAATGAGATTGTGTTTGAGTTATAAGTAACAAGAGGCCGCCTGCGACTTTGTCCGCGTGGACTTGGGTTTAAAAAAAGTGATATACTCGAATGCATAAGCTATATTTTTGTGAAGTTTCATTTAAATCCCTCTTGTAGTTTTTACATGAAAGTGCAACAAGGTACATCCACACATACAAAATTTAGCACTTGTAATATAAGAAGGATGATTTGATATTAAACTCATTCATATTGTTTTTGAATTTCGAGAAGCTATCTTTAAAACATTCGTAAAAGTACCACTTATTTTTCATCCCCAATACACACTTTGACCCCATCTGTCATAATAATTGTTACAGTTTTAACTAAAGTCTCCTGAATTTCAGACTAGATGCTTTTGCTTGGCCACCGAAGCGATCACAGAATTTTCTCAAAAAACAGAGTATTCATACCTATTTTATCTTGAGCTAGCCCTGCAATTCACAATGTCGCAGTGGGCATAAGGAAGTGACAAAACGGACTGTTTTTATGTACCTACTTAGGTACTCACCCGTACGAACGAATGCGATGGATGCCCTCTGGTATATGCCAAGGTTGATAGCACTTAATTGCCTATTACTCTACATTTATATCAGTGAAGCCAAGTGCTCTACCAAACAGGGCGTTCTTTAAATTTTAAATTAACTTAAATTAGCATGAGCTCCTAACCTTGTGTAAATTAAGCCTTTGGACGTCAAGTGAAGATAACTCAAAACCCGAGAGTTCAATTTGTGTATGATATTTTTTTTATTATTCTAGTTAACTTGGTACAAATAAACAAAATGAATCAAGAAGTGAAACGCCTCATGAAATGATACCAGTATGAAAGTATTTCCATTTTGTCCTTAAAACAGAACTAACAACATCCAAATACTCAACATTTATTTTAAAAGGATGTCCTAGTAATTGCTTAGAATTGCAATAGTTTCTATATGCTAGAATCCGTTTTTGAATGCTTCAAATAGCCTGTTTTGTAATAATCCGAAGTCATGAAAAAAACTTGTAGAAAGCTCTATCAAGTGCAACGTGGAACAATTTTGCTGGATTGTTTTTAAAGGCGTTGATACTTGGATTAACATTAGGATTTTAGTACAACAGTTCTGGTGTCGTTAAAATTAAGCCCATTAAATACACATAAAATCTCAATTTACAGAATGAAGTAAATATTATTGTTTTTGAAAAAGTTTCGTCGTTGGTTGGTTATTCGTCTTTTCAGTTCAGTAACATTTCCTTATTTTTATTATTACGTTTTCTTGCAAATAAAACACTTTTTTTCATTTACAAGTATGGTGTGGTGGTTGTATGAAGTAAAATGTTTTGATCATTGCGTCATCCAATAGTTTCATGCAGGCGTGTACAAGTCTTTTAGTAAAACAGGTCACACCTATTAAAACTTCCCGAGCTTATAAGGTAAACATTTATAACAAAAAAACGAGAAGAATTACATAAAACTGTAGACATTTTGCTTGATTACCTGCCTATTTTTTTTTGCAAACTTACGCTAAAATACTAACTATGATGACTGACAATGACTATACAATTCGGTGATCTTCGCAAAAGTTATTGGATAATATTATTATAGTTACGTTAAATTACTATACGGAGTTGAGGTATGTACGATTGGAGACACACTGGGGTACGGAGATGCCGAAATTACAAGACGGCCATGACTGCTAAGCGCTTTGTAGATGACGGGGCGGGCAGGGCTGGTCAATTTCACCGCAAACGTAAGCGCAAAGGGAATCCTATACTACCAAAGCACACAAAGGGCAAACAGTTCGCACCGCTAGTGCCCGCCCTTAAATGTTTTGTGTTAGCGGTGAGGGGCAGTCATGGGCATTGGCGGGCAGACGCAGTCTTTATCACTTCGCGGGCAATAAGACCGCCCCGCCCATCGTCTGCAAAGGGTATGGAGTCGGGAGTGACAACGTCGGGCTTCTCGAGAACCGACGCATTGGTCTTGGCATGAACCTTAACAAATACTAATGTCATTTTCAACGGTCTCCAATACTTTCAGAGCACACTTCAAGAAGGGGATATTTCAAGTTATCTATATAGGTAGCATGTAACATCTTCGAGAAGGAGGTCAATAAAAGGTATTGCTTGAGTTGTGCAGAATTTGGGTTAGCTTTTCTGGAGAGAGATTTTCTTAATGTTTACGAGTATATATTATGCAGTTTCTGGCTCTTCGCTTTGTTCTGATCTTCCTAGCTATGTTGTAAAGATCAGATCCAGATTCAGTTTACCAACCTTACCTTTGCGTATTTCAAGCTTACCGGGGCAGATTGCAAGTCATTGTATTGATGTAAACAGACAAGATCTTCCAATGACCATGGCGAGTGTTGACATCATACTCATCATATCTTAACCTAGTTTGACGCAACATAGCAAGATAGCGGGTCACCGACCATATGTGATAGACGATTAGCAACGAAAATAGTAGGTTTATTTGCAAAGTGTTGATTGAGTTAAAACTGTCAACTGTTTTGGCTTAATTAGGTACTTGGTTTGAATCATTAGTCTGGGGATTAATAAAGTCGATTCTGAGCTCTATAAAATAAGCGTTTTTGGAGTTGATCCGAAAATGTGTCTACCTTAATTCACTTCCAAACATGTAATAATCCTCGTTGTTTGCTGTCATACATGGTCTGCTGGAAGAAATCTGTGTATGAACTAGTGTAAATGTCTAAGCAATGAAAAATAAATTACTGTAGAATAGTAATACTTTTACTACAGTTATCTCAGGTTCTATTATTCTACAGTATTATTTTCAGACTAACCTAAATGCGTTCGCCTTGAAATCCTCATAATAATCATAGGGACTCACCATAAGTAAGGATTTGTTCTCCCACGTCCACACTTGAAGTAATCGCCCAAAGTGAGGTTGCTTGCAACATTTTTACCCCGAAGTCTGCTGGACTGCTGGATTTTCAACACTTCAAATAAGAGCGACTCGATAACGGCTGGTGAGTTAACCAATCACCAGCTATGCAATTCTCGGTAACATCAAATCTCATCTCGATGTCCCCCAGGAGATAACGCCCATTCTAATCGCCTAAATTACTGTTCTATTATTTGTATGGAAGTGATTTCAAAATAAAAGCAATTAGACTAAGTTCTTTTCCCATATCACATTCGCAAAGTTATTCAGTTTTACAGACGCCAAAATGGAATCTCACTTCGAATTCACTCGTGTGACGTTCAAAGTTTGCATTTAGAAAGCCACCCTAGGTCTGAATCCATAAAAAAATTGGCGATCGTTTCCAATTCACAATCACCACTCAGCCACGAGAACCTCAAGCCACCCTTTCAGACGTGCATTATTTAAAAAAAAAATATATTTACTTATTAAGTTCTACCGATGACATTTAACAAAATCCACAACAACATTTCCGTTATTAATGGCTTCCATTCCCTTTCCAACGATGATTGTTTTGAGAACGATTTTAATTTGTATCCTTGATTTAAAGATGATGATGGAAGGTAAGTTCTTATTTACGTCGCGGCGTCGTGTGCTGACCACTTATTTCTATTTACATACATTTACATACTGGTCATTAACAGTTTAATAGGCACGTGAATTTATTTATATAAGTACCTAGCAATAAATAATCGAAGTTTGTTGGAGATAAACCCTGACGGGACCCTCAGGCCAATATTCTGAGACGACCCTCAAAGCTTGATTCAAATTCAAACTAAGATGGATGTGGTAAATACGTACTTTAAAGGGTGAGTTTTTCCAAATTTTAAGGGGCGACACCTTGGTATCGGTAACTGGGGTGGCCTTACGGCTAATATCATCTCACATCTCGGAGCTTCACGTTTCTTCAATCATCAATGAGCTTCACTTTGAATTAGATTTTAACTTATTTTGTATGTAAATAATAACATAATGCTATTTGACTTAGTTCTTTTTTTCTCAAACGATCACAGTCCCAGGGAAATTGAATTTTGGAGATAACTCACCAAGGACGAGATGAGATTTGATGCTAACCGGAATGCATCATACTGAACTACACTCTATCCATAAGCTACAGACCCTCCAGAATAGGTTCATGCGCAAGGCCACGAGTGCCCCGTGGTTCTTACGCAATGAAAATCTCCATTTAGACTTAGATCTGCCTACCATCCAGCAGTATCTAAAACAGTTGTCCTCCAAATTCTTAGACTCTACCATGACCCACCCAAACCCCTTAGTAGTCCAAGCCTCTAATTATCTCCCTAGGCCCCTTAAGGGCAAGAAATCCCGAAAGCATCGTCGTCCCCGACATGTCCCACTAGAGCCCGATGGTGCCATCACCCGCTTCATCGCCTCCGTCAAACAGCTCGCGCCAAGCCAACACTCTACAAGACCGAGATATCGTCCACGCCGGGCGTGGACGCGCGTCGCGTCGTCTTTTCGTCAAGCTACGCGGTACCGGCACGTCCCCGGCCGCTTCTCTCCCCAAACTTACGTTAGATTGCCTAGTCCCAGTAACGCCCTAAGCTGAGCCTTAGGCCCACCTTAGGCCTGTTACTTAAATGTTAGGGGTTGTGAGCCTTCTGCTCACCCCATTGCCCGGTAAAGCTGTGAAAGTCACACCTTGGACTAACAGCTAGTCAATTAAAAAAAAAACTGAACTACAAGTGGTAAAGTCATTTTTGTGTGCGAAACTCAGATAGGTAACTAAACAGATTCTCTGCCAAAGTGCCGAGGTTGATTATCGTGGGGTATCAGTCTTTAAGAGTCTGACATAACCTTTTCGTCCCCGGGTGGCAAAAAAGTTTTGACAATTCCCAATGAAATTGATAAAAAGCCAGTTTTAAAAAAAACTTTTAAAAATAGAGGCTCAGAAGTGCTCTCAGACGACGTGTACGCCATCTAGTTATAAGGCTGTTTAGCTTTTAAAACCTTGTATGCTTCGAGTTAGTAGATATGCTTTTCAAAGGTTGAATGCTGTGTGGCCGTGGTAAGGGCCGGCGCCCACTATCGGCATCGGCACGCTTCAGGCTTTTAAGGTGGCAAATAGTAATATACTCTAACATAATGGCAATAAAGTAGAAAATGCAAAAACAGAAACAGAACAAATGCATTTTGTTTTTACGAGAACACATCACGGAAATTTCTACTTTATTGCCATAATGTTAAAGTATATTGCTATTTGCCACCTTAAAATCCTGAAGCGTGCCGATGCCGCTAGTGGGCGCCGGCCCTAAGGCTGTTACGCAGACTCGATAATGTGATAATGTAGTGTTTCACTAGGTGGCGTTGTTGTTCAATCAATACGATCTTTATCGATTTGCCATTTTTAAATGTTCTGAAACAGAAACTCCGACAACACATAAACTGTTTTTTCCTTTAAAACCTTCATTATTATATCAGCAGCTTAGGCATTTGCAATTCGGTATTACTTTCACCTCGATTTAATTAAATTGGAGTTATTCTTAATTAATTCCTAAATTCTGAGGTGTAATGAAATTAGTGTTTTTGTTAACATAGTGCGACTAAAAGATTATTTCTCATCTAACAGAGTACCTAATGGTACCTATTTTGTTGTCCCATGTAACAGGTGGCTTTATCAGAGAGCTAACTTGATTTTAAGTGTTCAGCGATCAATGCTTAAGAAACATTTAAATATGAAGTTGGTCACACCCACTATCACTAGATGGCAGTCATAACAATATGGCTTTTTCTGTATCTTGAATTTTGGTGGGAGCAAAAGAAACAAATTCATAACGTAACGTGGGCGTAACAGCCGACTTATGAACCATTACACCAAATCGGTCGTCGAAAATAAATAAAGTAACAAAAATATATATTTTTTTTTATTTATACATTGGTACTTAAAAAAAAAATCATGCAGAAACATTGGTAACGTTTTCAGAAAAACTTGAGCTTATGACAGAACGACGTCTGTGGGATCGGGTGTTATTATCAATGCATACTTCGCCTCACACTTCGCAACTGTGATTGTTTGAGTGAAAAGAACTAAGCCGAATATTTTTTGCCAATTATTTTCATACAAAGATCACTAACTATAGTCCGTTCGCGTTAAGAATGCAGTTACTCAATACTCAATCATTTATTGCAAAACCATAATATTATATTTATATTATATTTCATACTTGTTCTTCGACATAGCATGCCCCCTTACCAATTAAATCGTTCCCTAATTAGAAAGCCAAGTCCACAGTGACCAGCTGAACGCATACTTCCGAACTCAAAGGTTGTGGATCAGAGTTTTTTTGTGTGCGACAGAATGAAAATTAAAAATCACTGCATTGCTAACACGGAGGGACTATATAATTCAACGAATAGACGATTGAAATGAGTGTACTGCATTAAGATGTGAAATGATGATGGTGAGAATCGACAAGCAGCTAGTTTATAATAATTTAAATCCTAAGGGAGAAAACGTTATCTTTTTGATAGGTTTTGGCTGTTGTTTCAGTTTTATTGATCTCATTCAAAGCAAAATGTGAGTAAACAGTCTATTTTTAATTACGTTCTATTAGCACGATGAAACGAAAAGTAGGTCATTACGCGTAAGGAGTATGTTCACACGTGAACTGGTACAAAACCTGACCTTGTTTGCTCTCGATTTGAACCCAATGCTGACTCATCTCGACAGTCAATGCAGTGGTCGTCAAGCATACTTGAGAAAACTTCATGCAAATGGTGGTATTGTTTTCAATAGCACATATTTTGTTAGTTCTTTAGATTAAAATTAAATGATTGGAAAACGGTGTCGATGTAGTTGATAGATAAAATACATTAGTTCACGTTGGTATTTAGGCAATTAACAAGTATCATTACGACGATTAAGACGTTGAAAAGACTATGCAAATGTACTAAGCAGATAAAGCAAATAGGAGGCAGCTTAGAAGGCTTGAATGATCTAATATGGCGCTTGAAATAATCAAAAAGTACATAAAATAAAACAAAAAACAAGCTTCCTTCATATTTTTTGAGTAGCCAGTTGTATTGTAGGTGACCTGCATCCTCAAAAACCCTGCGACCTTTGTCATACGTTAACTTTAGGTGGTCATTTAATCCACAACGTCATTGAGATCCTAACTTCTGTGCATCATAAATCCTATAGTGATCAATTTTTTCCTAGTTCTGCAAATTTCACAATCAGAATCGTACTGGAACTTAGACTATGAACGACTGGATTTTAGACTGAGCTCTCTTAACACTTAAGCACCGAGGCGTTACCGGGGCTATGGTGTACCGGCTAAAACACCACTATTGGTTTTGTTATCTTTAAATCTTTTACATAGGAAAAAGATTATGCCATGGCCAATGTTATGAATATTCATAAATGCATGTTTTTATTCTTCATTTGGTTCGGACATTACTTACAAAGGCAACATCGTAATGAGGTATTATATCTTCAAGTACATCTTTTTAAGACTTAGGATTTGTAGACTTAGATAAGGTCAAGTTCGAGGTTATTTAAGAAACCGTTTTTTAAATATTTAAGCAACTGTATCTTACATTTTTCTAAAGCTATTAGCGACGTTTCGATTGAATACTTTTACCATGAAACTAATATTATTTGATTGTTCTGTGTCTGGGCATTTAATATCTTCAAGATATTTTTATCGAAAAAAAAGTTATCTAATATCAATCACTGACACCCGTGGTCCAAGTTCAGATATTTACTTGTTTTATTTATTACACACAAAACACAGACTGTTAATATTCTGAAGTTTCATGTACCTACTGGACATAGGCCTCTCCTATTATTACACGCCACTGAACTCGATCTTCGGCTGCTTGCATCCAGCTCCTACCGGCCATCCTACGCAAATCATGACTCCACCTTGCTTCTTTCTCTTCTCCACCTAAGAACACGTTTACTCCATAGGTTGTCGGTTCTACGGCTAACATGCAACAAAACATGTACAAAACCCTAAAAACAACAAAACAAACATGATCAGTTACGTTAAAATGAATAAATTCATTTGCGTATGCGACGACGTAACTTACTCGTGTAATGTTGCTCAAATATTAATGAAACTTTTTTGTCAGCCATGACGTAAAATAAGTGGGTCCACTACTTATTGTATGTTTTATGTCGATACCTCCTACGTAAGTTGTTGTATCCCCAAAACTGCAATTTTACAGGAGAGCGTTTTAAACATTCAGATTGGCCTAGAAACTGCATTTATTAATGTAGCTTTGTGAAATTCGTTATATGAATAAAATATATGGTTTTATTGACTATGTTGAAACAAATATATGAAATAATTGCGTATTTTCTGAGAATTGTGGCTTACAACATTTTACTACGGAATCCAGACTGTGGCAACTGTTGTATCTCATACATACAACATTATACTGTGGAACACAGACTGTGCCAGCTGTGATATCTCATACTTACAAGATTATACGGTGGGGTCTTGGTTTCATCTTTAGTTGTATCTCATACTTACAACATTATTTTATGAAGTTTAAGAAAAAGTTCGCTGTTGTAAATGATTCTAGTCTCACTGTATGTCACATTAACAATACAATTTCAAGTGTATATTATTGATATTGAATAAATATTGTCAGTTAAGAAATAAAAGTGCAATTATTAATACCAAAGAAGAATGGTCACGTCCCATACAAAAAATCCCAGGCCCGACAGAAACGTAACATATCTTTTTTTTTTTGGTATATTGTGTATTGTTAAAATACATATACTTTATATTCCAAATCAATGGCTAACACCAAAAAATATTGCCGTATGTTTTTATTCAGGCGATACACTAAAAAAATGCAAAACGCCTATTATCTATAAAATTCGTATAACTATGTAATTAAATGACGAAACAATAGCTATGGTATGTATCTAGGTGATGGAGATGCAGTTGGATATATAAATAAACTCGTAATACAACGATCAACTTAAGATTCATTGAAATCGTGGTAGGTTTTCGATTATTTAGTAGCATCTATCAATTGGCGGTGGAGGAGGCCCATGTTCAGTAGTCGATATCTATGGGTTGAAATGATGATGATTATGATTTAGCACTTAGGTTTCAGGATTGAAATAAAATAAAAATAAAACTAATAGGTATGTCGATATAAAGTTATATTGAATTTCTATAATATCTCTTGAAACAAAATTGTTTCTGCAGCCTATTGCCGCTGGATGTCTATATATTTTCATATTATATACTCCCGCGGCTTTTAAATTCTCACTGCAATACGACCGTGCTAACCTCACGTGATAGGTGCCGACTGAGAATTTAATTAACTCTTTAATTGTTAATTGTGGAAAATGTTAAATATCCGGATCATTTCCAGTCAGTTTGTTTTAAACACTCCTGTGAAACGACACTCTTTGTCGGTTTAAATTATTTTCCTCCACATACTCAGATAATTGATTGGGGCGTTGTATATTTTGATTACTTATTTCAATGAAATCTTCTGAGTATGGAATGTCTCCGTAAGGATCTTCAAAATAAATAATTAAAGCTGCAGCAATTTCGAAATATTCTATTAGGTATAAGCGGCACATATTTGTTAAATACCTGTTTCTAAATATCTTGAAGTCGCGCTTGAATCTCACGTTTATAGTTTCCACGACCCATCGCACCATTGTGATGAGTCGTGATTTATTAGCTTCTTCGGTGCTTAATTGCGTGTCTTGTGGTCGTTTGGTAGGCGGCATGTGAGCAATATAGCCATATGTTTCTATTAAAGGAATAAAGCCTCGGTCCAAAATAAATGAGTCTCCTACATGGGAAAAAAGTGGAACGGTCCGTCTTTAATGGGTCCATCATGGTTTTGCAATCTCATTTTCATTATATCAGCATCGGTTGTTCGTACAGAGTACGGACCTATTATATCCAAAATATATCCATCCGCGCACACGATCATTAATGGTTTTATTAAGTTCCTACACTTATGAAGGCTATAACTGCGGCGTTGAAATATGTAGGTCTATGTAGGTTCCATCGAATATAACTATTGGTTTTGGTGACTCTTCGTTACCAAACAAAACATTTGGCAAAACCCGGTTGCGGGCTATCACTTCGTCCCTGGTAATATGGTCTAAGTCTAGGTGCAATGGAACAAAGTCAGTAATGAGACACTGCCTGACTTTATGTATTTTTCTTCCAATGGTACGCTCGGATATATTAAAAAATTAAGCCATTCTATTATTCGGCTCCTCTGATCGAATTTTGCACAAGTAGATAGCCAAGTCATTTCTCGGAGTATTTGAGGACCGATTAAGGCTTAGTATTTGACTCGACAAATCGTTGAACGTGGCTCTGTTTCTTCAGTCCAGAACCTTAACTCGTCGTCAGAAACGTCATCTACTTTGAACGTATCGTATAAGCAGTTTGTTCTTCTGTTGTGTTATCGAAAAAATCACTAACTATCAAATTTGCAAGCCCATTCATTTCTGATTCATTGAAACTTATTGAAAGAAACAGATAAAAACATACAGAACAAGGTAGTTAGGAAAAATAAAACAAACAATAGAAAAATAAAGAATAATTTCGACCAGGCAGCAGTGTCACGATGTCCAAAATTAAATTAACCCCACTCAGCTAATGCCTGGACCTGCTAGGCTCAGACGCTGATTTTCAGTAGGGCCAACCGAGTGGACCCACGGACATTCGCAACGACTAAGCAATGATAATTATAAAAATAAATATTTAAAATACATAAAATATAATGTGACGTGTACCTACCTTGTGTAAAAGTGTGCAATACAATACATAAATACTTTGGGGGATGTGTATTGGTAATGGAAACTCTGAAACAAAAATGAAATCTGACATTTTATTGCTTGTAAGCTCAATTAAACGATCAAGGTTAAGGCTCTTTATCGGTGAATCAGTAAAGAAAAAGCGCTCTATAAATTACTTAACTAAAAATATAGGAATATGTCGTAACATTAAGCAAAAAATATAACAAATTTTGACTATCAACTTCCGATGCAAACATTATAATTTACTACATACCACATTTATTTTTATTTTATTCCAACGTAAGACATTCTATGTATTACATACAACTTTTTTTGATGGACGCTTTACGACGTAAAATGTTGTATGTATCACAAACAACATTTTCTTATACTCGCTCAACAGCGTAAAATGTTGTATGTAAAACATACAACATTGCTGAATGTTTACTTGACAACGTATACTGTTGTATGTAATCTATATAACATTTTTGGTTGTTACGTAGTTATAACGTATTCTAATCAATTATCAAGTCCTAATAACGTAACATGTGCGGAAAACTTGAAGCACTTGACACACGGACCATTTCAGCTCTCTCTCCGGCGTAGTCTGTTTTATCTAACCCATACAACACGCGAGCGCGCGATCTGCCCCGCCCCGCGCACCGCGTAAACGGTTGTCAAGGACTATACAGTGTTATAGTCCGTTCTCGTTCAAAAGTTACAACTCTTTACGTCTTGAAATTGCATGAAATAATTGTGTTTTCGTAAGTTTTAATTTTTTTATGCATAGATTACTAATAATAAAGCTCATTTTTGGTAAAAACGCTAAATCGCATTTTTGTGGGATACAACAACTTACGTAGGAGGTATCGATGTGTTTTTATTACACAACGAAATTTTACGACATATAGGTGGGTATATCTAAACACAATTTAATAACAGTTAAAAAAATGTGTTTGACTATACCGATGCTTCACTTTTTTTTTAAAGTAATTCAACCTGCGTCAAATAACACACACAAACACAGCCCCAAAGTGTCTATGTATTGAACTACACCATTTAAACACTTGGTACACGTCATTTAAAACATATATAATTTTTTTATGTTTAATAACATATTTAATGTATGACTATATCTTTTTTTCTCTTTGTTGGTAAATATGACAGCCTCTGCAAATATGCGTGTCTTCACTCAATTGGGTCCACTGAAAATCAGCATCTGAGGCTTCCAGGTCCAAGCATAAGCTGAGTATCATCCATTTAACTTCTGTTAGTTTTGTTTTTGTGGGACAATGATGATGTTTGTTTTTATCTTTTATGTTGCCATGTCCGGAGTCAATAACATTTTTTTCTTCCTTCCGTTCAGATACGACTACTATTGAATTTATTAAATACGGTAGGGCCACGGTTCTAATAAAATATTAAATTTTCCTTCAAAACAATTACAGATTGACATCCTATGAATAACAATAAACCAAAGAACCTAAAATCATTGGGCTGTTTTCACCATGTATAATTTTTCAACAAACACTCATACAACTATGCACACAACCGAACCTTGTAGACAAAGTACGCACCGAATGTTTTCCCTTGGCCCCGCACGTGGATCTAGAACACGTTTTTTAGGAGATTCTTGAAACTTTGCAATGACTATTGATATTGAACTCACCGTGGTTAATGAGGTGTGGACCGTTTTTGCCAAGCCAATTACCTGCCCTATAATTTGCAGTCAGTGCTGACGTGACCGAGTTTTACGCCCTATAAAAAGTTCTGAGTTCCATTATTATCTTGCTTTTTTGAGTCCAACACGTAGGCTTAGTGAAAATTGTTGGAGGGGGTTTGGTCAGACATGAACCCTACTGTCAGACGTTATCAAGCTGCCTTAAATCCTAAGACTAACCTAAGACGTGCCGTCCAAAGCATGGAGATGCCAGGAAAATGCATCACTAAATTTTGTTCGGGGTCACACATTCCATTCCAGGTCGGGTTTGAAATGGTAAACATTAACTGTTCTATTCAGACGGCCTCTTCGGTCCCTTCCAGAAAACCACCTTATTTTGCTAAGAAACTAATATGTTGATCTTGCGCCCAAAGACACGCTACTTAATACACCACAATACGTTTCGGAAATGTCGAAACCCAAATGCCCAAAACCGTTGAATAATCGGAACATCCTGATTATCGAGTGCCGTGATAGCAATCGATGCATCAATTACCAATTATAGAAGCTTTGTTCTTATCATCGACCGCTCTAATAAGGGGTTTAAGCTGCCCGAACACGATTGTTAGCATCGTTTCGCCAACAATCGCCTTGCGTCGATTGCCAAACAGAAATATTGGCGATATTTATCGGTTCTTCGGTAATTAACGGTAATGGGTCAGAATTCGTGGATTCGAAAAGCAGTTTTTGGTTGGGCTAAATTTTAGCCTATTTAGATTGGCACGTTTTGTTTGTTAACTTGCACGCACGCATTCACTATAACAGACTAGAACACAGTCAGTTACACGCGCGGGTTTGATGCCCGCCCTGGGGCCTTATTACGATCTTTTCACAGCTCCGTTTTAACTCAGTTTACGTCTTTTCATTCATTTAAATTTGACTAAAACATAAAAAAATGTTACTACAGCAATAAAAAATTAAGGTGTTTTTTGACACTATTTACACACGACTTGTGACGGTAAATATGCTGGGGGGCTAAAACGGTAACATTTTAGCATTTCATATTATGAAACATCTAACTGACGTTTCATCTAGGCCGCGGTCCGTTTCGAGTCAAAAGTGAGTAATAGCGCGCTGACGTCGCTCACGTTCATACAATTTATCAATTCGGGATGCGTGTCAGCGCGCTGTTACTCACTTTTGACTCGAAACGGACCGCGGTCTAGATGAAACGTCAAATAGATGATTCACAATATGAAATGCTAAAATGTTGCTGTTTTAGCCCCCCAGGTTTCAAAAGTTGAGCTTGTGACTAAAACTGGTAGGATATAGAGATTGTAATAATGCCCCTAGACAAACATTCATGTGATGAACTTTTGCGTTTGTTCTGTGTCTGGATGCTTTTATCTATTTAAGCTTGTTTTAGAAAAAAAAAAAACTTCTTTGACTTATCAGGGGGGCTAAAACAGCAACATTTTAGCATTTCATATTATGAATCATCTAACTGACGTTTCATCTAGACCGCGGTCCGTTTCGAGTCAAAAGTGAGTAACAGCGCGCTCACACGCATCCCGAATTGATAAATTGTATGAACGTGAGCGACGTCAGCGCGCTATTACTCACTTTTGACTCGAA
The DNA here is from genome assembly GCA_950022985.1 of Udea ferrugalis. Lineage (NCBI taxonomy): Eukaryota > Metazoa > Arthropoda > Insecta > Lepidoptera > Crambidae > Udea > Udea ferrugalis. Next base: position 6,747,683 of record OX465521.1, read on the forward strand.
ACGGACCGCGGCCTAGATGAAACGTCAGTTAGATGTTTCATAATATGAAATGCTAAAATGTTACCGTTTTAGCCCCCCAGATATAATTTATCTACTAATTACTGTACATAAGTCGTATTCTTGTTTTTATATACGAGTATCCTTAGTTCCCTAGCTGAAAAATAATTAGAATGCAACTATTTTATGCTGTATTCATTTATGAATATCATTTAAATTATTACAGATGTTAGCAGCATGTTTTTTTTAGTCTTGTGTTTTTTGGCTTATTTTTATCAATTTTCATAACGTATTAGTATCAGCCTACCTAAATGCGTAATAAATCACAAAAAGAAAAACAGCAATGTAAATTGACCTGTACTGACTTAATAACTAGACTTTACGAATTACTTACCAAGAATACGTGCATGTGCCTTGTACAATAGCATTAATTTGACCAACATTGCCTTGATGGTACGCAATGAGCAGAATTCTATGATTGCTTAAATCAAAACGTAAAAAATATTAGCTCAACAGTTTTTATTGGCCACACTAGCACCAAACATCGTTCATTTCCAAACTAGGGTGTTCCGTAATCCCTGTACAAATGTACAAAGTCCGTATGATTATTTTACGCCTTACCCACACGCCCAAACGTAATACATCCATCAATAGAATATACCAAAACCAAAGACCATGTTCGCCAAGTGACAAAAGCACGTCTTAGGAATCCATAGACTCTACTTAACAAAGATAAGTGATCAAGGACGCCATTAACTCAACTTTCCGTTCTAAAACTAAAATTGATGACAGAGAAATATTCCTAGTGTAGTGTCAAGCTTGGATCGCTAGGATCGAACAAATTAACTAAGACTTTTGGACAATCTGTGAAACATAATTCAGATAGGATAATTAGATCTTATTAGTTAAGATTGCCTAAAATCAGTCAGGTGACCATTTCCCCAGCGGGCAATCATATAGTAAATGTATCTGATATTGAATAACATTATAAGTTGGCGCCAATATGGCGCCTTTTAATGTCATCCGATAGGTACTTAGTGTCCAGTCCGTTTTGAGGTAAAAGTAATGATAGCGCACCCACGTCGCTCACGCTTCATATAATTCATCAATTCGGGACGCTGCGCCTCTGTGAGTGTGTTTAAATCAGTTTTAGCACAAAACGGACCGCACCTTTAATTTCCGCCTTCAATTGGTATACTGGGCGAGCAGCAGCTCATGGATACTATAGTCTGGGAGACTACTACCAAAAGTGTGCTTGAAAGATATCGCAAAAGTGGAATTATTTTACGGGACGTACTATATCAATTTGCATTTAATTGCTCTGTCTTATTACGTGACTTCAACACATTAATTTATGTGCGTTTTTATTCAAATTAATTTAATTTGATCAGTTTCTAATGAAATAATCGACTCTTAATGAAGTCAATATTTGAAAAGCTACGATTTATCAGAACGTTTAGGCTGATAGAGCAATAGCCTAATAATTAAAACTTCTGTTTCCATAATGCTGTTTCCTTAATACCAAGCATAATAGGATAATAAATTGGATTCTTCCTACAACTGTGGGTTACTGAGGCGCAAAATTTAACACGCATTTACAGCTAATGAAGTCTATAATGGCATAATTATGCATAAACTGCACTAATTCAAATTTAATCGAGTACATATCGTTTTGTTACGATTGCTCTCAACATAAAGTGTGGATTTTTAAGTGTAAATAATGGCAGTTCCCATATTAATATTATATAAAAAGGAACCAAACTTCTAAAATTGCCTATTGTTGAAAGACTCCAGTCACATCCGGATGTCAAACCAATGCTAATGGCAACAAAAAGCATCTCTTACTTACTTTTACAACATAGAGCTATGAGACCAATAATGATTAAGAATTAGACCTTTTTTAACAACAGGGTCAACGTTTAATAGAACATTCAGTTAGATGATATTATCATCGACTTTGATGACAGCAATCCATAGGGTTAACTGAATTTCTAATATGAGCCTTGTTTATAGTTCTAGATGTAGCAAGGCAAAATATTTTTTAAATTATTTAAATGCTGTATTTATTGTTTATTTTTATGAGAAAAAATGTTCAGTCATTGGAGGTTTTTATCTCCAGGGGCTGTTAATTAAGCACACTAACCCCCGAATTCACAAACGTTAATCAACGCTCAGCAAGCTCATGTCCTCCCGTAAAATGTCAATAGAACTGAAAGGAACAGGTATATTTCTGAGGGATGCTTGACGTTGATTTTCGTTTGTGAATTCGGGGGCTATTAAAATAATATTCAACATCAATTTTTTTTTTCAATGCTCTTTAGTAGATTCTGAAACGTTTAACCCTACAAATTCTTCAGCATTGAAAAAAAATAGTAGGAATTAAATAATACCCGAATAAAAAACCCAGGCTAGGTATATGCCGTTTTGCAATGATAATTCAAACTTTTATTACAAAATCCAACTGCCTACCTAGATCCTTAAAGTTTACAAACGGCAGTATAAATCTAAAACACATTGTTGTTACTAGGCTGATTCCTGTGGTCTGGAAGTGTTGCAATGGCTATAAAATTATATTGATCTGTTAAAAGGTATTTGTAACATCTAGGCTAATGCTTCGATGACTTGTGGATATGTATACATTCTACCTGCCAAAGGCCTCAGCTTAGGCTATTTAAACAGCAGCCATACTTCGACATCTCGTTGGTATTGATTTAAGGTTTACCTACATTAATCCCCGTATTCATAAAAGCTGTAGAAATGGTTAAGTGACTACTGCATTTACATCTCCTAATGATGCCGAGACTCGACTCTCTCACCTCATTATCCGGTGAACCTGTCAAAAACCAAAACTGGGGCTACCAGCTAGTCAAATAAAAAGATGTTTAGAGATGAAAATGTCGTATTGACAAAGAAAAGAGACAAAACAAAGCAAAAGTAAGAAACAAAACTACGATACTTGAAGTCATGCTGCAGGGCTGTTTAACTTTCTAAGAATTGAGACCTATTGTTGACAGTTCGTACCAATTCAGTTTGTACTATACAAGAAGGCTTTCCACGGGTACAATGTGTTGTTATTATACATATTATAAACCTTCCTCTTCAATCATTCTATCTATTTAAGAAAACTGTATCAAAATCCGTTTGCGTAGGTAGTTGTAAAGATTTAAGCAAATCTATGAACAGAGAAAGCGACTTTGTTGTATACTATGTAGTGAAGAAGAGAATAAAACATATTTTCACCTAATGATGTTCTCATAGCGTCTAGTAGTCAACAGAGACCTCTCACATTCTACATCTTTCGCTATATGAGTTAGGACCATATTGAGTTATCTCAATAACTAAACGGATTTATCTGGTTATTAATAAAGGTAAATCTTTGTATTTTCAGCTCTTCTCAGCGTACTATTTCAGGTAATGCAATTTTTTACAATCGTAACAAAAAAAAGTGCCGTTCCAAAATCATGACCTGTGACTGCAATTTTTCACATGTCATAGAAATATTTGGTAAATATAACACGAATAGTTATGATATAACAAAATTGAGGGCGTCATAAATCACGATACCGATCTAAGGACTTGATCTACTTTTCCCAGTTTGCATAATAAACTGTAGCGTTCAGATTTCATAACAAAATAGCCGATGTCGTTGCACGTCCAGCCCTATATAGGTATTATAACAATAATACTAAACAAGCACTTCTGCATAATATTGCAATATATTTTAGTTCCACAACTTCAGACGGGGATTGTTACGTGACAGTCATCATGTCGCTGCTCGGGTGAGGACAGTGGAGGAGTGTAGGACTCGCCCACCCCAGAACGGGGTGGGAGTACCCACTAAAACACCGGGGCGGCCTTCTTTTGCGCGCTACCAGGGTTTCCCGAGAACTCTCCCTAGGAGGCACTCTAGCGGTGAAACCCCAGCGCGCTGAGCCGGCATTCCAGCTCACCTCGAGGGAAGTGGTGCCCTCCGTCCTACAACCGTCCGCCGTGTACGCCAGTGCGAAGCCACCCCACACTGCCGTCCTCCTTCTCGTCACTTGTGCAATTGAAGCACAGCCCTGATGTGCAAAACCTTTCAGGTTGGATCTTTGCGATCTTTCAGATGTGGCTAACAAAACCAGACTTCGTCTTAAAACTCCATTAGAAGTCACTTTAGCAATTAAGATTAACACTAACAGAAAAAACCACTAGAAGCATGCATGCAATCCTTTTCGCATTTCTCATGCATCTGCAGACGTGTGGAGCCAGCTTTAGAGTGTCTCATGGTCCGGTTTTTCGGTTCTTCGTTGTTCAGGAGTTCCAAGTCCCATTCACCCCATTTACATTTACATTGTCTGTCGGAAAAAAGGATCGGTAACATCAATTTTCCCGTGAGGCGTGAGGTGAGAAGTTGGCTAGGGTACTAGAAGTGGGTGAGGGTACTGTTGCCTGCAATATATTGGTTCTACAGGAGGGCCTACCATATAAAATGAACTTCCTATACGTCCCACTGCTGCAAAGGCCTCATCTCAACTACGAGCTGGCGTGAGCCTTATTTTGAAACGCATGATCAGTGCGGATTGTTGGAGGGGTGTAAAGTCAGAGATAAAATAATAAAGCTAGACCTATCAAGCCGCTCTTAGGGCTCCGATTACGCTTAAAGACTCTCATCTAGTGACTTCAAACGAGACAAACTGTTTAACGTGCCTACCGAAGCATCGAAAAATACATTACTTTTCGTTCGGAGTGGTCACCCATCCCATCTCCGACCCGGCATGTGTTGCTTTACAGCGATTGTTGCGATCCACTCTTACAACTGCGCCACGGGCAAATTAATATTCAAACACAAATATGGCAAGTGTACAACATAAAATACGATTTATGAGTCGATTCCGTTTATCCGATTAAAATATTTTTAACCACCATACTGCAATTTGCATTTGTTTAATCTTAAACGAAAAACCTTATTAAAGTTAATAGATTAATCGCACATTTATCTCTTAAATGTAGTCTTGTAGTTGTTTTAATCTGTAATAAAATTGGATACCACGTCAGGATTAACTATATCAAGATGTGTACTTAATTTCCCACCTTGACTTTAAAGCTTTAGTAAGTACGGTCTAAGTGCAGCTAAGTATACTGAGTAGGTAATATATTTTTTAATTCTTTTGTGGGAAAATTACGAACAGGGTGTGAAGTTCCTCATCCACCATAGAAAAGGGAGGATCCTCCGACCAGATGGGTGTTATGTCTGGTGGGCTACTGCCCGGTGGTTGTTGTCGGGTTCTTCTATCTATGCGCAATCACTCCGAAAACTTTGATACCGCGTTTCTGCATTGTAGTTCCTATGTGGTGAGACGAAATAAATGTCGCTACACTGTCATTTATCATTCATATTATTGTTTACTGATCCAAAAGAGGATCCAAAAAACACCATTCGCGGCTGCGCTGTCCAGAACGTTTTTTTTGTTTTATGTAGAGGGAGGATGTATCTTCGGGAGAACTATGACATGAACTATCTTACAATACTTACTATTGTAAAATCAAAAAAAAAAAGTTGTTATTCCTATCTACTTGGGCATATACAGTCAACCATAATGGACGAGTTCAAAAGAATAAGAGCTCAGATTACAACGGTCGTGTTATGCTCTAGCTGAGGTTGACTGTACAAGAATTACGCGCACAGTAGTTAATTATTTTCTGCAACCAACAACTCGACGGCAAATGAACCAGATCAATTTGTTGATAACTATTGTGTAACAAATAATGTATCGCACGTCGTGAATCGATTTCACGCTACTTGGTTTTAGACTTAATGATGAAAATTAGGAGTGTGTGATAAAACACACATCGATATGAAAACTTCCATCATTTTCAGCGGGCTTATGTCTACGATACGAAGCCAAAGAATAAGCTCCTTGATAACTTATCCCCAAATTCACTAACGCAAATCAAAGTTGAACATCCCTTGCAAATTCAGCGGTCACTGATAATGGAACTGAAAGGTTCTATAGGTAGACATTTTACTTGTTCAACATGGATTTACGCTTGTGAATGGTAAGTGGACGATCTGCCTTCTAGCACTTCTAGGCCTCAGCCATCATTGGGTCCTGATTCCAGTGCGTAACAAATTGATTTATCAAGTGTGGCTAGTTATGGATCCATATTGACCATAATCCTACAAATACTCATAACACAACTCATAAATTACGATTGCAATTTGTATTTTCAGGCGAGTCTAAGTCTAGAAGAAAAATACTTAAGTGCCACTATGTCTATGTTTTTCTTGTTTTTTACCACGACGCGGAGAAACCAGCCCACTTACGGATTATCAGATAACCCTTTTCCGATGTTTCTTGAAGAATTCCATGCACACAGGAGTTTGTTTCACAATTTCAGTGTAAAGGTATCCCTTATCAGGAAAGGAAGCATCTAAACAGCTAAAATATGTTTTGTAAGTATGGAGTATGAGAAATGTGTGTTTGTTTTTGTTAGTGTTCCTAAATATTTGAGTGATAAATCTGTCTAGAGAGACTGAAGATATAGATGTTTAAAGCTGCGGATATAGACGCAGTATAATCTGATGTATAATACCAAAGTTTATGCTTCAGCATAAACATTTTTTAAGGTTTTTTTAAAAATTCACAGTCATAGGTGAATTGTTCTGGTCCCAAAGTAAATTTTCCCCTGTGTTATTAAAAAACCAACGAGGGTATTGCAATTGCGTTTTTTTCTATGATTTTTCAATGCTACCATAGAAGCCGCACGTTTAAACGTACGTTTCAATCAGCGCACAGTGGTGCAACCAGCAGCTCGTTATAAATAGACTGCAGGCGGTAGGCTGCGCAGTGTCAGTTCTGCTCCTGTCGGTTTAGCTGAAGAGGACGAAAGTGACCAGTGATAACAGGATTAAACATGCGTGCCTTCCAAGTAAGTTTGACACAAAAGGTTTAGAAACAAGCAAATTTTACTGATAAGTACAAAAATAAGCAAATAGTTTGTTGGTCGTCTTAAGCGAATAATGACCATTTATCTGTCGTCATTTTTCTGGGCCAGATTTGAACTCGGGACCACATGGATTCTAACAAAACGAGTATAGATATTTGGTAGATAGTTTAGATAGACTCCATGAGTTCCTGTATGAACTTAATTAAAACTAAAACATTTTTTTGCATCGATTCCTGCTGTTGCATTGTAGCTTGCCGTAATTAATTTACTTTGTAGCTTTACAGTATTTAAATATATTTGAGAAATCGAAAAAAATAATAGGAAAAATAACATATCTCTGGAATATCTCTTAAAAATGAAAAGTATAACCTAATTTCAGACCAAGGATTGCTTAGATATAGTAGGAATAGCTAAAGTTATATTGCTCAGCAAAAACCTCCATACCCTTACATCAGTGACCACGCACCTGAACTGGCGCAGATTCAGGACCTATCCTCTAGATGTGAGGCAAGCTTACGCCATCATCGCTTTTAGCCCAGTCCTGTTTTAGGTGAGCCTCTTGAAAGATGGCAATGACTCGAGAATCGGTATTTCTAGTTGATTTCCCAAATGTAGATATTCATGTATAGTTTTTTTTTTTTAATTCTAGGTATGATAAATACCTGAATACATGCTCTCGAATTACTTGTGTTGTAATAAATGAAATTACGTAATTAGTTATTAATAAAACAAATATTGAATTTAGGTAATCGTGCATGTATGTTTTGTAATAATTTTAATGTATAACTAAACGTTACGGTCTAAAAATTTAATAAACATTGGACATAATCATAAATTAGTGAAAAACTTGTTTTTGTTTAACTGGTCTTATAATTGCACGTTTTCAAAAACAGTACGGAGCATATTATATTTATGAGTTATTTTTTTTTGGTTTTTTAAGTGTAAATATTTGTTTCTTTATCTTCTCTATATGTATAGTTTGTAAATATACTTGAGTTATATATTTAATTGAAATGAAATAAAATCTACACATAATATACCTATTGACATCTATGGATCAAATGCAGTACGGAGTATTGTAGTTTTAGTCGTATTCGGTGCAAACACAGCTAGGACCGTTCTAGAGTGAGTTGAAATTGGTAAATTACCAATAAATGTTATTTTATTATGTCGCACCGCCTACTGTACTTTTCTGTTTAGCCTTATGGTTGACTGGTAGAGAATGCCTCTTTGGCATTAAGTCCGCCTTTTGTACCATTCAATGTTGTGCAATGAAGAATAAATAAATAAATAAATAAATTATGTTATTTTATGTCATTTTTCATTAGTGCACTAATTTTTAAAACAGAGTTTTTTCTCAAACATTAATATTAACATTTGAAATATGAAAAAAAAACTCATGAATTTTTATTGAGATGGACAACAAAGTATCAAAATTTGTGCCTATAAAAAACCTTCAAAGCGTCAAAAGTCGCAGCTTCGAACCCTAATGAATTTACATTCACGCCTCTATCCCCATGGTGTGAGCCACCACTTCTTTCCACTTGCTACGATCCTGACACACATCTTGCGCTTATACTACTCTTATCCTTTCAGTCCTTTCAAAGACGCTCGTCGGTCGAGGGTACTCCAGACCTGTAGGCCTAGCACGAACCACTGACGTTTTGGTAATCGAAAAGCAAACGATGCTTTTTTCTCTCTCATAATTATGTTTTTAAGAATAAAAAGTAGCGTTTACTTTTCGATTGCCCAAACGTTTTTGGTTCGTGCTAGGCCTACTGGCCTTTTCTTGAAAACATCTTGAACTTGTTCAAGAATCGCGTAAGCTTTATCCTTCCAATAGTTCCAATGAACACCCAAAAAACAGTCAATCAAGAGAAATTATGAAAAATTAAATGTGCCTGACTTATCATTCTCACAGTCCACAAAAGTCAAACATTTGTAATGAATAAATTACCTTGCAATTCTGATTTACATTTCACCCAAAGGTAACCCAAATAACAGCAAGAGTTGAAAAAGAAACACTCAATTGGTTCGTTATATTTTTTTTGCGTAGGGCGTGACACTTGTTAAATAAATCAATGAAGAGCTTTTGTACAAGTAGGTTTTTATGAAATAAAAACACCATTGAGTGAACTTTTTCTGACCTGCATAAAGTATTGTTGCTCTACCGGTGAAATATTAACGATTGCTGTTACCTAAACTAAATATCACGATTTTCACGGTTTGATTCACACGTTATGTCATAAAAACAGCAGCAAGTATATTTATTGGCTGTCATAAATAATAACCAAACTTTTATGAATAAAAAGTAGGTACTAAGACATTCCGAGTACCTATATTATGTTTATTGAATATCCATAAACATTCAACGCCATCTAGCCAGACTAACCAAAGTTTGTCCTATGGGAATTAGACAACGGATAAACATAATTAAGTAAATACTTTTTTTTTGTAAATACATATTACTTACAAAGTATACATAAGAAACACCTAGACCAATACAAACGGTCATGTTCATCTACAATTGTTCATGTTTGCACTTTCCAGAACCTTTAGTGAAATAGCTAACTTCATAACCTCATCGGCTGTCATAATGATATACGTATTTTGTAAATTCTGCAAATTTTTATTCAAGTCTATCTGGAGGCGAAGATCTATCTCCTCGTGCCAGATATTGGCATCCGGGATAATACACATCCTAAGTCCATCTATTTATTTCTCTTTCATATGTGTTGCTCCCCAAATGCTGAACACTTCTTAAAAATTTTAAAAAAAAAGACTATTTTTGATGAAACACTTACTAAAAAAAAACTCCGGCTACCCAGTAACAACTCCTACAACTTATCTAACAGCAACATATTGCTTAAAGCCGTAAAAACTTTCAGCGTACCTTTTTAGTACGACTATTTTTTCTTACCTTACAAGCAAATACAATTTTAAACGACTTTGCAAGTCACAAAAGAATATTGCAAGAAAGTTGCACTGATTGGCAAGACATCATTGGTAAAGTACAAAAATTAAAATCTACAAGCTATTTTATTTAAAAACGATGTCAAATGAGCAATGCTAGAAAGGCCACTTTTTTATAATCTTCACGTTCCGCAAGGTAAGGCATCCAGATTAGATACTATTGCTGTCAATAGACGACCTAACCATCGTAATAAAAACAACACGTACGTTCCGGTTCATTTCATCATAAATGTCGCGAAACGGTCGTTTAAGTACGGCTAGCAGATTCGTCATCAGAAACGACAAGTTAACGAGTTTGCTACTTGTAACTAATACTTCATGAAAGCTTACTCTGTGAAGTTTTCATGAAGCAAAACTTTGAAACTTAGTCTTTTTATATTATGTATAATATCATACATTATCTAACCGCGGCGTTGAAATTGAATTTGTCTCTTGGCTACAACTTGATTTATTTTTAAAATGGTATTTGGCTTAGTTTTTTTGACTCTGATGGTCACATTCGTAGTTATTGAGTTTACAAAACGCCAAAATACAATCTTACTGTTTGAGCGTTCGATGTGCAAATGTAGAATGCCACCCCAGGTTCATATACGTACGAGTGGTAGGATGTTCGGTGAACGCAAATTACAACAAATAAAAACGTGGTTTTTCTAAATATATTTTCAAAACTTGGTACTTACATCAACACAAATCATTACAATTTCAAAAGTCCTTCAGTGTCTATCCAAGATTCAATCAGTAAAATATATTGAACCTAATTTTTCTTGCTTTCGATGCCTAAAAAGCAAATTATCAATGCTGCATGTAATTTTGTAAGGAATATGATAAAGTTAAAGTAAGTTTAAAAAAATCCGAACCGAATTATGATTTTGCTAACCATACCTATACCATACATGTTACTCGTAACTCTGTGGGAAATATGAAGTTAAAGAGGGATACACGAACGGAAAGTCTAAACAATTATTATTGGCCACCACTTCCGTCTTTTGTTTTTACCTGTCCTATTGTTCTAATTCTGCAGCTACAACAAAGATATTATGATCAAAACATTCAAACGTGTTCGAGCTACTTTGTTGCTATTTCAAAGGTTTTAGAATCCAAAATTGAATGGCTTTGTTCGTATTTGGTGATTGACATGTAATTCGTATGGTATAATCTTATCATGATGGGATACGATTCAAACTGTCATCGTCTTTTCTATTGTTAGCACATCATTCATCATCCGATGGCAGACAGTAGAGGGCATCTTGTAATGAGACTGCAATTGAAATGTATATACTTAACTAGATGCTGATTTGGAAGATTAGGTATCTAGTTCTAGAAATCCATGCGAAGGTTTGAAGACCAAAAATAATGATTTTGGTTTTCTAAGTGTTAATGAACCGTTAATAGCAGCTCGGAAAGGCCAACATTTTAAAAATTGCTTTATGTTGGAAAGGTGTTGGATATGGTGGTCCGGCTTAAAAAGATAATTTATGCTGTCGAGGACTCATAAGGTTTTTAGAAAGTTAGATAATACAGGTACTAATAAAGACAATTATTATTTTGGAAACCTCAAAGATTCATTTTTTTTCAATTTTTGCAATTCCTTTGCGCAATTGGACTCGAATTGTTTTATTAATTGACTAGCTGTCATAGTTATCAATGTAGGGAGTAGAAGACTTTCAACACCTAATATAAAATTCATTTGCCTGAGTTGGTGTCGGAGCTTGGTTGAGAGAGTAACACCCTCAGCTGGCAATGCCGGAAGCCACGGGTAAGTTACCAACATCATCAACAAGGTTGTGAGATGTTTGGGTGGATTTTTCAGGTACTCGTATTCGTCGGCGTTTGCGCAGCTGTTAACGCTGGCTACATCGGCGCTGGCTACGGTGGCGCTGGTTACACTGGCGCTGGTTACGCTGGCGACGGTGGTTATGGTGGCTACGAGGGAGACAGTCACGGTGACTATTACGTATGTATATTTTATTGTGTTTTTTTAACAAATTGTTCCAATTTTGATGGATGGTTCATTTCAGAATCTAATCATTCATTTCTGAGAACATATTTAGTAACATACTCGTAAGATCTTGACAACACGAGTTGTTTTCCATTTTCTACCACTGGAGTAAAAAGATAAAATAGGGTTCTTATGATAAAATTAATAGCATATTACGTTATTTCTATAACAGTTACATTGTTACTGAAACAAAGTTAAAAGGAAAAACAGTTTTAAAACAAACCAGGATTTTACATATTGACGTAGGCAGAAAAGCTTATTATTTCCAGTTAGGAAATAATGCCTTTTTTGAAATTACGAGTTTTATGAGTAAACTACAACGAAAACGGATGAGCGTGTTTTGATTCAAGTCTCAAGTTAGTAAAATGTTAATATCACCTAAAAGTGCCGGTTGTATGTCAGGAAATCATTTCACTATGACCAGTGATGGTCCACCTGACATGATGATAAAATAGCACCTATTATGGGGACTAGAACCACGCACCATGGCGGTGGTGGCCGAACACCGTGACGGCTTGCGACATGGGCCTGACGCAATATCGACTTAGGTCACTGAATGACAATAATGTGTTGCTAGCATAAGTGACCTTGAAGAAAAGCCAATAATACTATTTTAAGGACATTTTTTACAAATTAAAAACCAATTTTATTATAACTCCAAACAAAGCAGAGCTTGCATTATATTCGCGAGAAATTAAAATGTTAACTCTAAGATTAACAAATTTACCTCAGTAAAAATTATAAATCTTTAAATCCAACCTAAGACATAAAGGATGTTAGCGAGCCACACTTAGGCCGCCTTCTAAACTGAATGACGGACATCTATTGACGTAAACCAGGATCGACTGCTTAGTATGCTTTCCGAGGCAACGAGATTCCCGACCCATGAGGTGGCAGGTGCTTTACAATACCTATCGTTGCCAGTTAAGACTGTTACAACGGGGCCACGAACATCTCCATCCTCTGCTATTTCAAATTGCGTCAAACTTTCAAAACAACTTACATCTATGATCATGTTATATTACTAGACTGTTATGAATTTCCGGAAATGTATATAGCGGATATGTGAATTCTTGCTTATGCGAAGTCATAAACTGAAATTGATTAGTGTTAAATAAATCACTTCTATCGTTTCCCAAGTCGTTTATTTTTTACCGTTATATTCTACTGTTCTGTCAGAGCATTCTTTTGGGAATATATAACTTAAGCCCACGCTCCACCGATCACATTTGCTAAAAGCATTAGCAAATGTGATCGGTGAAGCGTGGGCTTCTGAATGTTCCGTTCACCATGACGGCAACTGAACAGGCAGCGTGTCTAACTTCAAAATTTCGCTAAACTTTTTGCTAGTCTTCTAGTATCAAAACTTTCAATGTGTCAATGTGGTAGTGTTACATTGTGTTTGTTTAAATATTTTATTTATTATTTTACCAAAAACCCCAATAGTCACAATAGATGTGAATGAAAGAGGTTACTTAATGTTGAAATACTTGCTGTAAATGCTATACTTTCACCTAACAGTATGATATTTTTTTTCATGCCTGTTTAATAACTCGTTATCATTATGATGTTGGAATGATGTGATAGTATTGATTTTTGATGCGCGATGTTATTGAATAAATCACTTTGTTAGTGACTATCGATTCAAACGAAAACTTGCGCATGCGTTGATGTCTTTAGTATCAGAGCCATAGAAACTGTCAAAAGACATCAACGCCACAGTGGTTTAGAGTTAAATGTAACAAGCCACTGATTTTTTTGTTCATGAAACGCCCTACATTGCGTTAGATGAAAAGCGCCCACCCATAGGTGGACGGGTGACCTAAGGTCACCCGTCCAATTAGGTGAATGCGAGCCACCTACAACTGATGAAGGCTCTGGAAGGTTTGTAAGGTAGACCTAGGTCTGAATCAAGGTCAGAAATCATATTATGCTAGCACATCAAATATCTGTATGTGTATGTACAAACACACGTGTGCGTGAACATGTCTGTTTGTGTTGGTCTGGGTTTTTCTATTTACCAAAAAATAGTATTTAAGAGGACTACTAGACCTAACTGAAATCGAGAATTTAGACACACACACATAGACAACCGGTATATCGCCATCTATCGGCGCAACATGAAACTACCGTGTCAACATAAAACTACAATGAGATCTCGCCATTTTTCCAAGAGATGTCGCTCATCTACACTTATAATAAATCTGTAGAGGCCAATTCTGTACATGAAATAAATTTAAAAATTAACAATCAAGAGGTGATTAAGAATTGCTACTGATGCCAAAAATGCAATCAGTAAAATTTTTGTCTGAACAAAAACTACTCGACGACTTTTTTAACGAAATTTGAAACAATTATTCTTCATACTCTTGGGCAGGTTATACCTATGTATACTTTTCGTTATGCTTTAATCAATAGGAGCAGAGCAGTATACAGCTTATGAATCGGAATCATGTGCTACAATTTATAAAGATATATTATTATTTTTTTAACCTAAGACCACGCGGCCTAAGTTGCGTGCGAACGCTAGTCAATAATAAATTAATTACGACCGGAAGGAATTTCACCTCTATTGTTACATTATACCTATTAACTAACTAGCTGCCACCAGGGACTTCGTCCACCTGGACTCCAAAAAAAACAGGTCTATAAAATAGTTTATGGCATATCTCAGATTTAACAAACGTAGGTATGTACAGTGAACAGCACATCAGGTTACTCCATTTCCGTTTTGTCTCTCGCTCTTGCCAAATGACATTTCTTTGCAATAGAGCAAGGAGGACTGACCGGAAATCGGTAGCGTGATGTGCCAGCCACCGTAGCATCATAACATTTTATTAAAATCGCCCAAGCCGTTTCGGATGAGTTTGGCAACGAACACTGTGACAGTGTGTGAGAATTTTCTAAAAAAATAAAAAAACAAAGAAATAAGTTCATTTCAGAAAACATAACGAATTATCAATTGTAAATAATGATATTTAATGATATCATTCATGACCTAAAAACAATTGATAATTTTACTTTACTTTTGATATTACATTAAAGCACCCATAGATCAAACAACAAAATAGACAAGACATTTATTTTATTTATTACTAGCGGCCGCGCGGCCGCCCGCGATTTTGTCTGCGTGTACTTAAGTCGAAAAACAAAAGTTTCATTAAAATCCATTCAATAGTTTTTACGTGAAAGAGCAACACGGCACATCCACACATACAAACTTTCGCCTTTATAATATTAGTAGGAAGTAGGATTAGTAGGAAGTACTAGATATTTGTGGGTTGATGGAAATTTAACTAGAGAGGTGTTGTTGGATTAGTATTTACTGTAAAAGTGACACTGGGTATAAAAACAAAATATTAAAATAATAATGAGACTATAGGTGAATATTTTGTATTTCAATCAAAAAAGAGTACTAGCCTAGTACGTGCGTAAAAAAATAATTGTATGGATAATAAATACCTAGTATTTAGTAATTGTATGGATGGCTGTGAATAAGAAATAGAACTCATTTAATTAAATGTTAAAACTTTTATTTGGTGGGATCACATTATTTTTTATTAATTTTTAAATTTTTATGTTATGACTTGTAACAGACTTGTAAAATGGACTGTAGTCAAGTTTTCACTTTCTGGCCATTTTGCCGGTTAATGTAAGCGTATAAAAAGTACAACGTTTAGTTTTAAGCTCAAATATTTAGTGATGGCTAAGCATGGGTTAGTTTTAAGCTCTTGTTAACGAATTATGTTGTTTAATTGAAGCTATTTAGGTGATAGTAGTGGATATGAATCATGTTATTCTGGAAAAGCGAGATGACATGCTTATTATAATAATATTTACCTATAATTTTGAAAAATAGTAAAAGCACTGGTTATGATGACATAACTACAGAAATATTAAAACAAATACCAATTAAATTATCTCACATTTTAAGTCACATTATTAACAATTGTATTTCAAAAGGCACCTTTCCTAATAAATTAAAAAATAAATTAAAAAGTACAATCATTGTACCTCTTTTCAAGAAGGGTAATAGACGTGATATTACATGTTATAGACCAATAGCATTGGTGCCAGTCATTTCGAAAATATTTGAGCGAGTGATTTAAAGCTCCTTGAGTAACTATTTTGAAAAATATAACATCTTTGCCGAGGAACAGGTTGGTTTTAGTTGACATGCGCCCTGTACATGGACTTAACAAAAGCATTTGATTGTGTTGACCATGGTATATTATTAAAAAAACTGTCTGCGTATGGTATAAGAGGTAACGTACTGAAACTTGTTGAGTCGTATCTGAGTTGCAGAATTCAATCCACTAGAGTCACCAGAATATGCCCTTTTAAAAAAACTGAAATTAATTAATATTCTGAATTTGAAAACATGTCACTTGGCGTGCCACAAGGTAGTGTCTTGGGGCCACTGTTATTTATAGTTTATATAAATGATCTGCCAAAAATCACCAGTCACCAGACAGTATTATTTGCTGATGACAGTACCATTGTTGTATCGGGACCTGACAAAGTTCAGTTAGTACGCGAAGTAAATTACACTATGGACAATGTTATAACTTGGCTAGATACGAACAATTTAAAAATTAATCTTACAAAGACGAACGTAATGACATTTGGAAATAGAATTCGTGAAATTATTGGAATGGACATTAGGTATTTAGAATATAAAATTGACCAAGTAGATAATACAACTTTTTTAGGTTTAACTGTTGACCATAATTTGGATTGGAAGACTCATATTGAAAAAATGTGCTCGTCTAAACCAGCATTCATATGCCCTCTACATGCTTGCAAAGACAGTAGACATTGACGCCGTTTTGACAGCATATCACGGATATGTCGTGCCCCTTCTAAGGTATGGTGTCATGTTCTGGGGTAATTCAACAGATAAAGGCAGAGCATTCAAGGCCCGAAAGAAATGTGTTAGGTCTGTATTTAAATTGCATCGGACCATTAGTTGTAAGCCCTATTTTCGAGAATGGTAGCTTTTAACCCTACCCTCCATATATATCTTGGAAACAGTTTTATTTGTTAAAAATAACTCAGAAAAATTATTAAAAAAAACGACACAACTATAAAATCAGCATGCCTAGGAACAAAACGGCTTTATTCAACAAAAGCATATTTTGCATGGCATCCCGAGTCTTCAACCACCTCCCCAAATCTGTCCATGAGTTGGGAAGTTTTGATGAGTTCAAAAACGCCGTTAAAGGATTGCTTCTTGAGAAAGCCTATTACAGTGTTATTAGATAAACTTTGAGGTCACGTGTCTCTTTTTCTTAAAATAATGTATCTATTGTAAATTTTAATTTATTGTAATGTTAATAATAAGTGATAAATCCACCCTGAGTTCTCGCCTTTTAGTGGCGGGGACGCTTGAGTACCTGTTATAAGGTGAACAAGAAAACTCAGCCGTGGCAGTGTGGTGGACTGGCTATAAGCTCCAGCTTATATTCTTATTGGTCTTTTTCTAATTGTATTTTGTCTTTGTCTTCACTATTTTTAGTAGTTATATGAGGCTCACGTATGTTCATATTCCTTGATAACCGGGGATCGAGAATTTCAGGTAACGAGCAGTCCAAATAGAAGTTAATTAGTTTATCTTTCATCTCGTTTTCCCACATAAAATCATTTCGCTCAATCATTTCCGTTTTCAATTTCTCCTTCTCATTTGCCCACACGGCAAACAGGCAATATTTCTTTTGGGTTACGTGTAGCTGACCCTGTATCTGGAAGTACCAAGCATGCCGTTTATTAATAGCTAGTTCGCCTGTTGTCGTTTTGAGCCAGAAAGTTACCTTTTTTTATTTATTGCTGATTCTAGACCCATTTTACTGGCCGTCAAAGGGCACTTAACTTCTACCCGAGTATGTTCATCCATCAAACCATCAGGCGTGGCACCCAAAAAAGGTAATTCGTTGTCATTAAATACGGCCCACACGGCTTAATGGCAACATTTTCTTGCAAGCCCAGCTGAGTGAGAGCTACTTTTTCATTGTTCTGGCCATGACTAATAGATTCCACATGATCCAATTTTTTATTGTAAATAATGTCCTTCACTAAGGAAGCACATGGTGTTGTTGCACGGCGTCTTATAACCCTGCTGAAGTTAGACGCAGTGAGGAGAGATCGTCTCATTTCAAGCCATTCTCCGTTGGCTCTTTGCAAAATAGCTTTTCATTCCACCGTAGCTCGCTCTTCGTCAGGTCTTTTCAAATTTTTCAAGAAGTTTTCTCTCATTTTATTGTATATCTCCTATACAATAAATACCCTGATGGGTTTCCGCATTCCTGGCCAAAGTGTTTATCATTTCTTTTTGAGTGTAAACCAGTCGTCTCTTTTTCTTGGCATACCTTTTCCTCAGTAATACTCCTTTTTTTTTTCTATCTTACCACATTTTCAGTTTTCAGTTTTACGCAGCATGCAAGCATCATTATTTCCAGAAAAACTGCGACAAGCCAAGTCGCTACATTTCTCGCCGGAAGAACGACATAGTGGCGCCACCAGTTCAGCTGTCACTGCTTAATAATGGGTCTTATTACATGGCAATAAAAGTCTACAACCATTTACCAAACTCCTTGAAAGCTGTGCAACGCAAAGAGTTTGAAACTAAGCTTAGGAACATGCTCATTGATAATTCTTCTTATAGCATCAAAGAATACTTTGAAGCTAAATTACAATAAAAAATCGAAATCATACATTTCGTTTGACTGGCACCTCTTATTTTTATTTTTTTTGTACGCCTGTAGACATAGATAGATTTGTAGATTTTTAAATATTCTAGTTGCTTTGTTATTTTTTTTGTTTTTGTTAATGTTATAATTCGTTTTTTATTTTTTATGTGTAAATTCACAATACCTTGAAAAGGTGAATTTATGCCTACCATCTACAATTTTACTGCTATCCTTGTACTTTCTGTTACAAATTTATAGTGAATAAATGAATATGAATATACATGATACCTGTCTATGCATTATATAGATCTATGGTTTCACAACCTGCGACTACGAAATAATTTTGCCAGATGCAGAGCGTTCACTAACATTGAACCAAACTCGTCAATCTGACCAACTGAAGTATTAGAAGTATAGTAACTTTCTTATCAAATTAAACTCTTACTTACTTTTGAAAAGTGTCATTGCAATCTTTGTTTTCTGTGACAAGCCTCGGTCTTTTTCTAAAAATGACTCTAAACAAGTCATGACAGGGATTGGCATGAAGTAGGTCCGTTGGACCTATTTTTCAAAGTAGGTCCATCGGACCTATTTTCAAAAGTAGGTTAATTGAAGCTATTTTTGAAACTAGGTCAATTGGAGCTATTTTCGAGAGCAGGTCCATTGGACCAATTTTCGAAAGTAGGTTCATTGAAGCTACTTTTGAAACTAGGTCAATTGGACCTATTTTTATAAGTTGGTCCGTCGGACTTGCTTTTGTTTGGTACGCGGGGCCATTTCTGTCATATGGGCTAAAATTAGGTCCTACTTTTGTAGAGCCACTTTTAGTACGCGGGTACCTATATCTTCCTCCTTTTAGTTTATTCAAAGGCTATAAATTAAAAATATAGCTTGATTAGGATGACAATTACTAGTAGGACCTTGAATACCTACTTCACTGCCTTATAATAATTACAATTATTCTAAGTTTACTGCACTGACTGTGTTGTCTACTGAAGCTTACGAAAATCCCGCTTACCTTATAGCATCGTGCATTCTTCGGGCGTTCCTTTTATAAGACATTTTTTTTATTTTTTTGACGAGTTTTCGTGGCCCACCCGTGTTGGTGTACACAATAATCGAGTACTTTTGAAAAAATAATAAAATATTATTTCAGCTAAGCAATGCGTCACACGTCCAACCAACGGCCTCGGCCGGTACTCGTCGCTACTCGAATTCGCTTGTCGCTACACGGCGTCTCACGCACACACGCACACGCACTGTGCCTGAGAACCAATTGAACAGTATGGCATTTTTGGGAAAATATACGCATTGAATCCCAAAAATAAAAAGATAAGACGACTTTGTTGACTTTTTGGTGAGTTTTCAAACAACCAAAAATATACTAAGAATAGACTTAAATACTACAATAAATACTAAATAAATAAATACAAAAAATAAACCATGGATTTGAACTCGGGACCATAAGATTAAATAATATATCGGCTGTCTCATAATTACGTTCCTCCACCGCATCGACATCTCTTATCATCGAAAATAGCGGTTAGTTTATAGCATAGTCCATATAGACTTGAATACTTTTAAATAAATGCACAGTATACAAACATAATGTGACTCAACCACCGGTGTCGGAAAGTTGTTTGAACTCAACTGAGAAGAACCGGCAAGAAACTTTCGTGTGGCTACTTTCAAAATTCTGATTGAAAATTAAAGTTGTTATTGGAAATAAAACTATATACAAATAACGTTTTATTGTTATTAAAATTGCCAAATAACTTTCATTCTAATCATAATCAAGCTTTATCCTACGAACAAAAACAAACATAATACAAAAAGGAAAACTAGGTTTTGATCTTGCGACCATGAGTGAAGGCTATTTACGGGTGTGTGTTAATCATGTTCCTCCACCGCGTCGATCTAAACACCCAACGAAAATAGCGCTTAGTTTAAAGCATTGTCCATTTTATGGTAATTTATTTATTAATTCATTTTATAAGACGTTTTTGTTGACTTTTTGGTGAGTTTTCGTGTCCCATGCATTATTATAGCATACGCAATATTCTAACAGTGATTACTAAGCAATTAAATATTATTCAAATGCGGAGCGCAATGCGCGACACGTCCGTCTAGCATCAGGCCACGGCCGGTACTGTCTGTACACGGCGTTTCACGCACACACGCACACGCAATTTGCTTGAAAACAATTATTGGTGTTTTTTGGAAAATATACGCATTAAATCACAAAACTAAAATGAGCACGCTCTAGTATTTTATAAAACACACATTCTGTGAAAAGAACAGAATGATAGCATGATGTTTAGTACAGTTTTTTTTCATTCTAAAATTTTTTTAGACCCATCTTTGCGATTTTTTTCTATCGAGCCGAATTTGTTAAATCGTGTTTTCAAATTGATAAAACCAACCCTTGAATCCTCAAGAATACGACATATTTTTTTCATCTGGATCACCGAAGTGTAACACATAATTTTCGTTACTATAAAACTTGGATTTAGCTCTACTAGTCCCCTTAAGTATTTTTATTCGTCGTCAAGTATCTCTTAGTACAAACTTAGGTAAGTTTAGGGCTAAATGGAGCTGTGTGGAATAATGTCTAATGATGAATAACACCTGTTTCAGGCATATCCAAAATACGCGTTTGACTACTCAGTAAAGGACCCTCACACCGGAGACCACAAGACTCAATGGGAAACCCGCGACGGTGATGTTGTCAGAGGTAAAAAGTATATAGATAATAATCGTCGCTGTAAAGTGGGAAGACACCAAGTGAATTAAAGTCAAGTTACGACAAATCAAAACTTTGAAAAATAAAAAAAACATCATAAAATCTAGCCATCACATTCAGTTTCTCTTGACACACAATATTGTACTTGCTATCTTAGACAACAAAGAATATACAAATACATCGTTATTACACAGGTGCATACTCTCTAGCGGAGCCAGACGGCACCACACGCATAGTGGAGTACACCGCCGACAAGCAAAATGGGTTCAACGCCGTGGTCAAGCGCATCGGACACGCACACCACCCGCAGGTCTACGGGAACCACTACGACGGAGGTTACTACGGCTACCACTAGATGGCATAGACCAAATACATGCTAGTTACCACTTAGTACCAACAGTTACCGCTAGATGGCGTGATCATGATCACGTTTTTAACTATTTATTTTAAACGTTAGTTAAATATTAAAAACTTTTATCAGTTTTCATAATACATTTTTACAACTATTTGATACTATTAATTAAATAATATTTTTGTGGTCCCGTGAACCTAGCCGAATAATACATAAATATCAAATCGATTCACCAGATACCAAAAAGGTAAAAGGTTTTTTTGTCATCTGCTAGATAGCACTGTACACCATCAATTAACCGGCATTGAGAAATCAGCTTTATTTTGTGATGAACTGTGGTACTCATCTTACTTTACTTGAATTTCCAACATGCCAATGGCATACATTTAAGATGATAAAACCAAACAATTTGTTACGAGTTGTTGTTTTTATATGAATTAAACCAAAATGAAGATAATAATGAGAAGCTCTATATTTTATTATTCCTTATTAAAAGAATACAGGACATCACTACAGCACTTTTAACTTGTTTCATATCTGATTTGGGCAAAAGTTACTACAGAAATTGAAAATCACAAAGGAATATATATCTGCATCTAAGATAATTATTCAATTTAATGATAGATTGCAAACACTCAAATTATAAAATCAAATTCTTAAATAAAAAAATCGACCAAGTTATTTTTGAATTACTGACTACTGTCATACAACTTGGAATTTTTTATTGATGTATATTTTGAATACCTATTTTTTGAGATTTATAAAAAAAAACGTCGTTAGGTGGGTGGTTAAAGTGCAATTCAAGCGTCAAGGGTTCCACGTCAAGGGGAAATGCCCACTTCGAGATAAGTGTATTTGAAATAATTTTAACTAAGCATGGACTTGCAATTACCAACACACATTTTCAACCGACTTTTTAGTATCATTTAATTTTGCTCTAGTGAGCATGCAAAGCCACTGCCCAGCAGTGAGGCAGTAAATATGACATTACTTTTCTTCATGTTGATTACACAAAGCCACATATTTTATTGCACTTCCAACTATCGACAGAATTATCATTCGTCATCAAGATACCACCAATTAGTCTACATCGCTCACAAAGGAAAGTGCTCAACACTCTTGAAAAAAATTTCCTACTAAAATTCATCATCGTTACAAAATAACTCGTGCATGAAACGCTGCTGAACAGTTGTTACTGAAAAAGTAACATTATTAATGGATAACACTTTGGATTCTATCATTTGGTCACACTTCAATTGGCAAGGTACTATGATTTAGGAGTTACGCTGGACTGAGTGTTATTCTGGATCACTTTTTTAAGAGAAGTACTACTGATTTTTTTATTTTATGAATTTTACCGGATGAATAGCATCATATGAGACCAATATGTCAATCGAACAGGTGAATTAATCTTAAAGACACCTTGGTGAGTGTGGTTACCGAATGGATTTTCAAATTTATTTATAGCTCTTCCTCATTTGACGACAAGCTACGTAGGAAACATTCATTTCAGACTTAAGACCATATATATTGTATTTTAGTGAGTAAATACTGCAGATCTACAATCTGTGACCAGCAATTAACGAGGGCTCCAAGATACTAAGTATGTTTGTTTTGTCACAATGAAAAACTACGGGCTCATCTATGTATATAAAAGAAAGTCGTGTTAGTTACTCCACTTATAACTCAAGAACGGCTGAACCGATTTAGCTAAAAATTGGCATGGAGGTAGTTTAGAGCCAGGAGAGGACATAGGATACTTTTTAACTGAAGTTTTTCAAGGCGGAACAAAGTTCGCCGGGTCAGCTAGTATTTCTATAAACAGAGCAATTCAAACATAGCTCATGAAACTGATCCATAGAGAAATCGACGGATTCCTTACATTGAATTAACAGATTAATTGTGATTGTCCGGTAAGTAACTAAAACATACTTCACACAAGCTTCTACTAAATTAGACTTCAAAATAAGACGAAATTTTGGCAATCTTAATTGCATATAGCTCAAGCAAATTTTCTAACCATTTAAGAATAAGTTTTTTTTCAGCATACGCGTCGTCAAACCTGCTTCTAAGTATAACTTTCTTTCTATAGATTATAATTTACAGAAGACAGTTATTCTATTGTTCTTTTGCTAATCACTCACTTCACAGTTTGTTGCTACAGCTGTTTGTTCCATTATGTACTTGTTATCGTACGATCTGATTCCGGAGAATAAGGAACATGAAGTTGAACATGCATTTTTGCTTCTGTTTAAAGTACGAAACATATTTTATAGTACTAATAGCGATAATTAGATGTTACATCATAATGCTCGAAAGTAATTAAAATCTCTTCACCGGATGATATTATGTTTATCCTCATTCAACTCAATAGATGAGTAAGTACTGGCTAATTTTAGTTTCTTATGTTAATTCCTTATGGTTAAATCCTTTGTCAACAAGATGAAGTAAAAGACAAAATCGACGACGAGGACGACAGTTTGTGAATAAGCTTAGGGAAATAAAATTTAGGGAACAAACATCACTTCAGAACCCAAAGCCAACCTCAAGTGGTGGGTTCCGATGTATAAAGTACATTATAATAAGATACCAACGTGCCGAACATCAGTCGTGATGGGTAGCAGGGTCACATGCTTACTGCGCTCGCTAACACGCCTGCCACGCGTAGCGAGCATCGACAAATCCTTCAGATAAAAACGTTAACGAGCACTGATGATCTGATATAGGTCGCAGGATGCCGGGGGAATAGGCCGCCTGCTACCGGCCGCTTTCGAAGTCCATTAGATATGATATCTCCTTCGTAGTGGTATAACAGCTAACACTTCACTAGACGGGTCGTATAACAATATATTTGAGGAGATATGCTAAAATTGGTTTTGATTAAAGTGGCTTGATATGGCTTACGTGTCTATTTCTACAACTCATATCCAGAATAGTTATCATTTTCATTCAAATTACTCTACGAGTTTTGTGTCTATTTAATAAATAATGTATGAATACGTACACAAGACGCACGTATGTATACCATAACATGCAAAAAACATATCATAGTCTCCGTGTTGTCATAAAGCGTGATTTAATTGCAAAAAATGTTATTTGTATGTTGATAATTCATAGTTGGTTTAAATTTACCCTTTCTCGTGAATAAATAAAATTAAGAAATAAGTTAAAAAAGCTTTAAATATTCAAGAAGAAATGGTCGCATAATTACACAAATACAAAGAATTAGATTTGTAGGAAAAATCGCATTCCGTTATTTGCATATGCGCTCCAATTGATTGAATTATGCATTTGTTTGTTTTCGTGATAACGAACATCATTGAACCGTTCACTTAGTCAATTATCTATCAATTATAAATTAAAGCAACTTTTCAGCTGTTAGCACGATACATAAAAGATTACAACTGATTTTGTCATTGGATATAACGTAAATCAACGGAAGATAATGATTAATGGTTAATATTATTGGACATCTAGACAAAACCATCAAACTGCCTTCAGAATTTGGTAGACCACAGAAGAATTTTCCTAAAAAACTAAACATTATGTTCATTTAGGTCCGTGCCGGCCACTATGAAGCGCCAATATTATGACAAGGTGCGCAAATGTTTACATCTGATCAGTTTCACTACCAATAAATTCAACACACCCAAGTTACCATTGACCAGTTACCAAATATCTGAACAATTCATTGCTTCATTAATATCTGAATAGCACATGTTTATACTAGAAGTTAATTACTAAGTAGTGATTACTCGCACTGTCTTTCAGAACATCATTGTTTTTATCAAAATCCTTCTTTTCTAAATTGTATTTGAAACATGCTCATGTATGGGGCCGCCTCCCTGTGCTGTGAATTTACATTTATAAGCTCCTTACACAAATAAATTGGAAAGGCGTTTGCTTATTATTTAGTTTGTGTATTTTAGACGACACAGTGGATGCATCCTTGGAAATTGTTATTTCAACAACATACTTATATAATCTAGTTGCTAACGCTAAGAAAAATGTTTTTGCTTTGATACATATTATAAATTACAAAGTAACTTAAGCGTAAAATGATGAAGTATTTACTTAATGTACGGCAAGAGAGCTGATTAACATATTTCTTACAGAAAAATTTACTGCCTACATTATACAATGTAATTAAATTGTTGAAGATAGATAAATGATACTGTATTTCAAAAACGATACAACAGTTTTAATGAGTAGTTTTTGAAAGTTGTTGGCACATTTCATATTTTACGACAGCTAAACAATTTGCTTGCTTGGTTCGAAAATACAAATACTTCTTGATTTTAAACTCTGACAATATGGATATATGACTTACATACAAATATCATGTGAGTACCGCCGATCATTCATTATTGGTTTGCACTTAATGATATTGTTATGTCATGTGTTTGTATGTTATGTGTTTTTACGACTGAACTTCTTGGTGGCCATGTTTGCCTGAATTCTAAATCTTGTTAGTTCTTCTAGAAAAAAACTTATGTGAGCTTCAGAACAAGGTATGCTTCACCAGTAGCTAAGTCTGTTATTACGCTCTGTGTATTTTTGCTTCTAATTTACGGATTGGAGGATTGCACCCTGACTCAGTGGTTAAACATTCTTGCTCGAAGTCTGTGTGGACCAAAGTTAAATTCTGAATCTAAAAAGGCCAACTTAGCAGTAAACAAAATACTTCACACGTAATGATTTTCAAATTAAACCAAAACTAATTCTGAATTACTAACTAAACTAATTCTGAACCACTCCTCATAATGTTCATACTGCTCATCAAGATAGTCACCCGCATTTAGACGGTAAGGCAAGCTGTCAATTTTCTAATAACCTTTCTTTCAGCCTACCGTTAGTCTTCCTGGAGATAATTTTCCGCATTTTCGCTTTCAAGAGATAATCTCAGCAATTTGCGTTGCTACGATTGGATCTCTGGTAACTTACTGTCAATGGCTATGTGTGCATGTCGCAGTATTTTGTAGAATCATCTTGTTGTAAAAAGAGTTTCTACACACGTATTTCACTAACAATAAAGTTGAAACAGAATTCAAATAAGGGTCAATGTTTGTGACCCTTAATTTATTCGGAATTAATCAATTCAGAGTAACCTGTTTTTATTTCAAGGCGGAGGATTTCGAAAGGAAACTTTGTAAAAGATACAATGAACATACTGTTGCACACGAATGTTTGTACTGTGTGGTGATCAAACTCGCAACACCTGAGATAGATCCCGTTTTCTTAAACATTAGACCAAAACGGACGTCAAAAAATATGAAATCGATGATTAATCAGATTTTTTTAATATGTGTCTTCCTCTTTCTTACTTTACAGATGTTACCTATATTCACAGTTATTGTGCTTCTAGCTAAAAATATATCAAAAATTGAAAACGAATAACGGTGAATTTAAATGAGAAAAAATCTCTCTGACCTGGGTATATTCATTTTGAAGATCGGTTTTTAATAAATCCTGTTCTGATGATAACATCTATGAAAACTCCTCAAAATATTACAGACTAGTGGCCGCCCGCGACTTCGTCCGCGTGGACTTGAGTTAAAAAAAAATCTAATTGTAAATCTTCGTAAATTCTAATTGTAACGTCTTATTCAGATGCATAAACTTTATTATTGTAGAGTTTCATATCCATCTAGTAGTTTTTACGTGTGCAAAATGGAGTAATTTTTCCCGTTTTTCCAATGTTACCCTTCACTGCTCTGCTCCTATTAATTGTAGCGTAATGAAAAGTTCACAATAACCTGCCTAAAAGTATGAAGAATAATTGTGCTAAATTTCGTTAAAATGCGTCTAGTGGTTTTTGTTTCTATAACGAACATACAGCAGACAGACAGACAGAAAGACAGACAGACAAAAATTTTACTGATTGCATTTTTAGCATCAGTAGCGATCCCTAATCACCCCTTGATAGTTATTTTTTAAATATATTTCATGTACAGAATTGGCCTCTCTACAGATTTATTATAAGTATAGATGCACGTGATATTGGTATTTTTGGCAAAAATCAAGAATTCACAATCAAGGAGTATTATTCGCTGAAGTGGAACTGATGAGGTCGCTCTCTTCCATCAAAGTACACATGAAACATATCGTGAGTGGTATTGAATGGTGTTATAAAAAAAAGCATTCCAGACGTAATCACTAAAACCAAACAACAACATGGACTGCAACATGTATACTTCGTACGCAGCAAAGAGCATGTGTGTGTTTATAAATAGCGAAGTGGCGGACGCCTCAGCCCGTCATTGCGTTATCCCAACCTTGGAAATGGACAGGTTCATACTAACATAGCCTGATTTTGTACTAACTTTAACATCCTCTTTTTGGTTTTGAGTTTGGTGTTGGTGGAAACTAATGGTGATATAGGATTAAGTGGCTAAATTAACAATATGGCTAAAGCTCTTATATTATTGGTGAGTTTCGCTAATTTTATTGCTTTTTTTACAAATATTTTCATTTGAATTTAACAAAGTGTAATTGTGATAAAATTAATAATTTTACGATGGAAAATAACTTCCCGGATTACTTTTTTTAATAAAAATCAAAATAACATGAGAATAATTTTTGTAATTGCTAAATTTCTAACAAGTGTAATTGTTCTTTGCTTGGATTACAATTACTGTAATTAAATGTTTTTTTTATATACTTGTGTAGATTCTCTTGGCAAATTTTCTGGCATTGAATTGTCAAGAAGAGGAGTTGATAGATAGCGAGCTAAGAGATCAAACTGCTAACAAAGTAAGTATGTCAGAATATTGTTATATGTTAATAATTACACAGAAAAATGTTTAATCAAAGCGAAATGATTTTAAAGTGAAATAGTATTTCTTTGCTGTGTTTTATTATTGTATGTACGGTTAAATAACCACTTACTATCACTTTTTGATAGGTGAACTTTGAAATGTAAATCAAAGAGTTTGTAAGGATTTTTATTTATTTTATTTTTATTTAGATGTTAGAAAGAGACTGAAGATATGGTTTTGAAAGTTTTTTTCAGTAAAATAATTTTAAATATTGTTTACAGATACAGTAATTTTGATATTAAAAACTTTACTTGGCTAGGTAAAATCCAATAACAGCAATAATTAATGAATTAATGAGTAATAATCCACAAAATAGTAGGTATTGTTGACAAAAAATATAAACTATCTTGAACAAATTATTGATTGGGGACACTAATAGTTATAATGTTATTAGAAACTTACGCATTTTCATTATGGATTACATAAATGTTGCGTTAAATGTCATTGACATATCGAATAAGTTTTTTAGCTATTAAGTGATAAAGGTGTGCTGAATGAGTAATGAGCTAGCGTTGGACTGTTGAGCTGCAAAGTCAATAGTTTAAACAACGTAACTAATAATAATAATATTTGTACATAAAAATAAAAGTTCGTTGCTCTCTTTCATACAATCGTATGTCCGTTTGCGTTTTATAAATACATTTTTTAATTACAATAACGTTAGGTAGGTACTCAAATTAAATCATTACGTTGCCTAATAGCTGCTTTAGTAATCCAAAGCATTCCATTAAACTACATTTTGATTTTGAGGGTTTTTCAGCAATAATGGACCTACGACTGTTCTTTTATTATTATTGTGAAGTCTTTCAACAAAATCCACCTTCAAATTGAATAAAAATTAAATATAGTTCTTTTAAGTTACAGTTTTCGCTAATCTACCAGATAGGTACCACAATTTTCAACTTAATACTATCCTGTTTTACATCCTGCGATTCAACTATTTCAAAATATCTTCTCATACGTACTCGCCCCTAAAAGAAAACAAGCCAACAAAGCTTTAAATAATGCTAGCCTAGTATTATTAGAATATCATATCGCGTAGGTATTGACGAAACACGACATAAGCAGTGCAAATACTTATCGAAAGTGGTCACCAGGTGTCGAAATATCGCGGCCAGTTCTGTTCACCCACTTTTCTCCATGGCAACACGACAACTCGTTTTGTTGCTCTAGATTGTGTATTTTGTTTTAAAAAAATATGCAAAAAGCAAGTCAAGGCGTTCGAGTGTGTTAACCATTCGTTTTGTTAGCTTTCTGCCGTATTCAATTATATTATTACACCGCTACTTTTAATTATTTAACGCTGGTATTTTCTTGTCAGTTAAAGTTACTCTTTCCCTGTAATTTTGGTTATCAACATTCTTCAAATATTACAGATGCTAATGTTTTATTAAATAAGCATGAGAGCAAGAGTGTGTTCAAATTTTATCATTTTCCAAATCTAATAAAATGCAAGTAATTATTTTAACCACTTATCCAATCATTCAATAACGTCCTATATATTTTATAACAAATTTCATCGTAAATTCGTTGTATATAACGATACTTCAGTCGTAAATAATGAAAATGAAAAGTGAACACGAACGGAAACAAATGAAAGTGAACGATCCGTCATTGACATTGAACAGCGATGCGCATGCGCCTACTCATCTTGAACTTGACGAGAAAATGGCCGCGAGCAAGTGACATTTGAGAAGAGCAATGACTTCTGCATTATTTACACTCGACTGGAGTTGTATCGCGATAAATATCTCGTTTAACATGTGTAGTTCGTTGTTCAAGCTAAAAAAACAAAATCATTTTTTTTATGATTTGACGTGATAATAAAGAATAATTTTGTAAAGAAAATAAATTAACTATCAATGCTTTTCCATACATATTGTAAATTATTATATTTTTACTAATTATTACACGGTTGGGCTAACTTCGTTTTCTGTCAATATTAAATTGAAGAGCAAATGCTCCTCACACCAATATTTGAGTATCGCAATATAAAACATTGAACTAATTGACATTCAACCCGTAAATGAAATGTGTCGTATTTACATATGACTTTTGTAATACGTAGACTGGTATTCCTATTTTTAAACCTTTATTCAGCATGTCGTATTAATAAATTTACGAACTCTATGGAACCTAATTTCATGAAAAAAAAAAGCTCAGATAGGTAACTAATGCTTCAACCGACACTTTGTGAAGTTACACTATTTACATCTTTTTAACACGTTTTCTAATCATTTGCATGTTTTCAACGTTCTAATAATTCGTTTAGAATTGTAGACGATAATCATAAAAGCGGCAGTTATATTGACGGGTAGACTGACATTTATACTGAAACCGTCTATAATTACCTACTTACATTCCAGACTTATGGAAACAATTACATCGCTCATTACTTATTCAGAATATTAAACTATAATAAGCGGGCATGCAATAGAATGTCATTACGAGTAAAATACCGAATTTTCGCACGCAAGCTATCACTTCACACATTCTCTAGCCGTTTTTTCTTAACACAAACTCACGTTGTAATTGAGGCAGTAATAAAAACTTGATTAGTGGTGCAATGAAATTTACATTACTTATTTTATTACAGGAAAATCCAAGCTACTCGTTTAGTTACGGGGTAGCTGACACTAAGACTGGAGATATCAAGACTGTATGGGAAGCAAAAGATGGTGATACTGTTAAAGGTACTGTAATAATATCATTTATCAATAATTAAGCATCTAAAACATAGTAGCTTTCAGCTGAATAAGAAACTTGGATTTCACAATTACCTGTGCAACACAGTAATTAGAACATGGCCATGTTATAAAATATGATTTCGGATTCAAGCATGAACCAATATAAATTTCTAAGAACAAGAACTGTAACTATGCTATGTTTATCTACAGGTCACTATAGCGTAGTGGAACCAGATGGCTCTGTGAGAACTGTGGAGTACTCAGCAGGCCCTGGTACAGGATTTCAAGCCACTGTTAATAATGATGATACCAAGACACCTCCAGTTGAGACCAGTCGAAGTTTCCTAGAAGAAAAGGCCATGAGAGACTATGAAAGGAATTACGACTACTCTGAAGATCCTGATTTAGATTACTTCCCCAAACCAGAACGAAAAAGGAACAGACCTCATTTCGATTCGTTCAAAGATTATTCCTCAAGAAGACGTCCAAATTATCCTAATGATTTAGAACCTAGTGAATATACTCACAGCTATTCTATAAAACATCCCTATGACGACACCGCTGCCGAATCCCACGTAGGATTCAATGTCGATCCCAATTGCAAAACAAAACATAAAAAAGAAAACCACGAAAGTAATTTACACACAAGCATTTTTGACCCCGAAATTAGTAAAACAAAATATCCCAGTTTCTCTTCCAACAGCTTTAAAGAAAATTATGAAAACATGGATAACTACGACTTTGAGAAACCTTTCAATCCGTACAGAATTGGATTCAAAGGTTCTAAACTAGAAGATATCAATAAACCAGCTTCATCTATGAAGTATAATTATCCAGTGTTACCTGATGCACCTTTACCAGAGAAGTTTTATCCTGAAGATGTTCCTTCTCGTCCTAAGAAGAAATACAAGCCACACAAGTATTCAGAAAACCCTTACATAAGTGATGACCTTGACGACTACATTTTAGTTCCTAAGAAGAAATACAAGAAACCTCCCAAAGAGGTATCGAACGATTACAAACACGAAAACTACGACGATTACGATCGTCCCCGCTACCCTAGCGATGACGACGAGGAGTACAGTCGCCCACCCAGAGGTGGCCAGAAAGAAGTAGTTCGAAAAATAATAAAGAAACGAAAACCCGTCATTAACCTATTAGACATATTTGATATTTAAATATTTAATTTATTATATACAAAATAAGTAAGACTTGTATAGCTTAGCTAAACCAAAAAGTATTGTACTAAGCCTAGTTTTATGTAATTGGTGATAAACAAATTCTTAGATGAATATTAATTTATTTATAAGGTCCATTTGATTTGCGTATGCATAGCATTTTTTACTTCAAACATCATTTCATGGTTCACGATTACTGTTGTAAAAAAATATTTAAATGCCAGTATTAAGTTGAATAATGCATTGTAAACTAGAATAGTAATTTTCATGTTCACAATTTTCGTTATGATCAATAGTTACAATAATCATGTTAATTTGATTCGTAAGATAAGTTCTAAGTAGTCATATGCGATTGAATAACACAAAAAATCGAATTTATTTTTTGTTTAATTTCATTGCTCAATAATTTTGTTTTTATTTGGTAGGTCATTCCTTTATTTCCTTTGAAACTGATGTCATGACTGCGAGTGTCTTTTAAGCGACGATAAACCGTTAATCCTTTGATGCGATTCATTATTTTGAGTGCTAATAAAAGCCGTATGCACCTCGCAAAAACTGCATCACAATCAATTGGCGCACTTATTTCTTAATGATAATTACTTTTGACAAAGCTGTATCGGTGTTGTTATGCACGCGATGTGGCGTTGCGCAAACATTCTTACAAAGACAGTGAAAGTGCAAAAGGCTCTGAAATTGGAGCGAGTGGGAGTATCAAGTATTACTTCACAAGGACGTTAAAATCTTAACAGCTTATGTAGATAACGTTCACACTTGTAAAAATAAAATTAAAAATATCTGTTTAAGGTAAATCTAAATAAAGTATACCTTAATTTAGAGCGTACAATAGATAAAACAGATTTCTTATAACAAGAAATTGGTACCATAAAATATTGTATGAGACTTACATATACAACGAAGGTAAGAGCAGCATTTAATTTTAATAGCAATAAGACAACAGCCTTCAGATTATGGCAGCGTCAGCCAATAATTTTTTCGCTCACAAATCTTGAACAATCTAAGTAATATGCTTTTAAATAAAAAAATAAAATTATTTACTATTCTGTTAGCTTAAAATCAACGAAAATAATGTTGACTAAGATTAATTATATAATTGAGAAGGCAATGAACATCGATAAACCATGAGGCACCAACTTTTCAGCTTTAGTTATCTGCAAAAAAAAAACCCAAAATTTCTAGAAATTTCTAAACGGCGCGGCAGTTGTATGTGCACATTGCGACAATGCCGGCCGTGTCACGGCCGCGCCCACCGGTGAATGTCCACGGAATGCGTTCGGCTGAATTAAACATAGATCGTAACTCGTGGGAGATTGACGCCAGATCACATGTCGGTGTCCGATTTCGGCCCACTTTTGAATTGCCAATGCTGGTTTCTGTTTCCGAAATGATTCCGGTAATATGTCTGTAGCTGAACTACGATTTTTTTCGTAACTATTTCAAATTTAACTTTTTCACAAGGTAAGTTAACACAAACTAGACGTTCTTGGAGGAGGGTAAGGAAGGCTTCGCCCAGCAGTGGGCACTTAACGAAAGATTAAGTAAAATCAGCAAGTGTATACTATTTCCAAGTTATTAAAATTAAATGATCAAACGAACTTACCTGTAAGTGAAGTTCGATCTTGATTATCCTGGCTTCGTCGAAGAGATTTAATAACTTTAACCATGTAGTATCCCTGCTGATACGCATCAGATCGCACACATTTCAGCGTCGTTAGAAAGAGAAAAAACAGCTAACGACACTGCCCTGTCCCGCTCCAGTCAGCCGGTCGCCATTCCGATCTTCATTATTTCAGAGAATACAGCAATATTGACTTTAGGGCTGCAATGTAAATGAAAGTAAAGGGAAGGGAGGGACCTTAAATCTCTTCGACGAAGCCAGGATAATCAAGATCGAACTTCACTTACAGGTAAGTTCGTTTGATCATTTAATTATCCTGGCTTCGTCTCCGAGATTTAATAACTTTAACCATGTAGATGTTCAGAGAACAATTCAGTCAATGTTGCAAGTAACCCCAACATAAGATAAGTTATTACTCTTAATACTTGTTAAGTAATTACCTAGTATCATAATGATGACCACAAAATATTGGCATGAATAACTCAAAATTAGCTTAGATATCATCAGACTAGTTTCAGTAATTAGATTGAGATAATATACGATTATTGACCTTTTGCTATTAAATTAATATATTCCAATACTATGGCAAAATAGATTAGCCTGTGGATATCCCAATTATGACAACAACCCTGGAACAGCTCTTGAATGCGTCAGAGGTTGCCATCGCTATGAGCACTGAACAAAACGTTCACCTCTAAGCAATTGTCTTGAACGTAGGCAACATTTTAGTTATATGTTGTGGTACACTGTAAGGTAGTTGGCTTTCTTGTTAATTAAATATTAATATACCCGACAAGGTACAATATGTCTGTATTAAGAGCATAACGAACATTTTAATGGCAAACTAGTTTATTCAAATTATATGTTTAATATTTCGAACTAAATAAATCGATGTTTTGATTTAACCAAACGTATATATATATATTTTATTACTATTCATATTCCTTTAGATAATTTACTAAATATTTGTATGTATGCACCAAAAAATATAATTACTGGAGGTGCAATAAGAGTTTAATGACTATACATTAATGGTCATACAATAATGACTATACCTTATATAGACTAGGTGTAACAGATAGTTATTAAATTTTCTTGTTGCAAGGGCTGGCCTTACTGTTGTAACACTCGTACTACACTACTAGTGTTTGTATTACTAGTATTACCACTTACTTCTTGTCAGTAAGCGTTTGATTAAAAAACCCGTTAAGTACCTATATGAAATAACCGGCAGCATTGAAACACTTGTTAAGAAGGCCTATTGCCATTCCTTGTGCACAAATAAACCATCATAGTTTCAGGCTTGAGCTGAAGTATGTTTTAGTATTTACAATCTGTTCCCTGAAGAAGAAAAAAACATTAATGTTTCGGAAAATTCCGGGTCCGGCATTCATTGTACACAATACTGGGTCCATGTACTTACTTATAGATATATATAAATTGTAAACAAGGAAGAAGGTAATAAACGCTTAAGAAGAACGGTTAGCACTTGCATACAATTAGGTTAAAAAAGAGGGTAGGTACTAAGCTTGAAGAGGCAAAAGTGGTACCACGAATGCTAGTAGCTTGGTCAGCTTTAATTTAAGTAAAACTTTCAAAATTAGATAGGTGCTTAAAAATAACAAGCATAGTGAATTACCGCGAAAGCGTTTGATAGCAAAATAAACTCTTTTGAAATACCGTCAGACGATACTCCATACAGCGCTGCCCCGGCCCAACTAATCAGGGCTTAAACATACAGGAAACACCACAAACAGACATTGTTTATGCCCATAAGATTTTTGCACTGTGCGGGTGTGTACCTGTGCAAAAAATGAAGGGTATCTTCATTCCCTAATATGTGTTTCACAGGAACAAATCAATTTGAGTGAAAATTATCAATTGTACTTAGTTGAAAAAACATGAGTACAACTTTCAAGAATCAGTTTCCATTTTAAACTTTCAAACTTTTAAAAGCAAGAATAAAACTAATCTATTTCTAAATCTGCCAAATAGCAAATCCATTTAATTAACTTTCCTCAGAGCTTTAGCCTTATTATTATTTATTGTTGTAAATTTGTAAATGTTAATTATCTGGGTATAGGCTAATACTATGTCGGCAAATTATTATATATTATTATATTATTTTTATCACCTTTCCTTATAGCTTTTTTTTTTTTTTTTTTTTTAGCTTTATCTGAAAAAATTGGCCGAAAATAATTCATCGGCAAGAAAGTGTAAGCTGCTTTCGTTCAGCTATAAAAATGTGGCAAAAGGTTGTGCCACATCTTTTCAATGTCAAAAATGTTAGGTCAAATGAGCGTAACAAACGCGAAATCATTGATTGGGTAAATGGGCTAAGCTGTCATACTCTGGAAGTCAAAGTCAAAATGCAGAAAATCAAAATTACTAAATTTATTTATTTTGGGTACCTTTGTAGTACATACCTACTTATTATGTAATGCATTGTTGAAGTTGACAGGAAACAATATTTTGTTTCCTGTTTTGTAAGTAAATCAAATCAAAAGTGAAGTTACTCGAGCAAAGCGAGCTAGTGTGAATTCATGTTTTCATTACTACATGACACACAATGGGACAATCAATTATTCACTTAATTTTACTTACACATAGGTAATGCAGGACTTGACTGTCAATGAGCTGGATTAGTCCCGCGAGCCGCGTCTTGCTGACCACAAATTCAATCGTTAATTTGAATCTTAGGACGAGACAGTAATTATAAGATATACCTTATACCACAAAGGACTTACAGAGTTGATACGAAAACATAGACGTAAAAAGGAAAGTACAACTTCAAGTCCAATCTTATCGCTGACAGCGAATTATTCCAGGCGAATTTCATGTTCAGAAACATATAAAGAGACACATCCTACGGACAAATGTTTTTTAAAAAATAATCAATGAAGTTGCTTTTGGTGCCCTTAAAGTAAGAAAAAATATTTATTAACGCTTAAGCTTTAGACAAATAAAATGAATTCACCGTTGGCACTTGATTCGCCAGTGTGGTTGAATCATTAAAACGTCCTGTATGTACCTTTGTATAAGGTAAGGTAGGACTGAACTTGACGAGTGCGTCGACTGTACAGGCGCCAGAAGTCTGCGCGTGGCCGGCGGCGCGCCGCGGCGGCGCCGGGGCATGGGGCCACAGAGGTGGGACCGTCTTGTGGCGACGATTAGACTATTTGTATGCACACTGACTGCACACTGAGTTTTCACCACTTCTCACCCGGCAGCTAGTTCAATTCTAGTGAGATTGGCCCCCTCGCAGTTATGTTATTGTGATGTTTAAAATAATATTGAACCTCTCCACTTGCTTAAATAACCATTGGTGGAAAAGACTGGAGACAGAGAGAACTGTATATTCTATATATATCACGCATATGAGTAACTTTTTCGTCCGAGTCCGTTAGTGACTTGTCCACTAGTGTTGTTATTAACATCACTCTGATATCAGGCTCCATGTAGATATTGTGAATCTGCATCATTCAATGCCCTGATGCAATAAAGTCATGGCCCAGCCCAGGCCGCCAATGCTCACCTAAGTCGTGTTTTGCAACGAGATGCTTGTACGTATATATTCTCGGAGGTGAGCTTTGCTGCCACTTCCAAGTTTAGAGTAGGGGGCTTGGCATATGA
Source organism: Udea ferrugalis (assembly GCA_950022985.1). Taxonomy (NCBI): domain Eukaryota; kingdom Metazoa; phylum Arthropoda; class Insecta; order Lepidoptera; family Crambidae; genus Udea; species Udea ferrugalis. The sequence continues at coordinate 6,785,315 of OX465521.1, forward strand.
TAATATAACACTTTTTTAGGATAAAACTATCCATCAGCAACTCGTTCTTAATTAAGGAGGAATTAAAGCCATACTACAAAATTCGTTGCTAAGGTTTTGCCAGTTTGCCTGCAAGACATCATCATCGCCCCATTTAACAGGCTCTTATTTAAAAAATAACAATTAAAATGACCGAATGTTTACAATAAGGGTCAAAGTCTGCAGCGTCGCAAATAGGTATTTGCGACGATCAAGTGCCAGTTGCTGCAGGTGCAGCATTAAATAAATGAACGTGAGTTCTTAATTTAAAATAGTAATTAGGCGGTACTTGTTGTTTCGATCTTTTCGAACTTGTTATTGCGATGGTGATGGTAGGTACTTAGCTACGATGATGGTAGTAACGGAAACTGAGGCGAAGTAAGGTGCCGGGTTCTGGCACAGAAGTTTCAGCCACTCAGGGCCCATACGGGACCTAGCCTCTCCAAATAATTTAACAGCCTTTCCTCATTCCCGATATTCCTTATATTCTTCGATTTCATCTCCGCTTGAGTACTTGTATACCTAACTCGTTATGCGCAAAAGCAATTTGTTGGAGGTAATTGTAAGCAAAAATATTGCAATGCGATTTATAAGTAGCTACAGGTTAATGTCTCGCATTAACTCGGAGCATAAAGTAGCCATTGGCCAGCATCACAGTCCTGGCTCGAGGCGAAATTTCAGTAGCTTACAGGTTAATGTCACGCATTAACTCGGGGCAAAAAATAGCCATTGGCCAGCATCACAGTACTGGCTCGAGGCAAAAAATAGGGCTTAATAGGGCTCAATATGTTTATGTAGGGCTCGATATGTTTATGTAGGGCTCAATAATGCAAAATATATAATATAAATTTATTACGTAATAATTTTCCATGAAATGTAAATCAATAAAGTTCCTTCAATCATGCTATTCAAGAGCTATGGATTACATTAAATAATTTAATTGAAATAAAATAAAATCATGGAAAAATTTACCTTCGTATTTTGCAATTTCATCGTCGTTTAAGTAAATAACCCGTTGTCTTCTTCGCTTTTCATGCAACAATTTTTCCGTAAACACTTTTTATTTCCATTTGAACTTTTCTTCACGGTCTTCCCGTTTGTGTTTAGACATAGTTAGACAGGTAGCAAAAATAAAATCTTTCCATTTGATGTTGGAAAGTTTTATTTACGTGTGCGAACTCCGTGCGCGCACAGAAAAGAATGAAGATCGGAATGGCGACCGGCTGACTGGAGCGGGACAGGGCAGTGTCGTTAGCTGTTTTTTCTCTTTCTAACGACGCTGAAATGTGTGCGATCTGATGCGTATCAGCAGGGATACTACATGGTTAAAGTTATTAAATCTCGGAGACGAAGCCAGGATAATCGTTATTGTCACATCGTTTACAATAAATGACAAACCTTCTTCTTTTGAAATACTATTCGACTTATTTGGGATACACAAATATTATACAATACGTTTGGAGTCAGACTATAGCTTTGAGTCCAAAACTGCATAAAAATTCAAATCACAGGCGTCTTGCCTTCGCCTGTCGTTTTCAAATTTAATATCATTCAATCAGTAAGGTATGTTATTAATATGCCTGTAGATTATAGATAATCGTCACTGCCTTATTCGTCAGTGAGCTAGAAATATTAATCGTGGGAATATTGATTCTGATAGAAGCATACAATGTAGGCACTTGAAAATAAATTTTTTTACGTGTATGAGTAAACAAGTAATATTAAGAAACATTTGGTTAAGCTATCTCACATTCAAATATTGTTTTTAATATTATTCGATTTGGTAGTATGAGCCCTTAAATATATATTTCTTTGCATGACAGTTAGACTAACCATCCCTACAAGTTCCTCCAGTGCTCGCGGTAGTTCAAAATCATTTTCTTTAATCATAATGGGTTAAAATAAAACAGTCAGGTACTATAAACGACCTGCTTGCCTAAACAATAAGCATACCTTTGCTAATGAACATTTTTATTTCTCTTTTAGTTTTGTGATTACTCAAATAACTAACTTAGTTGGTGGCTGGCAGCCCTAGGATCTTGAACTAAATGAACTTGTAGTACTATGGAGCATATTATCATGTAGCACCTGTCAACTCAAAACAAAGTAATTATTTCCAAGCTGAGTGTTACATAGAAAGGTACACAGCTACTTACAATTTTTCTGCCCTTGTCGGACATTACCTTTATTGAAAATAGGCCTATAAAACCTGTCGTCTGCACCTTATAATAGCATTATTACTTTAAGAAAAAGGAGTGGACAAGCATTTACTTTCTTTACCATAGTTCCTACTATCATCACGACGACAAGGAGTCTATTTTGCAGCAGCTTATTTTGTTATGTGGTTAACCCTCTCAAAGCGAAAATGAAAAAACATCACAAAGGCTAAATTGTATACCTATATTTTAATTTCTTAATTCGTTAACATGCTCGCGATTAGTACCGTCACTATTCACATTGATGAAATAACATATTCTTCAAAACACCGTACAATAGTAAAGATAATATCGAAGAACTTCTGAACGCTTACATCCTGGAGCCTGTTAATCACCCAGAATAAAACCTTAAGGGACGTAAAGAAAACAATGTCAACGCAATTTGGACCCCCCTTCACTAATACAGTTAAGCATCTTTGATCACACCTACATCTGTTACTACACTCACTTACTAAAGGTGTAACTCAATTAAGTTCATATCTATTAGGACTGAATCGAAGGGGCTAATTAAAGATCTTATAATTGCAAGATAAGTGCCCTGAATTCTTATCGCCGGGCAGCTTAAAAATTTCAACACGACATTTTTAATTTACACCACAATATTCTGCAGATATTTTTTATGTAACGAGGTCTTGTTTGTAAATGCTCCTGGGAAAAAAGTGCCTTAAATACCTTTATAATTGATTATCAATGTGTAATTTGTCCCTTATAAATTCTTGTTAAGCTCTTAAAAGTAGCTAAGCTGAGTCTAAATATTTTTAAGTAGACACAAAAGGACTCACCAATAGGACACAGCCAAGACTAATTAAATAGTCAGTGATGCCACTACTAAAGGAGCCCAATTCAGATTTTAATAAACCTGAATTCATGTCTTTGTCTAACTGAGAACACTCATTATGTTGTTCACTCCTAAAACATACAATGTTTCCTAATGACGATGGCAAGCCGCTTGAGTAATCAGCATTGTATCAATTTTAAACATGTTTTACACCTTTATAAAGAGGTTGATATGCCATATAGCCAAAAGGTGTGTAGCAAATTTGCATTACGTATACCTCCTCGAACATGGTGTCATTTAAGATTTTATTTTTTTCTCTTAAATCTTAAGGTTTATTCTAAAATTGTAATTTCCTAATTTTCATGTTCGTCGCCCACATGCAAAGTGGTGGAACTAATTGCTCGGTCCAGATAGCTATCTGGTTGGACTATGAATTTGCATGCATAACCACTTCCTCTTTCGTCACTGAACATGTTTGAATTAAATACTAACTAATTTAACCAATATTGTTAATCCGATGGAACGTAAAATAACTGAATTTGAAAACTGTAGTAAATATATTACTAAGTTAAGGATTTTATTGCCATATGTTTACCAGAAAGAAAATGTATAGGTGAACTGAACTGATTGGGTACCGTAATATTGAACACGACCGCGTGACAGACCTACGAGGCGATGGCGAGACGAGCGCGCAGTGTAGACTTCTTGACCCGTTTTGACTCTTGCGGTCAGTGGTCTGCGGTCAGTGGAAAGAGGGCACAGACACTTCTGCCGCAAAAAAAAATGTATGGTGTTAGATATTTAGACTGGCCGATTGGTTCCACTAAGTTCCAGTTCTGAATATGGTAGAGAAACCATATAAGGCCTAAACATTTTTACTAGCGCATTTGACAACATAATTATTTTCACTAAAAGAAGTGGGACTGTTGATTAATACCATTACTACTTATCATATTTCCCTAGACTACGAGACTGCTTATTTGTGATCTTCACAAGGACGTTTACTCAAACAGCCAACATTCCTGCGTGAGAAATGGCCAGACCACTGCCACTTTACGTCCGTCATTCTGTCGCCATTCACAACTTCAGGTGATTGACAAAGTGTGCAAAACACAGATTAGCAACGACAGGTAGTGTTAACAGTTCCGTCAAATTTATAACTGGAAAATGTTAATATTTTCCAACTTCCCTTCGTTAGTTCGCGCACCTGCTTTTTGTATAGAAGGAGTCATAAATAAGTGTGAGGTGATTGACTTTAACATGATGTAATGATTTAAGATATTTTTTTATGCACTATGCAACACAATTTTTAACATTGTTTAAGTATTTTTTTCATTTTTTATTAACTTACCTGAAGGCATTTTCTACCTGTCCGTCAACGCAAAAATTTGCTAGCGGTGTTTTGTGTTTTTTCATAATAGTTCTAATTCTCGAATTCCTCGGTTATATCTATCCTGGTGGCCTGTGGGTTAGTCACAGATCAAGTATGGTCAAATCCTGGCTTTCATGTACTTCGTTTTTATCTTAGGGTGAGGTTTTATCTAGTGATGGATTGCGTTGTGACGAAGCCACTCGGCGACACGTAGTAAGCGCCAAAATGTATTGTATATCATTTTGACTTTTCACCTGTGTGTTCACTTCTAATTCCTCGAAATTTTTTGGCGCTTACTATAATATGTCACCGGGAGCCGCGCGTCGCTGAAGCTAGACCATTCTTAGAGATCTCACAGGAAAAAACGAGGGCTCAAAGGGAGACAAAACATGTATTCAATCTAACAAAAACAATGAGCTAAAGATTGTAAGAAAAATACCAAAAAATTAAGGAAGTTCTAAAAGTGTAGAATGCAACAAGCATGTTCATTATAATATCAATATTTCAGATTAATAATGCTAGTCCACAAATCAAAGGAAGCACTGCGTGCTCATGAATATATTACATTAATAAATGGCTTCAATACATTTAACACTCGGATGTATATTTACTTATACAAAGGATCATTAGTTACGCAGCGTTTAGACTTTGACAAACGCTTTCGAAATCAACTCTGACTTGCCTGAATTGAAAATATTTGATCAATTACTACTTCAAAGTTGAATATTTAACGACAAGTACATATTTATTTACGCATGACCATACACAATAATGAGATTTTAAAATTAACACAATATGTCAAAAAATGATGATTCGAAATCAAAATTATTTCAAATTTATTATAAAATGAATATGATTTACTTTCTTCTGCCTGTTCTTAACCAATTTAGAAATAATCTGGTCATCTTGATACTAATGCAAAACCTAAAGCTTTGCGGTTCGGTACAATGTTACAGCACTAAAAACTTCATATTATTATCATTGAAATAACTGCAACTCTTCCTAGTGTTTCACTGATACTACCACCAACTGTATTGTTTTCATGAAATCAGAAGAAATAGATAGTCCCTTGTACACATTAATCACTTTACTTTTCGGTTAGCGGTATGAACAATTCAGAAAATTTAGTATTCGAAAAAGGTGACACAGATTCTACCATCGATTGTTGTTTCGATAATTGTTCCAAAATAAAGACTTGAACTCGCCTAAAACATAGCCCAAACTTTACAAATTCGGCAGGTAAAAACCCTAAAAATTTCGCAATACTTACTCCACACGCAGTGAAGTCGCGAGTGACTGCTTTTCTGTCTAAAATTGCTTAAACAACACAATAGCATATTGATTGAATTCTTCATGGCGTATGAAGACAGTAACTCACGCAAGTAGGTATTTCGGCAGTATTTAGTACGATATAGTGTTTACTTAACCCTTAAATGCATAGTTCATCGGTATGCGTCACTCATAGTATTAGGCTTACAATTAGTTCCGTCTATAGACCAAAAAAATTTAAAAGATGGATGTTACTCGCAAAAGGAAAAGATGAACAAACAATACATTCAAACTAGCCATGATGCCATGATTCAGAATATGATGAACATTCATGTTTGTTCTATGTGTGGATTATTAAAGTATGTATTCACTATTTTTCAAGTATTTTTAACGAGTCTGACACCCATTGTAGAAACTTTGCTTTGTTTGGGGTTTTGGTGTACATCACCTTACAGATCTGAGATATTATTTTTTGTACGTACTACATTGAAATTAAAAGAAACTTCTCAATAACATTCCGGTTTTAGTGAATTAAAGGTGCTAATGCATCATTTATGTTCTTGGTAGTTTTTTTTTCTAATTGGAACAAAAAGGCCTAAGGACCTAGGTCAAGGACTAAAAATTTGTTAAAAAAAGCATTTGCCTGATACATTTGTTTTCTATTTTTACGAGTATTATATCTTAAAAGCATTCAGTTTACATCGAAGGGTTAAATCGAAGTGCTTAATAATATGTTTCAGAGATCACATTACACATTGTTTTACAAATTACATACAACGTGAGGCACACCCACATGCCGCTGCGCTCAGTAAGGTATTGCAATAATTTTGGCAATATATTCTGTCGGTACAATGGAACTGATTAACTAGAAAATCGATTGAATAAGCTTTGAACGTGTCTACAAAATAGTTTAAGCTCAACTCATATTGTAATCAATAGTTAATCAAAATTGAGACAGCATCACACAATTATTTATTGTTCTGAATCAAAGAAGATAACACCAGGAGATAGGGTTCAGCAGGAGCAACATTCATTGACAAAAATGTCTGGTAGGAGTGGATGGTTTGAAGAGTCTTTGTTCGCCGTATTTTTTCCATTCAATTTCGGATTTGTCTATATGTTCAACCTGAAACGTATGTAGACAAAGCATGGATAAGAAAGTAGACGGACCGGTGGTAGAATCACATTATTATTTAATGATTTTTGTAATGCATGCTCAATATAAAGCACTTATGTCAAGTCTTAACCCAAAAAGCAATTGTGCTTTTTATGAGCTTACATAAATAAAATATATTTTTACTTCATTTTTGACTAATTTCTCATGCTAACACAAGAAATATATGAACCTTTTGGTAACCAAATCTGTAATTATAATCTAGTACTCCTTAACCACAGTTTGACCAGCCAAAAGATATCATGATTCAATTATAGAGCTCAAGAACCTGTTCCACCCAAAGGCCGGTTCATTGACATCCGATGAGTCACGCCAGACTTGACATCTGTGCGCAGACGCAGGCGTCTACGACATCTAAGTAAATAAGCAGGCGTTTCTTTAGAATGCGAATGCAAAAATCTGTTATAATGTGCTTTATTGATTTCTTCTCATAAATGTCTAATCAAGAGAAAAAGTTATTCAAAGATGTTTTTCATTATAAAGGTGTTTTTTCCTCGAATCATATACGGGTTAGGTAGAATAGTAAATTTGATTTGTACTACAACTACAAAAACTTTCTTCATATCTTTAATAAGTAAGCTTTTTTGTGACACCAAGCTTTAGGTAATAGAAGAAACTTGACAGTAATGGAGTAGAGTGGAGCTAGAGAGATATAGTGGGTGTATGAACATTTCAGAAACCGTTTTACGGTCAAAAATACTAATGATAAACATTCAAAGGTGGAGGAATGTGCTCAAATATTGAACGAGCCCATCATAGTTTATCTCTTAGTCAACCTCTTAGGAGTTGACAAGATTATGTTAAATCAATGATTGACATTCATTTGTTAAACTGAGTCCAGTTATTGGAACGCCAACTCAAAATTTCAAAACTTTGATTTATGTTTTAATTTGACGCAAATGTTTGATTTTCTTTAATGAATGAACACTTAAATTATTTTTTATTTCCTTTCTTTCTCTTTATTTTTCTTTCCCTTCTTTTTCTTTGCTCAAAGATGACCATATTAAAAATTTGTTCATTGTTTTTACCTGCGGTTGTATTAAATTAATATAGTAATACGTGACAAACCTGTAATCTACCTGATACTATTTCGTGTTATCAAAGTTATTTAGTATCGGTTGTTTCCTAGAATCCAGAGCCTTTGAAGGATACCACTATCGTAATGTGTATAATGCATGCAGCGGCTAAGCATGCTTAAACCCTCCATTGTCATGCTAATCAAGCTATCTGCATTAATAAGTGCTATGCACTGTTTTATATCCGAAAGCACCCACTGAAACATGGTCTCTATTTGGCGTACCTTAATCATACACGATTTTCGAAATAAAATTTTCATCGAAGAGTATTTTTTATGAATCTATCGAAAATAATTAAACATAAGGAAAGTAGAATCATGATGTTTAAAATGGAAGTGCTAGTTTACACGAAACTTTCAAAAAGCTGTTCATAAGCTTGACTTATTTTTTGTTAAGAAGTAAACCTGTTGTATACATTTCTGAAACCTTATTAATTTATCATTTATTGACACCACACTGTAGTTATTGCGACAAAAATGTTAATCTGATTTATTTCTGCTCCAACACAAGAAAAAATAGAACTACGGGTTCTCCTTGACACAATTCGGTACGGAACTGCATGTATCAAGTCAACCCAATTGAGTACCAAATAGGGTTGCCAAAAATAGCAACCCTTCATTCAGGTTTGATTGAACCTAGTGAGGTTTTTGTGATGTGTCCAGGGACAAAAAACACAACGTTTTTTTGATTGTTAAAAGTGTGATTCTTGAATTCACACATCGGAATTCTAGCGGCCTTATCGCTAAAAACGATATATTTCAGATAACCTTTATTTATTCGTAGTACAACATTTAGGACAGTACAAGTACAGGTAAGTTTATCTCTAAAAAGAGATTTCAGCCTTCCTTCAGTTGGAGAAACGAGAGAAAACAAATGCGGTTGTGGAACTTAAGTTATAGGAAAACAAATAAAAACAAATCGATACTTGTAATTAAAATTTACATTATTTTGTCAACCGTGTCCACAAAACTTTTGTTGATACGTATTTCCAGGCACTATTTTTATGTATTTTTTTTACAAACAGCGTCAACCTCTAGGTTTGCCAAATTTGATAAAGTTTCAAAATATCCATAGAAATATTTTATTGATAAATTATAACTATGCTAACACATTCCATCTACATCAAGAAGAAGAAAGTAATTTCTTAGTTATTAATAGGTAGCCCTAGATATCGTAGATCATGACAGCTCAAAATATATTGTCTCTATTTCAATAACCACTTCATAAAGTAGAACACAAAGTACCGCGTAAAAGTTAAATTTATTTCAGATTTTATTATGAGTATAGTGGACCCATACTATTTAGGAGTTTATAAAGACCAATTCTTAACTTGAACCATTATATTGTGTGCGTAGGATTAATGTGGATGTGTGTTGTCTCCTTTAATACTAAACACATTTTAATTCAAGGGCCCATAAATAGGGACCCGGTCTTTCGAGTCTTACATAGGGCCAAAATCAACATGTTAAAGCCATTTAGTACCATTTCATCAACTTGTAATAAAATATGATGCGGAGCAAATCTACACAAACGCATCACAAAAGTGAGTTATCACTTTCACAGTATGTTTCTGTTTTGAGAGTTAGGAACTTTCATATTATAGGGTGCTTATTTGAATTGAAATGTATATTTCTAATTGGGATATAAAATGTATTAATACCTATTCTTCCATTCGTAAATGAAGTAAATTTTTAAGTTCTAGATAAATGGAAATAGTGCTGTGATAATATTTATATACATACCTATATGGTAATAACGTGTTAAAAAGGACATTTTCGAATTTTCGAATTACAGAAATAAAATGTTCTAAAGTTGCTTTTTGAGCCGTCTTATCCACATTATGTCCACGATCTAGTTTAGTATCGGGCAGCGCCCATTAGATATAGCACCACATGTATAGACCTGCGCGTACGATATAGGCGGGACCTACGTAGTACCTATAGGACACACAGCCTCTATAAAAGCGCTAGTATCTAGTAATTTGGCACACAACAAGCCCTAGCCCTTACAGTGAAGTACAGTGTTAGAATTAGAAACAATAGAAACATGTTTGTCAAGGTAAAGTGAGATTTGGTGTTTGGAGAAGTGATAACGATATTGGACAATAGGACTTAATAGACATTTTAGATTCTGAGGTTCTTTTAGAGATTCGGTGTGTACTGGCAGGTTCCCAAATCTTCTTAAAAATAATAAACTGTCAATTTACTGTCATTGTAATATATTCGGCATTATGCTTAGTGGAGGATTTTCAAAATTAACTTAACCGCCGTTACTATTAAGTAGAATATTGGAACTCGGCCATTTTTTTATTTGAGAGAAAAAGGAGAATTTAAACTTGAATGTAATTGCATTATCAATCATAATTATGATTAAAGGTAAACGTGTATCTTACAAACAAAACTTTTTCTGCTCGAATTCTACTCACATTCAAATGCGATACTTCCTTCCCTTTCGGTCTTTTTAAATCGAAGAAAGAAAAAAACAGAAAACGGACAGATTTTTAGGGGAATTTGTCTGTTTTGATTCCAGCCAGGCAGGTAGGGTCTCAGTTGCTAAGTTAATAAAGAAGTGGCCTGGTTAGGGACAGGCACAGGTTCGAATCCCACCCGCGCCCGGTACCTTGGTCAGTTTTTTCTTATATTTATATCTGTTAAAATAATGAAAGTTCATTCAGGTTAACTAGCAGGCCCTTATCGTAACATCTTACACCGAGATCACCTGACTACCAAACCAAGCAGAGCTCTGATTGTGTCTCTGATAATCATCCTTAAATGTTTAAAAATAGATAATTTCATGAATAAAAACAGCTAGCCACGCAACAAATACATACAATGTTTGTGAATTTTTGTCCTAAATGAGATCAAACCCACGATCTTTGACCGCTGTAGACAGGACCTTCACCCATTGCCACAGCAAGACAGGTTTTAAAAAAACTACAGAGACTCTATCTGAAAAATCACTTTTATCTATTTGCAATCCCTAACCCCTACAATCTTCTGCTTCCAGGTGGTTTTGGCCTGTGCGCTGGTGGCGTTAGCACGGGGTGGACTTATTGGAGCGCCCCATGGGGCCCTGTCGACGGCTAGTATTGTGCTAGGCTCCCATGGCTACGGGGCTCCGGCTTACGGCGCAGCTGCGTATGGTGCACCAGCGTTTGGGATTGGTAAGTCTGGCTCATTTTGTTTTGTTTTTAACTGAACCCAGTGACAATCTTTTTTTAATGTTGTTTGTTAGTTTCAAAAAATATAATAAAACATTAAGTTTGTGTCCTTGAAATATCGTTTATGTTGTAAGGCATTTGGCTTAGCTTGAAATTGTTATGTGATTTGCAGCAGCCAAGCCGAGCCAGCTACTTTTAATGTCATAAAAACCCTTCAGTGTATGTTTAAGTAATTGAATACATATTTAAGGACTCAAATCTGTATACTATCAAAAATCTTTCATAACACTAAATACAGCATTATATTTATACGTTGTACGGCACGTGGCTCACCAGTGACCCACAAGCAATAGATTTTCATTTGTACAAACAAACGATTGTAAAAGACTTCCTCCATTCAACATGTGTCAGATTGAAATATTATGGAACTTGATTAGTTATTATTGTAATGTTTCAGGCCACGGCGCAGTCGTCGCTCACGCCGCACCCTACTACCGCGCGCCCCTTGCCCACGCAGCCGCCCCTGTTGAGATTTATGTACGTAACCAACGGTTCATCAAACTAACAGTTTATTTGAGGAAATAATAAAAAACAAACACAAAAGTCGGCGTCTAGAAGTGTCCGCATGGACAGCAGTGATGAAAATCATGTTGAGAATGCAACGATGATAACTTTCTTAAGCTCTTCCTGCAGTAGCCGGAGTTCTCATTATTGATTTCCTAAATGGTCCAAAATAATAATGATTCCTCCAAAAATGCTTAAGGTCATTGACGCAGCACCAAACTTAAAAAAGTAATTCGTAGTTCCGTATTCTGAAACAACGTTTGTTTACTAAGTTTTCCCACCTAAAATGATGAACCAATTTACATCTATACGTAACACACCAAGTGACACCTTGGAGAAGAACAAAGCCAACCTTTTTCTTTTCTTTCTTTCTTTCCTTTGTTTTAAAAACGTGATAGTTTTACTTTCAAATAGGTACTTTCTATGTCAGATTAAATTCTAAGCGAGCGAAGCCGTATCCTAAAAAAAGAGTACCTAAATAATTTGCTAACGATTTGCAATAATTGTGCATCTCTGCTTTAGTTACATCCATCAACAAGTTGAACCTTATTGGCTTGTCACATCTCTACATACTTTGTATGCTTAAATCTTTGAAATTACTCAACGCATTTTAATGTGGTTTTTTTTAATAGAAAGAGTGATTTAAGAGGAAAGTTTATATGTATAATAACTTCCTATTGCATCCGTGTGAAGCGAGGGCGGGTCGCTAGTTTGATTATAAAACAGTATTCCACCCTGCCTCTGCTGACGATGGTTTTCTTGTAAAACAGGCCCACCCCCGCTACCAGTTCAACTACGGAGTTGCTGACGGCCACACCGGCGACCAGAAGAGCCAGTGGGAACAGCGCGATGGTGATGTGGTGAAGGGACAATACTCGCTGGTGGAACCTGACGGCACAGTGCGCACTGTCAACTACTCTGCTGATGACCATAACGGGTGAGTGACATATTCATATTCGGTTTTTTTTATGGACTAGCTGTCAGCCCACATTTTGACTTTCACAGCTTTACCAGACATGGGCTGGACGGATGGTTCTCAACCCAAAGGGGAAGATGAGCTTCGGCTTAGGTTGTTTCTGGAAGATTGGAGTTTGACAGAATTCAGTAGTCGATGAACGTTTGATTCTTCTAGTGTTAAAAAAAGCTTAGATTTCGTTTTAAGTGAGCTTATTTTGAAAGCTGGAACATTTGAATTAAATTAAATTAAAAATCATTTATTTCAGCCATGACCCATAAGTTGTAAGTAACAATGGAACCTTATTCTAAGTTAGTAAACCTAAATCTAAACACAAACAAAATAAATATATTAAAAGCGGATTTTCTGAGCAGCTGGTGTTAGGTGCACCAGTACCCAGTGCCGCAGAATGGAGCTGTCCTCCCTCACGGTCACGGTGTTCAGGATGCTGTTGGTGCTACCCCGCACCCGCCGCATCAGGGATGCGATGCGCTTACGCACTATCGCGTGGAAGCCGTCCACTCGCGCTTCGGCAAACATCCCCGAGGCGCTGCAGTAGCGCGGCAGCCTCAACAGCAATCTGAATGCGTTATTATACTGGACACGCAGAGCGTTGAAGGCTTTCTGTGTATACTTTGACCATAGGCTGCACGTGTAAAACGACTGATTTAAGCTTAAAAACATTTTGTCTGGAAGAGATAATTTTCTAGAAAAAAAACATTACATCGCTTTTTATTATTCTGAATTGACTACGCCCATAAACCCTTATGCTAATAGTTATAAAAACTGATGTTGATTATAATCGGCATTTTCAGTCAAATGGCATCCACAGCCAAACATTGGTATTTCTCATAAATTGTCAAAATGAGGTATAAAACGATTACAAACTATTTACAGATTCAACGCGGTTGTAAGCAGGCAAGGTCACGCAGCGCACCCCGCTGCTGCCCCAGTCATTGCCGCGCCCGCCTATGGACACGGTCACCTCCTCGGCTAAACCACCCTCAACTCAACCGATCACTATTTATTACATAATGTATTAAATACTTAGGCTAAGCTCGGACGGAATGCGACAACGAAAGGAACGCTACGTTTCATAAGGTGTATCAGGGACTACACGGCCCAAAGTTAGATTTTACTTCAATTTCATCTATCACAATCATCATCTTTTTATCGTAGAAGACTTTTGTATTATATTTTCTTGTAGTGTGTAAGTTTCACTCCGATTTGTGTACTTGAAAACATACATTTTATGAAACGTTAGACAAACGCCAACGGGGTGCTATGCAAAGACTTCGGTTTTTGTGACTGATACTATAAAATAATATAATAACAATTCATACAAATACTGAACTTTATTATTTTCGCCTTTTTACATCTCTCTTTTTAAACCTAAACAGAAAGTGATTAAATTTAAAAAAAAATATAACACGCAAAATGTTAAGGAACTCTTCACCTTTAATCGTGTAATTTTAATACTGATAAAATCACAAATTGCTATTGGATTTAGGTCAAAAGAATGAATTAAATATAAGTGTTAGTGATGACATTATAAAATCATGCTTGTCCTTCATAGCTACTTCTTATCACCACAATAACTTGACAAAATAGTTTTCGTAGGTTTCAATGCAGCTGGAAATATGAAGTTATGTAGTATTTACATTAATTTATAAGAAAAGTATTTCTTTTCTTTTGGACTACGCTTATATTGTAGAAAAGCTTGCCGTGGCACTAGCGCTAGATTAATAATTTAATTTTTCATTACTCATACTCTGAAAGTAGGTCATTACTGACCTGAGAAGCGGGCTGAAAGTAATACTTTTCATCCCTAGGGAGAATCACTTTCAACTGACAGCTGTCATATTATTTTTTAAAAAAACTATTTCGTTTTTCACTAAACTATTGAACCGTGTTCCAACTTTCTATACAGCCACGATGTAAAATTGAAATAACTTAAAGTTAAGTAATGATTAGAGAATATATATATTTTTAAATAACTTTATTATAATTAAGTTTCAACAATTTCTTTAAAATAACTTAGCTTTGAGTAAAATATTTACCATTTTTCCAATGATGGAAATAATAAATAATGGCTGAATAGCGGGCCGGCCACAGAAAAAAAAACAAACAAAATAGGCGGGAAAGCGGCAATTCCATCTTCATGAATTAATTAATGTTTTTATTTTTACTTTCCTCGTATTTGTAATGAAAAGCACAGTGTTTACCTCGGGTTAAAGACTTATTTAGTCCCTCGAACTATTGGCGCCCTCACTTCGTTCCGGGCGCCAAACCCCGTCTCGGGACTAAATAAGTTACTTTCACCCCTAGGATAACAATGTACTATTTCATTACTCATACTCTGAAAGTAGGTCATTACTGACCTGAGAAGCGGGCTGTAAGTAATACTTTTCATCCCTAGGGAGAATCACTTTCAACTGACAGCTGCCAAATTATTAAAAATAAAACTTAGTTTTTTTCTATTGAACCATGTTCCAACTTTCTATACAGCCATGATGTAAAATTGAAATAACTTAAAGTTAAGTATTGATTAGAGAATATATATTCTCTAAATAACTTTATTATAATTCAGTTTCAACAATTTCTTAAAATAACTTAGCTTTGAGCAAAATATTTACCATTTTTCCAATGATGAAAATAAAAAATAATGGCTGAATAGTGGGCCAACTATTCAGCCAGCCAGATGTCGCCACAGAAAAAAAAACAAACAAAATAGGCGGGATAGCGCCAAATCGATCTTCATCTTTTTCTTTAGCTAATTCATGTTTTTGTTTTTACTTTCCTTGTATTCGTAATGAAAAGCACAGTGTTTACCTCGGGTGAAAGACTTATTTAGTCCCTCGAACTATTGGCGCCCTCACTTCGTTCCGGGCGCCAAACCCCGTCTCGGGACTAAATAAGTTACTTTCACCCCTAGGATAACAATGTACTATTGTACTAGCGGCCGCCATAAGTTGTAGCTTATGTGCTATTCCATTCAGTAGTTTTTACGTGAAAGACCAACACGGGACATACACACACACAAACTTGCGCCTTTATAATATTAATAGGATGATAGTTAATTGCAGTAAGTAACTATATGGTCGTTGGATGATTATACTCGTAGGTCAAATCAACTCACCCTCGTGGTTTTCTATAGACCAGAAAAGTAACTTCGCGGTTGTAATTTGCATCCAGCTTTAGCAATATCTACCCCATCGGAGATTCGTTCCAGTTCAAGTCAACAGGTAATTATTAAAACTATCCTCACATAAAAGTGATTTCCGTTCCGTTTAGGTAGAATTTGGTACTAATTTCAATATAGCTTATGGCTCTTTCTGAGTCATGAGGACTCAAATCGAACGTGTATCAAATAATGATGCAAACGAATCACATCGTATTTAAAATAGACCGATGCTATCTACGCCTTCCGCTTCATCTAGAACAATCTCTTATGTAATTGGTAAGTATTTCTATGAATGAAACTAAGTTTCGTAGTATTACGACTTGAGCCGCTTATTTTGGATTAAAATTTGCATATTCATTAGGAACAACAACTTTGTATCCACGGTGGAGCTACTTTATACCTTATTGCTTAGCGAAAAACACGCATTTTGTGCAATTGACCTTAATGCTCCTTTTTATCAAGAATTAATCTTCAAAATAGACTCACAGAAGATCATCTTTCGACTAAGCTGAGCTCAATTTGAAGTCAAACCACAATTTATTAGTTCATTATGGAACCAGTTCTAGATAGCAATCGAAACCATGGCGATTGCCGGCTTTAGCCTATAGGTTTAGGTATGATCGATAAATATTTATGAAAAGTTTTTAAGCATTGATGATTCTGACGAATAAAAACAATTGAATAAGTATAAAAATAATTTATTATCAGTTACACATTTAACAACAATAAAAAATACTCAACGGCAGTCTTGATACTTATCGAATTAACTAGTTATGATGTTGATGATGACTCTTGATCTCTACGTGTTGCCCAGGCGCAGAATGTTTGACGACGGCGTTGAATCTGAAATATTTACAAAAGCGCTATAGTATTCATCATCATCATCATCAACCTCTCGAAGTCCACTGCTGGACATAGGCCTCCCCCATAGAGCGCCACAACGTGCGGCTTTGGGCCGTTAGCATCCAACGGCTTCCCGCAAACTGCACCAGGTCATCGGTCCACCGAGTGGGGGGCCTCCCCACGCTGCGTTTTCCAGTTCGTGGTCGCCACTCCAGAACCCTTCTTCCCCAACGGTCGTCGGTTCTGCGAGCGATGTGGCCTGCCCATTGCCACTTCAGCCTGGCTACCCGAGAAGCTATGTCGGTGACCTTAGTTCTTTCGCGGATAATATTGTATATGGCTATAGTATTGTTTGTTGCTATTACAATGGCAGACAATTTTGCTATAAAATAAGCTTAACTTTATCATTATCATTAAAATGAGTCAAATGTATTACCCGTTGTGTTTGTCAGAGGTGTATTCAACAGTCCTAATGGAACCATCAGCCTCGTGTAAGGAGTACACTCCCTTAACAACATCGCCATCCCTGTATTCGTGTTGGAACTTATTGTCTCCTGTGTGAGGATCCTCTACTTTGTACTCATACTGGTACTTAGGATACGCCTGAAAGTAAAAGTGGTATTAACATAACAAAACACTTCCGATGCTTAGGAAGACGTGATTGAAATAGATACAACTGATAAACGATGGAAAGTTTCCACAAATTGGGAATCCAATAGTTTTTGCATTTCAAAATTACTCACGTAATAGTCAACGGGTTCTTCGTGGGAATGGGCATGAGCTTGCTGCTGGTAGGCGGGCTGATGAGAATGAGATGGTTGACGGAGCTGCACAGACTCATGAGTGTACTGAACAGGTTGAGGTCTGTGAGCTGATGCATCATGGGAAGAATATACTGATTGCGCCTGGGAAGCAGGAGCAAAATATGCTTGGCTTTGGTGTTGGTGTGGAGATGCGTACTGCACAGTCTGGACTTGCTGGTTCTGTTGATGATGGCCTAACTCTTCACTGGACTGAGATTGAACGTATTCATAAACTGGTGCAGCGGCATGTTCTGCATGCGATTGATGCTCAGGCTGCTGATGCTCGATACTTTGGGATGAGTAGGCGTGGCCGTGCTCTTCAGGAGCAGCCCGGTACTGGACTTGCGCCTCCTGGTGGCCATGTGCGGGATGATGCTCGTATTCCTGTCTGTACTCCTGGGGCTGTTCATGTTGGATGTGGGATTTGAGAGTGTAAGCATGTTCTTCACAGCATGCTACCACCAACGCTGTAGAAAGTATTAAAATCTGTAACAATATCAAATTTTCTTAGAACTGTTGTATTTTTAAAACATGTTTCAAGATTGGTTTGAGTACGCACTTTAGCTAACATTTTGATCTCTCTCCTTTGACTTCCGCGATAGAACTGATGAATTAACATAGGTTATTACCTCAATATATACCAGAGACGTTACGAGAGAGTATTGAATCAATTTGTTACTGCTTGGGGCGTGTGTTTGTAACCGACGCGCGCGCAGCCCGTCTGACGTAATTTACGTAACCAATGTGAAGGTTGTCTATCTACTAAACTAATGCACTTCAAATCTGCAGTGATCTCGTTCTAATAAGATCAATATCACAAGACAAAGACTTTTCTAAATTTAATGGCACAAACAATTATGGAACAGATTAAAACCAGGTTCAAGTCCACTGTTACAAATTTCATGCAGTCAATAACTGTAGAACTATTCATATTTATTTCCTATTTAATGAAGTCAAAATATTTATGTATTTCAATTAAATAGTGATACATGCATTATTATGTTAATGAGTTGGAACAAACTATTATGGATCAATATGCTTCAAGATAGGCAAAATTAAAGCTGCATCTAATTCATAATGTGTTTAGGCCAATTAACGAGCCTATAAAAATGTCAAAAATGCACAATAGCAGTAGAAGCAAAAGCATTGTAAACTTGTTGTTTATCTCCAGCCTCATAATACATCAAAATAAAAAATTTCAATATCTGAAACAGAGTACACCATGATGCTCCTGCTGTTCATCAACCATCCTGCGCTCTGTTTTAACTTCCGCATAGTTTTTGAGATCTGCGTTGCATTCAATTTATAATTTAATTACTTGAAAGTTACGTACGACGACTTCTTTTTATTATTAAGTATAAGTGCGTTACCAAATCAGTATTTCAACAGGAAAAACTCACGCGTTAAACTTATTGTTTGTTAGTAGTTGCACAAATAACAATACCAGTTGCTGAATATTGACATTAACAAAATCGATGTCAAAGTATGGTTCATTTTTATCTATTAAGATTGACTCATACCTAATAATTATCATCATCAGCTACACGACGTTCACTGCTGAACATAGATTTCCATAGCCATCGGTTACAGGCGGCCTGCATCCACCGAAACCCTTTGATCTTTATTAGGTCATCCGTCCACCTTGCAGGACGCCCGCTCGTCCTACGCTGCGTTTGGCTTCAAAGTTATCTCCACTTGAGAACTTTTCGGTACCAAAGATCATCAGGTTATAAGTATCATTGGATTACCTGCTGTGTATTATATTAGACAAAAGACAACACTTGACGAAAAAGTGTCGTCCCTGTGGACGTAGAAAGTAGGAGCAATGTCAGTGTCGAACGCACTTTTTGCCTCACGAGCCGAATAAACTATTACGATAGTAACGCATTAACCGAAACCATGAACCACATTTTTTACTGTATTTGTTTTTTCATCTGCTTTATTGAACAAGTAAGTCACAAAAATACGTGCGCTCTTGATGTATATTTGCAGTAACATCTCTGGTTAAATACAATTTTATTGTTTTGTTATTTTATGTAAGTTTTTTTGTTTCAATCATTGTACAGTTAGTGGAGCAAAAAAAAAAGAGCTAATAGCTGCTAAAAGCCTGAAAATGATTCACTTTCGTTAACTTAAATATATTATATTAGTTCATGAGATTATACTGCGTAAGTATGCAGTGCAAAGACTTTCGATTCAATCACGGAAACGGATTTCCTTAGCTCATCTAAAATCGAGATTAGGCCAGTTAATGCGAACTTTAGCCAATACGCATTATGTAACCAATCAAAAACTGTGTTGGTATTATGTACAGTATCAATAAATCAAAAAAATACAGCTAAGTATTTAAAATTTAAATCTAATTCAAATGAACCTGTAAAATATTTTTTGGTGATAGTGAGTTATGGCTATCCTTGGCGTAAATATGCGGTCTGTCAAAGTATGTTTTGGACATGTATCCTCGTGGTCCACGACTAGACAAGAGTCTTTATAATTGACGTCAAGTTATCGGTATAATGAATGGGTTTAATAGATTTTGTCCTGTTCTCAGACTCAAAAAACATACAAATGAAATTTCATTAAAATCGGTTGATAGTGCTTACATCAGTAATTCAGACACAGCCTTAAACCATGGATTAATCACAATGCTTGTCTGAATAAAAAAAACTCCA
Organism: Udea ferrugalis; assembly: GCA_950022985.1. Lineage (NCBI taxonomy): Eukaryota > Metazoa > Arthropoda > Insecta > Lepidoptera > Crambidae > Udea > Udea ferrugalis. The sequence continues at coordinate 6,805,399 of OX465521.1, forward strand.
AAATATGATTTGTCAACTCAGATTTTTGAACCTTGTTTCGGTCCCAGTTCTATCCGGGTCTGCTATCCTGACGAGGTGTTGTTAAGTAATGTAACTGTGTTTTTAACAAAACAATTTTTTTTCCTATTACGTCACTATCAAGAACAAACTACTACTAGACCCACGTTCCTATGAGAGGTTACTAATTATCGAACCTCAAATTAGAGCTAGTGAATTGCCGCACTAAAAGAGAAACGGACATATTTCGCAACACTTACCTACCTCAAGACTAAATTCAAAGATGTAACTGCCCTGTCGGACGCTTTATAATGGTGTCGTTGATCTTCAATATATTTTTATGTTAAAAGCCTTGGCCGGTCTCTTATAACAAATTGCACGAAACTCAAAGAGGTGCTAATAGATAATGTAACTCCAAGCCGTTTTTTTGGGTTTCATGACGATGAAGTTTGATACTTCTTGATCTACAAGCAGATTATTCTGATTGTGATTTCAAGGAATTCATAAGAAGCATTATTTGATTAATTTGCCTCAAGTATCGTTACTGAAGAACCGCCCAAGAAAATTGAAAAGGGCAAATAAAATCATGGTATGAAAGCATGTCTGTGAAAAGGTAATTGAATAAAATGGTGAATTAAGTTTTAAGGATAATTTATTAACATCTTAAAAACTAGTGAACACATAGCTTATAGACGTAGTTAAATAGTTAGTGGTGGTATTCATGATGCTCAGGTTGGACGTGTTTCGTGGAGGTTTTGACATAGGCGTTGAATCTGTAAAAAGTTTATAAAATTACAAAAAGAAGCAATAAATCAACTTGGGTGAAAATGTGAATAAGGTTGAAGGTTTTTTCCAAAAAGAGTCCTTCAAATATTTTGTATACAAGTAATATTCTGGTTAACGCGAATGAACGGAAACGTTTCTTGCACTTGCTTTTGTTTACTGTTATTTTTGTCACGATCTTTTTAGACATTAACGGTCTCATTTAATATGAATTCCACCTAACAATGTTTGAATATTTGCACTAATCCCATATTGCTGTTCAAATCACGAACTGTTACAATTATCTAAGATCTCGATGCGTCACGTAGACGTTGAAGATTTAATATCTTCCTAACTTCACTTTCTACAATGGTAGCGGAATTTTATTCTACGCTAGTTTCTTACTAGAAAGTTGATTTGTATGTTGTTAAATCTCATGTTATTTCCACAACAATTACTTTAGTTATAACAACTTTAACACATACAAGTACGAGTTAATCAATAAAAATGGATACCAGCCAAAAGTTACGCTTAAAAATCATTCTTTCTTATCATTGTTTTCTTCACTATGCAGGAAAAGGTATGTGCAGAAACTGTTGTCAACTACATTCAATGAAAAAATCTAAGCACGTTCTTACCCAGCCTTCTTATCGGCGGTATATTCAACAGTACGGATGGAACCGTCAGCCTCGTGCAGGCTGTAGACGCCCTTCACGGAATCGCCGTCGCGGGTCTCATGCTGGTACTTGTTGTCACCGGTGTGAGGGTCCTCCACTTTGTACTCGTAAGCGTATTTGGGGTAAGCCTGAGTAACAAAAATGTGTCAATTAAAATGGAGTGAAGATAATTAAAATTACAAAATTAAATAATTGGGGCAAAATTACAAAAAGGTGAAATTATCTGAACCCCATTTAGGCTTTAACTAGACGGTTCTCTTCCAGTTACTACACAGATACACAAACATTTTTAACTTTCAGTTTAATTTATTTGCGTTACTGACCAGTAACCACAGTATAACAAAATGCATTGCTATCATTTCGCGTAACAGTTTTTGATTAATAACTAGCTCACCCGGCGAACTTTGTTCCGCCTTAAGGGCAATGAATAAAAAAAAGTAAAAAATAAGAAAAAAAAAGTAAAATAAATAAAAGTATCCTATGTCCTTCTCCTGGCTCTAAACTACCTCCATGCCAATTTTCAGCTAAATCGGTTCAGCCGTTCTTGAGTTATAAGTGGAGTAACTAACACGACTTTCTTTTATATATATAGAAGATAGTAATAGAGAAACAATTTGCCATAATTGATCTTCCTTAAGCCTCAATAAGTCAACTGTTATCTTGATGATGAAATGTACAAACTTACATAGTAATCTTCATGATGATCGTGATGAGATTCTTCCTTGTGAGAGGCCTCTACATGGTGAACCGGGATTTGCTGTACCACTGGTGCGGCATGAACCTCGTGTACGGGAGCAGAAGCATGATGGACGGGCACGAAGTAGTGAGGAACTTCATGGTGCTTCTCTTGAGTCTCATGACGGACGATGCTCTGAGAAGATACGGCATGGTGGACCTGCGGGGCGGCGTGGACCTGAATAGGGGCAGCGTGAACTTCGTGGACGGGAGCAGCGTGAATTTCGTGGACGGGAGCGGCAACCTGATATGAGTGGATGGGCACAGATTTGTAAGCGATGGTGTGGACGGGGGCCGCATGGTGGACTTCTACTTTCTTGGGCTCTTCATGTTTGATCACAGTCTTGTATTGGTGATGGTAGTCTTGATGGTAGTCCTGGCAATAAGCTGCCGCCAAGAAGGCAAGTACGCAGAATACCTGTAGATATAACTAATATTAATATATTGATAGGTGCTCGTTTTCCTTTCGGTACGATTTAAAGGATCTCATGTTGGAAAATATTGTGGTAACTACAAATTTAAAATAAATTTAAAATAACCTAGTATGCAGCTTATTGAATGTCATCCATCTATTGTCACAAATATTAAGTTGCATATAAAGTACTATTATGTATTACCCTGTTATTTACCTTTGCAAACATGGTGTTGCTGTCTTCACAACTTCAGGTTTGAGTCTGATGGTGAATGCATCAGGACCCTTTGATTTTATACTTACATCGCAAAAATTCAAAACTGGTTTGATACACTTTGAGAAGCTCACCTTGAATGCACTTTTTTCTTTCACTCTTGAGACTGAAATTTCAATCGTGTGTAATTTGAGCACCAGGTTAAATTGGATACCTTGCGTAACCCTTAATTTGACGACGTAATCATTCGTGCAGATCGTAAGGGCTATGGCAGTTGTGGTTTCCACTTCCTTTGACCTGTTGCTGATAATTCATTATGTGAACATTGTTCCTTTCTTTGTAAACAAAGGTGTACAAAATTCAATTTCTCACAAACTTGGTAAGTTTTTGAATTTGTAAACTGCTATAATTTGCATCGTGTAACAATTTTATATGTTTATCTGAGGATTGCTAAATCTTTATAACTTTTTTTTTCAAGTGTGATATTTGATAATCAACCTACATTTGAAAGATCCACAATCATATCTTTGTGCCACTAGTCCTGAAATGATCTGCTGCTCATTGTAAGACCGTGTTAATATTTAGTTCAAACTTATAAACTAAACATTATGTACATTTACCATATAAATATAGGAACAGTCGACGGTACATCAAACTAAACATTTTCGTTTCATATCTTGCTCTTTCTTGGTGACATTTCTTTGCAATAGAGGGAGGAGGAGCGGCCAAAGTTGAGTAGTCTGATGAGTCGGTGCCTGTTCATAAATGTTTACTAAATGAGTTTCTACTAAATATGTTTAAAAATTATGACCTACTAGAAAGGTATGTACAGTATGTTTATGCGTAACTAATACAATCAACTGCAATAGACACCTACTTCAGTCTCACTTTGCATCGAACGTAATTATAAACGCTATTACGATTGCATTATTACTAACAATATACTTTAAGTCTCAGATCCTTTCACCGTCACAATAGGCTACGGACTTGCTTCGTTGTATCCGTTGGGTCAGAGGCACGTATTTATGACCCGGAATCAGCTTAAGCTGATTTCTAACTAACATTTAAACATGTTACCTACGTAATTGACTGGACCGTTACATTGGCATAGTGAGTAGAGGTCCTGGCTATACCGCCGAACCCCGCCCAGCTATGCTGGCTGATGCCAAATGTCATCTCGATCGTGATCGAGACAAAACATCAACTTTACTCGTCTATTGACTTCACTTTGAATTGGTATTCTCCCTCATTAGTAGAGAAATAGTTTCAAAATGTTATTTGGCTTAATTATTTTTTTTAACTCCAACGATCAAATTCGCGTAGTTATTGAGTTTTAGAAAACGCCAAAATAAAATCTCACATCATATTCGTTCGATGTGCAAATGCAGATATTACTGTGATGAACATTCAAGTTTGTTCTATGAACTAAGTTATCTTTTAACCGAAAACCTACTGAAAGGATCGACATCAGACGTAGAAATGAGGTTCAGCAGAATCTTCTTTGCGGCTAGAATAAAGATACTCAGTACTTGAGTACAGCAGCGATCTTTGTGGCAGTTGATCGGCAAAGATCGCTGTTGTAAACAACACACGCCGGGTCAGAAATGGGATGGGTGACTATTCCGACCGATGTTTTTTTCGGGCATAAGCAGATGGTCAGTCGTTAAGCATAGTCAGAGGCCTTATGACGGCTTGATAACATCTGACATAATGGTTGCTCACTAACCTTACACCCCTAAAACAATATGCACTAAGCCCGCGTGTTGGATTATGGCTCGTTCCACCTCATAGTTGAGGTGAGGCCTGAAACCAGCAGTGGAACGTTTACAGGCCGTTTATGTACTTGAGTCTCCTCATCATTTCTTTAAAACAAAATCTTTTAAATCTTTTAAACAGAAGTCCAAGGAGTATAAACCGGCTTCTGTACTTGTCCACATTATTTTTTGCTTAAAATAGGTACCAAATTGTTATTATTTATTTATTTATTACAGAACAATGAGATTGGTACAAATGGAGGACTTAATGCCGAAAAAGGCATTCTCTACCAGTTAACCATGGAGTTAAACAGAAAAATATAGTAAGCGGTGCTTATCTGTAGAAAAAACACATACAAACTCTCAAACAAGTAGTCAAAGTTTTAATTAATCAGACAAAAACATGACCGGCCCTTCAACAAACGATGCCATTCACTCACACATCGTGGTTTTGGGTTAAATACCTTCCACCACCTAAGTACGGGCGGCCGCTTGTAGTTCAAGAAAATAGTAAACTTGACAAGACGTAGAGTTTATTTTAACTAAATCTGAAAATACTTTCTCACTAACAAGCAGGTGTCATAAATTCGGATAATACTTCCCTGTCTAGTCAGTGACTGATTGGGTAATTTTATTAATTTTCAGATTGAATAATCTTTACCTGAGGAATCACTCAATTGGGTAGAATTTATTATACGGTATGGTATGGTATACTAAATATATATAAAGAGGCTAGCAAATGAAGGACTTTGAGAGAAAGAAATATACATTGGGGCCTCCAACAAAAAAAACGTTTTTGTTCCTAAAAGGTAAGCAAAGCAAGGCGCCACTGCACTCGTATTGTTGCAGTTGCCTTTTTGGTAGAGGGAACAAAGGTGCTTGTGGATCACCTGATGGGAAGTGATCACCTCCAGCCCATAGACAACCGTCAAACTGCCGGTGTCCCGCTGCGTTGCTCGCCCTTTAGGAACAAATACGCTTTCTTCTTGAAGGCCCAATGTCGTTTCTCTTCGGAAATACCGCCGCTGGGAGACCGTCCCACATTTTTCATATTCCATTATTTTTATGTTTCCTTGGTAATCCTTTTCCATCTGATCCATCATGTCCGTGGTATCTAAAATATGATAAATAATCATACGCAACTTCCACTGTAGACGATCACAGTTGTATGATTCTAATAATGAAGTTAACAATATTTTTTACAAAATAGGTCAAGTAGATGATATTACCCCAAAAACAAAGAATTTATTAAACTGCGCGTGTGATGTTATAAATTACGATCGGAAACATCGATTAGGCACAATTGCTAACCTTAATTGGGGATTATTGCAGTTAATTATACGTCTAAATTTTATTATACTTATTGACGCAAGTGCAGTGGAATTTGAAAATCGATCTAGATTTTTGCAGAACAAGTTACTTTACTGCGTTAAATTACATTTACTGAGGGCCTCTTTCCACCATTCTAACTCTCCAGAGTGCTCAAAAATCAGTGCTCTCAAACCATTGATTTAAATAAAAAGAGGAAGATGCCTTACGTTCATACGTCGCGAATTCGAAAACTGGCACATGACATTGACGTATGAATTGCGTGCACGCAAACAAGTCGCTTTCATATTTGCTTGAAAACAGGTCCATTGGACCTGATTCCGTATATTCCTCTATTTGTTTATATCAATCTTCAAAACTTACAAATTAGAAAAGTCACTTTTAACACTTAAAGCTTCAACTCTTAAAATTTGGTATTGACTCACTAAGACAAATCACTAGAGCAAAATAAATAACGTGATGTTGTTTTGCAAGGCAAAAAAGTGAAGCTAAAGAGGTATGCTCAGTCAGTTTACAACGTGTAGACCTAAAATTACTGATAAGTCCTTTTGCTTTGTCGCAGTCGCCGGCACTTTTGATGCCTCCTCTCTTTTAAGACTGGATTGTTGCATTTCTGAAGGGGCGCAGAATTCCTGTTCTTTGTGACGGATGTTAATCGCTCATTCTCCAGTAAGCCTAGCACGAACCGCTAACTTTTTGGTAATCGAAAAGTAAACAATACTTTTTCTCCTAAAGTCACAGGAAAAAAAAATCTTTTACTTTTCGATTACCAAAACGGCCTACCGATCAAAACATAGGTGTCGCTGAATTTCATCTTATCGCTGACATCTTAACACTTGAAAACATTCAATGCAAATAATAAAAACCTGTTTTTTTTTAATACAATATAAATTTAAATGTGAGAAACAACAGAAGAAAGGATGAGCTCCAAACTTAACAATCACATGACGATGATGATGTAGCATAAAACTTTTAATTCACAATGAATAGAAAAAAAATTAGTTCTTATGAATTAGTTTCTAAAACCATTAACGAGGTTGCCGTAACTGTTTTATCAGTAGATTTGTTTTTTGTCCATTCATTTAGATTTGTGTCAATAGTTCTACACTGAACCTTGCATAATTGTCTGATAATAACAAACTGTGGCAATGTCACACCGCAAGCGTAGGTGTCCGAACTAGAATTTTACGAAATAATGCAATCTGCATGCTAAAACCGTGAACGATTTTTCACTGCACATTTTTTAGCGAAACCAATATTACCTTGACTACCCTTGTCGTTCATATATAAGACGGGGGTTACAGTTAGTAACTATCAGTTCACAGTTTGACTTAGTATCATTAGCAACAGTTTAGCAAAATGTTCTCTAAGGTATATTTTTAGTTTGATCAATAAAAACTGTCATAGGAAATCCGTGCATTAGAATAATGAATTGTTAAAAAATTGTTAATTTAAATATTCAAAGCGTCTTTAGAAGAAAAACATTTGAAAAGTGTGACATCATGGATAGCATATAAAACAATAGGATATGCAGTGATATGTGGGAATAAATGCCCTTTTTTTGAAGATTCACCTTCAATATTTTTTAGGTTTAAATAAATTTATAGATCATTTTCATGAATAACTGATAAATGTTAGTGATAACAATGAAGTTTAGTTAGCCAATAAAAAAACTCATAAGGACTAAAAATTTGTGTTACAAGGATCCTAAGTATATAGTATATCGTTTTCAGGTGGTTTGCATCTTCGCCCTTGCGTCGGCAGTGGCCGCGCAGTACGGCCACGGTCACGGCCACGCTTTCTCATCGCAGCACATCTCGCGGCACGACGGGCCCGCACACGTTGTGTCTGTGCACGGACACGGTGACGGACACGGACACGGTCATGAGGGACATCATGACTACTATGTTAGTTGAAGTGCTCTAGCTTTTCACTATTTTGAGTAGTTCCCAACTAAATTTGAACCTTGATGCCTCGGCATAAAGTCGAAAACCAATAATTTAATTATGTCATGCCCAATTAAGGTTCAAGGTAGGAGGGGCTCCTACGAAAGGCTTTGTTTTTAACGCCATGATGAGCTTCGCGTTTTTTTCTTCAAAATTAAGATGTTAGACCTCTGTCTTTAAGGTATTGATTAGTGGCAAAGATAAACATCATAGTATTGTACAAAAAAACTTAGGAACTTGTTTGTTTTTTGTATAAATTGCAGCCCATTAAGTATTTTTTTTTTAGCTGTACCTTTATCTTGCAAAAAAAAAATTGTTTGTTATATCTTTTCTTGCTTTCAGGCTTACCCAAAATACGAGTTTGAGTACAAAGTAGAAGACCCTCACACTGGTGACCACAAGACGCAACACGAGCATCGCGATGGAGACGTCGTGAAGGGTTTCTACTCCCTGCATCAACCTGATGGCTCCATCAGACACGTCGACTATCACGGCGACAAGCACACCGGGTGAGATAACTTTTACAATTTTGGTTTTGTAACTTTAATTTCTTCCCAATGTCCTGTTTTTATGCAAACTTATGGTCACACTAGTATGTTACTTGACCAAGTTTTGGTGACTTATGATTGTTTTGTATTTAGTTGTTCTGTGATTATTAAACAGAAATTTTTTTTTTGCAGTTTCCACGCTGATGTGAAGCACAGCACTCACCACATCGTCCCCCACCACCATCATCATTAAACTATGATGCTTTGTTGATTTTATGAGGCTTTCAATTGTTAGATGTGTGACTGAAACTGTATATTGATGTATGGCGTTCTTAATTTTGTACCAAATAAACTTTTCTATTGATTTTATGTTACCACGTTTCATTTCTATAATTAAGAACCTTTATTTTGAAGTTTTTAAATTGAGCTTGTAACTCTGTAAACAATCGAAATAAAACAATTCTGTTAACAATGTTCATTGAAAAAGCTGATACTAGAAAGAAAATGAAGAAAGAAAAACTGTTTATTGGCTGGCCAAAAAAAACTACTAAACCATTACAGTACTATGTAAGTATAGTTATTATCAAAAAAACGAACAAAAATACTTATTCCTTGTATCATTTGCAATAGTGATCACGGACATAGTCATTTTGACATCAACTCGTTTCCACTGACTTTTTTCTTAATGCAAGAAAGTGTCTCAGTCATTTGACCATGATTAAATAATTAAATAAGCCCGAGTAATAAAACTATTTGTAGTGTTCTCGTGTAACACTAACTGATGAACACTAACACTAGATCTAGGAATAATGTGGAAGTACTTTAATATCGGCTCGCTTGCTATGCACCACGTCTTCACTCCACGCCTGCCAGTGATAGACTGACTCGCTCTAGCGCTCACTCCCCGCTATGTCACGTGGCCCGCGCAGTGCTTAGCCGAGACGACAGATGTCAATGTCAATGTCATGTCAATAGTAGTTTAGTAGAATACTACATCCCTCCCTTGTTTTATTTTTATTTAACTTCTGTTATAGTTGTTTCAAATTGTTTTTAGTTTTATGAATATTATTATTCAGTTCGATGAAAACAATTTCTCCAACCTGTGTTTTATTTAAGTGTCTCATTCTTACATTGTAATCTAACTAACGAGTTTTTTACTTTTGTATGAATTTACATTATCATTTACGTTTGTTTCAAATCATCCAATTAAATTTGCTCTTTGGTTTATTTATACCTCTTCCTCCTCAACCTCACTTACATGTTATATTCTGTTAAACTAGCCTTAGCGTTATCAACCACTTGTCACTTGTCAATGCTACGCTACTTTCTCTTTTTTTTTTTTTTTTTTTTTAATCTCCACTAAATCCATTGTTTCGAGATCCTTGGATGTCATATCCTGCATCTTAGGTAGTTTATTAGTCATAGTTCCTGTTACAGTATAAATAGGGCTGTTCTGTGCGATTTTGTCGCTCCACTTCACCATTCTGTGGCGGTAAGTGAGGTACAGCACTGAAAATAGAGCATTATTTCCTGTTCTGCACAAACTGTTCTGTTCTGACTCTGTTCTTAGAAAAATTTAAATAAGTCGCACTTAGTATAGCATTTGTGTTCACTTCTAGCGTCCTTGTAAACCAACCACTACACACACTTGCACTCAATAACTAATTGTTCACTAGCAACTATTTTTATAATTAATTTAACTAAATTACCTACTCAAATTTTGCATGTTATTATTTTAAGTAGCATTATATGTTTCAGTAATTGGCTCATGTTCAAATACCTTGTTCTCTATGTACAAATATACTGTTGATACGCTGTTTAAATAAATAAAATAACCTTAGTTCTTCTCTGTGTTGTCCCATTTATCGCTGTACAGTGCCGCTTTAACTGCTTGTGTTTCCGAGTCCTGCGTGATTGCACTAGTTTTTCCTTCAAAGGTAGTGCAATGAGTCTAGTTTGTTCAACAATATGATGGCCGTATCTAATTATTATAACGCCGGTCGGGACTGTGATCGTCTGCATAGTCTTAACGTATTCGACTTCGAACTTATACGACAGCATTCTCAGCACTCTTCATTCAATAGAGGCGCAAGGCTTGGACTTGGGACCAAAAGTGATTTCCTAAGGGCCTATGGTCCCTTACTAGGTATCAGTTTTCCATATAAGAACATATTATTGAAAAATTCTGCTGCCCAGAACAAAGCTCGTGTTTAATTATCAAAACCGACTATGCGAAGTCCTTTGTCATCGATCTGATTAAGTGCAGCTCCTAAGGCACCCGGACTAGTAACAATTGATCCATTATGGCCAATAGATGATTTTCCCACTTGATGGCTAAATTAGCCCGTCTCATATCTATCGCACTAAGATCGCACACAAGCGAATCTCGCCGGTTTTTTTTTTTTTTTTTTTTACAAAGTCTCCTCTGAACCTTGGAAAAGCCTGATACTCCAAAGGCCTTACATTAACATCGATCTTTTGTAGCCTAATAATAATGCTGTTGCACGCCCTAGTAAGTCGCGAGGACCGCCTTTGGTGACGTAAAATTCAGAATTTTCGATCTGTTTTCACTTTCAAGTTGCTCTGAAAAAATCTTAGTAGTTTTAAGGTAAGGTATTCACTTCCATATGGCAGGAACTTTTTCTGAAGATTGGAATGTAGATGTGTAACAGTTGCATTATTCCAAATCATTCCAACACAGTTGGTTCTTTGCTGGGCAGTTTACAATTTTTACTATTTCATCCGCGATATCCCGCATCCTCTTTCCGTCCAACATTTTCCTTTCTCCAATCGAACAGCTACCGTGCTCGTTTCACCCTCACGTTCGGCACACTATTTGGGCAATAATCTGTTGTAGACACTAAACCTAATATTGGTTTTTTTTTTTTTTTTTGACGTCTTTAAAATCGTTTTAGTCAGGTGACATGTTCAGAAACTTGTGTCACACCAAAACCTCACGAGCGCGATCGCAGGTATAACGAGAGAGAGATGGACCGATCTCCCGTCTCATCTCGAGCGCTGCCAGTCATTCCGTGAAATGCCGTTATCACGTAAACATCTCGATCGTAAACCTACTTTACAAACAACTTTTTTTTTTTTTCCGCAATCTAATGCCAACCGTAGAGACTCCTTCTCGGTACGGTCCCCATTATACTTTAATGCAATTGAATGCAGAACATAACATTACGCAATTTAATGCATTTTAATCTTCTGCGCAATAATTGATTGCAATTTCTCGAATGCATGGGTTACCTTCCAACAATTTAATGTATGGATGGGTTACCTCATTGCAATTCAATGCCTCTAACCACCTCTTATACACAAGCCAACGCAATTGAATGCCTATCGCAATTTAATGCCTCTCGCAATTTAATGCCACTCGCGATTTAATGCCTCTCGCAATTTAATGCCACTCGCAATTGAATGCCTCTCGCAATTTAATGCCTCTCGCAATTTAATGCCACAGTTATCGCAATTTAATGCCACTGTCATCGCAATTTAATGCCACAGTTATCGCAATTTAATGCCACTGTCATCGCAATTTAATGCCACAGTTATCGCAATTTACTGCCACTGTCATCGCAATTTAATGCCACAGTTATCGCAATTTAATGCCACTGTCATCGCAATTTAATGCCACAGTTATCGCAATTTAATGCCACTGTCATCGCAATTTAATGCCACTGTAACCGCAATTGAATGCCACTGTAACCGCAGTTGAATGCCGTTGTAACCGCAATTCAATGCCGCTGTAACCGCAATTCAATGCCGCTGTAACCGCCATTCAATGCCACTGCAACAAAAATGTAATGCCACTATTATTGCAATTTAATGCTACCTGGTTTTGCAATTAAATGCCGCCATATTTATCACAATTAGCTTGTGCAATCTGTACTTGGATTTAACGTCACAAGGTTCGTACCGTCATTATATATATATTGCATATAGCAAAACACCCGGACGGAATGATCTAAATTATGACACAACTCAACAAAATACTGTTGTGTCAAACATAGTCACCTTTTATGTTTAGTTTTTTCCCAAAACTAAAGTTATTACAATCAAAACAAGGTAATGATCATACCTATCATTCCCTTTTTTGCGTCGGACAACCTTATTAAGGTTGACGCCATAAAATTAAGTTTTATACGAATAGTCCAATAAGTTATTTATTAAATACAAGAAAATCACTATTCATTTCAAAAAGAATAGAATTTGTACGCTTCAGAAAATAGCCTATGAAGTTAAAATTTAAATGAATTCAATAGAATAAGAACACCAGAACCAGTCCAGTTAGGATATAATAACAGCCGCTTAGATAAAATTATAGAATATATGTAGGCTGTTTACGAGTCAGACCCACGCGCAGCCTTTGAACGAGTAAAACTTTAGTTGAATATAGTTCCGAATCATTCGATGCATCACATTGTAATAGTTAGGTATACAAGTAACTATCTGAGAGATTCGTTTATAATACCGCAGGGTAGGTATATTAAATTCTTAAGTGAATTTACTGAATATTACAATGTATTCTCCTACTCCAATCAAGGTCTTTAGTTGTGCTTACATCATCAACATCCTGACTCAATACAATTATTTGTTTTCCCCAGCGAAAACCAGTGCTGCAATGGGAGTTGAACCCATGACCACCCTTTTCAATTTGCGCTCAAAAGACCGTTGCGACTCAAATATAATATTATAACCTGAATTAACATTTCACATAATATGCTTTACCTAGTTATGGTACAAAGTAGGTACCTGACGTTTGCTATAATCGTTGTTCAAATGCAAAAACATTATTTCTTGGTTTACAGCCTAAATCGTAGGAGATGTAATCAACCGGATCCTTAGGGAAGATTATTCGTCCCTTGGCTTCACCTTGAAGGTTTAGGGTTTTCTCCCTAATTTGTACAAAATAATCTTGGACATTTTGCCTAGCTCTCATCATTCAAATGATCACACTCGCAGTAACATTGAGCTCCACTAAACGTAAAAATACAATCTCACTTCGAAGTGAAGTGAGATACCACTGCAGAATATCTGCCCCATATAGTGTAGGTAACATAGCTAAAAGATACGCTGAGTTACGATACAATTAGTACCTACTATTCAAATCCTATCATTTATTAAGTGTAAAAATTAAACAACAATACTTACTCTGATCAGTTCTCTTAGAGCGTTCTCTCACCTCCTACCCTGAAGTGGTGGTGGTTAGTAAAGCTCTGCTATTTCAGAAGACAACACCCTTACTTCTGTAGAGAAGTACGCACCATGTAACAACATACTCGGAATAAACTATTCAACATATGTATTTCGACTAAACTACAACGATTCTTAATAATTTACTTATTATTTTATCTTCGATAGTTCATGTTTTTTTTTTTTTTTTAATTTTAATTTATTGTAAAATTACCAGCTGTCCCGACAGACGTGGCTCTGCTGTCAAACACACAGTGTTTGACCGGTAGAAACAGCCACCAAGAGAAAACCAAAATGTGTTCCACCATATCCATTTCTTAGCATTTCTTCGCCACCACAGTGCCGTCACGAATCTTGACGTTCTTCAGCCATATATCTCGTCGTGGTAACGATTACATAGAACATCTCGTGATTCTGGTGGTACAAGGGAAAATGCAAGGCACCAATCCACGTAGTAGACCGCTGATGAGGTGGACAGACCACTGTATACTTGTATATTATTGTTCATTTGGGTATTTCAAACATTATGTTTATTTTGTTTACCCGTAACAAGCTTAAGGTTAGTACTTACCTTTAGGTATTTTATTTCTTATTTATGTAGACAATTTCCAATCTTAAATGTTAATTGTGCACTTGCGAATCCATTCTATCATATTTCCTTCGCTTGTAGGCTGTCTGGAAGAGACTGCCTCCAGCGACAAGACCTAAATTGTACATTAATGTGGATATATTATATTACATACCAATATGTCAATTTAGTATGCAACGAAGCGTCTATCTATCTATCTATGATACATACATACCTGATACATAATGGTGACCTCAACCACTCTGGCAAGAGCTGTGTAGCCACTAAGAAGCATTTATTCATGTTCACTCACTTTTCCAACCTAACCTCCGCCAATATTTCAAAACAAAAATGAGCCAAGCCCTACATAGACCAATGAACAGCTATTGATTCTTTTATGTAAAGAGATAACGAATACCGATTATTGTTAAATCAATGCAACAATACCGTGTTGTTGCATAATCTCTACAATGCATACTAATAAACTAATAGGTTCTGCCTACATATTAATAAAACATTCATAAAACCACTGTGGTTTCTTATTCAATCTCGTATTTTTAAATAACCTAATACGAGTATGAGAATGGGACGTTTGTTAATATTTTTGCAATTTTAATCTCTTTATTTAAAGTACAAGCTAAGGTAGTCAATAAATATAACGGGGAGAAGTTGTTATTTACGCCTCAACCGAGCATTTGCACGAATTTGTTGTCTTTGTTCCCGTACCTTCAGGAATTGAAAGGATAGCTAATACAACGTGCATTTGACCTGTAACGTACACTTTGTGTGTACGTGTGGACTTCTGCATATGAATGTTAAGTTTAATAATTTATTCCACCTGACACTGGAATTTGTCTAGCAAGTATCACGCCCGCAATTGGTTTAAAATACAGTAGAAGTTGTATGTTTTATCATAGTTTTGTGTTTATCATTACAAGTCTTCTCCTCCTTGTTTTAAACTACAAAAATATATCATGCTTTTTACTTACAGATATCCTTTTTACCTCGTCGCCAAAATGTAGTGTTCTCGTGTAACACTAACTGATGAACACTAACACTAGATCTAGGAATAATGTGGAAGTACTTTAATATCGGCTCGCTTGCTATGCACCACGTCTTCACTCCACGCCTGCCAGTGATAGACTGACTCGCTCTAGCGCTCACTCCCCGCTATGTCACGTGGCCCGCGCAGTGCTTAGCCGAGACGACAGATGTCAATGTCAATGTCATGTCAATAGTAGTTTAGTAGAATACTACACTATTGAACTACTTTTTATAATTAAAAAAAGGCATTCTATTGTGATCTGTGCTATGGTAATTTCACACGCAATGCTCAGTTATTTCACGGTCAGGGCAAAGCTTTACTTTTTGCAATGAATGACGTGATACAATATTTTATTACTAATAGTGGCATTGAACTCATTTTCTTTGGTAATTTTTATCGTTATTTAATAATTATATATTTTAACAATTAAGTAATTTTTGTCAAATGCACTGATTTAACTATTAGCTTGGCTCGTTGGTGCAGGGAGTAGGGGTCCCATCTAGAGAGCAAAGGGTTGTAGGTTCGGTCACCACCTAGTACTTACAGGCATTTTCGTGACCGACAGTAGTTTAGGTTTTTTTCGGGGTTGAGGTCTTTTAATTATCATTTTTAAGTTTTTATTCAGTAAAGGAATATTCAACAGTCTGCTAGTTATTTTATTTAGAAGCCTAACAAACTACTTAAGGTAGGTAACGACAAAATTTAGTAGGTCTTGATATTTCACTAATAATTAATACTTACTTGATTTTAAAACACATGTCTATTAATAATGTTGTAATATAAATCACGTCACTGAAAATGTTATGCTTTGATCATCATGTGTCATCTGGTCTTTGTCATCTGGGCAAAGGCCTCCCCCTAGGATCTCCACAACGATCAGCCGGCACATTAATATAATAGCACAACCCCCTCTCTTCCCGTGGGTATCGTAAGAGCCGACTGAGGGAAAACTGCCACCAGGAGATGGGCATTGCAGCAGCGTCTCCACACAACAGCATGCCATACTGCGATCTCCAATCCGCCTGCCAAGTGCGGCTATTATGGCAAACCCAACTAACTTGACAAAAAAATCTCATCTTAGTTCATTCATAATCTATTACTTAATATTACACAATCAGCACGATGTTGCTGAAAAAAATTGGCAGTTTTCCTTCTGTGAATACGGTAAACACGCGTGCTGAAAAAGGAAAAAAAAAGGTTCTTTGCTGACTCAGGTTAAGAAAAGCAGCCGGTAAAGATTAAAAATATGTGCAATTCCTATGACCCATTTTCACTACAAAACACCACACAATAAATTATCCTTGGACATTATTCCACACAGCGCTATCTAGTCCCAAGTGGGCTAATTATAGTCCGTTATTATGGAAACTGGACAACGGATAAACATACTTAAATACGTTTTCTTTTGTAAATACATACTTAATATACATAGGAAACACCCAGACCAATACAAACAGACATGTTCATTCACACAAATGTTTGTACTGTGCGGGGATCGAACCCGCGACCCTTGGTGTAGTAGCCGACTTCTCAACAATTACACCAAGACGGTCGTCGACAATAGAACATATCTCTATTCTTTATGAAGATAGTAAGATCTCCATGCAAATAAGATAAGATATACTTCATTGCACAAAGAAAAAAAATAATGAAAAGTTTACAGAGATTCAGGTCGCACAATTTAGGCGGCTTTATTGTTAGAAGCGATTTCTTTCAGACAACTTCCGGGTAGAGGTACAAGGAAAGAAAAGTAGGTGTAGGTGGTGCAAGAACATAATTGAGAAATCCATCTCAAATTAGATGCCAATGTGTCAATGGTACAGAAATTGGATCACACGTCAAACGTAAACAGGAGCTGGGGGGTAATTTTAAGGACGACTGATCTGGTGTAATGATCGATACCCGCCCTGTGCAAACATTTGTATGCATAAACATGGTCTGTTTGTAATGGGCTGGGTGTTCCTTTTTCCCACCCTACCATTCATTTGCAGAATTATCCTTCTCCGGATCCGTTTGTGAAATAATATTGTTTGATGGAACACATTAAAAAAAAACATGTAAGCGGACTACGAGTATCAGATAATGCTATGGTACTGTTGCATCTGTGACAAACCACAGCTTGTATAATTAACTCCCATACTACATACTCATAATTTTCAGACCTGCTTTGTACACAACAAGGTTGTTTTTATGAATTTGTATTTTACAAATGACTGTGGCAGCCAGAATTAAGGACTGTATAGGGAACAGCGAAAAGAGTTTATAAAAGACTCGGGGACGTTTTACACATTTACACAAGACAAACTTTCCTGCAAGCCAAAAGCACTGTAAAACAAGCAGCTTGTATCATTGCAGTATCTTTAAATATCACTTACAAAGATCAAATTCTAGAATCAATACGTACCATATTATTTCGCAAACGGAATTGGGTTTCAGAAACTAAATAAATGGTTTGTTCTACAAAAAACAACATCTTCGATTTAATGGTAGGGTGAAAAGATACTAGTACTGAATATAGGCGTCATGAACTAAACGGATTATTGAGTAAGCATGATGCACATGAACTTTTCCCACGCCCACACTTTTCCCTTACTTTTGTTTAGCTGAGACCTCAGGAGATACTCGTATCTAGAGTTTTCTGGAAGCAGATAAATACCAAGACATGATTTATCGAAAATCATTCCTGTAAGATTAAAATGCGGTTCACAAGGACGAAGTAAAACAATAATTATTTTCTAGCTATTAAAAAACATGTAATTACACTACACTGCAAAACGTAGGCATGTAGACCAAAGTGCTTTTGCGAAATTTATTGCAACCACTGCATTCTAAGCTCTGTACATATTTATCGCCTATACTTTAAAGTGAAATCAATTTTTACCTTGGCTGCCCTTGTTGCCGATATAAAAGACGTAGAGTTTAGGCAGTATGTATCAGTTTACTTCTGTTCTTAGAAACATTAGCACAACAATAGACAAAATGATTTCTAAGGTAAAAATATTTTATTATTTTTTTTAAACTACAATATTGATGGAATACACTTTTCGTAGAAGCTGATTGAAGGGGTTGAACAGCTATAGTGAACCAAGGATTGCGTCACTGTGCTACTGTTTTCATTTGGCAGAGACAATATCAAAGTACTTACTTAGTTTGGTTACTCAGTGCTCTTCTAGCTCTTCAATGCTTTATGTAGGTCAACCTTCTCAAAGGACTATATAAAATGATAGGCTACGTGAGCCACATGCGAGCACATCAACGCCAAAACCGGAGTTGAAGACAGTCGCCGTGGCCGAAATCGGCCGGGATTACATCATCATCATCAAAATGAACATCGATTTAAAAGATATTTCACGCTGTCTTTAGCTGATGTCATTTTTTGTAACAAAAATGTTGGTGTAAACTTTACACATTCGATTACATTATAAGTATCCTGCTACCATTGTCTGCATCAAGCAATATCCTTTTATATGACCTTACCTGTACTTTTGTACACCTGTCTTTATCGTTTACGAATTAATTCTAAACTATTTTATTTTCTTCAGGTTGTCTGCTTCGTCGCCTTCGCTACCGTGGTGGCTGCCTATGGCCACGGGTATTCCTCCCAGTCCATCCACAGACATGATGGACCTGCCCATGTTGTGGCCGTCCACGGCCACGGGCATGGACACGGACACGGTGGCCATCACGATTACTATGTAAGTAGAAGCTGTTTTTGAAAACACATTATTGTTATACGGAGTTAAAACAGTGGCAAGAAAAAATAGTTTTATTGTGTAACACTTTTATTCAATTCAGAACTTACAATTTGGGCATTAGCCATAAAAAAAGTAAATAGGCGCATGTAAGGCTAGAGCGATATTCTGAACAAATAAATTAATAAAAAAACGTTCATCACAAAAATGGTCTCCCCATTTTTGTGTGTTGTACATATCTAAATTATCCTGAAATTAATAAGACGCGAATAAACCACTTTCAAACTAACTAAGCATTCGGTCTTTTCGAGTAAAGGTTTGTAGATTAACGTGTTGAGTAATATTATTTAATGAGTTGATTGCTGTAACCTATTTTTTGCCTCATTTTTTAATTGCGATTTCCTTCAATAAGCTATATTTACTCTATAATATTTAATGTTCACGTATAACAAAATCACGCACGCAAGCGTCTACGCAATGCTACGCGTAACCTCGCTACAGTAAAGAAATCAGTATGGTTTCTCTGCGTGACTTTATTTACGAGCTAAGCAGCCAATTTCCATCTGTCTTTTGAGTTCAATTATCTGTAACTAATGAGTATAAAACACATTATTTATTTGATAAAACATTAAATCCTCCGATCCTTTACCTGAAAGTTTGTCTGAAAGAGATCGCTTCCTAGCGATAAGATCGTCTAAATTGGACATTGGTATCTGTAATTTTTTTGAAATGTAAAGTTTTTGTATATTAAAATATATCTCTCAATCAAATTTGGATATTATTTTACTTTATTTTGGATTTGGAGAGGCGAGCTCGGTTGAAGGTGCATTAAAATAACCTACAATAATCACTAAATTTAATGCATTTGAAAACCAAGTGTTTTCATAATTATTTTACACTGTGAAGCCTTGAAGTCTTTATTTTGACTTTGTTACTTCCACAGGCTTACCCAAAATACGACTTCGAGTACAAAGTAGAGGACCCCCACACCGGCGACCACAAGACCCAGCATGAAAGCCGAGACGGAGACGTCGTCAAGGGTTACTATTCCCTGCATCAACCCGACGGCTCCATCAGACACGTCGACTACCATGGTGACAAACACACCGGGTAAGACAGCAAGATTTCACTTGTATTAGCTTATTTGGCTCTTGGACTGACTACTACACTAGTAATCCAGGCTTTTAGTAGGTGCGAAACAAAACAGAAGAAATAACCGCATTCATACAGCCCACTGCTGGGTACAGCTCTCACCTCAACTATGAGGTGGCGCTATACATTTACACTCGTTTTCTCAGTGCCAAAGTTTAGGGTTTGTCACCCATCCCATTTCTGACCCGGTGTGCGTTGCTTTACGGCGGCGATCAGAAGCACCTCACAAGATACAGAAACAAATATAGAAAATGTTGATAACCCGTTTATAACTGATGTAACAAGCACCCGATGGGACGCAGGATACTAAATCCGATTACCCTCTCCAAGTATATGCCTAGGCCAAGATCCATGCCCACGTTACTTTAAATATGAAGGTTGAGAGTCACCTGCGCTCATCCTACAGTCCGGTACAACTGTTAAAGCCATCAGAGCCTAAAGAACAGTAGTCAGCCAGAACATAACTAGTTATTTTTTAGGAAATGTTAGTAACAATAGAATTTGGCAGTAGGTACAATCGACAAGAATTCCATCTTTGAGACAACAACCTCAACAAATAAATTATTATGCTTCAAGGGTACTGGTTGAGTGAAGAATATAAAGTTCTTATTTTCTTTTGCAGATTCCACGCTGATGTGAAGTACAGCACTCACCACATCGTTCCTCAGCATCATCATCATTACTGAAGCTATGACCAAACGTATTTGTAAACTGTGATAAACAAACCTGATGTTACCTATCTTGTACCTTTCGATCTTATTCTGTTGACTATTTTATTATGTTTTATACTAAATAAAGACTCTTTTTTACTGGATTAATAATGACTTTAATTAAATATTAAAACGTCTAAAACTAATTGGTACGACAGGATTCAAACTTGTAGCCATGACAAGTCGGACGACCGCTCTGCCTCATACAAACAGTTCATACGAGTATCTTATGATAAAAACACGGCATTTTAAATGCTAAAAAACTTAGCCATGTTTAAGCATTTATCTAGGAAAGAAACATTTGAAGCAAACTAAACAGCTACACAAGGAATTATAACATATTAAAAAATGCAGACACAACTTTTTTTGAGTCCCTTTATTATTTATAATTTAGGAGCCATTTCAAATTTCAATCTCAAACAATAAGCCGACTAAATCGGTGAATTCGTCAAGTTTCTTAAATTTCACTGAAAATAATATACGAGTACGTTTATCCCGAATTCCTTCTGTTTTCGACGGGCGCTAAGAATCACCCCTGACAGAAATTTAGAAACGCTTAAGCCACAAGAAATGCTCTATGATATTTTCATTCAATGACATTAAATATACCTTTTTTTTTAAATAAAAATATTATATCAGAAACATCTTACGCTAAGGTTATCTGACCCCCAAATACTTATGCTGTTTTCTAAAGTTCCAACTGAATTAAATGATATAGAAATGAAGTTAAAACATTTATTCAAATACATTTCTTCACTAGAGACTGAAATTCCAGAAGAAAACATAGATGAAATAACACTAGCTAACGGTTAAAATGCAAGAGAAAGATTTGGTCTGTCTTACCCTCTTATTCATACAAACTTAAACGGCGCTTCAATAACACATTAACTTTTGTATCGCTTTGTCTCTTTCATTTGCGAGTAAGAGACAACAAGACACGTCAATTGCTTAAACTATGCTTTGGCGTTGCCTTCGTTTTTATGAATAAGGGGGTTAGTAGTGCACTCGGCTTATGTAAAACGCAGGTGCTTATCTCGCCTGCAACCTAGACCGAATGTTTTGAATTTCTATCTTCAATGGTTATTTTTCTTAAAATAATGAACGAGGTATACTATTGAAGAAAGAAATCAGTCCTCTGACTGATTTCTATGGTCAGTTAGTCAGTTTTAAGTGGCACCATCCACCAAAGTCCTGCGATTTCTATTAAATTAAACGCTTCGTTCGCATTCAAATGAGGCGAAAAGCCTCCCAGCAAAATGTAAAAATGTGTGGGTATGTTATATGTTATATGTGGGACACACTCTCCCCAGACGTTGGGTGAAAATACCTACTAAAACCCCGGGTTGGCCCCCTCCTGCGCGTGTTCAGGGTTCACCGAGAACTCCCCCTAGAGGGCACTCTACCAGTTGAACCCTGCCACGCTGTGCTGCATCCCGGCTCTGCTGGAGATGAGTTTTGCTTAACCTCCTACACCCGTCCAGTATTGAGTTTGAGTTGGGTGTTGGGACAAATCAGCAATACATAATATGAGGAAGAGGACACTATGCTCAATGATTCCCCAAATCTCTTTTACTGGTCTCTATTTTCAGTCAGAGCCTGCCAATCTTCAGAGTATTATACCACGTCATTGAACCATCGTTTTTTTGGCCTTCCTCTTTAGTAATATCTGTCTGTCTACCTCACAGACATCCAATCTATTAGTATAGTGCATCTATTTGACTGGGTGCATATTTAATATGTACGAACTCAAAATACCAGAACTCAAAATACTTTAACATTTAAAATACCTGAACCCATTACACCTTAGGTACAAAAGTACTTGGTATTTGCTTAACAACTTAAATCTATGTTATGTTATAATACTTGATAGATGCACTAGAAATTGTACTCGGCATGCCATCTTACAAACGCACGGCAAACGTGGGTCATACACAAGTGCCATACGTTTGCATAGTGCGCAGTGTCCCACTGGTGTAAATCTAGAGGGATTGACCAGGTTGAAGTCATCTAACCTCACTGTTTTTTTTTATGTGAATAGCAGCTATTAGCATGAGTTGCTTCTTTCACTGCATCGCCGGACAATGCATTTAGTGGACCGTTCTCAAAACTAAACATATGTAACACTATGAAGTCATATATTTTATGTTACTTGTGTAACGTGCCTATAAAGGTGTCCCCAGGGGTGGCCGAACCTAAACTTAGAGCGTTACTGAGGGATGGTAATCGGTCGTGAATACCACCATTACATGTAAGCAAGTAAAAGAGAGCTAAGTACGTTCATGAGAAACTAAGTTGTATCTAGTAGGTGCAACCTAGCACTAAACCAATACTGACACACTGTGACAGCCGAGTACCATCGCAGGTTTAAGTCCTGTCCGGTGACAACCAAAAGACTGACTGACCAGAGCAACGAAACCCCGCTATCTGTGTAGATAAGAGATTTTATTATAATACGTCGAAATCTCGTAAGTTATCTACAACTAATTTATTAAAATAAAAGCTAATCGTAAAATTTATGTTTTATGGCCACAATATTATGAGTCATAACACCGTATCAGAGTAGTTACTGATCAGAACACCCACATTCAAAAACAATTAATACTCAATTAGTTAAGCTATCGTTACACGGAAGCTCAACATTAATTTCAACACCAATAATTGGGCCTTTCTCTAGATACTTGTCGCACTACAAAGGCATATAAGCATATCGAGCAAACACCTTTACGAAATTGGTTTAATGTGCATATTAAGTACCCGTATAATTTTTTAACTGCCAATATTTTAGAAATATCCATATTACCACATTTTACTTTGCTGATATAAAAGTCGAAGATTTTTGCTAAAATGTATCAGTGCACCACTGAACTTAGAACAATATCTACTATTAAACCACCATGTTTTTCAAGGCAAGATAAAAATATAAAAACCTATTTTTCGCCAGTATTTTAGATTAGTGGTTAACGTAATCTACTCGAGAACTTTTTGCTCCAATGGTGCTATAAAATAATAACTGATCCGTTTGACCTCTTAATTGAAATAAGATGGATAAACCATAATAACTAAAACACCTATTATCATACAAATCCCCACGGAAAAATCTCTATATTGCTATCAACGTAGAGTCTTCTTTGAGTATTTTACTATTTTATTTCTATTTTGTCAGACACGGCCACTTCATAAATGAACTTTCTGTATTTTAATTGTAATTTTAAGGTTTTAATCGTTCACAAGAAGCTCAAAGCACATAAATAATAATAAAAACCTTTACATTCAATAATGTAGACATTTCTTGTCAATAAAAAATGATAAAATTATATGCTTGTCCTCAATAAAACATTTTTTCTATCTATGCAGGTTTTATGCATTGCGCTGGTAGTAGCAGCGGTAGCAGCACAACATGATCACGGCCACCACAGTCATGGTTATTCGTCACAGCACATTTCAAGACACGATGGTCATCCGGAGCTGGTCACCGTTCATAAACATGGCGAACACGGACACGGACATGAGGAGCACCATTACGACTATTATGTAAGAAATTATTGTGTAGTAAAATAAATAGATATTACTAAAGATCTGAAACCTTTTTCTGGTTTTCGGATCTTTAGTTAGTAAAGATACTGCATGAAAAATGCTAAAAAACAATAATAAAAACATAAATAGATATTATTTATTGTACAAACACATTACGTTTCAAGCAAATTACAAAGAACAATGTACAATTTAGGCGGTCTTATCGCTAGAGAGCGATCTCTTCTAGACAACCTTCAGGTAGAGGATCGTAAGTGAATAAAAAAAAACAAATGCCCTTAAGTGATCTTAATGACGACGCTTACTTTCATAAGAAGTTATGAGTAACCCAATCTGCTACAAATAGGACCATGCTCAAATTTGCTACGTGACTGCTGGCCCATGGTTTCAAAGGAATGGAGAATAGTGTTAATTTTTTTTTCTTAAGGATGAAAAATAGTGAGCATTAGAGGCAGATCCAAAACGTTGTCTTCTCGGTGCTTAATTTTTTTAACTATTCAAGAAATACTTTTTTACCAGGCGCATCCTAAGTACGAGTTTGAGTACAAAGTGAAGGACGAGCACACCGGCGACCACAAGTCCCAGCACGAGCACCGCGACGGCGCGACTCCGTGAAGGGCTACTACTCCCTGCATGAGCCCGACGGTTCTGAAAGACACGTCGACTACCACAGCGACAAACACAGCGGGTAAGACCTCTTTGACGAAAAAGTGACATCGTGTCTATTATAAACCCGTAACACAAGCACACTGTTAATTCGGCCCCGTATCACATGCGGACTGAGGCAGAGAACTGGCATTAAAATTACAAACTTATCTTATTTTACTGTAAACACACTAGCGTCAAGCTTAGTGAACGCACTTTAAAACGCATACCTGCGTTTGCATTGCTTGCTTTTGTGTGGCCTTACATACCTCTTCAACATGCTCACATAAATCATTATGTTGCAGTTACTACCCCAAAGTTTTTCAGACAGTCAAATATTTGTTCTCAGCTCAAACGAGAACATAATTACAATTAATTACCACCTTTTGTATTCTACATTGAAATGTGATGGCACATGTTTAATAATTATTTTAATTTTCAGATTCCATGCCACCGTGAAGCACAGCACCCACCACATCGTGCCGGAGAAACATGAACATTATCATCATTGAAATTGTTATTTGTGATTGTTTTGCTTGCAATATTTAATAAATAAATGTTATGTAAATTGATACCATTTCTATTGTTTTTTTACTACGTGTTGTTAACGTTAGTTTGAACGAAACCAGATGTCAAAATTGCCTCTTTTGGCATGCTGGTCTCAATGCAAAGGGCATCAGTCTTGAGTCCTGGACTAGAAGGGTTTTTGTCGATGGGTTGGGTCCAGGTGTTTATGATACCTTGTTTTTTGGATACATTTTTAGCATAAACCTTTACAAAACCATTGCAAAATCATTGCAAAGTCTGCAGAATGAGGTATCCCTATTCAAGGCCGATGTAAACGGTTTTGAATAAATAAATAAAATTAGAATTTAGGCCCAGAAAAATTAATATGATGTTTTTAATTTACATACACATAAAATACGAAAGCTTTTTAGCATTACGCTATGACTAATAGGGACTCCTATTAGTCATAACACTTGATATTAGCCTACGTGGACGGAGTCACAGGTAATGTATAAAGAAATAATCTTCTACAGCATACACCAACAGCATACACTGACATCATACTCGTGTTATCACCTGTGTAAGAAACTAATAGATATATCTGCTACTATATTTCTACTTTAGTAGACACTTATTGGATAACATGACAATACAAGTACACATAAATGTTACGATATAATGATAAGATATGATTATGAATGATAAGATAGATGAATGTTTCGGGTATATCCACGACCTCTGGTATTGTGGCCAACTTTTTGACCAAAACACCGAATTCATCTTCAAAATCTAATACACAAAAGCAAAAAGGATGCCATAGTGTTCCTGTTTTTTTTGGAAATCATTTGAATAGCTACTCATCTGATTCCCCTACGTGATGACTATCACACTAACGTATTCGAACGGTTCGTATTGGATATGTCAAACGACATATCCAATATGATCTTGGTAGCATAATTGGTAGTGCAGTCGCCCGGCTTGCGAAAGATGCGGGTTCAAGTCCTGCCTGATGCCAACATGACCAAAATGTCTTTTTCTGGTTTTCAGATCTTTAGTAAGTAAAGATACTGCATGAAAAATGCTAAAAACAATAATAAAAACATTGAAAAATATTTATTTAAATCGGGTCAACCTAGACGATAAAGTAAAATAATAACTATAAGAATTGAGTAATTATTTACAACGACATGTTTAACCATAAAATATTTAATAAAGCACCACACTGCGCATAAAGCACTGCCCTTTTCGAATGCGATGGTGAACCGTGAAGAGAGGAAAAATGATAGGGAGGCCTTTGCTCAGCAGTGGAACAATTTGCACAAATAATAGAAAAAACTCTACAATAATAAAAAATCGTCCGTGTTCAGACTAAAAGATTCAAATTGGAAGCTAAATAAGGAACGGAAACGGAAGAAAAGTCCAATCATTAATAGAATTCTCTATTGATTGTTAAAAATAATTTTGAAAGCTTTGCCAAGTTCAGAGTTAACCATGTCTCAAGAATAGCAGACCTTTCTCTAGATATTTCTCAAAGATCTGAAACCATACCAAGCAGACACCTTTCAAAATTGTTGCAATATCCATATTAATTACTCGTTCAATTGTCTCAACTACCCATATTTTAGACAGAAATTAATATTGACAGTATTGAAATCTTTTAATTTGCTGATATAAAAGACTGAACTTATTCCCAAATTGTATCAGTTAACAACTGAATTTAGTAACAATAACAGCAAAAAATGTTTTTCCAAGTGAGTTAAAACTTACTACTTTTACTTATTCACTACTTTAAATCTGATAGCCAATTCACTGTTGAATAACAGGCGTAGATTCACGCACCACCTCATAGTTGAGATGAGGACTGTTCCCAGCAGCTGGACGCATTTAGCTTGTTTATATTATAGTGCTATTGAAGCTTTTTTGAAGCTTTTATTTTAGCATATTTGTACCCGTAGTCAACCAGGATTTGAAGTGAAGATAGAATGTTTAAGAAGACTTACTTCTAACTCTTGATTATACAGGCTTTATGCTTCGCGACTGTTGTGGCGATGGTGGCTGCCGGTCTTGGGGATTATGCCACTGACCATCACGAACACCACGAACACAGCCATGGTCACAGCTACGGCCATTCTTCTCAGCACATCTCCAGGCACGATGGGAAAGCAGAGAAGGTCACTGTCCACGGCCACGACGAACATGGACACAAGGAGCACCATTATGACTACTACGTAAGTCCATTATTTATTGATTTATATTGATAATTTTACGTGAGTCAATATTATAAATTATTTATTTATTTTTTATTGTAAAATTACAAAAAAAAGTACAATTGGCGGACTTAACGTCTCGAAGCATTATCTACCAATCAACCACAAGGTAGACTTTACGGTACGGTACAAGTTATTATGCTAAAGAATATAGCCTGATAACTTGTAACGTAGGTACATTTTGTGGATGAAGTCAGAACATTGTTTTTTTTTTTAAAAACTTATGTAGTTATCCTTATTAAAAAAAAAGGTTTCAAATATTACGGTACGGTACATCAAAACTTGTTGGAATCAATTCGATAAACTCTTTGTAATTTCAAGACTCCAATCGGTGTAATTAGACGACACGCTCTGATTTCATTTTCCCAAAGCATATAGATCAGTAAAGTCATATTCATATTTACTTTATTTCTTTATTTATTTTTTACTTTATTTCAA
Source organism: Udea ferrugalis (assembly GCA_950022985.1). Classification (NCBI taxonomy): domain Eukaryota; kingdom Metazoa; phylum Arthropoda; class Insecta; order Lepidoptera; family Crambidae; genus Udea; species Udea ferrugalis. The sequence goes on from OX465521.1 coordinate 6,833,467, forward strand.
AGGCCCACCCCAAGTACGAGTTCGAGTACAAAGTGGAGGACCATCACACCGGCGACCACAAGTCCCAGCACGAGCACCGCGACGGCGACTCCGTGAAGGGCTACTACTCCCTGCATGAGCCCGACGGTTCGGTCAGGCACGTTGACTACCACAGCGACAAGAAAACTGGGTAAGATTTAGTGTTATGCACCTAGCATCCTAAAGTCATTTCAATTTATACGTTTCGTCTGATCCCCCTGGTGGATCTTCATTATTTTAAATTATTCCTTACTAATAATCAAGAGAAGTGTACCACAATGAAAGGGATCAGATGACCGAAAGAAATCTCTACACTATGTCATTTTATTACTTTTTATTATTCAGACAATAATTCAATATGTATCGTTTATTACAAAACATTTTAACTTCTACTTGTCGTTTAAAGAAAAAAGTCACCAGGAGATGGCGCACGATTGGAAAAACCTGTTGTTACGGTTCAGTTTTGATCAAAAAGTATATTTGTATCGTTAAATAATGATTGTTTTTTTGAATATTTCAGTTTCCACGCCACCGTGAAGCACAGCACCCACCATCTTATCCCGAAGAAACACGAACATCATCACCACTGATAATAATTATGTGATTTCCACCTTTGTTACCGTTTTTGTTTATGTGTTTTTAATTAAGTAATAAAAAGAAAAAAAAGAAACAATAGTTTTGATTTGAACCTTAATTAAATATGCACAAGAGATGAAGTATGCGTTGATAAACATGAGTGGAATCTACCAATAGAAAGACGTCGATACTCTAAATCAGGTAATAACATAAACTGCCTTTATGCGTCTGGCTGCTGGGCACAGGCCTCACTTCAACTATGAGATGAAGCTAGCCATATTTCATGACGGGGGCTTAGTGCGGATCATTGGAGGGATGCAAGGTTAGTGAGCAACCTTAATGTCAGTTGTTGTAAAGCCACTCTAAGGCCTCCGATTAGGCTCAACGACTGAAATTTCTAGCGACGTCAGCCGGGATCAACTGCTTGACTTGTCTGCCGAAGCACAGAGACGCGCAAAAGTATGTTCAATCGGGGTGGTCACCCATCCCTTTTCCGACCCGGCATGTGTTGCTTCACAACAGCGGTCATTGCCGATCTACTGACAAGACTGCGCCACGGGCACCTCGGGCAAATTAGGTTATGTTTGATGTAATTTCTGAAGTTATGGACTGGATATGCAAAAAAAAGGTAAACTCATTTTTGTGTTTACACTGCAACTGTCATTACTACTATTTACTTTATAGATAGATAGATAGATATTCTTTATGTAAAACATTACATTAGTCATCACCTATGTAGAAAAATAAATTTAAACAAACTTTATCCATTATAATAATGATATGCCACAAAATGCGTTGCGTCGTCCCACGAAACGCTCAAGAGAGATGCTACAAGTTACCGCCATCCTTCAAGACCTACGAAATAAGTGAATTTAGATCATATTAGTTCGGCCTACAGAGTAACACATACGTACAATGTTTCGTAACTAACATTCTTTTAACACAATACAAACATGTAATAGCACCGTGCACCAGATTATAATCGATAGCTGGACGTAGACCTTTCCTATGATACGACACAAGATACTCTCCTAATATCGCCATCCAGTTTTTACAAGCTTAATTCCATTTAAGAACCTATTTTTGCTACCTATCTATATAGTCTATTACTATGTATCTGTATAGCCTATTTCACCGCTCATCTGTTCTGCGACAGACGCTGGATGCGGCCATTTCAGTTTCTCTTCTGAATTCAGGCAAAAGAACAAAGCAATACTTGCTACCGAATATTTTGAATATTTTACCTAAGCCTTTTGTTGAAACCTACATGTTCACTGTTCAGTAATAAGAACACAGTAGTTTTTATATTTAAATTTTATCTTTTTTGACACACTCTGTGTTTATCTGTCAATCTTCTACTTTCTTGTAACACAACAATACAGTCGTCTTAATTCCACATATTATGTTATTTTATTGCTATTACCTAGTAATAGAAGGTTATGGGACCTTAGTCTGATGACATAAAAGTGTTTTACGTGATTAATTATGGAAGTCAACGGGATACTTCGTGAACAGCCGGCCACAACCAGCGGCTTGACAGCCCCCAGCGGCTCGTCAGCAATCGTCGTCGCCAGTGGTACGCCGAGCTTCGCCAAGCTACAAGGCAGTAGCAACTACGCTACCTGGAGCTTCGCCATGAAGATGTTCCTCATTGACAGTGACTTATGGGACTGCGTCACTCGCCCTGCTCAAGAGGTAACGGACTTTGTACGCAGAGATGCCAAAGCAAGATCAAAAATTTGCTTAAATATATGTGAGCATCTATACCCCATAGTGATGTCTACGGAAACAGCAGCAGCAACCTGGACGAGACTTCGAGAAGCCTATGCTGACAGCGGCCTATCTAGACGTCTGCAGCTAATGAAGAAGCTTCTTAGTGCCAAACAAGAACTGTACATGAACATAGAGAACTACGTGAATGATATTCGTCGTGTGCACCAAGAGCTGATTGCCATTCAAGCTGGCCTAGATGATGAACTGGTGGCTATTATTATGCTGACAGGACTCAGTGAAAGCTACGGTCCTATGGTGATGGCATTTGAACATTCTGGCGCACCTATGACCACAGATACCGTCGCATCTATGCTTCTGAAGGAAGGTCATCGTGATTTTCCCTCATCCCAAGCATTGGCATCGAATGTAAATAGTGTGCGTGTGCCCGTGCGTGTTTCTTGTATTTTTTGTAAAAAAACAGGTCATGTAGTGTCTCAGTGTAGGAAACGGCAAAACAAACACAAAAAGTGTACACCCTCATCATCTCATTCATCACATAACTCAAATTACACATCTGAGGTTACACTTTCATCTTGTTTCAATGCTTATCCTACAGGTTCATCTTCCTCAACTACCGAATGGTTTATCGACTCTGGAGCTACAGCTCATATGTCAAACAAGAGGGATTGGTTTCTGAACCTCAAACCGGAGACCAAACCGATAACTGTGGCCAATGGTAATCAGATTACATCTGAAGGAAGAGGTACTGTGTCATTACAAGTCTCTAATAGGGTTAAGCAAATTTCCGACGTCTTATACGTTCCTGAGTTAGCTACTAATTTATTATCAGTGCGTAACTTAGTGCAAAAGGGATTTGTTGTAATTTTTTCACCAAAAGGCGCATCAATTCTTGAAAAAGAAGATTGCAAAGTGTCAGGAAATGTCGTAGCGACAGCGTCAAATTGTAAAGGCATGTACAGATTAGATTTGTCAGAGACACAAGCCTGTCTGACACAAAACAGCAATGAGTCTGCCATACTGTGGCATAGACGTTTAGGTCATCTACATGCCAAGGCCTTAAATATTTTAAAAATTAGAGCACTAGGTTTAAGTTTTTCGTCCAATAGTTTGGATATACCTTGTGTTCCATGCTTGCAAGGTAAAATGGCTAAAAAAACATTTAAAACCTCTACAAGTAGGTCTAAAGCGAAACTAGAATTAATACATTCTGATCTCTGCGGGCCAATGAGCACGCATTCATGGGGTGGCGCTTTATATTTACTTACATTTACAGATGACTTCACGCGTAAGACTTTTGGCTATATGCTAAAGTCGAAAAGCGAGGTTTTCAAAAAGTTCGTAGAGTTCAAAAGTCTTGTTGAGAACCAAACTGGCTTAAAAATTAAAACTTTTCGCTCCGACAATGGCACAGAGTTTGTAAATAAGTTTATGACTCAATTTCTTAAAGAAAATGGCATTATGCACCAAACTACAGTGCCGTACACACCACAGCAGAGTGGTGTATCTGAGCGAGTCAATCGCACAGTAATCGAAAAAGCAAGGTGTATGTTGCAAGACTCTGGACTACCCAGAGCATATTGGGGTGAAGCGGTCTCCACCGCTATTTATCTCAAAAACGTCTCTCCTACTCAGGCACTAAATAATAGAATTCCTGAAGAACTTTGGTTTGGTAAGGCAGTAAACCTATCTCACTTAAGAGTTTTTGGATGTGAAGCTCATGTCCTTATTCCGAAGGAAAAAAGGAAGAAGCTTGAATCCAAGACCAAATCCTGCATTTTCGTGGGTTATTCAACAGGAGGTACATTGGAAGGCCGCTAAGCGTGTCCTTCGCTACCTTAAAGCTACCAAGGATATAAAGTTGACCTTTAACAATCAGTCAGAAATGATCGGTTACTCTGATGCAGACTACGGAAGTAACATAATAGACAGACGTTCTTATACAGGATTTGTGTTCAAGATGTGTGGATCTTCAGTCTCGTGGGAATCGCGCAAGCAACGTACTGTAGCGCAATCCACTACTGAGGCAGAATATATGGCCGTGAGCGAAGCCAGCAAAGAAGCCATATATTTTCAATCACTCATCAAAGAAATATTCACCACATCTCCACCAATCACGATCATGTGTGACAATCAAAGTGCCATCAAACTCACGCAAAACAACAGTTTCCATGCTCGCACTAAACACATCGACATTCGCCATCACTTCATTCGCGATTCCATTGTACAGAAGCGGGTTCATGTCGATTTCATCTCCACAAAACATATGACAGCTGACATTCTCACAAAGCCATTACCTAAACTGAGACACTACCAGTGCCTGTCCTCTTTAGGTTTAACTTAGGTCTTAAGTTTTTATAAGCCGGTTTTTGAGTTTGTCTGTATCGTATTTGTCTTTTGTTTTTTGTTTAGTTTAGTGTGTAGTTAGTTAATTGTTAAGTTTAGTGTGTAGGTACTTTGTTATATGTTTATACAGGGTGTTCTTATTACGGGGAGGTGTTGAAACCTACATGTTAACTGATTAGTAATAAGAACACAGTAGTTTTTATATTTAAATTTTATCTTTTTTGAATACAAGAGAGCCTTCACCCGTGTCTGAAAGACGTTATCCTCTCAGAGAACGGCGTGTACCACAAAGGTTTCCTGATGATGAGACTCTCTATTTGACATCAACTGAATTTGAACCAGTTACTTTTAAGCAAGCTATGGACGATGTCTATAAAAATGACTGGAAAACGGCGATGGACTCTGAATTTCATTCTCTCATGAAACATGGGACTTGGGAATTGGTTGACCGGCCTAAAAACAGGAAAATTATAAAGAGCAAGTGGGTTTACAAAATTAAGAAAGATACTGACGGCAATATTGTCAAATTTAAAGCTAGACTTGTTGCGAAAGGCTTTACACAAGTCGCAGGACTGGATTATGGAGAAACTTTCTCTCCAGTAGCCAGATTGTCCTCCATTCGCCTATTACTAGCCTAGGCCGTCAAACTTAATTTAGATATCGATCATTTGGATGTTGAAACTGCATTTCTTAACCTTCTATTACTAGGTAATAGCAATAAAATAACAAATGTGGAATTAAGACGACTATAATAGTTGTTTATGTTGGAATATGCAAAAACCAATATTATATTATTACTAAAGTTGTGAAATGCATAGGCTAAAAGCCATGTTCCCAATGCCATGTTATTTGTACACCCTTCTTAAAAAAGAACAATTATAACCTCTCTGCTCTCTGTATTATCTATGGAGACGGTCGTATAGTTTTTCTTTATAAAATAAACTTCATACACTAAAATATAAATACGTTTATTATTCCTGCAAGATCCCACTGACCTAATTATTCCAATAGGTTATGGGCCCAGATCTCGCGTTGGAGGAATAATGTAAATTGATCAAAGTTAAAAATTTACGCCATCTTTGTCTGTCGGTTCCGCCATAAAAAATGGAACACGATACAGCACGATACACGATACAGCGGTGGTTCAACATTTGGAAGTTTAGAATACGAGCATAACTGTCTTAGCGAAAGAAGACGCCACAGCAGTTCCTTGCCGCTGAAGCTAAAAGTATAACAAACAATTATGAGGGCTCATCTTTTACTCACGCTGCCTTCAAGTTACGACGGCGTCATAGCAGCCATTGAAACACCACCACACCATATTGGATCACGAAGTGAAATTGAGAAATGAGAGCTGTGATACAAGCCTCAAAGTGTTACGAATAGAATAGACCCGAAGCTTAAAACAATAGAAGATTTAATGGATCACAACAAGTACATTTCAACAACAAAAAGAGTTGTTCTCAAAACTACAAGAATAAATTCCAAGAAGAATCTTACAAGAAGTCATTTTTAAAATGTCGTTACTGCGGTCGAAAAGCATATGTAGAAAATTATTGTTTTGACTACAAAAGAACCTATACGCTGAAGAATCCAGAAAGAGCCAGAACACTGCAAGAAGTGACCGAAGCTTCAAATTCTAACAAGTGTTCAAGATTTGCATTTATGACTTCAGATTATGAAGATCAATCTTTTGACAAAGATAAAATTAAACTACCGTTATCATGGACTCCGGAGCTTCAGATCGTATAGTAAAAAGGGACGATCTCTTCCATAATTCTTCTGATTTACAAAACCCTTTGAAAATATCTATTGCTAAAATTGTGTTTTCATTTCAGCAACAAAAAGGGGAAGTTTTGAATGAAACCAGTAACCTTGGCGTCATCGGCGTCATCGCACCATAGAAGAAGATGCAACAAACTGGACTCAATTTTTTAATCAGGAAAAAGCTCAGATTCATAAAAAATAATAATAATAATGGTAAAGTACCTACTTAAACAAGGTATGTGAGAATTGCAATTGATTTGTTGTATTCTTTTATGAATCGCGCCTCTTTGCAAATATGCAATGCCAGTAGAGTTTATTATGACCTTTGGCATCAGTGTCTATGGCCACATTAGTAAAAGTAAATTCATTGAATTAAGAAATAATGGTAAAGGATATTGATTAAATCCTCAAAGTGGTACCAAGTGACAACTTATGTGAGCATTGCATAGCTGGCAAAATGTTGCGACTACCTTTTAACCCTTAATCGGCCAGTGGTAAAATAGTTCCCATCTGAATTTGAACTTTGATGACTCGCCACAAAGTTGAAAACCAATAAAAACAAAATAACTATGCCATGACTTATTGAGGGTTAATAAATGCACTCAGATGTATGTTGGCCTACCACTCCTACGGTTAATAAAAAAATATTATGTATTTTTTATGAATCAGTACACGTATTGTATACTTTCTTATGTATAAATCAGATGTGTTTAAAGCCTTTAAAGATTATACAAAAGATGAGGCTAAGTTTAATCTGAAATTAGTACACTTATAATATAGTGACAATGGTGGTGAGTACTTGTCTACGGAAATGAAAAACTATTGTTCCCCACGAACACCACAACAAAATAGTGTTTCCGAAATAATGGTTAGGACAATTACTCAAAAAGCTCATTGCATGATTAATGTTAAAGTGAGCCAAATTAGTTAAAGGTTTCTGAAAGAGTCTGTTTTGACAGATGTCAACATGTAAGTGATGATGTAGTATAGCTATGTCAATTTACTAAATACTAGGGCTCTTAAAAACTAAAACAACAAGATATCATGGAAAACCAAACTAGTGGACTATGCACCAAACGGTTATAAAGTTTGGGATATGAAAAAGCATATAATATGCTTTATTTATTATAAGTTATTTATAAATTTGTTATATTTAAGACTACATAAGATAATATAAGTTAAGAAAATATGTTAATAGATTATATTACATTATTGAATTAGGTTAAGTCAACCTGTAATTATAGTGTAAGAGATAGATGAATAAATAAATAAATGAATTGTGAAAAATTTGTAACTGTCAGGTACTTATGTGATTGTGGATGAAACAAATTGGCATGTGCTCAAGCTTTAAGGGAATGGTAGTTAAAATTCTCAAAGCAAAACTGATGTAAATGACTGTTGGTCAAAATCAGTAAGTCAATCAAACCACAAAACCCTGACAGAGTTAAATCAGATATGTGTAAATCTGATGGGGCTGAGAACCCAAATTCAAATTGCATATTGACAAAACTGATGTACCTAAATGACTGTTAATCAAAATCAGTAAGTCAATCAAACCACAAAACCCTGACAGAGTTTAATCAGATATGTGTAAATCTGATGGGGCTGAGAACCCAAATTCAAATTGCATATTGACAAAACTGATGTACCTAAATGACTGTTAGTCAAAATCAGTAAGTCAATCAAACCACAAAACCCTGACAGAGTTAAATCAGATATGTGTAAATCTGATGGGGCTGAAAGCCAAAATTCAAATTGCAAATTGAACCATGATGTAGTTAACTAGATATTAGATAACTGTAATGCTCAAAATGATAATGTAACAATGTAAAAGACTAAAGCAAAATTCTCCTACATCGTACAATAAAAACGATGAAGATTTTGAATGTCTTATAAGTGTATTCTATCACTTGTTTGTGAAGTGCCACGTCGTGATGACGAAATAAAACACGTAAAGATATGGTTCACTGTTAAGAAGCATAAAATAAGTTAGCAAATAAGTTAAATAATGAGTTAGTAAATAAGTTAGTTAGTAGTGTAATTACTTCTAATGATAATTTCGCATAGTACTAATAAGCATAACAGTTTTTAGCATAAATGCAATAAGCATAAACATGATTAAGCATAAAATAATTTATCATCAATTTTAAAAAAAATAATAATATATATGCATAAATGCAATATGCTAAATAATAATTATGCCACAGTACATATTATGCTAAAACCAAATTCGGCCAAATTATTATTATGCTAATATTACGCCAATTTCATTATGCCAATCCATTCTGGCACAAAACAAGACAAATGGATCTGAAAGATAAAATTCTGTGGGAAGTGCCCATAAATGAAGAATTGTCTTCTTTGTTAAAGAATAAAACTTGGACTTTAAGTAGTACCCAAACCAAGTAACAAAAACCTTGTTGATTGATTTACATTGCAATCCAGTAAGTACTCATTATTTAAAACCTCAAATTGACAACCATGAAGCTTAAAATTAAATTTATTTAAAAAAAAAAAAAATGTGCCATGTCAAAAGGTCATTGGTTGTTTTGACGTATGTCATGATACTAGACCTGACTGGAGGTTTTATGTGCAAATCTTGAGTAGATAGATATTCAAACAAGAGCACTTAATTATTATGGCAATGTCTTAAGAGGGTACTGAGGTATTTAAAAGGTTATTTTGATATTCAATTAAAATGTAAACAACGAAGTGACTTTAACCATTTATTGTGTATGTAGACTCAGACCGGGGTGGAAGCACCACTCATTGAAAAAGTATTTTGAGTTGTTTGAGTCTTGTACTATTACCTGTAATACAAAGAAACAGTTAAGTATCTGTTGTTGTATGAGGTAGTAAAAGAAAGAGACGTTGTGGCTTAAGTCTCTGTCAATCTTTAAATTTTAAATATTGATATCACTGAGCCTATAAATTATCTTTGAAGATAATAGCAGCTGAATTAATTATTGCAAATAATCCCACTAATCACAAGAGGTCAAAATATATTGACATTAAATGTGTTCTTCACATTTAAGCAAGAATTAAGAAGCAATTGTGAGCAAGTGGAGAAGTATGTGATAAAATTGATTTATATTTCCACAGGTGATCAATGGGTGGATGGGTTAACTAAACCTTTATCTATTTATTTTTATTTATTTATTTTATTTATTTATTTATTTAAGAACACATAACAGGTAACAGTCAAAGAACAATTTTAAAATTTATGCATGCGAGTAACTTAAAGACTAAACTATCACCCAAAAACATGTGTCCCTGACTTGATGGACAAAGAAAAACAAAATTTAACTATCTTAAAGACTAAACTTAAGCTTAAACACATTTGTTTTAAAGTGCGATTTTATAAACTAAAAATACGTGCAATACAAGTGATCAGTGATCACTTGTAGAAGGTTCTGAGGCTCCTCTTGAAGGCATTTGGACTGACAGCGAAGATATCAATGTCTACCTCTTGTGAAAGGTCATTGTATAGACGACACATACGGACTAAGGGGTTATAAAAAGACGTGTTGTTTCGGTATACTTGAAGAGTAAAAAAATTTGGATTACGAGTTCTGTACTTAATGTTGAAATTAATAGATGAGAGAAGTGGTGGAGAATCTAATATCGAATTGACAATTTTATGTAGGTATATGAGATCAGTCTGTTTACGTCGGGTCTCCAATGTCACCATACTGAACTGTCCCAACCTATCGCTATATGTCAAAAGCTTACGGTGTAACCCTCGGCGAAAGGCAAGGATTCTCAAAAACTTCCTTTGAAGGGACTCAATATGGCTGCTATGTATGTCATAGAATGGTGACCAGATAACTGCCCCGTATTCTAGGTTGCTTCTAACAAGCGTGTTGTACAGGTGTACTATCGAGTGTGATTTTTGGAAATGTTTCGTATTCCGGAGCACAAATCCCAACATCCTTGAACCGCGGTTCTGAATGTAGCTATAATGATCTCTGAACGATAGCTTTTCGTCGAATATGATGCCTAGATCTTTAGCTTTGTTTTGACGATTTAGAATTCGATTGTTCAGGTTGTAATCAAAATTGATCCTGTTCTTCTTCATAGTAAATGTCAAAACAAAGCATTTATCGGCGTTCAAGGACATTTGATTGTTGACGCACCATTGGGAAATCGTATGAAGATCACGTTGAAGATTTTCTGTGTCACATGGGCCAGTGACAGATGAGTAAACCTTAAGGTCATCAGCGTACAACAGACATGGGCTAATGAGGCTATCAGTTAGGTCGTTAATAAACACGTTGAAGAACAAGGGGCCCAGATGTGATCCCTGGGGCACCCCAGAGGTTACGTAAGCAGGTGCAGACACCTCGCCCTTGAGTGTGACAATCTGACTTCTACGAGACAAGTACGATTCAATCCATCTCAGTAATGAGCCGTGTATACCCATACTTTCCAACTTTTGACAGAGTATGTTGTGATTAACCTTGTCGAAAGCCTTGGAGAAGTCGGTGTATATGGAGTCTACTTGGATGTTTCTTGCGAATGCTTCACATAAATAATTCTTATATACCAAAAGGTTTGTTATTGTAGACCTGTTTCTGAGGAAACCATGCTGAGAGTCGGAAAGCAATGGGCGAACGTGAGAGTAAATGGAATCATAGACTATTGATTCAAAAAGTTTAGGACAACAGGATAAGATACTGATAGGTCTATAGTTTTCACACATAGACTTATCACCGCTTTTGTGTATGGGAACAACGTGAGCATTTTTCCAAGAGTCGGGAAAAACCCCAGAGCGCAGCGACTGATTAAATAGTAAAGTCAATGGGAGGGCAAGCTCATCTGCACATTGTTTGATGACAAGAGGAGGAATACCATCCGGACCAGCACCCTTGTTTACATCGATACCCTTCAGCTTCTTAGTGAGTTCAGCCTCCGATATTATAACGGAAGAGAGACAACTGTTTGAGGCTTGGGTGGATACTCGACTTGGGGTGCTGGCTGTTGGAACCTCAAAAACAGAGCTGAAGTATTGAGAGAACAATTCACATACACCCTTTAGGTCAGACGCTTCGCTGGTGCCGCATTTCATCGTCATAGGAACTGCGTTACTCTTTGCTCGCTTACTGTTCACGAATGACCAGAAACATTTAACATTTGTGGTTAAGCCTTCCTCAACTGAGTTCACGTAGTTTCTATAGCACTCATCCATTAACCGCTTACATCGAGCCCGGAGCATAGAGAAAACATCGTAGTCACGTGGATTGTGAAATTTTTTGTACAGCTTATGGTATTTGTGTTTTTCATTTAAGCAGCGTATTACGGAGGCGCTAAACCACTTAGGGAAACTGTGACTATTCCTCGATATAGTAGGGGTATGCTTCCTGAGAATATTCATAAGAGTATCGGAAAAGGCAGCTGTATTATGGTTGATATCGGATGAGACCAGTACATCAGACCAAGCGACACCTTTGAGGTCAGATCTAATTTTATCGAAATCGCTTTTTCTGAAATTAAGGCGCTTGCATAGCTTAGGTTGGATCATTTTGGTACTAGTCTGTAACTTAAGGGTAATAACAATTGCAGGGTGATGCGAGTCCAAACGACTCAGAGGAGAGCACTCTTCCACCACTATACCATTAATCGTACTCAGCACCAGGTCAAGCTGCCTGTTGTTTTTGTTACGTATTCCGTTATATTGATTGAAGCCACACAAGGTTATAGTATCCATTAACAGGGTAGACTTCTTATCTGTCGCCGGAGAAGGTACAAGATTGAAAGAATCGGACGACTTAGACCACTGAAGGTGAGGCGTGTTAAAGTCGCCAATACAGATAAACTCATCCCCATCACTGACTCCAAGTACCAGATCTTGGCAATGTTGATAGTATTTTTCAAGACTGTCAATCGGTGTGTATGGAGGTATGTAGCACAAGAGTAGATTTATGTTGCTTTCGTTTACCGAGTTAGAACAGATAGTAATCCAAATGTCCTCAAGATCGGTCTCCCATGATGTCTGACGAATTACATTATAACATTTTTTAATTGCTAAGGCAACACCTCCTCCATCCTTTTTAACATTAGCAGAGGTACATCTATCTCGTCGAAAAACATTATATCTAGTGTCGAAAATTTCCAGATCAGATATCGTTTCTATAAGATTAGTTTCAGTTATCAGGATTACATCATAGTTACTATTGAGTATATTCAGATATAAGTCGTGGGTCTTAGATCGTATTCGGTTAACATTTTGATACAAAATTTCCATAGATAAAATTAAAAAAGCAAATGTGAGATTACTAGGTACTTTACAAGGATAAAAGTCACTGCTTTTGCAGCAGTTTCTTCAAAGAATCTTCATTTTTGATGTGTATGGCGCTTGCGGCGTCGTCTTTTCGAACATATATCCTACCGAATCTCACCCATACGTACTTAAAGTTGTTTTTAGCCATTTTGCGAGTCTCTGCATGTAACATTTTCAGTTCCGGTGAAAGATGCTCGGCTACGTATATCCTACAGGCAGCAGTCGCTGGCAAGCCCAAGTTAACAGAATTGAGCATGGCATCTGGGTGTTTTTTGTTGTATCGGTATACAGCTGACATAACTAGATCCCGCTGACGTGGGGACGATAGAGTCACCAGGATATTGCGTGGGCGGCTAGAGCCAGAATTCATCTTAGCTACTCTGCGACATGCTCGAACTGATGTATCTTCGATGTTCGCCCCAACAACTTCGCAAAGCTTCTGAAATAAAGCAACCACATTCTCGTTCCTGCTTTCCGGGACAGCGTGTATTTCGATGTTCAGACTACGAGACAAATTGTCCATGGTGCACAGTTTATTTTCGACCTTGTTTAATTGACTCTTAATGTTACTATTCTCTCTCTCTAGGTCGTGAATTATAGCATTTTGCTTGTCAATTTTGGTCCCGAGGTCTCTTTGTTCTGAGCTAAGATAATCTGTGGTGACAGTGAAATCATTTTTTACTACTTTTAAAGCTTCGTTCACTTCATTCCGGACCATTTTCTCAATATCGGACTTCAAAGCGGTGCGTAGGTTAGACATGTAGTATGATAATGCCGCATTCAGTTTTTCGTCCATCATTTGACTTATTTTGTCCATTGTTACCGACGAGTCTGAAGAGCGAGAAGTAGTGGGACGCTGCAGTTCCGCATGAGATCCAGTAGTCGTGATGGGTATCGAAATGTTTATGTCCGCGTCAAGTGACATGTTAAGAGACTCGTCAGTATCAGCAATCAGACGCTGACTGGCCGGAGTGCTACAGTTGCTTTTGTTACGTCTGGTTACATTTGTGCATGCTGGGCAAACCCACGATAGCAAAGACTCCTCAGAGAGAGCTGCAAATTTACTGCTTGGAATGTTCAGGCACTTGTAGTGATAGTCATGTTTACATAACCGACAATGCAGAAAGCTATTAGGTTCGAGTGTAAGTCCACAGGAGTTGCAACCCATGTTCCCGCCGTTAATTAGACCTCCAACGAGGAAAAAATAAAACAAAAAGATGAGATGACTTCGCCGGATTTGATCTGGGTCCTTGCGGGTTAACACCGCGCTTCGGTACCGTTTGGCTAACGACCGTATAACTTAACGTGCGAAATTACGCACCACTAGCCAAATTGTTTCTTCAGTACCAGTGTTAAACTAATGGGGTCAAAGTCCAGTTCTATTGTTTTCGAGCCGTAGCTTCGGCCTAATGATTGCAGAAGTACATCACAGATTTCACACAAATTGTATATTTTGGTCACTTAATTGTCACTTTTTTGAAAAACAATTTATACCACTTTATGGGTCGCCATTTAACGAAAGTTTTAGTATCAATTTTTTTAAGATACAAGCACTTTTTCCACTGTTTTGAATTAAAACTTAAGGAGCGTCGATAAACGCGTCTTTCTTTTTTGACAACCACCGGCGAATCTACTACAACATTGAAAATATTTGATAATGGAAATGGATTTAGAATAAATTGCTTTGTTTACCAATTCCTTGAAAATTGTGAAGTGAATATGTAATTTCAGTAATGGAAATGGTTTGATAAGTTTTTACTGGGTTTCCCTTATCCTTGCAACAAATGTTGAACCATAATATGTGTTCCCCAGAAATATTGGAAAGCTTTATGAACCGATTAGATGATTTGTTTATATAATGATTGTTTTTTGAGGGGGCGTGTTGGAATATGCAAAAACCAATATTATATTATTACTAAAGTTGTGAAATGCATAGGCTAAAAGCCATGTTCCCAATGCCATGTTATTTGTACACCCTTCTTAAAAAAGAACAATTATAACCTCTCTGCTCTCTGTATTATCTATGGAGACGGTCGTATAGTTTTTCTTTATAAAATAAACTTCATACACTAAAATATAAATACGTTTATTATTCCTGCAAGATCCCACTGACCTAATTATTCCAATAGTTTATTACATGAAAGTAGAAGATTGACAGATAAACACAGAGTGTGTCAAAAAAGATAAAATTCAAATATAAAAACTACTGTGTTCTTATTACTAATCAGTGAACATGTAGGTTTCAACAACATCTCCATTGGTACAAGACCGGACATAGCACATACAGTCTCTGTCTTGAGCCAATTCAATACACATTACGGGGAGGTACATTGGAAGGCCGCTAAGCGTGTCCTTCGCTACCTTAAAGCTACCAAGGATATAAAGTTGACCTTTAACAATCAGTCAGAAATGATCGGTTACTCTGATGCAGACTACGGAAGTAACATAATAGACAGACGTTCTTATACAGGATTTGTGTTCAAGATGTGTGGATCTTCAGTCTCGTGGGAATCGCGCAAGCAACGTACTGTAGCGCAATCCACTACTGAGGCACAATATATGGCCGTGAGCGAAGCCAGCAAAGAAGCCATATATTTTCAATCACTCATCAAAGAAATATTCACCACATCTCCACCAATCACGATCATGTGTGACAATCAAAGTGCCATCAAACTCACGCAAAACAACAGTTTCCATGCTCGCACTAAACACATCGACATTCGCCATCACTTCATTCGCGATTCCATTGTACAGAAGCGGGTTCATGTCGATTTCATCTCCACAAAACATATGACAGCTGACATTCTCACAAAGCCATTACCTAAACTGAGACACTACCAGTGCCTGTCCTCTTTAGGTTTAACTTAGGTCTTAAGTTTTTATAAGCCAGTTATTGAGTTTGTCTGTATTGTATTTGTCTTTTGTTTTTTGTTTAGTTTAGTGTGTAGTTAGTTAATTGTAAAGTTTAGTGTGTAGGTACTTTGTTACATGTTTATACAGGGTGTTCTTATTACGGGGAGGTGTTGAAACCTACATGTTCACTGTTCAGTAATAAGAACACAGTAGTTTTTATATTTAAATTTTATCTTTTTTGACACACTCTGTGTTTATCTGTCAATCTTCTACTTTCTTGTAACACAACAATACAGTCGTCTTAATTCCACATATTATGTTATTTTATTGCTATTACCTAGTAATAGAACCTTTACTGTGGATCTTTGTAATGACAAGACACAGAAACGTAAAACTATTTTAAAACAATACTATCACCATAAAGGTGGTAGTAAAAACAACATTAATAAGCATGTACCCGCTAGAATTATAGTGTTATTTATTTACGTGCGATTTCACTCAACTTTAAGATAAGGGATTTATAAGTGGGGCTGATAAATTATGTAAAATATGTTCAAGTTTTCTTGAACAAATTAATTCAAAAAATAATTAAGCCAGTCACTTTGGTCTTCTCTTGAAAAATCTTCTCTCTCAGCGTGATCCTGAGCATAGCAGATCAGGGTAGCGATTCACAACCGAGTTATCGAACGATTCGGTAACTTTCATTTAACTCTAGTAAATCGCTTGTTCCGCGTAGTAGCTTGAATTTTGTATATGTTACAGCCAATAGCATCTAGTATTTATTGAACGAATAATACAGACACCTCCCACATTCAAAAATGGATTATTTATTTTATGAAAATTACCGAATCGTTCGATAACTCGGTTGTGAATCGCCCTCCTGAGGGCGATTCACAACCGAGTTATCGAACGATTCGGTAATTTTCAAAAAAATATATATCCATTTTTTGATGTGGGAGGTGTCTGTATTATTCGCCTAATAAATACTAGATGCCATTGGCTTTAACATATACAAAATTCAAGCTATTACGCGGAACAAGCGATTTACTAGAATTTAATGAAAGTTATCGAATCGTTCGACAACTCGGTTGTGAATCGCCACCCAGCAGTCACAGCCAGCCGACAGGCCGCCACTGGCTAGAATCGGGTTGCCAATATAAACACTGACAAACAACAAGAAGAGACAACTCTACGTTGCATTTTTACGACCATGTTTTTTTTTAAACCTATGATTGGCAGTCAATGTGTTTTAGCTAACAAGTTAATTGAGTTTTTTTTTTACTAAGTGTTGTTGGGTCTAGGATCAACAAATGAAATAATAAACAAAAATGTTCTGTATCCCAGTGTATTAGCTGTTTGAACATTTATTCTTGACTGTGCATAAAACTTCATGATCTCCGATTTAATCCATGTGATGCTGCAACATCTGGCCATCAATAATTAAATTGCTCTCATGCTTTCCATAGAAAATCCATACATTTGATGGAAAAGCACTGATCTTCAAACATTTGACCAATTCCCTCAATCATAGCTTTTTTTTAATCAAGTCACTTTAATAAATATTAAAAACGATTCTTCGTTTCCAAACGTCAATGTCACAGCTTTTCTATATGACTTACGATTTTAAAACGGCTTAAAAAAAACAATATCTAGCAGTAGACTCTTAGAGACTGGCAACATCAGATCAAGGATCTTCAACCAATTATTGTGATTATCATTCAGCTTAAAGCTTTGTAGCCAGTGGTTGTGATTATTGATCTAGTTTTTCAGCCAACCGTAATACCGATACTTGTATTCTGGTAGATATTGTCTTATCGGCACTAGGCCCACCTCGGATGGATGACATTCATGAGCAATTCAGTTTAAATTTATGTGATTGAAATTTCGCATCGATACCATGATGATGTAATTGGGCACCTTTTGACAATAAGCTTATTCCATAAGTACAGAAATAACATTACTGCTTAATTTGAACCACTGGAAGAGTCAAATTATAATTATTTATTGTTTTATTACTATCGGTTTAATTTTGCGTGCCTTAAGACTATAGTCATTAATTCATTGAAGGGATCACTTCAATGTTTCATCGCTTATAAACTTCATGTCTATGAACTTTCTAATAGTACCTATGTAAACGAGAAATGTATGAGTATGTGAATGTGAAATCGTATAGCAATGAAACCAAAGTTTTTTTTCTTTCATTCATTTATTATTCTCAAACGAGATAACAAAAAAAAATAACAAACGTTATCATAATTATCATTTATCAGTGGTGATGATGTTCGTGTTTCTTTGGGATGAGGTGATGGGTGCTGTGCTTCACGGTGGCGTGGAAACTGGAAACAGTAATAAAGAAAATTAATACAACTCGTAAGTCTATATCGATCATCAATCTTCATTGAAACTCAATTAGCAGTTCACAATTTCAAAATCAAAATTATGCAATATCTCTTGTAATATTTTTTTTTTTTTGGGGGATTTTGTTAAATATCGTTTTAATACTTGGTTGAAATAGAAGTAATTGACATGCTACAAGTAAATAGGATGCCAAAACTTACCCAGTTTTCTTGTCGCTGTGATAGACAACGTGTCTTTCGGAACCATCGGGTTCATGCAGGGAGTAGTAGCCCTTCACAGAGTCGCCGTCGCGGTGCTCGTGCTGGGACTTGTGGTCGCCGGTGTGGTGGTCTTCTACTTTGTACTCGAACTCATACTTAGGATGCGCCTAGAAATAATAGGTAAAAAATGTGACTGTCTGTTAAATCCTCTGCTAAAATGCAGCAGCTTGAAATATCGAAATCTTTTGTTTGAAAACAAGTTTTTTATCCTTTTGGACTTTGAAAGTAAATTAAAAAAGTATCTTACATAGTAATCGTAATGAATCTCCTTGTGTCCGTGTTTGTCATGGGTTTCAACGGTGACCTTCTCTGGTTTGCCGTCGTGTCTCGAGATGTGCTGCGACGAGTACCCGTGGCTGTGTTCGTGGTGACCAGCTGCCACCACCGCCACAACAGCAGCAAAGCATGAGATCTGAAAATCAAAATATAAAATATAAAACTTGCTTAAATCTCAAGATTAAATAATTTGGTAGTTAAAAAAATACATAAAAGTATTTATTTAGTGTTATTAGACAAAAATCAACCATGCTGCATGGTATGGTTTTATCAAAAATATAGGTTTCCATTTGGGAATTTATTGAAGAACTATTCTACAAATATTGCCTTTTATACTAGAAGTAGATACTTAAAGTATAAGTATATACTAGAACTATAACATACTTGGAAAATCATTTTTATTTTTGCTGTTAATCCTACTAAGTTCAGTTGGTAACTGATACAAATTGTTAAAAAATTGCGTCTTTTATATCAGTGAAAGATTAATACACAGTTTAATTGATTTCTTTCTATAATAAAGTTACAAGAAACAATTTAACGAGTAATTAATTTGCATATTGCAAATATTTCGGAAAGGCATTTGCTCGATATGGCTACACAAATGGGTTCTATGAGAAATATCAAGAGAAAGGACTGGTATTTTTTCAATACAATGTAAATGATATAAGGTTTAATTTGGGAAAGCGTTTGAGATAATGTATAACCCCTGATGAAATAAGAGGGGTGTTGTTGGCGTATGTATCTGTGTATTAGTGATCTGCCTCGGGTGACATTAGTTTATTTTATTTAAAAGAAGTGTTCTTTGTTTTATAAAATTTGCTTAAATCTGAATACAAGGATATGGGCAAATTTGAAACCTGCGAGTTTTATAAAATTTGCTTAAATCTGAATACAAGGATATGTGCAAATTTGAAACCTGCGAGTTAATGATATTGAAGAAACTTAAAAAGGAAGACCTAATGCTGAGGCTAGTAAAGATATCTACATGATACAACACTCCTCCCCTGCTTTGTATTGCAGCGACTTTGAATGATCTTAACGTGAACCTACGTTTAAGCGGATACGGATCTTAAACTCTTATGCTGGCTTCACCGCTTATATTGTGTTCCCCAGAAGGACTGACAGTGAAGCCTAAATCCAACCATGCAACAAGCAACTGCGAGGCCTAACCCCATGGGGAAAAGCCCGCCAACACCACACTAGAACTCTCTTGCATAACAGCAAAAGCTCTCAAAAACGCGGAACGGTGATTTTCAACAAGTAAGCACAAGTGCAAGGCCAAAAGCCGAGCGAGGATCGCAGACCTGTTGTGGTTATTTTGGTCGCACTACATAAGCGTGTTATAACAACACTGCCACTTTTGCGTAATTGTAGCAATATGCATTTAAGTGCACCTTTAATGGTTTCAATTGCCAATATTTTAGAGTGAAAACAATATTAACAGCAACAAGATTACAGCAACTAGCTCCGTCACTCATATAAAAGACTTGTGATTTCGGTTTAGTGTATCAGTTCACAATTAAAATTCAACAACAATTATCACGACATGTTCACTAAGGTGAAGCAAATCTTTTTTTTTTAATGAGAGCTAAACTATTCATAAAAGTATATTCACTCAGGATACTTTTACGCATGGTCATCTACTCAAACTAAACATAACTTGTCCAATGTGTGCAGGATTAGACTTAGATTAACAATAAATTCGATTAATGATAATAATGAATCAAAGCACAGATAAAACACATAATGAAGCACCAAATTATCTAACCCATTTGAATAAAAATCAGTCCTTTCAAAGGCAAGTGGCAATCTGTCTGGGAAGTTACTATAATTTTTATTTTGATTTTCAGATCTTATGCTTAGCTGCTGTTGTGGCGGTGGTGGCAGCTGGCCACCACGAACACCGCCACGGCTACTCGTCGCAGCACATCTCGAGACATGACGGCAAACCGGAGAAGGTCACCGTTGAAACACATGACAAACACGGACACAAGGAGATTCATTACGATTACTATGTAAGATACTTTTTCAATTTACTATCGAAGTCAGAAGGATAAAAAACCAGCCTTCAAACAAGAGATTTCGATTATTCAAGCTGCTGCATTTTAGCAGAGGAATAAACAGACAGTTACATTTTTTCACTATTATTTATAGGCGCATCCTAAGTACGAGTTCGAGTACAAAGTGGAAGACCACCACACCGGTGACCACAAGTCCCAGCACGAGCACCGCGACGGCGACTCTGTGAAGGGCTACTACTCCCTGCATGAACCAGACGGCTCCGAAAGACACGTCGACTATCACAGCGACAAGAAAACTGGGTATGTGTTAACAAAACCTTCACATTATTAGCGTCTATGAGACGACCTCACATCAAAGTTTTGGGCTATCTGCATCCAACGGCTTCCCAAAAACTGCACCAGGTTAGCGATTTAGTACTTGCAATCAACCAATTTAGTACCTAATTTGCTTTTCATTTGGGTAAATATCTCGTTCAGCAGAGGCGTTCAGTTATTTTACTAGTAAAAGCCCATGGCCTTTAGTATTCATTAATAAATAATACAGACACCCAATGGCATTGGCGTTAGCGGTGCGAGAAAGAGCCTTGTGATATTAAAAACGTGTGCCAAGCATGAGAATTACTCTAATTTTTAGTAGTCATGTATCAGAGGTCTCTAAATGACACATCCGATCACTCATACGAATGAACTTGTGCGCGTTCATGACATACAATGATATTATCAATTGGTTTAATTTTTTTTCTCTTATTTTCAGATTCCACGCAACTGTGAAGCATAGTACCCACCACCTTGTTCCGAAGAAGCACGAACATCATCTTCACTAACATTTAACTTTATGTTATAATCTGTTGTCAACGCTGTTTTTATGTTAAGAAAATAAACATTTAATTCCAAAATTCAATTTCTATTATTCAGTTGAATCCCAAGTCGATGTTGATCTACGTATAGTTGTTAAAAATCTTAAGTATGACTGCAGCTTAAAATGAGGAATGAGAATGAAATAATTAGGTTAAAATGAGTCCGATTAGGAATGAAATAGCACAAAGCAATCTGTGTGCAGTAGTAACACAGTTAACTTTATGTTCATGAAAGTTATCGTTAAAAAACGTGTTTTCCATCATTATTATTTCAGTCCATATTTGCTTACTGTATGGTTCTCTTCCTCAGTTGGTTACAGTGTGGATGGTGGTCTATTAAAATCGGTACAGAGGCATTCACATCAACTTTTACAAGATCATTGTAATTTTTTTCTTAAACGTAACAGACGCTAGTCACTCACACACGTGAAACCTGGATAATGTCAGGTCGTGTTCAGATTTTAATGAAAATGAATGTTCAGACATTAATAGTAATTTGGGGGTGATGAACCTATTGACTGTGAAACTGATCAGAAGTAGTTGCTCACCTTGTCTGCTTCAATATATCTGATGGCAACTGTGCGCAGTAGATCCTAAAAAAAACAAAATTAATTGTTTTTTGAGGTGAATTGACAAACTCTCTTGCAAGTGTTTATTTATGGAAGTGTAAAAATGCGTGTAAAGTATAAGTAAGCACAGATTGAAGAATAATTACTACTCTAGGCCAAATAGTTACAAATAGGACTAAACATTTTTGTATTGGTTAAAACAGAGCGCACAATGTTTCATTTACTTTGTAGTAAGTATCTAAAAGTACCAAGTTCGGCAGTTATTGACTCAGTTTAAGTTAATATAAGCATAACTACAAAGCTGCGCGTTCGATTTCGACCATAAAATCATCAAAGACCTCACCGTACCGTTTTGACCATGTTAAGATTTTTGGGGGTTTTATGCCTAAATAGGTGTATTATATAAGTTCCTGAAAGATTCCGAATCATCATCATAATCATCTCATAGTTCATTGACTAAGTGAGATACAACTATTTCACTAGGCTAAGGTTTACAGAACTTTTTTATCACAAAAGAGAAAAATAGTCACTTAGGTACGTGATAACCTATTTAACTAAAAAATAATATACAGTCCATTGCCATTATAATATATATTATACTGTTATCAGTGCGACAGTGATTGGATTAGTGCCGTGAACTGTGTTTAATAGGCGAGGTTCAGTGTGTTGTTCGTGTTTTGTGTTTTTAATTAGTTTTCCCAGATCGATGTTGCTAATAAACGTTCCTAATTAATTGGCTCCATAGTGAAATCGAGCATTGTGTATTAAAGTTTGAGTAAACGCTGTCTACGTTATGATATCATACTTTTAACCCTAGAAGGGGCGCGTTGTTCCGTGAAACGTCAGTGGGCGCGTGGGGAGAATTTTTCCGCTCATGTTTGAATCATCTTTCAAGTGCTAATAACTTTCATAATGTGTTTATACTTAGTTATTTTTTACGGATTTAAGTGGAAGACTAATGTCTCATAAGATAATAACATATTTATTCTAATTATTCCGATTAGCTCAAATTACTTCAACTTACAATATTTTTTAGAAGATGTCATGTTTTTCTGTAGTTGTTTATCTTTTTCCACATGAAACCCGTAAAAAACGGTAAAGTCTTACAAAATTATAATTTCTTACAAGATATGGTTTATCATAATAGTTTTTGCAAAAGTAAAACCAATGTTCCTTGCACAGTAAACTTTAGCACATAGATGACGTTATTTTTGATGCTATATTTTTCTTTCATCTATATTCTGCATTGTCCCTGCTTTTTGAAATGGTGTAAATTCTTTTAAAAGAACTTAGCGCATATAACATTACAAATACCATTTATGACATCATAAACCATTTTTTCAGGAACAATGAAGATAGCTCCTTTCGCCAGAGATTTGAAAAAAAAGAAATAATTGATGATTTTAATATATAAAAGTTGTCAAAAATAAGTGTTCAGTTAATTTCTTTATTTATTTATGCAAAAAAAATCCCATACCGGCTTACAGATGAAATCGAACACGCTGGCAGGTTAAACATAACAAAAATCCAATTAACATACAATCACAGATTATAAATTACATAGAAAATTACAATAGAAATATACATATAATAAATTTAGAATTATAATATCATGCATGTCAAATGAAATTAAGTCAAAAATGCTGGTCAAGGTATTGGTATGCGGTGGCCATCAAGCACCCTAGACCATCAGCAAATAGATCGATGGACTCGTGCTGAGCAAGCATGTCTCCAAGGAGGAAAAGCGCGCGCACGGTAGGCGCGGTAGTTTCCTTAATCATACAAAAATATTTGTGTTTGAAAAACTGAAATTCAAACCATATGCAATTTATTCGTATGGGAAACAAACAGGTTTTTTTTAAATACATGAGTGGGCGCGTGGTGAGTAAAAAAAGCTGTAAGAAGCTCATCTTAGAAATCTGCTCTACTACCTGGTAGAAGCCCCTACACTGTAAATAATAATAACTTCATATTTTTCTTAATTCAAATACCAGCTTTTATTCATTCAAAACATTACTAAGTTAATACATAATAAATAACGAAACTATCATAATATAACATTAACAGTAATACAAATTGAATTTTAGTGATGATGATGTTCGTGTTTCTTAGGGACGAGGTGATGGGTGCTGTGCTTCACGGTGGCTTGGAAACTGGAAGTTGAAATAAAGCATTGGTAAATATAATTTGTTAAAAATATTATCTTAATTTAAAATAACGTTGCAGTTATCTATCCTATCCTACTAATATAATTCGAAAGTTTGTATGTGTGGATGTGCCGTGTTGCTCTTTCACGCAAAAATTTCTTAATGGATTTTAATGAAACTTTACAATAATGTACACTTTAGCTTATTATTTATGAAGAAATATTACTTTTAGTTTTTCAACTTTAATCCCCGCGGACGAAGTCGCCGGCGGCCGCTAGTAATACCATACATACTTTGAGTCGTTTTTAGTGGTAGTAAATAATCAATCATACGGACGGCCGTATATGGATACGTGTAAAACCAGGGGCCTTACCCAGTTTTCTTGTCACTGTGGTATTCAACGTGTCTGACGGAGCCGTCGGGCTCGTGCAGGGAGTACTCTCCCTTCACGGAGTCGCCATCGCGGTGCTCGTGCTGGGACTTGTGGTCACCGGTGTGCTCGTCCTTCACTTCGTACTTGAACTCATACTTAGGGTGTGCCTATAAACAAACGACAATTGGAAGATGCGCCTAAGAGTATAAATTATTTAGAAGTTTCCCTCATAATTTTAGTAGGCTGGACAGTAAAACATTAGTGAAAGAGTTGGCTCTCTAGCTAAAGATTAGTGGTACAAGTGGTACTCATTTTGCATAGCATGAAATAAATGTTGATGCAGTCCATCCAAAGTTTCTTTAAAATGATTGTTTTTGGTAGATGCTAAAATTGAGCGTTAAGGGTAACAACCTTAAGTAGGGACTCAGTAAACGAAACTGAGAAACAACTATTGGCCAGAGGGCTGATCTAGTTTTACTGAAAGCAATATGTTGCAGCTTCATAATATCTTACATAGTAATCGTAATGAATCTCCTTGTGTCCATGTTTGTCATGTGTTTCAACGGTGACCTTCTCCGGTTTGCCGTCGTGTCTCGAGATGTGCTGCGACGAGTAGCCGTGGCTGTGTTCGTGGTGACCAGCTGCCACCACTGCCATAACGGCCGCAAAGCAAAGAACCTGTAAAATATTGTAATATATTTCATGCGTCTAATCTTGAGGTGTAATTTTTTTACAAATCGTTAAGTAGTGTGTATTAAGTGATTCGTTATTAACATTTATTTTAAACTTACTTTACTAAACATTTTCTTAGTTTGTTGTTTATTTGGCAAATTTCAGCCGTGAACTGATACTTAAGAATAAAAATCGAACTCTTTTATATCAGCGATGTGGTTTTAATGTTTTCTTAGTAAAAGATTTTGTTAAAGCTGCACTTAATGATTATGCATATTGCAGAATTGTCTCGAGTGTATTTTCTTGATTTAGCGGCCTACGTATTGCGAATCAATACAGTCTTAAGAAAGTAGATTACATTGTCGTAATCATTTTGATTATTGGCATAAAAGCCTTGCATTTTTGTCAGTGTATATCAGTTTACAACTTAGCTTGTTGACAAAAGCAACATTTAGTAAAATGTTCGCAAAGGTGAATTTTATTTTCTATTTACTCATGTCTTAAAAATAAAAGAAATCTGATCTTCCTCCAAATAATAAATAATTATGATTATTAAAATATTATTTTCCGTTAGTTACATTCTAACTCTAGTAAAAGTACTTACTGATCAGCCTAGTAACCCCTAACTCATGTCGTTATAAATATTTTTTGTATCGCTATTTATTTAATGAATTATTATTTTTAAGTGGCCGCCACTTCCTTCCTTCTTTATCTCTATGATTTTAAACAAGTCAATACATTTCTACAATGTTGTGTTGGATGTAATGAATATCTTATAATAACACCTGTGACGTGCATATGAATAAATGTTTAATTTCAACGATAGAGCACTAAACATCTTAAACGACTTAAAAATAATCACTAATTTCGTCTTCAATGTAAGGTGATATGCTTCGCGGCAGTGGTATTGGTGGTGGCTGGCCAACACAAACACAGCCACGGCTACTCGTCGCAGCACATCTCGAGACACGACGGAAAACCGGAGGAGGTCAAAGTAGAAGTTCATGACAAACATGGACACAAGGAGATCCATTACGATTACTATGTAAGACAAACACTACTGAACATTGGTAACTAATCACCAAGTAACTAGACATTTGATCATTTAAATATTAACTTTGATATTTGGCTTAGTTGGTAGTTCTTTTATCTAGCAACACCACCGATGCCGCACAGCACAGTTAATCGTATTTTAATAGTTGAAATTACAAAAAAAAAACATCTACACTCAAACACCATTTAATCATTTAATCCAGATGCAACTATGGCTCTGGAGCCTCTCTAACTGCGTAGAGACATTGCCAGGTTCAGTGTACTCTACCGCCTTTACAACTGTCGTGGGTTTGATTCCCACTTTAGACAAATATTCACATGATGAATGTTTATGTTTTATGGGCCCAGGACGTTACTACTATTACGTATTTAAGTAGCCAATAATATCTTGTCTGAGAACTAAAACTCGCATAACTAACGTGTCTTATGTAAGTTTTTCTAATGATAATTTCCTTTATAGGCGCACCCTAAGTACGAGTTCAAGTACGAAGTGAAAGACGAGCACACCGGCGACCACAAGTCCCAGCACGAGCACCGCGACGGCGACTCCGTGAAGGGCCAGTACTCCCTGCACGAGCCCGACGGCTCCGTCAGACACGTCGAATACCACAGTGGCAAGAAAACCGGGTAAGTTCAATATTACTAGCTAAAGTGACGAAGATAAGATGGAAAAAAGCATTGTTTTGAAGTTTACAATTCAAATAAAAAATGAGTTATAATGTAAACATGTCATGACCTGTTTTTATCGCAGTGGTTGCGAATGCTGATTAAGAAGCATAGGTCATGGGTTCGATTCACGCATTAGTACATTATAATGTGGGTTAATGAGACCGATATAAGTGCTGAGTCTGGATGTTTGTGGTACCTTTATTGTAGTTTGAGACCAGAGAAATGTATGTAATATTGTCTTATTTGTTAGAAAAGGCTGTTATGTGTACGTGAATGTACAAAACAACAACGACTGCTTTTTACCATGCCTCATTCGTTTTTTCTTTATTCTTCAGGTTCCAAGCGACAGTGAAACACAGCACCCACCACCTCGTCCCGGAGAAACACGAACACCACCATCATCACTAAAACTAAATATGATAATGTGTTATTATTATTGTTTTTGTTGAAATTGTTACCGTATAATGAGATAAATAAATGGTATGATTTATGGAAATTTCCTTTTTCATTCTTTTAAATGCATACATGTACGTTTGGCATGTTTTGTGCACCAGGAGTCCCCAAAATGGAAATTGGAAAGTGGAAATTATTCTTTGTTTTTCTATTGTTTGTTTTTTTTTTTTGTTTTTTCCTAACCACCTTGTTCTGTATGTTTTTATCTGTTGCGATGTTCAGAATCAATAAACGTTTTTTCTTTCTTTCTTTCTTCTTTCAAATACGGGCTTCAGGCCACAACCACAAAACGTTGGCCAAGGAGGTGGCCACCGGTTTCAACTTGTGCGGCGAGTCCATGTAAAATGTATGAAAACTACAGAAATCATGCCAGTGGCGGCGCTTTGTGCGCTAAGCGTCGCGCCGCAAAACGCCGCTACTGTTATAATTTATGAGGACTCGCTGTACCCGCTACATTTACTTAGGTACTCTATTTTTAATGTGGCGACGTTTTGTGGCCCACTATATCATTGACATTTTACAAGCCAAGTACCTAGTTGTAACAGTGAAGTCTTTGTTTAATTGTTTTTTTTTTTAAATTACTTGCCAACAGTCTATTTGCTTACTACTGAACGATCTTTAACTTGGTTTTGTTAAAGTTGGGGTTAAAAGACCATCTTCTCTCAATACTCTGAAGCAGCAACTATACTTAAGCCATAACAAACGTGCGAATTGTGTTAAACATCCCGTCAATGGTATCATATTGTCTTATTGCCTTTGATCGGAAATAGCCACCAGACTAGCAAAATTGCGTCTGCTGACAATTAAAATGAAAATTATTTATTTTATGTAAACTTGTAAACCGTGTTTTTGAAAAGTCAGTAAATTAATTTACAGTGGACAAATAAACAATATTCGACTTCACCGGGCCCTATCCCAAAAACTACGACCAAAAACTTGGTAGAAATTAATATTGGTGGCAATACTTGAAGAAGTTTTCCACAATCGGTGCATATTTGCAAAAACGCTTAAGTGTTGCCATCCACCGGAAAAAATCGCCTCTAGGAGTCTTGAAAAAAAATCTTGGATATTAATAAACTATGTATGAGGGTGTCAAGTTGACTATACAAGCAACACCATAAAAGAATAATTTTGAAAATTGAACAAAATTCTATTCACTAAGGCATCGCAAAACCACTCTTACCGCCGCACTCAGAGACGTCAATTAACGTTAATGGTTCATTAAAGTCAAAATTCCATTTTTGAAAAGAGACTTTATAACCAATCAAATAAAGAACTTTTATGAATGTCTAATTTTGACGCTAATGAACCATTAACTTTAATTGACGTCTCTGAGTGCGGCGGTGAAACCCGTTTTACAATTCAATATGGCGGCATCCAAATATAATTTTCAAATCACCTAATTGAGACATAGCATAACACAGTAAAAAAAAAACAATTAAGCGCTTCAAAAAAAAAGTTCATGTTTAAAAAACAGCCGCCATTTGGCGGACGCACCCAAAAAAGCTGCGTTGATAAAAATATCAAAATTCCTAAAAAAATAAAATGACCCTCTCTATAGGTGAAAAATACCCCTGATCAGTGAGTCAGTCAGTATTAGTCGACATTTATAGTCTTTAAAGTTTAACTATAATAAATCTGTTTCTTTTGGTTAACGTGACGTCAATTTGACAATGATGTTACATCTTACTGGCCCATGGGGACCCCGTTCCTTTTTTATTTTTTGACCAGTGAAAAAAAATATTTTATAGACTTCACGTGCCTGGGGGAGGCCCATGGGAGTGTCGGACTCACCAGCGCCCTCTGCAACTTACGGTATACCGACTAAAAAAGACACTGGGGACACCCTCAACTGCTAGTGAACGTCTACGGGATGGAACAAGTCACTCTCCGCAGACGTTTAGCAGTTGCCGGTGGACCGGCTTTTCCTCACTAAAGAGAGACGTCAAGTGTCCAAGACGTCTCCCAGACGGGCGAAACCGTGCAATGTATGTGGCAGGCCCCGTAGAACGTAGTAACTAAGTAGAACTGCTTGGTCTGCTTGGTTGAGTTTTGCTAATTTTTTTTTTTTATATCATAGCACAGGGTATTTTTAAATGATCGTTTTAGATCACATCCTAAATACAGAAACAAGCTCCATAGGCTCCAAAGGTGTCCATTTGCTGCGGTAGCTGCTCACCATCAGGCAGCCCGCATGCTTGTTTGCCACCGTCGTAGTATAAAAAAAATGCTTGAAGTGGTATTGAGACCAATTTTGAGCAAAACTTAAATTAAGTACCATAATATTATGTAGCTTTGGTTTAATGTCACAGTTCTCGCGTTTGTAATGTAATACAAGAACAATGGCTGCTTCCAAAGATATTGACTGCTTCATCAGAGCAAGATGGTCGTTATACCTAACTTTGACAAAACCAAGTATATGACTGTCAGTGGTATAAAAAACAAGCGGTGCCAATGAAATAACAAATAAAACAAAATAAAGAGTTCATAAATCAACTACACACATCAAAACTGTCTAGGGATATCATAGGGATATAATTTTTCAAATATTTCATAAAGTTAAGTTTGCTTACAAGTTGAGCATTATCTTAGAATAACGCGAGGACAGAGGCATAAGATAAAGGTTAAGAATATTACAAAAAAAAAGTTTGATTTTGCTAAAATTTTGACACCTTTTAAAAGAAAAATCTGTCTTTTTTTAACGTCCTTACGATTGTACAATAATGCTTCTACAATAAATTTCTTTATAGAATCTGAAAGGGCAGATAATTATAGCAGTTTCTGTGTTCTAAAAATTTCTACGTTGGTATCAATATTTTAATTTTTACAGCCTCCCAAATAGCTATACTTAGTATGAAAATGCTTGAGATATCCCTAGACACTTTTGATGTGAGTAGTACTTGGGTTGCAATGTCAATGCTTAAGGTGCAGCATAAAACGAATCGAGCACAAATCAGCGTTTAAAAGGATTGAAACAGAATGTACATCTTATCATGAAGTTTATTTATCACATTAAAACGGTAACAATCTCAACAAAAATAATAATTGGTAACTCATATAATATTTGATTTCAGTGATGATGGTGGTGTTCGTGTTTCTCCGGGACGAGGTGGTGGGTGCTGTGTTTCACTGTCGCTTGGAACCTGAAGAATTAAGTAAAAAATGTTTGATTAAATAATTATACAATGATAATAAGGCAACATCGCGTTTAATGCTTTGGCACTAAAGTTTCCCCTTATGTTATGAAAAAAAACAGAAACAATGAAAGTACCACAAACACCTACACTCAGTACATAAATCTGTCTCGTCAACAAACATAACACATAGGCACTAATGCAGGAATCGGGCCGTGAATCTATTATGCGTCTCAATCATCACCTGTAACCACTGCAAAAAACAATGAATCTACATTGAAATTATTTTGCATGATTAAAGAATTTTGAAACAATGATTATTTTGCTATCGTTTCTTAGTCCCTAGCTTAAACTTACCCGCTTTTCTTGTCACTGTGGTATTCGACGTGTCTGACGGAGCCGTCGGGCTCGTGCAGGGAGTACTGGCCCTTCACGGAGTCACCGTCGCGGTGCTCGTGCTGGGACTTGTGGTCGCCGGTGTGCTCGTCCTTCACTTCGTACTTGAACTCGTACTTAGGATGCGCCTACAAAACAATATTAGTTAGAAAAACTTATACACGACACCTTAGGCACTATAGCCGAGTTAATAATGAATAAATTTTCACGTAGATCTGACCATAAATAACGTACAGCATGTATGAGATCAGATGAATATATTCTTAGCTACTTTAATACCTAATAGTAACACCCACTCCAAGAATGAACACAAACATGTGAATGACTGGCTGTGGCTGGAGTGATGAAGATTAGGTACTTTACTACTAATACTAATATAGTGGCGTTGGCAGTGTCAGTCGAAGTTACAAGTTCAAATGTCTACTTAGTTGTAGATAAGCCACCCATCAGTTCTGTACTTAGTATTTGTCTTACATAGTAATCGTAATGGATCTCCTTGTGTCCATGTTTGTCATGAACTTCTACTTTGACCTCCTCCGGTTTGCCGTCGTGTCTCGAGATGTGCTGCGACGAGTAGCCGTGGCTGTGCTTGTGTTGGCCAGCCACCACCAATACCACGGCCGCGAAGCATATAACCTTTAAGTTAAAGACAAAGTTAAGAGGTTTAGTGTGCTGTCTTTGAACCATTCAATTATTCAGTGGCCGGTCTCAGGGTTTTTATGAGTGCTATTTTAGATAGTCAAGTTACTGAAAGAAAGACACAAACATAATACAAGAAATACACAAAACTTGTAAAACAATTGTCTTAAATGTTTCATGCACTTAAAAAACTTTGCGTTACAAATTTTAATGAGTGCCTAGCCTAGTCAAGGCTAGGCACTACGACCAGAACTATTGGCGATAGGATAATCTTATTGTACACTATTCACCCATTAGTCCCGTAGTATTTGTCTTACATAGTAATCGTAATGGATCTCCTTGTGTCCATGTTTGCGTCCGATAGTTCTGGTCGTAGTAAAGCTTTATAGTATAGGCATATTGTTTTTACTAACCTTAGAGAACATTATCAAGTTAAGTTGTAAACTGATAAATTCCGACGAAAATACAAGACTTTTATATCAATAACAAGAACGATTACGGCAATGTAATCTACTTTCTTCAGATTGAATTGATCACAATTTGCAATACGAAGGAGTTTAACCAAATCAAGAAACCACACTCACGATAATTTTGTAATAGGCATATTAATTACAGCTTTATCAGACAATGTTTTACAATGACAATATTAAGACCACAAATAAGTCCGTTGCTGGTATAAAAGAGGTGGAATTTTATTTTTATGTATCAGTTCATTACTGAAATTAGCTGAATAAACAACAGCTGAAAACAATGATGTGTAAAGTAAGTTGTAAATTTAAAATGAAAAAGAGCATTGGAAGTTCAGGTCTTCTGTTTATATCTAAATATTAATACGTACGAAATAAATCACATAGTTTAAAGGACTCAGCAGTAATTACACTCGTGGACAATCTAAGCCGCGCTGAAAAAAGGAAGAATTAATAACTTAGTTGTTCTATTTACAGGTATTATGCTTCGCGGCCTTTTTAGCAGTGGTGGCAGCTGGTCATCACGAACAGAGCCACGGCTACTCGTCACAGCACATCTCGAGACACGACGGCAAACCGGAGGAGGTCAAAGTAGAAGTTCATGACAAACATGGACACAAGGAGATCCATTACGATTACTATGTAAGACAAATACTACGGGACTAATGGGTGAATAGTGTACAATTAGGTGTACATTTGACCATATATTACTTTTTACTATTCGCTTAGTTGGAAGTAATTTCGCCTGATTCCTAATTTCCATTCAGGATAAACATTCACATTAATGAAGTTTGGGTTGGTCCTGTTCATTCAATTTACGGATAAAGAAGTCACTTAATTGTTTTATATTTCCGACGTGCGGTGTGTGGGTTTTTCTCATAATTGTTTTCTTTATAGGCACACCCTAAGTACGAGTTCAAGTACGAAGTGAAGGACGAGCACACCGGCGACCACAAGTCCCAGCACGAGCACCGCGACGGCGACTCCGTGAAGGGCCAGTACTCCCTGCACGAGCCCGACGGCTCCGTCAGACACGTCGAATACCACAGTGACAAGAAATCTGGGTGAGGCTCCACGTGTTAGACGTATTCATAGACTGTGTGATTGTTTGCTTACTACTATGAAAAATGGTTCAATAGTTACATATAATATAGTGTCTTGACAATTACTGAAGGGCAGCGTTATCCATTGTGAAGTTAGGAGAAAGACTGCGCTTTGCAATGTCTATTTAAATAGCATTCAAAAATAAAGTTTTAGGAGAAAATGTTAAGATGTTGGAAAGATGAATCATGCAGCAACAATAATCAGTATGGCAGCAACCATTCGTCAGCTCCAACTACAATGATGGAAATACACACATCAAAAGTGTCTAGGGATATCATAGGGATATCATTTTTCAAATATTTCATAAAGTTAAGTTGGTTTACAAGTTGAGCATTATCTCAGAATAACGCGAGGACAGTGGCATAAGATAAAGGTTAAGAATATTACAAAAAAAAAGTTTGATTTTGCTAAAATTTTGACACCTTTTAAAAGAAAAATCTGTCTTTTTTTAACGTCCTTACGATTGTACAATAATGCTGCTACAATATTTTTTTATACAATCTGGAAGGGCAGATATAGCAGTCTCTGTGTTCTAAAAATTTCTACGTTGGTAGCATTATTTTAATTTTTACAGCCTCCCAAATAGCTATACTTTGTATGAAAATGCTTGAGATATCCCTAGACACCTTTGATGTGTGTAGTAATATGCATGAAATGGGAAATTGATGAAATTATATGAAACCAAACTGTTGGCATATTCCATTGTTATATTTCAAAACAAAAAAATAATTAATTTTTATTTCAACTTTCAGTTTCCAAGCTACCGTGAAGCACAGCACACACCACCTCGTCCCAAAGAAACACGAACATCATCATCACTGAAATTAAGTTTTGTGTTACTGTTAATGTTTGTGTTATGATTGTTTTGTTTTAATGTAGTGTATCTTAATGCTTTGGATGAATAAAAATGTTGGTATCGGAACTTAAATATGAAGGTGTTATTATTCCTAGTTTATGGTTCTTCAACAAATGCAGCTTAGCAAAATCGTCTGAAATTTTGGGTTTTTGAAGGGAATTAGTTCCGTATCATCAACGAAAAAGAAATGCAAAAAAATACATTTGTTGTGTTGGAGCCCCCCCCCCCCCCCCCCCCACTTCCACATTTATAATATTAGTAGGATTATCAAAGTAGTAGGCTTTATCTATTTTTTAATTCGTAGTTTACAAACTAAGTACGTGTGATGCAAAGTTAAGTCCACAATCGAGGCAAACTCAATGACTTTTAATTAAAATAACTTATAATTCAAAAGACGTGGATAGGTTACTTGTGCTAAGAAAGTGGCACTCGAAATCAGAACTTCGAATACCTGATTAAAGCATTGACAGTTTGAAACGACACTGCGCAACATGTATCTGTCCCGTTAACGCTCTAGTAAATTAATGTATGATTATCTTGTACACAGGGTCAATAATTTGACCGTAAAGTACGTACGCCAGGGGACAGTTTTCAACTTCGCATTAGTTCTGACATAACATATCTACCTCTTTTAAATATCATTGGGCAAACCTACTTACAGCTCGTACCTCAAAATCGAAAATTGGTTGGCAACGGTTGGCAATTTGCTAGTAGCCTTACGTCCACCTCTTAAACAATCTGCATCGAGCCTGTGTATCTGTGCTCATAGTTGCGCAAAAGAAAAAACCTTTACATTGCAGAATCTTATTATTTATTCACTTCTTATCCTACTGCTATGCAAGACTTCTCCTAACTTTTATTATTATTTTTATTTTGAAAAGTTTTCTATCTCGAAATATTATTTCGGTTGTTATGTGATGAGACTCGCGGGCCTAAGCCAAGTGGACCTCACCTCCTGTGTTAGGTTGATTTGAAGTTTCTTCCTGTAAAAACTTGCGCACAATGCGACACGTGTTTAAGATTGCAGCTTTCTGCATAGTCATGAAGGTGCTTTCTGGTAAATCAATGGTGCGTAGTGAAGTAAGTAGATGTTTTGGAATTATTATCAGCCTGCGCTATCCCACTGCTGTGCAAAGGCCTCCCTACCCCTCTTCCACTGACTGCGGTCTAGAGCCATGCTGAACTAGCCTTCCATATGCGAGTCTAACTCGTCCCGCCATCGCCTTTTTGGTCTGCTGCGAGGTCGTTTTCTGCCTTGAGGCACCCACTTGGTTGTAACTTTTACATGAGCTAAATCTTCTGGCAATGTCCTCCATTCTCCTGAGGTTACACCAGGTCTGCGCACCATGACATCGAATATTCCTTCCATTATAGTACCAAATTTCTGCTACGACGCTACGGAAACTCAAATACCCTGATAATGAAATCAACCACTTTTAAGGGTGGAACACCTACCTACTTATACAGGGTGTCCCGAAACGTGACGTCAAGCGGGCACGGGATGATAGGCTAGGTCATACCGGCTCTGGGAAAAATAAGGAAAAAAATCTATGTCACTTGGTTTGGTAATAATAATAATATTTTTGAAATTTTTGGAAATCGCCACCCTTGACTAAGTTTTCATGTACTGTACTCAGAAATGACCAAATTTCGCAGCGTTTAATTTTTTTATTTTATCCTAGAAAACTATGCTTTCGATTATAGTCACTTTTATGATGATCAATTTTGGACATTTGGTAAAAAAAAATAAAGATGGACTGAGTCATGGTTAAGAATTTTTATGTCAGCTAACTTCATCCCTCATTTTCTTTAAAAAACATTACTATAGCATCCTTGGCAAGTAGTCTAGAAAAATAGCCCATTTAATCAAGATTTCAAAAAGGTAAAATACTTACCATTTCCTTGTCTTATGTTTCCATGAAAAATATTATGGACCATAATAGGTCGTTCAAAACTTGAACTAGGTGAAGTCTACAGTATGCCTTGCTTGGATGATAAAGAAAAAGTGATTGTAGGTTAGCGGCAGCGGCAGAAATTAATCGTTTGCTGTTGCTAAGCATTCCATGATTGGTCGGTTAATGTGATGGGTAGTAGTGGGATGGGTGACCACTCCAAAAAAAAATTTAAATATCTTTTATAGCTTCTCCGTCCTTCGAAAGCACGTTAAGCGGTTGGTCCCGGAAGTCGTTGCATGTGCCCAGTGTTGAGCATAAGTGTCACCAGTTGAGGTCAGACTTATGCTCAACGTTCACGCTTACGCTCAACGAAACTATCCTGTATTGCTACAATGTCATACTCTAACACGTCTGCACAGTGAGCTAAGTGTGGATTGTGGTACAGTCACCGGCATCTCAGGCTACCTATTTCGGTTTTTTATCTCGCTCTTGCTGAATGACATTTCTTTGCAATAGAGCAAGGAAGACTAGTAGTGTATTTTTCCAACATCTCCGTGCTTCGGAAGGCACGTTAAGCAGTTCGTCCCGGTTGGCATCGTTAGATGTTAGTCATAATGCTTAGTCGAAGGCCTTAGGGCGGCTTGATGACATCTGTTTTTTTTTATATCACTGAATTTACACTCCTGCAACAATCCGCACTGAGCCCGCGTGTTAGAGTATGGCTAGCGCCCACCCTTCTAGTTGAGGTGGGGCCTGTGCCCAGCTGTGGGACGGATATAGGCCGTTTATGTATGTAAGGAGGACTGAACGAAAATGGTAAGGGTGATGTGGCATTTACCGTAAAAGTAAGATACCAGAGCTACTATTGAGCCATGTAGTTAGATGCTATTAAGGCGCCCTAAGCCCTATGAATAAGTTTCGCGGCTGACTTCTGCTAGCACCTTCAGCTGGGGACAACAACTGCTTAATGTCATGTGTACGGAGATACTATGAAAAAAATCGGACTGGTCCCCATCACATTAACCGACCAATTATGGAATGCTTAGCAACAGCAAACGATTCATTTTTGCCGCTGCCACTAACCTACGGTCATTTTTTCTTTTATCATCCAAGTAAGGCATACTAATAGACTTCACCTAGTTCAAGTTTTGAACGACCCATTTTGGTTCACAATATTTTTCATGGAAACATAAGACAAGGAAATGGTAAGTATTTTACCTTTTTGAAATCTTGATTAAATGGGCTATTTTTCTAGACTACTTGCCAAGGATGCTATAGTAATGTTTTTTAAAGAAAATGAGGGATGAAGTTAGCTGACATAAGAATTCTTAACCATGACTTAGTCGAACTTATTTTTTTTTTCTAAATGTCCAGAATTGATCATCATAAAAGTGACTATAATCGAAAGCATAGTTTTCTAGGATAAAATAAAAAAATTAAACGCTGCGAAATTTGGTCATTTCTGAGTACAGTACATGAAAACTTAGTCAAGGGTGTCGATTTCCAAAAATTTCAAAAATATTATTATTTTTACTAAACCAAGTGACATAGCTTTTTTTCCTTATTTTTCCTAGAGCCGGTATGACCTAGCCTATCATCCCGTGCCCGCTTGACGTCACGTTTCGGGACACCCTGTATAGTAAAACACATTTTAACACACTTTAGTAAAACACATTTCAATCCTGTCATATTTGTACACTTGTTTACCCTTTCTGTGTTTGTTTGTGTAATATTAATGTTTCTTTTGGAGTAACGACAACCCTCTTCACGTCATCACTACATAGTTTGAAACGAAGTCGCTTTCTCTGTCCCTATGTCCATTTGTATGCTTAAATCTTTGAAACTACGCAACGGAATTTGATGCGGTTTTTTAATAGATAGAGTGATTCAAGAGGAAGGTTTATAAGTATAATAACATCCTATTGCACCCGTGCGAAGCGGGGGCGGGTCGCTAGTTACAAATAATTCAAATTCCCAATATGGTGAGCACCCAACTTCTCGACTCTCACAGTGACACTGGTCTTGATCCTAATGTAGGTACTCTACGTTTTCGTCTGTTTTTGTGGGATAATGGAGCCGAGAAACATATAACAGCGTCGTGGGTACAGGGACACAGCAGGTGATTTGGTCTGGAAATACAGCATACTCTTTGCTTTGCAAAATTCAATAATTAATAACATGCAGAATCTTTACTTACAGGATGTTTTAGCAAGTAAGTTGTTGCCTTTTGGAAGCAACTTAGTTTCGATTTCATGTTTTTTCTTCATACAATGAATTCATGTTTTTATAATTAAATTCATTCAGAATAGATATGACGGAACAAGAAAATAATTAAAGTAGAATATACATCAGATAAGACCATTTATTTATCACATAAAACTGTAACATTCTCAACAAAAACAATAATACTGCCACATAATTTTCATTAACATTTAGTGATGATGGTGGTGTTCGTGTTTCTCAGGTACAAGGTGATGGGTGCTGTGTTTCACTGTCGCCTGGAACCTGGGGGATAAAAACGGATCCACATTACACACACTTTTTTTTAATAACAACGTCACACACAATGTTCTTATGTTTGTGGAAGTTTTTTCCCACGTTAAGCAAACAAACAAACAAAAATAAATACTACTTCATTCGCGTTCTTATTACAAAGTACTTTCAAATCGTCAAATCCAATATACCATAATATGAATTGAATACAGTATGATATTATAAGCTTATACTGTATTTAAATAAAAAAACAAGGGTACACAAACAATAAACATCTGTCTCGATTAATCGTACAAACACAATGTTTGTTCTAAAATGGTAATAATAGAACCTGTGATCCAATGCATCATAATCGCCACTCGTAACAAAAACATTTCAGTTCCAGAAAACAAAACAATGTTTGTTTTCTGGAACTGAAATGTTTTTCTCGTCATATTTGCGTCATAACCGCAAACTTACCCAATTTTCTTGTCGCTGTGGTAGTCGACGTGTCTGACGGAGCCGTCGGGCTCGTGCAGGGAGTACTCTCCCTTCACGGAGTCGCCGTCGCGGTGCTCGTGCTGGGACTTGTGGTCGCCGGTGTGCTCGTCTTTCACTTCGTACTTAAACTCATACTTAGGGTGTGCCTGTAAAGGAAATCCTTCTAAGAATAACTCACACAGGAGACATATTATAATGTTTGTTTTAGTGGGAATCAAACCTCACGACTAGTT
This sequence comes from Udea ferrugalis, assembly GCA_950022985.1. Lineage (NCBI taxonomy): Eukaryota > Metazoa > Arthropoda > Insecta > Lepidoptera > Crambidae > Udea > Udea ferrugalis. The sequence continues at coordinate 6,872,443 of OX465521.1, forward strand.
GTTTGCCATGGTAGTGAGCTGTGCGGTGGTGATGGTTTTAATTTATGTTTCAAATGGTCAAATGTCAATTTTATTGTAGATTACCCACATAGCCATCCGTCGGTTCTTTTGTAATTTATCTTACATAGTAATCGTAATGAAGCTCCTTGTGTCCATGTTTATCATGAACTTCGACGGTGACTGGCTCCGGTTTGCCGTCGTGTCTCGAGATGTGCTGCGACGAGTAGCCGTGACTGTGTTTGTGTTGGCCAGCTACCACCAATACCACGGCCGCAAAGCATATTACCTGTAAATTAAAACAATGTAAGCAATTTAACTTCTATTTAAACTATCTGAACGCTGCATTTGCTTTAATCTACTATTTGGTTTAACAAACCAGGTGACTGTGCAGTTATAAATAAGAATCGAAATAACAATACATATTTTTTAAACATCCAAATTGTAGAAAGAATAAAACTATAAAATACAATTTAAACTTACGTTTGAGTACATTTTAGTAAATGTTGCTTTTGTCATCAAGCTCATTTGTAAACTGATAAAAATTAACAAGAAATCGAGTCTTTTATGTCAATACTGGAGTTGATTGCGGTAATTGAAGTTGCTTTCTTTAGAATGTATTTATTTCAATTCAATGGCGGCAATACGAAGGCGCAAAACCAAATCAAGAAAACAATTTGAGCGATAAGTTTTGCAACATGCATAACAAGTGTAGCTTTAACACACAAGACTTTGGAAAGAAAACATTAATATCAAAACTGATATGCTGATATAAAAGACTTGGATTTTTATTTTAATTCATCAGTCCACGGCTATCATTTGCCAAATAAACAACAAACTAACAAACATGTTGAGTAAAGTGAGTTAATTTAAAATAACAATTAGATTGAATACTTTATTATGATGTAGAGGTACGAAATATATTCAACATTATTTTTACAGGTTCTTTGCTTTGCGGCCGTTATAGCAGTGGTTGCGGCTGGCCACACTCATGGCCACCACGAACACAGCCACGGCTACTCGTCGCAGCACATCTCGAGACACGACGGCAAACCGGAGAAGGTCACCGTCGAGACTCATGATAAACATGGACACAAGGAGCTTCACTACGAATATTATGTAAGATTTTAAGAAGGGGCTACACTCTCCTCTGTTGCTCTTCCTTAGGGCTAGAAGAGACATCACTCCCCCTCATGAGTTCTCGCCTTGGCGTGGCGAGGGGGCTTAGTACCGGTGGTAGCGTCCAACCGCCGGGAAGCGAAGAGGACTCACTCAGGCGTGGCAGTGTGGTGGACTAGCCACCCACCCGCTGCAGCCCGCAAGGGCAACACGTGGGATTGCGGGGCCAGTGGGGCCTGCAAGCGCCCTGAGGCGCGTGGTGGAGGCCGCGGCGCACAATCGGTTGGTGGGGGCCAGTGATCCGAGGCTGACCCCCCCTGTGCGTCGCGGCCCGGCGGGGCCGTACCGCTGGTTGCGGCAGCGGAGCCGCCCTTTGGGTGGCTCGTGGTTGCGGGCCCAGTAGGGCCTGCGTACAGTGGGTGCGGACAGCGGGCCGGAGTGCGGGGGTGCTCTGGCTTGCATTGCACGGTGTCCACCGAGACGGCGAAAGTGTCTGCGTACTCCAGGCGCTTTCGTGGCCACCCCCCTTCGTTGGGGGGTCGGTTGGAGGGGGCTCCATTAGGGGCTAGCACTGGCGGCGGAGCAGTGCGTTATTACTTACGGTAGGATCCAGCTTCGCCGCCAAAGTGCCACGGTCGAGTGCCGTGGGGTTTTAGTCGGTAGGAGTCCGACATAACCTCGTCGTCCCCCCGGGCAGCGAGGTATCCATGAGGATTTCCCCACGAAAAAAAAAAAAAAAAAAAAAAAGAAGAGACATCACTGTTCAAATAATTGAAGTTAACTGCCTACATAGGTATCATATTCGAGTGGGCCCTTTCAGCACTTATGAACGTGATGCAGAATAAAATAAAATTACCTTGTTTTCATTTGCAAGATAATAAGGACGGGTAGTATATCAAAATGATAACACATGCAAGTCACAGAGCCAACGTGTTCATAATTGTTGGAAATAAGTTTTTTTTAGTTAATTAGATTTTTAGACTTATTTAAGCCGAGTGACTTATCACTACCATCAGAAAATTAGACGTCTCAATAATTTATATTTCAGGCGCATCCTAAGTACGAGTTCAAGTACGAAGTGAAGGACGAGCACACCGGCGACCACAAGTCCCAGCACGAGCACCGCGACGGCGACTCCGTGAAGGGCCAGTATTCCCTGCACGAGCCCGACGGCTCCGTCAGACACGTCGAATACCACAGCGACAAGAAAACTGGGTAGGAGCCCTCGTTTTACACGTGTTTGTTTACTACTACTGAGGACTTATTATTTTGCATAAAATACTGTGTTACACCTGCAGCGTTTTTACAACAAAAAATTGAGAATCGTTGAAATTGTATGCAATTACAAACTCAGTATTATTGTCTATTTAACTTTTTATTTTTTGAAGCAATTCATTTAACACATTCTCATTTCAACTTACAGTTTCCAAGCCACCGTGAAGCACAGCACACATCACCTCGTCCCAAAGAAACACGAACATCATCATCACTAAAATTAATTTGTTACTGTTGTTATGTGTAATATAATTGTTTCGTTATATTTTATTTAAATTGTGTTTTGAATGAATAAATATCAGTATTTGGTTTAATAATTGCATTTTATTAGAATCCTCTGAAATTTTTCTACTTCCTCATAAAAAGATAAACTGAAGCTTAAAAACACATTTTATTTTTACTATTACCTACATAATGACAAAGAAACTGACAGACTGAAACTGAAGAGACTGAAAAAGACATTAAGTTAGATAAGCAAAAAAAGGTAGCTAAAATGTGTAGAACTCGTTGTATTTAGTTGTGCAGATTGTCACAACATGTTACTCCTCAAAGTTTGTTTTCGGTATTTGTGTGTAGGCATTTGAATTTCATACATAAGTGATATAACTCACAAATAATCGTGGACGTAATTGCCAAAAGACATTATCTTTTCAACCATATGGTCAGACAGATTTTAAGTTTATACGTACAGATTATACGTTGAGGGCCGGATATTGTCAGCCCATGTAATAAAAATTTAATGGGCTACACCTTTCAAATCTGCAGTAACACATTCTTGCATAGATGAAGAGTGACGTTGACAGCCTCACCGCCAGAACATAACGTCACCATGGAGCGAAAAGTCACCAAGCCGACTTTTGGCCGAAATTGAGACATCAAATGCGACATCAAAATCTCCTATTTTTTTACAAATTTCGACCATGGTATTCGGTGGGTTCACAAGTAAAATTGGTTTTAATTTACTTAAAGGATTTTAATGAAACTTTACAATAACGTATACTTATATTTGGATAGGATAACTATAATTTCTTGGCCTCAATTTATGAAAAAGAATACTTTTTCAAAACACCAAAGTCTACGCGGACGAAGTCACGGGTGGCGAGTAGTATATTATAAATGCTGAGTGTTTATGTGTGGATTGATGAATTTGTCGTATTGCTCTTTCACGAAAAAACTGCCGAATGGATTTTCATGAAACTTTACAATAATATCTTATACATTTGAAAAAGTCATAGGCTACAATTAATCATGCGGACGGAGTCACAAACGGCTGCAACGAAGCCATCCAGGGCAAAATTAACTAAAACAACCGGATCAGTTTGAAATTAACTGCATTTGACTAAAAAAAGCAAGACACAGGATGAAAAAGGACTAGTATTATATGCTTACCTTATTTTATTCTATTTACGCTCCCTTTTATGATCTCTTACCAAAACGAAACCTTTTTTTTGTTTTTCAAACTGCAAGCCTTTATTTTTCTAAATACACTTACCTACTGGTGAATTTTCGTTCTACAGCAACAATAACAAAGCTGTGTTTTCAACAGGTTGTTGAAAACACAGCTCGACGCCGCACATCTCCGCTCAGCTCTGGTGGAGTCTGGGCCTTACACCTCTCGGCCAAAAATAATTCCTTCATGAAAGTCGACAGCTAATGAGCGGTTGGCACTCTCACCATTAAAGAGTTAGAGTATTATCACAATTACTAATAACGTTCTCTACGATTTCCAGAAAACACACAGCATGTTTTGTTTGAATGTCGTGTGTATAATCGACGCAGCAGGCAATTCAGATTAAGGCAGGATTCCCCTCTTTTTTTGTAAACATGTTAACAAAATACAGACCTTCTCTTTGTAAATTTTGTGCAATGAAGTCTTCAACATTTAACTGTATGCCGAAAATGTACACAAAGAGGGCCTCCATGGTGTATTTGAAGGCATGACTGTCAATGAGCATCATTCAAATAATAAAAAAGGTATGACCTAATTTTGCTTCTGTTACTTTCGCAGACATTCAGATGCTTACAGAAGGGGCCGCATTGTTACAAGGTATGAAAACCAGCCGTTCTGGAAATCTATGGAGAAAGCCTCTGTTTACCGGTGCACTTTATACTGCTGTTGATGATAATGGATGGTTATCCAATTTCAATGAAACCAAGCTAATTACCTTTTTTTTTGACGCGGAGAATGCATTTGCCATCTTCTGCGCGTTACCAAAGGTCACCGAGTACCACCGCGAGGGACTCTACCGGCGGGCCCCTGGCGCACTATGCCGGTTTCCCAGCTCAACTCGAGGGGAGCTATACCTCCCCTCTTACACCCGCCGGTGTTAACGGCAGTGCGAGGCCCCCCCGGATTGCCGCCCTCCACGGAGTCACCTCTGCAATGGAGGCACACGGTCCCCACCGTGTGCACTCTTAGCGACCCCGGGACCCCCCTTTAGTCGCCTCTTACGACAGGCGGGGGAAACTTTGGCAGTATTCTAATGCCCCATACTACAGGGAAAAACCAAGTTACCTACTGCTAGGAAGAATGCGCATGTCCAATTATGACTACGTGCGCGAGTTCTTTAGTTTTTCGCGTTCATTTATTTTATTGCTGCTTCTTTTTTCTGTCGGTCACCGCATGTGTTATGAAGCCATCTTCAAGAAATTGAATACTTACTCGTATATCATCTTTTTAACTATCTTTACATTCGGTATCGGAATATTTGAAGGTTGGCTTTCGCAACGAAGATCAGTAATACCTTAATTCCACACAGGCGAAGCCGCGGGTGGCAAGCTAGTGAAATTTTGAAAAATACACCACAAACAGTTCAGTCCTACAAGAAGCTGGAATGCATTATAAATGATCAAGGTGATCGCAGCAAAAGATACAACAAGTACGGTTAGCGTTTCCAATAATCAAAGTAAAAAGTAGATTATTTAATCACATTTATTTATCACGTACGGTATAACTTTAACAATCTCAACAAAACAGTAATATTTAAAAATATATTTATCATATTTAATTCTAGTGATGATGATGTTCGTGTTTCTTCGGCACGAGATGGTGGGTACTGTGTTTCACTGTCGCTTGGAACCTGAAAAAAAGTGCACATATTACGTAAGTTTCGAATCAAAATAAAACAATGTCAAACAAATTGTTCTATGTATGTTTTTCCAGTTGATGCAAACAAAAACCTGTGATTCTATGCATCTCAATTGCCACACGTAACCAGTAAGTTGAAATAGGGCATCAAAGGGATCTACGAGTACTTCATAGTTAATTCTACTATTGATGAGGAACTTCAAAATTATTTTTTTTGGTTTTTATTTTTACGTCGTATCTCTAAGCCATTATTTCAAACTTACCCAGTTTTTTTGTCGCTGTGGTAGTCAACGTGTCTGACGGAGCCGTCGGGCTCGTGCAGGGAGTACTGGCCCTTCACGGAGTCACCGTCGCGGTGCTCGTGCTGGGACTTGTGGTCACCGGTGTGCTCGTCTTTCACTTCGTATTTGAATTCGTACTTAGGGTGCGCCTGTTAAGGAAATAATCATAAGAATAACTCACACACCGCACGTCGAAAATTTAAAACAATTAGGTGACTTCTTCATCCGTAAATTGGATTAACAGGACAAACCCAAACATTAATCATATAAATGTATAACTTGGGTTGAAACTAGAAATCAGGCAAAATTACTTCCAACCAAGCGAATAGTCAAACTTCATAAATAGTTAAATGTACACCTCATTGTACATTAGCCACCCATCAGTTCCGTAGTATTTGTCTTACATAGTAATCGTAATGGATCTCCTTGTGTCCATGTTTGTCATGAACTTCTACTTTGACCTCTTCCGGTTTCCCGTCGTGTCTCGAGATGTGCTGCGATGAGTAGCCGTGGCTGTGCTTGTGTTGGCCAGCCACCACCAATACCACGGCCGCGAAGCATATTACCTGTTAAATAGTGTGAGTGATTTAAACTTTTGATTTTTTAAATTGTTATCTATGAAATTATATGAAACGTTGCGTTCGGTTAAGAAAAGTCAGCTGCAAATGAGTTATAGGTGACGCAGCTAGCCACTAATATAACTACTTCGTTTAAGCTTGCAAGTAAGTACTAAGTTGACTTTGAACTACAAGCTATCTGTGCAGTTATCAATAAATTAGAATCAAAGCAACTATATAGCTGATACCTAGGTTTGATTCCTAGACATCAAGTCTGGAGAATAAAAAATACAATTTCAACTTACCTTTGAGAACATTTTGGTTAACGTTGCTTTTGGGATCAAGCTCACTTGAAAACTGTTAAAAATTAACAAGAAATCAAGTCTTTTATGTCAATACTGGAGTTGATTGCGGTAATAATAATTACTTTCTTTAGATTACATTTATTTCGATTCGATGGCGGCAATACGAAGGCGCCAAATCGAATCAAGAAAAGAACACTTAAGATAATTTTGTAACATGCATAATTTAGTGACTTTATCATACACTACCAAAGAATAAAATCATTAATACCCTAGCTAACTCCGTTGGTGATATAAAAGGCCTGTATTTTTATTATCATGTATCAGTCTATGGCTGTCATTTGCCAAATAAACAACAAACTAACAAACATGTTGAGTAAAGTAAGTTAAGTGAAAATAATTAAGTTTTTACGTCAACTATTCATAGGTGGATTTTTATTCTTAAGAAGACGAGATATTCACTTTCATTTTCACAGGTCCTTTGCTTTGCTGCCGTTATAGCAGTGGTAGCGGCTGGCCACACTCATGGCCACCACGAACACAGCCACGGCTACTCATCGCAGCACATCTCGAGACACGACGGCAAACCGGAGAAGGTCACCGTCGAGACCCATGACAAACACGGACACAAGGAGATCCATTACGATTACTATGTAAGGAAAATATTTATGGAACTGATTCCTTTTTTTTTCAAATAATTATAAAGCGAGTCTAAAAATCATCAATAAGTTGTCAGGTCAAACAAAACTCAAAACAAACATTCATATGATTACTATTTTTGTTTTTCTTCCTTTTCTAATAATTATTACCTTTATAGGCGCACCCTAAATACGAGTTCAAGTACGAAGTGAAGGACGAGCACACCGGCGACCACAAGTCCCAGCACGAGCACCGCGACGGTGACTCCGTGAAGGGCCAGTACTCCCTGCACGAGCCCGATGGCTCTGTCAGACACGTCGAATACCACAGTGACAAGAAAACCGGGTGAGTTGTGTTGTTACTCGTATTTTGTAATGTGGAAAGTTTGTTTTAATATCATAGTTTTAGTAACAAGAAAGTTTAACATATAATAGTAACAATGAACGAACAGCTGAACTTTTTCGTTTATTTCTAAGTACTTTAGTTGAGACGAAATCATGTTTGATTACTATTATGGAATAGTTTTGATAGAAATGGATCCAGGTTTTGTGTGCAGACTTTATTGAACTTAATAAGTACTAATAAGTAACAAGGTGTTAAGTCTCTCTGTTTTACACCTGCTGCTGAACTGAGTTTGATATTCAGTACTATAAAGTGTTGTTTTCATTTGTTCCAGTTTCCATGCGACAGTAAAGCACAGCACACACCACCTCGTCCCGGAGAAACACGAACATCATCACCACTGAACATCATCATTTATCCTGTGTGTTATTTCTGTTTTGTTGTGTTTGTTGCGATTATGAATGTAACTACCTGTGAAGTTAATAAATGTTTTGTTACATAATTGATTCAGTAGTGTATTTATAGATAATTATTTTATTGACAATTAGTTTCATCTAAGAAAGTTGATTTCTGACCTCAGCCTAGTATTAAATTGTATAAAAACTGTTAGTTGTCGGTTTTGTTTCATTATAGGTACAAGTGATTTGAGTTTATCATCAACAATCGACTTCAGGGGAGATTCTAGTTGAAACAGATTAGTGATCAAGTTCTCCAAGTCTTTCCGATTTTAACAGGATTCTTTTTCTTGCAGAGGTTACATCAATGTTCCATTATGAGTTTTCTCTTTAATTTGATTGCTTTCCTTAATGATAAATATGTTTTTTTTTATTTTTCATTCAACTATGTATCAAAATAACAAAAAAGGGGATAAAATAAAGAAAAAGATTATCACAGTTCTTGTCTTACTTGAATGGCGTAACCACCCAAGGACGTGACACACTCACGCGCTTTACATTTGGTTCATTGAACTGGTCTGTCGTTATACTACTTTCTTTCGTAAATTTCTGATAAGAGCTTGCAAGTTGTATAAAAATAATCTGCTTTGTTATTGAATAATCACTTAGTTGTTCACACTCACAGTGTTAACACGAATTTTAAAAAAGTAACCTAAAAGTAAAAATAAACTTTATTCATGCAATAGCCTAATTTAAAGCACTTATGACAACATATAAAATGTACTCCCAGGTGAATTGAGTAAGACTATTTAAATGTTGTTTAAGGTCACCCGCAAACCCGCAAATAACTTATTGATGATTGACCCCCGAATTTACAAATACAAATCTAAGCAGCCCTCAAGAGTGCTAAACTATGGCGTAGGTACCTATGATTTGACCGCGTGAAAAGCAAAAAGCATGATTATTTACTAAAGCGTAAACGAGACAAATACATGTTGCGCAGTGTTGTCTCAAACTGTCAATGCTTTGCACAGGTGCACCTGGTGGTCAAAGGTCCTGATTTCGGGTGCCACTTTTTTAGCACAAGGGTAGACATGAGATTCCTTTAATTTTTTGAACTAGATAGAACTCAGCGTTTCTTTTATGTTTTTAGTCAAGGTAATGTAATAAACTGCATAAAAAAAATTCCAAAAGTCATCATTGAATTATTGGTGTTTATTTGGGTTCACTAATGTTTGACCAAAAAACGTTTAACAAATGATCATTTGACAAACAACGTTTCACCAAATATTCATTTGGCAAACGAGACATTTGACAAAAGTATCATCTTACAAAAACTCATTTAACAAATGATCATTTAGCAAACATTTCATTTGTTAAATGTTACAACTAACAATAAATCAATTGACCTATTTTTATTTCACCAAATAATACGTTTCACAAATGAAGCATTTTTCCAAATGTGATGATTCTATATGGCGCTTTTAAAGTTGTGCCTAGTACTTTTACCCAGTTATATACAATACTCGGAAATATATTCTCGGACGACAATAAGACATTTCCACTGGTATTTTGCCTTTGTTCCCACAAAGATAAAAGAGCATTATGACATGAGGTTCGAAATGCTGATGGAATATGGGGCAGAAAATAACATTGTCATCAAGCCAAAAGTATGCGTTTTAAATTTTGAGAAAGCCGCCATCTCAAGTTTGAGGTCAAACTTTGAAGAAACATTTCTGCATGGATGCAACTTTCATTTAGGGCAAATTATTTACAGGTAAGCTACAAGATAAGATAGAAGGCATGCAGTCATAGGGATAACTTTCAACTAAAATACCTACGTTTAGAACCTCGAAAATTAAAATACGAAATGCTATTGTTAGAAATACCGATGGTTTGAATACCGATGTTAAAGTAACCAAATGGACGATATCCCGAATGCCAAAATGACGAAAAGCAATGCAGGCGAATCGTTTTTGGGTTTGAAAAAAAAATAACCACGAAGGCTTAAACCTTCTAACCTAATCTATCCGAGTCGGTTTTGCCCTGACTCTAGTATAGGGCAGACAAGTATCACAACAAGTCAGCGTTTACCCATTTCTTCTTGACAAACCTTTTCTCTTCAAACCAATAAAACGACACACAAACGACACAATCAAACGACAAACTCACACCCGCTCACACTCTTCGGCAATTTGGGCTTCGGTATTTAAAAACGAATCATTTGTCAAACGTTTTTTGGCCAGACGTAGTTTTATCAGATGATACAGTTGTTAAGTGTACATTTTGTGAAATGTTTTTTTGTAAAATTAAAATTTAAGAGTTGATCATTTGGTCAAGTGAGTCATTTGTGAAATGATTATTTGTAAAATGATCAATTGGCCAACCGTTTTTTTTCCAAACGTTGTTTGTTAAATGTAATTTTGCCAAATGTCTTTTGGTCAAATGGCAGGACCCCGTTTATTTGATCTTCAAATTATAACAAAAAAAAAACACAAAGAAAGCAATTATGAATTCGAAAAAAGTACCTAGTAAATAAAGAAACAACCGCAGGCTGCCTGAAAATAGTCTTATCAGCAATTGCACTATGAGCTGGGTGAACACTGTTTATTATGCTTTTTTCAAGTCAATTTAATTCGATTCAAATTACTTATTTCAGAAACCAGGTTCACCACCAACCAGGTGTTAGTAGATATAACAAAAAACGAAAAGAAACAGCTGACTTCTGTCGCTGCCTTAACCTGTAATCGATCGGAGACCCACGACACAGGCAGGACTATTTTTGTGTGTGACCCAAAATAAATTGCCATATTATGGAATTTTTGCTGTAACAATATCGTTATTTTTAAGGAAACTGTTTTTAACTTCCCATGTTATTTAGTAATAAGTATGCTAACATGTAACAAATAACTTACTGTTAATAAAATTCTTTGTATTTGGTGGAAACTCACCCAGTGTCGCAGCAATGACCTCAGGGGGACACTCATACAGTTAGTTGTGCACTTAACAGCATAGTCCTAGATTTTTAATGTATCTCTCACTGGGTCATAGGAACACATTACCCATCGAAACTAAAACCAAACTCCAGCTAAAATACTGTGCGATCATATTTATTGTATTCATTCAAAATCAGCGCTCCATTTGATCTCAATCTCGTTTTGTTGATTCTTTTTTTTATGAAATTGGGATCAAACGAGCTAGAGGGTCACCTGATGGAGAATAATCCTCTGCCCATGGACTGCAACACCAGAGGTGCCACGAGATGCGTTGCTTGCCTTTCAGAAAGGAATACGCTCTTTTCTTGAAGCCTGCCATGTCGTACCCTTCCAAAAACACTGACGCTGGAAGACCGTTCCATATTTTAGCCGTGGGTGGTAAAAAGTGACGCGTGAATCGCACAGTTGAAGAGCGCCAACCATATACTCGGAGGTGATGAGCGTAGAACTTCAGCTGATGACGCGTTGTGCGGTGATGGAAGCGAGAGGCCGGTACAATATTAAACAACTCTTCTGTATATGCGATACAGAACACATAGGGATGCAACGTCTCTACGAAAAGCCAAAAGGCCCAGGCAATCGGAGATATCGGGTTCACCGACAATTCGAGCAGCCCTACGTTGTTAACTGTCAAGAGGAAGATTCGCAAAATATTCATGAAATATCAAGATTGCACTCGCATTTTTTACATTTCAGTACAACTGAACAGGTTTCAGGTATGAAACACTTTCTTGTGTAAACTTCAAATTACTAGAGTATTAGTAGATCTAAAACAATATGCGATCGTATTGATTGTTTTCGTTGAGAAGCAGCGGGTCGTTTGATCTCATAATCTCGTTTCGTTAACTCGCTTAATCTTCATAAAATATCAAGGTCGCGCGCGCATTCTTTACATTTCAGTAACACTGAACAGGTTTCAGATCTGGACTACTTTATTATGTAAACTTACCGATGACAGCTTTTGTATAAAAGACCCTTGCTGAAATAATTCATTATCATTTCATTCATCTCATTCACAGCGTTAACAAGTCATTTGAAGAAATAAAGATGTGCTCTAAGGTAAGCTTGTGTGCAAATTACTCAAAAGACGATTTTGGGCTATAAACTCTAACTTACAAATTCTTTTAAAATTATTTCATACCGAATTTCGAATTTCCTTATTAATAAGGGTTCTTAACTATGTAAGTATACCTATCTATATCTACCTACATGAAATGTTTTTCTTGTTTTATAGATTGTATTGATATTCGCTCTCATCGCCATCGCTGCAGCACGGCCACAAGATGGCCACGGTCATCACCATGAAGAGCACCACGTTGACTACTATGTATGTAATTCTTGATTAATTAACTTTTAGAATATTGATGTAGGTAGCGGTGTGATTAGCTGATTGACTAACAATCTATGTTCAACAGGCTCACCCTAAGTACACTTACGAGTACAAAGTGGAGGACCCGCACACCGGTGACAGCAAGTTCCAGCACGAGACACGCGACGGAGACACCGTGAAGGGCGTCTACAGCCTGCACGAGGCTGACGGCACCGTCCGCATCGTCGAGTACACCGCTGACAAACACAACGGGTTAGTCAAATTATCATCTACTAAGAAGAGATAATTAATGAAATCCTTTGATTTAATATCCCATCCTATTTATTCTCCTAATATTTTTTAATAGCCATTTGGGTCTTAAAAAGTTAGCTTGTCAAAACTATTAAACAAGTGATAAAATCAAAACATTTTATGAACGCTATGCTGAATTTGATCGCATTAGCTTGATCTCCTTTTTGAAGCTAGTGTTTTTAGTCAATAAGCTTTTCTAATGAATAACTTTCCTATTTCAGCTTCAACGCCGTCGTCAAGCACGAAGGTCACGTCAAACACATCATCCCAGAACAACACCACTCGCACCATTAAAATTAAGATCTGTGATATTAGCTGTTGTCGTCTGATCTAGTTCCTTGTTTTTGTTAAGTTTTGTAAGTAAACATAGTACCTCAATAAACAATCAAAATTAAACGTTTTTTTAGTTCACTTCTTAAATGGTATTACAGAGGCGTTCACATCAACTTTTACATAAGGGCACCTTATGCTGCGTACATAAGACAGATTTTCTAATAGTTTTACGAAGGTTGTTGGATGTAAACGCCTCATGAGACCTGATGGTGCGGCTGCCTGCATTTACGCGATTCGAAGGTTCCATCAATCCAGGACCAAATTACGAGACATGTGAAACCATTCATACAAATTCCATGTGACGAGGTTTTTTTATTTAAATGTTCAAATACTGAACACATACCTACTTTGCCCTTCGACACTCATATACCTACATACTCGTAAAATTTTATTAGAGCGAATTGAGTTAGATTTTCGCACATAACAAGTTTAGTCTACCATAAAAAGTAAATTATAGTGTCTGTAATTGCCGTTTAGGATTCTCTGTAAAGTGTGATTTCCAAAATTCAAGAAGTTTATTCGCTTTATAGGTCATCACAGCATAGTTTTTATGACTTCTTCGAAATATCATTTGAAGAAGTTTCATCAACGTTTTTTAGTAATCCGTCGAGTACACAAAAAAAATACGATCCTTCTGAAGTTGTTTTATTTCGATGTATAGTTTTCGCGTTAATAATAAGAAATAACAAAGTAACATTGTACTGTTCAGCTAACAAAATATTATCTGACTCTTGTTCACTAAACAAACACACACATACTGCAATTTCTCAAAAACACAAGCAAAAGACGAAAGTCTTTGAAGAGTGGATATTGAAGGATGATGGGCATTTGGGTATCGGTTGGCACTTGTGTTCAATCAAGATGTATCTTACGTCGTTGGATAGCCCTTTACAAGTGAGCAAAAAAGTGCTATGACGACCAACCCGTCCAAATAGTCCATTTCGTAATATACTCTTCGGAATAAATAGAATTTTTAGTTCTTAATAACAATTTTTGAAAATCACATCATTCATTTTCAAAAGTCCCAATTTATAAGAGTTAGGTACTTAGGTGTCATCTATTAAAAAAATACCACAGCCACAATTCGTTCATCGCATCTTATTATTCAAGCAAGATTTTTATAATAACATTTTTCTAGTAAATGAATTTAGCATAAAAATGAGACACTTACTTTGAACTTGTTTTCTATTATGAACATCCAATGATAGTCATTAATTTATGATCATATATAATTAAAATAGTAAATAAAATACTAAATATGAATTATGAACTAAATATAAACCAGTATATGAATTTTGCATAAAAAAAATAAGACACTTACTTTGAACTCGTTCTTTATTATAAACATCCAATGATAGTAATTAATAATGATCATATATAATGAAAATAGTAAATAAAATACTAAACAAAAATTAAGAATAACGTCACAAAAAAACAATATAAATAATTTCAAGGCGGGATTACTCTAATGGGACAGTGAATCAGGACTAGCGCTTTGGTTATTCTTATTCTATAGAAAACTACCTTTTAACGATGTACCATTTACTTCGATTGGTGCCGATACCAGATCCCATACATCTGTGCCCATCATCCTTTAAAATGCAAGTCGTCAAAAAGCCGTCAGTCACAAAAATGCCAAAATTCGTAAAACGCCCTACCCCAAATTCTTAAGCCCCTTAAATAAGAAATCACACACTTTAGTTCTCTTTCAGTCAGAACGTTTTTATTTTTAAACATCATAGCTTCTTTGTTGCTGTAAGGTATTTATTTATTTTCAAGTCTAAATATTGAAAATTGTGCAATAATTAGTCATGTTGCTTTATGAAAAGAGAAGATTTGGGTGGGAGGAAATTCGACTCAACTTGTGAAACCTTGAGAGTTGCGTCGTTCTTCTGGAATTGATACAGATAAAATATTTCTACCTTACACGATGTGTGGAAACTGCTCCTGTGTCCTTCAAATTAATACACTAGAACAGAGCTGATAATTTTCAAAAACGAGGAAGCTAATTTGCTTGAATTAAGGACACTCCCATCTAAGCTACATTCCATTCAAACTTTGAATGTAATTTATCTCTGGTTACAATGTTGATGATTAAGGATGATCAGAGTCTGATTGAACTCATTGAAGTCATTCCAATAAGGCCCGAATACGAAACTTATGCTGTAAGTTTGTGAGCAATTAGGTTTCCTGCTGATGTATCAAGAAAGGTCATTACTGTCATGTTATTACAATATCATTAAGGTCAAAGGATTCTAAATTTTAAATTGATCCACAAACGGCAAAAATAAATTGATTGTTGTCGATTCATTCGTTTGGGTTCTGTGGTGTCACGATACAGGCACACGGAAAAACTCGTCAAACTCATTATAAACCTCATAGGTGAAAACATTAAACGGCCTTTTTACGGGCACACGGAAAAACTGGTCAAACTCATTATAAACCTCATAGGTGAAAACATTAAACGGCCTATTTACGAGTCTAATAGTGGGACACTGCTGGGCACAGGCCTCACCTCATGTCTGAGGTTTCGCGAGCCATACTCCAACACGTGGGCTCGGTGCGGATTGTTGGAGGGGATCGTAAGGCTAGTGAGCCACTTTAATGTCGGATGTTATCGAGTAACATCTCACGTCGTCAACCGGGACCAACTGCATAAAGTGCCTTCCGAAGCACAAAAATTCCCGAAAAATACCTACATCACTAAATTTCGGTCGGAATGGTCCTCCATCCCATTTCCAACCCAGCGTGTGTTGCTTTACAACAGCGATCGCTGCCGATGCATTGTCACAACTGCGCCACGGGCACCTCTTATTACTGTTATTTAGCATAATCAATGCGATATCTTATCGAATATCGGTGGCTTAGTGGGAGTTATCGGTAGCTTACTGAACAGAGCAGCCTCCCAGTTTGCGGAAGACGCTGGTACGATCCCCTCCTAATAACTAGACCGAATGTCTTTCCCTGTTAATCCTATCTGTCTCACCCTTTTTTCAGCGGTGTTCAGAAAAAAGTACGCATAAACGTAAAGAAAGTTTCAACCCATGCCTCCAACAAGACTGGTTACATTTTATCGCGTAAATTGCATAAGAGATCAAGGTCATACGCCTTTTTTTCACATATCATTCAACTGATTAAACAGGTTCTACATCTTAAAATCCATATTTGAAACCACTTTCTTGTGTAAACTTATCGAAAACGGCGTTCATATAAAAGACCCATGCTCCTTTAATGCATTATCATTTCGATTCACTCATTCGCAGTCTTAACAACTCAATCAAAATGTGCTCCAAGGTAGGTCACAATCAACACAAATAATTTGTGTTACTGAATTTTATTTTACCACTAAATGATAACTTTGTGTGGTTCAGCTAACACATTTCATTTGAAACGGCTTTCATTGCTAAAGATGCCATTGTTCAACTGCAGTGAGATAGTATTACAAGCAATGATATTACAATAAAAAATACGTAAATAGTTTATGTCAGTACTGGCACGAATTCAAAAAATTACCTCTGGCGTACGTACCCATAATTTGACCGTGTGTACAAAAAGCATGATTATTTACCTAAGCGTAAAAGAGACGGATACACGTTGCGTAGTGTTGTCTCAAACTGACAATGCTTCGCTCAGGTGGTCGAAGTCCTGATTTCGGGTGCCACTTTTTTAGCACAAGCAACTTATCCACGTCTTTTTATTATAATATCATTGATTATAAGCCTACGGCTGGTACTTCTCACTAGGTTCTGGAATCTAACTGTAACTGTTCCGTTGCCTAAGAGCAGTTTCAAAACTATCAGGACCATTCTTTGGCGTTACCTTTGCGTTGAGGATGACATGAGTCTTTACTTCAAGGGTTTAATTGTTTTATTAATGTACTCAATTAAATAAAGAGGATGGCTTCAAACTACTAAGTACTGCCTGCCTAACCTGATTCAAGGTTTGCGAAATTGAAAGTTTGAGTTACGTTACAGCAGTTTATCTAATCAAAATACGGCTGATTTACCGTCCTGTTGTTAATATGTATATTTCATTATCCAGATCGTATTGATTGCTGCCTTCATCGCCATTGCTGCAGCACGGCCACAAGACAGTCATGATCATCATCACGAGGAACACCACGTCGACTACTATGTATGTTATTCTTCATTGATTAACTTCAGGAGTATCGTTTAAGAAGTATGAATAGCCGCAGATTTTTGACTGAAAATCTATGTTTAACAGGCTCACCCAAAGTACACGTACGAGTACAAAGTGGAAGACCCGCACACCGGCGACAGCAAGTTCCAGCACGAGACACGCGACGGAGACACCGTGAAGGGCGTCTACAGCCTGCACGAGGCTGACGGCACCGTCCGCATCGTCGAGTATACCGCCGACAAACACAATGGGTTAGTAAAAAGATAGTTTGTAGCGTGTGCTGGCTACCAGCTTCACCGTTTGTTGCGAGTCCATATAAAATGTTTGAAAACCAGGGTAAATATGCCAGTGGCCCGTGTGCGGGGACGCTTTGTGGATTGATGTTATGTTGGTATCTAGACTGTATAAAAGGTGATCTTGGTTTGAATCTAATTTAAAATGTAATTAAATGAGTTTTTTTCTCTCGTTACAGTTTCAACGCTATCGTCAAGCACGAGGGTCACGCCAAGCACATCATTCCGGAACACCACCATTCGCACCATTAAATGAAGATCTGTGATACAATTAACTGTTGGCTTTTAAGTTTAGTGTTTTTGTTAAGTTTTGTAAATATTAGTAAATAAAAAATCTGAATTGACAATAACTTGCGATTTTCTGTTACTTTTTCAACTAACTTTTAATACTTTAAAAATAACTCTTTGTCTTTAAAGTCCTTTTTTAAGAGGAAATACAGTTTTACATCCCCAAAATAGCGGAGCTATGGTTTCTCAGAGACAAAATAGCTTGGATGGATTGGACGATTGAAATTCATTTATTTTATAGTTCAACTAAGCCTACAATTACTACATATTCATACACAAATAATGGTAATGTGCAGGGATCAAACCATCAACCTCTGGCGTAGTAGTCAAATTCTGAACTATTACACCAAACTGTTGTTGGCCTTGTGCAAACATAGTTCATTGATCTGCAGGATCGATGATTAGGTATGTAGTGTTTTTATTAAGGTCATTTGTGCAGTCTTTGTCCTACTTAACTTTCAAAAAAGATTCATGTGAACATGAAAGAAAAAATATCTTCTTAGAAAAGCTATTGTGTTGTTGTTTTGCTGATTAAAGTATCGTGTTTGAATTTAAATCAATTTATCGTCGATATATAAATTCTAATATACCTTAAAATTTAGGTTTGAAAAACCCTCCTGCAGTCCGGTAGAGCTGACAAAGCCATCAGCAGCTAAACAGCGGATGTCATTTAGAGAAAAAAAAGTAAAATTACCGCCAATAGCATAACGGCTAGGGTATAAGCCATAATAGTTGTTGCTGCAGAAACAGGAACCTTCTGACAATACCAGCAGCTGCTCCGCCTTTGATATCTTTTGACCTTGATCTAGCTCATAAAAAAGAGACAGTGTCAGTCGATTCCCAATTATAATTTGAATACATCGACAATAGCACAGACAAAGACTCAAGGCATCATTAGCAGCCACATGATTTCCAGAGCGCCCGGTTGCGCGCGGCATACATCCACTGGGATCCCGTCGAGGTACGATGTTCATGAAACTAAAATACTGACTTAATAACTAAATACTTACCTTACCTTGCCGATCCTGATACGGAATATGCACTGTTCTTTTTTATATTTTTTTATGATAGCTTATATCCTTTTATGACTGATCAATAATATTCATTCCAAAAAATACAAAATGTAGTATATTTATAGAGTTTTACCAAATTCAAACTTTTTCAAGCGGATCAAACGCCGCCATTATGGCGCGCGAATCTATGACAAACAACACAAATGAAACCTACAAACTGTTGTATTCTTCTTTTTGTCGCGCTTTTGACATTGACATAAGCCTGGACTGTGACGTCTTTCCTACATTTTTTTGCACTTTTCAATAATTATTTTTATATTAACAAAGAAATACAATTAGGAAATATTGATAGAGACGTTATAAGAATTCAAAATAATACTCAAAGAAATAATATGACGCTCATCTGTTTCAAGTGCATATTCCCTTTTAAAGGGTGTCTGATTTCTCAATTTTTTCTCTCTGCCTCTTTTCCACTCTGACCTCTATCAGAAACAGAGTGTAAGACCATTCAAGGCAAACCCATCACTAATATTATTTTCAATTTTATGCAGTGTAATTGTTTCAAAACATTCGTCATCACTATTGTTTGTATTATTCAATGAGATGCTACTGGTGAATAAACTTCCTTTGGCAATTTGATAGGCTCCCTTTTAGTACAATTTTTCATTTGTTTTGAATTTATTTCAATAAATAGTAATGTACTTTTCTGATGTTTACTTAGAGTACCTATTAGTAAAAATCATTGCATTTTAACTTGTAAATGAGGGGTTGAAATATTTGAATTAGCTTGACAGACAGCAATTACAATGTCTAATTACAAATAGTCAAATAATTGTAGGCCAGCACCAATCCAAATGAAAGGATTGTCTCTGACAAATCATAACTCTCCTTATTTTCGGGTTTCCGATATTTTTTCCCTGTGTAAACGACTTTAAAGGACATAAAGTTGAAGAGCTATTCGGTGTTATGGAAAGGAAATTATCTAAAACACCATGAGTCGCGGGTTTCAAAATTATTTTTTAGTTCAAAAACAAGGTTTGTG
Organism: Udea ferrugalis; assembly: GCA_950022985.1. Classification (NCBI taxonomy): domain Eukaryota; kingdom Metazoa; phylum Arthropoda; class Insecta; order Lepidoptera; family Crambidae; genus Udea; species Udea ferrugalis. The sequence continues at coordinate 6,892,164 of OX465521.1, forward strand.
TGAAATAAAATAATAGGAAGTCAGTGTTAATTTATATTTTTTATTTACTAATATTTACAAAACTTAACAAAACAAGAAACATAGGTATAAGCGAACAGTTATGTATCACTGATCATCATTTAATGATGCGAATGGTGTTGTTCGGGAATGGCGTGCTTAGCGTGGCCCTCGTGCTTGACGACTGCGTTGAAACTGTAACGAAAATAGAATAAATAATGAATAAATTTTAAAATAAAACACATTATCACTTAAGATCTGGTGAGATTGTGGTCAAATGCTCACCTTTTCAAACATAAAAAACCTAGTTTTCTCAGTTCTGTTACCAACATAAAGGGTTATTCACCTAGATAAGAAGGTTCTACATAGTTTACTAACCCGTTGTGTTTGTCGGCGGTGTACTCGACGATGCGGACGGTGCCGTCAGCCTCGTGCAGGCTGTAGACGCCCTTCACGGTGTCTCCGTCGCGTGTCTCGTGTTGGAACTTGCTGTCGCCGGTGTGAGGGTCCTCCACTTTGTACTCGTAAGTGTACTTTGGGTGAGCCTGTTGAAAATAGATTGTTAGTCAATCAACTAATCTCACTGCTACATCAATATTCTAAAAGTTAAATAAAGAATTACATACATAGTAGTCAACGTGCCTTTTTCGGCATTAAGTCCGCCATTTGTAACAATCTCATTGTTGTGCAATAAAGTATAAATATATAAATAAATAAAAATTCGAACCCAGTACAGTAAAGTCAATCTCACGGTCTTTGGAGTCTCAAGCGGCGCTTGTAATCACTACGCTAACAGGAGCGTCCACTCGAAATGAAATCGAATCTGTCAAATGAGACATTCCTAGTACACATTGGAATAGATGAGTACCTATACGCTTACGTCAAATAGTTTATCATGTGGTTATTCCCTAAGCTTGCAGTAAAATTAGTACCTACTTATAGCTAATGTAGCGAAGTAAAAAATCACAGTGATGAGGTTGCTACGTGCCTGCTGCGTTCGTGCTATGCTTTCAAACGCCTAATGGATTGAGGTATTAATTTACACTGTGACGGGAAGCTACAGAACCCGAACTGCATGTGGCCAGACATACACTTGCAGGGTTGGTTTGTCAAGAATAAAGAACGCTGACGTTAATCATGACATGAAATATTAAATTAGACGTAAGAAATAAACAGTCAACATTTCTTTCAAATACAACCCTTGTTTGATCGTTTGAACAAGCACTCAAATATTCCAAGGTTGCTAAGTGGGTGATAGGTTAGCTACTTTTTGTGATAGTTAATAGACCATGGAACTGATAAATGACAATTTTGAATTATGATTGGTCCAAGCTCTGGTAATTGTCTTTTAAAAGGCCAAAGGATGTACCTAGGATAGAGTTATCAAAATTGGTTTCTCTTTTCTATCCAGAGTACACATTTTCCTCTTTTCCATGGTACTTAAGGATTTGGTCTGCCATCCTCAGCTTAGTTTGGTTTCGTATTGTCGGGGTTTCTCGTAGTGGACTGGATGCGTGATACGCATACGGGCATAACGCTTAGCTGTTTTTTTAAAGGACTAGCTGTTAGTCGAAGTTGTGACTTTCACAGCTTTACCGGGCAATGGTGTGAGTGGAAGGCTCTCATATTAAATGACGTGCCTAAGGGTGACACTAAGGCGGCCGGTACCGCGAAGCATGGCTTAACGCCGCGTCGGCGTGGGTAAAATGTCGGTCTTGTAGAGAGTTAAGTTGGCGCGAGCTGTTCGGTACAGGAGATAAATAGGGTGATAGTAACGTGTCTAGGACGACGCCGCTTTCAGTCCTTTTTGGCAGTTAGAACATAATTGGAGGCCTATATAGGTGATTGCCTTTTCAAAAGATAGTAAAATACACAAAGGAAACAGCTGTTTGTTTTCGTCATTTATGTTGTGGGTTGTCGGAGACGTCACGCGACTGCACGTCGACTCCTCAACGTGCTTACGCAGCTGCTGCCGCCAGCCGACCTGTAGCCAACGCTCCGCAACCTGAGAGGCGGCCTGTTCAAAAGAGGAACAAAAGTAGCCGGAATAACATCCATGCTACTGCACCTGAGGCTCCACCTAGCCATCTCTGCGACGAGGAGGGCTTCACTAAAGTTGAAAAGAAGAGGAAGCCTGCTCGCCGAAATCTATGTGGTGCTGCACCGATCGGACCTAATCGTCTGCTGCGTCCAGCTATATACACTAGCCTACAATCTGATCACTGCCGTCATTGTCACTGCGCTCCTGAAACCATACAACACATCACAGGAGCCTGTAGATCCATCACTCAAACAGACTACAAACACAGACATGACCAAGTAGCTGCAATAGTTCATCAATATTTAGCATACAAATACAAATTAATACCCGAAAAAACTGCATATTATAAGTACACTCCACAAGCCATATTGGACAACTCTAATTTCAAACTGTACTGGGACAGGACCATTTTAACGGATAAAACCATTCACCACAACAGACCTGACATAACACTCCATGATAAGAACAATAAATTAGTTTACCTCATAGATATTGCCGTTCCCAACACCATAACCTTACCACCACACACACTGAGAAATTAAACAAGTATGCAGACCTCACCATTGAGTTGAAAACCCAATGGCGAGTCAGTTCAGTCAAAACCGTACCAATTATCCTGTCTTCAACAGGTGTTATCCCAAAAACATTACACAATAGCCTTTCAATTCTGAATATACACCCACTTACCTTTCTTCTTCTCCAAAAAGCCGCGATTCTTAACACTTGCCGGATTGTCCGTAAATTTCTGTCACTCGAGCAATTCTAATTACTTGAAACTAAACAGCTTACGTTTTGGCCAAAAACCCGCGTGAACTGTCATACCCTCAGCAATGAGAGAAGTTGAAAAAACAAAATACATAATAATAATAATAATAATCCATTTATTTCAGGCAACAAATTACATTTTAAGATCTTAACAAATATAATCGGCCCATATTATAAATACCTTATAGACTAACATATATACTTAACATAATAACAAAGATACTAAAAATTAATTAACGCATTTCTGCGACGCTGACGTTAGACGTGGAGCGGAGTTAGGTAGCCGGCCTCTAAACCGCCGGTACATTACTCCTTTCGGCCAAAGTTCCTCCTTCATGAAAGTCGACAGATGATCGGTAGGCACTCTCACCACGAAAGAATTAAAATTCACATTATGACGAGACTCCAACCGCTCGACTCTCAAAGTGAAATTGGTCTTGTTCTGCAAATACTCTACGATTTCCTCAGTCTTCGTAGAGTAATGGAGCCGGGACACGTACAGCAGCGTCGTAGGTATAGCTGGACGCAGCAGACGATTAGGTCCGATCGGTGCAGCACCACATAGATTTCGGCGAGCAGGCTTCCTCTTCTTTTCAACTTTAGTGAAGCCCTCCTCGTCGCAGAGATGGCTAGGTGGAGCCTCAGGTGCAGTAGCATGGATGTTATTCCGGCTACTTTTGTTCCTCTTTTGAACAGGCCGCCTCTCAGGTTGCGGAGCGTTGGCTACAGGTCGGCTGGCGGCAGCAGCTGCGTAAGCACGTTGAGGAGTCGACGTGCAGTCGCGTGACGTCTCCGACAACCCACAACATAAATGACGAAAACAAACAGCTGTTTCCTTTGTGTATTTTACTATCTTTTGAAAAGGCAATCACCTATATAGGCCTCCAATTATGTTCTAACTGCCAAAAAGGACTGAAAGCGGCGTCGTCCTAGACACGTTACTATCACCCTATTTATCTCCTGTACCGAACAGCTCGCGCCAACTTAACTCTCTACAAGACCGACATTTTACCCACGCCGACGCGGCGTTAAGCCATGCTTCGCGGTACCGGCCGCCTTAGTGTCACCCTTAGGCACGTCATTTAATATGAGAGCCTTCCACTCACACCATTGCCCGGTAAAGCTGTGAAAGTCACAACTTCGACTAACAGCTAGTCCTTTAAAAAAACAGCTAAGCGTTATGCCCGTATGCGTATCACGCATCCAGTCCACTACGAGAAACCCCGACAATACGAAACCAAACTAAGCTGAGGGTGGCAGACCAAATCCTTAAGTACCATGGAAAAGAGGAAAATGTGTACTCTGGATAGAAAAGAGAAACCAATTTTGATAACTCTATCCTAGGTACATCCTTTGGCCTTTTAAAAGACAATTACCAGAGCTTGGACCAATCATAATTCAAAATTGTCATTTATCAGTTCCATGGTCTATTAACTATCACAAAAAGTAGCTAACCTATCACCCACTTAGCAACCTTGGAATATTTGAGTGCTTGTTCAAACGATCAAACAAGGGTTGTATTTGAAAGAAATGTTGACTGTTTATTTCTTACGTCTAATTTAATATTTCATGTCATGATTAACGTCAGCGTTCTTTATTCTTGACAAACCAACCCTGCAAGTGTATGTCTGGCCACATGCAGTTCGGGTTCTGTAGCTTCCCGTTACAGTGTAAATTAATACCTCAATCCATTAGGCGTTTGAAAGCATAGCACGAACGCAGCAGGCACGTAGCAACCTCATCACTGTGATTTTTTACTTCGCTACATTAGCTATAAGTAGGTACTAATTTTACTGCAAGCTTAGGGAATAACCACATGATAAACTATTTGACGTAAGCGTATAGGTACTCATCTAGAAATCTAGGGGCGTAGTGAGGCGTCTAGAATTAGAGTTGCTAGCCGATCCTTCAGATAAAGGATGTCTCTCTAATTCAGGCGGCTCATAATCTCTCACCGGTGGCTCCAAGTAGCTGTATTGCACGCAGCGGCCACACCCCGGTAAACCACGTTGGCTCGTGGGCTAAACCCGGTTGAGGGGACCCTGCGCAAAGCTGTTGCTTTGTGCAGGGTTTTTAGCGGACACCTCCTGCAAAGTGCATAAAGTCTGTTTCGGCTCTGAAGGCAGTCCAATCAGTTATGAACGTTTGGTCCTGGCAGAAGAGGCGGAATAGTGAGGCATTGCAGAAGGCCAAGGGCGACAGCAGAGGTCAAAGTTGCTGGTCGGCCAGATGCTGCATCCAAACTCTTCTCCGGTCGTATCGGTTCTCCGTTCCATTGGGTCAAGGAGAGTGAGGAAAAGAGAGTGCATCTGTGTTTGCGCGCACGCTTATGCACTTAAATATATCCTGCGCAGTTGATTGCTGCATGAAAAACGGACTCCGAAACTAAGTCCAGTGGCGATGGGCAGAGGTAGAGAGGTCGGGTTGTGATGTGCGCCCGGTTTTGTCTGATGCCTGCACATTGGCGGCTCAGGTATTGATGGTCGTTTCTGCGCTGCATTTAGGGCAACAGCGTAGTTTGGGCAGCAGCTTGAGTGACGAAGCAGCCCTATTTAGGGAGGCACTGCTTCCCCCACATGGGGAGGGGACTAGAAAAGGTGTCCTAAAAAAAGCTTGTCCTACATCTATTGGGGGGTAGTAACCACGGCTGCTCGAACATCCCACTCCTCGTGGTCGACGACACAAGAAAAATATTAAAATAACCACCATGACATTCGGTGCGTGGAATGTCCGTACTCTGCTCGATCGAGACGTTAATCTCTGTCCAGAACGAAAGACAGCTGTCGTGGCTAGAGAGCTCGGGCGATACAATGTGGATATTGCTGCACTTAGCGAAACCCACTTGTCTGATGAAGGAGAGCTCATAGAACATGGCGGTGGCTACAAGTTCTTCTGGAAGGGAACCCCAGCCTCAGAACCAAGACGCTCTGGTGTTGGATTTGCCATAAGGTCTCAGATTGCCAGCAAATTGAAAGACTGTCCTGCATACATCTCAGACCGCATAATATCATTGCGTCTTCACCTTGACAACGACAACTACCTGAACGTTATCAGCGTATACGCGCCAACAATGGATAAGGATGACGAGACTAAAGGAAAGTTTTATGAGGATCTTACCCACTTGCTCACCAGGATTCGCTCGAGAGAGCAGATACTGCTGCTAGGTGACTTCAACGCTCGAGTTGGTTGTGATCATGAAGCATGGCCAAGGATCTTAGGGAGGCACGGGATTGGCAAAATGAACAGTAATGGTCAGTTATTGCTAAGCCTGTGTGCTCAGTTCGGCCTGAACATTACTAACACATGTTTCCGGTTACCAGCAAAACATAAAGCTTCTTGGATGCATCCGAGATCAAAACATTGGCATCTGATAGATTACGCGATCGTTCGGCAAAAACATATCTCCCAAGTTCATGTTACAAGAGCTATGCGCGGTGCAAACTGTTGGTCAGATCATCGCCTAATAATAACAAAGCTTAGGCTCCGCTTACACCCACCTCGTAGATATTCTAAAGTAAAAGCTGTCGGCGTTAACATTGATAGACTCGCGGATAATAGCTTGCAGATGGAGTATCAGAGGCGCCTGACTGATAAATTAGCGTCAAACATCGACGACGGTGATATCGCTTCCAGCTGGAGTGCTCTCACTTCTCAGATTGTCGAAGTTGGAAAACAAACCGTGGGCGTTAAGAAGCGTTTCCACGAAGACTGGTTTGATGAGAGTGATGAGGTTTTGAGTAGAGCCCTCAAGCGGCACCGTGACCTTCTGCGTCAGCAGCAAAACGGTCAGAAAAATATATCAGAGAGAGTAAGGCAGAGCAGCGCTGACCTCAGAAGGATGACTAGGGAGATAAAAGATAAATGGTGGCTACGAAAGTCAGACCATCTACAGTGGCTTTCAGACACAAATCAGCTTGGTTCGTTCTTTGGTGAGTTGAGAGCACTCATAGGAACAGCTCAGCGAGCGAGCGTGCCCTTGAGAACACGCGACGGCACGGCGCTTTTAGCGACCAAGGAGGATGTGCTAAACCGTTGGACCGAACATTATGCGGAGCTGCTTAATGTTGATCGATCTGCTAATGTTGAGCACATTGAGACCATTCCACCCCTCCCGCTGATATCTGGGCTTGACGATCCTCCCACTCTGCAGGAAGTCGTAGTGGCTATCAGGAGCCAGCAAAATAAAAAGGCGGTTGGCATTGATGATATCCCTGGTGAACTTTTAAAGTATGGGGGAGAGGAGCTCCATGCTGCGATTTGGAAACTTTTCACACGAATGTGGTGCGAAGAGCAAGTGCCCTCTGAATTTAAGATCTCACGTATATGTTCTTTATATAAGAATAAAGGTGACAGATCTAATTGCAATTCATACCGAGGTATATCGCTTCTCAGCTCCCCTGGAAAGGTGTTTGCTAGGGTTTTGCTTAACCGGCTTGTGCCTGTTTCGGAGGCGATTCTACCGGAGACACAGTTTGGTTTCCGCCCGGAGAGAGGAACTTGTGAGGCTATATTTTGCATACGACAGCTGCAAGAAAAGAGTCGTGAGCAGGATCGACCATTGTTTCTGTGTTTTGTAGATCTGGAAAAGGCTTTTGACAGTGTTCCGCGCGTGGCCTTGTGGGCTGTTCTGGGGAGGGTAGGTTGCCCGGAGAAATTTGTGCGTCTAGTTCGGCTGCTGCACGATGGCATGACATGCTGTGTGCTCGCAGATGGGGAACAAACTGAGTACTTTCCTGTGAGCTGTGGTGTTAAGCAAGGCTGTGTTCTTGCTCCCACGCTATTTGCCATCTATTTTGCAGCTGTCGTCAGAGAAACTCTGCAAAGTGTATCGGCGGGCATTCGCATACGTTTCCGGACTGATGGAATGCTTTTTAATCTTGCCAGACTAAGAGCCCGCACTAAAGTCTCTCATGAGATGGTCACCGAGATCATGTACGCGGATGATTTGTGCTTTTTAGCCGAGTCCCCAGCTTCTCTACAGCAGTTGATGACTAGTCTTGATGAGACGTGTGGGAGGTTTGGTCTCAAGATAAGTGTCAGCAAGACGGAGGTCATGGCGTCAGGCGTGGCATTAGACGAACCTCTTAGAATCTGTCTGGGTCAAGATGTTCTGAGGTGCGTGGAGAGGTTTAAATACTTGGGCAGCATGATAACATCTTTATGCGACCTTGATGCCGAAATAAACAGCAGAATTGCTGCTGCCTCTGCCTCTTTTGGCAGGCTTCGACTAAGGGTCTTCCGCTCGCATAATCTGAAGATGGCTACAAAAATCTCAGTTTATAGAGCTATTGTTCTGCCAGGCCTACTCTACTCCTCAGAAACCTGGTGTCTGTACCGAAGACATATTAAGACCCTTGATCAATTCCACTTGCGTTGCTTGCGGGATATCATGGGCATTCACTGGACGGACCGTGTCAGAAACACAGAAGTTCTTCGTCGCGCTAAGATCTGTGGCATTGAAGCATATCTGATGCGGCGTCAGCTAAGGTGGTGTGGCCATGTCCTCCGCTTGCCAGAGAAACGCTTGGCAAAGCACATTCTTTACTGTGAGCTCCAGGAAGGCAAGCGCAAGCAAGGCGGACAGCTTCTACGGTATAAGGATGTGCTCAAAAGGCATATGAAAGCGTGCAACATTGACTCCTCGACTTGGGAGTCAACTGCTGTTGGACGCCCGGAATGGAGACGTCTCTTAAAGCAGAACATCAATGCTTTTGAGTGCTTGCGAAGGGATGAACTCGACGCTAAGAGAGACGAGTTAAATGCCAGACCACCTACGGCTCTTATTTACAATTATTGCGGTGGCGTGCTCACTTGCCCTTTGTGCTTAAGGACTTTTAAAGCCAAAATTGGCTATAACAGTCATATGCGAGCTCACGGTCGCGCTGGGCAGTGAGGCGCTGCCGTCGAGTCCGTTCAGCAGTCGCTGTAGCCGAAATCGGCTTTGACAGTATTATTATTACTCATCTATTCCAATGTGTACTAGGAATGTCTCATTTGACAGATTCGATTTCATTTCGAGTGGACGCTCCTGTTAGCGTAGTGATTACAAGCGCCGCTTGAGACTCCAAAGACCGTGAGATTGACTTTACTGTACTGGGTTCGAATTTTTATTTATTTATATATTTATACTTTATTGCACAACAATGAGATTGTTACAAATGGCGGACTTAATGCCGAAAAAGGCATTAGGAAAGGCAAAGGAATTTTTGTGGTACCTTTGTTGTTTCTGGCTGTAGGTAAAGCAATATAATTAATGTGTGCAATGTTGCCCCGTATTCATCATTTATTCAATTGCTGGAATCCTAAAATACTCCATGCGTAGCTCAATAAATTAAAAAACAACAATTTTTTCATTCATTCTATTTGATTACTACTACATATTATCAAAACTTAACAAAAATGAGGAACATTATAATTTATTCAACAGCTAAATATCACAGGTCTACATTTAATGGTGCGAATGGTGGTGTTCTGGGATGACGTGCTTGGCGTGACCCTCATGTCTGACAACAGCGTTGAAACTGCAAAAATAAAGTAACATTGGGTTACAACATTTCACAGACACATGAAAGACGATAAATGGTCTTACAAACTGACTATAAACCTCATTGAAACTGCAAAAAAAATAGATTGAGTCAAAGAACATGATTCATAAGAATAAGAATAGAAAAGCTACAATATTGGGTACCAACCCGTTGTGTTTGTCAGCAGTGTACTCGACGATGCGGACGGTGCCGTCAGCCTCGTGCAGGCTGTAGACGCCCTTCACGGTGTCTCCGTCGCGTGTCTCGTGCTGGAACTTGCTGTCACCGGTGTGAGGGTCCTCCACTTTGTACTCGTATGTGTACTTAGGGTGAGCCTGTTAAACATTGAACGGTTTGTAAAAACTCTGTGCTTAATTAAATTGCTTGAAGACATTTTAACGTAATAAATTATATTACATAGTAGTCAACGTGGTGTTCCTCATGATGATGGTCGTGGCTTTCTTGTGGCCGTGCTGCAGCAACGGCGATGAAAGCAGCAATCAATACGATCTGTGAAATAAACAAAATATTCATAGCCACGTAAGACTCAAACTCAATTATTGCTCAAGAGATTGTTGTCTAATATTGTGACTTCATAAGTTCGAACCCATTTTTGACAGTAGTAAAATACTTTTTACTTATCACGCAAGCCAACGCTTGGAAGCTTTGTCCTTCAGTGCAATCTCTACACTATGGAGAATGATTGCAATTGAGTGGTTTTGGCTCTTTAACTGTAAGCTGTTGAGTGGAGTTACAAAGTTTGATGTTTTACCCATTAAGTGCTACCACATTTTGTCATCAGCAATAGTGATCGATTTTTGTTCAACTTCTTAGATAAAATACCATCTGTTATTGAATTCAAAATATCCAAACTTAAACGATATCTTAGTTATTTGTTTGTTTATGACCTACCTTGGAACACATTTTTATTATTAACTTGTTAACACCCTGAATGTGTTGATTGAAATGATAAGGCAAGGATAATGCACGGGTCTTTTATACAACCTGTATAAACGCTGTTATCGATAAGTTTACATAAGAAAGTGGTTTGACAGATGTAGAACCAGTTTGTTCAGGTCAATGGTGTGAAAAAGTTGAGTGCGACCTTGATCTCTTATGCAATTTAAGTGAAAGAGTAAAGATTTTGGGAATCATTCAATTAGATTTTTTTGAGTTACGTGCCTAATTCAGCGAAAATGGACCTCAAGACATTGCTTATAATCAGGGGCCACGACCCGCGTGGAAGATTTTTCCGTCTTCTTGGGAGAGAGGCGATCGGATGCTTAGGGTAATGGCATCATCAGGCACGATAGTGACGTCTTCAGAACGACTTCGCTTTCGAACCTTTTGTGTTTTGTTTGTTTTTTGAACCGTTCAGTTATGATGACCCTTTTAGAGCAGTGGGCATTAGCATCGGAGGAGTCTCGCTGCCGCAATTCCCGCCATAACAGGAATGTTTTTTGACAAAAGTTAGTTTTCTGGGGGTAATTTTTTTATACAACGACAGTGGCAAACAAACATGCGGACCGCCTGATGGAGAGCGGTTACCGCAGCCTATGGACACGTGCAACACCAGGGGCATTTCTCGTGCGTTGCCGACCCTGCAGGAGCCTTTTCAAACCCCTCTTGAAGAACTCCACGCTATAGCTCATCGGTAAAACCTCGGCAGGAGTTCGTTCCACAATTTAAGTGTCCTTGGAAGGAAACCGGATTGTGCGAGACCATAGCGGCTCCAGAGTATGTGGATGAAAACGATGGCGGGCGGTGCGACGGGTATGAGTCTGTGTATTTGTGATATCTTTTTATGTTCTTCTTCAATGAAAAGCCTTATTACTTTGGGATCAATCAGGGCAATGTTTTGTGATGTTTTCACATTTTATTTATTTGTTTTTAAGATGATAATGTGGTGACAGCGCATCGGAAATGATCACAAACTTTCGACTATGCACGAACGCACACCAGCCTGGGTAGTAAAATGAGTCAGTAGTACTAAACTGAAATTCAGTGATGACTTTTTGTGCTATTCGGCGTCTTGCGCTCTCCGAGAGGCAACAAAACATTTATCACAACACTGACTATAATAGTTAGTCGGAGGCTTAAGATCGGCTTGATAAAGCCTGACAGTGAGGTTTATTACTAGCCTTTTGAATTGTTCAGGCCTCTACGTGTTAAATTACATAAAGTTGTTATGTAGTAGTTGCAATTCTTGTTGCGTTCTTCACGTGTGGTAACAAAATAAGGGCATGACTATAACTTACTATGATAAGAACACTCTCAAAGAGAACTTACCTACGTAAAACAGAGCGAGCCTTGTCGTCTATTTTATCGTCAATAATACACTCAAACTCGTAGGATAACACAGTGTCGGGTAAACACCATATCCTGAAGAGATGAACCTAAGATGGATTGCCTATAACCTTTAACCTAATGAGTTATCTTTGTTAAGGACGACATACTATCTTAGACACCTTTAGTAATTATTAAAAAGTTATTTGACGGCTTACTGCCTTTACAGCAGTCTATGGCCTCTCAGCCCCACGAATTCACAAACGCCAATCAAAGTGAAAAGCTATTTACAAGTATCGCTGTCATCTTCAGTTCTTTTTATGAGACTGCGCCAGAAGGAGGGTTATGCTTGTCGAGTGTTTGTACAAGTATGAATGATAAAGCAATGATATTACAAAAAAAGACGTAGATATGTCAGTACTGACGCGAACAATGTCGTCTCAACCGTCAATACTGTGAATGCTTTACTCAGGTACACGAAAAGTTCTGATTTCGGGTGCCACTTTTTTATAACAAGTAGTGTAGAAGTAGTTTTTTAGTGTTTGGCACGCATTGTAGACTGAACTGCTCTATGGATTTAATCTTGAGAGGTGTCGTTAGATTCGTAGTAACTGCGAAAGCGACACTGGGTATGTTAAAATACAAAAAGTTTAAATTGATAAAAATTGAAAAAAATAGAAATAAAAAAGGTAAGTGCCTAAATAAAAATAATAAAAAGAACCATTGAGTTTCTGTGTATTGTAAAAACCCTAAAACAAAAAACTCTGCATGCCCAATAGGGAATATTCACTGTCCTTTTTTATATATTTTTATGATAGCTTAAATCGTTTTATGACTGATCAATAATATTCATTACCAAAAATGTAAAATCTAGTATATTTATAAAGTGTTACACATTTCAAACTTTTTCAAGCGTTTCAAACGCCGCCATTATGACGCGCTCCGTTGTCATGGACTTGGACGTCACGCGAGTCTATGACAACACAAATGTAACCTACAAACTGTTGAATTCTTCTTCTTGTCGCGCTTTTGAAAGTGACATAGGTACGCCTGGACTGTGACGTCACACTCGACCCACTCTGTTTCAACCACTTTTAATTTCCCACATTTTCTGCACTTTTCAATAATTATTTTTTTCAATAGATATAAAATTAGGAAATATTGATAGAGACGTAATAATAATTCAAAATACCAATCAAAAAAATAATATGACGCTCATCTGTTTCGAGTGCATATTCCCTATTGCATTTAACCTCAGAAATAACGGATTTTCAGAAAAGTTGGTGGCCATCCAATCTGGCTCGGGGTCTATGTGAGTATAAATGTGGAGGGTTTGCTTTTGATGATAAACACCACTAAAAATCCAAGCAACCCGGACAATGGTGATGGAGTGGTTGATTTGAATTAACTTGTCAAAATTTAAATGTTCCGTTTACCACAAGAGCAACGGTCGGCGTGCCGATGACTTCCTCATAACTTATGTTATAAAATAAGTGTGCACATGCATTTTATATCGCACTAGCGATAAATCTTCCTCTTCAATGAATGTATATTAAAAAAAACCTATCAAAATCAGTTGCGTAGTTTTTAAGATTTAAGCGAACAAAGGGACAGAGAAAGCGACTCTGTAGTGAGTCGCAATCACCGTACAAAAGGCTCAGTAATTGTCTATTACATTTTTATCAAAAAAAAATCATTCAAATAATCTACTATATAAAAATAAGTCGGGTTTTCCTTCCTGACGCTATAACTTCAGAACGCACGAACCGATTTCCACGGTTTTGCATTCGTTGGAAAGGTCTTGAGCTCCGTGATGTTTGTGCAAAAAAAATCGGGAAAATTTCAACAGAAAAGCGGGAAAATCTTATTGTAAGCGGGAAAATCTATTTCACATACAGCTAAGTCCACGCGGACGAAGTCGCGGGCGGCTGCTAGTCTACTATAAAAAAATAAGTCGGGTTTTCCTTCCTGACGCTATAACTCCAGAACGCACCAACCGATTTCCACGGTTTTGCATTCGTTGGAAAGGTCTTGAGCTCCGTGATGTTTGTGCAAAAAAAATCGGGAAAATTTCAACAGAAAAGCGGGAAAATCTTATTGAGAGCGGGAAAATCTATTTCACATACAGCTAAGTCCACGCGGACGAAGTCGCGGGCGGCTGCTAGTCTACTATAAAAAAATAAGTCGGGTTTTCCTTCCTGACGCTATAACTCCAGAACGCACCAACCGATTTCCACGGTTTTGCATTCGTTGGAAAGGTCTCGGGCTCAGTAAGGTTTATAGCAAAGAAAATTTAGGAAAATTTTAACAGAAAAGCGGGATAAACTTTTTTCACATACAGCTAAGTCCACGCGGACGAAGTCGCGGGCGACTGCTAGTAAGAACTAAAAAGGAACATCAATGAATACAAATCGTTTGATTTATGGTAGGTATTTATTTTCTATTATGTACAAAACTTAACAGTAACAATTAACATTATTGGAGATCATGAGGTATTTGTTCAATGGTGCGAGTGGTGTTCAGGGATGACGTGCTTGACGTGGCCTTCATGCTTGACGATGGCGTTGAAACTGTGAGAATAATAAAAACTCGTAAATAACAGATTATTTAAGATAAGATAAGTGTTCATTCCTAAGTCTTCGAAGTATTCGAAGAGATAAGTACATATCAACTTAATAATAACGGTGAAAGGCGATTCACTATACAAGGTATGCGTTTGTTTGTCTGTTACGGTGGTCACAGTGGTGATGTGGGCATCTTCATAGGAATGTATAAGCTTGTATTAAACTGTTTTTGAAGTGGAAGCGGTGCTGGTGGTGGTAAGGTATCTTAAAGAGGCCCGGCCGCTACGCCCTCCATCCGCAAGGCCCTCGGCCGTGGCGCCCTCGAATTTCAAAACTTGTTTGTCCGCGGGCCACGCGGAAAAAGGGCGTAGCGACCGGACCCCTCCTAAAACACTGCAGTAGCAGCGTGTAGGTTAAGGATAGCTACGGCCGTTGTTCAGAAACATAGCCAAATACTAACCCATTGTGCTTGTCAGCCTTGTATTCAACGATGCGGACGGTGCCATCAGCCTCGTGCAGGCTGTAGACTCCGTGGACGACGTCACCATCACGAGTCTCATGCTGGAACTTGCTGTCACCGGTGTGAGGGTCCTCGACTTTGTATTCATATGTGTACTTGGGGTGAGCCTATAACATATTTATCAGTTAGTGAAATAATTTGATAAGGAAATACACAATGCTCGAGATATTTAATAATATGGTATTCAAGTATTTTTATTACATTTCAACAAGCATATTAGGAGCAATCTCTTGTTTGTATTATTTTAGATCCAAAACTGAATTTAAAAAAAAACATTGAAATCATGAAGTTTGCGTTCACATGTAGGTGTGGTTTTATAGAGTCGATTTTGTCTGACTTGACTGAACTGACTTGCGCTTGTTGCTTTTTCCTTTTCCGGATTTCGCATATCATATAAAGCTACCTCTTATTACCACTTTGGTAATCAATTAATAACTATAGAGTTTTGCTTGAACGCTGCTGCATTAAAATAACAGGGTGATAGAATGTGTTAAGAGATTGTTATCACATAGTAGTCGACGTGTTTCTCCTCGTGGCCGTGGTGATGATGCTGGCCTTCTTGTGGCCGTGCTACAGCAACGGCGATGAGAGCACCAATGAATATGACCTGAGAAAGAACAACATTCAGTAAGAACACTAGTTAAGGAAATCTGTAAGCACACTTAGGTATTAAAGATTAGGATTGATGGAGACTGTTGCTATTATTGAAGAATTTGAGTTACTTAAAGACTACAAAATCGTTAAGCAGTAAAAAGAAATTCACGAACGGCATTTCCACTCTAAAAATACAGACGTACTTAAATCAAAAATGATTTTAAATGGCTTTTCAATAGTAATTAATGCCAAAGGTATAAATATTCATATAATTAATGAAATATGTTTTTAACATTTGGGAATAATTTTGACCCAATTAGTAGCGAGTGCATCATAACGTGACTCACCTTAGAGTACATTTTAAATATTTTTTTAAGATACTGGTTAACACTGTTAATGTTATTCGTCAACTGATGCAAAGTTCATAAAGCCCTGGTCTTTTATACAACATGTAAAGAAATTGCTATCGGTTAGTTTAAAAATAAGAAAGTAGTCCGCCAGAGTTTAAGACCAGATTGAACGAAAAAATGTAGCGGTGGCCTTGGCCCATTTGTGTAGTTAAATGTATCAGATTTTCTTAAAATAAAGTTTTACCTATTTATATTTATATGTTTACTGTGCTAGACAAATAACTTCAAAATTATTAGGTACTGTTTTTCAATGTTGTGACAGAAAAGATGAATACATACTATGATGAGCAATACTAATAACTAGTACCTATAGCTTGTTCGTATTCATCTTTTTTATGGAAAAGGAGCTAGTGTTAAAAATTTATTTATTGATGCACATATCAGCAGTGTCTGTTGCCCAAAAAAATTGTATTTAAATTAATGGGAGAAATTTGTTTATATTGACCACTTTTAGCAAAAAGCTCTCATTCATCATTTACACAGAGATAATTAATTATTCTGTTAATCATCATCATCATCATCATGTCAGAACGACGCCCACTGCTGGGCATAGGCCTCCCCCAAGGATCTCCACAACGATCGGTCCTGCGCTGTGCGCATCCAGCGGCTTCCCGCGACCTTGACAAGATCGTCGGTCCACCTTGTGGAGGGCCTGCCCACGAAACGTCGTCCGGTACGCGGTCGCCATTCGAGAACCTTTCCGCCCCAACGGCCATCGGTTCTCCGCGCTATGTGTCCCGCCCACTGCCACTTCAACGATGCAATCCTTCGAGCGATGTCGGTTGCCTTAGTTCTCCTGCGGATCTCATCATTTCTGATTCGATCAAGCAGGGAAACACCAAGCATCGCTCTCTCCATTGATCGCTGGGTGACTTTGAGCCTTCTGAGCTCTTTTTCTCGAAGTTGGACTTCTTTGACTATTCTGTTCTTAATTGAACAGTTTTTGTTTAAATATCTTAAATAAATCACAATTCATAAAAAACTATTTTTTGCCAGTAAGCTGTAAGCCGCCCCTTATTATTTTATGTTATAATTTATTTATTAAATGTCAAAAGCCAACTGGTGATGCGAAAAACGTAACCTAAACCTAGTAATTGTCAGCATTGGTGAAATGTCTTGAACCAAAACGCATGAAGTTAGGTAATATTTAATACCTACTTAAGCTTTGTAAGTGTATTAATTTGTACAACATAAAAATAATCTAAAATGTTTCGACCTCTGGTTTCGACATTGATTCTAACAAGGAGACTTTAGCAAGAAACTCGATAGTTTGTGTTTTTAACTTTGTTTGTTTTAATAAAATTGAGATACTAGAGTAAAATCCAGATACTTAATGTGCTGAGACACTCCTCAGAACATTACTATAATCTACTGACTCTATTTTTTTTTCCTGACCTTATAAACAGTAAGTAATAACCAAGAGTTGGTACAGAATCAATATTTTTAACATCTTAGCCATAGTTATTTAACTCAATTAGTAGTTTTTTTTAATTTTTATGCAAACAATTATATATATATAACTTCAAAGACTGCTCGCATAACCTTATAGCATTCATTCAACTCAGTGTTTTTCAGATACATTTTGGGATAATTATAGCAGAATAGGTTTTAATCGCATTTCAGGGAATCCTACGTTAAAAAAACATTACCTATAAACAAATGAATCTGCTGAAAAACTAGCTGTAGGAACCTACATTCAAGGTTTGGTATGCAAAATTTATTATGAAGCTTTGAAAACAGTTTCCATTAAAAGCAGGCCGAGTATAAAAATATAGGTACTTGGACAATAATCCACACAGCGCCACCTAGCCTCAAACTTTGAAAAGAAAATATTATGGGAACCATAATCCGATGCGTTTAAACAAAGAACCACGGTAGTAAAGCTTTTTCTGCAAGTAACTAAATATTATTATAAGAACAAAGCTTAAGACGGAACGCTTATGTCAAACTCGCAGTCATTCCGTTTCATATTTGCAACCTCTTCTTCTTTATGTCTTTTACAGTGTAAACTTTTGTCGCTGATAAGTTTATTTGTATTTATGCATTGTTACAGGTTGAATCGACTAATTTGCAGCAAATTACGTTTATGCGCTCTCCTGGTTAGGTTCTTACTATGTTTTGAAATGGGGCAGCCGTGCATGTAATCATCATTTTTTTTTTACCTGCAAGATCCCACTGCTGGGCAAAGGTCTCCCCCAAATCTTTCCATCGTTCCCTGTCCTCATCATTTAACCTGTAAATAAGTTTTATGTTAGAAATTGAATTGTTTTTTTTTATTGCACATAAAAAAGAACAAATGGCGTACTTAATGCCAGGAGGCATTCTCTACCAGCCAACTACCCCGTAAAACAGAGAAATTAGGGCGGTGCACAATATTAATGCATTCTTAAAAAAATCAAATATTTAAATTAAACAATATGTATAAAGTATTTGAAAATGCCATTACACAAATAGGTATACCAAAATAATTATAAACCCACATAGACATAATATAATAAAGATAGACCAGAGCAATAAGGGCTTCAAATATTTACACGTAATTATCATTCGTTGTATTTTATTAATAAAAATATTAATAATCCGTCACATCAATGGCTATTTGGCACCTTGACCATGAGAATTTAAAATATTGTGGAATTTTTAATAAAAAAATTCGCTTGCTACTTATTATTGTGTATACACATAGATGTTTTCAGAGTGCAAAGATATCCGCGACCACTGTTAAGTTGTCAACAAATCTGTTGTCAATCGAAATGAGACTGGACAAGACAATTTTATTTAAATTACTGGTTTCTTTAGTATTGTATAAATATTTTCATAATAATTATTGTCATTAATTCATTGTGAGTAGTTATTACATTTCCAAAAAGTTAAGTATTTTGGTGGATACTGAATTCAGTACTATGATTAACTGTTAAGAGTCTAATGGCACAGTTAATGAGACCTTTAAAATACAATTACTTATTGTCCACCCTGAAATATCTAGAGAACATTAGTCATTGAAATCGACTCATAAATTACTTGCAAAGGGCGTTTTAAGCGCCCTTGTCAACAACACCCAAACCTGTCAAATGTGTGTCGGATCACGGTGTAGTAGGCACAGAAGTCACAATAAGCGGATATAAGGAATGGAATAAAAATTAATGTCCAACTACAGTTTCATTAAAAATATATTTACATTGTTAATAAACTAAAAACATTCAAACGTAACACAAGATACAACACAATATAATATCACAGATTACAGCAGTCTAGTGGTGGTGCTCGGGGATAATGTGTTTAGCGTGGCCTGTACGTTTCACGATCGCGTTGAATCTGTAACAAAATATTAAATAAATATTATTGGACATTCATTCTACACAAACTAAGTTTGTAGTATAGGATGCTAGACAGCGGATAAAAAACTAATAATGAGAACGACAAAGTAGTCCATGAAAGGATTTAAATGATTCCTCGCTTTTGTTGCGTTACCATTCTGTTTTATCCACAGACATAA
Organism: Udea ferrugalis; assembly: GCA_950022985.1. Lineage (NCBI taxonomy): Eukaryota > Metazoa > Arthropoda > Insecta > Lepidoptera > Crambidae > Udea > Udea ferrugalis. Next base: position 6,911,361 of record OX465521.1, read on the forward strand.
CAAAGTTTCCTGAATCAGGCTCAGATCTTGGTAGCCAAACATTATTTAACTCAATATGTGTCGTTCCAAAAAAACCGTGAATATTATTTGATTTTAAGACTGCGATTACCAAATAAAATTCACTAACCCATTGTGCTTGTCAGCAGTGTATTCAACGATGCGGACAGTGCCGTCAGCATCGTGCAGGCTGTAGACTCCCTTCACGGAGTCACCGTCGCGCGTCTCGTGGTGGAACTTGCTGTCGCCGGTGTGAGGGTCCTCCACTTTGTACTCGTATGCGTACTTAGGCTCGGCCTGCAAAACAATATGGGAAATTACAATATTGTCAACTGTAAACAGTCAAAGAGGCGATGCAGATATTTTGGTTATAGTTGACTAGAACATCAAAAAATGGTTATGCATTCATACTTAAGTTTTCTAATCTTAACTTTTATCTTGTGCAACACCTTAGTACCTCTGTCTGACCCTACGGTTGACTGGTTAAAAATTCCTCTATTCACTAAGTCCGCCTTTTTTCAAAATGTCAATAAGAAAGAAAAATGCTTAGGTTTTTCTGAGCCTGGGTTTAAATTGTTTTTTTTTGTCAACAGAAATACTATCGTAGAAGGCTTAGTTATAGTAATTTGATGCTTGTAACTAGGTCCTACAGCCTATGTCTAGCAATAGATGTCATAAGGTTGCGTCTGATGTTTTTTGGTAATTACATAGTAGTCATGGTGTTCCTCTTTGTGATGCTCTTCCTTGTGATGTTCTTCTTTGTGGTGTTCTTCCTTGTGGGGTTCCTCCTTGTGATGTTCGTGCACCTGGTAGTGGTGTACAGGCGCGTGGTGTGCGACCTCGTGGTGGTGCGCAGGTGTGTGGTGCGCGATCTCGTGGCCGTGGCTGGCGTGCAGCACGATGCTCTGTGATGAATACGCGTGGCTGTGTCCATCTTGTGGCCGCGCCGATGCCACCACAAGGACAAGAGCTAGGCAGATGGTCTGAAAATATAAGTGTACTATTAGATTTTGTGGACATGAACGCTAAGGAAGAATCATGAGGTTCCGCAACAATGTTAGTTGTTTTCACGGGCAAAGGTGCAGATTGACAGCAATGCTGCTTTGGATGGACAGAGAAGGGTAAGGGTCTCTTTTTGATTGAAAAACAAATACATGTGGTTTATGTCTGGGCAGATAAGATTTATTTGTATTATGAATAGGTGAAAATCTTTTAAGATAAAGTCACATAACGACTAATTAATGAACCAAAACTACTGAGATTCAATAACTATTGGTAATTTTGTGATTTGAGAAAAAGCCTGTGTTCAAGATCTAGATTTGTACGAAACAAAACTTTAAAAATGCTATAAAACTATTTCACTTCAATCCTACTAATATTATGAATGCAAAAATTTGTATGTGTGTTGCTCTTTCACGTAAAAACTACTGAGTGGAATTTAATGAATTTAATGAAAAATTGTTTACTTTGCAAATCATTTTTTAATTTCTTTGTACTGGCTATTGAACAGCTGATTCGATTCTGATAATCCATAAATGACTCATACGGCTTTTATAATACATCGAGTTAAAATGAAAATAAGCAGTTTCAAATTTACAAAACCGCGTTAAGTAAAATGCTCAAACTGGTTTACCTGCGATAAATTATTAAATAAAGAGTGTGGCCATGACCGAATTAAACTTTTTACTAAGTATCGGTTGCGCCTTTCTTTGACATTGAAGGTGTATTTTTACGAACATGGCTTTTTTATATTGCATATTTTATGACTTTGTCCTGAGTTGTATGTATTGTATTTTCTTCTGATTGATCTATTATGATTGGAATTTACTTGGCAATTTTTTATTTAAAGATTAGTTAAAGAGTTGCTGTTACGGAACCTGTCCAAACAGTTTTGTATCAATTTAATAGTTATTGTATCAATGTTTATTTTCCCACACCGAAAACTTCAACTCATTAGAAAAAGTCGTTACATAATGACATAGATATATTTAGCTCAATGAAATAGCCAAGTATTTGGAACTTATCTATAAAATCCAATATAAAATAATAATGTAAATGAATGGCAACTGTTGCAATATAGTTTGAATTTTTATATCTGTGTTTTTCAATCGAAACATTAACACACTCATTAAGTAGCTGTAACTTAAATAATGAAGTAATCAGTTTCCATAAAAGTGAAAAGGCGTGGTCACTGACATACCCAAATGTCCAGTTACACCAAATTCAAGGTTGCAATTGCAACTTGATCCGTTTTCTTAAATTTGAGTAAGTAAAGCAAAACCAGTCCTGCATATTTGTAAGTTACATACTTAGTTGCTAAATTTCTTTCCAAACAATACTTTTCTTTGATTACTTATTATAAAAGCATTACCTTTTTAATTTCATTAGTCACTTAGTCTTGTTCATTGCAGCGTTACAACTTCTAAAAATGTCCTGCAAAGTAAGTGGTTTTAATTTGTTTTATTCATTTTTCCTTTGTTAAATTATTTGGTTCTTACATTAGGTACTGGGGGCTCGTGCTAAGAAGCAATCATAGTCAAAGTAACAAAACACCGCTTCTAGTGGAAATTTAATCAGTACCTAAAAGACACCAAACCAGCAGTTTTGGAAATACCAATTTGGCTCAAACTCAAAACTCATTTCTATGTCATATTTCTTGCCGGTCTTGTTGTAAAACTCGTTTTTTTCAATTATAGATTTTCATCCTTGCTGCCCTCGCTGTGGCTGCGGCGCGGCCTCAAGACGGCCACGGTCACGGCCACGCGTACTCATCTCAGAGCATTGAGCTTCATTCAAGTCACGCAATCGAGTCTCATCGCAAGCACACAGACCATCATCACAAGGTGGAACATCATGAAGAGAAACATCACAAAGAGGCACATCACGAAGAGAAACATCATAAAGTGGAATATCATCACGAGGTGGAACATCATGAAGGGAAACATCACAAAGAGGCACATCATGAAGAGAAACATCACAAAGTGGAACATCACAAAGAGGAACATCATAAAGAGGAACATCATAAAGAGGAACATCACAAAGAGAAACATCACGAAGAGGAACATCACGAAGAGAAACATCACAAAGAGGAACATCACAAAGAAGAACACCATGACTATTACGTAAGATTATTACCCTTAAATGTCTTTACTTGAATAGGCCGAAAAGTAAATATTATTACAGTGTCAGTATTGTTAAAGTATGGCTCGCGTCACCTTACCGTTGGGGTGAGGCCTTGTAAAAGCTGTTGTTAGTTTTTTGCTTGCTTACAAAAACTGTAAAGTATCACACAAAATGTAAAGATGAATTTAATTCAAGATTATGGAAACAAAGTAGGTACTACAAAAAATAATTTAGGAAAAGTTTTGAAGAAAATTCTAGGCCTATTTTCTAAAATGCTACTTAGCAGAATTCTATACTGGTTCGAGGTTTTGAGTGACCTGCCCATATGAAAGAACATTGCTAAAGCCTCATTAAACTCTGCGTTCCTATTGTAGATAAAATTTAATTTACGTAGTCATCGTTATATTTGTTTAATAATAAGGTATTTTGACAGGCTCACCCCAAGTACACGTACGAGTACAAAGTGGAGGACCCTCACACCGGCGACAGCAAGTTCCACCACGAGACGCGCGATGGAGACGTCGTGCACGGAGTCTACAGCGTGCACGAGGGCGACGGCCACGTCCGCATCGTTGAGTACAAAGCTGACAAGAAGACTGGGTAAATATTTTAAATAATACTAACAGCCCCTTCATAAAACTACAAAGTTTTCAGACTCTTAGAACTCAATGTCTGATATAACATCATAATTTCAACCGCTGTATAGACGGCGGGGCGGGGCGGGCCGGCCTTTTAGAACACAAATGATAGCAAAATGGTAATCCTTTTCAACCAACGCACACGAAGGGTAAAAAGAACGCTCCGCAGATGCCCACCGGGCACTTTAATCCTTTTAATGGTAGTTGCGGAGGTCGGCGAGCAGGCGCGGTCTTTATTACTTCGTGGGCAAAAGAACGCCTCGCCCCGTCGTCTGCAAAGCGCCTTAGTGCCAGATTGCAGCAGTCAGAGTATGGTATTTCGGATGGACATTGTTTTGTTTTCGGTCCAGTTGTTGCCAAAATATCGACGGGTTTATGCGATGATAATGATTTGCGGCGCCTGTCTGGCAGCTCTTGGGGACCGAAGCGCCCTATGGCATTGTAGTTTCTAGCCAAGACAGCCCACATAAACGGGTGGGAGCTTAAAGCTCAGAACGGTCTCGGTGTAGCTTGCGCTTTTCACTAGCTCAGTTTTAAACTAAGGCATTTTTTTTTCTTAACACTACATAAATCTTGAATTTTACACTACCAAGTGCAAGACACCCGTTGCTATCACGTTTTCATAAATTTACTAACTTTTGTTTCTTTTTTTACAGATTCAACGCAGTAATCAAACGTGTAGAACTCAAGCACAAGCATAACTAATTAATTGTTATTGTAAGACTGAAATTGTTATATTTATTGTTATTGTTGAAATAAAGTGATTTCATAAAATAATAGTTACTTTTCATCAAAATGTTGAAAAACTGGATCTGGCCATTGATTTTCGCCGAAGCAATATAATTATCTACGTAGCACACTCGAATATGCATAGCTATAAGCCACATTGCAATAGGCATGATGACTGTAATTTTTTTTTGTTTATTATCGAAAGACCTTACATTTATGTAAACAATCCTCAAAGAATCACTTCATCAGGATCAATACCACCATAGATATCACAATTTGAAATGCACATTTTTGGACTTGCCCAAAAACGCTCCATACAAAAGTGACAGCGAAAGTGACGTCACACTCGCTGTTTTTGTAAGGAGCGCGTAATAACTTTGTTCGACAGCTATATTAAATATTGCGTTTATGATAATGGTCTCCTAACATAATTCCTTCATAATAGTTTGGGTTACAAAAAAGTGATATTGTTTTACAAAAATTTAACACATATGAAATGGACTTGCCCACCCAAGTTTGCAGGCCTATTGTAGCCTCATTTTGAAACAAATTTCGATTGTGGTTTTACAATAACATTTGAAATCAATTATTATTTTTGGGGAACATAAAAAAACATGCAAAATCACTCATAGTCATCTACCTTATTCATTGAGACAATAAACTAGGTTAATTTGTTCATGTAAGAGTTTATTCCAACAGTAAGTAAATCTAGAAACAATCAAGGTAACTTAGTTTTCTAACTGCGTGTGGTTAGTTAGCAGTTAACAAACTTTGTATATCGTTACCATTCCACACTTGACAGTCTGGCTTTAATATGATTTTTCCCCTCTTTTTGAATTAAGAAACGTGACCTTTTAATTATTTTTTTTTCGTAAACGATTGAACATGTCATATCAGATAGGGTCACGTTTAATATTGTTATTGCACAAGTATATACAAGCAAAAGGTATTTAACAACAGGTAGATATGTAAATTACGATCGAGGCACTTTTATAGTTGCAAAGCGATATCTTCCGTAGACGATTTTCTAACCGGAAACGGAGTTGCTTTGTAATGGTTGCATTCCTTCGAATGACGTTAAAGAACTTGAAAATTTAGGCCCTGAGTTAACGCACGTACGAATTAGGAAGTCTGCATAAAACAGACAACTAGGAGAACTGTGGTGATTTTTCAAAAAGTGTTTTTCTCGGCCATGACGAAAACGTTTATTGTAATCAACTACAGCAATGGAACCTCTGCTTGACGCTAAATGAACTGCCCGCTGTTATGATTAGCATATTCAAACGAATGACCTGATGAACGTTGCAGACTTTTGGTAGGTCTCATCCTGGGAGCTACCGGACCATCTCCGGGGGGGCGGCCTGCGTGCTGGGCGGAATGCCACCCTGGGAACTAGAGGCGGGGGTCCTTGCTGCCGTTTATGAGGCTTGAACGACAGCAAGGAACATAGGAGAGCGCCCCCACATTGCCCATTGTCACCCGTCTGGGGGGTATCTGACGTGTATCAGGATACCCCCCATAGCGTGAGGAGACCTGGCGCGGAGGTTATTTTAGTGGGTATTTCCACCTCAGAGGTAGGCGAGTCTCACACTCCCCCACCGTTCGCCCTAACGGTGGGATAGTGCGTAAAGAGCATTTTTTCCCCGAAAAAAAAAAGGTCTCATCCTGGGCTATGGGCTATGTTCTTATAATTAGCATATTTAAATGAATGACCGTTAATGAACGTTGCAGACTTTTGGTAGGTCTCATCCGGGGCTGATGATCATGATCAGTGCATACAGTTTTATAATATCAAGCTACAATGGTACCCGCTGGCCATCAGCACTCTACTTTGATTAATTCACAATGATTAATTAATACAAATTATTTTTCATCAATCTCATCATCTACATGTTACGTGTTATGTCACTTACTCGCAAATGGCGCCAGCAACAAGAATGAAAGTGACAAAGTGATACAAAAGTTATTGTGTTGCTGAAGAGCTGTTTATGATTAAGGGGGTGAAACAATACCTAACTACTTACTTATACCGTTTATATCTTTACCTACTCGCCAACTTTTTTTTCACAAAGTTAAGTACTTTGCGAAGCGTATTTGTAAAATTATATCTACCTTATTTAAGTTTAAGGTAAGCTGACCCTAAAAGTTCGAAATATGAATGTGATCGACCTTTAAATTACGTACCTTCGAGTTTTTGGGGTGAAACACGTTGAAACCGGCTTTCATCATCATTAAAATGACAAGGGTTAAATGGTATAAAACTGAATTGTTACTGTGACTTGTTAACAGTTGAGGCGTTCAGCTCATCGACACAATACCAACAATAATAAAACACAACATGCTTTTCAAAGTAAGATTTTCCTGTACATTATTTTCATTCAGTGAAGCTAATAAATCTTAAAAACTCTTTAGGCGATAAGTCAATAGAATTTCAGTCTAAAAAATCCTAAATCACAATTTATCATAAATTTAAAGAAAACCACTTAAAGCCAGAAAAGCTATTAATAAAAATTTAATGTGAATGTAACGTTAAAATGTACTTTTTTGTTTTAGGCAATTGCAGTATTCGCGCTTTTAGGCGTCTGCCTGGCTGAGGATCACGCCTATTCCTCCCAGAGCATTGTCCTACACCAGAGCCACGGACATGAGGTTCACCATGGTGCCCAAGAACACAAGCCCGTGAAAGTGGAAGTTGAGAAGCACATCGTCACCAAAGTTGAACCCGTCGCTATTGCCAAGGTCGTGCCCGTAGCTCATTACGTGCAAGAGAGCCAAGATTATCACTATGGACACCAAAACGAAGGCCAGAACCTGTACTACGTACACGAAAATGCAGGAGAGAATGTGCACTATGTACAAGAGAACGCTGGTCAGAACGTGCATTATGTGCAAGAAAACGCAGGCCAGAAAAGCGAAGGACACGACGCGCACTACTCTGAAAGCTCTGGGCATATTGAACACAAGAACCACAAGGGTCACAAGTCCGGTTTCTCTTCTTTCCACATTGAGCGTCACGACATTCCCGCGCCCGCACCCAAAGACTTCCACAAATACGACGTGAGTTCTCAAACTCCACATTTTTGAAGGGGCACTGTGTATAGTTTGAAAAAGCCTAAAGCTTTATTGGCATTATTAAAACTAATTCTACTGCTTATTTCATAACAGGGCCCCGCCAAGTACGACTTCGAATACCAGGTGCACGACCCCCACACCGGCGACTACAAGCAGCAGCACGAGACCCGCGACGGGCACGTGGTGAAGGGCGTCTACAGCCTGCACGAGCACGACGGCTCCATCCGCACCGTCAAGTACTACGCTGACAAAAAGTCTGGGTAAGAACGCTTTGGCATGTTTTGATCATTTTAGCTACAATTGTTCATTACATTCATACCTGCATGCATCTTAAAAGTCTACTAGTTCAAGTTTTTGCTTAAAAAACAACGATTTAGCAATTGACAACCTAAACAAATAACAAATTAGTAACAACAATGTTATTATTAATTTTTCAGATTCAACGCTGAAGTGAGCCACTCCACAGCTCACGTCAAAGAACACAAGCAACAGTAAACACAAGCTATTATATTTGGTTGGATATTTCTTAGTCAATGTTGTTTAACTTAAGCATAACGTGTTATGTAATCGATTTAAGTCAATAAATTATTATTCAAACTTAACGGAATGTATTTCAATTACCAAAAATATCCCACTGGGACACATACCTAGAAAACTGGTCAACCATAGCTCTGGACCGTACAAAGTGGAAAAGTGGTGGAGAGACCTTTGCCCAGCAGTGGAACACTACTTTAGGCTAATAATTAACAAAAAAATAGTGAATTAAAGACTTATGTAAAGAACCTCCGGAAAATTTGTGAGGGGTTACCATAACATACAAAGTATAATCGAGTTTTAGGTGATTATGCATGCAAGGAAGTGTATAAATTATGTATGTTGATTGAAGATACAAGCATCAACCGAAAAACCCTTTTTCTGAGAACGCCGCCACTGGCATATTCCTAAAGTTTGTAGCGTGTGCAAGTATTTTTTACCTAAGGCAATCAACTAACGAACTTTCTTGAAATCGAAAACTACCACTGGATGGAAAACTCCGTAACACAGCGGGCTGGCTCTGCTCGTTCCTCGGCAACCCTTTTCCTTATAATATGGTTTTTGAAACTAAAAGGACCTCCCAACCTTCGCAGGGGGTCGGCAAAACGTTTCAGATCTTGGACGCTGCATACTTAAACGAACCCTTGAATCCCTGTTCTACGAATCTGCTCTAGCATATATTCGCCTAAGCATTCCTTGACCATTCGAACTTCTTGTGAAGATAACTTGGTACACGCCCTAAGACCACTTTACGAGTTGGCGTCATGAGGTGCAGTTCACACCTTGCCGCCAAGTTTAATTAAGAAAAGAATAAACGATGTTATAAAAAATAGAAAAAAGGTGTACGGAAGACTTACATTTTCATTTTGGTGACTAAGTCACGATAAATAAACTGTGACACAACCAAGGAGTCAGCCAGTATCTTCCTGATAACAATTATTAGATTATTTAATATTTTAATCAAATAACTCTACCAAACCAAACTCCGTTATGTTTAAAATGCGATACGTAACAATAGCCTCTTCAATATTAAGTTACTTAATTTTAAGGATAAATACATAACGAAGAATAAAATTAAGAAATAAATAAAATTTGTACTAGATGAGTACCATAATTGGACAAATGATTTGTCGTTGGAAGTCTCCTGTTTTTCTGCTGGTTATAGGCTATAGAGCATTTAGTATACATCACGGCAATTTGACTTAAGCGCCCCGTGGTCCCAAATGAAATAACTTTATCGGCATATTGCAAAAATGTCAACATTGTAAGCTGTTGCTCACGGCTTTGCTTGCACTCACCTGATAATTGCAACCATTTATGAAATCACTTTCCTAACTCAATATGAAACAAAGCCAAAACTGCTATAAGGTCCTGCTAAGATTATTATGCTAAAGGATAGGCTTGGTTGAATAAGTTGGTTAAATAGAAAAAAAAAGAAAAAAAAAAAGTATAACATTGGCAAAGCAGAATAATTAAAATAATAAAATCAAAGTGGCATACGACCACGGCTATCCTTCAAACATTATAATTTCGGCACATATTGTTTTCTTGTTAATATAGGTATTAACAAGAAAATAATATTTAATTTATTAATTGTTTTTCAAACAACTACTGTGCACTATTACACTACCCTACCAGATCACCACAATAGAAGTATTTTATCTGAGTTTCAATAGGACAAGACTAAAAGAACAAACCAATATCATTTGAAAATTTCTTTTCATTACTCATACTCTGAAAGTGGGTCATTACTGACCTGAGAAGCGGGCTGAAAGTAACACTTTTCATCCCTAGGGAGAATCACTTTCAACTGACAGCTGTCAAATAAATTTTTTTTAAAACTGGTTTTTTTCACGTATCTATTGAACCATGTTCCAACTTTCTATACAGCCACGATGTTAAATTTGAAATAACTTAAAGTTAAGTATTGATCAGAGAATATATATGTTTTAAATAACTTTATTACAATTTAGTTTCAACAATTTCTTTAAAATAACTTGGCTTTGAGCAAAATATTTACCATTTTACCAATGATGAAAATAAAAAATAATGGCTGAATAGCGGGCCGGCCACAGAAAAAAAACAAACAAAATAAGCGGGAAAGCGGCAATTCGATCTTCATTTATTTTCCTCATTTGTTCTTTAGCTAATTCATGTTTTTATTTTTACTTTCCTCGTATTTGTAATGAAAAGCACAGTGTTTACCTCGGGTGAAAGACTTATTTAGTCCCTCGAACTATTGGCGCCCTCACTTCGTTCCGGGCGCCAAACCCCGTCTCGGGACTAAATAAGTTACTTTCACCCCTAGGCTAACAATGTACTATTATTTTTCTCTTCTGAATCGTGAAATCGTGAATTTTTATAACGAATTTCGCGTAATAATGCGAAAGTACCTGCCTAGTCTTACTATGAACCTTTCGGTGTTTCGTAATCAATAATTCAATGCAAAACAAACTGTTATTTAATGAGCTATAGTTATTATATAATGTTATATACAGTGAGCTTTTGCGTCTTATTTTTACAGCGATAGACATTCCAGTTGAAGAGCTAATTTCAAATAGTCAAACTGGACAATATCAATCATTAATTGTATCTCATAATTCATCAGTATTTTTAAACATGATATTTAATATACGCTCACGACTATATTCCACATGAGGTAGTCAAAGAAACTGACTGTCGTCGTCATAGTGAAGAGAACACTCAGAAGCTCACACTTCGCAGAGTTAATTCAAACCCAACGTACTAAATGACAGGCTGACTTTTCAGTAGTGGTAAATCCAAACATAAAAAAAAACCTCTGTGCCTTATAGGTAATATTATAATAAGAGTAACAATACAAAATTAAAATGTCTTTCAAATTCTCAGTGAAAAGCCTATGATGTATTGTGAAACACAAGTACCTGTAAACACTTGTTGATAAAGTCATTGAAACAAAATTATGAACACGTTAATTATCACAACTTGAATTCGAGTATAAATCGACCCTTAAATGTAGTGGACCTTTAAACAGCTATCTGAACTATGAGAATTTCGGGTAAAATCTGTTAAAACCGGCTCATAATGATGACTAATCATTCGAAAAATTACAAGGGTTCAGAGGTATAAAACTGGACCGACACTGTAAAAGAATATCAGTTTGTGGCGTTCAGTTCATTAGTACACTTCCACAGAAAAACTTAACATGCTTTTCAAAGTAAGAAATACTTTAACCTACTTGCCTCATCAAATAGAATTTGCGCATACTGAACACTTGTTCCATATACCATCTCAAAACTTCAATTGATCAGAACTTTATTGATACTTACAATTTATAAGAAATACTATTTTGAAAATGTTTTATTTGGTGCATAAATTTATCTATTTTATCAATTTGAATCTTGACATTCTGCGTATGTTGCAGGCAATTGCAGTGTTCGCCCTTGCAGGCGTCTGCCTGGCTGAGGACCACGCCTATTCCTCCCAGAGCATCGTTTTACATCAAAGCCACGGACATGAGGTTCACCATGGTGCCCAAGAGCACAAGCCCGTGAAAGTGGAAGTCGAGAAGCACATCGTTACCAAGGTTGAACCCTACACTATCGCCAAGGTCGTGCCCGTAGCCCATTACGTGCAAGAGAGCCAAGATTATCACTATGGACACCAAAATGAAGGCCAGAACCTGTACTATGTACACGAAAATGCCGGAGAGAATGTGCACTATGTACAAGAGAACGCTGGTCAGAACGTGCATTATGTGCAAGAAAACGCAGGCCAGAAAAGCGAGGGACACGACGCGCACTACTCTGAAAGCTCTGGGCATATTGAGCACAAAAACCACAAGGGTCACAAGTCTGGCTTCTCTTCCTTCCACATTGAGCGTCACGACATTCCCGCGCCCGCACCTAAGGACTTCCACAAATACGACGTGAGTTCTCAAAATCCACCTTTTTAAAAGGGGCACTATGGCTAGTTTGAAAAAGCCGAAAAGCTTAGTGGACGCTATCGAAACTAATTCTACTGCTTATTTTTTAACAGGGCCCCGCCAAGTACGACTTCGAATACCAGGTGCACGACCCCCACACCGGCGACTACAAGCAGCAGCACGAGACCCGCGACGGGCACGTGGTGAAGGGCGTCTACAGCCTGCACGAGCACGACGGCTCCATCCGCACCGTCAAGTACTACGCTGACAAGAAGTCTGGGTAAGAAGCGTTTCATGTGTTTTAGTGATAGCTATAGATCAACTCATCTACTCGTAAAATCACGCTTGTTCGAATTTTGACGTTTATAAAATTACTGTTACTAGTAATTATGAATCAACAAAAGTATTCGTCAGTGAGATATTTTTTTCTGTGCCTTCCAAATTAGGTTAGTAGGTTCTTCTACTGTATTCATTCATTTGTTCTCTTTTTTAGATTCAATGCCGAAGTGAGCCACTCCACAGCGCATGCTGAAGAACACAAGCAATAATAAAACACAAACTATTACTCATTATTCCCGGTTGAATATTTTTAGTCAAAGTTGTTTAACTTAAACATAACTTGTTATGTAATCGATGTAAGTAAATAAATTATTCTTCAATCTTAGTAAAATTATTTTAATTACCATATTTTCGGTGAATGTGGGTTTGTCTTCATTTTAAGAACTCCCAGAAAACATCGAAGCAAAGTAAAAAATAACCCCTAAAGGTCGCAGCGTTTCCGTATCCGATTTTCAGCTTCCACTCCAAAGCACAAACTTGTATTGAAATTAAGAAATCTCTCTCCTTCTTCTTCTTATCGTTTCGATGGCTATTTCCTTTTTGACCAGAACTCCGCCACCCTAACGGCATGGGCGTTAGCAGACATACGTTCCTCACGTGTACAGCTGTCCGGACACGAGGAGAATGATATGATGTGACCCATAGTTTGTAGGGAGGCCCCACACTCGCACGCATTGTCTCCAACCTGGGTCCTCAGCCTGTTCAGAGTTTTGTTCAACACAACAAAACACAAGAAATCTATAGTTCTATAATACACACATAATGCCATAAGCTTACAGCTATGAATAACAGCCTGGCCACCAAACGTTGAGCTCAAATACGTTCACATAACAAAAGCATTAAAAATATTGATGAATAACGCGAAAAATTGTTTTAGGACAACACAAAACAACAATCACGAATACAACGATTAAAAAAAGCAACTTACAATTTATTTAATAGACGTTTATGACAAAATAAAAAAGATAAAATTTTAATCGTTATATTTATTACATTATTATGTTAATAATTGTCATCATTCGTCTGCTAGTAAACTTCAGTCAACGTTTTTATTTCAAAAGTAGCTGCTTATGAGCTGACTACATTTACCAGAATCAAAGGGTTTTTATCAGGTAGATAGATGATTACCTGATAAATGGTCAATGGTGGGTTGTTTGGAAGAGATCGCTTCTTAGCGATAAAGCCGCTCAAATTGTACATTATCGTTAATCTGTGTTTCTTTGTTGTTGATTTCTGTTATTTTCGTGTGCAATAAAGACTATCTATCTATCTATGGTCTTTTCTTGCCACGAAGAAATTAGATTGATTGATGGGAGATAACAAAAACAGCACATACATTTGATTGCTCTGTCCCAAAGTTAAGTTTCCCTCTGTGTTATGAAAACCAGAACCAACGAAGTTACCACAAATACCCAGACCCAGTTCAAATCCCTGTTTCATCAACAAATATTTGTACTGGTTCGGGAATCAAACCCGCAACAGTCTCAACCGGCGTTCGTTGGGGGGTCGGTTGGAGGGGGCCCCATTAGGGGCTAGCACTGGCGGCGGAGCAGTGCGGCATTACTTACGGTAGGATCCAGCTTCGCCGCCAAAGTGCCACAGTCGAGTGCCGTGGGGTTTTAGCCGGTAGGAGTCCGACGTAACCTCGTCGTCCCCCCCGGGCAGCGAGGTATCCATGAGGACTTCCCCACGAAAAAAAAAAAAAAGACTCCTACTAACTGAAGCCCCAAGATCTCGAATTGGTGATGGAGCTGGGTTTTGTTTCAATAACGCTCTACTAAAAATGATGTCAAACGTTTCTTGCCAACTGCTACTTTCAACATACCTCCTATACTCACAGCGTCAATTCATCATGCGTGAGGCCGAAGCCAAGTCGTAGAGGTTTTTTTCGTACCATTTATTATAATTGGAAATGGATACGACAGCCGGGTCTTACTTATATCTTTAGATTTAAGTAAAATATCTATACACCATATTTTTATCTAACCAGTATGTCAGCGTTTAGTCCTTTTTTTTAACCAAGGCTAAGCAAAGCAACATTTAATATAAGATGAGATGACTCTTTGCAAAGAGTTGTAGTGACTTGATAAACTCGACCTCATACATTTACTTTCAGACGTTTTCATAATTAAAGGGAAATTCAAAGTTTTACTTTACAAATAGCTTTCCACAGGTTGTATGAACTCATACTTACCTGAAGATAATTAATGAAACTGACGCAACAGACATCAGCACGCCAACTAAAAATAATACACAAACACAAAAAGGCCTCATCCGTTCTTAGATTTACAATTAGCTAGCTGACTATTATTTCACTTCCATGCAAATAATGACAGCGGTAAGAATAAAAACAAACGAGTCATACAGAATCTAACTGAATACAACATTATTGGCAGCCAGAGAAGAATCAAGATACAACTTCCTGACAAACTTCTTGACAAGGTCAAATGCACGCTATCTCGAATTACTATAAGCATTACTAATAAAACGCTAACCATTATTTTTCTCAACAAACCTAAAAACGATATTTATATCTGGATGGCAAAATCTATCTTAATCAGCCCATTTCGATTAATTGCAGGCTAAAAGCCCTCCTCTCCCAATCTCCGTCCTACACGGTCCCAGGGCAATGATGGCCAATCTCTCTCACATAAATCTAATTCATTCTAGAGCTAGATGATTAAAACGATAGAGATTACTCAACATAGACTAAAAAAGTATTGGCTTTGAAACGGGCTTAATTTGCCTACCCGTTTTTTTTACTAAAGATGCCAAATACCCAGCTATCTATTTTGAAAAAGTTTAGACTTCGGAACCCAGTGGTCCCAAGTTCAAGTCTGGCCAGATCAACCACTTTCTTCGCATTGAATTTTAAAACTAACTCTCCGGCGATACAAAACACCGATAAAGAAACCCATTAGTTGAATGTTGTGAACTAAATAAGAATTATTGACATCAATATTGTAGCACATTTAAAGCAAATAAACGAATTCTATTATACTCATGTGACCTTGAAAACGGTGGTAGGCTCGTCCATCATGCCAGGTCCGATAGGTTAAAATTTGGGCTTTTGAACGTTCCGTTCTGTGTTTCGTCGATGTTGACTGGTTCTCACAACACTACGGTATTTAAACGACAAACACTGTCTCGCTGTTTAACATTTTGTTCCGGACAAGCATCAACAAAAAAATTAAATCATTTTCATTCAGTTTTTGATGGATATTTTAATTTGGTATAAAAAAACCAAGCGAAAGGAACTCGATGAAGTAATTTAAACAAAGTTATGAACAAAGTAATTGGCGGGAGTCGAAAATAAGTTGACCCTAAAAATCTGCAACATGAATGTAATCGACCTTTAAAAAGTGTATCTACGAGAATTTGGAGTAAAACCTGTCAAAACCGGCTCATAATGATGACTAATCATTCGAAAAATTACAAGGGTTCAGAGGTATAAAACCGAACCGACCCTGTGTAAGAATATCAGTTTGTGGCGTTCAGTTCATTAGTACACTTCCAGTATCTAATAAATTGAACATGCTTTTCAAAGTAAGGAATGCATTTTCTCAATTACTTTATCAAATACCTACATTTATTACGTATCAAGTATGGTTTATATACTCGAACCACCTTGAAACTGTAATATTCTTAGACTTTTTTGTTGATCCAGATTTGGATATTGTCAGAAATATATAATTTTTAGATGTTTTTGTTTGGCACAAATAAAGTCCACAAACTTTTTATTCATTTAAAACTTATTGACTTTTGTCCGTAACAGGCTTTCACAGTATTCGCCGTCATTGGCGTCTGCCTGGCTGAGGACCACGCCTATTCCTCCCAGAGCATCGTCCTACACCAAAGCCATGGACATGAGGTGCATCATGGTGCCCAAGAATACAAGCCCGTGAAAGTGGAAGTTGAGAAGCACATCGTCACCAAGGTTGAACCCTACACTATCGCCAAGGTCGTGCCCGTAGCCCATTACGTGCAAGAGAGCCAGGATTATCACTATGGCCACCAAAATGAAGGCCAAAACCTGTACTACGTACACGAGAATGCAGGAGAGAATGTGCACTATGTACAAGAGAACGCTGGTCAGAACGTGCATTATGCACAAGAAAACGCAGGCCAGAAAACCGAGGGACACGACGCACACTACTCAGAAAGCTCTGGGCATATTGAGCACAAGAACCACAAGGGTCAGAAGTCCGGCTTCTCCTCCTTCCACATTGAGCGTCACGACATTCCCGCGCCCGCACCTAAGGACTTCCACAAATATGACGTGAGTTCTCAAACTACACATTTTTAAAAGGGGCACTGTGGCTAGTTTGAAACAGCTGAAAGCCTTAGTGGACATTATCGAAACTTATTCTACTGCTTATTCATTAACAGGGTCCTGCCAAGTACGACTTCGAATACCAGGTGCACGACCCCCACACCGGCGACTACAAGCAGCAGCACGAGACCCGCGACGGGCACGTGGTGAAGGGCGTCTACAGCCTGCACGAGCACGACGGCTCCATCCGCACCGTCAAGTATTACGCTGACAAGAAATCTGGGTAAGGAGAAAGAAGATATACAAATATTTGTAGCATTTATCAAGTTTTAAGCTGTATCAAGGCGACGAAGGAGTGGTATGCCTAACTTGCATTTTTTAATTTCAGATTCAATGCTGAAGTCAGCCACTCTACGCAACATGCTGAAGAGCACAAACATCAATAAACATTATGACAATGAAATCGGTTAAATAGTTATAGTAAATGTTGCTTAGGCATAACGTGTTATGTAAATTATTTAAATCAATAAATTATTGCTCATACAATGTGGTAATTTTTTATTCCTGAACAGCATCGAAAGTGATAGAATTCCTGAATCTCATCGACGCAAACCTTAATTAAAGTAATGAATACTACTACTAAACTTATTTTCAGCATTTAGGTCCAAAGACTTGCTTCCTTTTCTTCCTGTCCAAATAGACAAGACCAAGATAAAAAACCCTTTTTTGTTATATTGGTACAACATATTTACTTACATGTTGAATTTCATAATTTTAAGCCGTTTTCATGATATTTCTTTTCCTTCCTTCCTTTTTTTAAAACTCAGTTGATGAAATTGAGGTAACAAACCCACCTTGTTTTTCTGCAAATAACTGATTAGCTTTTTTATATTAAGTTTCTTATATAAATATTCAGCTTCAATTAGCTTCAAACGATTCTCGTTTTAAAAGCATTACTGTCGTCAACAATATAAAACAATAGCACATAAAGGCATGACTGACATGAAAGCAGAGTGAAAAAGGTGAAAAAAACCTAAAGGGCACTGAGTGAGTCTGGTCACGAAGGGAAACGGACGCACTTCGATAGGACTCAAGTTTATTTCGTAATAATTTCACGTACATTTACAAGCAAAACATCAATACACCATCATACAAAAACAAAAACTGAAACAAAAATATAAATGTCTGAAAAGGAAATAAAAGAATTCTGCTTTTAAATTAAAAATTTAGAAATACAAATATTAAAAAATATAAACATATAAAGGCACGCCCCGGTGCAAAGCACTAATCTAACAGGGCGACAGTGCCAGCGCGCCGTGGTCTTGAGTGCCCTGCTCCAGTAATAAGGGCACTACTTTGCGCAACGGCCTCCTCAGTAACCCCTTGCTCGTTTGTATGTCCACCACGCGGCTGCTCCATCTGGTCCGTTGAATATTCGCGTCACTCTCTCTCGAGGCCATGTTCCTCCTGACAGGTTTCGATCGACCACCAGCACAGGATCACCTACTTGAGCGGGCGAACGGGATGGCCCAGCTGTCCTGGGAATAAATGTAGCCAAATATTCCCGCAGCCACCTGGTCCAAAAGCCTTCAGCCATCCTTAAAACCATCTTAAAGTGAACTCGGCAGCATAGGTCTGCGTCACACCCAGGTTGAGCCACTTCGGTCGATGGTGTACCCAACAGGAAATGGAGAGGTGTTAGCGCCTGCAGTGATTAGGGTTCTACGGGAACGTGGGTTAAAGAGCGCGAATTGACTATAGCTTCCGCTTCTAGCAACAAGGTTGTTTATTTAGCGTAGCCGAAAGTGCCGCCTTCACACACCGCACTAATCATTTAACATCCCAGAAGCCTCACATTGACGGCGCAGCTGGTGGGATGAATGCCCATTCCATTTTCTGACCCGCGGCAAAGTCGAAGACGCTATCCAATGGATTGGCTTCACCGACGTAAGCTGGCAAGCAATGAGATGGATGGGATGGGTGCTAACCTCGACACGAAAAGTTATGTAAATTTCAGGAATCTTTCTTTTCAGTCACGTTAGTGGTTGGTCCTGTTATCGTAGACATTAGTCTAAAGTTATAAAGCGGCTTCATTACATCTAACAATAAGGTCTATGACGAGCCTTAAGTTGCGTTTCCACCAGAGATACGTTGCGAGGAATGTGTTTTTTAAAAACCTATAGAATGCGGGGCCATTTACTTAGCTTCGCTCAATGAAGCGTTTCGATTGGTTCTTAAAAACACATTATTTGCAATGCATCTCTAGTGTCTAGTCTAGTAGTCTAGACTCATTCTCACCTTTGGGTATAGGAATAAGAGCATAAGGCCTAGACTCCACCAGAGCTGAGCGGAGATGTTCGGCGTCGAGCTGTGTTTTCAACAACCAATGGAATTGCGTTATTCACACATGGAGATGTGATTCTATTGGTTGTTGAAAACACAGCTCGACGCCGCACATCTCCGCTCGGCTCTGGTGGAGTCTGGGCCTAAGACTCTATATAGACCGAAAGCACCATATTTGAATTTGAACTTTAGAACCAATTAATGTCAAATTGTCACCCTCCTACAATTATGAACACGCTGCATCTCAGAAAAAACCATTCGAGCTTTACCCATTGATAACGATACCAAACTAAGTTATGAAATCGAATATTGGTATGAACATCACGTTGATTGAAACATAACCCTAAAATTTACTAATTATTAAAAATTGTTTTCTTCTCCTAGAAAATCAAATACCAATTTGGGGTTCCGAAATTCCCATTTTAAATTTCCTTAGGAATTTCAAGAAAATGACATAATTTATTTATAGATAAACGCATGACCTAAGTAGTAGTAGTAGTAATAGTAGTCAGACCATTAGTTACAGGAAATACCTTCTATATTCTGAACTCAGTCTCTCTCAAAGGGTAAATGAACTAAAAACATACATACCTATATTGAAAACATTTTATTGTTACCAAAAACTAAAATACGAAATAAATAGTATAACAAAAATGCTTGATAGCTGGTTCTTTCAGTGGTGTTTCTTCTCTTCAATATGTTTCGTTGAGTGTTTCACTTCAGCGTTAAATCTGAAACAAATATAGTCAATGTTCATGCATGTATTTTGATATTTGACCTCTAGTTTTTGAATGTCATTCAAAATTAAACAGAAATTCTCGTATGGCCATCGTATTCTGTTCTACTAACATTTTTATGCTATCTTATCACCAAAAAAAATCTTGATGTATATTGCATCAGCATTTTCTTACCCGGTCTTTTTGTCAGCGTGGTACTTGACAGTACGGATGGAGCCGTCGTGCTCGTGCAGGCTGTAGACGCCCTCCACCTTGTGGCCATCGCGAGACTCGTGCTGGTGCTTGTAGTCACCGGTGTGAGGGTCGTGCACTTTGTACTCGAATTCATACTTCGCGTGACCCTGTATTGAAAAAAAATTGATATATCAATTTGTCACTCCTCTAACAAACACAGAACGTCAAAAACGTCAAAACTAAACGATGTTTAGCTTAAACGATAATAAACGGCCGTAATTGCGAAATAGCGGCTGATTCTAGAAAAGATCTGGATTTTAAGACTTAGCTGGAGTATGCCAGAATATCCTAGAGTAGCGACTATTTGAAACTGACACAGCCCATAAGGAGGACAGACGACCAATTTGTATTTTGAATAGTTTCGAAATTCAAAACATTAACCAACTATTTGTCCCCGTGGGTTATAAAAATTCGGTAAGTATTTCAGCAACTTCGGTCACAATAGCAATTATAAATAACGTAGCTGAAAAAAGATTAAATGTGTAAAAACGTCAAGCATGAGGCAGACTTATGAACCGAGGGTTCTGTACAAAATTTGTAGGTATATAAATAGTTCATACATCACACCCAAATACACGCTAAACTTTTCTCTGTTACTCAAACCCGAATTCACAAACGTCAATAAACGCTAAGCACGCACTCAAGCTCATGCTGTCCCGTAAAACGTCAATAGAACTGAAAGGGACAGCATGAGCGTGAGCGCGTGCTCAGCATTGATTGACGTTTGTCAATTCAAGCGTTAGCATTATCAATGCTGTATCTTTATCAAATACAAGAAAACCAAATAAACACAATGCAATAAACACTGCTCAAAGTGTCTAGGGCATTTTCAATAAAAAGTATAGCTATTTGGGAGGCTGTAAAAATAAAAATATTGATACCAACGTAGAAAATTTTAGAACACAGAAACTGCTACATCTGCCCTTTCAGATTGTATAAAGAAATTCATTGTAGCAGCATTATTGTACAATCGTAAGGACGTTAAAAAAAGACAGATTTTTCTTTTAAAAGGTGTCAAAATCTTGGCAAAATCAAACGTTTTTTTTTGTAATATTCTTAACCTTTATCTTATGCCTCTGTCCTCGCGTTATTCTAAGATAATGCTCAACTTGTAAACAAACTTAACTTTATATACTATATTTACGTTTTAGTAATAACGGCACCAAAAAAAGTTATAGCTACAATTAATTAAATCAATGAACAATAGTTTAATTAATTAATTGATTAAACTATTGTAAAGAACACGAACGATGACGTTGAAAGTTATCCTTATAAAATCACTAATGAGTCCGCGATATTTCTTTTAAAAACTTTATTACAGCCACTGTACTTCATTACGCTCTTTGATGTTAAAAACTCACGTCATATTTGTGGAAATCCTTGGGAGGATGAGCAGGAACATCATGACGTTCGATGTGCTGGGAAGAGAATGCTGGTTTGTGGGTGTGTTTGTGCCCTTCTTTCTTTTCTACGTGTTTTTCCACTTTGACTTCAGGCTTGTGTTCTTTATGTTCATGCTTATGTTCTTCTTTGTGTACATGCTTGACTACGTGTTTAACTTCGTGCTTGACGACGCTTTGGTGCGAGTAGGCGTGGTCCACGGCTGAACAGGCGCCTACAAAGGCAATCACTGCAATGACCTGTAGGAGAAAACAACTGAATAATGACTTCGGGGCATTAGCGTAAATTATAAGAAGTTGCCTAAAGGCAGTGATTATTTTAGCAAACAGATCTCCTGAACCGAAAAAAAGCTCATGGTTCTGCACTTTAAATATGTTATAGTAACACTTTTAAAAGGTTTTGTAAGATTGCATGAGACTTCTGTAGTTAGAATAAAAATGAAAGTTATATTTTAGTTTAGTATATGTAAATTAGTATTTTTCATTGGTATAAATTACCTTAAGGAACATTTTGAATTGTTTTTCTGTTGCTCGACTGAACAGTCTACTTTGACTGATGCTCTGATATATTTCTGTGTTCAATTTATACAAATAACTATCCGAATAAAATTAAAGAGAAATAAAGCTGCTACTTACTTTTACCCCAAATTTTTGATGTTGAAGGCCAATTACTTTTATATCGCAAATATTTGAGTTCTGATTGACAAAATTTAAAAGCACGATAAAGCCGGTTTAACCTTTAATTAACTTTCACTATCATTTTTAAGTCCCTTCAACAGTATTAACATTAATTTTAGGATGACAACAATCAGTTTAGTGTTCTTGGAAAATCGCTATTATAGATTATTTGCTGGGTGCGCTAATTACCTGCTAGGAAGCTTGCAAGATACCTAATTTTGGAAATTGCGAATAACGGAATGTACTGAGTGATTTTAAATGGAGTACCTACAAATTATAAAATGAAGTGAACGAAAATTACTCACCATTTTCTGGCAGGAGAATTTGAATTCCAAATGGGTTCAAAAACTACTTTAACAGTTGTAACTGAATAAAACCATGCCTGCAAATACATACAACAACATATACATACATATACATACAATTCGGATCTGAATGGTTATGCTCAAGTTATGCTATTATGTTACCCTGAACACGTAATATATCTGACACGGATATAATTCATCTCACCACCCTCCATGCAGTTTTTTTTAAATCAACGACGGTGTCAAACAAGCTTGCGGACCGCCTGATGGTGAGCGGTTACCGCAGCCTATGGATACGTGCAACACTAGGGGCATTACTCGCTCGTTGCCGCCCCTGCAGGGACCTTTTCAAACCCCTCTTGAAGGACTCCATGCTAAAGCTCACCGGAAAAACATCGGCAGGGAGTACGTTACACAATTTAAATGTTCTTGGAAGGAAATACCTCGTCTACAGCTCAACCAGCATGCAGCAAAACAGGTTCCAGCTCAGATCAACTTGGCAGTTGCTTATACTACGTCAGTGATTCCCCTTTCAGAGCGCTATCACTTGTTAGTTCTTGGTCTTGACTACTGATCTGATATCGGTAATGGTTAATTTGGCTATAACACTCAGGTGTTATAGCACAATTTCTTGACCATTCGTCAGAGACTTATAAACATGGGCACTTGAATCATTTTAAATCACATAAAACCCACCCGAAATCTTTTCAGACAGAATGACTAGCAACGACCATTATTAAAAAGTAAAACAAAAATAAGTTGGTGTAGATACCAACTTATTTTTGTTTTACTACAACCAGCTCAGTGGACATACACACACAGTGCGAGCTGCGCACTGCAAGGCGCAAGCTCAGAGTTCATCTATACTTATAATAAATCTGTAGAGAGGCCAATTCTGTACATGAAATCTATTTAAAAAATAACTATCAAGGGGTGATTAGGGATCGCTACTGATGCTAAAAATGCTTCAGTGTAATTTTTGTCTGTCTGTCTATCCGCTGTATATTCGTTATAGATAGAAACAAAAACTACTCGACGGATTTTAACAAAATTTGGCACAATTATTTTTCATACTATTGGGCAGGTTATAGTATACTTTGCATTACGCTACGATTAATAGAAGCAGAGCAGTGAAGGGAAATATTGGGAAAACGGCAGAAGCTATTTCTGTCAACAACTGGTTATCAATTGTTTTATTCTGTGGACAGTGAACCTGATAAGATATAAACTGACTGTGAACTGACTGTGGGCTCTCGTATATAGGTCAAACCAAAAGAAGCATAGGGACGCGTATCAAAGAACACATAGGTGATACTAAGAATAGGAGATCTACAAAATCAGCAGTTTGTGAACATGCCCTTGATAAGCCCAACCATTTCATACGATTTGATAAACCGTAGGTCTAGCAAGGACATCAGGAGAATCGTTACTTACCAAGGATGCTGCGAGAGGCTATTGAAATTAAAAAACATCCGAATTTCAATCGTGAGGATGGTTGGAATTTACCACCAGCTTGGGAGCCTGTTATACGCTTGATCAATCCCAGAGGGCAGCACAATACTGTGAGGTCTCAAGATACGGTTAGTTCGTACTGCGTGGATAGGAACATTTCCAATAATGTTAGTGGAAATGACGGTAGTTAAGTGAGGGTTGCTAAAATGTGTACTGTTTTGTGACATAGAACATCCTTGTTATCCCGTGATCACGACTGCTGTAAAGGAGTCGAAACGTCGGGTTAGAAAATGAAAGAAAATATAACACCGCGAGTAGAATCCGTAAAGTTGTTTTATTTCGAAGATAATAAACTTTCAAATAATTATATCCTAGAAATATTATAAATGTGAAAGTGTGTATGTGTGAATGGATGTATGTGCCGTGTTGCTCTTTCACGTAAAAACTACTGAATGGATTTCAATTAAACTTCACAATTACACAGCTTATGCATCAGAATAGGACATAGGCTACAATTTATTAAGATATATTACATTTTTTAACCTAAGTCCACGCGGACGAAGTCGCGGGCGGCCGCTAGTTTGAATAATAAAATTCGTTATGATGTCCGACCGAGAACTGAAGTCATTGACATAGCTTTTAAAATCAGCAAGTTGTAGTGATTAGAGAGTTTTAAAACCAAGGACTATTTGTGTAGGGGTTTTATTGAGCGTAGCATTCCCGGTAAGCTTAGCGTAGGGGGCCATTTGGCTAGGTAGAGCAATGACATTCAAAAAGCTGGAGGAAAACGGTTGAGCACTGGGGGGTTTAAGTTTAGTCATAGGATTTGGACATGAGGATTTCTCCACAAAAAAGCAAACATAATCTTAATAGACTGGTTCACTACCAACCATAAAAAACCTATTTTCTACGACACTTAAACCATGGGTCATGGGTTCCAACAAATTAAATAAATATTTGTGCTGGGTGTTGGGAAATGATTTAAGTACCTTATTAATTTGTACCTTGTTTTTGGTTTTCGAAACATATAGAAAAACCTTACTTTGAGATCACTGCAATGTATTTTAGGTATATGTCTCAGATCTTTCATATTTATTCTATTTACTTGTTGTGTGATATACCATGTAACAAGTTCTAAATGTTAGTGTCAGTTAAAAGAAGGTATGAATAGAAAAGATTTTTGTTAAGCTAATACCATTTGCACGCTCCATCTAGTATTTTTTTTATCATGAATCCTTCATATAACTCTATAATTGTTCAAGGGGAAGGAAAAACTCTTAAATTGTATTGTTTTTTTATTACCTAGAGGTAGTATAAGTTAAACTGACATAACAATAAGTTAAAAAGGTTGAAGTGGTCGATAACAATTGCAAAAAGTCTTCTGTCTTAATGGTGCTTGGTTTCCTCGATGTGCTTTGTAGTGTGCTTCACTTCCGCTTGGAAACTGTAATGAAAAAATATTGTTCAAAATCTGACACGTTCTTTACAGGCTTGTGTTGTGACGTCAGCTAAACTGGTACTGTCACAATAGACTACTTCATCTTTCTAAACGTTGAGTGGAGAGGCGTCACTTGTTGAGTTTCTAATTTTACTTCAGCTACCTCTACAATGAGAAGAGGGTTGGATTTTGAATAATTTGTTTTCATAGAAAATAAGCTCTCTTTTGCGAATTCAAGTCTCTTGTAAAATAAGGGTGCTGCTACACCAGTGCTCTGTCAGATGTCGTTGATAGGTTGCCGCAATTCAAAACGGTTCTTACCCAGTCTTCTTGTCAGCGTGGTACTTGACAGTACGGATGGAGCCGTCGTGCTCGTGCAGGCTGTAGACGCCCTCCACTTTGTGGCCATCGCGAGA
This sequence comes from Udea ferrugalis, assembly GCA_950022985.1. NCBI lineage: Eukaryota > Metazoa > Arthropoda > Insecta > Lepidoptera > Crambidae > Udea > Udea ferrugalis. The sequence goes on from OX465521.1 coordinate 6,936,973, forward strand.
CTCGTGCTGGTGCTTGTAGTCGCCGGTGTGAGGGTCATGTACTTTGTACTCGAACTCGTATTTGGCAGGACCCTGTCAACCAGAAACAATATTTTAATTAGGTTGATATTGTTAACTCCATCTCAGTTACACATTACTTAAGAAGATAAGCAGATCGTTAATGTTCACCATCAAAAATGAATTGTCGTTAAGATCTAAGAAGTAAGAAACAGTACTTTCAGAGAAGAATCCGCGTGTCATTGGTGGGCCTACATTATATGAGAGACTGCCCGTTAAGCTGAAACGCGAGCCGTCGGACGAGGCGTTCAGAAACCTTTTATTGGAAACTGCATTTTATTCAACAGCCGAATTTGTGACCCGTGACATGGATTAATTTATTCTCTTTTGACATTGTTTTACATATTTGATTTAATTTATGTAATTTAATTAATATTTTTATTAATTTAATTTTATCTCTTTGACGATCTCATTTAAAATTCCTTTATTATGATATTTATGTAGCTTATTAATAGTGATATTTTATTTGAGAAATAAATAATCTAATCTAGCCTATTATGCCTTCGATTTCAAGACTGGAGATCAAGTAAGAGTGCGAGGGTCTTAGTAGAACAAAACTCACGTCATATTTGTGGAAGTCCTTGGGTGCGGGTGCAGGAATGTCGTGACGCTCAATGTGAAAAGAAGAGAAGCCGGGCTTGTGTGCCTTGTGACTCTTGTGCTCCACGTGCCCAGCGGCTTCCGTGTAGTGTGCCTCATGACCCTCACGCTGTTGCCCCTGGCCAGCATTCTGTACGTAGTGGACGTTTTGTCCTACACTTTGTGTGTTGCCCTGGCTTTCTTGAACGTAATGCGCTACAGGAACGACTTTGGTGATGACAGGCGTGATCTTAGTGATGACGTGCTTCACAACTTCAACTTTGGCTGGCTGTTCGTGCTTGTACTCATGGTGTCCCTCATGCCCATGGCTCTGGTGCAGAACGATGCTCTGGGAAGAGTATGCATGTTCCTCAGCCATGCACGCGCCAACAAGGGCGATCACTGCAAGCACCTTCGAAAATATTCAAATTAATTATAAAGCTACTAATCGTCGGTAGGAAAAGTAAAAAAAAACATGTAAACTTGTTGCAAGCATTTATGACATATCAGGAAAAATAAGATAACATCTACATGATCAAAGTGACTCTACGGCCGATGCCGGTTCGGAAGTTGCTTCTATCGAGAATATTCCGGCAAAAAACTCGGTACTTAGTTACTCTTTTCAATCTTGTTTGATACTGATATTGAAATTCTTTTTAACAATTCTATACATGTTTTCAGCAAGTTTTTATAAATCATAAAAACTCGTAGAAAAAGTTAAAACATAGATTTTACCTTCATAAACATTTTACTGTATGAATGAAGGATCTGTCTCAACTGATGAAATTTCACAACCTACGTCCCATTTATATGGTAAGCCCTAAGTACTTGTTTGCTGAAGTAAACCCGTAATTGTATCAAAGGAGCCGGTCCTTTTGTAACATCGATTTTTGTTTTTTGCCGCCAAAGGTCATTACTTTCAACTTGACGTGGTTTATGGTTACATTTTATGTGTTTTTTAAAATATTCATCAATTAACAGTAACAGTAATGGATTTTATGATATTTTAATGTTACAGTTATTTTACAACGTAACAATTTCTTGTATTATTTTGAAATTGTATTTGTATTGCTCTAAATTAAGCTAAAATAAGTACCTTTTGAGAGTCCATTACAGCTTACATTATAGCATTACAGTTGATAAAATCAGATGGCATTTCAAAGCGGCCAAAAGATAGAGTCGTAAATATCCCGCTTATTTATAAAAACGAACGCAATATTGTAGCATTGTTTAAGCAATTGACGTGTTATGTCCCTTGCTCGCAAATGGCTGCAACAAAAAATGAAAGTGACAAAGCAATAAAATAAAAATGGTTTTGTTGAAGAGCTGTTTAGGTTTTTATGAATAAGGGGGTAAATGTTTGTAGCGTCACGAAATTTAAACTTATTGAAATAACTTCTTCTTCACGTTTGTAGTAGGTGATAAGGTAGCTTTTCCTGATAATTTATGCATGTATGGGATCACTCTGTATGGTCACGCTGACTATACCACCATTATTTCAATACACTAACTAATATCCTACCATTGACTCGAGTTTAACCATGTAAGCTCTTGCCAAGTGTAGCGGAAGCGTGTAGGCTCATGTCAAACAGTAAAAAAGTACGTGATTGTTCATATAAGTTTGTAACAAGCATCATCGACAAGCGTTCAAAAGATACCTAAATTAACATATTAAAGTGACTGTATACCCATACGTTTGTAAGCAAGGAAGGAACTCGATAGTTACTTTTGTTTGATTGCACAATTTGAAATCACAATAAGTAGTTAGACACGGCACAGTAAACAAGCAGGCAAAGGGGCAGACTAAATTTATTGAAACCACAAATTTTAAGTATCATTTTAATAATCTTCATACACTTTAGACGCCTATAAATACCCATTAGTTTATGAACAGCGATGACTGCATTTTAAAGATGGGGTATTTTCCCAATAGCATCTATTCGTATATTACTGATACAAAAACTCTGAAACACCTTTCATAATTTAACGAATGGACTGTCAGGCAAACTTATACAGGTGAATTCGTGAATTGGACGGCGGTGTACGAGTCATGTAGGGATCAAGTTCGGATCTTGCGCAAGCCTATTTTAAACTGGAGTATAAAAGTTAATTTGATATTGTGGAGTTTATCATACAACCACTGGCGTTGGAACTGAATACTTGATCCATTTTAATTATTTAAAAGACTCAACATGATCTCAAAAGTAAGTTTGGCGTTACATTATTATCATTCATTTTATTTAAACAATTAAATTCAACCCAAGGGTATTGTTTTTGTACTAAAACAATTTGTGAGATAAAAGAAGACTTAGACTTATGAAATTACCCTAATATTCTGAGATGAATTATAAGTAATCATTCATTACAAACTATTTGAATTGATATTCACTCGGTGGAAGAAACTTCATTACTTTGCTATGATTTCCAGGTAGTATGCTTAGCACTTATCGCCGTCGCTGCAGCGCGGCCACAAGACGGCCATGGCCACGGCCACGCGTATTCGTCGCAAAGCATCGTGCTGCACGCCAGCCACGGCCACGAGGCCGCGCACCACGCGCCTGCGCACCACCACGAGGTCGAATACCACGCGCCTGTACACCACTACCAGGTGCAGGAACACCACAAGGAGGAACCCCACAAGGAAGTACACCATAAAGAAGAGCATCACGAAGAGGAACACCATGATTACTATGTTAGTATAGTACAATAATCTTTGCACAGAAGTTGGCTCTATTGAAATAATGCTGCTGCATCTTTGCACTCGGGTTCAATGAAACGCACCATATTTTGTTCTCCACACTAGTAAGACTAAACCAAAGTATTAAAACTTTTATTGAAAAATTAAGTTAACATGAAGTTGGGCCTGAGAATAACATATTTTAAATTCTGGTAGATCCTAGAAAGTATTTTTAAACCTACTCTTTAATATTTCATCTAGTTCTAACAGTACTTTCACCTTCCGTTGTCAAACATGATATCATGATCAGTGTAATAATACTTAAGTATTTTTCAGGCACACCCCAAATACGCCTACGAATACAAAGTAGAGGACCCCCACACCGGCGACAGCAAGTACCAGCACGAGACGCGTGACGGTGACGTCGTCAAGGGAGTCTACAGCCTGCACGAGGCTGACGGCACTGTCCGCATTGTTGAGTACACTGCTGATAAGCACAATGGGTATGTACCATCAACAAAACAGATCCCTTATATATTCGACATGTCTGTCCGTCTGTCACATTTTTTTTTTTTCTATAACTATAAGAACGATACTGTTGAAACTGGTTTAGTAGTTTTCTGTGAACCGCATTAAGTTACACACAAAAATATATAAAAAAAACAATACATTTCGAGGGTTCCTCATACTTAGAACTGAAAAACTTCCACCGAAAATTGGTAATCATTAAACGAACTTCAAAATTGGTTAACATGAACATTATTTACCATTTTATTTTGATTTTACAGATTTAACGCTATTGTGAAGCACGAGGGTCATGCCAAGCACATCGTTCCCGAACACAAGCACCACCACTGATCTCGTTACCCCCTTTAGATTAAGGCTTGTTGAGTTTTGGTTTTGATTTATGTACATACAACGCAATAAAATATTTAAAATAGATGATTTCTCTTATTTGTATTTGTGTTTAACCTTTACATTTTGGAACTGTAAGTGTAAATGCTAATAGCTTTCCTCGGATCAAATTTTAATATGAACCTCGGATGGAGTTTTCACAAACCGCAAATATTTCGCTAGTTAGCACCTTCGATGCAGTTTGCCGTATTTCCGCCGTGTGTCGATATAAACATACATAAAACAATAGAAAAGGAGCCCTACACTCACCCAAAACGCCGATAATTCACAACAATTCAATATTATCCGATATCTTGATTTTCCAAATAAATTTGTTAGTAAGGCGGCCGCCGCGGGAAATCGTCCATCCATTTTTAGTTGTGAAAAACTCTTCAGTGACAGCTGATTTTGCCGCCAAACATAGCGTTGCCCGCCCATAAAGAAAAGAGTGCGGGAGGGAGGTAGACATACATATAAATGAATACTAGACAAGGACAGTATGTGTGTTGTGGATGCCGCGAAATAATTATAACTTTTTAATACTGTACACTTGTTAACCAAAGGCAATGATATTATTAAATTCAAAGCATAAAAACTAAACATCCCCCCGCCCGAGAAAGGCTAAAGCCTTTATCAATACCGCAAATCATCCAAAAAGATTACAATACCGCAATAAGTAACACAAAAATATGAAATTGAAACACCGCAAATCATACAAGAAATAAACCAGCTAAATACCAATAAAGATACAAAATTATTATAACCCAAAGAAAAATTAACAGAAAAACCATACCGCGAAATTCAAAAGTTTATAATACCGAAAAACACAAAATATAATAGAACCGCACAATATAATAATAACGCAAGGTTTTCAATAAGTTAATTAAAGAAAGACCGAATACTTACAAGAAAAATGAATATGCATTTATGCAACCGAATACCTAAAACTGTTTACAGAACAGTATATAACATAACTAATGTAATTTACACTATCTTTACCAAATAACAACTAACCTACTTAATCAAAATAAAATTTTACCGCGTTTTACATAACCAAACGTACATTTTCCCTCTGTACTAGTACAAGAACACCAATTTTAAGTGACAAATTCATAAGGCAAAGTTCACCTATTAGCTACATATTAAACAACCGTTTGATATAAAATAAAATATAATAACAACTTTTAAATTGATTATAGTAGACAGGCAAATAAAATTAGCGCACTGTGTCAAAAGAATTCAAAACTCGTTTTGAATAACAGTTTGTAAGGCTGTTGTCCCTACGTGGTCTTGAATTCTTCGAAAATGATCTAAGATCCGACAATTTGCTCCAAGGCACTTTCCGTTGGCCTGGCAAATAAACATACCTACAGTCACCGTGAAAATGTTTGTACATTTTCTTGGATTCAAAATCTTTGTAATCCCTACGCCTATCCCACTGTTGATCCGCAACAACATTGGCGGGAGAAGTCCTATACCTTTTTACTTTGCTACTATTTACACAAAAGGAAACCGCATTACTAACAGGTCCACTTACAACATAACCAAAAATAGTGTTCGTCACACGAGGCAAATTATCACTAATTTTAATTGATCCGCTTAAAACAATATCTCCCATGAGATCCGCTCCGATCAAAATTTCAACCTCCCGGCTTAAATAAAACTTATCATCCGCAAGATAAAAGGCTGCATAATTATCAGCAATAGAAGCTGGTAGGTTGAAATTAGGCAAATTATTAGGCAAGACTGTAGCTGGAGTTTCAAGAACAGGCTTATCCGTGTGACAAGGACTAATGGATAACATAACACCGCCCCTGCAACCGCTAACAGGAGCGCCGCTTAGTCCAGTAACCCTTGCGACAATCGATTTGAATCGCCGCAAGCCCAATCTTTGAGCGCAGCCTTCCACAATAAATGTGTTCTGACTCCCAGGGTCCAATAGCGCGCGCACGGTCTGATAGGTACCGCAACCATCCCTGACACGCACCATGGCCGTCGAGAGCAGAACCGACCGCTGATACGTTGTAGGCATCGTAATGTGTGAAGTTAAAGCCGCCCCGCTACTGCCCAGTACTGGGGAATTCACCCTATCCACTTGGGTGTCCGACACCGGTACATCCACCCTAGATATGTTCGGCGTCAAATTCATTTTATCAAAATGTAATAAATGGTGATGTTTGTCAGACTTACATTGAAAACAATTACCATTTGAACCGCAATTATAAATATTGTGGGTGCCGAGGCACTTAAAGCACAGCCGATTCTCAATAACATACTGCTTCCTTGCAGCAGTTTTCAAAGACAAAAACTTGTCACATTTTGATATGTGATGACTACCGTTTTCACACAGTTTACAAACAGATGAGGCCGACACACTCTGTTCGTACGAAACATGTGACCTAGTAGGAGTGGTGGTTGGCCTACTCACCCGCACATCTGAGCTAGTCTCAAGAATGCGCACCTCATTTTCCAAAAACTTAACTAAATCCTTAAAACTTGGTAGTTCCTTACCAACATGTCTCTCTTCAAATTGATTTTTTAATCCAGAATCTAATTTCTGAAAGTTAATATAAAATAGTAAATATGACCATTCAGGTACTGGGAAATCCATCTTCTCCAGCGCCTTGGTATTTTCCAGCAGAGAGTTCAAAAAATGTTTCAAAGAATTCAAATTTTTATTCACATGAGTAAAATGTAAGAAATTGTTCAACAATTTATCCGCTAACAACCTTTTGTTGTGGTACCGTTTCTTTAAAAGCTCTAAAGCAACCGAATAATTTTCACCAGTAATAGACAAGTGCTGGACTAAAGTTTTAGCCTCGCCTCCCAATGAACTAATCAAATAATATAATTTCTCAGTCTGAGACAAAGAAGAATCACTCCCAATGAGAGATTCAAATAAATCAATAAATGAAACAAACTCTTCAAATTTACCCGTAAATGTGGGTAATTGAATTCTAGGGAGAAACACGTTCCTAGATTTGGTATGCTCATCCCTAGAGCTGGTGGATTTGAAACTCTCCTCTAACTTACACTCAGGAAACAGATCCAAATATTTACACTTTACGAAATAGTACAATTTGTTCCACCTTTCATAATTTAATTTATGTTCAGCCAAGTTGAAGTTCTCATCTGAATGCAACTGAATTTCCAGATGAGAAGCTGATAAATCTTTAAATATTCTTTCAATGTTCAAATACCGCAATTTAAATTCATTAAGATCACATTCAACGTCAAGTGATTTCTGGGAAAGACCGTGAATCATATCCAAATCCTGCAAAGCAGTTTGATATTTAATTTTAGCAATATTTAATTTCCTAGCAGCCATTTTTACTATTTGAAGAAACACAAAAAATACAAGAATTATGTTACCTTTACCTAACCAATTACAGGCCCAAAGTTATCAAGATATTAAAAAATAAGCTAGGTTTAACTTAGTTCACTTCAAAAGCTAACAAATGACACAATAACTTTATTAAATAGGCACCTTTCAATAAGTACCTACCTATCCACAACTAAACCTTGTGAAAGTAGAAAATAATCAAAACCATACCTAAACCTTAAATAAACCGCAATACCTATGCATAGTTTTGTAAACAAAAATAAACCGCAAAACTTTTGTTACAAATCCATGTTCAAATAAATATTAAATTAAGAAATTAAAAATAAAAGAAAACTTAGGCAAACCGCAAAACCTATAGTAATTTTTTAAAAGTTTACCGCTAAACGTTTTTTAACTACCAACAAAAAAACCAAAAAAAGGCAAAAAACACAAAACAAATAAAATGACCGAGAACCGAACCTACAACCTATGGACTCCGCGCGACTAGCCTACACCTAGTTATAACAAGCGAAGTGTTTTCCGTACATATTGATGCAATTCCTTCCTTCTTGTAAGTAAATTCCAATGAAAATTGTTAAATAAAACATAAAAACCGCTAATAAACACAAAATAAACAAAATTGGTAAGTAACCCCAAAAGCTAATTACGCTGCATGAACAATAATCTTGTAATAAACCGCAAAATTACAAAATTAAAGTTAATATCATTGTCCGATTTAGTTACCAATTGCACGTATAGATGGCGCTAGTTGGCGTACCTATGTTTTGTGAATGAACAAAAATAATGTTTAACATAATAACAAGAAACAATAAAAAGGGACTATTGGAGGGCATAAAAAATAATAATAAGAGTTACCGTGTGCAGTGTAAAAGGTGTGTATCACTTTTTTCACGCAAAGTTGGAAAATGTATCCGACAAATTTTCCGTGTATTTTGTTACGAACGAAAATACGGGAAAATGCATCAAAAATGCTAATCCACGACTCGAAGGACCAAATGTAAATGCTACTGGCTTTCCTCGGATCAGATATTAATCTGAACCTCAGATGGAGTTTTCACACACCGCAAATATTTTCGCTAGTTAGCACCTTCGATGCAGTTTGCCGTATTTCCGCCGTGTGTCGATATAAACATACATAAAACAATAGAAAAGGAGCCCTACACTCACCCAAAACGCCGATAATTCACAACAATTCAATATTATCCGATATCTTGATTTTCCAAATAAATTTGTTAGTAAGGCGGCCGCCGCGGGAAATCGTCCATCCATTTTTAGTTGTGAAAAACTCTTCAGTGACAGCTGATTTTGCCGCCAAACATAGCGTTGCCCGCCCATAAAGAAAAGAGTGCGGGAGGGAGGTAGACATACATATAAATGAATACTAGACAAGGACAGTATGTGTGTTGTGGATGCCGCGAAATAATTATAACTTTTTAATACTGTACACTTGTTAACCAAAGGCAATGATTATTAAATTCAAAGCATAAAAACTAAACAGTAAGATTGTTTCAACTTGACCTGTTGTCATCCGAGTGTATCGTTTTCATCTCAAATGTCTTCGAGCCATTCTCAAAATCCATTGGTCAGATCGTGTGCGTAACACTGAGGTTTTGAGGCGATCTAATGTGGGTGGCATAGAGTCTTATCTCATGAGAAGACAGCTTCGCTGGTGCGGTCATGTGAGGCGTATGCCGGAGGAGAGAGTGGCTAAGCGCATCTTTTATTCAGAGTTACAGGAGGGTAAGCGAAAGCACGGCGGTCAACTCCTACGATATAAAGATGTGCTGAAGCGCCATATGAAGGGTTGTGACGTAGACCCTACTCATTGGGAGATCTTGGCATCTGGTTGGGGACAGTGGAGGTCGCTGGTGAAAGCCAAAGTCAATGACTTTGAAGTGCGCCGCCTTTCTGAGCTGGATGCCAGACGTGACGTAGTGAAGGCCCGACCACCCGCGGCAATAAGTTATAATATTGTTGATGGCGCCTTTACATGCCCGCAGTGCTCGCGGACGTTTATTAATAAGGTTGGCTACGCGAGCCACATGAGGGCGCATGAGCGGCGCCAGTAGATAGAGAGTCGAAGCGGTCGCCGTTACCGAAATCGGTATGGAAGGATTTATGTGTATATCTATTGTGACTTCTTCTTGTTAACGACCAATACTGTTAGTATAATACATAAGCAATACTTAGGTAATACCGCTATGCGCTTGTCAAAATTGACCAATGGACGGCTTCAAATGAGAGTGGACAAATATGTAGCATCCTTTGCATAGGGTTGTTTAATTAGTTAGTCTAGTGTGCTTTATTAATGTTTTAGATTTACCTACTTGGTGATTCACGAAACCCATTCAGCATCATATCGTTCATCATCAGATCATGGAGCGTGATTTGCAAAACCGGCAATTAATGGCGATTATCAATGTTAAGTTGAGAATCCTAATGGATCTGTACCCGAATAGGAGCGATGTGGGTTGACCACCCAAACCAAAATTTATTGAATTATTTTTCAGGCATCTTTCTGCTTCAGAAGGGAAGCCCGAAGATGCCTGAAATGCAATTGCTCCTATTAACTGACGTCTCTGGATGTCAGTCATTGCGACCTTAGGTTGACTTGAAACATCTGACAGTAGATCATAAAGGTTTGTCACTGGCCTTACATTATACACCTCTCTAATAATCCACACTGAGCCCGATAGTTTAAGTATGGCTAGAATCACTTCATAACTGAGGTGAGGCATGTCCCGCGGTGGAATGTAAATGTTTTGTTTCAGTCGGTAGGTAGGAGCACTCGTTAACCAAGAACTTATTTTATTATTAACTCTAAGTGACGAGATTCTGATGATCCGGGTAGCACTAAGCGTCGTCACTATTCAAATTATGATGGATACTTGAAAACACGACTTTGGGCCCATTTGCCTCTGTCTTTTCCCACTTCCCATGGATATGTTACTGTAAGAGCACGAACTAATCCTAAGATTTTCCAGTAAATCCTAAGATTTTCCGATTGATTTGATGTGACGCTTACAGAAACGCCCGCTTCGCGTCCCGCCCCGCGTCTACATAAACGAGTCTTTGGGCTTCTTAGAAGGTAATTTAATTTATTATCTTTTACTATTCTAAAGGTGTTTTAGAATGACGTTATGAATACGGGCTTTAACAGTAACATGTATATTAAGCACTAGGAAAGAGCACTAACTTAAAACTTAATGTAGGTCGCTACGTAACAAGGTGTTATGTTATGCCCTGCAATATTCTCAAGATTCTCAAGATTTATAATATTCAACTGTAGTAGCAAATTACCAGTTTTTTTTTATTTACAGCAAAACCTCTTTTGAAAAAGAAATTCCTAACATTATGACTGAAAATAAATACAAGTATGATTTTATAGTTTCAGAGAACTATCATTCACTTTCATCGCACACTCATAATAGTAAAATCGTTAAATTAATAACAGTGCAAGATAATAATTGCTAAGTGTCAGGATAACTACCTGTTCCCGACAGAGGCTGTTCTGTTGGCCGACAGAAGGATTGAAAAATAAAAATCGTTGCTAAGAGAAAAAAATAGAATTTTACTACATTTTTCATGTTTACTCACCTTTTCGACCTTTCATAAACTTCTACAAAAATTTCAAAAGCAAAATTAGCCAAATTAGTCCAGCCGTTCTCGAGTTTTAACCAGACTAACGAACAGCAATTGATTTTTATAAAAAGAGATTTATAGATCTTCAGGAAAGACGCCCAAACCTAGACAGGGGCCTTTGGTGGCTTGATTACATCTGCCAGGGAAGTTTATCACTAGCTATGCATAATTCTCTAACCATTCACGCTGACCCTTTTAGGCAAACGATAAGTAAAATGCAGTTCTGCCGTGTGAGGGGCAAAATAGTGTTAACACTAATTTAGCTCAACAGGTGTTTTTGAGATACCCTAGACCTGATCTGTTTGGGGCACTTAGATATAAATTTGTTCCTGAAAATGTGCAGGAGCAGGTCTGACATATTAGTGTAGGTATCTGTGATATTTCAAGCGTGTGTTAATCGATCACCGTGCAAGCGAATAACCGCAGACAGGCACAATAAAGCACGGACACGGGCTAAACGCACCTATTTAAATATTTTTATGTCTAAATGATGTTTAGATTTGAGAGTTCTTGTACTTCATAATATCAATGAATATTCAAGTAAAGTAATTTCACTTTGCTAACATGTCCCGGCAGTAAAAGGAAGACCATGCCACCATGTGAAGTTTGAAAAAAACTTAAACATTGAACACTAGAAATCGGGATTTCTGCAACATTCTATATCCACAATGTGATATCCACGAACGGACCCTCGTGACCACGGCACATTCAATTGTCGCCGAAACGTCGGGAAAAACAGGTAAAATAGTAATTTTACTGTTTAGATAAAATGTTGCAGAAAACCCTGTTTGACTGTGAAATTAGTTCAAGAATGCAACAAGAAAGTTTAAAAACCAAGTTAAACATGATGCAGGGTGAAATATGCTAGGGGGATTGATTACTCAACAATACTACCTAAGTAATTATATCACAACATTTATTTACAAATAACAAAACAATATCACATTATTTTAATCAACAACAGTATTTAAATAAATCAATGGTGTTTGTGCTCGGGGACAATGTGTTTGGCATGGCCGGTACGTTTCACGATAGCGTTGAATCTGTGAAAGAAATAGTACTATTAGAAATAGATGTAGCAGCAATCTTCTTTCCAATAGATTAAATTCGGATGAGAGCGATCAACATCAGTCACTTCCACCTTTTTAGCAGAGACCATAAAGCGTCAAATCTATTGAGAATGCCATGTTCTTACCCATTCTTTTTGTCAGCAGTGTACTCAACGATGCGAATGGTGCCATCGGCATCGTGCAGGCTGTAGACGCCCTTCACGACGTCACCGTCGCGCGTTTCGTGCTGGTATTTGCTGTCACCGGTGTGAGGGTCCTCCACTTTGTACTCGTACGCGTATTTAGGGTGAGCCTGTTGAAAATTAATCCATTAGAACGCAACCCGACAAATCAGACCTTACTACAACATCGTACGAACCTTTCTGCAATATTGCAGATAAGTGGGCATAGTAAAGCTAACTATCAGATATTATCCAACAAATTTAAGGTCATCTCTGGCAATGCCACGTGAAACAAAAGGCTTGACATGGCTCCATGTAAAATTGAATGACAAAAATTATGAGAACTGAAAACTTTGAATCTTCTGAATATTTCTTTCATCACGACGGCAGCGATCAGTGTGTCTCTGCAAACCCTGTTTGGGTTATAGTTGTAAGTTTGTGTACATAAATGAAGCGTTAAAAATTGCTATAAAGTAATTACATAGTATTCATGGTGCTCCTCTTTGTGGTGCTCTTCTTTGTGGTGTTCTTCCTTGTGAGGTTCCTCCTTGTGGTGTTCCTGCACCTGGTAGTGGTGTACAGGCGCGTGGTGTGCAACCTCGTGGTGATGCGAGGGCGCGTGGTGCGCGGCCTCGTGGCCGTGGCTGGCGTGCAGCACGATGCTCTGCGACGAATACGCGTGGCCATGGCCGTGGCCGTCTTGTGGCCGTGCTGCAGCGACGGCGATAAATGCTAAGCATACGACCTGGAATTTATTCCAAAATTAAAACTGTGATGTGGTTGGCAGGAGTGTTCAATTGTCTTTCAACTGTGTCTAAATATACAGCTACAAAAATGTTAGATCATGCGCAATTGTAAAATAACTTAATATTACTAAGTTGTAGTTTATAAGATTATCTCAATAATGTAAATACCTTTGCAAACATTTTGTTATTTGTTTACTCAATTTTTTAATGATTCAATGTGTGCAACAGCCGCCAGTTGTCTGATAAATTTCAGCATTTCAAGTCAACTTTTATACTCATGTAACCTTAAAGTTTTCGCAAGTTCTGGCTTAAACTTGAAATTGAATTATTGTCCACGTTACTGTTAATAGTTTGTAAACAAGAAATCTGGTATCATTCTGTATGTGATAACTCATAAAATAACTATACAAGTATCTAGCCTAGATTTATGCTTCCTGGGCTGGACAAAGCTGTGTTAAGGCAAATCAATGAACAATTGGTGTTTTAAACACTTCATACAAAAGCGGTTTGATGATGTTCAGATAACTGAAATAATAAATTTCATTTAACAGCTATCTTATTGACATCGAGATTCTTTCTTTGAAAGCGGTTTCATCGTAATCTTCAAACACTACAGATGGGGGAGGGCACTCCTTCGTCATAAAACCAAAGCTCTTCGTAGGATATGACTAGAAAGAAACTTCAAAGTAGTAACTGAGTCATTGCTCATTGATTCATCAGGGTGCCATACTGAGATATCTCCTTGTGTGGCCAGAGGCTTGTTCGTTCCTGTTGAGAAATTCAATTTAAAAATTGAAATTTGTTTTAATTCTTATTTCCTTTTTTGTGTTTTATTAACACACTACTTGTTTGTTTTGTTTGTTGCTTTTGCTGTTTTTGACCTATTTTGGATGTGAAGTTGAGATTCACTAATCTATCTTAATTAACCAAATAATGAAATCCAGTTAGTCTTAAAGATATACTCACGCCAAATGGTTGGATATCGATGGGTGGCAACTTCGTATCGCCGAACGCAGAGGCTTCAGTGTTTGATACCTGTTGACTTCCCTAGCTACTGCATGACGCCACTGCTGTCTAGGGTGTCCGCAAAAGTGTCAAACTGAAACCTAAGGCCCGGCGCCCACTATCGGCATCGGCACGCCTCAGGATTTTAAGGTGGCAAATAGCAATATACTTTAACACAATGGCAATAAAGTAGAAAATGCCGAAACAGCAGCCTCAAGCATACCGAAGCGGTATTTTTGTTATTACGACCACACATCACGGAAATTTCTACTTTATTGCCATAATGTTAAAGTATATTGCTATTTGCCACCTTAAAATCCTGAAGCGTGCCGATGCCGATAGTGGGCGCCGGGCCTAAAGGTCCCTACCATCTTTAGGGCTACCCAAATCACCCCGATGTATGTTTCGCGATTTTTGATAGTTTTTGATTCATGGAGAGCGTCGTGGCCCAGTGGTTATATACTCTGGCACGGAACCCAAAGGTCCCGAGATCAAATCGGGCCGGAACACACCTACTTTGTGTTCATTGTACATTTTGTGGCTAACTCTCCGGTGATGGAAAACACCGATATAAAACCCAAGCAACCCGGATAACGGCGGTAGGCTCGCCCCTTACCACGTTGGGTTCAAATTCCCTCGGCAAAATGTGGACTTCTGAATGTTCCGTTCACCATGACGGCAACAATCAGTGGGCCTCTGAATAACCCATTAGGGATATGGTCGGGAGGGATGTTATGTTTTGTTTGATTTATGTTTTTCTTAATTTTGACTTATTTTACTTTTAATACTGATGATTTTGCAATACTGACAAGTCTAATTTTACTTATTTGACTTGTCAGTATTGCTGACAGAGGCATGAATTGTTGAAATTCATCCCTAATTATACCTCTACTCTACCTCAAGGCTTCGGCTAGACATCTACTTTTTTGGACATTTATTTCTCAATTCTCAAAAAACTAAGTTACAAGTTCTCTTCAAAATAAGATTCACTTCCTTAATAATAAACTTTGATATCTACAGTTGTGTAAGATTTATCATCACTATTACAAGTTACACCTATTAATAATATTTTAAAATCTCACGCATAATCAAGGGGTTCTCAAACTGATACCGTCCCGAATTTCATCAATAACTTCATTAAGAATGTATAGCTGAGTTTTGATTAGGTGTAAGGATTATAAGATCGAAGTGATACATATTATATCACATATACCGAGTCATTCATAAATTAAATTTTCCAATCACTTATGATAGTTTACGCAAAACTGAAGTTTGCAATGTGATGAAAGTAAGTGACCTTTTAGTCCCAAAATTCGGAGTAAAAGTGATCCGAGCCGCCCTCAATAATCCCGAAGCTGTGTTTTAACAGTATAAATTTGCTAGCTGGCTCTGAAATAACATCAGTTCAGGCAAGGACTTGTATTCGTACACACTTTAATTCCAACAATTCAAAATGTTTATCAAAGTAAGTTATTATTCAATAAAATTCAGACTACTAGCTATTCAAATTTCAGTTAGAGCCCCAACTAAAAAATATGTGGATAACATTTTTAATACAGTCGTAATGACAACTCCAAGATGGATTCAATATTGGGAAATATCAAAGGAAGTGTTAAAAGTTATATTCTATCTTTTTAGTTCAGCAATCAAATATCTGAATTTCGAGTTGCATCTTTGTAAAGAAAACGTAGCGCCTAATAATTTATCCCCCGCAATGCGAAAGTAATACATACTACTCGTATATTTATAGTATAGCCCCTGGACCACAAGGCTCTCATCCAAAGTTTCAATAAAGAGTCTAAATGATTTGTTACTTACTCTTCGCATGGT
The DNA here is from genome assembly GCA_950022985.1 of Udea ferrugalis. Classification (NCBI taxonomy): domain Eukaryota; kingdom Metazoa; phylum Arthropoda; class Insecta; order Lepidoptera; family Crambidae; genus Udea; species Udea ferrugalis. The sequence continues at coordinate 6,952,977 of OX465521.1, forward strand.
GCATATAACTAGTGTGACGAAACATTCCAATAACAACAAATATTTGCAGGCCATCGCCCTCGCCGCAGTGATTATGGCGTGCTTGGCCGCCGAGCACGACCACAAGCACAAAGTAGCCACCTCGTCTCAGCACATCGAACGTCATGACATACCAGCTCACCCTCCTAAGGACTTCCACAAATACGACGTAAGTTCAGACGCTTTTCAAAATGGAATTTGAACAGAAGAAATGTCAAAAAACTTACAACGAGTAACCACCTAAAAGTTAAAAATGGAGATCACTTTTACAACTAATGCTTTTACCTCACTACATAAATTAGGCTATACTCAAGTTTTATGAGACTTTTTTAGTTATGAAGCGATTTGCAGTCTGTATTCTTGAAATTAACACACAACTTGGATCCAACTCGATTGGACTTACGTTTGCCATTGTTGGAATTCTGTAGTCTGGAAAATTACAAATTGGTTCACATAAATAAGGGGTTTGGTAAGATCTCTTGTTGAATGATGTTGATCACGACGAAGGTACTTACTTGGTCACTCGATCTTCACTTTCTTTCAAGTCATTTGTGTTGTTTCATTTCTTTTGTTTTGTCTACTTCTTTGTTTAAAAATTGATTGTCACTGTTGTTTTATTGTTGCATTGTTTTCATTTGTGAGCCAATAAACAGTATGCCTTTCTACCCTTCTTTAATAAATATTATTAAAACAGGGCCATGCAAAATACGAGTTCGAGTACAAAGTGCACGACCCTCACACCGGTGACTACAAGCACCAGCACGAGTCTCGCGATGGCCACAAGGTGGAGGGCGTCTACAGCCTGCACGAGCACGACGGCTCCATCCGTACTGTCAAGTACCACGCTGACAAGAAGACCGGGTAAGAAACACTTTAAAAAGACTTCATGTCACTTACATTCTCATTTAAAGCATGTTTAACTGCAAAATCTTGAATCTATACGTAAAAACGTCGTCCAACAGTGTCTTGTGTTTTTCTTAAGAAGCTATTTATCTTTACGACTTGATGTCATAATCTGACTAAGGGCGGATTTTATAGTCAGATTATATTTTAAAGGCCGACAAACGAAATCTTTGCGGATTTTATAGTGTTGAATGTCAAAATCTATCACCATTTCCTTAATTACAAGAGATGATTTTAGCATGAATTTATAAATCCTTTGCAAGATCAGCCCCAAGGAAGACAAAGATGCATCGGAAGCTTCTGACAGGTGAAACAGGAAATTCCTTTGAAACGTCTTTCTTACGGCTATTTGAACTGTCAATTTCTATTGAGCGTTTTACAGTTAGACCTATACCTACATAGAACAAAATAAATGTTGGCCTCATGTTTCTGTTGATATTTGAACTCAGGAATAATAATTGTCGTGCTGCTGGCAGCTCCACTGCCAGGGCCATTGAGCAGACAAATCATTATGTGTGGAAGCCTGCTCTGACCTAATAATGTATTCTTGTTTCAAGATTCCACGCTGAAGTGAAGCACTCCACTAAGCACGTCAAGGAACATAAGCACCACTGAGCCTGAACTGAACATTTATACAACCACCTCTTGTTTTCTATTTAATGTTTTATTTAATATTCTAAGATTATTAAACACAATAAAAATAAACCTTGTGTCTTTCATTTCCTTCAATACAGTTACTTATCTTCATATTTATATGCCATCAACATTGAGAAAAAAATGTCACATAAGTTTTTGTTTTACATAATATAAAGATAATTAACTATATTAAACTGTAAACTTTTCAATTCGATGATATTTGTATCAAAAATTAAAAGTATAAATTTCGTTTATATTATTTATAAAACTCAGATCTAACCTCGGTCCGAGAAAAAACTCATTTTATTGTCTAAAACCTATTCAAATATAGTAAATTTTGATATATTTTGAATCTGCGACAGCTACCGCATAGAATGGTAAGCTACTGGAAGGCTGCCAAAGACTACCGGTAGGCTACTGATTATATGAGAAAAACCACTTACTACGATAATGTACGGTTTTGTCATTGATTGCTTTTATAATTCCGAAATTCCTCAGTGTCTCAAGACGAAAGTCTTTGACCAGTGTGTGTTGCCAGTAATGACATATGGGAGCGAGACGTGGTCGTTCACTATGGGTCTCATAAGAAGGCTCAAAGTCACCCAGCGAGCAATGGAGAGAGCGATGCTTGGTGTTTCCCTGCTTGATCGAATCAGAAATGATGAGATCCGCAGGAGAACTAAGGCAACCGACATCGCTCGAAGGATTGCATCGTTGAAGTGGCAGTGGGCGGGACACATAGCGCGGAGAACCGATGGCCGTTGGGGTGGAAAGGTTCTCGAATGGCGACCGCGTACCGGACGACGTTCCGTGGGCAGGCCCTCCACAAGGTGGACCGACGATCTTGTCAAGGTCGCGGGAAGCAGCTGGATGCGGACAGCGCAGGACCGATCGTTGTGGAGATCTTTGGGGGAGGCCTATGCCCAGCAGTGGGCGTCGTTCGGCCGACATGATGATGATGATAATTCTAAATCAAATTGTAAAGATTAACAACAACAACTACAGCAGACAACATTTTAAATATGCATGCTAAAAGCTGCGGATAAAGTTTACATGTTGTCCAATGACTCATTTTACTCACCTAATGTTTAAATGTTAATTTATGATTTGACTTCCACAGGCGCCTATTACTATGAAAGTAATGATATTTAAGTCTTAATAGATCTTAACATTTTGATATTGATATATAGTACATATTTACTAATGTGTCTTAAACATGTTTTGTTTACTTCAACTGCAAATTTAAGGTCAGCTCCATTACTTGCAAGAAAAATTTCAATGCCATCGCACTTGAATATGGGCTGAAGACAGTTCAAAATATAGAGCGAAACTAAAACATACACAGTAATAAAATTATTTAATTAAAAAGATCTAAAATGTTTAGTTTAGGAACTTCTACCTCATCTATATAAATTACTGCCATTCGATTACCATTCTACTTATTACATAGTTAATCTTAGCGGAAGAGCCAATTAGGCCATTCATTAAATACGGCATGCTTGAATCCTAAAAGATTCTAAGAAAGTAAGTTCATCGATATTATAATATATATAATGCAAAAATTGTATTGAAAACAGAATCGAGCCACTATCTATAGTACTTTTTGACTCGTCGACCTTGTCACACCCAAAATTCTCTTAGTATATAAGCGCCCGTTAATTTAAATTATGCATCAGTTGTGTCACAATAATCTACAACTATGTTCTCCAAAGTAAGTGCTCTGAATAAAAAATAATAGATTCGGTTTTGTGGATTCCTTCTACAATGAAGTTTTGTTTTCAGATTCTTGCCCTGAGCGCCGTCTTGGCAGTTTCCTCGGCTGGTCTCCTACCAGAGCCGCACTACTCCTCTGCGGCGGCTGTCTCCTCCCAGAGCATCGTGCGTCACGAACAGCCAGCTACCAAGCTCGTAGCTGCCTCCCCTGTCTACCACGCCGCCCCTGCCCAAGTCGCCTACCATGCCGCCCCTGCTCAAGTGTCCTACCACGCTGCTCCCGCCGCAGTAGCCTACCATGCTGCCCCCGTCCACTATTCGTCTGCTGATGCTGTATCCTCTCAGAGCATAGTCCGTCATGAGCAACCCAAGATCGCCGTAGCTGCCCCGCTGTACCACGCGCCCGCTCAAGTGGCCTACCACGCTGCACCTGCTGCCGTCTCCTACCACGCTGCTCCTGCTCAGGTCTCCTACCATGCTGCCCCTGCCGTCGCGTACCACTCAGCCCCCGTCGCTAAAGTGATCGCCCCCGCCGCTAAGGTCCTCGTCGCTCACCAGGAGGAATACGTGAGTATTGAATTGATGACAAAGAAATCATAACATAATGTATGATTTCTTTGTCATATATAGGGTAGTCAGAGGCACATTGCTTGTTGCCGTCATGGTGAACGGATCATTCAGAAGATCACATTTTGCCAAGGTAATTTAAGCTCAAGGTGGTAAGGGGCGAACCTACAGCTGTTTTTCGGGTTGCTTGGGTTTTTAAACGGTGTTTTCAATCAGCGGAGGTTAGTCGCACATTGTAGGGTTAACACTAAGTAGGTGTGTTCCGACCAGATTCGATCTCGGGACCACCAGATTCCGAGTCAAAGTGTTTGACCACTGAGCCACGAAGCGCTCGTAGAAAAGACTCTACGCTTTACGCTGTTGGTCCCACTGAAAATCAGCGTCTGAGCCTATCAGGTCCAGGCATTAGCTGAGTGGGGTCCATTTAATTTAGGACATCGTGACACTGCTGCCTGGTGGAAATTATTCTTTGTTTTTCTATTGTTTGTTTTGTTTTTTCCTAACCACCTTGTTCTGTATGTTTTTATCTGTTGCGATGTTCAGAATCAACAAACGTTTTTTCTTTCTTTCTTTCTTTCTTTCTGTCTTTATTAGTTAATGAAATGCTGATTCCCTGATTGTTCGTTTCAGGCTCATCCCCAATACGAGTACTCTTACTCCGTGGCTGACGGACACAGCGGCGACAACAAGTCCCAGCACGAGAGCCGCGACGGTGACGCCGTGCACGGCGAGTACTCGCTGGTGGAGGCTGACGGCTCCGTGCGCAAGGTCGAGTACACCGCTGACGACCACAACGGTTTCAACGCCGTCGTCAGCCACTCTGCCCCCGCCCACCATGCCGCCCCCGCCCACGGCGTTCTCCTCGCTCATCATTAAACCAAAAAACTACTAGTCACTATGTTAATCGTAGCGAGTCTAGCTAGTTTGATGTAGTACAAAAACTTGTAAATAGTAATAATTATTTATAGAAAATATAAGATTGCAATGTATCGTTCTTCTTTTACTCCGACCAAATCATTAAATAGCCTTCATCTGATCTGAAAGATTGTGAAAATCAGGGAAGGCATGAAGAAATACAGCTTGGATTCCAGCTTTTTTACTAAGGCATAGTGAGCATTTTTGTTCAGATTATGATAAATAAAAGAACAAGTGAAAACATAACATTTTTCATGAGACTCGCGTCAGATGTGTTTTTTCTAGTTGGTTAGTTTTCGCTGCAGACAGCGCCAGGTCAAAATACTGCGAAACAGAAGAGTTGTTATACACTGCAAGTGCTAAATCTGCGTACTTCCAGCCTGTGATAATCCACCATGCCCAGCACGAATAATGTTGGGTACCTAGGAGGATAGAACGGATTGTTTTATGATGGCCGTGACCTAAGAGTAACAAGCTCACAGGTACGTTACGAATAGCGAAATCTATAAGTGAAGCAAAATTTTATTAGCTTAAAACATATATAGGCTATAAGTTGATATACAAAAAGTAGATGGTATGAATCCCTCCACAGCACAAAAATGCCTGCTGATGAACAAACATTAATTTGTGTTAAATACATTGCTTCCAAAACACAAAAGTAAACGTTCCTTAAAGCCAGTTTGCCGTTATTTACGGTTATTAAAAATCATCAGACAAAAAAACAATGTTTTGAATTCTAGAAAAAATTATGTACCCATCAATCAAGGATTCAATAAAGTCAAAATCGCATTCAGGTCCAAACTTCACTCGGTAAAACTCAAAATTCCCAACTTTTGCAACGTTTTTTCAGTTTAGTATGTAAGTATGTCTCCATTATCTTATATTCCATTATATTTTTAACTCGATTATGGCCATTTATTAATTTTATACAAATTGACTCGATAAAGATAAGGTGTTTATTACTATGTTCAAAAACCAACAAAATGCACGAGGGTGGCGATTCCACCAGCTATGTTAGTTGTATGGAGATGCTTTTCAAGAAATACTTGCAATTAAGTATAGGGTAATATGTCTTAAAACGATCTCCGTACCTTTTTGTGAGTATGCTGCATGAATTTTTACAAAAACTTTGCATTTCAATTTATTAATCCATTCGTCATCAGTACAGTGCATGAAATAAAATTGGTAATTATTACATACAAACAGGCTTTAAGGGTAGGGTAAGAATTATTTAAAACAAATCGTGTATGTTTTCTTTGCGACTCGGTGTTAAGGAAGTGCTTCGGGAATGTAAACTCCCTTCTTCTCTAATTGGTTTGATTGCCAGTCTCGCCATACTCCAAGCAAAGAGATGATGTTACCGATGAGGTCCTGTGTTATTAAGTACACTCTTAAGTGTACAAACAAACAAAGGAACTCTACTTATAGAGACGCAAGCAGGCTAGGTAAAACTTAAAAAATCCCATAATTTTAGTCTTGGTGGTGAGGCTCGAAACTTATTGAATGTGTTTCATCTTTATCAACTGTTTGAGACAAAATATATTCCGGACAAATTATGCTATCATCCTATTTAAGCCATCGGTGATATCCAGTTTCATTGTAACTCGCTCACTTTCAAATGTCTTCTCTTTCATTAAAAATAAGTGGCAAAGTTTTTATTGCCATTGCACTTGAAGTAAAAAATTAAATTACTCTAATGTTAAGATAATAACCATAAGGACTTGGAAATTGACTAATAAATAAACGCAGTTGGCAGCTGGCGCTGCGTAGTTAAGGTGGAAGACATTGAATCCTTTGATGTGACATTTCTTTAAAGGTTCATTCTTGATACAACATTGTAACAAAAATAAAGGCAATTCAATGATTTGGTAGAAGTAAAAGAACAACATATTTTTGCAATTTCATATTTTGAATAAATAATTATCACTATTTACAAGTTTTTGTACCATATTAATCTAGCTAAACTCGCTACAATTAATGTAGTGACTATGACTCATTGTATGACTTAATGATGAGCGAGGAGAACACCGTGGGCGGGGGCGGCGTGGTGGGCGGGAGCAGAGTGGCTGACGACGGCGTTGAAACCGTTGTGGTCGTCAGCGGTGTACTCGACCTTGCGCACGGAGCCGTCAGCCTCCACCAGCGAGTACTCGCCGTGCACGGCGTCACCGTCGCGGCTCTCGTGCTGGGACTTGTTGTCACCGCTGTGTCCATCGGCCACGGAGTAAGAGTACTCGTATTTGGGGTGAGCCTGCAATAATGAATAAGAAATTAGCATCTCTATTACGATTAATTAATTTAACAAATAATTATAACTAATTAATTCAGAAACATACGTATTCCTCTTCGTGGTGAGCAACGAGGACCTTAGCAGCGGGGGCGATCACTTTAGCGACGGGGGCGGCGTGGTAGACAGCGGGAGCGGCATGGTAAGTCACGGGAGCAGGGGCTGCGTGGTAGGCGACGGCAGCGGGGGCGGCGTGGTAGGTCACGGCAGCGGGGGCAGCCGCGTGGTAGGTGGCGGGGGCAGCGTGGTAGGCAACTTGGGCAGGGGCGGCGTGGTAGACGGGAGCAGCAGCTACGAGCTTGGCAGAGGGCTGGTCGTGACGCACGATGCTCTGAGAGGAGACGGCAGCCGCAGAGGAGTAGTGAGGCTCGGGCAAGAGACCAGCCGCGGCCACAGCCAGGACGGCGCTTACAGCAAGGATCTATAAAAAGTTTTTATTAATAACTGTCAAGAAAGTATAATAAAATGATTTAAATTATTTTCAAAATGTTCATTATCTTACTTTGGAGAACATTATTGTGCTTGTCTGATTCACAACTGATGCATTACCAGTGTAAAGGACGGCTTTTATACCAGTTACGCAGATTTCGGGCGCGGCAAGGTCGACAGGTCACGAAGTCAGTATAGCTGCTAAAACGAGCTTTCTTCTAAGCCCTCGGTCTTTAAAGTATATCTACATAATTTTAATAAATTCAATCTTTCATAATATTCAATTATGCAATTTTTTTATTTGTTTGATATTTATCATTTCGTTGACAATATGTCATTATACATAATTCTGAAGTTATTATAAAAAAAACATATCTCAAAGTGCAAAGCTAATACTGCAAGTTCCAAAATTGGACGATGTTGATATTTTCTATTCATTTATTTCATTCGTGTGATTGCTTGGAGTTCGTTAACACCAGTTAGACTAACATCGTTACATTAATTAGCAGGTGATGAGCCGATGCTAGCGGGCTTTGACCTCATAATTATATTGTAACCTCTACAAAGTTGACTCATCCATTCATAAGTTATAAGTAAGCTTGTAAGATAATCATGTTACTACACCGGATCGTCTGCCACGCAAAATACTTGTTTTATGGCCATGTTCAAAACGTGCGATTTTGGTAATGTATCTCAAGTTTCATTATCAATTAGGAATTCGATTGATAGAGTTTTGCAAATGAAAAACATTTTTTTAAATTATTGCATTGAAGATTCAGCGTCACCTATCAAGGAAATTAAAAACCTAGAAAGGACTAGAAATCAAATAAAAACATGTATTTGGAGTACACAGGTACTTTATACAGGGTGGTCCAGAAGTCCTGTAGGTATGTATAAACCTAATTTGAGAAATCTGCAAATTTCTGAAGCTGCGAACTCAGTTCAGACTGTGTTTAAAGGTCTACAAAATTGATTACAGACGCTTTTAAATATATGTGACCTATCTTAGGGCGACAAACTCGTATTATGCTTATTTCGTAGTGTCATCATGCCTTGTAAGTGTGTAGCCGTGATGATTCCTACCTACTTACGTTATCGCGTTAAGTAACTATCTATTTTTTCCTCGTAACAGCAAGCCGCTTAGCTCAGCGGCGCAGGCGCCAGTCTCAGACCAATGTTGTAACCCAGTGGTCCATAGTTCGAACTCATTCATCATCAGAATTACTAGCATTTATTTAAAAGTCCACTACTGAACAAAGGCCTCCCTCATTGATTTCCAGGGCGCCCGGTTGCTTGCGACCTGCAACCACCGGGATCCTGCGACTTTTATCAGGTCATGCGTCCACCTTGCGGGCGGGTGCCCCACTCGGCGTTTGGCCTCAAATGGTCCAGTCTAGAACCTTTCGGCCCCAGCGGCTATCAGTTCTACGCGCAATGTTCCCGGCCCAATGCAGTTCCACCTGCTTACCCGCTGGGCCAAGTCGGCGACTCCAGCCCTTCTACGAATCTCCTCATTACTGATTCGATCTCGTCGCCGACGTCGCGAGACGCCGAGCATAGCCCTTTCCATCCTTTAGTCTTTTTATGATTACCATAGTTGGAGACCACGTTTCCGATTCATAGGTAATCACTGGTAACACATACTGAATTGAATATACACTGGATGTAATAAGTCCATCCAAGGTGAAAATACCGTTAAAAAACCATAGCAACCCGGATACTGGCGCTCGGTAGACTCGCCCTTAACCATGTTAGGTTCCAATAATTGTGGGCTTCTGAATGTTTAGCTCACCGTGACGGCAACAATTAGTGCGCCTCTGTCTAACCCATTAGGGATTTCGTCGTTAGGGTATAAAAATACAAAGCTCATAAAACCATCATACCAGATTTTGCCAAACCCCATCATAACGTTTTGATTTTAGGACACACTTGTAGTCCACACGAAAGGAGAAAAGCCTTCAAATGACAATTTAAAGAAAACAAAATTATTGGTAAATACTATTTCCTTGTTTTACTGATTTGGCTGGAAAAGTTACTTGCTTACGCAGTCAATAAGTCAAAAACCATGTGGTTAGAAGTAGAATAAGTAATAACTACTCTACAAACTAAGAATATACGAGTAATTTAGAATAATATTATAATATTCTTAATTTTAAGAGTTTTTTTTTTAATGTTCTTGAATTGGAGGTATAAGATTGATTATTTTTAAGAACTGGGTCTTGTCCTAACTTATCCATAGCTGTGAGCTGATTAACTGCAGTGGTTGAAAAGGAACCGAACCCTGAAATTAAGGGCGTTCGGTTCCTTCACATTCATCTCGTTTGGTTTGACACAAAAACTGAAACAATAAATTGTAGTACTCATATTTCAAATACCTGTCTCAAGGGAAATGGTTAAAATGTGTCCATGATCGCTTTTTAGTTTTAAATTAGGCGATTAATTGGTTCCGGCCTACTAATGTGAGAGTGTCCGACTGTCACAGGGATTCCTTATTTTCTAAATAATTTTTCAGTCGACCAGCAGTCATAGGCACTACGCTTTCAATTGTCAATATGTATGGATAACAAAGTAACTGACCATACTGAGTCTACCAGTTTGACACCGGTTGCACGACAGTAGTCCAAAATTATGAAAAAGTCCTAACAGTATATTACTGTATTATTGTATGTAATTACTTTAAATTATTAGCAAAACTCAAATTTAAAGTACCTATGTATACTCGTATTAGTTCAAATCAAAATTAGAGTTATTGCAGACAAAATCCGAGAAGCAAAAAAGATATAATCAGAATTAACGCTCGTATGCGTCTTGGGTTTTGTCTGCATACTTACTAATATGTCGACAGAATAAAAAAAAATGGCCCGTCCGATGGCCAATTTAATTTTACAAGGTTCATATTCGAAGGTCTTTCTATAGTGTAAAAGACAATAAAGAGGATAAAGTTTTAACAGTTAGGTATCGGAGAGAAATAAAAAGTAGGTATTTATTTTTGCTATCTTCATTTATGAAATAAATAAGCACTATTTACATTGCTCTAACATTACTGACTATGACCATTAGGTCTAGTGTGTTGCAGAATTGACTATTTTACAAAGACTTAGTGATGGGCGAGGAGAACGCCATGGGCGGGAGCAGCGTGGTGGGCAGGGGCGGAGTGGCTGACGACGGCGTTGAAACCGTTGTGGTCGTCAGCGGTGTACTCGACCTTGCGCACGGAGCCGTCAGCCTCCACCAGCGAGTACTCGCCGTGCACGGCGTCACCGTCGCGGCTCTCGTGCTGGGACTTGTTGTCACCGCTGTGTCCGTCGGCCACGGAGTAAGAGTACTCGTATTTGGGGTGAGCCTGCAATAATGAATAAAAAATTAGCATCTCTATTACGAATAATTAATTTAACAAATAGTTATATACTAATAAAATCAAAAACATACGTATTCCTCTTCTTGGTGAGCAACGAGGACCTTAGCAGCGGGGGCGATCACTTTAGCGACGGGGGCGGCGTGGTAGACAGCGGGAGCGGCATGGTAAGTCACGGGAGCAGGAGCTGCGTGGTAGGCGACGGCAGCGGGGGCGGCGTGGTAGGTCACGGCAGCGGGGGCAGCCGCGTGGTAGGTGGCGGGGGCAGCGTGGTAGGCAACTTGAGCAGGGGCGGCGTGGTAGACGGGAGCAGCAGCTACGAGCTTGGCAGAGGGCTGGTCGTGACGCACGATGCTCTGGGAGGAGACGGCAGCCGCGGAGGAGTAGTGAGGCTCGGGCAGAAGACCAGCCGCGGCCACAGCCAGGACGGCGCTTACAGCGAGGATCTATAACAAGTTTTTTATTAATAACTTTCAGGAACATTTAATAAAATGATTTTAAATATTTTTAAAAAGTTTATTATCTTACTTTGGAGAACATTATTGTGCTTGTCTGATTCACAACTGATGCATTACCAGTGTAAAGGACCGCTTTTATACTAGTTACGCAGATTTTGGGCGCGACAAGGTCGACGGGTCATGAAGGCTCTGCAACGGCTAACGATAACTCTCTTCTAAGCTTTCGGGGCTTAGATTGCCTACTTACAGATATTTCTCATAATAATCATCGATACCAATTTTTTTATAAGAATAATTAACTCTTTTATTAAGATTAATTTCTAAGATTGTTGGAAGTAATTAGATTTAGTAAGATCTTTCAAAACAAACCATAAAAAGTGTAACATAAACAACCCAACTTCTTAAAGCACCATTGATGTTTCTTATCATTCAAGCTTTTTATCCACATAATTGTATTAGGTAATACTTTTACACCTGTTAGACGAGCATCATTAGCAAGTGATGAGTCGTGCTAGCGGGCTTTGACCTCATAGAATAGTAACCTCAATAATATTGACTCATCCATTCATAAGTTTAAGAGTGAGATAGTAAGATATCCGCGATACTACGGGTCGTCTGCCGGAGCTTGTGACGTAACTGACGTTTTAACAGCCTCGTTAAAATACGAGCGACTCGATTACGTCTGGCGTTCGGGTAATTAGCCTTTAAAAATATTTGTGTATTGATGAAGTTTAAGTGTATTTTTTTAAAGGTTGATTTAAATTGATTATTTAAGTCAAACAGGACTTAAATTAATGATTTGGGGAAAAGCAAGTAGTCTCAACCGTAAACTAACAGTTTTAGTGGTAGTTTGTTAAACACCAACTCAGCTAAGTATGTACTTAAGTTGCCACTTATTGAGATGCTATAGAGATATGAATGATTGAATTCACCAATATCCTTGAGATATAAATAATGCTTCGTATGGCAAAGTTCAATGACGGAAAGAGTAATTATGGATGTATAACATTTCGATACTCAAGCCGAAAGACTGAAGTCTGACCTAGTTTTAAGGTCAGGGATAACCGCATAGCTGGTCGGTACGCGTCAAAACGCATTACATATGCATTATGTTGTATTCATAAAGGCGTTCAATAATAGGTGCAAGTTGCAGACTCTAAGCCTAAGATAGTATTATTCATAAATTAAATTCATTTGCTGTCATGATGTTCACAAAGTATATGAAACTATAATTAGGACGTTCAAATGTGAACCTTGTGAAAGCACTGCAAATTTAAATAATTCTTAACATATTAACACAGTAAGCAGACATGCATATTTTGTTATCTATATTATTTATTCATATTTAATAAATTAAGTAACTGACTTGTAATATTAACATTCTACTAACTATGCCGGGTCATTCTTCATTTTTTAATTCATTCATAATCAGTGCACACATTTACCCTTGAAAATTACTAGTGTATTTAATTACGTAACAAAAATTAGGTAGTGTTACAAAAACTATGAAAAAACATATTTGCAAACCTTACAATTATTCCGCTCTGCCTCATCATCATGTTGCTTTGCTTTACCACTTATCAATATTGTACCAATCTTCATCATCATCAGCCCTTAAATAATAACTTTATTTAACACTTTACCATACCGTTAACATAAGATAAGACAAGATGATATACACTTCATTGCACAAAGAGAACAAATTACACAACGATGCATACAGATATTTGCAATGTACAATTTAGGCGGTCTAGTACGATCTCTTACAGACAACCTTCAGGTAAAGAAACTAAAAAAGGAAGTAGATGCGGTGGTTCAAGACGGGTATTAAAAGTTATGAATGTATAAAAACAAAATTAGTTTTCTAATCATAAAATAGACATACATACAGTACTATGAGTTAATTAATTGACTTGACCTCTACCTACTTACTTATTAATACTTACTGTTTTATTTGAAAAACAGCTTTGAGACGTTTAAAAACGCTCGCAACTAAGCACTTGGGCCAAACGAATGAGTAATGCCTAAGGCAATGGCCTACACTCGATCGGGTGTCAACAACTTATCTTCTATTTGTACCCACATGCTTAATTTAACTACTCTATTAGAATAATATTTGTCTAGCCATAGTTTTCGTAACAACTGTTACTCTGTTTTATAGAGGAAAATCAATGCATTTTGAAAACGGAGCAGAAAGGCAATAATGTTTTTAGTTATTTTGACTTTTATTATTTTTTATAGTTTTTATTGGGATTTGATTTTTATTCCTCTTCTACTGTCTCAATGTACAATTGCAAAACGTTTTCTCTTCCAACATACCCAAGGGCCTAAAAATAAAGATCTACACTCAGTGTGGGCGATGACTTATAGATCAGAGATGTGGCTCTTCACCACAGAGCTGATAAGAAAACTCACGGTCGCCTTACGCGCTATGGGGAAGGCTATCCCTCTACGAGATCGCTTCAGAAATGGGTTCACAAGTTTAAGTTAGCTCTGATGCTTCAGAGACAGCAATACTTTGTAGATTTTTTTAAAAGTGCAGTAAAGAAAATCAGAACTGAAGTTATTTTATATAGATTGTAGAAGCAGCAAGCTGAAGTTTTAGTGGGCTGCTATATGTCAACATAAAGCATACCACCAAGTCTTTGATTGGAAACCGCAGAACGGCAAGCACAGTAGAACGTCCGACGGACCAATGACGGTGGAGGTATCGGACTGGACGACGCCGAAAGCTCAGAACTGGGAGTTTTGGTGCATTTTGTGCGAGGCCTATGTCCAACAGTAAACTACGATTATTGATGACGAAACTAAGGATCTACAAAATATAATGGTGCAAAAGTATTTGCTTTCCAAACTGGAGAGGTGGAGCACTGGTACCAATCTCACTGACTGATACGTTGCTGATGTGATTTTTGTACTTTCTTCCATAACTCAAATTCAAATTCAACATTTCTTTATTCAAGTAGATCAATAAACAGTACTTGCGATTCGTCAAGAATCTTAGTTTTAACCACTTAATAAACATTCACATAATAATACATTATTTAAACAATACTTAAAATACATGAACATAATGTGACTCTACCATCGGCGTCGGAAGGTTGTTTCTACCTTGTTGTTGAAGACCTGGCAAGAAACTCGGTAGTTACTATTTTTTAATCGTCCCATGTTTTACAGTACAAAGTGAATGTTTGAATAAACCAACCAAGTCATACAGTTTTGACATGAAAATAAATAAAACAGGAAGTTAATAAGCAACCTTGGGTAAACTAAGTAAACTTGAGCAGACCAGTTCCCGAAGGTGGCACCTGTTCACAAGTTGACGTGTGAGTCAGCCATCTCACTCAATCATATTTTAGGGAATGGAATGACCCGTCACATCTGTTTCACATCATAAACATCCTTCCTCATTCCACATTCCTCAATCAGCCAAGTCAATTTAGAAACAGATCAAAGAATCCTATTGTTTCCTATGCACTCATGCCATAGTGATGATGCCATTTGTTCCTGATCCATCAGCAAACAATAGTTTGAGTAGAATAATAGTTCAATGTTGATAATATTATACGTTTGCGAATCAAAACATTTCCCTCCAGATAGACTCGGTTAATGAGCTAGAACGGACCGCTAGAAAGAAAAAAGAAATAAATGCGTTACACTTATACGATAGGCAAAAAAGGTGAAAGGTCCGGCCCATCGGCTTTGTTAAAGGACCCACGCCGGAAGTCAACAATAATTACTTACTCTACATACCTATCATAATAATTGTTATATAACAAGTGATTTCTCTTCGTGATTAGTCTACATATATAAGTGAAGTAATTTTCGACAGAGCTCAAACACTTTCGATGTTTGACAGCCACCGATACTTTGGAAAGATGATAGTCAAAGTAAGTTCCGATTGAGCCAAGTGAAGTGTTAAAAATGTGTAAGCTTAACTGGGGTTTTTTGCAGGTCCTTACTGTTGTGTCGCTTTTGAAAATATGTGCTGGTGACATCCCATCGAGTCTCCAGTCAGATTCTGATCATGCAGTTTATTCTCAAAGTTTCGTCCGACATGATGTTCCGTTGTCGTACCAATACAGCGCAGTGCATATCTATTCTACACCAAAACCGAATCAGTATATTCATAAACCTCTTATTCAGCAACAACAGCCAGATAGAACCCAGCTTAATACGAAAATACAATATGCTCCTATAGATAACGTGCCATCAAATCAAAAAGAGGAATCAACAGAAAAAACACATTTGGAACCCAAACCCCTAGAACATCAAAATCTGGCCAATAATCCTCAACATTTGGCTTATATACCTGGATATAACATTGAAGTATTGCAGTCAGTCAATAGATATCCAGGACACAATGCAGTGTATAGAAGCTATCCTCATATATCTCCGAATGACAGAATTAATAAGGTACCATTTCATTTATTTCACATTAGTTATTTAATTTAAAAACATTTAAAAAAAACCGATGAATGCAAAATCGAATAATTTTTTTCCAGATCAACTTTTTAAACCAATACGTACGTCACAAAAACCCAGCGGAAGAATATCCAACAGTGGCGCAGATCTCAAATCATTCCACCATAACTTATCAGCCTGTAAATCCAATAGCCACTTTCTCTCCTTTTGTGCCGAACAAATTCAACCAAGGATTCAAGCCACCATTGTAAGTAAATTCACTTAACTGACCAGAACTTTTTGATTCTTTCAAAGCATAATTCTGTATTGGTGATGGAACAGTCTTGAAACACACTATAGAAAAAGTTATAATATATAAAAACCTGCTGAACATTTCACCTTACAGCTCCTCAACTAACCACACGATTATTTCGCCAAGATTTCCTTTCCTTCGTGTTTATTGTACAGCTTAAGCATATTTTAAAACAACGAATTTCTCATTCTCAGGTACAACCCCCTTCGTGTAGCAAATGTCAATCAAATGAAATATGTGCCTGCCCAATTTACACACGTAGAAGAAGAAATTCCGCACCCCAAGGCACACAAAATGCTGTTGAACATTGCGCGCACATACAACATTGCTCACAGCCCGCTACAGGCGCAACAACACCCTTCTTTTACATTGTTGAGAAATGTACCAGCGCAGGTCCAATCGGTCGCGGAGTTACAAAACCCTGCTAGTGTCAACAGAAATACAAGATTACATCCAGTTCCTAACAAACACAGGAACCCATCTGCTCATCGCCTATCCTAATTAAAAAAACACTTCATATTTATAAACCAACATCATCGTTTTTTATCTGCGACTGTTAGGTTAGCATAGGTTTTGTAAATATTAAATTATGGATTACTTTCATTTATAGTAGTTATTTAAGGTCTCAAAATAAGAGTTTTAAAAAAATATGTATTTTTCTTATCATTAAACTTTGTTCAAATGTCAAAAAACAGTAACATATTTCAGAGAGCGTTAATACTGCTAAAAAAATCTATGTAGTACAATTTTGGTCTTAACTAAGGCGTGTTTGTAGTAAACGCAGTGTTCTTGTAGTTTGCCATGTTCATCTGTTTGTCCGAGTATAAGCTCCAATGTTAGTAAAATACTAGTAAACTGTAATTTGGCATGGGTTTTATGAGTACGATGCATTCTCGTATTACCTGATCACGCCAACCAATTTGCGAAAATAAAATCATGCATGTGAGGTGAAGGAGTGTTTTTTTCTCGTCTTTCCTTGGTCTTTTGATGGGTTGCTGAAAAATGTAACGGGTGTGAGGAAAACCACAACACAAGATGGTGGCAACGTGGTTAATTAACGGTATGTATGTAACAGGGCGGATAGATAATTGTGTTCTGATATGAACAGAGGTGCACACATCGACCTCTACAAAACCATTGCAAAATGGGTCTAATGTCAGCCGCAAAAGATGCCCCTTTGTAAAGGTTGATGTGTGTCTGTCTGTACCTACTATTTGCTAAAGATGCCACCTGCCAACAAACTATTAAAGAAGAAAATAACATTTTTAGTTTTTAGTAGGTTTTCGGATTTTTAGTAAAGATGCATTCTTTACTAAAAATCCGAAAACCAGAAAAAGACATTCGGTCTTGGCTGCAGGCGGGAATCGAACCCGTGTCGCAAACCGGGCGACTGCATTAACACTGTGCTACCGAGACCATTAACAGACCGGCCAAATCTTTCTGGTGTATTTACCCTATGAGCTAGGGTGATTAAAGAAGTATACCGAAACCAACTATTAATATTATTCGTTTAATGATTTTTTGTGATAAGCTATTGCCAAAGCAACAAATACACCTTTTCTTATAGAGTTTTACTACAGCTTGACAAAATTAGTATAAACTAATCCAAATGCATCATTATAATTAGAGGACAAATATTTTGTTGTGAAAGCTATCTAGTGAATGGATACTAAGTTTGTCAAAACACGACCTGAGGCAAGGTTGTTCAGTTAAGCTGCGACTTGCTCCAAGCCCACAGAGTCAAACGTGTCACTATAAAATCGGCAGCCAGAAATCAAAAAGTATCATTCATCTGCTTGATCTTACAAATCACCAACATGTTCTCCAAAGTAAGTCACCGTTTATTTTAAACAAATACAATTGAAAAAAATATTCCTTAAGAATGTTGCAAAGGTCCAATTTACTAATTTAAATCCTTTTTTTTAGGTTGTAGCCCTCTGCGCATTTGTGGCGGTAGCTCAGGCTGGCCTCCTGGCCGCGCCTGCCGTGCACTACTCCCCGGCTTCTTCCGTCTCGTCCCAAAGCATCGTGCGCCACGACCAGCCCGCTACCAAGCTTGTAGCCGCCGCCCCCGTCTACCACGCACCCGCTCCCGTCGCCTACCACGCCGCTCCCGCCGTCACCTACCACCACGCAGCCCCTGCCCCAGTTGCCTACCACGCTGCCCCCGCCGTGTCCTACCACGCCGCCCCCGCTGTGGCCTACCACGCTGCTCCAGTCGCTAAGGTCCTGGCTCACCAGGAAGAGATCGTAAGTAATGGATATTGACAACACCTGAAAATTTTGGTTCCTACGGCAATCTGCATTCTGAAAACTGTACAGACATTGAAATGGTTATTTGCTCCGCCACGGTTCCAGCACAAGAAATTGATCCACTTAAGTACCTAGGTAATGATGACTCATGAATAATTTTAATTTCACAGGCCTACCCCAAATACGACTACACCTACTCCGTTGCTGACGGCCACACCGGCGACAACAAATCCCAGCAGGAGTCTCGCGACGGTGATGTTGTGAAGGGCTCATACTCGTTCCATGAAGCCGATGGCTCCATCAGGACCGTGGAGTACACCGCTGACGACCACAACGGATTCAACGCGGTCGTGCACAACACCGCCCCCACAGCCGCCCCTGTCGTCGTCAAGGCCGCC
Organism: Udea ferrugalis; assembly: GCA_950022985.1. Classification (NCBI taxonomy): domain Eukaryota; kingdom Metazoa; phylum Arthropoda; class Insecta; order Lepidoptera; family Crambidae; genus Udea; species Udea ferrugalis. The sequence continues at coordinate 6,971,626 of OX465521.1, forward strand.
CCCGTTGTAGTCAAGGCCGCTCCCGCCTACGCTTACTACCACCACTAAATCATAACGTATAATTTTACGACCTGATGCCAAATGACTGTTGATTATTTATTGCAATATACGAATAAGTTCGATTAAAACTTAAATTAATTTTATTACCTACCTCCTCAAAAGTCGATAACCTACAACCATTATTATGTAAATGTTATGCCTACAGAAATTATAAGAATCATGCAAATCTACTTGCACGCCAAATATTTCTATATAACTTTAAATTATTTCTTGATAGCATCAAGTTTGTATGACCAGCTCGCTTTAGTTGCGCACCGTGTCAAGATTTCCTCAAGGGTTATCCCTTTGTGATTTGTATGAATTAGACACGAGAAAAAACGCGACATAATTTCGTCGTGTTCCGCATATGTTGCCATGTCTGATATGGTTAGCAATATTTATTTATTTAAGATCACCAACAAGTTCACACTAACATTAAGCTGAAGTAAAACATTTCAAATTGTAAGCATGATAAGTATAAACCTAATTATAGGTGACGACAGCACGTCACCGTCGTGTCAAAATTAAATAACTGACACTTTTACCGAAATTCACTTTATAACATTTTTGAATATTGGAAAGTGTGATCTACATTTCAGTCTTTAGCCCGTTGCGATATGTATAATACTCGCTTAGATATCTTCGTTTTAGTAAATCTATTGACCATATATTACAACAAGGTTTGTACTAGAATTTCCGTGGAACAATTGAATAACTGGTAAATAAATTAAATAACTACATAATAAGGGCCACTACAATAAAAACAAAGTCAATAAGATACTTTGTTGAATTCTGCCACAACTCACTCCAAAACATTGTTACAAAATTTAGTTGTGGCAAAATTGAATAAATGCGCTTGTTTAATTTTTCATTATAAAAAATGATACTTAAACATAATTTTGAGATAGATAAGTGTGCTTAGTCAGTTTTTCCTGTTTAAAGTCGTGAATAAAAATCAAGCTTATATCAAGCAAACTAAATAGGTAATCCAAAAACAATAAAATTGTAACATGTATCTGGATCCAACCTCTGACAATCAACTTCAGATTACACCCAAAACAAATATTCGAATATGAAAATTAAAATAAATCAAGATGACTATTCCGATTCAACATCTAGCTCAATACTCATACTCATACTCAATCATTTATTTGCATTCCATAATGTAGTGGTAGATGTTACAAACTTGGTATGTTCATTACAGACCCTCTCGGGCACAACAAATAGGATAGAGGAGGACGCTTTCAACTTAAAACTTAAAAATAAAAAAACCCAAAGCTTAAAACTATATTATACTGAATGACTAAAACATAACATTATTAATTCTCAGTAAGCCTACATGTTTCTCTAATATTACTAACTTATATTCATTTTTCTGAAAGATATTCTTCAATTGTGTAGTAGCATTTGGCTGTCAAATGTTTCTTCAGTTTATTCAGAAAGTGGTTTTCATTTGCTTCCTGTTTGAGAGTTTCTGGCAGCTTGTTGTAAATTTTTATACTCATGACAAACGGGCTAGAAGAGTGAAGCGATAATTTTGAAGGCGGTAGTATTAATTTATTCCTGTGTCGTAGCTCATATTTTACGTTCAAATCTTTACGTTTTGTGTACATATGATGATTTCTACGTGCAAATTTACATATTTCAAATATGTATAGGCCTGGTAAAGTGAGCATATTATTTTTTACAAAATATGGTTTGCAGCTGTTTGTTTGTTTTAGGTTAAAAATTATTCTTAAAAGTTTTTTTTGTTTAATAAATAGGTTAGGTGCATCTGTAGAGTATCCCCATAAAATTATACCGTAGCTAAGCCACGCATGTGCGTAGGCATAGTAGGTAACGATTGCAGTTTTTTCGTCTGTGGTTCTCCTTATTTCGCGCAGTGCATATGAAAAGCTGGCTAATTTACTCTTTACTTTTTGAACATGAGGTTTCCAATTTAAATTTGCATCAATCATCAGACCAAGTAATGAGGTTTCTTTAACTTGTTCTAATTTTTCGTTGTTAAATTCTAATTTTAGTTCTAGAGGAGCTTTTTGATAAGGGTGAAACGTTATTAATTTAGTTTTTTGTACATTTATTTGCAGATTGTGTGCATCCATCCAATCCCGGGTCTTATTTAGTATGCTTTTCATTCTTTCATTGAGGTCTGATTTGCTTTGGCTTGATATTAGAATGGAGATATCGTCAGCAAACATGACACATGATTGGTTTATAGCTTCGGCTAAATCATTGATGTATATTATGAATAAAAGGCACCCCAAAACACTACCTTGGGGTATGGAACTATTAGTTACCAAAAAATCTGATCTAACATTCATTATTTCGTAATTCTTTATGTTATCATAATACTCTATTTCTACGGCTTGCTCCCTGTTTGAAAGGTATGATCTAAACCATCTATTACATACTCCGCGAATCCCTATATCATATAACTTATTAATCAATATATCATGCTGTACCGTATCATAAGCTCTTTTCATATCTAATAGTATTCCTATAGCATAGTTCTTATTATTTATCATGTTATACGCATCCTGTATGTATTTGTACACTGCAAGCACTGTTGATCGATTTTTCCGAAATCCGTTCTGACTATTACTGAATATATTGTATTTTTCACAGAATGTGTATATACGTTCACACATGGGCTTTTCGAAAATTTTAGAAGCGGTAGGTGTTAGAGATATTGGTCGATAGTTAGAGGGGTCCGTCTTATTATTTCTCTTATAAATGGGCTTGACTATTGTTTTCTTTAGTAAATCAGGGAAGACACCTTCTTCAAAAGATTGATTTACCAGCAGGCAAAACGGAAGTGCCAACTCATCTGCACATTTGTTAACCAAAGTTGGTGGCAGATCGTCTATTCCGTGGCTTTTTTTATTCTTTAAGTTTTTGATTATTCTGTGCATTTCTTTGTTATCAACAGGACGGAGGTAAAAAGAATTTTCAGTGCGACGAAGGGCTGGAAGACCGGGAGCTTTGTTAATGTTTATATTACTTGCACCTATTGATACAAAATAATTATTGAAGGTTTTTGCAACCTCTTCAGGATTACTTATTTTTAAATGATTTACTTCCAAAGTAATATTGTGCTTGTCCTTAAATGCGTTTTTGTGTGTCCGTTCGTTTATTATATGCCACATTGTTTTTATTTTGTTGTTCGACTTGTTTATTTTGTTTATATATTGTAACTTTTTTGCTTTTATTATACATTTTTTTAAAATTTTTTCATACTTTTTATAGTGTTGGATAACTATATGATTGCCTGATTTCGTTGCTAGCAGTTTTAACAATCTCTTGTTTTTGCACGAGCGCCTGATGCCTACAGTCAACCAAAATTTTTTATATTTAGTTTTTAGTTTGATTTTTTTCTTTGGTATACATTTCTCTAAGATTTCGGTTAAAATTTCATTAAATTTACTATAGTTTTGATTGATGCTATTACCTGTAGGTAAGACGTTAGACCAATTAGCTCATTGACGTCAAGTTGAGCTGATGATGCAGGCAAACTTTTACGACGATACGATGCATGTAGTTCACGATTTTGAAGGCCATATTCAGTAATTGCAGCAGCAGGTGTACTTCTTGTTTGTAGACTAGGCTTGTTTAACGTATCTATGGATAATAATGCCCGGAAATTGATTTTTAAAACGTAAGCATTTGATTCTCAACCAAGCGTGGCGATTCCTGGCTACGGGGGCGGCTATGGTAACCGCGGAGCAGGGGGTGCTAGGAATCCCCGGGTAAGATCCAACTGCCACCATTGACGACTCGACCTGGCAACATTTAACTCGCGCGCTCTGAGGCTCGACGCGAACCTCGTGGAGTTGGAAGAATTGATAAGTTACATTGGGATATTATTGGGTTATCTGAAGTCCGAAGAGAGGGGGGAGGGGAGCGAGGACTCGATAACCCTGCAATCCGGTAACTTACTTTACCACGGAGAGGGCGACCAACAGTCCCTAAGTGGTGTTGGGTTCATCTTCACAAGTGTGTCAACAACGTGATCACTATCGGAAGTGTTTCGAGCAAGGTAGCGTACCTGATACTCAGAAAATCGAAACGATATTCGCTGAATGTCATTCAGGTCTACGCTCCGACTTCGAAACACGACGATGTCACGGTGGAGGCTATGTATGAGGAGATTTCTAAAGCCATGCATAGCCATAAAACCCACTACACAGTTGTGAGGGGGGATTTCAATGCGAAGTTGGGGCAACTTGGATTTAGGCACCGGAACAATAGGGGCCAGATTATTGCTGGCCGACTTCATGGAGAAGGAGAACCTCTTTATGATGAACTCTTTCTTCAAGAAGCCCGTAAACCGCAAATGGACCTGGATCGGTCCGGACGGTAGGGTCAAAAACGAGATCAATTTTATCACGACGAAGAAACATATATTCAATAATGTCGCTGTGATCAACGCTGTTAAGACAGGAAGCGATCACCGCATGGTCAGAGGCACATTGAATATCGACGTTTAAGAGAGCGCGACTGATGACATCCACGCTCCGACCTATACCGGCTAAGATTCGCAAACCCGAGTGCTTTCAGCTTCAAACCCGCTTCGAAGCTCTTGAGGACAGCAACAATGTGGATGTATACCAAAACGCCACCATGTCCGTCCGATTACAGAAACAGAAATCGAAACCAATCCAACTACAGCGAGGCGTGAGACAAGGAGACGCTATTTCTACGAAATTGTTCACAGCTGAGGATATTTTCATGCTTCTGGACTGGAAAGGATGCGGCATTAACATCAATGGCGAGTACCTAACACACTTGCGATTTGCCGAAGATGTAGTTCTTATGGCTGAGACCTTGGAAGTCCTGAACATAATGCTCGAAGATCTCAGTAATGCTTCTTAAAGGAGAGAATCTTCGAGCATGTTGGGACACCTGGGACAGGCAGTCCAGTTAGGTTAGTCCAACTTCGAGAAAGAGATCTCTCGTCAAATTCAGCTCGGATGGGCAGCGTTCGGGTACCTCCGGCATATATTCGCATCTGAAATACCTAAATGTATCAAGACGAAAGTTTTTGACCAGGGTGTGGTGCGAGTAATGACATATGGGAGTGAGACGTGGTCGTTCACTTTGGGTCTCATAAGAAGGCTCAAGGTCACCCAGTGAGCAATAGAGAGAGCGATGCTGGGAATTTCCCTGCTTAAACGAATCAGAAATGATGGGATCCGCGGGAGAACTAAGACAACCGACATCGCTCGAAGTATTGCATTCTTGAAGTGGGCGGTATACATAGCGCGGAGAACCGATGGCCGTTGGGGCGGAAAGGTTTTGGAATGGCGACCGCGTACCGGACGACGTTCCATAGGCAGGCCCTCCACAAGGTTAACCTACGATCTGGTCAAGGTTGCGGGAAGCCGCTGGATGCGGACAGCGGCTGATCGTTGTGGAGATCCTTGGTGGAGGCCTTTGTCCAGCAGTGGGCGTCGTTCGGCTGACATGATTACAGATTTTTTCACCAATATTGCATAAATAAATGGATAAAACAAAACGAATAAATCAAAAATTAGGTCAGTAAAAGTGAAGCAAAATTAAATAAGCCCTCTTATTCACTGGAAATATTCGTATTAGTTACTTCTTGGGTGAGGCAAAACTTGTTAAGTGACATACAAAAACTTGATAACTGCAACTTAGTTGTAAAAAAAGTGTGTGGCAAAACTAAATAATTACTTTTGTATTTTTCTATTTAAAACAGTGAAAAGTAACATCATGGCAGACTACTTAAATTATGAAAGTAAACCTGCTGTATAACATATCGAAAGATCCACAGTAAATTTTCTTCACCTTAAAAAGTTATTGCCATTTTTATGGAAAAAAAACACAAAAACGTGAATATCTCAGAGTGTTGGTTTTGTCAGTTATTTAATTTTGACACGACGGTGACGAGCATGCATGCATATTTCAGTAAACCCAAATCACATGTGGAACTAACGAGTGATATGAGCAGAGTTGAGCAGTGGACTGTGACATATAATTCTTCATTTTCTGTCATGTACCTTGAAAAATATTTTTAAATGTATCATGATTAAGATCCCTAAAAGTCGCTATGCACGGCGAAGGGTTTACCATCCCTCCATCCAAGGACCTTACATTGACTTCGGGGACCCAATCTGTAACTTTATCCCTGACCGAGATTCCAATAGCATTCACAAGATAGCGTTACTGGCCGAGTTCCACGTCAGCTGAGCAGCTTTTCGAGTTAAGTCTGCAACTCGCGTTCCGGAGCGCAAATCTGTGTCACGGATGTGATCTGCGAGTTCAACGCCTAGGGCTTTCCAGAGCCATTCGACAAACCTCGAAGGTAAACCTCTGAAACAATGGACGCACTCCCTTAAGTTCAGGTTTTAGGAAAAAATATACATTTCGCTTTTAACAATATGACAAAAGGAACAATAGCTCTTCCAAGCGTTTTTGTTGCGTCGGGCAACCTCTTTATCTTGTATGTATACTAAACAAATATCACGGGACATTATTCCAGACAGCGTCATCTAGTCCCAAATTTAGCAATTAAATACATGTGCTATGGGATACTAGACCACATAAACAAACTTAAATATATATTATTTTTGTAAATACATACTCAATATTCATAAGAAACACCCAGACCAGTACAAACCGACTTGTCATGCACAAAAAATATTTGCTATGCGGGTATCGAACCCGCGACCACTGGCGTAATAGCCCACTTCTGAACTAGTACACCAAAACGGTCATCGAGTATGACCAAAAGTGGCATTCTGCATAACTGAGTACATCCAACGTTCGAGCACTGCATTCAAATTGAGATTGTATTTTGGCGTTTTGAAAACCTAATAACTACGCTTTGATCGTTTGAGTAAGAAGAACTAAGCCAAACAACATTTTAAATTATTTCCATACAAATGAGGGAGAATAGAGACGTGGTCGTTCACTATGGGTCTCATAAGAAGGCTCAAAGTCACCCAGCGAGCAATGGAGAGAGCGATGCTTGGTATTTCCCTGCTTGATCGAATCAGAAATGATGAGATCCGCAGGAGAACTAAGACAACCGACATCGCTCGAAGGATTGCATCGCTGAAGTGGCAGTGGGCGGGACACATAGCGCGGAGAACCGATGGCCGTTGGGGCGGAAAGGTTCTCGAATGGCGACCGCGTACCGGACGACGTTCCGTGGGCAGGCCCTCCACAAGGTGGACCGACGATCTGGTAAAGGTCGCGGGAAGCCGCTGGATGCGGACAGCGCAGGACCGATCGTTGTGGAGATCTTTGGGGGAGGCCTATGCCCAGCAGTGGGCGTCGTTCGGCTGATATGATGATGATGATGATGAGGGAGAATACCAATTCAAGGTGAAGCGAATAAATGGTTAAAGTTGGCGTTTTCTCCTGAGGGAGATCAAGATGAGGTTTGGCGTTAGGCATAATTGCATAGCAGGAACGAGACTGAAATTACTCAAAATCAAATCACGCAACATATTGAAGTGAAAAAGTTGATTAAATTGCAGAACAAAACGACCTATATATGTCACCAGAAAATAACAAGAACCGTAAATTTATAAATTTCCTAGGAAATACTAATACAAAACATTAAAACCGGCCTTCTGCCAAAATTAAATGGCGGAGGAGATGAAGGAGAAGGAACACGTGACTTATTCGACCAATCAGAGCGCACATGGCGTTTGGTTACTGCCCACTTATGATTTTACGAATGCGTTCCGAAAGTTTATCAGTTTCCGGAAATGAGGGCGTAAAATAATACAATTTATCTCTCGTTTAGGATCCTTCGAAAGTTTATAAATTTCCTAGGAAATTTATAAATTTACGGTTTTTGTTATTTTCCGGTGACATACACATATATTGGCCGTTTATGTAGGCCTCATAGTTCAGGTGGAACCAACCATACTCCAATACGCGGGCTCAGTGTGGATTGTTGGAGGGGTGTCAGGTTAGTGAGCAACCTTACTGTCAGATGCTATCAAGCCGCACTGAGGCCTATGACTAGCCTTAATACTGCCAAGGTTCCCCCCCGCCTGTCGTAAAAGGCGACTAAAGGGGGGCCCCGGGGTCGCTAGGAGTGCACACGGTGGGGACTGTGTGCCTCCATTGCACAGGCGACTCCGTGGAGGGCGGCGGTGCGGGGGGGCCTCGCACTGCCGTTAACACCGGTGGGTGTAAGAGGGGAGATATAACTCCTCTCGAGTAGAGCCGGGAAGCCGGCATAGCGCGCCAGGGGTCCGCCGGTAGAGTCCCTCGCGGTGGTACTCGGGGACCTCCGGTAACGCGCGGAAGATGGCCTCCGCGGAGTTTAGTGGGTAGTCCCTCCCCATTGGGGTGGGCGAGTCCCACACTCCCTCGCTCTCCTACCCAGGGAGCGGGATAGTGCGTAAATGCATTCTCCGCGTCAAAAAAAAAAAAAAAAAAGGGGTGTCAGGTTAGTGAGCAACCTTACTGTCAGATGCTATCAAGCCGCACTGAGGCCTATGACTAGCCTTAACGACTGACATCTAGGGACGTCAACTGGGACCAACTGCTTAAAGTGCCTTACGAACCTGAAGGTGCCCGTGCGCAGTTTTGACAGTGATCGGCGACGATCGCTGTTGTAAAGAAACAAACGCCGGGTCGGAAATGGCATGGGTGACCACCCCAATCGAAACTTAGTGATGTGTAAAAGTATTCTAATGAAAATTTATTATTATATTTAATTTTGAATAAAAATTACGAGATCATGGTATATACTTCCCAATACTGGGCACCGGCCTCACCTTAATTATGAGATGGTGAGAGCCATACTCTATCACGCGGACTTTGTGCGGATTGTTAGAGTGGTGTAAATTTGGTGATAAACCATGCTTTAAGATGTTATCAAGCTGCCTTAAGGCCCCGACCAGTTTTAACAACTAAAAACGTCGACGAGCGCAACTGTCTTTCTTACCATAGCACGAAGATGCCCGAAAAATATGAAACGCGTTGGTCATCCTTTAAACCAGAGGATGAACCCTGGGTTGCTCTACAATGGTTATCCTCGTGCATTCACAGTCACAACGGAGTCCTGGCTTAAAAAAACGAGAACTTTCAACATAAATAAACTCTACTACGAGTCATTAAGCCAATATGATAATAGTTGAAACAAGACTACAATGAGGTCGACTAAAATAGTTAGTTTATAAACTTTTGTCAGTTTAGTTTTGTCTTTTTATCTTTTAAGTTGCGATGTCCAGATGAAATAAACGTTTTTTCTTCCTTTAAAATAAAGAATGTTCGTCACACAAATAAAATCTTCCAAGAAAGTAACTAATATTAAAGATACGAGTACATACGCCCAATCTCACTTGCCCGTAGTAAGGTCAGGGTGTCGATTGACAACTCGTATGACGCGGCCAAAGGTGTGAGCCATGCATATAAAACGAAACCATTGAGAGCAAGTAATCAGTAGCAATTCGCTGTCACGAAACAAAAAATGTTCTCCAAAGTAAGACAAATTAATTATTAATCGAAAAATTTTACATCACAGACATTGGTTAAAGTAGGTATATTAAACTCATTTTTATTTTCAGTTGGTAACTTTGTGTGCTCTGGTGGCGGCTGCCCAGGCAGGTCTTTTGGCCGCGCCCGCCGTGCACTACTCTCCAGCTTCGTCGGTCTCATCCCAGAGCATCGTGCGTCACGACCAACCTGCTGCCAAGCTCGTAGCAGCCGCTCCCGTCTACCACGCACCCGCTGCAGTCGCCTACCAAGCTGCTCCCGCTGTCACCTACCACCACGCCGCCCCCGCCCCAGTTGCCTACCATGCTGCCCCCGTCGTGTCCTACCATGCCGCTCCGACCGTGGCCTACCACGCTGCTCCCGTCACTAAGGTCCTGGCTCACCAGGAAGAAATCGTAAGTAATCTTACTCGGACTTTCACTCCGTAATTAAAATCAAAAATAAGACTAAGTGCAGATGCTTGAATGCCAAATACAATTTATTCATTTTGTACCTACTCTAAATAGTAAGCGTCACTCAAAAAGGCTCAAGAATGAGGACTGCTTGAGTTTAAGTGATTAGGGTAAGGATTAACCAACTGTAACATCGCTTTGAAACACTGCCCGAATATTATAGTCATACTTAAAATTTCATGTCTATTTTACAGGCTTATCCCAAATACGACTACACCTACTCTGTCGCTGACGGTCACACCGGTGACAACAAGTCCCAGCAGGAGTCCCGCGACGGTGATGTTGTGAAGGGCTCATACTCATTCCACGAAGCCGATGGCTCCATCAGGACCGTGGAGTACACCGCTGATGACCACAACGGATTCAACGCGGTCGTGCACAACTCTGCCCCTACAGCCGCCCCCGTTGTGGTCAAAGCCGCCCCTGTCGTAGTCAAGGCCGCTCCCGCCTACGCTTACTACCACCACTAAACCTGAGATAATTTTACGATTTGATGCCAAATGACTGTTGATTATTTATTGCAATATACGAATAAGCTCAAATAAACTTTTACTTTTATTTTATTTTCTCCCCCTTCAATACTGCAACCACCGGTTGTAATGTTTCAAGACATCGTCATAGGTAAATATTCTAAATAACATCTAATACAGAATGCAGACTGTAGTACCCACGCTTAAAAACCAAGAAAAAGTCGTAAACTCTGTTAACTTTGCGTGAAAAATCTTGATGAAAACAAGTATAACTTGAAGATTGAGAGAGACTATTTATCTGAAAATAGCCTATGTTGTAATTTCATCACAACATTCGCAGACACTGTTTCCCTTGTCAAATGTGTAACTCAGGTGTAAAGGACAATAATTACTGAAAAAAACCAGCAAAGCGATTCGCACCAACCGTTTTGGTGGTTTGGCAAAGATATGAGGAGGAATAAGCTTCTTGCTGAAGTGTTTCCACAGCAATACAACTTGGGCCTCTTCAAAAAGAGAGTAGACAGCCATTTGTTAGGCCGGCGTGTACCACCTGATACCTTATAAAACTTAGATAATTTAAAAAAAATACTAAATCCAGATGCTAATCGCATCAGTTAACTTTTTGTTTTATTCAGCTAAAAACACAGACACAGTTCAACATACACTGAAATATTAAAAGTCAAACAATGCTCAGGCTTGTACCCTTTATAATTAATTTCAAATTTTAATATGATCTGTACAAAATAACAACACGAACAACATTTAGGTACCTGCTTGTAAAATAACTCAACTTACATTACGTTCATAAGATATTTTTTTACAAAGTACAAGTAAAGTAAGTAATAGTCCATAGTAATTAATAGTTACATCTTGACGATGAGAGAAACATCGTAGGCCACTTTGTTGTGGCGAGCTATGACATAGACAGAGCACTCTGTTACCAGAGTCAAAAAACTGGGTGACAGCACTGGCGGTACGGATATTCTATGTCATAGAATACGAGCAGAAGTCGCAATAACAAGCTTGGTAGTGGGTTGACCATGGCCCACGATGCTACGCAAAGAGACTGATGACTCTACATAGATGGTAGTGCAAGGAAGTTGAAACCAAATTGACACAAACGTGAAAAAGACCATATTATCTTAAAAGTTTGGCCACATTAATGGAACTACGTTTAACTATTTTCAGATTTTGTTATGAAATTAGTTTAATAGAGTTTTCTCATTACAGGTGGCTGTTTGCATTTATTTAGCTGCAACTACTGTCGTTCGCCATTAGCTAGGTTTATAAAACTTTGAGTTAGCTTATATTTTTCAGGGCTCCCAACATTATTCAAATTCCTCATTTAAAGATAACGATGGTCTCGAAGTGTCTTCCTGCGAATTCAATTAATTTATTTAGAGTACCTACGTAAATAAAATAGGACTTCAAAGAACTTCATTTGCCTTCAGTTGCATTTCGTGACTAGTTATGAGTTTTACAAAAAAATACTGTCATCGTTAAGAGGAAAAAAAAGGGTTTATATTCACAAAAGCACAGCTTTAATACAACACAATTTAGAAAAAAAACCTTCAAACGGAGCTTTCAACTTGTAGTTGACTTTTTTTACAAGAATTAAACAGTCTTGTTAGCTTTAGCTTTTTTAAAAGGCCAGCAACACATTTTGTAGCTCTTCTGGTGTTGCAAATGTCCATGGGCGGCAGTATACACTTTCCGTCAGGTAATCTGTCAGCTCGTTTGCCTATCCTATAAAAAAAATAAACACAATCAATAACCACAAACTATCTATAGAATAATTATGCTTTTTAAGCGTAGCATTTGAACAATGAGTGGTACAGGGAAAAAAATTGAATCGTCCTCGAATTTAAACAATTTTAAATTTTATTTTTTAAAACATGATAGTATTGATGTCTCCAAAGTTAAAACTTGACAATAAAAACTGAGAATAAACGTATCTTAAAAACGGCCAAACATTCTCTTAGAAGAGCTTTTGACCTTTGCCTTTATAGCCTATAACCAACCAATGATTTTATTTTCAAATACGAGTAACTATGTTCCCGTAACATCATACCCTCACGACCATGTCCCTAATGGGCTAGTCAGAGGCACACTGATTGTTGTCGTCATGGTGAAAAGAACATTCAGAAGCCCACATTTTGCCCATGGAATTTGTACCCAACGTGTAAAGGGGCGAACCTCTGACGTTATCCGGGTTGCTGGGGTTTTATATCGGTGTTTTCCATCACCGTTGTTTATTTAGACAAATTTTGTTGATTCTTTTTGACTTATTCCCTTTCAATATAAATAACTTACAAAACGAATTCACTTATTAAGTTTATCGATATTAAATTCAAATTAATTGGGCTACCTTCTTATTATTCCACGGTATTAATGTCCCTCATAAAATTATAAAACCTGACTCAGTTGTTTTAAACAGGTTGCATTTACTACCTTGTTTCACCTTTTGTGAATTAGTGAATTTCCCCTCTGAATTCGATTTTATTTTAACTTTGAATAAAAATAAATCTACTTTTACTTATTTGATTAAGTATAATTTTAATTTGATTTAAAGTTTTGAAATAAAAACAGGTCAACTTTAATCCTCAGATCTAATCTCAAGGCTAATCATATCGATAACTAATCTAATAGAAATGTTACTAGTAATTAGTTGTCAAATGCGTTTATGTGTAACAGATACAACGTAAAGATGAATGAACAACCCGCGGAGATTGCACGCAAAATCTAAATTGCCTGCAACAAGGTCAGGGTGTTGACTGACAACTTATGTGACGCAGACTAAGGTAGGTGTGCGCCATGTATATAACATGAAAGCATTGAGAGCAATTTATCAGTTGCAATTCGTTGTCACAAAACAAAAATGTTCTCCAAAGTAAGACAATCAATTTAAAATCTATTTGTGATAGAAATGTAGAGTTGGGCTTTGTAAATCCGATTTAACTTTGTTCTTTTATTTCAGTTGGTAACTTTGTGCGCTTTGGTGGCGGCAGCCCAGGCCGGTCTTTTGGCCGCGCCCGCGGTACACTACTCTCCAGCTTCGTCGGTCTCATCCCAGAGCATCGTGCGTCACGACCAGCCTGCTGCCAAGCTCGTGGCCGCTGCTCCCGTCTACCACGCACCCGCTGCAGTCGCCTACCAAGCTGCTCCCGCTGTCACCTACCACCACGCCGCCCCCGCCCCAGTTGCCTACCATGCTGCTCCTGCTGTGTCCTACCACGCCGCTCCCGCTGTGGCCTACCACGCTGCTCCCGTCGCTAAGGTCCTGGCTCACCAGGAAGAGATCGTAAGTAATGTGAATTAACAACCTTGTATTTCTGAAATTGTGGACCTTGTGGACCTCAAAATTATTGGTTCCATATTTGTATTTCTGAAATTGTACTAGCATCAAACTAGCTTTGATTGTATGCTACGATTAAAGCACCGAGAAGTTGAGCTAATTAAGAAGGTAGTGATAAATTATGAATAATTTCAATTTCACAGGCCTACCCCAAATACGACTACACCTACTCCGTTGCTGACGGCCACACCGGCGATAACAAGTCCCAGCAGGAGTCTCGCGACGGTGATGTTGTGAAGGGCTCATACTCGTTTCAAGAAGCTGACGGCTCCATCAGGACCGTGGAGTACACCGCTGACGACCACAACGGATTCAACGCGGTCGTGCACAACTCTGCCCCCACAGCCGCCCCTGTCGTCGTCAAGGCTGCGCCCGTTGTAGTCAAGGCCGCTCCTGCCTACGCTTACTACCACCACTAAGTCTTAAGTCAAAGTATACATACTTTGATGATTTGTAGCGAAATGAATGTTGATTATTTATTGCAATATACGAATAAGTTCGAATAAAACGCTATTGACTTTATTTCATAGTTGTAACATTGTCTTTAATATAAACTTGTTGGCATAAATATGAGACAGCATCACACATGGCTTTCAACACAGAAAATGCTCTGGTCCGATCAGTATGATTTTCTCATTTGTATTGAGAACTAAAAAAAACTCTAAGGGATCACAAACACCTGTTATTTCATGTTAATCACGGCTCGTATCCCTCAGAGCCTTAGGACTAAGGTCTTTGAACAGTTGATAGGGATGTCTTACGGCACGTAGACGTAATCCTTAACGGCTGGCCTTTTAAACAAGCTATGCTTAGGGTTTCCTTGCAGGGCAGAATTCACAATGAGAATATGCGCAAAAGAACTAAGGTCACCGACATAATTCCTCGGGTAGGCAAGCTGAAGTGGCAATTGGCAGACCAAATCGCTCGCAGAACCTTTCGGGGAAGAAAGATCTTGGAGTAGCGACCACGAACTGGAAGACGCAACGTGGGAAGGCCCCCCACTTGGTGTACTCATGACCTAGTACAGTTTGCGGGAAACCGTTAGATGCTGCTGTTCATTCCATTCATTTTATTTCATTCAATCACTTTTAACACATGCCGTAAGTCTAAATTTGATTGATGAAATACAGCCCAAACAAATATAAAAAAAATTCACATCAACTTTGTTATTGGTGGGAATCAAACCCACAACCTTCAGCACTTTGGGTCTCCACTAACGGGCCAGTTAATAATGATTTCTAATATTTACGCGAAAACTATACATCGAATACCAATCGAAATCGGGGCCAGTTAATGTTACTGACAACCTTCGGTGATGATCATGCTAACTCAGAGCACCAACTTAAACTTTGTGTTGAAACCCTATATTTTGTTTCACATTTTTGTTTCCATAGACCACATTCATACGCTGCGGCAAGTTATACAGAAGACCGAAGAGTATAACTTGCCACTTTGCCTAGCTTTCGTGAACTATGAGAAGGCCTTTGATTCGATTGAGACCTGGGCAGTGTTGCAGTCTCTCCAAAGGTGCCAAATAGACTACAGGTACATCGAGGTGCTAAGGTACCAATACCAGAACCACCATGTCGGTCCGATTACAGAACCAGAACTCTAATCCGATCCAACTACAGCGAGGCGTGAGACAAGGTGTCCTGCCTGATACTAACATGACCAAATGTCTTTTTCTGGTTTTCAGATCTTTAGTAAAGATACTGCATGGAAAATGCTAAAACAATAATAAAAAAAGGAGACGTTATTTCTCCGAAATTGTTCACAGCTGCGTTGGAGGATATTTTCAAGCTTCTGGACTGGAAAGGACGCGGCATCAACATCAATGGCGAGTACCCAACACACCTACGATTCACCGATGATGTAGTTCTTATGGCTGAGACCTTGGAAGACCTGAACATAATGCTCGAAGATCTCGGTAATGCTTCCCAAAGAGTGGGTCTTAAAATGAACATGGACAAGACGAAAATCATGTTCAATGCCCATGTTGCACCCGCTCCAGTTAACGTTGGGAACATTACACTCGAAGTTGTTGACCACTATGTTTACCTGGGACAGGCAGTCCAGTTAGGTAAGTCCAACTTCGAGAAAGATATCTCTCGTCGAATCCAGCTCGGATGGGCAGCGTTCGGGAAGCTCCGGCATATATTCGCGTCCGAAATTCCTCAATGTCTCAAGACGAAAGTCTTTGACCAGTGTGTGTTGCCAGTAATGACATACTGGAGTGAGATGTGGTCGTTTACTATGGGTCTCATAGAAGGTTCAAAGTCACCCAGCGAGCAATGGAGAGAGCAATGCTTGGTATTTCCCTGCTTGATCGAATCAGAAATGATGAGATCCGCAGGAGAACTAAGACAACCGACATCGCTCGAAGGATTGTATCGCTGAAGTGGCAGTGGGCGGGACACATAGCGAGGAGAATCGATGCCGCTGGATGCGGACAGCGCAGGACCGATCGTTGTGGAGATCTTTGGGGGAGGCCTATGCCCAGCAGTGGGCGTCGTTCGGCTGATATGATGATGATGATTTTGTTTCAGTACATACGTGTATATCCGCGTAACAGCTTTGAGAGGCAGTCCACTGCCCACTAGGACCACCAAACATTTTTATAAATTGTAGATTCGGATTATTAACATTTTATGTTATGATTATTAGTCCTAATAGACCCACTAAAGGTCCACCAAGCTCTGGGCAATTTTTCTTAACCCAAATTCGGTACCCGTATCGCAGTTGTGACAGTGATCGACGACGATCGCTGTTGTTCAGCAACACACGCTTGGTCGGAAATGGGATGGGTGACCATCCCGACCGAAATTTAGTAAATTGTGTATTTCGGTCCCGGTTGACGTGATTGAGCCGAGTCAGAAGCCTTGGGGCTTGATAACATCTGACATTAAGGTTGCTCACTAGCCTTACACCCCTCCAACAATCCGCACTGAGCCTGCGTGTTGGAGTATGGCTCGTTTTACCTTATAGTTGAGGTGAGGCCTAGGCCCAGTAGTGGGACGTATATGTATAGGCCGTTTATGTATATGTATGAATTGGCTATGACTCATAGATTCAAAAACTTTAAATTATCTGCTTCGGAAAATAAATGTTCTATATTTTACGAAATCAAAGCAAAAATAAGAGAATCCCAAAAAAAGCATAAAGATCATCCGATGAGTACCGGTTGAGACTCGAAAAGGTTGGTTCCCGAATGAGCAAAAATGCATGTCGATGCAACAGATATTTGTGCTGTGTCTGGTTCTGGGTGTTTGTGATACCTTTGTCGTTTCTGGTTTCTATGACACAAAAGAAAATCTTACTTTAGAACCAGAGCAATGTACTTAGTTAGTTGTAAAGTTCACTGGTTTTGTGCCCAACTTTATTTTTATCTATTTAGGCTTTTGCTTAGTCTGAATCTTCAAAGTGGAGACAAATGGCATTCAAGCTTCTGAAAATTTATTTAATTTTAATCAGAGTTTGAAAGACCAATGTAGGTATGTAGGTTTATTCAAAAAGGGTTCAATTCATTATCCGAAACAACGGTTTGTTTACTCCCATATAATTTCTGTCCTGAGGTGCCCGTGAAGCAGTTGTGACAGTAGATCAGCAACAACCACTGTTGTTAAGCAACACATTGGCCGAATTTTAACGACGACATTAGTTAATTTCATTTCCAAAGCCAGGGCCTTCTATCGGTATGTTAAAAATACCGTCATTTTTTTGAAGGACATAGTAAATTAATAGCAGGCATTTAGTCTTTACCTTGTGTTATCATTATTATAAATTCATTGATTTGATAACCTCATACTAATATTATAAATGCAAAACTTTTTATGTGTGGATGTACCGTGTTGCTCTTTCCCGTAAAAAATACTGCATTGATTTTAATGAAACTTTACTATAATAAAGATATAACACTTTTTTTAACCTAAGTTTACTCAGACGAAGTCGTGGTTGGCTGCTAGAATACATTAACCTTTTGTTCCAGTCTCTCTTAAAAGAAGTAAGGTTAATGGAGATTATATTGGAAGTATTGTATGTATATACTTTGGGTAAGGTGCTACAAAATGAAATAACGTGTAATTTAATCGAACTTATTCGTATATTGCAATAAATAATCAACAGTCATTTGGCATCAGGTCGTAAAATTATACGTTATGATTTAGTGGTGGTAGTAAGCGTAGGCGGGAGCGGCCTTGACTACAACGGGGGCAGCCTTGACGACGACAGGGGCGGCTGTGGGGGCGGTGTTGTGCACGACCGCGTTGAATCCGTTGTGGTCGTCAGCGGTGTACTCCACAGTCCTGATGGAGCCATCGGCTTCATGGAACGAGTATGAGCCCTTCACAACATCACCGTCGCGGGACTCCTGCTGGGACTTGTTGTCGCCGGTGTGGCCGTCAGCAACGGAGTAGGTATACTCGTATTTGGGGTAGGCCTGTTAAATAAACACAAAATGATTAACCAATTAGTTTGACTATTTTGTTCTTAACGTTGGGGGTCGTTTTTAAATATAAGAGCAAGATGACGAAACACCTTTAATTACTGATTTTGAGATCGATTAACGTTACTTACGATCTCTTCCTGATGAGCTGCAACAACCTTGGCGATGGGGGCGGCGTGGTAAGAGACAGTGGGAGCAGCGTGGTAGACCACTGGGGCAGGGGCGGCGTGATGGTAGGTGACAGCGGGAGCGGCGTGGTAGGCGACTGCAGCTGGTGCGTGGTAGACGGGAGCGGCGGCTACAAGCTTGGCAGCATGTTGGTCATGACGCACAATGCTTTGAGAGGAAACAGATGAGGCTCGAGAGTAGTGCACGGCGGGTGCGGCCAAAAGGCCGGCCTGGGCAGCCGCCACCAATGCGCACAAAGCTACCAACTGAAAAGAAAAGCTTCGTTAAAACTATTGCTATAGAAAACTGTATTAAAACTAACATGGTTTCTCGAACTACATATATATCTCTATGTCAATCATTTATTTTATTTGTCTTACTTTGGAGAACATTATTTGTTTTGCGACAGCGAACTGCAACTGATTAATAGCTTACAACAGTTTCATTTTATATACATGACACCTCCCTTAGAGTGCGTCATACAAGTTGTCAGCCAACAATCTGACCTTGCTGCAGGCAATAATTGTAACGTTGACTTTGCATTTTGGTAACCACTAGTCAAAATTCTATTAAAATAAGAAAAAACGTGATAATCGTTCATTACTGTGCACTTTTTGGTCATTGGCCATACATCAGAAGTCCACCCTCGGGGTTTGTCAAAGGGCGACGGAGCGTAGAATCCTTTGTCAAACTGACAGACCGCATACGTAACACAACAATACGCTCCCTGACCCGCGTTACCGACGCCGTCTCCCAAGAGCTGGACACCTCCACCGCATGTGGGATGACGAGTGGGCCAGGAGATCGAGCAGGCAGAAAGTGAACTCGAAGCAGATCTAAAAGGCGAGGGCAGGAAGGTTGAACTCACATTGAAATTTGGAGAATTGGGTCATCATGACTCTAGACCGTTGCAAGTGAAAGATGGGCAGGGGGCCATCGCTCAGCAGTAGGTTAGCGCAAGATGATTATCATTTTAATGTTCTCGATTGTACAAAATAAATTTAGCTTCCTTTCATTATGCATATTTCTTTTAATTAATTAGCAATCGAATGGTACATTTTTGAAACAAGTACCCGAAAAACATTTTATTCTAACCTGCACCTATCAAAAGCTAGTGACTACAATAACAATTCGAGCTTCATTTTTGTTATGTTCTACCTTCTTTTTAATTGTTTCAATTTATAGATTTATAGTTCTATATTTAATCTTCCTTGAGAGAGAGTAACATGCAACATGTGACACAATTTTAAAAGGGTTGTTATCATCAGCTATAGATTTCAAATGGCAAACATATACCTCAACATCTACATTAGATTAAAATGTCATGCACTCCTATTCTAGTGGTGCGCAATTAAAATATAAAACTTAGTTATCAGTAGCAATCAATAATTCATAGCACTAGAAATTGATAAGATTTGTAATGGCAGCTCAATGGCCGAGGGCAATGTCACAAGCTTGTTTGACTGCTTTAGTTTATTTCGTAGTGAGTGACGTTTTATCGGATCAAACGTATATAAAACTAAGTACCTGTGAGTAGATATTATTACAATTCAGTTGTCTATCTATATCACATCAAAATGTTTTCCAAAGTAAGTCATGGGAAGCAATAATTAAAACATTATTTATTTATGGGAAGAATAACTGAAATAGTCCTATAATTTAAGCCTTGCCTAACTACAATTAAGTTGATATCTATCTTTGTAAAACATAAAATATAAGCTCAAGAAAAATTGAATTAATAAACAACTTTTTGGGATGCTATCACCTGACCCCAAGCTAATCAGTTCTCGAAGTCTGGCTACAAGAGGCTGAAATACTTCTTGACATGATGATCCGGCTCTTGGGTTATGTTAGAATACTGAAATAGATAATAATCTCTTCTGTACCTTGGTGTTAACACGATACAGACACACTCGTTTGTAACGTTATTGTTTTCCCTGACTAAGACTCAATCGTCGACCTCTACAGGCATGACTACTAAAAATCATCCTATTATTAAAGCTCTTAGCTGGTTTCAGTTTATTAATACCTTGTTATGGTAATTTTACAGTTGGTGGTTCTTTGCGCGCTAGCAGTAGTCTCTCAGGCCGGTCTCCTGCCTGCAGCTGTGCACTACTCTTCAGCTACCGCTGTTTCATCCCAGAACATCGTGCGTCACGACCAGCCCGCTGTCAAGCTCGCCGTCGCCGCTCCCGTCTACCACGCCCCTGCTCCAGTAGCCTACCACGCCGCTCCCGTTGCCTACCACGCTGCTCCCGTTGCCTACCATGCTGCCCCCACAGTGGCTTACCACGCTGCACCTGTAGCTAAAATTTACGCTCACCATGAAGAGGAAATTGTAAGTAAAAACTGATATTTAAATCTCGCTGCAAGGCCTTTAATGAAAGAAATACGTGATTTGTAACATATGAGAGTTAAACAGATAATATGAGTAATTTTTATTTTAGGCCTACCCCAAATACGACTACACCTACTCTGTCGCTGACGGTCACACCGGTGACAACAAGTCCCAGCAGGAATCCCGCGACGGTGATGTCGTGAAGGGCTCATACTCGTTCCTCGAAGCCGACGGCTCCATCAGGACCGTGGAATACACCGCTGATGACCACAACGGTTTCAACGCGGTCGTGCACAACTCCGCCCCCACAGCCGCCCCAGTTGTCGTCAAGGCCGCCCCAGTCGTCGTCAAGGCCACCCCAGTCGTAGTGAAGGCCGCTCCTGCCTACGCTTACTACCACCACTAAGTTATAAACTATAACGTTCATAATGACCTGATGCCAAATTACTGTTGATTATTTATTGCATTATACGAATTATTTCGATTTCACTTTTTTTTCTATTTTCCCAACAGCAATGAACAACTTTTGTAGAGGTTTTTTTAACAATAAAAGTTGTTTAACATATTTTAGTTATAGGCTTGGAAGAAACCACGCCTTGGCTGCTCGCATATTTCCTAAAAAGATATTATTCAATTGGGAGGGAGTTGACAATGTTTAGCTTGCAAGGTGTCCTAGCAAATCACTCGTTGTAGCGTTAGCGTTGGCTTCTTTCTATCTGTAAACATGCTTTTATCAGCCTTATCAAAATTATAGAATGACAAGGCATAACAACTTCAACTTTCGAGCATTTTCTGCTACAAACTTTGACCTCTCTTTGAGCAGGTGTTTGGCACCTTTTTTCTATGAAATTATAAATCTAGTTGTAAAAGCATTACATATGCCGTTTAGTAAATAGAGACATGTGTCGCTTCAAGCCTTCAGCCACTCCCACAACCATAGTATGTTTTATTGCTCTATGCATTTGCAAGTGACTAACGACTAAAGGTTCTATTCAATGTTGACCTACCACAACAAAAACTGCCTCAGTAAGCATGCAACAAAGTCATTTTCTTTCACAAGCTTGCCCCATGTATTATTGATGAAACATTCATTGTGACATTCGAAGTCAAAAAATGAAGACTGAATTCAATATCTAAAAATACGTTTTTGTACTTTTTACATTCAATATTTAAAAAGTATGTTATTGTACTTTTTAATTTTTTTATAATTTATTGGTTTTTCATAAAATGGAAAAAGGAGAATTCACTACCAATGTAATCAATTTCACCTTCCGAACTTTGACGTTTATTAATTCTACTGATATAAGATCCAAATGTTTGTATATATGGATGTTGTTACTCTTTCAGGTAATAACTACTGGACGAATTTGTATGAAACTTTACAGTAATAGGTATAGCTTATACATCAGAATAACACTGCCTATGTTTTAATAAGGATATTGTTCAAAGGTCCACAAGGGCGGATTCACTGGGGGTCGCTAATGCCGTATAAATTTCTAACGAGTCAATTTAAGCAGTACCAGATGTAAGTATATTAGGCCCAAACGTAAATAACTTGTGAGTTCCACTGTCAGAAGTTAACTGCACACACTAAGAAAAGCGGACAATATTTTACTTTTCCTTCGAACGACAATCAAGAATTGCGTGAATCCGTTCAAAACTCCTTGTTGGGAAAGAAATGATGGTATAGCAACATAACCAGTTCAAACCGTGACCCTTGGAGACATAATTGCAATTCCAGATTCCCATTCAGTTATATAAACGTTAAGTAACTTTCATTAATGCTTTTCGAAAGTATGTCTGTAAAGTAACTGTAGTACTTAAAGGTCTAAAGCAAAAAGCAAGTGCAACGATATTAAAAATACCCTTTTAGCGTAGCGATAAGGAGCACTGGTTGAAGAGCAAAGACATGCGGTTCGGTTTCCGTATTGTTAGTGCATCAGATATTTGTGTTCTAGGTGGGCAACATGTGACCATTGATGAAGCATTATACCAATACCTGTTATCATAAAATTTTACCTTTTATCTTAGTAATCCATTGTTTATACCATTATTTCGAAATGGGCAAGTAAATAAAACGAAATTCACGCACTCAGTCTCTAACACCCTCAAAATACAATGATATTCACAAGAGGTAGATAAGTTATGTCAGTACTATCGCGAAGTCGAAAATTTGTCCTCTGGCGTACGTACCTATAATTTGACCGTATGTACAAGGTATGGTTATTTACTAGAGCGTAAACGAGACAGATACATGTTGCGCTCTGTCGTCTCAAACTGTCAATGCTTTGCTCAGGTGTTCGAAGTTCTGATTTCGGGTGCCCTTTTTTAGCACAAGTAACCTATCTACATCTTTTTTATTATGATATCATTGCCAGAATAAGCTCTGCTCAGTTTCAGTTCACGTAACTACTATGTTAACAAAGAGAAGAAGTTTTTTTGTATGTTTTTATACTACCTGCTCGTCAATGGGACATTATGTGTCATGTAAACCTGTCCTAAAGTAGGTCATTATAGCCCTACGGTCTAGCCGGGACATAATGTTGTACTGAATTTCTTTATTTCCCTAGGGATTAAAGTGATTTGAATTTGGAATGCAACCGTGTAGTCATAGAAGATTATTCCACAAGGGCTTAAAGAAGTGTATTATGTCCCGGGCGTCATATTTAACCCCGAGCATGAGGGATTCTACGGTTAACTCCCGAGCGGAGCGAGGGAGTTAAAGTTAGAATCCTGAATACGAGGGGTTCAAGACCGCCCAAGACAAATACACTTTTAAGCCCGCGATGCATACTCTACTTTTTATACTTTCTGCGAGGCAATCGAAATTAATGGCTGAAAAAAATAAGTGCTTAAGTATTTATTTCAAGTGAAAATAGGTAGGTAATTAAATATGAGAAATTAGTATTTATCAAAAATTAAAAGTGATGTTAGAAACATAAGACAGTTGTGCGAAGACATTGGAAACATGAATTACAATCTTTGGTACGTTCATTTTATCAGCACAGGACTCAGGAGCTATTTGAGCCGTTGGCGCCTTTTTTCTTTCTTTGGCATCTATTTTGTTAGTAGCCAGTACGACATTCGAACTCAGGATAAAATCTCATTGCACCTAAACATTTTTGACTACACGGTTGCATTCCAAATTCAAATCACTTTAATCCCTAGGGAAATAATGAAATTCAGTACAACATTATGTCCCCGGCTAGACCGTAGGGCTATAATGACCTACTTTAGGACAGGTTTACATGACACATAATGTCCCATTGACGAGCAGGTAGTATAAAAAAAATGTTTAGGTGCAATAAGATATTATCCTGAGTTCGGATGTCGTACTGGCCACTAACAAAATAGATGCCAAGGAAAGAAAAAAGGCGCCAACGGCTCAAATAGCTCCTGAGTCCTGTGCTGCTAAAATGAACGTACCAAAGATTGTAATTCATCTTTCCAATGTCTTCGCACAACTGTCTTATGTTTCTAAAATTTTATGTTTAAAAATTTCTCATATTTAGTTACCTACCTATTTTCACTTGAAATAAATTCTGCATAAGCACTTATTTTTTTCAGCCATTAATTTCGATTGCCTCGCAGAAAGTATAAAAAGTAGAGTATGCATAGCGGGCTTAATAGTAGATTATGCCACAAGGGCTTAAAGAAGTGTATTATGTCCCGGGCGTCATATTGAACCCCGAATACGAGGGATTCTACGGTTAACTCCCGAGCGGAGCGAGGGAGTTAAAGTTAGAATCCTGAATACGAGGGGTTCAAGACCGCCCAAGACAAATACACTTTTTTATACTAGAAGAAGTGTATTATGTCCCGGGCGTCATAACGCCCGGGACATAATACACTTCTTTAAGCCCTTGTGGCATAATCTACTATTTTAGTCATTTGGCGTGCATCTTTTGTATTTTGTATAATAATGTTCGTATTGTGAAGCCTCGGTTATAGAGTTAACTAGACGAATTGATTCATTTCAAAATCACTTATCACTTTCATACCCATATTATTAATAAAAACTTTCAAAACGTTACCAAAAATTATGTTTTACGACTTGTAATCTCTCGGTTTGTTTTTTCATTTTGTGTACTTACTGATTTGTTGAATTAAAGGTATTATAAACGCCTCAAATTGTGTGGTAGGTAATTATGAATTTACATACCTTTCATGATATTACCTCAATCAATAATATAGAAGACTAGCGGCCGCCCGCGACTTCGTTCGCGTGGATTTAGATAAAAAAAGGGATTTAACTTTATGAATTGTAGGCTATGTCCAATTCAGATACATAAGCTATATTATTGTAAAGTTTCAATAAAATCCATTCTGTAGTTTTTACGTGAAAGAACAACACACACACACAAACTTTCGCATTTGTAATATGAGTAAACTATTTTTTTGTGACATCGGATTTTTTATTTTAAATGTCCCTCTAGTTTCAAAAACTATATTTTACTTACTGACACTCTCTAGCCCCAAAATAAACAAAGCTCTTATGGGAACTAGACAACGGATAAACATAGATAATTAATAAATACTCAGGGAAATCTACTCGTAGATCGTAGTTGGAATGTTTCTACCGTGGCAGGATCGAACCGACATCTGGTGTATAAGTTAACTTTTTAACCATTACACTTAATCAGTCGTCAAAAATAATACGAGTACAATCATTACCAGATTTAACAGGTAAGATACACTTAGGATATGAATTTTTCAAAAAAGAAAGTCATTTCAATATCAGTACATGACTGGCATAGCCTGTAGAAACAATTTAATGTTTTTTTTTAAATACGAGCGTAAGGTGACTCTTCAACTCTCCTATCTTGAGGTGCTCCATGATTTCCTTCTCCATAATTTGTACCTTACTATGTATTTACCTTTACCATCTTTTTTAACTTATGGTGTGCAATAAAGAATATGAATATTATCTTTCAGGCGATCTTAATATCATATTGCTAAATCAAACGCAAAAGAGTCTGAATCGATCGATTTGAGTAATTTAGTAATTGCATGTTTATTCGCTCTAATTAATTGACAATATTGGCATATGATTGATGGATACAATCTACATCAATCATAAAACTTGCCCGCCTACATTTCACTTAAACATCGACATTGCAAACTACCTTAAAGGATACATAAATTATATAATTATCTTTCGTTTCATAAGTACATAATTCCCGAAACACATTCAGTGAATGTATTGCTTCGTGACACTAACTTGACCTAGAGCAAGGTCGGGGCATAAAGCTAGTTTGACAGCTTCCACTACTTGTGAGCTAATCTTGGGCAAAATTTCGAGTATAAAACTGGGCCCTTGGTTATGCAGGCATCATTAACGATCCAACTCCAGTGAAACAATCAATATGTTCTCCAAAGTAAGTTGAACAAACTTTATCAGTGAAACTTAAAAAAATATCAAAAGTGTATTAAAAGTGAAGGCAGCAGTGTGTGAAAAAAAGTTGCAATTTAAAACAGTTTAAGTGATTGGCTTGTTATACCAGGATTGGAACATCAAAAATCACATTTTGGCGAGTTGGCTGAATGGGTAGAGGTCTTGACTGTAGCGCCCAAAGTTGCGGGTTCGATTCCCACTGAGAACAAACATTCATAGGACGCATATTTGTGTTCTTGTTGTTTCTGAGTGTCATTAACTACATAACATTATTATGTGCTGAAGAATAATAATAGCCTTTGACGCCAACCTGGCCTGCCTTGTGAAGTGATCTTGGTTCGAGATTATCAGAGTGATAAATTAACTGTGACTAAAATTTTAACGTTATTTGTCTACAGCTTGTAGCCCTGTGTGCGTTGGTGGCGGTGTCCCAGGCCGGACTCCTGCCCGCGGCTGTCCACTACTCCCCCGCTGAGGCCGTCTCTTCCCAGAGCTACACCCGCCACGACCAGCCCGCCAAATACGTGGCTGCCGCCCCCGTCGCTTACCACTCAGCCCCCGTCGCCTACCACTCCGCCCCCGTCGCTTACCACTCTGCTCCCGCCCACTACTCCTCAGCCGACTCAGTCTCGTCCCAGAGCATCGTCCGTCATGAACAGCCCACCAAATACATCGCCGCTGCGCCCGTCGCCAAGATTGCCGTCGCCGCCCCCGTCTACCACTCCGCCCCTGCCCCAGTCTCCTACCATTCCGCCCCTGCCCAAGTTTCCTACCACGCTGCCTCCCCTGTCGCCTACCACGCCGCTCCCGTCGCCAAGGTAGTGGCCCACCCAGAGGAAATCGTAAGTTTAAAACTGAATTACATACTTAATTAAAATAAAATCAACTCACGAGCAAGTTATGATCCCAAATCAGAGATAGCCCTGGCCCACTTGATGCCATACCTAACCAGTTTAGTTGAAGATTATTGCGTCGTCTTATAATGTAACGAGATATAATTAGGTTGAAATTAATAGCGATGTGAAACTTAATAGCAAAGAAAATGTGTATTTTATTATTTAGCTGCATTGACTATTTTACTTAATGTTTTTTTATCATTTTCATCAGGCTTACCCCAAATACGAGTACACTTACTCCATCGCTGACGGCCACACCGGCGACAACAAGTCCCAGCAGGAGACCCGCGACGGTGATGTCGTGAAGGGCTCTTACTCATTCCACGAAGCCGATGGCTCCATCAGGACCGTGGAGTACACCGCTGACGACCACAACGGCTTCAACGCGGTCGTGCACAACACCGCCCCCACAGCCGCCCCCGTGGTTGTCAAGGCCGCCCCTGCTCTCCAATACTACCACCACTAGAAATATAATTAGCTAGAAAAATATTAAAATGATAGTTTAGCTGTTATTTATTGACTGGAATAAACGAATAAGTTTGATAAAATTCAAGTTTTTTCTTTTTTAAATGCTTCATAAACGTTTAACAGAAAAATGTAAGTATTTAGCTCCTTCACATAAAAAAATGAAATTTCAGAAACGATTCAAGTTCAAAAGCATTTATTTCAAATCAAGTTTACAAGTGCGTATGAAAAGTCAATATTAGTCAACAGTCATCTCAGACCTCGTCAATGCTTACTATCAGGCGAGACTGAGGTCAAACGCATAAAAAGTAAAAAATAAAATGATGTAAGAAACACTTAATGTTACCATACCACATTTAACAATTTATTATTAACTTGATTAACTATTCTCATTAACTTTAAACTGATTCTACAAACTTATTTTGAACTCAAATTCGAATCTTTCGTAGAACTCACTTTTTGCGTTATTTTCCTAATAATCACCATTTCACTTGACATACGAATTTCTTGTATTATCCATGCTTTTTATGGACAGAACTATTATACTAGGCCGTACATCAATTTAACAATTGGGCAATTTGGACCTACAGTTGATATGCGGCTTAACATACTTATCTACCATCCCATCTTCTAAACTAAATAGGTATTTGAATCTCAATCAAGCAAGCATAATAGAAGTTTAAGTAATATGTGGATTAGTCTGGTAATATTTGAATTAATTAAGAAGTAAGACAAAAAAGGAAGGCATCTGGAAATGCCTTTTCGAAAAAGGACTATTCAAAACATTACAATGATATTATACATGATGGTATTTATCCATAATATGTGGTGATTTAATCATAATTCTTTAAGTCTTAGTGAGATATCAGATGCCTGAATGACGAAAAGTCCTGAATCTCATAAAATGATATCACACCGCACCCCTTTAACAGGTTCACAGTCCACAGCCCACATGTGGGCTGCGAACAATCAGCTTTTAATTGTAATGTATTTGTGGACAGTGAACCTGTTAATTTTAATAATTTATTTGTTACGCCACAAGCTCGGCACAGAAGGTATGACATACTGAATAAATTGAATTAGTATAATAATTAGAATGATGGATTAATTATTATCAAAATAAAATTCAGAGATTATAATCATTCTGATTTCTGACGTTTATTTGTAAGAAACCAAATCAAAACATTTCTTTATAAGCATAGGTGTTGAATTCTGCGGGAAAGAATAGGCATAACCTTAGACAATTTCATAGATACGAGCAAACAAACAACCTTTTTACTTCCCACTGCTGGGCACAGGCCTCACCTCAACTATGAGGTAGCACGAGCCAAACTCCAACACGCTCAGTGCGGATTGTTGGTGGAGTGTATTTTATTAATGCTCTGAGCATAATGCTAGCATGGCCGATAACGTTTTCACTTATGACAGAAATTCCAAAACATATAATTTGAGGTTTCAGGCTAGATTTGAACCTGCATCTCTTGAAACGAATTACTGGTTATGAGAAGTCTGCATTTTTAAACTATTTGTCCGTGGATTAAGGATTCTGATAATAAATACCTTGGGACATCATTTCGATCAGCGACGTCTAGCCCCAAACAAGGCAAAGCACTATTTTTAATGTTTATTAGATAAAGTAATAAGAACTGTAATAGGCAATGAATGTTTTTTTCTTTCTATTTTTTCTTTATACTATGCGAACTTAACATCGGATAAGCATTCTTAGGTTCTTTTTTGCAAATATACATAGGAAACATACATACATACAAAAATACATATTAATGCATACGAATGTTTGTACTATGCGGAGATCTAACTCGCGACCCCTGGTACAGTAAGCAACTTCACACAACCAATACACCAAATCGATCGTAATTCTTAATATGGTTAAAAAAGTTTTACTTTAATGCCGTCTGTGTTACCGAACAATGAGTTCAACGAGTCTATTGAAATGTGCCGATGATTCGAATGATAACGAGTAGAGAGAATCCGCTCTCTTTTGTGAAATTATTATTTTCGGAATACCACTTGCGAGGAGGTAAGGCAGATTTGGTCATCATCGCACTTAGAAATTTGCTTCCAACTATGTTTACTTTTTTTTTGTGGAATAATCCACCTTCTATAATTTCATCAGCAACCCGGATAACGGCGGTAGGCTCGCCCCTTACCACGTTGGGTTCAAATTCCCTCGGCGAAATGTGGGCTTCTGAATGTTCCGTTCACCATGACGGCAACAATCAGTGTGCCTCTGACTAACCCACTAGGGATATGGTCGTGAGGGTATGTTATGTTATGTTATAATTTCATAGAATGTATACTGATTTCAAAATAAAAAAAAACTAAAACACTAGAATCATCTCATATTATCTTATAGTACGCATTTAGATCATTCATTGAAATATCTTTGTTTTTCTAGCATGTTGCACAACCCAAACTCCCTAAACTCTCTGTTAAGCCTTGCGGTTGACTGGTAGAGAATGCCTCTTGGCATTAAGTCCGCCAATTGTACTTTTTTTGTAATTCTGTGCAATAAAGAATAAATAAATAAATAAATAAATCTCATTATTAAGTAATTTTATCTTTAGCATTAGGGATAGTGCTAAAAATAAAATAATGATAAGGGTGTTTAAGGTATATGCCTAAACATTCGTGAAACAAACGTGGCTGCCAGGTAAAAATATACCAGGAAAATTCGGCCGGTCTGTTAATGGTCTCGGTAGCACGAAGGTTAGTGCAGTCGCCCGGTTTCGTTTTAAAATCATCTCATTATTGTTAGATTATCAAATTCTTCACCCTGTAATCACCCTGTAAAAAATGTTGATCAAGTTTTTCAGTTCTAGGTAGGTACCTTAGGTTTTAAGATTTGGCCGAATTTGTTTCGTTTCCTTCTTGAATAAACTTCTTCGTACCTATGTCCCGACTGATATGGTGGTTCTCTCCAAATATTAGTGAAGCCGAATCTCCTCAATTCCGTAGGTATGGAGTATAACAGAAAAATGAACTCAATACCTCTTTTGATGGCGAGATGGTGACGATGTGATAAACGGTTGTTGTTCCGGGAAAGAATAAAGTGGATACGCCTTAATTTTGAGCCAATTTTCTTTAATTATCCACCGTAGAGTTTACTGTCGAAAATTAGCTATATTTAGGATTCATTTACGCACTATCCAACCGTTTGGGGGAGCGGCAAGGGAATGTGGGACTCGCCCACCCATGGAAGAGGTGGGAATACCGCACTAAAACAACCCCGGTGTATCTCCGCTCCGCTTCGCGAGGGGCGATGTGGGATTCCGTTTGAAGAAGCTATAATAAGCCCTAATAATTTTGCCTTGTATTTTTCACATACCTTTAAAAACCTTAAAGTGAGCATAGCATTTTAATAAACAATAGAAGTTGGAGCGGAAATTATCTGTTATGTATTTTACCTACACTGAACATTTACAATGCTGTATTTGCATTTGGTTCTGCATTTGCCATTACACTCTCCCCCGAATTCACAAACGTCAATCAACGCTAAGCACGAGCTCACGCTCATACTGTCCCGTAAAATGTCAATAGAAATAAAAGGGACAGCATGAGCGAGTGCGCGTGCTTAGCGTTGATTGTCGTTTGTGAATTCGGGGGTCTGTCACATGTTTTCCATTTCTTTATTCTTGTTTAAGTTTAGGTTAGTGTGTTTTGTGTCTGTCAAATCAAGTTATTTCTACAAAAAAAAATTACAAAATTTCAAAGCAACCTAAACTTATATTAATACGTATAGCCATGATAAACTACCTAGTTTGTTGAGGGTCCTTGAAAGGAAGACGATGTTTTGTTCAAAATTAAGTATAATTCACTGATTCAAAAAACAGCACTGCGTTATGTTTACTCTCAATACGATCCTCTCTATTCTTTCGTGTCAGCTGCAAAATTACTACAGTATTTAGAGATTTACCAAATTTATATAATACGATTTAGAAAAGTATAAAACGGTTTATGGTTAATCATTTTATCAACAGTCAGCTAGTACATCTGTTTGGCGGCGGTTCCCCCTTAAAAAATCATAATGTCGGGAAAGGTAACTAATTCTTCTCTTGAAATTCCTCAGTCCTATTAATATATTCACTTATTAATGCTAAGCAATACCATTTGAGTTCAGTAATAACTAGCTAAAAAAATATGAAGTAAGTTGTAAGATAAAATAAGTTCATTACTGTTTTTTCCAGATTCTACTGTTTGTTTGCTTCATCGGAGTCAGTCGAGCCATTTTTATAGATCATTCCAGTAAAGTTGCCAGTTCGGAAAATGGCGCCTGGCAAACAATCAAGGTTTATCATCCACGCAGCCCTCGACTGTTTTACAAATATGATGATGATAATTATGTAAGTACTTTATTTCATTTCCAAATAATAATGCAAAAGGTTTCCAACTTGCTAAAAATAGGCTGACCCCCTAACACTATCTACCAGTGGTTTTTGAAATTATTGCTGTAAGAGGATAAGAACTAAACCGTTAAGTAGTTAATATTTTAATGAAAATGACGCTGTTTCTTAAGCTTATATTTAACATCACTTCGTAAAATTTCATCCCTTTAACCGATATCTACTACAGGATGACGTGACTAAGTCAATTAGTACCTACTTGTGCAGTTTAATTTTTTAGCAAAGCGGTCCCCAGGATTTATTTTTCAAATAATATATTTTCTTTCCTCAATAAATGTTTTCCTTCTTATTTCCGAACTCAGGAAATTTACTTAATAGCCCGGTGCAATGCTCACTTCAGTGTTCTACTGACAAATCCATGTACCTACTCAATTCCAGGTTTATCCAAAGTACGAGTTTGAGTACGCAGTATCAGACAAGAAAACAGGTGACCACAAGCGCCACTATGAAACCAGAGACGGCGATAAAGTCCACGGGGAGTACAGCCTGATAGAGCCCGATGGTTCCATGAGGAAAGTTCAATATAAGGCCGATGACCACAACGGGTAAAGCATTAGTCCTTAGTAATTATTAGACCTGATTTCCATCTTTGGAAGCTAACATCAAATTCTCAGTAAATTGGCATAGTACGGTCAGCATAAAACTGCAATAATGCTGATCACCAGTTGATGTAGACATTTTAAGAAATGCAATTATTAATGTTTGAATCACAATTCTTGAACTTGCATTAGGTAGCTAAGGGACCGAAGGCCACAAGACACCCCCTATCTACATTAGTACGAACCCATAATAATCCCCACTTAACAAAATATAGCACATTTTAACCTATAGATGCTCGTACATATTATAACATGAAGGATTTCTTTTTATTTGAAATCTTTTCAGAAGGATTTCCGTTCAAAGAATTATTTCTGTATAACCACTTCCATTCAAAACAGCTAAAGTAATTCAATCCACTCAACATTTTACCTCATAATTATTAACTCACATATTTTATCCCTTAATTGTACAAGGTAATTTCACAGATAATCTTCATACCTTTATGATTGCAAAGAGCAATTTAAATTTTATTTTATTCAACGATTCAAAAATTAAACAAGTTCATAATTACATTGCAGGTTCAACGCAGTGGTCAGCAAGAGCTTCAATAAGCATGGCGACCATGCTTACTCAGTATTTGGGCAAACAAGAGAATTTGGTCAAGGTGTCAAAATTAACCACTACTTTCCAGGTAAAGGTTATTATTACCAACAACCATTGGCTGAGATGAAGCCAATTGAAAAGGAAATGAAGCTAAAACCAGTCAATGAGGACGAGTCAAAAACCAAAAGCAACGAAAACAAAATGGTTCTGATCGAATCTGGTGATAAATTAATGATGTTACAACCTGTGGAGGCTGCACCTCAAATGCCAGTAAATGAACCATCTCCAGTCATACAAATGGAGAAGGTAGAGTCTCCAGCCCAAATAATACCAAGTGTAGTATCTATGATTTCCAAAAACACAAACACACTTGACAGCACTGATGTAGTGGTACCCGACATTGTCGAATCTACAAATGAAATGATAGAAACAAAAGAAGAACCAAAATCAGAAAAGGAGGAAGTAGTTTCTGATTCAGACGCTGCGTCATCGTATTATCACCATTCAAGAATTTATTATGTTGGGTTTTAATTACATTTAAGCATTAGTATGTTTTGTTATGTAGTTGTAGGTAAATAACAAACTACTGTTTTGTAATAAATTAAGTTTTACAAGATGACTGATTCCATGAAGTAAATAAACTGAAAATTAATAACTAATTTTATTTTATGCATTAGTATGTTTTGTTATGTAGTTGTAGGTAAATAACAAACTACTGTTTTGTAATAAATTAAGTTTTACAAGATGACTGATTCCATGAAGTAAATAAACTGAAAATTAATAACTAATTTTATTTTATGCTATTTGTCGATCTTTCTTTGAAGTTTCAATCGTAATTGATTGAAACTCTTTAGTCTCGAGGCTAACCGTAAGATGGCAGTAGGTACCCAAATACTCTGCAAAAGAATGGCTACGAATGTAGCCATTCTCTTGTGGACATAAAGGTGGCGCTGTAATCATACGATTTCGTTTTTAACTAGCTCGTTGACGCAATTAGTAGAGGTGCTGCAAATAGCGCCAAAAGTCACGAGTTCGATCCCAGCCCAAGACAAACCTTCGTGAGATAGGCACCAGTGTGTGTTAGTGTTCTCATCGGTTTAAAAATGATGGGATTTCGAAGTATTTCGGTTTGTTTATTAGTATTTAAAGCTGTTAATAGTTTAGGGTCAGATAATCTTATCTTATCATTTCTTTTTTCTTCAAGATCACGAACAAGGTCATACCAGAAAATTTAAGAATTTAACTAAATTGTTCACATGCTACGTTCAAGCTGAACTACGTATTGGTGAACTATATTGTGGACTTTTTAGGTTAAGAGGGCTTGACTTGATATTTGGACCAATCTTCCAAAAAATCGAAGTTCAGGGGTGGCATTCGGGCAAACATCACTTCACATCTCGATGCTTCACGCTTACTTCAACCACCAATACGCTTCAACTAGAAAGTCAATCGCCAATTCCGATTGAATTTTTAGTTGAAGCGTATTGGTTGGTATCTATAATCTACGACTTGCATCTTCGGACATAATCACATTAACGGTTTATGATCGCTGGACTTATTATTTTTTGGCAAAGACCTTACACGCCTAGATAACTGGTGACCATCAATTAAAACAACTATAAGCTTAGATCATAGTCCTCGACCAATTTGTGTATCTAAAGCTTAATTAGCCTTTTATAGATGGCTGACCTTCACCCAGACTAAATTTCAAATAACAATACTTTTTTTTAATGAAGCCGAGTGTGTCTGACTTATGCGTTGATGGTTCCGTACAAGTTTAAACGTCATTGTCCTTGTTGAATGAATCGAATAAGGACGATATCTTGCAGCGCCTATGATCGCAAAGCCAACACCAGCGGTTACACAGAAGGAATATTCGTTTGGTTGCATAATCCGCTCCGGATGAAAGGGAAGTCACCAAAGTTTCAATCGAAATGGCAAGAACCATACAAGATCATCACAAGATTGAATAACATGAACTACCGGATTAAGGAAGGAACAAGAGGAATACCACACGGTGTGTGTGACTTTGCCTAATTTTTCCTCGGATCATTTGTCCAAAAGGGACACATAGTGGGTTTTGATTTATTTTGGGACTGTGTATAGTATAAATAGCCTCTTCAAGGGATTGACTATTTTTGGATATTAATTTGAACTTGATTTTCTACTATACGTTCCTGAAAGACAACGTTATAATTTTTTGATATTGCGTTAAGGAACTCTAAAACGAGTTTTATTGTTTAATTATTTTTTAGTATGCAGCTACGTATTTAACAGTTAAGTGTGGTAAAGAGTATGCAAGTCAAATTACTGCAATCAACCCCGAGCTCAAGAATGGTTTCGAAAATAAAATCCTTTTGCATTGCACGCGTGTTGCATTAGAATTTAATTAAACAAACGTGTAATTTGATTCAAATGAGCACGCTAATTATTTGATCTGAACTGTGAAGTGAAATTATTATTTTTTCAATAATTATTTTATTTACTGCTAAAATAGTAAACAATTGGGAAAATGTTTTAAACCGGGTCAGTCGTTAATCACACGAGCATTCGGCATGTATACCTATGTTAGTCTACACATTAGATAGTAATGAATTAGTAAAATTAAGTAGGTTTATTTTTTAAAATTCTGTGTGATGGTACCTAAAACTCTTTCAAAATAAAAGATTTCAGTATTTATGATTAAAAACAAAATAAAATTTTGCGTTAAACAGGAATTTAGAAAACAAAAGTACTTGTCTTCAATTTCATTGTACATTTACTAACAATATTAACATAATGAATTATTAATTTACCATCAACGTCAACGGCATGATAGGCTCCCAATTCCAGTCATTTCTCCTTGCTCTATTATAGAGAAATTACAGAGAAACGGAAATAGTTACTTTGAATGACTGTACTTTACGTTATATCATTTTGATCTCTTATCAGCTTAAAATAAATTTAAAAAATCAAAATGTTGATATATCTCTGAGTCAAACCGCCTGAAATTATGACCAACTAAACCTATTAAACTCCCTTTTAAATAACGTCGGAAAAACGTTAGCAGAAAGGTTTTTCTCAATTGACGAACTTTTGACGGCTTAAGTATGTCATCATAATTGTTGACATCAAAAATGTATCCTTTTACGACCTATACACCAGAGGTTGCGTGACCAACCCCCGTCCCCTACAAACTTTTTGGTTAATGAACGAACGAATTTCTGTTTGTATCGGTCTGGATCTGGCATTTACTTGTATTTTCAAGTTTTTCAGTTTTTCTTATTTAGAAACCAGATTGAAAGCCTGTTAACGCTAGATTTCACGGCGAAGCCCGCTTTGATTTGACTGATGGATGAGGGGTTCACCCGCCTCAATACCGCCCGCGGCTTCGCGGCGTGATCACTGCGTCGCTGCGACATCGCGGCGTTTATTTTATCGCGGAACATCGCTGGGACATCGCCTCGATAGGTGTGAACGGGTTCTGAAGCTTATTCTGCATTTTTCAGTTATTTTTGAACAAAAGACATGAAAACATGCATTAAAACAGACAAAATTTATGACGTAAAGACGTGACTAAATTATCTGCGGCTGGACAGTGGAGCTACATTCTCACTAACTTTGTGCAACACAATCATCAAAGTGTACTAAGTAAGATGTGTGTGTGATATCGATAATTTGAAGAAATATTGTAACTAAATTATAAACGAATTAAATTAGTTTCGCTTATAATGATAATTGTGTAAATAAAAGTAATTAGATATACGCAATGTTCCTCGTAACCACTTGTGACTCGAACGCGTTACAATTTTCAATGTAACTGGTTGAAAATAAAAAGGATTCATTTATTATTTGAGTTTCTTTCTGTAATAAATAGACCTACACAACCATAAAATCATAAAGCTATTATTTGTTTAAAATAATTAATGGATAGAGAGAATATTAAAGTCCTTTTTAAATATTTTGGGGCGGAAGAACAAAAAAGTGAACTCAAGCGAAATGTGAAAACAAAAAATAAATTTCAAAGCAGAGGTAAATGCTAGCAGAAGCAAGCCAGCGATAACTTATGAATATGTTTAGGTATCTATATGGAACGGAGGAAGGAGCATACAATACTTGCTAGCTTGAACAAAAAAACAGACAATAGCCTATACACGACTCACGTCTGCTGGACCACCTCAACCTCACCTCCACAATAAGGTGGCGCAAGTCATACTCGAATATGCGGGCATGAATTGTTGGAGGGGTGTAAGGTTTGTGACAAATCTTGCTATCGGATAGGCTCAATGACCAAAATTAAGCGACGTCAGTAGCCAGGACCAACTATATTTACGATAACTATAACCAACAACTTTGCGAAGTACGGATTTACCCAAAAAATCCAAAGGTATCTAAATTTTAGTTGGAGTAGTCACCCATCCCCTTTTCGATCTAGCGTGAGTTGCTTTACGACGGCAATCGCTGCCGATGCACTGTAATAACTGAGTAATAGGCGCCAATTTATAAAACATCTGGTATATATTTAGTCAGGATCGTCCGACCCCAAACTAGAGAGAGATTGTAATAGTTATGAAGTCAATGACATCATAGCCGATCTATTACACTTGCTGCCTGAGATAGCCTTAGTAACCCAATTGTCAACATGCATTAACTAGTACCAGTAACCTGAAAAGCGTTCATGTAACCGTTCTAAATATGTCACCCGGCAAACGTAATGCATATTTGAATAACTGGCTTTATCTAAACATAATTAAAGGTAAAATGAAACCGGAGTGCTACAAGGAACAGCACTTTCGCTGGTTCTAGCCCTCAGAAGTATTAGCCACTTCACACGGGAAAAATCGTAATTGCAAACAGTAAACTAGCTCTTAGCGATTAACTAATAAAATAACAATTGCTACTGTATTTGATTTATGATTTCATTCTCATGCGCTATTATAAAGTAAAGCTATAATAAGTAATGAAAACTTATTTTTACTTTACTTTATAGCAATGAACTTGCGGTGCTATTGTTAGAATAGTATTAGAATTCATGACGTTGCATTATTTGAAGAGTTTCCTGATAATTCTGTCCATGAAATTGTGCTTCCATTATTTTATAGACTTTGGCGGGTTTTGACGTAAAAGTTGAAATGACTTGAACAAATATTTCTTTGTGAGACGAGCACGGTCTAAGTTTGACTGGTATAAATCTTGACACAGCGCTAAGAGCTGGAAAAGACCTGACATGAAGAGCGTTGAAAAAATAGGGGTGTCAATCTCCAACGTAATACAATAACATGTCTACATAAGGAATACATAGTAAACTATGCATTTCTTACGTATTGTAAAGCTGTTCTTTTATCTAGAAATGAAAGCGGCAAACGAGAAGGAAGGGAATGCGCGAAGATGACCACCTAGCTTCATTCGATCTCCACCATAGACTCTTGTAACTCGCTTTAAATGTTTCTTAATTTTGTAAAGAAAATAAATAATTGTTCAGTATTGAAAAAAAACAAAATCAATCATTGAAGGATACCCAGTACAACATATCCATCCCAACAACATAGGAAGCAGGGACAGTCAAACCGATCAAAGCCCCAATAGATAGTGATCACGTTCCGGATGATTTTGTAGGTACGTGAAATACACAAATCACCAACTAAATTACCTCCTTGTTCTTAAAATTGCTTAGCATACATCTGAAAGGTTGAGCTGACTAAGGTTGAAATTTCATACAGGAACCTAATAGACACATGTTGACATTCAACGACAAAATTTGCAACCTGTAATGGCTTTTAAATTACCCTCGTTGACTTTACGAAAATCGGCGCCATGGTTGATCGACCGTGTGACTACCGCAGGATGAACTAGGCATATTGCGCTCAGATATGAACACTCAGTGAACATTGAGGCTTAAGGCATATATTCGAAACATTTCGTAACCTTTCAAACCGATATGTCATTAGAAAAAATACCGCAGAATTGAGTAGACCATCATTACACAGTAATTTTGAATCGTTAAAAATCTTATTCTTAACCAAATAATGAACGTACTTTTGATAATACGATAAATTAACTATACGGTTAGAAAATGCAGGTACCAAATGTGACTCTACTACCGGCGTAGAAAGGTTGTTCTTACTGATAAGGCCAAGAATATTCTTAATAAGCTTATTTTCCTGCAAAATTTTACTTGCACTGTTTGCACGTAAGCGTTCTTGTATATTGAATGATTGTGTCCGAAGCAACAAGCGACTTGGTGAAATTAGGAAATAAATACAATATTTACAGACCCAAGATAAAAAATGAAGATAAACTCATTCCGTTTTGATGGCTCGCCCGATCCCTATGAGTTTCACTGAAAATTACATTTATTGATTACTAGGAAGAATGATATAACGTGTAGAAGGGCCATAATCAAACAAGTCAATAAATTGCGAATGCTCTCATAACAGTACAGCGGCGATACGATAAAGGATGCAGCCTCCTACACACGGACAGATGTATCCTTTTATGATTATGTACGTGTTATTAATACTAGCAGCAAGTTTTGGTTTCCTTCCCGGACAAGTTACATGCAAACTTTCCATGCATATGTATGCATTTATTTTAACATCGTATTTAGTCTATTCGTAAAGATTTTTACGTAAATTAAAATATCTGTGGTTGAATACATTTCTAAAATAAGTTAAGTCTGACTGACAAGGTTTAAAGATGCAAATATGCACAAAAGCTGTCACCTGAGCTTGCAATTTCTCTAATTGTAAGAAATACAATTGAATCACCACAATTACATAGATAGGGTTATAACTTAGGGTTATAATGGCTTAACTACCACACTAGCCAAACACATAAGCATAAACACGCTGTGCCCGACGTGGAACTTAAACCTTGCATCTCTCTTGTGCTGGGTCTGGGTATTGGTAGTTCCCATGATGTTCCTGTTTTCCAATATACACGGGAATATATGTGAGGTAGTCTTATATTTGTTTATTTAACCCCCTTTTCAGTTTATGTCTTTACGAATTTGATTTCCTGAAGTTTTCCTGTAAGCATTCTCATAGTAAAACTCTATGTCCATAAACAAAAGTTTTTGCTGGTACGAGTACATCTTAAAATATTGATTCAATCTTAATGCTACTTAGATCTTCTCTATTTGTTTCAATCTAAACAAAAACTGGCCTATTAGGTTAACAATCATTTGCAATGACTGGCATTAACTTATAGATAAGAATCTCCAAGAGTGTAATCCTTAAGTGATAGGACGAAACAATTACAAGAACTGTAACAATATCGACCTCTCACTTTATATCCATTTTCTCTACACACCGTAGCATATCGGGTGTTGCAACTCAATGAAGTGAGCAGATTGCCAATGCTGCAATTACTATGATCCGATCGGATATCGTCAGGAATAGAATCCCCTCTACACCGCTAGTGTTTTGTTTGATATATAAAAAGAGCCCGCTATCAAAGCGATACCAGTCAAGGCACTTGTTCGCAAAGCAAAATGTTCTCAAAAGTAAGCCTACGTTCTGAATTACAAAATTACGCAATTCAAGAGTAGGACAATCAAATTGCAACGCGTAATATAAGTTACTTAGTCGAAATTAGCTTTGAACTTTTGCAATAAGAATATTAAAACATTGTTGTTGATCCACTTAAGGCATCGCAACGCTACAATGAACAATCATTAAAATATTTTTAAGATATGATAAGAATTCTGCCTGAAAAAGAAGACCTGATGTATTCTAAAAGAAGCAATTAAAAATGTAATGACTGGATAATTAAAATCTGGTTTCGCTCTCATATTTCTGATCTCTGTTTCCACAGATCTTAGTAGCGTGCGCGTTGGTGGCAGTGTGCCAAGCAGGTCTCCTGCATCACGCACCAGCGGTGTCATCCCAGAACATCGTCCGCCACGACCAGACCGTGCACCACGAGACGCCTGTGCACTACGCTCACGAACAAGTCCACGCCTACCATGCCGCCCCCGCCCACGAACAGTACCACGCCGCCCCCGCCCACGAACAGTACCACGCTGCCCCCGCTCATGAACAAGTTCATGCTTACCACGCCGCCCCCGCCCATGAACAAGTCCATGCCTACCATGCCGCCCCTGTAGTCCACGCTGCCCCCGTCCATGCTCCGGCCCATCATGAGGACCACTATGTTGATGAATACGTAAGTATAGTTCTACCTTATCTATCACTTTTTATCACATCAGTTCTCTGAACTTGAGCTTGCGCTTTGCCATAATTGGTCGTTAGTGCAAACGCTTACAACTATATCCCAAATGGGGTAGTTAGAGGCACACTAATTGATGCCGTCATGGTGAACAGAAAATTCAGAAGTGTTATCCATTACCGTAGAGTTAGTCGCAAATTATAAAGGTAACGAACACAAAATAGGTGTTCAGGTCAGACTAGAACTCGGGACCACCCGGGTTCCACGGCCAGGACGCTCTCTTATAGACAACCTCAAGCAGTAACACCATCTTGACGAATACCGCTTTGAATTGCAGGCTCATCCCAAATACGGCTACTCTTACTCCGTGGAGGACCCCCACACCGGCGACCACAAGTCCCAGCACGAGACGCGCGATGGCGACGTGGTCAAGGGCGAATACTCCCTGCTCCAGCCTGATGGCTCCTTCCGCAAGGTCACCTACACCGCCGACCACCACAACGGGTAATCTTGTTTGCCTTATTATTCCATACTCATCAACAACCTCAGTTTTGTTCTGACCGCAGCGTGAAATGCGCTGCGGTAATAATGGTCAAGGTCGCCGCTAAGTACCGTAATATGATAAGATACAGTAGTTAAAATTTTATTTGGCACTGTTTTTTTCACCATCTCGAGATGAAAAAAACTTTTTGAGGAATTTTAGATCTATTTTTTATTCTTCATGATTTCTATTTTGCAAGCCACGGATGCATTAGATTACAAACTGCATATATTTGAGTCTGTGATTTGAGTAGATGACTCGTATCTCAAATTCACATGGACATGTCGTCACCCAGCGCGTGGTGAATTGCAAATCTTAGTTGCTTTATTGTAGCCTAATGTTCATTGTCTCCAATGCAAATATGCGTTTTGTTTTATTCTCAAGTGTATTATGTATTGTTTCACAGATTCAACGCCGTGGTCCACAACTCCCCGCCCGTAATCCATCACCATTAAGAATTTGCTCAACCTGTGATATTAGACGTAGTATAGCCAACGCTAATCGAGAATTCTTCTAACTCAATTTCGATTAAGTCGAGTGCATAATACCTTTTGTACATATTAGGTATTAAATTCTTATTTGTTTATATGCAAACTATTTAGTGAATAAAGTAGTTAAAATGAGATTTGCCTGACTCTGTATTTATTCTCTATTCCCTTACTCATTAAATATCCCTGTTTCACTAATTTCTTTGAATCAGCAATTGCAGTTCAAATAAATATCACAATGTCTTGGCAATACCTTTTCGAACAAATTAGGCCTGCTAACTAAATAGGCAGTGTAGTGTAGTAAGTAATGAATGGAACTTCATTGACCACTGAAGCATTTTGTGGGAACGACATAACAATGCTACTTCAACACAATATGTCTAAATACCCACAATAATTTTATCATTTACATTGTTTCCCGCAAAATACATAACGATTGTAAACATTTATCTCGTTGCAAAAGCACTTACCTGAAAACTGTGATTCGTACGCCTAATTAGGTATAACGAGACTTGCAATATCTTTACAATTAGAGCTCGTGTGTTAATTGCTGAAATTCTGGAACGTGGGAGCGGATCCCGAGCTGAATTGCACATATTACCATACAATGTAAAAGGCGAAATATGGAGCGAAAGTAGGGTTGCTACCGCTACAATTAATACAAGAAATTCAAATATATTGTAAATAATTAGACCAAGACAACAACAACAACATCAAAAAAGAAATTATCGGAAATCTATCGGACGTTTTTATTTTTAAATGTTTTATTGTTTGGTCTATTTTGGCTTCATTTCACCACTATTAGTCGGCAGAAAGTTTGGATACAACTTGGCTTAGCAAGACTGTTATAAAACAATCCTTCAATTGGAAGAAAGAAACAAACTGTTTTTTTACAAAGTGTTTTTAAAATCGTTTCTCATGACTTTTATCATTTTGATGTATTTCATAATTCCAAAAATAATAACAGTTGTCGTTGCGAGCAAAGAATTGTAAATAATTAAAAAAGTTATTGGTAACCGCAAACAAAAGGAACCTGATCCTTTTCTAAGACAGTTTGGTGAACTCCTTTGGTGGGTATTTAATATTCCAGCATTTAGCAATAGAGATCAGGGCGATACGACGTGACTGCACAAGAACCAGACTCGGTTGTTCTAATGGCTACAGATACAGTTACATTGAAACCTTACACAGGATTGCTAACACGCAAATGAGATTCGGTTGCGTATCGAAGCCGGACGAAAGACTGATATTAATGTTGCAATGCACTAACTGGACATTGATCACTGTATCTGCAAAATTGACTATGTCTAACCTATCAGCAGAAGCTTGTAAATGAACGCTTAGCGTGAGCACATAAACCTAATGAGGCATTGTTAGCGAAGAGCGGAATTATTAATCATTATAATCTTTTCTCTTTTGCTGAACAGTGTTTCTGATTGTTAGATAGCCTATCT
The DNA here is from genome assembly GCA_950022985.1 of Udea ferrugalis. Taxonomy (NCBI): domain Eukaryota; kingdom Metazoa; phylum Arthropoda; class Insecta; order Lepidoptera; family Crambidae; genus Udea; species Udea ferrugalis. The sequence continues at coordinate 7,015,323 of OX465521.1, forward strand.
GTATTTTTTAATTTCTATTTTTGTGGGGTTTATTTACAATGCCAAAAAATTTTGTTTCTTGGCTATATTTTTTTGCTTAGCCTTTTTTATCAATCATCTCTATGTAGGTATAACAAGTTATTAGTAGTTTAGATAGAAGGTAAAGTGTTCTACAGAGATCTGGAGAATATCGAGGAATTGAGGAACAGCCTGAAGAATTTCATTTCTACTTTTGAGCACTTTTTGTACTTCTTATATAAAATATACAAGATTTAATAAATCTATCGGCTATCTAAAGATAGAAGGTAAAAGAACATTAAATATTTTCGTTTAACTTTTTCAGTCCGTAATAATTAAGTTTTAAAACTTAATAAAATAATAAATGTCCAAAGTTTACAACTTAAGAGGCGATCAAACACGTTATAAATTGGTTTTATATATTATCCTAATTACGTCTCATTTTTCAATTAGCGTTTTATTAATGGTAATCGACAAAATGATATATGCTTTCGCTCGCGATCGAGGGAACCATAAATTTTAATAACATTTTGATTAAAACTCGTTGTGAAACGGCGACCTTTTTGATACACAATGCATCAGCGTTGATGTTGCAATGTCCATGTTTTATGCATCCCTTCGGAGATCGCAGCGTGAACTTTAGCAGATTCGCGACATGATCGAATACTGGTCAATAAGGTTACGAAAGCTTAATTTTCCGATCATTCAACATTGCTGCATCATAAAATTTAAAATATTTTTCTGTAGAACACTTATTGTCATAAAGTGTCTTCTTCTTGCATACATTTGCAATTTTTATTAAGCATTTATAACATTTAGTTTTGAACGCATATTTGTTTATAGAAACTATAGAATATGCACGCGCATACAACATAAAAAGCCTACGTACTACCAACCCACCAATAACACATAATTTCAGTCGGGGTGGTCACCCATCCCATTCGCGACCCGAGTGTAGCTTGATAATAGCAGTTGTTGATTCACTGAAACAACTGAGCCAAAGGCAACTCCATAATACCCATGGGTTTCTGAACACCATGTAAAATACAATGTAGCCATTCTAGGGTGAGAGGACACACAAGCAAATGTGACATGGTTTTTATCATCATTATCACACTAATCAAAACACCTTCCAAAATCATTGCAAATTTTAGATAGTTTTATCAATCGTGCTTCCAGAAGTTGGTATTGTTCTAACCACCTATTAAACGCTATTAACAGTAATACCATAACTTAATTAAGACTTAGAGCAATGCCCTTGTCTAGGATCACCGTGACGGATCGTATCACGTCGCGAACCGCAAGTCACGCGCCAGCTTCACACTCCAATGTCATTGTTGCTCGGTTAGCGGTAATTGTTTAAACACTCTATCACGGTAATTGTGAGCTTTGTTAAAAGCTTGGTTAAATCAAAGCATTTTTATCATAAAATTCCTTCTTTAATTAACAAAATCTCGAACTAAAAACACTATCAGATGTTATTAAGTCGCCATGAAAGGCCTAACTCGACTTCAGCTGCGATCGACTACCCAATGTGCCTTCCGAAGCACAAAGATGAGATCTATCCTTCAGGTTGACGTCGGTGACGTTGACGACGGATTTGGTGTAATGGTTAAGAAATTGGCTACTTCAGAAGAGGTCACGAGTTTGATACCCGTTCTGTTTGTATTGATCTGGATGTTACCTATCATTTATCTTATCATGTATGTAAGAATAAAAAAAGTATTGAAGTGTATTTATCTATTGTCTGGTATAACATAGTATAAGCTCTACTTAGTGGAATAAAATCTAGCGTCCAGTGGTGATTTACAGAAAAAACTTCAAGTTCGAAACACATATCCGCTCTAGTTTTTTTGGTAGAAAAATTAACTAAATTAGATAATCAAGTGCTTTTAAATTCAATACAAGATGATAAAAATATCCGAAGAAGATATTTTCATTGATCGTTATCTGGAAGCAATATACCATTTTATTTTATTGAAATTGTGCAATAAAATCAATTAATGCCAAAGATCAGACTTTCGCCGTCACACCTATAAGCTAAAATACTCTCAATGAGCCGATATGCCATATTCGAAACAGAAATGTCTCGGTAGTAATTACATACGAATGTATGCCTTTTTCGTCTGCCGAATCAGACGATTCTCGAAAATTTACGATTGCCAGTGCCGAAATAAATGAGGATAAACGGTGGCTGTCGTTGGGGGATTCGTTAAGAGGCTGACAGGGCCTGAATAAAATGTGCTTAACTTGAGATTTTTAACTTCAAAAATGTATAACAAGTCATATAAGGAAAACTTGTGATAATCCTTTTGACGCGTCATTTTCATTTTGATTATTAGATAAAATAAATTCGAAAGCTGATCTCAACTTCGCTTCCTCTGTCGATTACCCTAATTTTATGTCCTAAAATGTACTCGTAAATGAGTTTAGGAAACTCACAGTTCAAGTCTGTTGTGGCCAGATAAAGATGCAATGTGAAGATATGCCAGAGCAATTGAATATTTTTTCCTAATGAATTGTGTATGAAGCTGACTAGTATTTTTTCCCAAACACAATATCATCGCGGCGGGAAGTTTTTTTAAGGTTGGGAAAACTTCTGACAATTGTCAGCACCTTAAAAGCGGCCGGTCTGGTTTCGCAAGGCGACCTTCAGAACGATGCGCATACGGACAGAATTGAGCGAAGAAGTATGCGCTTGTAGTGACCGACGACCGGAGGAAGTGCCGTGTCGTCCGATGCAGCTGTGCGCCATGCTTAGCTCGGGGGCACAGCGAGTGCAGTTTCACTTTTCATTCAAATCTTTTGACAAGTCCTATCCTTATTTAGAAAACAAAAACCAAAATTTGACCAGTTTAGGCTGATTCAGATCTATAATTGGTAATCAGCAATCTGCACTAGCAAACGTAGGGTGGTATGCTAAGAAAATCTTTAATGTAGCGATAGATAACGACATATTTTAAGTTTTTGATTTATTTAACAAAAATAGTAGTACACGCTACACGACCAACGAATCAAAAAGTTTACCAGTAAAAATCCTTGACATTTATGTTACTACGAGCTTTTGCTAAAAACGCAAATCTTTTTATAATATGCAAATCCCTATAAGCATGCATTCTTTACTTTGAAGATCACTGGGAACATTCCTGTTAAATAAATCACTTTTCTTTAAATGTGCGCAGAGATTAAGCCACAAAGCCGATTTGTCATCAAAATTTGTCAACAAAGCCGATTTGTCATCAAAATTAGTTAGCATGATGCAAAAGTGCAATAAATAAGTCAGATGTAGATAATAAATCCTAAAAGACATTAAAGATAAAATCGAGACGATTATAGTAATTTAGCCTACGCGCTCGGTGTGCCAAGGGCCTGGGCTTGCGCAATAGTTTAGTAGAGCACTGAGTGCAACTGCGAGCGCTACTTTCTTGCGCCCGCGCCGCTGGGACTCGTCCACACTGGAAACTCTGGTTTTACTGCGGAACTGTATGCACCGACGCGACCAAAACCATTAGACACTCAACACAATCAAATGCTTTCTTACCATTGTGTCTCAGAATTTTGGTTGTTCTTCGTGCTGCGATTATTCGTTATGCAAACTGTGTTTATGTTTTAATCATGTCATTTGTCGAGCATGGTCGTAATTCGTTCGCACACTTCACTGACCCTAGCTTTATGGCGTCCATTTGACTTCCTCGTTGATTGTACATGTATAGGTTAGATAAAATGAGTTGCAAAGATTGCAGTGAAGAATTTTCGCGATCCAGTGTTACATTCTAAGATACAGTGTTAGGCTACCACAGCCTGAAGATTGTGCTTTTGTTGAATATGTGTTTAAGTTTTCGAATGCCAAACACTAAACTGTCTTAACTATTTTCTTATGTAGTGACCTGTAAAATTAGTTTGTTGTTCATTTGTTTGTTATTAAAATAACATATTACGTATGTATTGCTAGTCACTTCATTAATTTATTAACATAGCCATTTTACTGATCGTGAGTTTTGAAGAAAACCCATTTCATAGTTCTTTTCTCTTTCCTCGGAAGTTTTTCATCTGGTTTACCATCTAAACCTCTCACCACAATGGTTCAGTCAGCGCCAATAGTGCCAGATCTCAACTAAAGCAAAGTTATTGTATCATAGTTCAAAAGTGTATAGGCACTATTCTGTCGTTGACCGTACTATCGAATTCCCAAAAACCCTCCAACCCAAACGATACTTAAAATTGTTATGCCTTTTGAAGCCAACCAGTACTGCTAATAGGAACTTAGCAATAGCAGTAGTTTAATATTACCACTACTATGTAATTAAAGGTAAGGTCGTCGAAGGTACTAATCCAACACAGTTCCGACTAAAATCGAGACCTTTCAAATTCGTATTTCTGTATGACATTTTCTAATAGGTTGCACGATTTGGCATTTTGTCAGTTCAATGGCGAATAATACGTGACCGAGTCAAAACGATGCAGTGATAATATACAAAGCACCCATGACAATTAAAACAATTTAGGCAACTTCAGGTAAAGTAACCATGTACATTATGGAAACCATAAACAATGAAGGTATACCAGATATTTAGACTTAAAGTATCTCCTGGTGAATGGATGCAGTGACTCTTTGCATCAAAAACGTTCAAAAGTTATATTAAAACGTGGCTTATGCTTTGTCCTTACGGATACGAGTGGCGCTATTAAAACCTACTATGGATGCAGATTTATGTTGTCTATTTGAGGTACGCCCTTTGCCGAGGCTTGAAGGCACCCTTAGGGACGTTACTTAAATATAAGGGGTTGATAGCCTTCCGCTCACCTCATTGTCCGGTAAAGCTGTTGAAGCCTAATGTTTGGCTAAAAGCTAAATAATAGATTTAAGAAAAAAAATGTACTACTTGATCCAATAAGATCCGTATATAGTTACAAATACCAGAGCGAAGTATCGTAATTCCAATCACAATCAACAAGAGTTTTTGCACAGTGAAAACAGTTCTAGGTGCATCTTCTGTAAAGAGCTTTAACGGAACCTTGAATGGAAATTGAAAAAAAATGTCAATGCATTACATCAGGTTAAAGGCGGTCATGTGTGGCAGTGTCAGATGTCGGGCCGGTTTTGTGGTGTCGGATGACACATTGCACTGGGTCCCGAAGTATAAAAACTACCACCTTACTGGGAGTTCAGCACACGTGGTCAGCCATTCAGTACAAGACAACATGTATTCCAAAGTAAGGCTTTAAAATTTTATGGAATAAAAGTAAAGGAAATTTACTGAATTTTGCATCAGGTTGCATCTTAAGGATTAAAAAAAAATTAAGAAGAGTCTTCTCCTTAGTACTAGTTGCTAAAACACTCGACGAGCGCCCACGATGCACGTTATAGTAATTAGATGTTTGCAAAGAAAATATTAATCTTTGTCCGATAGCACCGTGTTTGATTCGTTGATACAAAAATCTATGACGACTGTTGCAAGCTCAAAAAAATAACAGTGAAAAGCTATATCAGCTTGTTTCCTATGGCCAATTCTAATTCGGAACTAAAAATAAGAAGTGGTAGAGGTGAATAAGGCCAAAACAGTTCTCAAATAATATCATCGGTCTTTTTACAGGTTCTGATTTTGAGCATCGTGGCAGCAGTCCACGCGGGTTACGTAGACGAAAATAGAGATAGAAGCCATGCTGTGTCCTCCCAGAGCATAATCCGCAACGACCAGCCGATCCACCAAGTGACCGCCCACTTCACGCCAGTCGTCCAGCACCGTGTCTTGGAACACGCACCAGCTACGCTACTCCATCACACTTCATATCTGGAACATGCTCCTGTTGTCCACGGGCCTTTGGTTCATTCAGCGCCGCTCGTGCATCACGTGACCCCTGTGGTCCAACACGGTCCGTTGGTGCAGCATGGCCCGTTGGTACAACATGTAGCTCAAGCGCATGGGCCGTTGGTACAACATGTCACTCCTGTCCACGCCCCGTTGGTGCAGCACGTGGCCCCCGCTGTCCATGGCCCATTGGTGCAACATGTTTCTCCTGTCGCCGTCAATGTTGGCCGCTCGGAGCAAATTGAAGAACACGTGAGTTTTTAACATTATTTAACTGAACATAAACCGCATACACTATTGTCTAAATTAGAAACTTTAAAGGTTTCAGAGTAATTTTGGTAATATTCTTCTACATGTCTGTATAGACAATACAATAAACTACAAGAAAATTAGATCAATTAACACAGTAACTTGACATCATAGGGCCGTTACCAAATAAAGTCTTTATGATGTAAACGAACCTTCTAATTCCGTATTAAGTAATAACTAACCTACAAAATTATAAAATTTGCTCTAAAAATTACGAAACATCAGAATAGTTTACTGCACATTCTCATACACAAATTAAACATCTCAAGAACTAAACTATTTTGGACAACTTATGGGTGCGGTCGCACGCACACAAATCTACAAACACAAAGAAAGTGAAAGGTGAATTGTACTATTATGATTTAAAATGTGATCAGTTAATAAAACCCAATTAAATGTTCATTGTGCAAGCTCCTTGTCGTGGAGTGTGTTTCATAACATCCAGCAATCTATCACGCTTTGATTCAGATTAGGGGCTATTTATCATAAGAAGTGCATCATCAATAGCGATATGATCGTTTACCTGCGACTCTCAGCCCTCTAGGCCCTTATTCAGAAATCGCCCGAACATCATACTGCCCCAACGAGTGATGTAATACAATTGATCTTAGTGATCTAACGTTTAGGTAACGCAATACTCTTTCAAATCTTCTTGACTTCAGTGTTTTTGATCATCATTACTCCATTAATCAATACTTAATCAAAATCCTTAAGTATGTAGGAGCATTTGTACCTTGTAAATTACTTATTACAACAACTTAATGTTAGAGGTTTATTACTAGATCAGTCCATTTTTAAATTTTCAATAACCCTTGCCAATTTTTCAAATCCTAATTTTTCCTATCTTATGTAAGTGGATCCTAAGACCCATTTTGTTTGTTTTGTATTTAATTATAAAACCTGTCGACTGGTTCAAGTATAACACCTTTAAAGTTCTCCGTTCAGGTTATACTGTTTAGTTTTTGTGATCTAAATTACATTGTTCTCGACGCCTCATCAACTCGTAAGTGCTCTTGTTTGGTAGGTAGTAGTTTGCCAACTTCAATAATCGGATATCCGTGCTTTTAGGAAGATAAATCGACGTCAATTTGAATTGAATTATTGGCATTGATGTTCATTAAATTGACATTGGAAATAAGTGTACCACAAATGTGACTGAATGACGAATTTAACCATGGATTCAAAGCATCTTATTATTTGTGCTTAGTTCTACCTGCCTTCGCTTGGCTATATCAATTCCTTAAAACAAAAATAATTCTGACACTGTTAAGAACAGGCTGAACAGCGTCAGAATTATTTTTGTTACCATATTAATCTATGAAAATATATGTATATCGCAATTTTTTAGACGAATTATCACTGCATGACTGATCGTTAAAAACGTTTCCTGAATTGGATTCACGAATAACCTGAGTACTAAATGTGTTTGGTATTTCACAGGCTCCTCCTAAATACGAGTTCTCGTACTCTGTCGAAGACCCCGTGACCGGAGACCACAAGTCCCAGCACGAGACCCGCGACGGTGATGTGGTTAAAGGGGAATATTCCCTGCTCCAGCCCGACGGCTCCATCCGTAGGGTCGAGTATACGGCGGACCAGCATTCAGGGTAAGTGAAGCATTTTGTTTCATAGTTATGTGCAAACAGGGTCAAAATGTTGTAAGTACTTTGTTATAAATTTGACAGCATCTTCATCATTTCTATGACAACTCCAACAAAGTTACGTAGTTCAAGAATTTATTGTCATGATATAATTGGAAATATTTGGCCAAAAATTATTAACATCGTGTTTACTTTCAAGTCCTTGTCATGTAATTTTTATTGGTTCTCTCACAATTAGTAACAAGACACTAAAATGTTTATTACGGTTATACGATTGTTAACTTAAAGATACCAAATCGAAAGTAATATTTAAATAAACCTTGTTATTACTTATGATCCATTAATCATTGTTTGATACGGTAGTAAGATTTAGCACGAACATTAATAAAAATTGCAGTAAAATTAAAAATCATGACTTCACACTTGATCTTGGACCCTTAATCAACACGAAAGTGGTCCATTTTCATTCATACAAACATTATTCATCTGTCTAGTCACGCAATAACAGTATCCATCGATGTTAAGGCCAACCCACGTGTGTTGCCAAAGATCTGGCGAGACTAATCGCTTTTGTGTACACAGACCGCTGCAATGTGCAGAACTTTTATCTCAGCTTAGAGTTTTGTTCCACTCGATAACTTAGATAACATCGCATTGTTAATATATCAGTATCATTAGGGTATACATCAGTAAGGTAACGGAGGAGGCATATCTCCTCTTCACGGCGTAACGTCTGTTATACAACAAGAAAATTGCATGTCAACAGTAATTGTATGAAGCAGGGGAAACGGTATAACGATACAAGTCCCAACAAGTGAAATAACTGTATTTATGCTTGTCAGTCTCTCAGCTTATAGCAACATTTATGAGAAAAAACGAATTACTTGTGAGATTATCCAGATTTATCGGTAACTAAAATCTTATTAATATTCATAAGGACGCATTTGCTAACTTCCTTCATTGATAATTTCATATTTACAAGTTAGGATAACCCACATTTGAAAATGTCGTAAACAAGTTTCACTTCACAGAATAGCTTTGAGTGTTTGTAGACTTATAGAGATTAGTTGTAATAAATGAAACCCAAAGTACTAAAGAGGGTTCTTTTCCTCCGTCTTTTGCGGAACTTTACGGATAGTTTCACGAAAGTAATTTTGTTTAAAGATTAATTAAAGGATTTCAGATTAAAGAAAATGTTTGCGATGCAAAGTTTGCATGGAGATAATGTTTCAAACGTGGCGGATCTCCTATACAAAAACTTGAATAATGGCCTAATATATATTTTTTTTCAATTATATTTTTGGGGCTACTTTTTGTTTTTAGCACGTTCTTTAATCTAGCAAGATTTAAAACAGCAGCCTGTGTATTTACCCACGTTCGTTAAAAGCGAGCGAAAATTTTGCATTTTTCTGAAACAGTTACTTAAATCCGATGTCAGAGGTAAGAATGAAGCCATAAATAACGCGTCCGCACTTAACCAGTTTTAACGCCTCGGTGCATAATCTGACTCACGCGTCGAATTTAACGTTTTTAAACTGTCTGCCCGGCGCATGTGTAATTGAGTAATAGCTCACGAGTGCGTTTATACTATGGCTGTTTGCTCTCTCTTATTAATACCCTAAAGCAAAGCCAACCCTCTTTTTAGGGCCCTATTAGGCTCGCTATTTATTTTCTGGGGGGTTGAACATTTTCTGTTCTGATTCTGATAAAATAAGGGCAAAGTTCTCATCAGAAAGAAAGTGGAGCGGTAAGTGGGAGAAATACTACCCTAGGTATCACCATCGTACTCCTTGGTAACTCAGCATAGCTTTGGTGGAATGCCATCCTAAAGACGAAGAACATTTGATTGAATAAGATCATTATATTTTTGAGGATGTGATGTTGATATGTACTAATTGGTAAAATTTGACTAGTGGCAAAGATATCCAATCCAGCTATGAAAGAAAAAATAATGGGCATCTTAAGTGTTCCGTTACCTCGACTATTACATCTTCCTTAATGGTGATATTTCATTGGTTCCAGTTTCAATGCGGTAGTGTCCAACTCTGCGCCGACGCACGCCGCCCCTGCCCCAGAGTCGCACGCGCAGCAAGCATCACCGTACTCTGCCCACCACTGAGTCTTAAATGTTTACATTGTTCCCGTACGACCATCGCGTTTTAGTGCATCATAAGTCATTATATTGTTATTATTTAAAGTAATCGTTTGTTTTTATTCATCCTACTATTGATTTTTAGAATATATCTAAGTATACAAGGATTTCACAGATATTGAATTACTAATTGCAATTTAAATATGTTTAAAAGCGGAACTCCGTTTTACAATATAACAAAAATCTTTGAAAACTGAAAAAAAAATCTGTAAATGTGTGTATCTGCTACATGGGTAAGTACCCATAACGAGTGCACTGTTAAATAAGGCACTCCAACACAATACTTTGTCAAGTGCGTACAAAAAGAGCAATAAACTTTCAGGAACCGCCGCATTTTGCGCGATTATTCTTCCGAGATTATCTAAGGTTGTCAATACCACTAGATAATGTTTGTTTGACGTTTTCGGTTTTGTTAACCGTATATGTGGATATTTTCTATCGACACAGTCCTCATCAATAAATGCACTGCACATTTATTGTTACAAGTTATTGTTAGTGGCACTGTAAACCATTTACTATGGCCACTATAGTGTAACTGATCGTGCATTCTACAGTTATTTTTCAATAAGTTAAAAAACCCTGTCTGATGCCAAGACGACCAAATATCTTTCTCTGGTTTTCAGATCTTGAGTTAAAAAACGTTCGGTGAATTTTCATGAAGATGAACCATTAGTTATTCGCTAATAATTAGATCTTATAATTGCTGTTTTTGTCCTTGACCTTATGTGAACGTGGGATATTTTCTGTAATATGGCTCTGAACTCTTGAACATCTCTTAAAAGTAAGTAGTCCCAGTATATGCACGAGTAACCTCTACTGAGATATGCGGGTGTGGTGGACATCATGTTGGTTATTTGCCTACTGTATACCAATTCCTTCTACATGCTTCTTCTCCATTTTTCTCCATTGACAGCTAAAATTGGTGATCGATTATCATCAAACGCTCCCCATACTTGTCTCACATCGTAGTTACATGAACAAAAATAAAAATATCGTCTGCAACCCTGTTCACCCGCTATGGTACATGCAAGCCCGACGTGTGAAGTTGGGTAACCGCTAATTGTTGCTCATAACTGCGAAAAAACAGCGAATATAAACCGGCCCTTGTTCGTAACATCGCGATGAAGTTGATGAAAATCTGTTCATTGCCTACTTACCTAATTAAACAGTTATGCGATTTAACTTTTATAGACAATTTAACGGTAGGTATAGTAAGTTAATTAAGGTTGAAGTATGACTTTATTATCAAACATTATTTCATTGAGGTGATATGAAGAGGATTTTATGCTACGTGATCTAAACACAATTGAAACAATAAGTAGAGGGTATTAAATGACCCACTATATTCCAACGGCCCAACGGGTCAGTTTGTGGGCACTCAATTGGGCAGGATGCATAGAACTGCAGATCTGCAGGGTTACACTGTAACAGACAGCTGTTGGGTCAAAAGCTTCTGAAATCGGGATCAACACAAATACACCGTTGAACTCCTACGTCCGAAATGGAAATACTAAGTAAGACTTTTTACAATGAAGCCAACGTTTTGTCGTGGCGTAGGCAACTGGGAGCAAAGTACGCAACATTATCTTTATTTTACCAACGAAGATTTTCTACCCTAACCAGATTGGCAAGGCATGAATTTTCATAGGAGCCAGTATGAAATAGACCTCTTACGCAAGAGTAACATAATGTCAAATGCCTTTAATTTTATGCGTGAACAAGCAACTCCAACGAGAACTATTTCGAGAATATTTCGCTTTATGAAACTGTCTTACGTCAAAACGTTTATCTCATGACGGAAGATTTGCTGTGATAACTTAAGGTTACCTATAATCATAACACGGCGAATCTGTGTCACGAATATCTGAAACGGTGATAGCTGTCGGTACGAGTGTGTCTTGATACCATCGAGCTGGTGAAAACCTACAAACATAGATATAAAACAAATACAAAAACCAGCTCCTCATTTGTCAATTTAATGATTCTTCGAGTTTTTTCAAAAATCCAAGGATGTATAGTTGTAACTAAGTTTTTATTGGCTGCCAAATAATACAAAATTTTAAACATGAAGAAATGAAACTGTGATCTGAGAATCAAATCATCGTCCAATAAAGTCAAGTTTGGCCATTAAGACTTAACGATATCTGGCGGCCCCTAGAATCTTATCCCAGAGCCTTTTGAAAAAAAGGGAAAGAAAAACCCATAAAACGTATACCTACGTTGGACTTTCACCAATTCTCGAACATTGTTCACGGACTTGCAGTTTTCCAAATGAAGGAAATACACGATAATTTTTCTGTTCCGCGTGAAGAAGAAAAGCGATGAAATAGGAGTTCAAATACTGTAGTTATTTAAATTACAGTAGAAAATATAATCGACGCAAACAATAGGAGTGTATTCATTAATAATATTGCTTTTATGTTAATACCTAGATGCATTAATTATGAATAAAATCAGATACTTACACGGCAACTAATACAACTATTATCAAGGAAATTCATTTCATTTAGTGTCATTTTCATCGGCAAATTTTATAATTTATTTTACAGGCTTCGTTTATTGTATGTTTGGCTTCGTAGACGGTGATGTGGTGCCTAGTGAGAATCATTGGTCCAGCGTTGGTTTTGTTTGTTTTAAGAGTATCCATTAGTTTCTTGGCGGGCAGCGTTGCTTCACAATTATCACAAACAAACAACAGGAATCGAACCCTCGGCACTGGACCACTTCACCCATTACCACCATTATTATTATTATTATTAGGAGCCTGTCATTTCCCACTGCAGGGCAAAGGCCTCCCCATCCCGTTTCCACTGCTGCCGATTCTGTGCTTGTTCCCGCCAATTGCGCAAAAATGAGTCCAGCTCGTCTCGCCATCGCATCTTCGGCCTGCCACGAGGACGCCTTACGTCTTGAGGCACCCAGTCTGTGACCCTCTTTGCCCAGAGTTCTCGCGGCATGCGACAAACGTGGCCAGCCCAGTTCCACTTCAGCAGACCACATCCGTAATAGCGAACTGCGTTCCAGAACCGGCATTACCGACGTAACCCAAAAAATTGCTCATTACCACCAACAGAACAATAAATGCCAGGCCAGTTCGACTTGACCAATACACAGTTTACGTAGTAGTTAGGCCTTATGGTGGGAGACCGTTTTTGAGAACAAAAATATATTAAGGCCCTACAGTCTCCAAGTTCTTATACAGCCCTACAGTCTCAAGGAAGTTTTAAGGCTATAGGACTCAAAACTTTCGAACAAAGCGTGTACCTATTTTAAAATTTCAACTAACTACTTGTTCACATGAGTGTGCCGTAACATTACTTACGCTAAACGTATAAACTTACTGTGCTCTATAGTAGGAAATGGTTACTGTGACACACTTATTCAGACAAGCGCTGAGAAGGTCAGCTTACTCCTCATTTGTTTTGCGCAAATCCAAATTTAATCCCAAAGTTTCAGTGATTTGTAACTTATGGTTTTTTTTTGTTGTTCCTGATTATAAATCGTTTATTTATTTATTAGTTCGTAGACAAAAGGTCAATTAGAATAGACAAACAATAAGGAGATAAAAAGTTAATACAAAGCTGCGTTGTGGCATCATTAAAAATGGGAAGATTTTTCTTAAGGAATTAGGTGTCCCGACAGCATTGTTCTCCTAACTGCTATGATGATGACGAAGTACTAAACCTAACCAGACTTTGTTTTAAAAATATATTAAGTTAAATTTGGTCGAGATTCGTATGATTGGATTTGGGCCTGATACCTTGACTAATTTATTTTTTCTAGTAAGTACCTACCTACTTCTATATTTTGCGATGCAACTGTTGTGAGATTTGGTGTATTCACGACCATATCCCTTATGGGTTAGTGAGAGACACACTGATCGTTGCCGTGATGGTGAATGAAACACTCAGAAGCCCACATTTAGCGGAGGGAATTCGAACCCAACGTGGTAAGGGGCAAGCCTACCGCCGTCACCCAGTTTGCTTGGGTTTTATATCGGTGTTTTCCATCACCAGAGAGTTAGCCGCAAATTGTACAATGAACACAAAGTATTAAACAGTTTTTTGGATTGGGACGCTTAACAATTATATCTGTTAAGATAAATAAAATTAACTGAACCCCGCTCTATAAGCCTGTCTGTACTAATAGTAACTGAATCATTTACAACCATCTTGTGCTTATATTGGTCAAACTCAAAATTATCATTAGAGGAGAACAGTGGGTTGACGAAATCTCATTATTGTCTTTAATGATTCAAGTGGCAAGGTCATGTCGCAATTATTTTGTCTTTACGTTTGTGGACTGCAACGCTCTAGTTCTTCACGCATGCGTAATGCTCACTAGCAGTTGAGAAGTGATAAATATACATATTCTGTTAATTAATTCGTCAAGATTAACGACAGCTGCATTTAAAATGCAGTTATGAAAGGCATTTAGCAAATGAAGCTACTTTGAGGCATGTTTTTTGAAGTGGGTCACTATAATTTATTTCTGTTGTGCATTTCGTCTGTTGTGGGTGTTTCATATAGTTATGGGTACATAAGGGTCCAACTTCGAAGACTTTAAGGTCACACACAATTGCTATGCTTATTGATAAGAAACCTAAGGGGTTCGTTCTATTCGCTTACGATGCGCTGAATGGTTCTTGAAAGAACAAAAGCAACGTGTGTTGCATCAAAAAGTTCAAAGTTGGTTAATTATTTTAGTGTGAAAATAACTAACTTAGAACTTTTTGATACTTTTAGTTTGTATATAAATACAATCTTCCCCCTAATTACAATTAATCTGGACTTCTAGGAACCAGTCAAGCTTTTTTGCTGACCGGTAGGATAATAATCAGATTGATACAAAATCTAGGTCAAATATATTCCAACGCCAAGAGATTTCTTTGAAAAAGTTTGAATACTACAACACCTACTGGGCTAATTCAATTATATCTAAAATGCGGAGAAAGTGCAGTCACTGCGCAATCTAAACAGATACTGCCCTGCGCCATAAATTATGCGCTTTAAGTATAATCAATTTAGTACCATGAATCATTTTACGTCAATGCTATTATGCAAAGGATCTAGCCATGATATAAGACTAAAAACATCTGGTACAAGATTTTTGACGTTAATGGAACAGTGTTACTGTATTACTTGTTTACATATTGATGGGGCATAAGAACGCATTTATAGAAGACAAACTCTTGTTACTTCTTATTACCTAAATAATTAATCAGCTTTAAAAAAGCTTCATTCTTCTAGAACTGGCTACCACTCCAATTATTTTTCCCATCCCTATAGCAAATGGCTCTGGACCTTAGTCAGTGAAGAAGGGGTAGCCCTTTGTCTAGCAGTGGGATAACGCAGGCTTATTACGAGTATATCTGGTAATAGCAAATTATGATAATCGATTAACCTCGAAACTTTTTTATACATATTCCATCCTACGTATTATATATTACTAGCGCCCCACCCCGGTTTCCCACAGATGCAATAGAGTGTTATTTATTATACATATGAAACTACCTCTTCAACTACTCTATCTATTCGAAAAATACGTCAAAATCCGTTGCGCAGTTTTACAATTTAAGCAAAGGTACAGAGAAAGCGATTTTGTTTTAACCATGAAGTAATTATATTTGTCGAAGTACTTTTAACTAAGAAAAATAGAGGCCAGCTTTGCCTATTTTTTCAAAATGTCTATTTAAGTTGTTTAGCTGACAAAAAGTTAAAGTTAAGAACTATTTGTAAAATGTGCTACATAAAAATATAGATGTAATTTGCGGTAAAAATAGGTCACCCTTAAGTTGAGCACAATCACGTAGTAAGTTACTACCAACTTTAATTTGAGGGCGTAAAAGACCTTAACAAAATATTACAGAGACCGGCTTTTCCTCTTTTATAAATATTAATATGTGCATCTGCAAAGAGCCAAATAATATTTCGAAACATCAAACCTTGGAGATTGAAAATTAACGCAAAAGTGGTTTAATTAATTTTATATCTTCATTTCAGTCGATTGCGAATTTAAACATTTTGGTTCGCAATAGAACGCAGTCAATCTTCTCGACTATTAGCGTTGTTTGTATTACGACTATTAATTATTACGTTCTTAAATTCCTAAACATTAATCAAGTATGTGGGTTAGACGTAACTGAACTGTTTCTGAATGACTAAGCTTGCAACGCACGATCTAATTTCTTGTTTTTGTTGTCTAAACAATTTCAAATTACGCCAAAATCACATAGTTGATATGATACAGCAATTGGCCTGACCACTGCTTTCAAAAGAATAGTAATATTTGATTGGAAATGCAATGTCTAATTGACCTTAACCTAATTCCAATAATTCCGAACCGTTTTCCTGAAAGAGATCGCTAAAAGCGCCTAAATTATGTGCCCTAAATCTCTATAAACATTGTTGTGTACTTAATTGTTTACCTTGTGCAATAATATTATATTTATCTTTTCCTAATCCGTTGACATAATATGACTGTGATAGCCCTCACAATGATTTACTAGATTGCTGTTACGTTTCTAAGTTTCTTATAGAAAATATCCTTACATAAGTGAATTTCAAAAACATCTTGCCTTGAAAGTACATAAAAACCGGGTTTGAATTTTGAATTCTCAAACATCATCAAAATGAAGGAACCTTCACATTAAACCACCACAGGGTTAATCTTGCTGGAAGTTAAGACTTAATTGAGAATCGAAGGACGTATTTGTTTACAAAAGGATTTTATCAGTTTACTGAAATTTCCAAAACACACATTTTCATCAAATTTAAGTAAGTAGAGGTACATCGTCAAAATATGACCCTTGATAATTAACTGATTGAATAATAATGTTTACGAAAGAATCATGGGGCTTGCTTGGCGCAGAAACCAAGAAGTGTACAAAATGGTAAAAAATCCAAAAGACAACTTTCTCTGCTCTGTTTCATTTGTCTAAACATGATTTTCTCACCTTGAACCAGGCAGAACACAACATAATTTTACGTAATTGCTATATCATTATCAAACTACCGTATTCTTGCGTAGACGGCGCGTACGCGACGCATCTCGCCCCTTAACTAATATAAAAGTCGACGGCTCCGTTCTTCGGCAACAGTTGTGTGTGGTCGGTGAGACGAAGCAAACCTTATTCAAACACAAAATGATCGCCAAAGTAAGTGCATTTTGCAGCTTGTATTCCCGTTGCAAATTAGTGAAAGGACCAAAACTGCAAGTGATCTGGATTTTAACGCAGAGATTTATTTCTCGCTCCGCTCTCAAATGCAGAAAATTAGATAATTCAAAAGTCATCATTTATCGCAATCTCCTGAAAATATCGCGATAGTTTCTGTTATACAATTGTAAACATTGTTGAACCTGCGTGTTTGTTGTCGTGCTTGCGCGCACGCAACTTGCATCGTGGGCATCGGCCACATTTTTGTTCCGCCTAATGATTCTAATTACGTCTTAACTTAAATGTTGTCAATGCATTTTATCGTATCTCCTCATAAAGTATGCCTCAGTTAGCTAGTTACCACTAAACATCAGACACTACATGTGTCCAAAGTTATTTTTCACAATGTTTGACCCTTTAAAGCTTGAAAATATTTGAAGCTTAAAATATTTTACCTCATCTTATATCTTTAAAATGCAAACTTTCAATCAATTTTACCATCCTTTCTTTCCCTTGATGGTGCTTGTGATGGTACCTGTGGCATTACCAGTCCATCATCATCATTAATAGCCATATGGAGTCCACTGCTGAACATAGGGCTCTCCCATACATTTCCAGAGTGCGCGGTTCTAGGCGGCTTGCATCCACCGAAACCCTCTTATTTTTATAAGGTCATCCATCCACCCACGCTGCCATTGGCTTTCAATGTACTCCATTCGAGAACTTTTCGATCCAAACGGTTTACCAACTATAAAATTGTATGGTTGTGTATGGTCTCATTCATGATGACCAACGCGTTTATTGCACGGTTGTCTATAGGAACAGGTGTTGATTATTATGGAGAATATCTTGATGGATAAGGTTTCATCATTAAAGGGAAAGATATCGGTGATTGCAGGCTGGCTTGTTTTTTTCTCTCTGGCAATCTATGGGGCAACCATGGAAGTCTTACAGGTCAGAACTAACCATGTATTGTTTTGTTTTCCTGCAGGCCGCAGTAGTCCTGTCCGTAGTTGCGTTGGCGTCGGCCGGCGTGCTACAGCTAGCGCACGGAGGGTACGCGGGCGAGGCGTACGGCCACGAGGCGGAGGCGTACGCGCCGGTCGCGCACTACGGCGGGCACGAGGACACACATGTCGACTATCATGTAAGTAGTCTGTGGTACAAGCTGGTCGAATGACCGATGGCAGGAATACAGGCGAGAAACACCCCAGGCCGCAGTGGTCCTGTCCGTAGTTGCTTTGGCGTCAGCCGGCGTGCTCCAGATAGTGCACTACGGCGGAAACGCGGACACATGTTGACGTTCATGTAAGTATTCTATGGTGCAGGCTCATCAAATTACCTATGGTAGGACTAAACAAGAGAAAAGTTGCATAAAATGGCAAACTGAAGCTCATCTTCTGTTTGCATAATGTGAGAAGAAATGTTCAGATGTAATTCAACAGTATAAACAAACAATAGTTCAAAATAGTTCAGAGTAACATTTGTTGTGTCTGAAGTTACTTTCCAATTCAAGTCCAATCTCTTCTGCTGAGAACATATTCTCTATCGACCTTAGTAAACAAACTCTACCTGGTATATCTACCAGACTGATATCAAAAAACTCTGAATATTATTTGTATCTGACAAAAGGGAATAAACAACACCTTTAAAATATATTGTAATGGCAAAAATGTAGAGAAAATGTACTCATAGTTAATGGAAAAAAGCCATCAATACTTTGATAGGAAAAAAAAAACACTAAAAAGCCTTCTCACCAAAACCAGCTTTTAATAAGCTAAATGACAAAAACAATACTATCTCAACAACAACAGTTATAACCCGTGTGTAATTAAAAGCAACGCCGACCATCCAAATGATATAAAAAACCGTTTGGATTATTATGAACGGCCTTCAAATAATGAACATTGTTAGATACGCAACGAGAGCATGCACCGGCGCCGTCGCGAAGCTCATTATTGCGCCATGCACACTGTCGCACAAAATTACTCTGTTCACACACTCAAAATTATAAAGAATTTGGTCAAGGATGAAATCAAACCACCCACCAAATCTCGCAATCCGCTAATTATTACTTACGTTAAACAAACAGGCCTAATATCGGTGAAGTGGAGCAGCGGAGTAGTTCGGCTTCCCTAGTTACGTGACGTAATACAATAGCAAGTAACTAATTGATAGCTTGCATAAACTCGCATGTTGTGCGATCCATCCAACACAATCGGTTCGGTTTCCGGGATAAGATACTTATCTATTAACGCACTCCTGCTTAACTGTTAACAATGTTGCGTCATAACTGCTCGCTATTGTTAAAGCCAAAAAAAACCCTATCAATAAAAATGCTTTTTATAATTATATTGACAAGTATCGAAGAAATAGTTGCATAAAATAAAGCTAATTTGATTTCTGCAACTGATTAGATTGTATTAGCTATTTGCAATAGGGAAATTAGCTTTTAATGTTGCGACTAAATTAACTTTTAGTTACTGTTCAACTAGCGAGTCGTAATTTTCTGAAACAAACAATAAATGTTATACGTAACACACGCGTAATTGTTGAATACTGTCGTCTACAATAAATTCTGATTACGTTCGCGTTAGAAATTTTAACAAGCTCCCATTGTAGGCCGCGAGGAATTATTATGTGGCGATAACAAGATTAGTTGAAGGGCCTATTGAATAACGCGCAAACGTTCCACTTGGAGAATTAAAGAGCCCTGGGTAATTTATGAGACTGTTGTCTTTATGATGTTGTCATAAATCCGCCGCAAGCGATTCGGAGCAATCCGCGGTGCTTATGTAATGGGCTAAGTATATCCCGATCGTGACTGTATGACGATAAAGCGTTCCCAGGACGTTGCGACACTGCAGGTAGGGTTGCCAGATGACCAGAGGATCCATCGTGAGTGGTCGCTAACGGAGTCGCTAACCTTTGCGTATTTTTTGGATGTCATTTTGTGCAATGCCTCTGGCGGATGGTTATGGAACTAATAAAAATATCGTTAGTAAAAACTCATGGTGCATCTTCAGCACCTAGGAACTTATTATAAATATTTGAACATTTTGAATTAATTATAAGTTTACCACGGGGTGCATCTCTGCGACAAGAGCTTGCCGGCTTAGTTACTTTTCAAACCAACGCACTTTAATTCAATCGTGGCTGAGGATAAATGCAATTACTGCACTGCTTTAGATTTTTCATGATGTTGTTTGTTGTCTTTCAATTTATTTCAAACATTACAATACTGAAAGAAAACTGTATGACACACTTTTCTCCAGATAACAAAACAATATTTTTTGGCACTCTAAGTGTCTCATAAAATTTGGCAACCGAATCCTCTTACTGCGCTAAGGCAGCCCTAGACAGCCCCGGGACATAATGACAGTCATGAAACCTGGCAAACGGACTGTTTGCAACCGCGTGCACTCACGACCGCTCTAATAGTAGATGTGTAGATACGACCCAAATGCAAGCCTTGCACAACGCTATTGACAGATTTAAATAATCCAAACTGGAGCGATTCGAAAGTACTGGAATGTGCATAACTCTGATTGATGGCATTGAAACTTTAGCATTACTCTCACATATTTTAAAAAACAAAAGTTAGTGAAGAAGCTGTTATTGAAACTTAATTGAAATCATACATTTTTTTCTGATAAATTATCATTTTCAGATTTATCAATTTTAGAAACACGAAGCACTTGTCAACTTCTTGTTTATTTTAAAGACTTTTTTGTTTACTATTACTATTTTAATATAAAACTTTTCTTTCTCTCTTTTTCCTTATTTCACAAAAAACAATCGCATCTTTAAGAAAGACAATATTATTATCCAAAATGAATGGACAGTGGTGAGTTGGCTATTAGATTGCCGCTATGAAAAACAAAACAATTAAAGGTCCTTGATTAGCAACGCATTTTTGTACTAAGATTACTATAGTTCTAAGATTCGATATTATCTTGTTTCAGGCACATCCCAAATATGACTACTCTTACTCGGTGTCAGACCCCCACACCGGAGACCACAAGACCCAACACGAGGCCAGAGACGGTGACGTTGTGAAGGGAGAGTACTCGCTGCTCCAGCCTGATGGCTCCTTCCGCAAGGTCACCTACACCGCTGATGATCACAATGGGTAAGTGGAAGAGAGGAAAATAGAATATAAAACAGAATAGACTTTATTGTGTATGAAATAAGGTGATGTTAAAAAGTAGGTCTTGGTGCTTAATAACTATGATAGAGCACTTATTTATTTTACAAGTGGATACACAAGTGTTAAAACGACTGCAAAATAGAGAAGAAAAAAACGCTGTCATATAAATAACTTATTAGAATTTTTAAGCTCACCAGAGCACCAGATAAATCTTCTTTCTTCCAATAACAACTCAGCTACTTAAAAATTGCTTTCAGCAATTCTACCTATCTTGACAAACTGGCCTGAAAAATAATAAATAGAATACTTGGTCCAACTTTGTGTAAGGAGGAACATTTGCCCTTTTATTATGTTGATTGAACACAGTGACTATTAATTATACAACGTGAAAGTGCGAAAAAGTTATTGCTGACAATAAAAATAAATTTCAAGCCAGTTAAGCAATAATGATTATGTTTTTTTACCTGATACCATAAATACAAGAATGTATTTATATTAGGACTAAGTAAGGAATACGTTTCCAGGCATGTGAACTACAATTTACAAAAGAAAACTGTTAATAAAACAAGTAAATTAAGATTGGGATTTGCATATACGTGCAAATGCTTAAACGAAACATGCAAATCTATGATAATTATTTCGCTTTATGTAACTTAGCCGTTAGCGTGTTTTTCACCACTGTTTAGTAATAGGCTCATTCAACATTGGACTTTTTGTTGTTATAAAACCTCTGTACCTAAGCTCGTAAAAAAGAAAATTCTTCTGAGGTCACATTAAAACTAGAGGAATCTAATAAGTTCGTCACGGTAAATATATCGCGTTATGAGACAGAGTTTGCCATATTGATACAGTTTAGAAAATTCAAACTTCTAACGGCCATTTATTGAAACAATTAATGGGAATAGTATTTTTATGACATAAAAATGGGATTATTTTATAATATTCCCAAATGTAGACACAGGTTGCTGTATTCTAAATCCGTCATATTTACAAAATTTTGGAAAACGTCGACCATTTCCGCTTACGAGCGCTCTTCATTCAACGTTTTTGTTAAAAAAATAAGCTAACTATTTCTTGTTTATTTTTTTTACAATGTCATAATTTTGGGTTACCTTCATGTTATTAATATTATTTTCATTACTTTTCCAGCTTCAACGCGGTGGTCCACAACACCGCGCCCGTGCACCACGAGTACCACTAAACCCCGGGCACTGCCTGGCCTCTCAACCATGTGATATTATTCCTTTAATTACCTATGTTATAGATAGTCTTTAGTCGACATCATTTTTATGTTATAAGACTGCGGCGAAAATAAACTGTTCGAAAAACTAAAGGGTATTTTAATTGATAAAGACGACGCTAAGTAAAGGAAG
Organism: Udea ferrugalis; assembly: GCA_950022985.1. Lineage (NCBI taxonomy): Eukaryota > Metazoa > Arthropoda > Insecta > Lepidoptera > Crambidae > Udea > Udea ferrugalis. The sequence goes on from OX465521.1 coordinate 7,037,871, forward strand.
AGCAATAATACGAAGCGTGTTTAGGCATATATGGCTATATGTGCCCGTATGGCCAAGTGGTGACCGCAATGAATAAAAAAACGTATCATAGAATAGAAAATAAAGTCTTGGGAGTGGGAGATGTTACAACAGGAATCAAAATGATTACTATTCGATGTAAGTAGTAACTAAAAGTGTCATAAACTTTAGTAAGTACTTTTGGGTAAACATTTATATTTTAACAATGCAAAAACGCTATCAAAATCGTTATGTTGTTCAATTGGAAATTCTCACAGTACTACTATACGTAGAAAATTCATTATAAGAGTATGAATATAAATGTTTTCAGCCCCAACACAATTTCAACCAATAAAGAAGACCAACCCCAGAGGCACTCAAGAAAATTTGCAAAAACAGCAGGCGTCGACGGCAACCAGCGGCCCTCGACTGTTTTCAAAATGAAAGCTTTCACATTTCTAATTTTACTAACTAAGCTCCTAATATAAGCTCATTTCTGTGACACCTATGCAAAACAACCACTGGGTTATAGAAAACTATTCACTCTATCACTTTTTGTATGAAAATTGCAAAATTTTTAAATTACAGTTAATATGTATTCTATTTTGCCACATTGTGGCCTTTATTGTATTTAAAATATCATATACTCGCTGTTGTAATTGACGCCATCATTTTATCAAATAGGTACAAACAGAGCAAATGGATTTTAAAAAGCGGTCAAGCATTTATACCTTATGATAAAAAGAACTCATAAAGGGCACGAGCTTTTAACCCTAATTCTTTCAAAGCCAACAGGCCAAAATAACACAAAATATTTGGACGTCATGTGCTCTACTTACTTTAATAAATGGTATCACACAAACCTTGCACAAATGATTACGTCAATAAATTTGACATCCTTTACTGGTGCTGGATCTAAACCTGCGATCTAACGACAGTTGTAAGCACTACTCTAAACTAATTCGGTTTAGGTATTTTATATGGTACTGGGCAGTCAGTTAATCACTATCACACCTGATAAGTGATTACGAGTGTTCGTTGGTACACGACTGTCCAGTAAGTGTTTTTCCGCGCTATGTGTCCCGCCCACTGCCACTTCAATGGGCAATCGATGCAACTGGGTGATTCGATGCAATCCTTCGAGCGATGTCGGTTGCCTAAGTTCTCCTGCGGATCTCATCATTTCTGATGTACCCGAGCAGGGAAATACCAAGCATCGCTCTCTCCATTGCTCCCTGGGTAAATTTGAGCCTTATTATGAGACCCATAGTGAACGTCTCACTCCCATATGTCATTACTGGTATTTCGGACGCGAATATATGCCGGAGCTTCCCGAGCTGGATTCAACGAGAGATCTTTTTCTCGAAGTTGGACTTACTTAACTGGCCTGCCTGTCCTAGGTAAACATAGTGGTCAACAACTTCGAGTGTAAGGTTCCCAACGTTAACTGAAGCGTGTGCAACATGGACATTGAACATGATTTTCGTCTTGTCCATGTTCCATCCTAAGACCCACTCTTTGATAAGTATTTCCGAGATCTTCGAGCATTATGTTCAGGTCTTCCAAGGTCTCAGCCATAAGAACTACATCATACATATACGTACATACAAGAATAGTAATAATACCACGAGCAACACTAGTAATAATAGAGCAAATTATAGTCCAGGCTAGGATTAAAAGTATCTTATGGATGGTGTTCAATAAGGAGTCCCATTAACGGATAGAGTGAACAGTGAAGGGTTTGTTGTAACAGTCAGCAGAATGAGGAGAAAATGTCAAATTAAAATTATCACTTCTAGTAGAATGCTGGAGTTTTAAACGTTGCTTGAGAAAAGGGTTTTTTTTTAAATGTGGTTTTCAAGATTGCCTCACTCCACCTGATGGGAAGCAGCCGTGAGGTCCAGATATGGGGTTGCCAAGTACAGTAATGAAGTAACTACTGACTGGTCTGGTCAATCTCATTTTGAAGGCCTGCATAAATGCCTTTTCACGCCCCACTTAAAAAATCCGGGATTATAGGAAGAAGGAAACACATGCTGGAAGAGCGTCCCAAGTCTGGATAGCATGACACAGGAACTATCGGCCTGCACCAAAAGATTGAAGGTAAGGCACACACGAGTGTGGAAGTTGTGTGTATGTGATCTGATGGTTGATCGAAAAAGACGGAATAGAGTAGTCAGAGAACATAGAGATCACGACGAAGGCGAATGGGCAGCCACTTTACTTTAGCATAGAATTCAGGAATTTAGTCAAATTAATTTCACGTAAACCAAAGATTACATTCAAATTAAATAATGTCCTAATAATTGTATTGGATTGATTTAAAGAATGTACTACACTTTTAACGTGCGTAGTTAGATGGGTTAAACAGGTTAACTTGTGTGTATGGCTTTGCTAGACTAGCTTGTAAGAAGGCAACATTACATAACATACCATACCCTCACCACCTTATGGGTTAGTCAGAGGCACATTGATTGTAGCCGGCATGGTGAACGGAGCATTCAGCAGCCCACATATTGTCGCCGAGGGAATTTGAACCTAACGTAAAGGGCGAGCCTACCGTCGCTATCCGGGTTACTTGGCTTCTATATCGGTGTTTTCCATCATCGGAGAGTTGCCCGCTAATTGTACAATGAAAACAAAGTAGGCATGTTACAGCCACATAATATAACATACTTTACATCTCGAACACCATCAGGAAGACACGCTCACTTCAATCCTCTTTTCGTTTTACCTTGAATTAATAGGTAATCTCCCTCATTAGTACTTATAGAAATAATTTTAAAATATTATACCGCTTAAGTTTCACTGAAGTCCAAAATCAAAGTCGAGTGAAGCATGCATTGAAAAAGGCACCCCCGATCAGCGCTTGAATAAAAACCTAAAACGAATATTAAAACATTCAGTTTATTTCCTTAATTATCAATCGTCATTCGAAGTGATAAACCCCTTCAAACTCATGCTTCATCTCAGGTATCAAGAGAATTGAAAGTGTTTGTACTCTGGGGACTACTTAACTTTGAGTTGAGTGTGAATTCGGGGGTCAGATTGTAAGTTCTATACAAAAGCCCTGTCAAAATCAAACATGGTTCACTTTGCATGTGTAATTTGTCTAGGGGCTATGGTTTTTAGTTATTAAATAACATGCACACACAATACACCAAGGCTAATATTTTTAAAAAAATACGAGCTATAGTGTATTAATGAGAATTATTGCTCTTTAGCCTGAAGTAGGCGATACATATACATGTTGAGTAAAAAGTTTACATTTTGTTATTTTCAAAGAAAAACTTAAATTGTGTTTTGTTGTGGTAACGTGAATGAAATACAGCGGCAAATTAATAAAATGCATTATTTAAATATCCGTCTGCGGTTAATTTGTTTGTTTTAGGTACTTCATTACATTATGCATGGTACCTGCAGATGAGGAAACTTTTTGTCAATTTCTGGCCATTGCTTCATATTCTTTAGGATTCATAATAGTTAAATTTGCAATGTTTTCTTACTTATCCATGTCATAGGTACAACGTGATTGATGCAGGCAATGTCGTAAAATTTTACAAGCCTTTAAACTTAAAGTAGGTATTGCACTTACAGTACCATAAATCAAAATATGTACTTCAAAGGAGGCAATAAAATTATCTAACCGTAAGTATTTTTTCAACGTCCTGAGATTTATGCTAACATGTAGTAACCATAAAGCGGCTCTCTACGTATAAAGAAAGAAGAAAGCCATGTTTCCGAATACTTACATACTTACATAAAAGGAACATTGATAATTTATTTAGTGACATATTTTCTTCACGCAGGTTGCCTATTTCCTTGTATTTTGTCTCACATTCTCTAACTTTTGCTAACTCTCTTTATGTTTTATTCTGTGAATAAAAGCACAGATCTGCTATTAGGGAAATTAAAGATATATTTATCTAAAAATACTACTAGTAATGTTTACAATTTTGTTCGTAATATAATAATATTACACATGTGTTAGGTACAAAAAAAAACTACCATGGCTACCAGCTTCTATACTGGCACACACATTTTCAAAATTGCTCACTTTCAATATTTTCGGACATTAATTTGAGGTACCTTTAAACCTTCTACCTTTCTGTGTTTTTTTTGCTTTTAATTGTGGAAAACCGCAAACTCCATGTAGCATATTGCACACGTTCCGCACCAACCGGACCCCTGAAACAAAACAAGAAGTCACGCTGAATTATAAACTTTTTGTAACACCCGCGTTCTGAATATACGATAGAGAAACGGAGTCTGTGTTAAATCTTCATTAACATTTTGATTGTTCACCTCTATTCATTTAGTCAACGACATTGATGGTTTGTTTCGGTATTACAGAACGGCATATTTTGGACAAACAAAGCACCTTTTATAAAAGGTGGTATTCACAAAATATTATTAGTCTTACACAGATCTCCAGGAAAGATGATTCTTAAAGTAAGTTAGTATACTATTAAATAGGTTTGTGAGTAAAAATTTAAATAACATTGGTCTTTGTTTCAGGTCATAGGCTTGGTCTCGGCTGTCATATGTCTACAGGGTGCTAATGGCGCTACATACTCAAGGGTCTTTCTTCAGAATGGTGGAACTGACGTAGTTCCCATAGAATACGTGAATTATGGAGCTCCTGTGATAGCAGAATCTCCAATAGCGCGCTTGTCTGCGCCACGCTCAGCTCCTGTCGTAGCAATACCAAATGGGGTACCACCTTGTGTATCTCCTTGTGTCGTTTCTGGCCAAAACTTTGCCCCTGTTGCTCCATTGCCAAACGCTAAGTTCATCACATACAATGCTCCGAACTTGCCCGTGGTTGTAGCTCCAAGTCAAGATGTATGTATAAAACTAACAATAATGTTAAGAAATCTCTGAATTTGACATTTATTTTGTATAATTTTTTTATTGCAGAATGGCTACGAATATTCATACGTGGTTTACGATGAAAATACAGGCGACAAGAAAGCTCAGAGAGAGTTCAGCGACGGTGCTGTTGTCCGCGGGGAGTACTCTTTCATTCAACCTGATGGCTACGTCAGGGAAGTACAATACAGAGCTGATGACCTAACAGGGTAAATGACGAATTAATACAAAAATCATCAAAGCAGAACAACCAAACCAAAATTACCAACTATTGATTCCTAATTGTAATATCAGTACATAATACAATTCGTAGTAATCTTATGTTTAATAATCCTCCAGTATTTCTTTATACTTCAAGACTGTGACAAACAAGCTTGAGGACTTTTTTGGTGTTAGTTGGTTACCGTTCGTTGTCATAGTCATTTGGCGCATTTCCTAGCCTAATTAATGAAGCATATTTATTTATTTTATGTTTTGTGAAAGCTAACAACTTGAAAATATCTACAATATATACTACTGGAAGCTTTTGACTTAAATAACTTATTAAGTACTATGGTGCAAAGTAGGCTTGCCATTGCAATAATGTAACAATTATGATAACTTGGTTATAGTAAACTTATTCTTTGGTCTAAACTATCAAACGCCATCCCAATGTCAATCTATTATTCTAAACCTAATTACAAAGGAATCCCTAATGTATTAGAAAACCACGTATTCAGAGAGTTTATACGGTTAACACACCAAGGTCTTTCTAGGCATTTTGTTTATTTCCCATTCTCATGCTTTTTTTCCTATTTAACAGATTCAACGTAGTCGTGAAAAACGTTCTGCCTGAGTCTGTCATTTCGATCCAAAAGAAACTTGACAAAAGTGATCCACCTCCATGCAAAGATGTCAAAAGCGAAGCTTTGAAGGTAGCACCTGAACCTGTGCCCACACTGCCACAAACAGAGTTAGTTTCTGCCCATGACCATGGTCATGACCACGACGGAAATGAAAATCACCCGTACGAAGATCACGATCACGATGCTCAGGATGGACACGACCACAGCGACCACAGTCATGATAGGGAACCGGTTCCTGAAATTGCAGTCCTACCTTCAGAAGACCAAACACATGCACCAGTTCAAGAGGCACCAGCCCCCGAACCACAACAAATGGCAGAACCTGAACCAGACGCTACACATGCAGAAGTACTTGAAGAACCTCATGTAGAAATTATAGTCCCTGATAAGCCAGCTGATGGAGAGCCGGTAGTAGTCGTAGTACCTGAAAGGCCAGTACCTGTGGTGCTACCTGAGATACCAGCTCCTGTGGTACTTCCGGAAGTGCCACCACCCGGCTTCGCCATTTCTTACGAAGACATAATCCGCTGCATCCAGTCGAGGACTCAAGGACAACAAGGTCTCAACCTCTCTCCACTAACATACATAATCCTGCCAGCTGCCAACAGACCGTGTTAAAAGCAGTTTTTTTTCGTATTTTACCTACTTTTCTAGTCTTTAAGTTGAAATTACGAGTGATGCTTACCAGAACTTTGGATTAATTTTATTTTCGTTATGTTTATGAATAAACAATGCAAGACAAATAGTGTTTTATTGTTAGTGACCTATTTCAATTGAAATGTTTGTGCGATTTAAAGAAATCCGAGGATCCTGTGTTCAATCAGCGTTATCAACAAGTCTAATAATGTTATCGCCAGAACTTTCGGAGTCTATTTGAGGCAAATTACTCAATTTGAATGACTCTTTAACCCTTCTAATACTTCACGATCCCACGAATGGACCTCACAGCTTCTTCCCATCAGGTGGAGTGAGGTCATCTTGAAGACCACTACTTAAAAAAAAAATGAATACATCGTTTTTTAAAAACATGATTTTAAAAAACCCTTCAATAGATTTCAGAAAATATCCTGCACATTAAGCCGACATACCCAGAATTAACAAAACATCCTACCTAATTATGGTTACTGTGTAAATGTTTTTATATTTTATTTCCACATATTTGAACACAATAGGCAGAACATGATTAGCCAATGTATCAATATCAAACCTTGTCGTAATACATTCATTGTTGAACTAATTTGATTGATAATGTCATCAGATTAAATTCCATTACAAACACAAGCCTATAATTTGATTATAAGTATCTATCCTTGAAGGCACTCTTATGATCTACTTATCTATAGTGGGCAGAAATAATTTCGCTGAGTAAATATTTACTATTCTCTTAAGCATTATGTAGTATGTTAAAGGATATTTAACTATGTATAACTTATAACAGCACGATATAAAAGCTGCCTCTTTGGTCAGTAAAACCAAAATTGCAGTTAAAAGAATACCAACTTTAAGTAATATATCACCACCACTTAGCCGAAGAAACGAAACAGTAACACTTTACGACCAAGGTAAACAGAATAGTTTAAAATTACAAAACTAACTCTATATTTTCTCAAGCGAAAACGTTAAAAACACCATTTAGGCGGGCTTTATTCGTAATAAATTCGTAAACTGCTCTGTCGCAATACTTTGTAACAGCTAATACTAATTTGCAATCAAATTAGCTCATGAAACCACTGAGTGCAGTATGGAACGAACTATCGACCGATTTGTTTGGTTTTCTGCGGCCATAATATGGATCTCCTTTACCTTTTATTTTGTCTTCCGGCAGTCGATAGACACCGGATAGCACGGTGCGGGTATCGCTCTGAGCTGTCAACTGTCAATTTGAACGGAACGAAATAGGAAACGTCCATGAGTAGTTCGACCGGCACTGCTACAGTCGCGTCCGACACAAATTATCAAAGTCATCATTATCATGAGCCTATTATTGCAGTCCACTGCTTCCCACAGAGTACAGAACAGGGAAAAAGTAATATTTTTTAAGAACGAGACCTTTCCTTTAGTTTGCCATAATGTTACTTTCTGGAGTTTTGTCCTTCAAAGCGAGACTACGATATGACATGATAATATAACCAACAGGTTTTGTTCTTGTCAAAATCAGCTTCACGGCTTCTATGGGAGTTTTTCTATATATCTCATGACATAGTTAGAGATTTCGGCTTCCACCCCAGTTGACCTGTATATCCCTATCTCCCTACCAGAACCGTGTAGCTGTGCGGATGGATGGCCTTTCTATCTTTCTATCTATGAATCTATTATCACCATCTATCATTATTGTATCATTTGTAAATCATCATGAGCATTAGACTGACTGTTTTATTACTTTTTGTGAATAATAACTCAAAATACATTGTTTTCTTTACTGGTCTCCTCGGATGCATTGTAGAGCGCTTTGATTTACAGAGTAGTGTTAGTCTGCAGGACAAAATGCATCATCCGGTCGTTCTGGGTAGCATTTGGTCCAACGTCCATACAAAGAATAGCAATCTCCTTTAATCTGGTTTTATAAGTAATGTGATTTAAGAATTTTATAAACGTTGAAGATAAATGCACCCATTTTTCACGCTTATAAAATACAAATTCTTGATGAAGCTCTATCTACGAGTATATTCGTGATTCTTCGCAAGAAGCAGAAGATTATGGAAAGTGCTGTTATTCATAAAATTGAAATGTGCATTAAATTAAAAATACACAATAAGTGGAAAATTTGGTGGCAATATTTTTTTATGTGTTTCTAGGTTGTCGAGTAGTTATCGGAACAAACTTTTTTTGGTAAAACACGGAAAACTAGGATATTAAAGAGTTCTTTAAAAGGAATTAAAACCATTAAATGCTAAGTGGTAAGCCAAAACCAACCAACGAAAATAAGTTGAATTAAAATAATAACTAAGGTCATAAGGCAAAGTACCTGCAAATACGAATATAGAATTCCTTTTCTTTAATGCGATTGTCGCAAAGTTAATTTTACTTCGAGCGTCTGTCCCCGAACGGCTTTGGAAAGGGTAATAACAACAAAAACCGGCAAAAAGCTGTTTAAAAGTAATTAGCAATGGTTTTATCAATTTTCTGACTAAGGAGAACAACCATTTCGTACCCAGAAACGAAAGTGCCGGCCAGACAAAAATAATACTGGCATCCTATTGAAAATGACGCCCTGAAAGTTTCTTTATAGCACAAGAACCGTCTACAATTAACCCTTAGACTGCTACTTGAGTTTCAAATTAAAGAAATATTATTGTTTCCCAGGATTAATGGATGAACGGATTTCACCTTGTGAGGTGTCGTTAGATTCGCCATTACTGTCAGAGTAACACTGGGTATATCAAAATAAAAAAAAACAAAATGGCGGATTTTTTGGCGCTAAATTCAATGTTTTTACGCTCTGCAACCTGAACGGCATGGTGGATTTTAGCTGGAGAGGTGTCGTCTGATTTGGATTTACTGTAAGAGTAACACTGGGTACATAAAACTAAGAAAATATATAAATAAAAGAAATTGAAAAAAAGTATTATTTTTACATACCTGGAGTCACTCTCACAGTAAATTCGAATCTAACAACACCCTTCCAGCCAAAATCCGCCTAGTCGTTCAGGCTGCAGAGCGTGAAAACATTGAATTTAGCGCCGAAAATCCGCCATTTTGTTTTTTTTTATTTTGATATACCCAGTGTTACTCTCACAGTAAAGACGAATCTAACGACACCTCACAAGCTGAAATCCATTCATTTATTTATTCAGACAATTAATGTTTTTTTTAGAATTTCAAACTGATAAAGCAGTCTAAGGGTTAATTGTAGATGGTTGCTTTCCTAGTAAGAAATCCCCAGGGCGGCCTTTTCAATAAGAATCCAGTATAATTTTTGTCTGGTCGGCACTTTCATTTTTGGGTATATTTTGTTCGAGACGTGGTTGTTCTCCTTTGGTCAGCTGAGCAATTTATTTATATTTTTACTTAACTTGAAAATTCTCACTATCGGGCGTCTTTAATAAATATAAAGTGAATTTTTTAAATAACTTTTGATGTTTTGTTTTTTAAATTAAATAGTTTGGAGTAGAAAAAAGGAGTAGAAATAAACTTTATAACTGACTTATATTGAACAGTATTTGCTGCAGAAATATATTTGCCAGCAACCAGATAGATAAAGTACAAGTTCCAAACTATTATGGTGAATTAGATTAGCGATAACCTAAGGTAAGTGTGTCAGGCATTGCGAGCTTACGGCTGCCCAAACATCCGCAAGCTTAGCAATTCCGGGTTTACAGCTATTGTCTCACTGCTTCTCATGACTAACTACACCAATTAAAATGCCGATTCGTGAAAATATTTACTAAATAATTGCGTGAAACAGATAAGGCGGACCATGATTAACGGCTCCATATTAATATCGGAGCATTTGTTCCGCGGCCTTGAAGGTGTCAAAGTTATAGAGTCAAGGCTGCAAGCGTACGCATTTCTCCGCCCCACCGCGTGCGCACGCGTTGCTCGCGTTCTATAAAACCATTCTGCGGGGCTGTTGACATCAATCAACTCTAGGTAGTTAGACAATCCACTCAAAATGTTCAGCAAAGTGAGTTAATATTTTAAAATATTAAACAAATATTTATTAATAAATTAGACAGAGAAAGTTTCTTTTTATTTTTCTTTTAATAAACTTTCATTAGTTATGTAAATTAGATTCATGATATTAAAATAATCAACTAGCGAACAATTCAAAACATTTTCTTTTTTCCAGATCCTTGCCCTCAGTGCCCTCCTGGCCGCGGCTAACGCCGGCTACTACGGCCACGGCCACGCCGTCTCCTCCCAAAGCATCGTGCGCCACGACGAGGCTCACGCCCCAGTCCACTATGCCGCCGCCCCAGTCCACTACGCCGCCGCCCCAGTCCACTACGCCGCCCCAGCCCACTACGCCGCCGCCCCTGTAGTCCACGCCGCCCCAGTCGCGCACTACGCTGCTCCCGCTGCTTACCATGGTCATGACGAATATGTGAGTGTTTAATGTTATTTATATTGATTTTGTATGTTATATTCAAAATTACTACTAGCTTTTTCATATTTACATTAATCTCATAATCAATTATACAAATAATGTGACATACCGTTCATGGACGTTATTTTATAAATATCTTTGGACATCATTCCACACAGCGCTGTCTAGCCACCTATGGGGTACTAGACAACGGATAAAAATGAACAGTCACTTCTTTTTCCTAAAACCTTACTTCATGATGTTTGTAGAAGGCACCTACAATTCAGGAGGTGTTATTTCTAAATCACAATACAAATGAAGTAAATACCAAATATTTGGTCATAAATGACCGGATTAAAAGGATCCTAATGTGTTAACCTGGCATATTAAACCGAATATTCTCCTCACAGGCCCACCCCAAATACGACTACTCTTACTCCGTGGCCGACCCCCACACCGGCGACCACAAGTCCCAGCACGAGAGCCGCGACGGTGACGCAGTCCACGGCTACTACTCTCTTGTCCAGCCTGACGGTTCTGTCCGCAAGGTTGAATACACCGCTGACGCACACAACGGGTTAGACAAAAAGAAATACTTATTTGAATAAAACAATTATTCCTATTACTATATCCGTACGTCAAGTTCATTGCATAGCAAAAAATCGGACATGAAAATGTTCATGGCATGAAAATGCTCATGGCATTTTCATGTCCAATTGCCATCTTCCAGCAACGTCCTAAGGCGAAGCTCGGCCCGCGCCTTGTGCCGTTATTCGAATATTAGGGGTTGAGACTTGAGAGCGTTTCCACTGCGGAACAATTGAAGCTCAACATGTACGTTGCACAACAGCGCGTGTTGTTTCCAACATGACGCGCGGCTTGTCCATTGATAGTATGCGCACCGATAGGGTAGTTGCGCGTCGTTGATCAACATGGTGAGCTACATTTTGTACAACATGTGCGCTGTAAATGTTGCCTAGTGGAATCGCGGATTTACGGTCACTCCATTGTCCGGTAGAGCTGTAAAAGCCAAAATTTTGAAAAAAGTTCATCTAAGCTTCGACTCGTATGCGATCACAGTAGCAATAACGTAGCCTAAATAGTACTTTCTTGAGCATCTTCTAGACTAGAGAGAACTAGAGCTTCAAGTCATGAGTTCCACATGCTTCAATTGTTTTTTGTTTTGTTTCAGTTTCAACGCCGTCGTCCACAACACCCCCGCCATCCACCACGAACCCGCTTACCACCACTACTAAAATGTTGAACCACTCTGATTGTTAGCTGGATTTAATTTATATTTTTGTATATGAACTTTCGTGTGAAAATGAGAAACTTGAATGAAACATCTGTAAATAAAGTGTGATTGTACATTTTCTTGAAACTTTCGTTTTTATATTTTGTTTATAAAGAAACGGATACGGGAACTTAACCTTATAGGTAGAATTCTGTATGAATACTAATACATTTTGATTAGCATGAATAGCAGTGTATATGCCATCATGAAAAGCCTGTCGTTATCCACAGCTGGACAAAGGCTTTTCACTAAATAAGCTATCTTTGTTGGAGAAAGCACCATAATAAATATTATTACCTCCTCCTAGAGGAAATAAAAGAGTGCCACCATACCTTCTGAGATAAATATCAAAAATATGCACCGTGCATCATACCTTGCTAAAGCACCGATTTGGATGACAAAACTGGCTCTGGGGTGGCATTCCGGCTAACATCACTTCACATCTCGGTGCTTCAAGCTTACTTCAATCATCAATACGCTTCCCCTTGAAGTAGTATTTCCTCTCATTTTGTATGTAAATAACTAAAAAATGATATTTGGCTCAGTTTTTTTCTCTCAAACGACCACAGCCGCAAAGAAATTGAATTCTAAAGATAACTCTCCACGACCGAAGTGAGATTTGGCGCCAACCGGAATATCTTAGGTGGCACGAAAGCCCGGGTCCGGAAACCGGAACTCTGGCTTAAAAGCCCGGGCTTGGGTATTTCATTGATTCTTTATTGCACATTTATTTAATTATTCAAAAAACCATTCGAATCCCAAATTGCGGACTTGATGCCAAGAGGCATTCTCTACCAAACGGTCATGCAGAGAAATAGGTTGTGCACAAGATTAATGACAAACATAAGTAGTAATTCTGTACTTTTTTCCGCCAATTGCTCAAAAATTAGTCCAGCCGTCCCGAAAAAAAGTACAGAATCGGCAGCAGTGGAAACGGGATGGAGAGGACTTTGCCCTGCAGTGGGAAATGACAGGCTCCTAATAAGTATAATAATATAAGTAGTAATAGCAAATATATGTTTAATTTTAATATATGTCTACAGTATATGTTTTACAATACCATTACACAAATAAGCATACCAAAATAATATAACACAAAAAAGAACTCAAAACTTAAAGGCATTTATTTCATGTGAACTTTTACAAGTGTTATATAAGAATAAGAAAAATTTAGTCACCATAAAACATATTATAAGGAAGAAATACATACTGTAACTCTACCTACCACCGGTTCGGATTCGGAAGTTAATTCTTACAAGAAGAATCCGACGAGAAACTCTATAGTTACTCTTTTCAACATGTTGAAACAATTACAATTATTGAAGCAACAAAGTAGTTACATAATGCGCAGAATATTCTTCTATGACTACAAATTCTTGTCGTTTAAATAAACTTCAACATTATCTCCTTTCCTCCTTTTACACCTGTTTCGTACGTATTCACAAAATAAAGAAAAACGTGTTTTACCTTTACAGTAACAAACAACTTTAAACTGAAAAGTGTATGCCAACAAAATCACTAACCATCCTTGGTTAGGTTATTTTATTTTAGCATTATGGAAAATGCATCACAGAAAAAGACATTCGGTCTTGCCTAAAGGCGGGAATCAAACCCGCGTCTGTCACAAACCGGGTGACTGCACTAACCACTGTGCTACCGAGACCATTAACAGACCGGCTGAATTTTTCTAACCGCATTGGTATTTTACCTGGCAGCTAGGTTTGTTTAACCAATGTTTAGGCATATGCCCTAAACACTCGAAAGAAACAAAATTGCAAATATTTGACTTTTCATAAAGATGAAACTAGGGTCAGGCCAAGACCGAATGTCTTTTCTGATTTTCCTATCATCCTTGGTCACATGGTTGGACTTATGAATGAGGCTAGTCGCCCAGACCTGCAGGCCATGTACCCATACAACATTAAGTCACGCTATTTCTCGCACCAAAACACACGAATCGCACGGGGTCACGAAATTATGACGCGGTGAATTTAGGAGTACCTATATTGGGGGGTATGCGTTGGGCGAAGCCGGGACAATGCGACACTACCCTAGTGTACCTAGGAAACTGATATAACTAGAGGCGATAATAATAGTTTGATAATTGATTGGTCTTCGCCAACAATATCCCCTTCATGCGTAGGTGCGTCATAAGTTGCGACAACGTGATTAAAATTGAGCTTTGGTAAGATACAATGAAGATATTACTTACTCCAATATTGTGGAGTATTACATTTTACTATAATGGCTAATTATGCCGTCGCGCCAAGGTTAAGGTAAATAAACTATGTGAAATTTAGTTGACATCGTTAACCCTCAAAGCGAAACAGTTAAGTTGGCAGTAAAAATAACTAAAACGTTAGCACATGAATGTTAGCTAATTTCCTCGAAAAACAGCTGCTGGTGAAGAAATAGAAGAAATATATTACTGTTTAATAGATAGCTGTGATATTTTTTAAACGATTTCTTAAACTACGGCTTTGTTTCCATACGCCAATATCCCTATTAACTAAGAACAAGAAAAGAGTGAGTAGTCATCATCATCAATGCATAGGCATAGGCCTCCCCGAAGGATATCCACAACGATCGGTCCTGCGGTGTCCGTGTCCAGAGGCTTCCCGCGACCTTGACCAGATCGTCGGCCCCTTGTGGAGGACCTGCCCACGGAACGTCGTCCGGTCCATCTCCTTTCAAGAACCTTTCCACCCCCATCTCCTTCAATGATTAACATTGAAGGAGACTCCAGGTTTTCGGAACAAATAAAGTTGACGAATTGCAGATTCATATAAAACGCTTAACAGACATCAGTAGGCAATAACTATCTCAGAGAGCGACGACGTTCTTTTGGCAAGCACGACTTAACTGAGCTTGTTAAGACCAACTTTAAGAGTTATATAAAAGATTATTGCTTAAATTAGCCACTTTCATCAAAACTCATTGGTTTATTTACACAGAGATATCTGTTGAAATTTTAAAATACAGAAAATATCGTATTTTCTAATCTTGATTGAACAGTTTTTGTTTTAATATCTAAAATAAACCACAATTAATAAAACAACGAACGAACAACGCACGAGCAGCCTCTTGATGATCGTCAGCTTTAGAAAAAAACCTTTTTTTTTCACTAACTGCCTCATATGCATGTACAGTCGAGGAATGAAAGGGTTGACCATCCTAACATCTGTTTTGATATCAGTAAAGCATACTTTTCGGCATACTCTTGCCTGTTACGGGGCAATATCAACAAGTGGCATTTTTTGTCTAATTTTGCTGGGTTTTTTAATTAATGGCTTTATCTTTTTTATGTTTTAATCTAATTATTCAGAAACGTATTCTGTGCTTAAATTGACTTAGGCATTCAATTTGGCCCAGTGATTATTTTTATATTAGGCACACCGAAATTGAGGAAACACCAAAATTTATGTTAACACAGCAAAATTAGAAATGCTGTCACCAAAATTTAAACCTGACACCAAAATTAGAACATCCTCAATATTCCTCATCTTTAACGTTTTGGTCAAATGTGTACGTATATTTTCGTTACTAAAACAATCAGAACTCATTTCTTTCACATCTTTGCAATCTGACAGCAAGCCGAGGCTTCCATTCAAGAATCTGTCTTCCTCAGCAACTCGATCATTTTTTTGAACAATGTGGCTAGCTGACTTCCACTTTAGTTCGCTACACTTTAGAGTCATCTGGTCTTCTACCGGATTATCTCATCCCCAACTTTCTCACACAGTGAGATCCCGAGCGTAGACCTTTCCATAGCTCTCTGAGTGACATTTGATCGGTTGGCTAGCTTCACCATCAGGTTTCACGTCTTTGCTCCGAAAGTCATGACTAGTAGGAAGCATTGATTAAACACCTTGGTCTTAAGGCCGGAAATGGGGTCATGTTTTCGCATCATTTCTTAAAGATGATGCGAAAACATGAACCCATTTCCCAAATGCTGTACTCTCCTGGAGGTTTCACCTTTAAAGTTTTCTCTGCGTAATTGGAACTTACCAGCGCGCTGGTGAAAAGTTTCGGGAGTATAACGTCACCCTGTCTTACACCCACAGCAACTGGATGGATCTTGTTGCTGAGGAAGCAACCCCACAAAACGCCATTTGACTTGGCAGCGCTTCAAAGACTCGTGAACGGCCCTAACCATAAGCTTATAGAAAACAATCTTGTTTTAAAGTAAGACTGCTGCAGGACTGCGGAAGGAATGCTCAAAAACCGTACCATGAAGTCAATCATTTTAGTCCTGCGAAGTGTTGGGAAAGAACGAATGATTTTTTAGAAAGCCAGAAAGGGATAGCGCTATATGAACTATAAAGCACCATCTCTTTCGAAGTCTACGGTCCGAATTGTTTTAAAGCATGCTTGGAGTAAAATTTCGAGAAAAGAATACTTAGCATGAATATTCTTGCAAAAAAAACTGTTTATACTGGCATTGACACTAAAGATAATATTTTCTAAAAAGGCCAGCCGAAATTAGTCTACAAAGATCATCATTCGGTCAATTTTTCATCCAAGGGGTCCAAAGCCTAAAACAATCTTAATTTGGTTTTGATGTGAGCGTGGCTTTTTGACAACCAGCAGGCTTAATGCAGGAATACTTTTACGTCAATTCTGACACACGAAAAAAGTTCCGTGAATGCAATTTCTTCATCATTGTTTTCCAAATTATATAAAAACTAAACATCATCAAGCCACTCGAGCCACAGTGAACTCTTTCTTAGGACCATAAAATAGCTTGACAAATATTTGTTCATTGATTTAGGCGGCTGATTTATTTTAGTGCGGAAATGTGGTTTGTGTCGTTTTTCCTTTGCTTCGGCGGTTATCTTTATACCTACCTACTATCGGTAGGTACACAAAGAAGCTCAAAAAGCAACAATAAATAAACTTGTAAGTGGAACGAAAGTCATCGCTTAGAATACTTTATTGTGAGTTCATTAACGTGAATGTTCATATTGTGTTTGGTTTTGAAACCTTAAGGCATGTTGAATATTTTGTTTTCAAGTAACAGCTGGAAATATGAAAGATACAGACTACAATTAAGCCGCATATCCACTAGGCATTCATTGACGAGCACCGCGTGACACTCAACATGTCCGGCGACGTTGCACAACAGCGCGCGTGGTTTAAAACATGACGCGCGGCGTGTGGGTAGTGGAATGACGCGCGGCGTGTAGGTAGTGGAGTTGCGCGTCGTTGATCAACATGCTGAGCTTCATGTTTTGCACCATGTCGCGCAGCAAATGTAGCCGAGAAAAAAAGACGGCTTTAAGTGTAGTGTAACTTTCACAGTGAAAGATGTTAGAAACTAGTTTAAAATAAAATACAAAGTATAAGTCGAATCTTTATTTCACTTTCCACAGTTTCACATATGCATGTGTATGCATGTAAGACATTCAAACCGTTAACGTTTATTGTTCACAGATCATTGCTACCTACCGACAAGGATTGTCTGGACTGATATGCTTGTGTTAAAATGCACAACATTTAGCAATTCTGAAATCCAAGATAAAACATCTATTCAGGAATCCTATGACTTATTGAATCCAAATCCATGTCTTCACAAACTTATCAAAACTTTGTCTTCCTGCTGCTAGATTTATCAACCTTTACTTTCTGGGCGGAGATTAAGGATCATGCCGTTATTGCTTACGATGATGAATAATCATTAATTTTACAATCATAAATATAAATAATAACTAGTTTTCCTGTTTCATTTCACCACGCTGGTTGTCATGACATGACATGACATTGACATGTTTTCGTGTCATAGTTAGCTATGGAAAAAAGGGTTAAAAAGTAAAATGTTGCTGGCAGAATATATATTTTTCTTTGTGAAATAGGTAAACTCTAAGCAGTTTTATAATAAACTTATTCGAATATAGATAACTGACTAACTATCACTGAGCAGTTAAATGGGGGCCTCTTTCTGCCCACTAGCGCCACCAATAGTTTTCATGAATTGTGTTTTTTTAAGATATTTAAACAAACACTGTTCAATTATGATCCTTAAATAAGATATTATCTGTACATAAAGATGTTGACAGAATAAATTTATCTATATTGAACAGTTTTTATCAAAATATCTGAAATAAACCTCTTTTAATAAAAAACGATTGGTGGCGCTAGTGGGCAGTAAGCGGCACCTAATTATTTCATATTTTTGACGAATTAGGGAAAGACTAAAATAATTTACACAAAATTAACATTGGGTAATTTTAACACTATCCTTCTGTTTTCATAAGATAAAACTTGTACTGTTGGTTTCGGACACATGCCTACCTACTTAAATACATAATGAATACAGTGCTTGATATGATAGGTACAAAGTGCCCCGTCGTATAGCACGTCATGATACTAAAATATCGTGATTGAAGTATCATACTGATATTTAAAATGCGAAAGTTTGTATGTGTGGATGGATAGATGTGTGTTGCTCTTTCACGTAAAAACAACTGAATGGATGGATACTAGACGCATGTTTAATTTCTTTTCTTTTTGTGAATACCTACATACTTATTCAACACTAGCTGTCCCGACAGACTTCGTGCTGTTGTCAAACGTTAAGTGTCACGTGACGGGTAGGAACATTTGCTAAGAGAAAACCAAATTATAGCTCTGCACTACATTATTAGCATTTCTCATGTTTACTCACCTTTTAAACCTTCCCTGGACCAATACAACTATTCCAAAACCAAAATTAGCCGAATCGGTCCGGCCGACACGAGTTTTAGCGAGACTAACGAACAGCAATCCATTTTTATATAAAGAGATATGAAACACCCAGACCAGTACCAACAGACATACGGGGATCGAACCCGCGACCACTGCACACTGGTGTAATAGTCCACTTGTAAACCATCACACCAAACCGATTGTAAGTGTATAATAATAAAATTACCTTTCAAGTGCTGCAAATAATGAGTTGAAACAAATACATTTTTGGAAATGATTTATTACCGTTTTTGTTTAATAAACTTAAGTCACCCAGTACTGCTGCGAATGCCTCAGATCTGCATCAGATTACTTCAGTCGCTCTATTTTTGAGATAGCATTGCATTTTACACTCGCTTAATTTTTTTAAAGTTTGAGATATTTATGTCCATGTTTCCATTTTTTGTGATCAACGTTCGTTTTCTTTCTCCTGAATAGGCATGATACAAATAACATAAAACCATTGTGGACAATCATTTCAAATCTCTTTTCAACAAATAGAACTAGGGGAAAACCCTTTCGAGGGTACCTCAACCCTCGTTGGGACCACGAGATCATCTCTCTTTCGGCTTTCCTGCTGGGTCCTACAGTACACGGCCCTAGGAAAGCGACTCTGCTTCCGGATCCAGCGGCCCCAGGTGCACTTCAATGAACTGAAAAGTACTTTCAGGAAGGCTGATGAAACAAAACACGTTTGGTAGCAACTTAAAATAGAGATAAAACTTATCCTCTTATGGTATACCTAAGAGTAGTATTTATTATTTATGTATCTGAAGTGAAAAATATACAAATACAAAACAGCTTAGCTTTGGTAAATGAATCTCAATTTGACTGACAGACGTAGCTTAGTTTTCATGGCATTTGGTTTTTTAATTGATTTTAGTCTCAGTAACGGCTTGGCATGATAAGTACATATTTAAGAGTGAACAACCAGAATCATCATTCGTTTTTTCCCCACACTTCGCAAGATTACTTTGTTGGATGTCATTTGATGTCAATAAAAGTAATATTGAATTAAGCTTGCTAGAAAAGTAACGCAACCTTACTTGTAAGCGATTGTGTATCACACTAGGGATTATTTTTCAGAATTTATTATTTGTATTCGAATATAACGCAAACTTTAGTTTGTTATTTTATGACCTAATTTATTCTATTATGTTTCTATATTTTTTTGGGGAATGCTTAAAAGCATTTAGTTTTAATAGGTATTCTTGCTTAGTTGAAATGAATAAATCGGTTTTATGGGAACATTTAGTAGGGTGAAGAAGACTCGCACCTCATCGTCGAAATGTATTCAAGATAAATTTATGATACAATATTGTCTACTTAGTTAACTTAGTTAAATAACATTATGAATAATCTTTTATTTAACTTTTTTACCTAATAATAACCTACCTTTAGTTAAAGAGAATACTTTTCTAACGATAGAATTTGTTATGTAAATTAATGAATAAAAGTAACCCGTGTGAACGCGCTGTTCCAAATTTCACGTAATAACAAAATTTTAATTGTCATGGCAACAGATCACGTGATGCCTTAAAACAATATTGCTGATTGTCAAAAAGCACTTCATGGTACCGTAAGATGGGGTTAATTGGTATCTGGGTCTTAATTGGGACAGTACATTGAAAATGTTTCAAAGCTCGAGAGAAGTGCTGTATTTATTTTATTTTTGGGTGTTTTTGTTTATACCTGTAGTGAATATAAAAACGTACAAGAAATTAAGAAAAATAATGCCTTGAAACATCTTCAAAGGCCTGTCCCAATTAAGACCCAGATACCAATTAACCCCATCTTACCGGTACCAATTTCTCAATTTTGTATGGGCTCTGACAGCAATATTGCTCAAGGATAGCAGGACTTAATAAGTATTGTTTTGAAGACGTCATGGTACGAAAAAGCAAAGTAACATTGAAATAATCTTGTTATAAGAGCTCATGGTTAGGGCCCAGCCCGGGTTTTGGTAACATTGCTTAGTAAAGGCTTTCTCGTAGTCAACAAAAGCCCCTGGCTTTTGTCGGTTTTACTTTTTGGACTCCTATATAACCTGCTAAACATGTGAGCATGAGTATGTCCAACTAATAGTATTAATCGGAATATCCAATTAAATAATGTAGCTGTATTCTTAAGTGAATGACTTCATGTATTTTTTTAAGCATAAACGAATTTAGAACTGTGCTGAATCCTTTACAAAAGCCTGCTCCGATGTCTGGAAGGAGTTTAATCTAGATGCACCACGATTCCAGACAACTCTCAAAAACAACTGATGCAGCCGTAAAGTCCGTTTGGGGTTGACAAGTGGGTAGGTCAATCTAGTTTTTTGAAGGCCTGCATAAATGCTTTTTCATGCCCCGTTTAAAAATACCGGGATTGTAGGAAGATGGAACTGCATGCGCTGGAGGAGCATTTCACACCTAGAGAGCACGACAAAAGAACGATTCAATGGTCAATATTTACTGGACCGTGAGTATATGTTGACACAGAACAGCATGGGAAGTGAGTGGAAGGGTGAGGGTGTTATCAATTGGAACAACTCGTCTGAACATCTTCTCCACTTTGAAGCCGGTAGAGGACACTCATCCGGGCTATGTCTCTACCCAGTTGTAATCGCTCCATAGTCATAGTTGTCTCTGGGTTATCAATGATGCGGATAGACGCCACTGCAAGCTGTTGAGAGTTTCAAGTACCTGGCTCGGTGGAACCGTCTAGAGATGAGAGCAATATTCCGCACACGAGCAAATTTGTGTCTTGTACAAAGACACAGCTACTCAGGCGTGAAGAATGATAATTAGATCTTACGGGATGCTGTTTTAATAATGCTAAGGACTGAATGGAGATAGTCCTGTTGGTTAAGGTTCCTGTGAACATCCATGCTGAGGATGTTTAGACTATCCTTCACTGGTAGTGGGGTGCTCTGAAGAGTAAGACGGGCAAATAATAAGCTCATCTGGTGTATTGACCTCCACAAGACGCAATCTTGTGGAAGTCAATACTCCAGATGACATCAACAACAATCCTTTAACGATAGTTGTAAGAGATGATAAATAAATAAATAAATAAACAAGATAATGCCTCTTATCCTCGATATATATCTTTCGCTTTGCAATAAAGCGCTAGACAAAACGCTAATAGACTGTGCTCTACTCATGCCATACGTTTAGCACGGTCCACCTATGATTTTCTAGCAGAGTAACTCATTTAGGGGGCTAAATGAGTTACGTTTGCTAGGAATTCATAGGTGGACCGTTTGGGTCTGAAGCCGTACTATCGGTCGTTAATTAACAATTGGCCTTCTAGGTACCGGATGAGCTTTTACACTTGGTTCATAAGTGTGATTGGCATATAGTTTTTAGGAAGCGTTTGTTTCCTTTCTTGGGACAAGGCTGAAATCGGGTTTGGTAAGATCACTCGCGTCTGGTGGAGGCTTTGTTGTGTGGGAGGCATACAGGTTTCCTTAAATGTCTTCAATTTAAGCTAGTATTCGTACCGATGTGACGGGATCGCCCTTTGAGGTAGTCGGCTTTGTCTGGTGACTTTTTCTCAGTATCTTCATGCAGACTTTTGACCCCCAATTTCACTCAATCACCTCCTGTGTAGGCGGGAGGTCCAGTTTCAGAGTTTTCGCTCCACCAAGCTCCATATCTCATTGTGGGGTGATGGGGGATCTAGCAAAGCTTGCTCTGGTGTTCCCCTTCGGAGTAGCGTTTGCTCTAGGATCTCACCTGGTAGTTAAGACTTCTTATTGTAAGGTAAGGTGTCGTTCAAATCTTCTTATCCTAATTTTGGTGCAGTTATCAATTTTGGTGTAGCACCAAATACACCAAAATTGGCACACTTGAATTAGAATTTTGTTAAAAAAACTAAATAATATAAAATCTGTTTCACACATAGTAATAGCATTTTATCATTAGATACAAAAACTGATTCTCTTCATTATACTATAAAGTCAACAGAAAGTAACCACTGAGAAATTATAAATCAAGGACACCGAAATTGTTAAATTGTTGTCCTGGTAAAAAAAAACGTCATTTAAACTTGTTTTGCAGGAAGACGCAAAGGAGTCGTACACTTCTACCGTCACTGGTGGCGAGAGTGGTATTAAACCGAACGATTGATGGGGATGGTACCCTGTTTTGTTCCTTATGTAGTAACTGGCGAGCTATTTCATTATTCACACCAAAATTGTAAGTTTCTCTTGGACAAAACCTAACGACGTGGCATAATCGCAGTTATATAGTAATCTTGCTTAATTGGGGGATTTTAGACACTCTATGTATTGCATAATTCAAAAATTATATTGTTTTTCAAATACGTTTATAATCTTCAGCTCAAATAACACATATGTTTAGATAGTCGGGTTGTGGACACGCCACCAAAATTAGAAAAGCTTAGTTAAATATTTTTTTAACTAATTTGATAAATAGATAATTCAGTTATAATTTTGTCCTCATGAAGTAGCCACTGTGTATTACCACATGAAAAAAATCCGAAGTTCTATCTTTTGAAAAATGTATGATTCCCAGCACCGCCGTCTAAAAAATGTGTTTCGGATTTTCAGCCTTACACATTTTAAAAAGGTGACATGTGCTTGCAACGCGTAAATGAATGTTTTTGAAAACTGGTCAACCTTTTCATTCCGCGACTTTACAGTCAACGCAAAGTGCGTGATCACTTTAGTACTTTGTCATGATGGCTGATCTGATAGCTCCTTCATAAGTTATACAAAAACTAAAGCAAAATAAATGTGACATGGTTTTGGTGCATGGGCACTATAGTCGTTGTCCCAGGCATCGGAATGGCCAAAAAGTATCTTGCACGTATTCTCAAATTAGTTATCCTGATCCGGAAAGCTAATTATATTCATATTCGTCACGACACACGATCCGTAGACACATCCGTCGAGTTTGTAATGGTAAGCGGTAAAATAGTGTTCAGCTTCAAAGACATGAAATTATGTAAAATATCAGCGCAGCCAGCTATTGTCATAGTTTATCGGACACATAGGAATGTAAGAATGAAAGAGGGTCAGGAATCCGAGCTTTGCAACCTAGGTACCATACCATAGGTACATTCAGGACAGCTCGACAACAATACTACAGGAGGCAATTTTTAAGGGAATCTTCAGACTTAAGAACAATTATAAGTGATTATTATTATTGGTCATAAGCCTCTCTAAAATTTCTAACCAGCCTTATGTCTTACTTTTAGGATATCCATTTCACTTTTATTCTGACAAGATTCCCACGCTACGCTTAGGTGGCTCTCTTCCAGACCACTTCCAGGGAACTTAATACAAGAATAGACGGATTAAAAACGGGATTGCTACCATGTACCTTTTTTGTTTTGAGTTTCGTATTTCCGTTTTGTTTGAGTGCCCAAATATCGGAAACTCAAAACAAAAAAGGTACATGGTAGCAATCCCGTTTTTACTGTTAGTGACCATGAAAGTTTAAAGAAATATATAAATAAATAAATCGTTTAAAATGTACCTATTATACCTACTTAATTAGATAGTAACACCCGGACACGGAACTGATACAAATGTTTGAAACACGAATATCTCAAAACTTAAGTACGGCTTATCGGGCAAACTAGGCTACTATCAACGATCCCTTTCCAATATCGAATTGGTTAATGAAAAATAATTCAAAGAGTACTCAGTCAGTACAATTAAAAACTCTAACATTTTAATACAAGTTCTCAAAATTACTTTTTACTTTCTTTAATACCTATATTTTGGATATTTTAATACATTAATACCGGACGACGTTTCGTGGGCAGGCCCTCCACAAGGTGGACCGACGATCTTGTCAAGGTCGCGAGAAGCCGCTGTATGCGGACAGCGCAGGACCGATCGTTGTGGAGATCCTCCGGGGAGGCCTATGCCCAGCAGTGGGCGTCGTTCGGCTGACATGATGATGATTAACATATTTTGTACACACGAGATGCATCGTATGAAGAGGTCCTGCTTATGTTTCTTTACTCGACGACTGTGGCTACTGGAGGTAATTGATAATGACTTGTCATACCAGGGTTACCCCTGGTATGACACGCTTGCGTCTTACTAACCCTAAAAAACTTTTGGATACCTTTCGACAAGATCTTGCTGGGATCTATACCTTACTGGGATAACCTAAAATCAAACAACAGAAGAATGCCAGATATTTTAGTTTCTAATCTTACCAGTCAATGTAGGTATTTTTGTGAAAACTTAGTAAGTCAAAATGGTTTGTTTTGAAAATGTTCTATCTCTAACTCTTACGACTTAACAATGTTAGGCCCAGAAAGGTTTAAGGCCATAACGGTAGTATAAAGCAGTAAAAGACCCCTATAGGAGCGAAGGTCTCCTCAGATTTAGAGGTTCACAGAAGTTCATCGGGTTTTTTATTTCACTCTTGTATCACCTACCATTCGCGACCCGCTGAACCACTTATGTGTCAAGTCAACAAACAAGGGCTTCATAGGTTACTAGATAAAAAACTGTTTATCTTACCTAGTTAATACAGAAAACCTCGTCATCTTATCAACGAAGACTGCTCTCAAAACCTACGCATAGTTTTTTCTCCACCAACTACTCCTGCGTGACGGTGCCCGCACATTCGTCGCTCCGCATGGCTTAAGGCAATAGACTTCGATACCATGACACATTTATTTGCTACAATTCCGCTATCAATTCCGATACGACCTTTGTCATTGTCATACCGAGGTCCGCATACTGCACTCACCCCACTTTGTCTTGTTCAGTAATATAAAAAGAACTGACCACTGGCCATTGACATCAATCACAATCCAACGTTGAAACCACAAACAAAATGTTCAGCAAAGTGAGTGTGTTAAAATATCTGTGCAATTAGTGTTTTAATTAAGTCTTAAAAATAGGCTACGGTCAAGGTCGCTTTTTATGATTACGACATAGAACGTTGAATACTAATCTAAAGACTAAATTTAGCATATTAACTTTCATCATCTATGTAATTGCGAAAAGAAATGAAAAACAGTGATAAAGAAAAACAAAGGAATAAAAAAAAAGGGTTGATAATCTGATCCCAAACGGAGCAGAGTTTATACTATTACATAAATAGTGTAAGACTATAAGAACACAGATGTATTTGTAAAGATATTACATCGGGATACACAGAGACAACAAATATTATTTGTTCTGTTACGGGGGGAATCAAACCTACAACCGTATACGCTATACAATCTTAACCTATTGCGCTAGCGGAACAGTGATATTTGACTGTGAAAAGATTGAACCCCATAATATGAAATACATCAGAGTTTATTTTTCCAGATCCTCGCTTTCGGTGCTTTCCTGGCCGCAGCCAACGCCGGCTACCACGGCCACGCCGTCTCCTCCCAGAGCATCGTCCGCCACGACGAGGGCTACGCGCCAGTGGGCCACTACGCTGCCCCCGCGCACTATGCTGCACCACTAGTGCACGCTGCCCCCCTGGCCCACTACGCTGCCCCCTTGGCCTACGCCGGGCACTACGATGGTCATGACGACTATGTAAGTAGTTGTAACTTCGATATCATACACATCGTCTCTTTAAAACCATACCAGATCCAACAGGAATTAAATGCCAATGGCTAATATACATCGTTCAAATAGCTTCCTACTTTATTACATACAATCTTGGATGATCTTAATAATAACTTCAAAAGCTAGTTTTCTCTAAATCGAATATAAGATGTAGCTGCTTAATATATGGCTATGCCTACACCTGTTCTTGATAACCTTTTTGACGACTTTTTGATCTACGCCAAATATACCACTGGTGAAATTATTGGTCAAAATCTCGCCATTTTTTCCTCGGCATAGCTCTTTGACGATATTAGTGTTCATAGAGTTTTTTGAAACTTATAATTTATGATGATTCATGTACAGCTCATGAGGCTACCCATTTTCGTCTTCAATTTTGCTCTTGCCTTGGCAATAGGATAAGGAGGAATGACCGAAATAGGTCATGACGTTGACTGTGCCGTTGACTTTCCTCTCCTTTGAAGTCTATTGATGTCTGCCTAAAATTAGCCTTAACCATTTCTCTACTTACAGGCCCACGCTCACCCCAAATACGACTACGAGTACTCCGTGTCAGACCCCCACACCGGCGACCACAAGTCCCAGCACGAGAGCCGCGACGGTGACGTCGTCCACGGGTACTACTCCCTCGTCCAGCCTGATGGTTCCGTCCGCAAGGTCGAGTACACCGCTGACGACCACAACGGGTAAGATCATACGAAACGCTGAAGTGTGGAACGTGACAACCTAGTCTAGCTGAACTGCCAAAGACTTGTGATGGTGCATATAATGGTGATTATTAGCCCTACAAGTCAGTCACTGTATTTTGTAGCAATAAATGCTGTTTGATGCTAGAGCATACATTGCAGGTAGGCATAAATAAGCTAACCAGCTATCAAAGAAGATTTCTGTTCGTATGAGATACACCAGTTAAAAAATCTGGGAGCCGTACTTATTTTGAGTTTTGAAACAATCCTATAGACGGTTATAGACACACCCTATACTTGAATCTTTGATACATTAAAATATAACAATAATGATGAACTGTTCATTTCAGTTTCTGATCAGAATATTTTTTGAAGACTTGATTTCAATTTCTTGCTTCCAAAAACAAGCTGTCATAATATTTTGCTTTATAATTCTGTTTTGATTTCAGATTCAACGCGGTCGTGCACAACTCCGCACCCTCCATCCACCCAGAGCCTGCTTACCATCACTACTGAAGTCAATCCTTTGTGGATTCTAGAAGCCATGAACCAAACGTTGTAAATATTTATTAAAGTTATTTGATGTACCTCTGCAAATTTTACTCCACTCATGCCCACTCGAGAACTCAATTTATTTTACCCAAACTTGTATAATTCTTTCATATGCAATTAGTAACAGAAACACGAATAAGTTATTTTTTCTAAAACACATTAATTCTCATTTAGGTTTCAGAATCTGATTCCTTAGCTACCTGGAGAGCTTTTCTTTCTAACTCAGCTCTATAAAAGCTATAATATTAAGTGGTTTATTGGGTCTATTACCCACTTCGATAGCCTACATACTTTGTAATTGAGAA
This sequence comes from Udea ferrugalis, assembly GCA_950022985.1. NCBI lineage: Eukaryota > Metazoa > Arthropoda > Insecta > Lepidoptera > Crambidae > Udea > Udea ferrugalis. The sequence continues at coordinate 7,065,717 of OX465521.1, forward strand.
AATAGTGGCGCCTAAAATTACAGGCAATTGTATTGCTTTATTGTTCGTTAAGTTTAACAAGTTGTCTAAGCGCGTTCGAGAGGCAATAAAGCCATCAGCCACTTCGGAGGTATATTCGCGTGGCTGCACTGAATGCGGCGGGCGTGACTAACTTTACATGATTTACGAACTATACACCTAAGGGTCTATTCATACGTGCAGTGAGTGACTCGGCGAGCATCACAAAGTGAAAAATGTATACAGTTACGCAATCAGAAAACGTAGGTCAGGCACTAATTGGAGCTAGTAGTAGCCTCTGAGTATACTGTGTGTGTGTGTTCTGTGTATTATTTCTGTGTATACAGAAACCACCATATTTTGCAGTTAAACCTGCAGGTTTTGACGTCAGTTATACATTCGAAACCACACAGTTGCGTTGGCGATAGCGACCATATCGCATATGTACTAGCGACTACATCAAAGCTACCGCTAACCGCAATACAATCACATTGCAACTGCAAGAATCTGAAGCGATAATATTCACACAATACCACTTTTTGTCGCTGAAATATGTGGTGCGGTTGAGATGCCTCTGAAATAGTGTGAATGGACCCCTATAGCAAAAGTGTGTGTTTCGGCGCGCAGATTACGATATTGACATTGACGTTTATATTTTAGCTGCTTTATTATAACGAAATATGATGGAGACTCGGTGATTAACTGCGTAACTCCAACTTTTTTTTTTAATTTAACCTGATGTGTCCCACTGATGTGGGCAAAGGTCCAACTCCAACTTAAGCAGGGATAAAAAACGATATGGTTTTACGAGTAAGTAGGTATATTTTAGATTCTTGGTGGTATTGGAGAAAGAAAAATAAAAAAACAACTTCCTCACTACGTCTCAGTTATGATTCTTCACCGATTCCAAAACACAACATTGCCAGAGTCACCCGCATTTTTTTTTCAATTCAGCCAAAATACTTAAATGACATCCAGGAAACGTATGATCCCAAACTGGAGAGAGGTTTTTTAATGAACGATCTTTTAATGAAGTCAAGAAGTTCTTCAACAGGGTTCGAAAAAGCTTTTTAGTAGCGTTGTCAACAGCCTAAGGAACACGTTTCATGTTACATACTAGTAGCCGTAGGCTGCGGTAGCTACATAGGCGGTAGTAAAGTCACAAATGTCGTATAAATACTAACATAATTATTACAATTTACGTTGCAAAACACATAGTCCAGAATAATTTAATCGAAACTTCATCAAAACTGATACGTAGCACAAGTTCAAAATTACAAACACTCATTAAAAATATAACGTATGCACTTGTTACAAACTATTAAAAAATCGTAGGCGTAAAACTGTGAGTAAATTTCAAAGTAATTTGTATTTAGCAAGAACAGCGCGCAACGCGACGGCTGACCGGTGCTTCTGATCTGATTACTGCTCGACGCGCCCTTGAATCGCGCCGAGCTTGTTAACCACGCACGTTACCACTGCCTCGTATTATTAATTTGGAGTGCTATTAAACTCAAAGTAAGTACTAAACAAAACAAAATTTCGGAAGCTTTAGTATGATATCTTGTTATAATTAAAAATGTTATAATAAATAATGGTAGGCTCGTCTGATAAAGTAAAGCAAGGACGTAAGCATGCAAGTAAAGTTATTTGTTTAACTTTACTTTCATGTTTTGTTTGTATCTTGTAACTGTGCCAAAAAATAAATAAATAGCCCACCATATTTGTTTCGGCTCAGCCATGCCACATTCATACCACCATCCTGTCCATACAAATATCGTTCTCTCATCGATCTGCCTAACTTTAGATAGAACATGGACACATCATGATCAGCCTGCAGCACAATATTTTTATGAAAGTGACAGAACAGCGCATAGTGGTCTCTAAGTAAGTAAATGTGAGCCTTATGACGAACTTCCTTTGCACTTACCGTAGTTATTGTATTGATTAAAGGTAAGTATTATTTAATGATGAACCCAATCTGGACTTACGTGCATATTTTAAAACGTTGTATGATGCAAACAGATGTACGAGTAGTAGTACTTATTATTTTCCAATATTTACGCGAACACTTTAATATATCGTACTGCTAACATAACGTTAACGGTAACTTTACGCTTCACTTTTATATTTTCTTAGACCACCAGTAGAATCCGTAAAGTTGCTTTATTTCGAGATATAGTAATAACTACTATTACTTACGATTTCTGCATAAAGATTTGACTACGCCCATTCCTGCAGGAAAGTCACTCATATCTCTGATCAAGTACAGATTTGGGCTGAGCAGTGTTCCGAACTACGAAGCTTAAAATACAAAAAGGGTTTTGGGTTGTTCTGAAAAGAATCTGTGGGGGAAACATTTTGGACATTGAGCCCATTCAGTTAATGAAATGGAATTGACACCTGTTTTTATTTCTTATACTTGAAAGGCCTCAGCTCTGTTTCACAAAATTTCATTGTAATTATATCATTTTAAACAAAAAACTTTAAGTTCCAAATAGTCTGTAAGGGCTCCTACACAATTAGGCGATACGACGTCGCGTCGCATTTTGCTACGACTCAGCATCGTGAGAATGTAGCTTGCTCGTATAAGACTTCCACGACACGATGTCGTACCGTGGAGCGCTGCCGCGTCGTAGCACGAATCTCGTCTGATTGAGCGTACTCAATGCGCGGCATTGCTCAGTAATCTTACGGTAAGATTACTGAGTTTGCTTTTTCTATTGTGGTCTTCAAGGTGGCCTCACTTCATTTGATGGGAAGCAGCCGTGAGGTCTAGATACGGGGTTGACAAGTACAGCAATGAACAACTACTTGAAGAAGGCCTGCAACAATGAATTTTCACGCCGCGCTTAAAACACCTGGGATTGCAGGAAGAAGGAAACGCATGAGCTGGAAGAGCGTTTCACGTTTGTATATCACGACACAGGAACGAAGCACTGCTTGAATCAATGCTTACACTGTGTCTGGGTGTTAATAATGTTAAAATACACATTATCTAAGTGTGGCGTATACATTATCTGTATGCATGCTGCATTCATAAAAACTCTGCTTAGTTTGGGGTCAGGTTATTTAAGTAAATGCATCCCAGAAATATTCATTTACCTGCTTATCAGTTCATCCTACCAATCCTTGGTAGGAACTACCTCCCCTGTGAGGGGAAGATGATATGGTTTAAGATATTTATTTCTCAAAAACAGAATACAATGATGATTTGTCTGTACAAATAGTGATAATTTTATCATCCACTACGACAAGTTGCCTCTTCAGTATTATTTGGCCCTGATACGATTAGGTTAATGTTGTTGGACACTGGGAAAAAAACATAAATGTCAACTCTTGAGTGTACCTTTCAAATCTATGAAGGACGAATATTGCACCGTCTGAATGAATGATGATTAATGTTTACTATCCAGTCCCAATGAAAACTCATAGTCCATAAACGCTGAAATATAACACTAAGAATGAAATACATCAAATTAATTGCTTGAATAATAACAACATCCACATCTTATGAATAATATGTAAGTAACACTTTATGTAACACTGGTTGTCAAACTGAATATTTATTAGCCCCACGCCCATTTGTTTCCATTATTATGATTGGATTACTGTCCATACTTCCCGGCAAAGCCTATATTTAATGCTTTCGCAAGCAAGTGGCTTTGCGTTGTCATCACACTTTCTTGGTTTCGAAATGACATGATTGTAGAAAAAAAATGGTTAAGTGATAAGCTTACAAAAGTTGAACATAGCATAGGTACTATTAACTCGTGAACTGTTGTCCTCATAAACCTAAATGTTCTTACTAGATACCATCTAGTAGTATGTACCCAAATGTATTATGCTCCTTATAATTAAATATCATGATCTTCATGCTAATCCTATGTCAATGGGATCATGACCCTCATCTCTGAATCGAACATCATTTAAAGTCAATAATGTCTTCAAGCTCATTTTGTGTCGTTTCGTGAGGAGCGAAAGGACTGAGAGTAACTGCTTTACTTCTAAGGGCCGCTTATGTTTGAGTAACTTTTGTGCGTTATGGGAGAAAGGCATTTTGGATTTTTATCCCCAAAAACTCATCTGATAAAGAACAGGACGTAACTGGAAAAGGTGTCGATAGTATGGTATTCTGAGATGACACATGAACTTTTTTGTGTTCCAAAAGCAAATATGCCACAGACAAGTAACTTTAGGTCCCTTTTGGTTCAATTAAATTGTATAAATAAGGTAACGTTCAACTTACTCGACGATGCACACACTTTTAAACAATTTCAACGCTCATAATTATTATTCTCGAGTAATAACCACAAAGACAATGCAATGGCGTAGTAAGTACGTTGATTCACAAGTTTTTCCCATACAAAATTCATACGCCGCAACAAATAAAGGTACACAAAAACAATCTTATCACAGCCCACGTTGGCCTAGTATCATAGCGTATAATATAAGGTTCACATAGTATTTTTGTTAAGTAACAATAATTTGACCGTAATACGAGAATGTGCAAGCAAGACAAAGCGCGCGACCTTGCGTCCGCCGCGGGGACGACCGCGGAGCGCTCGCCCCACCGGACCAACACCAATTCTTATAAAACCCACTCGTGGATATCAGATGTATGTCAGTCACGCACTAGAATCCCACACAAAAAATGTTCGCTAAAGTAAGTCAACACGTGAGGAAGTTGAGTGAAAATCAGGATAACATCTGAACGAGAATTACCCCATGGTCTTAAACTTTTGGGTCACAGAGGATTGCTTAAGGATTTTACATTAAACTTCAAATAACATTTGATCAGACTCCGATAAGCTACCAGAGGCAAGTTTGGCAGGCGATGCTTTTGTTGGATATTTTTGTCCTAACAGTTTGTTTTCCCACAGATCCTTGCTCTCGGAGCCGTAGTGGCTGTCGCCCAGGCTGGCCTTCTTGGCCACGGCGGCTACTCCGTGTCCTCACAACACAACGTGGTGCACCACGACACGCACTATGCTGAACCGCAGGTCTACCACGCGCCTCACGTCTACCAGGCACCCGTGGTCCACGCCGCCCCCGTTGCCCACCTTGGCTACGCCGATCACGGACATGAAGATTACTACGTATGTTATTTTAAAAATGAAGTAAAGCATAACACGCAGATATGATGCTGAAAAAGATCTAGTAACTAATCTCATATCACTGGTTACAATGCCTGGTACCTACTTAAATTTAACGTTTGAAAGTGAAGCCAAATTTATTCATAATAAATGCTTATCTAAACTACTACTTCCTAATGAAATGGGGTCACCAGTACAAACCAGCACATTAACTATAAAGCTTGAATCAATATTGGCAACTAACTCTGTACAGTATTTTCATGCCTAGTGGTTTTGTAATTACACCTTACGGTCGTCTTATTTTATCAACAATTATCAGCGAAAGGAAAACTGGATATCCCAGATATGCAAACTAGAAATGTATTAAGTAGGTCGTGTTGTCGTAACGTTCCTACTTTCATTATGGTTGTTTTCCGCAGTCTCACCCCAAATACCACTACTCATACTCTGTGGAGGACCCCCACACCGGCGACCACAAGTCCCAGCACGAGAGCCGCGACGGAGATGTCGTCAAGGGCGAATACTCTCTGCTCCAGCCTGATGGCTCTTTCCGCAAGGTGTCCTACTCCGCTGATGACCACAATGGGTAAGTTCATAACACTGATTACTAAAGAAACCAAATATTTGAGATAGTTGCACCAGGTTTATTCAAACGTATGTTAAAATATCCTGAGTTTTACTTCAAACTTGAATCAAGCAGCCTATTTCTGGATTAAAGTCTGTTTATGCCTAAAACCTAGTTTATGCGGGTGAATCAGTACCCAGGGGGGCTAAAACGGCAACATTTTGATGTTTCATATTATGAATCATCTAACTGACGTTTCATCTAGAGCGCGGTCCGTTTTGAGTTAAAAGTGATAAAAGCGCGCTCACGTCGCTCACGCTCATACAATTTATTAATTCGGGACGCGTGTAAGCGCGCTATTATCACTTTTGACTCGAAACGGACCGCGCTCTAGATTAAACGTCAGTTAGATGATTCATAATATAAAACATCAAAATGTTGCCGTTTTAGCCCCCCAGATCTGATTCTATTTCAATAGTATTACATTTTAAATTGGAGTTCAGTTCTCAGGCAATTTAGTATGTAAATATCAGTTCATAAAATTTGAAAGGTTTAAAAAAATGGTGTTTTTGGGTTTACCTTTTTGACTACAAATTCAACTGAAAGATTTTATTAGTCACTAGCTGTCCGGGCAAACGTTGTTCTGTCAATATTTATTTGTTGTTGATGATTTCATTCTATCGAAACGAGATCCAATTCATTTTGGCAAACATCTTGTTCGTGTGTTTAACGGTGCTCAGGATAATTTCTGGTGGGAAGCAGGATATTGAGAGTTACTTCATGGCGGCATACATTTTAGCAAACTTAGTTTCTGAGTTTACTGTTATTTGTAATAGTAAACCACGACCTACAACAGCTTTCAGCTTATGCAAACTTTTGATGGAATCTCTGACTTTGTAAGTAGCAAGAAGAAAATTAGGTCGATCCAACATTACAACACCTTTTAATTTGCAATTTTCTAATAAAATCATTGATTTGCAATGCAAATACAGCACAGTAGTTAGTAAATTAATTAAGATCAAGAGTGGATATACAGGAAACCGTAATGTATGCTGTGTCTGCTGTCAGATCCAATAGCTTATCCCGGGCTCATCTGCCGCGTCACGCTGTCTTTACATAAAATTACATAAATTAGAGAACGTTTAACACATACGACGTAATGATGAGTACCCGATGATATTGCAACTTTCCCCAATTGCGCAAAATACGCGTTGCTATACATATTTGTTTTTTGTAGGAATACGCAACCGAGCGACTTAGAGTCAATGTTTACATCCAATCATATGCTCGTCAAACCGGTGTGCAAGCACATGTGTAGGTAATGACCTCTCGCGACCCGCACTACTGTCTGTCAACAAACAGGTGGAAACAGGCGCCGCAAACAAGTTTCGGAACGGGTTCTGTGACTTGGCATGTTTATGTTCTAAACAATAGAGAATTTGCATGGTTTTTTCAAACAAAATATTACATTTTATTATGTTATGGCAACAACTAACCTTCTATAAATAATATAAAAATATGCTTGAATTCAATCTATTTTAAGTAGGTACAGTAACGTCACAATCGAAGTCATCCTATACAAATAATAATTTCCGCTAATACTGTCATTTTCATAAAAAAATTAACCAGTTATAACTCCTTAGTATTGTAAATCGATTTAATGAAAACCTTCACCATAGGTGTTTATCGCATCATGCCAGAAAACAGATAACAATAAGGATACTATTCATTGATCATTGAACACAATATAGAGAAAATAACAGTAACGGTGGTCACACAGGACCTTGAATTGTATAACATTTATTCTTAGGTATTATTATATATATTATATATTATTGGATTTACCAAATGGATCTAATCTAAATATTGTTTGTTGCAGATTCAACGCGGTCGTCCACAACTCTGGCCCCAGCCACCACGTCTACTCTTCCCAGCACCACCATTACTAAGTTTCTCAACCTTTAGATAACACCAATATCTATTTATTCTCACTGTGATCTTCGTGTACTTAATGTACTCTCGATTTAAGTCATTAAACTAGTAAAAACATTACTGCATATTATTTTACAACGACTTAACCAATTTAATTTTTAATTAGACAGTTTCACAAAACATCAATTCCTCAAATGATATGCTCTGGTAACTCCAACACTGTCCAATTAAAAAAGTAATAAAATACCCTTGTTAAACTCATATTACAAGTATCTGCTTGGAAAACTAGTTCATCCACAACAATTTATCATGTTACGAAAATATTTATCTCGAATATGCGTCAGTCTGTTGAAAGCTTTCGAACGTTTAGCATTTATCACCTACAATCACACTGATCTACATAGTAAATTGTAGCCAAGTTACAGAAATATCGTCGAAGGTACAAGTATTAATAACACTAGCGGCTATTTTCAATCATAACACTTATTACCAACATCCAAAGCCAAGTAGGTAATACCAGCGGCTTAGCTACTAAGGTAATTCATCGGCATATTAAAATCTTACTCTGAAATAGAAGCAGTTAACCAAATGTGTCTTTAATGATCAGAATTACGATAACGAACGTCATTGTGGGTCTTTAATTAAATTAAGTTTAAGTTTCAATCGAAGTATTATTTAATTTAAGAATTTGTATTTTATATCAGCATTATATGTTTTTAATATATCGGTCACTTTTTTATAAGCAATCCTTGATGTATTGAAAAGATATGACCATGCGATAGTAACTGAAGGTTTCGCCTTAAACAATCTGTAAATACGAGTAGTAGGAGCAAAATCTATGTTCGATTTTTGACTAAATTTCACAGTCGTCAGGGCCGTGACCTATTCTCATAGTCATATAGAAATCTCTCTTTTTTCCTGGCATTCCAAAGGTTAGGAGAAGGTGAGGAGGCAATACTGTGTTTTCTAATACCTACTGCGTTCGGACGCCAACTCCGATGTAATATCTCCATACTTTTCTTATACGTATATCTACTCAAACAAGCGTCAAGTAACTTGGGCTGTTTCTTCCACCTCAGATAACGTTGTGAGCTACAAGGTACTGTGCTGCAGGCGTAAGCTCGTTACGAGAAAAGTGATCTAATATTGATCTGTTCTTGACTTAGGCAAATTGTAGCCCTTAGCACTAATATTGGCAACGTAGCTGTCCCTTCAAGTTGCAATAGCCAATTAATTTGTAAAAATGCGTTCACAACAACCCTACTTTTAAAATAAAGTGACTTCCAATTATCGTGCGCCTGGTGGACTTTAGAAAAACCTGTGATTAACTCTTCGGTGATGGAACATGACAAAGAACCCAAACAGCCCGGAAAACGGCGATAGGCCCGCCCCTGGCCACGTTGGGTTCTAATTCCTTCGTTGAAATGTGGGCTTCTGAGTTTTCCGTTCACGGCAACAATCACTGTTCCTTTGACTACCTCATTTTGGGATATGGTCGTTAGGGTACGTTACGTTATTTTAATTTTATGTAACAATATTGATCGCACAGTCTCGTGATTGCATTCAATGTTATTCAATCCGATACATCTAAGCAAAAATGAGAAACTATATGAACGCACCTTAGTTACCTTCCTAGAGCATTAAATATTACAAGTATAATTTCGTGGGTCTCGTAAGCAATTAACTGGCCTGTCATGTCGGCAGCTATTTCAGCGCGATGTCACAAGCGGGCTCTATTTGATCGTTACTTTCCTTTGATATCGCACACAAATGACCTGTGTGCCCAAAATGCAACAGAGCTTAGTAATTATAGAGCAAGGCGCTCGTTTGTGAAAGAAAACGGAATAGACAGACATTATACATGATACATACATAGTCAATGTTTAAAAAATGCTTAGAATTTGGCACTACTGAGTTTATTTGGCTGCATCAGCGTAGACTCCCCATTCCTAACAAAAAAAAACGTATAAAAACATATTTTTTGTTTGTGTAAATTTTTAGAACAAAATGTCCATTCTCCTTTTATGCCATTAGTAGCAAGCTTTAGGGAGGCTTGATAACATCTAAAATTGAGGTTTCCTACTAAACTAAGGGGTAGGGATGGAAACACTTTATGGGCTTCGCACCCTCCGGGGGAAAGGCGGGGTCTGTGAAGCTCGCCTGCCATGAGGCGGCAGACACTAACTCACTAAGCCACCCGGTGACCTGCTTCAGCGCGTACCCGGAGGTCCTCGTGATCTCTGGTCAAGAACTCTGTGCGGGGGTCTACAACAATCCGCAGTAAGCCCGCGTATTTGGAGTATGGCTCACGCCAGCTCATAGATGAGGTTAGATATGTGCCCATCAATGAGCCGTATATATTAAATATTTGATTTATGTTCAAATATTTTTTTTCACAAACAGTTTTAGTTAAAAGATTTCAGTGCGAGGGGTTTTTCACATATTGAAAGAAAACACGAACTACGCAGTACTCCAATCTCTCATTTCTAAGTGGAATGTCCAAGGTGTGCTCAAAAGATTATCTACCAGCAATTATCTTCCTAAATGGACAGTTTAATTTAAGTCTATAGCTTAATTCACCTTGACTCGCCTGCCATCTCTAAGTAAACTTACCATTTCACAACAGTCATTTAGACAAATTCTTGGGCCACAACTAAAATCTGTTAGCCATTTTATCTTATATTATAATACGAAATCTCTTGACCTTGATTAAGCAGTAATTAGACTTCTTAATCTTTAGATTTTAATCTTAAAGATAATTACACAGACGTAAATCGCTTAGTGCCATGGTCCTCGAGCCTGCTGTGCTGGAGTTTGAAGGCTTGATATCCACTATTGTACCAGTATTACCAACATTCGTGTTTACTTTGTGCCATCTTAGTAGCACTCTTTTATTTATAAGTATTTGTTCAGGAATACCTATGTAGTAGGACTTACTAGGACCGCCAGTCTCTCACTAAGTTGTGGTTGGTCTGGCACAAGAAATAGTACCTTATCATTAGTGTATATGTCTACGAGAGGAATTAAACTAAATGTTTACTATTTTAGTGGGCCATTTTTTTAATGCCAAAACCAAAAAAAGGTTATATTGGTTTGGTTTGGTGACAGGTTTGGACCAATACATAACTTTTTTTTTTACATTCCTGTAAAAGTTGAATGGGCTCCTAAACAGTGCATGGTAATTGACGCTACCTTCTCTTTTTTTCAGGTAGTAAAATTGTTGAGGCCTCGGTGTTTTGTCTTTGCATGGGACAAAAAGCTAGGACTAATTGCTCGTTTTTTTCATTTTGTGCATAAAAGAACGGATTTGAAGCCCATCTTATAATTATATTCGATTTTTAATTGAAAGTTTTAATTCTAACAATGATATAATATATTAGATATTGACCTCTAGATTGGTTCTCGATGATCTTGATATCACTCTGCTATTATTTTAATGATACATTGTGTATCGTATCTAATTTACTAAAACAATTACTAATCTCCATAAATTAAACAAATGTTCCTAACTATCATTTGTTACATCTAGCAAACACCCTTAGATTGAAAAACTAAGACCAAACAATGTACAGAGAAGCTACAGGTCAAGTATACACTTACACTTTATACCAATGCAATAAGGCTGATTTTTCAACTGCTGTATTAATCCTGACGTATGATCTGCTGTACCACAGTACACAGAGATCAGTGAAATATCTACATTCAAACGTGCCACTCTCGGTTTGAATGTGAGCGTTCGCGTCGCGCGCCGTGTCGGCACGCGATTTCACGCACACGCTAGCATATAGGGGGGAATAAGGCAGTACGTACGCCTGCGCCGCGTGTCTGTGTGGACGCTAGGCTAATAACTCGGCGGGCGGCCTTAGATAACCCCCTGTTTATACTGTGGCTGTACTCACAACAAACGCAAAGGAGCTGTCAACACTAGATCATGATTAATCGCACGAGTCACGGCCGCGCTCGGGTGAGCGACCTCTGAACGGAGTGCACCTTCCAATCGGATCTGAGGCAGCCTTGCGGACAACAAAGCCACTGTTCCAATATCGGAAAGGTATCACTTCCTTGACGGACATATGTTGCTCGCACGGCATACTCGGATATATGTATTATTCGCATTATATATATATATGCGAACGTGGACGTGAACGTAAGAGAACGTAACGTAAGAGACGTGGAAAGTCCCCTTTAGGATTTAAACCACATTTTCGGTTTAGGTAAATATACTTAAACCAAAAATGTGGTTTATTTTAAAACATTTTCCGGCGTAATTCCAAATCAGTGCTCAGCATTGTTTTAGCGAGTCTTAGTAAAAGTAATGTTACAAAACTGTTTGCCTTTTTATGAATTAGGGGGTAAGTATACTGATTTTTTTGTAGTTTCATACAACGAGCGATTCAGATCGCGGTGTGAATCACGCAAAAGCTTTTTGTTTGGGGCTCTTCGGACCACAGTGGTACAGCGTTGTGAGTATCTCAAGTTGTCTTTTGTATTTGTCGATTAGGACCACGCGGGAAAAGGTTCAAAAATCACCAAATGCGATTTAATCGTAATGTAAATATGAAAAATTAAATACACTGAGTAAGACACAGAAAGAGTTAGGATATAATCTCAAACGAAAGAATTATGTACTCTGACAGGGGAATTTGAATTAAAGATGGAAAGGAATTTCTGAAACTGCTGGGCTGATCTGATTCCTTCCTTGTCTTTATGCCATGTATGCAGTACTACTACACTGTCAGCGCTGAAGAGGAAGACTTCGTAATCAATAGTGTGACATGTCCTATCATCCCTACGAGGGGCAGAACTTAAAAGGGACTCATGGAAAACTTTGAGCTTTTAACTTTACATTTGGGTGCTTTATGCTAGAAAAGCAACATAATCGTTGATGTGATGAATATCTCAGCAGTAGGACGTATAAACCGGTGCCTAATGCTGGAAACGACAGACATACATTTTCCCCAAGCGATGCAACAACGGCTGTTAGTTACGACGATATCTGTTCAATCACATCTCGAACACCTCCTGTTAAGACTCCGTGGGCGTCAGTTACAAAACGGCAGGAATCAATTATACGCACCGGTCGTGCTAAACAAAGCCCGCGTTATAAGTAAGTATGCAGTTGTGACACAAATTTATCGTGAATTCATTAACCAATTCGTGATTTGATCGCAGATATGAATCTCAATTTCTTAGCTTTAATGACGATCATGCAATAAATTTAATCAACGGTAAACGTGCATATTAAATGCAAAAATTGAAAATTATTAAATAACGTAATCACTACAGTTTAATTTTATGTCGATGAGAATGAAGTCATACCCCACAAACAACTTATCTGCATGACCCCTGAACAATATCTGCACTGTTTTTCAGCCGCAGCAGTCTGGCACGGCAATTCAAAAGCACCCTTAGAAAGCTTAAAAGCTATTTGCGAAGTATTCGTGCTCAGTCACTTAGGTCATTTTTAATAGTTAAACAGGTAAGCTATCTAAATTAAAAGAAGAACACAGCTGCCAATTCGAACTTATCAATGCGGGAAAGGGCGTTCTTGCGATCACGAGCCGTCCAAAGGATGGATTTGTTGACCTATCCTAAGGTGCTGCACAGCCGCGGATCCCCGACCACATAAGAAGTTCTCACGTCTATATAGCTGATGGTGGAATAAACATTGAATAATACAAAAACCAGCCAGCCAAAAGACAGCCATTCATCAAGAGGTGGTTCATTCTGCCCTTGAGAACCCACCTGCGAGGCGTGTTGGCCATCGGTGAAATTCCTACAAATCATGAATCAATTTATGGGAAAGACCTGTACTTAGCATAAGGCATTTTAGTCCGCAATCTCAAGATGTTTGAAAAGCCCGAACTTTACAAAAGCGGCTTTTAAGTTGCGATTATCGAAAGAAAACGCGCTGCGTCGATGCTAATACAACAGTAGGACCTTAACACTAATTATGATAAAGATAGTAATGCCTCAGGAGTACTCAGAAATGCGTATCAGATGTCTCGGGAAGGAAACACATTTCCGATGCAGTGGTACTTGTGAGTAAGTAGGTAGGTACTTTGAATTACCTATCAACATAAAATATTGGTTGCAAAGGTACTTTAGCCTGCAGCGATATTGGTACTTAAATTATCGATAATAAACAATGAAATTTCGTTAGTCACTCATGTGCAAGGTTTTCGTAACAATTAATTTGTGATATCAAACGGTTGTGATCGCGTTACGTTGGGAAACTTATACTGCGCAGGTAGGCTTTAGGCGGCGCAGTGACCGCCGTGCGGTTTGAATCAGTGCATTTGATATGACGATGGCGCAATGATAGTAACACTCGTGTGTTTCGGACGTTCACGTATTAAATGTCACATTGATTTAAAATTAGCAATGTCCTTAGCTACTTAACACTTCCAGCACTGGTACTGAAATAAAATGGAACTAACGGGTTGGTATCCTCGTAGCAATGACACATATGCCAGCAGTACTGCTTTGGACAACTGTGCAACAAAATTTTCTACCAATGCCTGCTTCCACTAGCACTAAACGGCTACTGAGTTTGAGACGAAAAACCAGGCATTTCTGGTAATCAATGGCGTATGCGATAATTCCTTATCATCAGACTGTCTACGTGCTATTTTGCTACTGACCCTATCAAAACCAATTAACATAAAGATCGTCATTCGATCTTCGATCCGTACAACACTTGTTAATTAAAACATACGTCGGAGATCGATTTTTAAAAATCTTTATTTTGATAATGACTACACAACCCTAAACTAAATATCAAGCAGCGTCTGTCATCCATTGTTCAAAGCCGGATCCTCACCTTCTTTGGACACATAACGAGACGTGGTGATGTCTCCGTGGAGCGTCTTGTGGTGCAGGGAAACGTAAATGGCAAGAGAGCACGAGGCAGGTCACCTCTGCGATGGACAGATCAGGTTAAAGTCGCAGTTAATGGTCCTCTCCATGAATGTACCAGAAAGGCCGCCGTGCGGGATGACTGGCGGCGGATTGTAAAGCGTGCCACTAATCCTGTTATAATGACCACGACCACTCTGTAAAGAGTGCAACGACTAAGAAGAAGACACAACCCTAGTTGGTTGTTGTGGCTTCGATGATACTGAGAACATAAAAAATGACTGCATTAAATTATTCAAAAAGCATAACTTCTAATAGCTACCTACTCAAAAAATAGATCAATATATTGTTTTATTTACTTTACTTTTGTTGGAAATCAGGACACGAACTATATCCACAAAAAAGTGTTAGTTCTACAGTGCCTTTGTCTTATTCGCATTAGTCATTATCTGGGAACTGCTTTAGCCGATTTAATTTTCTCTAGACCAATATTTAGCACACGATCACTTGACCACACAATAACCTTCAGTTACAATTAAATTTTACCAAAGCCAATAACAAGCTGCTGTGGTCTTAACCATAATAAAAAACTGAGTCTATTATCGCAATTACTCACGCAATGTATTGGAGATAGTAATTATTTAAGGTGCTTGGGGTAAGCCCGGCAGGCCCAGCCGAAGGGCTAATCAATTCAATAATGAAGTGCCATTGTAGTACGATTTCTCAATCATTTTAATAAGCATAACCGAAAAAAGTTCATTAATTTTTCAGATTTTATTTATGCTGGCGTGAACCATCATCATCATCCTAGTGATTTTTCCGGTTGCTACCGTTACGGCGCATGGGTATATTCTTATTTTTTGACTCCTCCACTTCACACAATCTTGTGCACTCTTCTCTGTGCTTTGGTTCGCATATGATATCTCTCACAACGTCTGACACCTTTTGGGTCTACCCCTGTTGCCGGGACACGGCGGAAGCGACATTGCAAGACATTTGTTTTCATAAAGATTTACGGTTTCCGTAAAACGTGACGTGATTTTCACGTGAATAAAGATCAACTATTTCGAAGTATACCACATGAACTAGGTATCACCCTCAAAAAAGCAGAGATTATACTTGTCGGTAGACACAAACATCCACACCTCTATTATTTCTTTATTGAGCTTCATCATCATCATCAACAGCTGAATATAGACTTTTAACCATAGATTTAGACAAGGCAGCCGGTTGTTAGGCGGCCTTTTAAAACTTTGCTTAGACCCAAAATAATTGTTGTGGGTGATGATGAAGGTTTTTCTTGAGTTAAGGTAACTAGGAACAACGGAGGTCTACAATTTTTTTTGTCATTTTTGCTAGCGCGGGAATGCAACTCACGGCTCTATGCGCTGTAATGAACCGCTGCCCAAGGGTAAGTACACTACGCTGAATTCATTACCTTTTTTCAATGTAGCTAGTAAAGGGTCTTCAAAGTATTTCCCAATCCGGGCCTGCCGGTGAATTATAGCAAAGGTATGCGCGACCTCGCGGTGTCAAAGTTACGGAACTGAGTGACCGCGCGCCCCACTACCGCAGGACTCGACTCCGTTTTGCTATTCATATAAAAGTCACACGCCGGACCGATAATAGTATCAGTCACCTGCTCTGATTAACTAGTGCAAAATGTTCGCTAAAGTAAGGAACAAATTGAAGTTTCTGAATTATAAAATCAAATAACAAACGGTGGTAAAATGTCCTGTGCAGTTTTCCGAGACATTTAAAATTTACTCGGGCCAGCAATATAAATTTACAGCAGCAAAGACCTACTTTTTCAAAAAGACTGTCTGTTCTAAAGACTAGAACAGACAGATTTTGAGAAATAACTCTTTAGTCCCTGTTTTCAACACTCCAGTTCATACTATTAGTAAAAAGTTTTTTAAGGCAAAAATGACAAGTTACAAGGTGTCGAAGGAAGTGTTCCTGTCATTTTTGAAAAAAAAGCTTTTGCTTCAACCCTCTCAATTTCAAAATGCAGTGATTTTTATCCCGCCCTTAAGCTCCCTTACCACGCTAACCCAGTCCATTGATGATTTTAATCTTTGGTTTTAAGAAAACATGGATACATATTGCTGCTTATGACTGTACATTCCAGAGTGTTGGTGCCTATGTACAGTCTGGGATTTCGAGCTAACGTGTGCCGTTTTCCAGGTATTCGCTATCAGCGCCGTGCTGGCGGCGGCCAACGCCGGGCTCCTGCACCACGGAGCCGTGTCCTCCCAGAGCATCGTGCGACACGACTCGCCCGTGCACTATGCTGCACACTACGCTCCCGCGCACTACGCGCCTGTTGTCCACGCTCCGGTTGTCCACGCTCCCGTTGTCCACGCTCCTCTTGTCCACGCCGCTCCCGTCGCTCTCGCCCATGGACATGAATACGTAAGTAATCTAGGAATTTGCTTTTAGCTGTCCTAACAAATCAGGACCCAGCGCCGATTGTAGCCAAATGCATATACACTTGCCATGATTGAAATACCTTACAGTGCCTTTCAATGTTAATCACTCATTTAAGCAATCACTTGATCATATGGCAGACTTTTGTCTTATGTTCTGATAGGAAAAAGTTTGTTGTGCTGATAAACCAACACATATTGAATGGGTTTACTTTTTATTCTGTTGTCATACCAGTACACTATCGTGATGTGAGTATTTTTTCGTTCAGCAATAATGAATACATAGTTGAATTGATGACTAACCTCGCAAAATTTCTTGATTACCAGTCGCACCCCAAATACGACTACTCGTACTCCGTGGCCGACCCCCACACCGGCGACCACAAGTCCCAGCATGAGAGCCGCGACGGTGGCGCCGTCCACGGCAGCTACTCCTTGGTCGAGCCTGACGGTTCCGTCCGCAAAGTAGAGTACACCGCTGATGACCACCATGGGTAAGCATACACCATTCATTATTCATCTCTTCGTCTATTTTTCCGTTTTGTTCTACTCATTCGATGTTGATGCAAACCTATAATTTTCAGCAGTGTCTGCCTAACTGACAGACTGTGTTGGAGAAATGCCAGCAATAAAAATTACCGAACTCTTTTGATTTGTTTTGAATTTGTATTTCATTGATGTTTTGTTTATTTTACCATTCTTTAGTTTTCTATTGCACTTGTTGAATTGTCATTAGATGGAAAGGCGACAACATTGAATATTTCCTAGTAGAGAATATAGATTACTGCAAATTCGAGAATTTGTTTCTCTAGATACCTACAGCACATTAAAGTACTCCAAAGTAATTGTCCGCTCACGAAAGATAAGGGCTTTTTTAACCTGCTTCGTTTTCAGTTTCAACGCCGTCGTGCACAAGACCCCCGGCCACCACCCCGCCCCGGTGGTCCACGCGCCAGTGGTCCACGCCGCCCCCCTGGTCCACGCGCCCCTGCTCCATCCCGCCCACGGACATGGCCTCTACCACTACTAGACTAAGCGTGCCGTTTGCCTGATGATCGCCTGTGACTGTGAATGTGATATTTATGTGTATATATGAGTTGTAATCGATTGTAAATAAATACTCAGCTGCTGAAAAATACTTCTTTCTTTCATTTTTACGTTTTTCATAGTAGTAGTAGTAGTATTGGCCCATTATTTCCAAGTAATGCTGAATATACACATTGAGAGGATAAGAAAAAAAAATTTTTATACCACTAATATTAAAAATTACGAAATACATGAAAATATTTGAAAATATTTGAAACAAAGCTAACTAAGTTACTAAGCCCAATATAAAATTGAACTATAAACAACGACTAACACTTGTGCAGTATCAATTCGCAGAGTCTAGGCTGGCCAATCCTCTCACCACAATGGTAACATCAAATTCCAAGTTTTGGTCGGGTTTTATTTGATGCCATTGACACGAAAGAAGAAGAAGAAGTATCAATTCCTTTTGTTGCTGTTTGTTTTCTTAAATTATTCAACAATCGGCAAAATAACATATTTATAAATGTATGCAATATAGTTAAAAAAACAATAATTATGTATGTACTTACTTAAATATATACAATTTTGACGAAGCCAGTGACCTTGCCTTGTGTATTGTCTTTGCTAGACTAAATTATTCAAACCCGTCCCAAAATTTACCTAAGAGGAACCGATCAGTAGGTAACTAGGAGTCTTGGTTAGTCCTATTAGTCCTAAACTAGGACAATTATTCGAGTACCTATTCTGGAATCATAGTGACTTGCAATTTCAAAGCGCTACCGAGAGCCGCTCAGAGGCTCTACCTAACAGTAGCGGTCATTCACTTGTCACAAAATTAAATATACACACAGTTAATCAAACCTGTCATTTTGGCTAAAGAATCTGCAAAAGGTGTTCGACCTACTAAAGCTTTCTTTCTATTACCGCTAATGCAAGCGGTCGAGGCAGGAATGCTCTTTTGAATAACGTATGCATTTAAAAAAAACAACAGTTTTCAGCCAAGCGTATAAATAGTCACGCATTCTTGAACTTATAAAATTAACAGCATCGACCTAACCGTGTTAGGTAGTTTGGCAATCAAATAAGGCAATTTTATTTTTAATTCGTCAAACAATTAAAGTATAAGTAAAAGTATTAGTAACTCTTTATTAAGTCTGTGAACTTACTACACTAAAACTACGCAGCTTACTGAAAAGCGGGTAACATTCTTAACAGTAATATTTGGTTTATTTTTTAAGCACATGTAGCAAACGTACTCGTTTATTGTTTATAGACCACTTTTACCTACGACTAACCAGAACATTGGAATTTGTTTTTTTACCTTGTTTTAATTAGCCTAATGCAACAATAGACAGTCATGAACTTGTGTGAAATATGACAAAAACGACACAATACATACATCCAATTCTATTAACTATTCATTTTATTATTTTGTTTCCTTCAGCATATACATTTTTCATAGAATACATTTTTCACATTTAGTTTTCGTGGAATACATTTTTACAATGTATTTTCTATAAAATACATTTTGAACTTTCTCATGAAAATTAAATTTACCAAATCATTAGACAACGCGTTTCTGAATCAGGCACAAGTTGCATTATTAGTTGTTATTATTATAAATTAGTTAATTACTCACTACGTAGGTTACATCGAATCAACTCACTAAAACATGTTACACTATACCCAAAAACGATAAGTGGAATTATTGGACCATCAATTTGAAACTAGTTCAAGTTAAAGAATCAATTTCAGTGGAGCCATTTGTCAATAATCAAGAACTCAATCAAACCCTATGCATGAGCAATTCGTTTAAGTGTACCCTTGAATGGTAAGGTTAGGATACTGTCTAATTAAGGTCGGTTCACATGAGCAGACTATCTTTCGTTTGCTGTATGTAATTTCTTATAATCAGTGTATTGTTTTTCAGTAACTTGTCCCGAACGCAATGGCTAGTGGTCCTGTATACTGTGTCAGCCAATGTATAAAATATTTAGCCAATGGTAAATCGTACTGTCTTGTTCACACGTTATAACCACGGCCGTAAAAGAAAGACTGACGTCACCTTGTCTAATCATGAGTGAAACATATTATCAGCTCCCAGCTTAGGTGTTTGCGTGACTAGCATGTGTCATTGGCGCTGTTACACGGAGTAAAATGGCGTAGTTTGTCTCAGGTGCGACAAACTACGCGTGTTTGTGTGAGTGTAGCAGGTCGTGTACAACGAACGAAATTGTAGCACCTTGCATGCTTCACATTTTTTTAGTGTGAAATTCCTTCCGTCTTTCCTTCACGTCTGTGGTTATATCACGGTCAAATTAACTACATCGTACCCGTGGTCAATTTTGGCTACCTATCTAGGTCTTTTTTATTAAAATATCATTGGTGCCAGCACCTTAGGTAACATAAGGAGGAGCCGGAGTCAAACGCCGTGGTTTAAAATTTTCTAATATTTATCACTCATTTCGGGCAGAAAATCTTTGACCAGTGAATTCAATTAGCAATAAAGAGGTAAAGCCAATGTTTCAGGCATTTTACCACTTAGGATCATATCGTGCATATTTCAATACTAAAAG
The DNA here is from genome assembly GCA_950022985.1 of Udea ferrugalis. NCBI lineage: Eukaryota > Metazoa > Arthropoda > Insecta > Lepidoptera > Crambidae > Udea > Udea ferrugalis. The sequence continues at coordinate 7,086,199 of OX465521.1, forward strand.
TAGTTCGGTATAGTTATACAAATTCAAGTTCAATATACAAATAGTTTTGTTAGTTCATTTGGTTTTGCAGTTTGCCTTTACAGACAATATCTCTTAATGTAATAATATAAATACATAATATAAAAATGTCTTAGCGTATAAACCTTCGTAGCAAACGAGTAGTTGCGTGCACGCACAGCGAGGCGCCTGCGCTGTGCGCATTCCACAACAGAATTTCGGCTGCAATTACCGCATATTGTATGGAGAATTACGCCAATTACTACTTGTAAAGTATAAGACGACCTAGAATTAGTGACATCATTAGAGTTTTCGTAGCTGCTTAAGTCACGAGACACGACAGGAAATGCTTGCAGCCAACAGCCACTGTAATAGATACGCCTTGAACAATATCTAATTTTTAACCCCTAACGCTCACCGTTACATTCCTAGTAATAAAATTTTATGAAATAAGTACTAGCTGTCCCTACAGACTTCGTTCTGTTGTCCAACATTCAGTGTCACGTGACAGGGAGAAACAGTTGCTAAGAGAAAACTAAACTGTACTGATTGTTTTTACTATATACTGAAGAAATGCTAGTTCTTCATTTTTACTCACCTTTACAACCTTTTCTGAACATCCACAATTACTTCAAAATTTGCCAAATAGGTCCAGTAGTTCTCGAGTTTTAGCGAGAATAACGAACAGCTATCTATTTTTGTATATGGAGATTTACTTAAATAAGAAATTATTATAGGCCTTATCTAAAAATTCAGTGGTTCACTGTACTAGCATCATCATTATTGTCATCATTCGCAAATAGAAGACTACTACTGCGGAACATGACAGAGCATTGCATCGACACTGCGAGGAAACATTTCCAGGGTAGCCAATTATGTTTAGTGCATTCACCTAAATTGGATCCTTACCAAGAAGCAAAGTAGATACTTTAATTTTCTCATGTAGAACTATGGTAAATAGCTAGGCTTTAAATTAAATTTTAGGATATTCTTAGTATTGTTTTATTGTAAATAATAGATAAAACATACAATCATCCCACTTGACCTTTCAGCATTACAAAGTTTCGCGAAACTTCGATAGCATTGCGACGAAGTAGATGCCCTGGTTAACCATCCACCTTGCTAAGACGTTCTATACTACGTTTGCTATGGAAGGGTCACCATCTCCTCATGTTTCTGCTTCAATGACCATCAGGTCCAGCACACACCAAGAGGGCGATTTAGAACGAAATTATCGTACGATTCTAATTTAATTGCGACGCTATTTTTTTAAGAAAGGAGGTCTGTATTATTATCTTAATAAATACTAGATGCCATTAGCTTTAACATATACAAAATTAACATATACATATACAAGCGCTTCCGCGGAAGAGATGATTAACTTAAATTAAATGAAATTTATCGTATCGTACGATAACTCGGCTGTGAATCGCTACCCAGGGGCCTTATTACGATCTTTTTACAGCTCAGTTTTAGCCCAGTTTACGTCTTTTCATTCATTGAAATTTGACTAAAACGTGCAAAATAAGTTACTACAGCAATGAAGAAAAATTAAGGTCTTTTTTGACACTATTACCAGACAAAACACGACTGGTGACGGTGAATATGCAGCTCAAACGCTGATCTTGTTACTAAAACTGTGTGGTTATAAGAGATTGTAGCAGGGCCTCTGTTCAACGTTGAGCCAAGTACCTACTTGACTCAACTGACTTAGGTACCTACCTTAATTACTAATTTTCGATTTGATACACGTACGAGAATTAACACACAGATCTAAGTGCATGTAAGTGTATATTTGTCTCAATTCACACTTCCCTTTGTATTAGTGTAATTTGGTCAATAAATAACGCCAATTTAAACGCAATCACTATAACGACGTAGAATTGCAAGCCCACAAACAAATAGGTGCCATTATGTGTAAATCGTAATGTTATGAATTACCCACCACTGCCTCCGTGTACCCAATGTACTCATAGCTGCTGTTTCCAAACAGAATTGTCTCTAGATGATCGATCACACCACCCTGTTTAACGCGGACAGAATATAAAGTGAACACATTCTGTAGTTTTATTTTTGCGTAATGACAGTAGTATATTTTCTTACGGATTGTAGATATTTTTAAGAACTGCACACTTAAGCGGGCCAGAATTATATCGGCACAGCTGGGCGGAATCGACAAATAACGCTGAACCGACATGCAGTGCCCGCCCCACTTATGTGGGACCCTAACCCTAAGGCCAAACAAGGAAGCATTATTAAAATCCTAAAAATAAAACTTTAATCTCAGTTTTTTCAACTGCTTCTTGTAAGTCACTTGCTGAAAACGTAAATAGTTTGAAAAGATATCAAATTCGAATTTAGTTGTTACTACGATATATTTGTTTGGGCTGAACGATTGATAACTAAGTATCTTTGAAATGGAAAAATAAACAAGAACGTAAGACAAAATTATTATTTACAAATAATAAAACACAATCTCATTGTTCAGATGCTAGTCGTTCGTTTTATTTGGTCTATAACAAAATTTCGCTAAGAAGCTTAATTAGTTTGTCGCGTTTTCATGCTTTGAAGCTCTGAAACAGCTTTATTAATATTTGTAATAGAGAGAGATTAAGTATTGGCTTACTTTCCAATAAGGTTCGAGATTTACTTACCATGCCAATCCAAAACCTACGCGGGCTATGCCATGCGCACTGCTAGTTGCACTATTTATTTTATTAAGAGGAAGATGTAATTTAAATTTCTGAATATCGAAGCTTCCGAGGCGCCAGCGAGGAATTCGGCCGCATTTACCGGCGACCTTGCGCCGAGATAACAATCACATTGTATTGACCGCACTGAGTAAACGTGTGTACAGACTGTTTCAAGTTTAAGCTTAAGTTTTTTCGAATCGTTCTTGTAAGTGATAGTAGAACAGTAAAGATAAGATAAGATAAGATATACTATATTGCACAAAGAAAACAAGTTACATAACGATGCTTAAAGATATTTGGAATGTACAACACAGACGGTCTTATCGCTAAGAGCGATCTCTTCCAGACAACCTTCAGGTAGACAAACTGGAAAGGAAAGTAGATGCGGTGGTAAAGTCAAGTTCGGCTGACTGACTGTTAGGAATACTATTTTTTCTCACAATCTCCCATGTTATTTTATTAGCTACACAATGTTTGCAACAAACAGAGCTAACAGTTTAATTTAATAAATAAAATATTTTAATGTTATTAAAAAATGACTATCTGTATTTCTAATTTGTACTTTGCGTAATACCAATCAAACATGTGGCTGTTATTATACGTCTATGTCGATGGTGTAAAGATAAGGTTGTAATGATACTTATGCAGTGGAGCAGAACTAGCCTTTACTAGCAATCGTGCGCAAGCATTGTTGCACGGAGCGGGATTAGTTACATTTGAGTCTATTCATGTCACCGCAGGACATTGCCTGCCCTATTGCCAATGCTTGGGCTTGTCGTCAAATACTTGAATTGCTTCAGTTTAAGCTTTGTTGTTTCTTCATGATTTACAGGACGTTTCTTCAGTGATTTTTGGAATTCAATTGTTGAATCAATTGTTTTTTGGACAGCAAAGGCCTGGTAAAGGCGAGTCAAAATAGCTCTTTATTAAGAAGATAAGAGACCGTGTCAAACAATTAACTATCGCTCATTGATACACTTTTATTTATCTTACTAAAACTCAAAAGTAGCTTCTTTTCAGTTTTTGACACTACGCTAAGAAAATGCCAGTGTTTATTTCAAATAAGTAGTATTGATTATTTCAAAATATGAACAAAATATACGCCAGAAAACTACTGTTAAGTCAGTTATGTATTTTTGACGACAAGTGTCGTTGTACTCTGTTTTCCAAGGTTTCATTAATTTAGTCTTGGCCGCCACCTACACCATTCACATCCGTATAGCGAGAAAATAGAAAGGCATGACATTAAAGTGAAAGAAGAGTTTAATAAATCCATAAATGAAAGTAATCAGGATTACCTCAATGACTACGTCTACATAACAACATAAACGGCCTATATACGTCCCACTGCTGGGCACAGGCTTCACCTTAACTATGAGATGGAACGAGCCATACTCCAACTCTCAGTGCGGATTGTTGGAGGTTAGTGAGCAACCTTAATGTCAGATGTTATCAAGCCGCCCTAAGGCCTCTGGTTAGGCATAACGACTGACGTCTAGCGACGTCAACCAGGACCAACTGCTTAACGTGCCTTTCGAAGCACGGAGCATTAGAGGAGCTACGTTAAAGTTCGTCCTTCATACCGAAACCACAAGCAATTCTAAAGTAGGTTATTCGCTGGCATTGGCATCGCAAGTGCGTAAAAACGTTCGATTACGAGTGTTATTCAATGTCGCGGTCACGATTCGTCTCGCGTAAGCCACATCCGCTACGCGCCACGCCCACCCACGGGTTGATGAACTTGAAAAGGAAAGTCATGGAAATGTTAAACCGTATTTGTAAAACTTAAAAAAAATAACTAACAGCTCTTTTAATGTATAATCTGAACTGCTTGGGTTTTTTTTCAGCAGGCACTTTTTAACCATAGTCCGTCCGCGTTAAGAATGCAGTGATTTCATTGTTAACCAATCAAATTGTTCCTAATTAGAACGCCAAGTTCATAGTGCCCAGTTGATGCATTCCTTCAAACGCCCGTTGCGTACCTGAGTTTACTTAACGAGAACATACTAAACATATAACGTTAGTGCTAGCCATTCGTCATAAATCACAGGAGTGAAATCAAGTCAACTGGGGTTAAGAAGCACGGTCGCAAAACAACTACATACATTGATGAAAAAAACAAGTAAAAAATAAATGGACCGAGAGGCAAAGAATTCCATAATCCTGGCTGCGTTCCTCCCAGAGCTATATCTACAAGTACTATAGTTTTTGAGCGATGTTGAGGTTAGGTGATATCAGCTACCCAAAACATTTTTATTAGTAACTCAACTTCGTGTTACACTTTAGGAACAACCCAAATAATTATTTAAAAACTGACGATAATGCGCTGGGTCAAACTCAGCTTGAAATTGTCAGAACATGCAATATGAGCATGAACCCATTCCAAATGGATGAATCCTATCCTTAAACTGATTTTATATGATTACCACGAATCAGACCCTGAACGTATCCCGTCAGAATCGAAACTGAATTTAATCGTCCGTAAAACGTATGATTTCCTCCATCATACAGAATTATTCGTAGCTATAATAACGTGTAGGATACGGCTAAGCTGAATAGGAAATCAGTGATCGCTATCATTACGCGCAATTATATACTCAGAACGCTACTTATTGCACCACAATGCTTATTGTTCTCTCAAACAGCGCAGTTTGAGATACTTGAGCGCCCTTATATGGAAGTATTGCATTTTAGCCAAAATTATTCCTGAGAACAGATTCCTAACATCGTAGTCAATTCCTATATTTCTTGCCTCAATGTAAGAATTCTTCTCCGGCTTTGGTTAAAAACACATATATGGAAGTTTTGGAAAGTAGGAACATACCGAGACCATTCTTCAAAAAAGAATATTTCAAAACTGCACTATGTATGAACTTCTGGTAAATACATTTTGTAGAAGTAACATTTTCAATTTGAATGTTCATAAATTGGTTTTCTGTTTGATACAATCAAAACAGGTACACAAGTTGGGACCCTAAACTAAACATTATGGTAGTGAACTTAAAATACCCAAGAAGCGATATCAAATCAATTTATCAATTAGAATGTGACATGGCGTATTTGGGGGATATTGTAAGTACCAAGCCTCACAAACATGCACTTAAGTTATAATTGTCAAGCGGACCATTTTTATTATATCGCAAGGCAGCCGTTAATGTTGTGGGCCGTTCTTTTTCGTTCTTGCATAGACATTGACCTGAAAACAATAAGTGTAACAGTTATTACTATGGTACGCCGTTTGCTAGCATTGGGCAATCCTCGTTACTGAATAATGACCACTTGACAAAGCAAAAAAACGTAAATGTAAATACGCAGCTCATTTTAATAGTGATAAAATGTAACCTAGGTTGCGTGTAACACTAACAATAAAGCTAGATTTGGTGGAAAAACATTTTTGTAAGATGAAGGATATGTATGACCTCTTATTAAGTGTTTACTTGAACCCTTGTGTTGAAAATCAAGTAAAAACAAACAGTGTAACAACTTTAATGTAACGATGGAAATAGTTCATATTTTACAAATATCTAACACTTGAACCTCGATTCGGAGTTCGGCCTGCGTTTAGAGGATGGTCGTTGCTATAAAATTGGTTCGATGTACCATTACGAACCCAAAAAAAATAGTGTTGGTGGATGTCACCTGATAAAAAAACTTCCGCAAGCGATAGCAGAAATAACCAGTTAGAATTAAAACCAAATTATTTCGTGTTGTATGTATTTGTCAGGCATCTCCGTGCTTTAGAAGGCACGTGAAGCAGTTACTCCCGGTTGAAGTCGCTAGATGTCGGTCGTTAAGCTAAGTTGGAGTCCTTAGGGCAGCTTGATAACAACTGACATCAAGGTTTCTCAGTAACCTTACACCCTTCAAACAATCCGCACTGAGCACGCGTGTTTTATGGCTCGCGCCAACTCATAGTTGAGGTGAGGCCTATGCCCAGCAGTGGGACATATACATATAGACGGTTACTTGTATGTTTGACAACTTCATCTAGTCACTGCTCACTGATCTATGTAATACACATATAGGTTAGGTTAGTCTGGGCTTTTATAATTTTAATAGTAAAAATAACTCACATTTACAAGATATAAGCAATTTCAAGCACAATTTAGATAATCTTAAATCTAAATAAGGCAATGTGTGGAAATCACCTCAAGGTGTCGCTCTAGTTTTAAGAAAATAAATAACTTATTTTCAGAGATATTATCTCGTAGTGGGTAAGCTTTCGTCAAATGGCCTTAAAAGGTTAAAACCAGGAGTTTTTAAGAATAATCAAGAAATGTTTGATGTTCACATGAGTGAGTTTCAAAAAGCACAAGTTAATTAAAATATACCTGAAATATGCATCGTATTGACCTGACCTGACGTGCAGTTTTCTTGCACCTTTGATAACAGGGCTCCATAGAAATAAGGCCTAAATTGCACTTTGGTTTCTGTAATTCCATACAAAGCCGTCCTTTTAAGCTCAGGCATTTTACACATTCTATCTAGTAGATAATTATTTTCGTAAATCGGTCTCCCTCAGAGAAAATGTAGTAATACCTGTTTAAAACTGTGTTCCAATATAACACTGGAATCTATTCACAAATACCTAGACTGCATTTATGCCTGACTACCTATATTAATTAGCGCTTAACTTCGTTTCATGTGGCACCACACGGAACGATTTTTTTTAATTTTATTTTCTTACAACAGAATTTCTGCATAGTCACATCGCATACTTCAAACCACTACGTTATCTCACTGTGTTACCGTTACCGCCTAGGCTACTTGAAAGTTTTTTTTAGTGAGCATGTTCCAGAAAGCTAGTGTTAAGTCTTACCATATATGTTTTCCAGCAGCCCTAAAGCTACGTTTAGAAAAGATAGACATCTCTGCCGGGTCTATCAGCTTAACGTGTTTTCACCACACCACCTTGTGGAGGGCCTGCCCACGGAACGTCGTCCGGCACGCGGTCGCCATTCGAGAGCCTTTCCGCCCCAACGGCCATCGGTTCTCCGCGCTATGTGTCCCGCCCACTTCCACTTCAACAATGCAATCCTTCGAGCGATGTGGGTTGCCTTAGTTCTCCTGCGGATCTCATCATTTCTGATTCGATCAAGCAGGGAAACACCAAGCATCGCTCTCTCCATTGCAATATACATCACCCAATTTTGGTCTGCTTAGACACCCACCAAGCTACTTAGTCTAGCGTGAGAAACTTAGCAGCGATAATGGTTTTTGACCTTCACAAAAAATCCACTGGCACCTTGTACTCTAAGCTTTAATTTCAATGTTAACAATTAACGAACGAACTATAAACGAAATGCATAATGCGAATTGTCAGTGAACGTTTAATTTCTCATGTAAATTGCGCTCGTTATGAATGCGTAATTGAGTCGGATCGTAAAAAACTGGGTCGGGCAATAATGGATTATGTGCTTATTCTAATTGAAGGAAAATTGTAATTGATGCCTTTATACATACTTAAAACCGGTTTTATCAATTTGAGTACGAACTGATTACAGAAATGGTGGGGAAATGGTATTGGTATGGAGGAATGCCAAATGTAGTAGTGCATTGACTTGCGCTCTCATCGCTCATACCTAGTCAATATATGTTTATTCTTTAATTGAATTGAAGCATAAATGCATTCTTATGAAACTGCGGAAGTTAGGTAAACACGTCGCCGAAAAAACATTTAACTATTTAAAAATCATAGATGAACCTACCTACGTGGTACGTATACCTACGTGGTACGTATACCTACGTGGATGATTATTCTCATAATAGCAGTTATCAATTTTCACTAAGCGCATATTAATACTTAATCGGTCGGCAATTACATTTGTTCTTCGAAACAACAACAAGTTGCAAGTGAATATTTTTTTGTCTTATTTCGCAATCCATTTCCGTTCCAGCCTACGCTGTGTAACTGTTCTCCCAATATACAAATCACACAGACTAGTAGCGCCATTGTCGCGTTTTTTTGCCTGATACACAATTTTGCACGCGTTCTCACAACATGAGAGGACTTGCTCTTGGGCAATCGCTGTCCAAATGTTGCGATAAACGTTTTTACTCATGACTTCGCTAGTTTTGCCAGCCACTCTGTCCGCAACGAGGTAGTGCCGCATTCAGAATCATCCATTAAAGATTACACCTTGGAAACTGTCTTTAGCGTTCAAAATCAGGGATCATCTTGTGATCCTGAACATAAAAAGCTGCTTAGTTGCTGTTGAAAATATAGTCCTGCAAATAACGTAAAACCTAGGGCCTTTAGAACAAAACAAAACATAACTGAACATATTTATATTCAATTGCGCAGACCTCAGGGTCGATTTTTGCTGTCTCTTACGTCTCTATCGTATTATGTCTATTCTTGACACTGCACTCTGGGCTCATTTCACAGGCAAGAGACGCCACTGGTATGGGAGTGGTGACTCAGCCTGCGGCTAAGTTTTAGAACACTCTAGAGGTCCTATATACCAGCCTGTAACTTTGCCTACTTGCGCCGCTGAAACACTTGAAACTGTCTGGCCTCAAAGCCGATGGGCAAGGAGTATTTTAAACCGGCGTCCTTAGTGCACTTCAAATGCTCATGTGACTTCTTAGTTACCCCTTGATTTCAATGATGTTTATTCCGCCCCCGTCACAAAAAGACAGGAACATTTTGGAGGATCATCCTTCTTTAAATGCCTGCTTTACCAAATTGTGACGTAAATGTTCACACTTAATTAACTTTTTCCAAGGACTGGTCAGTATTGAAACTGTTCGCGACGCATTGGCCAAACAGGCTCTACGCTGTGATGCTCTTCTTGATACCGACCGCTGCGGAATTTGAATGCGTTTATAAAAAACGCGCGTCAACAGCATAATTGCCTACCGAACATAAACACTAGTAACCTCGCAAGTACTGAATGTTACGATAGCGTTGGCAAACCCTGAGAAATTGATTTTTGCTCTAATAATTCCCACAATTAAAACCCCTATATAAACTAATGAAGCAGAGCTGAACGTATGCATTATTGTAGTAGATCACAACTGGAAAGTGTCAAATACGGGACTATTAGTTTGCTAATATGTTGTTCAAAGTAAGTTTCATTAATAATATTAATAACAAGTGTTAAATGTTAAGTTTCAAAATTGCTATTTACTGACCAAAATATTTTCATACATTATCTAAAGTTCAAATATTTTTCAAGAAAGCTCATTGCAATACATTTTTACATCCCAAAAAAGAAATAAAGTGATGAACAATAACAAACTTGGTGAAACCTTGTTAAATAATAACCGATGAACCTGCTAGGTGAATATTATGTTATAAACATGTATTATGTTATAAACTGCATGACAGAATATTATGTTATAAAATAATAATTGAAGTGTTACTAATGCTTTCAAATTGAAATCAACTCCTGAAATAAAATAAATGAGATGGCATTGTTGAAATAATAGGGGTAGTGAAAAAAGGTACAATTAAGTATGGTTTATGACACCAAATCAACTTCATGGTGCAGATTTAGGTGTTTGTAAATTTAATAAGATCTACTTACATAAATAGCATTAAAAAAACCCATTACACCTTAAATATGTTGCATTTCTTTCGTGTATTTACGATGCATTATTAAATGATCTCTCGTGAGAAATAACGACTGAAGAATGTGACTTCACACCATAAAACTTTAACAGCCAATTATCCGACTGCAAACTAGATCATTTCCTATTTGACAAATGCAGACTGTCTGTTACAAAACTGTTTACGTTTAGTAAATTCGTTTTTGGTATGTAATATTACAATTAACTAAATTAACAAAACAAAGTGGATATTTCATATGTTTATTTTTAGTTACTGTTTAACTCACTGTTGAAAAAAGATCTGACCTAAATTCTTGTTTGATCATGTTATCTTTACCAAAAAATTATAATCTCATATCGTTGTAGTCAAATATAGAAAAAAAATATTCTAAGTTGGTGAAGTATGTAACAAAAAAAAAGCTAATTCGAAAATTGCACATCATCTGATATCAAATGCTTTGTTTGGATGAACTGACAAAGGTTGCAGGATAGTGGAGGATTAAGGCCGCTACAACCGGCTCTTTGGAAATAAGTGGACGTCATTAGACTAAATATGATGATGATGGTTTTTACAGGTTCTAACAGTGTTCGCGCTGGTGTCTGCGTGCCAGGCAATTTTCCCGTTCCATCACCACCACCACCACCACCCAGCGGTCTCCCACCAGGACTTCCAGAAGCACGACGGGCACCACCACCCCGTGCCGATCCACCACCACGTGCCAATCCACCACCACGTGCCGCTGCTGCACCACCACATCCCGCACGTGCCACACGTGCCAATTCACCACCATGTGCCAATTCACCATGACCACTATGTGAGTATTTTTTAATCTATGGTTCTTCAGTTTTAGAACTGCAGCGGAAGAAGGCAATGTGGTTGTTGAATTGTTCGCTAGCATCTGCGCTCAGCAACAAATTGCATGTTTCTGTTTTCCAAAATTATTCTCGGGTAGACTATTCATTACTATTTACTTTACAAACACTCAATCAGACTGAACACTTAGTTTAGCAAATAAATACTTTGAACTCTGACTCAAGTCAGGCAGTTCATAAAATATGAGATTTATATTTTTCAAGATTTACATGTTTCTTTGTAACCAATACTTATAATCGTGACCCTGGGTTTAAGATAATATTATCTGATTAGTAACGTAAAAAGTAACGATTTGTGAACAGGATATTTTAGTTCAAAAAAGATTTTTCAAAGCCGCCAGATTTCTCAATCTACATTGTGCTTGTACCATTGTACTAGATTAGTACCTACTTATTGCAAATCTGTCGATATTGTGTTGACCAGAAATACTTTACGGATTTTGATTCACGGTTACTGATAATTATTAGCCTTGTAAATCACTCTTACTATCCATAGCCCTGTAGTCTAGTATCGTGACAGTCATCAATATTGCAGAATCAGTACATACCTAATACTTACTAATAGAATGGGTACTAATGGAAGGCAAAGACACGACTTAAGCCAAAGTTTGTTAATAGAAATTATGGTTATTGTTATCTTCGTATAAACGATAGCCATCTATTTACTATTGCTGCTTCAACAATGAAGGATATTTCCTCATGAAAACCAACACAAATTATCGAATGATAAGGTTTGGAAATTTTAATGAAACATTTTACTGACTCGACATATTCTTATAACAAATCGACAAATAGGTTTCTCTCATCGAGCTGTCCAACTTTAGATTTGGCATATCATGACATGCCTGAAGATCATGCTTTGGGCAGACAGATCCCGATTTGCCCACTTTAATTAAAAGGTTGGCCTATTCATAGTAGTCCAGAACTTTCAACCTTACCAATTCAGCTTAAAGAAGTACATTAGTTTCACGGAAAATCAATAGTTTAGAAGTTATGATTTCAAATTAGCTTAGATTTATTCATAGCTTAATTAATATGTCGATGACAATCTAAATTGGGCCCGTTAGTTTATTTAAAATTTTCATTGATATAAATTGGTAGTTGGTCATAATATTGCTACAATTATTTATTAATTTAATAACTAACTACGTTGCCCAATCAGATAAAGCTAAATATAATGTAAACAAGAGTAATTGACGTATCAAATTTACAAAATCAGTTACTTAGCGTAACTTGTCCAACCAATCTAGTAGAGTGGTTATTAGTTGCATAAACGTAAAGGAAACTACTTTAAATTACGTGCCAATTTTATCGCAAACTTCCTGTCTGTCCTGCTAATTTTGCAAAGTACTTTTCATGCTTAATCTTTGCCAACCTATTTTAAATACGGTGCCTAACCTATTTGGAATTTGCCTGCACAGGACGAGAAGTTTTTGATCTTTTCATATTTTAAAATGTAAAATTTTGTAAGTACGGATGTTTGTCGTCCCTCTTGCACGTAAAAAATACCGAATGGATTTTGATGAAACTTCACAATGATATAGCTGTAATGATAAAGTCTACGTGGACATGATGGGTGGAATTAACTTGACAGCTCTTATCATAACCATAGTAAAGATCATGAGTCAAATTGCCTATTTTCTATAACACGGTATATTTCTGTTCAAGGCCTTCCCTGAGTACAAGTTTGAGTACTCCGTGCACGACCACCACACCGGTGACGTGAAGTCCCAGCACGAGGTGCGCCACGGAGACGTCGTGAAGGGCGGGTACGAGCTGGTGGAACCCGACGGTCGGTTCAGGAAGGTCGAGTACAAGGCCGACGACCACACCGGGTGAGTTAAGGCAACAATACTGGTGGACAAAACAGTAGGACACCTATCAATTCGGCTGGTCGGTGGCTACTCCAACGCTTACCTTTTCGGATATGGCGCATGATATCGTTCCCATAGTCTTTTTGCGTCCATCTGCACAACCCAACACATTCGGGACTACTTAGAAAAGAGAATGTTCCCAATCCCAATGTTCTCCAGCAAAATTTTATCGTGCTGCCTTATGAGCTGTGGTAAGTTTAGGACCTGTTGCAAGTCTGTGTACGGTTTGAAATCACGTTATTTTAGACGTCTTCTTACTGTTCTATCACTTGTGGTACCACCCCGTACTTCTTACAGCAAGTGTCACAATTCTACGCCAGAGCGAAGCCGATTTCTTAGGTTTGCTGACACAAGGAAAACTTTTTCTTCTGAGATATGACACAGCTGAACTTTATAACTTTGTCGACATACCCTCTTTTAACATTGCAAATTAGCGTTTGAAAATACATAAAACAGGCCCTAGTTATATTAATCAAATAATCATAAAAATAGGGGTGGCCTAAATTTCTTGTCCACCAGTTTATTTACTAGATGACCCGACAGACTTTGTACTGACAAACATTCATGCTACGAATATTTCACATAAGTCCGGGCGTAAACTGAACACACGAAATATACTGAAATACTCGTACAAACTTGCCGACAGCCAAATTATACATAATTGAAGTTCGTTTATTCAGTTCAGCAATACAATAAGCCGGCACGCTTGCAGTAATACTTGTTTTTAACCTCTTGTTATAATTTCAGATTTAACGCCATCGTGCACCATTCCTCGCCTCATCACCATATTCATCTTTCCCACGGTCATCACCACATCTAAGCCAGATCATCACTCGGCATCGCATCTTCGGACCGGCTTCTTCCCCGATAAGACTGAATCGCGCCTGTCTCCGCTTATCATAATTGTAAAATATAATGTTAAGATGCAAAATAAAGTATTAGCGCTAATATGTACGATAAAGTTTTTGATTGCTTTTGACAAAAAATAATACTCTAAAATGATCACTATTTAAGTAAATTAACATTCATAATAAAAAAGTATTAACTAAGAGTTCTAAAAGTATCCTTATTTAGGTAAATGTTAATTTATCAAAATAAGGATACTTTACTACTACTTTACTTTTGTTTGAGTCCATCATTAGCTATCACTTTTGCTTTAATCACATCTGAAATTCGAGTTAATCTCAATTTCATTTTCATTTTTATAACCCTAATTGGCAAAAGACTATGGGTGTCAGAGAATAACGAACATAATTAAATACATAAAACACCCATACACAGAATCAACACAAATCAGCATTGGAGGGTATTCTGGCAAAACCGAATAAGTGCATATCACGTTGTCAACGTAGTTATTAAGCTTCACTCTTAAACTATGATCTTCGACTGCTCTTTTCTTCTAATGACATATTGTGCACTCGCATTGTCAAACACACGACCTTTAGCCTATAGTGCCAGACTAGACTTATATCTCATGACTAATCTAACGAATGACTTAAGTAGTTTAATTTGATGAGATGTCGTATTGTTACTTACTCTAAAGCCACTCCCTGCCAGTAATACAATAATATCGAAGATCTGTGGCACCTGCAGTCGCTCTTGCTCCAATAATCTGAATAGGCGTTGTTAAGGTCCACGTTGCCTGCACGACACTGCTATCGTCATTTTACACTTGCGTGCATCTTTCATCTTGGAACATGAGACTCCAAACTTCAATTGCGTATCGCCTCCACGAACAATAGATAGACCGATATATTAAGTCTACAGAATTGTTGGTATCGATATCTTTACAAACTAAAATGTAGCAGGCGTGTAACACCGACCGTGTACTACTGACCGATGAATTTCCGGTCAACACCCTGTCGGTGTCAGTTACTGCCTTTAAATGCTTATAATCTGGAACGATTAGGGCAAATACATGCCCATCAACAAGTCTAGAAACTATCTGAAAAAATAATAATTGCCGCACATAGACTACGTGTGGCAGGAAACCGATGATTGAAGCTAAATATTTCGTGTATAAATACTTGACGAGATGATCCATAATATCATTCTAGTAAAGAGAATCAATAGAAACAAACAAGATGATTGTAAAGGTGAATTAATCTGTGTATTTGTTTTTAGAACTATTACAGTAAAATTAAGTCTCAGTTCAGTGATAGTAGTGATAGAAATAGAAATATTAATACATTTTGCAGAAATAGCAAAGCGTTAAAATTTGAAATTCTTTTGGTTTTAGCGAATTAAACTTATTTTGTGTGTAATATTTGCTCTTAGAAAACTTAAGCAAAATTTTTCCTTTTATAGAACTATGTTAATAAATTACATTTCTAGGTATCTCAGAAAAGAAATTAATAAAATTAGACTCTAATGTGAAAAATAAACGAATATTAAAAGAACTGTTTCCATTCAGGCTGTAACCCTGTTGAGTCTGGCGGTGTGTGTCCTGGGTAACGGACATGCTATATCGGAGCAGAAAATCGTGAGGCACTTTGAGAAACACCATGGAGAGATATCACACGTCGGACAGCACAAGCCGGAGCATCATGAAGAATACGTAAGTACTCCAACTACTTGTTATTAATAGGAAGAAGTATGTATTGTCTCTGAACTTTAGCATACTAAAGTTCTTCAAGAAGTGTTTAAAAGGTTCCTACAGAGTCAGCCCTTACTATTATGGAGGAGTCACTAGGCTGCGGTATTTGCTCACCGTCAGACATTTCGTTGCAAACAAGGATTGTTGGGTCGTAGTATCAATCTCAAGTGAAGCTGCTATTCTGTAACTTTGTTTTAAATTAAGTAAGAAAATTTCACCGCGTGAATATAGGTGTAAAAGTACATTGATGCTCTCATTATAAATATTTCAAATAATTTATACCCAAATTTATTTATTGAAAAACATGTTATGTACAGGCATGTTATAAAAATAAATCTTACTATTCTTGTTTCTGAAACTGATCATTTTCAGGCCCACGCGTATCCTTCATACGAGTTCTCTTACCACGTGCACGACCCCCACACACATGACATGAAGGGTCAGAAGGAGGAGAGGAAAGGAGACGAGGTGAAGGGCGAGTACTGGCTGATCGAGCCTGATGGTCGCAAGCGTACCGTCAAGTACACCTCCGACAAACACTCAGGGTAAGTAACGCTAAAAGTATGACAACATGTTTTTTTAAAGGACGATACTTGTTACTTTATCTTGAAGGCTGATTATGATATTCAATGTTCAATGATATTGAGACCAATGAGATTTAGTGTTAAAATAATTAATTCAATGGCACTTGGTAGGTACAGTAAATTCAGTACAATTATACAGGAGCAAAATGTGTTACTGTGAATTCACTCTCCATAGCAACACTCCAAATTTCTAAAGGAATCATCAAACCCATTTACTGTATTAATCATATGAATTAAGATCAACTAAACCGAGCTAGAACAATTAATTTTTGAAACTGATAAGCGTTCCTACTTGGAAATTTTTCAGTTCATAAAATAATATCATTAAGATGCAGAACAAACACTCACGGAGTTTTGGGTGTGATTTTTTGCCTATTGCGACAGTTTACCATTCTGATATAAATTTATGATCAAATATAATTTAGTGCACAAAGAACTACAATAATGTATACAGAGATTTAGAACATACAATTAAGGTGGCTTTTATCGCTAAAATCGATATCTTCCAATCAACCTTCAGACAGCGGAACAGGAAAAGAAAAGTAGATACGCGGTGGTACAAGATGGCTGATAAATAAATTTAACATATATTTCTCGTTTGCAGGTTCAAGGCCCACGTTGAATATTCCGAACCCCATCACCATATTGTTCACAAAGAAGAGCATAAAGAGCATCATAAAGAAGAACATAAGGAGCACAAGGAACACCACAAGGACCATCATGAGGAGCCCCAACATCATCTTGAACGCAAGCACGAAGATGTGGTAGAAGAGCACAAACCAGTAGTAGAAGAGAAACACCCCATCCATGTTCCCTCTCTGTCTGTCCAGGCCCCTCGGTACTTCAAGTACGAGCGAGACGGCTATTTCCACCCCAGAGACCATAGACGCTACAACCAATACTAAACAACCAGTTTTAAATAGAAAATCTTATCAATTCATGGACTGAACCAATAACCAAAGAACGGCAACGGATAATGGAACCAAATGATCTCCAAATTAATTTTTAAATAAGTTATGCAAATAAATTCAAGTTGAGATTGAGCGCTCAAAAAATATGTTCTTTTATTACGCATTCTTCTTCCAGCAATTTTTGATACGAAACTTATTTTCCGGACCATAACAAAAAAAAAACTTCATTCAAAAAGACCTGCGTAGTATTTTCAAACTGTCAAATTAAACAAAGAAAAATATACTTATTAGGTAATAGACGTAGAAATATGTATACTCAAAATACACAGTACACAAACATAATTTCATTAAACAACTTGATATTATGGATTACAATCCAACGCAGTAAATGAGTACCGAAGTTCGTAGGTCTACCACTCACTTATTACTTTTGTTGATGCAGGAATCGAACCCGCGATCGTTTGATTCCTAGAGCATTCATACTAATCACTCCTATTGACCACTAGCTGATAAAACCAACTTTTGGTCAAAAGGTATTGAATTACGGCAGAAAATCCTAACTAAAAACACTGACTGTAACCTTATTTCACGCCTAGATGAATAAATAAATTAAAAAAAGAGTTTTTATCTCATCCGGGTTATCCTAATTTTTAAGTAAACTTAACTTATTATATCAAATTACCAATAACGATTGGACCAATCGTTCTCAAGTTTGTAGCTTAACAACACATTATTCATTCAATTTTATGTACATGCATATACACATATAGATAGGTTGTTTTTCGAAGTCAACCGTGTCATCGAATTCTGAGTTCTATCTAACAGAACATTAGGAAGGAAAGACATCAACGAGAAAAACAGAGACAATTTCGTTGATGTCTTTCACTCGTGTATAAGGCGAACGTTACACGTCAATAAATATCTTGATAAATATAATGATATTTACTGATGTGTCTTCGGCTGGATCAGAGCACACCCTACACCATCAATACGAATCGCGTCTGTATCTCGCTGCGTACTGACGCAATAAATATTGACAAGTGACACCACACACAAGAAAATATCACGCTCTAGGGTCTTGAATCAGATCATGGACTTCCGGAAATCCAGCGATAAATATTGCGATCCGTCAATACACTACCCTAAACGTCGATAGATTTCTTGATCCGTTTGTATATATTGACGGATCGCAATATGCATCTTGCGTGTAGAGTTCGCCTAAGGATTCAGTTCTGTTGATTTACGTTGCGTTGATTTTGCGGATAATAAACAGCAGGCTTTTTATTTTATACTTAAATGTCTTAGGCCACAATAATGCCCGTTGCTATTTTCCTAGCAGGGACAGACAAAGCCTGCTAATATGGATATAAACTAAAACTGATACAGACAGAAAAAGAAAAGCGAGCTTCAGGAAGAAAGCGTATGGACAAGCGCAACACCGGTGGTGTTGCGCTTGTCTGGGCTGAGGTAATTACTTCCCATCAGGTGACCCTCAAGCTCGTTGGCTCCCTCTTACATAACATAAACGGCCTATATACATCCCACTGCTGGGCACAGGCCTCACCTCAACTATGAGATGGAACGAGCCATACTCCAACACGCGGGCTCAGTGCGGATTGTTGGAGGGGTGTAAGGTTAGTGAGCGACCTCAATGTCAGATGTTATCATGCCACCCTAGGGCCTCTGACAAAGCTTAACGACTGACATCTGGCGACGTCAACCGGGACCTGCTTAACGTGCTTTCCGAAGCACGGAGATCCCCGAAATACACATCAATATATTTTGGTCGGGGTGGTCACCCATCCCATTTTCAACCTGGCGTGTGTTGCTTTTACAACAGCGATCGTCGCCGATCACTGTCACAACTGCGCCACGGGCGACAAAGGTCGCAGGATTTGTGGCCGCTCATCAACGACCGCTCTGGAAATATATTCGGGAAGCCTATCTTCAGCGATGGACATCATGCTAATATTGTTGATGATGACGATGAAAAATAACATTTTTATTGGACTGATTTCGTGTATAATCGAAACCAATGTTATGAGGGTTCAAAAAATTACGAAGCACTTTTTAATAGAGAAGGCCTTACTTGCCTTGTCTTAGTGGGGGCACTACCATGTCCGCAGATTATGTACTTTATTGGCGAAACCTGGCTCTTAAAAGACACACCAAAAAAGAAAAGATACCATTGAAAAGAAAAATAAAAGTACTCGAAACAATAAAAGAAGAAGCAAAATGAAGCTTCAAATTATGGTCAACTAGGTCCCTGCCTCAACATAAGCTGCAGCAATGGCTTTTATAGTGCTAGGATTCAGACAGGACTCAGGTATTGTTGGCAACCGACTGCAATACTCCGACATGAACTGACAGAGACATAAACAATACTAAAAAAGTGAGATTTCCCTAATAAATAGATAGTATCTGCTATCCTGCCTACTCTGCAGATAGGCTATTCACATTTTGTGTTCCCGTCCTATCTAGAAAAAACGTTTTTCTTCGCTTCCGTAAGTACTTCAACAAATACACTCTTCTGTAGATTACCCACGAATATTCACGATGCTAGATTGGAAGGGAAATTATAAAGTTGAAAAAACCCCGTTTATGACCGTCATTATCATAAGATATACACCCAACAGTTTAAGACAGACATTCATGTCTGAGGCAATCGTTGTTTCAGTCAATTAGATTTTTCTACATCGCTTTTTCCACTTATTCGCTTAAAACGATACAGCATACGCAGTCAAGGTTATAAGTACTTTGATTGAGACCTAAAAGCCAGCATGCTATAAAAACTAAGTACTTATACGAATAATACGGACGTTGGGTGTGTTTATCTTAATCAGTAAACACGATTATGTATTTATTGAGCCAATATCAGCGAAAAAACTAAGTAACTGTATGGAAACGTTAACTAGTTAACAAAGTATACATAATGAGATAATCACTGAGGATCCGGCGATGTAGATTGAATTCATTGATTTTAATTGTTGCGTGCCCAATAAGTATGTAACATTGTAATACAGTTTCAGTACGATTTCGCACCTCCCGTCGGTTAGCATGTTGCAAGTAAGTTAATGTTAGGTTTGAATTTTGCTCCAGCCTCACCCTATTACGGAATAACATATTTTTTAAATATAAAATAATGGTGACAGTTTGATCTAAGACAAAAAAATCATTGTTTATTACTTTCGTAGCAAACTCGTAGCATTTGCGCCAGTAGTGTTACAAATGTTATGGTTTCTGTTTGAGTTCTTATCTAACTCGTAGATGTTATAAGATGCGTGTCTTATTTATAACATTGTCATTTTTAACTTTTCTACGAAAGGTCCCAAATTAGAAACACCACTGATATAAATTGATTCAAGACCTATTTTAGTAATGGAAAGACTTTTTTTAGTTGTATTGTCGTATGGTATTTGTGACTTCTGATTTTCTACTAGTCGGAGTTAGTTAAGATTAAGCTTAAATTAGTATTAATCGTCTGTTTTCAAATTGTGTTCTAGCTACTGGTATTAGCGTGTATGGTGGCGATAGGTGCGGCCGAGCCAGAGTACGAGCCAGCAGCAGCGGCCAACCCTGTGTTCATTCACCGCGATGAACATGAACATTTACGAAACCGCGGCCATGAGGATAATGTTCAACTGTTCAGGGTGAGGCTTTGTAGACACGAATTTATTAATTTTATACATATAAAACCACCTCACCTGTGAACATGGGGCATCTACGTGTGCACATTAGAAGACTGTGACGAAGAACTAATCATTCTGCGACATGGTACTTAATGGCTTTAGACGAAAACTTATGTATTGATCACACTTGGCAGAATTTAGACGTTGAACTATAATTTTGAAAATAGGGTCGTATTCCATTAAAATAAAAGTTAAAATTAGTCTACAACGTGAAAAACGTAACTTCAGTAAAGTTACCTTTTTGATCGAGGGTAATTTTGAATTGTATTCTAGTGCACACTTATTTTTAAATGCTATTTGATCTTAAAATGATATCCCACCGTCTCAACTTGGCATTTGTATTGCAGCAACAGTTAGTGGTATGGTGTTTTCTATTTATTATATATTTGATCATTTCAATGACTACAATGTCAACTAGTATTTTCAAAGTTTGCAAATTGTAACAACTTTTTTATTTTCCAGCCTCACGTCTCAGAAGATATTCTTAGTAAGCAACATAAGTAAGTACCAGAAAAAGTAATAGGTAGCTTTCATTCTGAAAATGTGTGCCATTGCTAAGTATCTTAAGCGTTATCAAAAAGTACATTTCAACTTAGTGAACATCAGCTTAAAAATAGCACAAAAGCATTTTTTGCAAAACTGAAAATATAAAGTAATAAATCCGTCGTTAGTTAGATTTCTTCTTATGTTTTACTGTAAAATACAGACATAATATTTTTTTTTTTTTTCAGGATAATCGAGCACGTGTACAGCCCAGACTACTACGAGCCAACTCTGATCCTGGACTACCGCTACCTCAAGTCCGGCGGACGCGACTACACCCGCGGCCCGGGCGGCCAGATCATCATTCTCCCTAAGAACGTGCACAACCACGAACACAAGGACCACAAAGACTACGACAGCCTGATCGAATTCCTGCGGCTACGGAACCTAGCGCAACACGAGGCGAAGCGGCAGAGGCACGAAGACGAACACCACTTCAGCCATCTTCACAACATCAACGTTGATGACGGTCTTGGGCAAGCGCATCGTGGGCACGAGCGTGAGCATGAACGCAAGCAAGAGCGTGGACGCGAGCACGAACGCGTACATGAACGCAAGCAGGAGCGTGGGCGCGATCACGAGCGCGTTCATGAACGCAAGCAAGAGCGTGGACGCGAACATGAACGAGGTCATGAGCGTGTGCACGGCCACGAAGAGAGATGGTATTGATTTAAGAACAAAGTTTTAATTCTATCGATTTCCATAGCCTTAAAGTTTCGAAATGTCGGTCAGGCTGAAGTAATTATATCTATATATGTATTTAGCATTGTAATATAAAATTTAAAACCATACAAGAGTAAAATAACACTAAATATTGTTCTCCTATTCTTATTCTTAAACTAGTCAAAGTAGTGGGATGAAAAATATTTTTCATTACTCATACTCTGAAAGTGGGTCATTACTGACCTGGAAAGCGGGCTGAAAGTAACACTTTTCATCCCTAGGGAGAATCACTTTCAACTGACAGCTGTCATATTATTTAAAAAAAAACTAGTTCTTTTTCACTTAACTATTGAACCATGTTCCAACTTTCTATACAGCCATAATGTAAAATTGAAATAACTTAAAGTTAAGTATTGATTAGAGAATATATATTTAATAAATAACTTTATTATAATTAAGTTTCAACAATTTATTTAAAATAACTTAGCTTTGAGCAAAATATTTACCATTTTTCCAATGATGAAAATAAAAAAATAATGGCTGAATAGCGGACCGGCCACAGAAAAAAAAAGCAAACTAAATAGGCGGGAAAGCGGCAATTCGATCTTCATGAATTAATTCATGTTTTTATTTTTACTTTCCTCGTATTTGTAATGAAAAGCACAGTGTTTACCTCGGGTTACAGACTTATTTAGTCCCTCGAACTATTGGCGCCCTCACTTCGTTCCGGGCGCCAAACACCGTCTCGGGACTAAATAAGTTACTTTCACCCCTAGGATAACAATGTACTATTGTTAAATATTTTTGAACTCCAATTACACATCCGCGACTTCGTTCTACAAATAGAAAATGTATTTATTTCATCACAAGTTTTATACAAAGTGACTACCCACTTACTTTTCTTGGCTTGTAGTATTGTATTCATATTATGTAAAAAAAAGGATTAACTCATATTTTTGTCTTCTTCGTAATTATATAATTTTGTTTGTATATTATTCTTAGGAAAGACGATTCACTGTTTCAAATATTTTTTATATCTTCACAAGTAATCCTACCCGTCAAGTTTCATCTCAATATTTGCCTTGTGAGAATAAAATTGATTCCTTGTATTTTGTTTATTTAACCTTGCTTACACAGATATTTATTTGTCTTATTATTGAATAATTGATAATAATTATTATTGGTTTTTAATATTCATTTGTTTGATTATTATCTCACTAGCGGCCACCCGCGACTTCGTCCGCGTGGACTTAAGTTGAGAAACTAAAAGCAATACCTTTCTAAATACGCGCTATTTTCGATTTTGTCTTAATTCGGAACGCACCTATAGCTACGCTAATGACAGCAGCCTTTTGTCTTCGTCAACTGTCATGCCATACCACGTGATGCCGCGTACATTTTCATATTTTTTTACTTGATATTTTCAACAATTTACACAGTATCTTTACAAAATGGTAGCCTATGTGTTATTCAGATGTTTATGCAATATTATTGTAAAGTTACACTAAAATCCATTCAGTAGTTTTTACGTGAAAGAGCAACACAGCACATCCAGACATACAAACTTTCGCCTTTATAATATTAGTAGGATTATTTTTCCTAGTTTCAATATCGACTAGAAAGTTTTTTATGGGAAGCTTAATAAAGTTGATTATAAATAAAATTAAAAATTACTCATATCGATTGAGTCACAGATTAATAATAAATTACGGATCTCACTATTTTGAAAACGAAAGTACTACTTAAATTATTTCTAGTTATCGTTGATGAAAACCGCCTTCTTTTTGAGTGCTGATTATGCCACACAAAAGTCTAGAATTATGTGAACAAAACGGGTCAAGTTTTCCCAAAATTTTCAAGATCATTTCAAGATATCTCGTGTGCTTTAATATTCAGGTTTCATGTTTAAAACGCTGCTGTTTGTTCAAAATTTGGCAAAATGATTCTTGAAACAATTTTTTACTGGAGAGTTTTAGTAACCTAGTTACTTATGAAATTCCTTTTCGAAAACTCAACTCATAATTCCAATATTCACAATTCCAATAAGTTCGTAGAAAACTTTCAGTTCTAGCATGTAATACTCGACAAGCAACCACCCAAACCAATATCAGAATCATCGTCATCCTAAGATATGTCGATTTACAAATAAATAAAGCTGAAATAAGTAGTAAAATAGCGTCCATCCTTCTAAATAGCTGAATTTGTAAACTGAATAAAAATAATTTGAAGCACTTGCAATATTTATTAGGTTAAATGAATTAACTATTCGTATGTGTTAGTGATTGGTTACAATCATCATGTTCACCGGATCGTGACTGCTGCCCTTGGCAGACTGAAAGGAAACTCGCTTTTCATGAATGGGCGTGTAAATTATACTATCAGAGTTCCCCAGCAAGCAACGGCAATATTTAAGCCCACATTGTAAGTATAACGGTAACCATTGTCATTTAAGAAACTCTTTTGTTCGAATTTGTAAAGTGAATATTTTTACACATAAGGTACTAGGTTAACCTAGGCCTGAAGGGCGGGGCTGAAGGTTATAAAAATGTAAACTAGCAGCACTGGAACAAGTTATTTATTTAATGAAACAGGGATGTCCTAGATACCTCAATAGATTTATATTATAGATAGGTTACAGAAAACTTATAATCTTATAAAATAGAAGCCTAACTCGCCATGAGCCCTGAGCCTCAGTGCCGGTTCTTAAACCGTCTGCGGTGATGGGGAACAGGTTCGGCAGCTTATGGCCGTAACTGGACACCTCCTGTTGGAGGATACTTGGTCCGCTTGAGTCTCCGCTACCAATTTTCAACTCGGGCACGTGGCGGCATGAATTCACAAATGCAGGAAAACGGGCCCGCAGACAGATTCTGCCCGATGTCAACTGCTGGTGCTCTGGTACTTGGGGAGCTTAACTTGCTCTGGCGCAGGTGTTCAAAGGTATGGCTCCGATTTTGTCTCCAGACTATTTAAACCCTCGGGACGGAAGCCCTCGATTTTTTCTGAAATCTAACCTAACTGACAGCCAGCAGTGACAGCTGCGTTCAAAAACACGAAAACTCTAAATATTGTTGTGAGGTCGACCACAGATAAAAACAACGCTACAAATTTCAAAACTCCGAAAACAGAAGTTTTAAACCCCAGATACCTATTTGTTTTTTCTTTTATTTTACATTTTACACGTGCTCCATTTTTTAGAAAAACGAATAGTCAATATTTTTTTTTTTACTTACATATTTGTCACTGCCCTGCTCTAGAATCGGGACAGAATTGACTGGGCTAAATTAAGTTAGAAGGTTAAGAGAGAGGTTGGGAGCGAAGCGAAGCGTAGCTAGCGTAGATTTTTGTATCAGAAACTTTGGCCCAGCAGTGGGACAGTATTCAAGCCAATTTATTTCTAAGTACATATACTTAGAATACTTACTGTTTTATTTGAATATATTGTATTTCACGAAGTAACGTAGTAATAGTATAATCTTAGAACCACTAACAAGGCAGTAGTTCTTACATACCCAATTGTTTCAGTTGGAGTATTACGTCTAACGCATGTTCATGAAATGTTCACGCCCATTACTGCGAATGGAAGTGTATATTAACGTTTGTGCAATAGTTCCATCATTTCAACTAATTGGTGTTTACGATAGGTACTTAAGTTTGAAACATCCTTTTCACTTCGGACTGAAATAGATGCTTGTTACCACTACTCAATCCATTTTTTCTGGTATATTTGTTTTTAATTGGGTTTAATGGCGTTAAACTGACGTTAATGTACCCAAGAAGTACCACTGCTTCAATACTTATTTTACGATTGTCGGGTGGATTAGATTTAGACGCTATAATTACATACTTAACAATCACAAACGTTACGTTTGTCAAATACAATAATCTACTGAATCGCTTACCATTTGCCAGTAATAATCGTAGTGGTTATGTTTAAAAATGTATACGATCTCTCGGTACTGGGAGCTGGAACTTATATCTTTACACAGTACTTTGCGGAGCATGCACAAATGGCGTTAATGGAAATAGGCACTTTAGAGATAAAGAAAGAATAGCAATCAGTTTAAAGAACATCAAACCAATACAAATTACACTGAAATGGTTTCCACTCAGCTTATACGAAAGCAGATATCATGGCACTGGTTTCCTGTGGAACCATAGAGGGAGGCGCCGCTCCGATTAAGCAACCGATGTTAATCATCAAAAACATCACAGATTTTGAGCAATTGTGTGATCCATAGAGTAAAACCTTCATATTCACTTCCTATCTGTAAGTATACTCTGATATGAGTGGATATGATTGATCGGCAGAGCGACGTGATAACAGTTAACTGCTACTTGTCATCCAAAGGCTAAAGAATGGAAAAAGATTCGGTAGGGTATGATAATTATATTCGTGATAAATATTATTTTGATTAAATAGAAATCGAAATAAAAACTAAAAAAATTAAGGCATTTTAACTTATATTTCAGGGCAATAATCAAGCTTTCACAACAACATAAATTCAGTGTATGGTGCCATACCGGCCTGCGGTCCTAAAATGGCAACTTTTGAAAAAGTCAAATTTCTTATATCCAATAAAAAACTCAAACATGTTTTTTCAATCCAATATCTTCTTGCTACCCGAAAAGAAGGATAAAAACAACATCAGAAATAGTGAGCCATGTAAACTTTTCCTTTAAAATAATGAAATGGGATTGTTAGTGCAATAGACAAAAGATCAGTTCAAATTCAGGCAAGCAAATAAATTATTACGGTATTTTTTTTTTTATTTAGAGTTAGATTGGTCACAATCAATAGTAAAGTAAAGTAAAGGAAAGTAAAAATAATCTTCATTTATGTAAACTTATTAAAAAGCACTTATGATAAGTCACAACATAAAAATTAAAAAAGTAATAATGTGATTCTACCACCGGTTCGGATAGTAAGTGATGATGTGGCCGGTGATGGTATTGGTGGGTGGTACATGTCTGCCTGCCAAGCAGCTATGGTCTTTTCTTGAAGAGACCCAATTTAGTTCGGGAACACTTATCATAAGAGTGAAAACTGTCGTATGCTCAGTACCCCGGTGGCGGAAAAGCACTCACAGAACTCTCAGTTCTTCACGAACATCATCATCATCATCAGCCTGTTGTAGTCCACTGCTGAACATAGGCCTCTCCTTTTGCACGCCACTGTACTCGATCTTCAGCTGCTCGCATCCAGCTCCTGCCACTCACTCAGCTTCTTCACAAACGTCGTGCATAAAAAAAATGGATTGAGTTGGCATTGAGTTAATGGTGGTGGAGGTTAATCTGCACAGATGCGAGTTCCTCACAAACACTATGCAAACGAGTTGGTCTTGACGCGGGCAGTGTGCACTTAGCGACCCATCAGGCTTCAGTCATCATCATCAGCCTGTTGTAGTCCACTGCTGAACATAGGCCTCTCCTTTTGCACGCCACTGTACTCGATCTTCGGCTGCTCGCATCCAGCTCCTGCCAGCCATCCTGCGCAGATCATCACTCCACCTTGCCTGAGGACGTCCTACACTACGCTTGCCGGGACGCGGTCTCCACTCAAGAACACGTTTACTCCAACGGTTGTCGGTTCTACGGCTAACATGGCCAGCCCACTGCCACTTCAGCTTCAGTAATCGCGGCAAAGTAGGGCGGCAGAAGATTCACTTCTTTGGTGAGTGACCATAATCCTTTGCTCCCGGCTGTTCCAAAGCCAGGCTAGCGCCAATAAGGGCGACGTGATCAAACCATGCCCTACGCATCTTCTCCTTACAGAACTTAGTTGCACAACTGAAGGCTTCTTACTGAAGAAGCATACATACGTACTGATGTGAAGGCATTGATAGTGTTCAAGTTTACAAGATAACCTAAAAACTTCCTAACTCAATTTGTTGTTAGTTTACAGTTTTTTTGGCAGATCTTTAATTAAACAGAATTAAGAAATAAACATCTCAATTATGAACCCATTATCACGTATTAATCTAACAATTAGCAGCATTAGTTAATTTGTGTTTTATTAGCGCTAAGGACAATAATCGCCTGCATGTATTGTAACAATTTTACAACTCGATAATCGTATGAACCTCGTCCTCGGCCAATGAAGAGGAAATCGGTTTTCATAAGTTAGTTAGCTGGTTAGGGTTCCGTAAGTAAGTTAATTGCATTCCTTTGTAATTAACTGAAATGCACAACAATGCGTTGGTATTATTGCCGAAAATGCAGTATCTCCTAGTCAACCAGAGGGCTGAGCAACTAAGTATTATGGTAAGCAGTTATGCGACAGCGTTACATAACAATTCTTTGTGATTTAAAAAATAAACGCAACAGAACTTATCAGCCTTTGAGCATTTATGTTTTTTTTGACGTGATAACGTCTTTAAAATCGTTTTAGTCGGGTGACATGTTCAGAAACTTGTGTCATGCGCGATCGCAGGTATAACGAGAGAGAGACGGACCGATCTCCCGTCTCATCTCGAGCGCTGCCAGTCATTCCGTGAAATGCCGTTATCACTTAACATCTCGATCGTAAACCTACTTTACAAACAACCAATTTATTTTTATTTTTCTTTTTATGTTAGAGGGAGCAAACGAGCTTGAGGGTCACCTCATGGGAAGTGATCACCTCAGCCCATGGACAACCGCAACATCACTGGTGCCGCTGCTGTGTTGCTTACCTTTTAGGAAGGAATACGCTTTATTTATTTATTTGATTTGATGACCGATTTAGTGTGATGGTTAAGGAGTTGGCTGCTACACTAAAGATAACGGGTTCGATCCCGGAAAGTTGTGCATGTCGGTTTGTACTGATTTGGATGCTTCCTATGTACGAGTATATTATGAATGTGCTGCTTAGTTTGGGGCTTGGTGGCTATGTGTGGACTAATATTAAGTTATACTCATTATTCACTTAAGAAATAATAAACTGACCCCTTTCTTGTTAGCTGTTTCATCTGTCTACGGAACCCCAATAGACGCGTGCTGTTTTGTCGATTAATTAATTAATTAGGGGAAACAAGTGTCGCTACCATTTACACTAAACCCTCAAATTGGGTAACGACTTGAATAAAAGCAATATGCTACGCAGTGTCTACATACTTCAATACTAACTGACCAAGCGATACCTAGTAACATGTGGTCCCAAGTAAGTATGGCGCGAAGTGCATCCATTTATTGGATATCAACGAACAGAAAAAGTGCAGTGTTGATCTCAAACAAATGTTCAGCTCCTCTTCAAACTGTGAATCCCTAGTGCTTCTGGTGACACTTTTTATGCCAATATCGTAAAATAAGCAATCAGAGAAACCTGAATCGGTGGCTTAGAAACTAACACCAGTGTCGCTCTGCGACAAGCAGAAACCGCGAAAAAAGCATTGAAATGTCATTTTCACTTTCTGTAGATCTGGCGACTTCTAATGTCATTATTTTTCCTTGACGCCGGCTAGTGCGTTTTGCTCATGGCTAGCTCCATACTAAGATTAGTGGACAACCACAAAAATGCCTCTGAAATTACGTTTTTCTTCCAGGTCGCCTTGCTAGCCTTCGTAGCAGTAAGTGCGTACGCGCACTCAGCTGCCGTATCGCACCAGTCTCGAGTTGATCACCACGGTCACCACGGCCACCATGGCCACGTCGTCCACCATGGACACCATGAACATGGTCACCATGGCCACCACTTAAGTCACCATGGCCACGACCTAGGTCACCATGGTCACATCGGCCACGCTGTCCACCACGGCCACCACGGTCACCACGGCCACCACATCGCGTACGCTGTCCACCACGTCCACCACGGACACCATGGTCACCACGGCCACCACGGCCACGCCCTCGCTCACCATGGTCACCATGGCCACCACGGTCACCACGGCCTCGCTCTCGGACACGGTCTAGGACTCGGACACGGACTCGGCCACGGACACCATGGACATCACGATGGACACCATGGACACTGGGATCACGTAAGTTTTCTTAAACATTGTGTTTCTGTTGATTTTATTTTTATATTATTACGTGCAAGCATGCACGTCATAAAAAATATTTGGGTACATTGGCTTTTGTTTGGCTGGCCTGTACCACCTCAGACCATATCATTACTTCACATTAAGTGAACTAGCTAAATGCCAGCATACCATAATTATTAAATTACTGGATAATTCTATTTCCTGTTTATTTAAATAACACGCAAAATATTTAGAAAGTACATAAATACCGATTTACAGACACGGTACCTGCAGCTCGAGACTCACTATTCCGCTTAAACCTTTTTTTAATTTCATTTCCAGGCTTGGTCTCACCCTGAGTACAAGTTCTCGTACTCCGTTGCGGACCCCCACACCGGCGACCACAAGTCCCAGTCAGAGTCTCGCCACGGAGACTCGGTGAAGGGCGAGTACTCCCTTGTGGAGCCTGACGGCAACGTGCGCAGCGTTCATTACACTGCTGATGACCACCACGGGTAAGATTTTTTGCTTTATATCTTTATGGAACAAAGTCTTCGCAATGGAGATCATTTTAAGGGAAACTTTAAGGGGATCTACCAGCAAGATATGTGGATGACCTTTTAAAGCTCGCAGAATTTCAATGAATGCATCAAGCAAAATTAGCTGTTCTTTGCCCATTTTATGTCTTCCCCTTTTTGTTTGCTCTTCTTGTAGCATTGACACTCCAAAACATTAAATTTTATTCTTCATAAGTACATCATCCAGAGAGGCAAATAGTATATTCCAACACATTCGTAGATTCCAGTAATTCAAACATAACAGAGTGTCAAGAGTTTCACAAGATTATAAAACATATTAATGAAAACTTGCCTAATTAAGTCCACTAACCGTAAAAATTCGGTGTAATTTGCCATTAAGATAAACTAACTCTACATAAGCGGCTTCATCTGTGAATTTAAACACCAAAAGCTTTATTGAATTTGAATGCATCCAAATTTCATCAAAATTCATAATGGACTTGTTAGTAATTTCCTAACTTATTTTCCAGTTTCAACGCCGTCGTGCACCACAAGACGCATCATGTTCATCCCCATCACCATGTTCATCATCATGGACACCACTAAACTTGGATCTCTTGGATCTCTAACGAACCCTTCGAACTCGACTAAACCTGGAACTGACTTCAAAATATTACTATTTTCATTCAAAATTCCAGCGCTGGCATTAAAAAAAAGTACAGCATTTCCGTATTTTATTGATTATCCTAAAATGGCTACGATTATTCTTATATCTTTAGTTACATCTACATATAATCACTATGTGTAGGTGTTTGTTCACATGATCGTGTCTGTTTGCTACAAAGACAAATGTTCTAGCAAATATCACTACGAGTAGTATCTACGAACAAATAAAAACTTAGTAACAAAACAAGAATACTTGTAAAGTGTATAGCCAGATCATAACGATGCTTATACAGAGTATGTGTGCAATGAGAAAAGGGTTCAAACACAAAAATGTTGTATTAAAGTGATATCACCACTACTTCACAACACTACCCCCTTAGAAGCTGCAAAGTCGTGTGTTATCTATAGCACATAACACTTACCTACTCATTTAAAAAGTTAAAAAAGAAGACAGTAGCATATAACATAAGCTCAAACAAAGTCAAAACATCTTAAACAGCATAACAAAAATAACGTATTAGTTAGATACTAAGAAAACTAAAAAAATAAGAAGGAGCTTAGGAGTGTCAAACAAAGGCATCTAGAGATCAATAAGTAACTAAAGAAAGATATTATGGGAAGATGGAATCACGATAGAACAAAAATACAATAAACTATACGTGTCGCTTAGTTCGTTATGGTCTAACAAGGTCCCTTGTTAACACTAATAACAAGTAACTTATAACTATTTCAAGAAACTAAATAACCTAACAACTATTTGGTATTTTACAAGTAATGTTTTCCTTTGGGAGTTCAATAGTATGCTTTGAGTCCTTTGTAAGCACAGAGTGATATCCAAATCGTTGGCATATAATCGTTGGTCCTGATTTCTCACAAAGAATCAGTTACACAAACTACAGTAGTTAAACATCACAATGTAACATTAAAATTCAGAAAAGTATAAGCTCCAGGAAATGTCAACGATTTGAACATCACTTTGAGATTTTTTCATTAATATGATTTAGATTGACTGTCTTTCTTAAGTTCCATTATGTGCTTGACGCTAAATCCTACAGCTGAGTTGAAGGATCCTCCAGCTCCAGGGTACGAAGGGTTATCATTCCCGTGTCCAGGGTTGGGATAGCCTCTCTCGGGTATGTACCCTGAATGGGACGGGGCCGAGCGGTACCCATCACGGTTTGAGGACACAGGATTGTATGACGGCGACTCAACTCTGGGGTGCTGGTGTCTAGTCGGCTCATTTCTTCTCACAACTGCGTTGAATCTGAAAAGAAAACTCTTTACTACATAGATAATTGAAGCATTTTTAAACGACAAACGTTTTGTAGTTACTAGGTGGGAAATTCTCATATTGTTATTAAAATTTTATTAGGTCTACTGACGGATAGGTGTATTTTTAGCAACGAGCAATAAGTAAGTTAAGTTTAGTCAAATGAAAAATTATGACATGCACTCTGAGCAACAATGTAACTCAATGTAAAACTTTGATAGTCGTGTTCTGATAGGAGCAAGTAACAGAGGGAGTCGCTAGGTGGAATTAGGTACAGTCAATAGCAAATCACCCCCCACACCAAGCCCCCCCATTTCTGTTTTTTCACTCCCTATTGCCAAATGTCATTTCTTTGCAAAAGAGCAAGGAGGACTGACCGGAACTGGGTAGAGTGATGTGCTGTCCATCATACATGCTTAATTCGTGGGTAATTATACCAAATAGTGATATCTGTTATTATCATAAATAAAACAGATCAATAATTGCAGATGTTCTAACGGCCAGTCTCAATGAGCATAAACGAAACCCTGCGTATGGTCATGTTGTGACACCGTAACTTGTACTCGCTCATTGCCTCTTAAAATAGTTGGTGAGATGAACAAGATCATGTTCATACCGAGTCTAAGAAATAAAAGTACCCGTGCAAGGCATCAGCGGAGTATTCGACAGTCCTCAGTGCGCCGTCCGGCTCATACAGGGTGTACACTCCGCGAACCCGGTCGCCTTCTCTGCTCTCCCAGTGGCTCTTGCGGTCACCGGTCTGGTGGTCTGATACTTCGTATTTGTATTCATATTTTGGCTGGAACAGGAAGAACAAAAGAACAAAAGGGATTTTAAATAAAATCTTCGTTTTGATGGAAGTTTTTCAGCAAAACATGAAAGCAATCTTATGCAAAAATGTTATGAGTAAATACCTGGGTGGCGCTATACTGATCTGATGCTGAAGGACCTGTAAATGAAATGAAAAAACTGTTACAACAAAATCTTAGGTATTTTCTCTGCAGATTTGCTTTTCACAAAAGTCACAATTTGGAAAGTGTCAAATATCGAATAAATTATTGTACACTACAAAAGTCTGAAAAAATTATTATTGAGTGGTTCGTTAGCCCAGTTCGTATTGATTATGCTTACTGCACCACGCGTTGTAGATCAAACCCACAAGTAGTTCAGCAATGAGTCGAAAACTTTGTAAGTCTCCAATCTCTCTTACACCCATTGTACCAGCCCTGTTCAGTTTCAAGTCAGACAGCTATGTATAAAGATATCCTAAAGAGGGAGATAGAGGAAGAGATGTACCTGCGACGGGCGGCGACGTGGTCGGAGGTCCAGGGTGGAACACGATGCTCTGAGACGAGGTGGCGTGCTGCAACATCGCAACGGGGGAACCCCGGGCAAACAGCCAGCTGTTCACCAGTAATACTACCTAAACCAAGCAAATTCAATTTAGTTTGAGCAAAATGTCATAAATATACAGGCTAGCTTTGAAGGCAAATATTTTGTTATGCCCTAATTATGCTCACTTGCTTTATACATGAAGCACTTACTTTTATAGAAGTTGAATATTACGAAAAGCATAATTCAGTTGGTGTCAACTCACAGCTGGAATTTTTAGTTGTTGTGGGAGACCATTATCCTATCATATTATCATGTACGCATCTGCACAACCGACCACTCTTTTTACAAGAAGAATCTATCCATCCTGAAATGCTCTACATGTTTTCATTCATGTTTGATTGTGAAAATGATGGTGAAGCTAATTGCATCAGTAGGAAACTGTTTAAGTTCATCACGAAGAGTTCCATTTCAAACCGTATGAAACGCATTGTTAGCATATTGCGCACAATAGATTCAATTACGACTTGAGGTAAGATAACGAAATTAATGCGTAAACAGCACATATTATACATAACTGCATTATTACACCAATATGATCGCCACTGTTACTAATAGATACCCAAATGTAATAATACATGCCTTCAAGAACACCAAATCCATGTCGGTTCTGACCTAAACGTCTTGATACACTAGTCCACAATATTGAAGGAACGCGTCTAGTCATGGACTCTTTTTATAGGAGCACATCATCAGATAAGTAAAACAATGTGGTAGCCAGCGGATGTATTTGCGTCGACAAAGGTCCTGTTGTCAATTAAAATTACTGATACTACTGTATGCAAACCTTACGCTAGATAAACGAGGCAGGTAGTAAAAATCCTCGTATTTATGTCGGCATTATGTGCATCACTCAGGTTTATGTACTGCACGCCACAGTGGACAGATAAGTGTGCTCTGATCCACATACTACAAGGGAACAATGTGTAATTGAAATGTGTTTTTTTAGATTTACAAGATGGATGCCGTAGTTACGACATGGACGTACCCACTGTGCTGAGCTACAAAGGTATTTACATAAATATTACGACTGTATCCCTCTTGGGCCATTCGGACGACGCCGACAGGATAAGTGAACACAACACTGGCTGCAGGATCCGCTGATGACCTACAAGCAACACCTATAATACAGTCCAATTTTTATGATTCCGTCAGGCCTCAGCAGAGATCCTAGAATCTACTAAAACATATTAAAGGTTGCATAATGCATTGGTTACAGTCTAACGATAACCGACCTTTTGAGAAGATCTATGTTCAGCAGTGGATTTTTAACAATGAAGATTAAATAAATAATTTAAAATGTCTTGTATGTATAGTATCTTCACATCGTGCTCAAATTTAGACATGTCTGTTCAGTTGTTAAATATTAGTAATGTGGCTACTAGAGTGTACTAAAGAACATTGGATGACATGATGATGATGTAAGTAAGGAAGAACCATTTTGTTATAATAGGAAACTAACCCCTGAATTCGTGAGCGTCAAGATGAAGGGACCAAGTCTCGTATGGCTGTGAGACATACATAAAACCACTCTACCATAACTCTACTATTTCCTACCTTTGCTTGAAATTTACCTACCTCAGTAAATACAAAGTAATTCAACAAAATAGTTGGTCCCTCCATTATGACGTCAAGATGGAGGGACCAAACTTTGCGTGCGTAAAAATGAAGTAACCAGGTTTCGTATGTCTGTTATTCATATACAAAACTTTACTACCATTGATCGAATATCTGCTGCCTTTGCTATAATTTTACCTACCTCAATAAACACATAGAATTTGAACAAAATAGTTGGTCCGGCCATTGTGATGCCAATATGATAAAAACTAAACTGATAGACCACACCCTGGATTATTCTGTCTTCTTAGTGTTGTAACAGCTCAATTCTACCTTAATAATATTAATATTGACTTTCTTAAATATAAACCGTTTTTGAGATATTGATTATACAAGTTGGTCAAGTTTTAAAGTATGTTAAGTAATTTGCATGCTGATACTACTTAATTCTCGTGAAGAACATTCACGTGTAATGGTAATGTAACATTACAGATTCGACTCCGAACATTACATTACAATACTACCTGACTGACGAGCAGTCGCGTAGGTATAATTTAACGTTTAGTTTAGATTGGAATTACAAGCATTAACTTTGATTTGTGGTTTCCATAAAGTGCATTTATGTTACAAGTTGTATCTGAATATTACACTTTGAATCATTACGCATTATCTATTATTATTAAACTGATAGACCACACCCTGGATTATTCTGTCTTCTTAGTGTTATAACAGCTCAATTCTTCCTCAATAATATGAATATTGACTTTCTTAAATATAAACCGTTTTTGAGATATTGATTATACAAGATGGTCAGGTTTTAAAGTATGTTAAGTTATTTGTATGCTGATATTACTTATTCTCGTGAAGAACATTCACGTGTAATGGTAATTTACCATTACAGATTCGACTCTGACCATTACATAACAATACTACCTGTTTGATGAGCAGTCGCGTAGGTATAATTTAACGTTTAGTATAGATTGGATTTGCAAGCATTTACTTTGATTTAGTGGTTTCCATAAAGTGCATTTATGTTACAAGTTGTATCTGAATATTACACTTTGTATCATTACGCATTATAGATTTTAATGCGCACCTTACATTGTTATGCTCGGTTCTCCTTCATCTAACTCGCTGATGCAATGTTTGAATCTGTAAGGCTACATGCCACGCGACTGGTCCAGGTGAGGGAACGCCTTATTACTCAATATACAGGGTGTTCCGTAATGAGTTCAACCGTAAACTCACTTAGATAGGTCACTTGATTAGCTACAACTAATTTGAATAGTTTTTAGAAATTAAATTTAAATGCAATCCATATACAAATGTAATTAAATTATCATTTGTAAACTCAAACTCAAGCGTTTATTTGCTAAGAACATAGTAAATATGAAGATGACATAAAAAGTAAGTAGTGCGTATGTTCAGTCTGCTCGCAGACATGCAAAAATTCAATTATAATACAAACAATATTGAAGCCAAATAAGTTACATTAAAATAATTATAATTAGTTATGTCATTCGAATTAAATAAAATTAAATATTATTATGTTGTCGCCAGTCAGAATATTCATTACAATTATAAAAACATTTGTCCAAAAGCCAGGCAGACAATCTCCTCTTAAATATTGGCCCTTGAAGTGTTTTTAGCTCTTCCGGTAACAAGTTAAACAGGACAATACTCTTATTGTATGCATTTTTTTTATATATGTCCTTGTGACAGGGAGGTTGATGCATTAAGTTCGTATATTGCTGCCTTAATTGCCTACCCGCAACTTCTCTACGCGTTTTGTAGTAGCCGGGACATGACTTTACCAAGAGACAAGATTCCCTGATGTAAATTCAGGCAAGTGGAAGCAAATTAAGCTGTCTAAAGAGGGGTCTGCAGCTGACTAGGTACCAAACGTTACACAGCGCGCGAATACATCTCTTCTGTATTTTGAAAGCTCTGTCTATATCTACAGAATTGAATTGTACCGGAAAACTGTTAATCCTAACTTAATCATTCCCGCTTTCTTCAAGATTTAATTTGGCAAATGATAAGTAGGTTTCCGTGTTACGTTCCGTGTCATAATTTTTACGCAAGTGTATTAAAAATCGTTGGCCAAAACACGAACGGGTGTTTCATTTTCACTCGTCCCGTTTCTTGATCTTCATCCTATAGCTCGGGCCAACCTCGTGACTCATGCAAAACGACAAACAATCCGCATTTGTATCGAAAAGTACCATGCATGGGATTGGGATTTGAATACTGACTTGTGCTGTTGATATGACACCGAGCTGATACTAGAATGAAAATAAATTTTGTCAACCCTAAAAATTAATAAAAAGTGTTTATACAACAAATTATTAACCTAGAACATTCCACCTTTGTTTTCATTTTAAAAACGGCTTGCTTAATAGGCCTTTTTTAGCCGAAACTTGCATTTAAATTTCGGCTAAAAAAGGCCTATTAAGCAAGCCGTTTTTAAAATTACTCAAAAGTTATGGAAAAGTTTTCTTAATTTTTTAACTTTGAAAATTTAACTGTGACTAGTTTTCACCTCAGTTTATTTATTTTGGTTGTTTTTGTACCTCAAATTAATGGCAAGAAGCTGGGTATTTTATGGGTTAAAGTACAACTAATGGGGTCTATGCCACAAAAAATAAAAAATGCATACTTTCCCAAAAAAAGATGTGCAAGTCGAAAATTATCAAATAACCTTTTAAAAATCATAACTCGAAAGCTCCGAAAAATCGCGGAACATCCATGGGGTATTTTTGGGTACACTTGTATGTCAGGAACCCAAAAAAAAAATTGTGTCACCTTTTGGGTCACTGTTTCCGTATATGGTCACTGTTTCCGTATATGGAAACAGTGACCCAAAAGGTGACCTCAATAGACACTTTCTCACCTGACCAGTCGTGTGTAATGTAGCCTTACAGATTCAAACATTGCATCAGCGAGTTAGATGAAGGAGAACCGAGCATAACAATGCAAGGTGCGCATTAAAATCGATAATGCGTAATGATACAAAGTGTAATATTCAGATACAACTTGTAACAAAAATGCACTTTATGGAAACCACCAAATCAAAGTAAATGCATGCAAATCCAATCTATACTAAACGTTAAATTATACCTACGCGACTGCTCGTCAAACAGGTAGTATTGTAATGTAATGGTCAGAGTCGAATCTGTAATGGTAAATTACCATTACACGTGAATGTTCTTCACGAGAATAAGTAATATCAGCATACAAATAACTTAACATACTTTAAAACCTGACCAACTTGTATAATCAATATCTCAAAAACGGTTTATATTTAAGAAAGTCAATATTCATATTATTGAGGTAGAATTGAGCTGTTACTACACTAAGAAGACAGAATAATCCAGGGTGTGGTCTATCAGTTTAATAATAATAGATAATGCGTAATGATTCAAAGTGTAATATTCAGATACAACTTGTAACATAAATGCACTTTATGGAAACCACAAATCAAAGTTAATGCTTGTAATTCCAATCTAAACTAAACGTTAAATTATACCTACGCGACTGCTCGTCAGTCAGGTAGTATTGTAATGTAATGTTCGGAGTCGAATCTGTAATGTTACATTACCATTACACGTGAATGTTCTTCACGAGAATTAAGTAGTATCAGCATGCAAATTACTTAACATACTTTAAAACTTGACCAACTTGTATAATCAATATCTCAAAAACGGTTTATATTTAAGAAAGTCAATATTAATATTATTAAGGTAGAATTGAGCTGTTACAACACTAAGAAGACAGAATAATCCAGGGTGTGGTCTATCAGTTTAGTTTTTATCATATTGGCATCACAATGGCCGGACCAACTATTTTGTTCAAATTCTATGTGTTTATTGAGGTAGGTAAAATTATAGCAAAGGCAGCAGATATTCGATCAATGGTAGTAAAGTTTTGTATATGAATAACAGACATACGAAACCTGGTTACTTCATTTTTACGCACGCAAAGTTTGGTCCCTCCATCTTGACGTCATAATGGAGGGACCAACTATTTTGTTGAATTACTTTGTATTTACTGAGGTAGGTAAATTTCAAGCAAAGGTAGGAAATAGTAGAGTTATGGTAGAGTGGTTTTATGTATGTCTCACAGCCATACGAGACTTGGTCCCTTCATCTTGACGCTCACCTGAATTCACTAACGTCAATCAACACTGAGCACGTTACGCGCTCACGCTTATGGTGTCCCGTAAAGTGTCAATAGAACTGAAAGGGACAGCATGGGCGTGAGCGCGTGCTTATAGTTGATTGTCGTTTGTGAATTCGGGGGAAAGAAGGTCGAATACGCGTCAAATGTTTTCAACAACTACATCTGTTAGTATCAGTGCGCACTGGCATGTACGAGTAGGTGCGCTTGTACACACACTTTCCAATCATGCGCAGCTTACCAGTTTTACTTACTGCCATTGAGTTACACAGTTATACTCTAGATGGCGTAGTGTTTCTTAACTGGACAAATTGCATATGGAACACCGATTGCTGCCTACCTTTGAATTTTTGACTACAGGGCTGCAGAGGTAGCATTCTGCATGTGCACATCGAACGAATATGAAGTGAGATTGTATTTAAGCGTTTTGTAGAACTGAATTAGGTAAACTACGCGAATGTGATCATTTAGGTGAAATGAACGAGGCCAAATATTTTTTTTTTGAATGCCTTTAACCAAAAGAGGGAGAATACTAATTCAAGGTGAAGCCAATAAACAATTAAAGATTTCGTTTTATCTTGATCACGATCGAAGTGAGATTTGGCGTTAGCCAAAATAGCATAGAAGGACTGTGTTATTTCTATTTGTGGTACCTTGTCTACTTTCTCTAGCTAATGTTATATTTACGTTTTAGATAAGACAAGTTTGCTCGCGGCTTTGCACTCGGAGGGTTCGTTACTCAGATCGTATATCCTTTCCTCTCCTAATATGTAAAAATACAAATTACCTGAAGGGCGTTATTATCATCATCATAATATCATTTATTGTATACTATTTTACATAGTAATCTTGAATTTAAGTAGAGTTGAAAAAAAATATTAAGCACCCCGTGAGAAATCGATGATTTATATGAAATATCACGAGTAAAAAGGCATTATTATAATCTTATTAATTTGTTTTATCATTAGAAAAAACAATAATATCATAATGACTTTAAATAATTAAAAGTGTACGAAGCTGCTCATGATCGGATTAATTGCTAAGAGCAAGCTGTAATTTTTTTTCTGTATAATTGAAATTTCTATAATTCTATATTTGAAAATCGATGACTCTCAAGGAACTGCATCGAATCGTATAATACTCGTTTAAAAACTGTCAAATACTTTGGGCACAACTTCATTCGTATTGCGAAATTGTCATCAACGCAATAAAATAAGTACTTTATCACTCTGAAATCACAACATCTCGTCGTTCCGGATCCATTTAAGTTCTAGGACAATTTTGCAAACAAAATCGCTCGAGGCAAATCGATCTAAGTTGTTGAAAAAATTGGCTATCCTTACGAACGGTTCCGTAACTGTTAAGATAAGATAAATACAAAGTATCGGTGAAGAACATGCTTTAATACAATTCAAGCGGTCTTATCGCTACAAAGCAGAAGCCCAATGGTTGACTGGTAGAGAATGCGTTTAGCATTAAGTACGCCTTTTGTACTTATTTGTGCATTAAAGTATAAATAAATAAAGCATACTTGGGATTTGAGAACATGTACGGATTGTGATTGACGGGTGGATAAAGATTTGAGATGGATGGAGATATTGTTTTTCTATTTAGAATTCTCAAGAGCTTTTACTGTTTGAAGTGTTCTCATCTACATCAGCCAAATACTTGTTTCGAAAGGCACGTCAAGTCAGTTGACGTCGCTAGATGTCAGTCGTAGCGTAGTCGGACCTTGAGCCTACGTGTTGAAGTATGGCTCACGCCACCTCATAGTTCATGTGAGGCCTTTGCCCGGCAGTGGGACGTACATTATAAGCCATCTATGTAAGCCTAGTCGGAAGCCTTAGGGTGTAGCCGATGTCTTGATGATGATAATAAGCAGACAAAAAGTAGGGAACCCTCCATTCTTCGCTCATACGCAACTCATATTCCGGTTAATTTGCAATTACCAATCTGCTAATAGATGTTTAGGTTTCATTTCACGAAAGCTTATTTAATGTGAGTAGAAATGTCTTTACTGATTGATCTCGATGATTCATCAATCACTTAGCCGCTGACAGGCGCTTGATGTTATCAGCGAAATATCAACATAATAACAGGTAATAAAATGTGTCGTGTTTCTAAAGAGATAGAAATGGTTTAGTCTAGTATGACTGCTTATGGAAGTATTTTAAACACTAGAGGAACTTCATG
Organism: Udea ferrugalis; assembly: GCA_950022985.1. Classification (NCBI taxonomy): domain Eukaryota; kingdom Metazoa; phylum Arthropoda; class Insecta; order Lepidoptera; family Crambidae; genus Udea; species Udea ferrugalis. The sequence goes on from OX465521.1 coordinate 7,127,891, forward strand.
AGTTATCTAATAATATTCAATACTTGATGATAATTGAAATCTTATCATCATTTTGTCATTTTTGATGATACTTTAGTATAGTTACATGCTCCTAGGGAGTATATGACATAGGTATTATTTAAATTTTCTTGACTGTTTTCTAAATCATCATTTAATAGAGATTATTTTTTGTGTTTGTAATATTGATAATTACAAGTTTTTACGTATGTTTGTCAGTCGTTTACACCCAGAGCACAAACTCCGTTATTTTTGGGTTAGATGATATAGATGTAAAAAGTTCTAGATAAATTTTCATATGAAAAAAACTATGATTGCAAATGTACAAGATGTTGATTATGCAAAGTACATCATGTTCACCAGTAGCTGTGAAATTGCACAACTCCTCGACGACAAGCAATTAAAACTAGATCTCGTCTATCGCCACACTCACCACATTAATTTAAATGCCAATTTTATAGGTATCAAGTATTGCCTAGTTACTATTAACACTTAATTGCATACCCCTAAATTAGGTTTCACAAATTCTGTACTGTGTGTAAACTTTTCTCATACCCTCTGAGAAATAGGTGCAAGCCTTTACGGTTACGGGCTAGACACTTTTTGGTTAGCCGTACGGCCAGCAGCAGTCCAGCCTAAAATTGTGTGTAAAGTTGCATCGCAATGCGAATCTATCTTCTATACTCTATACTTATGATAAATCTGTAGAGAAGCCAATTCTGTACATGAAATATATTTAAAGAATAACTATCAAGGGGTGATTTAGGATCGCTACAGATGCCAAAACTGCAATCAGTAAAAATTTTGTCTGTCTGTCTGTCCGCTGTATATTCTTTATAGTAACAAAAACTACCCGACGGATTTTAACGAAATTTGGCACAATTATTCTTCATACTCTTAGGGAGGTTATAGTATACTCTTCATTGCGCTACGATCAATAGGAGCAGAGCAGTGAAGGGAAATATTGGGAAAACGCGAGAAGCTATTTCTGTAAACATCTGGTTTTCAATTGTTTTATTTTGTAGACAGTCAACCTGATAAGATGGAAACTTTCAAATAATTATATCCTACTAATAATTAATGTGTAAGTTTGTATGTGTGAATGGATGTATGTGCCGTGTTGCTCTTTCACGTAAAAACTACTGGATGGATTTTAATGAAACTTAACAATTATACAGCTTATGCATCGGAATAGGACATAGGTTACAATTTATTAAGATATTTTACATTTTTCAAACCTAAGTCCACGCGGATGAAGTCGCGGGCGGCCACTCGTAGATAATAAGGTTTACAAACAACTTTGGCTTGCAGTTAGCCGGACATTCGGCTGTAGTCCGCTAACTTCATTGTGCGCCGGCTACCTAATGGCTCTTCAAAACGCTGCTGTGCACGAGCGAATATGTCCAGGCAGGCATTGCAGGCACATTGACCCAATTCAGGTCCTGCCCGTAGCGTCTTAATGCTTATTGAATTATAATCATTTTCACAGCACAGCATAAAGGAGATCAAAAATAAAATTATCAGTGGATAAGGCATCCTAAGTTATGCTGCAGCTCTGTTATTATATTACGGCCTGATTTCTAACACAGCTTATGATTCCATAATCCGTTGCTTAAGGTTTAAAGCCTCACGAGCACAATATAGTACATTAGTACAGTAGGTGACACGTTTACATAGCAGTTGGAAGATAACTTTGACCGTACGACACCTTGTGCCGATGTTTAATACATCGGCACAAGGTGTCGTACGGTCAAAGTTGTATAGAATAGTTGACCTGTCTCTTCTGTACAGGCTCGCTGGCGCATACAACTTGCAGATTAGATCAAGGTCGCAACGAGCTTATCTGAGGCATTGACTTATCACATTATATATGTGTATTTTTAGAAAACAATGCCTGATTTCACTATCGTTGATAACTTGATTATCTCACCTAGAGCCTATTTCTGAAATCTGACACTAACACTTTATCAATGCTGTATACATTTAAATGGTTCTGCTGTATACATTTCCTGAACCAGCGAAAATATGACATTGCATCTAAAAGTGCCTAATCTTTTTCAGAACAATTTTTTCAACAAACTTTGTTATTGTAAGCTTAAGGTCATATTTAATGAAAGTCACCTACTTACTCATGCTCCCTAGTCTAGAACTATTTAGCTATTTAGAACTAACTGCCTGTCGGTCTATCTTCATTATCTTTCTCATAATCTAATAGAAGCTTCGATGAGCTTTTCTTTCTGTCGCCATTCATTCTGCTGACCGTATAAACTGTACTTTTTATCCAAACTATAGATTTGATAAAAATACTCTTATTCATTTTATCAGCGCAGCACTCAAATTCCAAGGGCACCATTTATTGGCTTACGTCACAAATAAGTCAAACCAGTAAGATAATCATGCAGAAGCAAGTCAGTAGCTGAATCGTGGATGAGATATAGATCATCGTGTGGAATGGAACTGCGTGCTTCTAACCTTTTTTACACAATAGACATGCGCCACGACTACCGTCGACGGTGATCTAACAGTTTGGTAGATGGATTTTGCTATTGCAATGTGTCTATGTCACGTTTTAGTGCCGCGAATAAGATATTGAATGCGATTTTTGATATGGAATTGAGTAACAATGCCTGCCTTCTACAAATATCAAGTAAGAATGAAAACTACAAATGACAAACGAGGTTCATCGTCGTTAATGGCATGTGTGTAACATAGATAGTATGTGGTCTGGTTTACATAAACGGCCTATATACGTCCCACTGCTAGGCACAGGCCTCACCTCAACTATGAGGTGGAACAAGCCATACTCCAACACGCGGGCTCAGTGCGGATTGTTGGAGGGGTGTAAGGTTAGTGAGCAACCTCAATGTCAGATGTTATCAAGCCGCCCTAAGGCCTCTGACTAGGCTTAACGACTGATATCTGGCGACGTCAACGTGGTCTGGTTTATTTAGCCTAAACAATAATCAACCTCAGATTGCCATATTTTGAAAATGTACTTTTTTGTTTTTCGTCGTAGTTAATTTATATTTTCCACATTACTACACCAACAATAACACTGGCAACTAATTGTGCATTATGTTCCCTTCAGCACGATATATTCTTAAAACATAGCCTATACAAAAGCCAAATGTCTATGTACCAAAATATCTCTCACCTTATTTTTCTTCGGAGTTCAGCTATTTAAGTGTTGCTAACTCACATTAATCCTCCAAGTACAAAAGACCGCAGGTCAAATCTACCTATACACTGATAGTTTGTATCACCTTAAGGTAATTTTGCAACTGCTATATTGCGCTTGACGAGTTGCGCTCTTTATTTAATGATAATTAATTTACAACACAAATGCTGTTTGAGGAGTTAAGATGACAAAGACTGCATTAAGTACATTCCCACACCATCACTGTAGATAATACAAGGTTCTGTCAATATAAAATGATTGTGCAGCTTTGCTTTATGCTGTTTCATTCCGAGGACTAAGCTTTTGTTCGTATTGGAACAGCATTATACCAGATGAAAATTATCCGGTTCAAACCCTGACCCGATCACAAGCCGATAGCATTAAGACAAGTGTCAGCCAGGCTGATCCGACAGATACCAGCTGATCCTGATGGTATCACAACTCCAAGACTCAAACGGACTTATTGCGTAAATTCCTTTTCGTTTCAGAGCAATCGATCTGAGCAATGAAATACACGGACAGCTCTTAATTGATCTTGTCACCGGATACTTACAAATTAATACGGCCATTTCTTTCAATGGCTATCCCAGAAGGCCATTCAAGGGCAATGAAGGTAGTGTACTTACCGTAGTTACAAGTGAATTTGTAATTTATAGTGTTGTTTACAAGCTATTTATTAAGTTATCAGAATGTTGCAATTTCCTATTTGACAATATAAATTTAAATAAGCATTAACTTAAGGTCACATCTGTTTAATGTATGGCATGGGAATATTGCTACGTTATACGCTCTAATTAAACGAAGTACTAAGTATGGTCAAGAGAGTAATACCTAAACTTTACAGAAATGGTTTAAGTGCACCAAAGCAAGGTCTTAGAAGCACTTTAAAACTTCACTGAAAAAAAACCTTTGCAAATATGGATATTTTAAGACTTTGCGAATGATACGTTACCCACTTTTATACTAACCTTGGATATTAATTATATCATACTAAATAGCTCTCCTATTCAGCTCTGGTTACTTAGGATCAATTAAATAAAAAAATCAAGGTCATCGCTAAAACTAAGTAGGTGTACTTCTTTACCACATTTAACTCAATATGTGAATTGACCTTGCATACACAATAAATCCAAAATACGTTTGGTTAATAAGTACTTGACTAGTGATGTTCGTTGTACTTAGATATCGATATTTCCAAATGTATAATAAGATGTTGCGGCTGGCTACGTACGCACAACGTATGGCAGTAGCATACACCTTCTGCAGATATTTTATTAGACTAGCGGCCGCCTGCAACTTCGTCCGCGTGGACTTTAGTTATTGAAAAATATCTTTATAAATTTTATAGCCTATGTGTTATTCTGATACATTAGCTATGTTACTGTAAAGCTTCATCCAAACCCGTCCACAAGTTTTTACGTGAAAGAGCAACAAACAGGGAGAAGGGACCTTGAGTATAATATTAGAATAAAACTTTGTACAGGAAAAAGTTTTATTCTAATATTATCTCATAACTAATTCGTCCAATAGTATTCCCATGATGCTGTAAGAGACAGGAACTGAATTAAAAGTTTTATTTTTTGTATTGCAAAGATTCCAGTCGCAAATCACAATTTATTATCCCAATTAACATACAATTTTCAGTTCTACATAGGCAACTAAAAAAGCAAACTTTGTGAAGTCGACGTTACTTGTGTAATTCTATTCCACAATTTAAAATTACTAGCATTAGATACCGCGTGGTTTTCAATATCGATCTTCCCTATCTCGATCTTTTATACAGGATGTTTCGTAAACTATCACACGCGACTACTTGCAGAACTAGTCAATAAAACAAACACTGCCTAAAGCATTGATTAGCAATCTTGATTTAGAACGCTATCAATTATTACACGGTAACGCGTTTATATAGTAATGGTCACGCACGCGTATTAGCAATACCACGTGTGGGGAACATAGCCGACCCAGCAAAAGCTTCTTATCAGTAATCTTATTTATAACTGCATACCTACAACCTTCTACCGCGTTAGTTGTTAGTTTAAGTTGCCTTTATTTTGCCAATTTACTCAATCAAGTTTAATATTCAAGTATAAAAGCTACGTATTTGTTGTTGACTTTTTGTGCTATTTTCTCATAGTATCAATTAAATACTTTATTTAAAGGGCACTTTGAACTGTGCAGTTGACTGTTACAAGTGGTACATAATATGGCCTCTAGGACGAGCTAAATTTGTCAAAACACTAGCAATGCTCTTGTTGAACTATCTTTGCATGAAGAATTGCATTGATATTATAGCGTTAAAGATTATTTAAATGACAAAAATTTGTGGTCATCACAAGATAATCTGCTCCTTTGCACATTTAGTCGTGACTATCTTCTGTAACTTCAATCATTGTAAACAAACTATGTCGAAAAGAGTAACTTTCTTGCCTTATACTTCTCGACAGAAACAACGTCTGAACGGTGACAGTCATATTATAAGTGTTTACCTTATTTCTTTACTCCAAGTTATTTACTGACTTCTCATGTACATGCACTTGTAAAAGTTCATTCTTTTATCCTCCAAGCTGAATTGAGTTGAATTAACCGCACTTTATTTCAGACGATTTCAAGATATAAATCGATACCTCCTACGTAAGTTGTTGTATCCCCAAAACTGCAATTTTACAGGAGAGCGTTTTAAACATTCAGATTGGCCTAAAAACTGCATTTATTTATGCAGCTTTGAGAAATTTGTTATATGAATAAAATATATGGTTTTATTGACTATGTTGAAACAAATATATGAAATAATTGCATATTTTCTGAGAATTGTGTCTTACAACATTTTACTACGGAGTCCAGACTGTGACAACTGTTGTATCTCATACATACAACATTATACTGTGGAACACAGACTGTGCCAGCTGTGATATCTCATACTTACAAGATTATACGGTGGGGTCTTGGTTTCATCTTTAGTTGTATCTCATACTTACAATATTATTTTATGAAGTTTAAGAAAAAGTTCGATGTTGTAAATGATTCTGGTCTCACTGTATGTCACATTAACAATACAATTTCAAGTGTATATTATTGATATTGAATAAATATTGTCAGTTAAGAAATAAAAGTTCAATTATTAATACCAAAGAAGAATGGTCACGTCCCATACAAAAAATCCCAGGCCCGACAGAAACGTAACATATCTCTTTTTTTTTTGGTATATTGTGTATTGTTAAAATACATATACTTTATATTCGAAATCAATGGCTAACACCAAAAAATATTGCCGTATGTTTTTATTCAGGCGATACACTAAAAAAATGCAAAACGCCTATTATCTATAAAATTCGTAAAAGTATGTAATTAAATGACGAAACAATAGCTATGATATGTATCTAGGTGATCAGGAGATGCAGTTGGATATATAAATAAACTCGTAATACAACGATCAACTTAAGATTCATTGAAATAGTGGTAGATTTTCGAATATTTAGTAGCATCTATCAATTGGCGGTCGAGGAGGCCTATGTTCAGTAGTAAAAAGCTATGGGTTTAAATGATGATGATTATGATCTATCATTTGGGTTTCAGAATTGAAACAAATAAAAATAAAGCTAATAGGTATGTCGATATAAAGTTATATTGAATTTCTATAATATCTCTTGAAACAAAATTGTTTCTGCAGCCTATTGCCGCTGGATGTCTGTATATTTCCATATTATATACTTCCGCGGCTTTTAAATTCTCACTGCAAAACGACCGTGCTAACCTCACGTGATAGGTGCCGATTGAGAATTTAATTAACTCTTCAATTGTTAATTGTGGAAAATGTTAAATATCCGGATCATTTCCAGTCAGTTTGTTTTAAACACTCCTGTGAAACGACACTTTTTTTTTGTCGGTTTAAATTATTTTCCTCCACATACTCAGATAATTGATTGGGGCGTTGTATATTTTGATTACTTATTTCAATGAAATCTTCTGTGTATAGAATGCCTCCGTAAGGATCTTCAAAATAAATAATTAAAGCTGCAGCAATTTCGAAATCTTCTAGTAGGTCTAAGCGGCACATGTTTGTTAAATAGTCTGTTTCTAAATATCTTGAAGTCGCGCTTGAATCTCCCGTTTATAGTTTCCACGACCCATCGCACCATTGTGATGAGTCGTGATTTATTAGCTTCTTCGGTGCTTAATTGCGTGTCTTGTGGTCGTTTGGTTGGCGGCATGTGAGCAATATAGCCATATGTTTCTATTAAAGGAATAAAGCCTCGGTCCAAAATAAATGAGTCTCCTACATGGGAAAAAAGTGGAACGGTCCGTCTTTAATGGGTCCATCATGGTTTTGCAATCTCATTTTCATTATATCAGCATCGGTTGTCCGTACAGAGTACAGACCTATTATATCCAAAATATATCCATCCACGCACACGATCATTAATGGTTTTATTAAGTTCCTATACTTATGAAGGCTATAACTGCGGCGTTGAAATAAAAAGTTAGAACTTTTTTCTATGTAGGTTCCATCGAATATAACTATTGGTTTTGGTGACTCTTCGTTACCAAACAAAAAATTTGGCAAAACCCGGTTGCGGGCTATCACTTCGTCCCTGGTAATATGGTCTAAGTCTAGGTGCAATGGAACAAAGTCAGTAATGAGACACTGCCTGACTTTATGTATTTTTCTTCCAATGGTGCGCTCGGATATATTAAAAAATTAAGAATCGAATTTTGCACAAGTAGATAGCCAAGTCATTTCTGGGAATATTTGAGGATCGATTAAGGCTTAGTATTTGACTCAGCAAATCGTTGAACGTGGCTCTGTTTCTTCAGTCCAAAACCATAACTCGTCGTCAGAAACGTCATCTACTTTGAACGTATCGTATAAGCAGTATGTTCTTCTGTTGTGTTATCGAAAAAATCACTAACTATCAAATTTGCAAGCTCATTCATTTCTGATTCATTGAAACTTATTGAAAGAAACAGATAAAAACATACAGAACAAGGTGGTTAGGAAAGAATAAAACGAACAATAGAAAAATAAAGAATAATTTCGACCAGGCAGCAGTGTCACGATGTCCAAAATTAAATTAACCCCACTCAGCTAATGCCTGGACCTGATAGGCTCAGACGCTGATTTTCAGTAGGGCCAACCGAGTGGACGCACGGACATTCGCAGCGACTAAGCAATGATAATTATAAAAATAAATATTTTAAATACATCAAATATAATGTGACGTGTACCTACCCAGTGTAAAAGTGTGCAATACAATACATAAATACTTTGGGGGATGTGTATTGGTAATGGAGCCTCTAAAACAAAAATGAAATATGACATTTTATTGCTTGTAAGCAAGCTATCAATTAAACGATCAAGGTTAAGGCTCTTAATCGGTGAATCAGTAAAGAGAGAGCGCTCTATAAATTACTTAACTAAAAATATAGGAATATGTCGTAACATTAAGCAAAAAATAAAACAAATTTTGACTATCAACTTCCGATGCAAACATTATAATTTACTACATACCCCATTTCTTTTTATTTTATTCCAACGTAAGACATTCTATGTATTACATACAACTTTTTATAATGGCCTCTTTACAACGTAAAATGCTGTATGTATCACAAACAACATTTTCTTATACTCGCTCAACAGTGTAAAATGTTGTATGTAAAACGTACAACATTGTTGAATGTTTACTTGACAACGTATACTGTTGTATGTAATCTATATAACATTTTTGGTTGTTGCATAGTTATAACATATTCTAATCAATTATCAAGTCCTATTAACGTAACATGTGCGGAAAACTTGAAGCACTTGACACACGGACCATTTCAGCTCTCTCTCCGGCGTAGGCTGTTTTATCTAACCCATATAACACGCGAGCGCGCGATCTGCCCCGCCCCGCGCACCGCGTAAACGGTTGTCAAGGACTATACAGTGTTATAGTCCGTTCCCGTTCAAAAGTTACAACTCTTTACGTCTTGAAATTGCATGAAATAATTGTGTTTTCGTAAGTTTTAATTTTTTTATGCATAGATTACTAATAATAAAGCTCATTTTTAGTAAAAACGCTAAATCGCATTTTTGTGGGATACAACAACTTACGTAGGAGGTATCGAAATGTTTAACTTAATAGGCATTAAATTGTGCTTATTTGTATGATTTATGATCAGATTTTACGTGTGATAAAATCATGTAAAGGATGCAAGTTACATAAATAAACATTTAGAGGTGTGCCTGGGAATGTATTGAATGTATTGGACATAGCAGTCGCCTCACTTATCATTATGCTAATATTTATCAGATCACTCGCAACAGTCGGTGTATGTACGAGTATCAATTCGATACGATGATGATATGTCATCCTCATGCTACTTTATGCCACAAGAATCGTAACTCAAATATAAACTATCACTACATATTGTTGCCTACAGCCAGCCATTATCCACAATGCGCCGCAGCCACTTCTGTTGGCAGGTCTTGAAAACTATAATCTTATCTTCTGCCATTCACAAACCATGGCTTCACCTAAGTTCAGGCCATGAGACATGCGTACCGTATAAAGAATGTCCCGCGCGTTTTCTCGTGCCTAAACTGTGCAAATCGTATCATACAACACGTGCCAAAATTTTGATTTATTAGGGCGTCATTCCCATTATTGTGATCCAGCGCCCGTGATTTTTATGGTGATCCCCTAGAGGGATCACAGAAAGGGGGATAAAGGGGATCAGACCCAAATAAACCAAAATTCTGACGCGTGCGCATCTTAGGTCGGCTGATCGAAGGACTTTACACGGCGATTGCTGACACTTTCTCCAGAGATGATGTCACACTTTTATTATTCTCGGTCTTGCAATCCTTTGCTTCAGTTTAAACAAATTAGCTCCGTAAACTCTTCCTTGAAATGGGCTTATTGCCTATATACTTTAGTACCAAAACCCAACTAAATGAGTCACATTACGTGATCGATCCGGGCACTTATTGCACAGTGCTCCATCGGCCGTTGATAGCGTATACTTCGCACAATTTTCACGGCAATTAACTAGATCTCGAGTGTATTCTAGATTTAATTTACAGCGTTTTAAGCCTGCCTGAGACATATACCACATATGTTTCGCAATTTGCATGCTGCATATACTGTAAAGAGCTTAGGGGCTTGCCTTGTGTAAGGACCGGCCTGCACGTAACCTCTTTTGAGCGACGTAAATTGCTCACTGGGACACACGCATGTGGAAATAGGATTGCAATGCCACAAAAGTATTCATAAGTAATTATTCCACTCGCCCGATTGACTTGACAAAGGCGCACCTGTTCATAACAATGATAGATATGGGCCAGTGAATATATAACTAAATCACTACTCCCTGAGTGTGGTGCTCTAAGAAAAGGCGAATCCATACTGGAATGAAAAACATTTATCGCAGCTAAGTGTTTTTTAGAGAATAAGAAAGAAAGAAGAAAGAAAGAAAAACTATTTATTGGTCCACTCAAAAAACAACAATAGACACCAAATTAAACGACAATGACAAAGAGTCACAAATAAAAAACAAAAAAAAAGGCAACAAATAAACAAATCAAACGAAACAATAGTACATAACAAGAAAACAGAAAAAAAAAGAGAAGTGGGGCCAACCAGGTCTCTGTCTCAGCATTTGTTGCCATACTCGAATAACATACTAAGAAGCGTTAGGTTTGCCAGCTAATACTCGACTTACAAGGTTTTAAAATCTATTTAAATCATTAGAAACTGTCGTGAAATTTTGAAAATATCATGTTTTTACTGAGATGCATATTCACTAACAGAACAATAAGCCCAAAGTTGCTTGCTTGTACAAGTACAATTATTGAACTTATTTTTGTGCAATGTGTAGGAAGGTACATATTTTTTCTTCACTCAATCGCTGAGGTGGACGTTGTAGCTTTTCTTCACTTAAGTGTTTGCTTTTTTCGAGAAAAGCCTTTTGAGACAGTTCAGCCAAGGCAGGAAATGTTGGCCCAGATCTCAACCAACTACGTCTGCGGCTCTGCGCATCGCTAACACCAGTTTGTGCAGGTGGTGGACTATACGATAGGAAAACAAAAACTCCTTTTGGGTTTTAGTTTCAGAAGACTGCTTCTGAAGTTGACGTAGAGACAAAATTGCAGAGGTTTCGACTACTGAGCAATTCAGATTATTTACAAATGATAAGGATCGAAAGTATGGAACAGTAAATGTCATGCTAACCTGACCTTATAAAACCATGCCTTCGTACATAAATTTGCTATCCAGCTTGACAAGACCATTTGACCATTTTGGCACAATAATGACAAAACAATAGTCTCAACTTGAGATTAGATATGCCGCGTAGAGTTTACCATCTTAGATTAGCGATACATTGGTCCGCGTTGCCTTAAATTACATTAAAACGAACGTGGATTAAGAATAAATAATGTATGCAATCAGCTCACAAGACAATGCTAAGGGTCAAGCTACAATCCGGGTTCCATTCTAACTAGTTATTTGTATTGACGCAAAACGTACTTGCCAATAAAGCTTTTCTAGGCTCCAACGTCCTATCCTCAGCTTCAAGCAGTGATTCTTGAAGCTGAGGATAGGATGTTTACGAAAAGCTACTGCCAACAATGTGAAGCTTTTCGTAAGGCATCGCTCCCCTTTGCCGGAGCTAAACAACGAAAACACCATTTTACTTACATCAGGGATATTTAATTTCACACAAGCAGAGCACCTGAGATCTTAAGCAAAACTTATAAAACCTCAATCAGCCTATTGCGTCCCACTGCAGGGCACAGGCTACCTCTTCCAATCTCAATCAATAATTGTAACTAAACTGCCCCTTAATAAAAGTAGGGGCACATTCAAATTAGCCCTAGTGGCCTTCGCCAGTCGCAAGGCTGTCGCAAAACAGGTAAACGGAGGCAAGTGAGGAGCTTTCGTGGCTAATTTAAAGGCACCCTAAACCTTTACTGTTACAGGCAAAATACCAACTAATTCATGGCTAAGATTCTAAATACGTCAATCAAATCAATATGAATCAGGATAGGTGTACATTTATTCATTCTATTTTTTACAAAATGAACAAACACGACAAAAAAGCTGTAGCCGCCATTGTTTGAAATTAAAAAAGTCTGTGTTATATTTCCGTTACGACTTCAAAGCTTCCGAAACCTCATCCTAAAAACTGTACCTGACCAAAACACTGAAAAAATGTACTGCATTGTGACATTTAACATCTTCGTCATCTCGTGATCACGGCTGCGGTAAAGTAGAAAATATAGACCACGAGTAGAATTCGTACAGTTGTTTTTTTTTATTCCTCGTCCTAAAGCTTTATGCTGAGTTAAAACTTAGGTAACTATATTGAAAAAAAAGTGAGTGAAATATATAAACAACCAATTTTGGCCAATGCAATGATAAGCCGTGTCAAGTCATTCGCAATGACTACTTTGAACAAGCTAACTACGTTCCGGACCACGCCAATGGTATATTTCCAAATAAGGGCTGGCTGCTGATATCGTTTCATAATTACCTATTCTCCAATTAACGTGAGAAGAAACGGTACAATCCGACTTGTGTTATCCGTTGCAACCGTTGTAAATCACACAGAACGCAAGTAACTTATCTATATGTATACTGATCTGGTGAAACAATGACCGAGAATTACTTAACGAAGTACATAACCTAACATTAATCACTATTCTGTCTTCATTTGGAAATGAGCGCATTAAGCTGATTTTACAGCTTGTGTAGCGATGATACGAATTTTCTACCTCTTCGAAGGACAGTTAACATTTTTTGTTTTTTTTTTAATTTACCCTGATGTGTCCCGCTGCTGGGCAAAGGTCTCCCCCAAAGCACTCCAACTATGCCTGTTATGAGCCAATATTTCCCATTCACTGGAGTGATGGCCAAAGTCGTCACACCATCGTTTACGGGGCCTTCCTCTCTACGGCGATGTCCATCTGTAGGGCGCCATTGGGTGGTAATATTTAAACTATGTCTATTTATTGAAATTAGGAATCCGTTTATTTTTGTCACAGTTCTTAGGTCATGTCTACTAATAATTGATACGGTACACTTATGTTTTAGACCTCAAACCTTAACCTTTGTGAGATATGTTGTGATTATCTCAATCTTAAAAAATGTATCGCTGTAATTAGGCTTCCCTGTAACTCTGATTTGCAAATATAATTAATAGCGTACAATAAGTTAGGAGCCATTTGTTTTTTAAGTTGTAAAAGCGGTATCTCTTTCAACAGCCAGCAATTTAGCACCAGTTGTGATTGGCAATTAATTTTAGTTTACAACTTCAGAACTCACCTGTGCTCATAATACCTGCGCTAAAGACATGTACCAATCGATTATGACTGTAAATTTTGCACTCGTCCAATAAATTGAATCGCAATGCATATGTCGGCGACACTATGTTGTAATCCTTTAGTTGAAATATAGCCTAAACACTAGCAATACGAAAAAAGAGCTAAGTTGTGTACACACACACCCCAGTAAAGGGTTCTGCGAATGGTATTAATTCATTTGAATATGAGTTAAGTACATGAAAACACAGAAAAGAACTTCCATTTCCGTAATATACATTTTCTGAAGGAATCAAATATGGAATTACATAAGTACGTCCCATTCTTACTCATATGAGAACGCTATATAAGTTTCAGTACTTTCAAGATTTTGGTCAGTCCCAACGCTTCAATAAAAGGAATAACCGTTAGGGAGTAAGGACTCACTACACGAGTCTCTAAAAAAACACCTCTTGCTGTTTCTTTATTGTAATCTAATTTATATTTAAACGGGTTCGCCGGGTCGGGTTCTGATTTCTGAAAGCTTCATAATATCTGTCTTATCACATAATTTCGTTGAATATTTGCTTGGATATAATACGGAGCTCTATTTGAAATTGAGAGAAAACCCTGTCGATTTATGTGCATTTGTCGGAATATACATACATAGTCCGGGCATAATAATATGATGGTCGTATGTGGGACAGTAAGAATTAGTGGTGTAGTGTATTCAAGATAGCAGATATTTTCAGCATTTTGAAGAAAGATAGAGATGCAATTGCAAAAGACTAGATAAACTTCGTATACAGATCTTAGGATTAGTTTCATAAGCGTCTGATAAATGAACAGCACAAGTGTCACACTACTTAATATCATTAGAACACTTACAAACTAGTTGCTGTAATCCGGTCATATATGGCTCTAATTAATTAAGTAGGTATATTCAAAAATAAAGCACTTAGGACTACAAGTATTATGGGATAGGGGGAAAAAGGCAACGGGGAATAGATTTAAACAAGGGACCAAATGTGTAGATAGTACCTAGTGCATAAGTGCAGTTTACGGCTAGACCGCATTTACATCATCCATCACTTTAGGTAGAATGATGGAATTTGTAACGTGAACTTTATCAAAGGCTTTAGTGCTTTTCTACTTTGGGCATTGAAAGTATCTCATTGGAATTAGCCTCAAAAATGTTGTAGGTACAATAGAGGGATAAACGGATACGTAGACCAAATAAATGATGCATTGTTTTTTCCGTTATATTTTGGCATTAATTAATGCAATTAATTTTGACCAGAGGTAGGAAAACCAGAAAATGACATTTGTTCTTGGCTTCGGACGGGACATTATGTTTTTATTTTTATTTAGTAAATTACCTCGGGCTTTTACTGATTGATACGTCAATGTCGTGCTGAAAGTGTCAATCGGCTGCGGTAACCGCTGACTATCTCAATAATGCTAAAACATAGATACTTAAGTTGTTACACGTTTTATAATACATACGAAGTACCCGTTTATGAACACCCAGACACTAAGCAAACACAAATGTTCGCGATATGAGTGTTTGGCCTGGGTTGAGATTGAACCCACGACCTTTAGCGCTATGGGACGTCTACATTGACCGTCGAGTTAATATAAAAATGATGAATCAGAAAGTTATAGCCCAAATCAACAGCATACATTAGAACCAAAGTTATATTACGAATACCTGAGAGGTAAAAAAAAGACAAAGTTGCAGAGGATAACGTTATACCTAAATAGATATTTCATAAGATAAGATGAAAGATTTCTATTCATTACAGTGTAATTTGGGCAAAATGTAGGTATTTCCTTTATCTACTGAAGAAAAGTATGAAAACTTCTGTTTTCAGACTTAATTACGTTTATGAACATTTCAAATCGGAACTTATAATTCTTTGCTTGCTTGCATTCTGACTCCAAAACCTCTCGTATTATAAACAGTAGCAGGATCTGTTTATAAGATAAGCCTTTTATTGTTAGTCCATGGACATTTGTTAAACCAATAAAGTGTACACACACGGACCGCGCCCACCGGCTGCAGCGGCGAACGTAAAAAAGTATGACCCGTTCTTACACATATGAGATCGCTATATAAGACTTAGCGGGCCCAGTTTGCTCTCATTTCGACTGTGGCTTAAGTTTGGCAAACACACCACTCCTGGCCCGATGCAAACACCCAAAACATTCACATGATATATTAATAATTCATATTATAAATCGATCAATTAGAATGAAGTCCGTAAGTATCCGCTTTGCTATTGCAGGCATAACAGTGAAATTATTTGTAAAAAGAAATGAGTTTATTTTAATATTACGTTTTTTTTATCATTACAGGTGTTCATTGCTACTGTCATATTGACTCTTTCATCAGTATTTGCATACCATGATCCAGACCTTAACTATCATTTAAGTCAAGTGCAAAAACTCCAAAACTGCGGAGATGGTGGCTACTCCTATCCGGCGCCGGCTGTTCAATTGCATACATCTGGAATCAAAATTGCAGCCGCGCCTAGTCATGTCACTCAGCCCATAGTGTCTGCCCCCTCTTATCAGTACCTGAGCGCGGGATACTCCAACGCAGGATTCGCAAATGCAGGATATGCAAATGCAGGATATTCATCTGGTGTAGCGTACCAAGCCGTAGCGCCAAAGATTACATATGCGGCCCAACCAGCTACTACATACCAAACATCTTCACTCGCATCCAATTATGCGTCTTCTTCAGCATCTAACGAAGTACACGGATATGCCACCTCAGCCGGACTCTCCTCAGTAGCAGCACCCCAAAGGACAGTGGTTCCCCAAGCTACTTACGCACAGGCTCCGATCATAGCTAAAATAACCGCCGCGCCTTTGTTCGCGAGGTTCTCAGTTTCTCCTGCTAAGACGACTTATGTGACTCAGGCGTCAGGAGTAGCAACCTCAGCAGCGAAGGCATCGTTGAACACGTACAGTACAGTTCAGAGTGGAGGACCAGTTGTGTCACAAGTGTATTCAGCCCCACCAAGCGGTTATGCCACTTCACCAGCATTGAGGGCGCAACCAGCTCAAGCATATGCTCAAGTGAGATACACGTCTTCGCAGCAAGCTCCAACTGTAGCGCAGTACCACCAAGCAGTTCAGTCTGCTGCTCCCGTGGCTCAAATCAGAGCGGCAGTGTCACAGTACTCGAATGCGGCATCGAACACGGCAAGTGCAGCACGCTACTTCAGTCCAGCTGTGGCTCAGTATTCTGCCCCAGCTGTGGCACAGTATTCCGCACCAGTGGTTACTCAGTATGCTGCTCCAGCTGTTACGCAATACGCAGCTCCAGTGGCACAGTATGGTCCACCGGCAGTGTCTCATGCTGTACAATACTCGGCGCCAACGAGTTACACCCAGTACTCGTCGCCGTCGTTTCAGTATGCTACATCTGGCGCTAGTGCAGTGCAGTACGCGGCCTCTGGAGCGAGCGCAGCTCAGTATGCGACTTCTGGAGCGAATGTGCAGTACGCCGCTGCCCCCGCGGTCACCCTCGTCGCAGCACCTGTTGCCGTTGCCGCCCCTGCTCCTCGAGTGGTAGCTCCATCCGTGAAGAATGTGCACACAGATTTTTTGGAAAACTATGTAAGTGTTTAACTCTTATTTTCTACATCGCTAACTTCAAATTGTATAGGAGCTTTATAGACCTGGCAAAGTTAGGCCGTGAGAATTTAACAACCGTTTAACATTCTTCAAATTATAGCCCTGTTATTTGAATTATGTGCGTCTAACTAAATATGAATATTGTAGTGGACCTACCACAATTCTCGATTTAATATTAACGAGTTTCACATTTACGGTCACTGCGGGCCGGCTGTGATTGGCAAGCTCAAAGCCACGGGGGATTTACATTTTAAATGGCTTTTGATCTGGATTTAATTACTCGCTTCTGTTTACCGTGGACCCGTTTTAGAGTGGACAGTAGGTTCGCATTTCAGCGTAGGTGGGTGTTAATATGCCCCAGGACATTGCAGCGCACCACATATTCAATTACCACATCCCAGCAAGTGATTCGGTGATGCAATCCGATTCGATCGGTCGTCCACTTTGATCCAGGACTGGTTCTGTGACATCGAAATCTAACCAATTAGTCACTCAAATATGAAAAATGTCAAACGTGTTACGTAACAAATGTAACAAATCATAGTTGCTCTACTAATTACTACAGAGCTACACCAGCTCATAATACGTGCTGTCACTTCGTAAGAAGGCACCGAGATCAAGGTCCAGACGTATGATATGAACAGCGCAATATTACGAAAGTTAAAATAATCAATCCTAACAAAACCAAAAACATGCTATCCAGTAAACAAATGGTTAAAATTAACTATAGTATTTTCATAAACTACCGACTAACTTCTAACCCTACGATCCAATTAGTTCAAATGCCTAGTTATAATAAGGTAGATACGCCAAAAGATGGTCACGACTAGCAATAACAACAAATAGTAATAGGTCGACCTCGTTTAGACACTGTGTGCTGAGTAGGCATTATTCCTGATATGTATCGCCATTCGAGGCTTACAAAATTACAAGTCCTTTAGCACCACACGAGTAATCCACGCGCTTATAGGTGCATTTACCTCATTCGAGCCTTTGTTGCGTAACGTGTTCACTTCACAGAACTATAAACCTTTTTGACGCGCAATCACAGTGTAACAGGGTTATCTTCAAAAGAAGCTTTCCTTCTTGCTTTTGTTAAGCTAATTAATGATGTCTGTAAAGGGCCAATACCGTTTCTTTTTTTCAATTCAACAATTTATATCTAATTAATCAATAGAAAAAATCTTTCGATACCTAGCTTTTAAATATCTGGTGTGCTTACACACTTTGAAGCTTTGTTTCAAAGTATTCGGGGCCTTATCCGATTTTATTTACATTAAAGTGATATGAACGTAGTTATATAAAACTGAACCAGTAAACCAGTGCTTATGAGGCTTCACTATCATTGATGTAGTGCACTGGACTGGACAAAGCAATCTTTTGGACCACACGCTGCCAAAAATCCTTGTAGCGCACAATTGCACACTGTTTGAAATGTAGAGTTATCTTTCTTTGTACTTAGACGGCTACAGGACAAAAGACGTAATTCATTAGTTTTATGAATGGTCATAAAACGTAATGTTGGGCATGGGCCTTACGTGTTAAAAATATTCAAGACAGGCGGACCGCTATATAAAACCCTTAGTAAGTGTTTTTAAGTTGTACATCCATTTAGTGTTCTATGTCCAAACTCTAGATTCCTGAAATGTTGGCAAAAAAATTTTTTTATACAATCTGACAACCCTAGTTCAATGCAAGCGCAGGATACTCGAGTACAAAATTGGAGGTGACGGAATCACTTTCGAAATCCATTAGTTATTTCAAAGACCAAATGTTTTACGAAGTAGTCTCATAATAAGACTAATTACACACTCCTTTTTAAAGCACTTATTCGTAAAAAACGTTATGTGCGATAATCTACAAATTATATTCTTAAGTATTTGCTACTATGTATTTTTGTTTTATAGTTAGAGTTGATCTACTGTGAACTAAAGGTAGGTACGCGCGAGCTATATTGCCTGTCCTGGAATTTATCGTTGATCAAATTAGACAAGTCCGGTGGCTACAGTCCATTCAAGCCAACAAGGTGCGTGGTTTCATTCAAACAACATTTAATAATTACGCAAATGGCAAATAGGAACTTAGAAAAAAATCCCTGGAAAATATTCCACACAGCTGAGTGAGATTTTTGGCTAGATGGCGGATTAAAGCTCGTATTATGGGATACTAGACAACGGATAAATAAACTTAAATACTTTTTCTTCTGTAAAATATACATAGACAGAGAAAGATGTGTGGTTAGGGAGAAAATGTGAAATTGCTACGATAGGTAATATTATTAAAGTAGATAAAGGTGATAAAACTAGCAATAGAGTGCCCCTTACTCAAAGTTTAACTGACCACTTAAATGCATTGGACATATTTGTCTATCCAATAGTAAAAGCCTAAAACAGGTTCGTAGGCATTTCCTCCAGACTTTGCTACAGAGGAACTACGAGTAGGTAGGTACTAATTTGATCTACTAGACGGCCTAATAGGCTTGAGCTTATGTTAAGTCGACCAACCAAATTGATTCATGACTGACCTTTATAATACACCTTTATAGGTCATCGCACAGTTATTCAAATACAACAAGGTTAAAAATGGGATGGAATGAGACAAACATCTATGTGCGTACCTATAAAAGCAAACGCTACTTACATCAAATTACTACGGAAGACACAATCCATCTTTTTTATTAATCCCATAACTGTGAGTTTGCCCTCCACGCGGTTTCGTACATGACAGTTTCAATATATTGAATACCTATACCGCTTGAAGGATCAAATTATTAGAAATTAAATTCGACTCGACCTTTGCCTCTTATAGTTCCACACGTTTCCGAGAATAGTACATTGTTATCCTAGGGGTGAAAGTAACTTATTTAGTCCCGAGACGGGGTTTGGCGCCCGGAACGAAGTGAGGGCGCCAATAGTTCGAGGGACTAAATAAGTCTTTAACCCGAGGTAAACACTGTGCTTTTCATTACAAATACGAGGAAAGTATAAATAAAAACATGAATTAATTCATGAAGATCGAATTGCCGCTTTCCCGCCTATTTTGTTTGTTTTTTTTTCTGTGGCCGGCCCGCTATTCAGCCATTATTTTTTATTTTCATCATTGGAAAAATGGTAAATAATTTGCTCAAAGCTACGTTATTTTAAAGAAATTGTTGAAACTTAATTATAAAATACTAGCAAACCCGGCGAACTCCGTTTCGCCACCAGATGGACTCCAAAGAGTTCAAAAACTCCGTTGGATAATTTACTACGTCATCGGGATTTGTTATGGAGTCAAAGGATTTGTATGTCACCAAATCGCCAGCAATTTTTGATTGAATAGTGAAATTAAGTGCATTGCATCAACAATTTACTCATTGCACTGGATCGCGAAATATTGCATGTTGGAGTTTAAATTGTGTTTCAATTGAGTGGCAACTTGAGCGCAGAATGTGCAGTACGACCGCCATCTAGAAGAGTCGCCGCAATTCCAGATGATGCTAACGCCAAAGCTATGTCATCATCATCATCAGCCTGTTGCAGTCCACTGCTGAACATAGGCCTCTCCTTTTACACGCCACTGAACTCGATCTTCGGCTGCTCGCATCCAGCTCCTGCCAGCAATCCTGAGCAAATCATCACTCCACCTTGCCTGAGGACGTCCTACACTACGCTTGCCGAGACGTGGTCTCCACTCAGGAACACGTTTACTCCAACGGTTGTCAGTTCTACGGCTAACATGGCCAGCCCACTGCCACTTCAGCTTGCTAATCCAGTGGGCTATGTCGATACCCTGGTTCTCTGCCGTATCACCTCATTTCCATAGCCCGCTGGGTGACTTTAAATTTGTGGACCAGCCGTGCCGTTAGTGTCCACGTTTCGGCTCCGTTTGTCATGACGGGTAGGCCACACTGATTGAAGATTTTTGTCTTTAGCTATGTCACATGTTGGTCGAATAGTGGCCAAAATCAATGAAATGACAAATGTTTTACCTGTTCCTCCAGGTGCGTCCGGGAAAAAAAAGCACCAGTATTATTGTCCACCGCTTGCATTAATGTTTCGTATACTTGTTCTTGAACAGCAAGAACAAGTTCTTGCTGTTCAATCAGCAATGGCACATTATTTCGAACGAATTCCTGCAATGTGTCAACATTGTATTGCATCTCTCCATTTAATTCTTGGTTGAATGCATCGTGGATCGATCGATTTGGCGCAATCATTCCTACTTCAATCAGTAGCTTGTTTGCAATAGTCATGCATTGATCCTCAATCAGAATCAATCCTTCATTGTAGATTTCATCGGTCATTTGGATGTCAGGATTGTTCGTTTGACTGCGCAAGCGATGCAAGATATCTTCACATATGTCGTCTTTGTATTTGTTCCATAACTAAACTGGTTGTGAAGGAAAACATGTGGTGATGATAATTTCGATCAGCGTTCGTATTTAGTACGCATTTGATGAAACACCTGAATCCGCAAGTGTTGAAAATCCCAATGAGAATCAGCAAACCCAATAGTTGACATGCTTCTCGATATGTTTGGCATTGGTGGCCATTCACTGTTTTTAAATGCGCAAATGATTTTGGTCCACGTACATTTACCAACAGCAGTCGCAAATAAAAACATTCATCATTTCTAGGATGAACAGTATACATGCGACCTAGTGCATCAGTAGAAAACACTTGTGGCCAATCTGGAACTGGGGTTCTAGGGTTCAATCCAGCCGTTTCTCTTTCGAACTTTAACGCATTACAATATCAGCATAAAGTCGTCATTGGTCCAATATCTAAATTTTCATCATCACTGTAGTTCGCAGTGGGATCATATTGGAATGCCAAGCAATTGTATGATGCCAATGAGATCATTCATTATATCAGCCGAACGACGCCCACTGCTGGGCATAGCCCTCCCCCAAAGATCTCCACAACGATCGGTCCTGCGCTGTCCGCATCCAGCGGCTTCCCGCGACCTTGACCAGATCGTCGGTCCACCTTGTGGAGGGCCTGCCCACGGAAAGTCGTCCGGTACGCGGTCGCCATTCGAGAACCTTTCCGCCCCAACGGCCATCGGTTCTCCGCGCTATGTGTCCCGCTCACTGCCACTTTAGCGATGCAATCCT
Organism: Udea ferrugalis; assembly: GCA_950022985.1. Taxonomy (NCBI): domain Eukaryota; kingdom Metazoa; phylum Arthropoda; class Insecta; order Lepidoptera; family Crambidae; genus Udea; species Udea ferrugalis. The sequence goes on from OX465521.1 coordinate 7,150,094, forward strand.
TCGAGCGATGTCGGTTGTCTTAGTTCTCCTGCGGATCTCATCATTTCTGATTCGATCAAGCAGGAGAATCATTGGCATCATACAATCACACGAAGATTCATGTGCTAACGCGTTGTCTCAATCGGGCATTTCTCTTCTTATATTTTGTCTTATAAAAGTTCAACTTGCTACCTTAAAGACCAATGCCTACTGTTGAAATTAAATAAAAATTTGCACCATACTCGTGATTGATTTAATGGTTTCCAATTGAAATGTTAAGAAACGAATATCTTAGTGTTTTTTAATTTTTTATACAATTTCACAGTGAACACAATGCCGGTTTGTCACATGAAATTAAAGTAGCTGTCAAACAATTACTCAAAATATTGGTTTGTAGTACATGCTATATATCAGAGATGGCGCTGTATGTGAAAAAAGTTTTTCCCGCTTAAAAAAAGATTTTCCCGCTTTTATGTAAAAATTTTCCTGAATTTTCTTTGCTATAAACCTTGCGGAGCCCAAGACCTTTCCAACGAATGCAAAATTGTGGAAATCGGTTCGTGCGTTCTGGAGTTATAGCGTCAGGAAGGAAAACCCGACTTATTTTTATATAGTAGATAGTTATTTAAAAAATATATATTCTCTAATCAATACTTAACTTTAAGTTATTTCAATTTTACATCGTGGCTGTATAGAAAGTTGGAACATGGTTCAATAGTTAAGTGAAAAAGAACTAGTTTTTTTTAAAATAGTATGACAGCTGTCAGTTGAAAGTGATTCTCCCTAGGGATGAAAAGTATCACTTTCAGCCCGCTTCTCAGGTCAGTAATGACCTACTTTCAGAGTATGAGTAATGAAATAGTACATTGTTATCCTAGGGGTGAAAGTTACTTATTTAGTCCCGAGACGGGGTTTGGCGCCCCGAACGAAGTGAGGGCGCCAATAGTTCGAGGGACTAAATAAGTCTTTCACCCGAGGGAAACACTGTGCTTTTCATTACAAATACGAGGAAAGTAAAAATAAAAACATGAATTAGCTTAAGAAAAAATGAGGAAAATAAATGAAGATCGAATTGCCGCTTTCCCGCCTATTTTGTTTGTTTTTTTTTCTGTGGCCGGCCCGCTATTCAGCCATTTTTTTTTTTCATCATTAGAAAAATGGTAAATATTTTACTCAAAGCTAAGTTATTTTAAAGAAATTGTTGAAACTAAATTATAATAAAGTTATTTAAAACATATATATTCTCTGATCAATACTTAACTTTAAGTTATTTCAAATTTTACATCGTGGCTGTATAGAAAGTTGGAACATAGTTCAATAGATATGTGAAAAATAACTAGTTTTTTTAAAAATAATTTGACACCTGTCAGTTGAAAGTGATTCTCCCTAGGGATGAAAAGTGTTACTTTCAGCCCGCTTCTCAGGTCAGTAATGACCTACTTTCAGAGTATGAGTAATGAAAAATACTTTTTGACAGTCTTACAGGCAAAAGTACAAAAAAAGAGATAATTAACCATAAACAATAACCTTCTCCCGGTTACATTTGGCGTAAGAAACCAATTTACACCATCAAACGCATTTTGCACGTGCGCTTGCTTTAAATGACTTATGCAACAATCAATTTATTTGATCTAGGCCCGATCTACACGTCTATCTACGTACTTTCACCGAGCCCAACCACTGCACCCTTACAATTAACTGTAATGACTTTATGTGGCCGTAATGAACCTACGAAAACAGGCAGGGTTCTCCGGTCTGATTTTGTTAGGTAATACGGTTTTAATAAAAGCTCATACCTAATTCTTGAGTAGATGTTTGTAATTTCCTAAGTATAAAAAATAGTATTTAAGTATGTTTTATCCGTTGTAATATAAACTGTACGTTCGAACTGCTAAGATTCACATGGCAATTTTTTTATTGTGTCACTGCGCAATATGACGTATTAACTAATGTATAGACAAGTCAGACATTCGTTTTTCAGCAAGTACAGAAAAAGATATGTAACAAGGACAAACAGTCTTGACCAGGTCAAGTCAATTCCACATTTTTACTAACAAAATTACCTGAAAAAAATGTAGGTAACGTCAATCAATGCCACTAAAAATTAAACTATGCTCTTTCTGGCACTTAATGAATAAATACGAAGGTATTTGCCTAATTTTCAAGATTAACTATCGTGGTGCTGGTGGTGGTACAAAGTCGTTCATATCAATCTTTACAAAACCATTGCAATATACGTCTTAGGCCAGCAGAATAAGATATCTAAAGGTTGATGTCAACTTGGCAGCGAATGATTAAGATCTATGAAAAAACGTATACTTTGGTATTTGGTAATGCGGCGTGACCTAATCTGGAAAGCAGCCTGAATTGGAGACAGCACTTTATTTATGGCTTATTATGAGCAAGTGTACTGATTTTAATAGAGCCAATTAAGTCCGCTACCTAAGGCAAATTTAATAAGGGTCAATATCACGCTGATACTGCGAAGGATACCAGCTCTAACAGGTTTACGAATAACGCTGACATTGGGTTAGTTCAGTTACAAATGCTGTTTCAATTGTGTCTATTTCAATATTACTAGGACTTGTAGATTACACCAAGGGCGTACCCAGGTAGGAGCAGGGGGGGGCAGCTGCCCCCCCCCTAGAAGTCAATTTTACTTACAAGTGGGAATAAAAAACGTATTTCTCTCTCTACGAAAAACGAAACAGGTATGAGCTGCCCCCCCCTAGCTGAAATCCTGGGTACGCCCTTGGATTACACCCGTACTTGTAATTTACCTACTGGTATTTGACGCTTGTTAATTTACATTGTTGCCCAGTATTTAATTCTGAAAAACCTATGGCTTGCACTACCTCATAGTCGAGGTGAGGCCTGTGCTCGGCAGTGGGACGTATATAGGACGTTAGTAAAACTTGAGAAATAAAGTTGAAATAAATAACAAACATCAAGACGATTAATAACCCCCAGGTGTTCTTTCTACATTCCTAAACTAAACAACTATTTCTATCGAAGACAGGTTATACATATAGATACTACCTGTCTCGACCGACAGACGTCCAGTCCCGTTTCAGTTACACAACTCAGCAATATTTATTTTTTTTCCCTTTTTTCGGTCCATTTTTAATTACTTTTATATTCCCTCATATTCAAAGTGGACATATAACCAACGAATAAAAAATATGAAAATCGGTCCACTTTGAGTTACAAGTGCTTAACAAACCTGACTTGTGTTTTACTCGTAAATTTTTAAGGATTATGTACCTATCATGGCTACAAACACACGGCAGAGTTGAGATCTTGCAGGCATGCTCTCAACTACAAACAGCCCTAAACTTCCAACCTTCTCCTTTAAATACTTAATTTCCAATAGGCTTAATCAGTACCAGCAGATTTAACCTTATGTCTTAATTTGCCCTCAACTATACACGCCCAGCTGAACTTTAATTCAACATGGCATTTCTCACGACATTAGCCGTTATGGCCCTTAAAGACCTCAAGTGGCGCCTTCATTGAATAAAATATAATATCATAGAATAGAAAATAAAGATGAAGGCACATCCTATGTACAGTCGACGGCACATCAGGATACCCTTTTCTGTTATTATCTCGCTCTTGCCATCAGTTCTTTGCAATAGAGCTAGGAGGATTTCCGGTAATACCGGAAATGGGTAGCCTATACAGTTACAAAGATTTATTGTATTTTTGAGTGGTTAAAATAGGACTCAAAATGTTTCGGATTCGACGTATTCAGTAACCATAGATTAAGTACTAGTATTTCAAATTCAAAATTCAATATTTCGAAATGTAAGTACACCATTACCTACACAGCACCTTCGAATCGTCAAAAGATAATCTTATTTATAACCACTTAATATAATAATAGTAAATAACAAACGATACATAAACAAAACGAAATATATTTAGATACGTGTGACTCTACCATTGGCGTCGTAAGGTTGTTTCTACTGAGAAGACTCGACAAGAAACTCAACTCTATATTATCTTCTATTATGATTTTTCATTCAATGAAGGCGAATTTAGGTCCATAACAGCGAGTGTCTTTTTATTCATTATTGCCAAATTGCGCCAATGATATTATAATAAAAATACCTATCTACGTCTTTTTGGTTTCTTTGGTGGCGCTAGAAAAGAGGCACCTGTAATCAGGATCACCGACCACCTAAGCAAAGCATTGACGACAGTTTGAGACGACACTGCGCCACATGTATCCGTTTACGCTCTAGTAAACCATCATACTATCGTGTGAAGTCGCGGAATGAAAAGGTTGACCAGTTTTCAAATAAATTCATTTACGCGTTGCAAGCAAATGTTACCTTTTTAAAATGTGTAACAGGCTAGAGTATGTCGAAAAGTATGCTTTATTGTTTGACAATAAAATTAAAATTCACCTTCACGATTGCCATTTGAACCAATACTTTTTATTGGTTTGATCTTGTCAGTATCATCATTGAGCAAGCAAAAACAGACCTTAGGGTGGTCAACCCTTTTATTCCATTGTACACACGGTCAAATAAAGGGACGTACGCCAGGGGTCAATTTTTGACTTGGCGTCAGTACTGACTTAACGTATCTATACCACTTTTGAATATCATTGGTTTTATGTTTGTTTCGCAGGACGCCCACCCGCGGTACGCGTACGAGTACGCCGTCAACGACCCGCACACTGGCGACATCAAGCAGCAGAAGGAGGAACGAGATGGCGAAGTGGTCAAGGGTGAGTCAGAATTCCTACAATCCATCTGAGAGCCATTGCAGTTCCTGTTAATTCGATCTCAGGTGACATGATCTTACCCCCGAATTCACAAACGTCAATCAACGCTAAGCACGCGCTCAAGCTGTCTTGTAAAATGACAATAGATCTGAAAGGGACAGTTATTTTTCTGAGGCATGCTCAACCTTGATTTGCGTTTGTGAATCAGGGGGTTAGAAAAGCAAAATGAGTCCCCCGCTGCCCTCCCCCAAGCAGCGGGAAGTGCGATAAGGCATTTCACCGGGTTAAGAAAAAAAGCGTAAGTATATACACGTATTTCCCCATTTACGGTATATGCTAATACAGTTATTCGTGTTTATCATTAAAATTCAGTTTAAATTTCAATTATTTTGTTTCTATATTGTCATTTTTTAAATGTTTTTCTGTTTAGCCCTGTGGTTGACTGCACTTTTTCGGCATTAAGTCCGCCATTTGTTCCAATCTTATTGTTGTGCAATAAAGAATATATTAATAAATAAATAGAAAGCTAAAGATGCTCGTACAAACAGCATGTGAACGAAATGCCTTCGTAAACCTTTTATGCTTTCAACTCGAATAAATCTCACATAAAAAGATTATCCAACCAACTGCTCTATGCCATAGGTGCCATTTTAGTAACATTAGTTGTACTGACGCATTTATCAGTCATACTCATAACTTAAGTGGTTCTGATATATCCAGGTCAGTATTCTCTGGTGGAGCCCGACGGATCGGTGCGCACCGTGAACTACGTCGCCGACTGGGAGACCGGTTTCCACGCGGACGTTCGCAACTCCAAGCAAAATCAACATTAGATCTAAGTTTATACGCGACGTGCGAAAATAAGTACACCTTCTTAAATGAAGATATTTCTGAAACTAGAAGAGAAAGCAATTTGTATTTATACACTGAAAAGTCTTTTACAATCTATCTCGAGATATTTTAAACTATTGATGTATTATGTTTATTATTGTTTTAGCATTTTCCATGCAGTATCTTTACTAAAGATCTGGTAACCAGAAAAAGGCATTTGGTCATTTTGACATCAGGCGGGAATCGAACCCGCATCTTTCTTTTCTTGTGTCGGTAGCACAGTCACGGTAATAGATATACCTATTCTTTTACCGTGGCACAGTGGTTAGTGCAGTCGCCCGGTTTGCGAAAGATGCGGGTTCGATTCCCGCCTGATGCTAAAATGGCCAAATGTCTTTTTCTGGTTTTCAGATCTTTAGTATTGATGAATTGTCAACTGTAACTTCGGTTTACAATTTAACGCAGTATGTTTCGACGATAGTTTATGATCTCTCTTTGGCAAACCGACAATTTCAAAACTGCTGGATATTGTCGACCGTAAAATTATAAATGTTAAACAGGATCTCTCACTTTTAGGGATACCTTTGCTCAATAATATGAATAGAATTCAAGAATTCGTTTTTGCCTTTTACGTCGCGTCCATACATACAAGCCTACGGAAATTATCCAAAAAGGCTAACGTCCTGCCTCGTTATCGGTGCAATGAATAGCGATTTAAAACTTTTAAGCGTTTTATGTAAAAATAGATATAAGTAATTAGTATTAAGACCTATCTATGTATTTATGTTCCAATTTAGACTTATTTGGGCTTGCTAAAAGCAATGCGTAGTCAGGCCACTTATTCTAATCATTCGAGGTAGAAACGGAAGTCAATACAACTTGTTCACATAAGAGTCATGATCAGCAGGTTCAAACTTCGATTAGTAAACTTACGTGAATAATATAGCGATACGGGCTGTTATTTTTAAAACCTAGGTAGTTTTCAATGGTCCTTCAGAATCGAGCGAGAACCCATCTAAATTAACAATATTGCGTATTGGCTTTGAAAATGAAAGGATTCTCTCTGTGTAAAGAAAGGGTTTTAGTATTGAATCTCCTGACAAATGTATAGGGAGCCTGAGCCCGATTCTGAATCTCCCCTTACAATGTGGGGCTTAAAAACAACAGCCTGATATTTCAATGTCCTTTGAGCAAAATTACCGCTTTAGTTTTTGTTTCCGTTACTTTCAGACTACTTCCAAAGTTTCCTACTCAAAATGTCTTGTTCTGTCCTGGTAAATATTTATTGCATTCGCGGCTTTACGCAACAAAAATAGAACTCAATAAAATGTTTTGTACCTGTTTATATTATTATTTTAAATTTAGTATTAAGGATCATCATGTACCTTTTAGAGTTAAGTAAGATGTTAAATAAAAGATGAACTTATGACCAAGAGCTTGTCTAGGTGAAGCGTTTTGCACTCGTTCGTTCCATAACTGCGAGTGAAAGCGCAAGTACGATATATCCCTTACCTTCTAGCTCTGTCCTTTTCAACACGCGCGTGAAACGCGTCATCTGGATAAGCCCTTATGAATTGATTTCTTACTCAAATGCTGACATGATTGTTGTGTTATACAAATTATATTTTTAATTTAATATGGATATTATATAGAGTATTATCTTATTTATCTTACTATTTTACTTTCCTAAATAAGATAAATATAAAAATAGCCTGTTTAGATAAGCAAAATGAAAATATAAAAAATAAACTCAACACTTTATTAAATCTATAAAATTATTTTATACACCTGGAAGTTTTTCTTACAACAAGTTAACAAGAAACAACAACAAAGTTATTCATATCACAGCACCACCTGAACCATATTGATTATTTACATTAATACCTTATCAAACCATAACAAGCTTGCTGATTTCTTTTCCATTAAAATAGCATACTGGGCAGGCAAAGTCTTCATCTGCAGTCTTGTTAGCCTGAAAAAAATGCGACCATTAGCCACAAAGTAACAATTGCATGGTTTTATTGGTGATCATGGTATAGCTATAAAACACGTTAACGCATATAAGTAAATATCATTATCATCATGCTGACACGTTTGGATCGGCTATGATACGCAATCATAGGCGATCCATAAAGTGTAAAGGGTATCATTATCATCAGCCACATGATGTCCACTGCTGAACATAGGCCTCCCCCTTAGATTTCCAGAGCGGCCAGTTGTAGGAGGCCTGCATCCACTGAAATCCTGCGATCTCTATGAGGTCATCTGTTCACCTTGCGAGTGGGCGTCCCACGCTGCGCTTGGCCTCGAATGGTCTCCACTCGAGGACTTCCCGGCCCTAACTGCCATCAGTCCTTTGTGCTATGTGCCCCGCCCACTGCCACTTCAACCTACTATCACGCTGGGCTACGTCGGCGACCTTAGTTCTCCTACGGATTTCCTCATTTCTGATCCGATCTAGTAGCAAAACACCGAGCATAGCCCTCTCCAAAGCCCGTTGGGTGACCTAAGTTAAAAATATATCACCAGAAATCTGGAGTCACAACATACCATCAAACAATAGTAGCAGAATATATGCTCGCAGCCCATGGTGTGTGGGAGCACAGGCCTGTTGGAACAGTTCACGCATGTCGTGGTCAGGGTCATGGTGGCCACTCGCGCCGGGCCGGCACCTCGCTTGTGTTCTCGCCACCACACATACTTTAGTACATTAGAAATCTTCCTTTTTAATCCAAACATGTTCATCAGGGATATTGCTGTACCTATTAGTTCCTGAAACAAATGAATCAGTCCATTATAAGCCCTTGAAGCATTTGCTCATAAGGCCAATCTATGAATGTTGCTTAGACTTATGCACTTAATTATTTTATAAGTTTGAGTTAGTTAGAGAAACAGTGGCAAACTTAGTAAAATACGGCAAACAAGTAATAACAAAACATATTTTTATAACTAATAAAATATTACATTTTAATGTTGAAATTGTTTCATTGAAGTTATCATAAAAAACTCACACTCAAACTCAAAAACCAAAGGTGTTTGTAGTAACAGATTTTTATTTATTACTTGCATGTTATGTACTTGCATGGTAAAGTTAAAAATTCTTGAATTTATTTAACTTACGATGAAGTTGTGCCACAACAATTCTCTGGTCCACGAAAAATCAGTAAGATCTTCTCTAGTCAGTTTATCTGCTGTGATTTCGAGACCTAGTATAAAATCTATAAGCTGAGGATTCTTCCCAGTTTGAATGAAGCGGAGAAAATTAAAAATGTCACCAATTAATTGAAAAGTTTCCAACTTATGAAGGACACTTTGAACACTAGAATTTGATGTTAAGCTGTACAGAGCTCGGTCTTTCAGATACTTAAGACCCACAGTATATCCATAATACCAATAAAGTTTATTCTGGGAGAAATAATCCTTTTTGTATTCCAACGACAACATATTCTGTCCAAATGTAGACTTTTTGTTCTGTAGTGAATACTTGAATATCCATGTTCTTATCAAAAGCTCAAGTTCTGGCAATACGGGCTGGAGAATACCAGGCTGAAAAAAAAACAACAATTTTGTTATAAATTATTTATGTATAAGACTATCAAGTTTCTCTGAAACCTGAAAACAAAAGCAAAAAATTGTATGTTTCTTTTCAGCATCTACAACTAGTTATAACACAATGGAGTTCATTTGAATCATCCCCGTACACGGGCAACACCACTTGCCGCAAAATGTCAGTGTCGGGCATATTTCCTGTAGTTTTCATATATTTTATACGGACTTGCCACATGCGGTGAGACCAGAAGCCGCAAACTATAGGAATATGACAGGTGGCGGCGTTTGTGACGGCGTTTTGTGGTTCATGTGCAGGGACTCTTAACAAACTACATAATACCAACCTCAAAATACTTAGTTGCTTGAATTACTGACAATTTAAAAAGTTCTTCTACTTGCTGATCAAGTTGTACAGCATCCAGCTAAAACAAATATATATTTGTAAGTTCAACTCAAAGATCCCAAGCCTATATATCCACATCTATGTGTAGATTTCAATCATAGGTACTTATAGTTTGCTAACATCTAGGACGCAGCCGAAGTTTTAAAACCAAGGAAATTGAGTGAAAGACTGTGAAAGCCTATCTTTAGGATATGTAAGTATTTTAGAAGACTACGACGACTTAGTAATATGAGTTGAATAATTCGAGAAGATCTATTACAATTATGGATTACAAATTTTAATAGCTACCTGGGTCACTCTAGGAACATAATTCAGAGTCATGTTTGTTAAGGGTTTATCTCACATTAAAAGGATAAACAGCAGATAGAGCAACATTAATGTTTACAACAGTTACAAAGCAAACAAGCCCAAATACTGCAAAAGGGACTCGAAAATCAGTATTTCTTGTTTTTATCATAGTTTATCGTAACGTCAAGAAGGAAATGATAAACAAATCGAAACGTCACTTTGACGGCTACGATCCAAAAAGTGTGTGACGGTGATTTGATTATAATAGCTCACGTGATGCTCTTCGGCAAACCCACCCAAAGCTTTGCGTGTTTGATGAACAAGGAGATTTACTACAAGATGTGTATATATTTGTCCGCTAAAGATAAAAAATTGTGCATCTGTAGTTCCGATGTCATGTACAAATCAAAGTGGGCCTGCTGCAGAGCATGCTCTGGGCCTGCTGGAGAGCATGCTCTGCAGCAGGCCCAGTTTGATACACACGACTTTCCAAATACATTTATGACACCAAAGCTAGGAAATTTATTGTAAATCGGTCTATAGCAGTCAATTTGTTGACTCGTTTAGTCCATAACAATTTATGAGCTAGAAGGATTAGCCGAAAAAAGGAGACTAAATTTGCAAAGCGTGATGTAGCTCTGCGTTTTTAAGATTTTATATAGATCTGTTAGGATAGTGCGCCTACAAATTTGCAACTTCAGAAACTTGTAGAAATTGAGAAAAGCGCGAAAAACTTCATAATTTTGGTACTTTTGCACTTTTTGCTCTCGAGGGCCTAAACTTTAATTTTTCTGCGAATATTGTTTAACCTAATTTCATTTCGCCAAATCATATGTTCCGCAAATTAATCGTTTGTCCAAATGTCATTTTTAACAAAATTTTATTTTGTAATGCACTTCTTTTTTCAATATTACGATTTAGTATGTTGGTTAATTCATTCCGCTATCTATCGCCGGTGAGCCAACTGTATATGTTTTAAAATTCTAGCAGATATTTTAAAATTCTTCAAGGTTAGTCAACAAGGTTAGTTGTCGTCTCGGCGGGAGCTACGCTTCGCTTCGCTCAAGCGAGTCAAGTGTAATTTTGCCAGATGTCTTTTGGTCAAATGGCAGGACCCCTGAGATGATATCCGTCTATCGTATCTTTGCTGCTGTGGTCAGTCAGTACCTTCTCTACCAATAATGTAAAGTAATAGATAGATTGATAAAGCGCCTCTAAAAACGTTCCAAAAACTGAATTGCGCATGTGTGAGTGATTGTCTATGTATGCGTTGACATCTGCTGTCATTTAGCACAATAGTGTTGGTACTTTCCATAACAATCTAACAGATTATCGAAATCACGAACAACAAAATGAATAAAGGTATACTCGTATTCTTGAAAATAAAAGGCTGAGGTTCTTAATTATTTATTAGGTTTACTCGTTACATTGTTTATGATATCTAAACATCAACTACGAGATGAAATAATATAAACACCATCAATTATTATCCTTTTTTTAGGACTGGGTTAAATAGTATTTTGTTGGCCCGTACTCTGTAGATTTAAATTGATTTTCTTGTTTATACCTTATACCTACGCGACCCGGCGATGTCGTTCATAGATCGGCTCTCAGCCGCGAATGCTCCGCGCGCCGTGCAGTGTCGGACGGACAGTTTTGTGTGTTTTGTACCATTTTGTGAACATTTTTTTATTTTTTTTATAGTGGTCTTCAAGATGACCTCACTCCACCTGATGGGAAGCAGTCGTGAGGTCCAGATATGGGGTTGACAAGCACAGTAATTGAAAACTACTTTGCTGGTCAATCTCATTTTGAAGGCCTGCATAAATGCCTTTTCACGCCCCGCTTAAAAAACCCGGGATTGTAGGAAGAAGGAAACACATGCGCTGGAAGAGCGTTCCACGTCTGGATAGTACGACACAGGAACGAATCACCGAACCTTTTGGTGCGGGCCGACAGTCGCTGGATCGTGTGTGGATGTTGACGCAGACCAGCGCGTGTGGTGCGGGAGTGGAAGGGTGAGGACGGGATCAGTTGGAACAGCGGTAGAGGACACTCAACCTGGCAATGTCTCTACGCAGTTGGAGAGGCTCCAGAGCCATAGTTGCCTCTGGGCTACCAATGATGCGGATAGCGCGTCGCTGCATCCTGTCGAGAGCTTCTAGCAAATACTTGGCGGAACCGTCCCAGAGATGAGAACAATATTCCACACAAGAGCGAACTTGTGTCTTATACAAAAGACAGAGCTGCTCAGGCGTGAAGAATCGTCTCACTCTGTTCAGGATTCCAAGTTTACGGGATGCTGTTTTGATAACGCTCTCGATGTAGTCCCGTTGGTTGAGGTTGCTGCGAATATCCATGCCAAGGATGTTAAGGCTATCTTTCACTGGCAGTGGGGTGTTCTGAAGAGTGGGATGGGAAAGGAATGGCGACGTTTTGGCAGTGAATGCGCACACCTGTGTTTTCTTGGCGTTGAACTCGACAAGATTGCGTTCTCCCCATTCGGAAATGCGGTCCAGCACTCCGTCAAGCTCAACGACAAGACAGCGCCTCTTCTCCTCGATATCGGTTCGCTTTGCCACAGGGCGCTCGAAATAACGCGAGTGGACTGTGCTGTCATCCGCATAGCAATGAATGTTACCGAGTGATAACATGTCATTGATATGCAGAAGAAACAAAGTCGGCGATAAGACGGAACCCTGCGGCACCCCGGCATTAATCTGGAGGAAACGCGACTCACTTCCGTCACAGAGGACACGGATCCTACGTGCCTCCAGAAATCCAGCGATCCAGTCACAAAGGCGAGGAGACAGTCCATATGCCGGAAGCTTGGAAAGAAGCGAACGGTGCCAGACACGGTCAAAAGCCTTGGCAATGTCAAGACTGACAGCCAAAGATTCGCCGTGCTTGTCCATAGCCTCACCCCATAAATGCGTTACGTACGCTAGGAGATCACCCGTGGACCGTTTCGGCCTAAAGCCGTACTGGCGGTCGTGAATCAACGAGTGGTCTTCTAGGTAGCGGGTGAGCTGGGCATTAATAATTCGCTCAAACACCTTAGCAAGTACTGAGGTTACAGCTATTGGACGGTAATTGGCTGGGTCTGACCGGTCCCCCTTTTTGGGAACAGGTTGAACGTTCGCCTCTTTCCAAGCCTGCGGCACGAGGCCTGATGTGTAGGAGAGGCGGTACAGGCGAGTCAACACTGGAGACAACTCCGCTGCACACTTTTTCAATACTACGGCTGGAATACCGTCAGGTCCACTGGCTTTCCTTACATCGAGTGACTGCAGCTCCGCACGTACGTCACACTGCCTAATACGAATATCAGGCATTGTGGTGCCGCAATTCGGGGCTATAGGCGGCTGTGCACCACAGTCATCGATGCAGGAGTTGGCGGCAAAGAGGTTAACCAGTAAGTCGGCTTTCTCTTGCGGCTGATGAGCCAACGATCCGTCAGGGCATTTCAGCGGTGGCAGCGAAGGCGAACAGAAGTTAGATTGCACGTGTTTGGCCAGTCGCCAGTAGGAGCGGCTACCCGTTGGGTGTGAGATGAGTTCTTGGCCAACACGTGCAATACGCTGGGCGTCTGCTCTAACGTATGCCCTCTTGGTGGCCTTGGTGGCTTCATTGAAGGCTGTTTTGAGGGAAGCCACGTCAGAGTCATGGATAGCTTGGGCCCTGGCCCAAGCACGGTATGCCGCCTGTTTACGTTGAACAGCTGCGGAACACTCGCGATTGTACCAGGGACCAGCTTTGCTGGCGCTGTCGACATCAGTAAATGGAATGTAGTATTCCATTCCGGTACTGATCTCGCCAGCGACAGCAGATGCACTATCCGACGCATCTCTTTCCCCAAAACAGCACTGCCGCCAAGGGACGGAAGCGAAGTACTCTCGCATACCGTCCCAATCCGCCGACGAGTAGTGCCATAACCGCCGCTTCACCCTCACAGGCTGTGGGGGAGCTGCACATGGCACTGTCGCACCAACCAGGCAGTGATCGGAGGAGCCCAAAGGGGCGCCGACCGACACTAGGTACCCAGCTGGGTGGCTCGTCAGCAGAAGGTCCAATAGGGAGGGCGCATGACCGACAATATCTGGTATCCGGGTGGGCTGGTGTACCAGCTGCGTCAGGTCTTGCGTGAGAGCAAAAGCGTGGGCGGTTCGGCCTGCATGGTCTGTTTTTGGAGAGCCCAACCAGGACTCATGGTGGGCATTAAAGTCTCCCAAAAACACCATTTCAGCATTTGGGAACCGCGCCTGAGCGTTATCTGCCGCCTGACTCAAATGGTCAAAAAGTCGAGTTGTCTCGGCGTCGCCTTTGTGGGAGCGGTAAAGGCACGCGTAAACTCGGCTCGTGGAGCCCAAGTCTACGTGCACCCAGAGAGCGGAGAAGGATGGGTCTTCTAGGCAGCGAAGACGGTCACAGCAGACATCCGCCCTGACGAAAAGACATACTCCGGCCTTGGAGAGGAAGGACTCTTCCAATACATAGCCGGGATAGTGCAGGTATGACGTATCGGCAGGGCGACCTATCTGTGTTTCCGTCAAAAAGAGCATTGCAGGCCTCACCGTCTCGAGGTGTTGGTGGACGGCGTTGAGGTTTGCATGGAGTCCGCGGATGTTAGCGAACTCCACCTCAAACAGCGTGTTGGTGGGGGATGGGGATGCCGCTGTAGGCCTTTTTCTTTTTCTGACTGCCATAGAAGGGGGGGGGGGGGGAAGGGCGTGAAAGGACGACTGTCATCGTGGCAAGGGTAGACAAAGCGTGGTGCCTTACATTGATATCTGGACGTGTGGAATAGCGTGGGCCGGTCCGCCGGACGGAAGGGCTCCCGTACCCCCTCGGGAATGGTCGCCGGGCCCCCACCGGAACCGGGCACCACCCGGCACGACGAGCCATCCCGAGATTATGCGCGACCTGGTGGGGCAGCCTCCAGAGGTGGTTAGCCCCCTTTGGGCCCCTGTACTATGCCGCGGGCGGCCAGCGGCACCACCGTTTCTACGGGTCTCCCTGGCCGGCGGGCCGATACGCACCATCCACACAATATCGCCGTAAAGGCTTCCACTGGTCTACCGCTTGCCACGACCACAGTCCCCCTGGCTCCGGTTAGTGCAGTGCTGATCCCGGAACGCGACCCGACCGAGATAGGCCAGGGTCACTTGGCGGGTTTTACGCAACTGCATGGTGGTACCAGCAACCGGTCGACATATGTCTCCCACCTGGAAAGCAGATGACCTGCCACAAGGATCCCTTAGTCGCCTCATACGACACCCACGGGCAAGAAATGGGGCGGTGGATTGTATTCTATTAACGTGCCACCACCGCACGGAACATAATATTGTAAATGTACTATGGCAGGGCAAGGTAATTTTTTTATTGTGCTGTGTTAGGTTGTTTAAATTCATCAAGAACGCACCCAGAGTTTTCATTCTTTACATTACCTACAAACTCCGAAACGTAATTTTAAAATATTTTGTTTTGCACGTAATTTGTTACAATATGTTTAAAGACAGGTATTTCGCTTTATCCTTCGAGTAATACTCCTAGATTATTGAATAAATGAGTTGACAGGGTGAAGGATAGTGACAGACAAGTGAAATAGGTGGTTCATCGATAGGTTGGATAAGTAAGTAATTCGTAAAGTACGCTTGCATTAAAATTTGCGGGTTTACGGTTTAATTTCACAACACCGGGTGAATGACCTTAGGTTGGAAATCCTTTGCGCGCATGATACGTGCTTCTCAAGTAAAGGATTTGCTAACGCAATAGTTTTATAGCCAGTCCGCCGCAAAATTGGTTCATTGTAGGTATTGAGAAAGGAGGTCTTTCAAAAAAATATTAGTAGGAAGTAATCTTACTTCCTACTAATATTGTAAATGCGAAAGTTTGTGAAGATGTATGTATGATCTTTTTTCACATCAACACATCCTTTTTCATTCACATAGGAATTTCATTTATTTAAATAGAAATATAATATGGTGTATATGATGGTAACATCACAAAAAACAATTTTAAAACAAGAAAGAAACAATCCGGATCCGGATTGTTTTAAAAAACTACAGGCGGTAGCCCTATCGCGAGGCGACGCACCGCGCGGCTGTAGGCACTTAACTCAAGGACGGGGCCGAGTCATATTACTGTTATATTTCTTTACCGTGGCCATGACTTCAGCTGTTAAAAAAATATCGACTACGTACAGCCTGGCAAAAAAGTCGTGAAATTAATGAGGGCGCCACTTTCGTTAATGTGGTCACCCCGTATACTACGACACGAACAGTTTTGATAGTTTACTAATTTAAATTATTTTTTCAGAGATAATAGCTATCTCGTTGTCCCTAAACAATCTCCCCACTACCCATTCGCCTGACGCAATCCTCGCGTGCACCACAGTAAGGACACTCCTTTATCATCAATAGGTTTGATCTCGCGTTCGCACGTACTAAGTTCTCGCGAATGCATCACGTGTCGACCACCTAATAGGACACCAAATTCTAGATCAGTACTTTATCATTCCTGTAAGTTTCGCGTCATATTATTAAAACGCGTTAAATTTCTTTAATCCTACATTATCTAGTAGAATAATGGAATTAGTCATACAGGTAGCCAGGTCAATCGGGTGAACCGCTAGGTGGCAGAAATGCAAAGGCAGTGCCACCAACACTGTTGATTCCTACCGCATACAAACACATTGTAAGTAAAAAAATTAAAGAAGAAATTAGAAAAATCATAAAAAATTAAAATTAGAAACAACAAAGCAACAAAAGATTTGCTTATTCAAAGTTTGTCCCCGTTGGTAATAACCATTTTCTATTTTAATGACGTGTTGTCATGATTTTCTCTTTTCTTCGGTTTAATCTCAAAAGCTGGCTCAGACGCTGCTATGAAAATTAAATTGAAATTAAAACATAAAATCAATAAAAAAAGTATCAATTAGCTAAACTGTGCTAACTTCCCAATTTGTTTTTTTTAAACATAGTATTGCCAGTGATAATATTTTTTAGTTCCCTTTCAGGACTTTTTTGCCAAGCTGTATATCGATGTGTCATTCTTCATTTTGTACATCCCTATCGTACGTGAATCAATTCAGTTTTTACACAAAATATTTTTCAAATCTTATTTAATTTCTGAAATAATAACTTATGCAGCATGATGAACTAATTTAATGATAGCTGAAATGAATTAATTGAACTGCGTAGTGAAAATAATTGCTCAAAACGTGACAGCTGAGGTGGCTGAGCGTCAGCGAGACACCAAAGCCGTAAAAACAATAGCAAAAAAAAAAGCGTCAGCGAGCTGCTGACAGACAGATGACATAACTACTTAAGACTTGAGGCAAAATTGTTGAAGTTGAATGAAGCTTGAAGCTGAATTGTTGTTTCCTACGGACAGCTGAAATAAAGTGCGATTACTGACCAATACTTTTCCTACTTCGCTAATTCTACATTTTATGTGAATTATATAATGGATGTATAAGACACTAGAATAATTGAGAGCCAACAAACAGCGACATGGTTGTTTCACCTCAAAGCCCAGCTGCTGACGCCCAAAGTGCACAAGCAAGAAAAACCAATATGGCGTCTAAACAGACGTCAGTGGCTGATACTAGGACGGAACTAGCTGAATTGGTGAAAAGAAAGGCAGAAGTCGCTGTATGTACCTAGAATATCATTGATTGATGTTAAGTTACCAAAACAGAAGCTTCCGTGCTTGAACAGCATTCATCATAATGCCTATGTAAATATAACACCTGTTTTGTTTTCAGGAAACCTTAGCAAACCTGGAACGCCAGATTTATGCCTTCGAAGGGTCGTACTTGGAGGATACTCAACTATATGGCAATATCATCAGAGGGTGGGATAGATATCTCACCACTAATAAAAGTACCAACTCTAAAGCAGACAAACGTAACAGAAAGTTCAAAGAAGCTGAAAGATTATTTTCCAAATCATCCATCACTTCCATGGCTGTATGTATATTCTGAATGTTATCCATTTGTTAATTGCTGTTAAGGTTTCAGTAATGTTGAGTTGATCTAGTCAAATTTCTTCTCAATAGATCATGATCTTGCTAACATGTAAAGATAGCACACAGGAGTTGAATGCAGAGCTCAAAAATGACGTTTGAGGAAAGACGTGTAGATAGCGAGGGAGATGCTCCTGGTCTCAACCTCAACTGCATTCAACTCTTGCACTTACTGTGGGTGTTATTCTGATCTTGATTCTATTTAATTGGACCAAATGTTTTCAGGCTGTCAGTGGTCTGGTGGACCCAGCAGAAGCTAAAAGTGAGTATGTCAACTATTTCTGTCCTCCTAGTCACCAGCTACTGAACTAACATAGGTCTCCCTCATGTTTCTTAAATCAAGTCTTATCTGTAAGGGCCATATGCCGTCTTAACTTAACTTTCTTATTAGTGATTAACTTTATTTAGTTTAAAATTTGTTTGTCATACACAGCTTTAGTGCTACACTGGTAACATAAGCTGGACTCTTATTGCTATCAATTTACATACTGCACCTAAAAAGTAGCCATGTCATTAAAAATATTATAATAATAAGTTAAACACACAAATGGGGCCTCATCTGAAATGGCATGAAGTGCAACTGTTGTACTTCTGGTATGGTTGTATAACTAATGAATCATAACTAACTATAAAACCTTTTTGTTTATCTAGATGAAAGAAACAGTGAAACTGAATCTCAAACAAATGAAGACTCATCTGATACACAAGCTAGCACCGGATTGAACATTGGCAGCCTAAATCATACTACAATACATGGCTCTACAGAAAGCATTGCATCTAAACCAGCAGGCAAACAACATACAAATGGTGGGACAGAAAAAAGTTTAAGTCACCAAACCAAACAAAGTGCTACTCAAAAAATAGCAACATCCTCTGGCATGTTACAGAAAGCTTTCAATTCTGACAATAAAATGTTAGCTGCAGTTGGCTTGGATAGTCGGCCGAGCACGCCTAAAGATAAAGATCAGGCATTTGGCATATTGAATAAGAATGACAATACACCAAATCCTCTTAAACATAAGTTGACAAACAGTAATTCTAATTCTAGCAGTGTTAAGAAAAATAACAATAAGAAAGCTAGACATAGATAGAATATTTCTATATCTATTTTTGACTGCAATAGACAAAGCATTGCTGTCTAGAACAATTTTATTATTTTCTAAAATACCATGCTGATTCAGCAGTATTTTCTGTTAAGATATGATTTTAGCTATAAGGATGAAAAATCCTCATATTTACACCATGCTGATGTATTGACAATGACCTGCATTGAGCCAAGAGACTTATCAATAAATAAATTACTTGTTAGAGATACACATTTATTTGTTTATTTACATAATATCTTTGGTCAGTTCATTAATAAAAGGCTAAAATTTGAGATTTGTTTTGAGTTAATCCACCCTTCCCTGCACTGATCTCAGAAATGATTGCTGGAACCTTGACTCTGAAATACAAGAGACACATTAAACTTTTTGACTAGTTCCTTATGAGTTTATAAGCAGTGGGGTTGAGTTTGACTCATATAAAATTGTTCTAACAAGAACAATTTCCTGTAAAAATACTCACGTTTTAAGACATTTGGTAAATCTCTTATTGGGCCACAAAACCTGACCACCACATAATACAAAAAAGGAAGGAGAGCTATAAGAGCTGAGCAACATAAGAAAATTATCTGTGGAGATTTTCTCAATTCACAGCAATGGAGATCTTTACTCCACATTGACCTAGTTGTGTTCATCTGAAAAAAGGAATATTGAATTATTAATTAAATGTTGCATAACTCTGTAGGTATTATAAATCTAAAAAGGTAAATGATTATACTAAAGTTAAAATGAGCAAAAGTACATACCAAATCCACTGTATCCATACAAACACTGTCCACACCTATAGAATCTTTACTCAAGCTTCCATAAAAGTCATTTAGACTTAAATAAAACTGCTTGCACTTGCGACAAACCTCATCAGTGTTGTTTGTATCTTTGTGAGATGATATACAATCCATTGTACTCTTTGCCATTTTGTTAAAACGAATTGTGTTGTTTGACAACTTAGGTATTCCTTCAGAGAAGTCATAACAATCTAAAAATATAAGTACATTTTAATTAAACTTAATATGATATGCTTTGTTAAAACAAAATTGGTTACATCATGTGATACAGAACATACCATCACAATGTCCTTTGTCCCAAACTGTCAATAAGTGGTCATGGTACTCCAAAATTACATCAAATCGATCTTGGGAAAGGTAGAAAGACTGACAAGAGGTTCCATTTACATCAGTTTCTAAGAATTCTTTATACTTGTTAGAAAAATTCACATAGTGCTCAATACAGTTCTCACACAATCTTATAGGTTTGGCTTTCATAATGGAACAAAATGTGAAATTAGCAGCATATTCCGCAAACTCCTCTAAAATCTTAGTACATGGTTCAGGAAACAGATACAAATAACCAGCACCACCTCGCAATCTGAAAATATAATTATATTCGTTTACACAAAAAGGATACATACAGTAAGAATCTGCATGTTTTATCAACAGTTTAAGCTAACATTTTATCATATTCATTGCATGAAATCATTCTCAAAATTTGTATCGTTAAAAACTTACACTGCGTTGTTCGATCCTGCATTCAACGTATCATCCTCATTTGCTTCGAGCACTGTATTGTAAATTAAATAAATCACGATTAACGTACACTGATACTTCTTCATTGTGTACCAGGTGCCTTCGAAACAGAAATAGTTTATGATACAGGCTGGATACCTTCAGCCTTGACGGATCAAAGGCTGGGTTGAGGCAAATTAAGTTAAAGGAGATTATGAAGAAGCAGACGATAATAATATTTACATGAATTTACATCGAATGACTGGACTGACTGACAGCTGACAGCCATTTGTCTGTCACTGTCATTCAATGTCACAGCTGTCAACGTCAAAGTTTTTTTATTAAGGTTTTTAATTACGGCTTTAGGTAACATCCGTCATGAGACATTTTAAGCGAAATGTAAAGCTGCCTCTACACTGAAACGCAATCATAGGCGATCCACAACGTTTAGAGGGTATCATCAGCATCAGCCACATGATTTCCACTGCTGAACATAGGCCTCCTCCATAGATTTCCAGAGCGGCTGGTTGTAGGCGGCCTGCATCCATCTTGTTCTCTTCTACCTCTCGAGAACTTTTGGAAGTATGGAGATTTAGATTGTATGTTGTTTTTTGCCATTTTTTGAAACATCTGAGTGACTGAGAGGTGTAGTGCTTTATACTGAAAAAATAACGGTGATAATTCCATGGATTCCAAACACAAAAATTAACACGCCTCAAGCACGATTCAGTAAAGGAGTAGACTAAATTGGGGAAAAGTATTTACACAGGTAAGTAATTTTACTTCTTAAATTTCTTGTTTAATCCATTTTCTGCATACAAAATTACAGGAGTGGTTTTTATGACATACGTAGTTTATATTCGAAGGAGATTAAAGATGAAGCAAAGTTCCTGAAGAAGTCATCGGACCAAAGTTTCGATTTCGATCATACTCTTTTAATCAAGAAGAATAAGTAGATTGAATCCAAGTGAATCTGAGATATGCGAAGGAAAAAGAATAATAACAAGGCATGGTCGACACTGGTGCCTTCTACAAAAGGCTTTGCGCATCGGCTTTGCGTGTTCCTCCTCATTCGGAACGGCAGTCCAGTCAGTGCTCACAGCGCTAAAATTGCTTAACAGACCGCACAGCAATATTTAAAAAAAAGTCAGTCTGCCTGTGACAGCTGACGCTGACAGACAATTGACATGACTTATACATAAATAAAGCAACTGCTAAGTTGTGTTTTGGATGTTGCTGTTTTTTTGGGCTGAGTTTGTAAATTATTGTAATAAATAAATGTACATTTACTTGAAATGGACGTCATTGAACCCACTCCTGAGGCTTTACAAAGAAAATTGTATTTCCTTTTAGAACAACTGCAAGAAATGGCTAGAGAACTGCCACCGTAAGTAAATACCTAATGGTTTCTTAATAGTTTTGTCCGTGTTTACCAAAAGTAATATTAAAGATGTCTGAGAGCACCGGAATTTATTTACAACTAGCTGTTGCAAGCGACTAAGTTTCGTCTTTACGCTAACAAGAATTTCCTCTCAGATGATCCTCACATTAATAAAGGATACAAAAACAAATTCAAACTGTATTATATGCTGTTTTAGCTGTACAATATTAATCAATCAGGACAAACAACTTAAGAATACATTCCAACCAAATCTAATGAATAATGTTTGTTATAAACCCTTATTTAACCTCAAAAGTATTTCAATTTCACAATTTAGAAATAAGAGTATCTCTTAAATGGGTTACTTTCGCTTTCCAAATTTGATATACAGCTAGTCATTAAATGAAATTGTATTATTTGTGTGGAATAATTTTGATAAATGCAATGCAGTTTGTTTACAAAATTCTTCATCAGATTTGGCTGGACTGATATTTGTACTACTTAATTTAAATAAGCATCAATAGACAGAACAGAAGCATATTCATGTTTTAATTAGTTATTTTCTTTACAGTAAATACCAGATGCGGGTCCCTATTGAACTTCTCTCAGGACTAGCCAATTGCCTTCTGAATGACACTATTTTTGAAATAGTTATAGGTTTAATGGAAATTCAGCATGTGACGGAGAAACATCTATTTCAGCAAAGACTACAAATAATAAATAAACATACATGTTGGTTTATATTATCATTTACTTCATGCTTTTCGTTATCATTATGGCAGAAAATTTTGTTCAAATATTTATTAAGGTCACTAGGATTCTTGATAGTAATTTTACATTATGTTATTTTGCAGTGGAAATTCAAAACATGGTCAATGTGACACCAAATGCTGAACAGCTAGAACTACAGAAGACCATACTATTAAGAAGACATAAGGAGGAACTTAAGCAAACGGATATGAAATTAGTTATGCAACTGGATCAGAAAGTTTGTATTCTGCTGTATGATTTTCATTTTATTTACAACTAGCGACCTGCCCCTGCTTCGCACGGGTGCAATAGGATGTTATTATACTTCTAAACCTTCCCCTTGAATCACTCTATCTATTAAAAAAAACCGCATCAAAATCCAATGCATAGTTTCAAAGATTTAAGCTTACAAATGGACATAGGGCAGAGAAAGCGACTTTGTTTTATACTATGTAGTGAAGATAACAATAGGTATAGGTCTAAACTTTTTTTATCAATTACAGGTAAGCGACCAACAAGTCACATTAGAGAAAGCAGGGGTGCCGGGATTTTTTGTTACAAACAAACCAATTGAAGTGAAAGTTCAAATGTATCTATTAGATTTTATACTGAGACTAAGCAAAATGGAAATTAATTAAGTTTCAAAACAAGCCCTCAACCTTTTTTAGTAATAAGTATGAAACATAATTTCCTAAATGAATTGACTGTAAATATATTATTTTCTATTAATTATTAGTTTTTATTTAACCAAAAGATGGTAGGTGAGTAAAATCAAACATAGATGTTAAATTATGTAGCTTTTATTTTTGGCCTTTAATATGCCAGTAAAGGCGAATCTTTAGGTACAGTCAACTGCTTGACAAGCCATCCACTTCTGGTCTATCTTCCTTGCTCTATTTTTAAGGATAGCCTGATGAGCCGTTGACTTCACATAATAATTTCAGTAACACTAACTATTCATCACCAATGCTTGCAAATAAAAATATGTATCCAAAAAAAACAAGTTGAGTTTTGATTATAACACCAAAGAAATATGTAACATGTTTTTTATGCGTCAACAAAGTTATAGGTTAGGTAGATACTGTTAATTTTTGCATGTTTAAATAAGTTGGTACATTTGAATTATCAAAACTATGTTATATTTTTGGGACATAAGACCTAAATAATTATTACCAAGATGCACATGGAATACAGTTTGACCTCAAGCAAAGTGCACAGGAGGGAGGGATGCTGTCAGTATTATCAGCAATGATACCCCAACATGGGGTTGGCATTTAATGTCATTTTGTGTCAATAACAGTAAACTAAGGTTTCATACAAAAATCTTACCCTGCCAAACATTGTATGTCTAGTTGTTAAGTTAGATATACACTTGATTTGGAGTTGGTGTGACTAAATATGTAGCAACATGGAATAATAATAATACAATATTCAACAGTGACAGGCTATGTCAATTGCAATAATTGCACACACTGCGCTTGTGGTCACACTATAATAATAAGGTTTTTCACGTACAAATATAGTACTAAAATATATATTTCTACAAACATGTGCATCTTTATAACACCGAATATAAATTCATAAATAACTACAAATTATATTTTGCAAGGTTGTACAATATTTTGTTATTTTCTACACAATAACACGGTTTAAATAGGTAGATATAAAATACAAATAAACAAGATATCTTACGTTTTCTACAACTTTAACCAAAAGATTCTCAAAATTGTAACACTTACAAATTAAACCTGAAGTATTAGTTTGTGCTAGCATTTCATTTTGTGCTTCAATAAATTGACACAATATTGAAAAAAACACATTAGAAAATAGGGAGTATTATCAATGTATATAAGCATTTCCTAAGATTGTTATTCATAATGGTGAATAATGTTATTTTTAAACCATCACCACATTAAATATTAATAAATCTGATAGAAAAAGTTACAATTTCTTTCATATCATCATAACGTCAAAGAAAAGTTATATACATAATGTATATTAAGTGTGATTATAAAGACAGACTTGTATGTGCTGATTCATTCAGTCTCGATTGATCATTGCCACATTAATTATTTTAAGTATTTTTCTCCGAAAACACCACCAAACCCGGAACCACCCAGATTATGAAATGTAATGTTCGTGTTTTTTTTAAATGCTGTAGTCTTATCTAATTGAATATCAAACAGACCGATCGTCGTTAATCCGTAGTAGCATGGACGTTGTACCCATTGTTGTTATACTTATGCTATCTAGAATAGTTATTTCACATTTTCTACTAATTAATACACTTGTATTTAAGCACTAATAACGATGTTGTAAGAGCGTATTTAACAAACCGCAGGTATTTCATAACTCCGACACATTGAAGGCATACGCGACAGGCACGAAGTATAAATTAAGCAGATAATTTCAATTTATGTATTTTTGTATACAATTTCAAACATGTTCGGTTTTGGTGAGTTTATCATTAGAAGTAATTTACATTATACAACTTTAGTTTTTTTTACAAAAATATTTTAAAACAACTGATTTTACAATTTTACACCATCAACAAGTATCAATTACCTATTACCTCACTAGGTTTTAGTCTAATTAAAACGTTTACAAATATCTCACACTAATTTCCACAATTTATAAACTAGAAAACAATTTCTAGTTTAAAACTACCTACTATACTTACATAATTTTAACAACACAAACAAGATCCACACTATAGTAAATAAATATATTTTTGAAAACAATGTTTACAAACACTAGTATACAAAATATTCGTTAAATACTGACACAGGTACTTTACTTTTTTCCGGTTCCGTAGGAAGAACCTTGGCTGATTTTAGACATTCCAATGGACTTTTGAAGTAGGATGAAGACTGAAACAAAACAAACAAATAATTATAAACACAACATTCATCTCTTATAAGAACTTTCTTCTTGAAAATATAATAGCGAGAGATAACTATTCACGTCGATTTAAAAAAAATGCCATTTTCCACACTGTATATCTGTTAGGGGCATAACACTACGAATTTGGAACACTTCAATCAACGGGCAAAGTACAGATAACACGTCATTCACGGTAAGAAAATAACTATAAGTAAATAGCATGGCAAATAAGAATGTATGTTGTTTAAACTAGCCATGTGTACACTGCAAAAATGTATGAATACTATTTACCAATCATAAGCATTCATTAGCTTACTCGTAGGATTAAAAATAACCTATTCGTCATTTGCGTGTTTATTCTAAGGGGTTCATAAATATTGTGATGAATGTGCGCACGTACATACTAGCTTATTTACACACTTGAATGATGAAAAGATACAATTTAGCAAGTTACTTAGTAAAATAAACCAAAATGCCACACTTAAACTTGCTCACTCGCTAAGCTACTGGGGACTTTAATTATACAGAATTGGCTTCGATAGCTGTTGTTGGTCATCTAAATCTAAATCAGCCATGAGGATCCCACTGCTGGGCAAAGGCCTCTTCGCCCCTCCTCCACGTTGTTGGTCATACTTAATAAAAAACAATTTTCTTTAAGTATGGCTCGCGCCATCTCATAGTTAAGTTAAAACCGTCCACTTGGACGTAATAGGCCGTTTATGTTATGTAATGAAGTTTAGCGTCTGGTTATCTATAAAGCAGTACTTACACGCAGCCAGAATAGCGCAACCGATCGAGAAGTACAAGAGTTTCCCACTGAGCAGTAATCCCAGCAAATAGTACAGCATGGGGGTCAGGGTAACGATGGCCCATCCGATAGTGTTGATCAGCGAGTAGACGCGACGAGGCGCCTTGAACGGCTCCACCCTCTGCACTCCAGATTGAAGGAAGAAGTCACCAGTGTTTATGAACGAGTCTTGCATTTTATCCTGAAATAATAAATAGTGAAATCATTAGATTAGACATACCTAATTCATTGCACCAATTAGAAAATGGAACGCTTAAAATTTATAGGTGAAATTAAGACGGCCTTATCGCTAGAGCTATCCCTTCCAGAAAATATGAAATTTAACTTCTACAATATCTATTCATTGATTGAACAAGTTATCGTGAATCAGTCACCCGCAAAAAATACGATGTTTTATTAAAGACTATCGCACGGCTAAAAACTTTAAAAAATAATTGTAGCCTATGTCTTATTCTGATTTACAAGCTATATTATTGAAAAGTTTCAATAAAATCCATTCAGTAGTTGTTTTACGTACAAGAGCAACATACATCCATCCACACATACTTTCGCATTAAATAATACCTATTACACAGCTCTAACCACTCTGTTAAAAAAACTAAACTTCTTTAGCTTTTATGTAAATAATCTAATGCTATCGCTAATCGACTATCCATTGGTAGCTTTTCTTCTTTTTGTTTATGCACGGCACGGTCAATGACATGACAGGCTACCCATTCCCGGTCATTCCTCCTTGCTTTGTTGCAAAGAAATATCATTTGACAATAACAATATTAAAAACGTTAATGAGTAACCTGATGAGCCGTTGACAGAATATAACCCAGCGATTGCGGTCAAAAGCGTCAATACAAATTTAAAAAAAAGAAATAAAACGCTAAGAGAAATGATGAGAAAAATCGTCAGAATCATCCTGAATCTGAGGGATATTGTTCTCTAAAAATGTTGAAATGCATATATTGCTAGAACCATTAGTTTAATTAAAATGGGTTTGCGTTCACCCCAGTCTCACCTGATGGTAAACAATGACGAGGCCGGAGGTGGAACACGCTTACCCAGAAAATGCCTATTCACTCTTGCCTTGAAGATTCCAAGGTTGCATGTTTCCGGAAACAAACGCAGGGAGAGCGTTCTACTCCTTAGCGGTAAAGGAATATACTATTACCGTGGCGGTGCGGACCAGAAAGGAAGCACCAAACCGCTAAGCCCGGTTAAGTATGTCCAACATTCTTCGGTAATTAGTTTATTGTGCATAGTTTTCAAATTTGACCATAAACTAAAATACAGTTAAGTGGCTGCGTTTTTTCAGTCCGCATCGCTAAGGAGTGGAACGCTCCCCCTGCGTCTATATTTCTTTGTAAGCGAGTTCCACAATCGGTCTAGTCATCGTTTACCATCAGGTTAACCGAGGTCAAACAAAACCCATTTCAAATAATAAAAAAAGATAACCTAAAAGTTTGTTTTTGTTTACCTGACCCTGTGTCGTGGTGTAGGTACCTATTTTAAGAAATGTTATGATAATGTTCAAGTTGTTTTGAAGTTTACCCATGTCGATACGATAATATAGGAAAGCTCGATCAGTCATTTTAACATGTAGAAGACTCATGATTTTTTTCACGAATTCTAGGGATCATAGATCGTGTTATGAAATCAGAATCGAACTTCGCTCCGTAAGATAACTTCAAATAATGAGAACAAAGATAAGAACTACCTATCACGTGAAACGCAATTAATGCATTGTATGTAACCCTTGAGGTTAATGGATCTATTTTGTGTTAGACTTAAAGTGCTGTTTGGCGGTGGTAATGACCTACTGATGAGCGTGTCATTGAATGTCATCATCATCAGAAGTCACACGATGTCCACTGGTGCAAATAGGCCTCCCGCATAGAATTTCAGAGCGGCCGGTTGGAGGCGGCCTGCATCCACCGAAACCCTGCGATCTTTATTTTGACTGCAATTTACTTGAGATATAATAGAAACCGGATTTAAATACAAAATGTATACATGGAAGATTACAATGTATAAGCGTTGAAGTATCCAATCTGACAGTATGGAGATGCTACGCCACATATTTCACATACATAGCCTATATGCTGTTACAATCATCGCAATGTAGCAGACCACAGATGAAAATGTTTAGATTAACTGCTTTGACTAATCCACAATGGATTAAGGTGTATCAAATACATGAACCATGAAATCGACTGGAGCAATAAATTTTGCTTATCATAACTCCAGTGTTAGTGGAATTAAACAGTTTACCAATACATGACATATTTATGAAACTTTACTTTACTAATAACAATTACGACCCAAGGTTACGCCAGTAAGTCTAACTGTAGGATCACCTACAGTTCGTACAGTACGTATCAAAATCATCACTAAAAAGAGAAATATGTAAAAATAAAAAGGATAAATATTATGGTACTGTGATTCGTCCTTAGATACATGTCATCGCAGACTTTTCTGAGGACTTAATTTTCCAGTATTTTTTTGTGTATCTAATAGACTAGCCATCCCTACTCAAACCCCCAAACTTACGTAAGTCAATCAGAGTGAAGAATTCCCACCAACTCGTGATGTCTCGTGCGTGTAACAACCTGGCGATGCTCACTAACATCTCGATGCAACACGCTCACTTCATCTTGAAGTAGTATTACCCTTCATTTGTTTGGAAGTAATTTCAAAAAAAATATGGTCTTTTTTACTCTAACAATCACAGTCGCGTCAATTATTGAGTTTTAACATCCCGCCACCGCTAAGAACTATATGAATATACCGGTGGCGGCGTTTTGTGGCCCGTGTGCGGGAACGCATACAGAAGGGCAAAATCAAAGTGAAGTGTGCATTGAGAATGACGCCCCAAAACTGAAAGTGACAGCCTTCGATATCGAAGGGGACACCTTTATTATAAGGGTTGCTTAACTTTGAGTAGCGTTTGTGAGTTAGAGGGTAAGCCATGTAAGCACCGGTATTTTTTTCGGCTATAAACTAATGTAAGAAAAGAACATAATTTTTCAGACAGATCATAAATTTAAATAATCAGCCAGCCATAATCACATGGTTACTAGTAACTATCTAATCTACATAAAAGTTTGTAATCGATAATTAAACAAGATATTTTTCGCTATCGTTTACTGGTGATTTGATAATGACGAGTAAAGTGCGAAAGATTATAGGAAGGATCTCGATATCTTTTATCGCGTAAAATTAAAAGTGAAAACCGAAAGCAACATCATTGTCAAGGCTGCTACTACGTTGTATGTCCTTCACATTGGCATATTGCAAAGAAACATCAGAAGTCATTTAACAAGGCGTGGGCAAACGATATGGGTTGATTGATCATATTTCTGGTTGATTAGATATTAGTGAAGGTTTTAGAAACGAATGAATCTATACCGGAAATCAAAACTTTTAGCAACAACAAATTGGGTTAAATCTTCAGTTAGTTACATATGAAACAAAATAGGGCATTCATAGTGTCAATATAAAAAAATGTTATAGCCTACAGATGGATTGAACTGCTAGTCCAGTCATTTAAGCTTCGTTCTGGCTGACAATGTCTAGTCTCCTAAAATGTCCAATATGCCAAAGAGTCCAGTGTCCTATTACGTCTAGTCTCACAATGTCCAGTGTTCTAAAACGTCTAGTCTCACAATGTCCAGTGTTCTAAAACGTCTAGTATCACAATGTCCAGTGTTCTAAAACGTCTAGTATCAAAACGTCTAAAATGTCTATGTATTTATGGGGTCTTTTCAAATCCCTACTTAAATCTATATTAAACAAAACTTTATAGTGGAAATGTATGTACGCCATGGACTAATATGTAAGCGCATAATCTCCGAATTACTGCGCACCAAATTGGAAGATTTTTTCTTGTGTTCTATAATATACACGTTGTTGTTTTTACAATGTTGATGAGCAGTTGCACTTGTTGCTGGAATATTTGAAAGCTGCACAGCTTTATTAAGTTCTGTAGACTTGACGTAATGCAGATAACGAAGATGATCAAGACTTTTCACATTTTTTCACTTTTTAAGTTTTTGACCGGAGGCACCGGTTGACCTGAAGTGACGCTGTGACCGCGCGCTTTCCGCCCTCTATCTCGAAAACGGTTCACCGTATGAAAAAATTCTTGAAACAAAATTTGTAGAGAATTTTGTATTCTACAATATTGATAATACATACAAATAGCAAAAAACCCAAAGGAAATGAGATATTTACAAAAAATCGATTTTTGTGACATTTGTCCTTGAAATTTAATAGTTGCGTACACCCTACCATATGTAGGTTTTGAGACAACTTTTAGGGTGTCAATATACAAGTATTTACAGACTTACAGCTGGGTATCTCGAATTCCGAGGTGAACTTACTATAATGACTGGTCTATGCATCATGAAGAATATTAGCAGGGTGTGGCACATGACCGAAACGCATGGGCGAAATTGAGATGCTTGAAAACTGGTTAAATTAGAAACTATGATATGTTCTATGTTCAAGATCTTTAAAGAAGACAGGGCTACGAAGAAAACGACTTTTTCACAAAATATAGGTGCCCCGTGTCCGCATCTCGTACGATGCATTTACATTATAACTTACAGTAATTGCGAGATAGTTCGCTTTTTTTCAAGAAGCAAAACGTTCATAATTGTCAAACAAAGTATTCAAAGTTAAGAGAAACAAAAAATCTTAAAGACTCAATCTTATTCATTGTTGAGCAAAAAACAATAAATAAAAATAACAGTCATTAAAGGAATCGTGTTATCGAATTGGCGCGAAGGCTTTTAGGTGTTGATTCAGAAAAAAACACTTGTTCTTCCAAACTGGCATTAAAACGATTTCACTGTTGGTTTCGAAGAAAAGTTGCTGTTTAAGAACTTAAAAAAGAACTATTTTGCACAATTTCATCAACACGTATAGTTTCATAATAACTTACCTTAGTAACGAAGAGGTCGTGCATCCAATTAACCGCCTCGGCTTCGTCCTCTGGAACTTTCTCCACCGGTATCCTTTCGATGTACATATGCGCACGCACCGGTTTCCCGTACAGTAAACTTGTCAAGGTTGGGGGCGTCTGAAACGTTATTAACCAGTGATTATAACTTTTATTTAAGTAGTTAGAGTAGTTTCGATCTATTGTTTTGTGCCATCCGCTCAAATCAATGATGGTATGAAGAGTATTCGAACCATTGGAAACTTAACCATTACACCAAATCAGTCGTCAAATCATAGGTATAATCACCTAATTAGTCTGGTTGCAGCAGTATCGTCGTACCGTACATATTTTTCATCCGGAAGCAAAACGTAACCTCCTAAGTTCCTTCCTTCTAAGGATCTTGTGAAATATAACGGAAACCCTATTTAAATATCTTGACCATTTATTATTACTTACCTTGTCTTCCTTTTCAAAAGCCAGCTGTATGTTGTAAATAGCAGGTATTTTGCCTCTGAAAAATTGCAGGCTCGTTGTAAAACCTCTGGTACGGGGCGTCAAGTGGTGTTTGAGTAGAGGAAGATTTTTCTCTTTCGCAAATTTCAATGAAGCTTCATGCTTTGTTTGTGTGTATCGTGTTCCCTCAGGTGTCAATAATAGCTAGAATTTAAATTTCCGATTATCTAAACGTCAAACAATTTCATTTACGTTTTTTCTATCGGTATATTTTTTTAAGAGCTGTGTATTTCACAAATAAATAGAAATATATTTATTCACGATCACATGACCAAGAATGAACGAACGTGGTTCTGATTAAGGGTATTTTTTAACCTTGATTCGGAACCACGTACGTTACCTTAGTAAAGGGGTTCCGTACGTGATTTCGAATGACGCTGTAGCGACCCATGTTGTAGCAAAAATTGATAATGGTGGTACTTTGTGGTTAAGTGGTTTAAAATCATTAAAGCGAAACCCACAAACAAGGTCGAATGCCACTGGGATGACAAACATTGTATAGCAAATTATAAATGTTTGTATTTCACGTTTGGTAGTTTCAAGCTAGCACTAAAAAAACAGAATTCAGGAGTTTGATTATAATATTTATAATCAACAAAACAAAGGTTTTTTACCCAGTGTACCAAGCTGAAAATAGGCCTTATGTGAACGTATGTCGCTACAGCGTCATTCGACACTATTTACGGACCTATCAATGAAATCCCCAGGAAGTCAATCGAATCGTAAAATATGATAGCATTTAAACCCTTAATAGTGTGTAATTGGTAAACAGTAAGCTATAAAATTGAACTAACGGATGAGTAGGTGGTGGTAACGCATTAATTAGGCAAAATGTTTTGAGATAGTTTCACATCTATAGTTAGGTTAACGCTGTGTGATAAATAAGCGACTAGTAGGATTCCTAGTGATTTTAAATATAAATTCTATCATCCATCCATGCATTCAGTTGTTTTGTCGTGATTGAGTAACAAACATTACAGAGTTGCAAATTAATATAGTAAGTAATGGGCAATTGTAAGGATATATCGTAACTTAAAATAATAGCTACTCCAGTTATACATGGTTCTTCTTACGTCACATAGGAAAGAAAATTGAGATGGAGCAATCTATAAATAAATATGAACATTATAAATACTACACAACTCTGAGCGAATAATTAAATATATCGAGGTTATCAGTCTGCATCAGTAAAGATTGATGTTACTAGGTGTATTTATCCGATTAACGTTAGCTTTATTGTTAAACTTCGAGATAACATGAATAGCATGAAGTGCACCACTTGCAGGCGGATTCCGATTAGACAAAAGTGCATAGCATCATAGCATGTGTGATATATTATTTCGCAAAGAGAAATCTGCTGCTAACCTTGGAGACTTTGTAGTTAACTAAATTTTTCGTTAACTACGAAAAAATACTGTGTTGAATTTCATTTGCATAATATCAAATGTAAAAAACATGTGTGAAAATAAAAATATAAAACCAACAGCAGAGAAATGAAAACACTTACTTTTAAAACTTTGCCTCCTTTCCTTAACTTATCAGACAAGTAAATATCTAGTATATCTACTATATAAAAATAAGTCGTGTTTTCCTTCCTGACGCTATAACTCCAGAACGCACGAACCGATTTCCACGGTTTTGCATTCGTTGGAAAGGTCTCGGGCTCCGTGAGGTTTATAGCAAAGAAAATTTAGGAAAATTTCCACAGAAATGCGGGGAAATCTTTTTTCACATACAGCTAAGTCCACGCGGACGAAGTCGCGGGCGGCTGCTAGTTCTTTTATATTTTTGAAGATTATTTAGAACGCAAGTTATATTTTGCAAGAAAACGTTTTGATCTGTGTTAGTTACACTATTTATTACTCAAGAGAAGTTGTAATATTTAAGTCCCAGCACTATCCAAGTTCCGCTAACTTTCAAGCTCTCGCCATAGATGGATGCCAAGTAAAATTACTGTTTTTTATTTGTCACGAAAGTTCCGAGATAATAATATCCACGTACTTAATAGTTATTTGATAAATCGTAGGATGATATTATGAGCCAGAAAGAAGAATTTATAAATGTTTAGGGCATGTCGACCATCTCCTTTACGTTAGTAAATTTAATCTAGCATACCTAATATTTTTTCCACACTTTTTATCTAAATTATTATTCATAATACCAACGCTTTAGCTATGATAAAAAACCGGCCAAGTGCAGGGTTCATCTATAGATGAATATCACGTTTGTTGTATGTGAACCTCCCTTTAATATTAACTCTTTTTAAAGGTAATATAATATACAACGAAATATTCTGTAAAACTTCTAAGCGTCTACCTGTTACCGTTATTATTATTGCGAAAAAAATACAAAAAACTTTGATTGTATGGGGACACCACTTTCTTTGTTCTCAGGAATAATAATCCTTTATGGACTATCCCACTGCTTGGGGAAGGGGTGGGGGAGTTTGGGACTCCTCGCCCCTGACGGTGGTAAGCCTACCGCATTGAAACATACCCCGGTATATCCTCACCGCGATACGGTACGGCATAGTGCAAACAAAAGGTTTCCTACAACGCCCCCGCGGTCGGCCCAGCCTTAGCGCCGGGCCTGCTCACGCAAGTGAAGAAAAAACATTGTATGTTTGGCAAAATGACAAAGGGCCTTGAGTTCAATTTTACTTACACTGGACTTTGTTAGTGCTATTGACAGTGTTAACCATGCCATCATCTTGTTAATGCAAGGTTGAAAACCTTGTCTTGGTTACGATTCCTACTTGCCAGACATGTCATCTTATGGTTGTTAGTAATATGTTCTATGGAATTTGGTATTACTCTAAGTCCGGTGTACCCTAGGGCACTCATCTGGCTCCACTTCTTTTTCTGATTTGCATCAATGATAACATTGAATATTGTTAAGTCTTGTTATTTGCTAATGATGATGTTATATAAAAATACAATTTCATTATATAGCATAATGTCATAAATAATAATGATTTCAAGATTGAAGTGATCCTCACTTTATTAAATTGGACAAAAATTTTGAAGTCAAGTGATCTATGATGCAATCTAAGTTTTTAACATAGACGGCACAAAAGTTTAAAGTTGGGGGTATTCACACGCCTAGTTTGCTTGCTTCTGCAGTCCACTTTCAACTAAATCTCAGCATCACCACCACCTATTATAATAATATAATAACCATGATGGAACACTGATTTTACTCTAAAATTAAGTAAAATTACCTAAGAACGAGAAGGACCAGGTAGTTATACACTCATTGAATTTTTAGATATATGTACTAAGCAAAAGTTGTGTATTATTCTTTAATTACTTACCCAAACTGGATCGGGGTAGTCACAAATTTCAGATATTTGTGTTTTAATAATTTCCTTATCTTTATCAAATGACCGTTCCAAAAATACAAATTCCGAAAATTTCCATATCCAACCAATTGGAGGTAAATATTGTATTGATTTTTTCGCATATGCCTTGCAGTTCTGAAAATAGCAGATAAGATTAATTATAATAATTCGTTTGTTAAATTAAACTAATTAATTATTTAGAGAAGAGACGTTTTTGTTCAAAGATAATGATATGATCATATTCCACTTAAACTAGTTTTGTAACATCGTAAGTAGAGCACTTCTTAATGCATGCAGTTGTACCAAATGTATACCAACATGTAGGGGGATACTTTTTCAATCAATTAATTTTCGTGATGGGACAGGACTATACATAGTGGAGCTCACGGTCTATGCTTGAAGTTTCGATTGACCTTATTTTTGAAATATCTTGTGTATTATCAAAAAAAGAGGTACACATTTTCAATAATATTTACCAGATTGTATTTGAGAGATAAAGTTTTCTTTAAGTGTCAATTAAGTATATTCATAAAAACAAATAACAGCACTAATGTTGATATAGAAGCCATTGTATTCTGGCTAATACTCTGAATTTGTTGACTGAACAAAAGCTTTTAATGCCTTTGAAATTGTGCTAGGAGGCAGGACACTGATTTGCCACTGTAAAGTGACAATTCCTGAGTTTGATCATTTAGTTGGTAATATTGGGCTGATGATTTTGAGACATTTTTTGACCTTAATGGTGAGTGAACTATTAGGTCAAATGATATAGTAAAGTAGGCATGACAGATACAAGTCTATTTAGACATTAAACCTCGTAAAACCAGTCACTTCACTGCACCTACTTAAAAGTCAGAGTATAGTGTAATTCTTATTTCTACAATACTTATGTATTGTGAAGTAAAGTTATTAATTTAAACTTACCCCTAAAACTTGAATACCATCACAAAAGTGCCATCCCATTAACCAGTCTATTTCATAGCTGTGGTTCATAATTAAATAGCCATGCTCTTTGCCATAGAATTTTTCATATTCATCTTTCTTAACATACAGATTCATTGTTGTACCAGACCACCATTCTGACATGAAAACTAATTCTGAAATAACATCAAAATATTTAATGGAAATCCAGACCTACTGTCACTTAGCAATAACAGTAGTGTTACTGAAGAATCAAATTGACACAGATGGAGTGTGAACTTGTGTATTTTTTGCCTTACGCAGCCTGTGACAGTAATAACCTTACCCAAATAAAACTTATTGGAATTGACTGCTGAGTTAGTCATATAAGTAGTAACTCTGAATTTCTGTATGATTTAAAAATATTGTAATGTAATAACAGATCAAATTAGACAAAGGATAGCATACTTACGACAGTAAAATGAGTAAGAAAGATAGTAATTTATTCTTCTGTACAGTGTCTTATTGAATGGTTTGAGTCCAAAGTATAAGATGGCTTGTAGAAAACTTATGATTAATCCAGATGTAAAGAATGAAATTGCAAAACATAAATGAACTATTGTGGACTTCTTTAAAATATGTACGTTCGTCATTTTGAGTTTGTCAGCTAGTCCAAGTTGTCATGAAACCTGAAAATTATCCAAATCTTATTTTTGAACCCTTTCAAGAACAAAATCATAAAATAAAACAGGCATTCTGAAACAGTTTGGATCACAAGTAGTTCAATATCCCACGGTCGTGAATAAATAAATTGTGTAAAACTAACCATAATACAGGAGTAATATAACAAAGGTAGACTTACTGCAATTCCTTTTTCCAATTCAACAGTAAATTTACAAACCAGATTTTTTTAACTTTTTGAAGATTCAGGTAAATTTATATTTTCGTCATATTCACTTTGCAAAAAAGCGACTATTTGTTGCTAATCATTGATAACTAATAAATGTTGCAGAAAACGTGCT
Organism: Udea ferrugalis; assembly: GCA_950022985.1. Classification (NCBI taxonomy): domain Eukaryota; kingdom Metazoa; phylum Arthropoda; class Insecta; order Lepidoptera; family Crambidae; genus Udea; species Udea ferrugalis. The sequence goes on from OX465521.1 coordinate 7,187,045, forward strand.
ATTTCGATACAAAAAATCTACCAAATTACCATCCCAAAACCTATTTTTCCTCCAACCTAACTGACAGCTGAGTGAGTGATCTGCTGACTGAATGAATGGAATGAATGGAAGACTGGCAAGATCATAGAGCTTGCAGAGCGTGTTAGCAACACTTGGGTGATCAAGTGAGGAAAAGGGCAGCTGTTGCATATGATACGGACATCACACAAGAGGAAAAGAGATAGAGATATACACACGATGTGTGAGTTTTCAAAATTTAAAAAGAATGGCTAAAATGGCAACAGTTTGTAGCCGTAAAAAAATCAGCCTCATTAATTTTGTTAACTGTTTTTCGGTCCTTTTTGATTTTAAAATAGAGGTTGAACTAAATTATACGGATAACAAGTCTCTTCATAAACCCTCAAGGGTCGGAGACATACGAGCTGTTAGGCGCGTTATCTTCGAATCTTACTAAAATGACAGTAGAACGTTGCGCGTCATTATTTGGTGCCAAAATAGCGCAAATGCAAAAAAATGCCAATTTGTTTGGTCAATGAATGCTCGCAAGGGGAGTGTGGATGGAAAAGACGAAAGCAGGAAATTCTGACTTAGGAACATTGTTTGGAATAGTTAGTAGATAAACATACTAAAAGTCCTTACCCCTCTGAGGTGAGCCTGAGTGGGGGCGGCACAAAGAAGGTCCCATTTTTTGTTTTTTTGCTTACTTCTCGAAAACGGTGCTTTGTACGAAATTTTGTGGTACTACATAACAAAAGCCAATTAAATTTTCTACAACTTTGTCTTTTGCACTTTGTATCTATCTCCTATCATGGCCAAGCTATGATCTTATAATAGTGTTCAATTTTCAAAAATGTGTTCTACCTGTTTTAATGTTGCATGAATAAATGGATTACTTAAGTGAATAATCAAAAATAAATTCTGAATCTTGAAATCTACAGTCGCAGCTGAGAACAAATATATGCCAGAAAACAGTGTAGAACACATTTTTGAAAATTGAACACTGTTAGAAGCTCATAGCTTGGCAACGATATGAAATAGATACAAAGTGCAAAAGAAAAAGTTGTAGAAAATTTAATTGGCTTTTGTTATGTAGTAATTTCGTATAAAGCACTGTTTTCGAGCAGTAAGCCAAAAACCAAAAACGGGGCTTGTGCCGGGCTCGGGCTCACCTCAGAGGGGTCCTGGACTTTTAGTATGTTTATATCTTAACTATTCCAAACAAAGAACCACTGAATTAATAGATGAACGGATTTCAGCTTGTGAATGTATTCAATATCGTTTAATTTAGTAACGTTTGCAATTTAATAAAACCCATGCACATTAGCATCGATGATTGGAGAAACATCGTTTTTTTTTTTGAACGGCTTTATTGTGTGTTTCTTCACACACAAATTCTACCAGCGTCAAGTGGTGAATGGGAGATGCGATTCTTATTGATTGGCCGGTGGATCTTTTTAGCTGCGATCCTTTGTTATTTACGCCCAGAACGTGATCAGAGAGACACGATGGACAGTGGCCGGCGAATAAAAGGTTTTTTTTTTCCCACTAAATTGAGTTTCTTTAAGACGGCACCACCTAAAACAAGGACAACACTGTAGACGAACACAAATAAAAATGTTAGTGACATAAAAAGGGAAGGAATTAAATCATTTACAACATAATATTAAACATTGTAATATATTTACTTAAATGTTTAATATAACGTGGAGAGCATAGCAGTAAGTTTATGTTAATAGGACGTGGGATTTTAGGTGGGAGAGTGTCATATAATGAAACAGGGTATTTTGGACAACTAAAGAATATATGTTCCGCTGATCCTTCGTCCAAACCACATTCGCACAATGAACTGTCCTTAATCCGTAATTTGTTAAGAAAAACTGGGGTACACGCATGGCCGAGACGTAGGCGGTTGATGACTGAGGTCGATAATTTATTTAAAGATTTTAATTTAAAAAACCAGGGCCTAGTTGGGATTTGAGGTTGAAGGTTTCTGTAATGACGGCCTTTTATCCTAGAGCTTTGGTCCCAGTTGTTCTGCCAGCTAATGGTCAGGTCTCTTATGGCTTGCGGTAACACGTCAGCTGAATAGTTGGGAAGCACTGCGGTACCTTTCTCTACTGCTTCTTTTGCCCAAATGTCAGCTTCTTCATTTCCGGGAATACCGCTGTGTCCAGGGACCCAAACTAATGCTACTTGCAGATTTTGTGAATGGCATTGGTAAAGACAATTTTTATTTTTAATATGACCGGAGAAGTAGATTTGGTTCTAAAGTGATTACTTAAAATAGCTTGTAATGAGCTTTTGGAGTCTGAAAATATGATACACTTATTCAAATTATGGGATAAAACATACTGCAGGGCCTCTAATATTGCCACAGCTTCGCCAGTGAAAATCGAAGATTCTACTGGGGATTGACAAGACAACAAAACTTGAAACTTGGGAATCCACACTGCACTGCAACATCGATAATTACTATCGACCATTTTTTATAACTTGCCAACCCTAGGAATGTCAGTATAATAAATAAATAATAAATAAATATCCTTGGACATTATTCCACACAGCGCCATCTAGTCCCAAGTAGGCTAATTATAGTCCGTTATTATGGATACTAGACAACGGATAAACATACTTATATACTTGGTATGACGCAGTGATCAAGCTAAATTTTCCGGACTTTTATCTATATGGTTTGGCGAGTTTTTTCCTATTTCGGCAGCTAAAAGAGAGCTAGCAGCCAGAGCCGTGCCCGTAAAAAAAAATAACCAGCTGAGAATGACAGTTTGCCAAAATACCGAAATGAATGTAAATACCAAGTAAATACCGTTTAAACCTAAGACAGGATGCCTAAAAGATTTATAATTGTGTAAAGATACGAAAAATGAGATCGGTTCGTAATGATTTCAAGCAGGTAATTAGGCAATGTTCTTGGTTACTTAGCCGAAGAGGAGCTACATTTTCACCTGAGAAGATCGTATTAGGGATAGAAACATCTTGCGATGACACAGGTTGTGGTATCGTTAATGGTAAGGGGGAAAAGCTAGGAGAAGCACTGTATTCCCAAAATGAAATACACGTGCGATATGGTGGCGTTAATCCATTGATTGCATACGAGTTACATCGGGCTAATATTGACAGAGCAGTCAATGATGCTCTGAGAAACGCTAGTTTGGAAATTAAAGATATTGATGCAATAGCAGTGACCACCAAACCTGGAATGCTAATCAATCTCCAAGTGGGTGTCAAGTATGCCAAATATTTAGCTAGGCTTAATCAGAAACCTTTAATACCCATACATCACATGCAAGCACATGCCTTAGTGGCTAGGATGCAACACAATATTCCCTTTCCATTTTTAGTGTTATTGATATCAGGAGGTCACTGTCTTTTGGCTGCAGTGCAAGGTGTTAGTCAATTTCTAATACTTGGTGATTGCTTAGATAACCCTCCCGGTGAAGTCATGGACAAAGCTGCTAGAAGGATGAAGTTAAAAAATATTCCAGAATATGCTAAAGTTTCTGGAGGCAAAGCCATTGAGTTAGCAGCATTGAATGCTACAAATCCTGAAGAATTTGAATTTCCCATACCCTTACTTAAAAACAGAGATTGCAATTTCAGCTTTAGTGGCCTGAAAGATTCATTGGTCAGAAAATTAAAAAAAAAAGAGTTGGAACATAATGTGATGGGTGATGAAATTATTCCAGAAGTTAATAATTTGTGTGCATCATTTCAGATTGCCATTGCAGAACATCTGGCTCACAGGACTGAAAGAGCTATTATTTTCTGTGAAAATAAAAATCTTATCAATGTAAACAGTAGAAAAATTGTGGTTTCTGGTGGAGTTGCTTGCAACAATTTCATATTTAAATCAATCAAGAGTATAGGAGATAAAAGGGGTTATGAAGTATTGAGACCTCCACCTAATTTGTGTACAGATAATGGAATCATGATTGCTTGGAATGGCGTTGAAAAATTGAAAGAAAATTGTGATTATGTAACAGATATTAATCTTAAAGATATCAGTCCTGTTGCTCCTTTAGGTAAGAATTTAATCAATGTTGTCAAAGAATCTAATTTACAAGTTAGTATTCCTAGATTACGGAAAAAAATGTTGGATGTATAAAATCATTATGTAGATAAAAATATATATTTGTTTTCTTTAATAACCCACTGTTATTTATTTTTTACATTAGGGTTTTCAATCAATTAATGAATGTCATTGATATTATTAGAATATAGGGTGTTATAAAAATAAACTTTTAACAATTAGTATTTATTAGACTAAAAGTTCCTATTTATAAATAATAATTCATGACTGATGAGAATAATGCATGTCTTCATTTTGTCCTCTCCATCTATTGGGCAACAGCTTCTTTTTTATCTGAAAATAAAATACTTATTTACTACTCAGTAACAACAAATAATATGAGGATGTTAATTACTTCACACACAAAATCACAATTAGTAGATACAAGACAGCAGCACACAAAGTTGCCACAAACTTCATTACTTCTCAGTACTATTGTTGTTGAGTTCAGTACTATTCACACAAAGAACCATTTCTATTTCCATTCTAGTTCTTCACAATTAATACAAGAACAACTCTAGTTCTTCACAATAAGTACATCCATTCCATCTCAATAATTTGGATAATCCTTGTGCGGCTGAGACAGTTTCTACTCACATATAGAAACTGTATATGTGACAACAATGTAACATATGATTATTTTACATTGTTAAGACCATTTTTTTTCAAGAAGCATATTTTTAGTTATAATTTATCTGTCCGAAGTTAGACATCAAGGCATCATAACGGGTAGGTTGTTGTTCAGAAACCCTACCTTAGATATGTACTTCTAGAAAACTGAATTGCAATCACAGACACACTACTATGCACATTAATATTGCATTCAGCACACATTTTTGTTAATGTCAAGTAAACAGCTCTATTCAAGACTGGACTATGTTAATACTTGAGGCTCTTACACTGTGATTTTAAGCAGCAATGCAAACATAAATAGTTGTGGCAGTGATATAGTTGCAGTACAACATAGAAACCAATGCATGTATGAATCAATGCAAATACTTGTTTATTACTGGTTTCAAGATGCAGGCATGTTTGTAATACTGTAAAAAGTCACATGTATAAGAGCTCTAAAATGTATGTTCAATCTTTGGTGAACACTTCCTAACTTACGCATTTGCATTATTCCTTTTCCTCTGAAAGATAAACTTAATATTAACATTTGACATTGGGAAAGAATATGAAGTTAAACTTTTAAAAATAAGTAGGTAACAATTAATTGTTTATTTTACATCTTAATTTGATGTCATATAAATCACTGGCTATTCTCACTGTATGATAAAAATCTTTCTCCCTAGGCATTCAATTAACTCTTCACTATGGTGTAGTGTAACTGAATAGCCTTTTTATCATACAATGCAAGAGTGGACAGGTGAGTACTCGCCATGTAAATAATAAATGCTAAAAGTTAAAGTGATTTCGGTAGATTCAAACAAATAGGTACTTACGGGGCTTGCCGTTGGCCCATGGAGTTACACGGACGTGGGAGGCATCTCGTTTTACAGCATCGGCTCTTAATTCAGGTTTCAAGGATTTGCGCAAAACCTTAGCAGCGATGTTGGAGTAGTTTATGTAACTAAAATACATGAGATAACCTTTAAAATCAGAGTTATACTGTTAACTTCATTACACGAAAAAAAGTTAAGTGCTTACTTTAAACCAACTTGCCTCCAAGCACTCATTTTGGATTTTGTTTTTTGCAAAGTTAAAAATGCAAAGTAGATACACCCCTCAGAAGGTTCTGTAATCGAAAAATTAAATTTCGAAGAGACTGCGAATGACGTAACAATCGGTTCTGATCCATCGACTATAGAGGGTTCAATCTTTGGCGCTCATTGATCTATTTTGGCGTGGAGTTTAAGGGCATGGATACATTATTTGTTTATCGGTTTTTAGTGTAATTAAGGGAACAGCACTATTTAAAAAAAAACAGATTTGTTGTCAAATGTCATATGTACAAATTAATTTAACAACTTCACGAAAGATTTTGATTTTATGTGATTCGATGAGCGTGCTGCAAGCTTTATCCGTCAGTATTTTTAATGCCTCTGCTAATTATTTAATTTATGAAGTTAAAAACCTTGTTAATATTTTGAAAAAGGTCAATATTCAAGTAGAATTTACCTGGGTGCCTGGACATTCGGGTATACTAGGCAATGAGTTAGTAGACTCTCTTGCTAAATCCTCTGCTAATCTGAATATTTGTGATTTGAAAGTCCCTTTCACTGATTTGTACATTTTTATTAAAAACAATATGTATAAACGTTGGGATATTTGCCTTACTAACTCCAGGGCTATTAAAGGTAAATGGTTGGAACAAATTGCTGTTAAACCTTCCACTAAAGCGTGGTTTGAAAAAAGCCCAAAATTCTTGGGTAGATCTTTTTCTGCTACAATAAGTCGTTTAAGAATCGGTCATAGCAGAATTCCATCACATCTACATCGTCTTAATCTCCTAGAAAGTCCTTCCTGTCCACATTGTGACTCTGATTTTTGTGATCTCGATCATTTAATTTTTGTTTGTCCTCAATTTGCTATTCAACGTCTACTATTAATAGCTCAAGCGCTAAATATTGTAAAGGGGAACTTGCCTAATAATACACAAAAACTACTGTGTATCACTGAATTGTATTTTATTGTATATTGTTTCATAATTAATACCTTCGGGCGAATTTAATTTTTATTTGTTTTCCTTTCTGTATTTTCAATGTGCGATTGAATTGATTGATCACCATGTTAAGTTATCAGTTATTTTTAAGTTTTTGTACATACTAGCAATATAGTTACTTTTGATTTGTATAATTTTTGTAGTAATGTGTAGAATAGAATAACTACTACTTAATCTCAAGTTTTTTGTATTGGTAATTTTTAAGTTTGCTTTTTGGCTGATGGCCCAGTCGCCAATGCCTTAATAAATTAAAAAAAAAAAAAAAAAAAAATTGTCAAATGTCAGAAAAAAACTTTGGGCGGGAAAATTTTAAAGGCGCCTTTTATGAAAAATATTTTCATAAACAGTGTAAAAGCCCTATTTTTACCAAGCACCGGCTAGATGGGTAAAACAAGCGACGGCGGAGGCTCTCCCATGGAGTTCTCCCATTCTGAGACGATTAAACGGAAATATCAGGAAACTAAAGATGACGATCAAGGACCTGTAAGCAAACAACCAACTAAATTCATTTCAACCAAACGTGGTCTGTTCAAGGACATCAACAAAATATACAGAGAAGAATTCAAGAATCAATATCCTATTTTAGTCACCAGAGAAAACTCAAGTTCAAAGTTCAATCTATTGCAAGTCAACAGTATGCTCAGAAACATTTCAGGCATTGCGCACATTAAACAAACAGGACCGTCATTCTTAAAAATCTTTTTCAATAACATGAAAGACGCCAATTCTTTTTTGCTTAATAATGATCTTCTAGCTAGAAACCAATGGACAGCAAGAATCCCTTATGACAATATTGAATGCCAAGGTCTTATTAGGGTCCCAACTGAATTAACAGAAGAGGAGCTTTTGACATCATTAAAATCGAAATCCCAAATTATCGGTGTGAAAAGATTCATGAAGAAATCAGCTGATGGATCCCTCATCCCTCTTCAACTGGTTTTACTCACGTTCCAGTCAACTGTGCGACCTGATCATGTTACCTTTGACCACTTATGGTTTGACGTTTTGGAATATATTCGGCCTATTCTGCAGTGTTTCAGCTGCTACAAATTCGGTCATAGCAAGGGCACGTGTAAAAGTAAACAAGTGTGCTCGATCTGCAGTGAAAATCACTTCTACACTGAATGCAACAACAAGGACAATGTCAAGTGCACTAATTGCAATGGCCCCCACGTAGCAGTGTCGCGAGAATGTCCTGTGAAGTCAGCGAAAATGGATGAAGTAAGGAACAAAATAGCCCGCAAAACATATTCATCGATTGTTGCCAGACAACCTCCCAAAATTACTCTCCAAAATCCCCCAGTTTCTTCAAATCCCCTGAATCCTGTCCCTTCTCCTACAAATAGGTCCCCTCAAGGGAGGGCTTTAATTACAGACATTTTAAATTCTGACACTGTATTGAATGTAATAATTAAAACATTAGTTGATTTGTTGAAGTCACAAGTGCAATCGGGCGCGAATCAGACAGGTAACAACATTTGTTCTAAATCAATAAAGGAGTCACTTATTAAAAACTTTTCTATCTGAAAATGGGTTCAAAAGTTTTTAATAGGCAATTAAATATCATTCACTGGAACTCCCGTAGCATCTTACCAAAACTAGATCAATTTAAACATTTTCTTGCTAACTCAAATTTAAATTTTGATGTCATAGTCTTAAATGAAACTTGGCTCACTTGCATAAAATCTCTAAAAATTCCTGGTTTCACTATCATAAGGCAGGATTCTGATCGGCCTCATGGAGGTGTAGCAATTGCTGTAAAAAACTGTTACAACTTTCAAACAATTCAAACCAATTCTAGTTATAATTTCCAAAATATTTTATTACATGTCAACTTTAATTCTTTTAAACTTTACATTTTAGCTGTTTACTGCCCGCCGCCGCCGAATGGTAAATTTCATATTAATCAATTGTCCAGTGTTTTCAATCAAATTGACTCAAATAATTTTCTAATAGTTGGAGACTTCAATGGTCATCATGCTTCTTGGGGCTCCAGAAACAATGATAGAAGAGGCAATATCATCCACTCCTTTGCAGAATCCCATAATCTAGTATGTTTGAATGACCACGATTTAACCACTCTGGCACCTCACGGGCAAACAGGTAACATTTTGGATTTAGTTTTTGTATCGCCTTCGTTAAGCTCAAGCTGTGCCTTCTCAGTTGCTGATGATCCGCTAAGTAGCAATCATTATCCAGTAATTATAGAAATGCTGTTTAATGAATCTCGTCATTTTAATCAAATAGAAACTCCCTCGGCCTCTGATTCAGTTGGTTCACAATCTGATATCTCTCTCTCCAAAGTGAACTGGAACAAAATAGATTGGACAGACTTTTCTGATAAATGTAAAGATGAGTTTTCACTCTTTTTATCAACAGGTGATCCTCTAAAAGATTATGACACTTTTATGGAAATATTGACAAAAATTTTGACTTCCGTCCCTAGACGTAAAAAATTTAGAGCTGACCTACGTAAAAATAGAAAAGCTACCATTTGGTGGAACAGTTCATGTGAAGAAGCAGTAACAAAAGCGAAAATAGCATTATTGTCATATAAAAAATACCCAACTTTAGTTAATTACTTAATTTATAAGCAGTTTGACGCCAAAAAGAAAAAAACAATCGCTGAACAGAAGCGAATATCATGGTTCAATCTTTGTTCTACATTTAACCGTATGACATCTTCTAAAATAATTTGGGACCATATCCGTAGATTCAAATTCTCAAAAACTACTCAAACTAAAAATAATAAATTTTTTGATGATCCTGCAATAGCCATGGAATTTTTAAACAAAATTGCGAATACCAATGATGTAAATGATAATTTATTTCTAGATTTAGAAAGTTATTTTTCCTCTAGCGGGTCTCAAGCAGCGCTCTGGTTGACTAAACAGTTTTCATTAAGCGAATTAGACGCTTCCCTTCAAAACAAACGCAACAGTTCTCCAGGTCCAGATTTTATTCCTTATCTGGTCATAAGAAAGCTACCTTCTATAGCTAAGTCTATTTTATTATCAATTTTTAATTTACTTTGGACATCTGTCTGCGTTCCCCCCTCTTGGAAAATTCAACATACAATCCCAATTTTAAAACCTTATAAAGACGCCAACAATATTGATTCCTACAGACCAATTTCATTGACTTCCTGTTTTTCAAAAATATTTGAAACCATGCTCAAAAATAGGTTAGAATGGTTTGTGGAAAATAACTCTCTCATCCCTAAAAACCAGTATGGATTTCGTAAAGGCCAAAGTACAATGGAAAATCTAGGCTGCCTCATTGGAGACATCAAAAATGGGTTTCAAAATCAAGGTTTTACCTTAGCAGTCTTTTTAGATATTAAAGGCGCTTTTGACAACATCGATCACAGATTTTTAGTACAAAGTTTGCATTCATTAGGTTTACCTGGGACTATATTGAAGTGGATATTTAACTTTCTTCACAACCGCAGAGTACTACTTAAAATAAATAACAATTTGTACGGGCCAAAATTTACTTCTAAAGGCACACCTCAAGGGTCCGTTATTTCACCTTTAATTTTTGTTTTATCATTGGTGACTTTGATGCATGAACTTCCTCATAGTATCAAGTATTTACTTTTCGCTGACGACCTAGTCATTTATAGTACTAGTAATGATCTTCAAATAGCTGAATCATTAATCAATAGTTGCCTTAACATCTTACATAACATCCTAAATAACTGTCTCAAGTTAGAAGTTAACATAAATAAGAGCTCTGTTGTAATATTTTCTAAACATACTATACCGTATCAACCCAAAATTATGTTCGATGGTTCTGTAATATCAATTAGTTCCTGTGTCAAATATTTAGGAATTTATTTGGAGTCAGATTTGTCCTGGAAACTTCACACAGAAAACATAGCTAGAAAAGCCGAGTTAGGGTTAAATATTATGAGATCCCTGTGTGGCGTATCATGGGGAGCTGATCCAAAAATACTTAAACTGTTGTATATAACAACTGTCCGTAGTCATTTTGACTATGGTTGTATCTTTTATGGTGAAGCAACCAATAACTTACTACGTAAATTAGATTTAATCCAGAATAGAGCCATGCGTATCATAACTGGAGCTCTAATGTCTTCTCCTATAAATTCTTTGGAAGTTGAGTCAGGAATCGTCCCTCTAAGCGTAAGAAGAAGTTATATAACAGATAAACTAGCTTCTGGCCGCCGGCCTACGGCCGACTCGCGGCCATAAGCTAGGTCTGCGACGCTGGCCGCTCCGGGGCTTCGCCCCTCCCGCGGCTGCGAGGCCCCCGGGGGCCTCGCCGCAGCTCGGCCTTCGGCCTCGCATTGTTGGTTGTGGGGGTTTTATTTTGCGAATGGCGCTCTCGTTCTTTTCTGGGAGGAAGGTGTTTTAGCAAAAGAATCCTAGTGCGGGGTTGGCCGCTCCGGGCTTCGCCCTCCCGCGGCCGCGAGGCCCTAGGGGGCCACGCCGCAGCTCGGCCTTCGGCCTCGCGGTTGCTTCTAATTGGCGTCAATTTTCCGGGACAAAGTTCTCGTCCTTTTCTGGATGGTTGTTGTTTTAGCAAAAGGATCCTAGTGCGGACGCTCAGCCTACGGCTTCGCGAAGTTACTTGAAGGTCGATGATGGACGCTCCGGGCTTCGCCCTACGCGGAGTTCGGCCTCTGGCCTCACAGTCGAAGCTCGGCCTACGGCCTCGCTGGGGGTTGAATGCCAACGCTTCGGGCTGCGCCCTACGCGTAGTTCGGCCTTCGGCCTCACACTCGAAGCTCGGCCTCCGGCCTCGCCTTTTAGTAACTGAGGTAATTAACTTTGGGCTTCACCGTGTGCGGGCGCTCAGCCTTCGGCTTCGCGAAGTTAGTTGGGCCGTCATTGAGGGACGCTCCGGGCTTCGCCCTACGCGGAGTTCGGCCTTCGGCCTCACATTGGAAGCTCGGCCTGCGGCCTCGCAAGTTTTTCGATGATTGGTGGGAAATTCACAAGATTTTTACATAGAAAGTAGCATTTTCAATGACTCCCAGTACATTTAGTATGGGATGTCTTAGTATGGCAGGTCAAAAGTTTACTGACATTAATTCGTACTTCAAGGGGGTTAACTACCCTTAAATGGGTGAAATCGTTAAAAGTGGATAGTTTTGAACAGGATGACATACTTTTTTTTTTAAAACAAAGGAATTTTGTTTTTTGGGTAAATCTCAGTAATTACCCTGAAAATGAGGTAATTTTTTTCAACATACTGTAGGCCTAACTAAAACTGACAAAAAACCCAAGTAACATTTTCCTGTAAAATAACTCCAACTACCTGAAAAAACAACTTTAGTAAATTTTTAAAATGACATATTTTGAAATGGCCGCCAGTGTACCTGCCATATTGAATTCTCGACATCTTAGACTTTTGTTGCAATCTCAGTTATTTTGCACAAAAAACGGTATCTTTAGTTTTTTTCTATCTTGCACACAAATCCCTCAAGGTAACTTCAAAGTGACCCCTTCCAAAAAAAACTTTTGATTCTCATTTCCAGTGTTGCCAGTTGATTTTGATAAAAATGGTCAAATGTCATTTTAATGGCCGCAATTAAGCAGCCTAGGGCATTTTTATTGCTGAAATGCCTTTATTTCTATTTTCGACTTTTTCGGGCCATTTCTCAAAAACTACTAAAGCTACCAAAAATACTTTGTAACCTGGCAACCCGCAAGCACGAGCTAAACAATTGGCTAGTACATTCCATCCCTTTAAAAAATTGGCAACACCCACAAAAGCTCAAAAAACAATTTGAAAATCGCAAACTTTTCACAAAATGGCCGCCAGCTCGTCCGCCATCTTGAAATTCAGAAATCCCGTATTTTTCCCATAATCTGGACTATATATGGCAACACTTGGCGTTTTCACTTTTTTTCTCCCATATGCGAAAGTGTCCGTCACTAACTTTAAAGACACCCATGTCGAAAATTTTATTTTCTACCATTGTTCCCAGTGTTGCCAGTCGATTTTTGCAAAAATACTAAAAGGTCATTAGGGACCTGGGTTGCCATCAAACTGCATTCAAGATTTTTTGACAGCTGTCATATTTCTCATTTCGACTTTCCCGAGCCCTATCCCAAAAACTACTATGAATTTGGTAGAAATTCACATTCGTGGCAACACTCGAATAAATTACCCACAATCGGTGCATACTATGCAAAACGCTCAGGTGTTGCCATCTACCGGAAAAATCACTTTAAAAATGGTCGATTTCGCTGATCGGAACAAAATGGCCGCCAGCGCCGCCGCCATCATGGATTTTTATAATCTGTGGATGAGGGTGTCGAGTGGACTATACATGCAACACTACAAAAGAAGAATTTTGAAAATCGAACAGTAACTCACTTCACTATGGCAACGCAAAAACCACTCTAAAACTCGTTTTTCAATCCAAGATGGCGGCCTGGGGACGTTCTTTTTTTAAAAAAATATTTTTTCAAAATACTCAATTTTGACATGGCAACACTCAGTAAAAAAAGAAAAAATTCAGCGCCTCAAACAAAAAAGTTGATGTTTGAAAAAAAGACGCCATCTTGTTTTTTGAAAAAAAAAAAGTAAAAAACCTGCGTTGATAAAAATAACAAAAATTCCCAAAAAGTGAAATTAACCCTAAAAAAACTCAAAACAGGTGAAAAACACCCCTGATCAGTCAGTGAGTGAGTCAGTGAGTGGTAATCGAGCTTTATATATAATAGATATTGCCTTAAACTAGTCAGCCGGGACAATGACATTGTAGTAAAATATTTAGAAAATTATGTATACCCTAATTTTAATGTGACTCCTTTAATTGTTACTACTTCGTTGGCTCACGCCATAGCCTACTTAAATTTTGAATTCCAGGATGTTGTTTATTGGTCTAGTTTACTACCATGTTTCAACTTCGATTACGCTTGTACTATTGAAGATTTATTTGTCAACATTACTCATTTTAAAAATAAGTTTGAGTTTCTAGAATACCTTAGCCATAAGTCTGATTTTGTAAAAATATATACCGATGGTTCTAAAACTGATAGTAGAACAAGTTTTGCCTTTTATGACGCATCTAACAAAATAGGGAGGGTGTACGGATGCAACGATCATTTTTCTATTTTCTCAGCCGAAACTTTGGGTATCTTCTATGCACTAAAATATGTACAAATTAATTTAACAACTTCACGAAAGATTTTGATTTTATGTGATTCGATGAGCGTGCTGCAAGCTTTATCCGTCAGTATTTTTAATGCCTCTGCTAATTATTTAATTTATGAAGTTAAAAACCTTGTTAATATTTTGAAAAAGGTCAATATTCAAGTAGAATTTACCTGGGTGCCTGGACATTCGGGTATACTAGGCAATGAGTTAGTAGACTCTCTTGCTAAATCCTCTGCTAATCTGAATATTTGTGATTTGAAAGTCCCTTTCACTGATTTGTACATTTTTATTAAAAACAATATGTATAAACGTTGGGATATTTGCCTTACTAACTCCAGGGCTATTAAAGGTAAATGGTTGGAACAAATTGCTGTTAAACCTTCCACTAAAGCGTGGTTTGAAAAAAGCCCAAAATTCTTGGGTAGATCTTTTTCTGCTACAATAAGTCGTTTAAGAATCGGTCATAGCAGAATTCCATCACATCTACATCGTCTTAATCTCCTAGAAAGTCCTTCCTGTCCACATTGTGACTCTGATTTTTGTGATCTCGATCATTTAATTTTTGTTTGTCCTCAATTTGCTATTCAACGTCTACTATTAATAGCTCAAGCGCTAAATATTGTAAAGGGGAACTTGCCTAATAATACACAAAAACTACTGTGTATCACTGAATTGTATTTTATTGTATATTGTTTCATAATTAATACCTTCGGGCGAATTTAATTTTTATTTGTTTTCCTTTCTGTATTTTCAATGTGCGATTGAATTGATTGATCACCATGTTAAGTTATCAGTTATTTTTAAGTTTTTGTACATACTAGCAATATAGTTACTTTTGATTTGTATAACTTTTGTAGTAATGTGTAGAATAGAATAACTACTACTTAATCTCAAGTTTTTTGTATTGGTAATTTTTAAGTTTGCTTTTTGGCTGATGGCCCAGTCGCCAATGCCTTAATAAATTAAAAAAAAAAAAAAAATTGTCAAATGTCAGTGGTCACAGTGTCGTGTCAGTTGTCACTGTCACTTGCTAAATCGTGCAACGTAGGTACTATTTTAAAATAATAAAGTGAAATTGTAAAACTGAATTTGAATTTAAAACACTCATTTTACTGAAGTGAATTACGCTGGTCGTTTTAATTAGTGTTCTACACATAGGCCTGGTAAGATTTGAATTATTATTTTTGAACTGGACTTCTTTTTGTCGGACCTTACTACTGTAATAAATAAATGTTTACCATCTCTTAAATTGCTTTATTTGTAGTGAGTGGCTTCTTGTAATTCAATTCTTCTTGATATGTAGAAGTCCTAACCAATCTAAGCGATTTGTTTTTTTGCAGAGGAGTTGTGAGAGATGGATGCTGCAGAACATTTGAATAAACACGAAAAAGTCAGTTTAGATGAAGATATTACTAAGCCTAATTTATCAGGTGTGAAATGTGATATTGTAAATGAATGTCAGATGTTCATTATGGCGGAGAATGGAGGTGGAGATGGCCACTTCAGCTTGACAGACAATATGGCTCATGATACAGATGGTAAGGTTAGCCTTCTGTGCTGTGGTTCATTTATTTGTCATAACTGTTGTTTTACGGGCTAGAAGTTTTACTGGAAGTTACTTATTTTCCCCAGTCAATGTGTCTATCTCTGAATGACAAAACAAATACATTTACAACTCTATTATGCCTCCAGCTGTTTGAAACTAAGCAGGTGAATGTGAGAACATTTTAAATATTCTAGGTAGGTATTATACATCTCTTGTGTCAACTAATAATTGAAATCATTTAAACTATAACCTAACATATTATAGGAATCTTTCAAGCATCTTTTTAAAAACCCTATAGTTATACTCCTTTACAATTTTTGGAGCAACAATTAGAACATTTTTGTGCATAAATGTTTGGAAGTGCAGACTTATGTATGAAAAGTGTATTTCAAAAATAGCACATTTGAAATATATTGAAGGGACAAGTCATTTATCATTATTTTTTTAACAAAGTCTACAGGTGTCTGTCAATTGCAGACTGAACATAAATCTGGCTCATCTGTTTTGTAACTTAAATACCCTGTTTGTTGAATTCTTCCCAAAATATTTAAGAATATCATAACCCAAATAGTATTTGTAATTTTGTATTACTGGAGGAGATGTTCAACTGGCACACACTCTTGACTAAAGTGCTAATCCTCCTTCAGTTTATTATGAGATGGGACGAATTTGTTTGTAACAATTTTTTCTTGCTAAAAAATAAATTATCAGCAAATAACAAATCATGTTAAAAACATGGTGGCTTTATGTCAAATCTGAAATGTAAATAATGGCTAAGCTCTCACAAGTTATAATTTAAGAAATAATTTTCCCTGCTAATAAGACCTAGTGACACACTAAATGCTTGCTCCATTGTATACTTCAAACTTGGACTTTTGACTCTCAGTTAGCAACCATGTTGTGCACAGTTGGTTAGGGCAGGCAGAATGTAGAGCCCCCCCATGAGGTCTCGCCTTGTCGTGGTGGGGGGGCTTAGTACCATTGTAGAGCAGACCACTGGGAAGCCAAGTGAACTCAGGCGCGTCAGTTTGGTGGGCTTATCACCCACCCTCTGCGTCCCTTAAGGGTGACACATGGGGATGCGGGCCCAGTGGGCCCTTCAAGCGCCCTGCGCGGCCCCTACCACACGCAGCGCACAATCAATTGGTGTTCATGGACCAGAAGCTCTTTCTAGAACAAAGAATTGATTGATTATTCTTATTGAACAGCTACACTATTCTGGCTAACGCCAAATCTCATCTTGCTCTCACTAAGAAAAAAAGGCCAAATTTAATCAAGTATTAGCTTCACCTTGAATTGGTATTCTTCATTTCTATAATAATAATGATACTCTCAAGTCGATCTTGGCTACAGCGTCTGCTGAACGGACTCGGCGGCGCGACCGTGTGTTCCATATGACTGTTATAGCTGTTACTGTTTATCATTTCTATAGAAATAATTCGAAAATGTTATTTGGCTTAGTTAGTTATCATTGAGTCGTTTTTTTTAATATCATTCAATGAATACGATTCGAATTCTGCGCAAACTGCGGATGCTAGTAAATAAATACCCCGTTATTCATATAAACTAAAACAGCGCTTCAACAACACTTTAACTTTTGTATCGTTTTGTCTCTTCATTCTTGTTGCTGCAGCCATTTGCAAGTGACAAAACACGTCAATTGCTTTAACTATGCTTTAGCGTTGCGTCCGTTTTCATGAATAAGGGGGTTAGAATGGTTCTTAATTTTGTATGAAACGAGCAGTATGTGGAGTCACAGTAGTGTTGTTGTTGCAATTTGTGTAGAATGACTTCTTGCGGTTCAAGAAGGCCAGCTATTGCCAAGCAAAAGTTGTATTTTGACTGAGCAAGCTATTTATATTCTCTATTAGGAACTTACTTTTTTTGTAGGTATCGGCTGAAGTTAACGCTTTCTTTGTGTCGCGTTTGGCCGATTTTTTAAATGGGTCAATCAAAGCCATGCAAAATATCAGTTTCATTTGAAATATCATAAATAAGATGTTTTTCTTGTGTGCTGTGCGCTGCGCGCGTCTCTTTAGCCATAAGATCACAACAACAATATGCACGTAAATTACTTTGTGTAAGGTTTAAATCAGAGGTGATATGTAGCCTGATCCTTATTAATCTAATAAAAAGGCTCTAACAATTTACCGAGACAGCAGTCGTATGGCTTCAGAGTTGAACTATATTCTTCGCAAGTAGTTTCTACTGGAACATAGCTTCTTCTGGTCACTAAAAATGCAACTGAAAAGGAAAAATGTTAAACAAAAAAGTATTGTGCTTCTTACTTTTGTGATTGAAAAACTCTGTAAAATATTTTATTACCTACACTTGTTATTGTTTTTTTTTTTAGAAAAACCTAAATTTGTTACTTCAACACCAGATCAGAAGAAAGAAAGTCTTTCTGACAATCAAATAGCCGATTCTAATCCAGAATGTGATATTGAAGGTAAGCACATTCCTACTTCGTTGTAATATTTTCAACACAGTAAAAGGGGTAATCCCTTTAATTTAAAGAACAGGAATAGTAAAACTATTTATTTTCTTATCACAAAAGAAACTAAATTATGCTAAGCAACATTATTACTGATTAATCAATGACCTTGTGTTGTGAAAGACTGGTGCCTGAGATAGGTTTCTAAAATAACCTGGGTTACAGGTTACCACGGTCTCCCTTGTGCCCAGTCCTGTGACCACGGTGATTTCGTTAGTTGTGATCGTAATATTGCGTTTTTAATAGGTGTGCCAGATCTTCCTATGGACGAGCCCAGCAAACTCAAATCAAAGGGTTTGCCGAGCACGGTAACGGTGCTAGACGCGCCTGATGGTGGGAAGGTTTACCTAGTGGGAACTGCACATTTCAGCCAGAAATCACAGGAAGATGTATCTCAGGTAAATTATTTAATATACTTAAACAAATTGAATTAAATCAATGTGATTTTTTCTCTTTCCTTGTGTTACAGTACATTCAGCATCAAAATAATGTGTGCTAACAGAGTGGTCAAAAAGGTTGGACAGAAGCAATTTTATTACTGAAATGACAAAGTCGTATGACATTTTAAGCGTCACCAAATTATAACAAGTGAAACACTATTTTAAAACTGTAGTGATTGTTGCTTTTCATTAAAATTTCGGACATATTTGACCACTCTGTATGCACCTATCATTTTTTTGCGGACTGTCTGAAGCTATGTATGTAATGTGAATTAATTTCTTGCAGGTTATACAAAAAGTTAATCCACATATTGTTATGGTAGAGCTGTGTGAGCAGCGAACAAATATCTTATTGTTAGATGAAGAAATAATACTTAGGGAAGCTAAGAATATCAATATCGCAAAGATCAGGTGAGCTGTATGTTTTTGGCAATGATATTTAAAAGGTGTAGGGATAGATACGTTATGTCAGTACTGACGCGAAATCAAAAATTGACCCTTTTGGCGTACGTACCTATGATTTGACCGTGTGCACAATACCTACCATGATTCTTTACCAGAGCGTAAACGTGACAGATACATGTTGCGCAATGTCGTCACAAACTGTCAATGCTTTGCTCAGGCGGGCAAAAGTCCTGATTTCGGGTGCCACTTTTTTAGCACAAGTCTATGTATTTTTATTATAATATCATTGGTTTTAGGTTGTGAATAGAGATTTTTTTTCCTTTGCTCCCGTTACCTTTATTTACAATAGTTACATTTTATGTTACTTATTATTTCAGGGCTACAATGGCTCAGAATGGAGTGTTCAATGGGTTAATGTACATTTTACTGCTGAATATGTCGGCGCACATCACTCGCGAATTGGGAATGGCCCCTGGTGGGGAATTCCGAAGAGCAATGGCCGAGGTATATCTGCATATATGAAATACCTTTATGCTATGTTAATTGTGTTACTAATTAATAATGTCTAGTAGTAAGTAGTAGTCTAGTTTGTTGTATAATATCCTGAATGAGTGCTTTAAGGAACTAGGTAGTTTCTTTCTAAAATCGAGAAGGACAAATTGATGATAAATCTAAATAATCTCTGCCGTAAGTTGCCTTAAGATTCAACCTTATGCCGGCTCCACACGTCCACAGATACGTCTGCCGATGTCATCTGTAGATGCGTCCGGCGATGACGTTTGGTTGAATTGCGCGTTTGGTAGAAATCTAACGTCGGGAGACGCGTCTGGCGCCACTCCATCTGTTGTCGGTTTATTGGCACACATCAGAGGGTTTCCAGGGAGATGCAAGATCACACGTTTGACGACGCATTTGCAGTACAGAGTTGCTAAAGAGAGTGCATGCGTGCTTCTTGTGGTTTTCTCAGTTTGTGTTAATCTCATTCGCTAAAATGACTATGAGCACTGACGAAACATTTAAATTCTTCGATTATACAAAGTGGACAGCTCGTGTTGATCCATCTGTAGACGCATCTGCTAACGTCCGCGGACGCGTCTGTCGTGGTGTAGAGCCGGCATTACAAATGTGAAATGTTGTTTTTGATAGGCCTGAAAAATACCAAGGTCATTCAAATCACAGCGCAGAGCGCGTTTAACTTATGGCTAGACAGTTGAAAGTGTTGAAACGATTTTATCGTCTAATCTCCTTCTTTATTACAGGCTAAGAAGATACCTAACTGCGTCGTCCAATTGGGTGACAGGGCCATCGACATAACTCTGCACAGAGCCATAGCGGCCTTGTCCTGGGGACAGACCATACGGTTCATGTGGCATTTACTGATGTCAAACCAGTCTATTAGGTAACTATATTAAAATCGCATATCAACAATAAAATATTATGATACCAATATTTTATTGTTCATATTGAATTGGATTTAATTACATATTCACTGACTCCTATCTTTGTGATGTCCAGTTCTTTTCAGGATAAAAATCGTTCGCAACACCTCATTAATCCAAAAAAAAAAATTCTTTTCTTTCAGCATTGAGGAAGTAGAAAAGTGTAAGCAGAAGAAAATGCTCGAAGACATGCTTGAAGAGATGTCTGAAGAGTTTCCAGCCCTGAAGCGCGTGTTCGTGGTCGAAAGAGATATGTACCTTTGCCATTCGCTGCAGATAGCTGCTTTGCAACCAAGTTAGTATTATTTTTCAAGCATTTTCGATCAATTCAATTCAATATACCTTAATTGAAATATACCTGTTACAAGTGCTTTTAAATCGTCAAAAACTAAATCAAACAAACAAGAATACACTTAATAATAGACTTTAATACTATAATAGAAATAATTGATAAATACACAGTATACAGTATTAAATACTCAACCACCGGTGTCGTAAAGTTGATTATGTACTAAGAAGAACCGGCAAAAAGCAAGTTCTGTGCAGGCTATAAGTGGCAGGAAGTATGTAACCCTAGTGGACTAGCCACCATACTTTTCCGCTCTCGCGATAAGCGCGCGTGTTGAAATATGGCGCGCAACTCTCCATAGTTGACGAATGGCCCTAGCCAGCAGTAAGACGTAAAAGTCGATGGTAAAGGTTAAATGTACGGTGGACGGCACATCACTCTACACTCCTATCTTGCTCTATTGCAAAGAAATGACCAAATCTCATTCCAACATTAACAGGTCAAACAACAACTTCCCAAGAGCGAGAGAAAAAACAGAAATGGGGTAACCTGATGTACTGTTGACTGTAATGTCTTATAGCTATATACCGGTTTGAAGGTAAAACATGTATTCTAGAAGTGAAGTTTAATACCTAAGTATTGTATTTTTTCAGGACGAGAGCCATGTCGAATAGTTGGGGTGGTCGGAATCGGCCACGTGTCCGGCATCGTCGAACACTGGGGGAAGATCAAGCGCGAAGATATCGCGCCATTACTCAAGTAGGTCAAATATTAATTCTAGGGCCCGCAGACTAAAGCACATTAGTCAACAAAATCGGTTTTATATTCTACTAGCGGCCGCCCGCGACTTTGTCCACGTGGACTAAAGTAAATAAAAAGTCTAACGTTTGTTTCAGAAACACATACAATTAAGTTAAGTTAAGTTCGAAACGAACGACAGTAAAATTAATATCACTGTTACAATCACAGACTGTGTTATTATATGCGCACTTAATCACTTTAAAAACGAATTGAGGAATAGGTAGTATAACGCACGTATTTTGCGTTTATGAGTTTTGTCTCCAATGACCTATTTCTAAAAAAAAAATTTCTCTCAGATCGCAGTTCATTTATATACACTGAAAAACATTAAAATCTACTATTATCACTTCTAGATAATAGTAGATTTTAATGTTTTTGCTTGGTTGCAGGCAGCTTGCAAAAACCTGCGAACAAGCCTAGACCCTCTTTTCCCTAGTCCTTAAACAGAATTTTGCTACCGGTGTTTCTTCCTACCGTAAGATGGGGTTAATTGGTATCTGGGTCTTAATTGGGACAGTACATTGAAAATGTTTCAAAGCTCGAGAGAAGTGCTGTATTTATTTTATTTTTGGGTGTTTTTGTTTATACCTGTAGTGAATATAAAAACGTACAAGAAATTAAGTAAAATAATGCCTTGAAACATCTTCAAAGGCCTGTCCCAATTAAGACCCCGATACCAATTAACCCCATCTTACCGGTACTACAGTCAAACTAATCTAGGAAATATATTTGACAGACGTCAGTGTCATTGGACAATTTGGAAATTGTACTTCAATCCAATAGAGATTCGATTTGTGGTGGCTTGACTTGTGGCTTGACTTTTACGCCTGACAGAGCTCTTAAACCCTGTCAGCATTGCATAAAGTTTAACACTGGCAGCTGTCAAAATCTATTTCTAGATTGGTTGGACTGTATAGCTTATGCTAATAATCGTATTGCCTCAGGCACAAGTAATTCTTAACTTAGTTTAGGCATCATTCTATGTCATAATAATTAACCTGAATTATTATGGCTAGCATAAACATTGCCTTGCATAAAACAGGTAAACAAGCATACTTTAAATATCACAAGTCAGCAGATTTGAATCATGTAAATAGTGTTTAGTTAGGCATAAAATGTATTGATACCATTGTTTTATAGGTTAAATTTTTATTCTGAATAAATTTCTCTTACTTACTCACTATTGTAAGCGATAAGGCCGCCTACATTGTACATATAAATCTCTGTATTGTAATGTAATTGTTTTATTTGTGCAATAAAGTATATCTTATCTTATTGTCTGTAGGGTCCCCCCTCCGTCGCTGTCGACCCGAGTTCTCCGCGTATCGGTCCGCGTGGCGTGTGTGGGGCTGCTGGTGTACGGCGGGTACAAGCTGCTGCCGCGCCGCTGGCTCTACTTGTGATGCCCACGGCTACAGGTGAGTGGCTCACAGGCTATGATGTTATAATAAAAAGAGGTAGATAGGTTACATGTGCTAACGGTCCTTTCGACGGTGGAGCAGATCATCAGACTCTGTAAGGCCACTCGAAGATTCGACGGGACGCCGTGACGATGGGACAACTTGAGGCTCCCACGAAGCCTGGGGAAATGGCCCACAATAAGCGGACCGATCACCCGGCCCACTGCCAGTGTCCCCAATCGAAAATAATAATACTTGTGCTAAAAAAGTGGCACCCGAAATCGTAACTTTAGTGCACCTGAGCTAAGCATTGACATTGTTGACAGTTTGAGACGACGTTGCGCAACATGTATCTGTCTCGCTCATGCTCTAGTATACTATCTTGTTCACACGTTTACAACGTTATTAGGTACGTACGCAGTGGTCAATTTTTGACTTCGCATCAGTACTGACATAACCTATCTACCTCTTTTTTATTATAATATCATTCCTCGCAGGCTCATATCATGCGTAAATATAGGAAAACCAGAAAAAGGCATTCGGTCCTTTGGCGTCAGGCGGGAATCGAACCCACAGTCAGTGTAGTGCAGTCGCCCGGTTGCGAAAGATACGGGTTCGATTCCCGCCTGACGCCAAAGGACCGAATGTCTTTTTCTAGTTTTCCTATCTTTAGTAAGATGATAATGCATCACCCCTAATGCTAAAAATAAAAATATCATACCATGCGTGTTTAAATACTTGCCTTATTTAGCTCGGAGACCTAAGGTTATTTTTTTTATCCTCTCAGCCACCGATGCCCCGAAAGGCACTTCCCAGGTCAGGTAACTTGTCCTTTCGGATCTCTCGAAACATGGTGCGCGACACGGTATTTTTCAATTAAAAGTACCTTAAATGTAAATGGGATGGTTTTACATAATATTTTGCGAAGCCTTTTCCAACATCGTATTTTTCCCTTCCAGACGGTCGTTTTGTGCTGAATCCGCCACATCATCTCCGAACGGAAATTGTTGGAATGAATGACTATTGCTATCAGAGTTTCGATGTTTGGGGCTCAAAAATATAAAGAAAAAAAATGTGCTTTATTTAGAGACAAATCTAATAATGTGTAAGGTATCATGAAACATCCCCATTTTATAATCAAATGATAGAGGCCCATTATTTTGCCAATAAATCCTTCTTTACTGCATTAGGTGGAAACTATCATTCACAGTTTAATTCATACATTTTAATCACGGCCATGTTTTCCATTAGTGATTTCAGCCATCTCTAAAATATATTGGGAAGAGTGTGAGGACTCCTAAAAGGGTTAAAGCGCACTATGAGATGTACTTAGTTAAAAAGTGCAAATTCTCATTTTATTTTTTTATTATGAATAGTATTTCTGTGGGATGGTCAAGTAGAAATGTATCGTATGATTGCATGAAACTTTTGACGTTTGACTAGGTGTGATTGAACTGTATGACTTTACTCGATACTGAATTTGGGATGATTCAGATACACGCACCCCGACGTTTTTTGCATTAAATTATTTGGCGCTTCATGATAATTTAATTACCTACTCATCAAAAAGGCAATTACTATTGTACTCAATAAAAGGCAATTTTACTATTGACATGTAAAAACTGCTAGCCCTCTGGATCAGAATCACGTTGTTGAACGATTAGTAGCGTCTACATTTGTAATTAAAAACAGAGCTTTAGGCTATTACATGATTGTAAGAAAATTGAAAGCCGTCGCTAAATAAATAACACCGAAAATAAATTAAAACGAATACGCCAAATCGATCTTCAACAAAATTCTGAATCAGGGTTTCGGCGTTTATGATAATTCTCGCGGGCACCAAACAGCGAATTTGATAAGAAACACTGTCAGAACCGATTGTTATAGACTGTGTTATCCGTAGCATTTCACATAAGTAATATTAGGAAATTAATGTTTAAAAAATCATATTTAATTATATTGCTTCGGGAAACCATGATGCTAAGTGAGACAAAAGTAATATGTGTATTTGAATATTTAACAATAACATGAAAGAATTTATTAGACTGAATAAATTTTGCTATTATGCAGTTATAGGACTATTTAATTATTTTTTGTATAAAAGTATAATTTGAATTGGATCTTTTCATGATTTATCTGTAATTCTCGCTGGCGTATTTTGCAAGGTTGATGTTCTTGTATAACAGATGCTCAATCAAGATAACACTTGCTGCCCCAAAAATAAGGGCCAAAGCGTTTTGTGAACATATACAGGGTGGAAACGTGGCGTATGTCCAGATAATTAATTTAATAATTTAATAAAACGAACAGGAATTTGCTCGAAACTCATTCGTTCATTTGTTTGTTAATATTCGTTCATTATATTTTGAACAGCCTTTAAAGGAAGAGTTGAATTAAACACTAGAAGCTGACCACCATTTATTTAAGTAATTAACATCAAAATGTATGGGGTGTCACGCTAATATTCCATAAAAAAATCTGTCGCTGGTTTTCACGGTGTCGATGCACTTCCTAGAAGTTAAAAGCAAAGTTAAAAATATCGTTATATTTATGAACCTGTAATAAATCACATGGAATTACAATTACTATTAATTGTAAACCAGCTTAATTATGTATCGTCTATTTAAATTGACTATTTTTATGTCATATTGTTAAGTTGTTTTTATCAATAAGTATTACATTAACCATTGGACATTTAATGTTCAAGGATGAAAAAATTAATGTAAGACCACCATAGATGGAGATATGTAAAATTTTATTAAATAATTTCAATTTGGCCCTTTAAGCGGAATATTTTTGTCAAATTTCACTTCTCAAAAAACTTATCGCACTAGTTTCATTTCCCAAACAAATGATGAACTTTCCATTTTATTCCCTTGGTTCAATTATCATTAATTATTTTACGAGCATGTTAGTTTGACATGGCCCCCATTATTGATGGAAATATTTTTATAAGATAGTGCTGTGCCAAACAATACATTTGAATAAATACTTACTTACTTGGTCAAATTCAAACATGACTTATTAATGACTTGCCAAGAAAGAGCTTTGCTAACTGAAAATTTGCGCTAAGGTTTTGCCAATTTTTTTTGGGAAATGAAAATTGTTGTTGTTTAGAATTTTTCTTTGTTCATACATTTGTAATCCGTTTAATTTGTATAGTACTAGGTACTTTATATCTATTCGGTTATTTCGTTCAATTCATATGAGAAATCTCATTCCTAAAATATGGTGAAGAAAATATACTAGAAGCACTACATGTAGTCGTTATTTAGTTGTTTTTGTTCTATTATAATATTCTTTATGTTAAGGTCTGTGATAACTGATAAATTAGCATATAACATCAAAACTTCCATCCATTTAATAGATATGCAAAAAAATGAAATAAACTATGCTGTTTATTACTTACAAGATATAGTTTAAATCGCTTTTCTTTTTGTGTTAATGCAAAGTTAAAAAAACATATAAATTAAAATGTTTTGTTGCCTAACTGAGAATATCGTGTACAAACATATTTTATTGTTTTGCTAGTTATGAATATTAGAAATACACATTTTCTGCTTGATATTGCTTTAACGCCATGCTCAAACATTCGAAATGCAGTTTCTTTTGCCGCAGGGAAATTCGTTGCTCATAGGGTATAAGTTCACTGCAGCCTTAGGTGTAATCATTGTAATACGTATTTCTAGTGTAGGTCACGGTTAACATAGATGTAGGTTCAGTCGTAAGGGACCATCCACACATCGTGTCTTTAGATGTCCTGCCGTGTTCATCAGAAAAGGTCAGTTCCAATGCATGTTACTGATGTTTTGAGGCGTTTAAAAATCCATATTGAATATGGAGAATGTCGGGTAAATAATCGTGTAGTGTGGAGGGCCTTACGTTTGGCATAATGAAAGAGAATGAGAAGAGAATGGAATTGACCGATTCCTGGAACGACCAATACTGCAAAAGACCGATTCTATTTTACAAATGACTAATTTTTAAATTTCCTGATCAGTGCGTAATGTAGGAATATGGTAAATAAAATGCTATCTTGGTGTTGTGTTGCATAGAATTACATACTCCTAAATGAAATTTGGTTTATTTATAGAAAAAATTTGGTTTTCGAAAAGAAACCGAATAAAAGTTAACTTTTGCGCTATACCTACTACATTTTGTACCGAATAAAAGTTAACTTTTGCGCTATACTACATTTTGTAGCGCAAAAGTTAACTTTTATTCGGTTACGTGACATAACTTTTTGAATTTTTCTTACATGTTTTCGTATTTTTTTAATGAAAACATTAGCTAATTGAAACATATTATTTGCCAATTGCTATATAGCATTTTATTTACCATATTCCTATTGAAACTACTAACCGTGTGTTTGAAAATTTAGTGATTTGGAAAATCTGTCAATTATAGAATCGGTCGTTCCGAGAATCGGTCATTCCTCGTCTAAACCGGTAAATTGATTCTGTACAGTGTACCTACAAGAAAATAGGGAATAAACATGTTAATACTGAATGTAAATATGTTAAGATAACTTAGATACTTTCATAATTATTTGACCAGCAATGCTTACTTGAAGATAGAGGTACATGGTGTTTTCACACTATACGTTGCATTATACTTAGCTTGAAAACGACTTTTTTCCTTCATATTGAACTCTGTAAGTGCTTTGATTACCGTTCGATTACCTGTGATGCCTCCATCTTCAGCATCTACCGCGAATAGTAAACTGATTACCAGACAGCGCCCCAAGCGTCGAGAAATGGAAACAGAACATGACTATACGCCCGGGCATACCATAGCGTTAGCTTGGCATATTATCGACAAATAGGTCGTTCTTATCGATCGCCTTTGGGCATATTATGATGTGCCGGTCAATCATGATCTGCACGGCAGATCAACTCTAGGCTACGACATATAGAATGAAGGGTATGCGAACGTAGAACATTGTATTGAATTATTCGATAATGTTCTTGTAAAATGTGAAAGTCAAAGTCAATTTCATTGTAATTCTAAAATATAGTGATATGAAAAATAATCTTTGTTTTATTTGATGATGAAGATAACCTTATAGCATAGGGTAAACCTGTCAACTACAAGCAAATTCATACCATGAAAGCCGAGCGGTTCTACGCCATATTGTGCTTCAATGCACACACACGAACATTTATTTGCAGAGAATACAATTGAGGCATTAGATGATCATTAAGTTCTGTGACTCTAATGTATCCAGCGAGTCATAGAGAGAGTTAGGTGGCTACTGTACTTTGGCCATGGACCAAGAAATTTGATAGGTAGCTCATAAGTAGGTTGCAAAAGTATTTAAAAACATCTTAGACATAAGAAGGAGGATACATTTTGTTATCTCTGATCAATAGGCAAGTATGACGTTTGATTTGACAGTAAGCATACGAAACAATATTTCAACAAACTAAAATAAAATATGGAAAGGCTACAATAATGGATTTATAAAAAAATCTGGACAAATAAAATGCTAGACAAAATTTCTGTAATAACTTAATCACCATTCAAAATATGAGATACCAAGCATGTTGCATTGTCAGGCAGTTCAGCAGAGTTGAATCTGTAGTTCTAACCAAGCAATATACAAATGTTAACTGTGAGTATACCCCAACCCTGTAGGGTAAGTAACTATTTAAACATAAGTAGAAAGAGAGCGCGTTATCACTTTAATGTAAAATAAATATATCTGGCTGGGGTGGCATTATTCTGACTAACATCACTTCACACTTTGGATTAGAATTTTCTCTCATTTTGTATGTAAATGATTAAAAAATGACATTTGGCTTAGTTCTTTTCTCTCGAACGACCACAGCCGCAATGAAATTGAATTTTGAAGATACCTCACCACGAGGAAGTGAGTTTTGGCGCCAACCGGTATACCATAGCTGTTCCCGCTACCCTAAGTCCGAGTTAGTCTATTGAAAAAGTGGTTTATTGCTTAATTTGTGGTGATAATTCACATAATTAAAATGAGGTGTATTGCCGCTAGTTCCATGATGGGACCCAAAACAGATATTCCCTTTAAGACCTCACACAAACCCACATCACATCAATTTACACTGGTGTTTAAAATAGGTAGGCAATTAAATGTGTTTTTTTCTACTATTTTAGCAGCATGCTCATTATTCTTACGAAGAAACTCCTCAAACTTACCACTTCCGTCCTCCGCGACTTTACTACAAAATGACCAGCAAGCTACCGTGGTGCTGCTGGGCACTGTGCACTTCAGCAAGCAGTCAGTCGAAGATGTTTCCCAGGTTAGATAGGATCTTTAGATGTACAGAGGCGCACACATCAACCTTTACATAAAGGCACCTTATGCGGCTGACATTAGACCCATTTTGCAATGGTTTTGTAAAGGTTTACGTGTGCGCCTCTGTTGCTCTGTACGTAAGTAGACAAGACAATTACTTCGTAACTTTGACGAGCAACTACGAGTGCCTATACCAGAGGTCGCCGAATGGATCCCCGGACAGTATAAACATTTGTGTGCCCACATGAACATGTCTATTTGTATTATTCGGGCTGGGTGTTTCTATGTATATAGTGTAGGTAAGTATTTACACCTGACGAAATTAAACTTAAACATTGCCCACAATAGGCTAGACGACTGTAATTTTTTTTTGTTTATTATCGAAAGACGTTACATTTATGAACGCAATCCTAAAAGAATCACTGCTATAGTATTAATACTACCCGAGATATCACAATTTGAATTGCACATTTTTGGACTTGCCTAAACACGCTCCATTCAAACGTGTCCTAAATTATGACGTCACACTAACGTAGTTATAAGGAGCGCGTAAGAAGTTTGTACGACAGCTATATTAAATATTGCGTTTATGAAAATGGTCTTTTAACAAAATTGCTTCCTAATAGTCTCTGTTTGAAATTTTTTTTACAAAATATGTATACTTTTGAAATGGACTTGCCCACCCAACTTTGAAGGCCTTTTGTGGCTTCATACTGAATCAAATTTTGATTGTGGTTTCACAAATCCATTTGATTTTAATGATTTTATTTGGTAAACATAAAATAACACGCAAAATGCATCATAGTCGTCTACCCTATTATCTACCTTGACCTGCTTCGGCGTAATAAAGGTTCTTCCTAAAGGCTCCTATTGATTGAAGGGTTACATCTACAATATCTTCCCTCAGATTGTGAAAGTATTAAATCCAAATGCCATTCTGGTGGAACTGTGTCGTCAAAGAGTGTCATTATTGGAGTTGGACGATAAGAAGTTTTTAGAGGATGCCAAAAATTTTGATGCAAGGAAAGTGAAGTGAGTATTTTCCAACCTTGTATAAATACAGGGTGGCCCAGCGACAGTGGTCCAAAAATTTTTTTTAGGTAGAAGGCATCATAACAAGTCATTTAAAAACAACTTTAGTTCCGCGAAAATCAATACTTTAGAAGTTATGATTTTTTCAAGTTTCTTTCGAAATTTCTCAACTCCAATCACTTAATTCACTCTTGTTTGGAAACTATCTCACTGAATCAGTTCAAATTTGGTATAAATGTACAATAGTAATGTAGAAACCATATTATGTGCGAGTTTTGAGTTTATTCTGAGACAATTTGTTTTTTTTTAAATTTTCCTCAATATTTTTTCGCCATTTCAAAAACTAATACAATTTTCAAAAAATCATAACTGCAATGTTTGTGCACTTGATGATTTGTTTATGATTTCAAAAACTGTCCATAAGTATGATAATAGTCTATGCAAAAACTTGAAGTGATGCTGCCAATGGAACACTTTCAAAATTAACATCATGTACGGTAAGTCGCTAAAACTCAGAATGGGTCATTTCTGCACTGACCCTAATTTAAAAAAAAAAGTAGCGATAATATTTTTTTTCGGATAGAGGGCATCGTAGCAACTCATTTTAATAAAACAGTAGATAGTCTTAAACCAATAGTTTAGAAGTTATATTTTTTTTTAATTTTGCGCCTTATTTGGTTGAACTTCAGAGACACAGCTCACTTTTGTTTGTAAACTATCCGACTAAGGAACTTTAAATATGGGATGACTTAATTATTAATCCCAAACTTTAATTTGCTTCGCTTTATTTTATGTTGACTGGCAGATAATGCCTTAATAGCATTAAGTCCGCCTTTTGTATCACTCATTGTATTGTAATGAATAAATGAGATCAATGCTTTTTCACTTTCTTCTATTCTTACTCATTTTGAAGTTCCTCAGTCGGATAGTTTACAAACACAAGTGAGCTGTGTCTCTGAAGTTCAACCACTTAGGCGCAAAATTAAAAAAATTATAACTTCTAAACTATTGGTTTTAGATTATCTAATGTTTTATTAAAATGAGTTGCTATGACGCCCTCTATCCGAAAAAAAATATTATGGCTACTTTTTTTTTTAAATTAGGGTCAGTGCAGAAATGACCCATTCTAAGTTTTAGCGACTTACCGTACATGATGTTAATTTTGAAAGTGTTCCATTGGCAGCATCACTTCAAGTTTTTGCATAGACTATCACCATACTTATGGACAGTTTTTAAGATCATAAACAAATCATCAAGTGCACAAACATTGCAGCTATGATTTTTTGAAAATTGTATTAGTTTTTGAAATGGTGAAAAATTATTGACGTAAATTTAAAAAAAAACAAATTGTCTTAGAATGAACTCAAAACTCGCACATAATATGGTTTCTACATTACTATTGTACATTCATACCAAATTTGAACTGATTCAGTGAGATAGTTTCCAAACAAGAGTGAATTAAGTGATTGGAGTTGAGAAATTTCGAAAGAAACTTGAAAAAATCATAACTTCTAAAGTATTGATTTTCGCGGAACTAAAGTTGTTTTTAAATGACTTATTATGATGCCCTCTACCTGAAAAAAATTTTTGGACCACTGTCGCTGGGCCACCCTGTATAAGTAGATACCTTGACTTGTATTACGTGCATTGATTAGTACTACCTATCCTCGGGGTAAGAACGGCACCGACTGCGCCGTGTGGCTAGGCAATACTGGTGGTAGGGGCACTGTACCTATATTGGGCTAACTTGAAAGCCTTACCGCTGAATTCACAAATGGGGGTTGAGCATCCCCCAAGAGTGTAGCTTAGATACCCATGTCTATTACCATTACCTTATTTTATTCATTGACTTACATTTATCCTCCTTGCTTATTGTTAGCTTTACGTTTCGTTTTATTCTCCCATCTTTACGCCGAATTCACAAACGCAAATCAAGGTTCAGCATCTCTTAGTAGTATAGCTGTCCCTTTCAGTTCTATTGACACAGGACAGCATGAGCTTGAGCGCGTGCTTAGCGTTGATTAACGTTTGTGAATTCGGGGGTTACTTGTGTGAAATCATTACCATATCTTACTGCTGGTAGATAGTCTTAATCAAACCAGTTAAACATAATTTTTGACAAAGGACTTATCTGCTTTTATTGAGAAACAGAGCCAATATGCCTATAGGTATGACTTAGGAACTTCATCTCCGTGAACCATCCTTACCATTAACTTTATTTATCAGACAGGCTGTGAAAGGTCAAAATTTCGTGTCTGGAATGTTACATGCAATGCTTCTGAAGACTTATGCCGACATTGCCAAGGAACTGGGCGTGGCACCGGGTGGTGAATTCAGAAGAGCATATCACGAGGTAGGTGACAAGATTTATGTATCTTCTACAAAACTCACGAAACACATATAATTGTTTTTCTGTTCCGTGACAAAACTCATAATGCATAAAAGTAAACAATAAAACAACATCAAATACTTATATCCCTACCTACGCAGTCGCGAAGTGCAGAGGATTTCTCTTGTGTTATGGAAACAACGAAGAAGATAGGGCAAACAGCAAGACGCAATATAGGTACTTAAACAGATACTACCTACCTATATCACATTAGTTACTGAATTATGAATCCAACTATCTTGTCATCAGCTCTCTAAAGCGCTTCCTTCTTAGAGCTTTTAAGATGCACGTCCACATCATCATCCACATCAAGATATTCATCTCACCCATTCCATATTTCTATTTCAGATGAAAAAAATCCCAGGGTGCAAGCTATTTTTAGGAGATCGACCGATACAAATAACAATTGCAAGAGCTTTTCAATCTCTGAGCGTCTACGAGCTAGGTCAAGTCCTGTACCATCTCACTACTGCAAACCCAAAACCACTTGAGTAATTTACCTGTTCATATTAATTGCTTAACTAGGTAGTTATTAAGGGCTTATGCTGAAACTCCAACGGGTGTTCCATTAAAGCCAGTATAATATATGTAAAGCTGTAGGCATGATGGGTTTCGTAGGCACCAATAGGTAAAGGTAAAAATGGGTAAGGCGGCAATTATTACGACCTCCGTTGCCAACGCGTGCTTCGGTATCAAAATGTTTTCAGGTAGGTATTCACTGAATAAAAAAGGCCGCCTGGAAGCGTCCTCTCTTGATCTACTTACTTATTTAAAAGAAGAAGCATATAGGTATCGCGTAAATGTTATTAAGTTGGTACTCTATGTTAACTGATTATCAATTTCAGCAAACATCAGTTAGAGAGGTACAAAGACAAAGACTTTGTGCAAGCACAGTTTGAAGAGATCGTGCGAGACGTTCCAGCTTTTAAGAAAATATTTCATGTGTTTGTCGATGAACGTGACAAATGTCTTGCGTACTCCATACAGGAATGTGTTCGTACTGGTAAATATACATACACACATACAAAACATAAACGGCCTATATATACGTCCCACTTGCTAGGCACAGCACATGCCTCACCTCATTCGGTAAATATAGGTAGGATCTTAGATTAAGTACCACAACTTGTTTTACATGTGTTCGACACATGTGGTGAAACTTCATTACATCATATAGGTATCATGTTTTTTTGATCTTACTAAGTTTCACGAATATTAGTAAATTTTAAACCAGTGGAGAACGGCAGGCATGTCGCTCTGCTTAGGGGAGCAAATTTTAATCAACATGACCAACAATTTTTTTGATTCCAAAATGAAATTTTGGACACAGGTGAAAACCCTAACCCACGAATTAAAAAAACAAACGCAAATCAACGTTGAGCATCCCTCAAAAGTAGGTATAGCTGTACCTTACAGTTCTATTGTCATTTTTCGGGACAGCATAAGCTTGACGGCGTGCTTAGCGTTGATGGACGTTTGTGAATTCGAGGGGTAACTGTAAAACCACCAATAGCAATAAGTAGATTTTTGAATTCAAACCCTATGAATGTTTCAATTGCAGTACCTGAGGGCCCACGAGTATTGGCCGTTGTAGGAATGGGGCATGTAGATGGTATTTTAAAATACTACGGTAAAATGAAACAGGAAGACATAGTTCCATTATTGTTGTAAGTATTATTACTAACCTAGTTAAAATTTTAGATTGTAAATGCAGTTTCGAAATAAGTATACCTACAATTTGATGCATCTTAACATCTATGCTTGTATTGCTTTTGGTACTTACTTGGGGCCTACAACTTACAGAAGCGATGACGCAATATGACGCGCGGCGCGGACTATCAAACCCAACAGAGCAGCACGCGGTGGGTAGTTATACTGAAAGTTTATTTGTACAGTATAAAAAAAATCTTGCTATTATGACACTCTTCATTATAAGGAATAACCTAATTGTAAGGGTGGTACCAGACCAACCGATCGAAGTCGAGCGACTGGTCTGGTAGCTTTAGGTAGGTAATTGATCGTCAGATACTTACCGTCCGACTAACCAATTCAAAATTCCATCGGTCGACGTTGATCGGTAAATCTGGTAGCTTTAAATGATCGACGAATACCGATACTACCCAATCGATCGACTGTCGGTTGACGTTAATCGTTTAACTATTGGTCTGGTAACACCCCTATATGCGTGTCGCGTCGTTTGCCAGTCGCTTCTGAGGACTCGGGTCCAAATTCCTAAAATTAAAGCTTAGCAGACCGTATTTTTGGAAGAATTAACAAATAAGTTAGTAGTAGACCGGTGTACTCACGTGCCTATTGCCTAGGAGGCAAAGTTGCAAAGTTTTTGGATTTTCATACATCTTTGGAAGTACAAAAAGTCAAAACGTTCCTTTGCGTATTCAGAGGCCTCTAATACTTTAGGCGCTTTACAGATACAGTATAGAACAGTAGTTTAGATACCTACTTAGATGAGGGTAGTTTCCATCTAGGTGTTGGCTGTGGTTCGATACCCACTAGGAATCAAGTGTGTTAGTTAAGACTTTTTTTAACCTTATTTCTTATTATTTTCAGCGGCTAGTTTTTTATTATTAAGATCTAACAGTTGATTGCAAATCTCATACTTTGAAACTTTTTCCTAAGGTGAGAGGCAAAACGTCTTGTTCTATCCTACTTCCTACTAATATTATCTATAATGTGAAAGTTTGTATGTGTGAATGTGTCGTGTGGCTCTTTCACGTAAAAACTAATGTATGGATTTGAATGAAACTTTACAATAATAGATATAGCTTTTACATCTAAATAGCACAGCTACAATTTATAAAAAATAGTATTTGGGGAACAAACAAAAAACTACAGTAACCGGGTACCGGTAGCAATCAACTATAGATGAAACAACAAAATCTCAGGATCGGTGAGATTTGCTTTTTTCCATGTAGGTATATTAAATAATATATTCCTAAACTGATATAAGATAATTAACTAGGCTAGTGTTATAGAATGGACGGACTTTTCGCAACCGTATTTTAGATATATTTTAGGTAGGTACAGGCGCACAACGGCACATCAGGCCAATGTCCAAAATAGAGCAAGGAGGACTGACCGAAGATGGGTAGTGTAAGAAGTACATCCTTGCTGACTATGATAATACTATTACCGTGCCACAGTAATGCCTAAAGTATGACGTGCCACAGTTTATTTACATCTATCGTTTTTGTTCCTTGAAACACCATTTTAAGAATCTAAACGGCATTTTCTTTCTTTTTCAGCCTTCCACGCCGACCATTGTATTCAGTGTTGATTGGGAAGGGCCTCAAGTTTACGTTTTATTTTCTACTTTTTTCATTTTTTTATAGAATGATATTTGGATAGTCAAAAAATAATAAATAACCATATCTGCCTACATGCATTTTATTGAATCAGTAATAATTGCTTTGTTATTTTCTTCACTGGGTCCGTTTTTGTGGCACAAGTAATTTCATGAAATAGGTGACCGTGGCTCTGTTTGTGATGGAAAGATCGCCGTTGTAAATTAAGCCGCTGGGTGGGGAAAAAAATACGGGCAAATTGTTTGGAAGAAGAAAAACCCAGGGACCAGAAATATACAGGGTGTCTCAAAAAGCAGTATAAAGCCGGGTTTATTCCACTCTGTTCACCTGGGTGATATCACCCGGGTGAAGAGAGTGGACTAAATGAGTGTCTTCATTTCACCTCGGAATCATTTCACCCGGGCTAAATCTTCAGGTGAAATAATTCGACTCGAGAGGTATCATTTGTTCACCTCGGAAACAAATCACCCAGGTGAATAAAGGCGACATTTTTTGATGAATGTAGTGGAACTTTATCACCCACGTAGAATAATACTCAATAATCTGAAAGTTACTTATTCAAAGGCGACTCATTATTTAAAACCGTTTTATATCTTTATCCAGAACTTTTTTAAATATCGACGAAGCAAACAAGCATGCGGACCGCCTGATGGTGAGCGGTTACCGCATCCTATGGACACGTGCAACACCAGGGCATTACTTGCTCATTGCCGACCCTGCAGGATTCTTTTCAAACCCTTCTTGAAGAGCTCTATTCTATATATCATCGGGAAAACCTCGACAAGGAGTTCATTCCACAATTTAAGTGTCCTGGGAAGGAAAAATCTAAGGAACTGGAATGTCCGAGACCATGGCGGCTCCAGAGTCGGTGCGATAGTAGAAAGAGGTCGTGGGCATCATATCAAACAGCTCTCAGAACAAAACCCGTTGTACAACCGCTAGAAAACGCAAAGCGAGAAAAAGATTCTCAACTGATTGGGGAAAACTTAATTTTACTCTACCCTCTTAAAGTTCATCAGGAATTTCTGACCCGGTACCTTTAAAAGTCACAACCAGTGTTGAAATAGATTTATTTACTTACAAGGCTTAGGTTCAACATTTCACGGAATGTTGACTGTGTATTCTGATTCAAATATTTGAGAGAGAAAAAGTTACGGGCTTCATTCAACGGAAAACGTGTTTTTTTTCCGAAGTTTTGATTTCCAATCAACAGCCGCATGTCAAGACTGAGAACATTGAGGACTATGTAGAACTTTCTTGTTAACGAAGGGTTACGGTGGTGGCGTGTAGACAGTGTAACTATGGGCCCTGTGTACGTTTTTAGGAATATATCGTGGATATTTGTAATCAGATACATTTTATACATTTAGTAGAAAGTGGATATATGATACGTAAAATAGTTTTTTATATTTATTCTTATAAGCTTGAAAAAAACTTTCCCAAGCGTATGAAAATTCTTCTCATCTCATTGGGTAGTAGGTATTCATGGTCGTTTATATACCTGGTGGTCGCTAACGGGTCATACGAGTAGGTCCAAAGGAAATGCCAGTTTACCTTTTCACTTATGATGTGTTCGGCCAACGGGCTCCGTATATTTTAATGAAATTTCACAAGGTTCGTTTCATCAACACATAACGTTGAGAAAATGATTAAAACATGATTCAAGCAATATTTAATTCATTCTCATTTCTTCTGTTAATTTAAATTTGATTTAGATACCAAGTTGTCCTTTAAATTCAAAGTTTCCAGATTTCTTCGTGTGGGTGATAAAGTTCCACTACATCCATAAAAAAATGTGTCCTTTATTCACCTGGGTGAATTAATTCCGAGGTGAACAACGGACACTGCTCGAGTCGAATTATTTCACCGGGGTGATATCACCTGGGTGATATAGTTCCGAGGTGAAAAGAAGACACTCAAGAGTCCACTTTCTTCACCCGGGTGATATCACCCAGGTGAATAGAGTGGAATAAACCTAAAGCCGAAGCCACTATGTAGAGCATCACTAGGGCTACCTGAAACACTCCATGTAATGTTACGCGCTTTTGATAGTTTTCGTGAAAGCCTAAAATTATTTTGACGCTGGACAGTAGCGACATATTTTAAGCGCTGTAATGTCGATTTTTAATTCGGACCGCGGTGCGCCAAAGGCACCTTCTGCACTGTGAGCGCTATAGCTGCATTTCGAACCGTACCCTATATCAATCAATGTCACTTTTGACATTTATTCAACAACAACAATATTCGTTTTGTCGTCTGTCGTGCTGAAAGTGAAGGCAAAGTTTTCGATTTCGATAATGATTTACTGTATAGTAGTAATCTCATTGTTACAATTAGTTTTAACGGATGACCAAAAGGGCGATTGCGGGTGTGCAATCAATAATGAGCGCTACAAGCAGGCATCCAAAAATGGCATAGATTCTAACACCAATGATGAAAGCTTGAAGCAGTGTCCTTCACCTGATGATGTATTCAGAGGTACAGCAGAAAAA
The DNA here is from genome assembly GCA_950022985.1 of Udea ferrugalis. Lineage (NCBI taxonomy): Eukaryota > Metazoa > Arthropoda > Insecta > Lepidoptera > Crambidae > Udea > Udea ferrugalis. Next base: position 7,225,255 of record OX465521.1, read on the forward strand.
TATACAGAAAACATGATGCTAATACCTGCCGGCGAGTATCAGGTTGGAACAGATGATGTTGTTATTGAAAATGATAAAGAGGGACCCAAGAGGATTGTAAAGTTAAAAAAATTCTTCTTAGACAAGTATGAGGTTTCCAATAAAGATTTTGAACGATTCACCTCATTAACCAACTACAGGACTGAAGCAGAAGTATTTGGAGATAGTTTTGTATTTACATTGTTTCTAAACAATACATTTAGAGAGCAACTTAAGGATTTTAGAGCTGTGCAGGCTCCTTGGTGGTACAAAGTGACTGGAGCCAACTGGAAGTTCCCTTATGGGCCGGATTCAGATATAGCAGGCATGTGATAATTATGATGTTAACTTTGTTTTTTCAGGCAGTATCAAGTTTGGTGCGTAGCCAAATGTGTTCAACTAGGATATGCATTCATTTTGTTAAAGCTTAAATGTATTTGTTCTATAGTAAAGCATCTAAATATTACTGAAACTCATTGGACACCTGCAAAATATTATTAGAAATGGTTGCCTTTAGCACATACTGTATTTGTAAGTTACGTGTAAGGTATGTGTTTAAATAAAGGTGGCTGACTGCCTAAAAACATATATTTTGCTGAATAGAACCATATCTTATGGTAGATTGATCATCTTTGCTAGTGTTCAAAAACTGTAATCTCTCTGGCCCTCATACCAGAGACTGGGCCAAGGCACCCAGAGTATCAAGCTGGTTTTGGCTTTTTCCAGGAGGTAAAAAAAAATACAGAAAGTCAACTCAAAAGAGAATTCATAAATGCCAACATGATTAACTTCATCATGATTCACAATACTACAACTTAACCTTTATTTAATTCTGACAATACTGAAGGTGTACTAATTTGTTGTTGTGCTGTTTTCCTAATTCAAACACTGAATAAAATTTTAATAGCTGAATACAATACAATCACTGATGAGTGCTGAGGTAAATGAATTCAATTTGACGTACCTATCTGATATAAGTAATTTCAGATAGGTACAGTAATAGTAGCCCAAGTAACTGTTCATTGCTATTTATTGCAAATCAATCAGGGTAACGGGGGATTTTGATGCCAAAAGCATTCTCTAACAGTCAACTACATAGCTAAACAGAAGACATGCACAAGGCATGCACAAATTTTGTAGGAGATTAAACCTGTAGAGCAGTCTTTCCCAAAGTGGGCGATAACGCCCCCTTGTGGGCGTTGCAGATCTAAAGGGCGGTAAGAGACCCAGAAAGAAAATGCGGGCGTTGTGTAGAGGCGGTAGGTGAAAAAATGGGGGCGCTAAAAAAAATTTATTCTCGAAGTGGGCAGTAGACAAAATAAGTTTGGGAACCACTGCTGTAGAGTGATAGAGTGTATTATGATTGCTTAATTTACAAAAAGTAAAAAATTAATGTTTGATTATTTTTGTAGCTCTATTGGAGCATCCTGTAACACACGTATCATGGACAGACGCAAAAGCGTACTGCGAATGGCGAGCCGCCCGTCTCCCCACAGAGGCCGAGTGGGAGGCAGCTTGTCGCGGCGGCCGACAAGACATCACCTATCCCTGGGGAGACAAACTGTTCCCTGGCAAAAAGCATATGTGAGTAAATTTTTGTTGTTGTATATGGATTAGAATTCGTACACACGAGGACTATTCATGTTTTTCGACGAGTCGTCTTTTTCACGATGCGTTTTGATTTTTGACAGCGGCAATGATTTTTGGATATGGCTTCATCCTGTATTTTGTTTTGTAGAATTTTGACGAATTGTCAATGACGGGTCCCGTGTGAACGAGCCATTAGGCGTAGGCATTGTTTTACAGTCACCCTAATCAGTGATGTTAACAAGAACCTTAACGCCTTCGACTAGGCTTATTAACTGATGCACAGAGATCCCCAAAAATACGTTACCTATATGGTCAACCCATTACCCGACCTCACACGCGTAGCTTGACTTTTTTAAAAAAAATTGTATAGTCCAGCATTTGAATGCGATCTCACCTGATGGAAAGCGACGATGCGGTCCACGATGTAGCATGCTTGTCTAGAAGAAACCTATTCACGCTTCGCGTGAAGACTCCTTAATTGTACTCGTCGGGAAACACCGACCGCGACGCGACGCCATCAAGGCGTTCCACTCCTTAGTAGTACGCATGATGAAGGTAGAAGCAACCACCTCCAATTACTATCAAATTATTTGGACAGCACCTTATCTCAAAGCTGTCTGATAAAAATATGACTAGTCACTTGTCAGATTGTCTGTAGCACTAGTGACTAGTGCTAGAGATGGTGATTCTGCCCGCTAAGTTGCGGGGCGTTTCTTCAAATCCCATCCAGGACAAAGATTAATGGAACGCATAGGTATGTAGGCTTGTTCTAAGTCTGGGTTTTACCAAGCAACAAAAAAAAGTTCGCCATTTGTAACCCAAGTTCAATAAATGTTTTTTTCTTTTCAGGGCAAATATCTGGCAAGGCACTTTCCCCAATCATAATTCAGCAAAAGATGGCTTTGTGGGTACTAATCCAATACACCATTTTCCCGAAAATGGGTTTGGGCTATATAACATGGCTGGAAATGTATGGGAATGGACTGCTGATTCCTGGTCCAAAGAACTTGTAAGTACACCATTGCTAAATAGTGTTAAGGGTCAGTTTCTTAACAATAAATACTTAAGTTGAATTAACAAATGAATAATTACTTTTCAGCCCAAAGAAAAGGTGAAAAAGGGTGGTTCTTATCTATGCCATAAATCTTATTGTTACCGCTACAGGTGTTCAGCTCGATCGCACAATACAGAAGATAGCTCAGCAGGCAATCTTGGATTTCGTTGTGCCAAGTCTGCTTAAAAATTGCGCATGGGCCTAAGAGATCAAAAAGATATACGTACTGAGTACAATAGATCTACATAATAGTTTTAAGACTCAAGTCCAAATTTTGATGATTTTACTAAACAGTACTTAATGATATTTTGTAATGTAATCAATACTGAATTATACCTGCCGAACCTCGCATTTAGGAATCATGATGGTATAGATATTGTATCAGACAGAATTGTATGCCGGGCCGATGCTTGTAAGTTATAATGCCAAATTTTTTACTATTAGCAACAGGATGTCAGGTCAAAAAAGGTATGAAGCTGGGTCCTCTTTACCCTTTTTTGTTATTGTTAAGTATAATAATTTCCAAGAATATAAACATCGTTTCAATTAGTTAATCGATTTTAAAGAGTACTTGCAGCATAAGATTATATGTAGTTAAGCACAGATATTAAATGTACACAATTGATTTAAATGTTATTTTCTCCTTTAACATTAAATGAGCTGTGCTGTTGAGACACAGTGGATCAGGATTAAATTTTAGACACCGCCTGACATCCTGATGTGAATATTTTTCACAAGCAACTTTTATTAAAACTTGTGTGTAATAAGCATTTACAACATATTTAGGACTTGTTAATTATATTTATTGGACTAACGTTATATTGCTAGTCTTTTATTATAGTGATGTTGTATGTTGACGTTTCATTCGAATTGTTCCTTATTACTTTAAGTTGATGGGTGTTCACCGAATTTTTTCATTTATTTTAGTGATATTTTTACTTAGTACATAAGTTGAATTATTATAATTTATATCGAGTTCAAGGCGTCATCTATACCATCATTCAGCGATCTGATTATTAACATTTTATGGCTATTGCTTGAATCAGCTGACAAATTACATCTCTTTTTGTGATAGCAATATTGTGATTCAATTTGATACTTAATAAAATGAATAAATTGTTGAAGTTTGAGTTTCTTTCCTACATTGTTTGCATTGAGAAAGTGTGACGTCATAACAATAGAACTATTTGAAACGTCATTTTCGGTAGCAATGAGTATTTCCAACTGTTGTAATATGTACAGTTGTGGAACTGGTTTAGTTCCAGCCCAAGTTTTGTAGACGATATGTATTTATACAGAAAAAAACATGTTTATTATATCTTATTTTATTTATTTGCATATCTTTGTATAAAAATTACAATAGGTACATAAACCGATTTCAATATGATTGCGCAATACGATTGAAAGAAATTGTATAAAAAGTGGCTAGTTTCAGTTTATGCTTAATTAATTAACATTTGGACAACACTGTTCGGTGTAACAAAGCACCTTTGTAATTTTGGTAAATAAGTACAAAAACAAAACGGAAGACTATAAATAAGGAAGAACTTCGATGGCTACTTCTACAAAAACCCGTTGATTTGATCTTATATGTATATACATAAATTTGGTATTAAATAAAAGATAAATTAAACAAAATAAATAATCAACACAACCACTTTAGTGTCATACTCTAAAACTACATTGATAAATCAATGTTTAGCAGTATAATTGAATTAATGTACTTAAATATAATAAAAACAATAATAATCATTAGGTGTAAAGTCAGTTAATACTGCAACAAAAAAGTCGCATCAAACAAACGTGTCGCCGACACATTGAACTAAGCGCTTCGAGCGAGCGCGCCTCTGCGCACTGCGACCATCAATATGCAATAGAAATATTTCCAACTAGGGCAAGGTACTCGTTCAGTTTGAAACTAAAAGCACCCTCAGCGTGTAGGTACATAAAATCCGTAATTATTATGACTGTATCTCTCCAGACTATTCTAAAAGCATCACCGAACTAAAGTACAAACGCTATGCGATCACGAGCTAACTATGACATTAAAAATAAAATTTACACCGTCGAATACCGCCTATATGTACACTAGATAAAATCACATTTACGCTAGAAACTTCGTGGCCTTAGCCAGGGGAAGTCCGAGAATTAAATTAACGTCTTGTGGACGTGAGGCTATGAATCACAGAGTAGTACGGAATGGTGGAGGTGAGCGCGCGCGCGGCGTCAGTTGCCGGCGAGCACGGTGCGCGCGCGCGCGGCCCCGAGTCCGTTGCTGTATCCGTTGTATCCGTTGCGCACGGAGCCGTTCTTGTGTACAGGCTCGGATAGAGTCTGCGGCGGTTGAGGCTCCACTGGCAAGGGCGAGCGGCCGCGCGTCTGTGGACAGAACGATATGGTTAAGTCTAGCGACGAGGCTTGGTGGTCTTATCCACGAATTCCGAAACTTAACTAAAAAGTTGAGCACTTTGCAAGTTCTATCACATGGACATCACAGACATTAAGGTCCGGAACTACAACGTCTAGCATGTGTAGTTCCGGGCTTTAATAGTTCCAGGAACTTAATCCGACACTGGAACGATTTCGTTCCGAACTGCGAGGAGGACTGAATACAGTTGTACGGTTGGTTGTACCGTTGTACGGGTAAGGAAAGGGTACGAGCGGCGCAGACGAGCTCGGCCGAGCGTGACCCGAGCGCTAAAGCGACAGCACATTGATACTCGTACAACTCATCACAGCCAGCAGCAAAACACTAGTCGTCAATTAAAAAAAATAAATCTTTCTAGGCGTTTTTTTGGCTGTTGTAAGTAATGGGTAAGAATTAATTTAAAAGTGTAAAATTTTGGTGGTAAGACCATCAAGACGGCCAGTCTCCTGCCCTCTCATTAAGTAACGGGGCCTATGGGGAACCGAGCTTCGGCTTAGGGCGTCACTGGCAGATGGAAATCGAACGTATAACCACACCCCTGTGCTGCATTAAGAATTAATAAGTGCATGAGTTTCACGAATTCGCTAACGTCTGCATAATGATTAGACATTATTTGGATTCGATTTCATAGAGCACCTCCAGGAGACAGTAGGTGAACCAAAAAGATTCATATCAAACCCAACGCCGATGATAGCGATGGTCAAATCATATCGCAAGAAGAGAGAGTCTACTATGAGTAATCGTTTACGTAGTCGCGAGAGTCTGTGTCAATTATGAACGAAAAATCTTTTATTGCTTTTCTTTCTGCTAGAGGCGTTGTACGAAATCCTATACAACTAATTTCAAAATTCACACATTCGCTAACGTCTGCGTTAGCTATAACTCATAACAGATGAGAAATATCGTTCGCTGTCGTAACGTAAGTTAAGTAAAGGTCGGTCTTTGACATATCGCAGTTTCTTTTGTTTTACTTGTTTGTTATGTATGTTTCAATAACTACTAGTGTTTGCGTAAATATTATAGAAACAATACATTTAAATGTCTAATGGATTTGGACACGCGACAGGTTGTTGACACCAGAATGGCACTCTTGCTGAATAACCATCAACACTAGAATCTAAGCTATTCGCACAGGTTCACAGGTCAAGCGAAAACAATTGACAGATGTGCTTCTTTGCAATAAACTTAGGTAACACTTACTGTTGTTTAAACTAAACGTGTTATGCGATAGTCTGACCTTTGGACTATGTTGAACTTACGAATGGTTTAGTCAACTCTTATCCTCAAGGATTTTTTTAACTGAATTTTAAGCTTGATGGGTGGTCATCTCTGACAATTACATGTACATCTGCTAGCCGATTAAGTAAAGCGTAAAAGTAATAAGGTCTCAGACCAGCCGTGCTATTCCGGCGGTGCACATCGAACATCACTTCACATCTCGGCGCTTCACGCTCACCTCAATCATCAATACGCTTTACTTTGAATTGGTATTTTCTCTCATTTTGTATCTAAATAATTAAAAAATGATTTTTGGCTTAGTTCTTTTCTCTCAAACAACGACCGTCGCGAAGGAATGGAATTTTAAAGTTAACTCGCACAAGCGAAGTGAGTGTCGGCGACCACCGGAATAGCATAGCAGAGATGAATTGAGAAAACATCTCACCTAACACTGCCACCTGTTCTTTGGTGTTATGTGCTCAGCAACTTCTACTTACGTATCCGCTGAGCCCAACTTATTAATTCAATATTCTAATCGTATTTGTTTGAGCAAAATCTTTTTCTAACTTTTAAAAGAAGTTATAATGTGTTGTATAGTTTCGAGTTATCTCAAGCCTAGTTGGTCTAATGGTCCGAATGGTAAAAGTTGTGGGCCCAATCCCCATTTGTATTAGTCTTACCACCTTATTCATAAAAGTCAATACAGTCCTGTGGTTTGGAGATTGAAGTGTCCTTCGCAAATTTGACATCAATAAGAATGAAACGGACAGAACTTTACAGCACATAAAGTGGTGCTTTGAGTTTTTATGAATGAGGATTGTCTATTCCACTCATCCAATAAGAAACAATACATACCCTAGGCTTAGAGTAGGACTGGTTGTAGAAGTCTTTGAAGAGGAAGAAGAACATGACGGCGTGCATGCCGATCCACCAGACGAACGCGCGCGGGTAGTCGCAGTCCACGAACAACAGCTGGAACGCGTGCACCATTATACCCACGAATTGCACCTGGAAATGGTAACATAACATATAAGTTTGTGACATAAACTGGACTTAGGTCCACATGTTTCTGGACAACTAGACTATAGCGTCGGTGGTGTAAAGCTAACGAAAACGGCCCATATACGTCCAATTGCTGAGTACAGGCCTCACCTCAACTATGAGTGAAACAAGCCATACTCCAACACGCGGGCTCAGTGCGGATTGTTGGAGGAGTGTAAGGTTAGTGAGCAACCTTAATGTTAGATATTATCAATCCCCCCCTAAGGCCTCTGACTAGGCTTGACGACTGACATCTAGCGACGTCAACCGGGACCAATTGCTTAACGTGCCTTTCTAAGCACGGAGATGCCCGAAATACACATCAAATTTCGGTCGGGGTGGTCACCCATCCCTTTCCGACTCGGCGTGTGTTGCTAGACAACCGCGATCGTCGCCGATAACTGTCACAACTGCGCCACGGGAACCTCTTGTAAGGCTAGTAATAACGTTATTACCAGAATTTGACCATGATAAGGCTTGATAGAATGATTATTTACTTTATTTCACAATGGTCGCAGTGGCCTATTGCTCAGACGACATCCCGAATCATAACGAATAGAGATACTACCTCAGTCTCTTTACCCTGTTAGACAGAGGATTTTCAAATGTTTTACTTGTTTTCGACAGTAAGGTTGAAATTATATTATTGTAACTTTTTCCCTTCTGCTTTATGTACGAATTTCAAACGAACGGTGAATATCTGAGCGTTTTAGATCCTGTTGCCTCCATAAATGGTACGGAAAGCCCTTTCTCAATTAAAACTTAGAGCGTAGGCTGAGCAAGTAGGGCCGACCTACACGACCTCAGCTTGAGAATCCTTAGCAGTTAATTAGTAATTGGCCCACTTGGTCTACTTTCGTATGCGGCGTGCGCACAAATATTTTCCTAATTGAGGCAAATATTCATTTCCAAAATGAATATTTGCCTATAATTAGTCAAGACTTTAATTGCGAAAGGTTTTTAATAAAATATTTTTTTAAGCCAAATGATAAAGGAACATTAATTCATAGGTACTAACGTGTTAGCTGACGGTCATAATAAATATTATAATAATTTAAATTATCGTAATTTGGTAAGTTTTGGCCCTGAACTGTCACTGTGTCAACGGCCATTACGTGCGCTAATGTATCACGTAACACCTAATGGCCGATAACAGCGACAGATCAAGGTTAATCAGGATTAGCTCGACGTGAGAGATCAAGCGCGATCCTATCCTTGGGGGAGGCCTATGCCCAGCAGTGGGCGTCGTGCGGCTGAAATTATGATGAGAGATCAAGTCTTAACGACCATCTTGGTGTAATTGAGAAGTTTGCTATTGCACCAAAGGTCGCGGGTTCGATCCCCGCACAGTACAAACATTTGTGTGCATGAACATGTCTGTTTGTATTTTTTCTGGGTGTTTCCTATGTACATTAAGTATGTATTTACAAAAGAAAATGTATTGAAGTATGTTTATCCGTTGTCTAGTATCCCATAAAAACGGACTATAATTAGCCCACTTGGGGCTAGATGGCGCTGTGTGGAATAATGTGGAGGGATATTTATTTATATTTACCATTTGCAGGGTGGTAAGGTATCTCTTCCACCACAAGTATCTCCTCATCCTTGGCCCCATCGCCGCCAACAGGTAGTATGTGTACATAATGATGTGCACGAAGGTGTTCAGAAGGCCGAAGAAGGTGGAGTGGCCGCCCGGAGTGAACTTCACCCCGAACCAGACTGACATCGGCATCACACCGTGGTGGATCACATGCAACGTTGATACGTGATCAAATTTCTTTCGGAGCACAAAGAAGATCTGCGGACAAACACTTTTGCAATAAGTAAATAAGTACGTTTTTATGAAAGCTCTCCAGTTTCTAGCGACTAGCCCCCTTATTCATAAAAACTTAAACAACTCTTCAACAACACTTCAACTTTTCTATCGCTTTGTCCACGAGTAAGTGACACAACACGTCAATTGCTTAAAATGCTTAGCGTTGCGTTCGTTTTTATGAATGAGGGGGCTAGTCGCTAGAAACTGGAGAGCTAACTGGAGTATTTTTGATACGAAAGGGACTTACAATTAGATTTTAAACATTAATGATTGTTATTGATTTTCACAGCTTCAAAATACTTCTGATAACTAATAAAAATACATGAATGTTACGAAATACATGAACTTACCGTATCAAAGAATTCTGTGAACTTTGAAAAGTAGTACCACCAGCAAGCATGTACCATCTGTAATGTTTAAAGAATTATTAAGTCTCAGTAAGTATAATAAGTAAATACAATTTCAGACCATAATTAAATTATTTATAAACTGAATTAAGTAATTACACACAAGGTCTGTCTTCTTACGTAAATATACTTGGAACTACACCCAACCAACATAAATAAAACAAAGAAATGATTAGTCAATTATTAACTACTTCTAAACATAGTGTAAGTTGAAATGATTTTGGTTAATATTGTGTGTTAGTCAATGAAATGAAATGTGATTGTTGATGGTATTCATAGTGTTTAATGAATGGTTGAATGATTTGACGTTGGTTCATGCGAGCTATTTCAAGGTTAATGATCACAAATTGATTGTTAGTGATAATAAGGTTTGGTTTCAGTATTGATGAAAGGCATCAATGATTAATACAATGACCTATTTAATTAAACTAATTGTTAGTAATTAAACCAGATTTCAAGATCAAGGGCAAAATCACTGCCTACAATTGGGACAGAGAAGGAAGAAGAGGGCATAGTTATTGTATTAATTTTAGTTCAAAATCGTGGCTTTAGACGGAGAGAAATGTTACAGAATCGAAACAAACAAAGATTAGTGCTAATATGGAAATTATAGCCGTTACTAGTTTAGTTCTGGCTGTTTTCAACTGTGTTCACTTTTGATACTATTTGGTTAATAAGGTATAAAGAAGGAAATATGAAACAGCAGGGATATGAGAGTTTATTTGGCGAAATGAGTTATGCCAAAAGGAAAATAAGGAAATGAGGGTAGTATAATAAATAGGTAATTCACCCTCATTGTTTGCGGATCTTTGGAGTGGTTGACTGGCTGACACCGATAGCTATACCTGCCTGTGAACCAGCCTGCTGCCCCGATCTGAAACAATATGCCGTCACCTGACCCTAGTTACTTGCATATTTACATTGTCACCGCATGTGCTGGACATGTGACCAACGTGTTAAGCACCACACTTAAGACGTGGAGTAGCACCGCTGCTTGTGTTAGTAGTGGAACCTAGTAAGTACTTGGCTAAGTTTACATACATCTCATATAGTCATTTGTACATGATGTCCTCCTGATTAAACTATTTACAAGTGTGACCTGTTAACAACATGGCTATTTACAGCAAAAAAGGTTAGTTCCGAATGGTAGCCGATTTCTATGGTGTATAAACCACCATTGTCTTCACTTACTCTATTGGCTATGGGATTGTCTGAGTAGTCCACAGGTTGACATCTTAAACTGTAATGTTTCAGCCAACCTCCCATCAAGCTCTGGGTAAGGTATATAACAGTTAAAAACATTAGTCTCTGATAATTTGGAAATGTTAGGTAATACAGAACTAGTTAACAATCTCGTTCTGTTATTAGCATAGTGAATAGGGCAAACATCTCGCGTTATGTGTCGTCTCGAGCGATGCATCTTTTCCATAATTTTTCTCATCATAAAAATAAAAACCTTCCCCAAATCACAAAAAAAAATAGTGCACAATTGGTCCAATAATATACACATTTAAGATAGGAATCCCAGAAAAAAACATTTGGTCTTAGACTCAGGCGGGACTCGAACCAGCGTCTTTCGCATTCCAGGGGCTGCACTAACCACTGTGCTACCAAGATCATTAACAGACCAGCCGAATTTTTCTCCTATATTTTACCTGGCAGCCAGGTTTGGTTTACTAATGTTTAGGCATATACCTTAAGCACTCGAAAAAAACAGTATTGCAAATATTCGACTTTTATTAAAGATGAAACTAGGTTTCCCATAGGTTGATTTCATTTTAGATGATAATGCTAACTGTCGCTGGACATTTTCTTTAGGGGTCACAAGATGTTCATCATGGTATATAATGTGCATTATTATTAGGGGGCAAAATAAAGATACTTACACGATTGATGAATGACCAATGACTATCTCATTAATAATAGAATTTATTCATTTGAATTTGATGGTATGTAAGCATTATTGTAATTCTTAGTATTTGTGATGCACTCTCTAGGAATTCTACAGTGAATTAGTGATCTTTCCTAAATATAAGGCACAGTAGGGTTCAATTTGGCCATTTCATTTCAAATGGTTTATCAATTGTGGAGCAAAGTTACAGAACTCAATAAATAATATTCATGTCAAGAAATATTTGCAATTAGTTTAAAACATTATAAAACTACTGTTACTTAATGTTACCTTCAAATCATGCCCTTCATCAACCAATAGGGTATAGGCACTACAGCTAGCTAGTATTAGCTTACTACCATTTACAATAAGTCTATTAAAAAAAATGGCTTTTGAAAAAAACAAGAAGAAATGCTGAGCAGTTCTAGTTACCATCTTTATAAAATATTAGAGTTATGTGAACAATCCTTCATGAAGTTATTTGAAAATGATCTTACCTCATAAAAAAGCCACGCACTGAATATTACTTGAGATAAGTTGTAGACTATTAGAACATTTTTTAATTCCATAGGTTTTCTGTTTTCCATAAACCTCGGTCCTATAACCTGAAAAATAAGTATAAAAAGTTAACAGTGGTTTTTAAAATAAATTTGAATGGATAAACATTATTCCCTTTTATGAACGGGGTAAAAATCCTTACCTTGACTAGATATACATAGCATAGGCATATTAACGCCGTTGGAAAAGGAGAACTCATCAGGAACCATGGATTTGTCCGAGGATCTGTGAACCAAACATAATTTCAACTTCAATTCGCTATGTACTGAAATTTCTGATGCTGGGTTCAGCTAAATATCAAATAACTTGATTGAGTTCCATGACTGGTTTTATTATGTATTTATTTTTAATTTCTAAGTGGTTTGCATACTGCTATTGGACAATGTTAATATTTAAATTTACAGGTTACAAATATTTTATTGCTCAAAACAACGTCAGTTGAATATGCTTTTTAAATCTGAAAGTATTTTTTTGATACCTAATATTGTGCAAATTTCGGTTGGTGATCATTTTACATAGATAAATGACATTATGTGATCATCAGGAATTTAACTCACCTCCATATTTGTCCATAAAAACGTGCATATCATTCATATATTGGAGTATTAGCGCCATAGTGGAGATACCTGAGGAATGAGAGAAAATTTAATTGAAACAAATGAACCAGGGCAAAATGAATAAACGACCTGTCGTCCTATCGAGGTTCAAACAATCCATACCTAGAATATAGCACAACCAGATTATATACACTAAAACATGCTGTAACGCTTTGAACACAATTCACAATAACACATTAAACTAAGATTAACTAGGTTTTTACAAAAATCGAAATATGAAATTAGGTTAGATCTCATCCTACGATAACTCGAGATTAGTTTAGGCTTGATTTGATTGAAGTTAGACAGGATAGATGGCGTAATCGGCACTGTGACATTAGACCGGCGCGGCCCCACACCCTTCCCGCACCAGCCATGCCTGACAGAAAAAATCTGACAGTTACCGGAACGCACTCCGTGCATAGATCTTGCTCTCTCCCCATAGAGCGCGGGATCTCACGAATAGTCAACTGTCACAGGCACAGCAAAAGGCGCCAAAGTTTATAATTTTACCGTAACAGTCACCTAGACGTAGTCTAGGAAATTGATAATGCAATTTTATTGTTTTTTGATGTTCTGATAAATTGTGTAGATGTTTCGTCAGTCATTCAATGATATTTTGTTGGTAGAAGGTATTGTATTAATCATTGTATCGCACTCTGTACGAATTCGGTGAAGTTGATGGTCTGGCTATTTAGGCCTCTCATCTCGATCAAAGGCAACTAACTTTGATCGTCTATCGGCCTCACCTCGAACTATTATGGTATTATTCCTTATTTGTAAAGAAATAATTTTAAAATGTTATTCTTGTCACATATACGATCACAAAACGTTTTACAAAACGCCAAAATACAATCCCACTTCAAATTCGTTTGATGTGCAAATGCAGAATGCCACCCCTGCACCACCTGCATGATCGAGTGTAAAGATGTCTCGGATTTATTATTTACTATCTAGCGGCCGCCCGCGACTTCGTCCGCGTGGACTAAGGTTAAAAAATGTGATACATCTTTGTAAATTGTAGGACATATCCTATTCAGATGCATAAGTTATATTATTGTAAAGTTCATTAAAATCTACCCAGTAGTTTTTACGTGTAAGAGCAACACGGCACATCCACACATACAAACTTTCGCATTTATAATATTAGTAGGATATATTTAACTTAATGAATTCTGCAATCGTTATTTTTCACGTGAAATGTAGAATATAAAACAACTTCAGGTATCTGCTACTGTATTTCGTAAACGTAATTACCTATACTTATTTCATAATCTTGTTATGATTATTACGATCTTATTTTGCCTCAGAAGCACACGCGAAAAGTACAGTGTTGCATTTTTTTTTAAACGTACTCAATAAATCTTGGTCCTCAGACCGTTTAGTCCCACTCGACCGTACCTACCTACCACGTTTTGGCAACCTAGAAGGACGATAGGTTTTGAAAATGAACCTAACCTAACTAAAATCCAAAAAAGATGATGTAAACTTACGATAAAACTTTTGAACCTAGCTCACGGACTAGTGCTAGTGCCGAGCTGGACTTTGACCTATGCGTTCGTTGACATATAAATGGACTTTCTTCGTTTCTATCGTTACTTGAAAACTGCTAAAATCGCGGAAAATACAGTGGAGGTTGTCGGATTTGGACGTCACCTTTCAGCCTTGTATAAATTTTGTTGTCTGACGTGCATAGATTTCGATAAAAATGAGCAGTCAGCGTCAGTGGCAACTATGGTGCTTATTACTTAGTACCATTTTGCGAAAAAGCTCTCTAATTAACTAGCCAAAGATGCATTTTTTAAAATGTTTTTGCAACACATGGCTTCAAATTTTAGGTCAAGGTCAAGGTCAAACTATAAAATTTTGTCATCTGCCCCTACTAGGTAAGGTAGGTAGTGTGATGGTTTAAATTACAAAGTGCGCTTTACCTAGTGTGTTTCCTAGTTCTTTTTTAGCGAATGTTTTTCCGTCTACAATACAAGCGTTCGATCGTACACATCGAAATTGTGTGATGAGTTTTGTATCGTATTCTTAGTGTTTTGTGCACAAACTAATTATTAATTAAATAATAAGGTAGACAAGCATAGTTACTCACGTGTTTACTAAATTAAGTAGGTAATGTAGAGAGATATTCGAGGCAGAGGGCAATCGCCTTCAACTGGTAACTGTAAAAGAAGGAAAAAAAGTAGATGAGCATACTATATTAACAAATGACATACACATTTAAAAAAATGCAAAACATTGACTCTCTAAAACGAGCAGCAACTCTATTTCTATCTTTAAGCTCCGACGGGAGAGTTACAAACCTACATAGAAGTATGGCTTGCACTTGACTAAGTAGCTCTACGTTCAAATAGGCATGCAGGTACAACATAAGCTGATAGTGTCGATTTCGAATTATCTGATAAAACGAAAAAATACGGAAAATAGTGCGAAAAAAATTATCAATTTGGTGACAAATATAGCTAACGAAGCGCTTAAATGATACTACATGTGGGTAGTTAGCTGTAAATTAAGTAACTCAAAGTACCTATGTTTATTGACAAAACACAATTCTGAAAGATCGGTCAGTTTCTATTTAAGGACCATGCTTTTTTTTCAACATATCAAGTGTTAAAAATCTTCCTAGGCACTTACATGACAACTTATCGATGGATATTCAATGATAGCTGAAATCGTAGAACCTATCTTACGTAATATTGTACCGTTACACTAATGTAAGTAAGTGGGTACGAAGGAATTAATTGCATAAATGTATAAATATTTGCCTTGTCAGGTATCTGAACGCACACAGCTGCGCAGGTGACCTAGTTTGGGCGTGTCGTTTATTTGATTCTGCCCGATAAGATATGAAGACATTTAACGGCTTTAGTATTTTACGAAGCTACCTACCGACTACAGACTGAGTTATCATGACTTATCTTTCATCGTCTCGTATCTGATATATTTTTTATTGAAGTCCTGCATGACGCAACATATGAAATTTACGTTGATTGTATTTGACCCAGGTAATTGGTACTAGTTCTACCATGGCGAAAAGTTCATGTCGTAAATGTTTGTCCTACGCGGGGATCAAACTCAGGCTACGAATCGTGGCCTAGCCAGCAGGATCACCACCGATGAAGCCAACGAGCTAGTTAATGCGTCAATAATGAAAGATAAACTGGTTTATGTTTATTTTTCACGATCGCTAATAACCTGTGCTTGTTACAATCGAGCAACAAATTGGAACGGAGGATATCTAATGAAATAGAATTGCCCTAGAACACTGTTACCTTCATTCTAAAAACAGCATGTGAACAGACATCCAGTGAAGGCAGACCTTCACCGTGATCTTGATTTTGGCGGAATGAAGGCGGTTGAGCTAATTAATAATGTTCTCGCATCACTAATTCGGGCCCAAGTCCAAAGCAGTTTAATAAACCTTGCTGTCTAGAAAAGCCAAACTGGTTTAATTTGTACGTATTGCTGATTTGATTAAAGGCTGGGAAAATTTTGATTTTACAATACCTACTTAGCTTGATCTGACCCAAATGTTTGAAATTATGTGTTCGTGCACGAATTAATAAATAAGTCTTTTAAAAATAAGCTTAGCTATTGATATATAATTTTCACTTCTCAAAGAGTCATACATTCCTAAATCATATCATTATCTCTATTGGTCATATAACAACAATGATTTTACGTGATTGGGTTTTAAAAATATCATATAGGTACTAGGATTTAAAAAAAGTAGATATGCCTATTTATTTCCTTATGAAACTTATAGTTTATGCCTATCATTATCATATCATTTGTCACGCCATTCTTTCATATTTATAGATAGAAGATAGTTGAATTGTTAATACAAAAATATGCCGAAAAATGCTTATTACTTCATTTTGATCTCCAGGGTGGCATTCCGGCTAAAATCACTTCACATCTCGGTGCTTCACGCTCACTTCAATCATCAATACGCTTAACTTTGAATTAATATTTTCTCTCATTTTGTATGTCAATCATTTTAAGAAGTTCTTTTCTCTCAAACGACTACAGTCGCAAAGAAATTGAATTTTAAAGATAACTCACCACGAGCGAAGTGAGTTTTGGCGCCAACCGGAATACCACCATAGCAGTACCTAACTAAAAATGTTTCGGCGAATTTCCTAACAATGTTGTTAGAATGTGTATGTGTATCTACACTTCTACACATATTCGATTCATAGGACTTTCACGGTGATTCAAATGTTCTTTATCTATCTACGTATCTACAATACGTAACATAATGCATACATACGTGTGAATATGCGTTTTTTATCAAAATTACGATACAATCTGTGTATTAGCACGTTTAATTCCGCGTAACGTGATGTTCTCGTAAACGAATTCGATAACGGTGATAATATCATGTCCAGTTTGTTAAATGGGTGCCTTGAAGGACTTTATCATTGCTGATTTTTTATTCGGATCGCGTTATAATGCAAATGTTTGTTAGAAAACATACGCCAACCTGTGATCTTCATTCAGTGATTTATCATCAACTGATGCTGTACAATGGCATTTTAACTAAAATCGCTTTCTGACTGAAACGTTACCTTTGTAAGCTTAAGGGCTTACAAATACCAAATGAACCATTGGTTTTTAAGTTCATAGATACGTAACAACATTCAGGTTCAACATTCACTACATTCTTAACTGACAAACCTTTTTTTCTGAAGATAGGTAAGTACAGTAGGGTTCCGTAAGGAGGTACATCTTTTGTAAGTTGAAGTATATTCCTAAACAAGTCGGTGAGGTTCTGCGCTTGCACATATGTAGATAAGTGGATATAATTTACTGTAATCAACAAGCAAGATAAGTAACTGCGAAGTAACTCTATTGCATTTATTGCAACATTCGCCGCGGTCGGAGACTGCACCGTCGCTAGATGCAACGCCTGATGCACCACGAGTGCGGAACAGAGTACCGGCTATATCCGTACTGTTCATACGCGCACGGGTGCAATGGGGTGCTATCATACATACCTATAAACTGTCCTCTTTAATCAATCTATCTATTAAAAAAGTCCGTTACGTAGGTTTAAAGATTTAAGCGAACATAGGGACACCGAGAGCCACTTTGTTTTATACTATGTAGTGAAGACAACGTCTAGGGATGCGCCTGTCTCGCCTGTGACCACTTACATGTTACTAATATGATTATTATGCCGTCATTAGTCGAGCAAACGCCTAGTGTCGTGCCTAAGTAGGTCATTGGCTGCACGTCGTATTATGTAATAGGCGAGCGCGAACACTTCCACAGACGAGGCCTTTACCTGCAAATGCACTAAACCTTCGTTTTGGTATAACTCTAGTATGTAAACTAGCATCTAATTACTTTTAATATTTACCGCCTACTTACCGAAAACGTTAATTTTGAAATATGGATTTACATTATACCACGTTTTTGCATGCAGCGATGTACGAGTATATTGATAAGGCGTTGATTTTGACTATTTCAACATCAGAGTATCAACAAAGTCAGAGGTTCGTAATGTCAGTTAGATGCAACTCTACCAGTTGATCGTTGTACCTAAGACTTAAAGATTATTAACAGACGGTTATGTGCAGTAGCGATGTGAGTTTATATCTGTCTTTACGCGTTGATTGCTGAGTGAGTCGTAATTAGGCAGCTACAAATCTTTATACACACAGCTCTCACGACTATTATTGTCTACGAGGCAGCTACTTGCCGATTGTGTGTAACATGCCGAGTGCCCACGTCACGGCCGTCATGTGGGAATACGTCGTACTTGGAATTATAATTATTTACATTCTTGAACGCGACGTTTAATGTAATTTAAGCAGGTTCAGCAAAAACAAAGGAATGATAGAAGTCTGTACGAGAAAGAAAAGGATATTAAACTGACAAGGAAAATAGCCTATAAAAAGCAGCACTTGTTGCTCGCACCAAGACGATCTTATTTGATTTTCTGAGTAAAAATAACTACAACTACAGACACTCTAGCCCACTCTGGTTGTTAGAACAGTTGTATGTACGATGGCAATCCCAACATTTTTGGGTTTAGATTGATGACGAGACCCCCACTCCTACCAAGGCGGCACTGACAACAATGGCGGGCGCAGCGATCTCGGTGCCTTTCATTAGTACCTAAAAAGGCTGGAAAAGGATTCAGGTAGGTTACCGCGGAAGAAAGAAAGGTGGACCTTGGCTCAGTATGGTATCTCAAATGCTCTTTCAGATAAAACTGATGAGCTACCAGATAAAGAGGGTGTGTTCGACTTCAACCGACTAAGCTCTTAAATAACTTATTTAATGCGCCCGATTCGGCCTGATTAAAAGCTTATTTAACACGTTGAACGCCACGCCGGTCACAAACAATAGGAATTCAATTGTTAAAGTGACCGGCGGCGGTGAAAGACTTAATTGCCGATAATAAAGTACTATCTTAAGCTGTCTAATAAGAGAGATTGATTTTGAATCAATTCTCATGAATGACGATGAGTAATACTCAAATGAGCTTGGATTAAATGATAAAGCTATACTTGCGTATCACCGTCGACGCACAATGAGTCACTGGCCGCTGAAACAATATCTATCTATGTTTGGGGAAGCCCGACTGGCATTGACATTCTGACGACGTCTCTGGTTGTATAAGTGTAGCTACTTACAACCACTGAGACAACTTGTACATAAATAAAAGATCAAGATCAAATGGATATTTCTAACAATGGAAAAAGTACGGACGAGTATGCGAGATTAGTTCGCAGTTAACGAGTCCAGCCATCAGCTAGTTCTATCGTTAAAGCGGACCTATGACATACTTACAACTAATTGAGTTGTAATTGCAGGAAGATACAAAGGTACTTTATAGATATTTAGTAAGAACCTATGTGTAAAGTTATTCTATAAAGGGAGACTCGAACTTTGAGCACCTGGCTAGTTACTATCTTGTCTACTACTTACTTAACTTATTAAAAAAGCAGACAAGATAGCCACTACTACTATTTTGTCTACTTTTTTGATAAGTTAGGCTAACTTTGTAATAAACAAATTTAGACAAAACAACAGTTATTATAATTCAGCAATTACTTCAGTAATTAAGACCTATCTTGATGATTTTGGTTACGCATGTTGCTGCTTGAAGATTAGTAATTGATTTTGATAAACGACTAAAGGGGTTCAGCATAATCTGTCTTTCAATAATAAGTATTTAGTTAATAATAATAAGAAAGTAACCTATCCTAGACACCATCCTCTTTTTAGTCTGTTGTTGAAAAAAGATAGTTGATTTGTCTTACTTAACATCCTAGGAAGAAAAGCAGTGTAGATAGTGTAAACTCAGGACTCGTATTAAATCCCTCGCTTCGCTCGTGATTTAACTTTTTGACGCCCTCGCTGCGCTCGGGAGTTAACCTCGAGTCCTTCGTTACGCTCGCGATTTCAATCGTCACCCGCGACAGAAGACACTGCTTTATCCCCTTGGTTAATAATCTACTATTTTGAGCAGATGGTTTGTGTTTCTAACTGTAAAAACTGCCAACTTTTCCGTCTGCTACTTTTTGCTACGTTTTGTTGCATTTAGTATTCACTCAGAAAGCTTTAAAGCTGTTTTATGATAATATCTCTCTTGGTAGCGTGACAAGTTTTTTAACCAGCCGAAATGTTAGAATGTTTGCAAATTTACATAGGTCTTTAAGGTTCATTATTAATTCAAACGAGAATGCCGCCGCTTAAATAAGTTATGCTATGGTTATTCGTAGACGGTTTTTTAACTAAGCACTTATTTACCCGATACTTAGTTGCAATCTTTTTAAAGCATGTTACTCGTGTGAAGTGTACCTAGCAAAATAAGTTACCATAGATGTTCCATCTATTTAGATGCATTACAAATAAAACAATTACTTAACTGCCTTTTAAAAATGTTGTGTCCTATCAGTTAGGAATATTTTTGAACATTTTAAATTGTTTAGTACTTCTTATACAAGGTCTAAACCTTGCTCTAATATGAGGGAAAAGTTCTTGCAATGTAAGGCTTAATTACCAAACCAAGTTATATTTAGAATAAATTCAACGGCAGGCAAGATAATATGCACTAATTGGTTCAGTCGGTTTCCTAATTTTCGATTGTCTACAATAAGTTTCATTCAGTACTAGATATAAAAATAAACTACCTACTATACGTACTGCAATCAATGTAACGTATACTTTATTATTTGTAATGCTTAACTATTCTCAATTAAGTAGGTAGGTAATTAACTTTTTGTGTGTCAATTAATTACTTTGAGGTCGATTTTTGCGTCACAGAGACTTACACGAGAGTTTAGCGTGGAAAATCTGACGGATTGTTGTACTCGCAACGTGTAATTTGCATAGAAGACTAGCTGTTTTGAAATCCTGATTACAATGTAATGATCTCAAGTTGACAAAACCGCTTTTTTTTTCATTACACCCGTTTGGCGTCTGCTGGCCGGCCGAGTAGATGCTAAGCAGAGGAGTCCAATTTTTTTAGGCTTATACTTAGCATTTTGTGTATTGAATATGTATGCACAGAAAAAGCTTAGGATCTTTTAATACGAGTAACTAAGTGTTAGACGTGTAGATACTATGTTTAAAAGATATGATTTAAATTTTTAACTAACTTAGTTCTCATAAAAGGTTATTCATTAACACAACTACGGATTGAATTAAAGACCTTTTGAATAAATTAAAAGTGTCTATTCAGTTTTGCAATTACTCAGCAGGTACCTATCTAAGTAGAATAGTTCATTACGGAAGAAAACCTATTATTTTGAAGGGAAACAATGAACAGCATTTCACAAGGTGATCATTTATAACAACGAGGACACCTTGATTCTATTGAAATCACAACAAGAGCTGAGTAATAAGCTATGTGATGATTGCTCTGAAATATCTTTAAATGTAGAGTTCCATGACAGGTACTTAGATAATTATAGATATTAAAATTAGTATCTACCATGTGTTACGAAATTTATTGCAGTCATAAACGTTTATGAAAGCAAATTGAGGTGCGATGTTCCAGGGTTATAAAGAGGCTTGAAAATGTAGTCATCAATCTAAAGTTATGTAATAGTCGAATTTGGTCATCTTAATTAATATTTTCAATCACTTACTAGAAAATAATTACGATGACTAAATTCGTCTTAACTAGATATCATTATGTTGTTGTTATTGTTTTTGCTCAACTAAATATGGACTATTTAATCAAATCATCCACGCTCCGACCAATACCGGCTCAGATTCAAAACCCCGAGTGCTTTCAGCTCGAGCTTCAAAACCGCTTCGAAGCCCTTGAGAACAGCATCGATGTGGACGATCGATACAACATGGTGGTGGATACTGTCCGTACGGTAGGGTCCAAGCACTTTAAAACCCGCCGTCCAAAAACAAAGAAACTCTCCAGTCATACTCTCCTACTCATGGATCAGAGAAACGAAATGAGGCTACAGAACTCAGTGGATGCCCATCGTTATCGGCAACTCAATAGACGGATATCTAAGTCTTTGACGAGCGACCTTCGCCAATTTAATACCCAGCGTATTAAAGAGGCCATTGAGCGGAACAAAGGCTCCAAAGTGTTCGCCAGAGATCTGTCTATTGGGCAAAGCCAACTGACGAGGCTGAAAACTGAGGCAGGTAGCATCATTACGTCAACACCTGAAATCCTGAGGGAGGTTGAGAGTTTCTATGGACAGCTGTATTCCACGAAAACACCTGTTGAAAGCAAGGCTAAAGACCCTAGAGCCAAGCTTACCCGACACTATACCGAAGATATCCCGGACGTCCGCCTGTACGAGATTAGGATGGCTCTCAAGCAGCTGAAAAACAACAAGGCGGCGGGTGATGATGGAATCACAACAGAGCTTCTGAGAGCGGGCGGTCGGCCGGTACTTAAGGTCCTCCAGACGCTCTTCAATTCTGTCATCCTCGAGGGCAGAACGCCAAAGGCATGGGGCAGAAGCGATGTGATGCTGTTTTTCAAGAAGGGTGACAAAACTCTCTTGAAGAACTACAGACCCATCTCGCTTCTGAGCCATATCTATAAGTTGTTTTCGAGAGTCATTACGAATCGTCTCGCTCGCAGGTTTGACGACTTCCAACCTCCCGAACAAGCCGGGTTCCGAAAAGGCTATAGTACCATAGACCACATTCATACGCTGCGGCAAGTTATACAGAAGACCGAAGAGTATAACTTGCCACTTTGCCTAGCGTTCGTGGACTATGAGAAGGCCTTCGATTCGATTGAGACCTGGGCAGTGTTGCAGTCTCTCCAAAGGTGCCAAATAGACTACAGGTACATCGAGGTTCTTAGGTACCTATACCAAAACGCCACCATGTCGGTCCGATTACAGAACCAGAGCTCTAATCCGATCCAACTACAGCGAGGTGTGAGACAAGGAGACGTCATCTCTCCGAAATTGTTCACAGCTGCGTTGGAGGATATTTTCAAGCTTCTGGACTGGAAAGGACGCGGCATCAACATCAATGGCGAGTACCTAACACACCTACGATTCGCCGATGATGTAGTTCTTATGGCTGAGACCTTGGAAGACCTGAACATAATGCTCGAAGATCTCGGTAATGCTTCTCAGAGAGTGGGTCTTAGGATGAACATGGACAAGACCAAAATCATGTTCAATGCCCATGTTGCACCCGCTCCAGTTAACGCTGGGAACATTACACTCGAAGTTGTTGACCACTATGTTTACCTGGGACAGGCAGTCCAGTTAGGTAAGTCCAACTTCGAGAAAGAGATCTCTCGTCGAATCCAGCTCGGATGGGCAGCGTTCGGGAAGCTCCGGCATATATTCGCGTCCGAAATACCTCAGTGTCTCAAGACGAAAGTCTTTGACCAGTGTGTGTTGCCAGTAATGACATATGGGAGTGAGACGTGGTCGTTCACTATGGGTCTCATAAGAAGGCTCAAAGTCACCCAGCGAGCAATGGAGAGAGCGATGCTTGGTGTTTCCCTGCTTGATCGAATCAGAAATGATGAGATCCGCAGGAGAACTAAGGCAACCGACATCGCTCGAAGGATTGCATCGTTGAAGTGGCAGTGGGCGGGGCACATAGCGCGGAGAACCGATGGCCGTTGGGGCGGAAAGGTTCTCGAATGGCGACCGCGTACCGGACGACGTTCCGTGGGCAGGCCCTCCACAAGGTGGACCGACGATCTTGTCAAGGTCGCGGGAAGCCGCTGGATGCGGACAGCGCAGGACCGATCGTTGTGGAGATCTTTGGGGGAGGCCTATACCCAGCAGTGGGCGTCGTTCGGCTGACATGATGAATCAAATCATTAGTCTACTCTTCGTTTACTCTTACTGGTGGAACGATAAAAATTGGCACATAGTTTCTTCATGCATGCATGTGTTCCCTTATTTATAGTCACATTCGCTGACCGTCATGCGTTAATTGAAAATCATGTTTAATAGTTAAACTTTTATTGTTAGTAAAAAACAAAGCGACTTGCGACCTACGAGTAGGTTTATGCCTAGGTGAAAAAACCTTGTTACCTCTAAACCAAAGTTTGTTTTATTTATTTTCTCAGCAACAATGTTGAAATAATAACAATAGTTCAGGTGTCTATTTTTTCGGTAAACCTCACGCACCTCAGAGCATTATTTGTCTAAGTCACGCACTATCAAATAAATACGCGAACCAAAAACGTTACTATTTCAAATAAAGTAATTTTAAAATTTTAGGACTAGAATAGACTACAGATTTTCAGAAAGTAAGTACAAATCTGAGTTAAAATCCCACTACTTTTTACTTATCGGCCGCCTGAAAAACCATGGCACATGCATACGCGCAAACCCACTGACTCTTTTCAGTCAGCGCGGCGCCTGCGCCTGCGTTCTTTAACAGCCAGTTTAATTCTGCACAAGTGTCAAATTTCGGATGCAATCTGAAATTTTAGTTGACCGACTAAATTGCGTCCAGGGCCAAGCGAATACTTTGGTTTTTACAGCTTTACTGGAAAATGTGGTGAGCGGAACCCCTAATTTTCAAGTACGATGCGTTAGTCCAGGCTTAGCGCGTTACTGGAAGATGGCAAACCGACTCAAGAGCTAACTCTTCCTTCAAACCATCATCCAAAAATAAAAATACTGGGTCGAACCGGGTCGACTCGAGTTATACCTATGTTTGTATGCCTGCTATACACTAAAAAATTAGTAGTTACTTAAATCGATCATGTAGTAAACAAGTACAATACCATATTAAAAATGATTGCCAACGTTCACTTATTTCTAATGAAGTGATGCTTCGTTACTTTGTCTAATACCTATCTACGGAAGTACGATCAATCTTTTAGTATCTACCTACACACTCGCGACACAGGGCCAACATAGGTCATTGTGCGAAAACCACCAATTTGTTTATGGAAAAATCAAATTATTGGTAGGCGGGTTTCTGTTGAAAGTTATATAACAAAGCACAGCGAGGTTTTGGCCGTCAATTCAATTTTGCAAGGTCATTGTTATGATGTGTTTGGTAACTCTATACAAATCAAGTTAACATAGTGTTACAAGGTTTTGTAGATAAAATGACTATGTTTGTCTATCGATTGGATTGATTTAAGGTCTATAAGACCCGCTGCAAGAGGCCAGAGGTGATGAGTCACTCCTTTAGGTGCCTACTTAATACATATGGTGCGAGGTTGCACTTGGCATAACATGCTTTTGCGATTCTATAAAATGCAGTATTTATTTGCATTAGAATCACTTTTCATTTATATAAATAATTGCCTTCCTTGCCTATAAATTTCCTTTAATACGGAAATTCCAAAAATTGGGTTAGACTTGAGTTTAGCGTTAGTGTAGTCGCGGTGTCGACAGCAAAAACATTCGTTGGTGAACTTTGTACTATGCTATGTTGGTCAAATATTTCATTGTCAGTTTAGTTTCGGACCCTTTTTTGGGGTTTGAAGATTCTCTCATTTTCATATTTTTATGTATGTGGACGATACAAGTAATTTAATAAGTTCTATCTACGTCTTTGAACTTTAATTCAAACCTGAGGATTTATATCATGTCATATTTGTGACTGTTACTCAAACTTTAAATCTAGATGTGTTAGAAAAATGTGTAGCTGTATAAAAGTTAACAACAACATGACATGTCGAAACACGTGTCTATATTAAACCGGAAAGTGGAACCGAAGATGTTGGCAATGATAATTTGCATGTTGATTTTGCTAATAATATCAAAGTATCGGAAAAAACAAGTCGACATCAAACCGCCTAGCGCGCTGGTTACCAATATTTGTCGATAAAAATAGCTTGATTTAACAAATTTGATAAGATTGCTGTAAATTAGATAGCATAAGTCACGGTTCCCTCGCGAAATTCAGATCGTTGCAACCAAAATTATTAAGTTTTCTTGTTTGGTAAATGGACACTTCAAGCGGTCTAGCGAGCTTAACACTCTTTTCAAAACTAGTTAGGTATTCAAACGTGTGTGTTAAGCCTGTTTCTTTATGATAGCATAAAATATGGAAACCATTCATTGCACGTTTATTCATATAATGTGAGTTTTTAAAGTCGTTATGTTGTCGACATTATAATAATGAGTTGTTTTGGCCAATTGCAGCGAATGTTCGCGGTGACAGCCACTGAGGCAGTCCACTGGGCCGACTGCTCTCGAGCTAGTATTGCGTTCGCAACGTGGAACCGCGAATGAGTCAGCTCTGCGGCCACTTGCTACACCCCAGTGATTTGTTATTACAACAAAATATTACGAAAAAAGTCTATTGCCGAAATATGTAGGTACCTAACAACTGCCTACCCTTGATTGTACACATTGTATTCACTCGCTTTGCGTTGCGAAACCTGCGCTCACATTGGCTGTAATTCATTTGATATTAATATGGTGACCATAAAACATGAAATATGTTGCAAAATTTATGAATTAACTAAGAGTTGAGTTAGATGATTGTTAGCTGTTGAAATGGGTCTCACTTTTTGTAGGCAGACTGTGATTAACTTAGGCGCACTATATTAGTGTTGCTTCACTTACTTCAATGAAAATCTATTTACTATGATACTATACTTAGGACGGTTGCATCATTATTACTGACTTGACGACGGGTTTCATCTATGCGGGTTTCAATATAGTTGCATATCTACTAATATCTTTTGATAACGGCTAAAATAATATGAACAAAACAATTAAGAAAATAAATATAAGATATTTATGAGAAACTTGGGCGTGCATGTTTTCATAAATCACAATGTTCATCGTCTACTTAATTCTTTTAAGAAATATATTAATTTAGCTATTTTTAATCTACAGGTTTGTTAGCAATTAAAATGTGAATATGTCAATGATTTACAACTTAATCAGGCACTATTATCTAGTTGTTTAAGTTTAGGCTATTGTTTCATTAAGCAATAATAACTCAGATAACTAGTCTCGTGCTAAACAATTATAGTAAGAGTATTATTTAGAAGCGTCGTAAGCGTGCTTAGTTCTAATTATTCAGAGCTAAGCGCGATCTGGGTCGGGGGCAAGGCTGAGAGAGAAGCCTTCGCTGTCAGATGGCAGGCAAACACAAGGTGCACCAACATCCTTGTGGGAATACAACGCGATCGTATCCACAGACTCTCTGTGACGGCTTATTTAGACGATTACAAACTACCTACCTAAACCATGCGTCTTTTTAATAACTTTTGGTCTTCAATGGTCTTAAATTTAATGCTCTTTAAAATGACCCAATCCACCTAATGGATAGCAGCCGCAAGGGCCAGATATGGGGTTGACAAACAAGTACAGTTATGCATTAACTACAGGGCTGGTCAATCTCACCTTGAAAACATGCATAGATGACTTTTCACCGCCCTCTTATACGAGTAAACCCAGGATTTTATGAAGAAGGAAACACTAAGCTAAAACTAAGCTTTAATTCATACTAGATACTTAATTTGACTTTTTGCATGATTTGCATAAACAATATGTCCTCATAAAATGACATAATATTATAAATGTTGATTTAGAATTTTTAGTTGAAGTACTTTTTTGTCTGACTGACATCATGTATAACGTAATAGTTATTTGAAACAACTGGAGGACAAGGAAAACTTGAAATTAAAAGAACTGCCAACCTTCAGAAGGAGGTACCACAGTAGAAGGAACAGTGTGAAGGTATTATACAGTTGCGTCGTATTGTTTTGCATGCGAGGTCAATAACGCAGCAGGACTAATTCAAAGGATTACTCTAACTAGATAAATAGCAGATCTGACACGGATTATCCGGAAAGGAAGACGAGATGGTTTGGGATAACCCGGAGATGGTTTGGGATCTGCAA
Source organism: Udea ferrugalis (assembly GCA_950022985.1). Taxonomy (NCBI): domain Eukaryota; kingdom Metazoa; phylum Arthropoda; class Insecta; order Lepidoptera; family Crambidae; genus Udea; species Udea ferrugalis. Next base: position 7,253,179 of record OX465521.1, read on the forward strand.
CGTAGATATGTCTGCTACAAGAAAAATAAGACTGTACGGGTGTGATAGCAATATCAGATTGGCTGGGGAGATGAAACGATGATGGATGGGAATGGTGGTGGTTGATCAAACGTCAAACATTCTTGAGTCATTCGGAACCTGGGTGGTCCCAAGTTCAAGTTTGGCCGGAACACCTACTTTGTGTGCACTTTACATTTTGCGGCGAACTTTCTAGTGATGCAAAACACCGGTAAAATACCCAAGCGACCCCTATAACGACACGTTGGGTTTAAAATCCGCTCGGAGAAATGTGGGCACCTGAGTGTTCCACGCCAAATACACGCAAATGAAAATTCAGCTAAGCTTGAGGTCGGGACCTTATATACCCATGGACGGAGGCTAGTACGGAGATGGTTGTTGTTGTCGGCTGGTAGTAGAGCCGGCGATGCATTGCGTTTGCGCAACACCCGGAGGCAACACGCGCGACCCTGAACTCAATTCGTACGCGATCATTTTGCAACTAATCGTTGGTGGACGCGGTCGGCGTCGCGCGTCGCCGGCGCAAATGTAAACATTTACAGGCGCGGCCCGAACACACGAGGCCGCTACGGACGTGTGACACGACACCGTCTAATGACTATTCTTGCTAATGCCCAATTTATGACTAGGAGGTCGATTTAAAGGTTGCACTTCACGGATTAAAGCGTTTTGACAAATTAGCGGATATAAAAACTAGTGAAAAGTCACACATATCAATCTACACTTTTTTTCTCTAGCCACCAATTAATTTTGATTTGTTAAGAATTTTAATAATGTAACAAATAAATAAGTATAGATAAACAATAAGGAAGCATTCACTTCAAATTTATGACAAAGCGTGATGTCAATATTTATGATAATGAATTATAAGTATCCAAATACTTATCATAAAGTTTTTTCAATTCATATTGTATGTGAATAAACATAAAAAAATAAGCGAACAATGGACCCTTGTGCACATAATACAAAAACACAAAATGCTCAAAAAAAATTATACGAAAAATATGTTTTTCAGAAATACAATCGAACATATAAAAAAAACAACAATCAAACAATGGAATAACAGGAGAAAAAAAAGCAATAACCAGAAGAATAATGGTAAAGTCTAATGAATGTCAGTTGGATAAATATTTTAATTTTCCGAAAGAGTCCTGGGGCCCAATTCTCGGGCATTCGACATTTTAACACCTTCGACATTTAACAAGCAAAATGGCGGATAACAGACGTTACCATGGTAACGTGAGAGTTAAGTAATTAATGCTAATTTAATATCTCGCATGTGAGGGCTAGCGTGCGACAAACAAGAGTGGTTGCCATGGAAACCACTCTCGGGCGTACGACATCTTAATGCCATACGACATTTATCAAAAAAAAATGGCGGATATCACACGTTGCCATGGTAAACAACAATAATAAGTTCTCATGCGAGATATTAACACCCGCTAGCGTGCGACATGCAACGGATGGTCATCAGCGTTCGAGATGGTTTGTCGTATGAAACTAACTGTCAATTAAACTCCGTGTTTGTGAAGTAAGGATGGCTTACATTACATGAGGCTGAAGCGCAAGCAGAATTTCTTCGCAGATTTTACTTAAGATAGATAGATAGATAAACACTTTATTGCACACAAAATAACACATTTGTAAGGAAAACATGTTCACATGAATGTACAATTTAGGCGGTCTTATTGCTTTCTAGCAATAAGATCTCTTCCAGACAACCTACAGGTAGAGGAAATATGATAGGACGGGTTCGTAAGTGCACAATTAATTAAGGCGTGAGGACACCTTTCCGTGGTGCGAGTCTTTAAAAAGGATTGGAGGTGCTCTCGGCGCAGTTGTGACAGTGGATCGGAAATGATCGCTTCTGTGAAGCAACACACGCCGGGTCGGAACGGGGATGGGTGACCACCCGACCGAATTTTAATGATGTCTTTTTCAGGCATCTCCGTGCTTCGTAAGGCAAGTTAAGCAGTTGGTCCTGGCTAACGTCACTAGATGTTAATCGTTCAGCCTAATCAGAGGCTTTAGGGTGGCTTGATAAATCTGTCATTAAAGGTATAGTGAGCACTAAGCTTACACCCCTTCAAAAATCCGCACTAAGCCCGCGTGGCGTATGGTTCGCGCCATTATAAAGTGGGACCTACGTTCCACAGCTGGGTATTTTTGTTTATTTTTTTAATATATTATTGTTTCATAAATTTCAGCCCATGTCCTAGCCAGATATATACGCTAGATATATTATTGTAAAGTTTCACTAAAATTCATCCAATCATTTTCCGTGAAAGAGCAACACGGCACATACATTCATCCACACATACAAGCTTACGCATATTATATTCGTTGGATATGTCACATGGTTAAGCCGGTCATACTCCATCTCTAAAATGAATAGGAACGCAAACTGGAATAAACACACAGTAGAACATCTTCATACAAACGTGCCACTCTCGATTTTAATGTGTGCGTGATTTCACGCACACGCTACCATAAAATAGGGAGGCATAAGGTGGCGGCAGTACGGACGGGCTGAGCCGCGTGTCTGTGTGCACGTTAGGCTAATAACTCGGCGAGCGACCTTAGATAACCTACTGTATGTTTATACTGTGGAACAGTAAAATATCTACATACAAACGTGCCGCTCTCGGTTTGAATGTGTGCGTGCGCGTCCCGCGCCGTGTCAGCACGCGATTTTACGCACGCGCTAGCATAAAATAGGGCGGGATAAGGTGGTGGCAGTACGGACGGGCTGTGCCGCGTGTCTGTGTGCCGCCTTAGATAACCTACTGTTTATACTGTGATTCAGGCATCTATAGTTTAGATACCTACATCTACTCGTATGCATGAGTTTTACCATGGTTTTATTAATAGTTGAAACGGATTTTCATTTTAAGATATTTATTTCAGATATTGAGTTCATTAAATTTCTGCGCCCAAGCGAGCTACGAAACTCTAGTCGGAACAAGCAGTAACATTAGTTTGTCGCCCGTTCACCATGTCTCGATGTATCATAGAAGTGGTGGAAGCTCTGAACGAGCCATCCAACGCCAGGAACAATTCATTGATTGTATTGTTTCCATGTCGCAATTGTGCCACCACCTGCAAACACAGTGTGATGAGGAAAGCTACGTCAACAGGAAGCAGAACTATGCCGTGAACACACAATTTATTGATAATGTGATGCCAATTTAAAAATTATTATTGCTCGTTTTCGTTGGTATTTATTTCTGCTGTGATAGTTCCCACTCTTGCTTCTGCTACTATTTTAATACTTAGCAGAAAATTTGCCGTTGTGCAACTGCATCAATTGGATGAGCAGTATCTACGTGTGTGTCTTTTGCCAATTTTATGTGCAGCTCTTTCTTTTCATAACTGTTACAAGATCAACAATTTCAGTAATTTCAATAGCCGACGACCAAAACACAAATTGACAAATCAATATTGACATTGACAACAAGTTGCGTTCCGGTTCCTTCAGGCTCACCGTAATATTCATTATTTTTGATAGAGCCATTTAATGAGCTCTGAGATGGTGAAATGATGGCTGGATGAGAGCCAGCTATGAACTCGAATAATCACAATCACAAAATCGAAGAAAATAAAATTACAATCGACAAAACGGAACGTTTATCGCATAGACAAGACGTTCGGTCTACGACATTCATGTCAAATAGTCAGTTTGACTGAGCGGTGTTCCATTATCACCGTTTTTTTAATTCTGCTCAAGCATTTTTCCTCCTGCAAGGTTCAATACCATAAGTAACGTTCGATTGTAAATAATCCAAAAGTGAGAAATAATAGAAAAAATGGGTTTATTCCACATTCATCCAGCTGATCTTTAATAAATATTAAAAATTTCCTGTTTCATCCGAAGAGTAAATGGTATTCCGGTTTCATCCGAACGTGATTATTGCAAATGGTTGGAGGGTCAGCAGATAAAAGTAAAACAAGTATATTTAATTGGATTGTGTACAATTGGTAGAAGGGCTTAGGACATATTTTGAAAGTACCATCTGCGAAAATATGGTCAACACTTGCTAGTAAGTCATTTGCTTCTTTAGTTCCGAAGACTATAATCCTGTCTCTTCCATATCTGTAGTCAGCAAATAATAGTTGATCTTTGTAGGCATCTGGGATCTCAACTGGGAAGTGGTTTTTCGTACCCCTAGTGCTTTATTTCTGGCATTGTATAGACTGCCCTTAATTGATGTGAAATTGGGTATAGTTACTACTAGGTTGACTACTAGGTACCAATATTATTGAATATTGTTGGTATGGGGTCTGGCTTCGTTGCAGCTAATGTGATCGACACTGGTTCAGCTGTCTTTTTATCATGTTTACAGCAACATTCGGTCGGCACGTATGAGGTGCATCAGCCAAAACTTGATTTTATTTTGTAAGTGTACGTCCACGACATTGCAGAGTTTGCTAGTTCACACAACACCAAACAGTAGTACCATTTTTGTTATCGCGTTTTTTGTTGTACTGATAGCCACCACGCAACAACATAAGTCCTCCACGTTTTGTCTGTTCATACACTAAGTCAGTGGGACCAGAACTACTAGGCTGACCAATGGGATTCATGGTAAATGATTCCGAATCGTGGGCATGCGAGTAATATCAGATCCGTTTGCGTGCAAGGGTCAAAAGTTCAGGAAGAGATTTTAACATAAATATGGTGTTGGAGATGTTTCCTGATCGCGAGCGAAAAGTCAACTAAGTTTTTTCTATGTAATATGTGACAAAATTATTAGAATAAAGGGTCCTGCTCCGAAGTTTAACGCCGACAAAAGAAAAAGTTAAAGTCTTTTGTTCTTTGTCGGCACATACTTTTTTCAACATAACAAATACATTTAGAAAACAATATTCCAACAAATATTAGCTAATTGATCATTCCGCAAACTATACCCAGTTAATAATAGATTAGACTTATCAATCCTATCATAAAACCTCTTTTGTTTCCTAACTCTTTGTTGTAGATAAAATGTGTTAATTGGTCATTCCGCAAACTGTTATAACTAACTATTAAAATGGAAAATGTCTTGATGTAGAGTAAATAGAAACAATTTAACAACAAATAATTTTTTTGCTATCTGTACCTTGTTTTTGTAAATCTATAGACAATTTTATGTCGGATGAAACAGGAATACGTTTTCGGCTGAATCTGGAATCTTTAATAATAACTCAGTTTTCGGATGAATCAGGAATACATTTTCGGATGAAACAGGAATTTAAATAATTCGGATGAACTTTTCGGCTGAATGTGGAATAAACCAAAAAATGGAACATGTTTGTCAGAGACAAATGACGTCATTATCTCTAAGGGGCGCGAGAATAGCCTTTTTTTTAACATTAGAGATTTTAGTGAGATTTCTTAACTTCATGCGAGATCTTAACAACTTCGACATATGTCACATTTCCCGAGAATTAGGGCCCTGAACTTTAACCGAGGTCGCAGTTCGTGCATTCAGTGATGGCAGAATGTGTCGCTATTCGGCGGTCGGGTCAACGCTCGGATTCATAAGTTTGGTCTTAAAATATAGCTACCAAATCACTGATGCTAAAAATTTCCAGTGTCCTCTTGATTCTTAATAAGTTACCGCTACAAGAGTTATTTTTATAACTAGTTCTACTAAATTCATGTAAACTAACTCATCGTTTATGGGATGGTCTTCACGATAGAAAGATTTGTATGATTAGTCTATTGCCCTTCAGTCCTATTTAATTAATTATTCGTACGAAATACACCATAGAGTACTAACGCACAGCAATGTGAATTATTTTCTAGTCAGCCGAGAGTTGCATATGGTTGTTTTGGCAAAACCAGGAAAAATGTAAAATGTTTCGTAATCTAAATTTTAATCTATTGCAAGATATCTAATCTATGGCCTTAATAAATTCGCCAAATCGGTGTAAGTTAGCATCAAAACCTTTCCTTTCAGAGCGGTTAAATATCATCTATTGAGGTTACCACCTCAATAGAATCACATTATATTCGTGAACCAATAGTGCATCCATTTTCGCGAAAAATCCACTGAACTGTAAATCTTCACTTCAACAGTGCATAACTTTTCCAGGAATCATGTAATCAATGGCTCCTTATTTCTACCGATGTACTCGTACCTACCTAAGGTTTATACCAAAATTTAGCTGTCGGAATTTTTGTTTTTTGATCACTTTGTTTTTTAAACAATTTGAAAGTATTTTTCACAGGTGTTTGAAACATACATAAACATAAAATATTTGATAAATTAAAATATTTTACGGTTTTGATTTTGTTGAGTATTTTACTTCCCAAACGGGGTAGCCTGAGTGAGGCAGACAGGCTGTTGTTATCTCAAATCGAATAGGTAGGTATAGCTTATGAAGTAAAAAAATAACGTGTTACAATATTGTAGAACGATGACACTGAATACTTAACTACAGTTGGTTAGAACGTTATACACTTTGTACAAGTACGTGTATGTGCATTTTCATTTACTAGCTTCTCAAGGTTTAGCGACAATCTTCCGTTTGCGTTTATTATTTTCACGTCCATAAAGACGTTTGCGATGTTACGTAGGCACGTGGATTTCCGTAAAAGGGCATTTTTGTATAGGTATACATATTATACGCACTATCTAGCGTTTGTAACCAACATCAACGATATGTCTATGTGAGGCCCTTTAGTTCTTCGGTTTCGTCAGACTTCCATTTTTTTTTCAAAATTTATCTCTAAGGCATTTTAGGCTGTGATGAATTTTCGCTCAAAACTTTGGTAGGTCTGACTCTCAGTAATTGGAGAGAATGTAACTGAAGAAGCGTTTAATACTGTTATACTTGAATAGTAAGTTAGTGATGGATACCAGTATCAGCAAAATTGGTAGTTAACATGAGGCAATCAGTCAGCCGCAAACTGTTTAGGCTTTATTGGTCTGGCATAACTCAAAGTTTCTCATATGTGTGAACTTGGGTACCGATACAGGAAAACATACTAGAATGTAGCGTATAAACCTTGATATTTGTTTGAATAACCTTTCAAGTATTCTAATTAGAACCAACACGATATGCATATGATATGTGTAGGTGTCTAATTGCAATGATTTTGAGATCAGTGATACTCTAAGAATGTTAGCACAAATTAGGTATTTTCGTAAAAGAGGTCCGTTATTTCGGATAGGTTTGACCTGTTATGTACGGCTGTTCAGGTTTAAAAAGTGTATAAGTAAAGTAATACATATTTCTAATCACTGCGATGCACCTGCCGGCAGTTTGGTCCGGTCATTCACATGCACAAGGCAAACAGCCTTTGGCTGGCATGGCACACGACTTAAAGATACAACGATGGCTCTCTGCTCCTGTCGGAACCTTTGGAAGTCAACTCAGGACACGCAACCAGTGAGCCGCAAAAAAAAATGTGTTAGCGTCTAAACTGTATTGAGGGACCATAGACATTCTTAATCTTTGTAAATTAAATTGTGTGAACTTGTTACATAAAATGTGACTGGGACGAAACGTGCAAATCTTGATATCTACAAAGGTTTTATGCCAAAGACATAAATAAATTAGTACAAACAGTGTCTAATCACAAACTACCTAGATCTTGTACTATGGGAATCAGAGACAGCTAAACATAATAAATATTCCTAAATACATACTTAAATAGACAAGAGCACTCAGACACAAAACAAATAGTATTTAATATTCGTCACATATTTTCTATAGGTATTCATTATAGGTGTGAATCTAATTCCACGACCTTTGACGCGACAGGCGGATCTCTACTTAAGTACTACTTGTTCAAGTATTTATCTAATTAGCAGTTGTTGAGATCAGTGCTGCTCCAAGTACATCCGCTACAATTTTTCATCCAACATCAGTAAAGTGTAATTTACCAACACCATAACCGCATATGTAGAGTCAGGAACAATATTTAAAGTAAAGGGTAAGGTCACTATATTTTTGGACTAAGATAAGTGACAAGGCACGATAATCGTTCCTGTGTTGTGATGGTAGGTGATGGAATAAATGCGTTGATAGATGTAATATCATAAATTATGTTTTAAAATTTAAAATGGTATGGATGGTAGAGGTAATAGGCAATGCATTGTAGTATCGATGAACTGTATTTTAGTCTAACTGAATAGACTTTCAGATATTTCAAATCGATAAACCTAAGTGAGCATAATAAACAGATAGGTGTTACTTATTTACGACGTATTCAATCCGTTAATTGTATACCTACTAGATGAAATCAAAATCAAAGATGATGTCACTTTACCGGTTTATTATTCTGCGTATCCTAGGTATGTGTCGTGTTTATTTCTTTCATAATGACTTCGCTTGGTCAAATACATACACTTATGTGAGCATATTAGTTTTTGTTAAGTAATGACGTATTGTTTGTGTGAGTCCGAATTCGTTATTAATTTTGAAGCTCAATGTCATCTTCAGAGGCGCTGCGTAGCCGGTTATGAAGCTATTTTCGTACTTAAGTTCGATGAGGTTCAATGAAACCTGCTTCGTTCTTGAATAGTTCATCCAGTACATGCACTATAGGGCTTGTGCAATAATGTCTAATGACGGTGACTGAGAGCAGTTAGTCTTAATATTATCTACCGAGACTATAAGATAAAATCGTAGACAATCACTTAATTTAATATTTCAGAATCTTACGCTATGAGATGAATTCTGGCTTATTCCAAAGTTAGAAAAAAGTACTTTTCATCTACAAATAAGTACTTAGTAATTCCTAAAGGAGTTAGCTAATCATGGGACACCCTCATTAATGTTAGTTGAAATCAATTTCCCTTCCTACTTTAACGGGCATAAGATCTCCGAAATGTAGAGCAGCTTTTAGCCCCTTGGATGACAACAGTCTATTTGAAAAAAAAAAGTTGATAGTTCAATAAAAACATTTCTTTAGTCAAATAGTCTTAAAGTGATTTCAAAATCGAATCAACTAATTAAAATATATTCATTTAATACACATAAATACTATCATAAAAATGAAATAAATATAGAGTATTATAGCAGCTCTTGGAATGAGTCTTCATAAGAGAGATATAAAAACATCGTTAAATATTGACACTAATTACAGCTTCACTAAGAACTAACATTACTTATCGTATCAAATTGCGATTTATCGAGTGTCGATTATGTGGTGGCACTTATTTTTGACGTTGGTTATCTAGACGTTTAATTTATTACAGAGTTGAGAGGTAACACACTCATTTTTAATTAATCGTATTGTTGAGTCGAGACTGAAATTTTGGAGTGTGGTGTAGAATATCCTACCGTTCCCGAAATTTTTATGAATCCCTCCTGAATGGTCTAGGAAAATTGAGTGCATTCTAGAATGCTACTGGGCATAACTTTTGACGTGCTTTGTCACTGATTAGCTGTAAAGCTCTTTGAGCTTTTACAAATAACACAGATAGATATTTACTATTGAAAAATTACGAGAACGGAAAGTGAAATAAGGGATTTCACCCCCTTCTCGTAATTTAAGTTTTTTTAAAATTTAGTTAATTAATTTTTAAGGAAGTCGGGAGAGATCTTTGCTCAGCAGGACAATATAAGTTAGTAAAAATAAAAAAAAAACTAGGTATAATTTTTATCTTATGACCATCGTCATAAACTCGACGAAGACTCACCGTAATCTTGGTCATTTTGAATCTACGTGACAAACCCATTTACGTAAAAGTATTAAAAAATGTTTATCGATCGTGTGAGAAAAACTTCACGATTCTAAGTAGGTATACACATACAAGTCAATGAAGTGGACGGTAAATAGATATAAATGACAAGCGAGAATTTTATCAGGCATGCATGAAGAGATTGATGAGCCATCTACTCCAACATGTTCAGTGACCGTTCGCGATTTTGCGAAAAAAAGTTTTGTTTGGTGGTAAATGACAGACTAAGCTGAACCGTAATACCCCTTCAGATCGGGTTTGAATATCGGCTAAGTTGGTAACAATTCATCAGAACGGCAGTCGCACTGCTTGATAAGCTATGCCTATAACCATCTTTGGTTCAAAATGTAGTTAAGTGAAACTTTGGTGGCCCAAAGTGAATGAAGTCAAGTGTCATGTTAACACGTTTGTACTATTTTGAAACGGGAAAGAAAATTTTATAATCAAATGGGGAGAAGGGGGCAATGGGAAGAAGATTGCTATATCTATACTTGCCATGAAAAGTCGCTCTATGAAGGCGTTCAGTATATTACGGCAGAATCGACGAAAAATGCCTGAAGGCAAATTATGTTTATTTAATTGTATAACGTTTTTTATTTACCGCCCTTTATTTACTTTTAACTTTTATGCGACCTTCAATTTTTTAATGTTAGTTTTCCATGTTTGATTATTCATCATCTAGGTATTTAGTTTAAAGTATTCTGCATTTACTAAACTTTTGTCCATGTTTTACGACTGCTTACAAACGGGTGACACGGTTTTTGTACTCGTAGTACATACTGTAAAAAAGTAGCCATCACGATGTTTATCTTTCTACTTACATTGTATTTCACTGGCGTAAATTACTGATAACATTTCAATTGAGAAATAGAAAACGCAAGGATGAGACGACCTAAACCATTTTGGTTGCTATTCAGGTGGTCCACTCCGGCGTAGAGCTGCAAAAGTGGCGGGGAAAGTGATCCTGTTTGTTACAATAATAATCAGTACTAGTTACTTTCGTATTGTTGCGTTACTCGTTACATTTAATATAATCGAATACATACTAGTATGGGTTCGTTCGAATTTAGTAAAGTGCAGTAAATCTAGTCAAATAAAAGTGCAGAGGGAGAGAGAACGAGCTATTATTTGACTTCACTGTATTTAGAACTATTTTTGTTCTTTTCTTAATTTAGATTATTTTATTCTTATTCAAATATCTCACTGAGATACTATACGATAAGCGTAACGCAATGAATTCGCGAAAACTATTCAGTACTTCAAGTCAGGCTATGTTTTCGTTGAATACATACGGTTCGCAAATAAATTGCAAAATTTCGTGAAAACTTTAAGCTTTCAAATCGAATAAAAATGAGTGTGATGTGAAGTGTAAGTTTTATGTATTTTGTACTATGAAATCGGATACTGAGAAAATAAAAAAATAAAAAGTATCCAAAACAAAACTTTGAATATTCCGCGGGCGGAGTTTTGCATCATCAATAGTATTTTGTCTAGATAATAATATCCGATACATTGTATGGAATCATTTTTTTTTCGATCGTCAATCCCAGTGATAAATCGTACCTGTTTTAAATATGCAAATCTGACTTTAAAAAAACAAATCTACTGATAATAATATTAAAAAGCTTGAGAGTTTTATATTTTAAAATTGTTTTAGCATTTTCCATGCAGTGTCTTTAACTAAACGCTACGTTACGTTTACGTTAGCTTGAGAGTTTATTTGTCTGGTTGAACGCGGCAAACAAACAGGAATTAGTGTTTCGAATTAAAAAGTGGAATTTACTAGAAAAGTGAGCTTATTGTCAAATCACCGGTAGGTAAAGTTTAGGTAATAATCTAATTTGCGGGAAAAAGCTGATAAGTAACACATTACTTATGAGTTGGTAATTATATTTAGGTGTTCTGAATCATTGTTATGTTATAAATAAAGTGACTAATCTCATTTATTTCAAATGTGTTTTTATAATTGCAAATATATTACAAAGATAGAAATAACGTACATACGTTCATACGTCTCGACTATGTGGCGATGGTGAAATAACTTCTGTTCAAAATAGGTCATTCTGAAATATGATTCGCTCCTAATCATATTTTATATTGCAATGATGTGCCAAAATCTTGTATGTTGCCATTATGTCTACAATGCAGCAATGATACATTGTGCTTCATAGTACCATAAAATAATGTACGAGTATATCGTTCATGTCATGGTTATTAAATAGATACTTAACTACAAAGTCATTGAGTTAACTAATTCACGTTATATAGAGCGGTTTTAGTTATAAACGTTGATCGTCATCATCAGCCAAATGACCTCCACTACTGAACATACGTCTATGTCTATACATCTCCAATAGATTTTCCGAACTACCAATCTCTGGTACCCTGCATCCGAAACATTTCCGAGCCGAAGCACCGGCACCGCACTGTACAGTAAACGGCCTTTAAACCTCAGGAAAGGAATCAAAAGATCAGACTCGCACGCTATCATAATCAAAATGTATTTATGAGGAACCAAAATTTTACAAGAGTATTCCAAATTTCAGCCCTCGACAAGGAGTTGTATACAAGTTAATTGAAATAGAACTTAAGTGATATTAAGTTTTAATTGATTTTATACTTCATCACGAATTATTCTCAATAATCCTGATAAGATAGATAGGTAAGTACCATTAATCGGAAGTATAATCAGAGCTTATGAACTGACTCAACACAATACATCCAGAAAGGTCATAATTTCCTCCACAGGTGGCAAAGCAGGCAAGAAAGGCTTAAACCCACTTAGGTATCACGTAATGTTATCACGCTTCGCTCTGTCTCGTTCCAAGAAATCATTCAATAGCTTCATTATTTTCGTAAATGATAGGCTTTATCTGATAACACGAGGTATCAGTAAATGGAACTCGGTACGAATAATTTTTACACTTTGTACTTTTACCTACTAGGTAATTTCTGACCATTGATTAATGATACAATGTAATGATTGCATTTTATTCAATTAAGTAGCATCTTCAAACGTGTTGCGTTCGGTGCCGATATTTGAACTCCGACACCTTTCCTACCCGCTCAGTGAAAACATTTGTGTGTATGTTCATATCATATGGTATCTGTGGGTGTTTTCTGTGTAGGTACACTAGGTATGTATTTAAAAAAAGAGTATTTAAGTATGTTTAAATCCGTTGTTCAGTACTTATCCCATGGTACCTACATGCTCTGCTTCGGTTGGGGCAGCAGTAGGGCTTTGTGGAATAATTTCCAGTTATATCTATTATTTATTTATATTGGTGGCGCTGTATCGGATGCATCGTCTAAGCGACCGGAGGGAGGCATGTTAATCTCATGTCATGTCAGTGGCCACGCTCGGTGACCTTACGTCACGCGCCCACCGCTTTGCGCGCCACACGCGCTGGGAATACTAACGCCTCTAGAACGCCTTGGTGGATCCTTGGCTTCAAAACCGAGCTCCTTTCTTAGTATACTGTTGCGTTCATTGCATGTTTTCCACTGATATCCACAGTTCAGTTACCATCGCTGTTGCGTACAATGTGTAGCGACAACCGTGTAGGATGTTTTCACAGACTAATGTTGACAAACTTAAGTTTCTGTTTTACGCTTCCATGTGTTATACTTGGGATATTTCGCATCCATTTGGAATAATAACTTATGACTTCTTCGTTTGATCTCCGTGTGTGACCTTTGATTGTGAGCGAGTCTAATCTATCAAGTTATCAAGAGCATTGTCATTCATTAGCACCTCTAGTAAAAATTGGACGATTCGGAGCAAGGCCGAAGATATCTACCTGTTTGCTATACGCCGCTGCCATTATCTCAACGTTACGTAGTCGCTCACAGAAATCTATATCTCCATCATTTGTGTAAACGCTTTGTAATAAGAGATAGGTATTTTAGTTTTAAATGTTTTAAGCCCCATCATCATCATGACTATTTTATAATCTTAAATCAGACAGTTCACACACAACGACAAATGTGTCGTGTGACTTTTTTGGTGGGTAGGCATATACTAGTAGTGAATTAGTGGAGATACATTTTTATTTGTGTGATTAATGTTATTCATACTCGTACGTAATTATTATATCCATAATCAGAGTTGTTTTGTTTCATTAAGCTGATATTGATATACACTAATAAAACGACAATAATAACTATTAATTTTCAATTTGCCTTTAATAGTCTTTGCAAATTGTAATCATTCATTTGTAGTCTATTAAAATTGTGCACTAATAGTCAAGTTGACAGTATTTTTCATCACATGATTCAGTCGAGGTTGGTTTCATGAACACGGATTTTATCATAGACTTACCTGTCGGCGATCGTTGCAACGGCGTCCGGTAAGAGTCCTGTCCAGAGTGAGGGTTTCCAGTCCAGTCCAAGAGCACAAGCACTAGGGGTGAACAGTTCTGTTGGTGTCAAGGTAAAGTTCCGAGTGGAAGGCGCTAGGGTGCGTGCAGTCGCGCAGCACGGCGCGTGCGTCGATGGCGGGCTGGGTACTGGCGGCGCGCGCGCCCACTCTACCCTTTTATCACATCGCTCTTCAAACGCCTTCAACTTGACTTCATGCGTCACTAAGAGTATACTTGAAGTGTACGAATATTGGTTTTTGCCAAAAACGTAGCGGACGTAGCTTCCGAGTGGGATTGTAAATTATTTTGCAAAATTCGGACAGCACCAAAAAGACGACTAACAACAACACTCAAACTAATAAATAAAATGTGCATAAATCAAAATAAATTCAGATTCGTAATATTCATTCATTAATTTATTTGATTACCGACGTGAGAAACAGTGTTAGGAAGATATATCTATTTAAAATACATTTACTTACATGGTTGCTTAAGGTCAAACTGTTCTCCCAATTAAAGACAATTACCCTATGCATAAATAATAACAATACTTACAAATTAGCTGTTGAATAAATTATAAAGACGTTCGTGAGAGCAGAGTCTGAGGTTAGGTAGGTAGTCGGGATAAGTCCTAGAGAACTGAGGCTCATGACATGATGAAGGCTCAACGTTACCCCCCTAGAAACCCCATTTCCGGGCTGAGTCTGCGCAGAAACGGGAGGGATCGTGTCCGTTGTGACACTTGGCTGGCAATGCATGTAGAGCTTATATTGTGGAGCAAGAGTGCAATAAAACTAAGTTTTTGTTTAACCTAGGTATTGATAAGGATCGAGTTTCCGAAGAAAAAGTTGTTAGTTTACGTCTCGAGCTGCCTATTAAAGACATGTATTAGTAAGCTACATGCGGTATTAGCGGAAACTGCTAGGATGGGAGCTGAATTTCCCGAACTTTTTACGATATGTTTTTACAATAGCCATTCGGCCTTCATACTGACTGCAAAAAAAATCGTCAGTGTGAGGTTTTTAAACTCTACCATCACCCTTTCACACCTCTCCTACAATCCGCACTGAGCCCGCGCGTACAAGTATAGCTAATACCACCTCATAGTTGAGGTGACGCCGGTGTTCACTTACACTTACAGCAGTGGGACTAACGTCTGGTCAGGTTCAATTCGGTAACAAAGAGTTAACAGTTATTATAGTTTTGAAACTCGCAATCGTTTCTCTCTCTTTTATTCTGAGGTCTGTCAGGTTGCAGGTCCGTTCGTTCCTGATAATTTCACTTATAAATAACTAGCGGCCTCCCGCGACTTCCTCCGCGTGTACTTATGTAATATATGTAACACTATTACAAATATGTAATATAATATCTTTATGAATTGTAGCCTTATGTCCTATTCCGATGCATACGCTATTTACTGTGAAAGAGCAACACGGCACAAACTTCTATCCACACATACAAACTTCTGCATTTATAATATTAATAGGATATGTTAACGAAATTATTGTAGGTAAACGAAGTATAACGGTGGAGTACCTAAATTCCTTTCTCCCCCCTAATTGAACCTTATGATACAAAAAACGCACTGTATCAGACGCAGGCGCACGTGACGTCAGTAGAATTTCCCGAGCCGTTGGGTGTATTTTTATCACAACCAAGGTAGGCAATCTTGAACGAATCTGGTTACTTGGATTGGTTCTAATGAAACCGGAATTATAAGAAATGTCCGTCTATAAACTGCATTCTGATCTGGAATAGACGTCGATCTTTTATGTTCTCTAAGTTACATACAGTTGCTATGTTTTGTTAGTAAGAAGCCGTATCAAAATTATACGTTCTTACGGAGTGGTCAAACAGGTCTGCGTTGATAGGTTGACAAAAGCAATAGTGGTACTAATGACAGAATCGTATTTCGTTTGAAGCGTTACTTAAATCTTAAACAAGTGAACACATAGGTATCATCATGATGCTGACTGAAGTCACTGAACCTCCGACTTTAAAGTCTGAAGTATCTTGCTAGATAATAGCTGTTATAGTTGTTACCGTTTTTCAGTCTGTTAAACTCAACGTGTAAAATGTAAGTACTAATAATGTAAAATGACAATTATTTCGCTCGTGCTTGCGTGCATTAATCCATTATTTTGATCCTTTTGGGGACGTCAACAGAAAATGACGATGACGAATGATGTCGTCTAATTCCGAGGTCAAAACCCCTGCACCTAACGAGCGCGGATGTGGTAATAAAGTCATTGCACTGATTTGGAATATATATCAATAATCTTTTGACGCATTTGATGCACAATAATAGTTTTTTAACGATCTTCACAATTAATGTCCGCGCTATGTCAGTAAACACCATTTGGATGACTAATGACCTATTTATTAATTATTGAACAAATCATCATGTCATCTAACGGATAAATTGTATAATCGTTGCGTGTAGAGTCAGCATCAAAAGTTTCTGGACATTTAGGTCTCCACTTAACATAGTATCAAAGTTATAAAACTGACGTCGGTAAACTTTTCAAATATAATAATATGACACCATCATATTGAATACATTGCAAGTCCCAAAGTAAGTTTGTCCTTGTGCCCTATGTCTGATGGAAGTGATGGAGAAAATAATATCAAATCGGATTAAATGATTAAAAATCAACTATCAATCATTCTGCATCACAATCAAATCCTTTCCGCAACACTTGTATCGACGATTATAAGCGAATACTTACAAGTACGGTTAATAAGTTTTCCAAAAAGGGTGCAAGGCCAATTCAAAATTTGTTGGATTCGACTTCGATCATTTATATCTCTAACTTATTCATTAATTTTATCATCTACTTGGATTCAGTCCATGTGCTTTAATTGTACTTGCAACATGAATATAACGTTATATGTGATGCAAATTGTTAATTTATTGTAATAGAGCATTACGCTGTCATTATCAGAAAGCCAGTGGCCTTTATAAGTATTATCAAACTTATAAATAAATAAAATAAACATCCCTGGACATTATTCCACCCAAGTTAGCCCCAAGTGAGCAAATTGTAGTCCGTTATAATGGGATACTAGACAACGGATACATACTTAAATACATTTTCTTTCGTAAATACATACTTTATATACATAGGAAACACCCAGACCAATACAAACAGACATGTTCATAAACAAGAATTTAAGTATATCAACACTGACTAATATCAATTCAAGAGAAGTTCTAAGTTGCATAATTTGGATTTAAAAAAACAACTTCATTTGGTCAATTTTCAGTTGATTAAAAAACCGTGTATGTACGATCAGCAGCAAAAGATGGGTGCTGCTAAAAGAACATACATAATTCTGATGCTGACTATATTTCGTTGTTTGGATTGACATACAAACTTACCTCAATTGACTGCGAGATGGATGTTTTAAGATATTTATAGAATAAATAAAAAACGTGTGAGTGTAAAAAATCTTCTAAAAATAAATGGTTGTTGGCCCATTTAGTTTTATTACATAACGTAATTAAATATATTTATTTTGCTACTCACTTCGTGGATTCTAAACTTGAATAATAAATTATTTAAATTTAGTAACAGATTGACGTCGAATGTGAATTATGATTAAGACGTGATACCGTTTAGTTATAAATAACGCTGTTTTAAATTGCCTAAACATGGAAACAGCCAATGAATTACCAAGTATGTAGATGAGAAAAGTGGGGTGGTTGAGAATCACAGTATATTGAATCGCACTGTAGGATCCTTCAAAAAACATTTAAAGGAACATCTTTTACAGATCGCTTGAGTTGCAATGGAACATTATAATATTCATAGTGTATTTGTATGTATTATATTCTATCAGTAGGTAGTATAGTATGTATTTTATTGTTATAATTATTATGTATTCATATACAGGGTGGCCCAGCGACAGTGGTCCAAAAATTTTTTTTAGGTAGAGAGCATCATAACAAGTCATTTAAAAAAAACATTAGTTCCGCGAAAATCAATACTTTAGAAGTTATGATTTTTTCAAGTTTCTTTTGAAATTTCTCAAGTCCAATCACTTAGTTCACTCTTGTTTGGAAACTATCGCACTGAATCAGTTCAAATTTGGTATAGATGTACATTAGTAATGTAGAAACCATAATTATGTGCGAATTTTGAGTTTATTCTAAGACAATTTGTTTTTTTTAATTTTCGTCAATATTTTTTCACCATTTCAAAAACTAATACAATTTTCAAAAAATCACCGCTGCAATGTTTGTGCACTTGATGATTGGTTTATGATCTTAAAAACTGTCCATAAGTATGATAATAGTCTATGCAAAAACTTGAAGTGATGCAATTAATGGAACACTTTCAAAATTAACATCATGTACGGTATGTCGCTAAAACTCAGAATGGGTCATTTCTGCACTGACCCTATTTTTTTTAAAAAAAGTAGCCAAAATATTTTTTTTCGGATAGAGGGCATCATAGCAACTCATTTAAAAACAATATTAGATACTCGAAAACCAATAGTTTAGAAGTTATTATTTTTTAAATTTTGGGCCTAAGTGGTTGAGCTTCAGAGACATAGATCACTTTTGTTCGTAAACTATCCTACTAAGGAACTTCAAATATGGGATGACTTAATAATTAATCCTATATTTTAATTGGCTTCGCTTTATTTTATGTTGACTGGTAGATAATGCCTTAGCAGCATTAAGTCCGCCTTTTGTATTACTCATTGTATTGTAATGAATAAATTAGATAAATCCTTATTCACTCTCTTCTATTCTTACTCATTTTGAAGTTCGTCAGTCGGATAGTTTACAAACACAAGTGATTTATGTCTCTGAAGCTCAACCACTTAGGCCCAAAATTAAAAAAATAATAACTTCTAAACTATGGGTTTTCGAGTATCTAATGTTGTTTTTAAATGAGTTGCTATGATGCCCTCTATCCGAAAAAAAATATTTTGGCTACTTTTTTTTTAAATTAGGGTCAGTGCAGAAATGACCCATTCTGAGTTTTAGCGACATACCGTACATGATGTTAATTTTGAAAGTGTTCCATTAATTGCATCACTTCAAGTTTTTGCATAGACTATTATCATACTTATGGACAGTTTTTAAGATCATAAACCAAACATCAAGTGCGCAAACATTGTAGCGGTGATTTTTTGAAAATTGTATTAGTTTTTGAAATGGTGAAAAAATATTGACGAAAATTAAAAAAAAAACAAATTGTCTTAGAATAAACTCAAAACTCGCACATAATATGGTTTCTACATTACTAATGTACATCTATACCAAATTTGAACTGATTCAGTGCGATAGTTTCCAAACAAGAGTGAATTAAGTGATTGGACTTGAGAAATTTCAAAAGAAACTTGAAAAAATCATAACTTCTAAAGTATTGATTTTCGCGGAATTAATGTTTTTTTTAAATGACTTGTTATGATGCTCTCTACCTAAAAAAAATTTTTGGACCACTGTCGCTGGGCCACCCTGTATAATATATAAATTTATATACATTTTTTCTTACTTCTTTTTAGTATAATTGTCTTTATGGGTCACCCTTCTGGTGAATCCATAATTTTTTGATGTTTTAGCAATTTAGCTTTTGGTTTTGTACGCAGTCTTTGAGTCTCAATTAATCGCATATCCTGTCACCTTGGTCTGCTGGAAGAAATCTCTTTTTAGAGATAAGCTCACCTGTACTTTTACTGTCCTGAATATTGTCTATTGTAATTGTCTTTTTGTGTACAAACTAATAATTAATAAATAAATATATCTTATATTTATATTTTTTATTTTCAACTAGCGGCCGCCCGTGACTACCTCCGCATGGACTTAAGTTGAAAAACAAAAAGCCTAATATTACTTTATAAATTGTAGGTTATGTGCGATTGAGATGTATAAGCTAAATTATTGTCAAGTTTCATTAAAATCCATTCAGTAGTTTTGACGTGAAAGAGCAACACGGCACATCCACACATACAAACTTTCGCCCTTATAAATTACTAGCGGCCGCCCGCGACTTTTTTTACTTACTGGTTTTTTGTTTAATATTACCGACCTCTGTTATCACTACATAGTATAAAACAAAGTCGCTTTCTCTGTCCCTATATCCCTATGTATGCTTAAATCTTTAAAACTACGCAACGGATTTTGATGCAGTTTTTTTAAATAGCTAGAGTGATTAAAGAGGAAGGTTTATGTGTATAATAACATCCTATTGCCCCCGTGCGGAGCCGGGGCGGGTCGCTAGTAGAGAATAATCGAAAAATGTTCGAAGAAGTGTGGAGGCTGATTTTGATATCTGAAACTAAAGGAAACATTTGGGAAATAATATTAAATGATTACTGAAAGAAGACATTTCCCCTCGGAAGGCAAACTAGTAGTATGGCCCAGTTTCCACTACCCCTTCCCGGTTCCCTGGCCCGGTTTTTTGGTTTGTTGGAGCACATCTACGAGATCAATTTTTCAAGTAGGCGTGGAAGGCCAAATCCTGTATGTTGACAAGGTCTTCCTGTAAGCGTATTTGTATGTCGTTAATATAAACAATAAAAGGAGTTACTTACTAAACTTGATAAAATTAACATCATTGACGTCAAAATCATCATTTTTGCCAAAAGAGCCCACATTTACATTCTCGTAACTGGTGAACTATGAATTGATTATGAATCAAGGTTTGCATTAATTTATATCTGTTTTGGTTACTCGTAGAAATCTTCCGTGTTTTCTATTACCGATTCATTTCATTTACTTACCTATTTATTGCATAAGATTCGCCCTTTGAAAACCGAAACAACGAATATAGTACCACACTGACATCTTCTGTGCTAGAAATATTTTTGTTTCTTAAGCAAGCATTCGTCCGGAGCTCTGCTGCGCCTTAACGTACGTTATCCGTGCAAGAGTGGCTTTAAGGGATTGATTGAAACCAATATTCTTTGTCCAATATCGGGAGTAAGACCGTCAAAATGCCGTCAGCAGTGCACCAGTAAAGTAAAAAGTTGATAAACCTAAAAGTGTGTTTTTTCTTTTTCGATCCTGTATTGAATGTTAGAGACAAAACAGTTATTTTAGCAAATAAAACAGAAATCAAATTTTAAGTGATCTTAAGCATCGACGTAGTACCTATCACGAACAAGTTGCTTGAAGCAAGCAGGGTGTAAATATTTCTTAAAAGGCAAATAGCGATAAATAACAAACTTATAAAATTGACATTCTTAACGATAATGTCATGCATTGAATTACAAATAAAAATTAATAAACGTGTATCGATGATGATGAATGATATTATTTAAAAACAAAGAATTGAGAATTGAATAAATAATTATTCAAAATGCGTCAAAAAACAAACAAAACATAATTTAGAAGTTTATATTCACATTCCACTAGCGTGAGTGGAGTTCTTTTTGAAAAGTCCTTTTTGAAATGTTGTAGATAATAATACATTTTGTTATAATATCATTGGCTCCGACGCAACTACACGGAAGATCAATGGTGGCATTCCGGCTGAGATTACTTCACATCTCGGTGCTTCACGCCCACTTCAATCATCAATACGCTTCACTCTGAATTAGTATTTTCTCTCGTTTCATTTTGTATATGTTAATAATAAAAAATGTTATTTGGCTTAGTTCTTTTCTCATAACCGACGAGTCGCAAAGAAATTGAGTTCTAAAGACAACTCACCACGAGCGAAGTGTGTTTTGGCGCTAACCAAGACCATAATATAGCAGCTTCTCAGCTAGGCGTATGACAGCAGTGAACGTCACATGGTTGTTGATGATGATGATTGCATACGAATTGTGGCTACTTCTGATGTCACAAGTAGACTTTTTTATTAGTCACCTTTTTCAGTAATTCACACCATTAGGTGGAATAGCCGACTTTTAGTAGGTATCGCTAGTAGGCGTGACTGTTCAAACTCTACTAATTTGATTGTTGCAAAATCCAAACTATTGGCCTCTTACCAGCTGATGACAGGATAGTACGTACGTATACGTACAGGATAATATTAACCATATACGTATTTGTTGAGTAAACAGTATTTTACTTACGTTTCGGGAAGTGCGACTGCTTACATCGTTCATAGAGAAGCTTAAGCTAAAATTGAAGCTACAATGGCCGCGCAAGGTTGTTATTTATTTTCAATTTCACAGTGGTTCTTTTTTAAAGATTGGTTATGATTAAACAGTTAAACGAGTCACAAAAGCAGCACTTTGCTTATAAACTACGTTTCACACCTAGTCTGTTCGCATCACGTTTTTTTTTTCGTTGATTAACCGATTCACTGCGGTGGCCAATTCCTCTTACTTTCGACGGTGGCGTCAAGCAAAAACGACGTGACACTGTTTAGCGCCCAACGCCATACGATTAGATGACACGCATCTGCGTCTTCTGCCATGCGGAAAAGAAAACAGTATTTTTACTAGTTTTTACATGTTTCAAGCTTGAAAACCTTTAGTTTACATTCGAAATCTAACGTAAACGGACCGGCACATTGTTTAAAGTGATAAAAAGTAGGTAAACAAGTGTATTTCTGGAAATGGAAGGTAAGTGACTTTTTTAATGCAGTTGTGCTAAACCTTTTCAACTTATTTCGCATTTCCTAATGATTTTATTGAATATAAATATTAAATTAGGCCTAAATATTGTTTTAGTTTTCTTTGTACAACAAAATTCAACTATGCAAATGAAAAACTACCAAGTTTGATTAAGGAGATAATAAATAGTCACAATTGACTTGATACTGAAGTTAACTCTGTAGTTGAATCAAGGAGAATATGCTATAATGTAACTATATATTAATACCAGCTTTTTCCCGCGACTTCGTCCGCGTGGACCACTGTTTTTCCACAACGTGGAGTGTTGATAACCTAACAGCAGTAATAAGACGATTTCATATCAAATAACTAACATTTTAAAAAAGGTTGGTAACCTCTATTATTTCAAAAATATTACTAATGCCAGAAACGAAGGCTACGAGCTTAATGTACGTGAAAAATCAAGTTACTTTGGTTCTGGGTAAAAACTTCCTTAAGCTGAATTGAAAGAGTTATCATCGATTTTAAAATGACACACATCCGTGCCTAACGCCACACGCAAAAAAAAGTGATGGCACGGATACGTGTCATCCGCAGCGAATCGGTTAATCCTCATGGATACCTCGCTGCCCGGGGGGACGAAGAGGTTATGTCCGACTCTTAGTAGTGCCACGGTTGAGTCCACGGCACTCAACCGTGGCACTTTAGCGGCGAAGCTGGATCTGCGGGGCTAGCATGCACGCCGCGAGTAAATCCGAGAGAGCAAATAGCCAATCACAGGTCGCCCTGCAGCCATTTCTCCATTTTCTCTACTGTTGCTAACATGGCCGCTTAATGATAGATTTGAAATATTGTATGGAAAATACGGATTTCTCGACAAGCCCTAACATGGCACCACTGTTTTATCACGGATTTATCGATTTTTGACATTTCTGTTGGCTTAATTACTCGTCGATCGGAAGGGTGGACGAGAAGTGACGAGACGAGTGAAATTGTTTGCGAAACTATTAAAATACAACGCGAGCAGCTTTGTCAAAAAAAGAAAAGGGTTAAAATACACGCCAATGCTAAAACGATACGACATAACCTTTTAGAATTCGGAGTAAAAGGACATTATATTTTTGAAATTTGCTTACCTTCATTAGAGTGAATTAAAACGGGGCCGCAATACAACCCAACTCCCATTCGGTGTCACATCACATCACAATAATTAAAGATAACATTACAAATATTCGTTCAACAACAATAAAATGACAAGACCGGACTACTTTTATATGGAAAGTAATCTTCACAGATGGCGCCGCTAAGAGCAAATTAAAAGTTCTCCAATTACAGAAACTTTGACAGGCGTTGTCTAAACACCCTATTACGGTTGCTTTTATACCATTCATAATTAAAAAGTAATTTTCACATATCAATTTCTTCAATAAACACAAGTTTTATTAATGAGTGGCTATGTGAACAAAAAGCAACTGAGATAACAGTGTGCAACTTGATTGTGGCAAGTGGCGACAGATGGCGCACGCGTGCTTGCTTTTTACTTTAGAGTCGAAATACTCGGCCAATTTTCGTCTCAAACACACAATCAATCTAAAAACAAAATCTTTCTATTTTTTGGTTATGAGATAAGCAGTAACAAAATATTTTACTTACTCTTGATTGAGTCTTTGTGTGAATTAATTTTACAAGTGTTACCAGTAAAAAAATGGAGTTTCTAATTTTTTTTCTGTGATATGGCAGCACTGTCGAGAAGCAACGAAGTCAAGTCACGCCCTTCGATTCTCTCGAACGAAAGAGGGGGAGATGGCTATTTTGTCGATGTTCCGCATGCTAGGCCCGCTGGACTGCCACCGGTACTAAACCCCCTCGCCACGCCAAGGCGAGAACTCATGAGGGGGCTGTTTGCATCACCTTATCTCAACCATCTTTCTTTAGGTCACTTTTCTACTGCTGTTACGCCTGATGCCGGCAAAATGAAATCATCAGAAGTTGGAAAAGTTTACCCACTGACTCCTGAGTAGAGAGGCAGTAGAGAAAATAAAGAAATGGAAACAAGGCGACCTGTGATTGGCTATTACCTCTCTCGGATTCACTCGCGGCGTGCATGTTAGCCCCGCAGGAGGACACTCAGAAAATTGAATCATGTACCTGCTGTCCACCAAAATTGTTCAGGGCTGAATAGATTCTTTCAATATTGTAATATTCTGTTGTTATTCACATTATGGTACCTAAAGAACAGGAGGTTTTGCTTTTTTCAATCTGAAGTCAACGATTTCTAGGCAAATCTGGTAGATGTTTGACTCCGAAATTACACGTTAACGTCTTCCAGTTAATATAATGAAGTAAGTATATGTATATATAAACGTCTCGTCCATATAAAAAGATAGAGATGCAACGCAACTGTAATTATTCTATGACGTTTTTTTAACTTTCAAAACAACATTTTCTGGCGGCTACCTCAAGGTTTATGTAAAGGTGAAAAAAAGCGACCACTACAGGGAAATTCCCTTAAATGTTTCTGGTAAAACCATTTCACATTTATGCCTTCCACTCATGGGAATATTTTTTGTCTTATTACATTATTAAGCGGGTTTCTATATTTTTTTCATCGAGACTAGTAAATGAATCGGGAAAAGACTGCAATAACTTCAAATTATGAAAAATCTCATACTACACAGACGGACAGTGGCGTACATAACTATACAACTGAGGAACATGGCGCATATCATCAAATTAGAGCGACAACTTACGGTAGACACTTAGGGCCGGCGCCCACTATCGGCATCGGCACGCTTCAGGATTTTAAGGTGGCAAATAGCAATATACTTTAACATTATGGCAATAAAGTAGAAATTTCCGTGATGTGTTCTCGTAAAAACAAAATGCATTTGTTCTGTTTCTGTTTCGGCATTTTCTACTTTATTGCCATTATGTTAGAGTATATTACTATTTGCCACCATAAAAGCCTGAAGCGTGCCGATGCCGATAATGGGCGCCGGCCCTTATAATCCACTCTACCATATTTCTTCTTTTTATCCCACTATCTACTGATAAGTCAAAGTAAAATAAGTCAAACAAAATCCGTCGAATATTCAGCTGTCAATAAATCCCATATTAAGTTGGGGACGACTGATTTGGTGTAATGGTTGAGAAGAAAAAACTTTCGTGTGCAAGAACAAACACTACAGTAAGTTCGTCTTTAAACACTACAGTAGGCACCTACCCGTATTTTGCACGAAAATGTTTGCCAACAAGTTTATATTTAGAAATATGATTGTAATTGCAATTTTTTATTTACACTTGAGCCTTGACGGTAGTAATTCACAAACTTGTTTCGATTTACGTCACGGCGCGATGACCACTACTGGCTGGTCAAGTTTAGAGTTACACTTACTGCAAAGATAAGTGCACATTTTGGGCGCTTGTGCCCGCAATATAGGGTTCTAAATTTAAACCAAGGTTTCGGGGTCAATGGAAGCAGATATAACTTTTACACATACAGATATATTGTCCCGCGAAACCTTTGAAGGGTTTTTCCATGGATGTAAACAGTGGAATTTTTCTAAATTGCACGGCTTCTTTAGTGTTACAATTTTTATCAATTTGTGTGGCATTAGAATTAAAATAGGCTGTACGTATCTAAATACAATTACCTATATTTCTAGACGAGTTATAAAAAACGTTTGAACTGTTTGTATCTACATTTCTTTCATTTTAATCGAAGTTTGCAGATGGCTACTTATTTAGGTGCTAACCTCTCTGAGTGTTGCTTAACTTCTGACCGATTTATGAAATTCGCTTACTCAAGTTCTTTCTGATTCAACCCTCTTTTTAATTAATTAGAAGCTATGAATAACATTAATCTTTGACCTCAACGTATATTTAATGATCAGTACTTGTAAAAGTTTACATGAAATAAATTAGTTTAAATTAGAAGCAATTCAACTCGAACAAGCATTATGTAAATTGTTATTAGTGAACTTTATATGAAAGAGAGTCAGTAATGCCTACACAGTACATATGTATTACGAATAATGCATTGTTGAAAAATATTACCTGTAATTACAAAAAAAAAAATGCGTTTCAAATAAAAAAATGCATATTACATAGAAATAATCACGGCGAGTTAAAATAAAAAGTATATTTTAGTTCAGTCGGTGTAAGTAATAGACCAAGCCTGTCATCATTGTAATAATTTAAAACAGCCCC
The DNA here is from genome assembly GCA_950022985.1 of Udea ferrugalis. Taxonomy (NCBI): domain Eukaryota; kingdom Metazoa; phylum Arthropoda; class Insecta; order Lepidoptera; family Crambidae; genus Udea; species Udea ferrugalis. Next base: position 7,279,967 of record OX465521.1, read on the forward strand.
ACATTTAAAACAGTTCTTTATTACTTATACTTGACTTGTAAAGTCCCGGTCGTTGAATATTTTATATGAGTCATTTTGAGTCGTTATGAGTTACTTGCAAAGGTAAGTAACTATTGAAGCAAAAACATGTAAAGAAATAGTTATTGTTTTTTTTATCATAAAATAATTACATTTGCACTAATTTAAGACGAAATGTTGTTGACATTTTAATGAAACTTTCACCTTCTTTCGTCTACTGTTTCACATAAAACTCATAAATAAGTGAAAAAGTACTTTATTATCCTCCATACTTCTAGTGCCAGCTCTGAACACATAGACCTTCACTACAAAAGATTCCTAACATGGTTTTGTAACGTGAATTACAATAATTTTATGAAGTAAAGACATTGCAACAACGGAGTACAAAGCGGGTTCCATTAACATTGTCCGACCACGTGTTATGAAATGTCTAAAATGAAGGAGGCTCACTTGTGTCCAGATTGTTATCGGTTAATTATATTTGTTATTGCGAGGTAAATAAATACTATCCCCCGCAGGCTATCCACGCACGTGCGTTGGTTTAGAAACATTGGGTCAAAATGTTAATAGGACTTATTGAAAGTTGGGTAAGACAGATAATGTAGCTAAACGTACACAGAGACGGCTTTAGATAAGTGTGATTTCTCGTAATGGCTTTTTGAGAAATACCTTAGGTACCTATCTACTGTGAATGTATAAGGTACTAGCGGCCGCTCGCGACTTCGTCCGCGTGGGACTCCTTTTAGTAACAGTGTGATGTTAAGTATTCAGTCTATAGCGTTAATCAGTAAATTGACTACCTATTCATATTTTTTTCAAATTCGAACTGCTTGACAAACAAACAACTTCGTCAGCTTTATATTATTAACTAGCAACCCGCCCCGGCTTCGCACGGGTGCAATAGGATGTTGTGTTATGTTATAAATACAAACCTTCCTATTAAAAAAAACCGCATAAAAATCGTCATAGATTTAAAGATTTAAGCGACCATAGGGACAGAGGAAGCGACTTTGTTTTACTTATGTAGTGATAATTATGATTAGTTTAAGTAGGTATAAGATTTATGTAAGCTAGCCTACTTAATTAAAAACTTTTTATCAAAAATGTGTACGATGTTATTCATTAAAACACCTACAAAAATACAAGTGGGGATACTTATATGGGTTGGTTATCATCAATTTAATTTGTTATTTAGGATGACTTGAAGGATCTCCGAAAAACGACAACAAAGAAAATATTCATAATTTTAAGACACCATTGTAAGTTTTTTTCTTCAGTTAGTATAATCACTTATTGTTAATCATTGTTTGAAATTGTTCATTTAATGGTTAATGTTATAATGATATTCCTTATGATATAAAAATAATATACCTATTCAACATTATCATAACAATATATATGGTTTTTGCATTCAGTGATTGTCTATTGAATCGCTGTGAAATAATTTTTTTGTCACCAATCTGAAGAAAAAAATATGCTAAGTACCTATTCGTTAGTAAACGCATCGTTTTTGTGAAATTACCTAAACTAATTTGGCTCTTCAAGAAGAGGATATTTCATATAAGAACCAGCTCCTTTCATGTGGCTGTCACTATCTTTAACTTTTCAGACAACGAAAGGAGCTACTTAACAAAAACAGTATCTATATAGATCAATATTTGCAAGCAATTTCGTTTGAACTGGTTTTAAAGACAGGTAGGTACCTGATTTATTACTACTGAGAAATAGGGTCCCTCTTGAACAAGATTATTACAATTTCTTAGTTCAAAGTTTCAGAAATCTAGTATCGCAATACCTATCTTTAATCTAAAGGTAGTTCATTAATGTTTCACTTATTGGGAAAGTGCGGCCGCTTCCGCGTTCTGCGACGATGCGATATCGCCCCACGTGCCGGCCAAAATGTCAGGTTCATGCACCATTGTCATCATTGTGGGGTTTACCCTTAATACACAATTACACATATATCTCCACCTGACAACTCGGAAATCACACAAAACCGAAATTCCGTATTTTTTACCTGTTAAAAAAAAACATCCGGTAGAGTTTTCAGGGAGGGATTGACCCAGCGTTTTTCACATACCTGACATAGCTTACCCTTACACACCTGCCGAACCTTTTTGGTGTATCGGTCTAGGCCGGTAATAGACTTGATGAGCATCATTAGCCTACGAGTTAGCTTAGCTCAGCTTACGGGCATTAGCCCGTCGGGAAAGCCCTTTCACGATGTGTGCTTGCTACGAGTTCGAGTATTTACTTTTTCAGTGGTGCCGCAGAAGCTGAAGACTAGAGAAAGTAGGTTTAACGAAAATAATTTCGGAGTGTTAATTCTATACTGTTTTCACACCGTAGTTCACTTGATGATGTTGGTGAGTGTGTGAAGTAATAAAAAAAAATCATCATTAGTAGCTCTTTAAGAGCACACTTCCAAAGTTGCCTAAGAAAAACACTGTTGGTTTGCATAGTTACAAGTTATAAACATGTTATAGGTTCAACGTACTGTGAATACCTGCCAATGCAGTATGATGAAGGCAATTGTAGAATGCTGCAAATTCTATATTTCGCAAATATCTTGTTCCGTCCTCGTGCAAGCGAACATGTCATTAGGCATATTTTAGTCCCGGCACTTGTAAAAGGTAAATCTAATTTTAAAACTGGAAAGACTATTGCGAAATTGTAAGCCCTTTGCATGTTGCATGACAGAATGTTATTTGAAGAAGAAAATTAACTAAAATGAAAAAATGATATTTTATGTAGAGAGATTAGTTTTTTTAAATTGATTACAAAGTTGATATGCTGCAAAAACAACTTTTCGTGTTCAAATTGAACACGATCACAGGCACACATGATCAATGTTATTATAATAAAATGACGTAGATACCTAGGTTACTTGTGCTAAAAAGTGGCAGCCGAAATCAGGACTTTCGACCACCTGAGCAAAGCATTGACAGTTTGAGACAACACTGCGCAACATGTATCTGTCTCGTTTACGCTCTAGTAAATAATCATGTACACACGGTCAAATCATAGATAAGGCGCCAGAAGTCTATTTTTGACTTCGCGTCAGTACCAGGGGTAAATTTTTGACTTCGCGTCAGTAATGACTTAACGTACTTATCTCTTCGTCGTGCGTCGTGGCCCAGTGGTTAAACACTCTGGCTCGGAACCCGATGGTCCCGAGATCGAATCCGGCCGGAACACACCTACTTTGTGTTCATTGTAAAACTCTCCGGTGATGGAGAACACCGGTATAAAACCCAAGCAACCCGGATAATGGCGGTAGGCTCGCCCCTTACCACGTTGGGTTCAAATTCCCTCGGCGAAATGTGGGCTTCTGAATGTTCCGTTCACCATGACGGCAACAATCAGTGTGCCTCTAACTAACCCTTTAGGGATATGGTCGTGAGGGTATGTTATGTTATGTTATGTACTTATCTCTTTTAAATCATTGCTCGTTCACAGGACCACCTGTCATCACTGACACTTCGTCTTTTGTCGCAAAAGTAAGTATCTATACCGAACCACGTGGTTATAAACGGATGTTGTTCTTTGGTTTTGGAATTTTTATTTGTCTGTATTAGGCACTTTATCAATTTACTCATTAGCACTTCTAATACTCTAACAAAAAGTTCAATATTTAGTTAGAGGTTTCAATGACAACGCTGATGGTTTTAAGTCATAAATTCATTGTTAATAGTGCTCTAGAGTAAATGTAGAGTTGTGAGTTGGTCAAGTGAATTTATTTGAAAAAAAATGGATCAGAAATGCAAAACATTTCAAAAAATGCTTACAGATTTCCACTTATGGTTATAAGAAAGTCCTTCTGTTTTGGCCTAACAGAGGACATCAAATGATGACCTATCAGTAAGCATTGCACCACGTGGTTTTCAACGGAGTTGTAAGTTAAGATTAGCTAGGTTGCCTGCCACCTGAGTCTTTGTTTTCTATATAAATATTTCGATGCAATAAAGTATATCTTATCTTATCTTTTTGTGTAACAAATTTTCAAACTTCTACCCTTGGGTAATCAGGACGATATATCCACACAGAGTGCAACTAAGGGGCACCAAATGTTCATAAAAATTTCGTAAAAACGCCGTTTCACTTTTGCTTCATTCACATCCATTGAAAAGAACTTCAAGAGCTATCCTCTGACGGATAACGCATGAAGTGAAGATGTTAGAATGAGTGAAGAACGATGAGCTCATGCCTGTGGAGACCAGCTATGCTACTCTGGCTAACACCAAATCTCATCTCAATCGTGATCAGGAAAACAACGACAACTTTAATCGTCTTTTGGCGTCACCTTGAATTGGTCTTCTCCTTGATTTGTATAGCGAACACACACATGTTCGTGTTTAATGTGTTTCAGGTTATCCACAGGCTACGGTAACCGTTAAACCTGCGGTTATCAATGTCCGAATGTTTGTTTGTCACAGTCATTGTATAAAGAAATGCAACATTCGCAGTGTAGGTCGACCAAAAGTTCATCAAATTGTTGACAAGAGACCAGAATGCTTAGCACGTTGCAGGTCTGGAACCATTTTAGCCCATATGTGTAAAAAGAGCCCTTCCCAACGCTGCTTTCCCGGTCTAGAAGACACTATTTAGAACTTTTGACGACTGAGTCATTCCAGCCCCGTTTTCCGAAATGAGATGCTTTTAGCCTATTACAATTTGTCTGTTAATGCGAAGTTTAAACATCCGGGTATATTACCGATAAAATAATTCAATAAGTGTTCGCTAGACACACTAACGAAGTCATCATTGAACGCAAAATGTTCTTCACGTATTTTTTACGATACATTAAGCAAGAAGTGTGAATAGTCGTTATTTATGACTTTGTTCAAAATCTGCATCAAAACACTCTTAAATTGAGTATTTTGTTCAATTACGCCTAAAGTACAAATAATTAAACATTAGATTAGTTCGTGATCAGATGTTTTGTTCAGGAAAGACTTTCTTAGTGTAAGCAGTAGAAATTCAAGTTTTTTTATAACTTTTATGGTAAACAAGAGGTTCGATGGCATCATTACTGAATTAGATATCAACACTAACAATAATAACTCGGTAGCAACAATAACGAAGTACTTACATGAGATAAAAATAGTTACTTATAGAAATTAACAAAAACCATTCACAACCTACATCAAAAACACGTTGTTTTTGTCTGTTAAGTTTACACATTTTTGTTATTTATAGGTAACTAGCTCACCCGGCGAACTTTGTTCCGCCTTAAGGGCAATAAAGAAAAAAAAAAACAAATAAATAAAAGTATCCTATGTCCTTCTCCTAGCTCTAAACTACCTCCATGCCAATTTTCAGCCAAATCGGTTCAGCCGTTCTGGAGTTGTAAGTGGAGTAACTAACACGACTTTCTTTTATATACAGTGTGTTTGGGAACCGGTGTCCGACCCGTTAAGGTGAAGTAATATGATCTATTTTATGAATAAATCCACCATAATTAAGCACTTTGCCCCAGTTGTTTTAAAATGGCCGCCGTTTTAATTTTTTTTTCTCGGGAGTACGGGTGGGTTATTTTAGTTTGCAATATCTGCCGATTTAGAGGTCCTACAGTCACAAAAGTGGTATCGTTGGACAGCTACAAAAGTAGGCAATAAGCTGACAAAAAAGCATTTTTTCATAACTCCCTTAAAATACCTCAAAAAATTGTTTGAACTTGAAAATTGTGATAGAATTTGTTAGTTTTTTTTACTTTTTTTTTTTTTCAGAAAAACTAAACTGTCAACATACATTTATTTTTAACTTTTTGGATACCCAAAGACATCACCTAAACACTGAAGCAAAAATCAAAGTTCCAAGTAAAATAGTTTAGAAGTTGTGACAAATTGAATATCACCCTGTCATCAGAGACCCTTTGAAACGCAGGTAAAATTTACCTGAAATAAATAAAAAAAAAAAATTTAAAAAAATTAATTAAAAGTGCTTAAATATGGTGGATTTATTCATAAAATAGATCATATTACTTCACCTTAACGGGTCGGACACCGGTTCCCAAACACACTGTATATAGATATATTGAAAATAATTGTTATTTTTTAAAGAAATGGAAACAAGATGACGCGTCTTCTTGTACGTTAGCATACGTCAATGACCGGTCTGAGTGTGGAGTAAGGGTGAGGCCCCATTAGTGTGTTGTGTGTAGAATTGTCAATCAAATGTCTACAACAACACAGTAAGTAGCTTATTTTATTAATTGACAACCTTGATTCTGCAGCAGCTGCACCCCAGCCTTCGTTGCCATTGCGAGCTCGGTAGCTGGACTACCAACTGGTAGTCCAGCTACCGAGCTCCACTAATTGCGAGTTGGTAGTCCAGCTCACAATTAGTGCACTGTTGCTAGTATCCATATACACATATCCTCTTTCTCCTTACCTGTGGGATGTCTCAGAAGAAGGAGATCAAGTAAATGGTCTCGGCTCTCTTTCTTTCTTGGTTGTCTCTGGCCACGATGCTGCGGTGCAAGTGAAGGGGGCCTGTGATCTCTGCAACTGTTCCCCATTATGCACCGCTGCTCACTCCAGTAAAGAGTTCTTTCATATCGTGCAGCCTTTAGGCCGCGACGTCATTAGTCTGCGTCCACGCCTCGTTCATGCCTCGTCTCAGTCATCAGTAGTTAATGTCTGAAAAGACCTAACACCATTTTGCAAATCTCGATTCCAAGTGTTAAACGCTATGCATCTTTGGTTTTTAATAACAGATGAAACAATATCTACATACTCCTCTCCCCCGCTTGCGCCTTTCTACATGGCTGGACGGCGTCCGACACTACGTTTGCCAAGCCGTGGTTCTATTACCATTCCATATCTCCATCATTCTAGAACCTTTCAACTCCACCTGATCATAGGTTCTTCGACAGATGTATCATCTACCAGCCCAACTCTTAGAGTTCATTTTCCAAATAGTTATTCGACAAAAATTGTGTTACAAATAACATTATTCTCTTTTGTTTTTAACAGCGTCCGACTATTTTTAGGTGTAGTAAGACTTCCATCTTTGACGTATTCTGAAGAGTCTGACGTAGGCTAATAATTGGGCAGGATGTCGCCGTCCTGCCACCCTACTTGTTTGTGTGTGAAGTTCATATTATAAAAATGACCTTCTAACCATTTTATGGAACCGCTAAAAATCTTATCTAAGCATCTTATTACTTTTTTAAAAAACTTAGTGATCAAGCTGGTTTTTTAATGGAGCTACTAGTTTTTTTGGATCAGAGGGTAGTTGATTACTTTACAATTACGTGTAAGGAGGGGAAAATTGCAGTACAAAAGAGGATAATACACGAAAGAATTAAGTACACTGATAACATCCAGGTGATGCTCAACATCCTTTGTAAAAGCCTTACTTTTTGGTTGTTTCTTAACTGAGCTTATTAAAGTATCATCTCATCATCGTCGTTCGATATCAGTCTATTGCGGGACGTAGGCCTTCGTTCAAGCGCGTCATCGCGCCTTTCCTCGGTATTATGCATCCACCCCTGTCAGAACAGTAAATTCAGTTCGTTAAAGTATTATTATAATCAGCCTGCGCTATCCCACTGGTGGGCAAAGGCCTCCCTACCCTTCCACTGACTGCGGTCTGGAGTCATGCTGAACCCGCTCTCCAAATTAAATTAAAATGGTTAAAGTATGCGAGTTATAAAACCATTTAACTATCAACAGCTCTCAGTTATTTAATAAGTACTTACTTCCATTTGTCTGATCGACGCAAATAATAATTGGGTTTAGAGTAAAGAATTTGTGTATTTGCATCGACAAGGTCCACCGCGAAGGGTTTAAAGGATCTTTGTCATGTAGAAGGTAAATATTTGTAAACATGTGCAGTAATTTAGAGGTCAAAGACACAATCAGTACGCTATATGTACCTGCTAACATAAATAATTAAGCATTAACTATGTGATTTACATAAACACACGGTGTTAAGGTCTATTGAATTAGTCAACGTCTACAATTAGTCAAAGTTTTTAAAGGCGTATTTAAATTATCTATCACATTACTTATGGGTCGCCTAACTAAACGAATTAATTTTTAATTTGACAACTAGGTTAAAACATTTCTGTAATTTTCTGCACGAGTTAGTAAATGCGTATGCCCACTGTAGGTAAATCAGCAGAGAGCAGAAAAAAAGACAGAGTTACCGCGACAGAAAGGTGTTCGGACAGTTCCCAAAATGACTGATGTGTTTAAAAGTATGGCCACTTTCAGCCATAATGCACGGTACACACAGCATCTTTCCAACGCCCATTCTAAACACGCGGGTCGACAGCGTGTTACACAGGTATGTATGTTGGTAGGAACCAAGATCCAGCTTTAGACGCATAGACATTTTACGATCCACCAAAAGTTAAAAAAACGCCGGGTGCATAGGATGATAGGCTCATAGATGCACGTAGGCGTAAATACTGAACATTAATTGCAACATACGAGTAGATGCAGCAATAATATTCAATTCGTAGAAAGGTCAGTCTTTGAAAGGTCTAACAAAGTTTCAAAATTATCTTATCGTGTGTCTATCAAAAAATGACGTTTTGATTAACTGATCTCTATAGACTGAAATTGATCCTATCTATTAGCTGCATAAATATTAATAACCCACGACTAACAATATCTAGTAAGTGGTGGTCTCTTGTAGTAATTGACTGTATTATATTATTTTGTAACTAGGTATTCAATCAAGTTTAACATATGATACATTTAACTCTATTCATTATTAACTAGCAGCCGCCCGCGACTTCGTCCGCGTGGACTAACGTTATCGTAATTTTAGTAAGGATGCCTATATTTTTTGAAAATGAAATATAGCCTATGTCACTCAGGAATGATGTAGCTTTCCAACAGTGAAAGAATTTTTCAAATCTGCCAAGTAGTTTCGGAGCCTATTCAATTCATACAAACAAACAAACAAACAAAAAATCAAACCTTTCCTCTTTATAATATTTGTATAGATTAGCAGCTTACATCGACAATGCCTCTCTACTAGTCAGTCTACCTCCTAGACTCTAAGGTCCAGAACTATACCATATAAAATTTAGTCAATGAGAGTCCAGCTAGTCTCGCTATCGCCTCCTTGGTCTGCCGTGGAAACCGATTGGGACCCCATGACGCAAAGCGGCCTTGCGTCATAGAATCCCCAATCGTTCGAAATTTGAGCCCATAGTCGCCAGCCGAGTTCCACATTATTCAGTATTCAATAATTGTTGTAATTATGAAATAGTCTTACATCGCGGCAGACAGTTCCGTCCCCCTGTTTGCTTTAGAAGCACAAGTTATAGTTTAGTAAGACGGTATTATATTTATTCAAATATTTGGCAAGCACTATTTGCCGGTGCAAAGGCCGTGTGACCGCACTCGACACTCGGCAGCCCACTGATAGGTCCATGTTTGTTCCGCGGAATGTCAAGTTGGAGCCAAAGTCATGGCTAAACAACTAAACATCCAAGATTTATTTTTCCGGTATGTCCTAATCATGACTTACAATAGAACAAAGCTTGTCAATTTGCAATGATTGATGAAATAATCATTAGGTATTAGTACTAATGAGGTAAATATTATTTGTTGTGCGTTTTTTGAGTTAAGCGATTGATAAATTGAATCTCCGTATACTTTACATGGAATTCAATTTATCTATCTGGTATGGTAATATCCTACTAATATTATAAAGGCGAAAGTTTGTATGTCTGGATGTGCTGTGTTGCTCTTTCACGTAAAAACTGCTGAATTTATTTTAATGAAACTTTACAATAATGTTGCTTATACATCTGCATAACACATAGGCTACAATTTATATAGATATTGTGTAAATTGTTGAAAATATCAAGTAAAATATAAAAATTTAGGCGGCATCACGTGGTATGGCATGACAGAGACAGACGGCTGCTGTCTGAGTGCTTTCCGAATTAAGACAAAATCGAAAATAGCGCGTATTTAGAAAGATATTTCTTTTAGTTTTTCAACTTAAGTCCACGCGGACGAAGTCGCGGGCGGCCGCTAGTTGTTTATAAAAGCATATTGTTATGGGTGCGAAATAAGATTGTACATTGTTTACTGTTTTTTTTAGAAAATCTATTAGATTTTATAAATCTATAGGATACCGTCAACGTAAAAACTTAAAAATTAACTAGGTATCTACCTACTACGCCTTTTACCACAGCACGGGGTTATTAGAAAACTCATCCTTCTTTTTTTTCTTTATTTAATTTTTGGGAAAACTCGAGTAGTTGGGAATTAACATTAATAGTATTAGTGTTTGTAGCACGTGTTTATAATTTTAGTTGTATGTCTCTATACATCCTCATTCATAGTGTCAGGGTAGGGCAGAATGTTAAATGTTAATATATCACGATAAATAACAGACAAGTAGGAAACAGATGCGTATGATAAGTTTTAGGCATTAATATTAAAACAGTAATACAAATGCCGAGCCATTAAGTTGGAAGTATACAGGAATTGGAAATAGAAATTATGATTAAATGATTTACTAATAATATTGCTAAAATCTTGGGTAGAGCACAGCGTTATTTGATTGATCGAACTGTACTAAAAGGCTACGTGTTGAATTAATTTATTATTGATAGGCCAGAATAGTGTTTATATTATACCTAGACGCTGTATCAAAACGGAAAAAATCTCCTAATGTAATTTTAATATCAGATTAAGTTATCTAGACGGGTTTACGCATTAACAGAGTCCATAGTCTGTCGGTAACACGCATATTTTAGCTGATTTTATTTTTTGACCTTCACTGATTGATTTGGTGGACAACAATAATGTCTGTGCGTATTTCTCCGTTTGTCGTACAGGTGTATGGAGTGATGGCATGTGGACTGGTATCATCACGTTAACATAACTAGTTTGGAGAGAACCAGTCGTGTAGACCGCGAGGTGCTCACACGTGACCCATGTTAATGTACTTTTTAACAGTGTATTAAGTATTGATAAGAGAACGAAACAATAGGGGATCATCAATCAATAATATTAGTTTCAGTATGCAATACTTATTAACTAGGAGGACGGTGTTCAAATGACATCTAGGTTTCAATATGATCACAAGCCGATTGCGCGAAAGACGAGGCTCTGGTAAATCAGAGATAGTATGACAACGAGTAGAATCTGTATGTCTGTGATATATAGGGTGTTACAAAAATACCCCTAATAACTGACGGGGGTTATACAAACTCCTGAAAGGAGTCCCTTGTTCAGATTATGAGCTAAATACTGTGGACGGCACATCATTCTACCCATTTCCGGTCAATCCTCCTTGCTCTATTGCAAATAAATGACATTTTGCAAGAGCGAGAGAAAAAACGGAAATGGGGTAACCTGATGTGCCGTTGACTGTACATTGCTCTTAATTTGGTTTCCGAGTAAATTACCGTAAAATAAAAACATCGATCATAGAAACACCCAGCACTATTTGGGTTCATGGACCAAGTTATAAATCGATTAGTCGAAATAATATCGACATTTTGGTAAACATCTGATGTACGTTTTATTGAAACCGTTAAAGATATGAAAAAAGGGACAACTTTGTTTTTTCAGATTAATTCACTTTCTATGTCAATATTTGGACATTTTGTAAATCTTCGCTAGGCTGACAAGGAAAAAAATGAGCCTTATTAGGGTTTACATATTTTGTTCAAAAAAATACAATGATCCACAGAATACAAAAAATAGTTTCTTACGTCTCATTTTAGCAGTGTTTATGTTTACAATTCGTCACTGACTTTATCTATGGGCGCATCGCATTTTACACAACTTTAAAAGTAGAGCCAAAAGGCACTGAAAAGTCGCCATCGAAATAAAAGTAAATAAGACTAAGTTTTATTGCTTAATTACTTGCTTCATTGTTTGTTATTGGCTTAGTAAAAAAGTAAGATAGAGACTATTCGCCAAAAGGGTAAAAGAAACGCTGGCTCTACTGTAAAGTTGCATAAAATGAGATACGCCTATTGGTAACGTGAGTGATTTGAGAAGCGCCTCCGAGGTTAACGCAGCGCTTTTGAGTTCGTAAACTCCTTTGTTCCTAAAATAATGCTGAATTTCAACATTGTTAATTCAAGAGAAACACTTCCTTCCAAGAGGAAGCAAAGAGCTTGCGTTGTGTTGTTGTGCCATTACAACACAAGATGCAAGAGCTTGTGTTTTGTTTTTCAAATCTAAGTATTATCAGGTACCAACTTAGGGTCGGCGCCCACTATCGGCATCGGCACGCTTCAGGCTTTTACGGTGGCAAATAGTAATATTTTCTACTTTATTGCCCTTATGTTAGAGTAACATAAGGGCAATAAAGTAGAAAATGCCGAAACAGAACAAATGCATTTTGTTTTTACGAGAACACATCACGAAAATTTCTCCTTTATTGCCATAATGTTAAAGTATATTGCTATTTGCCACCTTAAAAGCCTGAAGCGTGCCGATGCCGATAGTGGGCGCCGGCCCTTACGAGACCGGAACTACAAGTACTTATCACATTCCACCCCTGTTGTTTTAAGAATAACTAAAGACGTAAATCCATACGATATTCACATTCATTGCACGATATACATTACTTATTTTGTGACCGCAGCAATTTGTGAAATTCTTATTTATTGGTTAATCACTTCCAACCATAAGTCATCCACATTTTAGAGTTGACAGAAGTAGTGGTCGTACCCAATGAGACGTTTATCTCCAACGTGTACCTTGTTCTTGTTTACTAAATTAAACCTTTTTGATGAGTTTTATCGTTTGCTATGTGGCTGCATTTTTTCTAAGCTAAATCCAGTTCTTTAGAGGAATTCTATATACTTTACGTAATATGTATTAAGAAATAAACGTACGACAAAGTTTTAAAATATTTGTAGTTTCTACGCCGTAGAAATATACATTTGTAAATAGCGTGTGTGTGTGTACTATGGCTCAGCTAAGTGCCTCTAACTACAGCTCAAGAGGCCTCATGTACCGGCCGTAGGCACCTTTATACATACATAGGATTATTAGTTAAGTTAAACTGTAAGGTTGAGTACTTACCTATTTTATTTAATGTTTTGCCCAATTAACAGTAAGTACCTAGATACTTACTATGACCATTTCAAAAATTATTAGAGATGTACAAAATCTGAAGGTACATTGATCATACATACTATTTTTTTCTTGTAATAAACCACAACTTCGAGAAATAGGTTCAAATATTTTATCGACCGGTCACCCCACTCTCCTAACTCAAGGAACTAGGCTCTCTCTACCAATGGCAGTTTTATAAATAACGCTTATTATTTGATGTTACTGGTACCTATTAGTTAAGAAAGTATATTATTTACAATATTATTCACAGCCTGTTTCATTTCATTCATTCAACACCATGTATCCACTTAGTACGCAATAAAGTTTGAAGTATATAAGTAATTAAAATAAACCGTTTTAATATGACCATTAGCAGTGGACAACATGTGGCTGCTGATGATGATGATGATGATGAATATGACCATTTGTGTCACGTGGGATTGTCGTCGGACAAATCCTCATGATCGCAAGACATTTTAAGAAATTGCAGCGGCGTTAGCATGACACATTCAAATCATTTTGCTTACTTTATATATCTAGGCGTTTGGAGTTCTTAAAAAAGACTTCATCCTACAGTACGGGGCATATAAAGTCTCATGTATTATTTGCTGCTGCATCGTAATAATTATCGAGTGCTACCTGCGTGCTGCGCAGTAAAACCCCTAAGCTAGTATTATTTACTAAACGACTATTTACATGAACTCAAATGAAAGCTTAATCGGTGTAGTAGCTTTGGTTACCTACTCGTAAATGATGACAGCAATAACAAAGATAGAAACTGAACTTTACAGGAGTTAAAGTGGTGCTATTTGAGTTTTTATAAATATTTTTTTTTTAATAAGAAGGATGATTTCTTGTCTTATCTTATAATTTTAGAGATTAAGACATTATTAAAAACGATTTTTAACTAATATCTCAAGAGGCTTACCCATTATTTATCTTATATTAAGAAGCAAAAGAATAAACGTTACCAACTCTACGAACTGAACTGCCTACCCCAGAAGTCAAACATAATTCATATGCTAAGTACAGCTAAGTATTATGTTGATATAGGTACCTAACATTCTTGGAAACAGATTTTTAACATTCGTGATATCGTAATCGAGACTCGTGACAATACTGAATTGAATTCAAAGGAATTTTTGAAGTGAAAAGGAGTAGGGTACATACATAAATATACAAAATATAGTAGATTACGGTACAGTCAACAAAACGAGTCATTATGACTAAACATATTCGTATCATGTTTTATTAAGTACCTACTTGCACTTACTAGCTTTTGTACACAGTCTTTTTTCAACCATTTTTGGTACTTGTGTTATTGCTTGCTCACGATCATTAAGTTGTCTAATTCATATATTATTTAACGAAGTAGGTAGATGAGAAAAACTAATATTAATAGGATTTTTTGATCATCAAGTCATGAAACGTTAAACTGCAAAGAAAAGACAATAGAGAATCTGTTGTTTGTCAGTCACCGGTGTGTTTAGTCAAGGTCTTTAAGAGACGAGAGTCGAGCAGCCTTACCAACTTGTCACTGTTATAAAAGTCCAGGCATTTCGACCATTAAGTGCATGACGCAAAGTCGTTGGCTGGATCCGGTGCCGACACCTTGACTGGACGAGTCCAGAAAGGAGATCTAGAAAATCTGTCGCTACTTGTTTGCTTCAACCTCGAGATATAATATCCAGGTTCTCACATCAAGCTTCAACACAGGCCAACAGTGATGGCCCTAGGCAGGCAAACGGCCAACCTTGACAGCCATTTTATCCATGGCTTTGATACCCTCACTAGCTCATGCTGCGGCGAGTACGGTAGTCAGGATCAAACGGGGCTACTACACGATATTCGAAGGAGTGACTTACTGTGTGCTGGCCGGCAAACTACCCTGGATCATTTCGGTGCTATTTGTCCTTCCCGTGGCCTCAGCAAGGTCCTCCTCCTCGCGTTTGCCTCTGTCCAATGCATAGTGGAAAGGATCCTGCACAGTTTCGAGGTTGATGCTTTGGTCACTTGATCGCGTTAGGCTTCATCCTCTTGGTCTTATCCCCCGAAAATTTGCCGATTTGGTCTTGGTTGGCTGAATACCAGGTTGTCGACATCCTTGGCTCAGGATTCTACTCATGCCTTACCTAGTAAGGAGGTTTGAATTGATTGCTGAATGTCTCAGTCCCCGTGGGTAGGTATAGGGCTGTTTTTCAGAAGTTCCGAGGCTCACATCTCTAGCTGTCTCATGGCTATTTGGTTTTTATGCACCAAATTGTTTATCTAGGCTAACTTTGTCGTCTATCTTAAAGATTAAGAAGAGAGAACTATTGCCTACAATTAGCGTTGATCGCGAATTCCAGGGTTCTGTGCGGCTACCTATCTCATTACAAAACTGTGCCTTAGACTGTACCTTTGCTACACAGTTAGTGCTACCTCTTTCGGAAATATTAGCACAAGCAGACGTCATCAGAGTTACAACTGCGATGTTTATTTATTTAAATCAAATCGCTTGAAGTGTTTGCTACCATAAGATGAGTAAATGTAAACTTCAAGATGGTTCAATGAAGTCAGTAAGTTTAAAACTCTTCTGGTTATATTGCGTCACTAAGCATTTTGTCTGCGTTGCTTGTAAAAAAAGGATGATTTGACATATTATCGAATCTAAAGAGTTCCTAGAACTTTTTCTGCTCATTGTTGAAGGCTGGGTGGCTTGCCTTGATATTCGCTTAACTACTCAATCAGTAGTAGATACGTACTATAAATGACTGCATAAGTTTTACTAGGTATAAGCCGGATTTCGTGAATGATTAGTGAACATTTTGTTTGCCACATCTAGATACCTTTGATTTTCAATGTAGTTGAAAGTAGGTTTTTACTTACATTTGTTAACGTTACAAGTGATCCACCTGTTAGTGCTTGCCTCTAAATCTAAACAAACCAATAAGTAAATGATGTCACTCGGATCTACAGGAAAAACGGTAAAAGTTAAATTGCTCTACAACGACTTTCCAGTGTTTTTAAGTAGGTAACCAATTTTACTACCCTCCGGTATCTCCTTGCTATAGCTTGTGTCAGGGTGAATCAGAGTGGTTTTGGGTAGATCATCGATTGAAACGGCCAATTCCATCAGCACTAGGTAGGTACTAAGGACCCACAATCAACTTCCCAGAAGTGTCAAATCGGGCTTAGCTGTGTTGCTGAACACTCGGAGTTTTCTTTATAAAGATAATGAGTATGAAAATACATTACACCCGCTAATAAAACAGAGTTAATAACTCAAATTACAGAGTAGGTAGGCCTACTACAAAAGTCAAAATCTCAAATCACAAAATCAGCAGAGGAGCATATTATTATAACTACGATTATAACCACGTTTTTTATTATTCAAGTAATCACTTAAATCGTAGTAAATATCGTCCAAGCTGAAATGACGCGCCCCTCCACTGCATCTACGCATATAAGCAAACACTGTTGTTTGCGCAGATGCCCTGAAGGGGCGCGTCATTTTAGCTTGGATAATCTCTAACCTCGCTTCATTAAATTCCTTTTCCCATCACAAAAGCCCTTTCGTCGTCCCTTTCAGTCCTATTGTCATTTTACTGGACAGTATGAGCTTGAGCGCGAGCTTAACGTTGATTGACGTTTGTGAATTCGTGAGTTTATGTCGTGAAGAGGCTGTTAAACAGGAGATTGAGTTAAGGCATCTTATTGAAATACCTCAAATATTATATATTTTCACACATTGACCAATTTTAAATTACCACATCGTCGTTTCTGTGGTTGAGGTCGCAGTAGAAACTTGACAGTAGAGTGTTATGTAGGTTGCAGTGTGTCCGTAGGTACATGCTAGCTGATCCTTAGGCTCTTTACACACAGAGCGATGTAAAAGTGATACAATCGCTAACTAACTCTCAACCTTTTAACCATCAGGTGCGACATTTTTAAGCGATACAGATTTGGCGGCATACAAATAGGTATTATGTCGTGTCAGAATCAGGTCATTGAATTTCTGACACTCACCGACTGCAACATGACGCTGGCTTGATATTTCATACTTTCTGCACTGAAACGATAGTAGCGCGTTGATCAACATGAGGTTGGCACCTACATGTTGTACAACATGTCGCGCGCCAAATGTTGCCTAGTGGAAACGCTGCTTTGGTGTTCGTTCTGTGTCGCAATGTACAAATGGCTTTATATCATTTGCCACGTGTACCCAAAGGACGCTTACAAATAAGTATGACCCTCCTGTTTTTCTTCATTAGGTAACTGACCTGTCGTAAAAACAACTTGGGTAGGTATCTAAGTTTCACTTTCGAGAATTTATTTAGGTATCTGTAAAGAACGTCAAAGATATCGACGTAAAGACGTCAACAGTAACGTAGGCAGGCGCAAAGAGCCCGTAGCTTAGTGCTCACAGCGCAGCGCCGATACCTAATAGATGTTCAGCTACGACGACGTATTTTTATTAAAATTAACCCCCGAATTCATAAACGTCAATCAACGCAAAGAACGCGCTCATCCTCATGCAATCCCGCAACATTCCAATAGAACTTAAAGATACAGCTGAGGGATGCTTAACGTTGATTTGCGTTTGTGAATTCAGGGGGAGGTGATGTATTTTCGGTTATAGCCTAATTCCTGGGGTACGTTCAGCAGTTGGCCCACGGTTGGTCCCGGCTGACGCCGCAAGGATGCCGTCTTGGCTGTAAAGATTGTCACTCTTCTTGCATACATTTCTGACAGTCTGCATTATGGCCACGTATTCGAGTAAGACGAAGAAGAAGGAGTTCCTACATCCTCTCAATTGCATTATTTGCAACTATATTTTTTTTTGTTAAGGTTGTGTGACCTGTGTAGCAGGGCCGTAAAGGCTGTTGTTTGTTTGACGTACCTACATAAAGTTCATTTGATATACAAAGGGTAAGTTGCACCATAGTAGAAGTTAAGGTTAAAGTTTTCGTCAAATTTGACAATTTGACGTCATTTTTGGGCCTAACTTTAACTGAAATTTTGATGTTTGTTATTGTTAAAGTCAGATGGTGCAACCCAACCTTAGTTTGTTTTTTGGTAAGCTGATGAATATTTGGTTTATTCCACATTCATCCGGCTGAACTTTAATAAATATTAAAATTTTCCTGTTTCATCCGAAGAGTAAATGGTATTCCGGTTTCATCCGAACGTGATTATTGCAAATGGTTGGAGGGTCAGCAGATAAAAGTAAATGATTCCGAATTGTGGGCATGCGAGTAATATCAGATCCGTTTGCGTGCAAGGGTCAAAAGTTCAGGAAGAGATTGTAACATAAATATGATGTTGGAGATGTTTCCTGATCGCGAGCGAAAAGTCAACTAAGTGTATTCTATGTAATATGTGACAAAATTATTAGAATAAAGAGTTCTATAACTAACTATTAAAATGGAAAATGTCTCGATGTAGAGTAAATAGAAACAATTTAACAACAAATCATTTTTTTGCTATATGTACCTTGTTTTTGTAAATCTATAGACAACTTTATGTCGGATGAAACAGGAATATGTTTTCGGCTGAATCTGGAATCTTTAATAATAACTCAGTTTTCGGATGAATCAGGAATATATTTTCGGATGAAACAGGAATTAAAATAATTCGGATGAACTTTTCGGCTGAATGTGGAATAAACCGAATATTGGTTTGACAAGGGAACCCGTCACTTGTCCGAATTTTACTAGTCCGAATTTCATTTGACTGAAAACTATTGACCAACATTTCATTTGCCAGATGTATTGTTTGACATATTTTTAACCCGTCGAAGTCTCTTTTGACATAAGTGTCGTTTTACCGAAGTACGTTAAACCGAATTTCACAATAAACTTTTTACTATTGCCCGAAGTCTTTGTTCAACTTTTTTTATTTACCAGATGACTTATTTGGCATATGATCACTTTGCCTAAATCTTATTTTCCCGAATATTACTAGACCACAACTACTGTACGATAACGTTCAACGTCTCGTTAATCTCGTCAATTTTCAGTAATTTCAACTTCAGGGCGAATCCGACTCAGTCAACCCCGACACCACGTGGTACTTGTTTTGCCCTACCCCAAGAGTGTTATTTAAAAGCGCGTAGGCATGGAGGGGCGAGGCGGCCCGCGGGCTGAGGAGCAGGTGGCTATGAGCGAGGCGCCGTGGCTGAGGCTGGCCGGCGAAGCCGGCCAACAAGCCGAAGCTTCGGTGCTGAGCGAAAGCCGTCTGCGACGATTAGCACGCGAGGAACCGCCGGAGCCCCGTAATGCCGGAGCCATGACAGAATTCTTGTGTTTTCCTTAAACTTGCATGCTGTTTGCCTGCGTACATGCTGTCAATTTCTTATTTTATTTTAAATCCAAAAATTCCTTGTCTGCTTAACCCGTAACTTTTTTATGATCGTTTGGTAAACTAAAAATATGGCAATCAAAACAGTGGTCTAATGATTGTTCTGTAAAACAATACATCGGACAAGTGTCATTTCGGCCAATCCTCACTACGGTAAAACGTTCTGTGGCCTAATAAAACGTCTGGCAAACGAAAAAAATCCAGCTGATAATTGGTCAACTGATACAGTGGCGAACGAGATTTCGGGAAAATGAAAAAATGCCGAACGAAAAAAATCTAAACGTTTTCGGGAAAATGAAATTCGGGAAAAGAAAATTCGGTCTTATGATAGGTAACCGTTTGACAACTATGAGTAGTACTTAAGTCCTTACTGTGATGACTGATGAGATCCAAAGATACTCAGACCGTAAACGTTCATCTGCTGCCGTCAACAGACAAGATACACAAAGGTCTTGTTTTTGTTTAATTGCCTTGTTTCACATAATTGCTTCGCTAGTTTCTAAAGAATATGTTTTCACGTGTAAGATGCGCGTGGGCGTTCAATATAACGAGTGATTTGAATTAACGATAGATAAAATGCAGTGAACCAAGGACGCAGCAACCTGACCAACGGGGAACATTTAAGAGTTACCCAACAGACCAATCAACTGCAATAGCATGGGTATTTTACTGAACACTTTGGCATGGAAAACTATTTGTTAAGTTGGATAGGCAGTGCATTATTAAATATATTTTAGCTAAAGTGCCAGAAGTTATGTAAATAGTGTAGTTTATGTCCTTGTTTAGTATTTTAGAGAGGTAAGGTAATATTTAACATACATAACCCGAACATTGGATTTTAAGCCCCTGTTCTGAAATGATGCTTTACCTTGATTCAAATTCCATCATAGATTTAAGCACGTGTAAAATTCTTTCAATATACTTTAGTGTAGATGCCTAATGGAGTGTTAATTTAGAGTACTAGATCTAATTTTCTTTTCGGCATACAATTTGGGACAATGCAGGGGTCGTTAGTCTATAAATTAGATATAAGAGCGGTAGGTTTAAATGAAAAATATATTTAAATTTATAAAATCCTTTATTAAAATAATAAATAATGATGCAAAAGAGTGAATACACACAATACTTGAGCAGATCTGCGCGCCGCGCCAAGCCCGCGGCTCTCCGCTTGACGACATCCAAAGCATCGATACACCAAACGAGATACAAACAATACTTAAAGTTACATTGGTGAGTAGACGCTCTGTGCATCGCGACAAGTCATGATTACGGACCATTCGATTTTATTACTTAAGTAAAAAATTGCTCCTTCATAGACAATATAAATTACAATAAACCTTTTAAAACAAAAGGTTCACACAGGATTTGTTCTCATTGTTCGATTGGTTGTAAAATATCTATCAACAAGTGTAGTAAGGCAGGATTGAATATACAAAGTATGAAATATACAAATATGTGAAATACAAAAATATAGGACTTGAGCATAGTGCAGTGAGAAAATTAAATTAAAATGCAGTTAGCGACCCAAGAGAAAAACATATTATAGAACATACTTGGTAACATGTCTCATTAAACTTAATAAATAGACCAGCAACTCCGTAACAAATTTTTATTTACAAATAAATCCGTTAACCTTCATGTAAGTATACCAAATATAAGATTTAATTAACAGCTACTTCTTTAATAATAAAATTATCTACATACGAAATGCTCCATCTCACATCTTATTGTGACAAACAAACAATTTCACTGAATACAAATTATTGTTACAAACATCATTACATTCACAAGAGAAACTAAACACTCGCCAAAATGACACCCGATTTTGAATCAAGACATTCATAACAACGCACAAAATTCATTCAAACCTTAAAACTCTTTGTACTTGAAATGACAAAGAATTAAAATTCTCCAAGCAATTTCATAGAATGACTTTTGTGCATAACTGTTTTAATAGTTTCCCATTTTGGTTCATACTTTATACATAATGTAATTAAGTCAAAACGTTAACAAATTGATTACTATATTTTATGTAAAACCAACAGAGTGCCTATAATCGTAAAGTGCGTTGGAAATGAGAACATCAATACGAACGATTTATTCGGATAAGGCACGCTCCTGGAATTCTCAGCTAACAGCTTATGGACCGCGCTATAAAATGCATTGTTGTACCGGATAGCTTAGTTCCTCTTTCAGTCCCACTGATCTAAGAGATTCATTTTGACAGCTGCCAGTGTCATTAGAAATTGTACTCCAATAGAAATACGATTCATGAGCTGTAGCTTGACATTTGAGCCTGACAGAACACTTGAACCCTTTTAGCATTGTATAAAGTTCAATTTCAATGACACTGGCAGCTGTCAAATGTATTTCTTAAACAAGTTGGACTATAGTGAGAACCGCGCCTTAGCGAGGAAAACTAACTTATGTCCTGATGGCCAACGGGCTGTGGCCATCTGAGCATTGTTATAGTTCAAAACGGCGTAATGTCACTATACGAGTATACCGTAGTCACTCTGAAAGAATAATACGTTCTAGGCTTAGGCGGTATCAGTAGTCGTTTCCAACCTACATGACCAGCGAATCAGCCCACTACTCTTTTATACTCTGGTACGTCAACTTGGTCTCTGGTCGTCTTGGACGTAATTATCTTGAGATAATATGTCGACATTAGCTAAATACATGTACGATTTGCAGTTTTGACATCCAAATTATTTAAATATAAGTATTTGGCGTTTGCAATAGCTGGACTGTTAGTCCGAGGCGCACTTCAGATCGGAGCAAGCAAGCGTCCACGCTTAGCACCAGGGACTGAATGTACCCAATCTAAGGAATTTCATCCTTTTTATGAATACCTGACCGGTACTGCGAATTATGGCGATGTATTACCACAAAGGTCTGATTAAGCTCAATAATTTCTAAATTTGTATTTATTGTATGAATTCGGGTACCTATCGCTTTTTATGCGTCATTCTTCATAACACGTTGCTTAAATTTTATGACACCGTGATTTCAAACATTCGATTGCATTTCATTACCATACCGCGTTGTTAAATACTACCGGTCAATGTCTTTCAATCCCTTGCACTCGCACTATAAGCTCACACATCAGTCGCAGGTCAGCGGCGGTCGTGCTGACGTGGAAGATTCGAGATGGTTCGAAGCAGCGGTCGGCGCTAGAAGCCGGGCCGCTTGCGCACGAAGGCGTCGGCCGCGGACGCCGCGTACGAACTCGCCATATGAGGGCTCGCTTCGTGCTTGTAGCCGTTCTTCGCCGCGCCGCTTTCGTCCATTACAGCCTGTAATTAAAGGCACGGGTCACTTCTTGAAACTTTACTGATATACACAGATTTGTAAAATAGAAGATGAAAGAAGGTTTTAATATTCAAAATGGTTTTGCTTTTGATTTCAGTCTCGCCTGGTGGTAATGACGAGGCCGGTGGTGGAACATGCTAAAACAGAAAACGCCTATTCGGTCTTGTCCTAAAAAGCCCAAGAGTGTATGTATTCCGACACTCAAACGCACGGAGAGCGTTCCACTGCCTGAAGGTGCGGCGGACCAGAAATGACGGAAGTTCGACCACATGGGGGTGGAATCCCTCCAGAGTGAAAGCGGTCCGGTGGTGGAAAGCATATAGGGTAGTATTTATTCTGAACCCATTCCGGCTTTGGGTTATTCAGCTCGTAACCTATGAATAGTAAATGGGTACTAAACGACACAATTTGAAAAAAAAAAAATGTCTTTGCAAGCACATAGAACAACTACAGTAAGAACCATCGGTATTTATCAATTCAGGCACCATATTTGAGCGCTTTTAATTTCCAAATCTTATGTTTTGTTATCTTGTCCGTATTTGTACCCGGACTTTGTTTTGAATATTTTTTATTGTCTTTATTCAATACATACCTCAATGCCTGATATCTAATTGGACTTCTTGAAATGTTAATACCGTGATTGTGATACTTTAATTGTTACACATTTTATTTAAAGACGATAAAATTCGATTGAATCAGCATTAACCATAAAAATGTACACAATCATAAACTAATTACTACTTTTATTATCGCTCTATTGTAGTCTTAAATTACCTGTTTCTTAGAATCACTTATTGTTTATCATTTACTATCAATAACAACGATTGACATTGCCGAGATCAATTAGAAATCTTTATTGTTCATTTTTGTAGCTATTAATCCTAACAGAATCCAATAAAATGTATTTTATGTTAAGAACTCGACTCATGTGGTTACTGAGTTCAAATCTTCACTTACTTCGTGTTATTCTGAATGGGAATCGAATCTTCGACACTCAACTATCAGCAGTCAATTGCGTATTCTTTCTAGATCATTGATTGAATAGGATGAAATTTATTTCGTTTCCAAATAGCAATACGTTATTTATCAATTTTCGTTCGTCAGATTTTTCTGACTCACTTTGTATACAAATGTTGCAAAAACGAGGAATGCTGCTAAGACTTCAGAATCTATTCATGAGGGTATCGGTATGCCGAAAAACTGCCTTTCCACGCCCCAACCACTTTGCACGGGCCAAAAGGTTAAATAGCAAATCGTAAACTTACCATACAGAGCCCGTTGGTGAGTTTGCTCTTCTTCTTGTTGCTATTGTACCGCGCCTTGTAGAAGTCGCTGAAGAGGAAGAGGAACAGGAAGCCGTGCATGGCGATCCAGTAGACGAACACGCGCGGGTACTGGCACGACGGCCGGAACAGCACTTGGAGCTGGTGGCTGAAGATCAGCACGAATTGCACCTGTGGACAGCAAGCGATATTCAGCTCTAATGCTCAGAACGTACGTCAGCGAATCTAAAAATATAAGGTAAAAAATACATCATATTGCGCGAATAGTTCTTCTTAGAATCTTCTTATGACAATACCTCACTTGGGACTCATGTATCCTATAGCCTGGCAAGGACAACATCATGTTTCTAATATGGTTCATGTGACAAACGAACCCACTTTTCAAATTAATCTCGTTACTAAATCAAGCGGAAATTCTGTGCACCTTGCGTAGCCTTGACCGTAAAGGAATATTATCTAAAGTAGATATGCAGATTGTACTTTCGATAAAAAAAAGTAATCGTAAACCATATCATTACTAGTTATTGCGCTGCCGCGCTGGTGGCAACTCTTCGGTCGAAGTCAAAATGAGTCGCTTAAAGTCCGAAGAAGATTGCGTATTAACGTCTCATGACGCCTGGGTTGAAGTCAAATTACTTAATTGTCAGGCGTCATTTAATTAATATTCGGATTAGAACTGACCACAACCAATTCCAAAGTCCGTTCAAAGCTCCAATAACAAGTCGAGTACTATACCACAGCCTGTTATTTATTACGTTTTTTATAACGTGTTAAATGAATATTTGGGACTACGTCAAACCTTGAAGGCGTCATAAAAGATCTTCTGCGGTCAAGTTTGCGAATTCGACTTGTAATAGGGGGCTTTAACGTACCTTAATGTGAATTAATTTGCCTTGACTTAGCTTTAATTATTAGGATAGCGAAACAACTTTTATCGCTGTGTTTTTAGTGTCACTAGCAAGGTTCACTCGAATCGATTGAAGTAAGAATAAAATCAGTGATCGCGTTTTGTCTTACAACGCCATGTAGAAAAAAGATACATAGAATAATTAACAGCCTCCCTTACGTCGCATATTACGCACATTGCTAAGAGGATCTTGTGTGTCGTATGATATTAAGCACTTTGTAGGATATTTATGTACATTATAACATCGGCAATGTTTTATGTCACGATTATTGATTTGGCACTTGAGAGGTGGTTACGTCACTCTTAAACAATATTTGTTTTTTATTCACTAACGCTGTTGACAAAACACGTATATTTTTCGGAATTACGCAACTTGACTTAAAACCTAAAAATAACTTTTAAGACGGTAGAACAGAGTATGAGAAAAGTCAAATTATTACATTTGGCTTTAAAAACCTTTAAAGCATGTTACGTTTGCGAGATGTGGTGTTTGTGCGTCAACCCTATGGTTTGTGTCTTGCTCTTGCCCTACCGCACATTGAAAAAATAGTTGATTGGCCGAAAAGGATGTAATAAAATCGATAACATAAAAAAACCCACTTTCAATATGTTTAATTACGTATTAGAGTAGCTTTAATCAATAAATAATTTAGAATACGTCATTACCCCAATAACTAGTTCTCGCTGGACATTCGACTGTATAGTGGGTCGTTAGTGTGTTTATGACGTAAATAAAAACCTACCTTCGCACTCTGTATATAAATTATTCAAAAACATTGGACATATTTAGCAAACTCGATGATGCGGACGTCACACAGAGCACAGGACAAGCTAAAGATCAGACAAAAAATCAGGGATGCATCTTGGCATAGTAAATAGGAACTGCTACACCTCCAGTTATAAAAAATATATCATTCAAACTGATGCATTATGTGTGTATATGTTTAAATGTATGAATGTCATACTTCATTTTTCATTTCTTAAAATCAACCCTTAACACGCTCAAATTTTAATAGACTAAAACTGTTCCAAACATACAGGGTTGAGGGCAACCTTTGTGACATTTTAAGCAACTTTTTATCACTTGGTAAGTGATAAAACAAAAAAGTTAAGTAAAAGTTTGCAAATGGGAACTTCAGTGCAGTCAGTAGTACCTATTCGAACCGCAATGAATACCAAATAATTATCACATTACTCACGTATTCGTCACATTACTATCTTCACCCTATCTACATAATATTATAGACTGTGGGGACAGTTTTTGAACACTGAATCATAAACGGTTAACATATCTACCGAATCATTAATGAGGGCTCAGATAACAACTTAATTATAAAACTTAAAACTGATTCAAGGTCATCCCGTTATTAATAGATGTTGAACATTGAATAGGATCTAGGCTTAATGATCCTCGTAAGCTTATAGACTACTTTTCATTTCTTAATGACGTCTGATCTTTTGCCGCTGATGGCTTTGACAGTTCACCGGTCTGTAGACTGAGTGCTGAAGACTCTCAACCGTAATATTCAGTAAAGGAGAGTATGGATCGGCGACTCAGAAGGGGGTCGCTGTAATGTAAAGCGAATAGCGAATCTTTTTAGCAAAGCCGATAATCATGAGTCAAACAGATTACAAAGGCGCAAATTAAATCAATGCTATCATTACTTGTTAAACATACTGAAAAGATATGAGAAATAGAATCCGCGTGTGGTCCACTCGAATATCCTATCCTACTAATAATATTAAGGCGAAAGTTTGTATGCGTTGAAATGCCGTGTTGCTCTTTCACGTATAAACTACTGAATAGATGAAATTTACATTAATATAGCTTATACAACTGAATAAATTGTTTAACCAAACTGTACTAAAAATTGCGATTGCTACTCTTTTGAATAAGTGTTAACGGTTCAAAGGCTTCATACATTCAAAGGAAATTATGTGATTCATTTAAGTCGTGAACACTGCAGACTATTACTTAGAAGTTGAATGTAAAATATGACATTAAACCTTAACCTGTAACGCTGGTTGCGCGCGTGTATGACTCGGGCGGTGCAGGCAAACTGGTAATGCTAAACTGTGACACAAGTCAATTAGGATCAAGATACGATTTGGTTCAAACCATGTGCTAAATTACAGTCACATTGTAGGCACTCAAGCACTGTTTACTTATTTATACCGGCTAATCAATCCAAATAGGTCAGTAGGAAGTCAGAAACTATGAGGGGTAGCGAAATCTGTTCTTAGGAAACTTGGCTTGGATTTTGGAATTACTAAAATTGGCATTCAAACTTTTGTTTTTAAATCTCTCATACATAACCGGGGAACCGAATCTGTCGATTTTGTGAAAAAAGTTCACCCTGTATGATGAGGTTATCTCGTAGCGTCGATAGTGAGAATCAAATTCTGTTAAGTAATATAATATGGAAAACTAGAAGAAAGGTCTCATTTCGAAAAAAAAAACATCTTTTCCTTGCATTCACGACGCCCAGTCAAAAAGTAGTTCTAAAAGATACTTCTTATTTGAAATTATTGACTCCAATATCGAAGCTGAACTCAGCGCTCTCAATCACAAGTAAAAAACATTACTGGCGCTAATAATTTTGATTTCCAATTGCAAGGTACAAGATCCCTTTCGAACAATTTAATTAGTTCGTTTTTTGAGTCTAAGGAAAAGAAAAGTTGGCATAATAATGATACTTCCCAGAATTTGATCCTCATAAGCGACACTACGAGATGAAATAATTATATTTTTTTTCAAGACCAACAGATTCGAATCCCAGTTATGTATGAGAGATTTAAAACAAGTTTGAATGCCAATATTATTGAATCTAAAATCGAAGCCACAGTTTCAAAAAAGAGATTTCGCTATCTGTCATAGTTTCTGACTTCCCCCTACTGACCCATTTGAATTGATCTCCCTGTATATTGCTGTGAGCAAGCTCGTTGCTCGACGGTAGTCAATTTATCTTTTGTCATATGTAATAACATACACTAACTAACAACCTTTGAATTGATTACTTCTTGTACTTCTGTTTGGTTGCTTGAGATTCTGCAGATATAAATAACTAGTTTATGTGATCTTTTATGAGCAAGCAAGCATTGATATTTTTTAAATACATTCCACAATGCAATTCCGTACTGAATACCTAACTAGCTTTAAGAAAAAACACGTTTAAATAGCTATTATTATTATTTGTTACTGTACAGGATGTAGTTTCAATGCCTGCAAAATTTAAGTAATATTTAGAATAGCGCCAACAAAACATTTCACGGCATGTTTTGAAAAAAATCCGGACTTCTTTTTGATAACTATCGAGTGTCAACGTTCATATTATTTTCTATTTCAACTTTAATGAGCCAAACTAATATTGGAATGAGCATTTGGCTCAAATCTGAACTGCTTTTGAAAATTTGGGATGTTTTGGAAACAGCAGTCCTTTTAATAAACATACGACAAAAACATAAAAAATGATACATACCATTTGGAAAGCGGTCAGGTACTTTTTCCACCAAATATACTTTTGGTATCTGGGTCCCATAGCCGACACCATGTAGTAGAAGTACATCACTATGTGGACGAAGGTGTTCAGCAACGCGAAGAATGTGCTGTGACCACCTGTAACAAGCCAAAACTTGATATAGGAACACAAATCAAACTTGACATAGGAACACAAATCATTTACTTCAAATGAATAAAATACACACATCTATTTGTAGCAAAATAGAAAGATTTATATTAATTAGCATAGTTGTCAGTCAGGTTCAGTGTTTTTGATTAATGATATCACTGACGTTAGAGCAAGGAGTCAGAGGAAAACGAGCGGTAAGTGAGAATTGAATCTGTTTTAACGAAAAATTGTGCAGTTTTAAATAAATTGTATGAGTTGCAAAAAGGAACTGACATAAAATGTAAAACATAAAAATAAAATAGTAAAATTGCAAAATTATTGACCTATTATTTTACATGCAAGTAGGAGGCAAATCTTTTAGCTAATTTGGCATTTTGCTTGTATGGCATTATTTATTTGAGATATGGAGAAATAAACTGTATGCAGAAGTATTATCTCGCTTTAATAAATGTATTTTTCCGCAAGGTACTATCCCTATATTTGTAACTCCAAGGACTATAGTTCGAATAATATAAAGTAATAAAAAACTTTAAACTTTCTTAGTATTATATTATTAAATGATATTATATTAATATCATTTCCTTGAAAACGTGTCATATCTTGGAATTACCTTTCCTGCAGCTGATCGTAATTCCGACTACAGTTGGGTCCGCAGACGGTACCCCTGTACAAGGGATATACCATTTTAGTGGACAAACTGTGCTATTACAAATTTAAGAAACCTACGTAAGTCAACCTTACCAATTGATTTATTATAGATTTATGAGCAAGGTATTATTTTTATGCTGCTATATCAGGTTATATGTGAAGAATTTTATACCTTCCTAAATAAATATTTGCTTGTTTGATGTTCATTCATTATATTTGCTAATGTCTAACAGACTTTTAGACTAATCATGTTTTGTACATACATATGTATGCGATTCTTAAAACTTGTTCCTTGGGGTCAGGTCCAAACGGATATTGTACACCTACTTTATACAAGGTTTATGATTAGTCAAAATCATTGATTATTCATAACACATATCAAAAACAATGATAGATAGGAGTTCTGTCTTCTACCGATATGTTATTATTTAAGGCTGCTGATGCTGATAATGATGATTTAAGGCACAAAAAGTATAGTACAAATTGAAACACATGCAGTGGTTTCGCGTCATCATAATCAGCAATTAATCTTTCCTACCGTAATATCAGTAATGTTTACAACCTAGATAAGTTATTCCTCATCAACGGAACAATTTAAAAGCACTAATTTTAGTTTCCATTCACATAAGTTTTATGTCACAAGCTGGCGAGTACTTTCGTAACTTTATATTATGACTAACTTTGTATGAGAAAATAAATATGATTGATTGGAATATTGGAAAGCCCCCATTCGAAATCAAATAAACTTAACGATGACGTTGACGGCTGCAGTTACCTGCATAGCGAGTCTATTGACACAGCTATTGACGTGCATTGTAGAGTACAGAAGGCCACAGGTCAATTACTTTACTAAGTCAAATACTAAGCCACTTACAGTCATACACGTCATTTGATGATTGAATAAGGCGAAATATTGCATTTGCATCCTGAATTAAATAAAGAACCTTTCAGTATGTTTAATTTGAACACTAATAAACTTGACTTTAAAGTAGTGATGTGCAGAGTCAGACTGCCTCGAGTACTGTCTCGAATACCAAGCTGGTACTCAGGTAGGGTCATTTCGCCGGTTTGCGTCCACTTAGTGCAGTTGCCAAGTTTGAAGGTGAAACTAAAAATGTTCTAGCACTCATTTGTATGAAAAAATGATATAATGTGTTCATTATATAGTCTATTTTAGGATTAACTTACAGTTTTGTCCGAAAAAGCTTGCGTTTTTTTTTGAAATAGATAATTATCCGAATTAGGCGTTTTACCCAGTTTGCGTCCAAAAAAGCCAGTTTGCGTCCACCCTGGACCAATTCGCGTCCACCGGCTTTTTAAAGGATAATAGGGGTGATATTTTTATGAATTTGTACAGAAAAAGTTGTATTAGGTATATCAAATTCTTTATTTAAGGATAAAAATATTTCAAACCAACTTTATTTACATTAAAAAAAACGCTTGAAAAAAATTAGTACTCAAATTAGGTAAGTTGTACGTAGATAATCATTGCACCC
The DNA here is from genome assembly GCA_950022985.1 of Udea ferrugalis. Taxonomy (NCBI): domain Eukaryota; kingdom Metazoa; phylum Arthropoda; class Insecta; order Lepidoptera; family Crambidae; genus Udea; species Udea ferrugalis. The sequence continues at coordinate 7,310,663 of OX465521.1, forward strand.
TAAAATAAAACACTGGGAATATGCCGGGTGTTCGGTCCGCCTGTTGTGTGCCATTTCACCCATTTCCCCAGGCTCTGTGTCTTCAAGTCACAGCTTCCCGTCGAATCTTCGCGTTGCTTAAAGAGTCTGTTAATCTGATCCACCGTCAGCGCTCGTACTTGGGCTATGCCTAGTTTGTCCGACCCTGTGAGCTCTGGTCAGAGGTCAGCTCTGGTGAGAGATCTAGTCAGCGGGTACGTTGGGCATTCTGCGATCAGGTGGAGACTCGTTTCTTCGCATTCCTCGCACTGCGGACACATGGGGTCGTCTTTCACGCTTATCAGGGTTAGATCTCTATTTGGTTGGGAGTGTCCCGATTCTATCTTGATTACTAGTCGAACTTTGCTTCTAGAAAGCTTAATCAGTAGCCCCTTCCCTTTCGTGTCTAGTGCGTTGGTAAACTAGCTCAACTGCCGCAATCCTGCCGTGGTCTTTGATCCTTCTTTGGTTGCTGCGGTAGTTCTGCGCTTGATTATCCCTCGATGATGTTAACCCCTCCTGGGTTCTTCTCGACCCCTGCTTTGGGCCATTGATCAGCTTCTTCGTTGTCTGCCTTTCCCTAGTAGCAGGAGACCCTCGCACATCCAACTTGAGCTGTGCCAGCTAGTCTCTCTAGTGCTGATTTGCATCCTTTGACAATCGCTGATGTTGTCTCTGCTTGTTGAGTGCTTTCAGTGCGCCTGGCTGTCACTGTAGATCATCACTTTTGTGTCATCGTTTTGACGCTTGCCTAGCAGGCATGTCAGCGAAATCCAGAATTGCGGAGATTTTGGTTTGGCAAACGCTCGCCAGGCAGGCTGCCCAGGCGTCTTTATCTTGTCATCTCCTCTGCTATCATCAAATAGTACATATTGCGCACGCTTGCAACCAAGAGCGTTGTTGATTTTTTTCTGAAGCGGTCGGTGTAGCATACTGCTCCACCTGGTTCTGTTCTCCAGTCGTCTGTCTATGAACGAATAAAAAGTAAGTAATCAGTTCTGTTAAGTTTTGTCTTATCGTTTTATTCTTCACTCGAATTTTATTTACGCTTCCTTTAAATCGTCTTCTGTTCATGTTCTCTTTTCTTCATTCTTTCCTGGTTCCGAAGACCGCATCTTAAATTTATTTATTTATTTACATTAATTAATACGGATTACAGAATTACATTAATTAGACAAAAAAATGTAAGAAGAAAGTACCTAATTTCATTTAAAAATATATTTATAAGCACGTAGTCTGAATAAAAAATGTATCATAAAAACAAACAATACATTTAAAATTATTTTTACAAGTAAGTAATTTTTATTGTATTTAAAAAAGTAGTGGACGCAATCTGGTCTATCATTATCCCCTATAGGTATACTTTGCGTCCATACCGGACGCAAACTGGGAGTTTTATAAATTTGATGTAGTAATTCGCGTCCACCCCATTTTATTCGTCAAATACAAAAAACTTAAGCAAATTCATAGTTAATATTATTCCTTTTTTCATTATAAAAGTCTAGAAACAGCTATGTATCCCAAAATTCACATATAACAACGAAAAACTTACCTTCGAACGCGCCACTGCACACTATTTTTTCGCTAAGAATCCGCTCTCTTGCTGAACATCCGAGACAAATTATTTTTTTAAACGGGATTGGTTTGGCGCACGGACCTTATATCCTTATGTGCGTGTCTCTTGAACATTGAGGTATTAGCACTAATGACTTTTTTTTCAATTCGTGTGTTAGTTTACTTATTTTCGAGTATTTTCAAAGGCAGATCGGTAAAGTGGACGCGAACTGGGTGGTGGACGCAAACAGGCGAACTAACCCTACCAGAGTACAGAAAAAATAGTATTCGAAATCAGGATTCGAGTACTTGAAAGTATTTGAATCCTTGTCTTGTATTTTGATAGCAACTGTCTAGCTTCTCTTCACTATAAAGAGCATTTTGAAGTTAGATTTTAAGGAGTGTACATACATTTAATAATTTGCAGGTTTTAACATGTTTATGTTTCATACCCAGACGGCCAGTTAATTTGTTTTTTTTTCATTCATTTCAATATAGTTCAATCTCCTTTTTGCGTTCTATCTGCGAACTGTCATTTAACAGAAAAACTGTCAGTGTTTTTCCAACACTGACAGTGGCTCGAAGAAAAAATCCGAAGTAGGGAACTTGCATTTTTTTAAGAAGAAAGTGGTATTTTATTCTTTTAGGTACTTTCTGAACGTTTATACATAATTTGCGATAAATTAGAAAAATAAACAAGAAAGTTCGATTTAAAGAGTACTCTAATCCACTTAAGTATTCGAATACCGAGCCAGTCCTATGGTAATTCGAATACTTTTTCGGCACATCACTACTTTAAAGTCGACTCTAAATGCGGCAACGAGACACGAGACAAGACTTATAACCTTATGTCAATGCACTAAAGGTCATTTTTTAGCTTAAACACTTACATTCAGTTGTTTTTTACACCAGTGTCAGTACCAAAAAAAGGATTTACGTATGATGTTAGTGACGTATTTTACACATGCGAAACCGGCCAAGAGTGTGTTGGGCCACGCGCAGTTGGCCCTTAGTCACAAAATATTTTACACGAAATCATTTCATTTAAGTAATTTTCAAATAAATTGTAAATGAAATTCTCCTATTTACCTATTTAAATTCGTTAAACAATGTTATTCTTAAAACTTGTCAAATGTCATCCTAGGTTGTCAGAATCGAGCTAAAAACATTTCAATGAACAGTTTGCTAGACCTAAGTTAAAAAAAACTACTTTGTTTAGATGGTCAGCGCGTTTCGACCGCAGACAGATCTCCTCACAAAGACAAGCGGAAGACAAGACAATAGTCGAATTTTGGAAAAAAAAACAGTGTTTTGTTTTGCACGCGTAATTCTGTATCTCCTTTTGAAATTTTGTTCGGACAATAGCCAAATTTTCGAAAAAAAAACAATGTATTGGTTCCTAGTCTAGTGTTAATGTACTTGTGGCCATGCTATGACGGTTGTGAGGCCGTCTAAACAGTCTAGGTCATACAGCCAAGGATGTCAATCTGTTTCATCTTTTAGGGTTCCGTTGTCAAATGGCGAAATGCTAGATTCCGTAAATGCGATGTTACAATATAAATGGGTGGGTTTAACCCAATGCAACTACATAACCAGGTTTTTCTTGTTTGTTGTTGTATGGATTGGCCCATGATTAACAATACACGCTTTAGGATCTTTGTTACTATCACCATTATGGGCACTGGCTGAAATAATTGGATTTCGTTAATTGTTATTTAAAAAACATCAGTAAAATCTGTTTTGCTCTATAATTTCGTGTTTTGCATCACCAACTGCATTTTCGTCTCAATTAGTCATTCCATTAATAATGATTATAGCATTAGGTCCAACTTTTGTTATATTTTGTTTATTGAAATTTAAATAAATAAATAATTATAACAATGGAGATCGATGCCTTTTCTATACATATATTAAGTTAATATAATCGCAAAATTCACAAACGCAAATCAAAGTTGAGCCTCTCACAACTATAGTTGTCACTATCAGTTACAGACAAATTTACGGGACGGCATGAATGTGAAGGCATGCTCAACCTTCATTGACGTTTGTGACTTCGTGGATAAATGTTACAGACCTGGTGCAAACTTGAGGCCGAACCACACCGACATGGGCATGATGCCGTGGTGGATGACGTGCAGCGTGGACACGTGCTCATTCTTCTTGCGCAGCACGAAGAACAGCGTGTCGAAGAACTCGGTGAACTTGCTGAAGTAGTACCACCAACATGTGTTGGCCATCTGGGATGGGACAAAGAACAGATCGACTGAGTATAACCATTATTTCGGGGCCGGCCTCTACGCCCTCGTTCAGCGAGGCGCTCGGCCGGGACGCCCACGATTTTCACAATGTTTGTCCGCGACGCCTTTTTAACATTCGTGGGCGTCCCGGCCTAGCGGCCGGACCCACCATTTCTTAGGCCTCGTATATGTATGTATTTATTAAAGCGTTTGTACAGATGTACGAACAATATTGTGTCAGGAGGGGAATTCAGAACTGCATTATAGTACCACGTTTTAATTTTTTTTAAATGAGAGTTGTGGCTTTTTTTTTGAATAGTAGTGGTAGCTGGCCACACTGGCGGATTTGTCAAAGTTTATCTTATTGCATGACATTAAAGTCATTGACATAAAGACACCATGTATTTTATACATGTAGTAAATCAGAGCATAGTCATTTTAACCGACCACACAGATACGCTTGTCTACTACATAAAACCGGCGTTTAATAATGCGAATTAAAATCGAATAACCAATAATAAGGTCGTATTTCAAGTGCGGTATTCTATGGCCTTGGCGGATAGGGCATAACCGGATCCGCATGGTCCGACGGTCAAAAGTTTGAAGGGTTAATGAATTATCATCCAGACCAGCTAGTGACATTAAACTTTAATTGCCTTCAAGTAGGAAGGTAGTTTGTTTTTAACCAAACATCGAATGTATACGTTCAGTGATTGCAAAAGATGAATACATTATTCGGAAGTCAGTATCTTGAGTACATACATGAGATACTGAAGCAACGCGGAAATCTTGAAGTGTCATAAAATTGTTCAACTTCTATTCATGTTACACAAAAGGCACTTAAAAGTTTATAGAAACGGCAATCAACACACAAACCCGAGGCCGTGCGTTAACTTAAACAGAGAACGCGAGCTGTACTAAAGGCCACAGGTCAAGTGTTTACGGTTCGTATCACCTTATGTCAATTTAACTAAAGATCATTATCCAACTGATATGTCACGCTTGATGCGTGGTTCATTGTACAGGAGCGGAAGCTACTAGTGTCACTGCGATATCGTCATCAATTCGGCAAACAATATTTCTCGACCTTTTAGGAAGTGTAAAGTGTTGAAATAAAAATTGCTACATACCCTCATCGCCATTGGACTATGCGAATAGTCAACTAGTTGACATCTGAAGTTGTAGTGACCCCACCATCCGCTCATTAAATACTGTGAACATAAAAAGTTATGGTTAAAAACAGCAAGTACGTAAATTAACAAAAAAATAATGTTAACATAATATTATTATGAGTACTTTGACTTCTACAGCTCAAAAGAACTTAACAAGTCTTTTTTCCAAATCAGCAAAACAAATACTTATCGATTAGTGATTGACAGGTGCTTACTTCATAGAATATCCAGGCGCTAAATATGGTTTGTGCGAAGTTGTAGACGACTAGGACGTTCCTCAGCTCGAAGGGTTTCCGGTTGGCCATGAGCCGGGGCCCGAGGATCCGCGCGCAGTAGGCGTACGTGACGCAGGCGGCGAGGGTGGGCCACGGCGACGACAGCATGGGCCAGTCTTTCACGCGAGGGTCTGCATCAGAAAGAGAACATTAGACAGGAGTTAACAGGACGCTGTCACCGTGTTTTAGATTTTTGGAATTTTTTGTGCCTGACGGTCTGCCCCTCCGAAAGTTGTCATTTCGATAAATTGCAATTTCAAGAAGTTGCCATTCTGGGAAGATGGCATTTAGCGAGCGGTTGATATTTTGCGTAGTTGGCATTATGAGATGCGACCGCTGTAAGGTATCCTTTAATAGACTAATAAACCGATATGGTCTATTTAGATAAAGATCGATCGATCTCGGTCATTTACACTGGGATTTGAGTAATACTTATATCTCATTTACATTGAAAACGGATAAATAGCTGACAGTATTACACTTGAAGCTTTTACAAGGTGTTCATTCTAGGGTTTGAAGTGGAGGAAACATGCAGAGGGGGCAGCCCCTGACCATTGCACTTAGGTGCTTGGTAATCGAAATAATGAATCTTTGCCTTGTATTATTATTGTTCTCAACTCGCATTAACGCCGATAGCTAATATTTACACTAATTTATTGGATGAACTCAATGCCGACTTGGTCCATAAACAGCAAACACTAGAGAATGCGTTATTTTCCTTATGATCATCGGTTCGTCCACCATTGTTTGTGTTTTTAATAAAATGTTGTTTACCGTATACTTCAAATAACGAGATGGTTGGGTTGTTAACGTGCACGTGTCAACACGCATAGATCTTCACCATCAAATGCTACTTTTCCGTTTGCATAGCCGAGGATATTTATTGCACTGACGTACGCGCCGATGGTCAATATTTAAATTTAATGTCGTGTCATTCAGCTAAGAGGAAGTGGACATGACCAAATCTGATTTCATGCAGAAACTACACGGCCGTTTACTTATTTCGCTACAACATTGACATTTGGTTGGTTCATAACAAACAGCTAAGTAGAATTTTGCGATTTTTGTTATTTGTCAATGAATTTTATTATTAACCAAAGAAGTTTTTTTTTCAATAGAAATATTGCTGGCATATTAATAATGAATGATTCATGTATGCAAAATTATGTCATTATGATTAAGTGCACTCAGTTTATAATTTTATTGAGATTTTTGTTATTTTGTGGTGTTCGTAAGTAAAAATATTCCGAATGAACTTATATTAGGTATTATGATACAACAATTTTTTGTACAAGGATTACTTAGTTCGAGGTTATGTTGAAGGATTTAATTACTTACAGCAGCCGTTGTGTGCAGCTTTCATGAGGTGCAATGTCATAAAAGGCAATTTTTACTTTTTACAGATAACAGTTGCATCCTTCTACGCGATAACTGGTTGTTTATAAACTGCTAGCTGTTATCCAGCCGATTTGTTATAATTTTTAACGAAAGGAATGGTCAACTTTTGACAGTCTAGTCATTCCCAACCATTAGGCGACTTCTACAGGCAAATCGATCGTCTATCACGCTGGTACTTATAACATCCGAACTAACAAACGTCAATCGGCGTTAAGCACTCCCTCAAACCCCGTAAATTGTCGAAATAAAACAACTTTAGGGAATCGCGGTCTTATATTTTCTTTCATTTTCTAACCCGACATTTCGACTACTACTACTACTTTCGACGGCTGCTGTACCGTGGTCACGGGATGACGAAGATGTAAAATATAAAATATAAGACGGCGAGTAGAATGAATAGTGTTCGCGTAAATATAGGAAAACATATGATTGTAAGCGCTACTCCCTTCTCTGCTCAACTTTGATTTGTGTTTGTTAATTTAGGAGTAAGTGGCTTGCCCACTGCCACTTCAAGTTATAGGCTATAGTTTTTCTACGGATTTCCTCATTCAATAATACTACTTAGTTGCATGCAGTAGGTACAAAGTTGCATAATGAAACAAAAACACTTACCGCCCTTGTTTTCTATGAGGTCTTTATACCACTCGTTTATGGTGTCCATCTTTGGGTTGGGTTTCTATCGACTAAATATATCTGTAACAAAAATAATTTTCATGAATTAAGTCATTTAACATAATTGTTTCCGCAATTAGGTCATCGTAATTTGTTATGGTACGCATATCCGCTAGGGATTACCTATCCGTTTATTTAATTGTTTATATGAGTAATGGATGTAAAATTGTGAATAGTTACATTGGCAAGATTACACACAATTCGATCAAAATTTGTCAAGAGTCCAAAGTCTATAAACTTAAAACTAACAATAAGTTTGGTCTGCATTGTGCGTTATTTTGGAAAAACAAAGAAGGCATAAAAATACCATGAAGGTTTTTTAAATGCCTAAATCGGATGCTTAGTAGGTATACTATAAAACCACATGGAATTAAATTGCAAACAACATTTTTTGCCACATTCGTTCAAAACTTCGGAAAATTCGGAAAAGCTTAGACCACCTGTATCGTCTGGTTCGTAATTTCAATGAATATTATTTACAAAATGTTGAAATGAATAGATGGAAAATGGTCTAGTTACTACGTTACTACGGCCCGTGCTACGGCCACGTTAGTAGACTGCGATGGAAAGACTTCCTAGATATCGTAAGTGTCGTACACATTACATAATATCGCTGATATTGCGCATCTTTGCTGCCATTATCAAGCGTTTTATATTCCTTATGTGATATAAGCGGCTTTTTAATGGGTTTTATTGATATTATGTAGAAATTAGGGTTTTCTATTTTAAGCAATCTATTGACTAATACCTAAAAAACCCACAACGTTGCTCGCCAGTGCTTGTGGATAAAAAAGCAATAAAGAGCAGTGAACGGGTAAAATATGAAATGTGACCAATGTCAATATGGACTAAAGAGAGTTAAATAAGTAGGACACTACCTCATAAACATTTTGAGACAAGCAAAACCGCTGTCAAAGCCTACACTAGATATTAATGAATCATTACAAGATAAAACGATAAAATGACATCAAAGTTTGTAATAATATAAGATAAAGATAAAGTTATTTGCGATAACTACCACAGACACTTACGTGTGAATATGCAGTTCGTACATTGATAAGAAAACATAAATAATGCATTTGGTCAGTAAACAATGGCTACCTCATTCTAAAATCAACACGCGACGATCTTGCCGAACGACATCATTTCACATTGGCGGAATGGTGCATTGATTATTTTAATAAAAGCGATAGCACATACTGCAATCATTATCAGTAAAGCATTTGAATGAAATATAGATTAGCGTGTGAAAGTATTTACCCTTCAGCGCCTATGTTAATCGATAATACAGTTCAAACAAGGATACCTATTAAATAAATATTTAGAGAGCATGATTAAAACGTCCCCGCACACGGGCCACAAAACGCCGCCACCTGTCATATTTCTATTAGTTTGTGGCGTGTGGCAGCCACAGGCATCTGAGGCATCACCGTGCGGCGATCCTTAAAAAAATATGCAAACTACAGAAAATATGCCGGTGGCGAAGTTTTGTGGCGAATGGCTAGTAGGCCGTGTGACGTTTAGAGTTCTGTCAGAGGGAAATAATTGCTAAAATTAATTGGTGTTGTTTATTGACAACATGAACCGTTTTTTCGTCTTCTTTGATCAATTTCCGGAATCAATGGTGGTTTGTATAAAGTAACGGTAGTATTGAACTTGTTTGGACGGTTCATTTGTTAAACTATTTAGCATAAGGGACATAAAGAGCGGACGCGGAATAGGGAAATACGTAAAGCACGTGTGGTTTTGGTGATCTTGTATAGTGAATATTACATATTTATTTATTTCACAAACATACGAAACACGCAATCCTGCGCGTGGACACAATGGCGGAAGCATGAGTACGTTAACACATTGCGGCACTGTCCTTAAAAACTAACCGTTTGAAGATTTCGCATACGGAATGACTGATTAAGAAGAGTTTTCGTCAGTTACGACACACGAATGATACATCGCATAGAATAGTGGGGAAGAGGGGTCATCAGCAACTTGTCGTTTGACACCACGACACCGCTGTATCGCAAGCTGCGACACCACGCTTTAGCTACCACTGACACACTCACTCGTTTATCGCTTCGGATAGTTCAGTGCTCTTTTCAACTAAAGCAGTCCTTAACGACGTATCACTTATAATTTCAGACACAAAACACATTACTTAAAAACAAATTACAAAAATTCTATGAAATATTTCGTACTTTCGACTTGTCACGAAACTCACAAATACCACACGAACCAACACAAATCCACCCGACTTTACAGACACAAACAGTCACAATTTCGAATGTTGATTTGTTGGTAGCCTGTTACATATCTTTAAAGAAAATATTTACATCCCTAAACAAACAGTTTTGAAAAAATGCAAGTCTGAGATTGGCTTCAGATAAATCTGCGATTTTCTCGCTACACTGACATATCAGCTGTACACGTACTCTGGTTCAGACGATTAGTTCAGTCAGAGAAATTGACAATCACGTAGATAACTATTACGTGGACACGTTTGTTTCTGAAACTCACGTCAGGCGGACTGTTGAACTATTGTCACGTTCTTCGAAACCGTATCGCATAACAGATACTATTTGCAAGAAACACTAGATCTTGTTGACACTAATAACCAGGAACTATGACATCGTAAGGCTGTCTTCGTAAGGCTATAACAGGTTCTTATTAAAGCAAATAACATCAAGAGTGCAAAGAGTATAATAACGGGTAATGCCTTTAATTATCAAGGAAGATATGTAGCAAGGTTAAACAGTGGTTATTAAAGCCCGTGACTGGTCACAAACAAAATGTAAGACTTACGTGTATTGTGAATTAAACTGTGAACGTGTCAGTGTCGGTCGTGGGCTCGAGCCGGTAGCGGCCGAAAGGAGCAGGATGACTGGATGATACGACGCGAGCGTGGTGCGCCCGCGCCTTGCACAACCACTTATTGTGAACGGCCTTGACCTGCTCTTCACGGCAAAATTCACTTACACTCACGCCTACACTGGAAACTAATTATCTCCTATACTTTTACATAACTCAAAGACTACACCGTTCCACTTAATATTACAAATACACATTAATTTAAAAAGGCGAATGAGGATTTAAGGCCACAGAATACGGAATGTACTACTAAATTAATTCACAGGCGTACACCCGGTTTTTCGCTCCTTTGGTTAACTTATTTTCCGTATGTATAAAAAAACGACAGAACGTTCAAGATGCAGGCAGCAATTTCTTTAGTTACATAAGAGAGTACATAAAATCGGTGCTTAGTCTTCTGTGGATTTTCCCAACTGCAGGAGGTATTTGCGTGAGTTGATTAGGAGAACCTGCAGTGGGTATTGGTCTCGAGTGTTCTGTGAAGCAGCCACAACTTTCACTGTAAAGCGACCAAGTCTTGGGCCATAGTCCGCAGGCTTTACGTAAGGGTGTTGCGCCAGAGTCGAAGACTCGACGCCGCCCGCGCTTGCGCCCTGCGGAACCACTGACCCAGTGCCACGAACGCGTATGCAGACCACCCCACTCACTCCCGCGCCGGCGCGCCACTACGCCATCCCATCCCAACCTCAACAAACATTACGTCAGATTCAAGAAATGACGCGTGCCCATCTCTATTAACAGTATTGTGAAGTGTGAACTAAGTAGCAGTATTTTAATTAGTCTTTTTAAGTTGTTTAATAGACGTTTAATTGAGATCTTCGCTTAAGGAAATACTTGGACAGATCTATGCAAATAGATCTTATAAACAATGGTATGATTAAGGCCTTGCCTTGACCTAAAAGTCCACAACCGCTGACCAAATTTCCGCGTAAGACACGGAATTTGGTTATAACTTTTGAAAAATTCGAACAACACAAGATCGGGTTATTAATGAACGGGTAGTCGTAACCGTTAACTACGAATTATCTGATTACAAGATCATAAATGCTGGTGTCGATGAATGACTTAAATAAGTGTAAGAAGTTTGTTTAGACAAGAAGAGATGTTACATCACACCGAGGAGACCCAACGCTAAGAGAGCTAATCTATGAAAGTGGTTATTACTATTAACACAAGCCATACATCAAAGTTGGTCGTGAATTTAAGATGTAATGTCACGGTCGATCCAACGTTTTTGTCTTTTCAATGCAGGTCATTGTTGTGCGTACATCAGTGGCGTAATAATCATTTGTTATAATAACAACAACGCAACGTGGGATGCAAAAAGTTGCAGATTGGTGGATGCAGACCACAAGCAACTACTCTGAAACTATTTAGAAATGTTCACCAGTGGGCGCCCCCTAACAACGAATGGGGATGATGATCAAATTATAGTTGAAGCATCAAATTTTTAATAAGTCAGGCTCCTAATTATTGTTATGATAATTCAAACGTTTACAACAATGAAGAAACTGGCTGAGCAAGATTTAAAACTTGGCAATGAAATACTTACACAATTAAATATAACAATCTTTTTTTATTTCTTAGAGTTTATAACTTGGCACTGACATACATCTCAGTTCTTTTCACGGTGAGGCATTTCACTTAAATGAGACTGATGTTATCTAAAATGTTTTTTTTATTTATTTTGACCAACAACATTGTTTTGCACACGCAAACAAGTAAAGTGCAGAATGCAACATCGTATGAGATTAACCAATTGCGTACACATATTTCGTTACAAATAAAAAATATGAATCGATTCAAATTAAACCACTGGCTCTATGTGTCTAGGTCTGCAATAGTTTGCATCGACGAATTATCTTATTGAGGCAAATGACTGCTCTTCTGCACATTTTGTTATGTTGATTCTTCTCGATAGAAACAACTTCCGAACCGGTAGTACTGTGGTAGAGTTACATTAAGTCTTCTAACATTATTTTGTTTCACAGACTTTTCATAAACACTTGTAAAAGTTTACATGATTTTTTGTCAAATTCAAAACTGAGTTTGAGGTTGAGTTCACTGCTGAATAGACCTCCCCCATGGCTTACCACAGGGGAAGGTTGCAGGCAGCTTTCCTCTTTCCACTGAAATCATGCGACCTACATGGTCTATTCTCCATCAAATGACCCTGTCTGCCTTTACCTTTTACTTGAATATTCGGAGATTGTTTTGTTCATTCATTGAAAATAATTATATAACATACGATATTTTATAGCGGAAAACACTTGTTTCCACGAAAAAAAAAAAGATGTGCGATAGGTAACAAAAACACCTCTTTTTGCAAATTAATATCTAAGTACTCTTGAAATTTAATAAGAAGACCCTGTGCTAAAAATAGCAGCGGACATAAAAATATACGTTCATTCAAAAGTTATAAATGAATACAAAAGGAATAATCTTTTCCGGGTTTTTGTTCACCATTTCAACATGCACTTACTTCAACGCTAGCACGCGTATTGATTTTTTCAATTAGTGACATGTATTGAATAGTGTTTACAAATTTGTATTGCCCATGCTTCCGAAAAAACTTGGGGCTCAGGGTGATGTCACAGTCGAGGCGATTCAAAAAGCGAGGACGAAGATATATTTTTTATTTGCATCCAGTAGAGCTCTGTGATATAACTTCTTGGTAGAGCAGCGGGTGACACCGAAAGCCAGGTAGCTGGTCTATTTTGCAGGACTTGAGTGGATGCGACAGGCCTGTGCAACTCTATTTTATGTTATTTGGCCAGTGGCACAAATCTATAGGGGGTACTTAGTTAATGATGATAATAACACAGCGATGACTAATTTTCAACGCACTTAGTGGTAGTGTGACCAGTGGTAGGTAATATAAACCTGCATACTGGCTTTTCACAATTTGAACAAGTTCAGTTTGATATTCCGAGAACATGGTGTGAAAGGTAGTGAATTAAGTTTACTATCAAAACTATACTTGATATAGTAAGGAAAATTTTCTTCGATTTTGGAAAGCCCACTTTGTTTCATCATAACATATTATTGTACACAGCCTATTATTATTAGTAGTATTTTTGTACAGCGGCCGTCAAGAGAATGCATATTTGACTTTAAAGATATTGATATAACTACTGGGCAGAGTAACACTCGGTTCTTATTTGTGGATAAATTCTATGAAGTTAAAAATAACTTGTTATGCTGCCCATTATCAGAGATAAAATCATGGTGTATGATTGAAACGTTGTTGTTAGTGGAATTAGTGGTAGGTTACTATGGTGATGGGAAAAACGGTCATGTTTAAGAATGATGGTTAGTTTCTTAATCCGGACAGCTGTTTTTTAGTGTTACGAAGTCTTTGTATTTAAAGGCTGATAACCTGATAAGGTAAGATAATACAAGATGTTGGAAGGTGGAATAGAACAGTCACACGCCAGGGGTCATTCTTGGACTTGGTTTGTTGGCTTGACAGCTAGTTATGTGCACCTTACATGCGCGTAAGTATCTATAAGGCGAATTATAATGTCCCTGTAATGTCAATGATTGTAAACAAACAATTTAGTAAATCACGTGTGTCTTCTCGGTAGAAAAAGCAGGATTTTGTAATTTACATTATTTTAAATTATTTATAGGTAGTCGGAATACCGGCCGGCTAGTGATTTTATAAGGTTCGTATCAGATAGCCTTATCATAGTTACAGAAGCATAATTATTTTCAACCCAGCACTACCAAAAATTGTCAGTTGACGTAATATTCAACCAGCGCAGTATTTTTTGTAAAGAATCATCAATTTATAATTTTCTTATAAATTCGTTCATAAAATATGCGGCACAAATAATTTTATCCTAGTATACCAATTCGCTGTTTCAAAATTCTTCTGAACTGAACATCTAATCACGCCCTGACGAATGAGTATTCAACGGCCTTCGATAGTATTCGATGGAAACTCTAGTCTACTTTTCGTGCGACAAAGCCGGCATTTATTTCGTCACTATTCACTGTGTGTTACGGTTAACACTAAAATGGCTATCAATTACTCGGAGGACGGAACGCAGCAAGCCGCGCATCCGCCGCGACGTCGTCGGCCGGCGGCGCTTGCGCAAAGTCATCGATATGCAGCGATGATCAATTGGCCACTACGCGAAACATTAGCTAATGTTATATAATAGAAGATGGACAAATCAACAATGGAATCAAATCGACCTCGCTTCACAGCACTGTTAATAATTTTAAAGTAGTATAGTCAATACTAAATAGGTGAGCATGCACGTGCGTATGCGTAAGGTAACCATCAACTCATCAGGGCTCGCTGTGATAAATTCAACTGACATCTTATATTGAAAATGATGCTACTTAAAAAGCTATCATAGTTAATACTCGCAGATAACTATCTGCTTAACTAAATGCTTAAGAAGTTGAGCAACGTAAAAAACAAAAAGGATCGAACGCAAGAGAGAGAGACTCCAACCTTTGAACTGAGCTGATCCTAATGTGAAAACTGTCAAATAACAAGCGGTTTTCAGACAAATGCAGCTAAATGTCAACGTGACTAACTTTTTGACAGCATAATTACAATCCATTTAAGAAACGTTTTCACTGGTAGTGGAGAATAATGAAATGATAGAGTGGAAAAGAAAAAAAAACATCCATTCAAGTTAAAGACGTAAAAATAAAAAATCCATTTGCAGAAATAATTCACGTTGCTGCACTGCTGAGTTTCTTGTCACTCAGATGTTACGCAGACCTTCATTTACATTGTAAACTAATCTCAGTTTCACATGCTCAAGGACAACAAAATATAATTTAAAAAACCGCACTAAAATATATTGTGTAAGCGATCAAATAGACTGACTGAGTGACACTTGTGTTATTTATTAGTCATTATTCTAAGCTGAGCTGAAATAATTACATGTGGACAAATCCGTTCCCAGCGAAATATAAAAAGCTAAATGGAAGTAGCTATATACCTACGTACTAATAGTTAGGTGGTTAGGGCTTTTATGGAAGCGAAACTCCATAAATAAGCATTAGGTATACCTGTAAAAATTAACGAAATCTACGGTTACTGTTATCAATCATATTAGGTAGCAGTTTCTTCAGCAAATATCGCAGTGTCAAATTTATAAAAAAAGATAGCCCAATGAAATAAATAAAATTATCAGAATTATTTTTGTATGTTTAGATACATCATTACATCTACACATAATCGCTACTCCACACCACTGGACCGCCCATGTTAGTTGTTTGAAGGGCAGGGGTACCTGCCCCTTTGAAATTATCTTAGACGGGTTTCACCATAATAATTACAGATCAAAGTAATTCCCATTGGTTAAACTTGGTTGATTTGCTGCAAAAATCATGAGCATACATAATGAGTGACATAAATAGGAAGTAAAAAAATATGATTTGCATTTTACAATATTTTAAGTTGCATGCAAATTCAAAAGGTTAAGGTGAAGGGCGGGTAATGCTACTTTTTTGTTTTTGTCAAGTTAAAGCAAAGGCTTTTCAACTTTAACTTAAAAACAACAATTTACAAAATGTCTGCAAATACGCGAGGTTTTCGATAAAATTCTCAAGCATTTTTCCGAGAAGATCCATTTGCTAATTCTTATTTTTACTGGATGAAATTTCACAGAATCGCGCTAATAGTTTTATGATACACGTGTAATGTAACTAAGTTAGAGGCTCAATATTTGGTTTATCAAAGTGTTTAAGATTTTTTGTAAGCAAATGACCTAGTGTTCTTGCGTCACTGCCTAACCCAAAAATAAGTTAGGGCTTATCATCTCTGGTATAAGCTGGTCGAAGGTTAGATAGAACAAGAAAACTCTACGAGATTTCTCTAATTTACTGACTTATAGTGGGTAAACCTCATCATTGATAAACAGATAATTGATTCACTATCGAGTCAAATAGGTTAGATTCCAGATCATAGCAGAAGAAATGGGCTATAAATAACAAGATGTTAGTTTTGTATTTATCCAAAAAAAACTAGTTTTAACGGAAAACAACTCAATACGTGCTCGTAACATTAATCTAATCGCATGCTTGGCTACAACTAAGCCGAATTAACTTATTTCAAAAGAGTATTGTGACAGAACCACTACCAGCTGAGGAATTAAGAAATTGCTCAGCACTAGAACGATCTGGAAGAATGGAGGGGGCTTAGAGCGTTAGTAACTTGAAGACATATGAAACTTCTGATTAACGTTTTCTGAGAACAAATGACTTACAACTTTGTTATTTCTTGGCACAGTGACAATATTTACAAGAAAGGTAAAAGTAGTTTTGAGCTAGAATAGTTTTATCGACATTTATTCTTTAAAAACTATAGAGAATAATGTGCAAACATCTGTCATCCATCATGATTTATATAAAGGTTGTGTATGTTAAGATTAAGCCTATAGGTAAGTATATGTTAGTAAACAATTCATCTTATCATTCCCATAACGTTATACCTAAATACTTCAAACACCCACACAACAAGGAGACGAAACATCAACATTGTCGCAATTTTGGCAGCAGGTAGGGCTGGAGCTTGGTGCCTACCAGCTTATCCACAATAAACATACTAACGCTATATATTTTATGTAACGTTCTATGTCACCAAAATTATTTAATTGACTTTGTAATGTTGGTTTCATTTCAATGAGTAGTGTCACGAAAGTATCAGAAAACATTAATAAATGTATGAAGCTGATCAACTGATCACGTTCATACATTTCACAATCACAACTGTGAGACTCTTGACAAGTGTCAAATCGTATGATCGCAACACATATTTGTAATAATCACTTAAAAAAAGGCGCTACTTACAAAACGGATGCGTGACGAGTGTCGAAAAGGACGAGACCCTTTCTAAAGGAGTGCGAAGGCGCCTATTGAATGCAAAATAAAAGGCGAGCGATTCAACTTTCGCGTTCGGTATCGATATGTAGTGCGCGCGCAGGTGCTGCGCGGTGGACAGTGACTGACGGGACGGCGCGTGCGCCACTGAACTGAGCGATCGCCGCGATCGCGAGCAGCGCGCGAGTCCTGCGTCATGCAGACGTAGACGTCACCATACCGCATCTTGATTGCGGAATAAGGGACCGGTCTCAGACTTCAAAACACAATTTCAGAGACTAATGTTTGACTTGTAGGCAATTAGGAAATTTTCCGTCCTCACGAGGAAGTAATGCAGATCATGAAATATCCACATGTTACTCTTAAATAAAAAATAAACTCAATTATTGGCTTCTTCTGTTACAACTTAATCGCAGACTGACAGTTCAGTTTGTGCGGAGTTCATCACAATAAACTGTAGACAGCCGTTTCATAGCTCTCAGGAGTAATACATGTACATAATACATGTGTATATCTACCTTATTTGATTATTCTGCTATCATATGGTAGGTAGTATGGTAGGCATTCGAAGTTTGGAGACGATAGTTTTGCAATCTACATACTTACAAAACGTCTATTCCAAATTTTGATTTAATTTTAAGGCCATTTTTTCCCTCCAGCAAATTCAGGCCAGTTTTTGCAAAGCAATGCATTCTGATAGCTGATTAAAATAAGATAAGAATAACTCGCTTAGCTGCCTAGACTCCTGATATAATACGAGTGGACTCTGTCAATGGATCAGACTTGTACTTCGGATAACGGAATCTACCACCAAATCAGATTTGATTATTTCCGTAAGCTGTCAAGCGGCAAAGTTACTTATTGGCCATTTATCCTATTGGTTTAAATTAACAGATTTAAGTTTTTAAGATAAATAGTAAGTCAGTTATACCGTTTTTTGTACGATCACACATACTGATGTAGATCAGACTACTGTCGGGCAATGTTCTAATACGCTGCGTGTTTCTAAACCGAAATGTTATTAAATAAAACCTCAAACTTCCTACACTGCTGCCGGGCTTACTCACAGAGCTTTTAAAATGTCAGGCTCGCTGTCGCAACTCGCGGATTCCTTGAGAAACAGTCTGCATAGTAGGAGGAGGTAGCAATGTTAGTTTTTTTAAAATCGAATGTTACTTAATAATCCTCAAAAATGCACTGCATGTTTTCACTATATTTTTCTTTGATGGCTTCTTCCGCTTACTTTACGCGTTCCCAAAGGTTTTACTCGCTACCTAAGACAGGGTACATTATTTATCTACTGTCGCTAATCATATTTTTTTCTAAGGAGGAGAAACAGGTACAATCATCAATTGACTGTGTTGTATTTTATTGGTTAGATAGATCGATCACTCAAGCACTAACGACAAAACTACCATGAGGTTACAACGAAACGCTGATTATATTTAAGTGCCTATACATAAACTGCCTATATTCGGCCCACTGCTGGACACAGGCCTCACCTCAACTAGGAGGTGTGAGCCATGCTTCAACACGCGAGCTCAGTGCGGATTGTAGGAGGGGTGTAAGGCAGCGTTTTCACCAGATATGCGTTGCAAGGAAGGTGTCTTTTTGAGAACCAATAGAATAACTTCATTGAGCTAAGCTAGGAAAATGGAGGGATTATATTGGTTTTTAATGACCCATTCCTCGCAACGCATCTCTCTGGTGGAAATGTGTCTGTCTGGGCTGTTAAAATGTCTGGGGGTTTTCAGCAAAGCTGTGCGATGAAAATGTGCCTACAAGGATGTGTAGCGGAGCTGTGAAAATTCGCATTAATTCAAATTATTCATATCTACTTTTCAAAACACATTCCTCGCAACACATCTCTTGCACACAACCCTCGCTTGTTATGTATGAGCCGTTTCCACCAGAGCTGTGCTGACTGAGGAGAAGGAAAATAAAGCGTTTCTATTGGTTCTTTACAAACAAATTCCTCTCTACGCATCCTCGCACATCTCTGGTGGAAACGCAGAGTTAGGCTAGTGAGTATTCTCGATTTCAGATGTCATAAAGCCGCCTTAAGGCCACCGACTACACGTGCAACGACTGACATCTAGCGACGTTAACCGGGACCAACACCTTAACTTGCCTTCCGAAACACGAAGATGCCCGAAAAATACACCATTAAATTTCGGTCGGGGAGGTCACCCATCCCATTTAGGAAGTGTGTGATGCTTTACAAGAGCGTTCGCTGCCAATCCACTGTCACAAATGCGCCACGGGCACCTCACATAATAGAGTAACTTTACTTAATTTAAAATTAGTACAATCAACTTACTATTTTAACTGGTGGGTATCACAGAGCGACTGTCGCCTCTTCTAATAGCAACCTGAAAGTAAAATAAACATACATTAGTGAACCTTCATAACAAAAATCATACCAACATAACTACGAGTAAACTCATTTCTCGAGAATAGATTTGGCATTTATTTTTTTGGTTTTAATGTTTGTAGAAGTCCGATTTAGGTGGTGTGAAACTGAAACGATGGGTGTGAGGAGTTTCTGTTTTATTAGTTTTTGGTCATAAAGATCAGGTAAAATAATCAGCAACTATAGAATACTAGGCAAATGATCTTTTCCGCCATGCCATAACCATTGTTATCTGTCTGTGTCTAATAATAAACAACTATTATGGTAAAAAAAGAATATTTTAGCAAAAAAAGCGGAAATCAACACATTGTTTCTGTTGAACCCTAGAAAGATAGGGCAAAGTCTGACATTATTTATTTTTAAACAATAAGTCAAATAAAAACCAAACAATTCATTTTCTTGCGCTTTAGACATGTTTATGTTAGGAGAAAAAATATATACCTATCTATACCTACTCGTGCGCGATAAGCTGAGGCCTGTCACAGTAGCGTGTTGGGGCCTAAAAACTTGCAGTGTGTTAATTTTTAAGCAATTGTTTACTTAACGGAATCTTCATTAACTGTTCATTTGTAGATAGTACGGAACCCTTCGAGTGGGAGTCCGTCTCGTACTTGGCCGGCTTTTAGGAACACATAGGACAATCGATGCATGTGTCGAGGTTGTAAAGTCGTATGCATATCGTTACTGATGTGGCTTTACTTCGTTCGGACAAAAATGTATCAGTCTCCAAATGATTTAAGTATCGATATAAAATAACATAAGCACTTTTTCTTCATACACAACTATCTAACCAGTTTTTTGTCCATTCTGGTTACGAGTGTTTGTTGTGGGTAATTAAGATTCAATTAGAACAAGTTTCGTTCATAATAACGGAAAATGTGGAAAGTACATTAATAAGTGTGATCAATTAACCTATGACGCAAGAGAAATCATTCTAGAATTCTTTGTTTTTCAATATTGATACACAGTGACCGGTTTAACAAAAATTTTAATTAATAGTTAATGATTTATAATTAGGTCTTTTTTGTATTATGAACTGGACAAACTATAATGAGAATCTAACTATACTTTATAGGCCAGAGGTGCAAAAGGGGTTTAATAAAAATAAAAAAAAACTATATTATGTGCCTCTTGTGCCCACTTGAACTAAGAACAGGAAAAACATTTCCATAAAACATACACATTGTAAAGTTTAAGCTTTAATCAATAAAATACGTATGTAATTATAAAACATTTATTTGCAACATAATCGAAGTTTGCTACATAAATATCACGCAGTCGCTAGCGTCTGCGTAAAAGACGCTAGCGACTGCGTGAGCAAAAATTCATAGTGGGCTCTCGACTCGTGGTCGATGGCGATATTTATGTTGCAAATAAATATTTCTTATTACATTATATGTTATTGACTAAAACTTAAATGTGGGAAGTGTTCATGTGGAAGTCAGTTATTTCCATTACTATTCGGCAATGGAATGGGAATCTTAGGAATAGGAATTCTCCTATGTAACAAATGACAAATAATTTTCGCAGACGCTTGCGAAAACTCATGCTCATGATAGACCCTCAAAGTGTATTGTTTCACTACACTAACCCCCGAATCCACAAACGCAAATCAAGGTTGAGCAACCCTTAGAAGTACAGTTGTCTCTTTCAGTTCTTTTGACATTTTACGGGGCAGCATGAGCGTCAGCTCGTGCCTAGCGTTAATTGACGTTTGTGAATTCGAGGGTTAGCCTACTTAGACAATCGGCATGCGAAATTAACAACATGGACACGAACAGAAGAATAAACACCATTAAATTTCGGTCGGGGAGGTCACCCATCCCATTTAGGAAGTGTGTGATGCTTTACAAGAGCGTTCGCTGCCAATCCACTGTCACAAATGCGCCACGGGCACCTCACATAATAGAGTAACTTTACTTAATTTAAAATTAGTACAATCAACTTACTATTTTAACTGGTGGGTATCACAGAGCGACTGTCGCCTCTTCTAATAGCAACCTGAAAGTAAAATAAACATACATTAGTGAACCTTCATAACAAAAATCATACCAACATAACTACGAGTAAACTCATTTCTCGAGAATAGATTTGGCATTTATTTTTTTGGTTTTAATGTTTGTAGAAGTCCGATTTAGGTGGTGTGAAACTGAAACGATGGGTGTGAGGAGTTTCTGTTTTATTAGTTTTTGGTCATAAAGATCAGGTAAAATAATCAGCAACTATAGAATACTAGGCAAATGATCTTTTCCGCCATGCCATAACCATTGTTATCTGTCTGTGTCTAATAATAAACAACTATTATGGTAAAAAAAGAATATTTTAGCAAAAAAAGCGGAAATCAACACATTGTTTCTGTTGAACCCTAGAAAGATAGGGCAAAGTCTGACATTATTTATTTTTAAACAATAAGTCAAATAAAAACCAAACAATTCATTTTCTTGCGCTTTAGACATGTTTATGTTAGGAGAAAAAATATATACCTATCTATACCTACTCGTGCGCGATAAGCTGAGGCCTGTCACAGTAGCGTGTTGGGGCCTAAAAACTTGCAGTGTGTTAATTTTTAAGCAATTGTTTACTTAACGGAATCTTCATTAACTGTTCATTTGTAGATAGTACGGAACCCTTCGAGTGGGAGTCCGTCTCGTACTTGGCCGGCTTTTAGGAACACATAGGACAATCGATGCATGTGTCGAGGTTGTAAAGTCGTATGCATATCGTTACTGATGTGGCTTTACTTCGTTCGGACAAAAATGTATCAGTCTCCAAATGATTTAAGTATCGATATAAAATAACATAAGCACTTTTTCTTCATACACAACTATCTAACCAGTTTTTTGTCCATTCTGGTTACGAGTGTTTGTTGTGGGTAATTAAGATTCAATTAGAACAAGTTTCGTTCATAATAACGGAAAATGTGGAAAGTACATTAATAAGTGTGATCAATTAACCTATGACGCAAGAGAAATCATTCTAGAATTCTTTGTTTTTCAATATTGATACACAGTGACCGGTTTAACAAAAATTTTAATTAATAGTTAATGATTTATAATTAGGTCTTTTTTGTATTATGAACTGGACAAACTATAATGAGAATCTAACTATACTTTATAGGCCAGAGGTGCAAAAGGGGTTTAATAAAAATAAAAAAAAACTATATTATGTGCCTCTTGTGCCCACTTGAACTAAGAACAGGAAAAACATTTCCATAAAACATACACATTGTAAAGTTTAAGCTTTAATCAATAAAATACGTATGTAATTATAAAACATTTATTTGCAACATAATCGAAGTTTGCTACATAAATATCACGCAGTCGCTAGCGTCTGCGTAAAAGACGCTAGCGACTGCGTGAGCAAAAATTCATAGTGGGCTCTCGACTCGTGGTCGATGGCGATATTTATGTTGCAAATAAATATTTCTTATTACATTATATGTTATTGACTAAAACTTAAATGTGGGAAGTGTTCATGTGGAAGTCAGTTATTTCCATTACTATTCGGCAATGGAATGGGAATCTTAGGAATAGGAATTCTCCTATGTAACAAATGACAAATAATTTTCGCAGACGCTTGCGAAAACTCATGCTCATGATAGACCCTCAAAGTGTATTGTTTCACTACACTAACCCCCGAATCCACAAACGCAAATCAAGGTTGAGCAACCCTTAGAAGTACAGTTGTCTCTTTCAGTTCTTTTGACATTTTACGGGGCAGCATGAGCGTCAGCTCGTGCCTAGCGTTAATTGACGTTTGTGAATTCGAGGGTTAGCCTACTTAGACAATCGGCATGCGAAATTAACAACATGGACACGAACAGAAGAATAAACTCACTGAACGTTTTCATGTAAAATATTTTACAGATAAGTACTTACTGTGTGAAAAAGATATCAAATCTCTTAAAAAGAGCCAAGCTCCTTAGTTTACGCGCCCTAACCTCACCAAAATCGCTACCGTGACGTAGGCGATGGTTACTTTTGTGTTTTGCAAATATGAGTTTCTAAAGTAATGAAACGGCCAATCCACACATCTCGACGGATATGTAGACTACGTAGAGTTATGCCTAAATTATTTCTTCTAGTGAATGCCTAAATGCCCCGATTTGAATGATCCACGGAAGATTTATTGAAAAATGTTATTTACCTTGCATATTAACAGCGACAAACTATTGCAATAACATAATTTAATTGTATCGTAATCACCGTTGTCACTAACTTCATTTCGACATAACTTCTATGTGGCTACGCCTTATTCAACATATTTTTTATCAAAACTCAAATTGAGTTCGACTACAGTAATAAGGCGGATCTAAATAAAATTGTGTGTTTATCGAAAACATTGAATCGAGTACTTAGAACGAGCCATGTTTAGCATCAGCTTGTTACTTTACACAGAAACTGACAATTAGAGTGAATTCAAGAGAAGTGCAAACTTATGCCAAAATAGGTACTAACCCTCACGCCTATTATGAGGTTTTAAGGCGTAGTTTATTTATCTCGGCTTTATGAAAGGCTAGAATGTGAAAAATTTGACCGGCTAATTGTTTTTTTAAAATTAATAAATACACTGGTTAATATGAAACAAAGTTAAGTAAACCGTTAAGTGAGAGCGTCGTGGCCCAGTTGTTAAATACTCTGGCTCGGAACCCGATGGTCCCGAGATCAAATCCGGCCGGAACACATCTACTTTGTGTTCATTGTAAAATTTGCGGCTAACTCTCCGGTGATGGAAAACAATGATATTAAACCCAAGCAACCCGGATAACGGCGGTAGGCTAGCCCCTTACCACGTTGGGTTCAAATTCCTTCGGCGAAATGTGGGCTTCTGAATGTTCCGTTCACCATGACGGCAACAACCGCAGTGCTTCTGATTAGCCCATTAGGGATATGGTCGTGGGGGTATGTTATGTTATTAATAAATAAATATTTACCCCGTCATACCTACATAAAAACTAACGCAACGCCGCAGCATTGAGTAGCGATCGACGTGTCTTGTCACTTACTCGCATATGGCAACAGCAACCAGAATGAAAGGCACAAAAGTCAACGTGATGCTCTGATCGAGTTTTTATGAATAAGGGCGTGAATGTATGGCAAATCCAAAAGAAAGAATGCGGAGCAAGAGATTGTCACAACATACAAACGGCTTATATCCGCCCCACTGCTGGGCACAGGCTTCACCTGAACTAAGAGGTGGAGCGAGCCATTCTCCAACTCGCAGGCTCAGTGCGGATTGTTGGAGGGGTGTAAGGTTAGTGAGCAACCTTAATGTCAGATGTTATCAAGCCGCCCTAAGGCAACAGCGATCGTCGCCGATCACTGTCACAACTGCACCTCGGGCACCTCTAGAGATTGACACGCACATAAAATCAAGGTGCGTGGAACGGCGTCTTAGGATAGTTTTAGAAATACCTACTTCCTAAAATTTGTGATTATTGAAAAAAAAGAACTGGATTGTCCAAAAAACGCTCTAGTACGACATTGATTAGGTAGATAGTTTGTTGGAAATCTTGTGCAATTTTATTTTTCTAGAACACAGAAAGGCAAAGCAGATTTACAAGGTGAGGGCAGAAAGAACTGATGAAAGAGGAAGGTCAAACAAATGTTTCTCAGAAAAGTTGAAGATGTTTCCAGACACTGTATGAAAAAGTGCTAGGGATTAATGAGAGTAGCAAACCCCAAATTTGTGTCAGAAAGATGGTATTTTTGATGGGTGAGATTTTGGTCTACATTTATTCTTAACTGCTGAAGGGATGTGTTTATTATTTCTCAATTTTTAAACATAGGTATTTAAAAAACAATGAATTCCTGTAGAAGTCACTTAATTTTAGTGTCCGACCGAACTTTCGGTTTCGGTTTCGGTTTCGGCCAGTTTCGGCCAAAAAATCAAGTTTCGGCCACAGTTTCGGTTTCGGCCAAAATCGGCCGAAACTTTAGCCGAAACCGAAACTCATCTCGGAAGTTTTCGTGCGCGCTCGTAGAACTTCTTTTCACGCGGCAACGCTATGGCAGAGCCTGGCAGCCTCCACACTCCTCAGTACAGAAACAACTTTCCGATCCGGTGGTAGCATCACATTTATTTAAGTACAGTATATTTATTGTTTACATTTAATATTATGGTATTCATGTCTATTATTAAGTATGTTTTGTTTGTTAATTAGATTTGACGATTTAAAAGTACTCTGCAACAGGTCTATTTAAATAAAGCTATTTTTGATTTTGATTTTGACAATGTTCGGGAAATGTCGTGGGACATTCGGATGGCTCCGTAGCAACACCAATTGGTCAATGCGTTATCACCAGACGCAAAACTTCTTCGGGGGTACTGGTACATTACCGGTTTTCGTTGAGACTGTTCTATTGGTAGCTCGATTCTCGAAGTTCTCAAAGAGTATGTCTTGGCCAAATGATCCAAGTAGGCAGGTCCATCTTCGAGAAAGAGGAAAATCGCCGCACTTAACACGGCTGGGCACTAAAAACGTCATTGCGACGTGCGGCTGCGCTGGTTGGCAGGTTTAAGTGCCAGTGGGCGGGGCACATTGCACGAGGAACTGATGGCTACTGCGGTCGAAAAGTTCTCGAGTGGGATACCATTTGAAGTCAAACGCACCGTGGGACTCCGGGTTCGGTCAATGTAGGCCGCCCATAACCAGCCGCTCTGGAAATCTCTGGGGGAGGCCTGATGTTCAGCAGTGGACGTCGTGTGGTTGTTGATGCTGACGATGAAGGTTTTGTTTCGCTTCTGTATTTGAATGATGTAAATAGTCCAATATTGGATCACTCAGATTATTTACTATCGTACTGGAGGCAGTTCGCAAGATCTAGTCTAAAGGAATCGATGTTGAATTATACAAATTGACCAACTTTTGCCGACGACCACGTGCTCTTCGCCAACATAGCCGCCGAGTGGCAGAGCAGACAATGCTCAAAGAACTAACGGTTGTGTGCTATCGCATTGGACTGGTGATGAAGCAGACGAAAACGAAACTGATGACAAACGGCACACAAAGTAGTTCGAGAACAGGCCACCCGCCATCGTCAGGGTTTTCATCCACATACTTTGGAGCCGCCAAGATCTTGTGCAGTCTGGTTCCTGAGATGTTTCCTTCCCAGGACACTTAAATTTTGGAACTACTTCCTGTCGAGGTTTTCCCGATGATCTATAGCACGGAGTTTTTCAAGAGGTATTTGAAAAGGTTCCTGCAGGGTCGGCAAGTAATCCCCTGGAGTTGCATGTGTGCATAGGTTGCGGTAATCGCTCACCAACAGGCGGTCCGCATGCTTGTTTGCCACCGTCGTGGCATAAAAACAGGCAATAAAAACGCTGATTCGCCTGAAAGAGCTAACTGGTCAAGGCTTTTATGAAGTGCGACCTTCCTATATCTTTCAAGCGAGAACTTCTCGACGTTTGCATTTTGCTCATCCTAACAAACGGTGGCCAAGCCTGGTTGCTGGAACACCCTAAGTCAAAGCTCGAAGATTTTTTCAAGGGCAAGGGAGTGGAGTGTGTTAGGCATTAAACACACAGACAGAATATGGTCAAAACGATCCGTGCTATAACTGGCGTTCAAGACGTCGGCTAGAAAGCCGCCAAACTGAAATGATTGGTAGGTCATGTCTGTAGAATGCATCCGCCCCGAATCACAACCTAATGGCTCTTCAAAGACTGAGTCATGAAGGGCGAGGCCTAAAAAACGATGGAATTACCACCCGGTACATTACTCCAGCAAATGGTGGACTTTAGCAAAATACAGGGGCCAATGGAAAACAGTTGAGGGAGACCTTTGCACAGCGAAGGGATCTTGTGTTAAAAAAAAGTAGTCTATAACTTTGTTTTGTTGTCATTATAAGAATAATGGGTAAGAAGCTTTAGAATTCAGTAATTGTAGGTATTTTATACTTGACCACGTGAGTTTCGGTTTCGGTTTCGGTTTCGGCCGAAACTGAAGCCCAGGCCGAACATTCGGTTTCGGTTTCGGTTTCGGCCGGAAAACCAGTTTCGGTCGTACTCTACTTAATTTGTCCTTAAGAACCGAGAAATAAACATTGATTACTTTAGAAAATGCAGCTTCTTATGCTGATTCTGTAATTAAACAATTCAAGAAGGCTATCATTTTGAAACTAGCTTTTACCCATAAACTCCTTCACACATTTGAACTTACTTTCACCCGTGAACTCCTTCAAACATAAAATTATGCTGTAGCGCTAAGTTGATTTTGAAAAAATAAGGTAGTGAAGGCAACTTTAAAATAAATTAGGACTTTTTGCAATCACTTTTTAGAATTCTAACTGTGTACACAGCGTGCGCAACAGAAAGTGTTCAATCAAACACTTTGTGATATTAAGTATAGTTTTTTTTATGCATTGAATAATACCTAATTAACCATAACTTTATAGATGTTATGGAGATTTATAAACATTCTGCATAGAGGGGAGGAAGATGTGTATAATTTCTGGTGATGATTTATGACTAATGTATATTATTAAACTTAAATTCTACCAAGAATAAGTTTTGTTTATGTGGAAGACCCTGGTAGGATTCTCACCCGATATCAAGACTAATTGTTTTTTTGGAATACTTTTGTTAGTAAGAAATTCAAAATAATTAGGTAGGTATATGGTCAATGGCAAGAGACTGCCTGTTGGTACTTGTCAAGATATGTTTTTATAAATTCTCTAATAAGTCAGCAATTAATTACAATGTATCCCATAATTTATGAAAACCAGCCAGAACGATTTAGTTACAGGTGGATGCTTATAACATTGCTGAAATCACCCTGCCACATAGGGTAAGTATACCAGAAAGATTTGGCCGGTCTGTTAATGGTCTCGGTAGCATAGTGGTTAGTGCAGTCGCCCGGTTTGCGGAGTTGAGATGATGCGGGTTTGATTCCTGCCTGATGCCAACATGACCAGATGTCTTTTTCTGGTTTCCAGATCTTCAGTAAAGAACAATTCAGCCTATGAATGGTCAACAATTCAACATCAAAATCATGTTTGCTAAAAAGGTAAGACCACAATATCTTTATACTAGAATGACATACCTAGTTGTTCAATGCTTTAAGCTACGCTAAAACCTAAAAACTTAGAAATATTTAAATTCTGTAGTGAACATAATATGGTTTTGCTTTTCATAAACTTGAGAATTTTGATCACTCATGCTTTACATTTTGATGCCTACTACATGAAATTTGATCAAATGCACTAATTAGAGGAATGGCCTGGAGATAGTTTAGAGAGTTTCTCCGTTTCAGATGAGTGGTTGTAAGGTGTCTGGGTCACAAAATACAAATTCCTGAGAGACTAATAAAAAACAGGGCAACATTAGTAAGTCCAAAAAAAATTAGGACTTTAGTTGAACAAAAACAAACGTTTCTGGTGATAATTAGCTGATGAAAACATTGCACAGTAAATATTGAAAGTGCCCTATTCTTATAGATAGGCAATAGTGGGCGTGTACGAAATAATGAGTAATATCGAATGAGCTAAAAATACATAGTATGTTACTCACCTTTTAAATCACTGATAACAACATTTTCACACGAAATTTATCTTGGTTGAAGATAAATGCTGCAGAAACACCCGAAACGAGGATAGTTTCACGCTTTGATTGTAGACTGCTGCTTGTACATCTATAATGTTGCTTTTTGTTAGGTTATAAAGTTGTTACCGCCTACCGATACTTAGAAGATTTTATTAAAGAGAAATGGGTCATACTGAATCTACAAACCAATCAAACCATGAATTTAATATTTGATAATACTACACATTTCTAAAATAAAACCACAACTTCGTCCCTCCACTCCCAAAAAAAAAACCTAAGTGCTTTTTTTTTTAAAACGTTCCTTTTCGAGCACAGATTATGATCCCTCCTTCGAGTTCTGCGGGTTGAGCAGTGTTTTTGAACGTAATTCATTTTGCACCTTTTTTCTACTTTCTAATGCAGTACCAAGATTGATGTGCAAAGTTCAAAGCCGAGTTCCATAATTTGTGATTACAATTTAATGTTGTTTGTTCCTATGCTCGACATTCGTTGGTGGCCTGTCAAACATAAGAGTTTTTGTTTAGGTACGCAGACGCTCGCTAGCGTAACTCTAAGAGGCACCGTACAATATGTTTTTAAGTTAACATAATGTATTACTAAGGTTAACATATTCGTTATGACATAAAAAAGCTAAAAAAGACTTTAATCCAAACGTTCTAGTAGAAGCATCATTGATTTTGGTGAACAGACCATCCAGAAGTCCTCGTTTCACAGCGTGAGCCTATTGCCTTTTTAAGGTCAATATTCATGAGGCATACCTGCTCATCAAAAGGCTTAATTTCTTTAAGCATAATATTAGCAAAAGGCAAACTTTTCATTTGACATAATATCCGAAAGACATAATGTTCAAAAGGCATACTTTTGTTAAGCATATTATGTGTCGGAATAAACATTTTCATTAGGCAAAATTAAAATTTACCATACTTTCAAAAACCATACATTTCGCAAGCAAACAAATATTACAGACTCAAAGCAAGCAGCATGTGATCAGTGTGTAATGTTTGTTATAACAAAAACTCTAATGATCACTTGACCGAAAACCGGCTTCGTTTAGTTTATTATTTATATGAAAATAAAATAATTTTTCAAATTAATAAATCATTTCATAATATAAAATCTCGCCTACTTTTTGCTCAGGGTGGCATGCAGGCTACCTTGTAGCTGAAGTCCTTTTTAAAGACAATAAAATAAAATACCCCAAGTAAACACGAGCTGTTGATTTCCGTGATTTTTGTTGTGGGTAGATGCAAAGTTATTCAACATCAAATCTGCTATCAAACTGTTCGACTCACTTTGACCCCTACAAATACCATGAAAATGGCAAAGGTCAGAAGAAAGCACCACCAACTTTGAAAAATTTGTGTTCTTTTGAAAATACAAGGGCAAAACATAGTTCTGAGTCACCCCGTTTTACGGTACATATTTTGTAGAAATAAATCATGCATGCGGCATGCCTCTGCAGTCTGCATTGTGCTGCCACCTATAGTTACTGCGGCTGCTAAGGATGATTTCTGAACGTATCTGAAACGTCACTTTGACTGAACTACTACTAACGTCATGTTGACAACACACGTCGATTTCTGTGAGTTTGAAGATTGATTTTAGCGCCATTTTCAAAAAGTGAAAGCATCCCGGCGATTGACTGGCAGGTAGGAGAAGAACGAAGAACAAAATGTGTTCACAATGAAGGTATCAAGGTACTCATACCTAAACCTTTGATCAATACAAATGTTGTTCAATCAATTTCAGTGTAACTAAATAGAAGTCTCAGTTGGTTTAGTTGTTTCAATAAGGTTAGAATACGTTTTGCGTTATGCGTAAAAACGACATGGGTAACATTCACTTTGCTGGAATGTTACAAGTGAAAGAAAGTTTTTAAGAGAAAACCACTAACAGTGACCCACTTAAGTGACATAAGGTATTTTATTGTATTAAAATTCAGCGGTTTTTTTATCAGTGCCTTATTTTTGCCTTCGGCAAAGTTTCCCATGGTATCTTGATTGCACTCTGCGGCACTGTGATTTTGAACAACACACATAAAAAAATAAAATAAAACCAAAGTTTGTTGCGAACTGAAACAAATCTGCAGATTCTTAATTTAAAAAAAAAACAAAATTCTGAACTTTTTTAATGACTTATTTTAGTAGTACCTAGTTCGTCACACTTGAATTATTATGTGACTTATTAACTGTTCAACACTCCGCAAAAAGTTTGCACTGGCACTTTGCCTGCAACAAAGTGTAAGGTAAGAGGAGCAATCTAACGGAAGTAGAGATCGTCTAAGCTGAAATGACGCACCCCTCCACCCCATCTGAGCCCAAACAAGAGTGCTTGCTTGTATGTGTAGATGCAATGGGGGTGCGCGTCATTTCAGCTTAGACGATCTCTAAATGATTATTATTTACGTTTGGGGCTCTAGCAGT
The DNA here is from genome assembly GCA_950022985.1 of Udea ferrugalis. NCBI lineage: Eukaryota > Metazoa > Arthropoda > Insecta > Lepidoptera > Crambidae > Udea > Udea ferrugalis. Next base: position 7,342,085 of record OX465521.1, read on the forward strand.
AGGCCGGCCGGGTTATCGGTTTGCCTGATAAGGGCTATTTCACCTATTTCCACGGGCTCCGTAACTCCCCGTGGCTATACAGAGTCTGGTAATCTGCTCATAGCCTTAGCCTCTTCTATGTGAAAATTTTGGTCTCCAAGGGACTTTCGCAAACCGTACTTAACGGTTTGTTGCATCCTTTCTCGCCCGCAACGCTAGGGAGTGGTACGCTCTTCCTGCGTCTGTGTTTCCGGATACATAGAACCTTGGTGTCTGCAAGTCACGAGGGAATATATAGGCTAAAAGGTATTTGCAATCGGCCTCGTCATAGAGTATTACCAGGCGAAACTAAGGTCAAACGCAAGCCCATTTAGATTTGTTCTGAAAGCTAAAAACAACAAAAGAATCCTACTCAAATTAGTAGGTAAGTTTCTGTTAATAATAATAATAAAAAAAAATGATCTTATTTTTTGTTTGCAATTTTCGCAGATTTCTAAAGACTGGAAATTAACGAGAAGTTATATTGAAGCAGGGGTTTCTAAAGCTTTGCAACACCCTGCTTGCAGAGCTTTTCCCAGAAGTTAAGGGACGAAGGATGTCAGAACTTGGAAAATCACAAGAATCAGGCAAGCATTTACTGTTTTTCAATTGTTTATTATTAATTAGGTGTTTTCATTTCATTAACACAGTTTTAAAGCTGTTGTGTTTGCGCAGGTTTCTGAACCTCTTGATAGTTAAGCACACCTTCACAGCAAGTACATCTCTTTATAATCCCTTTGTAGCCGTGTTTCAGGGGCCAGGTACATAGTGAGTAACATGGTATGGTAATTACAAGTGATAACAAAGCGCAATTAACTCAACGCAGTCGGAAAAAAACAGGAAATCGTGCGATTATTGCGATATGGCGACACAACGACTGGCTGGACCGCTTCTTGATCTGGAAACAAAGTTATCAATCTATTCGTTCTCTAACATGTTCTAAGCTACCCGTTCTTACGAGATGTAGATTTCTCTGCTATTTAGAATTTTCCAGGAGATCCCCCACTTCTTGTAGCGCGGTAGCTTTCCTGATTCAGTCGCGACGCAAGCGCACCGCAGTTTTCTTCGCCTTCCGATACCCATCGGAAGGCGAAGAAAACTGCGGTTCGGACGAATCGGACGAATGATATTTGGAGAAGACTACCCAGTCTTCTCCAAATATCATTCGTCCGAAAATCAAAATCACGCTTTCTATAATGTTGTCTTATACGAATTTTGTTTTGTGTCATAAAATTGGGTGCAATAATATCTAATTCATGTCAATCCGAATAGTGTGTTTGAATATTGTTGGTCCAAATGATGGCATAAAATAATATGGGTAGTCCTATAACATATTTTTGAAAGTAGTTTTATCTTAGTAATGTTACATAATAGTAGTTTTGCAAACACTGCCATAAACTGCCTGCTGTATTCCTGCTTGCATTTTTGCCTGCAAGCTGCATGCTTGGGGGGCGTATTCAAGTTTTAGAATAGGTATCTTTTTTGCAAAAACTGTTATATGTTATTATAAAAAACTGTTTTATGTCTTTTAAAAATTATGGATTACAATGTTTATTTATACCTAGCAACCTCCTCCATCGGGGCCTCTGGATAGGCGCGGAAGCACTACGCACCTGTAATCATAAAAACTACGCACTACGCACTAAACCCCCAGGTGACCTCACCTGGGGTGCCGTGACCTGGGGGTTTAATGCGTAGTGCCTGCCGCCTCACGGCAGGCGAGCCTCACGCAACCCCGCCCCGCAACGCAACGCAACCCCCCCCCGGGAAGTCCATAAAGGGATTCCCCCCGTAAAAAATAAATAGTGATATTGGCCAAATCAGTGTAGGCCACATGCGCAACGCAGTAGTATTAAAAAATGCTTCAAGCAGGAAGGAAATCACTACTTTAGGTTCCTTTTTTATTTCAGTTTAAAATGCAAAAATGTCCGTGACTATCTAATCAACGTTAACGAACACAATAATAGGCATGATGACTGTTTTTTTTTTTTGTTTATTATCGAAAGACCTTACATTTATGCAAACAATCCTCAAAGAATCACTTCATCTGGATCAATACCACCAGAGATATCACAATTTGAAATGCACATTTTTGGACTTGCCCAAAAACGCTCCATACAAAAGCGACAGTGACGTCACTATCGCTGTCACTTTAGTATGGAGCGTTTTTGGGCAAGTCCAAAAATGTGCATTTCAAATTGTGATATCTCTGGTGGTATTGATCCAGATGAAGTGATTCTTTGAGGATTGTTTACATAAATGTAAGGTCTTTCGATAATAAACAAAAAAAAAAAACAGTCATCATGCCTATTCGGGCAAGAATTTTGGTTATTTTCATATGGTTGTTAGTTTCCGGGCGACTAACGACCATCTCCTTTACGTTTCAAGGTTCTAATGGGAGTTTTTGATATCTTTTTTATGTCAAGTTTTCTCTTTTAGCGGTTGATCGAACCCCTTTTGTGCTTACAGGTTCTGTAACATTGATAGATATTGCAAAACAAATCAACACGCCCGGACTCCAAATAGCCGCCATTTTTAATATTTAGACTGAAAGAAAACAGTAGATTTGTCGATCCCCCTCACGGGTTCTCGCCTCGGCGTGGCGAGGGGGCCTAGTACTGGTGGTAGGGGCACCACCGGGAAGCGAAGAAAGCCCAGGCGTGGCAGCGTGGTGGACTGGACACCCGCCCGCTGCGGCCCGCAAGGGCGACGGGCTGCGGGGCCAGTGGGGCCTGCAGGCGCCTTGAGGCGCGTGATTGGGGCCGCGGCGCACAACCGGTTGGTGGGGGCCAGTGATCCGAGGCTGATCCCCCCTGTGCGTCGCGGCCCGGCGGGGCCGTACCGAAGGTTACGGCAGCGGAGCCGCCCTTTGGGTGGCTCGTGGTTGCGGGCCCAGTAGGGCCTGCGTACGGTGGCCAGCTGGCGCGTGGTACGGGGGTGCCGCCGCCAGCATTGCACGGGTCACCGCTGCCTGGTAGGGACGGCTTGACATCCTCGGCTGTCCCTTCTGGCCTCCCCTCACGATGGGGGGGGGGTCGCTTCCGGCCCGCCGTCCAGGCGGGCTCCGTCCGGGGGAACGCGTAACAGGCTTCGCGCTACTCACCGTGTTCCCCCACTATACGGACGATAAGAGGGAGTAGTAGGGGTTTTAGTCGGTAGGGCCACTGGTATACCACCTTTCCAGTGGAGAGTCCGACATAACCCGTCCGTCCCCCGGTGGACGGGTATGCGTAAGGCATTTTCCCTACTTTAAAAAAAAAAAAAAAAAAAAAGATTTGTCGATAAAATTGATGATATGACTGAACCCTAAAGGGTCCGACACCGGTAACTAGACACACTGTATATATTTTGATTTTGATCTTTTTAATTTACGACTCCAAGTTAATCTAAAATGCCACAGAATAATTAGTTACTATCAACACCCATATCTCGGTAATGGAATTTACTATAACCGTGCCCATATGTTATAGGTAGTCAATAGTCATACCGTATCACACCTACCTGTAACTTAGATATTTAGTTACAAGACTATTAATTGTGTCTTGCGTGACATATGTCAAGTTATTATAGGTATTACGAGTATTTATTTTATGCTAAAGACTTACATAATCGTCTTGTCTTTACCTAAACAACTGTCCGATCTGGTGGTAGAGTCCCAGTTGTTTAAGTACAGTTTATGTACGCATTTAATAAGGTATTCATCCCTATTAATATACTTACATATTTCGTTTCATTAGTTCGATTATGGTACTGTAAATTGTAAGTAAGTATTTACTTCTTTTTAACGGGTCTATTTGACTAGAGATGTTATTGACTTTGATTAGAAAATAGGTTGAAAGTAGAGACCGCGTTAAAGGTCACCAATTTTTGAGACCGATATCATGAAAGCTTATATTAGGCTGTCGCTAGTTCTCAAGGGGATTTTGAAGCTAAGCTATTGTGTTCCGGGACTTTCGACACCCTGCAGCCTGTTTTTGAAGTGAAATATTTCGTAACAAATGTTAACAGCGAAAATCTCAAAATTAAATGCGGAAATTAATCATTTTCATTGAGGAGAAAACACGTCGAAACGCGGGTCGAACAAAGCTTCAGGAAAATGGGATGTTAACTTTTTTTCGACTTCAGGCCGCTTCAATTTTTTCACAGGGGGGTTTCGGCACTTTCTTTTTTTCAGCAGCAGGGTGTCATGGGTGGGAGGACTCTACTGTATGTAACCTATCTGAAGGACAGCAAGGTCCACATCCTCACCAATGACAGAGTGGAGTGGAGTGGAGCTATAAGTAAATTCACGTTAGAGACGTTAGCCATCATCGATAACCTGGAATTTGATCCCTTTTTCCTGAAGCTTCGCTTGTAGATGTGCTGACTTTGTGGTAGGGTTAGTTCAAAAAATGATCTTATTAAACTATTATTGATGTGTTCCCACACACATTCTTTTATTTGCTACGAGAAAAACGTCTTGAATGTCCTTGTTGAGAAGACATACATTTAATCCTGCCGGAAAGAAGCGCAACGCGGTTTGTTCTGACATTTCACAAAGTTAAGACTGAAGGCCGATGTACCTCTCAGTTGACTTCATAGATAAGAATGTTGAGTTGGGGCTGGCTGTCATGAAATGTCTGGCGTGTGAGAGACGCCTGTTTTTCAATCTGTCAGTTTAATAAGCAACTGAATGTTGCTAAAGAATTGAGCAGAGATTTTCAATGATATTATAATAAAAAAGAGGTGGATATGTAACTTGTGCTCAAAAAGTGGCACCCGAAATCAGAATGATCGTGCACCTGAGCAAAGCATTGCCAGTGTTGACAGTTTGAGACGACACTTCGCATCATGCATGTATCTATGCTCTAGTAAATAATCACAGGTACTATCTTTTTCACACGGTCAAATTAAGTACGTACGCGAGGGGACACTTCTTGACTTCGCATCAGTACTGACATACCCACCTCTTTTTTATTACAATATCATTGGAGATAATCGCAAAGATGAACTTTAAGACATGAAAAATATCTTAGTTATCTTACTACAAATGTGCACGAACTGAGAAACTGCCCAGGTAACTAGTTTCCAAGTTAATTACTTGTGGTTTGTGTGGTCCTTCATACATTTATATTTTAGGTTAGATGGCAGTAGTGTGATGTACCTACAATAAGTATTCCTCTGAAACTACTCCATATTACCAAAACTTGAGTCCTGTCTCAGACCGTCTGACCGATTTGTAGTTTCCTTCTGCGATCGAAAGTCTAATCTGGACCTTTCCTGCATCAGCGGCCATCACGGGTTCTTTACGATCTCTTACATTCAGGCAAATTCAGCTACAAACACATCTTCGGGGCTATTGTATACAAGTCATGTTAAATGTGGTTCCAATTTTAATTTAATTATTTATAGAAGGATGGGTATGATTTTAAAATTAAGCTACGAGTTTTTATATACAATTCCGTAACCTTAATACCTAGAAACAAATTTGTTTTCTTATACAAATTCAAATCAAGTATGTCAATAATAGTCCAGTCATTTAAGCTTAAATTAGGTAAGAATCTCGGAATTCGAGATACCCAGCTGTAAGTCTGTAAATACTTGTATATTGACACCCTAAAAGTTGTCTCAAAACCTACATATGGTAGGGTGTACGCAACTATCAAATTTCAAGGTCAAATGTCACAAAAATTGATTTTTTGTAAATATCTCATTTCCTTTGGGTTTTTTGCTATTTGTATGTATTATCAATATTGTAGAATACAAAATTCTCTACAAATTTTGTTTCAAAATTTTTTTCATACGGTTAACCGTTTTCGAGATAGAGGGCGGAGAGCGCGCGGTTACAGCATCACTTCAGGTCAACCGGTGCCACCGGTCAAAAACTTAAAAAGTGAAAAAATGTGATAAGTCTCGATCATCTTCGTTATCTGCATAACGTCAAGTCTAAAGAACTTAATAAAGCTGTGCAGCTTTCAAATATTTCACCAACAAGTGCAGCTGCTCATAAACATTGTAAAAACAATAACGTGTATATTATCAAGTTCAAACTTGGTTAGGGCATGATTTGGAACCCCAAGTATAGGGTTGGGCAATGCGAAACGATTTTCGACAACGTTGTTGTTTTTACAATGTTGATGAGCAGCTGCACTTGTTGGTGGAATATTTGAAAGCTGCACAGCTTTATTAAGTTCTGTAGACTTGACGTTATGCAGATAACGAAGATGATCGAGACTTATCACATTTTTTCACTTTTTAAGTTTTTGACCGGTGGCACCGGTTGACCTGAAGTGATGCTGTAACCGCGCGCTCTCCGCCCTCTATCTCGAAAACGGTTAACCGTATGAAAAAAATTTGAAACAAAATTTGTAGAGAATTTTGTATTCTACAATATTGATAATACATACAAATAGCAAAAAAACCCAAAGGAAATGAGATATTTACAAAAAATCAATTTTTGTGACATTTGACCTTGAAATTTGATAGTTGCGTACAACCTACCATATGTAGGTTTTGAGACAACTTTTAGGGTGTCAATATACAAGTATTTACAGACTTACAGCTGGGTATCTCGAATTCCGAGGTGAACTTACTATAATGACTGGACTAAATAGCATATACATCTGAACAGGAGATGGGCTACAATTAAAAGTTTTTTTTTTTTTTGAAACTTCAGTCCATGCGGTCGAAGTTGCGGGCGGCCGTTAGTAAAATAGGGCTAGAACACATACAATTAAGGGTTAGGGTGATATTACTGAGTAAATCTTTGAATCTGTAGAGGTAATGAGAGTTTACTGAACTGGTTGTTTGGACTCTGCTATGGAATTAACATAAACTCATAATATCACATGGCCTCTAACTCATGTTTATAAAAATTACGGTTACAAACTTAATAAAATGATTACTTTTACTATTCACAAATCTTCTCTGTGGTTGGATTGGATATTTGAACATTTTCGGGAGAGTAGTTACAAAGTTGTGGCAAAATGTGGCAGAAACTGACCATCGCAAAAAAACAACGACTGTGAATCTGCAGGGGTGGGCTACGTCTCCGTGTAAGCTAAGGCCACATGGTGATGTGATGATTACCTTCGCAGGAAAACTGACACGCCAACTGGTCTGGTCTGGTCAATCTCAAGTGCTGGTTTTGGATTGGCGCATGTTAGATTCACTGGTGAGTGAAACCGTTTTTTTTTGTGAAGCAGATAATGCATTTTCGCACTATCTCGCTCCCTGGGTAGGAGAGCGGGGGTGGGACTCACCCACCCCAATGGGGAAGGGAATACCCACTGGGAATTACTCTGACCAGAGGTCCCGGCGGATAGTGGAATTAATTATAAATTACCAATATTTAAAAAAAAAACAGGAATTGTATTAAAATTATACAGATTGATTTATTTAATGTACTGATCGCTATTGTATTGATGGTTTTAGAGGAGAAAAAGGCTTCATTATTATTATGTTTTAGTTGGTATCTAACTATGTAACATTATTGTTTTGGCTAAAACTTGCGTAGAATGGAATTATTTATTTACTCAATTAACACATTGCCTATGCTATGAGATACAAGCTAAAAAACCTGTTGATATTACACTAGTTTTTATTTGCTTTTTGTCAAAGTTAGCTAGTTTTCATAATTTATATTTTCAATAAGAATCAAAAAACAACTTAATTACCATTTGTTAAGTTCAAATTATAGACAGTTGCTATGTTATTTAGTAGCACAGCACCTATTCGATGTTCTGACAAAGATATCCTGAGCGTTAGTAATGACGCAGGCGAATCTCAAACTAGATCCACCACTGATCGAAATACCTTCATATTATTTTTTACTACGTAATGACATATTATCTTAGTACAGTGAGCATAAAAATTATGTGTGCTAACGTAGTGGTCAAAAAGGTTGAGAAAAAAGTACTTCAATGTCAGAGTAGTTGGTCGTTTGAGGCGTCAATAAAAGGAAAAACTAGCGAAACATTTTATTTAAATGGTGATAAAGTTACAATTCTAAATTCTTCAAATATATTCGAGCAACCTGTTCCTTACACATATAGTTTTGATGCCAACTGTACCTTCATGAACTTGTTCAATTGGTCGTTTATAAATAGACTTAGTAAACTTAAGATTGATTGTTTTGCGACCAGCTTAGGAAGGCCATCAAGCTCGCCTCTATATCTTTTCGATCTGTTGCATTGATTTACAAATGTTTTGTAGGCCCTAAATCTAATGTAAAGTAATGTAATCAAATATATTTTTCCGGTGTGTTGTTTTATTCATATTTATTTGATTGCTTTTACACTATCAAGTCTAATTTATTAAGAGCATTCACTACACTAAAATGTAGCTCATTTACAACATGGAAGGAACCCCTGTGCCAAATTTCAAGTTCCTAATTATTTAGTTGCATCGGCCAGTATAAGTCAGTCAGTCATTATAGATTTACCCCAATACAATTTTATTTTCATAATCGGAAACATAGCATAACATTTTTCTTGAATAATTTTGTTTGTAAATACATAAGGATACAGGTTAAGTTGTATGCTTTGATAGTTCATAGTAATTTAGGTGTACTAAAAGTAGTTTTGCAACTATCTACTAGGTACGTTACGTTTCGCATGTTACACTCTGTACAATTGAATTAAACAGTTAGATTAATTAATTAAACAACATGTTAATGAAGTAAAACTTCGCTAAAATATTCAAATCATTACAACTATTATCCTAAAAAAAACCGAAAGCTTTGAAAACTCAAGAGCTAATAAAAACAACGAGTAAGTATGATGTTTATAGGTTTCGAATTATAAAAATTAAGATTTTTAAAATGCTTAAAGATCGCGATGAATGTTGGGCCGTGAATAAGTATTTAAGATTCTTGGTTTCGATCATAACAATGTCAGTCAATAAACTGCTTAAAAATGTGGCAAATTTGAATAAACGTAAAACCAAACCGAACTAAATTTAACCAAAGACCAGTTTGGGTCGAAAAGTTCTAGAATGGTATCGATAAAACCAACACGAACGGTACTTACTCGTTTGCGAATTGGTTTGCGGTATTTCAGCTGCGGTCGGATTTGGGCAAACGTTGTTTTATCGTGTTTGAGGCTTCCCGAAATGATTAAAGCCAGCTATGGACAGACAAGGTGACGTCATCGATGGATCTATCAGTAGGTACCATTTTATACTCATGACGATTAACTTCATGCGAGAAATAATGATCAGCGTATTGACAGATTTTAGTTTAAAGGAACGTCAAAAAATAAAACGTTTGCGTGGAAATATTTTCGGTGTTGAGGTAATCAAATTTTGAGAGGAACAATTGTCTTGTATTGAAACTGTTCAGAAAATCCTAGGTAGACTTTCTTAAAATTTGCGAAAACTTGGAGGTTTGATTAGTTAGCATAAAATGGATGGCTAATTATTTTTGCTATTTTAACTTTGGTTATCTATGAGTATGTGGTTTATTTTTTTGGTATTTCATTTGTTGTGCTTGTAACAGATTTCAGTTAAGAGGAGACTGAGTTTTGCTATAATTGGGATGTACTACAGTTTGCAATCACTTGTTTTTGTAACCAGTAACAAAAAGTTGGTTTAATAAATACCAATTATTGCAGTGTCATATCGACGTGAACTGACCAATCGGATTTTAAATTTTGAGTGTCTGAAGACGTCATTCACCGTGTTGTTAGTTCCAAAATTTGCAAATCGGACTGAGGTTTATTAATAGCATTTCGTGGGTCGTCGCGTCGTCGCGGCCGCGGGGCGGGTGCCTCTGCTAACTTGTGACACGACCTTATTTAAAAAATCAAACAAACTTATCATAATAAACCTGTCTCGCATTCTTCTTATGTTGATCCTAGTATGTTAGTAGTGTGTTCAAATTTTCCGTTTGAGAGACTAGGTACGAGTGCAAAGCAAATCTTTATGCTAAATTATCTGAGTGGTGGCATTTCAAGACGAGCTACCTACATGATTTTGACTTACCATCCGTTCCATCGATTTACCATCGTTAACTTTTGACCTGGTTATGACGTCATAAAGCGCAGTTAGTAGATCTCCCTGTCGATAGACTTTTTGTCGGCAGCAGCAGCTTGAATTTATCATCATGATTGTTCAATTTTTTTTGGTTCTACGTTGTCTGACGATTAGACCTGTTTTGACCAATTGCTATCAATATTTGCCCGTTGATTCTTTAAGATGAAAAATTCGTCTTTGGATTGCGAAAATCTAATCTTTACACATCTTTTTTATAATAGGTTTACGTGTGACGTGAGTATACATGACTGATTAACACCGATTAAGCTTTTGCAAAAGAACACGTAATGATCCCTCGGAGGTGGGTGTACGATGTGTGCGATAGCGGCAGAGGGTTCTCAGATTATCACGTTTTGAACATAATTATCACTATCTGAAGTAGGTAAAGGTTGGGTTACACTTCTCAGTTACATATAACAAGGAAACATGCCTATGATAAGCCTTTTGGTGCAACGGGTAGAGGGTGCTAACAGCACCGATGATTGTGGGTTCGATCATCACCTATTACATACAAACATTCATGAAGTGAATACTTTCGTGTTGTTCTCTCTGTTTATTTGTTTATTAAGAAACTACTAAAAAGCAATACTTATAGCTTATCCCTCACAGGTGAAAAACATCTAGTCACTAACATCTTTACACACGCTATGTTCAGATATTAATGGTAACTTGGGTGTTTTGAACTTATTGGCTGTGAAACTGATCAGAAGTATTTGGTCACCTTGTCTGCTTCAACATTCTGGTAAACTATGGATGTCAGACACTGACAAACATACTACATATCTTACTATAAACATATCCTTATGGATGTTCCTTCTTGCGGAATATTATTATTTTTTCCTTCAATATATTTGATTACGACTGTACAAGTTCGGATTAGCTTGGTTTAAGATGTCCCCGATAATGGTTTATTTACATTTCCAACAATACTTAGTTGGAAAGGCTCTCACAATAAGTCCCTTTTTACAGCAATACAACGAAATTCAGTAGCTGGCTGCGTAGTAGCGGAAGTGATGCCTACAGTCACGATATAAAAGCAATACAATATAGATGGAAGCGATACAGGATCTAGAATCTAGATCTCTACGCCTACCCTGATCTAGATGAACAATATTCTTATACCATAAGCGCCTTATATTTTCGGCCCCATTGCCTCGGCTTAAAATCATATGACCAAGACGACTCAAGGCATTTGTACATAAGAGTTTTAATTTACGCTTTAGGCATTAATTAACATCTGTTTTAAGTTTGTTATTTTTAAGTAACGAATTGAGACTTATAGATAAACTTACGTAACTATACATTTGTCGCGGGTGTCACGATGCAGTCGCAGTGCGGTTGTGATACGCGCGTTTTGTATCGGTGCAAATCGGTGCGTGTAATAAGGGCATTCAAATTAGATTTTTTGTGTCCACTAAGTATTCAATATATTATTCTTTGGTTGATTTGACAATTTTTAAGTACTAACAAGAACTATTTAAATAGTACAGTTTAAAGTATAATACAAGTACAGGTCTATTGAATTAAATATTTTTTTGTGTTAATTTGATTTGAAAGGACAATGCTTTTTTGAAACTATGAGCCACTGTTTCGTCTTTCATCAATAGTGAACATGCGACGGTCCGACCAGCAGTTAATTGCTATCAACCAATAAACAATTTTATTCTTGTATTTTGGATTGGCACGCAAGTTTCTCAGTTTTTTTGGAAAAGGATATTTAGTAGAAGGTAAATCCCACCTTGAAATCAAATGTCGTGTTAAGTTTGACATCTTGGTGTTACCTATCACCAATATTTAAATCTTGTCAATTCTGGATTCTAGTTTATGTTTTAAGCAATCGTATAATTTTTAATTTATTAAAAATCACCTGTTTAAACATAATTGAAATTTTATTTTCACTTTGAAGCATGAGACAAAGTTATACTTACTACTGTTGTCAAACTATCAGAATCGATTTTGAAAACTCGTAAATAAGGGTGTAAAATGTTTAGTTCAGCCCTGAGAATAGTTTATGAATTGGAGTTTCTATTTGTCTTTTACGTAGTAAACCTATGTATGATAGCGAGTGACAAAAACCTACCAAGCGATTCATTATTTATGTTTTTTCCTTGAATAGAAAGATTTCGCACTGCATTGCAAAAGATGCCGATACCGCACTGCTGCTAGTGCAGCGGAGCAGTGCGGTAAATCGATTGTGAATCCAGCTTTGCCACCAAAGTGCCACGGTTCGAGTGCCCCGCTGGAGTTTTAGTCGGTGGGAGCCCCACATTACCTCGTCGTCCTACCGGGTGGTGAAGGATCCTTGAAGATATCCTTACGAAAAAGAAATAACGGGCTTGGTGACTTAGTGGTCAGAGCAGCCACCCTATATGCAAAGGGCGAATCACTCCCTGCCTTGATCGATTGTTTTTTTCTGGTATTTGTTATCCTAATTTATTAAACTGTAGCAATATGTTCAGCCAATATAGATTATAGATCTAGCGAAGTTCAAAAACATGCAAACCTCTTTCTTTGTGATGTCTGGGCTAAGTTAAATATCTAAGTATACACGTCTCATTTAAGTTAGCGCAGACACTAAGATAAAAAATACTACGAGTGTAGTATACGATTTTGGCTGTTTTTAGGTAGTAGGTACCTGGCTGCCTATGATTCTAAACATGAAGGTACTCGTGCATTGACAGTTTGACAGTTGGTTGAAGTTGCCAAAAGCTGGCAAAAAGTCACCAAGGAACACAGTCAGTCACCATTCAACGTTGTGTAATCTAACGATAAATATTTGTGTCAGTGAAAATTATGTTTAATGTGACAAAAGGTGAAAAGGTTAGTAAAAATAAAACGTGAATCATAATTTGATATGCATGCTAATTTTTGACGACAAGATACTCTGAAAAGATTATTTGCATCACGCAGTTTTCCAGCCCTTTAGAGGCGCATTATTTTTTTTTATCTCACCCTCTGAGAAATATTGTTATCAGGTACCCACAATCTGTTTAAGATAGATCACGCATGCAGCATCTAAGGTACGCAGCCCTTATCTCAGTGATGTGACGTCAAAGAGCGCAGTGATATATACGGCGAGCTTCGGCGCGCGCGCACATTGAGTTTACGAGTGACCCGCGCATTGCCCACGCGCCTCGCAGTTCCCACCGCTAAACACTTGCGGACATAGCAAAAACATTTGCTCCAGTGCCTAAGTGTATTCTAGTGCCAGATTTTTATTGGCTGGTAAGTTTATAGTGTATTTTTTATGAATAGTCAAATACAGACATGAGGCGGGTTCAAACATTAACAGTGTTACAAAAATAACTAGCAATAATATTTTTTTTCTGATTACTCACTAAGTAGTGGTTAAACATTTCAGTCTAAAAAAGCTAGCTTTGCACAAATCGTAGATTAGGTTACAATCAAAATTAATTATGTTGCACTTTATTAAGCCATAACGCAACCTTAGATACAAAGCGGCACGACAGAAAGTAATCCACATTTCGTAATTTTTAGTTCGTAGGCTTTGTTTATACCTTCACGATTATTTGATAATCATCTTCAACAGGCCTAGGATTGTTAACAAAGAACTGTTACAGGCAATTAAAAGTAGGTAGTTCATAATAGTCATTCAGTAGTAAGTTGAAAACAAAGAAAATGTGTAAACAATAGTGCTGAGTTGAAGGAAAAGTCTACTAACCTACTGGAAGGGCCGAACGTATAACAACGGACCGTAATTTATCATGCAGGTGGAAGTGCCATTAAGTGGGGAGTTCACGGGCTGACCACCATGACCAATTCGTAGGTTTCTATGCGAAAGTCCCTCTCGTGATGACGGTAAAATTGCCCTAAAGCAGACTATTGTCAGGGACATTTGACTCGGTTCTTGATGCGTCTTGGGGGAACCTTAAAAGTTCCTTTCTCTTTTGTGAATGTCTATCAAAGGGACGCAAAACATTGGATAATTGGTATCATAATTTATAAATAGCACATTTATATAGGGAATCATTCTGTAGGACGCGCCATAACAAGATTAAGAGCTTCATTGTTTTGATACCTACTGATAATAATAATAATAAGCACCTAGTTAGTACCGGTATTTTTGGAGTCCATTAAACATTAAGAATTGATACAACTAGGATATGCTGATACTTTAAAAAGGATACGCATTTCTCAAGGTTTTATGACTATGAGACTAACATTAGTTTTTTGAATAAAAACCTTTGTTTTTCTGTCTTCGGTAAATACAAAACTTTAGCTTGGTTTATGTGTAGCTTACCTGGCATCTGTTGTTTATTTTCAAATCCGACTTTAATCGGCGATGTAACCCGAGAAATAAAATTTAGTTTCGAGATGTTCCAGGTCTCAGCCATATATCTCAATGTCTGAGGTAGTCCCTTAGAGCATTGACTCTTCTCTGGCAATTGGTTTGCTTTATTTTGCTTGTTTGATGCCAGCATATTTTATTATAACACCAACAGGATAAAAAAAAACCATCCATATCCATATCGGAAACTCATTGTAATAATACGAGTAGGTATTTTGCTCCATTTAATTTCTGTTGGAATAATACCGTAACATTGCAGTACTTGCACACTTAACTATCTACGTGAACGTAATAAATATCTATTATTAATCTAGTAGGTATTTACCGTGTTTATTAGTGTAAATACTAATACCGTATAATTATTCAAAAACTATTTCAGTTTTGGGATGTTTTTATATTTTATAATTTAAATGAGGTTAATACGTCCGATAATGTGCTAAAAATAGTACCTAAGATTCTGATGAATTTTGATTGTTTGTTTTAATTAGATACTCATAGAATTATATTATCATATTTATTTTATTATGGTAACTGGTTTTCGTGAGCTCATTTGATGTTGTTAGGTATGGACTTAAATGTTTTTGGAGTAACGAGATAAGGCGAAAAATAATGACAAGAAAACTGCACATAACTGGACTAAGCAATTTTATTATAACTAGCCTACGGTTTTGCAACTTATATTAAGATGCATGTCTTAGGTTAATTAGGTTTCAATTAGGTTTCAAGTAGATGTGGGACCATGGTGAATGCTCTGACAAGTGGTTCCATAGGATCCCATCCACACCTTTCCACTCCAGTACTGCGCCACACCAGCCACATATTCGGTTCAGCAAATATTGACTCGCGTGGTATGCGACCATATACCATCACTATGAGGTGTAAATGATTGTGCCCTCAAAGAAGCAGGCAACAAATATTATTAAACACTGCAGTTGCAGCTGGACCTATGTTTTGCCATCAATGATATTTCATGTAATTATTAATGGAAAATTGCGTTACGGGTACCTGTATAGGAAAACTTGAGGAAAATATTTTTTGCGAAGGTTGTATTTACAAGTACTTACGTACACTTAATAGGCAACGTCACGCATCGTTCTTGTAGGTTTATCTGCACTGAGGATATCGTATCATGATCGTGGGAGCCTAGTCAAGGTTTCAATGGGATAACACCATTAATTCTCTCTATCTGCTAATTAAAATATTTAAATTTAATCTGGCGTCAATGAACCAATCATCCTGATCTCAAACTAAGCTATCTTACACCTTTCGTACGCCCAGACTTTAACTACCGGGGTCGTCGTACAAAGTAAAAAAACATTTACTAACTAATAACTAGCAATTAATATGCATGTTTCGTAACCGGTCTAAATAATTTGCTCTAACTTCGGTCATTTTTAATTGAAGCTACAAAAGTATTTATTGGTTTAGTGTTGACGCTCATTGGTTTTATATACGTATTACATGCCAAAAAAAACTCAGGTTAACGAGTTCATAAGAAAAACAGATATAAATCAACGTTGGTAAAAAACTTGGTGCCAAAGCAAATGACGTTGGATTTCAAAATTGATGCTCTGTTGTCAGGTAGATGTACCTACTAAAACAGGTAGTATGGGCCAGATCAAAACCCATCCGTACATGATCTTGTTTTTTGTGTTTTCAATATTATGAGCTCAAACAGGAACTTTATTAGCCATAAATTGATACGCTGAAGTGAAACCAGACCAAGCAGTAATTTTTGCGATATTTAGTCTAATGATGTTTTTTACCTGACATTTAATTTTTTCCCAATGTTCATGAATTCACACAATATTATGACCTGTTTTAGGACTTAAGCGTATTAATTTTGCAAGGGAAACTCACAGGGCAGGCACAAATGCAATTTGACTCAGTTATATCGTTCTGTGACATTGGTCCTTAACAAATTGATCACTCATGGCCTGATAATTATGTTCAAGATAAAAGTGCATACAACTAGATCCCCATAGGTCATAAGGCGGCCCTACCGACATTGAACTCAATTTCAATGGTCCTGAACGAATGCGTGTGTTGTCTGATTTGCTGAATTGCACTCTATGTAATAAATGTGTATTACATATTTTTCGTGTCGTTCTTATTCATGTTTAATTATGTTTCAATTAAAGTACTTGTGCGTATTAGAACTTGTGTCAACGTCAGTACGTTTAATTACACGCGTTGCACCCACGTTATTTGTAAACAATGCGTTTTTATTTGAATTGCATATTAGTCTGGCCTTTGGAAACTTGAAAGAGGTGAGGCTGGAGTTTTTCAGTGTACCAGGCAGGGACACTTCCACTGCAGGATTTGTCAAAAGCAGAATATCAGTTTTGAAAGAGAAACTACTTATTGAATACGAAACATGTTCGAACCTGGTTTTAATACCATTATTTGAAATAGGAAACGACTACTTTTGACACGTTTACTGTCCAAGTTACGAGATGAAATTAAAAAAATAGTTCCTGTACATGAAAATCTTAATTTTTAATACAATGCCAAAGACATGTCTCCTAAAAGATTAATCGCTTAAGTAACTTAAGGCTTCGGTTGTTGACAATTTGAACATGATATCAAACTACATTACATACAGGTCATATTTGATATAATCTGAGAAGTATAATTTGATACTTATTATTGCACATACGAACATCAGTCATTGGACATTATTCCAAAAGTGAGCAAAGCTTGTAGGTAATGAGGGATACTAGACAACAGATAAACATATTTTGATACTTAAGTTTGTAAACACACATAAAAAATATAGGAAACACCCAGACCAATCCAAACAGAATTGTGTTCATGTAGACAAATGTTTGTACTGTGCTGGGGTCGAACCTGAGATCTTTGGCGTAGGAGCTAACTACTTTACCATTACGTCAAATCGGTCGTCGAGAGTATACCGAGGCAGAAGTTCCTGGCCATGCCCGGTAAACAGAAGATGTGAGGTGTCAAACAGAATCAATAATTTATATGAAAGTGTACTATTTAAAAGCAGTTCGTTCGTTAAATGCACAGGTCAATTAGCTTACTTAGCCAAATTCTTTGTAACCTTGACTGGTGATCTTGACCTTCCGCTCCGGTGTCCGGAATGCGTTCGCGCCGGGACCGTGTCGCAAGGTGCGCGCGTGTTGCAATAATAAACTGCCTTCTCGACTTGGCGGAACGAAAATTCCGGAGATCTCATTTATACCAAAACGTTGGTTTTGCAACCTTTTTTATGCAACCTCAGTGCAAACAAGCATGCGAACTGCTTGATGGCAAGTGGAATCACTAATCTTTGCCGACCCTGAAATTTTTGAATCGATTTTGAATTGAAGAATTAGTTTGTATAGCTGATTGAATAAACTAACATCAAAAAGCAAACATCACTTGTGTGATGCATCACATCACGCGTGTGTTATCTTCAGCTTGTGCTGAACTGTACTTTTATGGCTATGCCGGTTCAAAAGTGTGATGATGAACCCTCAATCTATGGTGCACATTGAACGCAGAAAATAATGTTCAGATTCAGATGTCATACTCGCTTGGCTCTTAAAAAATACGATATGCGACAAGGTATGCCAACGTTTATATTTTATCACCTACCGTCATAACAACTTTTGTTAAATTTAATACTAGGTAGGTATTTTTATTGCAAAATATCTTTGTTTTTCGTAGACATCATAAGAGGCGTATATAATTACAATGCATATTTTTTAATGTACCTACACGTTGTAAATGCCTAAAGCAAGCCGAGCGATTGTTGGCAGTTACTGCGATACTTTTATTTTATGCATTTTCCGATGGATCAAGAATAATAAACTCTTGTTAATGATGTAAAATGCACTATGCCAAAGGTAAATTTTATGAAGAAACAACGCATGTCCTTCGTTTTATTGCTATCAATACGTAATAACACACAATACGGTTCTAGGTGTGTAGGTACAGTGCACAACACCATATTCCACTGCTCCTTTTACCACTGCTGTAAAGGTGATTTT
The DNA here is from genome assembly GCA_950022985.1 of Udea ferrugalis. Lineage (NCBI taxonomy): Eukaryota > Metazoa > Arthropoda > Insecta > Lepidoptera > Crambidae > Udea > Udea ferrugalis. Next base: position 7,360,418 of record OX465521.1, read on the forward strand.
TCAACTACCTTGTTACGTTTGACCAATAGCTGTCTGTACCACCTATATGCACAGCGTGTCAAATTAAATAAGACTTTGGATTGTATGCGGATGTCATCTAAAGGATCTCACTACCAACAATTTCAGTCAACAGCTAACATAAATATTGGCTTTTGCTTTGGTTTCTTTTGTTGATTATAATACAAATTACTTACCGTAAATTAACTATGTAAGTTGCATACGACACTTTGCAACATAATTATCTATGTACTTTTCATTTTGAGCGTACTGATACTTGTACACGCTTTCTGCAGTGGCGTTTAGTTTCAATATCGATTTAACACAATACATTTATAAATTCGCATACTCATAAATACAAACAGTAGATAGGTACTGTTTAAATTTTTATGTAGTTAGGAACAAACAATTAGCACGGTTAAAATATATACTTTGGTTAAAATGCTATGCGTGCATGCAATAGCATGGACTATTGCACCAAAGCACATTACAAAAACGACATGTTTGTTTTCATAGACAAAATAAATACAAAAAGTCGTAAATCACCTAGTGATGATGACTAGGCACCCGAATAGTTTTTATGACCAATGTGAACATTGAAGTTAAATTCAAAAGTTCAATGTTCCTTCTGTAAGCAATAAAAAACACTTAATAATTGATGTCAGTAACTGTCATGTTGCATTAGGCTTTAATTAATTCATAATTCTAAGTAGGTACTGCGAAGTTTTAAATAATGTTTCATGTGATAACATGTAAAATAATAAAATAAGAGGCTAAACATACCTATAGTTTTGTTTCGCAGTGTGTCTAAGCATGCCATGTTACGTTAATAAATAAATATATAACAGCTCAGTTTTAGACTCCATATTTAAAAAAAACAACTTACACGTCCCTGCCCCTGTAGCAAACGAGGTGCTCGTCTCTGTGTCTCTCAAGATCATTGAACATGCAACTGACCGCTGTCAAAAGCCCTCTTGACAGTTTAATAGCCTAAACAGCTTTTGGAAGGATTGGAACGCTCACAAGCAACTATCGAGGTGGATAAAATATTAATTTTCTTATCAACTCGCTGAAGCTCGCCAATTGTTTGGTGTTAGAAGAAGACGCGCAGGATTTTCATTTTATCAATACGTCCATGAAATGTGCCCACACGGTATTTATTTTGTTTTGTTAAGCAAGTCTTCATTTAGGAAAAGTGCGATATAGAATTGTAATTAATTGAGTCCTACTCCTACCTCGTTGTCTATAATACAGGTGGTAATCAGCCACGATAAAGTTTCGTTATTATTTCTCCTGTGCATCGTGAATGAACATATTTTTGGATCCTTTTCTCCTTTTGCTTTTTTTTATGCTTAAAGTAACATGACCTGTCATTTTAAAGTGTATTTAAACATAGGTATTTAGGGTAACAAAAAAATACGACGTGATTAATCTATAAAAGTAAATTAATTAAACTTACTATGCAATATGCATTTGCTTCTTTTGTTCTAAGGAATTACTACTCAACTGACCATTATTATTTTCCGGATCATCGTCTTAGTCAGGTCAAAGTTATGTTATTGTAGTACCACTACAACAATACCGAGAAGTAGCGCTGCTTTAAATTAGAACATTTGTATTCCGTCCCTGCACATCATCTGACTGAACATTTACGGTTATAAAGGGACACGTAACTGAGATTTTTTATTATAAACTCGTGCGACGACGGCTCATATTAATGGCGCATTTCGTCTTCTTCAACAGAAACCGCTACTAAATTACCGCGGCTTCATTAAATCATGTTTGTATATTATTCAATACTTAATCACATGAATTAAAAAAGAATACCTACCTACCTATCATTTTGTCGATTGTCAACCTATGTTGATATAATCTTGAGCTGACTTTGTTGGTTTGTTTCACTAAATAAAATTAGCTTTGAATGTAAGGTTTTTGTCACTTACTCATTCTTTCTCACCGTTTCTGAAAACGTTAATAGCAACACGTTATGTATAGATATAATTCGCTGGTGTGCAAGTCCTAAGGTTAGTTAGTGTTTCGTGTATCTATCTTATTTATTATGTATACATACATCTAGTTGTTGCTGTACTTACACAAAAAAACACGCCTTTTTCTTTACAGGATAGAAAGGGATCAGATTTTTTCAATAGGAACAACACAACAATATTATTAATATACCTATCATAATTTAGAAATTCATAAAGGAAAATTGACAATGTTATAACACGCAGTAGTAACTATTTATTATGAGAACGCTAACCTCATGTTTTGAAAACGTTACTCATGTTTGATAAATATATAAAACAAAGTTGGATTTGTTCAAGCACTTATAACTCGAGATCCGCTGGACCGACGATCATGGTTTTTGATTTTTAGGATTTATCTTCGCCTCGAATAAGAGAATAACTTTAAAAAAATGTGGAAAACGAACTTAAAAATGATGTTTGTTTGCCACATTGTTCCCGGGGCTTACCCCTGTCAAACTAGACGGGTTTAACATAATATTATGCTGGAAGCCACAAAGCACTTACTATAAAATATCCCATTGTAGTAATAACGGGGAAGCTCGAATGAAACCCGATTCAAACTTTATGAATTATCTAATCAAAACAAATTAACATAAGGCCCGGGACAACCTCAGATCACTTGTCAAAGTCCTGTCAAAGACTACTTGACATCTCACATCACAGATTGCATACAGAGTAAGTAAAGGTGGTTGTACACATCGATTACGAATATCTATCTAACAGTAGATGAAAAGTGCTTAGTCAAATGAACAGAATAGTTAGTAGGAATACCAGCCGCATGAGCCATGTGCAAAACTGAATTTCTGAATGAAAACGACCAAAGAATCTGAAAAAACAAATTCTAGTGTAGGTTTTTATCAGCCATGATATCAAAGTTTGTTAAGTAATTCATTAAAATATGTGCTGAAATGGACTTTGTGTCGGAAGTAACTTCGGCACTAGAAGTGTCGTCCCATCATTTACCTATCATATTACGTTTTCCAATAGACATTAACTCTACATACCTACTTACATAAGGACGTTACATCATTCATAGCAACGTTTTCTGTAACATCATGAGGCGTCTCTTGTCATAATAAATAATTCCTGCGGTTTAATCGTAAGCACTTATTGCACTTATGCTAAAATTCACATGATATTATAGTATATTGCCTCGGAGCTGTCAATAAATATCAGTTCATTCCAGTAGTGAATTGAGGGGCCTAAATGAAATAGAGATTTTAATGTTATCTTTTCAAGTGATAAAGGATCAACAGCCTATGTGCTTATTTACGTGAAAAGGAACTAGAATAAGGATGTTATAAAATCAAGACAGAAGTAAGTTAATGATCTCGATGTTGACCGTTTTGTTTCCGCAAACCATTTCGAGAGATTTCCAAGGGCATAGGCAATGCATAACATAGCAGTAATTTACAAGTTCGGTGGAAGCAAGCCGCCTACAACTAACCGCTTTAGATAATTATGGGGAGGCCTATGTCCAGTAGTGGATGCCATTTGGCTGACTATTACGATCAATTTATAAAGATTTAATTGTGCGTGCAACTCTTTTAGAGGTCACTTAGTTTTAATTGAATTGACTGCCATACTGTAAAAACCAGAATCTACCATTTTGTGGTCTCGCCTAAGGAGTACTAGGTACTCCAACTGTTTCCATGAATTACTCTAACCGACATACGTCTTAGGGTGGGTGGTTTCCGTTCGGAAAATCCATAACCACATTAAAATGCACTTGACTTACAATGATACAAATCCTTGTTCAATTGTACCTACAAACTTGCAATATAAAGATGTAAAATCTTCTTCAATGATTAAATTTTCAAGTACTCAACCATGTTTTGCTATTAAGCTTGCAATTAGGCATTCCCGGAGAATCATTAAAACTCGTCATAGATCTGAGTCAGCAGCGGAAATTCGAGTTCTTTGTCGATCGCGTGGAAATTGCGCAAATATTCTGTAGTGATAGTTAACGGGTAATGCCAAGGCCGTAGCCTTAATTAGAGCGTAGGGCGCCGTAGGACAAGTGCGGCATCGGGTCCGGCGCAGGACGGCTTTACACGCCTCAACGCGGAAACGACAAGATTCTGATCAAAAGAAAACTATGCCGCGGTCTTCTTGTTCGATTTGGTCAATCAAGGTGTTTTCTAGCCAAACTTAGCTCGGTGAGCTCGGTGAATAAACAAATATCTATTTATTGGAAAACTTAGGACATGACTATCTTAAACTAAGCAGAGCTTGTACTGGTGGGTTTCAGCGATAATAAATAAAAATAAACATTTAAAAAATGCTTAAACATACGTAGATAAAGAATAAACACAAATTTTCCTAACATGAACATTTGCCCTGGAGAACGTAACAACGGTCTGCATAGTTTGCAAGATGACAGTCATCCGTTCCGTTTGTTTGTTCCTTAGTGATCATCACAAATTGTTTATACTATTCCGAGCACCCTTAATGACTCTTAGAAATCCATTAATTTGAATAAATATTTATTTATCGCATTAAAGGTACGTCGGCAAGTGTAAATGGTCCTAATAAGTCAATGATGTCGTGTGTATGCCACTCCTGCGCTGCTTTTGTTGTCAATGCGCAATAAACCGCCTGCCGCTGAACGCCTGCTCACTACGCAACCGGCTGCGATCCTTCAGCCTCTATTATCCACAATGCAGTAAGAACATGTTTAAGATCAGCCAAACAGGAATGAGCAAATGAAGCGTCATTAGAACAAGGGTTGGTGAGTCAGGTTTTACGTTAGCGAAACATTTCTGAGAACGATATTATTTCCTAATACAACAAAGATGATAGATCTATTTGGTCAGATGACTGCGCATATTTCTGAATTAATTCGAATCTCATGACATGCGCTGCTTCCGAGAATACCGAAATCCGTGGCTAGAATTATGATTACTAAATAATATATAAAGGAACATTATTCTATGCCATCGCATACGTTCTGGTAGATTCTGAAAATGTGGGCTAAAAATAGGCTTTATATTACGGAAGCTTTTTGCGAGGTAAGTAATAACAATATTCGTACAAGATAGTTATTTAATTAGTTCCTCGAAAATGAATTTTAGTCGTAATAAAAATAACGGTCATGCGCCAGAAACTTTCGTCATAACATATTACAAAAAATATTCAAACGGCCGTTTCTTTTTAAAATGTTAAAATGATTGAAAAACAACTACGGTGAGCGCAGGAAGTACATTTTTTGCAAGGTGATTTTAACGTACAACAAGCAGGTAAAATCAGTTGAGATGATAGCCAGAACTCGAAACCTGTTGCTAATCTCAATGGTGAGGCTTTTTATGCCGGAAAAGGTAGCAAAATATACTTCTGATTCACGCACAATCATAAAAATATGGATTAAATCGTTAAATACTAGTGTTCGATGCAATAAACTTATCTATTTATTTATAAATCTGAAATCGGTCCATTGGGATCGGAATGAGATACAAAGTTAAATGAAATTTCAATTAACCAAATTCATAAAAAAAGCTTGATACTGGACTCGGTAAATTTTACCGAGAAACCAGGAAGTTGAAATTTGTCATATATTAATTGAATCAATAAAAGTAAACAAATAGGATTTTCTGCCAACATTCAGTTAATTGGTGTTGTAAATGGATTGTCATACATTAAATACAACAGTATTCAATTACTGTCAAATATTTCCATCATTCTAATTTTATGGATTCAGTCTGCATCATCAACATACCGGTTCCTTTCCGCAGTGCAGCAGTGGTAAGGTCACTTTACTTGAGTTTGCTCCACAAGTTTCTCTTGTGTGCGTTCGATCTTTTGAATTTGCATAAAAAGAGTAACAGTTGGTAAAGGTATCCCCAGTTATTTTGGGCGAAATAACAACATTTTTTCGGTTTATTTGTTGGCCATTATAGCCTCAAAGTTTCCAGTTTTCGTTTTTACTGCCAAAGTTCGTTGAATTCGAAGACAAAGTGTTTTGCATTTTTTGGCAGTGTTTTGTATGGTCCACTATATGGTTAATTATACGATTATACGAGATTCTGTCAAACGAAAAACGTTAGACTTAATAGTCGTTAAGTTTTAACAGAAATATTTCTGGGATGCATTTTTATAAATTAAAATCCCAATCAAAGTCTTCAAAAGAGACGACTGTGTGAAGTCGTTTTACGAGTTGCGTCTGTTATTCTAATAAATTACTCAATCTAGTTCTTTACTAAAGCTACTTCCTGGCATTTTTTTCGGATTCGGTAATATGTATTGATATCAAAATTCAAACCCGTTATTCTATGAGTATTTAACTCATAGAATAAGACAACATGAAAGTGACGCCGATATTAGTATCTTGACGATGATACTGGATTCAAAAGTACTAGTATAACTCCAAACTTATTCCCGCTATACGAATTTGCAAGTTTAATAGAGCTGCGTTTCATTATAAACTACAAATCGCTATCATGGTAGTAGCATGGGACGATCATACTGATGTGCTTATTAGGCACATTCATTTTCTGGGAATTTAGGCCGCATACAAACACGCGATCAATATTCGGTTATTGTGAATATTATTTTTAAGTTAATGCAAGAGGGTTCTAAATATTCAGTCTGTGGATCTAACCAAAGCTTTTTTGAGCAAAAGTTGCGCTAAGAGGACCAATAAGTGTAATGAATAACATTCAGTCATCATTTCAGCTATGCTATTCTGGCTAACGCCAAATCTCATCTCGATCGTGATCAGGAAAAAACACAAACTTTGATCGTCTATTGACTATTCTCCCTAAATTATTTGGCTTAGTTCTTTCCCCTCAAACGACCACATTCGTCTAGTTATTTAGTTTTACAAACGCCAAAATACAATCTCACTAAGCTATACACTGTTACTGTTAATTTCTTAATATTTCTCTAATACAGCGAATACCTAAAGCATCATCAGAACACGTGGGTGGCAGAATTTATTGTTAATTAAGCTTAGTTCCAAAATGGTGCATGCTAAACAATATGGCAGCAGAAACGAATAAAAAGGCCGTAAAATGATAGTTGGGAGCATCATTTATGGAAACTAATTATACACTTTTTATCAGAGCTTTTAGTAAAATGCTCTGAATTGGGTCTTTTTTTAGTAGATCCGACAGATATTTTTTATTTGAATAAGGTTAATTAGTACCTACCTACCTATTATATTTTTTGTTTTCCTTTGAATTCTTAATTTTGTTTTTGTTGTTTATTAATTTGATACCTTTTTTCGAATACGGTTTTGTTGTTTTTAAGATATTAGATAGGTATTCGTCCTCATAAGTGTAAAGCCTACAACTACGAGTAGATACAGTTTTCAGTTTTATTTGCGACTCTCCAAAAAAGTTTGAGTTATTAGGATCCGTAGTTAGAAAAGGAAACGGGAATTATACAATTTTGCTGGAAACCTTTCTATCTGTTTCAAAGATATTGTAAAAACCGTATTTGCCAAATAAATTTGCATGTTTTAGTATGTTTACTTCAAAAAACCCGTATAGACAAGTTAAATGGCGCTCTAGTGTGCTAGTTTTTTTAATGAAAAGCTTTCATTAATTCAAACTCTAAAACAAGTTCACGACTAATAAAATATATAAAATCCGTTACGTCTTTATAAATAGAAGAAGTAAAAACATGCATCCTATATATGATCACAACAAACCCGTTCTTCAAAGTTAACAACTTCACTGTCTTTAAACTTTTGGGTTTTTTGGAGCTTTTTGTGACCCAGGGTAATTTAGACGATCAGGCTACGCACCAACTTCATAAATATCCTCAGATTGTTTGGGCGCAGGCCGGGTTAGAATTTTAAATGCCTCCCACTCCCACACTTGAGTTTGGATTTTTCCATCAAAACATTGTTATCAAAATAACTTTGATCTAAGCAAAAATAGAACTATTACGTAACGTAGGTCTATAAATAAATAGCTGTTTAGAAAAATAAGTAGACTGTTATGAATCTAAAAATAAACGATTGTATCTATGTTAGTATTTTTTTTTGGTAGTTAAGTTGATTTTAATTAGCCATTAGCGGTCGTAATGAATATTATAATCTTGCAGATTATAAAAATACTTGTGCATACATTTATATTTATATGTACGTTCTAAGTGAGGTTTTCGATAGCAAATAAATTTGCTTTGTAATAGCGTTCTATATAAAACTTAGTGAATACTTACAGGTATTATTCATATAAACCGACGCTTTTTCATGTTTAATTATTGCCTATAATACTTGGCCTTAGCTGTCAAAGCTGTATCTATGTAGCGCTAATATATACAATGTATATTATCGTAAATATTGTGTGGATATACTTAGCTACGTAGGTAGTAGTCGCCATAGCTTAATCAGTCGAAGGTAGACTGATTTATGAAGCGAAGAGTTCGTTGATCCGCTACATGAGTGAGCGTTGTGGCACTCGGCCGTGCGCGGAGGCATGGCAAGGAAACGAGTCGTCGCGGCCAAACCCTTCAGCCTTACTACACTCTTTTTTATTAAATAACGTCCGGTAAATGATCCAGTTTCGTAAAGCAAACCACGACCTTGATAAGAACGTGGGATCACAATGCGGTTGCTGTTTAAAACATGACAAATATGACGTTGTTTCATGTCACAGAAATGATAGAAAAACATTTTAAGAACTAGTCAAGCTCGATAAACTTGATGTTGTTTTTATCCAACCATCACCCGCAAAACATTTCAATTATATCCACGTAGAAGCAATTATCCTTGATCGGCGGTGTGTGAACAGTTTGGATGGACAATGTATGATGAATATCCATTACCGAAATAATTATTTTTTGGCGTAGTTACGAGTAGTCAGCCTTTGTTTTAATCATTTATTTGGATGATGTTGATACGTAGTAGGTAAAGGAACCTAAGTGCGCTAAATAATGCAAAAATGTTTTAGAAGGTATTCATATTTTTTTATATAATAGCTGTCGTTTCACTATTTTCAGCATATATAGGATTATGTATACCAAAATCATAAAGCAATATGAAGTTGAGTTAAAATCTCAGTAGATGCCAATAATTGAATTCCGTTGTAAATGTATTGCAGGCCGGCGCTGGTAAATAAATTACGCCAAAGTGGATGAAGGAATCAGATAAAACATAAACAGTCCTAGCTGATAAGTAGTACCTTTGCAATAAATTCAGTAAAACCTGTTTTATTCATAAAAAAACGATCGGATCAAATTTTAAAATACAAATAGTGGAGGATTAATGGTACTGGTATTGCGTATTGTCAGTTGAATCACATGCAGTCCACCCTGACATTCTTGACAGATGAATGCAAAGTACCTATTTTGCTCTGAAAAAAACTTATTCTATGTGCAGTACGCCGGGTTCTCTGTGTTTTCACTTCTTATTTTTTATTTCATGTAATATTTGTATAACATACATGAATGCGCTTTTACAAATAATGTTCCTAATTAAACCAATGTATATTATTGTTGCAGAGAAAATGGAGGTGCTTAATAGGGTAGTGGAGGGGTACCATGACCTCATGGACAACAAGAGCGACCCGAGAGTGAACGACTGGTTCATGATGTCCTCGCCGTTCCCGACCTTGGCCATTTGCCTCACATACGTCTTCACGGTCAAAGTGAGTAACACTCAGCTGCATAATAACTATAATTGCGTTTACGTCTTAAAACCTCATTTCAATAATAGTCAGTTCAATACTCCAAGCATCTGATATAGTATTTTCCATTGGTAACTTCCTACAATTAGATTGTTTATTGTTATGTTGGAAGATTATACTGTTTATACACTATTATTTAATTGTTTAATACGAGTGTTATTTAATAAAAAAAACACTAGACACAATCATTTTGTTTTGTTAACTTGGTTTGTGACTGGTGCTTTTCGTAATGATTTTTCTTCTTATATGAGCATGAGAGTAATTGCAGTTTTTTTTCAGGTGCTGGGACCAAAGCTTATGGAAAATAGGAAACCTTTCGAATTAAAGACGGTTTTAATTTGGTACAATCTATTTCAAGTGGTATTTAGCTGCTGGCTCTTCTACGAGGTAATTAATTAACTTACGACTATTTTTTGTGCATCAGTAAAATTTGCATTCTGGATGACCAGAGGTGATTAAATCTATTGATGCAACAGCATTACATTTAAGTTTATTTTAAATGACAAGAAGCAAAATAATTATTGGTTTCATGCTAATAACTTATGGCACTTAGTTTAATGGTGGCAATTCTGTGTCTAAACTATGTTATCTGACTTATATAACATGTACTTATCACCTTTTTGCTTTTGCTGAATGAAATGCCATAACTTAAAAATAGTGAAGACTTAGTTTCAATACAAAGGCCTTCATATTTTTAGAACATGTTTATACTTATCACTACTTACCAAATGTAATATCCCGGTTTTATTTGCCTGTATAACCCACTAAGCATAGTGTAGAGTCAGATCGTCATCGTTCAAAGAGGTTTAGAGTTTTTTAATGTTATCGTTTACCTTACTGACGCAAATAGTACAGTTAACATTGCGACTTGAATCAATGCCTATCAGCAATCATGGCCGGAGTTAAAATTCATTCAACTTTGTTCACAGAGTATATCCGGTGGTTGGTTCACAAGCTACAGTTTTCGGTGCCAACCTGTCGACTACTCACGAGCACCGACCGCTATGAGGGTAAGAGTTATACAATATGTTTACATCGTTTCTGGACATTATTCTTCCACACAGCGCCATTTAGTCCAAGCCGTAAGTAAGTTGTTGTTATAAACTTTTTCATCAATCTGTAAATTATTATTATAGTAGCTGCAGTAGAGTTCGAAATTATGTTTATTTCTGCTTGTGCAGATGATAGATGATTTTATCAGTGATCAATGTTCAGGAAGTGACGAAGTAGAAGCTTTTATATAGAATATAAAACGTTTTCGCGACTTACATTCTTACAGATTTCAACCATTTAACCTCATTTACTGGTAGTTGTTTTTATGATTTTCCCGATGAAAACAAACTTGTGACTTGTCTTACACTTGATTCGTTTTAAAATTTATATGGGAATGTAGTGTGGTATTTGAAACAAACTTCTTTTTTGGTTAAAAATCATTTTAGAAGTTTTTGCCTCAAAATTTATCATTTATTGCAGCAAGACTATAACAACGCAAACATCCTTTAGTAGAACATAAAGGTTTTGTATGTTGATGACAATGTTTGTAATTAAGTGTTGAGAAACTATCACGACTTCAAGGCTAACCTAGTTATTTAACACCATGTCGATATAATCTAGAAAAGTCTAAAGTACGCATTCGTGTAGCCTTAGAAATAATCGGGTGATTAGATAATGATGTCAATGCGGTTTGCGGCTTTGCTTATAAATTGTAATTTCGATGGAAAAAAAATATGCATATAATTTAGATTATTGTCTACCGAACCCCCATATCACAAACGCCCAGCTAGTAACCTTTAAGACAGCTTGTACACCTTGAAAGCCAGAAAAAGACAAGCAGTCTTGGCTTCAAGCGGGAATCGAACTCGCGTCTTTCGCAAACCGGGCGAGCTCTTACCATCGAGCTACCGAGACCATTGACAGACCGGCCGAATCTTTCTGGTTTATTTGCCCTATGAGCCAGGGTTATTCCATCAATGTTAAAGGCAGATATACCTGCAACACTCGGGAGAAATCGCACGCAGTTATAAAAATCGAACAATGCAGCGCTACGAAACGCACTATTTGGGCCTCGCCCTTATTTTCATAACTCGTATAAAAAATATGCAAAATAGTAAGATCTCTGACAGGTTAATTGTACCTAACTTGAGTTTGATCGTTTTACAGGACGTTTTCATCTCTAGTCAGGGAAAAACGCGGACGTAGTGCTTTAGTAACATTCTAGAATAATGTGCTATGAATACTATTATGATGAAACTAAAGGCATTGTTACAAGTAACAAACTAAGTAATTGTAGCTAAGTATTAGAATCATGAGATGAGTTTCAGCTCCGTATAACAGTTGTGAAATTCATTGAATTGCAGAATTACTATCCTACTAATCCTACTATCCTACTAATATTATAAAGGCGAAAGTTTGTATGTCTGGATGTGCTGTGTTGCTCTTTCACGTAAAAACTACTGAATGGAGTTTAATGAAACTTCACAATAATGTTGCTTATATATCTGAATAACACATAGGCTACAATTTCTAAAGATATTGTGTAAATTGTTGAAAATATCAAGTAAAATATGAAAATGTACGCGGCAACACGTGGTATGGCATGACAGTTGATGACAGACGGCTGCTGTCATTAGCGTAACTATGGGTGCGTTCCGAATTAGAAGAGTTCAACATCGAAATAACATTTGGGCTATAATTTGTACTCGCTGGCTGAACTAAATTCCACGCGGACGAAGTCGCGGGCGGCCGCTTGTGTATAATATTTTTTAACTTTCAATGTGATTCCGCTTTTATTTTGATCGACTGTAGGCACAAAATAAATATGTAAGTGTAATTCTAGCGTCCTCTTTGCGTCAGATTAAAATATGGTAATATTTCATGTCAAAAACTACATACCGGATGAAAAACTTGTAGTGATAATTTGTAGATTACTGACTTTACCACAGAGCCGTGAACCGGGTAGATTGCCTTCATTCGTGTATAAGTTTTACTTTATTGACTGTTACACTTTTGCGGAAATTATGCAGAGCAAAAACAAAGGACGTTTTAACGACATTGCTGTCGTAAACAGTATTAGTCATCTTTGTTGTGAGTTTTTATTACTGACTGACCGCCCGGAACTTCACCCGTATGGACTTTACCTACCCCCTTATGCGTTGAATAAATTACTGAAAAACCTTTTTTATTGCTAACTTACATCATAAAAGCAACCTCTGTACCAAATTCCAGTTCGGCTGTGCGTTGATATACATATAAGTTACTAACCCCCGAATTCACAAACGCGAATCAGCGTTGAGCATCCCTCAGAAGCTGTCCCTTTTTGTTCTATCGTCATTTAACAGGTCAGCAAGAGCGTGAGCGCGTGCTTAGCGTTGATTGCCGTTTGTGAATTCGGGGGTAAGCCAGTCAGGTATGCCCCTTACACATACTTATAAGGGTTTATATGAAAGATAATATTTCCCCTACTATAAGTAGTTCGATGAAGATTATAAGCGTTTCACAGGTATGCGTAATTGTCATTAACAAAAAACGAAACAGCTAATTACAAACCTTGTGCCTGAACCTGTGTGCTACTTTGTAGTTAAATGGACATAACTTTTTAATCTTTAAAACACACTTTTCTTCTACTTTGCTTTACAGTTCCACATAATGCGAGTAGGTACCTACATTCTTCTTTTCAAATTTCTAACTAAAGGAAAATTAATGTTACAAAGTATTTACTTTATCGACATTCAGTTTATATTTGAAATCTCATACTTCTAACAAATCAAAACATCTTTTTGTAAGTTTTTTGTTTGCTGTATTTACTTATGTCTTAATTATCTTGTTGCAGATGGCCAGAGGATGTTGGTGGTATTACATCTCGAAGTTTACCGAGTTCTTCGACACAGTAAGTAGTCCAATGACGTTAGTTGTAACCACTCGAGAATTTGCTTGTATTGACTTTTTAGCTACGTAGTTAAGCAAAAAAGAGAGTCATGTCATGATGATTACTAAATGTACGTTCAAACATAGATGTTTAGTGAAACTTGTCCGAGTGGTCGTCCTTACAAAGTTCATACTATGTTTTCGCTTGTGGCTACTCGGTCATTCTCACAGTCAAGGTAATCGCCGGCTGGGGTAATATTTATTTCCGCACTTATCACGGTCGCATAGTTTCATTTGCATATTCCTAGCAGACTTACGTATTATCTAGTTTAATGGCGGACTAATATCTTTGTTTGTGTAATTCGCTCCTACGCAACTCATTATTTAATGATCTACACGACCGTCTCGATAAATCGAGAATTTTAATAACTAATACCATTCTAGATCAATAAATGTAATGGCCTGTAATACAAAGAGTTGGGGCATTAAAATTCCTATGATTAAATAATCATTATGAAGATTTATCTCGGTACAAGTGACGTAAAAAAGTAGGTTGGGTTGAATGTTTTTTAGGTGTTTCCTGTAAATCTGGTTTTGTATAATTTGCAAATTTGGCAATGGATCCAAGTTTCGCTATTTGCCTCTGGGCGCATTGACGTCATACCAAATATACTTGAAGATAAACTACGGTTGCCAAAAATTCTAATGGCTTTTTTAAGCGATATATTTTAATTTGAAAAATGTTTTACCTTTAATCAATTCAATTTAATTTCAATGCCTTCATAAAAACCTGTCCTCTCGATATTCCTTAACAAAAAATTACATATTAACTCAAGCTAAACTGACATAGTTTCGCCGTAACTAGCATGGTTTTAGGTGCGTATCATGTATTCCATCCTTGATCACAACCTTACCACAAAAATCGTTTTTAATTTTTGCCACTGATTCACGTACAATTTAGATTGACCAAAATGCAGCTTTTATAACCAAGAAATGATTGTTAGGGGTGTAAACCTAAAACCTAACGTAATAATTTGTGAAACTGTTCTATTTTGTTTGCAGATCTTCTTCGTAATGCGCAAGAAGTTTGACCATGTGTCGAAGCTTCACGTGATCCACCACGGAATCATGCCCATGTCTGTGTGGTTCGGAGTCAAATTCACACCAGGTCAGTGAAATTGTAGCTTGAGAAAAAACCTATGAATAATGTTTTTTTAACTTTCCCGCGACATACAGATACCTTACCATACCTTCACTGAGAAATTGTTAAAATCAGGCATTTTTTACAATCTTGCATGGACAACTGAAAGTGTTTCTAGCTCGATTCTGTACGTATAAAACCCTAATGGATTTAAAAAATATTATTGTTTATTTTATATGTGTTAATATGTTGCAACCAAATTCATTAGACTTAAAACAAAGTAGAACTTGTAGGCACTGTGGGTAACAAAGTTACTAAGTAAAATTCGAGTAAACGTAGGTAAATATCTATACGTTTTAACAACAAATTACTTTTTTTTTGTGGTCAACGCTCGAAAAGCTTATCGTTTTTTTTACGAGAGATGACTATAACAAATGCAGATTAATAAAAAAGCAGGAGTCTCAATTATGTAGTTTCTATGTTTACCATCCGTTTTCGATGATATTACCACAGTGGATATAAATGTGTACTGTGTTAGAGATAAGAAGTTTAAAAAGTTTTGACTACAGATAAGAGTGGAAAGATTTTTAAATCACTTTGCGGAACAAAATTTTAGCTTCCTTACTCTCTGGCCTCAATAATTTTGTTACCAGTACAACATACTTAATTGTTAAATGTAAACAGGTTTTGTTTATGCTTTGTCCTTTGGTGTGTGATTTATTTTATATAATTTTCATCACCAACAAACACCTAAAACGTAACAAACTAACGGTCATAAAATGTGATGTTAACTGTTAAGTATTTGTTACTTTCAACACACTTTATTGATGATAATCACATCATAAATACATGAAATGGCACGTGTGCCTTTTGTTATATACGATATGTTCTGGGGCCTGCAAAATATGATACAAAAAATAATGGTCCCAGAGCAAGACAATGTTTAAAATAAAAAAACATCGGGACTGCCCAGAACAAGATCATCGGAACCCCAACTAGGCAGAGCTTGTACTATGGGTGACAGGGACACATACACATAGCCACTTGAATATTTATAAACTTGAATAGCAACAAAACAAACAATATCACGAATATTCATCCCATAAATATATCTATCCACTATATAAAAATAAGTCGGGTTTTCCTTCCTGACGCTATAACTCCATAACGCACGAACCGATTTCCACGGTTTTGCATTCGTTGGAAAGGTCTCAGGCTCCGTAAGGTTTATAGCAAAGAAAGTTCAGGAAAATTTCAACAGAAAAGTCCACGCGGACGAAGTCGCGGGCGGCTGCTAGTATTTAAATTAAAAAAAAATTGTGTGAAAATTGAAATGAAAGTGTTATTAAATAAATGGTTTCTTCAAACTTCTTAGACACATTTCATTGAAAGTAAATGACGACTTTGCGTCAGCAACTGCAAGTAATGGTGATAAAGTTTTGTCCAAACAAAATGACGAAATTGGTTTTTAAGACGTAACAGGAAATATTGCCAAAGATTGATTAAAATGGTGTTAATTCAAACGCACGATGATCTTTACTTTTTCAATTAGCGAAGAAAAAAACCACAACTCCAAATGTTTTCGCACTTAAGCCACTGTTGGTCTCTGAAATAAATATTCACTCATACTAAAATGTATCCTATAATATGTTAGCAAGTATCAAAAAAAACCCATAACAATACGAAAAAGGATGTTTGCGTGGGAATCCATTTAGGTAGGGTGCATGACGTGTGGTTTTCATCAAAATATAAATCGTTTGACGCGCCTTACTAAAATAGGTTGTAAATATGTGAAGCCTCACAGATTATGTTACGTTAAGTTTTTTTAAACCATTACGGATATAGGTACGAAGCTTATAATGTTTTTCTTTCTAGAAATGAATGTTTATATCAAAATCTCTATTTTCACTAACAAAATAAAATCTTCGTATATCTCTATTTCATAATAAACGTTAGGGCAAAATAAAACGATTCTGGCAGAGCAACAGCAATAAAATGGAAATCAGAAGATTACATGAAGATTTGAGAATAAAATTTAAAGTAATTTCAGGTCTGTACCTTACAAATAAAGTCCAAGTATTGTAAATACATGAATCATTAAATAGCATGCTATTGATAATTATTCGAGCGTACGCTTCCATTATTGCAATTACATAGCACCTTAACATTTGTCAAATTTATTAGTGAATTCATTATTGATATTTACGTGACCATAACTCTGTAACTTGTTTAATTTAAATTCATTGTTATTTTGTTACCTGAATAACCACAGACTCTGTTTGGTCATAATGGCCTCTACGTAATATTATTTGATGAATCTTAGTATGAAGGAGATGGTGGGACGAGTTGGACTCGCATTTGTAGAATTGATTCAAACTGCTCTGATCCGGAGGCAGTGGAGGAGGGGTAGAGAGTCCAGCTGTGGGGAAACGCAGGCTGATGACAATAATAGTAATCTTAGCATTTATCGCATCTGTAATAGAGCATTAGGACTAGAAAGGACAGTTTCGGGAAGCTCATGTTAAAGCCTGGTATGCTATCATGAATTGATAGATATCTAAACGTTTCGAAGTTTGATATCAACTCATGTACACAGTGGGCGTGTGAGATTCCCCGCTTACGCATATGACTTACACGCAATGAAAAGCGCGGTGTCTCGACAGTATTCTGAATCATGTACAACGGATGTCAGTAGGCCAATGACAATGATATGTACATAGTGTACAGTCACGGGAGCGGTAAACGTCAGTTGCACACTAATGTTCCAACGAATTTGAGTCTGGTCGGTAAAGCTAGGGACTATTAGTCCGTTCGCGTTAAGAATGTAGTGATTTCATTCTTGCTTGTCCTACAATCTAGCACCCTCTAAAAAATAAAATCGTTCCTAATTAGAAAGCCAAGTTCACAGTGCCCAGTTGAATGCATTTTTTCAATCTTGTACCTGATTTTACGGAATTAAATAAAAAAATTACTGCATTCTTAACGCGAACATACTATATTATTGTGTTCCATTTTACAACTAACTTTTTGGCCAAACAACTATTCTCGCATTCTCTGGTGCAATGAGGGCTTCTAGATATTCTGTTCACCATGACGGCAACAACCAGTGTGCCTCTGACTACTCCGTTTGGGGTAGTCATGCTTGTATTCGTATGCATAGCTCGTTGATGTCTAATGCTAGACCCATTTTTAGCCACATTAAACACCTCTCTTGTCTCAGTGATCCTGGTTCTATCTCAAGATGTGAACTGAATTCTTTGATTACTGACAATGATGTAGGCTCATGTTGTTGATTCCGTTGTAAAAAATCAGGCAAGTCCATGCACGTGGTGCCGTAGTTGCTCAATAAGGAATCTGTACAAATTCAGTTCAATACATTTTTTTTTTAATGTACGATATTTTTACTCCTTAACTTCTAAATCTACTTAACTAGTTTTTTTTCGGTATTCAGCAGATTTTTTTTTTAAAATGAAACCCTCCGCTTTCGGAAAATAAGGGATCTATATTATAATGTCTTAGGACATAACGGATAATTATGTTGGCTATGAATAATAATAACAAGTGGCAACCTTCGTTGTTTCTGGTTTTCATAACACAAGGTAAATATTACTACGATTCAGGAATGTGGGCGAAATTGTCTCTTTTAATAACTATTTTGGAAGACAAACTCAATTTAAACCATATAGCGTATAGCGTAGCATATAGCGTATATCGCATATAGCCTATAGTGTAGTACTATCGCGGACAAAGTTTGCTAAACTACCTTGCAAAAATACCTCCGTTCCGTGCTTTTGGGTGTCCCAATAGTCCCTTTTATTATTTACTGCACAAAGATAAGACAGCAATTACCAGTTCTAATACTAAGAGCTGCTAAGAGGCTTGAAGCAAAGCCAGAGCGCTTAATTAGTATTACTATACTCAAAACTACATATTGAATTGTTATGACGGCTTCTTCCGGAAATTTCACAGTACATTATTGTTGATTTTACGTCTATGATGAAGTGCAAATATTCGCATTTGCTGTCAAGTGCTAATACGCCCACTGGTGGCGCAGGCTTAGAAACAGGTTCAAGTCTACGCGAGTACTTGAACGACGCTATTTTTACGCACCGTAACGTGTGCTTAAGAATAACTTCTTCTGTGTTAGCTCAGATAACGTTCTAGAACTATGTTTGACAGTATGTCTAGTTTAAACAGAAAATATTATATCAACACTAAAATGATTATTACAGAACAGAATTATTTATTTACACAAGCTTTGAGGACTCAGTTAGATACCCGTTACTCAGTCAAATCTGTTTTGAGTATATGCATTTTCAAATTGCTAAACAAGGTTGTAATCTGGTGTCTCATTCTCAAATATGGCTCTGAATGTTATGACTGTCGCTATCATAGAGCTTGAAGAGCGTGTTTATCACAGTCGCTATAGCCTGTTAGGTTATACCTTAGTTCAGTACTACTGTACAAAGGAGGAACAAACATGCCATTTTAAACAAAATACAATATTTTTACTCGTCATGTTGTAGACACGTGACGCCATCGCCATTGTAAGTACAAGTAATAGACACCTGTATTGTTGTCAGTGTTGTCAGCCGACAACGTTCAAGTGGTTTCAATAAAAACCAACACGCTTCTAAATAATATTTCAGCATAATGATGGTGAATTATTGAAAAATTCCAAGCGATGACATTATGATTTCCCTTTGTTATTCTAGTAGTTTACGACTATAAACTAGAAAACAAAGAAACAAAGATAGTAAAGTCGGCTTATTTACATAAACTAGACTATAGTCGAAATCCACCACGGACACCTACCGAAAAACACTTAATTAACAATTTGTTCTCGGAAGAATTCATAGTGTGTAGTAGTTCTCAATTACTGTGCTTGTCAACCCCATATCTGGACCTCACGACTGCTTCCCATCAGGTGGAGTGAGGTCATCTTGAATTCATGAAGTGTTTTATAACTTACTGATAATAAAATAATAACGCTGCTTAGCCAAAACTTAGACAAGATATGGTATTTGAGACATGTTCTTTCAAAGTTACATGCTGTCTAGATCATGATTTTAATTTCTAGAACTTTACAGTAAAATGTAAAGGTTATAATTTGATATTATTTCCTCGACATTTGTTCCTGTTCCTAACGTTTTTGTTAACTTGTTCCCAGGCGGTCACTCGACGTTCTTCGGCATGCTGAACACCTTCGTGCACATAGTGATGTACTCGTACTATCTGCTGGCAGCGCTCGGCCCCCAGGTGCAGAAGTACCTCTGGTGGAAGAAGTACCTTACCGCGCTACAGATGGTAAGCGTCATCATATATTTCGTCCCCAGACTCAAATGAAAGAAACCTGACGAATAAGGCCCTGGTCCGGTGGCTTTGTTGCTACCGCGAGTTGTGGATTCAAAGCTCGCGTTGCCAAAAATTTATGTGACGAGCACTTTGTATTTGTTCCGTGTTTATAATTATCATATTTGGTATAAATTATCGAAATAACTACGGATGCTTTAGACACCCAAAAAGCATGCTTAGCATAGTTTAGAGTCAGGCGTCTACGTTTAAAGACTTCCGCAAATGCTCAATTCTAATGAAACCACATACCTACATGCTTTCTCACCCATCCAAAAAAAAACTTGAATATTATAATAAGTCAGTTATTCCGTGTGCATTTGATTTTAGCTCCCACACTGATAAATCAATCTTGAATTGGACTTTGCACATCGAGTCTGTCAATATTTAGTTTGTAATTTAGAACCTCACGTACGATCTTAAGTATGAGAGTGGTTAGCCAAAATCAGCCGACTAAAGAATTTGAGCCGGAAAGTAACAAACATTTCTGGGTGATACACGAAGATATAAACTTGTTATGAGATTTATGATTTGACGATTACGGTACATATCTAATGGACTGATCATTAACGAAAAATGAGAAACGGGTTAATCCTAGTGAACCATCATAACAGTAAATTTCGGTACGTATTACTTTTTGTAGCAAGTATTCACAGGATTTTTTGCCCATCTTTTGTATATGTGATGGACATTCGCCATTAACTGCCCGCATGAAAGATTTTCGCATCAAACAAATGTCTAAAGCTTTACATTGGTTAATTACAAAAAACCCGTCCAAACTTATGAGATGATAATTGCTGGTGGTCTTTAGCTAAACCTCCAAAGGTTAACGTAAACATTTGTTTACTTGGCGGCTCTAAGTCGTGTGTTTCTACTCGTACAATCTTGAATGATAGCCAATAACTTCCTGTTTATCTATGAAATTAAGAAACAAAACTGCAAAAACAAAACTGTGTTCATTGGTGCTGAACCTGAAACTCTTAAACAGTTTCAGCACTAAAATACAGCCAGGTTCAACTAAAAGTGTTCTCCAAATAGGTTTGTCCCATACATGGTCGATTTTGTAGCGTTCTCGCGTAGTATCCAGGTTTATCATAGGCGCTAGAACTTCTGAGTGTAGACAATAATATTTTTCCTTCTAAAGAAAATGATGTCTTTCTTTTATAATTCTTACTTCATCAACGCATAACTGGACTGTGCCACGTTAGTTCTTCTTAAATAAATGTGTCGACTGTACAAAATGCCAATTATCATGTGTATAAGCAATTTAGGGCAATCCCCTGAAGTTATATTTTTTTACTGCTAATAGGCTTGACATGTAGCCCAACTGTACGAAATTGTATTTTAAATTACAGTATTTTGTAGATATTAACGTCTTTGACGGAGGTCACAAAAACATTGGAGTCGTTAACATATTTGCCATTGACAATGTAACACTATTCACAATGTAACCTTAGTAGAAAATACTCATCACTTGATGATGTCGATAAACTCTTTGAACAAGAGACTAAAAATACAGCAACAAAAACAGCTAAAATAAATTGTATTAAAATGCAACATTTCAGCTATATAATTAATTTCGTTTTCTATAGCATTGAACGCATTCCCTACATTTATTTCCCTTTCTAGGTGAATTGATTCACCATAAACATACATATTTAACAAGCTTGTTTACATCGGCATTTAAATGAAGACATGTAAGGTGATGCCTAATTAACCTTTGTTTCTAGTGTTGGAATATGTATGGTCACAAGTAATCTGAAAATGGCGTTTCTGTACGGCGACAACAGCTAAAGTGTATTGGGCCAGCGTAAGCTGAGCTCTGATTACTATGAACTTACATACAACGTGCGGACGTGACGGTACAAAGTCCACATTGTAGGTCCCCTGTTTCTATCAGAGCTGAGCGAAGCGGAGATGTGTTTTTTTATGAAAGCAATTTTAAATTGTAATTTCCTACTAAAAATGGCATAGGTGTCAAAAAATTGGTTTTAAAAAAATACAGCCTTAAATACAACTTTGGTGAAAATGGGCCCTGGCTTTTGGTATCTCTGGGAGATTTAACTGTACGTATTAGAGACAATACTCGTAAGACATTAATATTAGTGACTACCTACACAGATTGTTTTTTGAAAAAGGTTATAAGAAGGACAGAATGTCTCAGGTCACAGATTCACTTTGGTAAAATGATTCATTTTACCAAAGTGAATCTGTGACCCGTAAATCTCAAACGCAAACTTATTTTTGTTTTCTCTGATGGAGTTTACTGAACTCTTTGAGTTTATTGTTTCTGTAAACAATACTCTAAGTGAGGTGAGGACAGATAGGAGAGATGTCGCGTCAATAGGATTAAGACAGTCCAATCAGGAACCTTCTAATTCTGTCTGCTCAGTTAGCTAATGAATTATTCTTATTTTCCAGGTGCAATTCGTCATGGTGTTCATCCACACGTTCCAGCTGCTCTTCACAGACTGCGACTACCCTCGCGCCTTCGTCTGGTGGATCGGCATGCACTCCGTGCTCTTCTACTACCTATTCTCTGACTTCTACAAACAGGCCTACTCTAAGAAAGCAGCAAAGGTAACTACTAACATAAAACCATTTCAGCCATTGATATGAACAATAAGAGGAAGATACATTACGTTTATACTTCGCGAATTTGAAAACTGGCACATGACATTGACGTATTAATGACATGCACGCAAACAAGTCGCTGTCATATTAGGTTGAAAACAGGTCCATTGAACCTGTTTTAGAGTGGCCACTTTTGGTACGAGGATGCCCTATCTTTTTCTTTTTGTTTATATCAATGATTTCAGCAGACTAGTATACTTTCAAAGGTCCTATTATAGCGATTCTGTGATTCAAATTGAATTACTGCTATATTACGGTATTAGCCAATGTTTGATCTTGATAAATATTTGAAGTTAACCAATAAATATTATTTAAAGGACACCTTGACGCGAAAATAGATTTGAAATCGGTTGCACAACAACGCAGTTCACTTTGCCAATGGCGAATTCAATAGTTGCCAGCACAGACTAACTTTCATGAAATAGTTTATTTTTGTAACCTTTCAATTGCAGTCGCTTTTAGCATTTAAAGCCAGGTACTAACAAATATTATTAAAATATAATACAGTCTCATAATGAAAATGTTTTATAAAAAACCAAAAAGTAGGAAGACCGATCAACAATATTTAAACCTATCTTAATGGCAGTGGCAGACCATGGAAAAGTCGGTGAGAGCTAGTTATAAGGATAAAGATTAAAATATGATAACACTTATTTCAATATTTCTGCATCTAGTGATCGTACGTTATGGTCACTTCTATAGTTTATTGTGTTAAACTGTAAAAAAAACTTGAGTTTGTTTTCTTTTTATTAATCTATGTTGTTCGTTGTTACAGATCGCCTCCGCCAAAGCGAAAGTGAAGGCCGTGGAGGCTGAATGGAGCGAAAGGAGTGAACCCAAAGAGATGAAGCTACCGCTGCTGAACGGATTCAGCAATGGGACATCGCTCGGGGACGTGCGGCAAAGGGTCGCCGGCGCCGTCGCCTCGCAGTGATTGTGTCGCGCCGTGCCGCATCGTACCGTGTCGTGTCGCGTCGTGTCGCGTCGTGCCGCGCCGCGCTGGTTGCGGCGTTGTTGCCATAGTGAAAAAATGGGCCGTGATGCCGGTACTGATGAAACTTAGGGTTCTTATTGCTTAACGATATCAGTCGTGATCCGTTGACAAAAGATTTGAGTGTCGATTGAAGTCTAGCGACTCTACACGTTCCAGTCGTGAGGGAAATTCGAGTTGGGGCAACAAGGGCAGCCACTAGTTACTTTTACATTTGGTCTTTTACTTTGTGAGGTTTGCGATTTTCAATGCTACTTAAAAGTACAATCTCTTGCTTCGTTATCTTAATTAGTTTCATGAATCAAACCTTGGGAAAGAGCATCACATAGCAGAAAAAATATTAAGTTAATTTGCCTAATATCTTTAAATCCTTAGAACTTCCTAATCATTTTCATGTTCTTAGTTGTAACGGCTGAGCTAGCCCAGTCTTTGTTGTCCCATTTCAAATAAGAATAAGTCTAATATCACGTATACCCATCAGAGTCTGCCTACTCTCAGAGTAGAGTCAACCCGACTGCAGAAAAGAACGGCGTCAAATCTTTTGTCAATCACGATAATAATGTTCTGTAATATGGCCCTTACGTTATAATGACTGACGCCATTGCTAATAGTTTTAAAACCACCGTTAGGAAGTGATGACAAAATATACCGAAGACGGACCCTATTCGAATTAATGGACAGTTATTCTCTTAATTACATCAAAAACAATGAAATAAGTCGGCTGTGCCGACCAATCAGGATCAGTGAGAGCTGATTTTATGCCAGAACACCGACGTCGTTTACAAAAAGATTTTAAATATTAAAATAACAGTACAAATATATTGTTTACTCTGATTTAAAAATAATAACGTTAACGTCGGGTGGTAAGTCCACCAAACAGGTTTTTAATTAAATTAACATAATTTGCTTGACTACTTAAAGTTGGACAAACATCATTTTATTTTTAAATTAGAGTAAACAAATATTTACATGTGTGTGTCAACAGTTTGTTTTTCACGAAATGACGCTCAATTAAATTAAGTTATTATATAGATAAGTTTTAGTTGTAATTTATTAAAATTGGACAAGTAGTAAATCCAGTTGGTTATTGGAGGCATGCTGCTTGTATGACATTATTTATTTCAACGGTTATGGACAAACCAGTAGTACCTACAACAACGATAAACAAGTAATTATTAAATGTTTTATAATGAATAATAATAATTTCGATAATTTTATATTTTTTTATGAATTCATGTGTAATATAAATCAATAGTTTTCTTTTTATGACTCTAATGGACTTCAATTATCACATCAAAATGAGTTGTCGGTTATTGTAATTACTATGTTATATTTAAAAAAAAAACATATAAATATAAAAAATAAGACATGTATCGCAAGCGCTAACGCTTGCGATATATGTCTTATTTTTTATGTCTAAATCTACAAGCTAAATTTCGATAACTTGCCTATGGCCCCTTTTCATACTTATGGAATGATTGGCTTGCTGTGCAAAGCTAAGCTAACCGAAGTATAAAAGGGTGCCTAAGCTATTGCGACTGCGCTTCATATCTTTTAATAGGAACTAAAAACCAAATAGCTAAGTAATTTTTAATTTTATTATTGTCTAACAGTGTTCAGATATTGTCCATACGTGTTAGTAGATATAGTTATTTCTAAATTTGTAAATATAGTGGAGTTAATTTTAACGGTACATATTGGTGTAAAATGTCCATGTTAATTGTGATATTTGTCTAAAATAAAAGAAAACTATTTTGACAATATTGTGTTTTATTGTCTACTTTAAAATAACATTTGAATATCAGCTCCAATACCTCAGACCAATGCAGTTTTTTTCATATAAAGCTTATAATACCTTTATTTACGCGTCAGCACTTAAAATAGTCAACTGCAAAGAGATGTTATTGTTTTCAACAAGTTAAAGTACACTACGCATATTTAGCTCCAAACATAAGACACACACAAAAACTATAATTCAACATCAAAAAGATTATGGATGTTTTTGTGGTGCTGAGTCCACGGGAAATACCAATGGTTATTAAGCCATCTGCACTTTTTGTTCACCTTTGGCCGCCTCATCGTATTAATGTACAATCAGGTCAGTTGGAAAGATACCAAATCGTAATTATTAAAACGCAAACACTATAATTTTAGAATGTCGATGACACAGACTGCTTATCCCCCTACATAAAAACCCGATCAGTCTTATGAGTAAATGACCCTCGATTCAAATGCCATTAGCTTCAAATTCAGTCTGAGATTCAAACCTGGGATGGGTTGAGTTATAATTATTTGAACTAATCCTTTATTTGTTTTATTTCTTACACTTACACTCAGCCACACCCCCTGCTCCTGTACTCCTTGGACCACACTTACTCGTATATCCTTTCTTTTTACACCGGTTCGATTTCAGATTATTCATTTATCACTCACTACAGAGGGATAATAAAAAAAAGTGTACTTATACCCAGGAACTAGATTTGGTCGAGGTTCTCAACAATCTGCAAGGTTTCCCTCGTGCCCATCTGCTATCCTTGAGGGAATCTTGAAATCCTCTCCTCGGCTCCTCCGCTATTAATATATTTTGGCGCATAACGCTTTCAGGGATTTCTTTGTGCTTAAAAAAAACAAAAAACTCTTGTTTAAATGAGTGATTTTCCAACTGATCGCGTTAGGCCATAAATTATCTCTATGGGAATATCAAAAAATGCTCAAAGGAGTCCGAAGGCCAACTTTAAAAGGAACGAAAAATGAATAACTCTGCATTTTTGAATCATAATATTTCGAGTAGTGTATCGCAAAATAAATTTTACATTCTCGCAGTTTAATAAACCAGCTCATTGATTTTTATTGCCTGCAATACGTGGCTGATCTCCGCATTTTCTCATAAATCCAAAAATCAGGCACATTTTACTGACGCCAAAAAAAACATTATCCAATTATTGGGTGTCTTTTCAAAAATAAATTGGTTAATTTTATTAATGTAATAAAATATGTTAATTTTTCTTACATTAATTAGATATAAAATTGGTGATGGTGAGACATACTAAATATTTTACAGAATATTTAGCAAGACATAAAATTGTAGACACGGGAGATACCCGATATTGACTTATCTACCTTCATACTTCAGCGGTAAAGTGATATTATTTGAAATATTCAACATTTTTTTGTGCTTATTTTAAGCATATTTTATTAATCTGCAGTTCCTTTGTACTCAGCTGTTTGTTTGTATAAAAGCATGAAGAAATAATAAAAATTCGTATCTTTGTCTTTGTTTAATGAAAAGATGCAACGACCTGATACTTATAGGTACCGTGTTCACAGCCCTACTACGAGTTACTCATATGCTTAAGGAGCAGTTCATCAGAGAGCCAAAATAGTCTCTCTTAGCACAAAGAAGAAAAACGGTAGGAGTTCTTAGTGCGTAGGGCCTAGGGTCCGCTTTCCGAGAGGACCTACTCACATACTACACTTCTTTTTTACCCTTGCAACTTGGAAAAAATGAGCGTTACGACACAATATTTCAAAAAAGACACCAGTAAAGACAGAAGTGAGGCTGAAAGCTGCTTTTTATACAATTTATGGACTTCGCGATCCTTTTAGGGAAGAACATTAGGATCTCCTGAAATCTATCTAGGTAACTGGGCACTGTTTGTCTTCATGTTTACTTATATAACTATGTTGTCATATTCTACGGTACGCATATAGTGGCATTGTCCTTTACATTTTTGTGTAGGTTTAGTTGTCCCCATGTCAACCATTGATTCTTGGAAGAGACTCCGAGCTCCAAATGGTGCCTATTAGGTATCACCTCTGGGTATTTCAAACTTATTATGGTCATAACTATTGTCAAGCCATTTTTGTGTAGGTGTCATACTGTATGATACCACTAGAAAAAATCGTTGAAGTAAATTTATCATTTTAAGGATTTTTTGTACTAATACAAACAATACAGATTTATGACTATGACTATAAATAATTCACGGTTAGGAAAATGCCAACCAGTTATTGAAAGTAGGCATATGTCGTCACTTTGGTCCTCTTTTTACACGGTTACCTAGTTTAGAGGAAACAGTTTTAATTTAGAGACCGTACGCTGATTTATGACGTGAATATAAATAAGCAGAGAAAGTTATATTTGGGGCCGTAAATTAACTAAAAAAATAAATATAGCTGGGAATGTCTTCACACAGGGTTATCGGATCGGTGCCTTATAATCTTATTACAGCTACTTTTACTCTCATGTACATTGTTTTTTTTTTAAAAAAGCGTTTATTCGCAAGGATCTATTCACCACAAGGATATTCTAACACAATACCTATAAGAATACCTACTAAAATAAATAACACAATACACAAAGTCAGCATAAAATAAACGATACCCTAACTATTCCGCATAACTTACCTACATACCTACCTACCTTATTTCTTCATGAAATCCCATGTGCTTCATTGAATGAATAGTTTTATGAACATTTTATACACAACTTTTTTAAGAATAAAGAATAATTATGTTTTATTATTGTTTTAGCATTTTCCATGCAGTATCTTTACTAAAGATCTGAAAACCAGAAAAAGACATTTGGTCATGTTGGTATCAGGCAGGACTCGAACGCGCATCTTTCGCAAACCGGGCGACTGCACTACCAACTATGCTACCGAGACCATTAACAGACCAGCCGAATCTTTCTGATATATTTACCTGCCTGACGCCAACATGACCAAATGTCTTTTTCTGGTTTTCAGATCTTGAATAAAGAATAATTATTAATCCTAGACAATCTACACGGCCGTAGAAACGATAACCGTTGGAGTAAACGAGTTCTTGAGTGACGGCAGTCATGTACCACCGTAGATCACATCTTCATTTACAAGTGACTGCCCAGTACCTAATTTAAAAAAAAAAGACCGCGTGTCGGCAAGCGCAGTGTAAGACGCACTCATGCAAGGTGGAGTGATGATTTGCGCTGATGCAAGCAGCCGAAGATTGATCCCAGTGGCTTGTTTGTACTAGGAGAGGCCTATGTCCAGCCATGGACTGCAAGAGGCTGATGATGAATCTACACGGTGCTGACATCTAGCAAAGTTTTTGTTAATTTTTGTATGAACTGCTTTGAAGTTAAGGCAACGTGTCCGCGTTAGCTTAACGATTTACACGAAGAAATGCTAAGGTTTGTCGGCAGATGGCGTTCCCACTACTATATAATATGAAATCTAAGTAAGGTGTTAAGTTTTCAATTAAATGAGGTGCTGCAAGCAGTCGAAATATTTCTAATTCGTTTTTTGTTTAATACTAGCTGTCCCGAGGGACGTTAATCTGTTGTCAATCATTGACATGTAGAAATGGTTGCAAAGGAAAACTAAATTGTTGTTTTTCACTTTATTCCTAACAATTTCTCATGTTTACTCACCTTTTAACCTTCCCTGGGCCTTCGTAAATATTTCAAAACAGCAATCCATTTTATTTATAGAGATCATTTAGAATGAGCCAGTTTATTAGAAAGGCTAAAACTATATTTAATGCATTGGCTGATGATTAGATTAGAACGATTCACTTTGATAATACATGTGAGTGAGGTAACCTTTCCCATTTCCTTACTTCTTTAAGTTTTCCTGTTATGGTTTAAAGGAAATTCTGTAGTTTTAAGAAGAAAATTTATTTAAACGCGTAGGTGACAATGACTTTCATTGAAAAGAAAATCGCACTTCTGCCTCCAATTTTTTTTTGTCTTCAGTCAATCAAAACATGAACGGCATTTGGTACTTGGTTAACGTGCGTACTACGTCTTATCGATTAGTTATTATTATCCAAGACCCAAACTAAGACCCTGCACAAAACGTATGAGAAATATTTACCCTAGGTGCGGTTTAAAATTTCTAGCTTTGTACTACTCCATTTTTTCAAAATTTTATTCATATTGACGGAACCCTATTACACCTATATTTTTGTGTGGGGTCTTTGATGAGATAGATATAATATGAATAACTAGGAGTTCGGGAAATTATACACACTACACTTGTTTTAAGAACTTTATTTACAATGAATTATTTTACATTCTATCCTCATAACTTAGTCTATTGTTCATAGATAGGAAATATAACTATAAATTAACCGTTAATACCACTGTTGGCAAGCACGAATCGAATCGGGATAAGGTACACAAACTTCAACTTCTCATGTACCTACACTGGAAAAGTTCTGGTTGATCGATTCTATGTTACACAAACATCTACTACTATTAAATCGGTGGTCAACCAAAACTTTTGTGTACTACAATAAGGTAACCACTTATTCCAATAAACATCAATAATAATATCACAAATAATTTAGGGTAACTACTGAAAGCCTCTTCAGATAATAAAATTAGAACTGGCATTTATATTCAGTCAGTCTAACGTGATGGCGATCGACGAGTATTTACATTAATATTGAATCTGAGTTATTATTTACGTGGTCTACGATATCTGATACCGCCTTGAACTAGTAAGACGATTACAGTTTAAATAAAAGCCAACTAAAAATTAACCACAAGCAATTTAAAAGACGAGACTGTACAAGACATAAAACTAGCGTATCCAAAGAGGCGACTAATTTAATGGCAGTGAATTAAGTTAATATTTGCATAACTATTACGCTTTCTTCGTTTTTGTTTTGCCAAATTCCTCTATATGGTCGTATTCAGAGAACCCTGGATCGGAGTCGTAGTATGCGTAATCGTAGCTTGCATCTTCTTTGTTGTTGGCGGGATTCGCGAAGACTGGCAAGCGCGTCGTAGGCCGCTGTGTCGGCGCCGGCCTGGCTGTCGGCGGTGGCGGCGCGCGCGTCTGCTGCTGTCGAGGCTCAGGGGTCCTCGGCGCTAGAGTCGTCGTTGGCCTCGCTTGCACGTTGTTGCCAAGATCAAAACTGTAGGGAGCAGGGGCTGCTGACGTTTCAACGTTGATGGGTCTCGAAGTGGTCGTATATGTCTGGAAATAGTCGAATGTACGCTGTGTTTGAGGTTGAGTTTGCGGCCGAATAGTTGTAGGATACGTTTCAGGAATTCGTTGAGTAGCAGCGGACGAGGGCGTGGGAGCAGGTCTGAAGGGTCGAGGTGCAGCTGTTTGTGACACAGGTTTGTACGGAGTTTGCGATGCGGGTTGGAAAGACGTCTGCGATTCCTGAGTTTGTTTGTAAGGCTTTTGCGATGGCGTCTTGAAAGGTGGCTGAGTTTTGCCTCGAGGTTTTTGGTCTTCAGGTAACCTGTTTCCACTTGCAGCTATGTTTAGGGAATGCGCACCTGACAGGAGTTCACGCTCGCGCTCGTAAAGTTCGGGCCGGTATTGTCCGTCATCCTCACCTTGTGGCGGGCGATATTGACCATCGTCTTCATCACTCACGGCGTAGTTGGATTGCTGGGTGTCACCAAAACCGATGTTGGTATTGTATGCTACGGTGTTAAGGTTTAGTGGAGGTTCTGGACGGAAAGTTGTCGTGTAGAAAGTGGTGGTGCTTGGTGTCGTTGTAGGGTTATTATAATTCTGTTTTGAATACTGAATGAAATTGTTCTTCTCAGGTTCATAAGATACACTGTTGTAGTTTTTGAATGATTGGGTGCTGGCGGTAGCTCGGGAAGGAGGGTTATAATCTACTGAGGAAGGTGTTACTTTATTTGAGTTTACATTTTTAATCCGCACGTAGTCTTGTTCTCTTGGGGCATCAGAAACACTGAAGCCATTGCGGACTTTAAATGGGCGGTTGTCATTCTGAGATAGTCCGGGAGTAGACTGTGTGTCGTAGTTGTACAATTCTACTAAGCCATCTTTATTGTTATTATTATTATTATTGAAATGGGGTGCTAGAGTAGATTGTGAAAATGGAGCAGGTGATTTAGCCTGGAAGTATTTATTGGGTTTTGGGGTAACTCTGGCCACTTCTACGTACTCATCTTTATACTCCTTGAATTGAGGCGGAACGTTTACAGGTGGTACGGTCTGCTTGGTTTGGGGCACCCGGCGATTGTAATTTTGTTGCTGTTGAGGTGCCTGTTCCGGGAAGGACTGGGGTGCAGGTGTGCTCTGTGCAAAAGTGGTCTGCGGCGCTTGTGTCGATTGTGACACATAGATGGGGCGTTTTCGCACTAGTTTCCGCTTTGTACTTTCGTATTGGGGTGGGCTCGAGGGTTGGGGAGAAGGAGGAGGGGTTTGATTAGTATATTGCGTTGTGGTAGAGGAAGCTCGGTGCGATGTAGGCCTTCTGAACGATTGGCGAGGGGCGTGGGATACGTGTTGCTGGTATTGAGGTGGTTGGGGTGTCTGCTGCTGCGGTGTCTGTTGAGAAGCATGTTGCTGCGGCGAGGGCTGTTGGGGTGTGTTTTGCAGTTGCGAGCGCGTGTTTTGGGGTGGTGAAGGCGCGGGGTCGTCGCGGCCGCGGTCGCGCTGTCCGCTGAAGAAGTCCGAGGAGTGGGCGGCACGCAGGTCGGAAGCAGCGTTGTTTTGCGATGAACGACGGTCTCCGGTCTCGGCACGCTGGAGACCGAACTCAGATTCTTCGTCCCGGTTTACAGGAGACGACAACTTCTTGGTGTCAAAACCTGTGTTTAAAAAAAAGTTTTAAAATGTTTGCTTGAATAATTAAATATCTTAAACCAAGCTTTTAAGACTAAGCAGACAAATCAACTTAAACTAGTCAAAGCACATCTAGTGATTTCGATTTTCGATGATGCAGTTTGATTGTCTATGCAAGCGGCTCTATGCAAGCATATTTTGCTGAAGCAAAGTTATTCTGCAATCCACAACCAAATGCCACCGTTGGATAATATCTCGAATGAAATGTTTTTGCTTATGTGATTAATTTAAACGGCAGCTTATTATTTAATAACGTGGATTGCATACCCAATATTATAATTCTTCAGTATTAATGTTTATTTATGAATGACATACAAAACAAATATCTAAATTGCATTCTTATTAAGTCATATGTAGAGATGTACGACGAAACTACAGAGTTTTTGCGGAGCTCTTAGCCAGACGTAGGTAGATGGCAGCACCATGTACCTAGTATTATTTACACTCTGGCACCATAGTGGACGACCATAGATCGACGCGTCCTGTCAATTAACGCATTTATAAATTTATTTATTTATTTATTAGTTCGTACACAAAAAGACAATTAAAATAAACAGACATTTGGGAGATTAAAAGTACAGGTGAGCTTATCTCTAAAAAGAGATTTCTTCCAGCAGACCACGTTGACAGGAAAAAAATAATAATTTAGGCGCGCACTTTGGTTAGAATCTCCATCACGAAAAGAGCTTTTAAAAATATTGTGTGCCTTGTGAGTGATCCCCTATTTTCTTGGTTTTAGGAGCCATTTTGTTTTCATTTTGATAACAATTAATTAATTGTTATATTTTCAAGAAGTCTATTTCTGAGTAACTTCCCAAAAACACATTTAATTATGATAACTTAATTAGGATCCTAATTCGGTTTAATAGTGATAAAAAACTGTTATGTAAAAGCGTCACATCACACGACATCATCTGCCTAACTCCAACATTTTAATTAACAAATAAAAAACTTTACGTTACACAGACTTTCTTACATACATATTTATTTATTAGAAATATTTATATGTGACGTTTAACTGGCAAATAATTCAGAATGTTGCATTCGCTAGGTACAAATGAACTACTCATCCCAACAACAGAATGCTTTTAACGTAAACTTACCACGCAAACTTGAATAATGAGAAAGTTTTTTAAGCCTAACGTTTAAGTATGTTTCTCTATTATGCAATATCAGTTGAAAATATATATTTCTTATCGTTAATAAATATAGCTCACAGCTATATCTTGGAGTAGGTTTGGGATATAGTATTCAGAAGCAAGTGAATCTCACCGTCATGGCGCAACGGTAATTCCGAACCTTCGCTAAGCGAACTTGAACCTAGTAAGTCTTCTTATTACCTTAAAAGTAGTTATCTATTTACATCTACGATGAACTGGCACTCTTCTGGAATATATTTAAGCGCGTATTAAATGCTAGTTATAGCAGCACCCACAAATATAGCAAAGTGGTTAATTGAAACCAGAGAGGTGTCAAACTATGCCAGTATACTTGTGGGTGCGTGTTAGTAGCCAAGCGCGCTCACCGGATCCTATCTTGTAGAGATCGAACTGACCGTCGTAGATTTCGGCGGGGCAAGCCAGGGGGTCGTCGTCACCCCAGTCAGTACAAGTCTGGGCCTCCTGGTGGAACAGAGTTCCGGGGGGACAGAAAAACCTGAAGTCTCTTATGCCTCCTCCTGCCACTCTGACGCACACGTGGAACGCTTTGCATCCTGACTTCGCGTCTGCATAGTAAGCGCCGAGTATTCGTCCTCGACAGTTGAATCTTTCGGCTCCCCCTGTAAATGGAAAATGAACATATTAAAACCTACTCTACCTTTTTTATGGAAGACCATTATTTCGAAATGAGCTCCGGGTTTTCTAAATCAACTCTAACAAATTGATGTTTTAAATTTTGTTTAGTACCTATTGATTATCTATCTACTTTATGCTTTTGAAATACTGTGATTATTAAAGTGTCATCGTCGATAGTTTTGAAATGAAATCAAATCCAATACGTTGCAGATGAGCTAGATAAATAGTGATTGACATTAAATTCGAATTACGTGTCTTAACATCAAATCGTGACCGGAGTGTGGGAATGTGGGTAAATGCTCTACGAGCGTGTAGGCCATGCGTCTTCGTTGGCTGATTAGTGCGTTATCGTTGAGTGCTCAGGTCAGGAGTCTTTCACAAAAACCCCTTATTTAATTTTACTTGGTTGTAGTTTCAGCAGAAGGTCCAAACGGCGAAAAAAAAATAAAAAAAGAACATATTTTAGATTTAAAAGACTAGCGATAAGATGCAGTAAGCATGGCCGTAAAGGTCAGAAATGAATTTTCAAAGTCACATGGCAACAAAAGAAATGTGTCATCCCAACTCATTAAAGTATAGTAGCATAGCTGAAAAAGAATGCGTCACTTGAATGAGGTTTGGATGAACTGATGAATGAATCGACCTTCAGTGATGTAATGTTGGGTCCTGCTAACGACGAGTAGGCACTGGAATGACATAGGTGAAGTCCGACATCAGGTAACAACGAATGGCAAAGTAACTAAGTGGTAGCAATTATCAACAAATAATTAGATGAATTTGACTGTTCGCGTCCAATTACTTTTTCTTAGGTAAGCACGCTTACGCACTAACAATTAATTTGTTACGATTATCTAAAATCTTCCGAGATTTAAAATTGGGCGTGGAAAGGTTAAATTTCATTTGCTAACTCTAAATTAATGTTAGAAAGTGATTCTTGTAATATTTCATTCTGCTAAATGATTTCTCGTGTAATCAAAAATGTTATTGTGTATATCGTGTTCATTTTATTTCATGGCTTTCACATACTATCATAAAAGTTACAATTTGAAGAGACTGAAACTAACATAAATACGTATTACAAACTTGGCTGAATATTACTTTCATTTGCTGCAGTAATATTATTATTTAGGTATTTATTTAACAACTTGTGGTGCCTTTTATCAACGAATATAATATAAACATGTGGGAATCAACCCTTAAACTGATTGTAGTACATTCTATTTACAATTTATTTTACGGATTTAAGTCCATTATAAGATAACTAAACAAGTCAGAAAGAGTTCCTGCAGCAGTAAAGACACAAATCGGTGAAGTTCAGACTAATTGGCATACATAATTTGACATGCGATTGGGATTGGGATTTGAAATATACAGCCTAGCAAAGAGGTAGTAACAGAAACTCTCGGAATATAAAAGATCGCACGGAACCAGGCTGCGATGTTAAAAAAAAGGCTGGTTCGCCAAATAGTATGTGGTAAAACTTTGTCATGGTGGCTTATCTGACAGCTACTACATAAGTTCTGTGATAACTCAGTCAAAGTTAATGGGACATGGTTCAAAAGCGAATAGTCACTATTGTTGACTGTACTACCTCTTAAACTCTCAATAGTTTTATTAGTTGGGTCAAAGGTAAGAGTTAGCTAAGATTGCGTGCGTTTGTTCCTAGGTCCGAGGCTAATGAGGTTCCCAGACGCGGGGGCTGAGATAACATCTCTTGCGCAATGTGCCGGTCACGAGTAGGGGCTCCACAGTCACCTATGTAGTATTCTTTAAACATATGTAAAGCTTCAAAAAAGTTTGTTATTTAAAATTTTCAATCACCTTAAAAAATACAATACTGATGATGATGATCGCGTAGTGTATTCTGTTAATAACTTGTTTAAAAACAAATGAATTACCAGACTGTTGCTACTTTTTATCTGTAACTACGGCAGTTTTGGAAGTGACTATCTAGACGCTTTGCAAGTTTCCGGAGTGGGTCCGGCCACTTTCGATACGCGGTTGTCGAATCTTACTCTTTTGTTTTAATCAAAGGTTAAGGTCATGTCCACACATAGCATACTTATCATCGTTAGAAACCGCGCCACACTTGAAATCATTAAATTTTAAAAAGGGACTTTAAATCTCTGTTTTGCTTTTATGAAAAACTGGCCGCCACCCGCGACTTAGTCCGCGTGGACTTAGGTTAAAAAAAATACATGTTTATTAAAGGTAGCCTACCTATGTCCTATTCAGATGCATAAGCTATGTTATTGTAAAGTTTCATTAAAAGCCACCCAGTAGTTTTTACGTGTAAGAGCAACACAGCACATACAAACTTTCGCATTTATAATATTAGTAGGATTAGGAATGCTGTCTTATTGCTTCTAAAGGATCGTAGCAACATCATTAGTGGATGCGAATTAGGTATACTTATTTAATAACTCCTTATTCAACTAATCACCCGAAAATTGCCTATTTTCAGCTTGAACTTTGACAGTTTCATGCATCACGCTAAACTGTGGCAATGGTGGTTCGGCAGCATTGGTTGATAAAAAACCTTTTTTTCAACACTAAATAAGTATTCAGAAAAAGTTATCCAGTGATGGGACTTAGCCAAATTGTGAATGAATGATAGGCCTTCATACATTCAATATTTAGAAATTTCAAATAAATGACTACATACAAGGAGAAGTTGAGTTCCTGAAACCAAATCGCTCCTTAAAATTTGTCAAGTATAAGTACTTGATAAATTTTAAGGAGCGATTTGGTTTGGTTTGGTACTCGTAAAAAGTATGTAAAAAACGTATACGCCTACACATTCGTTATTTTTGGCAGCCCTAGTAAGCTAGCTGCAAGGTGCCGAAGCATCTCTCGGCGAAAGGTCACCGGTACCGCGCTCTTATGTAAATACCATTCGCACTCCAGTGCAGCGGCAGCGCTTTGAACCTCTGATCTGCATTGGATTTAGACCACATTTTACGAATTCAACTAAATCAAAACTTTAATGTAGCATTTTAAGTCTCAAGTTGCTTTGCTTTCTTATTTGTTATAATCATAAAACGAATAACTTTCTATGGTTTTATTGGTGTCAAACGGCTTACCCATTAGCTTTTAGGTACGGTAACGGCTAAATAACTAATAAATGGTAGAAAATTTAACTTATTATTTACTCAACTTTTTAGTAAGGGACATCTACTTATTGAATACTTTCACACTAATTCAGGGTTAAATTAATGCGAGAGCTACAGTAAACATTCTGAGCAATGAAGGTTGAACTTTCAAGAAGAATATCATAAAATTAATAGTCAACAATAAAAATAATTAAATGGAACTATATACAAGTGAAATAATTTCACAACTTGAAATACAAATAGCAACACGCTAATGGCTATTAACCTAATTTAAGATCGTTAAGATGTGCGGCTCATACACCTTGATGCACCGTGAAATGACACACATATTTTTTATTCAATCCGTAACTAACGAGCAATTTGCTATGAAAATGTCGCAAATCCATTTGTAACACCGGAAACGCCTTCATTTATTTGCCAAACGTGCAATATTGACATCGCCCAGTCTCAAAGTGCTAATGCCAGTAATGTACCATTCAAAGTGACGTAACTATGTTTTGATGAGTAAGTACTTTATAACCGATCAATCTTCTATTGTATGACTCAATAACATGTAGTTATATTTTATTCGGCAGACACAAAGGCGCTGGCTTAAGTAGGTAACTGCCTTTTTTCTTACATGGCATTTCTCACGCAAGATAATTACCTACATTATCGCAAGAAACCACAGTTGTCGGTGAATTGGTATTGTCATATTTAAAATTAATGTGCGTTAAGAAACTTCAATTATAAACTTTAATAGACTTGAAGTTTGAATTGAATTTATCCCACACAAAAATATTTCTTGCATATTCATTACGGAGTGAATGTTAAAGTACGGTTTTTAAAGCTCTAAGAATTTGCACGGAAATATCAACAATAGATCACAATCGCATTAGTCAGAGAAAGTCACTGAGTGAGAGATGTGGCAGAGCCAACATTATGACAGTGTCAGCGCATGTATAGTAATGTATGTAATCTAAAACCTAGACCACAAGGTTTTTGTGCACTATCAAATTATCAAATAAAACTGAAATGATCTCATAAACGCTGTCGTTTAGTTCATAGTTCTACTGATTTTAACTACTTATTATAGAGTCGAATCCCCGCAAGGTATATTGATTAGCGCACAAAGGTCATAGGATTTTGGTGGAAGCATGCTGCGCATGAGGGATGCAAAATGCATTTAGCCTACTCTTTCTCACCACCTTCCTTTACCTGTAGGTTGTCTTAAAAATATTGCCTATAGTGCCAATTGTATATTCACACTGATATGTATTAGGCAACTATAAAGTACTTAGTTTTGTGCACAATAAAGTAATTCTTATCTCATCTTATGTGCATAAGCCTTATGACTGGTTATTGTGATCTTAGATCTGTATACAGTCCATAATATGCACTGAGTTGGCGTCCTTTGGTAAAAATAGCCAGTACATTAAAGTAAGAATAGTAATTTGTCGATGGTCATTAACAGCTGGTCGCGTCTGTCGGCGCATTCACTGCACTTGTTATGTCCGAATCCGTTTTACGACGAATTAACAGAATGCACATGAACAAACTGTTTGAATGTTGTCTTGAGCAGGAACCTTGAGATCGTCACCGCTCTCTGGCGACCGTCAGCGGCCCAGTTCGCCCGGAGAGCGGACCGTGGGAAAGACACTTAGGCAAATCCGGGGAACCGATGATCGCGATGCGCAAGATTCACGGCTGGCCATAGATCAGGGCTGCGCGGGACAAGGAGCAAACATATTTGATCCACTGACATATCACCATAACTGTCAAAATGTCTTGAGTTCTTGTGGCCGTTTGACCTACGTTTACTTCCCTCTTTCAAGCACAGTTCGTTGACATAGTAATTTTATCGAATATATTCACCCATATTAGATAAGTCACTTAACAAAGAAAAGTTAGTAAATAAAGTTTATTTTTTATGTTCCCTGGTTCTGTAATGTTAAATAAGCCCACGATAAACAACGTGTACTTTCTAAAAGTGAGGTTTTTTATGTAAACAAGGTTGATGATCACTTAATGGGAAGGGATCACCTCAGCCCATGGACAACCGCAACACCGTCCGTGTCACCGCTTCAATTTTTACAGCACTTCTCTAATTAGAGAAGCACACCCCTTTTATTTCTAGTCTGCGAGCTTTTTCTATCCTGTATAAAACCTTATTTAAGGATGTTCTTACACCTGTTTCAGGAAATTGTCTACTACTTACTCACTTGGTTTCAAAGTAACCAAATATTTTTTTCTCTCAGAGCGTTTTGTAAACTGCAAGCGATTCTTGCTTCAGTAGTCAAAGATCAAGTCGTCAACCCTAGGTCGGGGCGAATGGAAAGCGCATAGGTTGCGCAAGCGCGCGCGCCGTGCACTCGCGCGCAACTAGCGCCGCGCACGGGAGCCGGTGATGCAATTTGAAGATGATCGCATGTGATGTTTGTCTAGGATAACTTATGGACATATGTCTATTTGCGATACTGGTATGTAATAAGTTGTGAATATTATGGTAAGTATGACAAGGATTTTAGATGTTCTTACAATACCTAAGCATGTGGGCAATTTGTTTTTTTAGGTAATTTGTATTTATCATGTACTGATTTCTGATATACTGATAGCTGGATTAACTAAATTGTACTAGTATCAAAAAAAATAAATGAATAAATAGCTTTTACTTTCGTTTCATATCTAATGCGTCTGTTTCGATCAGTGAATAGTTATGTGTCTTTGCAGAGTTTTGTGTGGTGACCGACCAGCCAATACCCGAGGTGCAAACAATGCTTATTTTGGAATCAGTTGACGAAATAAATATTAAGTTATAGCCATAGACGTTTTGAAGTGGACTAACAAGAAACCCTGGTCAGCAAGTATAGGACGGCTAAGCAAGGGTCCATCTTAACAAAGTTTTGTGCTAAAAAGTTGTTGAGATCGAGCAGGACAGGTGTCAGTAAGGGTTTATTCCCATACATATGCATAGTTGACAGCGCAGTGTGACATCCAAACCACATACGCACGACAACATCATCAATATGCAGCAAGTATTACACCCACACTGTTTCCATCAGGTAAAAAATCCTCGAAATCACCCTAACAATACAAGAAACGACAAAATATATTTTAAAGTATTGTGAAAAACAATGTTGTATTGCTGAACAATAGATTCAGAAACTGAAATTACTGTAACATATGGTTAGTTATCGGTACTTTATTTATGGACATTTCACTGAAGTAAACGGAAAATCTTTGACTGCGCATATCATTATAATAACTAGCTTGCCAGATCCCTGTAAACGCCTTTTCAGAACTATACTGCGAAAAGGTATTTTAAGGTTCTTGTAAGGTATTTTTGGTTACAAATTTAATTGAATCTAATATATTACATAAGATTGGAAATACTTGATGTAATTTTCACGTTAAAATTTCACTTTTACATCTGATTAGACTGATATTAACCACATTAATTAAAATTTAAATTACGCAATCAGAATTACATAACACAACGTGCTAAGAAAAAGGGGTAAATTATAAAATTATTTCCTAGTTAATTCCAATTAAATTCCCACGCATCGCATTTACGGTGCACATCCGTGCGTGTGCGTTCGCACGCGCGTATCAATAACATATCCGCACTATCACGATCGCTCCTCACTAGGAACACAACGGAAGAGTCACAATTGAGAGAATACGATTAACCACTCATCAGCTTGAGGTTACCTCGTTTACGTTTCACAGAAACACTACACTGGTCCCACTTACCGAATACGGGGAGTAAGACAAGAGCGAGCCACACGGGAAGCATGCTGCCGCGAGGAGCACTGCGGAGGGACTGGCGCTGGGTGCGCGCGCGCCGCCCGCCTTGCCTGGGGGGGAGCGCTGAAAGCTCGCCGCCCGCCCGGCGCGCGCGACACGACGCATACACACAGTCTACGAACATGCAGTTGAACATTATGTAGACGCTAGCGGCCGGCCGCGACTTCGTCCGCGTAGAAATTATCCCTCTAAGGACCCCTTAGGGAGTTAATTTCTACTCAACCCCTTACTAAGGAGTTGAGTTTCTAAAAATCCTTTTTAGTGCTAACTGACATCATAAAACCCCTGTACAAAATTTGAAGTTCATTCTAGCTTAAGTTTACGCTGCGCGTTAATATTTAGTCATAATTGCCTTTATGGTACACAGACTGCTGTTATTTTTTATCAAAATTATCAGATCCATATTACGAATGGATGTACGGTTTCCACATACCTGTATAAGAAAAGGTCAGAAAATCTTTATTATAAACCAAAATGAAGTCTGATTAGTAAAACTTGTAGTTAGTGTCTAGTAGATAATAACAGTCTTACTGTTAAAAACAACTTTTGGACAACTCATACTGGATCAATCTCTGAGTTCGTTTTCATAATAAGGGACGACCAATTTAATTTAATGGTTAATTAAATTGGGTACTGCACCAGAAGTCACAAGGTCGATCCCTGGCGATCGAATTTTTTTAATTACTTAATGCTTTTTTAATGTAACTTTGATAACTGCATTAAAAACATAAGCGAAAGACACTGGTTGATTATACCCTTTTAAATAAGGCCACAACCTTGACGTAAATAAAATTTCTTAAATACTCGTTTCTGTTTTTCTTAATTCAGGTTGGCACACCGATATTGCTGCACTATGGCACTCTCCGCGTAGCACATGTGATTTATTAGCCATAAACGATGGCTATCTCCCGCGCATTGTCTCTGCTCATTACCTGCGCGCTTCATCGCATTACGTCACGTTACACACCTTACATATTCCTTTACGAACAACTACCATAAAGTAGTACTTTATGCTGCTGTTGTGTTTCCACTTTCCATTGTGTTATGGGCTGGATACCGCAAATCAATCATTTCGCCTTTTCAAAATGGTTAGTTAGTTAC
Source organism: Udea ferrugalis (assembly GCA_950022985.1). NCBI lineage: Eukaryota > Metazoa > Arthropoda > Insecta > Lepidoptera > Crambidae > Udea > Udea ferrugalis. The sequence continues at coordinate 7,402,457 of OX465521.1, forward strand.
ATAGTTACACTACGTAACCCAGGTATATTGTTTATACACATGAATAACCAACTATGTGTATGAAGATAACATGAGTTATGCGCCATTGCACACCACACAAAATAAAGTAAAATAATTAAGTTTTGGCGTCAATGTAAAACTGAGTTGGTCTTATGACTGAAAGCAATTCCTTCAAGCCAACGTACAGGCATGCAAATTGTACATTACTTACTAATTTGGATCAATCTGAATAACCTTATTTTTATTACGCTTGTTTAAACATTTTTTTAGGAAGTACATACATAAGACATCAACGCATCACTCATGAAATAAAATATTAGGGGTTTTAGCAGTATGTTGAAAATTTTGTTTAATTATTAATAAATAAGACATATTTTATTCACTCTTCAATTTCACTAAACAGAAACCGTACGTGAAGAAATTATAACTATTGGAATGGTAGCTATTACCTACCGTCATAATCGTCAGTAAATAATTGTTACATGGGAAATAACTTCCTGAAAGAAAAACGTGTTCGTGTGGTTAATTAGATTTAATTGATGATTAAATAAGTTGGTACTTAATAAATATACAATTTTACGTGAAGAATTAAAAATCCCTGCCTACTAGGTATCTTTAAATCATGTAAATCTTTGAGTTATGTAGTGATTTAATGATTATTTAATGGATATTAGATTATGAACAAAACACAACGATGGCCATAATATTTACTTAAGTATTCCTAAAACATAATATTAAAAGTTAAGTAAACACTCAACATAATAATGTCATCGCTCACCCTTATACAACTGAAATGAGAAAGTTATTATTCGTGACCCGACCGAGTCATTACGAGTTTCCGCCAGGTATTGAGTTGAGTTCCGGTGTTTTCTATCTCACTGTGACATCTCAATCTGGGGAATAATCTAAGAGAACAATTAAACATGAAGTAGGTATCTGCGCTTGAGTTACGTGAGTACGAGGCAACGCAACGTGACAACCGTTGTCTTGTCTCTGCTGTTTCTAGCTGCTTTATTTGCGAAAAAGTCCGAGGTTTATAAAATATTATTAAAAATATTATTAATAATAATATTACCTAGTAAAAAGTAATTTGAATAAATTTAATCTATAACAACTCAACTTTAACTTCGATGGTTGCTAATAGCAAACTTGTTATAATTAAATAGTCAAAACTTTAACTGAAGTGACATGGCACAACTAACCCTTGTTATGGACAAGCTAAGTGATTGTTTTGTTAGACCGTCCACAAGACCAGTATACTGATGTAACATAATTAGATACCTGTGAGATATCCTCACATACTCCAACTTTATCTGATTCCGTAAGGTTATCGTGCTGTTTTTAATGTTAGCATCTACCTGAATGCAAAAGTAATTAATTACACCTTAATGTTGTTTGCATAAGAGGTAAGTTAAGTTTAACTGTTGTTTACGATTGCAGCGATTGATTTTACGTGCACTTATCGTGTGTTTAACGGTGCAAAGACTATTCACTTATTGCTTTTCTACAACGTAACAATTAAAGTGCTATTCAAGTCAATTAAACTTACTATTGTCTCACAAAGGGTCTCTTGACGTTATCACAAAATCAAAAAGGCATGTTTTCTTCACGAGGAATCGTGGGATTGGAATTTATGATGCATCTACGCTCGGCGTAATGATTTTCTGTATCTTGTATTCATTCTTGTCCGTGCCCATATCTGTATGTTTGCGTAATTTCAATTAGTTATATAATAAACAATAGGAAATTAATTGAATGTTATTAAGTAGGCAGATCTTTAATGCGTGGGTTTTTCATGACTGGGCCCACGAGATTGGTCTCCCAGCCTGCTGTTTCATAGTTTCTGATAGACACATAAGCCATAACGTATGTTAGTCATAATAACAAACAATAATTAATCAAAATCACGACAGGTATGATAGCTGTATTCATTCATATGAATCCACTGCTCTCAGAGATTTAGTCGCGTTGGTGTTTATGGTTAAGTTGAACTTTTACATTCGAAAGTGAGATTTACATCCATTGTTGATAATCTAACTGAATTCGACAAGTAAATCATACAATGATTTGGAAGTAACTGCCATTGCAAACTACTTTTGTTCAAGCATATACTGAAAGCTCTGGTAACACTAATCCTTGTTTGTTTGATGTTTTCTTTGACTTTGTTAATTTTTATACATATCACATAGATTTGATAGCAACTTTACTTATTCATATTCGGAAGCATGGTTTATCATGGTTTTTTAAATTTGTCACTTGGGTCAAATATTAGCATTCATTAAAATATTGTGTGTAGTCTTTTAACAAGCATACTTAAGTCAGATGAACTCAGAGGGCCATGAGTGGATGAGCAGTGATTTTATGCTTCTAAAACACTTCACTGACCTAAAAGTCAAGCAGTACCTACTGTATACAAATAAGACGTTGTCAACGATCTAACTTACTATGCACCGAGATGCTTAAGAGTGCAATACTTGTGAAAGTTCATCGCTAGATGCCAAGTAGGGTTCGTCACCTATCACGCTGCGCCTAGAATCGGGACAGGAGAATATTTTGAATACCAAGCAATTTCTCACGTTTGTAAATGTCCCGATTTCTAGACTTAGTGTGGTACCTTTTATTGTATGAGGTTTCATAGCATTATCAACGACCCCTAATTATTAAATATGTCACATGTACCAAAAAGGTAGGCATTGTTTTTACTGTGCTCTTCAAGTTGACTTCATGCTTTTCTTTATATCGTGGGGAAATTGTCATTGTACCTCTTCCACTGAAGCGACGACGAGGTTGTGCCAGACTTCTACCGACTTAAACCCCACGGTACTCGACCTCGGCACTTTGGCGGCAAAGCTGGCTGGCTTCCCTACACAGGCCCTTTCGGCGTTTTGGTGGTTCAGATTGCTACACATGTGGAATAATAAAGAAATGACACAATTTTGCAGTCATTTACAGTCACAGAGCATAGCTACAAAACCAGCATGATTCGAATTTGTTCTAGATTACTATGCCCTTTGCTAAGTTTAAGGTCATTGGATTTTTGTTATTGTTTTTTAAGACAAAAAATTAATATAACTTCGAACAAGTTACTCCAAATTTCATTTAACCATTGTTTTTTTTAAACTTTAAACTTTCTTTTTCATTTTTCACTAATTAAACACTAAGAACCGGGTTTTCTACAACATTTTTAACTTAACGGTAAAATTATTTTTAGCTGTTTTTGCCCGCGTCTCGGCGACAATTGCGGTCAAATGAGTAATGAAGGTAAGGCATAAGTAAATTTCACCGAAAATTTCAAAAATGTTGTAGAAATCCCGATTTTTAGTGTTCAATCATTGTTGTTTATTTCTAAAACAAATCATTCGATTTAAAGCGCTAATGGTGTGTTACAACGCAAAGTACTCACACATTCTCTCACACTTTATGAAAGGTCCATATCAAATCTGTGATGAGAGGGGGCAATTATGGGCACGCTACCTGTGATTACACCGAGTGAGATATGGCTGGTAAACTCGTAAATATCAGTTTGAATACTGACATACTCTTTACTAATAGTGTTATTTCCAAACTGCCCTTCTATTAGTTGTAGAGTGCTATATTACATTTTGCTCACTATACTTCTAAGTAGGCGCAAGTTTTATTTGTCTGTAGATAAGTGGCATTTATTGTATTAAACATGGGTTTGTTTGTTTGTTTGCGTTAAAACTCACATGTGTACATAAATCACTCGAAGTTAAAACACTAACTTCTCAAGTAAACACTCCTTTCTCTCGACCTGTTGTACTTCACTTTGTGGGCAAAGGAACAACACAGTGGACCCAATCGAAGCAGCAGGCAGACCACGACACAGGTGACGCGACGAACTGGATGACTTTGAAGAGAACTAGCTTGAAAAGACTCAAGACAGGCAGACTTGAAAGAGGACTTTTGCCCAGCAGTGGAATCTTGATAACTAATTTGAATTAGATTGGAGGTATTGTATGAACAAATACTTTTTTTGGGTCGCTGAACCATAGAAATAAACGTTCCTCAGCAATGTTTCAAAGTCCAAAGCAAGTCCTTTACACACCAAAACCGAAATTGAGTAACCAGGCTAACAGGCGCGGCAGTAGACTTGTCACCTGCTCGCAGCCAGATTGCCTCTGCCAGTCCCGACCGGGATATAGTCGTGAGAACATCTTAAATGTTATATGCTCAGAGTAGTTGTCGTGTAAAGAGTTTGACAAACAAGCGGTGCGCGTGCGCTGAGGCGACACGACGCGACAGGCTCTCTGATAAAATGTAGCACTCTGTCACCCTAGTGTTATGATTTAATAGGTACAGAGGCGCTCACATCAACCTTTATAAAACCGTTGCAAAATGGTTCTTATGCCAGAGGCATAAGGTGCCCCTATGTAAAGGTTGATGTGAGCGCCTCTGTACGTTTTACACCGTGGTTTAACTTCATCTTCAGAGTCGTGAAAGTTAGACTGCTAGATTAGATGTAGTTACAAGAAAGATATAACAAAATATTATGGAAATGTAATTACCACTTTCACATTTAATTATTATGTAAATCCGCAATTCTTTCTACTTTTACTTATTTTATTCATATTTTGGTGCGGGTATGCTTTGTTAAATTTCCAGTTTCGGAATTACAAAGCATATACAATATTTAATATTCATCTTGTAAGGTTAAGTACTTTCTAAACATGTAGGTAAGTAGCGTGAAGGTATATTTTTGTGCTTGTTTATTTGACAGTTGAACTATTTATATCGAAAATGCGGTACTAGAAACAAATAAGTTAACCCGATAGATTACCAACCTCATTGCAGATTAAAGTACCTACTTACAGAAATCATCGTTAAGTATAATATTTACAGATGCATTAATCAACAGAAGAGACAACACCTTTTTGAGCATACGTTCTAATGAAATTGACCTTTGCCTCCGCATCATTGGAGATTGAAATCTCACTGCTAAAACAAGTGAACCGTATCGTGCTACACCCATCGTCGCTACATAACATTATCGTGAGTGTTACTCAACAATTTATGTAATGACACGTTATTAATAGTTAGGGTCGATAGCAACTTTCGAGCATGAAACACGGGCATTGTCGCGATAGCCTTTCGTTCATCACGCTTCCTTTGTGCGCCGGCGACGACGTGTGGATTCATAAATCATAGAGTCCCGGTGAACTTTACATCGCGTATGAGTGAGCAAGTTTCTTTATAAAATATTTTCAATAATATCTCTGTCTTTATCCACTAGGCCGCTGGCACAATCTGTATAGGTCCTGTCCATGATGCCAAAGGTCGCGGGTTTGATTGTCACCCAAGACCAAGATCCATGTCTTCAAGCGCGGATTGAGCCACAGTCAAGATCTTACATTAAGTTAACAATAGATAACGAGAAAGAAAACGAGATAATTTATATTAAGTATAGCGTAGGATCATACATACAAACATAAACAGCTTACAGACGTCCCACAGCTGGGCACAGGCCTCAGCTATGAGGTGCAACGAGCCATACTCCAACACGCGGGCTCAGTGCGGATTGTTGGAGGGGTGTAAGGTTAGTTAGGTTAGTGAGCAACCTTCATGTCAGATGTCATCAAGCCTAGGCTTAACTACTAACATCTAGTAACGAAAAACCGAGACCAACTGCTTAACGTGCCTTTCGAAGCACGGAGATGCCCAGACCTATTCCATTTCACGTGTTCTGCTTTACAACAGCGATCGACGTAGCAGTATTATATTTCAGGTTTTATTCGGATCTTTGTGCAAGTATCATGACAATACATTTTCGAATGTAACAAGTTTATTGGGCATTAAGTAAATGTTTTTGTTGAAAATAACCATTTTGAAAAGGTACATTTTAAAGCTACAAGTAAGGTTTCCCATAAATGTTTATATAAATAACCTACTCGTGAACAACGTTGCGGCAATTGGCGAATACACGTTTGTATGAATGGTGCGAGAACCAATGTTTTTCTTGCGTTTGGTGTTTAGTGTTTCACGCGTCTCAAATATTGCTTAACAATTCTCACGAGCAAAGGTGCGACCTTTTTACGGCTATTTACATAAATTTAGAGAACGTATTATTATATGTTTGATTGAATTTATGCATATATAACATTCAATAACTTAACAAATCTTAATTAATTTATGCGGTTCTAAGTGATAATTAACTTGACCGAAATCAAAATTAAAACATGTTGATGATTCAAAATAGTAGGTCTAACAATTACTTTCAAATCGACCAATCTAATTAACCAAAGAAAACACATTTACTGAAGTTGATATGAGTTTTTACAATACTTTGTATTCAACATACCTACACATAAATCTACAGTAGACAAATACTAAACTAAATGTAAATCTACCACCGACTGATAAAACTATAGAAATGACTGGGAAAAGCTTGTAAAAGTGCATTGAGGAATCAAGTTACTCGAACAGTGTGGCCTTATGCCCCAAAATAATTTGAATCTTTTAAAACTTTGTCAATTTGACAATACTTACAATCATATCTAAATTGGCTTTAGAGTCAAACACAAAAAAGTACCAAATGATGAGTAGATATTACAGAAGCAAGGTCAGACAGGTCAAAGTGCAAGAGAATACGCAACATCACCCTCCAGAGCGGCACCAATCGGCTCCGTTCCGTTGCCCATGCCACAGCAATTATTTATCTTTATAAACAATTTGAAATGGCAACAAATGTTTCACAAGTCACTCGCATCCCGCTCGAAGCGACTAGACCACATGAACTCTTGTGAAACTGTGACACTTGAATAATCGATACAAATTGCCGCTCGATTCGAGACTCGGCTTGAATCGACTGAACATGAAGTGTAATCGAATATGCCGCGCCGGTTACGTTGCCTATAAAATATTAATTACTGTTGTGCAAACTTTTGAGCATTAGATCTATTTGCTTTTACTTCATTGAATTTATTTTTGTTTTAGAAAATATGTGTTTAAGGATTTAATTTGAGCTTAAACCTCTGTAAAACAAAAGACAAATTGTATTGCATAATATGTTGGTGCTGTCGTGTATTATCTACATCATAATCAATTCCAAAGATGAAGATAGAAAACCCAGAAAAAAACATTCGGTCCTGGGCTCAGGTGTGATTCGAACCTACGTCTTTCGCAGGAGCCCAAAACCGAATGTTTTCTGTGTGACCAATCTTTAGTGAGAAAATAATGAATTAACCCTAATTGTGAAATAAAAACAACCGAATTCCAAAGATAGCCAATAAATATATTAGTAACCTGGGATATTTATAAATCTGCTCATTCATGTTAGATTTATGTTAAGATAGTAATTATCCATTATCAATGAACACGCTGCATGTTTTGCTTCCTATCAAGTTAATCATTTTAAAAGCTACTAAAAATACTGAAAGGAATTCACTTTTTACCTCTTAAGTACTTAATGTTTTCTTCGATTATTACATAGGTACGTTTTTGAGTATGCATCTGTTGTCTATGGCTAGGATTATGTTCTCTTATCATCATTCACCATAGCAGCAGTCGAATGATCCCTAACTCTTTCCTATGGTTATGATAAACAATTTAATTGCTTGTTGATCTAGAGCATAGTAGCACGTCACGGAAGTGTTGAATCGCCGAGATTACGAGAATGTGAAGCTCCCGGTTAGACGGGGGTTTGGTCTGGTTTTAGCAGCGAAACAAGTTTGAGACACATTAGAGGATGCAATCTTGATAATTATGTCGCAAACCATCCGCGCAAGGAGTCTTGGCTGATTCTTGAATTGATAGAAACTTGGACCTGTCTATCTTGGTTCAATATTTAAGCTTTAACATTTTTCAACAGCATAAATAAAATAAGTAATTTCTTCTAGATCTTTTATGCCTTTGTACAAATTGAAAACAAATTGGTTTTTTGACTATGAAAGAATTACAAAAACACGTCTAACTTTTTGATAGAATCTTTACTAAACCACTTTCACGGATTGCTGTCCATCAGACGAGACTGGTATCAAACGCGAACTCATTAGAAAAAAAAAACCTGCATAAGTATTACTTATCCCGAATCTTTTCGTTAAATTCCCAATTATGTGTTGTTTCATTTAAGCGAAAGCGGCTTAGCGTAAGCTAAATTGTTAAAAAAAGTTGAAGTGGCTCTTTCATTCATGGTTCGTTTATTTTGAAGTGTGAATAATCATTCAGTGTATAAGTCGAACTATAGTAGAATTGTTAGCCTATACTGACCTGCTGTTACGTTTACATCTCATTAAAGCAGATAGTTACTCGTACTTTCGGCAAACAGCCCACGCCAAGTACAGAGGCGCTCACATCAACCTTTACATAGAGGGCACCTTATGCTGCTGACATAAGACCCATTTTGCAAAGGTTGGTGTGAGCGCCTCTGTACATGCGCGAGCGCATGCTATCATAACTTAATGATGGGATGGGCTTGCCTTATTTAGTCATCAACGAATGTAATGTGAATATGTATCACATTACAAATCTTGTTATGTACAAATAACTTCAAAACCTCAGGTCGATCTTATTAATTTCGCAGCACGCATTTAATGTTACACATTAGTACCTTGTGCCGAGCTTATTACTTCTGTGAATTAGCATTAATGTTAACAAAGTAATATTTTTATAACATCAATGCTCGTATTTATTCTTATTAGAAAAAAAATATTCGTAACCATACAATTTATTTATTTTGCTTGCTGAGCGGTGCCTGGATGTGCCATTTTTTTCTCATGTCAAAACCAAAACCTTTGTTTCTGCGTACAACTTAGCTCAGCTAAGCGGAAGTTGAATCTACGACCTTTGGCGTCATATTCAGGACTTCTAAAAGCTGCATCACCTAACAGCGTCATATTGGACCCGGGCTTATAATATTCTAAAGCAAAATCGCTTTAAACGAACAAGATAAAATCACAAAAGCAGGACTTTGACAATGTGATCTATTAATCATTACTTAAGTGTTACTTAACTTATGTTTCCTGGGGGGCTAAAATAGCGACATTTGACGTTTCATATCTGAAACATAATATGAAACACTTTTTGAAATCGTAAAATGGCAACTTATTAGGTGAATCATATTATGAACATATTATGATTCATATTTGTTTTTCATACAATTTGACAGTTTTGTATGGGAATTCGTAAAATGGTGCACTTTTAAACGTCAAATTGGAGGAATGTTAGATGTTTAGGGTCAGTTCGCCTGTTCGCGTCCACCACCCCGTTCGCGTCCATTTTACGGAAAATCCTCGAAATTAAGTAAACTAATACAACAGTTAAAAATACGTCACTAATGCTAATACTTCAAAGTTAAGTTCAAAGACACACGCACATAAGGACAAATAGCGTGCAGCGGCGCATTCGGATGTTTTTTATTGATTTATGTGAATTTTAAGCTACATTTTTAACGAATAAAATGAGGTAGACGCGAATTAAATACACCTTATTTAGAACTTAGCGTTTGCGTCCGCTATGGCCGCAAACTATACCTACAGGAGATAAACAGAAACCAAATTGGTGGACGCAATTTGGTTTATGATTATCTCTTTCTTGAATGCAATAAAATTAACTTGCTTGTAAAAATAATTTCAAATGTATTGTTCATAATTATGATACATTTTTAACTAAGACTAAGGCTAATAATTATATTTTTAAATGAAATAAGTAATTCCTTTTATTATTTTTATTAGTCAAAACATTAATTAGGTGATCGGTGACAAGAAATAATGATGAAGAGAGAACATAAACTGAAGACCATGTAAAGAAAGCGTAAAATGAAATGCGAAATGAAGAGACCTGATTACTGTTTATTCATTCATAGACAGACCACTGGAGAACAGACACAGGTGGATTTATATGCTACACGGACGGATTCAGGAAATAATCAATCAAACTCTTGGTTGCTGGCGTGCACAGACGCACTATGTGATGATGGCTCGGCGATAAAGAGATCAGTACGCTTGGGCAGGCTGGCCAGCGTTCTTGAAACCAAAATTTATGCATTCTGGTTCGCGCTTACATAGCAGGCAAGCGTCACAACGATGTCACAAAAGTGACGGTCTACAGCGACAGCAAGGTAAGAGTAGCACTGCAAGCATTCAACAACCAGCGACAACATCAGCGATTGTCAAGGAATGCAAATTAGCGCTAGGGAGACTAGCTGGCAAAGCGGAAGTTAGATGTGCAAGGGTCCCCTGCCAAGAGTTAATGCTGGCAGTAAAGCAACAGATAAATTATTCCCGCGAAATGGGCTACAGTGGACGCTAATTGTCATTTCTGGAAAAATACCTAATTCTGTAATTTGTCTATTTAAAAAATGCAATGTTTCGAAAAAACTTTAATTTGATCCTAAAATAAACTAGAATATAATGGATACATAATATATATTTTTTATATAAATCAGTGCTGGAGCATTTTTTGATTCACTGTCAAATTTAGCAACTGCACTAAATGGACGCGAACAGACGAAATTACCCTACTAGGTGACAGCGCTGAGCTGTCAAATTCACATTGCAGTAAACATTATTTAATCGTTTTTAGGATAAATTTAATTATTCGTAGTAAAATGTGTTACTGTGAATTATTATAATGACACCAAGAATACATAATAGTGACTATAAATTGAACCTATTTCCAAGACCGTGGCGGAAACGACACTGAAGGTTTATCACATTTTGAATGAAATTCCTGAGAACTTAGTTCATCACATTTACGTTAACTAGCTGTCTTCTGGTGAATATTCCAATATTATCGAGTAAATAAAAAACGTTTTTGTTATTATAATGTGTATTATTTAAAAAATGTACGGCATTAAAACCTAAAAATCTGCTCCCAAATAAAGTCGTCTTGTACGCCATTGCCGAGGCAGAAGTTTGGCAAATCACTCGGGCTTTGTTGTTACAGAGTCATGTCTCCTTGCAAATATCTTCAATCTCAAGAACATGCCTAGCTAGCACCAATTTCTTGTCTTCATTCATAGTTTCCGGTCGGAAAATGATTTTTATCACAAGTTTTCACGAACATTATTTACAATCTCGATTGACAGCTGTGACATTATTGTTCTTAGGCCACCTGTCACGGTCCTCATTGCCAGACATAAAAATTGTAAATTAAAAACATTTTACAATTATTAGTGATAAGAAATCACACAAATTCAATAATAAGCTACTTTTTAAGCCTTAAATTATTAGTTGTAATGATGAAAATATTTGTTTAATGAAAACCGTTAAGTTTACAATTATTAGGCGCGACACTATTTTTTTTGGTCATCAAACTATGTCTAAGAGTCCAAGCCATGAAATAAATTTAAAAAAGAAAAATATGTCTAAGATATGAAATGTCAAGTAGGTGAAACACTTTTCATGTCGCCGTTTTACCGTTTTTAGCAATTCACCAGATGAAACGTCACTTAGATGATTCATATATGAAACACCTAAAATGTTGCCGTTTTAGACCCCCTGGCTGCAACTGTAATGTTTCAACTGTCATGTCAGTACGAACTTAATGAAGGACGAGTGTCTTGCCTAACGATCCACCACTTACTTTATTTGAACTTTGATGATCCGTCCGATTTATTGGCTCATACATCATGCTTTTGTGCCTATGGGATGTAAATTGTACAGAAGGCCACAGGTCAAGCGTACACTTGACCGTATAGAGCTTAAGCCCATGCAACAAAAACCATTTCCTAACTGATGGGTTACCCTTGACGTTCAGTTGTGGTAACCTAGCTATAGTGGCTTCAGTAATTTTTGTTCTAATTAATTGATGAAGAATCTTTGGTCATGGTATTTAACTATCATAGTTCGATGGTCAAATTAGTCATTTTGTTAAGAATTAGGTATTTTTATTAAATAGTAATTAGGTATAGTTGAACTAAGTAAGCACGTTGATTTGACGTCGTCAATCTGGATTAAGCGTGGCGAGTGAGTGAGTCTAAAGCCCGTTTCCTGAAATGGCGCTTTGGTTTCGAATTGGTTTGATTTACCACCGAATCCACAAAGGTCAATCAACGCTAAGGACGCGCTCACGCTCATGCTGTCCCGTAAAATGTCAATAGGACTGAAAGGGCTTTTCAGCTATACCTCTGAGGGATGCTCAAAGTTGATTTGCGTTTGTGAATTCGGGGGTTAAACCATTAGACCGACTACAAGGTTGAATTTATTCCTGGATGTAGATATAACATATAATCCTCGTCTTGTTACTTAAAAAACGCTAGGCAAAAACTGAGGGGATGCTACTGCGCACGTGAACTGTAGGCGACACGTAAAGCGAAACATAGCAGTATGAACATAATAATAATATAAACTATCGAACGTGGGCCCACCACTCATTTCACCAATTTGGTCCTGAATTGCTAAGTATTTCATTTTGGCATTAGACTGATTATGATCAAAATTCAATTCATAGAAAGGTGGTTTTAACGTGGTTGGCTAAACGCTGTGCGAAAATGATCAATCAGGGAAACCGCACGTGATGGCAGATCGTGACGTCATGTTACCTACCACTAGTTCTGCACAAATCCAGCTAGTTTTAGTAGGTGTCATGTACTTAGTTAAAGAGATAGGCATGATCTTGCCTAACGCAGTTGTTAGCGGATGTGCGCCTAATGACGCCCCACTCGAGCGCCTAATTGTACATGCCTGCGCCTGCGTCACAGTATAAACCATACAGTAGGCTATCTAAGGTCGCCCGCCGAGTTATTACCTTAGCGTGCACACAGACACGCAGCACAGCCCGTCCGTACTGCCGCCACCCTATGCCTCCCTATTTTATGCTAGCGTGTGCGTGAAATCGCGTGTGCGTGATATCGCGACACGGCGCGCGACGCGCACGCACACATTCAAACTGAGAGTAGCGCGTTCGTATGTAGATGTTCTACTGGATGGTTTATACTGTGCCTGCGTCTCGACTATTGCAGAAATGCTGCGAACGAACGTGACCAAACGTTTTAGGACTTCTTATCTTACAATGTTAAAACGCGAAAGTTTAAACATTATTACTAAATCATGCCGAAACTGTTGCATTAATTTATTTGCATATTGCAGTGACTAGCGTCAGGTGATAATTCTTGTTATAAAATAAGCATGAGATTTGCAATAGATACAATTGGATTGCATAGAACAGTCGCAACACACAACAATATGCTCACTACTGAAAACTTGTCTGAAAATAGATACCTTTGTTTTTTTAAAATGGAGAATTTTCTCCATTTCGAAAAAAAAGGAGCTATTAAATCTAGTATCATATCTAGTATAGAGTATTAACTCTAGCATGTCTTTAAGCTTGACACCTGCCCTGTTGGGCATGTCAATGGTTTGCACGATAACACTGATCACGTTCTATTTTTCTCGCTGCAAAGCATAGATAATCACATACATTTTAAGAACCTACCATATTATTATCATAAAAGTGTATACCTTTTTTTCAGAAAAAAAAGAATGGTCAACTGACGCGTTGATGTCTAATTGGAAACACAATCATGTGTTGTGAAACAGTGTTACTTGAATCATTTATCTCCTTATCCTAAAACGTCTTGCTCTCAACTTTTAGATAATATTGGGTTTTGTTTAATAATGAACACCTGTCTAACGCAGAATGACAAGAGCCTCGATTTAGACTCGAATGGTGGCGATTTCGATTCCCGCGGCGGCAAAAATGTCTGTTGTGAATAGCCTCAGTGTTTCTGGTAAGTTCTAGATTTGGTTTCCTATCTAACCTTTTGGTACAAGTACTTACTGCCTAAGTATTAAGTGTTGACTGAAATGCAGTTTTAAGATCGTTACTGACGTTTGTTTTTTACTAAGATTCAGTCTGTACCAAAATTCAGAAATGAACAATCAGGCACACTTTCCAACTTGTATATAGCATTACAAAGGAAGTCACAATTAAGCAGCATTGTATCGCGAATGTTGGGTTGTATTTTACACTAGTGCCATTACATTTCAACGTCGTGTTAAGTGATCCGCCTAGTGTTGCATGACCTAATGCACATAAATGAAACGTATAGTAATAGTGATGTGCATCTTCAGCGACACAATGCTATCAGCTAGAAATAACGCCCTCACTCGGGAAGTGCCGTGACTTCGTTAAATAACTTAATTGTTACGTATTTATAGCCGCAGCTGGGAATTTGTGCTGAGATAGATGAAGCCTCACTTTTTACGTCATTTGCTTATTTTATATAAATTACGTTACAAAAGCGTTAAAGGAGAACTTTCCCTCTTAAACGCGAAGCGCTTTCCTGATAATTATTATTTTATGTAGAACAGATTGGTACGCTTTGTTTGTTGCGGATGAATATGTTCATCATTAAATAGATGTTCTTTACTTTATTATTTGCAACAAATTTTAAAAAAACACAACGTTACTGCAATCCAATAATGTACTTAAAAACCTACACTTAGAATTAACCAACACCCAGAATTACCCTAGTACCTACTTTTGCTGGTTAAAAGGTGACCATAAATAACGATTTAGAACTACCAGTGGTCAGAACTGCTGCCGTAATTCAGCTACATAGTCACCATTCGATTATCAGGTCTAACCTTATGATCAAATGTTAGATAATTCAGGCTAAAAAATGTGAAACCCTTCGGAGGCGTATGTGCTAGAACGTTTATCACAAAGTCTACCCACGCCCTAATTGACACGGCTGGGCCGTTTCTTGTCGTAGTCGTAATTGTATAGCCATACTTACGTCAAGTCAATGCTTTTTACTTTTCTTCACTTTTTCTTGAGGGAAGCAGCCGTCGGCGTCCAGAAATAAAGTTAAATCAAGTAAATCAGATATACAGTTACTAATGAGATAGCCAAAGTCACCTAGAAGGCCCACTTAAATGTCTTTTTACACCCCGCTTTATAAACCCGGGTACCCTGGATAATAGGAAGGAGGAATCACATGTCGTTGTGCTAGAAAGTCGTGACACAGAAACAAACGAGTGCCAACTCTTGCTGGTTTGTACGAGTATATTTTGTATGGTAAATTGTAAAATAATACTGAGTAACTTTGTTTGAGTGATTTTTGTTTGTTTTATCTTCACAAAATAATGCTAATACCATTGGGGAAACATAGCAGCAGTAACTGATTTTGCATTGTTACTTATTTTCTAACAAACTAGCAGCTGCCCGCGACTTCGTCCGCGTGGATTTAGCTGTATGTGAAAAAAGATTTTCCCGCTTTGAATAAGATTTTCCCGCTTTTCTGTTGAAATATTCCAGAATTTTCTTTGCTATAAACCTCACGGAGCCCAAGACCATTCCAACGAATGCAAACCCGTGGAAATCGGTTCGTGCGTTCTGGAGTTATAGCGTCAGGAAGGAAAACCCGACTTATTTTTATATAGTAGATTAAGGTGAACCGTATATGGATTGAGATTGTGATAAGGCATCTCAGTTTGATTTCGCAGCGAAATATCTTAAAGCAGTTAAAGTTTATAGAACGCATATCAAAGTCTAGCGGGATATTGAATTTATGGCAAACTATTCTGTTTATGGCTATAAACCGTCGTTCTGCGGCACTGAAGGTGTTTATAGAAGAATGTTGCGATATTTAACTTAGCCTATAGGGTTTGGCGAGGAAGTTTATTACGTCTTTAAATCTTATAAGGACGTGTCCCGTTCTGTGTAAAAAGTACCAAAAGCTTTGCTTGCATGTTTATACGATCCTTCAGGTGATAGTAGCGTCCAAAGAAGTCATTAGGTACTCGTCGGTTTCGAAACGCGCGCAGAATGCGGCCCGGCAATTAATTCGCATGAGATGATGTCCGCTGCACTTACGGCCTTTGGGCCTCCTCCCGTAGCGGCCATTAGAATCAATCTAGAATTATAAAAGTTTTATCTTGACTTTCAAATTACGTCTCATTGCTGAGCACAAGCCTCACCTCAACTATGAGAACACAGGACGATTTTGTGAAGAGGTGCATGAAAGGAAATCTCTCTGCATCTGCATCTGTTTTTGTTTAAACTGAATAGCAGGAATAGGGAAAGTATGAAGATGGCCGTAAATGCATCCCTAAATTTCGATCGAGATTTCGATGCCTCTATCCGGTACTTCATGCGTAACTCAACACGGTGTATATTGCCTGATCCGCACCTGCATCAAAGATAAAAGATTACTCATCCAAAAACATTGAACAGCATGGAGTAAATGACATACCATGATCAAATACCTAATAGTAAACCAATTCTAAATTCCTGATTCAGTTCTAAAATTTTGGGAAGATGATACTCGTCGTGACCGACTATGACTTTGAAGCATTAAAAATCTTTTGTAACAATTGAAGTTATTTTGCTCACTTAGTGCACCAGTTGTAACTTATCTTTAAAAAAACTACGACTCACTAGCGATTTGTTGGCGAATTCAAGGCGGTTTTTTTTATTAGAACTTGGCAGTCATTTGACCACAATCTCAACTGATAAGCATGAAGTCGATGATGGTACATATCTGCCCAGCAAATGCCTATTCACTCTTGTATTATAGAGACCAAAGTTACGAACTCGTAGTTACAACTTTAGAAATAACTGCAAACGTAGTGACGGTAATGCGAGTAACCTGACACGAGATGCCTCCATGTAGCGATACTTGAGGTAGTCTTGCGTCATTGCATCGCCGTATACCGAGCTAAAGTACACACAAAATCACAATTTACTAAGACATCATCTACCTACACAAACAATTCCTATACATTCGAATTTACATAATGCTCATTTCCAAAAATGGCAGTTGTAGTTTCACCTGCATTGTTCATTGATTGCAACTATGGTTATCGATTGGATTGTTGCATTCAATCTTATATTGAAAAGTATTTTAGTTCGTGTACCTGCAAACCTTTTGATAGAAATATTACAAATACAGGACTTCCCGAACAGTACGTCTCCAGTAAGATTATTCGTTTTAATTGTTCTGTTCCCCACAGTTACAACAACTAGCTGAGTCGGACTTCCTCAGTTGTAAAATATAACAAAGGTTGTTGTGATGCTTTCATTTACTTTTAAATTACCCGTTAAGAAAAAAAAGTTAGTAAAGCTATAGCTAAGCTAAACTTTTACGTGTTTCTAGAACGTTATAAGAAACACCCAAAATATTTTTAGGCCGTTTCTCGTAAGCGAACTTTAGGACATTACTCGCATTGATCGGATTATTTTAGGCACAATTCAATTAAAAATAATAGCATGCATTTGCGAGGTCTTAATAAATACTAATGTACGGCCTATTTCATCATCATCATCATGTCAGCCGAACGACGCCCACTGCTGAGCATAGGCCTCCCCCAAGGATCTCCACAACGATCGGTCCTGCGCTGTCCGCATCCAGCGGCTTCCCGCGACCTTAACCAGATCGTCGGTCCACCTTGTGGAGGGCCTGCCCACGGAACGTCGTCCGGTACGCGGTCGCCATTCGAGAACCTTTCCGCCCCAACGGCCATCGGTTCTCCGCGCTATGTGTCCCGCCCACTGCCACTTCAACGATGCAATCCTTCGAGCGATGTCGGTTGCCTTAGTTCTCCTGCGGATCTCATCATTCCTGATTCGATCAAGCAGGGAAACACCAAGCATCGCTCTCTCCATTGCTCGCTGGGTGACTTTGAGCCTTCTTATGAGACCCATAGTGAACGACCACGTCTCACTCCCGTATGTCATCACTGGCAACACACACTGGTCAAAGACTTTCGTCTTGAGGCACTGAGGTATTTCGGACGCGAAAATATGCCGGAGCTTCCCGAACGCTGCCCATCCGAGCTGGATTCGACGAGAGATCTCTTTCTCGAAGTTGGACTTACCTAACTGGACTGCCTGTCCCAGGTAAACATAGTGGTCAACAACTTCGAGTGTAATGTTCCCAACGTTAACTGGAGCGGGTGCAACATGGGCATTGAACATGATTTTCGTCTTGTCCATGTTCATCCTAAGACCCACTCTTTGAGAAGCATTACCGAGATCTTCGAGCATTATGTTCAGGTCTTCCAAGGTCTCAGCCATAAGAACTACATCATCGGCAAATCGCAGGTGTGTTAGGTACTCGCCATTGATGTTGATGCCGCGTCCTTTCCAGTCCAGAAGCTTGAAAATATCCTCCAACGCAGCTGTGAACAATTTTGGAGAGATAACGTCTCCTTGTCTCACGCCTCGCTGTAGTTGGATCGGATTAGAGCTCTGGTTCTGTAATCGGACCGACATGGTGGCGTTTTGGTATAGGTACCTAAGAACCTCGATGTACCTGTAGTCTATTTGGCACCTTTGGAGAGACTGCAACACTGCCCAGGTCTCAATCGAATCAAAGGCCTTCTCATAGTCCACGAACGCTAGGCAAAGTGGCAAGTTATACTCTTCGGTCTTCTGTATAACTTGCCGCAGCGTATGAATGTGGTCTATGGTACTATAGCCTTTTCGGAACCCGGCTTGTTCGGGAGGTTGGAAGTCGTCAAACCTGCGGGCGAGACGATTCGTAATGACTCTCGAAAACAACTTATAGATATGGCTCAGAAGCGATATGGGTCTGTAGTTCTTCAAGAGAGTTTTGTCACCCTTCTTGAAAAACAGCACCACATCGCCTCTGCCCCATGCCTTTGGCGTTCTGCACTCGAGGATGACAGAATTGAAGAGCGTCTGGAGGACTTTGAGTATCGGCTGACCGCCCGCTCTCAGAAGCTCTGTTGTGATTCCGTCATCACCCGCCGCCTTGTTGTTTTTAAGCTGCTTGAGAGCCATCCTAATCTCGTACAGGCTGACGTCCGGGATATCTTCGGTATAGTGTCGGGTAAGCTTGGCTCTAGGGTCTTTAGCCTATTTAGTATCTGAAAAAATATACTTTGTTAGGTTTTTAAAGCTAGTTTGTATAATGTAAGTAATGTCTGCAACCTATGTGTGTGTTGACTAAATCATTTCAACAAAACATTTCTAATCTCCACTAAGATACTACGACATGGTCACCCTAGCACAGGGTCACCACATCTCTGACGAGGCTTAGTTGACCTGCGATGCGGCGGATAAGTAATCGCCTAATTTGGTCTCTTTCACAACATTTCCGTGCCCAATCACAGGTACAAACGCGGCAGAAGTCATTATTTACTAGTAGCGGTGGCAATGTTAATTCCATTTGATGTTTAGTTCTTTATGCGATTTTAGTGACATATTTTCAAGGAATATTTGCCTGAGCGTGGTGACAAAGATTTGGGAGATAAGAGGGGTTGCCCAGAAACCCCGCCATATTCCACGTGTTGTACCTACGAACTACAACGGTGGAAAATTTAGTGGCTAGATCTTCGGTCAAAAGATCGAATGTGATTGTTGGTGTTGCCGCTATTAGACACTTTTATTGATTTAGGTTAATGCCAAGAATCATACTCGATCATTCTATTTTTGTAATTACTAGTTTGGGTCTTTATTTGTAGCTAAGACTCTCATTATATATTACATAAACTTGTTATCTGTTAAACGTTGTTTTAGTATTCTCCACGTTTTGTCGATAACATCTAACAACGAAGACCTCTCGCTATCTCGGGAAATCATCAAATTATGAAGATTGCCTTGGTGTGTTATGGGGCCTTAGGTAGGATAACTTGTCTTGGCAATTAGTCGTATATACTTATGATTCAAATATCAAGTTAATATTTGGCTACTTCAGTAATAAAGGGGTACAATAATGTCACACATTGAGGTAACTATTAAGATGGAAAGTTTGTATGGTAAACCGCGGAAATAATAACCAGGAAGAATACATTTGGCTGAAATTGCTAAAGAAGCAAATGTCAAAGAAGTTCGTAGACCTAATCACGTCGCCGTTGCCATAAATAGATTATCATTATGACATAACCAACTACTTAGTTAGTTATACGACATCCAATCTACAAATATGTGCTTGGATTATCTCATCGGAGTATTGCACCGAGTTCCTCCCAGTAATTGATAGAAGGGTAATTCGGGTCGACCACGAGGCCGAGAGTGCCGAGACTAATAAAAATTGATTCGAACGCTTATGTAGATCCGTTTAAAAACCCATTATGCTTTTGGATGCTCACGCGAGGGAAGCTATAACGCTCGATAGTTTACCTTCTGCTCAATTTTAACAGCCATTGTGCTCCAATCCCGCGCAGCCTTGCTGTGACCTTTACTCGGGAGGATGTTCACATTCCGTTCTGAACATCCAAAGGCTATATTTATGTAGAAACAGGGCTATTGTTCTGAGCTCGGTACCTGATACAGTGATTTGGTTCTGTAATTGCTATATACAAAGCGTGGATTGCGTTTGCGATAGAATATAGCGTAATGTCATTGTATTGGAAAATGTGTGATGAAAAAGTGCTCAGGAATTTGCGTTGACCTAGGGCCTGCCTAAAAGGGGCCATTATGTCTTTTATGGGCAATGACCTTTTTTCATAATTTGCTATGAACGTAATATCTTGAAAGCACGCTAATGATGATAAGCTTGAGTACCTACTTGTTAACAAATTAATAATCTTCTTTACGTACGAGATTGGTACTTGGTTGCCTGCCTGATTTGTAAGGTAAATAATATGTTATCTTGACTATAATATTTTTGGCAGTAAATCTTTTAGAACATTTTAACCATGAGCGTTAAAAATTCCAGAAAGGTTAACAAGTAACCAAAAGAAGATGGTCAAGGTAGTGCTTTTGAATAGAATGATTAGTCAACATTGTATAGGTTTTTCGAATTATTGATGGTGTTGCACCTAATTAAATGATTTACGACAATTTGCCAACATACACAAGATTGCTAAATAAAAACATTAAAGAAAAAGCTCGTTCTCACACATGGTTCTTTTCAAAATTTTACTAATTACTTACTGCCTGTCATTAATCATTGCAGATTATTATTAATTATAACGTCCAGTACACATGCCACGAAAAAATCAATAGGTTTGAAGCTCTTATGTAGCAAGTTTTAAGTTTTGAATTGGCGTGGCCAATATTTTTAAATCTTGATTTTTAGAATGTTTAGCAAGGCTTTTGCAGCCTTACCTCTCTCCGTATTGTGTTGGAATAGGGTTACCAGGGTTTGAAATCGAACAGCCGGTTACAAGCAATACAAAATCGTGATTTCTGTAAAAATAGCAGTCCTCATTTTTGATGAAAAATTACACTCGGTATAATACTCACTAAACTCTCTGTTGAGCCTTGCGGTTGACTGGTAGAGAATGCCTCTTGGCATTAAGTCCGCCATTTGTCCTTTTTTTTTGTAAATTTGTGCAATAAAGAATAAATAAATAAATACTGATTTAGAAATTTAATTACAAAATTTAGCACAGACCATTTTTTAATAGGATAAACTTCTGAAAAGCAAACAACGGTTTGTTTGTTTGCAATGTTAGGTGCCAGTGCTCACGCACAAAAATGATTTATTTTGTGTGGTAAGGCAGAGATTCAGTGTAAAATCTCAAAATTCTATTTCGAGCGTACATATCCGGTTAGATGGTAGTCATGAGTAAGAGCTATTAGTGGCATTATATGCAGCCTGCACTCATGCCAATACTGATATTACATACTTAACAACAATAGATGATTGATACATGAAATGATGGGTCAATTACAAATAAATCGGCTCATCAGTCGTGGACATCAATGAAGTTTGCGAATAGCAATTATTTTGCAAGTCCGAAGACTACCCTATTAAATATTACTGATAATATGGTACGTGTAGTCCTTTTCTGCTTCTTAGGACAGTGATAATTATAGAGAAGGTCATTTGTTAAACTGAATTTACTATCATTAAGCATTAATTATATTATCATACTATGAGTTTGATTGTAATTGCTGGCTCCTTACACATCGCCTTTGGTACTATACAATAATAAAAAAGTGCATTTGTAAGACTGTAATGATTTTTTTATGAACATGGCATGTTTAAAATCGACATCTCCTAAGTTATGGTAAGATTTAAGACCTTTCCAAGCCAACGTATTTCCCCGTGCATAACTATGCGCGGTGCCGCGGTGGTGTAATCTAACGAATAGCGGTATTGTGATCTGGCGTTATGACAACAAAAAGTATCTAATTTGATTATCTCGCTATTCATTAATTTGCTTAAACAATGCGCTTTGTTGGGCGCAAGAACACGATACAATCGAGGACCAGCGCCGCACGCGGGAACTTGCGCGTGAGCAATCGCCAGTCAGTGGTTATGTGGCCTCCTTGTGGAATCACTTAGAAACATTTATTTATATATGGTTTATTGCACATTTAATATAAAAAAGTACAAATGGCGGACTTCATGCCAAGAGGCAAACTCTACTAGTCAACCACATAGTCGGACAGGGCTTCAGAATGTTTCGTTCACCGTGACGGCACCAACGTTTGTTATATGTAGTGAACGACAGAATGAAAAGTATGAAAATTAGTGAAATTAAATTTATTCAGTATTTTATTTTAAGAATGAGGTAGACTACTTGATGAGTTCAGCCAACAGAGAACGATGACTTCATCTCAGCAAGAGTAATGTGTAGCTCCACTCGGGTAGGTAGAGCGTCGACTTACGAAATATTGCTGGGAGGAAGTGTACGAGTATGCGTCAAGCTGAAGCTAGAAAGAAAGAAAAGGTAGAGTACGATGACTTGCATTAGAGGAATCTACGTCTGTCCTGCATTGCACTGATTCTTCTATGGGTTGGTGATGATGACACTCACTGAGGATTCGACCTTCACAGCAAATTATTGTATTAATGAAGTAGCTAATTATATTGCTTAATTTGAGTAACTCGATTTAAATATGCAGAGCAGCAGATGGTTCATCCTCAGGGTCACTTTATTATACTGTTTTATTTGATTATATTAAAATCTCACATAAAACATATACAGGAAATAGACAAAGACGTAGAATTTAACAAAATACTAAAGGAGTTCCTCATAACTAAATGCTTTTACAGTCTAAAGGAATTTTTCACGAGTTAACTAGGATGCCTAGTGAACTCTTGAAGAAAATGATGTGTAATTTAATGCATAGTTTCTAATGTTTTAGTAATTTTCTTTAATATTAATAAATAGATACCTAATGTTTAGTATTAAGTATTAATGTTGTAATGCCCTTACAGAGTCATGTGATGTACATTTTTAGTTTTAAGAGCTTGTTGAACCACATGTTGCAATAAATATTTATGATTATGATTATCTCTACTTTGGTACAATACGAAATTTAAGTAAACAAATAGGAAAATAAATATTTTTTTTTCAACAGGTCGGAGTTTGAATCGTATGCTTGAATTTATCAAATAGTAAGTAGGTACCATTGCATAAACCAATTGATATGTGATATCCAATGCATCCTACCTACGTAAGCATTCAGCTCATTCGTCATAACTCTTCATGACTTAGCGGATTGTATTTCCTGTATTGTATATCCTTATACCTAGTTAAAAACATGCCAGTAATATTTTGTGAACATTTTCAGTCGTGTTATGTGAAAAGATCAATATCGTTTTGTCAGCGTTTATTGATTTAGAGCTCATACTCGTATCGTTTCAACGCCGACACACCCATCAGTAAAGGTTAATCGTGTAAAAAGCTTGTTCTTTTGAACTCCGACCCTACTTACCTCATCGAATGTGATGTATTGTGTGCAAATGGGCCGCGGTGGAACGCCCAACCGAGTTCCGCCCATAGAATTAGCTAATGTAAATAAATCTGATGCTAACAGGATGCTAGAGGTATTCGGGATGAATCACGCGATTTATGCTGCGTCTGCCCACACTTGAGACGTTTATGGTCTAATAATGTCTTTATTATAGAAACTATTAAAGCTAATCGACGGTGGTATATTATCTTAGTTAGCAGAGTGAATCATTATCATAATTTAACAAAATTATCATAATGGGAACAGGCTTTGAAAAAGTGTTTATCACAGCTAGCAAAAGTAATTTGACCAAGTGTGCTCTTAACACTTGGTCAAATTACCTTTCAAGCAAGCAAAGAAAAGTCAAAATAGATTCATTCACTGAGTAGCTCTGATCCTATAGTTATGACCGATTATAAAATGCTACGCCACCACCCTGCACTTATGATTGGACACTACACTTCGCATATTAGGGATTTTAACAGATACAAACAGCTGAATACAATAAACTGTTCATAAAATAATTGCATTTTCCGCATCGGTTACATCAAGAATAATCTTTAAATCAAAAGCCAATTTGAACATTTCGATTTGTGGTTTCGATTTGTGCGAGGTTTTCCAATGAATGAACTCTAAACAATATCAGTTGTAAGAGTTACTCTAGTGGAACGCGTTCCTTCCGTTAGCAAATAGTGGTTTATACTACACTTCCTGTAACTGTGCGTTGATGAGTTGTGAATGCTGCTACGATCACGCATTGGCACATAGTGAAGTGATTAGCTAACATATTATTACTATCCCACTACAGGGCACATGCTGCTGACATTGAAAATAAGTCATGATAGGTCATAACTTAATCACTAGGCTCCTCAAAATGCTTAAAGATGATTACCAAAACCCACACATTAGAATGTGTTTTTGAAAGAGAATGAGATACATTTACTATTCTGTATTTTATGCTTTTTTTAGTACCTATCTGATTTGAATGAGGTGACGTGTAAATTACCAGATTAAGAAAATGTGTACATGTTTCTCAATTTTTCTTGGTCTTTCCATTATGCATAATCATACTTTATTTATGCATTTACAATAATTTACCTAATGTCATTATTTTATACAAAATGTAAAGCCTAAGGCAAACACCATCAGGCTAATGTATTAATAAAATGTCGAAGATCAAGTCAGAGGCCAATTTTGCGTTATCAAAACTCGCAACCGAGTGAAAACAAGGAGTTGCGACATACGTACTGGATGATGATGAATCATTATACCTAGGTATTTATTATTGTGAAAACAAAACGCGTGCTGCATGCAAATCCATGGTTGGCATGACTCAAGCCAAGTTCTTGTTGTTACATGACACAGTTATCTACTTAATTAGCTAAATTATCTCAATTGGATTAAGCTGTTTTCGCACCTTTTAATTAAATGTGTAATTTAAACAACATTAGAAATTACCGAAGTACTTAAGGCGTGAAAACGTTACAGATACACACACAGAGACAGAGTGAGGTGCTTTCGCATTAATAATATTAGCGTGAGTTGCGCTCAAAGATCGCCATCGTAAAAAAAAACATTATGCTTCAAGGAGCTGTTTAGATTTTGAACACTACTTTCGCATTCACATTCAAAATATGGATTGTGATACATCACTGGTTTATCGGCACCGTTACTTTTTTATTTTCCTGCAAGGGTCTGTTTGGATTGAAACACAAATCATACACGATGATTTCATATGTTATTATTATTTTCTAGCATTTGCCATGTAGGATCTTTACAGTAAGACCCGAAAACCAGATCCTACCGGTAAAAATCATCGAAATCGGATCGAATCGGTTTACGAAAGACGCAGGTTCGATTCCAGCCTGAAGCTAAGCCCGAATGTCTTCACTTCGAATTTTCTGGTTTTCGGATCTTCACGATGATTTCATGTCTCAATATGGACCACTCTGAGAGCCTTGAACCAAATCTTGTTCACGGTGCACGGGTATCGGAGGCCGGCAATGAATACTGCTTGCCGAGCCAACCGTGGCCGACCACTGCAACTGGAACATATGATGATGCATTGTTACTTTTTCATCGGTGACGAAACTCATCGGCCGCCTATTCATTTGGACTGTTTTGAAAGTCAATGAAGACGTTATTTAGATAAGCAAAAAAAGTTGCGATAAGTAATGTAACCTCATTTGTTTGAGAAAACAAAACAAAGCAATCGAAAAGCTTCTTATAGTCCGTTCGCGTTAAGAATGCAGTCATTTTATACTTGACCTAGCACGTATCCTAACGAATCAAATCGTTCCTAATCAGAAAGTCAAGTCCACAGTGACCACTTTAACGCATACTTTCGAACGCAAAGGTTGTGGATCTGAGTTTTTTGTGTGTAAGAGAATGAAATAAAAAATCACTGCATTCTCAACGCGAACAGACTATAGTGATGTCTAAATAACCAGACCACACGCGCTCTACGCGGTCAATAATTAACATAATCTTTTAGCAAGGGCATTTGATGTGGCGCCCGACAAATATAAAAACTGAATATTTTCATGCCAATTTGGTTATTTTACTGATTGCGGTCTTCCGGGTCAATATTTGGACGCCATGCCAAGGTCGCCTTGTCACTTAACCATTTAGGGAACTCCAGTCAAAAGCGGTTCAATTTTTATTCGATTTTGAAAAAAGCTATCAATGGAATAGGTAGGTTAGCCTGAACATCTGAGAGCTTTTGTGACTTGTCTTGTCTTCCCGACTTAACTTGCTGAACTTAACATCAATGATATGGATATACCTGCAGTGATCTTAGCTTACATTAATCCTCCAGTTTTGAGTCTGTCTGGAATCGAACCCACAACCTGCTGCACTATATTTATTGAGCCAAACTGCAGGTGTTTGGCTGCAGTTTGGCTCAATAAATATAATCTAAATGTTTGGCTGCAATCCAGTTATTCATTTCATGAAGGTAATCACTTTCTTAATTAACGCTATAAATCTCAGTTCGTCCATTTATGACCATGTTGTGACACGTTATGTGTACTCAGATGATTACAAGTCAGTTAATAAATAAATCCGAATGTTGTTTTGGCAAAATACTTATACTTACTTACATGTAACGATTGCGCATAAAATTAATAGCCTTCGTGTACACGTCAACCTGTTTAGAGCATAACATTTTTCACACATGGTTTCATAATTATAATTTAGATAGTGCACACAATTATTGTCTCTCGGAAGGTTCCCAGAATACGCATTGTATACGCGAATAGGAATATGTTCTAGCTTGTGTAAAACACAGTTTTGCAATGTTTGAGACAACTAGAGTCTTATCTTATCTATATCCTAAAGGATTACAATGCAATATGGTTGCGTAACTTAATACTGTTGTCGTGGCTGTGTATTATTAAAAATATTAAGACATTTTTTTTATATGACCGTCAGCTGACCCCAAATTAGGTGGTACTTCGAGACTCTATTTTTAAACAGACTGTCATACCTTGACACAAAAAATACACAAGGAACTTAAGACTGTAGTCCTAGATGAAGATCTTATTCCCGAACCGCCACCACTTCCACTACAAAGTAGGCAAATATCACTAAATTTGAAAGAAAAATATATCCGCCATACTTCACCGGACTATAGCTACTAAGCCTACTACTACACCTAGCCTACCTAGTACTACAGACTGATTGCTGCTGAAAATATACCTTTATGCAGTTGGACATAAAATATTAAAAAACATTTTTTATTTTTCAATTCACCATTCAATGACCCATTTATGGTAAACAAAATGTATGTTTATGAGCTTGGCTTCAACAACAGCAAAATTCGTACCAAATGCGAACACTTAAACATAGCACA
The DNA here is from genome assembly GCA_950022985.1 of Udea ferrugalis. Classification (NCBI taxonomy): domain Eukaryota; kingdom Metazoa; phylum Arthropoda; class Insecta; order Lepidoptera; family Crambidae; genus Udea; species Udea ferrugalis. Next base: position 7,429,869 of record OX465521.1, read on the forward strand.
TGCATAAACAACAGAATCCAGGTAAAACTGCAACAACGACTTCCGAAATGGTACCATTGCGCCACAAGCTGCGCCGGCGGCGACGCGCGGCGCGGGCGCGCACGACTCCTCCGATGCGTCCGATGCAGATGCAGGCAGATACCGAGCGTGGGAATAGGCAGATCCTTGGACTGTTATAAAAGTGCGTACACACGATAACACCGAAACTTTGTAAAAAAGCCCTAATTTTGACTTTTCCGGAGAATGAGGTGGCTTTCAAAATTCAGCTAAAGTAACGAGACAGGGTGGGGCGAGCCTTGGTTTAGATACTATTAGATACAATCGTCCTATTTTTATTGCCAGGGGATTACAATGTTACAATGTCCTGCTCTAGGTAATTTGTTTTCTCCCCCAGGAGCTTCGTACCGGTGAAATATTTAATTACACCTTCACATCATGACATGTTGGGCGCCAACTTTTAGCACCAGCTGACATCAAATCTGTTTTTTGTTTCAGATATTAATAGATAATCATTATTAAAGAATCGTTCCACTTACTAAACAAATATAATTAAAGAACAATTACTTTTACTGAATATCAGAAAATTGTCTATTAAAATATACAACTGAAAAAAGTTTAAATTACCAGAAAATTAGCCGAATAAAACATTTTTAAAATCCAAGTTCTGTTCTGTATGTAAGCGGCTTAAAGAGCCAAATGGCTCATTAACTGAGTTCCTACTATCTAGAACTGCACCGTGGGCTAGTTGCACAATGAGCCGTGTGTGAGATGACCGGTGATAGGCTGAGAAGCTGACGATGAAATAAGAGTAATCACATAATCACTTTAAGTGCCCTATTATTTTGCAGCTAAATTAGTCAGCTGTCTTTCCACAATGACTTTACTTTTAGATTGTCAGATCGTCGAGTCGTCATCTAATTATGTGAAGTTGATTATTTTAAAGCCGAACTGTGACTATTTTTATTTCTAGTGGCGATTTAATGTGGGTTAATGTTTGTTCCCTTTAGTGACGTGGTACGTGACCTCTTACAACATAATTGATGACTGACCCGATGTTTTAAATGATAAGTCGTAGGTTCAGTTTCAACCCAGGACACAATTACCTGTGGGTGTTTGTGTTTGTTGTTAACATAGGTATTTGACCGTATGAGTCCCTGCATGAGCGCAGGACAAACAACAACCGGTGGTTGGTTATCTTTTTCATAATTGCACCTACTAAATGGTTGTTTTTCTTTCCTGAAAAAGAATCAACCTTTCATAATGTGAACCGTTTTCATTACCGGCATATCATTATTAATGAAGTTACCTGCTAATTAATGCTTCTTGCGATACCAGTGCCCGAAATAATTTTCTTGAACGGAAAAAGGTAGTCGGCAAAATCGTTCCAAAGCCAAAGTTTATGACATTAGATGGCAAGGCATTATTTTTAGCAGCCTATGATATTATTAGCCTGTTTTATCTTGCTTTTGCTGCCCTTTTTTCTAGTATTATGGTGGCTATGATGATTTATGTGGATGTATGGTGTCGAAATAATAAAACACAGCTAGTTAATTTTATTATACCTATGCCTCACAAGCTGCTGGTTAATATTTTAGCTCCTTTCAGAAATACAATGCAAATAAAAACAGAATTTGTTAATCGAAAAACCAAATTAACAGGTTTGAAACTTGAGTGTTTAAGACTAACCTAAATGCCCTTTGTTATCACAACAAAGGTTCATCCTTGCCTATTTAGTTTTGCTCTGATTCTCAAGCTGCGTCTGTTAAGTTAATGGCGTACAATAATTACAGCACACAACAAAGCCGCAAATTGCGGCAGTATTTTGGCAGGAAGCCTGCGCCTACGCATCCTCGCGGTCGTGACTTCATCACGGAACCGCTTCGAGATCGCTATCGTTAAAGGATCTCAACCCAAACCATTATTATAATTGTATCTAAATGCTCTACCGAAATCCAAGCAGTTATAGTTTACAAGGCAATAAAATAACTGAATTAAGGCAGATTATTATTACACGTTTGTTAGCGATGTAATTTTAACGACACCGCAATTAAGTGGCGGTCTCGTTTCTAGTCACTTCTGCCGAGAGGTTATACAAATTAGGGCGCGTACACATACTAGTATAACGTCTATTTTACCGGTCTATTAAAAAGTTTTTTTTTATTACCGTCTGTAGTTATATGAGCGAGTTTATATAGAATACACATTCCGGATCCATTCAAAAATACAGATCCATAATCATAAGCAGGAATTTGTTTAACAGGTTTTTCTAAAAACGTACATGTCCTGTAAATGCGTGTTTATTACCACCAGTCGCGATTAATCAGTTAGAAAGGATCTTGTAAAACAGATGTGCTATGTGTTCGCGCCCTAACTGGTGTCTGCGACCGAGTTCCCTATCTCACTCGATCGAGGCGTATCTGCTAATCGTGGGATACAGCTAAGAATAGGAGCCCGGAACGAAAGTACCACTCTCACCCGTGTCAGCACATGCGCACTTGTTAGCACGTTTGCAACATTACAATTACTTATCTCGTTAATTGCCTTAATTTGCATTGAAAAGAAACTTTGGCAAAGTTAGGCTCCGGTTTCCAACACTGAATTAGGGTGTGCATTAACTATTTGCAGCATAAATTTGAGAGAATCTTAACGTCTTCGTCTACAAATCGCTAACTGTCGGGGTTTTGCCTCTGTTATCAATTCATCTTTGCAAGGCTTCACTACTGCTGAATAGTACAACCCCTAAATTATCAGGTTATGTTTTATTTTAGCATGCATTATCGTCTTACTAAAGATAGAAAAACCAGAAAAAGACATTCGGTCTCGGCTTCAGGCGGGAATCAAACCCGCGTCTTTCGCTAACCGGGTGACTGCACTAACCATTGTGCTACCGAGACCATTACAGACCCGCCGAATTTTTCTGGTATATTTCACCTTCCAGCCAGATTTGTCAGCCAGGGTTGTTTCACCAATGTTTAGGCAAATACCTTATACAAAAGAAGAATATGGGACGTTACCGTTGCCACGTTTGGCAGGCTTTTTAGAGGGTGCAGGAGTGCAGGACAAGCCTGCCACATTCCACGAAGTTAGCTTTTACAACTGTATGTGATATTCATAAGATTTACTTATTTTTAAGCTCAGGATAAAATTCATCAAGTAAAATGAAGTTTGACTTGACGAGTTACTTACTTAACGCCTGTTACTTACATACTTGGATACGATTAAACTGGCCGGCGCAAAGTTAGTCACCTAATAGTTTTTCAATAAATACTAGCATTTTCCTGAATTTTGTTTGCTATAAACCTCACAGAGCCCGAGACCTTTTTCAACGAATGCAAAACCGTGGACATCGGTTCGTGCGTTCTGGAGTTATAGCGTCAGGAAGGAAAACCCAACTTATTTTCATATAGTAGATAACAAAAAAAAATATCTTTTGGATTGCATGGTTTTGACATCTATTTCTTTTAAATACATTTATAAATAAATAAGTAGAGCTGTTAAGCGCTTGTTCAGAAGTAGGTCTATTTTCGTAAAGCTCTACATGCAGAAATCCGCGCCCACCGTTTACATTCATTCGTCAGGTTCACACTCGCGATAATTATCAAAAACAGCGTTTCACAATCGCAATCGCGACTGACACTGAGCGTTTTAGACAATTTACAAACTATTGATGCACGCGAGTTCTAAAATATCATTGTTCGCGCGTTGCAACACGTTGTTGTCGATTATTTAACTGGGGACAATGTTGGTCGCACGCACGCTGCACCACGCGGGCGCTTCTCACGCCGCCGAAGGTCGCGATAGCTTTGTTCTTACAACACGCTTTAAATAATTTGATTTCATAATCTTGCCGCCCCGAGGCGTGCCCCTAACGAGTGCGCCGTGCTACAGCCGGTGCAAACACCGAATCATCTTTAACACTCAACCTGTCCGTCTAAAAAGGGTAATGTGCCAATTTAGTTAAATAAACACGGAATATTTATATGTTTCTCTAAGATCATTATTACAACCCACATGCGTTTACTGTGTAGGCCGCACACTGTCACTCAATTTAGGCTGTCTTGTGATATACTTTAGTTAACTAAATAGGTACAGTCGGCATTAGAACCAGCTATGCTATGCCAAAACTCCCTTCGCTTGTGTGAGTGAACTTTAAAATTCAATTTCTTTGCAACTGTGGTCGTTTGAAAAAAAAGGACTAAGCCAAATAACATTGTTAAATTATTCACATACAAAATGAGGGAAAATACTAATTCAAAGTAAAGCGTGTTGATGATTGAGGTAAGCGTGAAGCACCGAGATGTGAAGTGATGTCCGATGTGCACCGCCGGAATAGCACGGCAGGTGACTTTTCAGTGTGATCAAACAAATCTAATATTACAATAATACTAAGTCATAAGTTGTCAAATCTAAAACAAGTGAAAGACTAACACAGTGCAGAAATAAGTCTAGTTTTATCAAATTAAAGATTTGACCTCTTCGATAGGTCTTATGGTTTTAATGCTAATCGTACTTGCATGTTTTGACCCTTAGCGATTCTTTAACGATCAAATTGCCATACAATTTACTTTTGATTCCTGCAAACGGGCTGGTTATTACTGCAATTTCATAAATATGTTACAGTTGTTATACATTTATTGATCATCTGACCTTGCTCCAACTATAAAAGGTCACTACTAAATGCATTCCTCTTGACCCTGAACACCCTAAATTAATGGCTACTCTAAACTCGAGTCGTGAAGCGAAGATTACGTCAAACGCGAGCAGTCGAGACGCTCTGTTTTATATTGCACATAATAACGTGAAACCATTAATGCTCTATGTGTAAATGTTTTATATATGTTTGTGGGTAGTTGAGTAAATAATTGTTAAATTGTTTTAGTTATTGAAATTGCGCAACCAGTAATTCAATTGCCGCTACCTGTGTTTTTACTGCGTACCTACACTTTTTGAATCACGTTTGTTATAGAAACGAACTTATCAGAATTTAATAAGCTTCGTATGAGAAAAACATCTAGGAGTGTAAAGCCAAGCGCGATGGTCACTTAAAAAGCAGATGGCGCCACAAACGCCTATTCAGATATCTGTATGTAAGGGTAGCCTGAGGTATATGTTGTGTTTGCTGTAGGGGCTCAGCCAACAGTAGAGATCTGATGGTGCGGATGAGAAAATTCCCTACCTACTAGTGTGGAAATCGCTACCCCAAACGAGGTAGCTTAAATTAGGATTTGTTATGGCCTCTGTACCGTGAGAAAATTCATACAACAGCAAAGTTATTTGGTATATAAACAAATAACTCGATCGGAATGCCTCGAGGGCATCGCGCATCAGTATCACGGGTCAGAAGATTAACATCTCTTGCGCAAACGCACCTGTCAATATGACTTATGAACGAATAATTAATAATTAATGTAATGCTTTAATTAGCTCACCTTCACCAATCTAGTTCGAAGACCTAATTAGTTTAATCATTTATGGCCTCTGTCACCACTTCGTCACGACTCAACAGCTCCGGGCTATCTTCAATTTAATAGGTGTTACTATTTAACTGCCTCAAATATACTTGTCAATTCAAATATACAGCCTCAGGCATATGTTTGCTAAGCCAGAGGTCTAAATGCAATCTTATAAAGGAGTTAAATTAAAACTATGATAAAAGATTCAAACTCAAAAATCTGATAGCCCTAAATGACTGGAACTTACAAATCATGTAGTTAACTATCCAAAGACAGGATATGTAATAAAATATAAGAAAAGGTGACTGTAAAGAAAGATATTGCAATAGTAGACACACATTACAATAATCGTAAGCATAAATGCTTGCCTTCAATCCATTTTTTCTTTTATTTTCATCGCATCATCAATAATACAAAAAATAAATGCACCATTAATAATAACATTTATAGAGTCATTACGATGTTTTTTGTAAAACTCCACCGAATAAGGAAATGAAATAGATTGATTTATGTTATGAATGATGGTTCGCGGGAATATTTATTACAAAATGGCAATTCAGGGTCGTCAAAAACACCTACCGAATCAAATTATTCGTCCACCTTATTCTTTTCAGCTTGCGAGAACAGCATTTGCTACCGAACTAATAAATACATACAATGTACTAAATCATAGGGTATAAAATAGTTATTGTGGGGTCATCTTTAAGTAACGGAATTGGACGAGATATGATTAGAAAATAATTACAACAATTATTTGACAGATACAGTAATTTGGCCTAAGTATTTTGAGAGCAATAACTATCCATGCACAAGTTAAACCTACTATTTGGACACGTTGTAAATGTTTACGTAATTGCTATTATAAGATTTATAGTTTGTTGACGGACCTTTTAATAATCAGAGAATATGCAAAAAGTACCTATGCATGTATTTAAAGTGCCTAAGTTACTTTCTAAGAATTTTCATAACAATAAAGGTATTGATGGTATTTCCATGACAACACAACAATACAAGAGCTTTAATTTTCGCTAATAGAATTTCCGTATCGCTGCAAGTGTCAGCCCTTGGGTCAGCGGGTCGCTCGATGCGCTGGCGGTCGCGGAAGCATCTGACACAGGTCGCTCGTGATGTACCGAGAGAAAGCGACCGCGCCGCCGGTACTCTTATCTAAGACGCAGGCGCAGGGCTTGCAAGCGAAGGGTGAGGAGGTTTGTCCTTCCTTTCATCCCCCTTATCTTGGATTTTTCAACTTATTCAAAATTGTAGGGCGACCAAGTAACCTTTGCGTTCTAATAGAACTGTGACTTACCCTTCATCACTCTTGTCTCGAATTTTCCACTATTCATAAGTGTAGGTTTTAGAGCATAAGGACAAGTTGCATTCTAATAGACCACTAGTTGAAAGATTGCGGGCCCAGTAAATTTATGTTTTTGCATACTTTTAGTTCTCAATTATTCATTTAATTAAATGCCGCCGAAAAATTGGCATCAAGATTTTAATTAGTAGGATACTATTAGAAGTGCATCACTCCATTAAAATTAAATTTTGCAAGACCAGAAAAACGCAAAAACGCCGCATTTAACGTCGGAAAATTTGCCATGCACAGTATAAAAATAAGCAGTTTTAAAGTTAGCGTGTACGCTACTATGTAAAGTAGGTATATGAGTAACCCATTTTAGAAACATAAATTATAAACGCCAATAAAACAACGGTTCATTTTACTTCAACCCTTCTTGTTCAACCTAGTGATATCAACATCTAAGCTATTACCCAACCACTCAAGTAGTCCATTTCTCTCGGGGCGGTTCGAATGTAAGTTGTCAACCAAGCTCTGCCACACCGCAAATACGAGTACTTAACTGTCAGCTCACCTGCAATTACCGAGTTCCACCGTGTAATACTCACAATAGGATACAAGCCAACTCGCATTCTTATTCGGCATTCGAGGTCATAGGTGCAAGATGACTATCTTCCAAAATGTCAAAGGAGTTCATCTCGAAATTAATGTTACCTGATACGTTCAATTTGATGTGGCGCAATGATCATCGCTCGTTTGTGTGCTTCAATTGAGGTCGCCATTTTTATTGGTGCAACGCAATGTTATGAGCCATTATGATAGTTCGGCAAACAAAATGTCGTGCCGTGTGAATGTGTCGGTCATGTGTGTGAGCCGGTTAATGGGCCGGCAAGTAGATAGTGTTTGCATTGGGATCAATTAGCACCATTTCGATAAGAACTCAGTATTTTCCAGTAATCAGTTCTTTATTATGTAAATCAGTTTTAAAGTTCAACCTAGTCAATACCAACTGGGAATGACCAACGTCAATAAACCTTTAGAAAATATTTTGTTTTCAAGCTATGAAACATGTCTCTCTGTGGAGACAGCAAGTATTTTTTAAAACTGAGGAAAAAAATCGTATAATTTATTTATTTATAAAGAACTTGTTATTTCAAGCTTATTTTCCTATCTTCTCATTAAAGATACCCATACCCACAGGAAGCATTTTTGTATACAGAGATTTCAATTCTGGGGGGCTAAAATGGCGACATTAGACGTTTCATATCTGAAACATAATATGAAACACTTTTTGAAATCGTAAAATGGCAACTTATTAGGTGAATCATATTATGAACATAATATTATGATTCATATTTGTTTTTCATACAATTTGACAGTTTTGTATGGGAATTCGTAAAATGGTGCACTTTTAAACGTCAAATTGGAGGAATGTTAGATGTTTAGGGTCAGTTCGCCTGTTCGCGTCCACCACCCCGTTCGCGTCCATTTTACGGAAAATCCTCGAAATTAAGTAAACTAATACAACAGTTAAAAATACGTCACTAATGCTGATACTTCAAAGTTAAGTTCAAAGACACGCACGCACTTATGTGCGTATAAGGACAAATAGTGTGCAGCGGTGCATTCGGATGTTTTTTATTGATTTATGTGAATTTTAAGCTACATTTTTAACGAATAAAATGAGGTAGACGCGAATTAAATACACCTTATTTAGAATTAGCGTTTGCGTCCGCTATGGCCGCAAACTATACCTACAGGAGATAATCATAAACCAAATTGCGTCCACTACTTTCATGAATGCAAAAAAATTCACTTGCATGTAAAAATAATTTCAAATGTATTGTTCATAATTATGATACATTTTTAACTAAGACTACGGCTAATAATTATATTTTTAAATGAAATAAGTAATTCCTTTTATTATTTTTATTAGTCAAGACATTAATTAAGTGTTCGGTGACAAGAAATAATGATGAAGAGAGAACATAAACTGAAGACCATTTAAAGAAAGCGTAAAATGAAATGCGAAATGAGGAGACCTGATTACTGTTTATTCATTCATAGACAGACCACTGGAGAACAGACACAGGTGGACTTATATGCTACACGGACGAATTCAGGAAATAATCAATCAAACTCTTGGTTGCTGGCATGCACAGACGCACTATGTGATGATGGCTCGGCGATAAAGAGATCAGTACGCTTGGGCAGGCTGGCCAGCGTTCTTGAAGGTCGGTCTACAGCGACAGCAAGGTAAGAGTAGCACTGCAAGCATTCAACAACCAGCGACAACATTAGCGATTGTCAAGGAATGCAAATCAGCGCTAGGGAGACTAGCTGGCAAAGCGGAAGTTAGATGTGCAAGGGGACCCTGCCAAGAGTTAATGCTGGCAGTAAAGCAACTGATAAATTATTCCCGCGAAATGGTCTACAGTGGACGCTAATTGTCATTTCTGGAAAAATACCTAATTCTGTAATTTATCTATTAAAAAAATGCAATGTTTCGAAAAAACTTTAATTTGATCCTAAAATAAACTAGAATATAATGGATACATAATATTTTTTTTTATATAAATCAGTGCTGGAGCATTTTTTGATTCACTGTCAAATTTAGCAACTGCACTTAATGGACGCGAACAGACGAAATTACCCTACTAGATGACAGCGCTGAGCTGTCAAATTCACATAGCAGTAAACATTATTTAATCGTTTTTAGGATAAATTTAAGTATTCGTAGTAAAATGTGTTACTGTGAATTATTATAATGACACCAAGAATACATAATAGTGACAATAAATTGAACCTATTTCCAAGACCGTGGCGGAAACGACACTGAAGGTTTATCACATTTTGAATGAAATTCCTGAGAACTTAGTTCATCACATTTACGTTAACTAGCTGTCTTCTGGTGAATATTCCAATATTATTGAGTAAATAAAAAACGTTTTTGTTATTATAATGTGTATTATTTAGAAAATGTGCGGCATTAAAACCTAAAAATCTGCTCCCAAATAAAGTCGTCTTGTACGCCATTGCCGAGGCAGAAGTTTGGCAAATCACTCGGCCTTTGTTGTTACAGAGTCATGTCTCCTTGCAAATATCTTCAATCTCAAGAACATGCCTAGCTAGCACCAATTTCTTGTCTTCATTCATAGTTTCCGGTCGGAAAATGATTTTTATCACAAGTTTTCACGAACATTATTTACAATCTCGATTGACAGCTGTGACATTATTGTTCTTAGGCCACCTGTCACGGTCCTCATTGCCAGACATAAAAATTGTAAATTAAAAATATTTTACAATTATTAGTGATAAGAAATCACACAAATTCAATAATAAGCTACTTTTTAAGCCTTAAATTATTAGTTGTAATGATGAAAATATTTGTTTAATTAAAACCGTTAAGTTTACAATTATTAGGCGCGACACTATTTTTTTTGGTGTAGCAATGTCGTCATCAAACCATGTCTAAGAGTCCAAGCCATGAAATAAATTTAAAAAAGAAAATTATGTCTAAGATATGAAACGTCAAGTAGGTGTTTCACTTGTCATGTCGCCGTTTTACCGTTTTTAGCAATTCACCAGATGAAACGTCACTTTGATGATTCATATATGAAACACCTAAAATGTTGCCATTTTAGACCCCTGATCTTAGATAATAATGAAACGGAAATATATGCATTTTAAGGTAATTATATGTCCTGTTACTGTAAACTGTTGTTTTCATTCTAATGTTTCAAAATTAGCGGTGCATGGTGTCAACATTCCCACTATGGGCAGTTTCTCTCATCTTAAGTACATACCAGATACGACAGCAGAAAGAGCCTAAACAAGTAGTGGGAGAAATGCAATAGCATTTCTCCCACTACTTGTTACTAGATATGTTATGTCAGTACTGGTGCGAAGTCAAAAATTGTCACCTGGCGTACGTACCTATAATTTGACCGAGTGTACGAGATAGTATGATTATTCACTAGAGCGTAAACGAGACAAATAAATGTAGCGCAGTGTCGTCTCAAACTGTCAATGCTTTGCTCCGGTGTCCGTTCTGATTTGAAGTGCCACTTTTTAAGCACAAGTAACCTATCTACGTCTCTTTTATTGTAATATCATTGGTGGGAGATGGATAAGCTGACGTTGCGTCGCAGCTGGATGCACCGACCCACATTCCTCGCCTCCGCCAGTTTTTGCGTCGCATCGCGCGCATAATGCCACGCACGTCACGCGCGGATAAACTCATGCGGAAATAAACACCGGTGGAGCGGATATTCATTGCATATACAAGTTATTTGTTTTACCAGGTATTAGATTTGACCGCAGTCTGAGGGTTAATGGCTGTCATAAACTAACTCGTTAGATACCAACGAAAATCTGTTGATTTAGATATTTTATATTAAAGTCACTTAACTAATAACCCTTGCTAGAGCCAATTTGAAACCCAAATACCTATATGCGTATGGGGTCGTTTTCGTGCCTCCGGTAACCTGCACACACAACCTGCTTCTAAAAAGGCCAGCTCGTTAGAAAATGCGATAGATAAAAATCATAAAAATCGGCGCTTAAAATAGTTCTGCGCATACCTATATGGGTCAAGCATAATAAAATTGTGGTTTTTAATGCAAGTTAGTTTTCCTTTCGCCGCCTGGCGACTCTCCGCGCACATTTCTAAACCTTGAAGAAAAACTTGTATTCGAGCTAATCAGAGACACTTTGGAAGTTCATTTCACAATTCAAGTTCCTGGGAAAAATCCACTCAGCCTCGATAGTTTTCATGTAGACCCAAGATGAGATTGACTAGCTCAGAGGTAACTTCATAACTGAACTGTTCCTAACAGGAAACATGGGTCAGTTTGGAAAACACAGTAAAAAAACTACTGAAGTACACCTTTTTTTTTTAAATTAGGGGAAATGCCTTACGCATACCCGTCCACCGGGGGACGGATGGGTTATGTCGGACTCTCCACTGGAAAGGTGGTATACCAGTGGCCCTACCGACTAAAACCCCTACTAGTCCCTCTGATCGTCCGTAGTGGGGGAATACGCCATATAGCACGAGGCCCTGTGCGCGTTCCCCCGGACGGAGCCCGCCTGCATGGCGGGCCGGAAGCGACCCCCTCTACGTGAGGGGAGGCCAGAAGGGACAGCCGAGAATATCAAGCCGTCCCTACCAGGCAGCGGTGACCCGTGCAATGCTGGCGGCGGCACCCCCGTACCACGCGCCAGCTGGCCACCGTACGCAGACCCTACTGGGCCCGCAACCACGAGCCACCCAAAGGGCGGCTCCGCTGCCGTAACCTTCGGTACGGCCCCGCCGGGCCGCGACGCACAGGGGGGATCAGCCTCGGATTACTGGCCCCCACCAACCGGTTGTGCGCCGCGGCCCCAACCACGCGCCTCAAGGCGCCTGCAGGCCCCACTGGCCCCGCAGCCCCACGCCGCCCTTACGGGCCGCAGCGGGTGGGTGTTCAGACCACCACGCTGCCACGCCTGGGTTCTCTTCGCTTCCCGGTGGTGCCCCTACCACCGGTACTAGGCCCCCTCGCCACGCCGAGGCGAGAACCCATGAGGGGGTACTGAAGTACACCTAGATTTTTGAAATAATTAAGTAATATCAATCGGATGCGCAAAGTCAAGCAGGTGTATCTATTGGTTACTTGTGACAGAATTTGAAAACAGTTGAATTATTTCTTTTCACCTTCGGTGTTGCCTGGTCTACTTATCAAAATGGTCTATAATGATCTAATTAAAAGCGGAACACAATATTACAAAATGTTATTTCGTGCAATTCCACTAAGGAAGCTTTCATAATTTATAAAATCGTAACAATCACGATGGCTCCCCTAACAATTTAATTGAACAGCTAGGCCGTCACACACCAAGCCCTCATTACTGAAAACAGAACGGAACATATAAATAAACGGCGCAATCACAAGCTCAATAAACTAATACGTTGCGATAATGATACGTTGTGCGCAAGCGCAATGGGTTAGTACGACCACGACACTTCGATTCCCACACACGGCAGAGATGCACGCCGTGTTAAAAACCTCTTACGTAAACATTCTTGCGTGTCCGATCCGACCAGTCTAGGGCTGGCAGATACTACAAAGCCAATCCTTCGTAATTGAGTCTGAACTATCTCCATTTGGCATTTTGCAGAGGCTTCAACAATATGTACGTTGAGGAGGTACAGTTTAATGAGTCCCTGAGCTTTTGGTCGGCAGGCCTCTGGGTTATCACCTTCCCAGTCGAGAGTTTATCATAACCTGTCCACCCCCCGTGGATGGGTATGCGCAACGAATTTACTCAGGGTAAAAATAATGGAAATGAAATTGTTTCTCACTCCAAAATTCCATTCTCTCCGTGAACTATGAATGTAACATAAAAAACACCAATTTTCGTGACTTGAATCTTAGTAATGGGTGAGGTTTGCACTAACGACCCACGACTTTGTAGACAGGATCACCAAAAGCGCACTAGTCAACCAGTTTTTAAAATGTATTGTATAAATAAGTAGCAGCTTCGGTATCACACGGCTTTTTAGTTTCTGTAACTTATAGATATAGGCATAGCGTGGAGAACTGATGGCCGTTGGGGCGGAAAGGTTCTGGAATGGCGACCGCATACCGGATGACGTTCCGTGGGCAGGCCCTCCACAAGGTGGACCGATGATCTGGTCAAGGTCGCGGGAAGCCGCTGGATGCGGACAGCGCATGACCGATCGTTGTGGAGATCCTATGCCCAGCAGTGGGCGTCGTTCGGCTGATATGAAGAACTTATACTTAGTTCCATCTATAAACCATTAAGAAATAAATTATCTGAATAATAGTGAAAGTCGCATCAAAGTCCGTTGCGTTGTTTAGGAGGATTCGAGTAAGCGGATGTACGGACACGGAAAGCTACTTTATTTTATACTTTGTAGTGTAGAGAAACGGTGATCGGTTTCAAAATCCATTAGTTGACCATTAATTCCATGTCAGACTGGATGCCTTAATTTTATTTTCGAAAAACAGGGTTGGTACTGAATTGCAATAAAGTTACTTAATTTAAGTCATGAAATTAAATGATATTTTTCGGTATGCTAGATGAATAATTTTTTTGTTGTTATAATCTTCAGTTATAATTTGTCAGCCCTAAAACATTGCTGTGAATGGCCGTCTACTGATTTTGATTAATTCATCATTACTCAGTAATATTGACATGACAAAAACACTGATTCGGCACTTTATGATGCCTCACCGCCTTGCTGACGTCGGTATAAGTACAGTAGGACAATACTATAACGAATGTATTGTATACCAACAAAACATGCAATTAGATGCTACGTTAGGTAAAAAAAACAGTGTTATTGTGCATATCTACAACGATTTTTACTAGATTTATTCGGATATCTTTGTATACTTTAATGCAGAGCTTAGCATACCAAAACAAAACCTGAAATGAAACAGCAAGCAATTATTTTTTAAAGCCTAGACTGACCAGGGGTGGTTCCCATTGGTAGTGTTCCAGGGGCGATGTGGTTATCTTTTGCGCCATGTCGTCCTGTATAGTGAAGAGGTTTTACTTGCCGGGGTCTGTTTTAATGCGGTAGGCTCACCCTCAGTAAGGTGAGTGGAGTGGATACCCACACTCTCCCACCGCTTTCCCGAGGGGTGAAATAAATAAACTATTTTCATCCTTAAGAAAGAAAAGGGGGGTGGTTCCCACGTTCCCACCCAGCCTGTGTAAGCTGTCTCAAGCATGACACCATGTTATACTTCTAATACGAGGAATTTGTACCATCCGTGCATAGAGAGTTCATATCATCTAAGTAGGTATAATAGAATATTGATAGAGAACCATTCGTGTTGTGGGTCTCCGTCAAATATCCTTGTAACCCTACAGACCGGATTTACTTAGTCAAATATGGAAATATTTATTACGATGAAGGTACTGCATTCCCATTGCATCGAGTACAACTCATTCGTGAAATCGTTAACCAACAATATTTAATCCTTATCAATGTTCGCGGAGGATGGCACGGCGCCTTGCTCAAGTGGTGGCGAAAACCCATCCCGCGGGGCACGACGTCACGTATGCACGAACTTATTACAGGCTTGCCATGTTGCAAATTCACAGTTTTAATTTAATTTAGTGCAGACATGTTTAAACCGACGCTATTGCTTCATACTTGGCAGCAGAATGGCAAAAACACCTCCAGATCCGAAATAAGGGAAGTCTTGTGCTACCTGTGTCATGTATGTAACATTATTTGTTTGTTTTGTTTTGTACTATGTCATCGCATAAGGTCTTTTCCTGTTATGATAATGTATTTGGTTAAATAATAAATAAATAAAAAAAATATTTTTCATTGTATAAACCAAACAGTCTCAAGTGACTTTTTAACAAAATTTGTACCGTATTTGTGCTCAAAAGTTGGGGCCTAGTGCTAATAGTAACTTAATAATCGCCACTCAGTGGTGGCTACTTCTGGACACCAAGACGGCCCCCTTACGTTCTGGAGAAGGTTTATAAGGAGGAAAATAAATAATGTTGCTTACACACACGAGCTAGATTCCTGTGAGAGAGACTAGCTGACAATGGCCTTAGACCGTGTGGGATAGAGATTGGGAGAGGAGGCCTTTGCCCTGCAGTGGGACTGATCAGGCTGATTTAGATTTAGATATAGGTACTTACCCGTGAGAATAGTAGGGCACAAAAAGTACAAAAAAAATGTGTCCCGTGGAGCTCATAAGTATAGCTGAGTCGTAATATAGCACATATTTGTTATGTACGAATCCACGCCTGTAGGTACTGTTTTGTTTTGTAAAAAACAGTCTCTGTTTCTCTGTCGACGATGAAACCAAAAAAATACCGAATATTGTTGTTCGAGTACAGACAGACAGAGTAAAGACTTACCATTGTAAATAAAAAAAAAGGAATGCAAGTCCATTAGGTACCTGTTCTTGACTCAATAGTCTCCTCACTCTGTGAACTATTTAGCATTAGCACCTTGGTATCTTCATTGTGAATATGAAACTCGAATGTATCATTAAAATAAGAGCCATTCTTCAAATAGTTCAATCAATCATCGCATGCGTTGTTAAACGATTGTATTGTAACGCGGAAGTAGATTTTAATCACGGCCCATCTTCCGTCTAACAGTCAGACGCAGACGAAGAGACAATGGCATCTCTGTGATACGGTGCGCTATCGCCAATCTCTCGAATCGATCGCTCACAAAAGAATTGAACGGAACGCTTTCACTAGTCTTCTTTGCGATTCAATTAATTAAACGCTAGTGGTTACCTATGAATTCTCTTGAGGACTTTTTGCGAGCATTTAGAATAAAAAGCTTTTTGTTCTATCATTAATTGAACTGATAACACATTTGTACAACTAAATCACTATACAGCTAGTATTTGATCCAGGGGTCCAAAGAAATTCAGTTCGAGATTGGATAAGTGTTTGTGTCGGTGACAAACTAGATGAAGTTACCGCAGCTTATTAGTAATATTTTTGATATTTTTCAGTATCTTGAGGATCACATTTAGGAAACATCCAATATTTAAAGTGTATATAGTTCGTTAGTAAACGAAGATAGTGATCCAAACATTTGGCCACTTATTTATTTAATCTTTTATGCACAAAAAAAGTACAAAATGCAGACTTAATGCTAGAAGCAATATCTACCTAGGAACCCTTAGGCTTGTCAGAAATGGAGTTGGTGTATAAAAATTCTATTTTAGAAACACAGATTTGACCAATTAATAAATCAATGTGGCTCTTTGTATTTGAATGAAGCTAAAGTTGGCAAGCACTTTTATTGCATAAAAATATGAACTTTTGTAAAAGTTCAAGTTACAGACAAACTATACGATTTTGATAGGTGTGTAATTTCCTGTCTTAGATTTTGTCCATCAATTAATTACATAAGCGGTATCATAGTATCGACCCGGTTCCCATTCGAACATGAACCTTACCGAAGTTGCGTAACGGTGCGTTATTAGATGCAGATCGATGAGTTCAAGTCATAGAAGTAGAAAGTGTAATTTAATAAAGATATTTGACTCTCGATTGCAAAATTATTGCTGGCAGCTGAACTTTTGATGTGAACTCAAAAACTACTTTTAGTTTATCACTTGAAACGGGGTTGACTCTACATGCGCGAAATTTTGTCCTTTGATCTCTTTTTTTGATCTCTTACTCCACCATTCACTAATATTTTCAGTTCAAAAGCCTGCATCAGTGTACCTATACAACTTAAACTAAAATGACCTATCTAATTTATCAATTATGTACCTACATAATATTTCTTTTTCTGTAGTGTGTAGTGTTAAGTGAATGTTCTTCATCACGTTTGGGTAAATTGTCTAAATAATTCTACATGGTAGGATTTCACATAATGTTGAAAAGCAAAATAAATTGCATTGTAAAACTTTATTCTCATTTCCTAAAGCTAATATTATAAGAAATAGAGAGAAATGTTCGAAGGAGAGTGACAATTAATCAAGCGAATTATGAAGTAAGTTAAAGAATGCCAAATTGCTAATACATTTTTAAGAAGGTTACCAAATCAGCGACATTGATCATAGCGCAGTAGGACAAAAAAATACATAAAGGGACTGAGATTGATGACATTGCATTGCATGGCAATCGTAAGAGCCACATAATAGACAATTTGCTTTTTAACGAGCCCTATAAACAGATAACAATCGCAGAATGATTCTCATGCTGCCTGGTGGCAAGTTCCGCATGCTTCTACCTGACATTTGCCTGACCTCTCCTAGTGGCTGGGAAATAAATACCATTTGGAAGATGGCACAACACCATGCCTCGTTAAACCATGACATGACATGGCTGTTAAAAAATAAATCAATAGGAAATGTTTACAATGGTTATCTTGGTGTGAGTTGTAAGATATTTATCTGATTACTAGGACTAACTACATACCTAAATATCTTACCTTGTGACCAAACAATACTCAATGTATGGAAGTAAAAAATTGTGACGAAATAACACTGTGGCGAAACAATACTAACCCCTAAATAATAGTTCTTATAAATACCTAAAAATATTTCAGTTACTTTCAGTTGTTACTTTACGACAGCGTTTATAGATCCCACTGCCGGACTCAACCACCTATCAGCTATGCTATGAGGTGGTGCAGCCATACTTTGTTTTTGTAATATTTGTAATTTGGAGACACCTCTGAGAGTTTAAGGTTCCAAACTAAATTGTAGCTTCTAGCGATAACTTTAGGTATGATGCCGGACTTCTTTGCCTAGAGGTTTATATTTTAAATAGCTTTGTTTACCCTGAGGCCGCCGTCCTTGCCTTGTAAATGTTACGTGAAACCTATGAAGAAAAATAAATAAATACCAAGAACATCAGACCCCAAAAAAGAACAAAAGAGAATACCTACCTGATT
Organism: Udea ferrugalis; assembly: GCA_950022985.1. Lineage (NCBI taxonomy): Eukaryota > Metazoa > Arthropoda > Insecta > Lepidoptera > Crambidae > Udea > Udea ferrugalis. Next base: position 7,448,032 of record OX465521.1, read on the forward strand.
ACTATGGGTAATATCCTGACGGTTATCCAAACGAATAACAACAAACACCGTATTAAGGACAAGGTCTGACATTGGCGAGATCGCTCTGTTGTTCTTCGGCTGACCTGCAATTTCACAGTTTACTCCATTTTCCCGTGTATTGTATTGGAGGAACCAAACGAAAAGCGATATTATAAGTGGTCTTAAAAAATATGTCAATGCTATTTGAACTGGTTAACATTGGAATTGAAGCAAATAAATGGCGAGCAGATTAAGTATTTATGTTTTGGCTAATCTTTAGTTAATGGAATTAAGTATTACGATAAATTACAAAAAAACATCTCTGAGACATAATCTCTAGACAAAATCTCAGACGTTTAAATATCGCCACACTGACAGTGTGAACTGTGAGTACAAGGAATGAATCGAATGTCGAATCAATGATATCCGAGAATTAGACATAGGTACTTTATGCCTACTTAAGTATATAGGTAGGTACTTTATAGGTGAAACCGTCATCTTTTAAAACAACTGTACCTACTTAAATAACAGTTAAGTAATAAACCTCAGCCTAACAAGCACAAGATGTTCGCTACATTAATGGATGTCCTTGCTGGGACTGGAATGTCTTATAAATTAATATAGTACTTATGTCCACGAGATAAATATTTACGACTAGTTCATAGACACCAATTTAGCACCAAAACAACCAACATTTTTCTTCCATAAAGTTGCACTTCTCTAGTTTTCGTATGGAAACGCATAAAAGTTTACCTAATTTGGATATATCTATGTGGACATGGCGCACCGTCACAGTCGTTAAATCATTCTGATCTTTATCACTTAAGTAAGTATAAGTTGATAAAGGAAACTGGTTAATAAACATTTCTTTCGCAAACTAATACAGTTCAGTATTTGGCGAGAAGGGGAGACGCATGTTGGCAGTGAGTTTCTTATCTGTAGGGAGAACCTGGATTAAATTTCCAGGTTGGACTGGGTATGAAATAGATAAGTAAACTTTACAGAATTGAGGTGGCATTCCGGCTAACAATACTTCAAATCTCGGTGGTTCACGCTTACTTCAATCATCAATACGCGTCACTTTGAAATACTTAGTAAGTATTTTCTCTCATTTTGGATGTAGGTAAGTAATTTAAAAAAAATGGCTTAATTCTGTTCTCTCCAACAATTAGAGTCGCAAAAGTATTGAATTTTCAAGATAGGTACCTCACCACGAGCGGAGTGAGTTTTGGCGCCAACCGGAATACCATAGCTGATGACTTGATTTCATTAATAAAAATGGGTTCGGTTCGGGGTTAAGAGAAAACATGGAATTGTTAAAAAACCTGAATTACCAACGTTTTCAGTGAAATGAGTTAAGTGTTTAGAAAACGTGATTCTGAATCTTCCTTGAAAGTTAATTTATGACGACTGTACTCGTTATTACCTTAGCATTTTCGTGAACATGAATATACTTATTACTCTATGGTCGTGAACGTATACGGCAGACCGAGTGCATGATGTTTCAATATTGGCTTACCACTCGCGCCGTTTATCCGGTTCGCGATCGTCAAGGACTCCGCCGCCATCCCCGCACATCCTTTCACGACCCACTTACTGGCGAGGATATACATAGCTTTGTAAATAATCAGCAAAGTTATGCGGTTTAATATTTTATATGAACTGAGCGGCTTTTGCTTTTGGTTTTAGGATGCTTTAGTAAAGATATGGTGCAACATTAATAGCTCCGATTGTTATTAATTACTATCTATCTTTGGATATAGGGATAAGTAGATAGATACCACTGAAGACCGTTCAACTTGCATACAAAGCCAGGCCCTAAAGAAGACAGTGCCGGCACTGTCAACAAAAAAAATGAGTGGCATTCGTTAGGGAAGTCATCAACCCAAGCATTTAGGGGCCCGGATCTTTGTTACCAAACATAAATACCAAACATTAAAGTATTTTTGAGAAATGAATTCAAAGTCTAACCATATTAGGCGAAAAAATATTTTTTTCATAGTAGTATTCATGGTGACCTCACTCTACCTGATGGGGAGCAGCCGTGAGGTCCAGACATGGAGTTGACAAGCACAGTAATGGAGAACTACTTTGCTGGTCAATCTGGTTTCGAAGGCCTGCATAAATGCCTTTTCACGTCCCTCTCTGAAAACCCGGGATTAGGCTAACTACCTAGATGCCTATCAAAACTACAAACAGGGTTTTTAGGTACCTGCGAGTCACTAACCGCAATGTTTCATAATATAAAAGTATAGCCATCTCATCTAACTTGTGAATAAACGTAACAAAATCAATCAACCAACATGCGTCAGTTTTATTTTAGATCAATTACCTATGAAAAAATAAAAAGGCATTAATAGGCAGGACCTTGAACTTTAGCTTACGGTGAGAAAACAATAATGATGCACCTTCGACAACCCTTCACTTCGCTGATGCAGCCGATGACACCATTCCACACGACAGGGCTGTCTCCCTACGAAAAAAAACCGTCGTTGATACTTCATTTAATTTGTTTTATGGAGGCGGCTCTCCAAGTTGGCCTCACTCCACCTGATGGGAAGCAGGAATGAGGTTAGCAAAAGAGGTTGATAAATACAGTAACTGCTAAGGTCAATTTCATCTTGAAGGCCTGCGTAATAGGCTTAATGACTCGACTCATTTTCACACCTCATGGTTAGACTAGACTTCATACAACAAAAACTTACTGAACCCTTACCAATTTGATAAGCAGTCTTCAAACTTTTTAAGCCTTATAACTCAAAGGACTAATTAAGAAAGATTCAAACTTCAAATCTATAAATAATATCTAAATAACCTACTTTAATCTCCATTATAAGGGCGAATCCTGCAAGAATGAGGAGTCAATTTTTGACGGAGTGCCATAAGAGTAACCTAAGTATCGACTCTTAGGCACCTAGTCATAGTGTTAAATCCAATTCAATATTCTGAATAATAAAGCGTAGTTTTGGAAAGCAACCAACCCTATCGTTAACTAGCAATTACGTTCCTACGAGTTTAGGTAACGTAGGACCTGCGCGTGCGCGGCACAGGTCGCGTATGCTGCGCAAAGTAGGTCGCTTGCGCGGAGATGTTAACAAAGTGCATAAACGCCCGCGACGGCAGTCAATATTATGGTTAGTTTGTTTCCTAAGAAACCGTCAATTGTGTTTCGGACACAACTTAGGTAATGTACATAGGTGTTAGCCGTTGGGACAGAAACGGTATGCAATAGAGATGAGGAAAGCGGACGTTTCACCTGATGGCAAGTGATGATGGTGGAACACGCTTACCTACAAAGAGAATGCCTATTCGCTCTTGGCTTGAAGACCACCAAGGTTTTATGTATCCGGAAACAAACGCAGGGGAAGGTATCTAACAGTCGCAGGTTTGCTGGCCCTTTTGAACCCCTCTTGATTAACTCTAAAATTGAAAGACCCTCTGCATTCTTTTAAAACTTGATTCTAAAAAACTTGTCGACAATTTGCGATGAACCACAAAAGATGGGAAGATAAGAGGCACGCTTAACAATAGTCTGACATTCCATGCCTTGTTAAGCCTTGTAAGTACTGTAACCGAGTGACGTGGGGTCAGATTTCTCCAGGTCAGGCAAAGCGAGCGAGACGCCCACGCACAAGTGGCCCAGTGCACCGATATGGCGGAAGGCGGCTGGCGCTTCCGCGCATTGTGGCTGGGAACCGGGGCGGCGCTTGCGACACTCTTCGCACTCCGTCTGTACCTGATAGTTGTTATGCAAAACGTGCCGACCTCTGTGGCGGGCTTCCCTGGCTGGGTTGTTTCCACCTGTGAATGGATGCTTAACAGTAAAAAGAAGCGAGTTATCCGACGCATTTACGCAATTCTAACCTACCCACTTAGATGTACTCATATGCGTGGTAATGTAAATTATTATACACACTTAAGATTTCAATTGACTATATTATTAACATTTGCTTTACACCAATTTTGTAGATGATCAAAACTGACATTAATAAAATACATGTTTTTTTCGTGGCTAAGCAAGTTATCTGATTCATAAACGGCAAGATGGCAATCGAAAGGGTTCGTGCTGCTACTTAGAAACTTATTAATGAGGACTAAACAAGGCTAATATAACATAGGTACGAGGCGTTGACATCGACCTTTACATAAGGACACTTTATGATGCTGACATAAAACCCATTATGCAATGGGTTTGTAAAGGTTGATGAAAACGCCTTTGTACATTTTCATAATCATATTTTGAGACGATTTTCTAAACGGTGAACTCAAATAAATAAAATTCAAATCCATATCTTTCCAATTTTTATTTACAATATATTAATATTCTCTTTTTTCTGCTTCCACATAGCTTCACCGTCGTCCAGGCACTATACATACATCAGTATTAAGCGTAACATACATTTAGTTCAACAGTATAATGTAAGACCTCACTTTTTAAGCACGACTGCGAAACAAATGGATGACGAAAACTATAACTACTAAATACTTTTTGAAAAGAAACGCCTTTGGCGGGGGAGATCATCTGCTCAATAATCTCAATAACAATATGGCTTAATCAAACAGTAATTAACCTAACGTCTACGACTACATCATCCATCAATCTAGACAGTTATTGCACAACGAAACGACATTAATAAATTCACCACAAAAATGTTAGACAAGAAAATATATCTAAAAGATAAAACATTGTTTCTCAGTTTTCCTACTGCTGCCTATAATTTATTTTCATATCCTTTATTAGTTTATCAACAAACACAACCCCCGATGTACGTATCTCTAATCAGCAAGAAAAATACTGAGAAACAATTGTTGATACTTTACAATAAAACTACTAAGCTAATTCATAAATAACGAAGAAATTACACCGGAAGGGGTAAGAGGTATGTGTCACGATAAGTCACTGACCGAGTTTGAACACGCGCAAACAAATGAACACGTTATCAATTTATTCTTGTCATGAATTTTGAAATAAGGATGCACTGATATTTGCAATTTCAGATTTATAGTTTCTGATGAGTTCTTAGTGCAGGCCACACTGGCAGCAAAGCGCAACGAAGATCAAACACTTTTGCTTCGCTCATCTAGCTACTCATACTCACAGACTCGTGTACGCTAGCTTGTGTGTGAAATTAATTAATATTTTATGAAGTGAAGCCACTTCCACTGCGGCCTGTACTGAAAGTCATCAAAAACTATAAACTTGAGAACGTTGAGGTTGCAAATGTCAGTGCACCCTTCATTTCAAAATTCATGATGGTGCCACTCATTTTAAATTCAGAAACGGCAGCACGTCGCACCATTTTATCGATTACGATTATCATTTTATAATGTTTATTTAACACGTCTAAACAAAAATCCAACATTACGGTATCTGCTTACTACACCTTATCATACCATGAACGTGTCAGACAAATAAATATACATCGTATTAAAATGTTAATACTTTTCCCACAGCTAGACCATTTCGTCAGCAACTAACACCGGCGCGTATGTGTGTATGGGCATCATACGAATTATATACAGAGTTGCATACTACTGGCATCATACAGGATGTATACGATAACAGAAAGCGCCTTCGATCTTTTTAGCGGTAACAGTAGTGTGTATCGTGTCTGATTCGCTCCTAGCACGCTCATGGTACGAAACGGTGTGGTGAGCAAACACCTTTAACGTCATACTGGGAAATAGCAAAACAACTACTTTTTTCTACATACCTAAGAATTAAAATGTTTTTATTAATAAAAAGTGAGGTCCGTGCTCTGAGATGGAAAAGAAGACAAGACTTGTTCAAAACAACGCGACGACTCGAATACTCGACAATTGTTCTATTTTTTTTATCCAATAAAAATATATAACATTTCTGCTAGAACGGCTCATTGATTCGCTTCGAATTATTGTTTTAATACCAACATTCATGATAACTTTATGAATTCTAGTGTCGCCATTGCAACTTGTACTTTATATCAATCTAACGACTAACGTCCATTATTGATATTCGATCTTAGACGTCCTTTTTTAATAATTATAGTTATTATCACACCCTTTAAAAAAAAGGTTTGGCGATTTTATTTAATGTAATGTCACTTTCTAATGAAATGAAAAAAAAACTTGTGCACCACTTAAAACGCCGTGCTGAAAATTTATAAGAATTAGTTTGTTCTTCTTGGGATTCATCTTAAGATCGAATATTAACGCTGGCGTACAACAATTAATCCTTCTTCTTCGCAAAAAATACATTATAAAATCCAATGTTTCAATTATTGAAAAACAGCAGTTAAAATGTAACATCTAACAATAAATGATACGTAAATTGGATAGAAAAATTACATACAAATGGGTTGCGTTCGGGCAAGCTATTAAGTATTATGTAAATGGTATAAAAATAATTCTACATACCAGGCACACACAATTTTGAGATCCACTAAGTGCAACAACAACCACATCAAAGAGGAACATGGTGAAAAACATTAAAACATACGTACAAATGAAAGCTATCTTCGGTATATTATTAGCTGTAGTAGCTGTAAATATCCAACATTTTTTTTTTCTTATGTTCCTCGTGTTTGTGGTTACGACTAAAAAGACGTTATGAGCTAAAAATTAACCCTCTCATGCATAAGTTGAAGTAACTACACCCGTTTGGTCTCATCGAAAATTATTTTACCCTTACAGTGTTGTTTCTTTTTGTAATAGTAAGTAATTCTCGATGAGACCTAACAAAACTTACTGTTGTGTTTCTTCAGTAAGTTACTTGATAGATAAAATGAATTTAGAACCGATTTAGTTGTAAATGTAAGGGGTAAACACCATTTCATCACTAATGCTCGTATTTAGGAACGTCACTCTAAAATAATTTAGAGTTAACCGCAGCTGAGAGGTAACATTGAGGTTTTCCCTCCGAAAACGTTGACGTACGTAACGAACTTGGGTTACGTGGAGTATTTCAGGACATTCTCAAAATTAAGATGCAGCTCCACTTTAAGTAATCAACTCTTTTTTTTACAAGTCAAGTTTGTCACTTGGCTGGAAACATTAAACAGAAAATTTTAGTTTAATCCAGGTTGGCGAGGCGTGCAAATAGATCTAACTAAGCTAACGTTATTGAATACGAGCGTCAGTTGCAAAACTGTAACATGAAAAGTTAACCCTGGATGTAAGTCTAATTAATCTATTAGGTACTTTTTATGTTAATTGTTTAAAAATAAATGTAAAGGGATTTACATCAAATTGCGAAAGATCCATAATCCTAAAACACCAGTTGTACAATCTTTGCTATGATTATAACTTCATTTATTATTTCACAGCTACGTATTTAATTGTAGTCTTTTTTTAAAGATAATTTTTATTTCTTTAGAGCTGTCCTCTGTATATATTCAAAGCCGAGTACGGATACATCGCCTGACTCGAAGTACGAAATCGTTACTCACGAATTCATTTGTATGCGTTAGATTTAGCGTACCCCCGCACACGGGACACAAAACGACAAAATTACCTATAGTTTGAAATTAACTTGAATTGATTGGTGATTTTTTTATAAACATGAAACAAGAGATGCAAATCTTACTTTAATTTATTATTAAGCAGTTAACGTACATTTATCTAAGGGAAGAAAAACATCGTTTCTCAACAATACGGATTAAATATAGTTCCAGATTTGAATATCACACATATAGCATAGGGAATAATTCTCTAATTATTCAACGTCATTCACAGTTTTGTAACCCTGAAATAAGTGCTGTCCCGCAATATTTCGTAAAACGGAAAGGGACAGCTATACACACATATAAAGGGGCACAACTTTGAGTGACGTTTGAAAACCAGGAAGAAAGTCTGACAGATTAGTAATAAAATTAGCAAGATATTATCTAGTACAATCAAATTTAACCTATGTATTAGACAGACAATCCAACATTAATTACATAAAGATATCGCAAAAGTAATTTAAGAAATCGGTTGGCGAATATTGCAACACAAGGAGGTTCTCAACACAAGCAACATTGAAATTTAAGTGTAGTTTTCGTTAACGTGTTGGAAAAGTTACAGGGTTTTGTGTTATGTCACACTAGTGGGACCAAACGAATCTGTTATTACACGCCATAGATTACAAAGTCCTACTAGACAGTAGGTTAACAACAAAAGCCACTCCGCTTGTATGGTCTGAAAGCGTAGCGAGGCGGTACAAATAACTATTGAAATGGAGTTAGAATAGTTTATATCAAAAAAATACAATTACTTTTCAGTGCCCACTTTTCTCTCTTCGTTTTTTTTAGTGGGCAGGACATGTGAAAGAGAAAACAAAAATAAATTCAGAACTTTCAAACATCACTCAATGTTAAATAGAACTTCAAGCAGGTCATCTATCATTTTCAGTTCTTGATGAAGAGAGACCGCTACCTTCAAAGGGTTTTTAGTATTGAGTGAAGTTTGATATTCGAGTATAGAAAAAAACCATAGCAGTGAATTCTACTTTTTAGACTGACGGGTTTCGTGTAAACTCGTATAGTATAGAATACGTGATGGTCCACTGACTGGCGCTTGTAGGTTTGTTTGGTCCCCGCGGTAGGCACGATTCACACCAGATGGAGCGCTATTGGTAAATTTAACCGAAATGTCCATAAGACCAAAGAATTCCAAAGAAGTAGCAAAAATCCATCACTTCCGACTGAAAAGTATCTCAGTGGATAAGAATAGCACAGAATGAGTTTAAAAAGTTATATACCTCTGGTGATCAACCTTCCTGGCCATAATTTTTGTATGATCATGATTTGGACTTCAATACCTGTGAAGACGTTTGGACTTCATCTACCAAGAGGGTGCATGCATTGGCTTCAAATACTTGCCTTTTCGCTTGCTATGAGTCAGGCATACAGATATTGCTTAAAATGCTAGCTGTCGCTAAATATTATGCTAATGTTATACTATAACATTTAGCGACAGCTACCTACCGTTGACTGTACAGTCAACAGTATAACAGGCTAATCATTTCAGGTCAGTCCTTGCTCCATTGCTAAGATAGAAAACGGAAATTTGTAGCCTTTCTCGTTGATTGTAGAACGGTTACACCGGCGCTGTAGCCCTAGCACGAACCGCTGACGTTTTGGAAATCAAAAAGTAAACTATACTTTTTTTTCTTAAAAACATAGGAAAAGAAAAAAGAGTATCGTTTACTCTTCGATTACCAAAATATTAGCGGTTGGTGCTAGGCCTACTGTTTGGTCTGAACCGTGCCTTGCTAGGTGGCGCTAGTGGGCAGTGCAGGATCACGTGAGCCGGCAGGACGGCAGCCTGCCGCAGGAGGAATGCCAGCGTCGCTTCTGCCGCGTTGACTCGCCGTCGGATAGTTCTGCGGTGGATAGTGTGCGGGACCCGCCGTCGCCCAGCTCTGGAAACAACACCGACCGTCAAAATTCAGAAGGCTACAAAGGTGGAACATTTACGAAAGGAGCGAATTAACACGAGTGTGTTGTTTATGTATTTTCGTATTCTGTGCGATAAAATATGTAGCTAGTGCACATACCTATATCATGACGTTTTCATTAAAAACGAGTGTGTTGATGTGTTTTTTAATGTTTTCGCTATAAAATATGATGCTAAGCGTCTTCACACACGGGTCACAAAACGCGGCCACCGGCATATTCCTATAGTTTGTATAATCTGGCGTGTGGGGGCCACCGGCGTTACCGTGTGCGGCGAGTTCATATAAAACGTATGAAACCTACAGGCAATATGCCGGTGGCGGCGTTTTGTGACCTCCGCAGACGCTCAGACATACATCGAGATATATAAATAACGTAATGTACGAATTTTGACTTGTGGTATTACAAAAATAAAGCTCATTTGAAAAAAACACATTCATAACATTTTAGCGTCCCCGCACACGGGCCATAAAACGCGGCCACCTGTCACTTTCGTATAGTTTGATTTTACAAACTATAGGAACATGACAGGTCGCGGCATTTTGTGGTGTCTCAAAAACGCTCCGTGTGCGCGGACGCTTAGTGTTGCCGTCTAAGGAAAGCCCTTCCAAAAACACCACTGACAGACTGTGAGTGAATAAGTGGTCATGTAGATACAAAGAAGGTTTATGTTTGAATAAGCACACTTTTATTATTATTAGGGCTTATCATCCCATAAACCTTTTAGAAATATATTTTCTTTTAACAACGAACGTGTTTAGTGTATAGATCTAAGATAATCAACCTACTCATCACTACTCGTCAGTTGTACTATCTAAACAGTAGTTGATATAAAGTAATTTTAAACTGATAAGAAATAATACGTCAAGTATGTCTTGAAAATCAATAAAAAATGTTAGTAAATAAATCAAAACAAATGTATTAAAAGAAATTGCAACCTTTGCAAGTCATGCATTGGAATTTGTAACAAAACCAAAAATATCAGTTTCGGCAAATTCTAGCTACTTTAGGCACATTTATTCATAACATGACTCACAGTAAAGTAAGTTAATCGGTTTTAATATTCATGAAACATTGGAAGGCGTTGTGCCTGTTCAAGGACTCACGTATTCGGGTTACTGTTAGAAATGTCAAAAACACTACATTCAGTAGGTAGTTTTAGGAAAGTTTGTTTGCGATCCCGATCCCGCTACTCTAAAGCGCATGTAAAAAAAACGCGTACATATTGTATTAGATCCAATTATACTGTAGTGTTCATTTAGTTCAGACTACCTTCTATTTTGAATGAGAAGACAAGGGATCTGCTTGTGTCTAAGAAAAAACCCCTTTAGCCACACACTTAGTTTAACGAAAGGGAGAGCGTTGTTGCCCAGTGGTTAAACAATCTGTCCGAAACATCTATATACTCTACGGCGATGGAAATCAACAAAAAAAAAGTAACCCTGATAGCAGCGGTAGCCTCGCCCCTTACTACGTTAGGTTCAAATTCACACGACGGAATGTGGGCTTCTGAATGTTCCGTTCACGATAACGGCAACAATCAATGTGCCTCTGACTAACCCGCCTGGGATTTAAACGTGAGCGTATGTTATGTTAACGAAAAAGTTCAACACAACAAGTCAATGGGTAATTATTAATTTTGAGCTATCTATGACACGACAGTTTACAAACTTGTGAACCTTGAAACATTTTTTGGTTAAAGTTGAAAAAAGGCCTAAATTCATGTCTGAACATTATTCCTCCCACAGATTAATTCTGAAGCTCATCATGGTGCAGTAATTGATGTGACCTATTCTATGACGTCACAACCAGCTTGCTTACAGACGTCATTAACTAGAATTGGCGTGTCATTGGAGTAATCCTCAATTTGAAATTAATATATTCATCAAAATATGATTTAATATAAATTGTAAGCGCTGAGAATTATGAAGACGAAACAGTGCAATGTTTCAGAATAAGGTGGTTTCATCAGATTAGTTTTAAAATTTATAATTCATGCATGTATAAAAAATTGTTAAATGATTAAAGTAAAAATGTTGCAATAAAAGTTAAAAGTCATTAATTATCATCTTAACTCAATTTAAATTAAATTGCCTTCCTAATGAATATGCCTAGTAAAACACAACTCAATGGGTATTATTATTTATCCAGCAAACATTTAAACTACCTAGTTTTCAGATTGAAAATTGTTAGTCGCTATGCAGATATTGCGATAATTCTCCACTTGGCCCTAACCATGGGAATTGATAGTAAACTGTAAAAAACGGTAAGTATTATTGGAAAAAACTGTCCCACGCACATGCAACCAACCTAACTCAAGGAACAAATGCGAGCGCGAACGCGGCCCGTCACTCGCGCTACTTCGGCTTCTGCAAAGTATAAAACAACTGAAGCCCAGTAACAGCGTAAAACGATGCTTAACAAAACATCTTCAAACCCTTCATACTCTACAATTTCGATAGAAAAGGGTATGATTTTCAACTCTTTATCCAGGCCCTCTCTCTCACTCACACAAATAAAAGTACCTTTCAATACTGAATTCAGGAACATCTGATGGAGTTGCCACGAATTGGGTATTCATTACGATTCAATAACGGCCGAATTCACAAACGTCAATCAACGCTGTGCACGCGCTCACGCTCATGCTGTTCGTTCCTATTCACATTTTGCGGGACAGCATGAGCGTGAGCGCGTGCTTAGCGTTGATTGACGTTTGTGAATTCAGCGGTAAGAAGTTAACAATTCCTTACCTAACAACAGTGGCCTAATGGTAAGCTAATTTAACTTGATAGCCTTGTACAGTAAATTATACACATACAAGTGCTATTATTGCAGGTGAATTTCTTCGAAACACTTGTCTAAAACTGCACGTTTTACCATAAAATTTTTTATAGAAAGCGGATAGCACAGTTCGAACATTTCATACATCATTGGATAGCATACATCGTTTTGATGCTGACTGTACAAATTTTCAAACAGCCAAAAATGATAAATTTACTATGAATGATACAGTCCTTTTTGGGTATCTGGCAGTAAATGACTCACCATGCCTCAGCTCCCGCTCCGTGTAGTACTCCTGCGTGGAGGCGTAGTGCCGCTCGACCAGGTAAGGGATGACGGTGGACGTGTGCAACTCGTCGGACCGACGCGAACGGGGGTTCACGAGGCGCTCGCCCGATTCCAGCGGCGGCGTCGCTTGCACCCAACTGAAAAATTAAAAGTTTTTCTAACAATATTTTAGGCTAACAACCCATGATATTACAGACAAAAAGACGTAGATAGGTTATGTCGGTACCGACGCGAAGTCAAAAATTGTCCCCAGGCCCCCATTGTACGTACCTATAATTTCACCGTGTGTACAAGAGAGCATGATTATTTACTAGAGAGTACGGGAGACAGATAAATGTTGCGCGCTGTTGTCTCAAACTGTCAACGCTTTGCTCAGGTGGTCGAAGTACTGATTTCGGGTGCCACTTTTTAAGCACAAGTAAGCGCTCTACGTCTTTTTATTATAATATCATTGCTAACAACTGATTCCCGTCTTAATCAGAAAAACAAAAAACGAAGGACTTTAGAAATTGTGGCGGTGTTTTGTGGCGCATTTCGTGGCTCTTGTGCGGAGACGCTAAGCAGTAACTACTATTTACTTCGCGTAAATAGTTACTGGGCGGATTCGAGTCCCGCCTGATACCTGGTAGACCAAAAATGACTTTTCTGGTTTTCCTGTATTTAGTACCTAAGTATTTATTTGAAAAACATCGTGGGTGATTTAGGCAAATAGGGTCGTCCCAAACATCGCGCCTAGCGCTTCAGGCACGCTAAAACCATCACGGGTAGTCCTTAGTTGACAACGGGTAAAGACGACCCGGGATATTTACTTGTTTTCATAACTTAAAGAAAACCTATACTTCAACTGTGAAATATTATCTTAAGATATTAACTAATTAATAAATGCGTCAAATTCTGTTTGCAAAAGTAGAAGTATCTGATAGCGTTGAATGAAGGACAATGAAAAATAGAAGATAAATTAATCCAACAGAAGCAACAATGTTACTTTAATTAGTACAGGAAAACATTTACGTCATTAATCTCTTGGGAGTAGGCAGGCGCTTGATAAACAGGCTATTAACATATATACAGCGGAATAAACAAACTATTTATCTCAAGAACAGATGCTTAAAGGTCGTTTATTTTTTCCAGAATCTTACTAACAATATTGGTTAGGTGCTTACTGAAGCGTGTTAACTTCAATAACTTATGTTAACAAAGAGTTACTTCCGAACTGACTGGCTTACGTCACAATCTCAAGATGTAGAGGTCATTCAGACATAATGTGTTTCTTGGATCAATAAAACTTTTTCCTTAATGATCGCTTATCGGCGATGACGATCGAGCCACGACACAAGATGCGTTTGACAAAATTATAAGTGGGTATTTCAAAATATTACAAAATGTATTTTTCAATACTGAAACTGTTGTAAGACACATAAATAAACCGAACACTACTGAATTATTATCACTTTAACAAAGATAATGCTGTTATTTTCTCCAAACACCTATCTAGAGTGTTAGAGAGTACTATCAAAGTTAATTCAAAAATTAAAAGAAGAGAATAAGAGTTTCAAAAATTCTCAATAAACGTATTACCAGCGACAGATCTTTCATTTCACATTAACCTGATAGGCAGTGCAGAAGAAATAGTCTTACTACCACTTACTTACAAAAGTTAGCTAAAAAATGTACATAAGACACGCAAAAAACAACAGAATTAGCCAATTTGACTTTTAGAAACTGTTAATGGTAATGTGAATGATAAGGACAAAATGCCAGTCCAACGATTCGCCTTTAAGCAAAAGCATTCAACAGTAGAACAGGTACATGGCACTGGACTCCTACTAACACACGAGGATGTTTCATGTAAAGAAAAGGAATAAGAAGCAACAACCGCATTTTATACAGCCGAGGTCTGAAGATCTTCATTGCGGAGATCCTGCCCACCGTATTAACAGTCGCTATATACGCCAAGAACAGTGTTAATATTCCATATTGGCATCTCACCAAGACTTGCGCATCATTAACATTACGTAACATCATGACTAAAGAGGAAGAAAGTGAGGGATCACGAAATCAGTACAATGACTTGACCAAACACAATGACAGCGTTAATAATCTAGGCCTGCACGTGAATCGGACACCGGATAACTATATTAAAAGCCTAAAAGACAAGAATGCAATATTAAGATGGTTTAAGAATGCCGTGACGAAGTCTATGTGCTGCACAGGTGCTGCCTTCTAGTGGCGTGAGATGGCAAATATTCCAAGTTCCGAAGAGAGATGACCTAGCATCCATCACAAGGTCTTGCCAGCCAAAAATAATAAAGGACTTCATGCACATCACAATTACAAATGCAGCAGTAGTGGTTGCAACAACCACGTAAACAGGTCTGATCGTTGCAGTAAAGCGCGCGACGTTTAAGCCTAAGGGTGCGTCTTGATTGGGTGAGCAGAGAGTGGCTGACTGTTTTCTTTCAGTTTGCCTCCCTAAACATTTAGATGGAGTGTCCATACAGCGCGTAATGTACCGGTGCAGTTATGCAGTTTGCGAAATTAATTTTGGCGACTCATTCTGAGAGCGACTAATACCCAGCGAAGCGGTCAGAGGAGCAGTACGTTCACTACGCCGAATTAGTGACCAATACGCCAAGTGGCCACCCAGAGTCAGACAGCCGACAGTCAGCCAAAAGTCACCTTCACAAAGGACTTCATGCACTACACACGATTTCAGCTAGTGTGTGCAACAATAACTTTAACAGGTCTGATCATTGCAGACAAGCGGTAAGTTATTGGAAGTTATATGTAGTTATTAGTAAGTGAAGTGTGGTCACTTCACATACTAATAACTACATATTTACTTGGTTAACCTAATAAATACTTAGTCCTAATAGATAGCTTAAGATAGTATATTCTGTGGTTTAAGTAAGTTAACACCCTGATCCTACAGTCCAACTGTTTTGCAGTTTTGCGGGACATCACTTCGTTTTAATTTGTAAGTTTTGTTGTTCCTAATAAATAAATAATAATATAAATAAAAGTCACTTACGCATGTCGCTTGATCTCGTTGACAGTTGGCCTCAGTTCCGGGTCTCGCTTGAGCATGCGCGTGAGCAGCGTCCCGAGCGTTGGGCCGAGCGACGCGGGCGGCGGGGCCGGCTCGCCGCGACCGATCGCCTCCAGCAACCGGTACACGTTGTCACCCTCGTAAGGGTATCCGCCAGTCGTCATATTGTATCTGGGGTTGGACGAGTTGAAATGTGAACCTCTACTTACACAATTAAACACAGCATTAAAATTCTCCACCAAGGTTTATTTCCCCTTACGTATCTAAAATTTCTTCAAATTTCATTTATTTCATGGACTACTTATTGAATATCCTTGGAATATCCTTGGACATTCTTCCACACAGCGCCATCTAGTCCCAAGTAGGCTAATTATAGTCCGTTATTATGGATACTAGACAACGGATAAACATACTTAAATACTTTTTGTAAATACATACTTAATATACATAGGAAACACCCAGACCAATACAAACAGACATGTTTATGCACACAAATGTTTGTACTGTGCGGGGATCGAACCCGCGACCTTTGGTGTAGTAGCCGACTTCTCAACAATTACACCAAGACGGTCGTCAAAGGTAGGTACCTACTTCTGATAAGTCGAGAATTGAAATTCAGTAAATAAGTAAAAAAAAACTTGTTCAGACTACCGGTTTGGACATTGATTCTATCAAAAAGAACCATGTAAGAAACTTGTCTGTGTTGACTGACTCAACTAAGGTGTGTCCTATATCAACAAGCAATTTTAAAAGCAATTTGTGAACAAGCCTTCAAACAAATCCACAAATTTGAAAGAAACACTAATAAACCATTACCCAGGTGTATACTGCACTTCACAGTCAGCCTTTACAACTATTTGATTTATTCAGATGCAAAAGTATATCAATATGTTAATGTAAAATGCTGCAAGAAAACCTATACACTTACTATTTAATGTATTGAGTACCTACATTCAATTAAGTTGCTACTGAACCTGAATAATGTAGTTCAGGTTTAGCATATGAGTCAGTTTTGTATTGAAACTGTGACCTAAGCATTTCTATCTACCTATTCTTCAACACACATAAAGTCCTGAAAATCATACTTTAAAATCTATTGTTATGTAAAGAAACCCCTCCTTAGTTTGGACCTGTTATCATTGTGAACATAAATATGAATTATGTATCAAGGCCTTCTGGCTTATCTCAATAACTTGTTTTGCACTTACAATGTAACTCCACTGCTCCAAATATCAACCTTGATGCCTGAGAATTGTTCGGCACCATTGGCAATCTCTGGAGGTTGGAACGCAGGTGACCCTTGTCCCGTGTAACATGTGTCTTCTGGGGAAAACATATCTAAAGCCTGCAAATAAATATTTTATAGAAATATTAGCATTTTGGAGTTTTAGAGCTGCCTACATTAAAGAAAAGTAAAGAATGATGTCATTTATTTAAAAATCCAAGGATCAGGATTTTTTTTTACAATATTTATATTGCTTTGTTGTTTACTATCAAACCAACATAAAATACCTACAATAAGCTTATTCAGAAGTTTCACTGGATGATGGCCACAATAGATCAGTAATGGTCACAGTGGCCTAATTGCTCAGGCGACATCCCTACCCGTAACAAACAATAAACAGTTCACTGGTAAGAAATTGTTTATTATTTGATTCCACATAATAGTTTTTTTTTATGGTTTCACCTAGTCTTGAATACTACCTACTACATAATAAAAGTTGAATGATTTCAATCTGCAACATAAATTTTCATTGTTTTTAAAACTTGTCGACTTTATTTATTTAAGGCACATTATGATGACAGCATGTGGGAAGAGATTGCCTGTTACCATCATAGAAGTTGTGTATTTAAGTCTGAATTTTGCACAATTACACAAGTAATTTGGGCGATGAAGTCCTCTATCTTGTACCTTTAATTTTGTCAAAACTATGAATAAGTTCTTATTTCATTATTTTTACCTCAGCAACACCAAAATCAGTAATTTTGAGTGTCTGATCCAATGTCAAAAGCAAGTTTCCTGGTTTGATGTCTTTGTGGACCACTCCTTGCCCATGCAGGTACTCCAGGCCGTCCAGCAGCTGCGTGAAATAATCATGGGCTTGCTTTTGGGGAAACTTTTTGCCAGGACTTGACTCCAACATGTCCTAAAATATGCATGAAAGATGATATTATAACGAATTCCAATTCAACAACTGTGCTGCTCAAAAAGGTACAAAGCTTAATTTATGTTGATTGGTTAACCCACACACACACAATGTAGAATATGATGTGCATGATGGTAATAAATATGGTTATGACATGGATGTTCACAAACCTGTAATACTCCTACACAAAACTCCATAACAAGGTACATTTTTTGTTTTTCATCATTATACATAACATCGACTAGTTCTATCACATTTCTATGTCTAAGTATTCGCAGCAGTTGAATTTCTCTCTGTACATTTTGTTCTCCATTTGGTATTCTTCTCAGCTTCCTTTTCTTCAATATTTTAACAGCCCGCCTACAGAGCGATTCGGAGTCCAGCATCTCTTTAACTTTTCCATAGGAACCCTCTCCCAACACATCCCCCATAACATATTTTCCTACCATTTTGCATTTTTTCTTCTTACTTCTATATATTATATCTGCACTATCAACTCTATGAAAAAATAGGTTAGTTTGGTCTAAAGCAACAAGATCTAAATCTTCTATCTGTTCATCGTCAAGCCAAGTGACAGAGTTTGGCTCTGGACTTCCTTCGATCAAGAAGTTGTCATCGCTTTCTTGCGGTGCAATGATGTTTGATACTTCAAATTCCACATTTTCAGCATCTGGAAGACTTTCACTACTACTGATTTTCCTACACATTCTTGGATCCATTATCTATCAAAACAATACATTTGGAAAACTATCCGATCTATGCGTTTCGCAAGGCTTATTGTCATTGAAAAAAGTCACTGCTAGGAAATTAATTTAGAATTTCTTATAAACATTTCTCAAAATGTTATAACATCCAATTGGATCTAAGTAGAATACAAAGTCAGCTTTTTATTTTTCTTGAAGGTAAATAAAACCAAAGTGATCGCGCAACGCAACCCACACGACAGACCACAGACTACGTTCTTTTTTTCTTTTTTTGTTATCGTTTATGGCTTCAGCAAAATGTCCAGCGACAAATTAATAGAGGACTCATCATCGACCTCACACCCATTGCGCGATCACGTTGCACCACACCAACCTGATTTAAATAAAGGACAAAACCGATAGCATTTTGTCACGCCACTACACACCAAAAAAGGTCCGGTCTGAGAACGTCTGGTCTGTCTGTCCTATTGATTCTCTTTATAAATGTGTTTTGATGGGTTTCGACGAGGCAGGTTCATTTAACTGTGTCGGGTCGGGGTGTGTAGTGGATATCGGTTCTACCAATACCAATCCGATAACGTCCTGTCACGGCCCGACACACCCCAACACAGAGATGTGAACCTAGCTTAAGTTTTTAATCGACCTAAAAGCAACTAAACTTTTTTTAGTCTATGGCAGATTGGCGGGAAACACTCGTATGTTTCATTTTTCTTTACCTGAAAATTCCTCCCTTTTTTCATATTCAGTCGAGTCAACAGCCGGGTCATCGCGTGATGGTGAGTTTGTACCAATTGCTTACGTTTGCAGTGACTTAGTGAAATACAGGTATGCAGGGTTTAATTAAAGTCAATAGCCATATTGACGAATCAATGACTTCTTAAAACGATAACCATTATTAGTAATAGGTACCTACTATCTATAATACTACATATCTTGCTATAGTTGTTATATTGAATTGTTTGTATACAAAGGCTTAAATAGGAAGATGCGTTACGTTCTGATTCCCTAGGACCAGATTCGGTACACGGGTGCCGTATCTTCCTATATTTGTTTAGACCAAAGTACCTAAGTATATTAGGTTATGTGTCTTTTAATTAGCTTTGGTATTTTCCTAGTAAGTACAGTCAACAGCACATCAGGTTACCCCTTTTCCGTTTTTTCTCTCCCTCTTGCCAAATGACATTTGTTCGCGATAGAGCAAGGAGGACTGACCGGAAATGGATAGCGTGATGTGCCGGCCACCGTACATAACTGCACTGCTGGACAAAGGTAGGGCCTATGTCAGTATAGCCAAAGCGAAGGGCTTTGTGTCGTCTGCATTAAACAGCTTTCCGAAAACTGACCAAGGTCATCAGTCTACCGGACCTGCCTTAGCTGAATCTTTTAGTTCATAGTCGCCACTCGAGCAAGATGCACTCGGGAACTTGTGCATATTCAGCTGTTGTCAGCCCTGAACTACTTGATTATAAGTGGATGACCTAAGTGAGTAACTGAAATCGCCGACTTGGTTTTAGGCAGAAAACTATATAAGTACCTACCTAGGATATTCTCAACTTGAAAATCAAGCATGATCTGTAAAATGCTAGACTATTATCTGGCATTGTAGGTAACCTCGTCGGTGATCTAAAATAGATAAATGTGGACCTATTTCAAGTCGTGTTAGTCGGCTGTAAGTTGGAAAATAATACGCTGACTACAAATAGGTAACAACTCAGTTTATTTACTTATCACAAACTGATAACAACATACCTAGTTGATTACTTCGAACATACAATAAATATGATCAATTAAAGTAAACAAATCCTTCGAAAATGGAGCTAGTATATAGGTATTTAGTACTAAGCGCCCTGGCTGTACTAAAAGTCAATTTCCGAAAATGGAAGACAGGAACTTTACTGTTTGTATTTTTGGTTCATCTCCTTCTTCAGTATGGCGAGGCGCGTGAGACAGGCATCGCGCCAGGCGCGGCGCTCGGGCAAGCGGTCCAAGGGCACCATCGCGTCCAGTTGTGTGCAAATGGTTTCTGCGCTTCTGCTCTGTGTCATACGAGGGATCGGACCGAAAGTGTTGCTCACGCTGTTAATCGTGTCGCCGTATCTGAGAATGGGTAAATATTTTGCGTGTAAACTTTAGTTTAATAACTAGATGACATGTCTAGGAAGCGCCAATTGAACATCGCTCTGATAATATCACTTTACATCATTTTATCGAACGTACTATACTTGATAGTACAAGACGTGTTTTCTACCATAACGTACTATTAGGCATTTAAAAGTGAGGGGTTTTATTTATAGCCTCGGTAGGTAGGAAGTATTGATTACCTTGATTCCTTCTACTGAGCGCTCCGATAAAATAACTTTTTATTACCTTTCGATGTAGCTTTTCATTCCCTCAGCGTTCAAATGGGCAGTCTCGAACGCACCGAGGAAGGCGTAGCGCATACCCAGACCTTCCGAAATGACTTTGTCGATGTCTTTGACGTCCACGATGCCGTCGTCGACCAGACGCCATACTTCATTCAGAATTGCGTACCTTGAAATTTATAAATAAGAACATTGAACAAATTGCTTATTGCATAAACTTCAATTAACTTATGTTGAAATAGGAACTACATAATTGAAAACAGATGATTTGCTTCGTAAAGGCAATCAGACAATTATTTCTTAAATAATGAGATGGCACCGAGACTTACTGTATACGGTTGAGCACAAATCCGTCTATCTGCCTGGACAAGGATACTGGCTCCTGTCCGATCTCCTCCATGATTTCTCTGGTCTTCTTGGCTACATCGGGCCTGGTCCACGGAGCCGGAACGATCTCGACCAGCGGCACGTAGTACGGTGGGTTCACAGGATGAGATACAATCACCTGAAAATAAATTTGTTTTTGTGTTATTTTACAGCCATGCTGTTCCTTAGAGTTCCGAAGCAGCCTGTTTTAAGCTGCTTGCGTTTATAAAAATCTTCGAGTTATGAACAAATCATCAAAATATGGTTGCCATTTGAGAAATCATTTACTTCCAATCGCTATCAGTTTCTAGGCTATATCGCTGCCGCTGAATTACGTCGGTGACTTTATGTGAGTTTCGGATTCCTTGGATTCGATCTCATACAAAAATGTAATGGCTCTACTGTGGTATGCTAGTAGAGCCGTATGGTAGTAGTGTAGTATATACTGTCTCTTTAATGAGCTTTGCAGACTTTATTTCAATTTCTACAAAGATATAGATGTAGTATTGGCTTTTTTTTCACCATAAATAAATCCTTGTTATTCCGAATTAATCGTACTTAGTTGTATTGTTTTCTGGAATAACATTCAGAGTCAACCTTTTTTTTTAGCCGCGGCGCGGGCGATGTCTGTCGCACTATTTACTCAGTGAACGTTATTTATGTAACACTAGTTATGTATAATCCCCACTTCTAACTGCGAGTATAGCTGTTGGTGTCTGCTTCTCTGTTGTATCTGGTTCTCGCACAGGCAACCCCATTAGGTACCAACCTGATCTTTGTGTTTCAATCCCTCGGAGAATAGGGAAGGCAGGGTAGTACTGGTGGAGCTTGACAGGATGGTGTTGTTGTCCACAACTTTATCCAAGTTGGAGAATACTTTTTTCTTCAGCTCTAAGCTCTCTGGAACGCATTCCTGGACAAATATAGCGCCTTTGACTGCGGTCGCCAAGTCAGTCGAGCCTAGAATAAAGAAAAACGCTGAAATTACTTTTAGAACTTGGGTTCAAATCGACATTCCGCTTCTTGGGCACGGTGTGCTTAATGAAGAGGGTTGTGTACCTATAATGTAAAAGGGAAATAACGCAGCTTGTCTTGTCTTCTGCCTGAGAACATTTTTCGCGTATTTACTACATACGATAGTCACCGAAATACTCGCCGACAGTTTTCACGGTACAAAATCATTTGAATGACATTTATTGCACTTGTATCAGTTGATAATACTCGTAGAATCTTACAAGAATATTACAAGAGTGGTCTCTCGACATTGAATTCACTAAAGTGTAAGAACACTCAAATTTCCTCATAATGATAATTATAATGCAACAAAGCAGTGAAGATAATAGCTACTCAAATGAGGATCAGTTCAGAGTTAGTCTCAAGATTTCAGAGAAGTCAACAATAGGGTAGATGACTATGAGTGATTTTGCATGTTTTTTTATGTTCCCCATAAATAATAATTGATTTCAAATGTTATTGTAAAACCACAATCGAAATTCGTTTCAAAATGAGGCTACAATAGGCCTGCAAACTTGGGTGGGCAAGTCCATTTCATATGTGTTAAATTTTTGTAAAACAATATCACTTTTTGTAACCCAAACTATCATGAAGGAATTATGTTAGGAGACCATTATCATAAACGCAATATTTAATATAGCTGTCGAACAAAGTTATTACGCGCTCCTTACAAAAACAGCGAGAGTGACGTCACTTTCGCTGTCACTTTTGTATGGAGCGTTTTTGGGCAAGTCCAAAAATGTGCATTTCAAATTGTGATATCTCTGGTGGTATTGATCCAGATGAAGTGATTCTTTGAGGATTGTTTACATAAATGTAAGGTCTTTCGATAATAAACAAAAAAAAAATATAGTCATCATGCCTATTAGTAGGTACCTACACTCAAAAACTACGACTAACGTTAGTAATATTTTTTGCAGCAAAAGACATCAACGTATGTTTTTTCCCATTTTTGTGATAAAATTAAATAAGATTAAATAAGTTCGGCTCGGAGCCCGCTGGGATGCGGACGCGTATTTCGTTATTTAACACAAATTATGGAAATTTAATTTACGCAATATTGATAAAAAATGTGTACGAACAACAAGTGCAATAAGAACTAAAGTGGAGTGAACTTTTTGTGAATATTAATACGCGAGTGTATTATCGCGTGTACTGGGTGACCTGAGGTAGGCTCTTCCTCACCTCGGGGGACGGAGACGGGCTCAGCGCGAGATATAATTTCGTCCTTGTCGCACTAGAGCGAAGCGGAGCCGACCACGAGACAACCGATCGGCATTTTTCGGGTGGTCACTCATTTGAATCCGTGTTTTGGTTATTATTCAAATACCTACGATGGTGAATAATAATTGCAGCGCTTGTTGTTGTTCAAGCATTTCGGGTAATGCCTTTATGGAATGTTCGAATGAAAAATGTAGGAAGAGGTATGACTTGAAATGTCTTAAGATTGCGCTTGATAACTTTAAAGCATTTACGAGTGCTTATAAAAAGAAATGGGTTTGCCCAGAGTGTCTTTGCTTGAACTGGAAAAGCGGGAATATGGAAACGTCGATTAGTGCGGCCGTAGGGCCATCCAACCCCTCCGCTAATACGCCCGTTAGCAATGTTAACACTCAGCGCGGAGGCCAGGCTAGATTTTCTCCAACCATGTTGGAAGGAGAGGTGGATTCTGACTTACTTTCAGAACTCAGAAATTTACATTCTGATATTATTGCCCGGCTAGATAACCAAGCGAAGGCAATAAGTTTATTACAGAATGAGTTCTCAGAAACTAAAAGTGAACTCAGAAATGTGTTAAAAATAATGACGGTCATTGAAAAAAATGTCAACTCGAAATGCGCTAGTCAGCCGCAAGAATTAGTCACTGACGTAGTAACAGCCCCTCCGGGAACATCTGAAGTTGTTATCAGCCAAAATGCCGATAAAAATAAAGGGTCTTAAAACGAACGCGAATAGCCAGAAACCAAGCAAAAGTCAAAAGGTAAATAAAGGTGGGGCCACGAAGTCAGCAGTGCACCAGGCAGACGTTACTAGCTCTCCCACAAACCAAACAAACAACCAATTAGACCATGATGTTGACAAATCGGAATGGACCACAGTCACAAATAAGAAGAGTAACCGGCTTTCTAAGAATGTTAGTGTTGGGAAAAATACAGATTTAATGATAGTAGCCACAGAAAGAATGAAGTATTTGCATGTATGGCGTTTACATCAGGACACTACGTTGGAAGCTTTGACCGATCATGTCAAAAATGTATGTGGGCCAGACGTAAAAACGGAAATAGAAAAAATAACTCATAAAACTGAGCGAGGTTATTCTTCTTTTAGAGTAGGAGTCCCAGAAAGAGTATATGAGAAATTGAGCAACGCAGACAACTGGCCAATGAACGCAGAGTTTAATGAGTGGATTTGGTTTCGGAGACCAACAAAAAACCAGTCTAGTAAAAAATAACAATAAGACACTTATAGATATATTTTACCAAAATGTCAGAGGTCTTCGAACAAAATTGGACAATTTTAGAAACAATATACCATCATGTAATGCAGACTTATACGCAATCACAGAATCGGGTTGCAACGAATCCATTCAAGATGCGGAAATCGTCCCACAAGGATATAAAATATTACGATGAGATCGAGCGGACGGCCGCAAGCAGGGAGGCGCGCTTCTCGTGGCCACACACCGGTTCGAGCTGCGACAAGTGCGCGTGTCAGACGTTTCGCTGGATGACTGCGTGTTTGAACTAGTGTGCGCAACTGTACATTTGTTAAATCGATTTTTGTTTTTATGTTGTGTCGTTTACATACCCCCGGGAAGTGCGGAGAACGATTACATGCTTTTGTTTAGAATAATTGAAAAATTATGTGATAGATATAAGGAAGTGGTAGTAGTCGGAGATTTTAATTTATATTCTTGTCCTGTAAATATTAGCAATTATTACGAATGTTTCATGTCATACTGCGAATTCACTCAAAGTAACACTATACCCAATCACTTAGGCCGTCAATTGGATTTGGTTCTGAGTACAGGCGTGGACGTAGCGGTCGCGGCGGCGGACGAGGAGCTGGTGCCCGCGGACGCGCATCATCCGCCGCTGGCGCTCAGCGTGCGGCTCGCCGGCTCCCGTCCCGCGCCGCCCGCGCCGCTCGCGACACCGACGGCGCCCTCTAGTAGACCGCAGTGGAACTTCTACAAGGCCGACTATCCCTTGCTGTATTCTAGTCTGAGTTCAATCGATTGGAGTGCGATGTATGAGATGAGTGAGTTGGAAAACATGTTGGATTTCTTTTATGAGCATCTGTACTGTGTTTTAGATGAATGTGTACCCAGGAAAAAGCTTAACCGCGATAGCTCAAGGTACATATATCCCGACTGGTATACGAAGGACATTATTGATAGTATAAAAAAGAAAGCTCGCCTTCATGCGCGGTATAAAAGGACTAAGTTAGATGCTGACTATAGGGAGTTCACAAAGTACAGAGCGCTTATTAAAAAAGACATACAAATAGCACACAGGGAGCATACAAATAAAATGCAGTAGGGTCATTTCGCTGGTTCGCGGCCCTGCGTTGTTTCGCGGCCTTTCTAAGTACCAACCGCATAAAAATTAGCATAACAAGAATTCTATCTCACCCTTCCGAACGTGTTGTAGGACATTAAAAAGTAGGATAGTTGCGAAACGTAATGCCTTTTCAAGTTGGTCGGTCAACCTTAACCACGTGCTGGAAATAAATCATCAATTTTGCCTGCCGCGCTCTCAGCGCATACACGTACGCAAAGCTGCCCAAAAAATAGTGAATAGGTCTCGCTTCGAAAGTAAGTATTTCAAATTTACTATTACTTATTACTATTTTGTTTGTTTATGGGAGATCATAGTTATTTTATTTACGTCATTTTGCATTTATTTTGAAAGTAAATTACTTTAATAACGGTTTTATTTGGTGGCCGCCAACCAACACTTTATTTTTTTACTAAAGTTGGTATACGGCCGGGTGGCCGCGGCACTAACTCATTGAGTGAAATAAATTCTCCTCTTTCTTATTATTAATGTATTTAAAGTCTCGTTTTGTGCAACAGTTTTTTCAGTGTTGGGATTGATTTGAATGCTATGGTTAGTTCACGGCCGCCAAAATATAATTTTAAATGTATCTTTAGCTATTATATGGCCGCCAACTGAGACAGCCGGTGCAGACAAATCTGGTTCGCGGCCGTCCTTAAAGTCATATGAAAAATAGACGGCCGTTAACTGACTGTATGGTCAGTTTACGGCCACTTCTATCACTCTCAGTATTTGGTTGGTGTTTAGCTAAAAATTTTGATTACAGATGTCTACCAAAAAACAGAAAAAAAAGACTGTGACTAATACGCCTGAATCTCTACAGCAAGCACTAAAGGAAATTCGCGAAGACGAAATTCCGATAAGAGAAGCATCTCGTAAAATTGGGTTTAGAGATGCACAATTCAAGATCGATTAAGTGGCAGAAGGGCTGAGGAACTGAAAAAAAAACAAGGCCTAGAACTGGTTCAAGGAGAAAAATCATCATCATGTCAGCCTAACGACGCCCACTGCTGGGCATAGACCTCACGCAAGGATCTCGACAACGATCGGTCCTGCGCTGTCCGCATCCAGCGGCTTCCCACGACATTGACAAGATCGTCGGTCCACCTTGTGGCGGGCCTGCCCACGGAACGTCGTCCGGTACGCGGTCGCCATTCCAGAACCTTTCCCCAACGGCCATCGGTTCTACGCGCTATGTGTCCCGCCCCCTGCCACTTCAACGATACATTCTTTCGAGCGATGTCGGTTACCTTAGTTCTCCTGCGAATCCCATCATTTCTGATTCGATCAAGCAGGGAAATACCAAGCATCGCTCTCTCCATTGCTCGCTGGGTAACTTTGAGCCTTCTCTTCCTTCAATATGGTTCCCATAGAACCATATTGAACGACCACGTCTCACTCCCATATGTCATTACTGGCAACACACACTGGTCTAAGATTTTCGTCATGAGACATTGAGGTATTTCGGAGCTTCCCAACGCTGCCCATCCGAGCTAGATTCGACGAGAGATCTCTTTCTCAAAGTTGGACTTACCCCCAACTGGACTGGACTGCCGTCCCAGGCGGGTGCAACATGGGCATTGAACATGATTTTCGACTTGACCATGTTCATCCTAAGTCTCACTCTTTTTGAAGCATTACCGAGATCTTCGAACATTATGTTCAGGTCTTCCAACGTCTCAGCCATAAGAACTACATCATCGGCGAATCGTAGGTGTTTTAGGTACTAGCCATTGATGTTGATGTCGCGTCCTTTCCAGTCCAGAAGCTTGAAAATATCATCCAACGCAGCTGTGAACAACTTCGGGGAAATAACGTCTCCTTGTCTCACGCCCTGCTGCAGTTGGATCGGATTAGAGCTCTGGTTCTATAATAGGACCGACATGGTGGCGCTTTGGTATAGGTACCTAAGAACCTCGATGTACCTGTAGTCTATTTGGCACCTTTGGAGAGACTGCAACACTGCCCAGGTCTCAATCGAATCAAAGGCTTTCACATAGTCCACGAACGCTAGGCACAGTGGCAAGTTATTCTCTTCGGTCTTCTGTATAACTTGCCGAAGTGTATGAATGTGGTCTATGGTACTATAGCCTTTTCGGAATCCGGCTTGTTCGGAAGGTTGAAAGTCGTCAAACCTGCGGGCGAGACGATTCGTAATGACTCTCGAAAACAACTTATAGATATGGCTCAGAAGCGAGATGGGTCTGTAGTTCTTCAAAAGAGTTTTGTCACCCTTCTTGAAAAACAGCATCACATCGCTTCTGCCCCACGCCTTTGGCGTTCTGCCCACGAGGATGACAAAACTGAAGAGCATCTTGAGGACCTGAGTATCGGCCGACCGCCCGCTCTCAGGAGCTCAGTTGTTATTCCGTCATCACCCGGGGCCTTGTTGTTTTGAAGCTGCTTGAGAGCCATCCTAATCTCGTACAGGCTGACGTCCGAGATATCTTCGGTATAGTGTCAAGTAAGCTTGGCTCTATGGTCTTAAGCCTTGCTTTCAACAGGTGTTTGCGTAGAATACAGCTGTCCATAGAAACTCTCAATCTCCCTCGGGATTTCAGGTAGGACAAGAAGTAAAGAGAACAAAGGGAAAATTTAATGCAGTAATTAAAGACCAGGGTATGTTAGGAAGGCAAATGTGCTGTGGAGATTAGAGATACGATGTTGAATTGCTTGACCACATATTATAAGTAGCGTACCTGTGAAAACGTGAAATGTTGGAATAGATGTAAACTTTACACTAGGTGCACACTTGCAAAGGTTAATATGACAAAAAAGAGACGAAAATTGAGGGGAAACATGATTTTTAAGATTTAAGTCATCTAGTCATAATCGGGATCCAATACCCAATGATGTTGAAATTCAGGATTAGACCAAATACTGTAAAGAGGCTACGAAAACATTATAAAAGTCTGAACCAGTCGCAAGTCAATATTGTATGTAAAACAGACGGCCGCCAACTGATCTCAACGTGGCCGCCAACTGAAAAAAATGGCCGCCAACCGGCATTTTGGGTAACTTTTAGTTATTTATTTTTTTAAAAAAAAACCAGCAAAATATCCCTTTAATGATCATGTCAACAAAAAAGTTGACTATATCTGCAACGCCTACAGAATCAATTGGAAGTTGAATTATGGACTTATCAGACCGATTTCGTGGAGCGAAGTTGGGAAGGCGACTAAAAGGCCGCAAACCGGCGCAATGACCCTACCGATTTGCAAAAGACCCTAAATCCTTCTGGCAATATATTAGTTCCAAGAAAAGTAGAATCAATAGACAGAGTATCTTAAAAGACGGCCAATATATGAATGGTGAAGAGTGTGTTCGGGAGTTCGCGGAATATTTTGAGTCGGTGTACAACCCGGAGCCCCCGCGCCTGGACGCGCGCGCGGCGGCGGCGGCGGCCGGGGCGGGCAGCGCGCGCGTACACCTAGACTCCCTAAGTCTTAAGGAGGTAGAGAATGCGCTCTTCAAGTTGAAACCAAAACGTTCGTCTGGTCCGGATGGCTTGCCTGCGTTTCTCTTTAAAGATTGCGGCTGCATACTTGCAGAGCCGCTCTCTCACATTTTTAACACCATTTTAAAGCAGGCGACATTCCCGCCACGATGGAAGATGACGCGGGTTGTTCCTGTTCCCAAGGGTAAATCAGGTCCGGACGTGTGCGGGTACAGGCCAGTGGCGGTGCTGTCAACGCCGGCCAAGGTGCTAGAGTCCGCAGTCCAGAGCAGTTTGCAGGGGCAGGTGGCGGCGCGACTAACGGACGCGCAGCATGGGTTTTGCCCGGGGCGCAGCACCGCCACCAACCTGCTTAGCTTCATGGCGCGGGTAGTGCCGGCGGTAGATGCTGGAGGGCAGGTAGACGTGGCCTATTTTGATTTTAGAAAGGCGTTTGATACTGTCGACAATGACATCCTGCTGAAGAAACTAGCTGAAGTTGGCTGCACTCCACATCTTTTGCAGTTCTTCGCTAGTTATATGGAAAATCGACAGCAATACGTCGCATACGATGGTTATGAATCCGAGCCTTATTTCGCCAGGTCTGGCGTGAGCCAGGGTAGTAATTTGGGACCTCTCGAATTTATCATAATGATAAACGATTTGCCTGAGGTCGTCAGAAATGGGTTATGTTTATTATTTGCAGATGATCTCAAATTACTACTGGAGATCAAGGATCAGTCGGATTGTGAGCGCCTACAGGAGGATATAGACCGAGTGGTGAAGTGGAGCCAAGATAATAAACTCCACTTCAATGTCTCCAAATGCTCGACGATGTCGTTTACTCGGGTGCGGAGCCCGGTATGCTACGAGTACAAAGTAGATACGACTCCAATGCAGCAGGTATCCCAGGTCCGAGATTTAGGAGTGAATGTTACACCAGACCTAAATTTTCGTGACCATATCGTCAAAATATGCAAGCGAGCGTTCAGAAATTTGGGCTTTGTTCTCAGGCAGTCGAAAGGGTTTACGAACATCACAACACTCCGAGTTCTGTATGATGCGTTGGTTCGAAGCCATTTGGAACACAGTGCAGTAATTTGGGCCCCCCACGAAGCGAAGTACAGTGTCATGTTAGAACGAATTCAGAACAAGTTCACAAGATACTTGTACTTCAAACTTTATGGGGTATACCCATTCTACCCGCTGATGTACCCGACCTTGTTCGTGTTGGGTATGGTGGGGTATAACCAGCTCAGGGTACGAAGAGACTTCGCACTCATCGTGTACGTGGTGAAGGTACTGCGGGGGATAGTGCACCACCCAGAGCTGCTGTGCTACCTGCAGCTGAGCGTGCCGGACCAGTACGTGTTCAGGCGGCGGCGCCCGCGACTGCTGGCCGTGCCTGCAGCCAGGACTAACCTTCTGGCAAAAACGCCACTCATTCGCGCGTTTCATTCCATAAACGTGATACATGACGCGTTGGATATTTTTTCATGTGCTTTTAGTGAATTCGCAAAAATTGCACTAAATACAATTTGTTACGAATTAAGTTAGATTAAGTTTCACATATATTTTATATAACACATTATTATACAGATTAATTATAGTTAGATTTTAAGGAAACCTAGTTTATCATTAATTTTATTATAGTTACACATTTTATTAATTGTTAATAGTTGCATCTAATTATAAGGATGGCTAAGCTATCGCATTAGGTTAAGGCACCTGTAATGGTAGCATAAGCTTTTAAATAAATAAATAAATATAAAGATAACGTAAATCCGTTGAAAACCTATCACGAATTATTTTAAGGATCCCCTACATCCCTACTACTAGGTTCAACTACTACTGCATTTGCTATCTAGACCATTATCCACTCTTATCCACTAGTGTTATTGTCTGTTACTAATAAGTGCATTTTCATAGCACGATTGTTTGAATAGTATGATTCTTATCAACGCAATCTATGGAGTGTTGATAACCCTATGTATAGTGATGTTTGTTGTGAACTATACTCGTTGATAAACAACTAACACTTAATGAACCTTTTGTTGATCCTTATAAACTTCCGGGAAACCATTTTTCTGACAAGGTAGGTACTTAACTAATTGGAAAGGTAATAAAGGTACTAAATCCGATGAAGAAACTATGTTTTGTGTGATTGACGGGAAAATCCTTTAGAAATAGCATCGAATTATTAAAATCGCTAAATAGGTAATTGTAGTTTAATTAAAGTGAATAATATTCTTTACAATAATTAAGGCTTTTTGTGTTTTTCCGTTGATAGCATATCATCAAAAACAAAATGTCTACGTTTTCTGTACCAGAACTAGTCTCAGGAGATAGCCTTCATACTAGTAACAAACCATAGCACGAGTTCATATATTTACTGCACGTTAACAAAGAATCATACAAAAAAGCTAAGTAATTACATTTAAAACATAGCATAATTTAAGGGGCCTAATCGCTAATAGCTAATTTTTCCAGGGGTTGCCAAATTAAAGGTGGAGAAAAAATAGAAAGAGAGGGCAAAATCTGCATACTTTATTACTAGAAGTAACTTAATATAGCCTCGGGACAAGTGTATACTTACTTACACTTTGTCAGTTCATATAGCATTCAATACCATTTGCCAACTGCAATGTAACGCTCAACTTGTGGCCTTCTCAAGCTAGAGTTAGGTAGGTACATACGAGTATTAAACCAACCTTTGATGCACTGGACCTGTTCGTCAGCATTGAGCGTACCGCGGAGCAGGCCATCCTTCTCCAAGGTCTTCAGCTGGGTCTTGATGTCAGCCAGTGCGTCGGTCACCTGCTGGGCTACGATGTCAAACACCGTCACCTGGTACCCGACAGACGCGAACAGCATCGCCCATGATCGCCCGATGAGACCACTGGAACACGTAAGTACCAAATAAGCTGAAGGAAAATTTCTATTTGATGTAGTTACTGGATAGCTGGTCCATTAGACACAGGCTGGACAATTCCTAAGAACTTAATGGTTGCTACCTTGTTTTTTGAAAGGCATTCTCCAAAAAGCAGTAACAGTAAAAAAAAAACACCCATGGTTCAGTAGTGACAGTGGATCGACTACGATCAGCGTTCATAAACAACGCTCACCGGGTTGAAAATGAGATGTGTGACCGACACCGTCCGTCATGTAAAAATAAGTTGATACATTTTCCGCATATTTCCCTGTGTCGGTTTAAGCAGTTACTCCCGGCTGACGTTGCTATATGCGAGTCGTTAAGCCTAACCTTCCACCATCGGACCACCAGACGAACTGGATTGCGTCACCGATATACAGTGGACGTGCCACATACCTATACGCAGAAAGCGCTTTGCTACCACCTTCATCATGCGTATCGCTCTGGGATCTGTGTTTCCCGATGAGTACAATTTGGGAGTATTCAAGTGAAGAGTGAGTAGGTATCTTCTAGACAAGCAGCCAAGCATGCTTCATTATCGACCGCATCGTCGCTTTCCATCAGGTGTGATCGCGGTCAAATGCTGGTCTATTACAATTTTAAACAAAAGAGGCCTTAAGACTGCTTCATAACATCTGACAGTACCTCTGTCAGCACTAAGCATGCGAGTTGAAGTATGGCTCGCGCTGCTTTATAGTTGAGGTGAGGCCTAATTATTTGTTATGTTTACTTTAATTTTTCATTTTAATCTAGGTGCATGAAAAACTTGCTGTGCCAGCACAAATGATAGGCCAACATTAGGTGTACCAGACGAGAATTTAACATTGAGAAAATTTGAATATGCTCTCTGGCAGTTTATTATGCTTAAATTATTAATTATTATTCCTGATGTTGTGATTTTATCTTTCGCTTATGTTTGCCATGTAAAATTATCATTTATGTAAATTAACCTCTATTGACTCCACGATACTCTTATCTTGCCGGGGATAGTTTCATAACTGTAAAAATATTTATAATGGAGATGGAACTGATAATATTATTAACACGCACGCAACTACACTATTACCTATTGGTCCCAATCTTAAATTAATAAATAACATAAGCAATGATTTCTATTTAGATACAACTTATATACATTGATCAGCTCTGGTACTAAAGTAAGGTTTTCCACTGTGTTATGGAAACCAGAAACCACAAAGGTACCACAAACACCCAGGACCCGCGCAAATATATTTCTTCATCTTCAAACATTATTTTGTGTTGGAGCTTTAATCGAACACGCGACTCTTTGAGTCTCAACCGTCGTAACTAGTACGCTAACCGGTTAACCAGTGGTTTCGAACCACTAGTTGACAAGTTTAGGCACAAGTTATCAAAAATTATAACATCATTTTGAGTCTAAGCAAGCCCTTTTTTTAATTTATTGGGTTTTCATCATGTGGTATTTTAAAAAAAAAACCTGGAAAAATACGCCAGCGCACGTCAATATATTACTTATTGCACTGCGCGAAAATGAGCCCAATCCTTAATTATTGACTTTTAGTGTATTTTGAAACGATGAAGACGTAATCTTATATTGTTCAATAGAGCTTATTTTAAAAATCTGGCAAGTCTTGCAAAGTCACCCTGTATACTTCATGCGTTTGGCGAGACTAATGATCTAATTATTATACATATACAGTAGAATCCGTTTATTATGACTCCGCCTATATTGACCAACCGGTTATTATGACGTAATTACACTACGAAATTTGGTTTTCATATAAAATTCTTTATAAAAAAGTCGGATATAATGACTCCCTTATAGTGACATGTCGCTTATTATGACCTATTTTTAATAAATTATATCCGGTTATAATGACCGACATGATTGTGAGGCATTAAAAGCTGCAGAATTATTATCACGATTTGTTCACAGCAATATTGAAAATGATAATTTGACCATAGCTATATCCTCTATACACAATAGTATTAGAGACTGTTTTTACAATAAAATGAAAAAACAAAAGCTGACAAAAATTACAGATTACTTACAGTAAAAAATACACTTGTATGTGTTATAATGTGCTGATTACGTGCAATTTTGATTTTGATTTAATATGTATGTATACATATTTAATTACTATGTTTCTGTATTAAAATACTTAAGTACATACATATTTACATAAAAAAGATTTTTCATTTCACAAAACGCTTTGTATGACGTCCGCTTATTATGACGTGTTTGTCAATTCCTTTCGATGTCATTATAAACGGACTCTACTGTATTGTTAAGTAATGAGCAAGTTACCTAATATATAAACACAGAAAAGTATGCCACTTTTGCACAGACATTGGTAAGTCATAAATGTATAAGTAGTTTTACGAGGTTTGTGATTAGCGTGACGTAGTCACTAGTAAAAACAATCTATCCTTAACCGCAATACATTGAGATTGCCTGTCTCTTCCATTTACTAGTGCCTTGTTTTAAAATATTTGCTTGAGAATAGGATGAAAGGTCCGAAGTGGATTGTGAGACAAATTTCTGCTTTTTACGATATGACAAATCCTTTTTCCAACAATTGAATGTTTTTAAGGTCTTGTTCAGTCGACATTATAATAGCCGTCTTTTATTACTAGTTGTTATGAATAGAGAAATATATTGCTTACCTCCCAACAATGCCTACTTTTTCTGTCTTGAATTTAGGTGCCATTGTTAAGTCTGCTGCGTGCGTTTCTGTTCACGGTCCACTCTTGAATGACACCGGCTCACACTGCACGTAGTATATAACCATTATTAAACTAGTTATTGTATCATATGCGACCTCTCTTGTGATGCATTTTATGATTTATCTCTCTATTACTTAGAGTCGAGTGTAACTTGTAGCGGATAGGCTTCTACAACACAACATATGTTTTTAATGTAAATTGACTGGTATACCAACTGAGCAGAATGAATGAGTAGGTTATGCCTCTGGGCGTTTGGTCCACCAAATGTATTTTTTTAATACAATAAACGGTAAAAACAACTTTCATACCAAAATTCTAAATGTTATTAAGGAACTCTGTTGTGTCACTGTTACGTTTTCACGCCTTGCATACCTACCTACACTAGTGAACCGATTTTAAGGTAAGGCGCATAGGATGGAGAGTGGACCTTGGAAAAGGACATAGGATAGCTTGAATGTGAAATAACGCTAAAATAAGTTTGCTACGAAGGGCGATACTAACCGAATTCCACGCAGGCGAAACCGCAAGCGGAAGGATAGTAAATATTCTTAAATACGATCTTAAAACCTATAATGAGTGCTATAACTTTAGCTTTTAACACGTTTTTTAATTATAATTTTACTTTCCAGAATCTGATCCATGAAAGCGACACTACGAGAAGGCAGAGTAATACAAATTCACCTTTTTTTGAAAGCAACAGGTTAAAATCACGGCTAGGAAAATAGTATTTTTTTAAATCTGAGTACCTACCTATGTAACTAGTTTTAGTTTTTGTCAAATCGGTCTGGAGACTCCTTTAAGTATTTTTACTAAATTCCTCATAGTTTAACCTTTCATGACCACTTGAAAACGAAGATGAAGTAACGACCTCGTCGTCGCCGAGAGCGTCGTGGCCCAGTGGTTAAACACTCTGGCTCGAAACCCGATGGTCCCGAGTTCAAGACTGGCCGGAACACCTACTTTGTGCCATTCGCGGCTAACTCTCCGGTGGTGAAAACCCTGACAAAAATCCCAAGCAACCCGGATAACGGCGGTAGGCTTGCCCCCTACCAGGTTGGGTTCAAATTCCCTTAGCGAAATGTGGGCTTTTGAATGTTCGGTTCATCATGATGACGGCAACAATCAAGTGTGCCTCTGACTACACCGTTTAGGAATATGGTCGTGAGGTTATGAACCTATGTAAGTATGTAGGGTACAAGTACAAGGTACCTTTGTAAACATCAAACATAGAAAACCTATAATTGTTGATCACCTTTTGGCGAATGGTTACCGCTACCTATGGATGGACACGTGTACATACAGGGGTTATAAATCTTTTAAAGCTATCTTGAAGAAATTATTTCGGGACATACAGTGAGCAACGTATCACAAATCGAAATCAAAGCTGTTTCTGAGGGGGTTGCGCGAATGGACGAGAGCGATAGCGGTGTAAAAATATAAAGATAATGTTTAACAATAAAACAACGATAGTATGTTTCGAGGTAAACTTAATTTATGCTTTAAAATATCGCTTCACACATCACATAAAAACATAAGGTACTTAAAATAAATTTGTCATTTTATTATCTTCATTCTCCAAATCATCTTAATATTATATTTCAATAAGAGTTTGTACTTATTTTTTAGATACTACCTATACCCTATAAGTAGGTTGGCAAAATTAAGTAGGTACCCACACTTACTTACGGAAGCCTACGCTCTTACAATTAATTGACTTTAATCAAGTAATCGTACTTTATTGAATTTGTAAACATTACTGAGTAACAAACGATTATAAAAACTTAAACATAAGATTAATTAAATCACAAATCTTCATGTACTTGCATTTACACTTCCTATAGTTAAACATCATCGTGTCAATTTTCAGAAGTCGAAACTAAAATATCTAATTTCAAATAATATTTGTTGATAGAATTACATGAACTTTTGAACATCTTACATCCAAATAAATCAAATAAATACAGAATCGACATTGAGTCTAGCTTAAAAAAAAACTGATATCAACCCTGATTATTGTTAATTTTGTTCTCTTTTGAAGATACCTACATATATTAAATGAACAAATTATTAGGATTAGGAATTTTAAGTAAGTAGTAGCAGCGTTAAAAAGTTAAATTTCACTTTAAAAAGCACTCATTAGGCGCTAACTATGGACGGCTTACCTGAGTACAGTCAACCATAACCTTAACACCCTTGAATTTGAACGGTCCGTGTCCGTGAGCTCGTAACAGTATGAGCTAAAGCCGGACGTGTAACGATTTAGTTGCAGTTTACTGTACCTTAGTATATTAAGCTACTCTAGTTACACAACTCGTTTAAGTTGTAGTCTTGTACTTAAATATGTTAATTATTAAAAACAACAATAAAATCACAATAGTTCAGTAATCAATAGATTTTGTCTACTGGTTTTTGGAATTTCCGCAATGGGGCTTCGTTAAAAAACGAATTCTTGAACACTACATTTTAGCAAGCTTTGACAGTGATATTACATAGCCAATGACATCAACTGGTGATCATAAAATGATACAGAAGCCCCTTTTACAATATAAAATGAAGCAGACACACAAGAGTTGTGCTAAGGGGCCGACTAAATGCCTGCTAGTGATGCGACTAACCGGAAATATTTCCGCAACGTAAGGCCTAGTTATGATCGTGGGTAAACAATTTATTGGCAAGCAGTTCCGGCGATAGCATCCGTCGTGCTAATGCTGAATATCCTATAGTTGACCTCGTTGGCATCCAGCGTCTTGAAGAGGAACTTTGGCATTTTGTCACTGAGGATCCACAGGTTGCTTTCGCTGTCAATCTAGAAATAAAGAAAAAGATTTAGCAACGTTTTTGTTTGGTTTCAAATATAAAGTACAGCTTGCAACCACGAAAACGTTCACTCAAATCCAATTGCGTACTGAGGGCGCCACACACACCACACATATCAAATTAATACAAAATAAAAAACTATGCAATAATCATAATATTGAATACAGCATTATCTAATAAATGTTTTAGTTTCTCTCTTCAAAATGCTGACTCAGCAAAGTAGCCGAGAATGATAATGAGGTCGAAGATTAGTTATAGTCTGAAAATTGACTGAACGATGTATCCAGTGAATGCGTGAAATATCACAATAAAGCAAATAAATCTAGTTGTGGAGTAGTTATTAGTAGTAAACATTTACCATAAGAGAAAAACACAGATTTACGAGAACGAGAGTAAGATATTGAATTATTCAGGCAAGCTGAGATGCGCGCCGCAACGAAATTTTGCCGTTATACCTATCGTGTAATCCGTATGGTTATGGTTTACTGTGGTTACGGTGCGAGGAAAAACGTGAGATACTTAATGTTGTCGTGGCGGGCATTTTAGGCCCAGAGGCCAGGTGCTACAAAAAGCAGCATCAAAAGCTTAATCTCTCGAGATGCCCTTAAGTACTAGTCTACTTCAATGGTAGGCTATTTAAGTTAGGCCATGAAATAAAATGAAACAGTTGTTTACCTTCAAGTCGTTAGGGAACTCGTAAAGTTCAGGGTCAGTGATGATCAGCGGGTTATTCTCTGGAGTATATGGCTTGTTAGAATTCCAGCAACCGACTCCGTCCTTGTTCACCTGTGAAGAAGTAAAATTATCAGAAACCTGAATCAAAACAAAACCATGATACTTACGTGAACTGTACGAAATAAATATCGACCTGTCAAATTAAACAGAACTAAAAGTGGGAATCCCATCCCAATTGAGAATTAAGTTAAGAGGTTAATTTAATTAATTAAGTGATGAAGAAGCAATAAGGAAAAAAAACTGGCAAATGACGATGACATATGAATATGACGTAGACGTGCACGTAGACGAGACGCCGCGGCGCCATCTTGGCTTGGAACACGTCCATTGGACCTGATTTTGCATGACCACATACCATGTACACACGTATCTTCATATTTTTGATTCAATCAAAGATCGAACCTGATAGTTTCCATTTCATCCAAATGTCCGGGATATGTCCGACCGGCGCTGACAACTTATTATGAAAATCCTCAAAGAACGGCTTGTACAAACGGTCTTTTAAGAAATGGAACGTAAGTAACCGGCAGTTAAATTGCGCCAACTGCTCGGCAATCACCTCATACACTTTGAGGCAAACCTCCGGCCCCTATTCTCGGACAATTCAATAATGCCCATTACCGAAACAGTGTTGTGGTTTATTATCTTACTATCCCTGGGTCTTGCGCAAAGCGCTGTCTGTCTATAAACCATAGCAACCGACTTGTTGCTAAATTCAAATTCTAGACATTATTATCTGTTCAACCCTAACTTCCTGTGGAGACATATTATTGGCATTGGTAAATTTTGTATTGTCTAAATTATGGAAACCAGTGTCTTGGTGTTACTAAATGTGAATGTACGTGGGTGGTGTATCCTTTCTACCAAAAGGTTTAGCTTAGCACGATAATTAAGTGTGTTGCCCTGTCTAAATTTCGCACCAGTATATAAAATTTGCTTTCACACCTGTTATAATAGTTAGTTTTTTTTGCCGTTTTTATCTAGTTTCTGTTCTATGCTAGGTGATTACCCAATCTAGGAGTGTCGAACGCTTGTAAATGTCTTTCAGTATAGACTAGAGGGTCAACATTTAATAGTGCACAATGCTTAAATTGCCATTCACATCATTCTCTGTCGTGTTGATTGCCTGTATTTAACCGACGTAGTTACATATTATGAAGGTAATCAACATCTTTGTAAAAAGTCAGGGTAAAAAATATGAAAAGGAGATCACCTTGTTGATGGGGTTCTAGACGCCTACGTACGTACGTACGGTTACTAAGTAATTCAGTCAAGTCAGATTTTAAAAAAACCTATTCAACGATGATATAAAATTAAAGTTTACCTAATATTTGACAAAGTTTCGTATTGTCTGTTGCTTCGAATGAATCCATACTAAACGCATCCACAAGTAAACTTTTGTGTTTGTTTTTAAGCAACGCCTGTTGCATACTCAAACAATATACAAATTTCAAATCAACATACCTGGGTGTAAAACAGCACATTGGTCTTGGTATCGTAGACGCCAGCTGATGATTGAGTGCGTTCTCCTCGGTCACCCAACAACTGCAAAGCAAAATAGTAAGCATTTGAATAATTATGAACACAAAAATTTATAGTTAATTCTCAAAAAAACAGTTTGATGTATGAAACTCTCTAGAACTCTACTCTATTCAACTCAATTCTTTCACGTCTTCAAGATTTAGGACGACACTTCGTGTTTGAACGAAATAGAATAGACTTCCTTCATCATTTATTTATAAAATTCAATCAAGTTAGGTCCATGTGAAAGGGCGAACGTTAAAAATAACGTGTAACGCGTGTATCGCAAGATTCGCAAGAAGGTAAAGCTTGTCTTCAAACTAGAATGTGATGGGCAATGTTTACTCAGGTATTCATAACGGTGCGAGTCGGTTAGTTGACTACCTACAACGCACCTATGAGAAAGAAGGAATGACCACATTAAAAACTAATGGTTTTATGCAATTTGCCACGTTGCCTTTTAAGCATTTAGGTACCTACAAAACTAACCTTGCAACGACTAAATGTAGCACATACTTTTTTTATTGCAGACAACAAGTATAGGTATTGCACTATAGGATAGAAGAGAATTTCGACACATAAAAAACCATTAGCCAGCATATTGTGAAGCCAGGGAGTGACTCTAGATTACAAGTAAGTTACATTAAGTAACATTAAAAACCACGTAGGTAGATGGTGCTAAGACACCTGCGTACCTTGAAGTCATGGAAAGCCTCGTTCTTGTCAATGTGTGTGTAGTTTCGCAGAAGTTCACTGGACACGCAGAACTCTTTGGTGCTGGACAAGGCGTGGAAGAACACCGTGCGGTACCTGTCGGCGGACAACAAAGGTCAGTAAGGGTCACGTGCAAGCCTCCATCGGTTTCTCCGACAACGTAACTTGTTCAAAAATAACAGTTTGTTTGAGAAAAATGCCGGGAACCCGTCACTTGTCCGAAATTTACTAGTCCGAATTTCATTTGACTGAAAACTATTGACCAACGTTTCATCTGCCAGATGTTTTGTTTGACATATTTTTAACCCGTCGAAGTATCTTTTGACATAAGTGTCGTTATACCGAACTACGTTAAACCGAATTTCAGAATAATTTTGTTACTATTGCCCGAAGTCTTCTTTCAACTTTTTTCATTTGCCAGGTGACTTATTTGACATATGATCACTTTGCCTTAATCACGTTTTGCCGAATATTACTAGGCCACAACTACTGTATGATCACATTCAACGTCTCGTTAACGTCGATTTTCAGTAATTTCAACTTCAGGGCGAATCCGACTCAGTCAACCCCGACACCACGTGGTACTTGTTTTGCCCTACCCCAAGAGTGTTATTTAAAAGCGCGTAGGCATGGAGGGGCGAGGCGGCCCGCGGGCTGAGGAGCAGGTGGCTATGAGCGAGGCGCCGCGGCTGAGGCTGGCCGGCGAAGCCGGCCAACAAGCCGAAGCTACGGTGCTGAGCGAAAGCCATCTGCGACGATTAGCACGCGAGGAACCGCCGGAGCCCGGTAATGCCGGAGCCGTGACAGAATTCTTGTGTTATCCTTAAACTTGCATGTTGAATACTTGCATGCTGTTTACATGCTGTCAATTTTATTTTAAATCCAAATTCAAATACTGTATGTTTCCTGAAGAATAAATAAATAAATAATCCTTGTCTGCTTTTATGCTGCTTGCATTAAACCTGTAACTTTTTTATGATCGTTTGCTAAACTAAAACTATGGCAATCAAAACAGTGGTGTAACGATTGTTCTGGAAAACAATACTTCGGACAAGTGTCATTTCGGCCAATCATCACTTCGGTAAAACGTTTTGTGGCCTAATGAAACGTCTGGCCAACGAAAAAAATCCAGTTGATAATTGGTCAACTGATACAGTGGCAAACGAAAACGGCAAAACGAAAAAAAACGAAACGTTTTCGGGAAAACGAAATTCGGGAAAAGAAATTTCGGTCTTATGATAGGTAACCAAAAATGCCATGTTATGAATAAATTAAATTCGCAAAAGTTGCCCTTCAAATGTTAATCAGGTAAATAAATATTTATTGTGGACTAGAATTCACGTAGCATAGGTTTAACTTGAATTCCTACATTATTGTTTTGCATATTGTAAAAGTAGTTTTTGGCCTTGATTACCAATTAATGTAACGTTATGTTTAACTTATAAACAACAGTTTTAAAGAAATAAGTAAGTACCGTGTTTCAAACATAAAGTTAATTAACAAATTACAAATTGTAATAAATTGCATTGAACTGAACCCAGAGTAATAGTTTGAGATTGTAAAGACAAACGTGCCATTAAAATTTACGCAACTTTTGCAGACAATTCTAACGTAATTAATAAATTAACAGCCGACCTTTGGCTGACCTCCGCTATAAATGAACGGTTTGTCTGTTTTGAGGTCAATGTCAGACCAACAACCCGGCGGTATTTACCTGAGCCATCTCAACCTTTCACCGCGTCTTTAAGTGTTGCTCTCGATTTTGACGCTTATGAGAATTAGGTACTATTATTACCTAGATCGTAATGTTACATACTAAACACTTGCACAAGGATTGTATCTACTCAGACGGAAATCAGGCCTCAACTGAAACAAAGTTTAATTGGATGCTAAAATACTTTATGATGTGGTATAATTTCACATCATCAGTTACACAAACAAAATTTGAGTTTTGTAGGAGTTTCCGGACATTGTCTTGCTTCATTCATTTAACATTTTTTTAATTCAGAAAAACGTGTGTTTACTTTCATTATTTTTTAATTAATTATTACAATAGGATTGGCATTTCACGAAGTAGCGTATTTCACCACTTAAAGTGCTTCAAACGCTTTATATTTAGGTTAACAGTTTTTAATTCCCTGACTGGTATAGAAAATAATCGGCGTTGCAGAAGTCGTTAACATTTTATTGATACAGATAAACGTTTTACTGAAGCCCAATAAATCAAGCTGTTCGTGCATAGCAAACGTGCCCTATTCGATATGCGCAGACGCGTTGGGTAAGGTCAACTCTACTCAGTCGTATTAGCAAGCCTTAGTGAATATGCCATCAATTTTAAGTGGCAGCCATCGAAATGGCGTATGGTGTAGCAAGAATAGCTGTGTGGTCGATTGATAAGTCTGCAGACAGTCAGTAAGGGCTTCAAATTGCCTACGATAGAAAATCAATTGATTTGTCGGTCCGCGTTGGTTTGTAAAAAAGTCGGGAAAGGGTGTGCATCGAACAGTTAATGCGCTTAGTTAAGATTGTACCCAAGCTTGAAATAAATTAGTCAAAGTCAAAGTCAAAGCATTTATTTGCAAACTAAGTGATACAATAGTTGGAAAGTACATAATAGGATCTTTTTAACTTAGTCGCCCTTTTCGGGCACAGCAAACTTTTTCAGAAATTTAATTACATTTTCTCTTATTT
The DNA here is from genome assembly GCA_950022985.1 of Udea ferrugalis. Taxonomy (NCBI): domain Eukaryota; kingdom Metazoa; phylum Arthropoda; class Insecta; order Lepidoptera; family Crambidae; genus Udea; species Udea ferrugalis. The sequence goes on from OX465521.1 coordinate 7,491,275, forward strand.
CTAAATAAATCATTCTAATTCACAATTATTTTAAATTTTAAGTTATTTCAACACTATCATAGTATCTTAACTTAAACAATATATAAGAACAAAAAATTAAGATAATTCACCATAAAAATTAAAAATAACAATAAAAAAAATACAATTCGAAAATTTCCGACAGAAAAATCATAAGAATTAAAAATATTACAAAATTGAAACATAAAAGTGCTAAATATAAATATACAAAAAATATTATTATTCTAACTTTACTATTTTAATTTGCCAGTATTCGATTTTAACTGTAGGAGTTAAGCATGAAATTCATTTATTTATTATATGGTATGTATTTATTATGTGCCAAGTATTCATCGACAGAGTAGAAACTATTTAGGATAAGGAAATCTTTCAGTTTGCTCCTAAATATTGTCAATTTATTTTCATTTTTAATTTGTAGTGGAAGTTTATTGAATATTTTTACAGACATGTGAAACGGGCTATCACTAAGCATTTTTATTCTTGCTGTAGGTTGGAGTAACTTATTTTTACTCCGAGTGTTAATACTGTGTGCCTCGCTGACTTTAGGAAAATGTTCAATATTATTAAAGACGAATAAACATATATCAAATATATAAATAGAGGGTAAAGTCAGCATTTGGTATTTTTCAAAATAAGGTCGGCAACTTTGGGTATTGTCAATGTTGGCAATAATCCGGACACACTTTTTCTGCATTATAAATAGCTCAGTCATATCTACGCTATTTCCCCATAATGTTACCCCATATCTTAGCCAGCTGTAAGCGTATGCGTAGTACGTTGTGAGAGCAGTTTCAAGATTAGTGCTGTTTTTTATTTGAAATAGGGCGTAGGTGAACTTCGAAAGTTTTGACTTAACTAGTGCTATATGAGTTTTCCAGTTTATGTTGGTGTCTATTGTAATTCCAAGAAGCTTAAACGTATTGACCTCTGACAAAGTTTTATTTTTAAAAGATATGTTTAGGTTCATTGCTGGTTTCATGTATGATCGGAATTGGATAATATTGCTTTTGTCATAATTAATTTCCAGATTATGGTCTATAAGCCATTGTGAAATATTGTTCAATGTTTGGACGACTAGGGTATTTGGGTCATTGCTGTCATTGCATTTAAACAGTATCGAAATGTCATCTGCAAATAAGACTGGTAAAGTTACAGTTTTATCTAATATTTTCGGTAAATCATTAATATATAATAAAAATAAAATGCATCCTAAAACACTGCCTTGAGGTATTGAACCGGTTAAGATTGTTTCCCTAGATCTGACTGTCTGTATTTCTTTTGTGTTATTAACATGGTGCTCTATTTGTACTATTTGTTTCCTGTGTTGAAGGTACGACTTAAACCAGTTATAGGCAGGGCCGCGAATGCCTGAGCCATACAATTTGGTGAGAAGTATTGAATATGAAACTTTATCATAAGCTTTGGACATATCTAACAGTAGGCCTAAGGCAGTATTTTTGTCGTTAATGTGTTGGAGGGCTGATTGGATATATTTGTATACTGCTAATGTAGTAGATCTGGATTTCCTAAACCCATTTTGGCAGTCATCGAAGATGTTATTACTTTCCAAAAATGCATATAACTGGTTGCACATAGCCTTTTCAAATATTTTTGAAAAGGTTGGAAGCAGCGCTATGGGTCTATAATTATTAGGAGTCAGATTATCGTCCTTTTTATGGACTGGAGTTATTATTGCTATTTTGAGTAAGTCAGGGAATATGCCATCTCGAAAACTTTGATTTATTAATTTTGTTAGAGGACACGCAAGTTCCTCCGCACATTGTTTTATTAAAATAGGGGGGATTTCATCTATACCGCAACTGTGCTTATTCTTTATCGATTTTATTATCTGAAGAGTTTCTTTCTGGTTAAGTGGACGTAAGTACATTGAATTCAAAGGTGGATTAACAACTGGTCTCCCTTTGTTACTATTTTGGGAACCTCCAACATTTGAAAAATGATTGTTAAAAATATTGGCTATGGTGCTTGGACATTGTATAATTTTGTTATCTATTTTCAATTTAAAATTTCTATATTCTCTTGGTTTCACCCTACCAGTTTTTTGGTTAATTATTCTCCACATAGTTTTATACTTATTATCTGAATTATTTATTTGCCTTATGTACTCCTTTTTTTTAGCAATTTTTACACTTTGCTTTAAAATTTTGCTAAATGTGTTATGTATTATATAAACTTACATAACCTACATAAAGTTGTTATCACGTTTTGCATTTGATCTTGGGCGAGGTTAAGTATCACAAAGGAGCAAAACGAATTGTTTTATAGCTGTCGCTATCACTGTGTTTGTTGTACTTAGTTTTAACTGTTACTGATATTACAAATATATTTGACTGACTAAAAAGCTAGATCTTACCCATTTTCTCTGGGCTCCGACAAAGCCATGCTGAAAACTCCATCAGTCCAGTGGAACTCGACGCCCCCGACGTTGTACGAGCCGGCCAGCGGTTCAAAGTGGAAATAGTGGTGAGTAAGGCGCCAAGAGGCGTCCTGCTTGAGGCTGTAGACTACCACCCCGTAGGCGCCGAGGTCAGGCACGTACGCGAACGCGTTGTCGCAAGTGTCCTTGTCTACATCCACGACCTGCAAACAAAAGCACATATTGGCGAAAAACATTCTAGCATACTGTTCTTACTTGCGCGTGATCTTAAGAATAGTTTAGAACCATTATATTTATTTCATTCACAGATTTGAAATACATTATTACGAGTAGCTGCTTGAATAATGCGTTCTGTGTGACCGCACGTAGGAGATGCAATGCCTTCATTGAAATCTTGCGAGCTTCTACATTTCGGTACTTATTACTATTTAGTCAACTGACTTGAGTGTCTATTCATTTGAAATAGGTAAAGAAGTAGAGTAGACCTAGAGCTATACAGTTTCTAAGTTCTTAAGTGGCACTATTTAACCTTTTAAAAGTAGATCTGTTTAAGGTACAACAAAGGCACCTAGAGTTTAATATTGCTGGTTTTAGCTGAGCCCTGTATGACTGTGCGTGAACAATGCGAAGTTCAAAGGGATATAGTAGGTAATTCTGGATATTATTGTCTCTACAGACTGTCACATCATAATAATGTATCATAGTAATCGGAAATACCAACGAAGTCAATAAACTCACTTGACCTATGGCTGTCTGTAAAGTTCCGTTTAATACAAACAGTTGGTTTGGTACTTACAATGTTGGCAAAGAAGGAATCTTCTTTCATATCAGCTACTTTGAAGAAGTACCGGTGGATCAGGCGGTCGGTGTTCAGGTCGAAGATCACGATAGAAGGTCCGGCCACTTGGTTTGCAACACCTGGGAAATTCCATAAAAACATTACATAGAGAAAAAACAAGTTTCTTCAATGTTTCGTTTTACGGATGCATAATCTAGATTTCAAAATAAAATCGAATTTGTTAGTGCAAATCTAATAAGATTTGTATCTGTCACCGGAAAATAACAAGAACCGTAAACTTTCGTAGGATTCTAAACGAGAGATAAATTGTATTATTTTACGCCCTCATTTCCGGAAATTGATAAACTTTCGGAACGCATCCGTAAAATAATAAATGGGCGGTAACCAAACGCCATGTGCGCTCTGATTGGTCGAATAAGTCACGTGTCATTCCTCTCCTCCGCCATTTAATTTTGGTAGAAGGCCGGTTTTAATGTTTTATTTGTAAGAACAATTCATCTTCGTGTTCATTGTATAATTTGCGGCTAACTCTCCGGCGATGAGAAACACCGATAAAAAATCTAAGCAACCCAGATAACGGCGGTATGCTCGCTTCTTACCACGATGGGTTAAATTGCCTCAGTGAAATGTGGGCTTCTGAATGTTCCGTTCGTTCATCGTGACGGGAACTCAGTGTGACTCTGACTACCCCATTTGGGATATGATCGAGATGGTATGCCATGAAGTGTATTTCATTTTTTTATAAACTTTTTGAAATCGTAAAACACGATTTCTGCCGTCTTATTTTGATTAAGTAGGGGTTATCAGCCTATTAATTGTAAAAAGTAACCCGTTAAACCTACCCAGTTTTAAAGTAAAAGTCCAGACAGGTAGGTATTCGAAACTGATAAATGTACAGTTTGGCAAATGTGATTGTACCATAATCTACGAACACAAGCATTGCTACTGTCAACATCGACCACTCAGAGAGCAGTGTGTTATTTTCCGTAATTTATAAAAGCGTAAAATCAAAAGCTCTTCTCTGATTAGTCGAACCGTTTAGAATCTTACGGATAGATATCCGTAAGTTGATAAGTTTACCGTGAGTCGTCGCAAATTTATAAATTTACGGAAATGTGGGCGTAAAATGATACACTTTATCTCTCGTTTAGAATCCTACGAAAGTTTATAAATTTCCTAGGAAATTTATAAATTTACGGTTTTTGTTATTTTCCGGTGACATATCTACTAAAATCAACTGAAGATGTGTCAAGTGCATCTGGCCGTAACACTTAGTGTTCATTTTATTGAATTTCCAAGTCTCCAGTGATGGACCAAACCAATATAAAAAACTAAGCAACCCAGATTACCACGTTGGGTTTGGAAGATCAAATGTTTCGTTCGCCAAGACTGCAACACTGTGCGTGCTTCTGACTACCCGTACCCCGTTTGGGAAATCAAGATGCTGATGAAGTTAATGGATGCTATATTATGTTACTTAAGCTGCACATATTAAATAGTCTGTGAGTTAATCGCCTTATATAATCTGCATTTTAAATGCTTTGGCACCATTATTAAGAGTAGGTACATACATACTAGATAACAAACAAAGGGCAACCGGTGATTTTCCATGGATACAGGGTGTTTTTTATCAGTGTGGGAAAATCCTTATCTATGCGTCATTTAGAACAATGCTACGGGATACCCGCAAAAAACGTATAAGACAGGTACATTATTAATTTAAGAAAAAATGTAGATGTGATGATAATAATGAAATTCTACTTTAAAGTGATTTGTTAATTCATGTCATACATCTCGTCAGTTATATTGGCTGTAGTTTTCACTCCAATGAAGATCCACAGTTAAAAGGTATTGTCATTGGAAATTAAACTTCATACAATTCTTAAAGGGTTCAAGTATTCTGTTAGGCTCAAAGGCCACGCCACTGCTCAAGAATGACAGTGGAAACTGCAATGTACACTTTGTATTTATTTATTAGATTAGTTGGACTGTAGTTATAAGATAACTTCCGATTATACTATTCTATTCTAAAGAAATCTGATGGAAATTTAATATTTACCCCAGATATCTGCCAAGCCTGTGTCCAAGACCCATAGTCTGTCACAAGGATCCACGTGCACTCTGAACACTGAGACAATGGTGCTATTCGACGGCAGCTCTTTTACGCCGTCATCGATAAGATTATCTTCAAAAGACGGATAAGGTTTGTATGCCTGGTCTTGTGGACCATCTACATCTACGTAGTTGAGTGATGATCCAACGCCATTCTTCCATCTTGGAACGGTAATGAAGAGTTTGTTCTGCCACCGCGCCAAACCAAGGGGCAGGTTGTTTTCTTGTACAAATTTTCCGTCTTTGACTGCATTGTCGCGGTCTGCTGGTGTTTTCCACGCGTAGTCTATCTGTTTCCACGCAAATCGGAGCTGTGGTGTCGCTGACTCGCAAACTGACGCCACTGCTAGGGCAATAATCAAACTGATAGCCCTCATATTGGAACTGGAACAAAATTCGAGGTTAGGTTATTTTTCTCATATTTCTACTACCTTTATTTCTTCAGTAATATCAACAGAGATGATACTTTTCTCAATCGTTAATTTTAGTAGAACAATTGAATTACTTTTATTAAACAAGTATAATGCGTCGCGGCTTTGCGGTCGCTAGGATATAAATGACCAGTTTTTATCTTTGCATCATTAACCTATGTGTAATAAAAACAGATGTAGGCGTGCAGATATACGTCGATCTATATCATTAGTCCTTAGTCAAGTCTCAGTTATAATTCCGAGGTCTGCATTCTTAGTAGGTATTCTTTATTAAGCGAGGCAACTAGATGCTTCGCGATGTTGTAACTTGGTAATGACAGTATTGTGAAGCAGAGCACCTCACAAACTATAATAATAGCTCGCTCACGTTTTTGCAGATGACTTGTGATCCTATTATTGGGAAACTAGTTGGGGGTTCGTACTCTTCCTTATCTCTGCAGATCAAGCTTGTTATGTATTCGGATGGCATGAGAATTGTGACGATGGATCTTACACAACCCGACCGGCACGAGTTGTAAAATACTGCACTTAATACGAAAGAGTTGTTTTGCATTTTAAATTTTGCATATATGTATTATTCATAATTGAAAATGGGAAGTAGTCATGTTATACAAAATAACGCAACCGGAAGAAATCACCTAGTTAATGACCGAAATAAAATGTAAAAGCTAACAAATAGCACGCTTTAACGATGAACTTGGCATTCAAGTTACACATAACAGCAATGCAAAAATGTTTGAACTCAAACGGTAATGATTGTGATAATAATTAGGTAATGCCTACCTTGGTAATCGTATTTAGGTAGTGTTTAAATTATGCTGTTAAGTTAAATGTGTGTTTAAGTGAAAGGATGTAAGGAAGGAGCAGAGGCTAGAGACGACGTTTGACTTCCGAGCAGTCTCGTTTCTGGGCCGAGTAAAGGAAGGGATTGTAGCGTCACGACTTTTTGCTCAACCCAAGGTTGCGGTTCAGAATAATGAATTAAACGGCTAGTCATGTGGCTAAGGAAATCTATTTATTGTCAAACCTGATCTAGTGTGAAACTAGACATTTCGCATTGCTTCGCTGGGGCACCATCACAATACCTTTGTTTACCAGTTTTGTCTCTATTGTAACTTGGCTTCTACGTAAGTAGTAAGTTCTTAATAAGACCTTTTATTTTCATTTAACTATTAAGGGATCACCCGTCACAGCCAATCTTTTGCACTCGTTAATTACAGATACAAGTCATATTTTATTTTGTAAATAGTGCCTGATTAATGAACGCTATTTACTTATATTACCGATATAGGTAGTAACTTGTATGTAAGTAGTAACGCTGAATATGTAATCATTTTCGAATTAATTTTAAACATGGGCAATCGGGAAGTTCCTATGTACTGGGATATAGGCACTTAGTGGGCTGGTTGGTTTAAAAACGTTTACGTCAGCTACTAAAACTGCAATAAGTGACTGTCAACTTATAAGCAATCTTCAATTAATTTACACAGGTAGGCAGCTAATAGGGCATTCCTATTTTCTTTAGAATCCTTGCTAAGAATAGCCTACCCCATGATTTTCTTTGAAGATCCCTACTATTTGTAGAGCTTTACCAATGGGATCTGGGGGGAGAATTTAAATCGTCAAAATTAAATAACGTAATCAACAGTAATACGACATAGATCTTTTTTAGTAAAACAAGTAATAAGAGGAGCCCTATAGAGAAAAACCTGTATTCTTGCGTATTATCTAAAACGCTGCAATAAGTAGATAACCATTGAAAACGCCTTATAAATAAATTCAATAAACGTGAATGAACTAAGTACCTATATGTCTCATGCGTCATATCATTATTTTACCAGAGTGAATAATGAGAAAAAGACTGGGATGTTACCTATTATTTCGTGTGACGTCAGATTTGGTGTAAAAACCATTAGGAAAATGTATTAATTTTTGAGAACTCGTAATGATGCGGTGTTATGACTACTACGTAGGTTGGAGAGTGGACTTGGAGACCGCGAGGTCCCAAATTCCATATCTCATTTGTGTTTCTCATACCTGAGAATCGGCTAACTCGATGCCGTATAGCAATATTCTGCAAACTTACTTCGAGCCCAAATTCGACTACCTTGGTCAAAGAAAGTACAACGCATGTTTTTTTACAGCTGCAAAGAGTTTCTTTAAATATCGGGAAACAAAATCTTCTGAGTTATTGCTATGAACGGTGAGGATAAAACATCTCTCATCTGAAAATAACGAAAATACAGCAGTTCAGCACTAACCTGTTTTTACAAACCACTTACGAACTAGCTTTGGTCGATATTTTTTGTAATCGCGGTTTTGAGCAAAACAACTCAGGGATCTATATAGAAATAGATCGTTGAAACAAATCTTTAATTGATCAAGCAAACCTCTTCGTTTAGCAGGATGCTCCGTTGTTATTTTTCTTTAAAAACTTAGGGTTATCAACAAGGTATTTTATTTGACTATACTTAAACGATTTTATAGAGTTCAATCATTTTTGGAACATCCTTATAAATCATAAATTAAACTTTATATTTGACATGTAAGTACCTTTGTTTAAAAAGTTCAAACATTAATACTCATAAAATCGAATTGGCTAACTAAGTAGATACTCCGTTAAAAAAATACGAGATAAATTATTTGCTATCGATCTAAATACTAATGTCATTGTTTTTCCATATGAAGTAAAACAGTTTAACTAATGGAAAAAATGGAATGTTGACAAAGTTTAAATAAACTATTTGATAGCTAGTAAAAATGCTTCTGGTTGGTATTCAATTCACCATTTGTTCTAAAATTGAGCCATAAACATTCATAGAGAAATATATTTCGACAAGATCATGGTATCAACCCTATTGAGAGCTATTACCCTGTTGGGTATGCATAGTTTTTCAATGTCTGCCGTTTGCCGTGGTTGGATCATACTTAATAGTTGAGATAATATTAATCGTGAAGGATTGAATTAAATCTGTTAAAAAAAAAGGAGACGATCGTTTTTAGTTTCATGATACTAAAGAATTTTCAAAAGCATAACCCTCCCTTTTTGCTTCGCCGTAGCATGGTAATTAAGAAAAACAGTTGATGCCTTCTACTGGTTGTATTTGAATTCCGTGAAATTTCATCTCTTGAATTCCCTGGTGATCACCAAGGGACTGTGACAGTTCAATAATTGACCACCAACAAATATGTCGATCCCGACCTGTTTGACAGGTACAAAATCCAGCTGCCCAGGAGCATCGTCGTCGATCGTGATGAAAAGTATACCATGTCTCCTGGGGAGGCATTCCGGCCAACATCACTTCACATCTCGGTGCTTCGCGCTTACTTTAGTCATCAATACGCTTCACTTTGAATTAGTATTTTCTCTCATTTTGTATGTGAATAATTAAAAATGTTATATGAATTTTAAAGGTAACTCACCACGAGCAAAGGGAGTTTTGTTGTGCCAACCGGAATACCATAGCTGATTCTAGCTAACATTCTTGAGTTAAAAGTAGGTAAATAGTGTAACTAACACGACTTTCTTTTACATTTTCTACATCATAGATATAACTTTAAACTTAAAAAGTTGAAAAAGTTAGCTATTTTGTTTATGTTCGGGAGTTACGATATCACAGATGTAAGTTTTACCTACAGGTTAAAATTATAAAACTTTTTTGCGTAAGGCGGGGCACCTGTAGTATACATAATAGTTGGTCGGGCATTAAAAATAATCAAAATAGAGGTCCGGTCATGTTGTAAATTTGCAATAATGACTGTTCACTTGTAGCAGTTAGAAACGGTTAACACCCTCGAAACAGATTGTGCATTGACCGTGAAATAGAATGTCAATAACGCGAAATTTGTTCATAAACATACATAGTGATATGTATTTTTCACGATGTTGTGGCGTACATTTAAGTATACTTAGGTATAACATTCTCAAAAATAGATTTATGATGTAATCAAACAACAGAAATACTAACTACTCTACTGCACAGTACCTACCTCAAAGGGATGTAAACATACGGGCAATGACATTTACATGCCTGCACAGATACATTTATTGTTACATATCTTCTTGCCATATTTAAATTATTTTTCTCTAACATTACTATTTTACAAACCCTTACCTACATTTGGATTTTTGTTTTTCTACGACTTTCCACTCGAAGGTTGCCCCTGGCGATAAGACCGCCTAAATTGTACATTGGCATTAGGAATATATAATACAGTAATATTTTTGGTTCTATAAAGAATATCTATCTATTTACCATTAACTCTTTCACTTCCCTGGACGAGGTAGGTAGAGACCACAATACATCTTCTCACTTGGAACGAAGCTTACGCACATCACTAAATTCACACGTTACGTTAAAAACAACCTTTTAATTAGGTTGTTGAAATCAATTTTTATCTTTATCTGGTAGCTACTACTTATTAATAACATTTGTATATACTTACTGTATACCTACATATTTATCGATTGGCGCGGTGACCCGGTTCTTAGTGAACCTCTGTGCTAACTTAAGCCGTGGGTCGTGATTTCGATCCCCAGTCTGGATAAAATCTTTCTTATAGGCTTGAGTGTATGTATTACGTATGAATTTCTCCAGATGATATGATGTCCCAGATATGTAATAACTAATCATGAGCGGTTCAAACTATCGGTTCAAGCAGTAAACATTCAGTCAATTCTCATAGAAGTTGGAAATGCGAAATATTATATTTTAATTTATATGGTACTTCTCTAAAAATTGAGGCTCTCATGTTCGCTACTTGTAAACTTGGACATTTAACAAGCGATTTACATTCTCATAGTGGTATAAAACCGAAGTGTTTAGTTCAAAGCTGTTTATACAATTTGACTTGCTTTCAAAGCAGCATTGGAAAATGACATAAATTGAAAATATAAATGATTAACATTATAATCTAACTCATATTCATAGATAAGTATACTTATATACCTACTTAAATTAGAAATGCATCATTATAAACAAACGCTAATTTAAGAACTTCACATACTTAAATATGTCTCATTGTCTTTAAGCGTTTCCTGTGTGTAGAGCGCTAGAAGGACTAATAAACTTGTCTGCCGAGTACGAACGTACTACCTGAGGTTAAGGTTTTGAAAATAAGATTGCACCTTTATCACTTCTGCCCTATACCAGGTGCACACAAACGGGTATCAAAGTAACCTGTATTCGTTTTGTTATCGAAATTATATTTTCTCTGTCATACAAAAAATCTTTACTCACATTTTATTTGAATATCGTTTTGTTTGTTTCTCTTCAAGGATGATAAAAAATGAACTTACATTCGCGATATTGTGTCTCACTCAGACCAGAAGCCCACGACCCGTTCGGCAGGGCGACGCGCACGCACTAGCCCGCACCATGTGTCGCCGGCCTTTTATATACAACAACATACACTATATCACTGCGGGTTTTTTGTTAGACTCAATTCGGAAATGAGGTTTTTAACAACATTTTTTTGTTAAACTTAATTTAGAATTCAAGTTTCAGAAATGTACAGTTGAAATTACTTTGTAGAGTTTGCCTAAAGTTTAATAATAACGGCACGTATCTAACAGTGAACTTATTTCCTAAATTTTAATTAGTAAAAACATGATATTCACTATTACAGCGGTTAAACAAAACTATAGTAAAAAACTCAATTATTCAATAAAAAATAAATGAAATGGGTTTACTGGTTTTTTGAGTATTTTAGTAACTTTATCAAATAATATAAAAATATAATCTCGATTCGATCGGACAGGAGATAAAAAGAAGAAAAAATAATTAGAAAGATATAATATAAAAAAACCATCAAGGTCAAGGTAAACTACCGCTGGTTAAGTAAACTATCATTCTTTTTCCTATAAATTTTCTATCTTATTAAGTACTTTATATTCTATGGGTGGTGTTGTTGCCTTAAATACGAATATAGCTATTTTAACTAAATCTGAAATCAGTTCAGCTGTTTTGGACTTTTGAGTGTTCTAAGGAATCCGAATTTTATTGTAGTAGATAGAGTAATATCTTAGTAGAGTACCTACTTCACTAATTTCGCACTGCTAGGATGTTTTTAGCGCCTAAAAATTTACGACACATCGTACGGTACGACCGAACTCAAAGGGAAATTACATTTTGACATAGGTACTGTAAAACTGAATAGCTTCTTTCGCTACTGTGATCGTGGGGATTGAGCCGAACTAAGCAACATGAGATTTGCTATAATGGTGGAATGTCAATCCAAGGTGAAGCGAATAAACGATTGCAGTAGGTGTGCTAACCTGAGGCGATCGAGATGAGAAATGTTTGCGAGAATCGGTAGGCAGACCTAACGTCCTAAACATGTAGGTACAGTCGCGAATGAAAGGGTTGACCACCCTAAGATCTGTTTTTGCTTGCTCCATGATGACATTGACAAGATCAATCCATAAGGAGTATTGGTTCAACTGTCAATCGTGAAGGATCATACTTCTAATCGAATTTTAATTTTATAGACAAACAATAAAGCATTCTTTTAGACATACTCTAGCCTGTTGCACAGTTAAAAAAGGTATGTGTTGTGCTTGCAACGAGTGAATCAATTTATTTGAAAACTGGTCAACCTTTTCATCCCGCGACTTTACAATCTGATAGAAAAAAGCTTGACCCATCCAAGATCCGAATGTCAAAGCAAATTAAGCAACCGTCCCGCTGAATGGCCACTGTTCGCGCGCATTGTCCCGTCACGTAACGCGTCAATTGTTTGTTGCGTTTGCGCATGTTTGTGATTCTGCGCGTGTAATTCAAGGCTCGCTCCCGTAACTGACGCATCCGCTGATGTTCGACTGACGCCTAAATTGCCTCTTTTATCGAGGATTGTGAATACCTGCCAAATCTGATATGTAAGTGACGCGTTGATGTCATTTTGTCCACATGATAATTGCGGTATTGAAGGGGTTATTTATAGAAGCTGAAACTGTCTGATAATTTAGCCACATATTTTCCACTTGCATGCGCCCGCGTAGTCGACCCTGTAAGGGTGGTTTACACTCTTGGAGAACTTCATGCTCCACCAAGCATACAATTTATCCTCGGCGGAGTTCAATACTGCACTTTACTTTTGAAGTGAAGTATGAATGATTTTATTTATGTGATCTTCTACAAGCACTAATTACATATCATAAAACAGTTATATATATATATAAGTGTTTTTGAGCATGGCTATGGCCGCAGGATTTAATCTGCCTATTAAGAATGGTTTGGATGATAACGTGTATACTAGGATTTTTAATTGTAGTCAGTGAAATGACATTTTCAGTGTGGCAGGTTTTCAGTCCCAAATACTATTTGTGATGTGGTAAATCGAGTTTTTACAATTAAAAGTTAGTCGACATTACAGCCTGGCAAAAAAGTCGTAGTGAATGACCACGTCAAACTTCCATATGTCATTACTGGCAACACACACTGGTCAGACTTTCGTCTTGAGACATAGAGGTATTTCGGTAAACTGTATTTAGTAAATAGGTTTTCAGTTTCAAAATGTTTTGTTTCTGTATTATATTATTTACAGGTAGGAATTTCGTTTATTAACAGGTCATACAACTGGAAAAGTTTGGGAGGATACAACAGTAGAATCTTCCAAACAAGCGTTTTCTAAAGGTTTGACTACAGGCCTAAAGGGCCCAACCGGCAAAGTACGACGCCTTATAATTTCACATATAGGCAGTGATGATGGTTTTGTAGATTCCGGTTTACTTATTTTTGAATCAAAGAAAAATAGTATGGACTATCATGAAGAGATGAATTCAGAGTGTTTTGAGAAATGGCTTCGAGCGTATACCCACTTCAAACTGGCGGAAGGCTGATATTGTTCAGTGGTTAGATGAAAAACAAATTAAATATCAACCTACAATGATAAAGGCTCAATTAATCGAAATAGTAAAATTGCAAAAATGTAATTACGAACGCTATGCTGTGGAAGAGTTGGCCGCTGAATACGGTGTCACAATCCTGCGTCTGCCACCTTATCACTGTGAGCTCAACCCAATAGAGTTAGTTTGGGCTCAAGCAAAGGGGTACGTTGCCAGGAACAAAAAAACTTTTAAAATAAAGGAGGTAAAAAAAAAATTTGGAGAAGGCCTGAAAGAGGTGACGCCTGATAATTGGAGACATACACCATGCTATAAAGTCGAAGACAAAATGTGTCAACTCGACCACATTATAGACCAATATGTGGATTCCTTCGTTATAAAATGTAACTGATTTCGATTCCGATTCTGAATATACCGAGAATCGGAGTCGGAATCAATAGCTAACCGTAACGAATAAAAACGTATATTTTAATTACTTGTATTTTGTTGAATTTCAAGAGTTAATTCCTCTGAACCTCTTTATACATTTTTTTCCCAGCTATCGTTATAATTTTTTAGTGAGAAGTTTTAATATGGAGGTAGGGTCCATATTTCTTAAATCGTATTATTTAATTCGTTGTGTACCTATTAAATATTTTCAATTATTTAAAAAAGGCTTTGATACCTAATAAAATAAAGCATGACTAAATGTCTAAGTCTAGTGATTGCCGAACGTCACTATTTTAGCGGGTCACCCTTTTTGTATCAGTCACTGTTGAAGTTGTCATTTTGCTGACTACAATTATTAATCGTACTATAGCTTAGCTCGCGCTAGGCAAAATTGGCCAGTCACGGAAAATGCAAAATGAGTATCCAATTTAATTTACTTTTCTTAGATAATTTTATGTATTTGCACGCTGTGCAGTCAATAGTTCATCAGGCTACCAATCTCTAAATTAATCACACTCTTGCCAAATGGCAAATATTTGCAACTAGCTCACCCGGCGAACTTTGTTCCGCCTTAAGGGCAATAAATTAGAAAAAAGTAAAAAAAAAACAAAATTAAGTAAATAAAAGTCCTATGTCCTTCTCCTGGCTTTAAACTACCTACCTCCATAACTACCTCCATGTCAATTTTCAGCTAAATCGGTTCAGCCGTTCTTGAGTTATAAGTGGAGTAACTAACACGACTTTCTTTTATATATATACTAGCTCACCCGGCGAACTTTGTTCCGCCTTAAGGGCAATAAATAAAAAGAGTAAAAAAAAAGTATAAAAAGTATATTATATCCTTTTCCTGGCTCTAAACTACCTCCATGCCAATTTTCAGCTAAATCAGTTCAGCCGTTCTTGAGTTATAAGTGGAGTAACTAACACGACTTTCTTTTATATATATAGATAAGATTAATAAAGCAAGGTGGATTGACCGGAAACGGGTAGCCTGTCATGCTATCGACCGTACAAACTCACAGACTAAGTGCTAAATAAAAAAGTACATCGATTGTTTCCCACACCGCAACTAAAGAAAGATCTTTTTAATTGTGTAACGACTAGTGATGAGAAATACGGCCACCACAGGTGATGCTAATTAAGCCTTTTTTAAAGTAACTCGGTAAGTGGGTAAGTATCAGTGTTTTTGTTTAATCGCGGCTAACAAACACATTATCGACACATTACTTATACTTTTTAACTTGAACACGATGTAACGACCTTTTGTCAGAACGTTGGGAACGTGATGTATCGATACATCTTTCTTAAAGAAATCTGAAGAAATTATTTATAAGTTATGTGTGCAATTGAACATGAATGAGATGAAGTACTTAGGTGCATGAATTAGATGATTTTTAGAAATCTTCTATGCTTGTATCCACTTCCTTTAACAGTCATCATCATCATCATGTCAGCCAAACGACGCCTACAGCTGGGCATAGGCCTCCCCCAAGGATCTCCGCAACAATCGATCGTGTGCTGTCCGCATCCAGCGGCTTCCCGCGACCTTGGCCAGATTGTCGATCGCCCTTGTAAAGGGCCTGCCGGTACGCCGTCGCAATTCAAGAACCTTTCCTACCCAAGACACTTCAAGGCGCTTTGGCAGGGCGGGGAGGAAATCCTACACTACTAACGCACATAAAGGGCAAAAAGTCCGTGCTGCAGATGCGCGGCGGGCACTTGAATGCTTTGTGTTCGCGGTGAGAGCAGTCCCGGGCATCGGCGGGCAGACGCGGTCTTTATTACTTCGCGGACAAACCGAACCGAATGCAGACAACTGAAGAGGGGCCCCCTCTTCGGTTGTCTGCATAGCACCTAGAACGGACTTTAACAGTCGAAATAGGACAAAAAACATGAGCTAATTTTAATTTCAGTATGTTAGAAATTATATCCCCTAACAATGGTATTAATTAAGATGGAAAGGTATAGAAAATTATTAAAATTAACCGTTTCATAAAGACCAAACAGAATCACGTGGCAGATCATAAGACAAGTCGTAATGACCTCAGCCTCTTAAGGAAATACAGCAAGAAACTCCATAAAGGCATTAAATGATAGAAAATTACAAGTTTTTTAGTAGCTACGAACAAATAGGAAAATTACTTGACATTGGCCATTTATCCCTCGATAAAATAAAATACATAAGTAAAGAAGAAATTCGTTACTGTAATTTAACGGATGGCATAGATACCTAGGTATCTCCCCCTCGTTAGTTCTCGCCTTGGCGTGGCGAGGGGGCTTAATACCGGTGGTAGAGTGGATCCACCGGGAAGCCAAGAGAACTATTATTCGCCACATGAACGTATCTGTGTGAGTGTTAATGTGTCTGGGTCTTAGCATCTGTTATTTCTTAGTAGTAAAATCTTTCAGTATTTACTGAAAGTAAAACTCTGAGTTACCAAACTCTGATGGTACAAACCATGCTTAGTTTACGGTCATAACTACTCAGAGTGGAAGGAACCCACCCAGTGTGCATTATTTTTAGGCCACAACGCTCTCAAATTGTGAATTAAAATGTGCTATCGATTATGAGCTACAAAAGCAAGGAGTGTTTACTATTTTATTGTTTGATTTATGCGCGTTTGTTCCCAACTCGAAACCGTCCCTTGTCAAAACTTTGCAAGTTATAAATCTACTGCACTGCATATCTAAGGTACATATAAATATATTAATTATTTAATGTTTGTGTATTTAAAGAAAATACTTACTTGTAGCAGATATATTTAACCTCTGAAGAAAAGTGGGACTTATATTAATGTCGATGGCATTGCATCGTACAGCTCTTAAAACGCGTAAATAAATTGATTTTAGTTCAGTTTTCTGGCATTAAATATGAAAGTTAACTAGGTACCTATTTAACTATTATTCTACTTACTATTTTTAATCGTACTCACATTTTCCTTGCTGTTCTTAAAAGTCACCCCCGAACTTTATAGCTGCTCGTGTCATTGGTTTGAAGAAGATTACAACTATTAAAAGTGCCACAAAAATTCATCACTTAAGTCAAATAATTAATAAAATCCAAGAAACCATTAAATTAGGAGCACTGAGCTGACTGAAGAATGTAGGCAAGCCACAAGTACTGACCGTGACCCAAAAGCGACATTAGGTAATTGTTATAATTTATTTAATTTACATTTCACAATGTGCTATTTAGTTAGTTCAGTTAGAACGCCTGAGTCATATCAGTTTGTGCCTTGGGAAAATACTGCCGTGAGAAGCACTTTAGGCGCAATATTTTCATCAGCCATTATCACATAGTAGAAGTAAATTCACAATGGCCAGTGAGTTTGAATTTCAGCTAACTGTTACGGTAGCTACAAATTGATCTACTACGAGTATACTATGGAATTTTTGTAAGCCAATCTTTATCTTTATCAGCATTCATTTCGGATGATCGGTTGGCGGAAAAACAAGACATCGACTATTTTCATTGTAGAAACTTAGAATAATATAAAAAAGTGTGTAGAACTTAGGTTTACGGGGATAAGAAGTGTATGACTTCGAATGATGATGAGTCATAATGTATTTTCAAGTATAAAAAAGTTCGGCACTTCCCAAACGATACGTGAAGATGTTCTATTCTATAGCCATTTGAAGAGCCCATCGCCCAGGTAACAGATTTATTAAATGAGCGTTATAGAGAACTATTGTTTTCTGGATTCCGTAGTCACTAGGGTATCTATCTAATAGTTATAGTTGATATTGTTTATGATTTTTTCAAAGATATTATTTCGGATGTCTGAAAATTACATTCATTCGTCGATACCTACACTTCTGCTATAATAATATAAATTTAACGCACATATACTTGTTTCGATTTCTGAATAATGAGTTGGCAACGCGTATATTGATTTATAAAAAAATAGGAATGCCTCTTGCTATCTTTAGTTTTTGGACTTCACCTTCTATAATTTTTGAACCGAACTTTTCGCTAAGCTAGGAATCAGTAAGATCTTACGAAACGAAGTTACGAGTAGAAACCATCGTTAATTTAGAGAAAATCCTGAATCACAAATGATTTAATTAGTCAACAAAGCTATTGCAAAAAGGTGTCTGATGCGGAAACAGTAACGTCATTATCGTGCATCTCTAATGCGTATTGGCAATAATGCATCAAACAAGCGCAGGCGCAGGCGCGGTAAAAGCGACCGCCCAAGCGCGACTGGACGTTGCTCTTCTAGTGACGCACGCTCGCAATCACTCACTATTCATACTAGCTATATTTATTATACTGCAAAAATATTTACCAACACATCTTCACATTTTTGTGAAAATTCAATGAATAAGTTAACATTCATTTCAATTTAAAACAAGTAAGAAATTCGATCTCCAAATCGATTGATTCGTTTTTCACTTCGATTAAGTTTCACTGTTTGGTAAACTAATAAACAACGTTAATTGATCAAAATGGCAGTTAAAGGCGGTTGTAGCCATCTCTTTTCTTCCAACTCTTGCTTTGGTTGACTTTACAAATAGCTTTTCTATTTAAATAAAACAAATAACTTATATACTTAAAAATATATTACTTACGACTAAATGTACATTTAAAAATACTATACAACGCTAGTTTATGATGTAAAGTCAGATCTTTGAAACTTAAACACTACTAACAACAATGATAATTAAAAAGAAAATAAACAATAGCACTGGCACATAGAAAAGTTAATTCATCGTTAAACAACGATTGAAATCGAGATTAACTTGCACATACTTAAACATACATTATGTTATTACGAGTAATAATGACTCACCGCTATGGTAAGTTCATTTAAATGCTAAATAAATAATACATGCTCCATCATTATGAAATAATTAGAAAACTTTTTACACGTTACAATCGTTTTAAGGAAATATTATAATGGACCTGCGAAGATATATCGTCGTGGAACTACTTGTATATTTTAATAATGATGATTGTTTGAAAACACAGTCTTAAACATAAACATGTGTTTTTTTGTATATGAACAAATCTTCAAACTTTATATTCTACGGCTTTTTCATACGCCGATGCGCAAGTTGCACATAATTATTTACTTTTTAGTTAATTTAAACGTTTATATTTATCAACCCAACAGACTGTGAGAAATAGGACTCTTTATTTTAATATTCAAATGCCTTAGTCTATAAAATGCAACATTTGTAATATTACTACGCGAATGAAACAATATGAAACCCATCTATATTAAGTAAGTAGTGAGGTTATCTTAGGACCCCAATGTTATCGAAATACCTTGTAAAAGTAGGATCATGTCATTATTCCTGTCAACAAGTGCGAAGAATTCTATTTTAACATCGAAAAAATAATAAGAGAGGATGACGAAAAATTACGAAATGAAAGATCAACTCTAAAGGCTATGAAACAAAACTCCATATTATAAGCAGAAAGTGTACGTACCATACAGAATCAATATTAGTATCAAGAAAGTAGCCGTTATTTATATCTCTACATTGAACAGAGACTTAGGAGATCCACAATAGTTTCACTTGCATCTCAACTCAACAGTTCCCGGTTCTCTTACAGTGCAAGTAATAATAGTCTCCCTGTATAGGTTCACTTTCGTAAGGGTCCGGTTCGTAATCGTGGTGCCTGTAGGATGAATGGTGGACTTCTACGGGGGGTCTTCTCCTGGATGGGGGGTCGACTGGCCGGTGGACGGGGGGTCCGCGCCGCCTCTCCCGGGTGTTGCGCTCGTGGTAGGCGGTTCGCGTGGGGCGGCGCGGGCGACCGCGCGTGCTGTAACAAACACATTGCGGTGTCTTTGAACTGTATGCACGAGCCGTAATATTAGCAGCTGACACGCAATATCTTGCACATGTTACGTAAAACTATGGTTATACCTTTTAATGAATTCACCCTTTACGATAAGACAAATGCTATCTTTGCAATCTTGTAATGTGTTTTTCGCCTGTATCGAAGGTAAACAAAACATTGTGATTCACACATAACACACATTAAACCTGATGAGATGAGGAAAATGCTGCTTATTTCAAACAAATCAAACTTATTTTAACTGTTTACTGACAAGATTACTCTGAACAAGCACAGTGTTCATATTAATTTCTGGTAAGTATGACTGGGGAATCACTTAGATTACTGTCAACAGCACGTCAGGCTACCCGTGCGCACCGTATTTTATCTTGCTCTTACCAAATGCAATCACCATTAATAAATAACAACAGGCTTTGCCGCTCAGTCAGGACAAACCAAGTACCTACATAGCAACATTCAATTATGGAAGTAGTTTAATGTTATTATTGGAAGTAGTTTTTTAGTTAAAAAAAATAAAAAAAAGTAGTGTCTTATTTAATTATTAAATAGATTTAATAAGACAACGGGTCCTAATTGAAAGCGAGGATAAAGCACTCTTAAAAACAATTCAGTAAGTTTTTTCATGCAAGTTACGCAAATTCTACGCACAAGGTCAAAACCATGAACATCTTGACTGATTGCCCAAATATGGCCAGGCAAATGTTCAAACTTTGAACGATATGGCGTGTATAATACTAGCACATCACAACACTGATCGGCCCAATATAACGATCGGCCCACGACATACGTACGTACCCATTACTACTGGAATTTACTATAGTTATTATTTGTATCATTTCACACTCACGAAAACGATAGAACAGAGAGAATATATCAAATCAAGCATTCAAAAATATCGTTCTAATGGACCTACGAATACAAATACCAAAACTAAGCATTGGCGGGTTCGGTTAGGCAACTCTTGACCAAGATTGTGTCTTCAATAGAAAAGAACAAGACGGAGTAAGAAATGGGGAGGAATACCAGATATTGAATATAGTACAGAAGTATTTTTGGCAGTAGCCGTGATTGTACAGTAACAGTAGACTGTTAAGATATCCGTTGCAGCAGCATTATAGGTACTAAATGCAAATGAAGAGATGTAGAGCACCGACTGCCACGAGTCTTTGCGGTAGATTTTTTTCACTTAGCCACGATGCTACTACAGCCGGCAAAGTAATTGACCAAAACGTATGGCACCACTGAACTTACCTTACACTTTTCTATCTGGGATTAAGTCGGGATAGTCAGAGATAGTCTGGCTGTTGCCGTCATGGGGACTGGACCATTTGGAATCTGAACAATACGAGGCAAGGAGCGAGTCTACCGTTAGCCGGTGACTGGGTATTTTTGGGTGTTTTCCATCAATGGAGAGTTAGCCGCAAGTTGATGGTATGAACTCTGACAGGCCACGGATTCCGAGACAGCGTGCCTAACTACCGGGCGACGACACTCGTCATGTTATGATGAGGTAAACAGAAACTCAAAATATAAAATTACTAACAAAGCAAATGGTAGTAGCTTTACTCACGTTCTAGGCCTCTTCTTGTACGGCTGTATTCTCTTGCTATCGGGTCGAGGTCGGATGTCATCTTCTTCGACGTATGATTCGGAGTCGAATTCTTCGCGAGGTGGTCTTGAATGGTGGAACACAGGTCTGACGTGAGGGATATGGACGGGGTAAGGTTTCACTACCGGCACGGCTACCTGAATTTATAAACCATTTGTTTAAATCTACACTCTATAAATGAAACAGGGGTACCTTCATAACAGCAGAAGAGAATATAAACTTTGTACTGCAAGCGTCTCCACTAATAAAATTAATCGACTGAACATAGATACCTACTTATGTGTTTTGTTGACGAATTGAAAGAAAATTAAAGTAAACGAATTAATGTTGATTAATTTGGTAAAGTGATCAATTATGTTATTAATTCCAGTGACTGCTTAATTATTACAGAAGGAAACAGCGTAAAGGCTAATTGCTTTCCTAACTGTGATTCCTATGATTTTTCCTAATTTCTCATAGATATGTAGATAATTATGAGACTTGCATGATACATATATGTTAAACAAAAAGGCATTCAAGTACCTCAGAAGAACTATTGTCATGCAAAAAGCGGTTAGTGATTATTTACAGACAGAATGGGATGCGTGTGTTCGCAAAACAGTGTAAAAGTAATCATTCGCATGACATATTATGTACATTTCGTTATTGCAATTACTGATTTTCTACACGTGAATGGTTACTGGGTTTTCTTCAAATATCTTTCAATGTTCTTCAAAATTCTGGTCAGAATCGTCGATGACTTCAACCGACTCATCCATGTTTCTGAATCCTTTAACTTAGTATACACTGACCTCCTTGTGTACGACCACGGCTACAGGCTTCTCTACTGGGTAAGGAACGTTTTTGTATACCGGATATGGGACCGGTTTCTCAATGGGTACGGTGAGCTCCCGGATGACCGGCACCGCGACCGGTTTAGGTATCGGTACCCGCACCGGATACGGCTGCGGGACCGGCACTATCACCGGGTGAGGTACTTCTATCTGGAAAACATTAAAGATGTCACCCGCCCTTTCTCGCGTATATCCCACCACTTATTAAAAAACCCTTTCTAAAAATCCTTTTTTTAGTCTCCCAAGATCTGAGTTGATGTCATAATAAGCATATATTACGTTGTTTTTAACTATTGAAATCGAACTGTGTATTCAACACACAGCATAATAACTTAACAGTTATCCAATATTCCTGAAAAGTAAATACTCAGCTGAAGTGAAATTATTAAAACAGTTCACATTTAAAACATTGAGAGAAAGGAAAATGTTAGGTAATTGAACTGTAATTGCAGGAAATCAATTACAATTTAATTACAAAAGAGAAAGAAAACTTCGTAGGTATTTGCATATTACAGTTCGTTACATGCCATGCTTTCGTCGTTTGTTTTACTAATAAAACGCAAGTTAACTTGCGTTCTATTAATCTAATCACTCATTCATTACAAATCAAAAGCATAAAAAACGTCAACAGTAAAATTGCAGGCTGCATAAAGAGCTGAATCAAGTAATATCAACAAGTATTGGTAATAATATCTACATTCGTATCAAATGCATGCCTAAATTACAAAAAAATGTTTTGGAATCACGGAACTAAGTATAACTCAGTAAGTTTAACATCTTAACTGTAAAGGAAACTATCCTATCACGTGGATGGATAAAATATCATAACTTTCACTGTAGACAGTGAACTTCTAGGAACAAATGTACCGTGACAGCAGAGGGTCGATGAGCTCATTATCAGCGCCCAACCACTCGTTTAACCATAATTTGCATTCTTACATTCAAGGTAAAGTTCATATTTTCGCTTTTAACACCACTTAAGTGTGTAATAATCCTAAATTCTGCAGCTATAGAATAAGAATGCCTTTACGACCATGTCTAGAAAAACTAATCTGCAATGAAACTCGTATCTAGTATTAAATCCAAAGTGGTGTTTAGTTTCATGATTTCTCTCAAGTGCACGGACGCGCATCATCTTACTGACCAAGAGCAGGCGAGGAAATTAGTGCGCGACGTGCGTTGTCTGCTTTTCCGATCCGCATTCCTTTATATCAGTTTTTTGCTTAGATAATTACATAAAAAGGTGATCACATAGACATTGACTACCGCATACAACCACACATATGTACAATAAGAAGATACAGAGGCTCACTTACCGGATACGGTTTGGGAATAGGCACGTGCATTGGTTTTGATTCCGATGCGTAGCTTTCGTAGTCGCGGTCACGGTAGGCATCCTTGTATTTACTCTTCAGATAGGATTGCCTCCATTTGTCTACCAACTTTTTGTAATCGGGGTCATCAGTAAGATCGTTACTGCTGGGCCTACGCGGCGGAGTGTACGAATGTGAATCATGGTTTCTAAGGCCTAATAAATCTTCCTCTGATTTAAATCTGGTATTGAATGTGTCTTTTGGCTTTTCATACTTATTAGATTTGTACGGCCGTTGTTTATGGTATTCGTTAGGTTTACTATCGTGATAATTTACATGATTATATTTATAGCTATTATGTGGTCTTTTTGGAATATGAACCACATCACCGCTGGCATTTTCATCAAACTGAGGCTTCTTTACACGGTGCTTATAAGAGACGTCATTAGATTTCAAAAAGCTTCCCCATTGGCTCGATGGTGGAGTAGTTGTGTAAAGATTTTTGAACTGATTTATAAACTCATCATATTTGTATTTCTCTCTATTATATTGTTTATCAAAATCATCATCATCATATGGAAATTTTACATCAGGAACTTTCTTGAAATTCGAAAAGTCTGATTCAGGATAGTTATAACTTGACAAATCTATATTACTGCTAGCTGGAACTAATTCGTCAGTGTCACTGTTAAACGGTTTTTTGTCTGAGTCAAAATCGTATCGAAAGCTGGTGTTACTGTAATTAGTGGAATATTCATACCCTTTCATAGGATCACTCGAAAATTTTGAGTCAGTGTTGCTGTAATTCGTTGGATTCCACTTGTTTTTGTAATTATCTTTATATTCTGTTTCAATATTCGTCTTATGGTTCGATTTCATTGTAGCTGAGCTTATATAATTTTGCCTATAATCTTGTTGGTTACGATAAGGGTATGAGTTTGGTTTCGGAGATTCGTTTTCAGAATTATCGTTACTATACTTCGTGTTGAACGATGTCATATCCTTTAAAGTTGGTGTAGGCTGAATGAATTTGCTAGTCTGTTCTTCATTATTATTTGAAAACATATTTTCATTTTGAGAATGTATCAAAGAGCTATAAGTAGCAACCTGGTATTTATTATCAAGTTCTGTCGGGTAAAATTGTTTCATTTTGGTGAAGTCAACAACCCTTGGAAACTTTAACGCGTTATGGGGGTTGGATTGAGCTGGTTTCACAAACTCGTCAACGTTAGAATTAGGATAATTTGGAGGATAATTAGGAATATTTTGGCTGTTTACACCAGACTCACCATAAGTATTCTTTCCTTGTGGCTGCATCCCGGGCATAACAAAGCGTGATGCTAAGTCATTAGTATTCGCTAAGGGTCCACTTCCGTACACATTGAACTCAGAAGCATTGTAATTATTTATGTCATTATGTTTTTTATTATTCTTAGAGTTTAATTTAGTTCCATAAACCAGACCCGCTTGCTCTTCTTCAGGCTGCTCATTTACTTCATACATATTTTTGTTCTGAACATTACTTCCATCAAAGCTAGGAGTATTGAAGAAATTCACCGAACTCTGAGGATATTGGACCATACTGGATTGCGGCGCGCTATCGTCACTGTTCCCAAAAGGTGAACCATCCAATGAACCAAAATTGTTATTGAATCCTGTAGGGTCTACAGCTGATGGGAACGCTGGTGCGTACAGTCTCGTTGTTGATTCCTGATTGTCACTTAAGTAGCTAGCGTAATCCGGTGAAGTTGGTACAAATCCGTCAAAAGATCCAACATCATTGAAGCCGAAGGTCGAGTAGGACACCACACTGGGCTGCGGAGTAGTATTATCCTCTTCATTGGTCGGTCGTCGGCCTCTTCTCGGTTTTTTTCCTTCAACTTGTGCAGCAATTGACGCTGCTATAAAAAGCAAGTATAGATATTTCTTGTACATGTTGGTATTCACCGGTGCGTGTAATAGCGCGCAGTTAACATCGTCTTGCAGCGTTAGCTGCAGGTGGAGTCCGAGCGGCAACTGATCGCAGGGGAGCGATGAAATCTGCGCGGCAGTAGAGGGTGGTGCCCCGGCGACCACCACCAGACGTGCCTCCCCGGCTGTCCTACGAAAACGAAAGCGTTTCACGCTTGGGCTACTCGACAAATTTCCCCCGATTAATTATTCAATAATATTGTGTTCAGTGCATTCTAATAGGTTGTCTCACTGCAATACTTGGGTATGCGTTGTAACTAATTTAATAGCTTCTCGTGACGCCTCCGACGCATGCCTTCCGTCATTGATAAATTACCAATTGGGGACGTACTACCGCTCCGTTGTAAATTGTCAACAATTAAAACCTGACACATTATTTGCACACTAACTTGTTGACAGAGATCCAATTTCGATAGCTAACTATCTATTATTCGACATAGCAACGTTCCCGACGTATTCACGCAGATCCACTGAATTCTACAAACCCATGAAACTAACCACAATACCTAGGTAGATAATTTAACTGCTCTGAAGCTTAAAGGGTTAATATCGCATTGAAATCCCACCATGAACGTAATTTAATGATGAATAAGTATCCGACCTATGCAATTGAAACATTGTATATTTAATAATACTACTATTGCCATCATTACCCGAGTATTTTAATAATCTGGTATATTATACGAAACAAGAGGTATGGATTCAAAAGTGCCCTCGCCTTGCGCATCACTTAGCTCGTCTAGGCGCGGTCACTGCCGTAGCGGCCCCTAGCTTAGATACACCCAAACTTTCTTCACACTCCTATAAAATGTCAATTCTCAATGCACACTTTACTTCACGCCTCACTTCATTTTGATTTTGGCCTTCTGTTAAACTCAATAACTTCGTCAATCTGGGGTGGCACTTCGATCTTTTGAACAGTGAATTCGAAAGGAGATTTCAATTTGGCGTTCTGAAAAATTCAACAACTAGGCGTATTTGATCATTTGAGTGTAAGGCATTCAGCCAAATAACATTTTCAATATATTTCTTTACAAATGAGGGAGAATACCAAATCAAGCATTCAAGGTGAAGCAAATAGACGATAAAAATTGTCGTTTTCTTCTGAGGGAGAGCAAGATAGGTTTTGGCTAAACGGGGATTGCATAGCTGATCGTGTGAGTGTAAAGAACGAATACGGTTTTCGAATCCCTAATTTAATTTACAAAACAATCAGAAACTGCCAATTCTAGGGGAAGCGAATAAGCGATTGAAATGAGCGGGTTGAATGGAGACAATCCGTTTCCCTCACCTCATCATTGTGAGTCCACATTTAGGCGCTCGCGATACCGATAGGCGTATCTCATTTTATGCAAGTTCACAGTAGAGCCAAATGGACCCTTCAAGGTAGGTACTCCAAAACTCCCGCTGCTGAGTCAGCAACATCCAGTCCGATCCCTCTTGCCATTGGATCGGCCTTTAAATGCATATTGAATTCGTTTCTTAATTTAGTCAACTATAGATAGTCAACCTGTACTTATTTGTTTGCAGTGTAAGACAAAACAGCAGTAGGCAATTATAAATCCAATATGAAAATCAAGCATAAATAGACCAAGATTTTTTGTATAAATAAAAAGATGAGACTCGAATTAAATTAACATTGCTGTCGGTTTTGTTATTATTTATGATCAC
The DNA here is from genome assembly GCA_950022985.1 of Udea ferrugalis. Taxonomy (NCBI): domain Eukaryota; kingdom Metazoa; phylum Arthropoda; class Insecta; order Lepidoptera; family Crambidae; genus Udea; species Udea ferrugalis. Next base: position 7,518,517 of record OX465521.1, read on the forward strand.
TTTTCTAGACAAATGAAAAAAAACTCCTACCTATTAAAAACTTTTAAAAGTTCTGCAGGCGCCGACCATTTCTCGCGGATTATATTAATGTTTATTGTGAAATTGAAGACCGAAAGAAATTCAAATGCGTTTAAACACTGTTACATTGATTTTTACTGCACGTACAACATCGACGAAAAGCTTTTTTAGTTGATCTACTTAATTTGTGTGTGTTCAGGACAACAAAAATTGATCCCAATATTAACTTGTTCGCTATCGTAAATGGAATTCGATTAGACTACTACTCGTATACAATGGCATACGTAGGTTATAGGAAATCTTATTAAAAAAACAATCTTGCTAAAACATTTTTATTTGTCTATGCAATTTATTGAATTCTGATACAGTTTCATCGTCAAATATTACAAAGAGTAAAATACTTAAAATACTATAGTCACATAATATCCAACTTAAATGGCCACGATGCTAGCTTCCAAAGCTTCAATAAACATTACGAAGATGCCACTTTGTACTAAGATACAATACAACTTAACTATAACCTTAACGCAAAAAGAAAAGGTACAATGTGATCAACGAAATGCACAAAGTGTGAAAGAATAACGAGTGGAATGGATATTTAAAATGAAAATTTTGTTACGTATATTTTGTGAAAATCGCCTTACACTCTAGAACCATAAATAATTAATACTCTGAAAGTAAACAACAACTTTACAAATAGGCACAATGGAGAACATAGGGTTTGAAAATAATATAATACTAAATAGGTACATAAATATAATAATTGTAGAGGCCATAAGTGACCAGTATAATAGTTCTTCAAGACGTCGTTTAATATTAAATGACTGTGGAATCTGTTTTATCATGTTAAATAAGATAACAGAGATTCTATGTTTTCACAATTCCAAAGAGTTATAATAGGTATTACTATTTTATTACTTTCGTCAGTTTTACTCTGATGACAATGACAATATTTCTTAATTAGGTATCTTTAATTACATTACATATAGCTATTTAAGATTAATAAAGTTTCATCTACTGCCATTTATTATGTAGGTATGAGGGGCTCTAGATTTAATTAGACTTTAAACGACTGTAGGTAGTCTACAGAAATTACATTAACATACAAAAATATTTCTCATCTATCACTTTCATGAACACTTTAAATTCAAACATACTGGTCGACTATTATTGGTGCATCGTTTGGAGATTGGGATCAATATAAATAATTGTTTATCAATATACGAGTGTACATAAATGGGACTCTATTTGTTTTGTCACTTACTCACACTAACTTTCATAAGATTTCTACTCTCGATAAAATATGAATATTATGTAATAAATCTAAATCATACTTTCTATAATTGCCAACATCTATCTACTCTACAATATTGTAATAAAATATGCATTATTACATTACAAGAATTATTCTGATAGTACATCTAAACATCTATTCATAGACACGTTTCGAGGAGTTTAACAAGAACAGTAAATGCGTACAAATGGATTCTACTACGAAATTTCAAGTTGTGACGTTAAAAAGTTTAAAAAAATATTTATTTTTTCTCTTGCTCGAAGTCCACGTTTACCCTTATTTTACCGCACGCAGTCGCTTCCTCAGTCAACGTTCATCGACAATATCACGCACTCGTGAAAATAAAGTTAAAATGGTAACAAAACTGATTGCTAAAGACCCCCGTCATCTGACATAGGTACACAAAGTAATTTTGTAACTTATTTTGAATTCTCTCTAACCTCTTTTATTTGTACAAAATGTAAACAATACGAAACTGTAAGCAATTCGATGTTAAACCAGCTTAACTTCTAAATTTCAGCACAATTCAAGCATTGCACGTGCGTTTAAATAAACCATACAATATTTTTGTGACACTTATAGTGACATCATTTCGCCGACAAATGATTTAAAGCCTTTATTACTTACATAACAAAATAACCAATAATTCTTACAAGCTTTGGCAGTCAAAGCAACACTCACACCAGCAGAAACGCACACCTTACCGATCTATTTATTTATAACGCTTGCCTCCACATATTTTATCCTCACAATCACAATAATCTGATTTTTGCATTTGAACTTCGATTTACCTCAGTTATACCAACTTTCTGATCAGTCCGTTACTGGACAAAATAATAAACTAGATGGCGCTGTCGTAGTACAGATCAAGACAACTAGATGGCACTAGTTGACCATTCACTTCACATCTCTACGAATCGAAAATGTTATTAATTAGACAAAATGAATTTGTAATTTAGAAACAAACAGAAGAAATACTTGACTTATTATGCAGTACAATAACTTCATTTAATAATAATATCAGTAAAATATTACCGTGTAAACTGTACCTAATAATCAAGAGAATCTTCGAATTAGGCCGACTGAATTGGAAATGTTCTTACTAAAAGTTTTATTGTTATTATGAGAAGAATGCAAAGGGATTCAATCTACAGCTCTACAACAGAACAGAGGCAGGGTAGGGCGGCGGTATGTTGTACGAGTAGCATAAAACGGAATTCATGTTTAAGATTTAATAACTCAAGGGTTGTTTTATTTCATCTATAGATCGAATACTCGGTCAATTTATCTTGATTAAATTCGTAAGAAGTTACTGCAGCTTGGCGTTGACTGCGTTGTTCCCAAACTGGTTTTCAAGTATGGGGAAGTTTGAAACGAATTTCGTTGAGGATCTTAAAAGTCTCCAATCTGACCAACGACCAGTGTGTGATGACGACCGATTCGGTAGACTTTGAGTTTTAGTAAATCACTTGTTTTCCGTCTAAGTTTCTTTTTTTCATGTATGTTAGCTGAACTATTGCATTCAATCGATTCTTAGTGTTATTTAAGCAGACGCTATCCATAGTAAACAATGGTATTAAAATTCAAGAAGATTACAAATTGATAGTTAAGCCCACCGTACCCCTGCCCGTGCCCTGACCTCCGCTCGCTCAGCGCGCTCCGCCCGCTCAGTGCGCGGAGGCGGGCGCGGCGTGCCGCAGTCGCGCGCGTATCTCCTGCAGCGTGGGGTTGGTGCCCGGCTCCGTCTCCTCTCCGCTCGTCTCCGCTTGCTCTAGCCGCCGCGCTCGAGATGCTATAGCGCGCTCGAGCTCTGGAAATTAAAATATTTCTATGTTGATGATTTTGTTAGCACAATTATTTAGTTTTTACGTAACATTGGATATTTCTGAATCAAAATCATCTCCTAATTTTCTGTTGTCTGAACGTCAATGTTTCTGCTTCCCATAATATGAGGGAAAACCTAACATAATTAGGGCAATTCATGTCTTATATTTTTATAGCAGGCTCAAGATGGCAATCATAGTTTATCTGACAGTACTGTATTATAAGGGCATTAAGATAATATTTATAGTAAATATTTCATTTGCGATTTACACGAGCTGTTCAGATTTATATACTGTGTGTAGGCCTAGGCACTCTATAGTAATAAACAAATGTATTATATAATGTGAATTTAGTGGTAAATGCACAGAAAACTAAAATAATTCACATTCACTCATCACATAACAAGGCATCATACACACCAACCATCTTAACCCATAACCACCAGTGCTTACACACCCCTGTGCGTAACTGCTGGTGCCAACCGCTGGAATTAGTGGATAAACACATGTATATCGGCCTTATCATCGATACTAGACTCAGCTGTGATACAAAGTTCATTTGAAAATAACAAATGTAATAAAAATAAATTTAAACAATACCTATTGAGTGATTCGTTGTGGACAGATAAACCATGATTGGTTTGTGAGCCACAGCTTTGTAATTATTTTTTGTAAACTCTGTAACTGTTTTGAACAATAAATATATAAAAATAAATAAAAATATCTCTTTATGTGTTTCACTTTGTTTTAACCAATAATAATAAAAAAAAATCCAATCAACAAAAAAATATACAAAACCTATGAAGGTTATTTCCATTGCCGTAATGAGTAACTATTGTAAGCGTTCTAATAACGCTTTCTACCCAGGACATATTATTTATATTCTAATTGAACAATATGCACCGCAGACCATTAATTGACGGTACATTATTGCATTTCCGTATTTAATTTCTCCCACGCTCGGCCTATCTAGCCTGTCGGCTGCGGGAAGTGTGACAACCAATTCACTTTCATATAAACTTGTCTATTAGCTTACACTATATGTATACATCCTTGTAATGTTTACATACATTAACCAGCCTTTTGGCTCAATCGCTAGTAATTCTGCGGGAAGTTCTACGGACCCCTCGGTCCGTAGAACTTTATTGCACAAGTAGGGTAAAAGACGAACTTTATGTCTTATGGAAGCCAATACCAATTCGATGCCATAATTCTTAAAACAACACATTTAACATATTACCAATAACTGTTCATTGTGTATCTGCGTGTTATTATCGAAATAACAATGGAAATTGTTCTATCTCACTAACTAGTTAAGTAGCCAATGAAAGGGAGAATAAAAATTACAATAAATCAACCAACTATATCCTACATGTCGTATAATAATGTTACTTACTTACAAAAGAGTTTAATCGTTTGTACAAGTGGTATCTTAATACGTAACAATTACATATTATGTAATGCTATCCTACTTATCAGAAATACTATACTGCTGTATCACTTTAAGCAGGTCATGCAAAAGTACACTTTTCGAAATCAATATTCACACCTAACTGTTCTAAGTTACATGTCACTTGAAGGAACAAATTCGAATGATAAAAATAATACTAGTTTTTTCTCAGCTTCACATCCAGTAACGAATAGTTGTTACAGCGACAAGGCCGTCCTTGTGAATATTGACCGATAAAGTACGCGGACGCATCGCAATTATTGTCCGCGGGGTGAACGGCCGGATGCACCTGTGCACTAAGGTACCGCACGCTAGTGTTGTTAGATGATTCCGGTAATCGGTACCGGAATCCCGAAAATAGGTACTATTGTCAGAGACAAGAAACGATTTGGTACCGAAATCAAGTCGTTCTTGAAACTGTACTAACGTAAATTTGATAAGCGAATTCATACTTTAAAGTTTCTTCCACCCTCTTGAAGCGGTATTTAAACCAAGTTGGATACAAGATTAGTTTGGGCTCTTGCATGGATTTTTTTAAACTGACCTTAGCCTTTTTAATCCTTAAAAACGGCTCTACAAACAATAAGCTTTGAAGCCTAAAACTTATTCATGAGTTTCGATTCAAGCTCTAAAATCAGTTAATTAAGCAAGCCTTATAAACGACCTAAATTATTTTATATCTATTGAGGAAATAATAAGTTAGCCATAAATTCAGTTAAGTAACAGCACTAGATGCACCCGGCGACCGGATTAAGAGCGAGGCCGAATGTGCAGCGAAAAACCAAACGAGTTCTGCGAACGCATTGTGGCCGGTGACGAGACTGACGAGCGCAACGCGAACTTATGAGAAAGTAAATTCTTTACCTAAGTTTTGTTTAACACGAGCACTTCGATGGTGAAATCAGCTTTATTTACCATCTAACGTTTGGTGCAATGGGTAGCGGCTATACCTATAGCCATGATCTATAGCGCCGAAAGTCATATTATTCGATTCTCATTCAGAAGGACACACATTCATGGAGACGATCATTTTGGTTTTCATAATGTGAAGATAAACCAATAAATTGCACTTGATTATTTTGGCGCTTAGAACAAATCCGTAGTAGATAGCAAACTTCTGGGATAAGATAAAGAGAAGTGAAGCCACTTTATCGATTTCAACGTAAACCCACAATAAATCTCACTAAATAATACTGAGTTAAGGTTTGAACCGTACAAATCACAATTTCGTTCAAAACTTCCGCCACTTCATTGACAATGTAAATAAAACACACCGTTAAAGATTCAGCTGAGAATTTCTAACGCAGAAGCGTAAGAGGAAAGTTATTATTACAAATTGATTATGTACAAGATTATTATATAAAGCCTCTAATAGAGCAAAGGTTAATTTGCCAGTCGTGGTTCTTGAGACATTATCAATGTCTAATTTAACGTAGATAACGTGTTGTAACGCGGAAAATCTAAAAGTTGTTATTATTGTACAATCCTAATTTGTTAACAGAGTTAGCCGATTTGCAATATTGAGTAAGTATCTAATAAAGGAGATGTTATTAACTACGCTTTAGTGGCTGAGTAGCGAGTACTCGGTCCAAATTGCAGAGGTCTCGATATTGGGATAATATTTTCAGGATTTGTCAAAACATAACGTGAGTACTACACATCTCTACTGTGGCGATGACCTGACTTCAATGAGCCCAGACTTTTGCCTCTGAAGTCAGTTTTTCGAAACACAATCCAGTAGGCCTAGCACGAACCGATAACGAAATTTTGGGAATCGAACAGTAAATGATACTTTTTTTTCTTAAAGACATAGGTAAAAGAAAAAAAAGTATCGTTTACTTTTCGATACCAAAACCTTAGGGTTCGTGCTAGGCCTAGTGTATTTACCATCATATCGTAAGAACAAAACACAGTTTTTTTAATAATCACCTGGTGTTTCTCTGTGTTCTCGTACTTGGTTCATGATTTGCTTCTCTTTGTGTTTCTCGAGCGCCTTTTCAAGTTCACTCTTTTGATTCAGGACGTTTTTCCCTCTGAAAAAGAAATAAACTTAATTAAGCACTTTACCAAAGAAAAATGATGTATACTGGGCTAGAATAGGAGGACAGACGGACAGATAACAATGAATTAAATTATCGTAGTCTTCAGCGCGAAAGCTTTTAAGGTCAGTTGTATTGAGGAAGCCATAATAACATCCAAGTTCCTATTTAGAATAGAACTTATTTATCGTTGTAATTTAAAAGTTGCTTAGTACGAGTATATTTCAAGTGAAATCTCATATCTATGTTCATAGCTATGCTATTCCTGTTCAAAAGATGAAAAGACCAAATCTAACTGTCTCTTTTTTAGTTATCACGCAAATCTAGGTTAAGTTTGTCGTGCATTAGGTAGTGTTGAGAGTAACACTTCACGTGTACTATCGTTAATCTAACGAGGTATTTCATAATTCACCTAAATACTGATATCATTGTCCAAATGAACGTAGCAGAGCTCTATCTTATCAGTCGTAGCCGAAATACACTCGCGCGCTACCATATAAGGGCAATGTCGACATGCTGATAGACACTCTTATCAATGACAACGAGTAATGTACGATTCAATATCAAAGTGGTTATTAGTTAAAGCCACTGTGACGTATCGGAGTTTCAGTCGAAATATAATGATATCCGCAAACTAAAAACAAATAATTCTTTCATAAAACAACGATGTTAGTAGCTGTTGGCTCCCTGATAACAGTCGAGCTTTCTGATAAGTTTCGCGGAAATAATCGAGTATTATGAAAATAAGTAATTTTCCGAAATAACTAAGTAGATATTTTTTTATAAAAAGTACTGTTTAATCATTGCATTAAAGTATCAGAATCAGTAAATCGGAGTTGTCGTTTTACATTTTGAATATCGTGAACTAGGTTTATTCCGACAAAAGGACTGGTAGGTACTTATAATTTTGTTTAAAAATCAAGATCATCACTATTACAATATAATGAATACAAGAAGTTTTAATAAAACTAATCTATCTATCTGTGGAGTATCTTAAGCCAAGTTACACTGTATCTTATCCAATTATAAAACGAACGGAGGAAAATTGCGAATACAAAGAATATGTTTTGAACAACACTCAAGGATAACGACACAACCTTTGGGAACTTTTATTTCCTACAAAACAAAACACTAACACGTCGGAAGAGTTGAATAATACACGCTAACAGTTACTTAGTTGAGTGTTTCCAAATTGTGTCATAGCCCAATCACAAAAAGCTAATTATCGCCTTGCAGTAACAGATTCCCACGATCGATACCTGCATGTGTGAACTATTAACGCCTATGACGTCAGCACTGCTGCATTGTTTTATTGCTTCTGTTGCACATGTGTCGTAATTCGCGTTGTGCACTGCTCCTGTTTAGTACTTATTATGTTATTTCCGCACGTTCGTATCGAGATGCCCACTTCTAAGGAATCTAGTCTCGAAATACACGGACGTAATTAGTTGTATTTGGTTCTGTTCTTGGAATATAGAGATGAAGTCGATTGTGGTTGGCGTTTGGAAAATAGATTTTGTTAAAAAGAGTCACTGATTGGTTTCCCGCTCAATACAGAAACAACTGTCCGACACCGTTAGTCACATTTTGTTTGTATACTGTGAGCTTAAATATATTATATCATTATTTTTATTATTTAATGTATGTTTTGATTGGTTTGATTAGATCTACTTTTACCAGGTCCATTAGAATAAAGATACTCCTATTTGATTTGTTCATTTATTTCCGTGCATGAAACAACTCTCATACTTTGACACTATTTCAAATCGATCAGCTTCCAAATTAGTAAGTAGGTATTTTCTTATCATGTCTAGTTTTAGGAATTATCGATATTCATTAAGGTAATTAAGACATATTTTTTCCTGTCAACGTCCGATTCAGAATGATAATCAGTTTTATTTAATTGGCTTGGCAAGAAACTTTTTGCAATTGGTCACTGTAGTTGTTGTTCTAATATCAAGGTAAACAAATCCTAAAGCAATTAATTCGAAAACGTGCACATAAATGTAAACAAACTTGAAATAACAAGAAAATACAATCATTTGGATAAGATCCTCAGTACAAATAAGTTCTAAGTAAGAGTACCGTACCATTATTCGCGCGATCGTATATTTAACTGAGGCAATATTTACTGCGGCTTGCGGTTAAAAAATGGTTTTACAAACATTACATCTAAATTATACTTCGTCGCTGCATCCTCGGGATTTTATCACAAGGTAGTACATTTCTTAATGTAGTGGGCATCAACACGTTTTAGAGCTGGTATCACTGAAACAGAAAAAAAAAAACAAATTCCCTCCCTACGGTAGGTGCGTCACTCTGACAGGTGACAAGTTCATCATTCGTTTCTAGTGTTCGGGCATCGACACACCCTCTCTCGTTATATTTTTTATATAACGGTTTCTTTAAGTGCTGAAGTGTTTGCAATAGTTGTAGTAGTGTAAATTGATAGATCCTACATGAAATACAACGTTAAGATCGTACTTACCTTTCGTTTTAAACAATAACTAAATACGATCTACAATAAAAATCTACCCACATTTTCTTGCTCAAAATGTTTTAATAAGAGAACTCGTGATTAAAAGTGAATCTTCGTATGACTGTAAACAAAGCTAAGCAATAGCATGACGATGCAATGTTTAAATTTAACAAAACACGTCAATGATGAGACCGTGAAGTGGTCATAATCAATGTTGGCATTAATTTTAGCTGTTTATGATCCTGTTGAGGCCTGTCCAAAATGGACCCACCGTAACGAGATTACGATAAAACGCACACTGAGTGAGTGTTTCCAACAAACGAGACAAACAGAAGAAGAAGATCCTGTTTTTTCCCGTACCAAGTTGGTCGGTGCATTTTCAACAAATAAGCCAAGCAGAATAAAGGTTCCTGTTTATTTCTGTCCAAGAGGACGTCCCGTAACGAGAGCACGGCCAGGCCCACAACGCGAGTGTGGTTTCGAAAGCATTTTAAGGTGAAAATCAAATCGAAGACCAAACTGTAAGTTATTTTGTGCTATCCTTGCATAACAAAAACCTTTCTTTTTATGTACACTAGTACCTAAAAACTTCAAGAACTAGATTGTAATTTCAATTGAAAACTGCAGACTAAGAATAAGTCTTAGTAATGGAAGTACCTGACATTGAAATAATGTTTCATTTTGCTACTACACAGACACATCTGAGTAGCCACGCCACAGCTTTTGTAGCTATACAGCTATGGCTAACATCATAACTTACTCTAGTTGCTATAAAATTTATATTTAAATACATTTGATACCACTTCGTGGTTACCGTTTACAATATTCATAATATGATGAAGGCTAACACCCGTGTTACCACGGGATAACCACTCACGTAGGCTTGCTGCCCACGAAGTTCACAACATATGAGAAAATGACAATCCAATGCGGATTTAGCAGAATGAAGTATTCAATTAGCTATGTAATTAGAGGCCGACGCCGAAAACCATCCCGGTGAGTACCGGTGCCTAAATAAAAAACAATTTTATTTATTCACTTCTTAAAAAACCTGGGGGTTGGCCGAGAGTCATCACGAAGGTGTTGTAAAAACCTGGGGGTTGGCCGAGAGTCATCACGAAGGTATAATAAAAACCTGGGGGTTGGCCGCGAGTCATCACGAAGGCATATAAATACAGAAAAATGATCTCAAATTTGAGACTTAATAGCTTGATCTGTACATAAGGAACAAACCTGGGAGTTGGCCGTGAGTCAACATGACGGTAACGATATCGCAATATCTGAATTAAGGGCCTATATTCAATCCGTGAATGGCCCATGAAATGAAATAAAATAAAATGAAATAAAATGAAATAAAATGAAATAAAATGAAATAAAATGAAATAAAATGAAATAAAATGAAATAAAATGAAATAAAATGAAATAAAATGAAATAAAATGAAATAAAATGAAATAAAATGTAATACAATGAAATAAAATGGAATACAATGAAATAAAATGAAATAAAACATAAAATGAAATGAAAAGTATTTTCATAGTGATTATGAAAAGTCAGGTATGTATTAAACAACCTAGCCTTACCAGTATTTTTCTGTATCTTACCTTGCTGATGGTTTGATAACCTTTCTGGTGCCAGAGAACCCATGTAAGTTTTCCAAAATTTCCTTTATTATTCAAGAAATAATTATCTATGACTAGCAGCCGCCCGCGACTTCGTCCGCGTGGCCTTAGCTGTATGTGAGAAAAGATTTTCCCGCTTTTCTGTTGAAATTTTGCTGAATTTTCTTTGCTATAAACCTCACGGAGCGCGGGACCTTTCTAACGTATGCAAAACCGTGGAAATCGGTCTGTGCGTTATAGCGTCAGGAAGGAAAACCCGACTTATTTTTATATAGTAGTTTATTTTAATATAATAAATAAGCAAAAGCATTTGAAAGAACATGAATTGAAGAGACACTTAAATTCTTTATTATTAATAGTTTATTCTTATGAAGCGATAAACCTAATCCACCTAATAATTAACACAGTAAGTATTTAATACAGCCACGCGTTTAACAATAACAAGTTGAATAACAACACTTAATAATGGTGTAAGTACATAAACACAGCCGTCTTTTAAATGTATATGCATACATGTATCTACTTGATTTACTTGTTGTTGAGTGGTGTGCTACGCACGCGGATTTCTTTTATATGCAAAATGCTACACTTTTGCCGTTTAGCAAACATTAGTGACTACTCATAATTCAGCAAGCGTTAAATTTGTCATTTAACGATTGAGTAGATGATTTTTAAAGGTATAACTGCTGTTTTAGCCGTTCAATAGGCACAACTTGTAATGTAGACTTGATTTAGTACCGCGATTCCGTGGTTATTTTTTGAAATAACAAAATCAATCAATAGGTATAGTTGATAACCATATCCAAGCCATGACTGGTTTTGACTTGGGATTAAAAGTTATAAATTGAACTAAAGCCATCTATCTCACATTGATCGCATTTCTGAATACAGGAGATGTATTGGAAAAAGATGTTTATCTTGTCTCGATTTCAGTAAGACTAGTACTTAGTCATTTGCAGATACTCTGACAGCATATACCTACCTGAAGACAAAAATGTTTGGTAATGATTTGCAGATTACCAATTTATAGGAAGTAGTTTTAGCTTTTATTGTTCACATCTGGCAAGGTTTGTTGATTAAGAAATTAATTGCAATCAGATGCTAAATTACAATTTAATAGTTTTAGTATTTGATATTATGTAGGTAGGTGACCTAACATTAAGGATTTGTTGCATACGCACTCACGAGTAGAAGACATCGTGGTCTTTCATTTTAAAATGACCGAAATAGGTTATAAGTTAAGTTTTTCGTGAGACTAGGACTGAAATCGCAATAATAATGGAATGAAAAATAACACCTTCGCATAAGCAACAGCTCTCTTATTAGTTTACACTTTAGTAGTGTACCAAGCCAAACAAGATTTGACATTTAATAAGAAATTCACAGTAAGAAGATTTAAGGAGAGAAGTCAGTAGAATATCTTGATGCAATTCTAACCTTAACTGTACCAACAGGGAACTGTAGGTACCTACCTACTTACAGTGTTACGGATATTATTCGCATAGCGATAGTTAAAAATAAACGATTTCCACTCACGAAAACATTGTCATAAAGAATAGTAAGAAGTCTCATCCTTACAAAACGCCCCAGCTTTTACCAGAGTGGCATGAATTACCTGAGTAATAATACCTCAGTTAGGTTATTAGATTAAAAACATAGGCCAGCTGCATTGACTAGGTCATGTGTAGTTTCTATCTTGGAAGGACATTTCAATCAATGAGAGTCATAGAAACTCTTAAGAAAAATAATAAAAACTAAAGCTTATTATGCCTAGGTTATTATTCTTTCGGATTCTAAAGTCTGCTTACTCTGCGCAGTAGACAACATACTTACATTAAGAAATATTATTAGCAAAAACTAGGAGAGTAAGTTACTAACTAACTTACTTTAGTACCTACTGCCTTTGGGTTCTATTTGGGAATAGGTTTTCCAAACAATAGCTTTAGCTGAATTAAGTTAGGTGACTAATTATGTGTCACCCACCCAACGAGCACATACAATGCTGGGCATTTAAATTGTTGTAATAAACCACTGCCCAGTGTACTTGTATATAATTACGTACCACCTTACTTTACATTTATTACGAAAATATTAACGGAAAAGTTGCAGCTCAAGCTGCTAACCTGTTTCAATAGACGTCGTTCTTTGATCCCGAATTTACTATGGATTAAATATTCGAGTAAATTAGGTTTTGTTATTGGGTGGTATATGTATACCTGTTCTTGTGTGTGGTAACAGCAGAGTTCATACAGTTACCATTAAGTTTTTATTTATAACATGAAGTTATCTTAATATATATTCATCTTGGAACATAATACTGAAGCTGCAATGATCTTTTGACTTTTGGTCATTGGTCCTTAATTTTATTGCGTTTTTATAGTACAGGTTAAATTATAATCAACGTTACCTATCTCACATCAAAAATTGTATTCAATCATATATCATATTATTGAATATAATTCAATTTAGTAAATCCTTGATATCATATTCAATTTAGTAAATCCTTGATATTGATTTCCCTAGAACTCTAAACATCTACCTTGTGATAAAATCCCGAGGATGCAGCGACGAAGTATAATTAATGATTAAACGAACTTACCTTAAGTGAAGTTCTATCATAATTATATGAGTCGCTGCATCCGAAGGGATTTTAGCTCCCACCCTACCCATAGTTACCATCATACCTTCTGGTAACTGACCCGAGTAACTTTAGGGAAATCTGTCTCTAAAAGAATGATGAACTTGTCACCTGTCAGAGTGACGCACCTACCGTAGGGAGGGAATTTGTTTTTTTTTTTCTGTTTCAGTGATACCAGCTCTAAAACGTGTTGATGCCCACTACATTAAGAAATGTACTACCTTGTGATAAAATCCCTTCGGATGCAGCGACTCATATAATTATGATAGAACTTCACTTAAGGTAAGTTCGTTTAATCATTAATTTTAAATTACAGTGCGTTAAGTTATATAAATTAATAGTGGCAACCATTATTTATAATGTCCTTTATTTATAGTCTCCAAGTTCTATAAGACTATTATGGAACTTGGAGACTTAGCAGGGCGCTTAGATAGTCGTAGACAGTCGTAGTAACATAACATTAAGCGAACAAAATCATACACGGTACATTCAATATCGCTAGCCCAAATACGATTACCTAATTGGCAGGAAGAGGTTGACGCTCGCTATTGCCATGCTTGATTGTACAGAAATTAAATTAATTACTTATGTTGGCAATTCGACTGTCAGCGCACCTTTGTTGGAAGAATCGTGCGTGAACAGCCAGGGCGACGTCAGCGCCACAGCGGAGGTTTGCAATACTAGCAAGCTGCAAGCCTCTTTAGTTAGTCCAAGGAAGAGCGCGACAGAAAAAAAAAAGGATGTCGTCAAAAAAAAACATCGGATTAATCAATTTGGCTTTTGTTTTGAAGAATTGTTAATTTGTTACATTTTAAATTAATGTTGAGAGGGGTTTTCCAACCAGTTTCCACTATATGCATTTTGAGGATCTGTTAGAGGAAAATATATTTGAGTGGTTTTAAAGTACCTTGACTTGTTATTTCAGGATAGCGCTAACATCAGAAAGTGGGTAAACGAACTTCTGCAAATATGGCCAAAAGACGTGAGGAGAGGAATGCTAACGCCCAAATAGGAAACGCGCTTGTTCGGCATCGAATTCAAGCAGTGGTACTGCAACCGTGGGAGAATACTGTCACCTCCATTCAGGTAAAGGGTATCAAGGCAAGCTGACACCGTAACTGTGAGTACAAATAATGTTTCACCTTGAATACCTACCATAATTCCTGATTTTGATCCTGTAAGGGATGACGTTAACGCTTGGCTGTAAAATAGTCATTCCTATTTTAGAATGTTTGCTTGGTCCGATGAAATCATTCAGTAAGTACCTACAAGGCGTTCAATAAATTGAAGGGTTCTGCTTAAACATGATATGGTTCCCTTTTGCATACTGAATAAGTACCAATGCCTTTTTCGAATTGGGATGATTGAAGTAGATAGAAAGATATTCTTTATTGTACAAATACAATACAGTTGGATCCAATTACAGAGACCAATGTACAATATAATATAATGTAATAATGTGATGTTTAATGTATGTATGCGTAATGTAATGTTGAAGACCACTATTCAAAAAACATATTTATGTAAAGTATGTATAATATAGTAGGAAATTATCTTCTACATAGCTTTCAAATTCACTGTTTTATGTACGAACTTCTGTAGGTAATAATGGATCGGAATTCTGTTGAGAATCAATTCATAAATGAATTCTACTTTGAACGGAAAGTTAACATCAATCAATAATCCTTGCGGTTAACTGAACAAGATATTATTTATTAGTTCGTACACAAGAAGACAGTTACAATAAACAGACAATTGGGAGATTAAAAGTACAGGTGAGCTTATCCCTAAAGAGATTTCTTCCAGCAGACCACATTGACAGGAAAATATTTTTTTATTTATGTTTTTTTTTATTTAAGTTAGATAAACAGCTGTGCAGAAATTAAAGAAAGTTAAATTAAAATATTTACTCATAAAATACATACATACTATAACTAAACTACTTAATAATACATATTCATATACTTAAATATACTACACATAATATACTTATTGACATCTATGGATTAAATGCAGTCTTTAAAAGGTATTTGTTTAGTTTTTTCTTAAAAGGGCTAACAGTGCAGCACTCGCGAAGGGTAACAGGCAGCCTGTTCCACAGTTTGACTGCGTGGACAGTAAAAGAGTCGCCGTACTGCTCGCGCTACAAGTAGGGACAGTTAAAATGACATTTATAAGTAGAGCGATGAGTTCGGCCGGAAGAGGAAAGATAAGTGAAATGTCCACGAAGATAGCTAGGGTAAGAAGGGTTAAAAATAATATTGAAAAGGAGAACCAAAATGTGGTAATAACGGCGTTAACGTATGGTTTATTATAGTTATAGTTAGTTAATTTCAATAGATGTTGAAAATATAGGCCAAGGTTGAGTAGGTGCATCACTTGAAGCTAGTTATTTCGTCGTGTGTGATAGTTTACTATATTTTTTTTTCATTTACATGGACATTATTTTTTTTAATCAGGAAGTGTTACTTTTTTTTTTGGAGAGACTGAAACTTGGCCTAAAGTGTAATTTCTCTAAAAAGGAATTCCATGTTTGGACTTTAAAGTAAATTCAAATGTAGGGGAGAGGCTTAGTTACGAATCAAAGCTAGAAGCTGTGCAGAATTCTCCAGTTCCGAGAACAGTGTACCAGCTTCGTCGGTTTCTTGGTCTAACAAGTTATTTTAGAAATTGTATTAGACTGTGCAATGCTCTTTGCACCGCTAACGAAGCTGTAAAAAAAAAAAAAAAACTTCCTTTCGAATCACTCTATTTATTGAAAGGAAACCGCATCAAAATCCAAGGGGTTGTGAGCCTTCCGCTCACCCCATTGCCCGGTAAAGCTGTGAAAGTCACACCTTGGACTAACAGCTAGTCAATTCAAAAAAAAAGCATCAAAATCCGTTGCGGAGTTTCAAAGATTTAAGCATTCTGGGGGACATAGGGACGGAGAAAGCGACTTTGTTTTATACTATGTAGTGATGACTCTGCAGTGAACCTCTCTGCTCCGCTCTACTCTGTTTGGGAATGAGCTCTAGCTTATTACAAAACATTTCGATCCAGAATGTATTCGTTTGTGGTGTAATATCCTAAATAATGTTGTTTTGATAAGGTATTGGAATCTGTGTTATGGTAGCTAAGAAATCGCTTCTGCAATATTTTTAGTACAAAATAGTGTACACCTTGCCTCATATATGACCCTTACTTTTCCTGTAACCTGGAAAGATTTGCGCAATTTTGTGTCTGGTCCCAGTATTTTTAATACATTACTGTGGTTTGAGAAAAGATTAATTTTATTTTCTTACTAAGACCATACAATTGTAAAATATAATTAAAGTAAAGTAAAATTATATTGAGAACTATAGTTGCTACTCGTAACTATAGTAGAATCCCAATTTTGTGAAAACGTTGCCTAAGTGAGGCCCGTGCGCGGAGCTTGTACATCGACTTAATGGTTTTTTTTGTTTTTCTGAAGAACAAATTGAATATGGCTTGTGTATCCGCCGCCTGATCCCAAGGTACACTATGTCGTATTAAAAATTGTCATTGTGCTGTGTATTTGTCTGAAAAGACTAGGTGGGCGGTGTCATCGGTTGTCAATAACCTCATTTTCTTAATAGCAAAGCAGTTGAACTAGGCCTTTGAATCCAATGTAGTTCCAAGTAAAACTGTGGAGTCCACAGGCTCCATTTTATCACCTTTTTTTTTTAAGAAAAAAAAGAACATGTCCGTAATCTTTACAATAGGCAATTTAAAGTTGACACATTTTGTCTTTTTGGCATTGGGCTGCAAATTGTTGAGTGTGAACCAATGTAAAACTTAAAAATAGGCGCTTGTTTTCGATTTTCGTCGACAGAGAGTTCTTTTTTATTTATTTTTTATTTGGCTATGTTGAAGGCTAGGGATGTGGCATTATCTGCATACAAAACAATATCTTCAAATACCTTCAACATGACAAAGCAGGGTTATTAATGTAAACAAGGAATAAAATCATCGTCATTTAGTTAGTTCCATTCATTTGAACAAGAATGACTTGCTGTGTGTCAGTTTCCTCCAAGCAAGGCGGTTGTACTTGTTAGGAAAAATAAAAAAAAGTCTTCAAAGTAATTAAAGGCAGGAGTAGCCGATGGTAATAGAGCTATTTCCGACATATAGGTACGATTTATTAGGGGGAAAAGTGTCTTTACCCGACGGTGGCTTTACAAAAAAAAAAAAAAGTGCATTTGGCAGATAATGAAATGCATGATGGACTTGGATCATTTTTCTGAAATCAAATCCGCAGAGCGTATCGTGTCTCTATATTGGTTTTCACGCATGCGACACATGATAAAGAAATAAATACAGTTTTTAGTATCAATCACCTAAATTTTAACAATAAAGCTGGTGTTAAAGAAAATATGAAGCCTTGGTTAAGGATTGACGAATGGGAATTCGATCAAATCGTTAGTTCCCTGTTTGTACATTCTCCCGTGTTGGCAAAGTAAACATGATTATCAAAGTAGGTAAATTGTCCAGACCGTCACCTCTTTGGAAACTGTTAAGCATATTATTTGTGAGATATTTCTATTATGTAGCATAAACATTTAAAATAATGGTAATTTAAGCACATTAACTAACTTTATTTATTGGATTTTTGGAACTAGCTAGATGATTTTCGAGTTAAGATAAAATACGTAAATTCGTTGTTTATGTCGTGTGTTGCACATTCATTGCAAATCTGGAGTGATGTAAAAAAAAAAAATAGATTGATCAGCTTTTTAACTATCTCGGTACGCTTAAGTGTGGCGACCTGCCCTTTGAGTGCGAGTGGTTATAAGCTACTATGATCAACTTGTTCCCTTAAGTGTGGCGTAATGCCCTTTAAGTGCGAATGCTAGTAAGCTATTATAACGAACTTGGTCTCTTAAGTGTGGCAAAGTCCCTTTAAGTGGAGTGGTTATAATAGGCTACTATAAATAACTTGTTCCCTTAAGTGTGGCGTAATGCCCTTTAAGTGCGAATGCTTATAAGCTATTATAACGAACTTGGTCTCTTAAGTGTGGCAAAGTCCCTTTAATTGGAGTCGTTATAATAAGCTACTAAAACGAACTTGTTCCCTTAAGTGTGGTGTACCGCCCTTTAAGTGCCAATACTTATAAGCTATTATAACGAACTTGGTCTCTTAAGTGTGGCAAAGTCCCTTTAATTGGAGTCGTTATAATAAGCTACTATAACGAACTTGATCTCTTAAGTGTGGCAAATGTGTTTCAGTATTTCATCTTAACTCGCGGGGCGCCTGGGGCAGGCGCCAGGCAGAATGGCCGTGTTGGCAATTCGACTGTCAGCGCACCTTTGTTGGAAGAATCGTGCGTGAACAGCCAGGGCGACGTCAGCGCCACAGCGGAGGTTTGCAATACTAGCAAGCTGCAAGCCTCTTTAGTTAGTCCAAGGAAGAGCGCGACAGAAAAAAAAAAGGATGTCGTCAAAAAAAAACATCGGATTAATCAATTTGGCTTTTGTTTTGAAGAATTGTTAATTTGTTACATTTTAAATTAATGTTGAGAGGGGTTTTCCAACCAGTTTCCACTATATGCATTTTGAGGATCTGTTAGAGGAAAATATATTTGAGTGGTTTTAAAGTACCTTGACTTGTTATTTCAGGATAGCGCTAACACTTATCTCAGCTCTTTACCTGCCTCCATTGCCTGCACCAATAAAGACTCTACTTTAGGCGAAATATTACGCTCCGTTTATTACATGCGACACGTAATGTCGCGATTTCCATTTTCGACCAACACAGACCGAAATAGATGAGGAGTCTGGTACTTTTGTTTTTTTTTGTCGACATTGGCAAGTAAGTGACATGACACTTCAATTGCTAAACCAATGCTGCAGCACAGTCTGAACTTTTACAAATGTCAATTTGACTCATATTTATTTAATACAGTAAGCTCCTTCATTTCAAACAACTAATATAGGTAATCAGTTCTTACAGCAGGACTTTACTATAGGAGAAGAATAGAATTTTGCCTATCTACACAAAATTAAATGACATAGTAAATCAAATCGCAGCTTTGTTGTTAAGTACCAAATTGAATTATTCTAAAGCGTCTTGATAAAGTGCGTCGCTCCAAAATAATTAATCCCGTTTAGAAAATTAATTTTGCCACTCGGTGTCGTCGCATAGCGACCGACTTACACTGGGAACGCTATGTTGGTAGTAATTGCTGATTATAAATATATATATTTTTTAAATGGAATCTTTAATCCTTTATTTCTAACATTTTATGAAACAAATGGTTCTTACTGCACATAATGAAAAAACTGGTTACAAAAAGCTACAAAAGGTAGGTCCTTTAACAAATGAAAATAAATGCTGTATTATTAATTGCTAGATTAACAAAACGCACATGGGTGGTTTTACCACATTGTTCCAATGATTGGAGAAAGTCTTGATACGTACTTTTAATAAACACCGCAATAAACGGCTATCATTAAAATCCATCTGTCTCCTCGCCTTACAAGTATGAACGTTTCAAAAACATTTTCAAATACTAATTTTCGGAATTCATTATTTTCAAGATCAGTACCTTACAACGTTCCCAGTGTGCGACTCGCGCGCGTACTGTAAATAGGATCGCAATCAGAAAGTTCACTGGAGCATTCAGGATTGGTACTGGTCCTGGTGGGAACCTAAATCAACTTGACGTACTGTTAATCGTTGTGCAAACACGTTTTGGAAGCAGTGAGAAGAAACCAGATGAACATAGAATTGTGTGCTCAAAACCAGAATTCGTGTTTATTTATTCGTGAAGTTACTTGTACAGAAAGAAGACTGTGGTCATGTTTTAGCAGACTTTGTCAGTTCGTTTAAATTACACCAAAACAATCAATGTCGTTTCCTAACTGCTCTGCTATGATACTGGTGAGGCGACATAGGCAGTAGGCGGCTGCCTTTTGTAGACGTTTTATTAATTAATCAGTAACTTAATACGAAATACTCGTAAACTAATGCAAACCCCACAAAAGGGATTGATAATGTCTTGGGTAGTGGCTTTTTGGCTTATTAATGCTTAATAACAACTCTTGGAAACTGGTTTCACTTCAATCCCGTCCGACTAAAAATAACTCTGCTGCAAACATTTAAGTTTCTTAAAAGTCTTAAATATTTTAAGTAGACTTCATCTCTTTAAAGTAGATTTTTTAAGTAGATTTTTAATTTTCTTTTCACAATAATATATTTTTACCTAGAAAAGAACATGGTTACGATAACGACTTATACCTACAATATTATTATAATCACCTTCTATTAGTATTACTTCTTCATTGACAAAGGATGGAATCAAGTGATGTCATCGTTAAGAATCGGCATTTTTTACAATTCGCAAAAGTTCTTCGGAACGTTCACCGCAAAAAACTTGATGAGGGTCAACGTCGATCACATTCCTACGCTTTAGGACCCGTGTAACACTTGGAGCACGCAACGCGGACTTCACAATTCGCGTACTAATGACCTCTTCCAAATGTTAGCTACCCCCAGTTTCTGGAAGGCTGTTCGGCGCAATAGTTATTAATTCCGAGATCAAACGCATTTCAAGTAATGCTTATTAACAAATCAGACGAGGTTTGTGAATGTGATTATCCTTTGAAATTAGGGGACTTACTGATACGAGGAGGTATATCTTACATTTAGGCTGTAACTGTTATTAGCATAGCACTGCGATTAGTCCATCTTGTGGCGGCACATTTACATAAAAATAGTGTTGGATGTGGTCAATAGTATCAAAAACTTTTTTTTGGCATCGCTGTTATAACGTATGTTGTATGTTTATTAAATTTGAAATGACGCCCCTGGAGAGTTAATTTGGACAAATGAGGAACATAACATTGAAAGCGGTTCCATATCCGTATCTTCTTCCCATAGTTTTTCCCGTGGAAGACTATGGAGAACTACGATTAGTTACGAATACTAAAAAGTAAGCCCCTATCGATTGATAGTACTTTAATACTGTATAAATGCTTGTGAAATATTTTCGGCTGTTTACAAATATGCGGCAAGCGTTGCAGGAAAGGCCGTTAGTCAGCGCAATTTAATCCTGGCTAATTACTACCAGATTCACGCCGCGCCGCCTACAGCACTAATGAAATGTTACACCGTTTGCAAAGTAATAGCGGTGGAAATAAGCTCGTAGGCTGAGCTATTAACAGGGCAACCTGGCGCGACTTCGTAACCCATTTCACGATTTTAGTCGGAAAAATCTAGTAAGAGCATTGATCGTTGATATAAAAGTAAATTTGTAACTTTTTGCTCATTCCGAGAACTATTCCCTTCGTAAAACATGTCGAAAAAAATGATTTCGAAGAACCATGTTGAAAAATATTAATTCCGAGAGCCATGCGAAAAAAACTCATAGTTGATGTAAAATAGTATCCAGTCCATTAAGCACCGACGTTAAAATAAGTATATAGGTTTACCATTTAAGGAAAATACACTAGAATTATGGTAATAATGGCAATTATGGGTTGTTTTTTGGCTTTATTTCGAGGTGGGACTTATTATAACCGCAAAACATGATGAACTATACACCAAGCTTAACATTTGGGCACGGAGTTGGTAGAATCAATATTATCAAACAGTTTTAAAATTTGCAACTTAAAACAGATTTCTCTCTGGATTACATTTAAATAAAATATGTAGAATGCCTCTGAAGTGTGCAGCAAAGTAACAAAAATGGCACAAACAGGAAAATAGGTCTCGCTCTGGTTTATTTATCGATGTCGAAAATCGGAACTCGCTCGTCGGATTCGGGGTCGCAATATACTTATCCCTTGCAATAGAGTGCGGCTACTTATACAAAATTACAAAACAAAACCGACTTCGATCCCTCAACGTCTTTAGTGAGATCGCAGCAGTGTCTAAAAAATTTAAAGATTTCCCTCGATTACTCCAGGATCCTTCATCAGATGCTGGCCGGACGACATCTGGGAAGTATAGGTACCCTTTCCAACAAACGACGCACAACACAACCCTTTTAAATAGCCCGATTTGGAAAATCTATTAAGGGAAAAAAAAATCCTTTTTTTTATAATTGTGTTATAATCCTGTTGTTTTTAATTGTTGCAAACTTTGTATTTGCAGATTGGTACATACAACTTTGATTACTTGATTACTTAAATTTCAAATTGCATTTAATTGGTAAACGTTAATAAGTTCCAATGGCTTACTTAATACCTAATTGTGATCGGCTAATCTGAAGGCTATTGCTATTACAGTTTCTCTAATAATTAGGTATCATACTTTATAATTTAATGTAAGAACATAATTTCACGCTTGTTTAATCTTCAACTCGTTTTAAATTATGAGATGTTTCCTTAAATAGGTGGGTTAGTAATACGGCTATGCCATTAAAACATTATACATGCATCATCCACTTATCTCAGCGACAGGATATGGATATTTGGATTTTTATCGCTACCAGTTGCTCCTTACCGCGATGGGCCATTGACACTGTAATTTTTCTGATTCTGTAATTTTCTAAAAAAACCTCAATTCGGTCATTATTCGAGATGTGGTTACTAGCAATTGTGGGATCAGTTGGCTATGAGCCTCTATCTATTTATGTTTTAATTTTAGTTGTTGATTTTATGTTGGTCATCCAGTAAAATCAATAATTTGAAGAAATATTTATTATGCTTGTTAAAATCGCCTCTGTTTACAACTAGTTGTTTGGTTAAATAAGGTAATTGTGACAAGGTGTAGTACAAACGTAACGAATTTGACCTTAACCTAGGCACAGTCTGTACTAATGGACTTAGCGATAAGAAGGTACACTCGTAAATCTACTACTTGAAATATTACTCTCAATACCCATGAAGAGAGCAAACACGAATGTTCGTCACCTAAATGCAATCCTCGGTAGTGCATCAGTCCTAACATCCGGTACACTACAGGTAGTCTCTGACACCTAATGAAGGTCTAGCAATGAGCTGGATGTCCGTAAATAACTGTAAACACCGTCGCTGCTCCGCATCACACCTACATTATAGAATAGCGTTCCCGTTAGCGCGCTGGGAATTGCTTCCTTCCGTTCCCGGGCGACTGGCGCGGAAATAACAGCCCCGGAAGGCTCCGGCAATCGCGTCACGGGGAAATGGTCTGATTCAAC
Source organism: Udea ferrugalis (assembly GCA_950022985.1). Lineage (NCBI taxonomy): Eukaryota > Metazoa > Arthropoda > Insecta > Lepidoptera > Crambidae > Udea > Udea ferrugalis. The sequence goes on from OX465521.1 coordinate 7,542,002, forward strand.
AGGTTGACATGCTGTGGAGGTATTCAAGCTAACCACTTCAGATAGGAAAAAACGAGGACCAAGAATATAAGTAAGGTAAAGGTACAGTCGCAATCAAATATATTGTGAAGCACACAAGATGAAGAAGAAAATACTTCTGAGCAGTTTTACAGCCAATAACTACACACATCTCTGCCACGTGTGAATACACGCTAGAGACTATAATAAACTAGAATCTGTTCAGTTATTATGAATGTGAATCCGGTCAGTCACATTGTCTGCTTCGATATATCTGATGGCAACTGTACTAGACTAGACACCAACTACTTACAGATTCCAAAGTAGCAAGGGCTCCTACAGATTACAGCCTACATGCGTACATGCCTTCAACTTATGCAATAGCCTCTTGCTAATTTTCATACATTTGCAGCCGCGTGGGTGTCTCACTCATGCTGCAGCCGGCACATTTTATTTAAGGCATGCACAACAGTCACGCGACAGCCACGCAGCTCGACGCATATTTTAGGGTCGACCCGGCAGGCACAACAGGTTTTGGCATTCTGATTTGGCTAGTGAATTAATATTTGCCGTAATTTAACCATCGTATTGAACATTTGCGGTTTAGTTTAACACGTCAGAAAAAAAAATACCATGTTGTGAAAATAGAGTCGGTTCTCTACGGGTATGGAGCCTTTACTGTTTTTAGCTTTCCTATCAAGTAATTGGATCTATTCAAGTTTTAAATAATATATTTTGTTAATGCATACCTATATGTCAAGGAAGGCCAGGTTTAATTTTTCATTATTTAAATACTGTTATAAATAGGCATGAATACTATAACATTGAAATTAATCAAAAACTGAAAAGATCTACCTAACTCACATAAAACATAGATTTTCGCTAGGTATCTTTAGAATTAAAACCAAAACCAGTTCTTATCGAAGCAAAGTAACTGCAGGGCTGATTGGTTATTAATAAATTAGGTTCCCTAAAGTTTGTTCACCAGTACTGCAGCACTGTTTATTCCGTCGTCCGGGCAAAATAAAGGGATGACTCCGAGCTCCGCATTTGCGGGACAATGAATGAAATCAATACAGCTGGATTCAACAGGTTAGCAGCAACCTAACGCACTGCGGAAATTGCTACAACAGCTACAAGGTCTACTAAGGATTATTTCCATTTCACTCTTACTATTTCGGTAGTACCATGATTCTCATGTCAAGCTCAACATAGCAGTTGCAAAATGAACCCTATGGCATTGATTTCCGGAGATATGTTATGTCTGTATACACTTGACCTGTGGTCTTCTATACAACGTACTAACACAGAATTTACTACACTTTTTATAACAAACATGTAAGATTTTATCTCTGTTTTACAATTTATGCCAATGTTACCATAATTACGTTATGTAGTTCATGAACCAGTATGACATGAAACATGAAGAAACAAACGAAATAAATTACGGAAAGATTACAGTGAAAGATAAAAGAAACCTGTTCAAGACTGAAACTTGATCTTTAAAGCTCAATAAAGCTTATACCCTTATCTTCGCCGTACAACCAGTGACACCGGAGTAAGTAAGTATTCTTGCTACTTAGTGGAACTACTTAAGCCCTGAACAAACACTCACTTGGAAAATTAGTTTGAGTACAAGAATATAAGGTTTCTTTGTACGGTTGAAAATATTTCAAAGAGCACTAAACTAAACCAAATCATTCAGTGGGGGCTAAAAAGAGGTTTTTGAGTGTAATAAAATATGTTTGGTTTTTTACAGGCTCATGACCCTTACCACGCACGACGGTGCATATCGACTTACATACCTGAATAAAATAGAAGAGGTATTGGCGATCCACAGTCTATCTGAATTTTCCCAACCTCCCACTTCCGATTGACCGGTAAAGACAGGAATAGTCTAAAGTGTCCTTCCCAAGATGCTCGTTTCCTTTATGGCTACAAAGACTACTAAAAGTCATAGCTCATTGGACCAGCACGGCAACTGCACGGCTCCGACCCAGCAATTATCTAGCCATTCAAATTTGATCCTAAAGTTGTGTGTGGTACAATAGATTTCGCAATAATAAAATAAGAAAGCCAACGGCGAGCTGACACCGCTACTATACCACTCAACTCGCAGCTCGCGTCCTTACAACTTATGGTTCAAATTAGAACGGCAAGATTTTTTTGGGTCGGAGCAGTGCAGTTGCCGTGCTGGCAAAGTGTGCTATGAGCTTAACACTGCATCTGAATAGGGTAGACGACTATAATGCATTTTGCGTGTTATTTTATGTTTACCAAATAAAATCATTAAAATCAAATGGATTTGTGAAACCACAATCAAGATTTGATTCAGTATGAAGCCACAATAAGCCTTCAAAGTTGGGTGGGCAAGTCCATTTCAAAAGTATACATATTTTGTAAAAAAATAATACCATTTTCAAACAGAGACTATTAGGAAGCAATTTTGTTAAGATACCATTTTCATAAACGCAATATTTAATATAGCTGTCGTACAAACTTCTTACGCGCTCCTTATAACTACGTTGGTGTGACGTCATAACTTAGGACACGTTTGAATGGAGCGTTTTTGGGCAAGTCCAAAAATGTGCAATTCAAATTGTGATATCTCGGGTAGTATTGATACTATAGCAGTATGTAATTCTTTTAGGATTGCGTTCATAAATGTAACGTCTTTCGATAGTAAACAAAAAAAAAATACAGTCGTCTAGCCTATTCTCGCCGCGAGATCAGGCAGGAGGCGACAGATGTTCGATAATTACAGCCAGTTCACAGGACTCGGCAGGATGTCATGCACCTGCGCGGGCGCAGAATCCGAAACATAGCCGTAGCAAAAACTACAGTCTATTTTAGCATGTGTCTCCAGTGTGTGGGACATAAGCTAACTCTTTTACTTTGTCACTGTCAGCAGAAATTCAAAATCTAAATACGAATGTTCGTGCTTGTGGAACATAGGTTACGAATGTTTTGAAACTCGAATGGTCAATCATAACTTGATATAAACATAGATTACTAAATCAAATGGAAATTTCCATTAGCAAATACCTAAATAAAAAAAAACAAACACAAAAAAAATATGAAAAGCTTCATAAACTTTTTTAATTAATAAGTATGAGTCAATTGAATTAAATATTCTGTAACACAATATTTACTTATTCGATCATACTAATAATAATATTAGCGACGAGAACTACTTGGTTACAAAATTAGAGATACTTTATGCACACCATACACCGTAATTTACGAGTAAATAATACATAATGAATGTAATGCCGATACTCTAATGACTAACTTTAAGTCGCGGTGACTTTGATCAGTGGAACCAATTGCGGCTCCCAGGAATGTCGACAAAAAATGCACCCTTCCCTTGATTCTCAGGGCATAAAGGAATTCCGGCGCCAATAAGGCCCAGACTCCACCAGAGCTGAGCGGAGATGTGCGGCGTCGAGCTGTGTTTTCAACAACCAATAGAATCACATCGCCACATCTCCATGGGTGAATTACTCAATTCCATTGGTTGTTGAAAACACAGCTCGACGCCGCACATCTCCGCTCAGCTCTGGTGGAGTCTGGGCCTTACAGTCATTGTTCAAATAGTATTAGACGCGGGTCTACGCGTTCGTCTCCTTGTTGTCAGTTGTATCTGTTAGTTCTGGTAAAAAATATTGTAGAGCTTCAATTCCACTCCAAAAGCAAAATCAATTGTTGTAGGCCTATTTTTGTCACAAAATCCAATCAGTCTTTGAAGGGCTTACGAGTATCTATGACACAAATAAAAGAACAGCCTTTCTTAACCTTTTAAAGAAGCAAACTTTTTTGTTTGTCTTTATTTTAATACCTAAGTATTTTTTTAAAAAGCAGTAATAATATGCCCATTTATGAAAATGCCAGAAATGAAAAAAAACTCTTTAAAATACATTTTGCAAAATTAGCAACTATATTAGGGAGGCATTTAGTTCCTATTTTTACTTGATATAATGTGAAAATTGGGCAACCTTAATGTTTACGTAAACTGGCAGAAAATACACTGCTCAAAAGTGTCTAGGGATATCTCAAGCATTTTCATACAAAGTATAGCTATTTGGGAGGCTGTAAAAATTAAAATATTGATACCAACGTATCGTACCAACGTAGGGATGCAAGGGATTATCGAATGGGATGCAAGGGATTATCGAATAACAACTCAAGACAATCCAAGCCAACCTCACCTGCACGTGGTGCATCCTGCTAGCTAACGAACGAGGCTCTGGCGACACACCCACCAACACGCACTGGACCAGCGTGGTGGGTTATGGTCCAAACCTCCCAAAAAATGACAGTACAACCATTACAATGGCCCCAAGTGCCCGGCGGTACCAGTAGCTGTGCAGACAAGGATGGTGGTCAGCCCCGCTCTGGTGCTAGGGGTGCAAAAAATCTCCGGGTGAGATCGATCAACCATCAGACGACATCAGCAAATGAAAAAACGGACTCCGAGAATCTTAACATCTTGACATACAATGTGAAAACCCTTCTTTCAGACGACCGCATCACGGAGCTGGAAGGTGCTTTGAAGGATATAAATTGGGATATTGTTGGAATGTCTGAGATTAGAAGAAATGGCGAGCACACTGAAGAAAGGGATGGAAATGTCTTTTATCATTTTGGCGAGACTAATGGGCTCCATGGAGTGGGCTTCCTAGTTGCAAAAAGGTGGAAGAGCAATGTCATTGGATTCCAGGGCTATTCGGAAAGAGTAGCAGCTCTCAACTTTCGACTTACACCTAAAAAGACACTGACCATTATTCAAGCATATGCACCCACATCTAGCCATGATGATGAATGCGTAGAGGACTTCTATAACACCCTAAGTAAGGCTTGTGACGAACACCGAGCGACGTGGATCTTGGTGATTGGCGATTTTAACGCTAAAATAGGTCCAAGGCGTACGAACGATAACCATGAAGTACTAGGTCCCCACGGCCTAGGGGACCGTAACAGAAGAGGAACTCGCCTGCTATCCTTTGCATTTGGCCAGAAACTTACAGTCGCTAATAGCTTATTTTATAAAAAATCTCAACGTCGCTGGACCTGGTATTCTCCGGGAAACAGATACAGAAACGAAATAGATTTTATCCTCTCTTCCGATCGCAACATAGTAAAAGACGTAAATATTATTAACAAATTTAAATTCAGTTCTGACCATAGACCTGTAAGAGCTAGAATCAGATTCAATTTCAAGCTTCAGAGAGCACAACTTTACAAAAAACAAATAAAACATCTAACTCACGAGTGCCTCTCAAACCAATATGAAAGCTTCAATCTGCATCTCTCAAACCAGTTTGCAGGCTTAAACATAGACGATCCTCTCGATGCAAATGCTCACTATAACACCATTTTAACAGTAATAAAAAATGCCAGTAATAGGATCAAACAAACAAAGAAAAAGACCAGCAGACTTACTAAATTCACACAAGACCTAATACAAAAAAGACTGGAGACTCAACCTGGATCAATAGAATATAGAATTTTAGATAAAAGCGTTAAAAGAAATATCAGAAAAGATGTTAGAGACAACAATACAAAACTGGTTAAAATAGCATTAGAAAACAACAATTCACTGAGAACAGCAAAACAGGGACACGTAAAGACAAAATCCTGGATAACAAGTTTAAGAGACAAAAGTGGTAAAAAGCAGAATAGCCGCGACCAAATAACTAACATTTGTACAGAATTTTACAAGTCATTGTACACGGACAATTCAGAGAGCCCCCGTATTACTTCAGAATACAAATACGAGGATCATGTCCCTCTGATCACAGAACAAGAAGTTACCCTTGCCATAAACACCATGAAGTATTATAAAAGCCCTGGGGAAGATGGCGTCACGACGGAGATTTTAAAGATCGGTAAACCTAGCTTAGGACCACATTTAACCAAATTATTTAATATTATCCTAAGAACTGGGAAGATACCACAGAACCTTTGTCATTCAAATATAATACTTCTTTTCAAGAAGGGCGACAGAACAGATATCAACAACTACAGACCAATTAGCCTAATCTCTCATATTTACAAAATATTCGTCAAAATTATCCAAACTCGTATAGCAGACACACTCGACCAACATCAACCCCCGGAGCAGGCTGGGTTCAGACGTAGCTATTCCACAACCGACCACTTGCACACCATAAACCAAATAATAGAGAAATTTAATGAATATAAAAAACCCCTATTTTTGGGCTTCGTGGATTATGCCAAGGCGTTTGATAGTTTAAAGCATTCTTCTATTTTCACGGCTCTCAGCCACCAAGATATAGATCCTATTTACATAAAATTATTACAAATTGTTTACCAGCAAAGTACTGCAGATGTGAAATTACACAGCTCTGGCCCACCTTTCAAAATACTCAATGGGGTAAAGCAAGGCGATCCACTCTCCCCAAAACTATTTACAAGCACCCTTCAGGAAGTTTTTAAGCGCCTTGCAAACTCCTGGTCCACTAAAGGCATCGATGTCGGAGGAGTAAACTTAACGAATCTCCGATTTGCTGATGACATCGTGCTCTTCGCAGAAACAGCCGACGAACTGGAAAAAATGCTCGCAGAACTGAGCACGGCAAGCCTGGAAGTTGGACTTAAAATGAACATGACCAAAACAAAAGTAATGACCAATAGCGTGGAAAGTAGGGTAGCGGTTGATGGGCGGGAAATACAATATGTCGATGAGTACATCTACTTGGGCCAGACAGTGTCCTTCGAAAACAGGCAAGAGAAAGAAATCGATCGCCGCATCGATAACGCCTGGAAGAGCTTCTGGTCCATGAAGGCGTACATGAAGGGTCACCTCCCTCTCTCACTTAAACGTAAGCTCATCGATGTTTGTATCCTGCCCATCCTAACCTATGGCGCACAAACATGGTCACTAACGAAGAGTCAGAAGTCCAGACTCCAGGTGTGCCAAAGAGCAATGGAGCGAAGCATTCTCGGCATAAAGCTAGCTGATAGGATTAGTAACCGAACCATTCGCTCTAAAACAGGGATAACAGACGTGGGCGAGAAAGCAGCAAGACTGAAGTGGAAGTGGGCAGGCCACGTTAGTCGGATGGAACCCTGCAAATGGCCTCAAATCGTCACCCTCTGGCAGCCCACAGACGGATTTCGGAGCAGGGGAAGGCCCAGAAAAAGGTGGAGCGACGATTTGCGGCACCATAGCGAGGACTGGCTTGGCCTAGCACAGGATAGAGACCTATGGAGGAAATTGGGAGAGACCTTTGCTCAGCAGTGGGACAAAACAGGTTGAAAAAAAAAAAAAAAAAAAATACCAACGTAGAAATATTTAGAACACAGAAACTGCTATATCTGCCCTTTCAGATTGTATAAAGAAATTCATTGTAGTAGCATTATTGTACAATCGTAAGGACGTTAAAAAAAACAGATTTTTCTTTTAAAAGGTGTCAAAATTTTTGCAAAATCAAACGTTTTTTTTGTAATATTCTTAACCTTTATCTTATGCCTCCGTCCTCGCGTTATTCTAAGATTTATCCTCATTTATTTATTCTCAGCTTGTAAACAAGCTTAACTTTATGAAATATTTGAAAAATGATATCCCTATGATATCCCTACACAGTTTTGATGTGTGTAGTTTGAGATCCGTGCTCTACAAGGTTTTTGTATCTCTTGTTGAATTCAATGTAAATACTCGAAATGCCTTGTCGATAAAATTACCATGAGATTATGGTAATTATAACTTTAAATATAGTAATAATTCAAGTGTAATTCAATTTCATTGCAAAAGCCTATCTCATAGCAATGAATGATCTTCAAGATCCATTATAGCCTTACGAGGAGAAGCCAGCATTCAACAGGAGCTGCATATTACTGAATGATTAACAATGCATTTCATACTATCTCAAAGGGCAAGACGGGAATCTGTAAAATGGGATTCCCAATAGAGCGTTGAATACCTTTCTTAAAACTCATCGCTGAAGGCTTTGTAAGGAGAACAATATGCCTTTCGACGGAGACTCTTGTTCACAACAAAGGGCGAGTATAGTGGCGACAGGTGCTTCAGTTATTTTATAAAATTGCTGTAATATGATCGGATACAATGTTACAGATTGATTTGGTAATACAAATAAGATGTTCACTGACAGTTTACTTATTTTAAAAATCGTCAAGTATGACAAGAGCGTGTTACGTACAGTAGGAAATAAGCCAAGATCATAAACATAATCGGTTGGCTTTATTTTTTCCACAACTATTGTGGCGCCTTAAAGTAAGTGGGCCTTTGGAAACGTGTAATACCAGGCCCATCACTCGCGCGTTGCCTACACTATTGTACGTTTCAAACTCCTCTTGAAGAACTCCTAGCTATAGCTGACCGGCAAAAACTCGGCACTTTATACAAGTATAGAGTTTCTAACTGCTTTTGCTTGATTTGTCTCGCAGTACCTACCATGCGTTTTTTTTTAACCCGTAATATCCCACTGCTGAGCAAAGGTCGCTCCCAATTACATCCATGCGTCTCGTTCTTGGGCCAGAGCCTGCCAATGCACCTCATGATGTCTCATTATGAGTATTACCACAGGTGTATAGAAGACAAAAGTGTACTCACATCCTCTGATTGAAGAGCAGTTCTCTATGCAAGTCCATGCGCTGCGGGCTCTCAAGGCAAGGGTTGGGCAGCCGGCGCGGCGCGATGAGGGCGGCGTCCCCCGCCGTCCCCTCCCCCTCCTGCACCATCTCGGTCGCGCCCAGGACCGACTCTGTCGCCAGAGCACCCGAGCCCACGCCGCTTGCCGCGCTCAGCGCGCTCGCCGACAGAACTGAGGACAACAATGACAGGTTAGGCACTTGGAATTTTAAATAGGCTCTGGACTAAGACCTGGCCTTTATATCACAGGCCTCACCGCGAATATGAGATGGTGCGCTACACTATCCAGCACTCTAGCTCAATGCTGAAGAGATATTATGTAAGGCTATCTGATGAATCTTGATATTATCATAAATGTTTTAAAGCCGCCCTTAGGCCTCCTAGGCTTGAAGCGACGTCAGTTGACGGGACCAACTGCTTAACGTGCCTAACCAAGCACGAAGATGCCTGAACAATTCATCACGTCATCGACGTTTCCTTATGAACTAAAAAACTCATCATTTAGGCACTTTTACTAATCCGAGAATGGGAAGAAACAACAAACACGACAGTAACATTTCTAATATCACATTATATAAATTGGGACGACACTCAATGAAGACATAAAACGTCTTCGCATCAGCATAAAATAGCATCCACTTGGAGTGATTATGACTATCACTTAGAAGAATAGAAGACAGACGCAAGGAAGCGGCAACCCTACATAAAAACATTATAAAAATAATGGGAGAAACCAATTTACGCGTTCAAAGAACAGACAGAAAGGAGTTAGAGCTATAATATTTCAAGATAACGCCCGACGTTGTGTCTTCCAATTATTTTAGAAAAATCTCTCTCTGTTCAATGTAACTATTTTATCAGCATTGACGTCATACAAATTGTATCATTAGTCATGGCTAAGTAGTAAAGTCAGGGTTTTTGTTTATAACAACAAAACGTGCAGGTTAGTTCACTTAAATTGCCATAATCAGCTCAACTCATGATATACTATACTCGTAGTAGTCAGTTCATTCAGTTATTGCTGGTAAAACTCAAAATTATCGTAGCCTCATAGATAGCATTACCGAATCATACCCACATGTAGCCTGGAAATCGTTCTTTGTAATTACTTAACACCGGTCAGCCACTGAAAGGACCTACCCCAAACAATTCCAGCTGGTTGAAAGCGGCCTGCATTCACTAGAATAAGTCAGTCAATTAAGGCAAATCAAAATTGGACTAGTCACGTCGTTGAAACATACGAAAATTGTTGACAGTAAGTACAAGTAGTTCATTATTCCTAGTGATTTCGTATTCATAATAAATATCTATGAAAATTAATTAAAAGTAAAGATTCAGAAATGTGATCAAAACAGATTTCTGTTTTTATTTTATTGCGAAAAAGTATAATATTATGTAAGAACATATTTCTGAATGCCTAGAATTCAATCAGTACATCTCCGCCAATCAAATGAGAAATGCTAATAAAACACAACATTCTTAACATTACTAAAAAAAGAAAATAGCATTTTACTAAAGAAAATTTAAATCTGGTTACAAAGTTATTTTATAATAACTTTACGCCATGTGCACTGAAGATCGGCGCTGAGTCTCACATGTTATTGTTCAAAACACACTAATTAACCGTTTTGCCAACGTCACTTGCTTCGTTGACTCATTAACAAGTGTTATTATACAGCATTGATACGACTACGTCGTTATTAAGTAATTTTGGTAACACTTACAAACAAGTTTAAAACCAGACGCTAATTATTGTTAAATTTGTGTCATTTTATTGTATCTTACATTTTTATCGAATCAATTTATACCGAAGGTTACGCAACGCACACTACAATAAAAAAAACTATAAGAGGATACAAATATTAATAGCTCCCTCCTAGGGACACTCAAGGTGAAGCATCAATGGCTGAACATACATTTTTATAATGGAAGTCGTTCAAGAGTGTACACTAAACAGATACTCCAAAGAATGTAATGAATCACGTATGATATCATCCGCGGGACTTGTTGGATACTTTATGAGAATACTTAATAACGAACTGCAACTAAATAAGGTGGCGTATGGAAACATAAAACAAGATTAATAAGAATTATTACTGATTTAATAAACATGAAGCAATACAGCAGGTGTCAGTTTGAGGATTTCTAGTCTTTAAAAGTGCCGTCTTGAATTCGGAAAAATGGCAGACCACCAATGTATTCGAATGACGTTAGACAATTTTTTGGTTTTCTAATATATTTGACCTCAGCCTTAAGACAAGGCGTGCATTAGTAAATATTCAAATATGCTTTAGCAACATAACATATGTAACGTTTCAAACTTTGCAACAGAATATCTAAATCTAAATACAGTTTCGCATGACATATCGAAATGGTTGCATTCCGTTTCGTAACGTGATTTAGCATTATTTAAGTTGAATGCATTTTTTCGAGAATTTTATTTTAAAGAGTGATTGCGAGACAGCAATACACTTAAAGTAAAGCGTGCCAGTGCTAAAAGTAACCGGGTATTGTTTCATAGCTGTGACCTCTTTTGGTATGTTTTGCGACAATACGTCTGCCGTGATTGCGCGTCCCTCGCAACCAACTCAGGTTAATAAGCGCGCTGGGGACTGCTTCCTGGCTCGTGCTTTTTAATAGGGCTGCTTCTGCCTTCCACGGTTTTTTTTGTTCATTTTCCCCGCTTTAGTAAGTGTGCCTAAGGACCGGAAATTCCTAGAGACAAAAGCCGTTTTATCCTTGTGTAGCGATTTGTACTTCTCTTTACTGCGAACATATCATACACTGAAGGGGGCAAATAATTTGGCCACTTACAGAACTGACGATTTCTTTCCAACTTCGCAGTTTTTTTTCAATATAAAACAATAGATATTGGCAGTGCCTACTCTGAACCATGTTATTGCCTGTGTGCTCTCTTATTTGTCACAGTGTAATTATTGAAACCTATTACAGGAACTAATTAATAATTAGTATGTATACGAGTACATATTCTTGTAAACCACATGAAACATTAAATACTTAGTTACACACTATGGCTTGGAACTCCTGTGGTCCCAAGTTCAAACTTGGCCAGAAGACTTTGTGCTCATTGTAAAATTCGCTGTGAGCGAATGTGGGCTTCTGAACTTTTCAGAACAATCTAACAAAATTGTTTGTTGTTATTTCTTTTAGCAAAGTTCTTGACTACACGTTAGTAATTAGCGAAATTTGGGTGAATACTAAACCTCATCAATGCACGCGGTAAAGTAACCAACTTTTTTGAAAAACCTAGAATTGACTATCATTCAACTAGATATTAAGTAGAGCCAGATTCATATTGATTTTTTAACGCGTACTAGGAAGTTAAAATTGCCTCATTAACGTATATGGCATGGCATTTACTCATTTGGAAACAGATTCTTATTTGCATAAAGTATTCATAGTCCAGTCATTATAGTAATTTCACCTCGGAATTCGAGATACCCAGCTGTAAGTCTGTAAATACTTGTATCTTGACACCCTAAAAGTTGTCTCAAAACCTACATATGGTAGGGTGTACGCAACTGTCAAATTTCAAGGTCAAATGTCACAAAAATCGTTTTTTTGTAAATATCTCATTTCCTTTGGGTCTTTTGCTATTTGTGTGGAATATCAATATTGTAGAATACAAAATTCTCTACAAATTTTGTTTCAAAATTTTTTTCATACGGTCATTCGTTTTCGAGATAGAGGGCGGAGAGCGCGCGGTCACAGAATCACTTCAGGTCAACCGGTGCCTCCGGTCAAAAACTTAAAAAGTGAAAAAATGTGAAAAGTCTCGATCATCTTCGTTATCTGTATTACGTCAAGTCCACAGAACTAAATAAAGCTGTGCTGCTTTCAAATATTCCACCAACAAGTGCAGCTGCTCATCAACATTGTAAAAACAACAACGTGTATATTATCAAGTTCAAACTTGGTTAGGGCATGATTTGGAACCCCAGGTATGGGGTTGGGCAATGCGAAACGATTTTCGACAACGTTGTTGTTTTTACAATGTTGATGAGCAGCTGCACTTGTTGGTGGAATATTTGAAAGCTGCACAGCTTTATTAAGTTCTGTGGACTTGACGTAATGCAGATAACGAAGATGATCGAGACTTTTCACATTTTTTCACTTTTTAAGTTTTTGACCGGAGGCACCGGTTGACCTGAATTGATGCTGTGACCGCGCGCTCTCTGCCCTCTATCTCGAAAACGAATCACCGTATGAAAAAATTTTTAAAACAAAATTTGTAGAGAATTTTGTATTCTACAATATTGATATTACATACAAATAGCAAAAAACCCAAAGGAAATGAGATATTTACAAAAAATCGATTTTTGTGACATTTGACCTTGAAATTTGACAGTTGCGTACACCCTACCATATGTAGGTTTTGAGACAACTTTTAGGGTGTCAATATACAAGTATTTACAGACTTACAGCTGGGTATCTCGAATTCCGAGATTCTTACCTAATTTAAGCTTAAATGACTGGACTATCAGTCCGAATGTTATCGGCACAAGTAGATATGTGTGATTACTAATTTTAGAAAAAAAAAACGGTGAGTAGTTACCACATGTTTCTCTATAAATGGGTTTAAATGTGACCGTGAATGAACTGAGAGGTTTATCTGTAATTCTTGATGTCACTTCGTTAGCCTTTCTATCTTTTTTGTGTTTTTTCAAAATAATTATTAAGTACATTTGAACTTAGGTATGAGACAGCCATCACCCAACTCATCCGTATTCTAGAGAATGGAATGTTATATCACCTGAAAAGATATGGTGGGGTTTGACAAATGCAGTAATGCAGATATACTGAGCTGATCCACCTATTTTTTAGAGTGAAAATGCCCAACCTATTTTCACTCCCCAGTATATCTTTGGGATAGTGTGAGAAACAAAAGCAACTGGCCACATCAGGGTTGCTGTAATGTACTCATTGCGCCTCGTTATCTCGCGGCACGACCTCGTTTCTGGTGCTTTACACAAACGGAAACGCTACAGTTGCCAGTTATGAACTTTTAAAATTCATTTCGCTCAACCTCGCTGAACTGAAAGTTGCAATCGTAGTTCAACGGCTAGCGACTTCGTAAACAGTTTTCGTTACGGTATTGAAGATGAAAATACTTTGAGCTGGAATTGTTTCGCTTTTAAAACACGTGTTGGACGTTATGGCCCGGCCATAACGATTACTTAGTCAATTGTGTAATTCTCATTAATCATCACAAACGGCTGACTTTCATATGAATGATTGTTAACTTAACGGGTGTTTTAATAACGTTAAACCTCTTACGATTTTAGGAAATTCAAATAACTTTGAGTAGCGCAATACTATGACAATAGTAATTATTAAAAGCAGTATTTTGGAAACGCGCCGGTAGGTACTCATTTACTTACTCAAAACGGTCGTTTTAACCATTAGTGTTTACTTGTAGGCATGATGCAACGGGCTCTGCCAACTTAAAGAGAAATCAATATAAATTAAAATAAAAGAACATTACTTACGTAGGACGTACATATTCTGGTATTAAGTAAATAATTGCATTTTCACTGTATGGCGAGAAGCCTGGTTCCCCTACCAACTTTTTCTTTAATGTAGGTACGCCTACTACATGCATACCAAAAACAATAATATACGTGCAAACTTTTCCCGTCAGAATTTATTATGGAAAATGCCGCGCGTCATCGTGAATCGGATGAACTACATCGCCTTTGCATAACTTTTCTATTGCAATTTTTGTAGTTACATTAGATAAGACAATTCCGAAACGAATCGTTTTGTTGTGGATATTTTAAAGATTGGTTTATGCAAAACCATTTACGTTCATTCTGTTTTTTATCAAACCAATCGCTGAATAAAACACAAATTATTCAAATTGAGTTTGTTTTCATAAACTTTTTTCTAGACTAACCAATGCAAATTAATCATGCGATTTGTATTACGAAGGTTGTATACAATATAGCAATATTAGCAAATCACTAATATGAAAAAGATACTAAAGACGAATCCATCAATATGATTGTATTCATTCTATGACGCGCTGACCTTAATTCCGGAGTCGGCCAAATTTTGACGCAGCCGGCGTCTCACATGATATAACGCGGTTTACATAAACCGGCAAGCGCTGATCAATATCTCTTTAATCTGACGCGAGACTCGAGAGTGAACTGTACGGACAGCGATGCGAATCACTGCATTTCCAGCGAAAACGCTTTACCATAGCGACAATCTATTAGATCTAGACAGATAAGTACGACTGGTCCGAGGGCTTTTAGACTTGGTTGGGCAGCTGTAGTGAAATTCGCAGTAACTCATGCATCTGACAAGAAACCAAACTATTTGCAGCCAGTAGGCACTGCAAAAATGTATACCTAACTCAACCTCTGACTTTACTTCTATTCTCATTTACACCAAAATTAGGCGATGCTGACAGTTAACGCGACGGTCTGTCATTCAGGCAATGTGAAACATTCCAAAGATGACGCTCTCTGTTTGGGCTTTAGTACTTAAGATTGATGCAATATGGCATCAGTTGACTGAAGTCGTAAATTAAAATGTTAACAAACCCTAAGTACTAAAAATGCAAACATTTCTTAACTGGTCCATCGTCATGTTTACTTAAGACACAGCACCTTTAAACTAGCGTTATCTAATCAGTATCAGGTACCCAGATTTTAATGTCAAAAGACGGTGTTCCCGTTTCGCGTGACATTTCTGAAAATGAGGTTTCGACGCCGATCTAGATCTGGGCCTACGCCCAAGTTACATTAGCGAAATGGTAAAGTTTCCTCCTTGCCATGGTTGCAGCCTCACAATGACTCGAACTTCTATCACGGTGTACGACTTGTGGTGGCCACGTAACACGTGTATTTACAGTACTGTGTGTACATAACCTGCTTCTTACTTCGCTAATTTTTCCCGACTGTCTAATGAGAAACGGTTTGTAGGTAGTAAAACAGAATACATAAGGTTATGATGGTACTAACTTAGAGATTCTGATTATGTTAAACATAATATGTCACATAATAAAAAAAAACAAAAGGACTTGAGTAAATTTCGACAATCTTGTCTTTGAAATCACTGTTTTACCATTTTTATATCTGATTACGTTACTGTATAGTCTGTCTTTGAATTATGAGATAGCAAAGCAATACCTACTTATTTAAGAGTTGAGTTTGTTATTTAGCATAAATTAAAAATTAATGATTTTCAACTGCTTTCGACGCAGAAGCACTACAAGAGCGTCTCACTTACAGACTTCATTTATTAAATTAATATTAGATCAAAGGAAATAATATGAGAAAAGAAACACAATGACGCTTTCACTTTATATGAATTAGAATATTTATCATACTTACCTGAGCCAGATTGCGGCGATTAGCGAGGCAAGCACGGACAGTAAATTATCGCAATAATTCAGGAAACAAAACGCTGAGTGACACAGCAGTCCAACACGGAACAGACTATGTACGAAATAGCCAAATAATTACTCCTCAACGATCTACCAAGGTAATTAAAGCCAAACATTTACGCCAATAAAAGTATTTTCACCTAAGACCATAAGCTGAACGTTCGCCCGTAATAGAAACAAACATATCTACAGTTATAAACCGTTTATAGAGATAGAGGCGCGTTATTACAAGGTGTTTCAAACGTGTTCATAACACGCCGTTAAAAGTAAGATTTCTAAGGCTCGGTCAATAAAGTTCTTGTTTGCACTCCGTTCGAAGGAGTGTCCTTGGTAAATAATATTTTATTCAAAGCTAGGACACCGGGGGGCGATATTGAACCCGCCGTGAAGGTCGGAGGACATACCTAGCGTGCGTCGGCATTGGGGGTAAACTCCTTTCAAGGTCCTTTTCGAACTTAATGCACCATCTGGCTGAAAAAGCTTTGTACTCGAGGTCTCAATTAATCTTGCTACAGATCTTTAAGTAATTATTTGTTGTAAAACTTGCGTAGATTATACTCAATGTTATCTATGTGGATTTTTGATAAGAGGACAATGACAACAGAATTAGCGAGATAAAAGAGGTTCATTTGAGTATGTATGTTCGTATTCAGATTCACCTACACAGATGAAAAACGTCGAAATAAGATACCTCGAATAAGCTCAACTTACTCGTAGTATGTGGTTATACAACGAAAACGCTAGTGACATTTCCTGATTATTTTAACTGTAAGATAGATAGATTTTCTTTATTGTACAAAAACATAACAGTTCTCATATATGACCAAGACCAATAATGTACAGTTTAGGCGGTCTTATCGAAGAAGTTGTTATTTCAAATATTTACCAACATTGGGTAGTAACAGAGAAGCGTAATACATACGACCTTTGCACATAGGAAAATGCGTCGTTACTGTTGTTAGTGCCATTGTCTGTCTCCATAAAATACTTCATATGCTATGTTTTTAGGTGCTAAGATGTAAAACATCCGAATTAATATTTTAACATCAGAATAAACGACTGCTGACTTAACGGGTCGGATATTCCTACCATCAATCCACCTAACGACCGATACCCATAAATTTCCTACGTGAAATATTTGCTAAACTGATACGCCATGGTCTGACCCCTGACCTATGGTTATTTTTAGCTCTCCATCCAGCAATATAGCTCCGACAAGGCCGAGGTAGTGCTCATTCGCTGAAACAATTGACGTCATTCCGACTGAAGGCTGTGTTGCCAGCTAGTTTTTTTACTCTGTTAATCTACTACACGAGGCCTTACGTTGGCGTACTCACTTATACTCTCCTGTGGCCTCCAATGCTTGGAACGTGATTGGATTGATGGTATTGGATGAATCTCGTAATGGACATGCGAACGAACAATTTTCTTAACATAAATAAGCACTTCGAACGTTTCACGTTTTTGTTTCAAGTGATAAGAAATAAAACAACTATTAAATTCAAAAAAGTGTCTCTAGGATAGCATCATCAAATCCTGAATCGATAACCACATGAGACCACCAGATAAGTGTACGCTTTCAAACAAAAGAGGAATTATCCAAATAGCTCAGGAATCTTTCAGTAACCGGGGAACATAAAAAACAAAGCTTCCGACGAATCTTTATCGTCCTACTGTTTTGAAATTGTTGTATTTAGTACACCTGCCTACACTGTACTTAAGTGTTCAGCTCATTGACATTCAAAGTTCTTTAATAAACAAAAGTACCTATCTACTTAATTCCCATTCCACCAACATAAGGAAATGAAAAATGTTCTCTCGTGTAGCATCTTAGTAAATGTGAGATCCCTTTGAAAACTTTTTCTGGAAGTTTTTCCTCTTGGTTTCCTCCCGAGCCTCTTATGAATTTGCTATTCAAAAAGCGTGGTTTTGTGTGTAATGCACCAACATTTCGTATTTTGAGGCAGAAGTATTACCTACATTGCGTTGATGCAAAAAGTGCAGCACTCCGAAGTACTTATACAAAAAAATGAAGTTTTAATTCAGTAATATGATGTTTACTGTGATGCTATATTTTCGGGATTAGTTGATTCGATTTAAGTCGAACTCTTGACCGATGAAGTCTCATAACTTACTTATTCAGCTCTCCTTAGAAAACTTAATCATGATTAACATCAATACAGAACTTCTTAACCCCATCATACCCATTCTTAAGCCATGATTTCGTGGGTTTCTAGTGCCATGTTTCCATCTTTAAAAGACAAAATTGGTTCATTTTCTTCTGAAACATTTGCCACAAGTCTATATTTTATTCTTTGGTTATCACAAACGAAACCACCGGACGTAAGTATTCATATGATTGCAAAACAGGTATAACAAGAGATTGAAATTGAATTTAAAAAACATGAGCAACAAACACGTTAAAGTATTGTCTATAATGAAGGAGCCTGGCAGTTCAGACATCATATCGCAAGATCAGATAAAACAATACATTGGTTGAATCCATTGTTCCTTTGCAAACAATATTTTCTAGAAATAGTGTTTGTTTAACCTTCCAAACAAAAGAATAATAGTCGATAGATCACATCGGAGAGCAAAGTGCGGTTTGAAACGGCTCTATTCAATCTCGTTAATCAGGATTTTTGTATAATTGCACGATGACGTCAGTAAGGTTTGGTACAAAAGACGATGGGTAAACGGACACTTTGACAGTTCGTATCACCTTAAGCCGATGCATTAAAGGATATTTTCCGAGTGCTATGTTACGCTTTTTATGTCGCTCACTGTACAAGCGGGAAGGGTCACTCGTCGCGCTGATACGCATTACGTATCCTGGCCAAACGAGATTAATAGCTGTACCCCTTTTAATTTGATTAGTGGCTCGACGTGCGCGGGACGCTAATAAATGCTGTAATCAGAATACATCAGTCTCTTTTTTACATGAGGGACTACATCGCACAAATGCGTTGCTCTTTTGCATCTGTACAGTTAATTAAAATTTATTTATTCATATTTGAATTTCACAATGCAACAACAATCAACCAAAAATATTATAAAATACCAATGTGTAAAAATATTTGCCATTTTTCAAAATTATTATAATGCTACTAAAAGTTAAGTAGCCATAATCATATAATGTAATGTTTTTAACCAACAATGACGTATACTGTGGTAAAAAAGTAAGTACTTAATCGCTAAATCAATAAGGGGTGCTCAACGTTTAAAGGTAATTGGTTCCAAAGCCGAGGTACTCATATACTTATTTTTTCAGAAGGCATTTATCGATCCGAAGTAGACAGTCGGTAAGTAATTGGTAAAATATACAATATTTAAGCAATCGTTTTTGCCAAGCATCCAGTCATAGGTATAATATTTAACTGTGATCAATTTTCTTCAAAGTTAAAAACTAACCAATTTATTTATCGTTTAATCGACATTTTATGGGTGTTGCGTTTTGTGTTTGTAGCACGATATTTCTATATTTTCATATTATCAACATCTTTAAATTAGCTAAATAGGTTAACGCTATACCTGTCTGTCCGTCGTACGTACCAAATGAGTTCCACACTTGCGAAAGACATTCTTGTGTGGGCGGCTCATTTACTTCACAAACTCACAACACTGTTTTAATTCCCTCCCTCAGCCTAAGATTGAAATCCGAAAATACCTTTCCCATGATGCCTGTGTTCTTGGAAACTTATAATTGGGTGATTATCGGTAGGGATAAAGGGAAGAGTGAACGGTCGACAAATTGTGGCAAACCCCCAATCACAGCACACGCTCATTTTTAATGGAAATTCCTGGCCGCCTTCTCGGTTTGGGGAATCGTTACGAAACAGGCGCAGCCATTAGACAATAAAGCAATCGTTTTATGTTCCGAGAGATAATGGGTGAAGAAATGATTGCATCGGATATATGGTTCCCAGGGCACGTGCGCGTTGGGGTCGGATGTTTATAGGGCATAAATTATAAATGGACGCGAACGTTTTAAGAAAGTTTACAAAAGCGCTAGGGAGGTACTGAAACACATCAATTCTATGTTAAGAAACATTGAATTTGGATCAAGGTAACGACTGGTATACGGAATTGAGTCTCTAGACAGATGTGTTGACGTATATGAATGGTTAGAGCGATCCCTCGCTGATGCGTGGCTCAATCAATAAGCCACTTCCTCATGCGGGCGCGCACGAATCACTTATTACAGCTGATGACAGTTATGACGGCGATACAAATTTTCCCGTGTGCCTCAATGGGTGAGGTCAACTAATTCGACCAAAGAAGATGCACGGCTGCACTACTGCTCTTAATGAGACCAATAAAACTAATAGAACCTCGTTGTACCAATAGAGAGGACCGGACCGTTTGAATTCATATTTTTGGTCACGTCTCGAAGACTGAACGGTACATTATTCTATGGCTCGCAGACACGCGCGATTTTGTGCGCGTGAATGTGAATGAAGTGTTGGATCGAATTTACATTAATGCTTCAGTTAAAAGTTTGTCATGACTATTCTACTCGTATATACAGCACAGTTCTACAATCGAAGCAAAAGTTTCTGAATAATACGTAAGTTATACAATTTATAGTAATGATTGTACGTTCTTCAGAAATTGGACAGTCACTATTGGCCCAGTAATGAATAGGAATGGAATAAGAGAAGCCATTTGTGGGCCACACAGTAAGACATACCAAAGGCTTATTAACATAACAAAAGCAATACTATCTTAAACAGAACATGTCCTATTGCTTTGAAATCATTTGTTAATCTAGGAAATGCCAGCTGGTTGGTACTCAGCCCATAATGATGTTCTTATGCCGGTTATTCACGTAACTACGGATTATGTTATGAGTTATTACGACAGTAAAAACATATTAACAAGTTATTTCAACACCTAATCATTCCTATAAAATTTGGTCTTCTGTTAATTTGATAACAAAAATAATAAAAATTATGTTTTTATAGACTGATCATATAAAGATTTAGTAAACAAAGGAAAATAGAGAGCTATCTTTTATCTGCTTGTTCTTTCTACACACGCAATTATGGGCTGTCGTTAGGGATTATGTGCGTTTGAAAGTAACTGGGGTGTGACTGGAAAGGGTTGAGCATTTGGGGGACGACCCCGTCTGATTGCACGGACACTATTAGTTATTAGCAAACGCAAGTGAACAACGTTTGTCACTATCATATTGCATTTCCCTACGGAGATAAGTCCCATTTCATGCAAAATTCTTTGATCAAAATAACATATTTTAAAAGAAGCCGATAATCAGGCACTGCTGTAAGTTATGATAAGTATAATCACCCAATTTACTGTAGCTACACAGAATTTTAAAAAACATGACAAAATTATTATGTAATTACATACATATATCAAATAGATTAAATGATATAGAAAACAAAAATTGGAGCAAGATCGTTGAACGATAGAAACGGGTAGGCTAGGACAATTTAAGGACAGAACGGATAGAGCAATTTTAAATGGAATGGGTTCAACGCATCACAGACATCAAATCCTCACAACATCATAAACATGTCTGTTGTTATAGAATGTACTCGTAGGTAGTTAGAAATCAAAGCTTTTATCTGCACAATTCCGATTCATCCGAAAACTTCCGGGTTTTTTTGAGCGAGGTGTGTCATTTATGTAGGCCTTCAAGATGAGATTGACCAGCCCAGTAGCTAATGCATTACTTGTCAACCCCATAGCTGGATCTCACAGCTGCTCCCTTCAGGTGTAGTAAGGTCATCCTGAAGAGCGCAATAGCAAAAAACATTCTCAGTAACGTAATAGGTACCGAAATGTAGATTTGTCTAATTTAAGCAAATGCATTTAGCTTCATGCAGTTCCGCCAATAATTACACGCAGGAGAAAACTGGTAACGTGCTATGTTAATGAAATACTCGATCGCGTATGAAACAAGCGCTGCGTTGTTTGTTATGATATCGCACTAATTAGTCCCTCGTGTAAAACTACGATTGTCAAACGTGACGTCAGCAAACGTATGTACAAAGCCACGCGTGTGGGTTAGCGAGGTTTGAAACGCAAACCTTCCATTTAATGGTTCGTACAGTCAACACAGAACTACGTACTGTTGAACCTGATTAGAACGATCGAGCTACTATATTTCTCATACACTTCATTTGTTCAGTGCCACTTGAGGCATTTATACATCCTTTCGTGGGTGGTGAGATTCTCGATTCGTGAGGACAAACAATAGGAATTTAATTTTTATAGTGACTGACGGCGGTGAAAGACTTGAGATGTGTTTTAGACCGGGAAAGAGTCCCTTTAAAAACATCTGGAATGGGTTTTCCGAATTTATTTAAGTAACGTGCCAAATCTGCTCATTTTTAAGATATATTTCGTATCAAATTTTTAAACAAGTAATGTCATTGATTAAATTGGATAGCTGGTGCTCAACTGTAAATATTTCCAGGTCTTAACTACTAAACAAACGTTGAAGTTTGCATAACCTTCACCACGTACTTTTTCTGCAGTTGACCGTACTTGTGTTCAAGTTAGGCCAGTTGTCATAGGGAAAATTGAAAGGTCTGCAAGTTCAGTGGGCCCTGGGCGCGACCCCATTATGCCGAGTTCAAACAAGGCGCGGGCGACTGCGCTACGCAGCTCGCAGGCTAGACGCGTAGCCACCTAGATACATAAGCAGACGCGGGCGCCTTGTACGGTAATCTAGTATTCGTATGACACGAACGACCGTTTTATTATTTTCTGCATTTCTATTTTTTCAATAAGTCACAAAATGTTCTGTCTAGTTATTTATTGACGTTTGATTCATATTCATGTATTTACCAATTAGATAGGGAATTAGCAGTCATTTGTTTTTCAGACACGCTAGATTATACCTACAAGTTTTAGTAAAATCAAGAGAATAAATTGTTTAATAATCAAAATAATCAGTTTACAGCGTCATAAATATGTCAATGAAACTAGAAAGGGAAAAATATCACCAAAATTTTATCGAAGAGGAGTTTATCTTTAAAACAGATAAGAACAAAAAACATACAAAGTCATAGATAAGTTTTTATAAGGATAAACGTGAACTTCATAGGCATCGTACGGCCATATCTCTCTGTGCCATGATCAGTCCACTTTATCAACCTATTTCTATTTACACATCTATCACAAATAAGCACTACATTGTGCAAGCGACTGACTTGATTGACCGCACCTTAACTTTATCGGAGACCTTCAAATCACAAGCATTCGAGTTGAGTAAGATACTCGTAAGATATCTTTTGGAGGATACCTACCTAAACTGTGAGAGCGTGAAGAAGAAGACATCACGCGAATGTTATGTAATTAGGGAAGAACGTCATTATTGTTTGTGTCGATGTTTCCGGATGAAGTGGTTGTTTTGTTTTTTCATGCGCAGCAAGCTGTAAGGACATTCATTCGTAAGCCGAGCGGCGCGTCGCGTCAGTGCGCTAAGGGAGGAAAGGAAATCCCGTTAAGTGACGAGGTAGAGATGAAAACTACAAACTATCGAATTAGTCCGGGAAACGTTGTCACCAGTGGATTTACAGACACGAGCCTGAACTATTTTATCTAATACAATGACGTATTTGAAAATTGAATAGATGACACACAACTACAGGTAGGGTAAAACTACCGGTTAACCGACCACTACCCCCTATCGGCCACTTCGCACGTTATTTGACCTAATAGACAGTGTTATAGATCAATCATTTCAAATTTCGCACCATTGGATTCGGACAAACTTTACGATTTATAATTCAAAGGCATGACCTCGAAATTTGCAAACTGTGCCCTCAGTCGCCATTTCAAAATTTGGTGTGTGGACTCGTGTCAAATTTAGAGAAAAAAATAGCTGGTGGATTGTTTTTCAAAGGTAAGTTTTTAAGTGTTGTTGTTGGTTTAGTGTTCATTGATTTGGTTTGTGTGTTTATAGCATGTTTATTTTTAATATTCAAGTGCCCAAACTCACCAGACATTACATAATTTGTGATTTTTTTGGTGGTCGGACAATACGTTAACGAATAATTTCAAAATCTACTTATCGACCGGGTGGTCGCATAACCGGTTTATTTTCGCCATTTCACTTTGCTTTTATTGGATTAACCTTACATTCACCAACATAGGGTCCATTTTATTTGTGAAGAGCTAGAATTTTGTAAATATACATCTAGATTCCGGCCGCCTGTATACCTCATATTTTCAAACATATGATTTTCAAAAATCTCGAACGTCTAGCGGCCGATAACTAGTAAAAATAAAACCTGTCTCCGGCCGTTTAAAATCATGCACGGCCGTAAACTAGTAGGAATTAGACCAGTTTCCGGCCGATCGAAATAACGAGCGGCCGTGAATTGCTAAAAATTACACCTGATTCCGGCCTTGCTAAAAAAGAACGACTGATAATTAGTAAAAAATAAATCTGTTTTCGACCTAGGAAATAAAAGGCGGCCGATAAATGGTAAAAATGTGATTTATTTTTGGCCATCATATTTGTTTGTGACTTCATGTTAGTTACCCCTTTATGGTTAAATGGGTTTGAATGAAATTTGGCATAGCCTTACTAATACATAGACTACTATTTAACCGAGGGAGCGAAGAAGCTTTTATGTTATATGTGATCGATGATTGGATAATTGAGTTGGCGAAAGCCGGAATTCCAACAACAAATATGACCTTCTAGACACAGTTGCTGAGCTTGCAAAAGAACTGGGCATAGACCATCGCTTTCCACGAGGTAAACCTGGTATATGCTGGTATCTCAGCTTTCTCAAACGCCATTCAAACATAAGCATCCGAGAGCCAGAAGCTATAAATAAGGCGCGAGAAGCCATCAAGGAAAGTTCAACTTGGAAATGGTTTGCAGAATTACACACTTTCTTGGTTGAACGAAATGCAACAAATATTTTAGATGATCCAAGTCGTAAACTTAACGCTAATGAAACTAGTGTTTCATTGTCTTCTAAATCAGGAAAGGTTCTAGCTCCTAAAGGCTACAAAAACGTATATGTTGTCAAGAAAGGCAATGAGAAAGAGGACATAACAGTGCTGGTGGTAATGACTACATCTGGGGAAATATGTCCGCCATTAGTGGTGTTCCAATATAAGAGAACACCTAAAGCAGTCGTCGACAACATGCCGCCTGATTGGATTTTGGGAAAATCAGACACTGGGTTGATGCATTTGGATACGTTTTTCGAGTACATGTCTAACGGGTTTAACGATTGGCTCACGGAACGACACGTTAAGAAGCCTGTACTATTTTTCGTGGATGGACATAAGTCACAAAAATGACGAGCTGGGAACGATATCGTTATTTCTTTTGATGACAGCCCCACGATACATGATATCCAAGTTGAAACAGTCGCTGACCTACACAAAGATCCTCACCCGGAAATGCATGAAAATCTAGAAGCTAAAGAATTTGAAAAGTACCAGGATCAAAGAAAAAACATCAGAATGTATAATAAATTTGCAGATACAGGTCACGATCATGTCCCCTTAGATCATGTCCACAGGTCTTTGGACAATTCACCAGATAAACAACAAACATCTACTAAAAGCCTGGCACTGAAAATAACCTTCCTATTGTTTTAACTTATAGTAATACAGAGGCTAGGAAGATTTCTGACATAAAACTTCTTATAAGTTGTAGAAGAGACCAAAAATATACTGCTTTTTATGAATTTATGAATTGTTTTACTTTCATACTATTATAAACCCCATAGGCAACTGAATAAGAGTCGTTTTTCTACCGTGAATCAGGTGGCCGATAACCAGTGCACTGGTGGACGGTAACTGAGTGAAAAGGCCGATAGCCGGTATATTTACTGTTTTTACGAATATTTATTTTTTATAAATTATATATCACTGACACGTCTAAAAACTTTAGGTTTTATGAACCTACACTATTGTAGGATGGTAAGTTATTTTTTTGGAGAATCTTGGAGTACAGCATTATGATAGAAATTAAGTCCAAAGTCAACAAGCTGCTTAAACGGCCGATAACCGGTATGTTTACCCTAGCATACTAAACATCAGTATAGGCCATTTCATATCATCTTTGATAAACTTTTAAAAAGCATTAGTCAGAAGCTGTCAGTTTAGTTACTGAGTACTGCAAGTATAATAATGTGTTTTTTTCTTAAAACCTTTAAAGATTTTAAAGGTCCTCTCGAACTATCTGCTTGTACCATTCGTCCATTCTTATTCGTCAATATCACTAACATGTGACGCCCGTCTGCGGCTAAGTGTCACCCAGAGTAAACATGAAAACAATATAATGATAGTTTCGGCAAATAATATCGATAACAATGGGCAGGGCATCCCTCGGTGGTGCGTTCACGGGCAGGGCTCGGAGGGCGATGACCCCTCGCGGCAGACGAAGCTTTTCGCGTCTCGCCCTACTTGCCTGATGCCGCCCGCCCAGCAAGCGTAAACCTATGTAATTTTTAAGCGTTTTTTTTTATGTGCAATATTTTTTCTTAAATAATTTCGTAGGAATTCATTTAGTCCCATTAGTAATTCGTTTTCTTTTTGTGGTTTCAGAACAGAGGCTATCCACAAAATTTAATTCAAGAATAGAGTTTAAAATGTATGATGAAAGACTCGGGAACGACGCGACGCGATGGTGTGTAATGTCATAATTATGCGAAACGCACATTCATACATTCAGTTATATTGACAACTTGATTAGGTGCGTAGACAAACGTACAAAAATTATATTATGGAACTAAAACGTGCACAACACTCAACTTTGCATGCTTTTGAATTGACTAGTCTTAAGGAGATACTTGAAAAATATTCTTATGGTTTCCCCACAACCCACAACCATTGGGCGTGTCAAGATGGGATTTCCAGCCGAAAATTCGTGCTCAAGGACTTGCCTGTAACGGAACACCCTCGCGCTAAGTGCCATCGAGTAAGACACTCTCACTAATTATCTATTCCTGAAAATGAAAAGACGCTTACGTCAAGCGTTTCTGGCGTCTGATAACAAGCAAGTTGGGCGTCCAGGTTGGCTAAAGAAACAAAAATGCTTTGTAATTGTGGATTATTATAATCCGTGTTTTACGAGTATAACAGTCTTGATAAGGGATTGTTTTTCTTTTTAAGTATAATCTAACTAGTGTTTTTGTGAAAACAGTAGAAGTTAATTTATCGTAATAACCTCAAGAGACGCTGAAGGAGTACGGAAGAGTAAAAAAAAAATGGTTTGCCAATTTCTGTACCAAAAAACATATTTCTATTACATATTTTACAAAGCCGGCTGACCACAAATAACCAGGGCTTGTGCTATATTTTTAAAAATACACTGAGTAACCAATTTGATACAAGATAAACAAATTATTTGTCACATGACAGTCGGTTCTATTGAATCCGACGCACGACCCGCCTTGAAGTAGACAGGATTACTATCAGCCGAGTCAACGAGTTAGTCAGAATCACCGTAGTACTAGAGTAAGCCAGTTTATCAATGAAATCGGAACATTCGTTGTTTTGCCTAAAGAATTGCGTCATGTAATACAGTCAAGTATGTACTCGAAGCCAGGCTTGCTTAGTAAAAACTTAATTAGGGACCGGGACTTAATTAATTAAATCAAAATTGCGAACGACCAAACAAGCGATCGGCACATATTTTGAACCGTCAATAACGATTACTTATATGAACCGATCGCTTTTTTGATCGTACTACGATTATTGAGGTTTTTTCGGAACTTGACGGATTGCGAATTAGACCATATGTGACTGAACATCAGCAAGGGTAACCATTACCGTTTTTGGTCTTGCTCTTGCCAAAAGACATTTCTTTGCATTTGTTGCAAGGAGGACCGACCGGAAATGGGTAGTTTATCATGCCGTTGGCCGAACGTATTGTAAAGAAAATAATACATTATTCGGTCTAGCTTGTCTGTACCAATAAAGCTAAGTGATTTAGAATAATGATTGTTATAGATGACAACAAAGACTTCCAGCCTATTCGATAGTTACAGTGCGGAACGAAGCTTTTATCAAAGATACATTATTACTCTGTTGTGTTCAAAATTTAATTTACTTAGCATCATAAGCAATCTGTCTAGCCATCATTATTTTGTAATGGGTTTTCCTGTATTAATAAAAACCAACAAGAATGCTATATCAACCAATAAAGTTGGGGTGAACGTCAGGTGAGCAAAAAATAACTACACGCCGTTAACGGTCATTGTACAGTGAGCCGCACATCATCAAAAACAAGCAAATATTTTCCTTTTTTCAATAATATGAAATTTGTTAGAAGTAATTCGGGATTTCAATGTACCGTAAAAAAATAAATCTACTAATGATAGTTATGAAATTGATTAGACGATTTGTACGAATTGTGTGCGCTTGCCGTAAAAATCGCATCTGTTCCTGTGATTTCTCGAAGTGCAGTCGCGGGCGCATTGCATCGATGTAGATTGCACTTTCCCTTTCGGCCCGCTGCGGTCGCCGGCGCACGTACGTTTTATGTTTCACTACCTCACTTTATAGACAGGAAGGCTACCGCTGGACTTGGTAAACATTTGTGTGCCAGCCGCTTATAAATAACTGTTTACTGCCTTTTGAAGTTATCACAAATCACAACACACTTGAAGTTTAAAGTTACAGCGTTCTTTTTTTGTGGTGCCTAGAGTTTGTGGTCTACGAGTCGCTTTAGTCTCCGTAAAAGATAACTAGATAACTACTAGAGACGAGGACTGAGTAACTAACCTACTTAGTATTGAATCCTATAGAGATAGAGAACTCAAAATATAGGTTTTATTATTATATACTTTTACTATTATTATTTCAAATCAGTTTTGAAATTAAATACAAAAAGTCATTAGTCTAATTCTAAACTGCCTTCCTGGGGGCGAAATTCCACATTTACCTCAGTTTTGTCACTGGATATAATTTAGTTTTGAAAGAAAATAAAAATGAACTACTGCTTAGTTCCACTCTATTTTAATAGCCAATGTATAAAATAGGTAACTCATGTTTACTCATTTTTTATAGTTGTAAAACTCAGCAATCTTATGATTGTACGTCGGTTGGTACGTCGCGATGATATATGCCACAGAGTAGAAAATCAATAAAAACGAGAGATTGCACGAAGTCCTCATATTTGCGTACAAGCAACGGTTACGCCAGAGCGTTTCATATTCCATGGAGCGTAACCTGAGAAAAACTCATTAAAAACAGCAAACATGCCTCTAAGTAAACGAAAACTGATGTGTTTATATCAAACAAACAGGTTCGCTTCGCTCTCATAAGAAATTACGATAAAATGCGTAATGGCCGTGTCGTAAGATCACCTCCGCTTTCTTGAGACGATGTTCGCGGATATTGTCTCCTACAACACAGTTAGCTTTCATACATTCAGATTCAGACCGTTCCATGCACCGATCAAAATCGATTCGTCTACGAGCGTGTTATTAACGTGCACAATTACACCACCAGAGACCAGATTTTATAAAAAAAGATAAGAACCGTGCGATTTTTCTTGCAAAGGCCCAGGGTGACTAACAGTCGTCTTATTGCATCACCAAATAATTGTGGACAGAAAATAATTGTATGATGATGAATCAATATCGAGAACCAGTTCAACCTATAGGTCGATTTTGCGGCTTTTAAACAACTAAAAATTCATGAACAAAAAGTGTAAGATGTATTTGGCTTTGTGGGCAGCTGTTTCATACTATCACACTTTTTTAATTTTGACACCATGAGCTGCTGAAGGAAATTACATAGCTACTGCCATTATCCAAATTACTCAAGTCTACTACGATAAACTTTCTTCCAATTTCTACTAGGTACCATTCTTCATACTAGTATTAGGCTAACAGGTTAAGGTTAATTATTAAAATCAGATAAGGTAAATTAATTATGCACGTTAAAATGTTTATTCCTAAAAACGGGGGTTTTGCCGGAAGCGTAGCATTTTATGGGACAGTAATGAATTTTTATATACCAAACGCCTGCTTAATTTACAAGTAAATGACGTATATGTACATTATTTCCAACCCTTCGAGAACGTCAAGTAGACACTCGTATTTATGAATATTAATAGCAAGTCACATTTAGTATACGAGTACTATACCTCCATACAACTGAAGTGACACTCTCATGCATAAATTAATATTTTAAACCACGAAACATTACCTACTTTTTTAAGTGCAACTGTCATGTTTGAAAAATAACATCTATATAAACGTAGGGATCACTTAACTTAGCACACTATTGACATTTATCATAGTGAAGTTCCATATTTCATGAAATTTTAACTTTAATACTTGTTTAAGTTCATATTTAACCCTGGTCGGTTTTGTAGCTCTACACAAACTATGATTAGAAGTGTGAATGTGTACAGTTGAACAAACACGAATGTGTAAGCGTATTCATACCGTATTATTGAACTGCGCCAGATGTGGAGCTAAATATTACCAATTGAACAATTGCGAGATATTTCTGTACGCCACCCGACTTCCCTTCTATACCCGAGCCAGAAACGTAAACAATTTACCGTGTTTGAAAGGATAAATAGCGGCTAGTTTCACAGTGAATTATTTGAAAAAAGAACATCGCGTACTACGGCTCATAAATATCGAGCGTCATGCATGTTTGAAGAGAACTATGCAGATGGCATTCTACTAGACAAGTGGATGTATAAGGCCAGGCTAGAAAGGAGCTCGCCACCCATGGCGTTGGCAGTTTATCCTACGATCCCGAACCTTTGTCCGCTCCCGTGCCAAATGCCGCTCTTGCATACAAAGTGCACTCACAATGCGACAATGTTTTGTCATGCGCTGCACAAAAATCTAACTGTTGTGATTTCACGTCCGCAATCCACCTTGTCGTTTACTGGGCTACTGATTATCATGCGGTCGGCTTATTCGGAAGATTATATCTGGTTTGAATAAACGATAATAAAGGCAAATAACTTGAGTGCACTTTAGTCTTGCGTAATGGCCACGAGATAAGTGAATTATTGGAGCACTTCTATAATATTTATTAATTTAAAGTAAACCCTTAATCGAAACAAGTCGATACTGTACGAAGTTGTACCTTACATATGCCTTAATAAAAAAGTTGCTATCACAAAGGGTTAGTAAATATATTTGTACGCGCGCTTTTTGATTAACAATCCTGCAAAACGAAGTATCGTTTTGATTACCATTTTTGCAATGCTCTACTTTTGTATAAAGTTACACAAATTTTTGATCTTTATATTCCGGGTATGAATAAGCCATTAGTACAAATTGAGTGTTAAGCAACTGAAGTATCAGTGCAATATACCAATTTTTCACTAAATTATGTAAACCAACGTCAGTTGAGTCCATTTGCTTTGTCATCAGCTTGAATTTAAAAAAGGTCTAGTATTTTTTTCATTATTTTTAACATAATTGAAAAATCAAATTAAGATGCTGCGACTTGCGTTTTTGATAGTATTCGACAAGGAAAACATAGAGACACCCTATATACCTAACATATCCATTTGAATATACCTACATAATAACCGAGTGACAGTCATGAAAATCGGTTCGATACATTATCGATATCAAGGGGTGTGGAGACCAACAAAGATAATAGTTGCTTTTGTAAGATAAGTAGGTGCATTTAGAAAAGGCCCCACGTGTTTACACGGTAGATTTCAAACTTCTGTTGGTAAGTAAGAGGCCAGAACACTTGCATGGCCCACTTCTTTCGTTTTTTGGACAAAGGATCAACAAAATAAGGTAGTTTCGTTGGCTTTTGAGGTACTATATAAAAGCGGACATAATCTCTCAGTTCATATTCAAATGCATACGTGAGAACAGCTCTTTATTGTACCGACAGCGACGTAACGAGCTGAACGCCGACAAACGCTTAAGGACGTTAAATATTTTTGTGTCGAACAGTTACCTCATTATCAGCACCACTAATGAGAACTTTGAAAACAACACAAGGGCCGGGCAGCTCTCCATTTGTACAACTTAATTACAATTAGTTGAAGGTAGCAATCGTTTGCGGTAAACATCAAAACGATATGGGAGTGAACAGTAGAGTCGTTGTTGACAATGACAAAGAAGTGATTCATGTCCAATTTCTGACTAATGGGTGGTTGTTATTATGTAAACATTGCATCAACAGACGCGGCTAAAATAATCATACTGGTGAGGAGGAGTAAATTACAGCAAACATTGAATAGGTAAACAAAAATGATAGGACGTAACACAGGGTGTCAGGTGACCGGTGCAGTATGTCAGCGATCGGATATCGCAATCACACGCCGTGAAAGCGGTGGACATGTGCTTTTGTTCTAACCGCTTTATTAGTGCGTGTGCCAAATGACAACAAGCCGTAGTGAAATACTAGTCTATCCAAACTAGAACGCAAATGCGCGCACGTATAGGGCAACTATACTTTCGGTCGTAAATTGCCAGTCTAATTAGGGAATGACAGATGTGAATCTAGTATGGAGGTTGTGGTTTATGATTTCGATACCGTTTTCATAGATGGCTAGCTTCTCTTGTATGGCAGGTGCGGCTTTGCGAGTTCTCGTGTCGGCGTCGCACATCGCGGGGCGGATGCGCGGAGCGGCGGCGACTAAATGCCTCTGTGCTGTACCTACACAGAAGCCGGGCATCGTGTCACGGCCACCTAACAGGATTAACTTACCTGTCCTACTGCGCAGGTAGAGAACTACTCATCAGACCGCAAGACGCCTTAACCGGCTTAAATAACATTTGAACGGAATTTGAGCAACCGAGCTTAAACTTTTGTATGACCTTTAGGTGGGGTGTCAAGTAACATGTTGCGGTAACAAGTTTTCATAATCCATACGGTTATTTTATTTATCAATCCTACCTTGTCTTAGTCAAATATTTGTTTACCTAACCTATATCATATGACGGTATCAAGTTTAGTTAAACCTTGGGATTAGCCTAAACCTAAGGCGGCTAAAACTTAGCTATCTTGTTGAGGTACCTACCTAATTGATCTCATTAATTCGCGAGCAAAGCTTCCAAAATGAATGTAACAAAAAGAACCTACCTATTAATAATGGGGATAACCAGAAGATTTATCCTTTATTGTGTCCAAACATAACCGATATCCAAATCACAAATATACATAGGGTAAAACTACCGGTTAGCCGGCCACTACCCCCTATCTATACCTAATAGACAGTGTTATAGTTCAATCATTTCAAATTTCGCGCCATTGCATTCTGACGAACTCCACGGTTCATAATTCAACGGCATGACTTCGAAATTTGCGAACTGAGCCCTCAGTCGCCATTTCAAAATTCGGTGTGTGGACGCGTGTCAAATTTAGAGAAAAAAATAGCAGGTGGATTGTTTTTCAAAGGTAAGTTTTTAAGTGTTATTGTTGTTTTAGAGTTCATTGATTTGGTTTCTGTGTTTTTAGTATGTTTATTTTTAATATTCAAGTGCCCAAACTCACCAGAC
Organism: Udea ferrugalis; assembly: GCA_950022985.1. Taxonomy (NCBI): domain Eukaryota; kingdom Metazoa; phylum Arthropoda; class Insecta; order Lepidoptera; family Crambidae; genus Udea; species Udea ferrugalis. The sequence continues at coordinate 7,575,498 of OX465521.1, forward strand.
TTTACATAATTCGTGATTTTTTTGGTGGTCGGACAATACGTTAACGAATAATTTCAAAATCTAGTTATCGACCGGGTGGTCGCATAACCGGTTTATATTCGTCTTTTCACTTTGCTTTTATTGGATTAACCTTACATTCACCAACATAGGGTCCGTGTTATTTGTGAAGAGCTAGAATTTTGTAAATTTACATCTAGATTCCGGCCGCCTGTATACCTCATATTTTCAAAGATATGACTTTCGAAAATCCCGAACGTTTAGCGGCCGATAACTAGTAAAAATAAAACCTGTCACCGGCCGTTTAAAATAAAGTACGGCCGAAAACTAGTAGGAATTAGACCAATTTCCGGCTGATTGAAATAACGAGCGACCGAGAATTGGTAAAAATTACACCTGATTCCGGCATAATATTTGTTTGTGACTTCATGTTAGTTACCCCTATATGCTGAAACGGGTTTGAATGAAAATCGGCATAGCCTTACTCTGAATTGATACATAGACTACTATTTAACCGTGGGGGCGAAGAAGCTTTTATGTTATAAGTGGTTATGGATACATTTTGGTTGATTGCTTGCTTGGTGTTGGAATTATGCTTGTTTTTTTCAGATGGCACCTGTGAGTAAAGGAAAGAAAAAGAAAGAAAAATAAAGAGCCTTCCCGAAGGCTTGCTTATAGTGAAGAAGCACTGACAAGGGCTCTTTCAGATATACGCGGTAATATTCGCTACATCAGAGAGGCATGTCAGCAGTATGGAGTTCCAAGATCCACTATACAGGAAAGGCTTTTCGGTCGTGTTGCTGATCTAAAGAGGAAAGTTTGATGAAGAAAAGAAGATCGACGATTGGATAATTGAGTTGGCGAAAGCCGGAATTCCAATCAAAAAATATGACCTTCTAAATACAGTGGCTGAGCTTGCAAAAGAACTGCGCATAGACCATTCCAGGAGGTAAACCTGGTATACGATGGTATCTCAGCTTTCTCAAACATAAACATCCGAGAGCCAGAAGCTATTATTAAGGCGCGAGAAGTCATCAAGGAAAGTTCAATTCAAAAATGGTTTATAAAATTACACACTTTCTTGGTTGAACGAAATGCAACAGATATTTTAGATGATCCAAGTCGTATACTTACTTGACGCTGATAAAACATGTGTTGTCTCCTAAATCAGGAAAGGTTCTAGCTCCTAAAGGCAACAAAAACGTATATGTTGTCAAGAAAGGCAATGAGGAAGAGAACATAACAGTGCTGGTGGTAATGACTGCATCTGGGGAAATAGTTCCGCCATAAGTGGTGTTCCACTTATGGCGTTTATAAACTGACAAGCTGGGAACGATATCGTTATTCCTTTTGATGACAGCCCCACGATGCATGTTATCCAAGTTGAAACAGTCGCTGACCTACACAAAGATTGAAAGTTGACGATGTTAATGCAATTGGACAACTCGATGATGGTAGCATTGCGTTAGCAGAAAAACAATAAATACCCTTACCTTCTGCAGAATCTTCAAACACTAAATCTATTTGCTTTATATGTATAAGAATTCTCATATATTGTTTGTAAAACATTTATTTGATAATAGTATTGGTAGCTATTTTCGTTCTTCTTGAAGTCTCAGTTTTACTGGGCATAGAATGTCATGTTATGTTTGGAGATTTTTTAAAGATGCTCAAGCCAAAAGTTGCTATAAGTTGTATTAAGAGACCAAAAATATACTGCTTTTTATGAATTTATTAATTGTCAATCAATCAATCAAAAATAGCTTTATTTAAATAGACCTGTTACAGAGTACTTTTGAATCGTCAAATCTAATTAACAAACAAAACATACTTAATAATAGACATGAATACCATAATATTAAATGTAAACAATAAATATAATGTACTTAAATAAATGTGATGCTACCACCGGATCGGTGTTTTACCTTCATACTATTATAAACCCTAAGTGCAACTGAATAAGATTCGTTTTTCTCCCGTGAATCAGGTGGCCGATAACCAGTGCACTGGTGGACGGTAACTGAGTGAAAAGGCCGATAGCCGGTATATTTACTGTTTTTACGAATATATATTTTTTATAAATTATGTATCACTGACACATCTATAAACTTTAGGTTTTATGAACCTACACTATTGTAGGATGATAAGTTATTTTTTTGTAAAATCTAGGAGTACAGCATCATGATAGAAATCAAGTCCAAAGTCAACAAGCTGCTTAAACGGCCGATAACCGGTATGTTTACCCTACCTTACTGAGTTTGTGAAATACGTAGGTAGTTTCAAACTAAGTTCTTTTGTATCCGTTTCTAGAAAATTACAATTTTCCGTCTACTTAATTCAATATTTCACACTTTGAAACTAATTGCTTCAAGCAACTAGGTAGGTAGTTTAATTTACACGCCACATGGATAAAATATAACAATCCTACAAACAATACCTATAGGTATTTTTGTGTGATAAACAAGTGTTAAGTAAAAATTTGGTATAATTATTTCAACAGTTAACCTCCTAGGCCTATTATTCAATTATAAAACTTTTTACTGGTAAAATGAATATGAAAATTAAATACTAGGTAGGTACCTAGTTAAATAGCCCACTTACTTCTCACGTGCTATGCGATAACAGGTCAAAACACCTGGCTCATCCGTTTTCGATAAGTCAAAATATCATGTAATTGATAGATGCGTCGTAACAATTATTCAATTCATTCATTTTTTTTTGCAAAACCATAATGTTATAAAATGGTGTTACATTTTAAGTGAGACCAGTATTATTTTGTTGCTTTATTTATACTTCGTACCTGTACCCCGGTTCAAAACAATATCAAATACCTACCTAGCTAGCTATTTATTTGTTCCTACTCATCAAACCCTTGAATGATTAATAAAGTATCAATCAATCAGATATCCAAGGGAATTAAGGTCTAATCGATTACAATAAAGTTCAGCCAAAAGGTCAGTCTCAAACTTCTGACGCAGAGTCAGAAGTTTGAGACTGACGAAAGAAATGGATATAATGAATGGGAACGGAATATAATATAAGTGTATGTATTTGAAATAATTTGATACATCGACACCTAACTCGTTCGAAGAAGGTTCACTGAGCAACGTGAGTAAGGAATCTGAAACTGAGTATCGTGGAACGAACAATTTGCAATGTGGCCCTACTCCGATTTATCAGAATCCGTCCAGGATGTCGAAAAAACATTATGAATATTCCTCCTCGACGAATATTACTTTGGGATCTGCGGTAATTGAATCAAGCCCATTGAATTAGTGACATCACAATACGTGCGATTTTTATTTTGTCCAGTAGGTCCAGGGCATGAGATCACCTACCAATACTATCATGTATTGTATAGGATCTTGTGCAATGCAGAAAAAACATTTCCTAAACAAAACTACTGCTCTTTAGTCTTAGAATGGCTCGTTCTTAGTAACACAAAAATGCCAGAAGTTGAATACTTAAGTATAGAACCTAATCAAAGAGTAAAATAAATTGAACGCAGTAACTCTATGGGCTTCACAAACGCGTAGATCAAAATTCCTGAGATAAACAATGCTAATCGTAATACTATTGTTGCTGTAAAATGTACAAGATTAATGAACGTAAATTCTTGTCTAAACAAATATCGTGGTGATATCATGACTAAATTCAATGATATATGAAGTACCTGTAGTCTGTAAAAATGAGGTAATGGATAGATAGGGATGAGTGGCGCTTAGAAATGTGAGCAGTGGGTTCAGGGCCAGAAAGCCTTCATAATGCTTTATTGCATTAGCAAGAAAGCAAAGCCTGGAAATTATTGACATAGGATCATCCCATATAGTGAACCATAGAGGTGGCCGGTATCCTTCAGCAGTAGGATAAGAACAACTGAGATTGTAAAAGGTACCGAGGAGATCAATCAGTCAGTATGTAGAGACGTATGGTGAAAAATAATACGCAGTTGAATATTTCACGGAGACTTGCGTAATTTTCCGTTTATAACGTTCAGAAATAGGTACCCATGTTTAACGGATTAAGTAGGATAATGTTATTAAGACTTGTAAAATGTTGTTGCTTCTTAAAAGGTGATCTGACCACGATTTGTAGTAGTGGAAGCACTAGAAGGAATGTTAAGTAGGCATAAATTTTTTGCATGTATTCAATAGACGAGGGTTTCTTGATATGTGATGCATGGACCCCTGAAGGATCCATGTCGAGAGTTCTTGAATGAAATAACTGAATGGAATTGAGTTAATTTTATGATGCACCTATAGAGGTAAGGAGGTAGGTATGTACCTACGTAAGGAGAGTCTAGGAAATTTAACACATTTCATGGTCCTTGTTTCACCGAGACAGACATACCTTTTTTGTACTGTCTTGTAGGTATATTGTACCTACTATCGGCAATAATGAAAATTGTGAAGGCTGTATTAACTGTTTAGGTGATGATTACGGAAAGATCTTTTACGAATGAAGAGAATTGTTAATTGTGAAGTGATCTAAATCTGCGTGGGTTTGGTAAATTTCTTGTAGGTATTCAGCTAGTGTACTATAGGTATTTACTGACTAACTATACTAGATTTTATGCTATTTAAAAATAATTACGGTAAGGTAGGATCTATTTTCCTGATATACTTAGGTACCTATTAGGTAAATAGATAGGGCCTTTTTACAGTTTTTTACGATTAAGTACAAAACATTTTTGGTGGATTTAACTTCAAACCACATTATTTGTCCCAAGAGTAATACATTGAAAATACATTCCTGTAAAACATTTTATATGAATATCTAAAAACAAACATAATAAAAAATATCATAGGTAACACAATCATGCAAACTCACCACAATTCAGGATAAATTCACAGGTCGTCACAATTGGTAAGTTGATTGCAGAAGTATTCACTGAGAGTTCTGAGGCGTCAAATTTATATTGAAATATAATTTTGGCAAAACTATAATAAAAGCACGTCGATTTACGTAAACACGCGTTTATCCACCAGCACTACCTAACCCCGTCCTTCGCTTGATTTGATTGATAAACAAAACTTCCGCTTCTCGCAGCGCGCGCAATCCAGTGCTGCCATGAAACATAAATAGAACATTTAGTAGTTTCTCACAAGAAGTCAACATCCCTAACTTTAAATTATGAGCTGCGTTTTTAAAATCTTAATCAATCAGTCATGTTTTCATGTATCGAAACAAGTTACACTATACCACAATATCCACGTTCTAAAAGATGTAATGCATCGCACAAAAATCTATCTTAATAGAAAATTATTCGTGTGGGCTATGTAATTGAAAATAATATGCTACCTTAAAAAGGTCGCCACCGTATTTTGGCATTGGGCGATTTCATAATTGTTTGAACAGCCAAGTAAATTCACTTCAAACATAAATGAATGGAAAGCAATTTGCTGTGTGAAAGCTGAGAAATAATATTTTTAGTTCTGCCCAAAATGAATGAATCCTTAACTTTATAGTAGAAAAAACACTTGATGCTGGCAACACCAGAAAATCGAACTGTCAGTTTTGACATTTTAGTCTAAGACCGAATCGCCAGGGCTCCAAAAGTTCCGTGTTTCAGCATTTTTAGAAGTCTGTTTCGTACAGATAGTAGGAATGGGTTACAAATTTCTAAAACTGGCTTCTACTCCAATCAGGGTAAGCCCTATTGTATTAATATGCAGTAATACATGATGATTATTTTGATATTCTGACAAACGTTATGCAATACTGAACTTGCTTTCAGTAATTGCAATCATATCTTTCTTTTTATTTAGGTAATTTCTGTGCGGGTTATTTATTGTAGCGCAATTACGTTTATCTACTGGCCTCAAGTTGTTTTTGTTACTTGTTTTCAATACCTTGAATGGGTTACATTGACCTTCAAGCATGTGACCGACTGTCAAACGGCACCTGCATTTTTATCATTATCTGTAAGCAATAGCACAGATTGCTATGGTTATCAATGATAAAATATAATTATCGCAGAGATTTTCATCCACTGACATAATGTGGGAACTGTAGTTTGACCAAGAAATGTATTAAAAAATCATTTTTTTCAGAGTGGAGGAATTATATCTAGACATTATGCTACCACTCATGAAGCCGACTTGGTGGTGATTGGAGCGGGTCCTGGCGGTTATGTAGCAGCCATAAAAGCTGCCCAAATGGGCATGAAAGTATGAATATTACTAATCTCTCTTTGCAATTTTATTTTTTTGGCATAAAGTTCTCCCCTAGTCTATCTATCTGTACTGTACTGTTCAAAATCTACGCAATTGACTTGCATTATAAGTATGATACAAACCCATTACATGCATTTACATGCACTTTTTTCCTGATCTTGCTACTATTTTCTGTACCTTATCGTAATAAGTTGTCTGTTATTCCCAAATTATTGCGTTTTTGGGGTTATCTGTATAAGTTTGGCAATAATAAATTATCCTTCTATTTTTCAGGTTGTATCTGTAGAAAAAGAGCCTTCCCTTGGGGGTACTTGCTTGAATGTTGGTTGTATTCCCTCAAAAGCACTACTCCATAACTCCCATTTGTACCACATGGCCAAGCATGACTTCAAACACAGAGGCATTCAGACCGGTGAAGTCAGCTTTGACTTCAAAGCCATGATGGACTATAAAGTAAAAGCTGTGAAAGGATTAACTGGAGGCATTGGTATGCTCTTCCAAAAGAATAAGGTAAAAAGTGATTTGATAATATTCAAGTTAATAGGTTATTTTTAGCATTAGGGATAATGCATCATCATCTTACTAAAGATAGGAAAAAAAACAGAAAAAAACAATCAGTCTACCTGGCATCAGGCGGGAATCGAACCTGCATCTTTCGCAAACCGGGCAACTGCACTAACCAATTATGCTACCGAGACCATTAACAGATGGGCCGAATTTCTGTTTGTTTCACCAATGTTTAGGCATATACCTTAAACACCATAGGTTATTTTTAGCATTAGGCATTTTCAAGTTTTCGTTAAGTAAGGTGTTCATCAAGATTGCTGGCATTTTAATATGTGTAGACATTAGAAATAAGATCAGAAGTCCGCTATCACTGTAACCCAACAAGCAAGGGTTATGAAGCAATCCCTATTCTTTTAAATATTTGGCAATTTTTAATGCAGAGATGTCAATAGGTTGAAAATTCAGTACAAACTCGTAATTCACTTTCATATTTCAGGTACAATTAGTCCGTGGTGTAGGCACACTCACAGCCCCAAACAAAGTAGAAGTCAAAGGTGAAAAGGGAGTGGAAGTGGTCAATGCAAAGAACATTCTTCTTGCCACAGGGTCAGAGGTCACTCCTTTCCCTGGTGTCCAGGTCAGTAAATTATGAGTTATATCTAAATATCAGTATCTAATTTTTCAACAGAATTTTGGTATCTCCTCTTTATGTAAATAACTATATTTAATATTGTACCTGCCTATGTCTAACATATTTTCGAAAAAAAAACTGAAGTAATACCAGTTCTAATGATTACACAGACATGTACTGGAATACCTATTTCAAATATAATATTATAATGTTTCAATTATCATCTATAGATGTAAAAAAAGAATGAAAAAACCATCTGTTTACACTACATTTTTAATTTAAGCTATGTGGCAATTACATGTCTTTTTACTGAAATAGTGTACTAAAATTTTATTATTTTCATTGAACAGTTTGATGAACAACAAATCATCTCATCAACTGGTGCATTATCCCTCTCATCTGTACCTAAAAGAATGCTGGTAATTGGTGCTGGAGTCATTGGTCTGGAGCTGGGCTCTGTCTACCAAAGGCTGGGCTCTGATGTCACAGCCATAGAGTTCCTCACCTCTATTGGAGGTCAGTAATTGAGACACTGTCCATGTTATGATAATTATAAATTATTCACTCATTAATGTTATCATTTGAAGTTACTTAAATATACTGTGTTCCACTTATTACTTCACAGTTGCACTTATTAATAGTTATTATCAAATACTTCCATTAATTACTATACTATAAATTTGTACTGCAATTACTATCAAATCAATGTCATTTAGACAGATAACTGACATGTATGTTACAAGCACTTAATTTGTGTTTGTGCTGTATCTAGAATCTATATTATGAAGTGGTTTCCTTAATTTTTTTCATGTTCTTGAAGGTCTTGGCATTGATGGAGAAGTATCAAAGACTCTGCAGAAGATCCTTACGAAGCAAGGCTTGAAGTTCAAACTGGGCACCAAGGTGTCTGGCATCAAGAAAGAGGGAGGAGTAGTCAAGGTTGAAGTTGAAGCAGCAAAAGGCGGAAACAAAGAAACGGTAAATAAACTTATTTTCTTATCAAAACACTAACAAGTAAAACAAACACCATCCTGGATGTAGAAATTCAAATGATAATATGAAAAGTTATTTGTTTTTTGCTGACTTCACAATCTATTATCTGAAGAAGGTATGAGTTTAATTTACTGCTAAATTAATGAAATTTTCAATCAAGAGATACATTAACTAATTAAGTTTTGCTGAGTTCATAAATAAAAAAACATTTGTCAGTCCTTGTGATGCCCTAGAGTTAGGCCAAACCTTAAATATCCACCACTCACTTTCTTGATGATCTCACTACCAATACTTTTGATTAATTTATTTTCTTTGTGCAATAAAAAAAACATATCTATAGAAATTTAATAAACTGTGTGTCCTTTTTAGCTTGAGTGCGATGTCGTCCTGCTATCCATTGGTCGCCGGCCCTACACGAAGGACCTCGGTCTGGACAAAGTAGGCATCGCCCTAGACGACAAAGGCAGAGTCCCGGTCAACAACAAGTTCCAAACTACAGTCCCTGGGTAAGTAGAATTCTACGAGACCCCAGTCTTTCCTCTGCTAAACTTTTATTTTCGAAGTTGATATTGCTTGCTATTGATCAGACCAGGTGGTTCACAGAAAGCTGCTATAGCGATTGCTTTATTTTCTGTTATTGATTCAAATAATTTGGAATTGTCCAACTTCAGATATTGACATGAACATTTAAATTTGTTCATTACATTATAACCAACTGCGCTAATTCTTAAAAAATAAACTTAACATGAAAACAAAAACTGACTCTGAAATAAATATGCTGGCGTCACAGTGAGAGCTGGTCTTCCCCAAGAACATTGTCCCTTTAATTGACTTATTCATCTGCCATCTGACTCCTAGTAAAAAAGAAGCTAATTCTAATTTGGATTGAGATTATGAACCAATCCAAATTAGAATAAGCTTCTTAAAATACACTAATTCAGCATAGTATTTTAGATTCGATTTGATATTTTATCCTACATTTTGATTCTTATCTTCTAGAATCTACGCTATTGGTGACATCATCCACGGTCCCATGTTGGCGCACAAAGCTGAAGACGAAGGCATTGTATGCGTCGAAGGCATCAAGGTTTGTAGCGTACAACAAGAAATTTAATTTATCTGCATAATTAATGATATCCTCATAATTTCTTTGCCTGGGTAATATGTTTGGTGAGAATGCCTTCCGGCATTTTTTCAACTGAAATACCTATCATATTTAATGGACAATCCATAAATTCCTACAATTATCCTTTTTACTCTGTGCAATGGTCAATAAATAAAATAAGCCAATCGAAATTGTGTATCCAGGGCATGCCAGTCCACTTCAACTACGACGCCATTCCATCAGTCATCTACACGAGCCCCGAGGTCGGCTGGGTCGGCAAGACCGAGGAAGATCTGAAGAAAGAGGTGAGTTCACTAGTTCTCCTACGAGATGTATTTGGGCAAACGCTCTGAACAAAAAAAGCTCGTTATCTCGAGCAATGGCTTTCGTATGGAGAAAATCCTTGACATAACGTTGTCATGAAAGGCCCCTAGAATAACCAAGTAAGATCTACTCCCACTTTTCTAAGTCTTCAGCTCATTTCGGTGTAGAGGTCACCACTGAACGCAGGCCCAAAAAAAGGCTTAAAAATTGTTACTACTGTGATAAAAAAAATATATTCATAACAATGAAAAACAGTGGACTTCATTGCAGGACAAACCAAATAAAAATTTTAACAATAATTATGGCAGTATTAACTGCTCGTTAGGGCTTATTTAATTTTGATTCCAGATTCGGAAAGTGCTTTATCATGGGAGTTGGGTTATAGTAACGTTATTCTGATTTATTCTCCAGGGCAAAGCTTACAAAGTGGGCAAGTTCCCGTTCATCGCCAACTCGAGAGCAAAGACGAACGACGAGACCGACGGCTTCGTCAAAGTGCTCGCGGACAAGGCGACCGATGTTATCTTAGGAACACACATTATTGGGCCCGTAAGTAAAAAACATGTAAATCTGGTTAGCAATGCCTTCAAAACACCACATTTGATTGAAGATCTTGGTGTAAGCTGATGAGGTATTTAATCATATGTTGAAAATTTAAAACTAATTTTATTGAACTCAAGTTTGATCATTGGATAAAGTACGAGGTCAGGTCAAAAACACTCATTACTGAGTGCTTATCTTATCGCCAACTAGAATGTAGATTCTATTACACTTGTTGCAAATGTTACGTCAAATATAATTGGTCGAGGCCTTCTGATTATTTGAATTAATGTTTGAGAAAGGAAGACAGATCACTTGATTAGCCATTAGAAACTCATGTAAGCTGGGCCTGGCTAGGGTTATGAGTGCGTAACAAATATCTGGGAGATCATCATCATGGTGGCCTTTTTCCTGCAAATGTAGGCCTCTACCCTCTGCCTGCATTCTTGGCGATCTTGTGCCCGAAAAATCCAGTCACGACCTTCTTGTCGTCAGATGTCGTCCACCCGGTGTTGCAATGGTCTACCTACAACACCTTTTGCGCCCTAGGCCTCAATCCCAGGGCCCTCCCTGGGATTGAGGCCATTCGTTCATTTATAAATAGTTAGTAAATGAATATCCCTGAACATTATTCCACACAGCGCCATCTAGCCCCAAGATGAGCTAATTGAAGCCCGTTTCTAAGGGATACTAGACAATGGATAAACATACTCAAATACTTTTTCTCTTGAAAAAACATACTCAATATACATAGAAAACACAGTTGAATAATATGTACCTTTTCAGGGTGGCGGCGAGCTGATCAACGAAGCAGTGCTGGCGCAGGAGTACGGCGCAGCGGCCGAGGACGTGGCGCGCGTCTGCCACGCGCATCCGGTAACTATTATATACCTTATGCCCTTGACTTAGCGTTCACTTTAGCTCACACTTCTCATTTACAAAATGAAAAAGACGGCAACTGAGATGTACAGACGAAACCACTGAACCCGGATTCTGATTCTGCAGAACGTTGGTGAGCACCAAGGAAGGAATAATAGAAATTCCTTGCCTAAGAGGGGTAAATCCAGAGAGCGATGGAGCGTAGTATTCTCGGTGTCAAATTGACAGACCGCATACGCAACACCGTGATACGCTCTCAAACTGGCATAACTGACATCTCCCAAAAGGCCGCTCGGTTGAAGTGGAACTGGGCCGGCCACGTCTGCCGCATGCGAGGCGAGCAATGGGCAAAAATATACACCGATTGGGTGCCCCAAAACAAGAAGAGGTCTCGCGGCAGACCTAGAAGGCGATGGCGGGATGAACTAGACGCTCACCTAGAAAACTGGTCTACCACAGCTCTGGACCGTACAAAGTGGGGAAGTGGTGGGGAGGCCTTTGCCCAGCAGTGGGACACTTTAGGCTGATAATAATAATAATAATAAGAGGGGTAAATTAGGATTTTCTGTAATCCTCATAGTTTAGGATTTGGCCTACCACGCCTACTTGAAAAATCCGCCCTGTATAACGTTGGCCTACAACCAAATACACTAAAATGCGCCAAATTAACAGTCCACGTATAGAAAATATCAAATTCCCAAATACAAGATAGGTATTGTATTCGGCCGTTAGTATGATAAAACAATAGTTTCAGAAGATATTTAATTACTTGTCTAGAAAATGATATATTGATTTTTTTGTATGTTTTCAACTTTAAATACACTCTAAAGCTTGTTTTTTATTCACAGACATGTGCAGAGGCCCTCCGTGAAGCTAACATGGCCGCGTACATCGGCAAGCCGATCAACTTCTAACTTGGTCACTCGACTATAACTTTATTGTGCAATGTGTGTGTACCCACTGAACAACTGGGTAGATTTAGTCTTAGGCTACTGCCGCTCGTCTGCTCTAAGGAATCTTGTATGAATCTGATAAATGATTTTGGGTATTTGAAAATGATCCTTACGTCCTATCATATCAACCCTTCTAAAATCACTTGCTAAAACTATTTTTCCCAATGTGCATAACTTATTTATTACCATCGGACCCAGAATACTGCCGTTTATGTGATATTTATTTTTAATAGATATATTAATTTCGAGTTATTTTATTTTTTACCCGCCATATTGATTTCATTCCGATTTTATTCAAAGTATCCAAAATCCTCCTGCATTTACAATGAGTAAATGTGTGTACATTGGTGTATTTATTTTGTTTTGTAAATAGTTATACAGAAATATAATTATATACCAACATTCATTTGTTTTTTGTTGGACTAATGCTCATCTGCACCAAACTTAGGTAATGCTTAAATTGACATTTTATTAACTGTCTGGCATTTACGAGACCATGTCAGAGTTCCTTTCAAGCAAAATACGTAACACTTTTAAAGTGTACCCAACTTAAGTTTGGTGCAATCGGGCTGTCTAAATGACAGCCTGTTACATAAAGCTGACAGTTAAGACTTACTTGAGTTTAGTACAAATGAGCATTAGCTTTTATAATTATATTGTGATTAAAAAGGCAATATGTTCGTTATACATGATTTTTATTTGAATGGGGCAAAGTTACATTAAATAACAAATATCAGGTAATAAGATAACAAGTTGAAAGCCAACATAAAAGTTTCTAAAAAGTTATCTAAAACTATGACTAGATGCGGGACATGTATTATACTTCTACTGTCACAACAAACAAGGACGATTAACTAATACATAAAAACGATTAATAAACAATTAAAAAATTGTTAATAATTAATAAAACATGAAAGTACACAATTGTGTTTCGTTGCAACTACAAACAGCAATAACTATAATTCACAACAAACAAGTCTGTAAAGATGGGTGATACATACCTACCTACATAGATGCCTACGTTAATGAGTCTGCTAAAAGCCCTAACAAAAAGTTATAAATATCTTGATCATAAAATAAAAATGAGCATTTAATAGGCAAGAAAAAACAATTGATTATCCTACGAAACCCTGCTTTGCTGAACGTCATCCACCAAAATGATGTTGAACATTCTCATTTTATACATTCATACTATCTCAAAAATTCGACTTTACCTTACTTTTCTATCCATCAGTAAGATATGTGCATGAATATGCAAAATTAGTTAGTAGTAGTTATTAGTTTATTGTATGAATACTGAAGTAAAACCCGTAGGCTACATCTTACTCAGCCGTATCCACTCGGTTCAACCCCAAGTGTCTAGGACTTGGCTGCACATATTCAAGTAAAACTTCGGTGTAAGTATTTCACTGTATTGGTCACAATCATTGGAGTACATAATGGCGGCTGCCATAGTGGTTGCATTGGTTTCCATGTATTTACGCAGAACGGTCTCCAAATCTGGTATAGACAAATTGTTGTCTATGAAGAAGTTCTTTGACTGTCTGAAGCATGTTTCCCACAATTTGGTGTCAACTGGGAAGATACTCATGCATTTGTCTATTATATTCGCAGCCCTAATAGACAAATTCTGCTCTGAGATATTCGTGATAGATGTTGTCGCGACTGCTCCAGGTAAACTCTTCAACTCATCACAACAACAAGACAAGGCTTGATATACTGCTGGATCAATCTCAGGGTACGCTTCCTCGTTCAAAATCGCTAGTGACACATCTTTGATCCGCTTCGACATAACGTTTGTTATGATAATTTTAATTTCATCTTGTTTCCGAGAAGAGTTTACTGCGTCAGTATTTAATGTGTTCTCGTCAAGTTCAGTATGAGTTAGATACAAACGGTCGTCTTGAGGCATGGAGTTCAAATTATCCAACAGCATTGAGAGGCAATCGGAGTACTTTTTGTTATGGTAAGCTAATTTGGCGGCCATATTGAGATTGCCGCTTAAATTGTCGGAGTTGATCCAAGGTTTGAGAAGTAAGATGACGTCATCAGCCCAGGTTTTCCGTTTGAAGTCGCTCATGGAGCTCAAGGGATTCTGTCGAGATTCGATAGGCTTCCTCCGCGAAACCTCCAAGTCGAACGGGAACATGATGTCGATGCGGTCGATGGGCTGGAACAGGAACTTGTTGTTGTTCCGGTTCGCGGGAATCTTGATGACGCGTTTTGTCGTTTTCATCATTATGACCCTGTTTGTCATCTTATCTTTATCGTTGGGAATCTGAAAGATGTATTACTTAGTTAAATAAACCAATTACCACTGGGTTGCAATTTAAAACCTGGCTCTGATTTATAAGATATCTTTACGCCTGAATTTAACAAATTGTATACCAAGCCCAGCCTTTGAATTCTTGTTGGCTCGGGAAACGAAAAACGAAATTTAGCTCAACTGAGGATATAACTAGTGGAAGGAACTAACCCCACCCACTCGTGACCTTATCAAGGATCGCACGTCCCCCAGCTAATCGGCAAGCTAACTTAATTGTCTTCAGTTATTAGGAACAATAATATAACAATAAAAAGACATAGATAGGTTACTTGTGCTAAAAAGTGGCACCCGAAATCAGAACTTTAGTGCAGTAGGGCTAGCACGAACCGCCAACGTTTTGGTAATCGAAAAGTAAACGATACTATTTTTTCTTAAAGACATAGGAAAAATAAAAAAGAGTATCGTTTACTTTTCGATTACCAAAACGTTACTGGTTCGTGCTAGGCCTACAGTTGAGCAAAGCATTGACAGTTAAAGACGACACTGCGCAACATGTATCTGTCTAGTTTACGCTCTAGTAAATAATCATAATATCTTGTGCATACGGTCTAATTATAGGTACGTACGCCAGGGGACAATTTTCGAAATCAGTACTGACATAACCTATCTACCTCTTTTTTATTCTTATCTCATTGATAAGCAACCTACTTGTAAATGAGTATTCCCAGTAGCATAAATCCTCCCGTCGTCATCGACGTAGATGGTGAAGTCGCCGCCGCACGCTACCAGAGCCTTTGTTTCAAAATCTTTGTTTTCATCGTCCGGTGTCTTCGGACTTAAAACTTTTTCCGGCTGAGCATCGTTGCGAATTTTCACTTCTGTCGGTATGTGTACTTGTTTCCGGTCTCCACTTCCTGATTAGGAAAAAGGTAAAAGATTAAGTACTGGAAAATTTACCTTTTTCAACTGTGAATAGGTGTAGATATTAATTGTATTTACCAAGTTGTCCATCAAAGTTCAAGCCCCAGGAGTAAAGAGTTCCGTAATTGTTTATAACACACGAATGATGCCAACCAGCTGAGAGCTGCAATCAAAACAGTAAAAGGTTAGTTTAAACCGAGTCGTATTAGAAATGAAACATGTACTGTTTTTAATTTAAATAGGTTCTGCTATTGACAGGAGGAAAATTTAATAGCAAACTAATTGAATCAAACATTTTCAGGTTATGTCAATCATTGAATGATCACCTCGCTGATTTTCTCGATGAGTTTTATTTTATGTTATTGTGGTCTTCAAGATGGCTTCAATCCACCTGATGGGAAGCAGTCGTGTTATCTCAGTATGTGGTTGACAAGTA
This sequence comes from Udea ferrugalis, assembly GCA_950022985.1. Taxonomy (NCBI): domain Eukaryota; kingdom Metazoa; phylum Arthropoda; class Insecta; order Lepidoptera; family Crambidae; genus Udea; species Udea ferrugalis. Next base: position 7,591,226 of record OX465521.1, read on the forward strand.
ATGATCTTTAGGGCCATAAATGCCTTTTCTCGGCCCGCTTGAAAAACCCGATATTGAAGGAAGAAGGAAACACATGCGCTGGAAGAGCGTTCCACGTCTAGAACTCATTACAATTCAATAGTTTTTATTGGTAATTGATAACTAAATGTCAGGTACAAAATATTAGGTACATGCAATGCACACATTCGGTAGGCAATCTCAATCGTCAACTGATATAATTTGAAGTACAACAAGAAATGAAAGTCAAACCAACAACTCTATCGCAGAAACTTGCACTAAGCACTCCGTATATTGGTGGTGGAACAACCTTCCGACGCCGGTGGTAGAGTCACATTATGTACATGTATTTTAAGTATTGTTTATATGTATATTGTATTATTATGTGTATGTTTATTAAGTGGTTAAAATTAAGATTCTTGACGATTCGAAAGAACTGTTTATTGGTCTACTTGAATAAAGAAATATTGAATTTGAATTTAAGTCGGTAAGTTACCTGCACGATGTGTCCAGTAACCAGCTGAGTGTCGACGAGTGAAGGCATTAGATGCGGGTCCACCAGTGGGTCGTGTACGACGGAGGGGGAGGCGGTGCGACGCGCGTGTGCCGCGCGGACTTGCTGCGGACTCGCGCCCCAGACGTACAGCTGGCCTTTGTTGGTTAGGGCCAACTGGGGGAACATAATCATTGGTTTACATATATATACGCTTATGTCATTACAAGCGAGCATTATACTAAAGGAGACAAAAAAAAATGTGCTTTATCGTAGCACAAAACGTATAGCGTTAACATTGATCCCCCGATATCACAAACAAAAATTAACGTTGAGCATCCCTCAGAAGCGTAGCTGTAACTTGTATTGTCATTTTACAACATGAGCGTGAGCGTGTGACGTTTGTGAATTCAGGGGTATGTGGCTTTGAAATATCATATGTAAGTGTGTATTTGATGTAAATTGCCGTCAGTTTTTGTTACTGTTATTGTTTTTTGTGCACTTGCCTACCCTTCTCGCCAGGCTGTGGGTTGTTTGGAAGAGATCGCTTTTTAGCGATAAAGCCGCCCAAAATGTACATTAACGTTTATCTATACTTCTTTACTGTGTCTATCTGTTGTTTTGGTGTGCAATTAAAAATATATCCATCTATTATAAAGTGTCAGTGAGAAGCCAACACTTACACTGTGGAAGTACCCGACGGCGAGCTGCAGCGCCGGGTCGGGTATATGCACGCGCGCGGGCACGGCGCTCTTGGCGCGCGCGTCGGCGCCGAGCTGGCCGAACACGCCGGCGCCGCACGCCCACACCGAGCCGTTGCGCATTAGGCACACTGTGTGACACGCGCCTAGACCAACACTTACACTGTGGAAGTACCCGACGGCGAGCTGCAGCTACACTTAACCCCTTAAGGCAGTTTGAAAAACTCCATGCTCATCGGGAAAAACTCTACAGGAAGATCATCCTGATCGCTGTGATATTTATTTGCTCATCCGTCTACCTCGTGGATAGGTGTACCACACTGCGTTGGTCTCAAATGGTCTCCATTTGAATACTTCAAATTAGTTCTGAGTGAGTCTTGAAATTATTTCTCCTGTATGTGGCTATCCCCCGATATCACAAACAAAAATCAACGTTTAGCATCACAGAAAAGTGTAGCTTGTAGTCTTTCTATTGTCATTTTACAGGACAGCATGAGCGTGAACGCGTGCTTAGCGTTGATTGACGTTCGTGAATTCGGTAGTATGTGGCTTTAAAGTGTGTGAGTGGCAAGTGGCAGTGAGTAGGCTGTACTTACACTGTGGAAGTACCCGACGGCGAGCTGCAGCGCCGGGTCGGGTATCTGCACGCGCGCGGGCACAGCGCTCTTGGCGCGCGTGCCGGCGCCGAGCTGGCCGAACACGCCGGCGCCGCACGCCCACACCGAGCCGTTGCGCATTAGGCACACTGTGTGACACGCGCCTAGACCTACACTCACACTGTGGAAGTACCCGACGGCGAGCTGCAGCTACACTCAACCCCTTAAGGGAGTTTGAAAAACTCCATGCTCATCGGGAAAATCTCTACAAGAAGACCTTCCTGATCACGGTGATCTTCAACCGTCTACCTCGTGGATATACACCTATATGCTGCGTTTGGCCTCAAATGGATAGTAGGTATTTGGATAGTTTAATCAGTTCTGTGTGAATCTTATGTGATAAGCTGTATTTTTTAAATGATTTCTCCTGTATGTGGCTATCTCCCGATATCACAAACAAAAATCAACGTTTAGTATCAGTGAATAGTGTAGCTGACCCTTTCAGTTCTATTGACATTTTACGGGACAGCATGAGCGTGAACGCGTGCTTAGCGTTGAATGACGTTCGTGAATTCGGTAGTATGTGGCTCTGAAATATTAAAAAGTGACAGTGAGAGGGCTACACTCACGCTGTGGAAGTACCCGACGGCGAGCTGCAGCGCCGGGTCGGGTATTTTTTCAACATGAGCGTGAGCGTGTGACATTTGAAGTTTGTGACTTATGTACGGGGGTATGTGGCTAGTTTGTGAATTCGGGGGTATGTAGCTTTGAAATATTATAAAGTGTCAGTGAGAAGCCAACACTTACACTGTGGAAGTACCCGACGGCGAGCTGCAGCGCCGGGTCCGGTATCTGCACGCGCGCGGGCACGGCGCTCTTGGCGCGCGCGCCGGCGCCGAGCTGGCCGAACACGCCGGCGCCGCACGCCCACAACTCGCCGTTGCGCATTAGGCACACTGTGTGACATGCGCCTAGACCTACACTCACACTGTGGAAGTATCCGACGATGAGCTGCAGCTACACTTAAGCCCTTAAGGGAGTTTGAGAAACTCCATGCTCATCGGGAAAATCTCTACAAGAATCACGGTGATCTTCATCTGCTCATCCTTCTACCTCGTGGATAGGTGTACCACGCGGCGCTTGGTCTCAAATGGTCTCTATTTGGATACTTTAATCGGTTCTGCGTGCCTCTTATGTGATTAGCTGTATTTTGAAATTATTTCTCCTGTATGTGGCTATTTCCCGAATCCACAAACGAAAATTAACGTTGGCCATCCCTGAGAAGCGTAGCTATAACTTTCAGTATTGGCATTTTACGTGAGCGTGTGACATTTGAAGTTCATAAATTCCTGGATATTTGGTCTGAAATATTATAAAGAGGCAGTGAGAGACACTCACGCTGTGGAAGTACCCGACGGCGAGCTGCAGCGCCGGGTCAGGTATCTGCACGCGCGCGGGCACGGCGCTCTTGGCGCGCGCGCCGGCGCCGAGCTGGCCGAACACGCCGGCGCCGCACGCCCACACCGAGCCGTTGCGCATTAGGCACACTGTGAGACACGCGCCTAGACCTACACTCACGCTGTGGAAGTACCCGACGGCGAGCTGCAGCTACACTTAACCCCTTAAGGGAATTTGAAAAACTCCATGCTCATCGGGAAAATCTCTACAAGAAGACCATCCTGATCACGGTGATCTTCAACCGTCTACCTCGTTGATATACACCTATATGCTGCGTTTGGCCTCAAATGGATAGTAGGTATTTGGATAGTTTAATCAGTTCTGTGTGAATCTTATGTGATAAGCTGTATTTTTTAAATGATTTCTCCTGTATGTGGCTAGCTCCCGATATCACAAACAAAAATCAACGTTTAGCATCACAGAAAAGTCTAGCTGTCCCTTTCTACTGTCATTTTACGGGACAGAATGAGCGTGAACGTGAACGCTTAGCTTAGTTCGTGAATTCGGTAGTATGTGGCTTTAAAATATCATAAAGAGGCAGTGAGAGAGACACTTACGCTGTGGAAGTACCCGACGGCGAGCTGCAGCGCCGGGTCGGGTATCTGCACGCGCGCGGGCACGGCGCTCTTGGCGCGCGCGCCGGCGCCGAGCTGGCCGAACACGCCGGCGCCGCACGCCCACACCGAGCCGTTGCGCATTAGGCACACTGTGTGACACGCGCCTAGACCTACACTCACACTGTGGAAGTACCCGACGGCGAGCTGCAGCTACACTTAACCCTTTAAGGGAGTTTGAGAAACTCCATGCTCATCGGGACGACCTCTACAGGAAGATCGCTGTGATCTTTATCTGCTCATCCGTCCACCTCGTGGATAGGTGTAACATGCTGCGTTAGGCCTCAATGGTCTCCATTTCAATAAGTACTTTAAATCAGTTCTGCGTGAATCTTATGTGATAAGCTGTATTTTTTAAATGATTTCTCCTGTATGTGGCTATTCCCCGAATTCCCAGACGCAAATCAACGTTGATCATCCCTCAGAAGTGTAGCTGTCCCTTTCAGTTGTATCAATTGGCATTTAACAGCATGAGCGTGAGAGCGTGACGTTTGTGAATTCAGGGGTGTGTGACTTTGAAATATCATATATGTAAGTGTGTATTAGATGTAAATTGCAGTCAGTTCTAGTTACTGTTACTTCATTTTTTCACTGTGTATATCTTGGTTTAAATATTCTTTAAACCTATATCTGTTGTCTTGGTGTGCAATAAAGAATATATCTATCTATTATAAAATGGCAGTGAGAGTGCAAAACTTACACTGTGGAAGTACCCGACGGCGAGCTACAGCGCCGGGTCAGGTATCTGCACGCGCGCGGGCACGGCGCTCTTGGCGCGCGCGCCGGCGCCGAGCTGGCCGAACACGCCGGCGCCGCACGCCCACACCGAGCCGTTGCGCATTAGGCACACTGTGTGACATGCGCCTAGACCTACACTCACACTGTGGAAGTACCCGACAGCGAGCTGCAGCTACACTTAACCCCTTAAGGGAATTTGAAAAACTCCATGCTCATCGGAAAATCTCTATAAGAAGACCATCCTGATCTCGGTGATCTTTATCCGTCTACCTCGTGGATAGGTGTAACATGCTGCGTTTGGCCTCAAATGGTCTCCATTTCAATAAGTACTTTAAATCAGGCCCCAAGTCTGCTAATTTTAGAACCCTTCAATTGAATCGTAATTGAGTCTCAATCGGCTAATTTGACACATTTGCTATGAATAATATGTCAGATTAGACTATTGAGACTCAATTACGATTCAATTGAAACGTTAATTAATTAGCAGACTTGAGGCCCAGTTCTGCATGAGTCTTATGTGATTAGCTGTCTTTTAGAAATTATTTCTCCTGTATGTGGCTATCCCCCGATAACACAAACAAAAATCAACGTTTAGCATCACAGAAAAGTGTAGCTGTCCTTTTCTATTGTCATTTTACAGCATGAGCGTGAACGCGTGCTTAGCTTTGATTGCCGTTCGTGAATTCGGTAGTATGTGGCTTCAAAATATCATTAAGTGGCAGTGAGTAGGTTGTACTCACGCTGTGGAAGTACCCGACGGCGAGCTGCAGCGCCGGGTCAGGTATCTGTACGCGCGCGGGCACGGCGCTCTTGGCGCGCGCGCCGGCGCCGAGCTGGCCGAACACGCCGGCGCCGCACGCCCACACCTCGCCATTGCGCATCAGACATACTGTGTGACATGCGCCTAAGCCTACACTTAGCACCTGCAGGAAAGATCAAATCATATTTAATCAAACTATTTATTAGAGCTGAAATAAAAGACACTAATATGAAAAAAAGAAGAAGATATGGCACTCGCGTACATAAAGTGGACAACCAAACAGTTAACATCATCATGTCAGCCGAACGACGCCCACTGCTGAGCATAGGCCTCCCCCAAGGATCTCCACAACGATGGGTCCTGCGCTGTCCGTATCCAGCGGCTTCCCGCGACCTTGACAAGATCGTCGGTCCACCTTGTGGAGGGCCTGCCCACGGAACGTCGTCCGGTACGCGGTCGCCATTCGAGAACCTTTCCGCCCCAACGGCCATCGGTTCGCCGCGCTATGTGTCCCGCCCACTGCCACTTCAACGATGCAATCCTTCGAGCGATGTCGGTTGCCTTAGTTCTCCTGCGGATCTCATCATTTCTGATTCGATCAAGCAGGGAAACACCAAGCATCGCTCTCTCCATTGCTCGCTGGGTGACTTTGAGCCTTCTTATGAGACCCATAGTGAACGACCACGTCTCACTCCCGTATGTCATCACTGGCAACACACACAGGTCAAACACTTTCGTCTTGAGACACTGAGGTATTTCGGACGCGAATATATGCCGGAGCTTCCCGAACGCTGCCCATCCGAGCTGGATTCGACGAGAAATCTCTTTCTCGAAGTTGGACTTACCTAACTGGACTGCCTGTCCCAGGTAAACATTGTGGTCAACAACTTCGAGTGTAATGTTCCCAACGTTAACTGGAGCAGGTGCAACATGGGCATTGAACATGATTTTCGTCTTGTCCATGTTCATCCTAAGACCCACTCTTTGAGAAGCATTACCGAGATCTTCGAGCATTATGTTCAGGTCTTCCAAGGTCTCAGCCATAAGAACTACATCATCGGCAAATCGCAGATGTGTTAGGTACTCGCCATTGATGTTGATGCCGCGTCCTTTCCAGTCCAGAAGCTTGAAAATATCCTCCATCGCAGCTGTGAACAATTTCGGAGAGATAACGTCTCCTTGTCTCACGCCTCGCTGTAGTTGGATCGGATTAGAGCTTTGGTTCTGTAATAGGACCGACATGGTGGCGTTTTGGTATAGGTACCTAAGAACCTCGATGTACCTGTAGTCTATTTGGCACCTTTGGAGAGACACTGCCCAGGTCTCAATCGAATCAAAGGCCTTCTCATAGTCCACGAACGCTAGGCAAAGTGGCAAGTTATACCCTTCGGTCTTCTGTATAACTTGCCGCAGCGTATGAATGTGGTCTATGGTACTATAGCCTTTTCGGAACCCGGCTTGTTCGGGAGGTTGGAAGTCGTCAAACCTGCGGGCGAGACGATTCGTAATGACTCTCGAAAACAACTTATAGATATGGCTCAGAAGCGAGATGGGTCTGTAGTTCTTCAAGAGTTTTGTCACCCTTCTTGAAAAACAGCATCACATCGCTTCTGCCCCATGCCTTTGGCGTTCTGCCCTCGAGGATGACAGAATTGAAGAGCGTCCGGAGGACTTTGAGTATCGGCCGACCGCCCGCTCTCAGAAGCTCTGTTGTGATTCCGTCATCGCCCGCCGCCTTGTTGTTTTTAAGCTGCTTGAGAGCCATCCTAATCTCGTACAGGCTGACGTCCGGGATATCTTCGGTATAATGTCGGGTAAGCTTGGCTCTAGGGTCTTTAGCCTTGCTTTCAACAGGTGTTTGCGTGGAATACAGCTGTCCATTTCAGGTGTTGACGCAATGATGCTACCTGCCTCAGTTTTCAGCCTCGTCAGTTGGCTTTGCCCAATAGACAGATCTCTGGTGAACACTTTGGAGCCTTTGTTCCGCTCAATGGCCTCTTTAATACTCTGGGTATTAAATTGGCGAAGGTCGCTCGTCAAAGACTTAGAAATTTGTCTATTGAGTTGCCGATAACGATGGGCATCCACTAAGTTCTGTAGCCTCATTTCGTTTCTCTGATCTATGAGTAGGAGAGTATGGCTGGAGAGTTTCTTTGATTTTAGACGGCGGGTTTTCAAAGTGCTTGGACCCTACCGTACGGACAGTATCCACCACTATGTTGTATCGATCGTCCACATCGATGCTGTTCTCAAGGGCTTCGAAACGGTTTTGAAGCTCGAGCTGAAAGCACTCGGGGTTTTGAATCTGAGCCGGTATTCGTGGGAGCGTGGATTTTATCAGTCGCGCTCTCTCAAGCTTTACATCGATACTCAATGTGCCTCTGACCATGCGGTGATCGCTTCCTGTCTTAACAGCGTTGATCACAGCGACATCATTTAATATATGCTTCTTCGTCGACATGATAAAATCGATCTCATTTTTGACCTTACCGTCCGGACTGATCCAGGTCCATTTGCGGCTTACGGGCTTCTTGAAGAAGGAGTTCATCATAAAGAGGTTCTCCCTCTCCATGAAGTCTGCCAGCATCTGGCCCCTATTGTACAGTTGTCCAAATCCAAATTGCCCCACTCTCAGCTCATCACCGCAACGTTGCCCCAACTTCGCATTGAAATCCCCCATCACAACTGTGTAGTGGGTTTTATGGCTATGCATGGCTTTAGAGATCTCCTCATACATAGCCTCCACCTCATACATAGGTCGGAGCGTAGACCTGAATGACATTCAGCGAATATCGTTTTGATATTCTGAGTATCAGGTGCGCTACCCTGCTCGAAACACTTCCGATAGTGATCACGTAGTTGACAAGGGACTTGTGGACGATGAACCCGACACCACCTACTGACTGTTGGTCGCCCTCCCGCTGGTATAAGTTACCGGATTGCAGGGTTATCGAGCCCTCGCCCTCTCTTCGGACTTCAGATAACCCAATAATATCCCAATGTAACTTACCAATTGCCTCTTTCAGCTCAATCAGCTTCGCGTCGAGTCTCAGTGTGCGCGCGTTATATGTTGCCAGTTCGAGTCGTCGGTGTTGGCAGCCGGATCTCACCAGGGGATTCCTCGCACCCCCTGCCCCGCCGTTACCATAACCGCTGCCGTAGCCAGGAATAGCGGGGCGGCCGGGGACTGGGGGCCGTTTTTTTTATTGTGCCATCATTTTGGGAGGGGGGTTGCTATAATCGCCACGCTTGGCAGGCGGGTTGGCGATCACAGTATGGCCTGCTGTTGTGTGGGGACGCTGCTGCCCATCTCCTGGTGGCTGTTTTCCCTCAGTCGGCTCTTACGACACCCACGGGAAGAGAGGGGGTAGTGCTATTCTATTAACGTGCCGGCACTACACGGCACGGTTAACAATGGACCTGTTTTTGAACGAGTAAGACAAAAAATACAAAAGCGTGTGAAAGCGACACGTTTAGCTGCATGGTTGGAGGTCATGTCAAAAGCAAGACAAAAAATACAAAAGCGTACGAGAGCGACACGTTTAGCTGCATCGGAAATTATCGGCGCACATCATCGGTGACGACTATCGCTTTTAGTGCAGTAATACTATCCCTGTTTGTTAAGTACATGCACACGCCACAGTGAGATTGAAGCTTATGATTGTGTTTTTTTCAAATTCGCTAAGGATGAACATAACGTATCTTCCTCTTCAGTTTATATGAATGCTTATATACTTGTTTACAAAGTGTGCTTAAATAATGACAATCTCGTTATTTTCACAGGGGTCTCCAAACTAAGCCTAGCTTGTATCTTGGGTGGCCAATTACAGTTAAACTACGGATTTATACATTTTACATTGAATTCCTAGAGAAAATGTGCATTGTGGTGATGTTTAAGTATGTGGGTCCGAGTGTGCGTGTTAGAGTTCATATGTGTTCTCATCGAGCTGAGATAAGGACTACCGGGGTGTTACAGGCGGATTATGTTCCGTCAAAATCCAGAGAAGACAGCATCTGTACAACTCTGAACTAACTGTTAACAAAGTTAATCTTCAATACTTGATTTAAATTATTTGACTTTCTTACTATTCAAATTAAAATAAACAGGATGGGACTTAAAATGAAACCTTTTCTCTAGTTTGCCATAGGTAAAAATTGATCCTTATAAGCGGCACTGCGAGATGACAGATTAATATAGGTGACCTTTTTTGTCAAAACAAATCGTTCGATTTCAGGCTTAGATAAAAGTTTTTTGTAAATTAGTATGCAATTTTATTTATTATCAATTCCTCTGGACATTTTTCTAAAAGAATTCACCCTGCAGGTTTATCTACATATTTTATGTAGGGAACACCCAGAACAATACCAACAGACACGTTCCTGTCACAGACACGATGTTTAACCATTACACCAAATCGGAAGTCAAAAATAATGAATGGAAAGAAGCACTTACCTTTCTCCCTTGGAATTTAGTAACCAATTTAGGCGACCACTCATCCTCGATGGTACCAAGACCGAGTTGGCCATGGACGCCCCAACTGAAAAACAAATGAATATGCGTTATTTCGTTTTCGGCAAAGACGAAACCTGAATAAGATTTTATTTAAACTATATTTCAATTTAAAAAGATACTGGATCAAGACGTGTAAGTTAACCGTAGGAATCTTGTAAACATTCCAGCCTGTATTTTTAAACTAATTTTAAGAGACAGAAAACAAACAAGATAGGAAAGTTGACATCTCGATTGTCGATCTCTTTTGTTTTCATTGTCATTGAGCTTTTACAAATGAGACAAAGTTTAGCTAATATTGAGCGAGTTTTCAACAAACACCAAAACCTATATGATCTAAACACACAAACCTACACACTCTCACATATACAGCGTGTTTCTTTTAAGGTGTCAAGCCGGCGCGAGCTGATAGTAGGGTACCTATCGATTTAACCCCTAAAATTTTGTGAGCACTTGGCTTTAAATAATTATAACTTTGTTTTTGTTTGATTACTATTGGATATTTTCTTTTTATTATAATGTCTATTGATTGCAGTTTCATGATTAAAATAATCCCTGTCCTAACTTTACTGCAAGATACAAAAAATTTGATTGGTAGTGAAAAAAAGTGAATCATGCAAAAAATAATGAAAATTCAATCGTAAATTAAAAAAAAGGTATTCCATAGCTTCTTACTAATTTTAAAAACTGCGCAGTATCATAAGCTTCCATAATAATGCAAGAAAACATGTCCTTCGTGGGGCATTATTCGCTGTATTTGATGCTCAAGTCTTGAGTATCGGAAATAGTGTAATTTTCATACTTAATAATTTTCTAGTATTTTGGCATAACTTTGTCATTTCTGAGATTTATTGTCTTTTAACGTTTAAAGAAAGCTCATTTGTTAAAAAAACAGTCATTTTTTAACATCCAATTATCCGAAAGTCACAACTCCTGTTGTTATTAAAATGTTGCAATTGAGGAAACCAGAACATGCTTTGAAGCGATTATCGAACTGTTTTAAGTTACTATGCTCGAAATACGCGTACATAAAAAATAATAAAGATGGTCCGGTTTCCTCAATTTTAAAATTTTTAGTTAACTTCAAAACTTTATTGCTCACTAAGTGGATACATGGTGATGTCAACAATATAAGCACTTATAACAACCTGTATTTTCTCTATCACACTCACGCGCGCGCGCGTGTACTTTCCCTCACATACGCACACACACGCGCGCACAAACAGACATATTTTTAGAGACCTACAATTCCTGGTAGTTTAGGTCGTGTCATCATTCCTACTATTCCTAGTTTATTATGTTTAATAAATAAAATAGTTATACACTGTTGAGGCGCGATAGTCGACCTCCTTGAGCGTGCGGTCGCCTAAATGTTTTTACTTCTTTTTCTTTTGTGTTGTCAAATTGACTTACTAACATGGCCGCGGATAGGCAATTTCATTTATAATTTCTTTTGTAAAATATTATGTAATTCATTTTATTATCACAAATACAACCTTCTACAACATTTATGGAGTCAGATCATTCAATTCAAAACACCCATCTTCGCCAAGAAACATACACTTTACTATAAGTATATCACGTCAATTTCCAGTATAATCCATGCCCTGGCAACTTGTAACCAAAGCAACACTGTAACTAGAATTATCTAAGAATGTACGGTGGACGGCACATCACTCTACCCATTTCCGGTCAGGGTACCTGATGTGCTGTTGACTGTACCTACTGTAATCTACATGGTGTATGTTTTGAATCCTTAATAAATAAATAAACAATCCTCACCCCCAAGTGAACAGTCGTCCACCGGCATCAATAGCGGCGGAGTGGTAGTGCCCCGCGGCCACGCCCACCAGTGGGGCGCCCCAACCGCCGGGCAGAATGTACCTACTGTAATCTACTTGGTGTATGTTTTGTAAGTTGTCCATAATAAATAAACAGTCCTCACCCCCAAGTGAAGAGTCGTCCACCGGCATCAATAGCGGCAGAGTGGTAATGCCCAGCAGCCACGCCCACCAGTGGGGCGCCCCAACCGCCCGGCCCGCCCCTGACGTGTAACAGCGCCCCGGCCGGGCGCGCCGCGTCGCCCACGGCGCCAGCCCACGCCGCGCCCACGCCCAGCTGGCCGAATGAGTTCTCGCCTGACGCGTATACCTGTAGGCAATAATATTACAATAAAAAGGACGTAAGTATCTACTAAAAGCGGGGAAGCTCGCATGAATCTCGATTCAAACTTTATAACTATTATAAGTAATCAAAAAATTTACACAAGGCCCGGGACAGTCTCAGATCACTTGTCGAAGTCCGGTCAAAGACTATCTGACATCTCACATCACAGACTGCATACAGAGTAAGTGAAGGTCGTTGTACACATCGATTACGAATATCTATCTAACAGTAGATGGGTTACTTGTGCTAAAAAAGTGGCACCCGAAATCAGAACTTCGAGTATCTGAGCAAAGCATTAGTTTGAAACGACACTGCGCAACATGTATCTGTCTCGTTTACGCTCTAGTAAAAAGCATACTAGCTTGTACACACGGTCAAATTATAGGTACATACGTGAGGGGACAATTTTCGACTTCGCATTAGTACTGACATAACTTATCTACCTCTTGTCTCTGTCCGACAAGGAAAATGCCCTCACATGTTACAGTCTCACAGACATAAGAATTACATATTGACAGCTACCGGTGTCATTGGAAATTGTAGTTTATTCTAATAGAAATACGATTCATGAGCTGCTTGACTGGCAGTATACTTGAACCCTTTTAGCATTGTATAAAGTTCGTTTTCTAAAGACCCTGGCAGCTGTCAATGTGTATTCTTATATCTACTAAACTAGATATAGTCCAGTCATTTAAGCCTAAATTAGGTAAGAATCTCGGAATTCCAGATACCCAGCTGTAAGTCTGTAAATACTTGTATATTGACACCCTAAAAGTTGTCTCAAAACCTATATATGGAAGGGTGTACGCAACTATTAAATTTCAAGGTCAAATGTCACAAAAATCGTTTTTTTGTAAATATCTCATTTCCTTTGGGTTTTTTGCTATTTGTATGTATTATCAATATTGTAGAATACAAAATTCACTACAAATTTTGTTTCAAGAATTTTTTCATACGGTGAACCGTTTTCGAGACAGAGGGCGGAGAGCGCGCGGTAACAGCATCACTTCAGGCCAACCGGTGCCTTCGGTCAAAAACTTAAAAAGTGAAAAAATGTGAAAAGTCTCTATCATCTTCGTTATCTGCATTACGTCAAGTCTACAGAACTTAATAAAGCTGTGCAGCTTTCAAATATTCCACTAACAAGTGCAGCTGCTCATCAACGTTGTAAAAACAACAACGTTGTCGAAAATCGTTTCGCATTGCCCAACCCCATACCTGGGGTTCCAAATCATGCCCTAACCAAGTTTGAACTTGATAATATACACGTTGTTGTTTTTACAATGTTGATGAGCAGCTGCACTTGTTGGTGGAATATTTGAAAGCTGCACAGCTTTATTAAGTTCTGTAGACTTGACGTAATGCAGATAACGAAGATGATCGAGACTTTTCAATTTTTTTAACTTTTTAAGTTTTTGACCGGAGGCACCGGTCGACCTGAAGTGATGCTGTGACCGCGCGCTCTCCGCCCTCTATCTCGAAAACGGTTCACCGTATGAAAAAAATTTTGAAACAAAATTTGTAGAGAATTTTGTATTCTACAATACTGATAATACATACAAATAGCAAAAAACCCAAAGGAAATGAGATATTTACAAAAAAACGATTTTTGTGACATTTGACCTTGAAATTTAATAGTTGCGTACACCCTACCATATGTAGGTTTTGAGACAACTTTTAGGGTGTCAATATACAAGTATTTACAGACTTACAGCTGGGTATCTCGAATTCCGAGGTGAACTTACTAAAATGACTGGACTAATAGATTATTGTCCGACAAGGAAAGTGTCCCTCAGTTGTTACAGTCCCACTGATAGTTTACGGTATCGGCTGTCGAGAATGTTCCAGAATTCTCTTCCACATTCGATGCGCTCTATCAGCTCTCGAAACCAGAAAAACACTACTATTATTGCAGCTTTTGTTTTCGCACCGCTATTGACTATTGTGGTTTGGAACAAAAGAAATAGGAGACAACCAAGTTTGTTTACATCGTTTGGTAATAAAAAGATGGCGGCGTCTCGTGAAGATTCTGGACCTCAGGAGCGGGTTGTATAACGGGCAGCGAGGCAGCTCCACATGCATTAATATCAGTTTGCATTGAAATCGAAAAACGTCCGTAACTAATCTAAACTTATAACTACATTAGCAACTATATTTCTCGAATAAGTCGAATTATTAGGTTTCACTATCAAGAAGAAGTCTTCTTGATAGATATCAATTTCAAATTATAAATCAAACTTACCCCATTTTCCGTTAAAATCAGCGTATGATGCCTGCCACAAGCGACATCCAAAACCCTTCCAATCAGCTCCGTATTAACTTGAGTATTCGTCATCAGCACTTTAGCGTTCCCTTCGTCAGCCACCGCCCAGTGAGCCAGCCCGCAACTTATTCTCCTACGGGGTATAAACTGATTCTTCCACGTCTCAGGGTTCTGTGTTAACTCCAAGTGTATTTCGGGACAGGGCTGTCTGGCTTCTATTGCAGACGCTACGTGCATGAACGTCTCTATGAGGTATAGCATTCTGGTGGTCTGAAATAAAAGTAAAGTTTTATTTTTCCGTTGTGTATTAATAAACTTCAATGTTGCCACATAGTGCAACAAAATAAGCAACAAAAGATGGGCATTAGTTTAATGATCACGGTTCTCAGGTGCAGTTAGGAATATTTAAAACTAGTTTTTTTTTCTAACTTACAAAACTGGTGGAGTATGCCTTTTGGCATCAAGTATTTTAAATCTTGTAATAAAGAATAAATAAATAAAAGCAATGATATTTCTTGGTTAATAATGTGCAGCGACTTACATAAATCGATGTGATTCCCTGCGACATATCTCGAATTACAGGACGCAGTTGATCTTGCAACGGATTTAGCCACAAACAGAAACGCTAGAAAAAACATCAACATTAGCAAGTTTTAACAACTGCTTTTACTCTAAATAGAAGCTTCTGATTTCTACAGAAGGGAAACATTAAAAAAATTTTTTAGGGGACATTATCGCGAAGGGGGAAAAAGTATAGGGCCTTGGCCAAATCCACATACCGTGGGGGCAAGTCCAGTGTAACATAGCTATTGGAAAGTGAGTTTTAATGCATTTCATTTATAGAGTTGTATTGTCCTCTTCTATACAATATATCAAAAATACAGTGAACACTATTAACTATCCATTTTCCTTAAAATTCCTCTGTTGCGTCTTTTCCAGACAAGCAACAGAAAACAACAGAATTTGCAACAAATTAACAAAGAACAACATAGCGGTAACTCGTCTCGGTAATTTTTGTCTTAAAACACATTGATTTAATTGAATAACATATGAACAGGTGAGTAACAATTACCTTCAAAATCTTCGTATCAAACTTATTACACTTCTGAATGATGAAATCAAACAGCCACTGCGTGTTTTCTTCCAGCATCAACGGGACCAGACACCTCTGGTTCAGGAGACAGTCGACAGCTCCTCGGCAGATATCTCCCCTGGCCTTGATGGCGGCCAGAAGAAGGCTTGGGTGGCCGCGGTGCACGCTGAACACCGGCACCAAAGCCCATAGACCGATGGCGGCGGACATTGACGAAAGCTCTGATAGCTGGACTGTGCTCAGCGTTGTGAACTTTACGTTGCTAGAATGTTATACAAAATGGGTGTTTAGGGTTTTATTGCATAACTAGCTCACCCGGCGAACTTTGTTCCGCCTTAAGGGCAATAAATAAAAAAAAGTAAAAAAAAAAAAAGTATCCTATGTCCTTCTCCCGGCTCTAAACTACCTCCATGCCAATTTTCAGCTAAATCGGTTCAGCCGTTCTTGAGTTATAAGTGGAGTAACTAACACCACTTTCTTTTATATATATAGATTCAACTAAAGAGTTCCGATTTTGGTGTCAAATTATATTTGTAAAAAAACAGAATACAGTCGACGGCTCTTCGGCAGATATCTCCCCTGGCCTTGATGGCTGCCAGGAGGAGGCCGGGGTGGCCGCGGTGCACGCTGAACACCGGGACCAAGGCCCATAGACCGATGGCGGCGGCCATTGACGAAAGCTCTGATAGCTGGACTGTGCTCAGCGTTGTGAACTTTACGTTGCTAAAATGTTTTAAAAGAGCGTGTTTAAGGTTTTATTGTGTAATTCAACTATATAGTTCCGATTTTGGTGCCAAATTATATTTGTAAAATAATCAGGAGACAGTCGACGGCTCCTCGGCAGATATCCCCCCTGGCCTTGATGGCTGCCAGGAGAAGGCTGGGGTGGCCGCGGTGCACGCTGAATACGGGGACCAAGGCCCATAGACCGATGGCGGCGGCCATTGACGAAAGCTCTGATAGCTGGACTGTGCTCAGCGTTGTGAACTTAACGTTGCTAGAATGTTTTAAAAAGGCGTGTTTAAGGTTTTATTGTATAATTCCACTAAAGAGTTCCGATTTTGGTGGCAAATTATATTTGTAAAAAAAACAGGAGACAGTCGACGGCTCCTCGGCAGATATCTCCTCTGGCCTTGATAGCGGCCAGGAGGAGGCCGGGGTGGCCGCGGTGCACGCTGAATACGGGGACCAAGGCCCATAGACCGATGGCGGCGGCCATTGACGAAAGCTCTGATAGCTGGACTGTGCTCAGCGTTGTGAACTTTACGTTGCTAGAATGTTTCAAGAAGGTATATTATAAGGTTTTATTTTGGTGCCAAATTATTTTTGAAAAAAAAGGGCCTGTGTCTGTAAATTTTTTGATCATGTCTCTGGAATTTATGCACAGGATTTTAAAGAGAAAATATGTTTGACTGAAAATACAAACACGAAATATATTCAAGGACATACGGAAAACATGCAAAACTGGTAGATTCCCATGACAAGACGGATTGGGAATGCTTCATTTAACACAATAAAAGTAAAATATTAACTAAAGAAAATTTGCTAGTAAACTTATTATTGCATTGCAATCACCACCAGAACACGCGTGGTTTTAGAGGTCAATTAAATTGATAAGCCAGTCAGTCAGTCTACCATTTGATGCCTTTTACCGACTGGCTGTAAAACCATACTTTAGCAGGTGGTTCAACTTACGGCTCGAAATCAACTTCATTGTTAGTTCCCATCTTGAGCAGCATTGCCAACAATTTGATAGTAATGGCCGCATCGCCGAGCCCGCCGACGCTGCCGATGTACTTGTACATTGACAACTCGTGGAGACGGCCGAATACGCCGAGGCGCGCGACCCAGCCGTCTGGTGGACTCTGCCAATAGAAAATAACATGAATTGATTCGATTTGTTAGTAGGTTTACTCAGTCCCTAACTCAGATCTGGGCCCTGTATGACTGTGCTGGGACATCTCAAGGAGTCTATGGTATTTATGAATAAATGTGTTTACCACTCCGTTAGACGGATAGAGAAAGAAGGAAAGTTATTGATTGGCCCCAAACACAACAAAGGAAAATTGAAAAAAATACATATTTAGAGAAACTGCAAAATAAGATAGAAAAACGTAGATAGGTCACTTGTGTTAAAAAAGTGGCACCCGAAATCAGGACTTTTGCCCACCTGAGCAAAGCATTAAAAGTTTGAGACAACACTGCACAACATGTTTCTGTCTCGTTTACGCTCTAGTAAATCATCATGCTATCTTGAACACACGGTCAAATCACAGGTGCGTCGTACGCCAGGGGACAATTTTTGACTTTGCGTCAGTACAGACACAACGTATCTATAACCTCTTCTAAATGACATTGGTGGGAGGTATATGTATAAGTAGTTTATGTAATTTTTATATGCGTCGTAAATGCTCGTAAAAAACTTACATGAGTACCTGAATATTGTTTTTACTTTACTTTTGACTGACCTGCGCGAGCGAGTAGAGGTACTGCGCGGGCGCCACCTTCCCGCGCGCCAGGAGCATGTCGGCGGCGGCGCGCAGCAGCGTCGCGACGGGCGCGCCGAGCGCCGCCGCCGACTGCTCCGCGCCCACGCCGCCGCGCATCACTAGACCGACCAGCCACTCGCATGGCTCACACCTAAGCAATGTTGATGTTTACATTATAACATGGTATTCATTTCTATCATTAATTAAAATTTTTTGGTAATAAAATTTGTCGATTTGAAAGTACTTTGTAACAAGTCTATTTAATTAAAGTAATTTTTGTTTGTTTGATAGATGTAAGAAAAACGTGAAAAGATTTCTGTCTCGCACAGCGGTTGACCGTTTAAGAATACTTTTAGCATTACGTCCACCTTTTGCACTTGTTTTTGCATTGAAGATTGACCCCCTTATTCATAAAAACGAACGCAACGCTATAAGATAGGGTAAATGCATAAATAACAACATCTAAAAGCCATTTTTTTGAGCAATTCAGTCGTGATGCAGAAAATATACAGGGTAACTTTGCAGAGTTGACGAATCTTTAAAATAAGCTCTATGGAATAATATAGAACTACGTCTTTGTCGTAATAATCTTAAAACGTAGTGGTGTGTAAAAAAATGCAGTCGTAGGAGTCGCTCCTAAAAATTCGGCAACCCCTTTAAAATAATTCTATATACAGAATCGTTCATACTTATAATACGTCCAACTTTTAATGAAAGCCTTTCGAAGAAGACGTTTAAGCGTATCGCTACACAAAGTCACCCTGTGTACAAATTCATTGGTAGAAATATCTTGTGAACCAGGACTAATGAGTGTAAACACAAAAACTCACACAAATCCTAAACCTATCGTAAACTCATTTCAGAATAACCATGGAAAATTAAGAAATACCAACTACTTACACAGTATTCAATATGTACGCCCCGCAAGTAGTGACAACCAGACATGGTTCAATGCTGAACCGCGGCAGTTGCAGATCGCACAAGAACGTCGGTTCCCGCCACCCGCCCACTGCACTGCCCGGCTCCTTGGTCGACATCAAGTGGCCTCGCTTCACATCTCCGATCAACTCGGCAGACCACAACTCTGAGAACTCCCTCTTTGCTCCTAGCAGACCATCGCCCTGGGAAGGAAAGTACTTGCAATTACATAATATCAATCTATGGTACTCTCCAAAGGCTCTGGAGGAGGCCTATACCCGAAAGGGAACCCGTTGGGCGGCAACGTAGACGCCGGCGTCCACACATCCATACACGTGACCTATGCGTGGTTCCGACGAAACAAATACAAATTTAAGTGTAATTGTAAAATCTAGTTTTAAGGAAAATTAAGGCTAACCCCTTTATTCATAAAAACTTAAACAGCTCTTCAACAACACATTAACTTTTATATCGCTTCGTCACTTTCATTCTTGTTGATGCCACCATTTGCGAATGAGTGACATAAGACGGCTACGCTTTAGCATTGCGTTCGTTTTTATGAATAAGGGGGTAAATAAATAAACTCTCCAGAAGTTTTTACTTTTGTTACCTGTATGACTGAAAAACTTCCACTATGCACCTCCAGCTCGTTCTTTCGTAGTAAATAAATAAGCCTTTGCGACCACAGACCTTGAATATAGAGACCATCTTTCTTTATTTTTGGCCTTAAAGTTCTTGATGGAGTTTCTTCTTCAGGGCTTTCAAGCTGCAGGATAGGATTTTTAGGATTAAACTTACAGAATACACAATCCTTGTAAATGCCTAGGTAACTTCTGTTAAATAATTGACATAATATTGTGTTTGATGTGTCATTTTATGTTTGGCAAATGTTTCATAGTCATATTACTTACAATCAGGGATCCTTCATTCAATTCAAATGCAGTCAAGAAATGCCTTCCATTAACATACTGTGCCGATAACGCCCAATTGTTAGACCCCTTTCGAAAAAGAGGTAGGTACTCAACTGGTTTTAGGACATACTCTATACTTTGTGTTTTATTATCATCTGAAAATCATAATAAAATTGTAACATACTTCAGTATAATTTTTGTTTTAATTTCTAGAAGATAAGATAATAAGTAACCTTTTATGTATACCTCTTTCAAAATGACATTATTACCAAATCGGAAAGAATAGATAAGATCATCTATCTTTATGAAAGATAAATAGATTCTAAATTAGTACCTTTAGAGCCTCCTTGAGTAAACAATGTTATTTTATCTTTAGATAGCTGTTTTATATAGGACATAAAGCCATCTTTCTTTTCCTTATCTGTTTGTGATCTCATCTGTTGTAGCCAGTTGTAACCATAAGATCTGTGCTCAAGCACAAGTTTCCATTGCTGGGATTTATTCCTAGATATCTAAAGAAAGAAAAGATAACATCAATTAATTGAATAACATCTCTGGGAAATTGTCACACATGGCCAGCTAATGACTAAGTAAGTAGATTTTGTTTCATTATTGTTTTAGCATTTTCCATGCAGTATAGTAGTGCGGTCGCCCGGATTGCGAAAGATGCGGGTTCGATTCCTGCCTGATGCCAACATGACCAAATGTCTTTTTCTGGTTTTCTGGTTTTCAGATCTTTAGTAAGTAGATTTTATTCAATAGTTTATATAGATTTACACATATTTAGATATTCATACCCAGACAAAGCACAAACACAGATGTTCATGACGTAATTTTATAGGTAAGTATAATGAATTAAATTAAATATTTATTTTCAAGTCCTCTTTTAACTAATAGCAGAATAATGGTTTTGTATTTATATTTTTAATGTGCTTTCAAGTTGATCGCAGTCCACCTGATGGGATGCCTTAGTTCCAAAATATAAGTTAGTCCAGTGGAAGTGTCCGGTTTCTACATAAGTGATTAGTTGATTTACAAAACAACAACAAATTCTACATTCAGAATCAATTTTGAATTAAAAATTCATGTTTATTGAAAAAGCATGTGATATTAAAACCGTAAATTCAGCAAATGGGTCACTGTTTACATAGTAGAAAGAAAAAACTTGAGACTTATGGTCAATGATTATTCACTTTCACATACCAGTTATATTTTTTTACATTTAAATGGAAGTTTTTAATGTTTTAGAACCAAGTAGTCACTAAGATAGTGACAAATAAAAATAAAAAGTTTAGAGATTCACATTAGAATCAAAAATTATGTAAATAAATGAGAGCTGTTCATGAAATTAGGGAAAGATCAATTATTTTAGAATTTAAACCATTTAATTATTGAAAGTTTGTATTACATGTAAAGTCAAAGTTTCAATCATTTTGCACTGCCTTAATTAATTATGAAAACATCTTCAGAAGTTTCGATTTCTTAAGTTCACTGTAGATCCTATGGTAAATATAGTTTAAAGAAAATTAATTATACAAACCAAAAGTGCTAAGAGATCCAAGGAATCATCGAAGCACATCTGCAGGTCAATAATTTCACCAGACACCTTGCATTCTCCAACTATTGTTTGGGATTCCAATGAATAAAAGGTAATAGTTCCCGTCTGAAATGAAAAAAAAACAGTATTTTATAAACTCTTAATTATAATTTATTATATTATAATATTTAAACAGTATTTCATAATTTTTATGAAAAATCAACATTATTTTCTTATATTGACAGCCGTGATAATCTGTAAATAACAGTAGAACAAAACGCAACTGAAAAAAGTATTAAAATCAGTTTTCATAGGATAAATTTAAACTTTAAGATTTTTTTCCCAGAAAATATGAATGCCCTAAAGTTGAAACTTTGCAAAAATGCTTCTAATAATAAGAGCTTACTATCATTTGTCGCCTTCCAATTCGTGCGTCCACCAACTAAATTATAGCCTTTTATTCTTAAACATAAATGAAAAAAACACTAGTCAAACACGGTTTACACACAATAAAATTAATAATACAAAAACTCACCTTAGATCCTATAATTAATATATTTTCTGACTCTTTTGTGAGCCACCAGACTACGGATGTCGGCTTCTGTATATTGGCAATAGGAAGGACGGTAACGCTCGACAGGGACCACTTGTGGTCAAATGTGTTCTGAGGAATGAACAGAGGCAAAAACGGCACTAGAAGAACTTTCTGATCACTAAGAATTAGGAGCCATGTTCCACTCGGCTCAAAGCACATACAGTGCACAGGATTATCTACGAAATCCCAATCATAATTCTTTTCAAATCTCTCGGATTGCGGATTTATATAAAAAAATATTAATTCTTTGTCACTTGAAAACGCTAAGAACTTTTTTAAACCCACTTCGTAGAAGCTGTAAGCGGCTATATCCAGATGTACTAATACATCAAGTTTAAATAAGCCAGAAAAATCTATATGTTCACTTTGATGTGCCATTTTGATTAATTTATTTTTGATGTTGCATTTTCTTGTTCTTCTTCTTTTTGGTTTGATGGCAATATCTGTGTTTACCACAATTCTGCCAGTATCACGTAGTTAGCCATTACACGGTACGGAATTGTTATTTTACCGAGTGAAGTTATTTTAAAACTTAGGCGAAATCTAAAACAAAGAGACATCAGAAATAAGACGACACAGTTAAAACACATATAAAAAAATATATAACACTTAGGGACAAAAAGAAAAACGACGAGTGTTAGTAATAATGATGAGTAGACTAATGCAAAAATAAATAATAGGTACCATGAATAATAATTACAATTTGATTTTATTATGCCTGATGAATTCTGACAGGACTTTCAATAGAGGGGAATTAACCAAACTCAGGATACAATTAAGATTACACGGACGGGGAAAATTTTCGGGTAAGTGGTCATACAATGACGCACCTACCCTAGGACAGTTAAAGAAAATGTGGTCAGCTGAACCCTCGTCAAGCCCGCATTCACATAGCGAGCTGTCTTTTACCTTTATTTTAGCGAGGTGGATCGGAGTGCAAGAATGACCTAGACGTAGGCGACTAATTACAGAGACAATTGATTTCGGGATATTGAGATTACTAAAGAACCATGGACGGGGAGGGATTTCCTTTTGGATCTCAAAGTAGTGTCTACCTGCTAGTCTTCTGGTGTTTTGCCAGTCGGTTCGCCAGGAGCTGAATAGATGAGTATGGGCCAAGTTTAGTAGATCGTGGGAAAAAAGAATAAAATGGTCTAATGATCCTGTAGATATGGCGTTCTTTGCACAGGAGTCGGCAGGTTCATTACCAGGAATGCCAGAGTGGCTGGGTATCCAAGCAAGTACAATTTCCATATTTTTGTTCTTGCACTTTAGTAACTGTTCTTTAATCTGTAGAATATAAGGGAATTTTAACTTTGATTTGAATGGGTTGGATAGAATGGATTGGAGGCAACTTAGAGAGTCAGTGAAAATTAGGCTTTTAGTCAAATTATGAGAGTCAGCATAAAGAATTGCTTCCAAAATAGCCAAAGATTCTGCAGTAAATGTTGATGTTAACGGTGGACACTTATATAAGAGAGCGGTTTTGTATTCGGGTATCCATACCGCCGAGCCAACGTCGCCATCGTACGTCAGCTTGGAAGCGTCCGTGTACAAAAGGTGCCAGTCTTGCCAGTGTTCGGAGACTTTTTTCGCAAAATCATGGGGAGCAGATGGAGAATCCTTGACAATATCGAAATTCAAAATAACATTAGGGTTGAAGACTAACGAGTCGAAGCTGTTTAAGAAGAGGGGGTTTTTAGTAAATTTTTTAATAGGAGCGGGAATTCGAGACAATTTTTCGCGAGAGAGGAGGATACAAGGAAGGGATTGAGAGGAGCGGGGCAGGTTTGCAAGGTAGTTGAGTTTATCTATGAGTGGGTGATCAGGGATTTGGATGACTTTGGCAAAAAATCGGTCGCTAAGAAACTGTCTTCGCAAATACAGAGGGGGGTCGACACATTCTATTTGTAGTGCGTTAATAGGGGACGATTTCATTGCACCTAAAATTATGCGGAGGCATCTGGATTGGAGTTTCTTTATCTTGTCGAGCGCCGATTTGTTGCAAGGATCCAACAGAAAGGAGCCGTAGTCCAGGTGACTGCGTACTATTGCGTTGTATAAAAGCTTTTGACAGTACGGGTGGGAGCCCCACCAGACACCGGAGAGGGCGCGGAGGACATTAATGCTTTTTTCGGATTTCTCAACAACGTAGTTGAAGTGCGGTACGCCAGACAACCTGCTATCTAAAATCAGACCTAAGAACTTTACCTGGTTATTTAGGTGTATAGGATTCCCACCTAGATGAATATTGGGATCAGAGATGTTTCTTTTTTTTGTAAATATAACCGTTGAACATTTTGGGACCGAGAGATCGAGACCGTGATTGTTGAGCCAGTCGGCTAGGTAACTCAAAGCTGGGTTTAGGCGAGCTGTGGCTTCTGGGATAGATCCTACTCGAACATACAGAGCAATGTCGTCTGCATATTGGAGAACGTCTACCAAAGGGTTCTCTCCAGATCGTACGTGTAGATATTATATAGGAGCGGGCTTAGAACTGACCCCTGAGGGAGGCCCTTCCATACCAGTTGAGGAGGTAACATGTCTAATTGGGATTTTACTAGAATACTTCTGGACATCAACGCGTTGCATATGAAGTGTACCATCTTCAGTGCCGTGTAGTGCCGGCACGTTAATAGAATAGCACTACCCCCTCTCTTCCCGTGGGTGTCGTAAGAGCCGACTGAGGGAAAACAGCCACCAGGAGATGGGCAGCAGCGTCTCCACACACAGCAGGCCATACTGCGATCGCCAACCCGCCTGCCAAGCGTGGCGATTATGGCAAACCCCCCCCCAAAATGATGGCACGACACAAAAAACGGCCCCCAGTCCCCGGCGGCCCCGCTATTCCTGGCTACGGCAGCGGTTATGGTAACGGCGGGGCAGGGGGTGCGAAGAATCCCCGGGTGAGATCCGGCTGCCAACACCGACGACTCGACCTGGCAACTTATAACGCGCGCACACTGAGGCTCGACGCGAAGCTGGTTGAGTTGGAAGAGGCAATTGGTAAGTTACATTGGGATATTATTGGGTTATCTGAAGTCCGAAGAGAGGGTGAGGACTCGATAACCCTGCAATCCGGTAACTTACTATACCACCGGGAGGGCGACCAACAGTCCCTAGGTGGTGTCGGGTTCATCGTCCACAAGTCCCTTGTCAACAACGTGATAACTATCGGAAGTGTTTCGAGCAGGGTAGCGTACCTGATACTCAGAATATCAAAACGATATTCGCTGAATGTCATCCAGGTCTACGCTCCGACCTCGAAACACGACGATGTCGAAGTGGAGGCTATGTATGAGGAGATCTCTAAAGCCATGCATAGCCATAAAACCCACTACACAGTTGTGATGGGGGATTTCAATGCGAAGTTGGGGCAACGTTGCGGTGATGAGCTGCGAGTGGGGCAATTTGGATTTGGGCAACGGAACAACAGGGGCCAGATGCTGGCAGACTTCATGGAGAAGGAGAACCTCTTTATGATGAACTCCTTCTTCAAGAAGCCCGTAAGCCGCAAATGGACCTGGTTCAGTCCGGACGGTAAGGTGAGAAACGAGATCGATTTTATCATGTCGACGAAGAAGCACATATTCAATGATGTCGCTGTGATCAACGCTGTCAAGACAGGAAGCGATCACCGCATGGTCAGAGGCACATTGAATATCGACATAAAGCTTGAGAGAGCGCGACTGATAAAATCCACGCTCCGACCAATACCGGCTCAGATTCAAAACCCCGAGTGCTTTCAGCTCGAGCTTCAAAACCGCTTCGAAGCCCTTGAGAACAGCATCGATGTGGACGATCGATACAACATGGTGGTGGATACTGTCCGTACGGTAGGGTCCAAGCACTTTAAAACCCGCCGTCCAAAAACAAAGAAACTCTCCAGTCATACTCTCCTACTCATGGATCAGAGAAACGAAATGAGGCTACAGAACTCAGTGGATGCCCATCGTTATCGGCAACTCAATAGACGGATATCTAAGTCTTTGACGAGCGACCTTCGCCAATTTAATACCCAGCGTATTAAAGAGGCCATTGAGCGGAACAAAGGCTCCAAAGTGTTCGCCAGAGATCTGTCTATTGGGCAAAGCCAACTGACGAGGCTGAAAACTGAGGCAGGTAGCATCATTACGTCAACACCTGAAATCCTGAGGGAGGTTGAGAGTTTCTATGGACAGCTGTATTCCACGAAAACACCTGTTGAAAGCAAGGCTAAAGACCCTAGAGCCAAGCTTACCCGACACTATACCGAAGATATCCCGGACGTCAGCCTGTACGAGATTAGGATGGCTCTCAAGCAGCTGAAAAACAACAAGGCGGCGGGTGATGATGGAATCACAACAGAGCTTCTGAGAGCGGGCGGTCGGCCGGTACTTAAGGTCCTCCAGACGCTCTTCAATTCTGTCATCCTCGAGGGCAGAACGCCAAAGGCATGGGGCAGAAGCGATGTGATGCTGTTTTTCAAGAAGGGTGACAAAACTCTCTTGAAGAACTACAGACCCATCTCGCTTCTGAGCCATATCTATAAGTTGTTTTCGAGAGTCATTACGAATCGTCTCGCTCGCAGGTTTGACGACTTCCAACCTCCCGAACAAGCCGGGTTCCGAAAAGGCTATAGTACCATAGACCACATTCATACGCTGCGGCAAGTTATACAGAAGACCGAAGAGTATAACTTGCCACTTTGCCTAG
Organism: Udea ferrugalis; assembly: GCA_950022985.1. Classification (NCBI taxonomy): domain Eukaryota; kingdom Metazoa; phylum Arthropoda; class Insecta; order Lepidoptera; family Crambidae; genus Udea; species Udea ferrugalis. The sequence goes on from OX465521.1 coordinate 7,617,760, forward strand.
CGTTCGTGGACTATGAGAAGGCCTTCGATTCGATTGAGACCTGGGCAGTGTTGCAGTCTCTCCAAAGGTGCCAAATAGACTACAGGTACATCGAGGTTCTTAGGTACCTATACCAAAACGCCACCATGTCGGTCCGATTACAGAACCAGAGCTCTAATCCGATCCAACTACAGCGAGGTGTGAGACAAGGAGACGTCATCTCTCCGAAATTGTTCACAGCTGCGTTGGAGGATATTTTCAAGCTTCTGGACTGGAAAGGACGCGGCATCAACATCAATGGCGAGTACCTAACACACCTACGATTCGCCGATGATGTAGTTCTTATGGCTGAGACCTTGGAAGACCTGAACATAATGCTCGAAGATCTCGGTAATGCTTCTCAGAGAGTGGGTCTTAGGATGAACATGGACAAGACCAAAATCATGTTCAATGCCCATGTTGCACCCGCTCCAGTTAACGCTGGGAACATTACACTCGAAGTTGTTGACCACTATGTTTACCTGGGACAGGCAGTCCAGTTAGGTAAGTCCAACTTCGAGAAAGAGATCTCTCGTCGAATCCAGCTCGGATGGGCAGCGTTCGGGAAGCTCCGGCATATATTCGCGTCCGAAATACCTCAGTGTCTCAAGACGAAAGTCTTTGACCAGTGTGTGTTGCCAGTAATGACATATGGGAGTGAGACGTGGTCGTTCACTATGGGTCTCATAAGAAGGCTCAAAGTCACCCAGCGAGCAATGGAGAGAGCGATGCTTGGTGTTTCCCTGCTTGATCGAATCAGAAATGATGAGATCCGCAGGAGAACTAAGGCAACCGACATCGCTCGAAGGATTGCATCGTTGAAGTGGCAGTGGGCGGGGCACATAGCGCGGAGAACCGATGGCCGTTGGGGCGGAAAGGTTCTCGAATGGCGACCGCGTACCGGACGACGTTCCGTGGGCAGGCAATCCACAAGGTGGACCGACGATCTTGTCAAGGTCGCGGGAAGCCGCTGGATGCGGACAGCGCAGGACCGATCGTTGTGGAGATCTTTGGGGGAGGCCTATACCCAGCAGTGGGCGTCGTTCGGCTGACATGATGATGATGATCTTCATCGAGATACTCAGATGGAGCAATTTTTGCCTGAGTACTGGAAGGAGGACATTATCATAGGCGGAGGAAATATCTAAAAATACGCCAACTAGGTATTCTTTTCTGTTAAAAGCTGTGCGGATGTCCGTCGTCAGTATGCTCAAACTATCCAGAGTACTGAAACCTTTCCTGAATCCGTATTGTGATTTGGCGAGAATATTCTGTGACTCTACGAACCATTCTAGTCGATTCCTTATCAGATGCTCCATGACTTTAAGTAAAACTGAGGAAAGCGCAATGGGTCTATATGAGTTGTGATCTGAAGGATCTTTACCTGGCTTAAGAATTGGGATGACGATTTGCTGTTTCCAGGAGTCTGGCAGAGAGCCCTACTCAAAAAACAAATTGGCTAAGCTTAAGAAATATAGTTTTGTTTTGTTTGATGCTTTACATAAAAAGGAGTAAGGGACACCATCACTACCAGGGGAGGAATCTTTTAGTCCATTTAGAGCGCATAGAAGTTCTTCAAATGTAAAGGGGAGGTCTAATTTATTTGAGGCAGAGGAATTGAAATTGGAATTTGAGGGTAAGGAATCTATGTTAGGGACAAAAGGAGGAGCCAATTTATCTATGAAGGAATTAAGCCAGCTGGATGAGTCATTACAGGTGATGTTGGGGATATTCAGGGACTGACGGAATCGTCTAATTTGCTTCCAGACTACGGAGGAGGGGGATCGCGGGGACATGCTTTCGCAAAATTTTATCCAGCCAAGCTTTTTCTTTTGGGAGAACATTTTTCTTGCTTGTGCTGCTGATTGTTGGTATTGTAGGAAGTTATCTGAGGTCATTGAACTTCTATATTTTTTTCAGCTTCCTTTCTTTTACGGATAGCGGCGGTGCATTCAGAGTCCCACCAAGGGGGGGAGATTCTGTTGCGGAAGGCATTTTTATGAGGAATATGAGAGTCTGCTGCTGTGTTTAGAATCTTTACGAAATCGGTGTAACATGAGAGGGAATTCTCAGGAGAACAAATTGGGAGGGAGTCTATTTTATTGTCTACCTCTTCAGAGTAAGCTGACCAATCTGCTTTGTTAAGCTTATATTTAACTAGGGGAGGTGGTTTGCAGGTCATGGTAGTCCGATTAGGGAGAGTTATTAGAATGGGATAATGGTCACTGCCGTAAGTACTCTTTAGTACAGTCCAGGAAAGAAGAGAAGATAAATTTGAGGATGAAAAAGACACGTCTACGGCAGAAGCAGGATTTTGAGAGGGGGGGCATCTTTTGGTTGGGCAGCCATTATTTAAAACACATAAATTTAGGTCATCTAGAAGGTCAACCATCAAGAAACCTGCAGAATCTGAGTGGTAACACCCCCACGAAGTATGGTGGGCATTAAGGTCTCCCATGACGAGGACAGGGGGAGGAAGAGCGGATATAGCAGATCGTAGTTCAGCAATAGAGGAGGGGGTAGGACGACGGGAAATGTACGCGGATAGGAAAGATATATTACAGAACCGCATAGCCACAACTTGGATGTCCTGACTATGTGGGGGAAGGGGAAGTTGGGAAAAGGTAGCAGAGCGCCTCACTAGTAAGGCGCTACCTGCGTAGCCATCGGACCTGTCATCCCGCAGACAGGAGTAACCTGACACGCGAAAACGCGAATCTGGTACCAACCATGTCTCCGAGATAGCTAAGACCGATGGAGAGTAATTATTTATAATGTTCATTATTTCGTTTTTTTTCGGTCTAATGCTTTGGCAGTTCCACTGAACTACTGAGACCGCCATTGATAACAGCAAGACTAGCAATTTGATCAAGCTTTTGAGCAACGTTGGGCGGTAAGGAGGTTTTTTGGGATGTGAGGATGGTTATCAGAATTGACAGTATGTTTTCCAGAAGGGTTTCTGAGGAAGTGAATAAAGGAGGAGTGGGTGCCTGATTGAGGGCGCAGCCGTTGGGGAGGGAAGAAGGACAATTTCCGACAATTGCTTGATGGGCTTGGACGTCGTAGCCTTTCCCCAGAGGGGCATGGGTGGGAGATGGACGGAAGACGGTTTTACGGTAAGAAAGGGATTGGGAAGTGGATTGTGAGGAGCACGGTTGGGAGGGATTAGTAGCTGGATTGGTAGAGGGAGATCTTGCAATGTCGGCAAAGGACCTGCGAACAGCAGGATATCGTGACGAGGCCTCTTCATATGATACATTTTCTTGAGACATTACAGTTTTTATTGATTTCTGCCTTGTCTTAATAACGGACTATAATTAGCCTACTTGGGACTAGATGGCGCTGTGTGGAATAATGTCCAAGGATATCCAAGGATATTTCTGCCTTGAAAGTTCAGGACAAGATCTGTCAGTGGCAAAGTGAGTGCTGGAACAATGTATACATGTAGCCTTGGATTCTGGCACATCGCAGCAGTCGCCAGAATGTGGTTGGGAACAGCGGAAGCATCTTGGCTTAGAGCGGCACTGAGCCTTCACATGCCCGAAGCGGCAGCAGTTGTTGCATTGTATGGTGGGATACTGGTACAATTCTACAAGTAATGAGGTGTGATAACAAAAAACTCTATCCGGCAAAATTTGACCTTTCAAGGTGATGACAACAGACTGAGTGGGAACCCAAGATGTTTTTCCATCAATTACTTTTTTACGGTTCAAGCGTCTTGCTCTGAGAAGGATTCCAACGTTGTCTGGAACTACTAGGCACTCTGCTAGCTCTTCCATAGACCAATCCTCAGGAACTCCTCTGACTACTCCTGTGCGCGTAACGTTGTAGGTTGGAATGAATGCAGTATAATTATGAGTGGCTAATGAGCTGTTATTTATAAAGATGTTTGCACTGCTGGGGGTTTTGAATTCGACAGAAACTTTGTTTCTGCCCACTTGTTTAACGCCGTCTCTGACTATATTAGGGATTTTGTTTTTAGAAAGAAACTGACCGAACCTGACAGGTTGCAGGTATGCACCTGAAGATGGGTGAGATTCCATACGAGAAACCATTACAATATATGGGCCTTTGTCAACGTCATCATAAGTTTTAGGGGCAATAACCAATGATGGGTGGGTGTAGGTTGTCTGGCTTTGTGAGGGTTCAGCTGAGGGCAATGATTCGTCTGTCACTGTTCGTTTGGCTGGCTCTGACGGGATGATATCTTCTGCAGACCGTTTTTTCCCAGATATTTGAGAGAAAACCGGCGGAGATAAATCCATCGCGGATCCGTCCCCATCCGGAGGGTCGGGAGGGTCAGGGGGATTAGAATCCATGTTATTGACTACTCACCTGCACAAGTAATATCCACCACCTTATTAATCACTACAATTTAGCTTAAGTCCAATAAGTACACCGAAAAACTATGAAGTTTTTCTACAAATCCTTTCGGCACGTGTAACAACTACCCTTCGCAAAAAACCATTTTCTTGTTTTCACAACAAAACACGCAATTTCTTCAGTCAGGTTCAGGTAAAATATTGTCAAACCAACAACTGTCAAACTGACAGATCACCTTTTTCCAATCTAACTTTTTTTAGGAATTTTGGCTGTGGCGGCTGGACATTTATGGCTAGGTAGGTTCATATTAGGGGTACGTTCCAAAACGAGTAGTGTAGAGTGATTTTTACCCTCGGGGAAAAGAAGGAGACAGAACTATAAATTAGAAAGAGAAAAGACCAGAGCGATAGATTGGTTTTACGAACGCTATCGTGTGATTTTTAACGAAAGATTGTATTTGAACGGTTTCGGATAAATATGTCACTGTCATCTTTTCAAGCAAATTCACCAAACAACAATAATGTTCAAATGTTCTAACAGACTAAAATACTATTTGATTTTATTTACTAAAACTTCATGATCAATGTTCAGATTGTCTGGCAAAAGATAACCACGGAAAGTAGCAAAACTTCTACCTGACAGCTGTCAGGTGAATTCCACCTGGCCCCCGACGTCGGTAGAAATCGCACTTGTCAGTCAAAATTAACGCAAAAATCACAAATATAATAGTCACCTTCAGACCCTCCACAGGCTACATGAGCCCATAAATCGCAACTTTGACACTGTACCCATGGCTCCCCAGGTCTGTCATTGCTGTAAATGGTGTCACAGAACATACACGGCTCGTTCGCGTTTTCAGGAAGCACGTTTGTAAACGACTCGACATCATCGGTATTCACTGCGTCTTCGTCACTTTCAGAGTCACTGCTGGGTGAAGCTTCTCTCTGGCGCCGAACGACATTCCTACCGGATCCTTCTCCGTGGATCCTTCTTCTTCTCCTTCTCATGAAAATTATGAATCACTCTTATATGCAATGTGGCCCCCGGGACCATAATACAATCAATGTGAGGGGGCCAAATTAAAAGTATTGAGAATGTTTAAACAAACGTACCAAAAATAATTATTACAAGTCTAATTTTGTATTTACCTTTTAATTCCCGTAGAAGAACAGTTCAACGTATCTAATGTACGAACACAATAGCCAAAACACTCATTTATAAACAATTACCGAATTAAAATCACAGCATAATAAAGTTTTACCGCTAACGAGTTTCGACTGGTTTGAATAACAATCGAACGTAACGGGCTCTGGCGGATTTGTAAGGCACTAAATACTTATCATACCGCGAGCTTTCCGTAGTGCATAAAACATACTAGATGGCATTGTTCAAACATTGAAATATTGAAGGGGGCCAATTTATCTGCAGGGGCCACATTACCACCTTTTCCTCTACATATATGGTTATTATTCTTATTTATTCCAATAATCCACATAAAGACGCAACATATAAACTTAATTTTAAGGTCTAAATAATTTTGTCCACCATGCTTGTATGGGACGAATCACTGTGTAGCGTTCCTAAAACCAATCTATCGCTCTGGTCTTTTCTCTTTCTAATTTATAGTTCTGTCTCCTTCTTTTCACCGAGGGTAAAAATCACTACACTACTCGTTTTGGAACGTACCCTAGTGTGACGGGGTCACAAACTAGATAGGGAACGGGGTGTTCACATTGGTTCCGATAGCGTCCTGTCGACCCGACCCGACCCAGCAATGTGAAGTATTTAGTTAAAATCACGTTTCGAAATTATAAAGCTATTCATAACAATTCTAAAAGTGTATCTTAATACTCTATTGTTTAAGTAATACTTAACATTGATGATATAAAAATAAATATTTTGTTAAATATTTGACGTTTTAACTAAATGTTGGCAAAGTTTCCACGATACATGTGGGGATCGGACCAAAAGTTGACATGTTTTTTTTCCACAGATTAAAAAGGGAATTATTGGGAAAGCAAAGCAGCCGCTCTCCCGCCCCTCCGCGCAAGGAAGAGCCCGTTCCCGAAGTTTTGGCACGACTGCTTGAATTAATTGAATATTTTTAATTTTAAAGAAATTTACGATAAACTAAGTTCTGATTCTAGTCCGTTTAACATCACCTATAGTGTGAATACAGGTTAGTGGGGTTTATTTATTTATTTGGGGTTATATTATGTATTAATAACTCAAGAATAATCTTTCCTGCTCCGTCCAAGAATCCCAAGAACTGAGAGAAATAGTTTCGTTAGAAAATACTGATTTTAATATTATATACTATTTAGTGTGTACTTGCTGCTATTCGTTCTTTAATGAAAAATTATGTCTTTCAGTCATGTTTTCCATTCATTGCATGAAGCAAGGGATAAAAATGCCCAAAAGTCCTAGCAGAATGTTTTCAACGTTTCGCCGAGGAGTAAACTTTTTTTTCAAGAAAAATCTTTTACTTACAAACAGTCTTACTTCTGGGGGTTTCATGGCATTTGGGGATTTGGTTACCCAGGAGTTTGAGTATCAATACAAGCTTCTGCCTAAAAGATATGATTGGGCTCGCTTTGGTAAGTCTCTCTTAAATATTATGTTCTGTTCAAGATAACTTTTACTGTTTGATGATTTGTTTGGTTGAAAATGTAGTATTTACATCATTATATTTCTCTTTTTCAGCAAGAATGTTCATTGTAGGCACAGCACTGGGCCCGATGCATCATTACTACTATGTATATCTTGATAAGGTTCTACCAAAAGTGGATTTAACAAATGTTTTTAAAAAAATAGTATTAGACCAACTTTTTGTCTCACCAGCAACCACAGCATGCTTTTTCTATGGAATGGGGATCCTAGAATCAAAAACAATAGAACAGAGCACAAAAGAACTTACTGACAAATTCAAATATGTTTACCTGGTAAGTAATTTATAAGGTTTTTATCTCGTCATTTTTATAATATTGCGTTTTAGCATCCACCGCACACGGGCCACATAAAGCAGCCGCAGAATGGCACCACAATTCCCGACTCCCAAGTGCTTTTGACTCTGTGGTGGCAGCCAGCCAATCGGCAATGATAATCTATGTGGAACTACCCATTCCAGGTCATGTCGAGAGTTAGGATACATAGCACCAAAACTTAGTGGTGTGATTTTCTTGCATTTTGTGTTTTCAAGACATGTTAAGATGGCCCAAAAAAAAAATGCCTTGGTCAGTAGAGAGATGCCTGTGCCCAGCTTTGCCGTTTAGTAACAGTGGTAATATAATGGACTGGATTCAAAGATTAGCCCACAAATACGAGATTTCTTGAGTAAAATATCACCCTCACAACTATATCCCTAATAGAGTAGTCAGAAGGCACACTGATTGTTGCCGTTGTGGTGAACGAAACATTTAGAAGCCCACATTTCACCCAGGTTATTTGAACCAAACGTGTTAAGGGGCGAGGCTACCTCCGTTAACCGGGTTGCTTGGGTTTTTTATCAGTCTTTTCCATCACTGCAGAGTTAGCCGCAAATTTGATCTCGGGAAAATCGGGTTCCGAGCCAAAGTGTTTAACCACTGGGCCATGACGCTCTAAAATAAATGAATATCTTATTTTCGCTGTTTTACGATCACATGCTGAGTTTGTGGGATTCGGGTGTGACTCAACGGGAAAAATGGCAAAAAGGACAGTTAGTGTGTTTTACTTCACTTGGACAATATAACAAAGACTTTTTTGTTTCAGGGTGATTGCTTATTTTGGCCACCTGTGCAGTTCGTTAATTTCTACTTTTTACCTACGGAATACAGGGTTGTTTACATCAATGGCGCAACAATGATTTTTAATATATTTCTATCCTATATGAAGCATTATGATCAACATTAACTAAAGTTTAAATAGCCAATAGATTGATTTAAGTATCTTTCTAAAGAAAACCAGAAAAAGACATTAATATACCAGAAAGATTCGGCCGGTCTGTTAATGGTCTCGGTAGCATAATTGGAAGTGCAGTCGCCCGGCTTGCGAAAGATGCGGGTTCAAGTCCTGCCTGATGCCAACATGACCAAATGTCTTTTTCTGGTTTTCTTTAGAAAGATACTGCATGGAAAATGCTAAAAACAATAATAAAATATAGTAATAGCTTTTTCATCTTAATCGGGAGTTAAATATTTGAAAAAATATTTCTTCCGAGTGTTAGAGGTGGATGCCTATAACATTGATGAAATCACCCTAGCTCATAGGGCAAAATATACCAGAAAGATTCGGCCGGTCTGTTAATGGTCTCGGTAGCATAATTGGAAGTGCAGTCGCCCGGCTTGCGAAAGATGCGGGTTCAAGTCCTGCCTGATGCCAACATGACCAAATGTCTTTTTCTGGTTTTCTTTAGAAAGATACTGCATGGAAAATGCTAAAAACAATAATAAAATATAGTAATAGCTTTTTCATCTTAATCGGGAGTTAAATATTTGAAAAAATATTTCTTCCGAGTGTTAGAGGTGGATGCCTATAACATTGATGAAATCACCCTAGCTCATAGGGCAAAATATACCAGAAAGATTCGGCCGGTCTGTTAATGGTCTCGGTAGCATAATTGGAAGTGCAGTCGCCCGGCTTGCGAAAGATGCGGGTTCAAGTCCTGCCTGATGCCAACATGACCAAATGTCTTTTTCTGGTTTTCTTTAGAAAGATACTGCATGGAAAATGCTAAAAACAATAATAAAATATTGATTTAAGTAGTTCAAATGCTTGACTGTGCACCAGTTTGTGATTTTTTATACAAAGACATTTTGTCAGTGTTGTTCCTAATAATATTGTAAATAGCACGTAATAGTAAATTAATATTTATTTATACATAACTTAGAATTAGATAATAAAGTATTATTTTTGAACAGCCTGGCTTAATTATTTTGCCTAAACAAAAAAAAAATTTTATTATGAGAAAATTATTCCGAAATTTCTTAAGGTACATAATCGTAATGATATTTATTATTATTGGGGTTCTAGAATTGTTTAAAGTATTCTACTTTAGTCACCTTTTTCTACTTGAACACACACACAACGCCGCCAATTGTCTTAATCCTATAGTTTGTAGCGTGTGGCGGTTTCTGGCTTCACTGTATGCAACGAGTCCATATAAATGTATGAAAACTACAGGAAAAATGCCGGTGGCGGCGTTTTGTAGCGCGTGTGCGGGGACGCAAAAGGAAGACACAGCGTCGTCGCGTCGTGCTACGACGCGGTATCGTTTCTCTGTATGCCGCATTCATTACATATACTACTACGGAGCACAGCACATTTTCATTGTAAAATCAATCGTTTAAACGGGTGTACTACGCCATATCGAATGCCAATTCATCGATAGTCAAATGATCGACCACTATAAATCGAAAAGTTAAATGATCGAACGTTCAAAATACCGAATTGTTATTTTATCGAACACTAACCAAATTGAATGTTGAATTTATCGAAAATCAATATGAAGCATAGCTTATTACACGGAAACAGTCATCTATTTAGCTGGCCAGTGGTAGATGTAATTGGTAAAAAAAGTGATATGGATTTGAATTTGATATTAATATGGATGAATTTAGTGATGTACGGTTGTGCTGTTGACTGTACATTTCAGGAATCTCTGTGCTTTGGTAAGCACGTTAAGCAGTTGATCTCCTAGTTGGAGGCCTTAGTCGGGCGGCTTGATAACATCTGACATTAAGGATTCTCACTAAGCCCATGAAAGCGTGTTGCGTTATGGCTGGCTGAAGCAAGTATGAGGTGGTCATAGTTGAGGTGAGGACTGGGCCCAGCAGTGGGACGTATCTATGTAGTCAGTTTATGTAATTATTTAATATTTTTTTTTGATTTTCCAATTTAAGGGTATAATAGGAAACAAAGAACCCAAATATTTTTACTTTTTCACTAAATAGATGTTCCCGTTCATGACGTAATAAACTATGCATCATATTGATTTTCGATAAATTAACATTCGATGTGGTGAGTGTTCGATAAAATAACAATTCGATATTTTGAACGTTCGATCATTTGTGAATTCGATATTCTGAACGTTCGATGATTTAACTTTTCGATTTATAGTGGTCGATCATTTGACTATCGATCAATTGGCATTTGTTAAAGCGTAGTACACCCCGCTTAAATCTAACAAAGCGCTAGGGCAAAACGATGCGGCCCGTGTGCGTCCGTGTCCGTGGCACGCTTAGTTGTAGCGTCCACAAAACGCCTCCACCAGACTGATTCCATCGCCAAACGTCGCCACCGGCATTAGTTTGTAGCGCGTGGCAGCCCGGCGTTACCGTTTGCGGCGGGTCCATACAAAATATATGAAAAGTACAGGAAATATGCCAGTGGCGACGTTTTATGGCGTGTGCGAGGCCGCTTACTGCCGCACTCGCAGTGATCCATTCAAGATAACGGTTCATTAGTGTTAATAGTTGACATACTGTAAAGAATTATATCCAATTCTTTATGTCTCTTTTGCAATATGGCATGGTGATGGGTCCAATTGAAACACAATCTTAATCGTCTTCTCTGAGTGCGGTCGATAGTGGTGCATGATTTTCTTCTCGTTTTGTTGTAGCTTTCAATAAAATAAACAGTGATCTACAAACACTGAATGTTTATTAAATTCATATACTAACTAGGTAAGTTCGTTTATAAAAAAACTATATGGCATTACTAGCCCCAACACATAGTCCAATCGTCTTTCCGCGTCTGTAGTTTCACAACTATGCGGTACAACGCGAGGGCTGGGCCAAGAGGCAGCCCTAAGCCTCTCACAATATCCGCTCTTCGTGCCATACTCAAAGCCGGTCCATCGAATTCCTGAAAATAATATAAATAATTAGTAAAAATAAACATAATTTATTCAGTGGCACTTGGTACAGTAAATTCAATACATTTTTAAAGGGGCAAAAAAGTGTCACTGGAATGGTATCTGCTCAGCATATGCTGGGTGACATAATAACACCGCAGCGCTGGTCTTCCGCTAATACCAATTTCTGATGCCTATCACTGGAAGGAAATAAATTAAAAAAAAATCAGGTCATTGCATTATTTTCTCGTAGTAAAAAAACACGATTTTAGATTACATTAAAAAATATCACTACGCATTTTTAAATTTTAGGCAAATTCGACGACCCGATAAGCGTAGTGGTTCAAGTACCGGTTGAAATTCTAAGGGGGGTTCGATTCCCGTACCAGTTCAAATGTTTGTTGGTGAAACATTTTGTACATTTTTATAATTAAGTCGCCTTCAGGCTCTGTAACATTGACACCCACATAGGCCACATACGATGCGGTACCTATTGCAGTGCTGCGAGTTGCGTGCGACGGTGGCGTATTAGCATCATACCTACATAAATCACGGTATTACGGTAGCAAATTCCCTATTCACCGACATAGATAGATAAACACTTTATTGCACACAAAATAACGCATTTGTAAGGAATACATGTTTACATAAATGTACAGTTTAGGCGGTCTTATTGCTAGAAGCAATCTCTTCCAGACAACCTACAGGCAGAGGAAATATGAGAGGACGGGTTCACAAGTGCACAATTAATTCAACATAGTGATGTCCGATTGCATTAAATACACCGTGACTTTTTAATTACACAAGAAAATGAAAATTTGGTCTTGTGACACTATGTAGGTATGTCAGTAAGCAACATTCGACTCGTAATGTTCGTACAGAAATATTTTAAGGGACTTGAAGATACTGTGCAAATTGTTTCATTCATAGTTATTCCTTCAGTCAGTCAAATCTTCTTTTACGCAACTGATGTTTATCGATTTCTGAATAAGCTAGTACATTTCTCGCGTAGTTAAAAAGTCACAGTGTATAAATTATGCAACCAGTAGATAGACCGCGATCACGCGGCGAAGCTTGCTATGGATTTGACTGATGGATGAGGCGTTTACCCGCCGCGATACCGCCCGCGAGTGCGCAGCGATCTCGCGTTTTTTATCGCGGAACTATCGAAAATGCTTGGAAATGCTTTCCGAGGAATACCTGCTCTTAAAACACAATGACGTATTGTTATCAGTGTTTTGTTCATGATCATGCATGACTACTAATGTATGTTTTGGGCATTTTTACCTGCTCTTTTAAAATAGGTGCAGCCTCAGGAAAATGTTTCATAAAATATTCATGAACATCATCAGTATCCCAGTTTGTAATATCCGGTATGTTTGTGTCTATAGGTATCTCTTCTTTTAGCTTTGAAGGTGCTCTGTCTAGTTCATGTGGTTTAAGGAAAGGATCAGCTGAAGGTGACTTCTCCATTTCATACTCTATGCTACTGGGAATGATAGCTGGAGAACCCATCACTGTAGGACGTGATTCAAGACAGTTATTGCACTCCCACTGATCCCATGCTTTCATACGTTCTGGTATGCGAGGAGCATGGCAAAGAGCATGATAAGCATCTGAACAGATACTGCATACAGTCAGTATACCCTGTAAATGAAAGAAAGACATGATATTTTAGGTCTAGAAATAATTAATAATTCTAATAAAGAGTTTCTAAACTTACAGCATCATTTGTTTCACAACATACAACACATGTTTTGCAATGTGGACATTGCCATGTGTTATCAGGTCTTGGCTTCAGTATTCCAGATCCTGATTGAAGACAACTTAAATGGGCTTTATTGTTGCAGTCACGACACTCAACCAGTCTATCATTAGACCCTCGAGGCTTCTGAACAAGACAGACAGAACAAACTCCTCCGGATGTTTCATGTGGAATGGGCTCTTCCTGTTCTATTTCATCAGCACTTACTCCTCCTTCTTCATCAGATACAATACTGTCTTTATCACCTTTCTGTCCTGAACCAAGTGATCTGTTTTTAATTGTGCTTTTGTTCAGAGAGCCAACAGGCCTGCCTCTCTTACGTTTGCTGGGTAAATTGTTATCGGATGGATCGAAAACTTTCTTTGCCATTTTACGTCGTTCACCTACTCTAACACCAGCATTTCTGGTGCTACTGTTGCTTGGGGCATTGTTTGAAGCACCTCCTCCTCTCTTTTTGGGCCTTCCTCTCACACGTTTAGGAGAGGAACGACATGACGAGTTTGCAGAAGAAGTCATCTACAATAAGAATACTTGTTACTACTCCATAAACAACTTCTTGCAATCCATGAAAACAGACACAGTAAGAAATTGATTGTTTGTGGTCTCATGAATGGGACAGAGAAATGTTAAGGTTAAGGAAGCTTTTGTTTTAAATATCAGCCAAAAAAATAATTATGAAATAATTTAAAATATTTCTACCAAACAGATATTATTGGTTTAGGAATAGCACATGCTTGATGAAAAATTAAGGCTTACTCAATCTGAGAAAAAAGCCTTTCACATGGATTTGTTTTTTTTAAATCATAAATGCTTCATAACTATTCTATGCTATGTTTTCTGGTTTAAGAACTTTATTTCTCATAAAGAATTTACATTCACTTATAATGAGACTTAAATTATTTAAATTCTACAAATTTTTTGATGGGCTGCTCGTACCATACATTAATTATTTAATTAAATTACATAAAATGATTTCTTCCTCACCATAAACATGATTATAATAACAATTGAAAATAAAATATAAACTAAAACTACAGTAAAATAGGTATCTAACAACATTCACATCAGTAAAAATAGGCTTGGAATCGCAATAGTGGCAATGGATACAAAGATATTAAAAATCAGTAAGGTAGGTTGACAATTTACACCAATCTAGCTGAGAGCAGCGATAGTCTTACCGTGGCGATTTCAAAAGACAACTTACTTTAGTATTTGAATCTATGTTTTCTTCAAATTTGAAACTGTCAGAGCTATCACCATCGTGGTCCGCTGGCCCAAGAGCTAAGTTGCCATTGGGCAGTTTTACAAGACTTCCCGAAGCGAGTTCTTTATTGACCATGGTCTCAAGTTGTTTCTTTGTATGTTTTGAGTCTTGGGAAAGAGCAGCTCTAATAAGATCATCAAACCCAATGCCATTTTCCAAGAAACTCTGGTCTTGATAAATAAGTGTTGCAATTGCTGAAGTGATTATCCGCCTCTCATTAGTTGCAATAGTTGACGCCATTTCTGTGTTTCAATAACAAAGGTTTGTTTCATGTTTATAGACAGCAGTAATAAATAAAAAAAAACTTAGGTGTGTCAATGTGCACAACGGTAGAGAAGTATTGTGATTGTTAAAAACCAAAAATGTATTCTATTACCAGAACAAAAAATTAGGATAGATAAATCAATATGCAATGAATGTAAAATGAAAAATGTGTAAAACCCTTACTGTCAATAAATATGTAACAACTTATAGTTTCATTAATTATTTTGCCAATTATTAACAATAAAAAGCGTTTTTAAAGCTTATGCAACTGTCTCCAGAAATTTAGCCCAATGCTGTAACAAAAACACTGGTTATGTTATTTATTTATGAACTGAAAAAAACTTACTGGTAGTGGGATTATTTCTTCGCAACTTTGCAGCGTTTCTGTAGCTTACATTATCTTTGTAATCAACTTTAAATATACTTTTTTCTTTTAGACAACGTTTAAGATCTGCCTTTGTGTCCTTTGGACCTACTTTATACCACTTTATCATGAACTTACAAATTCTATTGATATCTGGTCTCGACTTTCGAGCACGTAAATGATCTATTGCAGCCAATAGTTGAGTTTTATACTTTATCTCTGACATTTCTGAAAATGAATTAATTAGCAATCAGTTATTTCACAGAGTTTAACACCAACACCCTAGTAGTACTTCAGGGAATTAATAAAAGTTTGCTAAGTTTACCTGAGTAAAATCATGCCGGCGGAATAAAATACCACACAGGCAATTATACCGTTTACTAATTCACTTAGGGCGCTAGTAATTTTATCAGTAAAATGTGTTAACTACACAATTATTTAACTTGTAAAGCTTTAGCTTTTCTCTCCGCTTCTTTTTTTGTTGGTTCGTTTCGTTCGCAGTGTGTGCGTCTCCGTCTGGTCTGACATTTACGTCTGTATGTACGTACAGTCGCTCGTGTGGGTGTGCATGTGTTGCGTGTTGCATAGGGTAGGTAGAGGGAGGGACACAGGTAGGGTGGTAAAAAAGAAATCATTTCTAATATCGAAACTCTTTCCGAATCGAAATTTTAAAATCGAAGTCTTGGTTTCCTATCATTTTCACTATGAAAATTCTTGATTTAGAGCGCAAACTTAATCTGGTTATAAAAAAACTTTTTGTTTTCCTTTTTGTTTCAATACAGTACAAATTTTATTACACAGACTAAGTAAGGTTTTACATTTTGTTGCAAGAAGTGATCAAAGAATTACTGAGTAATGATGAGTTGTGCATGCTGTACATTATGATGCTAATGAAAGTAGAATCTTGAATCTTAGAATCTTAATAGTGGAATCCCTAAAAGTGGAAACGAAAGTTGTTGTGAATGTCAGATTGTGTCAAAAGAATGGCCTCAGTGAGTTATTAAACTTTATCAACGTGATATTTGTATTTTTTTGCAATTATAATTAAATACAAAAAGCTCCGAATAATTAAATACAAAAAGCTCCGAAGAAATGTATCAATCATTAAGTATCGATACTTTTCGTTCCGTTCGACTTCGTATCGTCCCTAGTGTGCCACAGATAACACTTTTTTGTCGGATTGCGGTCCGATATAAGCCAATACTGTCAAAACTGAAATATTTAGTGCGCTCAAACCTACCCCGAATAGTTGTGTTTTGTGTATTTTTGTATTTTATTGCTCTTGAAGTGTGTTTTTGTACAGTAACCATTTAAATATTTTCATTAAAATGACACTTATTGCCGCACTCAGTTAACGTTAATGGTTCATTAGAGTAAAAAATTTACATTCTTAAATGTTCTTAGTTCTATTAGTTTTAAAGTCTCTTTTGAAAAATGTGATTTTGACTCTAATGAACCAATAACGTTAATTGACGTCTCTGAGTGCGGCAGTTAGTCATTAAATCCAAAAAAAACAGTAAGGGTTGCAGCGCCTTGTCAGGTAATTAATTTCATAAATAGTAAATTAATATGCATTTATTAGTTTAATTTAATGACGAATCTTGTTAAAAAAGGAAAAGAAGACATTGGTTTCATCATTTAAATAAAACAGGGGAGACGCACGAGGGGCTTTTGACTGTCTCGTTCACGAATTAAGAAAGTAATGATGGACGATTCGATTTCATCGATAAATTCAGAATCAATAAGTTATAGTTTGAGGAAATTCGCTTGCGCACTAATTTTATAAGTTTGTCTGGCATTTTCGAAACATGTCGTTACCCCAAGCTTTAACGCATCATACTGCTAGATATATTATTTTTTATTAATGTTTTAGCATTTTCCATGCAGTATCTTTACTAAAGATCTGAAAACCAGAAAAAGACATTTGGTCATGTTGGCATCGGGCAGGACT
This sequence comes from Udea ferrugalis, assembly GCA_950022985.1. NCBI lineage: Eukaryota > Metazoa > Arthropoda > Insecta > Lepidoptera > Crambidae > Udea > Udea ferrugalis. Next base: position 7,634,541 of record OX465521.1, read on the forward strand.
CGTCCATCCATCCGCTAGATACATTCACATGTGTGCCGTGTTGTGTCGCGACAGTTCCCCCACCCCCTATTTTTACTGTGGAGGAATCCCTTTAAGGACTTCCCGCCCTCCAGGGGAAGGGGTGTGACGCTCGCCTGTCGTGAGGCCTCAGGCATTACTCACTAAACCCCGCGGTGATCTGCTTCAGCGCGTATTCAGAGGTCATCGTGATCTCTGGTCAAGAAATCGGTGCCGGTGGAGCCCAGCTTGAGGGGAGTTATACGTCCCCTTTTCACCCTCCGGTGTGTACGGCGGTTTGAGGTCATTAATTCACCGCCGCCCTTTCTGGGGGCCACTTGAAATGGGGGCACACAACCCCCGCCATGTGTACTTCCAGTGACCCTGAAACCACGGAAACCGTGGCAGGATTCTAACACCCCATACCACAGGGTGAACTGAGATATGAACCTAGCTTAACCCTATAATAGGCTTAATACCACTTATGCCACTTCTTCCTCTCCAATTCAAAAAGGTGACCACTGAAAACCAGCGTCGTGGTTCCTCTTGTGCCACCGCGGTATATGCTGAGTGGGAGCCGTTTTGACACATTTTATATGAAATTGTTCGTACCTATGCTTTTTCTTGTATGTCTATTTTATGTGTCGAATAAATTTATCTTTCTTTCTTTCTAATAGGAGTCCATAGGAGTCCATTGGCTGTTGGGTCGACACTGGCAACACTTTGAGCTCCAAAATAAAATTGCAGTTCGGACCGCACCCTTGAAGTTTTGCTGAAACTGACTGACAGCTGTCAAGTAAAAAAAAAACTTGTGGCAATGTTGTAAGTTGTTTGTTTTTGCAATATTTGTGGTTACTAGTATTTTAAACTGAAATAAACAAAACTGGACTTGAAACTGAGATCTTAATAGATTTATCCATTGTTTATAAATAATCAAAATGTCAACAATAGTGAATAAGTTACGATGGACGTTAAATAAAACACATTACTTTCGGTGTGTATTTTGTTCCTCCCAACCTAAACCAGTGATAGAAAAGAATGGTAAGGTTGTAAATGTAGCAGTTATTGGTGCTCCGAATTCAGGAAAGAGCACATTGATCAACAGAATTGTAGATAGAAAGGTTAGTCTAAGTTTCATATTAATAATAAAATTCACCTCGCGCTATGAAGCAAGAGTCATGGTAAACCAGCCCCTGAAAAGTTAGCAATAATCATTTGTTTTCAGATATGTGCAGCGTCTAACAAAGTTCATACTACTACGAAAATGGTACGAGCAATGTACTTCCAAAATGATACACAGATAATTTTCTTGGATACACCAGGAATAGTGACAGTTAGAGAACAGAAGAAGTGAGTATGTTTACGAGACTAACTATGTTTTAGCTAAGCTTAGTTTCATAGTTCAACTCTGACCAAGAGTCAGGTGTTCTGCAAGTCAAGTTTGGCCAGAACACCAGTCCTTCTCATTCATTGTTCATTTTGCAGCGAATTCTCCAGTGATAGAAAACCCTGATAATCAAACCCAGGCAATCCCGATAACAGCCACATTAGGTAGCTTAGTGTAGAATCCTAAATGTTCCATTCACTAGAGGGCAGCAGTGACCCTCTGATTACCCAGTTTTGGGATAATACTTGTAGTAGTTTATTTCAAGTTATGATGACTAGGCAGATATTGAGCTAATGCGTGGCTTACTCTTCCATTTGATGATACTGTTATAATTAAAAATATCTTGTCATTCTCAGTTGCTATCTACTGTACTTCCAGATACCAGTTACCAGACTCAATGATTGGAGCATGTTATAAAAGTTTACGCTGTGCTGATGTTGTTGGGGTTGTTCATGATGTGTCCAGTCGCTTCACCAAAGACAGCTTGCATTCTGATGTTGTCACCATGTTGAAGGAAGTTGAAGATATACCCAGTTTTCTTATATTAAACAAAGTAGGTGTGATCTGGATTCATTCATCCCAAATATTTGTGCTCGCTTCACATGGATTATACTTCTCGGGCATTCCTAATGCTGTATTTTCATATAAAGATAAAAATGTGCTATTTAGAAATTTACTTTTCATACTACTCTGATAAAATGGTTGGATTTCTCTTAGATAAAGTATAGTTTCCAACAAACTTAATTAATTATGAATGTTTTATGAATCCCTTCTGATACATGATTGCACAAAAGTTAACAATACTATTTTTTGCAGATTGACAAATTAAAATGTAAAACCCAACTGCTCTCTGTAATTAGAAATATGACAAATGGACTGATTGCTGGCAACCCAATACCAGGTGCCGAGAGAGAAAAGAAGAAATATAACCGGGGTTATAGCAAATTCTCAGATGTGTTCCTGGTATCAGCTTTAAATGGAGATGGAATCACTGATTTGAGGGTAGGTATATGGATAGTGCATTTTATAGGCATACAAAGTCATACCGGTAATTTCAAGACATAAGTAGTTTTTACTATAGTTCGCACGGCGAATGATGATCCCTATGACGTGTCAACTGACAGTTGTTTTAGTGATGCGAAACCGTTTCAAACAATTTCGATAAAATATTTTTCTAGGCAAATGTCATGTCATTCAGCCAGGCCATTCAACATAATAAGCAATTTCTATTTATTTTGAAAAAAAGATTACGCGCATTGATGGTCATAAACAGGTAACAGTCTTATTTTATTTTACTATTCTTTAATTTTTATTCAAATTGCATAATTTGAATAAAACGAAAAGTGGTCGAAAGAACGAAGAAAATTTGTTTACAAGACTGGGATCGAGATGTACAATACGACAATATCATTTACCAACCGTTAATATTAAACGTCGCCGATAGCTGCATTTCAGACTCAGATTTTGAAGACCCGCTTGACTTTGTATCAGCTTCAGATTGATATAATTAAAATACAAACTCAAAGCATTTGTTAAATTTTTCCTACACATTATCGATATTTTGTTAATCGATGTGTCCCTTCATAGTCGATAACAGCTTGACGACGTAACTTTTGCAGCACGTACCATGTACATTTGCATTGAGTTTTTTGCCATTATTCACGAACATTACGTAATAATTTCTGAATAGTCATTTTTATAATTTACAAATGTTAACAATTATGATTTTTTCGATTTTCTAATGGATCTCTAAAGGATTTGTTGTGCCAGGACGTCAGTACAATGTTAAGCGCTGGCGAACTGTCATAGGGATCATCATTCGCCGCGCGTAGCATAAATGCATTTTTTTGAGTTGAACCATCTTTATAAAACCTACCTATGTTAAAAATTAAGATAATGCCAAGTGAATTACCATCTTTTCTAATCGCATTATATTGCTTGATATATTACTCTCCAAACATGTCTGTAACAATAAAACAATACCAATTAGGATGAAAAAAAAAACCAGAATTTTTATTACATCACATCTCTCTTCAGCTACTTGTATGTTAATAAGTGTTACTATTTTTAGGAATACCTGCTCAACAATGCAAAACCAGCAAACTTTCAGTACAGTCCAGCTGAGTGGACAGATCAAACTCCAGAGACAATAATAGTGGAGGCAGTCAGAGCTAAATTCTTGGATTTCCTCTCCCAAGAAATTCCATACAACATTAAAGTAAATCTAGAATATTATGAGGAGATGAAAGAAAAGGACAAAATAGTATGCTATGTCTTAGCTGAATGCCCATCAGAGAGGTTAGTCAAGTTGATCAGTGGGGCTGGAGGGGGAAGGCTGCAGCAAATACAGTCGCGTGTAAGAAGCGATTTGACTGAAGTGTTTAAGAAATTAGTATCAGTTGATATAAGATTAACAACACCAAATAAACCCCATTAGATTGTATTGAATATTTGTTTAATTTTTTTTATTGTTATTCCTGAGTTAGTTGTAAGTAAAAACAAAGGGAGTATTAAAATTGTTAATGAACTTGGATGTTTCACTTTCACCCCTATAGACCCCGGAAGACAGAACTTTGGTTGTGATATAGGCCAGTCATTATAGTAAGTTCACCTCGGAATTCGAGATACCCAGCTGTAAGTCTGTAAATACTTGTATATTGACATCCTAAAAGTTGTCTCAAAACCTACATATGGTAGGGTGTACGCAACTATTAAATTTCAAGGTCAAAGGTCACAAAAAGCGTTTTTTGCACTTATTTTGTAAATATCTCATTTCCTATGGGTTTTTTGTTAAATGTATCTATTATCAATATTTTAGAATACAAAATTTTCTACAAATTCTGTTTGGAAAATGTTTTATACCGTGAACCGTTTTCGAGATAGAGGGCGGAGAGCGCGCGGTCACAGCATCACTTCCAGGTGTACGTTATCAAGTTCAAACTTGATTGGGCATGATTTGTAACCCCAGGTATGGCATGGTATGGCTTCTTCCTCTTCACCGTCGTCTTTCGGCTGCTGGTAAATTACAAACTGGTCTTCATTATCGTCTTCAACGACATTTGTCTCAAGTTCTTCCATGATTTCGGGGTCAAAAGTTCCAGCTTCGTTAATGTCGCTCTGATATGGTAGAGCATTGAGACAAGCTTGCCCATTACATTGCAAGCCCGCTTTCCTGCATCCGCATCGCGAACCACAACCACTCTTGCAGTTGCAGAAAATTGTATTTAGCAAACGTTTTGGAGCAGGTGGTAAAATTGTCATGATAGGCTTCAGAAAATCGTTTCGCATTGCCCAACCCCATACCTGGGGTTCCAAGTCATGCCCTTACCAAGTTTGAACCGCCCTCTATCTCGAAAACGGTTCACCGTATGAAAAATGTTTTTAAACAAAATTTGTAGAGAATTTTGTATTCTACAATATTGATGAAAAATAAAAATAGCAAGAAACACATAGGAAATGAGATATTTACAAAAAAAGCGCAAAAAAACGATTTTTGTGACCTTTGACCTTGAAATTTAACAGTTGCGTACACCCTACCATATGTAGGTTTTGAGACAACTTTTAGGGTGTCAATATACAAGTATTTACAGACTTACAGCTGGGTATCTCGAATTCCGAGATTCTTACCTAAAATAACCAACACATAGAGAGTTTTTTGCGGGCAATCAAACGGCAAGCATGATATACCTATTTTGAGGGCTCTGTAGCCAAGTGCCAAGCCTTATGGATACGTCACGTCTGTCCGTCCGTATGTTTTTTTGTATGTCATCGTCATCATCAACAGCCACACGCCGTCCTTAAACATAAGCCTCCCTTATAGATATAAGGAGCGGCCAGTTGCAGGCAGTCTGCATTCACTGAACTGTCCACCTTGCGGGTGGGTCGATGTTGAACTATGGTGGTAACGTTACTACATCTCTTTATAAGGATATATAGGCTAAGTATAACGTTTAAGATTTACCTAATTAACACGCGAGATAAAGGGCTTTGACCTGAATTTTCTATTACGACGCCTGTCCTCTAAGAAGCACTTAAGGTGCTGCAACTCTCGTTATGTACTTAACTATGTACAGTCGCCATCAGAATATAAATTCAATGAATTTAATACACCCGAGTTGCCATAAATATCTGAACATTCATTCATCATCAGCCTGTTGCAGTCCACAGCTGAACATAGGCCTCTCCTTTTGCACGCCACTGTACTCGATCTTCGGCTGCTCGCATCCAGCTCCTGCCAGCCATCCTGCGCAGATCATCACTCTACCTTGCCTGAGGACGTCCTACACTACGCTTGCCGAGACGCGGTCTCCACTCAAGAACACGTTCACTTCAACGGTTGTCGGACATTACTTCATTTTAATACCTGAACATGACAGGTGACATATCTGTGTGTGTATGTGTCTGTGCGACTGTACCTGCTAACAGTAGAACTGGTTGTACAAGTTGCTTGCTCCCTTTTTTCAGAATTTGTGGTGAGATGCTAACGCTTCAAAAATTGAAGCAAAACATCAAGTAACCTGTTAGCTAGCTGGCTTTATCCGTGTCTAACCTACATTAATATATTTTTTTAAAGCTATGAAAAGGTGATCCTATTAAAATGTCGGCAGCAACAGTAATAAATAAGGAAGGTTTATTATCGCCGTTAAGCCATTCATGCCAAACAATAGAATTGTACGAAGCACTAAGAGAGTGTCTACAACTTAACCGCACAACTTTGTTAAGACTTGTTTACGGACAGTAACAGTTTCGGTTTATGTGATGGCGGTCTCTAAGTTGCTATGTATTTAACATTACTCCACACATCCGCTAAGATTTAAACCGTTTAAGTTTGGAACAAAACTGGGAATAACTGCATTTAAGTGGATATTACTTCCGATAGTGTTGTTTTGTTTGAAACAGCCCCTCTATTATCCTCTTGTTACATTTAAAGTAACGGCGTATTCGGAGTGATGAGGGACCTTAGAAAGGGGAAACTTCTGACATTGGCGAACGAGATGTACAGTTAGTATAAAATGGATGTGTTTCCAACTTTGGTCTTTGACTACATGCGTTTGAATGTTAGGTATCTACAAGTGATTTGATTCAGTTTTTGGGAACCAAAGACTTCTTAATTCTGGGACCAATTTTTGTAAATTTTCATAAGAGGTCATTTTCAGAAAATTTAAATTTTGAGATGTGCCCTTTTTAAGAAGTAGGTACATGCATGGTGCCTTCGAGGATGCAGTAGGTACTACAAGTTGCGAAGTGCACCATATGCCCCTTTTAACCCTTGACCTATGTTCCTACGCATTCGCATTTCTATATTACCTAAGCACCTTGACTTTTTTTCTTGACTTTGACCTCCACTTCTGATAAATAAGTTAGCTACGACTTTAATAGTCTATTCTTGAATACTACTTTTGAGTTTTCTGATTATCATCTTACTAAACATTTTACGTGAGTCGCCCGGTTTGCGAAAGACGCGGGTTCGATGTCCGCCTGAAGAGTCAAGACCGAATGTCTTTTTCTGTGGTTTTCCTATCTTCACTCCTATGACTACCTATGTAGTTGAGATTGAGAGTGATCATGACCAGCTTTACGGCAGCTAATGAGTATCTTTTTTCAGCTAAGTCAGTGAGTTGAATTTATACACCTATTTAAACTATTGTTCCGTGAGTTCAATGTTCTCGAAGACATTATCTTCTGGACATAAAGTTTTTCAAGGGCTTTAGAAATTTAACTCAGTAACAGAGAATGCACCTTTTGGAATTGGTAATAAGGTTGGAAATGCGTTGCTAACAGGATTGCTTTAAAACTGTTTTTCCAGATCGTATATGATACAACAGACAGTAAATAAGGTTTGTGTTCTCGGAGCTATTCTCGCTTTTTTAGATGTCGTCCGTTATTCCACTTCCGTAGTTTTGTCGCATTGAGGCGTTGACTTTAATTAGTTCTTTTAAGAATATTTCAAAATACGAGCTTTTGTCACAATTTTTTCACTGTAAATTATTAATCATTTTTACTGCTTTTTCATAAAAACTTGAAATAAAGGCTTTTCATTTTCACTATTAAGAAGAACAGAAATGAGGAAATTCTTAGAAGAATAAAAAGTTTCAGTATATCGTTTTCGTTGGAAATTAGGAAATCCGCAGGAGAACTGGAGTTGCAGGAATGAACGGCAAGACGGATGGCCTGATGAAGGTCGCAGGTTTTCAGTGGATGCAGGCCACCGGCAATATCGCTTTATTAATCTAAGAGAAAGGCTGCTGGATGTACAGACATCTTATACGGACGTCATTACATACGGCTGACTAATGATGACGAATATGAACAAGTTGGAAGCAAAATGGTGCAAACCAGTTGCAGTTGCAGTCGTACAGTTGGTTGGACGACTAAGGTGACTGTAAAGTCCTGTTTCGTTACGTTCGAAATCAGTTAGTGCTTGCTTGAACAGTTTGAGAATCACCACATCAGTTTGTCCTGCAGGGAATTTAAAAAAGAAACTGAGTGATGATAAGACTACTTTAGATCAAATTGCAGTTAAATGCCTAACTACTCCAACAAAGTTCTTATTCATATAAAAATACGACAGAGATTCAATCGCAGCTCTTGTGACGCATACCGCTTCCTATCTGTAAACAAAAATTGAGTTAATTTACCTTCCGTTCCTTTTGAAGTTATTCATTGAAAGACCTTTTATTATCTTAAGGTGCGATACCAGGAAAACGGGTCTCGGGAAAACTAAAGTTTTATATAGAAAATATGAAGTATAAGGCACGAAAAAAATCGTCATAGTAGTCAAAGAGTTGCACAATCAGCTCAAACTTCCAGTATATGGATCAACTTACTAGATTAATGTGAAAAAAAATCAGAATATCGCTAAAAACGTGCAAAACGCACTCCCGTATTTCAAAAGTTTAGGCATCATATAAACTAACAACTTACGTGTTTTAAATAACGTGTAAAGATCAGATATCAAAGAGGCATTGCCAATCAGTTGTTTTTCATTGCTTTATTTCAGTTTTGTGCAAATAATTCCCAAACATTCCGAATTTTTCGCTTGAAATCTCCATACAAATTACTATGGAGTGAGTGAAGTTTCTTTGATAGCTGTCCGCGCACCGTCGCAGCTCACTCCCCCCCATGTCTCCAAGGTGAACGCACGTCGCTTTTGACGAAAATGACATTTATAATTACGCGGATAATTTACACGAAATAGGCGCACATAGGGTCTTTTGTTGAAAATAGTACAACTTTGTTTTTTTTCCTCCGTACTGTTTGTTCATATGATGATTTTATCATGATTCACCATGAGAGTAATATGGCAGGTTTATATTTATAAGCACACTTGATTAAAAGCTCTCTTGGGTTTGACAATTTGGTACTAGTTGCCATTTCATTTTCATATTTTTTCTTGTAAATGTTTACTATTTGTAACTTATACTGAAAGTTTTTACCTATTGGTATTTGAAAAACAATATATGTATTTACTTTTGGCATGGTGTCAATCTGCAGCATCATCGGTTAATGCCAATACGGGATCTGCCTAAAATATTCAAGCAAAACAAGGGAACGAAGTAAGAACGCAAATAGCTTTGATTGCTTTCAAATCGAATTGATTAAAACTATGTTATTTGTGTGGTCTAAGCTACTATGTTATCTGATCATAAAAGCTTGATTAAGGTGTCTGAATAGATTAAAGGTTCTTTTTTGAACAATATTTTTTACTAAATTAATTTTGGAGGCCTCTATCATAGCTGAAATTGTTCGACAAAGAAATTTGACGAAACATAAAGATACAAAGTTATAGAGCAGAAATCAAAGTTAATACTTACGTTAAGTTAAGTCTTTGAAAAAATGCGAACAGAAAACTATGCATCGAGTTCGTGTACTTACACACGCCGTATTTTTATGCCTGTTTGTATTCTTCACGCAGTGACGTGCACTCACCCGGCGTCATGTGGAAGACTGAGTTGCGGGACTGCGCAGACGGCTGTCAAAGAAACTTCACTCGTTCCATAGTAATTAGCATGAAGATCTCGAGCAAAAAAAAATGAAAGTTTGCGTTTGCTTATACGAAACAGAAATAGTTATTGCAATAGAGCATAATGACAAGTTATTCGAAATGGAAACACACTTCACACCGGAACAGCTTTTACAATTGTACCAAGCACAAATTCGGTTGTGTATGGAGTACTTCTGCCACCACTGGGATGGCTCTGCCAAGTATCAGCTGGATGCACTGGACTCAGTAGACCGAAGAGCCAGGAGACTGATAGGTGACGAGACGCTCGTTGGAACCAAACTCGAGTTTGGAGCATCGGCGTAGAGTTGCCTGTCTATCGGTTTTTCATAAGGTGTATTTCGGAGAGTGTGCGCTAGAACTTCATGACCTGATACCACCCTCTACTTTCTACTACCGGACCACAAGTCGCCGTGAGGGCTTTCACCTCCATGTGGTCAACTTTCCAGCGGTCCGAACTAAGCGGTTTGGTGCTTCCTTTCTGGTCCGCACCGCTAAGGAGTGGACCGCCCTCCCTGCGTCTGTGTTTCCGGATACATACAACCTTGGTGTCTTCAAGGCAAGAGTGAATAAGCATTTTTTGGGTGAGCGTGGCTGACGAGACTGAGGTCAAACGCAAACCCATTTTAAATTAAAAAAAAGTGGATCAGATAGAACTTTGATATAAATATGAATTATCATATTTACGTCAGCCATGGAAAAATGGCAGTGCAAGCATTTTTATCTCTAACTGGCTATTTGCACACAGCTTTTCCCTGTAGTAATTTGAATGAACTATACAGACAAACGTTCTAGAAAATATAATTAGCATCAACTATCATTTAGATAGTGAAAGCTTATGTAAAAACAGACAAAAAACGCGGAGGGTGACTTCCTTTCATACTATGCTCTACTCGTAGGTCAATTCCAGTAAGATGGAGATCACGGTGGATTCTGTATTAAATTCAGCGTAAAAAGCCTGAAATACGATGGCCTCTACAGGAGACTAAAGGTATTATACTCAAGTGTTATTATCTAAAATAAATTAGCCACTAAAAGTGTCTCAACTGTTGACAACTGTTAAATTCCTCGTTTTAGTTAGTAACAAGATAGCTCCCTTTAATGCTTCTTGCAGCTTTTCATTACAAGTAAGACCAATTTATTAGTGGGTTCTTCTGCATGTTACTAGAAATGGCTCCGTGTATTGCTATATCATATGCATTGGATGAAAGACATATTTTGTGTTGATGATGATCGAACGGATAAACCAAGTTACAACTAAATCTCGATGGAATCGTCAAGTACCAGATATAAAACATTGTGCAAATAACGTGGTCACGAGAATAGATTGCAAATAATAGTGTAAAAAATAATTGGCAAAACCGCTTGTTAGTATGTTTAATAAAATAAAATTTTTGGTTAGTTTCTTTTGTTTGCCCTATGTCCTGAAATATTTTGGGTGGCGAAATAAAAATATCTTTGGTGAACGCATCAAATGATTATCATGCCGCGATCTATATTAATTATAAATAAATAAATATCCCTGGACATTATTCCACACAGCGCCATCTAGCCCCAAGTGAGCTAATTATACTCCGTTTTTATGGGATACTAGACAACGGATAAACATACTTAAATACTTTTTCTTTTGTAAATACATACTTATTATACATAGGAAACACCCAGACCAATACAAACAGACATGTTCATGCACACAAATGTTTGTACTGTGCGGGGATCGAACCCGCGACCTTTGGTGTAGTAGCCGACTTCTAAACAATTACACCAAGACGGTCGTCCGGATTTATGCATTGCATTTATGCACGGATTGCACGGCCCAACCACTGTGTGACCATAGCTGTCACGATCGCTTTCAAATTTGACAGATTTTCTCTCCGGCCGACCTTAGTATAGACCCTTAAGAAAAACGAACATGAGAAAGAAATATAACAAAAGCAAGTCACACAATTCCTAAACAGTTTTCCTGCTTTTCTGTTACCTTTTTGAGTTATCTGCAGTTGACATCGCTTTGTTGTTGTCCATAATAAGCGAGAGATGGACCACCTACTTTTGCCAGTGGACTTGAGTAAAACAAAACGTGAAAGAAGACTAGCGGCCGCCCGGGACTTCGTCCGCGTGGACTTAAGTGAAAAAAAAGTAAGATTTTGATTAGTTGAAGCCTATGTGCTATTCAGATGTTTAAGCTATATCATTGTAAAGTTTCATTCAAATCCATTAAGTGGTTTTTACGTAAAAGAGCAACACGGCACATCCACACCACACACATACGAACTTTCACATTTTAAAATATTAGTAGATAGCATTAGTAGGATGCAGGTTATTGCCATATACGAGTAGATAAAATGAAATGATTTGTAAATAACAGAACTTCTCTCAAAAACACATTTTAGGTCTTCGTTTTCTCTTGGCTTTGATCGCGGTTCCTTTGTAATCGGGTATTAATGTTCAAGCACTTTTAGGTATCTTATATTATGGCTGATCATAATATAAAATAAGTGTATGGACATGAAACTTCCGTGAGGAGCTGTGGTAACAGCTAGCAGGCACCCGTGGAGACTGAGTCGCGGGTTCGAGTCCCGCACCAGCACAGATGTTGGTTGATGAAACAGATATTTGTGCTGGGAATTATTGTTTGCGTAAGTTCTGTTCTCGATTATACAAGATTATATTGGTAACAAAAAACAATGTACGTGATGATATCGAATATTTATTTCGTTTATTTAAAAAAAACTAGTTTTACCTACACATTCGAAGAAATGGTATAATTTTCTGCTGTTTGTTAATTAATCATTGATGTTCCGCTCCTATTGGTCATGTACGGCGTGATATTGTATTCTTTCTTATCCAACGAAGAAAAAAAAACCATTTGAACCAAAAGTTCCCGGCAATTAAGTGTTCAATCAATGAAACAAATTCTTCAGCTTGTTTGGATTATCTAATGTGTGAAGCAAAGTTAAAAGGTACTCAAAAGGCGTCGAGACCGGCTTTATTTACATAGGTCTAAAATGATTTTACGATGGTAGCTTGCTCTGGGACCTGGGAATTGTTACAACATACACCTAATTCAAGTCCAGTTTCCTAACAGTTACAATTTGCCATTAGTTGCGACAGCAAAGTTGCTCGGCTTAGGTGCCGTTCCATTCATAGAGGCAACAAATTTAGGAGGAAGACTTCCTCTCGCATCTAATGTGTCATTGTTGTGTTGGGATAGCTTTAGAGGATTAGGGATACCTGTATAAATGGAATCAAAACAGACTTGCGCAGACTAAATCCATGTTTGATATATGGTGGCCAGTGTAATTTTGGCTGCTTTGTTAACAAAATAGCATTTCGTAAGTCCGTTTGCATTTTGTCTTTAAACCGGTCCAAGCTCAGGGATAATAAAGTGATGCAGAATTTAATATATCGGATGACTTAAATGGTAAGCGTTTTGTTGAATGTTTAGGTAGTTAGTAGTACACTAAGATTTGGGAATAGCCCTGATTCATAAAAAATATGTAATTCATTATAATTGGTCTGTGAAGATAAGATAAAGCATGTGTTACAATGTAAAAATTAAGTTATTTTCGTCCAATTTTGCAATAGATTAAATTTAACTCCGCAGTCTGAGGATGAACATTCAAAATGTTAATAAGTGCGCCGTATAACTTTCTACTCGTAACTTAGGGCACAGGCGGGACTGGGGGTACCTAACTATACAGGCACTTACCTACCTACGGGAGTTTTGTTCGGCGCTCGGGTGGATTGTAAATACCATCGCAGCATCGCAGTTTGTCAACATCTGTAGATATTTGCAAGTGGGATGGCTGATCGGCAGTGGTTTTGAAGGAAAATACCTATTGTTTATTTAGGAATCCATGAAATATTCGGAATCCATGCAATGCAATGTAGGCACGATTGCGTGTGCGATTCAAAGCAGTGTCTTCTCAGTAAATTGCGTTATTGGGCGTAATACAGTCTTTGTTTGTTTTGAATTGACGTTTAATTATTTAATGCACTAGAAGCGCCAGTTGAGAGGTTGCTTTGGGGCTAGAATTTCTCGAATTAGTCAAGTTTTCGTTCTAGCGATTCTATAATCGTTTTCTTAAGATCTAGGCTAGCATGAGCAACACGCACCTCTTAGCGATATGTAGAAAGCATCAAAAATTTATAAGATGACATTGTAGGTTAGCGCCAAGTCGAAATTGCCAAATGCCATTTCAATTATTTTTGTGTGCTTTCTACATTTCTCAGCGGGCTGCATGATGCTCATGCCCCCCATACCAGAAAGGCCAAGAGGTCAGCGGCTCCACCTCCTGAATAATTTGCAAGTAAACTGCTTAACGCGTTCCTGAACAGATTCTAAGTTGGCAGACGTGCCGGAGCACATACCGCTCAATTTTCGGCTCGCTCAACTAAGTGCACCATAGGTACCCAACCTACCTACATAAATATGTAGATAGATATTCCTGGTTCATGAATTAAACGCATTTGTGCTATGTATTATATGTGTACCTGACCCTGATGGGAGTAGAGCTTGTTTTCTTTTTAGAGATTGATGAACTTAATTTTAATCGAATACATACTCGCTCCTATAAATGTGTTCCATCGTAACAGTGGTGGTATCTACTAATCATCAATTAGGTACCTAACCTTAGCCTTACGTTCTGAACCTTTACGAAACAAACTGAGAATTGAAATAGGCTAGGGCCTAATATATTCAAAAAAGATATTATCTTCTTGGGCATTTGCTCTACTGGCATGTAGGTACAGCAGACCAGCAGGTAAACTGTTCTCGTAACTGTGGATCTCGATTTGAAAAATGATCTCTAGTGCATTCACTAGAGATCATTTTTCCCCAGAAATGTTACGTTAACATGTGGCCAACTGTACCACGATATACCATAATCATCATCATTTCAGTGATCAAGACTAATGGTCAAAAAGGATTACCTACTTTACATAAATGATATAAACAAGTTATAAACTAACTAGAGAGAGCGTCGTGGCCCAGTGGTTGAACACTCTGGCTCGGAACCCGATGGTCCCGAGATCAAATCTGGCCGGAACACACCTACTTTGTGTTCATTGTAAAATTTGCGGCTAACTCTCCGGTGATGGAAAACACCGATATAAAACCCAAGCAACCCGGATAACGGCGGTAGGCTCGCCCCTTACCACGTTGGGTTCAAATTCCCTCGGCGAAATGTGGGCTTCTGAATGTTCCGTTCACCATGACGGCAACAATCAGTGTGCCTCTGACTAACCCACTAGGGATATGGTCGTGAGGGTATGTTATGTTATGTTATGTTATAAACTAACTACGTGAATTTTAGAATTAACTGTCAGAAGTTATTTAACACGGGTCTCTGAAAAGTGATCTTCATAGCTTTTGATAAGCCATAATATTTTGCTGAGAACATTTCTCATAAAATAAAAATTCAAATTTCACAAGTTGGTGTTTTATTTTATGAGAGTTTTGATTTTGATTCACCGTGATGTCAATAAAATCAAACTTTTATAGTACGTGCATGAAAAGTTGTGTTAATCCTATAAAATGACTGTTCTTCACGCCGAACGGTGAAAACTTGACTACAGCAATCATAAAAATTCGCAATAGGAATAATATTCGTCGACTGCAAAGCGGAAAGTTTAAAACCGAAACGAGTGTAATTGCTGTCTGAACTTTTGTACAGAGCTGCAACAACGGTCGTCAATTTGAATTGTTTTGCATCTTTTCGGTAAACATAATAGATATGTGCGATTACCCAGCAAAGTATCAACTCCTAGATAATGAAAATCTATAACATCAAACGTAACAATATTTGGTAGATGCTCTGTTTTCCACTTTTCGATAAAACTTAGGAATCTTAAATTGGCGGCTGATTAATTTGGCTGGTACCTACCACTTAAAACTTACATAGAACTTTCACTCATAAATGATGTTTTTTATCAGCATATTCGAAAAGTAGCTTTTTAACATTTCAAGTTTTCACGAGTCTGTGGCTGTTTTTTTTTGACCTTATAAGTTCCGACCTTAAATTGCAGGCGTCAACATTGTGAAAAAGGTACCATCCGATAAAAAATAAAGTTTTCTTTAGTAAAAGAAGATTCCTAGATAGCCTGGCGCTCAATTTCTCTCGAGTGACGATTGATATCTCGTGGGCGATATATAACGTCCCAAGTGAAAGAAACACCCGACCTCATTCTCGCCATCAGCCAGCAATATTTTCACATAATGTGCTCCCCAGGACCGCTATCTTAAAGATTTATCTTGATGGCAGACGAAGACCTGGTGAAATTGCACGTACTCGAATGAAGGTAGGTACTTTAACAACAGCACATTTACTAAGTAATTGAAATAACATGTTCCATTTCATTTGTTCGATCCTAATATTAAGTAAGTAAATGACATTACAGGTCACCAGATTGGGGCAATGGCAGAATGCAATGGCTAAATGTCATTTCAATCACTTTTTGTATGCTTTCTACATTTCTCAGCGGGCTGCATGTTGCTCATGCCCCCCATGCCAGAAAGGCCAAGAGGTCAGCGGCTCCACCTCCTGAATAATTTGCAAGTAAACTGCTTAACGCGTTCCTGAGCAGATTCTAAGTTGGCAGACGTGCCGGAGCACATACCGCTCAATTTTCGGCTCGCTCAACTAAGTGCACCATAGGTACTCAACCTACCTACATAAATATGTAGATAGATATTCCTGGTCCATGAGTTAAACGCATTTGTGCTATCAAAAGTCGGATGTAAGTTTATTTTATTTATGATAATTGACTAAATCATATATAAAGCCTGATCCTGATGGAAGTAGAGGTTGATTTCTTGTTAGAGATTGATAAGTCCTTAAAAATGTGTTCCATCGTAATAGTGGTGGTATCTACCAATCATCAATTAGGTACCTAACCTTTACCTTACGTTCTGAACCTTTACGAAACAAGCTAAGAAATGAAATAGGCTAGGGCATTCAAAGAAAATATTATCTTCTTGGGCATTTGCTCTACTGGCATGTATTACAACAGGCCTACGGGTAAAGTGTTCACATTGACAGTTCGTTATGATCACCTTAAATCATTACTAGATAAAAGGTAGATCTCTTACTAGGGATCATTTTTCGACAGCTATGTTACGTTAAACATGTGACCAACTATACATATCATCACTTCAAATCAGGGATCCAGACTAATGGTCAAAAAAGATCGCCTACTTTACATAAATTATATAAATAAAGTTTATAGACTAAATAGGTGAATTTTAGAATTAACTGTCAGAAGTTATTTAACAAGGGTCACTGAAAGAAAAGTGATTTTCGCAGCTTTTGATAAGATAAGCCATAATATTTTGCTGAGAACATTTCTCATAAAATAAAAATTCTAATTTCACAAGTTGGTGTTTTATTTTATGAGAGTTTTGATTATGATTCACCGTGATGTCAATAAAATCAAACTTTTATAGTACGTGCATGAAAAGTTGTGTTAATCCTATAAAATGACTGTTCTTTACGCCGAACGGTGAAAACTTGACTACAGCAATCATAAAAATTCGCAATAGGAATAATATTCGTCGACTGCAAAGCGGAAAGTTTAAAACCGAAACGAGTGTAATTGCTGTCTGAACTTTTGTACAGAGCTGCGCAACAACGGTCGTCAATTTGAATTGTTTTGCATCTTTTCGGTAAACATAATAGACATGTGCGATTACCCAGCAAAGTATCAACTCCTAGATAATGAAAATCTATAACATCAAACGTAACAATATTTGGTAGATGCTCTGTTTTCCACTTTTCGATAAAACTTAGGAATCTTAAATTGGCGGCTGATTAATTTGGCGTAGGTACGCCAAATTAATCACAACTTAAAACTTACATAGAACTTTCACTCATAAATGATGTTTTTTATCAGCATATTCGAAAAGTAGCTTTTTAACATTTCAAGTTTTCACGAGTCTGTGATTGTTTTTTTTTGACCTTATAAGTTCCGACAGCAAAATCATAGGAACGAATAAAAATAGATAGATATCTATCTATCTTAGCTCACAATCCATCCTTCTAGAATCTTCTAGAACGATGGATTGTGAGCGGCCTGCATCCACTAAAACGCTGTGATCTTTCGATGGTTGCTTACAATAGAATATTAACTGAATATTGAAATGGCAACAAATTAAATTACATCGACGTACAGCTGGTTACCGGCCTCGTTAAATTCGTGGTTTTATTAAAAAAAATATTACCTTTATTAAACACGTGTCTACTGGAGAGTTGAACATGCTGTGCGTATTTGTTTCGTACTAAAAACGAGTATTGCTGGTTTTCCCTATTTGACTTATGGTACGTTTTAGTTTAGGCAGGCTTTTATACCTACATAGGAAATCTCACGGAAATGAACCCTTTGTAAAATGAACACTATACTTTTACTTCTGCTTGCTTCTAAGTACGCGTATACCCTGTTAATTCATCTGATTTTGTTCCAAAATGTAGTGTGGTATACATAGTATCAAAATCCAGATAAGGGACCTAATACGCAGTTTAAAATAATTTAATATCTAAAATTTAATACTATTAAACTATGCTGGTATGATTTCAAATTAGGTAAAGTAGAGGTAGGTAGGTAGGTAAAACTTTATGTTAAGATCGAACAAATGGTATGGAACATGTAATTTCAATTACCTAGTAAATGTGCTGTTGTTAAAGTACCTACCTTCATTCGAGTACGTGCAATTTCACCAGGTCTTCGTCTGCCATCAAGATAAATCTTTAAGATAGCGGTGAAAATATTGCTGGCTGATGGCGAGAATGAGGTCGGGTGTTTCTTTCACTTGGGACGTTATATATCGCCCACGAGATATCAATCGTCACTCGAGAGAAATTGAGCGCCAGGCTATCTAGGAATCTTCTTTTACTAAAGAAAACTTTATTTTTTATCGGATGGTACCTTTTTCACAATGTTGACGCCTGCAATTTAGGGTCGGAACTTTTGTTAACAAAATAGCATTTCGTAAGTCCGTTTGCAATTGTCTTTAAACCGGTCCAAGCTCAGGGAATGTAAAGCGATGCAGAATTTAATAAATCTGATGACTTAAATGGTTAACGTTTTGTTGAATGTTTAGGTAGTTAGACACTGAGATTTGGGAATGGCCCTGTATTCATAAAAAATGATGTAATTCATTATTCGGTCTGTGAAGATAAGATAAAGTATGTGTGCTGATTAAGTTACAATGTAAAAATCAAGTTCTTTTCGTCCAATTTTGCAATAGATTAAATTTAACTCCGCAGTCTGAGGATGAACATTCAAAATGTTAATAAGTGCGCCGTATAACTTTCTACTCGGAACTTAGGGCACAGGCGGGACTGGGGGTACCTACCTATACAGGCACTTATCTACCTACGGGAGCTTTGTTCAGCGTTCGGGTGGATTGTAAATACCATCGATAACTGAACTGCGATAGTTTGTCAACATCTGTAGATATTTGCAAGTGGGATGGCTGATCGGCAGTGGTTCTGAAGGAAAATACCTATTGTTTATTTAGGAATCCATGAAATATTTGGAATCCATGCAATGCAATGTAGGCACGATTGCGTGTGCGATTCAAAGCAGTGTTTTCTCAGTAAATTGCGTTATTAGGCGTAATACAGTCTTTGTTTATTTTGATTTGACGTTTAATCATTTAATACACTGGAAGTGCCAGTTGAGACGTCGCTTTGGGGCTAGAATTTCTCGTTTTAATAAATTTCTAGTTCTAGCGGTTCCTTAATCGTTTTTTTAAGATCAAGGGGCTAGCATGAGCAACACGCACCGCTTAGCGATATGAAGAAAACATGAGATATGTATGGAATGACATTACAGGTAACCAGATTGGGGCCAAATGCAATGGCTAAATGTCATTTCAATCACTTTTTGTATGCTTTCTACATTTCTCAGCGGTCTGCGAGTTGCTCATGCCCCCCATGCCAGAAAGGCCAAGAGGTCAGCGGCTCCACCTCCTGAATAATTTGCAAGTAAACTGCTTAACGCGTTCCTGAGCAGATTCTAAGTTGGCAGACGTGCCGGAGCACATACCGCTCAATTTTCGGCTCGCTCAACTAAGTGCACCATAGGTACCCAACCTACCTACATAGAAACGTAGATGGATATTCTTGGTTCATGAATTAAACGCATTTGTGCCATATAAAGTCGGATGTAAGTTTATTTTATTCACGATTAAATCATACGAAGCCACCTGATTCTGATGGGTGTAGAGCTTGTTTTCTTGGTAGAGACTGATAAACTTAATTTTAATCGAATACATGTCCATGCAAGTGGTGCTATCTATCAATCATCAATTAGGTACCTAACTTTTGCCTTACGTTCTGAACCTTTACGAAACAAGCTTAGAAATGAAATAGGCTAGGGCATTCAAAGAAGATATTTATCTTCTTGGGCATTTGCTCTACTGGCATGAACAGCAGGCCAGCAGGTAGGTAAAGTGTTCACATTGACAGTTTGTTAAAATCAATGGATTTAAAGTGATTTTAACGAATCTCGATTTGAAAAATGATAATCACTACAGATCATTTTTCAACAGTATGTTACGTTAACATGTGGCCAACTATGCCACGATATACCATAATCATCATCACTTCAGTGATCAAGACTAATGGTCAAAAAGGATCACCTACTTTACATAAATGATATAAAGTCTATAGACTACGCGAGAATTAACTGTCAGAAGTTATTTAACACGGGTCTCTGAAAACTGATCTTCATAGCTTTTGATAAGCCATAATATTTTGCTGAGAACATTCCTCATAAAATAAAAATTCTAATTTCACAAGTTGGTGTTTTATTTTATGAGAGTTTTGATTTTGATTCACCGTGATGTCAATAAAATCAAACTTTTATAGTACGTGCATGAAAAGTTGTGTTAATCCTATAAAATGACTGTTCTTCAAGCCGAACGGTAAAAACTTGACTACAGCAATCATAAAAATTCGCAATAGGAATAATATTCGTCGACTGCAAAGCGGAAAGTTTAAAACCGAAACGAGTGTAATTGCTGTCTGAACTTTTAAACAGAGCTGCGCAACAACGGTCGTCAATTTGAATTGTTTTGCATCTATTCGGTAAACATAATAGATATGTGCGATTACCCAGCAAAGTATTATCTCCTTTACCCCCGAATTCACAAACGACACTCAACGCTAAGCACACGCTCACGCTGATGCTGTCCCTATCAGTTCTATTGACATTTTACGGGCAGCATGAGCATGAGCGGGTGCTTAGCGTTGATTGTAGTTTTTGAATTCGGGGGTTAGATAATTAGAATCTATAACATCAAGCGTTACAATATTTATTGGTAGATGCTCTTTTTTCCACTTTCCGATAAAATTTAGGAATCATAAATTGGCGGCTGATTAGTACCTACAACTTACAAAGAACTTTCATGCATTAATGATGTTTTAATCAGCATATTCGAAAAGTAGCTTTTTAAAATTTCAAGTTTTCATGAGTCTGTGATTGTTGTTTTTGGCCTTTTAAGTCCTGACCTTAAATTGCAGGCGTCAACATTGTGAAATAGATACCACCCGATAAAAATTAAAGTTTTCCTTAGTAAAAGAAGATTCCTAGATAGCCTGGCGCTCAATTTCTCCCGAGTGACGATTGATATCTCGTGGGCGATATATAACGTCCCAAGTGAAAGAAACACCCGACCTCATTCTCGCCATCAGCCAGCAATATTTTCACATAATGTGCTCCCCAGGACCGCTATCTTAAAGATTTATCTTGATGGCAGACGAAGACCTGGTGAAATTGCACGTACTCGAATGAAGGTAGGTACTTTAACAACAGCACATTTACTAGGTAATTGAAATAACATGTTCCATACCATTTGTTCGATCTTAACATAAAGTTTTACCTACCTACCTACCTACCTCTACTTTACCTAATTTGAAATTATACCAGCATAGTTTAATAGTATTAAATTTTAGATATTAAATTATTTTAAACTGCGTATTAGGTCCCTTATATTGAAACAAAATATCTGGATTTTGATACTATGTATACCACACTACATTTTGGAACAAAATCAGATGAATTAACAGGGTATACGCGTACTTAGAAGCAAGTAGGAGTAAAAGTATAGTGTTCATTTTACAAAGGGTTCATTTCCGTGAGATTTTCTATGCATACAAGCCTGCCTTAACTGATAGGTACGTACAATAGGTCAAATAGGGAAAACCAGCAATACTCGTTTTAGTACGAAACAAATACGCACAGCATGTTCAACTCTCCAGTAGACACATGTTTACTAAAGGTAATATTTTTTAAAATAAAACCACGAATTTAACGTGGCCGGTAACCAGCTGTACGTCCATGTAATTTAATTTGTTGCCATTTCAATATTCAGTTAATATTGTATTGTAAGCAACCATCGAAAGATCACAGCATTCCAGTGGATGCAAGCCGCTCACAATCCATAGTTCTAGAATCTATCTATCTTTATTCTTTTCTATTATTTTGTTTAGTTTGTCGCAATGAATTAATGAATTATAATTATTAAGTATTAAAGGTGTGGTCTAGGAGTATGTTAGTCAGTCAACATACTACGTTTAGTAATAAAATAATCATCTTTCATAACGTCTACATAATAACTTTTTAAAGTGGATATTCGGTGAAAATAATTAACGTTTTCATTCTGCTGACAATTCAGGCAGATATTTTTACTATTATGATAAAATGCAGAACAAAGTTAAATGAGTGAACTTAGATCTTTTCCGAATCCTTAAAAATGCAGCTCAAATAACCCTGCAATTCTTCACTTCGGGCAGCCGCGCTCAAACTTAAGAAGCGACTATGAGGGAAAGTTTAAGCATGAGTAAAGGGTATTCAATTTCTTTAACGACCATCATTTTTGCCGGGGCCGGCCATGAATCTCGAAGATAAGCGAGTAATGGAATAACAGCCCCGTAACGGTCATACGCGAACTATCGCCAGGACGTACCGAGGGAAATGTTTATGCATAAACATACAGTTTTGTTTCGCGAAAGTGCCGTTTCTAACCGTTCATAGGAGTTTTCGTGGAAGCTTTGTTTTGGTTACGTCAGATTGTTGCGTCTATTTCTGTTCATCATTCCCCATGGAAAATCAGCGTCCCGGTTTTAGGTTACGTGTTACTACCTCGAACATTAGGTTAGAGTAGAATCAGAAATATCTTTATTTAAATAGACCTGTTACATGTGCTTTCAAATCGTCAAGAACTAAATTAAACAAGCAAAAATACATATAATAGAAATAACAAATTAAAACACACATACAAATATAATGCGACTCAACCAGTATTCACGAGCATGCAATTCATTCTAATATAATAAATGGAGGAGGTCTTCTGAAGCCGATAAATATCCACTGCTGGACATAAGTCTTCACCACACTCGGTGTTCAATATCGAACCGATAAATTAATTTGGATGGGTTTGGTATTATCTAGTAAAGATGGATTAACCCATGTAGATTCTTTCACGTTTATTTAAACCTATTCGTAAATTCAGCAAATTGTTAGAGCACACCTAAACTATTCCTGTATCCCACAATAATGTCTAGCTAGTATCGGTAGCTACTAATGTTCTCCACGGTAACATAATAATAAATTACCTATAACGTATGTACCTACTTGCCACATTACGTCCCATTTCCGTTATACTACGAGGCGCTACGACGTAGTAGGTAAACACCGTCGTAGCATATGTGACGCAACTCCTGAGCGTCTCATACTGTAGGTACTCGTAGCTACTCGTAGCTAGGGAATGGCAGCTTCTGCCTTTGATTAAGCTCTAAGTACATTATACTGTAATAGGTTTAGCTCAGTTTGAGCTATTGATGATTATGCGTTAACCTGCTGCGAAACACTGAATCTATTAATCCGTACATTGTTTCATAATCTTATTACAAGGGTTTAAGCTGTTATTACGGATGTACTATTAGCTGAGTTAGGTGAATGCTTATTTATAGTTCTACTCGACCTCACTAAAATTGTACCATTAGGTAGATAGATAATAATGATGTCTAATGCAAATAATTAGTCAAAAAATACTTTCTTGATGGCTTGCTAACTGAAGTTAATCCTGGGTGGTTTAATTTGTGGGTTGAGGGGGTGGTGGCTCCACTCCAGTAAACAGTAAAGTGTTCAACGACCTGGGTATCTGGGTGTACGTACCATTAATTTGGAATAATCTTTAATGTATTCAATAAATTCTCCTAAAAACCAGGCCTACGCATTTGTTGTTATTTGAACAAAAACATCTACACATACCCTTTCTTCTTGAAATAAGTTTACTGTAAACAATGTAGAATCAACAAGATGGATCTAAAGGGAAATCTCTGCGTAAAGCAAACGCGCTCCGAGCAAAGACTGAGGGATGACTGGTTCACTGGCTCAGAATAATTTTAGTTGATTTTTGAATTTCACACTTGAATGCGGGCTTGACGGGACGGCGGGCCTGGCGGCGGCGCACAGTGGGCGACTGTCAGGATATGTGCGCAAAATATTAAATACACACTTTTATTATGAAAATATAGACCTGGCAAGAAACTTAGCAGATACTACTTTTAAAGTGGGATATTTTCACAGCACGATTCTTTCTAAATAAACCAACAAAGTCATAAAGTTTTGACATCAACTAAATTAGAATAAAAGATTTACTTAGTAACCTCGAGCAGAGCAGTTACCGAAGGTGGCACCTGCTCACAAGTTGATGTGTGAGCCAGCCATTACCCCACAGAACCATATTTTAGGGAATGGATTGACCCGTCACACAAGGACACCAACCCAACCCAACTAACCAACCCAATTATAGTAAGGATGACAATTCAAGAAACTCAGTGTAAAAATAAACAAACGGAATGTTAAGTTGTTAAACTGTAGGGTGCGTTGTGGTTTAGAAGCTTGAGCACATAATAGAAAAAATAAGGGGAAAATCCTAAATGGTAATTTACCCTTGAAGTCTACTTGATCTAAATAATATAATTTCAGGTTGCATATTTTCTGTGATACAATAATGCTCACTATAGGTAAAGATACATTAAGGAAAACTACCTTAAAAATCAAAATTTTCATACGAAATTAAGCAAATAATACCTATTAACATTATCTTCACCCCACTGTGCAGCGGGCGGCCAGGCGCGCGCAGGCTTGGTCGTGTTCCTTCTTGTTTACATGTTTTACAAATATAGAGATGAACACGCAAAAATGTGAGGGTGTAAAATGATTTTGCAAACAATCATTTGATTTTGCTCATCCCCGTGTTTGGAGATAAATCGTGTGATGTTTTTGAACGGGTTCGATCCTGTGATGTTCCGGTAAATTGGGGTGACATTGATCAATTGGATTTAGATGGGACAGTCACCTTTAACTTATGGATCTATATTCGAGAGAATAAAATAATGTGGTAACGACGAACTTTAAACTACTTACAAAAGGTTAGGTACTTTGATACACCCGTGGAATTGAAAGTACCGCTTACCTTATGCAACCATTTTCCTGTAGAAGAGAGGCATTGCTGGTGAAATGAGATTAATAATGCAACACTTGAGGAACTAACTTAGGTGGGTACCTAGTATGATGCTCAAATTTCGTGTTGTGGTAATAATACTCAAAAAGTTATTATTTTTACTTTAAATTTTTTTTTACAAAAAAAGTAAAGTTACCGCCGTTAGATATCGATTGTATTTTACTTCACTTTTAAAAAATCGCTGAAACTGGGGTTTTGATCAAAAAATAACAAATGTTAAAAAATATTAGTTTAAAACTTTTTAAGTTTTGATGCATTTTTGTACCGTGGTCCGAGATTTCATAGGTGTAGCTGGTTATAGGCAGTTATAGAGTATTCCCTACTACCAACTAGGCACCTTCAGTTTTTCTGCAGCAACGAACGAAAACTTCTGCGAAGAAAAAAAACGGCAACTCAAGTAGAGCCAATTTCTGCCGGTGACAGGAAAAATTGTTAAATGTTATAACAGTGGAATTTATGATTAGAACTTCAAGTGGTGGCAGCCGGGCCGGCGCAACTTTAGAATCCAATTTCCGTCGATTACGAACTCTGTCTTTTGTCAAATGCATAGTTACTACATCCTATTTTATTTTATGGGCCATCGATTGAATATGTAGTTGACGTATAAAAATGTTATTATGGAAGTTATGGATGATTCTTTTCTGGATTTCGCATTCTATGTTAAAATTAGACGTATGCAAATGAAGCCCTTCAAATTTATACCTACTTATCAAAAAAAATTAAGTAATTAAGAGCAAACCACAATTATGTTGAATCAATAATATTCTGCTTATGAAAGTTTAAACAAGAAAACTTTATGTCTAAGCTGTTTTGTAAAACTGTTCCACTTTATAGTTGAGGTGAGGCCTGTGCCCAGCAGTGGGACGTAGGTATTTAGGCCGTTTATGTACCTATTGTGAACATTAATTAGTTTATTAATTTATTACTGTAACTTACAACTATCACTACAGGATTGTACTTAATGCCTGTTTACAAAAACGATTAAAAGATTATGCGAGTGTAAGCGCAAGCGTTAGTAATCATGGGAATACAGCAACCTCTCCCAATGAGCTACGACTATTTCGATCCAAAATCCGTAGAAGAACAATGTTTCCGAAGTTGATTTGGCGTGAACACAAACCGTAGACGATTTTATCTTAAAATAAACATAAGAAAACAACAGAAATGTTATCTTCAAGTGAGCTCTGCTTATCTTAACATTACGCAACCAAGGATCCACAGAGTTTTATTCAGTTTAAACAAACTTTCCCCACGCACGCCCCCTACCGACATTCTCGGCCAGCAATTTAACTACACGTAGTTGGCTAATCGCGGTTAGTTCTTATCCAAGCCCCATCGGGCATTAATTAAATTAAAGTAAGATCAAAGAGAGTTCCCCTCATACCTACACACCTTTGCTATCTCATTCTCAGAAAGACATTAACTTGATTACTTTTTCGGGCAGACGTTTGATTTAGTTGGAGGTCTTTAAGGAGCACGTAGTGATAATTAATTAAGAGAAAAAAGACGAAAATGTGTTATTATTGCGATAAGTCAGTAAGTATGAAGGAGTCTATAGGTATGAGTGGTGTAGGGTACCTACAACTGGTCAAGCACACATAAACCAAAACCTTTATAAATACGTCCCTCTGCTGACTCTAACCCATACAAGCCAGCACGTGGTCTCAATGTGGACAAGTTATGTAAGGCTGGTGATAAACCTTGATTTTCAGATGCAGTACAGCCAAACATATATTTTACTAAAAAGTAGATGCACAACTTGTGTTACCTAGTTGTTTTTATTTAACAGCCCATTTCATTCTTAATGCCATTTTTATACGCGAACTAGCAGCCGCCCGCGACTTCGTCCGCGTGGACTTAGCTGTATGTGAAAAAAAGATTTTCCCGCTTTTCTGTTGAAATTTTCTTGAATTTTCTTTGCTATAAACCTCAAGGAGCCCGAGACCTTTCCAACGAATGCAAAACCGTGGAAATCGTGCGTTCTGGAGTTATAGCGTCAGGAAGGAAAACCCGACTTATTTTTATATAGAAGATTTCAATTACAGCATCGCCATTATACAGGTTGTGTTATCTGTTTTCAAATTCAACATGTTTATTTCTTTCAAATCGACCGACGACGACTTATTTTGTATACTTGACCAATGTGAACAAACCCTCTGCCCACACGTAGACTACCCTTTCGCGAATCCCCAAGGTTTATCACCCCACGTCACAGAAGTGTTGATCTGTGTGCCAGACTGAAAGATTTCTGTCAAATAACTCGTGCGTTGAATTCCCTGCACTGTAAAATATGAAAGCTACCGAGTGCCAACGATGAATGAGGGTCGTCTTCGGCAGCAGAATTTACTGTTGCCCAGATTGCATAAGACTAACGCTGTATTTCCCCAGGGACAAGGTAGATCTCGAAAAAGGCACGCAGCGTAACACCTCGGAGAGATCAACACTTGGATTGATTGAAAAATTTGGTATTACTTCTTTTGAGCACTAAATTACTGCATGGTACTTAAGCTTCATCATCAGATATCTCAAACAATGATTAGTCATGTTTTTTATAATTGTTTTAGCATTTTCCATGCAGTATCTTTACTAAAGATCTGAAAACCAGAAAAAAACATTGTTGAGATCACCCTGGCTCATAGGGTCAATATACTAGAAAGATTCGGCCGGTCTGTTATTTGTCTCGGTAGCGTAGTTGGCAGTGCAGTCGCCCGGTTTGCGAAAGATGCTGGTTCGTGTCTTACCTGATGCTAACATGACCAAATGACTTTTTCTGGTTTTTAGATCTTTAATTATTAGTCACATAATAAACTCGAAAATAAAAGCTTACACTTCAGTTTATTCTCACAATGTATTCTAAACCACTTAGTTGTTCTAAACTAGCCTTGTCACAGCAGTCCCTTTTACTTTAAACCCGTTTATAAGAACTTTCTGACCCCGCGCTAAGAACTGCGAATAAAAAGAAAAGGGTATAAAGTTGTCAAGTCAGCCCCTAATACATTTAAGAACAATCATCACGCCCATTGGAGCACTTGACCGCTGCCAAATATTCTAAAGATTGAGGTAGGAAACCCTAAATTGAAGTGAAGTTTTCTCATTAATTTGATTACGTCGATCCCAGGGCCCGACCCGTGTCACAAGTTACTTCATTAGTTACGCAACTTGCTGAAAGTAATCCTAGGGAATTACGTTTTGTAAGACACGAATCACCAAAATTATATCGACGTTTGCGCTTCCCCTCTCTGAATGAGCGATACGTTTTACATTCGGATAGTGTTGTAACATATCGTAGTTGCTGTAGTAAGCCCTCTCTCTTGGAGTGTTCCCAGCCAGTAGGGCGGCTAAAAGCTGTTACTTATTTACTTGAAAGGAACTCCATTTTAAAGTTAAATTATAATTAATAATATAATAATAATAATCTTTATTTGAAACCAAACTTAAATTAAAATACAAACATGTAAAGCGTTAATGACCGCAAATAGTCGAGGACTGTGTTGCAATCATTAGCGCCCGCCTCATAGGACAGACGTTTCAAACATATTTTAGAAGATGATGTTAGCATTTTCTTGTCTTTACTACTTAATATTAATTATTACATGATCTTATTTTGTATATTGTGTGTGTGTATGTGTGTGTGTGTGTGTGTGTATAGGTTGTGTGTGTGCGTGTGTGTCTGTGCGTGTGGGTGTAAATGTGTGTGTGTGGGTCACAGAAATTGTGTATGTGGTTGTAGTTACTGTTTTTTTTTGTTAATATGAGATAAAGCAGTGTTATTTATATTTTGAATTTATTTTTATAATATTTTATGAACACCTGAGTTATTTTATAGTAATTAGGTCCGTAATACCGACTTTTTTTCACCAAAAGAAAACTCAAGATAAACGTAACTATAACGTAGGCCGTTAGCCACAATTCTTTCTAAACATGTTTTGTTTATTTTATTCTGTGCCATTCTAAATTAGTATTCTCATCTAACTCATGCAGATTTAGAGTAGATAGCCCAATCCAATTAATGAGATCTCCATTCCATAACGTAATATGTTCGTTAATTTGTCCATAATAATATGCAGATTTCTAAGCCGATAATGGATCAAGATTTATCTATGTTTCGTGTAATGGATGTTGCATAGTATACCTACGCTAATGGCTTTGTGAATCTAAAGTCTGGTAATCGCTGCTGATTATCAGACTACTATATTTGTATTTGGTAAAAGCTAAGGCTTCTAAATAAGTATCCACACTCTTGAAAAACTTTTATGATAAAGGGAATAAATCATCACTAACATTATTCATAACCATGATTAGATAGAAGCAGAGTTAAATGTTATGTCATTTTTATTCTCCTATTTTAAATGCCAAAACTGAGCGACAATGTTATTGAAGTTCGTAATCTTTTAAACTGCCGGTGCTTCATAACAAAATACAATAAGTCACAAAAACATGGCTGCGAACCCAAATGACTCTAACCGAATACGTTGTGATATGCAAACTAGACGATTCATAAAATTAGAATTTAAAATCAAAGCTCCGTTTCAGAGGTGTTTTTGTCTCTCCCGCGACATAGCACATAACTTATGCCGAATATTTATGTCGGGTGGTGCCACCAACAGGCCCACTCTCATATTTACCGCCAACATCTTGTTTACTGCATTCTGCATTTGCATTTTACATGTTATATTTCGGTTTGACACAGTTTTTAAACATGAGGGAGTTATTAAGTGAGGAATGAGCGTATATTTTTTAGAATGAACTTAATGAAGACGTATCTTTGAGACAAGCTACTTTAATCTAAGGAGCTATTCTTGGTTATTGTGTTGAAAGTCTTAATAACTTCTCGTACGATAGCATCATTTTGTAGGCACACCTGCTTTGTGAAATTAAATAGTAGAGAAATGAATTGGTTTGAGTCACTGTCACGAGTATGAAACCTTCACACACTTTTCTCTATGACGTTTGAGATGATATTTTTAATTTTGTAAACCATGACATTAATTAGCGATTGGTGCAAACCCACTACTTATAAGTGGAAAGTGTGTGTTTTTTAAGTAGTAGAAAATTCAGGTAGCTCTGCACTAAGTACGTTAAAAGCAGATTATTTTTTAACCAAGCACAATAATGGCCGATAAGTAAATGTGCATCCATCCCCTGGGAGGGTCCGTCCGACTACAATTTAAACACGATTACGTCTTTGTATTTAAACTAACAACGGAGCTAAGCGGAACGTTAGCGATTTTTGAAACCTGACAGGATTCAGAACATTAAACGTTAAGCTAATTGCAAGCCTTCACATTATGATATGATTGCTTTTTATAAAATAAAAAAATAAGTACAACTTCAATTTAAAAATTCAAGAACTCCTACTAACTCAAGTCTCTCGTAAATTGTTTTTAGAAATGAAAGTCAAGCATAGGGGTGAGCAGAAAATTATTAATAATAATAATAAACCAGTAAAATAATAAGTGTTGTAATAAAAAACCAAAAAAATAAAACTAACAACTGAAATTGCTATACTTGTAGGGCGGTCCAACTTTAAGTACATTTTTTTAATCCAGAGGTAAGAAACCTTTTTACTCAAAAATACATAAATATGAAACAATATTCGTGCAAGGTTGTCTACAAAATGATTACAAGCAAAGAGATCGGCATCTCCGAGGCAGGATGCGCTACCTAGAGCCGTCTCCGCCGTCTCCGCGCGCCATCCGTCATCCTGCCTGGATCAATTAAAGCGGAGCCCGACTAATGTACCCGTGGAAACGGTAATGCAACCTTCGTTTTGGCCCACTAACAAGCTAACTACATAAGATAACTAAACAGAATTAATAAATTAATATCTACTTACCAAAATTAATTCAAAGCTTGTATCACCATATAATATAAAAGAGCTTCAATATTTCTAAATGCTCATACCTTTGAACAATGTCCTTGGAAGTTAATCCACACAGCCATAAACTAAGCCAAGTTCGTATGTACCACGGGAACTTGACAACGGATAAATAAATTTGAATGCAAGTTTTTTTTTGTAAATCCGTACTGAGGTACTTAGTAAACATAGGGAACACCCTGACCAATAAAAACAGTTTAATTGCTCTTAAATAGACAGTAACACTAAGACAGCATATCGAAAATGTTCGTCACATGAATATTTGTACTGTGCGGGGATTGAACTTATGATCATTCATTTATCGGCTTACTAGCGACCCGCCCCAGCTTCGCACGGGTGCAATAGGATTTTATTATACATATAAACCTTCCTCTTGATCTATTTAAAAAACCGCATCAAAATCCGTTGCGTTTCAAAGATTTAAGCATTCAAAGGGACAGAGAAAGCGACTTTGTTTTATACTATGTAGTAATGATATTAGCCTCAAAATAGTAAAAACTTTTAATAACTGTGCTTTTATTCCTACCGATAACGGCAGTCCTATCTCAATAAGCTGAATTAAGTGCTTATAGGAGCTCTTTACTCATCTGCGTGGCAGAGCGCTTCTTTTTCAATTAAGTATTAATCAGCTCTAATAAAGCTCTACAGAGGGATAGTTAAGAGGATATAAAATACTATGGTGTTGTAGTTTGCGCTTAAAGTATTAAGCTGAGAGCTGCGTTGCCGGTGACAAGAGACTTAATTAAGTGAACGCAAACAGGAAACAATAACGTTTTTGACGTGTTGTTCGCCGCGTGGACGCTATCTGGTAATCCATATTTAATTGTGTGGTGCAGACAAACGCTATGTAATTCTGACTCGTAAAATCCGTACAAATATGAAGGTTGGGAACCTACAAGTCAACACTTTGAGAATGTGACGAGAGTTATTGTTAGAAGTTAAAGGCTAAAGTAAATATAAGTATCCCTTTATTATTACTATTTATTACTAGTAACAAAATATTAGTATTTCTTGCGACTACCTAGCTAGAGTGAATTCTGCTTAATTTTTTTAAGTTTAATCATGCGCAAATCCAAAATCCATCTCACAGTGTGTGGCGAGCAGTGGCAGGTGTGTCTTGCGATTGGTTCGCTTCGACCGGCTATCAGCCTTTATTTGCTTTGCAGACGACGAGGCGGCCCAGGCCGGTCATTTTCGCCGTGAACGATAGCTGCGGAAAGGAAATCCTCTAGTACCTACGCACATGAACGGAGGACTCATGGACTCGCGGACTTTTTCCACACCACAGATGCCCGGCGGGCACTTAAATACTTTGTGTTCGCGGCTCACCGCAACTGTCCTGAGACAATCGCGGGCATCGGCGGTGCTGTCGCGGTATTTATTAATTCGCGGTCCAAAAATCTGGCCTAGCCCGCCAATGTTGTGAAGCTTAGAGACGGTTTGATTTTTAATTTAAACAATTACAAATGCATTTATAGGAATTAATACCCTAAGCCCTACCCTACCTGGTGACCCTTTAAGCAAAAAATGCTATTTTTAGTACCAATTTAGAGCACTTTCACTCGAGCTAAAGGTTAAAAAATCCACCCGTAAGTAGGTATGATTTTTTAGCTTTATCGAAAGTGATCAGATGGCTGGGGCGCCAGGAATGTTTTGAATACTAATCTACTGAAGCTGGTAATTTAAAACACTGCTACTGCTTTAACTTAGATTTTTCACTTTCTACATTACTACAAAGATTTTATGCCAAAGGTCGCCTTAGACCTTCAGGGTTGTCATTATGTGAGTGATATTCATTTAAATGTATGATTTGAATGTGTGTATGAGTCCCAAATATATTTTTTTCTTTTCTTTTCTATTATATTCCAATAGGAGGTTACGCGGTATGTTAGGTAACTGAGCCACTTCAACACCATGCAGTCCGCATGCTTTCTTGTCATCGATCGAGGTAAGTAGTGAAAGAAAGCATTCTGCTAACCTGCAGAAAATACAGGCAAAATAACTTACTATAATTAGTTTGATACTACTGTGCTAGTGCTTGCATAAGTTTTTAACGTAATTAACTTTAAATCACACTGCAGAGCAAAATCCTACCTACCTATTTTTCATCAATACCGACCAATAAAGAATCACTAGGAAATAAAAAATGAAAAAGGTTATTCATCTCTGTTAGCCATAGGTATAACATTGTAATCGTTGAAACTTACGATGGGGTTACGGCCTAGAAGTGGCGATGGCATCACTTTGAGGGTTATACATTAGCTAGTCGAATTTAAGGGTGACTTCGAGCGGACATTCAGTCCAACTATCAGGCTCTGTAAGTGAAAACAAAACCTAATATTACACAAATTCTTTCTATAAAGGCAAAACAAAATTCAGTCTTTGGATAACTTATAGGTAAGTATAAGAAAATGCAGTTTCTTTTGCAAATAATGTAAAAACAGCAACTAACTTATCATAACAAAGTGGCATAATTACTTACGTCGTACACCATTTTATCAAATGAGCTAGGCAATCTTGCTTTGATAGGTCCCTAGCGTCTCCATAACTTTCGCACCAGATCGCTTTAGCTCAAACACTAACAGTGCAATAAATTAGTTATTTCAGCGCAAACGGCGTCATCTTACCAGCCGCCATAAAGACATTTAAGATTGAGTTCTCCGGTGGTTCAGAACTGGAGAGCGTAAGCGTTATAATAATGCACATAAAATTCCCCTCTGAGAGCAGTGAGCGGGCGAAGTTGCCGGCGTGAGTTATTCAGCGTCACGTACTCGGGCGCGGGCCTCACTCGCTGTCGTGTCGGCCTCGTCACGCAGCCACGGTAAAGCGGAGTTCACACAGTGTGAACTCCTTCACGGCACGTGGAATGGTGTTGCACGCGAAAATATCATGGCATTTTTGTTGTTACAGATACACGGATGAGGAAAGCTAAGAGACTAACGTAAACGATAATGTACAGTGTATTTAAACGTTTTAACGTTACTTAATTGAAGGTAGAAATACTGGACAAAAGCGATTTTAAGGTCGTTCCATCCCACAAAATGGTTGTCTCACAAGACATTTGTTTTCTTTAAAAAAAGAAAGTGAATTTTTATTTACTCGCATAAAATTAACGAAGATATTTTTTTTTAAATAATGCACATAAAGTTGTTTATAAATCTTAGAAGTTAAAAACTTTTCACACTTATATTGCGATATCCTCCATGTATTTCTGTGTTCCCTGAACTAGTCCAGATATATTAAGATTCCGAAAACATTGCCAATAGTTTTTTATCACATTAGCAGCCACACCAATAATACTTACTATAACTTCACTTTGATGAGTTTTTTCAAGTCAAGTCCCCGAAGTGTGATTACATTTTGTCGTTTCGCTATGTCCGTGTCTGTCTGGTCGCAGCTTAAGCTCAGTGACTCTTAGCACTAGAAAATTGTATCCAATATCATCAGTAACAACTCTAAAAATTAGTTCCTCGCCCACTGTTAGTGTTAATGGTTTTTTCTCATCTCTACTTTGGGTATCGTTGTATAAATCGTTCAAACATAATGACGGGTGTGTAAAAAAAGCTTTGTGCTATTCTTTGTTTTAGTTAAGGTCAAGAACACTCTCTTGATTTATACGCTTACTATAACACCTTTCTGATAATTGGTTGTTGTTAACTTAAATTAAAATTAAGTAAAATAACTCAGACCGTAGTCTACATAACAAGTTATGAAAAGACCAGGGTATGCCCTGAAGATAATGGCGACTGGATGCGGAAAGACTGGGAGGGGTGGCGCACTTTTGGAGAAGCCTATTTGTAGCTGTAGACTACGACAGACGAAAAAAAAGTAACACTATTACAGCTAGGGAGACACGTTAACGAGTAACTCATGAAATTTACCTGACAAAAAAAGTAATTAAGTCATCGTTGTATTTAATTCAATACCAGCTAAATGTACAGTCAGATTATCCAGACTGGCAACTACAGACGTAAGCTTACATTACGCTTGGCTTGATGCTCTTGTCCCTATTTTTGATTACGATACATGACGAAGTAGGTGGCTAATTATATCAGTACTCTACGATAGTAAAAAGAAACCCTCACTAGTAAAAAATACGATTTAAATCTTCACGCACTTTTATAAAAAGTTTATGCTCTATAGATCCGGTTCCAGCGCAGCCAGGCCCGCTCGTCACACAGGCACTCTAAAACAGATTGTGCGATTACTCTTGTAAACGACACGTGAAATTTTCATGTCGACGCGCTGTGAAAGTCGAGATGGATATAACTTCGGTTGTTTACGGTTTTTTGCCTTCTCTCTGTATTCGTGACAAAATAAACAGGTTCATTTACACGGTTTTAGGCTGGGTTTGATGTTATTGTATGCTTTTATTAGGTGAGTCTTTTTGAAAATTATACAACTAAGTGAGCGAAAATTTTACAATGAAGTAAAATAGATGCGCAGCCGGTGTCAAAATAATCAGTGCTAACTGCTAACAGAGTGGTCAAAAATTGTTACTATAGTTCGCACGGCGAATGATGATCCCTATGACGTTTCAACTGACAGTTGTAATAGTGATGCGAAACAATTTCAAACAATTTCGATAAAATCCTTTTTTAGGCACATGTCAAGTCATCCAGCCAGGTCATTCAACATAATAAGCAATATTTATTTATTTGGAGAAAAGATTACGCGCATTGATGGACAAAAGTAACAGCCTTATTATATTGTATTTTGCTAAAGTTTAATTCTTATTCAAATTGCATAATTTGAAGAGTTCAGAATTCTTTTTGATTTGAATTTCAAAGAATTCATAATTGCCAGCTTCATGGAAAAATATTCAAAAGGAGGCCACAGACCAACCGTTTTTTTAAATTCAGTCTGTCACGTCTTGTCACGGATAGCTGCAGTTCAGACTCAGATTTTGAAGATCCGCTTGAGCCTGTATCAGATTTAGATTGATATAAATAATATACAAACTCAAAGCATTTGTTAATTTTTTCCAATAAATTATCGATATTTTGTTTATCGATGTGTCCCTTCTTAGTCGATAACAGCTGGACGCACTAACTTTTGCAGCACGTACCATGTACATTTGCATTGAGCTTTTTTCTATTATTTATGAACATTAGGTAATCTTTTCTTTATATTCATCTTTATAATTTACATATGTACACAATTATGATTTTTTCCATTTTTTAATGGACCTCTAAAGGATTTATTGTGACAGGATGTCTGTACAATGTTAAGCGCCAACGAACTGTCATAGGGATCATCATTCAGCGTGCGTAGTATAGCTACGAAGAATACTACAATGTCACTTTGATCTACTACGAGTATTTGCCTCAATGTTAAAGAACGAATACGAAGTACAACGTATACGCAAACAATTTCTTCAACTTTATGTTATTAGTATAGAAAAGTAAGGGCAATAAAAACATGATATTTAAAACCTGTTTTTACCTGACTGCGCCAGAGAAATAGAGGCTTAGTGAATTTAGAGCGCCTACCCACGAGTGTTTTCAATTGCAGATTTAGAAGGCCGAATTTCTAGAATGAGTCCCGCCTGCTAGAATTTTCGATATGCCGATTTTCTTGTTTCAGGGTATTTATATTTCCAAATTACACATAAAAGCAGTCGGATTAAATTACCGTTTTCTTATATAAATGTTGGCATAATAAATTACGCCAACTTTTAACTCTATTTCCAGGATTCCGGTTGGTCGCCGGGACTTTTACCTAAACTGAGTCAGCTAACTTCTAAGTTCTATATTGGACATTGAACATCCCTCCAACTTACAAACCAAAATGGTTTCGAAGTTTAAGATAGTTTCAATGCATTGCGCTTCAATCTTCGCAGTGAAACGTTATACATAATATCTTCTGTATAACCTGCGAATATGCAGAACATCGACGTAATAACTCTACCTCAACTACAAGACTACCAGGAAGTTCACTAGACACTTAGAATCCTTGTGGTATAATTACAGAATAGTTAATAGAAACTATTGAATCGGGAGTTTAATTGCTCCCAGTTCAGTTTCACGTTTTGTGAAAGTTGAAAATGACATTTTAAGAGTTTTTCGATTGGCAAGGCAGCATAGTCCGTTCGCGTTGAGAATGCAGTAATTTCATACTTGTCCTTTGATCTAGCACGCCCCCTCAGCAATTAAATCGTTCATAATTAGAAAGTCAAGTCCACAGTGACCAGTTGAACGCGTACTTATGAACGCAAAGGTTGTGAATCTGAGTTTTTTTGTGCGCAACAGAATTCAATTTAAAAATCAATGCATTCTTAACGCGAACGGACTGTAGTGACGTTTCCGGTGCTCAGTGGCGACTGCGTACTTCCACCGCTCGCCCTTATTAAGCAACAGACGCTACATAGGGTAATGGGACGGGTGACCATGCATTGGTTTTTTTCAATTTCACATCTTTAGTAATAGTATTTATTTGTTATTTTAGCTGATACCTCTCCTCTAAATTTTTTTGTTACAGAAAAGGTTATCATGCAGCTGTATGTGTCGCACTAGCAGCCTGTTGTATTTTTTCATTTGTCACAGAGTTGCGTCCATCTGCTCTGCAAAATAGTTGACAGCGACTACAGAATGTGAGGATTTTTAGTTTGAACAACCAATTCACCATTTTTCAAAACAAAAGCACATCGGACAAGTAAAAAGGCTTTAAAAAATAAAATCGCAAACCATTTTACAAATAAAACTTTAACACATTACTTAGTTTCTTCAATACTTAATTGGTTTGTAAATTTTTTTTGTTGAGTTTTCTATGTTAGTCATTCACATAACTGTGAATCAACCGTCGAAAATATTCCGTTTCTCAACACTAATTTCGTTTTTCAGAGTTGTATATAAACAATTGCTTCTGACATTGTATTTTTGTTAAAAACTAACTAGTTTTTAATGTAAACTTACATTCAAACATGATTTAACTACAGTAAATAAGCATAGCAGCATAGGTTGAAGTAATCTTATGAATATATTGAGATTATAAAAGCGAATGTTGTTTTTTCTTACTTAGCCTAATATAGGCTAAGTAGCTAGTAGTAAGTTCGCTTTATTATAAAAGCTAATGTTATTATGTTGTTACTGTAAGGATTTTAATGAAACTTCATAATAATAAAGCTTATACATCTGGACAACCAACAAGGTACAATTATGATAATAATAATAATACATTTTTTTTTAACTTAGGTCCACGCGGATTAAGTCGAGATAGATAGATAATATTATTTATTGCACATGAACATTCAAAACTTACATCTTAGTAATATATTTAAAGCAATGCACAATTTAGCCGGCCTTAACGCTAATGGCGATCTCTTCTAGGCAACCTAAAAGCGGCCGCTAGTTAAATAATATAACGCGAACGGAAAATAGTTTCCAATATCAATAAAAATAGGCGCTACCCTCGATCAATGATTGAAATAACTGCGAGTGCTTACCGTTGAACCACATACTATCCAGAAATACTGGTTTAATTGTGAAAGCAAACAATTCATGTACATTTTCACTTTGAATAATGTTTACACAGCAATGCTTGCATAAAACAATATCGAATTCAATCCTTCAGCGACCGCAAGCCTTTTTTTGGTCACATTGACGTCGAATGAGAGACCTACAGTTTAAAATTCTCTACAAATGAATGATGCACTCGACGAAAGAACTACAGAACAGTTTCTTGTCATTTGCAGTTTCAGCGACTAATTCTTGGTATTATTAATGTACTTCACTTGAAATGGGCTGCGGTTTGAAAACTAGCGGCGTGTTTATCCATTAATTAATGTAAATTATACGCTATACCAGCTATGCTAGGTGTTTTTTTCCGGGCAGCAACGCTAGTGTTGCCGGGCCGTGTGCATAGTGTGTCCACCAGACGACTGGCAAGTGGCTGGTCACTTTTGCCAGGCGTCTGATGGATAACCCCACGCTGATTAAATAAATCAATATAGTGTCCTATGAGTCCTGGCTTGTTGCTGCAGTTACAATTAGGCAATGCTTCATTTACTCACAAAGCTTCATTAACTGGCAAAGAGGCAATGCGAAACGTTTCAGGTTATGTTGGGTTTTCTAAACTTGTTACATTTTTGCTTCTTTTTTTAACATAACATACACTTTCTACTGTATCCTAGACGGGATAGTCAGAGGCACGCTGATTGTCAGTCATCATGGTGAACAGAACATTCAACAGCCCACAATTCGCCGAGCTGATTTGAGCCCAACGTGATAAGGGGCGAGTCTACTGCTTTTATTTAGGTTCCTTGGTTCTTCAAAGCTGTGAGTTTAAAGCGGTGAGTGTGAACCGTTTATTTCGCTTTCACAGCCTTGGGGTGAGGTGAGGTGAGGGGGGGTTTGCTTCGTATCCACTTCTCACTGTCGTCCAGCCAGGCTATGATGCGTACAGTGCCAAGTCTTGTTAGGGGCTATTTCGTGCAATTTGTATGATTTTGGCGCGAGTCACGGTGCAACATAGTGCTGTCGCGGTGCACATGTTACCCCCGAATTCACAAACGTCAATCAAGGTTGACCATACCCTCAAACTCGTGCCATCCCGGTAATTGTCAGTTATACTGAAAGTAAGAGCTTCTTAACTTTGATTTGCATTTGTGAATTCGTCTATTAGGCCCAGACTCCAGCAGAGCTGAGCGGAGATGTGCGGCGCCGAGCTGTGTTTTCAACAACCAATAGAATCACATCTCTACATCTCCATGTGTGAATAACGCAATTCCATTGGTTGTTGAAAACACAGCTCGACGCCGCACATCTCCGCTCAGCTCTGGTGGAGCCTGGGCCTTAGTCCTGGAGTGCGTAACCCTTGCCCGCGCTAGGTGAAGCCCCGTCCCCATCGGCAGTCGCGGCACGTTGCGGGCATCCCGCCTTTGAAATCACTTCCCGTCCTCCACTCCCGACTCTCGACAGTGACGTATTGTTGCTCTTCTTAACATTAATGTAATGGATTTTGTTTCATGTGCCGGAAGTTATCGCATATTTCAACATGTGCTATATCCAGCTCATTAAAATTGTATTATAACCGAGGAATTGTTTTCTAACCGTCGAGTTACGTGTGAGTTTTGCAAAATTGTGTTCAGTTCTTGATAAATTAATTCTTGAAAGTTTTATGAGTTTTCTACAAGCTTAACAGTTACGTTCGTAATTAAGCAAAGTAATGTTAAGGAAAGTTCTGGATATCTGGTTTCCTTAGTTATTATGTAGCTTATAAAGTGATTTCAAAATGTAAGATTTCTTAAATCTAGCTTAAGAAACAATTGTTATTTTGTTTAAAATTTTCCTTTTAATATTTTCTTGTTGCATTTTCACAAATTGAACACTTTTCACCGGGTTTTCAGCAACACATTTTTAACGTTAAACAAGGTACAGGTACAGTGTTTCCTCTTTTTATGAGGCATCATAATATTAGCGCAGTTTTCAACAGCATATTTGTAATTATTAGGCGAAATGGCTATTATATATATCTAAACGTGTGTGAGAGTTGCAAAAAATTAAGCTCGAAGAAGTGAGTAACTAACTTCGGCAGCGGCGACCACTTTACAACTACATTTAGGTTGTAATAACTTATAAGGCAATTAAGCGTGGTCAGTGTTCGGTTACTTTACATGAATTTAATGTAAGTGTTGTGTGGAACGAAATTATATTTAATTGCAACAAAATTATGAAAATAAATCAGATAGGTACTGCCCAAATTGTACATTTACGTCAATCTGTGTTACTTTTGCTGTGGATTTCTGTTGTTTTGGTGTGCAATAGAGAATATATCTATCTATCTATCTATACAGCATACTTCATGTATAGCTAACGGAACAACCAGAAGCCCACATTTTATCGAGCGAATTTAAAGATAACGTGAAAAGGGTAAGAGACAGCAAGGCTCTGACTACTCCGTCGCAAATATACCTAAGTAGTGAGCTGTCAATCAAGCATGGTGAGTGCGATGAAGTGGTACATTAACAAGTGATACAGTTAGATAGAGTACTTTTACGACGACAAGTTTTTGTTAGAAGCAGTTACAAATTATGTTTTAATTATGAATCAACTAATTAGCAGCTAGCTATGTTATGTGTGCCGTAAATGTGAAATGTAAATGTACCGGTTGTGCGAGGGTTAAATCCTTCGGAGAATACCTAATGCAGAATAACTTTGACCCAAATTGACCTTTACAAACTATATTAAGATTGTTTATTCAGATCAGTTCTATATTAAGAAACGGAGAGCCTCAAATAGTACTTTATCGCAGCACTTGCTTTCACATCCGTTTCGTAGCGTAAGCAGGGGTTCGATTATTGAATTTCTTTCAAAATACTTGAATAGCAATATCGTATGCGACATATCAGTTTCCTATTTTGTTAAATCCAAAGCTGTCGTAGTTTTGAATAGGGTGGCTCTTATAATTCCGAAACCAAATCTGCCGATAAAAATGTCGCTACAAAAACAAATGACGACTCACTGTCACTGTGAATTATTATGTTCCGTTTACATGTTACAGCAACGGTTATTCAATGCGTGGGAGAATTTGGCATAGTAAATATTTTTTTAAGCTTCGTTTTGTTAGCAAAGTCGTTTTGAATATTTCAAAACAGAGTAAAACGTGACCACTCGAAACTCGTGTTTTTGAAACTGAATAACACAATAAAATCGCATGCGAATTTTAAAAATCATATGTGAGATACAAAATCGTCTCCCAGGTAGCCTGCCGTCTTGGGAATAGCTACCAATACAAAAGGAATCGCACCGAATAAAAAGATGTAGATACATACATTGCAATGTCGTAAATCTTTGTTTATCTACCGTAAACGAATTTCGTGGGAGTGAACAAAAGAGTTTTCTCCCGTGTTAACGCCCTGCGAACTTAAGCCATTAATTTTTGTTAGACGTACGTTTTAGATGTCAGAGTGCTTTGAGCAACGCGGTGCCGGATATTCTTTAAGTAGCAAAGTGTGCCAAAGGGGTGCGCTGAGTTAAGACATGGACCACGCAGCCGCTAGACTCCTATTAACAGACGAGTCATTAAGGTTATTGTTGTTCTTAGCATTTTCCATGCAGTATCTTTACTTAAGATCTGAAAACCAGAAAAAGACATTTGGTCTTCTTTGCATCAGGCAGGAATCGAACCCGCATCTTTCCCAAACCGGGCGACTGCACTAACCACTGTGTTACCGAGACCATTAACAGACCGGCCGAATCTTTCTGGTATATTTTACCCTAAGAGCTAGGGTGATTTCAATAATGTTGAGGGATGCCTTTAGTAAAGACGAGTCATTGTCAACGTAGCAGACTAACTGGGCCTTATAACGGACTCCATTCAATCGGTTTCATCATCATCATCAACAGCCACACTACATACATTGGAGAAGATAGGATCCATTAATTACCAGAGCGGACGGTTTAAGGCGGCCTTCATTCACCGAATTTCTGAGACGTTGTCTGGTCGTCCGTTTACCTTGTGGGAGTCCCACGCTGTGTATGCCTTCAGGGAGTCTTCGGCTTTTTTAGAACAAAATTAAGTGAAGAGCACATTGGGTTTTATTTTAGTTAACAACCTAGTTCGCAAGTCACTTCTGATGTGTCAACAGTAATAATAAAGTTAAATTAATAACCGCGAAACCTTTTTTTAGTGTTCTACTTCCGTGAGCTGTTAAGCGGGCAAACGTCATGGTCGATGATGCTTTTGAACCAATCAGTGACTTTTCCCCCGCTTTACTCATCCTCAGATTGTTGACAGACCTAATTACTTGCAAGAAACCAAACATTCGGCATCTAGTGCCTGTGGCGTCGATGCGTTGAGAGTACATACACTTTAATTACATAAGTGGGTGCAGGTAGGTGGTACGTACATGCCACAACGTTTGAATAATGCACTTGTTGTCCCGGATGCCGCCTCAAACAACCCAGCTCGACGTCGGGCTCCGTAATTGAAAAAACAAATCATTTATTATGGAACGAGCAGGAAGTATGCCTCGTTTAGGTGATTGAATTAGGAAGGGGTTCTTTGATTTTTGTGGAGCATATTTTAGTTGGCATACCTGATGTTGTTTGATGTTATTTTTGTTTGGCAAGGTAGGCTCATTGCAATTGCTTTCTGCTAAAG
Source organism: Udea ferrugalis (assembly GCA_950022985.1). Taxonomy (NCBI): domain Eukaryota; kingdom Metazoa; phylum Arthropoda; class Insecta; order Lepidoptera; family Crambidae; genus Udea; species Udea ferrugalis. Next base: position 7,677,439 of record OX465521.1, read on the forward strand.
TAGAGTCAATGAATCAATGAATCTTGTTATTATTGTGAGGATCTATGCATACACATTTTAGTAATAATTCAATTTATCAATGTTTTTTTCATAACAACAAAAAAACAGTAGCATAGTACTCACGTGGGTATTTATTACTATAGACGTCTCACCCTGCTATAAATGAGTGGTAAGAATGTCTGGCCAAAAGTCCTATGTTCAATGTTCAGAAAAGTATTTCTGATATTTCAGTTAGAGCCCGCGTTTTTTTTCCAAGCCCCATTTGGCAAGCAAAGGAATTGAAGTAATTTTTATGGCTGTCATTGCCCACCAGTGGGATAACATTGCCTATATACGTTACTTAGTAGACCTACTCAGCCATCGATTATCATCCTAAAACGAGAAACGCCCGAGGCTTCGTAATAACCGCTAATTAATTATGTTCTTACGAGAAGAACTCGTTCGAGATAACGTCGCCTAATTCATAACCGCGTCCCTACTAATCCAGGCTTCATCCGGAGAACTTAACTTACAAATAAATGAACGACATTGTGGTGATACAGCGGTTTGTTGACTATATTTCATGTTGTCTTTCATGTATAAGTATGAGGTACAAAGCAGAAATGAAACATTAATTCGTGAAAGATTATTAATCATTGCTATTGCTCTCAATGAATCTCAATGAATTGCTCTCAAAAAATCTATGCATACACGTTATAGTAATTAATCAATTTATTAACGTTTTTTCATAAGAACAAAAAAACAGTAGCATAGAACTCACGTAGGTATTTATTACAATGGACGTCTCACCTTGCTATTAGATGAGTAGTAGGAATGTCTGGCCAGAAGTCCTATGTTCAAAGTTCAGAAAACTATTTCTGTTATTGCAGATAGCGCGCGTTGGTTTTCAAGCCCCATTTAGCAAGCGAAGGAATTAAACTAATTTGTATGGCTGTCATTGCCCACCAGTGGGATAACATTGCCTATATACGTTACTTCATTGCTTAGTAGACCTAACCAACTCAGCCATCGATTATCATCCTAAAACGAGAAACGCCCGAGGCTTCGTAATAACCGCTAATTAATTATGTTCTTACGAGAAGAACTCGTTCGAGATAACGTCGCCTAATTCATAACCGCGTCCCTACTAATCCAGGCTTCATCCGGAGAACTTAACTTACAAATAAATGAACGACATTGTGGTGATACAGCGGTTTGTTGACTATATTTCATGCTGTCTTTCATGTATAAGTATAACGTGCAGAGCTGCAAAGAAACATTAATTCATGAAAGATTATTAATCATTGCTATTGCTCTCAATGAATCTTGTTATTGATGTGAGGATTTATACATACACGTTATAGTAATAATTCGCTTTATCAACGTTTCTTCATAAGAACAAAAAAACAGTAGCATAGTACTCACGTAGGTATTTATTACAATAGACGTCTCACCTTGCTATAGATGAGTGGTAAGAATGTCTGGCCAAAAGTCGTATGTTCAATGCTCAGAAAAGTATTTCTGATATTTTAGTTAGAGCCCGCGTTTGAAGTTTTTTGGCGAGCGAAGGAATTTTTATGGCAATCATTGCCCCCAGTGGGAAAACATAAGCTATGTACGGTACTTCATTGCTTAGTAGACCTACTCTGCCATCGATTATCATCCTAAAACGAGAAACGCCCGAGGCTTCGTAATAACCGCTAATTAATTATGTTCTTACGAGAAGAACTCGTTCGAGATAACGTCGCCCAATTCATAACCGCGTCCCTACTAATCCAGGCTTCATCCGGAGAACTTAACTTACAAATGAATGAACGACATTGTGGTGATACAGCGGTTTGTTGACTATATTTCATGTTGTCTTTCATGTACAAGTATAACAAAGCAGCAATGAAATATTAATTCATGAGAAATTATAGATAATTGCAAAAAAATCGTTTTGAAAAGTACGCACCTAATACCCACAGTTTTAACAAAAAAACAGTAGCATAGTACTCACGTGGGTATTTATTACTATAGACGTCGTACCTTGCCATAGATGAGTGGTAAGAATGTCTGGTCAAGAGCCTTATGTTTAATGCTCAGAAAAGTATTTCTGATATTTCAGATGTAGCCCGCGTTTGTTTTCAAGCTCCATTTGGCAAGCGAAGGAGTTAAAGTAATTTCCAAGGCTGCCATTGCCCACCCGTGGGATAGCATTGGCTATATAAGTTACTTCGTTGCTTAGTAGACCTAACCTACTCAGCCATCGATTATCATCCTAGACCGAGAAACGCCCGAGGCTTCGTAATAACCGCTAATTAATTATGTTCTTACGAGAAGAACTCGTTCGAGATAACGTCGCCTAATTCATAACCGCGTCCCTACTAATCCAGGCTTCATCCGGAGAACTTAACTTACAAATAAATGAACGACATTGTGGTGATACAGCGGTTTGTTGACTATATTTCATGCTGTCTTTTATGTATAAGTATAACGTGCAAAGCTGCAATGAAACATTAATTCTCAATGAATCTTGTTATTGATGTGAGGATCTATACATACGGGGTTCCCCCCACAAGTGACTTCCGCGTAGTGAACCCCGGGCAACGTTGTACCAGTGACCACCGTAACGGAGTGGCACTGGTCAACGGCTAACGACTTGTGGACCTCGTTGCGAGCATTCTCCCCCCTTGGCTGTTTTCGCAACGACTATGGACGACAAGACTCTTAGGTCTTCAGCGCGCGGGCCGAGCCCTTCTCAGGGCTTGGCTGCAGCAGCAGCTTCTTCGTCTTCCGGCGTGTCTCGCCCTTTTCAGGGCGAGTCCGCCGACAACTTGGCTTTTTCTCCGGACTTTGTGATCGATTCCGACTCTGCATCTGATTTGGCTATTGATGATTTGGTGGTGGGAGCGTCGGTCCCGTTGGCCGTTGCTTCCAACAAAGATTTTGGCTATCCAATACTGGACAAACCGGCTACCCGCAGCAAATTCTTTTGCCCCGGTGATTTTGAGGTTTCCGACACCGACAACACCCTCACGGGCATGTCGGATGCGGACTCCGTGGTCAGTGACAAAGCTGGCACGGTTCGAGAACGGTTCTTGAGGTCACGCAAGCGCACGGCTAAGGACGACTCGGGATCTGCGGGCTCCGCTAGCTCGGCGTCATCCAAAAAGTCGACGGCAAAGCGCGGTCGAGGTCGTCCACCTACATCAGGCCACTACAACCTCACCTTGGCGGAAGACAAAGCGAAGGCGGCGGCGGCGGCTAAGCGTGATCTCTTAGCTGCCGAGTTGGAGGAACAGGTGGCGGCCAAAGAACGCCGCACCTGTGTGCTCCGACATAAAATAGGTTGTGGTGTGGAAAAGTCCACCGACTACACCTCGATGTCGGTAGATGAGTTGAGTTCATTGGCGAAAGAGGATGCTGAAGACATCTTAGGCATCGCTCGTAAGGCAACGAACCTTAAGGGCACTTTACAAAAGACTCTTGAGGCTCGCGCACTGTCATTCCTGGCGGTCGCATCTCAGATGGCCAAGAAGAGCGTCTCAGATGAGACCACTGCCTTGAAAGCCACGGTGAAGAGGCTCTCTGAGCAACTCGGCACCGTTCAAAGAGAGCTGATAGCTCTACGTGCCGGTCAGATCGTCGTGCCGAACCCACAATCGGGCACACGCAAGTCGCCTCCTCCCATCCCGGAGCCGATTGTTCCAGTCCCAGTGTCGATGGGCCTGGAAGCAAGACTAGAGGCGTTTTTAGAGCGTAAATTTGCTGAGGAGCGGGACTACACTCGATCCTGCTTGGCGGGGATTGAGGACCGCCTCCTCCCAGAGAAGGTGCGTCGCCCGCCACTCGCACATGACTTGAAAAAGAAGGCTTCTGTGCCTGTGCCTGCGACTGAGGCCTTTAAGCCTCCCCTACCACCCAAGGGCAAGGGCAAGAAATTGAAGGCCCCTGAGGCCCCCACTCCAAGCTCTAGGGTTCTGTCCCTCTGCCTCGCTGCTGAGGCACCATTGATTACCCCGGCATCTCAAGTTCTGATGGAGCAGGATGTGCTACTTCCGGCGACGACCCCAGCCAACGAAGGCTGGAACAAGGTCGTCGGCCGGAAAGCAAAGGCCAAGGCCAGAAAGGCAGAGGGTCCCAAAACGTTGACTTCTGTGTCGGCGTCAGTGCCTAAGAGCAAGAAGGCCAAATCTTCCCTGGCGGCGGCCAACCAGACTACTGCCGCGAAGAAAAAGCTGGTCTCCCCCAAATCCGCAGCCGTCGTGGTCACCCTAACGGACGAAGCGGTAAAAAAGGGGGAGACTTATGAATCAGTGCTCAAGCGAGCCCGTGAATTAATCGGCGATGCCACATCTCTGGGCGTTGCGCCGAGGAGGTGCCGCACAACGCAGACCGGTGCTCGTCTTTTTGAGTTCCCGGGAGCACAGAGTGGTACCCAGGCCGATACATTCGCGGCTAAGCTCCGCGAGGCAGTGATGGGCGTAGCTAACGTGGCGCGCCCGGTCAAATGCACCTCCCTGCAGGTGTCGGATCTCGACGATTCCGTCACCAAGCAAGAGGTTGCAGCCAAGGTGGCAGAGGTTGGTGGCTGTCTGGTGGAGCAAGTGAGGATCGGTGACATTCGCACCGGCCGTGGGGGCGTAGGGTCTGTTCGCCTCCAATGTCCCACCACAGCAGCCAAGGCCGTGCTGAGCACTGGCCGTTTAGTTATAGGCTGGAGTTCGGCATCGGTGCGCGCTCTCGATGACGAGCCGCTCCGCTGTTTTAAGTGTTTGGGCACGGGCCACACCAGACAGCGCTGTCCCTCGACAGTAGACCGCACGGAGCTCTGCTTCCGGTGTGGAGTTGAGGGGCACAAGGCCAATGGTTGCACGGCCAAACCGAACTGCGCTGTCTGTGCCGCCAGTGGCCGGCCTGCAGGTCACGTAATGAGGGGGAGCAAGTGCAATCCCCCTCCCATAAAGGGAAAAGTGCCGGCTCCGACTAGAGACGGCTGTCGCTGCCAGTCCTTCGGCGGTGAAAGATGGTGCAATGTCCGAATGATGAATCAAGTCGGACATTGCATCTTCCTACAGGGAAACCTCAATCACTGCCGCTCGGCGCAGGACTTAATGTTCCAGATCCTGGCAGAGTGGCAAGTGAACGTCGCAGTGGTGGCCGAGCCCTACTTCATCCCCGACCGTTGGTTTGGGGATTCAGATGGAGTAGTGGCAGTCTTAACCCGGCCTGCTCCAGGTTTTCCTCCTCTTTCTCTCCTGGAAAGAGGGCCCGGTTATGTGGCCGTATCTGCTGTGGGTTTTGCCGTGGTGGGAGTATACTTCTCTCCCAACCGGCCCTTCAGGGAGTTTGAGGATTTCCTTAACTCCCTGTCGGCGGTTTTCAGGCGACTGGCTCCCCGGCAAATCATTCTCGCCGGAGACCTAAATGCCAAGTCAGCGGCTTGGGGAAATCGAACCACTGACCTCCGTGGACAGGCCCTACAATCGTGGGCGATATCGTGTGGGCTGTCCCTGCTCAACAGGGGAACAGAGCACACGTGCGTTCGGCACAATGGGGGATCGGTGGTGGATATCACGTTCGCGACCCCTGCCTTAGCCGCACTCATAACGGGCTGGCGCGTGGACCCGGTGGAGAATCTATCTGATCACAAGTACATCAGATACGAGATCTCCAGCCCGGTCCCTCGAGTGACGGTTCCCAATACAAGGTCTCCGTTTCCACGGTGGGCCCTCTCCAAGTTGGACCGCTCGATGGCAAGGGAGGCTGCGTTAATTCAGGGGTGGTTCTGCCCACCCCGACCGGAAGTGGATTTGAACACAGCCGCGTCGCATTTGAGGGACTCTCTGACCGAGGTATGTGATTTCCCCATGCCTCGGTCCCGCCGCCCAGGTCCCCGACACGCCGTTCATTGGTGGTCGGAAGAGATCGCGGGCCTCCGGGCTGCCTGTTTTACGGCCCGAAGGGCGTATACATATTGTAGTAGTAGTAGTATTGTAGACGCCGGCGGAGGAGAAATGACCCTGATGAAGAGGGTCGCCTCTACGAGGCTTATAGAGTGGCGCGGGGTGCTCTTAAATACGCCATTAGCCAGGCCAAGGATCAGGCCCGGGCCGAAATGCTCGAGAGTCTTGATCGTGATCCGTGGGGGAGGCCGTACAAAGCTGCGCGCGCCCAGCTGCGTCCTATTGGTCCCCCGCTGACCGAGACTCTCGAGCCGGCCTTCTTAGAGCAGGTGGTCCGGGTTCTGTTTCCGGCCCGCCAGGAAGATTTTGTTCCCCCGGCTATGCAATCACACCATGGTGTCGTTCCGGAGCTCACGGAGTTTCCCCCCGTCTCCACGGAGGAATTTGGAGCAGTGGTGCTCCGATTAGTGGGAAAAAAGACAGCTCCAGGCCCGGACGGCCTTCCAGCTAAAGTCGTGGCGTTAGCGGCCAGCTTCATGGAAGCTAACTACAGGGACCTCTTCGACCGGTGCTTCCGGGAGAGGAGGATCCCCAAAGACTGGAAGGTGGGTCAGCTCTGCCTACTTAAAAAGGCAGGGCGTCCGTCTGATTCACCTTCAGCGTACCGTCCCATTATTTTGCTCAATGAGGTGGGGAAAATGTTTGAAAAACTGGTGTCCTTCCGCCTCATTGAGCACCTCCGTGAGGTGGGCCCTGATTTGTCGGAAGCACAATATGGTTTTCGGACAGGGCGGTCAACTATTGACGCCCTGGCCCATCTTCGGAGACTTTCTCGAGAGGCCGAAGAACGTGGGGAGGGAGTGATGGCGATATCGTTCGACATCAAGAACGCTTTCAACTCCCTCCCTCACGTAACAATCTTGGCGGCGCTGAGGTACTTTAGAGTACCCCCGTATCTACGGGGGCTCATAGAGGACTACCTCAGCGACCGAGAAATTATTTTCTCGGATAGCAATGGGGCTATCCAGAGATACTCGGTCCAGTCTGGTGTTCCACAGGGGTCGGTACTGGGGCCGCTCCTGTGGAACCTGGCCTATGATTGGCTTCTCCGCGGCTCCCTTCCCCGGGCACGAGCGTGATTTGTTATGCTGACGACACGCTCCTAACGGCCCGGGGGAAAACATACAGGGAGGCGGCCCAGCGGGCTGAAGCCGGTGGGGAATCGGTGGCTGGGAATATTGACCGCCTAGGGCTGTCAGTGGCCTTAGAGAAAACCGAGGCCATTTGGTTCGGAGGGCCTCGGCAGCGTCGGGCGCCGCCGGATGCACACATCGTGCTTGGTGGCGTCCGGACGCCTGTTAAGACCGAGATCAAGTATCTCGGTCTTATTTTGGATTCTAGGTGGCGGTTCCTCGCACATTTCCGCGGACTGTCACCTAGACTCCTTAAAGCGGCAGACAGCCTACGCTGGCTCCTGCCAAACCTTGGTGGGCCAGGTTCAAAGTGCCGAAAGTTATACGCCGGCATATTACGCAGTATGGCATTATACGGTGCGCCCATCTGGGCAGAGGCGCTCTCCAAGAGAGAAAACGTCCGCCTCCTCCGAGCGCCCCAACGGGCGATTGCGCAACGGACCGTGAGAGTCTACCGTACCGTAGGTTTCTCTGCGGCCTGCGCCCTGGCGGGCACTGCTCCATGGGAGCTGGAGGCGGACGTATTGGCGGCAGTATATCGCTGGACGGCCGCCAAGAAGGCCGCGGGTGAGCCCTTCTGCTCAGATGAGCGGGCGGCCATCCGTATCGAGGCCAATGAGAATCTTGTCCGTCTGTGGACGGCAGATTTGAGGGGCGCCGAGTTCGGCCGTCGAACGCTAGATGCGCTGGCTCCGATTCTCAAACGTTGGCTTGAGCGAACGCATGGCTCCCTCTCCTTCAGGATGGTGCAAGTCATGACCGGGCACGGATGCTTTGGGTCTTACTTGCACCGCATCCGCCGAGAGGGAGCACCCTCGTGCCATGAGTGCGGCGCTGCGGAAGATACGGCCCACCACACCCTAGCGGTGTGCCAAAAATGGGCCCCGCAACGCAGCGCACTGGTCGCTCAGGTCGGCCAAGATTTGAGTCTCCCGACCGTTATGCTGAAAATGCTAGACAGCGAAGACTCGTGGAGAGCCGTCGCCACCTTCTGCTAGGAGGTGGTGAACGAAAAGGAAGCTGCGGAGCGTGCACGGGAGCAAGATCCCAGCGCATCAGCGTTCCGCAGGGCGAGGAGGGGACGGAGACGACGAACAGTTGCCCATCGTCTCCAACCTCTCCGTGGAGTAGGCCGGCGGGCGCGTGGTACGGGGGTACCCACGCCGGCATTGCACAGGCCTGCTCCACTGCCTGGTAGGGACGGCTCGACGCCCTCGGTTGTCCCTACTGGCCCCTGCCCACGTGGTGGGGGCCGCTTCCGGCCCGCCGTGTAGGCGGGCTCCGTCCGGGGGAACGCGTAGTGGGCTTCGTGCCAGTCACCGCAGTTCCCCCAACATGGACGATGAGTGGGAGTCCCGGAGTTTTTAGTGGGTATGCCACTGGGTGTCTTCTCCCCAGTGGTGAGTCCCACATAACCCGTTCGCCCCCCGGCGGACGGGTATGCGTAACTGCATTTACTCCGGGTCAAAAAAAAAAAAAAAAGGATCTATACATACACGTTATAGTAATAAATCAATCTATTTATTACAATAGACGTCTCACCTTGCTATAGATGAGTGGTAAGAATGTCTGGCCAAAATTCGTATGTTCAATGCTCAGAAAAGTATTTCTAATATTTTAGTTAGAGCCAGCGTTTGAAGTTTTTTGGCGAGCGAAGGATTTTTTATGGCGATCATTGCCCCCAGTGGGAATACATAAGCTATGTAGGGTACTTCATTGCTTAGTAGACCTAACCTACTCAGCCATCGATTATCATCCTTAAACGAGAAACGCTCGAGGCTTCGTAATAACCGCTAATTAATTATGTTCTTACGAGAAGAACTCGTTCGAGATAACGTCGCCTAATTCATAACCGCGTCCCTACTAATCCAGGCTTCATCCGGAGAACTTAACTTACAAATGAATGAACGACATTGTGGTGATACAGCGGTTTGTTGACTATATTTCATGTTGTCTTTCATGTACAAGTATGACGTACAAAGCAGAAATGAAACATTAATTCGTGAAAAAATATTACGAGTAATCATTGCAAAAAAATCGTTTTGATAAGTACTTACCTAATACCCACAGTTTTAATCATTGCCATTTCTTCTGGGATAGTAAATATTGTGTTAAAAAACACTTGACTCCTTCTTTTTAGAGCAGATAGGTAAGGTGCGGCGCAGCAATCAATACCTAAATGTGTGTTTTATATGTTGTTTAACCAGCACTGTTTTCAAAATGTCCGATACCTAAATGGTTTAATGGTTCACCACACAAACTTAAATTAGTACCCACGTTTGATTTATGTTTGTCTTCTTTTTTAACAAAAGTAGTCTGGGAGAGATCGTTCCGCAGCGATAAGACCTCCTGAATTGTACGTTGTTTACAATACAATTTATGTGGGTACAATAAATGATATCTGGGTATCTATTTATCGAAAGATATAATATGACTAGGCGCACTGAAAAGCGCCTAGTCATATCATATAGAAGCCTCAGAAAATATTAGAGGTATAATTTTGTGAAGCTCTCATATAGTAAAAATGTTAAAGATAGCTCAAAGCACTTGAATATACTCTAAGGGTTAGTTGCACCATAGTAGAAGTTAAAGTTAAAGTTAAAGTTATGGTCAAATTTGACAATTTGACGACCAAAATTGACGTCGAATTGTCAAATTTAACAAAAAAATTAACTTTAACTTTAACTTCTACTATGGTGCAACTTACCCTAAGTGGCTCTTACGCCAGCTGAGCCTTCTGTAATGTAACGTCTTGACCTAGGCGGCATCGCGTCAGCTGTAAGGCCTGGCACACACGCGTGGCATGCGTGAGTAGCTCGGGAGTGGCTCGGAGTGGCTCGGGTGTGGCTCGGCGGGATCGTGGTCGGCTTCAGTTTAATTAATCTGGATTTGATGAGGGATTAAGTTTGCGCGCGCGTGACGGATCGAGAGCTCTGCGCGCCCTGGCCCGTCTACTGCGGTTTAAAACGGATTTACCTCTCATTTAGCCTCCGCACAATTTGTACACACGTTCAAGATGTGGATTCGACTAGGCTTGTTTTTAAACTTAAGTCTTTAGACTGCTACACATACATCATTTTCACTTTTCAACTTCTTTCGGTTTAAAGACATTTATTCCCATAAAAACACAAGTGTTTACTTAAAATGAGATACAATAAAAACATATTATTTAAATAGTTAAAATGATTAGCGCAATCCATACAATATTCCTAAATAGTCCATTACATTCAATTACATTATATTATTATGATATCATTAAATTTGAATTTATTTAGGCGGAACAATTAGAAACACACAACAGACAATTCTATACAATTCCATTCAATTTCAAAACAACATGACACAAAATTTAAATATATTTCTATAAGCAGTCCATTACACTAAATTACATTAATAAAATTATGACATTATATGATACTAATTGGGCTGATCAATTAATTAGCAATAATTCAACATTCAGGTTATTCTTTAGGGCACGTGATCTGAAATGCTGAGTGTTAAGAACGCGATGTGCCTAAACAACATTGTATATTGTGTGTTACGCCTTACACAAAAGAAGTTTTGACGATAGCGATAAGAAAGGAGTTTGTGTTAAAGAGATTCCCACAGCCATTTGGAGAAAGTTTATTTGCGAAATTTATTGAGCGGTTGCCGCAAGCGGAGTTTAAGAACGAATACAACAAAAAAGGCGACGAAAGATTAACAAGCGTTCGAGGCAGAGTGTACGTAATACAATCAAAACTTTTGATGAATTCCCCCAAAACTGTCTTTGTTTCCCCTTTCAGTCAAGTTAAATAATAAAATCTACCACGGGACCCTCCATCTGAGTCCTGTAAGAAGTTTGTCTCAAAAAAATAACATGAAATAAAATTATACTTTTTAACTGTCACGACAGCACGCAAAAGTTTTTGTTCGTGTAGATGAACTTTCAGCACTCAGGCCTCGACAAGACAAGAAGCGGATTATCTCTGAACTGTAGGTATTTAGTGTTGTATTCAACACGTTCGTATTTTGTGCAGTAATGGTGTGCTCGATTCTCATCCAGAACCATATATTAATTGTCATGGATATGTGTGTATGCAATTTATCAGTGCAAGCTCTACTTAGATAAGGGTCACAACATGAAATGTAATCCTACTAATATTATAATTGCGAAAGTTTGTTTGTGTGGATGGATAGATGGATGTGTGTGGGCTCTTTCACGCCAAAACGACTGAATGGATTCTAATGAAACTTTAAAATAATACAGCTTACAATCAAAATTTATAAAAAATATTGCATCTTTTTACGCGGACGAAGTAGCTAGCTGCCACTATTTCCTTAAAAAATATGTAATGTTACTCATTAAAAACTGTACAGCCACTTTCAGGAGATATTTACAAGTGCAGTATGCGCAATAGTAAGCAACTGAAACGGGAATAGTATCTTAATCAGTTGGTGTTAAACTGTGTACCTACATCACAGAATTCTTTAAATTAGGCACAGTTCGGCATATCAAAATCACAGACAAGATATTTTTAAAACATCGGTACAGCAAGGTAATGTGATTATTATTGTCATTTAATGTCCTGTATTTATAACTTTTGAAGCGTTTTATTTTTGATCAAAAAACTCCGCCATTAAATTAGAGTATACCCTAGAGATCGCGTTGTGGTTATTAATATTGACAGTTTAAAAGCAAAAGATAAAGTCCTTTACCTTTTACCTATAACACCACCTTTTTTACATAATTTATGGATTTTTTGACAGTACTTCACAGAATGATTTAATTATGCCCGTAAATGAATTTTAGATGAGGTACACTCAAGGGCAAAAGGGTTAAAATAAATATGCATTTATTGGTGAAATGGAAATTGTATGTGGATTAGTCCCAGGGTGAAATATACTTATATTTAAAAAGGCCGGGTGCTTCTAGGAAATAAAGGTGCCTACTTCTGTTGCCCTAGCACGGAGTAGCGTAAATTTTAGAAGCCAATCATAGAATTCGTAAAGTATGTTGATATTCTGGTGTTAAGGATCATGTTTCAATGGTCTAAATTTATTAATTTTTATTCATCGTGTGAGAGGAGGAGTGAAGAGGGTCGTGGCGGTTCGCCGGAACACCTACTTTTGTTAATTAATTAACTGGGCTACTGAATGTTCCGTTCACCATGACAGCAACCTGCGACCGATCGAATTTGAACCCAACGTGCTAAGGAGCCTACCGCCATTCCTTGGTTGGCTTAGGTCTTTATCCGTATTCCTTATCACCACCATCACGAAGTGTTACGACCAGATTCGAACTTGAGAAGAGAAAATGGCCAACGTTGCTCCCTTTAATCACGAAAAAAAAATATTAAATATAAATTGATGTTAATTTCGAACCAGTGCGTAGCAATCCAACTGAGTAAGAAGCAAAATCCACTCACGTAAACGACAAATAAAACGCTAGTAATGAAACATGACGACGTACCCATATTCCTGCCCATTCAGACGCAGGGAGAAATGGAGAAACAAGCCTCGTAATAAAAGCTCGAAGGGCCACCGCTTATTTCCTCGTTCGCGTAAACACTCTCAATAAATTCTTCACGCTGATCCTCGGATGAACCCTTGCGACGTATGAAAATGGAGGACGAGATTCATTCCTGCTGCATCTCGCGCCGCGCTATAAATCATCCGATATGGGCAATTAATGGCATCGTATCTTTGATCAAAAATCGCGTTTGCGCTGAACTTTGTCGGAGGTTCTACATTGTTATTTGATTGCAGGCGAGATTGCTGTGGATATTCCGTGCGCATTAGTTTTATGGCATCGACGGCATCAAAAGTTTGAGCAGCGTGTGATTCCTGTTATTCCGTAGATAGGATATTGAATAACGATAGAATTGAATAGTCAGTTTTATTTATTTTCGTATTACAAATGACAATACCTATTGATGGATATTATTTATTCAGAATTAAAACTATGAATTATTGTAATTATTCATGTTTTGCGTGGAAATGTCCTCATATACCACTTATTTACTGGTACAGCTCCATTGACTTATTTTGTATTGTTTAAATTATTTGGTTGGTCTGATTCCCGCACAGTAAATATAAATGAGTATAAACATGTCTGTTTGTGTTGGTCTTGGTGTTTCCTGTGTAGTTTATGTATGTATTTACAAAATGAAGTAAGTATTCAAATGATAAAATGAGCTACAATCCAGTATTTATATTTGCCCTCATATTTATCCCTTACCAAAACCACGAATGCAATTGATTGTTTCATACCTTTATAGGTAAACCTCTATCACTATTGTAATACCAGCGGGTAACCACAATCTCTGAAAGCAGTATCATAGTCATATTTTAATTTCTAATTGCTAATGTATTGATGTTGACTTTTAAGCAAACTATTTAGTTATCAAATGTCGGTTTCCTTTTGCAACGTCGGTAGTGGTCCAGTCACCCCAGTTCTTATACCAATTTTGATTTACAATGGAATATGACCTACCTGAAATGTAGTCCGTAAAATGAAGTGGCCACGTCAATCTGTCTGCATACGTACCTGCAAACCTGCTATCTAAGCTTATGGAAGATTACTCGTAAAATTTTACGACAAGCATTATGGCGGTGGAATAAGCGGAATGGCACGACGATAATAATATCTGTAATTCACAATATACATTTATGTACTGAGATCTGAATAACAATGTAACATACTTGATGTAGCGTCATTATCTTTGTAGTATGGTAATCTTTACAATGTAGCTATCAGTATTAAAACTGCTTTGATGGGGATACCATTGTATTAATATATTCACAAAGTGCCACATTTTAACCGCCTTCAACTTTTCCTAACAAAGATACTCTTTCCAGTCCTATAGTTAAAATCCAATTCGAATTAGCTACGCAGATTTGGTCCTTTTCAGGAGAGTGCTCCGTATCACCACCTGTGATTGTGTGATCTCGCGCTACCGGGTCATATTTGGTGTTGCCCACTTTATAGCCGATTTTTACCATCCCAAACCAATCCCATGTAATCTGGGCTACAAACTGCTGGTCTCACATTAGCTAAGTAATTTTGTTTGATGCGTAGATCTGAGTTAAATACGTAATGAATCACTAATTGTCAGTCAGAGGATCGCTCCATGCCCCCTTGGCAAACCTTGAGTTAAATATGTTCTTTTGTTCTTTTTTTGTGGAGTTTTCTAAGCCCCATGATTATCCTCTGCAACCACGGTCAACCTTTTGAGGACTTGGCGTTTTGTTGAAGAAATAACATATGGTGGCATGCTAGTTGAATACGTCTAAGTCATCCATAATAATTAACACAAACTGCATTTCAATCTCATTCACGGCCGTTGCAGTTGTTTGTTATGCCATTTATACAAACTAAAACGTGCGCTCCCAAAATAACTTTAAAGCTACACGTAGCGGGTTGGTAGACCATGGAAATCGCACTTGCTGATATTTGCAGTTTTCAAGAAAGGCGGATCCACTCGCATATGTTTACGGAAACGGTCTACGTGTTTCCCACGTATAACTGACAATTGACCCATTTTCTCGCGACCTTACATAATTCAAACTGCTTTAACAAAGTTTTCTTGGAAGCGGGAGTAACGCGACGGTGAAATAGTGCGGGATAGGAGCGGATGAAACTGCATTCGGAATCGAGGAGCGTGTGGTAGTTAAAATTAATACAACGTTGGGGAGGCGGAGTGAGACGAGGTAGAGCGGTTTATGATAGCTGCGGTGAATCGTGTTAACATCTTTATATTATCCTTTTGGCTTTTCCACTAAAATTAATGGAAAGAGGTTGAACGCCAAAATATTTAAGCTTATCTTGAGATGCTCAATTGTTTCAAATTAGGCAATGCTATATAACTGAGACCAAAATCTGATATTGTATGTGACTTCGAGAGAGCAACTTCGTCATGGCTATATTTTGTTCAACCCAGCTTAATCAATAATAAATAAATGAGTACACAAGAAGTAAGAACATTGTGTAGTTATCTGCAAAATAAAATCAATACTTAGGAAATGAGTTTGTAATTACCTAATACTTTTCAACGCCAACATAACTTGAATAGTGGTATAAATAGTATAAGTACATACGAACAGCACAACTTTCTTTTTCTGGCTTCCTCAAATCTAAAAATAATAAAAGAAGTCAGTCAAGCTCGCAATTTTTGTTTTCTATCAAAACATTGTTGCTTCGAAGACACCTATTGTGATGTCAAAAGTTCAATATAAATTCGACAAAGTACCGTCGGTGCTCTCTCGATTCCCCAAGTTTTCTATTTCCGCTCGTTATTCCCGTCTCGCATCCGACTGTGAAAAATGTAGAGACATAAAATATGAAATTAATTAAATACGAGTTGAACGCGAAGAATAACCCGGCGCCATATTAGAGGTATTAGTGGAACGTATAGAATTGAGTTGGCTTGTAGATTCTTGCCACGTTCGTTCGGCTTCATTCACGCGACTCTAACGGCGCAGATAATAGAGACTTACTGCGCACTTTACTCCGCCATACCTCAGGCAATAATTCTCGCAGAGTAGTTTCCACGCCAGAAGTAAAAGCCGAGGGAATCAGCGCGTGCGATACAAAAAGTTTTGACGGTCCCATTTTATGAAGTTCCATAGCGGGAGGTATAACAACGCACCGTGATGAGTCGCCGTGGGCTGACTGGCCGTTAATACGCCGGGATCCCTTTGATTGGCATAATGTGTTTTGTCCTAAAATGGATTGGCATAATGTAATTGGCATAATTTATTTAGCATAATATTAATTTAATTTGGTTTTAGCATAATATGAACTGTGGCATAATTATTATTTAGCATAATGCATTTATGCATTTTTTTTTGACACAATTCTTTTAGGCATAATGGAAAGTCGCATAACAGTATTTTATCATAATAGGTGATTATAAAGAGTAAAAGTAGGTTTAGGTGCGGCGGGGGTAAGCCGCTTTTTAATGACCTTTTAGATATTATCTCATGTTGATGGTGTTGCAAAACTCCATTATGCCTTTTTAAATTTATGGTTAATTATTTTATGCTTAATAATGTTTATGCTTATTGCATTTATGCTAAAAATGTTATGCTAAAAACTGTTATGCTTATTAGCATTATGCGAAATTATCATTAGTAGTAATTAATAATAACTTATTTTATGCTTAAAAATTGTATGCTTCTTGACAGTGAACCAATACGCCAGTTGCTGGCAGGCGATGCCGACTTTACTTCTGTTGTGTAAATATTAAATTATGCAGTCGGTATGGCATTTATATATTTGATTCATATTGTGTTAGTTATTAACTGCAGTAATAGTTATTAACTTAAATGTCGTGATGATGTGGACACATCAATTTAGTAAGAACTAATTTTCCAAAAGTCAGATAAAATTTCCACTACTTAGTCCCCGGCCATTTGCAGATTTGTTTCTCAGTAAAAAACGAAGTATCATTTTATAAATCCTGCGGAAAAGACATTAAAATAAATAGTATTCAAGCCATTCTTCGTTAGTTCCGGCTATGAAAGATGCTTTCAAAGTGACGTTTGAAGTGAAAAATTCATTTCACAAAACAAACGGGGCTCAGAACAGACGTCTTCAAATGCAACATCTGGCATTTTTCTTTATCAGGCACCTTAAATATTACAACCTGTTTCAAAATGCCAAAATTTATAATTACTTTAAAATTACATTCAACATTTTAACTTTCGTAATAGCTTGGTGTAATGAATTTAATCGAACTATAGGAAAATCAGCCCTGAAATCGCAAATAAACGCCGTTGCCTTGGTATAATTAACATGTAGGTAGGTATGTGTATTATTTATATCAAAAATATACGTGTAATCTCGAAAACCGAATTTGAAAAGTCAAAACACATAAAGACGTTGGTATATACGGTTTGTGTAGATACTCAAAGCTTAAGTGCTTAGCGTTTACGTAATTTGCGTGTTTGATTTCACAGTAAGTAGGATAATAAAACAAAACCTTATGACTCATTTCACTTCCCTGTTTTTCATTAGTAGTGCTTCAAAAGCCCGAACTTACTTGATAAAAAAAGTTTTATTTCTTAAACCCGGAAGTTTTTATTTCATTTCCAGTTACGCATTTTCATGGCTGAAATATAAAGATTTACTTTATACATTACCAAATTCTTTACTTTAAGTAACTTTTTTTACTTTCTTTTTGATAAATGCATAGGGTTGAATAAAAACAGCGGTGTGACTGTTTCACGAGTTACGAGTTTCTACATTTGCATTTTTATTTTTCAGGAAGTTGTATTACTTTATTTAACACTTTCTTCTTTGCCTGCTTTGTTCTAGGAGTTATTTGGTACAGTAAACTTTGAGAACATTTAACGGATATAACAAGCCATTGAATCTGAAGTAGAAGATCCACTTAGCCGGCTAAGAAGCGTTCTCAAAGCTCAATAATTCTTAATTACAAAGGGAAAGGGGGCATGCAGGCAGCGTGCGGGCCTTAAGCATCGCCAAGATCCATCACCAAAACCGCAGCTCAGATTGGGCTGTCAATTACGTCACGGCTACCCCACCCTTAATCTGTCATCTAGGAACCAATTAAGGGGAGAAATGCCACTGCGGGGAGATGACGCAATTTGTCTTGCAGAAAAATACCCGCAAATAAACACAAGCAATGATCCTCGTCCCGCCTTTGCGGTATTTCAAGCTGGGAGCGAACACTTTTGAATCGCAATGTAGGAACCAACAGTACAAAGATTTTAATTATGCGCCTTGCCTTCTTTTTGCAGTCATTTAGAATGGAAGGAGATTGCGTTATATAGATTTTACGGAACAAAAACGTGGAAATTCTGTTTTCAGTTTCATTTATAAGCTTTTGTATTTAGTTTTGATGACTTTTAATTAATTTCATTACTAAAAGCGAAAATAGCAATAATATTAAGCCAAATATTAATGAATAAAATGTTTTATCTAATTCAGGAATTGTATTTCTCAAACGAGCTCGTAACTCTAATTGATTAAATTAAGGACTGTGTCGCCTTAGTGGTTTGTCAGAGTTTAATTTCCTTCAAATTCATTTAGGTAGAGTCAGGTCCTAACATTGAAAGCTTGGAATAAATGGATTAACAATAATGACAAATCAGAAAAACTTTCACCGCTTAACAAAAACATTAAAAAATGTTTGAAGTTAGGAAATGACGTACTTATCCGAAACTTAGGCAAGGTTCTCTCTGCGCCTCCTTAAACGAGCCGAATAAAGTCGAACTGATCGACCACATCTCTAACTTCGATGAATGCTCCAAAAATAAAATAAAAATATGTAGGAGCTGTTCCTACTCGTCTGCAAAATGTCTCAAGAATAAAGTCAAGCGTGTAAGTAACAATGTAACTTAGATGAATCTTGAAACACTAAATCAATACAAATGACAAAGTACTGACATGGTAAAAACTTCAAAATGTTGTTACATCACATACTAATTGTTCTGCTGTACAAGCATAAAAATGAATTTTATGTTCATATTAATGCTTACGTTTGTACTATTGCTAAGCCAATTTAATGAACATAATAATATGCTCATAAGGCTCTCCTAGAAGATGTTAGATTCGCATGTGAGGAAGATGCTGTCGCGTAAGTATCTAACCAATTCCATTTTAAAATGTTTTCGTTGTCGTACGTCTTTGGCCATACGTGACGGAGTAAATCGAAATTTCACAAGCAAATATGTCATCTAACCCTGGCAGTTTGGGGTTAAGCCAAGTTAGGCAGACATTATGACATGGATGTCACGCCGACACTTCGAAGGATAAAATAGGTTACCTACATTAGATAAAATGCCGGTTTTCTTAAATTGGTACCTAACCCGTAATAGGCCAGTTTGCGAAGTCACAATCCATAATAATAGCGTACTGTGAAAGCCGTATGGCGAGCTGGATAATAAACAGGTCCGATACTTGAACACTTTTGGAACATTTTGTCGATCCCCTAAAAAACTGAAAGCGTTCCTAATTTTGCCCCATTGAACTAAAGCCCGGTGAACGTTTGGCCGACAAAGCTTTGATACAAAGTCACATGCGATGGGTTTAATCCCACTTTACCTAGGTACTAGAAGTTGTGCATTCAGAAAGCTTGTGTAACAGGACAGAAATGGGAGGAAACAAAGAGTTAATGCCAAACAATAGAAATATTTTGAAACAAACCATTCACTGCAACTAATATTTAGTTTGGGCTTGACTTTAGTTGAAACAATGTTATAATTCCTGGTTATTAAATATTTGTTCTTCTTCATTCCTGCTGCTGTCACTGTAATTTACGTTTTTAACATTAAAATGTTTACTATCCAGATAGCTCATTTTTAAAACAAATCTCGTACATAAGAAGATTTACGATCGCAGCGGATAGTGAAAATTGTGTAAATAAAAGATTACAATGCGTATACAGAAAGCCCTGGTAAGTATTAAATTCAATCTCCGATGTGCGGTCGACGTGCTCCATTTAACTTGAAAATTCGTTCAGTTCAGTAAAATGTATGCTACAATTTATAGCTCGGGAGTAACAACAATTAAAAAATACATATTTGTGCGAACCATTGCAGAACATGGCAGATAAAATTGCGCAGTGTTTCAGTGCGGAAGGTACATTTTTGCGAATAAACATGAATATGTTAAACATCACTCACACGTGTTAGTTGCAGTACCCGGTATGCTCATAAATGTATCAGTTTAAGGTGTGTCTTAATAAATCGCTTGCTTACCCCTAACAAAGGGAGGCTTGTTAAGGGTAAACAGGCGATTTCGTGCAGGTTTTAAATACTTATTTTAAAGATAAATATTATTTGTTGCACAGCAATAAACAAAATGTTGAACAATGAAAGTTGAGTTCTATTTCGCAGCTTGACCGCCTTTTCCCAGATCGACAGTACGAAATCATCTTTTGTGCCCACATGTTGTAACTTCTGTAAAGCGATTCAAAGCCGTAGTTGTAACTTTAACAAATAAACTAAGTAAATTATTGTAACGACTTCCAAACTTTTTACGGCCGCATAGTAAGGTAAACAGAACCAATCGCTCAGCCCTGACACTTCATTTATTCAAACTGATTCATTAATCTGCTATGCACTGAAGAACGTTCTCTATGGCTACAGTTACTAAGCTACTATTATTTTCAAGCCTTAATCCTAACAAAGGCTTTACTTTTAGTACGCCTACGTCAAAGGGATACAATAAAAAATATGCTATCAACTGGGCAGCTTTAAGTAGTTGATGTTATGGGCAAGCAAATTAAGAATATATCTTTTTTTAACACAGTCATAGTTAATGTTTTTACTCAATGCTGTGCTTACCATACGCAACACACAGCGTAGAAAAGGTATTAAATCTTCAAATACTTTAGTGAACCTTACCGCTCGCCATGTGCGGTGTTTCGGCGCAATATGTCACAGGTCGCGGGATGGCGCGCTGCCAGCCGCAGCGCAACACAACTCGCGCCAGTTTACTGGAGCCGATACTGTGTCTAACGCTCATAAATGTGGAGCCAGGTGTTAGCTTTACAAATTCTACTAGCTTAAATTTCTTGACTAACCTAGTAAAATCCGATCTGAAATAAAGCTCTAGTATTAACCAACAGAATTGGAACATAGGAAGAATAGGAAGGCTGTGGTTGGTCTAATTATAAAATTAAAAACCTTAGGGTCAGCAACTCGCGATTGACACGTGTCACGTGTTTACACCAACGTTGGGCAACCAGCACGTTAGTAAACAAAGTTTACTGATTTTAGTACCAACCCTTTTTTTTCGCGCCTTTGTTTCATGTCCTTAAATTGTAATCTAGCCAGCTTCTGTCTTCAGCTGTAATCATCAATCCTTGGAGATGAAAAGCTTAAAAAAGTGAAAAACCAAATGACGGATTTAACTCGCATTCCGTAAAGTCATTTGCGTAAATATTGGAAAACGATAAGTTCAGCTTAACTTTATTATAATTGCACCCACTTAGTCCTACCAGAACTATAATTAATTTGCGTTAAATGAACGTTTTCCATCCTAAAGCTGTTAATAAATGAATTAATAATGCGCAGGCTGGCCTGACGAGACACTTGGGAAATTTTCACCGCCCTCAACAAACAACGTTTTGAATTCCGTTTTTATACCGAATGCGCGATTTAACTGAAAAATGGGCTGAGAAGCTGTGTAAACCTGGGTGGATTAAGAACTTTATTGTTATGATACTACGTTCTATTTTAGAACCGAGTAAGTGAT
This sequence comes from Udea ferrugalis, assembly GCA_950022985.1. Taxonomy (NCBI): domain Eukaryota; kingdom Metazoa; phylum Arthropoda; class Insecta; order Lepidoptera; family Crambidae; genus Udea; species Udea ferrugalis. The sequence continues at coordinate 7,698,708 of OX465521.1, forward strand.
AATAATCCACCGGTAGCATGGACTCGTTCATCAACGCCGACTCTAGACTTGTACCTGCACGTTTTGAAATTCGCGACTATTATGTCGGGTTGAGCATCTCGAGTTGGGTTATAAATAAACGTTAATGTAACTTCGTCTTATGAACTAGAATACCTATTCATTAACCTCGCGTATATGTAAATCTTTGCAATTCATTTTAATATAAGCTCTGCCTGCAAGAACGAATTAGGGGAACAATTGTGAGTATGAATACCTAGACACTGATATGAATCATCAAAGGGTTTTAGCAATTCATATTGTATTAACAGTTATTATTTATTTATTTACTAGCTCACCCGGCGAACTTTGTTCCGCCTTAAGGGCAATAAATCAAAAAAATCAAAAAAAGTAAAAAAAATAAAGTAATAAATAAAAGTATCCTATGTCCTTCTCCTGGCTCTAAACTACCTCCCTGCCAATTTTCAGCTGAATCGGTTCAGCCGTTCTTGAGTTATAAGTGGAGTAACTAACACGACTTTCTTTTATATATATAGATTATTTATTTATTTATTTATTTATTTATTTATTTATTTATTATCAACAATCAAATGCAAGCTTACAGCTAGACAGCCAACACACCTACATGATAAAATAGTAAAATTAAAAATGAGAAAACACTTATAAAATAAAAACACACATACATATAAAAACAAATAATTAAACAAATTCAATTTTTTGAAACAATGAGGCTAGTGAGTCGTTAAATATGTCGGCGTCCCGGAACTTGGTTAGGAATGCGTTGAGGAGGCACACCGCCCTAGCCGTGGGGGTGTTGCAAGCATGGCACGTGCGCCGGTCCCGCAGTGACGCGAACAGTAGGTGCCGTCGGCGACCTGCTCCTCGGACATAATTTTGCGGGACATATAACCCTAAACGACTCAAAGTCAACGGATCATCGACCCTATTGCGTAGAAGCAAGCAGTAATGGATGAACAGTTGCACTCTCCGCCGAACATGCAGCGTGTTCAAACCCACCATACCAGCAACAAATAGGGATGGATATAAAAAGGGATAATATCCAAATTTTTTTTTATAAAGGTAGCGACCAAGCTTTTTCTGGACTTTCTCCAAAAGAAGTTTATTTTTAGCTGTACTCGGGTCCCAGACGATTGAGCCATATTCTAACTTACTCCGGACAAATGCGTTGTAGAGCAAGATTGCTATTTTCGTGTCCTGAAATTGCGATGCGGTACGCATTATAAAACCCAAAGTTCTGTTGGCTTGCTTGCATATCGAAATAATATGGCTATTAAAGTCTAGTTTGGTATCAAGCTTGATACCGAGATCGCGTACTTCATCAACTCTGTTGAGAGGCACACCTGCAACACTATAAGAAGACACAATGGGTGTCCGTGACCGAGTAAATGTAATGAGAGCACACTTTGGACCATTGAAAGACATCCTGTTATCAACAGTCCATTTGACGATTGCATCAATGTCTTTTTGCATTGCTTGACAGTCCTTTTCAGCTTCTATAGGATGGAAAAGTTTTAGGTCATCTGCAAACAGAAGACATTTAGCAGATTGTATTGCTTTAGGAAGATCATTAATCATGATCAGGAATAGAGTAGGTCCTAATGTACTCCCCTGACTCACACCAGATCGTGTAAAATACTCTTGGGACTGGAAACCAGATAACTGAACGTACTGCCTTCGATTGTTGAGTTTTGTTGCTTGAGTTTGATTGAGTTGCTTGGGCGTACATCTGAATTAATTACTGGCATAACGAAAATACCTAAATTATAATTTGTAGAATTGAAGTGTATTTATATGAATCTAAAATTAAATATTTTCTGTATTCTGATTGTATTTCTATCCAGTTACGTCTTTACTTAAATTCGTTCATGTATTACGTACAAATTACATTTTCTGATATAAAATATCATAAAATGTCTTAAGATTGCTAGTTTTGTTAATTAAATGAAGTGTTCCAGTTCTGACTCAAAGTACAATGGCTATTCGTTACAAAAATATCAGCTCAATCGAATCAAATTAACGGTTAAGAATAATGATGAAGGCCCGAGTTAGTGGGGGGTTAAAAACGACCATCAAACTATTTGGTGAAGTTTGTTGTGGAGAGCGTCGTGACCCAGTGGTTAAACACTCTGGCTCGGAACCCGGTGGTCCCGAGATCAAATCTCGCCGGATTACACTTACTTTGTGTTCATTGTACAATTTGCGGCAACTCTCCGGTGGTGGAAAACACCGATATAAAACCCAAGCAACCCTGATAACGGCGGTAGGCTCGCCGCTTACCACGTTGGGTTCAAATTCCCTTGGCGAAATGTTGGCTTCTGAATATTCCGTTCACCATGACAGCAACAATCAATGTGCCTTTGACTCACCCGTTAGGGGTCGTGAGGTTATGTGGCTTGAAATTTTGACAGAATATTATGTAAGTGGTTCTTACCTTTGTGTTTATTACCTTTCAAAATAAATATTTAAATAAGAATTAAGTCAATATCAAAGGAGCTCCCATATAACAAACGTAATTTCAAACATTTTTTTACTTGATGATGTTACGGTACCTTTCCTTGGTCGGTTTTTTATTTGAAATAACAGACAAGGTAGCAAGGAAAATGAAGGGGATTATATATTTTATTGGAATGTGTGAAACAAAGGTGGCACTGTCCCGCCACTCCATTACGTTTTCGTTCCCCTTAATATAAATTTTATTTTCATCATGAGCCTGTGCCACTGAACGGTTTATCAATTTTAATTTTGCTACGCGAGTTTATTAGATTTATTCTTAGAAAACGTTCGATTGTCGGGAGTAAAATTCTAACTAAAATTATTATGAAGGGCAGTGAAACTAAGCGTCAAGTAGGTATTTTCATCTTGAGGCATAAGACAAAGACTGATTCGTTTTTGTTTTTTTTAAGTGATGCCCGTTTGGGCTGTGCCTTACTTAAAAGACACATTTTGAAGTTAACAGTCTGTATAAGTAAGTAAGTAAGTTGTTTTATTTACAATAGTTTCCGAAAGTGCTGAAAGCGCCGCCGAGTGAGCCGTTCGACGTGAGCATGGACAAGTTTCTGGACGAACTCATTTTGTTTGCTTTTTAACTTAATTAATTCGCTTGCTACCAGCAGCCGCGCTGCAATATTATTATTGTGAGTATAACTTCAAAATATCAAACAGCAAATTTGCATGATGTTCAGCCCGTTATTGTTAAATCCAGCAAATTAATTTTATCATGATTTATACTGAAATTTGCATAATTCACTCTCGTCAACGTTATTTAAAGATATGGCTATTTATCGTCAGACCGTACTCGTAGATATAATGCAACCGTTATACGTCCCTGCTTCTTTTTTACAAGCTAATAAAACTTGGACAACATTTACGAAGACAATGCCATAAAAATTGGCATAAAATCTCGGCGCCGAAAATTTTATATCGAGCGTACTATAACGTTCATAAATCGTGAAGGAGAAATCATTGGATAAAATGTACGCGTTTGGGGGAGATTGACGTATTGGATATTAGTGTTACGAGTATATCACAGTTAAAAGCCAATGTCTGAAAATGGCGTCTTTTTTTTTTCTTGCGGCCAGCGACCAAACCTTATTTTTTAAATAGAAAATATTGCAATAAACCAATTTTACTATGGCATGTAGACTCATAGATCAGTCCGAACTGAGTTATGGGCTTTAGAAGTTTTGTGATTTTACAAATTAGTCATTTTTTCTTTTGCGCGCAATTTTCGCAAAAATCGCAACAAAATAGAGACATTATACGAGTAAACATTGTGTGTGATGTTTTTCGCAAATGGAAAAATATCTTATATGTCATTCGTCTTTTTTTCGGGTGGTCATCAACCAAACCTTGCTTTTATGAATAAAAAAAGTGTAATAAACCAAACTCCCTACGGCATGTAGACCTCTAAACGCAGTCCGAACTGCGTTATGGGCTTTAGAAGTTTGCTGATTTTACAAACTAGATCTGTTCCTTTTGTGATCAAGTTTCGCATGAATCGCAACTAAATAGAGCCATTGTATGTGTAAACATTTTGTGTGTGATATTTTTAGCAAATGGAACAATAATCTTATATGTCATTCGTTTTTTTTTCGGGTGGTCAGCAACCAAACTTTGCTTTTATGATTTAAAATAGTGCAATAAACCCAACTTACTATGGCATATAGACCCCTAGCTCAGTCCGAACTGAGTTATGGGCTTTAGAAGTTTGTTGAATTTACAATCTAGATATTTTTCTTCTGCGCGCTTTTTTCGCATAAATCGCAACAAAATAGAAACATTGTATGTGTGAAGATTGTGAGTGATATTTTTCGCAAAAGGAAAAATATCTTATGTCATTCGTCTTTTTTCGGGTGGCTAACAATTAAACCTTACTTCTTAAATTCAAAAAAGTGTAATAAACTTGTTCAGGCACCTATGGTCTTGGACCTATGCATCATACGGGGAACGCGGACATTGCCTGTTTGCTCGCGACAGTAGTTACGTTACGACCGACGTTGCGATGGACAGTACAAATTGTAATAACATTCTAAAATATACCAAGTTGATAGAAGAAAACAGAGTTTCATTGGCTCAAGTATATCAGGCGATGACAAAATCAATCTTACTAAAGCAATGAAGATCTCTGAACGCAGTCTGAACGAAGAAGTTTGCTGATTTTACATCTAAATCTCATGGGTATGCGTTTGACCACATTCAGCCATGATGAGGTCGTTGCAGGAACAGGCTTACCCAAAAAATGTCTATTCACTCTCACCGTGAAGACACCAAGGTTGTGGGCACAGGCTAAGGAAAAACGTTCCATTATTGGTTTATGTGCCTTCAGGAAAGTAGGAATCAAATAAATGGACTCTAATTGGCGAAAAATAGATTAGATTTAGAAACAAAGATTCCCGGACCAGCACAAATGTTGGTGGATAAAACATAATATTTGTGCTGGTTCTTGGTGCTGATGAAAGTATATGATACTTATGTGGTTTTATATTTTATTCCGTGTTATTTCGTGATAGCGGATATTATTTTACTTTTAATCATAAGATAAGAGCAAACTTACACATTAAGTGGAACATCGGCGAATACGCCCTTAAACCACTGTCACTTCTTCCAATGCTCGTAACTCAGTTAAGACTGTGCCAAGATACATGTCTCAGTGGGTTTGCTTCATTACACTATTTTGCATTGAAAAGGAAAGATTTAATTATTTGATGGCCTCACGAAAAAAAGGACGTAAGGCATATAAGATATTTTTTCTTTTGCGACAAAATATCACACTCAATGCTTACACGTACAATGTCTCTTTTTTGTTGCGATTCATGCGAAACTTATTCGCGAAAGAATAAATATTATTGTTATGTCTGGTTTTAATTGTTATTTTAATAATTGGGTCTATTTGCCATAGTAAGTTTGGTTTATTGCACTATTTTAAATCATAAAAGCAAAGTTTGGTTGCTGACCACCCGAAAAAAAAACGAATGACATTATAAGATTATTCTTCAAATTGCTTAAAATATCACACACAAAATGTTTACACGTACAATGGCTCTATTTTGTTGCGATTCATGCGAAACTTGATCACAAAAGGAACAGATCTAGTTTGTAAAATCAGCAAACTTCTAAAGCCCATAACTCAGTTTGGACTGCGTTTAGAGGTCTACATGCCGTAGTAAGTTTAGTTTATAACACTTTTTCTAATCATAAAAGCAAGGTTTGGTAGATGCTCACCCGAAAAAACTACGAATGACATATAAGATATTTTTCCATTTGCGAAAAATATCACACACAATGTTTACTCGTATAATGTCTCTATTTTGTTGCGATTTTTGCGAAAATTGCGCGCAAAAGAAAAAATGACTAATTTGTAAAATCACAAAACTTCTAAAGCCCATAACTCAGTTCGGACTGATCTAGGAGTCTACATGCCATAGTAAGTTTGGTTTATTACAATATTTTCTATTAAAAAAACAAGGTTTGGTCGCTGGCCGCAAGAAAAAAAAAAGACGCCACTACCCCTAACAAATCCGTCATTGTCCTTTGTAAACTCCATTTTTCATCACTTGAAATTGGAACGCAGCGAGGAATAATGGTGTGAAAAGGTGACATTATGAAATATCGACTGTAACGTGCAAGGACTTCATACCTCTAACTCCAAGATCTTATTTTGAGAAATGAATTTTGGTGCTCGCAGTTGCACGAACTTTATATTTAATATAGACGCCTAAACCTGGGGATTAACAGAAGTGAAAAATATGAAAATATTATGAAAGTTAACATTCATTTCAAAATTACACAATCCATGAAGAACTGTTGGGCGTTGGGCCCCATTTTTATTTAATGGAGACCATTTGATACAAACGCAGCGTTGGCCGCCTACCCTTTAGGCAGACGGATGACCGGACAACAATTGTTATGGATATGTTCAGCAGCTGTTGATGATGATGATAAAATAACAAACTTACTACTTATTATGTAAGAACAAAGAAAGAACATTTATTGGCCCAATTATTAAAAAAAGAGCACATGCAAAACAAAATTAAAAAAAGAAGGAAAGAATATTGAGGTTCAAAATAATAACAATAATAAATACGGCTATTGAGGCATTCAATTTGATTGTTCACTACTGATTACAATGACCCGGCTGCCGTACTACGCACCACGCGCCTTATGTTTTTTTAATTTTACAAGTATGTTTTCTGCTCTACATTTCATACCATTCATGAACATGGAACTTATTCCATACATGAGTTTTTGATGCCTATTCTTACAATAAAGTAAACCAAAACCTGACAATGTACCTATAATTTTTTTTAAGGCACGTTTCGTGGATTCTCTCTGGCAATCGGCAAAAAGTGTACTACTGTAACGTAATACAACGTTTTAATACAACATTTAGCGTAAACTGACGCAATAAAACTTAGAATCGCATAACAACACCTTGTCGCCCAAATCGGAAAATATCCGTAAATCATGTTTATTTGCGGTTCCGCCGCGACACCAGGCGGGCTCTATTGAAATCTCGGGACTATTCTATGACACAAAGACTTTAATTTATTCTTGAACCGGATTTATTCTTCCCGTATGGGGAGACGGTGACAGAGGGCCCTCCAGGTTAATGTAGGTGTTGTCATCGGAAATTGGAGCGACCGAAACCGCGCGATTTGTCCGCTGTCATGGGGAATTGAATGTTGGAGATGCGGCACTTGTTCAGAATAAAGACTTCAGATTGGTTCCGTGAAAAATACCGCACTATCTTCAAAAACAAATTGCAATGTTTCAAGTCACTCGCAGTTGGCAACTCACGCCTTAAGGCGAGCAATACCTACCAAAGCCAAATATTTGATACCGTTTGTTTAATATAAATAAAATAAGAAACATTAAGCAAATAAAACAGACACCTCCCACATTAAAATGATTTAAAATTTTATGAAAATTACCGAATAGTCCGATAACTAGATTCTGAATCGCCCTCCTGAAAGGATTTCGAATGAAGGGGAATGGCGGATTTCACCGTCAATAATTAAAATCTCGCCACAACACATGCCATTAAAAAACTCGATTGCCAAATTATTGTATCATTCGGCTACATTGTCATGTCCACGATACCAACGAATAGGAAATAATGAGTTTTGGGAATAACATGTAAAAACCAGTTGTTTGTTGTGTTGTTAAACCAATACATCATTATAGTAAACTAGCTGTTCCGACAGTCTGTTCAAAGGCTACTGAACAGTGACAATTCAATAAAAAAATATTTGACCGCCATCATTCCGTCCTGTTTGACAGGAACAACCCCAAAATCGAAGAAGATAATAAGTATCCTATGTCTGTCTCCTGGTTTCAAGCTACTCCCCTACCAATATCCAGTCAAATCAGTTCAGCCGTTCTTGGATTATAATAGTGTGACTAATACGACTGTCTTTTATACATATAAATACTACTAGCTACAACTAGCGACTAGCTGTCCCCAGAAACGACGTGCTGTCAAACAGTTCAATAAAAACAATATTTAACCACCAACAAATGCGTCAATCCCGTCCTGACCGTCCTGATTGACAGGATTGAATTTAAAACTCAGAAACAACGGGATAAAAATATCCTATGTCCGTCTCCTGGTTCTGAGCTACCAACCTGAAAATGTTTAACCAAATCGGTTCAGCCGTTCATGAGTTATAAAAAGTGTAATTAACACCTTTTATTGTTTAAATATGATGCTTGTATTTTGTAACTTGTACCATAATGAGTTGTCAAATATTTGAGTTACTTATTAATTATTTGAGGACAATTAGGGAAAATAACGTGCATCCTAGTTAACGACTGTTTATTAAATTAAAAGCCAATATGAACGTCAGTTATGTTACACTCCATCTTAAGCGCGGTCTTTGATGCTGTGACTTCCTGAACAATTTTCATTTCCTCAATGGAAATCCTCAGAAGTTTCAGCACGCCAATTTTAACTCGAAATCTGTCTCCGAGTTACTTTCCAGCGGAGTTTACTTCACGCCGATCTTCGTATTTCCAGTTTAATCATCCGAATGCGCAGTAATTAAATTACTCGTATAACTCGTTAAAAGAGGATGTGGCAGGGTCCGGAGAGGGGGGCTTTGGAAAACACTCAGGGTGGTCGAGTTCACTAGCAAAATAACAAGCGTCCATTCGTAACAAAAAGGCCATTCATCAAACGAGATAACAATGTCACGGCGTTATCAAAACATGACCCGCGAAGCGATCGCAATGTTTTGCCGCGCAAATCCCGCCCGGCAAAAAGTTAACACAATGGGAGTTGGTGCCGAATAAATCGTTTCATGTACTAGATGAGCTGGAATTTTTCGGCAAAACGGCTAAATAGTGCCGTGGAGCGACGGAAAATAGGTGCTGCGTTGTTTAAATTAGAGTTGGAGGCCAATTATTTGTTCGTATTGTTCACCTACAGAAAGTGAACTATGCTCTGATTTTCGGCTTTTGAATAGTTTCAGCATTTTTAGGGAACGAAGAAAAATTAGACCATTTTAAGATAAATTGTTTTTAACCCGTGCACGTTTTACAATGTCTAAATCCCCTTTGGAGATCAACAACATTTTTTTAACTCCCTGTCGTCTTGATTAAGGTAGAAACTAAATAATAAAGTCTGTTTATCGGTCTCTAATCGGTCATTCTCACGATAAGGTGTTCTTCGTATAATTTCCGTCACGATTTTTATTTCGCAAGAAATTCGTTTAATTAGCAATTCAATTAAGAAAAGACGATAAACTAAACAGAAGTATGTATTTGGCACTTCAATGTGCCGACTGGTTATGGAGTTATGAGGTGACAAAGTTTTCGGTTGTGACGGAAATTAGAAAATAGCTTACCTAAATTTATATTGTATTGAAATAAAACTCAAATAGAAAATAAACAGAATTTAATGAAAAGGAAACCTCACAAGTTATTGTACAGTCTACAAATAACAAAAATACTCTTTAAAAAAACAAAAAATTTGCTCGGTAGCCTACCGATAACTGATAATTTTAAAAAAACAAATAATATGTATAATTATATTACATGTTAATGAACTATTTTGGCTGTCTATTTATTAGAAACTCGAACGATAAACAACGGTTTATTTCTTCATACACATCGTATAGATCGGGATCATTCTTGATTCTTCTCTTCTCCGTTGCTGTCTAACCGCGTTATTCATAAAAACGAACGCAACGCTAAAACATAATTTAAGCATTTGACGTGTTATGTCACTTACTCGCAAATGGCGGCAGCAACAAGAATGAAAGCGACAAAGCGATACAAAAGTTAATGTGTTGTTGAAGCGCTGTTTAAGTTTTTATGAATAAAGGGGTAAGTGCTTGTTGCTCCAAAATCTCCTCTCGACTTCGTTTTGGCTTACCAATGTTTTCTGTAAAATAAGAATACACATTATGGTATATCCTATGTATACCTGCCAGAAAACTTTATAGGCACCTGTTCTAAGGTAAGAACATAAAAAAAACAAATGTTCTCAAGTATTTTATAATCCATCCGTCACGTTTAGCGTGACGGAATAAGGTGATGGAAATTAGGAACACGACGGTATTTATGAGATAATAATTAAATGGTAAACAATACAGTATATTGCTACAAGTATGAGGTGGCCAACAAATGCCTGCATATAATATTATCACAGAACAGTTTGTATCCATTTTAAAATATTAATTAAAAGTGCGAACGGAAATTAGAAAAGAGGTGAACCAAGCGAATAGAAATTAGGTACTTACGGTCGTAGTTCGCCAACGGAGCAAGTGACACGGGGAAGCTTCGGTTACCTGCCGCGGCGCAACTGATCAAACACGACGTTGCACTAGGAATGGGAATTACTTACTCTGCGAGCAAGATATTCGCTACTTTTATACTAATGACAGAAATTAGGCATGAGGAAAGGACAAACATATTTTTCGGTCTGTCTAAGTAAATACACAAGTTAAACAGAATATTTTTAGTGAATAATAATGCTTAATTATTAATCTTAAAATTGTATTTACTGGAATGAACCAATCGTATCTCATTTTGACACTGTTCAAGGTTTTGTACTTGAATCTGGGTTCTGGACAGCGAACGGAACTTAGGAGAACGACCTAAGAAAAAATAATTAAGTGCTTTTTTATAAGACGATGTGTCTCAAATTCAAATTCCTAAAAGATAAATACTAGATCTAGCTTCTAAAAAATTGGCAGGTTCAAAATTATAACAAACTAGTCAGATATTTGCACGGACGCACCAAAACCAGGCCTGCTGAGAATGACCGTAATACTCATAAGCAGTCAAGCGTGTGCTTAGTTTGGGGTCAGTAAATCATGGTATCCTAGATATTTCGTGAGTGGTTAAAGAAATATCAACACATTCAAGTGACCTTACTTCAGTAGTCGAACGGGCATTACTGAGCAGAGGATAACAAAGGACAGAACTCCACACGTTGTTATGTGAGGAGTAGGTTCCAACACGATTACCACTGGTGCTACGGTAGAGCCACGTCAATCACTCTGGAGCTGTCGGTGTCGGCCCGTTTGATGGCTTTTCATGAATAATGAAACGCCCATGTTATCTGTCCATATCTATATATAAATAAAGACAAAACTGCTGCTCCAATTTTCATGGTTTTTCTGTCCCTTTGAATATGTGCAAAAATACAGAGTAAATGGATAATTCACGACAATATTGTAGTACCTGTCCAACGGGGCCAGATCAGCATATCCATGGTGGTCAAACATATTGCTATTATTAAACTGTCACACTAGCAGCCCAATAGTATTTGACAGAACAACGTCTGTCAGCCGGGACAGGTTCTACCTGTCCCTAAATAAAGACAATTTGGATAACATCGAGTTTCATTGTTCTAGTCCTAGACAAGTTGTAAACGCTCTAAGATAAGCAAACGTTCCAATAAAGCACCGAAAAACCGCACTCAGATCCTGAATGTTGGTGTAGGACATGATCAACAGGTTGCTGATGTAACTAATTAAGAATAAGGAAACAAGGAGCTGGGGGAAAAATGTTCCGTGGCAAAAAATGGGTTTTACGATAACACCTCTTCTTACATGTTTACTGTGTGTTGTGTTCTTAAAATTGTTCGCAACAAGTAAATAGCCTTTCTTCTTCTAGAGTATTTCTATGCGACGTGTGTAGTAACAAGTGTAATACAAAACAATATCCTGAGCAATTTCCTCAAGGGAACGCCAGCCACGCTCGCCATACGCTGCACTCCCTCACACCGCTTTGTCATTTTCATTTACTCCTCTGCGGAAATAAATTCCAACTAATTTATTTTTATATCTCCCACCCCGCTCTGACACTATTTTCTCCAACAAGAATTTATTGTAGAAAGGATTTTAGTTAATTCCTTTAGATCCATCGATGAGGAGCTTCTTTTGAGTTCGACATCTTATCAATGTTAACGATTATCGGTTCCGAAGTTCAGGCAATCCTTAGCCAGTGTTACGAGTATGTGCATAGCATTGTTTCTAACTCAAGATACAAGTAGTAAACAAGAATTCATGCAAAACTGTGTTGAAATTGTGAAACAAGCATGTTTTCATCATGTGTTATGCTTGCTATTTTCGTTTTTTTCAAACGTTCTATCCATTTAACATGTATTGGATGAATTTCTGCTTGAAAAACGCAACTTCGGTTGATTTTTAGCTTCATCACTTTAAATTTCAAAGCCAACCATAACAATAACTTTTAAGTTGGTTTCTAAGTTAATATCCATTGACAGTTTAATAATGTTGATTTCAATGATTCGCTAAGTTGGTTGTTAAAAACAAAACGGAGGGCTACTTATATAATGAGACCTAATCTTTAAAACACTGTAGTTATTACTGAGTTCTTGCTGAGTTAGGTAACATAATATCTCTAAATGTTACAGTTTTCCTGAATGTCTTGTGAAATTGGACAGAGCTCGATACTACGCACTGCAGGAAAATAGAGAGTAGGTAAAGGATTTTCCAGTCCCTAGCTTAGCCTTTACGGCTCCTTTACGTTGCAAACTAGGAACGTTTTCAAATATCTACAAATGTATTTTCTAACGGCTGTGTCAGTATTTTGTAAGATTTCTTAGATATTATTTTTAAGGTAAACTTCTTATTTGCGATACTGATGTTTAAAAATTATTCGTCTTCCTTTACTCGTTTTGTTGATTGTGTCCATTGAACAATGAGTTGTGGCGTAGTAGCCTCGCAAGGAAGTATTTTTTATTGAAGACAAACTGCCTACCTGAGACCTTAATAATGGACTTTGTTGATTTGTTCATTAATTGATCGATCCCAAATGTTTACAATGGTAAACATTTGGGTGAGAACAAAATAATGAAGGTAAGCAGGTCTCGAAAAGCGGCTTATTCATGCAGATCATGACATAATAAATATGACAATATGAGAGGCTTTGTTGTAGGAAGATAACGAGTGATACACAATGATAGCAAAAATGGTTGCAACCATAGCTCACAATGGTTCTAATAATGTAGTAAAAAAAATGATTGTGTGTCTTCGTAAAACAATCATTCTCTGACACTCATATCTAATGCGGAGTATTGTTATTTACTTAGGCTCTAATTTAAAATGAATTGTGTAGAACCCTTTGGTCCCTTGAGGAGAATTTAAGATAGACACAGGCTCACTACTACACACACTAAGAGCGCAGGCGCACGTCCGTCCCGGACCGCGTTTGTCACTCGACTGCCTTTGACACTGACAGTATTTGACAGCTACCTCCTCCAGTGTGGTACGTGAGACAGTGTATAATATCTACTGAATAGATACAATAAATAAATAAAATAATAAATTTTACCAAGAGTGGACACTTTAGCTCAAGAGAGAGATCGCTGGCAAGATATGGGGGAGGCCTTTGCCCATTAGTGGGACAGTATTGGCTAAGTAAAACAAAAAAAAGGATACAAACACTACAAATTGTATCTCCTTTTAGTTTGGGGTCTACTAGCCATAAAGACTGATTTCTTCTAGAAAGATTTATTTAACGAATGTTATTGGTCCTTCGTCGGCGACAGTGCAGCGCCGCCTTTACTGCCTACATCTGGTAATTGCTTCGAAACTTGTTTTTGAACATAATTTGGGCTAATTGCAGCGACTCGGCGCAGCGCCAACTCCGAGTACCATACTAACTCACAGAACGGCACTTTTAAATCGGACGGTTTTTAAGTGAACTTTGATTTCTTCTCGTTTGGACTTTCCGCTCTAAGGACGCTTTTAATTGATACTCCGTACATGCTTTAGTTTAGGTCATAAAATATACTTAACGTCTGGTTTTTCTGAGCTTCCCTTTAATAGAAAAACACGCTGGTTATCATAATGTGCAATGCTTGCATTTTTCGTTTTTTGGTAACCGTCTATCCATTTCAAATGTATTGGAGAAACTGCTGCTCTTAATATTGACACTTAAGCTCAGTTCTTTTTTGTGCCACTACCTTCCACCAGCACCAAATAAAATTTTAAACCCATCTGTAACTTCTATGTAGGTCTCTAAACCAATATTGATTGACAATGAGTAACTAAGTTGGCGGTTTGTAATAAAACAGAGGGCTATTTATGTAATGAAACCTAATCTTTAAAACACTGTAATTGTTACTGAGTTCTTGCTGAGTTAGGTAACATAATATCTGTAGAGGTATGATGATATGTAATGATGTAATTTGCCCTATTTTATGTACACGTGTAGCCTTAGCATGTACTTGTGTATTGGTATTTATAAGGAATATTATAACAATATAATCCAGTCTTTATCAAGCATCCACTGGTTTCATTTTCGAACCTAATCCGCACCTCACATGGCGACCCTGCCTGAGGAGTCCGCCCGGTCGTCGCCGCGAATTTAAGACGTTTCCATATTTGTCAACCGCGCGATGTACTGACTAAGTGTCTTTAAGTCTGAACAATGGAGTTAGTGCTATTCAATTGGGACTTTAAATTACACGCGTATAAACGTAAAGGTGTAATAATAATCAACCATGGGAAAAAATCAATCTAAGGAGGAAACCATCGTAGTCCAGAATGCTGCAGCTGGGAACAATAACTCAGCGCTAGAACAATTACGTTTTCATATGTCCACGACTAGCATTATCCTGACCGTTATCCTGCTGATTCTGCTGCTTGGGATGCTGTTTTTCATATATCGGCTATACAGAAGATGTCACAAGAAGTGGATAACGAAGGAAATTAATCGCACAACGATAAGGCGATCGTTGTTTCGTCGGCAACTACCACCGGGGGCTCCAGAGGCTACAAAAATATATCCCGATATTGTGTGAAAGTGAAGTGCTAGTGCGTCCAGTTATAAGAAAAGTGTAATCGCATTTAACCTTATTTATAAACTATATCACCGCCGTAATTAACCGCGAATCGCGTCGTACGTGACCATGAACTTCGTGACGGAAAGTATGCAGTGCGCTACCATAAATGGAAATTGAACTTTGGACTGTAGTTATAATATAAATCTCAGGTATTTATTAACGTGTATTCTCTTATATTCATGATGTTGGTAAGTTATGGATATTTTTTCAACTTTGTACCATGATTTAAAAAGTATAAGGGTGTATTTAATAAAGATTGGTCCTAGTAGACGATCAGGAAAAATATTAGAAAATAAATTAAAGGAAGCAAATATAATTTATGAACGATATGATAATTGTTTATAGCAATTTGAAGAAAAAGTAAGTGAAAAATATTTTAGTAGTGAAGATATATTGTTGACAGAGAGTTATTGTCGTAAGTTTATACAATTGTATGAAGAAATTTTAACTTTGTGTCAAAGTGGTAAGGCACAATTTGTTACAAAAATGGATTCTTTTGACTTAAAGACTGCTTTAAGCCTTTTACCGATTATGAACAATGATGAGTCAAACACAAAACAATTAATAGACAATATCCAATATTATGACTCACTTTTAACAGAAAATTCTTGTAAAAGCAATTTAATTAATTTTGTTTTAAAAAGTCGTCTATCACAGGAGGCAAAGTTAAGATTAAAGTCGAAATATAATTCGGTCAAAGACTTAATTGATGACATGCAAAATGTTTTGTTAATTAAAAAAGTTGCAACCGCCTTGTCAGATAGATTAAATAGAATCAGGCAAAATGACTTGTCAATTGTGGATTACGGGAAAGAGATCACGGAATTATTTGTAAATCTTACGGTTTCTCAGGTCAATGGTGTAGACCAGGCGTACGCGGTATTGAAACCGATAAATGAAAAAACCGCAATTAAACGCTTTACGGATGGCTTGCGGAACCGTAGGCTTAGTACCATTTTAGCGGCCAGAAAATACAGTTCTTTGAAGGATGCTATACAGGACGCCCAAGATGAGGAGGTGTCTTCAGTGACAGCGTCTGGAGAAATTATGGGTATGTACAAAAAATCTACTTATTATTCTCATAACAGGAACAAGTCAAGTGGCTACAAAGGTCAGCGTGGTGGAAGAAGCAATTTTTCTTCATTCAGAGGACGAGCAAGGGGGCAAGGATACGGGACTCCGTCTTCATCAAGGGGACAGTGGTTCCGTGGACGAGCCAACAATGGTTCAAGACAACCCAGAGGTAATTTTTACCGTGGAAATCAAAGGATGAGAGAGGATCGTAACATCAATGCAATGAATCCTGTCGTAGAAAATGTTATTGAATCGGAAGTGACAACAAACCAGTTTTTTCGTGACTAAAAATGAAAATGTTATATTAGCTAGTGATAGCAATTGCTATATTTCTTTAAATTCATGTCATAATAAAAAACATTTCTTTCTCTTAGATTCTGGAGCGTCTTTGTCAGTTTACAAATATAGATATGTACTAGAACAAAATATTCCACTCCATAAAGATAGTGTAACAGTAGACGGGCTCGGGGGCAAAGTCCAAGCAATCGGATACGTTTATTTGCCTTTGCTTTTAGGAGATGAGACAATTAGTCACAAGTTTTATGTTTTTAATAACTTACCAGTAAAGTCGAATGGAATTCTAGGTCGTGATTTTCTTAATGAATATAAAGCTCGACTGGACTTTAGTAAAAATAATGTCACCTTACATACAACTATGAACCATTTTCAACTACCAATCGTTAACACATGCGATATTATTTTTGAGATTCCTGCTAGAAGTGAATCCATACATTATATTGAGACAGATTTAAAAGAGGATTGTGTCGTTTCAGCGAAAGAACTAAATGATGGGGTTTTTGTGGCAAGCTACAGCCTGGCAAAAAAGTCGTGAAATTAATAGGGGCGCCACCATCGTCGATGTGGTCACCCCGTATACTACGACACAAACGGTTTTGATAATTGACTCATTCAAATATATTTTTTAGAGACAATGGCTATCTAGTTAGTCGTGGTCCATGAACTGAGTTCACGCCAATAGATACCAATTATTTGAGTCGCGCCAATGCATCACGTGATCCCCTAATCTAGTTCAGAATTTTCTTATTCTTATAGCGTTTTACTAGGAAAACGCCTTACATTTCTTTAATTCCACATTATTTAGTCGTTTTCTAGAAGTAGTCATTCAGTCATACAAACACTCATATAACGGGTTTGCTTTTCCCTCTGGGCTGATAGGTCGGGTAGGAGTGGTAGTCTGTCCACCGGGATACAACAGGTCAATAGGGGGAACCGTTTGGTGGTGAAAATGGAATGGCGGTGGCACCAATACAGTCGATCCCCACCACATACAACCACATTATCAGGACGTTTTTCTACTACCAAGTAAAGAAATAAAAGAAGAAACTAGCAAAATCATAATATTATAATTTTAATTGAGGTAAAAAAAATCTTCATCCATGGCTTGGCTCGACCCTTCTTCAAAATTCTAACATTCACTTTGTTCCCATGAGTCACTCATGCTGCTATTGTACGGTCACTTCATCTTGCAGGTTTATGATTACCTGTCGATTTGCTCATTTGAAGTTTGTCCGCGTTGGTATTATTCCTTCTCTATTTAAATAACGTGTCATCATGATTTTCTCCTATCTTTGGGAGAAATATTCTCAAAAGCTGGCGCAGCCGCTGCCTAAAAAATGAAATTAAATTTAAAAAATAAGATCAATAAAAAAGTATCAAAATCACTTAGATGTGCTAACCTGACAAATTGTTTTTCGTAAACAAACGTCAAAATAGGTATTCACATTTCAACGTAAAATATCACTCGTTTGTTGATAGTTACTTGACAACTAAGTTAAAACACGCGTGGTTGATTAAATAAAACCACTACATACCAGTGATTTCTGCCGTTCTGGTCTAATCATCGTTTATTTTATATAAAACTTCCCCAGCTTCGTGCTCGGCTAAACAACGTTTGAATACTTCATTACGACTTCTCTAGTGGCGCTGAGGATTGTTTTTCTCTTTTTCGAAGATTTATCTTGATTTTACACGATTCTTTATTAGTTTAACATAAAGAAAACACCTGAATACACTAATAAACGATCTCCGATAAACAGATTTGACACACCATGTACTAGCTAGACGTGATTGACAAGTGACAGCGGGACTATTGCCAGTGATAATATTTTTTAGTTCCCTTTCAGGACTTTTTTGCCAACCTATACGCCTAGAAATGGACTCATACCTATTAAGATATTGAACGTTACTGACAATAAGCTGTCATTACCTAAAATAAATCCAACTATAGAACAACTAAGTGACTACAGCCCTTGTGCATTTGATAAAACAAACAATGATGCTGAGCGAGTAAAATCTTTATTTTCTTCATTGAAGCTCCAACATCTCAATATAGAAGATTAAAACACTATTGAAAGTTTATGTGCTAAATATGCTGATATATTTTATTTACCAGGTGATAAATTGAGTACTACAGATGTGTATACACACACAATAAATCTTAAACAATATACAACTCCAGTGTTTTCAAAACAATATAGATTACCAATTTCGCAAAAACCTGAAATAAAAAGCCAGATAGATAAAATGTTAGCAGACGGAATAATAGAGCCAAGCAGAAGTGACTGGTCTAGTCCAGTCTTATTAGTGCCCAAAAAGTCAAGTTCAACAGAGAAAAAATGGAGATTAGTAATTGACTTTAGAAAACTTAATAACTGTATAGAGGATGATAAGTTTCCATTACCAGATATCACAGAAATATTAGAATCGTTAACGGGTAGCATTTATTTTACACATCTAGATTTGTACCAAGGATATTACAATATTAACTTAGATAAAAAAAGTAGGAAATACACAGCATTTTGCTCAGGTCAATACCAAATGACTCGAATGCCTATGGGCTTAAAAACGAGTCCAAGCTCATTTTCCAGAATGATTACAATAGCTATGTCAGGTCTTAACTATGTCAAATGTCTTATTTATCTTGATGATTTAATAGTTTTCGGGAGAAATTTGGAAACCCACAATAAAAACCTTCAAGACGTGTTTGAAAGACTCCGATCAGTTAGCTTAAAGTTAAACCCATTAAAGTGCGATTTCCTTAGGAAAGAAATCTTATATTTGGGTCACATCATATGCCAAGACGGTATCGCACCAGATCCTAACAAAATTAATGTCGTTCGAAATTACCCATGCCCCAAAAATTCAGACGAAGTAAAACGGTTCGTAGCTTTTACAAACTACTATCGAAAATTTATACCAAACTTCGCAGAAATTGCAAACCCTTTAAATAAATTAAATAGAAAAAACATAACATTTCAATGGAGTGATGAATGTCAAAAAGCATTTGAGACTTTGAAACAATGTTTAACATCCCCGCGAATATTACAATATCCAGATTTCTCACCGGAAAATCAATTCATCGTTCACACTGACGCTTCAAATTCCGCTATTGGTGCAATTTTATCAAATAGCAATGGTCGACCTGTAGCATATGCTAGTAGGACTTTGAATAAAGGAGAAAAGAACTATCCAGTTATTGAAAAAGAGTTACTAGCTGTAGTTTGGGCCGTAAAACATTTCCGCCCATATCTGTTCGGACAACCTTTTAAGATTATCACTGATCACAAACCACTTGTATACTTATTTAATATGAAAGATCCATCAAGTAGACTTATGAAGTTTAGAATTGCGTTAGAGGAATATAATTTTGAAGTTCATTATCTGAAGGGTTCAGACAATGCAGCTGCAGATGCTTTGTCAAGAATCACAATAGAAGATTTAAAAGAAATGCATAGGAACGTAGTGAATGTAATGACAAGAGCACAGGCAAGAATTATGAATAACTCGAAGAATTCGGTTGATATGGTAGACACTGATTTGAGGCTTGCGCAACCGAAAATCGTGAATACTCATATCAAACCGAAGGAATCACTTGAATTACAGTTTATTGATAAAAAGGAGTACGAGAAGTTAAAGAAAAGTAGAGATATTACTAAGGAAAATAAGGTCTTCTGCTATGTTAAAGAAAAAAGAATAATTTACGTTAAGTTTCTAAACACTCAATCACAAATGACGCGAGACGAATTTGTGAGGGAATTAGATAATTTTTGTAATTGTTTAGAGATAGAAGAAATATATATTATGAAAAATGGAAACAATGAAGTATTCATAAAGAAGTTATTAGAAGAAATAAAGAGACACAAAAATAGGTCCGGGCCGCGAATATGTATTCTAAATAATACTAAAAGAATTGATAATAAAGATGACAGACGTGTCATAATAAACGACTTCCATATTTTACCCAGCAGTGGCCATGCTGGTATAAGAAGGATGTCGAATAATATAAAGAAGTATTATTATTGGCCAGGTATTGAAAATGATGTTAAAGAATTTGTAAAGCGTTGTACTAAATGCCAAAAACAAAAACATTCGTTACCTACAAAGGAACCAATGAGTTTAACTACTACAGCAAATACTGCTTTTGAGAAGATTTACTTGGACTTGGTTGGTCCATTAGATGTAGACGATAATAATAACTCCTACATCTTAACACTACAATGCGAGCTCACGAAATATGTGGAAGCTTATCCTTTAACTTCCAAAAAGTCTGAGGAAGTAGCCTGTAGTTTTGTAAATAACTTTATTCTTAGATACGGTGTACCCAGAGAAATAGCGACTGATCGAGGAAAGGAGTTTCTTTCGGAAGTATTTCAAAAGGTATGTAAATTACTAAATATTAAGCAACTTAATTCCACAGCCTACCACCATCAATCTATTGGAGCGTTGGAGGTTACACATAAACATTTGAATGCGTTCCTACGGATACAAACTGAGAATCACCCTGAAATGTGGAGTAAGTGGCTTCCCTTTTGGTGCTTTGCGTACAACACAACAGTACATACAGAGACTCAATTTACACCGTATGAGTTAGTATTTGGTAAGAAGTGTTCTCTTCCTAGTAATTTGGTAAATGACTTAGAACCACTTTATAATTTTGATGACTATCCATGCGAATTAAGGTATCGGTTGCAACTTTCTCAAAGAGAAGCAAAGAAGAATTTAATTAAAAGTAAGATTATTAGAAAAACTAAGTATGATAAAAGTGTAAACCCTATAGAATATAAGGAAAACGATCTTATTTTAGTCAAAAATGAATCATGTATTAACAAGTTTGATAATATATACTTAGGACCTTTTAAAGTTGTAAAAGATGAATCACCGAATGTAAGAATAATAAATGATAAAGGTAAAATAGATACTGTTCATAAAAATCGAACAAAATTGTTTCATGACAATTTGTAAACAAAAAAAAAAAAAGGTTATTTAATTTAAACTTTTTTTTTCAATAAGTGCGGTGATGTAGAGGTATGATGATATGTAATGATGTAATTTGCCCTATTTTATGTACACGTGTAGCCTTAGCATGTACTTGTGTATTGGTATTTTTAGGGAATATTATAACAATATAATCCAGTCTTTATCAAGCATCCACTGGTTTCATTTTCGAACCTAATCCGCACCTCACATATCTCTAAATGTTACAGTTTTCCTGAATTACATCTGGTATTACATCTGGTAATTGCTTCGAAACTTGTTTTTGAACATAATTTGGGCTAATTGCAGCGACTCGGCGCAGCGCCAACTCCGAGTACCATACTAACTCACAGAACGGCACTTTTAAATCGGACGGTTTTTAAGTGAACTTTGATTTCTTCTCGTTTGGACTTTCCGCTCTAAGGACGCTTTTAATTGATACTCCGTACGTGCTTTAGTTTAGGCTATAAAATATACTTAACGTCTGGTACAGTCAGCCAAGAAAGTGGTCTACCACTTTTGACAAAAGTTTCTGCGAGATGTAACGACCGCTAAGGTTGACTTTTCTAACAGAGTTTATCTGAGATGCCTGACGTTTAACGTCATTGGATGACTTAGTTTAAAACCTCATTAAATGCGATGATCTATTTTGCTCAACTAAAACCATGTCGATCTTTTTGAAGAGAAACTTATTACTACTGAAAAATAAAGTCTCACTGACAATTCTACTGTCAAGTATTTCCGTCAATGAAATAATAATATCAATCTGTTGCTTATGATAAAACTTGATACTTGGCATGACGTTATATCATAAATGACAAAGAGAGCAATGTCACTGACACAAACTTATTGCCAGTGAAAATTGACCTTGTTGTTTCATGACGTTCAAACGAATCTCAACCGTAGGGTGGTAGACCATATTTTTGGCTGACTGTACACATTGTAGAAGAGTTTTCAGTCTATCTGAACAGATAAGACCCTTGAACAAGGGTCTTATGAAATACTCTCTTTTAGGATATTAGCGAAAAAACCAACATTGCTTGTTTTGTTTTTTACTGTTACCTCACAACCGAAGTTTTTCAAACAAAAAGCGCCTTTGTATAAAAGACTTCTATTGTTCCCTGAATTGTATGAACGGAGTTTGGATGTGAAATATAGTGATTAAGGCCCAGGTTTATCACGTTGACCGGACTTTTGGCCGGATTCAATTATCGGATATTTCGGCGAGAATGTTGTACTTAGCCAACAACAATGAAGCAGTGATACGTTCATTATTTACTTCAGCGTATTTTGAGGCACAGACTTATCCTTACTAATCTTCCCATTTAATAAAAGTGGAACGCTTACGTGTCTATTCAATGTAGTAAATACCTACTTACTAACTTTATTATACAAGGAAACTACTTCAACAGTTATTCGTAATAAGGATAGAATTATAAGAAGGAGAAAGTAATAATAATACCTGAAATAGGAAATGTATTTATTTATTCATTTTGTCCAATTCTGTTTGCTTAAATAAATACGCATTTAGCCTCTCCTAAGTAGTTTGAACTGTGGACTATAATTTTTGGTTTTCAAATTATTTATTGCATGCCACAATAAATAAGCGAGATGTTTTTTAGTACGTTACAATGGTTAAGCACTAAAATGTCAATAGGGCTCAAATGGCTATATGCAATTTGCTCATGGGCTAGCAATTTCAGTTTCTCTGTACCTGACCTGTAGGTAACCTAACCTAAGACTTGTAACTTCCATCATCATCGTTATCATCAGGGTCATCCAAAAAAAAAGTGCTATCTCTTTCTTACCTAAATCCAATGGTTTTTAATTTTAAACTTAAGGGCCTGTTCACACCTAGCGTTTGTTGGACGATTTTTCGGCGAGGCGATCTAGCCACGAGCGCGTGGCGTCCTCACAGCGTACACGCCGCGATCTCGTAGTGATAGTTCCGAAATAACATGAACGCCGCGAATTCGCCGCTAAATTGCGGTATCGCGGCGGTTGAACGCCTCATTCATCAGTCAAATTTAAAGCGGCCTTCGCAGCATTATCGCGGCAAGCTCGCGGCGTGCTTGCGTCGTCCTTTTGACGTTTGACATTCGAAACAAGTTGTTCTATCGCGGAACTATCTCTGCAAGATCGCGGCGTGTACTCTGCGAGCATGCCCCGTGCTCGCGGCGAGTTCGTCTCGCCGTGAAATCGCCCAACAAACGCTAGTGTGAACAGGCTCTTAAAATCTAGGTTAGTCGAATACAAGTACTAAAGTTGCAGAAACAGAGCCCACATGAAAAGCTTCTGTGTAAGCCAGTACTTGCGTATTCACAAACGTGTTTCTCATTTCTTGCAGGATGTTTCAAAGAAGATTATGACTAAGACACTTCAGGACGAGGCAGTTGTGTTCCGTCGAGATTCGCAAACTCTTGTATTAGTTAGGTAAACTTATTAGCTAGGTATAAGGACATTTAGCTCTATGAATACCAATGGCTTTGGCAATTATCTACAGTGCTTCTCAGTAACTAAGTTATTATTATCATTTCCTGGAGATAAAAAGTATACTCTGAAAGTATTTGCAGCGTATTCAAACTTTTATTTGATATGCACACACTTTTCATATAAAACGAAAATCATCACATTTCTTTTATTTATGAATCTAAGCATTAAGCCCACTAATCGTAAGTACTTCTTTGTTTTCTCGTAACTTTATGCAATAAACAAAAAATAAAGAGGTGCATTGAATCCTTCTTGATTTGTATTATTCAACGATTGCTATCCATTTATTAGAAATGCAGGCATTCTATGAAAACAAAACTATGAATTTAGTCATATTTTCTCTAATAAAGAGCAAGTACAGCCTAAAAGAACTACAACAATTATCTTTGACCAGAGTTGAGATTGCTCGACTCCTGCTCTCCCGTCCTTTGTGCCACAAGCATCAAAGTTAAAGGAAAACGTTGAAATGTTCCACTCGCCTTAAATATAATTTTGTGCGAGTTTTGTGTTTAAGTTTCTGTTATATTTTTAGTGTAATCTACGAAAATGTTGCCCAAACTTTTTGTGTTCTAGAAAAGCGATTGGAG
Source organism: Udea ferrugalis (assembly GCA_950022985.1). Taxonomy (NCBI): domain Eukaryota; kingdom Metazoa; phylum Arthropoda; class Insecta; order Lepidoptera; family Crambidae; genus Udea; species Udea ferrugalis. Next base: position 7,722,972 of record OX465521.1, read on the forward strand.
TTGCGCCGCAAATAAAAACCAATAATATTCCATAGAAGATACTTACAGAAGATTATGAGGATTTCTGTTTAAATGGATGTGTATTTTCGGTTCAAAACTCAACTAGAGTTTTGAAACGAAAATACACTAAAAAAAAAACAAAATGTATATGTATTCCCCTAACTTTTCCTACTACCTAAAAAAAAAAAAGTTCGCACCACCAACAACAACTAATTACCTCTCGGTACACCAGTGTGCCGCGTATGACTTTTGTTGCTATTTACTTAGATAGGTACGATTTTTACCCGTAGGTATTTCGATAAAAAGTGTCCACTTGTTACTTTCTAACCAAATCTGCGTTACAAACTACGTTAGCAGACTGAAGCGACACCGACAAGAGCCGTAATGTCTCATACGAGGTGCTCGTAAAATTTTATAGACGGTTCGTAGCTACAGGATGTGTCCCGAGGGCGCGCACTCCGACCTCGCATTATGCCTCTAGTCACACTTATCTAACCGTGATTAATTTGTTTTATCTCCTAAACGCTCCGGTAGGATATTTTACTCCAACGCGCCTTCACAAAGAAATTGATGAGCGCGGCCTAATTAAATTTTTGAGCGTGTCGCTCCAGCTACGTCAGTCAAAGTCAGCCATGTATCGCGTCACCTATCTCGGCAGTTTATGCGTTCCTATACATTTTGCTTGTTGGCAAGTATTTCGATTAAATGCAAATTTCGCTAAAGCGCGATGCGAAAAGTGCTAGTCATCGCGCTGATTTGTTTTCATGGACGCGAATAAATGTGGGGCTCAGGACCGATATTACGAAATATAGGTAGTACCATCTTTTGAAAGAAAAATCTTTCGGATCACTCATGTCTTATTTGTCGTTTAACCTTATAATATATTGTTATATAAAAACAGATCTAACTTTGGTAAAGAAGAAAAAAAGTTTGTTGTTTTTTGTTAATTTTGGTTAAAGTTAAAAACCTAGGTCGCAAGGCATTATAAGTACTCGTAAAATTGTTTACCAATTTATTTATGAGTAGATAGTGTATGTTTTTAACAACAGTTTGTATCACCGATAAACAAGACCAAGCAACCCGGCTAATGGCGGTAGACTCGCCCCTTACAACGTTGAGTTCGAATTCCCTCTGCATAATGTGAATTAACAGGGGCCAGATGCTGGCAGACTTCATGGAGAAGGAGAACCTCTTTATGATGAACTCCTTCTTCAAGAAGCCCGTAAGCCGCAAATGGACCTGGTTCAGTCCGGACGGTAAGGTGAGAAACGAGATCGATTTTATCATGTCGACGAAGAAGCACATATTCAATGATGTCGCTGTGATCAACGCTGTCAAGACAGGAAGCGATCACCGCATGGTCAGAGGCACATTGAATATCGACATAAAGCTTGAGAGAGCGCGACTGATAAAATCCACGCTCCGACCAATACCGGCTCAGATTCAAAACCCCGAGTGCTTTCAGCTCGAGCTTCAAAACCGCTTCGAAGCCCTTGAGAACAGCATCGATGTGGACGATCGATACAACATGGTGGTGGATACTGTCCGTACGGTAGGGTCCAAGCACTTTAAAACCCGCCGTCCAAAAACAAAGAAACTCTCCAGTCATACTCTCCTACTCATGGATCAGAGAAACGAAATGAGGCTACATAACTCAGTGGATGCCCATCGTTATCGGCAACTCAATAGACAGATATCTAAGTCTTTGACGAGCGACCTCCGCCAATTTAATACCCAGCGTATTAAAGAGGCCATTGAGCGGAACAAAGGCTCCAAAGTATTCGCCAGAGATCTGTCTATTGGGCAAAGCCAACTGACGAGGCTGAAAACTGAGGCAGGTAGCATCATTACGTCAACACCTGAAATCCTGAGGGAGATTGAGAGTTTCTATGGACAGCTGTATTCCACTCAAACACCTGTTGAAAGCAAGGCTAAAGACCCTAGAGCCAAGCTTACCCGACACTATACCGAAGATATCCCGGACGTCAGCCTGTACGAGATTAGGATGGCTCTCAAGCAGCTGAAAAACAACAAGGCGGCGGGTGGTGGATGGAATCACAACAGAGCTTCTGAGAGCGGGCGGTCGGCCGGTACTTAAGGTCCTCCAGACGCTCTTCAATTCTGTCATCCTCGAGGGCAGAACGCCAAAGGCATGGGGCAGAAGCGATGTGATGCTGTTTTTCAAGAAGGGTGACAAAACTCTCTTGAAGAACTACAGACCCATCTCGCTTCTGAGCCATATCTATAAGTTGTTTTCGAGAGTCATTACGAATCGTCTCGCTCGCAGGTTTGACGACTTCCAACCTCCCGAACAAGCCGGGTTCCGAAAAGGCTATAGTACCATAGACCACATTCATACGCTGCGGCAAGTTATACAGAAGACCGAAGAGTATAACTTGCCACTTTGCCTAGCGTTCGTGGACTATGAGAAGGCCTTCGATTCGATTGAGACCTGGGCAGTGTTGCAGTCTCTCCAAAGGTGCCAAATAGACTACAGGTACATCGAGGTTCTTAGGTACCTATACCAAAACGCCACCATGTCGGTCCGATTACAGAACCAGAGCTCTAATCCGATCCAACTACAGCGAGGTGTGAGACAAGGAGACGTCATCTCTCCGAAATTGTTCACAGCTGCGTTGGAGGATATTTTCAAGCTTCTGGACTGGAAAGGACGCGGCATCAACATCAATGGCGAGTACCTAACACACCTACGATTCGCCGATGATGTAGTTCTTATGGCTGAGACCTTGGAAGACCTGAACATAATGCTCGAAGATCTCGGTAATGCTTCTCAGAGAGTGGGTCTTAGGATGAACATGGACAAGACCAAAATCATGTTCAATGCCCATGTTGCACCCGCTCCAGTTAACGCTGGGAACATTACACTCGAAGTTGTTGACCACTATGTTTACCTGGGACAGGCAGTCCAGTTAGGTAAGTCCAACTTCGAGAAAGAGATCTCTCGTCGAATCCAGCTCGGATGGGCAGCGTTCGGGAAGCTCCGGCATATATTCGCGTCCGAAATACCTCAGTGTCTCAAGACGAAAGTCTTTGACCAGTGTGTGTTGCCAGTAATGACATATGGGAGTGAGACGTGGTCGTTCACTATGGGTCTCATAAGAAGGCTCAAGGTCGCCCAGCGAGCAATGGAGAGAGCGATGCTTGGTGTTTCCCTGCTTGATCGAATCAGAAATGATGAGATCCGCAGGAGAACTAAGGCAACCGACATCGCTCGAAGGATTGCATCGTTGAAGTGGCAGTGGGCGGGGCACATAGCGCGGAGAACCGATGGCCGTTGGGGCGGAAAGGTTCTCGAATGGCGGCCGCGTACCGGACGACGTTCCGTGGGCAGGCCCTCCACAAGGTGGACCGACGATCTTGTCAAGGTCGCGGGAAGCCGCTGGATGCGGACAGCGCAGGACCGATCGTTGTGGAGATCTTTGGGGGAGGCCTATGCCCAGCAGTGGGCGTCGTTCGGCTGACATGATGAATGTGAATTTCTGAATGTTCCGTTCACCATGACGACAACAATCAGTGTGCCTCTGACTATCCTATTTGGGATATGGTCGTGAGTGTTGTTATATTGGTGCAGCCATTCTCGAGTTTTGTGCTGAGCAACAATTTATCAAATCGCATTTTTTGAGTTTTCTCACAAATTAATTCATTTGTTCTCAACTTTTTTAAGGATGGACTTCGCAAGAAGCTCCCTGATTTTCTTGTAACTGTCCTTATTTGTTTGCTATTACTACGTACTTGTGCTTCTGGCCTTATATCAGTTCGTCTCTACGCGTTCGCCTCAGGGTAATCATTGCGAGCAGAGTTAACGAACTCTGAATACAAATCGAATGTAGGAGACGAACTCTACATACGTATTAGATATGTATGTTGCTAGTTTACTCTATACCTAAATCGTATGCTCTCATCGCCTCGGTTGTGCACACTAAAGACAAGTTTATAGCTATTTTTGCAATTCAGTAGATATCCTACATATCAACGCAATGCACGCGTCCTGGTTCTACATCTGACTGACTGTGATATGATTTTAAGTGGAATACCAAATTATGGGGAACGCTAGTCAAAGCGCTTTATCTACGATTATAATAGGAGGGAAGCGCTAAATACGTAACAAAACTTTCCCCTACATTCTGAAACATAGTTCGAAGCTTGCTATGTACTGCATCTTGTTGGAAGCAACAAGTGGTATGTTTTATTTAATGAATGCTTTTCAATAATGGGACCATCTTAATATTTTTTTTATCTCGTTCGATTCTGTATAATTTAAATAGTCAGGTCGAATTAGCTTAATTGCGGTTAGGACCTTGGATACACCAGTAGAAATAAAGTGCTAAAAGTCCCGATTGACCCCATCAACGTCAAATCACCTTTTTGGATTTTTCTTTTTTTTGTAGTTCGGGAAATACTGCAACGGTACCTCACATTGCCTCTGTTACACTTGTCCAGTTTTCAATAGTAAAAACTGAAATATCTGTAAATCGCAAACGTATTGCGGAGCATCTTACATTCCAATTATGTTCTATTTGAAAAGATGTTTCAAAAATCCGTGACTAAATCTACAGAAAGTATGACTTGTGTGAGAGCCCTAAGGAACGCTCCAGCCTTCCTCTTTGTGCACTGTTGATATTCCCAATATTTGGTATTCATGCGATTCCGGGAGGCGTCAGACTATCTTAGACAAAAGGTATGAATTTTAGTGGAGCTTCCACGCTGTAGGTGGGCTGGCCTCAATCTGTATGTGCTTATTTGAAACGTGATGGATTATTATAGGTCCCTGAAAAATGAGCATCTGCTAAATAAGAGTACATACTTACCCTCACGACCCCTTATCCCTAATGGTTTGGTCACACTGTCTTAAATAAAGTTATTTTTTCGACCTGCAATCTCAATCAATAAAACGATCAAAAGAGAACTTTGGTTAACTTAGCTGATTTTACTTACATTGCAAAAACACCGTTATAAGTAAATGCTATTTCCAGTGAAAAATTGACTTGCAATATTATTGTCAACGCATTCAGTATTTGGGTCAACTTGGCAAGGTTTGGTCGGCACGTCCACCACACAATGCGCCAACTCCACGCTGGAAGGAGTTAGATTGGATGAGCGTCAGATTGTGTAATTTGTGTAACTGCCGTAATCGAACTCAAGTAGGTACAGTCAACGCCAAAAGTGCCTGGTCACTTTAGTATTTTGACATAGTGCCTAGTCTGAATTTTTGTGAGTTCAATGACAACTAAAGCAGAGATAATGTGACATGGTTCAAAAGTGCACAGGCACTGTCGTTGTTGACTGTACCTACTTCGGTTTGAATCATTTTTCGATTATAATATATTTATAATTAATTTTTTCGATACTTGCGAGATTATGTATTTTGCTCTTTTAATGAAGTGCAATGGTACTAATATACAAGTTGTTGACGAGGTACCATCATGCATCATGCGTACCGCTAAGGAGTGGAACGCCTTGCCGGTGTCAGTGTTTCCCGAGTACAATTTAGGAGTCTTCAAGCGAAGTGTGCTAGGTTTCTTCTAGACAAGCATGGCCGCGGTCAAATGCTTGTCTATGAAAATTATAAAAAAGTACCACAAATCTTGGGCCATTTCAATAACACGTGGTTATTGATTCATTCATGATTCAGGAGAACTTAAAAGTACGACTAGAAAAAACCGTGAAAAAATGACGTAGTTGTTGTAGCTGAGAATAGAACTACAAAAATAACTCTGTAAATAAAAATCCTATCATAAAAATCTATCTACCGAACACCGGAGAGATCTAGAGAACAGTATATTTCTTGTCGGAATAAATTATGGCTTATCCGCCTTACTAATAAATAAGGAATGAAGTTATAGCAGTATATAAGTTATAGGGGTATTGTCTAATTCGATATAAGAATTATGGCTATTCACAAAGAATCTAACAAATCAGACTACTCTAGGATAGACAGGCCATTTATAATAAAAATATATTAGCACAGAATAGTCAATAATTTATTAATAACGTATCTTACATTCATTGGTGCATAGAGTTCTCACTTAATAACTACCTACTTACATAATTATTAGGATAACGTCATGAACTAGTAGTTAAACACTCTAGCTCGAACTACTTTGTGTTCGTTATACAGCTCACTACTTACTCTCCGGTGACGGAAAACACCGATAAAAAACTCAAGGAAACTGGATAACGGCGCCCTGGAAGACTTAAAGGGCTTGAAGCCCGTACCACGTTGGGTTTAAATACGCTCGGCGAAATGTGGGCTTCTGGGTGAGACGTTCAGCACGAGAGCAACAATCTGAGTGCCTGTGAGTATGACGCCGTGAACGTATTATTATGTTTTTACATAATTATTTTGTTATTACGCTACGCCCCAGTCGGGTTACTCTGCAAAGACAGGTCGAATTATAGGTATTCTTCCTTCATAATGCTGTAAAGGTAAGCATTATCGTATTCCCTGAACATTGATGTTCACACAAAATTCGTCCGGTCGGGTCGACACTCGACGTATAAAATACTTGGAAAACGAACTCCGTCCTGGCCCACTGGAAAAGCCGTTCAGTGGCAATTAAAACTTTCGTACTGATCAAACTTTAACAGTCACATCTTCACGAAGACAACTTTCCCGAGAGACGGAGAGCATAAATGTGACTACTGCTACCTAGCGAAATTGTACCGGAATAACTTCCTTTTGGGAGGTCGACCGACGAATCGTTAGCCGATCTTTGTTGAGTTGTTGTTTTTTGTACGAGGAAACGGTAAAGTCGAAGTCTTTGGCTGTACAGGTTGACATGCTTGAAAGCACAGCTTTAGGTATCCTTGAGTTAAAAACAAAGAGACTCAAAGTACATTCTTTTCAAAAATATAATTGCATTTAAAATTTTAGATACTAGACTAAATACATTTGTTACAATTTTGTCTTGACTCTATAAATATAAGATAAGATAAGATAAGATATACTTTATTGCACAAAGAAAACAAGTTACATAACGATGCTATAGACATCAGAATGTACAATGCAGGCGGTCTTATCGCTAAGAGCGATCTCTGCCAGACAACCTTCAAGTAGAGAAACTGGAAAGGGAAATATCATCACATAAAAATGTACTAATTGTACTCATAACGAAATGAATGACTATTCGTTCGACACTCTATAATTCGAGAGTGGCAGGAGCCATTTTGGTATCCAAATCTTAGTGAAAGTTTAACGTATGCGAATACTTGAATTATCACTATTTGAATTTCGAAAATACTAAAAAGTGTTACTGTTTGACTAAACATGATGGAGCTACAGGTTAGTAACATTCGTTGGTTTTTAAATACATTTATTATTGAACTCGTAACAGTGCAAAATCTCTATATATAAAAATGGATTGCTGTTCGTTAGTCTCGCTAAAACTCGGGAATAGCTGGACCGATTTGGCTAATTTTGGTTTTGAAATATTTGTAATGGTCGAGGGAAGGTATAAAAGGTGAGTAATCATGAGAAATTGCTGGGAATATAGTAAAAACCCCAATTTTAGTTTCCTCTTAGTAAATGTCCTACCTGTCACATGACACTAAATGTTTGACAACAGAACGAAGTCTGTTGGGACAGCTAGTCATTTTTAATAAAACAACGACGGTCGGGATTTGCTAGTAAAAACAAATACTTAAAGCACGAAATTTTATAGAACTTAATTTTTTTTAGAACTTAAAATTAAGCGAAATTAAGTTCACCGTACACCAAAATTTTCACAATGCACTACCAACAACTGCTAAAGGAATTGCTCATGAACTCAAATACCTCTTTAGTTACTATTTTGTGTATTTTTTTTAGAAGTTACACATTACTGTGTAATAAAGAAGAATATCGATTGTTATTTACCAAATATCACTTCTACAATTAATTTAGCTAACAATTCTTGCCCAAAACTACTGGATGTCCTAATCTTATCAACAAACATAACTAAGCTTAATTATGACAGAAGAAAAACGGGCCAACACAATCAGTCAAGCGCATGACGGCGCCAGGGTTACGCCCAAATCCGTGTAAGCCGAAGACCGAAGACGACGGCGAGTACGAGGCGACGCTGACAGATCACTTGTCAGTGTCAACCCTGCTTTGCTGGAACTACAATGTTTACCTAACGTATGACACCAGGATTTGTACACTGGCGATTGACTTACGAGGCTAGAATGAGAAGACATATCGTTAACATTTGAAAGTAACAGCATGCAGGGGAGACACGGTTACTGAAATTAAACAAAATGATGTCGTCAGTCGAAGTCGTCATATTATTTATCAATTTTTTTGACAAGATTATATCAACAGTCTCAGCAACAATAAAATGAGTGTTTCTCCGAAATTGCGTTCTTTGTCTGATTCATATGGTATAATTTTTTTTTCACATTTAAGCTTATGAAACATATTTTAACGAAAGATAGTAACCTAAGATACAATGTCTGAAAAAGGCACACTTTTTGATAAAATGGTTTCCGAGATAATTAACTTTACAATTTGTAGGGCCATATGAATCAGATTCTGTGGCATATCAATCAGAATTAGGGATAGAAATGAAATTCTAGTTAGAAAACTCATTCAATTATTCATTAAAATCACAGTAAATGCACATGATGCTTATCATAACACCTAAATCTAGTCAATCTCAGCATGATATGGAACTTAACAATATCAATCATCACAATATTAAGTAAGTATATGTATGTTTTTATTATGTACATTGATATTATATGTGTATTTATTCACTTATAATCCTAAAATTTTGCACCGCTATAGTTTTTCTGTCTCGCCCTATGGTTGACTGGTAGAGAATGCTTTTAGCATTAAGTCCGCCTTTTGTACTGGTTTGTGCATTAAAGATTAAATAAATAAATAAATATTAATGATTCTCGCATTTTCACTCGCCATAAAGCATACTTGTCTGGATCTTGACTTATGTTTTCCATCCTAATACGTTCTGCAATTTTCTTCTTCTCTCTTTTTTCTTCTTTAGATAGTACTGGTGGCATATCTGTATACTGTAAAAACAAAGATTACAAATTTATAAATAATAATACTTAAAAATGCCTTTAAATAACACTGTCTTAATTTTGACAACATGCAGGCATTTGCCACTTCAGTAGGCATGTATACAAATAATACGCTGTGTGACTCATGAGTCATGACTGAAATTTCAATATTTTAAGGAATTGCAAGTTACAGATACCTCATTAATGACCAGACGTTTCAACCCAATTATGAATAATATATATTTCACTGCAAATAATAGTAGGTTAAAGTTGTATAAAAAAAACTTGAGCGGGAATCGAACCCAAGACTTATCACGTTACGTTTTAACGGTCTTAAAAGTTAATAATTTGTTACAGTACATTACCCATTTGGTCTAAGCAGTGGTTAGAGCCTAAAAACTACTGCTTTCATTAATGTTATTTAGTTAATTAATTTTATTTTTTAACTCTAATTTAAATGGAGTTTTTTTTTATTGTTTACCTTTATTTTATTACCTAGACGAACGGAGCTTAATACCAATATACCTATTAGATTTAATTTCAGGTTTAGTCTATTTTTTGTAAGTATAGTCGTCGATAGATATGAAACCTCTTTGACGTTATTAGGACTGCTGCGAAATTTACAGCTACTGTTTTTAGACACGTAAATAACATTAGGTTCATATGGAATTACTTGTTACAGGCGTAACGTGCTGTCAAATTGAATTTTCATTAACAATATGTGTGACATTCTGATTAATATGGTATTTTTACCATATGAATCAGGCACATATCAATGAGAATTTTACCCATTAACATCGATAAATCATCACACGTATTATATTAAAGGTTGTTATTTATACATTTCAGTTCTGTTCCCCAATGGCATTATATTACTCGCAGATTCAACTTTGAAAACCAATTACCTAAATTATAAAAACGAACATACTAATCAGAACCACAGGTGTACCAAGGCTATATGAATCAGATATTTACCTTCATATCTCCGCGATGACATGAACCATCCACACGTCTCGTTGCGACCACGTCAGCCAAGCCACTAGCTACCGCCAGCGCGGGGAGGGGTCGCCTGATGTTTCGTATTTAGCTGGTTATGTTCGAGTGATGCGCGTGAATATGAATCAAACTTTTGTGCCGGACACTTACATTTTTTTTTTTATAAATAAGCAATCGTAAATATCAGTACCATTTTTTTTGGTGTAAAGAAACAACTAATGTTCTTTTGTAATAATTATATTTTACATCAATTTATCAATATGAAATAATGTTATTGTCACTAATGTTCAAGAAACTGGGTTACGGACACACCATATTAGTCAGAAGAACTACTTTTAAATATTTTTTTGAAATATTTATAAAAATATTATTTATAAAAATTAACTTGTGCAAGATAGGCAATAGTCTGAAGTATGTTATAAAATTAATTGCAGACTAATTTGTCAGTTAGTTACAAAAATAAACCTCAAGACATCGAAAATTGAGGGTTCGAAGAATCACTCACATAATACCCAAAAAACTAAGACATCGTTGTAAAATTTCGCGTTTAAAACTTGCATCGACTCGCGTATAAAAAAGGTTTACGAAGCAACGTTACATCGAACCAACAAACTTTGGACAAAAAAAACGTCGCATTATCAAAACTTTTTGAAACTCTGAAGTTGTCACAGAAGTGGGTAATAATTTACGGCAGTCAAGTTTGGAACCCAATTCAGGGTTAAAAAATCATATACATCAACAAAAATACTTTTCTAAGTTAAGAGTAGTGTAGACGGAACAAAAAACTTGAAAATGAAAATGGTTTGAAAACCAAGAAGGGTAAAAAGTGAACGAAAAACCATAAGAAAATGTATGGATTGCAGTACCATAAACATGTCATAGTGCTATTTTGGCTGCATGAGGAAAATACTCACGTTTTGCACACATTCATGAACGCAAAAGTGAATAAAGTGTGTTCATAAAGCGAGATAAGATAAGATATACTTCATTGCACAAAGAAAAAAAAATACACAACGATGCTTAAAGATATTTGGAGTGTACAATACAGGCGGTCTTATCGCTAGAAGCGAGATATCTAGACACCGACTAACCCAAATATTACCCTGGACTCAAATGCTATACTCTCACTACCTGGCTCAGTCATCGTGGTATAGGTTTAAACAGCAAGTACTTAGATATACATGATTAACGTTTGCTTCAAAGGAGAGGGACCCCGACGGACGCAAAATACGTACTTATGTTTCTGGTCAAGATCTGTTATTACGATCTTGACCTCTCATTAAAAGGGTCTTACACATTGCTGGGTGGCATATTTATAGATGCTCTTAAAACATACCTACATGTTTTTAAATATCGTGACAGTTTGATGTTAGGGTACGATTTTTTTTCTAATTGACTTTTCAATTTTGTTTCTAGAGTACCCAACTGAGCTTCAAACCGTTAAGTTATTTTCTCACAGTTGTGTGGTGTAGCAGACCAAATCTTAAGCAATGAGGAATAGGAAAATATGCTCAATGGAGTCTCGAAGTCTATTTTGACGAAAACTGAAATGTATCCAAAGGATTGAAAAAAAAATCTATCCTAGAATCGAACCTGTTGGTTTTGATCGTAGGTAGCTCATTAGAATTAAAGGAAAGGTCTTGTTAACTTTGCATTCACAAAACTAAATTGTTCGAAAAGACGAAGTTTTATTTATGAGACAAAAACGTTCCTCAATACGTATCAATTGACAACTTACGAGACAATAGAATTTAAAGGATTTCTCTGCATTGAATGGCGATACATGAATGTTATTTGAGATTCCGAAGAAATCAGCTAAGATTTAAGGAAATTAGCTTAATTCTTTTGTCCTACTAATATTATGAATGCGAAAGTTCGTATGTGTGGATGTGCCGTGTTGTTCTTTCACGTAAAAGCTACTGAACGGTTTTTATGAAACTTTACAATAAAGTTATAGCTTATACATCTGAATTCCAACTTAAGTCCACGCGGACGAAGCCGCGGGCGGAGGCTAGTTTAAAATAATATACAGTCAGCCACTTTTTAGTCTCCCTCTGGAATCGTTGTATCGGGTACATTTCCAGACTCTGTTGGGAACGGGATAGATTGGTAAACAGTTTTCTAGACCCATATCATCTTACTCCGTCATTGTTAGTCTTAAAAAGGGCCTAAAAGCAAAAGACTTACGGTGGAATTCACAAAGGCAAATCAGATCACTCACTCAGCTAATTAAGCCATTAGTTTAATCGCACGCTTAACTTAAATGCTATTCACAAACGTTCATTAAGCAGTTTTCTACCGTGATCAGCTGAGCATCTTTCAAACAAACCGAAATGCCAACATTGCAAAAAGAAACATTCGTTCTCGCTAACCAATTGATGGAACTATGGTTTTGTGCCTCGATTCGTTTCGTTGTTTGTCGAAATTATTGCTGGAAATGAACAATTCTTGGGTTTTTTCACAGATCTATCTCAATTTAAGATGACTGTAACGTAGCTTGGTTATTAATTCGAAATTTACGCATGTTTGAACAAAAAAAATAAATGGAATAAACAAAACAATACTTTTTCATTTTTATGTAAAAACGGAACGCAACCAAATGTCAAATATGTGTCAATCAGTCATTTTAAGAATTTAGGTTAGAATTACGTATTAAATTAAATTTTAAATTTGTTTATAAATGTAACTACATTTTCAAGTAACTATCTGGGTTTCTGGAGGATCATCGTTACATTCAGTGTAAGATCTTGCACTTGATCTTATCAGATCTTGACTGCAGATAAAGTACCTGCAAAGACAATAACTCAAATAAAATAAGCCAAGCTGAAAATGGATTATTAGGTAAGTAAATAACTCTATTTAGCTGAGTTTACAATCTTCAATACAGTCAGTTAAAATCAAAACAGTTTTTTGTTTGATGTTAAAAGTTCCACTGTGTAAATTTAGCCATTACCTACCTTTCTTTATTTGCTGAAAAACAAATGTAATTAACAAGTATTCTACTTTCCAGCTCTTCATGGAGTAGCAGATAACCAAAATGAAGGAAATAATTAATAAGGCAGTACTACCACAAAAGTTGAACATAAAATATGATGATATTGCAGATTATTTGCCAACTGTGACCGCTATAGTGACTAACTTTATATGGAGAAGGAGACCTAGAAGGTGCAAGAGAAGAAGAATTATATTTATGCCAAAACAATCAATTTTATTGGTAGTAGACTCTATTTGTTCAATAGAATATTGACACTGAGGAGCATTTAATGTATTGTATGTATTGGTATTGTTTGTAAAACACATAACTTACTATAAACTTTAATTTGGCAGGCATTACAGCAAAATATGTATTTCATAGCTGTTTGAATCTTTAACCACTTGCATTAAATCAATAGTGGACACTGAATATATAATACAATATAAATATAATGTTTAAAATGATAGCCTTTTTTTAAAAAGACAGTACCGTTCTGCTGGGTATTTCAGCAACAAACTAGCTTGACTTGTAGGTTGTCTGAAAGAGATTGTTTTTAGCAATAAGACTGCCTAACTTGTATTTTATGGTGAGAATGTATTACTTTCATAACAATAATTTTGCTAATAATTTAGTGTGCATGCAATAAAGTGTTCCTCATCTTAACAAATTGTTATCTTGTTGTGATTTCACATTGTAATGTTCTATTTCAACTGTGTGAACCTATAGTTTATTTGTTATTTTTGAATTATATAAAATAAATTATTCATTTTTATTTTGTGTTTTCATTAATTATCATGAAACTCATAATTTATATTCGAGATCCACACCTGGGTCACTGCTCCCAAAATTTAGCATAGATCATGAAGACTGAACAAACAATATTGTTTCTTAATACATAGGTACTTTAGTAAATAGATATAACACCCAAACACAGGATAGACACAAATATTCATTACACAATTTTAGGTGTATAGTGGGAAACAAACATACAACCTTAAGTAGGTGCACACCTTTTTTAGTTGAATAACTTAAAAACTGGGAGTGATGGCTTTTCCCCTGCAGTGAGACATGATGGGTGGATAGATTAGGAAAAGAACTTGTGTTTTAGAACTAATCAATATGATGTAAAAATTAGTTGTTAAATAAAACAATTATTGATTTGACGGTGTTTATTTATGCAGTTCATGTTCACTACACTATTACATCATGTTAGGTGCCTTCTACACAACACCAACGACTTAACTTCATGTATTCCTAACAGAGCCCGCAGTACACTGCACATTCCACTGTTGTTGGTGGGATTATAACTATACCAACAGACCATTCCCAATAATTGATATAAATAAGGACAAGAAAATCTTCTTTTGAGAATACCAAACAGTCTCTTTATTGTGGTCCAGAGCCTTTAATGAAGCAATAATGTGTTTGTCCAGCAGCTATTCTTGAAATTTAGATAGAAACATGGGTAGCCACACTTTGAATCACCAAGTTCACTACACTCTAGAAAGGCGCACACTGGACTTTTTTTGATAATGGTACTAACTACTCTTTTGACCCAGGATTTTTGTTAACTGGCATTGGCATCCAAGCTTCAGTTTAGCAAACATTGGAGTCTGGAAGAGTCTTTTGGAAATGGTAGTATCCTGTTCTGATTGTGGGTCTTTGATAACTGCCCTTGGCATAATAATGGAGAGCGAGGAGTATTCCGTATATTGGCTGTGTTGCTTGATTGCTTTTCTTCCAATTTGGGGACGTGCTGACTAATTTCTTTTGTCGGAAACTGCAATTCTTAGTAGCATTTGAAATTGCGTTTTGACATATTTCTGTAGTGTTTTTAGGTATTACACATTACAGAGACTTCTAACAAGGGGTACTTCTTCTAGCAAAGTCCTTAAAACGGGCGTTAAAGCTGAAATACTTCCAAATCAAATATTTAAGATAGGTCGCGACCGCTCTCAACTTTTTAAATATTTGAGCATGGTATTTGTCACATTTTATGGCATTTTATTATCTGTGGCACGCTGATTGTCTTTCATGAATACGATTTTCTCGTTTGAGTGCTTAATCAACTTAGGTTAATCACGTGAGAGGAGGAGCAATTGATGAACCTTTGTGAATGCGAAAAAACAGTTTGAGCGTTGTTCAAGTATTTGTTAAACGCTCAACTATTTAATTTGCTTTTGTGAATTCCACCGTTACCGAATCAACCCTTTTTTTTAAGGTGGGGAATCCTTTTATGGAATTCCCGCCCTCTATCAAAATCTGTATCTGTAATGTATCAGCGTGAAATTAAAACATTTCAAATTAGGTAATTAAATAGATAGTTAAAAATCTTACATCAATAGAAATAACCCAATTTAAGGAAATTAAAATAACCGAAAAGGGACACCAGCATTTGTGGACGTGTGATGTGTGGGCATTGGATTCTTTCAAAGATCTAGCGAGTCTTCAGAAAGCAGAACAATACATGAAGAAGACAGGTGGCTCAAGACAGTGAACATCACAAAGACCACAATTGATGACGAGTTAGTGTTCAATTCTAGCTTGTGTGATTTGAGCACAGAAACGTATCTTAAGCGATAGACCGTCTATTGATTGTACAATCGCCGCAACCCATTGATTGCATTTCGGCGCCGGCATCGTAAATCAATTTACTAAAGTTTACATAATGCTGTTATGTTTTGACTCATCAGCTCAGCTTGTGCAGTATCTAGGCAGCTAATTAAACAGCCTGCATGCAATTTGCATCTCGTTGGATTGGAGTCGCGAACTTCTGATTATTTGAATAAGATTTCGCAGAGCAATATTAAGGAAATTATACGTGCTGCGGAGCAGATTCGGAGACGGCGCGCAGGGATAAAGCGGGCCGTAGCGGTACAGCTTCTTGACTTAAAATAGATTGGCCTAATTAGCCTATGTGCTAATGCCCTGTGCCCTTTTCTGTCACGAGCTTTCATGATAAGAAAGTGAGTACTAGAGAATGAACGAGATACGCTGTATTTTTTCAGGAATTGTGGTGTTCAGGGTTTTTTATTACTGCCTATAGTGCCCTTCGTGCATGTGGTTTACCTTTTTTGAAAGAACCCATGTCATTGCGCACTTGTGCATTTTATTTTACATTACCACTCAAGTTCATAATAAGATACAATACGATATTGAAATTGGTAAAATAATGGCCACTTTACGAGCAGATTAACATAAAATGATTAACACCAACATCTCTCTTCCCAGATATTCATTTAAAGAGTTTAAATAAAATTGATCTCGCGATGTTTCATGCGAGATTATTTTTAGACAGCAGTCCAACTAGGTATTTCTTATGTATCTTAATGCGATCGCTTATTAATAACGTTCAGAAAAAATATCTACATTTTAGAGACTTCCTTTAAACAAGATACTTTTATCTTCCCTCCTGAATTCATTAAGCCCGCATACTCCGAAGAATCGTTTTATAATTTGGAGGAAGCTTGCCCCTCCCTATCGGCTCGGCCTGTCATCTTTGCGTTCCGGTTCAAGTGAGATTCAGAGCATGTACCGTAGGCCAGACCCTCTTGGATATAGGTCGTAATAAATATAATCTTACTTAGGGTGACATTGTGTGTTCTTTTTTCACTTAATATTTTTCCTGGTAAAGGTCCCCGGAGGCGATTACATAAACAGGATTCAACCACGACCTTAATGTGCCTAATAAAGTTTTACGAGGGACCCTTGGCGAAAACGCGAACGTTCCGAGGCGACAATGCTTTTATCTTTTGTATTTTACTGATTGTTTTGTCTTTTACGAATTAGGACTAGGTCTTGGACTGTTGTTATATCCCTTAATTATTTTTTGGTAAGTTGATTTCGTTGTTTTTGGTCTAAATGGCTACGGCTAATTAAACGATGTTTAAATAATTTGTACACTACCTACTTGTAAACCTAGTAATATCAGATATCCAGTGCAATGTTAAAACATTAATCACTGTTTTTAATCGACACAAACAAAGAGGGGATAAAAAGAATGTGTGTCGAGCCTATTGCCCGTCATTTGTAATCTGATTTCCAAAAAACATTCACTCCAAAATATAACTGATTCTAAATTGTTGAATCAGGCAACTTTTTTTTGTATAAATTGGTTCTTACACGCATAGTTTTGAAGTTTATGGTTTTTTGTTTTTGTGATTGTTATGTTAAGTACCAAATAAAATACTAATTTTATTGCCATTTATTTTGTCTTTGTACGTCACTGATAAAATGCGGCGTAACAGAATTAAAATTGTTGGATGTCGAACACATTCCTGAGCATCCAGGTTTCTTTGGAAATCACTTCCCGGCTTCGCGCGGGTCTGACATTGATATATGGTGTTTCTTTGCCGCGCGTTAATGCAATCGATTTTGTTTTTAGGCCCTTGCTGTTTTGCACCTTAATATTTCAGAATTAGCTCCTTTGATTGATTTAACACGTCTGTTTTGGATGGAGAAACGTGTTCCTACTCGTATTGAAGGTGAAATAGGGTTCGGCATTTTAAAAATAGCCATTCTGGCAAAAAATATTAACATGCGAGAATTTGTGGCTATTTGGGTACTGTACTAGTTTTGAGTTATCTTAATTATCCTACTAATATAACAAATGCGTAAAAGTTTGTATGTGTGGATGTGCCGTGTTGCTCTTCCACGAAATAACTACTGAATGGATTTTAATTAAACTTTACAATAATGTTGCTTAAACATCTGAATCGCACATAGGCTACAATTTATAAAGAAATATTTCTTTTTGTTTTCTAACTTAAGTCCACGCGGACGAAGTCGCGGGCGGCTCCTAGTTATCAACTAAAAACTTTAACAGTTTAATCTTTAAAGGAAATTTCCTATCAGGTAGAATTTCTTAAACTTCTTCTTGGCGTAACGTTTCTTGGGCAAGTTCAAAATGTTCATAGAAAGAGCCTTTGGACCTATGGGTCAAAAAGACCTTAAGCCGATGAGCATGTATGAAAGCACTAATGAGAGTGGAAGAAGCGAAATATGTAATATGTCAGGATCGTAGCAAGTGGAAAGATGTGAAGTACAGTAACAGTGTAGAAATAGGGGTATAATCTTATTTTCCTGCATAAAAATGAGAAGGTCATGAGAAAAGTAATTATTGACAGTAGTTACCGATTGAGTTAGTGATTAAGATTTCTAAACAATAATCTGGAGAGAGGATTGTTTATCCATCTAGAGACAACTAAGCATTTGCTCTAGGCTTTCACCAAAAATACAGAGCTTGCGAATTCGTTAGATTAAATAAACTACTCAGTTGTAACAAGGAATAACTTACAGTTCAATTTGAATGTTTAATAAAGGTTCGCGACAATGTTGGAGATTCTCGCTTAAAAGACAAACAGTAAAAAAACTGCTCTGTTATTAACGATTTTCATGCAAAATCTCACAACAACCACAATTATTTACATAAGTGATTTACACAGGCACTTGTTTCTAAACGATTATGGCTCGGAATCGTGGAATTAATGTGATAAATCAATGTCAGGACATGTTTACGAGCTAACAGAGTTAATTCCTCTGTGACATGACGTTTATATTCGTGAATAATTGTAGATTGCGCCAGAGTGTCTGGGAGGCGCCGTAACTAATACTACGGTGATTATTAATAACTAATTGTTTTATTAGATTGTTGCAAAGACAGTTTCTAGAATATTACAATATGTGCGATCATCATCTAGTAGATGCTGTGCCAATTGGCAGAACGAAATATGCGCCTATATACGTCCCACCGCTGGGCACAGGCCTGACCTCAACTAAGAGGTGGCGTGCGTCATACGACAACACGCGGGCTCAGTGCGGATTGTAGGAGGGGTGTAAGGTTAGTCAGCAATCTTAATGTTATCAAGCCGTCTCAACTTTATTCAAATAAACCTGTTACCCTGTTACAAAGTTGGTATCCAAGCCTAACCTAGGTATCACTTGTGTATCTAGTATCTGCTGCGAAATTGATTTACGAAATTGTCGAAGAGTACCCCTATTATGTACAAGTGATCCAAGTAATAATCCCCCCGCCCCCCACACCCGGACTCAAATAAGAACCTACAAGGTCACATCAGAAATGAGGAAATTCGTAGAAGCACTGAGGTCTTCATGATGTTTTCTAATATTTACTCGAACACTATACATCGAAATGAAACAACTTTACGGATTCTATTCGCGGTCTTGTATTTTCTTTCATTTTCTAACCCGACGTTCCGACTACTTCACAGCAGCCGTAATCGCGGGGGATGACAAAGATGTTATTATGTTACAGAACAGTTTATTTTTTTGGCAACCGTCACTTAACTACTACAATTACTAGAAATTTTCCTATCCACGCAGTACGAACTGACTGTATCTTGAGATCTCGCAGTATTGGACTGCCTGGAAGCGACGCCGCCTTCGTGAGGGAAGGCCAGTAGGGACAGCCGAGGCGGTCGAGCTGTCCCTACCAGGCAGTGGTGAAAGCCTGTGCAATGCCGGCGACAGCTGGCCACCGTACGCTGACCCCGCAACCACGAGCCACCTGACGGGTGACTCCGCTGCCGCAACCGGCGGTACGGCTCCGGCGGGCCGCGACGCACAAGGGGGATCAGCCACGGATCACTGGCCCCCACCAACCGATTTTGCGGGCCGCAGCGGGTGGGTGGCAAGTCCACCACACTGCCACGCCTGAGTTGTCAAAGCTTCCCGGTATTTCATCCTACCACCGGTAGCACCCCCTCGCCATGGCAAGGCTAGAACTCATAAGGGGGAGATTCCAACCAACCACCAACCAAATTGAAACACGATTCAAATTGGGATGTTTTTTAATTTCATTAGCCTTTTGAGCATCCTTGGCACGTACCGATTTTCCCTAGCAACAAGTGACGATTGCTGAAAAATGATAATGTTTTTTGTCATTCAACATCTTTGTCATCCTGGGATCACGGCTACTGTAAATAGGTACTCGAAACACCGGGTTAGAAAAGGAAAGGATCCGTAAAGTTGTTTTATTTCAAGTAGGTACTAAGGTCTCCCACGTAGAGCGCGAAAATCCATTTGAATCACACGTAGTGACCCAATATGTCCTAGAAAATTGCTACTTTGCTAAATAAAAATGTTATTTAGGAAAAGACGTGTCTTCATTTTGATATGTTTGCTGCCAAAATATTTTTCCATGTTCACTAATGAATGGCTGTCCATTTAATTACTTCCTTTCGAAAAGATGCTTTGTAATAACGTAACACAAAACATTTATTTGTCTAATAGCTACGTGTAAGTATCCAGTTTGCCATTTGTCGTAATGTAATGTGTGAGGGCGGTAATGTAATTTAGGGTTGTATAACGAACCATGCGTGGGTATATTCCGGCTGTGCTAATTCGACAGAAGACGAATTAAGATTAGCAAAGAGTCGGTAAATGTTCTTTGTTAATTTATAAAATTTAAAGTAGCTCGGCTAAATTAGATTCTATGGGTAAATGTAGAAGAGATTTGATTGCGTCAAATTTATAATGATATGTTAGTCATGTTCAGAAAAACGCCGAGTTCATATACCTCTTTTTTTCCACATGCTCCGTTCAGAACTAGCGTAGCAACAGGAAGAGAGTCACTCAGCCTTCTATGAATTCAAACTGTGTTGTTCAGTCAAGGTTTTACTAGAAATGATTATCTTCAATTCAACTAATAGATAAAAAATGGATAGGTAAAGACAATATTTCACATTTGATCAAATTACAACCAACGTTATGTCGACCTCGACAGAGAAGCGGGGTTCCATCGAAAGTATTTACAACGCTACGTCACTGACGAACAGAATACCAACAAAACCGAGAAATATTAATCTTAAGTGGAATAGAACTCAACGACAGAGAGTGTGCTTTTTGGAATTTGGGGTTCACCACATACCTTAAGAATTTTTAGGCGATAGACCAGATCCAAACGAAACCAATTATTTTCAATCTAAATACCTAACATTGACATAGTTTTGTTTTACGAGTCATATTTGAAACCAGTACAAATACATATAAAAAACTTCAAGCAACTATTAATGGATGGTAGGCATGGGTCTAATGTAGTTAAAAATACACATCCCAAACGCTAACATATAAAGGCACAATACGCAAACTTGTGTAGGGTAAAACAGTTAGAGGATAATCCCGTTTTCTAGGCGCTTCGCCTAATTCGTTTGCAGAAGTTTACCGGGAACGCTCGGCTTTACAGGGATCAGGTGGTCCCACCGTGATCCGGCGAAGACGGCCTGTGTCACGATTATTCGAATCATTACATGCTCACTTAAAAGTTCTTACGTAAAACGTCTAAGAATAGTTCAATGCTTGAGCGGATTCTTGATTAGGTAAGTCTATTTTAGGAATGTGAAATTCATTTGACGACATCGACAGTACCTGACGTCGACAGCCATAAAGCTACCGGTTATTGGCCAGCCCCAAATTACTTAAGCAAAACTATGGGATACGGATTTTTTTGGAATTACACACACAATATTTATAGGAAACACCCAGAGTATTGCACCTGTTATCTCTGGTGTTACCAACTTCTTACCCTAATACCAAATTGGTAAAGATGCAAAGTGAAAGTTGAATGCTGTTTCGATGTTCGTAGAAAAAGCCACCGCCAAAGCAGTTTTCGACTTTATCGACCAGATTTGACAGCAGCGTCTCGTTCGGCCACCCTTGAGTCCGTCCCTTGACTTCGAGAGTCGTGCCCTATGGTTGCGGGTCAAGGAAGGTAAACTTTGTGGAAGACCGCCCACGTGTACCCAGTGACTAAAAAGGGTGATCACTCGGACCCGGTGTAAGTCGGTAACTACTTTTGTACGTAATGGAGTGTGTCGATAATGGCGGACTCTTGGTGTGCTAGGGTATAACAACATTTAAGCGACAACCAATACGGTTTTATTAACGGTCGGTCGGCTGCTGATCTTCTCGTGTTCTGTGTCTCTGGTGTGTCTCCCGTGTTATGTCCAATGAACTCCAAGCAACTTTCTCCAGCACTACATCTCAAATGCATTGAAAAGCTAGCGGTCCATCTTTCTAAGGTCCAAGTCTCCGACTCATATAAAAGGTGGAAAAACCCATAGCGTTTTTATTATCAGAACCGGCTTAATGTCAAAGGAGAAAAAAGGCAAACGCACAGTAAAACTTAACTTCTACAAGATTAATGTTACGCGAAAATTATAATTCTCTCCCATTCGAACTATGTACTCAAGTGAAACACGTTAAATTAACGAGACGACGCGTTGAACAGGCAAGTTTATAATGTTTACAGCAAAAGTATTTAATGGAATGTAAAAAGTATTTCAAAACTGTTTTGATTACCATGTCTTTTATGACGATGAAGTTGGTTTTACGAGATTTTCAACGATTGTTAGTGACTTATTCAGGTGTTCTGAATAGATCAGTAGCTGCAAGGCTTATAGACTTTTAAATCTTTTGAAATATGGTCAAAATATAAATATAGAGTATTTTAATGATTTCTACCAAGCGAATTATTTTAACGCCATTAACATTATACTCGTATGTAAGTAAGTTATAACTTCATGACCCAAGCATCTACGCGAAGAAGTCATTACAAGGGGAACCCGTCACTTGTCCGAAATTTACTACTCCGAATTTCATTTGACTGAAAACTATTGACCAACATTTCATTTGCCAGATGTATTGTTTGACATATTTTTAACTCGTCGAAGTATCTTTTGACATAAGTGTCGTTATACCGAACAACGTTGAACCGAATTTCAGAATAAACTTTTTACTATTGCCCGAAGTCTTTTTCCAACTTTTTTCATTTACCAGATGACTTATTTGGCATATGATCACTTTGCCTAAATCACATTTTACCGAATATTGCTAGGCCACAACTACTGTATGATAACGTTCAACGTCTCGTTAATGTTGCTTTTCAGTAATTTCAACATCAGGGCGAATCCGACTCAGTCAACCCCGACACCACGTGGTACTTGTTTTGCCCTACCCCAAGAGTGTTATTTAAAAGCGCGTAGGCATGAAGCGGCGAGGCGGCCCGCGGGCTGAGGAGCAGGGGGCTATGAGCGAGGTGCCGCGGCTGAGGCTGGCCGGCGAAGCCGGCCAACAAGCCGAAGCTGTGGTGCTGAGCGAAAGCCATTTGCGACGATTAGCACGCGAGGAACCGCCGGAGCCCCGTAATGCCAGAGCCGTGACAGAATTCTTGTGTTTTCCTTAAACTTGCATGTTGAAAACTTGCATGCCGTTTGCCTTTTTTATTTTAAATTAAATAAATCCTTGACTGCTTTTATGCTGCTTGCATTAAACCCGTAACTTTTTTATGATCGTTTGGTAAACTAAAAATATGGCAATCAAAACAGTGGTCTAATGATTGTTCTGGAAAACAATACTTCGGACAATTGTTATTTCGGCCAATCATCACTTCGGTAAAACGTTTTGTGGCCCAATGAAACGTCTGGCAAACGAAAAAAAACCAGTTGATAATTGGTCAACTGATACAGTGGCAGACGTCATTTCGTAAAAATGAAAAAATGCCGAACGAAAAAAAACGAAACGTTTTCGGGAAAATGAAATTCGGGAAGAGAAAATTCGGTCTTATGATAGGTAACCCATTACAAGTCATTAAATAAAATGCTACGAAGATAAGTCATCTACCCTTTTCTTCTATACTGTTTTTTGCTGATAATTTGGACACTGTTCAAAGCCACAATTTCTTAGTTTCAACCTCTATCATTTACCTATTCACATGCTCATCAGTGATAAGTTTCACTTTTTCTAAGACCGTATTGAACTTGCCAAGGGTGCAATAAAGAGAAGCATGCTAAAAAAAATATATAATGACATCTAAATAAAATCAATCTATTTTCAGAGGAACAATTCATATTCTTCATTCTCTGCTAGAAAACCACGTTTCTCTTAAAAAACTATTTCACTTCCTCAAGCTGGCATGCGAAACTTCGGTGGCGCGGCATACAAACATTTCCTCAATCTCAGTTTGCAACAAAATCAGTTTATTCCCTAGCTGACAAATTGCACTTGAGCAACTACCTACCCACTTCCTTTAGGAATACCCTGGCAAAGTTTGGCGGCACACTATCAAATTATTATTGATATCGTTTTTTAATTGTATCTAACGTATTTAACCATTTTTGAAATGGCCATGTAACTTGATTTCCGTTTGTCCAATCGTTTTTCGTACGATAATTCACTTACGAATTCGGAATCCGCTTACCGCGGAATACGAACTCAGTTCGTATGCATTCAGCATGGCAAATAAATACATTTTATGGTGTAGATGTATTTTTTGAAGAATTGCAGATCTAAGGATTTGTGAGTATGGACAAGATTCAAATATTGAGAATAGAATTGTAGTCAAAACTTCAACGAACATTACCATACCAATTAAAATTACTTTTTATATTCCGCAATACTACGAGTATTGCGTAATATAAATGGAACATGGAACATAAAATATAATGACTTCAAGACAAATTTTAGGTGACACACGGACTAGCAAAAAAATGCAAGACAATGTTCCATGCCTCGATCTACCGTAGATATTTTTTTTAACATTATTTAACGATACTATGGCAGTGGTTTACAATAGTGTCTTATTTGACAAGTATTCTTTAAAGCAATTATTTTAACAGAAAAAATTGTCAGCTGTGAGAAAAAAGGTGGTTGGTGGTGGTGGAAAAGTGTGGATTTGCACCGTGTACGGTGCGTTGTGTATTAATACGTTGAGTTGAGTTGAGTATTTGTTTGGAAATAATTGGTAGTTAAATCCGTATTTGAACATGAAATCCCAAATATGTAGCTTGTCCAATACTCGGTGTTTCTCGTTCACAGGTTCACAGGTATGTTTCAATCACCGGCACGCGCCGGATATAATTATTTCCTGCTTTCTGAATCCCGTTTGCCCGTTGGACCCTCTGCAATAACATTAGCTCACCCGAGCATACCAGAAACAAAGATATTTTGGGTTGATATTGACCGTTGACTCGATTCAAACATTCCATTAGGTACTTAATTGGACGTATACGAATCATCTTAATCATACATTTTGAACCAAATATAAATATCATTTTCAAAAATTAACAATGAGGCGTGCGTATTTAAATAATGTATAATGTAAATACTAATTTGGTCATAGTATAATTTATCAAATCATTTACCACCTCATCTACTTCTCTTCTTACTCTGCTTGAAAGCTGTTTGGACGAGGTTGCCTTTAGAAATAAGGCCGCTTAAATTTTACGTCCTACACCCCTGTTTACATTTTAGTCTTTTAATTCACAATTATTGCATTTATAGCAAAAAGTACCATTAACAAGTCAAACTTGACTTCTCCTGGACTTGTTGCGCTGCTATTCGCCGAAGCTCATTCAATATTTAGCGGACTGGGTGAAATCACTCCACACTTCAGTGAGTTTAACAGCTATGAGGCCTACTCATGTGATTTGTGTTTAAAGCGCAAAATCGCTGTACGGGTCGAAAAGCACTCCATTAGTTTGATTTCCAACATGGGTACAACTCTAAATTCATATATTTTGGTAGCATATACATTTATTCATATTGTAGAGTAGGCTAACTATATTTCAAAGCATTAGCCTTATCATCATTAGCCTTGAAACGTTCACAGCTGAGCACAGCTCCCACATAAATTAGATACCAAAGTATGTTATGCCACATAAAATACTTAAAATTGCGTTCTACAACGTGACTTCTTAGGATTTCCTCATTTTCTTAGTAACAAACTCATTTATCATTGCTTAGCATACGAACAAGTAGTTTTTTATGCACGCGTTGTGAAGGGATTTTGGTAAACCACAAGCCATTTGCATTAAAAAAAAAGTTCCAAACTCCAACAACAATATCATCGAAAAACATAGTTACAATACATAATTTGAATTTTGATCAGTTTGAATTTGGAACAGTTTGAATTTGTTGTGGTTGTTGTGTTGAGCCGAGGTGAGCTCACCTACGAGTGTAACTACTAGAAGCTATTTGAATCGTAGGTACAGGCCGGACATCATTATTTCCTGCCCGCTCGACCAGACCAGGCTACTCGCTGGTCTCTGCGCTTACAATTTCTCCTGAACTCGTGAGCTCTTGAATACTACGATAAAGTTCGCCAACTTTTTGAAATAACTTCTAGCACTGTGGATGTAGAGCGGCGATTATTGGATGGCAATTTCTGGAACTATATTCTGAACTTTGAGATTTTCAATTTGACAAAAGATAAGTGATATTCTTGGAATTTTTCATTTTACAAGTTGAAGATAGTAATTAAATACTTCTAGATTCTTATGTAATAAGACTTACTTACCGAGTTATTAGTTGGAAATTCTCGTATTTCAAATGTAATTGTGAGATTATAGTGCATTTTTGCTCCATTTTTTTTTGGTGTCGGTTTCTCAGAAGTTTCCTACGCAGGTGCTTAAATTTAAAAAAAAAGATTCTACTGAACTTTTTACGAATAAATACTTATTCAAAAGAAGATAGAAAAGGTTCTTAGGAACGGGGAACGGGAATGTACTTATGAGTGATGCTTTCGGTATTCCATGTGTCTGTAGGTCGCCGTAACCTCTGAAGGCCAGACGGCCATTGTGCTTTCTTGCTCCTGATAAAAAAGAGAGTTTTGCCGTTATCTTTAAATTAGGCATAATAGTGTTCTAAAAACTCCCTTGCTTATTCCAATCAAGCAAAGTTCTTCGTCCTGATTTATCTTTAATCCAGCTACAAAGTTAAATGGAAATGCCTTCACCGGGTACTAGTACTACGTCACTGGCCCGTGTGCACCGGCCTTTTCCAATTACAGAGCGGCAGTCAT
Organism: Udea ferrugalis; assembly: GCA_950022985.1. NCBI lineage: Eukaryota > Metazoa > Arthropoda > Insecta > Lepidoptera > Crambidae > Udea > Udea ferrugalis. The sequence goes on from OX465521.1 coordinate 7,749,779, forward strand.
TATTTCCGCTGCCACGCGATGCCTCCTACCGGCACTCAGCGCTGCTTCGCTGACCTCCCGAAATTCACCTTCCTCACTCACCAGCTTACTTAGACACCCCGCGCCCCTCAGAACTACACACTAACCAGACCGAAACAGGACGCACCTTCCTCCCGCAAGAGACCACACCACACTGGTTACCTTATATCTTACTATTGAATTTTGTGAGTAATTCGTTGGATTCGCTGGAAATAGCCTTTATCAATTTTACCGTCACTTTTGCAACCAGAATTATAGATCTATTTATTCGCATGTCTGGTTTTCTAGTAACTCATACTTTCATTTTATGTACTTTTAAGAGTAGCTGTCCGACAGCCTTCATTCTATTAAATGTTATTGGATTCTATCAAACAATATTTGACAACCAACAAATATGTCGATCCTAAGCCGTTTCACAAATACCTACAAAACCCACATTTTTAAAAAGTATGTTTCATTAGTTTTCTGATGGTTTGATATTTCTTCGTCTGTTCAAGGCGGGGAATACCAAAAAATCAAACACCGTGAAAATCGCTTTGGCAGTTCTCAAGTTGAAGTGCTGGAACAAAACCGACTTGATTGTTTAAATGTACAACAATGTACACAAAAGTTTATGTGTACGTTAACAAAATGCCTTACACCATTGCAAAGATCCCAAGACATGTCTAAAAGTAAAAAAATAGCACGTGTAGTGGGCGTATGTTCTGAAATTTCATAAATCGTCATAAAAGATTTTCTTTTTAAGTGCCGCTAAAGTAACAGCACGCAACAAAATTCAAAAGCAAATAATTAAACAAACATATTTCACGTCATAATTATCGCGTGTGAATTATCAAGTAGCTCCAAACGTTTAAAAACTCAGTTGATATATTTTAAATCCGCGCGTTGCGTCGTTACGGCCATTACTGAATGACTGGTAGGCGCTTACTGTTACTCATTAAAATTTATTAGCGACTCTGATATTGCGTCCATAACTCTGTTTGTCGAATGTCATTAAGTTGTGCACAATAGCTTGGATAAATTCACGTGTGCATATACAGATTTTCTCATTAGACTTCTGCGATGAAAAATTCATAATGACGCGGCGAACAAAGAACCCACAATACGCGCCCACACACGCTATTGTTTCAGCTTTATTGAATTCGATCCTCATTAAAACTTTATTTTTTCGTACACTTGGGAGCGATTTGACGCCATTTGAATCCTCTTTTCGAAACAGGCGGGATTATAAGAGAAATGCGGATAAACGTTTTCATAATAGCAATTGCGGCCGGGTTGCATTTAACGATAACGACTCATGGACATTTGAGTGCTCCGCAATCGGCTCTTTATGAGCCGGTTTTTGAAATTATTTTGCTGTTCGAACTCGGATTGGAAAATACCTAGGTAATCATACCTATGTGCTTACTAAGTAGTTTGGTATACAAGATGAACGTACTTATACAGGTACTAGCTTTTTCCCCCGCGGTGAATTCGGTTGTTATCGCCGGCCCCTTCGTAGCGAAGTTCTGGAAAGTTTGTTACGAGTGAATTTTATTTTTTGCATCGTCTCTGGTTTTAAATAATTTGATTTAATGTTATTTTATAAACTGCTCGTACGTTTTTAGTTTTCCATCCTTTGCTAATACAGGGTGACTTTGCAAGTAGGTAATTGCCAAATTTTCAAAATGAGCTCTACAGAATATAAAACTACGTATTCATATTATTTTTTGCTAAACATAAAGTTTTTTAAAAAAAATATGTTAAATCCTGAAAAGTAATATATAAAAACAAAATATATTTCACAATTTTTGCAGTTCACCTTGTCCTATAATATCGTGACGTGCGCTGGCGTATTTTTCCAAGAACGAAGTAAATTCTCAAAATTTGATTTTCATCTCTCATTTTAACGCCGTTAAGCCATATTTTGCAATAAAATCTATTCTATGTTCTTATCCAAGATCTACTCTACCTGTGTATCAAATATCAGTAAAATTAGTTCAGTAGTTTAGGCGTGAAAACGTTACAGACACACACAGACAGAGCAATTTTGCTGTTGGTCATGCCCGGGGCTCGTATCCGCAACCTTTGGCGCTCTAGGCAGTACCTTTAAATCCCTACTACAGGCTAAGCGAAACAATGTGCCTACACGCACGCCAGGCAGAAACCTTCAACCCTACGATGTTCAAGCATTGCTCCTACGTACCAGTCATCGACTCGATTTGGTGGTGCCCATTCATAAACTGCAACAACTTCACTTTTTTGAAACTGACATTATTTTGTATTGTGAGCATTGAGACTGGACAAGGACGCTTTCTGTCAAATCACGAGTTTCATTTAGTCATTGCGATTATTGTATTAAATATGATATTTATTCAACCTTCATTAACAACTAGCAGTGTGCAGCAACGCTCCAAATTCACTTAATCGTATGGGGAAAGTGGATTTTTCGTATTAAACCAGAAAAAACGGTAATAGACTGCAACTGCATTCCATGGGTGGTAATAGAAAAACTTTCACCCCTTCACCCCTTTCATCCTCTAATAGTACTAGTTTAGTTGTGCGGAAGTTCCATAAGGCCACTACCATAGTTGCAGTTAAGATAGCTATTAATCTTCAACATAGCTTGTACAGCCAAGTCTCAACAAAAAGCATCGTCAAAGGTTCAAAAACTAATTGACAAAAGCGTGCACTTGCTAATCACGACGCAGGACGTGTGTCGTTAATTGAATTTAATTTTCGCCAACGTTCGCCGGCGTTCAGGGCGAGCGAACAGACAGTGTTTGTAGATGTCACGGCGATCGCGCCGCGCTCGACTCCCCGACGTTCATACCACAGTATAAACATACAGTAGGTTATCTAAGGCCGCCCGCCGAGTTTTAAGCCTAGCGTGCACACAGACACGCGGCACAGCCCGTCCGTACTGCCGCCTCCCTATGCCCCCCTATTTTATGCTAGCGCGTGCGTGAAATCGCGTGTGCGTGATATCGCGACACGGCGCGCGAACAAACCGAGAGTGACACGTTCGTATGTAGATGTTCTACTGTATGGTTTATACTGTGGCTCGACTCACCGACGTTCATACTTAATGTAAATGGCGTGCTCGGAATGGAATCGGTTTGCTCTCGCAGGTTTCGCCGTGTTACGCACGTGTACCGCAGGCAATATAATGTATAATTAATTACGCATTATTACATGTTATTATTAATTTCTACGGCTCTATGAATTGGTTGTACTCAGAATCGACAAATATAGCTGGTTATTATTAATCGTGGTAACAGTATACTAATTGTTATTTACCCAGTAAAATATCCAATTAGGTGTGAACGTATAATAACTGCCACAGACTGATGACGTATATAGTGCATATACCGTACTGTAATGTTACAAATCACATTTGAAAAATATAACAAAAATAACACTAAAAAATTAAAATATTATTCACAAAATTTAAAACATATCTACAAAATTGAATTATTTACTACCTCTTTCTAAATGTTAATAATGTAATAACTTGAACCCAGGAATGAGGAATGCAATTTACAGATTTGAAGTAAAAGTTACCAACAGTTGCCTGAAACTCCTAGCAGGTATGCTGGATGTAGATTGTGCCTTTATGAAATACTGGACAAGGGACAAACTTTAAACTCCGTCAAAGGATTGGTTACCACCTTTCGGGTAAGTATAAGTAATTAAAATTTGGTTTATGTTTTTTCCAATACGACGTTATTATTCAATGCTTTTATTATTATTCATAATTATGTCACACTTAACATGAAATTGAATTTGGACTTCATTAGTTACTATTTGTGATTTAATTTCCACATGACGTTTTTTCAAATAAGGTTCAAAACATGCTGTTGGCGACAGATATTATGGCAACTCGGTTGCTAAGGGTTGTTGTTCGGCTCTTGCTTAGCTACGGACTGTTCATACAAATAATTGTTTAGTTTTTCTTATTATTCCCTGTATATTTATTATAATTACTTCTGGCTTCATCCCGGGTTTAATTTACATCCTCAACACATGCCTAGGTTTTCTAAATATGTTTTCATTGATTCTAATGTACGAGCCAAATAAATTCGATGTTGATGCAACTACTAACTAACTATACCGTGGCCCATATTTTCTGCCTCACTCTCTGTGATCAAGAATTCTCCTTTTCATTACTCATACTCTGAAAGTAGGTCATTACTGACCTGAGAAGCGGGCTGAAAGTAACTCTTTTCATCCCTAGGGAGAATCACTTTCAACTGACAGGTGTCAAATTATTTAAAAAAAAACTAGTTCTTTTTCACATATCCATTGAACCATGTTCCAACTTTCTATACAGCCACGATGTAAAATTTGAAATAACTTAAAGTTAAGTATTGAAAAAAGAATATAATATGTTTTAAATAACTTTATTATAATTTAGTTTCAACAATTTCTTTAAAATAACTTAGCTTTGAGTAAAATATTTACCATTTTTCTAATGATGAAAATAAAAAATAATGGCTGAATAGCGGGCCGGCCACAGAAAAAAAACAAACAAAATTGGCGGGAAAGCGGCAATTCGATCTTCATTTATTTTCCTCATTTTTTCTTAAGCTAATTCATGTTTTTATTTTTACTTTCCTCGTATTTGTAATGAAAAGCACAGTGTTTCCCTCGGGTGAAAGACTTATTTAGTCCCTCGAACTATTGGCGCCCTCACTTCGTTCGGGGCGCCAAACCCCGTCTCGGGACTAAATAAGTAACTTTCACCCCTCGGATAACAATGTACTATTATTACATGCTACATTAAGCTGTGATGTAACTGAGCTATACCCTCAAACGTGAAGTTACTATTTAGTTAGAGCAACTATCTATGCAGTTGAAAAATTTGAAATCTTTATAAATTGAATTGTGTTTGGAATAAGCCAGATAATACCCAGATCGTTAGGTTAGATGATTTTAAGAAAAAGTCTGAAACGAGTTCTGCAATAACAGCCTTATTATTGCTTATTCCACGGCAAGCTGCTATTTGAGCTCCGCGATCGAAATCTGCAGACATTTTATGAAGATTAAAGTTTTTTCAGAATGTGAAGGTCAACAAAGTATGCACGAGCGTAGTTTACTAATACTTGTAAACATCTAAGATTAAACATCTTCAAAGTTAATGACATTGATCTATCGATTTTGTGAAAAGCCTGAAAAGTAACAATATTTAAAACAAAAATGGTATCTAATTTCTAAAATCGTTCTTCTGCAGTAATTATGCTGGGTATGATTTTCATTTAATTAAATTCAATAATTTTCAACATTTATTTATTTTCTAAACTTGTTCAGGTGTCAATATATCATCTTTGTATGTTATACAAATGAAGATAACCTCATTGTTTTAATTTTTGGGAGGCAGATTTAGGACCGCTTCATTGTTACTAAGCATCAAATCGGCTGCAAGAGCCATGAAAATCAAAAGACCTACCCTTTCATGGGGTAAGGTTGACTTTGAAATTTGAGAAGGCATCTATGTCGCCAAATTTTATCTAAGAGATTTAAGAATTCTCTATCTTATCAAACTTAGAGAAGGTAAAAGAGAGCAACTTACAACTTGACAACTGAGAATTGCAACTACGGTGTGAGCGGTGGGTAAAAAAGCCTTTCATTAAAATGTTGCCATCATGAGTATTCATAAGAAAGTTGATATTACTCGTACACCTTGGATTTTTGTCGTTTTTTGTCGCAGCTTCCCTTGCAATCGCTCTAACAAATAAACATGTCGCGTTCCCAGCTCGTTAGGCGGCTGAGCTGTGAAGGGTCCTGTCGTAATTAGGTCGCTCCTCACAATCGCGCAGCCACGACTTGCGACGCGTCGTCAAATACCTGATGACGTCACCGTGTAATTAGTGCTCTTTTCATTTTCAAATGATCTTTGGAGTGCATGCTTCACTGTGAACACATACATAGATTTTTATATGCACTATAAACTGTAAAAGCAAGCATTTTTTTGCACTAATTAGGCTCGTTTGTGCTTCTTATCAAGGAAATGATGCACCATTAGTCAAATCACTTTAAAAGTGATATGAACTACTTTGGCTATACATTTCTTCGGGAAACAAATTTCGAAAACGTTTTCCTTCGTGTAATTTTAAATATTCATCGTGCTACGGTTCTCAAAAGCCATAGTATGAATACTTGTAGTGTCTTTTAGGTAGATTGAAATCTCAATATTTTTTTGGTCCGATAAAAACATCTTGTAATCATATTCAATCGAATATTACTAGATTAAACAATTTCAATAAAGTCTAATATTTGACCTGCGCCAAAGTTTTAATGATGTTAGGAATATAATTAAAACAGAGTAAGCTTGTTGTGTTTATAAATAGATGCAATTTCTTTAAAAAATGAGTTACTTACTTTGATTTTAGTAGATTTCCAGAGCTCCCATGCACCAATCCACAGAACATGAGAAGAAATTTTCTATGTTCTGTGCACCCATCGACATTTTTTGTAATATTAGATCGTCTTTCATCGTGTGAAGAAAATTGCGTTTGCGTTAAATAAATCCATTTCAGATCTTTTTCGCCCCAAACGCCATGAGTACTTTTCACTATGTGTTCTGCTTCTTCCGTTTATCTAAAAATGCAAAGAGGAAGCTGTAATTTTTGAAAAAGTGACACAAAAGCAAGGGAAATGGGGGTCAAAGTTAGTAGAGAAAAACATATTTGACACGCTTATCACCCCGCCACATACTTGATGTTTTGCATAAAGGTTCCTGAAGTGACGCAGGCATTCACTAACAAGTTTAGTGGTGTTTTGAAACTCCCAACGGAAAGAACGGGAGGGCAAATCTCCCTGGCTTTTATGCTAAAAATATAAGGGTGGATGTTTGTAACTTTGCCATACCATAACGACTGGATGGCTTTGAATGTCCTGTTGTTATCCATATGTGTTTTACAGGGAAGAATCGTCGGATAAAGGGTTAAATGACTGCGACTTATAACAGGCTGTCAATCAGGCTTGCCAGTCATTTGTGTGGATTAGACAGCGCTTGTGATCGATGTGTCGGCTTTTGCCATTGTTTCGTTTTCCCAGGCACAAAATAGTCTGTATTGAACAATGTAGGTACTTCCTATGTGTTAGTAATAGACATACGGTAATAATACATGGGAATTAGATGATATGGTTTATATTTTGACCATAATACAGATTATTACTACGCTGCGTCAGAAACCAGGAAATAAATGTGTAGGTACTGAACATAAGGATGATCCTGCTGATAACGCTGAAGCTCGCAGTTTCAATCACCGCTTAGCACAAACGTTCAGGAGTTTGAAGAATAGGTATTTGTGTTTGGTTTGTGTAGAAATATTGAAATATGGTTTTCGGTTTCTGATATCCATAGTACGAGCTCTGGTTAGTGCCTCATGACCTCTAGGTTTCCTTCGTCGGTGTGTATAACTGTATAACTGAGGTGCAGTAGGTCCAGAAATATTAAACCTTAGTAGCTTTTACTTGGAAAGGTATAAAGCAATTCATAGACGATACACGCAGTTTGAGAAGAAATGCGAACGCCTAACGCCAGCCAACTGAGCATTGCGGAAATGCGTTAATAGTGCGACGCAAGAGCAGCGCGGGTGCGCCGGCGGCCTACTTTTATCGCAGTCACTTCCACTGTTAACGAAGTCAGACGCGTAAAGGAGCGTTGAAATTAATGACGAGGCTTTCGGTAGACATGCGCTAAACACAGGGCCCGCTTTGTTCTTTGCGCTGCGCTCGTTAAATATTTTAGCTCCCAGGTAGGAGTCGCGCACCTTTTGATACTGAATAGTCCTGAAATAATATTGTATGATATGGTTCAGTGGTTGTCATAAAATTATCTTGACAATCGGAGATGGAAAAACATGAAAGCCAGCATCGACGTAGCTGTTAGTTTCTCTGTTCTTATTCTAACGAATTAGCAAACTGAAGTGGCAGTTGGCTAGACACACATACCGTAAAATCAAATAAGCGTAACCTGTGTCACAGTGTATTTTTTAGAAATACACCGCAACATTATAAAAGCTAAAAATATAATAAATGTAACTTAAACTAATAAACTTAATACCTACCTAATTAAATCTAATCAATAAATACTACCTAATAAATAAAACTAATAATTAATTACCTACCTAAATACTTAAATTAACTTAATAATAAATATTGTGATCCTACGATCCCTCCGAAAACGCATAGCACTACGCTATGTGCCTCGCGCGCCGATCGCGGAACCAGCTGCGAGAGAGGGACGCGGTGAGTGAGATGGACGAGCGCGGGCCGGCGCCCGCGCATAAAAATAATACTAACGCCGACTCGTCCTCTCAACTGAGGTTGAGAGCCCTAAGCGCTCACCCAACAGTCCGGTAAAGCTGTCAAGGCCATCTGAGGCCACACAGCAGTAGTCATTTAGAAAAAAGAAAAAGTCGTCCTCTCACTACCGACCAGCCTCCGAGGAGGACACACACCTAGCTCTTGTCGCCGCGGCGCACGGAATCTTCCGTCGCGTCCGCGGCTCTAAAGTATCTTTATATCTAAATTCTTTAGAAAATGTAAACTAAACTTACGTGCGTGCAAATCCCCGAAAGGGTAAGTGATGACAGTATATTCTAAACTCGTGCTTAACCTACCTATCTACCTTGCCTACTTAATTACTTAAATATTAAATCTACCTACCTAGTGCTAAAGTTCTTGTTTTAAATTCCTTTTCTTTTTGCTAATAATTATATAACGTAAAATCACTTTTGCCTAAACTGTGAACTCGTCTGCTTGCTATCACCGCCACCTCACATCTACTTCTGTCCTGGGGCTTGGCTTGGTGATCGCGATCAGACGCTGATCTTTTGTGCGTGGCTAACGCTGGGTTCTTCTACAGGGTCCTCCGCCAGGGTTCGAACCAACTACCATCTTACTACCATCTTGGCTGCTGAGCCACTGCCACGCACCACATCGTTCTGCTGCGTCCCAAGTCGGCCACCCATCATCTCGGCCACCATCTGCAGGGAAGTCCCAGACCAGCGAAAGTGAACCCAATCAGACGGGCCCTACGCCCACGACCCTAGTGCTCTGTTTTCTTCGAATAAATACCTATTTCTAATTTGTTAACGTCGTTTTTGAATTTTTCTAACTACCCAAAAAAACAACCGTTACAATGGCGCCTACAACGTGGTAATTTTTGGTCTGATTGTTCGCTTTCGCTGTAAGTATGATGTGTTGTGTGTGTGTTTTTTTTCTTAGTATACCTTCTCCTTGCTAAAATAGTGTTAACGTAAATTTTTGCTAACCTAAATTATATAAATTCCTTTTGTTAAAGTAACTTCAATTTTGTAACAGACGGAGTAATTCTTAAAATCATTGCTACCTACCTACTTGCTGTTCATCACTTCCCTTTCGCACGCTGTACTATCTGCCTAAAATCATTATCATAATTTTCGCTTGCTATTCTAAATTGCATAAAATGTACACTCGCCTAGAAAAACTGTTAACTAAAACTATTTTTTTTTAAATTGCTATTTTTTTTTAAAATGCGTTTACCGCATGGTACTAAAACTAAACAATTAACTAATCTAAATTGAAAACTAATTTTGCTAAAACTAAAAGACTAAAAACTAAAAAAAAAAAAAAATACAAAACACGTGCAAATTTTATTTTGAAAAATAGTACCGTGAAACTAAATCTATAAATAACTTGACAATCCTAGAACTAATTTGAGCTAACTACTTCTTAAATGATTAAATAATACTCCTTTAATGCTAATCTAAGAATATTTTGTAAAACTACCTACCCAAAAAAAAAATTTTTTTTTCTTATTTTTTTTTTGCTGAATAAGCTTTCTTAGGCTACCGCTAGCTAAAATAAGCATCTGCCATGCTTATTGCTACCATAACTAAGCACCTAAATGCTTGTAGCTACCTACTAGCTGCCTAGATATTTTTTTATAGACCGCGTGGATGCTGCCCACACGTCTATAGCTACCTACCTAGCTTACCTAAAGGCTTATCCTAAATATGACCTATCTAACAAATTCTTTTTCACGTGACCTAAAAATTGCTAAAAATTTTGCACTCTTTCCTAACTAAAAACCTAAATTCTATAGCTGTACCTACTAGTTAAATTCTCCTTTTTTTGTTGTTTTTGCCCTAATTACCTAATTTAGATTCCGAGCGGTGACGACAACTCGTAAAATTAAGCCCTATGTCTGTATTCCCTTGAAGTGTTAGTGTCTAAAACACTACACTTTGGCAACGTCCCCTACCGGTCGTTGTCATATTCTACTCGCGGTTGGTGCTCTAGGCCTGCCTCTTAACAGGTCCACCTTCTCGTTGGGTTCAATCCTGGGTCCTTCACAGAGCGGTGACAGCGACTCTCAAAATAAGCCTTATGCTCGTCCAGCGGTTAGGATAACTGGTAAAATAAGCCTTATATTCTCGGGCGGATTGCAACCCGCAAAATAAGCCTTCTGCTACCACTATTTTCCACCAATAGTGTTTTTTTAGAAGGGTTAAAGTAAAACTAAAATCAGAGATTTGACTAGTCTATAGTTGAGTGCGGATTTTGTTCATAGGAACAAAATCCTTGGTTTCGTGAGGGGGTACTGTCACAGTGTATTTTTTAGAAATACACCGCAACATTATAAAAGCTAAAAATATAATAAATGTAACTTAAACTAATAAACTTAATACCTACCTAATTAAATCTAATCAATAAATACTACCTAATAAATAAAACTAATAATTAATTACCTACCTAAATACTTAAATTAACTTAATAATAAATATTGTGATCCTACGATCCCTCCGAAAACGCATAGCACTACGCTATGTGCCTCGCGCGCCGATCGCGGAACCAGCTGCGAGAGAGGGACGCGGTGAGTGAGATGGACGAGCGCGGGCCGGCGCCCGCGCATAAAAATAATACTAACGCCGACTCGTCCTCTCAACTGAGGTTGAGAGCCCTAAGCGCTCACCCAACAGTCCGGTAAAGCTGTCAAGGCCATCTGAGGCCACACAGCAGTAGTCATTTAGAAAAAAGAAAAAGTCGTCCTCTCACTACCGACCAGCCTCCGAGGAGGACACACACCTAGCTCTTGTCGCCGCGGCGCACGGAATCTTCCGTCGCGTCCGCGGCTCTAAAGTATCTTTATATCTAAATTCTTTAGAAAATGTAAACTAAACTTACGTGCGTGCAAATCCCCGAAAGGGTAAGTGATGACAGTATATTCTAAACTCGTGCTTAACCTACCTATCTACCTTGCCTACTTAATTACTTAAATATTAAATCTACCTACCTAGTGCTAAAGTTCTTGTTTTAAATTCCTTTTCTTTTTGCTAATAATTATATAACGTAAAATCACTTTTGCCTAAACTGTGAACTCGTCTGCTTGCTATCACCGCCACCTCACATCTACTTCTGTCCTGGGGCTTGGCTTGGTGATCGCGATCAGACGCTGATCTTTTGTGCGTGGCTAACGCTGGGTTCTTCTACAGGGTCCTCCGCCAGGGTTCGAACCAACTACCATCTTACTACCATCTTGGCTGCTGAGCCACTGCCACGCACCACATCGTTCTGCTGCGTCCCAAGTCGGCCACCCATCATCTCGGCCACCATCTGCAGGGAAGTCCCAGACCAGCGAAAGTGAACCCAATCAGACGGGCCCTACGCCCACGACCCTAGTGCTCTGTTTTCTTCGAATAAATACCTATTTCTAATTTGTTAACGTCGTTTTTGAATTTTTCTAACTACCCAAAAAAACAACCGTTACACCTGAAAACAAGAATGTGTCGAGACAAAAGTAGTCCTGAATACCTCCTGCCAGGTGAAGTGACCACTCTCAAGAGGTTGCTGACAAAAAATTGTCACCGAAGAAAATGTGCGATGACGCACAATAGTCAAGGTCCATTTGCAGTAGGGATCTGAGACGTAAGCTGCTGATAGGATAACAGTCTGTATTTTCCCGGATTTGTTAGAATGTTATACCTTTTTTAGTTTCACCAATTAAAGAGGTAGAGCAGAGCCTTTACTTTATGTCAAGAGAAGTTGTATTCAATTGGCTTCACTAGCATTTGTACGTCACCAACAGACTAATACCATCATTGCTAAACGTCATTTTAATAAAAGTGGAAGGAGCTCTACATAACACATGGAAAGAGGTAGGTATTACAGTGACAAACTATAATGTTTGATGTAACATTCGATTAACTACTTCAGTTGAAAAATAGCGAAAAATATGTTCCCACAATGATAGCTACAACCGGGTTCACCACCTCTGCCTGGCGCTGTGTGGGCGCGGACAAGCGCTCGCGGAACCACTCAGCGAGTACATGCAAACAGTTCATCCTCAGCTTACCGTATGAATAACACAATAAAGTGAACAAACTATGCACTAACTGTGGCTGCATTTAATAGTGTGTAATCATTATATTCGGTCGGGGAGCTTAGCTTAAGCTGCATTACGTATGGGAGCATTAACTGAACCTTTTGCACGTAATTAGAACTAGCTATTCCAAATCATACGGCTTCAAATTGCATTTTACAGTCGGTTTTGAAATTATGTGTCCATCAGAGTGGTCAAAAAGGTACTGACGGTTTGACAAATGCAAATGTTTACAATGACAAGCTGTGGCCGGCGCGGTGGCGTTCAGTTGTGATAGCCTGATTTGTTACTTTGTACCGACTATTGAGGCACATATTATTCAATATATTTCTAGTGTGTAATAAATAAGGCAATAACATACAAATTGAATTTATCAATAGCCGGTGCAAAGCAACAAATCAGGCCAATAAAACTGAACGGCGCCGTACCCACCGCTGTAGACCGTGTTGGCCAGTACTGCGCTTTATGATTGCTTTCCCGGTGAAGCTGTGAAAGTCACACCTTGAACTAACAGCTAGTCAAATGAAAAAAAACCATAAGGCCCATGGTATGCAACACGCTATTTATACTAAACTTGTATTGACTGGTATTGACTTCTATTGTCATCCCATATATTTTTGGGGTTTTCTTCATATCGCCGGACGGCGTGTTTTGGCTTCAAGCCCCTACGTATCTACAATTGTGGACGTATGTGGTAAAAGTCAAGCCTGAACACGACTCATCTGTAGAAGAACAATCAACCTCATAAAAAGTTAAGACATTATTTTAACCATATTATTTCTCAATCTGGAACCAAATGTAAAAATCTCATAAATCGGTTGAATGTGTGTTATGAAACAATGAATTGAATTAGAATGAAGTACTTTATTAGGTACGATGAAGATGATTACTGATTTTCCAATCACATTAACAGCTTTACTATGCCTTACTAATGAAATTTAAATTGAATTGCAATAAGCTTAGGAATTTTCGTAGCTTGAGCAACATAAAACAGACACATTCAGCGACTGAGATTAAATTCTGTTTTTCTTGTTAAAAATAAATAGGCGTCTATCAAGTATCAGATTTATAAAATTAGGTATTATTTTGAAACTAAGCACTAGCGAGTACGATAATATTCTCACTCTCTCTCTCTCTCTTTGTGTGCTTTGCGTATACCATCTGGCGGTCGGATACTTGGTTAATACGATCCACGGATTTAACTGTATTGTGCAGTACGGTGGCCGGCACATCACGCTACCCATTTCCGTTCAGTCCTCCTTGATCTATTGCAAAGAAATGTCATTTGGCAAGAGCGAGAGACAAAACGGAAATGGGGTAACCTGATGTGCTGTTGACTGTACATACGCCGCCAGTTTTTGAAGGAACGGTCTTCTATAGACGCTTTTCGGGTATTTGATTTATTTATTTATTTATTTATTTGTTATTTGTTTATAGATACTTAACATATCAACTGGCAGACGTCGATGTGGATGCGTCTAGCTGAGGAGAGGGCGTGACCGCGCGCATACGAGTAGGCAAAGGACCTGGATGTTTAGGCTGATGATGATGATGATGAAGCGTAGCGTGTTAACTACACGTGTTTGTTTTAGTCTTTTACTATGGAAGAAGAATGGTTTGGATATTTTCCACCGCACAAAACGATGAAATAATGATTTAACTTTCCTCAAAATGTCTAATAGTATGAAGGATCCTCGATATTCGTTGCAAGTCATTGTGCAGCTTAGAAAAACTTCGTTCGTTTTATTTTTGTTTATGAAGGTTTTTAAGTAACATGAAAGAAATCATAGTTATTGCAAAAAAACAAAAACGGCGGATAATTACTTGAAATTGAGACTCAATGTATTTTCATCTTAGACTACTAGTACAAATACAGCATAGCTGCCTATCATGGCATAAAAATATTTCGCGAGGCAAGCATAATAGAAATTATTTTTCAGTCGCCTCCACACCCTTCTCTATAAAATATTAAATAAATTTTGTTTTTATAATAACTCAAATGTCATTGTACTTTGAGTCAATTATATTGCGTGAAGTAGGTACCATATCTTTGACAAGCAAATCTGTACAGACAGAGCCGGCGATGCATGATATCGGAACGTTTTCTTACCTGCCTGCTCGACTGTTATCCAATTACGCTACATAAGAAATTGCTTGATCCTCCAAAGGCTCCAAATTGGGGTAAATGAGAGCCCCCGGCTTGTGTGATCGCGGACGCGGGTGCGCTCCGCTAGCGTAACGCCCCAGATTATCTTTTTCATCTTCGTGGCATTTCGTTACCCGTAATGAAATCCAGTCAAAGGAAAGAAAGAATTTAATTTAAGACGAATCAGAAAATATTCAGCTGCCGCTCGCTAGTTATAAATCATTTGAATGCTAATAAATTCGACTAGCCCGGTCCCAGGTGGGAACAGAATTTCTTCCTGCTCCATCTTTGTTTTCAGGAAAAATTGAATAATATTCTGGTCTTTATTATTAAATTCTTTCATAAAGCCACAGACGGCTTTGGGGATTTTCTTTAATATCGTAATGGGGTTTCATTTGTCTGGTGGTTCAGTGGCGGGGTTAAGTAGGGAATGGCTAATTTATTTCAAGTTATTTATAACTGTATAATTGACAACGAAATTAGGCACGCATTCAGAGCACGCGTACTTACTTATTTAGAGTTCTCAATTTGGTAATTAGTTTCCGTAATTCTAAAATGAAACTTTTTAACATAATCTCAGCAGTTTTAATTGACTTCAGTGATGTTTTACTAAGTTAGGTAGAAGTGTATTTTGAGCAAAACCGGTGAAATTAGGGCAATCAAAAAAGAAAGGTAGCAACAGTAAAACACGCGCTCTATGATACCTACTGATAAAAACTGCGCCTGAAAAAATATCATGTGTTATTTAAAAATGTGCCGTAAAAGAGGTTGCGAAAATTTTAAATTGGAATCTGTAAAAAATTCGGGCATTTTTTGATAAAATTGAAATAATGAATACTTATTAAGAAATATAATATTTATTCATTTAATTTATTATGAATTTTCAAAAGTGCAAAACGAACAAAAAAACATTATGACTCCTCCTTTGCTGTGGTTTAGATGGCCCCGTTCAAGCGTTGATGTGGTACTCTGCTACGTTTCTTGGTATTCTGAAACCGCTGCCCCATTTCCTGGCACTTACAACCCCCTCGGCGCTGGGCGTGAGCTTAACGAGTGTATACTAAGCCCGAGTGAGCCATTGACTGATTAAGGCGCCATTTAAATTCTGTAAATCCAATTGGAAATGCATAAGCAATTAAGGCCGTGACTGTAAAGAATCGGGGAGGATAGCCGGCTGCAGCCAGGGCTGCGGATTGGCTATTAAATCCGAGTACAGCTTTGGTCAAGGTAACACAAACTTGCACAGGACGAATCTATCCCGAGTTTAAAAATTGATTTTCATTTGTTTCAGGATTTTCGTACTCCTTGCATTATGATTTTGGTGAGAACGTTTTAGGACAGTCTTAATTACCATGATGCTTTCAATTATTAGGGAAACCTTTTACCCCCCAAGTCCGCACACCTAAAATCCGTCGACAATTATTTATACGGTTTAATTTTACAGCACATAATATTTTTGTACGAAAATATAATACACATTTGACAATTTACGGAAAACATCTACAGCCCTATCAAAATGCAAAGGCTTCTTCATTGCTCCTTCAATAGGGTAGATGACTATGAGTGATTTTGCATGTTTTTTTATGTTCCCCAAAAATAATAATTGAATTCAAATGTTATTGTAAAACCACAATCGAAATTCGTTTCAAAATGAGGCTACAATAGGCCTGCAAACTTGGGTGGGCAAGTCCATTTCATATGTGTTAAATTTTTGTAAAACAATATCACTTTTTTGTAACCCAAACTATTATGAAGGAATTATGTTAGGAGACCATTATCATAAACGCAATATTTAATATAGCTGTCGAACAAAGTTATTACGCGCTCCGGACAAAAACAGCGAGAGTGACGTCACTGTCGCTGTCACTTTTGTATGGAGCGTTTTTGGGCAAGTCCAAAAATGTGCATTTCAAATTGTGATATCTCTGGTGGTATTGATCCAGATGAAGTGATTCTTTGAGGATTGTTTACATAAATGTAAGGTCTTTCGATAATAAACAAAAAAAAATTACAGTCATCATGCCTATTCTGCGAATCTGAAGTTATCACTTACGTCAGTTGTTTACCGGTCAATAAAAAAATCTATCAAATACTCAAGACAGATTCGGAAACACTTTCAAAACAGTCTCTAAGCTTTTATTAGGTGGCAGTTTTTTTTTACAAAACTTTTATTTAACCCTTTACGTGTGACCTAATATGCACTCGTTTATTTTATCTTAAAATTGGTGATTGTCGTTTATTTAATATCATGCAAAGCGCACATCCTGCCAGGAGCCCGCCACAGCCCGGACGGGGTGCATCGCGTGCACCGCCCGGCCCGCCAGTCGGCCCCGGCAGCGCGCGGCGGACGCACGGACGCGACGTGTAGTGACAAATACGTAGGAACACGTGAAAGTGCCGTGCATGGGATGTTTTCAGTTTTGTTGTGAACTTTCAATTGCTTTTTGGTAAGTTGAGAATGGCGGTTGTTTGTTTTTGTTACGAGCACAGATCGTGTTTAAAAGTACTTATTAATTGACATCATTTAAAGTTAAAAAAAGTGATAACGTACTAAAATAACATATTTTAAAAAAATATAAAAAATATTGAACTAATTATGAGCATTATCGGTTCGTTTAATTTCATTGTTAATTTATAATTAGATAATAAATATCTATTTATATTGGTGGTAAATATAATCTCATCTATAGAATTTTCTGCGATGCACAAGTATCTTCTTAATCCCAATGGATTTATAATACTATTAATAAGGTTGAAGTTCCTACATCTAGGTCCAAACGATTGTATTAGAATATAATAGTAACTTCCAGGAACTCGAGCGGATTATACGGTACTATGGCGGCTACGAGCGCTACGACGAGCTACGACGTAGACACATTCTCTTAACCTTTTTTGCAAGTTAGAAATAGTACATTGTTACACGAGGGGTGAAAGTAACTTATTTAGTCCCGAGACGGGGTTTGGCGCCCGGAACGAAGTGAGGGCGCCAATAGTTCGAGGGACTAAATAAGTCTTTCACCCGAGGTAAACACTGTGCTTTTCATTACAAATACGAGGAAAGTACAAATAAAAACATGAATTAGCTAAAGAAAAAATTAGGAAAATAAATGAAGATCGAATTGCCGCTTTCCCGCCTATTTAGTTTGTTTTTTTTCCGTGGCCGGCCCGCTATTCAGCCATTATTTTGTATTTTCATCATTGGAAAAATGGTAAATATTTTGCTCAAAGCTAAGTTATTTTAAATAAATTGTTGAAACTATATTATAATAAAGTTATTTAAAACATATATACTCTCTGATCAATACTTAACTTTAAGATATTTCAATTTTACATCGTGGCTGTATGGAAAGTTGCAACATGGTTCAATAGATATGTGAAAAATAACTAGTTTTTAAAAAATAATAATTTGACAGCTGTCAGTTGAAAGTGATTCTCCCTAGGGATGAAAAGTGTTACTTTCAGCCCGCTTCTCAGGTCAGTAATGACCTACTTTCAGAGTATGAGTAATGAAAAATAAGTTCTTTCATAGCTTTAAAGCAAGGGGCTTTGAAATTGCGTTCAAAGCTAGTGCTATGATGTAGAAGCGTAAAACAGTTATGAAAAAAAAATATTGTTATAGTCAGTTCAAATTGAATAGTTGATAGTGTTGTGTAAGTCTTCATTAATTACTGGGACATTTTGTTAAAAAATATTAAAAAAAAGTTTCAAGTTTTTTGGACCCTATTACTGACTTCACTCTATAACCAAAAAAAAATTGACAATTTAGTTATGCTATAGCGACAAGTATAATAAAAGAGAAAAAAAATGCCAGTCATAAGTTTTCTGTCCCACCCCGTGGCTAACTGATGGCTAACAGACCAGATAATGCTATTATCATTAAGTCCGACATTTGTTTTTTTTTTGTGCATTAAATATAATAACATTAAATAATTCTTATTTTCTCTATAGATAACCACTGCACTATTGTAACCAACAAGACAATCTTAGATTTGTACAATAGCAAATTTTAAGATTTGAGAATCACACTTATCACATCCATTAATTATGCAACTACATCATTCGCATTCACGTATCAAAACTGGCCACACAAGAGCAGGTCCAACGGACCTGCTTTCGAGTCAATATGACAATGACTTGTTAACGTGCACGTCATACATACGTCATTGTCATGTGCCACTTTTCGAATTCGCGAAGCGTGACCGTAACCTATCTTCGTCTTCGTCATGACTATAGATTCAAGACTGACAAAAAATTGAAATTGTTCAAATATTGTGTAAATATTGAATATTGAAGCAATCACTATCTGGGCTAGAGTTCGAATAAAGTTTTGATCGTCTCTTTTGAAACAAGAACACATTACGAAATCATTTGTGAATCAAAAGGACAGCGTCTAAAATGTTTAGGAAAAAAAACATAATTAGAAGTTAATCGATATAAAGACACATCATGATAATTTGTATCGTAGAATTGAAGAAATAAATCAACGCAATTAGCAACTCCCAAATACACGGGCCATTGGAACTATGAACCTGACAAAGTCTGTGTAAAATCTCCCACCAACTAGCGATTTTCACAACTCTAGTGCAAAAATCAAGCAAGTATGTGATTGTTTTCATAGGTCGCCTTGTTGAATTGAAAAGGGAGTGACAGCTGAACTATTTTTGTTTTATCAGCTTTGGTTATCAGGAAACAGATTTGTTGTAAATAAAACAAATTCTAAGTTAAGAAAACAAGGTTTAGTGAACGCAGTTTGCAAGACACTTTCTATGTAACCAGTGACAAAAAAGTTGAATCCTTGAATGAAAAAAACATGCTATTTTTTCATGGCCAGTATTTTAGTGATTACATGAAACCTTAAAGCAGCACTTGACATTGGCAAATTATCCCTCGTTAAGAGAGGGTAGACAGGTCATTAAAAAAAGACACATCTCCAATTCTTTTGCTCTTGACTTACGGTCTCCGCGACTTCTCGTTGAGTGCCATCGCTTTGTCAGTTATTCAACTGCCAAGAAATAACGCTAGCATTGCTGTATGTACTTACATTTTAGCTTTGAGGGTAGAAAATACTGAGGTAGCCAAGAAAATTACCGCCAAGTGAACAACAGACTCTCTGTTTGGCGAACGGCAATGTGAGTAAGGTATATCTTTATTTAAATAAATGTTGTGTGCCAAGACTTGTGGCTCAAAACTAATTTAAAGGAATAATATAAACAAACATGACGACTTAGCTAGCAACTGCGAGTTGTTTCTACGAGTAGTATGTAGTTTTTTGTAAGGTGCATTGATATCTCTACTACAATAAGAAGACGTACAAACAATTAATCAAAACGTTAAAATAAACACCACATATATCTTTCACAACATGAAATGATACTACATGAAAGAGGTAATATTATCAACAATTAGTTTAATGACATCCACTGAACGTAAGCCTCCTCCATAGATATCTAGAGCGGCTGGTTGTAGACTACCCGCATCCACTGAAATCACCCATCCACCTTTCGCCATTCCAGAACTTTTACAACACTTTGTTCGATTCCTGAGACACATTGTCTGTTGATAAAATAAATGTTTTTTCTGGGTTGGGTGTTCGTGGAAACTCTACCTGCAGCGACAAGTGTGGTGGTCCGACAAAATGATTGGACATCGGACAGTCGTTATTGTGAAACCATTTCTTTGACCGTAGCTCAGTAGCGACAGCAGATCGGTCACAATCACCAATCATATTAAACAGCGGAAATCAGTTCTAGAAATCGGATGCGTGATCACCCCGATGTATTTGTCAGGCTCCGTATTTTAAAAGGCACGTTCAGCAGTTGGTCCCTGCTGACGTCAGTCAGTCCTAAGGCCTATCCGGAGGTCTTAGGCCTTACCCGAGCCCGCGTGATGGAGTATGGCTAGGCCCGCAGTTGGACGTATAAGGTCACTGTTTGATTTATCAACCCCTTTCTTCACTAAAACTCAAACAGTGAAGCTATACGACTTCTGTTTGTCATTCATAATGCTGTCAAGATTTGCGAGTGAGTGACAGGACCCTTCAGTCGCTAAGCTAAAGCAGCACAGAATGAACTTCTATAACTAAGGGAGTAAGTCAGTAAATCGAACTAATAATCAGTAGGTTCTAATAACTCGGCCCAAGGAACCTGTCAGCAGACGTTGAGTAAACTGAGGTCACGGGGACATGACAAACTACTCTCTAGATTGGCAGTCATCATTAACGTGATTGTTTCGCGCTCAATGGAAGCCAATTAAATAAATTACCCTTTCGAAAATGCTTAGCGTTGGTAATAGTGTTTATTCCCGAAACATTTTTGGTGCTAACTTTGTTGCCATTGTTATCAACATATTTTGTGCTTTGCGATTGACAAGAAATATCATAATTTGAGTACTGAAAAAAAAATCTGTATGAAAAGCGACCACATAATACAATTTTAAGTTCTCTCACGCTTATAAATATTGTAATACTCAGAAACAAACATTTTCATCAAATCTAAAGAAAAGCAGAGGCAGAGGCTCTGCATAAGATGTGTATGAAATAACGCTTACAAAATGTTTCATTGAAAATTCTGGAAAAACTTAATATTTCTATTAATTTTCTATAGAGATCTGGGGTGTCCATCTTTTTTATCAAGCTAATTTACGGAAACTATGCATTAAAATGAGTGTTCAGCACGATTCTAAACCTCTCTTGACACAAGAAAATGTTGGATGTTCTAAAAATTGCATTCAATTAACATAACCTTTGAAAAAAGACATTAAAATGTCGCCACAACTCCAAAAATTATATGTGAAAACGGAATGCGCAAATAAATAATTTCCATGCAATGATAAAACACACTGTTGTTATGAATTCTGGTGACCTCCTCTGGGCTCCTCATCAACAAAATTGTTCGTGAAAATATTAACATGAACACCGGTTACGCAGTCTGTCAATATCGCTCAGTTAAAACCGCCAAAGACAGGCACGATTATTATATGACGCGGAGGTCCAGGAAAAATACATTAAACTTTTCATATTCATTGAGCATTATCAGGTTCATAAAAAGCTTGGAAAACACTCGTTTTCTAAACATTTTTGAATACATTTTATTTGTAAGTACTTTCTACTTACTTATTAAACATAGTAAACACCATACAAACAGACACGTGATTCTCATGACAGTTTGTCTTATACGGCGATCGAACCCGTGAATCGAAATTGGTTGTCTGTATTATCCAAGGTAAAGGTTTTTTTGTGTGATATGAAGAGAGAATTTTCGGCCATAAAAAACTGATGCTCGTCTGTTGACGATACTCTTGATATTATCATCATCCCTACAGAAAAAAATATGTACCTACCTAGGTGTTGAAATAAAATAGAATTAAACGGAACGAAGACTATAATATTTTTTGAAATTGCAATTTTGAGTTCCATATTTATTATTTACTAGCGGCCGCCCGCGACTTCGTCCGCTTGGACTTGAGTTTAAAAAAATGTGATATATCTTTATAAATTGTAACGTCTTATTCAGATGCAAAAACTATATTACTGTAGAGTTTCATTCAAATCCATCTAGTAGTTTTTGCGTGTACAAAATGGAGTATCTTTCACGTTTTCCCAATGTTACTCTTCACTGCTCTGCTCCTATTAATCGTAGCGTAATGAAAAGTATACAATAACTTGCCTAAGAGTATGAAGAATAATTGTGCCAAGTTTCGTTGAAATCCGTCGAGTAGTTTTTGTTTCTATAACGAACATACAGCAGACATACAGACAGCCAAAAATTTTACTGATTGCATTTTTGGCATTCTAATCACCCCTTGATAGTTATTTTTTAAATATATTTCATGTACAGAATTGGCCTCTCTGCAGATTTGTTATAAGTATAGATAATAACGCCGTAGAGCCAACTTTGTTAATGCCTAAATACAAAAACACTTTTTTTTTGTATTGTTGGTTATTATTCCAATTTAACTGGCCTCACAAAGGGTGGATTATCAATTGGGTTTTTGCTACATCAAAACCTTGTTTGCTTTTTGTAATGTAGGTACTCGTAGTTAATTAGCTATAATTATTGGTTAACGTTAAGGTAGCTCCATTTTGTATTAGGCGTCAGTCCGGAATAAACTGCTAACTGTAACGCACGCGTTTCCTTGCCATCCCTCTTAGGACTATCCCGAATCATCCCCGCGTCCCGACATAACACTTTTAACCAAAACAAAACTGCCAGAGGTCTTCTTAGGAAAAAACTGAATCACAAAAACAGTTCAGTAGTCCATTTTTTCAGTGCAATAAAGTACAAAGTAGCCTTATGTCGTTGTGCTGAAAATGGAAAATATTTTCATGAGTATCGCAAAACGTAGTAATGGCCGTAAAATTGACGTGAAACTCAGTCAAGTGTGGGATGGGGCCGATCGAACGGTGTCAATTCAATACATTAATTCAAGAGCTTCAGGCTACGGTTGGCTTAGAATCAAAGTCTTTTCCAAGATGTTTTTGTGTGATTTATTTACTATGACCTATTTAAATCTACTGCTAACTAAATGAGCTTAAAAAAACACTTCTTCTCTATAAGCCATTTTACAATTATTCGAGGCATCATTAACTGTTATTATTTCCAGTGTTATTATTGTGGTGTTCTTTCATTGATAGCCTTTGATGTTTATCCCATGCTGTGTTTAATATTGATGGTCCAAATTCCAAAACTTACTGCCTGAACAGCCATTAGACGTAAAAGCAAATGGCAATCAGTGATGATGATGTAGTGACGTCATACTTTTGTATTTTTCGGTCAAAACACTATTGTGCGCTTCAGGCGCCGTATTTTTAAATGGCCAGTTTTATTGCTTTGCACCGATTTTAGTCAAGTCAATCTATATTTAATAAGCAATCAAGAAAAAGTAACAAAATCACATTCATTTCATTCTTATCGGAGCTACAATATGAAATGTTAAACTGATACTCGTAACACCCCTTTCTTAGAGTTGGATGTTATTTTTCAACAGGCATCTATTAAATTCAGTAGCCACTTGGGGTTTAAAACATCTCCAAATTTCCCCGAGTACCATTCAAACTACCTAGCACTAATTAAATAAGTGAATGTAACTTTTATCTGCAGTTCCACAGCACGACATCGTTGGACTTTAACATACCAGGTAGACTAATTGAATTAAGTTGTATGCAGAAGTCCCCGCAGCTCAAGTTTAGGGACGGGCCGTTCAGGGATATTTTAAAGATGGCCGCCGTTTTATGGGACCTTCTTGGCTTCCTTACCCACTTATAATGCCAAAAATATTATTTTTGTTTCTATAATTTCCAATTTTATTTTTTGTTGTTGCAGTTGTTAATTACTTTCACTGTTTTTACTGTTTTATATTTAATTTAATTACTTTTACTATTTTTACTGTTTATATTCAATTTTTGTTTAATGTATTTTTATAATGTGAATGAAACATTCAGAAGCCCACATTTCGCTGTGGGGCGAGCCTTCTGTCGTTATCCGGTTTGCTTGGGTTTTTTATCGGTGTTTTCCATCACCGGATAGTTAGCCGCAAATTGTACAACGATAACAATGTAGGTTTTTTCCGGCCAGATTTGATCTCGGGACCACTGGGTTTCGAGCCAGAGTGTTTAACCACAGAGCCATACGCCCTCTAAAAAATAAAATTATGTCAAAATACGAGTAAATAACTCTGCAAAATCATAAATGGATTTCCAATCAAGCACATTGATTACGTTACAATTTAAAAAGGTAAACACAATTAACGTACAATAATAATTACAACCGGCATCTCATTTGGGAATAAATTTCCATCACCCCGAAATTGAATGAGGTAGGTGCGATATGTTCTAAAAAGAAAGCCGCCATTTTAAAATATAGAAATAGCAGAATATAGCAAGTGAGTCAAAGTATCAAGGATTAGAACCTGCATAATTATCTAGCGAGGCGGATGACATTGTACATAAGTAGGTAGTTCAGTTCCATGATTGAATTCAATCGAAATACTTTTATTAAAACGGGAAATGTACGAAAGCACTATACACTTTCGGGGTAGAGATCCTCTGACTGAACTGAAATGCGCGCCCCGCTATTGCATCTACGCATACAAGCAAAGTAAGAACTCTTGTTTGCGCAGATGCGGCTGAGGGCCGCGTCATTTCAGCTTAGACGATCTCTACCTCCCTGCAAAGTTGTACGGCGTACCTACGTTGTTTTGGGTGCGTAAGTTTTTACTTCATGGAACACTTAGGTTGGGTTGCACCATCTGCCTTTAACAATAACAAACATCAAAATTTCAGTTAAAGTACCGGTCAGGTAAGCAAAAATGACGTCAAATTGTCAAATTTGACAAAAACTTTAACTTTAACTTCTACTATTTTGGAAAGATCGGTGCAACTAATCCTAACTGTAAGAATGTTTGATGAAAGAAATATTTTTTTTATTTTGTTTTGTTTCTTTTTGTTTATTTTTTTTCGTTTTTTTTTGTTTTGTTCATGAAACTAATTGATGGCTCAACGAGCTTCACAGGTTTTGACAATGAAGTAATAACATAAAAAGGTCTTAATCATCTAAACAATGGACTTCCAGGTTTCTTAAATAATCATTTGAATCTTAATTCCGGTCGAATTATTCATTTAACTCATAATTATTTTTGTGATTGACGAGGTAAAATGAAATTGGTCGTATTCGAGTCGGATGTAATTAGAAAAGTAATTGCATTTTGGAACGGCCAAAGTAGGTGCCTACCTACTTATCCAATTCCTTGAAACGATCCCTTTTTCGGGCGTCGAAATTAAATACTTGTTCATTATAACTTACTTTTATGTAACACCGTTTGATGAAATAAGGTAAAACCTCCATTTAGCACAACATAAACATCTCACTCTAAGTATCGATAAGATTATGGCTAAAAACCCCACTAAGAACAACGTAAATTCATCTAACTCTAAGGTTGGGTTGCACCATCTGACTTTAACAATAACAAACATCCAAATTTCAGTTAAAGTACCGGTTAGGCCCAAAAATGACGTCGAATTGTCAAATTTGACAAAAACTTTAACTTCTACTATGGTGCAACTTACCCTTAGTATTGATAATATTACGTTAAAAGTTTGAGGTATGCCTGAAAGCTAAGTTTTACACACCAAAATTCGTCAATCAAATGAAAAAGAAAAAAAAACAGTTGGTTAAAAAGATTTACAAATTAGAAAGAAACCAAAGCACTTTGAAAAGCCAAGTAACTATCTAATCGGAGAACACTGTTGATATAGTTTAAGGTTTAGGAATATCAAGTTTAGTAAAGTTTACTTACGGTGAGAACCACCTCTTGTCACATGGAATGGTCTCACCGGGACTGTGGAAGTACAGTCTCTTTCGTGACCCCACTTTTATGGAAAGGGGTCGGCTGGATGGCCTCCGTTATAGGCAAGCATTGGCGGTGAGGTTGTGTGCCACCTTTCGAGGAAATCCCGCTTTGCCACTGAAGTGCAAATGTGGGGGTTGGCGACGGTAAGACTGAGTGACAATAACTCGGCGTCCCAGCATATCAAACGTGGAGGAGCAACATGAAGGCTATCCAGTGCCACTGGACTACCTTCGTACCTACAAACATGCATGAAAATGTCTGTTTGTATTGATCTTGGTGTTTTTCGTGTATATTATTAACAAGTACAATATCCATGTATATTGTTTATCCATTGTTTGGTATCCCATAATACAAACTTAAAATAGTTAAGTTTGTAGCCAGTCGGCGCTAAGCGGAATAATGACTAGTGATTAGATTAATTTTTCATCGTTTTAATTAAATTAAGAATTCCTAAAAAAAACTGCTTTAATTTACCAAGTATTATATTCCAGTATATAAAAAAACCTACTCATCAACTCATACAGTATGTGAAACACACCAAATTACAGTATTGTGAGAAATTTGGCGCGATCATGATCACGGTTAGAGTAGACCACACATCAGGGCTAACCGCAGACTAGATTAGGTAAAAGTAGTTCGAATTAATGTCTAGGCCCCTTGTTATTTGCGAGCAAACACTATAATTTAAATTGAACGAGTATAATTAGCTACTTGTGCCGTGGTTTAAAATAAACCACAGAAAATGTAATTGCCTAATACATTACCAATTTTTGATTACTCCAGGTTTATATTCGTTCGTAATAATTCATATGTGTATTTGGGTGTGCGTGCGTGTGTGAAAGTGTGCATGGGTGACTAAATAGCAGTTATCTTTGACCAGGTTAAAATAAAGAAAGGAAAGGCTAAAATAAGTTCTGCTACTTTTCATGCTGCCTGTATCCATATAAATGAAATGTCATGGATGGTGCTGTCTATGTTTTAATCAAAACCAGTAGCTTGTTTCCTCCTTATTAATGAAAAAAACTTAAATAGAGCTCCGTAGTAATGTAGCAAGGTCCTTGTGTAGGGCTGTGAGTTACTTTATCTAGATGAGACTGAAGGTACGACGAGATCATTAATCTTTTTTGTAATTTCACACGAAGCACTGTTCTTTTTGCTACTCCGGGCTTAAGTACCCACCTAAGAGTGAATTTTCATCAAAGAGTGAATGCTTAAAGAAGGCAATCCGTATCTTAGGGTTAATCTGCAAAAGATAATAAAGGTACGAAAGAACCATTTTCATTCAACTATCTGGTTGATGAAGAGTACCCATTTTCGATACAAGGATCCTGCACTGCACTTAGGTCTTACCCCCACCCAACACGTTCTTTGTCCGTTCTTCTAATTCAACTTTGTCTGAAATTGCGCTCTCAGGTGAATGAATATTAAGTTTATTTCTTCCATTCACATTTAACGGCATAACAATACCGAGTCGAAGAAATCAATAACAAATTTTCCAAACCGTCTAAATTTTTCATTTTGTTGACAGAATGTCGAAGTCACCGAGCAAACATGTCCAACATGTCTGAAAGTTGCCAAGGAACATGGCGGAACTTGTAATGAAATGAAGTTAGCAGACTTGGTGTGAGGTGTACCTACTTATTACCTTCGCTATAGGGCTCAATTTCGTCCGTGTCTTGCTGTGAGATCGGCTTGTTGTGGAGTTAGCTACCCCCCTATCATTGTTTATTAATACTTTACCTAGTTTTTCTAAAGGTTGAAGATGACTATGAAACAACAGTGTTTGCCATTTACTACGTCTTTTAAATCGGTTGGGGCACATTTTAAGATTATAAATTATGTACTTATTTAGACTAAATGTCAACAGTCAATTAGCTTAATTAAGGATTTCAATAATTCTTGTGAAAATTTGATTGCAAACGCAGCCTCGATCATTGGCCTAATAAAGGTCGCAGAATTTGGGTAGCTGGAGGCCTCCTACAACCCGCCGCTTTGGAAATCTATGCGGAGACTTATGGAAGCAGTGGACGGTGTTCGGCTGATTATGAATGATTGTAGACACTCGTATGTCTCCCGCTGAGTAACAATTTTATGAGTAGGCAATATTACAATGAATTCGAAGTCAACGTAAGATAATTAAGTACTTTCTAATGTGGCATTAAGTACAATTAGACTCTCGAATACGTTGCAATAACTTACTTATCGTGAGCCTTGATCATTTACCGAGGGCCGATCTCCGTCTTTGACAAGAAAGGTCCCAGGAGATTTATGTGTTTGATTGAGTGTTGTTAACAAGCAGTCTGCAACTCACATAAGAAACTTGCCGTTCGGATTCTCATCACGTCGGTGCTAGTATACCTTCTTAGTGTAATTAAGGCAGCCCGAAGATCGCCGTAATAGATAGACCTCCTTTGAGGTTTGTGCCTATTCGTATTGAATGCTTTGAATTTGATAAATTGGTCGATGCTTTGGTCGATTAGATACAGATTCGGTCAGCCAAAGCCACAAAATCACACTGAGAGCTAACATAGCTGTGGTTGATAATGATGACTTAGAAAAATAGTAACTTTTTATGTCAGTCGACGCATCACATAGTTTTTAATTCAATACATTTATTAGTATTCATTTTAGTTACAAAGCCACATCATGACTGGTAAAGAAAAAAATGATTAAGTCTTATTTGTCCCACTTTATTGCGTTTTTGTAAGGTAATGCAGTCGTCAAAAAAAAAACAAAATAGATAGACCTACTTACGTCCTTATCCACCTATTACATTTTTTTGTACTCGTAAATCTAAGTAAACCATTTTTATTCTTGCAATTGTTTTTTTGGTGGTGGTTGGCTTTTGTGCACACTTAGAGCCCACCACTTGATCGGCGAACAGTTAAAGCTATTAATATGCATGTATTCAGATAAGCGACACGATTCCTGTTCGGCCGGTCAAAAAGATTGACAGTGCAGTTATCCAATTATCGGCTGACTACCTATACACCAGCCCTTTTTAAACAGCACAAAAACCATAAGAGCAAGAAATATTGGCCCTTATCATTATGATAGAAAGAAAGAAAGAAAAATAGTTTATTTAGTGACACAATACAAAGAATGAACATTATAAGCCTCATCATTATTATTTATCGTATATGAAAATCAACAATAATATACAGTGTTAATTTTAGAGTTATTGAGTTACGATTATGTGAAATCGTCATTTAAAACTACAGATTATCAGGAAAACTTATGAGGTTTGTTTACGAAGCAAAATACGAAAAAAAAATACAATTATTTGTAAATGGATTAGCTACATACCTATAATAAAAAGATAAAGCGGATTAGGAGGTGGCACATTGATAAATAGGTTCGATGTACGCAAACGCAGCGACAGCTTGCTATTTCAATGATGAAGGCTATTGGCTAGATACTTAAACAAATTGAGAACAACAAGTGTATTTAAAACGAGTTGCTATCAGAAGCGGACACGCAATGGGACCGCAACCACAGTATATCGCATCGCAGCATCCGTATCCTATTATTGCATGTTCAATTTGGATTTGGCAATATCGGGAATGATTAACGGCTCACATTACGTCCTTATGAGGTGGCTAGTAACTTGTGATGTAATTAATTACAATATGGTGTAAGCAGCCGCTGAAATGATGCTCCAATGTTTAGCAAATTGGCGCTATATGTAGAGGGTCTTTGTGTAAAAACAAAATAGAAATACTACAAAATTTAATAACTACCATAAAAAAGCGCTGTCGCAATAAGTTCTTGTAGTTATTCTTACACACACTGTGCATCCTGTCAAACACACTTAAAATACCAACTTGATAAAAATGTTTATTTCACTCAATAAAATCCCAACAATCTACCTATGTAGTCAACAGCTCTGTCCCATCTATTGTTTTAGGTAAAATTCAAATTAAAACCTGAAACCAGATCCGCATACATTCGTAGTAAAAATGGAGAATCACTGAAAGCGCTCGATTTGACGAAAGCAAAAACGTATTTCCAATTCAGTCGCAGTGCAAAGAGAGACAAACAAAGGGGCAATAAACGCCGTGTCAGATGTGAAAGCGTCGTCGAGCGTCCGTGATGCATCGGACGCGCGCACCCGAGATGCTTCTGGCAGTTGACAACACTGTGAGGTCTTTTTCGCATAAGCATGCTTTCGCTACATAACATTTCGTAACATATCATAAAGAAATGTTAGACAACCTGTTAAGGAAACAATAACAGAATGGTATTGGCCTGTGATAGGCCACGAATGGTTGTAGATCCCACTGCTTTTATTTTTAAGTCCCTCTAAATGTATGGCATGAGGGGGGACAACCGAGGCAGATGATAATTAGAAAACTTTGAAAACGTTTGTTTTTCTATGTTATTTAGCATTATAAAGCGTATCTTTCATTAAAACTGGCGATAAACGCCGTGTCAGATGTGAGAGCGTCGTCGAGCGTCCGTGATGCATCAGACGGGCGAACCCGAGATGCTTCTGGCAGTTGACAATACTGTGAGGTCTTTTTCGCATAAGCATGCTTTCGCTACATAACATTTCACAAAGAAATATTAGACAACCTGTTAAGGAAACAATGACTGGGCCTGTGGTATGCCACGAATGGTTGTAGATCCCACTGCTTATATTTTCAAGTCCCTCTGAGTACATGGCAAGAGGGACAACCGAGGCTGATGATAATTAGCAAACTTTTAAAACGTATGTTCGTTCGAGGTTATTTAGCATTATCAATAATGTATCTTTCATTAAAGATGGCAATAAACGCCGTGTCAGATGTGAAAGCGTCGTCGAGCGTCCGTGATGTATCGGACGGGCGAACCCGAGATGCTTCTGGCAGTTGACAATACTGTGAGGTCTTTTTCGCATAAACATGCTTTCGCTACATAACATTTCATAAAGAAATGTTAGACAACCTGTTAAGGAAACAATAACAGAAAAGTATCGGCCTTTGATAGGCCACGAATGGTTGTAGATCCCACTGTTTTTAATTTCAAGTCCCGCTGAGAGTATGACAGGAGGTACAACTGAGGCTGGGGATAATTAACAAACTTTTAAAACGTATGTTTTTCTATGTAATTTAGCATTACCAATGATGTATCTTTCATGAAAGATGGGAATAAACGCCGTGTCAGGTGCGAAAGCGTCGTCGAGCGTCCGTGATGTATCGGACGCGCACCCGAGATGCTTCTGGAAGTTGACAACCCTATGAGGTCTTTTTCCCATGCTTCTACATACAATTTTGTAACATTTCATAAAGAAATGTTAGACAACCTGTTAAGGAAACAATAACAGAATGGTATCGGCCTGTGATATGCCAGGAATGGTTGTAAATCCCACTGCTTTCATTTTTAAGTCCCTCTGAGAGTATGACCGGAGGGACAACTGAAGCTTATGATAATTTACAAACTTTAAACGTGTGTTTTTAATGTTATTTAGCATTATCAATGTAGTGTCTTTCATTAAAGATGGCAATAAACGCCGTGTCACATGTGAAAGCGTCGTCGAGCGTCCGTGATGCATCGGACGGGCGAACCCGAGATGCTTCTGGCAGTTGACAATACTGTGAGGTCTTTTTCGCATAAGCATGCTTTCGCTACATAACATTTTGTAACATTTCATAAAGAAATGTTAGACAACCTGTTAAGGAAACAATAACAGAATGGTATCGGCCTGTGATAGGCCACGATTGGTTGTAGATCCCACTGCTTTTATTTTTTAGTCCCTCCGAGAGTATGACAGCAGGGACAACTGAGGCTGATGATAGTTAAAAAACTTTGAAAACGTATGTTTTTCTATGTTATTTAGTATTATCAATGATTTGTCTTTAATTAAAGATGGCAATAAACGCCGTGTCAGATGTGAAAGCATCGTCGAGCGTCCGTGATGCTTCTGGCAGTTGACAGCCCTGTGAGGTTTTATTAGCATGATTTAACATAAAGTTCTGTAAGAAATGTTTTATTTACAACCTGTTAAAGAAACAGTATCAGGGTTGGCATTTCCGCTAACATCATCTCATCACATCTCGGTGCTTCGCGCTTACTTCAATCATCACACTTCATCACTTTGAAATTGAATAAGTGTTTTCCCTCATTTTGTATGTGAACAATTTTAAAATGTTATTTAACTTATTTGGCTTAGGCTTGACTTTTATCTCAAACGACCACAGTCGCAAAGAAACAAAGGAAAAAAAAGGAAAGTCAGACTCTACGCGCTCCTTGGACAAACTTACCTTAATATTACTCCTGGTCCTGCCTTCAACACGACGATCTTGTATTGTGGCGTGACTACAAAACCTGCACAGCGCGTGAGCCAATAGGCATTGAGCCAGTTTTTCTAACTATTACCTTTTTGACTACTGCCATTGATCTTGCCAACCCTGACTACTCATCAGCTACATTCAATTTAACCTTGCGAATAATTTTAAAAATAGGACATAATATCAAGTGATATATGAAGCTGTTTCGGTTGTGGCTGTTCGTTCCTATTAGTGGCAATTAGTAGTGACGAATGATCTATTTTTGTCTGGTTTGAGACGTAAGCTGAGTCACTGAACGAGGGAACTGCTTAGTTCGTGAACCATTTGCGAATTAAACTGAGCATTCCAGTAGTTTGTGACATTTTATGATCGAAGCATGTTGCGCTTAACAAATACTCGAAGAACCGTTATGTGAAGAAAATTGAAAAACACCTACGAAAAAAGGTGGTTCTATTTCAACTGAAAGGGGAGCAAAAAGTTCATGAGACGGCGCCATGAACTTTTCGAGTGTTTTTCTTGTAATAAACAAGGTTTATACCCACAAAATCTATTCTGAAAGTTTTGAATGTTCAAAGCGTGGTTTCCATAAAGAGTGGAGCTTGCGGAGTGCTGTACGCGCAATTAGGATAGCTTGCCAAACAGTCCCGCCTTGGGTGTTTGCCCGCAGCGCCACCTAGCGCAGCACCCATGAATCTAGCTGGCTTACCCGTTTATGTATTTAACTGCGATTTAAGACATTCAAAATTGTGCGCAATTTTTCGTATTTAGTAGCGCATGCAGCTAAGTCTACTAAAACAGCGTTATATATTGTAACAACTAGGATATGGTATTTAGAACACGAATGTTATGTAATTTCACCAATGGTAGGTATGTGGGTTTGTCAATGGCAAGAACTAGATAGGTGCTGTTTCTTCAGTGTTGTTACGCAGTTGTTATAAATATGGAGGAGAACTTGTCTTAGAAACAAACTAATCTGTTCTTTTGCTGTCTTGAATGTTGTTGGTGTACTAAATAGTCTTTTTATTTTCGAACCATTACATAGATAATCTATATTTGTAAACATACTGATATTTTTATACTAATACCTAGTGCTTACTAAGTACCTATCTAAGTATTTCAAAATTGTGTAGATTGTTTGGATGTAAAACCTTTGTTTTGTACTTGTATGGCCAATAACTACGTACTAGTATGACTTAGGGTGGGTTGCACCATCTGACTTTAACAATAACAAACATCCAAATTTCAGTTAAAGTACCGGTTAGGCTTCAAAAATGACGTCAAATTGTCAAATTTGACAAAAACTTTAACTTTAACTTCTACTATAGTGCAACTTACCCTTAGAAATGCGATCTTCATGTATTTTTATTCGTGTAACCTATATTCATTTATATTTTACCTATTTAAGAACCGAAAAAGCGTAAATAAGTACGTAGCGCTGATTAGTTTGCCAGGCGCTTTCGTCGGTCTGCGTGAAAACCTGGAAATACTAAACAATTAGTTCAGCTTACGGCGTTCCTAGAAATTCAACTCACAGCGGTAACATCTAATTTAAGAAACTCAAGCTCACCGAGTTTTATTAGGTATACGACTATTTCAGCTCACTAGCTCACGGCCGTATAAAAGCTACAATAATGATTCGAGAAGGTGAAGGCAGGTTTGAAGACTATAATACAGTGCTTGAGCAGATTTTCCAAACGTCTGCTCCTTGAAAGATTCCAACATTACGTTGGTAAGTACGTCAGCGTCAAATTATGTTGTAAAGTAAAGTAAAGTAAAAATAGTATTTATTCATGTAAACTTATTAAAAAGCACTTATGACAAGTCACAACATAAAAATTAAAAAGTAATAATGTGATTCTACCACCGGTTCGGAGGTGTTGATTCTACCGAGAAGAAACCGGCAAGAAACTCGGTAGTTACTCTTTTTTAATCTTGTTTGTTTACAATAATTGCGATAACAGAGTAACAACAGTAAAGTCAAAATACATGATGTGCAGAGGAGCAGACTATTTCTGAGATGACCACAAATCCTTGTCGTTCAAGTAATCTTTTACATTGTAATAACCTCGTTTCATTAAAGTTTCTTTAATTTGCGATTTAAACTTGTGAAGGGGTAGTTCAACAAGACTTTGAGGTACTTTATTAAAGAATTTTACACATTGACCCACAAATGATTTTCCTACTTTATGAAGTCTAAGATTAGGATTTACAAGTTTGTTCTTGTTTCTTGTATTGAATTTATGACTATCACAATTCTTCTTGAAAAGGTGCAAATTTTTGCGTACGTACATTATGTTGTCATAAATGTATTGAGAGTGTACAGTTAATATATTTATCTCCTTAAATACTTCTCGGAGCGAGTCGCGTGGTCTAAGGCCGTATATGGAGCGAACGGCTCGTTTTTGAAGTACAAAAATAGTATTTATGTCCGCCGCTGACCCCCACAACATTAGTCCATACGACATTACACTATGAAAATAGCTGAAATAAACTAATCTAGCTGTTTTAACATCAGTCAACAGTCTTATTTTTCTTACTGCATAAGCAGCCGAACTAAGTCTTCCTGCCAGAGACGTAATATGCGGACCCCACTGTAATTGGGAATCTAAAGTGACTCCCAAGAATACAGTGGAATTCGCAATTTCTAGTGGTTCATCGTTCATATTTACAACAATTTCAGCCTGTT
This sequence comes from Udea ferrugalis, assembly GCA_950022985.1. Classification (NCBI taxonomy): domain Eukaryota; kingdom Metazoa; phylum Arthropoda; class Insecta; order Lepidoptera; family Crambidae; genus Udea; species Udea ferrugalis. Next base: position 7,784,596 of record OX465521.1, read on the forward strand.
TAACATTGGGCATGGAAAATTTGATGCATTTAGTTTTCTTGGCATTGAGTAATAAATTATTACTAGTGAACCAACGCACTACTTTTGAAAGAGTATTATTTACGTCGTCAAATGCGTTTGTACCTCTGCCGACTTTAAATATCAACGAGGTGTCATCAGCAAATAATACAATCTCACATACTCCTTCTACACAGAAAGGAAGGTCATTTACATAAATTAAGAAAAGCAGGGGTCCTAATATTGATCCCTGGGGCACTCCCATACGTATGGTGGCACCGGAAGAGTTCGTGCCGTTGACACTCACTTTTTGAATCCTCTCTGTGAGATAGGATTTTATCAGGCTGAGTGACATGTTTGACACACCGTAATGTCTCAGCTTAATCAGTAGGATCTCATGGTCTACGCAATCGAAAGCTTTAGATAAATCACAAAAAACTCCTATTGCATCTAGCTTGCCTTCCCACGCATCGAATATATGTTTCATTAGTGCAACTCCTGCATCAGTTGTGCTTCTATTCTTAGTAAATCCAAATTGCTTTTCATGTAATAGCTTATTTAAAGAGAAATGAGAGAGTAACTGATTCATAATAATTTTTTCAAAAATTTTACTTAATGCTGGTAGTATCGAAATAGGTCTATAGTTAGATGGGTCACTTTTTTCACCTGATTTTAAAAGAGGTATAACTTTACTTAATTTCATTAAATTAGGAAATTGACCTTGGTCTACACAGCTGTTAAAAATTGAAGCTAAATTAGGTGCGATCAGATCTATGATAGGTTTAAGAATGTTTGTTGATATACCCCATATATCCTCAGTGTTTTTTATATTAAGTTCTTTAAACGCTTTGAGGATGATATGCGGCGTTATGAAATCAAAACTGAAACTAATGGCGCACTCATCAACACTAGATGCAAGGAGGGACCTAGCTAGTAACGGACACTAGTTGACACTCAGGACCCTGTCATACTGGCTTTTCATGATAGCAAGTTCATTTCCTTGACCAAAGACAACAAAGTAAATATGACAAGGTTCTTATAGTGCTGAGATACTTTTTATGCTGACTTTACCTGTGTGCCATGTGAAGTGCAAGAATATAAACTCGCAAATAATATAACAGTACTCTTCAAGACGTATAGGTGCAACAAGTTACTAAGTATTACTGACTTAGTGCTAATTACCGAAACCAGGCCACAGAGATCAACCAGTCAACCAACCACACAGTAGAAACCGTCGTCTCAGGACTCAATTTTCCGCCCAAACCCAAGGGGAGAACTTGTTTCAATTAAGAAGATTTGATGTTGAAGTTTAGATTCGTTCTGTTGCAGCTTTGTTTTTACGATTTAATTTCACAGCCGGTAAATTCTGCAGACGCATTCCGAAGCGTGTAAATTAGCCGCATTCGGATTGGTGCGGGACCTGACACTTGGATATCGATAATCAAATTCCGCTATCGATGTTTGATGCCTTAAGGAATGCGTCACGACCTGACTTGTATATCGATAATCAAATGCCGCTATCGATGTTTGATGTCTTTTAGATTAAATTGATAAATGCCATACTTACCAACAAAAAAGTAAGAGACGACATTACTCTGATCACAAAGTCGGATTTTTCCTTGATTTATTGAAACTAGAAATAATAACTCTACTACAAACACCTTTCTGTATGAACCAGCGCCTGTAATTACTGCGTCAATCGAGTCTTCAAAAGTATCGATAGTCTTGTACAGGGCAAATATGTGACAATTAAATTGACTTAGAAAAACGGTATTTATAGCATTGACATCAAGAAATTGTTTATTTGTATAGAATAATGTCATTGTTTCTTTGGCGAAGATGGGTGTTTTGTATTGAATGATCTGACTCCATAAATATTGTAGAAGGTTGTATTGTTGATATTCCATTGATGACGTTACATATTTGATAAAGAAATTATAAATTGAATTGCCTATGCGCGGCCATATTAATGAGTCAATTTGACAACACAAAAAAGAAGAAGAAATAAAAATAACTGAGGTAACTACACGTTCAAGGAGGTCGATAATCGCGCCTCAACAGTCATTAATAGTTATATGAACTGTAATTAGTGTAAAATCGTTGAAACTATGTGGGTTTCGTCTGTATTTAAAGCATTTAATTCATATCACAATAATCAATTTAAGTAATCGGGGGTGTTAATGGTATCGATATTATAAAAATCGTCAAAAGGATTTATTGATAGTCAAAACATCGATACTTGGGCAGCACTACAGCGACCATTTATTGAAAGTCGGAGGGCAGCGCGTGAGGCTATTAGTTCTCTCGCCGCCTGAAAAAGTGTCGCTTTCCCTGAAACATTGCGCTGGGACGCGCCATTCAATTGGTGAATGTATTTTATTCGCTCCCAATCGATCTCGAGACAACAAAACGCACCCTGTGAATGGAGTGTCTCGCGGGGCGATAAATCACCGACGTCTCCAATACGTTTAATGAAAAGGTCTTTCTTCGCCCCCACTGTTTTATTATTACCGAAGTTCGTGTTGTAAACGCAACGTAATCTACAACAGCTCTGTTTCCGCTTGGTCGACTTTGATTTCTAGTCCGAATTGTCAGTGTGATACATTGTCCTGGGCCTTTATTGGTCGTATACTGTATTTAGTAATTAAGATTAGGAATTGTATGTCTATTCGGTCCAAAGAATTAAATCGAAAGTAAGATGAGATAAAATAATATTTATTGCACAAAACATAGAAAAACGTCAAAATTCCGGGATTATACTTGGAATCTAAGCAATGTGGATGCTTATCTACTAGGTATCTAACTTTTACTTTTTTGTACCTTTGTCACCAGTAGCTACCGTCTTATCGCAACAAAGCGATCAAAGCAAAAGTATGAAATGTTTTAGTTGAATGAAAAATGTCTTTTTTATTTGCTTTTTGCGTGCAGAAACACAAAATACTCATGGGGTTGAATTTCAGAGAGAAATAACCTAAAAATACGTTCACACATTGCACAGCTTTTGACTATTGTATTTTTGAGTGTACATACTCGTATTTATTGTATTATTTTGAATACGTATTGTATTGCTTACAAGTGAGTGTAGTGTAAAAACACTTGCTTTAAAATGTTTGTTTGGTTGTTTTTTATTGCATCTATTTCCGCCATAATGTATTGTCCATATACCCTCGAAAAATCAGCGTCTAGCCAATCAGGGACAGGTGTTGTTATCTGAATGAAGTCCATATTTGCCTTAAGATAAACACTAATTTTTTGTTGTTATTTTTTATTAAATTAACTATATTCTTAGATGTTTATTTTTCTAGAAAAAATGTAAATATTTCACCACTTCAACTTTTGTATGACTTAGTGACTATCGCCACCTAATAGGCATTCCGTGTTCGAATCGCCCAGTACAACTTCCGGCCGTTCTGTTTAATTTGTAGCCGTAGCGTAGTTCCGTCTAGTTTCTAACTTCTAATCGAAACAAACGAGCTACCTATGTGCTCAATGGAAGTTACTACTGCTTCCGATAGTAACATAACATAACATAAATGGCCTATATACGTCCCACTGCTGGGCACAGGCCTCACCTCAACTGTGAGGTGGAGCAAGCCATACTCCAACACGCGGGCTCAGTGCGGATTGTTTGAGGGGTATAAGGTTAGTGAGCAACCTCATTGTCAGATATTATCAAGCCGCCCTTATGGGTTCTGACTAGGCTTATCGACTGACATCTAGCGACGTAAACCGGGACCAACTGCTTAATGTACCTTCCAAAGCACGGAGATGTCCGAAATATACATAACTAAATTTCGGTCGGTGTGGTCACCCATCCGATTTCCGATCGTCGCCGATCAATGTCACAACAGCGCCTCGGGCACCTCATGGGCTTCCGATAGTCTCATTGTTAATAACGGTGTTGTTGTTTCAGATTAGTTCCAAGATCTCCTGAAGATGCTGCTCCGAGGTGCCCGTCCGAATACCATGCTATGAAAAAGAAGAGCCGTTTTAGAGGGGGCTCAGGATGGTGGGAGTAAGGGAGGGGTGCAGGAGCCGTTTCGGGGCCGTCGTGACATGACGCGGTGGGGGGCGCCACGTGCGAGCGCCATGGCTCCGCAACTAGCTGCCATACTGCTGTGGCTCGGTGGCAGTAAGTATTTTTAAGTTCTACTATATTTCATATTTAAAGTGCGAATAGGCAGGTCAAGTCAGTACCGCGCCTAGATAAACGACCCTCCACAGATGTTTATCAGCGTATTTTGAACTCCCAAATTGGGAAAGTTGAGAAAAGTGACCGCTTTAAAAAAAGGGCTACTCTACTTTGAATGCTTTTTTGGATTATACCCATCATTCTTACTGTCGCAATAACAATTATCACTACTTGTAACTCTGCATTTTTCTTTAAAAGTAAGTAGGTAAGCATGTTTTTAACTGTCTCACGCGTGAACTTTCTGATATATTACTCTTGTGAAACCTAAAGAGCTTGTGTGATTTAAGACTTCTAAAGAAAAAATAAAGCCGTTTGGGGCATATACAGAAGTTTTAATAAAAGATTCAAAACTCTCTTAGTTTAATAACATTGTTCATGTCACATTTTCATTAACTGATTGCAAAAAATAACGTAGTCATGACAGAAGACCCTATTGAAGATTTAAAAGACAATAAAGATGAGATCAAACATCCCTAGGGCACGTTTTTATTATATTGTTCAGTACGTTTTTCAATCAGCTCTTTCGTCTTGTAAGGCGGAATATCTGTACAGAAGTGATGAATTATTAAAATCACTCCGGATACAATTGAGTTTTCGAATCCAATCCCTTAAGTAAAGCTGATTATTGGAAATCCCCGAAGACCGCGTTGCTCTCGAAAAATTGTGTAAAGTGCCAATCTCTCTGCGCACGGCTATGGCTGAAATTATTGGTTCGGAACACGCTGGACCATTCATTTATTATACATGGGTCTCAGTCAGGGCCTGGCCCTGGCCACGGAGCAGCGGAACGACCTCAGTGTCACAGTACACAGAGAACAGCAAAATATCAACATACAAACGTGCCGCTCTCGGTTTGAATGTGCGCGTCGCGCGCCGTGTCGCGATTTCACACGCGATTTCATATAATCGCGCAGCATAAAATATGGGGGAATAAGGTGGTGGCAGTACGGACGAGCTGTGCCGCGTGTCTGTGTGCACGCTAGGCTAATAACTTGGCGGGTGGCCTTAGATAACCTACTGCTTATACTGTGTCAGTGTACTAAACAAAAAGGACGGTCGAAGTCCCCACCCGGCGTAAACGTTCGTGTGACGAGCGTTTTGTGTTTGTTCTGTGTCTGGGAGTATTGTCAATTTCAACCTTTGCCGTGCCTTTACGCGCGTTAAGTATGCTTTGTTTACGTAAAATGCTGAAAAAACACCGGCAAAAAATACCAATATTGACCTCATGTTATTTGAGAACAAAACGAAAATTTCATATCTAAAAGATTGTGTAAATGTTTTCAAAAATTATAATAATGGCAACAGCCTATTCACGTCCCCTAATCTGGGAACAGGCCACACTTCAACTAACACGTTAGCTCGTTGCGGTTTATCAGATTGGTGAAAAGTTAGTGATACACGTTGCTATCACATGTTATCAAGCCGCGCTAATTCCTTCGACTAGGCTTAACGACTGACATCTAGCGACGTCAGCCAGGATCAAGTTCTGTTTAACGTGCTGCTGCATAAAAAATAATGCGTACTGTTTAATAAAAATATATTAATTACTTTAGTTATTTAACTGTTGCTCGCTGGTTTTGCGTGTTACATTTTTTTTGTTAATTAATGCAGGTGTTTTCATAAATGTAACAAAACAATGTTAAATAAATATTCTCTCAAATAAATACGTTGTAGCAAACGTATTTATAGTGCTGCCCCTTCGAGCAGTTTTGTAAATGCAATATATTTTGTATAAAACTAGATATTCGTCAGAAGCAGAAGGTTTTTATTTGGTCTGATTGTATATCCATGCGAATTAAAAAAATCTGTTTCTTCAAAATACCTGTCTGTTGGAGGCCATCAAAAGGTTACGCCCTGTGGCCGGGGCGTAAGAATACGGCCACGGTTCCCCTCCGCCTGTCGTAAGAGGCGACTAAAGGAGGGCCTTCGGGGTCGCTGGGAGTGCACGCAGCGGGGGCTGTGTGCCTCCACTTCAAGTGGCCCCGAGGAGGACGGCAGTGTGGGCGCAGCCTCACACTGCCGTAACGCCGGCTGGTGTTTGTAGGGAGGTCTAACTCCTTTCGAGATGGGCTGTGTTAGCAGCATTGTGCGCCAGGTGTTCAACCGGTAGTGTTCCTTCTCTACAGAAGAGATCTCGGTGAGACCTGGTCACGCACGGAAGAAGGCTGCCCCGGTGTTTTAGTGGGTATACCCACTCTCCCTCCGGAGTGGGTGAGTCCCACACTCCCCCGCTGCCCCCCGAGCAGCGGGAAGTGCGTAAAGCATTTCACCGGTTAAAAAAAAAAAAAAAAAAAAAAAAAAAAGGCCATCAAAAGGTGAAGCATAATTAAACTGTAAGGAATATCAAAATTAAGTCACGCGTGCATTTCGGAGAAAATTCAATTATAGTGTTACTTTCAGTTTGCTCCCATATTGAAGTTCCGAGAACAAAAATATTAAACTTACAGCAAAAAGTTATTCACTAAAAAAAATAGAGTAGCTTAATGCGCTTAGTAATTAGGTACAAGTACATTTTAAGCGTAGGCGTTTATGTGGTCCGTAAGCTACTGTAAGCCCAATATGGGTTATTAAAACGAGACCTGGTGTTGCATTCCGGCGGACATCACTTCACATCTCGGTGCTCGCTTACTTCAATCATCAATACGCTTCACTTTGAATTAATGTTCCCCTCTAATTATATGTAAATAATTAAAAAGGGATATTTGGCTTAGTTCTATTCCCTCAAATGACCACTGTCGCAAAGAAGTTGCATTTTAAAGATAACTCGCCCCGAGCGAAATGAGTTTTGGCGCCAACCGGAATACCATAGAAGGTGGCAAAAAAATCTAAACTTTCGCAACTAACTACTCATTCGATTAAAATAGCATGTCTGTTAAATATTCGTTCACTATCCACCATGGTCAGCTCCAGTTGTCCCCAAATGTATAATATTATCTGTTGGCGACAGACCTTTTTTTATGTTTACACTAGCAGCCGCCCGCGACTTCGTCCGCGTGGACTTAGCTGTATGTGAAAAAATATTTTCCCGCTTTTCTGTTGAAATTTTCCTGAATTTTCTTTGCTATAAACCTCACGGCGCCCGAGACCTTTCCAACGAATGCAAAATCTTGGAAATCGGTTGGTGCGTTCTGGAGTTATAGCATCAGGAAGGAAAACCCGACTTATTTTTATATAGTAGATTTTTTTATAAAAGTATTTTTAAATATTTAATTTTAGAACAATATTTTTACTTCCTTTTTGGACGTTTATATTTTTGTTTTAGTGCTTATTTCGATACGGTGGTGTGATGTGTTGATTGTTGGTAAATTGATGTGAATTTGCAATAAATATTTAGTGTGATAAGTGCGTGCGTTTCCCTCCGTCGCCAGACTGCTGCCCTGCCTGCCCTAAGGTATCTTCACCCTTTTTACTATCTGGCTCATAGGGTAAATATACTAGAAAGATTCGGCCGGTCTGTTGATGGTCTCGGTAGCACAGTGGTTAGTGCAGTCGCCCGGTTTGCGAAAGATGCGGGTTAGATTCCCGCCTGATGCCAGTACGACCATATCGATGGTGTAGTTCACAATTGTCTTAAGTGCACTTTTCAACTTTTTCATTTTATTCCTGCCTAAGGAACTAGACTATATTCTTTACCGTTCGCACTTACCCGATTTTCATAATTCCATCTCTTTCTATTGAAAACTTTGTGTCAAACTAAGCATCAATTCGTGTTCATAAATACTAACGACCATTAGTTCGAAAAATCTGTGTCACATCTACTATAAGTGGCATAAAAGATTTTGAGCATGGTAAAATGAAGCACACAAAAAGTTTAAGTGCAGTTGATATAAAAATAATATAATGAAATGAATTATTTTGAGTGCACAAATATCCTAAGTAGCTATAATATAAAAAAAAACTCTGCTTGAAGTTGAATTGTATAAGCACAAATCGACTAAGCGCACTAAATCTATGTTTTATTAAAAAAAAAACAAATTTTAAGTGTGGTAATGTCAGTTACGGTTTTTGTGCTCTTTATTATTATTTTGGCGCGTAATTAGCGTTCGTAGAGCGTAGATCCTCTGTGAAAGCCAATTGGCGAATGAAGCTAGGTAGGCTAGTTTAGTGGCGTTCTTGCTCAGCTCGCATCGTTCTTACGGGGCGAGCGGGGCGGGTGTGTAGGTACTAGTGTGCAGTATTATTTTTTATTGGCAACATTGCGACAACTGGACTGCTAATGCGCCCGCGCCCGCCAGAACAGTAGCAACGGGTTCTTTAACGAATATACCGAGTAAAAATTGCATGCTTATTTGTATGGCGTATTCAAATGTTTCGTTAAGGTCGTGAACTTGTAGAATTAGTAGGAACAAAATGGCGAATAAAGAAACCACCGCAAAATGTGTTTTCAGCTGTAGTGGACCCAAAACTGGGTGGTGGACTGATAAATTATACAATATCAGTTTAAAAAAGAAATGACTTCTCCGTAAATTGACAAAATTACAGTAGTTTTGTATAAGACACGCGCACTTAGTACTTATGTGCTTAAAGATAAACTAATCACTGACAACAACTGAATGCACTTATTATGTTTTTGCATCACTTTAAGTGCTGTTAATGCATTCGGTTACCTACGCTCTTTTTGGTTTCATCATCATCATCATTAAGTGCCACATGAAGTCCACTGCTGAACAATGGCTTTCCCCATAGATTTCCATACATAGCCACCAGTTGTAGACAGCCTGCACCCACAAAAATCTAGCGACCTTTATTAGGTTGTCAATCCAACTTGCTGGTGGACGCCACACACTGTGATTGCCCTCAAATACTCTTCAATCTAGAATTTTTGGATCCCAGTGACAATTAGTTCCTCGCACTATGTGCCCCGCCAACTGCCACTTTAACCTGCTAATCCGCTGGGCCACGTCAGCGACTCCAGCTCTTCTACGTTCTGGTCATTTCTGACTCGATTTCGTGGTGTAATAGTTAGCTTAGCCTTCTCCATAGCACGTTGGGTGACTTTGACGCCCATAATAGGTATGTGGGTCCATAATTACTTAATCAAATCACTGAACACAGTGATTATACACCTTCGTATTTAGGCAAAGAGGTATGTTGGAAAAGAAAACATGACGCTATGCGAAAACACAACACTGCCCACTTATTGAGAAACACGATTGAAGTTCTCGAGCAAGTTGCCAAGCTCTTCCAACGATTCTGCCACGACCACTGTGTTGTCGACAACCCGGGTGAGTGATATATCGACCAGTTATGTTGATGACCAAGTCCTTGCCATTCCAGGAGCTTGAAGACTTCTTATAATGCGGTCGTAAACAGTTCCGAAGAAATAACGTCCCCTGTCTTAACACTCCTCGTGCTCTGCTCCTGTACTTGGACTGGACTTTCGCGTATGTGCACTTTAGCACTTCAATATATCTCCCTATAGTCAATGTAGCAACACTGGAGACACTGCAGCATTGCTCAAGTCTCGACTAAATCGAATGCTTTCTCATTGTCCAACGGTTAGCGTTGGACAATGCCAAAAAGTGGCAGATAATACTCCTCAGATTTCTGTTAATAATCTTCCCGCATCTTCGGAAGATATTGTTTTTAAAGAACAGCGCCACTTAGCTTCTGTTCCATGCCTTTGACGTTACCTCCTCGAACAACACGGACAGCCTTTGAACTCTGAGAACCGGCTTTTCGCCTGCCTTCAGAAATTCAGCAGTAATTCTCTCATCGCCTATCGCTTTGTAGCTCTTGAGCTGTTTGAGAGGTATTTTAATCTCGTAGAGGCTGTTATCTTGGATGTCTAGTACAGTGTCGTGTTCGGCTCTGGGATCTTCGGCTGTACTAGTACCGGATTTGGCGATCGAGGTATATACTTTACCCGTAGAATCTTTCAACACCCCTTAATACTGCTTCTATCGTCGATGCCACACTGACAACCCAATAGACTTGTCTTTTGTGAACACTTTTGTTCCGTTCGATCGTCTCTTAAGGACGATTGGTTATCAAACTCACGGATGTCGTGTTGCAAGGACTTCCAGATACTCTATTAAGTAGTCATTAGTTTATAGCATCATCGGACGTCTGCAGTAACAGAGACCGACACTCAGCTATTAGTTCGGAGGTGTGGGTCGCAAGTTTTTGCGGTTTGTTTTGACGACCAGCCTTATAAAAGCTGGATCCAACCGCATGGCGCAGTGATTAGCCATCTCAAGTTGAAAGCTCTCGGGGTTTTCGATATGGGCGCGAGTAGGTTGGAGCGTAGACTCCGTTCCAGCTTGACGTTAAAATTCAATGTGCCTCGCACCCAGGTGAAATGGTAGAGCCGTCCTGCTACTGAACCAACAGTTACCATAGATCATCTATGATAACTGCCAGTTTTCACCCTGTTGATCACTTAGACTCATACAGGTCCACTTCTTTTGAGGTGGCTTCTGGAAACATGGGTTCAACAAACCCATGAACCCACGTAGGCTCTGCCCCCTGAGGTTCTCTATAACCCTAACTCCCACTTTCGACGTACAATCCCCTCTCTTGCCAAGCTTTGGCCACAGCTGGAATCAGAAATAGTTTTGTTTGTATCAAACTACTGTTCTCAAGGAACTAAGAAAAAAAAACTTTTAGATTAACGTTCAGGAAGAAATTGCCGTTTTTTTATGATCCGAGGTAACTCCAAATCTAATTTTGTCATAATCGGTGTAATCTTTCCCGCGTGAAAGAGACATTCAGAACAAAGAAACAATCACGTTTTTAAAATCAATGTGATTGTAAGTTTTGAGAGCTGAATTTCAGGAAATTTCAAATTGAGAATAGGTTCCAGACCAGCTCGTAGCCTTATAAAATGAATGGAACCCTCAGTGGGCGAGTTCAGCTCACACTTGTCCGGATTTTGAATGTATTAAATAAACTAAGTACTAGTTTGTTTAGATATCTGAGTGCACAAATGTACTAAATGGGGGGGTTAGTTAGCTAATTTGCTTATTTTATAGTTAAAACGGCCTATGATTGGTAAGGTTTATACTTTAATAAAGAGACAAAGAATAAGTCTAATACAAACATGCCAACTTATTATGAAAGTCAAAACACTGCCTGTGCTATACATGTCTCAACTTTCAAAATGCTCTCCTGTAAAATCAACATTTTGTAGTTAGCACAATTGTGAACTACACCATCGATATGTCTTTTTCTGGTTTTCAGATCTTTAGTAAAAGAGACTGGGTTCTGGTCTCTCTGGGACTCTCTGCGAGAGAGGTTCCGGACTGGAGACCATTCGAGGCCAAACGCAGAGTGGGGCGCCCACCCGCAAGGTGGACCGACGACCTGATAAAGTCGCGGGATCTCGGTGAATGCAGGCCGCACGCAACCGGGCGCTTTGGAAATCAATGGGGGAGGCCTATGTTCAGCAGTGGACTTCTTGCGGCTGATAATGATGAGTAAAAAGAGACTGCATGGAAAATGCTAAAACAATAATAACCATAATACTAACTAGTTTTTCAACCCTTCCGTATCCGCTATATTTCATGGACAGCCGAAGGCGAGCGCGGTCCCGCGCGACCGCTCAACGTCCTGCGTCACTCCCGCATCCAACTTCGCGAAACTTTCACTGAATTATTCGCCTCCTTGACATTTATGGCCAACTAAGAGAAATGTATTTGGAAATTAAGTAACCAGGCTACGACAGCGGTTTTGTTGATGAGACGGGAACTGGTGCCCATAAAACCTATTTTTTTGGAATAAATTTATTACGAGAAGGGTTGGGATAAAGAATGAATTGAATGGCAAAGTTTTAACGCCGCTCCGTGGGAAGCGGGTAACAAGAAAGAATAACGGCTTTTATTTAAAACTTTTTGACTGAATAAGTGTGATGATGTAAATTGACTTATTTTCTTATTCAATTATCGTAAGTAACTGCAGTTGCTCTAGTTACTGCCTCGTTGCGTAGTTTTTGGGACAAGCGTTCATTTGAACTCAAATCTGATCATCAATGCTATTCAGGAGTGTGAGCTTATTTGCTATACTTGCCAATTCTTCAGTTGGTGATAACAAATTATTTTAAAGTGTCTCAAAAAATCCGAAGAAACACTGTTAAGCGCTTTGCAGACGACGGGGCGGGGCAGCCTTTTTGTCCGCGAAAAGACCAACCCATCTCGTCGTCTGCAAAGCATTTAAGTGCGGCGCGGACTTTTTGCCCTTCACGTGTGTTGGTAAAATAGGATTCCCATTGCGCTGTCGTTCGCGGTCAAGAAGAACGGCACGCCTTCGCCCCGCCGTCGGCACACCGAACTTGAAATGTTAAGTCTTAATTTAATTTCCCAACAAAACAAAAAAAGATAAAACTAAAAATCATTAAAAAAATGTGTCCATCTGTGTCCATGTACCCACCCAAGATACTCACAGCAGTTCAAATTGAACCTAGGACTTCTGTATGTAAGGACAAACTCAGCACTGCCTGAAATTGTTTCTCGGATTTCATCAAGTACTCGGGAATGGTCCGAATACGTGATACCTGCTAGTGTCCTTTTCTGATAAGTATAGCTAAGTATCACAGGCAGCATCACGGGTAGTATCACGGGCTAGTGTGTCTTAAAGCTGCGTGAAATTTTATGCGCCCTGGGTTTTGCGCATTTTTAAATTCGCAGTAAATTTCAAACCAATGTAATTCAGAATACTTTGTTTTATTTTATTCATGATAAGTATACATTCCAGATCCAATAACACCATCAATATCATCTAACTCTGTTGAACGATGTCCGATGCTGAACCTTTGTTCACCAAACCAGAATTCTTCGGATCTTAATGAGTTTCATCAGCTTGCATCATTTCAGCTAATATCAATTCCACATTTTTTATTACTAATCATTTTCAATATTTTCAAATACGTCCAACCAAACACCGCACCAAATAGGAATGAAGGGTATATTTCAAACCGTTTCCCTAAGATAAATAAAACTTGGTCTGTTTAATCAAGAAACGATACATAGCAGAGCAACCGTTAACAGGAAACAAACATCAGAAGCAAACATAAATTTTTATTTAAACACAAAGCACCTGCGAAACGAATTCGCATCATACATTAAAGCTCAGGCAGATGAAATATTATGATGCGGCTGAACCGTAAATTGAATTTGGTTATATTGTAATGAGTTCATGTCTGCGGGAATTGTGTATTGGGTTGATCTTGAATTCGATCACGTACCGTTCACTTGATTTATGTATTCCGACCACCTTTAGTATAGCTGAAGGCCAAGATTTGATTACTTACGTCTGTGGGTCTGGAATTTTGCTCGGCGAATCAGCGAACCGCTAACGGATCGGCCGCCAACTCACCTGCACGGGAAACGTACGAAAGTAAGGGCGCGGTCACATCAAACGTTTGACAGATGCCAACTGTCAGGGGTACAGCGGTGGTACCAATCTAGCTTACTTGATTGGTTCATACCAAATCATCAAATACGCTAACTTTTGCTAGCCGATTGTGTTAGCCGATAGCGCAGTGTTCGCATTCAATATAAAAGTACACAAATTTAACCTTTGGAAACACCAGCGGCGCATTGGTACGCTACAACCGCCGCTCAATAGCAATATAAATATGTTAGACGAAGGCATTGGCAAAGTCTGCAAAAATAGGTTTGAATTTAAACCCATTACTGTCGTATGAATGAATATATGGACCTCAAAAACATCGTCTTGTATAAATTACATTTTATATAATTTGTCAGCATATTGTGATCGTAAATTCCAGCCTCACTGCGCATCCACACAGTATCTCACAGTGAGTCTGCTAACAGTGGGCGGTTGTGCGTGGTGTGAACACAGCCTAAAGCTGCCGTAAGGTACGCTCTGCAAATAAATGTTTTCTTTTTCGTTGTCCAAGCACGGCGAGTAATGTGGTTGCGGACGAGTCGGACGGAGGCGAAACCAATCTATTGATTCGCTTCTACAACTAGTTTAACCTCCTTTTTAATCTATTGCAAGTAGACTTTGAAATAGAATTGGATAAATGTTTGATACTACCGGTTCTAATGTATTTTTAAGATGTAATAAAACCTTTTTGTTTGTTTAAAAGTGGCTGTAGAGATGAATGACGAACTTCCTTAACTAGTCATGATGACTTGTTGGAATCAAATCTAGTGTGGAAAGGGAAATAGACTATTCCTGGGTACGAAAACTTGCCAAAAAGATTTAGTTAATTTTAAAATTGAACTGAATAATAATCGTTTTATATATAAATATTAATAACACGCAGGAATTTTAACGAGTTAGAAAAGAATAGAAACTGTAATGAATAAATAAAAGAAACAACTCTCACTATAAAAGTGTACGAACGCATTTATTTTATGGAAAGTTTTACAGGTATTGGTAGAAACTTAGTTAAAAATTTCCAGTGGAAAACATTGTGCTTACCCCATACCTACACACAATCATTTGATTAATTTAAAAAATAGTGTTTTTATCTACACAACAGCAGTATTTATGCTATGTATAAATTGATTTCGTTGAGTTTCATATAAGTACCTTTCAATATTATCATCACGTTCCACAATCTATTCGAGCGTTATTAAATATACTGAAGGCAATTTATTTTGATGCTCAATATTTTTACTATTCAAATTAGGCTCTTATTAAAAAACTATACATCTATACTTAGACTAATATCATTATCGTATGTATAGTAGTACACGTCGTTTGACAAAAAAAGTTAAACACGTTCCGGGCCCAGCAAGCGGGTGTGTGGGGGAAAATGTAAATGTCTGCAGACTGCAGTGTAGAAGGGATCATGAGTAACTGTAGTTAATTCAGTTAGGGACTCACGAATGCCAAGCTATTGAACATCAATCATTAAATTAAACATATCATGAATAGGCCCGATCAGCGCGTTGCGGTGCGCGTGCCCGCCCGATCGTTTTTTTGTAGGACCGATAATCGTCCCGAATGAAAATAGGGCGTATTTCTTACTTATTTTCTTCTCAGAAGTGGGCACTGTGCTATGGCAATCAGTATACGTTCTATATTTCTACTAAGAAAAATCAGTCACCAATTATCGTTCGTGTGCAGGCAGCAGCCACGTCGTTTTTAAATTCCCTTTTTATAATATGCTACATGTTTCGGGCTTGTCCACATAATAGCAATGCGTTACTCGATTCGTTTAAACATGTGTGAGAAAACAGCGCAACGCAACGCGCTCATGAGGCCTCACCCTCAAGGCCTATTTGTGTTGTACGTTTACTTGGCTTAGTGTCTCCTAAAGAACGTTGAATAGTGTCATGTAGGCTTATACAAACCACATTTCCTCGTGAGAAAAACCAACAAGTTTTTTCTGGCTCCGGCTATAGTTGGGATCAGAGTCACAAAATAACAGGCAAGGGGAACAAATTAACTTACGTCCGGACAGAAGTTTTGAGTAAGGAAAGGCAGTTATTCTGTTTTTATTATTGTCACCGCGTATTATTGTAGTTTAGTGTTAGTCATTTTTTCTATCCTATACAGGGTGTCCCGAAACGTGACGTCAAGCGGGCACGGGATGATAGGCTAGGTTATACCGGCTCTGGGAAAAATAAAGAAAAAAATCTATGTCACTTGGTTTAGTAATAATAATAATATTTATGTTTTTTTTGAAATCGACACCCTTGTCTAAGTTTTCATGTACTGTACTCACAAATGACAAAGCAGCGACAACAAAGCGTTTTATTTTTTTAGGTTATCCTAGAAAACTACTCTTTTGGTTATAGTCACTCTTATGATGATCAATATTGGACATTTAGTAAAAAAAAAAAAGTTCGACTGAGTCATGGTTAAGAATTTTTATGTCAGCTATCTTCATCCCTTATTTTCTCTAAAAAACTTTACTATAGCATCCTTGGCAAGTTGTCTAGAAAAATAGCCCATTCAATCAAGATTTCAAAAAGGTACAATACTAACTATTTCCTTGTCTTATTTTTCCCTGAAAAATATTATGAACCAAAATAGGTCGTTCAAAACTTGAACTAGGTGAAGTCTTTAGTATGCCTTACTTGGATGATAAAAGAAAAAGTGACCGTAGGTAGTGGCAGCGGCAAAAATGAATCGTTTGCTGTTGCTAAGCATTCCATGAGTGCTTAATGTGATGGGTGACCATTCCGTTTTTTTTTCATAGTATCTCGTACACGTGACATTAGTTTCCAGCTGTAGGTGCTAGCGGAAGTCAGCCGCGAAATTCAGAGGCCTTATGACGCCTTAATATCATCTGACTACATGGCTTCCTATTAAGCTCTGGCTACTTTTACGGTAAATGGCACATCACGCTTACCATTATCGTTACATACATTACTTACATAAACGGCCTGTATCCGTCCCACAGCTGGGCACAGGCCTCATCTCAACTATAAGGGTGGGCGCTAGCCATAATCTAACACGCGGGCTCAGTGCGGATTGTTGCAGGGGTGTAAATTCAGTAAAAAATATATTTCAGATGTCATTAAGCCGCCCTAAGGCCTCCGACTAAGCGTTACGACTGACATCTAGCGATGTCAACCGGGACGAACTGCTAAACGTGCCTTCTGAAGCACGGAGATGTCGGAAAAATACATTACTAGTCTTACTTGCTCTATTGGAAAGAAATGTCATTCAGCAAGACCAAATTAAATAACGGAAATACGTAGTCTGAGATGCCGGTGACTGTACCCCAATCCACACTTAGCTCACTGTACCCACGTGTTAGAGTATGACGTTGTAGCAATCCGGGATAGTTGCGTTAAGCGTAAGCGTGAACGTGAGCATAAGTCTCACCTCAACTGGTGACAATTATGCTCAACACTGGGCACACGCAACGTCTTCCGGGACCAACCGCTTAGCGTGCCTTCGAAGGACGGAGAAGTTATAAAAGATATTTAAAAAAATGTTTGGAGTGGTCACCCATCACATTAACCGACCAATCATGTAAAGCTTAGCAACAGCAAACGATTCATTTTTGCCTCTGCCACTAACCGACGGTCACTTTTTTTTATCATCCAAGTAAGGCTACTAAAGACTTCACCTAGTTCAAGTTTTGAACGACCCATTTTGGTTCATAATATTTTTCAGGGAAAAATAAGACAAGGAAATAGTTAGTATTTTACCTTTTTGAAATTTTGATTAAATGGGCTATTTTTCTAGACAACTTGCCAAGGATGCTATAGTAATGTTTTTTAGAGAAAATAAGGGATGAAGTTAGCTGACATAAAAATTCTTAACCATGATTCAGTCGAACTTTTTTTTTTTTTACTAAATGTCCAATATTGATCATCATAAAAGTGACTATAACCGAAAGAGTAGTTTTCTAGGATAACATAAAAAAATAAAACGCTTTGAAATTTGGTCATTTGTGAGTACAGTACATGAAAACTTAGACAAGGGTGTCGATTTAAAAAAAAAACATAAATATTATTATTATTACTAAACCAAGTGACATAGATTTTTTCCTTATTTTTTCCAGAGCCGGTATAACCTAGCCTATCATCCCGTGCCCGCTTGACGTCACGTTTCGGGACACCCTGTATACACAGGATGTTTTCTATCACTCCCTCATCTTTGTCATAAAAATCATATTTTCTTTAGTAAATGTCAAGAATTTTTAATGTTTTCAATGTAAGTATTTATTATGTTAACATAAAATAAAAATCTACAAAACGTATCTATACGTAACCTTAACTGGTAGCAATACTCTTTCGTGCCAAATATTTTTGCTTTACTGTGAATATAGAGTTAGGTAAATACGAGCGGAAAGTAGAACGGCTTATCACATCGATAGGTCTACTTCGTGTCTCAAATTAGACTACCTGCCTAGAAGGTTACCTACGTGCGAAGAAAGTTAAATTTATAGACGACTAGCGGCCGCCCGCGACTTTGTCCGCGGGAACTTAAGTAAGGAAAAAAAGTGATATTTTATATAAATTGTAGCCTATGTGCTATTTATTTATTTATTTATTTAAGATCACCAACAAGTTTACACTAACATTAAGCTGAAGTTAAACATTTCGAATTGTGAGCAAGCTAAGTATAAGCTTAATAATTAATAATTTTATTCAGATGAATATGCTATATTTTAATAAAGATTCATTCAAATCCATTCAGTTTTTTACGTGCAAGAGCAATACAATCCACACATACAAACTTTCACATTTATAATATTAGTAGGATAGGATGCTATTTTTACAGCTACTTAATTAGTTGTGTGGAACATTTAGTAATTCAGGTGAAATTGAACTATCTAGTTGTGGTTAGAGTAAATGGTGGCTCTATAATACTGGGTCTAGAAATACCTAACCAGCTCTCGACAGCCACATACCTACGTATTGTAGTGCGTCTAAGTGTCTCGAGGCGAACTTCATGTTTCGTCAGTCATCGGACTCGTCGGGTTTTCGTCAGTTGCCTTTCGCATTTGGCCCAGGCTGGACGCTCTCAATGGACTTGAAAGTATATAATAATCTATTGATCAATATGGTATGAAATCTACTAATTAAAACCATTTACAGCTCTATAACATTTGTTCTCCATTGTTGCAAGTGCAGTTCTTTTATTGTGTACTTGTACTTCACTGGAACATATGACATCGTTGCACATTATTACACATAGCATAGTCTAGCCTCAAACTGAGCAAAGCTTTTACTATGAGTATTAGATAAAGGGTATACCTACATACTCAAATATTGTATTTGAGCTTCAATCAGTCAATCAAAATTAAGGTTAATGTTAAAAGTACAATAAAAGAACTGCACTTGCTCTACAATGTAATATGGTAATGGGTAATGGTACAATGGAGTACCAGTTCACTCGGAAGTTAAATCTTAATTACGTGTACAATAAAGCAGGTTAAGTATAATGTAGGTAGTTATAATAGGTAGGTATGTAAGTTCAAATTATTACAGTGATTGAATCTTATAAGAGGATGTTTGTGCAGGTGTTCTCGGCCTCCGGGACATCCAGCTGAGCGTGCCGGAGGCGGTGGGCATAGGCGCCAGCGCGACCCTGGGCTGCCGCTGGGCGCTGGACACGGGCGAGGCGCTGTACACCGTCAAGTGGTACCACGGCGCGCAGGAGTTCTTCCGATTTGTGCCCAAAGAGCTGCCCAACACGCGAGTCTTCTCACAGACTGGGATCAGCGTTGACGTAAGTGTTCAGTGTCTCATCAACTCTGGATCGATAGCGAGTCTTCTTTGGAGCAGGGTGCTGGACACGGGCGAGGCGCCGTACACCGTCAAGTGGTACCACGGCGCGCAGGAGTTCTTCCGATTTGTGCCCAAGGAGCTGCCTAACACGCGAGTCTTCTCACAGACCGGGATCAGCGTTGACGTAAGTGTTCAGTGACTTTTAATCAACTCTGGATCGATAGCGAGTCTTGTTTAGAGGAGGGTGCTGGACACGGGCGAGGCGCTGTACACCGTCAAGTGGTACCGCGGCGCGCAGGAGTTCTTCCGATTTGTGCCCAAGGAGCTGCCTAACACGCGAGTCTTCTCACAGACCGGGATCAGCGTTGACGTAAGTGTTCAGTGTCGGTTAATGATATCTGAAACGATTGTGAGTCTTGTTCAGAGCAGGGTGCTGGACAAGGGCAAGGCGATGTACACCCTTCAGTTGTACCACAGCGCCCAGGAGTTATTCTGTTTTGTACCCAAGGAGCTGCCTAACACGCGAGTCTTCTCACAGACCGGGATCAGCGTTGACGTAAGTGTTCAGTGTCGGTTAATCAACTCTGGAACGATAGAGAGTCTTGTTTAGAGCAGGGTGCTGGACACGGGCGAGGCGCTGTACACCGTCAAGTGGTACCACGGCGCGCAGGAGTTCTTCCGATTTGTGCCCAAAGAGCTGCCTAACACGCGAGTCTTCTCACAGACCGGGATCAGCGTTGACGTAAGTGTTCAGTGTCTATTAATCAACTCTGGAACGACAGCGAGTCTTGTTTAAAGCAGGGTGCTGGACAAGGGCAAGGCAATGTACACCCTCAAGTGGTACCACGGCGCGCAGGAGTTCTTCCGATTTGTGCCCAAGGAGCTGCCTAACACGCGAGTCTTCTCACAGACCGGGATCAGCGTTGACGTAAGTGTTCAGTGTCTATTAATCAACTCTGGAACGATAGCGAGTTTTTGTGACCAGGGTGCTGGACAGGGGCAAGACGAGGTACACGCTCAAGTTGTACCAGGGCGCGCAGGAGTTCTTCCGAATTGTGCCTAAGGAGCTGCCTAATACGTGAGTCTTCTCACAGACCGGGATCAGCGTTGACATAAGTGTTCAGTGTGTATTAATCAACTCTGGAACGATAGCAAGTCTTGTTTAGAGCAAGTGCTGGACACGGGAGAGGCGCTGTACACCGTCAAGTGGTACCACGGCGCGAAGGAGTTATTACGTTTTGTACCCAAAGACTTTCCTAACACACGAGTCTTCTCACTAGTCTTTGCTGGGCGAAAGTAGAGGGCTGTGTACTAAATTGATTACAATGTTAATGAGAGATCTACTTCTTATGGAGCTGCCTAAAGGTGGCGGTTCGCGCCGCGACCAGGACAGGAGACCGCGACCGGAGACCGCGACCGAAGATTTACTTGACGTTACGCTGTCTCCTGTCTCGCGTCTCTGCCTCGTTTGTGAACTGTCGCGTATACATTGCCTAACGTCAAGTAACTGTCGCGGTCTCCGTTCGCAGTCTCCGGTCGCGGTCTCCTGTCTCTGTCGCGGCGCGAACTGCCACTTTTACACATAACATATATTTTTAAAGACCGAGACCACTGTTTTTGTACTAACCCTTAATGTCTTGGTAAACTCTAAAAACCGTAGAATTTTGAACTGTAAAGAAATGCAAGTAAAATCCAATAATTAGGACCACCAGCCTGAGTTGAGAGCAAATTAAAAAAATAAATGTTCAGTTCATTCTATACAAATACGTTTGCACTTGGCAAGCTATCGTAGCTCGCAGGTAAGTAATATGTTGTGTGCAACATTTCATTTACTTAAATTCCTACACCTAATAGTAAAACTAGATTAAAATGCGCAAAACAAATTGCAAATTCCATGAGTGGGTAGGTAGGTATGTCTCCTTGTCAGTCGTGAATAAAAACATGGCTAGAGAAAAGTTATTTAGAGATTTTGACATTTGATGAAATTAATTTCGATTCAGCACCGAAAGCAAATAAAAAAGGTGGAGCTTTATTTCTTCGGAGATTCCAAAGTAAATTTGTTTTTAAAAGTTTAATCAGTAGTAGATATTATAATATGCAAAGACCTTCAGAATAAATTGAGAATCAATGATTAACGATAGGCTAGTCACTTGACAAGAATAATGATAGAAATTGTCTTGAAAGATAAATAGGTCTAACGGTTGGTAGAGTGACAGAACACAGGTTTAAATACATTTTGAAACCTCTGAACGAAACTTGATAAAACACCTTTTTTAAAGTCTTTGTCACATTTATTTATTTATTTATTAAAGGTATACAGACAGATTGCAGTCACTTCATGTCCACAATATAGAGAGATATCTTCTTTTGTCTTCTTATTTGTGTGTGACAAAGATTATAAAAAAGGTTCCGAAAGGATGACACTTATGGTGTTGCAGTTGTCCTTTAGAGCCCGGCAGAGGTAATTACTCTCCCTCATGTGACAAAAATCAGTAGTAAAATCAAAATCAAAGTATTTCATGAAAAAAAATGTTCAATAGAACATAAAACGATTTTGCGTCACGGCTCCGACCAAACGCCACAAGGCGCTTTTGGGCCCTACTGGGCCAAAACCACGAGCCATCCTGAAGTTAACTCTTTCGACAACGGCGTGCACCAACACCACTGCCACTCCCAGTGACAGGCTACGGCTGGGTGAAAAGTCAATCACATTGCCCCACCTGAGTTCTCTTAGTTTCCCCGCGGATCCCCTTGTAGTAACCCCTCAAAACAACGAGGCGAGAACTCATTGGGGGGACATACATCTTAACCTGAATAAACTTCGCTTATTTGAAAAGCAATTTTGTCTGAACAACACAGCAGCCAATGAAAATAAAGCGAACATTAAACTGCTCTCACCTTAATCATTAACTTGTAGCGGACATAAAATAGGAGAGTAAAAAGAAACAATATTTCTACGCAAATGGCTCGCTTACGGCGCGACGATAAACAACATCATAACTGTGATTATATATGGGTCAATGGCTCTGCGACATCTTGCTAGTTCGTTAAACTGCCTTCGGAGAGAGCTGCAAAAAATCACTTAAGAATCTCGACGAGCGGGCACGTTAAACCTTTAGCTGTTGGCACGCCGCCACCACTGAGCTGTAACATTGTGCCAAAATAATACATTAAAAACCCTTTCAAAGAATAACGAATACTCATAGTTGAGGTACATCGGGGCGTTAGTCAAACCGCCATCGTATCCGAACGCAAGGTCCTTGAAAATCGGGTCAGACGTCTTGAAGCGCGGGCGGCATGATTTAGTTCGGAGGTTTCTCAAAGTGGACCGACTTTCCGTAAGATGGATCGAAGCTTTTAGCTCAATTTGAGTCGCTAGCAGCTGCGTATGGTAAAGTGCACACGGCTCTCGTAATAGGATTACGCGACGGCTTACGTATAAACTACGCATGAGGTGCGACTACCACCTGTAATCAATGATAAATTGTTCTGAGGGAAATTTACGAGTGTTTCTTAAACTGCGGGTTGCAGGATAGGTACGTTATGAAATAAATAAAATCGAAATAATACAGCTGTATTCCTTTATAATAAAATTTAGTAGATTAGAACAGGAAAGGACGAATGAACAAAAGGATTTCGGTAAAGAAAAACATTTTCCTGATCCTATATCTGGTAACAAAATAGTGATTCTCAAATAACTTGGCCTTTCCAAAGTATAATAAGAAGATGATCTCAATGGCTTTTTATAAAGTAGAATATAGTTTCTTAGTATGTATTATTATGTATGTATCTCCGAAAAGGAATAGAGCATCTCCAATTTATTATTGTAGATAAAAATATTTGGTTTACATAATCGGCCTATATACGTCCCACTGCTGGGCACAGGCCTCACCTCAACTATGAGGTGGAACAAGCCATACTCCAACACGCGGGCTCAGTGCGGGTTGTTGGAGGGGTGTAAGGTTAGTGAGCAACCTTATTGTCAGATGTTATCAAGCCGCCCTAAGGCCTCTGACTAGACTTAACGACTGACATCTAGCGACGTCAACCGGGACCAACTGCTTAACGTGCCTTCCGAAGCACGGAGATGCCCGAAATACACATCACTAAATTTCGGTCGGATGGTCACCCATCCCTTTTCCGACCCGGCGTGTGTTGCTTTACAACAACGATCGTCGCCAATCACTGTCACAACTGCGCCACGGGCACCTCAGATAAAAATATTTGGTTTAATTAAAGTTATTAGAGTTCCTCCTGGAAACCTAGCAATGATTGTATTGCATTGCTAGGATTCCAGGAACGTGCAAAGATGCGATTGATTACTCAATAAGAAAACGTCGTCGTCCCTATTTGAGAATAGCGTCGACTGTATTAATTTAGAATTTTCATACTATAATCGAACCAAGAAACAACATATGTGTCAAGAACTAATTAACGCAACTAAATATTGAACAAATGGCAACGTTGTTCAAAAATAATACATCGGCCTAAGGCCCGTTTTTTACAAACTGAGCAGAGAGGAGATGTGTCTAACTAAACACCCAATTAGATAGTTCTAATTGTTTTGCCATTTTACCTGCGCTTAATCTAAATATTAGATATTCGATTGGTTGTGTAAACAGATTTCCGATGCGATTGGCCGGACACCCGTAGCGAGAGCGAATTTGGGCGCAAAAGCTAGCTTTAGTCCGAATTCCGCAGGCCGACATTTAATTTCCAGTACAAATGCAGCAAATTAACTGTCACAAAGATTTACAATGCCAGCTTACTATAGCAGCAATTTTTTTAGGTGTCACGGTCCGGCGCCCAGCAAGTGGTCCTTCGGGGGGCGACGCGAGGCCTCAGCGGCCGCTACCGCTGTGAGGTGTCAGCGGACGCGCCGTTCTTCCACACGGTGTACAAGAGCGCTTATATGCGCGTTGTTGGTAAGTGGTAAATTATATTTCCTTCTCACGAGTTGTTCCAACTGATCCCATCCTCATCCTTCCACTCCCACGCCACACGCGCTGGTCTGCGTCAACATCCACACACGATCCAGCGACTGTCAGTCCGCACCAAAAGGTTCTTTGATTCGTTTCTTTGTCGTGCTATCCAGCCGTGGAACGCTCTTCCAGCCCATGTGTTTCCTGAATGAAAAATGAGTCTTTTTTAAACGACTTACAAATGACAAGTTATAGGTGCTTTTACATACAAACCGTCATTGCTCTAATTAAAGTAAGTGATTAACTTAGTAGCAGAAAAAAATGTGGTTATTTTAAAAACAGCTAGTAAAGATACTGCATGTAAAATGCTACAAATAACAATGATATGGAGGAAACCAAACCAAGTAGGTATTTTCCTCCATAAAAATCAAAATCAGCTCTTTGTAAGCAGCTCTTCAAATGCACAAAGAATAGGCATGAAAACGGGGTCCAACAACAAAGACCCGGTGCAACTTTTCTTAGGGGTCACCACTATGGAGAAAATCAAACCAAGTATTTTCCTCCATAAAAATCAAACTTGTATAATCAAATATTTACAACAAAACTAAAAACATTAAGTAAAATGAATTATTTACATTACTTAAAAGTTTGAAACAACAATACCAACAAATAATTTTCTGGTATCTGACAGTCACTTGTTTTCTTTTTCATTTTCGCGCGCTTCAGATTTTGTTAATGGCCAGGCGCACACAAGGAGTTTGTATGCGCCTTGCCGCCACAATAACATAGTCATAGCTTTTTCATCTAAATATTTGAAATAATATTTCTTCCGAGTGTTGAAGGTGTGAGTGAGCTGCCTTCAACATTGATGGAATCATCCTGACTCATAGGGTAAATAATACCTATATACCAGAAAGATTCGGCCGGGCTGTTAATAGTCTCGGTAGACAGTGGTTAGTTAAGTCACCCGGTTTGGGAAAGACGCGGGTTCGATACCCGCCTGAAGAAGACCGGATCCATTTTTCTGGTTTTCGGATCTTTAGTAAAGACACTGCATGGTGAATGGTAAAAATAATTAAACACAACTTAAATAGTTAAGCTGATAGGTTTTCAGTTTGCTGGTTAACGTCAGAGTAATAGGGAATATGCACTTGAAACAGATGAACGTCATATTATTTTTTTGAGTAGTATTTTGAATTCATAATACGTCTCTATCAATATTTCCTAATTTTATTTCTTTGTAGATGTAAAAATAATTATTGCAAAGTGCAAAAAAATGTGGGAAATTTAAAGTGGTTGAAATAGAGTGAGTCAAGTGTGACGTCACAGTCCAGGTGTATGTCACCGCCAATAGCGCGACAAGAAGAAGAATTCAACAGTTTGTAGGTTACATTTGTGTTGTCATAGACTTGCGTGACGTCCAAGTCCATGACAACGGAGCGCGCCATAATGGCGGCGTTTGAAACGCTTGAAAAAGTTTGAAATTTGTAACACTTTATAAATATACTACATTTTGCATTTTTGGTGATGAATATTATTGGTCAGTCATAAAACGATATAAGCTATCATAAAAAACAATAAAAAATAACAGTGCATATTCCCTATTGTTGAATCTATTCAAAAGTATTTACTTTCATATGAAAAATTAAAACCTCAACGCGTTCGAAGACAAAAATGTCAAAAAGTTTTGACCCTAAATGTATTTTTGCAATATCCGGGAGTGCTTCATGTCCTTGAATGAAGTCCAGCATTCATTTGTTTTTCTACATTAAGAGATTCAACATTGTGAGAATTCAACATTTTGAGATTCAACATTTTGCGAATTCAACATTTTGAGATTCAACATTTTGAGAATCCAACTTTTTGAGAATTCAACATTATGAGAATTCAACATTATGTTCCAAAAGGCTTAATTAGATTCGTATTGAAGGTTGAACGTTCCTGTTCATCGACGATAAACGCATCGAAAAAGCTTTCTTTTATATTATTTGCAGTTTAAAGACCGCAAATGCCGCAATACCTTTTTCCGTTTGAAAAACTTCACTGGAGGTATAAACTAATGAAGTACCTAGCTCTGGTTTTGCTAAAATAGTTATCAAAGCGACTGAGTTAATTAGGATCAACACTCGCGGAGCGTAAATTTAACTTCGGCTTTAGCTAACTTTAAATCTTCGAATACCTTTATTTAAAATTAAAGTTAGCGCTTACAGTTTCATAATTAGTTTCGTTTCACGTTTAGCTAATTGTATTTGCATGTGCTCTGTTTCAGTTAATGTAAATAATTTTAAAACTGTCTTCAAAGGAAACTACGTCCGCCATTTGTATTTTGTATTTGTGCAATCCTACTAATAATATAAATGTGAAAGTTCGTATATGTGGATGTGCCGTGTTGCTCTTTCACGAGAAAACCACTGAATGCATTTTCATGAAACTTTACAATACTATATTATTGTAAAGTTTTACTATTATATATCTTATACATCTGAATAGGACATAGGCTACAATTTATAAAAAAATATTACTTTTTTTTCTTACTCACGCCCACGGCGACGAAGTCGCGGGCGGCCACTAGTAAATGATAAATAAATAACTGAAGCCTCAATTTCAATTTTAAATTACATATTTACAATTTCATAAAACCGTGAACGTTAATGAACTACCACATATTACTCTTCACAAAATATGGGCTTCTGAGTGTTCCATTGACAGCTATGGCAACTGGTTTCTGACAAATCATACTTCCCACTTAGGCTTAGGCACTTACGACAAATATAAGTACCTGCTTTTATATCTGGCTGAAATCTTATGTCGTTTATAATATTCTATACATCAGAGAATTATTTCGAGACGCTACGGTTTTTGTTCATAAAAGTGTGTAATATAGTACGTGGTCTGTGAAGCAGTGTCCGTCAGCCCCTTGCGCAAGAACGTTAATACAGAGCACCTGTTGTCCCATATTGGCGACGCGACGTGGACACTCACAAGAAACATCCTATCTTGGGAATATGGCGAGCGGGCTTCAAACCTGTATTTTAACACGCTGAGAAAATACACTTTTCGGAGAACAGTGCTGAATTTTGTACAAGAGTCTCAAACTTTACAATTTGAATTAACAATATTTGTGATCGGTATAGGACACTTCTGCAAAACACTTTAGGTGAATGGCGGAAATGACATTGAGCGTAAGTATTTCAGATTGTTAGTGACCAATTTTAACGGCTATGGAGCTTTCGTAAGCATTTATCACTAATTAATTATTTTTCTTTCTTCCTTTCGTGTACATTTTCTAACTGCTGCCAATGTTGTGTCATCCCATAAACCAAGTTACAGTTTGAAACTTGCTTAACAGCCTTCAAGATTGAAAACTACGTTTCAGCTGCCACGATTGACCGAAACCCATACCTAATTTACCTACTAGCTTACACTATAACTGTCCTGAGAAGAAAAATAAAACTATGTACCAACATTTTACCTAAAACCTACATGTCGATATACAATAGTTCTTTATTGTGAACCATTTTCGCCGACCGAACAGCAAAGGATCGGCAATATTTGCACCTGATGGCAGGATCGGCAGTTTGTATTATCGATCAGGCGCTTAACCCAAGTGGGTGGACACAGGCGAATCTCAACGCGGTCTGCCGTTCGTTTGCGGTCGAAACCAAAAGGGGGCGCTAAGGCCATTATAGATGCTATCTCGGCAGGGACTAAGACAATGCTCGTCATTAAGGGCTCCTATACAGCATGTGTTAATAAAGGGATAACGCTGTTGTCTAAAGGTATTGAATTATTGTGCGCTCGGAAAGGACAACCTCTTGAACACAGTTTATGATTAAGCAATTAATTGATGTAGCTGTTAGTATAAGTTAGTACGCATTGTGTCATGAGCAAATGCGTATTCATGACGGGTTGACTTTAATTAATAACGCAATCTATTTACAGTATAACATGTAAGTGATTACCAATGTGATTAACATTGAGTAGAACCGTTGTACTAACGCTTATCGCCAAGGTATTATCAAGCATTTTGAGTAGGTACTGTATGATTAACTGAGGAATTTGAAAAGAGGCAAAATGATAGTTCAATCCAGTTATTACTCACTCAAAATACTATCTTCAATCACTTGCTACTTTTTTGACGATCCATTTGGTGTAATGGTTCCGAAGTAGGCTATTACACTAGTGCTTAATTTAGTTGCTTGATTTCGGGCTTGGAGGAATGATATTTTGTCCAATGATATTATTTTGTCTTCACTGTGTCTGATAATGACACCTGAGAAGCCGCCCGGTCCAGAGATATGAGATTGACAAGTACAGTTTTACGGAGACTCCTAATCTAGTCAAAATCATCATGAAAGCCGGCAATGAATGCATTTTCCTACAACGCACTTCGGAAATTGAAAAAAAAAATGGTAACACTTTTAGCGTGGCTCATGAATTCGCATGTTTAGGTACCTACCAAGAAATCTGCAGACTCATTATCTACTTATCTTCGCTCAGATAAAACCATTGATGAGAAATTATTAATGTAGTAACTACTTATCTGGGTTATAATTTTCTGTCATCATTAAAAAAATGAATTGCAACATTGGCTCGTAATATTAAAACCAAAATGATCTACAACATTACTAGATAGCCCTGGAATGGGTATCTAAATTACTGTTTATGTCATGTGTGTGCATTAAGCCTTAATAGGTAAAAACTAGTTTCCCAAGCATTTGCCCGTATTCACGGTATACCGTAAATCAAATAACATCCTCTACCCGTCCAAACGTCGACAATATAACGTGAACTATTTTCCTAATCCGATGCAAACTACAAAATTAGTTCACGTAACACGTAATCTGTTTTGCAGCTATCTGACGGACGTTATTGCGTTATTCGTCGCACCTGGGCTCCTGGCCTACTGCGATGCAAAATATATGAAACTACGGGAGGGTCTCCTATATCACATTTTTAGTTTATTTAATTTTTAAGCAAAAATTCTCAGCTTTCATTCTCTCAAATTAAATTAGGCAAAACTTGTATAGCGTGTGTGTATGTGCAAAGTAACCGTGGGAATCAGACACAAATAAACTTAATTAACTAGTTTTGATGTAAATATCTAGAACAATACACATAGACATATTGATGTATACAAATGTACTGTGCGTAAAAAGACGTTTTAACATAACGCGCTGTTAGTATACTCAATAAGTTATTACACACATCAAAAGTGTCTAGGGATATCATAGGGATATCATTTTTCAAATATTTCATAAAGTTAAGTTGGTTTACAAGTTGAGCATTATCTCAGAATAACGCGAGGACAGTGGCATAAGATAAAGGTTAAGAATATTACAAAAAAAAACGTTTGATTTTGCTAAAATTTTGACACCTTTTAAAAGAAAAATCTGTCTTTTTTTAACGTCCTTACGATTGTACAATAATGCTACTACAATATTTTTTTTTATACAATCTGAAAGGGCAGATATAGCAGTTTCTGTGTTCTAAAAATTTCTACGTTGGTATCATTATTTTAATTTTTACAGCCTCCCAAATAGCTATACTTTGTATGAAAATGCGTGAGATATCCCTAGACACTTTTGATGTGTGTATTTGCGTTGTCAAAATAACTTTCCAATGTAATTTACTTAGATATGGGACTGTGTACTTAATGACGTTAAATTGTGTATGAATTCGTGCACTTAACTACCTGCAGTAAAGTAAAGGTAATTGATTGTGTTTGCGCTGATCTACGTCCCTTTTTTCTCCAAACATAATAATGTCTAATGTCTGTCAACCCTCCCTTAGTAACACAGTTCAGACCTCCCAAGTGCAGGCACCGTTTTGGGGTCCTTAGGCACGTTACGTAATAAATAAGAAATAAAAGCCTTCTGCGCTCAGCCTGAAGTTCGGTTACCCAGAAATGCCACCCGTGGCTACATAGCAAAATAGATTGGAAATATACGTAAAATATGCTCTGCAACTATAACTTCTTGATGTTTATAAAATCACGCTACTAATGTGTTCCCACCAGACGTAGGTAAAAATACTTCAAAAGGGCCTAACTGATTTAATTAATAGATGCAAAACCTGCCATACTGAATTCAACTGCTGTTCGTCCAATGTCAAGGTAAAATGTGAAATTGTTTAATGATGTTCCCAAAGCCACAAGTCTAGTTTACGCTACTGTGTACTTTGACCACCAATAAGAGTAGGTACAGTTGTTCTATCTCAAGAGCGCGGGTGAGCATTACTTGTGTTGTAATGCGTATAGACACGCGCACTAGCGTGCGCAGGCGACGACTCGTCGTATGATTGGTTCAGAGCGTACGCACGCAAAGACAATGTCAATGTGCTGTACATTTACACACACACAAGTATAGCTCACCCGCGCTCGTGAGATAGACCAGCTGTAAAAGTACCACGTTACCGTCGCAGAGCACGTCACCACGCACTTACAAACTCGAAGCACCACAATAACCGTAAATTAACCAAGATAAACCTTAATCAAATATCCCTTGTGTTCGATTCCCACATTTATTGCCCAACAATAGTTCTGATTTACGATTTAGGACTGTAGGAGGCGCTGGGGGATTGTTCAAGTAATTATTTTGTAACTGCTCGGTAGCTGTTGTTAACTACTGAAAGGAGTTTTCATTGGAGGTTACTAGTTAGTTAGTTTGATCTATGGGTGGCCGAGACTACACGCTTACCTTTGTTCGACAAGTAAATACATTTGTGATTTTAGTGTAAATAGATAGTTAATTAAAATCTGTGTCTACAATACAAACACAAACGCTAGTCTTATGAAAACTTGTCCCACGCGGTTCTTGTGCCTGCGGCAAGTAAAAACATTATACACCTATATAGCTTACTGTGAACTGAAGAAATGAAATATTTATTGTAATTTAAATACGAGTAAGTACCTAAACTCAATCATTCAAAAATGCCCACTCACTCACATAATAAACAAAAGAGCTCTATTTTAAAAGCTATTTTTCATCTATCCGTACAATATTGCATTCAAAACGTCATCGTGCATCTTCCATGCAGTATCTTAACTAAAGATACAAAAACCAGAAAAAGACATTCGGCCTTGGCTTCAGGCAAGAATCGAACGCGCATCACCCTACTTAGCTTATAGAGTAAATTTACCACAAAGATTCGGCCGGTCTGTTAATGGTCTCGGTAGCACAGTGGTTAGTGCAGTCGCCCGTAACCAGACTGTTCTACTATTAAGAAGACCACAATCCAGCACGAGATTTTTCATGACAAGCTTTCGTTCTTTCTTTCCGTCAGTACTTAAGATCCACCTTGGACTGCATATCATAGATAAGATAAACTCCGCGGGGATTTCGCTAATATGAAAACTTTATGAAACGCTCTATAAATGCAACTTTTATTAGACTAAACATCAATAATAATATAATATCATGCATTAAGCTCGAAAAATATTATATATCTTTCATCGATTGGATCGTTGTTGCTTCATGAAACTTTGCTCAACGTTACGTCTTATTAAATTATTGTTTGCCAAGCTCAAACCAAACACTTTTTGCATATTCTGCTCGTTCTTGTTACGAAAATTGTTTTGCTTACTTTAACCTCGCTGCCCTACACGGAACAACAATATAAGTTAGGGGATCGTTTGTGCAGAAAACATAATTGTTTGTTTAACAAAGTAGGGTGCCTTGGCCAAAATCTTGAATTAAATAAACACTAAAAATACCCGCGACGGCCAAATTAAACGAGGTGCTGGAAACTCCCCGCGTTCCCATTAAGAAGAATTGGCAAAAAGCGACAGAACAGGAATGTAAACACTTAAAACTTTGCTCGGCGCCGAGTTCCGCCGCTTCGCAGTAATAGAGGGCGCTGCTGGCAAACAAAAGCACGCCGAGTTTTAGTTTGAGCCGCCATTTTGTCTGTTCGGCGGTTTAACCGCTTCCTACAAAATTCTGGGGCAAAATGGGACTGGCGCGTATGAAAGATGAATATGCAACGTCGACGATTGCCGCCCGCGCGCCGCCGTCGCCCGTCGCGCTCGGGAACGCATCGCGCAGGGCTGTGCCTGCCCGCCTGCCCGCTTAGTACCCGTCACCATGGATCAAGTGACAGGGGAAAGACGTCATTTACACAATAAAGGCCGGATATAGAATGTGATCTATCACCCCTTTCACTCCATGATATATTTCAGACCAAATTTTCCTTTCTGAAACATGATATAGATTACTACTACTATTTTACCTAACAACATAGTAGGGACAGCCCCATTATGCATAAATAGCATAGGAACTTTGAACCAAACAGATAGCTAGTAACAGTTTTTATAAATTTGATAGTTAAGATGAAGATTAATTATGATCTCTGAGAGCATCTATCTATTGTTCATCTTCGTTTTTTCACAGTATAAACCATACAGTAGGCTATCTATGGCCGCCCGCCGAGTTATTAGCCTAGCGTGCACACAGACACTCAGAACAGCCCGTCCGTACTGCCGCCTCCCTGTGCCTCCCTATTTTATGCTAGCGTGTGCGTGAAATTGCGTGTGGGTGATATCGCGACACGGCGCGCGACGCGCATGCACACATTCAAACCTAGAGTGGCACGTTTGTACGTAGATAGCTTACTGTAAGACTATACTGTGGTTTTTTTCTTTTGTTATTCAAGCTTTTGTGACGGATAGTTTTACTTGTTTTATGGAAACCACGAACAACGAAGGTGCCACATACTTCCTACATTTTTGTCTCATCAGTAACAATTTGGGCCAGTTGTTATTTTTAGTTGATACTACGTAAAACTGCACTAGTATTCAAAAAGATGCCAGCCCTAGTGCACTGCCTGCGTTATTTATTGCGATCAGTATTTTGCTTATCCCCTCGCGATTTGAACCGGCTCGCTTTTTCCAGGTCGCTTCATTGCTCGCTCGCAGACGATTAGCTTTCCTTCATTGAATCTACTCTTAAAAATTTTAACCGACAAAATATTTCTGCTTATCACCTGTAAGATTATGATTAAGGTTATAGAGGGTTCTCAAACGGAACCAGACCTGTTTGCCAGGTGGATGTTGATAGTGGTGGTCACTTGGCATACTGGCAACATACTTTGCTCGACCTACATTTTATATCAAGGAACCTTAGGGTGACATTTACGAGTTTGTATAAAAAAGGCTTCTGCTTCCAGGATATGAAGATCTTAATTTTATATATTGATTTTTGTTCATTCAAGCAATTCATTATTTCATGGCAAAAGTTTCTTTGACAATAATCAAAATAGCAAATCATCTAATTCATTATCAGGTAGACTTCCACTCTTATTCTACTTGTGCAAGGATTATGCATATTCATAATGAAATATTTTAGCTCATAAATGAATAGTTTCCGTTCTCCGGGAATCAAACTTCCAACCACGCACACAAAACGCGATGCTCTGCTGCGAAACAGAAATTGCTAACGCAGGGCATACTGCTGCCAGACTGAAATGGAACTGGCATGATTGTATCTACCGCATATTGGATGAGTTACGGGGCAAAAATAGCAACTGACTCTTGCAAAATGGAAAAACGTTCACGCAAAAAAAGTAAAAAGATGGAATCGCCGTTGGACAAAACTGAATGAGCTGGTAGAGTTTTCATCTACACGTCGCATGGGCGGGTAATGTGCTTGTCACTATGTATGTGCGTTAAGTTTATTTCTATATGGCAATTTATTTCACATTTATTAGTAAGGATTTAAACGCACAGGTCCGCATTCTGACGAGCCAACAAGTTGAAGTTAAGAAGCTTTTATTTTCACGTACTTTTATGGAAAACAATACAGTTTTTCCAAGTTAAATTCAACCTGACAAATAAACTAACGCACCATGTGTTTATTTAATTTTAGCGAAGAACATAACGATATCGCGAAATGGAATAGAAGAGTGGGTGGACTCCTTGTGGCTTCTTTTGATTTAATTGTGAAGCGATTAAAACCGCTCAAGTGCATATTGAAAACCTATGGCGTGCGCTAGTGAAAGCGAAGGCAGTCATACACTCAATTGGTTTAAAAAGAACTCGATTAAATAGCATTATCGCATTGTCATTCATAAACCTATTTTTCATTTTATCTGAAACTGACACTTAAATTGTAGAACGAACTCCGAGACTGCCGAGATTTTCCCGATGAGTTATAGCATGGAGTTCTTAAAGAGGGGTTTGAAAAGGTTCCTGCAGGATCGGCAACGCAAGAGTAATGCCCCTGGTATTGCACGTGTCCATAAGCTGCGGTAACCGCTCACCATCAGGCAGTCCGCTGCTTGTTTGTCACCGTCGTTGTATAAAAAAATCCACAAAGTGAAGTATACAGCACCCTGTATACTTCAGGCCCAGCGTCCAAGAATTGTTTTCAAGTAGAAGGCATCATAACGAGTCATTCAAAAAAACCATTAGTTCCGCGAAAATCAACACTTGAAAGTTTTGATTTTTTCAAGTTTTCCTTCGAAACGCAACTCCATTAACATAATCCCCTCTTGTTTAGAAACTATCACACTGATTCATTTCAAATTTGGTATGAACTGAACTAAAAACAAACATACACTTTAGCTGTAATTGTTCGGAAATCGTATGGCAACACGAAACTAGCGGTACCTGGAAACTGTAACACTAACAACAATATACAGTTCCGTTATTTATAAAACTGAAAATTAAAATAGTGAAAACTTGCACAAGGATTTAGTTGATGGGTTGGAAAGTAGAATTTATCATTCATAACAAAAACCATAATCCTTGAATGAATAATATAAAAGGTTAAATGGAGGTAAGCCTAAACTAAATATTTGCCTAGATTTTTGAAAAACTGTTTAAAAAAGCTTTTCACATAAACACTTACCAAGATAGGTTTTATGAACACAACGCCAATAAGTTGCTACTTGTTAAACACTTAAAAATGTTACATTAATAACATTGACATGGCCAATTATATTATAGTAAAAATACGTAGCGTAACGTAAATACTTGTGCTAAAAAAGTGACACCCGACACAGTTTGAGACAACACTGCCCAACACGTATTTGTCTCGTTTACGCTCCAGTAAATAATCATGCTATCTTGTACACGCGGTCAAATCATTGGTACGTACGCCAGGAAACAATTTTTGACTGTACTGACATAACGATGACGTATCTATCCCTCTTTTAAAATTTAAAAAATATATTTAATATGATTGGATATGACATAAATTAAATGACCCCTTTACCCTTTACACAGAGCTTCCAGAGTCTGTGCCTAAGCTGCAAGCCCAGAAGAGCTGGTACTCGGCGGGAGACATGCTGCGGGCGAACTGCACCTCGCCGCCCGCTGACCCTCCGGCCAACCTCACTTGGCTCCTCAATGGCCAAGAGGTAAGTGCATTGCAAACTGGGATTTATGCATTGCAAACTGGGATATATTTCTAAACATGTAGAAAAATTATAGTTAGTTGACCTAGAAATGCAATCTTGAAAGTCATTCAGGGATGAGACCCAATAACATGTGACTGCCGACCTTAAAGATGATAAATTGAAAGGTAACACATCGGGCTGTTAGCGAGAGCGATCTTGCTGCCTCGCAGGTCGCAGCCAGGAAAATCACGCTATTCAGAACTTTCAACACATTAGTGCATATTACGCGTGCAGGCTTCGCTCTGTGGGCCAGATATACTCAAAAACCTTTTGACGATCTTTGTGTCAATTATAATAAGATTCAGGATGATGCTGTGACTACCTCGCTTCTTTATTGCATCAGGTTCAAGCTGTTGTAGGTAGACTGTTTTTACGCCTCTCTGGTGAATTGGGTGTTGGCGGGGCGGCAGTGGCATTCAGAAATTCAGAATACTCGACATACATGCGTCCACATGTATGTGTCATTTTGTGTCATTTCAGGAAGATTGGTGCAGGACTTTGGGTTGAGTCATTGTTACTTGCAATAATTAGCTTTATTAACATATTCAGTGAGACTAAAGCTAAAACGAGCTTGATTATCATCAAAGCCAATTCGGCCCAGTAAAGTTAATTTCAAATCAAGCCTGGGGCCGTGTTTCCGGGCTGCTTACTTCCAATGCATTGGTTACTTCCAATGCACTGCTATTACGAATACAAAACTATATTGACATCCAACCATGGAAAACCATCACATGGTGACTTGATATACATTTCATTCCATTTGACATTTAATTAAAAGAACTGTTTTATTGCTTTAATGAATACTATACAGGGTGATTTTGCAAGTCTTGCCCAATTTTTATGATTGACTTGGTATCAGAAAAAAAAATACTATTTAGAGTTTTTTTTGAGTTTTATTACTTGGAATTGTTTTTTTGTTAATTACCTTTATTCATTTGTTCATTCAGTCACCCTGAAGAACAATAATTAATGTTACCATTGTTATTCTCGTACCAATTTATAAAAATGTTGTTGCTGTTCATGGCAAATGAATCAGTCTGCAACGTCTGGTTATTTCAAGGCTTATAATATTGCTTATTACAATGGCTTATTATAGAGTAGGTAATTTACTAGAATTTGTCCTGAAAATGCGAAAAACATGTTTTGCAATAGTGTCAACCAACAATACCGTAAGTAGATGTTTAATATCACCGAATCTAAGAATGGGTACAAAGAAGACGAGTTAGGAGCTCCTTTTTATCAAAAGTAGATAGAAAATAACAAGCCGTAAATAAGCAATAAAATGTGAGTTTATTTACAAATGTCCTCCGTGGAGGTGTCCATAAGCAGATTACTGCGGCAAGTAGGTATGTTTAATTAATGTGTGCCCAAAGAGGCTCGCGTCAGGGGATTTATAAATAAATTAGACTACGCGGCCTCGTTGTGCTTAGAACAGGCGAATATTGTTAAAATAAAATTGAACAAAAATAAAACTTATTGCACAAGACAAAGGTGAAATTCTAGAAACAGCTTACCGTGGTTTTAAGAAATATTCATTCAAACTTAAACGTATTCGTTCAGTTAGAGGAAAACTTTTTTAGTGTTGGTTGTTTCTATTAAAGTGCGAGTTTTTATTTATTTTATTTTGCTAAGAATATAGATAGATATTCTTTATTGTACAAAAACATTACCTTTCAAGCAAATCACAGAGAACAATGTACAATTTAGGCGGGCTTATCGCTAGAGAGCGATCTCTTCCAGACAGTACAGTAAGTACTTTGGTATATACCCTGACTGAGGTTTTTTGACTCTAATATAAGATAAACTGTATGCACAAAACCGAATTACCTACATTACAAAAACTTTTAACATTTTGATACATTTAAGTCTACCAATGTGTTGTGCCAAAAAATGAT
Source organism: Udea ferrugalis (assembly GCA_950022985.1). NCBI lineage: Eukaryota > Metazoa > Arthropoda > Insecta > Lepidoptera > Crambidae > Udea > Udea ferrugalis. Next base: position 7,822,106 of record OX465521.1, read on the forward strand.
TGTTGGTCACCATCCGTGGTTCCCTGTTTAGGTGTTTTATATAACTCGTCGTTATGTTATGCGAAATAAACAGAAAGGAAAAAAAAGCCTTAAAATTACAGTCCATCAAGTAACAGTGAACTGAACGTGGCAATGAACGGGACGTAATCTGACCAATTCAACATTGTAGGATTTGGTAGGTTGATTCCGCCTACAACCACCTAACTCTCTAAATTTCTATGGAGGAGGCCCATGTTCAGTAGTATATGTCTTATGTTTACAAAAAATAATAGGTTCACCAAAGGTTGCAACGATTTCCTACAAATTTTCTCATGTCTATGCACTCAACTCAGAAATTCCGTGCTTACCAAGGCAAAGTTACGTACAAAAGCAAAGCTGTCATATTTTGATGTTCTGTTCAATCTACGTCACCTCCTCAATCCTCATAACATTTTATCCCGCAATATGTATTCCGCTCGCGTGTATTGTCTATTGAATTTCAATAAAACATGTCGACAGGTTGATATTCCGTTTTACCGTCCACAGGTGAAGGGGCTCAACATCCCCGTGCAGGAGCCGTACGCGCGACCAAACCCGGTTATAACGGATGCGTCACTCGAAGACGCGAATAGAATTATATTCAGTCCATGGGACGCAATCTCGGGGTTCGACGAGACGACCGACAACGTAATAGACATTCCGGCCAATATCGACGGCATACTGGCCGCGCGCGAGTCGGACGTTTCAGCCGATCGGAAAAACAAGAGCACCCGACTCACGCCCGGACCCGGGCAAATAGCAAATAAATTGAACATTAGCACAGAAGAAGAGAAATCTAATAAATCATCGTCGTTCAGCCAGCTTGTTATGAGAGTAAAGTCCGTACATTTTCGTAAAGTGAGTATTATTGGCACGCTTTTTAAAATTTGCTTGTGTTGTGCGCAAAGCGAGGCGGAATCGAAATCTGGATTTGACACTGAGTGAAATGGATTTCACGTCGATTTGTTCTGTTATTCACAGTGGCTTTCATAGGCATGGAATTACGCTTGCAATTTTCTGAAAAGCACCTTTAACCGTTAATTATAGGTTCTTATTCCAGATTCATAACTAAGATGACTGTAAATGAGTATCGTTAATATTTAAGCTGTTTGAGACAAATATGATTAATGATTTAGCTTTTAACATAAAATGACAAGAATTTGAAATATGTATCATGTAGTCTAAATTAATGAGCCAATTTGCAAGAGATTATTGTAAACTTTGATGTTGATTTTGCAAATGTAGATTACTTTGAAATTAGAATAGGTGGGACGGAAACAGTAGTCTCAATTTAATTTAGGAATGAATTCAGTGTTGTGTTTGGCAAACGTTGCGTAAATTTAATTGATACCAATTGAGCTTTCTAATTTGTATTTTACCGGCCATATTTTAGGTGGAAATTTGATCTCAAAAAAAAAGGAACCACTTTTTTACAATTTCTTATAGTTAAAATAATAATGAGCAACACAATTTAAATTGGCACTAAAGCGTTTGATATTTTGTCTTTCAGTGAGATCTCACCTTTTATTCGTTTTTTTTATAGGCTTCATTATTGTGTGAGTTTCACGTTAACTTAAGACTGGATAATGTGTGTTATATTAAACAATATAAAACAAACCTGCTTGTTAAAGTACGCCTCGCGGCCTCGCGCTACCTTATACTTAGTAGTGAGGCCTGTGCCTTGCAGTGGGACGTATAATGGTTGATGTTGCGGTCATTAGAACGGTTGCCTGTTCTGTCCAGGGTCGGCTGAACGTGACGTGTGTGGCGCGCGTGCTGTCCGTGTGGGCGGCCAGCGGCGTGCTGCTGCTCGACGAGGAGCGGCCGCAGATCGCGCCCGTCATGGGCTCCAGGGACTCCAACACAGGTGAACTTTACCAATCCTATGATTAAGGTATCCATGGCACGTGGATTGACAACGCTGAAGGGTAATAGGCCACATCATAATCAAATATTTCAGGTAACAAATCACATTCAAAGATCTTATAAGTATAATCAGCCCATATTATAAGTAAAAAATTCTAACACGTATTCAAACATTAATAATATTACGTACATGGCTTCTTAATAAAAATGTTGACTTCACTCAAGCATAAAATAAACGTAGTATATTACGTCAACTCTCAATGCAAAATGAGCGCTACGATATCGTAGCCAACAGTGCTGCAGCTACGAACTCGTAGTATTCGTACTACGATAATGATTATTTTGTCAGACTCATTAAGTTTGATGACAGAAATACCTTTTAAAAACATTAAGCTTCTGGTTATTTTGCTTACATCAACGTAAATACCCGACCAAGCGTGTAATAATGGGGAAAGTATATTAAAAATTCTGAATTTCGGCATCCATTCTTATAATGACTACTTTACCTCATGCGCAGCCTACCAAATGTAGGTACTTGGCCGATTTTATGAGCCCGGTAACTAAACAATGTCCAATTGTAATGGCATTTTTATGATGTTTGCTTTGTCCCCTTTTTGCGCTTGACAAAGCCAAAGTTTTATTTCTCGGAAACATTGAATGCCGATATTTATTTTGTGGGACGTTGTCATCAGTGCCGCTAAATAAAGTAGGGTACTCATTAACCGTGGCTCAATTTATTAGTAATATTATTGTCATATCGTATACAATTACATATTATATGTGAAAACGTAACAAAACGAATATTTTACAATGAAACTCGATGTTACCGAAACATTATTTTAATCAAAAGCAGTGTGGACCTGCTTTGTAAACTCACAACAAAATAGTAGATTGAAATTATTTGTGAAAAAATTGTACATCAAAACGATAGACAGACAGAGAGCGGATACATGGATTTATTGTTGCATTGATTTTAATTATCTTCGTGCTTTTTTATTAATACCTAAATGTATGTGTTTTAGTTTACATATTTATGTAAAAAGTCTTTGAAAAGATGCGGTGAAAATAATATAACGCAAGTTGGATAAATTGCGTATTTAATACTTGACGTAGGAATTTTTCGTTCAAATTATGGTGTATTCTCGGGCTAAAGTCCCCGCGATCGTTGTCTGGCCGAGTGGACACGTCACGTCGGAAGACTGATAGCTGCGGACGAGTCTAACGGCGGTGACGTCATCGATTTATATTCCATGGTTAACGTTCATTTGTTTTCGCAGGGCGTCGGTGGAGCGCGCCGCGGGTCGTCGCCTTGACGATGCTCAACTGTTTACTGTACACACACTGGTGAGTCTTATCTGACAATAATAACTGCTACAGCGTACCACTTTTTTTATCCTCGGGACTAGTCTTACGGAAATAAGTAGATACTAGAAGTGCCGTGGCAGTTTTTTCATTTTGTAATTGCACTTATAGCCTGCTCAGCCAGTTGCAGTCGGTAGCGTTAAACAGATAATTTGAGGTTTGACAGCAGTTCACGTTTTTTCGATGAGAATAATCAAGAAGTTAACAAAACTATGGCATACTATACGACATGCAATCTAGGGCGAATACGGCGGTCTTAAAATATTCTTACAATCCAAAGTACACTCACCAATTAATTACGAGTGACCAAAAAGTTGGCAATTAGAAATTAATCAACGTACGGTATATTAAATTTTAGACTCTTTAAAAATAATCGAGTTCATCGCACAGAAATAAATCATTACGCTATCGAAAAAAATGTGTCATACATATTTGATGCTTCGATTAAATATTCTGTCCCATGATTACTTTTGCAGTAACTTGTTTAATCAAGTAACGTTATTTCAAAATCATTTCTGAATTCTACGAAAGTATGCGAGCTGAAACCTAAAGGTTAAATATTAATTTCAATTCGATTTGTTGGATCAATCACATCTCTTTGTTTGACTGCTTTCTTTTTAGATTTTTTATGAACAAAGTATTTTTAAGTCAAGTATGATATTTTTGTTACAGGTCAATCCGATGATGTGAAGTTTAAAGGAATATGATCAAAGTTGTCATTTTCTAATCTAAAATCAGTGTTTAGACTCAAGGGGGGCTAAAACGGCGACATTTGATGTTTCATATCTGAATCATAAATGAAACATTTTTTATTCTAAAACGGCAACTTATTAAGTGAATCATATTATGATTCAGATATGAAACAGATATGAAACAGATCTGAATCATATTAAATATGAATCATATTATGATTCAGATATGAAACGGATCTGAAACATATCCGTTTCAGATATGAAACAGATCTGAATCATATTAAATATGAATCATATTATGTTTCAGATATGAAACAGATCTGAAACATATCCGTTTCAGATATGAAACAGATCTGAATCATATTATGATCATAATGTGATTCAGATCTGTTTCATATCTGAATCATAATATGAAATGCTAAAATGTTGCTGTTTTAGCCCCCAAGTTTAGTGAAAGAAAGTTAAAAACAATGAAATTAAATGGATTTTATCAGCAAGTGGGTTGAAAGTAGTGAATTTTATACTTGTAAATAGTTTTATAATAGAAATTCTAAGAGGAAATAGTGATGTTTTGCTTGACGAACTTTTATGTACGTAACTGTTACTTCAACATAAGAAACGTAAAATAAAGGAAATCCCTGTTTTTAGATTGTATTTATTTTTCCAAACTTTCCTTTGTTTGTTCGTTTGTGGATGTACCACAATATGTGGAAAAAAACACATTTCGGGGAACGCGTCTTCGTTACCCGCAACTCTTGTGCTGCAAATCAACCAGATAAGATAAGATATAATTAATACATTTACATCAAAAGTCACAAAAGGATGTGCAATTTAGGCGGCCTCTTCGCTAGAAGCCTTTTTTTCAGATAACCGTCAGGTTAAGATAAGATAATACACACACAATACATACACGATTATTGCAGTAGTAATCTCTAAAAGTTTCAGGCAGAAAAATCGAACATAGATTTGAATGTATTAATAAGCTATCAGACTAGCTGAGGTTATAATACGATTGTGACAATTCATAAAGAGCCCGCCCTTGAGTGTAGGTATGTCACAAAAGGTCATACTTTGTAGTTTAGTTAGGTGGTGAACAATGACACGTCATGTATTTTGTAACGAAGTTAGCAGTTAGTTGCGAATCACACCCTTGGGAGCTCAGTCCACAAGCCTGCTGTCATGCACATGCCTAATCAATCCTTTTGTTTATAGCTCGCCTGCGGCTGTATAGTTTCTGCAAACTGTTACTGGAACACGAAACTCATTCAAGGCATTACAAACCTTAAGCCTCAAGACAGGTAAATTGATCTACTGGTCAGGCTCGGTTGCTGCAATGGAGATACAAATTGGTTCCTTGTAGTTACGGGTAGATTAGAGGCAAATACATGGATTAATTATTACATTTAACGTATAAAATGCTTTACCTTAAAATAGACACTCAGAAAGGATTTTTGGTTTTTTCATAGTGTAATGAGTCATGATTTTTCAGGTTTTGAGAATTTCAGTAAAGATACTGGATGGAAAATGCTAATATGCATAATAACATGATTTCAACATACCTGAGCTGTGACGGGTTTATGCCTTAGGTACCTACATGGTAATCAAAATTAATACAAGAGTACACAGCCTCAAAAGCTCCTATAAGAGCAAGGCAACCTAAATCAACGAATAAAGTCCTGGGTAGCGATTCACAACCGAGTTATCGAACGATTCGATAATTTTCATTAAATTCTAGTAAATCGCTTGTTCCGCGTAATAGCTTGAATTTTGTATATGTTAAAGCCAATGGCATCTAGTATTTATAAGGCGAATAATACAGACACCTCCCACATCAAAAAATAAATATATTTTTTTTTGAAATTTACCGAATCGTTCGATAACTCGGTTGTGAATCGCTACCCTGATCCCCACCCATTTCATATGGCGGATATTTTTGTTTGTATTGTGTCGAAGGTCTGAACTTCTGCACGTAAGTTAATTAAAAATTTATACGTATCTTTCAGTCTCTGGTGTCCTTAACTTTTAGTTGGGGCCTTGGCCAGTGTAAAGATTTCACAGAGACATTCATATTCTACTTTTCAAAAACATTGCAGCCTCACCGGCATTGCAGGCGATTAACGAAACGGATTTATAAGGCGAGGGTGAATGGAACTGTTGGAAGGGGAAGGCCTAGACGAACGTTTCTTGGACAAGTTCAAGATGTTCTCAGAAAGGGTCAGGTCAGGAGTACCTTTAACCGACGAGCATGTATGAAAGGACTTATGAAAGTAGAGGAGGCGCAAGGTGTGTGCCAGGATCGTAGCAAGTGGAAAGAAGTTATCTCTGCCTACCCCGTTAGGAAAGAGGCGTGATGGTATGTATGTATGTATGTTGCAGCCTCAATGAAAAGAAACTAACATCGGCATCCTCGTAGTAATAAAAACGCTGGTATAGATTAACCGTTTCTCATCCGTCGCGTGCTTGCGGAGCGGTGCATATTCAGAGCGCAGGTAGCAATAACGACATGTACAATAAGTATTAATATGAGTACGACAAGTATTAGCAGCCCTAATTTATCCTCTAATACGGCAAAACGCTTTGTTACAGTTGGTGAGTTGAAACTGAAAATAAAAATTTTCTATAGTTGCTTGTCACAGTTGTGTAGAGCAACCTGTTTTAGCTACATACATTTTGTCATTATGGATCATGACGGTTAAACAAAACTCGTTAAGATTTTCTATTATTTTGTCTGAATATTGTATAGGTAAGATAATATGATGATGATCTAACCATATCTCTGCGTATACGAGTATGTCTATCTCTTACTGATTTCTTCTATCAATGGATTATTTTGAGTTCGGTTTTTCCAATTAAAAGTATTTGAAATTGAAGTTTACATTAAGGTAATTTTATGAATGGATTGCTTAGACGGATTGCAAGAAAATGTGTAGGTCATTTGTCTACTATAAAATCTGCAATAATACATTTAAGTTGGTGGACACTGTTTTTCTTAGGGGCCACAGCTGCTGCAGATCTTATCAAAGGTCTATTGATTTATCATAACTCCCTTATACGAATCAGTTTCGTGAATAGCCTTTGAACGAAGTGCATTGTCTGAATTTCAAAATTTCTAGTGGTCTGTTGTGTACTCGTATTATCATCGTCTAAACGTCCATAGGAGTTCATCCATTTTGCTTGCCAAAGTAACTTTTTCTGTCTTTCAATGTTTCATTCGCTGTGTGGTACTTCAAGAAATAATAGGTCTAAAAATTGTAAAAAAAGATAATGATCTGTCGGCGCTTGCCGACTGCAGCGCGCAAAATGAAACATGCCGTAACTGACAATTTTACGACCCAACTTTGATGCGCGGTTGAAAAGGGTTTTGCATAAAAAATGACAAAGAGATACGTACGCGCGTTATAAAACTTAATGTATCGTTAAATCATATAGAAGCCGTATAAAAGCTTTTGTTTTTGCTCTTTACGGAGTTTTAATTCTTTTTAGAGATGAGAATTTTATATTTATATTATTCCATGGTAAAGGCCTATTTTAATATTGAAGTTTATGATTACAGTAAGTACATTTTTACGGCTTAAGCTGAATTGTAATAATGAGTATACTTTTATAGAGTGCATTTAAATCCTCTCAAATTTATCAAGATTTAGTTCAATATGTTCTCAGAAAGGGTAGTTCAGACTTTCTTCAGCTGACAAACATGTTTGAAAGGATTAAAAATGGAGGAAGCACAAGATACGAGTATAGTCAGGTTCGTAGCACGTGAAAAAAGATGAGGGCTCCGCTCCGAGAAAAAATAGATGAGATGGTATACATACCTTGCTTGTATTGATCGCCTAAGAACTAGCTCTACCGACGACACAGATGCTTGTTTCAAAACTAAACAGTAAAAACTCACTTGAGTTTGGCTGAAAAGAATCAAATTATCTGACACCTTGTTCAGCGCAGTGGTCTTTCGAATAGCCTGTGAGCCATCCAGAGTGTCCATGTCTCCCTTTAAAACAGAACACATTCTTGTATCAGATTTTAGTAATATCATGGAAAACTCTGACTTGAGACTAGAAAAATACCTGCATTCATCTATTTATCACATTCAGCGAACTAAGTATCTACTTGCTTGCAGGTTGATTAGCTAATCAACAAATCAACCTGCCTTTTGGTTTAATCATGCATATTAATCGTCAACTATAGCTAATTCAATGCAATGTATTTGTGTCAAACATACGTACATAAATATTTTAAACAATAAACTCCCAAAATGTATTTCATTCCATTGAAGTCTGAATCCAAATTTGAATACTCAGCAAAGGTATTTTGCATCAGTGTTCGCCATCACAATGCGTCTATTTAGTCCAATTGTGACGGCATCGCGGCATAATGTAGCTACAGCGACCCCTGACAATAATTCCGGCTTCTGCCATACCAACACAATGTATAGACGTGCATATATTGTACGTGACAGTACTTCTGATGTTTTGGCAGGATTTCACATACGCTCTTGAGCTGCTTTTGAAATAAATTAAGCTTCACTCGCAATGTTGTTTTGCTGAACTGAAATCCATAACTATTGGAATGAAATGAAATAAGTATTGTTCTGTCGTGCACTTATGGGCATTTGTGGGGAGTCAAAACCTACTGTTCGTTGGAAAGCAAATGCGTTCATTAAGTAATTAAGTCACGACTTAGGAAGGAGTGGCTAACGATTAGCCTATACAAAAAACATACTGAAATTGACTAAATTTATGGAAAAGTAAACGAGCTAAAATATGTACCCAGTTTCAATATTTTTTAGTGTTCTCCGGTTTTTGAACAAATTTAATTTAACATAAAAATATAGTAACATCCATACACAAAACAGGCACAAAGGTTGGTTGCATTCACAGGCTTGTTCGTCCTTGGTGTGGATTGAACCCACTACCACAAAATTAGTGAAATACAAAGATTCAGTTGTTAAATGGAAAGAAAATAAAGAAAGATAAAAGTGTCATTAAAAAGCTCCGGAAAAGATCTTTCATAAAATGAAACAAGCTGTTCGAAATTATAAAATGATCCTTAAAACACACTACTTAGTTTTAGGAAAAAACATGTTATAGTTGGCAATTTTACCAACTAGAAATTGACCTAGTAGGTAATACTCGTAGGTAGATGGTACTGCCATACATCAATTGGTTCCTCATCCCCGAGCGAAGTTAGTCGCTGTCTGCTAAGGCTTCCAATTTCTTGTTACACACTATCTTGCTATCTATCTTCACGTCCCGTTGTTACTGGTTTTGAAGCCAAGTAAATGTTGAATTGATAGAGCAAAAATAGTTTCCATCAAAAGGATTTATTATTATTTATTTATGGCATATACTTAAGTCTTCACAAAACGCTGAATGATTTCTTTACGAGATGATTATGATTTCCAATGATATGGGTGACTATTTACTTTATTATAAGACCGCCTAAATTGTACATTGGTCTTTGTAATTTAATACAACTGTAATGTTTTTGTGCAATAAAGAATATCTATCTATCTATATTTTAAATGAAGTCAATGTGCTCACTGGTAAAAATAAGTATCCACCTTAATGGGAATGTAATAATAGTTACGAAAAGTACGGTGTATTTATTTATTTACCGGGATTCTTTGAGAATATGGTGGTTACCTATACATATGTCAATTATTACTCTGCTCTCAGCTCTGCCTAATGAATTTAAATAGGTATGAATAAATACTTTATTCTTGTGTGTTTGTCTTGAAGATACAAATATGATGAACTTTTTTCAACATACATTTTATTTCAGAAAGTTATTTTCCACTGACTTGAATTGTTTAGAAAATTACAGAATTGATATGTTTATCTCGCAATTTTCGTTCTTTCTTTAATACATTATAAATGTATTTTTACAGCCAGAACAATAAAAATGTTCGTGCATTGAGCTCAATATCACTGTCTCCGAAGACTTTTCACGTCTTAGTTCAACGACGTAATTTCAGCTTTCCAATTAAGCGAATATACTCGTATTTATATTCCCAATAGTACCATCGGATCGTATAACTTACTAACGAGAAAAAGATCTCGCAGAAGAGCTATAAGTGGAACTACTAGAGCTATAAGTAGAGCTAATACTAAAAATTGAATATAAAACACACGGGAGTTTCGAATTACTAATAGAACCTTAGAGCATACTTTTTACAAATAAAATAATAATTCTTTTGAAAAATGGATGTTACGTTATTATGTTTATGTGGGGACTGTTTAAATGTTAATGTACCTACTAATAATTGAAGAAGTACAAAATATTTATGGAATATAAAAAGTGAAATTTACTGTAACTACAACTCCTAAGAAAAATAAATGGTTTCAATCAACACTATTTACGATTTAAAACATGACTTCTAACAGTATCTACGAAGCCTCTAGTATGGGTTGGTGAGAGAAACTATTTCAGAAGATCGTAATTAGGTCGCAGTTACAGAGCCTGAGGGCAAATATTCACACATCGACCTTTTGAAAGAGACAATCGCACTGTTTCAGCTTCGTATAACGTTGTCTGTGTTGGACACTACCACAACGATCGTTTGCAACAAAAAAGTACTGGTTTTGAATATCGTTCATCAAACACATATTCTGCTAAACGACAAATTGAATATTTGTTAGACAAAGGAATTCATTCGTGAAAACGTAGAGTGCCGATATGCTGGCGGTAAACATTGCGGGTTAGGTAATGTATGTACGAGGGGCGTTCAATGTATTCTCGGTATGGGCATGAAAGAAAAAAAAAATGAAAAAATGATGTTTTCAAAGTAATCCCCTAGAACCTCAATATACTTATAAGATCGAAAAATAAGTTTCTTTGTGAATGTTTTTTTGGCTTTTTCCCTGCAAAGCCAAAGAAAATTAACGTTAATTACTAAAATGAACTTTATAACAGCGCGATGCTCGAATTTCTTTATCATTGTGGCGTCAGATATTCTCGTCGTCTCTTACTGACAATAACTAGAAAACTACTCGTAACAGTCGTAATAAACTGAAATTTTATATTTATACCTTCAGACAGTGTCATTAGCAAATGACATAATTAGATTAACCATATTATTAGCAAATCACCCCGATACCGAGAATAAATTGAAAGCCCTTCTTAGGTTCGAGTATACATATATGAGTTGAGTTGCAGTTCGGCCAAATCACGACGAGGCGACGAAAGGCACGCGTCCTACTTTCTGACAGGAATAAGTTTACGAACTATTACAAACTACGAGAACAATAATTGTTTTTGTTAATATATTATTCGCTATACCCTAGTTATACTATCTTATCTTAAACTATCTCTTTGATGTTGCTAATGACGAAGACTGTTCATTGATACAATTCAATTAATTACTGAATTCATAGAATTTGATACGGCTATGAATGAATTGCTAGATGATTAAAGCCAGCGTCTTTGCATTTATTTTAATTTTTTCATTCGTCTGCTCTGATCATTTTAAATTCTTTTTATTATTTTCGCCGATTTAATAGCTTTTAAATTATTTTATTAAAACTGAATGACATTGGAATCATTTTACGAGTAGGTAAGTTTAGGCTGGGCTTGCGGATTCATGCAGCCCATAGCGTTTTGGGATTCATGATTATTACTTTTAAATAAACGGCCAACACCCTATGCCATAAGGCCTACCATTGACCGCATTACGTGCCAAACTTACAAAACCAAACGACGGTCACCGACTTTATTTACAAATTCACGAGCTATTGACTAAGATTATATAGACATAACAATGTTCACAGCCAGCTCAAGTACTTAGTTACAAAGCGATTGTCGAATCACCAGTCTTAGCTGGCCCCCGCAGCCCCCGTTGTCAATGCTGATGCGATTGTAAAAGTCAACCTTAAGGCGTCCACAGAGGTCAGATTATAATGGATATATTGCGACGATGATGGCTACGACGAGAAGAGGAGATTACCAAGTTTCCTTTCACCAGGATTGCTCTTTGTACCTTTGTCGTCGTTTTCTTGATCCATATATTTAAGATATTATAAGTGACATTTACATCTCAGCAACTTCGTGGAATTCTAAAATACATGTCAGAATAAGTACGGTTTGTGAAGTAGGAACTTTCATTCTGCGCAGCAGGCCAGTCTTGCCCAACATTTACGAAAACTGACCACGGAACGGTCTAATGTCAATATGCCTTACCTTATTTCAGTAAGGTAGAACAGATTCAGAAGCAAGCTTTAGAACGATTCGTTGAGCTTCTTATGAGTTTGATTATTCATGAAGTTATTTAAGACTTGAAAATAGACTTCACCACTACACGAGTGATTTACATAAAAAGGGTACCAAATCGGTCGATAGTGGGGTTGAATTAGCCTTCTGATCTATTCCTAGTAATTGAAGAGTGATATGTAAGTAATTAATCCCTCAATTACCAACAGGTGTACTTGAATGCTCAGAAAATCCGGATAGGTAAAAAGATGTGAAATTAAATCCGGTTTGCCGACGACCTGCGTGGTGCGATGTTTGTTTTGTACCTTTTTCAGTAGGTATCTAAGTACTAAGTATAACCTCTTATTTATCTTTCGGCGACCGTCTTGGTGTGATTGTTGAGAAGTCGGCTACTACACCAAAGGTCGCGGGTTCGATCCCCGCACAGTACAAACATTTGTGTGCATGAACATGTCTGTTTATATTGGTCTGGGTGTTTCCTATGTATATTAAGTATGTTACAAAAGAAAAAGTATTTAAGTATGTTTATCCGTTGTCTAGAATCCCATAATAACGGACTATAACTAGCCCACTTGGGACTAGATGGCGCTGTGTGGAATAATGTCCAAGGATATTTATTTATTTATTTTATTTATCTCTGAATTCACAAAGCATGCTCTAAAACTGCCGTCTTGTAAAGCGTCTAAAGAACTGTAGGCCTAGCACGACCCGCTGACGTTTTGGTAATCGAAAAGTAAACGATACTTCTTTTTTTCCTTTTCCTATGACTTTAAGTTAAAAAAAACCTTTATTTTACTGGAAGGCACAGCTACGAGTATTGATGTAACTTAAATTGGCGTTTGTTTAGTCTAGGATTAGTTTCTTTGTTTGTCGTTGACACTTATGGTATTCGTCGTAGCTCTTTTTAATCCTAGGCCAGCTCCAAACTTTTTGAGAAATAGGACCTCGATCATACGTAATGAGAAAAGCAAAAATAAAGGGCTGCAACTTGAGTCCTGAGACATAAAATAACCCAAGATACACTTTTCACCCACCTACACTGGCTAACAAGCTACTTAAATGCTATCTGAGTGCCGACAAATACCCACGTTATTAAGTCTAAATTCGCACCCCCCCTGGAGAAAAGCTGCAACTCCACTTGTGCGTATTTTTTTTTATTGCACTAAAAGATCAAGAAAAATTCAATACGTATTGTCAATTTTTTTCATAATTTTTGTCCTTAAAGTTAAGGAAATAAATACAAATAAGTAAAATTTTGCAACATTATTAATATATATGTTTCCATCATGGAAACGAAATTATTACATTTCTATTTTAAATATTTACTAAATTCCCAATGAATACTACCAAAACTAACAAAACTTTCGAACGAAGACTTTGAAAAATAATTTCGTATAACTGTAGCTGCTTACGTCTTGTGGGATTTATTTGGCAAATCTCGTTGTGCAAGTCTAGTTGCCTATTTCTTCCACGAAACTTTTGTCGATATTGTATGTTATAACTTTTGATACGTATTCATTCTACTAAGAGTTTCAAAATGGTTTTGACGTAATTGGAGAAATAGCTTAGTTCGACGTTACGTTTTGTTTTAACAGTTTCGTAATTAGTAATATATATTTATTCTTGGAAGTAGGTCTATGAGTTTTATGGCGCAAAAACAATTAAGTAAAACTAGCATTGAATTTACGTGTCGTAATAAGAGAAACATACTTATTCCTACCTAAAAGTAACAGTGCGATTTATGGTAATCGTTGTTATTGCGCGGGAGGGTAGGCTACGCCGCGTGCCCCCGCCTCCTCTTCCGCACTCGAGCCCCTTCGGATCGTGGATAGAAACTAGTCGTGCGGTTGCCAGCGTTGCCTTGCCAGACCGTACCAAAAAGTACGGTTTTCCGTACTATTCATCATACAACAACCGTACCTCAATTTGGACCGCATCTTTTTCGTACTTTTTCTATATTCGTTATTTATTTTTCAACGCAAACAACAAAGAGTCCTGTTTTACTCAACATTCTTTGCCTTCCTTATTTGGAGGCCACGAATTTATAAAAACAAAACATAGTTTGTGCCCCCTATCACCGATGTTTATAGTCACCGATGTCTGGAACCAAGATCTGTCTTTTAAAAAGTTTAAAATTTTAGTTTATTATTTGAAATGTTATCTTGTCTTTCTACGGTCTACTAAAATAAAAATGGGAGTGCGCGCACTTTTGTCTGTGCACTATTAAGAATTTCGTGCTTCAAGTAATGAAATGAAAATGTCATGTGTAATGAAATCACAACAAAGTTCCATGGCGATGATAACCATTCATCTCTATCTTCTTCTTCTTCTTCTCAGCATTTGTGCGTCCACTGCTGGACATATGCCCCTTGAATGGCTCTCCAAGAAGATCTTGATGAGGCGAGTCTTTTCCAGGTCGGTCCTGCCGTCTTTTTATATCGTCCGACCATCTGGCAGCTGGTCTGCCAACACTTCTGTTTCTTGTACGAGGTCTCCAAACAAGGGTTCTGTACGACCACCTGTTGTCATCTGAGAACCCTTGTTTGGAGACCAAGAGATCTTCGGCATACATGACCAGCCCATCACCATTTCAGTTTTGCAACTCTCGTAGAAATGTCAATGACTTTAGTGCGTCTGCGAATGGTCTCATTTCTCACTTTGTCCCTGAGAGAGATCTTGGCATCGCTCGCTTCATCTCTATATGTATATAAAAATTGTTTGCTGTTCGATAGTCTCACCTCTCTAAAACTCGGTAACGGCTGAATTGATTTGGCTGATTTTGGTTTTGATAATATGTTTCTTGATCTCAACAAAGGTTGGTTTACTCACCACTTGACGCAATGCTAGTAATACCTATAGTAGAAACCACAATTTAGTTTCTCTTAGCAACCGTTTCTACCTGGCACGTGACACTGAATGTTTGAAAACATAACGAAGTTAAGTCTAGTCAGAACAGCTAGTAATACAAATAACCCCCTCATGAGTTCTCGCCTTGGCGTGGCGAAGGGGTTTAGTAGCGGCGGTAAGGTGAACCAACGGGAAACGAAGATAACTCTGGCGTGGCAGTGTGGTGGACTTGCCACCCACCCACTGCGTCCCGTAAGGGCGACACGTAGGGTTGCGGAGCCAGTGGGGCCTGCAAGCGCCCTGAGGCACGTGGTGGAGGCCACGGTGCACAATCGGTTGGTGGGAGCCAGTGATCCGTGGCTGAACTCCCCTGTGCGTCGCGGCCTGGCGTCCTGATGAGGTCTTAAAGAATGCAAAACCACTATCACACAGTAGCTGACTGGTAAGGTTAACGCCTTTAATTGATGAACCCCGTTGTAGATGTCAGTATGGACGTGAGGAGGCCTATAATACATGACGGCCGGCACCCTGTGGCCAAGCTGATAATCCGACATTATCATGTCAAAGTAGCACATGGAAATCAGGAAACCATAGTAAACGAACTCAGACAAAGGTATTGGGTATTAAGGCTTAGGCCTGGTTCACCCTTGTTTGATCGAACAACGTTTCGTCGAAAATCATTTGGGCGAATTTCAGTTGCAATAAAATCAGTTCGGAGAATTATTCATTTGACCGAATGATTCATTGGTCGATTATTATTTAGTGTAATTATTTATTTGAACTAATTTCATTTGAACTAATTTATTTCATCGAAACTCATAATAGATAATAATATGGTATGGTTCAAATTCATGCACAATATTTGAAAATCGTAATATAACTCATCATAAAAACAAAAAGCATAACTAATTTAGAGGCATATTTTGTTTTCACAGACGCATTTATTTTTTCGTCACTGCCCTATACTATAGTTTGGGCGGAACCGATTCGGTTAGATTAGGTTAGAAGGTTTAAGGCGGGAGCGAAGCGGAGCGTAGTTCCCGCCTTAAGCCTTCGTGGTTATTTTTTTTTAAACCCAAAAAACGACTTGCCTCATTACATGCTGCTTGGCATGTTATACCATCTGAAAATTACATCAAATGAACATTCTACCTTTTGATCATTAGTGCAAACGTTGTTATAGCAAATAAACATTCGACGAACTGAAAATTCTATCAAATGATATTATACAAAGTGATGATTTTCTCAAACGTTGTTCGATTTAGTAATATTATATCAAACGTTGTTCGATCAAACAAGGGTAAACCCTTAGGCCTACCGTCAAGTTTATTGCTTCGCAGTGTATGTTATGCAGACTGCGAAAAAGTCAACCGCAGATACCTCGAATGGGGGACCTACCAAGGCCCGAATGGCGCGTCACCAGCGGCCATTCACTTATTGTGGATTGGACCTCTTCGGTCCAATGGAAGTCACGGTGGGTCGTCCAAGGAAGAGAAGGTATGGTGTGTTGTTCACTTGGCTTACAGTCCGGGCGGTCCACATCAAGTTAGTTGCCTCTCTTACAACGGACTCGCTTATCATGGCGCTGCGGCGGATGGCTGCGAGGCGCGGTTGGCCGCGTCACCTGTACTCCGATAACGGAACCAACTTGCGCGGCGTTCATACTGGAGCTAGATACTGAGGTTTTTAATGCTGAAGGTATCAACAATGGAATGGACTGGACCTTCATCGCCCCGGCAACTCCTCACTGGGGTGGGGCATGGGAAAGACTAATAAGATGCGTCAAAACTTCTTCAAAGGTAGTCTTGAACGAACGGGCTCCTAGGGACGAGGTATTGCTCACGTTGCTTGCCGAGGTAGAAAATATGGTAAATGGCACTCATGCATGTCTCGGTTGAACCGGATGGCGTCGAGTCACTTACTCCAAATCACTTTCCAATAGGCTCATCTTTGAACTTGCCTGTCATCGGCGCATTCGACGACTCCGACCTCTTCTTGCGCAAGCAATGGCGTATATCCCAGCGGCTGGCCGACATGTTCTGGCAAAGTTGTGTGACGGGTCATTCCATTCCCTAAAATATGGTTGAGTGGGATGATGGCTGGCTCACCCGTCAACTTGTAAACAGGTGCCACCTTCGGGAACTGGTCTGCTCAAGTTTACTTAGTTTACCCAAGTTTACTTATTAACTTCCTGTTTTATTTACTTTCATGTCAAAACTGTGTGACTTGGTTGGTTGGTAAAACATTGGACGTTTTAAAAGAGTAACTGCTGAGTTTCTTGCCGTGTCTTCTCAGTAGAAGCAACCTTCAAATTGTTTATTTATTGTATTATAATGTGTATGTTTAAGCAGTGGTTAAAATTAAGATTCTTGACGATCCGAAAGTACAAACAGTACTTTTAAATCGTCAAGAATCTTAATTTTGGTCCACTTGAATAAAACATATTGAATTTGAATTTGAAAGGTGGGTTAAGGAGGTTCCGCCTGACCTCTCACCAAGGGAAAAATGGCACAAGGAAAAGAAACCACTCCAAGTTGGAGACTTGGTTCTTGTGGTAGACCCAAACTCCCCCCGCAACATGTGGCCAAAGGGACTGGTCTCAGAGGTGTTCCCTGGCAAAGACGGCCGGGTTCGCTGATCGAGGTGAGGACTAGGACCGGCACGTGGCGGCGGAATGCCACGCGCGTCGCGCTCATCTCTGTGAGTGCTTGAGTGCTGTACCAGCACTGGGGTGGGGAATGTTAGCAACGCACTCATTACCAACTTTTAAATTATTGCAAATTTTTAATCTAATTTTCTGAAGGTTAATGTAAATGTTAGGCAACCCTTTGTTTTTGAAAATATCGGGCAGTTAGTCCTCAGCTGATCGCACTCTTGTCTGTACGTGTGACAGTGTCGGTTTCAAATAAACCACCATTTTTGTGAAAGTTCTGCGTTTTGGTGTGAATCATACCTGAATCCCCTTCAGTATCTAACATAGACCTAGAAAACACGTGCTCGGCGCTAGGGAACATTTTGTTGGAAAATTGCCTGGCGGTTAAAAGGTTAATGCTTAATTGGACTCATAATGCTTCCTTTGATATTTCTTTTACATTACTCGTTAAGACGTTATTATTAGACATTGATTGACCCGGTACAAGTCAAAGGCAAACTCTATCTTTCTATCCTGTCCATGGTAACAAACCCGTCCTTTTGAAAGCCTATTCTTTTGACAACAAATACATTTTCCCAAAAGATATGCAAAAAATATTTCAACCTTTTTATTTTAAGTTATGTTTCAATTTCAAATACTACCAGAAGCAATATGATGTTTCACAAGATAAAAGTATGCAACTATTTTTACTTAAACGAGTTGTTCAAGGAAAACCTACGTAAACCACATTTACACATTGAACACACGACTAAATCAGAACGGTCATAAAGAATTATCTGCAATAGTACCAAACAGTTAGACTTCTTTATCATGTCAACAATGCAATATTCACAATTACTTCATCAAGTGTTTAATATGTTTCGTGGAAAAAGTACGCAACGCTCTTTTTTCGGTTTTTCTCGAAATGTATTACGTAAATTTAAAATATAGACACGTAAGCCCATCAAGGATACTTTTAGCTATCATTTGATGTATAATACATATTTCTAATTGTGTTCGTGAATTTTTAAAACAGTTTTTTTACGCTCCTGAAAAGTTGTCACTTTTCACTTGCAGCTTTCTTCCAGGAAGGGTGCGAATTGTTTATGCTTCGTAATTTCATTACAAAGTACTTACCCCAATACTGGTCGTTTCACTGAACTGACTATTCCTTTTACAGACCGCCAGTTTTCTTTGAAATCAATCTTCAATTTCTACTTTGACGTTACCACTATGCTAAGTATTACTATTTTTTCATCGGTATCTCTCATGAAATCTCGTTCCGAAATAATGAGATAAGAAAAACGTTATTGCACACAAAACAAATTAATTTATTTACAATTTTCGGCGATCTTAATGGTAGAAGCTGTATCTTTCAGACAACCAATAATGTTGGATAATGTCCAATGATATTTGTTAATTTTGGACTTCAATAATTTGTTAACCATTTCAAAATGCAAGCTGTGTGCTGGCACTAATAAATTAATTATACCAGAAGCAAGACGTAGAACTACTCGTAGTTACGTGCTTAGTTTCATGCATTAAAGTTGTTCGAAAGAGGTATTTAGGTGTTAGGCAGTTTTGGCTCAAATTATATTAGTTCGTCGAGGGAACCTTGCCCGAACATTGTTGTATGTGAGCTAGTTAATAGTGGTATTTAGAATATAGGGCAATATATCAATGGGGTTTGGCTAGTTAATATAAGTAAATAAAATGATAAATCTCAAAGAATTCATTATTAAAACTTTACGGATTCTACTCGCGGTCTTATATTTCCTTTCATTTTCTAACCCAACGTTTCGACTACGTTTCGTTTGTTTTGTAACATAGAACATCTTTGTCATCCCGTGATCACGGCTGCTGTAAAGTAGTCGAAACGTCGGGTTAGAAAATGAAAAAATATAAGACCGCGAGTAGAATCCGTAAAGTTGTTTTATTTCGATGTATAGTGTTTGCGTAAATATCAGAAAACATTAATTCATTATTAATAATCAAATAGCAAGTTAAGGTCAAGTAAAGATGGTTCTAAAAATATTTCAAGTTGCAGAGTTGTTTGAATTCGCACAACGCGCCAAAACCAAAGCCCATAATCATTATTATTTCGTTATTAGCATTAACTCTAATACTATAAAGTCTAAGTAAGTATTGATTCACCACTGCACAACGCCTGTTCCCTCCTGTATATTCAGGAGTGCCTTAGCGACTTTTAAAAGACGCTGTATTTTCCACCATTCTCGTTTTCAATTTTCTCTTAGAATCGACGAAGGCGTGCGTGTATCCCAATCTGATATAACGTAAATGGGTATCGCCTCGACGATGGATCTCACACCGTAAATTGAAATATTACGTTTAACATATCTACGCAAACGTGCCTTATTGGTTTACACTGAATTTAGTTTGCAACTCAATTATAGCCGTAGTTCTCTTCCGTTCAAGTCATATTGAGAAGGCTTGGGTGTCGCCTAGGGTTTATGCACTTTGAATCGTGTGGGCGGGTTCTTCAAGCAAGTGGTGTATCGTTTCAAGTGCTGGCAGCATAGTTAAGTAGTCCATTTTTGAACTTTATCAATAAGGTAGAGCAAATTACCGTTTCAAAGTCAAGTCAAAGTCAAAAAACAAGTTAATTAGGGAAATACGAAAATAATCATTAGCAACAAATTTTGAGAAAAAAACTTATCAAGGAAAGTGCTTATAAAGGGGTGTAAGGATAGTGTTAAACCTTGCCGTCACATACTATCAAGCCTCCAATTAGGCTTATCAACTGGCATTTAGCCACGTCAGCCGGTACAACTGCTTGCCCAAAACGATCCGAACCGAAAAATACACCATCTAATTTTGATTGGGGTGACTCATCCCAATGCTTTAAAACGGCGATCGTTGATCCACTGTCATACCTGAGCCACAAGCACTTTCATATTTGTTGGAAGATTCCAATAAATTTATCCCAACAACTATTATGCACACAATCGCTCAGCACAAACACATACACGGTCTAATGGAATCTATTTGATTCGACTATTAGAAGGGAGCAAATTGGCATGAAAACCGCTTTAGTGTCTGACGAGTTATCTGCAGCTCTCATTCCTCTGCAAGCGTAAAGCTTGTGTTCCATGGAAACGAAATGCCAATCAAATAAATTAAATACAGGAGTGGTCATTTTCTGATTTCAAACTCAAGTCTGAAATCAAAACATGACCGGTATTTCAATCTTTTATTTCTAAATGAAAGATTTTAAATGATGACGGATCTTAAGAGAACTAACGGCTCCAATGAAATCAAACTACTATCCTCAGTCGTAAACTTAGATGGAAATAGTAACACCATGGTCCAAGGCAGAACAGGCACCCAAGATATAAGTAGGGGAAAAAGTCGCGAAAAAAGCGTGAGGTTTAAGGGTGTTGGTGTAGAGGAAGAACCAGAAACAATGTCAATTTTATCAACGGCTGCAGTGACAATTTTAGGTTTGTTCTGTGTCTGGATCTTGCTATCTATTTGAGTTTAGCTTAGTATCCACACAAAATGGTAAAAGACATCGCTTACCACCAGGCGAGACAGACCTCAAACGTAAACCCATAACAATACGAGTAAACAGACATGGTAAAAATCATCACAAACTAAAAAGCCTTAATTCTTATGATTTGCAGAATACAGGAAATATTATGTAATTTTTATTGTTTTATTGGATTGAATATCAATCAACTTCCTATGCATATCGTCGTCATAGCTACCCCTTGGCCATCGAAAACAATTGCTAACCCAATAAACATCAAAGCCTAAAGCTACTTAGCTCCCCGAATGGAAACATGCCTTTATTAGGATGGCAAACACGATAACAGTAATGAATTTGGGTTCGGTTGGCTTTCATTTCCTAAGTCTGCCGGTGAGTTGTATTAGAGGTTGGAGGGGATTAGGGACAGCTGGTTCTCTCTTTCGCTCTTTTAGTATTTTCTTATCTCTGTTCAAACATTAGCAAGGTGCAATTCTTAGAGACTGTTCAGAAATATCCGAAGTGGACTTAATTTATTCATAGTCGCACGCAGTTGCACTGCAAAAGATAGACGGCTGATAATATTGTTGTTATTTTAACCAAACCGGGAAAGCGTCGTTGCCCAGTGGTTAAGCATTCTTGCTCGGAACTTGGGTAGTCCCAAGTTCAAGACTGGTCTGGACACCTAATATGTGCTCATTGTACACTGTCCACTTTGCAGCTAACTTTCCACTGATCGGAAACACCAAAAATTAAACCCTAGCAACCTATATAGGGGCGGTAAGATACGTCCTACGTGATCCACGACGTGATCCACGATTCGTTTAAATTCATTCGGCGAAATGTAAGCCTCTGAATGTTCCGGTGACGATAACGGCAACAACCAGCGTGGCTCTGATTACCCCGTTTGTTTGGGATATATTCATGAGCGTATAGTATCTTCTCTCTCCCTAAACAGAGATGAAAGTCTAGTAATTTTATCAAAACCGTTGGGAAACTTTAACTCTAAAAGACATTTTACTTGACATTATACATACTTCCCTGTGTTATAAAATTCACAAATCGCTAGTAAAATCAAATTTCAAAGAGCACGCATGGGGAAGCTTATGAGCTTCAACCAGTTTATTTACTTGGCCTGAATAATATTTCGCGACATCTTCAAAGGACTAAGAAGAGACATTTCTTTGAAATATGAAACTCTGGTTGTTTTATTTCATTCCTTTTCCGCTTTGAATAAGAATAAGAACAAATAGTTATTAAATAAATAACTAAATTATACATTAATACAATGATTAAAAAAAGCATAAATGGCACCTTTATACAGGGTGTCCCGTAATTATGGTCCCACCCTTTACCCTTGATAGGTCACTTGACTGACAACTAATTTGATAACATCATCACCATGTTAGCTGAGCGACGTCCACAGCTAGGCATAGGCCTCCCCCAAGGATCCCACAACGATCGGTATGGTATTTGAAACCATACAAATAAGCATTTTTTTCCCAATTTTTCTGGCTCGAATTTTGCATGCCATGTATGCAAATTGTCAATTTCTTGTAAATAATAAATAAGCACTGAAAACTATTTCAATGTGGAACCGCCGGTCAAAACGGCGCAATGCGTAAGTTCATTACCTACAAATGGCTTTCGTACCTTATGAAGTCTAAGACTAGTTTAACTCTAAGACTAGAAGTCGTTCCAATGAGACTCGGCAGCGGAGTAGCAACATTAAGGCCATGTATTTCGGCACGGTTGCATGCGCCATAATCACGGAACAATGGTATGGTAACAATCCCGATTTGAACGATTACAATGTCAGTGACCATTATCATCATCATCATCATCATATCAGCCGAACGACCATTATAGTTTAAAGAAATACTTCAATAGTTTAGAAATAACATTGAAAAAACATACTTACGAAGAAGAAAGTATGTAACCTTGAGATTTTTTTACTCACGAGTGTTTATAAAGTCATGTAGTTTCAACTAAATGAGATTTTGACCTTTCATTTTGTTCAGAACTCAAAACGTTTTCCATGTGTCAGATGGTTTCAAAAACCGTAAGTACGGCATACCTAGTAATTTGGATTTACGCTACTCGTCCTAGCACCACGTCCCCTTGCAATAAATAACTATTTGTCGCCTCTGAGGCGCAGGTAATTACGCTACAAATAAATAATTCCGCAGCCATCGGGCTATTCGACGCACACGCTCATCCGACCGATCCAGACAACGCGCCTGAACATATAAGCGAAGCATAAAAGCGCTTACGGCAGCTAAACTGGGATGCTTTTAGCAAAATCAGTCAAAATTCATCAACTTTGACGTAAACTTAAACTTAGACATAACATTAAAAAAACATACAAAAAAGGTAAGCTTGACATTTTTTTTTCTCACGAGTAATATTTATAAAATCATGTAACTAAATGAGATTTTAACTAGCGTTTTTCTCCATGTGTCAGATGGTTTCAAAAACCGTAAGTACGGCATACCTAACCTTAATTTGGACTACTCTACTCGTCCTAGCACCACGTCCCCTCGCAATAAATAACTATTTGTCGCTTCTGAGGCGCAGGTAATTACGCTACAAATAAATAATTCCGCAGCCATCGGGCTATTCGACGCACACGCTCATCCGACCGATCCAGACAACGCGCCTGAACATAATTGCCTTGGAAATAATAGATACTTGTGCCGAAGCTTATAAGCGCTTACGGCAGCTAAACTGGGATGCTTTTAGCAAAATCGTTCAATATTCATCAACTTACTCCCACGTATTCTGCCTTAATGAAGTTAATGGTTTTTCTATGGTAAAGTTTGTCTGCAGGAAACCGGCGTGAGTTGTGAGCTGTGATAAGGTGCGTTAGCGTGATTTTATGACAATATGCTTAGTCGCGCCGAATCGTTTTTGTTTTTACATAAAATCTCATTGGAAAACTCTTTAAGAAAAAAAGTTGAGGTGACTGCGGTGCGATGGCAACAGCAGTTCGGTAATTGCCGTTGAAAAGCAAAGCGCGTCGGGTTGGAGATGTACGTATTTTTCGGGCATCTCGGTGCTTCTGAAAGCGCTGACGTCGTTAGGTGTGGTTCGTTAAGCCTCGGAGGCCCTAGGATTATTTGTTAACATCTGACAATAAGGTTTCTCTCTAGTCTTAGATCCAACAATCCGCACTGAGCCCACGTGTAGGAGTAAGCCTCGCGCCACCTTATAGTTGAGGTGAGGCCCATGCCCAACTATGAGCCCGTGCCCAGCAGTAGGACGTATATAGGCAGCTTATGTTATGTTAACAATACGGATATTTACAAAAACCAAATAATCGAGACAGCGTTCACAAATATCACCTAACTCCAAACTAGATATGACTGCTAGTCATAATGGACCGACTTGATCAATTCTCATTTCTTGGGAACAAATTAGATTTAGCTTTTTATCAAAGAATGGTTTGGCTAGACATTTCTCTTACTATTATTATAAATGTTGAGTTCTGACTCACGTTATCTGATGTTCGTATTACGAGATAAACCAATACTGATCAAGTTTTGAATTAAGTTTGGATGAGGCTTGAAATAACAAGACAAGGTCAAAAAGATTGTCTAGTCCGATATGTTTATGGGATTTTTAGCACCTAATAGGTAAAAACTTTGAGTTTTTAATGAGGGGATACTTGATTACTGAGCCTAGCAGGTAGCCGTTTTTAAATTAGAACAACTTTTCAGTATTCAAAAATAGCGAGCCGTTTGTTTTTTTCTCAATTGTGACAAACGATTTAATTGTTAACTAATAGCTTTAAAAGGGAGAGTCAAAGTGTAAATTGGTATTGAAAAATAACTATCGGAGAGCAGTCAGACTCGCCAACCCTCGCACTGCTAACGCATAGCCTCCATGGTCAAAAATGGTTGCACATGGTTGGTGGACATGTAACTATTACAGGTTATTTTTTTTAATGATATTGACGTTAACGTTTTTCGTTCCCAGTTGCAGTTAGTGTTATCCGTTTTATCAAATTAACACCCACCTAGCTGGCAAGTCTCGGATACTTCCTCCCACGTGAGGGGGGAGCTTACATGACCTTTGAGGTGATTGATGATTTATTAAAAACAATAGACGTCACTAGCTTTGTTCCGGAATGTTCCTGGTCTCATTATTCAACACCACTAAACACAGATGAAGTACAATAAACGCTCACCGAGATCTGCCCTTTGAAGTGGCGACGCTAACGAGGGTCATACAAAGGCCAGTCTCGCGAGGATACCGCTGCTATTTCAAACGAAAACTATCCGCGCCCCAATCCTGACACTGTCGACTGTTACATTGAAACCCATCCTACTTCTACTCCCACTATTCGTCAATCGTGCGAGGGGGACATGAAGTGTCCGAAATATACACCAATTAGAGCAAAAGTTCGCTCAACGGATGCTGAGGTCAGCGAGATGCGGCCACTCGGAACCACTAGATATACAACAGGTAATTTAAATTTACAGGACGTATATTGGAGAATTCTATTTGTTGGTCTGACGTTATCTATTCCATTCCATTTGAAAGCGCAATTGTTAGTAGAGTTTTTCTTGTTACGAGCCCGAAACAATAAAAAAGCAACTTCCGTCAGCGGTTTCAGCTCGGCCATGAGTGAGTGGAATGGAATTTTATTCACATTTATTGTCCACACACAAGCAGCTAGTAATCACTAAAAAGCTACCATTTAAACTACTAGAGATGCCATTCCTTGCTAATGTAATAGTATTTCAATAATATTAACATCATTGGACATTGTGCCTACAGATGAAAGAACTCGAGTCTTTTAAGTCTTTTAAAAGGAACTCGACTCGTTAAGACCACTTATGACAGCTCGCAACTCGAGTCTTTGAGCCCTGAGTCCTGAGCCTTTTAGGAGTCTTCGACTATGACTCAAGTTTTATTTCTAGACTGAGTCAGTTTAAACTCGATATGTTTAAACGACTCAGTCATGACGAATGGACCCCATCATTTTGAAAAGACTCAACTCGTTGTAGTCGTAAGTCGTAAGGGGCACTCATACGCTGTAATATTAGATGAATGTGGCTCAAAAATAAAAATGCCTATTTGAGTTTATTTAGAATTCCAATACAATTATTTACTTGTTCATCAGGTACACTAAAGTTTGATTATTTATTATTTACTTATTAACAGCTCATCGTATGTTAAATGACTCGAGCTCTTCATATAAAAAGTCGCGACTAAGTTGTGAGTCTTTTGATAACGAACTCAGAGTTGTTTCATTACGAGTCGTATTATAATGATTGGAGTCCCCTCATATTAATAAAAAATTAAGTCGTATTATAATGATTGGAGTCCCCTCATATTAATAAAAAATTAAGTCGTATTTCTGGAGTCGAGTCTTGAAAATCGTGTCTAGTCATAACTTAACAGACATATGTTCATGAATACGAATGTTTGTTTTGTGCAGGAATCAAACCCGCAACCTTTGGTGTAGTAGCCAACTTCTTAGTTGTTACACCAAATCGGTCGTCAAAGCTACCATATGTACTATGTATAGCATATGAATAGTATGCTATAATATTTGCAAATAGCGCTAATTAATCTCGAATTAATTAGTGTCAATCAGTGCTGAAGGCAGGCTAATCCCTCGGTAGGCGGCCTCATGTCAAGGTCCTTTCATCTTCGCTCCTTTGACGGAAGCTGACATCTAGGTAATATCTATACTTATCAAACCGTTTGTTCTGATAGACCACAACCGACAAACAGCATGGGTACAGAAAGATCAAATAATTAATAAAGGTTTGTTCTATTTAGTAGGTAGGTAGGTAGTGAAAGTTTTTATGAAAGCTGGAGAAATTTTAAGTAAAAAAGCGTTTTTCTCGGTATCAGCTCGTTTTTAACCCTCACTTGCCTAGGTTATTTTTTTTCAAATGAACTATTTAGACGATATCATGTCCTCTCGTCACAGGCGCGATAAAGGTATACCAGGGTATTTCAATGCGGCATTCCCACCTCCTCCAGAGATGGGCGAGTCCTCTGCCTTAAGCGGTGTGCTTTGACGCCGTGAAAGAATAATCTATGAACTAGAATTTTAAGAGCAAAAGGAGAAGTTTTTCCTCTTAGAGATAAGTTTGTAAAGGTTGTCACCGGTTCAGCAACGCATGAGTGTTG
Source organism: Udea ferrugalis (assembly GCA_950022985.1). Taxonomy (NCBI): domain Eukaryota; kingdom Metazoa; phylum Arthropoda; class Insecta; order Lepidoptera; family Crambidae; genus Udea; species Udea ferrugalis. Next base: position 7,849,365 of record OX465521.1, read on the forward strand.
CCCCAGGAAAAACAGGTGTCTATAAGCTACGGTAACCGCTTACCATCAGGCAGTCCGTTGTATAAAAAGAAAACTGTTAGACATTTAAGCAAAACAAGTTTTCATGTTTGTTTATATTGGCAGGGTCTGGCGTATGAAGAGCAGCGAGCTCTAGAGACGAGCCGCAGCCGAGATAACAGCTGCGAGCCTCGCAACTTCACCTCGAGAACTCGTCCGCTGAACTTACGAGCGCCTACTTCAATTTTCTTTTAAGGAAAAAATATTTGTGTAGGTATTTTTGGATGCTATTTCCCGGTAATATTGTAGTTGTCCATTGCCGGAGGTAATCATTTTCGATCCGTTGACCCTCTACCTTGTTTGCCAATCTAACATAAAAAGTCTTTTTAGATTTAAATTAACACTCTTGAACATGTCATTACTGTAATCTTTCAGTGTACAGTGTAGCTTACGTATTAGGTGGCAGGTTCGATCCCCGCCCAGGACTAACAGTTGTTTGACGAACATTTGGGTTCCATACTCGTATACTCGAACATACCTATAGTACAAGAGAGCTTGTGGTTATCACCTTATTTGTGGTTAGTGGCAATATTATGAAGAAATATCCGGGTGAGATGTATAGATTTATGTTATTTTAATACGCTGATTGACACATAGGAGCTTACGAAACAACACCTAAAAAAACAAAACAAAACACAATTGATGTATTCTGATAGAGTATGTTACGGAGGGAGAGGGGAAATAAGTAGACTGCATCAAAATAGGGAAGTAAAAGTATATATTACAAAAACAAGAGGAAACAAAGTAATAATAAATCGGTAATACATACCAAGTCGCAGACCAACTAAAAGTGGCAACTCTATAATGTCAAATGAGAAAATAAACAATTGTCATTCAAAAGTCTTCTTAAATAAGAAAGGAGTATTCACTCTCACATCTCTTACTTAATTATGGTTACAGATCGATCAATGTTGTGCATCAAAAATACATTGACTTCGAAAGCCTAATCGGCGATATCCATTAATCCAGTTCCGCCAGAAGGCAGAAGATTCTGGCTGCGACTGGCGCTCGAGGGGCCCACTGGAGCAGCCGGAGTGCTCGGCCGAGACAACTGCGAGTGCCGCGCGTCTTCAACTCGGCTCGGTCGAGTTGCTCGCCCTCATTCAACTGGCGAAGATGGCATTTTTTGTAAGATTTTGTTAAACTTTGTTGGTGTGTAAACAATAAGCTACTATACGTCATTGGCGTATTGTAAATGACTAATTACCTACTCTCCTTCTTCTTCTGTTTGATAAATGAGAAAGGAGTATTTACTCCGGAACATTAGAATTAGAATTAATTTATTTGCAAAAATATGGTGGATCACAGGCTGTTACAATAAAAAAACTAGAACACATATTTCTCTCATCTCATTTAATTTTTCATCTCTTACTTAAATAAGGTTTCGTCTCGGTCAATGTTGTGCATTTGAAAATATTGACTTCGATAGTGTAATTGAGAGATCTCCATTAATCCAGTTCCGCCAGAAGGCAGAAGATTCTGGCTGCGACTGGCGCTCGAGGGGACACTGGAGCACAGCCGGAGTGCTCGGCCGAGACAACTGCGAGTGCCGCGCGTCTTCAACTCGGCTCGTTCGAGTTGCTTGCCCTTATTCAACTAGCGAAGATGGCATTCTTGTAGGTGGATTTGTTAAACTTTGTTAGTGTGTAAACAATGAGCTACTATACGTCATTGGCATATTGTAAATGACTCATTACTATCCTTGTCCGTCTTATGTTTGATAAATAAGAAAGGAGTATTTACTCCGTAACATCTCTTACTTAATTAAAGTTTCAGATCCATCAATTTTGAACATCAAAAATACATTGACATCGATAGTCTAATCGAGAGATGTCCATTAATCCAGTTCCGCCAGAAGGCAGAAGATTCTGGCTGCGACTGGCGCTCGAGGGGACACTGGAACAGCCGGAGTGCTCGGCCGAGACAACTGCGAGTGCCGCGCGTCTTCAACTCGGCTCGGTCGAGTTGCTTGCCCTTATTCAACTGGCGAAGATGGCATTTTTTGTAAGTGGATTTTGTTGAACTTTGTTAGTGTGTAAACAATAAGCTACTATACGTTATTGGCATATTGTAAATGACTAATTACTCTCCTTCTCTTTCTTCTGTTTGATAAATATGAAAGGAGTTTTACTCCGTAACATCTCTTACTTAATTATGGTTACAGATGGATCAATGTTGTGCGTCAAAAAAACAGACTTCTGTAGCCTAATCGGTGATCTCCATTAATCAAGTTCCGCCAGAAGGCAGAAGATTCTGGCTGCGACTGGCGCTCGAGGGGCCCACTGGAGCAGCCGGAGTGCTCGGCCGAGACAACTGCGAGTGCCGCGCGTCTTCAACTCGGCTCGTTCGAGTTGCTCGCCCTCATTCATTCATTTTTGTAGGTGGATTTTGTTAAACTTTGTTAGAGTGTTAGCAATAAGCTACTATACGTCATTGGCATATTGTAAATGACTAATTACTCTCCTTCTCCTTCTTATGTTTGATATATAAGAAAGGAGTATTTACTCCGCAACATCTCTTACGTAATTAAGGTTACAGATCGATCAATGTTGTGCATCAAAAATACTGACTTCGATAGCCTGACGATCTCCATTAACCCTGTTCCGCCCGAAGGCAGAAGATTCTGGCTGCGACTGGCGCTCGAGGGGGCACTGGAGCAGCCGGAGTGCTCGGCCGAGACAACTGCGAGTGCCGCGCGTCTTCAACTCGGCTCGGTCGAGTTGCTCGCCCTTATTCAACTGGCGAAGATGGCATTTTTTGTAAGTGGATTTTGTTAAACTTTGTTAATGTGTAAACAATAAGCTACTATACGTCATTGGCATATTGTAAATGACTAATTACTCTCCTTCTCCTTCTTATGTTTGATAAATAAGAAAGGAGTAGTTACTCCGTAACATCTCTTACTTAATCAAGGTTTCAGATCGATCAATGTTGTGCATCGAAAATACATTGACGTCGAAAGCCTAATCGGCGATCTCCATTAATCCAGTTCCGCCAGAAGGCAGAAGATTCTGGCTGCGACTGGCGCTCGAGGGGCCCACTGGAGCAGCCGGAGTGCTCGGCCGAGACAACTGCGAGTGCCGCGCGTCTTCAACTCGGCTCGGACGAGTTGCTCGCCCTTATTCAACTGGCGAAGATGGCATTTTTTGTAAGTGGATCTGTTAACCTTTGTTAGTGTGTAAGCAATAAGCTACTATACGTCATTGGCATATTGTAAATGAGTAAATACTCTCCTTCGCCTTCTTCTCTTTGATAAGTAAGGAAGGAGTATTTACTCCGTAACATCTATTATTTAATTAAGGTTTCAGATCGATCAATGTTGTGCATCAAAAAAACATTGACTTCGAAAGCCTAATCGGCGATCTCCATTAATCTAGTTCCGCCAGAAGGCAGAAGATTCTGGCTGCGACTGGCGCTCGAGGGGCCCACTGGAACAGCCGGAGTGCTCGGCCGAGACAACTGCGAGTGCCGCGCGTCTTCAACTCGGCTCGTTCGAGTTGCTCGCCCTCATTCAACTGGCGAAGATGGCATTTTTTGTAAGATTTTGTTGAACTTTGTTAGTGTGTAAACAATAAGCTACTTATACGTCATTGGCATATTGTAAATGACTCATTACTCTCCTTCTCCTTCTTATGTTTGATAAATAAGAAAGGAGTATTTACTACGGAACATTAGAATTAGAATTAATTTATTTGCAAAAATATGGTGGATCACAGGGTGTTACAAAAAAAAACTAGAACACATATTTCTCACATCTCATTTAATTTTTCATCTCTTACTTAATAAAGGTTTCGTCTCGGTCAATGTTGTGCATTTAAAAATATTGACTTCGATTGTCTAATTGAGAGATCTTCATTAATCCAGTTCCGCCAGAAGGCAGAAGATTCTGGCTGCGACTGGCGCTCGAGGGGACACTGGAGCAGCCGGAGTGCTCGGCCGAGACAACTGCGAGTGCCGCTTCAACTCGGCTCGGTCGAGTTGCTCGCCCTTTTTCATCTGGCGAAGATGGCATTTTTGTAGGTGGATTTGTTAAACTTTGTTATTGTGTAAACAATGAGCTACTATACGTCATTGGCATATTGTAAATGACTCATTACTCTCCTTCTTCTTCTTATGTTTGATAAATAAGAAAGGAGTATTTACTCAGTAACATCTCTTACTTAATTAAGGTTTCAGATCGATCAATGTTGTGCATCAAAAATACATTGACTTCGATAGTCTAATCGAGAGATCTCCATTAATCCAGTTCCGCCAGAAGGCAGAAGATTCTGGCTGCGACTGGCGCTCGAGGGGCCCACTGGAACAGCCGGAGTGCTCGGCCGAGACAACTGCGAGTTCCGCGCGTCTTCAACTCGGCTCGGTCGAGTTGCTCGCCCTTATTCAACTGGCGAAGATGGCATTTTTTGTAGGTGGATTTGTTAAACTTTGTTAGTGTGTAAACAATAAGCTACTGTACGTCATTGGCATATTGTAAAAGACTAATTACTAAAAATAAAGTATTTCTCTTAGTACATTGCGAAACTCTATCTACACCTTCTGGGGAGACAGGGTCAACTCAGTTGTGGGTCAGCCAAAACATCACATATGACAGACCGAGAGAAACTATAAATAGTGTTGAATTACCTAATTAACTGCCAGAAAAGGCGATAATAATAGCCAAAAAAGAATGTAATTTCATTAGTTTTCGTGGGTTTTGTGTTACAAAATACGAAGCATATTGTGAATTTCGAACTGAAAATTTATACCTACTTGCATTTAAGATACTTCCTACGTGTTCAGACGAATCGGAGTAGCCCCCAGGCTTGAAACGAGAGTCTATACGTAGGTTGGTTCATACCAGTAATTGCTACTCGTAGGAACATCTACAACGAGGGTCTTGTTGCATGATCAGAGTCTGCAAACTTGACACCAGCAATCCGATACCCAATGGACCATCAGTGCAGAATCAAGAAGGATGATACCTACCTAATCTTTATTAGTTCACTAGCGGGAGCTTGTGTACAAGTACTTGCCATTTTTTAAAATTAATTTTATAATTATTTTCTAAAAAAATATATAAAATAAAGGATTAGGGCAAAAATTACTTCTAATCCATTAATGTAAAATTAGCTGAATAAAACCCAAAATTTTTAAAATTTTCTTAACTACAATCTATTCAGTTTGTGATACCAACTCGCTCCTCAAAATTTGGCTGTACTTGCAAAATCAACCGGTAAAATTCTTCGATGATGACGAAATAAGTTGTTAGTTCGAAATAATCAGTACCTATTCTCTATAAAAAATCTTACAAGTTCAATCACTTGAATTTAGGACAAAGCTAAAAATATGATATTAATATAAAAAGTGCGACTGGGACAAACAAGTTGAACCAACACTCGCGCATAGGTTGAGCGTGCTTCGGAAACTTGCTCGCCGCTCTGAACTGCAGCCTTCTTCAGCTAGAGCGAACTACGAAGGCCTGGAAACAACTTAAAACCGATATTTTTAAATCAGTTGAGAACTTGGTTATAATGTTTTCCCAAACAAGAGCTTTTTTTTATTCATTCTGCCGGTATTAGGTACACAGACTAATATTTCATTTCTTTTGCTGCGATTTTCAATGGAATAGAATTACATCCTTTGAAAGTGTGAAATATACCCGCTACTACCTACCTACCTCCTTACTTAGACACAATGTAAAACTTCTCGGCTTCTGAGTTCGGTAAGTTGAAATGGTAACAAAACAACGCCTAAGTTCATAATTCTGCAACAACAGTCTAGGAGTATTGTTGTGGAGCTATAACTCTGGTTGCTAGGATTCAGTTGAAATATATTAGCTTCGTTGTTATTTTAGTTCCTTGCATTAATAACATCGATATATCATCCACCTTTGTTGGTGCTCTTCTTAAAGCCAATACTATTTCGTGCTAAAATGGAATGATTTCAAGGACACTTCTGTAAATGTCGAAGCATTATTAAGACTATCATAGTTATGTCATACCGTAGTGATGGGGGTATAAGTTATCACCTTTTAGCATGAAATAGATGAGGTTCCCCTGTAGAAGTGACCTTGCACTTGGATTTCTGTCGGTTAAACATGTGTTTTCGTTTTTGACCTACATACAGACGTGTATGGTCAACAGCGGTTGGCAAGAGCAACATGTAACAAAAAGTTGACCAAAAAATTCTCAATAAAGACCAAAGTGCTAAGAAGTACTTACTATAGTAATGATTTAAGGTCAGACGTAAAAATGTATCCTCAACGTGATAGAGAGCAAATAAGGATGGAGTTTTTTATTCTATGTTGTCACTGAATAAAAGGAAGTTTTTTCATAATACATTTGTAGTAAGTGTTAAAGGTTTGAAACTGTAACCAGAAGAGCTCTATTGCTTAACGCCTAGACCACAGAGCTCTTAATAGTACATTGTTACCCCAGGGGTGAAAGTAACTTATTTAGTCCCGAGACGGGGTTTGGCGCCCGGAACGAAGTGAGGGCGCCAATAGTTCGAGGGACTAAATAAGTCTTTCACCCGAGGTAAACACTGTGCTTTTCATTACGAATACAAGGAAAGTAAAAATAAAAACATGAATTAGCTAAAGAAAAAGATGAAGATCGATTTGGCGCTATCCCGCCTATTTTGTTTGTTTTTTTTTTCTGTGGCGACATCTGGCTGGCTGAATAGTGGGTCCCACTTTTCAGCCATTATTTTTTATTTTCATCATTGGAAAAATGGTAAATATTTTGCTCAAAGCTAAGTTATTTTAAGAAATTGTTGAAACTGAATTATAATAAAGTTATTTAGAAAATATATATTCTCTAATCAATACTTAACTTTAAGTTATTTCAATTTTACATCATGGCTGTATAGAGAGTTGGAACATGGTTCAATAGAAAAAAAAATAGTTTTATTTTTAATAATTTGGCAGCTGTCAGTTGAAAGTGATTCTCCCTAGGGATGAAAAGTATTACTTTCAGCCCGCTTCTCAGGTCAGTAATGACCTACTTTCAGAGTATGAGTAATGAAAAATACATTATGCATTTTACGTGACGACTCGATGATTGAAAACAAACAAGGCTGGCAGCTACCTCGGTCAGAGTATTAGTCGAGCCATTCAAAAAAGCAATTTTGCCAGTATCGTCGTCACCCTTGTTCAAAGATATAGACAAAGTTAAGTTTTTTTGAGATCCCACTACTCAGCAAAGCTCTGTTAAGGGACTCTTTAACGGGCATAGCAACTCGAAGTGTTTCACTGGTTTTAAACCTTAATCCATCAATAGGTAAATGTGAATAAATTGTCGTGAGTGTCATTAAAATCGGGCAGCGCGTCTTGTACCTTCAACACCACAATGAAACAAACATACATACATACACTGACTGGTCAACATGATTTTTACCTACTCTATTTCACGTCGTGCAATGGGGTAAAAAACAACATCAATGATCCAATTTTAAGATCATTTTCATAGCAACCCTAACTCACGTGTTCGTGGATAGTTTAAAACTGCTTGAAGACTAACTGCAGCTAGAGGGCGGGCATCTTCGTCTTCATAGCAAATAAAACAGTGAGCCTGCTAGGTGCGGTTCCAAGTTCGCACAAGTTGCGATCCAAGTTGTGTGATTGTCAAGGTGCACTTGCACTCCGACTGCTTTGTTTTGCATTCGACGCCAGCGGCGACAGTCTTTCGAGGCAATTTGAATTTCGCTATTACGAAATCACGAATAATTTGGAGCCACTGTATACTCGTATTTACAGATAGGGAAGTAAAAATTTAAGGTGCCCGTGGCGCAGTTGTGACAGTGATCGGCGACGATCGCTGTTGTAAAGCAACAAACGCCGGGTCGGAAATGGCATGGGTGACCACCCCGACCGAAATTTAGTGATGTGTATCACGGGCATCTCCGTGCTTCGCAAGACACGTTAAGTAGTTGGTCCCGGCTGACGTTGTTAGATGTCAGTCGTTAAGCCTAGTCGAGGGCCTTAGGGCGGCTTGATAAAATCTGACATTAAGGTTGCTTACTAACCTTACACTCCTCCAACAATCCGCACAAAGCCCGCGTGTTGGAGTATAGCTCAATCCACCTCATAGTTGAGGTGAGGCCTGTGCCCAGCAGTGGGGCATAATATAGGCCGTTTATGTATATTAATAAGCAATATTGAATGATGTTTTCAACCTGCCAAATTTTCAAGAGAGATTAAAAATCATGTTTGCAAACATTTAACTGAACATTTTTGAAAACTTTTATGGAGATCCGACTCTCGAATCTGGCTCTCTATCCGAAGCTGTATTTTTTTAACCAAATTCAACCAAACTCGGGGTGCAGTAAAAAGCCCGGGACATAATACACTACTTTAAGCCCTTGTTGCATATTAATCTACTTTAATGTTGAAATGTCATTCCAAGTAAGTAAATAATAAGTTTTTAAATTTAACATTTGAAATCACCTGGTGGACATTTTAGGTGACTATTGAATTATCATACTTACTCATCGAACTTTCGACAGCTAAAAGCATATTGTGTTATAGTGTGGTCCGATTTGAGTCAAAAGTGATAATAGCGTGCTCACGTCGCTCACGCTCTCATACAATTTATCTATTCGGAACGCGACTGAGGGCGCTATTATCACTTTTGACTCAAACCGGACCACGCCCTTAGTAAGGCTGACAGCGCCATTTAGTTGAAGCTTGAGGTACATATTAGCACGGCTTCAGCTGCAATTCGGAACAATTTACGTAAGTGGTGATCTAGAATAAGTAAAAAGTATGCTATTGTTTTACTTCATAATCTTCTAAATCAGTATTATGTTAATTTACCATACCCAAGCTTTGATTTCTGAGAGTACTTTAAGCGAAAATTCTCTTCAACAAATAGAACAACATTGAGCCGGCAAGGTGTGGTCCAGGAAGTTGGTGCAAGTTGCCACAAGTTCCTCGCGAGTTGCGAGGGTTGTCAAGACGCAGTTGTTATCGGCCCACTCCGGCAGCCCCGCTCTGCAGTTTGGGAAACTGTGCCATAGCCTAAGGTGACAGCGGACGATAAAACTGTGTGATTAATTTTCATTTTATGCATCTGTAATATGGTAAGACGTTTTAATTTTTTCTTTTTTTCTTTTTTTTTTTTTACTTCAAGCATTCAAAAATGATTACTTGTCTCTATCCTGTCTGAAGATAATATTGGTATAATAGAGATAAATTAAATACTTCACGTTTTAGAAACAACATATTGAGAACGTAATTGTTTTTCTTAATGGCTCTTCTCCACACAATAACAACCCAATAAGGGCTGTAGACGTAGGTACGTTATATTCATGTCATAAATATTCATATTTGTACATGTTGCTACAATATTATTATCTTTCATTAAAACACCATCAGTCTATCCTCCCTTTCGTAGTAATACCTACCTAAATTTATTTTATTAAAAGGCCTAAACTTACGTCTGTGTGGGTAACAGGTTTTTTGATTACGGACATTTGAATTTCAAAACACAAACACTCACATTCGAACACTTACGCTCGAATCCACAAACATCATTCAACGCTAAGCACGCGCTCACCGATTCAGAACCTAAGAATCCTGTATTATAGATAGATACAAGAAATTCATAAAACGTGTTAATATTATTATAGGTAATTTGTATTTTTTAACTTTCTACAATGGTTTTTAAAATGGATAAAAACTTACTATTTTATGCTTAGACAGTTGGCAGGAAATAGTTGAAATTTCTTCGATGGAATAGTTAAGGTCTCTTCGCTGGAAAAACTTTTATTCCTCAGAATATGAAGTGTGCTTCCGGAAAATCGGTCAACACTATTAGAGTGGTTGCCTGTTCAAACTTTATAACTTCCACGCTTCTTTGCCGAAGTTTAATTGTTTTAACAAAGACACGGCATCTCATTTATTTTCTAGGTGGACTGGTTATAGTCTTGGAGAATGTAAATATCTGCTTCTGGTTGTTTTAATAATTAATTAGTTAATATGTCAACTTTTTCTTACTCTGATTACACTGAAAGTGACTTGAGAACTGTGTTTTTACTAACAACAAAACTGTGTTTCCCCATAAACAAGATTTTTTTCGAAAACCGCGAAAAAGTAGTTAACTCTAAAACAATGTTTAAAAAGAAGTGTACAGTAGCATTTTTTTACGCGACAAAGGCAGAATTATAATAAAAAAAAAGTTTTATTTTTCAGTTTTCAAGTGCAGAAGAATGAAGGCGTCTAACAAGTTTTCTTCTTCTTCCAAGACCAAGCATAAAAAATAGCATACTGTAGCTATTGCTAAAAAAAAATTAGCTATAATTGCTACAGTATGCTATTTTTTATGCTTGGTCCTGAGGTTTTATTGGCTGATTTAATCAATCTACTCAATAGAGTGGATTTGAATCAGCCAATAAAACCTCAAGAAACGCGTCGTGTACATTGGCCCTTATTCCGCCCGAGGAGCCCGCGGCCACAAACAACTGACACAGTTTGGGCACTTGTTTGCGGTTGTCTTGTCTTCGCTCGATGACCCATTAATAACTTGCCGTATTCTTGAAACTTACGTGCCCACAATAAGTTATTAACTTGAAGGGTAAGTATTCCTTGAAAAGGATCTTCATACAACCAACGTAACTGGCCGAGAGGCAACCAGCTGCGCTTTATGTAGATATTTCGGTAGGTAAGCGATTTTATAAAATAACACAACAATGACCTTTAGCGATTAAGTGTAGTAAAATATAAATCTAAACATTGACACAAAAGCAAGTTTAAAATTTTAGTTTTTCTTATAAAAAATATCTACTATATAAAAATAAGTCACGTTTTCCTTCCTGACGCTATAACTCCAGAACGCACGAACCGATTTCCACGGTTTTGCATTCGTTGGTAAGGTCTCGGGCTCCGTGAGGTTTATAGCAAAGAAAATTCAGGAAAATTTCAACAAAAAAGCGGGAAAATCTTTTTCACATACAGCTAAGTCCACGCGGACGAAGTCGCGGGCGGCTGCTAGTTATACATAAAAAAGCTCACTTAGAGCGAAATTCGTCAAATTTCGTCACCGTCGTGTCAAAATTAAATAACTGACACATTTACCGAAATTCACTTTTTAACATTTTTGAATATTGGAAAGTGTGATCTACATTTCAGTCTATAGCCCGTTGCGATATGTATAATACTCGCTTAGATATCTTCGTTTTAGTAAACCTATTGACCATATATTACAACAAGGTTTGTACTAGAATTTCCGTGGAACAATTGAATAACTGGTAAATAAATTAAATAACTACATAATAAGGGCTACTACAATAAAAACAAAGTCAATAAGATACTTTGTTGAATTCTGCCACAACTCACTCCAAAACATTGTTACAAAATTTTGTTGTGGCAAAATTGAATAAATGCGCTTGTTTAATTTTTCATTATAAAAAATATACTTAAACATAATTTTGAGATTGATAAGTGTGCTTAGTCAGTTTTTCCTATTTAAAGTCGTGAATAAAAATCAAGCTTATATCAAGCAAACTAAATAGGTAATCCAAAAACAATAAAATTGTAACATGTATCTGAATCCAACCTCTGACAATCAACTTCAGATTACACCCAAAACAAATATTCAAATATGAAATTTAAAATAAATCAAGATGACTATTCCGATTCAACATCTAGCTCATTGACGTCAAGTTGAGCTGATGATGCAGGCAAACTTTTACGACGATACGATGCATGTAGTTCACGATTTTGAAGGCCATATTCAGTAATTGCAGCAGCAGGTGTACTTCTTGTTTGTAGACTAGGCTTGTTTAACGTATCTATGGATAATAATGCCCGGAAATTGATTTTCAAAACGTAAGCATTTGATTCTCAACCAAGCGTGGCGATTCCTGGCTACGGGGGCGGTTATGGTAACCGCGGAGCAGGGGGTGCTAGGAATCCCCGGGTAAGATCCAACTGCCACCATCACCATTGACGACTCGACCTGGCAACATTTAACTCGCGCACTCTGAGGCTCGAAAAATTGATGAATTACATTGGGATATTATTGAGTTATCTGAAGTCCGAAGAGAGGGGAGAGGGGAGGGAGGACTCGAAAACCCTGCAATCCGGTAACTTACTATACCACGGAGAGGGCGACTAACAGTCCCTAAGTGGTGTTGGGTTCATCTTCACAAGTGTGTCAACAACGTGATCACTATCGGAAGTGTTTCGAGCAAGGTAGCGTACCTGATACTCAGAAAATCGAAACGACATTCGCTGAATGTCATTCAGGTCTACGCTCCGACTTCGAAACACGACGATGTCACGGTGGAGGCTATGTATGAGGAGATTTCTAAAGCCATGCATAGCCATAAAACCCACTACACAGTTGTGAGGGGGGATTTCAATGCGAAGTTGGGGCTTGGATTTAGGCAACGGAACAATAGGGGCCAGATTATTGCTGGCCGACTTCACGGAGAAGGAGAGCCTCTTTATGATGAACTCTTTCTTCAAGAAGCCCGTAAACCGCAAATGGACCTGGATCAGTCCGGACGGTAGGGTCAAAAACGAGATCAATTTTATCACGACGAAGAAACATTTATTCAATGATGTCGCTGTGATCAACGCTGTTAAGGAAGGAAGCGATCACCGCATGGTCAGAGGCACATTGAATATCGACGTTTAAGGGAGCGCGACTGATGACATCCACGCTCCGACCTATAGCGGCTAAGATTCGCAAACCCGAGTGCTTTCAGCTTCAAACCCGCTTCGAAGCTTTTGAGAACAGCAACGATGTGGATGTATACCAAAACGCAACCATGCCCGTCTGATTAAAGAACCAGAAATCGAAACCAATCCAACTACAGCGAGGCGTGAGACAATTGAGGCAATTGAGTGAGGCTATTTCTCCGAAATTGTTCACAGCTGAGGATATTTTCATGCTTCTGGACTGGAAAGGATGCATTAACATCAATGGCGAGTACCTAACACACTTGCGATTTGCCGATGATGTATTTCTTATGGCTGAGACTTTGGAAGACCTGAACATAATGCTCGAAGATCTCGATAATGCTTCTTAAAGGAGAAAATCTTCGAGCATGTTGGGACACCTGGGACAGGCAGTCCAGTTAGGTTAGTCCAACTTCGAGAAAGAGATTTCTCGTCAAATTCAGCTCAGATGGGCAGCGTTCGGGAACCTCCGGCATATATTCGCATCCGAAATACCTAAATGTCTCAAGACGAAAGTTTTTGACCAGGGTGTGTTGCCAGTAATGACATATGGAAGTGAGACGTGGTCGTTCACTATGGGTCTCATAAGAAGGCTCAAGGTCACCCAGTGAGCAATGGAGACAGCGATGCTGGGAATTTCCCTGCTTAAACGAGAAATGATGAGATCCGCGGGAGAACTAAGACAACCGACATCGCTCTAAGGATTGCATTCTTAAAGTGGGCGGTATACATAGCGCGGAGAACCGATGGCCGTTGGGGCGGAAAGGTTCTGGAATGGCGACCGCGTACCGGACGACGTTCCGTAGGCAGGCCCTCCACAAGGTGGACCTACGATCTGGTCAAGGTCGCGGGAAGCCGCTGGATGCGGACAGCGCAGGACTGATCGTTGTGGAGATCCTTGGTGGAGGCCTATGTCCAGCAGTGGGCGTCGTTTGGCTGACATGATTACAGATTTTTTCACCAAAATTGCATAAATAAATGGATAAAACAAAACGAATAAATCAAAAATTAGGTCAGTAAAAGTGAAACAAAATTAAATAAGCCCTCTTATTCACTGGAAATATTCGTATTAGTTACTTCTTGGGTGTGGCAAAACTTGTTAAGTGACATACAAAAACTTGATAACTGCAACTTAGTTGTAAAAAAAGTGTGTGGCAAAACTAAATAATAACTTTTTTATTTTTCTATTTAAAACAGTGAAAAGTAACATCATGGCAGACTACTTAAATTATGAAAGTAAACCTGTTGTATAACATATCGAAAGATCGACGGTAAATTTTCTTCACCTTAAAAAGTTATTGCCATTTTTATGGAAAAAAAACACAAAAACGTGAATATCTCAGAGTTTTAGTTTTGTCAGTTATTTAATTTTGACACAACGGTGACGATTTTATAACTTCTAATCCCTCAAGCTCGCAAGTGATTCAAATAGTTTTTGAAACATTTCAGCGCGGTAACGGGAAAAGGCCGCTGGCAACAAGGTACTTACTTAAATAATTTTATAATAACTTGCCCGCTGATAAAATGAGGAGAGCTCCTGCCTAGCGCTTAATGTTGCGGGATAGAGATTAGGCACTACATGTACCCCCTATGAGTTCTCGCCGTGGCGTGGCGAGGGGGCTTAGTACCGGTGGTAGGGGAACAACCGCCGGGAAGCGAAGAGAACTCAGGCGTGGCTGTGTGGTGGACCTGCAAGCGCTCTGAGGGCGTGGTGGAGGGCGCGGCACACAATCGGTTTATCGGCGGCGCAGAATCAGTAATCCGCTACCAGGCCGGCCGGTTGCGGCAGAGGAGCCGCCGTTTGGGTGGTTCGTGGTTGCGGACCCAGTAGGGTCTGCTTACGGTGGGAGCCAGCGAGCCGCAGTGCGAGGCTGCTCTGGCTTGCATTGCACGGCGTCCACCGAGACAGCGGAAGTGTCTGCGTCCTCCAGGCATTTTCGTGCCCCCTTTGTTGGGGGGACGGTTAGAGGGAGCCCCATTAGGGGCTAGCACTGGCGGCGAAGCAGTGCGGTATTACTTTCGGTAGGATCCAGCTTCGCCGCCAAAGTGCCACGGTTGAGTGCCGTGGGGTTTTAGTCGGTAGGGGTCCGACATAACCTCGTCGTTCCCGCGGGCGGCGATGTATCCACGAGGATATCCCCACAAAAAAAAGCACTACATGTAAGTTATTGTCTATTTAGGTATGGACTTAGCAATATTCAGCAGAACCTGACTCAGATCGAAACTGAGAGCTCTGCTTAGTTTGGTGAAATATTTATTTATTGAAAATAACTTGCAACAACTACCTCGGAGTGGAGTTTATAAAACTGTACATGAATTTAATTTACCTCATATTTTGGCCTAACTTTTTAGCAGGCTATACAAAGTTTAATGAAAATATATCTATTGGGACATAGCAATGGACAAACAAATAAAATAACATTGAAAATGATTTTTAGATTAGTTTGTATATTGTTTTTTATTCATAAAAACTAACGCAACGCTGAGCATTGGTTTAGCGGCAGACGTGTCTTTTTACCCTTTTACATATATGTCATTATATGTCATATATTATGTGTTATATTTTAACCTTTCTATATTTTTTTTGAGAAACCACTCAAATTTGATCAACCGAACATAATTACGACTAAAAAATAAAGCTCAGCTCTCCACGTCAGTCTTGAGGAAGATTAGTGAATCATTAATTACAAAGTTAAGGCAACATTAATCCCGTTAACTTTTTCATCCAGGTCACAAGCATCTCGCCGGAGGGGTGTCTTATTTCTCTAATTGAAAATTAGTAACTCAATTATCTCGCTACCTAATCACAGTATAAACATACAGTAGAACATCTACATACAAACGTGCCGTTCTCGGTTTGAATGTGTGCGTGCGCGTCGCGCGCCGTGTCGCCATTTCACGCACACGCTAGCATAAAATAGGGAGGCATAGGGCGGGCGGCGGCATGCAGTACGGACGGGCTGTGCCGCGTGTCTGTGTGCACGCTAGGCTAATAACTCGGCGGGCGGCCTTAGATAACCTACTGTGTGTTTATACTGTGACCTAATGCTGTAGTAGTCGTAACTCGGAAAATAAATTAATTAAAAGTAGGTTATTTACTGGAAGAATGGAACGTAAATGTTGGGAGCAGAAGGGCTACAAGAAATCAACCTTTTTATGTTACTTAAACCTTTTGAAGTGTTCGTAATTAGCTATATTACCGAATTTTAGGATTTTCAGATAAGCAGGAACATGAAGTACTTTTAGATTTGCAAACTATTGTGTATCATATCCATAGAAATATTTAATTGCGGCTTGGATTCGACATCTTTTGTTATGAGGTGCATAAAGTGTTAATCCCTATGTAAGCTCAGTGCTTATTTTCATAAGAACATACGTTTATATTTTTCATTCAGGCTTTGTTCGGCTTTGTAAGGTCCAGATGATCTTGGAATAAGGTTTTAAGCTGGAATTTAAGATCTATTGCGAAGTACTTATTTTCTGATACACAAACCGCAACTTAACACCACTTTCTACCTAAAAAAGCATATTAAAAGATAGATAGATAGCGCCAGTAGTAGTCACTTCATATCCGTGTGTTGTTTGTTTTGTTTGGCTAACGTCTATATAATATAGTCAAAAAAAGAACTATCAACCCGTCACGTGTTGTTTTTTTTAATTTTTATGTTATGACTTGTAATGATTGTTTTTCATTAGGTTTACATGAATAAAGATTATTTTACTTTACTTTGCTTTACTAGATATCCTTTAAACAAAGATTTAGTGCCTAAGTAAATTGTTTCAAGACTCACAGCACTTTCGCGCAGATCATTGAAATTGTTCGCATAACGGAACTCCAGTAGTTACGGGCACAGTGACAAGTTACAAGGCCGCGCTGACACCAGCGCCTTTGTATCGCCGCCCACAATCACTTTCGAGAGCACGAAAGTAATCAAACTTCTTAACGAGTTGCATAATTAATTACGAAATCTTTTCACTGTGAGTGCTGAGGCTTCGAGCTCTATTTTATTTGGAGTTACAGTTTGTTTAACAGAACAGAAGCACTTTATCGGATTTTAACGTCAATCTCGTTTATGTTTATCAAGGATTTCCAACTAACGCCATGTTGGATTTCGAATTTGATTTATAACACCACTTTAAACTATCACAGAGGCATTTAGGTAGTAATTTCACACGTTGATTACATTAGAAACATGATGGAGCTTTATGCTTGCTGCTGGGTAATTGTTTCAATTTAGTTTTTATCAGAGGGTTGCAAAACGGACCTACTTAGGCTCTTTTTTACCCCTGATTCAAATGGAGGGTTGTTATAAGTTCCATAACAGTCATCATCATCATCATATCAGCCGAACGACGCCCACTGCTGGGCATAGGCCTCCCCCAAAGATCTCCACAACGATCGGTCCTGCGCTGTCCGCATCCAGCGGCTTCCCGCGACCTTGACCAGATCGTCGGTCCACCTTGTGGAGGGCCTGCCCACGGAACGCCGTCCGGTACGCGGTCGCCATTCGAGAACCTTTCCGCCCCAACGGCCATCGGTTCTCCGCGCTATGTGTCCCGCCCACTGCCACTTCAGCGATGCAATCCTTCGAGCCATAACAGTGTTATTGACTATTCTATAAGAATTTCGGAGGTGCAGGTAGTCCTCCTCCTCCGACTAGTCATTTTTATTTGTGTGTAGGTGGTAGTCCACCACACCACCACCACACAACCACAACAAACCACAGCCACACAAATAAATACGCCTAGATTACGGTAGTCCAAGCTTAGGACAGACAGACCACAACTTATTTCTGAAAATAGTTTTTAATGTCCCTGTCAAAGTGGATACCCGATTTTCGCATGGTCTTGGCTTGGTTCAGATTCCGGAACCAACTTTTTTATAAAGTAAAATGTACAACTTACTCGTAAATAACAGCTTCCTGAAGCTGCAACTAAATGAGGAACCATTTAATATAACTTTGTTCATTTGGTTTTAGCGGCGGCATTGTCGACATTATGGCTGCGTAAATAAATAAAAAGCACATGTGTTGGAGCGACCTTCGCCGGGTAATGGTGTTCTCGTATTATAAGGTGCGAGATAGGCGGTAGGTCACATCGTTTAGATAACCCGTTGTGGGCATACTCACCCGCCGACAAAGTCATTCGAAAATGTGACTGTAGAACTCTTGTGTAAGTAGAGCTTGAGGCCTCGTGTATGATTAGAATATAAATCTTATTAGATTGTGTTTTTTCTTACGATTTAAGAATGTAATAAAGACAAATTTGAAGAGTTTTTGGAAAATCTGATCCAATAAGTAACCCGAAAGCAGCCAACTGTCGCTATTCTTCTAGTCAAATCTATTTGCTTTTAGAAAAGTTTGTCCCACTGAAGTTGGCAAATCAAGTTGTTTGAATTGATAAAAACCCTATGTGTTTGAGAACTTTTGCCAGGTAATGGTGTCCTCGTATTTTAAGGTGCATCATAGGTGCTTGGCCACATCGTTTAGATAACCCGTCGGCGTCGCGGAAATTGTCACGCAACGCCGATGTTTTCTTAAAGTACGGTTCCGGACCATTTTTTTCAAAGCTTAATATAGGTTTTTAAACTTTCTTGTTGCATTTTTCACTATATAAACACTAAAAAACAGGGTTTACGAGTCCGCTCGTGACCTCGGCACATGCAATTGTCGCCGAAACGTCGGGCAAATACAGGTAGAATACTAGTTTTTACCGTAGTTTAAATGTTGTAGTAAACCCGGTTTTTTAGTGTTTATAAAGCTTAATATTATGCCATCAAGACATTTAGCATGAATTACATTTGCCGCTAAATTTTCGGCTGTAAAATAATTCTAGAATTACAAAAACGAGACAGGCCCATTGAGGTAGCTGTTATGTAAGCAGGAATGTATGTACGTGTTCAAGGGGTTTCATAGAATAAAGAGATTTATTGAGTGTTCCTTTAGCCCACAGTTTAGAAATCGCAGCGTTAATT
This sequence comes from Udea ferrugalis, assembly GCA_950022985.1. Lineage (NCBI taxonomy): Eukaryota > Metazoa > Arthropoda > Insecta > Lepidoptera > Crambidae > Udea > Udea ferrugalis. The sequence goes on from OX465521.1 coordinate 7,868,060, forward strand.
ACGGGCTTAATATTTACACTAGGTGCTTAGTGTAAATAAAAGCCATAGAATTAAAACTAACCGTACGAAATTCATTATACCGATACCATAATCCGCATTAAGTTCCGACTACCTAACGAGGCTCATATCGGATCTAGATATGAATATTAAATTACCGGCGCCATCTTTCCGGACCGCTGCTATGGAAATTTCAGCGTTCGAAGTCCAATATCAGGTCGTAAGAGCTCAATAACGTTTTACATTCAGCCGTAGAAGTGACACTGAGGCGTAAGAGGCTAGTGATAAGAGTCGCAGAGTTTAATCAGGCCCGAGCTTGCATTCACTCTGAACAAAATGGCTGACGGTTACTCAGCACAATCGAGGAAGAATCAAAATCTCTCATGTCTTGGTAAGGTGCAATCTTAAAGAAGTGCCCTTACCGCTCTCACTTGTATCATATAGGCTGTAGTTTCCAAAGCATGCCAAATCTCAGAAGAGATCTAGAATTAGGCTTTCAAAATATTTCACTGAAAGGGAAATGTGGCTGTTTCTTTCTTTGTATGGAGTTTCGGCAACTAAGACGTTGGCTCCCCGTTGGTTTAAGTTACCATTGAGACACATCAAGAATACTAATTTAAAATACTGGACAAAAAAGATATATGTTTTGGTTAAGGATCTAACAGGACAACATAATCTGTAGAACTCAATAGAAAATAAAACCTAAGTAACTGAAGTTAAGTTAGAAAAAAACTGACTCTTTCTAACCGACTTCGCGACTCAATATCATTATTTTTCAATAACATGTCGAAAATAATTAAATCATTGAACTGGCTTTCGTGCCAATATTCAGTTTGATATTTTTCAACACACTCTTTCTGTTATTTTCATAAATCACACACCAAAATATTATACCTATCTACAAATGTGGGGAAAGCGCCGCTTGGTCAGTGGAGTTTGTTGTATTGAGTCGCTTTTCAAGGAATGCCTGCCCATAATTATCCTAAATAATTACACCACTGGGCTAAAACAGTGTATTACCCTTATTGGTGGAGGTGCCCGTGGCGCAGTTGTGACAGAGATCGGTGACGATCGCTGTTGTAAAGCAACACACGCCGGGTCGGAAATGGGATGGGTGACCACCCAACCGAAATTTAGTGATGTGTGTTCCAAGCATCTCCGTGCTTCGGAAGGCACGTTAAGCAGTTGGTCCCGGTGGACGTCGTTAGATGTCAGTCGTTAAGCCTAGTCGGAGGCCTTAGGGCGGCTTGGTAACTTCTGACATTAAGGTTGCTCACTAACCTTACACCCCTCCAACGATCCGCACTGAGCCCGCGTGTTAGAGTATGGCTTAATCCACCTCATAGTTGAGGTGAGGCCCGTGCCCAGCAGTGGGACGTATATGGGCCGTTTATGTTACCCTTATTGGAATGAGGAGCAGCCGCATCAAACGCAAAGCGTATACTAATATTCGCGTTTGTGGTAATTTCTTAATAACAGGCGGCGTTGGCTTCGAGGGATACAATAATTGTGTTTCTAATTAAACGTGTCGTCATTATACGAGTTTATTGATTGTCATCTAACAATATGGTGCTTTTGGGTAAATTGAATATGACAGCCAAACTAGATTTCTTTTACTTTACTAAAGATCTGAAAACCAAAAAAAGACATTTGGTCATCTTGGCATCAGGCAGGAATCGAACCCACATCTTTCACAAATCTTTTTTTTTTCTTTTAGCTATTTGCCAATGTGATTTATTTTTTCATCATGTGCAAGCACCTATCAGCAAGTCAGCAGATAAAAAATGTGAGCTGACACACTCGAAGCAAAATTCAAGTACCTTTTATAACTTCGTTCAATGCTTGAAAGAAAATAAAAATCTTCAGACCCCTTAAGTACCTGCTGAGGCAAAAGTTAGGAAAACTTGTCGTCTCGTCGTCTCTATAGTTTTAACTAGGTACTTGTCGAAAGTACCCACGAAACAAAGTGATTTCTTAGAGAGGTGCCAAACTCTTCAGAGAAATACTTTAATATTCCATATAACATGAAAAAAAATACATACTCGCTAAAAGAGTATACTTCACCTACAAACTTTCTGTAAAGTTATGTAAGGATTCCTTCTATGATAAAACCTCTCCGTTTTAGTTTTACAGAAGTCAGTGTGTATAGTCCAAAATAAACTTGATCAATTATTTATTTATTGTTTGTTGTAGTCATATTATGGTTGATTCTATTTTTCTGGGAGTTTCCTATTTAAGAACAAACATTGCTTAGTTCGGGCTAGAAGGCGCTGTGTGGAATAATGTCTCATGAAATTTGTCCAATATTTTTTTTTAACTTAAGTGTATTTGAACAAAAAAATATACGCCTTCCTTAAGAGTTATAGGTGAGAATAATAACAAAACATGGCCCAGATCCGCGGAGTTAAAGTTACGATAACGAGACAAATGGGATCAGGAAGGGGAGGGATAAATTATAGCCGGATGCTCCGAAAGCGCTACTTAAAGTTAGAATAATAAGTTACAAATTACAACCAAAACATCATCGCTTTATCCTTTCGGCTTTCACTGAAGTTATACTTAATGATGAATAAGAAATAGTAACCTATGGATATTTTATCTCCATTGTTCTTCGTTGTGTCTTCGTGACCGTGTAAAGATCGTCTAAGCTGAAATGACGCGCCCCTCCACTGCATCTTCATATACAAGCGGAAAAGATGCGGTGGACGGGCGCGTCATTTCAGCTTAGACGATCTCTACCCTTGTCTTTTGAAAATCGTAAGTGTTGCAGGCAGCAACAAAACTTTTATTTGGTTTGTTGACTTCTTTTAAAGTTTTGTGGATAATATTATACAATTTACAAAAAATTAAACAAAGGAATACTTACTTACCTCAAGTAAACATTACTTAAGTAATTGTGCACTTGCGAACCCGTCCAATCATATTTCCTCTGCCTGTAGGTTGTCTGGAAGAGATTGCTTCTAACAATAAGGCCGCCTAAATTGTACATTCATGTGAACATGTATTCCTAACAAATGTGTTATTTTGTGTGCAATAAAGTGTTTATCTATCTATCTACCTGAAAAAACTACTTGGTCGAGTTAATAATAATTATCCTACTAATACTAGTAATATTATAAATGCGAAGTTTGTATGTGTGGATGGATGGATGTGCCGTGGGGCTCTTTCACGTAAAAACTACTGAATGGATTTTAATGAAACTTTACAATATTATAGCATATGCATCTGAATAGGACATGAGCTACTATTTATAAAGATATATCTATAACTTTTTTTTAACCTAAGTTAAGTTAAATATGAATCCTATTCGGTGCACCAACTCTACAACCTTCTCAGAAAATGAATATTATTGTTTATTTACGTGATTATGGCTCATTCCGGAAGCTTGGAACCCAGACAAGTTAATAAAATTATTCTAAGTCTGTCTAGGAAGTTTTATTTATACGGAAACTCGCATCCTGCGTTTAAAATGATAGAATAAAGAATAGAAGTGGAGCACATAAATTATTTAGTCCGCTTCAAATGTTAGTACTAAGGTATCATAGACAAGAGCCTGCATGTAGCTAATAGGGTACCTATACATAAACATACTCTTATAATAGGAATGATGTATTTTTTTAAAGTCCATACAAAATTGACTGAAATACCATCGTTATTCGAGCGGTTAACATGTAATCTAATCAGAAATTGCGACACTGTTCATGAAAATGTTATTCAAATGCCTCAATTTAGACAATTTTTTCACAACTTCGTCTAAACTTAAGTTTTAAAACTTGCCCGCGGCCCTCGTCCGCCGCTTCACATCGCCCCACACACTTCACATTCGCTTCACGTTATTCAAACGCTTTTTCGCCGTTTCCAAAAGGTGACCGTGATATTTTATCTCGTGTATAGCAACCCTAAAGAAAGTTATCAAATGAAGCCGAATTGTTCCAACTCGACTAGAATTTCAGAAGATTTCATTCATTAGTAAGAACCCTTAAAGAACCTTTCCAAGACGGACTGCTGGCAGCAGTGTTGCCTGTGCCGCAATTATATTATAATAAATAAGAGGTAGATAGGTTGTATCAGTACTGATACAAAGTCGAAAATTATCCCTTGGCGTATTAACCTATATTTGACCGTGTGAACAAGATAGTATGATTATTTACTAAAGCTCAAACCAGTCAGGAGTAGTTGCCTCGGTTTTCAGTTTGTAGTCTGCGGTGGCTATCGGACATGTGCCTCTCAATATGAAAAACCGTATATCATCTTATTGAACTTTTCCCACGCTGCAATGTCTAACATTATACCTAATCTCAAAGCTAAAGTATATTCTCAAAATGGTTCTAAAAATTTGCATTATGTGACATCGTTTTATTAGCTTTTGAACCTAGAAAGCCTGTGGGAGCCTGCGGGAGCGGGAGGAAGCGAGAGGAAGCGAGAGGAAGTCGTAAATATCTCCCGCGTCCTCGATTCGACCAAACTTTGCTTGCACTATAAGGTTCCGTCGCCATACTTCTGCCATTTTATACCCCAATCTTTTCGACAAAATAGAAAAAGTCCAAAATGTTTACGAGGATATTTCACGGTTTTCATATTTGGGACATCTTTGCACTTGACCACCTAGCATTTTGTAGGTATTAACTATTTTCATTGGACCTTTTAACTACTAGGTTACGCTTGACGAGTGGCCCGATGTACTTGGGTACAGACGCCTTCAGATTTAAGTGACTTATGTCGAGAAGATGTCGCTACTGCGATAGACTTATATCTGATGAGGATAACAAATGTTATCATAACCACCCCTTGGCAGGTTTTAGCCTCCAATTAAGCTTAACGTCTGACTTTAACTTAAAAGGTACAGAGTCAACGAGCACAAAGCACAGAGATGCCCAAACACTTAATTTCATTCGTCACGGTCACCCATTCAAATGACAAACCTGGCCTAGCTGAACTTGGTTGGCCACTGCCTCTAAGCCACCAAAATGTCAGTATTTTTTTTGACCTTTTGGTAACGGGATAGTCAGCTGGCGTCACAGTAGAATTAGTATTCGTAAGCCAGGTAAAAAATAACATTAATATTTTTTCTCAATGAGAGTCCTAAATTGAAATTATTTCCTACGAAGGGAAGGAAGTGGAAACGACAATGAAGTCACTTAGAGGAGGGCGGAGGGAAGAATAATGAGCCGGCCGCCGACCTGCCTCGCACTCACCCTCGGCAAACGTGAACGGGGTTAAAATACCCCCATTGAATCAAGATCTAATTTTCAACAAAAATGTAAACATGTTGCCGACGCTGACTGACTGTCCATGACCCTAGAAAGCCTGCTAAAAATGTGGTTGTTTATTTAACAAACTGCAGCATTTAGTGATTTTTTATTGCCGTCATTTTACAAGGAGCCTGCATCTGATGAGCTATATCTCGGAAGCTACCAATTTTTCCCCTTTGACTTATCTTTATGCTAAGGTATCGTGGTAGCCACGATAGACTTTGCATTTCATGTGGCGGGTTCATTGTATGAACTTTTAAGACCTTCTGTACAAACATGATACAATAAAGATGTCTATGACTATAAATAATTACCTGAATGCTGCACTACAGTAAATAAATATCATTTTTTTTACTGGGCTTTCTGGGGGCATGGACACTCGACCGAGTCTAACCTTGGAAGTTATTTCTTATTATTTGTCTCTGGATTCTCTTCAAAGCACATTAAGGAACACGAGACGTTAAATTATTTTTTCAGGGCAAAGTTTAGTTATATTTATTAGAACCTTTTTGTGTTTTTCCATTTTTTCTGATAATATCTGACAGCAAGGTTTATCACTAAACGTACAACTCTTCTAACAGGCCGCTCGAACTCGTGTGTTCTTAAGGAAGTACAACAACTGCACGTGTGTTGTAGTATGGCTCGCAAAAATTGTTTTTCGAGATGAGGCCTGTGCTAAGCAATGGTACGTATTAAGACTTTAATTGTTTGTTTCAAATGGTTTTACTTTTAACAAATTCCTAACCATAAGTAGTTGGAAATAATAGGAACGGGTGGATTTGGTCAAGGGATCAGACGGAGCTTGAATCTACGGCCTTTCTAGGCAACTGCTCTCCAAATGAGTCACCGAGACCCCAGAATCGAGTATTCCTACCACTGTGTTAAGTATTTCTCTATCTTTGTCATATACTTACTCATATACTTACTCAGCAAAGTGACTGCGCTTTACTTGTATACTTACATTTTGACTAAAGTCTATGATCTTCTTATGTTATTGATTGATTGATAAAATGAAGTTATTGCAACGTTCTAAGGCCTCCGAGCAAACCCTTCAGCACTCACCCGCCTGTTTGATCCCGCGCGCTAGCGGCTTTGGAGTGTAGAGCGCTATCCGCTCGAACTGTTGTTAACACTTAACTGTACCAACAAACTAACTGAAACAAAAGGTAGTTATTTACATGCTGCACAAAAGCTTTAAGTTATCTCAATGGAAGCCAGCAACAAGAGCTATTTATTTGGCTTGAACATTTTACGTAAAATATTGAGCTTAACGTTCATTTCCGAATTAAGTTTCTCAAGTTTTTCCCATTCAGACCACGTTCTGCTTCATTACGTAATCAATGGGAATGTCACCCCATACATATAATGGGGTAATTTTCCGGGGCCCACACATTCCGCACACTTGTGAGAGATAGCAGATGCACAGCCTCAGAGGGAGGCTTCGCATCTTCACCCTCCAGTTGTTCTATGGTCGCTTCGAGTCTTACCACATGTTACGAAATTCCCATATTCGTGTAATAGGAACCAAAAAGTTCGTTTTAAAGTCGAAGTTTGGCGTATCTTTATCTATAGAGGAAAAAAGCACGCCCATTAATTTTAATTTCAGAATAACGTTGGTGATCTTAAATTATTAAATATCTACTGAACTTGTAAAATGGAAGGATTGACAACCGGAGAAGATTTAAATGATTATAAAATGAGACTTGTTTTTAAGTTTTTTGTTTTTTTACAAAGGTAGACGGTTTTTTTTGTTTTGACAATTTAATTTTTGATACATCATTTCTATCGCTCATGTGATAATGGCATAATAGCGAACTGTATACTTACTTTACATTTAAATGCCTGTTACGGGGACGGTTGTTCACAAGCGTCCAGTTTTATTTTATTTTATTAAGTCGATTTTTTAGACATGGGAAAGTGCGTTTTACCATCTGTAACTTGTCCACAGCCAAAATTGAATCTGGGAGGAACTGCAACCTCTTACAAGTATACTGGAATTGGAGCATTCGTCCCGAGGGACATGCGATAAAGTATTTTTGTAGCGAATCAAATTTCACGCTGGCGAGCATCTGTGAAGGCTAGGAAGGAGAAACATTATAGTTTACTTTTGAATTGAATAATTCCGGCTGACATTGCTAGATGATTGTCGTTAAGCCTTGGCAAATTAGTAAAAGCTGGGGACATTGTTAAAAAAAACTTAAGGCATTTAGTTAAAAACGTCATCCATCCCAATAAAAAGCATAACTGTTTTCCCTCCTTTTTGTAAAAATAAAACTAATTCAGCAAAACGGTTGTCAACAAGGTTTTGAATCTGGCTTTTTATTTAAATTCCTTACTGCACAACAATGAATTTATTTTAAATGGCTACCGCTCATTAGGAAAACCCTAGGATTGATTTTATGCGTCCTGGAAGAGAAATGGAGTACTTTTTCGAATCAAAAGTTGTAATTTCATACACCCCACGCTATCCATCACGCGTTACTAACGTAACACTCACGTAACGTGACGTAACACGAGCAAACCAAATGAGAGCGCCGTTCCAGTCGCGCCAACGTCTCACTCTCCCAGTGGCTCCACTTGAAAAATGCGAGAGGAATGTACTCGCATTAGGGCCGGTCGTTACTTACTCGCGGCCGCGCCGGGTTCGAGGCCGGCGGTGACTAATAGCACTCGGTTAGGCTAGGGTACACTTAGTTACATTTCAACATCCTCCGGTTCGTTAAGATTGAGATATTGGGAGACATCAAAAATAAAATAAGAATTTCTAGACTGGCCTGAAAATTTACAACAATGCCAAGCATTTAAAACATGGTAGCAATTCCGCTGCTTACGACTTTAATGTTATTGACCATGAAAGTTTAAAGAAACAATTTGGCATGTTAAAAATTTAAAGCTATATTACAGTCCGGTGGTTAGGTGACCTGACCATTCAAAATTAAGAACTTAAGTACCTATTGTGGACCTGATACGCATCAGCGTGAATGTGTTAATTGCTTACGATTAGTAAATTATAAAAGACAGGCTTTTTTATTTATTAAAATAAAACAATTTGCCGAATTCTACATACTCATAACTCATAAAACTTAAACGCCTGTGCAAAAACCTTTTGCTGTTCCATTTTCAAAGACAAAATCAGGCACAAAGCACTGATACTGATTGTGTCAAATTAGACGATTGAGAGTTAATTACGATTCAATCAAAGCTTTCTAAAATTGGCAGACTTGGGGCTTAGCTTCCTAAATTGTAAGTTTTTGGAGAGTTGTTTTTTGTTTTCAGTTCTAATTTCAATATTGTTTGTTCGTGTATTATTATTTTTAAAAAACTAAAAAAATGCATTAATTTTGTACTTCATTGTGGACATACAAATATACTGTTAGGGTTGATTATTCCATAAATAAATGAACACGATCCAAGAGCTCAAACGTGATGTTTGTAGGTAAAATTTATTCCAATTCAGTCAGACCGAAAGACACCTCTTAATTAAATACGTACTCTTGGTTAATTAAGCGTTAATTCGACATTGGCGTCGATGTAAATGCTTCATCAAAGAAAATTACTTGATTAAGTTATTTATGCTTTCCATTAATACTTAGATGTACCGGACCGTAAGTAAATAATTTCGTTTACCTACGAAGAAAACGTCATTAATTTAATTATTTTCGTTAGTAGTTCTTAGTGTTTAATTAGGTTAATTACGTAACTGAGGTAGGTCAGCGGGGAAATAGGTTGATGTTATAGTAAGCAGGTTACAAAGCGGTATTCTGGTGGGCGTAGGGTCAGAAATGTTTTGCAATGGAGACCATGTAATTGCAAATGCTGAGTTACGCTCTGTTTTTTGAGTTAGATGAATGACCTGAGAAGGTTCATAGAATTCTTGGTTATAGAATTTTTTCCTTTAGCCACTTTCCGCTGCTCGGGCGAGGGCAGTGTGGGACGGCCTACCCCAGCGGGGGGTGGCAATACCCACTAAAACACCGGGGCGGCCTTCTTCTGCGCGTGATCAGGGTTTACCGAGAGCTCTTCCTGCCGGCCGGTATCTCGGCTCACCTCGAGGGGAGTAGTGCCACAGTAAAGGAATATAACAGTATTGTGACTTCGACGAAGCGGACGGAACGCAAGTTATACCTACGCGTCCCGGTTACGAGGGTGATACGATGGCTGTCAGTCGCGAATGCGCCGCGCGCCGTGCAGTGTCGGACGGACAGTTTTATGTGTTTTGTACCATTTTCTGAACATAATATTGTAAATGTACTATGGCAGGGCAAGTTTTTTTTTTATTGTGCTGTTTTTGGTTGTTTGAATTCATCAAGAACGCACCCAGAGATGTCATTCTTTACATTACCTACAAACTCCGAAAGGTAAGTTTAAAATGTTTTGTTACGTACCTACATAATAGCACATAATTTGATACAATATTTTTAAAGACAGGTATTTCGCTCTATCCTCCAAGTAATACTCCTAGCCTAGATTATTGATTAAATGAGTTGACAGGGTGAAGGATAGTGACAGACAAGTGAAATAGGTGGTTCAGCGGTAGATGGTATAGGTAGGAATGACCTTAGGTCGGAGTTTCATTGTGCGCACGATACGCATCAATTGGTAGTGAGATTATGTACCTACATACCTACTTTTCGTGTAAAGGATTTGCTCACGCAATAGTTTTCTTAAATAGCTAGTCCGCCGCAAAAATTGGTTGATTGTAGGTAGGTATTAAGATACAATAGTCAATATTTAATGTGTCAAATTTATAACTTTGTTTTTTTAAATACAAAATTATGAACCAACTTAGCGTGCTTTATGGAATATATCCTGTTTCCATTCACATACGTATTTTATTTCTTTATATAGAAATACAATATTTACCATCACGAAAAACAGTTGCAAAACAAGAAAGAAACAAGTATCTGGATGTTTTAAAATACTACAGGCGGCAGCCCTATCGCGTGGCGACGGACCGCGCGGCAGTAGGCACTTAACTCAAGGACGGGGCCGAGTCATATTACTGCTATATTCCTTTACCGTGGTAGTGCCTTCCTATGGCATTCTGCCTATTTTAAGTGGTTTTACGCTTTTTCACGTCAACATTAAAACAATGGAAGGAGTTATTTGTGGCTATTTTTGTTGTTTATGTGTAAGCCACTTGACTCAAATGGTCATGTCACAAATATTTGTTTTCTTAACTTATACAACCTACACCAGTAAGGAACTTTGCTGAAATTACTGACACTAATTTACTCACCAAAAACTACTTTGTATTGATTAAAAGTCGTTTGACTACCCGCAAAAAGTCCAAAAAAGCCAAATTATAATGTTGTCTACACTACACTGCTATTTTAAATGAAATATGAAAATGTTTCCAGTTAAATATAGCGTAAAATGTTAAGGCATAAATATTATATTCAAGGCTTATGGTTTTATCGGATAAGAATTAGCAGTAAAACCTCTGATAGTACTCGTAAAGGCCACCCGCCCTTTTCCTCCTCTCAGAGTGCCTACTTACTTGAGGTCAGACCTTGAGCACCGACTAATCAACTCCCCATCATTATGAAAGTAAATAAGTAATGTAATGTAATTAACACAACAAATCTTTGGCCAAGTTCCACTTTCTGAAGGGAAAGTGAAAAGGTTTTTAAAAATCTAAGGTCTGCTTATGTTTATTTATGACAAGAATTTTCAAATGGATTTTTCTTTCACAATCTCAATCTTTTACAATAATTTTACATTACTTTATTTGACTGTTTTCTTTGTATAGAAACGCCCTTTTGGCTTCTTATGTAACGTCTTTTGTTGTTTAATAGAATAAATATCCCTGGGCAACATTCTACACAGCCCATCTATGTAGCTTCAAACTAAGCAACTACATGCTTATGCTATGAGATACTAGACAACGAATAAAATACTGAAATGTATTTTTTTTTGTTCTGACATTATATTATTTTGTTGTTGTTCTTATCTATCTCTCACCGCATTTGGCTTTGCTTATTTCTCTTCCTGAAGTTTGTCTGGGAGAGATCGCTTCAAGGATAAGTAGGTAGGTACCTCTTCGAAAGTTTTATGTTTCTGTGAGTGTTTGGAACAATAAACTAAACCTATCTTATCCTATATTGTAGGTATTTTAAAATATTTACAACATTAAACTGACAGAACAATAACTTATTCCTTCCGGAAAAAAGCTCAACAGGAACCTACTCTTTTTAGGTTTTAAATAAAAAGACGAAATCTTTATTTCTAATGCACTCAATACGTATTGAGTGAATTATTATCTAATACAAGACTTGTTTGAATGTGTTGTTATCACGATACCCACGGCACCTATGAGTAATCCTCTACGTTAAAATAGGACCATCAAATATGATTTAATTCGAAGGTTTAATATTAATCCAATAAGAAGCAGAATCTATTCTATAGCCTGATACAAACAATAAGGCTTATCCGCTCTGTATAGCATTGTATTATGACAATACGACAGTTAAACCTTATTACACGAAGCTTTGTTTCAATTAGTGGTAACGTAATTACCTACGGAAGCAGTGCGATTACCGCTACAATTGACGTTGCTCTGCATCGTGACGTCAATAAAACGAAAAAAAAAGATTTGCGCAAAAGCCGAGGGAACATTAGGAGGAAAAATGTTGCCACAATATAGTAATTGAGGTGCATTTATCCGGCAATTGGCCTCGTCCCCTGCGTTTCCGTTCGTTAGGCTGCTCGGAAATGTCCCGGAAAATGGTTGCGACTCGCAGAGCTATGTAAAACGGAGCCAAGGCACCATTGCTGTCTTTGTGTGCACCGGGCCAAGATGCACTTACGTGTTCTAAAAATGGTTTTTAGACGGAGAAACTTGGCCAGGTGCTTTGTTCAATATTGTATTCTTGGATCGCTTCAATTAGAGTTTAGTTGGATTTCAATTTGATAGAATCACAAGCAATTAGTGTAACTAATAACTATTAACTAAAACACTAGACAAAACAAAGGCGCTTTTCCAAGTTCGATTATTTCTAATTCATTAGGTAACTGCTCTAAAACCTTTGAATAAGCTCGTTCTGAAATGTTTCTTCACAAGTTTAATTCTGAAATAAAACTGCCTCGATAACGCAAGGCTATCATAATGATGTTCCAAGAGTATCTGCTCTTCTGCTGAATAATAATCCGTAATTCCACAGTATTTTCTTTCATGTAAATAATTAATTTTGGGAGTACTGTGAGATTTTGCAACATCAATTACTTATTGTTACCAGACATTTTTTGGTTAAAAGCAACAGCTATTTTCTTTTAGCTTGTTTTTGTGCTCCTTTTTTCGTGCAATTTTTCTCTTCTTCCATTATTTTAATTATACAAACAATATTTAATATTTCAATAGTGAAAGAAAGTTGAGCAACATATGTATTATTTGTATAAAAATATTATGGTTAATAACATGTCACATCCAACAGCACATTTAAGTATATTACTTTACAAACTTCCTTACAAATTTTGGAAATGCATAATTAAAATTTAATGGTTTATTTATAAAGGTAGATGCAGAACAATTCCAGGATAATGAAATTTCACAAAAGACAGGGACAGGGTGACGGCTCCAATGTGTTTTTGTGTGTGGCCGTAACAATAATTATCGTGTCAGTAACGAACCAGATGTTGCCGTTTAATTAAAACTTTGAACCATCGTTATCCAACCCTTCGACATTATTGGACTCCCCATGCCACTTCACTGGCACCACTCGTCAGCTCTATAAACTTTTCCGAATCCGTAGATTCGAATATTATTCCGCATTTTCAATAATAGCCTTCATTCACTTTGATAAAATCAGAATTCGTGAAATATTTACGGATGCGGAATTGGCGCATAATGATTGTAATTATTGGTTACAACATTAACATGTTATAAAGTATAATATTGTTGTGTTTATCCCAAACGAACACTTTAAATGGTATTAAAATAACCTAACGTAGATATAAAGGGTAATCAATCCATGTGGGTCAGTAAGGGGAAGTCAGAAACTTTGAGAGATAAGTAGCCAAATCTGTTCTTAGGAACCATGGCTTCGATTTGAGATTTAATGATATTAGCATTCATTTTTTTTTTTTTAAATCTCTCATACAATGTAACCGGGAATCAAACCTTGGTGGTCTTGAAAAAAAAGGTAAGTCTCCGCGAACGGAATGGAAAATGTATAGTTTTTTTTTATCCCCATCCAATAACGAATTGCTATCAAAAAAATCATTTAATGATACTAGCTGAAACTACTTAACACCTATGCCAATGCAAAAAAGACATAGCCAGCGGTTTTGTCATTTTTACAGTCAGTTTTCAGAGCTATCGCTAGTTTCACTATTGACAAGTTACCGGTTTCTTGCCGGTTCTTCTCAGTACAGAAACAACTTTCCGATCCGGTGGTAGCGTCACATTTATTTAAGTACAGTATATTTACTGTATACATATAATACACTTTCGGACGCGAATATATGCTCTGGCATATATTCGCGTCCGAAATACCTCAGTGTCTCAAGACGAAAGTCTTTGACCAGTGTGTGTTGCCAGTAATGACATATGGGAGTGAGACGTGGTCGTTTACTATGGGTCTCATAAGAAGGCTCAAAGTCACCCAGCGAGCAATGGAGAGAGCGATGCTTGGTATTTCCCTGCTTGATCGAATCAGAAATGATGAGATCCGCAGGAGAACTAAGACAACCGACATCGCTCGAAGGATTGCATCGCTGAAGTGGCAGTGACACATAGCGCGGAGAACCGATGGCCGTTGGGGCGGAGAGGTTCTCGAATGGCGACCGCGTACCGGACGACGTTCCGTGGGCAGGCCCGCCACAAGGTGGACCGACGATCTGGTCAAGGTCGCGGGAAGCCGCTGGATGCGGACAGCGCAGGACCGATCGTTGTGGAGATCTTTGGGGGAGGCCTATGACCAGCAGTGGGCGTCGTTCGGCTGATATGATGATGATGATGAATATTATAGTATTCATGTCTATTATTAATGTATTTTGTTTGTTAATTAGATTTGACGATTTGAAAGTAACAGGTCTATTTAAATAAAGTTATTATTGTTTGTTTGTTTGTTGTACCCGAAAAAAATTTGAATAATAGCTGGAGGTCATTTCAAAACATTGCAAAACTAAAGATTACAGCTCTTGTTTTACTGAACTTCTATCTATACGTTTCGTACGTTTATTATCTTTATAGCTCGTTCTGCCACTCATAATGGTAGAACCACAGTATGTAGAACTGTATAATATTGTCCACAGTCCACTACCATATCGTTTTCAAGTTCACAATAATTTTTCATTTGTAGTAGGGGTGCCACTGCTTCTGTAAGTTTATCCAATAGCTGAAGCACAGCTATCGCCGTGATAGGCGGTGTTCAAGTTTCATCAAGTTTTTTGACATTACCTACCATTACTTACTATTTGGTAAGTAACTTAACCTAATCGATAGAGTACAGTATACATGAATAAGATCGATATCGATTCAAAGGATTACAAAATACGTCATAACAATGCTGTATCGATACTATAGCCAATCAATTGAAGAGATATTTGCCAACAACGGCAACACTAAAATTTAGCGTCCTGAATAAAAATAAGAAAAGTAACTAAAACGTGTTGAAGAATGTTTATTTCATACGATCATAAGTCAATGTTTAAACAATACTAATATTTTTTGTGCATTGAGGGAATTTGTTTGAAACTAAATGCCAATTATGTGAATAACCTAGATAAAACCCAGGTTTAATACATTGCAAATATGAGATCCTCTAAAGCAACCTCTATTCAGGGTCGTTGTTTTTTTTTGCCTTGATCGTTGTTATTCTATGTTTCTTTATTCTCGAAATTGTTTACGTATTATTTGAATCCTACATTTCATTTTTTATGCATGGCTGACTCAAAAGCTCACAGGTAGAGAAGTCGAAAGGATGTGTACCTACAGATAGAAGCCACTGGCTATCTCGGTCAAGGAATCCTTTGGGATTTGTATTCGGAAATTCACGCGAGCGATTCCACTGTTAAATATTACGTGACTCGCATTTATATACTTTATTATACCTACATACCTCACAAGTTTACTACATTCTTAAAAGAAAGGAGAAAGGTTTTTTTCAAAGTCAAAGTATTTTTTTTGCTTACTAAGTGTTACAAAGATGTGTACAAAGTTGAGTTTTTTAAAACTTCGTCGCCTTTTTAAAAAACAAAGATAGCCGGTTCCTTTTGAAAATAAGCCGGGTGAACTGTCCCTGAAAACGAAAATGTATATTTTTAAACGACACTACTGGTTTGTTTGTATGTAATTGATTCCAAACTGTGGCCGCACTGCAGTGCCGCGCTAGGGAACAACAGTGTGTCGCTTGCAGTTTGCGATCTGCGGTCCGTCTTGCGTCTCCTAACATAATTGCTTCATAATAGTATGGGTTACAAAATAGTGACATCTTTTACAACAATTTTACACTTTTGAAATGGACTCGCCCACCCAAGCTTGCAAGTCTATTATGGCCTCATTTTGAAACAAATTTTGATTGTGGTTTCACATAACATTTGAAATTAATTATTATTTTTGGGGAACATAAAAAAACATGCAAAATGACTCATAGTCATCTACCCTATTGTACCTTTAACTTTCAAGAATAAGGGGATGATCCATTAGCCATTTGACACATCGTTAGCCAAAAGTCTTCCTTATTATAAGCTCTATACAAGAGAAAGAAAGAAAATTTATTTGATCATAATAGAAACATAAAATTTGTATTGATATGGAACTTATTATACTTGCCTGGCAATATCAGAATGATCCCAAATCTGTATGGAGGCTCCTTTCCTGTTTGGCTAAAGGCTCTTGTCAACAACCCTCTGAAAACAAAATGTTATTTCTTTTCAGTGATACCTACGTACTTTAAATAGGTATCAATATTATTGGCGTTCATGCCTAGCTTAGTCGTCGTAGGTAGCATTCAAAGGCGGTAGTCAGAGGTAGTTTTGTTGCAGTAAAATTTAAAAACACCTGTTTTGTCGAACGTATTTTTGCTAAGCCGCCGTTATTCAGGTTGTTTGGGTGTCCTCTTTCACCGAAGAGTTAGCTGCAAACTGTACAATCGACAAATAGTAGGTGTTCAGATTAGAACTCATCCCGAGTCCCACACTGATACCAAAAGCCAATAATTAAAGACTATACCACGCTGTTCTTTATTTTATGGTCGTATTTTCAACTAAATTTATTATGTTATTTAGTCGAAACTTTTTCGAAACATGTTCGCAAGGAAAGGGAAAACTCTACGTTCAAGGTTTACGATTTCTCAAGACCAGGAACAAGTACTCGGCAGTGTATTACCTGACCCAAACTCCCTTGGCGGCTCATTTTTCGCGCCGACACGACGCGACGTGCGGTTACCTAGGGTGGGATTGTAAATTTGCTAGCACAAAGGTCGACAATAGTGCTGTTGAGCTATTGGTAGTTTTAGTATCGATATTTTTAATCAAAAAACAGTTATTCCTTTACCTTCCTTAGCATCGTTACTGCTATTAAGTACGTCAGGATTATTGTAGACAATAATTGTTTTTTAGTACACTTCAAATAATAATTAATACCAAACCTGGATAGCGGCAGTAGACTCGCCCTTTACTGGTTCGGTTTCAAATTTGCTTGGTGAAGTGTATGATTCAGAATGTTCCATTCATTAGTATGGAAACCGTCGACGTAACTCCGACTACTTCGTTCAGAATACATGTAGTCGTGAGCGCATAATGTATATGTTTTAAGCTTGTGATTTAATTTTAAATGAAAATGTCTACCACCGTAACCTAAAGTTGTTTATGTACTGAGAAGAACCGGCAAGAAAATCGGGAATTACCCTTTTTAACATGTATCACGTTTTCAAACAATAATAGTTAGGACATTACCACATACTTAACATAACAAAAAAGGCATATTGAGCATGCTAACAGCTTATTAAGCTCCTATCAATAAACTAATGTACTGGTATCGATAATCCAGTATATCAGCATCACTAGTAGAAGAGGCAAGTTAGCTATTTACAAAACGCCATCATTTGTAACTTGGCTACGTATTTGTGGAACGACATGGTGAGCCGAACTCATTTTCTATTATTACTTTTCAAATTAACATTTGCAGGCCGCTCTGGAAATTGACAGTTTAGCATTGAACGTCCTAAAACTGCGGTGAACCCTGATGATTTTATGACATTTCCTAATCACATTCCTTTGTTATTTCATAGCAAAGAAAGAACTTAAAGAAACCGACTTCCACTTCTCACTTCTAATTAAGATTTTAGTTATTAAAACAACAATTGTTTTTTTTTGAAGTGAAAGTTATCAAAGTGAAAATTATCTATATTCATGATAAAATAATACACTTACTCGTATAATTCTAAGCCGGGTTTGAGCAAGCATCCATATCCCAATTGAATGTAAACAAACAATGTTTAAAAGAGTAACAGAGTGTTCTTGGACTTCTTGGTGAAAGTCTTCACGGTAGAATCAATGTAAACCTGTGGTAGAGTCACATCATTATTTATTGATTTATTTTTCATTTTTATGTTACGACTTGTCTTGAATGCCTTTCACAAAGCAGGCTATTACTAATGAACGCCATCGCAGACGTTGTGTGTCATCACACCGCTAATGTGCTCATGCTTCATTTTTACTAATATTTACCTCACAAATCGTCGTGCAAGTAAGTGGTTCCCAAGTTCGTTCTAAACTTGCAGATTATGTCCATTAAACATGTTAAACCCATCCGAATTCCTTTAGTTCGCAAACTCAAATTTAGTTTCTGGTAACTACGTCAGCCAAACGTATAGCAGTTCTAAAGTGCTTGAGTATCTACATAAAATATGTATTCAGACGTCGCAACGCAAAACCTTCAGAAAGTGTCCCTATTAGCACAGTATAAACCATACAGTAGGCTATCTAAAGCCTCCCGCCGAGTTATTAGCCTAGCGTGCACACAGACACGCGACACAACCCGTCCGTACTGCCGCCTGCCTATGCCTCCCTATTTTATGCTAGCGTGTGCGTGATATCGCGACACGGCGCGCGACTCTCATGCCCACATTCAAACCGAGAGTGGCACGTTTGTATTTAGATGTTCTACTGTATGGTTTATACTGTGGCAAAAGCTTCAGAAAGTGTCCCTATTAGGTTGGCATTGTGGATGCTCGGCGTAAACGCAGCGGTTATGCAGTTTGCAAGGATGCATTTATTGCCCGCGGAATGAATGCGAACAGAGATCTAGCTACGTCAGCGTTTTATACTAGTGCGTGATTTGTATACCATCTGGCTTGTATGTTTGTAATTATCAAATCGAGTACTGGTATTTGTGTACCAGTTGGCTCGTCTGCTTGTATGTTTGTGATGTAAGCAGGGTGTAATACTGAAAATTGAAACGTGCATATCGAAATCACTATGCAGAATGAATCTTTAAAGAGCACTCGGTTTGAGTGGACTTTGGTACGTCAAACTACAGTGATAAGAATATTATCTAAAATGAATCTATAAGAAACACAGTTTAATTAAGTGAGTAATTAAGAAACAGAATTAGTAGTAAGTTTTAAGCGGGATTTTCATCATCACCTTTCGTGTGCCCGGCAGTTACTCTCCCAATTAAGCGACTGAGACCTTCATGTATAGTTGCATGTCATCTTAATACAAGGGGTAGTGCGTAAAATGATATAAACGATATAAACGACCAGGGGGCTTAGCCAAAGTAACATTTAGAAAACGACAGCGAAGTTCGAAAAGAACAAAATGTATGGGATTGACATAAGCCATCGTTCAAAAGTCATCGTTTTCGATGGCTTAGCCAATGTACCATCCTTTCGCGATCGTTGTTTCGAAGTTGTTAGGCCCTAAAAAGTAAAATATTGGCTATGGTATCGAAAAATTCGGAAATTTTGCTGTCACTGTCAGTGTCAAGCAGATCAACAGGGGCTGCGGTCCGAATATGCTCACTAAAATGTTTCTGGGGTGGTGGCGTTGTGTGGCGGGTCATTCCATTCCCTAAAATATGGTTGAGTGGAATGATGGCTGCCTCACACGTCAACTTGTGAACAGGTGCCACCTTCGGGAACTGGTCTGCTCAAGTTTACTTAGTTAACCCAAGTTTACTTATTAACTTCCTGTTTTATTTATTTTCATGTCAAAACTGTATGACTTGGTTGGTTTATTCAAACATTCACTTTGTACTGTAAAACATTGGACGATTTAAAAAGAGTAACTGCTGAGTTTCTTGCCGGGTCTTCTCAGTAGAAACAACCTTCCGACCCCGGTGGTAGAGTCACATTATGTACATGTATTTTAAGTATTGTTTATACATTGTATTATTATGTGTATGTTTATTAAGTGGTCATAATTAAGATTCTTGACGATTCGAAAGTACTGTTTATTGGTCTACTTGAATAAAGAAATATTGAATTTGAATTTGAATTTGAATTTGAATTTGAATTTGAATATCGCTGAAAGTACTTTAAGCGCTTTTAGCACATTCGTGCGGTCCGAATTAAAAAGTGCGATTTTATCGCTTAAAGTGCTTTCAGTGCAGTTAAGTACAAAATGGCGAAAGTTGGTGATGTCATTTATGGCGTCGCAATATCTTTCAAAATCGCGCTCGAAGTGCGTTCGGCGCAATTCGGGACGCTTTTATGGGTGCCAAAAGTACTTTCAGCTATATTCGGACCGCAGCCTACCAGAGTCTTATCAAATCTGTCAGGTAACCAGACAGATTTGTCTCTCTGTGACAAGTCTGTTAATAGCAAACCCTTTTGGTATATATTTATCTTTCTCTATGTAACAAACTAAAATGGCAAACTAATAGATAAATTATTAATAAGTTTTGAATTTTGTATAGTTTATTAACTTTGGTTCTATTAATTTTATTCAAAGCTTTAATCGGTCTAGGTTATCATAAAAGGAACTTATTCATATTATATTTTGTTTGTCTCTTACTCATTAGGTAATTAGAAAGGTAAGATAAGTTGACTGCCTGTATTGAAATGTAGTTTAAATAACTTGTATTTGTGCGAGTCTGCCTGCCCGCGCTTGTTTATCGGAGATGTTCTGTTTTTAAAAATGAAATGCTGGATTGCTTCTCGAAACTTGTAATTCTTCACAACGTTAGATATAATATTTAGGAATTTGCCGGTTAACATTAATGGATGATCGCCTCTGCGCGCCAGGAAAAAGTGGCTAGGCTAAGCGTCACTTGGCATAGACACACCTCAATCGCTGCCATAGAAGATTGAGGTGCGTTTACAATAATGCGCACCACATCATTGAGGTGCGTCGGCAATAATGCGCACTACATCATTGAGGTGCGTCGACAATAATGCGCACCACATCATTAAGGTGCGTCGACAATAATGCGCACCACATCATTGAGGTGCGTCGACATTCATGCACGCCACATTTTTATAAATTACTTTTTTATTTCAATCGTTTCCAACTGGCGTCGTAATTTTAATCGCTTTTGGCGTCTTTCCCATGTGTTTTTGTTATGTGCAGCCTACAATAAACGTAACGCATGCATTTTAGGCTCTGTTAATATATTAAGCCGTAATCAAATTCTTTTGAGAATCACAGCTGATGAATGAAATCGGCCATTTTGTTTCGATAACTACAGCATCCGAGTGTTCGTTTAAATATCATTTCTGACGATCGAAATCGTAATGAAGGCGAACACTGAAACTGCTGCTTGTCTACGCATTTGTATGACAGCGGCATGGATAGCGTTCGATAACAACTCGCTATCTATGGTTACGTTTCGCTCACAAGACAAGTTACTTTGGATAAGCCCCCTGACT
Organism: Udea ferrugalis; assembly: GCA_950022985.1. Classification (NCBI taxonomy): domain Eukaryota; kingdom Metazoa; phylum Arthropoda; class Insecta; order Lepidoptera; family Crambidae; genus Udea; species Udea ferrugalis. The sequence continues at coordinate 7,889,124 of OX465521.1, forward strand.
AGTTATCGCTATTTAATAATTTTAACACTCGAATAAATATTTTTACAATTAAATCTCTGTTGGAGATAGAACAATCACCTACTTTTCATACACAATTAGCTTCCTGATAGAACATTGTGAGCATATAATAAAACTGAAATTCTACAAATATTGGATTTTTTAATCCTCTTAACTTTTTTTAAAACTTCTACTCATAATCACAATGATGAAAATGCCTAATAAAAAATAATAAACCACAAACACTGTTAACTTGTTTTACGCTGCTAATACCGCCGCAAGTCCAATTAATTACGTTAGTTACAAAATCCAATGTTCGTGGTTACTAAAAACAGCGGAAACTCATTAGTAACTTCGCGAGTAAGATTGTTATTTTAAGTGGCAAGTCGTATGCACAGTCCCAATCAGTCTACGGGGTGTAAAAAGGAGGGATGAAACTTGATTGGTATTCATTTGGTAGTGTTTGATTTCTGGAACAATTGTAGATAACCGTCATTTTATAGCTTTTAAATGAAATCCATTAGATTAGACACCCATTGCAATAAATTAGAAGTAGAGTTTCTGCAGCTCATGATAATTGAATATTTTATTATGCCTTAAATCAATGTCCATAACGACTATGAGGCAGTAGATCAGCAATGACCACGGCTAACCGTGATCACGGCTGTTGTAAAGTAGTTGAAACGTCGGGTTAGAAAATGAAAGAAAATATAAGACAGCGAGTAGAATCCGTAAAGTTGATTTATTTCGATGTATAGTGTTCGCGTAAATATTAGAAAACATTATGAAATTTTGTTACCTATTTATTTTCCGAGCATCTCCGTGCTTCGGAAGACACGTTAAGCAGTTGGTCTCGGCTGAAGTTGCTAGATGTCTCTTAGTCTAGTTGGAAACCTTAGGGTGGGTTGATAACATTTGCCAGCAAAAACTTAACACCCTTCCAACATTTAGCATTGAGCCCGCGTGTTGTGAAGCATGCCTCGCGCCACCTCACAGTAGAGTTAAGGGTTTTGCCCAGCAAGAGGACATCCTGCCATCTGACCGAAAGTCATTTGGCAAAATTGCACTTGACAAACAACGTTTGCCAAAAAATGGTTGACCAATTGATCATTTGTCAATCATTTTTTGGTCACACATTAGTAAACCAGACAAATTGCAAACGCTGGCTTTTTTACCACTGTGAAAGGTGAGATTGGAAAGAGAGAAGAGAGGATTTTGACTCGCAATGAGACAACATAAGAACACTGCAAACAAATAATTTTATCAATAGGTATTATGGCTCCTTATTCTACAACCTGTAGAGACAAATCATTTGTTTCTATAATTGAAGACCAAGTGAGATCATAAATTGAAGTATTTGGTGCCGGAGGTTCTCATTAAAAAACTTTTATGAGTTTCCTGGAGTTTCTTGCGTACGCATTGTGAACAGATTGACGCCCGAATTTTAATGACTTATTGTGGACCTTCGTGTCCTGAGATACAATATCTGAGAATTGAAATTCGTTAAAAGATTTGGGATTGAATTTATAGCCGCGGGACTAGTGAAATAACTCTTCTATTGTAATGAAATGGACAAAATGATTCATGTCTGATTCTTAAATCACTTGTTTCGATTACTTATTTTCAGACAGTTCATTGAAACATCTGTGAGGTCGATGATTGAAACCGCTCTCTTTCACATTTTTTTTGACCTATGTCCACGCTACACGCACGCACACTAGTCAAATTATAATTTTAAATGGTCATAGGATAGCCCAAACTTGATAATTATTTGATAGTGTAGGTAGTATCTATACTGTTGATTGTATTGCCTAAGCAACCTTACTTATATAATTGTGTTATTTCTTACCATAAACTAAACATAGCCTGTTCTGTAATAAAAAAAGATAATCAATCAAAATATATCACTGTATAAGTTTAAATAAATGAAGAGTTGATGAAACTAAAGCAACTTCTGTGCATCTTAGCGGGTAGGACGCACTCGGTAAAAAGTTTTGTAGAAGATTAGAGATATTTGGTATTTGAGGACTAAGGGAAGTACAGATACAAATATTTATCCTGAGGAAGAATCATAGTCCTGTCTGCGTTTGAGGCAGAATCACTATACATTGTAGCCACCCAAAACGGTATTTAATCTACATACATAATCTTACATAATCCTACAATGTTTAAGCAGCCAGAATTTATTAGAAACCGTTCGTTATAATAGAATCCAGATAGTCTCAAAATGAACGGGAAAATCTGCTCTTACATTCTGTATTAGTGCTGCGAAGACTTTGACAAAGGAATAAATTAAATAGATTACGAGGCTTTGATCACAGCGCTATGTAATAAGCTTTCCTAAGCGAAAGTAACAGCTTTGAATCTGTTGCTTGATATTTGTTTGCCATTCAAACCTCGTTGGCCGCGGTCGAGTCCGAAAGGCCGTATATATTTTATTGGGAGGCGGGAAGCGAATTAAGAGCAATTCACATTGGCCGATTTCCCGTCGGCGGCCACGCTACGTGCCACGACAATCCAATTAATAAGTAAACCTTTCGTATTCACAGCGAATATCAAATGTTTGCCCGACGTCCAATTGGCCGTTCAAATAAAATATTCACATTATAACAATACATTGTTGGTTGTGATTGCGGCACGTGGGCTAATTCTACGTTAACGATTTTGGACGTGTGTGGGGTGTTTTCAATTTGCAATGGTGACAATTGAAAATATTCAGAAAGCTCTTCATTTGCAGACATGTTTAACAAATACAGACATTGAATTAAACATTTGCAAACGTAAAGATAGGAAAACCAGAAAAAGTCATTCGGTCCTGGCATCAGGCGGGACTCGAACCCGCGTCTTTCGCAAGCCGGGCGACTGCACTACCAATTCTCTATCTCTATCTCTATTCTTCTATCTTTAGTAAGATGATAATGCATTATCCCTAATGCTAAAAATAAAATAACCTATTTGCAAACGTGTATGGGTTTTGTGATTGAGTAAAGCTATTTTCAGGTGTCTTCCTACCTACTCACAAACCTCTATATACATTAGTATTGAAATGATGAAGAATGTAGTCATGGTGTGCGAAGTTAAAATGCTTAAGTTACAATACATTTTAGTTACTTCCAGAAGGATTACTTCCGCAAACTAACAAACAAAAACTTTTGTTTCCATAGATTACCATTTGAGCGATGAGATGTTCATGAAGTGGCTAGACTATATAAGTATTCGGCCTGCTGGCAGGCGTGCAAATTATCAGGGATGTGCAAATGGATACATAATCGGCTTATATACGTCCCACTGCTGGGCACAGGCCTCACCTCAACTATGAGGTGGAACAAGCCATACTCCAACACGCGGGCTCAGTGCGGGTTGTTGGAGGGGGGTAAGGTTAGTGAGCAACCTTATTGTCAGATGTTATCAAGCCGCCCTAAGGCCTCTGACTAGGCTTAACGACTGACATCTAGTGACGTCAACCGTGTGTTGCCGTCAATAGTGTCGTGTGCCATCATACGACTCCAGAGTACGATACAGCATTCAATTTATACAGTACTAGCAGCCGCCCGCGACTTCGTCCGCGTGGACTTAGCTGTATGTGAAAGAAGATTTTCCCGCTTTTCTGTTGAAATTTTCCAAAATTTTCTTTGCTATAAACCTCACGGAGCCCGAGACCTTTCCAACGAGTACAAAACCGTGGAAATCGGTTCGTGCGTTCTGGAGTTATATCGTCAGGAAGGAAAACCCGACTTATTTTTATATAGTCATCATCATCATCATCATCAGCCTGTTGCAGTCCACTGCTGGACATAGGCCTCTCCCATTACACGCCACTGAGCTCGATCTTCGGCTGCTCGCATCCAGCTCCTGCCAGCCATCCTGCGCAAATCATCACTCCACCTTGCCTGAGGACGTCCTACACTACGCTTGCCGAGACGCGGTCTCCACTCAAGAACACGTTTAATAATTAATTAATGTAATAATTTAATTTCTATATAGTAGATTAAGTAGTTTGTTGTGTTCTCCAAGTTGACCACACTGCTGCACCTGAAGCAGCCGTGCTAACAACTGAGCTGGTCAATTCAACCTTGAAGGCTTACATACTTAAATTTGTTTTTAGGACCCGCTTAAAGAATCCAGAAAAGAGGAAGGAAACGCATGTGCTGGAAAAGCGTAGCACGCCTGGATAGTACGAGTACTATACGGAAACTAATCGCCGAACCTCCTGGTGTGGTGCAACAGTTGCTGCTGCAAAAAACATTATTATTCGAGCCCCGAGTTGCAAATCTTGAACATTACTTTTATAAAATTCAAATGGCTGTTATTTGAAACGCTTATATACAAATTAACTACCACTGTGGAAGACCGGTCGAGTTGAAAGGACGAAATTATAACGGTCCTTTGTGTGCATAATTCTAATAATTTAACAACCTTTTAAACATTCTGTATGTTTCTTCAAATAAGTATTCCTAACGCGCAAGGACCTGTCTAAGTAGATTAACATTTTAATTGAACGATTGTAACGCGGTGCATTTGTTGAATACAGGCTGAAGCAAGTTAAAAGTTAAATTGGATTTAAATTTGAGCAATTTTAACTTCATTTGGATTCAAGCAGTTCACTAATCTTGGCTTCAAAAACTTTCCGTGGATATTATTTGCTTTTGGTGTTATTGCAAGATGTTACCAACAAGATGAACTGAACGAGTAAAGGACTTATCGTCCTCTAAATGTCAAACGTTTTCAAGTTGCGAAGGAAACCAGAGGGTGACTGAAGAGAAAAAAAAAATGTTAACCTGGATGCTAGACAAAAACATTTACTTTGTGTAGAGTTCACTTCACTTAGCAGATATGATTATCTGAGAGTTAAATGCACTATTTGTAAGTTACAGTGATGTATGTAAAAGCACCTCAATAGAAATTGCTTCTGATCTGTCTGTTTGGTTTTAACGTTAGTATATTAGCATTTCAAAACACTGTCTAGACAGTTTGAGCTCTTCACACGAGGTTGCTGGTTGCGGATGACAAGAGGTGCGGAGGTCAAGTTAAGCCGGTGTTGTCAGTGAAATAACAGATTGCTCTGTCGCGGGTGCCTTGATTTCCCACAAGATTACCCCAATGAAGGTAAGAAGTCAACCGCCCTTGCGCTGTTTCTGCCCCAGTTATTATGTTTCTAATTCTGTATTTTGCTTCATCAAACTCGCAATGTAACCTTTGAATATTTTATTGTATTTCTTCTTGTTGCTAATCTACTTCCTGAAAATTAATCATTAACCAACCAGAACTCCTGAAGTGAAGTTCTATAATTTTTTTTCAAAGTACTTCTTTGGATTTGCGTTGATTGAATTCTGTCAGCTACTCGTTACAGAGAACGAAGCGGAAAGCATTGTTGCAGCACCATTATTTCGCAGAACACTTACCAATCTCTCTTTTTGATAAAAACTTTTTGAAAAGGCAAACTTGATAGCCATGACCTTATGATCTGAATCAGTTCAACTGAACTATTAGGTAGGTGCCTTTATTAAAGTATATGCGAATCACCCAATTTAACACTTGTCATAGGACAACATGTGTTCTATAGTTTAAATAATATCTGAGGTCACAGATACTTTAAACCGACGGCAGGTCATTATTTGACCCAACCGGCCACGGCGTCACAGTAGAAAAAGAGTGAAAACAGCGAAACAGATTCATGCGAATACTTTTTGTGCTAAAGTATTGTCCCTTGAGGTCAGTTGCGGTGTCGGACGATGTTGAGCGACAATATCATCAAACCTCGCTGTTAAAACAAAAACATTGTGTCCTGGGACATTTCTGCTACATTACAATATTTTTCTACAATTTTGAATACAACATTCAATTAAATAGACAGAAACAAAATATCGTTCGGCATCAAATAACTTGAAAACTATAAAAAAACAGACTTAGTGAGTGTTTTAAAATATGTCCGTTCAACATACAAGATCACAAAATGCCAGCTTCGTCCGTCAGTCTGTTCCATGATATTTTTTATCGAACTTTGGTTAAAGGGACCAAAGTTTTGTAGTGACTATACTACGCACGCTGAATGATGATCCCTATGACAGTTCGCTAGCGCTTAACATTGTACTGACGTCCTGTCACAACAAATCCTTTAGAGGTCCATTAAAAAACCGAAAAAATCATAATTGTTTACATTTTTAAATTATAAAAATGACTATTAAGAAATTATTCCGTAATGTTCGTAAATAATGGCAAAAAAATCAATGCAAATGTACATGGTACGTGCTGCAAATGTTAAGTCGTCAAGCTGTTATCGACTAAGAAGGGACACATCGATAAACAAAATATCGATAATATGTTGGAAAAATTTAACAAATGCTCAAAGTTCAAAGTTCTTTATTGCACCATGTTGCTTTGAGTTTGTATTTTAATTACCTATATCAATCTGAAGCTGATACAAAGTCAAGCGGGTCTTCAAAATCTGAGTCTGAACTGCAGCTATCGGCGACGTTTAATATTAACGGTTGGTCAATGATATTGTCGTATTGTACATCTCGATCCCGGTCTTGTAAACAAATTTTCTTCGTTCTTTCGACCACTTTTCGTTTTATTCAAATTATGCAATTTGAATAAAAATTAAAGAATAGTAAAATAAAATAAGACTGTTACTTTTTTATCTAGTATTTATGACCATCATTGCGCGTATTTTTTTCTTCAAAATAAATAATATTTCTTATTATGTTGAATGACCTGGCTGAATGACATGATATTTGCCTAAAAAAATATTTTATCGAAATTGTTTGAAATGGTTTCGCATCACTAAAACAACTGTCAGTCGAAACGTCATAGGGATCATCATTCGCCGTGCGAACTATAACAACTCGATTCGCGTAACCAGTTACAAAAAGTTGAATTGGTAGCACCAAACATTTTCTTCAGTATACTGTCACAGCACATACACTGTGTCACACATTTACACTGTGAGAAGGTCCCAAGCGATCTCTGTTAAAGTTTTATGACAACATTCGCTCATCGCGTCGTTACATCGAGTCGTTACAATAATTTGTCACGTTACAAAATGGAAACATCCAGACCAACAAAGTTGTGATACTCTCTCGTTCCCCTTTCGCTTTTAATGTCATTGATATTCTTGATGGCGGTTGTTTAGAATAGACTTGTTTACAATTATCTCCGAGTTCTGTGGGCGAAGAGTTCTCGCGGTTTGTCTCCAAATTGGTTGCTATGTATACTGAACTAGTTACTTAAATGTTGTTGTTAGGGACAAATGTTTGACATTTATTTGGACAAATTTCCTAAGCGTGGGTAAACAATCATTATTTTAAGTGATTTCTTTCTTCACCATCTAAAAGCCGATAAGATAGTAGTTAGGTAGTAGTAGTACTTAACATCAAGTTACCTGACTCGAAAAAACACTTTGAAACTTAATATTTAGAGATTCAAGATTCATGACTATCCAGCTATCTACTATTTAAGAGAATCTTCGAGCCAGTTGGGGACTGACAGTGGACATGAAGACAACTATAAGTGCCCTTGGACATAGCGACTTTCAACAGAGATACGGACGCGCGTTCCACAGCTGCGCGACTGCATGGCGGCATAATAGGCCTAACTGTTCTTCTTCTTGTCGAATAAGGCACCCTGAAAATAAAATCATAATTTTACTCGCAATATTTATCACTTTCAGTATTTTCTTTCACGAGGCTTCCAACCGCCTAAAATGCTTTTGAGTGACCGTTTTTTCACCCCAGCCATATTTGTTTGTCTAATCAAACGTGAAACATCTATAACAACACTGTAAGTTGCTTCCTGTTGCTTTATCTGCCAGTATCGTATCAATTAAGTAGGTTGCTAGGGAAAAACGGTACTAAGCGTTTATCATCTATGATCACGCTTATTAAATACAGCTTATTATAAGCCCAGTATTTACCTTATTATGACGAGTGAACTATAGGAAACTGCTTATTGGATTTTGGTTTCTTAATATTATCCTGTTTGGAATTGTGCGATTAAAATGGCTTCCATTAGATAGATTAAACAGTAAATAATAACCAACAATTCAATAAAAAATAATATAAGGGACGGACATCAAAACGCATTTACGAAGCTGCAGAGGGGGAACTGTATCAGTATTTTTTATTATTATTTTCCTCTTTTAGTAAGCATTATCAATGCTTTATCCTTATTAAAGACCGGAATACCAGAGAAAAACATTCGGTCTAGGTTTCAGGCGGGAATCAAACCAGCGTCTCCCGCATACCAGGTGGCAGGTCGGTAGCTTGGTGGTTTAAGCTACCGATACTCTCACATTACAAAAACAGCCGCATCAGCTCCTGAGATAAGCGCATTCAAACAAACAAACAAACAAGAGCATTACCAGTATACCTATAAAGCAAAGTCGACTTTGTAACTAGAGAACTGATGGACTGATGGCGGTAGTCTTTTGTTTCAGTGTAGTGTTTTCTTTCAATGCGTTTCATTCAGCAACCTTGTAATTACGGAAAGTTTATTTACCATCCTATACAGGTTTTCCTTACAATTTACTGCAGTACTTTCCGGACTCATTAAAAAATGTCACAATAACGCGCTTTCAGGTGGTGATAACATGCCTTAATCTGAGCGACCTGGCGGAATGTTCAGCAATGAACATTCCACGCGAACACCTACTGCTGTACTAAATAACTTTTATTGGTGTTTACACATTTCAATTTTGTCTCCGTTGTTTAATTTTTCAGTGAATGCGGAAATGAACAGATGATAATAAGTACAAAATACAGGTTGCAAATGAAACTGAAGGTTTCCTACTATAAGAAATAGGGTGTTTTGTTTTTATGCCTTCAATTTATTAAAATCATTGTCATTAACAAGTGTACAGTATTAAAAAGTTATAATTTTTTCGCGGCATCCACACAACATACATACTGTCCTTGTTTAGTATTCATATTTATATGTATTTCTAGCTCCCTCTCGCAATTTTTTTCTTTATGGGCAAGCAACGGTACATTTGGAGGCGAAATCAGCTGTCACTGAAAAAAAACCTTACTAACTACTAAAACTAAAAACGAAAAACTGGATATCTATATTTTAACTAACTACACAAAGTCATACAGTTTTGACATGAAAATGAATAAAACAGAAAGTAAAGGTAGGTGAACTAGCCAGAAGCTAAAGGTGGGCGAGTCACCAATCCCCCTTTTCAACATGGCGTGCGTCTCAACATCAGTAATCGTAACGGATCCTCTCTCACCAATAAGCCACGAACACCTAGTTCGGGTCTATTGAGTACCAATCTACCTTTAATTGAGTGTGGGTAATCAGTGGTGCCAGTGGCGCGGTCAAGCGGCTCCCACGCACCCTTGCCGGAGGTCTCACATAGGTACTAATTCGGACGATAACACCCCACCCACGCCAAAATGTTTTTATTGGGAATCTATAGGGAGCTTGAGCTTTCAATAAATTCACGTTTTATATAAATACAACAAATTAATGTGCTGTGTAATTAATGATTGTGTTAATTAATGAATTATGCTTTATTAATATCAGCTCGTTTGGTAAGTTGAATGTATAATTAATGTGCAGTCGTCTACGGTGACAACCTCTGGTTACCACGGAAGACCATGGACGAGATACCAACCAGATACCCCGTCAATATGCTGACTTAGAATCCCCCTTTCAGTTCCTGATTTTATTTATTTATTTATTCATGAAAGGTGTACAGACAAATTGCCGTCACTTCATGTCCACAATATTTAGAAATATCTTCTGAAAGGCCTGATGTTAGCATTTTAGAATTTTATTGCACCCTTCCAATTATGCTGGCTAAATAAACTTATTTCGATTCGTACAAATCCACAAATAATGCCCTGACTCGAAAAGCCTCTGACAGTCACATTGCTATATTATATTATTTTTTTCCCTATTTAGCCGTGTTTCTATCATCTTTCAATGGATTGTATGTAACAATCCATTTCCATCGTCGACAATTATTCTTAGGGACTATTGGGTTTATGACTACGACCACAGGGTCAAACATGATCAAACAATCTTACCCAACAATAACAAGATCTTGTAGCAAGCATACTGTTAAGATCTAAAATCAAATAGAAGTTCTATGAATACGATAGTTTTGAAACAGTTGTAAAAGCTTTTGTTATCACAGAGTATTTTTAGAGGCACAATGTGTTTCAAACTTTATGAAGCGAAGCCCTCGATGCTCGCTCACCTGAAGCGACGTCTGTTGACACTTACTTATTTTTCTGTAAATATTCATGAATTGATTTATTCTCTTTTTCATTAACCTGATTATGAAAAGGTCAGTGGATTTGAATACGCGTGTTTCGAAGCCAGTCTCCTTTATGTTGTTATACACAAATAGCTATAACTTTCTTTAACAATTACCAACCTATTTTTATTATAACACTAGCGGCCTCCCGCGACTTTTTCCGCGTGGACTTAAGTTTTTTTTTAATATTTTTATTAATTGTGGCCCTATGTGTTGTTTAAGCTATAATACTGTAAAGTTTCATCATACTCCGTCCAGCAGTTTTTACGTGAAAGAGTAACAAACATCCATACTTACAAAACTTTTGCATTCATAGTATTAGTAAAAGGAAGAGCTTAGTGCGGATTATGAAAGAATTTATAATACCGTCAAAGGCTAGTGAATGAGCACTTTGTCCAACCGAGGGCTATAATAAAATAAAATGTCCTTATTCTAACCGTTGTTGTTAGCTCCGTTCAGACTTTTAATTTTCTACCCTTCCTCCGGCCTCAATCCGGCGCACTTTATTGGCAGACTTTTGAACTCGAACAATCGGCAAGTATTTTACCTCATCTAGCTCTCCGGCCATCTTGCTCCGCGTTAAGGGCGCACATAAATTAGCGTGTTCTCGATTAAGTGCCTCCAGACGGCAGGCAATAAAATAAATTCACCCTTCTGCCGTCCATCGCGGGAAATATTGATTCGGGTTCCGCGCCTCGGCTCGACAATTACCTGTACCTTTATCGCCTTTTACTTTTCTCTTTTTGTACGAGATTAAACGAGACAATTAGGTAATAGATGGTACGTGTCGAAGGCAGAACCAAAGTCAATGTATAGCTTTTTTACATTGACTTCGGCAAGGGAAAGCTTTTCGAAGATAGGGAAAATTTTAAAATACGCTGAATTTATTACAGCAAGGCATGATTGTCTTACCCAATAATCATGATAATTGGATTATATCGTAACAAAATATTTTGAGAACAGTTGTCTTTTCAAATTTTGACATTGATCAAAACTTTGAAATGCTTATTAAATGAATCAATAAGGTCCTTATATAAGGCTACAGGACGCACAAAAGTACCCATGGTGTAATATTGATTGAGTCTAAACAGCTTAGGTACCACATACAGCATGCATCAGCTTCGAATCTTGCCTAAGACTCTTACAATGCTTCTCCCAAAGCTGTTTTTTATTCAGAGTGTTATTGCATAAAAAACTCTAGACTTTGTTTTCAAAGTCAAGGAGGTTTCAGGCATCCTTCTGAAAATCGTATGTGCTGAGGCGGTGACTTTTTTGGAGCTGTTACACCGCAAGTCCACGACGTGAACGTGCTCACATGTTGTGTGTGTTTGCTTAGTAGATCAATTTATTTGTGGCGCTTCAGTGTCTAAAAACAAATGAACTCTAATTTCATTTTAATTTCAAGTAAGCCATACATGCGTTAACTCCTTTGAGCACCACTCATCTGAGAAACAACGTAAAAAAATAGTACGTGCTCCGCCGGTAGTCCCCGCCTGAGTGAATCAGCGTTTTCTCCTACTTGTACTTCATCTCAGTCGCTAATTAACTCCCAAGGTACGTAAAATAAATTACATTTTTAACCATTCGCAAATTAAATACGGAACTTAAATGGCATTTCATTATTTAGTTAGCGCTCGTTGTAGGCGAGTACCGCTAATGTTGCCCCGGCTTGCACTGAATAAGTTTAAGCACTCTCTGCCAGTTGTCGCTATCCGCTACAAGTCTCAGCAACTTTTTAATTGGCCAGCCTTACAGATTGAAAAAAACAACTCAAGGGTCCTTTTGCCTTAATTAAATTTACTCTTGAACCGGCGGAACGAAATGGATCTCCATTTTTTATTCAATGTTGCCTTTATCCTAAACTGGACAAACGAAACGTAATTAAACAAATAAATATGACAGCCGCTTCAGCCGTTTGTGAAATTTCCTAATTTAATGTTGTTGTGAAATCGTCCAAGTGAAATCTTTTTGCAATCTTGATCAAAGTGCCTTGCCGGGTACAGGCTAACATTTCTTTTTTTGGTCTTTGAATGAAAATGAAAAGATGTTTTGAAAGATGTGTAAAGACTCCGGTGTAATTTAAATCAAAAATGCCGTACTGTACTTACCGGCACAGGTATGGTCAACGACAGTAGACCTTTTGCACTTTTGGACCATGTCGCATTAACTTTGCTTTAGTTGTCGTAGAACTTTTGAAGGAGCTGTCAGATTAGCTAGTAGGACAAAGTACTTAAGTGATCAGGCACTATTGGCGCTGACTGTTCTATAGAATATTTATGTACCTATAGTGATACTGTACGCTGCCTCAAAAGGAAGCCCGTGAGACGACAATGGCCTTACATCGTACGGTTTATCTATAGACTTCTTTACTAAATGGATACGTATGGAATCAAAGGTGGTCGGTTGCTGAAGCTCTGCAGTCTTGAAAGGCAAGAAGAAAGTGGGTTCTGGGTACAGGGTGGCCAACTGTTAGTTTTGCAAAAGTGCGAAAAGTGATAGAGTTACCTACTATCCTACTTTTACTGACCTGTACCTACCTTTTGAAACTGAAAGCGTACATTGACATTATCATTATAACTCATGTAACGTGAGTAGTTCAAATCATTTTTAATTGTTTTAAACGGCGAGTCTTCTTTTCAACGTTTATTTAGTCAAAAATGAAACTTAGTTTTTCTTTGGGAAAAAAAATAACAGCTGAACAATATAGTGCATAATTATTTTCTCAGGCAATATGAATAAATTGTAATTTATATGGTTTAAAGTGTATTTCTGAGCTTCCCTTCACTAGGTACCTACAGTTGCGCAAAACACAAAACGGTCTGATTTACGACGCGCAATAATTGTAATCTTTGCCAGCCGCAGCTCTCGTCAAAGTTCATTACTCCGCAGATCGGAAGCCTGTTTCAAAGGATTTTAATTCAAATGAGCCTTTCATTTCCCCCATGAAGCGAGCGTTCCATAGAGCTAGTGATATCCGCCTCAGATAATATCAACAAATGTAAATTAATTTGAACTCCTCTTCACTGTAATTGAGATCTGAATCGTTTTAATTAACTTTCAGCTGTTTTCAATACTGTGTTTACATTTTTGTGTTAGGGGACTTGTTTGAATCTCGAATAGTACTTAAGAAATGTGATGACGGAATACTTGGCTTCTCTGGTACACACCATTTATTCTCCAGATTCGTACGTAACTAAGTACAAACATTTTTATAAACTATTAGGTTATCTATACATACATATACAGGATGTTTCTCTTAAGGTGTCAAGCTGGAAGAAAAAACCCTTAAGAATTTGAAAGGAAATAAAAAATCACGTTTACAAAACAATTCACAGATTTTTGTCTCCTTTGTCAGAATTTAGTGATGCATTTTTGCATTTCCGTGCTTCGGAAGGCACGTTATCAATTGACGTCACCAGATGGCAGTGTTTAAGCCAAGTCAGGGGCCTTACAGTCCAACTACTCTAAGAAATACATTTTGACAGCTGCCCGTGTCATTGCAAATTAAACTTCATGCAATGTTAAATGGGTTCAAGTGTTCTGTCATGCTCGAAAGTCTAGCCACTGCTCGTTAATCGTATTTCAATTGGATTGAGGTACAATTTCCAATGACAATGACATCTGTCAAAATGTATTTCTTAGATTAGTTGCACTGTAGGTGCTTTGATAGCTTCTGACATCAAACTTTATCGCTAACCTGTGCCCAGCTGTGGGACGTGAAAATGTGGTTTGCTCGTTTGTTTCTTTTTTGCAAGTAGGCTAAGTATCCATGCAATGTAATTTTACGAGCTGGAGTTCCCATACCCAGATTCTACTTTCCGATGCTATAGTATGATTCTATTATAAGTTTTTACGAGAAACTCTTATCCGATGTTTGTTGTCCACTTTTGTTGAACAATTAACAAAAAGTTTTGCTAAACGGAGACAGTCAGACTGCTCTTTGTTTTAGTTCCCTTCCTTTTTATTTATGATATTTATAAGTTTAGCTTTATTACCTACTTTGTAAAGAAACTTCTTTTTATGGAGTTTGTCTTTTGAATTATGCCACCTTTTTAACATTTTGCGTCTATTCTAACAGAACTTTTTGCGAGTAGGATTACGTCCTTATGAAAATAAATAGTTATCAGCCCATAAACATCATAATAGGGGGGTTAAGCCTTTATCAGCGATAACACGTAGTTGGTAAATATATTTGATGTGTATTGCTTCATCACCACGATCGCCAAACGTGTATTGATGGCACAAAACCCGGTTTTATGATCTGAAATCTAGCCATGTATGCAAATTCTATTAGCAAGTTTCATTTCACAAATTTGCTATTCGTTGTACGAGTAAAAGATGCCCTTTTTTCTGTTTTTAAGGCATTGAAGAAACTCAAAATTAAATCTAACCTTCACCAAACCTTGTGAACTGAAATTTTGTCTGACGCTCTAAAAGAAAGGCCCTTCACTAGAATTAGCCACTAGGATAATACCGGTCTGGATGTTTCTATGTGTACTAAGTAAGCAGGAATGTATTTACTTACAGAACAAAAAAAGATAACTAACCTGTGGTCTATCAATTTGTTTAGTGATTCATTACATTAACAAATATTTTACTAAATTATAAAAGCCAATAATAGTTAATATCGTGACACTGAACTGGATCACCCCTTTGCACCTTAAACCACGGTAATAGTATTCCTTAACCGTGGCTTAAACTAAACTCTCCTAAGTAAACACTGCAAATTTAAAAAGTTAACCAAAGGTAACTATTACGCCTCACCCCTAGTAAGATAAAATACATTCTCAACTGAGGGTAAACACAGACAGTCTAATACCCAATTTTAAAAATTCTTATAAAATTCTCCTTTGAAACGGACAGTAACCATTATTAAAATCTGCAAATATAACCCGTAATTTAATAAGGAATACCTGCGATGTAGTCTACCAACGCCACCTTCACTCCTCGAGGAGTTAATGAAAAACTGAGATATCTTTTGCTTGTAGAGAAAGTACATCTCCAGCACTTTCCAGTAGAAACCCAGTTTACCCGCAAATAAATTTGTATAAAGCTTACTCTTTCTTGATTATTAAAAAAGTTGTTTCGATAAATAATAAATAAACCCATGTTCACTAGCAGTCGCCTGACTGAGCAGAGAACTATATTTATAAGGCATTATAGTAAGGAATGTTAATAGCTTGATACTGCTAAGCTGAGCTTGTAAGAAAGACACGCCGTATTCATTTTGACACCCAAACAAAGCCACTATTGCCAATTTCGTAGTCCTGCCATTTTTTTTTTTTAAATATGTTTATTTGAAGCAAGCTCTTTCCAATATGAAATATCGTCAAGAATGCATAGTTGTGCTCCCGTCCAGTACTTAGTGGAGGTATTAAGTTTCTTCCAGCCTACTAGCAATGAGGTAAAGCGCATTCAGATATATTCTGAAAAAGTCAAGCCAGGAAAAGTCAGGCATAACCATAGAGGGTGCCTCAAAAATTTGACTTTGGCGGACCACTTTGGGAACGTAAAACCTCACGGACCCTTTCCTGATAGAGCCAGGGGAAAGCAAACAATAAATGTAGATTTCCCAGGCTCCGTATATTTTTGAGCTAGCTCTGATAGTGCTGGCCGACGAAAACTTAACAGTCGTGTTATCGAAAGCTAGCTGTGCCCGCAGCATCGCCCGCGTAGAATTCCGTCTGTCACAAAAAGCCGTTACGCGGTTTCACCCGCGTGATTATTAACAATTTTTTTAATAATTTTATAACTATCCTCCTAACATATCATTTTGAAATTTTTATTAAATTTTAAGGGTGATTTTGTTCAAAATTATATAACTACATATTATGAATAACGTCTTCATTTGTACTAAGATTAATTAATATCATGTTTACAAAAACACCTTTGCAAATAATGTATTACTTTATGACAAGTATCGAATTGGCTATATTTTTAATTGATGCTCCGCTTCTATTTTTCTAGCTTCGCTCATGTCCTTATGTAGCGAATAGTTTTTTTGAAAAATGGACTAGCTAATAAAAACAATACTTCAATTACCACTAGTTCTAGAGATTATATAGCGCGTTCGACAACACAACCAATCAAACAAATAAAGGTAACACACGAACTTAACCACTTACTACATTCATGTTCACCCAAGTCTTGGTAGAGCATTTTTCTCTACTGCAATGATTTAGGTAAACACAAAGGTGAGGTAAGGACTTCTTATTGTTCTATGAATTGAAGAGGGGAACTAAGTTTAAGTACCTACTTTAAAAATGCAAAGTTACTGTTCAGCAAACAAAGTAAACACAAACGTTAAGTTTGCATAAAGTAGATTTGAACAAAGACGTTTGCGGTTTACCAACATTATGAGCTGTTTTTACAATGAAATAAAGCGCCTAAGTGACATGTAGCAAAAGATTTATTCGGGGATCGGGTGCTGTGTATTAATTATACAAAGGCTTTAAAGCTGTATAGAGAGTTAGCGATGCGGGTTTAGGCCCAATATCCGGTGGCCGCGGGGTGTTTTCGTTTGGACACCCTTGTACGCAAGCCGATAAAGGGATTGGAGCCTCGAGCTCGCCTCGCTTTCATCGCGACCGACCAAGCACCGATCCAAATTTCCCCAGTCTCAATCACATTACTCGGCACTTTCCACCGATTCCACTCGTAAAACTATTTCGCCCGCAGCAGAACTGCATCTTCAAACGCCCCATAACGAGAACGTACGTAAGCCATAAAATCACCTAGTGTAATTCTGTGAGGAATAGCGAGTAACAAGGGCCACACAATAGGACGATTATACGATGGAAAGGTACGCGCAGCGCTCGAGCGGTTGCATAAAATGTATTCCTTGCTACCAACAAAGACAACCCTTTTATTCTTTTCTGTCGTCGACTGTGGTGGTAATTCTCGTCTTTTAACAAATGGAAGACATTATCGCTGCGTCTGGCTTTTGTGTAAATTCATGTAGAATAAAAGTTAGTAAAAAAGTTAAAGCGCTTACGTAGCGCTCGCATTTCAAACGTAACGGCTATTTTAAAACGGGGCAAAAACTTCGCGCTGTTGTGCGATGTGTGAGCGCTGAACTTTTTCTGTGATAAACTAGCGTAATGTTTAACGTCATATCACGTAATAAAATTGTCGACGGTAAAAAGCTATTCTCTAAGAAAACGTTTCTGCGTGGAAACTCATGTGCAGGAGTTAGTAATTTTAAAAAGGATGTGTCATTCTAGTTTCTTTGTTGCTTTGCTGCTACTCAATTATAAGTTTTAGGCAAGTTTGCATAAAAAATGACCTTCGTAAAGCCATAAAGTAAGATAATTTGGGTCCACAGTTTTAATTTATTAATTTATTGTATTATTTAAATTATAACTGTGTGTAGACTAGGCCGAATGTTATATTTTGCAATTGTAATATGTGTCAAGGTAGGGACCTCAAATAGGGAAATAAAATATTCAAAAAAACCCGAACGACATGACAAAATCAATATATTTTCCCAAAATGTTTCTGGATTAAAAAAAAAGAGGACGTTATCAAGTCGCCTATTTGTTTTTTTTAATACTATCTAAAAAGACAGGGTAAGCATATTCGTTGGTTGCCAAATATGTATGTATGTGTGCATTGTTTTGCTATTGCAAAACAATACACTGCTACTAACTACTAACTTTGCTATTGCAAAACAATACACTGTCTTAGTCCAATAGCATTTTAAAAAACAACGTCTGTCGAAACAGCTAGTTAACTTTAGAGATACCAAACGAACAGGCGTTTTCATAACATGACTGTTTATGCAATTGGGGAACGTCCCCCGCGAACGGCGGATAAGCAGACAAGACAGTGATTTACTAACCCCCGAGCCAGTCGACCAAGGGGTCAACGTTAAAGTTCTGTAGTTTCGCTACAAGTAATGTATCAAAAAAGGCTTGCTTGTACTTTAATTTAAGTTGTATTTTGGTATGCTTGAGCATCCTATTGTAGGTCCCTAATAAATGTTTTTGCCCTTAGTTTTACAAATACAGAGTAGAACTTTAAGAATAGTATGCCAACGAAGCAGGGTATTTTGCCAAACTGAGAATTCAATAAACAACGTACAGCCTCCAGTGGTTGACACGAAGGCAGAAACCGTCACTCGAGCGCGCCACTCGACGCGCGGGCCTGCTCTATCGGCCTCGCTCGCTCCGATCACGTCCTACAACAGTCACTGTCCCCTCTTCACAGGCATGCTGTAACCAGCCACTAATGCATGTTAAGAAGTCACTAGGAGACAGGCTAACGAGACAATTTTAAGGCTGCGTTTCTGCGAACAGCTCACGGTCTCCCACGAGTTTCCCTTTAAGCTTGCGAGTAGCGTCTCAATTTCGTAGTCTATTGCTATCCACTTATTTCAAGCGCTTAGTGAATCAATTTGACAGCCGCTGCGAATGTCCGTGCGGCCACTCAGTTGACCCCACTGAAAATCAGTGTCTGACCCCCGAATTCACAAACGTCAATCAACGCTAAGCACGCGCTCACGCTCATGCTGTGTGTAAAATGACAATAGAACTGATAGGGACAGCATGAGCGTGAGCGCGTGCTTAGCGTTGATTGACGTTTGTGAATTCGGGGGTGAGCCTATCAGGTCCAGGCATTAGCTGAGTGGGGTCCACTTAATTTTGGTCATCGTGACACAGCTGTCTGGTGAAATTTTTTGTTTATTTTCTATTGTTTTTTTTATTTTTTCTCTTGCCATTTTGTTTTGTTTGTTTGTATCTGTACGTTGCGATGTCCAAGATCATTAAACGTTTTTTCTTTCTTTCTTTCGCTTATAGAGGTGATGCACGAAGTCCTACAGAAATAATTCACGCAGGCACTAGGGATTGCGGAAGAGAAACTAGTGAAGATCTCCAGTCATTTACTCCGGTGCAACAAATGTAGAAGTTTCGAAAAAAAGTGAAACTCAATGAAGACGAGTGGCATGTTTATTTGTTTTATGTTTGAAGGATTAATCCTTCAAACATAAAACAAATAAACGGGAACACGGGATGGCTCACTCACAGTGGTCCAAAATTATTTCAAGGAAGCTTCCGTAACGGCTTAGGAGTAACAATTTCTTAAACTCTACAGTTCCACAGTTTAATGGAAACCAGAAACAACGAACGAACCACAAAAAGCAGATTCAGGACTAGTACCTATCTGTTTCATCAGCAAACATTTTTGTTGATGTGGGAATCGAACTTACAACCTGTTGAAAGCTGTCTTAACAGGCTCTCGTAACCACTGCTTGTGACCTAAAAAACGGAAACTCTAGAATCGAAATCTACAGACTAGCTTTCAAAACAAGGTTTAACTTACCTCGTCATCAAAATCACAGTATTATTTCATTCCTCCAAATCTTCAATTATACAGTTCATAAAAGTTGCCCACAAAGGGGGGTGAGTGACGACGTCGTGAGTCGTGACGCTTCCCCTCTTATTTATGATTTCCGTCAGATTAGCATACCGCATAAACAAGGGCACAGATTACGTAAGGATGCATAAAATTTAACACCATACCTTATCTACAGAGAGTAAAAAATGACAAGTTATGTGGGAAGTAATGCGTAATGCGTTGGTGTGGGCGGATTCCTTCGCAAAAAGCTGAGTTTAATTCGTTATTTGAATATGCTAAAATCAGGTCCTATGAATACCTATACAAAATCAGAGGAAATCTATAAAGCAATTTCTGATGGGAAAATGTTGGTACTAAGTATTTAATTTTGTCAATGTACTACTTATGTCTAGATTGTGGTGCCCATACGGAGTTGCCTATTGTACGAAAGCATAATATAAAAAAATGCAATCAAAGTTTTTATGTTTGAAATAGGGTTCTCTGTATTCTGTGAGATAAAAACATCTGAGGGTCCCACCAACAACAACTTAGGGGCGCAACAAGTAGAAGCTGGAATTTTGATACCTTAAATGTAGGTGCATTGTTTTTATGTGGATGGTTTTCCCCAAAGTCAGATGTCAGAATAACGATTCAATTGGAGTTTTTAAGACACCTCTGCTCCACTAGACACCCGATGGATCCCCGGACTTTGATATAGGTAGACAAAAAGAGGAAGATAGGGCATCCTCGTACCAAAAGTGGAGCCCCTAAAAAGGTCCAATAAACCTGTTTGCAAACCAATATGACAGCGATTTGTTTGCTTGCACGTCAATGTAATGTGCCAGTTACATGAACGTACCGTATCATCCTCTTTTTGTTGATATCAATGTCCCCGGTTCACTTTGTAGTCAACTGCTCACTACGCTCAATAGAGCAAGGAGGAATGACGTCTTGCCGTTGACTGTACATAATGGAAATATTATTTTACTCTCACTCGCACCAGAACCTTGAACCAGAAATCTTGATCCAGGTTTCTACTAAAAAGGTCCAATTGAACAATACTAAATTATTCCTCAACAAAATTAAATAAGTTTTTATGATCTTGGACATAAAAATTCAACCATTGATAATAATGTGGATACTGCTGAAAATCCGAATAACCCGGATAATGGCAGTAGACTCACCCTTACCACGTAGAGTTCAACACAGAGAAATGTAGGCTTCTGAATGTGCATGACGGCAACAATCAGTTTGCCCCTAACCAACCCGTTTACGATATAGTCATGACCATATAATTAATTATGCACTTGCGAACGCGATCTATCATATTTCCTCTGCTTTGTCTGGAAGAGATTGCTTCTAGCAATAAGATTGCCTAAATTGTATATTTATGTGAACATTTATTCCTTACAAATGTGTTATTTCGTGTGCAATAAAGTGTTTATATATCTATCTATCTATATATTAAACCGCCCAATAACATTTGTTGATATACCTACTTATGAATGAAGTCGCAATTCCAGTACGGTATATCACCCGAAGTATGTAAGTTAAAATATGTTCACGACGGAGTTGTAATCGGTGCGGTCGCGTTCATAAACAAACTCCATTTACATCGGACGACTCGTTAAACTTTTAAGCGGGTCTTAACTTCCGTGCTGTGTAATCGCGCTGGGAGTATCGCCGACTCACACCATTTTGTAACAGGATTGTTTTGCTAAGAGAGCAGAAGTGAAACTTAAAGCGAGTCAAGAGTGCAGTTCAGCTAGGTACCCGTGAATAATAGAAGGGACCATCTTTAATTTCAATGCACAGTGTTTGCGCGCTTGAGTTGCTAACGGTTCTTACTGTAATTATTACCTTCTGTATTATGTTATGTTTCATTAGGTTTATGTTTCCAAGTCGGTACGATGGATACAATGGTGAGCCCGTTGCAAATTTACTTTTTTTGTTATAGAAAATCGATAACCCCAATTATTATTTATCAATATAGTGCAACGGGTCGAGGCCTTATCCTATTATAGCCACGAATTTGTGTTTATTACACAGTGCGTAAATTTTTGTTTGTTCTGCATCTGGATGTCCTTTCACAAGGACAATATATATTTTTTTAATCGACTACGACTGGCGCCAGACTGTTTTTTTCTCTGACTCCTAAGGTTAACGGTGTATAGTTTTAAGCGGGTCTTAACTTCCGTGCTGTGTAATCGCGCTGGGAGTATCGCCGACTCACACCATTTTGTAACAGGATTGTTTTGCTAAGAGAGCAGAAGCGAAACTTAAAGCGAGTCAAGAGTGCAGTACAGCTAGGTACCCGTGAATAATAGAGGAAGGAGCCATCTTTAATTTCAATGCACAGTGTTTGAATGCGCGCTTGAGTTGCTAACGGTTCTTACTATAATTACCTGCTGTTCAAGTTACATTATGTTTTATCAAGTTTACGTTTCAAGTCAGTATCATGGTTATAATGGTAAGCCCATCAAAAACTAACTTGATTGCTTTAGAAAATCTCTAAAAGGCCCTGTCCTATAGTCACGAATGTGTGCTTACTATGGGTGCGTATTGGTTGATATAACTTCATTTGATATATTTTCATTTCAATAACGTTCATGAGATATAATAAACGTTTGGTATAACAACTCTTCGAATAATTTTCTTCAACATAACGTTCATTTCATATAATGCATCAAATGATATAACGTCATTTAAGATAACAATCAGTACGCTTAACAACATTTAATATAAACCTTACTTAGTATAAAGCACATTTGATGTAATTTTGTTTAATCTAAATTGCATTGCATATAACCTTCATATGAAATAAATGTTATTTGTTATAAAAGCTAATTGGTATACTTGTCTGCCCTATACTCGAGTCGGTGCGAAACCGACACGGATAGATTAGGTTAGAAGGTTTAAGGCGGGAGCGAAGCGTAGCGAAGCTCTCGCCTTAAACCTTCGTGGTTATTTTTTTTATTAAACCCTAAAAACGACTTGCTTGATTTGCTTGCTGTTTGCATGATGCATGTTTTATTTAAACGTTATGTTGAAGAAAATTATTCGAAGAGTTGTTATACCAAACGTTTATTTTATCAAACAATTTTATATCAGTTGTCCGTTATACGTTTCAAAATTATTTCATTTGAAATTATATGATTCGTTCATTATACGGAATGAATAATTATATCAAACGTTGGTATATCATGCGACTGTATATGTTCTGAGTGATATACGATTTGTGGTTATATCATACATTACACACCCGCTTACTATAGAGTGGGCTAACTTTTGTTTGTTCTGTGTCTGGGTGTACCACCTACTTATGTCAGTAATTTGCAGGTTATTCACTAGCACAATATTTTAAAAACTTTTGCTCGACTCCGGCTCGCACTTGACGGTTTTTTTCTCTGACTCTTAAGTATAACGTATTGTTGGTTTAATGTATTTAGGTCAAGTAATTACAGTGAATAGTAGGGGTTCCACATAAAATGCTTACGTCTCCATTACGTCCGTTTGTAAACGACGGCCACTTAACCTCACAACAGCAGTACACGTCACGGATAAGTTACAGGCTGGTTTACGGGCGTTCTACGCATCAGACAACCCCCCCTACCCTCGGTCGCAGCTTTCCGTCTTATGTGCTGCCTTTGTTGTTTTTTCATTCTTAAATAAATAAATATATAAACGTCCCACTGCTAAGCACAGGCCTCACCTCAACTATGAGGTGGATCGAGCCATACTCCAACACGCGGGCTCAGGCGGATTGTTGGAGAGGTGTAAGGCTAGTGAGCACCTTAACGTCAGATGTTATCAAGCTGCCATAAGACCTCTCTAGCGACGTCAACCGGGACCAACTGCTTAACGTGCCTTCCGACGGAGATGCCCGAAATACACATCACTTAATTTCGGTCTTGGTGGTCACCCATCCCATCTCCGACCCGGCGTGTATTGCTTTATAACAGCGATCGTCGCCGATCACTGTTACAACTGCGCCACGGGCACCTGTTTCATAATCAGATTTTAATTTTAGTATATGAATCCATTCTTTACTTTCCATTGTCAGGAATTTTCTCTGGGATCTATTTCTTCACTAAAGGTAGAAATACCATATCTGTCTAGATTTCAGACGGGACTCAAACCTATGTCTTTCGCAACCAGGTGGCGGCTCTCACCACTAAGCTACCGATACACTAACCATTCCTCATATACCCGCCAAATCTTTGTCCTGAGTGGGAGTCAAATCTTTGACACTACAATGTTAAGTATTGGTAGGTGATCGGGAGCAAATATTCAACTAAATACCTGAGGTAAACAAAATGTTGTCCATTTTACTTTGAAGGTACTTCGAACTCTGTTCGAGCGAAGCTCTAGAGATACTGTGACTGATAAAATTACGCTCCCACGTACAGAAGACAGGTCAACTATACCTGCACACTTTGACAGTTCGTATCATCTTCCATTAAAGGTCATTTTGCAACGACTAAGTTATGCTTGACATGTCGCCCACTATACTGCAGGCGCTTGTAAAGAGATTCTACTAAAAGCGCCGGTTTATCACGAGCATAGGTAAGCACGAAATATGCAGCTCAGACTAGATTCCAACTTAGCGCTGAGACCTATTCTCACATCGCTCTTTTGAGAGTCGCATCTCACTACAATGGAATGTAACGAGAGACATTCTTCCAAGTGGTGCCTTTTTCCTACTCAGGTTGTATAACTTCAATCTGCTGCCTGAATAAAGAAACTGAAACCAAATAGGTTATATTTTGAGTTTGGTTTGAGACTTTAAACTCAACAGTTTGACGTTAGCTATAACCAAGCTGAGCTAAAATGCAGGTATTTTTGTACAACACATCTCCGCCTTGCTAACTGGTTTATTTCACAACCAGAACCAACATCATAAAGCGAACATTGTCTCAGTGTTAATGTCGTGACGTCTGGCCTAGAACGGATCTAGGACCTCAAATACTGATACTTACACGACAAATTCATTCAGGGGGGTATATCGAGAAATTATCATCTTATCTTTATTATACGATTCTGGTGCCACTAACAAGTCCGAGAGCCACCTAGGTGGTATGTTCCTCTCACTATGGACAGGCTAGTCACCATCATCGATCTTTATTATATGATTCTGGTGCCACTAACAAGCCCGAGAGCCACCTAGGTGGTATGTTCCTCTCACTATGGACAGGCTAGTCACCATCATCATTCTAACTCACATTCTAGACTGAAGGTCTCTTAAGAGGGGACCCATCTTGGGCCCCCACAGGCCTCCATAACCACCCCTCACAGCCTGCCCTTTCCACTCGGCAAGGTATTACTCTTACTCGTAATCTCTCGATATATACCTCTGTCTATTTAACTCTTATAATCTTTGTGCAACTCACCCGGGGGTCAGGTTCATCTTATCAACTTTGTGCAACTCACCAAAGGGCCAGCTTACTCTTATGGTTACCTCCTCTTGTAACTACCTCCACTCGCCCTCCGCGTGCCGTTCACTTACACATTCACTCTAGCTAAAAACTTGTGCTAAAACTATCTCTTTTCCTTATAATAATCTTTTTCATAACCTCTTACATTTCCCTCCAAATCTATCATAGTGCTCTCTCCTCTACTTTTTTAATCATAAGTCAAGACCATAGACAAGCAGATGTTACTAACTATAATCATTCGATTTCGATGCACTCACCTCACGTTCGGATAATCGCGTCTTTCGCGACACTCCCTAGGAAGACGAAGATGGTTACAGCAAAGCGAAAAGCTGACGAGTCCACTCTGCCATCTTCTCTCTTGCTTTTACTGCAGCGACTCGCCTTACTTTGACTTCTTGTGTCTCGCTCACATCACTCTCGTTATGAATCCCTATCGCTTCACTGTTCTCTCTACTTTCTGAGCTCGGTAGAACTGGTTGTTCTACCATCTCTAAGTCTTTACTACTTTCCTCGGGGTTACTACTCTCTCTCTCTCCTACCTCACTCTCCTGTATGACAACCTCCTTCTCGTTAGGTTTGTCAGAACTCTCTTTCATCAAATCTAGATCCATTGGTTGTTCTTGAATCTTTCTCGGGCTCAAAACAACTGGTGTTATTTCTTGTATCATGGGCTCATGAGTCTCGGTCAGAATTGGTTCTGTAGGTATATCTGACCCTTTGGCATATTCCATATCCGCTTCTAGTGGGTATAGGTGGCCAACCGATCTGGTGAACTCAGTATTTCCAACTCTAACTCGGGCCACTCTACACTCTCCATCTTCGCTTCTTACAAGTGATGTTATTTTGCCCACTTTCCAGTTCTGTCTGTTGCTTGATTCACTCTTGATTTGGACTAAATCACCAACTCGTGGTGTCTCGCCCGTTGTCACTCTTGGTTGCTTAACATTGTTCTTGTATCGTTCTCTTAAGCTTGGTAAATATTGACCAATGAACATCTCCTTGAACTCGTCTACGATATTCTGACCTCGTTTCCATCCATCTATGAGGTCTCGCTTTGTCACTGTGTCCAAATTTGAGGTAATATCTCTTGACAAGTTCATGGTCAAGCATTTACCCAGTGATAGGAAGTCCGCTGGCTTCAGCACGTACTCTACGTCTGCGCCTACGCATGTCAACGGTCTTGTATTGACTACTGCTTCTACTTCTTTTATTACTGTCTGCAGTCCGCTATCACCCAGTAGATGTTTGCTCAGTGTTCGTTTCAAGCAATGTTTCACAACGCCAACTAATCTTTCGTACACTCCGCCATGCCACGGCGCTAATTGCGGTATGAACCTCCACTTTATCTTGTTCTCCACGCAAAAGGTACTGGTCAAAAGTTCAGATGTAAGTTTGAATTGCAGGGCGTTGTCAGAGAGGATTAGTGTTGGTACTCCTTTTGAGGCTACAAATCTCCTAAGAGCAAGTAAGCATTCTTCGGCGGTCAAGTTCTTTACTACCTCAAGGTGGACTGCTCGTACCACTAAGCATGTGAAAAGACAAATCCATCTCTTTTCATTTCCATTCTCGCATTTTACCATCATTGGACCGAAATAATCCATCCCTAAGAATGCGAATGGTGCGTTGTACTTCACGCGTTCTGGCGGCAATGCTGGTGTCGTAGGTAGCTTGTATGGACCACCTCCATGCTTGATGCATTCCGGGCATCGCCTTAAGACCTTTTGTACTTGTGCTCTACCCTTAGGTATCCAGTATTTTTGGCGGATTACACTCAATGTATGTGAGACTCCTACGTGGTAATTCTTTATGTGGGTATCTCTGATGACCTTCGTAGTGTACTCACATTCTCTTGGCAGCAGGATTGGATGCTTCGTGTCGTATGCCATATCAGCATGCATCATGCGACCTCCGCATCTCAGAAGACCGTCTACATCCATGAATAATCCTAGATTTCTTGTAAGAAGAGAATCTTTACCTTTGACTTCTTCAGGAAAGTATCTAGATTGGATCTCCTTTATCTCTCGTACTTCAGAGTCCACATAGTTATTAGTTCGCTCTGCCGTAGTGTCAATCCATGGCATCTCTGGTCTTTCCATATCAAGGTGTTCTTTGACTGCTTCTTCCATGTCCCTCTCTACTTCTTTGCAGTTGATTTCGTCAAAAAGATCTGGAGGCTGCTCTTCCAGACCCTCCACAACAGCAGAGAGAGTCGACAAGTGATTTTCAAGGTGCCTATCATTAGGCCACATCTTCTTGTTTGCCAGGAGAAAGTCAGGGCCTTGAAACCATGTGTGTTTCTTCTGATGCCAAAGTTCAGGTCGGGTCGCAAGGTCAGCTGGGTTAAGTCTTGAGCTGATATAACAGTTTTCAACATTTACATTCTGTTTTATCTCATCTACTCTGTTTGCGACGAAAGGAGGCAACAGCTTGTTGGATTTGACCCAACTGAGGACGACGAGACTATCTGTCCAGAGATATTGTTTTGAGATGTGTAATACCATCGTCTTTTTCAAGTAGGCTATCAATCGGCTTCCTATGAGATAACCAAGCAGTTCCATCTGTGGTATTGTAAGTGGTTTCTTATTATTCAGTGAAGTGCTATGAGACTTCGACGCCGATTTACTCTTATCTCCTTTCTTTTTCTCCAGTGGAGATATCCTGGTCTTCGACATAAGCAGTGTAGTTTTTACGTTGCGTCCATCGTCAGCGCGCAGGTACGCCACTGCAGCATACGCGAGGTTGGAGGCGTCGGTGAAGCAATGCAACTCGTAGTTCATTTTACTCTCGTTCTCACAACTATGGAATCCTGTGTATCGGGGAAGTGTACAATCCTTCACGTCATACAATGTTGAAGAAATCTTTTCCCATTCTTCATGAAGCTCTGGAGACAGTGGTGTATCCCATTTGTAGCCTCTTCTCCATAGTTCTTGCAAGAAGATTTTCACTGGTAATAAAAGTGGAGCCACAAATCCACATGGATCATAGATTGAGGCTAACACTCTTAATACTTGCCTCTTGCTCGTGACTTCACTCAGGTCAAGGATGTTATCTTTAAGATTTAGCCGCAGTGTGTCTTCTTCCTTATTCCACACTAGGCCTAAAACTTTTGTCTCTTCTGTTTGTTCTGCTCTACTTTTCACCGGTATTTTCTCCATGAGCGCATGATCGTTTGATGTCCAATCTCTGATGTTCATGGACAGTTGTTGAAACAAATTTTTAGTCTCTTCAAAGAGTTTCACAGCATCTTCAGTAGTGTTGGCACCTGTCACAAGGTTGTCGACATAGCATCTGTCAGCTATGCTCCCTAGAAGATCTGGATTTGTAGTTGAAATGTGGTATCGTATTACTGCATTCAGTAGTAATGGACTAGAGATTATTCCAAATGGCACCCGGCAGAACCTCAGGTGTAGTATATTATTGTAGGTCAAGGGTTCTTCAATATTCTTTACCCATAGAAATCTGGTCACATCTCTATCTTCTGTCTGTAGGCCTACTTGCAGGAAGGCCTTCTCAACATCTGCTAGAATTCCTATCTTATTAATTCTGAAATTAACAAGTAAAGCTGTCAGATCTTGCAGTAAGCAGGGTCCTCGATACAAGCATTCATTTAAACTGAGATGATCTTTCGACTTCGCTGAAGCATCATAAACAATACGTCCACGTTTACCAGCTTGCTTGACTATGTGGTGTGGTAAATAATGTATCAGAGGAGTTGTTTGACAAGTCACATCGGATTCAGGTTCTACAGTTTCAATTATGTTAGCTTGAATCTGTTCTTGCAAGATGTTGTTATACTCTTCCAATGTAGCTTTGTCTGCTCGCAATAGTAGACCCTTCAGTCTGCCATATGCAGGGCCATAGTTTGTAGGTAAGCTTGGGTGTGATTGTGTCCAAGGCCATTTCACATAATATCTGCCCTCTTGGTATTTAATGGAGTTATTGAAATGTTGAACAGCTTCTTCTTCTCTGGTTGTCTTAACGGAATCAGTTATGCCAATGTTTTCTAAGGTCCACAAGAATTTAATATCTAAGTTTCGTAATGGCAAGTCTGGTTTATGGTAGTGAGAAAACTCGCAATCACTCTGATGGTATGTTACTACAGACAGAGTAGCTTCCCTTCTTTGTTGTTGTTCCAGGCGGCCTGATACTATCCATCCAAAATCAGTATCGACTAGGTGAAGATGGTCATCAATCATAATTTTGTCATTCCTGATGAATGAGAAGTAATAGTCGTTGCCAATGAGAAGATCTATGCCTTGGCCACCTGATCCATCATCTGCCAATACATCTACCATGTCAGAGTGGTTCACATTTGGTACTGCTACTCTATCAGTAATATGAGGAACTATGTTAACTCGGATTGACTTCTGGATTCCTCTTTTTGTTTCAATGGTGATATTTGCAGATGGGCTCAGTGTCTCAGCTGGTTTCTCTGATCCAAAGGTAAATATCATCAGTAAATCTTCTTTGTCCGGGGTAAGGTTTAGATGTTTTGCTAAGCTTGTTGTGTGTTGTAACTTCTCTGACTACCTGAATCAAGCAGTACTCTGCACAGCGGCAGCTTGTTTTAAAACTCGTACTGTTGCGGTCTGTAAAAAGGATCTTAAGTTAATGACCTGCTTAGACATACTGGTAGTTACTTGATCAATTAGCCTATTGCTACCCATTTTATCGTTCATAGACCTCTATGGCGCATTTGGAGGGAAATTAGGCACAAGTAGTGATTGTGAAAACGTCCACAATAATGGCACTGTATTAATTTCATACATCCTCTGGCCTGATGGCCCTTTTCCAAAGCGTTTAAAACATCTGTCTAGCTTGTATATATCCTATATTCACTTCAATCTTCATCACAGAATATACAGGTTCGTTTTGTCACTTCAGGATTGGAGTATCTTCTGTCTAACTTGCGTTTCCTATTACTCTTATCAAAGCTGACTGTTTAATGGTTGAGACTTTACTTGAGTCCACGTTTGTACATTGTCATATTTGTTAGTTTGGCTTCAGGTTCCATTTGCACTTGTAAACCCTCTTGACGGACGCTTCGTTCGTAGCCGCGGGTGTCAGGCGGTTCGCTTCTTTATCATACAACTCAATAAGTTACCTTAGACGAAGCGTGGCATTAAAGAATCCATTTCGTGCACGCCCTTTGTCACGTCCGAGATTAGTGCAAGCAGTTTGCGTGCTTCAGCATGGCCATTTGACAAGGTATCAAGACGCTTCCGTACTTGTTGCAAGTATTGCTTCCATGGTGGCGCCGACTGTAAATCAACATACGAAAAGATCATAACTAGGGAGATCCCGTGTCACCACTGCTTTACTTACTATTTACTAACTTATTTCACATCCCATTATAAGAATCAAGTTAAATTCGACTTGCGTTACACTTACTTTCAAGTTTTCGGCGGCCGGCTAGGAAACAACAAATTTCAGGCACAAGCACAAATTAACTACTAAATCACGTTAACCCTGAATAAATACACGTGTGCAAGACACTTCTCAACGTTTTTAGGAACTTATCACTGTGTTTTTACTTATTCAGTGCACTAATATTAGAAATATGTAACTAAACATGAAACAACCGACAAATTTTCATTCAACAAGTAGGTAGAAAAGTTTTGCAGTAAAAAAGCATTAGTGTTGTGACAAAATCACAACATTCAATTTAATCGATTAAGTCAATCGATTGATTCTCGGTACCGATTCAACGATTCGATTTATTGTGTCGAACAAACACTCTTAAATACTCATAAATTATTAAAGAAGAGAAGAGAGAGAGAGAGAGACAGTAATCATTTTGCTTATAGTGTAACATCTGCTGTCATTCATTGAACTAAAGTTTCATTCATTCATCACGTACATCGGATGGTACTTACGCTAACAATTTGTATGTCAGTTCCATCTATCTACATCGCCTCGATTGTGCTACACTACAACTTAGCACAATTCAAACTTCCATTTCGGTCTAGTAGGTCATCGTTTTGTCTACTACCAAGCAAACTACTTTGTCTAGGTGTACTACTTATACCATCATTTAGATGATATCAAAGAGCAATCATGATAGCACGTTGTTTTCTTTCTAGTGCCTACCATCACCCTCAAAAGCTACTCATGTGGTGTCACGTCGTTTTTTTTTTTTTTTTCTAGTGACAACCACCCTCAATAGCTAACCAACTCATGCGATGTTACGTCGTTACCATCACCCTCAAAAACTACTCATGTGGTGTCACGTCGTTTTCTTTCTAGTGACCACCACCCTCAATAGCTAACCACCTCATGCAATGTGACGACATCAAAGAGCAGTCATGGTAACACGTCGTTTTCTTTCTAGTGACTACCAATCACTCTAACTCTACTGATGCTACCACCCTCAATAACTACTCATGTGGTGTCACGTCGTTTTCTTTCTAGTGACCACCACCCTCAATAGCTACTCAACTCATGCAATGTGACGACATCAAAGAGCAGTCATGGTAACACGTCGTTTTCTTTCTAGTGACTACCAATCACTCTAGCTCTACTGATGCTACCACCTTAGCTAACCAACTCATGCAATGTGACGACATCAAAGAGCAGTCATGGTAACACGTCGTTTTCTTTCTAGTGACTACCAATCACTCTAGCTCTACTGATGCTACCACCTAGCTAAACAACTCATGCAATGTGACGACATCAAAGAGCAGTCATGGTAACACGTCGTTTTCTTTCTAGTGACTACCAATCACTCTAGCTCTACTGATGCTACCACCTCAATAACTCAAGCGATGTCACGTCGTTTTCTTTCTAGTGACCATCACCCTCAACAACTACTCATGTGGTGTCACGTCGTTTTCTTTCTAGTGACCACCACCCTCAATAGCTAGCCAACTCATGCAATGTGACGACATCAAAGAGTAGTCATGGTAACACGTCGTTTTCTTTCTAGTGACTACCAATCACTCTAACTCTACTGATGCTACCACCTAGCTAAACAACTCATGCAATGTGACGACATCAAAGAGCAGTCATGGTAACACGTCGTTTTCTTTCTAGTGACTACCAATCACTCTAGCTCTACTGATGCCACCACCTCAATAACTCAAGCGATGTCACGTCGTTTTCTTTCTAGTGACCATCACCCTCAACAACTACTCATGTGGTGTCACGTCGTTTTCTTTCTAGTGACCACCACCCTCAATAGCTAGCCAACTCATGCAATGTGACGACATCAAAGAGTAGTCATGGTAACACGTCGTTTTCTTTCTAGTGACTACCAATCTCTTTAGCTCTGGAGATGTCGCCACTCTCAATAAATAACTAGCAAACTCATATTTGGGTTAGTTAGGTAGCTACCTTATTTTACTGATTACTAAATGTCATGCTCTTTCTAAATCTACTATGCTTCGCCAGTATGAGATTCCTGGTGTCATATCCCAGCTCCTCCACCATTTTGTCGTGACGTCTGGCCTAGAACGGATCTAGGACCTCAAATACTGATACTTACACGACAAATTCATTCAGGGGGGTATATCGAGAAATTATCATCTTATCTTTATTATACGATTCTGGTGCCACTAACAAGTCCGAGAGCCACCTAGGTGGTATGTTCCTCTCACTATGGACAGGCTAGTCACCATCATCGATCTTTATTATATGATTCTGGTGCCACTAACAAGCCCGAGAGCCACCTAGGTGGTATGTTCCTCTCACTATGGACAGGCTAGTCACCATCATCATTCTAACTCACATTCTAGACTGAAGGTCTCTTAAGAGGGGACCCATCTTGGGCCCCCACAGGCCTCCATAACCACCCCTCACAGCCTGCCCTTTCCACTCGGCATGGTATTACTCTTACTCGTAATCTCTCGATATATACCTCTGTCTATTTAACTCTTATAATCTTTGTGCAACTCACCCGGGGGTCAGGTTCATCTTATCAACTTTGTGCAACTCACCAAAGGGCCAGCTTACTCTTATGGTTACCTCCTCTTGTAACTACCTCCACTCGCCCTCCGCGTGCCGTTCACTTACACATTCACTCTAGCTAAAAACTTGTGCTAAAACTATCTCTTTTCCTTATAATAATCTTTTTCATAACCTCTTACATTTCCCTCCAAATCTATCATAGTGCTCTCTCCTCTACTTTTTTAATCATAAGTCAAGACCATAGACAAGCAGATGTTACTAACTATAATCATTCGATTTCGATGCACTCACCTCACGTTCGGATAATCGCGTCTTTCGCGACAGTTAATATCCCTATAAGCTGGTACTACATCGCAGTGGGCGTACTGGCGGGGGTGTATAAGGCTCGCCTGCCGTGGCACTACTACACTACACTACGCAGGAAGCTCCTCGGTGACCTGCTTCAGCGTGTATCCAGAGGGTCCCCGTGATCTCTGGTCAACTCTGCCAATGGACTATGCTACTTCATCCCTATGACTTGACTATATGATGTTAACATCCTAGAGACCGAACAGGGTGCTGTTCAATAAAACCTGGCAACAGTTTCAAAATTACATTTCAGTGGAAACATTTTAGAACATTCAGTCATTTTTATAACTTTTTATGGAGACTCATTCAAAACGCTGCCTGGTTCACCGAACACAGATAGTTTCAACGCGATTCAGAGAAACTGCTTTTTGAAACGTTTGTAAAAACAGATTCTAAATACAACAAACTGTTTAAATCCGAATTTCCTAGCACAGTTCTTAGTAAAACAAGCTTTGTTTAATTTGTTAGATTAGTTTCCGCTTCGAATATGAGAATAATATTTCAGAAATGGAAATTGACTAAACAAATTGTTTTCGTCAAAATGTTTCTGGGATTTGAACCTGTCTAACGGAATAGGATTATTTGTTGGTTGTCAAATACTGTTTTTTGTTAAACCGACGAATGTCGGGTTAGCCAGGTATAATAGTATGATTAAATGAAAGTTATTACTCTTTAATTTCCCTAAAAACAGCACCAGGACCTGTAATCGAGTGACTTCAGCATCAGAGTCGTAAACAAGGTTGTCTCGAGCTACCTTTAAAGTGTTTCAAGAATGCGTCTTACAACATCTAAGATTCAATTTACCTATTCGCTAGTTCCTGTACCTATAGTAGCCTCAGCAGTATACTGTTTTAGGACTTTTCATAAGCTGCAGTGAAATAACAAGAAATTTGACAGAAAATAACAGGCTCCTTAGGAGGATTTGATTGGCTAACTCTTTTCGAATTGATTGACGAAAGCATAATCAAAATAGGTCGACGCGTTTATTCTCTACAACGCCGCATAGAAACTAATAACATACAAACAGCATGCATAGATTGATAAACACAAAACCTTCCTTTACGTCGTATAGTCGAGTAAAAACAGGATCACTTCAACCAAAATAGTTTTATCATTTGTGGGTAAGTGTGTCCATAAACCTGCAAAGTTTTCATCGGCAAGTTAGTATGACAAAATTGTTAGCAAATAGTAATACCAAAATAAAATGGGTAAAAGTGAACGTCTTTGTAGGGCCATACAAAGGCAGGTGTGGCGGTGAGGTTGGCGGCTGGCTGACGAGCCTGGCCTGCAGGCCAGGGTTGGACTCGGAAAATATTATATGTTAGATAACGCGTAACTAGGGGAAAAACCTACAAACCACTCAAACATTTTATTTTTAATTCAAACGTTTTAATTTTAGTTAGTGGAATGATGCGTCACCCAACATGAGTGTTATTTTGAACATTTCATACAATTTGTTGACAACGTTCGGAGAATGCAACTAAATAAGTATTATTTATTTATTTATTCGTACACAAGCAGATATTTACAGTGGTACAACATTTAGGACAGAACAAGTACAGGTAAGTTTATCTCTAAAAAGAGATTTCTTCCAGCAGACCATGATGACAGGAGTTATGTAAAAAGAAAAAAGGGTAAGAATAGACTCACAGCTGTGCACAAACTATTAAAAACAGAAAAAAAATATTCTAAAAATAATACCATTTAATTGACAGATCAGGATCAATTTTACTCTAACTATAGGATGGCGTATGGGTTGTGTTTTCTTTGAGTCAACGAATTCGCTACCTGATAGAGCAATTGATTTTCAAAAATCTAAGAAGTCATCGCTAGTCACTATACCGACTCTACGTACTGAAAGAGGTTCGATACTAATTTGTCTAACATATTTTATAATATCCGCATTTATGGATACCACATACTTATAAAAAAAATTATTTTCCAGTTTAAGTGATTTGGACTTAGGGAAGACTTGACAAAGTGTCCCAAAAAAAGTCAACGTAGTCCTTTTATTCTACTCCTAAGAACTTATCTCACCCCGTCCGTCCGTCGTCTGGATCCGCCCCTGAGCGTCCTATCCTCATCAATACCCGTCCGGTCGGGTCTGACGCCTTTGAGGCGACCGCCTACAATTACACACAACTCAACTGCACGGCCGAGGGATAGCTCTGATAATAATATTTGCGAACCCTTGATATGATACGCTTCTGACCAACACTTATTATTTTATTTGTTTATTACACTGCAACGATGCGTAACTTAGCGGGCCACACGCCAAAAACACCACAACTGGCCTTTTTAAATACATTTTAATTGTTGGCAAAAGGTAGATGCGTTTAGCTGAGAAAAGGCCTAGATGCACGCATTAGGAAAGGCTTTGTCCAGAAGTGAACCAGTTCAAGTGTCATAATCACGGCAGCATCAGTTGTAATTACCACTTACTCTGACCCACTTTTTAGACATAAAATGTATTAAAACTTGTTGCTTATTGCCATCCCATACATACTTACATTTTTGGAACTTTTACAAATCGGCGCTAGTCGCTCATGGCTAACCTCCTCGGGTAAGTTCTTTCTACACGTCTGATTGTAGCCAATGAGCATGCGAATCGCGGACCGCCTGATGCTTAACAGTAACCGAAGTACATGGGGAGAAAGAACCTTCAAAAACCCTTTTGAATAACTCCATGCATGTACTCCATAGTTCATCGAGTAAAACGGCATGGAGTTCAATCCACAATAAATCTGTTTTAAAGTTACATTTATTGAACCATTTTTCAGCAGTGATGATTCATTTTAATCGTCTATCAAGCGCAAAACGAGCTACCTACGAGTATGACAAATGAAATCACTACAAACTGCATACCAAAAAAGCAGTTAACAAATCTGAATTTACTGTTATCCGATCGCTATAGATATTTACTATTATTGGCATTTACTCGATGAACGCTAACATGGATCTACTATGGGAAAAAATCTCGCTATTATAACTAAAATATTTCGTTATATATGTTTTTAATTACATATTACTTTTATGTATCGACATTGTTTTTGTATAAACTAATTTTTTAACATGGACATCAATATTACAATATTTTTAAAATAGTTTTAAAAAATTCAATTGTAAATTGTCTTGTGTGCGCTTTGGAATAGACTGTCAGCATACTTGTATACTGAATTAAATAAATAGATAAATTAACAAGACTAGATACTAGCTATATATGATATAGGCAGAATCTTTATCTATTGCGAAACCCAACATTCAGGCCTATAGCATAATGAATCCTAAGTAGGTACAGTTTTTTACATAGAGAATAAAGTATTTCTAAGTTTTTGAAGGAGGCCACAATTAAAAAAAATGTTTCGTATTAGAGTAACAAATAGTGTCAACAACGGCCGATTTCAGTTATTTCGGATATTACAAATTACAATGAAAGTATTACATTCTGTGAGTTCTGTTTCAACAACGCATTTTTGCATTGTGTTTCATCCTATTTGTGACGAATCTGGACATGCGATTCTTTGATTATTATTTAAATTCTAGCGTTTTATAAAACAGTTACTTATCTTCTATGTTAATTATTGTTTTATAAACCATTTTCCATTTATGTGTTCGCGGTCTCTGTAGAGGAGGTCGACCCACCCAATTCTACTTCAGAGACGGTCCACCTCAAACCGCGTGGGTTACCGACGTAGATAAGGCACGCCGTCCGTGTCCTCTATTTTCATCTTTTTATCAAGATAACATCTGAAAACAGTAGAAAAGTAGCTTTTAACTTTTGAAATCTCAGTTACGTAGTTAAAAACACTGGTTAGGAGGCCTCATATATTTTTTTCAGCAAATCATTGCCATTTTGTAGTGAAGTAACCAATTAGAGCACAAATCAAAGTTGTTATTATGATTTTTCGAGCATTGGGCACGTTAAATAAATGGCGGAAAGCTACTACACTTTATAGGCCTAAAGATGATTCAAGGGTCCGAAGCGGCGACACCTTGAATGAACCCAACGGCGAGTTTGAACCACCCTGGAGCTGGTTTGAGTACG
Source organism: Udea ferrugalis (assembly GCA_950022985.1). NCBI lineage: Eukaryota > Metazoa > Arthropoda > Insecta > Lepidoptera > Crambidae > Udea > Udea ferrugalis. The sequence continues at coordinate 7,926,454 of OX465521.1, forward strand.
CACTTGGGCCGTGTATAAATTCAGAACGCTTGATTCACACTATGTTCTTTCATATATTTACAACTTGGTTAGACAAATAACAACAATAACAATAATAATAACAATAGTTGCTTGGTTGGTTGGATAAATAACAGCTGAAAAACTAAATTGGTTCTACATATATGCTCAATATTTATTGTCAAAACACATACCTGTGTCTCCGAACAGGGGTGGCAATCTCATTGCGAACTTCGTTCGTCTCATGAGCGAATTCGAAGTGAGATTCCATTTTAGCGTTAACGGCTTTAGAACTCAATAACTGACTAGACGAATGTGATCGTTTGAGTAAAACGAAGCCGCACAAAAGTTCAAAATTATTTCAATACAAAGGAGAAAAAATACTAATTCAAGGTGGACTGAAATAACTGAATAGACCATTAAAGATGGCATTTTCTTCTGAAGTGAATCGAGATGAGATTTAGCTGATAGCTAAATCGACGTGAGGCCTGATGAGAGAAGAAGCGTGCGTGATTTCAACAAAGATACACCGCTGCTATCGCTCGACAGTCCGCGAACGACACACTTTTTGATAGATAAAATTTTCGTAGAGTCGTTTTGATCATTTTATTTTAGTTATGCTAGCTACGGCGTTGTACTACAGAAGACCCTGTCTACGGTTATGTGCTACGAGTCTACAACCATCCTCAACTGCGCTGCCCTGTTTTATGTTGCTAATATAATTTAAACTTAAGCAACCCTGTGTTGTTAATCGAGGTCATGTTGTCCGTTTTTAAGGTCAGTTATTGATAAATTCATGCCAAGCAAGGCCCTAGTTGTAAGTCAGTAACGTATCACAGTAACAACGGGCTTTTAACTTCGTCCATGCCACGACAATTTGTTGAGCGGAAACCTTTTTGATGCGTAGGTACTCAGAATGTAGACTCATGATGTTGTTACTGTGTATACTGTACCAAATAATCGTATTTTCTTTCTTTCTTTTTAACTTGTTTTTCAACCTATTCCGAAGTCGCAATTCCAAATACTACCCTCGGCACTAGAAATCAATGGTAGTGCTCACTGGCGTCGTCACCGCTCGGTTCAGCCGTCGCGCGGAGTGACGCGACAAATTGCCAGCTACGGCGCTGTCGCTATGCACCGGACACATTGGCTTGTATTACTTCGCTGCCAATTAAATTAAATAAAGCAACCATCGTTTAATTACTGTAGTCTGAGTAACGAACGTTTGCCGTCAAAGCGCGAGTTTGATCAGGCTGATGCACTTTAATCAGAAGTTGATAATTAATTACTAAGTGAAGAACCTAACATTGTAATAGATGTTTCTAATGGATGTAGCCAGCTAACCAGACTTGTTACTTGTGTATTCACCGTTTTTAAGAGGTAATCTTTTATGGGCTAAATTATATGATCCCTAGAAGATTGCGTATTGCACCTCTTGATGAAAGCGTAGCACGCTACCCTCCATGAGTTCTCGCCTTTGCGAGGCGGGGGGCTTAGCACCGGTGGTAGCGGCAACCACCGGGAAGCTAAGATAACTTAGGCGTGGCAGTGTGGTGGACTTACCATACGCTGCGGGCCATAAGGGTGACACGTGGGTTGCGGTCCCAGTGGAGCCTGCAAGCGCCTTGGTGGGGCCGCGGCGCCCAATCGGTTGGGGGCGGCTAGTAATCCATGGCTGATGCCCCTGTGCGTCGCGGCCCAGCATGGCGGTACTGCCGGTTGCGGCAGCGGAGACGCCTTAAGTTCTCTTAGCTTCCCAGCGGTTACCGCTGCCACAGGTATCAAGATCCCCCGCCACGACAAGGCGAGAACTCATGAAAGGGTTACTCTTAATCCTGTGAAAACTTCCTGTATACAGGCGCCAGTAACAGACATTTATTGCGCTTTTGTCAGGACTACTTTAAACCGGTTTAGAATTGCGCTTGTTACTCGTGTTTCCCCCTAGGATTAGATATCAATGGTAGTGTCCACGAGTGTCACGTCGACGCTCAGTTCAACCGTCGCGCGGAGTGACGCGACAAATTGGCCTCAGTAACGGCACAGAATAAACAGTAGGTTATCTAAGGCCGCCCGCCAAGTTATTAGCCTAGCGTGCACACAGACACGCGGCACAGCCCGTCCGTACTGCCACCACCTTATCCCGTCGTATTTTATGCTAGCGCGTGAGTGAAATCGCGTGCCGACACGGCGCGCGACGCGCACACACACATTGAAACCGAGAGCGGCACGTTTGTATGTAGATATTTTACTGTTCTCTGTGTACTGTGGTAACGGCGCTGTCGCTATGCGCGGAAACTTTCGCTTGTATTACTTTGCCGCCAATAGCGTCACTTAATGTGCTACGCCTACCGATATATTGGAGCACTGTGATGGTTAATTATCGTTTATGTCAGTAATTAAAATTATGCATCGTTGACGTGAATTATCTGAATTGACTATACAAAATCATGACGCGGTTGACTGACTTGAACCAACATAGCCGCCAAGCCATTTAATCAGTTGCCTACGTTTCAATAACGACTCTCAATTACACATTTATTTATTTATTATTTATTTATTTATTTATCCATGTCCATGGATGGTATTAAAGTGGCCTATAATACAGAATAGGTATTAGCAGTGACATGTTCTTGAAATGTTTATCAAAGTCACAGAATATTTTAAACGGAAACTGTTGACAAATATTTACTCAACAATGGCATCATGATTTGAATGTATCTCTATGATAAGTTATTTAGACAAATTGGTTATTGAAGTAACTGAGCTCTACTCTAACTCCTCTTCGAAAATGAGGCCTATTTTGATAAAACAACCGTTATACATAAACTGGTCATCAAATACCAAACATGAAAAGAACTTCTATCGAGACATTAACGTCGATAACGTTAGAAATTAACATTCTGAGTAGACTTACCTAACGAATCACATTAGGTGAATACCTGATACAAACAAAGCTAACGTACACAAACTCATAATACCTGAACCTAACGTATTCGGCGCCGCAGGCAACTCCGTAATGAATGATGAAATCTAATTTATTATTTGGATCTATTTAACTTCCCCGTTTTACCCAACCTCCAGACGTATACAAGAGTTAAGGGAATTATCGTTAGGCTACCCAGAAGGTGTCTAGAGTCGATATAGTCGGCAATGGTTTTAAAAGCTGCTGAATCTGATTGAAAATCAAAAGAAAATGAACAGCCAACCTACCTTTATATAAAAGTGTAGCCACTTACAACCGCCACATTTTTTAGTCCTTCGAGCCAGATGATTTTTCAGTAAAGTATTACATATCTTGATCCAGGATCAAGATTACTTAAAAAGGCAGGTTTTAAGAACAACATTCCCCTCATAGTCAATTCTAAAAAAAAGGTATTTCTGAGTTCTTGAAAGCACTTGAGCACTGTGTGAAAAATAGAAGCTGTGGGTTCCTGGGACGCCTTTATCGAGCAGTTGACTGATAAATGCTGATGATGATGATGACATAAATAAGTCAAACATCCCCCCTTATTCATAAAAACTCGAACAGCGCTACAGCATCACGTTAACTTTTGCAACCCTTTGTTCCTTTCATTCTTGGTGCTGTCGCCATTCGCGAGTAAGTGACAAGACGTGCCATTTGCTAACTCAATACTGCTGCATTGCTTCAGGTTTTAGGCTCTTAGTTGTTTTGTATGTTGAGGGTTTGCGTTATACGTTTAGAAGGGTGATGACTGAGGCTTTGAGGATGCCAGTCTTCACCTGTGGACCATGACAGGATGATGACAACTGAACTGGTATAATGAAGTGCTGGAAACAGCAAGGGTCTTTTTGGAATTTTCGTACTAACTTACAAAATAAACCTATTTCAAAGCTTGTAAAAACAAGAATAAAAGAGAAATCCATGTAGGTAGGTGATGTATTATAAACATTTTGTGCTCAGAAGGGCGCGCAAATTCTGACAATGAGTAGGGTACGACAGAATTGTTTGTAGGTGACGTCGTTGGCTGTTATCGATGATTTTTACCACTGTTATTCGGTGTTGTAAGGACTTGAAGAGGAGAATGAACCTAGATTTTTTATTAGAGACCTAAAACAGACAGGAGATGGATAAGGCTAAGGACACTTTTTACATGCTGTCATGGCCTTTCGGCTGTGTACTCGATATGTCTAGTGATAGCTCGTATTTTGTTTATCATTTTGTGATTACCATAGGGAATCATAATAATTTTGCCGAAACAAAAATAATTGTGTCATTCAATTTTAACATTATTTTGTTTTATTCCGAACGCTATATGTGCTTACGAGTTATTTGACCTAAGTTTTACCTACTTAACATAAGTTAGGTTTGAGCATTGACCTAACTTTTTCAGAGTTGACTTAACTTTTACCTACTTAACATAGGTTTGACTTAACTTGGCAAGCATTGACCTAACTTTTTCAGAATTAACCTAGCTTTTACCTACTTGACTTATGTTAGGTTTGAACATTGACTTAACTTTTTCAGAATTGACCTAACTTTTACCTACTTAACATAACATACTTAACTGATCTTATAGCTCGGTAGCATAGTTGGTTAGTGCAGTCGCCCGGTTTGCGAAAGATGCGGGTTCGAGTCCTGCCTGATGCCAACGTGACCAAATGTCTATTTCTGGTTTTCAGATCTTTACTTAACATAAGTTAGGTTTGAGCATTGACCTAACTTTTTCAGAATAATTCTATTTAAACAAGTTTCTTATAAGTACATGTTGTTCAATTGTATCAAATAATATAATTTAAAAATACTTTTTGTAGAAAAAGGTATGACAAAGTGAAGTGACTAAGAAAGAGGTAAAGAAATTGAAATAAAATTTTCTTTGAAGCGACATTCACGTCTCCTCGCCAATTTGTAGCTCGTCAGCATAGTGTATCTATATCCAGTTCTGAAAATAGTTCATATTAATACAAAGAGAATCCATGTAGTTATTGGATTGCTTACAAGAAGTTTAGTTTACAGGAATACGTCTCTGCTTAGCCCCATGGATTTTGGTAAATAATGTCCCAGGCCCCACCACAACTATGGGGTATGCCCCACAAGTGACTTCCGCGCAGTATACCCCGGGCAACGTTGTTCCAGTGACCACCGTAACGGAGTGGCACTGGACAACGGCAACAACTTGTGGCCTTCATTGTGACCGAAACCCTGGCTGTTTTCGCAATGTCGGAGATGACTGAAAAGTCCCTAGCGCGCGGGCCGAGTCCTTCTCAGGACTTGGCTGCAGCAGCAGCTCTTTCTGGTGTGACCGGTCCTTCTCAGGACAGGTCTACCTCCCCGTGTGTGGCTGGTCCTTCTCAGGACAGGTCACCCACACCCGGTGTGGCTGGTCCTTTTCAGGACAGGTCACCCGCCCCTGGCGTGACTGGTCCTTCTGAGGATAGGTCACCCGCTGCCGGTGTGGCTAGTCCTTCTAAGGACAGGTCACCCGGCCCGGCTTGTACCTCGGTACCCAAACCGGCTGCTGGTTCATCCAGCAAGCCTGCCGCCATTGTCTCGGGCAGCAAATTCTTTTGCCCCGAAGACATTGAGATGTCCGACTCGGATGTCGGAACGTCCGATGTGGACTCGGCAATGAGCGATGCCGATGGCATTCGCGCCAAGTTCCTCAGGCCGCGCAAACGCGTGGCCCCTGCGTCTCTCTCTGACGCAGGATCGGCCAAATCCGTCAAAACTGCCGACGGCCAAGCGCGGTCGTGGTCGCGCGGTCGGTGGTCGCCCGATAAAGTCGGACGACGACGAAAAGGTTTTAACCGCTAGCAAGGCCAAGCTAGCGGCAAAGCGCTCTTTGCTGGCGGCTGAGCTCAAGGAGCAGGCCGTCGCAATAGAGCGGATTGTAGCAAAGAAGAGGAGTAGTAAGGTGGACTACTCCTCAATGGCGGTGGCAGACCTTGAGTCTTTCGCGAAACTGGACGCGGAAGACATCATTGCCATTTCCAACCAGGCTGGGAAGGCCTCGCTCAAGAAAGCCTTGAGGGAGCGCGCCCTGTCGTTCCTCGGCATCACCGCTGAGATGGCAAAGAGGAGCGTCTCTGACGAGACTGCTGCCTTGAAGGCGACCGTCAAGCGGCTCTCGGAGGAGCTCGCTAATATGGCGAAAGAGCTGGCCGCCCTGCGAGCGGCGACGCGTAAGGCGCCTCCACCCATTTCGGAGCCGATCATCCCGGTTCCGGCTTCAATGGGCATGGAGGCCAGATTAGAAGCCTTCCTGGAAAGGAAGTTCGCGGAGGAGCGGAACTACACCCGTACCCGCTTTGCGGGTATCGAGGACCGCCTCCTCCCGGAGAAGAGGCTCCGTCCGCCGCTCGCTCACGAGCTCAGGCAGGAGGCTGCTCAGCAGAAGGCTGCTGAGCAGAAGACTGCTGAGCCTGTGACGGTGCCAGAGGTCTTCAAGCCTCCCCCACCGCCTAAGGGCAAGGGCAAGGGCAAGAAGACCAAGGCCCCCACTTCGGTGGCACCCAGCGCAGAGGTTCTGTCCCTCGCCGTCGCTGAGGCTCCGAAGGCCGTTCCGGCACCGCAGGTGCCGATGGAGGAGGACGTGCTCCTCCCGTCGACGACCCCAGCCAACGAAGGCTGGAATAAGGTCGTCGGCCGAAAGGCCAAGGCCAAGGCCAAGAAGGCCGAGGCCCCCAAAGTGGCTCCCGCGTCCACTTCCGCGGCGGCCAAGAAGAGGCAGGGGAAGAAGGCGGCGGGCAAGCCTTCCCCTGCACCGGCGGCCAACCAAGCCGCCAAAAAGAAGTTGGTCTCACCCCGATCGTCCGCTGTCATTGTGACCTTGACGGACGAGGCGGTCAAAAAGGGTGAGACCTACGAGACCGTTTTGAAACGGGCTCGAGAGGCCATCGGCGATGTCGCTGCCTTAGGCGCCACGCCGAGAAGGTGCCGCACCACTCAAACGGGCGCTCGCCTGTTTGAGTTCCCGGGAGCACAGAGCGGCTCCCAGGCGGACACCTTCGCAGATAAGCTGCGACAGGTGGTGGCGGGTGCGGCCAATGTGGTCCGCCCAGAGAAGTGCGCCTCCCTGCAAGTTGGGGACCTGGATGCGTCCGCAACTGTAGAGGAGGTCACCGCTAAGGTGGCCAAGGTCGGCGGCTGCTCGGTGGAGCAGCTGAAGGTCGGTGCAATTCGCACCGGCCGCAGAGGCGCTGGGACATTGCGCGTTCAATGCCCCATCGCAGCCGCCAAAGCCGTGCTGAAGGCTGGTCGTCTGGCGATCGGCCTGAGCACGGCATCCGTCTGCGCCATCGACGACGAGCCGCTCAGGTGCTTCAAGTGCCTGGGCACCGGCCACACCAGGCCGCACTGCCCTTCCTCGGTAGACCGCTCGGAGCTTTGCTTCCGGTGCGGAGCCGAGGGGCACAAGGCAAGCACCTGCAAGGCGGCCGAGCCCAAGTGCGCGGTCTGCGCCGCTAGTGGCCGGCCAGCCGGGCATGTCATGAGGGGGAGCAAGTGCTCCCCCCCTCCCAAGAAGGGAAAACAGCCGGCGCCGCCTAAGGCCGCCGCTGCTGTTGGTGCCGGCCCGTCGTCGGCGCAAGATGGTGCAATGTCCGAATGATGTATCAAGTCGGACATTGCAAATTTCTTCAGGGTAACCTGAATCACTGCCGTTCGGCCCAGGATCTGATGGCCCAGACCCTGGCCGAATGGCAGGTGAACATCGCGGTGGTGGCTGAGCCGTACTACATCTTGGATCGCTGGTTTGGCGATCTAGATGGAGTAGTGGCCGTCCTTACCCGGCCTGCCCCGGGCTTTCCCCCTCTTTCCTTATTGGAAAAGGGGTCCGGGTATGTCGCCGTCTCCGGAGGGGATTTCGCTGTGGTGGGAGTGTATTTCTCCCCCACCCGGCCTCTCAGGGAGTTCGAGGACTTCCTCGTCTCCCTGTCTGCGGTCTTGGGCCGGCTGGCTCCAAGACAGGTGGTCCTCGCCGGAGACCTCAACGCGAAGTCGGCAGCGTGGGGTAACCCAACCACAACCAGCCGTGGTCGGGTCCTCCAGACGTGGGCGGTGTCGTGTGGCCTGTCCCTAGTGAATAGGGGCACGGTGCACACGTGTGTCCGCTACAATGGTGGGTCGGTGGTGGACGTCACCTTCGCCACCCCCGCATTGGCTGCCCTCATCGCAGACTGGCGTGTGGACCCGCTGGAGACTCTTTCGGACCATAAATACATCAGGTTCGAGATCTCCAACCGGGGCCCACAAGGCAGGGCTCCGAAGCCGGACTCTCCCTTTCCACGTTGGGCCCTATCGCGGCTCGACCGCGGAATGGCGAGAGAGGCTGCGTTCGTCCAGGGGTGGTTCTGCCCACCCCGACCCGACGTCGACGTAGAAGAGGCCGCGTCCCAACTCAGGGACTCCTTGACCGAGGTATGTGATTTCTCCATGCCTCGGTCCCGCCGCCCCGATCCCCGACACGCCGTCTATTGGTGGTCGGAGGAGATCGCGGGTCTCCGGGCTGCCTGCGTTGCGGCCCGGAGAGCGTATACAAACTGTAAACGCCGGCGGAGGAGGGCCGACCCCAACGAGGAGGTCAACCTCTACGAGGCGTACAGGGCGGCACGGAGCACCCTGAAGTACGCCATTCGTCAGGCCAAGGATCGGGCCCGGGCAGAAATGCTCGAGAGTCTCGATCAAGACCCGTGGGGGAGGCCATATAAAACGGCACGCGCCCAGCTGCGTCCCATTGGCCCTCCCCTGACCGAGACTCTCAACTCGGCTCTCCTGGAGCAGGTGGTCCGGGTTCTGTTCCCGGCCCGCTGCGAGGACTTCGTCCCGCCGGCGATGCCTCCGTGTCGCGGCGCTCTTGACGAGTCCGAGGAGGTCCCCGCTATCTCTGCGGAGGAGCTCGGAGCGGTGGTGCTCCAGTGGCGGGCCAAGAAGACGGCGCCAGGTTCAGACGGATTTCCAGCCAAGGTCGTGGCCATAGCGGCTGGCCAAATGGAGGGCAATTTTAGGGATCTCTTCGACCGGTGTTTCCGGGAGATGAGGTTCCCCGCGATCTGGAAGGTGGGTCAGCTCTGCCTTATCCAAAAGGCTGGGCGTCCAGTTGACTCGCCTTCGGCCTACCGTCCGATCATCCTTTTGGATGAAGTAGGGAAGATATTCGAGAAGGTGGTTTCTTACCGCCTTCTCGAGCACCTACGGGAGGTAGGCCCGGACCTGGCGGGCGCCCAGTTTGGGTTCCGGGCACGGCGTTCCACCATTGACGCCCTGGCCCATCTCCGGGAACTCATCCTGGAGGCTGAAGAGTGTTAGGAGGGAGTGATTGCGATATCGTTCGATATCAAGAACGCCTTCAACTCCCTACCTCACGCTACAATATTGGAGGCCCTGAGGTACTTCCGAGTACCCCTGTATTTACAGGGACTCGTTGAGAGCTACCTCAGAGATCGGGCAATTGTCTTCTCAGACAGCTCGGGCGCCATCCGACGCTATAGCGTCGAGTCCGGGGTTCCACAGGGGTCGGTGTTGGGGCCGCTCCTGTGGAACATAGGCTACGACTGGCTCCTCCGCGGCGCACTCCTTCCGGGCATGAGCGTAATCTGTTACGCTGACGACACGCTCGTCACTGCCCGGGGGAAGTCCTTCAGGGACGCGGCTCCGCTTGCGGAAGTCGGAGGAGACCTCGTGGCCGACCGAATCGGTCGCCTCGGACTCACGGTGGCGCTCGAAAAGACCGAGGCCATCTGGTTCCATGGCTCGCGACAACCTCCGGCGCCACCTGACGCACAAATAGTGCTCGGTGGCGTCCGAACGGTGGTGAAGACCGAGATCGAGTATCTCGGTCTGATCCTCGATTCGAGGTGGCAATTTCTGCCCCACTTCCGGGAGTTGTCACCCAGGCTGCTGAGAGCGGCAAACAGCCTTCACTGGCTGTTGCCGAATATCCGCGGCCCGGGGTCCAAATGCCGGAGGCTCTACTCCGGCATTTTGAGGAGCATGGCTCTCTATGGCGCCCCGATCTGGGCGGCGGCCCTGTCTAAGAAGACGAACGTCCGCCTCCTCCGAGCGCCCCAGCGGGCGATAGCACAGCGGAGCGTGCGAGCATATCGCACCGTTGGTTTTCCTGCGGCCTGCGCGCTGGCGGGAAACGCTCCCTGGGAGTTAGAGGCGGACGTGTTGGCGGCCATGTACCGCTGGACGGCCGCCAAGAGGGCCGCGGGTGACCGCTTCTGCCCCGAAGAGCGGGAGGCCGTCCGCAAGGAGGCTCAGGCAAGCCTGGTCCGGCTGTGGATGGCGGACCTAAGAGCTCCGGAGTCTGGCCAGCGGACGGTGGAGGCACTCGCTCCAGTGCTTGACAAGTGGCTGGAGAGGCAGCATGGGTCCCTCTCATACAGGATGGTGCAAATTATGACCGGGCATGGGTGCTTTGGCTCATTTTTGCACCGCATCCGCCGAGAGGCAGCCCCACTCTGCCATGAGTGCGGCGCTGTGGAGGACACGGCGCACCACACACTAGCGGTGTGCCAAACGTGGGCTCTACAGCGCATGGCGCTAGTCGCCAAGGTGGGCCAGGACCTCTCTCTGCCGAGCATTGTGATCGCAATGCTGGCAGACAAAGAGGCTTGGCGAGCGTTCGCCACCTTCTGCGAGGAGGTGATGACCGCTAAGGAAGCGGCGGAGCGGCTGCGGGAGCTTGATCCTGCAGCCGATGAGCTCCGCAGGCCGAGGAGGGGGGGAAGACGGCGCGCACCTGCTCGCCGTGTCGCACCCCTCCGTGGTAGAGGCCAGCCGGCGCGCGGTACGGGGGTACCGTTGCCGGCATTGCACAGGCCTCCACCACTGCCTGGTAGGGACGGCTCGACACCCTCGGCTGTCCCTACTGGCCCCCCCTCTCGAAGGGGGGGTCGCTTCCGGCCCGCCGTGTAGGCGGGCACCGTCCGGGAGAACGCGCACAGGGCTTATAGCTATACGGCGTATTCCCCCACTATGGACGAAGAGAGGGAGTAGTAGGGTTTTTAGTCGGTAGAGCCACTGGGTAGAGCATGCTCCCCGTGGAGAGTCCGAAATAACCAGTCCAACCCCCCGGTTGGCGGGTATGCGTAAGTGCATTTCCCCTACTCAAAAAAAAAAAAAAAAAAGGCCCCACCACAACTATGAGGTTGCGCGACCCATATTCCAACTCGCGTCTCAGTGCGAATCGTTGAAGGGGTGAAAAGTCAGTGAGAAGCCGGAATGTCAGATGTTTTCAAGCCGCCCTAAGGACTAGGCTCAACAGCTGACATCTAGCTACGTCACCTGGGACCAACCGCTTGATTGACGTGCCTTCCGAAGCATGGCTATGCCTGAAGAATGCATCACTTCATTTCGGTCGGGATTGTAGCCATCCCATTTCCGTCTCGTTTTAGTGTGTTGTTTCACAACAATTTTAAAAATAATAAATAAACAAATAAGAAGAAGAGAGTAGAAACAGTTTCCGATTCACCTAGGTAAAGATGCAAAATCTCCAGATTTAGAAACTGCAAGTTACGCTCACTTCGTCTGTCAAACCGGAGTCCGTTACCACGAACGGTAAGGCCGGCTCGCGAGCACAGAAATAACAAGCGCAGAACGGACGCGAGCAAATCCAAGCAGACGCCGGATTTGTAACAAAGTAGGTACGGCTTACCGCTCCGCTCGCTCGCTCGCACCCGGCAGATGCTTGAGCCAGATTTTCAATGTGGTCTCAATTTCTTAGCGTCATGTTTTGCTCTTAGTTTATTATGTGGTAGGGAACTTGAAATGAAACAGCTATTTTACGTTACGCTTGTGAATGTTGTTTGAGCTTTTTTTCACGTCATATTATTGCTGTTGTATTTGTTATGTGTCTTGGGTTTTGGTTTATAAAAATCAAGTGTGGTTAAGCCTTGACATGGGTATTTGTAGTGTATTAGGTAAACCTAAAACTGTTAAAGATTTTTTTCAACTATTCAAAACATTTTCTTTTTTATTATTTTGGTCTCTGTCTGTATGTGTTCCACCATGAGTAAACTTCACACCTAGAGGTATATGCACTTTTATCTATCAGTATGCAGAATCACTTTAAACGTTCTGAGCTGATTATCGTGAATAGAACCTGATAAAACTGGTCCGCGTTATGTTTTTTGTTTATTCTAGCTGTAAATCACTCCACTTAATAGGAAGTAGCCTTACGAGCCAGTAGATTACATCTTCAAAACCTTCATAAATGCCTTTTCACGCATTAAAGTAAGAAGGAAACGCATGTGCTGAATGAGAGTATCACGTGTAGATAGTTCGGCACAGAAATTAGTCCCCAGAAATGAATTTGGTGCGGACCAACAGTTGCTGGATCGTGTGAGGATGCCGATGTAGCCCAGCACGCGCGGTTTGGGTGGAAGTTTAGGGATGGTATTCATTGGAAGAACACGTAAACGCATTCAAAGTCAGAGTCAAAGTATTTAGGTCTCATGTGGTTACCTAATATATAGGTAGATAGAGAACACAACCTGTCAATGTCTCAACGCACTTGAAGAGGTTCGATGTAATGGTTGCTGCCTCAGGGTGCCCAACAATCCGGATAGCACGTCCTTGCAACCTGTCGAGAGCTCACAGCAACAGTCTCAGAGATGAGAACGATATTTCACGATCGAGCGAACTTGTGTACGTTCAATCTCTTACGAGTAATCTCTTAGTTCTAGTATAAAAGTATCATTCTAGGTTTAACTTTAAATCCGTCATTAAAAAAAGCTACTATCACAGTCGTCGTAATCAGAACGTAAGTCAAATCCATTTGGACATATAAGTAGTTACTATCTGACCTAATAATTGTTATTAATACCTATTATAGGTGTGTATAAACTTCCTCCGATTTTTACTTGTACATAAGTAAGAACTGGTTTTACTTAATTCGAATCGATATCCAGAGAACTGTTAATCAGGGCTAAAAGGTACATAAAGTTTGGGACTTAAAGCGCTCCAACTGGGGCTTTGTCGAGAAAACCAAGAGCTCTTCAGGTGGCTAAGTAAGCTGTTAAATAAGCAAACAGATTAGACACTCCACCTCCCAAACCTCTGACCAAGAGAGTCAACAATGAGACCTAGATATTATAGATTTATTCTCGAGATACTCACCTCGTTGGTTCAAGTTGAATATTCTTACTCGAGACAGATATGGAAGATAATATGCTGCGATGTTATGAAATATCCTGCTTACTTCATAGTTATTCGTAAGACAAATAAAACACTCATTTGTTGTAAATCTGAATTCTCTCTTCTGTTCCTCCGCTACGATTTCCACGAAACAATTATTTGAATAAGAAACATTAAGTTAATTTTCTAGTTGTTAGCTCATTTCAATAACCTCGCTCTACATACGATGTTATCTATGTTTTGCAGTACCTAGTCTAGTTTTACGCATAAAATAATTCTTACTCATACCTACTTTTGATTCTATTTGGAAACCGTTAACTTACGATCAAACATGTTAGATTAAAATGCAGATTACGCAGGATCAGAAGTTACCAATAACGTCTTAATTTAGGTCCCCGTCCGGTGGCGAATTTTTCATTCGCTCCGTAAAAACGGGTCCGTTGAAAAGGGAAACGCGCTGAGCAAGTCACTCGGGGAAAAAATAAGACGGGCATCGGCCTTAACGACCGTCAGGGGATGTCATTAGCTGATGTCCACTGCTGCATCACTCGAATTAGACTCCGACGTTACTTAACTCTAAATGCCAGAGACTTAATTAAAACGTTTTTACAGAAACTGATGAGATACTTTAGTTTTTTGTAGTTTAGAACACAATGATAAATAATTATCCCTGGACATTATTCCACACAGCGCCATCTAGCCCCAAGATGAGCTGATTTAAGCCCGTTTTTGTGTGATACTGACAACGGATAAACATACTTAAATACTTTTCTTTTGTAAATACATACATAATATACATAGGAAACACCCAGAACAATACAAACAGACATGTTCATGCACACAAATGTTTGTAATGTGTGGGGATCGAACCCGCGACCTTTGGTGCAGTAGCCGACGCGGCGACGTCTCAACAATTATACAAAATCGGTCGTCGAATGATATAAATAAATTTACTGCTCGAAATAAGCTGAACGGCGAAGATTGATTACATTACATTTTAAAATTGAATATAAAAGCAGGATACGAATGAAGGTAAGTTACCTAAATATGGTGAGTCAGTATGCCTAATATTTGATGTAAAAAAGACCTAACGTCACGGGCGGGTTCTGGGTAGACCCTGACGCAGAGGAAGCGCTGTTTTAAACGATTTCTTTCCGATTTGTTATCCTATGATCTAAAACATTTCGCTAAAAATTAACTATTCATGGGGTGGAGGAAGGGGGAAGTATGATTCTTCTGGATAGGTACCTCCTGATGGAACGTTCCTAGAAACGTACGCTTTTTTTCTAATTTGAATATAGATAAGTATATTCAAATTCATTCTGGACATCAATAAAAAACGTATTGGAGCTGAAATTTCACCACCCTCTTTTGGCCACATAGGAATTTCCTATCAATAACATAATAACCAGCGGATATTCGCAACAATAACAACGTGGCTAGGTATATATCAAGCATATTCTGTACCTGAAATCCGATTCACCAAGCTACCGAAGTGATACCCAATTAGCAATATTGGATCGACCTGTGACCCAAAAATCTAAAAAGCGGCGCTAAAAATTAATACCTCTACTAGTTTTTACATGTAAGTACCGTTTCGAAAATGGCACCTTTTTTGTTCTAGGGGATAAAAAACCACTAAAAAGGGTGAGCTTTCTAATTTGAAATTCCTAATAATAATTTATTACAAACACAGAATGTTCGGCATTTGATCTGATATAAATTTTTTGTCACTTGCCGTCTTTACAAAGCTATTTTTTCGTAATTCTTAACTAAACTCACACACCACACCACATTCACCACACACCTAAGGTTCTGTTACAAGTCGCAACCCACCTCTGTACATGCTTAAGGTTTTCATAAAATTCAAAATTCCATGTGTTCAGTTGTATTCATTATCATAGATTTTTTCAGAACCAGCTTAATTGAGTTTCCAAATATAAAGCTAATTTGGCAGAAATAAAGGACTCGTCTTCCTCCGAATTTTACTCGTTGGTAAAAGACGCGCTGGACAGAAGCCGGTGGAGGCTGATCATACGCTCCAGGTGCAACCCCGAAGCTGACCACGATCTTCAGATATGAGGGACCGACGACAGAGAGAGTTGGCAGAGATATGCTAGTTTTAAACTGAACATTAACATTTCAAAAATTAGGCCCTCATTTGTCTTGAGCATAAAGCCAGCGGTAACTGTTTTTGCTCGTTAGGCACTTCGAACCTAACCTATTCTGGTATCATTCGTTCTTAACCTAACTTCAGAATCGTTCAAACCGGGGTTGTTACCATGTTTATTTATTACTATTATCACGGAACAACTCACATACACATGACATGTGGACCTATGTGGACATACATTTACCGGTATTCTACATGGTAACATTCCGGGATTTAACTATTTCAATGTTAGTGACTATGAAAGTCTAACCTAACTTGTCCAGTGATCTTGTGATATTTCTCGTTTTGACACACAAGGGTGATGCATGTGCAGTAAGACGCTCACTGCGAGCGCGACTACGCCGTCGGATCGCGTTGTAAATCTCCGCTGCGGCAACAATGGACACGGTCCGTGCCCACGGCTCTGTACAAACTGAGCACTATAGTCCGTCCGCGTTAAGGATGCAGTAATTTCATACTTGTGCTTTGATCTTGCACGCCACTTAACCAAAGTTGGCAAAGTTGTCTATGAAGTATGCGTTCAGCTGGTCACTGTGGACTTGACTTTCTAATTAGGAACGATTTGATTGGTTAGTGGGGCGTGCTAGGTCAAAGGACTAGTATGAAATTACTGCATTCTTAACGCGAACGGACTATAGCAGTGTAATACCAGGTACGACGATCAGAGACTATTGCCTCGGAGGCAAACCACACCCCTACTTTGAAAGCTCAGTGACGATGATGTTACTAAAAATAACAATGTTTTTATTAGGTTGTGCAAAAGCACGTAAACTTGGAATGCAGAGCTGAAACGTGAATACTTTAAATATTTTGATATGTAGCTCATTAAGTAAATTATTTTCGTTGTCGTTGAAGTCATGTTAAAGTGCCTTGTTCTAATGAAGGATAACAACACTTTCGGTATATCATTACCTACTTACTTATGGTCCGCTAAGCTGCGGTTGCCACTAGCTAGCAAAAGATATCCTAGATAGGTATCTGAAAACTTGATAAGTTAGATAGAGAGATAGATATTGTCAAAACATGGTTCTTACTAAGTAATTTAAAAATAGTATTCTACTAAGACTGTTGTGTTAATAGATACCTAAGGTGGTAAGACGATATCAATTAGACGGTTATTTGCCAGACCGTAGGCGAACTGCAGACACCTACGCATTCTGCTAATCACTTCGCAAATACTCGTACATGGACACGGACACATGAAACCAATGAAACTTGTAAGTATTCTGTTTTAGGTATCTTTTATACTTACCTTTATTTAGTTTTCTTTTTTAGTAAAATTTGGTAATTTATAAAAAAACGTTAACAGAAAGTGGCATGTAGAAACCGCCATAAACATATTGCAATGACTTCGAATAGCATTTTCACTTGTCACCTAGCTTTTCCTAATAAAAACTGCAAGTTACCTTTAATTGATAACCGGCAGATCCATTGTCGCGTCCCCCACGCACCTTACCTCAGCTTTTTTCAATATTTGTAATATTTATACTTATGATCAGCAGTAAAATTCGTTAAAATAGCAGTAAGGCTGTTGAGTGCTGGCACAGAGGCACTGGGTTTATAATGCAGAAAAAATGCATCTATTAATACTCAAAATACCTTCTACTGAAAATGGCTAATAGACTAATAGGCAAACCGCTCTAGAGGGTGACCCCTTACAAACCACCTGACGACGTGGTTGGGAGACTGATAGTCGCCTCGTTACGTGGTTTCCGCAAGGTGATGGCACTTGCGCTGAGTCATAAGAATAGTTCAGTCGTTGGATTTTAAACAAGTGTTAGAGAATTTAGATTTCGAATATCCGTGGAGTTTGACAAAGCGTTAGAGAATAGTGGCCCGGTGGTTGAGCATTGTGGCTGAAGCCTGTGTGGTCACGAATTGTGCTGGCGGAAAACCAACACTTGTTCAATATAGTACACCTATACTTGCTATTTTCGGCCAGTTATGAAAATAAATAATGAGGCATTTCTTAAAGGAACTTTGTAAAAAAAATCATAAACTAGGAGCAAGTCGGGCATGCAAACACTTGCCCTGAGTGATGGGGATCCAACCCTTGACTTTCGGCAGAATCTCTATTCATTTCGCCAATTATTCGGGCTAGTTAATAAAACGCATTTCTAAGTTTTAATTTCAGCTGAATATCCGAGTTTGCTGATAAAGCCAGAAGCGGACAAGACAAGCTCTGACTCTGAGTAATCGGATTTCCACCTTCATTACAGTAACAATCGCTGTCTCCACGCCCTCCGTCTAACACTCACTGACCACCAGGGCGGGATTAGCATAGAAACTATGTTAAAGGGGGCCCAGGAGTCCGACCCATTTTCACATTTCGGAGAACGAGGAGACAAACTAAAGTCCTTGTCAAAAACGAATGTACTGTAAACGGCATTCCGGATTGTTATACTGCAAATAATTGTTATTCGGCAAGAGCGAGATAAGAGCGGCTTTTCGTTTTTTATTAAGCTCATGAGCCTTATCCGTTAGGATAACCTCCTTGAGCTGTTGACTGCATGTACGTAATTTACACCTTAGAACATTCGTTTCTGATAATCTTTTCTATAAAACGCCCCAAAGCTTTCGCTCACCCAAGAGTTCGTTGAAACAGTCCAAGCCACTTTTCGTAAAATCAAAAAAACACGGGCGCCCCCTTAATGCGGCACTGCCCACCCTCATAAATTCAACGCTCGTATAAGTACAGAGCTATCATTAAATCTCCTTCTAAGTTATAGAGTGTTGTATTGTCGATCGCTTTGTTTACTCCGAAGTTTCGCTCACCAGCTGAAGGCGATATTGTAACGTATTCCCGCCGCGGCACGATTTATTACAACCCTGTATTGGCTTAACTCCAAGTGCTGCGACCTTGGAAACTTTTAATTGGCCCCGGCTACAGCCAGCGAAGAAAGACAACAATTCGCTGACACCAGGGAGTTACGTCGCTGGCGATATTCCTTTAGGTACATCACATTCCTGGTATAATCTTTGTTTCGAATCTACGCTGGCTTTTGGCGATAATGTTGCTCACTGTACTTCACTGTGATACTAAATGAATATGAAGTAGATTTCAAATATTTTGGTAAATTATTCACTATTGAATACTCATTGACACGTGCCTGTTTGTCTTAGGAGTTACCAGTGTATACTATCTTCTTATGTATTTACAAAAAAAGTATCGATCTATATCTCTTTTGTTATTTAAAATGAAATTCCTACTTATATTGAATTGAAAGGCTTACTGTTCACAATTTTACGATAGTTGAAAATCAATTTTATTGTTAACAGAACATACTCGTATGTTATCTGTGGGCAACGAACCGGCTTAGGGAAAACAAAAACTGGTGTTCATTAAGTTTTTCCTGGACTTAAATAAAATAATTCAACAGGTAAGTATGCGGACCTCACTTAAAACTTTCTGTAAATCCTATGTCAAACTTTCACACCCACGAACGTTATATTGAGCACTTGACCACGCGTAAAAACTTTTCCGCTGCGTTAAGTAAAACTCACGACGCGGATTTGGAATTCTTAAAAATAGCCTATTATAAATACTCGTAGTTTTCCAAAGTTGACTCGTTAATACAATATGGCCGACTCTCCCGCGAGTTACGTCGACAGCGACTTGAGCCAATTTACTGCGTATCTAATCTCCCTTCGCTTAACAAGTAAAATAAATTCTGCTACTGTTCAATGTTTCGTGCTGTTTTATTTGCCGATTTCAAACAAATGGCGGGATTTAGAAGAACGATTGAACTTTTTCTGCGAGCGTTGGGGTCTAGGTGTTAAGCTCTCCGAATTGGAGCCATTGTGGTTTTGAGGCAATTAAATCCGGCCAGTAGGTACACCAGCATAACGGTTATTTGAAAAAAAAACGTTTGACTTTCCAGTGACATCCTGGGTAACTGGCAGAAGACTCACCGCTTGGGCACTGAAAGTGTGTGCGGCAATGGTTACTCTCATCTCCATCATCAGCCTTTAAGAGTCTGCTGCAGGACGTAGGCCTTCGCTATAAAACGCTACAGCGAGAGTCTTTAGGCCGTCTGCATCCAACGGCTTCCGGCGAACTGCACTAGGTCCTCACTCCACCAAGTAGGAGGCCTTGCGACGCTCCGTCTGCCAACTGCCATGCCTCTGATTATTTATAATTGACCTCTGTACAGGTGTATCTGACGTCGTAATCCCACGGGAAATTCCATCCTTCGCGAGCACTACAAGCGTACAAGAAGACTTCAAACTTGACGGATGCCAACAGCGAGCTGAAAGTGCCAGAAACACCGAGTCTACAAGTAAATCTACAACACTAAGTTTAGAGGTATGTGACGATGTGGATCTTCCTTCAGCTACAAGAATGGCTTTGACTCATGCCAACTTCATAACGACGCTATAGCTCCGAATCATGATTACACGATAAAACTCCATATTATAATAGCAATAATTCTAAATCCATCTGTATACCCTTAATAACCTTTCTGTAATTAGGTCCTTGTCGAATCTACCCGATTTTCAATTGTAACTAAGGTATTTCAGGTAAAGTAGGTCGGTATTTTATGATCAAGATAAGGAAGGAGTAAGGTACCTTACCTTTCAGAACTTGAAACAATGAGGTCTGTCCATTTGTAATTTCTTATCATTTAAATCAACCAATGGAATGAATCTATAATATAAAAATGAATCGCAAAATGTGTTGGTAAGCGCATAACTCAACAACGCCTGGACCAATTTGGCCAAATCTTTTTTTTAAATGTTCGTTGAAGTTCAAGGATGGTTTTTACGGCGAGAAAAATTAGAATTATTGCTGAAAAAACCCTAAAAATAGCCCTTTTCTTTTTCCCATACAAATAATTTCTAACTAAAACGTAGTCAATTTGAGCTTTATTGCTATGGTATAACGTTCATATTGAATTACAAGCACTCACTGTTGTCTAAGCAATGTAGGTGTGTTCCTAACGTCAAAGATCATATCTATCAAAACAATGTGCGTGTGTGCGTTGGAGCACAGAATACATAGGTAGTTGGAGGAGTTTAATGTCGCGTTCCGAAACTCGCGTTTCGTTTAGTTTCGGCACGCGAGATAAAATGCATCAGTTTCCACGTCATTACATCAGTCAAACAAAAATCGCGTTAAACAAATGATGAAACTGGAGGGATTTACTTCTTAGATGCACCTGGTGGTACAGGAAAAACTTTTTTGATTTCATTAATATTAGCAACAATTCGCTCACAAAATAAAATTGCACTTGCACTCGCTTCGTCGGGAATCGCAGCAACTTTGCTCGAAGGTGGTCGAACAGCCCATTCAGCACTAAAATTGCCATTAAATATGCAAAGCAATGAAACTCCAACCTGCAACGTTTCGAAGAACTCTGCAATGGCAAAGGTTTTGCAGCAATGTAAATTGATTGTGTGGGATGAATGCACGATGGCACATAAAAAATCTTTGGAGGCTTTAGACAGAACCTTAAAAGATCTACGGAGCAATAATAACCGATTTGGTGGTGCAATGATTTTATTAGCAGGAGATTTTCGTCAAACATTGCCAGTGATTCCACGATCAACGCCAGCTGATGAACTCAATGCATGTCTAAAGTCCTCCAATTTGTGGAAACATGTCAAAGTACTTCATTTAAGCAAGAATATGCGTGTCGAGTTGCAAAATGACCAATCTGCAAACATATTCTCTAAACAACTCATTGACATTGGTAATGGCAAATTTCCTATAGACATGTTGACTGGCTGCATTAACTTTCCTCAAAGTTTTTGTCAGTTAACTCGATCAAAAGATGAACTTATTCAGAAGGTGTTTCCAGATGTTTCTCAAAATTACAGAAACCATGATTGGTTGAGCGAACGAGCTATACTGGCTGCAAAAAACATAGATGTAAATGAATTAAATTTCAAAATTCAAGAACAAATTACAGGCGAATTGAGGACATATAAATCAGTTGATTCGGCTACTAATCAAGATGATGTAGTCAACTATCCACCGGAATTTTTAAACTCGCTGGATTTGCCAGGATTGCCACCTCACAATCTTCAATTAAAGGTTGGATCGGTGGTTATAATGTTGCGAAATATCAACCAACCGCGTCTTTGCAACGGTACACGGTTAGCGATAAAAAAATTACTAAACAATGTGATAGAAGCAACTATACTCAAAGGAAAGTAGGGTCATTGCGCCGGTTTGCGGCCTTTTAGTCGCCTCCCCAACTTCGCTCCACGAAATCGGTCTGATAAGTCCATAATTCAACTTCCAATTGATTCTGTAGGCGTTGCAGATATAGTCAACTTTTTTGTTGACATGATCATTAAAGGGATGTTGTGCTAGTTTTTTTTTAAAGAAATAAATAACTAAAAGTTACCCAAAATGCCGGTTGGCGGCCATTTTTTTCAGTTGGCGGCCACGTTGAGATCAGTTCGCGGCCGTCTGTTTTACATACAATATTGACTTGCGACTGGTTCAGACTTTTATAATGTTTTCGTAGCCTCTTTACAGTATTTGGTCTAATCCTGAATTTCAACATCATTGGGTATTGGATCCCGAATATGACTAGATGCCTTAAATCCTAAAAATCATGTTTCCCCTCAATTTTCATCTCTTCTTTGTCATCTTAACCTTTGCAAGTGTGCACCTAGTGTAAAGTTTACATCTATTCCAACAATTCACGTTTTCACAGGTACGCTACTTTTAATATGTGGTCAAGCAATTCAACATCGTATCTCTAATCTCCACAGCACATTTGCCTTCCTAACACACCCTGTTCTTTAATTACTGCAGTAAATTTTCCCTTTGTTCTCTTAACTTCATGTCCTACCTGAAATCCTGAGGGAGATTGAGAGTTTCTATGGCAGCTGTCCATAGATTCTACGCAAACACCTGTTCAAAGCAGGGCTAAAGACCATAGAGCCAAGCTTACCCGACACTATAACGAAGATATCTCGGACGTCAGCCTGTACGAGATTGGGATGGCTCTCTAGCAGCATAAGAACAACAAGGCGGCGGGTGATGACGGACTAACAACTGAGCACCTGAGAGCGGGCGGTCGGCCGATACTCAAGGTCCTCAAGATGCTCTTCAGTTCTGTCATCCTCGTGGGCAAAACACCAAAGGCATGGGGCAGAAGCGATGTGATGCTGTTTTTCAAGAAGGGTGACAAAACTCTTTTGAAGAACTACAGACCCACCTCGCTTCTGAGCCATATCTATAAGTTGTTTTCGAGAGTCATTACGAATCGTCTCGCCCGCATTTGACGACTTTGAACCTTCCGAACGAATCCGAAAAGGCTATAGTACCATAGACCACATTTATACACTTCGGCAAGTTATACAGAAGACCGAAGAGTATAACTTGCCACTGTGCCTCGCGTTCGTGGACTATGTGAAAGCCTTTGATTCGATTGAGACCTGGGCAGTATTGCAGTCTCTCCAAAGGTGCCAAATGGACTACAGGTACATCGAGGTTCTTAGGTACCTATACCAAAACGCCACCATGTCGGTCCGATTATAGAACCAGAGCTCTAATCCGATCCAACTGCAACGGGGCGTGAGACAAGGAGACGTTATTTCCCCAGAATTGTTCACAGCTGCGTTGGATGATATTTTCAAGCTTCTGGACTGGAAAGGACGCGACATCAACATCAATGGCTAGTACCTAAAACACCCACGATTCGCCGATGATGTAGTTCTTATGGCTGAGACCTTGGGAGACCTGAACATAATGCTCGAAGATCTCGGTAATGCTTCAAAAAGAGTGAGTCTTAGGATGAACATGGACAAAAAATCATGTTCAATGCCCATGTTACACCCGCCTGGGACAAGCAGTCCAGTCCAGTTGGGGGTAAGTCCAACTTCGAGAAAGAGATCTCTCGTCGAATCTAGCTCGGATGGGCAGCGTTCGGGAAGCTCCGGCATATATTCGCGTCTGAAATACCTCAATGTCTCAGACGAAAGTCTTAGACCAGTGTGTGTTGCCAGTAATGACATATGGGAGTGAGACGTGGTCGTTCACTATGGTTCTCATAAGAAGGCTCAAGGTTACCCAGCGAGCAATGGAGAGAGCGATGCTTGGTATTTCCTTGCTTGATCGAATCAGAAATGATGGGATTCGCAAGAGAACTAAGGTAACCGACATCGCTCGTAAGATTGTATCGTTGAAGTGGCAGGGGGCGGGACACATAGCGCGGAGAACCGATGGCCGTTGGGTAAAGGTTCTGGAATGGCGACCGCATACCGGACGACGTTCCGTGGGCAGGCCCGCTACAAGGTGGACCGACGATCTTGTCAATGTCGTGGGAAGCCGCTGGATGCGGACAGCGCAGGACCGATCGTTGTGGAGATCCTTGGGGGAAGCCTATGCCCAGCAGTGGGCGTCGTTAGGCTGACATGATGATGATTTTTCTCCTTGAACCGGTTCTGGGCCTTGTTTTTTCAGTTCCTCAGCCCTTCTGCCACTTAATCGATCTTGAATTGTGCATCTCGAATCCCAAATTTACGAGATGCTTCTCTGATCGGAATTTGGTCTTCGCGGATTTCCTTTAGTGCTTGCTGTAGAGATTCAGGCGTATTAGTCAGTCTTTTGTTTCAGTTTTTTGGTAGACTTCTATAATCAAAAATTTTAGCTAAACACCAACCAAATACTGAGAGTGATAGAAGTGGCCGTAAACTGACCATACTGTCAGTTAACGGCCGTCTATTTTTCATATGAATTTAAGGACGGCCGCGAACCAGATTTGTATGTACCAGCTGTCTCAGTTGGCGGCCATATAATAGCTAAAGATACATTTAAAATTATATTTTGGCGGCCGTGAACTAACCATAGCATTAAAACCAATCCCAACAACGAAAAAACTGTTGCACAAAACGAGACTTTAAATACATTAATAATAGGAAAAAGGAAAATTTATTTCACTCAATGAGTTAGTGCCGCGGCCACCCGGCCGTAAACCAACTTTAGTAAAAAAATAAAGTGTTGGTTGGCGGCCATCAAATAAAACCGTTATTAAAGTAATTTACTTTCAAAATGAATGCAAAATGACGTAAATAAAACAACTATGATCACCCATAAACAAACAAATCAGTAATAAGTAATAGTAAATTTGAAATACTTACTTTCGAAGCGAGGCCTATTCACTATTTTTTGGGCAACTTTGCGTACGTGTATGCGCTGAGAGCGCGGCAGGCAAAATTGATGATTTATTTCCAGCACGTGGTTAAGGTTGACCGACCAATTTGAAGAGGCATTACGTTTCGCAACTATCCTACTTTTTAAAGTCCTACAACACGTTCGGAAGGGTGCGATAGAATTCTTGTTATTCTAATTTTTATGCGGTTGGTACTTAGAAAGGCCGCGAAACAACGCAGGGCCGCGAACCAGCGTAATGACCCTATAAAGGAGAAGATGTTCTCATACCGCGCATCCCAATGATTCCGACTGATGTGCCATTTGAGTTTAAACGACTACAGTTTCCAGTGCGGCTTGCTTTTGCTATGACTATAAACAAGTCCCAGGGGCAATCATTAAGTGTTTGTGGTATTAATCTAGAAAACCCATGTTTCTCACATGGTCAATTGTATGTTGCCTGTTCCCGTGTTGGAAAACCATCAGATTTGTTTATCTATGCGCCAGGTAATCAAACAAAAAACATCGTATACCACAAAGCACTACAATGATAATAATAATAATTATGATTCACATGATTAACAATCATTACAAAAACGTTCAAAACCAAAATATGCAACCATATCCTTTCAGACCATAGTTTACTACGGGGCTGAGAGTGCGGAGAGTTTCAGCGAATGCTGCTCTTGAAATTTGTATTGTACCTTTAACCTATTTATAGTTTCATTAATAGGTTATTTTGTTTTTAGCATTAGGGATAATGCATTATCATCTTACTAAAGATAGGAAAACCAGAAAAATGCATTCGGTCTTGGCATCAGGCGGGACTCGAACCCGCGCCTTTCGCAAGCCGGGCGACTGCACTACCAATTATGCTACCGAGACCATTAACAGACCGGACGAATTTCTCTGGTATATTATACCTGACAGCCAGGTTGGTTTCACCAATGTTTAGACATATACCTTAAACACTCGAAAGAAACATTATTGCAAATATTTGACTTACGATTAAGATGTAACTACGATTTTGATAGGTTATTTTGTTTTTAGCATTAGGGATAATACCAAGACCTGATGCCAAGACCGAATGCATTTTTCTGGTTTTCCTATCTTTAGTTTCATTAATGTTAACACACGATGTGTGACTGTACTATGTTTTGAATGTATTTCTTAAATAAGTGACATGCATGTCTTTTATGAGAATAAAGCTCTTTAAACTGAACAATAAAGCGATTACTTACTTTTAAATCCTTATAATATGATTTATTTAATTATTTTTTATTCACAACGCCCTATCATCAGGGTGACGGTTCTGTTCAGGAGATTTTTTTAAAATACGAAGGCACAAAAACTGCCACATTACAAATCTTTTTGACAGGACGAAGTCTGTCGGGTCAGCTAGTAACTTATTAATTTTGCAGTCAGATGATAATGATTACTGATAATAATAGTCGATATCTTGCGTGTCGAACATTCTAGCCCCCGAATTCACAAACGCAAATCAACGTTGAGCATCTCTCAGAAGTAAAGCTGTCCGTTTGAGTTTTATTGACATTTTACGGGACAGCATGAGCGTGAGCGCGTGCTTAGTGTTGATTGACGTTTGTAAATCTTGGGTAGGTTTGGAAATGCTGGTGTTTTCTATGCAGCTATAGGAGGCGACGCCGCGACGTTATAAACTGTAGAGTTATATGAGTATTGGGTTTAGGTTTGGTTATGACCACTCAGTAGGGCTGTTTCGAAAAATCAAAACTAGTTGTGTCTCGGATTTGAACCTTTGGATTTTGGAATAAACCTTTGGACTCAGCCAGCAAGCCAAAGAAATTGACAACATAAAGTTGTCAAGCGGTCTCGCGAGTGAAGTTGTCATTCTCAATGCACCCTTCACTTCACTTCTGTAAAACTCAATACTCAACTAGGCGACTGTGTGAAGCTTTTGAGTTAACCCTTAATTTGATTTTGTCCGGTGGGGCGGACACAAACTTCAAAAAAAAACTGTCGGTCCTGGAAGCGTTTTATTCCTACTATTCTTCAAAATTATTTTAAGACAACCACTCAGAAAGTTATTAAAAAGTTAAACTTCACGTTGGCTACACCTTATTTGTCAGTGGTGAACAAAATGTCAGCGAGAAGACGGTTATCTGTTTTCGATGAGGTATATAAATATTTTTTTCAATGTTTTTGCTACTAAATATTCTTAGTTTTTGCAATTTGTATTAGAATATACGTGTGTTATAATGTTTAGCGAAAATTCATAAGATTTTAAAAGTGTTTTGCTGTTATTTTACTTCATAAACCTCTTTGTCCGCCACAGCGGACAATGCCAATTACTCATAAATACACCTCAAAACCACTCTGTCCGCTGTAACGGACATCGTCAAATCAGGGATAAGATGAGTTAAAATAAAATATACTATCTTCTTTGACGAAAACAAAAGAGGAAAGTACGTTACGTTGACACTGACGAGTCGCTGTCATATTGGCTTGAACTCGGTCCATTGGACCTGCTTTTGTCGGGCGACTTTCTATACGAGGGTGCCGTATAATAGATGCGGCACCAATCTTTTGTGCTAATCAAAGACACGATTACACAACTGTGTCCGTTGCCTTATCGCTAAAAGTGATCTCTTCCAGACAACCTCATTTATGATGTAACCTTGTTTAGGTTGCAGTTATGGGTGTTCTCTCAGGTTTCCCGTTGGTATACAGCATACGCGAGCTAGGATAATATTGGCTTTAGTCCCGAAAGAAAACGCTCCTTCAGACGCAAGTGACATATCTGATCCAGAATCTGAAAAGCTTGATGAATGTGCTGTTACTAACTCTTAATTCTTCTTAATTTTGTACAATTCTCGAATATTTTTTTTACTTTAATGAATTTAAAATGAAACTTTCTTTTTATCCCTCATTTGGCAATGTCCGCTGTGACGGACACGTATTTTCCCAGCAGTGGGAAGCGCAAGTTTTTTTTTCATATTTTTTTTTTAGATTTTAGTGTGCCCTTGATAAGTTACATTCGTCAAACTTTTGTATTTCTAACTTTTTTGTCGTTGCCAAATTAAGGGTTAAGTAACTAAGCCGAATTATATTTCAAAATTTTTTTATACAAAATGAGGAAGAATATAATTAAAGGTGAAGCAAATAGACGATTGAAGTGAGCGTGCTGCTATGGTATTTCGGTTGGCTCTAAAACTCACTTTCCAGTGAGTTTTCTTCAACTTCAATTTATTTGCGACTGTGGTCGTTTGTGAGAAAAGAACTAAGCCAGATACCTTTTTTAAATAATTATTGACATACAAAATGAAAGAAAATACTCATTCAGAGAGATGCATATTGATGATTGAAGTAAGCGTGAAGCACTGAGATGTGAAATGATGTCAGCCGAAATGCTACCCCTGCATCGAGATGTGAAGTGATGTTAGTGAAAATCGCAAGGCAGAAAGATCATAATGAAATACGGCCGATTGTGTCTCCAACTACCTACGTCGATTTTCCATGTCTTTACGCGCGTATTTATCCACTTTTGGGTAGATACCTATATTATTCACGTATCTACGCTACGTGACCTGCCCATTATGTGATTGTTCGGCTAAAAATAACACCGGGTGTGGTTCGTACACCTGTCTAATTAATAAGGTACTTTGGCAAAGTGTTTCAGTCTACACTAAAGGTACCTACTTAGGTAAGCGTAGGTATCTATACTTATTTAGAAAGTACTTCTAACGGGTCTATTTCAATAAAAACATTTTTTGTTTTCATTTTGATCTATTGACCAATGATAATCTTCACAACGCAAGTAGGATGTAATTGTTTATTACTAGAAAAATAGTAGGTACCAAACTCTTTTTCGAAATTGATTTATTCGGTGCGAATTGAAATGTTAAGAGTTCTTGGCAATAGCATCGAAGGTCACAGGTTCAATTCCAGTCCAGTGCATTGTAGCTAACATTTTGTGTTTATTATGTGTCAGTGTGTCATGTGACCACATTAAATAATTTGAAATACATACCCCCGAATTCACAAACGAAAATCAACGCTAAGCACGCGTTCACGCTCATGCTGTACCTTTCAGTTATATTGACATTTTGTTTTTATGGATACCGATTAATCGCGCGACCCAACAAATAATCAATAGCCAGTCAAGAAAAACCTACCTTGGTTGCAGTCTGAGTGACATAGGTATTAACGAAACATACATAGGCAAATTTTGTAACGAAAAACTTGTGGATGTGTAACCCAAACCAAATTCAAAAAATTGTGGATGCAGTACCATCTAGGGTGAGAGATTTGAATTATATCCTTAGGTCGTAGGTATCTGCTGAACCCTAAAAGGACAACGTAATGTTACACGTTAAGGACGAGAGATGACGCTGACTCTATTTTATTTAAATTGAAAATCACGCAACAGTAGATCAACCTTTTGTATTTTACCGTTACTAATTCCTTTTATATACAATTTTAGAACCACTTAACGAACTCTTAAATAAGTAAGTCAACTTTTTTGAACTAAAATGGCGGCATCGTCTTCACCACCGTAATCTATTTCATTGTGAATTTTATCACTACCCGTTTGAATTCAATTTACAATGAATGTGTTGACGACCTGTACCGCCCTCTATCATTTATCTTTTGAACTGAAATTCCAGCGACAGTCAAAGTTGGGCCACAAAGTACGAGGAAGTTTAAAAAAAATATTTTGTAAATTGATGTTTCGTTATCAATTTAGGCCAAACTTAATGCCATTTAACATTTGACCATACCAGCTGTGTTAGAGTCTACCTTCTTACCAGATATGCAATGCCAGTGCGTCTACATTCTGTGCAGACCTACAAAAGCTGTTGTTTTGAAGTTTGTATTTTACTGTGCCCCATTTTCTGATGTGCCCCATTCGCGATAAACCTGATTTAGAACCTCAGTTGCAATGGCTACAAATAACTCATTTATTAGTAATTCGGCGATTCCGAATTTCGAAAATAGATAGAAACGAAACAAAGAATTACGTTTTCCGAATCTTAATCGTATGACAGTGATCAGACCATGATGATTGTGTATGTTTTTTCATCATGTAAAATTTTTGTTTTCTCCAGAACTCCCTTTTCGTAGCCCTACAATTACGCCGGGACGCGCACACAGCCTTGCTGGACATTATGTAACGCTCATCGTTACACAAACAAGCCCTTGGGTTACATAATATCATTGATTTTATTGCATAATGCACCACTGCAGCCGTTCACATAACCGGGATGTTACATAAATGATAAAATAAATCAAACTATTCTTATCACATCAATGTATATTTAAGTGTATTGAAAATGCTTAGAAAGTAGACAAATTTTGGTGAGAATTGGTTTTGGGGCCCTAAGTTACTTAGTAACTAGAAGTATGGCTACATAGTAAAGTAGAGAGATATAAAAAAGTTCTTTACTGAGCAACACTTTGTTCTTCTGGTTGCGTATTACTTTTAAACTTCTTTGCTTGCGATTCTTCATTGTCGTTTGGTGAATCCTCTTTCGCCAACTCATTTAGATTATATTTTTTGTAAGTGAAATAATTATCCACAATGCTTAGCAAGCAAATGCCTTTGATAACTTCAACTATAATGCAAAGAGTTGGATTTCTCAAGTCAGCTTTATTGCCAGCGTTCTTCATAACAACCATTTCTGCTAGCTCTTTGATAATCAGCTCTCGTGAAACACTGCTGTTGAAGCGTTTGTTGAACATCACAGCAAATGTTGACGACTCCTTAAGGAAATATTTGTCAAAGAGCTTTCCTGCACACTCCATGATGTCTGGCAGGTTGGCTTTGCAAGTCGCCATGATCGGCAGAAGGCGCATTACATGCCGCGTCTTTTGCACGTGTGTCGTGTGCAAGTCCTTAACAATAGCTGCAGCCATCTCCTCTGGACTAGGTAGATTAGTCTTAATAAAAATACAGTTTGAGACTCCAGTCTCAACCACTTGGAACCGCTTGTGCCTGAGAGATTTCTGAGAGTCTCTCTTCATGGAATCCACTTCACGTTTTAGCAAGTCCCCGATGTCTGGCTCATCTTCCGACTCGCTATCTGACCGGTCGTCGGGCGTGGCGGACGACACCGCAGGCACCTGCTCCGCTCCCAGGTCTGGGTACAGTTTCCCGGCGTACTCATTCAGCAAGTTGTACACTTCTCTCACACACTCTTTCTCTCTAAAGTTACACGTGCAAAAGAACCCTTTGAAGCCGGGTTCTAAAAAGAATTTGTTTCGAAGTTTTCTGAAGTAAAACTTCTTTTTCTTTCTTGGGTCAGACATTTTTACTGTGTGATGTATCAAATATGCTTTTGATAACTGGGTGTGATATAACAGATATTATGTATTACGTCTCGAATTGAATTAGAATTCATATAACAACATGCAACAACACCCGCAACAAATGTCACCAACTGTCAAGTGTCATCGAGACGAGAGAGCGGAGCGAAACGTCAAAGCACGTCACCCATAGTGCTGGGTAGTGATGGAAATTACTGCTATTTATCATAATTTTCAAAAGCATGCTAATTTACCTCTGATAGCACGCTATGTGCTCTTGCTCTGTTAATGAGTGTCGTATTTTGTGCTCAAGATGAATGGATAGGATCAGAGGCGGCTCGTCCTAAAGAGCGCCGGTGCAGTGCACTCCCAAAAAAATAACTCATTTTCGTAAATTTATATTAGTATTTCTAATACATTTATCTTTAAGTAACAATATTTATAAGCCACTGTGCCTATTTAAGTACCCATATTAAATCATTACCAATACGCCAATACCAAGTTGTAACGAGTGCCGAGCGGTGCGCCAGCGATTGCGCTCCTATGAAACAAAGTTCAGTACGATTCCTAATACTGTTTTCAATGAGTGTGAGAGGGACCCCACGGAAGTGCCTGACACGTGAAACAGAAGATTTTGTATGGGAAATTAGCTTAATCTGGAGCGCCGCTCCTGGTTGCTTATACGACACCTAAGCGCGACCTACAAGAAGTTGCACACTAGTTGTCACTAGATGGCGTTTGATGACAATTAAATCGCGCAAGCATTACGATGTGCATTTTATTTAATACAAGATTTATGTAGCTAAGTAAATATTCTGTTCATTTATTTATTCAATAAAATTAGCTGTGTAACAAACATAAATCCTACATCGGCGCCTGCCGCGCCGCCTCGAATACTTTCCCTCTCGCACAGCAGTCCCTCTCACTCATCAAGCCTGTGTACGTCACGCGAGCCCCCACCATCGAGTCCCCACGCACGGCACGCCTCGCCGAATTCCTATTTAAGCGGCCGCGCGCCATACAAATTTGTCATTACCTTCCCAGCTAGCGACCGTGCTGGAGCGATAGCCCCGCAGTCCTCCAGTACAGTCAGTAAGGCAAGAGAATGCGATAGCCCCGCAGTCCATTCTCAAGCCCTGATTAGGTTAGATCATCTATGGGATAAGAGTGCGATAGCCCCGCAGTCCGCTCTGATTCCTTGTTAGGCTAAGTATAAGTAGTTGAATGTACCATGTATGAAGAAGCTTAAATAAATAGCAACCGAAGACATTGGCGTTTCACTTGCTCCCTTATAGTGGCGCCCAACGTAATTAAATTGTTACAACGAATATACATCATTCGAAGAAATAACAACCCGGAAATAAAGGAAATTAAACATTTTCAAACGATTTGAGGGTAGCTGATGAAAAACGAACAATGTCTCAACCGTCTATGCAGCTATCAGATTCACAATTCAATCAACTACTAAGCAGACGCAAGTAATTACGCTATTGGAGCAGCTTTGATGCAGGGGGAGGGTGCCGAAGAACACCCAACTGAATAGACCAGCACACTTCTGGCAACTGCAGATCCTCAAAAACCAATGGGCAGATATCATACATCCGCAATAATGAAGTTCGAGAAACGAAGCAACGAGACACCAGCTCCAATAATACCTATTCGGAGACGAGGAAGGCCAAGCGAGACAACCAAGAACTAGTCCACTACGTGATTACTGGTACTCTTACGGGACGTTAGCGAGTACCAGAGGGGGAGATTGTAACAAACATAAATCCTACATCGGCGCCTGCCGCGCCGCCTTGAATACTTTCCCTCTCGCACAGCAGTCCCTCTCACTCATCAAGCCTGTGTACGTCACGCGAGCCCCCACCATCGAGTCCCCACGCACGGCACGCCTCGCCGAACTCCTATTTAAGCGCCCGCGCGCCATACAAATTTGTCATTACCTTCCCAGCTAGCGACCGTGCTGGAGCGATAGCCCCGCAGTCCTCCAGTACAGTCAGTAAGGCAAGAGAATGCGATAGCCCCGCAGTCCATTCTCAAGCCCTGATTAGGTTAGATCATCTATGGGATAAGAGTGCGATAGCCCCGCAGTCCGCTCTGATTCCTTGTTAGGCTAAGTATAAGTAGTTGAATGTACCATGTATGAAGAAGCTTAAATAAATAGCAACCGAAGACATTGGCGTTTCACTTGCTCCCTTATAGCTGTTAATTTACATAATTAAAGGAACGTAACCTGAATTATAACATGTTTTTGATATCTTGCTAAATATTTTCATTTAAGTACCTAAGTACTCAGCACCAAGACTTTTTGGGATACCTGTTTGCGGTGTTTCCGTTTTTATGTGGTGAACACCCATCAAAAAATGTCACGAGCCGCCTCTGGATAGGATGATGAGTACGTTCTGTCAAACCTTGTTGTTTCATAACAGCTGGCGTCAAAACATAGTTGGCAATAATTACTAATTAATTATAGGAGCATTCCGAGCATGCCGAAGTTAGATCTGTCATAGTACATAGCATTAGTCCAGGGGAGAGGTATAACTTTTGAACATGAAAAATAGTTTGCTCGTTGTAACAGCGAGTAATAACGAAAATCAGGGATTGCCTAGTTAAAAAAGTTTTAAACAATATACCAACCTTGTATTATTATATGCAAAAATATTTATTCGTGGATCAAGTGTTACAATGATGAGCTTTCAGTTTTGTTAATATTATTTTAACAAGTAGTTTGTTGCAGTGCTCGAAAAGAAAAGTACGTTCTATTTAGTTACCTTCTATCACAAAATCAGCCGGCCTTCTAGGTCTAATTGTCTTGTGCTTATGTGCAGACGACGATGTTTAATAATGATTAATTTCATGTGATATTATTGCAACACATGATTTTCAAACTGCTATTTTACTGCTACTATTTTTTCTTTTTAAATGTTGTTCCAGCTAACTTGAAGTTATCATGTTACATCACTAAAAGTTGTAGCTCTGAATGGCTGCGTTCATAAATCCACGTCAGAAAACTTAAAAAGGTGCGTTCAAGATCTTATAACTTCTTCTTCGATTTTTAGAATTCGATGTTAGAATTGTACGGCTGTCGATCTGGAACTTTGCGGGCAGTAGGTAGGTCCAAACCCACTATTCGCACTGCATTGATGTTGTTGGGAAAATTGTGCTGCTGTAGTGCCGCGCGATCTACCTACTGGTTTCGAGAACGGATCTGCCGTTGCCCTACCCGCATTACCGCGGCACCGCCCGCA
Source organism: Udea ferrugalis (assembly GCA_950022985.1). Lineage (NCBI taxonomy): Eukaryota > Metazoa > Arthropoda > Insecta > Lepidoptera > Crambidae > Udea > Udea ferrugalis. Next base: position 7,960,368 of record OX465521.1, read on the forward strand.
GAATTCGAGAGAGAGACCTAAAGACTCTCAATAATCACAATTGCAGAAGTGCACCATTATTACAAATCGTTACTTCTTGCATTTTGCCATGAAAGCAAAAAGTAACAATTACACATTGCTGTTTTTAGCAGCATACAAACGCGATACAGTCGTGAGACAATAGAGGTGTCCTAGCGGCAGTAACCCCCGAATCCACAAACAGAAATCAACGTTGAGCATCCCACAGAAGTATAGCTGTCCCTTTCAGTTCTATTGACAGTTTACGGGATAGCATGAGCGTGAGCACGTGCTTAGCGTTGATCGACGTTTGTGAATTCGCGGGTAAGACATAACACAAGCTATATGTAGCTCACTTTGGGGCTAGATTTCGCTTTAAGCGAAGGCATCCTGAACCTTATCGCTTCTTCAGCTCATAGATGAATGCAACTAAGAGTGACATCGCGTGAGATCGCGTGCCGACACGGCGCGTGACGCGCACGCACACATTCAAACCGAGAGCGGCACGTTTGTATGTAGATATTTTACTGTTCTCTGTTTATTATGGTGTGGTGGACTAAACGCCAACCCCGCACGTGGGGTTGAGTGCCCAGTGGGGCCTGCGAGCGCCCAGAGGCGCGTGGTGGGGGCCAGTGATCCGTGGCTGATCCCCTCTGTGCGTCGGGTGGGGGAGTGGGAGCCGCGGGCCGGAGTATGGGGCTGCTCTTTCTCTTGGCCTCTCCCTCCTTTGTTGAGGGGTCGGTTGGAGTGGGGATCCTGCTATGACACCAAAGTGCCACGGCTGAGTTCCATGGGGTTTTAGTCGGTAGGGGTCCGACATAACCTCGTCTTACCCCCTGGCGGCGAGGTATGGATGAGAATTTCCCCACGAAAAAAAAAAAAAGGTGGGTGTAATAAGATATTTCTGATTAAAATAAACCATTACTTTTAAATTAATCTAATGGTAATTAATATAATTTTACATTCTTAAATTAACAATATTTTACAAGTTGAACCTTGCTTACTTCTAATCTATTTATTTATAAACAAATTAAACTTATCTAATTTAAACTTGTCATGATAATAACAATAACCTAAACATATAAATACTAGTAGAATACTTTTTGTAATTTACATTTTGCATTGATTAAGTGCTTTGTCCGATTTGAGTAAATTTTAATAATCTATTTTCTTAATTTACAATATTTTGTCTTCATTATAGTCGGCAGATTCGCTACGACGGGTTTGTTCATCTTTGGGCACACGGTGATGCTGTGGACAATGGAATGAATTATTAATAATTACTTCATAGCATTCTTTTAATTACGAAAATGTAAAATATAATCATTGTCTTGTGTTGGATGTACCTTTGATCAAGGCAGCATAATATTGTGGTCGAATAAACTTAGAGGATATTATTGGTATAAATCATCTAAATTACCATTGGAACAGTTGACTACTACTAAACACTCTGGCTCGGAACCCGATGGTCCCGAGATCGAATCTGGTCGGACGGAAATTGTACAATTTGCGGCTAACTCTTCAGTGATGGAAAAACACCGATGTAAAACCCAAGCAACCCGGATAACGGTTGTGCGCTCGCCCCTTCCCACGTTGGGTTCCAAAATGTGGGCTTCCGAATGTTCCATTCACCATAACGGGAACAATCAGTGTGCCTCTGACTAACCCATTAGGGATATGGTCGTGAGCGTATGTATGATTAACTTACTCAGTGTTGTACTCAATCGATGACAGCTTCATATACTCGACGTATATGCTGGGCGACTTGAGCAGCCGCCAGGTCATCGGGTTGAACAGATTCGTCTCGTACTTCCACTCCACCACCACGTACAAGGGGGGATAACCCTTGTCTTTTACTGCGATCATTTTTGTCTCCACGCCACCGGGTTTGTAGTACTTACTGAATAGAAAGTGTATTCATTATGATTGCGGACTGTTATGTTAGTACCTACTACTAGATTATTAGAACAGCTTGAGCATGGAATTGAGCATGACAGCAGCTGCGCATAGCAATAAATGAAACTATGAGCGCAGTTATGACAGTGATCGGCGACGATCGCTGTTGTAAAGCAACGCCGGGTCGGAAATGGGATGAGTGACCACGCCGACTGAAATTTAGTTATGTGTATTTCGGACGTCTCCGTGCTTAGGAAGGCACGTTGAGCAGTTGATCCCGGTTGACGTCACTAGATGTCAGTCGTTAAGCCTTGTCAGAGGCCTTAAAGCGGCTTGATAACATCTGACATTAAGATTGCTCACTAACCGTACACCCCTCCAACAATCCGCACTGAGCCCGCGTGTTGGAGTATGGCTTGTTCCACCTCATAGTTGAGGCGAGGCCTGTGTCCAGCAGTTGGACGTATATAGGCGGTTTCACATATTATTTATATGTATATGAGCGTTGTGCGTACGGGAATCAGCTACGGTATTCGAAGATTTAAATACTTCAGCGAAGTTCTGACTTCTGAGGCATTACTATTATATTATCAACTATTGCAGCAGACCTATAGGATCGGTTTTTTGAGTTAGGTGATATGATCACTCTTCACAATACTACCAAACGATAAATAATCACTTTAAGTAACATGACATTTCGTTTTGAAAATGTTTTTGTTTAAACTAGATTTATTGTTACCATTTGACCCATATGAGCACTAAGACGTCAAATATGTGTAATAATGATAGGAGTGTGATGATAAAAATCTAAAATATTAATAACTAAGCTTATCATTATTACAAAACATTGCTTATTTAATAATTACGTCAATTTTAATAGCCACGTGCGGCTTTATTACGCAGTTTGTGGTTCACACAGGTTAACTCTTTGGGTTTACATACACAAATTTGAATAAACAGTGTAACAGGGTAATTTTTTCATGTGAACGTGGTAGGCCAGACCTTGAATTATGAGGAATTTCGGATAATGCTCAAGGGAGGAATCAATTTTGTCAAAAACTGAAAGTGCGTACTCAAATTCTAAACTTTTGTACTTGACTCGAATAGAATGTTGACATAAAAAACATAACCGTAAGTATTAGACCTAAGACTAAGAAAATACTTACGGTTCGTCTTCCAAAAACTTGTGTTCGCTCTTGTTGTTATTCCTGTCGACAAGCATGAGGGAGACCTTGCCCGACTCCGGGCCGTGGGTTCTGCTCCCAGTCGTGTTAGACACCTTGAGGGTTACTTCGTAATGTACTCCTGAAAGTAAAAACAAGTGTGCTGTAGCCTTTTTAAATTTATTCTTCTTGTCTGGGCACTACCTGTGGAGACACCAATTCTGGCAGTCAGAGATGTCAAACTGCTCAGAATCGTTGCTGATCTATTAGTTATCCTAGATCGTGTGTGCTTGGACTGTGAATTGTGAACCCGGTTGAACTTGATCCTAATCTGCATAACCTGTATAACTGACGTGTACAGAATATATTCGGCGGCGGCGGCGGACGAAATGTGAGTGTCTCCCTTATTTTGTTCAGACATCCGTTGGGGAAATAAGACAGACCAACCAGCCCTATACATAAATCCAGAGCTATCGTAGAACCTAACACTTTTAATTCACTCTCTTGTTTTGCATGTGGTGTTTTCCTTAAAGGGATTAATACACTTAGTTAGTTTTACAAACACTGGAAGACTAAATCCTACTAATATTATAAAGCCGAAAGTTTGTATGTGTGGATGTGCCGCGTTGCTCTTTCACGTAAAAACTACTGAATGGATTTTAATGAAACTTTACAATACGTAGCTTATACATCTGAATCGAACATAGGCTACAATTTATAAGGAAATATTACTTTTTGCTTTTCAACTTAAGTCCACACGGACGAAGTCGCGGTCGGCCGCTAGTTGTTCATATATTTATCGCAAGATATAGTGTATACAAACGCTGAAAAACCTTATAAATAAATAACGCTGAAAGAACCCAAACTTACTGCAAAAAGGCTTGTTACTCCCAGTCATAGAGTAGAGCGTAATATGCGAATTAGTATTGAGGAGTCCCTCGTTGCGCAGTCGCTTGTACATCCCGTGGGAGTAGTAGCCCAGCGGCAGGCAGGCGTGCTTGGCGTCGCAGGTCGTGCAGTTGCCGGCTAGGAACGCCTGGGACAATGTATTATGTCATTAATCACTATTAGTTCAATTCAATTTAATTATTTTTTATTTCATTTCATTTTAATAGATATCATTTATTCATTTCTAATACCTAATAATTACGTTCTGACATGGCTAATTTTATTTTGATTTATTTATTTATGTTGACATCTATTATTAAATATTTTCATTTCTTTTGTTTTCTTTTCATTAATGAATACCTAATGGATGTAATTTATCTGAATAAATAAATAAATTATTATTATTAGTCATTATCAGAAAAACTGGAGCAGATGTTGAAGGTTTGTACGGAAGAATTCAAGTTTTCTGCCTCGCCCAATGGTTGACTGGTAAAGAATGGCTTTATGCAATAAGTGCGCCAATTGTACTTTTCTTCCTCGTGCAATAAAGGCTAAATAAATTAATGAATATCTTTTTTGTTTAATTGTCGGAAATTCAAGGGACTTTCCCATGGGTTCGACCGTTTTGTCTACATTTGACATGATATGAACAAATAAATACATTGCTCTGGTTCCAAGATAAGGTTTTAACTTGTCTTACGAAAACCAGAAATGATGATGGTACGAACACCGAGACCTAGCTCAAATATCTGTTTGTTCAACAAATATTTGTGCTTGTGCGGGAATCAAACCCGCGATCCTCTTTACTAATTTCGATATTCTAGCATTGGATCTTTTCTTTTCGGTTCTTGTTTCTATCATTTCGACCAGTCTTTAATTCAGTGGTCTTTGAGTCAGTTTGACTCTGACAATAAAACAGTCTGATATCAAATCTATCCAAATGTAGACTTAGGGCGCTTTCAATTTGTGGGTGGCTTCGGTCCTGCGACCGTTGGACAGCAGGACTGTTGCCGCACCATGCTCTTTGTACGAAAACGAACGACCGTCCGTGCGCCATATGACAAACGCACCGCTTCGGCACTGCAGCGGTCCGACACGAAACGCATAAATTGAGAGCGCCCTTTGCGCCTGTGCTGTGACGACTTCCAGTTCGTTAAATTATGACCAATGATATTATAAAAAACACGTAGATTATGGTAAAAAAGTGGTACCCGGAATCTTCGACCACCTGAGCAAAGCACTGACAGTTTGAGACGACACTGCGCAACATGTATCTGTCTCGTTTACGCTCTAGTTAATAATCATACTATCTTGTACACATGGTCAAATTATAGGTACGCGCGCCAGGGGACAATTTTTGACTTCGCGTTAGTACTGACATAGCCTATCTACGTCTTTTTTATTGTAATATCATTGATTATGACAGTCTTCGACTACCGGATCAGCTAACTATCAAAAAGGCACTTACATTATAAGACTCGCACTGCACAGCAATGAACGGACACGTCGGCGCGATCGACTCCGTGAAGTATTCATGGCTTCGCACGTGATGGCATCCCAGCATGCGCGACACCGTGGGCGAGAAGTCCACCGTTGGGCCGCCCGTGCCCGAGCCGCAGCCCGGCTGCACCGACCCACCGTTGGGGTAGAAGTCCACGTGGCCGATGGATTCCGATATGCCGAGACCTGGGGTAGAAATTGTTCAACTTAGTTTTTGGTGCACAAGTAATCCTACTAATATTATAAAGGCGAAAGTTTAAAGTAAAATAAAAAAAACATTCATTCATGTAAGCTTATAACAAGCATTTAAGACACGTCAAGACAGAAAAAGCATTTAAGACACGTCAAGACAGAAAAAGCATTTAAGACACGTCAAGACAGAAAATCTAAATGAACCAAGTGACTCTACCACCGGTTCGGAAGTTGCTTCTATGTATGGATGTGCTGTGTTGCTCTTTCACATAAAAACGACTGAATGGATTTTATGAAATACTTCACAAATATAAATATTATACATCCGAATCGCACATGGGCTACAATCTTTAAAGAAATATTACTTTTTGTTTTCCGACTTAAGTCCATGCGGACGAAGTCGCGGGCGGCTTTACAAAATACAAAAAGATTAATAAATATGTGGATTTTATTTCATGAATTTTATAACACACTGGATGAATTCTTCAAGTGCAGGTGTGCAGTGAAGTGTTTATGAATCAAACGCCCAAATAACCAAGTAAATGAGCAATTCAAATATTTTCAGTTCAAATATTCATTAGAAGTTTTAGAGTAATTTAACTACGAAAACATGGACCAAACGGTAATTACCTGACATGTAAAGCGGTAGAGCATTCGTGTGTATGATGTCGACGTATTTGGCGTCGGATCGGTCGATGCGCACGATGGTCACAGTTTTGCTGAAGTAGGGCGCGGCGGGGTCCAAGCCTGTTATTCTGCCCAGCTTCAAGTTGAATTTCTGTAACATAATATTGTTTCATAGTTGTAAAGACATGTTTGAAAGATCCATTAATGAAGCTTACTTCATTATTTTTTAACAGAGACTATGCACAAGCAAAACCACTGCTGAGTTAAACTGGTTGAAAAAAACCCATGTTTGGAAAATAATTATCTACTTCAACTATTGATGATGATATCCTACGATGACTGTTATAAATAAATAAATTAATGACCCGAGTATGTTCGCATCACTACTCGACTTGGCATTTGAATCCAGATTAGGCTCACTAGACTTTAGGCTGAAGGCTTTTTCTGTTCGTATATTTCAGGCTAGTCGTTTAGTCCAGTCAAAGGCCTTAGGGTGGCTTGATAACATCTGACATTAGGGTAGCTCACTAACCTTACACCCCTTCAAAAATCCGCACTGAGCCCGCGTGTTGGAGTATAGCTTGTTCCATCTCATAGTTTGGGATGAGGCCTGTGCCCAGCAGTGGGACGTATATAGGCTGTTTATGTTTTAAATCGTGAGACTAGCGAGTCAGTAGTTAATAATTACGAACGAACAAACTCAAGAGCCTCAGGATCTTTACCTACATCTAAGCTAAAAAGGTCTACTGACGAAGAAATAAACAACTTGAATGAATTACCTTTTGCAAAGCATGTCCGCAGTATCCAGCAAGATGCGCGCCCAAGGAATGTCCAATAAAATGGAAGTTATCTAAATCTGACAATCCCAATACATCCTGAAAAAAAGAAAAACGTTGCTTGAAGTAATCACAAGATAGGCAAATAATTAAGATCTTTGTATTTATTCATGTATGTATATATAAATTCGAGATAACAAAAGTTTGAATGCCAAATCTAAAATCGAATCCAAGGTTCCTAAGAACAGACTTCTCAGCTCAATCAGATCTCTAATAGTTTCTGTCTTCCCCCCCACCTGACCCATTTACACACATCAAAAGTGTCTAGGGATATCTCAAGCATTTTCATACAAAGTATAGCTATTGGGGAGGCTGTAAAAATTAAAATATTGATACCAACGTAGAAATTTTTAGGACACAGAAACTGCTATATCTGCCCTTTCAGATTGTATAAAGAAATTCATTGTGGTAGCATTATTGTATAATCGTAAGGACGTTAAAAAAAAGACAGATTTTTCTTTTAAAAGGTTTCAAAATTTTAGCAAAATCAAACGTTTTTTTGTAATATTCTTAACCTTTATCTTATGCCTGTTTCCTCGAGTTATTCTAAGATAATGCTGAGCATTATCTAATATCTTTGATTTTGCTAAAATTTTGAAACCTTTTAAAAGAAAAATCTGTCTTTTCTTTAACGTCCTTACGATTGTACAATAATGCTACCACAATGAATTTCTTTATACAATCTGAAAGGGCAGATATAGCAGTTTCTGTGTCCTAAAAATTTCTACGTTGGTATCAATATTTTAATTTTTACAGCCTCCCCAATAGCTATACTTTGTATGAAAATGCTTGAGATATCCCTAGACACTTTTGATGTGTGTAGATTGATTATCTTGTATACAGAGTGCTATGCAAAACATACAAGCCATCTCACTGTTTCATGAGATAAGTTTGTCCAACTTTAAATTCTTTGCAAAATTGTGGCCGTGGCTCTAGATCTAGAGGGTCATTTAATCACCACCAGGGCCAGCCAAAACTTCTTTACTGAGCACAGAATTATAGAAATAGCAAAAAAAACAACCTTCCAATTTATATTCTAATTACAGTATGTTCGCGTTAAGATTGCATTTATTTCATAATTGAATTCTGTTACACACAGAAAAACGCAGGTACAAACAACGACTGCTGCGTTTGAAAGAATGTGGGCACTGTGAACGTGACTTTATAATTAGGAACGATTTGATTGGTTAGGGAGTATGCTAGGTCGAAGGACAATATTGAAATCACTGCATTCTTAACGCGAACGGACTATGGTTAGATTTTTTATAAACTTACATAAACATTGTGAACTAGATGCGCCGTCATGACGCCCACAAGGCGTATGTTAGCCACGGCCTGTCCGTACGGGGGCTGCGACCCGCCCAGCCAGTCCACCACCATCACAGTGGCTGCGTCGTTGCCTTCCACGTTTAGCAAGGCATTTGCCATCTCTTGGATCTGCATGGACCAAAAAGTGGTAACATAAGACTACAGTAACGACAAGGTAATTTATTTAAATAAAAAAAAAAATATAGTCGCTAGTACAGCTATTGGGGTGGTAATATGGGCCCATTTATCTGGATGCATCCTACATACATGGCCTGCCCAGTTCCACTTACCACCCAAATGGCGCCCTACAGATGGACATCGCCGTAGAGGAAGGCCCCGTAAACGATGGTGTGGGATGGGGGAATGGGAAATATTGGCCCATTGTATTTTATATAAGTGGAAACTTTATTGGTTTTAGTGAAATTTATAAGTGATAGCTGTAGATAATTTAAATACTGTATGTTTCCTGAAGAATAAATAAACAGGCATAGTTGGAGAGCTTTGGGGAAGACCCAGGCCAGCAGTGGGACACATCAAGTTAAATTAAAAAAAAGTACACCTAACCACATAAAATGTTAATTTTAAATATCGTCAAACGCCCTTTATAAGAATTTATTTATAATTCAGGCAAATGAAACGAGCTAGCAAAATTATGTATCAACAGAGTGGTCAGAAGTTCAGTTTAACAAAAGCGATTGTAATATTATGATGACAAATTAATGCTCTAGTGTTATGGTTACTTTTCATAAACTCTTCAGAGAGACATGTTCGACAACTCTGTATGCACACCATACAAGATTTTAATGCCTGCACCTAGGTCGGCAATATACATAGAGCAGAACTTCTCATCTTTGTTTATAAGTTTCTGTTTGTTGAAAGAAGAAAGAAATTTGATGAAAAAACATTTGAATATTTACTATACAGATTTTTTAATTTAGCTGCAGCACTAGGTGTTGGGGTTTCATAATATTGTATGTTATTAAGTTGTGAGATAGAGGACACAGTCGTTAAAGCTAATTAAGGAAAACACATCTCCGATAAAGTTCCGTGCAATTATTAATCGAATGTAAACAAAAGCAGCAACTTACCCAGGGCTTATGACCGCCTTCCAAGAACCCGTGCGAGATGAGATAAAAGGGGCCCGCGGGGTCGATGTTAGCGTTCCGGATCCCCTCGATGTCGTCCGCCTTTAGGAACACCGGCGTCTTTCTATTTCGTCTCGTAAATGTTGGATATCTGAAACAAATAAGGTATAAATTGAATTTAAATAGAGATTCGAAACAATCTTTTATTTTCTTTCATTTTCTAACCCGACTTGGCGACTGCTGATCACGGCTGCAATAAAGTAGTTGAGACGTCGGGTTAGAAAATGAAAGAAAACATAAGACCGCGAGTAGAATTCGTAAAGTTTTTTTTTATTTCGATGTAGGTAGGTATAGTGTTCGCGTAAATACTAGAAAAAAAAATACGTTTATGGTCTTTAATTCATAGCCACATTCATAGCTGTTTTTGCTCACGTACTGTGTGTGTGTGTGTGTGTGGTTTACATGTCAACTTTGCCCGTCACTCGCTTGAGACAGTGAATCGGCAACGATCGCCGTTGTAAAGCAACACACACCATGTCGGTAAAAGCATGGGTGACCGACCCGACCCGACCGAAATTCAGTGATGTATTTTCGAGCTTCGGAAGGTACGTAAAGCAGTGGTCCCGGCTGAAGTGGTCAGTCGTTAAGACAAGTCGGAGGTCTTAAGACAGCTTGATGTCAATCTAACATTAACCTTCATCAGGTATGGCTTGCAACCTCATAGTTGCGGTGAGGCGTGTGTCCAGCATTGGGACTTATAAGGCGACAGGTATTACAAGAATAGGCCAAGATCTACTTCCGAGTCGCTGAGCCAGGGATAAAAGTACACACACACACACACACACACGTAAATAAGTATTTAAGTTTCCATGATTAAGGGTTCAGTGTTCATTGAAGTTTTTCCTAATTAGTAACTAGTATAGTTAAACCAGATAAAATTGACATTAAATTTTAGTCATAACAAGCGTTTCGGAATAATCAAAACATTGATAACATTTTGCTGAGTTTAAAACACTGATGCTTAGGCATTAATTGGGCAATAGGATAATAATTTATCTCACTAGACTTTGAACCTTAACAGGGTCTTACAGAGGTTCAGACTGGCGTTTAAAAAACATGAAAAGACACATAATTCCTGGAGTATTTGGCTATGACCTTAAGCCAAATAGGTGCTCTAGGAAACGTATTAATTTATGACTAAGCAACACCTAACATTCCCGAACATTCAAAGTTCAACGGACCCAAATAACTTTTGCCCGGCCGATAATGCATACTGCAACGAAAAATAAACGTTTTATTTATCATAGCAGATACAGAACGTCACTGCAATTGTCCTACGTAAACAGTTGTTTTGTCTCTCGTGTGAGCGATTCGTGTCACGGCCAAGCCCCCGCTGTTATCTTGTCGTTAAGATGTTTGTTGGACCCGAAGCGGATCTTGGGAGTATGCATTAATTCTACCCCAGATAACAATTTATCGGGTTATATGCTATAATGAGATGATGATAACAGCTTTATCTAATTACATAAATTACGCCACGCCCATCACGAAACTTTAAATACAAATGCACATACGCTACTGCCTGTGTTATTAGGAGAAATAACTTCGTGTGTTTCAAATGTATGAAAAATTAATAAATACATTCAGAATTGCATAGGTAGTGAAATAATGCTGTGCTGGTGCGGTACGCGAAACCCCCAACTATTGCTTCTGAAATGACGCTCATAACAGCTTTGAGTGATGTCGCAAAGTATTCGAATTTTAACCGTATCTACCTAAATTTTTGATCTTATAATAGTACATTGTTATCCTAGGGGTGAAAGTAACTTATTTAGTCCCGAGACGGGGTTTGGCGCCCGGAACGAAGTGAGGGCGCCAATAGTTCGAGTGACTAAATAAGTCTTTCACCCGAGGTAAACACTGTGCTTTTCATTACAAATACGAGGAAAGTAAAAATAAAAACATGAATTAATTCATGAAGATCGAATTGCCGCTTTCCCGCCCATTTTGTTTGTTTTTTTTTTCTGTGGCCGGCCCGCTATTCAGCCATTATTTTTTATTTTCATCATTGGAAAAATAGTAAATATTTTGCTCAAAGCTAAGTTATTTTAAACAAATTGTTGAAACTTAATTATAATAAAGTTATTTCAAAAATATATATTCTCTTATCAATACTTAACTTTAAATTATTTCAATTTTACATCGTGGCTGTATAGAAAGTTGGAACATGGTTCAATAGTTAAGTGAAAAAGAACTAGTTTTTTTTTAAATAATGTGACAGCTGTCAGTTGAAAGTGATTCTCCCTAGGGATGAAAAGTATTACTTTCAGCCCGCTTCTCAGGTCAGTAATGACCTACTTTCAGAGTATGAGTAATGAAAAATACATTACAAAAGTTCAAGTAGGTACAAAAGCTTAGTTAGAGCCAAGCTCACGCGCATCTCATACGGCGAAGCTGGTATACGGTCGTTCATTAAGTCAAAAGTGTTAGGTATCAGGTTATGTTGGTACTTTAGTTGATTTCTGTGCCCTCGTAAACTTATATTTGCATGTTCTGGTGCGAATTAATTAAGATCTTAAACTACAAGAGATTAATCCTTGTGCTGAATCCTAGTGTTAATTGCAATGATGGTCTAAGATATTTATTACCATTAATTTCTTGAAAGGCCATTTCCATTTGGAACGATTATTTACAGTAACTCTGTGTTACAGTAGTCAACGTCAAGCTCATTGTATAGAAAAGCAAAACTGACGTAATGCACTTATTTTTATCTTAATTTTGAATAAACATTACATTGTTTTGTTGAGAAAACATTGTTGCAACACCAATCTTTTTGTCGTGTGTTGTTTTGACCAAATAACGTCACAAGCCTTATTATTAAGCAGCACTTAGCAAGTTCATACTACGCTCATTAGTGACCCTGCTTTGAACCCTTACAGTATAAATTTTAATTCTTGATTTAAAGATGGGTTTAGCTGAATTATGACCTTTTTACATGGATAAGTGATCGAATATAGAGAAGGAATTTGAAAAAAGAAGGTTATGTGTACCTTATCACCATAGATTCTGGGGTCATCGGAAAGTAGTTGTCTGGCCTGTTCTCCGTCCAGGGGTACGCCTTCGAAAAGCATCCATAAGTCCCATAGCAACGCTCCAATTCCATATCATCTGAAAGTCGTAACAATTCAAAGTAACGAGAGAAAAATATAATACTAGGCCCTAAATAGATAACAAAGTTTCGGAGCAAGCGGAATTGCCAACAGTAGTCTCCGTTGTTGCTTTAAAACCACGTGGTATTAACAGGATTTAGATAAAATACGGGACATCTTTACACATAAGTGTGACATCAAACTAAGCAGGGCTTATACTATGAGTTTCAAAGACTAAGATTCAATAGTATCTTCACTAAAGATCAGAAAACCAGGAAAAAGCACATTTGGTCATCTTGGCATCAGGCAGGAATCGAACCCGCATTTTTCGCAAACCGGGCGACTGCACTAACCACTGTGCACTGTGCTGTGCTCTTTCTCGTTTCAGATCTTTAGTAAAGATACTGCATGGAAAATGCTAAAAACAATAATAACCATATTCAATAGTAGGTATACTTGTCATGGAATCGAACCCATAACGGCAGGTTCATAGTAGATGAGACATCCAAGCGACCGTTACAAAATTTACGGCCTTAGGACCGTTATACACCAGGGATACAAACAGATCATGATCATATGTGACAGATTTAGATGATAAATACCTACCGTGATTAATAACAAACTTTCTTGTTTCTTAAGTTCAGACATTTTTCGTTATTTTTCTTGATATTTGTCTATTGTGATAATATTCCCGGGATACCGGGTTAATCTGAGGACTTCGATTACTACGAAGATCTAAAAAACTCTCGGTCATTCAATAAATTAAAAATCCGAGAGTTCATAGGTAATCTATAACTAAGCACATTTAAAGGATGCAGACTATTCGTTTTTTATCGGAGTATTTCCTGTTATATTGTTTTTTCAGTCGGCGCTCTAAATATTTGAATCTGTATCGGAGGATATAAACTTTTTATAGTATTTTGTTCTGTGCTGACATATCATACCTAATTAAACAAAAACGTACATAAACTCGGAACAATAACCCTCTGGCAACCGGGTAAAAACGCCTTGTATGAAACTCGGTCAATCGAAGTAAAACACCTTATTTAGCAAAATATTATTATAGTAAACTACACACTTTATGAATTACAAACGATATCATTTTATGTAGGTCAGTGAAATTACGTCTGTGCAATTTCACACGCACTAAAACTAAAAATCACATAGTTTCTATACTTGTACTAATTTGACAAACGATGTAACTAAAAGACTAAAACCGAATGAGTAAATACAAACTGATTTAAATTATGAAGTAATAATCCAGTCGAAAGTGAAATATGTACAAACAGAAGAGGTCAGTGGATTACTGATTTATATTTTAATCTTGATATTTTAGTACTTTGACGCAAGACATAAGGCAAGATATCAAGGAAATTCTTCAATCTTCCCCAGAAATCCTGAACGTAAATCAAAGTTGAGCAGCTGTCACTTTCAGTTCTATAGATACCTACTTTACGAGACAACATGAGTCAGAGGGCGTGCTCAACTCCGTCGTTTGAAAATGCTATGGTATGGTAAGTAGAGATCGTCTAGGCGCGCCCCTCCACTGCAACTACGTATACAAGAGAGCACTCTTGTTTTACTTAGACGATCTCTAACTTGATGGCCTCTGAATTTAATGAGATAAAAACTCGCACTTACCACTAAAACTGCCAGGAAAATTAGTCACATCTGTCCCATTCTGCTTCTCCATCAGCACCATAATGGTCTGCAGCATCAGCGTCGCACTTGTCTTATTATACATTTTGAATCACTCACAAAATACCACAAAATATCAATTCGCTGAAAGTGTACGCGAGTGTGTCCGTTATCTCTCAGTAATGAAATACGATCAGTGATTGACCCGAGTAAACAATAGTCAGTGACAGTGTAGTGTAAAGTGAGATGTTTAGACGGCGACTGTTGGTTTTATAGGCCTTAATGCACCGAGTACAACCTCGCCGTTACCTAACAGGTCCGCTTTGGAGTTCGCAGCAGACGTTCCGGGATATGCCGATAACAGAGGTTACGACGTTATCGCGTGCGGCTATTTGTTAAAAACTATTGACGCACGAACCAGTCTGGCTTGTGGCAGATATGTGGGCGTATACTACGTTTGTATAGGTTTAAGATTAATTGGATATAGATGCGACATAATATGCTAATTAGCAGTCTCCTTGCAACTAGCCTTTTGAACCTCAGGCCAGTGTTTTCAAAACAATCAGGTTGGTAAACGATGGTAATTTCTGAGACTTTCCTAAGGAAATAAGGGTTTGTCGATACGCCTACACAACTCACATTACAAATCCTTATCTGAAAGCTAAATTAGCAAGCATCAAGCAGGTAACATAACACAAATGTAGGTACCTAAAGATTCAAATCCATTTATTATGTAGAAAAGTCCAATGAGGCTTACCATAGGATCACAGTTATTAAGACCAACGCAATTTAGCCAGATAACTTAGAAAATATTACAGAAGGTAAAATTACAAATACCAATTGTATTTTTAAAAATCAATTTAAGAAACAAGTTATAGTTAAATTATTAACTGATTTGTAATTATAAACTATGGCTACAAATAAATCTTAAATCGAAGTAAACAAGCGACGGACTTCGAACCGTTCCCGATAAAGTCCTCCAATTAACGAAATCAAGCAAATAATGCTTTTAACGACTTGAGATACAATTTTATATCAGTATCAAAATAGCTTCATTATTATATTAATTGATTATGCTAGTAAATGCATCGACACTTTGGATAATATAATGTTATCATTATCAAATACGTAACTAAAATAGCCAATAGCTTTTCCTAACATTATTAAATCTCATCTTATCTTATAGGATAAAATCTCTACTAAAATTTGCCTAGGTAAAAATTTGCGAATGCATCCATAATGTATCCACGACAATGGCAATACAAAACAGGGGTTGTATTATTTCAGTCTTGAAATTTTATTTTATATTTTACTTGACTCAAGTAAACACACATTTCTCAAAATCACTAAATAATTATTTCATGCAAAAAATCTTATTACTTAGTCATAGCTTCAATAACAAAATCAGATAAAACAGTCCACAATAATGGACTAATGTCAAAACTTCGTCTAAATGCTTAAAAAAATCATAATAATCTTAAATAGTTGAATATGTGCTATGATTGGAATTTGCGCGATTTGTTCTTAGACGGTGTTGAAGAAAAGTTACAATTGAAAGTCAGCTCGTCAGAAAAAATATCAGACATAGACATGGCATCGTTTTTATTAGATCCTTGGACAAGAAAACGGTCAAAATCTTTTGTAGCAATGTTCTCTTTATCGTCTAATTTTGCCTCGGAAAAGCGGAAACTCGTAGCCTTTTTAATAGAACTATCATTCCCAGGATAGAACTGCGTGTTATCCACGGAATTCTCGTCTTTGAACCCGCTATCAACTCTCATCCAATGCACGTTAGATATTTCTTTCAAAGCAGTCTTACTACTATTAGCCTTCGATATATCAGTCACAGTCAGTTCAGAAGGCTTTATGGCACTTTCGTAATAACTAGAAGCGTTCGCATAAAAGGTGTTCTCGTTAAACCCGCTATCAACTCTTTTAAAACTAACTGAAGTCTCGTCAACTTTTGTTGCATTGTTGCTAGTATAATTAAATTGAGATATATTTTGAGACAAAAATTTGAGATCAACGTTATTAAAGTCTATTTTCTTGTGTTCCATACTTAGGGGATTATCTAAATTGTCTATACTACTATCCAGAGACATGTTCGCTGGTGCAATTATTCTAGGAGTGCGAATTTTGCTAATTTCATGAGAAAGCATCTTGTTGTTGCCTCTCCCCTTAATCGGTGTGTCGTCTAATACATTTAAGCTGTGTATTTTAGTAGACGACTGTATTTCTATCCGATCGACTGTTTCTATCTTGTTATGTATACTTGATTCTTCTACGATAGACCAAGACACTTGCTTCCCTTGAGGCGATATTGGCGCAGAATCTGCTGAAAAGCAAAAACAGGTAATTACAAAAAAATTAAGGCATCACATTTTGCTGATATCATACAATTAATTAAACACTTCATTCATGAAAATCTTCCAGTTAAACTTTTGAATCCTCTCCTCCACATACATAGTTACAATTTATAAATAAAACATAACATAAACGGCCTATATACGTCCCACTGCTTGGCACAGGCCTCACCTCAACTATGAGGTGGAACAAGCCATACTCCAACACGCGGGCTCAGTGCGGATTGTTGGAGGGGTGTAAGGTTAGTGAGCAACCTTAAAAGCTGTGCAAAAATTATTACCTTGACAAAGGTCATGAAAAGATCCATCAATGCTCATATCCATACTAAAGTCAAGTTTCTGAACCGATTTACTTCTGTGTAGACTCGACATACTGGAACTGCGTTTATCTGAGAACGTGAAGGATTCCTTCCTACATCTCTGGGGTGACGATTCCTTCAAGGAGGCACTTCTCTTCAAGATAGACTTGTTGGGCGTTTTACAGAAGCAAGGCCCTTTCTTATCGCTGTCAGTGTCAGATATGATGCAGTCCAGACAAGTAGCCATTGCTTCAGATTCAGGAGATGTGAAGTTATTTTTCTGAAATAATAATTTTAGGCTTCAGTATTAAAATTCATTTTCATAGGGGAGGATAATTGAAGTTACGCATTAATGATAGTTATCAGCACACTAATTGTAATTACATTTAATCGTCTAGGTTAGTGATTCCCAGACAGTGCCTGACCTGTCATATTCAAATGCTTTATGAAGTCACTTAAGGCGGCGGGTTATGCCAATACGCGTTAAAGAGGTGACTTTCATTGCGTTTTATGGCAAAAACATTGAACCTAAGATGTTGAAACTGATACAACATTATTACTTATATGTTGACCTATAAGTGTTAGTTCGAAAACACTAGTTTTAGTTCTTATTAGCACTCAAAATTCAATTCATTCTGCGGATATGCCGCAAATTTCTACATCATTTAATACTCTTTCGAGACAATGTGGTCTAGAATCGCACTTGGTATAGGGAAGCATAGCAGTCCAGCCAGATCTGTTACTCTTTATATTCTTAATTAGCTAACAAATTAAGGATATATTGGTATTTTCTAATTTACGGCTATTGAGCAATAATGAGAGATTTTGCTCACACCATTATTTGTGGCGTTATATCACGTGACTGCACTGACAGCGCATGCGTGTGAATGACTTGTCACTTAGACAGCGTAACAGCAGCGGCTCTTGTCAGTCTATGTTATGATGTGTGTGATGTGTATATATCAGTTTAATAAATATTTATAATAAAATGGACAGAAACCATGATTTTCGTAGAATCACGAAAACATCCCGCACGACTTGCAGTTATCACTACAGCACAACGAGCCCAACAAACGATTGGAGCTGCAATGTAAGTACCTACCTAAATATCTACCTGATTTAATGAAAATGATTGTTATGGCAATGAATGGCGCAATAATTCATATTGTATTGTGCGTTGTCCCTGCTGGGCAGCTAATTCAAAAGGCAATCTGTTTGCCTAGGTACATAATATAATATTGGTGATTTTAGACTCGCGTCAAACTTTTAATGCACAGAGTCACCTCCAACACAGAGATTAATTTGTTTGAGTTAAAGTAAATCGTCTGGTCCTTACCGATTTGGGCCAGAATGAGACTGCCTTCTAGGCCTTGCCTGACTTTTTTTGGAAATATGATTTATTATTTATCTTTGTTGTGAAAGATGAAAATATTTGTACATTGGATTTGGAGTTTTTCATGTGGGCGTGATAGGTCAGATGCTAAAATACCTAGGAGGAATTTATAAAAATGGTCAACGGAGTCTAAAGACCGATTTGGACTAAAACTGAAACTGAAGACTACAATTTTACAAGATTACAAACGACCTTTCCTTCAGTTTGCCAGATAATGTTACTTCGCAGGATTTGATCTTTGTAAGCGTCACTATGCGATAGCATAATAATATAAGGGTGTATTTTCTTCGAAACGAAGAGGTATGATTTCCGGCTAAAAAGAAAGTGTTTTCAAAAATCTGAGTAAATTTACAGTTTAAAGTTTGTTGAAATCGGTCTCGAGACTCCTTTCAACATTTTTCTCAATACCTCATAGTTCAGGATTTGGCCTATCTGCCACGCCTACTTGAAACGTTCACTCTGTATATTGTTTGTCCCGTGATCTTACTGAGTTGCGAGTTACTCTGCTTTGTAGCATTACTTTAGGCAACCGAAACCTATCCTGTGAGCAGCATATGGTCACCCTTTTTAGGAAAATCACCCTTTTATAGAAAACCTTCCTCTTTTTTAATCTTTTTTTTTTTACAGCTTTCTCAGTTGGCTTGTAAAAAGCCGTGGCAGATAAAAACTTCCGTTTTGACCAGAAAAAACAAAGACAAGGCAACACCTAGAGGAAGGCTTGTTGCAGACCCAGTTTACGTCATGGAAGCCATTTAGCAAAGAAGGAAAAAACTTTGCGTTGCGTCAACTATGCCAAAAAGATAAAGATGGTACATTAAAAATTATATGTTGTTGGCTTTGACTATGTTGTATGAATAAATAAATACAATCATTGTTCTTGCGAATGTTTTTTTAATCCGTATTTCCGAAAAGGTTGTTTATTGACTTAACCGATGCACATTACTCATAATACACTTTTAGATACAAATCCAAGACATAGGTACACATCACGGTACCTACATCGCAATTCCTCCAAAATAATGCTTAGTTTCAAAATACGAGTACACAGGATGAGTTTTTCAAGGGGTTGTGATTCTCAGAAGCGATTCGGTAAAGGATTCTCCAAACCGTTTTGATAAAATCTAAAAACATAGTTAAGTACCTACTATGATTTCGAAGAATCTTATTCCTTTTTTAGGATTTAAATCCGCTTGGGATTAAAATGTATTTCAGGTTTCCAGCCTTTTCTTTGAAAAATGATACGCCGAATTTCATTTCCTAACCAACGTTTCACATACTATTCACTTTGTCAACTAACGATTAACAAATTTTTAAAAGGCAACATTTCTATTAATAGGTATGCCGATTGTTAAAATGTCAATGGACGTTTCGGATAGTTATAATTTGTCAAACCCTTAGATTGAAATTCTATGGTCAAACCATTCACTTGGCTACACAGCTATTAGATTAGACGAATAACGTTTGGTCAGATTAACTGTTTTCTCATTGTACTACATTGTTATTATGCGGCTCACATTTAGATTATTTGTCCATAATTGGGGGGGGTTTTGGAGGTTTGGGGGGAAGAGCGATAGTGGGATTAACCCCGGACACCACACTCGCGCCGCGGAAATGTTTTTTTTTAATTTGTTAGGTAGTCACGGGAAATAATAGGTGCGTAGGGCGAAGCGACGAGCATGTTAGATGTACATGAACCAGATGAATAATAATAAATAGTAAAAAAAAATATTTTTTTCATACATTTCGAGGTTAGGAAAAAAAAGCATTTCCTCGGCCCTGGAGTTTTATCCGAGGGTTGCTCCACTTCCACCCTTCCCCCCAAAACCTTAAAACGTAGAGGTTTTAGGGGTTTAGGAAAACAATCTAAATTCCTTCCAAATTGCAGGTCGTCCATTTGTTTTGGGTGGGATGTATTAAAAAATTGATTTTGGTCGAACGCTCTTGAAAGTGACGGATTTAGGTGGGATGTGTTCAAGAGTGACGGATTCAGGTGGGACGCCCTGGAAAGTGACGGTTAGAGGTGGGACGCTCTAAAATTGATGGATTCAGTGGGACGCTTCTAAAAGTGTCAGATTTAGGTGGGACACTCTTGGAAATGACGGATTTAGGGGAGGAGTTTAGATAATTTTCCCACGATTTTGGGGCGATTAAGAGTTTAGGGGTAGGAAAGGTTAGTAGTGAGGCAAACCCCGATACCACTCCCGCGCCGAGAACATGTTTTTTTTTCTTACCAAAATGTATTGAAAAAGGTTTTTTTCGGACCATTATTTCTGGCGGCTAGTTCATGTACACCATAATAATATTTACAAAAAGTAAGTTATATCTACATAACATTAAATAGTTATTAGAACGAAACCCCACATAATTCAACATTCGGTAGATAATAAATAACCGGATTAACCACACGCTAAATAAAAAACAAATAAAATTATATGTTGAGTTTTCAAAATGATCATTCGGCGTAGTCAAATTCTGCAAAACACTCGTTGGGAAATGAAAATCGGCCTGAAATTATTCGGCGATAAGGCAGAGAACCAGTATTTTGTCTACCAGACCCACTTGGAAAATTTGCCCCGTATACAATTGAAATCATTTACTTGACCTGTCGACGACTGTCGCACGCTCACATCAATCATCACCTGGAATTGGTAAGTATTCTCCCACATTTGTACGAAAATCATTAAGAACCCTATTTGGCTTAGTTTTTATCACTCAAACAATCACAGTGACAAAGTTATTAAGTTTTACAGAAAGCCGAAATTCTAATGAAATGAAGCACGCTTCAGTGCAGTGTGCATTGAGAATGACACCCCTGCTTCTTTCGCAGTCTAATGAATAATCGATCTATCAAAAATTTGATCCGCGTTATAGTCCAGTCATTTAAGCTTAATTTAGGTAAGAATCTCGGAATTCGAGATACCCAGCTGTAAGTCTGTAAATACTTGTATATTGACACCCTAAAAGTTGTCTCAAAACCTACATATGGTAGAGTGTACGCAACTATTAAATTTCAAGGTCAAAGGTCACAAAAATCGGTTCTTTGCGCTTTTTTTGTAAATATCTCATTTCCTATGGGTTTTTTGCTATTTGTATTTGTTATCAATATTGTAGAATAAAAAATTATCTACAAATTTAGTTTGAAAAAAATTTTAATACGGTGAACCGCTTTAGAGGGCGGAAAGCGCGCGGTCACAGCATCACTTCAGGTCAACCGGTGCCTCCGGCCAAAAACGCGCCATATAACCTTATTGGCAGTCTATAATGCTCCGAATTCTGTGAAAAGTCTCGATCATCTTCGACATGCATTACGTCAAGTCTACGAAACTCAATAAACCTGTACAGCTTTAAAATATTCCACCAACAAGTGCAGACGAATTGGTTAGAAAGCTAAATAGCAGGAACATCTACACGCAAGTCTACTCAGATGACGGTGTGCTTCTTGTGACGGGCAAGGTTCTGAGTGTCATGTGCAATATTATGAACCAGGGACTCAGAGAAGCACTTCTATGGTGCAGAAGTAAAGGTCTAAACCTAAATACTGAAAAGACCAAACTAGTACTATTTACGAAGAAACGGAAAATAGGAAGGAAAGAACCAGTGAGAATAGACAATTCTGATTTGGAATTGGTAAAGGAAATCAAATACCTCGGAGTCACACTGGATAGCACACTTAATAGGCTAGACGACTGTAATTTTTTTTTGTTTATTATCGAAAGACGTTACATTTATGAACGCAATCCTGAAAGAATCACTGCTATAGTATCAATACTACCCGAGATATCACAATTTGAATTGCACATTTTTGGACTTGCCCAAAAACGCTCCATTCAAACGTGTCCTAAATAATGACGTCACAGCATCGTAGTTATAAGGAGCGCGTATAAGAAGTTTGTACGACAGCTATATTAAATATTGCGTTTATGAAAATGGTATTTTAACAAAATTGCTTCCTAATAGTCTCTGTTTGAAAATGGTATTATTTTTTTACAAAATATGTATACTTTTGAAATGGACTTGCCCACCCAACTTTGAAGGCCTATTGTGGCTTCATACTGAATCAAATTTTGATTGTGGTTTCACAAATCCATTTCATTTTAATGATTTTATTTGGTAAACATAAAATAACACGCAAAATGCATCATAGTCGTCTACCCTATTTTAGAACACACATAGCAAATACATGTGCAAAGGCCAAGATGGCAATGATGCAATGCAAGAGAGCCATAGGCCGTAGCTGGGGAATGAAACCCGCAACGATGCTGTGGATATACAAAGCGATCATCCTACCACGAATCCTGCATGGATCACTGGTGTGGTGGCACAGAGCCGCGATGAGGACAAACAAGCAAGAGTTAGACAAGGTCCAAAGGCTGGCAGCACTGATGACGACAGGGGCAATGAGAACGACACCCACTGCAGCGCTCGAAATCATGCTGGGACTGGCACCTCTGGACCTGGAGATCAAAAGAAGGGCGGCAGAACAATGGTTCAAGCTGAAGAGTACTGGCCTATGGATTGGAAACCATATGGACGAAGGCCACACAAGCATTGGAAAAGAGTTAGACCAGAAAATGTCAATGATCCTAGCAAACAACGACCTCATAAGCAAGGAAAGGAACTTCGACAAAAAATACAGAATCCACATAGGCGAAAGAGACGACTGGAGAATTGATACAGGTGGAGTAGTATGCTACACAGACGGCTCCAGGAAAGAATCAACAGGGCTGTCGGGTGCAGGCGTGCACATACAATGCGACGATGGCACAGTAATAAATAGATCAATACGCCTGGGAAGGCTTGCCAGCGTGTTCCAAACCGAAATTTACGCAATTTTGGATTGCGCTGACATCATGAGTAAGCTAGAAGATGTCACAAAGGTGACAATCTACAGCGACAGCCAGGCAGCATTGAAAGCACTCAATAAAGCAGAGACAACATCAGCAATTGTCAAAGAATGCAAAGCAGCACTGGGGAGACTAGCCGACAAAGCTGAAATCGGATGTGCGTGGGTCCCCGGGCACCAAGGAAATGCTGGCAATGAAATAGCAGATGAACTAGCCAGAGCGGGGGCAGACGAGTGCCCGGAGGGACCGGAGCCCCTATTGCCGATAGCTCACAACATCACCAAGGGAGTGATCAAACGCAGAACAGTCGCAGAGACCAACGACAGGTGGAATGCAATGGCAGGAATGCGACAGTCGAAGATGTTTATCCACGGACTAGACAATAAAAGGACGGGCCAACTGATGAGGCTCTCCAGGAGCAATACCCGCCTAGTAACTGAAATAGTAACGGGACACTCCCGACTAAACAGACACCAGACCCTGATAGGCGTAAAAGACGATCCCATGTGTCCGGAGTGCGGGGAGTGCGAAGAAACAAGTCTCCACCTCATCGCAGAATGCCCTATGTACGCACTGACCAGATGGGAGCTCACAGGATCAGACGAACTCGACATAGAACAGATACGAGCACTGACGGTGGAGCAGATCATCAGACTCTGTAAGGCCACTGGAAGATTCGACGGGACGCCGTGACGATGGGACAACTTAAGGCTCCCACGGAGCCTGGGGAAATGGGTGAAATGGCCCACAACGAGCGGACCGATCACCCGGCTCAACGCCAGCGTCCCCAACCGAAATAATAATAAGGTTATATGGCGCGTTTTTGACCGGAGGCACCGGTTGACCTGAAGTGATGCTGTGACCGCGCGCTCTCCGCCCTCTATCTCGAAAACGGTTTACCGTATTAAAATTTTTTTCAAACAAAATTTGTAGAGTTTTGTATTTTACAATATCGATAACAAATACAAATAGTAAAAAACCCATAGGAAATGAGATATTTACAAAAAAAGCGCAAAAAACCGATTTTTGTGACTTTTGACCTTGAAATTTAATAGTTGCGTACACCCTACCATATGTAGGTTTTGAGACAACTTTTAGGGTGTCAATATACGAGTATTTACAGACTTACAGCTGGGTATCTCGAATTCCGAGGTGAACTTACTATAATGACTGGACTATTATTAACTTAAGCCGACTGAGCGATAATACAGGGGCTAAGCTGTTTTTTTCTTCAGAAGCAACAGGTTCGATGCCTGGCTAAGTAAAAGTTCGCCGAATGGATTTTCGTCAAAATCTGTCTCCTTCGAGCGTACAATGCTCAGCTGGACAGTTTACCCTGTATAAATAATTGCAATATTCACAAATGCTCAGACGGTAAAGCTCTATCCGAATATAGCATTACTGTCTTTTGGCCGGCACATTCACATTAGGACCTGAAAAGATGATGTAATTCGAATTCTTTAGAATTGTGATACAACGGAACTAACTCGGCTGTTAAGAGCTTTTATCGAATTTCGGTATAAAATACATTTATGTACTTGGCTAAGCTGTCTCATAACATCTTAAGTCGTATTTTAGTTTCTTTAGTTTTCCTATGAAATAGTATCTCTGAACCTTGTACTACTCTGTGATACACACAAAACTTGTATGTCATACTTTCTAGCCATCATCGTAGCGACACAGCGAGCCATCTATCGCGCACAGGAGTGCAACTTTTCAAAATTCAAGGCCAAATTCCAAAAGTCATTTAGGGCCGGCGCCCACTATCGGCATCGGCACGCTTCAGGATTTTAAGGTGGCAAATAGCAATATACTTTAACATTATGGCAATAAAGTAGACATTTCCGTGATGTGTTCTCGTAAAAACAAAATGCATTTGTTCTGTTTCTGTTTCGGCATTTTCTACTTTATTGCCATTACGTTAGAGTATATAACTATTTGCCACCTTAAAAGCCTGAAGCGTGCCGATGCCGATAGTGGGCGCCGGCCCTAAGGATACCCTCCGCCTTAAGCGCGGTTTAGAAATTACCACCTTCATGTTTCTTCATACCACTTATGAAGGAAACATAAACAGACACTCAAAATTGAGCAAACCTAAGCAATTTTATACAGTGTGGCGGTAAGTTACTGCGTTTTAAAGCCACTTAAATTTGAACAGCCTCACTGTTCGAGGAGTGAGTCATGAACTTGTGGTAGTGGTATCCACGAGAAGGAAAGAGAGCTAGAGGAAAGCAGAACAAGGTATGGGAGGAAGACATCACAAAATTGTCTGGGAAAGCTTGGACTAGACTGGCACGAAACAGGGAAAGTTGGAAGAGCTTGGGGCAGGCCTTTGCCAAAACAGAGTTATTGACCAGAGATCACAGGGACCCTCTGGATACGCGCTGAAGGTCACCGGGAGGATTAGTGAGTAGTGCAAGGCAGGGGAGTTGCATACACCCCCGCCCTTCCTTGGAGGGCGGGAAGTCCGTAAAGGCCTTTGCCGAAAGGCACACAGAGAAAACTAAACAGTGATAAATTTGATTAAATGTACATAATGTATCTGATTAAAGGCTATTATATAAATAACTTTAAACAACGTTTGATAAAATGGATTGAAAATAGTTACCTCTTCATCACTCGAGATTGCTTTAGTGACTGGCGATATCGAAGTAGATGCTAAGGATGACGAGGCTCCAGACTGGTCATCTTTTCTCTTCGGAGTTTGGAACTGTATGGGGCTGAAGCACGGCTCGCCAAACTCGACCGCTTCAAGGATCTTATTCCGGTAACACGACTTGCCATACTCAGCAGGGGATATGGATTGCTGAAGCTTCTTTAGGGGGGTACCAAAAGTGCGCTTCATTCCCTTTCCGACCAGATCACGACTCTGCAAATTTTCCATAAATGCTTTTTATTAAGTTTACATTCAAAAAAAAGTTATTTATTTTGATTTAAAATCAGTGCTATAACAATGTGTGACATATCTTCACACATCTCTCTCTATCTCTCTGTATAATAATAGAGTTAGGTTTACCAAATTCTAAATCCTAATTTGCAGTATAAAAAACACTGGCACTGCAAGTACTGTTAAATTTTTTTTTATTTGAACTATGACTGACAGATACTAATTATAATTTTAAGTAATTGGAATCTTTTCTGCTAAGCCATCAACGGCTTTGCTCATTTATCTGTTGCCACCCTTAACAACGTAGTTACCATAAAACATTTCTTGATGAAACAGATGCTTGAGCTGGGTTTCTGGTTTATGTTTATTTTATTTGAACTAATGAATACTGACCAAGTCTGGACTAAATAATATAGGAGTATGTGCTTCATAACTCGAAGGTGGTCGTGGTTCTGGTTCAGGATGTGCCTCATCATCGGTCTGTTCAGAATCGTAATGCTCCATGTCACTGTGCTCCTCAAAGAACAATTTGCGACGAAGGGACCCATTGGCTGTAATTTCATATTCGCCTGATATGTCTTGGTCCTGAAAATTTTAAAACTTATTTATCTTGGTATTTACGGCATTGATCAAAGCAAATAATATAACATAGATTCAAGTCGAAAGTCGAAAGTAAATCTGGAATTGGTCGTGGGCCTCCATTAATGCGCGCCACGCCATAGCATTATGAATAGGTCCAACAGAGAACAGTGGACCAATACTAGCTTCAAAGATGATGAAATGTTGACTTAAGTCTCATCCATTTTAGGCTAACAGTGAGTGGCTGACCGTCCTCCGGCTGTTTTTGAGCAGCATACGGGTCCAAATCGGCGTAGTGAACAAACTACACCACCAATCGCGCCCATCGTTTGCTATATGTATATGAACGCTTCTTCTAAAATGTAAGGAGGCCAACTGGGAGTAATTAGTCAGCCGCTGTTTGTCTTGATGGGACTCTCCCTTGATTTTATTTTAAAATACCAACAGAATATCCCCCTTAATTGTTAATTAAACTAAATGTATAGTTTCACTAAAGAAACCAATGTAGAATTGAGGCATTCTTATCTATAGAAAGCTATTTCTTCCAGAAAACATAATGCATAGTGTATCAGCAACAGATTAACATTCATTCAGCTACTTGTGTTGCTGATCATACCTATTGTAGCATGTCATTGTCATACTTCCTCTATGCTATTTCACAAATAACAACACAAACTTACCTGAGTGAAGGTGCAGAAAGGCTGCAAAAGCTTCTCAATTTCTGGTGGTAGTTCTGGTGGCAGTGTTAGCACTGTTTGTGCTGAAACTGAAACAGTTGCTTTCTTAAACCCTGTGGTGTAACTGTAATGCTGACTGTAATCTGGTGCATTGACCGACATCTTAACCATTGGTGGTCAATTTGGGTTTCTTTTCACAATTAAGAGATTTCAGAACTTAGGTTTCTGACATAAACTATTTTTTTTTAAATATATCAAAAACACTTTATTTTAAAGCCAACTTACAGATCTTTATCTATATTATAATAGTAAGGATTATGGAAACACGCCAACAAACATGCAAACAGCCAACAAACAGCTCTGTAATTTATGTAGAATTCTGGTGATGTTCTATTTATCTGTGAATGGAAATACTGTCACAGATGCTGTAGTAGAAAAGCTACTCCAATCATGGAGTACAATATCAAACCCAAAGCTTCTGTAAAAATCTGATCATGAATGCATTTTTCTACTTACCATCTCTCATAATAACAGTACTCTTTTCCTCTGCAAAACTGGTTAACTTTATGCTAGTCTCGCTAGAAGTATGAAGTAAAGGCTTCACTTTCTTGGAAGACTCAAGTGGACTGGGCATAACCATTTCTTGAGAAAAAAACCTGCAAATGAAAATGGTACAGCTGTAATGTGCTTTCATATCTCCTGATTCAAGCCGATCAGCTGCGTTATTATGATATCTAAACCAAAACAGTTGCTACCACCAACTACCTGGGCTGCTTAGGTCATGTTACAAGTAGGTATTTATGTTTTGTGTAGTAAATAGTGCCACATTGTGTCAATAGTGCAATATGTTACAAGAGTGCTGCAGTACCTACATAACTTATAAGGCATTATTTCATAACTATTGAAAACATTTCAAAAAACAAGTGAGTAAGTAAGTAAATATTCTTTATTGCACACAACAACAATATTACAGAACAGTAGCTGAAGTAAACACGTAAATGTACAACTTGGGCGCTTTTATCACTAAAAAGCGATCTCTTCCAAACAACCCAAAGGTAGAGGAAAGTTTATGAGAAGGGTGAGCTGCAAAATTGAATTAATTCAACATAGCGTTATGTGTATCATCTCACAAAAAAGCTGCTATTGATGGTGAAATGATTTAAAAAAATACTGTTACCCAAAATACAATTAGTACATGGTAATTATTTAGTAGTCATAAAGCACCAATACAAGTATACCTTTCAGTGGCCTCCTCAGCTATCCTTTCGAATGCTGGATCTGGCGTTGGTTCGAACTGGCTATTACATGCCACAATATCTGCTGGCACCAGTTCACATGCTTGATCGATATCCCAACGGAATGATGTGCTCCTCTTTTTGTATATCTTGCACATGCCCGGGCTATGAATACAAACGAGCAAAAAAATTTACATTGTTCACAAAATATGCATTACCTACGATCCAACAATAAATAACTCACCTGCATATTGGTTTATGCAGCCTATCAATCAATGCCTTATCGAAGGGATTCCTAACCTTTTTATTTGTGGGAGGAGTAGATTTAGAATTATTTTCAGGGCTATCATTTTTATCACTCATTTCGAAAATAACGTTACTTTTTCTTTCAAAGAACAGCCGTCAGCCATTGCACTAGGGATGATCGATATTCATCGATGTTGAATAAACATCGATGTTTAACTATAAAACATCGATGTTTTAACATCGATGGGTTGACTTCGATATCATCGAAACATCGATGTTACCTGAATAAAATATCGAAACGTCGATTATTATTTGGGCGTGATCTAGCGTGCAGTAAGTGTATTAGCTTCAAATAAATATTGCATAGTCATTAGCAGATGACTATCAAGCTTCAACTATTTTCCGCTAGATGACACTGATCAAAATAATCGGAGTAATTTTCATGCGATTCTGAAATCGCCCGGTTACCGCTGTGTCTGAACTAGCCCTTAATTTCTTGGAAAATTGGAAAACACCTGTCAAAGTTAATTTTTTTACAAAGTGTCACTAAAAAATACTGGGAATGTTAATTATTTCTTATTATTGTGTTTCAGTAAAAGTGTATTCATTTGATAAATAAAACTTTTCATAAATATATTAGACAGTTTTATTTGTTTCCAAAAACATCGATGTTTTAGAAATATCGATGTTTTTCGATCGATATTTATCGTACATCGATACTTTTGATTCGATGTTAACATCGATGTCAACATCGATGATTTTCTAATATCGATCATCCCTACATTGCACAGCCACTAGCCAGCCACAGCCACCGAACCACAGATTGTCACCGAAACGAGCTGTCAGACTGCCACAGACAATGCCAAGCCAACCCACCACAACCCACAACCCAACCAACCAACACCCAATCAAGGGATGTCCGTTCCAAAACGAGTAAAAGTCACTCTGGGATAAAGTCAGTCTGCTCCCGTGGTCTGCTCTGGGTAGGTACCTAGTGCGAAAATAACTCTGACCGGGACCTGTTCCTTAAACCACCCGAGTAGAACTGACTAAGCGACCTTTTACTCTGACAGTTTCACGTACAAGAATGGTCAAGTTGGTCACAAGATTGGGATCTCAGAGGTCCCAACCTGTAGATTTTGTCAGGACATGGACGAAACCCCGGTCCACATCCTCTGCGACTGCGATGCGTTATCGCAGTGTAGGTACCGCGTGCTGAAGAGTCACTTGCTTGCTCCCCAGGACGCCAAGAACATCGCTTCCGGGAAGATAGTGCAGTTTATGAAGGCTGCTGGCCTGGAGAGCGATCTCTAAAGGGATGATGGCCACAATAGATCAACAATGGTCGCAGTGGCCTATCGCTCAGGCGACATCCCCATCCACAACGAATAACGAATGGTCAAGTTCAAGATGTCCCTAAGTCCACTTAGGGATTTTATGCAGAAACAACACTGGTGTTATAACTGGTCATTGTCTATAGTTGTGTCTATTTGGTATTTCAGAGAAGTTCCTAAGTGTGTTTTTTTCGATACACATATTAGCCTATGTCCACTGATTCGAGTTTAAAAATCCCTAAGTGTCAAAAAGTCCCTTAGTCCATGATTTCGTATTGTAGAAGGGCAAGCATAAAAATAAAATCATTATTACAGTTTGAATTTTTATTCATTTTAATTCATAAGGAGAAAAGTTTTAATCTAATAATAAAAAAAGGAAATTATTTTCGATCAAAATAATATTTGATAGGTATATATTTTTTAACAATAATAATTATGCACCCAAGTCCAAAACATAATATTTCAAAATCTTTAAGTCCAGTTTAAAACCCTAAATCCAATATGAAAGTCCCTAAGTCCAAAAGCTTAGGCACTTAGGCCAAACCATTAATATCGCATTTCTCTGTAAATGAATATTTCACAACATTAAATTACAAAAACACCCAGGTTACACATTATGGCCATGTTTCACGGTATGAAGTATTTTGGTGTGATTTCAAAGATAAAGCGAAACTTGAGCGGCGCCATTCTGTAAATCTTTGAAAATAGACTTAGGGACATCTTGAAGTCGGTCATTAAATTTGAAACGGATTGGATGAGAGTAAATTCTCACACTGACAAGTTTGATTTCTACCTAAGCTTATAGCTTGGCAAAAAAGTCCTGAAACGGAACTAAAAAATATTATCACTGGCAATACTGTGTTTAAAAAAAACAAATTGGGAAGTTAGCACCTTTTAGCTAATTGATACTTTTTTTATTGATTTTAGGTTTTAATTTTAATTTCAATATTCAAGGCAGTGTCTGAGTCAGCTTTAAGAATATATCTCCCGAAGAAAGGAGTAAACCATGATAACACGTGATTAAAATAGAAAAGGGTTATTACCAATGAGGTCAAACTTTAAATAAGCAAATTGACTAGTAATCATACACCTACAAGATGACAGTATAATATTAGCATGAGCGACTCATTGGAACGAAGTAAAGCTTAGAATTTTCGAGAAGGGTTGAGAGCCAAGCCATAGATGAAGATTTTTCTAGTTTCGAATATTAAGACAACATTTTTCTATACTCTTATTTTAATACATTATTAAAATTTTGCTACTTTCTTCTTTTAATTTCTTTACTTAGTAGTTCGAAACCGTCCTGACAATGTGTTTGTATCTAATGGGAATCAACTGTTTGGTGCCATTCCCTTTCCATTTATGCCACCTAACGGCTCTTGAATTAGTAAACTATCAAAACTGTTTGTGTCGTAGTATACGGGGTGACCACATTAACGATAGTGGCGCCCCTATTAATTTCACGACTTTTTTGCCAGGCTGTACGCCCGTTGAGCCAGGTGGAATCACCTGACAGCTATCAGCTAGATGTTCTATTTATTTATTTGGAAATAACTAGTTTACCCGAAGCCGTTCAAAAACAATCTTTCGAAACGACTTGATAGCGTAACAGCGTTCCTAAAACCATTTCTATCTTAATACAAATAAGAAAGAAATGGTATGGTTCTCTTTCTTTTCACCAATTCTACACTATCAGTCTACACTACTCGTTTTCCAACGCAACCCAAAACCCAAGGAAATATTTTTGACACAAGAAAAGGAACACAAGTGCACCCTAGAATAAAAATAATCACACAGGCAGGATGCTTTAGATATAGTAGTATGAAATTTCGCTACAGCTTTTATACCCTTTACCGCATGATAACGTGATAAATCAGGAACAAGTCAATATTCTCGTAACTGCTCTCTCGTTCTTTTTTGCGGTAATACATAATACACACATCAAAACTGTCTAGGGATATCATAGGGATATCATTTTTCAAATATTTCATAAAGTTAAGTTTGCTTACAAGTTGAGCATTATCTTAGAATAACGCGAGAAAAGAGGCATAAGATAAAGGTTAAGAATATTACAAAAAAAACCGTTTGATATTTATAAAATTTTGACACTTTTTAAAAGAAAAATCTGTCTTTTTTTAACGTCCTTACGATTGTACAATAATGCTACTACAATGAATTTCTTTATACAAGCTGAAAGGGCAGATATAGCAGTTTCTGTGTTCTAAAAATTTAACGTTGGTATCAATATTTTAATTTTTACAGCCTCCCTAATAGCTATACTTTGTATGAAAATGCTTGAGATATCCCTAGACACTTTTGAGCAGTGTAGTTAAATCTGGTGGTGAATGATTCAAAACTTTCTTTTTTTGCATTTCGAGTAATTCAAAAAGACTTTTCGGCAAAAACCTTGTTTTTACCTTACTGCCAATCACCGACCACACAGCCTAATAGACCCGTGATGTTAGTTTCATTCCTTCAAAACGTGTCTGCCAACAACAAGAAGGGGGGTGAAGCGAGGGTCAAAGCCTCTGATAGGTAAATTGGATTATTATTGGATTTTTTTATTTATTATTATGAGGTCGTTGCTGCCAATGGATCAAGAGCATGTATATGGAATGAAACGGAATATTGTTTAATCGGTTACAGAGGCTTTAACCTTAACATAAACATAGTGGTATGTAAGACCCATTTTGCAATGGTTTTATAAAGGTTCCTTACATTTGCCTATAATGCATAGTGTGTCAAATATGGTACACAGATTTTTCATGACCAGAATGCATAATGTTCCAGTTTTGGAACTAACGGTTATTTTTCAGATTTTTTACATGAATTACTATTTTTTTGGTCATAATTAATTGAACATAAAAATAACTAATACGTGTTGTAATAGTTTTTGACAAATTTTACAAAAAAAATATGCGGCATAGGGTCTAACTCATTTGATAAATTACTTTTTTTATGTAATCAAGCTTGGTATCGAACCATGCTAAGTAGTAAGTACTTCTGACTATCTGGAGAACTGTGCCTCGCTCTCAACCATAACAGTTTTGAGACTTTGGAATTTTGGAGCCGAAAAAAACATCACGTGATTAATGGACGGCCCCTTATACCCTCTACATATAACGGCTCGTTCACAATTAGACGCTACGACGTTCATCGTGCCTACGACTTGGCATCGTTTTACCATGCGACGTTGTATCGTGGGAATTCACGAAGAGGAAAGATACGTTCGACTCTAGCGCTTTGTTAGGTTTCAATAATTGTTTTTTACAATAAAAAAGTAATGAAATGATAATAGTGTAATCAGCACACTGTGCTCCGTATTAAAATAATGAATGCAGCACCAGAGTTTCAATCACGACCCGATACGGCATACCGTGCAACGAGGCCAAGTCGTAGCACGATACGACTTGGCATCAGCGTAGCATTGTGTACGAGCCCTTAGCCTTTATTCCCGTTGAGTCACACTAGAATGTGTAATACTGTGACAATTTGGGAAAAAAACCCGATAAGTCACACTGTCACACGTTGCCATTTTGTTATTTTCCGTTCGGTAAAAGTGTTCTTAACAGACTTAATACAAAGATTCTGCACCCACTAAGGTTTTCTCTACAACAGAATATTAGTTCTTTTGTGAGAGTAACAAATATTTTGTCGTTAACATTGTTACACAACGGGAATAAGAAAGTGGCTGTTTAGGATGTTCAGGGTATTTTATTAACTAAGCACGTTTGTTGACATGAACTAGAGTATATTGTTTCTCCCGCTTTACAAATCGTGTCGTATCGCGTAGGATTGCAGCAGCTCGCCTTACCGTACAAGCTTTATTTCCGTGGATTTTTGACGTTAGTCTTTGAAATTGACAGGATGAATTTGACTGACAGTGACAGGCAATGACAGTAGACGGTAACGTTGAGTTTTGATTTTAACTTTGAAACTGTAACTTTTACATCGAAATTGAATTATATTACATAGATATATAGGGGACCGATCAAGTTTTCTTAAACATTATACTTATGTAGCACTAGCAGGATTGTAATAGAAGCCAGAGTCTAGAGATTACAATGGATAACAGCTGTGAACCCATGGACGTTGACCTGAGCACACATTCTGCAAGTGGAAACAACAACTCTTTCAAAAAGAAAACACCTAGTCCAATTTTAACGTCCGACAAAAGAAAAAAGCATGAAAAAACAGGACCAGATTCTGAAGCTACAGAAAACGTCAACTCTAAAAATGTAATCAGAATTATGAATATTAATAAAACGAAGACTGAGAGAACTAAAAGTCCAATTTTATCGTCCAACAAAAGAAAAAAGCATGAAAAAACAGGACCAGATTCTGAAGCTACAGAAAACGTCAACTCTAAAACTGTAATCAGAATTATTAATATTAATAAAACGAAGACTGAGAAAACTAAAAACAATCAATCACTATTGTTGGGTTTGTTGATGCTTTTGCTATCTATTGTTATATATTGTATTTTAGACTTGAGGTGTAGTAATAGTTTAAACCTGTCGGAACTAAAAGATAAACTAAATTCAAGACTATATGGACAACCAGAAGTTAAAATTGACCTAATTGAAGCTTTAGCTGAGGAGGCTAATACGAAAATTTTATTTTTGTATGGTGGAACAGGAGTGGGAAAAACATACACAATAACATTAGCACTAGAAAACATCTGGAACAGTTCCAACATATACCATTATACTATGCCTAGTTTTTTAGATATTTATGCAACTGAAGCAATGATGGGTATAAATATTTGTGACTTTGCTATAGTAGTTGTCGATGACTTGAAGGAAAATGATTTGAACATCAAGGACCAAGTCTTAGAGATAATTAAAAAGAGTGAGAATTTGAATAAGAAAATAACAATAATTTTGATATACAACTGTGATATTTACAGAACAGATTTTGTTAAAAAATGTGATAGCTCTTTTGACTTTAAATTAATGGAAGCATTTGAAAATGTGGATGTTTATAATAAGTTTATAAAGTTCAGACCACTTAATCAGGAAGTTTTGAAAATGTGTGTAAAGGATGAATTAGGGAGCAAGAAGTTCAATGACCTGGAATTCAATAATATTTTGAACAATTTTAATGTGACATTGGATGGCTGTAAAGGAGTTTACAAGAAAATTCAATTCTTGAATATGCCATGATGAGGTATGATAGTAGTTGTAGAGTTTTCAAATTGTATTTGTAGTAGACTAGTGTGTAATTAGGTAATTGTGAGACTAGAACTTAGATAGTGTATGTTTTCAAATATATATTAAAATGGAACTGTTATTGTATTTATCAAATAAAATGTTACATAGATCAAAAGAACTTTATTTTAGAGAATGTTACATGATAATCGGCAATGCAGAGGTTCAAGAAATTATGTTGAATACAAATATATTTACCGACAATTCTTTAATACACCTACACTTTCACATTTTAAAATTATTCTACAACAAACTTAGCCTTTATATAATAACGAGCAAATACTAAATGAAAATTGTGGTGCATTAAAGTATGAATACTTTTGAATCTATAAAATATACAAAATAATCTCAACCACAATACTAAAGCAAGGGTGCAATATTGAATACAATTTTGACTAAGGACATTGCACTCTCAATATATGTAGCCTAATAATGACTTCAATTTAATGCTGTTAATAAACTTACAAACAATACCCTTGTATTACATTACAATAATTATGTGGTCAACACAATCTTCTAGCAAAGTGGTCAAAATTTTACACTATAAAAAATTACCAGCAAGATACTACATGCGGATATTTTCAAACATACAACAAAATGATATAATTTTCTTAGGCAAAGGTAGATTAATAAATATTTTTGAATTAATTTGTTTGCGATATTGCACTGCACCCACAATCAATTTGTCTAAACACCTTGAAACCATTTGTATTACACCAGGATTTGCCTTAAACAGCATTAAGATAATTACAAGTAAAATGCTAAATTATCTAAGTACATACCGGTGTACAATCAAATGGCATACATAAAACCCGGACTATAATTGTAAGTAAGTACAATAATTTCCAATTAAAAATAAAATAGTTACATTTTTATAGTATAGTATAATACTTGTTATAAGTTAGTAATAAAGACGCTGCCAATAGAAAAAGTCAGAATATCATTAAAAAGCTCTCCTATATGTAAAAGCCAGTGAGATAAATGCATGAAACAGGTAAGTGCACTATTAACAATTTGTGGAGAGCTATTCAAATTTCAAAGTAGAATTCAAACCTTTGAAACTGTTAAGGAATTTATTTCACAAATCAATGTTTACTGGAACACCGTAAAGGGAAGACTATATATACACTAGCTATTTTCATTCGAGAGCTTGGGTTCTGGAAGTTTCATGATACTTTTGTGCATCTTAAAGGTGTAGGTATCATTCTTTCTGGTAACATTTGATAGATAATTATATCGGTTTACCATTAAATATAGGTATAATGATTAAATTAGTTTGTGATGTATTTTGTATTTTTCAGAGGTTTAATACCTAGGGTTCTCTTTAAATAACTAGATAGTTATAATTGAAAACTTGTCTTTTTTTTCAAATACTGGCTTCCAGGTAACCCCTTATTTATTTGTTAACCAAGTATCAATTTCAGCACTTAGGCTTAGATATGATATTATTATGATATTTGAGCCTAAATAAAGTCATGGTCGAGAAGCAAATATTCTGAGATTCACAACTGAAGTGTCATGCATGGCAACAGGTCCAAGTCTAGAAACTAATGAGCTTATTTTACTTTTTCTGTATGTCCAATACAAAGCTGTACATTTTGCAGTGCTTGGTATTGTCCATCTAGAAATATATAGGTAGACATTTTCATATTAGAAGTTAGGATGATTATGCCCTAGTTCCGCACATAAAGCATTACATAATATTACATGGGAGATATAATAATAATGTAATCTAGTAGATCCTAACTACCCATATATTTCTAGACTAGGGTTACAATACATTAACGTAGTTTCCCTTATTTATATCTAAGGTAAACCATAATGGGCGGTGACATATCTTTATTCACAGCTCTTTCGCCTATTTTCAAAGTGTGGCAAACTAATTTAATACACGTGTGATATTAGCAGATACTTAAGTATGTTTCAAGTGTTTCAATTTCAACAGGTTTCATAATGTAACATCATTTAAGATCCAGTAACAAATAAGTTATAAATAAATTCAAGAGAACTAGGTAACGCACAATAAGATTTAAACAAAAAAGAAATATATTTTATAGATTAGCTATATAGTATATTGAAAGACGACACTTTTAAACATGAAATGTGCAAATCAATATCTATGTACACAATGTTACTATTTATGTATAAGTA
The DNA here is from genome assembly GCA_950022985.1 of Udea ferrugalis. Taxonomy (NCBI): domain Eukaryota; kingdom Metazoa; phylum Arthropoda; class Insecta; order Lepidoptera; family Crambidae; genus Udea; species Udea ferrugalis. Next base: position 7,997,865 of record OX465521.1, read on the forward strand.
TGTTCAAAATTAATTTAAAAACGTTGATTAAATACTAAATATGCGTAACAATAAAGACTAGAATACATTTTTAGGTTTACAGTTATTGGCACTAAATTCAATGATAATGGCACAACTATGTACTCTGGATACAGTGAAACTATCACTTTTAAATATTTTACTAATTATGCATTGCATTTTATTTACTTACAATTCCAACTCCCTGGATGTTTTTAACGTAAGTTTTGCTAACTATACTAAAATATGTTACAAAATTGTAAAAAACATGGTTAAATGTTATTATATCTAATTATATTTCTAGGAAATACTGAATTTACTGCAGACTTACAGTTTTCAATAGTTTCATAGAGCACATTTCATAAGTGAAACTGTGCAAAAAACACACCACATTACACATTAATATCACGGTTGACAAAGCTCCTCTTAATGAATACATAATTATGTATAAGACGTACCATCAAGCAGACCATTCTCTTGCACAGTTATCACTTAAAATATTTATTAGCTATCTCAACTTTACTTTATTGATGAAAATCAGGTACAAAATCAACATTGCAACGTAACTTCGTTCCAAATGGTTATCGTTGCAGCTAAATCTATGTAATGTGCCTAATCAAGGGCTTTCTTCAGATATTTTTTCAGCATTACACGGATAGTGACCGTCTACTCCAAGTTTATTCACTCCATCCGTTATCAGGAGTCACTGGAGGATGCCCAGTGCATCATTGTGGTAAAAGCGAAAAGCAGAATAATAGTAACAACATTAAAATCTAAAATTGACAAAATTGATATAATCCACTTAAAATGTATAAAAAGTACGATTCAGCACTAGCTCGATATAATAGATTCTAGTTGGAAAAACTCAATAGATAAGTAGTCTAAAAGTAGATAAAATGTTTAAATTTAATAAACTACTAGAAAGTTAACTCACAGTTAGACTCGTAGTGCCAATAACTGCAGATTTTATTAGTTACTTAAACCTTACTAACTAGGTATTTGATAACAAATAGAACACCATTTTTAAGCACGACAAAACATTCATAGTTAAAAATGTAGAGAGACTTACTGAGAAATGTGCTAATAATTCTAAACCTTGAAATTTTTTTGCTGATTTTTTGCTTATTAAGTAGATTCTTAGTATCAGATCTGATAATATTTGAGATTTCATAGTGTTGATCAGCAACAACTTGTCTCGTTATTCGTTGACATCTTCGTTCGTGGCCGAGATCAGGACTTGTACATTACTATAACTAGCACAAAGCATTGGATATTTTATTTGTATCACATTTTAGCCACATATTACGTCTTAGAAGTCAAGACAAGGGAACGACCATTGGGAAAGAAGTATCTAAATTTGAAGTGGTTCAGATTGGTGTAGATAACAATTTGATTCATTAGATGTAAATAAATAACTGAATTCCTTGGGATTACAAAGAATTTCTAGTAAAATTCGTGATTTTTCATAGCGGAAATGGATATTAACTTTTTACCATGTTGCCTTAGGATACGTATAGTGATCTCCAAATTTATTCAATGCTTTGAATCTTTAGTTTTGTTGCGTTGACATCACCATTACATAAATTTTCCTTTGGGAGACCATTATCCTTTGGCGTTAGGGACTGTTTTGTGGGGGATACTAGTTAGGAGCGATGGAAGTGTATCGCCGTCCACTTGTTGAGGCGTTTGTGCCAAATACGAGTCTCTTGTGACTGGTGTGTAGCACGACGACCTTCGGCATCCACACTTTGTGTCACGCACACATATGCGATTACTGCTACATCGTCTCCAAGAAGATGTACTCTAGGGTTCAAAATGGTTGTGTTCGTTTTGACGTGAGTTGGCGTGTTATCGATAAAGAACTTGTGAAACTCTACACCTTCGACCAGATTTCCTAGTGCGTCGGGATCAAATGTGGTCACATTGGGATCACATAGTTTGGAATATGTTTCATAGTCGCCATTATTAATGGAATCAATGAGCACTTCAGTTATCTTTATAACTTCTGCCCGACGCAGTGAGGCGTTGCTATCACCACGTGCTTTTCCAAACGAATCAGCTTTCGTTAAAGCATCTTCATCATGCTCCTTTGAAATGACGGTGCATGCTCTATCTACGCCCTTCTTGTCTTTATCCAAGTCATCATCTTCCAAAGTGGTACTGCTATCAGTGGATTCCTTAACTTGCGATCCATCGCTTTTTTTGTTGACCATTGATTTCCCCGAGAAGTTTCGGGTTGCGAGCATAGTCGTTAGGATCGCACCCTTTAGCTTGCGACGAGCATTGAACTTCTTCAAGCAGTCCACAGTCTCTTGCCTGTGCATAACAGACGCAACACGTTCCCGGTGGCAAATCCATGGGTGTTTCAAGGCTTCAGAAGCCGTAATCCTCTTGCTGGGATTAACAGTCAGCATTTGGTTAATAAGACTCTTTGCTTCAGGGGTGACCGTATCCCATTCGGGTGATGGATAATCATAGGCACCAGCCTTAATTTGCCCGTACAGTCGGTGCTGATCTTCATCCCAAAATGGCGGGTAACCAACCAATAAAATATATAAGATCACTCCACACGCCCAAATATCTACTGGTTTACCGTAAGGCTCCTTCTTGAGAACCTCAGGTGATAAATATCCTGGAGTACCAGCAAAGCCAAACCACGCCTGTTGATCTCCCTGTACTTCAATTGCCAAACCAAAGTCCGCTAATTTCACAGCAGCGCCTTTGGCCTTGCTCGCCAGTAAAAGATTTTCAGGCTTTAAATCTCTATGCACAACTCCATTGTGGTGGCAGTGATGAACGGATTCTAGAATTTGTTGTATACAATGAGATGCATCCGCTTCAGAATAGAATTCTCTTGCCACAATATCTTCGAACAATTCTCCACCAGTCACTAAATCAAAAACGAGATAATGGAAATGTTCCTCCTGAATGGAGTCATGTAGTCTTACGATGTTGGGGTGTTGGAGTTTTCGACAAATCCTTGCTTCTCTTTCCAATTTTTGAAAGTCTCTAGCAGAGAGTTTTTTGGTATTTATTATTTTGGCAGCGAATTCATAACCAGTCGATTTCTGTACAGCTCGCCTTACAATCGAGAATGCTCCCTTACCTAATTCTTCTTTCAGATCATAGTTATCAGAAAAACGCGTACTAACACCGTCACGATTTGGGTTGGCCATATTTTTATCGAAATACTTATTTAATCAGTTCAAATAAGCAACTTACTGCGTTTAAATTTGAGCACAACTTTCCAATCTGCAGGTAACTGAAACAAAAAAAAACTATCGTTAGATCACTGAAATGCAATTTATCAGACCTAAAACCGTAGAACAAACTACTAATAAATATTTGAAAGAATTACCAAAGTAAACTAATTCAATTTAGTTTTTAAATACAATAATTTTACAAATCTGAAGGAATTTACAGCGTAGGTATAATCTGTTAGGATGAACTAGAATCCAATTGGTTTATTTATGGTATACCTAATTCATTTAGTTAATTTAAATCTTGCCGTGTCTAGACAGATGAAGTTAAATTAATTTCTTGAACATGTATTCAAGCTATTTATTAAAATAAAGTAATCTTTCAAATGCGTAAGTCCTTTTTATAGGGATTCCAATTTTTTTGGCAATCATTTAAGCGGCTTATCAAGTAAAATAAAAATATATTTTCCGAGCTAGGAAATTGTCAAACTGTTGCGTTACGAAATAAGCGATTGGTCAAAAAATATTTCCTGGTTCACAACCGGTTAGACGATATATGGGTCATCATTTTTATCCAAAGCTACTTCTGTTCCCAACGATATGTTCAGAAAATAGATATTGTCAAGGGGCGGACGAAATTTATCCGAATGGGTATCGTCTGCACTATTTTGGTCACTCACTCTAAATTCAAGTTCTGCATGCTCAATATAAAACGCGTAGATGCCTAGACAATAGTAATCTCGTTCACTAGCATAGACTTCTAATATTAACACTACGGCACCGGGATGACATTTCGTTAGCGCAAAATAATCGATACACCATTGTCTCAACACATTCACTAAACTCCGAGAACTCTGTAATTCACTTATTACAATGACGTCGATAAAGAAACAACACGCATCATTTTGCCTTGAGAAAATAAACCACAAACATCTGTTTAAAAATATCACTCCTAATAAATTTTATAGATTCGAAATGATCAGTGCGCGACATTTGACGATATTCTTAGCTGTAGTACTCGCGTGAACTGCTACCGATATATTTATAAAGGACGCTTATTGCTTTATTTTACTGATTAGAGAGCATCGACAATAATATAGGTCGCTAAAAATACTTATTTACCTATTATGTGCCCATTTTACACAATATTCAACGAGATGAAAGTTAAAAACGAAGGGCCTGGCCCTACACCACACTCTCCTTCTGCTCGGGACACGAGCTTCGGGGTCAAATTCATAGACATCGGGGTGTTGCCATGACTGCGCGGACTTGATACTGTTTTCCTATTTCGGTTTAAACACGTTTCTCTTCACTTTTATACAAGTTTATGACGTAAAAAGTAATTCGAGACACGTTTTCAGTGTTATTTCAACATTTAAGCTCTTATTTCTTTTGATAACATTAGTTTTCTACATAAATATTTTTCAGTTCTGTCAACACTGAGCAGTCCGCGTAAAATCGATACGCTAGCGCAGCGCTAAACCAAAGAGAATGTCTGTTCTAAATCAGTGACAGCGCCATCTATCTAACTTATTGGAAAACAATGTTATTTCAACGTAAATTAACTTAGCGAAAAGAGTTGAAGTTAAAAGAAATCGTAACCACAAACTGCAGCATTTTGTAGCAAAAGAACATCATTGCATATTATCATTGTAATTATTTACATAGCTATCCTTGTGTGAATGGTATTTATGATTGTACCTACTTGCTATTACAATGACGTCTAATAAATAATAGGAGGATAAGGCCACCATAAAATGTATTTTTATTCGTGTAGCTAATCGAATGCCTGATAAACAATGGTAGGTAGATGAAAATCGCTTTATAAATTACCTACAAAAGGCTAAGTCAGGAATTACGGCATTGAATACATTTTGGTAAATAGATATCAAATACCTACTAGCGGCCGCCCGCGACTTCGTGCGTGTGGAATTAAGTTAGAAAAATAAAATTAAGTTTTGTTATAAATTGTAGTCTATTTACTATTCAGATGTAAAGGCTATATTATTGTGAAGTTTCATTAACTTCACGCTTACTACAATCATCAATACCTACGCTTCACTTTGAACTATTATTTTCTCCCATTACTTATATATGTCACCGGAAAATAACAAGAACCGTGAATTTATAAATTTCCTAGGAAATTTATAAACTTTCGTAGGATTCTAAACGAGAGATAAATTGTATTATTTTACGCTCTCATTTCCGGAAATTTATCAATTTGCGACGCCTCGTGGTAAATTTATCAACTTACGGTTATCAATTCGTAAGATTCTAAACGGTTCGACTAATCACAGAAGAGCTTTTAATTTTACGTTTTTATAAATTACGTAAAATAACACACTGCTCTCTGATTGGTCGATGTTGACAGTAGCAATGCTTGTATTCATAGATTATGAGTGGCGGAGGAGAGGAAGGAGATGGAACACGTGACTTATTCGACCAATCAGAGCGCACATGGCGTTTGGTTACTGCCCACTTATTATTTTACGGATGCGTTCCGAAAGTTTATCAATTTTCGGAAATGAGGGCGTAAAATAATACAATTTATCTCTCGTTTAGAATCCTACGAAAGTTTATAAATTTCCTAGGAAATTTATAAATTTACGGTTCTTGTTATTTTCCGGTGACATATACAAATAATTTTAAAATGTTATTTGCTTAGTTATTTTCTCTCGCACGATCACAGTGATGATTGAAGTAAGCGTGAAGCACCGAGATGTGAGATGATATTAGCCGGAATGTCACCCCTGTACCGAATTTATGCTGATAAGATAAGATGAGATAAAATATTTATTTCAAATAATATGGTTACATGGATACCGACGACATGGTTTGGAATGAAGGAGCCTATTGTTCAGCAGTGGGACAGCATATAGGCTTATTACCTACTTTTACAAATTTACAAGCTGAAAGTTTCACAAATTCTGTACCTATTCCTGTTGCCGCTATAACATCAAATACTAAAAAAATTAATATAAAGGAACCCCCATACAATGAACATGTTTTTTTTTAGCTTTTTGTTCAATATTAATAACGGTAACAAAAAGTGGTTTGGGATATGTTCAGCTAGCAAAAAATGGCCTGAAAATTCACGAGCATACGACTTTCCGCTTTAGTTTGGTTTTGTCTTAATGAGCCATCTTAAATATAGTCGTATCTATTTTTAAACACTTTGGTAATTGCCACGTTTTTCGCAGGCCGCGCTTGATTGAATCGGAAGATCATATAAAGAACTTCCGGGAATTCAGTAAAGAAAAAAGAAAAAAGCCGTTTAATCCTCAAAAGTCTTCAGGTTGACCCAATCACACTGACAAGGTATGTAGGATCTGTCTCTTCTATTATATTTTCATTCAAATGGCTATCATTAGTCGGCGAGAATTTGTATAAAATACATTTATAACGTACGTTTACAGTATTTTAATAAGTTTTTTTAAAATGTCGAATTTCCATTGTGGATAATGTGAAATTAAGTCGATTTAATGATTTCTAATATTTACGCGAACACTATACATCGAAATAAAACAACTTTACGGATTCTACTCGCGGTGTTATATTTTCTTTCATTTTCTAACCCGACGTTTCGACTCCTTTACAGCAGTCGTGATCACGGGATGAAAGAAAATATAACACCGCGAGTAGAATCCGTAAAGTTGTTTTATTTCGATGTTAAGTCGATTTGTTAAAATTATGTTAACATGAATAAAAAGTGGAATTGTTTCACCTAATTTTAATAGTGCTCAATGACTCCGTCAAATTTCTTAAAAAAAGGAATATTTTGCTGTAATATTATGTTTTTCAATATTTGAAAATAAGTAGAAAACTTTTTTGACCAGTGTTTTGTTTGTTTGAATAGTTTCCACTACTTTCCACGTTATATCACGTAGCTGACACATCTAAAAGCCACTGATGAAAAATCCTCAAGTAGAATTGCAAGTCAATTTTGCGTTTCAAAAATAAAAAACTACTGTTCGGTGTACGACCTTAGGTGCTATTTTCAGACCTGTTTTGTCCATGTTTTATCACAGACAAGGTTGGACAAGTAATTATTTATAGGGTTCATGTAGGTTTTTGAAACTTTGGAACACGTTGAGTTAAAAAAAAATAAACCACTTTTAGGGTTCTTACCTGAATGGTAAAAACGTAACCCTATTAGTAAGCCTCCTCTGTTTGCTTGTCTGTCACCATGCTGTATCACCTAAACCGTGATACGCACTTCCGTGGCCGCTATAACAATGCTTGAAAAATTAAAAATATCAAGGCCCCCAAACAATGAGCGTGTTTTTTTACTTTTAACGTTTATAACGATACAGGTACACGTTTAAAAAATGTAGTTGCATAAAACCTTTTAAAATGAATAATTAAATTAAACTAAAGTAAATATACAGCAAACGTTTTTTTTTTAGAATTTTTTTACCTGATGATGGTAAGAACCCTCCGTGAGCGAATCCGACTCGCCCTGGCCGGTGTTTCATTACAATCCTTAAAAAAAACTTCCTTTCAAATAATAGAAATTGAAAAAAGATAGAGCATGAAAACTAGCATGATTAGTTCGATGTTTACGAACCTCATTTTCGTAAGGAACGAAGATCTAACAAAGTGGCTACCAGCTACGAGCTTTGCTAATAGTGTACGCTTATAGCAGCGTTAGTAGCAGGGGTGTCATCATGTATTTGCACATCGAACGAACATGAAGTGAGATTGTATTTCGGCGTCAATAACTACGCCAATGTGATCGTTTTGGGTAAAAAGAACTAAGACATTTTAAAATTATATCTATACGAATGAGGGAGAATAACAATTCAAGGTGAAGCCGATAGACAGTTGAAGTTGTCGTTTTTTCCTGATCACGATCGAGATGAGATCGAGATGTGGCGTTGACTGTTCAAAATGTTCGTCTAACTGGTAATAACGATGCTCTTGATTCTTGAAAATTCGTTATTACTTCTTATCTGATAGGAAGTTTGAAGAAGAGTTTCAAATTAAAATATCGTAGGTATCTCCACTTTGATATTGTTAGTTGTAAAGATAAAAGGATAAGGCTGAAGACGAAACTTTGTCCGAAACACAGGTGAGTTAGAGACGGCGACGACGCTTAGAAACTTTGTGTTGCTGGGAAGACGTCTCGCATTGTGAACATATTGCTGCTTCAGATGGTTACTCGTATGTGCGAGTTTTATTCGATCACACGGCCATTCAACGTGAATTCGTATAATATCTGTATATAAATCTTAACTTTAGTATGATGTACTTGTTAACTTGAAATAAAATTTCGCCCTTTTTTCATAGTTATTGTAATTATAATTAGTTTAGTTAAAAGTAGTACAAAAGTTACTGTTGGCGACCGTTTAAACGTCAATATAAGATTGCTTACAAGATAATTTTTGTTCTCGCCAAAAACTTTTTTTTTAAAGTTAAAAAAAAGTTCACAGAATAAAGTGCCGTTTCACCAACAGTTTGCGAGCACGTTAACTTAACTGTTTTTTTCTATGCTATTACGTTAACGTGTCTACTGAACAGCCATAACTAATGCCATACAAATTCACGTCGACGCATTGGAAGTTTAGTATACGGACACGAAATCGCAACTCAGATATAGTTTACTAATATACGTGAACACACAACTCATTGAAACCAGATACAGAATCAGAAAACATCACAAAAATTGCTCTGGACCCAAAATTAGGTTTTTCTTTGTGTTTTGGAAACTTGAAATAACGCAGGTAACACAAACACGCAGATCGGTCAGGTCAGGTGCGGGTATCGTAGCCGCGGCCCTTCAAGTCTCAACCACAGCGCTAGTCGGGGCGTCGAAAAATAAGAGTGAAATCCGTGAAGTTTGTATATTCAGATTAAATCTCTGAGAAATATTTGCAATCCTAGAATACAAGTTTAATACTTAGTAAAGGAAATACAAATTGTGATTTGATTTTATTTAGATAAATAAATAAATTTTAAATCGGTAATGACTTTAAAATACAAACTTTTCGAAGTACTGACTGTACTGTATAAAATTAAGTATAAGCTTACAGTCTTTTAATAAATTTCTTGACTCTTTTCATAATACAACACGATTTGACTTAGCTTTTGTTGACGCACAAAATGTTAGACGGATATTTTTTATAAGAAGAATTTAAAAGGAGCTTATCGGTGGGTAAAATCTTAATTAATTTCAAAGTTTGAGCTTATTTTTATTCGGCATTTTCGTGAACGGGCTCTGTGACAATGGCAGCCGGTATATCTAACGGGCTAAAGCACGGTGAGATGAAAGGCCCCTTGTGAACCGTGGAGCTAGCACGGTTGATTCACAAAAATCAAAACTGGTTCGCATCTTGCGCAAGTACAGGGGGGACCGAACCGACAAGGGCTTTCGTCCCGGGCCCTTCCGAAATTCGCCGGTGCACAATGCACCCTCCGTACCATCCCCACGCGTGTTCTCTTATTATTACGCGACTCCGGTTCCTGTCCCCATATTGTTCGTATTATTTTGGTATTCGCTTGACGCGTTACGTACTCCGTTCCTCTGTTCTGTTGAGTTTTAAAAAGTTTCAGCCGTTAAATCTAGATATTAACGCGACAAGTCCGCTGTAATAAATGTCAGTTGCAGAATTGTGCAAATTATCCGTTGGAATTTACCCGATTGGCTCCATCGTTGGTTCTGTCACCTAATATTGTCAGCGAAGGGAAGTATTAAGGTTTCGAACGCTGCGGTCGTCTCAAGTTGCTTTTCTCATGAGTGGACGTGCGTGTAAAATAATAACTTGAGATTATATGTGCGGTAGAAGCGCTGGCTGCACAGCGTACCACGCGTAGCGTCGCTCGGCTTTGCAGTGAGCGTGTATATCGATCGCTGGCGACCACGATATCCCTGAAATGCGTTCTGTGTATTCGGTGATCGTTTCAATTTGGCGGGAGTTGGATTTGGGCGACGCTACTACGTAACTCTGCATTTGGTGAGTCAATGAACTTTGTTAACTTTTGCGCTTGTTACCTATTATATGGTGCTGTTTTATGTCGCGTTTTTCTTATGTTTCGCCGGTTTAAGACTTTGTATTATGTGATTTTATAGTTAAAGATCATTGTTATGAGGTAATCAATGATAGAAGTAGTCTTCCGAAGGGTAAAGTAGCTTAATGTGATATTAAACCATTTTTCTGGTAAGTGTAGGACATATTTAAATGAAAGCTTGTCGGAACCGCTCGTTGGTAGATTAACACGGCCTGTTTGGCGTCCATGCGCGAAGGATCTTAAAAGCAGCGTCAGACTGTCTAAAGATTAGCGGCCGTGTTAACGTCAATATAACGAACGCTTAGATATTTGTATGCCAGAGCATTCATTCGTTTTGTTTCTATCATGCATGACACGGACATTCCCTTTATTTGAAAAAAAATGTAGGTAAATCGATGTGAAGATTGCGTATAGGTTGAGCACATTAATCTTTTAAGTTCTTAATTCACAAAATGTTGTGATCGTAATATTTGGACTGACTAACCCATTTCAATAAATAGGGTTAAGCTTTAAGATTTTGTAATTATAAATGTCGCAAAAACAAAGCTCTTTTAAGTTATTAAACGCAAAAAGATATCTTAACATAATGCATCAATCCTGAGGTTGCTGTATCGACAGCATAAGGCAGTCCTCACCATAAAACATGTTATAGCTATTCATGAAAGTGTTCCTACCAAGGGCATAAAATATATCTCAAACATTATAGACTCTAGTGGAGAAGCGAGCTATATTTCGCGCAAAATGTTGTAATAATGTTAAGTAAAGCAGACGGCTGCTTTAATGAAAAAGGGAATATGATAAAGTCATCTTCCTGGAATATTGTTTGAAACGCACATGAAATTGATGTAACTAAAAGATTCTGAAACGGTTCTCCGTTTGAAAACGTTTATGCTGCGGTTAAAAATAACTCAACGACGAGGTAATTTCTCTGAAAGTGCTTTGAGTAAAAGGTTTAAAAATATGACAATATTTATTCAGGATAGGAGTACATAATCCATCATTCCATATTTGCTAAAGAGCTACCATAAAACGAAGCCACAAACAGTGTATGAGCCAGGTTAAGGTGCCCCTGTTTAATATTTGCTCAACTTTCGTAATGTCGGCATCAAATCGATTGGACCTTGTACGTACTCGCGATGGCGTAATATATCCACAATTTTCTTAACAAATACCCTTTCAGGTTATACCACATTCTACATATTAGAATTTGAGTCAGCTTGAGAAAATAATTTTGTTAGTAGCCCTCAGTGGATAGATCCGCTTTAGGCCATGAGGTGGCATGACCAATTGACTCTGGAGTCGATATAATAATTTGATGATCGTATACTGCAGTTTACAATTTCGCCGTTATATGGAATAGAATTTGTAAACGGTGGTATAGTGGTTGTTGTTTGCACTCGTTCAGTCCGACCACTAAGACCACAAACGGACCGGAAGCAATGCGGCCCCATACGTATGTTAAGCGTGCGGAAGCCACGTGATCGTACGTAACGGGCGTTCGTTGCTGACGTCATTCACGTCGCCGGTTCCTCAGGCTCTATGTAGGTACATGTAGTACAGTCAGCGGCAATATTTACTATAAACTTTTGAACCATCACAAATCACGCTTACTTTGATGAAGTTGTCATAGAAGTTGCGTTCAGATTAGCTAGTATGGCAAAGTACTGAAGCACTTTTGCCGCTGACTGTGCATATGTACTGTGTAAGTGTCGATGTAAATATTCTATACAACTAGGTGGCCCCATTTCAAAGCATTATTTAGTTAAAAGCATAACGTATATTGAAGAAACCTTATAACCTTCCTATTCTCGAATAATAACTTCTTTTCAGCATTTTTTAACAACAAGGGTAGAATGAGGACATCGCTTCCTCTTTACCTCCTTCCTGTCAATGTAAATATCTTTTACCTTTTCTATTTGAATATTTTCCACTTTGTTGTGTTGTTGTATGTCGAGCAAGCTACCGATGACCGATTTAGTGTAACGTTTAAGTTTGCTACAACACCTAAAGTCGTGGGTCCGATCCCCGCACAGTACCTACACATGAACATGTCGGTTTGTACTAATCTGGGTAGTTTCTATGACTAACATGCGTGTATTTAAAAAAAAGTTTTTAACTATGTTTATCCGTTGTCTAGTTCCCATAGTATTATGATATTTATTTGAGGTAGGAAATTGTCAGCGTAAGAAGAAAATACTTAAATCACTAATCAGTATGTCATCAAAATAATGTGTTCTTCTTAGTGTGATGTTGATAAATCCCTGCCACGCCGCAGAATCTAGTCAGCGGTAGTAAAACCGTGAATATTTATTAATTTATTGGCTGGGCGCAGTACAGGATTACCACGGAGGCCATCTTGGCCTACGGCTTATATAAATGCAAATTCTGGCGTTGTATATGGTTGCATAGATTACTGTGAGTGGTTACACACTGGCCTATAAGTAGTGTATCATTGTTTGAGCTGTATAGCATTTTTATCGTTTCAGACGTAGTTTTAAAGGATTGTCCACCAGATTTTTAAAGTAATTAACTTTTGTCTAAATGTAACATAATGCCTTATTACAAGAGAGTCAGGTTAGTTGCAGTATTTATAACTCAAGAATGTCTTGACAGATTTGGCTGAAAATTCGTAGGGTAGGGTAGTTACCAGGAGTCGGACATAATGTCCTTTTTATCCCGTTCGACAGCGTTATTCCTAGACAGATAGATAGATAGATATTCTTTATTGCACAAAATCTTTACAGTTGTATTAAATTACAAAGACCAATGTACAATTTAGGCGGTCTTATCGCTAGGGAGCGATCTCTTCCAGACAACCTTCAGGTAGTTTTTGTACCTGTCAATAAGGATGGTATGGTGATTAAATATTGTTGTTATTGAACTGTCACACTCCGATAGCTCTTGACCGGGCGACGTCTCCAGCTAGTTTCCTATAAACGGTTATGTTTATCACTTGTTTGCTTAGTTTAAAACTAGATGGCGCTGTATGAATTAATGTCCAAGGATATCTAATGGCATGAATGCTCCTTTAGTAGCATCACTTCTTGCTAAATGGAATATTCATTCATTCTTTCCAAACACTAGAAGAACATGATAAAGCCCGGAAACACTCACGGCTTCTCGTTTCATTTGATTCTATAAAGAAATAAGAGACGGCATCGTTTACATTGCTCTGATCTCAAAGCAAGGGTATTCCTTGTGTTATGTGATCCAGGAACAACGGAAGACTATATCCAACTAGATCTTGAATAGATATTAGAGGGTCTACAAACAGTAATGGTTTCTCTAAAAAAAATTACAGAAAAGTAGTTTAAAACCCAAGATGTGCCTGACATTTGTAGCTGTCAAACAGGACGGAATCGACACATTTGTGACAAATATGTTTTCGTTGATTCGTCGTTTGACAGAACGACGTCTGTCGGGACAGCTAGTTATCTATAATATCGAACTTGATAATACTCTAAGAATAAAGTTGATGTATGAGTATGACCCAATGTATGGCGCATGAAATCTCTCCTTATTTACTACGCGCTGATTTTACATTGAAAGCATTAAATATGAAGACATAACTTCGTTAGTTACTGGCAAATCAAATTTTCCAAGTCTTCATAAGGCGTAGACGGGCCTGTGTATTTTGACGTTGTTAGAATATCATATTAGGTTAGTATGTCTTAGAAAGTTAGCAATCACTACATTATAATAATGCGTAGCTCCCGTCTGCACGTTTTTCAGGGTGTGTAAACTGGAAAGCTAGGTCAGGATTTCATTTTACAATCGAGTTTTGCTATATTATCGCATTAGTAGTAATTATTCTTCTTGGTAGAAAAATCAGCAGATAACAGCCTAATAAAACCAATTTTGTTGAACCAATTCAATTTTACTTTACCTTATTCAAGACACTTATTGTTTTGAACATCATAGCGAAACGAAGTATTCTCATTGATCAAATAAACAGTTTTTCATATTGGTATGGTAAATCATTATTTGTGTACCTGCCAGACCTTAAATTCTAAGCTCATGAAAGTGATGGACTTGTTGTACAGATATCTGAAAATAATCTTCTTCAATCTATTTTGCTTTGCATTTTACACCATTTGTATTTTATTAAGTTAGCTCAAAACATTTTCTTCATAAAACATTCTACAGTAAGTACTCTACTTAGATAGTATTCTCCTTATTATGTATGTAGAGTGCGAGCGTCACGTTTTCTGTGACTAATTATTTCAACTTGCAGCTCTTTGCATTTGTAATTCAAATCAAGTATTTTGTTTTTCATGTTCAAACTGCGATATTAAATTGGGTTTTAAATTAGTTCGAAACGTGGCGTAAACTTGAAGCTAACTGTGCCTTGTTTTGGTTCTAAACTTCTATCCAATTCTAGTGCTTCTAGTTTGCTGTGTGTGCATAATTTGGAATAATGAATATCTGACCATCTGACCCCAAATTAAGCAAAGCTTATATTCTCATTTAGGTATTTATTTACACAGAAACACTAGTACCTACTAAGTGAATTTGAGCTCACGACTTTTGATGCAGCACAGAGTAGCATTAACCATCGTGCTAGCTAGGCTAGTCAAATGCTCATGCTCAGTTAATGTCTTTTATGAATTGATAAAGTATACCATTACGTTTCTCAATATCAAGAAACTGATATGAGTAGATATTTCCTGAGTTTCCAACTGAGGTAGGTACTCGACACCACATTTAAGTTCTATACTTATTTGAAATACAGTTGCAAGCCCCAGGAGGCTGGTGAAACCGGACACTGGCTCTCCGGTTACACGCAAACCCTGTCGAAGGCAAGCTACGCAACAGCTGATTTTGAATAAACCTCCATTATTTTTTAATTAGCAGCTCACATTAGACTTTAGCTAACAAGCATTTCATTGTTTGCTTACCAGCGACTTCCTGCTGTTAGTTGAACGCAAAGTTTCGATGTTTCGTATCGCAAGCGTATGTGTAAGCCTTTGTTGGAAATTTTGAGCGGCACCACTGACTTCGCGGAATTAATTGGCTAACTTTTGCAGAATTTTATAGCAGGGCGTGAGCTGAATAGATTTTCTTCAGACAGTGTCAGTAAACAACAGTGGTTTTCATGCTGAGAGCGCCAGCCACACAATGGTTTCGTTTTACCATACCGCAGGAGCGAATGCAAGGATCTTGACCCATTCTCTACTAGGGTTTCATTCGGGCACTTCGTAGATTGGCATCGTGCCATCTTTTAAGTGTCTGAAATCCTGGCAGAGCTGGTCTTTTTCTATGTCAACTTGCGTCTGCTTTGTAATTGTATAGTTTGGTGTTTAAAACATATCTTCCGGTGATTGCAATAGAAATACAGACTTGGAAGTATCTAATAGAATTCATCGACCAGGTATTCAAATACTCAAGTTCTCGAAAGTCCGTCCATACTGTTGAACTTCAATAACTAGTTTAAGAAAAGGGCCTCAATTGGAATGTAAGTCAAATTGAAACTTTGCGCATACGTGAACAAAATCCGAATATGATAAAAATCCAATGAATACGTAGGTACTACGTGCCGAAAAAATGTGTTCGCGTATCGCACGATTCAACGGCGCTGTGGCGAGCCGTACCAACAGATTTGTGTTTGAATTATTCATCTCTTGTTTCTGGCTGCTGCTTTAGTGCCGTGGCTGTTACTTTTTTCGGACCGACCAGTAAAATTCTGGACGATATTCCGCGCCAATATTCATTCTTCATGTGCTAATGAACGCTCTCCATATGCATATGAGGCTCCCCGCTTAAGATGGACTGAGATTAGTACTCTGAGATCGACAAAGAATTCGAGATCAAAGTACTGGTATCCTTGAAGTATCAGGTGAACGCGCAGCATCATCTATGCGAGAGTACGTATTAGATTTATTACTTTTATTTGCTTCTCACTTGTCTACAAGACTTACCTACTTAGTCTGTCTTAAATCATACCGAAGGCCGATTTGTGGTTGCGGTTTCTGTCTTTTTCGATAAATCGAATGAACCCTGTAAACCATTTTGCTACATGGAACTGAATCGATCGCAATGAATATTTCCGTTTAAAAACCGTATGATGGGATTAGTAGGCTGAGTAGGCTCCAAAGTTTTTGAATAAATAATTAAGTTAGTCGTAACCATAAAAGCTTCTGAGAATCTAACGTTGATAAATTCTTGGAAGCTTTTATGCCCTAACTAAAGCGTTTGAGGTTGTTAATGTTTTACGAGTGCCGAGACTTGTCTCACTGTTATCCACGTGCAAGAGGTAAAAGTCGATCCTTCAAAGACTATCTCAAAGCCATAAGAAATTAATGTCAATCCCGACTCAATGAGATTAGATTCCAGCGGGAGACGGGGGTTCCAGAAGCGAGCCCGGAGGTACGCTGTTTAATACCTCTGCGACTCCTACTTACGTACAAACATATCCTGCCTAAAATGGCTAGATAAAAGCATTATGTTATAAGTATGTACTTGTTTAACAGGAAATAAATCCTTTTTTGTAGGTATTTGCGGCAAAATATTAGCATAAATTTTATTGGGATAGAATTTCAATGCACTTGTGACACGAATGTTAGAACCTGGACTGGAACTAAAACAATTCCTCGCCATTATGATGTTCACCATAAAATGGCTTCTCCTGAAACAGCAGTAAAGGTCAAAGGTGGTAACACTTCCAGCTCAGAAAAGCTAACACCACTGCGTGTTACGAAGTGGGTAACAACTGTGTTATTATGGAATTTATATTTGAGTTAAAAACTTTTGCGCTTAAATGGTATAGCGTGAAAGTTCGACGCGTATATTCCAGAAAGTATTGAATTATATGCACACTGCACAGTGCGGACTCCAAGAAGTTGTGCTCCACGGTAACCGATCAGCTATGCTATTCCGGTGGTCGTCGACACTCACTTCGCTCGTGCGAGGTAACTTTGAAATTCAATTCCTTCGCGACTGTGGTCGTTTGATAGAAAAGAACTAAGCCAAATAACATTTTTTAATTATTTACATACAAAATGAGAGAAAATACTAATTCAAAGTAAAGCGTATTGATGATTGAGGTAAGCGTGAAGCACCGAGATGTGAAGTGATGTTCGATGTGCACCGCCGGAATAGCACGCCAGGCCGCAGGAATACGGATGCAAGTTGACTACAACCGCCGTTTTTCATTCAGTTATTTGTGGGGGTACGTCTTCCTCCTTCACCATGGTGTCTTTATTCTTCTTATCGTGCTGATGGCTAAACTCCTATTGACCAAAGCTCCGCCACCCTCGGTATATTCGTTGGCACAAATTTGTTCCTCATGCATACACGGGGCCTAGCTATGGTGTGGCCCATAGTTCGTGGGGCATCACACTTGTCACATTGTCACCGTTTGTGTATCCCCATCTGCATAGACACTCCTTGCATCTGCCAACCTGGGTCCTTAGCCTCAGTCAGCCATGGAAAGTCTTCACCCAGAGAAAACTCTCAGAAAGCCGACGAATTGGGTGGCAGGTACTATAATTATGATTGAAGACATTCCTCAATTGCTGGCACGACCGATTTGTTGTAAGTCGGTTACCACACCAAAGGTCGTGGGTTCAATCCCCGCACAGTACAAATGTACAGTATGTATATTGTGTATGTATTTACGAAATAAAAAGTATTTAAGTATGTCTATCCGTTGTCTAGTATCCCATAAAAACGGGCTTTATTAAGCTCATCTTGAGGCTAGATGGTGCTGTGTGGAATAATGTCCAAGGATATTTATATTTATTTTAAAACGTGGTAACAACTAAATGCTAGGTCCTAATTCGCGGCAGTACCCCAAAGGTTGTTAGCTTTCGCTTGTCTGACCAGCAAAAAATTGCGAATATGCGTAGAACTAACGGCATTTTTGTTTTTCTCAGCAAAATAAATAAAGGCGCAAAACAGGAGGGTCGTGATGAAATTCGCAATGGCGGCCGTGCGTGCCTTATCTTTCAATGTGGAGGCTTACCTCTTGTGCCATACTCTCGTCGCTCGTTGGAGATATTTTTTTAATTTCAACCAGTTAAATGAAAAATGTTTGACTATCTGCAGAGGGATTGGCTGACTCAGTTGCGAAATAATTTTCATTTCTACTACATCACGCAAAATACCTTAACGGGTTTTTCATGTAACTCACTTAAAAGCTGGCCTAATACCTGGGTTAGTTAAGTTGTATACAGATTGTTATGGTTTGAAGAAATCTACTCGAACAAGACAGCTGTGGTGACAATATAGTTCTTAGTATGATCTTATCTCAACCTCAAACTAGCTGCGAAGCATAAATAACAAGATTAGCAGGGCAGAATGAAAAATCCGACAGCGCGTGACGTCAAATAACGCAACGTTGAATTTGAATGACTGTATGAATACTTGTCTAAAAGATTACGAAAAGCGAGCCAAATGCAAAACCAGAACTTACGGGCGGAAGTGTTTCAACGTCGCCAGGTGTCCCGATTTACGTCCCGTCCCGATTTCTAGGGGTCCGATCCGACTTTCAGTTTATTAATACTTCACTTAAATTCTGGATTTGATCTGAGATTATACAAAAACGAATACCTACTATTAAATTCCATAAATTCACAGGAACTTGTTGTTTTCAGCTAACGCGATAAAAAATCCTGATTGTGTGATTGTTGTAATCCTGATCCTGTTTCTGTCCCGAAATTCAACACACCTATCCTCCCTGGCAACACTGAGTATTATCCGGGGACTACGGAAAATGACAGGTGGCTTTTTTCTTTATAAACCCATCTCGTCTTTTCTGGCTTTTTCTAACGCCTTAGCCATGTGGTACCTACCTACTCATATCACACGCTGGTTTTGACTCACGTTAGATGATATTAATGTTGGAAATACGACTGTAATCGTATATTATAATTGTGTTTTGTGTCGCTAGGAGGTCCTAGCGACACAAACATATAAAAAAAACTCCTAAAAACGGCTTACAGCTCAGTGACATTATTTTTTCAATAGACATTGAATTACTTAGGTTTAGACTTAACGAACTAAGGTTGCTGATGGTGACGTCTTTGGGTTAGTTTGACGCACTGGTGATTGTTATGACTATGACAAAATTAACCTTGTCCAAAGAAAATAACAATTACCATGGATTTACTTACAAATGATGTGTCAGACGTAAATTGTTATCTCGAACAACAACCTACCATTAATTACATTTACCTAAAAGACATTGTTTAGGCATCTTGTTACCCGTTTCCTTTAACGATTGAGCTAAGCATCACGCAGCCATTTAATTAAGTACCGTATTTTAATTAGCAGCCTTAGCGTTACCTTATAAATAAATAATAGCCAGTAAATAAATGAATATTTAAATTAAGAACTGCTCATTAAACCACCAGGCTGAATGTTTACGTAAATATGAGGACTGAGGGCTGAAGGAACTTTTTTAGAATTACTGATGACTTTTCCATCGGGTCAGTGGGTCGATCGTGTATCCGTCAATGATCAACGAATCATTCACGTAAACCCAGTTGGGTAGAAAAGTCAGCATCAGAACCTATGACCTTTCAGAATGGCGATAAGTATTCACACTGTTTGAGAAAAGCAATTTCAAAAACACAGCGATAGAGTCGTATGTAGTTTTTAGCGTCACTCTTATTTATAACAAGACAAGAGTGATACTAGGATGAGATTGGTTTACTCTATTTTTATAAATGAAATCTAGACCACTGGAAAGGTCACATGGCTTGAATATTGATTGCACTTACACACTACACAGCTCTTGTTTTAAATCATCTATCGTCGTATCCGCCGTGATAACGAATCAACAGTTAATCCATAATTTTAATGGATACGCTAGGTACAGAAAATGTAGGGTAACACATTGAGTCGTTTGTGCATTGTGCCTATACAATCGCCACGCTTAAATAAACCATCTACAAGATAAATGGACACTATCGATCGACTACTCGACGATCAAACTTAACGACGTTTACATTGAAAACGTGGACGACCCCTACTAATCTACATAAGCCGACGTAGAGTAAATAGGTCGCGTAATAGTATGCGTATTGTTTGGGCGCCATTGTCACTGCTCATTAGTTTGTTATCGTAAAAGTTATTACAGAATGAGCCATAAATTATTTAATATAAGCCCCGAGATGGATGGAAGCGGCGCAGACCGCGTGACGCCAGCGCCCTCGTGTCGTCCGTTGCATATTGATCACTACTAAAATATAAGTTACTGCCTTCCCGTGAACAATTCTGCTTTACGGCCCTGTTAATACTTTACTGAAATCTATGGCCGGTAATCTCTAGCAACAAACAAGGATTAGGTATATTATACTTATGTGCGTCATAGAGCCTGTTCACACTAGCGCTAGTTGGCGAATTCAAGGCGATGTTTTTCATCTACTTCATTGTAACGATGACTTTGAAGCTCAACGGCTTTGAAGCGAATTTTAAAGATGCATCCTCACCCTATCCTACACCTCCAAGTACCGGTGTAGTTAGATCATTTGTTTGCTTTATTCAGTGCTTATTAAGTTTAATACAACGATACTGAAAGCATTATTAATATATAAACAGTGAAATGATATAATATATAAATGATTAAAAAAAAAAAAACACTCCACACACCACCCCTCTTATGTCCACACAAGCAACGCCTAAGGCGCACCCTTCGCACACATACACAACACTTACACTCGCCCAAACTCACACAGGCCATACGCCACACACACCACTCACCTTCACACGCTACACGCACCACACACCTTCACACGCTACACACGGACATCCACATGCATATCCATAAAATGTTACTTCATATTGTTTAATTCTAGATTTGTTTTCTAAGCCTTTTTAGTTTTTATTTTTATTTTTTTTAACCTCTCCGTAACAATTTAATTGTTTTCTTATTTAGAATTATTGTTTATATTATAGCTATACCGAGGGTTGGAGGCCTGGTGTCTAAAATACAGGCAGATTTTCTCTGCTAAGTTTAGACTCCAGTCTCCCGCAAACACTTATATGGGCATTATATGTACTTTTTAGAATAAGTTCGTTTTCCTAAGTTTGTGGAGAGAAATAAATAAATTATTATTATTATTATTTTCACTTTTTGTTCATTTTTCTCAGCTAGATACTGGTATTAATGAGTTACACGGGCCTAAGCCAAGTGTAATTCATTTGTCACATTAGTGGTGTATGTGGTATTAATGTGGAGTGGGGTGAGTGAAATAGTATGTGTATTGTGTGTGTTAGGTGATAGTATGTCAGTCTGTAAAAACTTCCTCACTATTCTGCAGGTATTGAGTATGACAGCTTTTTGCATGATAATGTATAAACTGGCGGGTAGTGTTAAAATACTTAAAGATTGGTGCATCTGTCTTGGGATTATGCCAGTAGTGGACAAAACTATGGGTACAATTGTGACACTTTTGAGTTTCCAAATCCGTGTTATTTCCTCTTTTAGGTCGGTGTACTTAGATAGTTTCTCTGCTATGGTGTTCTGGACGTTGTGGGTGTTCGGTACTGCAATATCTATCAAAAATGCTGTTTTATTAATTTTGTCCACCACTGTGATGTCGGGCCTGTTGTAGTGTACAGTTCTATCTGTGAGGATAGCCCTGTCAAAATACATTTTATAAGTCTGGTTTTCTAGGACTGTCTCTGGGACATATTTATAATATGCAATGGCCGGCGCTGTGATGAGCTGGTACTTCATTGCAATTATTATTATTATTAATAAATTCAATTGGACTTAACAAACGATTTCTATTTTTAAGCCAACGATCTTCTTTTAATTGTTTGAGTTTTTGAGATAATGCAGGCTAATGTTAAAGCAACTTTAAATTGCGATCAACCGATGTCGTTGCTGAAGTCTTCTCGGTAGAATCAACTCACAAATTGGTGGCAGTCACTTTATATTTACCTACAGTACTACTTCTTACTTAATAGTTATTATACAGGGTGTCCCGAAACGTGACGTCAAGCGGCCACGGGGTGATAGGCTAGGTTATACAGGCTCTGGGAAAAATGAAGAAAAAAATCTATGTCACTTGGTTTAGTAATAATAATAATATTTTTGAAAATTTGGGAAATCGACACCCTTGACTATGTTTTCATGTACTGTACTCACAAATGACCAAATTTTGCAGAGTTTTATTTTTTCATGTTATCCCAGAAAACTAAGCTTTTGATTGTAGTCACTTTTATGATGATCAATATTGGACATTTAGTAAAAAAAAATAAAGTTCGACTGAGTCATGGTCAAGAATTTTTATGTCAGCTAACTTCATCCCTTATTTTCTTAAAAAAACATTACCAAAGTATCCTTGGCAAGTTGTCTAGAAAAATAGCCCATTTAATCAAGATTTCAAAAAGGTGAAATAATAACTATTTTCTTGTCTCATGTTTCCATGAAAAATATTATAAACCATAATGGGTCGTTCAAAACTTGAACTAGGTGAAGTCTAAAGTATGCTATTGTTGGTTAATGAAACAAAAAGTGATCGTAGGTTAGTAGCGGTAGCAAATAAGAAATGATTGCTGTTGCTAAGCATTCCATGCCAGGTCGGTTAAGGTGATGGGTGACCACTGCGTTTTTTTTTTAATATCTTTTATAGCTTCTCCGTTCTTCGAAGGCACGTTAAGCGGTTGGTCCCGGAAGACGTTTGCCCAGTATTGAGCATAAGTGTCTCTACTTATGTTCAACGTTCACGCTTACGGTCAACGCAACTAAGTATACCGTATTGCTACAACGTCATACTCTAACATGTGGGCCCAGTGAGCTAAGTGTGGATCGTGGTACAGTCACCGGCATCTCAGGCTACCTATTTCCATCTTTTATCTTGCTCTTGCTGAATGACATTTCTTTGCAATAGAGCAAGGAAGACTAGTAATGTATTTTTCCGACATTTCCGTACTTCGGAAAGCACGTTAAGCAGTTCGTCCCGATTGACACCGCTAACTGTCAGTCGTAAAGCTTAGTCGGGGACCTTTGGGCGGCTTGATGACATCTGAGTTTTTTTTTCACTGATTTTACACCCCTACTGCAATCCGCACTGAGCTCGTGTGTTAGAGTATGCCTAGCGCCCACCCTTGTAGTTGAGTTGAAGCCTGTGCCCAACTGTGGGACGGATATAGGCCGTTTATCTATGTAGGTATGTATGTAAGGAGGACTGAACGAAAATGATAAGCGTGATGTGGCATTTACCGTAAAAGTAAGATACCAGAGCTTCTATTGAGCCATGTAGTCAGATGTTATTAAGGCGCCCTAAGGCCTCTGAATAAATTTCGCGGCTGACTTCTACTAGCAACGTCAGCTGGGAACAACTGCTTAATGTCATGTGTACGGAGATACTATGAAAAAAAAAAAGAAATGGTCACCCATCACATTAACCGACCAGGCATGGAATGCTTAGCAACAGCAATCATTTCTTATTTGCTACCGCTACTAACCTACGATCACTTTTTGTTTCATTAACCAACAATAGCATACTTTAGACTTCACCTAGTTCAAGTTTTGAACGACCCATTATGGTTTATAATATTTTTCATGGAAACATGAGACAAGAAAATAGTTATTATTTCACCTTTTTGAAATCTTGATTAAATGGGCTATTTTTCTAGACAACTTGCCAAGGATACTTTGGTAATGTTTTTTTAAGAAAATAAGGGATGAAGTTAGCTGACATAAAAATTCTTGACCATGACTCAGTCGAACTTTATTTTTTTTTACTAAATGTCCAATATTGATCATCATAAAAGTGACTATAATCAAAAGCTTAGTTTTCGGGGATAACATGAAAAAATAAAACTCTGCAAAATTTGGTCATTTGTGAGAACAGTACATGAAAACATAGTCAAGGGTGTCGATTTCCCAAATTTTCAAAAATATTATTATTATTACTAAACCAAGTGACATAGATTTTTTTCTTCATTTTTCCCAGAGCCTGTATAACCTAGCCTATCACCCCGTGGCCGCTTGACGTCACGTTTCGGGACACCCTGTATAAGTGCTTGTGAAAGCTTACATATAAAAAACAATCAATTTTACTTTTCTACCTAACTTCAACACCTAGGTATGAGTCTATTTGTCGCCTATCTATACTAATATTTCAAGGCAGTTTAATAAAAACCACAACTACACGTGGCTTCATCGGAAAGTCCACGTGTAACAGTAGTTTCTAGGTAAAGACGGCCCTTTATTGATTTTAATTCTCAGTAATAATTTATTATAATTACTAACTCATATTATTCCAGTTCAAGCTAAATTAATATAAAGTTATATAACGCTATTTGCTTTATAAGACCTTGGCATATGACCTTTAGCGACTCCACATTCTCGTGTTTGTTCGACACCTATAGGTTTTCTAAAGGATATGTTTCGCACTCGCAAATAATAATAATGTAACATTCCAGATTTCGATCATAACGTTAAAACACTTGACTGCCACATCGACTTGACGATAATTTTCCTGTAAGTGATTTAACTTTTTTCACATGACAGAATAAAATCCAGCAAATACAAAGTGTATAAATAACAGGTGAATGCTCGAAAAAGAATCTCAAATTATACATTACAGGCGAATTCTACAGGTAAGGGAGCACCTTTAAAGAAACATGTCAAGTACATTATACAAAAGCGATAAACGGGTAAATAAGGCTAACGTCGTTGCTACGTTGCTGCTTGCTGGTCCCTTCGTACAATAAACGTCAACGAAACAGAATTACTGTCGATAACGTAGTTATTTAATAATTTAGAGAGCTTTCTATGTTATCGTCAAGATAGGCTTTGAAAGCGTTTGAAAAGGCATTGTTATCACAGCAGCCAATTGTCTGTGAATGTATTAAAAGTTATTTTTGTCATGGAGTCTCAAGTACGTACAGCTCACAAAGATGAAATAAAAATGTTTTGTGCAATTTCTAGCTAAATTATGAATTCCATACTTTAGAATTTGTCTTACCACGCCCAGTTGAAAAAATATATTCTGTAAGTAATTTTAAATGGATTCAATTGAATCCTTCCCTATTATTATTGTTGCTGCTATTATAATCAAAATATAAGTACTATTACAAGAACAGTAAGTATATAGAGAACTGTCCCATAATTATGCTAAAGCTTCAGCTATTGAAATTAAGTCATCGCTAGTTACAGTATTGGTTTAATTACACTCATACACTGTAACCACCCTAATAAATAATGTGTAGTCCAATTTGTAACCATATATTAAAACCTAACAACCGGTTTATGAAGTAAATGATGTCGTATTTTCTAATTACTACCCTACCTAAGTGGAGGTTTTTAATTACTACATTGACTTAAAAAATCTGTGCCATGCTTAGTTAAATCCAGCTATTGAAAGCACCTCCATATCAGTCTATTTCAAATGTATCTCTCTTCTTATTACCGTCAGAATAAGTATGCACTTGCAAATGTTATCGTATGTCTGTCGGTGGGTGGAAACTCGGTCGATGGCAAGTTAAAATTCTACGAATATATTTTCCTTACCGGAGTTATATGAGCTATAAATTCATAAGACAGCTACTAGGAGCTGAGCACATCCTGCGAAACCGATCCACCTAGATACCCTCACTCCGTATACCGTGAAGGTAATAAAAGCGAAGCAATAATGTCTGGCTGTGGGCATATATTTTATACCTACTCACTCACGCCACTTTATATCTGGTTCACAAAAAAATATTTTCACATTGTGGAAGAACATACAAATAAACCTCTTTTATGCGAGAGCCTTGAGTTCATTCAACTAAAGCATGTCTCTGTCTTATTACTTTTTCAGACGTGGTTTTCTTTATCAACTGTCAACTTTTAAGCTTGGATGGTATTTATTTTCAGGCTTTGAAAAACATTGTTACAATTTGGAAATTAGAAACAAAAACAACACAGGGTTCTAATCATAAATCTTGGTTCAATTATTAGTATTAAGTACAAATTGAATGTTGCGAATCATAACAAATATCAACTATGATTTAGCGACTTTGCTGGTTGCTAATATGAACATCTAATTTTGAACACTTGATAATGAAATTTTAATATAAACCTTGCAACAAGATCGGCGTGGTGAAATTCACAAAACTAAAGTTAAAACGTTACTTTATAATGAAATGAAACGAGATGACATTTTCGCGTAGCCGCAGAAGTTTTTAGCATTCGGCAGCGAACTCGCAAACACCTGCGGTTTGGCGAGACCTAAAGTAAATCTCGCAAGGCTTATGCCTTTAATGTTCTTAATTACTTCTTTCCTCTACGCCTTTGTTAGATAAGTGTGTAGGAGTTAAGACTTAACCACTGTCCATTCACAGAAATCATGTCATTGTATTGTATTTTAAACATTTCAGAGCGCTCTCCGCCTCATAAACTATATCTGCGTTAGCCGTGGCGGTCGGGTTTTGTGGTTTGGCCTGAAAATGAGTTGAGTGACACAAGTCAGCTCGCCTTGCCAAGGCTTATAAACCCGAGCGGGTTTGATAATAACAGGGGAAGTGGCAATAACCCGAAGTATGGTTGTTATGCTACTATAAAAAACATACTTTGGTTTGATCTACATCAATGGTTCAAGAATACCTTGCTTTGCTAAGTATAGCTATTTCTATTGGTAAAAGGCATTTCTTTGCTTTCACATTGCTTTAAATTTCTTATATTTGCTTGTGAAGTTTATCATCCGGTTTTTGCTTTCACATTATTCCTATGACATAATATTCCACACTTGGTTAGTTACTGCTACTCTACGCCCGATAAAAGCTTTGAAATTGTGTATTCTGAATCCAGCTCAGTCATAATAATCTTCAGCATTAAAAGTTCTAGTTCTAGAAAATGTATATTGCCTTTTGTAGTGGTCTTACTTGTAATAAGTTCGACTTTAGTACGTAACAAGAAGCCGACGCGACCGGCGGGTGTTGGTCGATAAAAGTTATTTAATAATAAGAAACAATGCGCCTTCAGCTATGTACAGTAAGCTTCAAAATTATGTGTCTACAGAGTGGTCTAATATGATCGAAGTGTTGGAGACGAGCAACTCACTACGGAGTTACAATAGTGTTTCACTTGTTTTAAATTTCAGCGACGCTCCAAACGATATACGACTGTGTCATGGTAGTATTACGATTTATTCTGTACTACCCTGTTAGCACACATCATTTTGGTGCTTACTGTACTGCTGGAGTTGCGTGAGCGGACTTTATATTACATCCGTAGGGGGCAACTGTAAGCGCCTAATATCAAGCATGCCTATATTGTTTACGGCATATCGCCTAACCTGAAGTATACCTTTACCAATTACTTACGCTTTTCAAGTTAACACGTTACTACGAAGTATGGTTTTGTTAAAATTTAGTATCTAGAAGAAGTAACCGATTTTCTAGACAAACCATTATTCAAAGCTGATTTTCATTGTAGTTAGCGTCTCCATCCTGAGTCTGCGTGCTTAACAAACTTATATTGATCCTAAAGTATAAACCCAGCTTTTTGTAGGTATGGCTGCTTAAAGTTTCATGTGAACCTGTCCTGTAGGGACGTAGGGGCACAGTAGGATCGGCATACCTATAACAGTTTCATTCACGTACAGATGCTGAAACAAACCTAACCATTTTTTCATATTTGAATCGCCGATAATGTACTTTGACAATGTTTTTTTTTGTCAAATACTTGATGTGCAGTTTTGCTTCAGAGTGACTAGGCAAGTATTTCTCACCATTCCATTCCGTTTCCTCGTTTACGGATTCGTGATCGATTAGTGAGATAAACTCTCACAAGGCACTCAGATATGTTATCGTTATATGTGTAGATGATCATGTTATTGACCTAGCCTGATACTGATCCGCTAGCTATTCTCGAGAACCACTAGTAAGTAATTACTTCAAAGCTCGTATATACCTAATAAAACAATAGCTCGTTATCAATTCTCTTTGTATCAGCTACAGAGCGTTTTCACTAGCGTTCGAGTACGCTTGCGTTACGTTACGCATTTAGTTGGTTTAGTCCTTTGGTATGTAATTGAAACACATTTATGCTCGACTGTGCGGCAACCGGCATATAATAATGGCAAATACAAGACCCTTTTCCGATAATTCTCATACCCTACTCAGAAAAAGCTTTCAATCAATGCGATGTTTTCGAATACGAAATCTTAGAGTATTTGGATACGACTGTTTGCGTGTGTACCAATACTTATACAGATGTTCATTGTTATGCCTTTTATCCAAACTAGATACTTGATGTGCTTATTTTGTTGTCAAATGTTGGGTATTTTTCGTCTATATTTTGCTAACAATTGAAAATCGAATAGCAATAGATATGTATCAGTAATTGACTGTTACTATCGGTCTAAATGGGAATGTAATGACTATTTTAACCCCCTGAGGATTAGTTTTCTAAAAGTCTTAAAGTATTACTTGATCGCCATATAAATGTTTTTTTTATTAGACTCCTAGTCCAAGTGTTACGTTTTACATTATTAGATCAGTTGAGATAATCTTCCCTTATGTCGTCACATTGAATCTTAATTTCTTCAACAGTCTACTCGTTTATTGCATGGAAAATAAGTATTTACACATCAGTAGCATTATTATTTTATGTGAAAACGACACCGTCGCGACTTTTGGCTTAACTGGTACAGCTTGACGAAAGTACAAAATTAAAAAATCACAAGATCTGTTATTCCGGCAATTTCTAGTTGGAAGCAAAACAGTTGTTTAAGTAGGTCGCAAAGGAAAACTATTCCGTACAATGACCTATCACTATTTATCCTTGTCGCTCGTGCACAAATATAATGCTTTACGGCTAAAGAGTGAAAAAGCTTCCTGCACTAGTTTTTCCTGAGCATTAGAACCTTTAGCTCTTCTTCTTAAGGAGGAATTTCAGTTCAAATGCTCTTTTAATTGGGCGTAAATAAATGGTAAACACGTTACTGAGTATAATTAGAGTACTTAAGCTATTAGAGCGATATTGTTTTCTAAAATGTATGCGAAGATTACGAAATGAAACAAATTTAAGACTGCGAGAAGTATCTGTAAAATATGTACTATAGCGGTCCGGAGAGACGTCGTTCTGTAAAATGCGATTGGTCTGTGATAGTTCAAAGAAAAAAATATATTGACAATCAACAAGTATGCCAATCCCGTTTCAGATATTGGCGAAAGATCATAACTTTTCCGTAAATTTTTCTTTTTTTATATTTAATTTCCTTTTCGACGTGAAGACAAATGTAGCAAAAAAGAACCATTGAAATTGGTTATCAAAGAATCTGCTTGAAATCTTTTTTTTAAAAGTGGTTCAAACAAATTCTATAAGATTGAGGTAAATGGTCAATGACTGCAACATTCATGATTGAATCAGACATACCGGGTTGTATAATTCAACACTCCGCTTAGATCGGGAACAACTCGCTTCCGACTTTCCGATAAGAGATGATAAAACTTTTACGGCCGCCGAAACTTTTATTGCCAGCAGAATGGAAATTTCGCAAATTGCTGTCTGTTGATTCGGCACTATCTCGGGCTAGAAGCAACGTAACAGAATATCTATCTTTCTATTGGCATTTGTTGAGATGTTCAACTACTTATCACGTTATAGCAGTAGGTCAGTATTCTTGCTCTCTTTTAACAGACGCTACAAACCAGATAACCTGATAACTATCGTCGTCATCATCAACCCGTAGGCCTCCCCATAGATAGTGACATGTATGGTTAAAAAAATACCAATTTCAAATGAATTAATAATCAAATCTGCGGTTATCCTGTCATAATATGACGATTAATGACGTTAACATGAAACTGTACAAAAACTAATGACTGCGTGATGAATGTCCATTAACCTTAGCTTAATACCAATAAGTACCACTTTGATGTGGAATAAATGAAATATTGACTTTGATAATTATATCTCGGGAGTTAATCTCATTTGGTGCCCAATAATAATTCAATTATGAGGCTAAACCTCCGCACGCACACATCACACATTTGAAAAAATAAGAAAGAACTCGAAATAGTGACCGTATTCATTTTTAATTCATCTTCTGCTACCTGAGTAGGCACGTACTAAGCATCTCGTTTGTGGAGCAGGAAATGTTGCGTCTGTCAAATTAAGAGTGCGCATAAAGCAAAACTACCAATCTTTTTCTTGATTGTACGTGATAAATACTAGATGAAATTTTATGAATTTATTAAATGTTACGCTACATGATATTTTCAAGGGTTTTGTTTGATCAAAAACATAAAATAATTAAATTATCTCGATAAAAAAAAATCACGAAGTTACGTCTGATTTTCCCTTTTTTTCGTTTTATACTGGACATGGCAATTACTATGATGACAATTTTTTTATAAATAATTATATTGAAAAATAAGTAAGGGCTATGTCTAGTAATTTTTTAAAATTCCTTTTAGTTTTGGATTTATAACGATTAAACACTTTTGGCACTTAATACGTTTTGATTCCGCGGAAAAAGCCATCTCCCGTCTCACGTTTGTCAAGCTTGACACATATTTCTATTTCACACATCAGTACCGATCGCTCCGTTGAGACGAGAAGACTACGCTCAAATTCTTAGCTGCTCCGAGTTTCAAAATAAATAGTGAAATGGGGAAAAGAAAAGGACTTAGTAAACGAGAGCTAAAAAAGTTACAAACTGAAAGGATGGCTAATTGTCGAAGGTATGCTGTATTGTATTTTAAGAGAAATAAATTAATTTGAGTCGATCTAGTAAGATGACGTAAACAGATGGTGTAAAGTATATGCTAAGTAATCACATGACTTTAGTTGGTCTCTTCAAATAATAGGTTGATTTCGAAGGAATTTGTTTCAATCCACCAGGTATTTATTGTAAATTGTTTTCAAATAATATTTAATTTTCAGAATTGCTGTATCTCAAAATATTTCACAATCTGACAGATGTGATCAAAATGAAGTTGTGGAGGCATGCGCGTCGTCGACTATGTAGGTTTCTTTAAATATAGTATCCATACTCGCTTTTCCATCTTGGGTTTTTTTTTTTAGTAAAGTTGAAGCTGGCTGAAACAATAATCAGTTACTACCACATGAGTAAATATACTAAGTACTGTGTTTATTTTACAGAACAACATTGAATTTGGAAAATGTAGACCCTAATAGACAGCCTATATCTACAGACTATTGTCAGCCAGAAAAAAATGCTTACCGTAATGATTACTCGAGGAATGAAGAGGATACTCCAGAAAAGTATCCGCCTAAATTCTTACAGTACAATCGATAACATTTAAACTAGTGGAGACCTGTCATTAGAAAAATAACGAATGGGAAATAGTCATTTGAGAAATAACGTTAGATAATTTCTGATAAAGTTATCACTTTCCAAACCATCCTTTCTTAAATGAAAGTAACTAAGCGCAAACAGACGCCGAAATTAACCATTTCCCGCCTACTTTTTTGCCTGGCCGCTGCTTTGCACTCTCCTGTAAATATATAATAAATCCGATCAGTTGAACGGAAAAGGGTGGATTTGGGTGGGGTGGTTAGAACTGCAACCACAAAACCCATGAGCCGAGCGATATTTTGACTCAGAACGCCACTTGCTACGAGTACTTTAATGCTTAATTGCAAATGACTTTCCTAATAGTGGGTAATTTGTCCCTTTTTTAACATAAATTCCGTAAAATATGGCTTCCGCATTATTTTTTTTCTACTGTGTCATTTCTGCATGTTTTTTTTGGAAATAGCTGAACTTTTTCATTACAGTTCATTGAAGCGACGACGCACTCGGCCACAAGCTCAGAATGAAGATCAGGCTGAAAATTTGTACGATGCAGCAGAGAGAGTGGTAATAGACAAGTTGTACTTTTTTGAAAAAATAAAAATGGTATCGAATCATGCTCCTCAATTCGGTTGCACTCTATCTAACTTTAACATCACAGGAGAAACGTGGGTAAAGTGGGTTTTTATTCTAAACTGAAACTTTCGTGTAATATGTGCAGAGGTGGATTCATACTGAACACGTCAGATCCACAACCAACCCAGAACCTAGACATAAACACAGCCGCTGTCACTCTGATTACTAGTGTAGGCATTGGTTTAGAACAATTTCAAGAATTGAGTGTAGCCATGAATCTTCCCACAATGACGCACCAAATGTAGAAAAAACAAGCAACCAACAACAAACGCAACCGTGGGACCACATCGGAGACGTGTTTGGCGCTGTTTAAGCGGAATCCCGCGGAGTTTTTGCGTCGTTTTGTGACTGTCGATGAAACCTGGATCCGTTGGTACACACCAGAGACCGAGAAGCAATCAAAACAAAGGATTCAGACCGGGAAACATGCTGGAAAGAAGGCGAAAACTGTAAAATCGGCCGGAAAAGTTATGGCCACCGTTTTCTGGGATTCACAAGGTTTGATCTACATCGATTACCTCGAGAAGGGTAAAACTATAACAGGGCTTCACTATGCCGATTTATTGGGCTGATTCGACCCCGAATTAAGTTTGTAAGTGGCCTGTAAGGGCGACACGTGGGGTTGCGGGGCCAGTGCGGCCTGCAAGCGCCTTGAGGCGCGTGGTAGCGGCCGCGGGGTTATAGTCGGTAGGAGTCCAACATAACTTCGTCGTCTCCCCGGGCGGCGAGGTATGCATGAAGATTTCCCCACGAAAAAATAAGGCGGGTCAAATCATGACACCGGGGAGCTTTTATTTATAAATATACAAATGCGTCCACCTATTACCGTCACTAATATAGAACAAAGAACGCAAAAAAAACCCGCTTGTGTATTTACTTTAAAATATTTTATTTATATTTTTAGTATATAAAAATAAGTCGTGTTTTCCTTCCTGACGCTATAACTCCAGAACGCACTAACCGATTTCCACGGTTTTGCATTCGTTGGAATGGTCTCGGGCTCCGTGAGGTTTATAGCAAAGAAAAATCAGGAAAATTTCTACAGAAAAGCGGGAAAATCTTTTTTCACATACAGCTAAGTCCACGCGGACGAAGTCGCGGGCTGCTAGTAAAAAAGTAAAAGTAAAAAGTAAAAAATAATTTATTTAGTGACACTTGGTACAACAAATTGAAAAAAATTTACACTGGAGCAAAAAAAAGTGTCACTAAAATGGTACTAGCTCAGCATTTTCAGCAGTATTTAGTATTTATTGTGAAAAAATCAACTGGTGACAGATAGACAGTGCAGTCTATGTAATAGGGTCCTGTTTTTACCTTTTGCATACCGATCCTTAAAAATAATTTAAAAGATGAGACTACTATCTACAACATAACATTCAACTTATATATATGTCACCGGAAAATAACAAAAACCGTAAATTTATAAATTTCCTAGGAAATTTATAAACTTTCGTAGGATTCTAAACGAGAGATAAATTGTATCATTTTACGCCCACATTTCCGGAAATTTATAAATTTGCGACGACTCACGGTAAATTTATCAACTTACGGATATCTATCCGTAAGATTCTAAACGGTTCGACTAATCGGAGAAGAGCTTTTAATTTAACGCTTTTATAAATTACGGAAAATAACACACTGCTCTCTGATTGGTCGATGTTGACAGTAGCAATGCTTGTGTTCGTAGATTATGGTACAATCACACTTGCCAAACTGATGTACATTTATCAGTTTCGAAAACCTACCTGTCTGGACTTTTACTTTAAAACTGGGTAGGTTTAACGGGTTACTTTTTACAATTAATAGGCTGATAACCTCTACTTAATCAAAATAAGACGGCAGAAATCGTGTTTTACGATCTCAAAAAGTTTATAAAAAAATGAAATACACTTATAAAATATAACATACAAAACATGGCATACCATCTCGATCATATCTCAAATGGGGTAGTCAAAGTCACACTGAGTTCCCGTCACGGTGAACGAACGGAACATTCAGAAGCCCACATTTCACGGAGGGAATTTGAACCCATCGTTGGGTTGCTTAGATTTTTTATCGATGTTTCTCATCGCCGGAGAGTTAGCCGCAAATTATACAATGAACACGAAGATTAATTGTTCTTACAAAATATAAAACATTAAAACCGGCCTTCTACCAAAATTGAATGGCGGAGGAGAGGAATGACACGTGACTTATTCTACCAATAAGAGCGCACATGGCGTTTGGTTACCGCCCACTTATTATTTTACGGATGCGTTCCGCAAGTTTATCAATTTCCGGAAATGCGGGCGTAAAATAATACAATTTATCTCTCGTTTAGAATCTTACGAAAGTTTATAAATTTCCTAGGAAATTTATAAATTTACGGTTCTTGTTATTTTCCGGTGACATATATACAAAGTAAAATTACACACATTAAAATGTAGGTAATGTATTCACAAAAATAATGCCCACTGTGTTATCTGATTGTTTTACGTATACTACGGAAGCTACGCGTTGTGCGAGCGAGAGAGATGTATTGTGGTTCGGCGGGCGATAGTGTTCGCAGAGAGGGGGGCGCGGGTGAATTTTAATAATTTGCTGGGTTTATACGCACTCTTAAGCAACTTAATTAAAACTGAAGCTTTGTGAGACGGAAGCAAGTTTAAAGTCCGTCAAGTTAGCGCCTGTTTCTAGACGTGGGAGGAGGTTTTATGTTATGCCAAGCACAGCTACTTACTCGTATGTACTCTACTTAGTAGTACGCGATATATCTGAAGATAAGTGTTACTTTTAGATCCGAAAGTGGGTTCTATTCTATGTCAATACAATTTAACTAAATTTGAGCATTTTTTTATTCATTTAAATGTGGGTTTGCTATTTTCATACTATTTCGCTACCACTAGAAAATTCTGCGGCTGTCTCTTTCAGATTTCAGAGAAACAGCTAATTTAAAGGGATAAAATCATAATGTAATGTAAAAGGTGCAACGGATAAGTTCGCGCAGTTATTATCACCCTCATGATTTCGCACGTTTCTTATAATGTCTACTTTTATTGGTGTAAGATCACAACTTACCAATATAAGGTATTAGAAGAAAACACTACTCCGTACCAGCTAACAAGTAAAGACAAGAAGTGATTGATTACACTTAGTTGTTTGCAGCCCAACTACTAATTAAGTAAAGTAATTACGTGAATAAGTAGTCCAGACGTTACAGCTACAGTGTTTTTCCCTCTATCGATAGGTATCGGTTGAGCAAACTCAGGCGGAGAGAAACTAACTGAGAGCAAATAATGCTACGTTTATTTAATAGAAATGTAATTTTCTTCTGCTTGCGAAGAACCAGACTTCAATTTCACTTTTTATTAGGACAAATTTATTCAGACGGAATGTTTTTGCCGCTAAAATCCGCTCGGTCAGGGATTTTAGCTAAAGCCCTATTGCTTTCCTACTTGCTGATATTTGGTTCAAATAAAACTATCTTTTGCTATGTTTTACTGGAAATATATTTGTAAACTTGCATATATTCCACTTATAGAACACATTTCAAGATTGCAATTTGATTTAAAGTGTCGATATTAAGACCCTCAAAAAGACCTATTTATACAAAATGTATCATTGTTCCCAAAAATCCTCAGTGCAGAATAAAGAGAATTCCGAAACAGCCTGTGCGGTCATAATATACGTTAAGCTGAGGAAATCGGAGACATGGGACCAATCCGATTTCATTTGATACAAAATCCCTACGTTACTGCGAAAGTTAGAAAAGCGACTGATAAAAGAATCGTCGATAACAATGGAAATGTTATAGTAGTTGCTGCTCCGATGTTGGCGTGAAATCGAACCTTTCGTGCAATTAAAACTGGATGCTCGGGTACAAGTTTGCTCCTCGATAACAAAGTGTAATGAGATAACAGGAAAAGGAAAGTGCAGGTCAGGCTTCGCTGCGTCTAAAGGGGGCCCCGGGGTCGCTAGGAGTGCACACTGTGGGGACCGTGTGCCTCCATTGTGCAGGTGACTACTGGAGGGTGAGGTGGTGGAGAGCGGCACTGCATGGGGGCCTAGCACTGCCGTTAACATGGGCGGGTGTAAGAGGGGATGTATAACTCCCCTCGAGTTGAGCTGGGTTGAGCTGGGTGGGCGCGCCATCGCACGGTTGGACGAGTGGTCAAAGACGCATGCGTCTAATCCGAGGGGACCGAGATCGAATCCTGCTGGTAACGGAAATTATCATTGAGTTAATATTAGATTTCTCGCCCTGTGGTCTGGGGCGTAAGAATACAGCCAAGGTCACCCCCGCCTGTCGTAAGAGGCGACTAAAGGGGGGCCCCGGGGTCGCTAGGAGAGTACACTTCATTACACATGCGACCCCGAGGAGGACGGCAGTGTGGGGTGGCCTCACACTGTCGAACACCGGCGGGTGTGTAAGAGGGGAGGTACTACTCCCCTCGAGGTGAGCCGGAACCGGCACAGCGCGCCAGGGTTTTACCGGTAGAGTGCCTCCCTGGGAGAGTCCTCGGTAAACCCTGGTCACGCGCAGAAGAAGGCCGCCCCGGTGTTTTAGTGGGTATTCTCACCCCTTGCAGGGGTGGGCGAGTCCCACACCCCCCCGCTAACCCCCAAGCAGCGGGATGTGCGTAAAGGCATTTCACCGGGTTAAAAAAAAAAAAAAAAAGGGTGGGCGCGCCAGGGGTCCGCCGGTAGAGTCCCTCGCGGTGGTACTCGGGGCCCTCTGGTATCGCGCAGAAGATGGCCTCCGCGGTGTTTAGTGGGTAATCCCTTTCCTATTGGGGTGGGTGAGTCCCACACTCCCCCACTCTCCTACCCAGGGAGCGGGATAGTGCGTAAATGCATTCTCGGCATCAAAAAAAAAAGGCTTCGCCGCTCCGGTGGCGGGAGCTGGCTACGCTTCCATTAAGTACCTTTATTAGTATTAATTTAGAATGGAGCCGAGGTGCAGCTAGCTGGGAACTGGGTCAATGGCAGACCGCCGAGAATAGAACCATCGCTTTGGGGTGGATGAGCGTCATTGTTGTCCATTCCCGCTGGAGCTTAAGATTGGGTCATCGTTTATTTCTAGAAAATGGACCAGCTGTAGGCATTTTCAGAGAACGTGAGATGGTTCGCCTTATTGAAATGTTAGGATTTTCCGATACTGGTCACGATCCTTTGCAAATGTAAAAATTCCTATACGAACAAACCACCCAAATCTTCATTCATTCCGTTATCTGGTCATTCAATCCAATATAATAGATTTCCTTAATGCTGGCTATGCAGTACTCTGACCTGGATTCTAAATAAGTAAATATATTTCTTTAGTAGATTTATAAGCACTTAGTGAATTGTTTCGAGATTTAATTTTCTAAATTGCTTTACTGTTGCATGACTTTGTTGAACAATGTTTGTCGTGGCAGACACGACGCATGCCCATTCGGTAGGTGTTCAACTTAAGCCAGGGTGTGACGGCGGCATACTTTACTTTCGGGCTTTTGGCCCGCCTAGGCAACTTAAGAGCTCCTGAAACAGTGTAATTAAAAATAAATTGTTATGTAAATGAAGAGCAAGACCGTTATTAGCTTTAGGGCTCCAAAATGAAATGAGAAAATTGGAGGGGCTCGGTTGCTCGTTGGCTTGTTTAGTTCTATCTTTTGCAACCATCTCACGCTTTATGCTGGCCCGTCCAGGCACAAACCTTTTTGCACAATGGGCTCGCATCAACCGTAACATAGACGTTGGAAAATGACCTTTAGTGCTTTGGTTGAAGGTGATAGGTACAAACTATAAAACACACACTATGCAGATGGTCTGTGCCTGTTGTACGAGTAGAATTGCGCTAATACCCGTACACGGTCGACGTCCAGTTAATTGTATTCAGTTCGTGGTTTGTAGTTTCAAACCACGCTAAATTTATTCTGAAATTGTATTCATAGGACACGAGGAAGTTAGATGGCTCATAAAACTTTATTTAACCTGGTAAAAACATCCCCTTATGTTGGCAAACAATAGGTATTGTAGGGTATAAAACGGCAACTATTGTAGAGGGTTAGTTAATTAGTTACTACCCTAGTAGATTACCATAAATTGTTGTACCCAAGTAAGTTAGCCGTAAATAAGTGTGACTCGTAAAGTAAGTAAACTAAGGGTTTCCTTGGCCACCTATTTGTCTACAATTGTATAGCGAGGTCGGCCCAAGCCTTAGTTGGCGCAATGTAACAAGTCACATGAACTTTCTTGATTTCATAAAAATATTACCTTAAAATCAGCTTTGATGTCAAAATACGTATCTAAATGTTAATACTGTTGGGGCAGTAATATAATAGTGTTCCTTCAAGTTAAAATGCCAGAACACATACAGTGAGCTTGAAGATGGCCGTAGAGCCAGAAAATCAGCCATGGCGACCTTTTGGTGCCAAGCGTAGGGAGAGACTTTGCAGGTGGGCTTATGCAAAGTTAGCGGACGATCTGATACGATCGCATGGTTTTCCTTTAACCCGTCACTCTACAAATCTACGAGTAAAGGGGATGTCTAATTCCTGCAGCGCAAATGATTATAAAGCAAAAAAAGATGATCGCTCTGATCCCTTATCGCTGACTAATTGCTATCAAGGACAGTTTATCTGTTCTACAAACTGCCAGAAATACATTTTACGTTTAAGTGCTCAACAAATAACGTTGTTTACAGCGGCAATTTTTACGAACATACTTTACTTGTTATTCTATGTAGCCAAGAATTCTTTTCACACGCGAAATAACGAGAGACGGCATTGCAGACCGGCCAGGCAAGGACACGCCAAGGATGTTCCAGTTAACTGCCGCAGCCAGCCTAACTGCGAATATTAAAGTGACTAGACACACTGTGGGGCGTTGAGACTTGGGTACACCAGGCGCAATGGCACGACGGAAATAATGTGACTCGTTTATATTGACGATTCTGTTATGGTAGAGTCAACACTCGTTGGTTTTTCAGATACCTTTAAGGCCTTTAAGGGGCTTTTTACAACTTTAAAATGATGGATGCTGTAGTCAAAAAAAAAGGTATAGATGGTTCGACAGTTTTAATTAGTATTAAAACTGTCAAACTGTACTAAAGTTTTAATCAGTGTTAAAACTGTCGAACTGTACTAAAGTTTTAATAACCTAGTGTTAAAACTGTCGAACTGTACTAAAGTTTTAATTAGTGTTAAACTGTGTATCTTGTAGTCAAGGGCAGAGTCGTAAGTCGTTTAAAGCGTCTAATAAATTTAAAATTCCAAAATAAGTGAAACACTTTTGAATTTTTTTAGTTAAAATGTTGCTTCTTAAATACTTCAGATATAAGTATTTGACCACTCTGTACGCAAACATCATTTTAATGCTAAATGTACACGTGTTTGGTCTCATGTTATAATATCATTCCAGGTTCTCCTACTAATCATTATATAAAAAGCTTGCAGTTTACACGCTTCATAACCCACTATCACCACCCCACTATGAGTTCAGGACATTTTTAGATGGGATATATTTATCACTATGTACTTGAAAGTATTTAAAAGCTGTAGGTATCGCTCATTTGTAACAAAATGAAGATGCTTTAGTTAGAATATCAATGTAAAATTGGTGTATAATTAATTTAAAATCTATTGGACCCACCTAGAAAATAAAATAACAAATTGCCGGTATATTTGCAGACTTAATTTTTGCAACAAAGTAGCATGTTAAGTAAGTAGTTTTAATCGACGATAGAAGGGTTAAATACTCGTATGTTAATTTGATACATTTTTCAAGTTAATTAAGTAAAGCGGCAAGTAAATAGAGTCATAATGATCCTAGTATGTATAATTAGTCACCCTCGTTTACATAATAATGTGAATACTACCTAGGTTAGTGCGTACGTACCACGCGAGTCGTGAATATTTCAGCCTTGGACTGAAGAGGAAAACAAAAAGTACTCTAATAAACTAGGGAAAACCTCTTGAATGTACATACGAGTACAGTGTAAACCACAAATCAAGCGCAATTTTATGGACTACGTATCGTCCGGCCCAGTGTTGAAGTTTGTATCAAATGGACCAATCAGTTGACCAGGATTCAAGCAATGATTAAATCAATAAATTAAGTTAAAATTAAAAAATATAATCTTTATGATGGATGACATGTACATTTAAAAAATCCTTTTTTCGTCTTATCATACTAGAAGTACCTATTTTGTATTTTTCACATTTAAGTAGTAGTCAACAGTGGTTACTTTAGTCAATTTATTAAATTGCATAATCAATCACACAAAAGATCATTTATCAAAACTCATTTAAATAATACTTAGTGTTTGTTAAGGGCGTAGCGCAAAATAATACCCACTCATTTAATTTCAGAATAGAATAATCTTTATTGCTTCATGTCAAGTATACAAGTTGGTACAAAATAAAATAGCGTTTTACAAGGGCGCTGCAAAATACAATTATTGAATTGAATTAATTTTTATAGTTAATATTTCTTTTTATTGGTAATTGAAAAAATAACGTCAGTGTGACGCTCTCGC
Organism: Udea ferrugalis; assembly: GCA_950022985.1. Taxonomy (NCBI): domain Eukaryota; kingdom Metazoa; phylum Arthropoda; class Insecta; order Lepidoptera; family Crambidae; genus Udea; species Udea ferrugalis. Next base: position 8,038,409 of record OX465521.1, read on the forward strand.
GTGATTGCTTTTATTTTATTGTTTGCGCTCTAGTCAATCAGCCAGCAATTAGTTTGATGAAAATGTCAATAGAGAGTCAAGATCGCGCTGCGTTTTGCTGTCGCAATTAAATCAATGTCTCCGTCTGTTTTTCTTATACATATCAGCTAACATAATCATCACTACACACAATACAATTTAAAAAAAATATATAAATACTTATCGACCATGCTTGGTTTGAGCCCCCAAAAACCCCTACATAAAATGTGGCTTGAAATAGTAAATATGTAGCATAGAAAACAGGCTAGAGACACAAGCTGTCTAAACATAATTATCGCAGCGCCTGATTGGACTCCATCTTGACTGCTTTCTTAAATGAGGAGTTGGGATTGTTGCAATATTGAATAAATTTAATTAATCATCGTTTGACGTTGTTCCAAATAGATGACAAATTATTGTCACGTTTGTTCGGAAAATAGCCTGTGGCTTGGTCAAATTGAAATGAACAACTGCAATTATAAAAGTTTAACAAGCGGAGTTGGGGATAACGGTGCAAACAATGGATACTTAGCTGATATAGCTATCCAATTAGTTCCTTTTGGATAAGCAATTAAAAGTTTTGCTACAAATATTTATGAAGTACTTATTTTGTTGTTAGGTAATTTTTTACTGTGAATGGCGCCTATTTTCTTATCCCATGTACGTACAGTAATAGTTGTATACACAAATACTTATATAAGAGTTAATATAGGTGGTAGATTTTATAATATTTAATAAAATTTTACATCGCCATACCTACACTTCAAATTAATGCTGTTGTTTTCGTTTACAAAGCTATTTTCTTATCCTCATCCACATTTAGATTCAGCTAAGTTTATAAACTAAAAGCAAACAACCATTGGAAAAACAAGAAAGACAATTCCATGGACTTGCCCTAAGAGTTAACACTACCCCTTTGACCTTTTGTTTTCGCGGTCCGAAGTAAGTATTTGTTATTTTCTGGATCACCGTATTGTTTCAATAAAATACTGATTGTTAGCAATCTCCTATTTAATCTCTGGGACATCTTTATACTACGAACACCTGATTGCTAACTAAACAGGGCTTGTACAGAGGCTTTATATCAACCTTTGCATCATTATCATCATCATTTCATCCGCATGATGACTCCCACTGCTGGGCATAGGCCTTGACCAAGGATCACAGCGATCGGTCTTGCGCTGCCCGCATCCAGCGCGATCTTTTACATAGAGGCATCCTAAATTGCTGACATAAGACCTATTTTTCAATTTTTTTGTGAAGGTTGTGAACTCCTCTGTGGTGCGGTTGTCAGACCCCCCGAATTGTCATACGTTAATCAAGGTTGAGCACGCCTTTAAACTGTCATGTCTGCGTCTTGTTTTGATGTAACCTTGTTGGTGTTCAAAATAACACACAGAACACAAGTATTTTTTTTGCACTCTTTATAAGGGTTACCTATCATTGGACCGAATTTTCCTATCCCGAATTTCATTTTCCCGAAAACGTTTCGTTTTTTTTCGTTCGGCATTTTTTCATTTTCCCGAAATGACGTTTGCCACTGTATCAGTTGACCAATTATCAACTGGATTTTTTTCGTTTGCCAGACGTATCATTGGGCCACAAAACGATTTACCGAAGTGATGATTGGCCGAAATGACCCTTGTCCGAAGTATTGTTTTCCAGAACAATCGTTAGACCACTGTTTTGATTGCCATATTTTTAGTTTACCAAACGATCATAAAAAAGTTACGCGTTTAATGTAAGCAGCATAAAAGCAGACAAGGAATTTTTAGATTTAAAATAAAATAAGAAATTGCGTACATACGCAGGCAAACAACATGCAAGTTTAAGGAAAACACAAGAATTCTGTCACGGCTCCGGCATTACGGGGCTCCGGCGGTTCCTCGCGTGCTAATCGTCGCAGATGGCTTTAGCTCAGCACCGCAGCTTCGGCTTGTTGGCCGGCTTCACCGGCCAGCCTCAGCCGCGGCGCCTCGCTCGTGGCCACCTGCTCCTCAGCCCGCGGGCCGCCTCACCCCTCCATGCCTACGCGCTTTTAAATAACACTTTTGGAGTAGGGCAAAACTAGTACCACGTGGTGTCGGGGTTGACTGAGTCGGATTCGCCCTGAAGTTGAAATTACTGAAAATCGACGTTAACGAGACGTTGATCGTTATCATACAGTAGTTGTGGCCTAGTAATATTTCAGTAAAATGTGGTTTAGGTAAAGTGATCATATGCCAAATAAGTCATCTGGTAAATGAAAAAAGTTGAAAAAAGACTTCGGGCAACAGATAAAAGTTTTGCCCTATGGTATGGGGCATTAGAATACTGCCATGGTTTCCCCCCGCCTGTCGTAAGAGGCGACTAAAGGGGGGCCCCGGAGTCGCTAGGAGTGCACACGGTGGGGACCGTGCGCCTCCATTGCACATGTGACTCCGTGGAGGGCGGCGGTGCGGGGGGGCCTCGCACTGCCGTTAACACCGGCGGGTGTACGAGGGGAGGTATAGCTCCCCTCGAGTTGAGCTGGGAAACCGACATAGCGCGCCGGGGGTCCGCCGGTAGAGTCACTCACGGTGGTACTCGGGGACCTCCAGTAACGCGCAGAAGATGGCCTCCGCGGAGTTTAGTGGGTATTCCTTCCTATTGGGGTGGGTGAGTCCCACACTCCCCCGCTCTTCTACCCTGGGAGCGGGACGGTGCGTAAATGCATTCTCCGCGTCAAAAAAAAAAAAAAAAAAAAAAAACAAAAAAAAAAAAAAAAAAAAAACAGATAAAAGTTTATTCTGAAATTCGGTCTAACATAGTTCGGTAAAACGACACTTATGTCAAAAGATGCTTCGACGGGTTGAAAATATGTCAAGCAATACATCTGGCAAATGAAATGTTGGTCTATAGTTTTCAGTCAAATGAAATTCGGACTAGTAAATTTCGGACAAGTGACGGGTTCCCAGCTTTAAGTTATCTTTTAATGTATTTTAGTGTACAACCTGGAAAACTGTACGCACAATAAACTATTTTTCATTTTTACATAATAAATTAGCCTTGAATGGAACGAATAAATAATAAATATCTATGATACATCACAATCACAAACAATACTCTGATCCCACAGAAAGGTTTCACCTTGCGTTATGGAAATCAGCAACCACGAAGGTACCACAAACACCCAGGCCCATCTCTTCAACAAACAATATGTTTGTTGCCGCGGGAATTGAATCTGGAGCATGCATCATTATATATTTTTTTCTTTGGTTATTAATACTAGTGCCTCTATCATTTAGTACCTATCAAGACATCGATTTCTGAAATTGAATTTTCACCTCTTTATTCAGGTATTACGTCTCATTTCTGTTAGTTCGAATAGTAAAAATTGAGTATTGAAATTTATTTGATATGCAGTTAAATAGCGGTGTTCGAAAAGTTTCAAATAGGTAGGTAGTCGTAAAGCGCGAACGCGGTCGAGGTGTGAAAGTTTAACGACATTAAATATTTACAAATTTCCGTCCGGGACATCAGACGCTCTCGCACCGTTCCTCGTTTGATTTATGCTTCCATTTCGAATACACGAATACCGACTAATGTTGTGAAGAGTAAATACGATATTACCACTCGTAAATCGTTCGGCGGATCGAGAATCCTTAAAACTTTGAGTTTGTAGTTGTTCGCTTGGAAAGTTGGAGATTGGAAAAAAATAATTACGGTTCCTTTTGTTAGCGATGAGGATATTGGAGTTTTTCATTTATTCTGAAGATAAAGCGACCGTCTTGACCTACCGGTTAAGCTCTTTGGCTCAGAACCCGTGTAGTTCCAAGTTCGAATCTGGCTGGAACACGTACATACTTTGTCTTTATTTTAGAATTCGATGAAGAAAATTGATGCATCAAAACAACTGAAACATAAGGCCATAATAAAGGAATATGGCACTGCTGAATCGCTCTGCATTTAACATTGTGTTTTCTAGACAAGGTTTGAAGAAAGAAATAAGGCCAGTGTATTTCCGTCTAGTAAATTGAAATAACGATGTACGATCGAGGAGAGCATTGCATGACTCTCCAGAATGTGCACAAGTATGTTTCCGCAAAGTGGCAAGACGCGCCTCAGTAGTGCAAATAGTTGAGATAAATCGACCTGCTGAAAATTTGGTTATTTTTCATCAATATCACAGTGAGCCGAATGAAATCCACAGCTTACAAGTGTAAGGCATATTCACATTTGCCAACTCCATCAGCCGAATTACACGATTTCCATAGCTGCTTGCTGTATGGGGCTTCATTCACCATTCAACCACCTGTGACCTTTGTTAGGTCACTCGGCCACCTTAGTCATTTAGTGGTCTTCATTCCAAAACTTTTCTGCAGTGGGAATCAGTTCATCGCGCTATGTGCTCCAGTCACTGACGAAGTGGAACCTAGCTACCCTTCTGGGCTACGCCACGTTATTTTTGACACGATCTTGTATCGAAATGCCAACCATAGATCTCTTATTTTAGGCCTAATAGTTAAAAACTCCATTACGATTCTCAAGCATGTTGCCGAGCTCTTCCATTCCATTACGAGTAACCCAACGGAACTCGCTTTGAACATTTCTGACAAGGTTCAAGATGTAAGCGAAATTAACCTGCGCGTTCCACTAATTTCCTTCAAAACATTTTTCCGTTGAAACGCGTCACGCGACTCCTTGAGCTCGTCAGTCGGCGTCACCGAGACACGGTTGTTAACTTGGATTAGAGAACAAGCTGGCTTGTTACGCGTTTTGCCGGCCGACTAATGCGCGTTATAGGGAGTTGGCCAACAAACGCACGCATTACGACGCGCCGTTAAATCAATTTATTGCCTTTAGGTGTTGAACCGTTGGATTGGCTGAATGTGGAAAGCTATTTTTTTCTAGCTTCTATATTTTACTTGTTTAGACCGACATCAAATGATTACTTGCTGAAATATTAGGATGTTTTAATATACTATCTCATAGTAACGATAAGTTTTCGAAAATATTCTGGCTTCAAAGTGCACTCGTGTTTTGCTCCATTACCTAGTTGTTTGCTCTATCGTGGTCCTTACGGGATCACCGCCATCTGTCCGAAGTCAGACTCTTCAAATATTCAGGACTTGTAGCATCTTACTCACTTGGCGTTGTTCGTGAATCATTTTTATAGATATACCGTCGCTGCCAACACTCGTTTGGAATCAAACCTCGGAACAAAAATTTGATGTATTTTGGCGCTGTGATGTCTATATCTCAAATTAGTTGTTGGAATCCCATAGCTTGGCATAAGCCTACCTCTCCTTTCTTTATGCCATGCCAGTCTGTTTTTCACTATCACTCGTATATTACTATAACAAATTCATTCTTGAAACTCGATAATACTGAAAAACCTAAGCTATGTGATTACAGAATAAACCAAAACAACAAAAATATCCATTGCGGCTGGAGGCCACTTTAAACAATGAATAAAGCCAATTATAAAAGCGGCAACTCGAAATTAAAACGTGAATTTAACGTGGGCATAACTTGAGTCCTTCCATATTTCCCATTGTTGACTGTTGAATTATGCACGATAGGTTATTCAAAAGGTTTTGATATGCCTGTATTCGAGTGTAGGTACGCTTACAACTCAGTGTGTTTGAACCACAAGTTTGTTGGAAGGCTTACCCACATTCGCGCTTTGTCGAGAGCCAAGTTGGGCCACGGTAGACCAGCGCGTCAAGAACACCTGTGGACCATTTTAGCGCCATACACTTGTTCTAAGATTAATCTTATAAATTCTTATTTGCTTTTGTGTGGAATAATAACATTTTTCTTTCCATAAGTCGGCCACTTGACTCGCCAACTACTTCAGACGTAATGGGCCTTGTGAGCAGGGACAAAGGTAACAACGAAATGTTGGTCACGCTTTTGTCACTCTGTGTGTTAACGAAATAATAGATGAAAAGTCTGGCCTTTTGACTGACTCTCGGTATTTTCGGTTGTTAGCGACCTTGACAAACAAGAGTTGCTGTTTGGATTTGACGTAGGACTAACATCATGCGGTCTAAGGATAGATCACATTAGCTCCTACTCGTAGTAACATTTACCAAGACAATTCAAAAACTTTTATCCTTACTACGTTTGTAAAAAATAAAAAGCTTAAACGGGATTGGCTGGACACGTCTGCCGCATGCAGGGTGAGCAGTGGGCTAAGAGAGCGACCGAGCGGGAACCTCAAGGCAGAAAACGACCTCTCGGCAGACCAAAAAGGCGATGGCGGGACGAGATAGACTCTCATTTGGTGGGCTGGTTCAGTATGGCTCTAGACCGCAATCAGTGGAAGAGGGGTAGGGATGGCTTTGCCCAGCTGTGGGATAGCGCAGGCTGATTAATAATAATATAATAATAACCTTCGTAGCTAGTACCAACGCTGTTGTAGTTCCATAATTTGCTAATCACTACAAATCTGAATATCGTTCTCGTAGCGCGCTCGTAGCGTACGTAGCCTTTCAATACGCAGAACAGTTAATCTTAATTAGAGAAACTGGCTTGAAAGTGGACGATTGTTTGAAGTTGTACTCAAACGTGTTCCGTTTCCAGGAAATGGGTACATTCGTGTAGGTACGAGTAAATGCTTCGTTGTTTACCATGTCTACGTTCTTATTGCTGTGATGATTAGATAGAAATTGTATTATTTGAAATCTACTCGTGGTTTTTATCAAAACAAGTTTGTAAAACTTGGCCACTTTGTATATTCTTAGCCACATATTAGTCCTGACATGTAAGTATGTATTGTAAATCTACCATGTATTAACGCAAATTCCCGAATTGATATGTTCACCTCTTTGTCATTATTTTCAAGAGATTAAAATGACTATTTGTACCATATTATGTCTGCCTTTCAAAGTAGATATGGTTTCTATTCCTTGTTAACAAAGTAGAAACTTCGCGGTCGGAGGTGGGTTGCGGTTGTTATGTTGTTGTGTTTACGTCAATGTGTCATCCACAAAGCTCGCGTAGAAATTCGGTAAGCCTCTCCCAACTCTCAAGGGAGGCCTCGAGATATCAAACATCAGATTCGAATACTGTTACAATGCAGAGGCTCTGTGATGATTCTGTCTGAACGTTTTGTTCACTGGTAGAGAATGCCTCTTGAAATAAACTGCGCCATTTGTTGTTTTTAATTTTAAATGTGTGTTGGCCACTACTTTAAAAAAAAATATATTTACACAGAAAAAGTGACTTGCAAATTCGGTTGTTTGGTATCTACAACAGAACCTGGTTTTTTTAACTGAAATTTGGTCAAATAACAAGCATTAAAACTAAAAATACCTTTTTTAAAACCAACTCCGAAAACCAACTTTTAAGAATACAAAGTGAGGTCATTTTTAGGTACTCAACAATTTTTTTAGGCTGTTTATATTTTTCAGTGTAACTTTCGGTTGTTATATTGTTGTGTTTGCGTTAGTGTGTCATCCACGAAGATTGCTTTGAATCTCAGTAATATTTTCTCAACTATCAACTATACCCCCGAATTCACAAACGCAAATCAACGTAGAGTATCTCTCAGAAGTATAGCTGTCCCATTCGGTTCTATTGACTGTTTACAGGACAGCATGAGCGCGAGCGCGTGCTAAGCGTTGATTGACGTTGAATTCGTGGGCTATTAGTGAGCTTTTCTCAACTATCAAGGGAGCCTCGAGATTTCAACATTAAATTCGAATACTAGACTGTTTAAGGCATTGCCGTGGCTTAGTTGAAATTCTGACAGAAACACCTGAACAAAAGAAGACCGGGGATTTTTTGCATAAAATACCTACTTTAGTTAAGTGAAACATTTTTTGTTGCTTTTTAATCGGTTCAGAGGACACATGGTTTTGTTGTTGGTAACATTCAGTTCGTAAGGCAGTTTTTCGTGTAACGAAGACATGGCTGAATTCGTAACTACTGGTATACCAGTCTTTTTATTTAGTTGAGCCGGCTAGTCCGCTTGCGTCCCGTCTAGTCAGCCAATATACCTTTGTTTTATCTACCAAATGCCCTAATTTGCTTTTACTGGCGTATCTTCTTTCGAGCAACTTGGCTTCGTAATTGAGAGCTGAATTACTTTCTTCCCTTGAAAAAAATATTCGCAATTCCTTTTACGGCGCGGGGCGAACGCGACGATTCAATTTATTATTTCTCCAACCCTTATTCTACACTTTTTCCTTCGGAATCGGAAAAATAATTTCGTTTACGATTTTAATAGGTAGCACTTCTCTAGTGGGATGTACTAATTATGTTAGGTTGAACGAGTGAAATAAACAGGATGACATGTTAATTCATTTCATCCTAAATGGGGTTGGCAAGGTGACCGTCATTGGCAAGGAACCCACAGTTGTCCTTCGTTTTTAACAGTGTTGTTAGTTACTTGTACACAAATTTTGTGCTATAATGTACAGTACGCCTTCAAATTAGGTCACCCATCTTAGTAGCGACATCTTTGCAACACAGGTCACTTAAATCTGAATGTGTCCGTACATGTAGTATATGTTCTGGTTAGAATTGCATCCTGAGCGTCCTGCGAGGATACCAATAGTCTCCAGTTCCGCACGAAGATGACTGCTATCATGTTTAATGGGTATGGGGCCCCCTAGGAGTGCATACACTTACTCCAGCTCCCGAACATAGGAGCACTAGGCATGCATTGCGTTACCTAATAAAAATATGCCCTGAATCTCGAAACGAATACTGTTCCTATACTGCCCTACTAAGCGCAAAAGTGTTATCTCAGAAAAGTCGTTAATTCGATTTTTATGGCATCGGATAGCTTAGAAAAATACGCGTCTATTGCACTAAGCCTTAAAGCAGGATTTTAGTTGAAAGGTACAGAAAATTATAATTTAGTTTTATCTATCTTATTTTACCTTAAATTTCTAAGGATAATAGCGGTATTTCAATGCAAAGCAACGCAGGCAACCATCATTGTGTCAACCAAAAATGAACTTTGAAAATGAACTTACTTCAATTGAAATATTTCTTTGTGCTTAGTAAGGGTAGTATGAAACAACGACGCAATTATAGTTTCAAATGACAAATAGTTTATGGCAACTATTTTCCTTCGCTATTATTCTGAAAAGGGTGTTAAAGTATTTTCCTTTACCATTTTAATCACATGCTATTATTGTAACACTACACACACTCGCGACGGTAGAGTTCGCAGAATGAACATAATTAAAGAGCACCGTTAACTGTTTTAATTACCGCTTGCAGTTCGTATAATCTATCTCGACAAAGATACTTATTTAATAACGTGTCCATGCCCAGACTGGATTATAAAGATTGGGCACTTTTACAAAATCCTATTAATGTTATAAACGAGAAAGATTCAATGTGTGGATGAGCCGTGTTGCTCTTTAACGTAAAAATTATTGGCTGGATTTTAGTGTAACTTTACAATAATATAGATTATGCATCTGAATAGCACAAAGGCTACAATTTATAAAGATATATCACTTTATTTTAACCTAAATCCACGCGGACGAAGTCGCGGGCGGCCGCTAGTAATGAATAAGCTGAAAATAACAATATGAAATTCAAAGCATCAGCCAAACCAGATTTGAAAATCTAAGCAGCTTCGTGCCTCTTTGGATTTTAAATACTTGAAAGAAAATGTAATTACTGTAGCAATTGAAAGCTTTTTTGGGGCCACGCGACATAATTATATTTTGAAATTGGTTTAGATGTTGATGGACATTAGTACCGATTGGCATGAAGTAGGTAGCTATTTATTTTTCATTTCAGTGTGATTATTTTAATGTGTCTTCAGTCAGTTGGCATTAGCTGAGGTCCATTCAATTTTGGACATTGTGACACTGCTGTCTGATGGATTTTTTGTTTATTTTTCTGTTTTGTTCGATTTATCTTTTATGTTGCGATGTCCGGACGCAATAAATATTTTTTTCGTTCTTTCTTTTTTAGGGTGAGTCAATTTATTAATTATGCGACTCCAATTTCTGACATTTACAAAGTTCTTCCCCCGCTGACCGTATGGTCACATTTCCCTATTCCCATGTTTTTCCAATTATACATTATTAGTTGTTTTAATATTAATAATTCGAAATACATTATGCATTTATATTGCCTTTTCGGCGTATAAAGCGAACGTGACTGCGTGACCTCGCGCGGCTACCACGTGCCAAAGCCTAACCTAATAATGTTGGCTAGAGTTTCATCTAATATGATTTTGATTTGCTTAGGATCAAGGCCTTTGAGAAATGGACGTTTCTATGGTAGCGAAATGGCTTAGCATTCCTTCTAGTTCTACCACTGTCCTTCCCATCATAGAGGAATGTAGAAGAAGTAAAGAGAAGAGAGCTTTTTTTTTTTTCTTTTTTTTCTTAACCCGGTGAAATGCCTTTACGCACATCCCGCTGCTTGGGGGGCAGCGGGGGGGTGTGGGACTCGCCCACCCCTGCAAGGGGTGAGAATACCCACAAAAACACCGGGGCGGCCTTCTTCTGCGCGTGACCAGGGTTTACCGAGGACTCTCCCAGGGAGGCACTCTACCGGTAAAACCCTGGCGCGCTGTGCCGGTTCCGGCTCACCTCGAGGGGAGTAGTATCTCCCCTCTTACACACCCGCCGGTGTTCGACAGTGCGAGGCCACCCCACACTGCCGTCCTCCTCGGGGTCGCATGTGCAATGAAGGCACACAGCCCCCGCCGTCTACTCTCCTAGCGACCCCGGGGCCCCCCTTTAGTCGCCTCTTACGACAGGCGGGGGTGACCTTGGCTGTATTCTTACGCCCCAGACCACAGGGCGAAAAGAGAAGAGAGCTGGCGCTATGAGATACAAGCAGCTGATTAGTTCAAGCTCTCATATATTTAATTATAAATATTTTTTATTATTTTATTACTGTACACTCAAACAGTCTCGACCATGGTTATGCCTTAGTGATTGGACAAACAATGACGTTGCCACACGCGTCAGGTAGTTGATAGACTAAATTTTAGCCAGGTAATCAAATTTCAAGTGTCAAGTGGCTGTGAGGTTGATGACACTACCAGTGTGCTAAATGCTCAACAGTTGCCAATTCTGCTTCGCTAATTCAGATAACTTAGTAGCCATCCATGAACCCATCATTGCCGCTTCCATGTGGCAGGAATCAACAAAGACTCTAGAACGAGTATATTGATTCTGAGCGCGGCTAGTCTCCCGATGGACACACAAACTGGCTTTAATGAGTTTGATCAGTAGTCGACGTCAAATAGGAATTAGAATTAGAAAAATCCTTGGAAAGTGCCTAATGCCTAATGCAGGTACTTTGGCTTTTTTATATTTCGTTCAGATGTTTGTACGTCGAGATTTTCTAAATGACTCTCAGGAAATAGTAAGGCAAATAATAAGGCATTTGGTCGTTAGGCCCATAAAGACTACACATTACTCTTCAGGGTCATTGTTAGTAACCATAAACAAGGTAAGAACCTTATAGTTTTACCATATTCGTCGTTCTATGCGAAGGTCTGCACAGACACACGGTATATAATATACAAGACAGACACTGCGTACAAAAACACAACTCTCCTTCCGGCGTAGTACGATTAAAAGCTGTAATCTGTTTTTTAACTACTCAGCTTCACCCATCAGATTATCAAAGATTACCTGCCCTACTTAGCTATCGGGTATCAAAGTCCTATCATAGCCATGTAGGCTTCACAAGTTCACCAGGAATAGTAAGCTAAGTTATAAAATGTTCGATTTTTAAGTACCTCTCTATCGAATTCTATCGAAATGATAAAGCCGAAGCCGACGGAAAGTACAATTTGTAAACACGTTACTACATAGCTGTAGGTGTGCTATATTTGGCCAAAACGTTCTGCGACCTGTTGTAACGGCTAAAGTGAACGATCCTAAATAAATAACGTTTGGAGCGCAGCACCGAGCAATGGACCGGACAAAATTTAGCCGTGGGGTAGCAGTCTGATTTTCTATCTTCCTTCCAACCAATAAGCGCTGGAAATCATTTTTATGTTTGCCGAAATATTTAGGCCCTTAAATAATTCATTATTCGACACAAAGTTCTAAGAAGTTATATGATTTTTTGAACTACGGAATAAACTCATCGCTTTTTGAAACTGTATAGATAAAGTTAGGAAATGGTAATTCACTTACCTTATCTAGAACACAAGGTCGGTTTTCACAACATGAAGAATATTTCATAACAACTTCATGAAAACAAAGCGTATCTCAAATAAGTTAGATAAACCTTCTAATAGGAATTTAATAGGAACGTTTGTTTTGCTTGCTCTTAGGTAATCACTACTGTTGTTATCTAACTGCTTAACAGAACATTTTAGTGCATAGCCAACTATTGGAGTGGAAAGGTACAGAATTGTTTACAAAATAATCCATTTAAGAATCTCTGTAGAAGGCCAAACTAGGAATGTCAAAAATAAAATGGGGCCATTGATTTTGTCACGCCAAATAAAAAGGGATCAGATTTTATCAACTATTTACAATCAGTTATATGATTGTCAAAGGCACCTATCGAGATGCAAAGGGTCCTTTCAATAGCTTTCGATCAGACCCGAAGAAAGGGTTAGTGGGTAAACCACCTATCAAATCAGAGACCTTTACATCGAATAATTTGAACGCAATAGAAAAGCGTTTCTCAAACGGCGATGTTGAAAAAACTCTCAAACGTTTCCATTATAAAGGCTGAAATTGTTCAAAACTCTCAGACCGTGAATTGGAAAGTTTCAGTCAAAGTGTGTCTCTCCCTCCTCTGTGCTTGTTTTGTAGTTTTGCGCTAGGAAATAAATATTTCTTGGAAATATGGACACGTTGGTGGACGTATTCAGTGCATGGATAACGTGCAGGATAGCATATGCAGACGAGCCGGAGTTCCTTTCTTTGTATGTTTCAGTGGAAAATTTACTGGGTCACATAGTGACCGACGCCGCGTGTGCGAGTCGATAAGGGGTGGGCGTGCTTCACACTGCCGTACCGGCCATTATACCTCTCGTGTTATGTTTATTTTGTTTACACTGTCCCATTATTCGAGCTTATGTTCCGCTCGTTTGTTTCGAGACTTCCGTGTCGAAAATAGCCATTATTATTGAATGCGCGGCACGTTTAAATCTTCGTTGGAGAGATTAAAGACGTCGCTACTTTGGACAGTTTAACAGACAGGTGTGCTGCAAAAATTCCGAAGCCGGAGAAGTGTCCATATGCGTCTGCTCAGCCAGCTAATCCGTGAACAAGAGGTCGTCGTTCGAATTAAGTGTTTAACTTACCGAGTTATAGCCACATTTACCTTTCATTCATTCTACCTAATTATTAACAATGATAGCGAGTAGATGATTTCCGTTTTCGTGTTTATGAGTTCAAGGGCTCAACGGTCTGTCCTTGCGTCTGTCATTCACGTCTGACCCCGACCTATCTGTGAAGCCATCAGCGTGAAAAAAGTTGGAAATGTTACGTTAGAAGTAATAGAGTTTTGTGCTGGAGGGAAAATGTGAAAATGTCAAGTAAGATTTTGGTATTGAAGTGAATGTCCCGGAATAATATCATTATGATAATGTCTTTTTCCAAGTCATTCGATTCTGAGAAGCCCTTGTGATAGATGTTTCTAATGACTACGTTCAGGAATATTATCGTCATGTTATGACAGTGGTAAATCGATCAAACCGCAGATATCTACTAATTCTACTGGTATCGTACCAGTAGCATTTAAAAATGATTTTAGTATTTAAATTCTAAGTTGAACGCGAAACTAGAAAAGAATGTAGGCAGGTAGGTAATGCTGAAGGCTTATGAAAATATTTAATAAGTGAAGGTCCGTTAATGCTCAGTTTTTTAATGACAATATTGGTTTTCGTTTGTCAGGACATTCATAGATCCGATATACTCTTTCGGGTTGGCGTCACGATAATGACGAAAGCGCCCATCGACAAGGTTTCCCCGCCTGCGCGAAAAATCATACATGAATTTCTGCGATAAGCGGATTTTATAACGTAGTCCGATTACTTTGGCCCGTATTCATGAGCATTTGTTTAAACGCAAACGTCGCATTGCGGGTCTGAGTTTGAAAAAAACTGGCATTTCTGTCTTGAAGTATGGCTAGATTCATATTCGTATTCATAGAGATTCGTAAAGAACTTAATACCTGTAGGCGCCGATTCTTATTGTCTTAGTAGTTTGTTGATAAAATGTCCTTTTTTGTATTGAGCTAATCATGCGAATGTTCTTAGATCACGGATTTTTTCATAGGACGTTTTAATTGTTAGCAGGAAACCATAACTTTGACAATTATTCTAAGAAGGTTTAAACTAACGCTATTCTAAATTGATATTCATCGAACTTCAGCCACGAAGCTAATAATAAAATGTAGTAAAACGCTTTCAAACAATGACACTCCATAAAATGATAATGTAGATAACAAACATTTCCATCGAAGCCGCTCGAAAGCTAGATAATAGCAATCGCAAATAACAATGTAAAGTAACACCGCTTACCTTTTATTACGCAGCGGCGTTTGCTCAGGTTCAGGTGTAGTATCCCAGGCCCTGTCAACAAGGTTACGGTCAGATTGGTAATAAAACTGATCAGCAAACTCTCGTAGCGACTGCTCGGGGCTTCCCCTGCTTGCTAACAAATAAATCGGTGACTGGCGATCAGGAAAAGGTTCTTGCTTCGATTTTATTCGTGACGTGACTTGGATTATGATTGAATCCATTTGCGGCTGTCGATTCAATTATTCCAGCTTTCAAAATTAAATTTAGAAAGTGCAGCTTTTTATTGAATGAACTGTTCAGTGTTTTCAAACAATAATTTTATTAAAAAATTATCAATATATTTTTGTTGTTTAAATGCGAGTTCGATACAAGATCAAGATACCTATTGGTACTAAAAGAACATACCTAAATAAAAAGAGACACACAACTTTAATATATTTGGTACAGTGCTCGTATTATAAGTTTGAAACACACCTGACAACTTCTATTGCACCGTTTGAAAACTAAGAAATAAGAGGATTGCAATATCTTCAAGCTGAAAGGATAAGTTTTAAATTTGTTTTTCCTTCACTTATTTCTTTGCTACTGGTAGGTATAGGCGTTGTCTGATATTATCTATTTCAAAATACTGTAATAATAATGGCACCCTATTTAGAGATTTTGTCCTGTTAAAATCAAGTATGCACTGGAATAAATATAGAAACACACGGCTTGAAATACTCACTTTCAAACATTTCCTTGTACCTTTTCAAACGAGTATGTTTTTTGTTAATGGTGGACTTTTACAACTTTCACGTACCCCAGAGAGTAATAAAGGGCTTTCATCATAACAATTCGTCCACTGTAATAGGGAATAAGTATGCTTAGTTTTTAATGTCTGCCCTTATTTGAATTATAATAGCTGAACAATAATGGTGAAGGTTTAATTCATTCGGTTCAGAATCGCAAGAGTAACCATACAGTATTCCGACACTTTTGCCTCATTCTTATTGGCACTAATTTAGTTCTAGGAGTGTTGGGTCTCAAGGACCATAATATCAGGTGACTTATGGTCTGCGGGTAGCAAAAATTGATTGCGCTACCAGTAATCCCCATTTTTTTCAGAAAAGGCTAACTTAAAACCTGAACATAAAAAGCTATGTACCCAAAATGTCCCTCCTAGGGGATGTTGCCAATACTTCCCAATCGACGTGACGCTGCTGCTCGTCACGTCCGCCGCGGTGACGGACGTCAGTTTGAATGATTATTATCCCGCAATCGATCGGTCACTAGACTATTCTCGTGTGATAAGCAACAGGACGTAACGCATGTGAGGCTGGTTTGGTATGGTACGCTGTATTGAGGTAAAAATAAACAAAAAACTGGCAACATTTTTGCCCTAGGATATTTATTCCAAAATGTACATGTAAGCTGAAAATAGAATCATGTACATATTTTGACAACTCCAATAAAGCTATTTTAATGCAAAACTAAAGCTTCCTAAAGCTACATTAGGTATTATTATGTTTCCGGTCGCATTCAAACTATTTAAACTTACATTGCCCCAATTGCATACTTTGGGACTGGTTCCAGAGTTCATATTAATGTGACATCAAGAGCAATAAAGATCTGGGGTAAATTTCTTCCCTTCTACAATGTATCACAAAGCGAGGAATTCTCAACTCTTAACGGTCAAAGCGAAGTTGCTTTGTCCTCCCATTAAGAAGTTGTCTAATTATGTTGGGCGTGATAAGTGGTATCCTTACTTGACGGTGATCCTACATTGCACTGAAACAGTTGAGATCAGATGGATTGGGATAGCTTTGCTTTGTAAGGATAAAGAATAGAAATATTTATAATGGCATGCCACCATGATACTTGATTTTCCAAACTAAGCAGTCATTTGATCAGTATCTAAAAATCTATGACAGTAAATTCCTTCAAGCGCCTTTGGAAGACATACTAAAAAGCTTAAAATATTGCTCTGCCTAAAGCGAGACCTTGTTTAAACTAAATACATAATTTATTTATCCAACCCCCAATGCCCAAGCATGAAGCAAACATCTTGAGGTTGTGATACTCACTTTTTAATTTTCAACAAAGGATTTGCCGTAGTTTAAAGAAATAAAGCCGTTAACTCACCTTCAGTTAAAGACTAAGCAATAAGACTTGTTTGAAATAGAAAAGTTAACGTGAAAATAAAGCGGGATTGAATAAGCAAAGAATTTCATTTCATTTCTTGCCGTACCACGACGTCTCTTTTCTATTGAAACTTGCTTAGTCGACCAACTAGGTAATGTCACAGTTTAACAGAGGTGATATTAAGAAACGTGAAATTTTACTGCATCACTAAAATTTCCAATTTGAATGAATGAATTTCAACTTGCTATAGATATCGACAAGTTTATACAATTTTGTGGGTTAGAAAAAATATTCAAATTATAAATAACGCACAAGAAAACACCTAAGCAAATAATGAAGAGGTAATCTGTTATTTTCGATGGCAACCTTCATTTATTTATTAGGTCACGAACAAGACTTACACTAATATCGAGTTATTTAAGCGCGGGCCAAGCCTTAACCACTGTGATATATTCCTTGGCACCCAACGTGGTGTATGAAATCCTGTAGTTATAATTTTCATGGAACTTAGTATTATTATCTTGATAACTTGAAATCGTAAAAATAGCGCGCAACTCTCAGCATTTAAACTTTCTACGTAGGTACTAGGTTGTTAATCGATGTCGACGGTCAAATATCCGGCAGGAGTGACGCACTACCGAAGCCGTTTTAAGAAGCGGTAAACATTGTCAGAGGGCGACCGAGAATAGGGTTACCACAATTGATTTGAATCACGTCCATTTATTGCTTTCCGTCGCTCTCGCTCGAAGAGATCGTTTCAAGCGATGAGGCCGCCTAAATTATTGTATCAACATTTTGAAAGGTTTCTGTATATCTTATCTTATTGTTTGGTTAAGATCACAGCTGTACCAAACAGCTAAATCAACCTTGTAGTTCTCCGTTTCTACAGAAATCCTCTATTTTCGTAGCCTTTAAAATCATCATAATAATATCAGCTTCACCCAAAGATTTCTAGAGAAAGAGGATGAACGGTGGGTTTCGTATGCTGCGTGGCTACAATTCTTGAATTTGGATTTGGACTAAACAATGGATTAAATTTCTTAAAAGGTCTAATGATCCAGTTCTTAAAGGTATCGTGTAGGTATATTCCCAAAAGCTGAAAAAGTTAACTCTCGCTCTGAGTATAATTTCCCATTTTCGTGTTACCTCAAAGATATGCCTCTGGAAATCAAAAGGTCATGGAAAATAGGGCAGTCCAAAGAAAAGCGGACGGATGGCGAGCTTACTGCCAGAGACGCTAGAGTGCCCACCCGAGCCAGATAATAAAGGATATTTACGGAAGCCCTCATTGTTCCCGTCTTTGTCCCTCCACATCTATTTACCAATCGAGATTTTACAAAGTACGCCGCAAAACTTGTGTGGGTATTGAATTGTTCAGATGTAACAATTGTTGAGTTAAATTGATGCCTGAGGGATCTGACTAGGCAACAATAAAGCCTTGTTGACAATCTGTTGATCAAGTTTCAGCCGAGCCCTTGAGTTTCGAGTGTTCTATTATCATCCAAAGACGATTCGGCTGAGACTAATTTTGGTGTTAATAATTTGATTAACGGATATACTGTTCTAAATTATTCTGATTATTATGAAATAAACCAAAAAATACACATTTCTAAAATATATTTTGGATTCACGTTATGTAACATTAAATCCGCTGGAAAAACACACGCTATTAGCATATTATTTATTTCAGGATATATTTAAAGAATATATAGAAGACGACTAGTAAATAAGCGATAACTTCACTTATATTCGAACACAGGTATATAGCATACGCGCTCACAACTATATTACAAATGAGAAAGTGAACGGACCATTCAGGAGCCTACACTTCGCCAAGCGAATTGAAACCCGACATAGTATAGAGGTGCCCGTGGCGCAGTTGTGACAGTGATCGGCGACGATCTCTGTTGTAAAGCAACGCACGATGGGTCGGAAATGGTATGGGTGACCAACCCGACCGAAATTTAGTGTTGTGTATTTCGGGCATCTCCGTGCTTCGGAAGGCACGTTAAGAAGTTGGTCCCGGTTGACGTCGCCAGATGTCAGTCATTAAGCCTAGTCAGAAGCCTTAGGGCGGCTTGATAACATCTGACATTGAGGTTGCTCATTAACCTTACACCCCTCCAACAATCCGCACTGAGCCCGCGTGTTCGAGTATGGCTTGTTCCACCTCATAGTTGAGGTGAGGCCTGTGCCCAGCAGTGGGACGTATATAGGCCGTTTATGATAGTATAAGCCTGCCACCGTTATCCGCATGGCTTGTTAAATCGAACTTTTACAACTCGGAAGAGTTCGCGCTTGCTTCTTATAATATGTTCTTAAATAAATGAGAGACAACGAAACAAGTGAGGCTTCTCCTTGTTCTGTACAAATCAGAGACTATGCAAGTAACACAAACACCCTGGGCAATCTGGGCATATTTCGGCCTATTTCATTAACGTGTACCTATTTGGGATTTTTCTGTGCTTCAACTTGAACTACGATAATACGATGAAGCTCGATCGATCTCTAGTCAAATAATACAAAACCATAAACAAAGTTCATTGTATTTATGTTCGCGTAGTTCTTTGGTAAATTGGATTTTGATGCGACCTCTAGGATCACATATTTTGTAACTTCTATTCACAATTTAAACCACACTAATATTTAACTCCGCAATATCTGTCATGATAGAGGAATTTCAATGTTAGGTAACGTGCAAAGAGATGAGACTAGAGGCTTATTGATACCTAATTTGCTATTCCGTTTCGCTAACAATCAAGATTATGAATTCTGCGTGTAATTAATTGAGGTGAATGTAACAAATACCAAAGGCTTTAATTAGAAGTACATTACTAATACAAAGTAAATAATTATCGTCTTGTCGGAATCACATGACCTCATTAAAACGCAAACTCGTTATATTTAGTAGCGGCGAATTCGTCAAAGTTTTCCAATGATCCGTCGTCCTAATCAAACTCTGTTCGGAATTAGTTAGCATTCAGAATAAAATACGTTTGGGTGAATTTCCGTTTCACAAAACCGAGTTTGAAATGTTTGCGATATTCTGCTCTTCAGCAGTTGTTCGCGCAAATAGTCTACCCACTTGCAACGAGCTCCTTGTATGTTGTGCAATTCTTGCAGCAGCAAAAATATCTGATGAAACAGATGTGTTTGACCTTAATGTTTTTGTTTGTTTGAAAGAAATATAATAAAATCTGTTGCGGACATAATTTCATATTCAGACTCTTACGTAGTAGATTGGGCACCATGCAGAATTTCATGTTCATGTTCTGCATGGAGTTCTGATGACTCGTTTGTGAAAGGTTGTTACAAGGTCGGCGACGAGCCAGAGGAACTATTAAGCTTCTTGCCGGAATCTTCTCGGTAGAATCAACGCCCGAACCAGTAGTAGAGTTTTCTTATTGACTTATGGTTTTTAATGTTATGAGTTGTCCATATGCCTTTCCAAGCTAACATAAATAAAGTTTGTTTTACTTCACTTTAAAAAGGCTGAAAATTAACCTCTAGTATTGCATGAGTCCATAGCCTAGTGTAACGCCTCGTTCTGCATGTTAATTTGCCAACACATTACATTAAAATAACTGTTATCCAAAGTTCCTACGATGATTAATATGTTCGACAATTTTATTCTTAACAGCAATAGGCGCGTAAAGACCCAACCGTGACGTCAGCACTTCATAATAGGGTTTCGAGTAAGGTGGCCTACATCAGGCGTAACATTATTCTGGAACACTCGACACCTATTTACACGATCCTCTTTATTATTCGCGAATTCCTCTGTTGCCTTGCTTCCTACCCTCGACCCTCATCTCACCTGGAATCCCATGATGTGGAATTTCAAATTTAATTTTACGTTAATTCATTAATTCCTGTCGGTGAATTGTGAATACAGATAAGAAAAATGTTTGGAAATGAAATTATAATACACTGTGTTTGGAAAGAACACTACGGCCTTTTCGAATTATTCATGCGAATCCATTATGTAGCAATCTTTTCTGTCTTATTGAAATATTGCATTATTCATTCATACGAATCGTTTTTAATTAGATAGCTAGATTTTCAAATTGAATTTTGAAACAGTTTTATTTAAAGCGTGTTCAACGTTATTGCACACAAAACATAACAGCAACAATTTTGAAATTAATGTTGTGTTTGGTTATATTAAAACAAGAACCGACTTCCCTCCGGTCAAGAGACCCCTCTGATAAAATACTACGCTGAGATAGTGCTTTCCCCCATCGGGGAAGTTCGTTTCAAATGTGTTTATTTTATTTGCATTAAAAAAAAAATATAAACATGAAAAAATAAAAAAATATAACAAAACAAATATTATTATTACTACTAACTAAACTAAACTTCTGATTTCGTAATAATACCATTCTTGTGTCAATTACCATGTTTTGTTCTATGTACGAGTATCAACGGACCTGTCTATAATTAGATAGACAATAGAAGATTATCAGAGCTATTGGTCGCTTCGGGGAACTAATTGATGATTAATTAAGTATCAGTTAGGTGTTCGCTATTATGTCCTTATGTATTACATACACGCCGATGCCCGCGTTGATATGCAGGCAGATAATCTTGACATTTTCCTTTGAAAGTAATATACGCGGCTTATTTCAGTATTGGAAATTATGTATGGATGAGATTCTGCTTATTATTAAATGTATTTTGTAGGAAAACGCAACTGACTGTCCTATCACGGAGACTTGACTGAGTACTTATTAACTATTCTCATCCACGCCCTTGCCCTATCATGACACGGGGAGCTTACCGCTGAAAGGTGGATTCACCATGCTACGATTCGGTGGTGCGGACCCACAAGGATCCGTGTAGCGGTAGCCAGTAGTGGTCCAACATAACCCGGACTGTAAGGTAACCACGACGATGTTTCCATACATCAGAGAAAAATAAACCAGTGCCCTAAGAAATGTATCCATGCACATTCGCTAATTTCATTTTGTATTGATTTAAAAAAATGCAATCAATACAAAATGAAATTTAAATTTTTCGAATGTGCCTGGATACATATCTTAGGTCATTGACCGTACTAAAGGTCTCAGGGAAGACTTTAAGTAACATTATTTGCACTATTGACTGCAGACGCATATAAACCTTAGTTAATGAGTTTTATTGCTCGTGTAACGACAGATCTAGATTTATTCGAGCATCTTCTATGTTGTTGATACTTTTACATCGCAGACGGAGCACGCAACGCCGCGGGCGTTGTGGTGACCTTCCAGTTTGCTTAGGCTTTTAAGGGATGCTTTGGTGAGTAAAAAAATGGGTAAGGTAAAGCGATATTTTGTGTTATTCTCACAAAAAACAAGGGGAAATCCTCGGAGGATCTCGAGTGATATTAGAAATTCTTTCCCTGTTGTCTATCCGAGAGGCGACATTCGTTACATTTCCGCGTTGGGATGAGTGTCTCGATTGAAATTTGATGCTATCAAAAACGCCGAGGCAAAGTGCTTCCTTAAGATTAGTTTTTGTAGGTACGTTACGTTTGGATGTAAAGTTAATCGATGACATAAGAAATCATTTTAATAAATAAAACAAAGTCGGATTTGTGAAAACACCTATGACTCGGAGCTACTTGACTAATTTTTGTGGTTTTTAATAGGTATGTTGGATTTGCCTCCACCTCGAATGAAACAGTAGAAAATGGCAGCACAAAAATTACAAAAACCAATTTCGGAAAATGTTCCTCAGTTTCGTAAGTACCTACCAAACGGGGTTTGTTGTTTGTATTTTTATTAAACTGCCACATTACCATGAAAGGATAGGACAGAACGACATTTGTCGGGACACCTATTTGTTAATGTTCGTCACTAGCCTCAGGTACTAATAACAATCTGCAATAATTAAGCTCGCGTATTTAAGTATTAGGACTCACATGTGTATGACGTTAATGTTTTTATTTCGCTTCTGAATGCTTATACAGAAAACCGGCGCCGAATCGTTTGTATTCGCTTAAGCTAAGCGCAAACTTCACTATGGTGCTATGCATTGTATTTTGTCTTTATTACATACCGAATAGTTATTTCTGTCTTTATTCAATCATAAAAAGGCTTCTCAGTGAGATTAGCAATTAATTTCATTACTGCACATAAAAGTGTGCTGCTTCACAATTTCTTTTCATAACGGTAGAGCCGGTGCCGGCAACGAGAGCTGTAGCATCGGATGACAAAGCCTGGCGCCTCGCGGCTCTGCTACAGTGGACGCATTTCTATTTTATTATCCTGTCCTACTAATGTAATAAACGTGAAAGTTTGTGAGGAGTATGATGGATGTTTGTTACTCTTGCAACCAAAAAAACTGGACTGAATTTGAAAGTATTTAGCTTACACATAAATAAACTATTGAAATATATTACAGTACATACAGACATAGTTACGCTCACGATCAATCCTAAACCGGGTAGGCAGGGGCACACTGTTTTCTGCCGCCACAACATTTACATTCACAAGAATGTAAAATTTAGAAGCTCACATTTTACATGCATTTTAAGGGGCCAGTATTGCTTATTGAGAAAGCAGCGAACTGAACAATGAAAACAAAATAGGTGTTCTGGTCAGACTGCAACTAAACCAGATAAAAAGCGTCAAAACTCAGTTTTAGCCTTAACTTACTTTAGGTTTTAAAGTGAGAAGACAAAGGCAGTGAATGGCTTCGTTCAATTAATTGAACGAGAAAATAATACTGCTTGTGTTCGCAATGATCCCTTCATCCTATTGCGGTGAAACAAAGATAACGTCAATATTGAGAAAGTGAACCCTTTTCACATTTTGACGTTTATCTTTCAAACAGAATATAATGAGTACCCCACGTGCGTACCACTCGTACTTTTTTCATGATTCAGTTTCTCTTATCAATCTTGTACCTATAGTAGGTACAGTCATTGACATAAATCACACTAGTTGGTAGTATTTAAATACAGCCAACTATAGTTGAAGCCTAGGTGATTAGGTCACACTACTGGATTTGACCTCCTGCGTTTAATATGCGGGTTTATAGCTTTGCAATAGAACCTCAATTTTACTAACTACAGAACTAGGTTTTAGGAACTATAGTCCTAGCTGAAAACTGAGGCGTTTCTTTTCCCTTAGTAACAATAAAAACAGGATAGGTTTTTAAATTATTCGAGAATGTTCGAGTTTTTTTTCTAAAGTTTATACATATATTCCGTTTATACATATATTATACATATATACCGGTGCGAGAAGCTTCGCCCTGCGATCGCCAACCCGCCTGCCCAGCGTGGCGATTATGGGCATAACCTCCTATGGAAGCACGACAAAGGCCACGGCCCCCAGTTCCCGGCAGCCCCACTATTCCTGGTTATGGTGGCGACCATGGTAACGGTGGGGCGGGGGGTGCAAAGAATCTCCGGGCTACGGGAGGCCACCACAACCAACTGACCCTGGCGACGTACAACGGACGCACGCTGCGGCTTGACTCGCATCTGGCGCAACTCGAGGTGGAACTTGGGAACATCAGGTGGCACATACTTGGGTTATGTGAAGTCCGAAGAGAGGGAGAGGACACCATAACTCTCAATTCAGGCCACCTGATGTACTTCCGAGAGGGAGACCAAAAATCCCAAGGTGGCGTTGGGTTTCTGGTTAATAAGTCCCTAGCTAACAACGTTGTGGAAATGTCCAGTGTGTCGAACAGGGTGGCGTACCTCATCATCAAGCTCACCGAGAGGTATAGCCTCAAGGTGGTGCAAGTGTACGCACCGACCTCGTCACACTCGGACGATGAGGTGGAGGATATGTTCGATGACATATCGAGAGCCCTCCACTCCACTACCAAGACCCATTTCACCGTTGTTATGGGGGACTTTAACGCTAAAGTGGGAGTACAAAATTGCAGTGAATCGGTAGTAGGATCCCATGGATATGGAAGCAGAAATCATAGGGGGCAAATGCTCGTCAATTTCCTCGAACGGGAGGGGCTCTTCTTGATGAACTCATTCTTCAAGAAGCAACCCCAAAGGAAGTGGACGTGGCAAAGCCCCGACACTATGACAAAGAATGAGATCGACTTCATCATGGCGGACAAAAAGCACATATTCAGAGACGTCTCCGTGATCAATAGGTTTAATACCGGTAGCGATCACCGACTCGTTCGAGGCTCTCTGAATATCGATTTCAGAGCTGAACGAGTCCGCTTGATGAAGGCCAGGCTCCGACCAACTCTGCTTCAAACTATCATGGGATCTGAAGCGTTCCAGTCAAATCTGGAGAACCGATTTGCTGCCGTGGAAACCACAACTGACGTTAACCAGAACCTTGAAGATGTGGTTCGAGTCCTCAGGGAAGAAGGTACGAGATTTTGTAAAATGCAGCGTAAAGGCAAGAAGTCGAAGCTTTCCGAAGAGACTTTGGGGCTAATGAAGAGACGGCGGGAAAACCCACCCGTCACTTCGTCAGGGAAACGGACTCTAAACCGAGAGATTAGTACGCACGTGCGACGCGATCTCCGTTGCTCCAGTACTCTCTCTATTGAGAGAGCGATTGAGCAGAACCGGGGTTCAAAAGTGTTCGTACAATCTCTTGGAAGAAGCCACCTGACGAAGTTGACCATAGAAAGTGGAGAAGTCGTTGTCTCGAAGCCGGCAGTCCTTTCGGAAGTGGAAAACTTCTATGGCCGGTTATACGCTTCGCATGCATCTCGACCTGACCCCGGAAATGAGGACTCTAGAGCCACTCTTACACGCCACTACACCGAAGACCTGCCAGAAGTCAGCATTGACGAAATCGAGATCGCTCTTGGGCGGCTTAAAAATGGAAAAGCCCCTGGAGAGGACGGCGTAACAACAGAGCTGTTAAAAGCAGGAGGCAGACCCGTACTTAGGGAGCTCCAAAAGCTTTTTAACGCTGTCCTCTTTGAAGGGAGAACTCCAGAGGCGTGGAGTAGGAGTGTGGTCGTCCTGTTCTTCAAAAAGGGAGACAAAACCCTACTGAAGAACTATCGACCCATTTCCCTTCTAAGCCACGTCTATAAGCTGTTCTCAAGAGTGATCACGAACCGTCTTGCGCGAAGACTCGACGAATTCCAACCACCGGAACAGGCTGGGTTTCGGAGCGGATACGGCACCATAGACCACATCCACACAGTGCGGCAGATTATACAGAAAACTGAAGAATATAATCAGCCCCTGTGCCTAGCATTTGTGGACTATGAGAAGGCCTTTGACTCGATTGAAATCTGGTCTGTTCTGGAGTCCCTGCAGCGATGCCAAGTAGATTGGCGATACATCCAAGTGATGAGATGCCTTTACGAAGCAGCCACTATGTCCGTCCAAATCCAGAATCAACAAACAAGTCCTATACCGTTGCATCGAGGTGTGAGACAAGGGGATGTTATCTCCCCGAAATTGTTCTCAAATGCAATGGAGGATATGTTCAAGACGCTGAACTGGAAAGGACGTGGCATCAACATCAATGGCGAGTACATCTCTCACTTGCGATTTGCTGACGACATCGTCATCGTGGCAGAAACGCTGCAGGACCTACAACAGATGCTGAATGACCTGGCTGACTCTTCTGTGCGCATCGGTCTACGGATGAACTTGGACAAAACCAAGGTCATGTTCAATGAACATGTACTACCGGAACCGATTGCGATACAAGGCGCCGTTCTCGAAGTTGTTCAAAAATATGTATACCTCGGGCAGACATTGCAGTTAGGTAGAAACAACTTCGAGGACGAGGTGAACAGAAGAATTCAGTTGGGTTGGGCAGCGTTTGGGAAGCTACGTCGAGTCTTCACATCGTCGATCCCACAGTGCCTAAAGACAAAAGTCTTCAATCAGTGCGTCCTACCCGTCATGACATACGGAGCCGAAACGTGGACACTAACGGCACGGCTGGTCCACAAATTTAAAGTCACTCAGCGGGCTATGGAGAGGGCTATGCTCGGCGTTTCTCTGCGAGATCAAATCAGAAATGAGGTGATACGGCAGAGAACCAAGGTTATCGACATAGCCCACCGGATTAGCAAGCTGAAGTGGCAGTGGGCTGGCCATGTTAGCCGTAGAACCGACAACCGTTGGAGTAAACGTGTTCTTGAGTGGAGACCGCGTCTCGGCAAGCGTAGTGTAGGACGTCCTCAGGCAAGGTGGAGTGATGATCTGCGCAGGATGGCTGGCAGGAGCTGGATGCGAGCAGCCGAAGATCGAGTACAGTGGCGTGCAAAAGGAGAGGCCTATGTTCAGCAGTGGACTACAACAGGCTGATGATGATGATGATGATGATACATATATTAATCTTCAGATATTCGTTAGATATATCATGAATTGAACATCCAATTAATTCTGGTGTTACGCACCAGCATTGTACTCTTAGGCTTCCATCAAAGTTTTAGCCAAATACCTAGCTTCAAAAGGTATTTGAGCAAATTTGGAATCTTAGCAGAATCGTCATTATTTCTGCGTCCACTGTAGAATATTCATCTCAACTGTAGATGTGGACTAGACCGTCCCTAGAATGCCGGTTCACGTTTGTTAGAGGAAGTATCCCCTTACTGGCTTTGTTGTCGATGCGGCACCTCGCCGGGACGAGCCCTGATTGTGCGACGCCCCTGGTGCGGAACTGTGCTCGCCTTAAATGCCTCCCCCTGGATGGTCAGCGTCAGTGAGGAGCCAGCATCATACACGCATCTGCACGTGTCTCCAGTGCTTGTGAGGACTTGTGTTAATCAGTCAGTTGGTTCAAAAAGTTAAGTCGAATTGGTACTTGTGTAACTTATGCAGATAGTTTGTTGCCAAGGTTGGTAGTCCAATGTCAAGTCAAATTTTGCTATGAAAATATTTTCATACTTAAATCTTAAGTTTCTGAGCTAATTAACCAAGATTAACATAAATATTAATGTTATTTGTCTATTTCTACCATGTCAATAGTGATGTTCCTAACCTACATAAAAGTTCCGATGTGAAACTCAGCTACTGTTCAAGCAACAAAAAAGAAAGAAAATAAATTATTTATTGACACTAAACAGATCAGTTACAAAATCACAACAGTGTTACATTGAAGCGCCCATTTTTAAAAATATAAGCTTTATAGTTACAAACAACTGAGTCGCAAAGTTTTCAATTCCATGCAAATTGCAAAATTCAATAAACCAAAAAGGAGAGTGAACCTTATCGGTGAGTGTTATTGAACCGCTGCCTACCCTCAAACGCAGTAAACCTCACCCGGAGCTCTCAAACGCCTACGTTCGAATCATTTCGCTTTGAGCATCCCCTTTACAATTAATCTTCGATCTGGGAAGAGCAAGATCTAGTTACGGGCTACGGGCAGAGGCCTGTATCTTCTATTTCCGATCACGTCTTTTGGAAACTGGTTAATCTGAATGGAAATACTCAGCAATCAATCATACACGTTGACAGACAGAGACCCTGAGTACCTATGTGTCTTCAGAACTGTAAAAACGGTGGGATAAGACCGGTGGGTTTGTGTCGCTTACCTACCCCCGAATTCACAAACGCACGCGCTAACGGTCATGCTGTCCCGCGAAATGTCAATAGAACAGCTATAACTTTGAGATATGTTCAAAAAATAATATCTAGTCCTGATTTCATCTATTAATTTCAGTCACAAAAAGTCTCTATCTTGACGAACTCTCAATAAATCTAAATTCTACTCACCGAATAAAATGAACGTAGGTGTAGCCTAACATTTAAATTGATTCAAAACTCAATTTTCTTCAAACTACTCTTATTTCACTTCTAGACACTTTGGCAATACTGGTAGATTTAACTCGTAGAATTTTGATTATTTTCTACAGCTAAGTATCAAGTTAAATTCCTTGTTTTTTGTGAAAGTTAACGTTAAAATGTACAAAAAAAACTTACTTTTCCAGATCAAGTCCGATAACAACACAAACGTTATCCAGGAAAATAACAACTGAATATCCGACGGTCGCGCAATCTCTTATAGATAGATACCTACTTGGTATATAGCTACTTACAAAGGCTAATTGTGCAGGCCGGTTGTCGCCTGACGAAGGTTGTGTTAGACAAACGGCACAGTATAATCATCCAGTAAGATATCTACATACAAACGTGTCACTCTCGGTTTGAATGTGTGCGTGCGCGTCGCGCGCCGTGTCGCGATATCACGCACGCAATTTCACGCACACGCTAGCATAAAATAGGGAGGCGGCAGTACGGACGGGCTGTGCCGCGTGTCTGTGTGCACGCTAGGCTAATAACTCGGCGGGCGGCCTTAGATAGCCTACTGTATGGTTTATACTGTGGTTAGACAAACGGTTTGCACGATAACTTTAATCGATCCCGATTACAAGCCGCCTGTCGCGAAGATTAATTAACATTGAACTCATACCGCGTGAATCTAAAGGTTCACGCTCTGATTCACAATGGGAATCTGACGGAGATTATTTAGCCCAAATAATTAGGTTTATGTTACTGAGATTTGGCCCGAGGTGCCCCTGGCGCTTTTGTGACAGTGATCGGCGACGATCGCTGTTGTAAAGCAACACACGCCGGGTCGGAAATGGGATGGGTGACCACCCCGACCGACATTTAGTGATGTGTATTTCGGGCATCTCCGTGCTTCGGAAGGCACGTTAAGCAGTTGGTCCCGGTTGACGTCGTCAGATGTCAGTCGTTAAGCCTAGTCGGAGGCCTTAGGGCGGCTTGATAACATCTGACATTAAGGTTGCTCACTAACCTTACACCCCTCCAACAATCCGCATTGAGCCCGCGTGTTGGAGTATGGCTCAATCCACCTCATAGTTGAGGTGAGGCCTGTGTCCAGCAGTGGGACGTATATAGGCCGTTTATGTACTGAGATTTTAAGGACCAGACCACTTCAATTAAGGAAACAAATCTATCTAAATTAGGCCTAATCCGAGTAAGCTCTTAATCCCGCCATCATACATGCGTCTGATGTTCGCTGATCAAATAATCTATCTGCCAACGGGATTTAACATGTCCAATTGGGAAAAAGGTAGTTACAATTTCCTGCAAGAATTAAGCCAATGAAACTATAATTTTATCAAAGACCAAAATTCTATGTGACTGACCTATGTAAAAATGAATGCACACTAAAGCATATCTATTAGTTCCAAAAAAAGATATTTTCCCAAATAGTAGATAGGCGGCCATTCGTTTTTTATTTAGAAGCTTCAAGGTTCAGTTTTGCATATTATCTAGATGTTAGCTATCAGCAATGACTAATAGTCTGACTAATCAACTTCACTTGATTAGACTCACACGAAGCTAAATCTAATTCAGGATAAGCTCAATTAAGTTTGTTTTTCATTGAATCTACGATTCGTCTAATAAATTGAATTGCGTTGCTTGTTGGCGCTAAGTCTTAAGACTTTGGCTTAATCTGGGTGTCGTGTCATCTTCGGACACAGAGAGATTAGAAGCCGGGAAGGAAAATCATGAAACAAACATCAAGTTGAAACAAATAAATCTGTAATTTTTTGACACAAGAATCAAAACAACAGAACAGTAATAAGAAGAAGAACAAAATAAACAATGTTCTCAGGATTTTCGGAAATGGTTCAAAATTTTAAAAGGTTTTCCACATCGGTTCGTCAGCTTAAGCATGTCGAGTTTGCTGCAAATGAGTACCTACCGTTCATACATTATTTGGTTATCTTGCTACAGTTTCCGATGTGATATTTTCTCCCAGCATGTTTCACCCTTTAGGGCCACTCAGCGTTCTTACGTAAAAACATTGTTTTCCCGCAATTGAATAAACGAGACACAAAAGCGCCCTTTTCCGTTGTTTTCTAATCTAGTAAATTCTCGGAATCTGTAAGACTAGGCTCGGGATTGTTTTAATAAAAGTTACACGACCTACGCAAAGGTCGGAGTCTTCCTCGTGAATACACAAAGAGGGTTTTAAGTGAGTACCTAAGATATCGCCCTCCAGATCACGTTTGCCGTTTAGGTATCTCCAGAGTTGAATAAACCAATATACCGTTCAGTGCTGAGCAAAGATAATTGAATTAGTCCCTACAGTTTATTTAACAATCTTGCCAAATTATTTTAAGAAAAATGTTTGCTTGGATCGTTTTATATCCAGACAGCAGCCTTATTAGATTTTGTTAATGCACCTTACACTGAGTTGTTCTTTTCGGATTAACTGATGAATTAGTTATTTTAAAATTTTAATCATTAGCATCATCGACATCATAAATAGTCATCAACTATAGAAGGTCACCACTATAGATATCCAGCATGTTGTTCCAATGCCTTACTAACTTGGTATTTTCGTATTTGCTGATGAATTTAACATTGTTAAAATTTAATTATAAGCAACATCGTCATCATAAATAAATGACAACTACAGAAACAAGTCTCCACTATAGATTTCCAGCATGTCATCCACCGGAATCCTGCGATCTTTACTGGGTCGTCCACCCCGTCCTCCCCCATCACATACCGCCTCAACCATAAAATAGTCTCTAATCTAGAATTTCTCTGCCCCAGCGGCCATTAGTTCGTTTGTGCCCTGCCCCCTGCCATATGCAAACGGTTCAGTTTAACTATTTATTTATTCTTTATTGCACAAAGAAAAGTACAACAGACCCGACCCGACTTTGAACCATTAGACGAAGCAGAAATCTTGTTGGCGGTGGTTAAGATTGTATTAGAACTGTAATAAAAATAGCTAAACTCACCCTTGTCTAATTACTTACCCTTTTCACAAATGCTGTCCCTATAACATGTTAGTAGAAAATTAAAATACAGCTAGTCAAGACTAGCTGTATTTTACCTTACAAGTAAGGGATGCTCAAAATTGAGGAGCATTTTAGAATTCATTAGCTAAAACTACACATTTTTGTTACAGACGCTGTATAAGGGTCAAATGACTGCTGATTAGCTAGCAATGAAGGATCACGAAATTGCAAAGCAGCCAGTTAATGAAGGAAGACTAGGTATAAGACATCGTAGACAAGACGCTGGGTGAGTAACTCAATCAGATAATTACCTCTAAAACTCCACACACTAATCTTCAACTAAGAATTATTTTGCCATTACCTAACAGAAGTTATACGTCGTGTTCGAAGCCATCAGAGACCAATAATCGCGTTGAAATACCAAAGGTACCGTTTCATAATCATATTAGGTTACATGATGTAATTATTTTCGTATATTTAGTTGCGGCGGGTGGGGTAGGGCGGGGGCGCGCGCCGGGGTGGCTCGATCGATACGCCGGACAGGTAACTTAGACGTAAATAATGAAAACGTTCAGCGCTGTTCGTCCAGTCGGGCCCGATCGTGTCAAATGTCAATACCGTCAGATAGCGTCGTGTACCTAATGACAAAGGTAGGCCGCGACTGTACGCACTAGCAACAATAACCTGCTATACACATGGGCATATCACGCACTGTCCGCGGTACAAAAACAGGTGTGCTTGAAGCACAAAAAATGACACAAGAACACATTCAGATTTAAGGAAACCTTGGAGAAAATAGATCAAAATTAACAGCAAAATACCTCTCCGCTGCTCCTTCTATTCTACAGATCTTTCAAAATCAGAAACTGTATGTGTAACTAGCTTATTCTGAACATTAATACTTATGACCAAACATGTTTTGTCAGAGCCAAGGCGTAAACTGCAATGTATTTAATTAGAGCATCAGAGCTAATAGATAGATAGATGGGTATATTATATTTATTGCCCACCGAAACAACAGGTATACACAGTAAAGAAATATAGATTGACTTTAATGTAGAATTTGGGCGCCTTTATCACTAAGGGTGAGTTGCACCATCTGACTTTAACAATAACAAACATCCAAATTTCAGTTAAAGTTAAATGACGTCATAACATTAACCGTAACCGTCAACGTTAATGTTACAGTCAAATTTGACAAAAACTTTAACTTTAACTTCTACCATGGTGTAACTTACCCTAAGTAGGCTGAAATTAGAAACTTGTGCCATGTTTGAGCTTTTTAATTGTACCTATGCAGTACTGTGTCCATATGTATACAAGGTCATTGGCTACCAATAACATCGAGGTACGGCCTAGGCTAGCAACTGACGAACCCAATTTGCTGTTAGGGCCGATCTCGTGGAAACTTTGATATGAAGATTAATGTCCCGCCGCTTTCGTCTGCCCTGAAGGGAACGAAAATGAGCTACCCAATTGAGAATCGTAGGCTATTTCCAACTTTTACAAAAATAAATATAACTATTTTGTAGGTTGCTTCACTTCAGGGTCCTTTTTGAAATAATAGTAGAGTAAATATAGAATCTATCCAATCGCCTAGTCCCAAGGTTTTTTTTGGTATTTATCTTTGGATAAAATAACGGCACTGTGAAGATTAAATACTATAAATATAACAACAGTGGATTATGAAGAAACAAAACCCAAGATAATCCGTTCGCGGCAATTAAAATAAATGAAAGAGATTACCTACTACCAAAATTACTCTACCGCGATGGTCACTAAGTGGTTCAACGCGGATAACAAAGTACCGCCATAGATGTATATTAAAGTAATGTGCGTCTTTTTTCTCTAGAAAGTGGCCCTTTCATTTAGTTCACCCTGACTTTGTCAGTCGTGTAACAAGAAGCCTCAAATTAAGAGTACTGGTGATTCCAGTAAGTCTTGTTTTCGTCGAATCTAGTCAAAGGGTATCATGCCTTATAAATTGAATCTGCATTTGCCTTTGATGTATGAGTAAAATACTTAGCGGTAAATAAAAGATAAGCTCAAGTAGGCTTATCCTACTTGAGTACTCCTACCCATATCTAACACTAAGCGGCTGCCCGCGACTGCGTTCGCATGGACTTTAGTTTTTTTTGCGTGATGTTATACTGCCTTATTTATTAATTGGACTATTCAACACTAAGGATTTTTTTGATTCGAATCAGGAGTTCCTGAGATTAGCACGTTCAAACAACAAGCTCTTTAGCTTCTTATTTAAGTATAGATTTAGGGTAACAAACGTCACAAACGTCAACATTTGTATTTAAATTTAGTCCAACATGGTAAAGGGCGGGCTTTATCGCCAATATCCGGGTTGTTTCTATTTTCCTTCACATACTTAGATCACACAGGTAGTATGTTTTAAAATAGATAGATAGATAAACACTTTATTGCACACAAAATAACACATTTGTAAGGAATACATGTTCTCATAAATGTACAATTTAGGCGGTCTTATAAAATTAACAGAGTCGGCCAGAATCGAACCCAGGTGCACAAGTGCGTCGAGCTATATAAGTTCAATCACTCAATCCTGGTTCCCTGCGCTTTCTTGTACCTTACAGCGATTTCAATTATACGTCTTTAGCCGCGGTCAAAAGGTTTTGTCGTTAGATAACTACGTAGTATAAAACAAAGTCGCTTTCTCTGTCCCTATTCTCGCTTAAATCTTAAAATCTACACAACGGATTCTGAGGCGGTTTTTTTTAATATATATAGAGATTAAAGAGGAAGGTTTATTATGTATAACACAACATAACATTCCATTGCACCCGTGCGAAGCCGGGGCGAGTCGCTAGTACACAATAAAACAGCCGTTCTATGAATCCCCTGCCTCCATTTACCTCGTCCTCTAATACTCCAGCTCTTTGATGTCACTCTGCAGACTCTTTAACTAACTTTTTCCCTAAAACTCGCTCGATATTCGCTACCGTATTTACGCCTTTGCGTCGTGAAAAAGTCAGTAAATATTTCCGAGCAAAGAAATTAGGAGTTTCATTTTGTATTTATTGTCACAAACATGAATTGGCGCTGAAGTGTTCCGGAACATCAATTATTTATAAACAAAATTCTGCAACTAAAATAACCGTAATTTTACTGTTTTGATGTAAAATATTGACGTTAACACGCTTTAATAGTTAATTGGTTCAGCATACACATTGAATGGTGCCATTTGCATAACAAATTCATAGCATGGAATTAAAAATCAACCTAAACATTCGAACCCATTTCTGTTTTCAGTATTACGTACTAGTAATTAGAGAGTTGGAAGGTAGAATGACTAAAATGGCGGCGGATCATTGCGTATTCTGTTCGTGATAAAAGGACATCGTTCGCCAACAAAAATGTGCGGCACCTGACTAATGTCAGGTGTTGATAACGTGTGTGTAACGTGTTTGATATCAATATCGGTCACACACGTAATCGTGTGTGACCGATATTGATATCAAACACGTCGGTAATTGCTTTTGGGGCTTACCGACTAAAAGGCACGATTTAGACCTGACGCCTCGCGTCGTATTCAAAGGGTCTACCGCTATACCGTGAGAAATCATTCGACATTCGTTGTATAGGATTTCGTACTGCCTCTGTAGTGAAGTCAACTATGTATTTACCAATTTTTCATACAAATAATGAAAATTATTAGGCCTTCTGGTAACGGTAAGGAATTGTAGCGTCCTTAGGCATAGATTTGTATAGAACGTGGACCGTTCCCTGCACGTAAATTCAGTTCAGTTGCAATGGAAACTTGGACTACATATCCAGTTTGTCGCTTCAGTTTCTTCAACGAATTGCGTTCTGATGTACCTAAACCGTCTGGTGTGAATCGTACTCAGCGTTCATTTCGACTGAATGTCTATTCTAACACATAAGGTATTAGGAACTATTATTAGAAATGAACATTTGAAATTTTTTTTCAGCCTGCCAACTTTGTTTCTAATTGGTCTCCAAAACACCAGGTTTTCCTGATTTCTTAATAAATAAATCCCGTATCGAAATATCTACAAAATCCGCGAATGGCACCGTTCGGTCAGCTATGTTAGTTGATGGAAATGCTTAAAGGAAAACTTGCCTTAATCTGCTTACGTAGATACTTCCTGTAAGAGAGGGAAAATCGTAGACTTAAATTGCGTTGGAAGCTAATGAGGGGTACAAAAAAGTAAGCTAATGCTGGCTCACCGAAAAAACCTTACGCTAGAATTACATGTTCTACATTCAGCTCAAAAGTACAAGTACCTACTGTAAAAACTACCGTTACGAAGTACTTAGGTTTTATAACACTGGATCCCAGAAACTTTAAGGCTCGACTTCGTACTAAAACGGGATTGTGCAGGGTTCCCCCGGGGTCAGTAGAGACGGTAACACGAGCATACATAAGCGAGAGTGAAGGTACGTTTAGGAAAAATGCCTCTTTTTGAAAAAGATCCTCATCGGAAATCGAAAATCTTTGTTACCTAATGCCTAGAGGGATGCAAATGTCTTCGACACCGCTGCCTAGTGGTAAGCGTGACTTAAAAACGTAAACCTAAAAAGTAAGTTCATTACTAAAAGCTAGCGTCGAAATATTTTGCTCCCAAGTACCTACTAAACCTAGAAGTTCGCAAGTCAGTTTAAAATTTTTGTTGCTACTAAAATTTTTCTCTTTTCTGCTGATAGTACTGTAATAAAATTTGCATTTCCCAGTTCGCGCAATGAAAATGTTAAACGAATCTTATTTACCTACTTTTGTTATGGAATGCTTACGTAAATACCTATCTATTTTGAATTTATGTTTAGCAATCCAGCTTTGGCCTAAATATTGCAATATCGTCTCAAAATTCAGTTATATCAATTTCCGGTTTCGATATTTTGATATGGATATTTCGAGCTCGAGCATCTTGAATCTAATATTAAATTCGATTAAGCTATAGCATTGATGCGTGCTCAGATCCTGAGTTTGGAAAATAACTGGGATATGAAGGACAAAACTAAACCCTTGCGAAACCTGATGTCATTTGGCTACAAAGCCACGCATCGTCAGGACGCTACTGGTGACCACTCCTGAATACCTATTACTCGTATTTCTATTCCTGAACTAACCACTTAAGAAATAAAACTGAAAATGGTTTATTTCAGCTTTTAATCGTAGCACAAATTCTAATCTTCTGTTTCCAGATTATCTACATAATGAATCTCTTCCACCAGGAGTATCTAAGTAATGGAATCCAGTTACTGCTGCTGTTCACAACCAGTGTCACCTGGTACCTGCGCCGTCAGATCCATAATTTGACTACTGTATTCGAGTGTGTGGGTAGAGTTGTATATTTCTCTAGCACCATTCGAATTCAGTGCTCGAAATTGGACGTTCTACTTGATCATCTTCACATCCGCTAGTCAATCCGTCGGCATCTTCTGAGATCCTGCGATTTTCACTATGTCATCCGTCCACCTTGCGAATAGGCGTCCAACGCTGCGTCACGTGCTGCGCGATGCATGGTTGTGCTGTATTTACACTTCTAATTTTTTGACTTTTTAATTCCATTCTTCTTTGGCCATTCTTATTATATAACCAGTTACTTTAATTTATTCATAATTTTGACATCTTGTATTATTATTTAATAATATTTTAGTAAAATCAACTTTGTACATTCGACATGACATAAATGTTTTTATTGGTGTTATTTTTTTAAATAGGAATTTATTACTGTTATCACTGTACTTTCTGTTATAAATTTATAGTGAATAAATGAATATGAATGTATGTATGTAATATATGTAGGTACTACCTGACGTGCCATTTTTGTAATGTTTCTGTTGTATTGGCGATTACGAGTAAACGAATGCGAATTTGAATCTAAGTAGATATTTGCATACCCGTTCAAAAACTGCATGGTCAATGGAATGACAGGCTACCTATTTTCCGACAGTCGACCTTGTTCTATAGCAAAGAAATGTCTTTTGGCAAGACCAACATTACAAAATGAAACGGGTAGCCTGATGTGCTTTACAAGCTTATTTAAGAAACGTGATTATGTCCAGAGGTTTTATTAATGACTTTATTTCATACACAAATGTGAAACCAAGCTGAGAAGCTTACTACTCGTATCATCTTGAATCAGCTTCGATGTTTAATTTTGTGTTTGGGTCGAGAACGCACAGGTTGATCAAAGTAACCGAATACTTCTAAAATCGGAAACAATAACTTTTACTAGCCTGCTTCGTGTAGAATGCCTGCTTATAATTTAAATATTGGGTATGCAGCCGACGTTAAAGGCCGTCCATTAATTAATTAATGTTTTTAGAACCCTTATCCCCATTGTCACAAGTCGTAACGTCGGAGTAACCCCCTTCCCTCCTGGGATGACAGTATTTTATAATGTTGAGGTGAATTTTATTACTTTTGCCGTTGGAAACTGGTCTTGTCTGCAATATTACCAAGAAATATTGTGAGTTATAGGTACTTTTGAAGAAAAATGAAGTAATAAGAAGATTTTCCTGCAAAATCTTTAAACTACCTAATTTAATTACCTAGCCTGTTACTGGAAGACACTGGAATATAAGATAGTTGTTTACTTACGTAAAGAATCACGCACAATCATGGCACAATTTCTCGAGTAACAACTAGTAATAACTAATTATGTTATTATTATTTATTAGCCTTCTTTTAGAGCAAACCTGTCATTTGAATAATTGTTTTGAAAAGATGATTAACATATTTCTGTCTTCTTTCCTTTACCTGTGGGTTGCCTGGAAGACGTTGCTGTCAAGACCGCCTAAATTGTACATTATACTAAAATGAAATTTTGATTGATAACTTCTTTGTTTTGTTTGCAATAAAGTGTTTCTTATCTTATCTTAACGTCCTTTAGTTTTAACTTATCTTGCCATAATTAAAAGCGACACTACAAGATAGAATAACTTATACCTACAGGGAGAGTAAAAAAACTGAATGTGAATTTTTTTAAGTAATCCAACCGATTTAAAAAAAAACATATTTGATTACTTTAAATAAATTATATACCTAGAATTGATAGATATTTGCAACACCAAGCAAAGAAGGTTTAAATTATAATTTTAATGCATGCTTCCGAAAGTCAAACTCACCGATAACCAGGTCAGGATTACTTAGGATCTTTCAATGACAGAAATTTCCCAGTTGCAGTCAAAGTGGCAGATTTCACGGCTGAAGAGTCAGGTGTACGCCGAAGTTTCTAACTCGAAGCGATCGACTTGCGTAGGAGCTTAGGACTCAGCAAGCGTGAACTCCTGCTACGAGGTTATTGAACGATTCTATAAAAACTTTTGTTTGACTAGTAAGCTCACCTTTCGGATATTTATTAAAATTAACGCACTTAATAATAGCACTTATAAAAAAAAGGATTGAGGGAAATGGCGATAGATGAAATTAGTTTTTTGAGCAACCTTCAATCATTCTAATAAACTATAAAAAAAAATGCCTGTAAAAATACAATAATAGACACAAATCGAGATTATATTTACAAAATGATACTTGTTGGATTTATATAATGCATATATATATATATATATTGTGGATTTATATAATGATACTTGTTATGGTGAGTGAACTTTTTCGCAATTTATGAAAAACGCGAAAACTGTTAATGAAAAACTGAGAGAGGGTCGTGGCCTAGTGGTTAAACACTCTGGCTTGGAAACCGATGGTCCCGAGATCAAATCCTGCCTTAACACACCTACTTTGTGATTATTGTACAATTTGCAGCTAACTCTTCGGTGATGGAAAACACCGATATAAAATCCAAGCAACCCGGATAACGGCGGTAGGCTCGCCCCTTACCTACCACGTTGGGTTCAAATTCCCTCGGCAAAATGTGGGCTTCTGAATGTTCCGTTCACCATGACGGCAACAATCAGTGTGCCTCTGACTAACACATTAGGGATATGGTCGTGAGGGTATGAGGTTATGTTTTTATGAAAAACTAAATCTAATCTTCCGTAAACTTGTATACCTAGTTATTGCCTAAAAGAGAGTTAGTTATTTTATAAAGTAATAGCTATGAGGCCGCCTAAATTGTTTTTAGCTTTGAATAGTAAAGGCCGATCATTTGTTATGGTTAGGATGTTGGTTACACCAGCACAAATGTCTAAGAGGACAGGGGAGGCATTCTCAATACACACTTCGAACCATGCACATCACACGAGCGACCTCAAGGTGAGATTCCATTATGGCTTTGTGTTAAACTCAATAGCTACGCGAATGCGATCGTTTGAGTAGAAAGATCTGAGCCAAATAATATTTAAAAAATATTTTTGTAATACGAATGTGGGAATGTGGGAAGCAAGGTGAAGCGAATTTACGATCTAGGTGGGTGGTTTCTCCTGAGGGTTGATTGAGATGAGATTTGATGATCACGAGGATAGCATAGCAGATATCTATCTATGGTAGGTTAGGTGTTGTTTTCGAACAATAATGATTTGTGTATCTGGAGTTCAGCATCTTAAGCCCAAAATTTTCAAAAATAATAACTTCTAAACTATTGGTTTTTGATAAATTAATCTTTTTTTTATATGAGTTGCTATGATGCCCTCTATCTGAGAAACAAAATTGGACCACTGTCGCTGTGCCACCCCGTATGAAGTCCGTTGCTCTTTTTTCTTGATTTTTTAAACAATCGGTCAGATAAGGACAGAAATATAGTAAAAACTATTCGGTCTAGGTTTCAGGCGACACACAAACCGCGTCTTAAGCATACGGGGCGGCTGCTCTCACCGAGAGGGTACCGAGACCCTAACAGACCGGGCGACTGTTTCTGATGCATTTTAACTGTAAGCCGGGCTTATTCCATCATTGTTTAAATCCTCTGACATTTTACAAATATTCATGCGATATATTCATTTCCACACGATCCCGATCCAAGGCTATTGTCGGCCAATCTCTAGGAGGAATCCAGTTCATCTCGCCATCTTATCCTAGAGACTGGAGACTAAGAGGGGAGGTCTTTGCCCTACAGTGGGACGGAATTTCTGTGTGTGTGTTTCCTGAAGTGGGCTTATTAAGATTATTTCATTCGATAAAGATGAAACTAGCTTTTTGATTAAAATATGAAAAAAAGTTTTCTACTCGTATTTCTGTCTTGAATAAAAGATCATTGATATCATTTTACTCTGCTATTTAGCATCATCCTAAATAACAGAGGAAAATGATATCTATATCTAACAATGATTGTCCACAAGGCTTGTTTAACGGAATAAGGCATAATATTATTAGACGCTATATTATGGTTTGAGG
This sequence comes from Udea ferrugalis, assembly GCA_950022985.1. Taxonomy (NCBI): domain Eukaryota; kingdom Metazoa; phylum Arthropoda; class Insecta; order Lepidoptera; family Crambidae; genus Udea; species Udea ferrugalis. The sequence goes on from OX465521.1 coordinate 8,078,959, forward strand.
TTCTAGTTGGAAGTTTGACTTGTGTTTGTATAAAACAAATACATTACTACCCTAGATTTGTATTATTTCGATACTTAGACTCAGTCTTACTCACTTGATGAAAAAAATGTGGCATTTTAATTGTAGTTAGTAGAAATAAAGATTCTCATAGCTTAAAAGAGTATTTTTTAATACATTTTCTCGATTCAGTCAGGACAATCATCATGGACAGTCCTTTAATTAAGTCACAAGAAGGGATGGAAGGGGATAGACCAAGTTTCAAACTCATGCAAGACCTTCATAGACTTTTGACTAATATTTTATTCTACTCCATCTGCAACATGTCATCAAATAAAACAATACATTTCTGAGATTTACGTGTATTCTTCATGTTCAGAGACATTTTAATTCCTTAAAACTAGGGTGCATAAATAGGAAAACATCTATGTACAGACATACAAACAACATTGTCGGACAACAGCCTGCCGCTGGTCCCTCTGAATCGAATAAGACGACGAAGCTGAGAAATAATATAAGACAGGACTTAATTGTGAAAAGGTACTTATCACAATAATTATCAATTTTTGTTGACTGTTTAATTTAGCTCGAAGGTTCCTGCTTTTTTGTCGGTAATAAGTTTAGTGATGTAACGGATCTCCCTGTGATTACCGCAAAGGCGTGGAAATCACTTGTGGGATTAGGGCCTTAGATTAAAAATTTTGGAAATATTGGAAGTACGTGAATTGACGAAATGACCAAAGAATTGTCGAATCAAGATTTAAATCAGTTTCTGCTAACAGAAGATGGCCGAAAAATCTTACGCAACTAGAAATAGCGAGGACAAAAAATTACGTTCAAAAAATCATGCTCAGGTTTTTTATTACGTCTTATATTATTTCACAAATAATGCTTGGTTGGCGAAAGTTATTGTAAGTAATGAATATGGAATTTATAATTTAAATTCGTCGAGGAAACATTTTAAGAATAAATGACCATTTATGCTGCACACACGCTGCGAGTGCAGTTTAAAACCCAAAAGGACTTGATTTTAATTTACTACTGCTTCACTACACTTCGCCTTAATAACAGTTAAGATACTTAATATTTAAAATAGATATTCGATGCGTTTCAAGGATTGTTATCCCTAATTGTCAATCACCAAAAATACTATCAAACACTGTCCTTTTACTGTTCCTCGATAAATGTGTTTTTGTGCAATAAATATTATTCATCTTATCTTAAAAAACGCCCCAACACTTATTTATTCTTTGTTGCACTTATAACAAGTAGGTACCTAGAATTGGCAGAATTAATGCCTACCAGATATTCAGTGCAGAATAAGGAACCATAAAAATAAGCTGATTTAAGTACCTACTACATTGTATATAGGAATCATACAAAGGTACAATCAACTTCAGATAACTATGCATCCATACAATTACTCAATTGTTTTCAAGACCAGTTTCGTCAAAATTGATTATTATTAGTTATTTTATCAATAAACACTCTGGCCAGTTTACATTGCATTACCTGATGCTGACTGTACAAAAAAAAAGAAATATAAACATTGCCGACCTCAATAGGTACTCTTAAATGGTTACATTTATTTTCCTGACTAGCTGGCTTATTAGATAGGAGAAAATTGCGATTTATTATATGGGACTCGTAGATCCAAAGAAAATTAAAATAATAAAAAAATAATTTAGAATATAATCTAACATTTTGTTGCGATAATATTCGAAGAAACTCCTGCGTTCTCTATCTACCCACATAATATACAAACATAGTTTACAAGGAACATTAAACATTAGTCCATAAAAGTGTTATACATACGATCTCTTTCATTTCAACCTTCTTCAATGACTATTATTTACAAAACTTAAATATTGTAACTCTAACCTATTGTGAATTGTGCAAAAGCGCTTACATTGAGGTAATAACTTACAACGTGTACTGGTGACTACTCATTGACTATTCATACATCAAAATAAGGTCACATGAGTAAATAAAATATACATTAGTCAAAAAAAACTTTTCAAAAACTTTAGTTAGAATCGAAATGAAGAAAACTTGCAATACATTTTAATAATGTACTTGGAAACTAAGGTGGAGCGCAGAGCTACCACTACCGTCAAATTCAAAATATACAATTAGGTTAAAGTATGACTGTTGTTTTCAAAACCTTTAATTATTTAGTTCACTTTAACTAGATTAGAAATTTTTGACAAAAAATTACGCATGCAATGAGAGCAACTTAACTTTTAACCGTCTAATAAAGTTTAAGGATTTTTTAAATATTCAGTGTTTTATTTATTCATATTTATGTTTCTGAATTTATGTTAATATCTACAGCCCTTATTTCAAAACGTTCTTCAACTGTTTCTTATGGCATAACTACTTGATTATGCAAACATTATTTTATTCATTAGATTTTAAGTGTTTGGGCCAGATAAATAATTCTATTCCTAAAAGGAAATTCATATGTGAATAATTTACTCATGTGATATATACTTAGTTTTAAAAAACATCTCAATACATTACCCAAAACCTAAGGTAACAGGATTGTCATGGATTCGGATTAACTTAGCGATCAACGATAACTGACACTTAATTCGTGCCGACAATAAAATATCTAATAGCTTCCTTTACGTTAAACAAGTGGGAATTTATCGATACTCCAGTTAGCATCATGAAAATGCCTCGTAAATTTTACAAGGCAGTAAACGGGACCGCGAGGGTTAACCCGCGTCATTATATTACGACTCCGCTCCTGGAGATTATTTTCGTCTGTTCTTTCTTGTCGTTCTCTTGGTTCAGGCTGAGTTTTGAGGTCTGTATCTTCTTCCATGTGTCGCCTAAGGCTTTGCTGAAGTGGTCGTCGACGACTTTACCTGAGGTCTGCATTTTGTCGGTCTCTTTTAGTCTGGACGTCTGAAGTTGCCGCCAGGTGTCGCCGAGAGCTTTCGCGAAGTGGTCGTCGACTGACACACTGGCGTCGTCGACTTCCATGGCGATGATTTTGGTGGGCTTTGGAGGTTCTTCTGTTTTGAACTGTATAGGGCTACTGGCCCGGTCCTTTGTGTTGGGCTTGGGGCCAGGAAGCGCGGTTTCTTGGTTCTTTTTGAAGAGGTTCATGTAGTCGTCGCCGAGGGAGCGCCGGAAGTGCTCGTCTATTACTGGGTCGCACATCGACATTGAACCTGCAAGATTGAAACAGAGACTTAGCAAATTACTCAAATAAGGTACGTATCAGTGTACATCCTGGGTTGTGAAAGCATTCTCCTATGAGAGATCTCAAATTAAAGATTTATCAGATTCCAATGGTGCGCGGCATCAAAGAAGTGCACTCTCAACACAGCTCAAAATTGACTAGGCCATTCTATTGCGAAAGAAGGATGTGGGAAAGAGAAGAACAATTGAAATAACCATGATATATCATAACCTTAGTGATACCGGGGCTACCGATTTAACGTACTTTTCGTAGCATAGAGATACCAAAATAATGCATAAAGTAATTTCGCTTAGGCTATAGTACCCATTCAACTTGGCGTGAATAGTGAAATATTAGCTTTAAGACTATTTAGCGATTTTTGCCCCTAACAATCACACTCGAAGCAGGAGGCACGAACTCCTCTCTCACTGGAACCGCTCAGTGGCCCGCGCCAAGTCTCCTATACCGCGCATCGCTCAACGCTCTCCTTGACGGAAATCCACGTTTTCACATTTTTGCGGACAAATGGAAAAGCCATTTTGTCTGAATGTTTGTGTTTTTGTGAAAGACATTGTGTGTAGTGCATGTTATCTTGGATTTGTTCTTTTATGTTTGTTTCTGCTGTAATTTTTGTTTTTTGAATGTATGTATCTTTAATTACTGTCATTGGCTTGCAAGCCGTTTTAATTAAAGTAAAATAAATAAAAGACATGATCTTACCAGGAGGAGCGTCGTTGCTCTTGATGACGGAGGGGCGGATGTAGGGCGGCGGCGCGGGGCGCGCGCGCAGCCGCATGTCGATGGGCGCCTCGTGCCGGCCGGGGTAGCCGGGCGGGGCTCCTGCTGACAACAACTCTTTATTATTACCTGTTATTTAACATTATCGAGCATATCATTATCTTAGTAGTAAGAGCAGCTTATCTTAGTAAGTAGACTATTTCCAATTCCCCAGAAACATAGACCAAATACTTAGTTTTTGCTTGTATCTTTATAACAATTCTCTATGAATGGACTCCTGGTAAGCAACTAGTTGGCAACGGTTGCAGAGGTCTAAAAGACGGTGGCGAGACGAACAAAAAACATGTGGTGGCTGGCCTAGACCACTAGTGGTCAACTCCTGTTAAAATCCATTACCATTACCAACGAGTGTGATAAGTTTTATTTGTGCAATTAAATATGATGCTTGATTACCAGAAAATGAAGATGAATGTAAAAGTGTCTTTTCCCATCAATATAAATTCAATTTAGTAAAAAGTCCCAGTCAGTACTAAGACTTTTAATAATTGCAGTGAAATTACAGGTTAGTTTACAGAAAACCTGTTACCTAGTTCACTGAAAAAAAATCACTATCTGTCAAATTACCTATTATTTTACTGCACCTAATAAAAATACCAAGTATAGTGCCAGTTTAGAGTAAATAAGTATTGATTCTAATCCCAACCTCCGCTAATTCGTAAATTAAATACAACTCCTCTAGTTAAGTATTCCCAGTGGCGATTCAACTAAAATAAATCAACCAAGCAGTGTAAAAGCTCCATAACCGAATTGCCAAAGTTTCAATTAGGTCAGAAACTGATCCATTTGAATCAGCTATCTGCGAGACGGCGGGGAAACTGTTACATACTTTCCGCAAACATTTTCAAGCGGCAGTTATGTAACTCAATTATAAGTTAACTACGGTCGAAGTTGAAAGTGCCTGTACGTTAGCACTAGCCTAGGGACGCCAATACACCATCTACAAGATTGTATAGGAGCACCACTTAAAGGTTGACCTAGCTATTTAACCTGATATGTAGTAAATATCTTTTGATGCAATATTGATTTTCGAAGCACAGCTCTGACCTTACCACGTTAGGTTCAAAATCCTGAATGATTTGCTGAACGTTCCGTTCACCATGACGGCAGCAATCATTCAGTGTACCTATGACCCCCTCCCTCACGACCATATCCCACGGGGTACGGGGGTAACCCGTGGTATATGGTCGTGAGGGTATGTATTATGTTTTATGTGAAAACTTAAGTTTCAGTATCTCAGTAGTAATATTGTCCTGCCTGACCCGGGTCTGCTGGCTGTCAAAAGACTTAATGCTTTCCTAAATATTGCTGGGCCCGTGGTATTCTGCCCCACCCCTGCCCCCCTTTAAATACGCCACTGGCCCTTTATCTGCTGTCTTTATACAGGATGCACCACATTCAATAATTCGAAACAGAGAAACCGACATCCAACTTTTAACTCCTGAACATGAACCGAAGCTGTAAAAGCTAACAAAGCATAGCCCTACAAGTCTGTACCATTTTATATCAATCCCCGGAAGGGGGATTACTGAAGCTCCTTAAAACCCACGTCCAGAGCAAATCCAATTACAAACGTTAAACTCGTTTGTTAAGCGCTCACCGTCTCTACTCTACCCTTTTACGAGTAGTAGAGCGCATCGCTTCAACTTATTAGAACATTTTCTAACTTGAAAAACGCTGTCGTAAACTCTGAGCAAAAAATTAGAAACTTTATTATTTCGCTTCGCAACAAATCTGGGAAATGGGACGTAAGACAGATTAGACAGAGTATTTTATTATGCAATCATTGTTTTGAAGAGTTGGTGAAATAAAACCCTGATGAAGCGCTACTTTCTTGTGTATGTAAGAGTTGGTTTTCTAACCTCAGTTTGAGCAGAACTCATACTTGTGAGAGCGGTACCTGCCTATTGTTTGAGAAAATAATTTCTTATGGTACAATGAATGCGAATCATGTCTTTGTTGTAGCGGTACTCTAGTCTTAAATAAAAGAAAGTCAATGTAATACTGTAGTATTCAATTAAGAAAAACACAAAGTAAATCAAAGTAAGTCACTCGTTTAAATAGTCTTAGCAGTAATAAGGTTGTTTGTCGTAAACATTGGTGATAACTATTTTATATGACCAATCTTAAAACATTCTGAGGCTGACCTATCACTTGAAAGTAATCCTTTCTGTTGATAAGATGAATTAACGTATCATTAGCTAAACGTCGTTACATCTATGAGGCACCTCACAAATATAACGTAAATTGTGTCAAAATTGGGTTAGTCTGTAAGTAATCTGGTGGCACCGACCCGTCTAATCTTATGATTAAAAAATGGGGCTTACGTCAAGAGCAGGGTCTAAAGTTGTGCGGAAATTGTGCCCTCCGGCCCTTAGCAAGGAGTTTCGTAGCCGCTACCTAAAAATAAATATTCTAATTCAAAGCCTCAAGGTTAGGCTTTAAAAGTTTTTCCTTTAGACCTTTTTTATCACCGGATAGAGGTCTGCCGAAAGGTATGTAAAGATTGACGTCAATATTTAGGTTATTGGTTTGCTCGCTTACCAAAAACGGTTATCTACAAAAAACATCTGGTGAATCAGATGCTTCTATAAAATGTTTCAGTGACGTATAACAACGTTATTTGAAAACATGCATAAAAACCTGTGATCCAACAAAATATAGAAATAAAAATACAAATACCTAATCTTATTTAAAATACACAATAAGACCCAGATAGGGATCAAATATACATGTTCTTCACAATGTATTATTGTCCTGACCTACTCTAGTTAGTATCGTGTTGAAATACCTACTGTAAATCGCTAGGCGTTAAGGCGCGATACCAGGAAAACGGCTCTCGGGAAAACTAAAGTTTTATATAGAAAATATGAAGTGTGAGGCACGAAAAAAATCGTCATAGTAGTCAAAGAGTTGCACAATCAGCTCAAACTTCCAGTATATGGATCCACTTACTAGATTAATGTGAAAAAAAATCAGAATATCGCTAAAAACGTGCAAAACGCACTCCCGTATTTCAAAAGTTTAGGCATCATATAAACTAACAACTTACGTGTTTTAAATAACGTGTAAAGATCAGATATCAAAGAAGCATTGCCAATCAGTTGTTTTTCATTGCTTTATTTCAGTTTTGTGCAAAAAAATCCCAAACATTCCGAATTTTTCGCTTGAAATCTCCATACAAATTACTATGGAGTGAGTGAAGTTTCTTTGATAGCTGTCCGCGCACCGTCGCAGCTCACTCCCCCCCATGTCCCCAAGGTGAGCGCACGTCGCTTTTGACGAAAATGACATTTATAATTACGCGGATAATTTACACGAAATAGGCGCACATAGGGTCTTTTGTTGAAAATAGTACAACTTTATTTTTTTTCCTCCGTACTGTTTGTTCATATGCATTATGCATAATTTATCAAACGTATGATTTTATCATGATTCACCATGAGAGTTATATGGCAGGTTTATATTTATAAGTACACTTGATTAAAAGCTCTCTTGGGTTTGACAATTTCGTACTAGTTGCCATTTCATTTTCCTATTCTTTACGCAGTGACGTGCACTCACCCGGCGTCATGTGGAAGACTGATTTGCGGGACTGCGCAGACGGCTGTCAAAGAAACTTCACTCGTTCCATAGTAATTAGGATGGAGATCTCGAGCAAAAAAAATTAAAGTTTGCGTTTGCTTATACGAAACAGAAATAGTTATTGCAATAGAACATAATGACAAGTTATTCGAAATGGAAACACACTTCACACCGGAACAGCTTTTACAATTGTACCAAGCACAAATTCGGTTGTGTATGGAGTACTTCTGCCACCTCTGGGATGGCTCTGCCAAGTATCAGCTGGATGCACTGGACTCAGTAGACCGAAGAGCCAGGAGACTGATAGGTGACGAGACGCTCGTTGGAACCAAACTCGAGTTTGGAGCATCGGCGTAGAGTTGCCTGTCTATCGGTTTTTTATAAGGTGTATTTCGGAGAGTGTGCGCAAGAACTTCATGACCTGATACCACCCTCTACTTTCTACTACCGGACCACAAGACGCCGTGAGGGCTTTCATCTCCATGTGGTCGACTTTCCAGCGGTCCGAACTAAGCGGTTTGGTGCTTCCTTTCTGGTCCGCACCGCTAAGGAGTGGAACGCCCTCCCTGCGCCTGTGTTTCCGGATACATACAACCTTGGTGTCTTCAAGGCAAGAGTGAATAGGCATTTTTTGGGTAAGCGTGGCTGGCAAGACTGAGGTCAAACGCAAACCCATTTTAAATTTAAAAAAAATGGATCAGATAGAACTTTGATATAAATATGAATTATCATATTTACGTCAGCCATGGAAAAATGGCAGTGCAAGCATTTTTATCTCTAACTGGCTATTTGCACACAGCTTTTCCCTGTAGTAATTTGAATGAACTATACAGACAAACGTTCTAGAAAATATAATTAGCATCAACTATCATTTAGATAGTGAAAGCTTATGTAAAAACAGACAGAAAAACGCGGAGGGTGACTTCCTTTCATACTATGCTCTACTCGTAGATCAATTCCAGTAAGATGAAGATCACGATGGATTCTGTATTAAATTCAGCGCGATGGCCTCTACAGGAGACTAAAGGTATTACTCAAGTGTTATTATCTAAAATAAATTATCCACTAAAAGTGTCTCAACTGTTGACAACTGTTAAATTCCTCGTTTTAGTTAGTAACAAGATAGCTCCGTTTAATGCTTCTTGCAGCTTTTCATTACAAGACCAATTAATTAGTGGGTTCTTCTGCATGTTACTAGAAATGGCTCCGTGTATTGCTATATCATATGCATTGGATGTAAGAAATATTTTGTGTTGATGATGATCGAACGGATAAACCAAGTTACAACTAAATCTCGATGGAATCGTCAAGTACCAGATATAACATTGTGCAAATAACGAGGTCACGAGAATAGATTGCAAATAATTGTGTAAAAAAATAATTGGCAAAACCGCTTGTTAGTTAAATAAAATAAAATTTTTGGTTAGTTTCTCTTTTTTTGCCCTATATCCTGAAATATATTGGGTGGCGAAATAAAAATATCTTTGGTGAACGCATCAAATGATTATCATGCCGCGATTTATAATAATAATAAATAAATAAATATCCCTGGACATTATTCCACACAGCGCCATCTAGCCCCAAGTGAGTTAATTATACTCCGTTTTTATGGGATACTAGACAACGGATAAACATACTCAAATACTTTTTCTTTTGTAAATACATACTTATTATACATAGGAAACACCCAGACCAATACAAACAGACATGTTCATGCACACAAATGTTTGTACTGTGCGGTGATCGAACCCGCGACCTTTGGTGTAGTAGCCGACTTCTAAACAATTACACCAAGACGGTCGTCCGGATTTATGCATTGCATTTATGCACGGATTGCACGGCCCAACCACTATGTGACCATAGCTGTCACGATCGCTTTCAAATTTGACAGATTTTCTCTCCGGCCGACCCTAGTAGCGAACCTTAAACAACATGTTTTCAATTAGAAATCTATGTGTATAAAATACATGAAACCTGAAACATCACACTCGTTTAGTTCCTGCAATCTTATGAACTAATGTTGTACTGGCGTGGCATTCCGGCCACTGATAACTCACCACGACCGAAGTGAGATTTGGCGCTAACCGTAATAGCGTAGCTGGAGTAGACGCTTTAGGTGTGATTCGAAATTTCGAACTTACAGCCACTCACCCATTACGCCATTAACCCCCGAATTCACAAACGTCAATCAACGCCAATCACGCGCTCACGCTCATGCTGTCGCGTAAAATGTCAATACGAATGAAAGGGACAGCATGAGCGTGAGCGCGTGTTTAGCGTTGATTGTCGTTTGTGATTTCAGGGGTAATTTTGTAAAACATTCTAAGTACATCTGTGTTCCTGCCTTAACCTGTAGGTTGCCTGGAAGAGATTGCTTTCAGCAATAAGACCGCCTAGATTGTACATTTGCTCTAAAATGTTTTTCTTCTTTGTTAATTACTTACTCTGTTGTGTTTGTGTGCAACAAAGTGTTTCTTATCTTATCTTACATGATGAGTTTCCTCAGCTTACCTTTCCCGTTGACAGCCAAGTTGGCGGGTGCATCCTCAGCCTCATCTGACAGTTCTCCCTCGCTGTGCGGCTGCGCGCGCTCCAGCGCGGGCGCACACCGCCTCTCGTTGAACGACTGCGACCGTAGCGCCATCTTGCCGTTCTCTCTGGAAGCGGAGAGGTTGGGCTGTTTAGACATTTGAAAACGCCAGCAAAAGGTGGCAGAATATGTCGTACTCTCTATTTATTTTAAGATCCATGTAACCATATTCTTTGAAATAAATATCTTATCTTATCTTATCTAACCGCACAACAGTAGAAAAAAGTAAACTGCGAGTGTTCAATGAAGGTGTAATCACAGAATAATTCTTATGCCTCTCATTTCAATGGCGTATCTAAGAAAAAGATGAAATCACGGTAAGTTATTATGGGACTTTTCAGGCTCTTTTTAGAATTAGGACAGTTCAACGACTTTAAGATGGTATTGAATCTTGCTATTGAGCTATCCTTAAGAAACTAAGGACAAAACCGCACAACAGAAGAAAAAAGGAAACTGCGAGTGTTCAATGAAGTAGTCATCGCTTAATAATTCTTATGCCTCTCATTTCAATGTTGTATCTAAGAAAAAGATGAAGTTAAATCTCTGTTACTAAGATTATGTTTATGGATATAATTGCGCAAGGTATCTTGATGTATTTTATTCACCTTGGCCTGTATTCAGGTACTCTTGGCGAACGTCGCTCCCGTCGCCACTTTCCGGTCAACTCCTTAGGCTGTGGAGTCCTGGGGGCCTCGGGGGATAACGTGCGGTCACCCTCTTCGCTAGACGCTGTCGATGGAGTCTCTGGAAGAAAAAAGATTTGGTTAGTAAAGTTGAATTGTTGTTGTAAAGCGAACAGTGAAATTGTATTTAGAATGCAAAATAAAACAGCACAGCGTCATCTAGCCCCAAACTAAGCAAAGGTATGGGACTACTATGGGAGCTAGACAACAGATAGACAGACATACAAGATACATAGATGCAAACAGACATGTTGATGTACACAAATGTTTGTACTGTACTGAGATCGAACCCGTGATTTCTGGTGCAGTAGCCAAGTTCGGGTGAAAATTGATTCTCAAAAGAATTATCCGAACTTGTCATATTTCAATCCGCACTAAGCCCGCGTGAAGGAGTACAGCTTTAGCCACCCATAGTTTATGTTTTGTCATATTTCATCAATGGCATATCCAAACACCACTCACGCTAAGAAGGCTTGCTACAGCCTTAGCAGATGGACAGCAGAAGAATCCATCTAGTCTTTGTATTTTCACAGAAGAGTACAGTAGTTTGAGGCTGTAGCCTAACAACCTACGAAGCCAGCAAATAAATAAGATTTTATACAAACAAAAACATTGATCCCGCCAGGTGAAATATTGAGCAAACAACTGTTGAAGTAGGAAGTAATACAAAGAAAACTGCTGTGAAGTCTCTACTTCACACCTTACACTATTTACTACTTTGGCAGATATTGAATAAGTCCTTATACCTATTTAGAATAGTTAAATAATCGGCATATTAGTGTACCTATGTGTGTAATATAATATATAAGGTATACCCAAAATAATCCAAACATTATCTCTAATTTAATAAATACTTCATTAACGAATTTGTTGTACCTATTATGCTAAGGAACCATTCGTTTTTTTAAAAAAGGATGAAGTCAAAGTCACCGAATCTTTCTAACATCGTATTCAATGACTATGTTTGTCATCGCAGTTGCTTCCCATTCGCTCCTTATCATCATCATTTAAAACGAGGTTTGTATAAATTGAAACTTTTTTAAGAACACCTACTGAAATATGTATCACGGTATGTTTATACGATTTCATAACAGTCCCAATATCCATCGAAATTTAATTAAATTTCGGCTCACTCTCATTTTCGTTAGGCTTCATCCAATTTCAATTTTCTAAACCAGTAAATACTTTGAAACGTAAAGGAATTGCGGAATTGGAAATAAAGTTAATTAAAATCGCAAAAATAATGTATGCTGAGTACCTTTTCCTGGTGGAGCTACCCACGGCTGCCACAGAGGCAGGTGGAACTTTGGCGACTGTGGAGGTTCCATTGAATGGAGATGCAGGTCACTCAGTGTATTCCGCGCCAGTAGAAACAGATAGTGCGGCAATTCCATCATCACAACACATAAACAACATACGACACTAAGCTAACGTCAACCGAATCACATTTTAAAACAGCACAGACGGAGATTGATAGAATATTCACCATAAATTTAAATAGTCTTATATCACTACGATCACACAAGGTTCCTTTAGCAAGGCGCCAGGCTAGTCTATAGACAAGGCGTTGGCGTCCCTGCACAGGTAACACTGAAGGCCGACTGAATAAAAAATGAACTGGAAGAGATTACATTGGAATAAATAAATGAGATGAACAAAAAACAAACCGAAAAGGAAAAAGAGCATCACGCTACATCCACGCGGCCGGACGTTGCGGCGCTTCCTTCGAACCTCCTATCTACAGGCTGTTGCCAAAAATGCAGACATTGATTTCAAATCATCAAATAACACTCGAAACCCAAACAACAAAAATAAGTCCTCTTTACGACTCCAAACTAAGAAAATATTGTACAATATGACAACAAGAATCTTGTATTAAAGATAAACTCAGGTATATGAAATGAAATTCCAAAATACACGCCCCAAATCCTACATGACACAGTTCTTTGGAAGTGTATTGAACAAAGTAACTCGTTACAAAGACGCGAGAAACAAACAATAACTCAAACACGTTGATCTCTGCCCCCGAATTGAGCGCACAACACAAAGGAAACGATGACATCATAAAAGAGGGAAGTAACGAAATTGCGAACTCGCCAGAACAAGCATTGTACCTTTAATCAGAGGTTCTAAAGCAATGTCTATACTAACATACCTACATTGAACATTAAGCTATGTTCAATTATTGGATTACGATTTTAGCTTGCCTTCAGCTGCAATCGATATCAGATGCCAAAATCTTTTGGACTGACAATCACATACATAGTTTAGTCAATTTTCAGAATGGTCAGTATCAAACTCGAGTTTAGACAAAACAAGTACCTACGTAAATTTGAATGCAAGCACCCTGTATCTAGAATGCATCAACCTGTTCGGTCCATTCATGAAAGTGCGTGAGCGCAGGGCGCGGGGATTAATGAACCCCCGCACCCTTCAGCCTTCTTTCGCGTCTACAACCTCCGAAGCCAGTGCAATACGATTCAAAATTCAACTGTGATCCTGCAAGTTTAGAGTTAGTTTCCTTTACGCGTAGTTTTGAGCGTGTTGCATTGAAAACTGTGACGTCTTTTCTGCAGTGTAGAGTTGATGTTAGCTTGCGAATTTGTTTGAAGTTTAAAATTACGGTGGTTGTATCCTTGGGAGGTTATGTTTTATTTTGGTTGCCGCGGGGCGCGCGCTGTGAGAAGTTGCCGCGGCTCAAAGCCCGTATAGGCATTAGCTTTTTTATTGTCTAATAGAGCGAAGGAAAGGCTCCGACAGGTAGAGTTTGGCGCCGCTGTGTTAATTATGTCTGCAAGTTTCGACGCCGCAATTAATAAATCAATTAAGTACCAGACAAATATCGAATGTCAAGATCAAGATGCTTCAGTGAATACGCCGCAAAAACATTAAATTAACAGTACTAATTAATTTACTTACTGTCGTACTAACTATTGTTTAATTGTGGTAACTGTTATAAACTAAAGCATTCTGGTTTATCAATCTCAATCTTTCCTAAACAGATATCCAGATTAATTATTATTTCAGTATATGTTTATATTATAACAATAATATTTAGTACAACGATGTCTAGACCTCAAAACGCTTTTTTTGAGGATTCTTAAAAAAATTTACCTAATCTTAGGTTTTAATTTTTTTAGGGGTTCATTTTTAATAGAAATAGTTTTGTCGTATAGTTTATGATAGAACGTCATTTATGCTCACATTCCTAACGGGGTAGTCAGAAGCACACTGATTGCTACCACCATGATGCTATTCCAATAGTTAGTTGTTGAATATTGGTCAAAAGATGAATTTTAATCAAAGTCTGTCAAGTCGATTCCTATAAAATCCTGTAACGGGTTTGAGGTCAAATCAGTACCATGTTTCCTATTTTGAAATAATTCAACGCAAAAGAATGTTATCATGAAGAGAAGATCACAAAAACCGAGCAGAAATGACTAGGTATACACACGTATATCCTCAGCCATGTGTCTCTGTAAGTGGTGAGTAAATGCCAAAACATTTTTGTGCTTCAGACAACCCGTTCCTTGGAGCCACTCGTTATCCGCCTTCAGAGACATCTCAAAGGGAGCGTTTTTAACCACTCAGAGGATACAATTAAACTGCCGTTTGTTGCTTTATTTTCTTCGTTTCTTTTATTTTCTGGGCTCATTGAAGCGCAACGCCGAGGGGGCCCATTACTTCCCTGCATTATGGGAATTGACTATCGGAGCCCGAAACAGAAAGGACCATTTTATTTTATTCCAGCACCAGTTTCACAGTAGCCGGAACGATTATGTTAAAGGATTCAAGTTAGGTTTGCCTCAAAGCTATGGGCTGCAATCTAAATTTCATGAAGGCGCTAAAAACCGATAATTTCTTGGTTAAGGTCTGTAGTTTAACTATAGAAAGAAAAACTAAAGTAACACACACATCCATTTTTTATAAGTTCGTGTTCTCATGTATGTTTGTGGCTTTATGACCACACACAATATTAGTCCGACAAGCTGCCCCTTGCCATAGAGCTGAGCTTTTACGTGATTCTACGCAGGACGGTTGCGCATTACACTGTCGGACTATCAAAACAACAGACATAATTACAATTCAGTCAGTGAACACGTGATTGCGTTTAAATCTACACATACCTACTTTATTTTCGATGAAATATAAAATAGCCGCGTTGGAGCCAAATTAATTAATCAACATTTTATGATCAATTTAACTTAGAACCTACTTTGTCATACTTACTGGCTCGTTTGCGAGCTTCTTCGAAGTTAATGTGTCATATTTTTGGAGCTGACTGTACATGACCATCGATCCGGGATTCCAGAATCCTAATAACTTGATTTCAATGATGAAGAATTTTATGAACCCCAGCAATGGGTCAGTTTAATTAAATATACCTATGTATAAAGGATGTGACCAGACCACGTTTGTCATATTAATTTGGCGTTCTGCAATTAAGTGGTCTCAACATCCCCTTTCCTTTCAAACCAGTTTTAACCGAAGTATTTAATGAGATTAACAACTTAAATTATGCACCGAGTAAGTAATTTCAAAAACTTGTAGATTTGTTCAATGATAAAACGGAATGCTAGTCAATTTTCTCAGCTTCAGCTCTCGTTGGCTATTAGTCTAGACATGTTTAAATTACAGCCGTAAGGAAAGAATCTGTAGATGGTCCATCTAAAGACCGGTTAGAGCCCGAACAAAAAAGAGAATCACAGAAGCTTACATATAATTTGTTATTTTGGTTGGTACACAGTAGCTTTCGGTAAGAAAAAACGGAGGCCATTATGCATTTTTTATCGATGATAGATGTACCGATACGCGCACTAGCTTCTGGGTTACGAGCTCAATTTTAATAAATTAAAATTAAATACGTATAATTTATAATGTTCATGTGCCCAGAGACACGGGCTACAAAAAGGTGAAATTGGTAGGATGTGTGTAATTCGGTGAGTGTAGAATGAAATGTTGAAAATACCCCCTAAGGGCTAGCATCCGTTCGAGCCGTATTCAAAGCGTAGAATGTGCCTTATAGGAAGTATTAAGTATGTATGTATTATATTCAACATGGCATGGGTGCCTTCGGGAGTCGCTTATCTGCACGCAATCCAATTTTTACTTTTGTTTTTATATAAAATAATGTTTTGTTAACACGATGTATGGCTTGAAACGTTACGAGGAAACAGGAAGTGAGATAATGGTTTTATGGATAAAAGGTAATGCTTGCTTAACCCAAAGTCATCAATTTATTTATTTTGTTTGGCCAACAGACATTATGGTTAGTTATCCTGCCTTTTATTGTGCCCCGGGGATATGACCATATAAATAGGTCCTTTAGTAATTTTATTAACAGCCATAGTCGAGCTAAAGAGCAAATGAGCTTGTTAATGAGTACTATTTATTTATGAAATTTGACGTTAGGATAATATTACTTTTAGTACTCACATCGTAATTAAATTGTGTCTAATATGTGCACCTAATCATACTTATTAGGTTCACTTCAATAGATAAATCCATATAATCAGTCTTCACCGTCTTGAGATGTCCGATCTATGCGAAACGATCATTTAGAGATGACACTTTTTTCTGATGATATTAAAAATGTATTTAATGTAGTTACCAATTTGAAATAGCCAGAATTTTCACTACAGGTGCTGATAGTCTTTAGATAAATAAGCACTTGTCCAAGTTATCAGACAAAAAGGGTGCAAGAGTGTAATTCAGGCAGTTAAAATGCGCGACGCAACCCCGAGGCGCTGAGACGCAGAGACGAATGTGCGAAGATGCACCTCAGTGCATCGGTGCATCGTAGGGATGATCGATTTTTGAAGAACATCGATGTCATAATCGAAAGCTCAACATCGATGTTCGATATTTGCAACAAACCAAACATCGATGTTGGGTAACATCGATAATTTTAGCACTGATAATTAAAAACACAATAAATGCAGTGAAATCATTCGAAATTAATTTAGAAACCGAAAAAAATATCGTATAAGTATTCCAATACTTTTTGTCAACTGACTGAAGGAAAAGTAATTTTGATGAATAAGAACCTTTCAATCTATTTCTTAGTTGAAGAAGAGTAGAGCCAGCTTTGAAAAAAGTCTTTCAGATAGCGTTGATGTCGCGATAGTACTTAAATATTTTAGCGCAAGCTCGTGAAACCGTTAGTAACATCGATGTTACGATATTTATCGTATAGCGACATCGATGTTAAAACATCGATGTTTTCCTTTCAACATCGATGATCATCGAGCATCCCTAGTGCGTCGGTGCACGCATTCCAATAGTTCTGAATTTGCATATCTATAGCACATTCCAGCAAGTTCATGTAGGTTCGCGGCCAGATGCAATCGATAATTTATTGCGAAGTATTTTTCGCTACAGTATACACGAGGAATAAAAATAAGGGAGCATTGGAGAGACAATCAGATTAATCAAATATCTGTCTTATAAGTACTATCAAGATGCTTTTCTTTTTAATGTTAATTGTCAAGATAGATTTTAGCAGCGATCCAGAATGAAAAAATATGAATAATGATTATTATTTAGATGCTTTAGATTTTTCACACTAGTTTATAAAATCAATAAAGAAAGAATCCACATCTTTTAAGCCCCTAAATGGTTTCAAAATCGAACTCCTGCTTTCGTGTCCATCTCAATCCGTTGATTATCAACGTCATTTCCTTCAGAAAATAAAGGACAAATCGTCCACTTAGAAATCGTTTTAGGTGGTTTGACTTCTGAATGCCGTAAGGCTCGTAATACAGGCAGTAGCAACGTCCGCAGCCGGAGGTAGTGCCGGTATGCGCGCGCGCACGGCCAGTGTTGCCGTTTAAGGGAGAACAACTCCCCAAACCAAGTTTTAAAAGTCACTCGATTTTTTAGGAGACCCATTTATTTTAAACAACTTTATAAAGATTTATGTGCTAGGGTACTAAATTGAAAAAGCCGGCCAGGAAGAAAGTTCCTCAGTACAAACAAAGTATGTTGGCCATTTTAACATAATATAAAATAACTCTATAAGGAAGCAAAATGTAGTAACTAGGTGTGTCCAGGCAGAAATCCAAGCTTAGAACTATGTTTTTGAGTGTGACTTTGGTTATAAAAAAGATCATTAACTGTCATACCAGCCAAGGATTTAGAAAAATCACTGGAAAGGTGGCTTGAATGGTGGTGGTGACACTGGAATAATGGTGTCTTTAGATTTTTCGGCCACTAAATCCTAGAAGAAGAATCAAAGAAATGTAACCAAAGACATAAAACTCACTAGATTTAATGACACTTACAACACTACAGCATTTTAACTCCAGCAACGTTTCACAAAACGACGTTCATTCTTTTTGCTGTCGAAAATGGCGTGTCATCTCAATGGCTAAACCAATGCTTGCTTCAGTTTGTATGAATAGGGGGGTATTTCACTGAAACGGCAACACTGACAGGCCAGCCGCGCGGGACGCCGCGTGCGCACCCCACAGGCACGTTTACCCACACGAACACACGTCCAGGCCCAGTAGCCGCTGCCCATGCATTTGCATAACTGATTTGTTTTTTTATCTCCTTCATATACATAAATTATACGGCAAATCATAAAAAGATCAGCACGCCATAAAAATCATAATTTACTACGGAGTTTTAAACTCATTCGGTAGGGATACAAATGATCATAGTTTTTGAAATGCTTACAGCTGAACTGCATTAATTATACTCGAGCGCAGTCACCATTTTAATCAATGAGAATTTTAACATCCGGTATGACTATAACCAAACAAACAAACATCAGACTTTATGGGCAGATCCATCAGCTGGGCATATGCCACGGTACGGGCCGTGTGGCCCGTACCATACATCCATCATTCAGGCTCAGTGCGGGTTTTTGAAAAGATATAGGTAAGGCTGGGTGATAAACCGTTTTTTCTGATTTTAACCAGCCACCCTTAAGTCCAACTAGGTTTAACACACTGCTTCTGAAGCACAGAGAAGCCCAAAAAATCCATCAAGGTTGAGGTTGATAAACTAGCACTGAGCCCGTGAGTTGAAGTAGGTGTGTCCAGCAATGGGCACACCTAAAGGCTGTTGTTATTATGTTAATGATAACATTTCCTCTTGGTACAGCAGCAGTTTGCAAACAGCGCTGCAGTTTACATAACAGCGCTGCACTGCCGGCCTGTGCAAGCGCAGTGCAGCGAGCAAGGCGGATGTTTCGAGCGAAAGTGAGGAAGCGCCACCTAAACATTCCGCATTCCATCATATCGGGTTGGGTAAGCCCGATACAATGTTAATTATGTAGTTCATGTGCTGTCAATAGGTATACATTATCGATATATATTATGCAAGTTGTTTCAGCTCAGTCTTTGAATTCGTTGAAAAATAATGACGGAACGATGCGCTTGGTTCCATTTCTTGACGTAATATGGGTTGTTGTTGTACGTTATTTTGACTTTGGTTATGAGGAAACAAGGTTTTGGTATAGGTACCGTACGGAACAGCAAGTTTAGGCTACAGTTCATAAAAAAATATAACTTTAAAAAAAAATTGACCACGCGGACGAAGTCGCTAATAAAGAACTATAATAGTAGTTAATGAAGGATTTTTGCCTATGCCCTGCAGTAGAAAGGATTGGGCTGATTTAGCCCAATTTACATCCCGATATACGATATACAGCCCTAGGGCCAGAATCAGAATTTTTACTATCATTCAACCACTTAGCGAAGACGAATCGAGAACGTTACGTTTTTCTAAATACCCAAAGCTTACCTTAAGTACCCTAGTAGGTTAATGTTATTAATTCAATGCAATCACGAGTCGTTCGAGGTGCTGGTAAATAAACGTGTAAGCATATTTTATAATTAGTTCTGAGGAATAAATAGGTTTTCAATCAGAATTAATTACGGCCAGCAGAGGGATTCGACATCAAAGGAGGTTCAATGTTAATTTCTCATTTGTGGCCAACGCCATGTTTCCTCCGCGAGGGTGGGTAAGGGGTTAATTAAATAAGGGACATGGGCATTTAGGTTCAATTTGTAGGAGGTAAAAAGTTAAATGATGTACTTTGACGGATTGAATATTCTAAGGGTTTAAGGAGACGCGGGGCGTTGAACGGGGCCGGTCGCGAAGCGGGCTGCCTTGAACACAAACAAACGACGATGTTCGGAGCGTGCAAGGAGAAGCGTTACTGTAAGCGTTTGTTTGACTTGTTGCAGCGTCAGAGCGGCGGATGAAGCGGCGGGCGACGCGACGGGCGACGCCCCGCGTTTGTAAAAACGAGCCCCTACATTTCGATATGTTTGAATTTGTCCCCCCCGCTCAAAGCCCTGATCTCCCAAAAACGAGTCCTAGCAGAACAAACATACGCTTACGATTATATCCCAAACGGGGTAGTCTGCAGTAGTTGTTGCCGTCATGTTGAGCGGAACATTGAGAAGCCTACATTTCCCCGAGCGAATTTGAACTAAACTAGGTAAAGCGAGACATCCGGACTTGGGTTTACCATAAATGTAAGTATTCCACGACCGGAGAGTTAGCCCCAAATTGTACAATAAAATAGACACAAAGTTGGCGTTGCGGGTAGTCTTGAACTTAGGACGAGGTTCCAAACCAGAATATGAAACAACGAACTATTATTCTTTTCTTAACCTATCAGAATTAATGGAAAAATAATCAAGGCAATATCTCATTACATCGTTGTGGTTCCGAAGTAAGGTTACAAACACCCAGACCCAACACACAACACAAATATGCATATGTCAACGAACATAATTTAAACAAGACTTACTTTTGGATTTATTCTACAATCATATTTTCAGGCACAAGCACCTAACTAGTAGCGAAGCCTTAAAAAAGCTTGCCCAAGCTTAAAACCGAAACCCATCATATTCTCGCTGGTAGCGACACCTATCCCAAACTCGTAGAACACGAATGCAGTGGCGCCATCTCAATGAAAACACAATATTTTAGTATCGAGAACTTTCTACAGATGGAGATTTTCCCCGACCAAAGGGCTTTAAGTAGATGGCGCTGAAGCAGCTTATTGAAACTTTCTACACTTAGTAGGAAAATGAGGCTTGTTTTCCTTCTCGAATACCTATTTATGACTAATAAAAATAAAAACTAATTTGAATTAACCTATGTAGGTAGGTACACAAAGAATCACAATCACAAATATCCCGAAACAAACAGTTTTTTTTTTGCCTTTTAAGTATAACCAAAATTTCAGGCTTATTTATTTATTTATTATTTATTGCACAACATTGAATGGTACAAGAGCCGACCTAATGCCAAGAAAGCATTCTCTACCAGTCAACCATAAGGCTAAGCAGAAAAGTACAGTAGGCGGTGCGACATAACAAAATAACATTTAGGTGGGTGATTAAGACTTTCAATCACATATGAAATAATATAATTAATTATATTAAGAGGCTTAGCAGCCTCTCTTTAAGGTAAGGAGCTTCAAAAAAACATCCTAAGTAGGTATGAAATTATTAAAATGCTCAGATTTTAACGTGATATGTTTTATAATAGGCATAATAATGTTTCACATTTCATCGTTCTTGAATCTAGAAAAGGGAAGTTTTACATTAAATCTAGCAGCCTCTATAAATAAAGACCTACATTATGATTTAGACATAATACATAATCTAGATCTCGATATCAAAACAACAAAGTATTTACTTCACCTACTACCATTATTATTAATTCATCTACGTACGAGACCGAGTACAAGATACACAATTCTTTAGCAGTCATCGAACTGTTATGGAGTCTTCACCGTGCTCAGTGAGCACGACTAGGAAGATTATGAATCAGGTATGTTACTAGCTAGTTAAAATTAATAAGGTAGGCATACAACCCCTGGCCCAGACAGACCGTGACGGATGCATACCGCTGCGCTCAGTTGCGTCAGCGCGCGCATTTCGCCCGTGACCTTCTACTCACTCAAACGATTGTGATAAAAACATGATTCCATTAATCGTGATGAAAACTATTAAGAATAATTGCGCTGTAACGGGCCTGATGAGGCGTCTCTTTTCACTGGATAATTCAGCTGTAATATGGCTAAGGTTTTGATTGTGGTTTGGTGGAGCGAGAGATGCAGACCAAGCAACAACATCCTTTTTACTTTCTACTACTTCAAACAGGCCTTACTTCAACTATGAGGGTCTCACACCCTCCACAGAATAGGTGCTTGGATATATACCAGAACAAATGATCAGTGCGGATTGTCGGAGGGGTGTAAAGCTACTAATAAACCTTACTGCCTGCAGGTGTTATCTATCCGCCCTAACGCCTCCGACTAGTATTAACGATTGACTGCCGTGACTAAATGCTGAACCTGCCTTCCCACGGATATGCCCGAAACAACATAATTGAATTTCAATTTTTGAATTAAATTTCTAGGCAAAAGTCAAACATAAAAATACAAGCCGTTGGCGACCTGTCATTCTGAAAATCAGAACCCACGGTCGGTAGTGGCAGATGCAAATTACCTACAATGATGATGATGATGATGATGATTACTGACAGACTGACTTCTTACGACCAACATGAACTCTCTCCTAAGAACAAGAGTAAGCACAGCACAGAAGATAAAGACGCAGTTCGAATAGTTTTAATACACATTGTTGTTCTTTATGGGACTCAGTATCTTACTGCAAATACCTATTGTAGAAAACTTACTATTGATTCAAAACTGCATTTGAGTTTCTACAAATGGAAAGAGAAGAAAGAAGGTGTAATGAACTTAGAGTCATCTCCGATTGAAGAAAAGCTGTCTATTTCACCCTGTTTCCTTCTCATTTTAGTCTGATTTTGAAGCAGGCTCTTATATTCCTTTAGGGAGCAAAGTAAAATAATAAAATACTTAACAAACTTGTGTATTGTATACGCCTCGTCGAGCGTTAGATATGCGACGACCTTTTCATTACATAACGCAGCATATCTCCACGTACTAAGTCCGCGTTTGTATACGCTAGCCCTGACATGCTTCGTTGAATCGCAACTCAAGTCGACTAAGGAGATCCCATATGTGGAACTCGAATCAATCGATAGCCCAATGTCTCTAATACAGGCCAGTCGACGCACGCACATGGAATTCGATCGAACAAAAAACATATCGATCCGCCTAATGAAGCAAGACAAATACATATCTCGTGACGCAATTATCTGATCCAAACAAATCCATCGCACATCAACTAAAAACTTTCGACGTTTTATTGTTTGGAATAGATTAGTAATGACTGTTAGCAAATGACGTAATTTTTCCATTGCATCATGTTAGGACAACGCCTGGATTCCTGAATTTGGTAAGTAGGTATGCGACAGGTAGAGACGGAAAAGCAGTCAATGCCGTAAATATTTGTGGCCGAGACTGGATGACTTCACGTGAGGTCAAGTGAAAAATCAAACGTGTTCAGAGCTATTAACATTCTTTACTTATTAATAAGTACCGGCATTGAGTGTTCAAAGTCATGTCGCAGGAATTACGGAATGAATTGTAAATAAGTAGACACCTCAAGAGATGTACCTACATGTACGACTATATTATCCTGGATTGTTGTGTTAGTCTAAAAAGTAAACATCCAGTCAAGACGTTTTAATTTGAATATATTATTTAAATAAATAATTAGTTATTTCAAGACAGGTATTCCTAGAGCACTGTTCGTGTTTCTGCAGCTCTACATTGGAATTTGCTAACTTTGATAAGTCCACCATGATCACAATAATGAAGAAAAACTTGAAAAAAAAAGGATACTACTATCACTTCCTCTTTATAAACGACGGGATTCCTGGATCCCATTTCATTACTACTGCCACAACAATTCCGATTTCATAAACCGGTCAGTTGTCACTAGCACATGACTAGTACATTTTTAGAAATGGGTTCCTGAAAATTGAATGTTAATTTTGAAACTGAACGGGCATTGCAATTATACATGTTTATTAAATATTGAAAATATTGGATACAAAGCATTATCAAGCCTCATTATTCGAAGCCTCTAAAACCAAAGCGTATGCTGCTCATGTCAATCACACTGCAGGAATTTCATGATTTCTAGCTGAGTTAATTATAAATATATATAATTAAGTTTAAATGTGTGAATCGCGTGATTACTTGCTGTAGTACGCAGAGCGTTCCGGGGATGCCTGTCTCCTCGCGGCTCGGCTGCGTCGGCGCAGGAATGCGACCGCATGTTTGTGCCATTAACATTTCCGCGCTTATTATGTTGACCGCCAAATTGCGTGAAATAGCGATGCTCTTTTGTCTCGATGATCACTCCATTCCAGATGCTCTTGGAAACATCTCACGTCTCGTTAGATGCCGAGAGATAAATTCCGGAATGAAAAACCAGCGGGATGTGGGATGTGTTTCGATACCAGTCGGCTGGCCAAGCTCCTTGTGCTAAGGTATAACCAAACGACTACTTACTACAAATTTAGTGACTATTAAGAACCATTTGAATGTACAAATCATCGCGTTTTTTTATCGTATGATATTGATAGAGTAATATTGAAAGTTCGATCCGTGAAAAATGTAGAGCAGAGACTTAAATCACTAAAGTAATCAATAAATCACCCATCAAAAATGCAAAACACATTTCCAAGTCACTT
Source organism: Udea ferrugalis (assembly GCA_950022985.1). NCBI lineage: Eukaryota > Metazoa > Arthropoda > Insecta > Lepidoptera > Crambidae > Udea > Udea ferrugalis. The sequence goes on from OX465521.1 coordinate 8,103,404, forward strand.
TTGGTTTTGTTGCTTGTCTCGACTTGTATAAATATCGGCGTTTACTATAAACGCATCTCTTATTTTTACTGATCGTACATACGAGCTTACACCATCATTCAATAAAAACTAAGGTGAAATAGCCCAAAACAAGCAACCTGGCTAACTGTCTCCAACCGGAAAACAAACCATTTTATACAAAGTTTTGCATAAGTTGAGAGTTATATGGATTCCGGACTTTGGAGTCAGAAACCTAACAAGAGCAGCTGAGAACAAGTCCCAAACCGAGTGAACGAAATATAATCCCACAAAACGTAATCCTACACATATAGCCGTCGTTGGCCACTAACAAGGCACTAACAATGGTGTCGTTACATTGACTATAACGTTTAGCATAATCGTTTTTGATTAAATTAATGCAGTCTTATTGTTCTAGGTTCACATTGTCCTTGTGATCTTCGTGGCGTTCCGTAGCTCATCAGTCATCATTTACGAAGTTCAGAATTGGATGTTAAGACTATTGATTATCTTGAATTTTATTCTATCTTGTAAGAAATAGTAGTAGTTTTAGTGACAGGGAATATACAACGTCGAACTGATATCAGTTAAAGTAAGTATAAGCTTTTGAAGTTAGTTAAGATAATAAAAAAATAGTATAATAAATAACTAAATAAGATGGCGTCAATGGCCAACCATCGCCCTACCTAAAGTGTAAGGACGACCTGATAAAGGTTGCAGGACATTAGAAATTGCGCAACTCCCCTGTGGGAATCCAGCTTTGCCGCCCAAACTGCCAAGGTTGTAAGTATATGATGAGATTCTAATTGTGAAGGGTTCATGTCGTCCAAATGTCCAATCGGGAAAAAGTTACTTATAAGGATTTTCGCTCAGTGGTAAAAGAAAACACTCAAAACTCAAACAAGGCACCTTAGAATTCCATGAGAAATATAAGTACCGTAGCTAAGGTCACTCTGCAGTGGAAGTTCCTAAGCTAAATGCTAATCGTTTTACGTCCTATTGCAAAGTCGATTAAACTTTTCTGTAGTTGGTTTGGTTACTAATATCAAATGAAGCTATCGATGCAATAATTGTCATGTTCGGTACTACAATGTAACGGAATGGAATGTTGTAAAAACATGCGATAAACTGATTGTCATTTCAGGGTTTTTACTTTGGCAGAACACGCCACGCTAAAATTCTTCGGGCGTGCTCGTACATAACCAATTCGTTGGTATTTTTATTGCTACTACATCAGGTAATTTACAGAATAAACCGGGTTAAAGACTAGTACGTAATAACAAAATTGCTAAGAAGTAAGGAGTGGAACTCGCTTCCAACGCAAGTGTTCCCCAAAACACTATAGGCTGGGTCTTTGAAAGAAAAGACGCCCTTGCTGGGCAGACATCATCGGCCATATCATCACTTACCATCAGATAAGATTGTGATGACTGCCTAGATCTGGATATAACGTTTTTAAGCTTTGTTGGATTCACTTTCAATTTATATTAGTCCACGTGGGCTAATATTTTTTTTTTCTCAGTACTCATTTACATCACGAAAGGAGCCCCTGTAAGAAATTCCAAGGTTTTAGGTACAGGAACTAGACTTAGGTTCTGGGGACATATAACTGCCTCAGATAGATTATGTCCTGCATTATGTCAGAGGAACGAAAAGAAGCAGAAAGTTAGTTAACTTTAAGTTAGGTCAAAGTCAGTGATACGTCTTGAGATTAGCTTTGCCTTGATAGGATTGTAGTCCAAAGAAGTGCTCTTGTTTTTTCTAAAAAATAACTTCAAGCACAACCGCCCTGCATTCTGAAACAACAATGCACGCGCCCGAATAGCTCAAACATGTCCACTCTCGCTTCGTTGCCAACGAAATGGAATCCGCGGTCATTAGAAATTCTACTCTACGTGATGACTTCATTGCTATCGGATTCTTTCAGCGCATCTGCGCACGCGGCGAGGTGTCACTTGGACACGCACAATGCGCGTATTTGATATCACCTGGCCAATCGATGGTGAGGAATTCGATAATGGCGAGCGTGAGCTTGGCCACAATGTTGCTTTTATAATAATGTAGCGCACGTTGTTTTAATAGCAACATCGCACCTTAAGTTTATGCGATTTAACATTGCGAAGTATTTTGCATCTTTTATCAGTCTGCGTATTTGAGGACCCGTTTAGAGCAATGGCTTAATTGGTCGGTTGAAATGTTTTTGGGCGTAGGTTCACTTTATGCTCCATCGTGATGGATGAAACAGAAAAGGGCGTGTATGGGTCCAAATGAGTACAAAAATAAGGATTTGAAGTAGGTATAGGTACGTTGCCTTCGTTATTTCCGATTTTTATAACATATGGTTATTTTTTTAAAATTATTTGGTCAATCTATTTATGTCAACCATGTTCTGAATGCTATGAATGAATGTATTACAGTAAGAAATAATATTGAAATCCTAGCAGAAAATTAGGAGATCGGTTACTTACCGAGAACTTGCATTATAATAATCTTTTGGAACACCAAGCTCTCTAAGATGCCAAACTCGGCCAAATTTTTGTCAGGTGGTTTTGCAAGCGATTGGTATGTTTTGGCGCGAGAAAAACAGGATAACGGCAATGTTTGTCGTCATCCTGTTAAAGCAAGTAAACTAAATTTTTTGGGCAATTGCAATATCATTCAATACCATACCTAGTTTCGATTAGTCTGTCGATACGCAATGATGATGCTCCAATACTTACGCATTATTGATTAGTCATTGTTTTAAAATTCTAATATTGATAATTATCTTCAAAAAATCGTCATGCAATATAAGTGCATTTTTTTACCTACGCAATTTTTTTTGGTTATTTTTGAAAGATTGGGAATTTAAAAGGTGTGGGTGTGAGGTGTTGTTAAGGCGTGTGTATCATTAACCCTCAGGTAAGTTAGTACTCCAAATGAAGACAAGATTTGAGACCACAGTTTACTTCGAGAATAATTTACTGCTTGTTTATTACCAGGCTGTGTACCGAATTGACTCGTCAGTCGTGTTTATGGTGCTCAAAATAATATTCTGGAAACAATACCGATCAGAGTGCATTGAGACTCGCCGAAGTCAGCACACCAACCTACATTCAGGCATTCTTTAGAAAACCGTAACATGCCGCCTCACCGTTCCGGATACACCGCTCAAGCCATATTCGCCCTAAATGCAACGCAATAAAAACGATTTCGATTCGTCATGGTCGTTAGAATTTCAAACATTGTATTGGTAGAGAGCTGTGTAATCGTATGTAGTCTGATTGATGCGATAAATTGATAATGATGATTTCAATGTTTTAGCTTTTAATAAGAGCTTTTTTTCTACTCGAGCTTCAAGGCGCTTGAATCTTCTTACTCTTAAACGTCAATCTACGCTAAGCACGTGTTCAAGCTCATGCCGTCCCGTAAAATGTCAATAGAACTGAAAGGGACGGCTATACTTCTGAGGGATGCTCAACCTTGATTTGCGTTTGTGAATTCGGGGGTTAGTGCCTTTGCCTGGTTAAAAATCTTGCCTAGCGCCAAAATTGGCGGGTACAATCCATGCCCAAGACAAACGCTCATATGACAAACCCTTGAAATGCAGAATTTATTTGACTGCATCAGATAAATAGCAATAATATAACCCAAGTTCCACGCGGACGAAGTCACAGCCGGAGTCTAGTCTTAAATAAATAAGGGAAACTGTTACAAGGAATACTTGGATGTTTTGAAGCTTAATGTGGCACACCTTACATCGTAAATGTAGTTGATTGACCTTGTTAGTAAATTACAATATTATCCTATTGCAATGTGTTAGTGTACGAGGCATACTCAGGGATATCCTCGTAACTATACATGTAAATAAGTATCGACAAAGGCTGAGGTGTCATTGCAATGCATTAGCCAAACGCAGAAGAGCCACAATGCATAACTGCCATAGATAAGATAACATAGGTAAGTTACGATATTTAATTTATGATATTTATTTATTGCCATAACTCTGTAAGCTCTGACATTTGTTGGTTAAGTCTCAAAGGCACGTTTCACGTTAATTTACTCGAAATTCAAATTAAGAGCTACGACTGTAAGAAATTAAAAGGGACTTCTTTCAGGAGTTTGTATAACACCCTACAGTTATTAGGGCTACTTTTGTAACACCCTGTATATGCCGTTTATGTTATGTTAAGAAGTAGAATTTGTGGGTGTGGCCTCTGCAAGTACATACATAGGTGCATCTATTTGGTGACTGATCGCGATTAATTAGAAAGGTAGGTTTTTTAGTTGCATACTACGACTGCTTTTTAGGTCTCCTCTTTTTAATATTCACATCTACAACATATTCCGACGTAAAATTCTTATCACCTGAATCGGAATTCGACTGATAAAAATGTTAAAAATACAAATGTCTAAGTTGCCAGTACGTTTCAGGTAGTTTAGGATAGGTAGTTTAGCCGCTTCAGCTCTTAGGATCCGATTCGCAAGACTTTTGACAGACTTTTGTTACAGTACACTTTGTACAAAACACCACAAATAAAGGTGCATTAACAGTAAGTCTCCTATATTCATCCTAAAGGTTATTTTACAAGTGCTGTACAAGTTCTTCATAGATGCTGTCAGAACTAAGCATAATTAGGACTATTGGAGACAGAATTTGGTTCGTTGGCTGTATTAGCTCTCTATCCAAATTACCTTCACACTGCCTAGGTACTGCCATTTTGACATTGTTTTGACACAACAGTGTAAACACGAATAAATTACATTCGACGTTACAACATTTAGCGACAAAATGTAATTAAACGAGAGTTGACAGGGAGGAAGGAGGACATGACACGCTATCAGCTGCCCTTGTCCCAGTTCGACATCGAATCAGGGGCATCCGGCAGCCCTACGAAATTGGTAAAATGAGAATAGTGAGTTCGGTTAGAGAGCAGTGCTAGTGGTCCGACCAAATTCCTGAACGCTTTCTCTGCTCTGTGTCAGCCGTCGGCGCACGCACGCCGCCGGCGCACGCAGCGCGCGCGCAACGAAAGTGAGCGCCGCTCCCGCTGTCGTCGTGTTGCATAATTAGTATTACCCGCGGTCCAACCATTGTTTGTAAACAGTCAACAAGAACACATCACTGAACAAATTGCGTGATCGTATTTTGATTAGATAGGCATACCAACATCGATAATTTATTTACATCGATTAAGTATTCAAATTTTCGGCTTTTTCAACAACGAATTGTTTCATAAATATTGCAATGCGACGATGCAATTGACATTTATTGCATAAATGTACGCATATCGGCAAATACCTTTCTCTATAACCCTAATGTGTTTGGACATTCACTTTCAAATGCATATAATTATCTTTTGCGGCACACGTGCTGGAAGTTTATTAATAATTTGCAGACTTTGATTTAGGTTAGTCCAGATCTGGAACAATAATTAGGTACACTCTCCTGATATTTTGGATATACCTACTTATTAATAATTTCGTATTTAGAACAACACAACAAACTAGCAACACCATTCAACCAATCAGTTATGGTTTTTACTTTTTATCATCATCCACTAGCATACACCTATCAGTTCAAAATATTTTTGTGAGGAACGCACTCTGATTTCAGAATATGATTTTTGCATCACCCTATAGGGTGATCCCCCTTCTAAACTTTTGTTTAAAAACACAAAGTACAGGAAGTTGCCAAGTCGTTACCCCTTAGGAAAAAACCGTAATTTTAGGGTTATACAGAACATCTGCATCCTGCGTCACCAGAATGCTTATAAGCTATCAAAATTAACCTACTAGCATAATATCTCACCATATTATCTAAAGTTAGTAAGTATTTGACATAAAAGCATACCAAGTGAATAAAATGAACCAGTCATCCAACATGATTGCCTAAATTGTACATTGGCTCTAAAATGTTTTTCTTCTTTGTTAATTAGGTACTCTTTTTTGTTTGTGTGAAATAAAGTGTTTCAATTTCAATCTTATCTTAAAATTTTCTGAGCGAAAAGCCATTTCAAACACGGAACAATCCGGTCCAGGGTGGGAAACGAGCCTAACGTCACGACGTTCAACTCTACATATAGGATGTCCATTTCGCAAACAGGCCAATCGAAGATTGTGAAATGGAAATGACCTAATACCTAAAGAACATTGAAGCGCGTTAACATCGGCATGCGGATACTTCTGTCAGGGGATGTACTCGTAAGCCGGATAAATGTTGGATTGTGGGTCGGCGAAATTCACGCGGGACGTGTTTCATTCCATCGTTCACTCGTTCTGGCAGGGTTGCCAGGGGGCTAGCCTTAGGCTACGTGTCCACCAGAGGAATGGGTTTTTAAGTACCAATAGAATCCCTTCAATTACCTAGCTTCGCTCAATTAAGCGTTTTTATTGACTGGGTGGAACCGCAGCCTAAGCCTTGGCTCTTGAGCAACACTCCTGTACGATTCTACCAGTAGAAAGAGCCGAACAATGTATGGGATGACAGAAGTCATCAGACATTTTATGTCTTCTTGTTGCGTCGATACCTCAGTTACTGGGGGTCGTGAACTCTTTTCTGTAGCAACTTGTGCCGTGGCCAAATATTTACGTGTTCGGAGGTCTGACATCATAATATTATCTAGTCATCATGCTGCGTTTGGCAGGAGAACGAGCAGATATCATCACCCCGTTTCCCTCTCAGGTTAGTTAAAAAATATTTTTTTCCATTTGCTTTAGTACGGGCACACAACCTGAGCTTTTTCTTCTCTCAATAATCGTCTTATGCATTCTTTTGGTTAGCCTTTTTTGGTAGAAAAGCGGCCGAAAGAATTATTATCATCAAATTATAATTCATTCACACCTTTTATACTACTTACATACCGATTTTTCATTCTAAAAGTGATCCAACCACCGATTGTAAGGCAAGAACTCCGGTCTACGGCTTAATGTACGGTCCGATACAAAGTAGCTTGCATATTTTAGAACCTGGCAACCCTACGGGCAGTTGCCTCAGAAAGCTCGGCTTTCCCATCGAAGCTAAATTCCATTGTCGACATTGTCGTCACGTTCCACAGAGAAATAGCTCAAACGTCTAATTATAAGAGCTGTAATTAAGACGAGATGAATTGCAAAATTCGCAGTTTGTGCGTGTAACCCGGAAGCAGTCGGTTGAGTGCGCATGAAGTTTTTTTCAAACTACTTACATAGCTACTTAGTCCACGTGGACTGAGCCTATATAACTCTCCAGCATGTAAAAAGTAATAACGACTCAGTTTATTACTGTAAGTACAAACATTTCCGAAAGTCTGTCAAGTCAATTTTGAATGATGCATAAAAAAAACGGTTTTTTTTTTTAGAATTTAAAATCTTTCATTGTGTATGTGTCGCGATTGGATTCACTGCCTTGTTTGATAAATGATAACACCCTGTCATTCAAGACCCGGTTCTAAGAACCCCCAAGAAGGGTAAACATACAAGTAACGTACGTTAATAGTATCCAGGTGTTGTATGAATTTGATATTTTGAAATGATATAAGGTTTAATGTACTACGATTTACAGCTACACTTTTGTGAGTAGGTAATCCCGTAACGGTCATTTAAAGTGAGCCCTAAAAATGCCCAACGAATGCTGAAACGCAGGAACCCCGCTCAAATCGTCAATGATGTCTTTATCGCGAAACCAGTCCGACGTAACAATGGTGTCCTTTGTGCCTCGAATTTAGAGAGGGTCACTCCGGTTCGCTAAATACGTTGCTACACAAGGTTGCAGCACAGTATCAACCATACAGTAGAACATCTACATACAAACGTGCCACTCTCGGTTTGAATGTGTGCGTGCGCGTCGCGCGCCGTGTCGCGATATCACGCACACGCGGTTTCACGCACACGCTAGCATAAAATAGGGAGGCATAGGGCGGCGGCAGTACGGACGGACGGGCTGTGCCGCGTGTCTGTGTGTGCACGCTAGGCTAATAACTCGGCGGGCGGCCTTAGATAGCCTACTGTATGGTTTATACTGTTTTATACTGTGGTTGCAGTCGCGAGCTACGTCGGTATTGTGTTGGAGATAGATTTAGTGCAGGGGGAAACGTAGTTTAGCGTCATGCTATAGTTGGACGACGGCGACTTGATGAAGTCTGATTGATTGCAGATTTGTACATACAATGGAAAACACAGATGTCTAAATCGAAAATATCACTGGACATTATTCCAGACAGTGCCATCTAGCAACTAAATGCTACTTTTTTTGTAAATCCATAGCTTCATAAGGATAGGAAACACCCAGACCAGTACAATCCTACATGTTCATGCACACGCATGTTTGTACTGTACGGGGACCGGACTAGCGACCATCGGTGTTGGCTAACCTCTTAACCATCACACCAAACCAATCCCAATGTCAAACAAAATATAAAATATTTAAAGTCCTCAAAGTTAGAAATCATTACTTTGTATCTGTATCTGCTGCTGACTGTACACACTTGCTACATTGGATTGCTAAAGAATGTCATCTCAAGAGTCTGGAATGTGACCCGCCTACAACTACATACCTACCACTTGGAACTATGACGGTTATCTCACTTCACAACAGTATCAATTAAAACAAATAAATTGTGAGTTGGTGATTGATCGCTACACTTCTCTTCTTTAAGAGAGATAAGAGGCACTCGATTAGCGAATCAAAATTAATCCAATAAAATTATCTTCAATAAGAAAACTATGGTCACACAGACAGGGCCGTTTGGCCTCAAACTTAGGGAAGCTTATACCTACTATGGCATCCTTGAATACTTTTTTCAAACACATGCAATGTTTGTCCAAACGAATGATTGTACTGTGCAGGGATTAAAAATCCTATTTTACATGTGGGTGAGTTTGGGTCAATGGCCGCGCTGTGACTGCACCTACCGAACAGGTTGAACTCAAAAAGACCAAGGGGTTCACGACCCTCACAATTTTCCACCCCAAGCATCCACTTCGATAATAATACCAGGTACATAGTTACCTAAAGCTACGGCGTTAGTACAGTCCGTATAGAAATTATGTGTGGGGCTTCACTTGTTTTAGATTTTAGTGACGCTTCAAACGACAAACGACTTTATCACTGCTGTATTACTTACAATTGGTTTTGTCCATCCCTTTTATACCACTGTTATTATTATAGTACCTACACGTCATTTGAAGTTTCATATAAAAGTAATATTATCTTCTCAGCAGCCTTAAACAGCCTCATTGCGGTATGTAAGTCCGGTTGATCCTAGGACTAGACCTTGAATTTGATCCTTGTACTTAAATATTAATATTGAAATCAGTTAAGGAAAAAACACCACCTACTTGTGTACGCATACTAAGAAAAAAATGTGGCTAAAATAGTAAAATAGGTTTCTGCAATATTAGTTTTTTCGTATATTACTTATTGTATGTTTTCTTGTCTTACTTTTCTAACATTAGGCTCTAAACTAGCGATAAGAACGCTTCTATGTATAAACACTTCTATAAATTGTTTATTAGTTGTCAGAAAAGTAGGTATATTTATCATCTTAGCTCCGCTATAAACACAGAAAACAACGTTTTCGGTATTCAGCTAAGGACCTAGTGCGATTTTATTCGATTAAGCGCATCGACCACATAAACACGCATTTTGCATGGAAAAAAAACAGGTTACGTTAACGTGCCACCGGAGGCGCCACTACGAATACCAAACAAATTAGAGATTATTGTGCTTGGTGCTTGAGATTCAGGGTTGCCAATTACACTATTATTACGGTAAAACAACGTAACCAGTAAAGGTTCCAGTAGGAATTTACCTACCGTAGCGAAAAACACCGTACTTTAGATGATACCTACTTGAGAAAAATATAACTCGCCGACTGAGGAACCTTTATTATTTAAACTTAACGAAAATAAATAATAAGTAATTTTGTCCTGCATCTACCGTAAGTAAAGATAGGAATACTAGAAACAAAAATCTGTCTAAGTTTCATGCGGAAATCGACCTTGTGTCTTCCGCATCCCGAGCAAGATGCTCTAACCACTAAGCTATCGAGACCTAGACTGACTGTTTTTTCTGGTATTCTTGTCCTGTTTCACTCCAGGTATCAGGTACCAGGTCTCAGTCTTAAAAAACATTCACTGTATCTAATGAAGATGTAGCATTGATATAAGAACCGAGGAAAATAAAATTACCGTAAGTGATATCACAGACTCAAATCGAAATCAAAATAAATGAACTTCGTACTAGGCCGATCCTAGTAGGCCCTTGAAGTCTGAAATGCAACCCGACTGCAATTGCGGCAAGGTCGCTCCTTCGCGAGCACTCGGAAGCCCACAACCCGACCATCCATTATAGATGCTGATTAATTGCCTTGCTCAATTATTGAACGTTTCACAACTATAACGTGTACGCTTTATAGTACAGCGAATGATTTTGCTACACGGTCAAACGTAATAAATAATTTCAATGGCGTTTAAATTGAATAATGAACAGACACTAGCGTTTGTTTAGTTTATAGCTTTTATTTATAGTCTGGGAACTGTGATTGTCACCGTCATTATCATTATTCTTAATCCTATGAGAAGTCTACACATAGGCTTCTCATAGGATTTAAGGCTGGTCCTAGATTGGTTGGTTGGTAATCGAAATCCTGTACAAGCACACGTTATCAAATTTCATCAGTAGATTATTATCTTTATGTCATTAGTATAAGGTTCAAGGTAGATTGTAGAATTTTTACAGCTTGTACCTAATGGTTTGAATGGTGACCTGACGAGCTGCTATAAACTGTACGTTTTTCTCTATCATTGTAGGTATGTCACTATTTCTGATTATGCTATTGATAACGTCTAATGATGTTCAAAAGTTCATAGTTTTAAATCAATAAGAAGTAATTTTATTAAGTCCTCGAATATAATCAAGCAATAAAATATTTCGGTTATCGCTGAAGTAAAGAATATTTCAGTGGATAAGAAAATCACGTAGCCATAATTTGACGGCATCTATTTGCAAAATAGATAAGGAATCAAGGCTGTTTAATAGGAGTCAATTAATAATTTTATTAAAATATCAAATACTTATTTCTTTTTTACCTAATTTGGGTCAACTTTGAAGCTCGCATAAAAATGTGGCAGATTCAAACAAAAGCCTGTCTAACAATTGTTTATTGGTAGCCAAGTTTTTGTAAGCACTACAAAAACTATTTTATCACAAATTAAATTACGTTGTAAGTTGATAAATCGAAACAATATGTTAGTACCACAGTAACGAACTGATAAGTAGTCGCATTCCTCACGATGTTTCTTCCGTTATAAATAAGGTGAATCGCTCGGGGTAATTTGGAATAACGAGAACTTATGACGGTTAATATAAATGCTTACATCTCTTTTCTCCAAATTGCTGTGCCCTGTTTTAAATCTTTTGAAGCATGTACCTACATAAAAGACATTAATGCGAAAATGCTCGGAAGCATGTTGAACGAAATATAAGTCATTTAATGGCAACACCGTTACTGCACTTACTGACATTGAATGTCAGTAGTCTTACTTGTGCCTAACGTGAGGCAAGTAATACTAGAATATGAGGTGGACACCTACACATAAGTACCTAGTGGAAAAATCTTTGTAACCACCTCTTACAAGACATATCAGTAATGACAACAGTAAACCAAGCTTTCTTCAGAATATATCATGGTTATATTTACCAAAGCTGTCTGAATCGCTGGCAGGATACGCTGGACACGGCTGCACCATCGTAGCAGCTCTTGAAAGCACATCTAGGGCAGATTCTACTTTCTCCATGGTTTCTGCAACAAAAATGTCCACTCTAACATCCCTCATATTTGTAGCTAGTTTCTAATACTATTCGGTATTCCGAAGCAGTGTTTCGATGTCCTCAACTATTGATACAATGATTACTCAAGAGAATGCGCCAGACGTGCCATACCTCTTTAATTGCGTGTACATGACAGAATCTGGAGAATGGTCTGCGTTTGAGAAATATTTGGCTCGTCGAAGTAATATGGCATGCAAATGTCTATTCGGCGGAAATTCCTCATTTCGCGTGAACGGCTAGACGGTGGACAGACGCGCGCCAAGGCGTACGGTCCGCGTAAATATCACGGGAGTCAGATGATCAAACAAAGAGTTGTGAAACGAAACGTGTCGCTCGCATACCGCGCGGCGGGAACGCAGCCAATGGACCACGCTATGGCGGATGGGACAAGCGAATTACGAATTGCTAAATGTATCTGTAAAAAGCTTGTTCTGAAGCTATTGTTTTATTACATTTTTTTTTCAGAATTTAAAATTCACGTCGAACAATGTAGGTATGGAATACAACTGCCGCGGCATATTGTGTTGCTTATTGAAACCCATAACACCGTCATAGTGGTGTTTCATTTAATAGCAACAAAAATATTCAAGAAATTAAACGTTTTTCACTGTAACCTGTTCAGAGAACATAAGCACGGTAATGGCATAGGTATTTATTAATTATAGGAATCCAGAAAAAAACACTAGGTCTTGGGCTCCGGCGGGACTCGAACCAGCGTCTTCCCAAATAATCTAATAGGTATATCTATTACCGTGACATAAGTACATACTGTAATTGTTTTATAAAAAAATATTTTTTCTCCAAATTTAAACAAATTCAGTAAAAAACCGGTATTTACTCTTATGCCTTTATTTCTCTTAGAAACTACAGGCTAATCAAAAGTTCAAAATCTACACCGATGTACGTATACAATGGAATGATAATATGAGCCCAAAAAACCACTGAGTAATTATTATTGTTCTTCAATAACAAAAAACAAAACTAATCAGATTACAATCACATTCTTTTCATAATTACACGCTTTCTTGAGCAGATTTTAGATAAACACTGAATCAGTTTATGTTGGATAACGCAGACCAAATATTGTGATAATAATAAACTCGATTCGCATACCTAGTTAAATCGGCATACCAGGCGAAATAGTTCTGTGACGGTCACGTCAATACAAACAGACATTGTTATTGCTTAATTAACTGAATATGCACCGATCGATTGTGGTATTCGAAAAGATAAAGCGAATACATTAACTAATGATACTAAAATATAAGTTCCAATTACGCGCTTACATTCCGTGGACAGCAGACGAAATCCATCATACGTTGATGAACCTAACTGCATCTAAATGAGTATAATAGACGTGAAATTCTTGGTATGTGAGGGTATAATGACATTACTTTCAAAAGCGGGAGACAAGATTGTTGTAATGTTCTCACACTCTTCACACGAAAAGTGTAGAAAAAGGGATGGGTAAACAATGCTGGAATGACGTCTGATGCGGTGACTGGTCCGGTTAATGATGAGGAATTTGGTACATCAACCACAATAGAATTTTTCTGGCCGGAGGCGGAGTCACGAGTGCCGCGGTATGCCGGCCTCTAGGTACGGAACAGATCATTCGACACATAAATGGTCACGAAGCTATTGAATCGAACATTATACTGGAATTTGACATACGAACATTCCTACGGAAGAAATTTTGTGGTGTTCATTATGACCATTTTACGAGTTTTTATGTAAGGCACGTCGTGATGTTTGACTGTCTTTTTAATTATTTAATATTCGATTGAATTCAAACTGGTAGCTTTTTTTGAACAAAGGAAGATCATGCATTATCTGAGTGTGTCATATTATTTAAAGTTAATTGTGTCGGTCTTACCTATTACCTATAGGATTATTTAATCTCTAGGTCTGCGTTTTGAGTTTTGATTACGTGGTCTAATTATTTCGACAGTTTCTTTTCAATGAACCGACGTACCTAAATAAGAATCCAAGTGATAATAACTTACTTGAGCGATAAAAAGAGCAGGATGTTCTGAAATTTGAAAATCTAAGTAAAAACTCGTTATCACCTGCTAGTCTCCAAACGAAAACCACATGGTGGTGAAACCTTGACATTCCGAATGTTAAAAATAATGTTCTATTTTAGATAATTGCATGGCACGTGTTAAAATATACCTTACGAGGTGGTGTTAAGGTTAAGATTTGGTGGTTTAGTGTTTCGTAGGATGCCCGCATTGGGGTGCGTGTATTCTTTTACGAGCGTCGCTACCCCTGCTGTGCGCAAGCGCACGTGGCGAGGGGACGAGTGGCAAGGGACCGGCAGATGTTTGTAATTGTGGGGTTGCTTGTAGTTGTATGCAGCCTAAAATCCGATCGATTTTGCAGGGTACCAGTTTCGAACCAGTGTAGAATGCGCGCTGCTAAGACTTTTTGGAACTATTTTGAAATAACTGATGTTTAATTAGTAGTAAATGTTATCTGTTGTTTCATGGTAGGTATGGCACTATCTATTATTGTTTTTTAGGTGCGATGAAATGACTGACCTAGGTAGGTACATAGGTAACTTGTTTTGGCTACAATGATATTTTTTATCTTATTTTTACAATTAATTTAGTAGCATGTTTTAACGTAAACAATAATCGTTCACATGGGTTTCCCTTAAACATGACTATAAGACCCAATTTGCAATGATTTTTGTAAATGTTGATGTGAACTACCTACCTACCTACCTATCTATAGTAGGCGAGTACCTACCTATTTCCAACTCTTGTTTGTTTGGCTTTATAGCTGCACAGTGTAACAAATTACAACAAAATGTGTACACACACAAATCATATTCAGATATGATCTAGAACGCAATAAAAACTTCGGATATGCATGCCAAAAATTCCTATAAAGAACCTAAGTCAAATAGGTACCTATCATATTATAATACCTATGTGATCTGGCAGTCTATTCAACTGTTACGCAGGTTCGTAAAATTTGAAATTCTTAAACAACCACTTCATCGTCAATAAGACGATGAAGTTTCGTCATGTATGTTGTACCTACCTACCCAAAAGTCACCTTAAAATGATTATTTTAATAACGATTTAAGATAGGTAGGTACTACGAAACGAATCGATGTAGAGTAGCCCTCATGATTAGCTGAAGGTGCTAAGGTATTGGAATATTTGGCTGCTGAAAGTGCGTGTAAACGAGCGCAGTGGATCCGTTCGGGGTCACATTGGCTAATCGGCCGCCGTTTATCGTGCTGTTATCACCACACCACACACGCCTCGCTCTGTCCGTGTTCGCATTCCACACTATTTCGTCCGCCTCCAACGCCGGCTCTGCTTAACCGTGTAGCGGCGAAATTTTTTGCCAGCGCAAATGAAACCGGTAGGTACCCCGTACCTACTTATTACATAGTAATGTTATGTACCTACTCGGATGATGGAGTCATTGGCAGTTTGCGATCTCAGTAACACAATAGGCAACTTAAAAGTTAAATTACGTACCTATATACTAAAGTACATTGCGCAGCTATTGAAATGTTGTTTACGTATGTAGGCATGCTATATTACTTAACAACAATAATTATATGATAATTTTCTTAATTATTGCTAGAGGTATTTGGGTTAAATACACGAAACAATGCATCTTCGAATTGTTTTAATTGTAGTAAAAAAGGAACTCACAGTTTATAGGTTTTTCCCACGATGTTTCACAATATTCAAAGTTTGTTTCAATTATTTCACAGCAAAAACTCTTTAACAATTTAAAATATGGTTTAGGTCCGTCCCGAATCGATTGTCCAACTTACTGAAACTTCATAACAATCTTAAAACCGGCAAAGAATAAAAATCAATAGGTATCAGAGTAGCAATAACACCGTTTACGTTCGCACGAACAACACGACTGGCAGCTACGTACTGCGATGCGAAAAAACGTACCGACTCCTACCGTTTATTATCCATTGTCCGTCAAATACACTGTTTTATTTGTTGTTATTTCATAAAATCCAACTATCGCGCCACGACTCTGTTGACGAAATAGTGGCGTTTGACATTTGAGCCGAGCCCACAGCGATCGGAATCCGTGGAATGTCAAATATTTTCAGTGCCGCCATCTATGTGTCGGAATGCACGCAGGCGAGAGGCGGCACACTGGAGTGCTGGCGCATAGCCTTCTTCACCGCAAAACAATGCTTTCATCTATCGAGTTACGTTGTAAATATTCTAAAATGTTATTTTTTGGGTTATATAAATAATAACATTCCGAATAGGTTTTGTAGTGTTGAGAGTATGAAATAAGAAAGTGCAGCGTCGCGTTCGCGAATTCAAAGGAATGCGTCCAGTTAAGGCCGCCTTCGAGACGTCACCGCGCAGAGCACGCAGGCGTGATGGTTGGCCGTCTGGTAGGGTTATCGACACAGTGGGTAGGGTCAGCACAACCTGCGCATGTAGCGTGACAGAATCTGCTCCGCTCCGATACTTGCATTATTTAGATGTGGTAGCTTATTCGAAAGAGGTACCTACTTACCTACCTTTCAGCACTCATAAGTCTATAGCGTCGAGATAGGTCTCTCATTAGGAACAGTAGGAATCTTCATTTGAGCGAATTTAGCACTACTTATTACCTCTACTGAGTGTTTAAATTTAACTTGTGACATGGAAAAATATCATTCAAACATACTGAGGGTTGAAGGGCCTCCTTTTCTAACTCTGCGGATTCAAAAGTTGTAAGTAAATCTAATAAGGCTTTGTAGGTACGCGTAGTATTTATCTCAGATTTTTTCTTAAATCCAAATTGAAAATTACCTTTCATTTGGTAAATGACCAATCTGTTGCCCTTTATTCTGTTTTCATAGGAGTTAAGTAAAAACACCACGTCGTTTTGGTATTTATGCGCATTAGTAACGCCATCTAACAGCAACATGCTGAACTTGAAAGTCTCACAGATGTCCGTCATATTTCAGCGGGTAGCGGTAATAAATGCTAGTAGTTATCCTAGCATTAAAAAATCAACCACTGTGCGGGACCAAAATTGAATAGTTTTTTATTTATTTTAAAAATGATAATTTTACCTATGCGCGTTATTTATGAAAATAAACGCCACTAGCTCTAAGGTGACATTTTTTAAACGCTTCTGCTGAACGTGGGATTTGGCTACAATTAAAAAGGTAGAAAGGTACTTTTTAACAAAACAAATACCAACTCACATACTCTTTCTTGTTTACTCACTCACATTTATTGTAGGTACAGTTAACGTATCATAACCTCTTGTTACGAGTAAATGGCAGTGCTATGTAACAGATAGAGCAAGTTACCCAAGGGTAGTCAGTCACGCCGTTGACTGTATTTCTTTCGTTTACTAGGTACATTTCATTGAAAGTTCTCGGCACAAACTTTTTCCATCAGGTAGTTCCGTTTGCGCTCCTAAACGAGCCTTTGTTTTTTGTGATGAGATGCATCCTATGGCCGATTTGTTGCTTACTACTCACCTACATTATATTCAATTTAGTACAAAATTACAATTGTTCAATGTGGGTGTGGCCTCTGTGTCATTGCATTCAAAAATACTAGAAGCCATTGGATTTACATATAAAAAAGTATTAAAATTAGATGAAAATTGTTGTGAAATTGTTACTCTGACCGGAATCGAAGCAGCATGCCATAAGTGCAAAAAATAATATGACACTCAGAAACAGAACAAACACAAGTGTGCGTCACATGACTGTTCGTACTGGGTGGAAATCGAACCCGTGACACCAGGGCAACGAGCAGGATTTTTAAGAAATACGCCAACCCATCCATGAACAGTTTGATCGATTAGATAATAAGGTTTCAATAGAGAGGACAGAAAAGAAATGAAACATTGAAGTATTGACACCTTCTTTATTTTATTCTAACACAACATTCTCCAATCTCGAAATGAACCACCGAATTGTTAACCTGTCTTTTTTTTAAACAACCCTTCAATGAGCGGCATTGGCCACAACAAATAGCATAATATTGGTGCTCAAGTTGCGTGTACTGTAACAATTCAAGGAAAATTGGGTTTTTTACGACGTAAATATTCATTGATGTATAGGGTAATCTCGTTTCCATGCTGTTACATTACACACAAATACTTCCAGTTAGGAAGAGTCCCTTGGATAAGGAGCTAACACTGAAAAAACCTTATGGAGTTTTAGTAGGGTTCAGATTTGTAACGCCAGATGCAAAAAAAAACAGACTCCTTACCTAAGTACATATTTTACTCACTCACTTTTCTTGTACAGTCGACCGCTTTTCATTCTACACATTTCCGTATTTTTATCGCGCTCTTGCCAAATGGCAGTTGGCTGTATACCTCTTTCATTTACTTCGTTTTATTTAAAGCTCTTAGTAGGTCCAAGCTTTATTCAATCAGGTAGTTCAATTTACGCTCCTAAACATACGCTTTTTTTGTCATGAGATTCATTCTATAGCCAATTTTTTGGTCAGTATCTAATATACAAAACGAAATCACTAAACGATTTAAAAGGTAGCCATCTACTTAAATTAGTGAAATTTTTAGAAAGTGAATCTGCCAATAATTAGTTTATAACTGGCTAAACGAATAATTATTAATCATGAATTTTTTTTTTCATTATAACTTTGCAATGTTTCAAAAGGATATGAGTTCTAACTGTTCAAATTTTGTTGAAAGAAAAGAAATAAAGAAAATACATTTGACAAGTAGGTAAGTACTAGGTATAATTTCTATGAAGTTTTTTCAGTGTGCTCCTTACTCATGTGTTCATGCATAATATGTCTTATGTTGTTGAACTTAATATATCATAGCTCATTGGTTTTTTTATCCTCATAATTTGATATTTACGTTCTTTTTTTTCCAAATTTTGGTAACGTGTTACACTGTGTTGCTGGTATAAATCAAAAAAGCCATGTAGTGTTTTTTATCAATCCACATTTTGTTATGAATTTTAAACAAGTATTTGTCTTTTATAGAACATTTGACGAAGTCATATTCACCTATTTTTTATTGGTACAGTTGACCACATCTATTCGTTTCACGAAGATAACAGCTTTTATGTCGCATAATATCATATTTTAAATTTTACCTCTGTACGAAATAATATCTATGTTTTGCATGTCTTATTGTATAACTATATTCGGTTTAAAATTAATGTTACAATCTTTCGCTGATAAGAAATTAAGCCTTGACACCCAGTTTATTAAGGCTACCTACTTATGTCTAGCTTTCATGGTTAAACTTACTACTCATACAGAGTAGGTAGCGCCTGGTTATTTAGTGCCAGCAAAATCATTTTACGTTATTTGGATAAACGACGACATGCGGTAACTTGAAAAAAAACATTGCATTTGAAAATTGATTTCATCTTAGGCATTTATTACGTACTAAGGAAGATTTATGGAACTACATAATAGATGTAAAATAAAAAGAAATAGAAATTCTAGAGGCGTCCATTTTCAAAAATAGCGAAAAATAAGATGTGCGTATAATTAAATTTTAGTATAGATATAATTTACGAAAAATCGTATTTTTACAAATAAGCAATACAAAAACACCTTAATTTTCTTTAGCATATTTCTGGCGAATATGACTTTCATCTTCATAAATTTAGAAAATTGCACAGTGGTTCACAATACCAGAACCAGAAAAAATACATTCAAAACATTTATATGAAGTGTTTATTTCCAATAATTATGTTTATTCGCCTTGTGTCGTATAGTTTTTTCATTACATGCTAAAATATTTACTTAATTACAAACATCTCACTGGGGATCGTTTAGCAGGTATTTCTAATGGCTATCACAATATTAGTAGGTAGTAATTTGGTTCCATGTTTCGTAAAGTGAATTAAATTACATTTACACTTTAACGACGTAAAATATTTAAACAATGAAGGGTGGAACATCAATTGAAGGCAAGGTAGGTAGTGTAATCACTATTACAGTATTATGCCTAAAGCATGGTGATTCTTATAACTAGCAACAGGTTTTCTAAGCTATCTTCCCAAATAGCCTTTTTCTATCATGTGATTGGTGCTTTTATATGTTTGCTATGTTAAGCTGTTCAATGTGAATTTTTTTTTTCCTTCCCATTTTATTTAATGAATGAAACAACATTAATGGTCTATATTGAATACCGCTTGGATGAGACGAACCAATCAGACGCTGTCACCCCGACTTGGGCTACATTTTAGCCACTCTCACGATAAATGCATGTATAAATTTTTCTTTGTTTCTGTTTTGAATGTTCTTTGCCTCTTTCAGTCTACTTTAGCATTTCGCGTCAACCAATTAAAAATTGCTGCTGTTAGGTAGTGAATGCTGAAAAGTTAGCATAAATATTTTTCCCAAAGCTTTCAATTTATAAAGTACACAGAATTCCCTCTCTTTAATATCTAGGTCAGTATCTCTATGCCTGATCTTCTCATTAATAATTAATCCCAGTAAAATCTTCATTTTCTCAGTCACGTCATTTAAATTAATTTCAGCTTTAATTTGCACACTCTTTTTAACGCAGTACTTCCTACGTGTGTTATTTACAAATTCTATTTTTATTCCACCCTGAAGATAAAATGAATATGCATCAACTGCTAGAAATCAACTAAAACAATAATAACTAGAGAATTGCTAAAAAGCTTGTACAATCTAGACATTGTCATAAGAGCCTACGCACAAGGTTTACGTCATGTAAGACAATACCTAAATTATAACGAACATTAGGAAGCGTGCTTTCATTTTCACGAAAAATATTTCTTGTCTATTTATTTTAATACACTTCTCTGACATATTAACATCTGATAAATATATTTCTTTATTCTTTTTTAGGTTTTTGTTATCGACACCTACAATCTTATTTAGGTAGGTAGTTATTCAGAGAAATAATTTAAAATAAGTGAATAATGTTATTTCCGGTGTAAGTTTTTCAAAACAAGTTCTGTAAAAAGCATAAAAGCATTTTTTAGGCATTAAGCATTTTTAGGTATTTTTAATGGAATTTGTAAAAGAAAATGTTCATAAATCAAACACCCGTTTTTTCAGACCTAGGAAAATGATAATTTTGATGTTGAGTGAAATCAATATACTTGTAGATATCCTTAAGCTTTTCAAATTGACAATCAGTATGAAACTAGGTAGAATATATATTTTTAGATATATAAAATATGTTGGTTCTGAATTTTACCCACTTAATTCAAGATTGCAGGCATCAAGCTGTTCTACGATCATAGGTGACATCCAATAACTATATATTATTACTAAATACCTAACTACTTTCACTTAGAAATACCGCCTTACCCACCTCTTGTGTAATCTTACTCTAACATATTACTCTGTGTATATTAATATTTATAAATATTACGCAATAATACATTCATAATCGTACTTAAAACTTCAAGGGGACGGTTTAATGCTTTAACTAAAATACGGATAAATATCGCAATAAAGTCGAATATGACGAGAATAGTTTCAGAGTAGGTTTATGAAAATGATTGGATTCAAATTTATTTTAATATGAAAATACAAGGATAACATTTCTATAGTGTACCTACTTAATGACCTACATTGGTGAATTTAATTATTTTATTACATCCACAAATTAGTTTAATAACCTATGTTATTGATTACTACCTACAAATCAAATTACTACCTAAATCACTATGGATATTTAACGTAAATGCTAAAAATGCAGGAAAATAAGAAAAAGGATTTTAACAACAATGTTAAGTGTAACATAGTAGATGAGCAACATCTTTCGGTAAATTACTTACACTGCGTTAGGTTACACTTAAGTTAATCGCAACTGCCCCTACTTTTTAAGCTAAGATAACAAAATCAGCTATGAAGTTGTACCTACTGTGTACTTATTTTTAGGACTTAAATTACTACGCCTCAAAATTAATACGCTCTATTTGTATAGTTTAACATTTTTAACTGCACAGTGGTCTGTATCCGAAACATTCTGGACCTAAAGTAAACTAAACATGTCTTATAGACCTTAAGATTTAACGACAAAACCATCTTCACTTTGGAACATTCTTCATTGATCAAAAGCCCTTCACTATCACTTGAGAGCGTATCTACATAAAAATGGCACGGTTGTTATTTTATTTACATATTCGAAATGTATAGATTTATGTTATAAGATAATAGGTTACCTATGTTGGAGGTAAAAAGGGATATATAAAAATCGACTTAAGTATTTTATTTTATTTACCTGTGATAGGTAAGGAAGGTATGATTTCTTTTCTCGTTTCCACAGATATGGAACTATTAAAAACCAGTTAGGTCAATTTTAAAATTCAAAACGTTCATTTGAAACAAGTCCGCAGAAGTGATAAGTAAAACCCAATACAACCCGCAACCAATTTTTCTACTAAGAGTGGATGCTGATTCCTTAAATATATTTTAGTTAGATTTGCTGATTAGAATAGATTACATGAGTTTTTTAAATGAGCACTGTTAAAGTATTACTACATACAAAGTAAAGTTTGAATGAACTGTAAAAAACTTTTCACTAGAAGCAGGGGCTATTTTGGCACGCTTGGTTTCCTAAACGATTTAAATATCTTTATTTTCCATATCAGTGGTCTCCAGAAAGAAGTTTGCGATGGCATATTTAATGGAAAATTCAAAAACTATATATTAAAGTAATTATATAGGTATTTTTCGACTCACAATTTCAGTAAGACTGAGTAGGCGTTCAGCTTGGCAGCTGATAAAAAAAACTTAGATGTGTATCATGAAAGAAATGTTCTTCATTTTCATGTTACAAATATTACTAACTGGATATTTTAGATAGTGTGCGTGTGTGTGTAGCTACGTGCAGGTTGTTAGATTGATAATTCTATACACGATTCGTCTATGTTGATGATTTGATTACTGGTGATTAGGACAACCTCGAAATAATCTAAGCATTATTCGAAATAGCATTTAAAATAACCGGTTTGCCAACTGCTATTTTTATTATAGTTTATAATACTCCTAGTCATTATCTTTCTGGGGTTTTTTTAGTGAAAGTAACCTAGGGTAAAATAATTTACCGACAAGAACTACTTATAGGTAATTCAAGTAGGCCTTTCAAGTAACCTTTAATAGTTTAATCAATCATTAAGATTTCAGTGGCATTGTAACACAAAAGAACTAGATGCTCACCTATTTTGACAGCTAAGTACTTGTTGGGTGGAAATCTCGACTGGTTTGGATTCTAGTTTTAAAAATGCATTCATTTATTACTTTTGTAACCTAATTTCTACTATTTTTTTATGTTTTTGAAACATATTTTCATCATTTATGTAACATTTAATGTAAACTGAGTAAGTATAGTACATAGTATCTAACTTACACAAAGCTAAAAATATAAAGGCTACAGGTGTTTGGAATAAATATATCTTGTGTCTAGAACTTTTTGGTTCTCTGGTTTGTAAGCTGAAAAAGCGCCTTATTAACCAACATAATTAATTAGTTACAAGTACGTACATAGTATAAAAATAATAAATTGTATAATCGCAAAATCGAATACATATCAAAATTTTACGCAAAACAAGTAAATAGAACTCTCCGATAAATCTTCATAATTCGTTCAACAACGCTTAACTAAGTACTCTTTAATCTTATATCACAATAAACTAATAACACAATGATATGTCGCAAATTTTATACATATTATAATAAATTATGGATCTAAAACAGATATATAGTATGTATAATAAATATTGTTACAACATTTCTTATGCATAATATAATAGTTGGAATGTAGCTAATCATTTAATAGGCCTCTTTGACTTTGGGAAATTAAGTCCATAATGGAATGGGCAGATGCCAAGCAATTCTATAAACTTACTGAATTTACCTAATTATTTCTTGGAGCAGCGGGTAAGTAGTCTTTTAAGGGATTTTACAGGCTGTTGTTATTAAAATCTGCCAAATTTTAAGTTTTAATTACACTCACAAAACATTCATTGAAAATTTTGGTTCATCAGCTGAGCAACTGTTCAGCATCTGTTTAATATGATGTCATAGCTTAATTATGAACGACGTCAATTCTTGAAAATCGGCAGATATTGCAAACAACCAACCGAATCAAATTTAATGCAGCTTGACATGGAACGACCGACAAAGATGAAAGTCTTGCACATCTGCTGAATTATACTGTAGTAAAAAAAAAATCTCCGCTTACCATAGTTTCAAAACTTTTTGATGACTTAAAAATGCTGGTATAAACTGTGTTATCAATCCAAATGCAGAAGTTTGGAATTACTTAAGTATTTAGCCAAAAAGTTTCAAAATTAAGTAGTTCTTTAATTTTCGTTTTTCTGCCACTTATACTCTGAATCAAGGGTCGGCAAGTCAAATGTGAGCGATCTGAGCGGAGTCTGGATATTTCTCTATTGAAAAATGTTATCGTGGTCCTGAAAAGGTCCGGGGGGAGTTGAAATGAGCTTTGTTTTAGTTTGCCCGCCAAAGCTGCATTCGCTATCAAATTGTTACCACCCTAGAATTTTTCTGGCCACTAACAGCTATCTTTACTTTGAGCTATGTGCCCGTCCATTTATTTTTAATCTTTCTACCGAACTAATATCTGAGTGATACTAATATTTAACCAACTTTATTTAAGAGTGCACTGTTTTTACATCAAAAGTGTTTGAAAAAAAAACACATCAGCTATGTCGGTCGTTTCAAGCCACACTATTGAGCCAAACAGTATTTAAATAGATCTCCCAACTTGGTTTAGAGAAAGAATTGTTTAACGAAAAGCAGTGGTCGATCACGTGACATCAAAGGGCGGCGGTTCCCATAGTCTTCATCCTGAGCGACTCCCGCGCACGGAATCATACGCAACGGCCTCGTCGCACTAGAGGCCCCGCATCGCCGGCATTGAGTCCGTCTTACATCTAACGGCCGTCTCCACCACCACACCCCGTCAGAACTAGAGTCACGTTCAGAGTCGTACCTCGAAGTAGAAGGCTCGTTCAGATCGGGCGTCCAGGTGTTGCCCGACCAGGAGGTTTCGCTGTCGCAAGGGGTGACTGGCGCGCTACGGATCGGTTTCGGCTCAAATAATGTTAGTCTATCTTCGGATAACGAACCGCGTTTCTGGAATGAGAGATGGTGATGGTGAGTCGGTTATGTTATCGGTTTTATAGGCATAGGATTTAGAGAGAAACATTTAATCTCTAAAAGGATTTCGAGAATAACAGCAGTTTTTAATTTCTCTACCTCTAAAAATTGTTCGCTGAAAATAATAATGTTTTCTGATATTTACGCGAACACTATACATCGAAATAAAACAACTTTACGGATTCTACTCGCGGTCTTATATTTTCTTTCATTTTCTAACCCGACGTTTCGACTACTTTACAGCAGCCGTGATCACGGGATGACAAAGATGTTCTATGTCACAAAACAGTACAATTTTTTAGCAACCCTCACTTAACTACCGTCACTTCCACTAACATTATTGGAAATGTTCCTATCCACGCAGTACGAACTAACCGTATCTTGAGACCTCACAGTATTGTGCTGCCCTCTGGGATTGATCAAGCGTATAACAGGATCCCAAGCTGGTGGTAAATTCCAACCATCCTCACGATTGAAATTTGGATGTTTTTTAATTTCAAAAGCCTCTCGCAGCATCCTTGGTAAGTACCGATTCTCCCTAGCAAGGACCTGCGGTTTATCAAATCGTACGAAATGGTTGGGCTTATCAAGGGCATGTTCACAAACTGCTGATTTTGTAGATCTCTTATTCTTAATATCACCTAAGTATGTGTTCTTTGATAGTTGTTTTATTTCGCTGAAAATAATGTTTATTTAATATCTACTAATAGACCTTAATAACTTTTTCAAAAATGTCTTCTCTTATTCTAAACGAAGTAGCTTCCAAATTTTTTCAAAGGTAACCTACCTTTGAAAAAATTTGCAAGCTAATTCATTGGTATGACTGAATAATTAGGTACCTTCATGATGTCAAAATAAGGCAGCTTGAATCGTCAAACTTCCTGTAGAAACTTGACCGGACACACGCCCTGCCGGTTGTCTCCTGAGCGGATCATCACCATGCCGTCGAGCTCATCAGCCACTTGGATCACGATCTGATCGCGGAGCAGCATCAGGCCGTTGTCACCGTCAGACACCTGGAATAGTGAACAATGGTTTAAAGAAACTTGTTTTGACCAGAAACCCCTTGTGTATTAAACATGATGAATCCTTTAGTAAATAAGTAGTTGTACTTCTGACAGTACTAAAGATGCAGAAATAAAAGAAAACATACGTTGTTAGACTGGATTATTTGCGTAATACAGAGTACAGGTTGAATATTTCAACAGTTTTCTAAAGCAACAACTAGAGAGTAATCCCATATTTTAAAATAGGTACCATTGGGTTAGCAATGGGAAAGAAAAAAGGTGTTGCACTTTAAAATTATTGGATCCAGTTCCTAAGTACTTAAATTACATTTGTTCGGCCTCTATAAACTCCTTTGAGCATTACTCACTCTTCCCCAATGATACTTTAAACTTTGACCCATTTGAAAAATACATCATGTTAATTTTATCAAAAATGTTGATCATACGAGTTTAATCAACATTTATTGAAATCGACAAAAGAACAACAAATTTTACAATAAAATTATACCTGCTCATAAAATTAGTCTAACTAATTTTTTCTAAATGACTTAGCTGTTCAGTTAGCCGCTGATGGCTTTGACAGCAGCAGCAGCTCTCAACCCCGTTCAAGGAACGTGACTAAGGGCGGGCGCCCTTAGTCACAGAAGGGAGCTATGACCTCGGCTAAGGCGCTACTTGAAGAGGGCTTCGACATAATTATGTTTAAGGAGAGAAGCGTCACGCCAAGCGCCAGTAGAGATCAAAGGAACGAAAAGTTTAACACTAA
Source organism: Udea ferrugalis (assembly GCA_950022985.1). NCBI lineage: Eukaryota > Metazoa > Arthropoda > Insecta > Lepidoptera > Crambidae > Udea > Udea ferrugalis. Next base: position 8,130,080 of record OX465521.1, read on the forward strand.
AAGACTCTATAAACACTAAAAAAACGGGTTTTCTACAACATTTAAAGTACGGTAAAAACTACTATTCCACCTGTATTTGCCCGACGTTTCGGTGACAATTGCATGTGCCGTGGTCAGGAGCGGACTGGCGGCAAATAACAATAGCAGTTTTTACCGTAGTTTAAATGTTGTAGAAAACCCTGTTTTTTAGTGTTTTTATAGTGAAAAATGCAACAAGAAAGATTAAAAACTAAAATACTCACCTGCAAATTATGCGTAACCTGCCACGGCCTCTCCCCAGCTTGCAGCTTGGTGCAGTATTTGGAGGGGAAGTAGCCAATCTTGCCCAAACACTTGCCCTTCCACCAGTCCGGGTCTGTCGTGTCGATCACCGTCACCTTGTAGCCGGCTTTGAGGTCCAGCTCGTCGGCGTGTCGCGACTTGAAGTTGTATAGGATCACGTACAAGTTGGTCGGGAGGAGGCGTTGGTGCTTCTGAAAATTGTTTTATTAACTTAATTTACTGACTGATAATAGTGAATATGTGGGATATTTATAATTATCTATTATTTTACAACAAATCCACAGGAAGATCAATATTGTAAACTTCAGAGACTCACTTAGGTACTTCGAAATATTTAGTATTTTTTACATAGGTACTCAAATAGATAATTAGTAACACACCCAGAAACAGAACCAGTACTTCCCATATTGGAAATCCATTTCTAATTTTATTCTAAACAAGATAACTTGTAGGAAAACCTTATCTATTTTACAATGGTGAAGCAAGTTAGATAGGTACCAGGAGGAAATATTGTTGAATGCACCTGTCAGCAGCAGAACTCGTCTAACGTCACACCTTTAATCAACTTGATGGAAAAACATATACCTACAGCTACAACCCCTAACATTGTGAAGGGCATAACGATTGCGGAGAACTAAAAATATAAACAGCAGCAATAGTAATTAACGTTGAGAATACCTGTGACATAACGAAAAAAACGCTGACGCAAATCATCATTCATTTTGTTATACTGTAAAAGACAATACTTGTACTTTATGCCGTAACTTCAACTGAATAATAAAAACTGAAGTAGCAAAACGGCCATTGTGTAGTTAAAGTTTAAGTTCATAGCCTATTTCCTGACTTTATCAGCGGCAATAATAGTTACTACCCGTATTATTGAAGCCAATTACTATTACAGATTCCAGGTCCTAGATTAGGTAGGCACATTGTTAGTTGTCTCATCCATACATAGAAATATATCTATCTATATAGTCTTGTCGGTCAGTAAGCGATGACAATGATGAAGATAAGGCATGCTCGCCCAAGACGCCTATATTATCTTCCGCCTGAAAAGGTGAGCGAGTGTGAAACACAAGCTTACACGCGCCGTAAATGTAAGTCAATACTGATAGATCACTTGCATGGCGTTGCAGAAGTCACAATTTAAAACAACAATAAACAACTTCATGGCAATATCATATATTTTATTCACCCCGTGCTAAAGACTAATCTGATAAGTAAAAAAGAGAAATTGGGATCAAGAAATAAGGAAAATATAAAACCACCAACGTGTGCTCTACAGTATTGGCTCAAAATTAGTGCTTCCCTTCAATAGCGAAGATGCCACTCAGCCATTACTCTTCTGCATCGCTGCGCCACACATACAGTCAAATTTTAACGTGTGCATATATTGTGTATGAGGCAAATAAAGGTTTATGTGTCTATCTTTCACGTGGGTATGGCCCAGGATTACAAAATTCTATAACATAGTATTCCCAACACTCAGACACCAATGCATTAAAATTATAAAGTACTCGTCCGGTGACAAGGCAGTATTCCAACTAAGCCTCCACTCATGATGATTTGCATTAACTAAAAACACTTACACTCGGTTGCTTGACAGGCGAAGGACACGGGCTCGTGCTGTTAGATGACAAGCTCTTATCAGGCTCGTCTGGTAGCTCGACGCTGCTCATCCGCCCGATGCGCGCGGTCAGCAGCCTCCGGCTATGCACCGGCGACGACGGCGCTGCGCATATAAGCTCCTTCTAGCACTTGGACACTTGTCGAGTTACTCCAAAATGAACCTCACAATACTACGAATAAAAGTCAACTGGAGAGCTTCGTTTAATTTGCAAGTTATTTACGTGCGCCGAATAGCACGGCTTTTTAAGCAATGGGGGTATTATAAGGGTTGGAAGAGAAGCTTTTTCTCCGGTTGTATTTATACAGAACAGAAGTGAGAACTTCAAAGAATATGTCATAGGTAAACTTGAAAGATGAATCACGGAACACATTACTGAGCTGTCTCCGCGGTAATGAACCGAAGACTCGATTTCAATCTTTTAATTCCATGTTAGAAAAACCAAAAAACAATTGAACAAAATATGAGCTTACGTTAATGGAGAATATTACCCAAAATAGCTTCCAATTTCGAATACCTATACAAAATTTACCACATACACGTTGATTCGTTTTTAAGTATGGACGACAACAAAACAATCTGACCCGAGTAATTACCAGCAGGTCTATGAGTCTTTGTCCATTTTTGAAATTTAGTTTAGTTTATCACTAACTATGAAATATTTCTAAGTATTTATTTTTTAAATGTTTGATTTTGTTTATTTGAATTGAATAAAACTTTCTTAGATTTGGTAGGTCCTTTAATTTACAATATTTCGAATTCAATTCAAAGGATTATATCATCAGGAAAATAAAATAAACCACTTTCCGATTTTGGATCAAAACAATTATCAGTTGCCTTTTTACGATCTCTTGTATCCAGGCAGTTTTTTTATTAGCCTATTTTCTAGGCTGCATATTATGGTGGCAATAAGTCATTTTCAATGTGATGACACAGTCATTTATTTTGTTTGTTTGGTCAATTTTCAACGAATTAAACAAAAATGTGAGAGGAAAAAATATGGTTTTCAGTCCATTCGAAAGTGGACTCAATGGATTCTGGATTTGAACTAACCAAGAGAAAACGCACAACCTAAACCGTAACAAACGGCAAAACTCCTCCAAAAAAAATCTGCACTAATTAGGTTCTTTGTTAACATAGGACGATATTAAAGTTAATCAGAAACTATGAATCAGACATGTTCTTCGAAGCACACCCTCTGAAAATGAATCACGCATGTGGGGTCAGGGTATGGAGTTCACACGAAATTGGCAGTGAAATAAAGCTAACATTCACTCACACCACGCGCTAGACGACAATTACTGTGCTCAAAAGGCAAAAATAAGTACTGTCATTAATTTCGCCAATATTAAAGAATGAACTGCATCAGCTGGCATTGATCAAGTAGGTTATAATAAGCCTTATTATGCTCGCATTCATTAGGTTTCTCAAAATCCAATTAAGTTGAAATAGAAGCCTATTGAACATACCGCGAAAAGGTGGAAAAACGGCCTAAAATAATTCAATATGTTTAGTCGGAACGTGTTAACTAAGACTAGTGAATGATGTTTTATAATTTATTTGTCGTATTCATTTAAAATTGGCGGAAATTAAATAAGGTTAGATACAGGTACAGACGAGAAGAAAATTACAGCATTGTTTTCATCTGGTTACGATTATGCTGCTTCGTCTGATGTTAACATTTTTTGAAATTTTGCATCAAGTTAGTTCACTAAACGTCGTAATGATGCTGTTATAAAATATTATTACTTTTCAACATATAATATGTGCCTAATACAGGGTGGCCCAGCGACAGTGGTCCAAAAATTTTTTTTAGGTAGAGGGCATCATAACAAATCATTTAAAAAAAACTTTAGTTCCGCGAAAATCAATACTTTAGAAGTTATGATTTTTTCAAGTTTCTTTTGAAATTTCTCAACTCCAATCACTCAATTCACTCTTGTTTGGAAACTATCGCACTGAATCAGTTCAAATTTGGTATAAATGTACAATAGTAATGTAGAAACCATTTTATGTGCGAGTTTTGAGTTTATGCTAAGACAATTAGATTTTTTTTAAATTTTCTTCAATAATTTTTCGCCATTTCAAAAACTAACACAATTTTCAAAAAATCATAGCTGCAATGTTTGTGCACTTGATGATTTGTTTATGATCTCAAAAACTGTCCATAAGTATGATAATAGTCTATGCAAAAACTTGAAGTGATGCTGCCAATGGAACACTTTCAAAATTAACATCATGTACGGTAAGTCGCTAAAACTCAGAATGGGTCATTTCTGCACTGACCCTAATTTAAAAAAAAAATTAGCCATAATATTTTTTTTCGGATAGAGGGCATCATAGCAACTCATTTTAATAAAACATTAGATAGTCTAAAACCAATAGTTTAGAAGTTATATTTTTTTAAATTTTGGGCCTAAGTGGTTGAACTTCAGAGACACAGCTCACTTTTGTTTGTAAACTATCCGATTAAGGAACTTTAAATATGAGATGACTTAATAACTAATCCCCAAACTTTAATTGCCTTCGCTTTATTTTATGTTGACTGGTAGATAATGCCTTAATAGCATTAAGTCCGCCTTTTGTATCACTCATTGTATTGTAATGAATAAATGAGATGAATCCTTTTTCACTTTCTTCTATTCTTACTCATTTTGAAGTTCCTCAGTCGGATAGTTTACAAACACGAGTGATCTATGTCTCTGAAGTTCAACCATTTAGGCCCAAAATTTAAAAAATTATAACTTCTGAACTATTGGTTTTAGACTATCTAATGTTTTATTAAAATGAGTTGCTATGATGCCCTCTATCCGAAAAAAAATATACTGGCTACTTTTTAAAAAAAAATAGGGTCAGTGCAGAAATGACCCATTCTGAGTTTTAGCGACTTACCGTACATGATGTTAATTTTGAAAGTGTTCCATTGGCAGCATCACTTCAAGTTTTTGCATAGACTATTATCATACTTATGGACAGTTTTTGAGATCATAAACAAATCATCAAGTGCACAAATATTGCAGCTATGATTTTTTGAAAATTGTATTAGTTTTTGAAATGGCGAAAAATTATTGACGAAAATTAAAAAAAAAAACAAATTGTCTTAGAATGAACTCAAAACTCGCACATAAAATGGTTTCTACACTACTATTGTACATTTATACCAAATTTGAACCGATTCAGTGCGATAGTTTCCAAACAAGAGTGAATTAAGTGATTGGAGTTGAGTAATTTCAGAAGAAACTTGAAAAAATCATAACTTCTAAAGTATTGATTTTCGCGGAACTAAAGTTTTTTTTAAATGACTTGTTATGATGCCCTCTACCTAAAAAAAAATTTTGGACCACTGTCGCTGGGCCACCCTGTATAACGAGCCATTAACTACTTCAATACGTGTAAGATTATACATAAACATTACTAGTAAATAAGAAACAAGTTAAACCGATAAGTCCTGTGTAAGAACACGTGTTGTGAAACTTAATAAATCTATCGTATCAATAGTTCAACCACAAAAACAACTTGTTATCGAAGCATTGAAAGCTCTCTTGTTTACGAAAGCAACATAACAAACAATATTTTGTAACAAGCACCATTATCGGCGATATCGAAATCATTAATTCTATATAAACGTACATGAGCGTGTGTATTTATGAATCGTGTTATTTCTATCAAAGCCATGCCTCATGCAAAGTTCTCTGGATCTACCTAGAAAGACAAGAAAACAAAAGTCATAAATGCATGCCACCAAAAGTAAGTTTATTACATTCATGATACATTTTAATTACGGTGATTTCAATAAAGTGGACATATTGATAGTTGAGGTGATAAAGCACTCAATTGACGATCTCCATCGCCTGCAAAAAGAATTTTGAACCAATCATTGCAAACTCTTCGCTCCAACATCTCTAACCCTCAGAAATCACAAACACCAATTCGAAGATAAATGTAGTTCAGGTTATCCCTGAAAACTTCGAAAGCAGACGAGAAGGAGATTGAAAACGGATAAAACACAACGAGTAAAACCTATTTCTATACACACAAGCTAAGCCAAGAGACGATTTGAAGGTGAACATCGCGTGTGCTCACAACATTGCTCGACATTAATTCACCGGAGCCCAAACAACCATTGGTGAGGAAAAGATCTCTATTCAGCAGTATTAGAGTATATAGTGACAGATCATTTGAATAATAACGATCGAAATGTATTTCATATTAACCAATTGTTGAAAGTTTGTAAATGTGATGATGCGATGATAAAAAAATAAGAGACAATCTAGAAATTTCATTTCGATCGTGTGTAGAAGCCATAAGCAGGGTAGCAAATACGAAAGCGGTGTCTGGTGGTAGGTTGTTTGGACCCGGCGATGTTGTTACTGACGACTCGTACAGAGTACTCTGCTGCCCTGGGAGGGAGGCTGGTCGCGGGGGCGCCGCCGAAGGTCTCCGCACTCCGGCGAGTCCAGCGAAAGGCTCTTCATCCTAAGGTTCAACTTTTGGCGTCTCGGCGAATGCGGCGCTACAACATTTCATTATGAGCATCACTTACCTACTCATTGAAATATTACGACACCCATTAATTTTATGATGATAATGGACATGTAAATGCAATACTTATGTGACTATGAATCAAAAACTGAAAACAAAATTAATTACCATTTTGCTGTATGAGTAGCGAATTGATGATGCAACTAGGCTTGAAAATGGTAAATAATTTGGTTTCCAACACAAAATTCAAATTGTTATAAAAGATTAAAATTTGAATAAGTTTTAAATATCCAGCATTAAGTCAAATGTTATGTTTCTTTGTATTAGTTCTCTGAGTAGAGTTCAGTGAATACAGTTATTTTTTTAAAACAGCACAAAAAAATTAGGCTATTTTTGAGAGTGTTCATTGTGAAAAATGTTTTCAATTTATTTATTTGTACAAACTACATACAGGCAAACCATTGATAATTCTTAAAATCAAATATATAGCATTAATTAAAGTGCATAAGCATTGCAAATGAAAAAATACACACTAAAATTAAATAAGAATAAGAATAGAAGAGAAACACCTAGAGAAGAATTAATTGATCGAGGCAGATTCTTAATTGACTACAAATTGAACTACGGCCTACGCTACTAAAGTGAAGACTTCATGATTTATTGTCAATGACTACGTATTAACAGTGTCTATTTATATCAGATTCAGCCCGTCATCAGCAGCGTTCGTTGGGTACACTAAAAATGGCATTTATGAATGAGGTTCATGACAAAATTCTCCTTGATGCAATGAACATTTCAGTAAACAGAGATCTACGGGGAATCGATTAGAAACGATGTCATTTGGTACCAGGTAAGGGACTGGTGCGGTCTGCCTGCCTCAACATTTGGGCACTCTTCGAGTTCTTCATCGACCCTGTGAGGACAAGTAAACAGGTACTAGTCTATTATTATTTTATTACTACTGACGCCAGTCGCGGGTGAACCCTGTGGTAGTCTAAACAAAACACAATCAAGTGAATCAAGGCGTTCGAAGAAAGCGAAATCAAAAATAAAAGGTTAGTCTGTGAAATGACGTAGAAACACAATTGACGTGTCGTTTGTGACGTATTTGCTGAACGCGAGGCCTTCAGGAAATTGGTTAGTCAAACTGTGAGAAGCGAAGTTGAGTTTAGTGACAACTGGATTATGGCTGCAAGTGATTAAGGCGTTTATATTTTCATGTTAGAGGTGTATTTATTTATTGATCGATCAAAAACGCATGCAGTCGTAAAATCCGCGTCAAGCCATGCACCACTTACGCACCCAAACTTCGGACTGCAGAAAAAACGCTTCCGATCGCATTAAATTTAGAAAACTGTGCAACTTGAGGATAAACAAGAAAAAAAGAAAGCTTGTTTTTGAATTTTATTGTAACAGTAACAATATACATATCACAGTACGCGGGGCGCTTCGGGGTGATTCTAAACAACGCATCCGAGTGGCGGCCTGGGACTAGCCGCGCTGAGTCAGTGCTCTTGCCTACGAGGCGATAATGTCAATTATGGTTTCATTCCCGTGAAGTGAAATAGTTGCTAATCATTTTTTCTTGCGAACGCTGGCCGTGGACTTGAGAATTGATGGCGGGGGATCACCGTTCTCATTTACAAAACATAGGGGCTGCCCGAACGGTCGCGTCGTCGTCACCTCCGACTCTGTAAAATAATGAGTGGACGAAACAAAATAAATAAAAAGAAAACAAACACAACACAATAAAAATAAAAATGACACATAAAAGGATCACATTGGATTCAGGGATGGAAGTTCGCAATGTTCGTCGAAACCTATCATATGAGGTGACAAACCCTGTGAGGGGACAGAATCAAGCATCTAAAGTGTATTTGCCGAGCTTGTCTAGTTTTAGTCCTATGTCTAATCTAACACTGCAGTCGCGAAATAAAAATAAAAAAAAAACAAAATAATGATACGGAACACACAAAGTAAACGAGGCACCGAAACCGAGTAAGAAGACGGGACAAACAAAGCTTTTGGTCACAGCTGTGAGTGGCGTTGCGCTACGGCATCGTCTGGCGCGTACTTTCTGGTAGAGAAATGGATCGGTGCTGCGGCGAGCCACGGCGTGACCGGGAGCCCCACATGGACAAACTCTTGACGCCGGCGAAGAGTCGCCGTCGCACGCCGCCGTCGGGCCGCGTCGCCCCGCCTACCGACAAGCACCGCTCAGTTCCGAACCACTCATCGCCATCGCCCTGGACCGCACCCCGCCCCCGCCCTGCGCCCGCGACGTTACCAAAGGCGTGCAAAACAACTCGACTACTGAAAACGAGTGATCTGAGTGAAGCTGCCGGACGGTCGCCGCCGACTCAAACTTCTCTCGAGCCGAGACGCGCACTCTTGTCTCACTCAACGTGATGCGTGCTTTCTCAGGACAGTTCCTTTTAAGGGTTTTCTACTAAGCTATTTAGCTAAAAAAAAAATTTATTATCGAAAAAAAGCTACTATTTATAAAACAAAAGAACTGTCTTAAGCACTTAAATTGGAGCTGCAGGCTTGCCAGATTAGAAAAACAAAATGGGTTTAACATTATTGCTGACTTTTTTCGAGATAAGTAACTTTTGGAACTAGCTTTATATTTTAAGTACGAGGAAGATTAAACACAAAAGTAACAAAGTTCAATGCATGGCTATGTGAATTTTTTGCATGAATAGACTCTACATATACCTACTCGGATTTTGATGAAGTGCAACAAAATTGCAGGTTTTTGACAGAATATCTATATAATTTCCTTTATTTCATGTTAGTTTTCTGTAAAACTCCTGTCATTTTAATGCCTTTAGTTAAAAGTCCGAGTAAAATAAGTGTATGTACACTAGTAGTAGGTTTCACTGGACTATAGAGCCTCGCCAGATGAAGGCTCCCAATCCAACACAAACATTTAGAAGGAGTACAGCGGCTTAGGGCGTTACTAGGAGAGGGAAATCGTGCATAATCTGGCAAGCCTAGCCACACGATTGGCAACAAGCGTGTGCGTCCCACGTGCGGCGACGACCTAGGCCTACACCACAAAATAGATAAGTACACACCGTCGGCTCCGTACAATTCTCGATTAGAGCCGCACTCACATGGACCCGGGCGTACGACGATCTCGGTTCGAGTGGGTCAAATGTAAACACAGGCCTATTTCCGTGCGTCTGATCACGTGTGTAGTTTCCGTCCATATTCATTCTAATAAATCTAAGCTTAGGTGAGTTGAGCAAAACGTCGTAAAAATTGCACTGCGGTCTTTTGTTTCATTTCGCCGACGATTCGACGTACGCACGCGTCCATTGTCTAGTGTTGTGCCACGCCGTCGCTGTGTGCATATCTGTGTAGTGGGTACGCGGTACGCGGACAAGCAGGTCGCCCGGGTGCGGCGCACACCTGAGCTCGAGGCGACAGGAGGCGCGACCACCAGCCCGCCGGTAGGGCGCGCGGGCGAGCGCGCTGGTGGGATGTCCTCCGGCGCCGACACGCGTACCACCGGACCCCCCGGCTTCGATATTTCGTTGGCTCGCTTCAGAACTTGGTAGGTCTGATCCACTTCCTCCTCTGAGCATCAAATGCGGTTAGATCAACGGCTATGACACGCGGGCGTTGGAACAACTATTGGATCAAGTCAATTCACTATCGATAGTAATGAGCGTCCAAATATCGAAAAGACTGGGTTTTCATATTATCAACACTTCGTTAGCGCCCATTTAGTAATACTCTACTCGTACTATAATTGATAACTTATATTTAATAACGACACGGTATGAAATCTTACTGAGTAGCACGTCATCATCATCAATACATTCTGTGATTACATTTGAACTAAGAGAATCAAGTAACGAGTAAAGTTAATATTAGAGTATCATTTCCGATATAGGTACCTACTACTTGCTCGGTCGGAAACTTTGCACGTTTGTCATGTTTCCCGACGATATTTTTCGATCCGAAGCTATGCATATCCTTTTCTGCATAAATATCAAGTTGAAAGTTGTATCAATGTGTATCGTTAAATATCACGCGCAGACTACCCACTTCAATATTAGACTAGTCACAGTTGACAATGCTGCCTATACGTGGTATTTAGTATAGATACCATTGCATGAGGTAATGGTATCTGTACGTAAGAACCTAACTTATAAATAACCGTAGTTTTGGACACTATTGAAAAATCGATCCGATCAAAGCGATAGCCTTTTCGTTATTTGTAACCTAAACTATCGATAGCGACACTCTAGGTAGTCCGGCAACACTAAACACGGCTATCATTATGTGCGCGAGGTTGGGATGTGTTTGTTAGTCAGTGCCCTACTCAATCTCGTATGGTCTGTGAAGTTAATGTTATCGAATTGGAGCATGGAGGGTTCACTTCTGAGTGGCTAATACTGTACCCTCGTTGTAGCTATCGAAATCATCATCGAACTCAGGTCCTTTGAAAGAAATCTTGGTGAGTCTCTGTCCGGGCAGCCAGCCGTCTTGCACCCCTGGACATGTGAATTAGCTTTTGATTGTGTTTAGCTGTTTTTTTGTCCGTGCTGAGTATGTGTATTGTAAAATTTGTAAATATTTGCAAACTAGATGGGAGAGAGCTGTGTTTGTGTTAAATAATTTGACAGCGTGTTTTTAAAGCCGATTGTTCAATATCATAACAATATTGTTATAAAGTCACGAAATCCTGTCTCTACGTTCCATCAGTAACCACATCTGAAATTACGCGTAATTTAGAGACAATTTTCAACCACCAAATTACAGACTTACCATAGCTTCTGTTGGCTTGGTCTATACGTGAATAATAACAAGATTTTGAGTAATAAATGTTAGTAGGTTCAGAAATACATAAAAAATAACTTTACTTTGAGATTGTATCAAATATACTTTCAATAAATTAGTACTCTCTTTGGGATTTGAAATAAGGGCCAAAGCAGAACTATACTTATGGCATGAGTTATTATCAGGGCTTAAGAAGCTACGCGTGTCGTTAACTTATTAGTTGTATTTCTGTACAATAGCAAACAGTAACTTCGCATTTAGCGACTCAATTCGATCTGCAACTTCTTCATAAGTGTGGTAAAGCATAGTAAAGTGTCTTGTACCAGCAGTACTTTATTTAACCACTCTATTTGAGAAGTGTTTATCTGACACACCATTGTTATGGAATTTTATATCAGGATCGTGGACAGAAACGCACAATCACTTGTGAGTGCCGTTTAAGAGATCAGTTTTTGGAAAATTACAACTAAATTTTCCCATCAAATATTATGCCAACAGTAAAGTTCGCTTTGACCCTGAGTGTACAAGTCTAACGTGAACTAGAGTATCAGAAAGCTTACTTTCATCATCGAAGGCGGTCTCTTGGACCCTGTGTGACTCAATCTCGGAGGTGCTCTTCTGTCTGCGCAGGAGTCGCGACTTGGTCTGGCATTTGCCAACTTGCGGCATGCAGTCGGTGTGCACATTCATCTTGCATAGACGACATCTAAGTCCTTGTCTGGTGTGCCCTGAGGAGAACAAAAATGATTTAAGTGAATACCATCGCAGCTGGCCCTCCAACAAAGAGCGACACTATTTATCGCATAACAATATTTAGATATAAGTTATTAGATATAAATTGCTAAGAATATTGGCTTCATAGCTGCAAGTTTGTTTTTCTGTGTAATATACAGGGTGTTTCTTGTAAGGTGTCAAGCCGCCGCGAGCTGATAGTAGGGTACCATACCTATCGATTTAACCCCCATGTATGTTCTACGATTTTTTGTAGTTTCCGAGATAATCATGTTTTTGTAATTTTTTAAAATTTTGTGAGCACTTGACTTTAAATAATTATAACTTATTTTTTGTTTGACTTTTATTGGATATTTTCTTTTTATTATGATGTCTATTAATTGCAGTTTCATGAATAAAATAATCGCTGTCCTTACTTTACTACAAGGTACAAAAATGTTGATTGATAGTGAAGAAAAAGTGAATCATGCAGAACATAACGAAAATTCAATCGTAAATTAAAAAAAACAAAAGGTATTCCATAGCTTCTTATTGATTTTAAAAACTGCGCAGCACCATAAGCTTTCATAATAATACAAGAAAACATGTCCTTTGTGGGGCATTATTCGCTGTAATTGATGCTCAAGTCCTGAGTATCGGAAATAGTGTCGGAAAAAGTGTAATTTTCATACTTAATAATTTTCTAGTCATTTGGCATAATTTTGTAATTTCTGAGATTTATTGTCCTTAAACGTTTAAACAAAGCTCATTTGTTAATAAAAAAGGGATTTTTTAACTTCCAATCATACGAAAGTCACAACTCCTTTTGTAATTAAAATGTTGAAATTGAGGAAACCGGAACATGTTTTGAATCAATTATCGAACTGTTTTTAGTTACTATGCTCTAAATACTAGTACAAAAAAAATTATAAAGATGGTCCGGTTTCCTCAATTTTAAAATTTTTATTACACCAGGAGTTGTGACTTTCGAATGATTGGAAGTTAAAAAATGACTGTTTTATTAACAAATGAGCTTTGTTTAAACGTTAAAAGACAATAAATCTCAGAAATTACAAAATTATGCCAAAATACTAGAAAATTATTAAGTATGAAAATTAAACTTTTTCCGACACTATTTCCGATACTCAGGACTTGAGCATCAATTACAGCGAATAATGCCCCACAAAGGACATGTTTTCTTGTATTATTATGAAAGCTTATAGTGCTGCGCAGTTTTTAAAATCAATAAGAAGCTATGGAATACCTTTTGTTTTTTTTAATTTACGATTGAATTTTCGTTATGTTCTGCATGATTCACTTTTTCTTCACTATCAATCAACATTTTTGTACCTTGTAGTAAAGTAAGGACAGCGATTATTTTATTCATGAAACTGCAATTAATAGACATCATAATAAAAAGAAAATATCCAATAAAAGTCAAACAAAAAATAAGTTATAATTATTTAAAGTCAAGTGCTCACAAAATTTTAAAAAATTACAAAAACATGATTATCTCGAAAACTACAAAAAATCGTAGAACATACATGGGGGTTAAATCGATAGGTATGGTACCCTACTATCAGCTCGCGGCGGCTTGACACCTTACAAGAAACACCCTGTATAAATTAATGAAAAAAGTTAAAGTTAAGTTAAAGTTGTTTCATTAATTTATATATATTTTTTTTTAAATAAAAAAATATAAATTAATGAAACAACTTTTATTCGAATGAAGATCATCTTCGTAGTATTGTCCAAACCTGTAATATCAACTTTGGCCATCAAAGAGTAAAAATCAGATGATTATTACTAGTCCCAAACTCCCAACTGATCAGTCAATAATAAAAAACATACGGAATAATTTATTTAGGTAGATGACAATCTTTCTAGAGTCGTACCCTAATTGCATCGTCACACGCACTATATTCACATTTTCTAGTTGTTTCTTAAGATGTTAAAAAACAACTCGCAAAAATGAATATTGGAACATTATTCAAAGTATGAACGTCAAGAATATCGCATAACGATAAATTTCAGAGTAACTAGAAAACGGTCTTGGATTAACTCTGATCTCGTTTTATTCTTATGAAGTATTTTATTATTTTTCACACGAATTAATAATAACAGAATTAAGTTTCAATTTCTCGCTATTCCAATTAGTGTTGTAAAGGAGTTATATTTTTCGTCAGAACTAATTAATCAAATTGTTAAGTTGGCGTGCTTGGGTTCCTCGGGTGACACGCCCGCTGACCCGAAACATTCGGAACGCGGGATTATCGTAGTTCGGGGTTCAACGCCACGGGACAAAAGGTTTGTCGTGCGAATATGCCCTGACTCGGCTTTGATTTTTTGTACAAAACCTTTTGAATAGGTACCTCCTAAAGAACACTGCTGTCCTCGATTCAGCCATGTGGAAGCATAGAAATGGAATATTAATGATGTTAATGTTAGATAGGTACAAATTAATATAATTGCGTGTATTGGTGTAGGTAGAGGTAGTGGTGAAGGTCGATCCGTGTAGGAGGACAAACATTCAATGGACGAACATTTGTTTATTCTCGTGGCACATTAGGCACGATCACACACTGACCCAACGGGCAATCTAATGAACCATTCCACGGCTTAATTTAATTTCAACAACCTTTGTTACAAACTTATCCTACTAATATTATAAAGGCGAAAGTTTGTATGTCTGGATGTGCCGTGCAGTGCCGTGTTGCTCTTTCACGTAAAAACTACTGAATCGATTTTCATGAAACTTTACAATAATGTTGCTTAAACATCTGAATAACACATAGGCTACAATTTATAAAGATATTGTGTAAATTGTTGAAAATATCAAGTAAAATGTGAAAATGTACGCGGCATCACGTGGTATGGCATGACAGTTGATGACAGACGGCTGCTGTCACTAGCGTAACTATGGGTGCGTTCCGAATTAGAAGGGTTTAACATCGAAATAACATTTGGGCTACAATTTGTACTCGCTAGCTGAACTAAATTCCACGCGGACGAAGTCGCGGGCTGCCGCTTGTAGGATATATTTCTCTCTGTTTTATCCCACGACCTCCAGCGCAGGGGGCAAGTTTACTAACCACTGAATTCACGGGCCAGACATGGCATGACACTATAATATGCTTAGAGGCCACTATGAGGAGAAAGCCAAGGCTGTATATTTTCAGATTGAGGGTAGGTGATAAGCTTAATTAAAGATGGCAAGCTACGTTTTTGAATTGTTTTTATATGGTTGATAATAGTCTCAAGCAAGGTGGTTGTGATATAGGCCAAGGTGGACCCTTTCGCCCAGAATTCTCAAACGTCAATCAACGCAAAGCACACGCTCATGCTGTCCCATAAAATGTCAATAGAACTGAAAGGGACACTTACTATACTATACTTCTGAGAGATGCTCAACGTTGATTTGCGCTTGTAAATTCGGGGGTTAGAGACGCAATACATGAGGAGCATTGAGCTTTTATAAATCAAATCCAATAGCGCGTGTGACGTAGAAGTCACACCATCCATTGCTTCCCATCAGGTGGAGTGAGGTCATCTTGAAGACCATTATAAAAAAAAAAAAAGTATCTGCTTCTAAGATAAATCTTGAATAGCATATTTTTTTCAATAACCCATTTGCTGGATTAATACGTTCAGAAAATAATTATTTTAAAAAAAAAGGTATCATTTCTTAAAAATATTTATTTTCTGAATATAAATTACGTTTTTTTGTTTCGCTTGTTGTCAACCTCTATCTCTTTCTTTGAAATGTATTAAGCTTGTAATGTATTTTTTTTTTAAATGAACATTTAATTTAGACAGTTTATTTGTGTTTTAATGACCACCCTATACTGAGTCAGAAGACTCTAAGCACGTGCTTCGCATTCCACTGCAGACGGAACTAAAGTCCAAGGTTTATCTTTATGAAAAATACAGTCGAGGGCAAAAGCGCTTAAACCTAAGATAACAGTTTCTCTGTTTGTTATCACAACCTTTGTAGAGTTTTCTCTAGCATCAAGGTAAAGTTCGTAAATAGAAGAGAAGAGCTATTAACCGTAGAGAAATAAAAAAACAAGTAAGTACTTAGGTAAATAGGTGCATAAAGCTACATTTAGATAGTTCGTAACACCTTATATCAGACCAATTAAAGTTCGTTTTCCCACTGCTATGCTACACTCAACACGTGGAACATTGTGAGTCCTAATATCCACCCACGCAAAAGGTACAGTCGACTACTAGAGCTAACCTTGCCTGCTGAGGTCTCATCGCTATGAATTTTAATGATAGACACGGACGATACAAGGCCTGCTGTTGAACTTGAGCTGAGGTTGACTGTACAAATGTTAGGCAATGTATAAATTATATAGTAGTAGACTAGTAATAGAGAAATATAACTACAATTGGCTCGATAAACGATCGTTCGTGCTAGACATTTGTAGCCATTTAGGTCCACCTATTGTCTTTTCAATTCCAGCCAGCACGTGCCAGGCACTGATGGAGGCGAATTCAGTTTTACTTAGGGTTAGAAGCCTTCAGTTCATTCGCTTTAAAAAGAAATGCTATAAAGCATTTATGAAACCATTAGGTGGGTCAGTTATCAAGCGTAACATAGCTGTTGGAAAATGACCTTTATCATTAACACAATACCGATAGCTCACATCAATGTCACAGCGTATGCAGCTAAATGCTAAACGGTGGCTGTCTCTGTTTTTCATATTAATTATTCACAAAACAACAAAATATAAGTAGGTATCTGCCTAAAAGTAAAATGATTTTATTTTGAACGGTGCAAAGTATCAACAATACTTGATTAAAACAAAAACAAAGCCGAAAATGAAAAACAGGCCAACTTTTGAGGATTATTCACTGACAATTAAAGTTTCTACGAGAGGTTTGTTAACTGAAAGGCAAAATGCTTGAAATAGTACGGATTAATTTAAGTTTATTGAAAACATAAGTTATTTTTAAACAAAAACTAGCTGTCCCGATAGACGTTGTTCTGTTGTCAAACATTTAGTGTTAGTAGAGAACACTAGATTGTGGTTTTTACTATATTCCTCCAGATATTTTTCATATTTGATTACCTTTCCTGAACTTCCACAAATACTTCAAAACCAAAATTAGCCAAATCGGTCTAGCCGTTCTCGAGTTCCACCGAGACACATACACACACACACAAAATTACTTTAGCCCATTCTCAGCTACAGTCTAGAATTAATTCTTCAATTGTTATGTTTAAAAAGTAAGAACCTCTTATAGGCAGTCAGTTTTGTTTTAGTTAATAAGTTTATTGTGTTTATACTAAGTGCTGTTGGTTCTAATATCAATAAATAAAAAAAAATAACTTCCAAAAGAAGGGCTTGGATTTAAGCGCGTTTACCCTCAGCTGGCTGTACTGTATTTTGACTGGCTGTATTTATCATATTCATAATTTCCAGCCACAAGATTATCATTGGTCTCATTCGTTCCATCTTCAATGGGCAATCCTCCGTCTGCTAGTAGTGGGGCATCCCACGCTGCATGTACCACGAAACGGTTGCCATTCCAGCAACATGTTTTGTGTTAAGTTTAACGGCTATCAGTTCTCGACGACGCCATCTGCCCTGTCCATTACCTCCCACATACATTTAAGTAATTTTCACAATCATATTTGAAAGTACTAACGTACCTCTGAACTAAGTCTGCTGTCTTGGTCTTCTGCAAATTTCCTGTATGTCGATGTTGAAAGGGCTATTTTCATCTCATGTATCTTGTATCAATAAAGCGCTTATAAAGTGTCTTACCTCTAAGTACTTGAGAGCACACATCACATGGAGTGATTTTCTTGTAAGTGTACTCCTGAAAGTTATGAGCCTCCGAATCGTGTCCACGCATGGCATCCCTGGCCGCACCGTTCCTCCTAAAAACATGAAAAGCATTACCTCTTTTTCTTTGATTCTATACTTGCAAACCGAAGAGATTGTACTACATGTTAACAGATGCAATTTTTGATACAAATTCAAGTTAGAAGAATTAAAAATCACAATCAATGTATAATCCGAGCGAATTGCGTTCGTATAGTGAGTCATTTGTCATTACACTAGACACTCTCTACGGACTGTCACAAGCAAAGTAATACACATCAAATATTATTGATCTGTGACATTCAAGGTCAAGGGGGAGGCTCGAATCTATCTGCGATGTTGTGGATAATCATCCCTTCCAACACCAGTGAAACACCTTAAGACCTTGCGTTATGTAATAGCACAAAATAAGACTTTCTCGTAATAAAACAGATCAAAGAGGAACGATAATGACTGTCTTTCAAAAGCAAAGTACAGAAATTCTGGTACAATAGTGATACATGCAAAGTATTATTAGTGTAAGCTGTAGCAAGGAAGATTCTTTAATAAGCAGGTATTTTCTCTCAAAACTGTGCTGCTGTAAGGATTTCAGGATATTACTAATAAGCTGGTGAATTTTACATATAAATACGTACGATCACAGGAGATATTTTCACACATAATCTAGACATGCCAAGTGTTGATATTGTAGGTACTACATGGAAATATATGAGCAAAAGACGGAGTATCGTCAAGATATAGGGTTCACATTTACCAACATAGGCGCATACCTACAGGGCACAATTACCTCATCGCCATTACCGTCGACACCGCGTGGTACATTTGATTTTTTCTTTATTGATGCAAGAAGAGAGAAACACCAAAATGAACATGACATGTGTGATAATAATTCATTATTCAATGATGGTGCATAAATCTGTGATGGACCCAATAGGTCAATACTTCGTAAAGCTCTTGATTTAACGTCTCTTTTCAAGTGACACACAATAAATTAGGTCATCACAGATTACAATATAGCAGGTGTAAGTGATCCAATTAAATCATCCAATTTCCAATGGCATTGTCATTTTATGCGTAATGGATAACTTACACCTAAAGCAATAACTATATCTATACATTAAAGTGATATCTTCCAAAATAAGCTTTTGTTATAAATGAAGAAATAGTAGTCATTGTGATAAAGATACGGTTACATTTTATTGAAAAACTCTGATAAGAGCTTTTATATCCAATTAAAATAATTACGCAAGCTGGCGCGAATTGTTGATACATTTTATGAAAAGCTTTTAAAATGTCGATTTCGCTTTATTGAATCTTGAACACTGAATTTGTTCGCTTCTGCAACTTCTGTATGCATCTCGTTATCCCGTACTCTATTATTTACGAAGTGTGCTTGAGTTTCCGGATCTGAATGTAGTTCTTGTGAAGATATTATATTACGAAGTAAATTCTTCTCGGACTGTTTTAGGTCAAGATTTTGGCATGAAACTTACAAGATGGTGTTCAGTACTTACAGTGAAATATTATATTTTTTACGCCAGAAAGCACGCAGTAACGTTTGTTTTATGTTCCTTAACTTTTACGATTCATAACACGGTCTACGAGGAGGCTACTGGAGTACCTAACACTGATGTGTACAATGGAAGTTTGGAAAGCAAAAATGAACCAGAAATGTACTTTATTAAAGAAATTGTATATATTGATTTTAAAGACTGAAAGAACTTCAAACGCGTATGGTTCATTGGAGATATTATAATTAGTAAATGAGTAATACATAAATCCTTATTACTATACAAGGTACAATTGAAGAAGCCTCACTAATACTAGTTGCTAGTTAATCTCATTTGTCGCAGGGTATGCTTGAGTCATAATGTTCTTACGTACTTTGCTAATACTTCTCTGTCTACTAATGGTTCCCAGACATGTTTTTTTAATCATAACATTAGAATGTCTGTTTATTGAAGCCTTAACAAATATTCTCATTTTTGTGCACTTAGACACTTTTCTCATCACTGCTACACATTATAAAAGGTAAATTAACAAAAAGCTAATTGAAGCAATTTTAATAATTTCACAATTTTTTACGGTTCAGGCACAATTACGAACTCATACAAGAACAACATTTAACCGCTACTATTTTCGAACAAAAATCTCAAGTATTTACCAGACGGATAGTACGCTACTACGCGTATTTGTACTTCCTTATATTATGTTTGCAGTATTATTAGGTAAGTAACTACTTAATTGTTGCCAGCGATTTGATCAGAGTGATTTTAATAGTTAAAACTTTCTACCTTTAAGTACTGCAAATACTAGCCGCAAATACTAGCTTTTACTATCACTCTCAAAATTGGTTTGTGATATTGTATCAAAGCTAATTTTTATACTTTTGTAGAGATTATAAGAGATGAGAGAAAAGTTTTGAAACAACACGTACGTTTTAGTTTAAAACATGAAATTTGTCTGATTAAACTATAAAAATGAAATCCTAAACGATTGTTGCTAATAAAATGAAAGATGAGACATGAAACTTGGCACGAGGTTTAAGAGTCTCGACGAAAGATGTGTTTGTCTTTGGACAATTCACAAATATGAGCCAAATAACAACGTTTGTACGTTTATTAGGATTTATGTAAAGGACCAGTTCAAAGTTGTATCAGCTGTATGTTTGTATCTATGTACACAGTTTAAGATAAGAAGCATAAATTACATATTATATTACATATACAATATGTAATGTACATATTCACGAAGTCACATTGTACAGGTTCTCCCAAGAAGTAGTATCAAGCAGAAGTCCAGAAGTTGAGCACACCCTTAGGATTGCCAGAATCATGTGTACGTTTTACGATCTTGTTAGTTGTTTTTTTTCTAACGAGACTTACTAGATGTGATTGCTCACAGAGATATTAATTAGTAAGATAGGTGCATGATTCAATTTGTTTTTTTCTTATAGAAGAGTAATACAAAAATACAATTGTTCGATGCCATTGCGTTATTAAATTAGGCCCAAAGCCAGTTGAAATTCTGAACTATAAATATTTTCGAAAGACTTTTTCGTTCCAAGCTTTATAAAATAGATACCTAGATAGAATAGACAAAATAGTTTTTTTTGGAAAAGAATTTAATTTTTACTATTTTATCAACTATTTTCTTTATGTTTGTTATGAGTTTTCGAGTCAAAAGTTATGTAGACTACTTAAATAGTTTTTTATTGACATCATATTATTTAGGCACTACAGCACTCTCTCCAAGTCAAATTCTCTTCTAAGTAAGTATAACTACAGTAGTTAGCTAGTCCTGGCAAATCAATCTTGTCCAATCAAGAGTAACAACGCCGTGGTAACATCAGTTACGTGCAGACTGACATCAAAATTAGTCCCACGATACTTTGGACCCGTCGTGTAAAAGATTGCCTTAAATGAAACAGCCTGTATATAAATCCAATCGAACTGAAAGCTTTTTAATTAGCGGGCCATTAGAATAAATTGATTTCACTGTACCATTTAGTGAATAAAAAAGGTTACTCCATTAGACTTTGATTTATGCAAGGATTGACTGCCTTAGGTTAGTGAATAAGGTTTACAGATACTAACATAAAAATAGCAGTATTAAAACTGCATATTACAACGACCCAAAATAAAGACAAAACTATATTATGTTAAGTGTCGTTAAATTATCTAGTACGTGTTTACCGATACTTTAGGACCAGCTCATTTTATGTGTTGTTGACTCTGACTACTATAACTTCTTTCCAAGTGTCCAATATAATAATAAAGCATTTTAACTAAAAGGTTTATTTATCACTTCCCTCGTTGTTTTCTAAAGTACAGTAAAAGCGGCCGTTATCTAGAGTGTCAATAACGGCCGCTTTTACTGTTTCTGTTTTTTATAGAAAATAAAGCGTCTGGTTCTTTGTACATATTTTTATAGAAAACTAGCAGCCGCCCGCGACTTCGTCCGCGTGGTCTTAGCTGTATGTGAAAAAAGTTTCTTCCGCTTTTTGAAAATTTACTGAATTTTCTTTGCTATAAACCTCACGGAGCCCTAAACCTTTCCAACGAATGCAAAACCGTGGAAATCAGGTCGTGCGTTCTGGAGTTATAGCGTCAGGAAGGAAAACCTGATTTATTTTTATATAGTAGATGTGTCAAATTAGCCGATTGAGACTCAATTACGATTCAAATGAAGCGGACTTGGGGCCCGTGGCTACATCGGAAAGGAAACATTTGAGAACTGTTTCGATAACGCAACAACACTTTTATTTACAAATATTTGACATTTAAATCAAATAGGGCGCCTCTTGGAGGCTACATACATACATTCCTCTCTGTTCTATGTATGGAACTTTACATGAAAACCATGTCATGTGGGCAGTCCAAAGTAAATATTTTTAAATCGCTGTGTAACATGAGATTTACGCCGCAGATTGCTTTGTGTTTACAAATGTATGTAGATTGCACTTAATGACCGTCAGTATACTAATATTAGTTTCTATCGATTGAAAACATTAGAACGCGGTGCTGAGCTAATGACGCTGAATCATTTATCACTTTCATTTGTTACTTTAAGCCTAATTGTATAGGCGAATCCTGTTTGAAACACGTGAACAATAATTGTTGTCTGTCATATAAAATATTGATTTTAAAACGACGTTTGAGTAATGTTCGAAAAATAGTTGCTAAATATTTTAAGATACACTAAAATCTCTTCCGACACATTCTTCTATTGTTCATACGTCCCTTAGTAAGTATTTTCTCATACGCGGAAAATTCCGTGTGCCATTCTCATCAACAAAAAGGTTGCCGCAAAATGAGGTTAACTTATAAAACGTGCCACGGGAACTGCATAGACGGCTTTAAACTAAGTTTGAGCTGAAAAGTGCAGCCGTCTTACCCTAAATATCTACACAACTTCCAGTTTATAAGTTTTAAGGCATATAGGTACGTAGCTTCTATCTTGATTTTGTAGTCAAGCTTGAAACTCGTAACGACTTTTGTGTGACCTTCAGATCGATTAGCGTCTGGTTCTTTGTACATTATTCGACAGCCAAGATTCAAGTTAGTTCTGCAGCTCGAAATGGTCAATACCTAATTCTGGCATCTATTTTGCCTGCTAATCTATATATATAAAAGAAAGTCGTGTTAGTTACTCCACTTATAACTCACGAACGGCTGAACCGATTTAGCTGAAAATTGGCATGGAGGTAGTTAAGAGCCAGGAAAAGGACATAGGATACTTATATTTATTATTATTTTTTATTTTTTTTATTTATTGCCCTTAAGGCGGAACAAAGTTCGCCGGGTGAGCTAGTATAATATTAATCGGAGGGTTGTTACAATTTTTCCGAGTATTAATACGCATACGTCTACGCTTATGTAATGCTTGCAGAGTAGAGATAAGACAATGAGTGCGTTCAGGTAGAAAACAGGTACCTTCGCTTATCGAAGATGGTTCAGGAGCGCTATGCCAGCTAAATTTTCTAAAGCGTTATCTCGTATAATTCGTATGGTTTTCGAACGAGAAAAGGTGTGACAAAATGTCGTCGCAAAACGCATGATAGGCACGCAGTTCCTCCGCCTGTGCCAATCATTGGCACAATTTGGTGTCTTCAGGCACCAGTAGGTACGCGCTACCTGCTTCCTACCAGAACGTACAATGGAAAGCACGAATGACTCTATTTCTTCATTATCTTAATGATCTGAGCGAAGATGTGTAACTTACTTGTCCGGCGGAGCAGCGTGGGGCGGTGGCGCACTCGGAGGCTTAAGGCTTCGGAAAGCCTTAAGCCACTTGTTTTTCATACTACCGGCTGATGATGTCGATAGCTTGCGGTCAGCCGCGGCACTGCCACTGTCAGCTTTCGCTGCAAACAGCTCTCTCTGCGCCGAAAGAAATCAATTTTTAAATAACTTATAATGATATCTTTATAATAATAAATATATAACCGTAATACGGTAGGTAAAGTCAAGTTAACGACGTTTTTACCAGTCTTTGATACTTATAGTACTATGCTTATAGTAGGTACCGTACCAGCTCTGCTTGTTTGGTGTCAGGTGATCTTGTAACATGGGCCAGATATTAATTTGACTTATTTATATTATAGTGTTTGTTTAAAAAAGGAGAATATTTGATTAATTAAGAACAATTGGATTAAATTAGTTTCATAATGTGCTCTCTGCACTGCTCAACTACATACAGTCGAATCGGTTTCTTACGATGTCGTTCCTATGTTGTCGACTGGTCTAAGTGCCGAGTGCAACGACCGTGTTTGAACAAGTGCCATATCGATTCACAAAATTACAAAACAAAACTTGAAAAGAGGAACGCTAGGATAAAGTTTGCTTGTCGAGTAGCAAAAATATTCGTTGTAGAAAATGTTTCACAATATAGCAAAACTAATATTCGCGGTAATGGCTTGAGTTGTTAGAATTCAGAATTCTTTAACCTTTCATGGTTACCTTAAAATAGTTTAAACCGGGTTTGTTGCTGTTATTACCTTATTTGTTCTGAGTTTCCGATATTTCGGCACTGTTACTAACTTAACTCAGAATAAATAAGGCACATGGTACCTATATACCGCTTTAGATCAGTCCCGATTAGGATGCCCCCTAATAATGGCAAATGGGCCACCCCGTAGTTTTTACTGGTAAAAGATCTTGCTGAAACAGTAAGTACCTGGTAAAAATCAACCTTATTAAATACCTACTAAAACGGCATTACGAACCCGTATTCTAAACGATTGTCAATCCAAGAGGCTTTGCTGGCTAGCTTGCACGGAGATAATGCCAGCCAGAGTTCAAAAAGATTCGAAAACCAGAAAAAGACATTCTGCCTTGGCTTCAATCGGGAATCGAACCGCGTCTTTCGCAAACAGGGCAACTGCTCTTACGACGCAGACGAGTCCAAAGACGCGGGTCCGATTCCCGCCTGAAGCCAAAACCGAATGTCTTTCTCTGGTTTTCGGATCTTTAGTAAAGATATTGCATGGAAAATGCTAAAAAATAATAATAACTAAATTGTACATTGGTGTCTGTACATAATAGACAATATTATTATTATCTATTTATTTATCATATCCAACTACAATCCATCTCATGGGTCCCACATTTATCCCTTTCCCCTTGGAAAAAATTACGGCTTATTTATTTAGATCACTAACATACCTAATTATAGTTTCAATTTTATATACGAGTACTTGTCTACTGCATTACGCTTAGCTATTTAAAGTAACCTAATTAAAACATATAAAAACTGACTTGGCTACTTAATTATCAAAACAATGTTAACAAGCCAAGTCCCTGCTCTTTTTGCCTCAAAGTAGAATGAGCACAAGTAGTTAAAACAAAGTTGCATACTAATAACTACTTACTGCATAATCCTTACAACACTATTTATTCAGTGTACCAAACCGTCCTATTTTAACTATGTTTGTCGAGAACATACTTGTAGACAATCAGAACGGAGATATTTACCTAAACCACAAAAGGAAACAGAAGCAAACAGAAATGATAAAGGTCAAATAATTTATTCCCATTAGAGATACTTTCTTATTTGTTTTACGCCGATTTACCCAGATAAGTTGACCGTTGAAAGGAAAACGATCTTGATGGCAGGTAATGGTATGACAGGCTCTATTACTATAGAAGGAGGGATGGCAGATAGATTCGCAGTAAATTGCTTGATAAGGCGTGAAATTCTAAGAGCCTCCCGTCACTTTTAATATTATTCCTTCGGAATTACCACAAATTGCCAACAGCGGGAAATTTTCGCTTCTAGTTCAGTAAAATTATTGAAGTTTTTGTAGCCGGTTGCCGGGGGTGCGGTGCTTTATTATTTAGGTATTATTCTTAGAGAAACGGTTTGTTAGTGTATCAGTTACATTCAGAGATGGTAAATAAACCAGTTAAGCTCAGGATATATGAGAGACACAGGATATATGACAGAAGCATAACGGGTGGTGTTTTTGTAGCGCTGCCTACCATTTTTGTTTTTAATGTTTGCGGTGTTTTATTTCTTTTCCTTCCATTCGTAACTATTTGGAAAGATTTTTTAATCGGAGCTCCGGATTACCAAAGAAACTTTATTGTAAATTGAAGCTATTCGTATTCAACGATAATAATAAAAACGTTCAAGGGAAGTATCAGCCGAAATTAGCACTTGCGTCTTTCAAAAACCCGTATTCTTATAGTATCTTTTCATTGATTCTGGGTAAGGAGAGACACTTGAATGCAGTTTAGTTTATAGACTAGGACAACATGAACAATAAACGTCCGTTGTTTTTATTCGGAATAAGGCCACTGGAGTCCACACTAGCGTAGGCGGCTAGGTACAGAGGCGCACACATCAACCTTTATATAGGGGCACCTTATGCGGCTGACATTAGACCCATTTTGCAATGGTTTTGTAAAGGTTGATGTGTGCGCCTCTGTACTTACTGAAGACCGCAAGCGGGAATGTGAAAGCGACACGAGCGCCACCTGCCTAAATAGCAATCGGAAAATACCAGATGGCAAGAATTGTGCCAAAGTTATATCATGCATGTACATTTACCCTGGTAAATACCCGTAGTTACTTACTGGTATTTCAGCAATTCAATACATATCCATTATTTTTCATGAGCTAGTAAATAGTTCATTTAACGCCAACCAAAGACGGATTGCAGATAACAGTTTTTATGAAGTAGAGATTGTCTACATAAGACGAGATTGCCTAATTAATAAAAACTGTATTTTAAAACGTTATTATGGTCAATTATTAGTCTATCATAGTCACAGAAACTAGATCACCATTCTAAAATTATTATGAAGCATTATTAGAATTAAAAATTCACCGCTAAAGTTAAAAGACTCATAAATTCACGAACAGCCAGATTCGGCGATGCGATAAACTAAGTTTAGAGCCAATCCAAGCTACCCCAGAAAAAGATAATTGGCGCTGTATTTTAGTCTAGTGAAACTTCACCAGTCCAAACTCCAAATATAAGTTGTTTAACAAACTGTAGTGTCATTCTCAATGCAATTTTTAGGCATTCTGCCAAGCTCAATAACTTCACAACTGTGGTGGTTTGAGTGAAAAGAACTAAACCGCTTAAGATTTTGAAATTATTTCCATACAAATGTTGGTAAAATACTAGTTCAAGGTGAAGCGAATAGACGATTGACGTGAGCAAGCTCTCCTGAGAGATCGAGATGTGAAATGTTGTTAGTGAGAAACGCAAGCCTGGTCTTAAACTACTTCGAAATGAAACGTCAACTACCTATGTTGAACCAAACGATATTGATAAAATCATTGATCGAATGAAGACAAAAGACAGATGAATTAGTTCCAACTTTTCCCAAATAACCGCTTGAAGGCCCGTGGGGAAACGTTGTCCCCAGATTTTTGATTTTGTTTTTTTTGTTTTTGATTTTTTTTCATAATTGACGAATCGCCCGAAATGTAATAGGACCTGTCAATTTTTCTGTGTCCTATTACATTTCGGGCGATTCGTCAATTTTGAAAAAAAAACAAAAACAAAAAAATCAAAATCAAAAATCTGGGGACAACGTTCCCCACGGGCCTTCAAGCGGTTACAAGTATAAACATGCACGCCTTTTTATCGACCTGTCTTTGGCAGTCTTTGTTTCACTAGATAGTTACCTATAGGGCAGTATCGCTTCGTAGTCGCTGTAAACGAAAAAATCTTCATGCTGAGGCAGAGAACTGTGTGATGCAAATTAAGTCATTTACATGCCTTTCATAACTTTCGGGAAACTTTTAGATTTTTATTTTCTGGGGAACTCTTTCATAATCT
This sequence comes from Udea ferrugalis, assembly GCA_950022985.1. Classification (NCBI taxonomy): domain Eukaryota; kingdom Metazoa; phylum Arthropoda; class Insecta; order Lepidoptera; family Crambidae; genus Udea; species Udea ferrugalis. The sequence goes on from OX465521.1 coordinate 8,157,609, forward strand.
AGTTAATCGATAAACGTGGCTCGGGGCGGAATTGAAGGTAAGTATATATAATTTCAATGTCAGCTGAAGGAAGAATTATGTTTTACTAACGATGGTAAATATCTGCCCATAAACGTAATTGCGAAATCATTACAGTATCTTTTATCTTTATACATTTAAAACCAATGATGTTTCAAAAACTCAGGATCTGAACCATTCATTCATTTAATTTGGTGGAGATACCGTTTTCTTTGCACAAAAGCAATTGATTGTTCACTTTACTAAATTGTGTGTTTAAAACAATCCACAGGTCGGCAAAGATATTACCCTTGCTGATAATGAAGTTGCTTTTATGTGAAGAGTTGGAGGTCACCAGTTACCATGTGTTACCGACCCTTGATTACTTGATTGAAGTACCTATAGTAGTTCAGTAGATATTACAAAAATACAAAAGTTCAAGCCCACAATTTTACACACTACACACTTATCATGGAAAAACAAAATCAGAATAATCCTGAATATACGTAATAAAAGTTAGGAAAATTAGTAAGTACTTAGACTTCATCAAACCTTATGATTGCTGATTATTGTATTGTATCCAAGCTCCTCTTGGAAATGTTTTCATGCGAATTACTTGTCCTTCGTTTATTAGATGGAACGTGTATGTTATTATTTTTCGACAGACAGATAAGTTGTGTAATAACTACCAAGTTGTTCATATTTCACAGACAGGCTCCAGGTTGAAGCAAAATCAAGCTGTGCAGGCACGTGTTATACAAATCGAAGTCTACGATTAGAGCCTAACCAACCTATTGCGTGTGCTTTCAGTTCGATATTTCACGCTATCATTTTTGATGAGGTCCGTAACAAAATGGGATATGAAGCGATAATACTTCAGTTGGTATTGACTCGAAGGTTTAGTAGATATAGGTTTTAATATTAAGAATTTCGGTGAAGTATGCTAAGCGAGGCAGCAAAAATGCAATGATACTTAGCAAGGAACAGGTAATAGATTTTACTTCTCGGTCGAAGATCCAGAGGAAGACCCAAAACAAGACAGAAAAGTGCACTACACTTTTTTTATTGCACAAAGAAAACAATTAGATCAGCAGATTAGGAAGTGTGATGTCGAGGACAAGGCGAAGTGGAGAAGTAAAACAAGGTAAGCTGACCCCACCATCATGTGAAATACATAGCAGGGAAGACAAAGAGGGAGAGGTAATTGTTGCTCAGACATCAGCTACGCTCAAGCACAACATTTAATTTTGTCGATTACAATTCCTTTAGTTGTCCTTGCCAGTTATTTCCTTCTAGGCCGAAAGTTATTAGTAGACTCAACTTCTTCTTTCTTCAATGTTATCGTCAAGATAGACCTTAAATGCCTACACACAAAAAAACGCTACAGATTATAGCTGAATTGTAGCCTTCACGGTCACAAACGAGAATTTTAACAACACCGAGCGAGATCTAACTTGAGATTTCGTGTCAAGACCAAATAAAAGAGGGACTATAAAGCTGCTTATCATACCGGATGGACGGCAGCACCTATCTACCGTATTATTTATCTCCTGTTTAGGTACACAATCCACAGAACTACTCTTGGATAGAACTCTTTAAGATAAGGACCTTCTGTTAACTGATTCCTTGGGGTAATTGCTTTTGCCTTTGAGATTTTAACTGATAGAACAAACTACGAGTACCTAGGTACCTACATACCTTACCAACCAACATCAACTTTTTATGTTGTACACAGGGTTCAGTTTGAAATAATTTGACTGAAGTAGGTACTTACTTTACAAAGTAACTGTAGGGACCTCTCAGCTACCCGATTCAGAATTATTTGAGCGGTCAGTGTTCTCTGATTGTTGAATATATTATTGAGTACAAGTCACGGCTACTTAATAAATATATTGATTAGGCACGACAAAGAAGCACATGGAATGATATCCTAATGGTCAACAGAGTGAAAAACAATGGACAATTTTGTATTTAAATGGACCAGGTTGGAACAATTTCGACTGATGAAGTCCACACTCCGACCTACTCGCGCCCACATAGAAAACCCCGAGACCTTTCAACTCGATATGACTAATCGTTTTGGCTGTCAGAATAATTGGGTTTCAGTGGACGAGATAAGTAACTGATTTGTAGATCAAAGTTTTTTCAAGCCTGGCCGTCGGAATAAGACTTAAGAAACTTTTGAGCCACACAGTCAACTTCCAGGCTGAGCTTTCGTTCTCTGTCACCACAGACCACTGACATCGGATACGAAACGTTCGATAACGGCCAATTTTGAACTTAGGTACACGATTGATAACTCGCATCTCGCAGGGAAAGTAGGATTTTTTTGGGACTAAAAAATTTAACCGCAGATAATTTTGGACTAAGTGTTCAGCCGAATCTAAGTATTCAATTCCATTTTCTGACCCGACCCAAGTCACCCTCCTGTGTTCAGTAGATATAGGCACGTAGCCTGTGAACACAGCGAGAGCACTACATCTAAGTGGGACACGGATGGCGAGATAAGATAGGCTTAGATGTGTATTACACAATGCTCGTAGGTATGTTGGAGAAGCATCAACGTAGGCCCGAAGAATAAACTTTTTCTAGTTTGCTAAGTCAATTTTCCAACTTACATGTTCGTAACCCTAATTGTGGCCAGACATGTTTTTCCTTTCAAATAACGTATTTTTTTCTAAAGGAATTGTTTCTACCTCCATATGTTTGTATCGCCTGACCATAATTGCTTTGTGGGTTGTGGCTAACTTGGACATTTTCTGAAAGTTACTTATCTGCTCGTCGATGTCGTAGCGAAGGCCATTTAAGTTTGTTTGCGCGGTGAACCGACAGTTACTCGAGTGTAATTAACTAGCTATATCTACAGTTGATTACCTCATCATGTGAAAAGATTGCCAATTTGTTTTATAGCAAAACAAAGTTCTTTGGTGTCTAACGTATTTCTTGTACAAGGAAGCCGTTAAGTACCTACCCATTATTTGCATTATTATTAGCCTTAAAAATGGATTTGTCTCTATTTCAGAGCAGCCGTGCTATTCCGGCGGTGCACATCGGATATCACTTCACATCTCGGTGCTTCACACTTACCTCAATCATCAATACGCTTTACTTTGAATTAGTATTTTCTCTCATTTTGTACGTAAATAGTTTAAAAATGTTATTTGGCTTAGTTCTTATCTCCGTAACGACCACAGTTCCAAAGAAATTGAATTTTAAAGTTCACTCACACGAGCGAAGGGAGTTTTGGCGTCCGCCGGAATAGCATAGCTGATTTCTAATAAAGGAATATGTAGAAAGCGATTAAGTTAAAGTGGCACATAGAGTGAAGAACTGATGGCCCTTAAGTAAGAACGTGAACTCGAACTGGTGAAGGTCGCGCAATAGTCTATAAGGGTAAAGCTTGTATGCATCCTACAATGTCTGTTTCAAATATTTATTGGTACACTAAATAGGTAATATTGGCAAGCATTTATTGAAATCTTTTCAAAATAAAGGAGATATCATATTGTTGTTCCATATGAATCAAAGTGGGCGTGGGGGTGAATAGTAATGACTAAAACTTCTGTACATCAGGTATTCATACAAATATTTTGACACTTGAAACTTTTAATTAATTTCTGAAAGTCCGTAAAGGTTGCTATAACAGAACAATTCGGCAATGCATGTTCATCGCCAGACGCCTTGCAGCTGCCACGAATGTTCATGTTTTTTTATGCGACGATTAATATTTGCACCTGTGGTAGGTAGGTTACCTATTGATTTATAAAGGCTTGAAGTAGCAGGAAAAGTAACCAGCTTAGTATAGTTAACTGTGATCTGACACAAGTAGGTATAATGTTCATAAACGCGTTGTACCTACAAAGTTTGCTTTTTATTTTCTTCAATGCAATTTCTATTTACAACCAATAGTCATAACTTTGAAACTATCAACAAATTACTCTATACATATACACATAATCTACTACTATGTTTTACTTAATTCTGGTTCCCACAATTTGATGAACCGTGTAGTGTAGTGCTGGATTTTCAGTCTACATGTAGGTTCTCCTTAGAACACCCGAGTCATTTTGAGATAGGTATAATCCAGATATAATAAAGCAAGGGCACTAAAATTACCAACTAACTTTAGTTATCTAGTTGTAGGAGAAATGTCAAAGCTCAAATGGGTAGATACCTCTTTACTTCTCAAACTTGTCCCTCCTTCTCAACTGGATAATTAATTTTATCTAATTAGTACCCGACACTTAATTCGTCCACAAGCAGCTAAATAAAATGAGCTACTTGTCAGGAATTAAGTGTTTGCACGGTAGTGTTTGTTACGCAGAAATATTTTAAGTATTATTAACAAGAATTCCTATTCAATTGAAACACGCTTAAAGCATGCACCATTTGTCCGTCTTTTTAATACTTTTTTTAAAGAGAGTTCTTCAACGATTTTACCTATATATTTTGAAAGTTAAATCTTAATTTAATTTCTAGTATGAAAGATAGAGAAGAATAATCTCACATCATTAAAATAAGCCTGTTCCATCTTCTGCCTTGTTTTATTCGCTTTGCTGTACTCGGGAAGACTTGATTGTCGTCGTACGCGCAGCCTCTGCTCTCTTTCCATAGTCATCAGGTCTGACTTCTGGGATAACACAAGATAGTGCAGGCGGTGTACTATATCCATTGTTCGAAACTGATCACTGAGTCACTAATATGAAGGTCAAGTTCATCGATCTTTTTTTGTTTTTTGGAAGTTTTACAAACAGACTGTCTTTTTTTTTTAAGTGAGACTTATTTACGCGAGTTTGGTTTGTGGTTGGTCGGGATCCGGCCCTCGTGGCGGGCGAGGCGTGACTGCCGTGTGCACGCCGCCGGATGGCCGGATGTGTAGCGGCCCGCCGTTTCTCGTCCGTCGCCCGGCAACCGTTTGCAAACAACACGCAACTTTACGCTCACCTATCGCACTGGCCATTAAGATTACTTTTTAGTTTTTAACCAAGTGGAAATTGTTAGAATAGTTTCAACGATGAATACCAACGTAACTTCGTTTACATGTAGAACAGGCGGACATGTAAATTTTTTGCGCAGTCGGAGCATACGTTTCCTAGGCTAGGCATATTAAAACTTGGACTTAGTATTTTTCTTGTGACTACCTTGTAAGTTGACTCTTTATGAACGTTTTTGAACTCTGGATAAGGATAGTACCTACCTTATTTTAATTAGGTAACAGAACTTGCGTAAACCTACACAACAAAGAGATCAACGATTTTCAACGGTTACTTATTAAAACCGTAACAAGCTTGAATGTACGACTAGGTAGTAGAAATGTATATGGAATGCAACTTATTTTGCAAGAATACTTTCTGAAACATTGTGTCAAATCGGTCGAGATTTTTATGTAATGGCTACTGGTTTACGCTAAAAGTTACGGTTATGGCTCTACGAAACGTCGTAGCACACGTAAAATAACAGCGTAGCTTAAATTCGTAGCAGTCAGTCCGACGACGTCTATCTGGCTGGATAAGTGGGTTTACGGTTCGATATGATTGAAACGAGGCAATCATTCGGACGCAGTACTTTTGAGGGTTCCGTACCTTATCATAAGTCAAAAAACGGACTAGCTTTTTTTAAAGAATGCACGATTGTATCCAGTTGATATTAATGTCAAGATCATTTGTAGCTGCAGAAAATATGATTCTGATTATATTTTTTAAAAATTAGGAAATTAAACTCGCACATTCAAATCATAATTCCCGTCAACCTAGAATCATGAAATTTGACAATCTATATCGTCGAATACCGGCAATGAAAGTTGTACGGAACCCTCAGTGCGTTAGGCGAAATCGTTCTTGTACGTTTTCTACCAGGATTGTTTCAGGCGCAAAATCAACGAGAGAACACTATATTTTCGTTTGGCTACAAAAAACGATTACAAGTCAACCATGAGTGTTCGTTGACGGGTTTCCTATTACCGGTCATTCCTTTTTGCTTTGTGGAAATTAATTGTCCTTTCGTTTGTGCGAGATAAAACCAGAAACGCCCGTGGCGCAGTTGTGATAGTGATCGGCGACGATCGCTGTTGTAAAGCAACACACGCCGGGTCGGGAATGGGTAACCACCCGGACCGAAATTTAGTGATGTGTATTTCGGGCATATCCGTGCTTCAGAAGGCACGTTAAGGAGTTGGTCTCGGTTGACGTCGATATAGATATTAGTAATTAAGCCTAGTCAGAGGCATTAGGAACAATCCGCACTGAGCCCGCGTGTTGGAGTATGGCTCGTTCCACCCCATAGTAGCATAATAGGCAGTTGACTGTTTAGGTATAGTCAAAGGTTACACATACCGTCACAGACGCTAGCGACGGCATAAGCAAAAACTCATGGTAGACTGAATACTTATGTGCGGTACTTGCGAATAAAGCGCTAGCTGGCCAAGTTTTGCTGTTATGTTTATCTCTGTAATAGCTAACTCCATTGGAGGTCACTTCATTTCTTGGCAAAAACTCAGGCAAATGGCGCCAGTTCTCCACTGATCCGGCAGATTTACCATGACCTTGTTGTCACCAATTGCCTACTTCCTAGAGCAAAGGTCTCCTATTGCAGACTACCGCAATGCCACAGCCATCTTATCAGCGACTAGCATCCGCCCGCAACTTCGTTTGCGTAGCATTCTAATCATATTTCACAAAAAGTATGAGTAGCCTTTGTTCATCAGGGGTAATGTCGGCTTCTAATGGTAAAATATTTGGTTAATCGGTCAAACTACACTAGTTTCGGAGCCTATTCAATACAAACAATGAAAATCTTTCCTCTCTATAATTAATATTCGTGTTGATTTCGATAGGAATAGTAAAGTTGCTAACTGGCGTGTGGCTCGGTAAATAGTGATATTGTACCCCTCGGAGAGTGAGTTCATCTTGTCACGTCCCGAGTCTGCGTGTATTATCATCTAAGATAGGTAAAAATACTTTTTAGAGAACGCAGTTCACCGTAACGTGATTTTCCGTCCGGCCAGTCCGGAGTCAGTAGGTAGGTACGTAGTTTTTACAAACAAATCAATATTGAAGGCCGTGCGTACGTCCAGAAGCTCAAAGATCGTATCTCGTGCAGTTTATTCTCTAGAACACACGCATCATCTTTGCAGTAATCAAATCTAGGATAGGTAAGACGCACGTACTACGGTATAATGCAAAGTTATTTACAGGTACCTACTACTTACTTCTGATATTCTCAAATTTGGTAACTGGCAAGTAACTAATCTATCGTGTGTGTTAATCAATTAATGACATTATTTAAATAACAAACATAATAATAATAAAATTAAACTCTGACCCTGCTAGATAACCGAATTCTCTTCAACACAATTATGCACCACATTCATTAATCTTTCCAAACGAGCACACGCCCCGTTATAACCTAAGGTTAACTGATAACAAATTTCATTAACCCATGGTACTATTGACAAAATGATTGACACACGAGTGCACTACTTTGGGCTATAATAACTATTCTGATAGGTTGGTGGTAAGCACATAGGTAGGTGAGTGGCATCTCGTCCGGGGGAGTGCGTAGAAGGCTTCGTGCCAGTACGCAGTTTACCCCAACATGTTTTAATAAACTACACTGTCTCCACTCTAAACATCTCTGCTCCTTCCTGCTATGCTATTCCGGTTAACGGCTAACGGCTAACGGCTTATGTATGGCAACTGGACCACAATATTCTCGACCACTGGACGAGTTGCCCACTTTTTGAAACTGTCAGTGGTCGACTGGACCATCGACTGATCTCACTTGTCAATGCTCTGCCATCCCAGCCATGGCATTCCAGCTAACATAACTTCACATCTCGGTGCTTCACGCTTACTTCAATCATCAATATGCTTCACTTCTAAATAGTATTTTCTCTCATTAAGTATGTAATAATCAAAAATGTTATTTGTAATTATTTTCTATCGAACGACCACAGTCGCAAGAAATAGAATTTTAAAGATAACTCACCACGAGGGAAGTGAGTTTTGGCGCCAACCGGAATACCATATGATAGCTGGATTCAAATCCTTGCGCGGGCTTGTGCGGGTAGGGCTTCAGATGTTTGCATTGCAACATACCGAGCTCGTCACAATCTGTTTTTGCCAAGCTTAATTGGAAAATTAGCCATATCGATCAATTGAAATTAATTCTGAGAATCGCTAGAAACACATTTTAATAATCAGTTTGCCTTGATTTGGACAAGGGTCTTACAAAAAAAGGAAGCGTAACTCTGAATTTGACTCTGGTTTTAACCAACACCAGAATAGACCAGTGGTGAATAATAGGTATATCATTAAATTATAGATCCAACTGGTTTTCGTAAACGGATCTAGCTAGACATCGTCGACACAAAAATAAAAATCTCGCTTTGTAATAAGTATTTTATTTTATAAGTAAGGCAGGACGTGACCGCATACCATTTGAAAATATAAATAAACCAGTGTCAAAGAAAGACGTAGACTTTTTAATAAACGTATTAATAGAGTCAGAAAAACCACAATATTTGAGCTTTTAACAAGTAAAGTGTGTAAATATGTAAACTTTTTTTTACTAGAAACAACAACAATAATAGATTGCTTTATTGACCTTAATAATTACATATTCACATACATTGTGTACCAACATAATATTGTGCGTAGAGTTGTTATGCCACAAGAAAACAAACAGCAAACCCGAATGCGAATATAAAAAGTAAATATTAATAAGGATACTACAACAGACACTAGAGCAAAAATATGATGTCGACTTTCTTATTCAACTTAAAACACAACATACCTAGGCATTTTTTAAGTTAAAGTTACGAAATAAACACCAAGTGCCTTCGTTGTAGCGAGAATATAATATACTATAATACTAATTAATAACAAATATATGCAAACCAAATCCAATTGGGTATATGGGGCTGCTTGGTATAGTTATTTCACTAAAATATATTATCAAAATTAGCTAAATTATTTAATGAATGGTGAATATTCAATAAAGCTAATGAAAATTGACCTTTTATTAAACCACTGCAGAACCTACTCATAGATGCAAATATAAACAAACAATAACCCAATAGGAAACAAATCAGTAACTGTAACGTTATATAAAAACTGATCTACCATAAGTGTTGTATGAAATCAGTTTAACATCTTAATTGGCTATTACGAAAGGACATTTGTTTGGTCAAGTGTAGTATACATATGTACTGACAGTTCATATCACTTAATGCCACTGCATTTTAAGTTGTTTTCCAACTGCAATGTGTTGCACCTTTTGTATGCAAACTTTTTAACATTTATAGCAACAATAAATTACTACACAAAAAAAGAAAGCTTTACTAAACTTGGTAATTATAGAATTGCAGTAATAGGTGAATTATTGATTGAGCTTTAAAACATTTGATTAAAACAATTGCCTCTAGACATTCACCTATTTTAACTATCATGTAACTCTACATCATGATATGTTAACAATTATTTTCTAGAACATTATGAACAGGGAATTGTTACACACTCCGTAAAACATTCTTAATATGCCTAACAAGGCCTACAACAGCAACTTATAATTACTTTTTATATTAGTTCTCAATTTCAATCCATTACATTTTTTTTATTTGAAAATATATCACTATTATGCTGTAAAAGGAGCATCACCCTGATTCATTATAGCAGAGTAGGCATAATAGCACACACAAATATAATATGACTCAAATGAACTTGCAATTGATTTCATAAATATTTCTAGGAAGTTAAAATTAGCGCTTGAACAGCTAGCTTCCTAACCAGGCAATTACTGTTTTGATAAATATTAAAGGTTGGTTTTATGATTAAACTTTAGTGATATATTCAACAATTAAGAATTGTTAGCAGCAATTAAAGAACTTGGCTGTCAATAGTTCAAGGATTAATCCTTGAACTATTATGGATCTGGACCCTATTTATCTACTAAGTTTAAACTTAGTAGATAAATAGGGTCCATTTGGAATTTCACATTTAACTGTGTCTGTCTAACAATAAAAGAAAATGAAACTTGAAGTAATAAATAGTAATGAAATAAAGTCTACTATAACTCAACACAACAGAAATCATTAATAACCCAAAACATAGCATGCCTAATATATTAATAGAGAACAAAAATTGTCCTTATATTATTTTCATGACAACAGTAGACCACAATATTAGGTCACTTATGTACTATCAGTACTAAATGTACTATCATGATTGCTTATTGTACTAACACCTAGAGTTATGTCTCATTAAAATATTATGCCTCTGCTATCTTTGATTTACCATTTAGCTTTCCAAGCTGACCCAACATGAGAACAGTGTTAATTAAGTTTTCTGAGTAGATGCGCTGGTTTGTTTCCATTTTACGAAGCTTCTGGACTACATATTTGGAGAAAAATTCAAGTTCATTTTCATTGCCTGGAACTCTTGGATTAGAATCTTCAAAGCTGCGTTTGCCTCTATTGCTTTTTGGACTTGTCTGTGTAGTGTATGTTTTTGATTTACGTTTTGACACTTCGTTGGCATTACTAAATGCTAAATTTAGATCCTCCCCTAAATCATGTGCCTCTTGTTCATTCAATTGTATAGTCAAATCATCTGGTACAGTCACCATGGGAACATGGTTGTCAGAAAATAATGGGGATGGAAGAAAAGATACACGTTTCCTCACTTTGACACCAGAACTTTTTGGTTTAGATGAAACAGCTCGTTCAGAAACTTCAGCAACAGTGTGACGACGATTAACTTTTTCTTTGTTCACATCATTGTTGTGCAGGCGGCTTCCAGTTTGCTTACTGCTCCAGAAGTTTACTTTAATCTTAGGCTTTGGCTTAGGTTTCTGTTCAACTTTAGGCTTTGAAAGTACTGTAGGGAATTTATACCGTATGTCATCCTCATCATTCTGCAGCTTATCTGTCTTTTTAACAACATTCACTGGCTTATTAATTTTGTTAAAATATTCAGCATTCAGCTTGTAGCGGACGTTGTCATCATCAGATTGATATCCATTTTTTATAGTCTTCATTTTAGCACCTGAAAAAAAGTGATAAAAAAGATAACAAAACATCCAAGGCCAAGAAATAAACTAATTTGTTCTTAACTACCTAATTAAAACTCAAATAACATACTTTGATAGCTTGAAGAGTTTCTTTCTTGAAACTTTTCAGAAACCAAACCAAAATAAGACAAGAGGCTGTTGTTGACGGATTTCCCGCCTAAACAAACATCGTCTAAGAAAAACCCTGTTTATTTCAAAACATGACAAAAGACGATACTTTACGCATTATAGATAGATGCCTAAAATGAAACAATAAACGAACGAACGCAAGTTTTCTCTAAAGATGCACTTTGTCATCAGTAAAAAATCAAGATAAACAGTTTGAGGTTATGTCACTTTGGAGTAGAAATCATTCACTTGGTGAAAAAAAGATATAACTAGGTCATGCAGATATCATAACAAAATACTTGTCAAACCTTGTAGCTTTAAAATAATTACGTAAACTCAATGTTTATACGGGATATTATACCCCATACGACTGCTTCATTTTAACAATTTGCTGTTACATAACCATGTATTTTAGTAATTTATAACTTACCTTCATTTACTTTCATGATTATTTAATCCGTATTTGATCACATAACACTACACAGAAACTGAAAATAAATAAATCCACGACTACAAACACGACACGCACCACTCTGTTTCCATGACGCAAAAGTAATTCCGAGATTGTCCGCAAGTGGCGCTGCTACTCAACGCGGGAAAACATTACAGAAGCGTTCACGAATAGGAATTATTTTAATGGTTTTCGTACGTTCTAAACAGAAATTATTTTATGGCATTCTAACAACAGATTAACTACAATGGGTTATAAAACCAAATAGGTCACAGCTACCAATTAATACGCCAAAAAAAAAAGAATTTTCTAGTATCGTGTTGGAATATATTATGCATTTTTTAAAGGTTTATTCTTGTTTAATTATTTTTTGTGAGGGTTTTAATACTGCAAACCCCCGAATTCACAAACGCAAATCAACGTTGAGCATCCCTCAGAAGTATAGCTGTCTTTTTCAGTTCTATTGACATTTTACGGGACAGCATGAACGTGAGCGGGTGTTTAAGCGTTGATTGACGTTTGTGAATTCGGGGGTAAGACACTTAAATACTATTAGTTGATAGTTTTAAATTTATGGAAACAGACGATAATCAAATCTTATAACTATTTGCAACGCCTGGGTAACAAATTGTTTTAAAGCTTTTTTTCAAAAGTTTCTCAAACTGTTTCAGGTTTTTAAAGGTGCGAAAAAGCAAATATTGGGGGGCAATGTATCCAGCGGCCTCAGTGGTCAACTGACAACTAATCTTTTAGGTTGAACAGCGCCGCGAGCTACTGGGGTCAAAATGTCATAATGAGTTAATTTTGTTTTATGCAGTCTATTGATCTATCTCATCAATCTTTAAACTGCATTAACCAACGGCCTTTAAATAACAACTTAAGTAATGTAGTTAAATGAAAGTTTAAAAAACATTGTTAATTGTGGGAGTGTTTTCAGTTTTTATTTTAAGGTTTATTTGTATAGGATAAAAAGAGGATTCAGGTACTTTTTCTTATTTACAATCTTATAAATGTTACTACCTAGAGATGTAACGGATAGTGGTTTGGCCGGATACCGGATAGTGGATATTCGGCAAGCTACGAGGCAGGAGCGCCGGATATCCGGCCACCGAATATTCGGCCTTTTCGGAAATATTCGGGCGCGTAGTAGTAGCAAAAGATAATAGAAGTGATTGGTCGCGATCAAGAAAAACAAAATCCAATTGCTAACGAGATTGATTTTTTCTTAAAGACATCTCGTATCGATCGCAATCACGACCCATATATTTGGTGGTCAGTTAATGTGAACCAGTACCCGCAGTTGTCAAGGTTTGCCAGAATTTATCTTTCAGCACCTGGCAGCAGCGTTTATAGCGAAAGGCTGTTTTCAGAAACGGGTCTGGTATACGAAGCCAAGCGGAGTCGCCTGTTACCAACAAATGCGGAAAATTTGGTATTAATTCACCACAATTTGCCACTTGCTAATTTTGAGTACTAAACGAACTAATTATTATTTAACCAATTACTTTGCAATTATAAAAATAAAACTTGTTCCTATCCTATATGTCGTATCATTTCGTGTAAACTACGTAATTTATTTTTATTTTAATATCCGAAATTCGGCCGGATACCGGATAGTAATACAGTAGGATAGGATAGTGAAAACAAGGCCGGATAGTTACCGGATATCCGTTTCATCTCTATTACTACCTGTCAAGCCCTTCAATAAGAAAATAGGTAGTGCACATAGCCTAATGAGTCATTGCGATATATTTTTTCCCAACTTCATGATCTGTGAGATACGGCGCTGATAAGGGTATAGAGGTTGAAGTTCACACGTATATTTGAGTAGGTTTTCATGGTATCAATTAATAAAGCAAAGTGTTTAGTAGTCCTTCTGTACCTGTGACATAAGCAATGCTTGTGCGATTTGACAGACCTTTTTTTTGTACCCAGCTAGTTAATTTTTAAATTCGTAATACACTTTCAAGGAGATAGATAAGAATGCTGATCGGAGCTTACGGATTTTGTAAGCTTCGCAGACAAGCTCCATCGAGCCTCATAAAATTACCGTAGTACCTTTTCCGTGATTCAGGAGAAGTCTCCATCTGACAAGAGGTTATTTCAACATTGTCAGTCACCAAACAGGACCACCTACCTATCTGCTAGGTATCTACTTAACTAGACATCAAGATTACTTAATTTATACCAAAAAGAAATATTGCTTGAATTAGTACTTTGGCTTTGCATTTGAACAAGAGCAAGCAGATTCTTGTTATTTATATTTGAAGATTCATTACGAGAAATAAAACAACATCGTTTCAGTAGCTAGATGTCAGGTGAGATATTTCACTGTTAACTGCGGCCAAGAATGATATAAATAGAACTACGAGTAATTAAGAAGAAACCGACAGCTGCAATCTTTTGTCCGCCACATCGTCTAAGAAGCCCGCGAAGATCTCGCCTGTCCCCTCTCCTCAGTGGTGACTCTTCAAACGGTTTTTTGGCAGGTGAATTTTCAGCTAAGGTTCATATTATCAAATTAGGAGCACATACGCTTGCACTCTTCTTATTTACATGCATGCTTTATAATCCATATTAGGAGTGACACTGACACAGCAGTTGGAAAATCAGCAATTGTACTATACTTGAACTAGATACCTACCTAGTTTGTTTTTATTCTGTTAAACTGGCCACTAAAGTCACGTAGGCCAAGTAAGGCTTGATCTGAATAATGTTTGATATCTAAGAGTTATGAAATATTATAGGTACATGTACATCGTTTCGGTTCCCTCATTCTGTTTAACAACTGCAGCGCCTTTCAGAGACCCTATTCAGCAGAGACGTGTATTTTAACTACAGGTAGCAATGTCGGTCTACCTACTTATTTATTCCTAAGCCAGCGAGTAAGCTCTATTCAAGAAAACTTGCCTGCTGAGTTGAGTCAAAGTTTCTGATTAAGACTGAGATATGGTACAAAATAATGACCATGGCAGTGATAAAAATAAGTCACCTTGACCGTCAATCAATCGAGCAGTCGGTTTACAAGCCAGTCTTTCACTGATTTTGATAAGAAATTTCGGATAAATAATACCTACATGGAAGTGGTATTCATTTTGTACTGAGAAGTTACTTAAACCGTAAATTTGAGTGACTCTTTCCTAATAACATTCTTAAATAAAGCTTCTTATACACCCTAACAATTTGCGTAAAATCATGTATCATCAAACTATCTTGTAACGTCAGTTGAACAAACGATTTCACTGTGTCAACCCTTAAAACGAAACTGTTCCATTTTACGCACCAAGTGATTTTAGTTTCATTCATCATTTAAATTTCAAAAGTATTTTCGGATACCACAAAGAGGAATTTTAAATGTATATATTGAAAACATTCTACTTTGTTTAATTTTGATTAATTTTCTGAAATATCTGTTTTAAATAATTTTCAAGTAAACTTGCTCAAAAAATATTCAAGTTTCATTGTACCCCATGTCGTCGGAACTCGCTAAGTGAAACAAACTTTAAAACCCAAAGAATGCAAGTGGCCGCCTTTTTGATGAATGTTATAATGTGTAATAAATATCAGACATACTTCGTGCAAATACATGGTAAACCGTGATTATTTTCAATAATGTCTCAGTGCGTCATGTTATTTTAAGAGCGTTTTTTAAAATGATATAACCATTACCTGTAGTCTTCTGAAACGGTGACGTAACTAGTTCTCAGAATAACAAATCTTTATTGACATCAAAACACCTAATTCTATTGTAGGCTTTCACTAATAATATCAGTACGTAATATTTTAAACACATCATTGCGTGTACTGTCTTGAATTCGAACGTACTTTAACTTATCAAATAACCTAGTACTCACCATATGATTCTTCATAGAAATCCAACCCATTTTGGTTCTGAACTTTATTTTCCTTTTGTTATCCGTGGTTAAAGTCTTAAGGATTAACTTAATAATGATTAAAACGGACGGATACGATACGAAAATATGGTATTTTCTGTTATTTTTGTCTTAAACACGAGATAATTTTGATCAGATAGGCCGTAGGTTATGTCGGTCCACGAGATCTTCTCACAGACTGAATAGGAGGCTGTGCGCAATGCGACACTGCTCACTCCAAAACATTTGTATTATTGCTCTACGCCTACTTATTTTTTTTTTTAGAAATTCCCAAATTATTAACAGTATAACAACTGTTACTTTAGTTATCTCTAGGAATTATTGACTATGCTTCTTTTTGTTCTTACATTATAGTTTACTTCAAATTCTTCTGTGCAAAATAATATAAATATACTATTTACAAGAAATAAATGCCCCACTCAGAGGCACAAGTTTTAAAGTAGAAGGAAGTTTTACTTCTGCATTTGGTTCTAATTAATGTTTTTGTCTAGACGCACTGCTGGCGGGAAAATTGTAACTATCGATTGAAGAGTTAGAGGCTAGATTCGCATGTGCAGAAGTGCCCGGATGATTAGGCGTGCGCAGTAAGAGCCATTCAGACAGGTGCCCGTTGCGATGTAAGCAACTGATTGTTTACAAGTTGAAGCTGCCTCTAGTATTACTCTCAATTTTCTTGTTGTGGTCGCTTTATTCTCGAATAGGGTGTTTTTTTCTAGCGTGCAAATTATTTGAAAAATTTCTTTCACACCTACCAACTAGTATGTAAGTGATAATGTTAATCCGCAGTTACTCATAAGTCATAGGTACAAAAAACTCTTTTTTGAGTTTTAAACATCGTAGGTACTAAAAAAGGAATGTGTATTGAATAAATATTAAGAAGACCTAAGATGGGGGTCTTGAATGGTCAGTGGCCGTTAATGTTGAGAGCCGGTGTCCTAAACAGAGAATGATAATTCTGTGAAAGAAATTACACTTACCTGAGCTCTAACTGCAGCTAGATGTAGTTGTGTCGCCCTGTAGTCATACTTCTTCACGGATATGTCCTCCTGTGAAGAAATTAAATTTTAATTGGGTAGGTTATGTAAGTATGTATAAAAATTTGTTTTTCGGTTGGTAAGCGTAAAATGAAACAATATGATCAGCGAGATAGTTTTTACGATGACATAAAATCAATAAAACACGCTATCGTGATAAGGTATAATTTGACGTAAAATAATTTTACGTAAAATAAAACGTTCTTCTTCACCTATTTTTCCAGAATAAGATATTGGACTGCCTAATAACGCCATCTAGCGTAAAACTTACTTAAGAACTTGTTCAGAGTTTTCCTCTTTATCGTGGGTACTTGCTTCTCAAAACTATGTCGTTTACGTTAGTCCCGGTAGATGGCCATGCCAGCCCGTAGCTTGGAGTTTGTGTAAAAAGCAAGCAAGCAAGATTAAGGGCCGGCGCCCACTATCGGCATCGGCACGCTTCAGGATTTTAAGGTGGCAAATAGCAATATACTTTAACATTATGGCAATAAAGTAGACATTTCCGTGATGTGTTCTCGTAAAAACAAAATGCATTTGTTCTGTTTCTGTTTCGGCATTTTCTACTTTATTGCCATTATGTTAGAGTATATTACTATTTGCCACCTTAAAAGCCTGAAGCGTGCCGATGCCGATAGTGGGCGCCGGCCCTAAGTAGACTTGTAGACCACCCGATTGTTGGCGCCCTTCCTATTATTGGCACCTTTCCTATTAAATTGAAAAAACAAGGCTACGACATTTTTACGGCTCTTATACCGAACGTAAATATTCTGTCGTAGCCTTATGCAACTGATAACGAACCTAAATAATCTGTCGTAGCCTTGTTTTTTCGATTTAATATGAAGGGTGCCAATAATAAGAAGAGTGCCAGTATTCGGGTGGCTCACACCGTTGTATAATGTTCTGCCAGTTTGTTTTTTCTTTACAAATTGTTTACTATAGGAACCCACAAAAAAGGAACGGAAAAAAGTTTTAAAAATAAAAGTCTTTGACATAATTTTTTTGTTGAAATATCCAAACCTAAAATTTTATTACAAAGCAAAATGAAGTGCAGCCGCGCTATTCCGGCGGTGCACATCGGACATCACTTCACATCTCGGTGTTTCACGCTTACCTCAATTATCAATACGCTTTACTTTGAATTAGTATTTTCCCTCATTTTGTATGTAAATAATTTAAAAATGTTATTTGTCTTAGTCCTTTTTTTCAAACGACCACAGTTGCAAAGAAATTGAATTTTAAAGTTCACTCACACGAGCGAAGGGAGTTTTGGCGTCCGCCGGAATAGCATAGCTGTTCTTTTACTTATCAATTAAGAAACCAAAAATAGCACTCGAGCCTAAAATTCTATAAAGTTTTTTAAACATATAACTAGCACCCCCACGCGACTTCGTCCGCGTGGACTTAGCTGTATGTGAAAAAAGGTTTTCCCGCTTTTCTGTTGAAATTTTCCTGAATTTTCTTTGCTATAAACCTCACGGAGCCCGAGACCTTTCCAACGAATGCAAAACCGTGGAAATCGGTTCGTGCGTTCTGGAGTTATAGCGTCAGGAAGGAAAACCCGACTTATTTTTATATGTATAGTAGATATTAATTTTAGTGGCAGAACAGAAAAAACATTTTACCTACCTACTAATATAATGTTCAAAGTAGGGGAGGGAAGTAGACCTTAAGATTTTTGAAGGAATATCGGCATTAATTTCGTATACCTATCTACCCTACTAAGCATAGCAGACCAAGCGTGAATTTTTAATGAGATTGAATCAGCAGTACTCTCAGGCATTTATTTGTGCTGAAGCTGTAAAAATTGTTATTACGCTTGTGACGATTTATATTAAGGTTTTTGCGAGGTCGACAAGGCTCCGAATAAAAGGAATACTTAATACGAGCACCACGACTAGAATAGGTATAACAATGCAAACTTAGAGATAAGACCGCCTAAATATAGGCATTAATGCGAAAATGTATAGATACTTACATCACCTATGCTTTTGCTAACTTAGTGTGAAATTAGGGTAATATCGTTAATATCTCATTTTATCTTGATCCCGATTCACCTGAGTTCATTCAGAGTGGTAAGTAAGTAGGTACACCACTTTCGTCATTTTCATACGCGTGATGTTACTAAGCCGCACAAGATTTTAATATTTCTAGACCAAAAAGGAAAAAATACTTACTAATGCACCATGATCAGATGTGAAAATGATGATGGGTAGGGAAAATCGGAAGGGGGATGCCTTGGCATAACAATCACGCCGCCCAAATGTCCTGAATTCTCAGGGGGACTTGAACAGTTACTATTCTCATACTTATCTGTGGCTCCAGTTCGGGATCAAAGGCAGTACTTAAGCAGAATTGCTCTAAAGGACCAACTAAATATAAAGCTACACACATACACAACGTGGCCTTCTCGATTTTGGAAATCTAAACCAATTTACTTTATTTTATCACAGCGAATTTTACATTCACTCATAATGAGGCTCTTCTACTCACATGCTGTTAGTAATGGGCTGACTCACTCGTACAATTAAACCTCCTTACATCATCACATATTTTCGTCCTTATTAAGCGAAATACACACATCAAAACTGTCTAGGGATATCATAGGGATATCATTTTTCAAATATTTCATTGAGTTAAGTTTGTTTACAAGTTGTGCATTATCCTAGAATAACGCGAGGACAGAGGCATAAGATAAAGGCAAATAATATTACAAAAAAACGATTGATTTTGCTAAAATTTTGGCACCTTTTAGAAAGAAAAATCTGTCTTTTTTTAACGTCCTTACGATTGTACAATAATGCTACTACAATGAATTTCTTTATACAATCTGAAAGGCAGATATAGCAGTTTCTGTGTTCTAAAAATTTCTACGTTGGTATCAATATTTTAATTTTTACAGCCTCCCAAATAGCTATACTTTGTATGAAAGTGCCTGAGATATCCCTAGACACTTTTGAGCAGTGTATGTTATTTTGATTCGTTCATAGGTAAACAAATAACGCGAATTCCGTTACTTAATAAAAGGCTCATACAGTGCACAATTCAAACTAATGAAGAGAAAAATATGAAATGGAATCCTTTTGTGACATGGACGAACGCTTCGATGTTCCCGATTCTGTGGTTCCGGTCAGCATATTAAAACCTTGGACATATTTTCAACGTTTGCAGGAAATTGAACGGCAGATTCAGAAATCCGAGTGGATATTTATGAATAGGCCGTAATATTCGTACCTTTTATGTTCTAGTAAATGTATCTTTATGGAAAAGGGGTTCATTTTTGTGGGATAATAATATGTCATCTTTTCTGACAATTAGGTTTATGCTAATGCTATGCTGCTATGCTAAGGGAAACTAGATGCAAGTAGGTGATTTTAAATATTGTTAGGCAGGTAAGTCGCGGCGGTAGCTAGCCACTGCGATTTTTGCTTGGCCAAAATGAATATGGGTTTTTTTTTTTAAATTTGCCAAAGCACTGTGCCAAACAAGTTAATACTTCGGAATCATTCAACTAAGAGAGAGATTGTTCATTTTATCTCAATTATCTTGGTTGGTCACAAAAAAAAGAATTATCGGGTTGGTAGCAACTCGTCTAAAAACGCAACTGGTCTAAGTAGCAACTGGTCTAAAATGCAACTCGTCTAAGTAGCAACTGGTCTAAAATGCAACTCGTCTAAGGAGCAACTGGTCTAAAATGCAAATGGTCTAAGTAGCAACTGGTCTAATCCACTGTATCTTGAGCTATTGTAAAATTTTTCGGCATTTAAAAAAAGGACAAATTTGCGTCCAAAACCAAAACTATTTTAAACATATTTGAACATAATAAAAATAATATTTTCAGTTACTTTGGTGAATCAGACCGGAATGAAATTGCATTTTAGACCAGTTGCTACTTAGACGAGTTGCATTTTAGACCAGTTGCTCTTTAGACGAGTTGCATTTTAGACCAGTTGCTACTTAGACCAGTTGCGTTTTTAGACGAGTTGCTACCAACCCGAATTATCGTACTCGTTTTTAAAAAAGTGCTTAGACAGCTACTGTCAATTTAATTGACCTCAGGAAGTTATTTACCAAGTAACTGAGTATAGCTGGTGCTGTTAACTGAGCATTTTAGCTTAGCTTATTTATTTGAAGCAACACTAAGAGCATATTTAGATTCATAAAAGTGTTAAAACATTTCGCAGTTTGTTATACAATATGCAGCCCCGTATTACACCTTTATGTGGGGAAAAGCTTGTTAAATTTCGTTATTTCTAATGAAATTCGTCGCAAAATAATGCATGAGTTCTGCATTCGTGTATTCCCTATGCAAATGAATTCGCATGGGATAACGAACTTTCGTCTTTCAGAAGTTGTCAACCTTTCGAGATTCCATCTTTCGCGCTTCTGATTTTGGTACACTCAGAGTCCGCGCACACTACAGACTAAACTTCAAAAGATGGAAATATCAGAAAAAACAAGTGGTTCAGGTGATTCAAACCTGCATCTATCGCAAACCGAGAGACGATACAACTGGTTGATTTGTACGAGCTAAGTCGAATTGGTGAATGTAGACGCATACATTACTGTGGTCCCCAAAATAAGCTGTTCCGTAATTAAACACTAAAAACCGGGTTTTATATAAAACTAGCTGTCCCAACAGACTTCGTTCTGTTGTCAAACATTTAGTGTCACGTGACAGGTAGTAACATTTACTAAGAGGAAAGTAAAATTGTGATTTTTACTATATTCCCAGCATTTTCTCATGATTACTCACCTTCTGACCTGATTATACCTTCCCTCGACCATTACAAATATTTCAAAACCAAAATTAGCCAAATCGGTCCAGCCATTCCCGAGTTTTAGCGAGACTAACGAACAGCAATCCATTTTTAAATATAGAGATTTTATTTAAACGGTTAAATTACTATTTAACCTGTTCAAATAAAATGTTGTAGAAAACCCAATTTTTTATGTTTATTTAGTTAAAAAAATCAACAAGCTTTTCTGTTTCGTTATAGAAACACAATCTCCCAAAGCCACCAAAACATCTGTTTCATCAATGAACACTTATGCTGATGCGGGTAACGAACTCATCATCATCATAATAATTAGCTTATTCGGGTCCAGTACTGGACGTCAACCCCATTATACGCAGCTTCCACCGTCTGCCAGCAGGTTTTCGCAAATCGCCACTACACGCAGCCTGGGGTGACGTAAGTAATATGGTGATAGAATTATGAGGCTCGATTGTGACGTGACACGGACGATGTCGGGACGAAAGTATTTAGTGTGCGACGGTTTTTAAATGCTAATCTGAAGGCAGTTGAGAGAACCATCACGTACCTGTATTTCGTTCACTTTGCCGTAGATGCTGCTTTCCAAGCTCCTGTTCTGATGGCGAATCAGCCCGTCAAGGCTGTCCTGTAAACGAATTGCTGGTTTAACTTTTTTGGGCCTAAAAGTAAATAGCAGGTTTATATTTATTTAGGTATACCTATAGGGTGTTTTTTTATAGTAGACCAATAAATTACACCTAGGCAGTTTTTTTAATCGTAATGGTTATAATTTTTTGGTCTGATGAAATGTATACTTAAGTACCAGCAGCTAACACTTAAGCAGTTGTTAGCCTTTTTCATACCTTACTGTACTAAGTGCCTGAATAATCGTCCTGTAATTTTCACGTGGTAGTTAGTATACGCATCGAATGTTAACCAGAAAGTTTTTTTTAATGGCAAGGAAAGTAGATACCTATTCACCTATTTCTGTTTTGTATAACAAACTACAGATACAGTACCAATGAATCACCTAGTATCTAATTAATAACCATGAAATACGTGGTATTCGCAGAACAACAAATGACGCACTACTGTCACTAGAGACTCGGAGGTGCCATTTCAATTAAATTCGTGTCGACTATTACCTTAAGCGACAAACCGTGTTCTGTTTACGAAAATATTATTCAGTGTTGTTTATAAAAATAAAGAAATTCAAGCAATTAAATTTTACTAAATAATCTTCTATCGTTCTGCGAGCTTAAATAAATAATAGACCTTTGCATTTTAATGTAAATATAGTTTTTTGTTATTAGATCAACATATGGTACCAAATATGTTTTATTCAATGTGAATTCCAAATTCCTACCGATTAGTTAAATATTTTTATAAGGTGTAATCATGTGTTCCATCACCCCTTAAAACTGTACTCGTGATATCCAACTTTAACCATGAAACCAAAACGGTCAGACTCTTTTATCCTATTTTGTAGATACTAATATTTGTATGTATGTATACCTGTAACTGCTTAATCTCTAGCTCCAGGTCCATAGCGTCCTTTCGCAGCTGCTCGTAGTTGAGCCGCGCCTGCCCACCCATCCGGTCTAACAGCATCTCCCCTCGAAGCACTGGCGGCATGCTCTCCTATATTACACATGATTTTGCATCATCTAATGACGAAAACTGTAGGTACATTTAAAGTAGTTAAAGAAATAGAAAAAACAGCGAAAGAAACCTTGAGAAAATGTAGCTTAGGTATTTCTGTGCTTAGACAAAAATACTAAGTAGGTAATTGTTGTTCATTGTGAACAAACAAAAAATCAATGAAGAAGTAAGTAGATTTGTAGATAAACTACTTATCTACTAAATATTTAGTCTGGGTGAATTTTTGGTCACAACATACCTCATTGTTTATCATTCAGCCTACAAACACTTAATAGTACAGTCGCCATCAGATCCATGCCGTGGGAAGATTGTCCACAGTAACCCGTCGTAGGGACCTTTACCTAAACCTTCAAAGTTTTCCAAGATTTTGTTAATTTTACACCGAATTGGGCACCAAGCTTACCTCTTGGAAAGTTAATCTATTGTACAGTAAGTCAGTTAAGAGCGACAACAACTCAACTAATTCATTTTGCATAGTGGAAACAGAACTTAAATATTTAACTATCACTGTAAGTAGCAACCAAAAGCCCAACCAAAGGTAACAAAATCACAAAATATTGTCAATTTTGGTTACTACATAAAATATCTTTGTAGCAGACAGTACATGATTACTTTAGTTTTAACTCTTTTTTCATACGATATTTTGTTTTTTTATTCAATAAGGTCTTATAGTTCTTAGATAGATAAGTTTAGAATACCGCAGGAACGTCAATAGGCGGGTCCTCCGGTTCGGGCGGGTAGGGCGGCATGAAGGCTCTCTTGGGCGGCTTCATGGGCGGCGTGGACGTCATCAGGGTGCGCGCTAGGTGCGCCAGATCAGCCGTGCTGGAGACAGCGCGCGCCTGCGCACAAAGCGACTCGTATCGCCGGAGCTGGTTGTTGGTCTGTGGACAAGTCAAGTCAAGTTAACTACACTGCTGAAAAGTGTCTAGGGATATCTCAAGCATTTCTTACAAAGTATAGCTATTTGGGAGGCTGTAAAAATTAATAATATTGATAGCAACGTAGAAATTTTTAGAACACAAAAACTGCTATATCTGCCCTTTCAGATTGTATAAAGAAATTCATTGTAGTAGCATTATTGTACAATCGTAAGGACGTTAAAAAAAGTCTGATTTTTCTTTTAAAAGGTGTCAAAATTTTAGCAAAATCAAAGGTTTTTTTTGTAATATTCTTAACCTTTATCTTATGCCTCTGTCCTCGCGTTATTCTAAGATAATGCTCAACTTGTAAACAAACTTAACTTTATGAAATATTTGATAAACGATATCCCTATGATATCCCTAGACAGTTTTAATGTGTGTACATTCACACTGGGGATCGTCGCCGACATCAGCTGTTCTCAGGTTCGGTCAAGCGAACTGTCCACCCCTCTAACTCGCCTTCGAGCAGAGTCGTGGCACTTCTGGATCACATACAAGTTCCAACATATTGTAATTTTTCACGATAGCTTAAGTACTGTTGTATCTAGTCTATGGATATTCTCCACCAATTATTTTAGATAGTTAGCGTTTTGGTTGTAAACTGTGATCCAACTATTGTTATTAATAAATAAATAAGTCAACATATTTTTATTAAAATAGACCTGTTACCAGCGCTTTTTAATCGTCAACAAAACAAACAATAATACACCTAATAATGGACTAGATACAGTTTTTAGTACCTATCATATACTCCCAGCCATGTGATGTGGTGTGGAAAAACACACTTGCTTGCAATGCAATAAGCGCCTCGCTTGAGTAAAGTGAAAGTAAAAAAAACTTTATTCATGTAAGCTTGATAAGAAGCACTTAGACAAGTCATAACATAAAAAATAAGAAATCAAAAGGTTTATCATGTGATTCTACCACCGGTTCGGACGTGTTGCGGTAGTTAAATATTGACTCGTTTGTATAAGTATTTATATCCTCGCGTACCGAAGCTACGGATAATTGAATTTTGGTAGAGAAAAAGCCCTTATCCTGGCTTAAGTATTTACAGTAGTCCCGGCTTAAGTATTATACATAAAGGCTCTATTCTTATGAATTCTTGTTTTTCGACAACCGCTGACTGAAAACATGGATGAAGCAACAAAAAGCGAAACAAGTAGACAAAAAAAGGAGAAAAATCGGAAATAAGACACCTTGGGCTACAAAAACAGACGGGTGTTTCTGAGATTTTATCCCATTCGAGATATATTCTGTAGTTCCATTTTCTCCATTCTCCTATTTTTAGCGGATTAAAGTTATCCACGATGCAGGCTTAAACTGTCTAACTCCGTCTACTCAATATCTCGTGTAAAAGTTTTGACTCAGGTGAAACCACAGAAAGTTCTATTATAAACTAGTCGTGTAATAAGCTTGTGGCTTAGTAGAAAACTACCTGCTTAATCATATTTTCAGAATGCCTACGACACAGCTGTTAAGGCTTTAGAATTCAGGTATTTGTGTTGTGGAGGTATTTAATAATCAAGTTAGAGATCGTCTAAGCTGAAATGACGCGCCCCTCCACCGCTTCTACGCATATAACAGTGCTTGCTTGCTCCTAAGCGTAGATGCAGTGGAAGGGCTTGTCATTTCAGCTCAGACGATCTCTACAATAATTTTGTGTTTATTTAGTTATAGTGCAATTACTTTTATTTTTAAAATAAAGAAAGTGCATTTAGTTAAAAAGATGAGACAGTCACGTGATGGTCCCACTATCTACAATTTGCAATCCTAGAAACTTTTTACGTTAACCAAACTATAATACGAGTATTAGACCAATTAAGAATATCTGTTCAATATTCATTAGTTAAAGTTATCCAGGCAAAAGTTTAGCAGCACTGTTCCGTTTAATCTTAATTATTTTCGCGTTCATTATTATAATTTTTGGGTGCCTTCATTTAATCTCGGTAGGCGAGCGTGAGGGCAAAGCTCGCCGGTAACATAATATTATACAGAAGCCCATCATATAATTTAAGAGGCAGCTGTTTAAAAAAAAGGAGTCTTAATATCTCACCAAACTCAATTGTTTAAAAATTAGTAATGACCAGTATCATTTTGAAAGGCCTGCCTCTTGTCGACAGTTGTAGATGACCTTTGACAAGTGGGATACCTAAACACCTACTTACCTACTCCTAGTGTTTACATTCTTAAAGAGAGCAGCAATTTTAAATTTATTAGTAAATTAGCAAGCCGAACCGAGCCGGCACTTTTAACCTTAAAGAGATGTTCAGTCAGTCAATATGCACAACAGAGTGCAAAACATGCCTGAAGTATATAGGATAACCTTACCAGGTGCAACCTCACTAAAGAATTAAAATTATATTTGTTTTTGATTGTAGCAACTATTCAAAAGACATAGACATGGCTTCTTTTTGGCGCACAATAGGGCGCGCTACTCTTGGCAAGCCGACTTTCTGAAGCCTTTAGCAATTTACCTCAGCGTCAACCGCTGTTCACATCCGCATCCATTATTTTATTTCTCTGAGGTAAGCACATGGGCCCAATGATATTTAAAAAAGGTAGATACGTTATGTCAGTACTGATGCGAAGTCTGAAATTGTCCCCTGGCGTACGTACCTATAATTTGAGCGTGTGTACAAGATAGTACGATTATTTACTAGAGCGTTAACGAGACAGAAACATGTTGCGCAGTGTCGTATCAAACTGTCAATGCTTTGCACAGGTGTTCAGTTTCTGATTTTGGCTGCCGCTTTTTTAGCACGAGTAACCTATCTAGTCTTTTTTTATTATAATATCATTGCATGGGCCGAAAAACGCCAGACTACAGGAATTATGCAAGTGACGCCGTTTGATGGCGTGTGACGTGTGTGTAACGGTAACGTAAAGTGTAACGGCAAATCAACGAAAGAAGAGATGTTTGGGTCCGTGTGACATGTGATTACCTTATCTGTGATGATTTCACCCTCCTGACAAATGGCCTCGCTGACAGCTGTCGTGACGTCTGTAAGGATTTCCTCCAATTCCTGGAAAGAAAATGAAACTGTAAGTTTCACGCGTAAAATGTCACCAATTTAGACTTCTGGATATGGCAAGTCCTTGGTCACTGCACTGTGTGGCCAATAATAACATTATTGGTGAAAAGTAAATAACTGCATATTATTATATTATTATTATTATCCATAGGGAGGACTGGCTTAGCCTAGCACAGGATAGAGCCCTATGGAGAAAATTGGGAGATACCTTTGCTCAGCAGAGGGGCAAAATAGGTTAAAAAAAAAATACATCACGAGTTGTAGAAACACAATACATAGAGATAACCTGGAGATAACGAACAAGTTTTCTTGCAAAGGTTTTTGAAGACTGAAAACATGCTCTAACTAAACAAATAAAAAACTAATTGATCATTTATCTAAATGCTTATTTTGTAAGGTACCTACTACATACTAAATAAAATTCAATAAAAAAACTAATTCTTAACGACACACGATCCTCTACTTGAAGGTTATTTTGAAGAGATCGCTATATACTCGTAGCTGTATGACCGCTTAAACATGGTTATCTGTATTCAAATACTTCTCTCATGTTTTCATTCAATAAAGACTATCTACTAGTATCCTAAACAAAGCACAGTTGGTAATTGCTAGTACAATAGGTCTCGTGTCAGCTGCAACTACTCACAAGTCAGTTTAATTAAAATCTGAGCTCCTTTCAGTTTAGTTGGAGTTGAAGCTTCTTGAAGACGAGATTCGTATTCAGGGTTGGCAGGTCTGAGCAATCGACATTCCTTTTTTGTTTCAATTTTAGGGTTCTTAGAAACTACAGCACGCAAATGCTAAGATGAGCATCAGAAATACACCTATCTTTTTGGTTTTTGCATGACTTACCTATAGACGAAGAAGCACCAAAATCAGAGGTTTCAAATTTCAAGACCAGCAAAGTGTGGCGAAAATCAAGTTTGGGATAGTTTATAAGCCTTCGATCCTCGACTGTGCGAAACATAAAGATACAGTCAGCACCAGGATCATGTGACTTCTCTGAGCGCAATTTTTCATTTATTTTAGTCAAATAATATTGCAGTGCGTTATAAATTTTAAATATTATCAAGTATTTCTTAAATGTGTTTAGCCATTTAGAGTCACAGCCGACGTGCTACTTTTAGCATCGGCGATTGGCAATTTCGCGACTGTATCGACGTTGAAGCTCGAGTTTATTTGCGATTCTCTAGTTCGAGAAACTGTCGCGATTCCACGGTTTAGTACATTCAAACGCGGTATCAGAATCGCGCAATTTAGTGACTTAAGGTTAGTTCAGGTTAGCTTCGAAGTAGCGACTGAAGCGACTGAATCGCCGCGTTTGGCATTTTGAAACGCGTTTTGTGTGACGTGGGCCGTTTGGTCACTGCATTAGCTTCTAAAAAGCGGCTAAATCGCCAGTCACCGATAACAGCTAACTACCTGAACACAAGACTGTTGTCTTGTACAGGCAAACATAGCTTAAGCGGCTTGGAATTATAAGAAATGAAGTTCACACTGTGCACTGTGGTCGACTGTCCCTTTTCCTTCCGACAAAATAATGATTCAAGTTTATTTTTTATGAACTGCCAAACTTATTGTCCGTCGGAGGTTACGCAATGTGTCAAACGCCGTCCTCCGGGGGTCGTTCAATTTCGTTTTCGAGATTTTTATTTGTTTTCTAGCGGTCGGGTAAGCTTACTGTAAGTTACTTCCGAAGTTTAAGAATGGATTTATGTGACCGTGTTTTTCCAGTAAGAAGTTTGGTTTAGTAGGCAGTTTTAAACATTGAGTTCTACAGGTGAAGTAAAAGCTTACTGCAACTGTAGATCTTAATCACAAATATATTAAAATGCTCAGAGTTGTAGTCTCGAGGTCAATTTTGTCAAAAACTAAAAAAACTGGTAGAGTCGCTTTTAAGGATCCAATTCAGGGAAGTAATATAATTGAGGCAAACTAAAGGAAATGTCTAATTTAAAATATTATTTTGCTTACATTTTATGAAACAGAGTCGCTTTACTGTACATCATCAGCTGTACATCACCGTTCAGCTTCCAAGTAATTCATTGTTTATCTCCACAAATGTACTATAACTATTTCCTGCAAATAACTGCTTTCATGCGGAATCCTTTATTAAATGAAATGTGAAATTCCAGATTTCCACAACTCTCGTGTGGCTTTGTTTAGAGTCAGCTTTCGCGGCATTCTACAGATTTCAGTTCCAGATAAAGTTTTAATGTGAAAATCAAATCCGTTTCAGATCCATACAAAACTTCTTGTACAACCTACCACCGGATGTAACACTGCTGGTAGAAGTTGAGCTCTTGTTACTAAGAGCTTGTTTACTGCCCGGGGTCGTTACGAATTCTACAGCGTCACGGTTGATGTGTTGACTGTACCTGGAGAATCGCGTCTAAATCTAGTCAGTCAAACTCAGTCGGTATGGGGGTCGGCGTGGATAGGCTCCGGAGGGCCAGGGGCTCCAAGGTTATAGTGGGGTGCCAGAGCAAAACCGGCCTTGAGAAACTCAAAACCGAACTTGGCAAGTCGGACAAAATCACCATCCAGGACGCTAAGATGAAGAACCCCTTGGTTAGACTCCGGGATCTGCTCAAGGTGAACACTGAAGAGGACATAATCAGCTCCTTCCAACGGCAGAACCCGAGAGTCACCAACGGAATGACTGAGGCGGACCTGAAGATGAGGGAGGTCTTCCGACGGGGGGCCCGTAATCCCCACGAGGCACACGTGATCCTCGAAGTGTCACCCGCCATGTACAACCGCCTGATGCAGGAGGAGAAGGTGTACATCGACCTTCAGCGGGTACACGTCGAGGACCAGTCACCGCTCATCCAGTGCACGAACTGTTGGGGATTCGGGCATACCAAACGCTGGTGCGAGCGTACTACACCCTCTTGCGCGCACTGCGGTGAGGGCCACCCCACACGGGAATGCGAGGCAACCAACAACAGCCCAAAGTGCATCAACTGCAAAAATGAGGACACAAGTCCTCATAGACCTACGAGCATAACATGCCCGATACGCTCCAAATGGGACAGAATCGCCAGGAGTAGAGTTGCATATTGCTAAGCCAGAGTTCCATTAAAGATAGTTCAAATAAACCTGGCCAGATCCCGGATTGCAACGGACGAACTCCTCCTGGCGGCGTCCTTGGGGAAGGTGCAACTGGCACTCGTCCAGGAACCTTACGTGGGTGCCATTGGCGAGCTTCGTATGCCTGGACGAGTGCGAGTTATACAAAAAAGGACTGACGGCGACCCTGTCAAGGCCGCGATAGTGGTGTTCGACCCCGACCTGACGGTGAACGAGCTCACCGAGGATTGCTCCAGCTGCCTAGCCACGGGACTCCTGAAGACCAGCTCAGGCAACATCCTGCTCCTCTCCATATATCTGGAGCCGCAGCTGGACACCCTGGACGCAAATGCTCGGCTGGAATCTGCGGGCAGAATAATGGAGCGGACCAATGACGGGAGATGTCTCCTTGGCTCGGACGTGAATGGATGGTCGATCTGGTGGGGCAGCCACATTTCTAATGAGCGCGGCGACATGGTGTTGGACTTTTTGGCCCAGCACCAGCTCACGCTGCTAAATGTAGGCTCTTTACCCACCTTTGAGACGGTCAGGGGCCAGAGGGTCATCTCCAGTCATCCGGACATTACTGCCTGCGGAGACGGCATCTTGAACGTCGCCAAGAACTGGAGGGTCAACAGGGACCTAATACCCGCTTCGGATCACAATGCAATTGAATTTGTATTGGAGTCCGACAGCGGGGACGAGCCCCCAGTTACTACCTCCACGAGGCGCTTCAAGACGCAGTCCGCCGACTGGGCTGCTTTCCGAAGTTTGCTTGAGGTCAAACTGGGAGAGGCCAACTTAACGGCGGCCACGACGGAACCACTTGACCCGCTGGGGATAGAGCGGATCGTCAGGGACTTCACCGAGGCCATACAGAACACCTGTATCGAAGCTCTGCCTGCAAGGAAGGGAGGAACCAAACCTAAGATCAGTTGGTGGAACGAGTCACTAACTCAATTAAAGAAAGACCTGACCACACACCGGAGAAAGATTAAAATTGCCAATAGCCACAGAAAACCCCTAATAATAGACCAATACAAAACTAAACTAGAAAACTATAAACTTGAGATTAATCACGCAAAACTAAACAGCTGGAAAGAATTCTGTACAAAACAAGACAGAGAAAGTGTGTGGGACACGGTCTACAGGGTGATTCGTTCCACTAACAATAACAAGGGTGACGTCTTGCTCCAGGACAGAGACGGGAAAACCCTCACAGCCCTGGAATCCGCCACCCTCCTTGCCAAAACCTTTTACCCGTCCGACGATCCCTCCATAGAAACTCCCGAACAGAGAGAGATCAGGAGACCAATCGACAGGGACCGCCTCTCGGCCGACGAGCCACCATTCACGGGAGATGAACTGCGGGACATTGCGCGCTTCATGAACCCCAAAAAAGCACCCGGGAATGACGGCTTGACGGCCGATATATGTACCCATGCAATCGAGGCAAATATAGCGCTCTTCACCTCGATCGCCAACGCATGCCTGGCGCAGGGGTATTTCCCTAAGGAATGGAAGAGGGCCACGATCAAGATTATCCCCAAGCCCGGCAAGGATACCTACGATAACCCAAAAAGTTATAGACCTATAGGTCTCTTGCCGGTCTTGGGTAAAATCGTTGAGAAGGCCCTCATAACAAGGCTCCTAACATTCCTGGGGGCCAACAACTGCCTCTCTACGCGCCAATACGGCTTTCTCCCGCAGACAAGCACCGAGGATGCCCTGCACGCGGCACTCTCCAAGGTTGAGCAGGGTCTCTCCAACAAAAAGATCGTGGCGTTAGTCTCCCTCGACATCGAGGGAGCGTTCGACAACGCATGGTGGCCTGCAATAAAACAACATCTTGTCGCGAATGGCTGTCCAGGAAATCTGTACGATCTCATCGACAGCTATTTCAGCGACAGGCAGGTCACCATCAATTACGCCGGAGAGACCGTGTCTCAAAGCACTGAGAAGGGATGCGTGCAGGGCTCCACAGGAGGCCCGGTTCTGTGGAACGTCTTATTGAACTCCCTGCTGTTGGATTCGGAGTCGAGGGGTTACTTCCTGCAGGCGTTCGCCGACGATATAATTATTATATCGGAGGCGAACGACGCGGACACCCTCGAGGCCGAAATCAACAGCATCCTGGAGTTCGTCCACCAATGGGGCACGCGGAACAAACTCAGGTTTGCCCCGCATAAAACCCAAGCCCTAATTATCACCCGCAAGCTCAATTACAGAGAGCCAAAATTCACTATGCAGGGGGTGGACATCCACGGTCAAGACAGCATAAAGCTATTGGGTCTGCACATCGACCGCAAACTGACCTGGAGAACCCATGTCAGCGCAACATGCTCCAAACTGGCCGAACTCTTTAAGAGCATGAGCAGGGCCGTACGCGCTTCATGGGGACTCAGCCCACAGGTCTTGCGTCACTTATACATTGCGGTTGTAGAACCAATAGCTTTATACGGGGCAGGCGTTTGGGGATCTGCTGCCCAAAAAGTGTACGTCCAGAAACGACTCTGCAACATCCAGCGTATGTTCGCGATCCGAGCAGCCAGAGCTCACCGCACGACCTCCTTCAACGCCAGTGTTCTCCTGGCTAAAATGCTGCCTCTAGACTTGAGAGTCAAAGAGGCACATTTACTTTACCGCACTAGAACACAAGGAGAGTTTGCAGAGTTGCCGGGTCGCCCCATGGAGAGCAGAGTCCACTGGACAACACTGAGGCATCCCGCCAAAAGGCCCCTCATCAGTTTTGAGACTGCCCACCAGTCCCTAGAAAATGTGTCTCCAGGCCTCCCCCAAATCTTCACCGACGGAAGTAAATTCGACGGCAAGGTAGGCGCGGCATACACCTTCATCAGTGAAGGTCGAGAGATTAGAGCCGCTAAGTTCAAGTTAGCTGACTACTGCACCGTCTTCCAGGCCGAGCTCTGGGCAATCTACCAAGCATTGGAATTTGCCAGCCGGAAGCGTTGCAGTGTCAGCATCTTAAGCGACTCTCGCTCATCTCTCGACCTGATCTCGAATCCCGCCACTACACACCCAATTGCCGCGAAAATCCATGCGGTCGTCGGTGAGAGGAGGGAACGGGGCGAGGAGACGCATTTCCTCTGGATCAGGGCACACGTCGGTGTGGCCGGCAACGAGCGAGCGGACGAGCTCGCGAAAGCCGCCACCAAAAAGAAAACAGCACCCGATTACGACGCAGTACCTGCCTCGTACGTTAAGTACCGGCTCAGGCAATCTACCATCGACGCCTGGCAGGAAAGGTACACCACGGGCACATCCGCGGCAACAACAAAGCTGTTCTTTCCGGATGTGAGGAGGGCCTACCGGCTCCTAGATCAATGGGTACCCAATACCATCAGGACCCAGATCTGGACCGGTCATGGAGGCTTCTCTTCATATCTGGAAAGATTCAAGCTGAAGCCCACGTCCGAGTGCAGGTGCGACCCTCAAGAGCAGGAGACAGTGGACCACATTCTCAGCAGCTGCCCAATATTTGCCGTCCAACGAAACGATTTGGAGACGAGGCTGGGGGTGGCTGTCGAAAGTTCCACATATAGTGTCCTGCTCGAAACCCAGGCTAGACATTTTATGGCCTACGCCGAGGCCATCTGCCATAAAATAATAAAACAAAATAAATAAACTAGAATAATAATTAACATAAATATAAACAAATTAATTACAAATATAAATAAATACAAGAAATACAATTAAATACCAACAAATAAACAGAAGTATGAAGAATAAGAATAATAATATATATATACAACCCAAAGAAGAAACAAATATTTAACAAGAAAGAAATAATCAAATAGCAATAAACAAACAGAAGGATAGATAATAATAAAAATAATATAAATATACAATCAGAACAAATAAATATAAATATAAATAACATCAAATAATAATAAAATAAATGAACCAATAAAATAATAACACAACAATAAATAATAGGAGTGGAACTCACCAAACGAAATGATGATTAGAAGACAAATTATAAATTAAAACTAAAATCTCAGTAACAAAAAAGTAGATAACTAACCTTTTTCAGTCTCCCTGAATAATAAAAATCAGGGAAGCAAATTTCTTATTTCAAAAAAAAAAAAAAAAAACAAAAAAAAAAAAAAAAAAAACTCAGTCGGCATTTAATTGGATTATTACTGCTTCGGAACTTGCAACTGCAACGCGGGAGAGTCTAGTCATGCGAACTGTGTTAGGATTTATTGAAATTATAATCCAACTAACAAGAGGAATATCATTGGAAAGTAGATGTTGGGGAAAATAATAACTAAGTATACTACAATAAAACGAATAATGTAACACTTCCGACAGCCGTTTGGACTAGGCATGTGAACCGGAAAACACACTAAATTATATTCTCGACTCTTGAGCGATGTCAATTTTTGGTTCTTGATGTTAGCAGACAACAATACTATAATTTTTAGACAAAATAAATCAACCTTGAACGTGTGTGGTTTTTACACTTACATTACATTATTTATAAAATCAATAATTATAGTAACTACATGTACAGTCAACAGCACATCAGGTTAACCTATTTCCGTTTTTTCTCTCGCTCTTGCCAAATGTCATTTCTTTGCAATAGAGCAAGGAGGACTGACCGGAAATGGGTGGAGTAGTGTGCTGTCCACCGTACGTATCCAACTCGTTTTCAAAC
Organism: Udea ferrugalis; assembly: GCA_950022985.1. NCBI lineage: Eukaryota > Metazoa > Arthropoda > Insecta > Lepidoptera > Crambidae > Udea > Udea ferrugalis. The sequence continues at coordinate 8,192,286 of OX465521.1, forward strand.
TTCATATATGTATTCTGTGCCAGGTCAAACAAAGTTTCAGTTGTTGATTCACATGACACGGGAAATTGCTTTTTCAATATCAAACAACTAAAGTACTGGTAGAACTCCAACGTTTTATTATTTCCGTCCCGACGACCCGGTGAGATGGTTTCTGTTCTGTTTCAAAGTGGTTATTTATTTAGATGTCAGTTTAGCCTGAATACTGGCTGGTCAGGAAACTGGCTTAGACAAAACATCCACATTTGTAGCAGCTCACCACGAACTATATCAAGAACTGAAGCGCGCCCTAGTTTATGTATGTAGCAGTTTTGATAACACTGGAAAATGGACAGCTGAACGTGCGTTATTTCAACTTCAGTTAAGTAAGATACAAAAAAAAATGTGTTTAAAAATCAAAACAGAAACATGAAGATAATTCGATTCTATGACTACTGTTTAACGTGCTTACTTAACACATTTGTATTTAGAACCCTTAGTTTATAACTGTTCATCGCTAGATGGAGTTATCCTCCGATAGCTCGCGCAAGCATTATGTTTTTTCGTCTTTATATAGTGTTATGTCAAAATGGTATCGATAATCCAAGTACAAGTTTGTAATGCCCGTTTTTCAACGGGCATTACAAGTTCAACAAGTTAACAAGAAGCTCTGAGGGAACAGTTCTCCCATTAAATAGTTACAAACAATCAGACATAGTTTTACTGCCTGAAAGGGTAGCTCCGACCAAGACCGAAACTGTAGGTTTTTCACTCCTACACTAGGCAAAGCCTGTCCCGTGAGGGTCAAGTTCTATGAGGCAAAACAAGATGAAACCAATGTTGGCTTTTTAATAGTAGATTATGCCACAAGGGCTTAAAGAAGTGTATTATGTCCCGGGCGTCATATTGAACCCCGAGTTAGAATCCTGAATACGAGGGGTTCAAGACCGCCCAAGACAAATACACTTTTAAGCCCGCGATGCATACTCTACTTTTTATACTTTCTGCGAGGCAATCGAAATTAATGGCTGAAAAAAATAAGTGCTTAAGTATTTATTTCATGTGAAAATAGGTAGGTAATTAAACATGAGAAACTAGTATTTATCAAAAATTCAAAGTGATGTTAGAAACATAAGACAGTTGTGCGAAGACATTGGAAAGATGAATTACAATCTTTGGTACGTTCATTTTATCAGCACAGGACTCAGGAGCTATTTGAGCCGTTGGCGCCTTTTTTCTTTCTTTGGCATCTATTTTGTTAGTGGCCAGTACGACATTCGAACTCAGGATAAAATCTCATTGCACCTAAACATTTTTGACTACACGGTTGCATTCCAAATTCAAATCACTTTAATCCCCAGGGAATAATGAAATTCAGTACAACATTATGTCCCGGCTAGACCGTAGGGCTATAATGACCTACTTTAGGACAGGTTTACATGACACATAATGTCCCATTGACGAGCAGGTAGTATAAAAAATAAGCTGACAACCCCAGCTCACAAGTGTGTGTAACAAAAAGTTAGAAACTTTCGAATACATTTTTCAGTGAAATCACAAAGGAAGTGGAGACATTTGGTTTATTTTTTAATGACATTGAATTACCCAGTATTTTTTTTTTGAATTTTCAGTTATTAGCAGTTTCAAATTCCTTATTTTAGTCCTTGCAGAAAAAAACATTTAGGAAGCTAATTAGCTATTATGAAATAAGTAAAATTACACGTTTTTAATTTTTTATGAACCCTTCCATACCAACCTTACTAGGTATATCACACTGAAAACAATCAAACCAAAATTTAATACACCCGTTTTTTGTTATTAAAACTAATAAAAAGAGCTTTTAGCTTGTCTGTTTACTGTACCTGCAGGATGGTAGGAAAGGTGTGTTTGTGGTACTGGTCCAGCATGGCGTTGGTTGCCGTGAGCTGTTGCAAAAAAAAATGCTTTTGAACTTGTTCTTCTGCTTACTGTACCTGCAAGATGGTAGGCAGGGTATGTTTGTGGTACTGGTCCAGCATGGCGTTGGTTGCCGTGAGCTGTTGCTAAAAAAATGCTTTTAAACTTGTTCTTCTGTTTACTGTACCTGCAAGATGGTAGGCAGGGTGTGTTTGTGGTACTGGTCCAGCATGGCGTTGGTGGCCGTGACTATTGCAAAAAAATGCTTTTAAACTTGTTCTTCTGTTCACTGTACCTGCAAGATGGTAGGCAGGGTGTGTTTATGGCAGTCCAGCATGGCGTTGGTTGCCGTGAGCTGCTGCAAAAAATGCTTTTAAACTTGTTCTTCTGTTTACTGTACCTGCAAGATGGTAGGCAGGGTGTGTTTATGGTACTGGTCCAGCATGGCGTTGGTTGCCGTGAGCTGCTGCAAACAAATGCTTTTAAACTTGTTCTTCTGTTTACCGTACCTGCAAGATGGTGGGCAGGGTGTGTTTGTGGTACTGGTCCAGCATGGCGTTGGTGGCCGTGACTATTGCAAAAAAATGCTTTTAAACTTGTTCTTCTGTTCACTGTACCTGCAAGATGGTAGGCAGGGTGTGTTTATGGCAGTCCAGCATGGCGTTGGTTGCCGTGAGCTGTTGCAAAAAAAAATGCTTTTAAACTTGTTCTTCTGTTTACTGTACCTGCAAGATGGTGGGCAGGGTGTGTTTGTGGTATTGGTCCAGCATGGCGTTGGTGGCCGTGAGATGTTGCAAAAAAAATGCTTTTAAACTTTTTCTTCTGTTTACTGTACCTGCAAGATGGTAGGCAGGGTGTGTTTATGGTACTGGTCCAGCATGGTGTTGGTTGCCGTGAGCTGTTGCAAAAAATGCTTTTAAACTTGTTCTTCTGTTCACTGTACCTGCAAGATGGTGGGCAGGGTGTGTTTGTGGTACTGGTCCAGCATGGCGTTGGTTGCCGTGAGCTGCTGCAAAAAAATGCTTTTAAACTTGTTCTTCTGTTTACTATACCTGCAAGATGGTAGGCAGGGTGTGTTTGTGGTACTGGTCCAGCATGGCGTTCGTAGCCGTGAGCTGTTGCAAAAAAAATGCCTTTAAACTTGTTCTTTTCTTTACTGTACCTGCAAGATGGTAGGCAGGGTGTGTTTGTGGTACTGGTCCAGCATGGCGTTGGTTGACGTGAGCTGTTGCAAAAAAAAAGCTTTTAAACTTTTTCTTCTGTTTACTGTACCTGCAAGATGGTAGGCAGGGTGTGTTTGTGGTACTGGTCCAGCATGGCGTTGGTTGCCGTGAGCTGCTGCAAAAAAATGCTTTTAAACTTGTTCTTTTGTTTACTGTACCTGCAAGATGGTGGGCAGGGTGTGTTTGTGGTACTGGTCCAGCATGGCGTTGGTTGCCGTGAGCTGCTGCAAAAAAATGCTTTTAAACTTGTTCTTCTGTTTACCGCACCTGCAAGATGGTAGGCAGGGTGTGTTTGTGGTACTGGTCCAGCATGGCGTTGGTGGCCGTGAGCTGCTGCACGTAGCTGTTGTGCGAGTCGTAGTAGGTCGCCAGCGCAGCCGGACTCGGGTTGTTGCAGTAGTTTAGGAACGCCGTGCGGTACTCTTGACGACTCTGAAATTAGAAGCGGGAGGTTAAGGAGATTTTTTGAAGTTATTCAATAAGTCAGTCTCGTTCAGGGAACAAGGCTGACTTATTGAATAATTTCAAGCTCTCTATGCACTAACCCAGTTTTAGTAAAATAATTTTAGAATAAAAAGTTGCAGCTTCTGTCAAGGCTTCTTCGGTAATTATGTACAATATGTAATGTTGTTTTGAAATAATTATGTACCAAGTGGTTTTCATATCCCACTCCGAGTTTGTATTCGCAAGCCTTTCTAGTTTTTCCAGAATTACAAACAATTTGTTAAATCGTAAGCCCCGACCACACCTTCCTTATCCTATTGTCGGGTAAAGCTTTGAAAGCCGAAGTATGGGCTAACACTTAGTTAAAAAAAAGAAAATTATGATTTCCCATAACGTGGGCTAACAGATGTGATATATTTATTTATGTGATAGTTCTGAAAACTCTGAAAACTAGTCGGTGCACAGTCTTACTTTTTAAAATTGATTCTAAAGCTAAGTAAAACCTTAAACAAATTCAATAGCTAAGTACCGTAAATTAAAAATCTGTTCTCAAAGGCAAAGGATCTGACAAAGAGCAGATTTTCCAGATAACATCAAAGTGGAGTTATTACTGGATAATTTGCTCAGCATCGGGTGGGCAAAATAGATGGCTATGCAGTTTAAATGATCACCTAGCTATGCTTTAGTTTACATTTCTCAAGTTTATCATTGTGAAAATAAATAAATAAAATTAATTCTTAAAGCCTAAAGTCGGTGAGTTGAATTCAAATATTCATAATTTAAAAATAAATAAAAATATTAATTACTCTATAAACGAAAAAAAAACAGTTTTTCTAATTGGTTGAACTACATCCATTTTGCGGGCAGAAATTGCTGAGCCCTAACCGATCTGGAGATTACAAAATATGGCTTTGTTAATTTTGCCTTATGGCCTAACATACCATTTAATAAATTGAGCAAATAACGCGCTCAGGATGCTCTACCCAAATAACAAGCGGTCTATTAAATTGGTAAATTAATTACATCATTATTGGTAAGAGATAAATTAATGACATATTCGTAATGTGATTTTGATGTTATAGCTATGCTACTGTTAAGTGTCATTCAAATCCGTCTTGTAGTTTTTACGTGAAAGAGTAACAATCAGACTTTTAAATTTTCGCATCTGTAATATTAGTGGAAATACCGTAACCGCAAAAACAGACCTCTATAGGTATACGAAAAATACAGTTTTTCTAATTGGTTGAATTGCATCCATTTTGCATCCATCTCTGTTTCAATAAACGTAGAGGAGTTATTTTAAAAAATCGGGTAGGTGAATCTGAGCCCTAAACGATCTGAAGATTACAAATATGTCTTTGTTAATTTTGCCTTATGGCCTACATACCACTCAATAAATTGAGCAAATAAGATCGCTCAGGATGCTCTACCCAAATAACAAGCGGTCTAACAATATTGGTAAATTAATCACATCATTATTGGTAAGAGATGAACTAATGGAGGGCTATATTCGGCAGCAGGGAGGTTCATCCCATCGTTTACTGGCCGATTAGGGAGGCTTCTATCTTCCGTGTTGTTGTCTATAGTACTTCATTATGAAGTATTTTATTCTAACACTAACGACCGCTCGCGACTTCGTTCGCGTGAACTAGAGTAAAAAAATAAGTATTTTTTATAAATTGTAGCCTATGTGTTATTTAGATTAATAAGCAACATTATTGTAAAGTTGCATTAAAATCCATTCAGTAGTTTTTACGTGAAAGAGCAACCCAGCACATCCACACATACTTTCGCATTTATAATATTAGTAGGATTAAATGTCAGTAGAGTGCATCTGAAAATTAATTTTAACTTGAATTCGAATTGTCTTGGCAGAAAATCTACTACGCGTGTTTTTATAGGTACTTGCGAAGTGCCTTTTTACATATCAGACGACGGAATGCTCTGAGTTATTCATAAATTGAGTGACATTTCAACATCATATATATCACAACGGGAATAGTAAGTTAATTCAAATTCAATATCAAAATGAGTTTCTAGAATGCTTTAACAGCTTAGAAATTCTTCTCTCACTAACATCAATTCAGATCTCGATCTTACTCAAGAAAATACACCCATGTTAATTGACTATTCGCTTTACCTTGAAATAAGTACTATTGTATTCCCTCATTCCTATGGGAAAAATTTAACAATCTTATGCGGCTTAGTTCATATCACTCAAACGATCACATTTTTATAGTTTTTGAGTTTTACAGAACGCCAAAATGGAATCTCACATCGTATTCCCTCGTGTGAGGTCCGATGTTTGCATTGCAAATACTTACCACCTCAGGTGTGAGATAAAACACCTAGGTATTAAGTACCCGTTTTCATCCGAAGATATCGTCTAAACGTAATTCGTAGCCATACCATTTGCTTACAGTATTAAAGAGAGATTTCGTGAACGGAACAAAAGAAAGAAAACAGAAAAAACAAGGCTGAATATCCGAGAGTTAAGTTATTCTAGGCCCGAAAGGAAGTTGGTTCAGTATTATAAATATTGGAATCTCAAACAAAGAGACGAGAGGAAAATCACTGAGATATGCAATAGTTTGCTACTAAAGGCTGGAACACAATGTCGTCGAGTGGAATTTATTATCTGTGCCTGGAATTCCTGAAAAGGTGAAAATGTTACGTCGAATTCACTGATGTAGTTATTTTGAGGGTTCTCCGTCACGTTCAACTTGGTGATGTTGTTGATTTTCAGCTTTCACTATTCACACAGAGTGATTTTAATAAAGAAACTTTACATTTGAGTGACTCATAAGCTTAGTTAACAGTGTTTCAGCTAACTAAGCTCTTCGTAACAAACATCGTGTCTCGTACCCATTTAGGCATTCATTTTAAATTAGCTGTGTCCTCAGATTTGTCCGCGTGTAATTGGGCCTGTCACAGAAAGTTTTTGTCACGCAAACCATATTTTCGCGACAAAAGGTCCTTATCCAAGGTTGAATCTATCCCTATGCACATCAAATTTGGCTTAGCGGTTAAGGTTTGAAAATGTAACAAAATTGATCTCCACGGCATTTATTCATGTAAACTTTTAGTGTTTATTTATTTATTCTTTATTGCACACTAAAAAAAAAGTACCATTGGCAGACTTATTGCCTAAGGGCATTATCTACGAGTCAACCATCCAATCCATACCAAATAACCATAAACATACACAAAATACTTAATAATGAAGTACCTAAGTACTAAAGTTCATAAATAAATAATTATATTATAATATACCTAATTACATTCTGAAATGAATTAATATACATACATACATAAACCAATTATTACCTACAATGTAAAAAGGAATTACATTTAGCTCATAGTTAGGGCTTCTGCAGGAAAAGATTACGGGGTGCATATAAGGACCCAAAATAGACCCATGGAGAAGGAGAAGAGAGGCCATTGCCCAGCAGGGGATCCTCAGGGCTGATTTAGATTTCGAATAAGACAAATAGATGACCAGTGTCCAGACACGAGAACAGATAGAGAGTTTGCAAGACGCATTGTTTCATATCTAAAAACGCAAAGCAGAGTCCTACTAAATGCCCAATACAAAAGCAAAGGCTACTAAAGGATTTGTTACGTCGTCGAATAAGTGAGAGAAACAACCACTTGCCGTTTAGAATACATTTGACTTTCTAGAAAGTCCCAAGTTAAATCTTGTAAGCTTCACTATGCGTGCTGTTGAACTACATTGTATTTGCCTTCCAATGGAGTGGAATGCCATTAATATCTAAAAGGAGCGCAAATAGTGCAGTCCTTTTAAATTGCCTTTCACATTTTTGGCAAGCTCGAAAATTGCAGCCAATGGACAAATATTTCACGTTCTTTGAAGTAATCTAACCTAGGTCACTGCGCATCGTAACCTTAACAGTGGCAGTGTACATTTTCATAAAAAATAACTACTTAATGTGCCTTTTTAAAATTTGCAGATTGATTATTCATCATTGGTTTTTATTAGACATTCAACATTTTCAATTCGTATGGGGACATATAGGCCTATTTCGTATGGGGCTGGATGGGAAAGCCTGTACTTTGAGAACAAGTCGGCAGTTGGGCAAACTATAGGACACACCCAGACAAGTATAAACAGTAATTTTCGTACCAACACAGTCTTAATGTTTGCACCAGCGCAGTGTGTCTTTAAATATCAGACAGCGATGCACTGATTCATGCATTTAGTGATGTTATAATAACAATAAAATGACATCACGCGTTCGATAATAACTAAGTTATGTAATGAGTTATCGGACTCGGCTCTACTGATGTGCGGACGACAGCACAACAGGCTACCCATTTCCGGTCAGTCTAACGCAAATAATTGTTATTTGGTGAAAGCGTTATCCTCTATCAACTAACTGTACATAGGATTATTTAGTCTCTTCTCTATTCACTATTTTATTTTATGCCCCCAAAGCAGGCAGTTCCAACTTGCGGGTAGGAGGCGAAGCCTTGGAGCCTTTGCCGAGCAGTACTATCTTAATAGTTAATTTAGATGATAAGTGTGATTTTCTATTTAATAACCTGGAGGCTGTTCATGCCTTAAAACGTTTGTACTGAAGCTAACAGGTTAAGCATATAGCTGTACTTTGCCAGTTGGTTTCTATTCCAATGCGATAGAGGCCACTTTTCAGCTTCATTATGTGGTAACTAAATCAACTTAACCCATTAAACCCAATGCAGTGTGGTTGCAGTGTGCTGTTATACCTGTCATCAGCTAAAAGTGGTCGGTTCGGTAAACAAAGCAGTTCGTGATTTAACCGCATTCGTTTATAGGTCAGCTTAACTCGTGGATTTAGCTTTAAATAACTTGTTAGCCTGTTGGGTATTTTAAAGAGTAGTCGCTATCAAATATATGGTAGTAGACAAGGTGAATAAGTATGCACTTGTGATCGGTTTCACAATCAATAAGTTTCATACATCCAAGTTACTTACTTCATTAATCATCTAAATAAATGTTCGTCACTCATTAGTCAATAACTTCTTTAAACAAACACATTATTTCAGATTGTTGTGATCATTCACAGCATTTAGTATATTTGTATTATGTTTTATAAAAAAAATGCAACAAAAAAGTTTTTAAACCAAACAAATCATAAAAAAGTTCTGTTGCTGTCTGCAACACAGATCAGCAACTTTTCATGTATTAATGAAATAATAGATGTTCAGAATTTATTGTAACCTGGGTGGTTAAAACTTAGAAACTTAGAACCGTAATTAATTAGCTGTCACAGGTCACCTTTTCAAAATGCGGACATAAGAATATTTCTCACGCTGATAAACAGAGACACTGTTCTCTACCAACGAAAATTATATTATATAGTATGTTTTATTGCACACAAATAAATACAGCGACATTGATACACTGCTACACTCAAGTCTGGCCTAACATCTCGTGTTTGTAAGCCCGCATAGAATCCTTTGACACACAACACTTCGTCATCGTAATTCAACGTTTGCTAGCAAACACTCTACTTGTACTTTACTTATCTATCCAGTCAAGTGCGAGTTTTCTCGATCAAACGGAGCGAGCGCGTAAACGCGGATAAAACGCCTCCATTTCGTCCACGTTCCACCAGAGGCACTGCTACTAATGCCATACATATTTGCGTGACTTGATGCTTTTGACCGAACTAAACTAACTACTTGGAGCCAGTTTAGCCCACAGTAGGCTGATTCCGGAAAATCTTCTACACGTCTTTTTTGGACTGCAGAGTGATTGAGAAAATTTGGAGTGATGGAGTGCACTGAGTGTTTCTTAAGTTGAGTGAGATAATAATATGCGTATGAAAGTAGTATTATTTTCATACTAACTTATATAAGTTAGCACTCTGTCTCTGGTTCGAAGAGATAGCATTTTAGCCGATAAAGCCAAACCGTACATAAACACGTTAATCTGTACATTGTTGTTGTATGTGTATGTATTATGTAATAAAGAGCATATTCATCTATCTATATGTCAGACGAATTCGAATCTGACTTAAAATAAGTTCACAGAATCACGTTATCTTGATATCCCCCAGTGCTCAGGCTCAAAAAGCTATTTAACTGGAAGAAACAAAATAATCTCAATCTCTCGAATAAAAACCGTTGGCATCTTTGTTCAGTATAGGAAATGGTACTTGTTCCCGAGGTGGCATAAATTCTCTTGTCTGCATTCGTTTTTGAATTATTTACGTAACTCTAAAATTCGCAAACATTGTTGGAGACAGCACTACATGGTTCTTTTAAAGGAATGAATTGTGCAAAAATGTACACTCAAGGAATTTAAAAGTTGACGTGGAACAAAAGGAATTTCGTTTATAGAAACTCATTTTTGCGCCAAGTAAGTTAAGTAAGTAAGTTGCATTTTTTTGCAGGGAATATGAAAACAAACTTGGATTAGAGCAACTTTGCTAGTTAACATAAAAAAAATCCTTTAATATAATTTAAATATAAAAATATAAGTTAAATGAGTAACAGCAGTGGTTTATAAAAAGATATAGAGCAGTTTGAATGAGGAATATTTTCATGATTGTAATCGAGAGAAAGCCACAGATATTCATAGTGAATGGTATATGAGGATCGTCGAATTTTGCAGTCCACTGCTGGGAATACGGCTGCGCTGATGCTCGCTATGTTTGGTAATATTATTGTTTTAAGGATTGACGTTTTTCGGTGCTCAAATATTACATTCAAGCGGAAGATGGTAGGCCATTTATATTTCCAGTCATGTAAATTCATGAAAAAAACATTCGCGGGTTTCTTCTGTAAAAAACATACGGCTTTTCACTCTAAAAATTATACAGTCACAACAAACAGACAAAAGTAAATTTTGGTACCTGTAATTGCAGCCTTTGAAGCTGAATGCGCGGAAATGGAAAAATAATGCGATTACTTTAACACGTTTCGCGAATATATTTCTCGGTACGGCAATGTAGTTACAGTACGACAGGGGCGTACTTAGGCTGCCATACTCGACAGGGCCCGGGAATACTTATAGGCCCATTTTATTTTTAGCATTAGGGATAATGCATTATCATCTTACTAAAAATAAAAATAAAATAACCTATCAAAATCGTAGTTTCATCTTAATCGAAAGTCAAATATTTGCAATAATGTTTCTTTCGAGTGTTTAAGGTATATGCCTAAACATTGGTGAAACCAACCTGGCTGTCAGGTATAACATACCAGAGAAATTCGTCCGGTCTGTTAATGGTCTCGGTAGCATATTTGGTAGTGCAGTCGCCCGGCTTGCGAAAGACGCGGGTTCGAGTCCCGCCTGATGCCAGGACCGAATGACTTTTTCTGGTTTTCCTATCTTTAGTAAGATGATAATGCATTATCCCTAATGCTAAAAATAAAATAACCTATCAAAATCGTAGTTTCATCTTAATCGAAAGTCAAATATTTGCAATAATGTTTCTTTCGAGTGTTTAAGGTATATGCCTAAACATTGGTGAAACCAACCTGGCTGTCAGGTATAACATACCAGAGAAATTCGTCCGGTCTGTTAATGGTCTCGGTAGCATAATTGGTAGTGCAGTCGCCCGGCTTGCGAAAGACGCGGGTTCGAGTCCCGCCTGATGCCAGGACCGAATGACTTTTTCTGGTTTTCCTATCTTTAGTAAGATGATAATGCATTATCCCTAATGCTAAAAATAAAATAACCTATCAAAATCGTAGTTTCATCTTAATCGAAAGTCAAATATTTGCAATAATGTTTCTTTCGAGTGTTTAAGGTATATGCCTAAACATTGGTGAAACCAACCTGGCTGTCAGGTATAACATACCAGAGAAATTCGTCCGGTCTGTTAATGGTCTCGGTAGCATAATTGGTAGTGCAGTCGCCCGGCTTGCGAAAGACGCGGGTTCGAGTCCCGCTTGATGCCAGGACCGAATGACTTTTTCTGGTTTTCCTATCTTATAGGCCCAGTTGAAAAATCCACTCATCAGTTGGTACTTTTTATCGTTTTATACGTGTATATTTTGTATTTTCACAGTTGCAATACACATTCGCTTGATAAAGTTTTAGGCTGGCAAATTATACCAAGCAGTTGTTGATTAAACACAAAAAAAAATCGTGTATAAATGAATGATAAACCACCTTATTTGAAGGTTATAAATATAGCTAAAAGTAGGAACTTATAAAGGATCTTTATTAGTTTCCCATCCAATAAAAAAGCCCCTAAAGATAATTATTTTTTCCCTGACAAAATGTATTTTAAGAGGCTTTAGGGTTTGGTTGCCTTTAATATTTATTGGGTTAATATGTTTAGCTGGAAAAAGTACTTATTTTTCGAGCCCCTGGCCCTGAGTAGTTACGGCTCTGGTGTCTGGGGACTTATTTCGGGAATTGAAATTCTTGAATCGAATTACCCTTTTTCCGCATTTCACTTCGCTAGCACGTACATAGTTTCAGTACCGGGATAATAGAAATTCGAGGTGCTCAATAGGCTAATATTTTACAACAGGGTACCGTTGAGTTTACGAACAATAAACAATATATATTATCCTACTTCCTACTAATATTATAAATGATGTGTGGATGTGCGGTGTTGCTCTTTCACGTAAAAACTACTGGATGAAATTTAATGAAACTTTACAATAATATACCTCATGCATCTGAATAGAACAAAGGTTATAATTTATAAAGATATATATATTTTTTAAACCTGAGTCAACGCGGATGAAGTCGGGGGCGGCCGCTAGTTATATATATTATTATATTATAAATTCTATTGAATGTATGAAATACTTATTACTCTTACTAAAGATCGGAAAACCAGAAAAAGACATTTGGTCATGTTGGCATCAGGCAGGACTCAAGAATGTCTTTTTCTGGTTTTCAGATCTTTAGTAAAAGATACTGCATGGAAAATGCTAAAACAAAAAGAAATTACTTATTACTTGTTTAAAAAAATACGCGACAGAACTATATGCCCACGTGGGCAAAGCTCACACACACATAGATCTGAACAGACGTTCAGATAATGAATTTTGCCTCTGTCTTAATAAAAACATACTTGTAAATCAAGTAGTTATTAAATAGGTACACACTAAAAAAACACACACATTTTTTTTGTCATTCTGAAGTATGAAAGCAGGACTTCTGTCCTTTATGCAGATATTTAAACACTTAAAATTAAATCGCAGATTTTCCATAAAACAATTTGCGAAGGAAAATGAATGAACCCCTTAAAAGCACAAAGTCAAGCTAATCCTATTTCGTCTAAAAATATCTCATAATATAATTGATCATTCTCGTGTTGCACGGCAGTAATTGACCATTCACGTGACTCGCGTTATTTCAGCGGTAACGGGTTAGGGATGATATTTAAAAAGCATCGATGATGACATCGATGACATAATCGAAAGCTCAACATCGATGTTCGATATTTTCGACAAACCAAACATCGATGTTGGGTAACATCGATCATTTTAGTACTAATCATTAAAAACACAATAAATACAGTGCAATCATACCAAATTTGTTCAGAAACCGAAAATAATAATTGAGTATTCCAATACTTTTTGTTAACTGACTGAAGAAAAAGTAATATTGATAAAGCAGAACCTTTCAATCTATTTCTTTGTTGATGAAGCGTATAGCCAGCTCTTGAAAAAAGTCTTCTAGCTGGCGTTGATGTAGCGATGGCTCGTGAGCCAGTCAGTTACATCGCTTATCGATTATTAATTCCGTTAACATCGATTGCGATATTTTTCGTATAGCGACATCGATTTTAAAACATCGATGTTTTTTCTTTCAACATCGATGACCATCGACCATCCCTTAAACGGGGTAACGCGGGCGGTAACGCGGGAAACATTAAACAAAGTGGGTGAAAACGGCGGTTACGAACTCAAATTATGAGGTGGAAGTCGAAAGGGATTATTGACGAGCTAGTTTTCAGGATTATCTTTATACCACGATCTTAATGATCGATGACGCGGAATTTTTAATTATTTCAAATTAAGCTGCACCTTTTTTAATCTTATACAAAATTGCTGATTTAATTAACAGTTTTATATTCTCTGGACGTGCTTGTGTGGCCCGCTAAATTATTAGAATTGTAATTAACGAAAAACTTCAATTTATTAAACAGAAGGGTTAAGTACCTACCCACGTCACGATATGTTTTGTTCATCTGAACCAATTTCGTCACTTAATATGTAGCAAAATGTTTCTTGCTGGTTGAGAGAACTTTGGTTAGCTTAAACAATTTAAGCCTGCTGCCTCTTCAGCGGTTGAAGCATCATGAGTATCATTATTAACATCCAAATTGTGTGTTGGGTCGATGTTTCTCTTTTTATTTTGCTTTTCTTGTGCGTAACATTTAAGTAAACAATGTTATTTTACCTTATTAAGCTGATCATCGGCTTTGTTAAGGACCACCTCGCAGCCTTCTCTGTGCGCGAAGAGTTTCCTCGCTTGCACCTTCATGTGGAAGGTCTTTTCCACCAGCGGCGTGGCCACCAATCTCTCCAGGGACGCCGCCGCGTTGCCGTAGCCCAGCACATCCGCCTCCACCTCTTGGAGTAAGGTCTCCCATGTGTGGAACAGGGATGACGGACAGGATGCTCTGTTGACAATGAAGAAGAATTATTGAGCAAGGACCGTTGATTTAAAAGAGAAAGGTACGGAGGCGCTCACATCAACCTTTACATAGGGGCATGCTGTTGACTTAAGACCCATTTTGCAATGGTTTTGTAAAGGTTGATGTGTGCGCGTCAGTCGCGAATTCGGAAACTGAGAAATGACAATACTCATAGTAACCTATGAATGACGTGCACATAAACGAGTCACTGTTGTTGTGGCTTGAACGTATCAGGTCCATTAGACTCCATTTTGTAGGGCCACCTGCTGTACGCCGGTGACGTATTTATTTGTCTTTTTGGTTACAATCGAAGTACCTGTATCAAGTACCTCTGTTTTTCGTACAATTTCAGGGGGAAATTCGATTTAGATGGCCTAATGATAAGTAGTTACAGCTTTATAACGCCATGGAACCAGGAAAATCAAATAAAGGTAAGTATGTTATGTCGCGTAATAAAAAATATCTGGTAAGTAAGAATGTGGACAAACATGTCATAAACGATAAGAAAATAATTTTACGATGTAAGTGCGACGAACAGAAGAGAAACTATATAAACTTTATTGACGTGCCAACACAAACTTAGGCGAGTATGTTTTTGGGGTTCCTTTACGGTGTGATTTTATCTGTATGTCATACTCGTAGCTGTTTATCGTAGAAACTACATACTAAAGCTTCAAAAAGAAAGAAAACAATTGTTACATTACAAACAATATGACTGGCTCGTAGTTTTTTTTAATTCACCGAAAAACCTTTTACTGGATTCAAAAATACAACCAGATATATTTAACATGGCCAAAAGTCAGAGAGCAGGTGTTGTGGGCGTCGGAGATTAATTTGAAATACTTTAACGGATACGACCCTAGACACTGAATAAGCACAAATGTTTGCCTTCGGTGGGGACCAAAGTCACGTCTCGCAGCTTAGCAGATAATTGCCGTGCCAACGATCATTCATAGTTATTATGAACTAGGAGTATCACTCTCGATCAGTCAAACCTTTTGCAACATAGCATATTTCACACACTAACTGAACCCCAAACGGGGCACACAGAGACATATTAGAGCATTACCATCGACACGCAAAGAAGAAGAAGAGACATATTGACTGTTGCCATCATAGGTAACGAAACAGTCAGAAGCCCACATACCAACCGTACTTAACTGCTAAGCCACACTCTTAATAATCTTGCAATTAGTATTCAAAGTGATGCTGCCCTTCGCGCACTTATCTAAAGTTGAGAGAACGGTAAATAGTCTAGCCGTAACTGAAACTAGATATAGCAAATCTGAGTGTTATCTAACACGAAGGAAATTTCTAGAGCACTTTACTATTCTAGAACAGTCTATTGTGCCTGTACCGTGAAATCTTCGACGATTCGAAATAGATTATATCGCGAAGCGAGCACGCTCCATCTCGGCTCGCGTATTGATAGAAAGATGTAAGTAACTCAGTTTCTAGCTGAAACTGTATTTGTGAAATATTGGATCGTACACGATGCAGTTACCCAGTTTTGTAGAGTGGTTTGTAAAAGCCGCGCACAAAAAGTCAAGGTGAACTACGAAGCTTTTAGCCGTAACCATGTTTGCGATTAAATTGGCAAACGAACCCTCACATTCTAAAACTGCGCTTATAGGCATAGCAGCAGTTAGCTTTGCTTACAGAAAAGGTACGGTCTACCTACACTGGGGTACGGTCGTGGTACGGTTGCATGATGAATAGTACGGAAAACCGTACTTTTTGGCAACGCTATTGATGGTCTTGATATAAGATCTCGCGTGGATGATATCGAACATCGTACACCACGCCTTCTGTGGCAATAGGCTGTACGCTTGATGAGACGTCAGGTCGAGCAATTCGGACAAAAAATACCAATTGGGGACCAACAACTGATAGTAGACTACCTGATGCACGTTACAAAGACGACATCATTAAGTTTGCTGGAAAGCGATGGACAGCGAGGACCACCAGAAGGCGAGGATGGCGAGAATTGGAAATCTTACGTCCTATATACTTATTGGTAAAATTAAAGGTAATTTAGATGCAATAGTAATGATAACCTTGATGTTAGAGACACGAAATCAATTATTACGTGGCTTATGACGATTATGATTTAAGAAACTCATGAGTAAGAAAATGCAAAAAAAAACAAAATTAGTATTTCACCAAATTTTTATACCCTGTTTTGGTTTTAACATTCTGAGATACGTAGTTCTGTAAACTTTCACACTGCTGATCTTAATTAAATATTTATGTTAAAACAGCCGACGCCCGTCCCTGCTTTGTTCTTGTAGGAAAATTGGCCACAATCCCTCTTAATCTCTATCAAATAATTTATTTACTGCCCCAACTAAATTTACAGCTAATCTAAAATGAATAATTTATTTTAAAATTACTCTTGTAGCAGTTAACACCCTTTTGCTTTAGTGTTAAATTATAAACGTGAATAAATAATAAGTTAGTAATTAAGAGTGCGCATAAAGCAAAACTACCAATCTTTTTCTTGATTGTACGTGATAAATACTAGATGAAATTTTATGAATTTATTAAATGTTACGCTACATGATATTTTCAAGGGTTGTGTTTGATCAAAAACATAAAATAATTAAATTATCTCGATAAAAAAAAATCACGAAGTTACGTCTGATTTTCCCTTTTTTTCGTTTTATACTGGACATGGCAATTACTATGATGACATTTTTTTTATAAATAATTATATTGAAAAATAAGTAAGGGCTATGTCTAGTCATTTTTTAAAATTCCTTTTAGTTTTGGATTTATAACGATTAAACACTTTTGGCACTTAATACGTTTTGATTCCGCGGAAAAAGCCATCTCCCGTCGCACGTTTGTGAAGCTTGACACATATTTCTATTTCACACATCAGTACCGATCGCTCCGTTGAGACGGGAAGACTACGCTCAAATTCTTAGCTGCTCCGAGTTTCAAAATAAATAGTGAAATGGGGAAAAAGAAAAGGACTTTAAAAAGACTTAGTAAACGAGAGCTAAAAAAGTTGCAAACTGAAAGGATGGCTAATTGTCGAAGGTATGTTGTATTGTATTTTAAGAGAAATAAATTCATTTGAGTCGATCTAGTAAGATGACGTAAACAGATGGTGTAAAGTAAATGCTAAGTAATCACATGACTTTAGTTGGTCTCTTCAAATAATAGGTTGATTTCGAAGGAATTTGTTTCAATCCACCAGGTATTTATTGTAAGTAAATTGTTTTCAAATAATATTTAATTTTCAGAATTGCTGTATCTTAAAATATTTCACAATCTGACAGATGTGATCAAAATAAGGTTGTGGAGGCATGCGCGTCGTCCACTATGTAGGTTTCTTTAAAAATAGTATCCATACTCGCTTTTCCATCTTGGGGTTTTTTTTTTTAGTAAAGTTGAAGCTGGCTGAAACAATAACTAGTTACTACCACATGAGTAAATATACTAAGTACTGTGTTTAATTTACAGAACAACATTGAATTTGGAAAATGTAGACCCTAATAGACAGCCTATATCTACAGACTATTGTCAGCCAGAAAAAAATACTTACGGTAATGATTACTCGAGGAATAAAGAGAATACTCCAGAAAAGTATCCGCCTAAATTCTTACAGTGCAATCGATAACATTTAAACTAGTGGAGACCTGTCATTAGAAAAATAACGAATGGGAAATAGTCATTTGAGAAATAACGTTAGATAATTTCTGATAAAGTTATCACTTTCCAAACCATCCTTTCTTAAATGAAAGTAACTAAGCGCTAACAGACGCCGAAATTAACCATTTCCCGCCTACTTTTTTGCCTGGCCGCTGCTTTGCACTCTCCTGTAAATATATAATAAATCCGATCAGTTGAACGGAAAAGGGTGGATTTGGGTGGGGTGGTTAGAACTGCAACCACAAAACGCATGAGCCGAGCGATATTTTGACTCAGAATGCCACTTGCTACGAGTACTTTAATGCTTAATTGCAAATGACTTTCCTAATAGTGGGTAATTTGTGCCTTTTTTTAACATAAATTCCGTAAAATATGGCTTCCGCATTATTATTTTTCTAGTGTGTCATTTCTGCATGTTTTTTTTTTGGAAATAGCTGAACTTTTTCATTACAGTTCATTGAAGCGACGACGCACTCTAAGTAGTCGGCCACAAGCTCAGAATGAAGATCAGGCTGAAAATTTGTACGATGCAGCAGAGAGAGTGATAATAGACAAGTTGTACTTTTTTGAAAAAATAAAAATGGTATCGAATCATGCTCCTCAATTCGGTTGCACTCTATCTAACTTAAACATCACAGGAGAAACGTGGGTAAAGTGGGTTTTTATTCTAAACTGAAACTTTCGTGTAATATGTGCAGAGGTGAATTCATACTGAACACGTCAGATCCACAACCAACCCAGAACCTAGACATAAACACAGCCGCTGTCACTGGGATTACTAGTGTAGGCATTGGCTTAGAACAATTTCAATAATTGAGTGTAGCCATGAATCTTCCGACAATGACGCACCAAATGTAGAAAAAACAAGCAACCAACAACAAGCGCAACCGTGGGACCACATCGGAGACGTGTTGGCGCTGTTTAAGCGGAATCCCGCGTTTTTGCGTCGTTTTGTGGCCGTCGATGAAACCTGGATCCACTGGTACACACCAGAGACTGAGAAGCAATCAAAACAAAGGATTCAGACCGGGGAACATGCTGGAAAGAAGGCGAAAATTGTAAAATCGGCCGGAAAAGTTATGGCCACCGTTTTCTGGGATTCACAAGGTTTGGTCTACATCGATTACCTCGAGAAGGGTAAAACTATAACAGGGCTTTACTATGCCGATTTATTGGGCTGATTCGACGCCGAATTAAAGAAAAAACGACCCCACCTGGCGAAGAAAAACGTGCTGTTTCACCACGACAACGCACCGGTTCACACGTCTGCCGTTGCGATGGTCAAATTGGTCGAATTGCGCTACAAATTGCTGCCCCATCCACCATATTCTCCAGAGTTGGCCCCTTGAGACTTTTTTCTGTTTCCTAATCTGAAAAAAACACTCCCCGGGAATAGATATGGATCAAATGAGGAGGTCATTGCCGCCACGGAGGCCAATTTTGCAGAGTTTGACAAAAACTATTTTTCGGACGGGTTAAAAAAGTTTGAGCATCGCTGTGCTAAGTGTATCGAACTGAATGGAGACTATGTTGGAAAATAAATTGCCATTTTCCAAAAATTTCCTTTACTTTTTGTAGGCTAAGTAAGTATTTATTGAATGACCCTCGTATAATATGTACATACTTGAAATAAAGATGATGTTTTTGGCATTCATTTTCATTTTTCATTCACCTTTCAACGCCCTATAAACCAGATACAATTGAAAATCTATTATTATAATCGCTGACAATCGCGCCAGGCGGGATGCGACCCTTTAATTCGTCTTCAGTTGGTGGAGGAGAGTCAAACCACCCCCTCATGAGTTCTCACCTTGGCGTTGCGAGGGGGCTTAGTACCGGTGGTAGGGTCCAACCGCCGGGAAGCGAATAGAACTGAGGAGTGGCAGTGTGGTGGACTAGCCACCCTCTCGCTGAGGCCCGTAAGGGCGACACGTGGGGTTGCGGGGCCAGTGCGGCCTGCAAGCGCCTTGAGGCGCGTGGTAGCGGCCGCGGGGTTTTAGTCGGTAGGAGTCCAACATAACTTCGTCGTCTCCCCGGACGATCCATGAAGATTTCCCCACGAAAAAAAAAGGCGGGTCAAATCATGACACCGGGGAGCTTTTATTTATAAATATACAAATGCGTCCACCTATTACCGTCACTAATATAGAACAAAGAACGCAAAAAAACCCGCCTATGTATTTACTTTAAAATATTTTATTTATATTTTAGTATATAAAAATAAGTCTTGTTTTCCTTCCTGACGCTATAACTCCAGAACGCACTAACCGATTTCCACGGTTTTGCATTCGTTGGAATAGTCTCGGGCTCCGTGAGGTTCAAAGCAAAGAAAAATCAGAAAAATTTCTACAGAAAAGACAGCTAAGTCCACGCGGACGAAGTCGCGGGCGGCTGCTAGTATTTAGTATTTATTGTGAAAAAATCAACTGGTGACAGATAGACAGTGTAGTCTATGTAGTAGGGTCCTGTTTTTACCTTTTGCATACCGATCCTTAAAAATAATTTAAAGATGAGACTACTATCTACAACATAACATCCAACTTATATACAAAGTAAAATTACACACATTAAAATGTAGGTAATGTATTCACAAAAATAATGCCCACTGTGTTATCTGATTGTTTTACGTATACTACGGAAGCTACGCGTTGAGCGAGCGAGAGAGATGTATTGTGGTTTCGGCGGGCGATAGTGTTCGCAGAGAGGGGGGCGCGGGTGAATTTTAATAATTTGCTGGGTTTATACGCACTCTTAACATCTATATTTAATATCAATAAATGCTTGTGTTTGTACTGATGTTGTGTCAAACACAATATAGTCATTTTTCAGGTACCTACTTTCTTCTAGTTTTTGCAAAATTTATTTATTTTAGTTTTTCAGTACTGAAATAAAAAGGAAAATAAGTTCTTAAATACAGTCAAGTTGGGTAACTTTGAATTTCAGTGTAACATTGAATCCACTGTTTAAGAACAGTAAAAGCACCTACATACTGTTGTTTATGGTTTGTTTTTAATTCAAACCTCTCATAGACTCAACAACATCTTTTAGTTGGAGTATTTGTCAACAGTAACTGATCTAAAAGAGTGGATTCAATGTTACACTGAAATTCAAAGTTACCCAACTTGACCTAACAAATTTTAGGGTACGATCTCCTCAATATCTTTGAGATATCAATGAAAGCATCAGCATTTTAGGAATAAGCTAAATGATTGAATATTATGGTTGCTAAGAAAAAACAAAATACGCATCATCAAAGTTGCTGCGTACCCTTTTAGCTTATTAAAATAATTGAAAGCTTGGATGATTGAAATGCTCATAAAAACAAAATAGAATCAATGAAAAGTACCAAAACTTAAACAGATTGGCGGATAAAAATTAAACTTGAAATATTCTGGTTGGTGTCTAGGGGTACCTCGTGCCAACCTGTGGTAATAGAGCAGAGTAAAATGCACAGATTAAATAGATTTTTTATACTACCTGCTCGCCAATGGCACATTATGTGTCATGTAAAGCTGTCTTAAAGTAAGTCATTATAGCCCTACTGTCTAACCGGGACATAATGTTGTACTGAATTTCATTATTGCCCATGGGCTATAAAGTGATTTGAATTTGGAATGCAACCGTGTAATCAAAAATGTTTAGGACAATGATGATTAGATTTTATTCTGAGTTCGAATGTCGTACTGGCCACTAACAAAATAGATGCCAAAGAAAGAAAAAAGGCGCCAACCGCTCAAATAGCTCCTGAGTCTTGTGCTGATAAAATAAATGTACCAAAGATTGTAACTCATCTTTCCAATGTCTTGGCATCACTGTCTCATGTTTCTAACATCACTTTTAATTTTTGATAAATACCTAATTTCGCATATTTAATTACCTAGGTATTTTCACTTGAAATAAATATTTAAGCACTTACTTTTTTCAGCCATTAATTTCGATTGCCTCGCAGAAAGTATAAAAAGTAGAGTATGCACCGCGGGCTTAAAAGTGTATTTGTCTTGGGCGGTCTTGAACCCCTCCTATTCAGGATTCTAACCTTAACTCCCTCGCTCCGCTCGGGAGTTAACCGTAGAATCCCTCATGCTCGGGGTTCAATATGACGCCCGGGACATAATACACTTCTTTAAACCCTTGTGGCATAATCTACTATTAACTACTCATCGTGATTTGGTTAGCAATGTTTTAAAGTATTTGAGTTTTCTAACGTTATTTACTCGTATTGTAGCTCTAAGGCCAAGGCTACGAAAATTTCAGATACCAATACCAATCTTGGCCTCTTAGAGACTACCGCAATACAAATTTGGTGTCGCCATAGACTAAAAAAAATGTCGGCGACGTGGGACTGTGTACGAAACTTTATGAATTTGTATCTCTAAAGTATTTTATAAAGACCAAATTGGTCGGTCAAAGATTTGCGTTGTGTACAAAGATACTTAAATAATGCCGCAATGTTGCGGACAAAACTCGTTGGGATCTTTGCATATACTTAAACTATCGACACCGAAGGGTCTCTGAACACGTTGGCCTGTGGGTCGGCTTCTAAGGGGTATTTATATATTGCTGCCGTCTGTCTCGGGGTCGTTAAGGGAAAACATTCGGCCCTTCTGCCTCGTCCGGCCCCTTGGGTCCCATTTAGTCGCCTCTGACGATAAATCGTAAGCGCCCAAAAAAAGTTCGTTACCTACTTTTGGATTCCTAGACAGTGAATTGTAAATAATTCTAGGGTAGCGAACGAGTTTATGTGACATTTAACTGTTTTATGTTAGTCTCGCTCTTTTTGTATTTTATTTTTATTTTTACAAAACCATTGCAAAACGGATCTTATGTCAATAAAGATTGATGTGAAGACGCGTCTGTAGGTACCTATTAGGCCCTTCAATTGCTGTGTTTCGATATTTTCGTTCTGGATGATGTTTACGTGATAACGGCATTTCAAGGAATGACTGGCAGCGCTCGAGATGAGACGGGAGATCGGTCCGTCTCTCTTTTGTTATACCTGCGATCGCGCTCGTGAGGTTTTGGTGTGACACAAGTTTCTGAACATGTCACCCGACTAAAACGATTTTAAAGACGTTATCTCGTCAAAAACTAAGCAGTTTCTGTTTTTCAGTTGGTAGAGTTTTACTTATTAGTAAGTACCTAATTTAGCAAAGATTTTTTAATTAGTTTAAATTTCATTTCCAGTTTCAAAAGAACCAATTACTGAAATCAAGTTATTGCTGTAAGATATTGCCTACTCATCGATGTCAAAACGTTTGTTGATCTTTAAAAAAATTATATCGGCCTATGTTAAGGTAGGTATAGGTCGAGATTCAATAACGAATTGGCCAATGTATAACCAAATAAAACTGTCAGTATATACAGGGTGTCCCGAAACGTGACGTCAAGCGGGCACGGGGTGATAGGCTAAGTTATACCGGCTCTGGGAAAAATAAAGAAAAAAATCTATGTCACTTGGTTTAGTAATAATAATAATATTTTTGAAAATTTTGAAAATCGTCACCCTTGACTAAGTTTTCATGTACTGTACTCACAAATTACCAAATTTCGCAGCGTTTTATTTTTTTATGTTATCCCAGAAAACTACGCTTTTGATTGTAGTCACTTTTATGATGATCAATATTGGACATTTAGTAAAAAAAAATAAAGTTCGACTGAGTCATGGTCAAGAATTTTTATGTCACCTAACTTCATCCCTTATTTTCTTTAAAAAACATTACTAAAGCATCCTTGGCAAGTTGTCTAGAAAAATAGCCCATTTAATCAAGATTTCAAAAAGATAAAATATTAACTATTTCCTTGTCTAATGTTTCCATAAAAAATATTATGAATCATAATGGGTCGTTCAAAACTTGAACTAGGTGAAGTGTAAAGTATGCTATTATTGGTTAATGAAACAAAAAGTGACTGTAGGATAGTAGCGGTGGCAAATAAGAAATGATTGCTGTTGCTAAGCATTCCATGCCTGGCCGGTTAATGTGATGGGTGACCACTCCAAACATTTTTTTTAAATATCTTTTATAGCTTCTCCGTCCTTCGAAGGCGCGTTAAGCGGTTGGTCCCGGAAGACGTTGCGTGTGCCCATTGTTGAGCATAAATGTCTCTACTTATGCTCAACGTTCACGCTTACGGTCAACGCAACTATCCCGTATTGTTACAACGTCATACTCTAACATGTGGGCTCAGTGAGCTAAGTGTGGATCGTGGTACAGTCACCGGCATCTCAGGCTACCTATTTACGTTTTTCATCTTGCTCTTGCTGAATGACGTTTCTTCGCAATAGAGCAAGGAAGTCTAGTAATGTATTTTTCCGACATCTCCGTACTTCGGAAGGCACGTTCGTCCCGATTGATATCGCTAGATGTCAGTCGTAAAGCTTAGTCGGAGGAGATATCATCAAGCCACCCCACTTGATGATATCTGAGATTAACTTTTTCACTGATTTTACACCCCTACAACAATCCGCACTAAGCCCGGGTGTTAGAGTATGCCTAGCGCCCACCCTTGTAGTTGAGGTGAGGCCTGTGCCCAACTGTGGGACGGATAAAGGCCGTTTATGTATGCGTGTATGTAAGAGAACTGAACGAAAATGGTAAGCGATGTGGCATTCACCGTAAAAGTAAGATACCAGAGCTTCTATTGAGCCATGTGGTCAGATGTTGTAAAGGCGCCCTAAAGCCCCTGAATAAAATTCGCGGCTGACTTCTACTGGCAACGTCAGCTGGGAACAACTGCTTAATGTCATGTTTACGGAGATACTATGAAAGAAAAAACGAAATGGTCACCCATCACATTAAACAACCAGGCATGGAATGCTTAGCAACAGCAATCATTTCTTATTTGCTACCGCTACTAACCTACAGTCACTTTTTGTTTCATTAACCAATAATAGCATACTTTACACTTCACCAAGTTCAAGTTTTGAACGACCCATTATGGTTCATAATATTTTTCATGGAAACATAAGACATGGAAATAGTTAATATTTTACCTTTTTGAAATCTTGATTAAATGGGCTATTTTTCTAGACAACTTGCCAAGGATGCTTTAGTAATGTTTTTTAAAGAAAATAAGGGATGAAGTTAGGTGACATAAAAATTCTTGACCATGACTCAGTCGAACTTAATTTTTTTTTACTAAATGTCCAATATTGATCATCATAAAAGTGACTACAATCAAAAGCATAGTTTTCTGGGATAACATAAAAAAATAAAACGCTGCGAAATTTGGTAATTTGTGAGTACAGTACATGAAAACTTAGTCAGGGGTGTCGATTTTCAAAATTTTCAAAAATATTATTATTATTACTAAACCAAGTGACATAGTTTTTTTCCTTTATTTTGACCAGAGCCGGTATAGCTTAGCCTATCACCTCGTGCCCGCTTGACGTCACGTTTCGGGACACCCTGTATAATGACTGGATCATAAATAATCAAATTAATTGAATACCTTTATCATTCATGAGAGCTCACGTCAACCACTCGACAACGGCCACAAAGGCCAGTTCGGCTGGTAAATAAATTAAACACCACTTCAGGCAAGTCATAAAGTGAAATATCAATAAAGTTGAAAGCTTTCGCTCCGCCCCGACCACACGGCGCGTTTACATCGCTTCACTATAACACAGGGTAAGCCAGGTGAAAACGTACATGTAAGCCGTGAAGCGTGACACGGACCTCGAATGATATACTGGCGAGTTAACAGAGGCCCTATTACAATCTCTTAAAACCTGACAGTTTTAGTCACAAGCTCAGCTTTTGAGCTGCATATTTACCGTCGTATTTTGTGTGTTTAACAAAAAAACCTTAATTTTTCTTCATTGCTGTAGTAACTTATTTTTCATGTTTTAGTCAAATTTCAATGAATGAAAAGAAGTAAACTGAGCCAAAACTGAGCTGTAAAAAGATCGTAAGTAAGATCGTAGGCCCCAGGCCCGGGAACACAAATGTGGACCTAATTCTCTTGCATTCGATATTTTGTCACAATAGCGGCCGCCCGCGACTTTTTTTTTCATAAATTGTAGCTTTATTAGTGTAAAGTTTCATTCAAATTCAGTATTCAGTATTTTTTACGTGAAAGAGCAACACGGCACATCCACATACTTTCAAATTTATATTATTATTAGGATTGGCTGTGTAATTATTTACAGAATTCGAACGTGCTTAATCAGTTAGTAAGTTCACATTAAAACCAGCGGTTTGCAATAAATACTAAAAGGACAGTAAACGAAAATACTTGACAGGTTTCCTGATATTTCTCCAATGTGAAATTATACCAAATTCCCTACCTACAATAGTTTAATAAATGATGATGTTTCTATTTAATGCCGACAAAATCAGGCAAAAAAATGTATTAGAAAGGTTAGTCGTGAAATAATCGTAGAATATTTAACAATGAAAAAACCTCTCATCACCATTGAAAAATGAAAGAAATTAAAATCAAAACAGAGAGACAAAAGAAACAGACAGTTCGTTACGGGTTTTTTGTTCGTTTTGTCGTTTGCCTCAGGCAGTAATTTTAAAATTGAAGATAATATTTCAGCAAAAAACGACCCAGTAAGTAGTTGAATGCATTGGTATTATCGATGCATAATTATTGCTAAAATATAGAATTGTTCCAACATTAGGGTTATAATTTGAGTAATGCAGTTATTGGATTTCGTAAAGAAGCTTTTCAGCGTGAAAAATCTGGCGTATATCAAACTATTTTTTACGTTTTCTTCTGCATTCACGAATGAGTTTTGCCCACATACGAGTATTGTCCATGAATTTGCATGTTGCATGTTTTTGTGGTTATTGTAACAACTTGAAAATACTTGTAACAGCTCTATTTGAATAAAGATATTTTCGATTTGATTGATTGATTGATGTTTGAATATAAGGAAATTTTCACAAACCACACGTTGGTTGATTAGATTAGATTGGAGCTAAGTAGATGGCGTTGTGTGAGATAATATCCAGTGATTTATATTGTTTTATTTGTAAGTAGGTACGTTTAACAAATTGCGGAATTTGGTTAACATCTAATCTCTAATGGTCATCTGGTGTGTCGCTAGCCATTTCAACAACCTACACTTTGCCCGTGTGTTGGTGAATGGCTCGTACCACCTGAACCGCCTCAGAGTTGGGTGTGTTTTAAGACCAGCTTTGATGGGTATTTCAGGCTGTGGTCAGTGGTGGTTTGGTTGTCACAAAAACCGCATTTGGCGGACGAGTTTAGTATGCAAAAAATATAAATATTATATTCAAAAAATAACGCTCGCATACTTCAGGAAAAAGGGCAGATTTTTTCCTGAACGTAACGGATGCTCAAGAAACGAATGCTCACAAATCAAATTTGAAATGGGAACGTTTCTGCTGAATACCGTTCTCCACGAGTGACGTCATGATCAACTCGGCGCACACGACTGACGTAATTATTCATCGTCATCGAGGGCCGATTGTCGTGGGCTGGATGGGTCATGATGAAGTACTATTGGGGAACAAAAACTCAAGCTTCGAAGCAATCAAAATTTTGAAATTAAAACAATATTATGATCGTAATCAGTAAAACAATGAGATTACATTTTCCTAGATTTTGCACCTGTCAAATGAGACGGGACGACGGAATTTGTGAGTCTATAAAAGCAATATTTGACAACTAACAAATATAAAGATAGGAAAACCAGAAAAAGACATTTGATCTTATGGCGTCAGGCGGGAATCCAACCCGCATCTATCGCAAACCGGGCAACTGCACTTTGGTAAGGTAGATAGATAGATAGATATTCTTTATTGTACAAAAACATTACATTTGAAGCAAATTACAGAGAACAATGTACAATTTAGGCGGTCTTATCGCTAGAGAGCGATCTCTTCCAGACAACCTTCAGGTAGAGGATCGTAAGTGAATTAAATAAACCAAATGTGGGTGAGCTAAAATAGTAGAGGAAAGTACTAATAAAACTACTATAAATAAAATATATAATAGGTATAGTGCATTATCCCTAATGCTAAAAATAAAAAATAACCAACTTGGACTTTGATGTGCCCCACCGCTGAACCTCCTAATAAGCCACAGGTGCAGCGCGAATGGGACGACCTTCTGTGCACTTCTAAGTTAGCTGACTTAGTGAGCACCGCCGCAGGAAATGACATCGCACGCCTCAAGGCCGCATCCCTACCTGAGTCTGGAGCCTGGCTACATGCCCTACCCTCACCTCACCTGGGCACCGTTCTTGATGACGCTTCTCTAAGGGTGGCTGTGGCTCTAAGACTTGGTAGTAATGTTTGCGAGGAACACGAGTGCAGATGCGGGTCTCGGGTGGACAGCAAGGGCTACCACGGCTTAAGCTGTGCAAAATCTGCGGGACGCTTTCCACGACACCACATGCTCAATGACGTGATTCACCGTGCCCTGCTGGTGCATAGTCACTGCTGGTTTGCCGAGCACCCTGGAGCCACCCGGACTGAGCCGCTCGGATGGCAAGCGACCTGATGGCTTGACGTTGGTCCCATGGGAGAGAGGCCGCTGTTTGGTCTGGGATGCGACATGTGTCAGCACGTACGCCGCATCTCATCTGACGCGAACCACCCGGGAAGCGCGTTCCGCTGCGGAATGGGCCGCAGCCCAAAAACATGCCAAATACTCCCCCCTCAAAGACGCGTACATCTTCGTTCCTTTTGCGGTGGAGGTGAGCGGAGCATGGTGCGCCGAGGCGAGACAATTTGTCCGAGAACTGGGGCGGCGCCTGAGGACAAATGGAGCCGATCCCCGCTCCGAATCGTACCTGATGCAACGCATCTCACTGGTCATTCAGCGTGGTAATGCTGCCAGTGTGATGGGCACATTCCCTTCGGGTGCGGTTCGGGGTGGTCTATTCGACCCATAGGTAGGGAGAACATGTTTTTGTTTTATTTTTAGTTCTGTTGTTTGTTTTATTTTCTGTGTAATTTTTGTATTTTGTGATTTTTATTTTGTTATTGTTTTTTGTTTACATATTTTATTGTTTTGTTAAATAAATTTATGATATTGAGACTAACAAATATGTTTTATTGTAAATTCTAGTAGACAGTTATTTAACCATCACAGTTCACTAGAATTTGACAGAAGGACGTCTGTCTGGACAGCTAGTATTTAAAAACAAAGAGCTTTCTATGATTATTTTTCTATGAGAGCTTTTTATGAGTCACTAAACGTCTATGAAAACAGCTGAAGCCCACACATTTTTTTAACATAATTCTTGGGATCCCATAAAATATTACTATGCCTCTGCCATAAAGTAGCGATGTATTATTAAGTTTCTATTAACACAGAACACGAAATTAACGGTAACTTATTTACGAAGTTAAAAGCTTCCCCTTTCGCACTATTAAATGGAGGTTTTCCCTCGTCATGATTTCGGTCTACTATTATAAATCCAGATGAACGGGCATTTCCAAATATTGCTAGTACGCTTTATTAATTAATTTGGTAAGGTAATCCTGATGTGTTTGTAACCGTTTTCCACGTTGTGTGGTTTTAGCCGTTAAATAATAAAGGTTGGGTCGTTATATTAAATACCGTACAACATATTACGACGATAATGCTAAACAGAAAATAAGTCTACGACATCAAATTCCTAATTTAATATTGGGTATATGAGTTGAGACCTTAATTTTAAGAGGTTTTGATAGAGCCCTGTGCGATTGCCGTATAAATAGCAGTACCTTAATGCACTTCACATCTCTTTCAAAATAAAAAGTTTGTGCCCTGTTGAAATCGTATCTTTTTTAATGAACGGTTTCTATTAATACTATTTTTTAATAACGGCAAATATTTATTGGAATATCCTACTATTCTTTAAATCTTTCTGGGTTATGACAGAGGTGAAAAGTAAACGTGTCGCGACTATTAAGCTGTCCTGTGTAATATTTCGAACAGATGTTTAGTCGAAATTGACGTGTCCCTAATAGCGTTGCTAAATAAAATATTGCCCTAGGGGAAAGTTTTATCAATATCCGATAGCCAATAAGTATAGCACTCCTGGCTTTTGACATGAACGGTGTCGGTGAACAAAGTGGGTAGATAGTGGAGACTGGCGAAAATGGGGTCAGCTCAGCCGAGATACCGATTTAGGCCACACAGGCGATACAAAACGATAAAATAATAGCCAAGTTATCTGCAGTAACGTGGTTATGAATGCTGATAAGAATATATTTTTTCCCTTTGACAGTAATTTTACATCAAATGAGAACTAGTTACAAAATAATGTGCTATGTCGAAATTGATTGAACTACACAAGAGACAAGAAAATTATGCACATGTCTATAATTATTCTTTTAGGCTGTCTTATAAAATCATGACACTGACTGCGGCCGCAGCTTCGCAAACGTGGAAGGCCGTCTGACACAAAAAGTATTTACACAATCATTTTGCTCTTCCCCCCGGACCACCAAACGGTGTTGACGTGCTCTGTTTCCATAAATCTTTTATTTTTCAAAATTAAATCAAATTCAGTGAATTTTTATTACATCTACAAAAATAGGACCGCATAATCAGCGTGGAGGTCTTGCGCATAACACTACAAAGGACACCATCTTGGAGCGCTAATTAGCCACGCCCCGTCCCACCCGTGATTAGTCGTGGCAGACACTGGACGCCGCGCCCACCGTGTGAAGTCCAGCGCTGGGAACAAATCAGGTAGCGTAAAACCGCGCCATCTTTAAGTCGCCTGCGCAGCTACGCTCCGGCCATTAGTAACACATTAGTCACCATCTACCTCTTGTATTTTGCTGCTGTCCTGGTACCTGTGAGTCAGATGGCTTCGAGATTGAACGCAAACGTTGATGTAGAACGCGACATGTCGATCTGTTTATCGGAGGACGACAATACACCACCTAACTTTGTCACTCAGCGCTCGCATAGGCAAGTGATTTCTAATCAAACGAGCGAATCACTAGGTGACCAGTTTAACGATTTTAAGGAGGAAATGAGAAAACTTTTGTCGTACTTCACATCCTCACAAAACGAGAAACTTGCCGGTATCGATTCGATTCTCCAGGAAGTAAAAGGGTCAAATTTAAACATAGAGAGCTCGATTGCATTTTTGACAGCTCAAAATGAGGAATTCAGACATAAAATAACGTCACTTGAGGAAAACGCAAAGGAAGATAGGCAATACATTATATATCTTGAAGAAAAAATTGAGGACCTGCAAATCGGAAGCCGAAAGGCAAATTTTGAAATGAAAAATGTGCCGAAAAGGGAAAAGGAAACTAAACAGGATTTAATTGACATGGTTGTGTGCCTTTCGGAGGCAGTGGACTGCAAGATTAGCAAAACGGATATCAAGGACATCTACCGGTTGAAGGGAAGGAAACCAGACCAGAAAAATACCCCCATTGTCGTGGAAACTACCTCGGCATTATTGAAGTCAGACATACTAAGTACATGAACTTATTTGTGATATTCTACGTGTGTCTTATGTATTATCTTTAAGTACGTATTTCTATCATTAATTAAAATATCGTTGTTTTTATAGCAAGTTGCACAACCCAAACTCCCTAAACTCTCTGTTGAGCCTTGCGGTTGACTGGTAGAGAATGCCTCTTGGCATTAAGTCCGCCATTTGTACTTTTTTTTGTTGTAAATTTGTGCAATAAAGAATAAATAAATAATAAATAAATAATAAACTAAGGATGACAAAGTCTTTTAATATCAGAAATAAAAGCAAGCTGTGCGCGAAACATCTCGGATTTAAAACAAACGAAGACACACCTGTTTTCCTGTCGGAACATCTGACTTTAATGGGGTCTCGCCTTCACTATCGGGCGCGAGACTTGGCAAAGTCGAAGGGGTATAAGTTCTGCTGGACCTCATATGGTAAAGTCTACGTGCGGAAGGATGAGCGGTCTCCCTTCATCCTAATCAAGACCGAAGAGCAGGTGCACAACTTTATGCAGCAAGATTGACTATTACTCAGCTGTGAAGGTACTTTTAGTTTAGATAAGAATTACGCTCAAAAGTCTGTCTTGTTCTTTAATAACTTGAAGTCCCTGTTTTTATTTATCTTTTTTATATTATTGTCACTTGATAATAACAGGTTGCTTTTCTTAGCCTATAACCGGATATGTCCTGTATATAGAACTGCTCATGCTTTGTTTCTATTTTTGTGTCTAACTTCATCCTACACACGCAGCTCAGGCAAGCACACGCATATAATTACACATTCGTACACATCTCCATGCATACTTTTCACACTCACGGACTCAAACACGCTCACTCACCTCATCTCACACTACTCCAACTACCCCACCACACACACACACATTCAAATGACATCAGATAACAAACCAACGCCCAGTCATATTTTTATATTGAAGCTCCAAGGTAATGAGAGGATAATAACTTTAAAGTTGAAGACAGCTGCCATTTTCATTGCACCTGAATTTATTTATCAGAATCTTATATGAAAGACAATCACCGAACTTCAAGTGAGGTAGACGAGATTGCAGTCTCATCCTCAACAGCATGCGATGTTGTAGATTTAAAACACCGAATTCCCCAAGGAAAACAAAATTTAACTATTATACAACAAAATATAAGAAGCATTTACCACAATTTTGACAATTTCGAGGCCACATTCTCTAGTCTTGGAACAGAAATTGATGTTTTTATTTTTACTAAATGCCACCTAAACCCTAACAAACCAGTACCTTATTTGGCTAATTACAAGCATTATGCTACAGTCAATAATTCTAATCAGAACGATGGTGTTGTGATATATGCCAAATCTCAACTAAGCCCGAAATTTAAAGAAATAATAATTGAAAACGCTTCTTGTGCACAATTAATCACCTCTAGCAGCATAATCTTGGGAATATATCGCTCCCCGTCGAAACATAATGCCTCAAATTTTGTAAATTCACTTAACACTTACTTAGAGACTATAAAGGGCTCAAAAAATATTATATTAACAGGTGACATTAACCTGATTTTTAAACAAAACGAATCATCATACGAAAGTAGTAACCGCGCTTCTTACCTGAACATGCTCGCGTTACATGGTATCTCGCCAGGTCACACGCTCCCAACCAGAGGTGATAATTGCTTGGATCACTTCATGCTCAAAATCGAGATAAGTAAATTGTTGGCCGATACTGTGGTACTGAACACGACTGTTACTGACCACGCCGCAGTTTTCTTGTGTCTTTCTAAGTTGGGAACTTATTACTCCACCCCCCATATTAAAACTTACATTGATTATGAAAGGGCTGCAGAGATACTCTTAAGCAAAGACTTACCAAGCTTATTAAAAAGTAATGATCCTAACTTTGTGGTTGAAAACTTGATTGCAAGGTTAAATGAGTCTCTTGATGTCAGCAAAAAGGTAAGTGCACCCTGTAGTAGTAAACGCAAGATTAAGCCATGGATTACTGACGGCATTTTACGATGCATTAGAAACAGAAATAAAATGCAACTTAAACTCAGATCTGATCCACAAAATGCTGTTTTAAGAATTACTTATCTAAGATACCGTAATTATTGCAATAAATTGATAAAAAAACTTAAACGTAAATACCAAGCTGAACAACTAAACCTCAACATTAAAAATTCGAAATTATTATGGGACTCTATAAAAGAAATAACACATCTTAAATCAGCTAAAACCAGTAGCAACGAACTACTGAATATCATGGAATCACCAAGGGACTCTGTAAATTACGTGAACAATTTCTTCGCTTCCGTCGGTAGGAAGCTTGCGGAGGAACAGAGTGATGGAAACTCAACTACATTATTTAACAAAACAATAACAACCTCTACTGCTAAATTGGAATCTTTCGTCCTCATGGAAACTGACCCGGCAGAGGTGGATTCAATTCTAATGAATTTGAAATCCGAGAGTGCACCAGGCTGGGACGGTATTCATACTCGGTTTCTTAAGATGGTAAGAGCAGTTGTGGCTCCTATTATCTGTCATCTTGCAAATCTCTGCTTTAGATTAGGAGTATTTCCAATTACACTAAAAAATCGGTTGTTACGCCTGTATACAAATGTGGTGACAAAAATAGCGTAAATAACTATAGACCTATCTCGGTTTTGCCTGCAATTTCAAAAATAATTGAAAAACTGATTAACTTGCGGCTCCTAAACTACCTTGATAATTTCAGATTTTATCTAGTTCACAATATGGGTTCAGACGGGGTAGGTCCACGGAGGACGCTGTTTTAGCTCTGTCATCCCTAGTCAGTGAACAATTAGATCTCGGCTTAAAGACGCTAGCTGTGTTCATTGATTTAAAAAAGGCCTTTGATACTGTGTCAATTCCTATCCTTGTGAGTAAAATGGACAAAATTGGTATCAGAGGCACTCCTCTAGAACTACTAACTGACTATCTACGGGATCGTACTCAGAGTGTTAAGATTGGAGACTACACGAGCAGTGAGATTAAAATAATGTTTGGTGTCCCTCAAGGGAGTGTGCTGGGTCCCACACTTTTCCTAATTTACCTAAATGACCTAACTAATCTTGTGGTTGATAACGCTCAAATCTTCTCCTATGCGGATGACACAGCTATTGTATTCAATGGTCCAACCTGGACCTCTGTATTTGAAGCAGCTGAATTGGGACTCGCTAAGGTTGCACGCTGGCTCAAATCATCCCTTCTCACTTTAAATATTGGGAAAACAAACTGCGTGTGTTTCTCCCTTAACAAGAGAACTCAGCCTTGCCCAAAATTAGATTTAAAACTGCATTTTTGTGACAACAGCGATGCTTCAAAATGTGGATGTGCTGTGATTGCAAGAGTTAATTCAGTTAAATATCTAGGTGTCATTGTTGATCAGCGGCTGTCATGGCATCCACAGATTGAGCATATAAATAATAGAATAAGAAAACTTATTTGGATTTTCAAGATGCTGAGACATGTCACAAGTCGCAATCTTTTACGGCGGATATACCTCGCGCTTGCGCAATCGGTCATAAGCTATTGCATACCTATCTGGGGAAGTGCTACTAAAACAAAGTTCCTCGAAGCAGAAAGGGCTCAAAGATGTTTGCTTAAAACCATGTTTTTTAAGCCATATAGGTTTCCCACTAACGAGCTATATTGTTTTTGTGAGATTCTGTCAGTCAGGAAATTATACATTTTATTAACAGTTCTGAAATTGCACAAAACCTTACCATATGAACCGCAATTGATACCTGGAAGACGGCAAGCCAGGGTGGCCCCCTTACTTTCATGTAAAACCTCTTTTATTAAGCGGCAATTCCGATTCCAATCTGCTACAATGTACAATAAATTACATAAAATATATAGAATCCACAATCTTCAATACTTTGAATGTAAAAAAACTTTAATCAAGGCGCTGCTGGCGTTGGACTATAGCGAGACAGAAGAGCTACTTCAAAATTAATCCAAATTCTCTCTCTCACACACACACAAACACACACATACATACACACACACGCACACATACACGCATGCACACACACACACTCTCGCACACACATATTATTGCCTATCTGTTATAATGTGTTTTTTTTCTTTTGGTTTGTATTTTAGTAATATTTGTAAAAATTATAATACTCTTGCATTTTTGTAAAATTGTTTATGTTTAAACGAGATATTGTGAGTAATTAACATGGAAGAGCGGGGCCTCCTAACACAGGTATTATCACATACTTACTAGGTAGGTCCCTGCCTTGAATAACATATTTGTAACTCAAAATGATGAAATAAACAATTTTTATTTTTATTTATTATTATTTATTAATCATTTACATACTTTCACGACCATATCCCTAATGGGTTAGTCAGAGGCACCTTGATTGTTGCTGTCATCGTGAACGGAACATTCAGAAGCCTACATTTCGACGACGGAAAATGAGCCCAACGTGGTGAGGGGCGAGCTTACCGCCGTTATCCAGGTTGCTTGGGTTTTATATCGGTGGTTTCCATCACCGGAGTGTTAGTCGTAAATTGTACAATGAATACAAAGTAGGTAGGTTCGAACCAGATTTTTGGGTTACTTTAGCCGTTAAAGCAACGCACGCAACGAAAGCTCTCGCAAGGAATAATATTTCCCGTTTTTGAGGTTCTCGAGATAACCACGTAAACTCAGAGTGTTGGTCTGTTCAGTTTCTCAAAGACTACATCAGTTTACCCCATAATTCGCCTTGAGACCATAGCGCATTATCCCAGAACAGCAACTGCTCGGCTGCAACCCAACAATTATCTTGCCATTCAAATATGAGCCTTAGGTTGTGAGGAAGCGAGCTGCGAGTTGAGTGGCAACCGCGCTGACAGCTCGCCGTTAGCTCACCGTTGGCTTTCTCATATGAATACTACAGAATATATTGTAGCACTCACATATATTGTAGCACTCACAACTTAATGCCTAACTTAATGCTCAATTTGCGATTTGGTGATATTACACCAGTGGTCGCGGGTTCGATCCCCGCACAGTACAAACATTTGCGTGCATGAACATGGTCTACCTGTGCTGGTCTGGGTGTTTTCTATGTAAATTAAGTATGTATTTACAAAAAATAAGTATTTAAGTATGTTTATCCGTTGTCTAGTATCCCAAAACACAAGCAATTAGTTGCTTAGTTTGGGCTAGATGGCGCTGTGTGGAATAATGTCGTGATTATGTATTTGGCACAATTCCTCACAGATTAAAAAACTGATATACTATTTAGTTTACTCCAATTTCCGCCTTACAGCAGATCTTCAGTGCCCACTTTAGTGCCCGCTTGCTGTGTGGGAAGTTTGCTCTCGAGCACGTCTGCGCCGCTGCGGTCACCCCGCGCCCTCGTGTGCCGAGCCATGCATACTGCTTCGTTCAAGAGCGATGTAGCCTCAGAGATTAACGACTTGGGTGCTTCCATTTCGTGTTGTTGCCTTCGGAGGGCTAACATGAGTTTCTTTGACGAGTTGGTGGTTGAGAAGTTTGATTACACACCAGAAGTCGCAGGTTTATTCCCCGCACAGTAAAAAACATTTGCGTGCATGAACATGTCTGTCTGTACTGGTCTGGGTGTTTTCTATGTTTATTAAGTATGTATTTACAAAAAACAGCATTAAAAAACATGGTTATGTTTACCGTTGTCTATTATCAACTAACACGTGCAATTAGTTGCTTAGTTTGGGCTAGATGGCGCTGTTTGGAATAATGTCCAGTGTTATTTATTTATTTCATTTCAGCTTAATAATTTTAGTATTCGATTCCCCGATTTGCTTCCTTTACATTAAATTTATTAAAAGGAATACTTTTAACAATGATAATAGAACTCAATTAGAAAATGCCAGAGTAGTGAAGCATTTCAGATCCTGCAGCATTCACCCTCTATATTGCAATGCTTACTGGCTCTACGCGGAATGTACAGTAATGACATTGCGGACTTCGTACCAACCGCGCGCATTATGTAAGTTCATAGAATTGGTAGTTCAGCCTATGTTGGTTTAGTTACACGTTGCTTGCACGTGCTACAGGTAGTTTGATAACCAACTACAGTCTAGAGTTTCGAACGTTATTCAGTTATGAATATTTAACAAAAACAAATAAAAATATCAGAAATAGAGACCACTGTATTGCGTGTGTAACCGGCTCGCCGCAGGCAGTGCTTTGAGTTGCTTTTTTGTAGTTTCCGATTCAGTGTTTTTAGACCCCGTTGCAAACAGAGGTGGGTTTTAACGAGTGTATAATATGATGTCTGTAGTAACCAAACTGATGAAAGTAAGTTCAATTCTTATTTTATCATGATGAAAACGTCATGTCGTTTTGGGCTTCTGAATGTTCCGTTCATATTGGTGGCCACAACCAGGGTGCTTTTGCCCACAAGGTTTTCGCCACGCCTTGAATGTATGTATTTAACCACGTCACATGCATTGTAAGTTTTTGCAATAGTTACCTCTATCGATCATGATTAATTAATGCTTTATCTTATCTTACCTTACCTCCTAATCGAGAGACGCAGCCAACAAATCAAAAACAATTCAGTTCCCAGAATGAATACTTTGAATAAATAGATCTAGGATGTTTGAATAGAGTGAAATGGACACGATCGGTAGTTCAAAGTGTGACAATATCACCAAAAAGCACAAGTATCAATATTAGGTTACGACAGTCTACAAACATGTAGGAATGTGGATATAAATCAAACCATTACCAACCAAACGGGCCAATAAGCAATTTATTAAAAAATCAAACGAGGACCTTTTTTGGAATTAAAACGTAACGAAGCCCTTTATAGTACTTACCCCGCTTAATTTTCACTTAACAAAATTTCGCAACGACAAAGTAGCACCATACAGGTTTCATTTTATCATTTCGGTGCGGAACCCTGTGAAATGTACAGCTAATATTTAATATGGAAATTAATAGTCTAGCTTCCGCTTCGTACGAAATGTGGATTAAAACATTAGCCAAAAGGCAATCAGGCTTAGCCGACTAAAATTCTTTCGGCTTTTTAATTAATAACGTTGGTTAATTAATTAACTAAGTTATTTTTCATTGTTCTGTTGGTGTCTTAACCTGTCATCGTCTGGCGCGACTACTCGCGACACAGTACTATCCTATTGTTCGTTCGCGTTAAGAATGCAGTGATTTCATTCTTGTCCTTCGACCTAGCACGCCCCCTAACCAATCAAATCGTTCCTAATTAGTAAGTCAAGTTCACAGTGCCCAAATGAACGCATTCTTTAAACGCAACGGTTTTTTAACGGAGGTTTTATTTTCTACGTGTGTAACGAAATTAAATTTGAAAAAATCTGCATTCTTAACGTGAACATACTATATTATGGAGAACAAAATAAATGGCAATTGGTTGTTATAGCATTAAATTACATAACATGTAATTATCAATGAACACGTGTTCCTTACTTACTATGTAATTCAGTATGCTAGATCACACAAACAACTGTTAGTTTTTAATAAATTGCCTATTTGTTTAATTATAAACATACTCGTAGATCACGTATTGCACGAGTTGGTACGGACAGTAGGGGTTTCGTCCCTTACTATGTATTATGTTTATAATGACCAAATTCTTGGAAGTAACAATATAATGGCGAACGAAAGGAAAGATGTTTCTTTTCAATAAAATATTTTTATTGAAAATTGTATTAGTATTTGAAAATGTTCTTAGTTTCAGGTGGAGATTTGCACGTGGGTATAGTATCGGTATTCGTTCATAAACCACTTCCCATAAAAATGTGCAAACTCTCCTTCGACATTTTCTGCAGTACGGGAAAAAAATGGAAAATGTGTTTCCATGATATATGATATACGCAAACGAATGTTACTATTCTACGTTTACATAAACGTATGCTTTTATACACATCGCCCACGTTACGTTCGACTTCGTACGTTTTGCCTAACGAAGTGTGAAATGTTCAAGTTTGCTGTACTCGTAGGTGGCTATTGTATTTCGCAGCTTGGACAAATTCAGGCCCAATTTAATTTCGGTTATGTTACGTGGTATTTTCGTTTTACATCTACAAGGTTACTGTAGTGACAAGTAGTAAAAAAAACTTTAAATAAATACTTAGCTTATTTAACCCCAATCTGAGCCGAACTTGTACCAGAGTAGAAGATTATATCATTGATTCGCATAAAATTTGGTTCTAACAATGTCACGTTCCACTTGCGGTCAGGCCTTACCTCAACTATGAACTCAGTGCGGATTGTTGGAGAGGTGTAAAGTTGGAGAGAAACCCTTATGTCAGATGTTATCAAGCCGCCCAAAGGCCTCTCAAAGCCGAATATAACCTATTGGAATTCAAATATGGTTTACAGAATGTCAAATACAATCAGATAACAGTGGGTGTTCAAAACATAAAGTCGTTGTCAGCTATTCCAAAATTTAAACGTAAACGTTATAACACCTACTCTCAAATGAATACATTTTTTTACATTCATTTTCCCGGCCCCACCCATTGATCGCACGAGCGACATGAGGTGCTTTAGGGAGACCCCTAATGTAGTAATGGGTAGCCATTTCACCAACGGATCAATCAATTACTTCAAATCACCAGAGTACAGAGCAGACGGTCGACGCTGCAAGTTGTGGGTCCGACTGTCCAAAGTCCGAAAGTAGGTCGTTGGTGACGGCTGATGCATGTGCCAGCTAGCTCGTGCAGATCCTTCAGCATTCATGACGTTTATCTTAACAGATTTGGTTAAAGAAGGTAAACAGCTTCGTTGTGAAGCCACCCTTGCTTGCTTCCCTTGTGACCTTTGCTTCAGAAAGTGGTAACTGAGTATTTATTTATTAATTATTTATTGCATAGCACTGAGATCGGTACAAAAGGCGGACTTAATGCCGAAAAAGGCATTCTCTGCCAGTCAACCATAGAGCATAAAAAAAGTAGGAGGTGTTTAAAAAAAATAGCAATGTAACAAATAAAGATTAAAAAAACAATCGAACAAAATAATTGAAACTAGAACCGAATTTTAACAGTAAAGATTTTGATAATAAACATGAAGCCGTTAGGTAGAGCCGTTTGAGAACTAAACTATACTGTGTAGTGCAGAGGTTCTACTTCAAGAGCTTTATTCGATCACTCGCATATAAAAAACCAATTGCCTTTTACATACAAACATACGTACACGAATACATCCCTAACGGGGTATTCAGAGGCACACTTATTGTTGGCGTTATATAACATGGTAAAAGGTGAGCCTACCACCGTTTTCCTGGTTGCTGGGTTTTTTATCGTTGTTTTTAAATACAGGGAATATCTTATTTTATGATCTTAAAGGGATAGTTTTTGTTCAAATATCTTGAATAAACCACAATTAATAAACAAACGATTAGTGGCGCTTGTGGGGTCTTCTTACGTTCGGTCGCTGAACCGGTACAACGCTATACAAAACTTAAGTGAGCTAATATGTGGTCTCAAGGGTCTCCCACACATTAGGGAAATGCCCAACTTTCTCGTTTTCTTCAGAGGCTGTTTAAATAGCCATTTGTCTTCCCAAGTGTCCGTCATTTGGACGGAGGTCCACTTTTTACTCCCTGAGTTTAGAGTGGAGTAATATATCTGAATTCAAGTCCTGATTCACCCGAATAAGAATTTGAAATTACACGCAAAGTTAAGAAGGCTTCAGATAGAGAGCGTCGTAGCCTAGTCGTTAAACATTCTGGCTCGGAACCCGGTGGTCATGAGTTCTAATCTGGCCGGAACACACCTACTTTGTGTTCATTGTACACAAAGTAGCTAACTGTTCGGTGATGGAAAACACCGATATGAAACCCAAGCTACTCGGATAACGGCGGTAGGCTCGCCCCTTGCCACGTTGGGTTTAAATTCCCTCAGCGAAATGTGGGCTTTTGAATGTTTCGTTCACCATGACGGCAACAATCAGTGTACCTCTGACTGACCCGTTAGGGATATGGTCATGAGGGTATGTTATATGTGTAGATAGTTATTGTCCTTCATGAAGTCAGTGACACTTAATGTCTTCATTAACTGCTTATGGCCGATCTTTGCGAATTTGAGACTAGATACAAAGTGCTTAAAAACTTGTTGAACAGAGGTTACATTGTTCAAATTAACGCGGACTAGCAGTTAAGCGAAACATAAACTACATCTATAGTCCGTTCGCGTAAAGAATGCAGTGATTTTTTAATTTAAATCTGTTGCACACAGAATAATTCAGATCCACAACCTTTGCTTTCGAAAGTATGCGTTCAACTGGTCACTGTGGACTTGACTTTCTAATTAGGAACGATTTGATTGGGTAGGGGACGTGCTTGGTCAAAGGACAGGTATGAAATTACTGAATTCTTAACTCGAACGGACTAAAGTTGTCTGAATAGATCGTTGTGTAACGGTAGAATTGCTCAAATTGCACATTTACTTAAGTGTCCACTTATAACTGAAAATGTTTACACGAAAATACGATTCTATGGGATCTTGTTTATCCCATAGTCATTATTACTGTTGTAAAGAAGTCGTAAAGTCGGGTTAGAAAATGAGAATGAATATAAAACCGCGAAATGAATCCGTAAAATTGTTTTATTTCAACGTCTAGTGTTCCTGTAAATATTAGAACAGTATACGTGTGAATCAGTTACTCCGTGATTTTATTTATTTAATCTTCATTGCACAAAAATTGGTACAAATGGCGGACTCAATGCCGATAAGGCATTTTCTACCAGTCAACCATGGGGCTAAGCAGAAAAATATGGTAGGCAGTAAAAACAGTGCAGTGTTACAAATAAAAAGAACATAAAAAAAATACTGAAACTAAATACTGAAATAAACACTATGTAAAAAATTAAACATAGGTATAAATAACAAAATCATGATTATTGCGCTTGTTACAGTCTCGAAATATCAGAAACTCGTAAAAATAATGTAATTACATATTAGTAACAATACACGTTTGATAGATTTTAATAAAATAAACACCAACAGCCAGGAACAAAAAAAAACAAACTAAAAGAGGCTTATAAAATTTCATTTCACTAAAATGTTCGCAGTTGCCAAAATAGATTATACTCTACACATCAGGCGATTGCTATACGTAAATCCAATTTATAGCTTTCAGGATAACAGCTGTGTCATCAATCAACGTTTGACAGGTACTTAATAGGACACAGGCGTGGTGGTGGGGCCCGTGTTACTAATCAGCATCGCTTTTTGCCTCAAGAACCAGGTTGATGGCAGGGAGAGAGAAAAATATAGAAGCGAAATGAGTACTTGAAATTGGCATCGAAATTAGATCGTGAGCTTTTTTAAAACAAGAAGTTTTGACGTTGAGGACTAGTCATCAGCAATACGAACCCTCCAATTCACAAACGTCAATCAACACTAAGCACGCGCTCACGCTCATGCTGTCCCGTAAAATG
The DNA here is from genome assembly GCA_950022985.1 of Udea ferrugalis. Lineage (NCBI taxonomy): Eukaryota > Metazoa > Arthropoda > Insecta > Lepidoptera > Crambidae > Udea > Udea ferrugalis. Next base: position 8,234,923 of record OX465521.1, read on the forward strand.
AATAGAACTGAAAGGGACAGCTACACTTCTGAAGGATGTTCAACCTTGATTTGCGTTTGTGAATTCGGAGGTAAGTGACACGTACAAAGTGGCAAAAATCTATGCGATTAAATGTATTTTATAAATTCCCATTTCATTTCTTAATTCGAAAAAAATAAAACTTGCACACAATGACCTCTCCCATAGAGTTGAAATTTCCATTAAGTCTTCCTTAACTGATTTGCTATCTTTGTTTCAATTTTTCAATTTTCCAATGTTAGCTTTAGATTTAATTTCTGTCCTTGGATAACGCTACGAATAAATGATTTTTATACTTTGGTAGAGTCTACATAGAAGTATAGTAAGTACATCTAAGTGAAATTTACAAGAACAGACTTTTCTAAGCATTCCCCATAGTACTAAAAATTGTAAGAAATAAAAAACCATAACCAGTCCAGAATTTCTAGCTAATTCACGCGGCGAGCTGCCATTGTTTAACTGTAGCCAATTTGTGGCTAATTTACCAGGATTTCTAATTTAAATTGTAACCAAGAACGTTATGTTTGTCTTTTGACCCTTTCTTGCTTAATTTCAGACGGATTTTAGACACTGTTTTCTTAGGCTTATGAACAGCTTTCTCGTGGTAATTTATGCAAATATCATTTTGCGCTGGAACCATCTCGATGCTTAACTAAAAGTATAGTAATTTCCAAAAAAAATAATGCATGTATTACTACAAAAATCTTATTTACTCGCGGCAGACCTAGAAGGCGGTGGTGGTATGAGTTGGACTCCCATTTGAAAAATTGGTCCATCACAGCTTTGGACTGCACAGAATGTAGAAACGGTAGGGAGGCCTTTGCCCAGCACTGGGACACTACAGGCTCACAATAATGAAACTACAAAACCTCGCACACTATACGTGTGTACAACGCAGTCACTCAGAATCAGAGCAAAATTGTGCCCAAACAGAGCTCTCATTGCCATGAGCTCGCATACTATCCACGGACAGCACAAAGTTACCACTGTTAAGTGCAGATTTTCCGATTTGTAATAAGTGAAGCCGCCAACTATGCCGCCGACATATGTCGGCGGCCCGCCGGGCTCAATGTGTATTGCGCTTTAAGCTTGGTTTGTGGTTGACTGTATCAAAGAAACGATAAACGCGGTAATTTAGGAGTTCAGACAGGACGAAGCGGTCCCGTAGTCTACTTCGCAACTCCATTAGACACACCGGCTCGAACACATTTGAATCACTAATTGCGAAAAGGTCTCATTTTATAACTAGCTCTATCAGCAAGTTATCGAAATTTACATGTTCTTGCTAGTTCTAAGGTAAATGAACTATCTGTTAATCAGCTCTTTAAAGTTTTAAAGTGAAATATCTCCCGCCATTGCAAAAAGGCACGAAAAGTCGAAACGGAGAGCTCAGCGGTAAAACTAAGTTTAAACAACGCTAAAATGTTTTTTACTTTTGGTTTTGATGAAGTAACTGTTGTATTGCTTTAATTCACATAATAAATATGCCTCATTTCTCAGTTGTTGTCAAAGACACAGGTCTACAAACATAAGCAGAAAAATAAACTACGTTCCATTGTTTTCTAAACATTTTACAGACGTGAGCAAGACCTATTTTGTTGCTTAACAAAGAAATATCTTAAATTTTTGTATCTAAACACATTGTTTTGAAGTTGATGTTATGGTACCTATGAAATTGTTTTCTGAAATTCACAATTATAATAACATCATATGAAAGCATTCTGAGGGGAAGATGCAGTTCCCTTTTGTTTTAATGATTTTTGAAACTTACCGGTGCATCATCTTAACATCTTTATTACATTCATACGCTCACCATATTTCAGACGGAGTAGTCAGAGACACACTGAATGTTGCCGTCATGGTGAAAACATTTACCGCCGTTTTCGCAGTTGTTTAGTTTTTTTAGTGTTTTCCATCGCCGGATAAATTAGTACCTAGATGTTCCGGCTAGATTAGAACTTGGGAACACACGGAGTCCGAGCCAGAATGCTTAACTACTGACTCTAACACCTTCTACCCATGCGCGATAAGTTGAGACCTGTCACAGTGGCGTGTTTGTACCATGCGCCAACAAAGTTGCGATGAGTACGGTACTATAATGAGGGCGACACTTGCGATATGAACTGCACTATGTCGCACTGGCATTTCTAACAGGTTTATTGCGCACGTGTACTACAGATATTCGTACATCCTCATTAATGATTCATTTATTCAACTAGCTCGTTCATAATCCAATCCGTAACTTTTACGCGTCGGATTCGATTCGCAGTCATTACCGTGGCCGGTGACGTTGCGTGGAATGGCCTAATTTTATAATGCGATTACGATGGCAGCCGCGTTTCGATCGCTCGGTTGATGTTGGGAATGACATTTGATGGGAAGTAACGCAGAAAGTAATAAAATGGCGAGGGTGCGTTTAGTTCGTGCAAGTTTTTTTAAGAGCAATCTCATATTTTGATATATACAACATTTAAACCTGATAGGAACCAACTGACAATGTATTGGAAGATTATTAGGATATCTGTTTGAAACATTAATCGATACGGTTGGAAAAAGTTTTTTTTTTAATTGATCTTAGCCTAATTATTTAAAGAAAACATAATTTTTCAAGATGCGGCTGCCATATTTTTCACCCTTGTTTTTGTTGCTTAATACAAATTGACTTTGTTTTCTTTTCGAATCCGAGTTAGTCTCAAAATAATTCTAATCCAGAACCCACGTTTTTGGAATTTGCCCTTAACAAAAAAAAAACAATTGCATTCGTTCAAAAAACGTTCGCTTCACAGGGGGGAAAAGCTTTAGAAAAGCGAAATTGTTAAAACGTAAAAACGTTTTGAGGACAACAATAGAATTACTTTCCATCGCGTTGATAAGGGTGCTATTTGAATAAACGGTAACATCTGTGCTGCATAATGATTAACGAGACAAAAAATACAATTAGGAGTGTTTACTAAAATTATGCGGTGAAGATTAACTCGATTTTTCCTTTGTTTCTTTCTTTCCCTAAAGTATTAACCAACATAAAAATGTTAAATACTTTAAGGGATGATAAAAACGGTTCACCTCCATCTAGTTTTTAAAGCTATAGACAAAACAAGACGAATGGCAAAAAGTTAGGTGAGAATAATTTAGTGATTTTAGTTAACCGGTTATCAGTAAGATATTATGATGATGATGTAAAAAGCAGCATGGGATGTGAGGAAGGCAAAGGTTAAGGACAGGTGATAAGTCAAAATCTATGATGCCACCATATGGTGAGCTATGTCCGATAGTGGCTTGCAGTCATATCTAATAATGGTGACAAAATACTTCATTTTATTCCTGTAAACATTTCCAGGGCTGCTTTGGTCCTTCGCATTGTGGCTATGCAGAACCTTATAATCGAGCGATTCGGTTAGTGCAATCGTACTTATTTGTAGTGTTATTTGATGTTTTTACATATTACAGGCCCCCTTGGTTAGTCCCTGAGCACCCCGATCGCCGAGGCCCCCTTCCCGGAGAACCCCGAATATTTTCATCTAGATAAACTCAATTAAAATTTAGCGAAGATTTAAATTGTAAATAACAGGAAGTGTTAGTTATACTGTTATAACTCAAGAACGGCTAAATCGATTTGGCTGACAATCTGACATATTACTAAGCTGTCATCACCCGAGAGTATGGATATGACAGACAACATGAAAAAATATAACAGACAACAACACCCAGCATGAAAAAATGGAATTTAAATTGAAATAACTTTACCGATTCGTTCTTTAAAGCGCAGATTTCAACAGAATCGACTTGATAAGCGGCATACTTCACAGCAACCACGCGTAGTTTTGCAGAAATTAGTCTATACAAATTACTAAAAAGCAAGGTACCTACTTACCAAAAAACATTTCGAATCACCGTTGAAATCAAATGGAAAACTTTTCGAAATAATCAAAGATCTAATTGAGCACTTAACTTAGTTCGAACTTGAACCGTTCGAACGAACTTCTTTAAAATTGATTACAATAGACACAAAATTGGAAAAGTTTTTCGAATAAAATATAATGGCGAGCCCTGCCTCTTTATAATAGGTTAAAACACTTTTAAAAGGTGGTATGAAGTCGTTCTAAGTGGATTTATAAATTTCAAGAAAATTTTTAAAAAATCTAATTTATTTTGAAAAAGGTAAACCAGAAATAATAAAGTGGTCCAGAGTTCCTATTGATCCCAATAAAGGGGGAATAGTACATTGTTATCCGAGGGGTGAAAGTAACTTATTTAGTCCCGAGACGGGGTTTGGCGCCCGGAACGAAGTGAGGGCGCCAATAGTTCGAGGGACTAAATAAGTCTTTAACCCGAGGTAAACACTGTGCTTTTCATTACAAATACGAGGAAAGTAAAAATTAAAACATGAATTAATTCATGAAGATCGAATTGCCGCTTTCCCGCCTATTTTGTTTGTTTTTTTTTCTGTGGCCGGCCCGCTATTCAGCCATTATTTTTTAATTTTCATCATTGGAAAAATGGTAAATAATTTGCTCAAAGCTACGTTATTTTAAAGAAATTGTTGAAACTAAATTATAAAATAAAGTTATTTAAAAAATATATATTCTCTAATCAATACTTAACTTTAAGTTATTTCAATTTTACATCGTGGCTGTATAGAAATTTGGAACATGGTTCAATAGTTAAGTGAAAAAGAACTAGTTTTTTTTTAAATAATATGACAGCTGTCAGTTGAAAGTGATTCTCCCTAGGGATGAAAAGTATTACTTTCAGCCCGCTTCTCAGGTCAGTAATGACCTACTTTCAGAGTATGAGTAATGAAAAAGTTCTTTATGTAAGTACAAAGTGAGAAAACCTTTTTTTGACGACATTGGTAAGTTTAGACTGAAATGTACCACGTAGATATATACATTGTTTATATAAAATGGTCTCCTAAACATTAGTATTTTCTTCGGAAAAATCGACATTCCTAGGATATGGATTATCCTCATTTGAAATATATTTTTGTCGAATGGCGATTGTTTACAGCGAACATTAAGTGTATTTAATCATCTGTTTATGATAAACTCAATCACAATTGAAAGTATTTGATTTGATTTCATGACCTTTTAAAAGTAGAAGGAGTTATAATTTATACGTTGATAAAAATCCCAAATCAAAATTAGGAAATACTTTAGAATCAAATAAAAATACAGGACTGACATCAGCTCGACTCTAGAACACAATACTTAAATGTATCTCTTACTAAAAATTAGTTACCACGTTAAAAGCGATTCTGACAAAATAAAATTATGGTAAAATTAGATCGTTAAGCAGCTATCTGATTTCGATTTAGGCAGTTCTTCCTTCGGGAACTCATCAGTTATTCAGAAGAGTAATTCTTGCCTGATTGATGATTCTTTCGGCGGCGCTCGCTCGAATCGACAATGAGGCAGACGAAACTGGCAATTTGTGTCGTTAAATATTGCCGAATGCAAATAAAGACGAAAAACGGCCATTGAACAAACTTTGAGGACCGGAGTTGGATGTTTTAACAGCTGGCGCAATTTTTCGTGTACCGCTAAAGTTACTAGGGATAAATGGATTACCTAGCATGTTGGCCACGAGCAACACGGTTGTCCAGGTAAGCATAAAAAATATGTGTGCTAACAGAGTGGTCAAAAAGATATTGACGGTTTTTAAGAAGCAATTTGATTGAATCGTTTGTATGTCATTTGAAGCGATGCTTAACATCTGAACCCAGTGAAAAGTTGGTTTGTGATCCCACGGAGCCCTAGGAAATAGGTGAAATAGTAAAAATAAGCCGACCGATCATCCAGCTCACTGCCAGTGATCCCAATTGGAAATAATAATAATAATGCCGTTTGAAGCGTTATTAAGCATCTTAAAAAAGTGAAAAACTACTTCATTTCTGTACCTTGTTATGAAGGTGCTTTCCTTCAATACGTCAGACTATGACCACTTTTTCATTATCATCACACATCATTTTGATACCTGAGACTGTACCTTTTGTCATGTTCGCCCTTCGCCCACACACTAAATCTACTTCAATTTAAATGCATGCGTCTCAAAATGAGATACAACCAGCCTACGAGTATTTCTAGTAATCGCTGTACTTCGTAATCCGATCGGAGTGCTAACAACAACTTCGATACCGTATTCCAGTCGCAGCGCAATAAAGGCCGTCTTAACCCTGTTACCGTTTGCACACCGACCCTACAGTTAGCTACAAACTTCGTACCAAGTGTAACATGAAGCTGGGAAATGTTCTTTAGCGCATTGGTTTAAGGTGTTAATTGAGGTGACGCTTATACCGACGCTTGTACAGAGGCGCAGACATCAGCCTTTACATAGCGGCCTTTACATACCTTATGCGGCTGACATTATACCCATTTTGCAATGGTTTTGTAAAGGTTGATGTGTGCACCTCTGTACATGTAACCCAGGCAGTAGCTGCGAATTGGTCGGTAATCGCGAGCAAGAGTACGATGGTAATTATGTGTGTAATTTGAACATGGCCCCTGAAATTAATAGGGAATTGCCCTGTCACAAGCAAGGGACGACATTCAGTAGCTGTAATTGTAGCAATATTATTGACCTTCAGAAGGTCACATGATTTCTGGTAATTTATTTTGATCTAAAAATTGCTTGTCTGATTTGGTGTAATGGATAAGATTTACAAAAAATTATAATTTCACTTGACAATGAATCCATTGTTCAAGATCCGTTTTTTTTATATAATCGCTCTGCTAAACCAATTTTTTTTCAATTTTGCGAATAAATAATAAATGCGACCGTTTATTTAATGAACATCCACTATCCCATTTCATTTGGAATCTTAGTGTAGTATCTGAATCCAGTCCTGAGATATCCATTCAGATTTATCTAAGTGTTGACAACCCTAAGTGTAAGTATACAGAAACTAAGTGCTTGTGCAACAAGTGCAACGGTATTCTCACCTTCTAAAATGTTTATCTGTCTTGATGATAGTGAGAAATACTATACAGTTCATAGTTGGGGTAAAATCAACTAACTTACGCACCGAAAACTAGTTAATGTTCACATTTAATAATTCAACGCCAGCTATTCATTCACTTTATAATTAATCTTCCCCATCTATCAAAGCAATTAACATACTGTTTTTCCGCGGTATTAACTACTTCAGGTTGGGTCCATCCAATTTCGAGATTTAATTGAGTGAGCGAAATCGGCGGAATTCGGAAAGTTTCGGGAAACATCCCAATAGAGCATTATAATGGATGAAATCAAATTATAAAAACAATGATGGTGCTTAATCTTTCGAAAAACTTTTTTTTTGAGATAGGGAGCATTTTTTTCATGAATTGACTAGTTGTTAGTCCAAGGTGTCCAAGGTGTGACTTTCACAGCTTTACCGGGCAATGGGGTGAGCGGAAGGCTCACAACCCCTGACATTTAAGTAACGTGCCTAAGGGTGCCCTCAAGGGGGGCTTGGAGGGTCACCTGATGGAGAATAATCACCTCTGCCCATGAACAACTGCAACCCCAAAGGTATCACGAGATGCGTTGCCTGCCGTTCAGAAAGGAATGCGCTCTTTTCCTGAAGCCCACCATGTCTTCCCCTTCCGGAAACACTGCGGCTGGAAGACCGTTCTATATTTTAGCCGTACGCGGTAAAAAGTGACGCGTGAATCGCACAGTTCGAGAGCGCCAACCACATGGGTGATGAGCGGGGAACTTCAGCTTATGACGCGTTGTTGCGGTGATGGAAGCGAGAGGCCGGTACAATAGTAAACAACTCTTCGGAGCACTCCCTTACCGCACTTTATTTCCTTGTTATAGATACTTTCGCCTCCAAGACGCTGATTGCGTTATCAGTCAGAGTCTGGTTTGTTGACAGCTGCAATATTTTCTGTGTAGAATTGGACCCTGGTAGAGCTGCTTCTCTACGTAGAGGCTCTAAGTATGTTTAAGCGACGTGAGGGCAGCAGTTAGTTACGTTAAATTGATGACTACCACATAAAAATATATTAGAAAGAGAACAACGTTTTATAGTCAGGGCATCGCAAAATTCGCATTAAAACAAACATAAATGTAAAAATGACGATGGTTACGATATTGAAAATGAATTGGACCTATGTCAAATAACGTAAACAATGCAAAAAAATCATTCGAGGCACAGCACACAGTATACAGGATAGAAACCAAATCATAGACAAACAGAAGGTTTTTTTCGAGAGGACTGAAATGGCAAGCGTGTAATGAATTAAACTTTTAATGAATGCATTTTTTTTTCACTAAATTAATTAGGATTCAGAAAAGTTACCCAAGATGTTCATTTGTTATGACTTAAAATTTATCGTTACGTGGCTAATCATTGGAGAAATCTTCATGACGTAAGGTCATGTTAAGGCATGTTAAGAAAATATAAATATGAATAACCTTTAAAACGAATTGACATTAGCAGAATACCCGTGATATAAGACGATCCAGGCCATAACAAAAACAAAAAAAAAAAAAAAATTGAAAAAAGACGGAAGTACAGAGACTGTACTTCCGTCTTTTTTCAATTTTTTTTACCTTCCCCAGAGAGAGTTATGGCGCTGCTTTTCACCTGGCCCTAGAGAGTTATGGGCGAAGGTAATAATCATTTGTAATGGAATTATAAAAGTATGAACCAAACACGAAGATATCTTATATTTAAAAACCTGAAACTTAATAGTTGTAGATAATTTTAGGCATTTTCACGTGCATAATAAAATAGCATACTTATTTAGGTTGCCTTTTTGTGAAATTTTATTATTTTTTAAATGAGTTAGGTTCATCAGATAGAACAGGAATGTTTTTCCTACAAATTACGTTTCCATCAACATTACCTTTATTATTTAAGCGATTATGATTGTACGTCGTCAGTGTTTTTATTTTTCCAGACAAATAAGGATGAAATAAAATATTCAAGAGATAAAAATACCAAGCAAACCTTTTAAGTGCGAGTGCTTCTACTTTTAATATTTACATACAACATTATGTTGCTTCCATTCCATTAATTTTCTTCTACTTGCTCTTTTCAGTTGATGCTCAAAGGTTACGCGTCTGTACTCATACCGTGAAGTCGTAATAATATTTTCAGGCTCAGATTTCAAGCTGGTAAAGTCAGCATCAAAATGGTCTGTGCTAAAATATAACAAACTGAAGTATTCAAGAAAAGCAACCTTAAATCTACCATTTTGAAGGAAAGTTTCACTTGTTTCATATTTAAGTGACCCTCCAACCGAAATACTAGTTGGCCTTTTGAGTATTCCAGTTGCTTTTATCGAACCGTCAACACCTTTTTGACTGCTGTGTTACCACACATAATATGCCGACTGTACGAGTGGTACAGCTAACTAGGGCTTAAGTGTACAAGTAAGTGGGTGGTTTTAACAATGTACAGAGGCGCACACATCAACCTTTACAAAACCATTGCAAAATGGGTCTCATGTCAGCCGCATAAGGTGCCCCTATGTAAAGGTTGATGTGTGCGCCTCTGTACTGTTTTCGAGTAGGTGGTATGCGAGTTTAAACTAACAATATCGTTTCATGTCATATTCAGGCTTTTGTTCTCGAGTTTGCCTAATTTTCAAAGGAGATTAATATGTAACTACATACTAGTATATTGTGGTTAGTAAGAGAGATTCGCATTTTGAATTGAAATATTGTTGATTTTCAGTTTAAAACAAAACTGAAAATCAACAATATTGTGATTATCATAACTTGTGAAGTGATATTTTAAAAAGGAACTAGCTTAAATTATTAAATAGACAAATTAGTATTTTCTTTAATATTTAACAATACTTGGGTAGCTTTTCAGTCTGCCTTTTGTTAATATTAATCCCAGCTTCACTAACGTTAATGCCACATAACAAGCTAATTATGTGGACGACTATACACCTAAGAAGCTAGTTATACCACGACTAGGTAGGTGTAGCGCTTAAGTAGCGCATCTAATTACTACAGAGGTGACTTACGACCGAAGAGCCCTTACTCACTTATGCGCGAGTCACCCAATTACGAGGAACTGCTGACTTGGCCGAGATTCACTTAGGCCGCAGCTAGCCAGAAATTTAGGTGTAAAGTGCCACTAAGTTGAAAAGAACATAATGCCTGCAGACGTGCGCTGAGCGAGACTAAAGCTGAAGACAGTTACCTTTATTTTTAAACAGAATACAAGATGAATTTGCAAATAAATTAAGCATGGAAATAATAATAGCTTATCATTAAAATATTTAACTTAAATAACTTCTGAATTACAGTAATTTGAATTGTGTGACGTCAAGGTACCTACTCCATAAAATGATAATCACCCCATACAAATTGCAATGGCAGCTTCCATTACAATTTGCATTGAGCCCGTATATTAGAGTTTGGGTTTACACCCCCTATAGTTGAGCTTGTGTCCAGCAGTGGGACGCAAACTACGTCCGATTGCCATCTCCCAGTAATGCCCTAAGCGGAGTCCCTTCCTAAGGGCACCATTAGACACGTTACTAAATTATAAGAGGTTGAGCCTTAAAGCTCTTCCCATTGTCCAGTAAATTTGATAGCCTAAATAAAATTTTGGGCTAACAGCTAGTCAATTCATAAAAACTAACTAACGTAAAGTCTGTTCTTTTTATTCTGTATTTCTTTCTTAATTGAGATTAACGATGATAAATCATTCAAAAATCTCTCTCGTGGTAAACAGTTCATAAGATCTCGCTAAGAGGAAGATTTCCCGAGACAACTCCCAAAGCTCTTGTTTTATCTCATTAGCTATCTTCTCCGAGATTCTGGTGTAATCATTAGGGAGAAAACATCACATGTCATGTTGTACGAAGTTTGTCTGGTTCCGTCTTATTTAATTAGTACCTCGACTAGGGAAGACAATACAGATGTCTTGTTTTATATGACCCAGCTACAGTTTTAACCAGCTTCAATAAAAGAGGAGGTTTTTCAATTCGTCGGAATCTTTTTTTGTGTAACTATGTGCCCGCGTTATTTAAACCCCTGGCCCAATTTGGAGTATTCTACCTTTGTTTGAAAGGGTATGCAGCTCCTAGGTGATACGATCTATTCCTTTTTAATACCAAAAAGTAATACCAATGGTATTTGTTTGTAATCGTAATTATCTTCTATTCCGGATGAATACCAAAACTACATTGAAATATTTAAAATTTGGTATTCGTTCGGAACAGACAATTGTTTACGATAGCAAACAAATACCATTGGTATTAGTTTTTGGTATTAGAAAGGAATAGATCGGTGATACCATGGTTAGAATCTGATTAAGGAATCCTAAAGCGAGCGTTCTATTCACATTGCATAGGCAAACTTGAAGCCATGTGGGTATTTTTATTAGGTACTAATCATTTAAAAAACACAAACCTTTTACAAAACTGTTTAAGTTTTATCAAAATGGTACTTATGGGAACTGGGGACACCATCGTGAGGAATGCCTTAGTAGTTGATTGTTGCTTGAAATGTAACAATCCAGTCTGATGCAATATTTACAAAGTTTTGTTGAATTTTAAAGGCTAAAAAGTTAAAAACCCATTAAAAATAAAGGTGATGATTACAAGTTGTAAATGAGGCAGCTGTAGTTATAACGTTGATAATGATAGGGTAGTACGGTGCATAGGTACTATGCCGGCTGACGGTAACCTATAATTAATTTTTATATTGAAACTGTTTAGGAATGGTTTCAATTTTGACTGTTTTTATTTAGTAAAGAAAGAAAGAAAGAAAGAAAAAACATTTACCTGTCGAGGTAAGTTGCGGTACTCATAAGTAAATTATATATCCCTATCGTACTAATAAATTCGCAAGTTGTAATACAAGTTTTGGCGCCGATTGTTGGAGTTATAAATGAATTAAGTTTCACGAATGGTTCCTATAGAAATAACTAGAGCCCGCAATGCGGTAGTACGAATAATTTAGTAGAGAATACCTTGTAATGTTTGTCTTTGCATAATAAATGCGTAAATGGAAGCCTGACAGAAGAAAGACATACGGCAAACAAAAGTGGGCACAGAACTTTTATACGAGTTTATTACTAAACGCTTTTCGTAACCTTGTTTGCTGTACAGATGCGGCCTTATTGAATTAATTTTGTAAAACACATTTATTTGACACATTTATGATGCAAACGGCTAAGGAGTGGAACTCGCTTCCTGTGTATGTGTTTCCGGAAAAATATAACTTGGGTCTCTTCAAGAAAAGAGTGAATAAGCACTCTTGCTAGGCAGACATGTACCAACATCGACCACATCATCACTTTCCATCAGGTGAGATTGTGGTCAAATGACTGCTTAAAAAAAAACGAAGTCAAGTTAGACTATAAATATTTGGAAGTGCAATTAGAAACCAAAATCGTTTGAATTTAACCGAGGTCCATACCACCATAGAAGTATTAATGAGTGTCAGAAACGGATAAACTTATTTGCCTGTGTCTAAAGTCATAGGTATGTACTTAAATATATAAAACAAGTATATTCGTACACATACAAATTACATTTTCGACAGATGAATATAAATTTATCTAGGATGAAAATAAACCCCAGACCTTTGAAGTCTAGTCTAGTGAATTAAATGAATGAATTACCTTTAAGAGAGAGAGAGATCCATCTTAGATCTTTTAAGGTTGATTCACTAAAACTTTTTGTATGGTATCGATTACGTCCAAAAGTAATGAATTGTTTGCGTAGGTGTTTTCATAAATGTAATATTCGTGTGCATTAAATAAGTCATTCATAAAAGTATTACACTGTGAATTAAATTGCCCTTGATATTAATTTTTTGCAACGAATTTCTTAGGAAAACTTATAAATAACTCCAGAACAAAATAATTTGTGTGAAGACTTTATACTGTACTGACTGTAATTTATTTATGAGGGACCAAATTCCGCGCAGGCAAAGCTGCGGGCTCAGTGAGTATCACTACATAGTATAAAACAAAGTCACTTATTCTATCGCTTTCTCTGTCCTTATGCTAGCATACCTATATCTTTAAAACTACGAAACGGATTTTGATGCAGTTTTTTAAAAGACAGAGTAGTTGAAGAGGAAGGTTTAGGTATATGTATAATTACATCCTTTTGCATTCGTGCGAAGCCGTAGCGGCCGACCGCGACTTCGTCTGCGTGGACTTAAGTTGAAAAACAAAAAGTAATGATGATAAAAGAGATTGATTTGTGTGAATAGAAATTCTAGCAGCTAACAATTCGTCGATAATTATATCGATATTATGCTGAGATAGATTGTAGCGATGTTGATAAGCAATACGTGTTTTCGTTTATCCTATTGGTTTAGGTACATATTAATCACACCAACGAAATATTAGTTTTTTTTAAATTCCGTAAGTAATGTTTACCTATGTATGACCTAAAATAAAAAAGCTGCATAGAACACCCGAGATGGAGCAGAATCCACTGAAACCCCACCGATCCACTTTTATTATTATATTTTAACAGCGCTTTTGAAGAAAAGGCACTTTAAAACATAATAATAATAGTGATTTTATTTTAGTAATGTTCAGTCAAAAGACATGTAGGATAAGCTTTTCATAAAAGCACCACTTATGGCGCACTAACTTTTATATTCATTTGATAATGGATTTTAAATTAATCAGCTTAAAAACTTATGATGCAATATTTCTTATCGGCGTGGGATTTGCCAATGCCCTGCTGTATTCATCAGTGACCGACTTGTGACTGTAAGTAAAAGTGGGGCTTTCTCGGTAGTAATCAGTGATATTAATAAAAATACGTAGATAGGTTTGTGCTAAAATGTGGCACCCGAAATCAGGACTTTCGACCACCTGAGCAAAGCATTCACAGTTTGAGGCAACACTGCGCAACGTGTATCTGTCTCGTTTACGCTCTAGTAAATAATAATGGTATCTTGAACACACGGTTAAATCATAGGTACGTACGTCAGGGGTCAATTTTTGACTTCGCTTCAGTACTGACATAACGTATCTATACCTCTTTTAAATATCGTTGGTTGTAATCATCAACAGCATACTGACTCGAATTTTATGCGCCCTTGCTTCGTTGTAGCGCCAGAATAATCTCGTGTACAATTGATTGTTTTCGGCCCTCGCATAACAATCCACTTTTATCGTTTTAATCTGAGATATTTAGGGAACACAACGAGGCGTATTGTGTAGGTAGGTGTATCAATAAAATGGACTATTAGGTGAATTACGAGTACCTATCGGAAGCCGCAATAAGAATATCGGCAAAAGAAACAAATGGCAATGGGCATGCCACATCACAATACCGACAGTAAGTAATACGATAGGTGCTATATGTATAGGCTGATAGGTGACGATACGCTCGTTTTGGAACCAAACTCCAGAGTTTGGAGCATCGGCGTAAAGTTGCCTGTTTATCGGTTTTTTATAAGGTGTATTTCGGAGAGTGTGCGCAGGAACTTCATGACCTAATCCCACCCTCCACTTTCTACCACCGGACCACTAGACGCGTGAGGGCTTTCACTCCCATGTGGTCGACTTTCCAGCGGTCCGAACTAAGTGGTTTGGTGCTTCCTTTCTGGTCCGCACCGCTAGGGAGTGGAACGCCCTCCCTGCGTCTGTGTTTCTGGATACGTACAATCTTGGTGTCTTCAAGGCAAGAGTGAATAGGCATTTTCTGGGTAAACGTGTTCCACCTTCGGCCTCGTCATTGCTTACCATCAGGTGAGTCTGAGGTCAAACGCAAACCCATTTTAAATTAAAAAAAAATGTTTACGCGGACAGTAGACATCGAAATAACAGTTGAAAAGAGTAACTGCTGAGTTTCTTGCCGGTTCTTCTCAGTACAGAAACAACTTTCCGATCCGGTGGTAACATCACATTTATTTAAGTACAGTATATTTATTGTTTACATTTATTATTATGCTATTCATGTCTATTATTAAGTATGTTTTGTTTGTTAATTAGATTTGACGATTTGAAAGTACTTGTAACAGGTCTATTTAAATAAAGCTATTTTTGATTTTGATTTTGAAATAAAACAACTTTACGGATTCTACTCGCGGTCTTATATTAGAGTCCGTAGAGTTGTTTTATTTCGATTTTCGATTCTCTTCGTGGTTGAGTGCAAGTCCTGACTGTTTAGTATTTTGTCCATTGAATATAGACCAGTAGGAATTATTACGAGCCATTTTCCACATCATATACATCGTCATCTCATTTCGAAGCAAGCCTCGTCCCTCGTCTTGCCCGGAGCGTTGCAAGTAAAGCTCTAAAGTTTCTCAGCAACTGACAACTTCTTTTCTTTTAAAGGATCCATTCCATAAAATAAACAAAGAAAGTCTTGATAGCTTCCTTGCTTTATGTCAGTTAAGATTTTTTCGCAACGCTTAGAAATAGTTATAATTATCGAGTTTCAATTGATATGATTTTCAAAAAACCACGAAGAATGTTTTTATCCTGTAGTTAAAGACTGATTAAATAGTATTTTTATGACGGCAACGGAAATACACAATTTGTGAAAATTTCACCTTTCTCGCTATCACGGTTTATGCAGCCTGGTGACAGACATACAGACAGCGGAGGCCAAGTAATATGGTTCCGTTTTGACCTTTTAGGTACGAACCCTAAAAAGTTAGGATTGCCTTCGTTCTAAGTTATGTAAATAGGCTTACTTCGGTAATCGAGTCAATATCACAACTGTCCGGCATTCCTTCAATCGAAGATGGGCAAATCCGACCAGTAACGATTAATGGCGGCCATTTTCCACGTCATTTACATGACGTCACCCCATTTGGAAGCAAGGTTCGTCCCTCGTCTCGCCCGGAGCGTCGCAAGTGGAGCGCTGAAGCTTTTCAACAACTGACAACTTCTCTTCCTTTTTTAAATTGCTCGGTGCTAAGCGACCGTTAAGCGATGTCAGTTAGGGATCTCTTGATTTTTGATATGGGTTAAAACCGCATAAAGCCATTTACAAATGTATTTTTTTAATCTAAAATTTGGCGAGGCCAATGACTATTGCTGACGCGTTACTCGGTCACTGAGGCGTTATTTTTAATGAGCAAACATTTTTTTTAAATAGATTTCACTTAGGTGATATCGTAAATAATAATAATTTAAGAATATTTATAGGTAACTAGCAGCCGCCCGCGACTTGGTCCGCGTGGACTAACGTTATCGTAATTTTAGTAAGGATGCCTATTTTTTTTGAAAATGAAATATCGCCTATGTCACTCAGGAATGATGTAGCTTTCCAACAGTGAAAGAATTTTTCAAATCTGCCAAGTAGTTTCGGAGCCTATTCAATTCATACAAACAAACAAACAAACAAAAAATCAAACCTTTCCTCTTTATAATATTTGTATAGATAGAATACATAATTATCCGAACAGGTTAAACTTAATAGGTCAATTATCTATCGTTTCGTTTACACGAATCGATACCTTACGATAGAAATCGTGTAAAATAACAAAGGACGACGAACCGTTGGCCGTTTGGATCAAAATGAAAATGATGGCCATTGGGTAAAATATTCATAAACGTACACAGTCCGGGCATTTCAATTATTGATTGCACCACCAAAACGTTATCGTAAGCGTCTCACTGCTGTTTGGGTTTAATTAACTCATGATAAACTACATAACCTATTTGTTTTTAATTAATTGGAATCTCTGAGTTCTATGTGGCAGCTTACAATGAGCCTCATTAGACAGCTCAATGTGTTTCAACATGTTTAGGAATGAAATTAAGTAGGGGATTGAAACAGGAATAAGGTTGTAATGAAATACACGCCAGGTCGGGATGGGATACAGACAGGTTGGGATGGGATAGGATGAGTACCTACTCAACCGATCGAAATTAGATGATGTATTTATCGGGTAACTCCGTGCTTAGTGATGTTATGCAGTTATCTCGGCTAACGTGGCTAGGTGTTACGTGATAGATCAAATCCTCACTGTTAAACTCACTGTTATATCAAATAACATAACATAAACGGCCAATATACGTCCCACTGCTGGGCACAGGCCTCACCACAACTATGAGGTGGAACAAGCAATACTCCAACACGCGGGCTCAGTGCGGATTGTTGGAGTGGGGTGTAAGGCCTGTGAGCAGCCTTAATGTCAGGTGTTATCAAGCCGCCCTAAGGCCTCTGACTGGGCTTAACGACTGACATCGAGTGACACAACCGGGACCAACTGCTTAACGTGGGTGTTATTGATATAACACCCACGTTAAGCAGTTGGTCCTGGTTATCGGTACCTTATTTGATAATAAGTATCTAATAGAAATAATGTGAACATGGCCTAAACCTGAATTCCTACTGGATTAACTTGTGTCAAATAGCATGACAAGTAATTAAAACGTTGGCTTAACGGCTAAACAAGGACTAACACTGAATACATACGTACACATGAATTGAGTATTTCCCTCTGATTGATTAGTTTTATTCAAATGAGCCTGGATGTTGCGAGTTTGCACCGGGCACTAATGTTTAAAAGAACGTAAAAATAAAGGTTGGTCGGAATCTGAACAGCGGCATGCTAGCCAGGAATCATGAATGATAACATTTTGTAAAACTCTACCTTATAGTAATGATTTTATGGCAGTAAAAAACTGAGAGACAGCACATAGTTCAACAAAATCAATGTGAGTTTTTGTTATTTTCTAAATGAGGTAGCCTAAATTGCAAAATTAAAGTTCTGTAAGCATTGCATATGTGATTCATTTGTTCGTTCAACTTATGGAAGATGAGCTAGGGCACAAAATAAATGTTCCTTAATGCGAAAGATACTGGTATATCTACTTGATAAGTACGCGCAAACACTGGTTCACATATTAAAAAAATGATTTAAAAGTAAATGAAGACATAAAAAGCTCCACTAATCTCAGCTCTGACAGAAAAGGGTTTATCCCATTTTGTGTTTTTTTGTAGATTTAATAAAATATACATATCCTGTCTGCTTACCGCAACCTTTACTACTTCATTTGATCGATAACGTTTGAACAGCCCTCTTCCTAACATCGTTATACGTTTCGTTCGCAGTGGCAAGTACCGTGTGCGGTGATTGTGCTTCAATTGAATTGATCTGACCAGCGAAACAGTTTCGTACCTACATATTGAATTGACGATACGATCCCGTACGCTTTACTCCGATACCCAATTATATCTTTCAAAGTTGTAAGAAGTAATGAGGTAATGAAGCGTCAAGACGTATCTTTCTGACAAGCATGGTCTTCTGTTAAATGTGTATGAAAATCAATCTTATTTATTATGATATTGTTTGTGATTTAAGTAACGATTAAAACAACGTACGTCGCTGTCAATGTAGTATTACTATTGCTTTTGTGAATCAATACATACCTTTTGACTACTCTGTTAGCACACATATTTTTTATGCGGACTGTACACAATGGCGGTTTTGTCTGACCGAGCCTGTATATACATCGGCTATTTAACAGGAAGACTCACTGTTGGGGCATCTAATAAAGAATGAAATACTGAAAGAGCGTCTAACTTGTCTAGGGTTACTACTTCTTGCCAATACAATGAATTGATAATTCACTAGAGTTTTATTCTTCCGAGTAAGTTTCTTAAGCTTTATTGGAGTATGTGCTGTACAGCCCATCTGAGTGGTGCTCAGTTGTGACAATGGATCAGCAACGTTCACCATTGTGAAGCAACACACGCTGCCGCGCTTTGTCAGAAATGTGATTGGTGGCCACCCCGACCGAAGGCGATGTATTGTTCGGGCATATCCGTGCGTCATTGACGGTTACCTATCATAAGACCGAATTTTCTTATCCCGAATTTCATTTTCCCGAAAACGTTTCAGTTTTTTCGTTCGGCATTTTTTTCATTTTCCCGAAATGACGTTTGCCACTGTATCAGTTGACCAATTATCAACTGGTTTTTTTTTCGTTTGCCAGACGTTTCATTAGGCCACAAAACGTTTTACCAAAGTGATGACTGGCCGAAATGACACTTGTCCGAAGTATTGTTTTTCAGAACAATCATTAGACCACAGTTTTGATTGCCATATTTTTCGTTTACCAAACGATCATAAAAAAGTTACGGGTTTAATGCAAGCAGCATAAAAACAGACAAGGATTTTTTGGTTTTAAAATAAAATAAGAAATTGATAGCATGTACACAGGCAAACAGCATGCAAGTATTCAACATGCGAGTTTAAGGAAAACACAAGAATTCTGTCACGGCTTCGGCATTACGGGGCTCCGGCGGTTCCTCGCGTGCTAATCGTCGCAGATGGCTTTCGCTCAGCACCTCGCCCCTCCGTGCCTACGCGCTTTTAAATAACACTCTTGGGGTAGGGAAAACAAGTACCACGTGGTGTCGGGGTTGACTGAGTCGGATTCGCCCTGAAGTTGAAATTACTGAAAATCGATGTTAACGAGACGTTGAACGTTATCATACAGTAGCTGTGGCCTAGTAATATTCGGTAAAATGTGATTTAGACAAAGTGATCATATGCCGAATAAGTCATCTGGTAAATGAAAAAAGTTGAAAAAAGACTTCGGGCAATAGTAAAAAGTTTATTCTGAAATTCGGTTTAACGTAGTTCGGTATAACGACACTTATGTCAAAAGATACTTCGACGAGCTGAAAATATGTCAAACAATATATCTGGCAAATGAAATGCTGGTCAATAGTTTTCAGTTAAATGAAATTCGGACTAGTGAATTTCGGACAAGTGACGGGTTCCCGTCATTGACAGATTGAAAATTTGTAATACTGCTGCGGAGACTAGACCCTATATTACCTAGAGTTTCATTATTAAGGCAGCTACCTATGGAATCCAAAAATGGATTGCTATTCGTTTGAATAATTGTGGGGTTGAAATGTTTGTGAAAGTTCAGGGAAGGTTGGAAAGGTGAGTTAACATGAGAAAATGCTAGGAATATAGTAAAGAACACAATTTAGTTTTCCCCTAGCAACCATTTCTGACAAACTCTAAATGCTGGACAACAGTGCCCCAAGTCTGCTTATTTTAGAACGCTTCAATTGAATCGTAATTGAGTCTCAATTATCAAATTTGACATATTTTTCATAGAAAAGCGTTTTTAAATTAGCAGACTTGGCGCTGTTGGGGCCCAGAACCAAGTTTGTCGGGACAGCTAGTAATTAAGGGGCCTTAGTAGGTAAAAACGGCAAAATGGACTGTTATCTATGAGCTACAATTGAAAATATTGAATGTTTTTCGCACTGAAATTTCTAATATGTATTACAGAACGTATGTGTGATGGGATGACTGTTTCCAAAACACGATTGGAAAAACTTTGCTCGATTGAAAAAAATCCTGAAGTTACCTTTGAAAAAACATATAAATGCTCATTACAACCGCATTTTACGATAATAATTCATATAAAATCACAAAAACATAGGTATTTACCTTCTCGATTTTGTGACTCTTTTAGATTTAGAAAATACTGAATATTTTCATTCACTTTTTGATAAAAATGTGAATGGCGCTTACGATTTTTAGTTTCGAGCACGTTGATTCCATACTAAACGCGGACGCTCACCTCCTCCCCCACCCCCTTACCTCAGGCGCGAAGAGCTACGAAATCTGAATTTTCATTTTTGAAAAAGATACGATAGTCCTCATGATAGTCCATTGTTTTGTCCAGCCCTATCCGTAGCTCAGGAAATTACGTTCGGCACTCGTCCACTCAAATTAGCCCGCTTATGGCCCTCTATTGCCCTGATGATAAACTTTACAGCGAGAGGGTTGCTATAAATCACACTAAATGCCATAGTTCAACTGCGAACGTTGTTACAGGGGAAGTGATAGATAAACTATAGCTCTGACGGAAAGGGTTAGAAAACTCTCAATGTAGATTGATTACCGGTTACTCTAATACATACATAACATAACATAAACGGCCTATATACGTCCCACTGCTGAACACAGGCCTCACCTCAACTATGAGGTGGAACGAGCCATACTCCAACACGCGGGCTCAGTACGTATTGTTGGAGCGGTGTAAGTGAGCAACCTTAATGTCAGATGTTATCAAGCCGCCCTGAGGCCTCTGACTAGGCTTAACGACTGACATCTAAGCGACGTCAACCGAGACCAACTGCTTAATGTGCCTTCCGAAGTGCGGAGATGCCCGAAATATACATCACTAAATTTCGGTCGGGGTGGCCAGCCATCCCATTTCCGACCCGGCGTGTGTTGCTTTACAACAGCGATTGTCGCTGATCACTGTCACAACTGCGCCCCGGGCAGTTACTTTAATATTGACACTAATTGGGCATTTGTGATGCCTAAAGGGTTAAGGGGGGGAAATCTCGCATATTCGATAAAGTGACACATGGTATGTATAAATATGATGAGAAGCGTCAAATTACCTACGAAATTCAATACGAATTCGAAAGCTCGTAGCATTTATCCTATGTGATAATAATGTCAGAAGCGCGAGTATTGGGATTTGGCTCCAGATTTTTTCGTTCTGATCTGACGAGCGACACTTGTAATCAAACAAAATTGAGCTTTATTGTAAACAACAAATGATTGGTATCGTATTTTTCTCACACTGAGGATGGTTTTTGTTGATCAACAAATTGATAGATTTACACGATTTTAACCTTGATTTTCACCGATGAAGAATAAGCTTACTAAAAAAATTAACAGCTGGTTTGTTTCTGTTATTTCAACTTTCGATAAAAGAAAACTTTTCAGTTTTGGAACTATCAAAAATTGCTTTTAATGCGACAGGAATGAATACCATCATGCTAATCTGTATTTATGTACACTCAACAGCACATCAGGTTACCCCATTTCCGTTTTTTCTCTCGCTTTTGCCAAACGTCATTTCTTTGCAATAGAGCAAGGAGGATTGACCGGAAATGGGTAGAGTGATGTGCCGTCCACCGTACATGTGGGTAGACTTAGATTAGCTGTAGCTGACAGATCTTGACAGCCAAGATAACGAGCTTATAATATACAACAGCATAGACAAATCTGCGGGCACTTCCATCTTATTATTATGTTCATACGATTTATTCCCGTAATCGCAGAATGATAAGTACTTGCGAAAATGTTGAGACACATAGGGGAATAGATTCCTCAGTGACTTAACTTTAAGAAAGTAACCATCTTGGCTTCTTGAAATTACTTGAAAGACTTTCGATTTGAACTCCTCTGCATTTTTTTTCACGTACCTATTTACACTTTTTTTGATCTTTGTTGAGAAGAAGAGTAAGATGGGCATTTAGTCGGTTGGTCAAAAAATTAATGCTATATCTAATTTGATCGACATGATATTTATTCCAAGTCCAAACCAAGGATATTGTGCACTACACTAATGTTATGTCTTATGAATTTGCTTTTACTAGTTAAAATTTTATTCAGTATTAGAAACTCAATTAAGTACCTAGTCTGCTTTACCCAGATAAAACAAAGTATTTTTACTGTGGACATTGTTACTTAACTGTACTAAGTTAAATTTTCCGCACTAATCTCAGAAATACTTTTACACCGGTGACGAATTATAATTAAAATGGGTTACGTGCAAAAACTTCGTAAAAGCAGACTCATTTCAGTTGCAGTTTTCAACTTTGTCCGCAGACTGGCGTGAGGCAAGTTTCTTTGTTAAGGCCAATTAGTGAAATTACAGGTGTTCGTTCCCACATTACTTTACTTGCAGCTTTGCGAAGCTTAACAACTAGAAGCTCAATAGCTCCTTCGTGCTTGAGTTATCGTTTAGGACTTGACTTAGCACTCAACTTTTAACTTGGCAATATTTATATCAAATATGACACGAGCTCATATACATAAACGGCCTATAAACGTCCCACTGCCGGGCACAGGCCTCACCTCAACTATGTGGTGGATCGAGCTATACTCCAACACGAGGGCTCAGTGCGGATTGTTTGTGCGGGTGCAAGGTTCGTGAGCAACGTTAATGTCAGATGTTATCAAGCCGCCCTAAGACCTCTGATATGGTTCATATACCTACTATTTTATTCTAAACTAGATTGTCAAAGGCCGCTGACCACGGCGAGTGGAGTCTGTCCTTGCATCAGACTTATAAGCCCTATAGCTGAGTTAACCTACCAGCCAATCAATTTCAACCGTTTCCAAGAGCGGCGGCGTCATTGATTGGCCAATACGACTGTTGACCTATCAGTAACATCCCCTACCTCAGGTTGTTGACATGGATGGATTTAATGCAAGAAATCAAAATAGTTGTGATCCAAATCATGAGATCTGAAGGTAAAAGTAAAAGAAGATTCGGAGTCATTACTTCACCTATTTTCTCACTTGACTTTATTGACCAAATGGCATTTGCCCTAACACTTCGAGACAATCGTAGTACTTGATTAATGATCATTCTTGCAACTGGTGTCTTATCGAGTCTCCTGGCGGCTAATCAAGACAATCTTGTTTTTATTTTGATAGAAACTGATTCTCATAAGCAAGTAGTAGAACAATTAAGATAGATAGATATATTCTCCATTGCACACCAAAACAACAGATATACACAATAAATAAATAATAATTGGCGTTAATTTACAATTTGGGTGGTTTTATTGCTAAAAAGCGATCTTTTCTAGGCAACCCACAAATTGCAAGACCCAAGAAATCATCACATTTGGTTTTTGACTTTCTTCGTGTGCGGCCTTTTTTTTATAGTCGCTGAGGGAAATACCAGACTGAAAAACAACATAAATGTTATACGAAATCAATCCCACGTGTTTTGTGTGTCCCAAACTTAGGCGTCACTCTACGCATTACGCCAGCAGTCTCGTTAATAATCAACGTTGATCAATGATTATAGATTTGTCTCTACGAATACACAAAACAGACCGGTAGCAGCCGACCCGATGTGATCCTAGACAGTTATCGACTAATGACATTTCAGGCGGCCAATTCGAGGGGCTGAGTAGTAAGCTGTCTCAATCCGTATTTGATAACGCACCCCGCACCCCACACCCCATTGTACAGCTAACAGCATCCCCGGAGGCCGGACGGCCGGCATAATTAGTGAAATCGTACAACCCACTAAATGAATTTCCGACCTCTGCTGAAATAATTAACACGTCTACCGTCTCAAGTGTTCTGACGTCAGTTTTGGAGGTTATTATAAGTCTGTAATTATTTAGACGGACTGTTTTAATAATTGCGGCAATTAAAATAATTACGGGTCCAATTTACAGGAGGCACTTCAGTGCGTGCAAGAAATAACTTATTTTCTTTACCGTGAAATATTAAAACTAAGAACGAAGTTAAATTAGTTATGTTTTTAATTTGAACAGTTTTATTCTTAATCCTAAAAGTATTTATTTTAGTATATTATTACCCGGTCTTTTGAATTTGCTGTACGTAATTTTTTTCATTACAAAATAAACATTTCTACAAGCTTAACATTTAACCTGTTTTAAAACTGATTCAACTCGTTGGCATTCGATCTACAAAAGTGCTGGTTACCCCTAAATCCAGAGGATTATTGGGTTGGATAATTCCTTGATCAAACAAAAGTAAAAAGTTTTTCAAAACATAACTAAGAGTGTAAACTCTTGGCAAAAACTGTGGCGACTTAATTTCACTGACAGCAGTCTTTGAAAGTTGAGGAACAGTAATGATTTCTTCTAAATGAAAAGTTAGACAGTTTTTATTCATTGGTACTGGAATGAATTTCAATATGACGTCGCGTAGCTGCAATAGTGTTGATATTCAAAGTGGGTGAAAAATTACAATTTAAAGTGGTAAGTAATATAAAATTCTTTTCTACATTTATCCGAGCGGGTTCGCTTTGTGAGGCTCTGTGGGAAAATAGCATCTTCCAAGCTGTTGCCTTCCAGGCTCCCGCGGTTGAGCTAGCTGAATTCAAAGAAAATATGCATAAACATTGCACTGAAGGAAACGCAAGTGAGATGAATTTTATAGCTTATTTCACGGCTTTTTAACAATGAAAAAGTACCTACAAAAAGCGAAAAGAAACGCCATAAAAAGAAGATGGGTGAAATTAGAAAAACAAGAGAATAGGAGAGTGTTTTTAAACATCAAACGGCGAGAAATTGTTTTCTTCGAAAATAAGTTATAACAGCCCTATTTCAAACCCACTTATGTGTATTGTCTAAGTATGAGTTTTAATATAGGCTAAATAACAACCAACTGAATGCGCTCCATTCTGGAGACCCTGGGTCCCTGGTGGACTTAGTAAATCTACCTTATAGACTTTAGTAGGAACTATGACGGCCGAAGAGAAATAATGAAAAAAAAATCTATTACTACAGCCAGGTAATAATTTAGAAGATCTTTCAGGCAGGTCGAAAGTGGTGATTAATAAAACTGAATTCAAAAACTAAAATGCGCTGATAAACATCTCTATTAACCAGCGAGTAAAAGCCGAAACAATTCGAGAATGTTACGGAACACGGTTTTAAGTGTCGAATAGCAAAGCTATAAATTAACGGCTACAAACATAAAGCAAGGAAATTCTAAAATACCGCTTGTCGCCACCGATTTATAACCCGAGGAGGTGCGCTCGTCAGATATCTGCTTCCCATCTGGGCGAGTGCCAGACGCTCGCGGCCGCGCGACACTGGCCGACAAACTAAACGGTGTCGATGTACGAAATACTGGACTAGATGTGATTTGTGTGGTAATGATCTTCTTGCAGGTGCTGGTGAGAATCATCGTTTAACGTTTGATTAAGTGGGGAACTAGCGACCGCTTCTCAGGGGCGAGTCCAGCACCGCGTTATCGAACGATTCTGTAAATTGCTTTAATGAAGCGCTCTTCCTGAGAAGTGTTAGGCTTAGGGTAGCTAGGGCTAGTACAGGTGAGTTTCGATGTATCTGCTTCAAATGTGAGCCAAAAAATAATAACTGAAACAGGATAAACGTGTTAATTTAAATTAAGAGTTGTGTATAACTAATAAACTGATCTATACCTATTATCTATGTTGATACTGAAGGTATCAATTGGGTTGGCCAGTAAAATGTTTAGGATTTTAAGGTTTGATCAAAATTTTATGTCTAACTATATTTGTATGTGACCATATTGTTATCAATGTTCATTAGTTTTGATCAATAATATTTACAGCCGTACGACGTCTAACTGCTTAGGTCTCCGTTCTGCTCTAGCTTTGATCAGTCGTAGAGGATCTGGATGGTTTGCCATCAGATGATCTACATTCTACAGTTGGTTGCTGCTCTAACAGCATATACGCGCTATATGTCCTGCTGACTGCCACTTTAAATAATTTCAACGGTACTTAAAGAAACAGTACTCTAATGTCACTTCTAGTAAATGCTAATTTATTAGCTAAATCTCTCCGTTGTCAAGATCATGATCAAGTGCTACAAGGTTAATTTGACGGGAGCGTTCCGGCAGCAGGGAACTATTAATATTTTTAGTTTTCACCTTTAGACTACACCAC
Organism: Udea ferrugalis; assembly: GCA_950022985.1. Lineage (NCBI taxonomy): Eukaryota > Metazoa > Arthropoda > Insecta > Lepidoptera > Crambidae > Udea > Udea ferrugalis. The sequence continues at coordinate 8,261,306 of OX465521.1, forward strand.
TCAGGGTCGAGATGAAATCTGTCATGTCACTTCAAAGGGAAGCTTTTATGATACTAAGAGAAATACAACATCTCTCTGGTAGAGACCTGACTTTGATAGTCCAGGTTAATAGTTTCATCTGATAGATTTATGCTTTATTAAACGGTTTAATTAATTCAATATTAATAAGGTTTGAGACGGACAGGTTTATAGTCAGAAGTATTATACTAAAATGTTCGTTATTTGTTTATTATTATTCATAATAGCACAGTAGAAGACTCATGATGTAAATGGTTGTTGTTGATCTTTCTTAATAAATAAAACAATATCCCTAGACATAATAGTTGCTTAATCATTGATCCTACACCGTATTAATATATTTGGATCTTGTATCTAATGCCAGAAATGAAAATACAACAAAGGCAGGAAATACACCTAATGATTTTAATGGCCGCACTCAGTGATCAAATTAAAGTTTTAATAATACTTTAGTCCCAAAGTTTTATGTTGCAAAAGATACTTAATAAGGAATTAAATTAATAACTAAATAGACTGTTTAATTTTGGTATTTATGAATGGTTCATAAATATACCATTTTTTAAGAGACGAAGCTGATATGGCTGATAGTATACTTGTCTGAGCTCTTTCTTTAATTAGATTTGATCCTTCGAATATTTTGTCAGAAAAATATGGACATATTTCAATAACAACATTTTGTTAACATGAGCTTTCGATCCTAAGTTTCTCAACATATCTTCTGAAAAACGGAGCCAAAAACATAGTCGGCTTACAGCAGCAATGTTCAAGATTGTCTCGTAGATTGTTAGCAATCTTAAGTAGGTAAACTCGTCTAATTCCATTGACTAGTAGAGAATTGATAGATTAGTCAGACTAATCCCGCATAGTCTTCGCTACCTCTTTGTGCATCGGCAAACAATGTCAATCTCATCAAAAGCTTGATGCCTCGATTACGCTTGGCAGATGTTCAATGTAATCGCAAGCGCACATCTACATTATTGTTATAAACGTCTATACAACGCTTTCTGTCGTCTGGGCACGCACCATTCCATTACAAATGTCAGTACACGAGAATTACATAAAGATACATAGAACATATTTGCCGCAGTGGAAAAAGGTGAAAGGATTTGTAGCTGTTATGCTAACTAATACTTCGTTAATACAATCAAGTGTTTCCAGACTTTGTCAAGGAAGAATCAAAAGAAAGAAATGTCAAAAGAAAGGAAAGAGGTAAATCTAAGCAGGCTAGTAACGCCCTAGGCCGATACTTTTGGCCCCCTTGGGCACGTTACTTAAATATTAGGGGCTGAGAGGCTTCTACTTAATCCATGGGCCAGTATTCCTGGGAAAGCACCCTCCACTTTCTATCAACTGCCCCAAGTTTTGAAAACGCTATAGTTATTTAAATTAAAGTTGGGTAGTCAACCGAAAAACATGATTTATGAAGATGCAATAGAGTTGAAGAAATAATCATTGCGTTAGCTAAAATCCGGTATTTGTCTACCTCGTAAGAAAAGGCTTGCTGACAAGTGTCTTTCATTAGATAAATAAAGGTAACGACCTGCTATACTCATATAATCATCTTAAAACGTTATAACCCATAGCAAACAAATCCAATAATGATTTCCTGCTTAGTTTATCGCTCCGACTAAAAGCGTTTCATGAATGTATATTTGTGAAGCAACCCCAACACAATGTAAGGCTATCATTACACCGTGCCCTATATCTCCGTTCACGATCGTATAGTCGTTTTTACCACAATTGTCAATAGTGTTCGTGCCACGATTGCATGTGCTCTCGTCATTTCATAAATATCTTATCATTGTGTGACCACAATCGCGGGTCGTGTGTCGTGTGTCTACAAACCGTTTCACCCAGTTTATTTCTGGAAATAAACTCTATCCAGATAAAGCGAATGGGCTTTTGGATGTTTCTGACATTCTTTTTTTGGTACTTCCTACGCCCTTTTCCGGCTTAGACTTCGTTCCTAAATTCCACTGTAAAAGCTTTTAATTCTTTTGACATCTATGATAAGACCTTTAAATTAATAGATGACTGTAGGATACGATGTATTTATTTATATACACTATCTAAATACCTATATGTAAATATGAATGGGAAAATAGATCGGTTAGCCGGTCTACTGAGTGCCGTGAAAAGAAAAAGATTAAAAAACTTTTAAAACAAAATACTTTAGATAAGAAATATAACGTAAGAGGGGCGTAAGGGGGCTCGACCAAGATCTTGAGGGCCCCAAGCCAACCTCACCTACCCGCGGTGCGTCCTGTTGGATAACGGACGGGGCTCTGGCGACCGACCGATGGCGGGATAACCATCTTGGTATAGCGTCCCCAAATGCCAGGCCGCGACGGGCAGCAGCGTCGCGGTGCGAAGGGGGCGTTTTCTGCGCTCGCCAACCCGCCTGCCAAGCGTGGCGAGTACCGGCACATCCCCCCTTATGATAGTCGCAAGAAAGCCCAGGCCCCTAGTCTCCGGCAGCCCCGCTATTCCTGGCCCTGGTAGCAGCCATGGTCACGGCGGGGCGGGGGGTGCTAAGAATCCCCGGAGTGGATCGTGCTACCACCCCCACCGACAACTGGCCCTGGTGACACACAATGTCCGCACATTGAGGACCGAAGAGAGGATTTTAGAGCTGGAAGAAGAGATCAGTGGGTTACGCTGGGACATCATGGGTCTATCTGAAGTCCGTAGAGAGGGCGAGGACTCGATAACCCTGAAGTCTGGTAACCTGCTGTACTACCGGGAAGGCGACCAAAAGTCCCAAGGTGGTGTTGGGTTTCTCGTCCACAAGTCCCTCGTCAACAACATTGAGACCATCGGGAGTGTGTCTAGCAGGGTGGTATTCCTTATACTCAGAATATCCAAAAGATATTCGCTGAAGGTCATACAGGTTTACGCGCCGACCTCGACACACCCAGATGATGAGGTAGAGGCTATGTATGAAGACATCAGTGCAGCCATGCATGCCTCGAAGACCCATTTCAGTGTTGTTATGGGGGATTTCAACGCAAAGCTGGGCAGGAGAGGCGATTGTGAGCTGAAGGTGGGGCAATTTGGATATGGGCGGCGGAACCCCCGGGGCCAGAGGCTGGCCGAATTTCTGGAGAAAGAGGGACTCTTTGCGATGAACTCCTTTTTCCAGAAGCCGCCTCACCGTAAATGGACCTGGTTGAGTCCCGATGGTTCCACGAGAAATGAGATTGACTTCATCATGACGACAAAGAGGCGCATATTCAATGATGTCTCAGTGATCAACAGGGTGAAAACCGGTAGCGATCACCGAATGGTAAGAGGCACATTGAATCTGAACGTCAAACTAGAAAGAACGCGTCTGATGAAGTCTACGCTCCGACCTACTCGCGTCCATATCGAAAACCCCGAAAGCTTTCAACTCGAGTTGGCCAATCGCTTCTCATGTCTGGATGATTGCGTTTCAGTGGACGAGATAAATAACGGATTTGTAGAAGCTGTCCATGCGGTCGGATCTAGGTTTTTCAAGCCTGGCCGACGGAATAAACCGCAGAAACTTTCGACCCACACCCTCGACCTCATGGCAGAACGTCGGTCTCTGACACTGCAGTCCTCTGATGACGCTGTTCACTATCGCCTGCTTAATAGACGCATTTGGAAGTCCTTGCGACGCGACATTCGTGTCTTTAACACAAACCGTGTTAAAGAGACAATCGAGCGGAATAAAGGTTCCAAAGTGTTCGCAAGAGACAAGTCTATTGGGCAGAGTCGGTTGACAAAGCTGAAGACGGAGGATGGCGGTGTGGCGTCGACGGAGGAAGCGGTGTTGAGGGAGGTTGAAAGCTTCTACGGGCAGCTTTATACCTCTGTCGTCAAATCCGTTAATAGCACGGCCAAAGATCCCAGAGCTAAGCTAACCCGGCACTACACTGAGGACATCCCGGACATCAGCCTGTACGAGATTAGGATGGCTCTCAAACAGCTCAAGAACAACAAGGCACCGGGCGACGATGGAATTACTGCTGAGCTTCTGAAGGCAGGTGGAAAGCCGGCTCTTAAAGTCCTTCAGCGGCTATTTAATTCCGTGTTGTTCGAGGGCACAACGCCTGAGGCATGGAGCAGAGGTGAGGTGGTGCTGTTCTTCAAAAAAGGAGACAACACCTTGTTGAAGAACTATAGACCCATCTCGCTTCTGAGCCATGTCTACAAGCTGTTTTCGAGGGTCATCACGAACCGTCTCGCGCGCAGGTTCGATGACTTCCAGCCTCCCGAACAAGCCGGATTCCGAAAAGGCTTTAGTACCATAGACCACATTCATACGCTGCGGCAGATTGTACAGAAGAGCGAGGAGTACAATCTGCCACTCTGCTTAGCGTTCGTGGACTATGAAAAAGCCTTCGATTCGATCGAGACTTGGGCGGTGCTGCAGTCTCTCCAGCGATGCCACATTGACTATCGGTACATCGAAGTGCTGAAGTGCTTATATGCGAACGCCACCATGTCAGTCCGAGTACAGGAGCAGAGCACGAGGGCGATTCCTTTGCAAAGGGGCGTAAGACAGGGAGACGTCATTTCTCCGAAACTGTTTACGGCCGCATTGGAAGACGCCTTCAAGCTCCTGGAATGGCAAGGACTCGGCATCAACATAAATGGCGAGTATATGACTCACCTTCGGTTTGCCGACGACATAGTGGTCATGGCAGAATCGCTGGAAGAGCTCGGCAGCATGCTCAAGGACCTCAATCGAGTCTCTCAACAAGTGGGCCTAAAAATGAACATGGACAAGACGAAGGTCATGTCTAACGCCCGTGTTACGCCCACTCCAGTATCTGTTGGAGGCTCGATTCTCGAAGTTGTCGACGAGTATGTGTACTTAGGACAAGTGGTCCAAGTAGGTAGGTCCAACTTCGAGAAAGAGGTAAATCGTCGAATCCAACTCGGCTGGGCAGCGTTCGGGAAACTGCGTAACGTCTTCTCTTCCGACATACCTCAGTGCCTCAAGACAAAGGTCTACAACCAGTGTGTGTTGCCAGTGATGACATATGGATCTGAGACATGGTCACTCACTATGGGCCTCATAAGAAGGCTCAAGGTCACCCAACGGGCTATGGAGAGGGCTATGCTTGGTGTTTCCCTACGAGATCGAATCAGAAATGAGGAGATCCGTAGGAGAACGAAGGTCGCCGACGTAGCCCAGCGTGTTAGCAGGTTGAAGTGGCAGTGGGCGGGGCACATAGCTCGAAGGACTGATGGCCGTTGGGGCCGGAAAGTCCTCGAGTGGAGACCATTCGAGGCCAAGCGCAGCGTGGGACGCCCGCCCGCAAGGTGGACGGATGACCTCATAAAGGTCGCAGGGTCTCGGTGGATGCAGGCCGCCTCCAACCGGCAGCTCTGGAAATCTATTGGGGAGGCCTATGTTCAGCAGTGGACAACATGTGGCTGCTGATGATGATGATGAAGAAATATAACTAGACCTAAACAATAGCAACTAAAAAAAAATGTTAAGTAAAATATTGTTTCGATTTTATTTTCACATTAAAGTATAGCACTGAAAAACCATCAACTCATTCTACGTCCATTAGCATGTTTTACCTAAGCATTTCAATTTCAAGAACTTACCGCTTAATTGTAGCTTAAAAGCAGCAATTAAAATACGAACATTATCAAAGTCATAACAATTTTGTATCCCGCAAAGGTAGCGGTCCCAGAGATGGAATTCACTGGAATGAAATAGGATTTCTAACAAAATAACCGCGAGGTCCCGAGAGGGGGCGAAGTTCATCCTCGGGGGTTTACTGATGTGTTTTCTGTGTTTCCACCGGAGCACAGCTTTTTCAATGCAATGTAGTAGAAGTGAGCACGTTTATTTCTAATGAAAGTGGGTATTACAGTGTCTAATTTGAAAGTCCTGAGCGATGTTAGTGGCTCTAATTGCAGATGAAACAAACATTAGGTCAAATGAATACTTACCTATGCGAACCAACTAGGGGCGGACTGAAATTATGCAAAGAATTTTGGTTATGAAATTATATGAAATGTTTTTATATGCGGCTCTGGCCAAAACTTATTGTTATATTTTTTGGGCATATCTGTGCTTTAGTTACTTTTATTTAAATAACCGCGAGGGTGCGAAGTTCATCCTCGGGGGTATACTGATGTGTTTTCTGTGTTTCCCCCGGAGCACAGCTTTTTCAATGCAATGTACTAGAAGTGAGCACGTTTATTTCTAATGAAAGTGGTTATTACAGTGTCTAATTTGAAAGTTCTAATGTTAGTGGCTCTAATATTAGATTAAACAAACATTAGGTCAAAGGTATTAGGTACTTGCCTTTGCGAACCAATTATAAGCCGACTGAAATTATGCAAAGAATTTAGGTCGTGAAATTATATGAATGTTTTTTGGCCACTCTGGTCAAACGTTATTGTTTTACTAGCTAACGGAATTAAGCCCTTATTTAAAAAACAATTCAATAATAATTGTGATTTACCCAGCAAAAAAAAGAAACCACAGGCAAACCTTTTACAGTAAATAATGGAAACAAATAAAAATTGTTTTTCTTTTGATTAACCTCGTGAAGGCAAACTATAAGGGCAAATTCGTATATCGAGAGCAAGAGAAGCGGGTCGTGATATCACCACTTGTCATGATTCGAGTGCTCGTAGATGAGCAGACGAAGGAAATAATTCAAAAGCTAGCTTTTTACTTGTTTTTCGTTATTTTATGACTCTACTGCAGCCAAATTCGACAAAGAATGTTTGTAAGCTAACAGTTAACGTTAATGTTTATGAGATTTTAAAACCTTCACTATCCACTAACCATTGTGCTACCGAGACCAGTGACAGACCGGCCAAATTTCACAGGTCTATTTGACCTGTAAGCCAGGGTCGTTCCATAAATGTTTAGGTATGATGATGATGATGATGATGATGGATAATGCATTATCTTCTCATTAAGTATAGAAACCGCAGGAAACTCCCCAGTTCCGGTTTTTTCTGGGTTTTCTATTTTTATTGAGAAGATAAGTGCTTTATCCAGAATGCTAAATCACTACATAGTATAAAACAAAGTCGTTTTCTCTGTCCCTATGTCCCTTTTAATGCTTGAATCTTTAAAACTACGCAACGGATTATGATGCCGTTTTTTTTATAGATAGAGTGATTCAAAATAATAAGGTTAAAATAAAAACTTCTTTTATAAACAAATTTTGTTTGAGAGTAAATAAGGTTTTCACTGCAGGTAACAACCCAGTTCACCAATTTGAATAAATAAACATAATACTCCACATTATTTTCAGTGTAATATTCATTTTACGAAACATTAAGCCCATAAAACAGTATCGTTAGCCGTTAACATTTCAATTAGCAAATAATAATTGTTGCAAATGAAGCGTGAAATATGTCGGCATTGCTTTTACTAAGAAGCCATTTTCCTAAGCCATCTTCAGACCCTTTGAAGGCAACCCCGACAGTCTGCAGTGCGACTGTTCCCAAATTTGGGTCTTGACCTCATCCATAATGCACAAGAAATTCGTCGAACACACGTTACCGAACCTCTTTGAAGCACTGAAGAACAATAACATGCCTTCAGCTTATGTATTGAAAGGGATAAAGGAAATATTTCGCGCATTGATGTCAGAATCAGATCCCTTTTTGCTTTTTTTCTATCTACTCCCATTGTTTTCGTATATCACGTTGAGTTTCGTGTTCATCCGCGCATCGTTAACTGACTGAACTACAAATACGAAAATGAAAAGAATATGAAAGGGAAATACGTACGGGAATTCGTAGTTTTATTTGTATATGTGGATAATCAGGGAACCCGTCACTTGTCCGAAATTTACTACTCCGAATTTCATTTGACTGAAAACTATTGACCAACATTTCATTTGCCAGATGTATTGTTTGACATATTTTTAACTCGTCGAAGTATCTTTTGACATAAGTGTCGTTATACCGAACTACGTTTAACCGAATTTCAGAATAAACTTTTTACTATTGCCCGAAGTCTTTTTTCAACTTTTTTCACTTACCAGATGACTTATTTGGCATATGATCACTTTGCCTAAATCACATTTTACCGAATATTGCTAGGCCACAACTACTGTATGATAACGTTCAACGTCTCGTTAATGTTGATTTTCAGTAATTTCAACATCAGGGCGAATCCGACTCAGTCAACCCCGACACCACGTGGTACTTGTTTTGCCCTACCCCAAGAGTGTTATTTAAAAGCGCGTAGGCATGAAGGGGCGAGGCGGCCCGCGGGCTGAGGAGCAGGTGGCTATGAGCGAGGCGCCGCGGCTGAGGCTGGCCGGCGAAGCCGGCCAACAAGCCGAAGCTGAGGTGCTGAGCGAAAGCCTTCTGCGACGATTAGCACGCGAGGAACCGCCGGAGCCCCGTAATGCCGGAGCCGTGACAGAATTCTTGTGTTTTTCTTAAACTTCCATGTTGAAGACTTGCATGCCGTTTGCCTTTTTTATTTTAAATTCAAAAAATCCTTGACTGCTTTTATGCTGCTTGCATTGAACCCGTAACTTTTTTATGATCGTTTGGTAAACTAAAAAGATGGCAATCAAAACGGTGGTCTAATGATTGTTCTGGAAAACAATACTTCGGACCATTGTTATTTCGGCCAATCATCACTTCGGTAAAACGTTTTGTGGCCTAATGAAACGTCTGGCAAACGAAAAAAATCCAGTTGATAATTGGTCAACTGATACAGTGGCAAACGTCATTTCGGGAAAATGAAAAAATGCCGAACGAAAAAAAAACGAAACGTTTTCGGGAAAATGAAATTCGGGAAAAGAAAATTCGGTCTTATGATAGGTAACCGGATAATCAACCAGCAACGTGCTTTTCAAAGTATAAATTGAAACTGAAAATGACTTCGTCGTTTAGAAAAGGAAATAATAATAAACAGCTTTTATAAGTCCGACTGCTGGGCACAGGTAGGTAACTCCTCAATTATGGGATCTTAAAAGCCATACTTCAACACGCAGTTCAGTATGGATAGGTGCCTGTAGTGTGGTGGCAAAAGTGGATCGGTTACAATCGCCGTTGTGAAGCAACGCAAGCCAGTTCGGAAATGAGATGGGTGACCACAACGACTGAGGTTTTGTGATGTATTTGGTGGGCATATCCGTGATATCTAGCGGCTGACGTCGCTAGATGTTAGTCCTCAAACCTAGTCTGAGGCCCAAGCTTGATAAAATCTCACAACAAGGTCGTCAGATGGTTTCTCACAAACCTCTAATCTGAAAAAAAATGCTCAAAAAAGACAACCCTGAAGCTATCTTGAAATAAAAAATTACATGAAAGGTAAATTTCACGAGTTACTTAACTAAGAACAAAGTTTAGGAAAAAGTTAGATGTTTGAAAACTTTCACTAATCCATCTTCAACTGATGTAGATACGTGTGAGGTTTTAATACAATGAATAGGCTTAGTTGAGTTTTAGTTATAATTGAATTAATTCTCAAGAATGAGATAACGACCTTTTATATTTCAGAGTTTTAAACAACGTTAAAACTAAATAATGAATAATTTGACTGAAGTTAGGTTAAATTTAACTTAGGTTTTTAAAAAAATGCTTTTTTGTAATAAGCGTTCTGTTAAAAGATCTTATCTGTGTGACCTAATCTCCTAGTTAGCCAAAGCTTTGACCCATATTTTTTCTAATTCATTTCATTAACGCCTATACTGCAATAATTCATCGGTATCACGTTGATACAGCTCAAGTATGTTGATAGTATATCAGCTGTTGCTGAGTGCGCACGAGTAGGTCTGTATAGGGTTGCCGAACCATCATCTTCGATAAGATTTTGACGCAGAACGTCACTTTCGCAAATGGTCACCTCGAAAATTTTGGTCACTTTCGCAGAATGTCATTTTCGCAGAGTGACGTTCTGCGTCAAAACCTTCGATAACACCATCGATATTTATTTATTTATTGAGGCATGAACAAGACTTACTCTAATGAAATGATTCAGGATATAAAATTACAATGAAAACGATGCTATATGAAATCTCACTTATTAGTAAGTAACAACGGCATGCAATAGTCATAGCAATATGTGGCAGTTAGTGTTAACAATGCACTATTTAAAACTGAAATGAATAATTTTAACATTTATACCTATTCTTAGCAAATAAACAACTTGAACTTGAACTTAAAAAAACAAAGTTAAAAAAAGCAATGCCGGTATTTCTCAAAGAAATAACTACATTTAAAACAATAATTAAAACTGTTTATAGGTACTATTGATTGTTTTAATATGTACCGTTACTTTCCGTCGTTGGATTATGTCAATATGATTACTGCTTTCTCATGTTTTGTAACTACATACTATGCATCGGTACTAACGTTAGTTTTGGGCTATTAATTTCCACAGTTGTTGACTGTGTTTTGATACCATTGTTTGCCGTGTACGAAACGAAATAATACTTACTAACATTCTATACAGGAGGTTCAATGGTGTACATTACGAGGGTTCTACTACGTATTATTACGACGACCGATATTATTAAAATAGTGGTCATTATCAATAGTTATTTAGGATTGAATTGATAGTGCAACATTTTTAAAGAGCAATACTCATTCAATCAATACTTCTAAGTTTGAATATTTCATTGTCATTTAGATTGTCGTTAGAATTTAGTTTAAGCCGTACGTTAACCTTTTTCTGTTTATTAACAACTAGCAACATGTGCAATGAGATATTATTTTACACTTTTAAAAAAAAACACATCAAAATTCGTTGCGTAGTTTTAAAGATTAAGCATACATAGGGACAGAGAAATACTTTGTTTTATACTATGTAGTGATTGATACCAAGATAATGTAATGAAAATTATGTAATAATTAGGGTTCAATAGATTATCATATTATTCTAGCAAGTAGCATGGCCCAAGCTCTCTTAAGTCTTTGTTACACCTTGCGGTTAGCTGGTAGAGATTGCCTCTAGGCTAAGGCGTCCACTGTGATGGCGGAAGTGCCTGCGTACTCCAGGCGCCGCCAGTGCGATAAATCTATTGTGGATTCAGCTTTGCCGCATTTGCAGCATTCAAAGTGCCACTGTTGAGTGCCGTGGGGTTTCAGTTGGTAGGAGTCCAACATAACTTTGTCTTTCCCTTGGACGGCGAGGTATCCATAAGAGTTTCCCCACGAAAAAAAAAAACAATGCACTAAGTTCACCCATTGCATTTTTTGGGGTTATAAGCAACTAAGAACAACAATCTCTATCTATAAAAATGGATTGCTGTTCGTTAGTCTCGCTAAAACTCGGGAATTAATATAGTAAAAATTTCAATTTTAGTTTCCTCTTAGTAAATGTTACTACCTGTCACGTGACACTAAAATAAATGTTTGACAACAGAACGAAGTCTGTTGGGACAGCAAGTAACAAATAAATATAGTTTTGAACACTGTAGAAACTATCGAAGTCTATCGATAATCTTATCGATAGACTATCGAACGGCACCACTACATACTATGTATCCTCGTACAATTTTTACATGAAACACTCACATTAGGCATGTGAGAAGGGTATCTCAAGTTCGCTACCCTTGGGTCCTTTATGGGAACTAACAGTAAGAGCATCGGGAATTTCGTACTAGCCTGCAGCCGAATGACTTTTTTAGTAGCTGAAAATATTCGGGGTCCACGTTTGGGTGTACTTATTTTAGATTCAAAGCCAGTTTTCTGTGTGAAAATTGTACATTTTCTATTTTGTCTAGCTAGTAAATTATTTCAATCCCTGGAGAAATTTAAAGCAAATCTTTTAGAGTCTGAAAGATACAAATGGGCCGAACTTAATTTTTTAGATGAAATTGTGTTTCAGTTTTTGTGTTAGAAATGATGGATGCTGGGGCCAAGAAGTTCTCGAGTTGAGACCATTTGAGGCCATATGGTCTCGAGACGACCACATGCAAGGTGGCCGGAAGACATCTTAAAGATCGCAGGGTCTCGGTGCATGCGGGCCGCCTACAACCGACGGCTCTGGAAATCTATGGGAGAGGCCTATGTTTAGCAGTGGACGCCATATGGCTGTTGATGATGATGATATTGCATGTTCATAACTTAATAAGCAATTTAAGAAACAACATTACATTTAGAAGTGTCTTATAGCTAATCAAATGTGGTTGGTTGAGGTTCATTTGAACGTCATAAAACAACATTGTCGATTTTCCTCAATTTCAATAATATTGTGACAATTACCATTTCGCTCGTTTTTCATTTTATTTAACTTGTGTTTCGTCAGTCAGCGATACTTTTTTTATGAATATTGAATATACAGGACACTTTTTCAGTGATATTTTATTTTTCTGTGCCAAAAGTTCTGACTTGAAGTTAAAGTTGATAATTAATTATTAGATCTCACAGAAACTTATGTCAAAACAAGAAGACCACTTACTTTGGTGACTGGATATAATCTATAATCCTCGTGTATACCTACAGTTACCATTGCATAACTTCGAATTGATGCATCTACTGAATGCATCATCGTTATGGGAGCAGTTTAGACAATCCCCAATTTCCCATAACAACGTTGATCTTCGGGTTATGGACACTAAATCAGCCGTAACAAGAATTACCGAAAGCACAGCTATTTCCTGTAAGGCAAGTTATGGCGAAATCGTGAGGACTTTAGTAATTCGAAAATATTTTAAAAATTCAAATGGTAAAATATTCTCCTCATGTTCTAGGAGAGTCTAACTTGTATTAATTCATCCAAAATGAAACTTTTTAATGGCTACTTGTATAATTTGGACTTAAAAACGTGAATTTTTATTCCAACTACGACTCTTCAGTCTTCATTCACGCTTTTGATATTATCTTTGTGTGAGTTTGCCCTTTGTGCTGTATCGGCGATCGTAGTTAGTTCAAACAACCTTTGCTTAGTCAAACCTTCGCACGACCCGCTATGTATTCACATCAAAGTGTGCTTTGAGTTGTTAATACTTTAAGCTAGGTACGTTGAAGCAAAATATTGGCTCTCACTGAAAATGCTTAAGCAAACACAAATTATTCAAAACATAACATAAGGTTTTTTCTTTAACTTACAGTAGGTAGTTCTTCTATTTTTGATGCCTCAAGTTGTTTATTAAAGTAAAAACGTGGAATAATTATTCAAAATGAGTAATCAGGTCAGCAGGGCAAACCTTTTTAACAATGCCATCAAGAACATTTTTGTGTGTTGAATAGTCAAATATGAAGAGTACTTAGTTTGATTAAAAGTTGTGCAGCAGCGAATAAATTATTAAATATGATAGGTGCAACCCAAAAAAGCTTGTATTTACTTAAAAATGATACCAAAACTTTTTAGGTTATCCCTAACACTACATACATTTTAATTTTAGTTTTTTTTTATTAACAGCAAGAATGACGATGACAGGGATGACGCAGGTTAGGAAAAAAAAACAACAAAAACGCAAGCCGCCGTTATTATTCGTTTGGAAATTTATGAAACGACAAATTAATAAACCATAATGCAGTCAACATAAAAGGGATATGCTTACAGAGTGGTCAAAATAAAACAAAAAAACCTTAAGTTAATGCCCCGAAGTTTTTTTTTATCCTTCAGAGAGTTCAGAATTATGTACTGGAAATATTTTAAGAATTTTAAAAATGAATTATTTACTACCTGCAGTACGTGTGGAACACGTACGCCTATTATTCTCAGATTTTGGTAAGTAGGTACAAAGCTGATATTTTCAGAGCTTACTGCGTCAATGCCCTATTAAATGCGTTTTCTTCTCGTGAATAAAAGATTCAGTGTCTGCAAACACGGCTTTAGGGGCTCGGTTAGTAATTGTGGTGGATCAAGTTCTTTATCACCTAGCTCTACTTTATATGCTTTATTCTCAAGAGAATGATAGGTAGGTACAATTACTTTTTCAGAACTAAAAGGTGTATCGGTTTCACGAGTACTCATAGCAAAAATACCTGTTCTTTCGTAGAGAATTAGTCCTATGTGCTTTGTTTTTTACATTTACAAATAATCGGGCACACGAATATCGCAAACGTCCGATGTTATTCCTTATAAATGTATGGCAATCCAATCATAAAAATCTAACCATAATTTAACTTTGACAAAACATCCACGTAATGATTAAATAAACATAATTAACATCGGCTTGAATATATTGTTTTGCAACATTAACCCCTGATGCTGTTCTTTTTAAGGCCAAGATTCCTCGAGACCGAAGCGGATCTGATTGAAACGGGATTTAACAACGAATCAGATTCAGAATTTCCTCTTTTATTTGCAATTTTTGCCTTTTTGCTGTGTTAAATTACCTTTTATACACGATTGATAAAGCTTACTTCACATTATGAAAGTTATTTGTTTATTTAAGGAAAATATCCTATAATGCCAAGCCATTTAGTGATTATTGAATTAGTGATGATCGTGTTTTTGATGTCGAGTATTTCAAAGAATGTTTGAACAAAAAGAAAAGTTATTTTGTTTTTAGCATTAGGGATAATGCATTATCATCTTACTAAAGATAGGAAAACCAGAAAAAGGCATTCGGTCTTGGCATCAGGCGGGACTCGAACCCGCGTCTTTCGCAAGCCGGGCGACTGCACTACCAATTGGTATTGGTATTGGTATTGGTTGGTATTGGTAGTGCAGTGCAGCCCGGCTTGCGAAAGACGCGGGTTCGAGTCCCGCCTGATGCCAAGACCGAATGCCTTTTTCTGGTTTTCCTATCTTCAAAAAGATAAGGACAAAAGTTTACTTAACAAAGAAAAGTTTTGTTCTCCAGATACCACTTTCAATCAAAGTTAGTCGTATAGCGCAACTTTGCACATTCTATAAATAATTCTGCAGTCAATATTGAACTTGTAGGGTCAGAATACTTAAACACCCTCTGCTTATACCACGAATACGAATCTTCTGTTTTAGTTGAATGTTTATTCTGCTATTTCAAACATGAATTTGCTAAATTCGAGTGAATATATGAATTAATCATCTATTTTAGAAGACCTTAAAACACTTTCCTTGCGAATATTTGACATAAACAATAATAGGTTTACACTCCCATTATCCTCTGCTGTCATTTTCAATATCATTCCCTTCTTCATCTTTTCAGATCTAATTTACAAAAAATAACACGTAAAAGATCTTAATATAAAAATATGTTAGAAAAAAGTTGATAGCCAGGCGGATTTTTATTTTATTAATCTTCTATTATGAAGCAGGCGAATGTGTTCGCTCAAATAAATTTTACTCAGAAAACGAGAAAATATCGCGTGAAGTTGTGAGGCTCTATATTATCACTTTCTATTAAATTATCTGAAGTAAAATCTAAAACCTAAACGCATAAAGGTTAACCTTTATGCGTTTAGGTAATTTAAAACAAGCCATTCGCCTTCGGGACAGGTGCTTGCCTTTAATCTTATGGTTATGTCAAAATAGATCTATTGTGACGGGTACTCCATTAAGGCCTTAACGGCTTTGCATTCTCCGGTACTGACAGGGTGATAACCACCGTTTACCCAGATTTCGGCCTCTCGTGACTTATAATGAGGAAAAGCTGTTACTAACATGGGACGTCAAACCAAGTATTCATGGATCAATCTCACGGTAATACGATGTATTCCCATCGGCGTGGCTATGGATTGAAGTTTATTGGACAGGGGCTTTTTACTAAAATCATTTTAATACTGCAAACTGCTTTAACTTCTTTCAATTTATTAAAAAGTAACTCACATTGTACAATAAGTAACAACAACGGAAAAGTATAAGAAGTAGGATTAATGAAACGTAAAAAATCTAGTGAGAAATGCTGTTTTTCCCTATTTGCAATATCAAACGTGGTTTCTTACAGTAAATAGGTATGTAGCCTAGAAAATGGGCTAGTAACAGAAATTGTCTGGATATAAGAAATTGTTATAAGGTCAATTTAAACAAAACATTGGACATGTTGATACAAAAATAAATTTGATCTATCAAATAAAAACTCACAACGTTATATATGCGAAAGTCTGTATGTGTGGATGTGCCGCGTTGCTCTTTCACGAAAATACTACTGAATGGATTTTAATGAAACTTTTCAATTTTTTAGCTTATACATCTGAATCGCACATAGGATACAATTTACAAAGGAATATCACTTTTTCCTTTTTTCAACTTAAGTCCTCGCGGACGAAGACGCGGGCGGCCGCTAGTTTAGAAATAAGTATAAGAATCTTTTTAGGCAGCGTTTCTTATCTTTCAAGTTACAGGTGTAAGTTCTGAGATAGGTGAGAAAATCGGCATAATTTCAACTGCCAGGGATAGGCCCGAGGAAAACGCAACGAGCCTCAAGGGCAGTAAATTTTATTTGAACAGGATCATAAATCTTACAGTAAAGTTTGGCGGCCTAATTTATAAACAAAGTGGCTTTGGTCCTATATTGTTTTTTGTAAAATTTGATGTTAACACTGGTTAAGAGTACCTATTACACAAAAGTCTCAAATTTTTTGTATGTCTGACTTTACTCTATTGGTTTTGTCTACGATGTGAACTCGTTAACAATTTCAAGTATCTCGATATTGTTGAAAAAATCTGTAATTGGCCAAGTGTCACAATAAATTAAGCTCAGAATGTTTGTAAAAAAAATCTGTTGTGTTTCCGTATAAAATAAATATGAAATAAAAAATAGCTGAAACGGGGCGCAAAATTTTTTGCTAAAATTTCCACATAGTCTGCTTGGACATATCCAAGCAGACTATGTGGAAATTTTAGCAAAAAAAACTATATATAAACTAGAGTGAAGGACCTTCACGAAATTCAAACAAGAATCAACGGAAGATGAAAAGTTATTCTTTATTTTTGGATCATCACATACACAGGAGACATAAAATACGAAATCACCAATGGGGGGTTAGAAAAACGCCCACATGTTGATTTAAAAAAACCATTTTCCAGCTTACGCTGTTAAAAATAAACATAGGTACTGTAATTCCAAGTTTTTATCTCTAGTCTGTTCAGAAGATAAGGCTGACAAAAGTGCTCGTTAGAGCCTAAGGCACTTAAGGCTGTTCAGGAAGTCTAGCACAGATCTGCTTCCCAGCGAAAGGCAAAAAATTAGGAACACAAAGTTGAACGTAAGTAAATGGTTTATGTCGTTTCTTCCTTCAAATCAAATTTTCTATCAGTCTCTTACAGCGTTTCAGCCTCGAGGCTTTACGAGTAGATCCTTATCTCACTAAAATCCTTGATCTTTACTTGTCGTGTTTTCTTCGTTGTATACTTTTTTTTAATCAGTCAACCTCTTTAAAACTTTCACATTCAGATACTTTTCGGCTCCATTTTTCTCAAAACCACTATACGCAAAAAAGAGCAAGAATTATAAAATGGAATAATTTCCATGTCAAGAAATCACAAGATTTTTTTAACATGAGAAGCTGCCATATTTTGGGATCACCGACTCATTCTTATTTTTTTTGTTAACTAATTTCCACATACTGAAAATACTATGATAATGATGAAACTTAACAATATTTGAATTGTTGCCAACCGATCAAACGTCCATTTCACCGATAAAGACTAAATAATCTTCAACTATCATCGTCAAGTTATCCAATAAGCTTTGCGTAAACTCCTTGAAATCGAGTATTTACTCTATCACTAAATAGAGAGAAACGTCGAGAGTTATTGGCTTAGTCCTGAGACCGTGGCAACTGAAGTGAAGAAGAGCGAACGGTAATTGGCTAAATCAGTAGAATTTGCCCTTTCAACGTTCGACCACTGCATTCAGTTTCAACAATAGAATTCACTTGACATTGTAACGCAAACAAAAGCGTTATTAGTTTTACGTGTAGCTGATGGATTAAATAAACATTATTTGGTGTTTTTTGTTTGAATTTGAATGAGAGTAATCACTCTCATTGCATTGCCTACAATTGTAAACCAAACTAAAATTTTCAAACGTTCGGAATGTAAGGTTAATAAAGGATATCCATTTTGCCAATGTCCATTCTGGTCAATGTCTATCCTGGAAAATCCTTAACAGACCGAATTTCCGTTAATAATATTTTCTAGGAAATACTAACACAATTCGTCGCATAGGTACATTTGTGATTTAATCAGTGAGCGAACATTTCACTCCAATAAGTTGGAGTAATAAGCTTATCCTTCGTTGTCCGTATCAACGCGCCAGTGCTCCAACTGTATTTGCATCAATTGGCACATTATATTTGCCTGTTAGTGATTATATACAACTGACAATTTCTGGTTGTCATACTTAGTAGTATATAGGTTGTCATTGATTGAGCTACTATGACCAGAGACTTCATCAGCACAGCATGAATAGGTAATTTAAATTTGGTAACCTCAAAGAACACTAATTAGAAGTTGGAAGGATCTATTCAGAAGAGTCTTGGTAGACCACTCGTGTTGTTGTGAGACGACTAAAGACCGAAAATAGGTTTGGAAGATTATGAGATTTACAAGGCATAATAACTTATGTGTGAAACTCAACTCAGAAATAATCTGAAAAAACAGAAAATAATGTGATGCCCTACCAACAACTACTTACTTTTGCTGTCAAATGTAAAGACAATGATGGCATGGAACTACCTGTTTGGGAAGTAAAATTAAATAATGATTGTGTTTCTAAAAATATGCATAAAAATATGTAAAAATATGCAAAATATGTTTATGCATTGACGATATAAATTATAGGTACAAATCCTTTCTCTTAATACCACACCGTATGATTTGTTAGGCACTAGATATTAAGTTCTTTAGCCAGGACCAGGCTACTCGTTAATAAAATTATCGTAAATCCCTTGTTACGTCTAATATTCCCCAATATTGCCACACCTGCTGCGGCCAAAATTATGGTTGCATTATGATGATGTCCTAGACCTGTATCTTTTGTATAGGTTAGGTTTACGTTCGCAAGACCAGATACATAAAAGTGGTTCAGCGTTATAAGACATTGTTTTTAGATGTCATTTTCAAATCGAAGGAAAATTACTATAGTCCGTTCGCGTTAAGAATGCAGTAATTTCATACTTGTCCTTCTATCTGGCACGCCCCCTAACATATCTAATCGTTCTTAATTAGAAAATCAAGTCCACAGTGACCAGTTGAACGCATACTTTCGAACGCAAAGGTTGTGGATCTAAGTTTTTTTGTGTGCAACAGAATTCAATTTAAAAATCATTGCATTCTTAACTACTAAATTATAGTGCAAAATCTCTCCGTTTTTTACAGTTTTTCCTTCCCGAAACTACTATGTACCCAATGTTTTCTAATATTTACGCGAAAATACTACTATGTACCTGCAAAATACGGAAATTATTCGTTGTAAATTCTTATCCAATATCGCTAAAAATGTATTGCCTAAAAATATTTTTTTGGGAACCCGATATTGTTAAGTGTTGAAGTAAAATGTATAAAACATATGAAACCATTGTTTTTTTTATAATGCAACTGTGTTTGTGTTTCCATTGAATTTACAATTTGTTTGAAAAAACAAGGTTTCATATTTTAATATATTCGTATACCAAAAGCGGCGTTTAATTTCATCTGTTATGTTTTCATCAACGTTTAGGCGTTTATTCTTGTTGCTATACAAAAAATATGTCCCGTTGTCTCTTGAATTGAATGACAATATAATTAAATTCAGTAGTATTTATTTAAGTTTTCGGAGGTGCCCGTGGCGCAGTTGTGCCAGTGATCGGCGACGATCGCTGTTGTAAAGCAACACACGCCGGGTCGGAAATGGCATGGGTGACCACCCCGACCGAAATTTAGTGATGTGTATTTTGGGCATCTCCGTGCTTCGGAAGGCACGTTAAGCAGTTGGTCCCGGTTGATGTCGCCAGATGTCAGTCGTTAAGCTTAGTCAGAGGCCCTAAGGCGGTTTTATAACATCTGACATAAGGTTGCTCAGTAACCTTACACCCCTCCAACAATCCGCACGGAGCCCGCGTGTTGGAGTATGGCTTGTTCCACTTCATAGTTGAGGTGAGGCCTGTGCCCAGCAGTTCCCACTGCTGGGCACAGGCGGCGTATATAGGCCGTTTATGTATGTTTATGTAAGTTTTTGGAACCTTCATTGTTTTCTTTATCCAATAAAGTTTATCTTATCCTATTATTTTACTATTAAACACACTCTTTACTTCGTCGGCTTGACAGTAGCTCATTATAATGAGGAATACGTTCTCCTCACTTAGACAAACCCTTGGCTAATCCTAACCCCTCTGGCTCGAGCTCAACAATTGCAAGCTTATAAAATATTAGAGCAGTCTCGGCGGAGAGCTGCAGCTAGCAGTCTTGATAGGCAATCTTGGATGGTTAGATCAATTACTGCTTGCTTTATCCCACTCACTCACTAGGGGATATGCTATCTCTTAGTGGGAAAATTAGGGGTAGGTACTTATATTATCACTACATCAATTATATGTATTTAAAAGATGTATAGATACGTTACGTCAGTACTGACGCGAAGTCAAAAATTGTCCCTTGGCGTACGTACTTATGATTTGACCGTGTGTACAAGATAGCATGATTATTTACTAGAACGTAAACGAGACAGATACATGTAGCGCAGTGTCGTCTCAAACTGTCAATACTTTGCTCAGGTGTTCGAAGTTCTGATTTTGTTTTTAGGGTTCCGTACCTCAAAAGGAAAAAACGGAACCCTTAATAATAATAATAATAATAAAGTCATTTATTTTCTCTCCACAAACATTTAGGGCCTTAAGGTTAGGTAACATCTAAACATTTTTATGTTCTACCCCTGTAGTTGTGAGAGACTGGTGCCTGAATTAAGTTTTTAACAAACTTGCATAACAGGTCACCAGGGCTCTTCCACAGACAGTATGTATTGGATACATTGTAATGCGTTGCCAAATTGCTAGCCACTTAAAGAAATAAAATCTATTGAACTATTTAACAAAAACACTTTCATAATATTTCATGAAGGTTCTTAAAAGTTTCTTAATTAATTTATGTTAGGGTTGGTGATTGTTTGTAGTGTGCAGTAAGTTAGTGAAGTGTGCATGTGTGTGTGTGTGTGAGATCGTAGGTATAGTTATGTGTGTGTGTGTGTGTGAGCGAATAAGAGATGATGCGAATGAATGAGAACATACCATTAGGAACTGATTTGGTTGAGTGGAGTGGGCGAGTTGATGATGATGACGATGCTGGATTAATATGGTTAGATTGGTGTGGTTAGGATATATTCAGTGTCTTGATAGCTCAGGGTTTTAAGATATGCGATAACTTTCGTTTTGGTTTGGAATTTGGTCAAAGGGTATATGTGAAGGTGTTTATTTAATTTGTTATAAAGGTATGAACCTAGGAAGGAAAAAGACTTGTGAGAAAGAGATGTATGCAGTGGCGTGTGACATACAATGTCTTTCCTACGTTTATTCTGTATGCGTTCTGGGTTATAAGGGATGTGCGAATGCTGTTTTAGTATGGTTTGGAGTATAAAAGATTGTCTGATGGTTAGGAGATCCCAGTGTCTATACAGTTTGTCCGTGGGAAAGCGATAAGGATGACCAGCAGCGACTTTAAGTATGGCCCGATGTGCTCTCTCAGCTTCGATTAGGAAGGTTTTTGCTGCGCCTCCCCAAGATGTGATGCAGTAGTTGACAATTGACTGGCACAGTGAGTCAAATACCATTTTGATGGTGCTTCGGTCAGCTACATGTTTGAGAGACCTGAATATATAGATAAGTTTACGTAGTCTGGACACTAATGATTGTTTGTGCTGCTTAAAACTGAGGGTTCGATCTATTGTGATACCAAGGTACTTCATGCTATCGGTCTCAGTCAAGGTAAGACAGCTACACTGAGAGTGATCAGTGCAATCTGGGTTGTGAGCTTTAATTGTAAGTATAGTTGGAGGTCGTTGGTCAGAGCGCAAGGCAAAAGTCATTAACTTAGTTTTTGGGACATTTATGGTTAGTACATTAAATTGCAGCCACCGAGCAACTTCGGTAAAACCTGTTTGAGCAGCACCAAATACCTCTTCCCAAGTTTCACCCTCGAAGAAAAGGGCAGTGTCATCAGCGAACGTGATTATTCTGGCACGGTGTAGATCTAACCGGCAGAGCTCGTTGATGTACACCAGGAATAAAGTGGGTCCCAGTATGCTTCCCTGCGGTACACCATATTGAACAGAGCACTCGTCACTGACCCTATCATTAATCTTCACTCTTTGAGTTCTGCCTTTCAGGTAATTTTCAAAGAGTTGAAGGGGCAGGCCCCTGACACCAATCTCGTGAAGTTTGTGTAGCAGGTGGGGGATAGAAACCGTGTCAAACGCTTTAGCCAAATCGATGAAGATTGTAAGGCATTTCCGTCTTCCCTCTAAAGATGCGATCACATTGTTTATCAAATCATGAACAGCAAGGTCAGTGGACCTACCTCGGCGAAAGCCATATTGCGAAGGAGAAAGGAGATTGTTTTTTTCTAGGAAGTCCACCAGTCGTGAGTTCATGAGACGTTCCAAGATTTTTGATAAAGTAGGTAGTAAGGAAATAGGTCGGAAGTTGCTGACACAGCTTTTATCCCCCGCCTTGTAGATAGGCTTTATTTGAGCAGCTTTAAAAGCGTCAGGAAAAACTCCTGTTGACAAGGCTAGGTTACATATGAAAGCAATGGGTTTGTTAAGATAATGTGCATATTTTTTGATTATATGTCCAGAGATTTGATCCAGACCAACAGCACAACTGGAGCGGAGGCCCAAGATGATTTTAAAAACTTCTTCATCAGATGTTGGTACAAAAGCAAGCGAGTTCAAAGGGGAATAGTCTCCTGCGTATCTAAAATCTGATTTGACCAGACGGTTGGAGCTATGTTGTTCTGCTAGATTCTTGCCAACGTTGGCAAAGAAATGGTTTACGCTGTTAAGGCTTGCACTTGAATTACTCGAGCATACCAGGTTAGACGAGAGATCAGTCTGTTTGTTGGTGCCACTTATGTTTTTTATTGTCTCCCAAAGTTTTTTTTTGTTGCCTTTGTTTGATTCTATTTCCTCTTTTTCGTAATCACTTTTAGCCTTCTTAAGGATGGAATTGCAAAAGTTCCTGTATCGCTTGTAGGTAGTATTAAGGATTTCATTGTTAGGATCTCTCTTTGTTTTTTTATATAAGTTGTCTCTGTTCTGCATGCATTTTAGTAACTGCTTAGTAATCCATGGTTTGCTAATACGCTTTCTATTTGGAATAGTTACAATTTTTGAATTATTTTGAATAGCATCGGTAATTAATTTTATGAATAAATTAGTAGCTACATTAACATCAGTGCAGTCTAGTATACTCTGTAGGTTTAAATTAAGGATATCTTCACCTAGGGACTCATAATCTATTTTTCGGCTTATATTTTTAGTGTAATTTTGGCTCATGTTTAGATTTAGACTGATGGCTACACATTCATGATCGGTAATAGACGTTTCACAGATAAAACAGGTTGCATCGGACTTTGTTTTGACCATCATATGATCCAGACAGGTTCTACCATGGGTAGGAACCGTGTGGCCCGGAAGAATACTATGGTAAGATAGTAAGTTCAGATAATCGTTGGAACGGCTATCAGGACTATTGGGGACTATGTTGATGTTAATATCGCCACATAATATTATGTTTTTATAGCTGTGTAATTTAGAGAGAAGAAGGTCAAGAGAGTTCACGAAGTTTTGAGTATTGGACTGACTAGGTGGTCTGTATATACCAATGACGCAAGTGTCCGAGTTTAATTTCAGTAGTAAGCAATTAGCGTCTGTGATAGGAGGTTCTTCATATGTAGCTTTTAGGTTTTTATTGTAGTATATCACTACTCCCTCGTTTTGTGTTTTGTGATTGGTTGTCATAATGTAACAGTAGTTGTCCAGTTTAGGTAAGGATTTTGTAGAAGGTAGCCAACATTCGGTAAGTACAAGGACATCCCAACATACGTTTGTTCTTTTCAGTAGTGTGGTAAGGTTCGGCATATTACAATTTATGCTACGGATGTTTTGTGACAGTACATTCAGAGATTTGTTCGATTTGCTTATATTATTTACTATGTCTCCAGGGTCGCAAACTATTTGTTTAGCCACCTGTAGCAACTCCAGGTCGCGGTCAATTATACAACTATTATGCATGGTCTGTTATACCTTACTAGCTAATATAGAAATGAAAATATACCACTATATAAGTCACGGACGTATCAACGTGATTAGGTGGTACACAATACGGACATTGCATAAAGGAAATAACAGTTTGATAAAGACCGCGCTTCGGAACACAAGTAGGTAATTTTGAGAAAAATAGTTTACGTGCGATATTAGAATAATAAATAATTCTATAGCTGGGAACTTCTCGAGTAGCTGGTAAGTTTATTCGCTTTTGTGTGTGTAAGTAGTGTAGTGTTAGTGTGTAAGGTGAATAGTGTATAAGTGGTGTGTGGGTGTGTGTGTATGATAAAGAGTTACATTTACAACTAGTCATGCAGATTAAAACTAATACATATAAATAATGCTCGTATATAAAACTAAGTAAGGTGCAGTATTTACATGGGCAATACAAAACTAGTCAAATTGTTAGTTTGTGTAGGTCCGTTTCGTCGTCTATACGGACAGGGGCCATTCCATCTTCTTTCTTAATAAACACTCTGCCAAACGAAGTCCAGGCCGCGGCAATCTTGTTAGCTTTGACCTGCTCGCGCGCCAAAAAGAACACACGCCTGGTTTTAGTTGTGAGGGACTCAAAAATAAATATAGGCCGCGGTGTGTCCGAGCTAGATATGTTTATATGGCTGGTATTTAAAAAGGGTTTTTTAAGTTGCTTGTTCAGTTTGGTGTGCTTCCTGTATTGAATAATCATTTGTTCCTTGCGCGCCGTAGTTATAAAATCGGTCACTATTAAATCTGATTTTAAACGATAAATATTCTTGATTTCGCTTGCTTGAACGGGGTTTTCTAATCCAAGGGTGTCACCTATACTTGTAATGATGTTTATTAAGGTGTTTTTGTCTTCCTTCTCCTGCCTGGGTATGTTACGGACCTCAAGGGAGGAACTGCAAGCGCTTCTTTCAATCAGTTCCAACTTGCTTTCAACTGAGGACAAGCGCTGTTTGATTGAGATGTTTTCTTGCTCCAGGTCAATAACTTTTAATAATAGCTCGTCTTGTCTGTTATTTAGAAGTGCTACTTTACTCTGAATATCTTGGTTTTGTGTTATAATAGTGTTTAAGGTAGCAATTAACGAGTCAAATTTAATGTCCTGCTGGTTTTTGAAATCGGCAAACAACGATTGTAACAACAACATCGGATTAGATTGGTTTCCCAGGTCGTCTAAGGAATGTTGCACGGACATCGCGGTTAATAAATGTAGGCCTAAATGTTCCGACGGCAATCGACACGGGATAGGGGGCGTGTCTTAGGTCAGCGCGTATGTCCAGCGGTGGGGAAGGACCTTGGGCGCGGTCTAGGACTAGTGAGCGTTAGGATTGGTTAGATGCGGTGTGAGCGGTTCGGCGACAAACTCACGGATGTGCAGGTAACTTCGTCGCACGCGCAGGTCTCCCTCCCTCCGAAAAACTATGACCTCTTAGGCAACCATTCGCTCCTGGTAGTACGCGTGAATAATATTTAACTTATTTAAGTTAGAAAATCAAAATTTATAGGACTGAGTAAAAACTGAGTGAACACGTCCGTTCTCAAAGGCGTCTGCGGCGAAGAGGACCCTTATAGGATCACTTTGTTGTCCGTCTGTCCGTCCGTCCGTCCGTCTGTCAAGATCCTTTTTCTCAGGAAAGCGTGGAGGTATGAAGCTGAAATTTATATCAATTACTCAGGTCTACTGTCCCTTGAAGCTGTGAAAAAATCAAACTTCTAAGCCAACGCAATCAAAAGATACAGCCGTTTATGCCGCAAATTTTCGACACTTGGAAGGGAATCAAAACCTACTGGGTGCTTCCCGTTAACTCAGAATCTTGAAATTTGGTACGAAGCAACGTCTTATAGCATAGATAAAGGAAAAATTACGAAAACCATACATTTTTAGTTACATAATATATTTTTTTTAATAATTTACGAACTTTGTAAACCTTGCAGGTTTGTACGGAACCCTCGGTGCGCGAGTCCGACTCGCACTTGGCCGGTTTTTTTTATCATAATATCATTGCACTACATAGTACAAATTTGGCAATGTGGGCTTTTGAATGTCCCATCGCCGTGATGGCAATAGTTAGCGTGCTTCTGACTACCACTTTTGGGATATGGTCGTGATTCCATTTCATTTTAAAAATCTAATATACGCATATTAGGTTATTAAAATGAAATGGAATAAAAGCAAAATTAGCTTATGTCAGTGGTCTAATGGTCGCGATGTCCATAGGGATGGCCCAGATATGGGATTAATATACTGGCTCAATGCACGACAAAGGCCTCACAGGGCTTTACAGGGAATTGCTAGAATTGTAATTTGCCTAATTGCCAATACCGGGTAATTTCTCACGTAATTTACTGCGAACGGTTCTGTAAATATATGGTTAGTGCTTGAGTTACATACAAGTGAGTACTAGCAGCCGCTTGCGACTAGGTCCGCATGACCTTTCTCCCTCTATTTCAACCCAGAAAGGGTAGAATTCCTCAAAAATATTTCTTGGTGCTCACTTACATTAATAGAGGAACCCAAGAATTAAGTTTATAGGTAGGTACAGTAGTTTGCGATGAGCTTTCATATTTGGTCAGTTAGGTTTTCCTACTATAGAAAAACACACAAATCTCTCTCCTCATTTTGACTAATATTTAGAATTGCACCAAGACATTTTAATTTTGTATTGGAATCTTAATATTCAAGTTGAACATTGTGGAGCCGAAAAATCTCAGGAGGCTTTGAAAATGTCTTGTATTTCTATTTGTGCCTTACAAGTGGTAGTACAAATAAGCGTATACATGAAGATCTTTTCCTTATTCTAACAAGCTATTTCGTTTTGTTGAGAAGACAATTTTTATGATACCATCGGAAACGGATATTATTCTTTAATGGGGAAATTGGGGAGGTATTTTTGGCAAGACAAACCACTTATAAAGTTATACAAGGGTGGAACATTTGATTGAACAGAATTTTTGATTTCTTAGTTTAACCAAGATTATTTCGCTCTTACCCCAAACTAAGTAGAGCTAACGTCCATACACAGAACAAAGATATAAAATGTGCATGTTCAAATCCTATTAATATTATAAATGCGAAAGTTTGTATCTGTGAATCTGCCGTGTTGCTCTTTCACGTGTAAACTACTAGATGGATTTCCACGAAACTTTACAATAATATGGCTTATGCATCTGAATAGCACAAAGGCTACAATTTTTGAAGATATATATATTTTTTAACCTAAGTCCACGCGGATGAAGTCGCAGGCGGCGGTTAGTACCTTAATAAACAAATGCAAGATATACTATACCAATGCTCTCGACTGTACCCCAAACGGAATTGTCAGAGACACACTGATTGTTGCCGTCATGGTGAGCGGAACATTCAGAAGCCCACAATTTGCTGAGAAAATTTTGTACCCTTTTTCCCATAACTTTACGGGTCAGCCGCGAATTGTACAACAGGTATGAAGTAGATGATTTTGTTAAGTTATTTTATTATTTCGAATCTACTCGTTTGACTACAAACGTACGAGACTAAAGTTTCTGAAATGCTGCGTCAGCCATGTTAAACATACTACAGCACAGAATTGTTTACGTTACCAGGCGAATCACCCTGCTGGGTTCGGCGATTTGCACCGAATAGCCAGCCAACATAATTAGTAATTCATTGCTACAATCTTTGTAGTTTGAGTTTACTGATTTCCAGAACTTGATTTAAGCAAAATTGATGTTGAGTGAAAATTTCTAAATAGAAAAAAATTACAGCAAATAACGCAATATTTTTATTAAAAAAAAATGAAATAGTTTAGGACTATACAATTTAAAACTAATCTGCCTGCTTTAGAACATAATACCTACTAGTTAATAGAAAAATGTATTCACTTAAAAACTTTTCTACCAAAAACAAGACACTGTGTAACAATCTACAAATAAAATGTTAAAGGTATGTTTCGTGCAGGCTACCATAATTCACAGATTTTACACATTTTGGTTGGCCGGCACTTTTTTTAAGATGTTTACTTATTCCTTATGCTGGCACTTTTAAGCCTAAAATATATGGTCTCCGTGACGGGAAACTCATTTTGAGTCCTGAGTAAATTTTCATCACGATTTATTGGAAAAGATAGGAACGCCTGGTAAAAGTGGCTCTCAATGCAGTTTGGTCATCAGAATCCCATTTGGTTTACGTATTCAATATCGGGCGTCCAATCAATTCGATGGCCTCTATACATATAGCAGACATCTACGGTGAGGTAAGACTGAATACGAATTGTTTGAAATTGAGATGTTTCTTATTTTGCAATCAAGTATTTTTCATTTTTTTATTAAAAAATAAATGAACCACCTTACGATTCGCATTTGCAAATGTTTGAAGTTGGTAAGAGGGGTCACACGCTACACGCCACAAAATCACGCCACTGGTATTATAGGAATAAACCGGTGGTGTCTTTTTGTGGCCCGTGCGTAGTGATGTCCTCTTTGCCCGAGGCCAGGCTTAACTCGTAGTAGCTGTTGTAAATACAACACAAATTTTGAATATCCAATAGGTCATAAAATGCATAAGTTGAAAGTAAAAGTATATAATGGATTTGGGAGAACGTGCTCCGCGAAGTTCATTATTTCTAAAATATTGCAAAAAAAACTTGATCAACTTTTTAGTCAGAAAATGCAAGTTTACGTGTGTATGATAATTTGCTTTTAGTGGTCCGCTTGTAAATAAATCTATAAAATTGAAATTTCCAGTTCTTATAGTTAATGACATGATGTAATATAACGTTTCTTTCTCAAAACGGAACCTTTTTCTCATAAATAGATTTATTAAAGTAGGTGCCCGAAGATGTTGCTTTCTAAATTGAAAACAAAGACAAAATATGATACGTCCAAATACATAAAAGTATCGTTTACATCCAAATAATCACTAACCTTTCTTTCCTCAGTTCGCTGCTGCGTTTCCGGAAGTTGGCCACGATCACCTGAAGTTCCGAAGAATGTCTTTCGTAGAGTTGTGACACCTGTGTCGTGAAGTCTGCCACTGTGGACAAAATAAACTACATCAAACGAAGCCAAGTTACATCACTATAGCTTGTGCATGTTCCGCCATGAGTTATTATTATTATTGTATGCATCATCACCGAGTGAGACTGTGATGAACACAATCTATGTGAGTGAATAATGATGACTGACTGTCCCGAAATGTTACTCTAAATTTAAAGAGGCATATGAATCTGCTGGGCAAGGCCTTTTCAGGCCAGTCTTCCGCAAGGGCAAAAACAAAAAAAGTCTAGTTCCAAATAAAAGAAATAACAACAGCGCAAGGTAAACAACTCAACAGAATCACTAACTATGAAGGAATTCCTGTTAACGTCCAACATGATTCAAACCTTGACAAGTCATTATCATGTCACATGTCATATCAGGCCCATTAAAATCAATTGACTTAATAAAAACCAGCAACCACAAATTGACGAGTGAGCAAATAATATACATAGCCTTCTGAGGTTGCTGTTAAAATCTTCTAAAATAATGACTGTAAAACACCACCGTTCCCCTTTTAACAACGAAAGCGGCTTTTAATGTGCTATTAAAACTTGTAAAAAGTTAGTCTATCGATTCTGTAATAGCGATACATTGAAAACTCATTAAGGTTTCATTGCACGAGTAGGTAATTAAACACTTTAACATTAGTTAAAGTCACCTAAGATGAACTATAAGTATAACGACTACGAACTTTTAATACTTTAACGGCCAGGTTTCGAGGATCGTTTAAACATTATATTTCTCGTTTTTTCATAGTCAAAAATGTTATGGAGCTCTTCATATTAAGTCTGAGTTGAAGCTAAGAAAACGAGTATAATGAATATCGAATAGGTATCTATTTACATGAATAAAGATATATAAGTAAATTGGACTTAAAACGAAAACTAAACTAAGTAAAAAACATTCTGCCCAGCATTTTAGGAATAAATGCTAGGCACAATATTAACTAAGAATAAACCACAATAAAAATTAGTAACTTTCTACGTAGGTACTCCGTCTGGGGTGATTATCCTCATAATGTAACGAAAGCCTAAAAAATATGTCAACGTTGAAAGTTTTATTCAAACAAGATAATGTTCAGCATAATTATTTGAGACCCAAGGGATCCCTGTATAATTAAAAATAAATTATACCGAATCTAAACCTATTCTGCAAATGGAATATCTGAAGACGAACGTTTCATTTTAGGTTTAAATGATCGTTATAATCATAGTTCATTTTAAACCAAAAACAAATTGTGAGCATTCAATAGTACATTGTTATCCTAGGGGTGAAAGTAACTTATTTAGTCCCGAGACGGGGTTTGGCGCCCGGAACGAAGTGAGGGCGCCAATAGTTCGAGGGACTAAATAAGTCTTTCACCCGAGGCAAACACTGTGCTTTTCATTACGAATACAAGGAAAGTAAAAATAAAACATGAATTAGCCAAAGAAAAAGATATAAAAATAAATGAAGATCGAATTGGCGCTATCCCGCCTATTTTGTTTGTTTTTTTTTTCTGTGGCGGGCCCACTATTCAGCCATTATTTTTTATTTTTTTCATTGGAAAAATGGTAAATATTTTGCTCTAAGCTTAGTTATTTTGAAGAAATTGTTGAAACTGAATTATTATAAAGTTATTTATAAAATATACATTCTCTAATCAATACTTAACTTTAAGTTA
This sequence comes from Udea ferrugalis, assembly GCA_950022985.1. Classification (NCBI taxonomy): domain Eukaryota; kingdom Metazoa; phylum Arthropoda; class Insecta; order Lepidoptera; family Crambidae; genus Udea; species Udea ferrugalis. The sequence goes on from OX465521.1 coordinate 8,292,086, forward strand.
TTTCAATTTTACATCGTGGCTGTATAGAAAGTTGGAACATGGTTCAATAGATATGTGAAAAATAACTAAGTTTTTTTTTAATAATTTGGCAGATGTCAGTTGAAAGTGATTCTCCCTAGGGATGAAAAGTATTACTTTCAGCCCGCTTCTCAGGTCAGTAATGACCTACTTTCAGAGTATGAGTAATGAAAAATATATATTTGTTAAAATGGAAGAATGGACCTCCAAACGGCACTTTGAGGTCCATTTTTGGGCGCCAAGTAATATTCATATTAATTAAGGTGAAGACAACATAGGTTCCATAGGGAAGGCCGGTTTCATAGAATCATCCATCATCCAGAGTTATTCAAAAGGCCGTCACACTTTACTCTCCTTTGTAAAGGTTGGTATAATTGGTATAATTTTTGTATGGAGTGGAGGTTGCGGCAAATATTTGTGAAAAATATTGAAAAAGCAATCAGTACAATATTTAAAGTGCTAAACAATATATCAAACACAGTTGTTGTTAACATTTGCATTCTGAATACTTCACAAAATTAACACCGATTCAACATTTTATTTTTGCAACAGCGTTAATCGTTTCGTGATATTCGAACTGAATTCTATGATGTTCTCTATGTTTGGTTGAAACAGAAAAAATACTCCTGATATATCTGAATAGTTATTAAAATTATTTAAGAAAAATTTAATTTTCCACTTTCAGATAAAACCTTCTAAACTAGAATAAAAAATCATGCAATATAGCAACTAACAAACTAAACAAGCTAGCACGGCACCTTAAAGCTGTGATTTCCATCTCAGAATAACTAAGATCTAGGACAAATAAACTGAGAAAACAGCCAGGCAGTGCAAGTTTGACTTGCGCCGAGAGTTGTGCAAAGTATGTGAATTGCTTAAAAAAGAAGTTTAACGAATTCACGGGCAAACTTGTTTCAGCTCGAAGGGACCGTAGGGGAAGTATTTTACATAATTCCTTCGACTATTGCCTAACTTCGTTCAAAATATTAAAAGTGAGATCAGAAACTCCATCAGATCTTTACAAGTTTATCGGCATTTTAATTTTAAACGAAAAATAAGAACACATAAAATGGGTTAAATAAACCACATATAAAATAATTAAAAGATTTTTCTCTTAATACTTCAAAATCGCTAAAAGAATTGACCCAGAGTTTATTCATGTAAATGAGAAAAAATATTGAGCTAAGTAAAGAAAAACAGAACCATTTTCCTTCAATTATACAGTTAAAACTTTAGAGAGGTAAATGCTTCGTAATTCATCTACGGAAATGCTTTTTCACACCGCAGTATGCATCGAAAATAAAGGACAACCAGGTTTAAAAATGTTTACTTTACTTTACTAGAATTTTATTTAACTGTAGAGGAAATTGGTCAGCTGTACAGTAAGCATAGCAGAAAAAACGACGCGAAACTACGAGTTTATTTGTGTACGTAAATACTCTTAAACTGAGTGCCTAGTAGGTGCCTAGGTAAGTGAGGATTTGTATCGTGTTCGTGGCTGCTAGTGGCATAAATTAAATACCTAGTAAAGGCGTATATAGAGTGACCACTTACGATGATGATAGTTTACTTATGTTGCCTTTAAATTCTTACTTAAATCACGTCCACGTCGATTTTCACCCTGTTTTCAAGGACAGTAGTGAACGTGCATACCGCCGTGCATAACGTGTACCGCCTCGTGATAAACGATATTAATTTCTTTAAAAATAAAATCATTGTACAATTTGACCTGCCTGCCTATTTATGTAAAGTAGTGCATATATTACGCTAAAGTATTTATAGTGTAACTGCACAAAGCATCATGAAAATCCATCCAGAAGATGGAAACTAACAGACAAAACATTCAAGATATAAGTCCAAGATATAAGGTGGCGGACAAGATATCGGAGTCTGGCGGACCACAGATGTTTTATCCGGAGGCGAGGGCGGCAGAATCATAAATAAAACAAAAATCCGATCTGTTTTGAGTTTCCGATATTTCGGCACTGTTACAAGCGCCATGGTCACGGAGTAACTGGAGATCTTGCGGGTAAGATGTTATTGGCAGACATATCCGAAATATCGAAACTCAAAACAGAAAAGGTACATGGTAGCAATCCCGTTTTTAATGATTTTAAATCATCAATGATGTTAGTAACCATGAAAGTCTAAAGAAATATAAAACAAAAAAGTCAGAAATTTTTACGAAAACACAAAATAAATATACGTTTAAAAAGATACTTTTTGCGAATCGATTAAAAATGGCTAAAATGCCGAGACCTCCAAGGTTTAGGCTGATAGTTGTCAGTTGATTTTTTGATCGATGTCTCCATGCCTGTCTACATTTAAAAAGTAAGCTTACAGGCCCGCCGCTTGCTGTTTCGCCGCCCGCGTGCAATACCAAAAATGCCGCCCTTTATGAGTTTTGACAAAAAAAGTTATAGTCAATATTTATTAATGACATTGATAAGCGGAGCGAGCGCAATTTTTTGGTTTAGAATGGACTGGATTAGGCCGACCTATTGGCTTTTAAACAGTGGCGTACCTAACCAGTCTTTAAATCTGTATAGTAATCCTCACAAAAATCTGTTATCATCTCGATGCCCCTTAGGTGAGGCTCACTTCGATTTATGGTACTTAATCATTTTAAAACCTCACCTCATGCGGGATTGTGTCATTGCTAATGACAATCTTTTACGAAAGTCAGAGCGAGCGAAGCGAGCCCGAGTTTTTCAGAGTTGAAATGAGCCTTTTTTTAAGAAACATAAATCTTTTTTACGTTGCCTACACTAGCTTGAATAATACTAAACTGCTTTTAAGCTGTTTTAATAGCTTTTCATGGAGGAGGCCATGGTTGTTTTGGTAATTCAATTCACGTTTGTCTCAATGATCCACAGTTAAGATAAGAAATTGCGCGAACGGCTCCTTTAAAGAAAAACAATAAAACGTACTAGATTAGTGCGAGCGAAGCGAGCGCGTTTTTTTTTAAGCAAGTGAGGGGGTTCACCCGTCGTGGAAAAAAATATGAGTAGGCAACTTGTAAAACCTTTTGGGGGGGGGTTCCCTCAGGCGCAAGGCCAGCGACGCCGCCACTGGCGAGGTGCGACGCGTGGGTATGCTCTCTTGAGCCAAGGTACTGTGGCCAAGGGCAGGTATGGAAACTGCGTAAGCGCGCGAAACGGTATGTATCAGTCATCTCAGTGTATGCATAAAAACCTCAATTAAAAGAAGATAACTCGAGTGAAGCAAAGCTCTGATTCTATAGTAAAAAATCCTATATCCTTAGTTTCGGGTCAGAAAACCATAAACAGTAGAATAATGGACATTACGCGAGCGAAGCGACCTCGATTTTTTTGGTTAATATGGGCCTGATGAAACTAACCAGTGCGTAAATAAGCGGCGGGTTAAAGTGTTTTTTTGCATTTATTTGCCGCCCCTAATATCTAGGCTCCGGCGCCTGGGTCTTAGGCTGGTTTCAGAGTCACGCCATAATCTAGGGCTACTAAATAAACGGGCTGGCAGCGCCCGCCCGTTTCAGCATTCATATCCCCCTTGGCAAGGCGTCACCCGTTTAGGTAAATCCGCCACTGCCCCCAATATCATCAGTCCCGTTTTCCATAGGCTGACAGAGACGACGTTTGGTGTTGTATCTTGGTTTTGACGGATGCCAATAGATGACGGTGTTAACTTCATTCGTTCAATTGTTTTTACATGCTATGATTTAATTTTTTTTTCTTAATACAAGTACCTATAAATTAGCTCAATTTGCCGCCCCTTGTGCGTGCCGCCCGCGTGCGGTGCACGCGTTGCACGCCCGCTTGCGGCGGCCCTGTAAGCTTATTGTGTTAGATGCGAAGGACGAGTATTAGTTGTATTATCTACTAATTTTATTTGAAAATAAAAGATACAAATTTAAACGCAGTCATTTACTCCATTGATTACTACACTATTCGTTAGTTTCCAGGTAATTTGCTATACAATTTAGTACAACATGGTTCTGTAATTAGGTGAGTGATAGCGAAGCGTAGAGTTACATACGCGTATTGTTATTATGAGGTCGACTGCATAAGCAATTACTCCCATATACATCAACTACAAGCACTGCTTTATCTGAAATAGTGGTCATTTAGTAAATGATGATGATCTTTTATTATTGTCAAATAAATCAATAGTTTACCAGACCAGTTTCAGCAGACCCTTGAGCAAATAGAGATCAGGCATTTTTATTAATATACCCTCTTTACTCAATGAAGTATTTTTCTGGCCAAAAGATTCCAAAGTACTGAAAACTACTAGGTCTTGGACAAGCAACCCCAAGAGCTAAGCGTGATCGGATGTAGAAAGTTTCAAAACTTTGCAAGTTACTAAATAAACTTGATTGTATTGTTGGGTCAGGGTCAGTCATACATACTTACGTACAAAAACCTACATAGGCATGTACAAATTATATCTGAAATTGGCTTTTATTACATTGTCTGTATATTTTATTTGCATAATTGAAACAATCTTTAGTATTCAAAACAAACAAATAATGTTTTTGTTCAATTTCATAACCATGAGGCATGTTTGGTTTGTTACTATTAAAACATTGGAATTGCTTCAAAACTACCTTTTGTTAATGGGTGTAAGATGAGATAAAGATGGATGTTGTTCTCAGCCACAGCCATTCATCATCGTTCAATTTGTTGGAACAACATAATGTAATAATTCTCATAATATGATAATAAATAAATATCAAACCAGGCTATTTTCCTTCCATTACCGCTATGTTTGTTAAATGTAGGTACCATCGCGATGTTATTTTTCTTAGGTATTTAATAATAAATCTCCCATTCGGGACCGACGGTAAGGTGGTGGTATTCGTTTTTTTACTAAAACGTAAAGCCTAACTAAAATTCACATTTATTCTTTCCTTTTTTGAAACTTTGTTTTGTTTGTCAAATCAAGCAATTAGACGTACAACGTTGTAGGTTAATTTTTACATACATTCTTAAGCCGGAAGTTTGTTTCTATGAAAACTATAGTATCGAGTCTAGAGTGCTCAAGAGACACGTTCAGCTGCAGCCAAGTGAAGTTAACAAGCTTTGACGTAAGCCGAAACTAAAATGTAGTCTCACGTAAGTGTCCCTGTTAGTTAGATCTACGAGTATGACACGCGGTTGGCGACGTAAAACCCCAAAATCAGAAACTTGACTAAGATTTTCAAAGACCAAGGCCCAAAGTGTAAAAGTAGTCACATACACACATCAAAACTGTCTAGGGATATCATAGGGATATCATTTTTCAAATATTTCATAAAGTTAAGTTTGTTTACAAGTTGAGCATTATCTTAGAATGACGCGAGGACAGAGGCATAAGATAAAGGTTAAGAATATTACAAAAAAAACGTTTGATTTTGGTAAAATTTTGACATCTTTTAAAATAAAAATCTGTCTTTTTTTAACGTCCTTACGTTTGTACAATAATGCTACTACAATGAATTTCTTTATACAATCTGAAAGGGCAGATATAGCAGTTTCTGTGTTCTAAAAATTTAAACGTTGGTATCAATATTTTATTTTTACAGCCTTCCAAATAGCTATACTTTGTATGAAAATGCTTGAGATATCCCTAGACACTTTTGAGCAGTGTGTTTTGAGTATTTCAATTTCTTTATTCATTTTTACGCACATGTTTTATTTCAAATTTCTTCGACTACCTCAAAAGCATGCTTACTCAGAAGCCCACATTTCTTCAAGTAGATTCAAACCCAAAGTGGGAAGAGACGGGACTGCTCAAGATGTCGTCGTTGCTTGGGCTTTCCATTGGGGTTCACTGAAAGCTTTAAGTTGTATAATTCACACAAAGTTCTTTAAAATTATGAAAGAAATAACCACTAGTTCCACCATGGAACAAATAATGGAACCACGTTTCAGCAATATACCCAGGCAATATTTTATTAAACTCATAAAATTTAGGCCTTGATGCAAAGTAAACTTAAGTGATCGTTTTCTTTCCGTTTCTTTAAGTGCTATGAATATGCACTGTTCTTTTACTGGTGTTAATCGCCTTAAGCTGTCTAGTTTGATTTATTCTACAGGTGTTATTTAAAGCGGGATTTTGTTAAATAAAAAATGCAACTAAAAATTATAGAAATGTCGACTTTGAGTACGAATTACTATTCAGTATAACAAGTACTTGTTCTCCAGGTACGGTCAACAAAACAAGGCCGTATACCTATAAGTCGTGGTCGAATTAGGATCGATAATGATTTTCTTAAAATACCGTTTACCACTATTCCTTCCTCGGACATTATTCCACACAGCGCCATCTAGTCCCAAGTGGGCTAATTGTAGTCCGTTATTATGGATACTAGACAACGGATAAACATACTTAAATATTTTTTGTTTTGTAAATACATACTTAATATACATAGGAAACACCCAGACCAACACAAACAGACATGTTCATGAACACAAATGTTTGTACTGTGCGGGGATCGAACCCGCGACCCTTGGTGTAGTAGCCGACTTCTCAACAATAGGGTAGACGACTATGATGCATTTTGCGTGTTATTTTATGTTTACCAAATAAAATCATTAAAATCAAATGGATTTGTGAAACCACAATCAAGATTTGATTCAGTATGAAGCCACAATAGGCCTTCAAAGTTGGGTGGGCAAGTCCATTTCAAAAGTATACATATTTTGTAAAAAAATAATACCATTTTCAAACAGAGACTATTAGGAAGCAATTTTGTTAAGATACCATTTTCATAAACGCAATATTTAATATAGCTGTCGTACAAACTTCTTACGCGCTCCTTATAACTTGGTGTGACTACGTTGGTGTGACGTCATAATTTAGGACACGTTTGAATGGAGCGTTTTTGGGCAAGTCCAAAAATGAGCAATTCAAATTGTGATATCTCGGGTAGTATTGATACTATAGCAGTAATTCTTTTAGGATTGCGTTCATAAATGTAACGTCTTACGATAGTAAACAAAAAAAAATTACAGTCGTCTAGCCTATTACACCAAGACTATTAGCAAAGCCGTATATAAATAAAACTTGGAAAACTAATAACAAACGAAAACTATCTCAGTTGCTATTAGCGTCAGCCGCGGAAGTTAGTAAACGCGAGTTCGCGACTTCGCTTCGGCGGGAGAGCCCACCGGCACAGTATAAACCATACAGTAGAACATCTACATACAAACGTGCCACTCTCGGTTTGAATGTGTGCGTGCGCGTCGCGCGCCGTGTCGTGATATCACGCACACGCGATTTCACGCACACGCTAGCATAAAACAGGGAGGCATAGGGAGGCGGCAGTACGGACTGCCGCGTGTCTGTGTGCACGCTAGGCTAATAACTCGGCGGGCGTCTTAGATAGCCTACTGTATGGTTTATACTCTGCCACCGGACTTCCACAACTTAACAGACACGTTACTTTGCAGCTGTGATAAATTTCTTAGTTAATTCAATTGCGAACTTTGTTTTGTTAGTGGAAGTTGGTGATTGACTCCGCAAGGAGCGGAGACGCTTTAAGGGGTTTTTATTTATTTATTTATTCCTAATTGCTGTTTCGTGTTATTCCGATGTATAAGCTTTAATATTTACTGTAAAGTTTTATTCCAACGTGATATAATAACAAACATCCATACTTACAAACTTTCGCATTTCTAATATTATAGGTATAGCATGGCACAAACACAAAAACCAGCACTTTCGTAAAGAAATAGCTATCCTGGGGAGCAAACATTCGTAAAACTTTCGGTTATTCAAATCCATTCAGATTGTGATTAAAAGACGGAAATTTGTCAGCATACTTTACCACCCTTATTCTAAAAACTTAAATATGACGCTTAAATAGAGGTCAATTATTATTTAAAAAGAAAATTATGAGATTATTTCAAAGAGATCACACGTGTCACTTATATTTACTCAAATATTAAGCTTTGTTTTTCTTTATTTCTACAATGATTAATTACAGATATTCATTCATATTCTTTTCGGTTTAGAAATAATCCAGCTCTGAAAATGCTAAAGCAATCATATTTATTTACTTCCCTTATTTTTTTCAGTTCAGTTACTTCACTTGCTTTTTGTTAGATATTTCCACTTTTTAAAACATAAAAAGTACACGATTTCAGCAATTGATAATAATGATCCACCAAAACAAAGTCCAAAACAGTTGCCCATAGCCACAACTAAATCTAAAGTTGTGCGGGCTACTTGTCTAGTCAACCTCTGGTAGGGTCTATTGCTCAAGATGAACTTTGTTTTCCCCCATTTAACATCTTTATGAGGCTCTATTAACTTTTTTGTCACCACGTTGTAGTCAGGCTCAGTGCAAGAAGGCATGCAGTCACATTCCAGACCAGTTTCATTTGAGCCTGGCACCTGTAGTTTACGTAGAGTATTGTAATTTGAAGTCAAACACTTTAATCCCTCTAAATCGCAGTACCTATTTTTATATTGTACGGGCGACAAATGATGCGTGCAATTGCAAAACTGTAGCTGCATTTCTATACGACACTGGGTGATACACACCGAATAGCTATATTTGTTGTACGCCAAAAAGTTGCTAGGAACTTCGTCTACGAATCGACATTGGCGAACTTCCGGAGTTGTCATTGCTACTTCTGGCTCATTTATCACATCCAATATAGAAAATGACACTGTAGCCTGTGATCCATATACAATAGTCAGCCTACGATCGTACTCCATATTATAAAACGGTATGTCTTCTGCAGAATGTAGGAAAACTTCGTAGTCATGGGATAAAGATATTTCAAGTGTATCTCGCATGTATTGGTCCTTCATTACGTAATACTTCCCCTCATTTTCTTGGTTCTTCACGTTGTGTAAGCTGTTTATTGAATAACAAGTCCCGTATTCTGTCGGAATAGGGCGAAATTTTTCACAGCAATTTATGAATTTGTTATTCCATGTACAATTTATGAACATATCTTTACAATTTGCTCTGAATGTCGATGTTAATCGAGTGTAGTTCAGGCTGCAGATGTTTTCCGATTCACAGGTAGATAGACAGCTATGACAGGTGCCGGTGAAAAAATACAATTCTCTTAGGAAATGATCGAGTTTGTTACTGATTCCCAATTTGTCACTTTTTAGCCATATTTTTTCCACGTTCGGGATTTCGCAGACCGTGACGGCAGGGAAGGTTGTGTTCCAGTCCAAGTAGTCTGTTCGAGTAGTGAACCTGATTGTGTTTTCTTGGTAGTGACTGTAGTACTTCCGTATAGTGGCTACTGCCGCGACCCATATTTGGATGTAGATAATGAAGTATATAATCTTATAGGCGATGTGGATGTCTTTGCGGACGAGGAAGCTCGGGCCGTGCACAGTCAGGCTTCGGCATGCATATTTGATTCGTTTCCATAATACAATTATGCGCTTTACAAACTTGGAATACATCGTCAGCATTTGTCCACGTCTCTTCACAGCAAAAGCGGGAATAAATGAACGGACATTAAGCTGCTAGTTAAATAGGGCACAGCTATTACGCCTGCTGAAATCTACTCACTCATCTAATGGGCTCAGTGTAATTTAATAATTCCTTAAACGCTGTCAATTATTAAGGTTATTTAATGGTGTCGCTCGACAATAATGGACGATAAAAAGGTTTGATAAAATGCCTCTTTTTTGTACGTTTATATTTCGATCAAAAATGACATTATGCCGCCTAAATTGTACGTCCTAAATCTCTGCTAACATTTTTATGTAATTGTTCTCTTTGTGCAGTAAAATAATGAGTTATCTAATCTGATGGTAGAGGTTCCAATGGTACCAAATCAGTGTATGGTATTGTAATGCTTGCTGTGTTGGAACACCAGCTATCTAGAAAGCAAGAGCTATCGTAGCATAACTAATAGTAAATTAAATGTCAAATACAGAAGCTGAGCCTGACGTTATTAACTGCCCTAGGTTCCGCTGAAGTGATGTTATAGAACCTGATTTTCGAAAGTTGGTGACTGGCGGTCAAACACAGAAGATGGAAAAGGTGGAGATCGTATTTAAGGCCCTTTCATCACACTATGGGTTCTTGAGTCATTGGAATAAATGAGCGTTGTGTTATAACAATAATGTACCTATGGTGGTGACTCGTGAGTCACTTTCACAACATACAAAAGAGGGCGTGAGGGGTGCGTAGCACTCCGAAAGAGATGAAATATTATTAAACTAGTGATTTACAGAAAAAATCTTGATCGAAATATCTGTGATATATTTTTGAGATAAGTTCGATCCTAGAAGCACACGTGGGAAATATCTGTAATTTAGTACAGACCACAATATTGGGGTTGTGAATGTTAAGCGTCGCGGTTAGTCTGTCACAGTGTAGCGTGCTCTGTTTGGTTTGTAATACAGACACTATAGCGTTCATTCCACTTCAATGCTCAAAGGCTTTCATGAATAAATAACTGAATTTCATGCGGAACCAAACGAGCATTAGTAAAAGATAGTTGTTAGTGTACGTGACCGCAGGCCGGGCGCCCGCGTAGAACTACGCCGAGAGTGGCTAATCCATCAGATTTATTGGCACGGAGATGTTTTTTATTCTTCACTATCCTTTTAGGTATGGAAAAGGCAAAATAGGTAACCAGTAAATAGTAGTAGGTGGGCGGTGAATAAGGTAAAACGGCCTATTACCGCCAGTTTAAGGTGCCTTCGAATTAAATTTAAAAAAATAGATGTAAGCTGTTACTTTAGGGACGATATTCTAATTTATAATGAATCTTAATAAAGTATTCTATGGTATTCAGGGTTCAAATTTAGTATTCCATCACATGATAATTAATAAATAATTGTTAAAGCCGAAAGAGCAGTTTTTTCTATTACCGAACATGGAATGCAGTCGGAGTCTATTACCGTTTTTGCTTTTTCTATTACCGACTCATACAAAAAATCCACTTTCCCTACACGATTATGTTGTAAAAATAGTTGTAAGAGTTATTGATTACCATTTTTATACTGTATACAAAATTATTCATAAATAACTCCTACAGCACTTATATTTTGGCCATCTTAATTGATTAAATCTCAGTCCCAGTGAACAGTCTTCAAAGAAATGTAAACTTACTTTTAACGATCTACTAATTGGATCATCATCATGATCAACAGTCACACGATCTACGATCTTTATTGGACATAGGCCTCCCACATAGATTTCTAGACGAACCAGTTGTAGGCGGACTGCATCCACCGAAACCCTATGATCTTTATCAGGTCTTTTGGCTTCAAATGGTTTCCACTCGTATACTTTTCGGCCCCAACGTGCCTGACCCACTGCTACATCAACCTGTTGGGTTACGTCGGCTACTTCAGGTCTGCCTGTTTCTTTTCCTTACAATGTGACAATCAGAGAGTACACAAAATTAAATGGAATTTGGTCAGTTAAACTAAAATAGTTCAAGTATCTATGTGAGTCGGTAATAGAATCAAGTATGAAGATTACAATATTCTATTACCGACCAAAACAATTTATAGCAAACAGTTGAAAATATCTATTTTATAGAAAGCTGTTCAATCCAATGACATGACCATGTATTTTCTTGAAATCAGAAGTAGTCATTTATTGTGATAAATGAATTTATTTAACGTATAAAAACATCAAATAATAGGGATAATGGCTAACGTTGAAGCGAGTTTCAAACGAAATCGCGAAGAAAAACTGTTGTCGTTAATTGATCCCAATAAGTAAAATAATGTTATGAATTGAACAACAAAAAAACTAATGTAATAAAGTGGTTAATAATTGCCCTTTATTCAAAAATACTAAATGTTGCCGAATTGCGAACAACGACATGGTGTCGTTATTAGAATGAAATTGTGAAATGTTCATTCTATTACCGCCAACAATTAAAACATGATTTTATGTCATAAAAACCAATAATTATGGTTATATTAAGGGTTATTTAGGAAGACTAATATATAGATTACAGTTGTTATTGATAGCAACAAGATGAATCCAGTTTAAGTATGATATTTCCCCTAAGTAATATCTAGGTGTACTTTCATGAGTGGAGACGCAGCACTATGAAATGTGCGTACATTTCGGTCACGTCCAACTTAACGCTTAATTATTTTATTCTCTGACTATTTAGACTCACAAACTTAATTGTTTTTGTTGGCCTACAAAATTACCTAACGAATTTTCAAGTTGCTAGTTTAGTAGAACCTATATTTAGTCCAATAATAAATGATTTAAAAATTGGTCGTTAATAGGCAGTGATTTTAGGGGGTCGTTATTAGGCCGTTTTACCTTAGTGCAGTTTTTATCAATAAGGTACCATGTCAAAATCTCGTTCGGCACAGCCATCCTGACTGTAACACGCCCTCTTACTCACAGAGGTTTATTTGAAAAAACCCTTATTCATAAAAACTCAAACAGCTCAATAGAAACATTTCAGCTACTGGATCGTTTTGCGCCTTTCGCTCAAGATCAGAAAACATTAATAGCTAAACCAGTGCTGCAGCGTTGCTTTGGTTATGATATAGTGGCCTTACAACAAGGAACTATGAGCCCGGAGTATAAACTTACACTACCGTTTTCAGTTACACCATAAACTTTATGTCTTGGAAATTCACTTCGCACTGAGTATAATATTCTATCAAAGCAGAATGACCTACCGTATTCTAGTAGACTATCGCTCAATAATTCACAAGGGAGCCAACACCTACTACCTACTCCATATAAACTTGCCTGTGAAGCCTCTGGTAATTATGAATTGTGAATGCTCGGAATAATCTATAGAGATCGTTAGGCAGCGAACTCACTTCGTGTAAAAGATTAGAATTTTGGTACAGTACAATTTCCAATCCTGTATTAATTGTGCACTTGCGATTGGATTCTGTCATATATCCTCTGCCTGTAGCTTATCTGGAAGGAATTGCTTCTAGCCATAATACCGCTTAAATCGTACATTCATATGAACATGTATCACTTACAAATAATGTTAATTTAGTGTGCAATCAAGTGTTTCTTAACATATCTTACATTCAGCATTTTAAAGATGTGTTTAACGATTTGGACGAAACTAAGCTGCAGGGAAAGTATATTACGACTATGTTGCTTTGAGATCATGTTATAATTTAATGAATTCTAGCGTGAAAATAGGAACACGTTAATAATAATGACTGCGTAGTTTCTTGCCCGTTTTTGTCAGTACAGAAACAACTTTCGGATCCGATGGTCACATTAATATCTCAGTACAGACAGGTTATAAATTTGTCAACATTCAGTATGGTAGTTCAATTCATGTTACATGTTTAGGTATATTGTTACATAGTTAGGTTAATTGAAAATGAAAGTATTTTGTAACAGGTTATTCTCGTATTTCATACTGATTTGGATTTTCGATTTCGTACAAAGTGTTTAAATATGTCTGAAGTATGTAAAAAAAACAACAGAGTCGTCCAATAATTGCCCAGCCAACTCTACATTCATGTCACTAATTCCACAAGGAGAGACCATTGTCACAAAAGTTTCGAGAAGTCAAAATGCAAAGCTTGATTGTTAACGCGGACATCAAACACTGCTCGGAGCTACCGAGCCAAGCTCTTTGTCCAATTCTTTTTAACGCCTTCCATTTCGCCGACATAAAGTTAGCAAAATACTTTTACATTTGTTATTTCAACTCTTTATAAGTCTGTACTTGTTATGTTAGACGCCGTATTTTTAACTTTAATCCCTTGATGTATGAGTACAGTTTTATTTCTACATAATCTGTCTATTCAGTGGTCTTAATTCAAATCATTGGACATAGTACAATAGCGCAGCAGTCTAGACCAAAACTTAGCAGAGCTTATACCCACTGTACGAGGCACAAAATCATGGATATCCATACTTCAATATTTTTAGTCAATACCAATACAAAAGAGATGTTCATGCTCACTAAAATTTGTACAGTTGCGGGGAGCGAACCTGCGACTTCATAAGATTCGTATCAGGAGGTCATACTCTATGTCCGGAGCTATTGGAGCAGTTATCGCTGCTATTCGTGCCTGAAAGTTACGTTCGTCATCCCGCTTCTCATGGGATGTGTTTGCTGATCCTTGGCATGCTATTTGGTCGGCATGTCCTTCAGCAAAAAGGACTGCTCTTTGTTTTTAAGGTGTAATTAATGTAAATCGGCATCGGCAATGCGCAATGAGGCATCGGCTGTTGGCTATTCCACCGTGTTGTACAGTACGTGAGCAAACCCACTGTGCCGAATGCAGAGGGCGTTAAATATATTGTTGGCCTCTAGTTCCGAATTGGATATATTCGCAGACAGTCCGCAATCAATATTACAAAATGTTGCGGAATTATTGTAATCGCTAGTTGTTAAATTTACATAATTATGTTACGGGGTTCAGCCCGTTTAATTGTGTTTAAATAAATAAATCTATCGTGAGAATCGCACCAAAAATTCATTTTATTATGTAAGTAGGTCACAAAACCTGTATAATAAAATTGAATAAATAAATATAAGACAGCCGAAAGAAACTAGGTAATAGACAAACCAAAACACGAGGGCGTTATTGTTTGCTGCACCAGTCGAACCGTGAAGCGTATACAAGCTGTATACAAGCTGTTATGGAGCGTCACGGGTCGCTCTTTGCGGCGTGTAATCCCAGATGGACCTCGTATTGCGGTGTCTGTCTAAATTGCATTGCCGAAACGAGATTTCAAACGCAAAATCTAGTAGGGCTGATTCTCTCTTCGATTTTGTCGATGCGAAACTAAAATATCTCTTATACTAAAAAATTTACATAGAAATACAGTAAAATACAACATAGTAGCATGAATTTCAAACACGGTAATGGTTGTAAATTAATATATTTGACAATAAAACTAGCCCCAGAAAGAGGTTACTGTTCGAACTCACCAACTAAGTGATCACAATAATCATCTTATTGTAATGATTTGCCTACCTTGCTCCTTTGTGTTTATTTGAAAGCTATCAACTAACCGCAACTTTGTTTGCTTAGAAATCAAATTATATTGCTAATTACAGCTTTGATTGTAAAAAAATGTTGAGAAAAAAATCTAAACCTTGTGTTCATAAACGTAAGGTCGGCTTATAGTGGTAAAACTATTTTTCAAATCGGTCCAATGTTTCGGAGCCTTTTCAATACGAACAAAAAATTAAAAAGTTACTTCTTTGATAGTAACTAACTTTCATTTATCATAAAACAGATCATTATTAATAAGTATATTTTGTTGATTAGATTTGACGATTTGAAAGTGCTTTGTAACAGGTCTCTTCTAATAAAGATATTTTTGATTGTTTGTTTGTTTGAAGTCAGTCAAATAAATCAATATAAGCATTATTAAAACACTTTTAGTAATTGCCGTAAAGATAAAAATAAATAATAATGTGACTCTACCACCCGTTCAGATCTCGATAGATCGAGAAAACTCCGGCAAGACACTCGATATTGAATAAACAAATCGATAAGTTTTCTTCCTTACAGCCCTATCTAAATATAGAGTGCTGCTATGACACGGGACTTATGGAGCAAATTGGAATGCAACACATGTGCTGGGAATCTCCTCAGTTCGGTTAATTAAGGATTGTCTGCGTTCGTTCCGTTAAATTGAATTGCACCTTCATTTGTTAAGGTGTTCCTACACACATTTATTTCTGTCTCTTCATAGAATAACATTAAAGTCCAATCGGAGTCAGACTCGCGCAGGGTGCGATGAAAACCTTTTGCCTTTTAGGTACGGAACCCTAAAAATTAAGATGAGTTTCATAATAGACTTACAAAAGCATTTAATAAACTGCTATATATATAGGGTGGTACTAATGTAAGTATGTGCGTATGGTTAATCAATCTTACAAAGAATTCGAGCAATAATTACTCGTAGAACAAAATGGTTTTATTTTATACGTTTAGCTTCAAATAAAAAAAACGAGTTGCCAATCAAATAACCGTGTCTGTGTCTAACCACCCTTATTTTAAGTGAATCTTTTGATTCCAAGTAGATCAATTCATTATGCTACCAGATCTCCACTTTGTACGATTAAACAATGAAGATGACCTAATTAAAACGGGCTTTAAACTCTGCTATAATTTCCTTTCTAACTTGGCGGCAAGAAATACACAAAAGCCTCCATAAAACAAGTTGTACACTTAATTGTAGTCATTGTGACTGGTGTTTCTTTATTTATGTTTTTTGACGTGATAACGTCTTTAAAATCGTTTTAGTAGGGTGACATGTTCAGGAACTTGTGTCACACCAAAACCTCACGAGCGCGATCGCAGGTATAACGAGAGAGAGACGGACCGATCTCCCGTCTCATCTCGAGCTCTGCCAGTCATTCCGTGAAATGCCGTTATCACGTAAACATCTCGATCGTAAACCTACTTTACAAACAACCAATTTTTTTTAGCTTAAAACTACTTAGGTGAGAAAACGTGACTATACTCGGCACAGAGTTGGCATGACTCAGTTTTTTTATTAGGTGGTTGTGAAAATGACAGATTTTTACAGAAAGTTACTGATTTTCTGTTAAATAACCTGTCATTTTACTGCATCTAAACACAAGTAAGACTAGTTTTTTTCTGTCAAATAAAAAGTACTAATTAGAAAACACCCCTGACCTGTTTATTGCTATCACTAATAGCTAATATCTTAGAGCACTAAGACTTTATTCTATAAAAGTGTGATCGACAAATTTTGTATGAAATCTTGATCACTGCCATAGCGGTGAGTGTCGGAACTAAAAAAATATCTTGACTAATATTAGAATTGCCCAGCCCTCAGGTGTCCAATAAATTAAATCAATACTTAATAAAAATAAATATTCCTGGACATTATTCCACACAGCGCCATCTAGCCCCAAGGTAAGATAATTAAAGCTTGTGATAAGGGATAGGTACTAGACAACAGATAAACATACTTAAAGGAAACACCCAGACCAACACAAACGGACGTGTTCATGCAGACAAATGTTTGTACTGTGCGGGGATCGAAATCGCGACCTTTTGTGTAATAGGGAACTTCTTAACCACTACACCAAATCGGTCGTAACCCGTTGAACTCTATGGCAGATAGATGTTTTAAAACGGCCGAAAGACATTCAAATAAAATGTGATGGCGGTCAATGGAAAACCGAATGCCTAAATATACTCGTAATTTCAAAGGAGTGCACTATACAGATAAAGTTATTGAGTGATTGGATTTGAAGTAACAGGCTGGAATTTTACACCAAAGTGTAGTCTGATACATCCAACCGAAGGGTCGGTCTAGCCTTTGTGTTTTGGGGTGACGTTGTTTTACTTTGAAGAGCACTATGGACCGTATCCCCACCCTATCACGGTGTCGTCAAAGTTAAAAGTTTCAACTATTTTATTTTTGTAGTTTGGTTAAAAATGGAAATAAAATTTTTAGAAAGAAAAGTGCACTATTTTTTTTCACCTGAAATTCACATGAATGCTAAAATTATAGACGTTATTTCGCTTCGGTACGGCACAAATATTTTTTTGCTTGAAAAATGAAATAGTCGAAGAAGATTGAATATCGTCTGGGATGACGAATTGGTGTGGTGTAGTATTTTCTGAAGTATTTTATTGGCTTGTTGATAAATTGGTTTTCAACAAAATATTTGCAATGTAGCACTTTTTACCCCGAAAGTAAATGCTGTGTGTGTGTCATTTCTTTAGTATGTAGCACTGTAAATTTAAAGGGACGACGTATATATTTTTTTTCAGCTACAAATTGATGCTTGTCCAAGCATCTAATTGCGATGCCCATGATAACGTCAGTATCATTAAAATCTATAATAAACCAAAAAAAAGTCAATTAATCTTACCTGTTTTCACCAACTTGAAAGTCACTTGCTGCTGGTTCTTGAGCTGTTCATTGTGGACGGGATGTGTGAGCTCCCGAAGAGCCATCTCCATTGAAGACTGCTGCATGCTGCGGTAGCGAGGCGGTGATGCCTCTTTGGACCGACTCAACTTGCGGAAGAAACTAACTTTCTTAGACTTGGTGTGGGGACCTGCCGAAATTAAAAAAGTATTAGAACGCAGGTTTTCCAATAAAAGTTTTACACAATATTTGAAAAAATACAATGTGACAAAATCAACTGAACCAAATTTTAAAATTAGTATAAAACGAAACCAAACCAAACTGAATTGTTAGGTGAATGAAAAAGGCGTAACAAAGCTTTGTTTTTATTTTCGAATTCGTTTGTATGTACCATGCGCTATGACTGCGATGATCTTGTTAGATTCAATCTCAAATCCACGCTCATTCAAAAACCTTCAGGAGATGGATGTAGTAGCGTCGGCGTCGACGGCGACGAGGTTCGGAGAGACGTCGTGGGGGAGACACTCGGCTCGGAGTAGGGGCGAGGTGGGAGAAGACTGAGATGCGACGTCGCGGGGGATGGAAAGTGCGCTGCGGAGACATCGGACCGGCGGTCTGGCTCGGGAGTGGTCACACGAATATTCGCCGTGAACTGCGGCGTACTCGCGACCTCGAAAAGCGCATCGAAGTCGCGGTCGAATATGTTCTTCCTAGAGAACGCCGGCGTGGGCAGGGGGGCGGGTAGCTCGAATTCATCTGGCAGGGGAGTCCTGACTATTTTGCCGAAATCATTATTTTCCTGGCGCCCGAGTTTTTTGAATAGCTTATTTTTGGTGCGCAACTTGGGCGGAGGTTCGAGCGACGGCGTCGGCGACGCCGGCGCGCGCTCCGGAGTCTCCGGGGGCGCCGTTTTGAGGAAAGAAGCGGTGCGGGGTGGGGCGGGGGGCGGGGGCTGCTCAGGCGCCGGTGGCCACAGCGGTCCTGTGAGGATGTCAAGCGTGGGCCGCTGCCGGGGCCGGGGCAGCGAGTCGGACCTGTATGTCAGGGAAACTACTTGATCCGCAGGATATATTACGTACATCCCTGGCGAGACCGCATCGCGCCGGTCCCTCGCGCCCTCCGAAGAGGTAAACGCGCGTTTTTTGAGCTCACTATTACTAAATTACTTTCCCAAGTTCTTGTTTTTATAAAAGTCACTTAGAGGAATAAAGGAGGTGTCGTAAGTAAGAAGATTAAGATAGTGGAATGTTTTCAAGCAATTTCACTTTTGTGTAGAAGTGTCGAAGAAAAATTAAGGAATGTTTTATGAAAAGGATCTTGAGCCGTTTGCGAGAGGTAGGGAAGGGAGGTCTTCTAGTAGTTTCAGCCACAAGTCCAATCTATGCATCTTCATCCTGAACGAAAAGAGAACAAAGCAAAATTAATTTAAAATGCGACATTATTTGCCAATTGGTTAATGTTCTGACAGGGATGAAAAACAATAACAAAGAAATTTGTTTGTACTCGTGTTCGAAAGGATCGAAACAACTGAACGAAAAACAAACATACCCCGCTACACAAAACACGAATAATATTTAAACTGGGAACAGCCCGTGGACAAAATACACCGACATGGCAGACTTTTCGCATCCGACAGTTTTACCAAAACAACGGCTTACACGTCACGACATGTTTTGTTTTAATGGCCCAAAATCGGTGAAAGTAATTCCATCCTTTTTACGAACTACCTACCTACGTAAAAGCTATCAACGTATTGTTTCATTCTGTTAATATTATCACGAGGTTGAGTTGAAATAAGTCTTATTCAATTAGGCTTTTCAGATGATTGATTTGATGCTGCCCACGCGATGCAACAACAGTTATCGGTTCATATTACTAGTGATATTTGAAAAATATATTTTTTATCCTAATGCATAGGTACTAGGAATTCTTTCATTTCACACAGACATCTGAATTTCAAACGGGTAGTCGGAAGCACACCGATTGCTGCATATTGAGTAAACGAAACCTTCAGAAGCTTACATTCCGCCAATGGCAAGTAGCGAGTCTGCCGCCGCTATCCGGATTGATTGGGGTTTATGTCGGTGTTTAGCGTCACTTGAAAGAGGGATAACTTTTTGTAATCAAGCAAATGGCATCAACTAACACTAAGTAGGCAATGATATTTAAAAACACGAAGTCGAAAATTGTCCCCTTGCGTACGCACGCTTGCGTTGGCGTAACACGGTGGCACCCGTAATCAGAACTTCGAACACCTGAGCAAAACCTTGACTGTTTGAGACGACGACACTGCGCAACATGTATTTGTCTTGTTTACGCCCTAGTGAATAATCATACTATCTTATAATTGTCCCTTGCGTACGTACAGACCTATAATTTGACCAAGATGTATTCAAGTCCATTAGTGGAAATAGAAAATATGAACTAATTAAATAATAAAACGTAAGCCACTCGAGGAAGGGATTACCAACCCACACTAAAAATACACAGTTTTCCTAGAAATGTATTCCACGGATTACTTTTTGCCTCTGTTAAAATGAAAAGAAGTTTATAATTCGTTCATGTCCACAACAGGTTTCGATAATTTCCATAAAAACACTTAAGTAGTGTACCGCTCATTAAATATAAACTAAATAAAATGCTCTTGACCGAGTAAGGGAGACAAAGATACATCAATATTTACATAGTTCAACATACTGAACGTTCTAAGAGTATCCACACGATTCTCAGGGGTCGTATTTGCCTACGTCCTATGTACACTACACGTTTTGAATAGGGAAAGCAGTATATTTTTATTTATGGATCTTAATGGCCTCTTTGCGAAACTTGTTCACAGGGAAAGCACACTATACTGCTTTTGTGCTTGTGATATTTCATGTCTGAGCTTTTCTTTATAAGACGTTTTAAAAAATTACTGAAGCTAAGAACGTCGTACAACCCACGTATCATAAAACACCATTCTGTTTTTCACTACCTACCCTGTTTTTACCTAGTCAAAGTATTCAGAGCCCTCATGACAACTGAAAGTTGAATTATGGGACTAGATATTATTTAAAATATACCTACTATTCAAAGACCTATTCTCGCTGCAACCGCATTCAAGATCATCAAGTTAAAACCTGACTATGATGAGTTGTTTTATTTCGATTCTTTTTAAGTTTAAGTTTAAGGCATAACTGGCGTTGCTCAAAACATCTTAGCGTAATCAGCGCTGTGTAAGCAAAATTAGTAAAGAACCAAAGAATTTGTATAACAGCGCCGCGATGTAGCCTCTGAGAGGTCCTCGGCATCGGGCCATTGTTGTAGTACTTGACCCGATTGTCCCACTTCGTGATCCGTTAGTGACCGCACTTTTTAAAGTTAACTTTACCACGTAGCACTACAAAGATAGCTATTATATTTGTTCTGCTAACTAAACTGATTATAATTTTTACGCTTAATTTGATTGCAAATTTAATAACGTACACGTAAGCTCTATATAACAATAAAGAAACTATGTCTCCGTCGTATTTTTTTTAAACGTATTTATATAGTTTTTAAAATATTTCAAAATATTTTAAAAAGATTCATAAAATATTTCAAAATATTTTAAAAAGAAAGTTTATAAACGATTGAGCTTATTTTCGCCCAAAAATGACTTCTAAACTCGAAGTTTTCAGTTCGTGCAATAATATCGTGACGTGCGCTGGCGTATTTTCTCATGAATGAAGTAATTTCAGTAATTTTATTTAAAATACCAAATGATTAAAAACCAAAAAAACACGGAAAACTATTCAGTACCTGGTATCAAGTCGTTCTTAAAAAAATGGCAAGTACCTACTAGCAAAATCACTACCACAGTACAAGTACCACTGCAGTGGTAGAGTACAAAGGGATGATTTTGCTAGTACACTGTGCCAGTGTCCAGTGCACTGGAAGGAAAGATCTTTCATCGTTGGAAAGCCCTCTTTACAAATTAATAGGTTTAATAAATTTGTGTAGTAGTGTTTTGTCATGATTCATTTATTGCATTCATAATACTTATGGCATTGTATCAGCTTCAAGTAAGTAGTTGCTTACTTATACAGACTTACGTACGAGTATTATACTCGTAGTTGTTAGTTAGTTATTTGTGTCCAAATGCACCCTATATGCCAATAAACTATTCTTCTCTCTTTCTTGCTTTTCTTTAGTACCTCAAACCTTCTGACGACTACTTATAGCAAACTTTTAATAGCTGCAAACAGAAGGAAACTCAATAAACGGAGACAGGATGTTTAAAGCTGAGTTTGCTGCATTCATTTAAACGCAGGGTCTTTTGTTTTAGCAAATTATTCCAGTCTAAAATAAACCTTTGTGCTGCAGGTTTAGAATTAAATTGGAACGTGAACCGTCTACTGAAGACTTATTTGCATCCCTAATTGTGGCTAAAGCGAATATAGATGTGACCTGATTTATCACTATTCAGGTCTGGCTATTGAGGTGTTTGATTCGAATTTTTAGCATCTGGTTTATAAGCAGGAACTAAACGTGTATTGCACTGTATGTTGAGAACATAATATTCAATGTATTTGATCGTTGTCTCTTGAATATTAATATTTTTAATAATGTTGGACAATAATCCCATGTTGTTAACAAGATTATACTCGTACTATAGATTGATACTCCGACGGTCACCTAATATTACTCACTAACTTACTTATAGACCCAACCATCAAGCTGAACCACTTTTCTCCCTAATAAGAGACTTAACAAATATTGATAATGAACGAAAATACCTTTATGTAAACCTATCCTTAATTACTACATTGAAGTTCATATTGAGTTTCAGACTTATTCTAATTATGTCTAAACTTAAGCACTTTCCAAAAGTAATTATATTTAATTAATAGAAATACCTTTCCACAAAATGTGTTTTGCTTCGATGACTATCATTGAAGTTAGAAATAAATTACCTTCATACAATGAGAAATATTTAATTAGGTACGCTCAAAATGAACAATACATTTTCTGTTACGAAGTAGGTTTCTTTATAATCTTGAAAGTTACCTAACAAGATTATGAAGAAACCTACTTTATTAAATTTATTGAAATTCGCAATCACTTCAAAAATGGTCCATTTTATTGAATAAGAATAAAATAAGTTTATTTGGCACAAGTGACTAAAATAATAGTAGATTATGCCACAAGGGCTTAAAGAAGTGTATTATGTCCCGGGCGTCATATTTCAAGTTCAAGACCGCCCAAGACAAATACACTTTTAAGCCCGCGATGCATACTCTACTTTTTATACTTTCTGCGAGGCAATCGAAATTAATGGCTGAAAAAAATAAGTGCTTAAGTATTTATTTCATGTGAAAATAGGTAGGTAATTAAATATGAGAAATTAGTATTTATCAAAAATTCAAAGTGATGTTAGAAACATAAGACAGTTGTGCGAAGACATTGGAAAGATGAATTACAATCTTTGGTACGTTCATTTTATCAGCACAGGACTCAGGAGCTATTTGAGCCGTTGGCGCCTTTTTTCTTTCTTTGGCATCTATTTTGTTAGTGGCCAGTACGACATTCGAACTCAGGATAAAATCTCATTGCACCTAAACATTTTTGACTACACGGTTGCATTCCAAATTCAAATCACTTTAATCCCCAGGGAATAATGAAATTCAGTACAACATTATGTCCCGGCTAGACCGTAGGGCTATAATGACCTACTTTAGGACAGGTTTACATGACACATAATGTCCCATTGACGAGCAGGTAGTATAAAAAAATAATTGTAGTCTATGTTTTCGTATTGGCACGATTCTTTTGTAAATCTCTAGACCGCATCAGCGCTCTATTAAGCCGAGACCACATTTGACTAGTTTGATATACAAGGCGGTGGCAAAGGCGAGCACAACGATTGTTTAAGAAAAGATAACTGCCCTATAAAATAATAATTTAAGTACTTATTGAATAGCGTTGAATTCAATATTTGGCTTTACGTAGTAATCTACACACATCAAAACTGTCTAGGGATATCATAGCGATATCATTTTTCAAATATTTCATAAAGTTAAGTTTGTTTACAAGTTGAGCACTATCTTAGAATAACGCGAGGACAGAGAGAGGCATAAGATAAAGGTTAAGAATATTACAAAAAAAAAACCTTTTAAAAGAAAAATCTGTCTTTTTTTAACGTCCTTACGATTGTACAATAATGCTACTACAATGAATTTCTTTATACAATCTGACAGGGCAGATATAGCAGTTTCTGTGTTCTATAAATTTCTACGTTGGTATCAATGTTTTAATTTTTACAGCCTCCCAAATAGCTATACTTTGTGAATGCTTGAGATATCCCTAGACACTTTTGAGCAGTGTAGATGTTACTACGTAAAGACAACCATTGCCAGTTATACTGTAATTCCTCTTAGAACGCCCCGTGTATCTCCTGTTTCAAACACGTGAGCTTTGACCCGCCCACGATCGTAACCTGACTAGCTCTCGCAGCTCAGCCGGGATCTAAACACATGTAGACATTTGATATTCCCATTAGAAGCCAATTAGATAGTGTATTTTAGAATATATCTAATATAGAAGGAAATATTATAAGATTGTTTGTATTGGCACAAATCTTATTCTCTTAGAACTATAGCAGTCGTTTCAGTTCTATTGACACCTACACTAGTTAGTACTTATAATGAGTTTAAATGTCAAAATTGTTGTTAACTTTACTGGAAGTTTATGAATTTGGGGGTCAGTCACGTACCCACTTGTCATGAAATGTTTCTCTCACCCCAAAATTCAAAAGCGTTAACTGAAGTTAAACACTTTGCGGGATGGCAAAATGACTACACTTTCGCTTTAAGTATTTAAATAAAGAACAACAGAATTGTTTTTATATTTATAACAGCAGTGTGCAACATAAGAGTAACTTAAGGAGTATCATTAGAATATGATTCCAAGAGAGACTTTCACGCACTTAAAATTCTTCAGTATAATGAGCATGGCGGTCCGGCGTGCATTGTGTGAGACTCCGGCGGCACTCGACCTCCTTCGTTCAGTTGTACCATTCCTTTTGCCACATTTATTTCTTCACAGGAACTGAATTTACTATGTACCTTTCTGGCTTTTGTTTCAGCTAAACGATCGTTTGATGTGTTTAATGTGAGCTGGATATTAAAAAACCTATTTTTTTTTGTTTTATTATGATTCCACAATTACATATTTTTTCAAGCCATGGAAGTGCATAGTTATCATAAATATAGGTGTATTATGTCAAGATAACAAAATGTAGCCTCTCATAGTGAGCAAAGCAATATTAAGGAAAATTCAACGACTGATTGACATTTCTAATTAAATATATATATATATATTTTTATTGTGGTCTTCAAGATGACCTCACTCCACCTGATGGGAAGCAGTCGTGAGGTCCAGATATGGGGTTGACAAGCACAGTAATGCACAACTACTTTGCTGGTCAATCTCATTTTGAAGGCCTGCAAATTATTTTGCAAGGTGTGACTTTTTGCTAAGTTTTTTATTTTATGATTTTGTTGAACGATACATGGGTGTGATAGTAGATCTGACTTATTTTACTTTTAATCATCATCAAACTATTCGCACCGAACTCATAATCTCCTGTAAAATATCCCAATGGACTTTCAAAGTGCCCGGTCATATCCGGCCAATAGCCACTTAACCCTTGTGGCATGTGATCAGATATCTTGCGTCCGCTAGATATCTGAGGCTGTGTAGAAACCACATAGTCTACACTTCAAAAACTTTCTTGCCCTGAAGCCGACACTGTTTCGCTATAAATTCTGTTTCACCCACTGCTTTTTCAACTTAGCTGCTGAGCTCCGTCAATGACTGTTCACAATGTTATGTTGTATAGCAATTCTATTTTAAGGCAAGTATTAAAATTTTGTAAAAGATTCTACTTTTAGATCATATTAATAACTACATGTAGGCGTGTACCACTGGGCGGATGACGTTGGCGCAGACATGGAATTACTTTAGCTCGTACTGAAAAACTCTTTGTTTGGTCTATTTACGATCCAATATGATTGAGGTGCCCGTGGCGCAGTTGTGACAGTGATCGGCGACGATCGCTGTTGTAAAGTAACACACGCCGGGTCGGAAAAGGGATGGGTGAGCACCCCGACCGACATTTAGTGATGTGTATTTCGGGCATCTCCGTGCTTCGGAAGGCACGTTAAGCAATTGGTCCTGGTTGCCGTCGCTAGATGTCAGTCGTTAAGCCTAGTCAGAGGCCTTAAGCGGGCGGCTTGATAACATCTGACATGAAGGTTGCTCACTAACCTTCACCCCTCCAACAATCTGCACTGAGCCCGCGTGTTGGAGTATGGCTTGTTCCACCTCAAAGTTGAGGCTCACCTCATAGCCTGTGCGCTGCAGTGGGACGTTTATAGGCCGTTTTTGTGAGTATGTTAACGATTTTTCAGAATTGAAGCAGTTTGTGGGTGGGTTCGCCTTATAGCGCGATTGGCCTGCGTAGCGTAACGTTGTCGTTTACATTGATGACATGCTAAATCGCATTGCGTTGCGTCATCTCACGCAAGGTCTAAACGCGTTGAGGAATTGTAGTGTAACACAACGCGCTGATGCGCCTGAATGAAGAAAGCCAGAGTGAGACAACACAAGCAGAACACAATGATAATTAAGTAAAAAAAACTGCTGTGAGATTCAGAGATTGTTGCTTGATCTTAACCCTATAGTCACAAATAAAAATGACAAGAGTACTTACTGATTCAAGTAAATTTGAGTTGAGAGAAAAAAATTAACGTTCTATGTTGCATCTTTCAAAACGCGCCGCAATCATTCTTTATTTAGCCTAGCCGTATAAAACAGGCTATTTCTAAACGTTGACTTCTCTCCACGAAACCAAATAAAGTAACGAACTTAATCAAATTGTTTTATGAATAACGAATGAGACGAAGGTTTACTTCTGAGAGACGGGAATATTTCTTGTGAATCATTGATTCTCTTAACTCGTAGTTGTTTGTTCCAAACTTAATAAGGGTTAGTGAAATCACATTAAACTTTTACAGCAGCTTTTGAGCAAAGTGAACTGAATAATAAAATTAATGAACAGCTCAAGAGTAACAAATTATTGAAAATTATAATAAACTAGCAACCGCCCGCGACTTTGTCCCACAGCGTGAAATCATATTAGCCTATATAATTATAGTCCATTAAAACTATTCAAAAGAAAATATTTTTTCATTGGTAATAGATAACCTCACACGTTTAAAATTCTCTAAATACTGAAAG
This sequence comes from Udea ferrugalis, assembly GCA_950022985.1. Taxonomy (NCBI): domain Eukaryota; kingdom Metazoa; phylum Arthropoda; class Insecta; order Lepidoptera; family Crambidae; genus Udea; species Udea ferrugalis. The sequence goes on from OX465521.1 coordinate 8,319,150, forward strand.
TGACCCCTTTATGCTATACCTAGGTGCCAACCTAGTCGCTAAACAAGTTTGCACAGGTCTTTAATGTCTGTGGCTATAAAATACCTTATTTACACAACCAGTGTGTTAGTAGGGGTACCCCTAGTAGGCGAGTTAGAGTCTGCATTTTAGAGCCAATTTGTTAGTAATTTGGAACATAAATCTAAACATTGCGATACTGATTGCGAAACGATCAAATCTAATTTTACTCTTGCCAAAGACTCTATGGTGCGCTTTTGGCCATGGCCTATCCTACATGCCCAGGCAGCTAGCCTCGTAGGAAGATAATATCTTACTTATGTTACCCCGTAAACCACAGAGGTGTAGAAAAAGCAGTGCAGAATGTATTCAAAATCAAAAAAATATAAAATATAAGATAAGAAACACTTTATTGCACACAAAACAAATAAATTTACATACACCTTAATGTACAATTTAGGCAGTTTTATTGCTAAAAGCAATATCTTCCAGACAACCTACAAGCAAAGGAAATATGTCAGAACGAGCAAGCAAACATTTCTGTGAGAACAGGCTTTCACGATAACGATTACGCACAATTCCGTTGTCATGACATTTTAAGGTCATCAAATACAATCCAATGACGGCAATCTAATAAAACTATTAATATTAGATTGCAGTACATCGGCTCAATGTTCAATTAAGTGTACAATGGGTGTGGGATGCCTCCGCGCCGCAGCTAGAGTCGCGGCATCTCGTTATTACGTCGGCACCTGACTCCAGAACAATTTAATAAAGATAGATCATGATTTAACTTATTTTTATATAAATATAAATAGGCTGAACCATTCAAGTTGGCATGGTGGGCCAAATTACGTTACTTCACAGAATTCTAATTAGCGACACTACGAGATGGCGAAATTATACAGAGAGGTTTTTTTCTTAAACCGACATGACCGACAATACGGGACTCGGAAATGTTTTGTTAGAAAAAGTTTCAGTTTCTTTTTTAAATCTAAGCATGTAGTTTTAGTTTTTGTCAAAATTGATATCGAGTCTGTTTTTCTACAATCTTCTTTTTTAACATTTTGCCTACCGAATGTGCAATTTTTTCATGATAACGATGAGAAAAAGAGCTTTTTCTTAAGTGAGTGTGTTGTATTGAACGCACTCATCGTATACACTGTATACTAAATACTAATCACATTAAAAGGAATGGACGATAACAATGAATTCAGTATTCTTGCCTATATTTTTCAAATCTCAACCTGTTGAGCGTGGTTGGTAATTATGGCTTCCAGTACTTTGATAAAACAAAGAAAATCGCAATATTTTCAAAGTAGATTCGAGAACAATAGACGTCAATATCCATTCAAAAAAGATATAATAGAGGTATATTGCGCTTTTTACTATTCTTTGTTAATTAAAATTGCAATGCCAGCTCTTGTTAAGCTTCTTGAAGGGTCTTATCAATAGTTTCAAGCAGGAATATCCATGTAGGGTTGCCAACTTTTTCTCCTAGTAATTAAGAATGTTTCGGTCTATGAAGGATATTGAACAGTATTTTGGTAAAATGAGCAGTATTCCATTTATTTAGTGTCTTAAGTACATATTTTTTAACAGCTTTTCGCATTTTACACATTTAATGTGTTTGCACATTTTGATGCTGAAAACAGAATTTTGTATACTTTATTTTTGTTCAATAGTAAAAAGCACAATTTGGCGAAAAACATCATAATAATACTGTTTAAAAAAGTATGGTTGGCAACCCTTAACCCATCCCAAGAGTTTGAAGTAGTAGGAATATCAATTTCAAGTTATTGTAAGTTGAACTATGAGAGATCCAATTAGACGGCACTGATAGACGTCTTATGTAGGTAAAATATGGCGGCAGAATAAAATATTGTTAAAATAGTTGATTACATTTATGTACTTGTAGGTCAAGAGTTTATCTTGAAATCTGATGTTTAGTAGTCACATTCAATAATAGTAATAAAAAGTGCCGTTTGTTTTTTATAAAACTGAATATTTTACCCTGCGTTACCCTTTTTGTCTACTTTCCTTTACCTGTGGGTTGTCGGCAGGAGATTGCTTTTAGCAATAAGACCGCCTGAATCGTACATTGACTTCAAGATGTTTTTCTTATTTGGTTACTCCTTTTTGTTTGTGTGCAATAAAGTATTTCTTATATTATCTTAGGACCATTTTCTTGTTATCAATTCAAGAAGGCCTATGCCCAGTAGAGCATATAGGGCAATAGGGTATGTCAGTCTTCTTGAGGGTGCACTACCACACACGATCCTCTGATTATCTCATGCAACCATCTTTTGCCACCCTCTTCCAGGTCAACCAGGCCTCTCGAGCGGGAGGCCCTGTTGTTTTCAAGGAAATGTCTAATTAAACTGCTCATTATTACGACTGTAGATAGCTGAATTTGTTTGCAACTTTAATTCTGACATTATAGGCATGTGACAAATGAGGCAAAATACAATTTGTCTCAAGGTGTTTATTGTAAATTATATTATTATGATTGTCCATTTTGAACACGAGTCAAACCAAATAAAATTTGGAAAAATACTCCCTGTCCGTCCTCCCACGCAATATATGGTTTACCTGGCAGCATCCATCAACTAAAAATGTAGGATCATAATAATACAGAAGCGTGGGTGTAGACCGGACCGAGAATGCTTTCATTTGCAAATAATAGTACATTGTTATCCTAGGGGTGAAAGTAACTTATTTAGTCCGGAGACGGGGTTTGGCGCCCGTAACGAAGTGAGGGCGCCAATAGTTCGAGGGACTAAATAAGTCTTTCACCCGAGGTAAACACTGTGCTTTTCATTACAAATACGAGGAAAGTAAAAATAAAAACATGAATTAATTCATGAAGATCGAATTGTCGCTTTCCCGCCTATTTTGATTGTTTTTTTTTCTGTGGCCGGCCCGCTATTCAGCCATTATTTTTTATTTTCATCATTGGAAAAATGGTAAATATTTTGCTCAAAGCTATTATTTTAAAGAAATTGTTGAAGCTAAATTATAATAAAGTTATTTAAAACATATATATTCTCTGATCAATACTTAACTTTAAGTTATTTCAAATTTTACATCGTGGCTGTATAGAAAGTTGGAACATGGTTCAATAGATATGTGAAAAAGAAGTAGTTTTTTTTAAAATAATTTGACACCTGTCAGTTGAAAGTGATTCTCCCTAGGGATGAAAAGTGTTACTTTCAGCCCGCTTCTCAGGTCAGTAATGACCTACTTTCAGAGTATGAGTAATGAAAAGGTAATATTTTGCATACCGCGACTTCCCGGAAGCTATATGCAGGATTAATTAAGCAAAAATCAATGGAAGATGAATGAATACGAAAAGTTCTCAATATTCCAATGTACTAATAATATCCTTTCTCTAGCATTTTTTTGGCTGAATAAACGAAGTAATAAATCTACTGAATGTCAGTTCATTCATTTGTTTTATACATTGACGGTGGCTAACAAGTTTACAGAGCGCCTGATGGTAAAGGCTACCTCAGCCTCAGAACCATCAGGATAAAACCAGGTTCATCATTTTGCGCTGCTGAACCTATATTGACCTTTTCAAACCGCGCTCATCAATCGATGAATCATATCAATGCAACTCGATCCCGTAATATGACACGTGAGCTGAGAGTGGGGGATATGATTATTAGGTCTAGCACGAACGGCTAACGTTTTGCTAATCGAAAAGTAAACGATTCTTTTTTTCTTTAGCTGTGTCTGTTAATTAACGTATTATTGTAACGTATAACAATACGTAAACGTATTTACGTTTACTTTGCGATTACCAAAAACATAAAGATGAGTCTATTCGAATTAAAATTGTATTTTATGATACTGAAAAAAACACCTTTGTTTTAAAATACTGATGATAAAAACATATTTTTTCAAGTTTTTGTGGTTGACAAAATTGGCATTGAGTCTATTTGACTGTTATTAAATATTTCCTGAACTTAAAGATTTAAAGTAACACGTTTAGGTGAAAAATTCACGATGCCTAAACAACAAACGAACTTATACATGCTGCTACTTGTCTATCGGCTAGTAATTAACCAATCGCAAGATTAACTGACACTTCTGACGTTTGTACAGGATTTGATTGTCTACTCGAGTGGTGCGCGAAGTGTCGCCTGTCAAGAGTGCTCGAGTAAGCTGACGTATGGCTTACGTCAAGATGAGAGCAGCGCGTAACTGATGACGTCATTTGTGTTTGACGTTGAGTAGTTTACATACATTACTGCATTAAAGAGTAGCATCACGGAACGGAAGAGGAAGGGTATTGTATTAGGGGTATTAGCTCATAGTTTATACATCTATACATATAAGAGGCAAATCTGACTTGGATATCAACGTACAGCGGAAACTACAGCACCTGTAAACTTATAAATTGGTAGAGGGATTTTCAAAACTTAAACACCTCTTTAGGTGTTTAAGTTTTGAAAATCACCTCTTTAGGTGAAATTGGGGGAAAGACTTACTATAAAACTAGTAATTGTATGTAAACATGAATAACAGGTTTACTTGGTCTCATTTTTTAATCCGCAGTTTTCTGCTAGTTTAGCTTTGTGGCCAAATAGTGAAAATATTAATAAAAAATCTTAGCAAAGAGTAACAATTATAAATTTTAAATCGCCAGCTTAATCACAGTTTGGCAATGACGGAGTAACCACATGTTGCAGATAAAAAATGACAAAAACGTTTTTTATTAAAGCATATTTTTAACAAACTATAGTCTGCAGAGCCCACACACACTGTTAATCATTTTATCTCCGTATAAATCAGCAAGTTGTCAAAATAATTTCCGCTCCAGAATTCAATTTTGTAAATGAAACTGCTGAAAGCCCTTGACTCGTTACAGTGGTCTCATTGATGTTTTAATAAAGCGAGGTCAAGAGTATTATGTTGTAATCATAGTGTCGAGATTCCTAATTAAACTAATAGCATTAAATTTATCACAAAGGGATTCGATTTTATTCGATACATTGTGCCTGTTCATTAGAAGAACAACTGGGTATTGGGTACGGCAATGTAATCATTGAGTACAACCTGTATTTGGAATAATAACATTCGGATTGATTACAAGAAATAAATAGCGATAAGAAGAATAACAAATGTTTCAAGACTGATAAAAGGGGGTCAGCAAGATATTTTTTCTTTGCTTCATAGCTGAAGATTTGGCCTACCATGTCCATTTTAAAAATCCAAACTCCATTTTTAACAACATTTAAGTATGCATTTAGACTGCAACATTTTTCACATTTAGTGGAAAAAATTCGGAATAGGCATTCGGTCACTTTTTCTCCAACACTTCAAAAGAGGTATTTACATCATTTGTTGTGAAATAAAGGCTACAAGCAAGCCCAAAAATGTGCTGAATGTTTTAAGTTTGTATGCAACGCGCCCTCCACTCATTAAAAGTTTTAATTATAATATGGTACAAGTACACTTGTACTATTTATAATTAAAGTTTTATAGTAATTAAAACTTTAATTAATTTATAATTTATGACAGATCCTCTAGCATCATGGTCAAATACATTCGTCAGTTGATCTGATATTTTAAGTAGGTAAGCGTTAAGTTTTTTTACTCACCAACTGTATGACGTAGTCAGTGAAACTATCGGCATTTCGACACGATTAGATTCAGTAAAATAGCTCCATTCATTTTTACATTTGATGAATACCCTGATTGGATCTACGAGTGATATTCATTCTATCTCATCCATCCGCATTTACTTTAAGCTAGGGTTTCCTCTCGGAGTCGTGAGCAATATTAATGGAGAATATTACAGTAGGTACCTGTTCGGAATTTGCCGACTGCATTTCTAGTTCCCTTTACCTATCTCTATCTTTACATTTCTAATCAACTGGCATTAGGGCTGGTACCAATCTCTCTATAGAGCTCTCTCAATGCTAAGTTTTATGGCAACTTCGGTCGTGTGCTTGTTCGGGCTCTCATTTTAGGTATGTGCGAAATTTAATCTGTTAATTCAGTTACTAGAGTGTGCATGTCTTCATAAAATGTCCATGCTAAGGCATCGGTCAGTACCAGACACCCATGGTGCTTTGCTTAGTTTAGTGCACATGATCTTGATAGATACTACAATAATATCCTAAAAATATGAACTAAAATGTGCTTAATAGACCTACTCATTGCATGTGACTCCCTGTTTTACGTTTAATTCTTACCTACATAAATAAGCTTGGTTTGAAATAAAGGTATTGTGAAAACACAAACGGCGGGCGTGGTCCCAAACAAAAAACTTATATGTCATGAAATTCAAAGCCCACAGTGGGTACAGACCTCTACACTTTTTTGACGACAGGTCAGCTGAGAATAATTTCTGACTATTTTACGCCAACACATTAAAGGGTATTTTGTAACCGCTATGTTACCGATCACTTGACGCCCACTGCACTACAAGCTCGTTTTCCCAACACAAAGTACTATCTTTTTAAACTGACAAGTGCCAGCAAGCCCTCACCATTCTATTAAATGCGCATACTCGTATTCAAATGTTTTAAAATTAAAACAAAGTGTAACTAAAAATAAAAAAATATTACTAAAACAAAGGTCGGAATAATTTTCAAACAAAGCAAGCGCTAAATATTTTCCGCATTAAATTAACCTAGAAAGCTCGAACATCGTGTAGCGAACGCGGTAAGTGTCGAGTGTCATTAGCCGAGGAAACAGGCGATTGCGGGTGCACCTCATTTCCGGGAAACATCAGTTCCGATACAACAGCCAGCGAACGAAACTTGAACTAGATACGTATTTTCGGAGCATACTATTTCATTTAAATTAGAATATTCCCCATTACCAAATCATCCAGGCTAAAGGTGTTCCAAAGGGAAATTATTTTAGGTAAAGCTTTTCAACCGAATTTTTGATCATCTGATTTGCTCCAGAAGAGGCATAAAAAGTCGAGAAAAGTGGTCGAGAAAAAGGCAAAACTAAAATTGTAAATTTTTGACTTCGCGTCAGTACTGAGATAACCTATCTACTTCATTTTTATTTAAATATCATTGGGTAGAAAACAATGAAAAGATAGATGGAAAACACTTCATCCAACAAGGCTGAACAACGTTCAGAATTTTCTCTTCCAATATACATTATATATTTTTTGTATTTTTTAATATACTTATTGACTAAAGAAAAAGTCCCACATCGATACAGTATGTGACACAGATGATTAATGGATCTGAGACGTGGTCCCACACTTTTAAACACATGACTTCATATTAAATCAAATGATCCGAATGTGGTATGAAGTGATTTGTGTGCGGTATCATGTTTCGAGATCGAATAAATAAATAAATCACACATGAGGAACACCATAGATAAACCGAAGCAGCTGACTTTGTCCAGCGTATGAACAAGTTACATTGGCAACTGATGGCTTTTGGTAACATCTGACATTAAGGTCACTAACTTTACACCCCTCCAACAATCCGCACTGAGCCCGCGTGTTGGAGTATGGCCCGTTCCACCTCATAGTTGAGGTGAAGCTTGCGCCCAGCAGTGGGACGTATACAGGCCGTTTATGTGATAATTGATACAGGATTGAATTACCAAACCCGATAATTGACGCAGCATTTCTGTGGACACAGTTCGCTGACACCCACTGAATATATCTTCAGCAGTGGACTAAAGCTGGTATTATGGTGAGTCGACACTCTTCCTAAGATGAGAGCGGATCGGACACCCAACAAAGTATAACGGTAAATTCGGGAACACGCCTCCTAAACTGGGCGACGCAATTTTCTGTCACAGTTATCGAATTACGAGCACTTACTGGAGCTACGTATTCCTCGTACCTACGAATTTTCAGTATTACCTACAATTTCGACATATTTTTCGATGGAAGACATTTATTCAACGTTTCGGTTCATAGCGAGAAAATGTAGTTTTACACGTCTATTTTGAAGCATTTCAAGATGTGTTTTGTTTATAGATGTTTTGACGTATTGTATTGTTTTGCAATATGGCAACAATAAGCTCAAATTAACGTCAACACAGGCAGCAAGTGAATTAATCTGCATTTAGTTAAGATTGCGAGCTTCATTTACGTTGTTTTGTCTAGTTTGAAAGACAACAATATTGTTGTAATTACATCGTTAATGGTCTCGCTGCACGCAATTTGAATTTATCGTGACAAGTATTTTGACTACGTGCAAAGTTTAAAATATTTACAAAGGGAAGTTTTTGTTTTAATTTTATTTGAAAAATGCCGCTCTGTTAAAAACAAACATTAATCTTATCCACTGGGCCAAAAAAGACGCTCTCAAAAGAATCAAAAGCTCTGAAATAAAACTTTTCAAAACCTATATTGGAAATTATAGTGCCCAAACGCTTGGAGATGAACCTAAACGGTTCCTGATGATGCAACACTTGTTGCGACATAATATGAACATGCAATGTTTGGTAAAAGGTAAGCTCTACCTAGTTACTCTATTCAGCCGTTAATTCTTTAAAGACTCCTATCTCTTGGGCATTGCCTTTCACCTACTTCTTACATCCCACTTCCAATTATTTCTAGAGTATCTAGTTTGATACCTACCTAGGTATTAGTACAGATTAATTAAACTTTTCTATTACTACGTGAGTATTAGTAACAGAAATGGCCCATGGTTTGGACTTGAATACACAGGCAGAGTTAATACTTCTTCTTACGGGTATTATTTGATACTTTCGTTTTTCACTCTTTTAAAATCCATGTTAACAGATCTGTTCCAAGTACAAAAACATATTTTTGTTTTTTTAAAATTTTTGCTCTTTCTCCTTTATGGGGTTTCCTACTTGAAATCGAACGCCCTTTGCTCGAATATTAAAAACTCGAAAACGTTTCTTCGAAGAACCATAAGATCGACAAATCATGAGCTCGATAGTTTGCTACATCGATGCATCAAAATCTCGAATGCCACAAGCTCGACGGATCGAATGCTTGAAGCAGTCTTATCTCGAAGCATAATTTTTCGAAAGATCACAAGAACTAATTTAGAACAAAATGTTTGGCGATCTGTTTAGCGCAGTGGTTGAGTGCCGGTTCGATTCTCGCACTAGTACAAATGTTTATTGATGATACATACAGATATTTACGTATTGGATTTTTGCGTTATGAAGTTTATGTTATCTTCGTTGGTTCTGGTATCCATAATACAAAGTTAGTTTAAGACTTGGACAAAGTATCATTTTATTTTCAAAACAATTTTCTTTTGCTGTGGATTTTTATGAACCCTTTTTAGCATTTACATGTTTGTGTACTACTGTAAAAAAACAATTGATCATTTTTTCAAAGGAGTTATATTTATTGTTTTTTAATATTGTTAAATAACACTTTTTTTTCTTAATAAATGATTGCTATTATCTATCATTGTTGCATTTTTGTCATTATTTATATAAGTAGGTATTCTTTATTGCACCCCATAAAAGTACTTATAGACTAGTGTATAGCTAGTAACAATCCCCTGCCAACATATGTATAGGATTAGTGAGAGATTATGGGAGAGTAGTGCAAAATATTAGATAATATAAATAAACATACCGAAAGTTGTTTTTTATTATGTGTTTGTTTCATTCATGTCAATATTTCCTTGGTTTATATCTGTAAATTACTTTGTGCGAGAATCGAACCGGCACTGCGTTTTGATCTAAATTGGTTCTTGTGATCTTTCGAAAAATTATGCTTCGAGATAAGACTGCTTCAAGCATTCGATCCGTCGAGCTTGGGGCATTCGAGATTTTGATGCATCGATGTAGCGAACTATCGAGCTCATGATTTGTCGATCTTAGGGTTCTTCGAGGAAACGTTTTCGAGTTTTTAATATTCGAGCAAAGGGCGTTCGATTTCAAGTAGGAAACCCCATTTTATGTTGTGAGAAAACTTGTATGATTTGCCGGCCCAAGCAACGTTGAAAAAATTTCCCTGCATATTTAACCCCATGAAAACTTACCGCGTCGTAAAGCGCCGTAGATTGCTGACACGTCAACCAAGCATTAGTCAAGTCGACCCACGTTTTCTTGACTGCGGCCAGAAAACACTTAATTACTGGACAGTCATGTAACACCGTAGATCACATCTTCACTTACCACCAGGTGAGATGGTGATTAAATGACTGCCCAGCTATGCTTTTTCGGTTAGCGCCAAATCTTATCTCGGTAATGGTGAGTTATCTTCAATTTCTTTGCGACTGTGATCGAAAAAATAAGAAAAGTTTTAAGGCAACGAAATAGTCGTTTTAATCCAACCTAAATTGACTCCGCTGTATAGTGTGCAACTGCGTTTCAGTCGCTGTTGGCACCGCGGTGGTCTAAATGAGTAGTCCTAAGTGTCTTTCTCTCTAAGAGCCTTATGAATGAATCATTTGCGAATTTACCTGGAATTTTCATTTTAAGCTCTTGCCGTCCCTGCCTTGTTGATAATGATGAACTATCCTGTATTAATTTCATTTCTTTTCGTTAAGAAGGATAGAAATTAAGAGAAGGAAATAATTTCCGATTAGCTTGAATTACGATTCCAGTGAGAATAAACTTCCAGTGTACCTCAACTTTTATTAAGACGTTATGTCAATGTGGGTTTAATATCAGTAAAAGAGTTTTATGATGACTTGTAAATTATGGAAACAATCGCGTGATTACGCTGTGGTGGCCATTTTGTAGAAAACTACAATGTTGTTGAGTGTATTAGCGTCTCTGCTTTCCTGAGTTAATGTCATGGTGAAGCATCGGTTTCCCATGAACTTAGATATTAAGGTAAATTAGTTGAATAACGGGATTGCCAGTACACGAACGGCAACTAAAAAAGTTAACCTAGATTGGTAGCGTAGATTCAATGGAAATAAAACATTGACTAACATTGATTTGTAGAATAGAAAACCATCACTTCACCATTTTGTTTATTCTGTTTAGATAAAATACTATTAGTCTCAATCTCCTCTTTTCCAAGCGAACAAAATACCATCTTGTAGCCACTGCGACAGAATGTTGTTACGTCTAACAAAAACATGCGAGTAAACACGTGATGTGTATGTTTTTTAATAGACCCCTTTTTCATATCCATCATCAGCGTCATCCACAGCATCAAAACGCCCACTGCTGACCAAAAGCCCCCACCATTGCATAATACTAACATCCTGTATTAACTGACATCCTGCAGCCTTAATCGGTTTATCCATCCCTATAACCTAGAGGTGGCTGTCTTTAGTTGTGTTTACCATCAAAATAGAGACTATTTATTATTAAATATTAAATATTTATGTTGGACCTGTCCGCTTTGCCATTTGTCATAGGTACTTAAAAGCTTGTCAACAATTTTGAGATTCAAAATATCCGCAATCTGCCTAGTGAACAAAATTAGATTATGTTCGAGCACGGAGCTCGCCTCTGCAAACAGCATTGTACCAAACCGACGATCACATTTAAAATTTCCTTTTCGTTTATTTGCACGAGTCTTTAAATCAAATGGACATTTATTCAACATTTACAATTTAGGTATTTTTACTTTTTGTCAGTGGAAATGGTTGCTATGGGTTTTTATAAAATGAAATTCACTTGAGTGATAATCATCATTATGTAATGAAACCTGAGATATTGCAACTACATCTAAAGAAATTGCAGGAGTACCTACCCTTATATTTTTTCAAATTTTCAATTCTGCTCCTTTACATTGCGAAGATTTGATATTAGGAGATTCTTGAACTTTTATTGCTTATTTTGTTCCGTTGATGAAACACGAATTTGTCATAAAGCATCAAAGAAGCATTCTCCTATTCGCAATAGTCTAGGTAGTCTTGTAAGTATCATTCATTAAGTTGTCAAGTAAGGTTCATATTTCTCTCGTCGGTATCAAAAAGGTGTATTCATATAAAATTAACTTTCATTTGGATTCCCAAGAGGGCATTCCTAATAGCAGAAAAATATGTCCACGTAACGTATGTTTATTACGAATGTAGGAATTCCCGGCGCTCTTCGCTAATGAAAATTTATATGACGGTCAGCTGCGGTCTCTGAGACCCGCTGTCTGCCATCTTCGACCCCAATGAGAGGTTAAGTCAGCTTGAAAATATGTCGGCGGCTATTTTCGTGAACATAGCTTTCCTTAATGTTTTTCGATAATTATGAGGATAGGAAAACCAGAAAAAGACATTCGGTCTTGGCTTCAGGCGAGAATCGCATCCGCTTCTTCCGCAAGCGGGGCGACTGCGCTAACCACTCTGCAACTGAGACCATTTACAAACCGGCTTTCTGGCTTATTTTACCTGGCAGCCATTTTTGTTTCACCAATATTTAGGCAAATACCTTAAACACTCGAAAGAAACAATATTGCAAATATTTGACTTTCGATAAAGATTATTTTATTTTAGCACTAGGGATAATGCATTAACACCTTACTAAAGATAGGAGAACCAGAAAAAGACATTCGGTCTTGGCTTCAGGCTGAAACAGGAAATTATCCCTAATGCAAAAGTAAACAACCAAAATGAGGATTACAGAAAATAGCGCTCCCTAGGTTAGCGTTTTCTGTCAATACTTTATTGAGTGTACAATTCACCGCGACGGCACATCGTCGCTGTGGTCTGGGAGACCCGTTGTTTATTAACTTTGATCCTTTTGAGATGTTAAGTCAGCTGGTAAAAATGTTGTCAGCTTTCTGCGTAGGAGGGTGAGAATTTTTGGCGTTTCAGGCGGGAAAGGGGAAATTACCCCTTATTAATTTAATTTTAAAATTAATTATATAAAAATAAAACAACCTAAATGAGGATTACAGAAAATAGCGCTCCCAATGTTAGCGTTTTCTGTCAATACTTTATTGAGTGTACAATTCACCGCGACAGCTCATCGTCGCTGCAGTATATGAGACCCGTTGTTTATCAACTTTGACCCTTTTGAGATGTTAAGTCAGCTGGTAAAAATGTTGTCAGCTTTCTGCGTAGGAGGGTAAGAATTTTCGGCTTATTTATGACCGCTCTACGTTACAGTTTTTATTGCCGGAAGATGGTAATAATGTTTATGACGGTATACCTTACCTTTGACAGATATGTTTGCATGTTATTCTGAAAACAATAAATTCAGAATAGTATTACATAGATAAAGTCATAAACAACTTTAAGTAGGCGATTGATATTTTGTAAAACATTTTATTAGTGTCTCAAATAGCATTACCTGTATCATATCATAGCTAAAATACACACATCAAAAGTGTCTAGGGATATCTCAAGCATTTTCATACAAAGTATAGCTATTGGGGAGGCTGTAAAAATTAAAATATTGATACCAACGTAGAAATTTTTAGGACACAGAAACTGCTTTATCTGCCCTTTCAGATTGTATAAAGAAATTCATTGTGGTAGCATTATTGTACAATCGTAAGGACGTTAAAAAAAAGACAGATTTTTCTTTTAAAAGGTTTCAAAATTTTAGCAAAATCAAACGTTTTTTTTGTAATATTCTTAACCTTTATCTTATGCCTGTTTCCTCGAGTTATTCTAAGATAATAGGCCAGTGGATATTAACATTAAATTCGCAAAGCACGATGTAGTGCTGCATTTTTGGTATGTTGTTTGGGTCAGTTAGGATGATGTAAATCCCAATTTGCAACTTCGAAAAAGTTGTGCTCGCTGCGCACCACGTGATAAACTGCGAAAATTTTGGACTTTTTTCACTTTTTGCTCTAAAAGTCATAAACTATGCGTTTCCGACAAGTAACATTCACTACACAAATGAAGGTTATTAAATTTGCAACAATTTGAGCCTAATTGCAGCGCTCTAAACCTTATAACGACTAAACTTTGGCTCTTCGAAGATGGTTCGTTTTTCCCGAAATATTGAAATGAATGCCACGTTTTTTTACAATTACCACTGTACTGTCACCTTCCTTGAATGCCAGCCAAAGCAGACTCCCGGTGGAACCGACATTTTTATGACTATTTAGCCTGACTTCGTTCGCGTTAATAAGATAATGGTTTTTTGGCTACTTCCAATTACTATCTTGTGCGAAAATCAAAACCAAAACATAAGCCCGAAGGCATTTGTTTAGTTGAAGGTAGTTTTAGCCAGTTTACACTGTTACCGCCTTCACCGCGTGGAGTTACTCCCAGCTTATGTTTTGATATGTATATTGTGAGTAATTCATGTAAAAATGTCGGTTCCACCGGCAGTCTGCTTTGTGTGTCGGCTGGCATTCAAGGAACCTTCCTTGAATGCCAGCCGCCACGTTTCTTTACAATTACCACTGTACTGTCACCTGACAGTACAGTGGTAATTGTAAAAAAACGTGGCATTAATTTTAATATTTCGGGAAAAACTGACTATCTTTGAAAGGCCACAGCTTAGTTGTTATAAAGTTGAGAGAGCTGCGGTTAGGCTTAAATTGTTGCAAATTTAATTAACTTTATTTATGTAGTGAATGTTACTTGTCGGAAACGCATAGTTTATGACTTTTAGAGCAAAAAGTGAAAAACATCCCAAATTTTCTCAGTTTATCACGCGGTGCGCAGCGAGCACAACTTTTTCGAAGTTGCAAATTGGGATTTACATCACCCTAACCGATCCAAACAACATACCAAAAATGCAGCACTACATCGTGCTTTGCGAATTTAGGGTTTTTTAGTGTCGATTTCTACTGGCCTATAATGCTGAGCATTATCTAATATCTTTGATTTTGCTAAAATTTTGAATTCTTTTAAAAGAAAAATCTGTCTTTTTTTTAACGTCCTTACGATTGTACAATAATGCTACCACAATGAATTTCTTTATACAATCTGAAAGGGCAGATATAGCAGTTTCTGTGTCCTAAAAATTTCTACGTTGGTATCAATATTTTAATTTTTACAGCCTCCCCAATAGCTATACTTTGTATGAAAATGCTTGAGATATCCCTAGACACTTTTGATGTGTGTATTATCCACATATGAACAAAAATAACAACCAAAGCCAACATCAAACGTTTCGTGTTTTAGTTTTGCAATTTTTTGTTTACAGAGAAAAAATACCCAAATCAGTGCAAGTGTGCACTCAAAATTCAAAGTATTTCCTCAGTTTTACCATCATACCATCATCCGTTTTTGATCTAATGGCCATAAAACCACCTGGAAAGTATACACTTTTAAAGAAATGCCGTCTTAAATCGCGGAACCTTCACAAAAAGATTTTTCTAATCCTCCTTCATTTTTAGGTCGGTTAATAACCACAGAGAAAAATAAAACCTGGAAATGCTAATCACTACACAATATAATATCTTTTCCCCACAATTTAATAAACACCGACGTAATTGTCGTGTCCAGGGAACCCGATGTCGAGTAATCTCGTGCAAAAGTGCCCCAAATGTTCCGTTATATAAACGATGAATCCACAGAGGATAATTCACTTTCAGGATTTGACATGTTTTGATACGAGGGCCCTTTATTGAGATCCCTAACAACGGGCGGTTCTTACTAAAATGAACGGTAATATGAAAATGGATTTCATCTTGGCTTTTCCGTTTTATTATTGCCGCGAATCTGGAGTATTACAGAGCTGGTGCAAAAGTTAGAGATTAAGGTGCTGGTATCAAAGGTCACGGGTTCAATCCCCGCTTAGGACAAAAAATAAAAAACGATTAACATGATCAGCAATGCATGGGATTGCTTTGATCTCAAAGCAAAGTTCTCTCTTTAAGTAAAGTAAATGCGATGGAAACCTGAATTAACGAAGGTACCTTAAACACCCAGACCCAGAAAAAAATATGTATGTTATTATGAAGATTTTGTACTGGTGCGGTAATCGAACCAGGCATCTATCCATTCCCAACTGACGCGCTCTGAACCATTGCGCGTAAAATATGAACGTGAGAAACATTTGTGTTTGCTTTGTGTCTAATTTAAACGACTTAGAACAGCTCATGAATCGTATAACTATTGGATTGAAGTTCAATTTTCAATGACAGTGGCAGCTGTCAAAATGTATTTGTTAGATCAGCTATTTGTATACAACACCTGCTTGCTCATCCGCAAAATCCTATCCTACTAATATTATAAAGGCGAAAGTTTGTATGTCTGGATGTGCTGCGTTGCTCTTTCACGTAAAAACTACTGAATGGATTTTAATGAAACTTTACAATAATGTTGCTTATACATCTGAACAACACATAGGCTACAATTTATAACGATATTGTGTAAATTGTTGAAAATATCAAGTAAATATAAAAATGTACGCAGAATCACGTGGTATGGCATGACAGACGGCTGCTGTCATTGGCGTAACTATGGGTGCGTTCCGAATTGAGACAAAATCTAAAATAGCGCGTTCACAGGCATCCCGAATTGAGATATCGCGCTAACGTCCGTCTAACGTCAGACAATTTGACGAATCCGTTCATTTTAAGTCCACGCGGACGAAGTCGCGGGCAGCCGCTAGTACTGCATAAAGCTATCCACACCTCAATCACGCTCACACAGACACGACAGGTTGCTAAGCGCGCGACACGCCGCCGAGCAAGTTTTCTAGTCATACCTAAAACGCGAACAAATTACGGCAAGCGCATGTTAACGTTTGAAGGAGCACAGCTATTTAACAAACTACCTACAGAAATAAAAAATGTTGATTCAATGAGCATATTCAAAGCGAAACTTGCCGAGTATGTATCGGAGGTGCAGTCTTAGCAAATAAGCTTTTTCCTTTCTTTTTGTTTGTTTTGTTGCATATGGCAGATATTTTGTTAAACTTGAATGCTAAACTACTGGTCAGCTTAACTCGACGCGAACGATGTTAATGGATAATATTTACCTATTTATAATTTAAACCTTTTTCTCATGTAAGTGACAGTGTCTTTTTTGAGAAATAAAGAATCTTTAAACCTAGATCAGTGGGACTGTAGTTTGGGGTCCGATCTTGGTGTAAAGATATTCTTAATTATTTGTGTGTCTTTAATATGCGCTAATGAAATCTCAAAATAAAGTAATTGTTATTATTAATCAGCAGCGTGACTTCTGGCACAAGCATGCAATCTGTTGCCAAAATAGATGTGCGGATATCTTCCACTGTCACGTGTGAAAGTATCAGCATAATTTTGAACCTTAACATGTTGTAACAAGGCGCATATGTAGAGTAGTATTTGCGAGCGATTGTAGTACGATTTTGTTACTGGGCCAAGTTCTACGATGTCGGTCAAGTGTGAGTGGTACGTCTAATCGTTTCGCTGTTAACACTTGTTGATGCTGTAATTATCGTTTATTGACGTTTTACGCTCTGAAAAGGGTAATGGCGAGGCGATGGGAGCCGTGTCTGGTTCGCACGTGTACAGAGGCGCACACATCAACCTTTACATAGGGGCACCTTATGCGCCTGACATAAGACCCATTTTGCAATGGTTTTGTAAAGGTTGATGTGTGCGCGTCTGTACGTCGCAATTGAGGCGAATAACACTTCGCGGAATGGGTTGGCTACTCTCAGTCCATTTCGGACATCTGTACAGTCGCCATCAGATTTATTGAAGCAGACTAGGTGACCAAATTCTAAGCCTTCTAAATGTGGCGGTTCGACAGTTTGCGAACGAGGCAGAGACAGGAGACCGAGACGCGAGACAGCGCGTAACGTCAAGTAACTGTTGCGATCTTCGGTCACGGTCTCCTGTCTCTGTCGCGGCGCAAACCGCCACTTTAACCTAATCTAACCGACTTGGTTCCGCCCAGACTATACTATAGGGCAGTGATAAAGAAAAAAAAGCCTCTGTGAGAAAAAATGTGCCTTAAACCCCCGAATTCACAAACGTCAATCAACGCTCATGCTGTCCCGTAAATAGTCAATAGAACTGAAAGGGACAGCATGAGCGTCAGCGCGTGCTTAGAGCGTTAATTGTCGTTTGTGAATTCGGGTGTAAGCGAGTTACTTACGCTTTTTGTTGTTACGGTAAGTTATACTATCATATGGTTTTCCAAATATTGTGTATGAATTTAACCCGTATCATATCTATTATGAGTTTAAAGATCTGAAAACCAGAAAAAGACATTGGTTCATCTTGGCATCTTATAAGTTTGATTGGCCAATGAAACATTTGTCAAATAATGCATTCTGACAAACGTTTTTAGACCAACAGTAGTATTGTCTGATAACTTTTTTTTTTTTTTAGTTTTTAAATGTTCATTTTGTAAAATGATTTTTTGTACGATGAAAATTTAAGCGTTGATCATTTAAGTAAAGTAGTAAAAGTGGAATTGATTTGTAAAATGGTTAGTGGTAAAATGATCAGTTGGCTTAACCATTATTTTGCGAAACGTTGTTTGTCAAGTGTAAATTTGCCAAATGAATTTTGGTCAAACGACAGGACGTGGTGTTAAAAAATGAATAATTTCAATTCTGTTGAATTATTTGCTAGCCATGCTTCTAGCTATTCATAGATCTTAAAACAGAATGGCGATGGGTTAGTTTCTGAAAATCATTAATGGCGAAAGATTTGCTACTTCAAAGCATTCCTAATAAGCGTATGTTTAACTATTCACTACGAAGATAAAGTAATGTAAGCACAAATTGCCTCAAGCGTTTACCAGAATCGTTTCTTTGGCAGGCCTTGTGTTGCTGTTTACAACTTAACACAACATGTTTTATGCCTTAACCATACAGGCTGTTGTTGGAAGTTAGCTTAGCTCTTTCCTCTGTTGAAAAGGCAGGTTTAAGACTGTTTAAGTTGAGTAGTTCCTCCTCAGAGGAAAGTCTGCGATCCAAAAAGTTTAAGAAGAAAATGAATATGTCGGAGTCGAGGGACGTCGATCGCAGCAAACCAGCCAGATACTTCGGCTGGGCTCGGCTACGTTCGGATGTAATCGGCGCGCGGCCGTCACATTTGACAAGAGAGGTGAGAAAATGGAGGACAGGAGCGCACGCCGGGAACATCGCGTGTTCTCGATTCTGATTTTGTAACTAAGAGTGATAATTACCTAGTGTGTATGCGGATCTAATTAGTTTTGATAGTAACTGTACTAAGTCAGTGGCATTTACAAGTGTGATTGAAAGTGTGTGGTTTTATTGTCGAACTACTTACAATATGTACACTGATACTGATGACCCGGGGAATGTTCTTGACCCATTCCCCGACATCAGAAGTGGGATCCAACCCCACTCGGCCCACTCCAGAAGCTAAAAATCCCGACAGGTGGAAGATGTTGTGAGAACAGCAGAGCAAAAATTCTTTAGCATTGTTGGGTGCAATGACACGACTACGACCGCTGACATATGCATGGCGGATAATCCAGTTCAAGGATCATCGCTTAACATTGCTCAAATGGAAATGTGGTCACCAGGGGCACTACGCTTCGAGGTCCCCGAAGCACACCTGGCCCTAAGGTTGGCCCTGGAAGAGCCAGGTATTCAGCTGAAAAGAGGAGGGACGAGTGCGCAGTCAGCGTGCCTGTCGGTCACCTCACACATTCCGGTCAGACTGTTGATTTTTGTTATGATTCAGGTTCTGAATGTTCACTGACTAGATCATCCGTAGCACCTAAATTTAAAGGCAAACCTTTTAATAACATTGTAATAATGACTGGTATTGGTCAATCCAGAGTAGAAAGTAAACATCAGATTTTGGCAACTACTGGTTAAGCGATGGTTCTTGGCTGCTACTGGTTAAGTAGTAGTGTTGATCGCTGGTTAAGCGATGGTTCTTGGCTGCTACTGGTTAAGTAGTAGTGTTGATCGCTGGTTAAGCGATGGTTGTTGGCTGCTACTGGTTAAGTAGTAGTGTAGATCGCTGGTTAAGCGATGGTTATTGGCTGCTACTGGTTAAGTAGTAGTGTAGATCGCTGGTCAAGCGATGGTTCTTGGCTGCTACTGGTTAAGTAGTAGTGTTGATCGCTGGTTAAGCGATGGTTGATGGCTGCTACTGGTTAAGTAGTAGTGTAGATCGCTGGTCAAGCGATGATTGTTAGCTACCACTGGGTAAGTAGTAGTGTAGAGCGCTGGTCAAGCGATGGTTGTTGGCTACCACTGGGTAAGTAATATTGTAGAGCGCTGGTCAAGCGATGGTTATTGGCTACCACTGGGTAAGTAGTAGTGTAGAGCGCTGGTCAAGCGATGGTTGTTGGCTACCACTGGGTAAGTAGTAGTGTAGAGCGCTGGTTAAGCGATGTTTGTTGGCTTCTACTGGTTAAGTAGTAGTGTAGATTGCTGGTGAAGCACTAGAGTTATAGCCAATACAGTAAACAGTCAGCCGCAAGATAGTTTATGTTTTCCTGTTAAAAAAGGGTTCTGATTTTCAGTTAACTAAGTTTTAGAGTTTCAGTTAAGATTGTGCGATTAGTAGTCTTGAGTTTCAGTTGAATGACCAGTTATTCTGACCTTTTGACCTATTACTCTGAAGTATGTTTGTGTTCATCTGCCGTCTATAAGCTTAAAGGCCGCTTAGTGACAAAAACTACTTTTGAGTTATTGAGGAAATAAGCGGCAAAATTTTCAAACCGATGCTACTCTTTACCTAAAATGGAGAGTAATGTGTGTCATACACCAAAAGAAAGGTTTTTTCATCTACTTTCACATGAAATTGATGAATTCAGACAGATGTTGATACTCTTTAAACTAAACACATATTTTCCTGCAGTCTTGGGAAACTTTTGAAAAAAACTTCAAGTGTACAAAATTTGAAAGCGGCTAAGAGGGTTTGACTGCTTTACAGTTAATCGATTTTTTAAAAACAGCAACATTTACTTAGCTATAAAGCAGTTTTAATTTTAGCGTATTTGAAACTTAGAACTGAACAATTTTAAATTGATCTTACTCATAACAATAAAGCGGCTAACTACACAATGCCGCCTTTTAGCTAAGTTGATGTGGTTTAACTGCTCTACTTTTGTTTCATCATAACTTTTGATACAGTTGTGCATAGCTGAAAAGCGGTAAATTATTAAACCCTTTCATATAACTGCTATTTAGGCTAGCATGATCACCATAAGTTTCTTTCAAATCCTACAAAGTCTACGCTAACTTACAAAATAAAGCAAACATTTTACAAAGAAAGGTCAATTTATAACCATGAAACTCCCAAAAGACATCAAAAACCTAAACAATCACACCAAAAATTGCACAAAATTATATTACAAATCATAAAAAATTTAACAATTTCAGCCAAAAAATACATTATGATCATTTGACATGTTCTCATTCATAATATTCATACATATAAAAAAAGCACAAAAAATCCATTTCAAATTCAAAACTAAGTAAGTATTCATATTCCCCGTTATTCATAAAAACAAACGCAACGCAAAAGAACAAGAGTTAACGTGATGTTGAAGAACTGTTTAAGTTTTGTATGAATAAGTAGGTTAGTCTTCTTAGTTAAGACCACCAACTAAGTGACCAAATAAGAAGACTTAGTACTACAAGTACTGAGAGCGGGGATATCGAAAACGCATGGCGGTTCCAATCTTCTCATATTTTAAACACCGCTAAATCTGCTTTGGGTCTAAAAATGTGTAAAAACGAGGATTGGTTTGATGAAAATGATAGTGTTCTAACTGGTGTAATAGGCACACGATGGAGACTCCTCAGGCGCGCTATAGCTCAGGTACTGAAGGTGGCAGGAGAGGGCTCGTCACTAGCAGTGGCTCGCTGACACGAAAAGTACGACTTCTGTTGTAAGAGTGCCTTTATAACCAGCAAATGGGTAAGGCCTTCTGAAAAGCAAGGAGAAAATCTTCGAGCAATGGGCTGAACATTTCAACACTCTGCTTAATGTGGCCCGATCAACTGACTGGGAACACGTACGTTCTCTTCCTCAACTTCCCATAGCAATTGAGCTGAATGAGCCCCTGTCATTAGCCGAGGTTGTTCTGGCCATTAAACAGCGACAAAATACCCTCGCGGTCGGCATTGTTTTTAGACCGGGAGAGCTGCTTAAATACGGCGGTGAGGGGTTGCACTCGGCTGTATGGAGATTCTTTGCTCTTATGTGGGAGAAAGAACAGGTCCCCTTAACTTTCAAAGTTTCTCGCATTAGGGCTTTATATAAGAGCAAGGGAGCTCGATCTAACTGTAACTCGTACCGTGGAATCTTTGACGGAATACTTTTGAACCGCCTTCTAGAACTCTCAGAAAAGCTCTTGAAAGAGATGCAGTTTGGCTTTTGACCAGAACGAGGCACCTGTGAAGCTATCTTTTCAGTGCGCCAACTCCAAGAAAAAAACAAAAGAGAACAGGGTCGCTCATTGTATCTCTGCTTCGTAGACCTGGAGAAAGCGTTTGACAGTGTGCCTCGAGAAGCACTGTGGCTAGTGTTGGAAATATTGGGATGCACTGAGACGTTTGTGAGGCTACTTAAGCTCCTGCATGATGACACGGAGTGTTGTGTAGCTGTCAGCGGCGAGCAGTCTCACTTCTTTCTTGTTACCTGTGGGGTGAAGCAAGGGTGCGGTTTGGCGCCCACACTGCTCGCGCTTTACTTTGCAGGTGTAGTCAGAGATGTCTTGCATATTTCTTCAGAAGGAATCCGTATTCATTTTCGTTCCGATGGCCTTTTGGCCTGCACAGAGGTGTCGTTCACTATAGTTACGGAGATGATGTACACTGATTTGTGTTTTGTAGCTGAATCCTCAGCGGGCCTGCAGCAGCTCTTGTCCAATTTTCAAAAGCTTTGCCGTAAACTCGGTCTAGAAATCAGCATCAACAAGACGGAAGTGATGTTCCTAGACATGCACGATCACGAGGCGCTGAATATAAGAGTTGGTGAGGGCGAGCTGAGGCAAGTTGATAAGTTTCACTACCTGGGGAGCACAGTAACATCCAAGTGTGACCTTGATGCTGAGATAAACAGCACATTAAAGGTCTTCCACTCCCATGATGTTAAACTGGCCACCAAGATCTCGGTCTACATGGCAGTTGTTCTGCTTAACATTTTATACTCTGCTAAAATGTGGACATACCACCTGCACATCCGAATGATTAAATAAATAAATATCCTTCGACATTATTCCACACAGCGCCATCTAGTCCCAAGTGGGCTAGTTATAGTCCGTTATTATGGATACTAGACAACGGATAAACATACTTAAATACTTTTTCTTTTGTAAATACATACTTAATATACATAGGAAACACCCAGACCAATACAAACAGTATGTACAAACAGTAACAGTAATGTTCATGCACACAAATGTTTGTACTGTGCGGGGATCGAACCCGCGACCCTTGGTGTAGTAGCCGACTTCTCAATAATTACACCAAGACGGTCGTCATAATCGTTATCACGGTCGTTATCACCTTAGCTTTAAAATTATGAACATCCGATGGTCTGATTATGTACGGAATACTGAAGTGCTGCGAAGAGCCAATTTGGGTGGCATTGAAGCTTGGAGCATGTGTTACGTATGGCGGAGCAGTGAGTGGCTAAGCGCATCTTCTACTCAGAATTTGACGAAGGCAAGCGAAAACATGGCGGACAACTTCTCAGGTATAAACACGTGCTTAAACGTCACATGAAGAACTGTGGCATAGAGCCCTCGCGGTGGGAGCAGAAAGCGGCCAAACGGTCCGAATGGAGGTGTTTTGTCAAAGTCGAGGTCCACTATTTCGAGATCCGACGGTGCGTTTAGGTTAATGCCAAACGCGACAAATTGAAAGCCCGACCACCTGGAGCGATCAATTATAACTATATTCGACATGTGCTCACATGCCCGCAGTGTGCGAGGGTCTTCAGCAATAAGATTGGCTACACAAGCCACATGCGATCCCACGAATGGTAGCCACAGCGGAGTTAGAAGCGGTCGACGTAGCCAAAATTGGCTATGATAGCATCATCATCAGGTACAGTGTCCCCTTCCTGTAGTACATTGGCGAAATTCACCAATCTGACGTAGGAACGAAAAACATGGTTCGACTGCATTCAGTTCTCAATTCATAGTAGCTAGCTTGACTCAAGTCGTTTGCAGTAAACAAAAATAATTTCAGTTATTTTGAAATAATTTCGTACAAAAAAAAATATAATAAGCACCTTGGAAACCTTCCCGCCATGACTAGTGACGATTTTAGAGGGAAAACCTACATCAGCGAACTTCCTCCTCCGTGTGTAATTTGTTTTGCACTTAACAGCCGCAACCCGCCCCGCCCGGGGGCTTGTGAGTTTGCCGCTTTTTAGCGATGTACTGATATTTAGCGGTTTATTTGCTAAGCAAAGCTTTGTAAAAAATATGTATTTTACTTTTCGTACGGACTAACATGGATTTCTAAACTAGTTTATTTATTGTAAAAGTAGAAACAATGCAATGCTTAAAGGCCGCTAAATGATTCTTACTGCCTTCAAGGTATTTAAAAGAGCTTTGCCGCTTTCAATTTATTTATTCAAGGTATGTAACACAACAACTTAACCAAGCTAGAAAGCGGCTAAAAATACTTTGCTGCCTTATAACTAACTGCGAACTTAGAACTGTTTTTAAGCTAAGCATTGATAGTCAAATTGCTCAGTCGATCCAAACGTTAAAGTAATTTAGCTACCTTCTAATCTTGTTTAACTGTTTTGCCGCCTTTGAGCGATGTAAAATATTTTTTTTCTGTAGTAAACTGCTTTTAACAAAAAAATATCTTGAAAACGGTAAAAGATAGAATAACCGTTCTTAGACAGATCGATAGAGTTTTTTTTTTTAAGTATTTCCATATTTAAAAGTGAAAAATGGTCAAATGTCACTAAGCGGCCTTTAAGCTTATAGACGGCAGAATGTGTGGGCCAGGAAGGCCGAGTGGTCAGTCTACTCTTGTTGCCTTTGGTCCAAGAATGTCATCCGAGGACGAATGACAGGTCAGAATGGCCGTGTCGGAGTCGAGGGACGTCGATCGCAGCAAACCAGCCAGATACTTCGGCTGGGCTCGGCTACGTTCGGATGTAATCGGCGCGCGGCCGTCACATTTGACAAGAGAGGTTAGAAAATGGAGGACAGGAGCGCACGCCGGGAACATCGCGTGTTCTCGATTCTGATTTTGTAACTAAGAGTGATAATTACCTAGTGTGTATGCGGATCTAATTAGTTTTGATAGTAACTGTACTAAGTCAGTGGCATTTACAAGTGTGATTGAAAGTGTGTGGTTTTATTGTCGAACTACTTACAATAATATGTACACTGATACTGATGACCCGGGGAATGTTCTTGACCCATTCCCCGACAAATATATTATGTTTCGCTCAAAAATATTCACATTTTTGTTTCAGTTGACGCTACTTATAAACCAACTGAATTTTCTGACTGAGCGTAGCCAAATTCGGAAATAGGAGAAGTGTGAAAAAATGCTCAAGATCGGCGTCGAATTACCATAAATAATAAAAATGCTTGACTAGTTTTTTTTCAGTTTTTTACTAGCTTTTCCCTTCGCAGCCAGCCTTTTGAGATAGTCCCTAAACGCAAAACGAACGAGTGTTTATTCCCAAGATGGTGAAACTTTCTCTGCTTTTTGATAAGCAAAGTATACCTAGGGAAAACTAAATACCTAGTTATTAAGGTAAAAAGCAATCAAACTGCACACGAGATTTACGACTGACGTCGAAGCTGGAACGTTAAAAGTTGGAGTGTGTTATTGATGTTTACAACCCAGTTAAACATTGTCGAGCGGGAGTTCAGAGATATAGTGGTATTCCTAGAGCTGCAAGCACTACTATGCATGTTCCATGGTTTTTAGTAGTTCTCAAGTCTATTCGTTAAGGCATTTACTAAATTTTCACTTTGAGATGAGACCGTACTTAACTCCACAGGTAGAAAAATAGTGTCAAGTGCGTCAGTATCCATTTCAGATAGTTCAACTGTAGTTCACTGACAAAAATGGATAGTTGAACTACACACATCAAAAGTGTCTAGGGATATCTCAAGCATTTTCATACAAAGTATAGCTATTGGGGAGGCTGTAAAAATTAAAATATTGATACCAACGTAGAAATTTTTAGGACACAGAAACTGCTATATCTGCCCTTTCAGATTGTATAAAGAAATTCATTGTGGTAGCATTATTGTACAATCGTAAGGACGTTAAAAAAAAGACAGATTTTTCTTTTAAAAGGTTTCAAAATTTTAGCAAAATCAAAGATATTAGATAATGCTCAGCATTATCTTAGAATAACTCGAGGAAACAGGCATAAGATAAAGATTAAGAATATTACAAAAAAAACGTTTGATTTTGCTAAAATTTTGAAACCTTTTAAAAGAAAAATCTGTCTTTTTTTTAACGTCCTTACGATTGTACAATAATGCTTCCACAATGAATTTCTTTATACAATCTGAAAGGGCAGATATAGCAGTTTCTGTGTCCTAAAAATTTCTACGTTGGTATCAATATTTTAATTTTTACAGCCTCCCCAATAGCTATACTTTGTATGAAAATGCTTGAGATATCCCTAGACACTTTTGATGTGTGTAATTAACTTGGGTTGAATTGAGTACGAGTTACTTTTCTGGTAACTATTTTGTGTGCCAGAATCTAAAAGTTGAACTATTTGTTCAGTGTAGTTTTGTGGTTGGAAATGGTTAGAAATCATCATTATCATTATTTCTTAGCCTCAACATTGAAAAGCAGTATCTTTACATTTGAGTTTACTTAGAGTCTGGCCCCTTATTTCATCGGCTTTCATTAATTAACACAAACATTTTGAAATCTGCATCAAACGAGCCTTTTGAGACATTTAATTAAACGAATTTCGATAATTGTAAAACTTTATTTAAGTAGGTAATTTACTTTCATAAACAATTTTGATTATGAGTCTTTCATCAACGATTCGTCTAAGTAAGAATATTTAAATGATACATTAAGAAAATATAATGGAATTACCGAATCGACTTTCAGAATACCATCTCGGAAATGACATTACGTGTGAAATAACGCATTGTGTGGCCATAATATATCAGTAAAAATATTATGTGAAACAACGCAAATGTCGACGAAAACTTAGTCATGCTGCTGCATTGACATGTTTTTTGATTATGAGTTTCGAAGAATACTAAAAAAGAAATAGTTTTTTTTTTGAGAATTTTACAAAAACATTATGGTGAGGTGCCCGTGGCGCAGTAGTGACAGTGATCGGCGAAGGTCGCTGTTGTAAAGCAACACACGTGGCTGAAACAGTTGTGAACTTTCCGCCCAGTATTACCAGGGAAACCTGTTCTCAAAAGTACCGCCAAAACACACAGCACGCACCTGACACTCAAGGCGAGCTCCACTTGGGGCTGCAAAGAGTCCGTTGTGAATTAAAAATTCCACAAAACACGCATTCGTTCCATTAACACATTATTGTCTACATCGGCCTAACCCACTTGCTGAACTTTCGTGTTACAAGCACATTATTTTTTAAGGCAAATTGATTAAGCAAACCGAAAAAAGGAAACGAGGTAAGAAAGGTAAACATAGGAGAGAAGCAGGACTTGCCTTTTAATACTTTTGATACCTTCTACCATTATTCCATGGACAGCCACAACATAAAAATATATAAGATAAAAGTACATATTGTAAACATTAAAAATACAGAAGTAAATGTTAAAAAATAAGGTATATTTTGAACTGTGATCATTCAACTGTTCTTAAGTAGAGATTTGATAACATCTGTTCATACAAAAACATTACTTTGATCTTTACTCAAGTAAAGATTATGGTTGAGTTACGTTCTGAAACGCGAGGCTGAGACTGTTATTTAATTATGTACAAACTGATTGCGTCGCATTAAATGGTTTTATGAAACGGGTAAAATGCCTACAAGTTTTTGCTGTTTGTTAGGAATATAATATTATGTTATGTTATAACCTGTTTGATCCCGATACGGGAAAATCCTCCATATCTCTGATCATCTGTCTGATGAAATGTCCGATATCAATAAGGTTGATTTTGCTACAAAAATGACATCCCCATTTTTTTAAAAGGTCAACGTAGTAAGATACGGCTCCTACTAGTACAAAATACCCTTAAATGTACAGAGGCGCACACATCAATGCCCACTTTACATAGGGGCACCTTATGCGGCTTACATTAGACACATTTTGCAATGGTTTTGTAAAGCTCGATGTGTGCGCACACATCAAACTTTACAAAACTCTGTACTTTAAACATACTCGTAATTTGCAACGTTCCTGTCAGAAATAAAAATGCCTCGCGTCATATTTCGACATAAACATCTTTTTTTTTGAAGCCCCATCTTACTTTGGTATTATTGATTACGAGAGTGGAAATAATATTTTCCGGAGCAGTGAGCAAGACAAAAGCCACCGTGCCATATTTTGCAAGCATAAGGAAGACATACAGGAAGATACAATATCTTGTTACTTTCGTCTGAATGCTTTAAGGAAAAGCACGTTGTTCCCTTGGTTGTCTGCTGGATATGTCATACCTCTTATTTGGTGCATCGTCTCTATTTAAGTGCAGATCTTGGTCAAGTTAGGTCCTGAACACAGACCTAAGTCTGAGTAACGTAAGATGAGTTGAGATTCATATTCTGTCTGAAGTAACATGACGTTATCTCGAGCTTTAACGTTACTTAAAAATAAAACTATAGCAAACATTGAAGAGAACGTTAGCTTACATGGTGCAACAGAGACCAATTTTTGTTCAAAAAACAGGTACAATAGAAAATGGAAAAAATAGATTAGATTATCATCAAGGTAAAACAATGTGGTGGTAGTAAACAATAACAACATTAATGAGCATATGCCCGCTAGAATAATGCTTTTTAATTGCACCTAACTTTTAGATAATCCCCATAAGGGTTTTTATATAAGTGAGGCTGATAAATTGTGTTATCTTCTATAGTTTCGAAAAAAGTAATATTAGTCTCTAAATTGTAGCCAATGTACTATTCGGATGTCTAAGCTATATTATTGTTAAGTTGCATTGAAATCCATTCAGAAGTTTTTACGTAAAAGAGCAACACGACACGTCATCCACACAAACTAACTTTCGATATTATAATATTAGTGGAATATTATGTTCAAGTGGTTTGTAAATAAATGATTAAAAAGCATGAAAAGATATATGTTTTAAAGAATTTTAAAATATTAGATTCAATAATAAAAGGCATTTCATATTTATTTTTATTTCACGGCTCGTGTTTGTGTTCCCTGTTTGTGACCCAAATCCACTTTGTTTGTTATCCGGTTGTTCTGTGCACGTGGACTCCCTAAAGAGGATCTGTCTTCACATATAAGCCGGCTCGGCTTGCGTTGGTTTATCAGTCAGGCAGGATCTGACTCTGATTTCTTTCTATAGTCCGTTCGCGTTAAGAATTCGTTGATTTTTCAATTTAATTCTGTTGCAGACAAAAAAACTCAGATTCAGAACCTTTGCGTTCGAAAGTATGCGTTCAACTGGTCGATGTGGCCTTGACTATCTTTCTATTTACGACGGGCTAGGTCAAAGGACAAGTATGAAATTACTGCATTATTAACGCGAACAGACTGTAGTTTTTGTTCAGATTCAATTATGACGTAACACTTACCTGCCTTCTACCTACCTTCCACAAAATCATCCTAATTATTGTTACTGATGGAGACAGAAGATAATATGTATTCGTATGTGAAATAAAAGAGGATAAAGTAAATAGTAAAGTATAATCATTGAAACCAACAGCAACTGAAGAAAGTTAAACAAGAAGAAACCCAAAAGACAATTAAAAAAGTTAATTTAACCTAACGACAAAATGCAATACTTTTTGAAACTAATTACATAATTTATCCTCCGATTAAAATTTGTTTACACAGTCAAACCAGATGCTTAAGTATGCTTACGTCTTTTGCTCCAAATCAAGTTAAGTCAAGAAATGGATTTTCCCATTTACTCCCGGATTACGCGAGTAAATACTATTGAAGCTCTTCGGTGCGACGAATTAGTATTTTGATAGGTAATCACGCGAAGGGAAAAGAAAAATA
Source organism: Udea ferrugalis (assembly GCA_950022985.1). NCBI lineage: Eukaryota > Metazoa > Arthropoda > Insecta > Lepidoptera > Crambidae > Udea > Udea ferrugalis. Next base: position 8,349,008 of record OX465521.1, read on the forward strand.
AAAATTCTACAATTTTTCTTAACAAAATCTTAATAACAAATTTGCAAAGTTGGTCTTTGAAGTAAACGAAGTCCTCATCGTGATAAAGGTGCTTTCTGCATTTTCAATTCATAACTTTATGATTTTCTCTGCTGTGGTCTTTAAGTATGCTTATGAAATAAAATGAGTTGTTTCACTGAATTCTTTACAGCTGAATGTTGTCGGTTGCATTCTTTATGGCATGTATGTAGCTGAATTTTTTATTTTTTTTCAGAAGGCGAAATGCAATTTACGCATACCCGTCTACCGGGGTGTGGACGGGTTATGTCGGACTTTTCACTGTGAAGGTGGTACCCCAGTGGCCTTACGTCGGTAAGGTAAAACCCCTACTCCCTCTCATCTTCCATAGTGGGGTAATACGGTAAGTGGCACGAAGCCTTCTCTATGTGTAATATTTTCTTCGTGAAAACCGAATTTTAACAAATGAACTACAGTTTAATGATCTGAAAGTCATAGAGGAAGAAGTAATATACACACAAAAAATGATCAATCTTCTCATTACGTAGAATAAAATCCGTCTGCGTGATTTTTCACTTCACAAAGAAAATGTGCCAGCTCACTTGTGGTTATAAAACATTCTGAATCGGCAATAAAGTCAGACGTTCAAAAGCGTTAACATTATCAATTTAAAACTCATGAACGCGACCCAGACTTAGGCTAGACGGCTTTTGTTTTTAGCAACATGTCTAGAGCGGGACAAATAGCAGCAATCTAATTCAGTTTTCAAAATCTTTGGACAGTTCAATCATGTCGAAGTCGAACCAATGCAATCCAATAATAAAACATTATCCAATAGAATCAGTGATATAAGTAAGTGGAAAGTGATGTTTTGAACTAATTCCGAGATACAATTCAGGTCAAGCGCGAATTTTCGAAGGGGAAACATCGTTGACGTTATCATCTTGCATAAATTATTACAGCTTATTTTCCGAAGCTGCCAGTTTGACAGCTTGCGCCATTTGTATGATGTCACGTGAGTGTACACAAAACGAAAAAAAACTGGCCATTATTTTTAAATCAAACCAAGCCTAAGTAGTTGTGCTGTAAATTGTTCTGTACCTCAGGTTAGGTAATCATGATTTTGACTTTGCTTGGTACTTCGTTGAATAGGCAATTGATTAATTGAATTTTGTATTCCTAGAATGTTTGTTAGGCTAACACATTCCATCAAACGTACTTATCCTCTATTAGCAAAATTACTTATTTGTCACTACAGGTTTCAAATCTATCGCAAATAGCAATGTTTGTCTTCAAGCGAACACCACACATGTTTGTTTCATATTAGCTTAATATTTCGTTACCATGGGTTTCAGAACTTAGGTATCAAAAAGTGAGACTTGATTAGTAGAATAAGGAATGCTTATGAATACTTAGCAAAACAGATATTTATTCATTCACTTCAGGTTACCCATCAGAACACAAATATGAAGAAATCCATAGAGGAACTAGGGTCAACGACGTTGAGTTACCTTGGTGAAATTGAAGGGGTAGCAGATGAAGCCCACAGCGTTAAACTGATAACCGTTGCATTGATGCAAAAATGTTTCGTAGTGTAGATCATCAGTCTGATAGCAAGACATAAACATAAGCATTTCCCAAATTGAATCCAGGCCACCTACAATCTACACAAATTAATCAACGGGGCCTTTAAGCAGCATTAAACGCAAATGTCAGGAAATGCTGATGCTGAACTTCATAAGTTTATAATCATGAAAGTCTATATCCTTCACCTGAGCGAACGCGCTTTTGACTACCTATCAACAACAAGTGAGCTACTGTATCAAAATACAGGTAACTTCTCTACTGTAACTTCATGATTGAACGCTCGGGAATTGATGCCCTCATCTACAGACAATTTCACAGTTTCCGGGTGACAATCTAAATTTAATGCATCGAAACATTCTATACCGAAGTTAATATGGTGAACCAAATCGGTGACCCGTGTGATCCACTTGTATGTGCCCCTTGGATAGTTCTATATGCCTTTTCAAACCTTTATGTTTACCTTATTCGTTAAATTTAACATGTATGCTGGAATTGTCTTTGTAATTTAAAATTGGGTGGAAAGGTTTGGATACTCTATCTCACAAAATAAAGAAGTTTAGCGCCGGTTATTAGGAAGAATATGGTAAAATAAGACGAATATTTGTAATGTGCTTGGGTGTTCAATATACTCTGTTTGTATGGTCGGGGTGCTTTCTATGTACATTAAGTTTGCATTTACAACAAAAAAGGAAGTATCCGTTGTCTAGTATCCCAAAATGCGAGGTGGCGCTGTGTGGAATAATGTGCAGGGATATTTTTTTATTATTTTAGTATGCGTTTAACAATATTTGAGAATCCGTTTCATTTAAGTTTAGATATTGGTAACATAAATGCAAAACGGTCACCAAATCGTCCTGAGGCATTGAGCCACAGTTCTTAGTTCATACTTCACATTTGAAAACGGTTTTCTCAAATACTTACAGTATACAACTAACTGTGACTATACCTATACCTACTTAGTATAGGTCGCACTTCCTATACTAAGTCCTGTCAGAATGTAACACCTCCTTCACTTTTCTCAGAAACAAAGACCACCACTACCAGAAAGGTGTATTACCAGAAATTGTTAACTTTACTTCTAAGTTATTAATGATTAATTCAGAAACGGAGAAAAAGATGTTTTATGCTGAAAGAATGTATTTACAGTTTTTCTCTATCTGGCATTATATTTTTGTAACACTCGTAATATTTCGGCGATATTAGATACACAATATGATAAGAATTCAATCTCAAGAGGAAAATATGCCTCCAAAAAATGAAACTTTCCTATGTATAGGAGAATAACATTGCCGAGCAGAGGTAGGAGATTGACTTTTCTTGCGTTTTATCATTTTATCATATTTATGCAATTTTGCTTCAGCGACATACAGTAATTTATTGGAAATTGCTATTTCAAGCTTATAAACTTCCTACCTTATGTTGTCTTTGAAACGAAGCGTGTTTTAGAAAGAATATATATTGTTATACTGCAACAATTATGATGAAAAAGATAAAAAAATTAACTTGTAAACGAACTTACGAAATAAAAAGCTAGTATCTGTTCAGATATTAAGGCAGTTATTAATGTTTAGCTATTAGTGGTAAATTGGGCTGTCAAACTGATCAGAAGTATTTGGGCACATTGTGCGCTTCAAAAGTATGTCTGATGGCAACTGTATCTTAGAAGATATGAGATTTTTGAGTGAACATTGACAGTGAAAGATGTGGTCATATCGAAACTAAGATAACTTTTTAGTGGGTATTAGGAAAAAAAACTCAAACTCTATATTTATATTACAAACTACTTTTTGGTTTCTAATTAAACAATATGAGAGATAATTCGTTTCCAAGAAAATTCATACTGCTCTTTAAAATATAAGTAGATAGGATAGGTATATAAGATAAAAGTAACAACAACAGCGGAAAGCTCCCACAGATTAGCGATAGTGAGCTAAACCTATAAAACGCGAGCTTTCGCTTGCTAAAATTACATAAGTACGAAACGCTTGTTTCGCGTATGGGCCAACAATTTGTTGTGGGGCCTTGGCTCGTGCGGTGACAATGAACGGACTACGACTCGCGATCTAAATTTACATGTGCGTTCCACCTGCGACCGGGACTCAGCGATTCAGCTCAGCTGTTCGTGACGCGTCTCCTCTCAGGCAATTTCCTCGAGCTGCGACTAGTTTACCATGATTGCGGAAAATGAGGGACTAAATATAGAAAAACCAGAAAAAGACATGACAGAAAGGGACATGAATTAAGAACTGTGGCTCAATTCCTCAGGAAGATTTAGTGACTGTTTTGCACTTAAGTTGCCAATGTGAGTAAAAAACTGCATAACGATGCAAACAACAAATTCAGATGTACCTAACCCAAATGAAACAGATTCTCAAATATTATTAAAAGCTAACCCGAATGTTTTTTTCTGGTTTTCCTATCTTTAGTAAGATGATAATGCATTATCCTTAATGCTAAAATAAAATAGCCAAATAAGAGACTCTCAAGTAGTCCGATCATATTTTTGCACATGCTGTCTTAAATAACAACAATGTAGTTTATAGGTCAGTTAAAATTGACATGTAAGTAAACAACTTTCTCGGTGGCTTTATTGTTTTTAAACGCTCTCATACTGAAAGAAATACTACACAATACCAATTTATTAGTAAAAATAATACTACCAACTACAATAACATCTGGATTTTAACGCTAACCAAGATTGAAATGTCAAATAGTATTTATTATCATAGTTGTAGCTTGGTGTTGCAATCAAAAGCCCTCCTTCATAATTTTAGGAAATTATATTTTCAGGGTTACTCTTATAGTTTCAGTAGTATTATTTTAGTTCATAATTTTGGCTTGTGATAAGTGTGCCAGAATTTAGTTTAAATAAACTAACAAAAAACTAAACACGGAGTTATTAGTATTTTTACAAACATACCATCAAGCCTCTTTAACTATGGAAGTGGCATCCACCCCATATTACGTACGTACGGTAGGTACTCATACGATACGATACTATCGTACATTCTGCGTTTTCTCCACTCGCATTAATCCTTTTTATTGCATTACCCTGTAGGTTCAAAACGTCCTATCTCGAGCAAAACGTTTGGTAACAGCAGTCGACCTTTGAAATTTTTAATGGTAGACGCTGTCAAGCTTCCGGATCGACGCCGACAACGGAATTAGTTCATTACCCAGACGAATTTTAAACACGTTTTTAAAGTTTGCTTGCCAAAGATTTAATTTCCCATCGATTTGTGGTTAAAGCTCTCGTGATTTACTTGGGGATCGGCTTGAGGACTTTCTTCTTTCAGGTTTGAGGGCGACGAAATTAGAATCTAAATGGGACTTACAAAAGTTCCTTTACCCACGAAGTTTTCTATTTCGATTTATATTTTTAAGAATAATAAGGATATATTAACCTCATTAATTACTGGCCCAGTAGAAAAATGAACTGTTCTATTCTTTGCACTGACAATGACCATGACAATCAAATTTAAATAGAAACCCTTGAGATAAGCTTAGATGATGCAGTCGAAATAGCAATAGAAAGCTTATGAAACAGGGTTATGAATGTTTCATTTAACACAACACCCTGCAACTATAACAACCTCCCTTTCTTTAGGGATATGATCAACATTACGCTTATTCAACATTTTACTGAAAGTTGTGGAAAAAATCGGCGTCAAACACATCCAGCAAATAGGTAGGTAGGACGTACCAGCAAACACAAAAAACATATGTTTTTGCCATCGTGATGGACGAAACATTATTCAACATTGCAATAGTTCACACATCACCGCGCAGATTTGAACGCAACATGCTAAGGGCTGAACTTACCGCAGTAATCCGGTTGCTTGGAAACATACGTGTGTACCCAAGCAACCTGAATTATTCCAGGCGTTCTGAGGTTATGCGTATACCATACATTTTGGTGGTTTATATGCATAAATTATAATTTCCAACCTAAAAACGACTGAACCAAACCAGATAATTCTTGTTGATTTTATTGTCAGGACTAGGTATGAAAAAGCACTGAAAAATTACGAAAATTAAATACCTACACAATAATAAAAACGTTAGCAAACTTATTGCTGCATAAAACTATGCGCGTTTGAGAGGACAGTGGACGAGTGGCGGACCCAACAGGCGGTGGGTCGTACGAGTATGACGGCTATCATTGTGGTTTTACCAATGAACTGATAATGTCAGTGCAGAAAACCTAATTTCTGCCGATGTGGATGCGTTAAGATGTTCGAGTACTGGTCAAATAGTTTAAGATGTACCCAAAACTAAAAGCGACAGCGACGTAAGGACTACTTAGCTAGGAGTGGTGTTTCAGAGATCAAGGGTTCTAGTGAAGCAAATTCAGTAGTTAACCCACGTACGGCAGTAGTAATTTTGAAGGGTAAATTTGATTTGGGTAGCACTTACGCTCGCATTTTAGTATTGCAAACTGGTCTGCAGATCATATTTAGGTTTAATTTGTGTAAGTTCTCTAGCAGTGGACTTTGCAGTATACTTGTAACAACGTCATAATAATGTAACTTGTCTTAAGCGTAATCAAGTAAAATGTAACCAACACGTCTAGGTAAGCAAGGGCGGTGTTGGTTTCATTCTCATATGGTATAATTCTGTAAAAACAATTACATTTCCAAATGTAATTTTACACAAGCATCGGTCTTTATTAGAAAGCTCAAAATCCTTTAAGAGAGCCGTAAAGGTTACTAGAGTACAGCTGAGTAGCATTTTGTTTTTATTAATTACCAAAGAGTATAAAATTTACTGCAGAGTGAAGGTTTCACGACAAGGTAGGCAGTTGCTCAATGATGAGGAGGTCTACCAAAAAGAGTAACAGGTTCTCCACAAGCTCCTCAAAAGTTTCCTCCAAAAGTAAATTCCAAAGATTAGTAGGTTAATCTAAAGAAACTTAACTGTCGCGTATATGTCGTGGTTATTAATTCAGTCGGCGACACAAGTTAACGGCATAATTAGACTCATGCGGTCGCTCAAATGTAACAGGATTACTGCGGGTAGGCGGGTAAGTACCTCGGTTAGGAATGGGTAAGTCAAATTCAAAGTTACTTAGGTCACTCATGTGTTTATTGTTCGTTGTGATGACAGTTAGATATTGTTTTACTGTACTGTGGTTTGGATAGAGTATAACAATGAATTTGCTTCTAGATCTAGTAAGAAATGAGAAGATTCCTAAAAAAGCTGGAGTAGCCGAAGTTCCAGAGGGTTTGGAAGTTGAAGTGGCTGTTGAAAGGTTTTGGATTGGAGACCATTTAAGAGCAAACTCAGGGTGGGGCGCCCACCTGCGAGATGGACAAGTTTATGAAGGTCGTAGGATTCCGGTGGATCCAGTCTCTCTGTTACCGGTCACTATAGAAATGTATAGGTGAGGCTTGTTTTCATTAGTGGACTCCAATAATGATGATGATGATGACACAAAACAAAATTGATTCTGGTTAAACAGATAAAGATGCGTTACATTAAAAGCGTGTATCCTTTTACCGAAATGTATTTCAATAACAACATAAAAGTGTTTAAAAGAGCAACCAAAAGCGAAGAAAAATGGTTTAGCTGTCCATTTTTTCAGGGTTGTGTTTGTTAGTCCAACATACTAACGTGTCACAAGCCCAAAAGGGGACGGTCGTTCTTATAATATAACACGAATAGTTTAAAAATATTTTACTGGGTTCCTTGACATTAGCTAGAATTTCAAATTTGGCTCGAGCACGTTGGCCAATTTATAGACGGGTGATATTCTCAGAAGCTATTGGCTGCTGTTTGAACATGTTATCATAGCTCAAAGGGAAAGCTTTTTATAATTACAGACTGTGTTGGGGCACTTCAAAAAATAAATTTGGTTCTAACCTATCCTCTCATCTATAAGTATACTTGTAAAATGTAAATGTTACGCCAGTAGGCCAGTCAATTTAAAGGTCATCTTTATCGTTATTAACAACAACCAGATAGCATTACTGCTGAATTCAAATCCCCCATAGATTTCCAGAGTGGCTGGATGTAGGCTGCAGGTGACCTGCACCATGAGAAACCCTGTGACCTTTACTATATGTTCCGCTCACCTCGTGGGTGGGGTATCCCACTCCTTGTTGCCGCCAAAATGGTTTCCATTCCAGAACCCTTCGGCGCCGATGGCCATCAATACTTCCCGCAATGTCTTGCTACTTCAACCTGTGGATGCGCTGGCGTTCTACGAAATCGTACATTTGTTTTTAACCACTCAAATGTCACTGGTAACTTGAGCTACCAATGCCAATGTCGTCTTAACTGTCACTGGTAGCTTTAGCTACCAGTTTTTGAGGCACTTGAGAGGTGACTCATTTTCCGTTCAGAATCGATTTTGCTGTTACTATTTCAATTGAATATTTTTCTACAATTTGTCTATGATATTTGTATAGACCTGGCAACAACGGACCGTCCCTACGAGACGTCAAAGTAAGAAAAATAAAAAGTCAAAAGTTCATGTTGAGGTTATGTTATGATAATAAGTGCATGCTTTAAGTTTAAAACAAACTTGTAAATAGATTATTACATATTACACACTGTAATATATTTCAAAATAATTAATAATTTGTGTATTATACAGATGCAGTGAAAAAAGGTTACAGATTAGATTTTTAAATACTAAAAAAATAGTTAAGTGAAAGTCGAGAAAAGTGATAATTTTTCGCCATTTTTTAAATTCAACCAATTAATATTAATTTGCTTAAAATAAAAACACGTTAGTTTGTATTCAGTATAAACGCTTATTTAATGAGCTTTTTGTCTGTGTGTTTATCATTTTACGATCCTATTCGGAAAATTAGCAAATAATTTTCGGAAAATTCGCATAAATTCGCAACAGATAAAAACAATATGGCGTAAACGATGTGACAGGTGAGAAGACATTAGGTATTTAGCGGTGACGACAGAGTGGATACGTTCCTTATTCAAAAGTTTCTAGCACATGCAAAATAAGTTTGTTTATAACAAAATAAAACAGCAGTGCTTAACCCGAACTGCTTAAACTCTTAAAGTCATGAACATTTCTTAGCTAACTACTATCTGCAGAAGTTGTAAGCACCACTCCGCACACTGAAAGTCGGGGTAGTCCCTCGAGTGAAAATTAGATCCATTGTACGAAACTTTGTCGTTAAATATTAAGTACATGATTGATGGTTGTAAATTACTTCAAAATATGTCAGTTAAGATAACCTTATGCATTCTAACATTTCAGTTTTATTACATCTACTAGCTGTTCATGCGGGTTCGCTCGCGTGGAAATCATCATCATCATCATCATCATCATCAGCCTGTTGCAGTCCACTGCTGGACATAGGCCTCTCCCATTACACATACATTATTGGAAATCATTTACACACATTCTTTATAATGCCTTGCGGTTTTACAGGGTGACCACTAAACTTTATCTTCCTAGAAAACTTAAAGGTATCAGGTGCTCGTAATTCAGAGAATTTTAGCTTCGCTATAAACAAATTCGTTCATAAAAACAAGTAGGTAGCAAGGTATTATGTTCGACTACTTCCTAAAATAGGCTTGAGGTATAAATCAAGCCTGGCTTTTGACTAGGGACATTAGCAGAGTGTCTCCATATTTAGATCGCGTATATCGATTCATATTATCACACGCTGCACCAGTTTAGGAACAGCTGGGTTATTTGAAGGTATCCATTATTAGATCGTGGGAATAGCGTAAATAACTGAGAGACGTTCGTTTATTTATTGTGATGGAAGCCATTTGATGGCAAACGCAGTAGGCGCTTGACCTACAAGGTGACTGGATGAAAGGGAAAAAATTGGTACTGTCTACCTTTGGGGCTGTCCATTAATCACGTGAGGCTTGAAAGGGGGGGGAGGGGTTTGATAAAAATCACGAAAATAACACAAGGGTGAGGGGGGGTGTAGTAAGATATCTCGTGTATTTATTTTTTCGTCTAACGCGGGATTTTTAAACAAATATTAAGCGGCACGGCGCGGCGTGTAGTGACCTCGACTCGCCGTCCAGGCAACGGTCCTAACTTGCAACCTGGTGTAGACATTTTTATTATGGTCCTTAATTTCAGAATAAAATAAGATTATAGTTTATACCTGTATTTAAATTAAGATAATATTCAGAAAAATTTAAGATTCGTTGTAGGTACTAAAAATACACGTGATGTTGAGAAGGGGGAGGGGGGGTGGTCTTAAACCTCACTACGTATCACCAATAGGGGCGGGGGGGTTAAAAAATGCTGAAAAAAGATCACGTGATTAATGGACAACCCCTTTTGGTGAGTGTCAGAATGGCGGGTTTACTCTTATGTCACCGATTTCATAGTTTTTTAAAGAAACTATGGGTACCTGCTGTGTACCTTTCATAATAATCGGTGTACCTACGGCAACATACGCCCGCCATCCTGTCATTCACCTTTTTGCCTTATATGTCCAAAGAGGTTTCTAGTGTTTTCCTTTATCCGAGCGTAATCGCGGTGAGCCAGCGCTTCCGTTAGCAGAAGCTATTCTGTCTGAAACAGCATACGTCCCATAATTCTGAATACCCCAAAGTACAATGCCGTTTGAACTGGTTAATTTTTTTATCTTTTTTAGTGGCTTTATTAACAAACGGCTTTTACAATTTTTACGATGTGTTCCTGAAACTTTCCCTCCATCTATCTTATCTGAACATCATGTCGATAACCTACATCAATATCATGTAAATGAGGCCAATAGCGATACATCTTTGTATGAGCAGATTCCTGCTAATGCTTCACCGCCACTGGTTCGAGGTTATCATCTTTTTGAAATTTGGAATTGGGAATAATATTGCCTTTGCGCAAACGTGCTCTTGGTGATTGGTTAGTGGCAGCGATGAGTTAAACTTTTTTTACACGCACGAGCTATAAAAAAATATTGCGACTTATTTAATGTACTTTTGTACTCACATTAAGTAAATGAAATAAGTTAGATTTACAAAATTTACAAGTTTTGTCAGTGCGGTAGGAAATACTTAGTTATTTAAATCACCAAATAAGTGAATAATCTAATGATCGTCTAACGGCTGAGCTTTTTAAATTATAGCTATGAGTAAAAGCACTTTTGAACAATTGACCTTTGCAACAAAAAACTAAATCAAAGTTTCATCCGTTTGGGAGCCACACACAGATACACACGTAAAACTAATAACGCCCTCTTTTTGTGTCCAGGGGTAAAAATGGTGTCGATTTGAAGATATTTTTCTTCCTAACAGGCATCAGTTTCTCGCACCTTAACGTACGACCACAATCTCACCTTGGTAGCGATTCAGAACCAAGTTATCGTACGATCCGGTAATTTTCGTTTAATTTTAGTAAATAGCTTGTTCAGCGGATGTGCTCAAATTTTGTATTATGTTAAAGCCAATGGCATCTAGTATCAACTAAGAGAATAATACAGACACCTCCTTCTAATGAAAATTACTGAATCTTAGGATAAACAGTTCTAAATCACCCATACCATACTGACGAAAAGTTGTAAATTTTACGAACACTCCTGTACTCACATGAAGCAAGTAAGTAAAAAAAAATGTATAGCTCGTGCGTGTAAAAAAAGTTTAACACGACCCAAAGTTCTTCGTATAAGCGAGCATTTTTCCTTTTTAAGGGACTTGTGCTTCTTGGAGGAAAATTGACCCTCATTAATATTTACTTCGACACCCGTGCTCAGTTGATTTAGCTGCATAAAACAACATGTTTACTTCCGTTTCCTAAGTGACAGGTGACAGAGGATGGCTTTCGTTTGTACACCTGGAAAGTATATCGTCGCAGGAAAGGCAGAATTACTGAAGCGCCAAAATAGGCATATAGAGTTATATATATATTCGGAATCAGCGTTTTTTTCTGCGTCGATCAGTCTGGGTCTCATAGCGATACGAGCACTTTTTTGGCGTTTGAGTAAATGGAAAAAAGAGGGATTTTTCATCAGCCCGAGTTCTCAAGCGACACTTTTTTGGCATTTTATTTGTGCCTGTCTTATGAGAATTTTTGGACTACTCTAAAAAAACTTAAAAGTTGGTATAAGTAATTTTGAATTGCTGTATTTTTACTAAGTAAGGCTTGTAGGAATATTAGTTTTTCCATTTTTATGTAGGAAGTGGCGTATAAGTAATTTTGCCTTACTGTTATTGAGCAAGTTTTTGACTTTCAGTATCTTTACTGTGAAGTAATATTTTAGCAAAAGTTATAGAAGTAAAAATAGTAAGCTGGCCAAAACCCCATTTACGTCGCTAAAGTAAAAAATATGGAGCTACAATACTTAAAAATCTGATTATTATCGGCGCATACGCCGCGTATCAGTCAGTTTGCTTGACAGAGACACTGAGAATACACGTTTGTCGGTGTTTCTTGCCGCTCAAATAGATCGAGAAGATAAGAGAATATTGGTGATAATAATGCAATAACGAACGCCTTAATCGGTTGATTAGCTATTAATTAGTAAAAAAAATTAGTAATTCACATAAGTAGATATAATTATTAGTAAGGTCACCTTGGGTAAGTGTCTAATAATTTACCTAATTGCCTAATTGTCATTTGACGCTGGGATGTTAGGGGGCGAACCTCCATCTATCGCCCCAAGCCAACCTCACCACAACTGACTGATCCTGGCAACGCACGCTGCGGCTGACTCGCATCTGGCGCAACTCGAAGAGGAACTTGGGAATATCAGGAGGCACATACTAGCTTTATGTGAAGTCTGAAGAGAGGGAGAGGACACTATAACGCTCAATTCAGGCCACCTGATGTCATTCCGAGAGGGAGACCAAAAAACCCAAGGTAGCGTTGGATTTCTGGTTAATAAGTCCCTAGCTAACAACGTTGTGGTAATGTCCAGTGTGTCGAACAGGGTGGCGTTCATCATCATCAAGCCCAGCGAGAGGTATAGCCTCAAGGTGGTGCAAGTGTACGCACCGTCCTCGTCACACTCGGACGATGAGGTGGAGGATATGTTCGATGACATATCGAGGGCCCTCCACTCTACTACCAAGACCCATTTCACCGTTGTTATGGGGGACTTCAACGCTGCAGTGGGAGTACAAAATTGCAGTGAATTGGTAGTACAATCCCATGAATATGGAAGTAGAAATCATAGTAAGCAAATGCTCGTCAATTTCCTCGAGCAGGAGGGGCTCTTCTTGAGGAACTCATTCTTCAAAAAGCAACCCAAAAGGAAGTGGACGTGGCAAAGCCCTGACACTATGACAAAAAATGAGATTGACTTCATCATGGCGGACAAAAAGCACATATTCAGCGACGTCTTCGTGATCAAAAGGTTTAATACCGGTAGCGAACACCGACTCGTCTGAGGCTCTCTGAATATCAACCCGTACTCAGGGAGCTCCAAAAGCTTTTTAACGCTGTCCTCTTTGAAGGGAGAACTCCGGAGGCGTGGAGTAGAAGTGTGGTCGTCTTGTTCTTCAAAAAGTGAGACAAAATGCTACTGAAGAACAATCGACCCATTTCCCTTCAAAGCCACGTATAAAAGCGTGATCACGAACCGCCTTGCGCGAAGACTCGACAAATTTCAACCACCGGAACAGGCTGCGTTTCAGAGTTCCGGATACGGAACCTCATCCACACAGTCCACCTCATCTATAGACCTCATCCACACAGTGCGGCAGATTAGACAGAAAACTGCAGAGAGTAATCAGCCCCTGTGTCTGTGTCATTTGTGGACTTCGAGAAGGCCTTTAACTCGATTGAAATTGGGTCTGTTCTGAAGTCCCTGCAGCGATGCCAAGTAGATTAGCGATACATCCAAGAGATGAGATGTCTTTACAAAGCCGCCGCTATGTCCGTACAAGTACAGAATCAGCAAACAAGTCCTATACCGTTTGCATCGAGATGTGAGACTAGGGGATGTTATCTCCCCGAAATTGTTCTCAAATGCAATGGAGGATATGTTCAAGATGCTGAACTGGAAAGCACGTGGCATCAACATCAATGGCGAGTACATCTCTCATTTGTGATTTGCTGTCGACATCGTCATCGTGGCAGAAACGCTGCTCGACCAACAACTGATGCTGAATGACCTAGCTGACTCTTCTGTGGGCATCGGTTTACGGATGAACTTGGACAAAACCAAGGTTCAATGAACATGTCCTACCGGAACTGGATTACGGTAGACGGGGCCGTACTCAAAGTTGTTCAAAAATATGTATACCTCGGGCAGACACTGCAGTTAGGTAGAAACAACTCCGAGGACGAGGTAAATAGAAGAATTCAACGGATTTGGGCAGCTTTTGGAAAGCTGCGTCGAGTCTTCACATCGTCGATCCCGCAGTCCCGCAGTCCGCACACTAACACTAACGGCACGGCTGGTCCACAAATTTAAAGTCACTCAGCGGGCTATTATGGAGAGAACTTTGTTCGGCGTTTCTCTGCGGGATCAAATTAAAAATGAGGTGATATGGCAGAGAAGCAAGATTATCGACATAGCCCACCGGATTAGCAAGCTGAAGTGGCAGTGGGCTGGCCATGTTAGCCCTAAAACCAACCACCATTGTAGTAATCGTGTTCTTGAGTGGAGACCGCGTCTCGGCAAGCGTAGTGTAGGACGTTTTCAGGCAAGGTGTAGTGATGATTTACGCAGGATGGCTGGCAGGAGCTGGATGCAAGCAGCCAAAGATCAAGTTCCGTTGCGTGTAATAGGAGAGGCCTATGTCCAGCAGTGGACTGCAACAGGCTGATGATGATTATGTTATTTGACGCTGGTTCTATCCGTTGTAAAATTATGTTACAGAGAGGTGTAAAGGTTAACTTAAGATTACCCAGCTAATGTTAAGATTATTTCTGAAGAGTGTGTAATGTTGGTTTCATTGTTGAAAATGGCTTGTTACCATGTGGTGTCGGTCGAGATATAGTACCGCACTATTTAAGAAACTGGCCGAGTCGTTATTGCCAACCTCAGTTGATTCCTTTGGACAAAATTGCGGGCCAGACTTATTTTTTAACCTATTATGTGCTACTGCCGGACAAAAGTCTCACCAAAATTCATCCACTCTTTACGATCTAGTGATTTATTCGGCTAGTATTCAAGGGATGTGTCTAGATGGTACATTAAGCCTTTTTTTTTAATTTATATGAGACTTACTATTCCTTTCTATTTTTTTAAGCTCTTAGTAGGAAGTAAGAAACAGAGTTTTTACGAAACGTACGCAGTAAGACTGAAGGATGAACAGTAGGGCTAGCACGAACCGCTAACGTTTCGGCAATCGAAAAGTAAACGTCTTTAAGTATCGTTTACTTTTCGATTACCAAATGGTAGCGGTTCATGCTAGGACTACAGGAACCTGTAACTGGAATATCAAAGACACCACAAATGGAAACAGTCTCAAAGCCAGCAGTGGTTAAATGTCTGATATTTAAAACACCTAAAAAAAATAGATCAAAGTTACTTTCAGTCTATGAAAATTAAAATAAAAACGAAATATCTTTATTTTAATTGCCAAAGAATGAAAAGAACAAACCAAACAATTAATAAATAAAAAATGTATATGAAATAACAGCTGTTCATTTCATTATTTCTTGAAACTATTTCTCTCTTATAGGAGGCCTTTGCCCAGCTATCTATTCAATTTAAGACCTGAGCTCTCATCAGAGAAGGCAGCCCAGCTCAAACCCATCTCATTGCCCTACTAGTAAACGTAATGTTTTAAAAAAGATATTAATTTTCATAATCTTAAGCAAATAAGACTTAACTCTTACATATTGGCAATGGAGTATACGTTATTATTTATGGTTCAAGTAACTTTAATTTTGGCACTTCAGTATCTAAGTAGCTTTTATTGTGTATAAACTGGAGTTACAAGTAGTTTTAAAGATATGATTAGACGAAAGTGGTTATCTCTTACGTCGTTTTACTCGAAATAACTAAAACAATAACCTTCTGTTGAGGATTTTTAGTGATTCAACATAATGAGCCGATCACTTTATAAGTCGTTTTGACACGATGACACCAGACTTTTAAAAGCCCTTTGAGTAATTTAGGATAGCAAACATTAGATTATGGTTATAGTTCCAGAAAATTTGCCGTCTTCCATTTTACATACGTAAGAGTTTAAAGTGATTTTGGTCGCTATAAGTATTTGACTCAAATGGCGGTTGAGAAATTTTGCTTTACTGTAAATTGGAGTCATTTTTACTTAAGCGCCACTATATCGCAAACCAGCTGTCTCATTATTATGGTTTGTACTTCTGGACATAGAAAATGACATATTAATAAAAGTTTACCTTGACGTCATCGAAATTCGAATGCTGGGAAAAAAGTTAGGAATTAAAAACGAAAAAAAAAAACTTAAAACTTTTTCTCGAAATGGCCATTTGGCGCTTCAGTAAAGTTGCCTTTCCTGCGACGATATTATCTTTTCTAAATTTTCATGAAAACAGTAGGTATTAGGTACAGATAAATCATGAAAAATATGAATGTTATGTGAGCAAAAAAAACTGTCTTTCACTTCAATAGTTCGGGGGTTCAAAGTGTGAAGATTATTTTAAATATCATCATTTACGACACTGTTTAGTCAATAACAGAATATTTATTTATTAGAAAGTATTCCTAACACTAACGATAAACTCTTAAGTTTGTTGCAAGAAAATATTATAAATATATTTTTATTAGCTGATGAAATTATATAAAAAACATTTTAAATAAATGTGATTGTCTGTCCATACGTATACCCAACCTAAACAAGTTTTGATAATGAGTTTTTCCGTTTTAACTGACTTTTACGTTAAACTGACTGATTTATAAATTAACTAAAAATCAACCATTGAACCTAGACCTTGAGTTTAGTATAGGGGTTCTTTCATGGTGTCAGTTAGCACTAAAAATGATATTTAGTAATTAATTCCCTAAGGAGGTGAAACAGGGGCGTGAAAGACTACACGGGCAGCCGCTAGAAAATTAAAAAATACCATCGGACTTTAGTCCACACATTACCATGTAGCCCCAAACTGAGCATAGGAACTAAAGTAAATACAGGATACATAGGAAACAGCCAGACCAGTACAAACAGGCATACCCTCGAATTCACAAACGTCAATCAATGCTAAGCACGCGCTCACGCTCATGCTGTCCCGTAAAATGTCAATAAAACTTAAAGGGACAGCTATTACTTCTGAGGGATGCTCAACGCTGATTTGCGTTTGTGAATTCGGGGGTTAGTCATACACACGAATGGATATAACCCGCGATCCCTGAGGTAGTAGACACTTCTTAACCATTGAACTAAATCGGCCGTCAGGTATAAGTATGAAGCTTTCAATGTCTGGATAAAAAAGAAGAATGACTAGTATATTAAACTAGCAATATAATGAATGTAGTTACCATTACCTTCAAGGAAGGCGTTTGGCATTGTAAATTGATTTTATAAATATCTGACGATGTCATTGGACTTGGCACTAGTCTCGTAGCTATATAGTTTTGTAGAATGCTTAGAGCAGTTAACAACAATAATCGTATTGATACGTTTCATACAATTTGCTATTTTCTCAGATGCCGATAGCATATTTCGGGATTAAGGGTAGTGTTGATGGACCATTTAAAAATGTTTTTTTTTTGTTATAATATGATTTACATTACTATCTTGATTGAGACCGGTTTATTTAATGCACTCAAATAGTTAATTGCCAATTTATTGTTTTTTATTTTTTACTAAGCAAGTAATACCAAATGACAGCATAAGTTTCAATTAAATATTTTGACTAGGGCCTAGAACTAACCTTATATATATAACCTCTATTTGAACTAAAGAAAATTAATAAATTCCTAAGATGTCGGCTATTCGTAGAATTCTTCTATCAATTAATAATACGTGATACCTCTCCACGTATATTTCTTTTATAAGAATTGATGAATATGGTCTCGCATTTATGAAATACAGTACTCCAGAATTTCTCGATGAAATATTAATCACATCGACAATACTAGTGTTTTCGGTTGTTGTTGTCGAATATTAGTCTAGTCCATAGATTCGACCGGCTGATCTACAGCAGATATGAAAACTCACAATAATACTGAAATACTGAAACTACTGTAACGCCGCAATTTCAAGTGTCCTCATTATGAGCTAAATAAAAGTAGAGCACTGGCACTCGATTGGTAGAACCCGAAAACTGTTTTATTTTAGGATACAATGGTGAAAATTTGATTTCCGCTCAACTTTGTTTGAGAGTTGTCGAAATTATAACTGAGACGTGGTTATTTTTTCGTCCTTCAAACGTAATTCAATTAGAAGTCGCTGGAAGTTCTTTGAACTTTACTTTTACGACACGAGTTTGCTATAAATTTAACATATCTATCAACTGAATGGATAATTCACGCTCGTAAATTGTCATAACATTTTTGTTGAAGATAAACAAAACAATAACTTACCAACTCAATATTTTGATGATTACTGCTTACGTACACAAAATACACTAAAACACCCACTATAGTTACTAATATTAAACAGATACTATATACCACACTTATTTATATTGTCTTTACACACTTGAGCTAAAACACACTCTAAACCATCTAATCTAAGAGTTATAACTTCGATAGTCTTTGGTCACGATATCCTAAACTTCTAAGGGTTACTGAAGGGTAAAAATAAAGTCCAAAACCGTTTCTAAAACAGTGTAAATATTTTTATAAATTTATGTAAACTTTTAAAGGTTGCGGTCAGAAAGTTTCAGTCGATTTTTGTGTATAAACTGGTTTTGATTTGACTTTCCTCGAAGGGTCATGGTGTGTGAAAGGGGTTAAAAAGAAGTTTTTTTTTATTAAAAGTTAAGCACTAATCTCTAAAACTTGTTGAAAGTGTTTTAGAGTCATCTTCTGAAGCTCGCACAGTTCGTTCGCTAGTCGATGTTTGATTGAGGTAAAGTAGTAACGTTAAATAAAGTGAAATGTTCGTTTAGTCGATCGTAGTCCATTGGGCGGTCGCGTAGGGCGGCGCGTCGCGGCGGGCGGCGAGCGCGCGGTCTCACGGAGGACTGACACCGCCGAACTTCGAACTCGTGCCAGCCCTGCTGTGCATCGTTCGCCCGACATGCAAACGCTCTGCAATTTTGAAAGGCCGCCGTATTTTTGTTCTGTCGCCAATATGTTTCGCTCATTAACCCAGTTGAGTCAATCAATAATTGCCGAGCAATTGTAGCAGACAGTATCTACACGAAACAGCAGCAATTATTAGGACGGTTTGGGGTAATTATCTTGGAAAGCGGAGCGTTTGTTTTTATAGCAATATGAGGGCTGTGATTGTTTTTATATCCCTTTGCGTATGGTAGGCGTTTCGTATGCTCACAATTTAACTTAAACGATAAATGTTAAGTATCCATAGTAATAAATTTCTATCAGTATGTAAGATACTCTATACCTAATATTCAAATGTATTTTTCACAAGATCAGTTCAGTTTCATATAGTTCACCATCGCTCGTCATCGTTCGTTAGTGAGGTTTTTACGAGTGTAAAAATATATGTTTGTTTGTTATATGTGTATTAGCAAATTCATTTCATAGCAAAAAATCAAAACAGTTCAATTGACAGACTTAGGTATTATTGTCACCATGCGTTTGTGTGCTTGCCTCAATCTTTTACACAGCAAAATCGTTAATAATCGTTAATCGGAATCACTTTCACACAAAACAGTTCCAATCTAAGTTAATTAAAACTTTTTCACCGTCCAAAATCTATTTCCCTCCCTTTTCATTGTAGACAAGTACAAATGCCCCCACAAATCTTAGAAGAGGCATCAAGTTCGTTGGCCCTCCTCGCCGTTATTTGCAACATCACTTACCCTTTTTAGGGGATCACCCGGTCTGAATCATAAATTATCTACCTGATAGATTTTAACAACTGAGGCATCAAAGAATTCTTTGTAATAGTTACAAAGAATTCTTTGCTGTTAGGCAGCGAAAGGATATTTTGATGGCGACGACGTACGAATTCATTGCTATCCTACTATAAAAAGTAATGATCACTTTATAGGGTCGCTTTTACTAGCGTAGGTCGTAACAAAACTAAATGGCAACATAATTGGAGAAAAATGTAGTGGGAAATAATAATATGCTAAGTGCACACCACATAAGCAAAATGCTTCATAATTAGACAGGAAAGTTAGTGAATGATGATGGAGTTACTTATTCGAGCAGGTAAAATATCCATATCACAAAAAACCCATATTTTGTTGATACAAAACCGGTTGAAAAGTCACACACGTTTTATCGTTAAAATACCTGCCTTCCATTGATTGAATGTTAGTAAGAAGCATTTTGACCGTTCGTCTAGACTTCAGAACCATTTAGTAAAATAAAAAGAAATTACATAATCGGTCAATTAAATGGTTTCCAATTTATGTGAGTGCCGTTAGTCCTGTTGAAAAGTCGTTATTAGTTAGACAAAATGTGCATTTACGTGTTTTAAAGTACTTGTAACGGAAGGGGAAGGCCTGGACTTTCATAGAAAATTTATTTATTTATTTGGAAAATCAACGGCGTTACAGTCGTTTTTGGGAGTCGAAATTGCTCGCGTCCGTATGCTGTACCCTCGAGACCATACACGTGACCCCTGGGTGGTGCCAAACGAGCAATAATTTCCTGGATGGTAGGCTTTGGCCGCGGCTAGTTACCACCACCAAGGCAAAGACACGTCGCCAAACGTTATTCAACGTGTTCCGGCGTGATGCCTTGGGAGCCCTTACGAGAGGTTGGGTCTGGACTGTTGCGCTGCGCCGAGAAACCGGGTGCAACGAGGCGGTGCTAATGTTCCGGAAGCCTCATCTTGGAGAGCAGCGGGATCCGAAGCACGGTTTTTCCGCAGGCCGACCGCAGTTACTAGGGGGCCCAAGTAGTAGGCTAGCCACCTATGAAAGGCTGCCCCGCCAACTCGCGAAAAATCCCAGAATGCTCCATCGTGCCGGTTGGCGACCGGATGACAGGACCCGATGGCCATTCTGGGGGGGTTCGGGCGTCCCCGCGGTCTCCAGATGAGTCTCCCAGCGGCGCGGCGGTGCCGCTATCGTTGCTGGGTTGACGGTGCGCGCCTTGTCCAACTGCCTTCCTCTCGCCTATTCACTCTTCCCAACCCTAACACTGATGGCAAAGTTTAGAAAAAGCAAGAGGTTTTTACAGCGGAAGCACGTCCTGTCGCTCCAAGTGCACCTCTGCAACATTCGAGGCCTGCACTCAAATCTCGTTGCAGTCCACCACCACCTTGAGACTGATAAGCCTCACCTACTCTTTGTCACGGAGACGCAGATCAGGTGTCCGTCAGACGCGGCGTACCTTAACTACCCCAGGGTATACCCTGGAGCACAAATTTAAACAACGCTCTGGCGTGTGCGTGTATGCCCGCGATGACATCTGCTGCCAACGTCTCCGCAACCTTGAAAGACCCGGTTTTTCTGTCCTGTGGGTTTTGGTGGACACGGGCGTGGAGAAAATTCTCTATGCATGTGTCTACCGGTCGCACAGCGGTGATCGCGACCGAGGAGACGACCAAACTTTTTGAGTACCTCGGTGCTTCGGCTTACATAGCCCTACATCGGTATCCGTCTGCGCAGTTAGTGTTTCTGGGGGATTTTAACGCCCACCATCGTGATTGGTTGTTCCCATACCAGAACACTGACCATGCTGGAAGAGAGGCGCTGAGATTCTCTTTGTCGCTAGATCTCACCCAGCTCATAAAGGAAGCCACGCGAATACCAGATGTCTCTAGCCACACACCGAATTGCCTAGACCTTCTGCTGACTACAGATCCAGACCGCTACTATGTGTCGGTTGCCGCTCCTCTTGGCAGTTCTGACCATTGTCTGGTGAAGGCTGTGTCGAACTACTCCCCGCCTGATCCTAGCCCTAAGGGCACAAGGCGGATGTGGCGATACAAGTCGGCGGACTGGGACGAGATGCGGCATTTCTTTGCATCTTATCCTTGGCAGCAAGCTTGCTTCTCTTCTGGCGACGCCTCGGAATGCGCTGGCGCTATCTCAGAGGTGATTTGTCGGGCTATGGAGTACTTCATTCCATTTTCCGACGTCTCCCTCGATAGCCGAGCTCCTCGGTGGTACAACACTGATTGCGCTGCCGCTGAGACGGTTAAGCAATCGGCGTACCGAGCCTGGGCTGATGCTCGCGCGCGTAAAGCCTCCGATGTCAGCGTAAAGAAGAGAGCCTATAACGCTGCTGCCAAGTCCTGCAAAAAGGTACTCAGAAAGACTCGTTTTGACCGTGTGAGCCGTATCGGTGCCAAACTCGCCTCTTGCCCATCGGGTAGCAAGGCTTTTTGGTCCTTGGCTAAGTCGGTCGAATCGAATTTTTGCCGCTCATCGCTACTACCACTGTTGAAGCCTGACGGATCTTTGGCTCACTCTGCGGAAGAGAAAGCAAATTTATTTGCATCTCTTTTTGCTAGCCATTTGCGTCTTAGTGCTGGAAGCCAAAAACCACCTTTATTAACTCCATGCGGCTCAGTTTTGCCTGAGTTCCGCATCCGCCAGAAAGAGGTACTAAAAACGCTTCGCACTCTAGACGTGAATAAGGCCAGTGGTCCTGACGGGATTCCTGCAGTGGTCTTGCGGAATTGTGCGCCCGAGTTGTCTCCTGTACTGACACGCCTGTACCGCCTCTCTCTATCAACGGGACAAGTTCCGAAGTCTTGGAAGCTTGCCAACGTGCAACCTGTGCCCAAAAAAGGCAGTCGAGCCGACCCTGCCAACTACAGGCCAATTGCCATTACCTCCATACTTTGTAAAAGTATGGAACGTGTAATTAACAACCGGCTCCTGGCGTACCTTGAGGACAACAGTCTGCTTAGTGACCGACAGTACGGTTTCCGCCGAGAACGGTCAACTGGTGATCTTCTTGCGTACGCCACTCACTTATGGGGCGAAGCCGTCGAGAATCACGGTGAGGCTCTTGCCGTCTCTCTCGACATCTCAAAGGCGTTTGACAGGGTTTGGCACGATAGCCTTAAAAGCAAGCTTCCATCATACGGAATTCCCACCGCCCTTTGTGCCTGGATATCTGGCTTCCTGAGTGAACGGTCAATAAGGGTAGTCATCGATGGCTGCTCTTCCGACCAACTGGCTATAAATGCCGGAGTTCCTCAGGGGTCTGTTCTCTCTGCAACATTATTCCTGCTGCACATTAACGATCTGCTGTGCCCAGGTATCTTCGGATACGCAGACGACAGCACCGTTACAGAGAGATACATGTCCAGCGCTCGCACTAGTCCGGCTGAGACTGAGTCCCTTAGAGAGGCCATGGTAGAGCGGATGAGCTCAACGTTAAAAGCAGTGTCCGACTGGGGCGAAGCTAACCTCGTTGAGTTCAACGCCAACAAAACTCAGGCGTGTCTATTCTCCTCCAAACGGAGTCCTTTCAATCTGACTCCTACTTTCCTGAATGCACCCATACCGATAACCAACCACCTCGAGCTCCTTGGTATGAATCTTTCGTCTGACCTCAACTTCGGAAGTTCTATTGAGTCCAAAGCAAAAACCGCTGCTCAGAAGCTTGGTATCCTCTTTAAGGTTAGGCGGTACTTCACACCGGAACAGCTCTTACAGTTGTATCAAGCACAAGTTCGGTCGTGTATGGAGTACTGCTGCCACCTTTGGGATGGCTCTGCCAAATACCAGCTGGATGCACTGGACTCAGTAGACCGAAGGGCCAGGAGACTGATAGGTGACGATACGCTCGTTGGAACCAAACTCCAGAGTTTGGAGCATCGGCGTAAAGTTGCCTGTTTATCGGTTTTTTATAAGGTGTATTTCGGTGAGTGTGCGCAGGAACTTCATGACCTGATCCCACCCTCCACTTTCTACCACCGGACCACTAGGCGCCGTGAGGGATTTCACCCCCATGTGGTCGACTTTCCAGCGGTCCGAACTAAGCGGTTTGGTGCTTCCTTTCTGGTCCGCACCGCTAGGGAGTGGAACGCCCTCCCTGCGTCTGTGTTTCCGGATACATACAACCTTGGTGTCTTCAAGGCAAGAGTGAATAGGCATTTTCTGGGTAAGCGTGTTCCACCTTCGGCCTCGTCATCGCTTACTATCAGGTGAGTCTGAGGCCAAACGCAAACCCATTTTTAATAATAAAAAAAAAAAAACAGACATGTAAAATACAGTATTATCTTATAAATTGTAGGGTAAGGCTAGTTACAGATTTCCACGAAAGCGTATAAATGTAAGTTTAGAAGTTAAAAAGGTACAATGTAATGTCGGAAGTGAAGTAAAATATCTATTACATGGATAAATGATTCTAACAAAAGTTTAAAGAACAGTGGATGTGAATCCCTGCTTTTTCTTGCTTACTCTCTCTCTAAGCTCCAGTTTGTGTCTGCGTTTGTGTATGGGTGTGTGTATGGGTGTGTGTGTGTGTGTGTCTGTGTGTGTGTGATGGGAATGGTAAGGGAATGCCAGTTTGTATTATTTAGTTCAAGATATGCTCAGGAAGAGTCAGGCCAGGGCCAAGAGTTCTTTTAACTGTGTGACAATCATACCTTTAGCAATCATGTATGTATTAATAAGGGTGAAATAAGTGTTAGATCGTAGCAAGTGTAAAGATGTGATCACTCCCTACCTCTAAATAAAGTAGGCGTTATGGTATGAATGTGTTACCGTTTCTCGTTGTCGTGTCTGTATAATTTCAACAACCATCCATATTCATAACTCGGACTTAGCCTATCTCTGTGTAAAATTACTAAGTTTCACAAAACTTTTGAATGCTAATAGGTTTCATGATGAATATTTTATCTTAAAATATGACACTAATAACATCAAAAGCCTCCGTAAACTTTCACATCAACTTAGGTTGTTTAACCTGTGGTGGCAATATAAGCTGCCACATAAGAGATTTTTCTTTTCGAGTTTCTCTTTTCACGGGCCTTAATAAGTTAATACCACCCCCTCATTAAGAAAAACGAACAACACTAAAGCATAGTTTGAGCAATTAACGTGTTGTGTCACTTACTCGTAAATGGTGGCAGCGACAAGAATGCAAGTGACGAAGCGATACAAAAGTTAAACTGTTGTTGAAAAGCTGTTTAAGTTTTTATGAGTAAGGGGGTAAAAATGTAGCCCAAGAGGTACAACGAACGGAAGTAAACGCTTAGAGTTGTTCAGTAAAACCGGCAAAATCTTGAAAGCACCGCGAAAACTCCAACGCAAAGCTTAATCTGAAATAGAAGCAGTTATAAGTATTGTATAATTGTTTCATAAGTGGCACTCTGAGCAAAACACATGACGCTGTGTGACGTCACCGTGCGCCTGTCGACGCGACAGCTATTCTGGTCAGAAGACATTTCCGCAGATAGCGTATACACGACCGGCACAGTGTCTTTGGCACAGAAATATTTGACGGCACTCAAAGGTCAGCCGGTGCGTTAATAATTTTCAATGTCTTCGACATTTATGTATGCAATTGCAATAATAAAACAATAGTTAGACGTTTTCTATTGGCTTATATGGTGTGGTATCTAGCCAATGAGTTTTTGGCATCAATTTAAAAAGTGAATCATTTTGAGATGGAATCGTAAAGACTATCGCAGCTGCTTGTCTTTTTATACTAATTTATTCTCTCACAGTAGATTTGGAATAAGGATTAAGTGACATATCTGCGCTGTGAGAGCTGGTGCCTTATCTTATTACAGGCCACCAAGACCCACTCATAGACGTTTATGTACGATACTACCTGATACTTAATGTTTGTCAGTCTCCACCTTCCATGTAAAGATAGATAGATAGATATATTCGTTATTGCACACCAAAACAACAGAAATCAACAGCGAAAGTACCACAGATTGACGTAAATGTACAATTTGGGCGGCTTTATCGCTAAAAAGCGATCTCTTCCAAACAACCCACAGGTAGAGGAAAATTAATCTCACTGTCTGAAAACTTCAGCAGTACTTGAGTAAGATATCAGAATAATGTTATTAGGGTTCCGTTGTCAACAAAAAAGACATAACGTTCGCCATGTACGTTTTGTTTGGCTTAAATGGGTGTGCATTATGAAAAGCTTTATAGTTTCTTTATAAATATCCTCTTCCAATATTTCCAGTCATTAATATTAATTTGCAGTGGTGTATTTTTTTTTCCAGCTTCATGCCGAATTATCATCCATTAACAAGAACTCATTTACTGCATTAAAAAGCGATGAATCATGCATAAAACAGAAAACAGCAAGTTAATTAAATGATGCATGGCCAACAAAAGTGGTAATGGAAGTATAATCAAAGCCTTTATGTACATACATATGTACGATTAAACACAAGTAAAGGAAACATCACGGACAGCGTTAATGGAAAAAAAACTCTTAGGTATGTAAACATAGCTTGTCATGGGTATCGGTATTTAGAATATTTTAAATTGTCCACCCAATATAATAAACCTAATAGCATTTTTTGTGATATTGGTGATGACATGACTACGAGTGTATTGTTTCATTTGTGATACTGACACGGCATTTCTTCTTGCCAATTTTTTTAAGGTACCTTGGTAATACGTGACCCTATTACAACTAAGCCTCGGTTGTCTGTCTGTCTGTCTGACTGTCACCAGGCTGTATCTCGTAAGCCGTCGTGACAGCTAGAAAGCTGAAATTTTCCCAAATTTGTATTTCTGTTGCTGCTTTATTAACAAATAATAAAAAAAACGTGTTATGGGGGTCTCCATACAATGAACTGTTTTTTTGTATTTTTGCTCAATATTAATAACGGTAACAGAAAGACCGTAAATGTTTTCAACGAATATTTACAAAAAACGTGTTTTTTTTCTAAGTGATGGTACGGAACCATTCGTGCACGAGATCGACTTGCACTTGCCGGTTTTTTAATGTTGAGAATCTAATGAATACCCTTGACAGAGGGACAAACCACGAAGTGATCCTGTGAAGTTCTGTTTTTTGAGTCATCATCAAAAATAAGTTTTTGAGTTCGAAATTATAAAAGTGAGATTTTATTTGAACTTAAAACGGCTTTTATTGTCGCATGCCAATTCGCCTGATGTTTAATTTTTGGCACCTTGTCCGTGATTGTTTGTGAAGTCAAAAGGTAATATTTCGAAACAATACGTGAAAATAGCTCGTAAATTAAAATGCACTCTCAAGAGTCTAGAATAGCAACCAAAGCCCGTCAGCTTTTGTTAGGATTTAAAACAAAAGTTAAAAATAAAATAGTGTGGGAACCCATTAGTGTTCCCACTTTGCATAAAATACTACTTAGAGAGAACAGGATTTGTTCAACGTTCTTTGTGTCTATTGTCGTGTACTTCGAATACCTATTATGTCCTTTATAAATACTGTTTAGAAGAGTGCATGCGTAATGGGTCTACTTTTGATATTTTATGTGTATCTAGTCTGCAAGGGAGTCTTAGGGTTAATGAATGATGGAGCTTGCAGAGGAAACTTTTTTTTGTACTGTTACTGTTTTTCGGCCAGCAGTATCATCCAAATGGCTATTAGCATATTTGGCATTTATGACCTTTGCATCCCACCCAGTTCTCTTAACCTGCTTAGAACTATTGGTCTAACAATGCAATGCAAGGCAATGCAAACCTTAGAAACTGTTTGAGAAAAGCAGTTCTAACACTATAACAGTATATGTTTCCAGCGTCAGTCTTCTAAAACTGAAAATTACTATTTGTATTAATATTTTAGATACCTACGTAAATTTGACGACTATGAAAGCTCACATCATTCTGATACTGGCTGTACGGTTACACTATTAAGTTTTGTATGATTAAGTTATTGTAATTCGTTTATAATTAGCTTATTAAAAGGGTATTTTGAAGTAGGTAAGTTTTCTGGCCCAGCAAGCGTAAGTTCTGAACTAAAACCATCACCATAACTTTGCCCCCACAAATTATCAAAAAAAACAGCTTTCGCAATAAAATTAGCGGATTTCTGAAACTGATTCGTTAGCGGATGTCAACAATTTCACGCACCCTACGTGTCATTCAGTATTGAAATTTAGAAACACTCAGAAGTTCAAAGGGAAGCAAATATTTTGCAAGCCAAAAAGAAAACGTTTCCGGGGTTCGAGAGTTCACTTTTAGGTATTCGTGAAGTACACATTAATATTATTCCTTTTTTTTTGAGGAATCGTATTTTTTATTTATTTACTGTTATTTAAATTTGCCCATCTTGAAGAACGCCGATGCACTACAAAAAGAGGTAGGACGAGTAAGTTACCACTTGACTGATACGATTTGGTGGAAATTTGTAATCGGATTTTTTTCCTAAGTATCAACCTTCCAGAGCTTTTCAGAGCTTTCAAAGAAGGGGCATGTCTCCTGATTGTATGAGAAACAAAAGGAAAGTAGATACTAGAATATGATTTAACAGTCCTGGACAACTTAGCTTCAATTCCCATCATGTAGACAGTTACGTATCTGAAGAATGTTTTAATTGAGTGCTTAGTTAGTTAGTGAGGGGTTCATTCACAAGACCGCACAATGTGCTAATGAACTAGATACTTAACTTTTTATTTGAGATCAACATTGATGTCCTTTCTTTTTAAAAATTGAAGGCTTACATGCCAACGCAGTATAAAATATTTATGCCATAATCTTGATTGGTATTACGATTATTCACCAAAGGTTTCCAAGAAGTTTCGTACCAACACACATGTGATACACACTATTTATAATCGCATTCAATTTCTTTTTGTTCTAATTGTACCTAATTGCTCAAATACAATTTGACGACCAGTTTGTAAGTTGCTCAATTAGTTAAAATACCTGATAGCTCGGTAATGGCTCATTTCCGACTCCCAGTCGATGGGGGTAATTTGTTGCAAATGCCTCCTATTATAACCCCTTTCAAAGGTTGGATCGAATTTTCCGGCTACTTACGGCTAAGCAAGTTGACGATACGGAATATTTTCAGAGACACGAGTAACTTAATCAAATACGTTTACTTACAATAAATTCGTATCTTTGTGCGTTCGTAGATTCATTCACCTAGGCACCCATTATTAGTAGGTACACATTATTTATCAACCTATTATATCGGTTCACTGCTAGATACAGATGTGATATCCTCAGTCTAGCCATTCACTTTTTATCAGCAGCATTTCGGAGTACGTCGCTCTACTTTCACAGACCTCTACTCAATAACTCAGTTAACTCGGTCCTAGATCAAAATACCTCTGGCACCAGCCCCATTTCGTCAGTAAAGGTATCCTCAACCAGTCAACCGCCAATCGCCACCTGATGATCTTGGTTCTCCCTAGGATGACTTTATCCTTCAGAGAATCTCCGATCATGGATTGATCATTATATAACTGTGATCATTCTATAACTCACTAGGCTCAGGTGTAGCAACCGCACTGCGTGTTCACTTGTAGGATCCGTTCGTCTTGGGCGGGTTGTAGAACGGAACCCTGGTTTTTGGGCATTGTAACCAGTTTGCCATCGGAACTATGTCATCATACTCATCATTGCATTGTTTACTGCCATATTTAAAAATAACACATCAAAGCCATGTTCAGTGAATGTGTGTTTAATGAGCTTTTAGCATCGGAAGTTCAGCTTAAAATCATTTAGAGCTATTGAATGGCGTGTATCGCCATCTATTGACTGTACATAGCGAAGTGTGTAGCGCCATCTCTGTATTTCAGTGAAAAGGATTGCCTATTTTACCACAACAGTGGATTCAGAGCATGTTGAGATGTCCTAAAAATTAGGTGAAGGTGTAGTACATAATCTAGCAAAAAGAGGGCGACGAAGGAGTTTTATTTCGGCCGGCCCTACAAACACTTTACTTCGCTAAATGCATTGAGCAAACTCTCCTTGTCATTCCATTTTTCACCATTAAGAGGGCACTTGCAAGCCACTACCTACTACAAAAAAGACTGTATTGTTCATACGGTATTTTTTCATTTTTGCTTCTCTTCGTGACAAATATTGATCCTGTTTGTTGCTAAAGGCCGTGGGTTCGATTCATTCGGGAGAAAGATTCATCAGATAACAAAATGAGTTTGTTTGTACATTTATTCGATATTGCGAAAATCGAGTTAGTACATGAATACTGATAGAATAAAATATTTTTGGATGAAATCTCAATAAGAACCAACCTGATGGCATTGTGCACACATTTGTATGCATTCAATATTTTTCATCAGTGCATTTAACTTTCCAATATTTGATGTTTTTTTTGCATTAAATACATGTTGCAGTTTTGAAAATGTAGGTTTTGAAACAATAAAATAAAAAAGGAATATTTTATAATCTACTTAACCAGATTATCAGACCTTTTGCCAAATTAAATCCTTAATTTCTATTAAACGTACAATCCAATAAGGTTTCATTCCACACACTGAGAATGCAATTATGAGTAGATTTCAACTGGTGATTACAGGAGTACGGCGAGGGCTCGGAAGCTGGTTGCATGTAATTAGGTCAGAGCCGGGTCAAGGCTTCCATCACAGGCTGCAAGTGTTCTTTCCTGTGCCTTGCGAGAAGTACAATTAAAAACTAAACTAGTAGAAAGTAAGCCTTATTATTAGGTCTGGTATATTATAGAACTTATTATGACTATGGACTTCTACCGATTCGTTTATAATCTATGAGAATCCTCCATCGTGAAACCTATTCATTAAGATTTTTTATGGTCTTAGAAATATTGAAAATCCAACTAACACAATGGCTTCAGAATGGATAAGATTTCATTCAATCTTACAGTACAAAGAGATAAGTTAGGAGATAAATCTAATAGCCGTCGAGTCTGAAGACGCCCGCATCCAAAAATAGCTCTTTGATGTCCCTACATTTTATATAAAGTTATGTAAAATAATATAACAAATATCCTTGCTAATATAAGATTCACGTTGTCATTGCTCGAGATCAGTCGACCAACAAGTCGATACCCAATGAGAAAAGTATTTGTTTCTATTTGTTTAACCGATGACGTTACTTTTTATAACCCAAAAGCCTACAGAAATAACTTAAATATTAAACAATTGTTATTTTAAACTTAAAAAATAGAAACATTTATATTATTATTTTCCGAAACAAATACAGATTCATCACTTTGCAAGTTTGACAGGCGGCGCGGGCAAATGCGCGCGCAACATGCCGCCATCTTGAATTTTCTCCCATCCCCATTTTCACTGTGAGAGGGAGCTCGCAGGAGGTAACAGCTGTGAGCGCGAAACACCACTCTAGCCTAGCCTCATCAAAGCTATTTTTATAATATCTAAATATTTTAGCCGAAGTAATACGCACATACGGGTTGCTAGATGCATGTGTTGTCGTGTGTCTGACTGTGCCTACTAAATTACTAACGAGTGACAGTGGGTTACGAAATAACTACCAAGTTATCGATTTTCTATGTTCGAAATTGCAAAAGTATCGGTGCTCAGTTTCACGCTGTGTTTGGTCGTGCTTGTTTTATAAGGTGTCAAAGAGTTTGTAACATATTGTAAGGTCCTCAAAATAAACGAGAAATCGATAAACGCGTAAAACTCTGGCATTAGGAGCGAGTCCCGTGGAGTGGATGTGAAAGAGACAGGCATAGGCAGTGTTCTCTGCTGAAACGATTTTCACAGAAACAAAATACACAGTGTTACAATAGTTTCTTTATAGATTTGCTAGAGGAAAACTGGTTGAAAGGTAAATATAATTTGTTTATATTATTGCATGTAACAATACATAACAGTAAAAGCTCATAGTAGGTATCTTGCTGAAACTGATTTTTTTAAAACCTGGTAGAAAAAATGGTCCAGTTAGACACGTAGATGGAATAAATGCCTACATTCTCTCAGTCTATGGAATCGTGTAAAATATCTACTACGACCTATTTTTGTTATCATTGCGATATTCGTACATGTATTGTGTGTTCTTTATAGATATAACAATTTGGAATAGTCTGTATTTCAGACGGGTTGTTGGGCTGACTGTAATTCACCCTATGCTTGTTAAAAATAAGTACAATTTAACATCAATTAAATAACGCATATTTGATACCTATTACGAAATACATACAAGAACTTATAAGCATTTTTAGACCATAGTGTTGGGATGCATTGCAATGCAACACGCTATCCCTCGAAATATTGCGTTGAGCGATGCAACGCATGTGGCATTTTAATCAAAACAAAACGGTGGTACAGATAAGCAGATACCATCTGTATTGGCACTTCACCGTCTTCTCATCATACATTGAAGTTTGTAAGTAAGTCCTTGGGGTATGAGGTAAAATTTGTCGTGTGTTCAAATGTATGTGTTTAGCCATTGAGTGCTACAAAAGCAGTACATAACCTTTTTGGTGCAGTCGACATCGACGCACTTAAGACGGCGTCCTGGTATCTATCACCTTTACATCAAAGGCTGAAAATACATGATATTGGCATTGCTTAGATGTAACGCCAATGAGGCTCCCTATCCGTTATCTACCTAATTAGTTAAAAAACAGGTGTTTTGTAAAGTGTTCTCCATAGATAGTTAGTGAATGACTTGAGTGGAAAATTAACAAGTCTTATAAACTTTATGAAAAATCATCTAAGTATTCGGTAGCTACAATCAAGCGGAACATTCTCATAATAATAAATCAGGGTAGTGACGTAACCGCCACAAACTCTGTCCTTTTCGTTATGTGAGATGGGAGCGTTTTCATCTCCTAATAACACGGCTTCCATTTTGTACTTAGTACCTACATTCAACATATTGAGTAAATTATGGTTGAACAAACTTCCACATCGTGTTGAAAATTAAGACTAAAATTAAGTTTAAAGGGCACACAATAATGCCGAAATGTATGTACGGTAGACGGCACATCACTCTACCCATTTCCGGTCAGTCCTCCATGCTCTATAGCAAAGAAATGACATTTGACAAGAGCGAGAGAAAAAACGGAAATGGGGTAACCTGATGTACTGTTGTCTGTACGCGCTAACATCAACAAGCACCTGTAACAACCTATAAATATCTATTTTCGTGAGTTTTAAATTGTCCGGACAAAACGAATGTCTCAATAATGTATTTTTAAAAAATAAGAAAGATTCATAAAACTTATCGACTGTTTAGACAAGATCAATAAAAATCCTGATTTAAATCCTATTTCTGTTTTAATATTTATCCACATCTGTTTACTATTATGAAAGATATTTCATGATTAGAGATAAAATCAAAAGTAGGTTCATCTAAGGTGTAAAAACTTATTCTAAAAGACTGAGGTTTACCTCAGTCTTTTTTTGATAAATTTTACATTAAAAATATTTGGTCGCACTTTTTCCTTAACGACTTAAATATTCAAATCCTGAAAATGCTGGTATTATCTATTTAAAATTCATTCACCACGCGTATGCTGTAGCGGTATCAGGATAATTTCAACTTTACCATGCAAACTGACCCTTGTACTGTTTGAAATAAGAGTTAACTTCGTTTCTAACGGATATGATAAGGCGTCTGGTAGATACTGGCTCAAACGGAGCCTTTCGAACTAAATTGAAATTTAAAACTAGTAAAGTAGAGTCTGGGTTTCCGTATCAAGCTACAGGATATAAAACGGTTCTCGAACACGTTTAATGATATTTTCCGTAGTCAAACAAAATGAATGTGCGATGGTGGTTGCAGTAGAGGTTGTTTATCGTGTGCGGGCATCATGAAACAAACTGAAGCTAATCTGAATAATAATGAAAGTAAACAAGATGAAGAGGTATTACAGTTTTTTAATGGGTTTTTTTCGCTGTCGAGTGGTGAATATTTCATATCAAATATTATTTACATTGAATGTTACTCCACACCGTGCCACCAAGTGCCAAATTAAGCAAAGCTTGTACTATCGAATATTAGACAACGGATAAACGAAAATACTTAGTTGTTTTTTTGTGAATACACACATAGTATAAATAGGAAACAGATGAGTTCTTAATACACATAAGATGTATGTGTATTAAGAACTCATGTTAAACTGTATGAGGTGATCCTGTTATAAGATAGCTTTGATATTCATGACCTTCAGTATTTATTTTGAAACGGGTTGAAAAAACATATTCAGGTTCTCTAGGCGTTGCGTTTATTGATTGCATTAAATCACTTACGAGTAGATTAGTATTTTTTAAAGCGCAAGTTTATTTTGAAATGAGTGCCAATATTGACGAATCTAATGCTGCTTAGGTACTTATCTTCTCCAGGACGATAGAGTGTTCGGATAAAATACACACATCAAAAGTGTCTAGGGATATCTCAAGCATTTTCATACAAAGTATAGCTATTGGGGAGGCTGTAAAAATTAAAATATTGATACCAACGTAGAAATTTTTAGGACACAGAAACTGCTATATCTGCCCTTTCAGATTGCCCTAAAATTTTGAACTCACGTGTCCTACGTTGGTATCAATATTTTAATTTTTACAGCCTCCCCAATAGCTATACTTTGTATGAAAATGCTTGAGATATCCCTAGACACTTTTGATGTGTGTATATGTTGACATAAAATATGAATACGAAGAGTACTGATATTCCTAAATAGATAACAATTCCACATAGGGTCCAAAAAATACAAAAACACTTTCTTAAATTTTCAAAACTATAACTTACCCAAGTACTAATAAAATGTTATACTCTGTTAATTTTAGATGGCTGGTGGTGGCGATCCAAAATGGCAAAAGGACGCGGCGGATCAGAACTTCGACTACATGTTCAAGCTCCTCATCATAGGAAACAGTTCAGTAGGAAAAACAAGGTAAGCTTAGAATTATGTTACAAATACAAATGTTTTTTCCCCTTTGACGCCCATATATGTATAGAGCTCAAACAGCGCCCTCATTAATTAACAAACCATATCACAGAAGTAAAAATAAATATCAAAGAATCCTATGTACAGTTTGTTAAAAAGAGGATGAAGTATTTTTACGTTGTTAAAACAGGACGCAAAATGTATTGTAATAAATGCAGGTATTCGATGCAGATTCGATGCAGTAATCAAAAGTGTTAATAACGATTGATTATAGTGCTTTATGATATTATTATTATGATGGAAGTGAAGCACTTTGAGTCGATAGATTTGCGACATGGCTTATAAAGGCTGGCTTTTTACGTCCCACAGCTGGGCACAGGCCTCACCTATGAGGTGGCGGAATGATTTTAGTGCTTCATCATAATATTATTATTACGATGGAAGTGAAGCATTTTGAGTCGATTGATTTGCGACATGGCTTATAAAGGCTGGCTTTTAACGTCCCACTGCTGGCCACAGCCCTCACTTATGAGGTGGCGCGAGCAATACTCCAACTCGCGTTCTTAATGCAGACTGTTGGAGAGGTGTAGGAATAGTTCAACTTTACTATCGGATGTTATCATCCGACGTGGTAGAAAAATTAAACAGTATATTATTAATCAAAAAAACTCTACACATCCCTAGCTGTCTGCTCTGCTCTGTGGAAAAAGGGCTTTAAACCCCTCTTTCTTTGTCGGGGTTGCAAAATGTTACACAGCGACGTAACATTTATGTAAAAACTTTGGAATTACTTTAGTATTACAACGAGAGAGTATAAAGAAGCTTGTACGAGAGTCTTCACATGAAAAGTATCTACTTGAAAGATTTGCCGCCTTGTTTCCGAGCCAATCTTATTAAAACTCCTTTTGTATAGGTATTTCGAACATTTATAAAAGCTTTTACACGAGTGGGGATATTATTATCATTCCATATCGAGTGCTTTTAAAGGTTGATTGCCAAGAACCGAGTACAGTCATTTCTAAAAAAGGGTTAATCCGAGCTAAAGGGTAATCAATCAATAAATAAAATGCCACACCCAAAACAAGAGAAAATGTAGAAAATAATTCTATTTTTTCTATATTTGGATATATTTGAACTCATTTAAAGATATTTATTTATTTTTATTTTATTTATTTATTTTTTACTTCGACTATAATATTCTCACAACAATCACAATGATGAAATATCAATAATAATAACAATGTTAATTAGTATCTGATATACATATATAACATAAACGGCCTATATACGTCCCACTGCTGGGCACAGGCCTCACCTCAACTATGAGGTGGAACGAGCCGTATGGCTCGTTCCAATCCGCACAATCCGCACTGAGCCCGCGTGTTGGAGTATTCCAACACGCGAGCTCAGTGCGGATTGTTGGAGGGGTGTAAGGTTAGTGAGCAACCTTAATGTCAGATGTTATCAAGCCGCCCTAAGGCATCTGACTAGGCTTAACGACTGACATCTAGCGACGTCAACCGGGACCAACTGCTTAACGTGCCTTCCGAAGCACGGAGATGCCCGAAATACACATCACTAAATTTCGGTCGTGTGGTCACCCATCCCTTTTCCGACCCGGCGTGTGTTGCTTTACAACAGCGATCGTCGCCGATCACTGTCACAACTGCGCCACGGGCACCTCATCTATCTGATACTCATAGAAAATGATCTATTCAGTTCTTAGACGGGACGTTCCTTTCCTTAAAATACGGTTTAGCCTCCATTACGATGGCTGGCTCACACGTCAATTCAAATTATCAGGTGCTGCCTTCGGTGCCTGGGTCCTGCTTGCTGAGGTTTACCTTATTTCATGTTGAAATAAAGCTATTTATTTTAATAAATACACATATAAAACACAAACACTTAAAAGACATGCACATAATGTTACTTTACCACCGATGAGTTTGGAAATAATTAATTACATATCTGAATATTTGTAACTGCATAATTTTTTGAAAATAACGGGCTTCTTTAATAAAATAATACACTATTCATCATCTCTAAGATATCCGAATGATAGGTATGTATTTTTTATGTAGGTCCTTTTTACAACATCCCTATTCTGTAATTTCCTTTGTGATAACCCCGTCCTGTGCATTGTTCCAGCTTCCTCTTCCGATACGCAGACGACTCGTTCACCTCAGCCTTCGTCTCCACGGTCGGCATCGACTTCAAGGTGAAGACGGTATTCCGGCACGACAAACGCGTTAAACTCCAGATATGGGTACGACCAACTTTTTATCTGCTCAAAGTTGAATTTCCTATGTATCTAGCACAAGGACTCCGGACTCGCCAATTATAACTTTTGTCTAGGCCAACAGGATTCTAGCAATAAAGAACGAGAGAAACGAGATGAGTTTGGAAGTTCATTTGAATAACGCTATTTGTTAGTTTTTTTATAATATTTGCTTTCAGTCTCACGGCCGGCGGCCGAACTCAGGGTCTTTCAGTTGTTATTGTATATTGATTTCACTATGAAGGTTTGCCCTTGCAGGGTTGATGTGCTATACTGCTAATGTATATTTGTATAAACGTAAATACCACTACAAATAATGACGTAACATACTTTCACGACTGTATTCCAAACGGAGTACTACGCCGAGCAAATAGAGACCAAGCGTGGTGAGGAGCAAGCATAACGCCGTTAACTGGGTTGCTTTGAGTTTTCCATCTGTGTTTTCAATCACCGTAGAATATAATAATGACTGCTTACTGTTTGCTGCTGAGTGGGCATGCATATTGTGGTGAAACTGACTAACAATGGATGAAATTGTATCTATTTTACGTATTCAAATTATTTAGCTTATTTCAGTTTCCGACATCTATATGAAGCTCTACTTACCAAGTTTAATATCTGATTATCTTGGTGTAAGCTATCGTAATGATTATTCTTAGGCCAATTTCTGTTTTTTCTTCTTCAGAACTATCAATGAGAAACAAAAAACATGTTTTTTACAAAATAATATTGTCTTTTTCAGGACACAGCTGGCCAGGAACGCTACCGTACCATCACTACAGCGTACTATCGGGGGGCGATGGGCTTCATTCTAATGTACGATATCACTAACGAAGAGAGTTTTAACAGCGTTCAAGACTGGTAAGTTTGTGTATATGATAACAATATGAAGAAATATCAAACTATAGTCTGTTCGCGTTAAGAATGCAGTGATTTTCAAATTTATTTCTGTTGCATAAAAAAAGACTCAGTTCTACGACCACTGCGTTCGAAAGTCTGCGTTCAACTGGTCACTGTGAGTCTGTTCGCGTTAAGAAAGCAGTGATTTCATTCATTGTCTTTCGACCTAGCACGCCCCCTAACCAATCAAATCGTTCCTAATTAGAAAGTAAAGTTTACAGTGCTCAAATGAACGCATTCTTTCAAACGCAACGGTTTTGTACCTGAGTTTTGATGTATGTAACGGAGTTTATAAAAAAATAATTAACGCGGACATACTATAGTGTTACTCGACTGTAAGTGGCTAAAAGATGAAATGATGATGAAACCAATCTTGTAAGATTTATCACAGGCAGACTTTCACCAGGCACCTTAGTCTATAAGAGAAGTCTAGTCTACCTGAAAATTATCTGTCTATTCCATTTAATCTTAAGATAATTAAGTAGCTCTTCAATTTATATAAAGAGATAAATGATCTTTAATCATTACTTGTTGTTTGGCACAATAAAAAAGCACATAATGTTGACGTCAGCGTTCATTATATTAGATTTATTATCAGATTTTTATCGCTGGAGCTTTACAAATAAGCGTTCAATGATGTCATTACGACTATATTTCCACAAAAATAAGAATACAATGACGATGAAATAGCATTTCTATGTCAAAATAATAATTATTTAGCAGTAGAGTTTTAGCCTACTTCAGTTTTAGTAGGTAGGAAACTGACATAACCACGTCGTCGTCCCGGGCGGCGAGGTATCCATGAGGATTTCCCCGTGTAAAAAAAATAAAAAAAGGCTTTGCATCGGGAGACACACGTGTTTAACAGTGGACTACGCCATTCCGATGAGGAATACAGAATCACTTTACACGCGTGGTGGTGCCTCCGGGTCGCAAGGATTCACATGAGCTTCTACTAAAATAACGTGTAACTTTTTTAATTCCAGGGTTACACAAATAAAGACGTACTCGTGGGACAACGCACAGGTCATTCTCGTCGGCAACAAATGCGACATGGAGGAGGAGCGTGTGGTCAGCGCCGAGCGCGGCAGGCAACTGGCCGAGCAACTCGGCGTTGAGTTCTACGAGACGAGCGCTAAGGAAAACATCAATGTTAAGGTAAGTCATGGACAAATGCTGCTAGATTATGCGTTCTTAATTAAGCGTATCCTGAAACCAGGCACAATAGAAGTATATTGCATGTAGACGTAACAACATGTCAGGGAGAAGTGACGTAACAGCAAATGAAAGAATAAATTGCATTTCGCAAGTAGAGCGCTAAAAACGTTAAGTCTCCTAATTTAGGCGTATGTGATCAAATAGGCATAGAGGAAATTAGGTGTCATGAGATTGGAAGTATACAATTTTAGCCCTATCGTCACCGGACGTGATATGCTTGGCATTTCACTACAAGATCGAGTCAAAATGAGGAGATTCGTAGTATAACTTCAGTTACATTCATAAATCAAATCATGATATTGGCGTAAGCTGTACCAGATCTTTTTTATCATAATATTTATGCAAACACTGGTTTTTAAATTCAAAGAGCTTAACAAAATCCAACTCGCGGTTGATCTCTTATTCTTTTAGGATCACAGGATGACAAGAATGTAAAATGTAAAAATGTACTCGTACATATTTATATTTTAATAGTTATAACGTGCTTTTGTGCTGGAAGTTGCAAAGGACAAGAAAAGGTGGAAAGAATTGGAGGAGGCCTATACCTGAAAAGGGACTATTCAAAATGAAAAGAAGAAACTAATACAACTAACCTAGTATTAAGGATAGATACTAATAACACTAACAAATAGTTATAATCCTAATAATCCTTCCATACCGATTTCGGCTACGGCGACCGCTTCGACTCCTACCTACTGGCGCCGCTCATGCGCCCTCATGTGGCTCGCGTAGCCAACCTTATTAGTAAACGTCCGCGAGCACTGCGGGCATGTAAGGGCGCCATTAACAATATTGTAACTTATTGCCGCGGGTGGTCGGGCCTTCACTACGTCACGTCTGGCATCTAGCTCGGAAAGGTGGCGCACTTCAAAGTAATTGACTTTGGCTTTCACCAGTGACCTCCACTGTCCCCGACCAGATGCCAAGATCTCCCACTGAGTAGGGTCTACGTCACAACCCTTCATATGGCGCTTCGGCACATCTTTATATCGTAGGAGTAGACCGCCATGCTTTCGCTTACCCTCCTGTAACTCTGAATAAAAGATGCGCTTAGCCACTCTCTCCTCCGGCATACGCATCACATGACCGCACCAGCGAAGCTGTCTTCTCATGAGATAGGACTCTATGCCACCCACATTAGATCGCCTCAAAACCTCAGTGTTACGCACACGATCTGAGCAATGGATTTTGAGAATGGCTCGAAGACATTTGAGATGGAAACGATCAAGCTGACGAATGTGGCGCCGGTACGGTGTCCATGTTTTAGCGGAATAAAGTAAATTTGGCAATACAACTGCCATATATACCGACATTTTTGTAGTTATTTTCAAATCATGTGAGCAAAAGACCTTAGTGTTCAACTTGCCAAAAGCTGCCGCTGCAGCACAAATTATCATGTATGGGTTAAAAGGCTAAATAAATAAATGTGCGCTTTTTTATTCCTAACAGGCAGTATTCGAGCGGCT
The DNA here is from genome assembly GCA_950022985.1 of Udea ferrugalis. Classification (NCBI taxonomy): domain Eukaryota; kingdom Metazoa; phylum Arthropoda; class Insecta; order Lepidoptera; family Crambidae; genus Udea; species Udea ferrugalis. The sequence goes on from OX465521.1 coordinate 8,389,141, forward strand.
GGTAGACATAATCTGCGACAAGATGTCGGAGAGCCTAGACTCGGAGCCGGCGGTGCTGGCGGGCGGCGCGCGCGGCCAGCGCCTCACGGAGCAGCCGCAGGGCAGCTCCACGGCCAACTGTAACTGTTAATAGACACGCGGTCATGCACTTGTTGTTTTGGAAAGAGATTTCCAGTCGAATTTGCTTTTTTTGCTGTATTACAAAACAAAAAAGAAAAAAGTCACACAAACATCGAGGTGGTGCTTGTAAGGCCGCGTTGATTTACACTGCTATTAACAAAAAACATGAAAAAATCACATAAACATCGACGTGCCTATGAGGCAGCGCTACAGCGCTGCAGCATTGTTATCCGTCATCTCCGTACCTAATTTCATCATCGATCGTTGTTCCTGCTGGAGATTGATAGATTGGGACCCGATGTGGACCTAATGCCATCACTTCAGTGCTCAATGGTTGAAAGTCATAAATGAGACGTTGAAATTCAACTTGAACTTGAATTTCAACGTCTCATTTATGAGACAACGGCTTGACTTGAAAATATTGCCTCTCTTATCCTTAAAAATCATGAATTTTGAGTATTTTTTTAGGCAACTATTTTATTTATCAATCCCGAAAAATATAACAGAGTTATAAACAGAGTATTTGACTGGAAATCTCTTCTTCAAAAGCATCAATTATAACCGATATTTGATTTGAAATATGCATTTTAAACGACATTCCCATTTTTTAAATTAGGACAATGAACTGCATTTTGTTTTAGCTTAGTATTACGCATAGTATTATTATATTTATTCACATTGACTTACATAGAGACCCGCTTGAGCTAAATGATGGAAATGGGCCTAGCAAGCCTGTGTTACTAGCATTGACGATGTTTTGTCTCATTGGCCTTACGTTTGGCCTTTGGGTTTACGGTAAGATTTCTAACAAGTGGCCCATCTCTATGTCTAAATAAACGTTCACGCAAATAAAGCAATGTACCGAGCCAAAATTGTGGAGCTATATTTTCAGATTACCTCGGTTACAATCACATACTTTTGAGATTTGAAAAAGATTCTGACAGTTGGTAGGTAGAGGTAGAGGGTATTGTAAAAGGGGTGGAAATAAATATAACTATTCTTAGTGGCACGGTATAGTGTTAAACTTATTTTTATTTGATATGAGTACTTATTCTAGTTTCATTTGTCAATGTTATTTATTTAAGATTGTATTCTTGCGCAGTTCTAAGCAAATGATTTTGATAATTTACAATTTTATAATTTTCTATAAAAGCTTAAATTTCAGTCATAATTTTAATCGTTATGATGTCAAGCATAAAATAATTTAAGGAAAATTGAACGTTGTTAAACTTATGTAACAATAAATGGAAATTAAATTATGTATTAGAACTATTGATTCTATATAGGTGTTAGGTGACTATCTATCTATATTGCGAGCTGGAGTAGGGATCTGATACTTCTAATAACCGTTAATATTTTATCTTCATTATTGTATTTAAGAGTAATTATTACCTTTGTTGTATTATTTTATTTACGCTTACTGTTTTCTTAGCGCTTAATATAATTTGAAGTTACGATTAGTGACTCGTTTAGATCATATTTAACGTTAACAACGATGGTATACTTTGTATTAAAATTGATAAGTCGTTAAGAGTTTTCACGATTGAATTAGTTATGTACTTTGCGCGTTTTAGTCAGTTTTGTTGACTAATGTTAATTCCATCTAGAATCGGACCAATATTTTAGGCACTCCGGGTTCATATAACACTTGAACTGCAAAATCACATTAGGCAACTATTATTTCTTCTCTAGTTATTTAGCTTCCTTAGTATTTTTTAGTATTATACTGTATCTATGATAACTATCTGTTGCTTCTTAAATAAGGTAGTATAATTGATATCTGTCGTTATTCGTTGGCGTAATCTATATGTACCTTGGAGTTATATATTAATGTTATCTTCAGTGTTAACTGCATGTAGTGGTATTATGCTTCAAATAGACTTGGCCTGCAAAATTCAATGTCCTAAATTGGGTCTGTAACTTTAACCTATAATGTTTGTAAATACGTTTACGTGTGTATAAATAAACAATTGTATAGTATTATATCTACCTACATATAAATCAGTCTGTATTCTTGTTACCTATTACGCTATGTTAATATCTAACTATAGGTGTTTATTTAATCACAGTCGTTAAGGTAAGAAAGTATTGTAACTAATATTTAATTTCAAAACATCATCTCTGTACGTTTTATCGAGTAAAAAATATATTATTCTGCGTGTACCCTGAAGTCGGGCAACAGTAGATTTATTATTATCTGTAGACGACATAGACAATACAATTTATATCAAATTCTGTTGAAACATGAGCACATTATTTTTTTAGAGACTAATTATTAGGTAAATTAGTTAAGATATGTGTTGACATCTGATTGATGGGACATAATGCCTGAGTGTAAGTTTCTGGATGTTGACTTAACTACTGCGTTCATCGGGAAAGCTCTGCAATGTTTGAGCTTTAAAGTTCAAGTTTGCATGATATTCGACGAAAAACGCTGTAGTTTCTTGTAAATGCCGGAACTTATACTCGGTACTCAGATATACGTACGCTCTTCATTCGGATACTCACTAATTGTCTGATGTCGCTTCATATAGATATTTACACTTATGTACCTTGGAAGTTAACAACTTTATGAAAAATACTTATGACGCCAAATTTGTTAATACAGAATATTGATATTGATTACGATGTATTGAAATATTTTAAATATTGGCCGTATGGATAGTTAGCTGTGTTTTCAAGTTTGAGCCAATTTCAGAATTCGACTGTATTAGAAGCAAAATAAGAGTCATTGGACCTATTTTTAATGTCAATTTGACGAAATCAATTAAATAGTGTGAACACAACGTCACAAGAATTGGATGGATGACGATCTTAATCATTAAAATTATCATTTCATTATTTATACTTTTTCCGTAGAAGCACTCATTGTTATCCTTTTAAGAGGAAGTATTAAAGGTTATAAGATCATTGATTGTTTTATCAGTAATTTCCCTGCAAAATTAAAAATCCATTTGCAAAATGTTATACAGGGATAACTTTAAGATTCTGGTTGATTTGTTTTAATAAATATTTGTTAACTAAATTCGATGTTTCGTAGAGACTAAGTTCCTAAATGTGATGGGTGCAATATGCAACATTTTTGTTTCAATAATATGCCTATTGCGACGCTGTGATTTTCTTGCAGTATTATGGATGTTTTTAAAAATTTAACCTTCTACCAGTTTCTTACTGAAATATTAATAAATAAATTAAGTCTACCTTTTCTTTTAAGTTTGATGTTTAATGATATAAGATCGCAGGTTCGTTGTTCGGTCTACTACAGATAACTATTGTGTGACAGGCTTATACAAAAGTTGTAATTGTAGGCGTATTGTACCTAGCAGTGTTTGTGAGTCCTGTAGGGGGCGCGATGAAGCATATCGTAGTGACGGGCTTTAGGTAGAGTGTTGTTTAGCAAAATATAGAACCTACACAATCTTCTTTATTTTTTTAACTAAATCTGAAAAGTTCCTTTCCATTAAACTACTTCTTTTCAATCCCTTGCCACATTTGGCAAACGTTTGGCAAGCTTTGGCTCACTTAAGACGAAATTTGTAATCGATTAGCTGTCCTACATGGATAATCTGTATGTTATAATATTTGTTGTGTGTTAATAAAGGAATAATTTAAAATACACCCATGTAAAAGATTCACGAATATATATTATAACATATTAACTGTTGTTTTCTTTTAGTTATTTTCACCTGTGTCTTTAATGTGCTGTCTTAATATATTGTGTTATGACGTAGAACTCTCTTTTGAAGACTCGTGTTCTATACATTTCTTGTCAAAATCTAAAATTATATTTTGAGCAACTCAATGTAAGAAACAATGGTCTAACAATAGGGTTTACGAAGTTTATCACTTCAGCAGCCATCAGCAAGATTCAATCTGGGAGTCTTGAAGGTTTCTTCTAGACAAGCATGCTTCATTGTCGACCGCATCGTCCCAAGTAGTTTTCTTAACTGAAGATGTCTTTACATTCGCAATAACTTCGTAAGCTGCAAAGTTTTCCACCGGCTGGTTATTTATTGTGCTGGCCACAGACTTAGTACTTCGGTTTACTACTATATTAACTGAAATAAAAATTACATAAGAAGAGTAAGAGCATAATTTGTTCTCAAGCAGGAATCAATTTGAATTATTTCATAGAAACTAATGGAGCCAAAAGACTTCCGTTTTCAGCTTAACTTCCAGTGTTTTTATAGAGCAGCATATTCAAGGCGGCTTACAAGGTTAGATGATAATTTTCTAAGAGACCTTCACTATTTTCTATAAAATAATTGTATCGTACCCACAACGTACAGACAACAATGTTAAGAAAAGTTTCTTATAGACTCCAATTTTCATTTTTCCAAATTTTTTAAGAGGCGCATTGTTTCCGTCTTCAAAAATATCTTCAATTTGAATAGACATTTCTGTAGAAATCCCGATGAATCCGATGAAGAAAAGTAACTATAAACAAAGTTCAAATAGGAGAACTAGTACAGAGTCTGTACTAGTTCTCCTATTTGGTAGTACTACTTACTCCAGTAGTACTCATGATTTCTTGAGTATTATGACTCTTTAAATATATTGTGTTCATCTGAAGACTATACGATAATCGCCATCTGAATGGTTGTCCTGCTTGGAAATCGAACTCCGACTCCGAACGCTGCCACAGGTGCCCACCTAACATTGAGCAAATGGGCTAAACTGAATAACTATAAACTGAACTTGACTTAAGATGCTTGAATTCCATGCTTTGAGTATAATGCAGTTTTCTAACTTGCTAGCAACGCTATAAAATCTAACCACATAGCGAAGATAACTAGGTCAAACCATAAAATCGATCAGGTCAAGGATGTAGCACGTTGTATGTGGAAGGCACCTACTACTAACTGAAAATGAACCTTATCGTCAAATTATAGTTTTTTTGAAAGTTTTTTTGCCGAATGCTGGCATAAATCCCGGTTAATGGAGGGCTAAGAACATCTTACCTTTTTTCGTCCAAGCAGTAAAATCCCAATGGCTTATAAAGATTTTAAGATAGATAATTTGATCTAGTTCTGTGAGGAATTTCAAACTAGTAATAATGTTACTCTAAAATAAAATGATAATATCCTTCAAGGTTGATGATCCATGCCTGGCTCTACATTTTGAAATGTAAATGTCGCAAAATATGTCGGAAGCGCGCCATCTACAATAATTGATAACAAATTTTGTGTCTTATGAAGGCTCGCTTTTTCATGTAGCAGGTTTGCTTGAGATATTTCAAAATAATATTTTCCATTTTAGAATGAAGCTAAGCTGATGGCACAGGTGGCAGTGTTTAGAAAATAAAATGCTTTTTAATATGGGCATTGCTAGCTGTATTCAAAAATGCGATACTTTACTTTATGAATATTTGTTTTTAATGTTTTATTGGGGTGCCCGTGGCGCAGTTGTGGCAGTGATCGGCGACGATCGCTGTTGTAAAGCAACACACGCCGGGTCGGAAATAGGATGGGTGACCACCCCGACCAAAATTTAGTGACGTGTATTTTGGGCATCGCTGTGCTTCGGGAGGCACGTTTAGCAGTTGACGGCTGACGTCGTTGTATGTCAGTCGTTAGGCCTGGTCGGAGGCCTAAGGGCGGCTTGATAATAACATCTGACATAGTTGCTCACAAACCTTACACCCCTCCAACAATCCACCCTGAGCCCGCGTGTTGGAGTATAGCGCAATCTACCTCAAAGTTGAGGTGAGGCCCGTGCCCAGCAGTGGGACGTATATGGGCCGTTTATGTTATGTTCTATTGGAAAAACCCTGTACTTCATTTTAATGTTTACGAGTACGTATACTACCTACGAGTATATGTAAAAGAGTCTATGCAAAAAGACTGTATCCAAAATTCAAAAACCAACCTTTGTTATAGAGGAAAGTTTTCTAAATGAGTTACATTTATTACAAAGGGACTATCGGCACTTACTTGCAGTAGAGAAACCCTACGCGGAAACCCTTGTCAAATGACCAGTTTTATTATACTTTATTCATTTCTTACCCTTATTTGCCAGATAATTTTGTTTTTACGTTCGGATCTGACGTTTTTGTGCTGAGCTAGCTGATTATTTTATTCAAAGCTCGGTTACATAACATAGTTTCTACTTGTATGTAAATAAAAATGTTTCTTTATTTATGTGTGACTACTTAAAAGAAAATTATTTCCAAATATCAACCAATTCAATGCTAGGCATAACATCTTAGATTAAAGGAAAGAGGGAGATGCGGCAACAGCTAGCCGCGCGCGGTCCTACTAAACTGAGTACAGTGTACTTGGTTTGCTTCAGTCTGCGTTGATGCGCTGCGACTTGATGCTGTCTTACTCGTTGACAAGTCGTTGACATTAAAATACAATTTTTCATCGAATTAACGCAAAAAATGCCTGGCTGTGCCTTTATTCAGTGCACAAATAATTCAAGGCGTAAAAACAAATCACAGGGAATCACTTTTCATGCGTAAGTACACCAAAGTTATATTTTTAAAGAAAAAAATCTTGATTCTTTTCCATAAAATCCGACATTTTGGAGTGACAGAGACAGACTATGCGGGATGTGTGCGTTAGACACGATACGATAGATTCCTGAAAAGACAGGTTTTCTTATGTAAGGTCAGCAATGTCGGCAGCAAAAAAAAAGTAATAATTTAATAACAATAGTGTAAACAAACTATGTTTTATAAAATTTAATGAAAGTGTTTAAAATAATTAGGTACGTTATATATGGTACAGTTACAAAAATATGAATAAAAAAACATTTACAGCTTCCCTCAAGATGAAATTCGGAAGCAGAAATGGCTTAACTCTTTCAGTCTTGGTGGTTAGTTTACTAACCACATATTTAAAATTTTTTTTCTTCGTTTTGGCGCTTTCTTTTGCGGAATAGTGCTACTAAGTCGTATATTTACATCGTCTTTGGCTGTTTGACAGCGCAACTTTGGCGCCCCGCGCGATCGTTGGATAGTTGATAACGATTTAAAAAATTGTGCAGTGTGATTTTGCAAAATGCAGTAGTCTGGCAGTGTTGCACCTGCAAGGTACCTCTTTGCATCCGCACAACAAAACCATGTTTTTCAGACTTTCATAAAAAATGATTATCCCGTTGTTTTGTATGAAAATATTGATTTTTATATGCCTCATGATCACAGTGGTTAGTAAACTAACCACCCTATTCCTCAAAAGCCTTAAGTATTAGATTTTTTTTATTGCATTTTTCCTGCTAAATAAAGCATGATTAAACCACATATTGTGCTGTTTTATATGTTATTTGAAATATATGAAAGTGTGACTGAAAGAGTTAAGGTTGTTCGAGATCAGAGGCGTGAACATGACTGGATGCCTTTTGAATATAGTAGAATATGTTCAATACATTTTAGACCAGACGATTTATACAAGACCAATAAAGGATTGACAAGAATAATAAAAGGAGCCGTACCTTATTTTAAGGTGTTTTTATTTAACACTAGCTGTCCCAACAGACTTCTAAAGTCTCTGTTGTCAAACATTCAGTGTCACATGACAGGTAGGAACAGTTGCTATGAGAAAACTAAATTGTGGTTTTTCACTATATTCCTAGCATTTTCTCATGTTTACTCACCTTTTATACATTCCCTAGACCATCACAAATATTTTAAAACCATGATTAGCCAAATCGGTTCTGCTGTTCCCGAGTTTTTGCGAGACTAACGAACAGCGATCCATTTCACTTTTTACAAATACACACATTTTTTTTCATCCCCATTTATTGTCTGGGTATAACATTTCATTTAACATTTTATTTTTCTGGTAACTGCACATTTTAAATCGGAAAATCAAATTTTGAAATTAAAAATAAACATTATCAAGTCATTTGTGTACTCAAACATCTTGTCGAGTTTGGAAATTCATTCAACAGAGCAACCGGTCACTTTTAATCACAGAACACATCTATTAAGGGCAATTATTGACAAATATTGTAATGTCCGGCTTCACTATTTACATAAAACAGACCCAAAAATATCGAAGGTGACCAAAAGACAGAAACGAAACAAATTATCTTTATTTGAAGGTGTTTAAATTGATTATGTTAAATAAAAATAAGTTAATTGAAATTGTAAGTTATATTTTAGGTATTAAAAAAAAAACCAATATATTTTTATGTGAAATGTTTATTTATTTTCCATAGTGATCTTGCTAACGCTACTTCAAAAGTAGAGAGTTCGCGGATTCCCCGACGTTCTCCGACGTGGCCCGAAAGACGGCGTGGCGTGACATACTTTTCTCGCTCGCACTATTTGAGAAGCCCATCGCTCTATCTTTATCTTTTGATGTCTTATTATTTCGTTCATATTTTGCGTGTGTGTTCGTATGGATGTAGTGTGCGTGAAAGCCCATATTTTAGTTGACAATTATAAGCGCGTACCGTATCTTCCTCTTTCCTTTAATCTAAGCATAACATCATGTTTCAAATTTTGAAACATGACAGAACAGAAAAACCTTACCCGCCCCAAAACTTAACCAAGAGCTGTGGATCAATTTTTTTACTTTTCAACATGTAAATCAACAAAATCTCGAAATTATTATGAAACCTAATTTGTTTTGAATGAAGTACAAAATGTACGAGTAAGTTTCTCATGTATCGGCATGCACCCTAAGAATTAGTTAATTTTTCTGAGAACACGACCATCTTTTGAAAGTTTATGGTTAAAGTTTAGGCATTCCTCCCCATCAGGACTTCACCGCCAGTCGGTAAGTTGTTTCAACTACAGAGAAAGGTAGAAATATAAGAAAATGAGTAACTAAAGAAAGATCTTTAGTTTGTAAGAACTAAGACCTGGTAATATTGAATTTTGGAATGACTTTTTTGCCGTTCTGACGTACAATGACAAAGTCGTAGTTCGGCACCATACCGCACAGCCCGATGAAAAAAAATGTGTTCCTAACCTAACCCTCAACCAAGTTAGGTTTTCCGGTATGGTTAAGAATGAACCCATTTATATGGAATAAAGTGTCCATGTGGAGTCCGCCACATAACGTTTAATTTGAAAGCGCCCTAAGAGTTGGTTCATTTGGGCCGAACGGATGAAAGTTTTCGAGAGCAGTCAAAACGAGTTTCTGCGCAAAGCCAATTGCAATCCCAAACTGGTGAAAATGGAAATAGATTTCAATTACTATCTAAATGATGCAACAAGTAGTGAGCAAGCTGATGTAAATTTATTGTAATCTTGAAAAGTGGATTATGAGCTAAGGTTTTTTTATATGATGTTGGTTTGAATTGGTCAGGAATAATTTAATGTCAGGAATGTCAAATCATAACCAATAAAAATACATTTTATTTAGCATTGGGTCTAGACATGAGAACACGACATCCAGCAATATGTAGAGCTACAAAAATGTATTGAAGTGACACTCAATATTTTTTCAACTTGTCGCTATCTTTCGGCCTTCCGGCGAACACTACACGTCAATAAATATCGTGAAAAATATCATGATAATTACTGATTTATTTTGGACCAGATCAGAGCACACCCCACACCAAGTATCATTATTTATCACGGCAGTATTGCGTACTGAAGTAATAAATATTGACAAGCAAAACTACATTCAAGATAAACTATCACGATCCAGGTTCTCGGGTCAGATCAAGGATTTCCGAAAACACAGCGATGAAAATTGTGATCCGTCAGTATACAAATATATTGACGGATCACAATTGAATCTTGCGTGTAGCGATCGCCTTAGATTGTCCGTGATCTCGTTTGCCACAGACGTCGCTCCCTTCGTTCAGCCTGTTTTTCTAAGTGCGACTAAACTCGTATTTATAGACTTATAGGTAAAGGTCACGTCATTGCTCGTGTCTAGTCAATAAAGTACTTTTAATTGTTAAATTGTTTCAAAGCACTGCATAGTATAAAATTATACAAATGTTTACGACTATATCCTGAATGCACCTCTTCCACCAAACGAATTCAAACCCTACATGGTAGAGGCGGCATGCTGCCGCTATCTGGTTGTTTGTGTTTTCCAAGTTTCCATCACGGAAAAGTTCATGCAATTTGTATATAAAACACAAAGTAGGTGTTCTAGCCAGATTCACCAGATAAACCCCCGAATTCACAAACGTCAATGCACGCGTTGTCCCGCAAAATGTCCATAGAACTGAAAGGGCAAATTTTTATCTGTGAATTCGGAGGAAAGACAGATAAGCAGAATTCATAGATATCAAAAATACTACTTTACAACGACCGCTTACTGAGAAATCCCACCCGAATACCGTTTAAATAGAGGATGTTTTCACGACGCAATTAAGCAGTGAAACACCCAACGTATAAAGTTTGTCTTTTAATGAAATTACAATATCACATTCACCTTGATGTGTACTTTCTTTAGTGGAATAAATCGGCTAAAGTGTGTAATTTCCTGGGGGTCCCTCGCGAACTGGGGCAGGCTACGAAATGGGTTTGACCTATTCTCTACTGCTCTGGAACACATCCCGTTGTTTTTGGAGGCTACATTCAGGTTGGAAACAACAACAGTTAGTTTAACACACTGAATTTGTTCAAATACTTACCAATTTTTTTACTTATTGTTAAAAAGCGCGTTTCATTGGCAAAGTGATAATGATTTTAAAGGTTAGGACAGAAATGTAATGCGTCTTATAAGATGATATGTCAAGCGGGACATCGTGTCACACTTGTGTCAATAAATCACCTTTAAATCGGGAATTTATTGTGTTGCTTATCTATTGAGTGAATTGACAGGTTATTTGACAGAAAATGACAGACTTTTCAAGGAAATCTGTATTTTTACTGCACTTATTTATAAGTTCAAGTTTAGGAGAAAACACTAATTTGCGCATCGTTTTATCAATTTTGTGAAATCGACTATTAGCACATTCATAGGTTTGAAAAGACCTAAGTATTCAAAACAGATATTCAGACAACAGTATGGCTTCAGAAATAAAGATAATAATTTATAATAATAACACCAAATCGGTCGCCATAGGTAACAATGGATGATTATAATGTCAATTTCGTCTCTATCTTTCGGTTATAAAATTTACTTTATGGCACCCTCAACTATAAATTTTAACGTTGCGATAGGAAATCAGCTTTACAGTTAAAACTATTGCAACAATCAGTATTAATTGCTATTGTAGCTGAAATTGTATAATCTCAATGCTGTTGCAATCGTAATATTGTGTACTGGCGATGGCTCTCTCGTTCATTAATGGAGTGGTTTACGACTGACTTCCTAATTACACTCTAATTAATGATGAATAGTGTGTTGATGGGATTATCATGTTTCCATTTTAGCATAGCATTGAGCAAGCGGGAAAATTAAGGGAATATAGGTGGTAACCGAATTATCCGTGCGTACCTACTTTGCTTACGGACGAGCTATAGCATTGGGTTCTTCAAAACGGTTTTTATTATAAATTCGTAAACTTAGGACACGTTACAAGTGTTCATCGGCTGTTTTTTGTTCATAAAAAAATGATTTACTTACACATTCTGTGTTTTTCTGCGTATTCTGATGGTATCACAAATAAATATCTTGACCTAAAATATCTCGACCTTAAATATTTTTAAGTGTTTTACTCTTTAGGCAGCATGAGTATACAAGTTTGGTTGTGATTGAGAGCTCTCGTTGAATGCCGATCACGCGTTATAGCGTGAAAGCAGGTAGGAAAATTTATTTATTTATTTAAGGAATTAGGATCGCCTCAGTACTTTTATGGACACAATTTACAAATAAGATTAAAAACAATTTTCTCATAAATATACCTATTACAGGCGAACACAACAAAATTCTCGCAATACTTATCGCGAGTTCGGCACTGAAAGTGTTCGGTACTGTGAGGAAGTTGAACCAAGAGACGCATCGAGGCGCGTGTTAAAAAACATATTGGTGCTGTTAGAAACAGTTCATAAACAAAACCAGTACTTTTGTACCTTGTAACTATGCCCTTAATAGTCCAACCATGAAGACTGCATGATTTAATGGGCCTCAAATCCTTGCCACAGGTAATCGGTATGCGTCTAGAAGAATGCGGGAAGCTATTGAAATTAAAGAAACAGCCTAATTTCAATAGTGCTGATGGTTATAATCTACCTGTGTTTTACCTTATCAATACCAGACGCCAGTATAATACTGTAAGATCTAAAAAACAGAGTTGCAACTTAAATACTGCGTAGACAGTAATATTTTCTAGTCATGTTAGTAGAAGTAAAGTTGTGGGACGGTAACTTAAAAAAATAATTGAGTTATGACATTTATCAAACTTGTTATCTCGTATTTTATTATTGTTTTTAGCATTTTCCATGCAATTTTTTGTTATCTCGTGTTAGCGACCGCTGTGAGGGTGAGGCCCCATTGGTTAGTTACGTTGAGACGCACCAACGCCGCGTTTTGAAATACACTAATGAGGCTCACCCTTAAGCGACCTGCACACAATTGCCGGCATCTATCGGCAGATTGCCCGTAGTTTTCATACATTTTGTATGGACTCTCAGCACACGGTGAAGTCGGAAGCTGCCACACGCTACAAACTATAGGAATAGGACAGGTGGCCTTTTGTGGCGCTACAAAACGCCGCGTGTGTGTCTAAACGTCAGTTTAGAAAATGAGAGAAAATTTGATTTGATCACAAAATTTTGTTCACATGTTACCAAAAAGATTGAAAAATACACATCCCTGACAAATATGAGCCCCAGGACTGCAATCAAAATTTTCACAAGCAATTGCCAACCATACACTGTAAAGAGACCATCTTGGCGCCACCAAGTTAAACCCCCGAAGGCTCGTTTGCGGGTAAGGGCACGAGTCAATGGCGTAACACGCAACACGCCAGTACCAGGTTGCATCTCACTTCCGTGAATATTCATGTTGCTTTTACTTAGGAACCTAAAACGAAAATATTATTCATCTATAGTTCGTTCGCGTTAAGAATGCAGATATTTCATACTTGTCCTTCGATCTAGCACGCCCCCTAACCAATCAAATCGTTCCTAATTAGAAAGTCAAGTCCTCAGTGACCAGTTGGGCGCATATTTTCGCAAAGGTGGTGGATCTGTTTTTTTTTGAGTGCAACAGAATTAAATTTTTAAATAACTGCATTCTTAACGCGAACAAACCATAGGTCTTTAATTTGTGATACCATTCTGACGACTGGTTTGGTGTAATGGTCAAGAAGTTGGCAAAATGCGTCTGCATAAACATGTAGGTTTGAAGTGGTCTGGGTGTTCCCTATGTATATTTAAGGCTACATTCACAAAGAAAAGGTATTAAAGTATGTTTATCCGTTGTCTAGTATCCCATAGCACAAGCATTTTAAGTTGCTTATGTTAGGGCTAGATGTCACTGTGTATGCGTGTTACGCATACCCGTCCACCGGGGGGCGGATGGGTTATGTCGGACTCTCCACTGGGAAGGTGATAACCCAGTAGCCGACCGACTAAAAACTCAGGGACCCCCTCTCATCGTCCGCAGTTAGTTTTGAGGCAAACATAGCAGCCTAAAAAGAAAAAAACAGTAAAAATTCCGCTTTTGATGAACATTTTAGCAAATAAATGTCGTTCCTGGAATGGTAGTAGGTAGTTGTAGTAATATTTGCCGTCCATCGAGTATTTATCTGGAGCGTGTAAAGTGTGTTTGTTTAGTTCCTACTTCTGTTTCACTTCCTCCCCTGTAAATCAACGTCCAAACTGGTGATAAAGTCTTACAGGTTTATTAATATTATACTTAAATACTTTTCAAAACTGTCTTCCGTTAGAGATGGTTCAGGTATCAGAAAAAAGCTCCCTACCTCTACTTTAGTAAAGACAGTGACAGTGACACACAGTGATGAGATAAGTAATGATATAATAATAAAAAATGTTGTTCCGAATTGTGGCCCCCGGCAACGGGCAGCTTTATATTTATTTCCGACTAAGTGAACTTACTGCCACTTTAAAAAGTCAAAAACTTCAAATAGATCCCAAAATACCCTTTTCACAAAAGCTCTGAAAAGCTGATTATTACCAATGCCTTATCATGAGCCGTGTCCAATGCCCTTTTCAATATTAATTTCGAAAATAGCAGAATATTTCAAATATTCCTAATCCAGCAGCCATAATCCAACAACCACTTGTGAAGGATTTGTATAAAAAACGACGCGCGAAAAATCCGATTTCATAAATTACGGTCCTTTGTTTTCTGTCACGTAGGCAGTACCCACGACGGTGGGCTCGACAGCGGCTAATCAGTGATACGACACTCAAATGTTAGGTAAAAACGTAGTATTTCGTTAAAGCTTTACAATCATAATATAGAATAGAATAATTCACATATTTTTTAGAGTGTTATTCGATTTAAGGTAATTTTTAAGGCACATTTTGTCAGTTTACTTCTTGTCATTCGAGATCATACTTTATAAAGATCATTTCAAAATTACATATCAGCACATTTTAAGTTCTTGCTTTTAGCTTTTGACCAATCTCACATCTCGGTGCTTCACGCTTACTTCAATCATCAACACGCTTCACTTTGAATTAGTGTTTTCCCTTATTTGCATGTAAATAATTAAGAAATGTTGTATGGCTAAGCTATTTTCTCTCAAACGTTCACAGACGCAAAGAAATCTCATTTTAAAGATAACTTACCACTACACTGAGATGTGAATTGGCGTTAGCCGGAATAGCATAGCAGTACTTAAATTGTTTTATATTATACAGCCCTTTGTTATTGACTATAGTAAAAACAGACGTTCACTTATCAAACAGAACTTCGTCCTTTTCATTCTGTTCCTTTTATCCTGTTAAACAAGGAAGTTACTTTAAATGATCGGAATCTACGACTACGACCTCCGTACTTCGGTGTGAAATGCAATCGAGTGAAAACCCGACGCAATGAGGAGATACAACCTTCCAGGAATCGTCTATTTTGATACGGCTCCCAGTGGTGTTCGTAATTTGTTTTCACAGCATTGTAACAAATTTGTAGAGTAGTAACTAAATAATGTAGAGTGAAATAACTAAATATACACGCTCTTTTTAACAACTTTTTCCTAATTGATTTCACAATATATGAATGTTTTGAGTAGTTACCCCAATCGCTTAAAATGTTATTCTATGCGTTGATTATCAGTATTGCATTGTTCGTCAGCTTTTCAAAAGATTGTTTTTATAAACATATTATTATTATGACTTATCAAAACTAAAAACGCGCAGAATAACAGATTCGGTACTTGTAGCAAAGAGTTCCTAATATTGACCGTCATTTTGGAAAAAGTTCTTCGTCATCTATATTTTATCACAAAACAATAATAGGTAAAACATTATTTTTCACGTCTTCGATATTTAAAAGTTATGAAGTTACCAAACAAGACTATCACTCAACTTCCTAGACTCAGTAGTTGCGCCTGCCCAAATGAAGACAATCAAGTTTGTTGATTAGTGCTAATACGTTTAATTATCGCATTGGGTACGCTATTCGATTAATGTAAATTCATGCGATTATGGCACTAAGCTATACAACTAAACTTTACGCGTAGATTCTTTGGATAAAGACAATTTCCCGACCCCAATAAACCAAGGTGAGAAAAAGAACATCCGTTTCTTTTAAATCGATCCTACACAAAAGGGGAAGCGTGAAGTGCTAAACCCGACTTATGGTTGGGATGATCTAATAACTCTGTGTCCGATAGGACCATATAATCCTAAATTGCGCCTTTGTATCATTCTTCTCCGCTTCTATCCGATCAATTTTGTAAATCGAAAAGTCAACACATTTAAATGAAAATGATCTTTTAAGAATAACTATAAGCTTACGATCGTACCTCTACAACTAAAAGGTAAAATCACATTGAGGTCACTAAAAAATACTTCTAGTTTTATGTTTTAAACTAAAAGTAATTTATTTAATAATCATTGATAGTAAGATCAGACCACGTGCTTGACAACGTGTAAGATTAATAATATTTTCTTAAGTCTTTTATTATGTATTGAACTTACGTGTTATGAGATTATAAATTAATTAAAAGACGTATTAGTTTTAAAACTTAAATCAATACTTATCTTTGGCTACAATGCAGCGTACTGACACCTATTTTTTATTGACTCGGGTCAAAAATAACTTTTTTTTACACTCTGATTTTATTTTGCACGGCGTTTCCAAATAACTAAATGCTAATTTTACATCAGCACTAGCGGAGGACACAAAATGACATCAGTTTAATGTTGCACTACAAAGGTCATTGCATGCCATTGACCTTTTGTCCAAGTGCAAATATTCGTGCTAACAAGAATACTACTTTTTTGATTTTTTTAAAAAAAAAAAAAAGATATTGTATTTAGAATCGTCGAACCATCATTCACAAAAACAGAAATAAATAATATTCAACATGTGAACTAAATTCAACTTATTACAACCTAAAAAATATGGGTACTTAGTTTTACAAATACAATGTTCAGTGTATAGGTCACTGTCCTGCGGGCATGTGCCTAGAAGGCTGGGCACATTGCTGCATTGGATAGCCAGTCTAATCCTTTGAGGAGATAAGGCCAGCTTATATGTTGCTAGGCTTATCTCCTTAACTTGCGATCCAGGGAGAAACCTTTTTTGTTAAAAACTCAATCAACTCTTCACCACTTAAATACTGGAAGGTTGTTAGTATTTGTTTTAAACCTCTTAATCTTAATAAGTCGTTAGGATATCACTGCTGGGCAAAGGCATTGCTAGAAATAATTAATGAAAAAAACATAGCTAGCCAGTTGAAGCGATGGTTAATGCTTTTGCTTAATGCAGCAGGTACCTACCTATTCAGGTGACGCCTATATCGATGATCTTCTAGGTTTCTTCCCAATCACATCTCATAAGTATGTCATTTTAATAAGTATTCAATCGGTATCGTCTTGACTGACTCGAAGAAAGAGATTCTGCGCAGGTATTTAAAAATACTCGTATCATAAGTCAAAGGTCAGTAATAATAAGTTGACTACCAAAAGTTTTTAAACTACATTAAACGGAACAATTTAGTTACATACATACCTACATTTTAGCTGCTACATTTCAGCTGGTCATGGCTATGACCAGCAACGCAGCTGCGTTCGAGGTGCCCGTAGTGCAGTGACAGTGCATCGGATCTGTGACGATTGATGTTGTTAAGCAACACACGACCACTCCGACCGAAATTTAGTGATGTAATTTTCGGAAGGCACGTTAAGCAGTTGGTCCCGGTTGACGTCGCTAGATGTCAGTCGTTAAGCCTTGTCAGCGGCCTTAGGGCGGCTTGATAACATGTGACATTAAGGTTGCTTACTAACCTTACACCCCTCTAACAATCCACGCTGAGCCTGCGAGTTGGAGTATAACTTGCTTCACCTCATAGTTGCGGTAAGGCCTGTGCCCAGCTGTGGGACGTATACATATAGGCCGTTTATAATAAAAGTACTTAAGTATTTGCTTTGTAAGAGAAATGACAGTAGAGTAAGAAATAATGATCGTTTCAAAAATAAATTATCTACTATAAAAGTTGAAATTAACAGCAAACTCCGCTGAAGTAAACCCTGGAGACATTCTAAAAATAACCATTCCAAAAAGTCGTATAACTCCAGTTATAATGATTACAGCGATTCGGCTCAGACAATGGCAGTTCATAACTTTGTTAGGGTGCCATTGATTTCTAAGTCTTCGGTAGATAAAAGTTTCTTTATCATAATAGCAACAACAAGCTTTTAATATTCATCAATGCTTATCGGTTTCAGGACAATCTGTGTTGTTGGGTTATTAAATAGTTTTGATTAAAAGAACGACTTTATAAATGAAAATTATTTATTTGTTAACGGAAACAGAAGACTCATATTGAATTGTATGCCAACAATTTAATTAATATCCATATTTTAATTTTGGAATTTCCATAATTTCCGAAATACTAAATCGATTACTAGATTGTTAACTATGAAATCCACCGACCTAGTTTTTAACCTCTAAAGGACTAGACTTTTCAGCAAATAACCCTCAACTTAAAATGCGGGACAAAGGAGATAAAGGGAAACCTGAGCTCAGCGGTGGGCGACAAGGTTAGTTATTTGACCAAATAATTGACACAATTCAATATTTTTCAAATTTTGTGTTTTGTAGATCCATACACGTTGGCTCGGAACAGGATGAGTTATTCGGACATCCTCCTGGTCCCTGAGAGGCACGATAACAGTTGGTCCCGGGTGGAGTCGCTAGATGTCAGTCGATGAGCCTAGTTGGAGGTCTTAAAGCTACTTGATAACATCTGACATTAAGGTCTCTCACTAACTATACACCCCTTCAACAAACCGCACTGAGCACGCGTGTTGTGGTATGGCTCGCGCCACCTCATAGTTGAGACCTGTGCCCAGCAGTGGGACGTATATAGGCAGTTTATGTTCATGTGTTAATAAATAAAATGAAAGGTTTTTTTTACAAATATTTCTTATTTCAAAATTCCATCTACTTTACAAAAATCTATCTTTGTGTCGAGAAATGGCTTCATTTTATCCTCAAACTCGCTCCAAGGACAAATAGCTTCCGCACATATTGTTTTTATTGGTTCTTCATTCAAATAAAATACAACGTTGTAATCTTCTGCGCCATTTTTATTGCATCTGCGAAAAAACAACAAAGGTACCACGGCAAAGTATAAAAGAAGGAAAAACGACTATTTGTTTGTTATCATTTAATTTAGAGCTGCCAGAAGATGATCACAAAATATTATGTAACAAAATATGTATTATTAAATGAAGCATCGAAAAAGTAAGTATATTATCTGAAACTATACGCGATACAATGCTTAAACACAATGGTATTTGATGTTATTTTGATGTAAGACAATTTGGACACTGAGAAAAATCAGATATGTAATTCAAAAAAAATTCCGACTTTCTATCACCTAGAATCACCCATTGTTCGTCGTCTATTCTACCTGTTTCTTTTAGTCGAGTAATTAATATTAATAAATTATACTATGTTAAACTTATGTATTTTTAATCTTTAGTTTAATCTATTATTTTTTGTATGTTTATCATGATTATTATCATACACATTTTAGTTTTTGTTCTCTAGTACAGGGGTCATAATAATAATCAGGAATTTAGGTTTTCCTTCTAACCTAGAATTTTACACCCCCTGCGTTGCTGTCTCCCCCAATGGTTGACTGACGAAAAATGCCTTTAGCATTCAATCCGTTTTTTGTGCTCGTTTGTGTGTTGAAAATCAAATAAATTAATAATGTTAAACTTACTTGCTTAAAACTGCCATCAAGTTGGCGGAAAAATTAGACAACTTGCTGCTTCTCCATTTTCTATCTCTAATCCTTTTAGCACCAGTCAAAGGTTTTTCATCCCTGAACAAGCCCAGTGCAGTATAAATCATATCGAGGGCAGTGCCGTGACTAAAGTATGCTGTAATTTTCTTCCCGTTCCCTTGTTTAGTTTCTTCAAAAACCTTTAGTAGGTCCGCCATAGGAATATGCCCAAAAATCTGATTCATTGGTGTTCCGTGCCCAGCTCCGTAATAATGTTTCAAATCTTCTAAATACTCTAGAACTTGCAAATCTTCAGAAGTGAAAAGAGCACACCATGGACTCGCAGTGTTGTCAATACCTGACCATGTATAACGACATAAGTCGTAAAGAGCAGTAATGTTCTCATCAGACAGTACAATATCAAGTCCAGTCCTTCTCTGCATTCGATCTTTTGTCTATAATTTATTGTTTTAAGTGATAAGTAACATAATACTCTTCGCAAATAGTTTGAAACACAATCCTAAGTCAATAGCTTCGTTGTCATTTTATGAAATCAGTGAGACCGGCCTAGTTTGTGTAAAGCAGTGCTAGTCGGATTTAAGTAGATTTAACCTCTAATTGGCCGCGTCCGAAATGACTAATCATCAGTCAGAATACCAAAATTGAGGGGAAACCTATAGGGGATAGGAAAGGTGAAATAAAAAAACTTAACCGGTCGTGGTGTTCTAAACACACCACGACCAGTTAATTTTTTTTTATTTCACCTTTCCTATCTCACTGCTAAGCAGAGGTTTCCCCTTAATTTTGGTATTCTGACTGATGATTAGTCAGTCCCACCAAAAAAACAACGCTTTTATGTTCTGAAGAGTCTACAAAAACATTCATTGTAGTGTCGATTGAGGAAAATAGATAACATTGGTTAAAATATTATACGTTTTATAAAAACGACATACTTACACACGTCTGCTAAACTAGTATAAATTTAAGCTTACCACGAGATATTCAGTAGATCTCTGATATTTAGCCACTTCTTGGTACGTTTCAGAGTTAGATTTAACTTCCGATTGGTACTTTTTGCAAGTGTCATACGACTAGAACAAATAAAAAATACTAACGATAAAATAACTTCTGGCCAACTGTACTCTGAAGTAGCCTACAAGGTGTGAAAGCTCAGGATCCTAATTCTAGCTCATCCAAAAAATATACTAATGAAGGTTAATTAATAAATGTAACATTGAATAGCACGAGAAAATGCAAAAATCTTAGGTTTTAATAGAAAAATGAATATTTTTTTTTATGTCATAGAATCTAGAACAATAATTATGTGATTCATTATTCACACATTAAATGTAGAAATAAAATGAAAAAGGCACACTTACAGCCATTATGTCATTAAGTTGAACTTTTTCTGCTTTCAAAGCTTTATTTCCGATGCCTTCCAGGAAAGCTTTGGCACTACCCTCTATTTCATCATCAGATGTTGGCCTAAAAATATATTCGCCATCTTTGAGGTCACTCAGTAAATTAGAAAAAACCTTTTTCAGCCTCTTCGCTATTCCCGACATTTCCTGATAACCTTCATTAGAGAGTTCATTTAGCCCCATAAAAACTTTTCTATCGATGGGCCATTTTTTTAAGTTTTCCACGTCTTGAGCACAAAGTGAACAGTTTCCTTTGGCTTCACTTTCTTCTAAATATTTTCTGATTTTAATGGCTTCCTCCATTTTGCGAGCATTGTGACTATTTGGATTTCTTTTGCCATGTCTGTAAAGTGCCCAAATGCTAACTGGTTCGCAATCTGAAATAGCATTTATTATAGTATCTTGGCTATTAACGTTACGAGTACGTTTATAGTATCATTGAGGCTTTATGAATATGTTAAGTATGTTTTATGCAGTAAATGGGACTAGCTTAACTGGAGAAAATAAAATAAACATAAAATTTTATTCCATTAGAAAATTACAAGATAATACTGATGGTTAACTATAAAAAAAACAACTTTATTACTTTTACTTGAGCAATACGCACACTAAAAAGGGAGACATTTTTTTTTCAAAGCTCTAAAAAAATTGACTGAATTAAAATGCAAACTCACCCTTCACTCGTACGATAGAATCTCTAATGTCACCTCTCACTGTATTATAGGGAGTTTTACTAGCAAACTTTGTGTACGGGCAACCACTGTTCCAGAAACATAACGATGAGTTTACAAAATTGGAAGAAAGACAGAAAAGTAAGATGACTGATAGTAATAACATTTTGTTAATAATTAAATAGTTTCAATGTTTCGTTCGTCCGACACGAAGCTCAACTGTCTGTTATCAACGATGCAGAAAATGAACATATTAAGTTACTGATCATAATACCGGTTGAGGGTAAGTCACTGCAAGGGCACTTTGAAGACAAATTTTGTGATAAACTTAAAATGAGAAATAAAGTCGCCGATTTGTTTTTCATTTTAAAGCTAAATCACTGCTGTTTAAAATAAGGATACAAAGGATACTAAAAATGTTTATTTTACTGTAATTTTTATTTGTTATAACTATCCGATTACATTATTTTTAATACTTTTTCATTACAGTCAGTGCTTCAACGTGCGTCAATGTAAGTCAATTTCAATGTCGCCTATAATCTTTGACCACCGCAATGTAGACGTATGACCTGACAGAGGTCGCAGGGTGTCCAAGTTTAGCAGTGGTCATCATGCGGCTTTTGCTGATGAATCATGAAAACGAGTATTTGGGATTTCATCAAACCAAGATTAATTTCTAAGGTTAAGATAATAAAACGCACGGTTTGGCACAAATATTTATTTTTTCAACTATCATCATTGCAAATGTAATTAATAGTACAGTAATGAACTGCTAAAATTTTATTAAGTAGTCAATTCCTTCTTTTTTTAAAAAAAACATGCGTAGGTACACAGGTTTTTGAAAGTTTTGACATAAATTTATAATGGAACTACATCTACCTTGTTATTTATTGTTAAAGATATTTATTTGTCTAGATTGAATACAATATTCAACATAAACGTTGTTTTAATACAATATGGTTTTCATTACTGCACTATTACTTTCTTACGAGAATCACAAATATTTTACTTCAATACTAATGAAGTCATTTGCATTATGTACAATAATATACAAGTAAAAGTAACAAGTACACAATATTCATTTGTTTCTAAGTTTAAAATTGGCGTCTCATTTTTATATCAATAATAAAAAAAAGATCTAATGGTCTAAAGAGAATAACTTCAGATTTATTTAACAAACCATTCGCGATATCTTTGATACCTTCACATATTCAATTGTTCAAGGAAAAACTACTAAACCTATTTAACTCGTTACTTATTTTCATTTCTGAGGTTTCATTAAATCAGAATTTATTTAACACGAAAATTAATTTACAAGGCCATACACACTATACTTGCTTATATAGTTTTTCGCCTTTAAAATAAGTATGCATTTGTTATAAGGTTGAAAAACGCTGATTCGCAAAAGATTTTGGCCAGCGTCTGTACGAAAATATTCATAAATATAGCATATTTCGTGTTGTACTATTTAGATCCTTCTAGATGTCTTTGTTTTTACACAATAAACCTATCTCAAAGAACGTGAATGTAAATATTGGTGTTTTTTTCAAATAAAACAATCAAAGGCTAAGTGGTTCATGTTTTATTTATTCATTCATAAGTTATTGTGTAAAAACAGGCTTGGCGGTCATTTTAAAGAAACAAATCCCTAGAAACTTATACCTAAGTATGAATGTGTAAATTTATTTGAATAAAATCCTTCATAATAAAATGATCAAATCAAGGTATATTAAAACTTGGCGAATTTTCTTAACCGTTATTACCATAACTACATCTATAAAGTTTAATATACTACTTAAGTAGCAATTTCATAATTTCTACCTAGGTATTTTAATATTGTAGATACATTAGAGAGAGAAATGCATAAGACTTTAAATATCACTAGATGACTCTCATCCAATCGAATTTATAAGTTAATTTATTACAACATAAAGTATTTTGTATTTTGGTCCAAAATTGGAATAATGTGTCGTAGAAAATATAAATTCACTATAGCGTGAACATTTTGAAGAAAAATATGGTGATTTGTAAGCTGCTTGCATTTTACATTATAATTATCAGGTAAACTATAACAGGACTTCAATTAAATAGTGCTCATAATTATAAAAAAACAATTTACAAGCAAACACAGCTGAAGGATAACAGTGATTACACAAGACTTAAGCAAGGGTCATGGTTTCGACGCTGGCGCCAGCACAGAAGTACGTTGATGAAACATATTTCTACTGGGACTGGGTGTTTGTATAATACTAAAAACACACAGCAAAGAAACGAAAACCAGAAAAATACAGCCTTGGCTTCAGGCGGGAATCAAACCCGCGTCTTTCGCGAATCGCGGAGTCGATTCCGCCTGTAGCCAAGACCATAAAAAATAGACTTAACACAGTTGTCACCTTTGTGCTAATGTTGTCGTATAGGTACAACCCACCTTGATGTGGAATCTAGAAAAACTAAAAATTTGCTCAAATAAAATATACATTCCTCTGGGGCATACTACCCCAAATAAGCAGAGCTTGTACTAGGTGTTAAATCACGACTTAGGAAGTTACTAAATTATATAATTCAAAAGGCAATAACACCCAGACACATGAAAAAACTCAAATATTCCTCATGTCAGTTCAGGGGTGGGGGATGGGGTGGTCGATCTAACTCACCACCTTTTGCGCTATGGGAAGTATCTATCTATTATGCCAACGGGTCAATAACTAGCTCAGACATTTTGAAACAATGGACATAATATCTGCAAAGCTTTAGTATAAAATATCTATTGAGAAAATATTGCTTTTATCTTTTTATTACTTTTCCATAAAATTAGATTCTTAATTAGGACGAAGGATAGGATATGATAGAGAGAAAAAAATCTAAACTAAATTCTACAAGGGTGCAAGGTCTAAGAAGAAGTGTATTAAATACTATTTACTCTATCTATTACGATAAGTTTGGCAGTATTTTAATCATTCTTTTATGCTTATATTAGTACGTTATTATTTGATTACGAAATTACTGACATAAAAGGTATGTGGTGTGTTAAAAGACACAGACAACAAAGAACTCATTTACCTATTAGATCCATTCCATTTTGTCGTTACACTTAAATGTATTATTGCAAAATTCTATTTTAATTGGTATTATTCCAACAGAGTCAATACTACAAATCATATTACTCGAAGGTTAAGTTATAGCAACGAATATTTTGAAAATTTAAATGCCACTTTCGTTTCTTAAAGAAATAAGTAACATAAAAGCGAATACTGAACGTATAGTCAGAAAGGAGATCGAAATGGGAGCACTTGAGAAAAGACAAGGGGTAAGCCGCAGCGCAATTCTGGCTAAACACACCTTTATTCTTCTGTTTCCTCGCGTCTCTTTTGTTTATTTTCGACTTTTATGGCTCCGTGCTTGTGAATAAGTTGTGTGTGACAAGATCATGAGGAGCCATACCTTCTATAAACTACAAGTTTTATTGTCAAGTTATTTTTTTTTCATATTTTTTGGTAAATTACATAATAGTTATAAAACTTATGACAAAAAATATAATTTACGATAAATTATAATAAGACGAAGTTATACGAAAAATGATGCTAAAAATAGGCAGGAGACTACTTATTTCATTTGTTGTTTTGCTGAATAGGATTAGGATTTCATGTCGTATGAAATAATTGTAACTGGCTTTAAAAAAACCATAGCATATATCATAAAATGCAAAAAAAGTTATAAATTGTTTTATTTAACCGTTCAATTAAAAAAAAACATTTGTTTTCTGTTCCAACTATATGTCGTTTAACGTTCGCTGGCATTATACATTAAAATAGGAACCAACACACCTTTTATGTTCATGTAATATTCACTACGAGTATGTTACTAACTCTCTTTAATATTGCTCGAAGATTAAAAAGATTTTGCAATACACGCTACATACATAGTACTCGTACATATTTACTTTGAACCATGTCGTAAATATTGCATTTGAATATACAATTTATTGACATTTTAGGCGGCTTACCAAAACAGGAACCATATAATTACACTAGGTACATTGGTAAAGCATGTTAGATTATGTTGTTTCCACGTTTATGCACGTCATGATAAAAAAACTCGAAGTCATTAGATTATAGCCCATTACAATGAATGAAATATCTATCATCAACTACATAGACTATAGGATAAAGCACTTTATGTCGTGGTCAGCTATCTTATTATATTCATATATCATTATATTTTATGAAGTCTACATTTCATTTATTCTTATAATAGATTTAATTTGAATTCTGGACGTAAACATCTCCAAATTTAATAGTACCTACCACAAGTACCGTTATTTAGATTGTTTGACGCGGAACCAGAACGATTGAAGCAATTAAATGTAAATTAAGGCAGCCGTTTAAATACAATAATAATATCAAGACACTAAAATGAACACCGATTGTCTAACTAACGCCTGCAAGACGTCCGCATCAAACAATGTAAAAAGGCACTAACTCAACCACTGCGCTTTATTCATGCTGATGCTCCTAATCGCCTCACGTTCAACAGCGAAAAGAGATCCTAAGTGAATCTAATGAACTTTTTCTTTCCAGACTGATAACAATACCCCATGTTCATCCCGGATCTTGCTTAGGGTCTAAGTTAGCCCGCCTCTCTTGTAATGCAGCGAGCAAAGCCTCACGAACTTCCCTTTCGGAACTTCGCCATAATCGTATAAGTTCTTCTTCAGATAACAGCGACAATTCCGAGCGAGCACTCATCGGTGACATTCTGGGATACGGCGGGGCGGGGGGCACGTCTAGATCTTCAGAGACGAGGATTTCCACACTCGCTCGAGACGTTGGAACGTCCGTACTCGTGAAATTGTCGGATCTGTCCGATACGTCTTGATAACTTCTAGTGGACGAGCCTTCGGCGCGACGGGCCATGGGTGACGGTGTTCGAAGGCGGGTGTTGATATCAGGTGGAGAGCTGGTTAGACAGTTTACGTCCCTGCTTAGTCTTCTCCCTATATTGTGACTAGTTCGCTCGTAGATGTTTGACACTGAATCCGAACCTAGAACTGAGTCTGTACTGAACCTTCTTACATTGAGTCCTGCGAGGCTACATCTTTTCCGTCGGCCTCGCGGAGAGCGTAGTTGCCGCGGGGAGCGGCCGCCTCTGGGAGAACGTGAAGACACGTCAGGAGATGGGGATAAAAATTTTGATTCTGTTAGCTCCTCTGAGACTTCTGTGGTTTCAGCTGGTTCTTGTTCTTTAATGGAGCCCAAAGAGTGGTCGCGTTGTTGTACCCTGGCGATGATGTCAATTGTAAAAACATAGTCAATACCTTAATTTTAAAATCTGAACTTTCAAAGGCCTTACCTTCGTATAGCTTGTATCATCTCGTAAAGTTGCGCTTTGCTCTTTCTTCTTCTACGCTGTTCATGTTCCTTCTGAAACAAATGTCAATTCCTATCGTAACCTGATATTGGCTCACTTATATCTTAATTTGACTACCTAATAATACTTTGAACAGATTGTCTTTCATAATATGCCAACAGAATATTATTATGTAGACAAAAAATTGCAAAAATCAAAACAAACAATTACCCTCTTGACACTCTTCTGAAACAGGGAAGTAAAGTGTCCTTGGCGGATAGTGTTTACGAGTTCCCGCGCTGCGTGGTGCGGGGATACGAGCTCGACGCAATTTATGAATCTGTACAGTTTCTGCAACAAACACATTTACATTACGTACGGTTGGGCGCAGCTGAGGAGCATGTAGCCCATCAGTAGGGAAGGCACGAGTCGCTAACGAGTCATCGAAACTTCAAATAAAGTTTCGGGTGGAATTGTGATCAGCCCCTTGGCAATACGTTAATGAACTAGTCAGTTGCTATGAGGTTTTGAGGGATGCAATTGCGATTCAAATGTCAATATAATCGTACAATTTAGCCAATTCTGTTTGCTTTAAAAACAACTATTTTCTACAAATTATTAGTTAAGCATTTTTATTTCAGGACTAAAAAAATGACATGGGATTCTGAGTGGAATGGTTTTGCAAGTCTGATGTTAGAAACTTATATGCAATAGAAAAGTGTTTTTTCGACTTTTATCATCTTATGTAAATGTATATGGGCTTAATAAAAATAAATTACTAAGCCCATAGAGTCCGTATCGCTTAATGTGCGGTCGTAAACAGGATTATAAAACCAGCCTTAGCTAGTAAAATGAGAATAATTTTCCGAGAGAAAGAAAGGTACATATGAGTATAGCCATCTATTTTATTTCCAGAAAACCTGATAAGTAACTTACCCAAGAATAGCAAACCAGTACGCAATGATTAACTTAGCAGGAAAATGAAATGGAGAACGCGAAAAGTTAACATCATAAATTGCAAACGAGATTTTCCGCGGCGCACATTCGTAGCACTTTAAAACGGAACGTCATGTAATATGAAGATGACAGCTGGTGGAACAAACGCAATTCAGAAAGATTACGCGTTGCTACAGAGACAAGTGCTCGCTCAGCGTTAAAAGCCGCAGTGAACTGTGGCTTGGCCGACATAATCCAGCAGCCATCTTGGCTTCGCGCTTGAGTAGGGCAAACAAAGTGCCTCTGTGTGCCGGTGGACGCCCGTAGGCTAGTTGCGGTGAGCCGATTGCCTTTGACTTCAAACATTTTAATGCTCATTGTTATACCGCTTATAGTCCGACGGATGTAGTTATACAGACTTTCATAAAAAATCCTATTCTGTCCTGATTGGCATTAGAAGGAGGTGTCCCTAATCATAAATACAGAAAATATCGTCGTAATAAACATACAATGACAAATAACGCAAATTACAGAAATAAACTCGAATGAAATATAACGACCTGGAAAGGACCTTCTCGTAATAGGTAAATGAAATTAATAAACATTGTTGTTGGTAGGGTAGGGATCAAAATTTTGTAGCCTTTTTATTTTTCCGTCCGGTCAGATTGCTTCTTTCCGATTACACAACGAATGGTTTTAGATAACATTCGGAGATTTTTGTTAGTATTCTAGTAACTTTTTATTTAATTATGTAACAAAATAGAATTTTAAGGGTCTAAGCAGTTTTGAATTTATGAAAAATATTTTATCAAGCCTTAAAAGTGTTCTGCTTAAATCCGTGTTGTGATCAATGTACCTTAATTTTCAATTCCTGCACCATAATCATCATCATCAGCCTGTTGCATTTTACTGCTGGACATAGGACATTAGGCCTCTACTATTATGTTGCGGATCGTAGAAGTAGGTAGATAAATGATAATGAAGACTTCTTCTTTGAATCCTTTTATAATATTGTATAATGTAGATACATTTACTACAGAACAGTTCCAAATTTATTGGAGCGCTCGCAATGCGCGTGCGGTGTCCGGTCGCTATCGGGTCGTTACGGTGTCTGGAGCAGTGGACACGCCACTGAGATCGATCGTATAAGGTGTTTAGGCAAGACTAATTTAAGTCAGGTGATGAATCTTGATATGACCTTTAATTATATAATTAAATACCTAAAAATACACTCATTTTTTCAATTCTACGAAAAAATGTTCGACGAAACTAAATCACATAAAAATACAACAAGACATGCATTCCTTACTAATTCTAATAAATATGCTAATTAGTTGCCATAAAATAACCATTGGTTTCATAATGAAGTTCTCGTTAAATTAATGACATTGTAATTAAAATGTAAATATCCTTACCTGACTAAAAAACATAATGTTACGACTCCTCCATATTGTTCCTTTAGGTTGGTGACGTAACACAGGCAAAGTGTATTTATAAAACAGGTGTTCTAGAATCAATATAAGACAGCCGACGATCATTCCCACTCCGAGCAAAATGAACACGCCAGCCACTGCCGCCACACCTTAAACATTAATATAAAAGTATAATAATTATAGTAAAAAGAACAAACAAGAAAACCCAGTCATGTCATATTACATTTCTATGTTATTATCAATGGTTATTAGAGTGTAATGTTGTATCAGGTTGTATCATTTATTTATCGAGTTTACTATGTCTATGAATGATTTGAAAAGAGGACGTTAATTTGTCGATTGCATAAAAATTGTACGTCATACGAATAAAAATTAAAAGGAATCAACAAACTTTTTTATTAAGTCTAGATAAGGCAATCAAATTTGGGAAAGTACATTCAGATGAAATATGAGATTTAAAAAAAAAAAAATTTAATATGATGGATAAAAGTGTTTGCCTCGAAGTACAATATTTAAAGGGGAAA
Source organism: Udea ferrugalis (assembly GCA_950022985.1). Classification (NCBI taxonomy): domain Eukaryota; kingdom Metazoa; phylum Arthropoda; class Insecta; order Lepidoptera; family Crambidae; genus Udea; species Udea ferrugalis. The sequence continues at coordinate 8,418,825 of OX465521.1, forward strand.
CACACTTAAGGAGTCGTTAATTAAAGCTTTAATTTTAATTTAATGTTGCGACTCTTACAATTAATCGCCTGTTGAGGATGTCTTTCCTAAATACAAGAGTAAAATAGCCATAGGACCAGAAACGAAAACCATGATTTTCCTGTTCAGCTACAATAAAACTTGTGGCTTCATACGCTATATGATAAAGAGAATAAAAATAGAATCCACCCCCTTACTACGTTGCGTTTAAATTCACTCAGCGTACTAGTACTTCTGAATGGTTCTGTTTACCGTGACGGAACAGTCAGTGTGCCTCACAAATACGACGAATACAAACGCATAGCGCAATGGAGAGACATACTGGTATTTGTGGCTTAGGAAAAATATGTTTTATTTTGTCATTCAAATGTGCGTACTAAAAAACCTTTATTTAGGAACGACTCATGAGAGTAGAAGAAGCGCAGTATGTATATCAGAATCGTAGCAAGTGTAAGGGTGTGTTCTGTCTGATTAGGCCAACAGTGAGCGGCTGACTGTTTGCGTCCAGTTTGTTTCCCTATACAATGTCAATGGAGTGTCCATACAGCGCTTAACATTGCAATCTACGTAGGTACATTACTAACAGCCACTCAGCAATAGTCAGTCGGCCGCTCACTGTTCCTTAATCGAGGCACCCCAAGGCGAGTTTTCTGCCTACCCCGTGGGGAAAAAGACGTGAGGATAATAGATATGTACTTTGAAAAACATTTCAGCAAAATTCCATTCAATGTTTTGTAAACTATTACTACTATTACTTCTCTTGCTCTATCTATTCTATTAGCTCTGGCCATCATTTCAGATTTTATAGTGTGCTTAACGACACGTGAAAATTACACATTCAAACTTTATAGTAGAGCAGTAAATCTGATCTTTATTGCTACAGCCTATGATCGTGTTGCACAATCTATCACTGAGCAATTTGTTGAAGCCCAAACGAGCGGTTGTTAATCTGATTGATCACGTATCCACAGCTAATGACAGGATTGATCGGCCACTTACGTCATAATGTTTAGTTTCACAGAGCAATCCCAATAGAAAACTTTTCCCAAATATTGTAAAATTTTCTAAGTCTCATCTAAAAAGCAGTGTTATTTTACAATAACATAGAGAGGATTTATGGAACTATTGGAAGTATAGGTCTAGATTAATTTGTTTCCGATAAGTTCACGACAGGGTCTAAAAGGATTAGGTACCTTACAGCCGACAATCATTTATGAAGGATGTATACACTTGGTTCAACAGGTTTTTTAAGGTTTTTTTAAGGAAACCCCCCATGTCCCATGTGAATCATATTCAGTGAAATATGTGGTTGGGGCCTGGCCTAGTCTGAGTGACTACTACTGTGAGTAAAACGTCGTGTTTTACAATACTCGCTGAAATCACCTCATAATCGAGCGCAAGAAAAACAACCAGCTTTTCATTATGAAGGTGCTAACAACCGATAACTTTCCTAACAAGGAGATGTAAAATGTTTCAAACGGGATTCGTTGAACACACTTCAATTAGGTAGTATACAAACTTTTGCAATATCGAAAACAGATACGAAAAGTTAAGGCGCGCAATATTTACGCGTCGACCAGGCATTGTGCGGGGAGGGGGGTCCCCCTGCGTTATATGAGGCCTCATTAGCGCATTACCGCGTTGCGATCCGGTGCGTAGTTTTAAAATATATTTTTAATGACCTACAGTTGTACTATCTCACGAGCGCTGGTGAGCCGTACCTGTGTTTTAATGCGTATAGACATGCGCGCACTTGTGTGCGCAGCCGGCGACTAGTACTATGAGTTGTTAAGAGCGTATGCATGCAAAGGCAATGTGCTGTACGGTGGATGGCACATCACTCTACCCATTTCACATCAGTCCTCTTTGCTCTTTTGCAAAGAAATGACATTTGGCAAGCGCGGGAGAAAAAACGGAAATTGGGTAACCTGATGTGCTGTTGACTGTACACATTTACACTCACTCAAGTATAGCTCAGCCACACTAGTGAGGTAGACAAACAGTTCCGCATTATGCGTTACGTCATCGCGAATGTTTCAAAGGATCGAGAAATGCACCACAACACAACGGCCTAATGAAGCCCCTAGATTTGCCCGGTACCTCGCAATTTGACGCAACGTTAGACTACAATACGTGGTTAGCTTTAAATGTTGCTAATCGTACTGGAACACAATTGTAGCCCAAAGGGAAGATGTTTGCTACAATACTTTTGGGGGGAAGTTGTAAATGGAATCCCGCTTACCACTACTACGCGGACTTCTACAGATATATCCTCGGGTCACCCTCCCTAATCATAAAGTGCCTATCCACCTGTATTTCCCTACGGTAATAAAAGGCCTTAAGGCGAGTTCTGCCTGCTGAAAATCCATGTTAACTACTAGTTGCCTGCTTTAGATTCACTCGGGATAACTCAATTTGACGCAACGTTGAAATACGTGCATGCATTTACTGTAGCACTAACGTTGTTAACAGATTCATCTGCTCGTATAAGCAAAGCTGCTTTCTTCCTAAACGTGTAGTTTAATTGTGGCTTGTGTTTTCGGGTTTTTTCATTAATTTTTCACGCAAACAAGACTTTTTATAAATCTGAATGGTAAATAGGATAATATTGCAAGGAGTTGCCAAATTTTTAGGAGCTACTTGGTATTAGTAACAGAATTGATTTCCCTATGGGAGTTGTTTTTTTTCATATTTTGAATTTTTACTATGTTTAAAAATAGTACGCATGGTTAATTTGCTTTATTAATCGTCACGTCTTGAGACTCTTGTGCGAGTTGAACTACACGTGTAGCAGTCGTTTTTGTGCCCCAAAATAAACTTGTTTCTTTATTGATTTACTTTTTAGTAAATTTTTAAAACATTTTTTGAAAAAACTCCACATCGCCTAAAGAAAATGACGATGAATACAAAATATAGAGCTATAGAGCTTATTTTGGCAACGCTTTGCAAAGTCACCCTGTATATCGTATGTTCATTTCCTCGTGAGATGCGATGTCCTTTCGTGGTATAGGGTCGTTTAAGTCTGCTGCTGAAAGGGTTACTTCCACTTCGTTGAACTAATACAAAGTCACACGAACGCAGACCAAAATGACGACATTTATAGAATGAATGCTCGGTCTTCACAAAGGTAGAAGGTAGAGGTAACAAAGATCAAATACAGTTGTTCGAGCGCGCGTGAGCCTTACTTGTGTTAGAATGCGTATAGTCACGCGTACTTCTGTGCGCAGCCGGTGACTCGTCCTATGATTGGTTCTAAGCGTACGCACGCAAAGACAGTGTGCTGTACATTTACACACACACAAGTATAGCTCACCCGCTCCCGTGAGATAAAACAACCTACGGATAGATAAACTTGCCATATTATGTAAGCACTAACAGCCGTTGTTCCGCGCGTGGCGTCTAGTTCCTTACACTTTATTAAATAATCAAGCAGAATAACTAGAGATGCTGCCTTCTTAACGAAACGGTTAATGGAACAACTACGTCTATTAACCTACTATTTTCTTGGCATATCTAAATCTTGTAACAAAGGTATGGAGGATAATAATAGTTAAGTTTCTTCAAAAGTTTTAAGGAAATAATTAAAGGCACACGTACTTTTTTCTGGCACATTTAAGTCTTGTGGCAAATAAATGGAGGGAAATAACAGTATAGTCCTTTCAAAAGTTTTAAAGCACTATTAAATTATATCTTTCATGTTCAGAATTAAATACTGTATTGATAATGTTACTAATTACTAACTTGTTTTTTGAAAACTTCCTAAAAATCGATAGCCAAACTATTTATCACATCTCACACAAATTTTCAATTTACAAATAAAACTTGTTAATCAATGTCACTTAGAAAGCCTAAATACATTACGCGTTCATCCATTTTTAAAACATTTAATCCTATGTTAAATCTTTAGGTCGACTGGTGATAATACCTCTCCCTACGCCGCCGTACGCCTCTGCGGGGTTGGATTAAAAGGGGGGTGGCGATAAATTCTAATGAAATTTCCGCTAGAGTCGCGCCAACTCACTATACCTATATCATGTATACTTAACTAACGAATACACATTAAATTAATAACAGCAATAACACTATGTTTCACAATATTCCAACTGGTTGTAGACTAGCTTATCTCAGCGTTGTCTTACATAAATCAAATCAAATTACTTCAAAAACCTAATCTTCTGCAGCAGCGTAATTCTGTTTTTGTTTATGAAGCCGAAAGTTACGGGAACATGTTTAACAAGAAAAGTTCTTACCGAGAGGCTTTGGTTGGATCCCATAATCGGGACTCAATTTAAAACAGGGTAGACCTCCGTACCATTTCTCCGTTAGAATGTCCATGTACCCGTTCGATGAATATTTGGCTATAACTGCCGACACGCTGTCCTGCAAAACAAAAAAGATTTTCTAACAAATGGGCACAAACGTTTTTGCAAACGGGAGATAAGTGGACGTATTTGTAAATGTCATTCGTCTGTATTGTGTTGAAAACAATGCCGACACATCTGCGACCGTTTGACCGTATTCAAAAAGCGTCGAAAAAATCTCTGAACGCAGAGTCACGGAGCGAAACAAAAACTTTGTATGATCCGTTGATTTATGTCACAGCCGCGGTAGTATATCGAACACTGTCAAGATAAAATGACATATAATCGGTGGAGTCTGGGCTACATAACACGCTACTATCGATCACAACATTAGGAGACTCGTGCGTCATCCATCAATCTTGCCTTACAAAGATCTGGAATCGCTCCCCCGCCACTCTACCCCTCCTTGAATTCTCCTTATGGAAATATTGTACGTCACTTTACGTAGACATTGCTCTTAAATCGTCTGTTTTGTAAACGTCACCTGTGTGATAGTCCCTCCAGGTGAATTAATCATCGTTTTCGTGTGTATACAGAAGCTTGATGTGTTTGTAATTATTTTTTACATTTTATCGTAATCGTTCATACCTTGAGAGGGAATCCTTTGGCTAAGCCAATTGCGTAAGTATCTTCAGCTAAGGCATGATCTCCAACACGTTGCAATTTACATCCATGGTCTGTCGCACGGTAGTAATCTAATACTGGAGTATCAGCTATCAAAAGATCCATTGTTCCATTCCTACAAAGCGAAAACTTCAAACTTTAGTCGAAGTTTCATCTTATAGGTAAACCGCACGATACGGGAAACCTGTCGTAATGTTATTATAAGAGTAAAAGGATACGAAGTATTTACTAAGCAAATATATAGTACGCCCTCGTAAACCCAAAGTGTTAACCCGCAAGCGAGCGGGACCCTAAAACCGGGAGTGGAATATAAATATAAACTCTGACACCACAATAAAAAAGCTCAATAAAAATACGCTTGCCGTACAAGCAAACATTAGCAGTATGTGTTTTAAAATAAGGTACAAATATACACAGTAATTTAAGAGCACAAACGTTTTAGTAATGATTTTCTCTTATTTTAAAAATATTTTGATTAGCTGTTTGTTTTTACAAAGTGTTAAAAACACGAATGGAATTGGCAGTAGCCGTAAATTTATCTAAACTGCAACTTAGTGAAATCCACAACGGCATCCACATACCTACCTAAGAACTGTGTTTTTTATTTTTCATTTTATACAATCTCAATTTACTTAGTTTTTAAACGGACCAATTCGGTAAATCATAAATAATTGACAATCAAATGAGAAGATTTATCGATTTTTTTACTGACACTTTATACGAGATTGACCCGCAAAACGGATTATTTTCTGTATAATCGAACGGGAAACGTGTCGGTAATTCCAGCCGGTAGGGAAGGTTAATGGGTATCTCAGTCATCGTGTAAAACGTGTTAAATAATAATGCTGCAATATTTCAGCGATCCAGGGGTGAATAAAGAACAATTTTTAAGCGGGAAATTGAAAGGCAATCAAAACAGTGCCGTTCGTTAAGCCTATTGTATTTCGTTTTTGGTAACAACTAAAATAGTAGGTATGTGAATACTGTATCGTTTTCGATACACATTGAACTAACACTTGTAAGTATAACTTTTTCGATTCCCATTCTAGTCGTTAACCTCGTGTTTTGTGAAAGCGCACGGTTTCATACATTTTATACTACGGAAATATTGCTCTGGTCTGGGGGGTTTTTCTGGTGTATTGGGTTTGGGATTAGTGAATTCATTCATGTTATGGTTATTTAAAACGAGCTTTTATTTCATAACGGTATACATTTTAGGGATACGTAATGAATACTTGTACAATAACTCACCCAATATTCTTTGTTTTTTGGACTAAGTTAAAAAACCTATAGCTTTGATTTATGAATAACGTTGTGGCTTTTCGATTTAGACCCACCCAACCCGGCTACAACATCAGTAGTTTTACCAGTATTTTCCAACTTTTTAACAGTTAAAACGGCTGTATAACAGTTTTTTATACGAAATATTTGTTTGTTTTTCTTACCTAAGCCTCTGAATGCCCTCCTCAATGTCTTGGAGCGCGTAACGGCGCATCTGCTGAGCCAGCTGGGGATTATTCCGTTGAACATAATACTCTGAGACCGATGACCTGGCAGTTCCCACTCGTAGAGAAAGCCACTGGAATAATATTTAAGTTTAGAATCAAGATTTGTTAGGGTACTCTAATTAGCACTTTCTTAATAATAATAACTCAATTATTTTCCACTTAAAAAATGTTCAACTCTGAAATACAATTTCTTATGATGAAACAGACACAATTATGCGTTGTGTGGAAGACGGAAGACTAGTGCCTAGAATGTGTTTATGTTAAATCCATGTTTAGGCCACTAGTGTATTGATACCGTATTTTATTTAACAGATAAGCGAGAGTAGCAGTAGATACTTACATTGCTTCTTCCTTGATAATCATCTACAGCATTATGAAAAAATAGCCCTGCTATAAGAGCGGCTATATTGGCAGTGTAACTGGCAACAAATATCACAGAAAAACCACCCCAAACGTTGATGAGGAACTTGTTAGGCCAGCTCTTTGGGGCTTTGAAGGCAACTAAATGGCCACACAGAAGACCCCACATTACCCATAGTGCACTAGAAATGCTAAAATTCTTTGACCTTTGCCGTCCCCATGGATTAAGGCCGAAAGGTGACAGCCATTCATATATTGCTACCGCAATAGCAGTTACATTTAAAGATGTAAATATTGCTATCCATAATTCAGGCGAAAACGGCAGAAGGAAAGCGAGTAGAGGTATATCTGGTTTTTGATTTGGTGCTGCTAGTATAGATATTCCACTGAAGAAAAAAGGTTGACTGTAATCTATCACCTCTGCTCTTGCGGCTGACACACTTAAGGCTGCAAAAGACATATGAGCAGCTCCTGAAACTAAATCTCCAATAATGCCGTTCCATTTCTCAATATCCTCATCGGATTCATACTCATAGACAAATCCTTCATTGAAACCTTTATATCCATTGCGGTATTGATCACGATAACTCTGCGGATTTAATAAATACTCATTTTCTAAAATCTTGTACTCATTCATTTTATGAAATGGTCTGATTAGTTTTCTGGAGCCATAGAGGCCATCTTCTACAATATATAAATGGAAATCAAATTCTAACTCCTGAGCAATGTTTTCAAGAAGATCCATTGCTAAGCCATAACAACAGTGAGTAGCCATTCGGGAAAATATAGGTTTTGGTGTTGGAAAAAAGAAGTCGTCAGCCTCTTCATCGATGTCTCTGTCTAGATCGTTGAATGCAAGCGTTAAGTTATCTCTGTCAGAGGTCCTTGGTCTATGACATGGTAATCCCCGAAGGCATTGGCCGTCTTCATCAAGTTCACCTTCCATCACGAATGGTGGCGCTAGTGCTGTAACTATTCGGAATATGGTGCGCGCACCTTCTTGCTGACCGTGTGCGACCAGGCGTCCACCAGGCCAGACGATGGTATGTAACTTGACACTGCGCCCTTGTATACGCCCCACTTGCCTCCATGTGTTTTCACCCTCTGATGCTGGCACGAGATTTAAGAGAGCAAATGAAGCTGTCAGTGCTTTTTCAGGGCGTTCAGTTCCTCCAGCCAAAGAAGCTGCAGCTGATGCTCTTGTTTCCCTGAGAACAAAAATAAATACTTTTTAATACATCATTTTAAAAAGAACTTAGTATAAAATCCACAAAAGGAGGCTGGGCGTTTTAGCCTCGTGAGTTAAAATGCCGGCTTAAGAAATAAAACGTGTGCGCCCTGCAAAGCCGAACATTTTTACTGAGGCATCACATCTTAATGACTTTCCCTACAACTGCATTGTTAATTTCAAAATCTAGTGACATTGTCTATCTCGTATGCAAAGAATGTATAATCCTCGCATCTGTTGGGATATTAATTAGGTAAAGACTATTCAGATATTAAGGTAACTTGGGAGTATTGTACTTATTCGCTATGAAACTGATCGGAAAGACTCAAAGTATCCTATTGTTATTAAACATTTATACCGTAACTGTGAGCATGCGGGTTATAGTTGTAAACTAACATTGGAGTACGCACCTAAAATTTCTAGACCTTTCAATCAAAATTATGTTTAAAAGTTTAGATATTTTGTAACTTCGCTTTCAGTCCCGAGAGTGACTAACTTTAAGTTGCTAAATCACCCCGTTTAGTTCATTTATAACTGGATCCAGGTGTATACTTGCTGAATATTTCACGACAAAAGTGGGCTCTTTTTGCATAGTCAAACGGTAAAGCTGCTTTAGATCGTCACAATCGTTAAAAGTGCAAAATAGTAATTTGAATTGCAGATGGGAATAGTGCCACATCTGCTGTTAGTGGATTGAAATGGTCCGGTACAAACAGAAAAAACTCATTACTTTACTTCCAAACAAGTGTTATTGATAAAAGTTACTCATGTAGGCGTTATGATTAAATTTCTTGTTGATATAAATCGTGATCGGTAGGTGTTACAAATAAAGTAAAATTTACCTGACCTACCTCTAATAAAATAAAATAAAAATTATACTGAACTTATTCATTAGCAACCCAAAACGTTTCACTGTAGACCAAATGCCTTCCCTCGTCAATATTTGCCGATTTTGCGCCATTGTGAGCTGTTTTATTTCGAAACGGTTATTTTTTTTTATTCATAAGTATATTGTGAGTACATTCTAGCTGGCAACAATACATTACAACTCAAAAATAAAGACGCTAGTTTATTAAACGAACGAAATGCTATTGGATCGCTTTATTTTTGTAAGTAAGTAGTTCTTACTTGACCTAAATGACGTGTTCAATCTCGAATCTCCAACTCGCGATAATTCAGCGAACTGGGGCAGGAAGCGCGCGTATCAGCCCGCTTGACAATCGTTGAAGCGCTGGTGCTTACGAAATAGGCAATAATTATGCGAACCGTATTCGGAAGCAGGTGTGGACGTGCAGCATCCGCTGGCTGATTTCCTCCTTTATTATACGCCACCCTCCACACCTCGGCGTTTGTGATACAAATATGAATGTTTTTGTGAAAAAAAGGATACGTAATTTAAGAGTTTTCACGTTGCGTATGGTTTTTCACACTCTAATAATGGCCTTTTGAAGCAACTGTATTTACGAATTTCAGGTATTTATGTGTCGTTTTCTTCAAACCAGGACCGTGTGGTCTTAGCTAGAGTTTTAACAAAACCACTTGGTGACAATGCTCTCGCTTAAAGTAGGTGCGTAATGCCTGTACATATTTTTTTGAGGAGAACTGGTAATTTCACACACATATATGTAAAAAAGTAGTGGTTTGCTTTATTTGTGTAAGTTAGTAGTTCTTACTTGACCTAAATGACGTGTTCAATCTCGAATCTCCAACTCGCGATAATTTAGCGAACTGGGGCGGGGAGCGCGCGTATCAGCCCGCTTGACAATCGTGGAAGCGCGCGTATCAGCCCGCTTGACAATCTTCGAAGCGCGCGTATCAGCCCGCTTGACAATCGTCGAAGCGCGCGTATCAGCCCGCTTGACAATCGTCGAAGCGCTGGTGCTTACAAAATGGGCAATAATTATGCGAACCGTATTCGGAAGCAGGTGTGGACGTGCAGCATCCGCTGGCTGATTTCCACCTTTATTATTCGCCACCCTCCACACCTCGACGTTTTTGATACAAATATCAATGTTTTTGTGAAAAAAGAATACGTTATTTAGGAATTTTTACACTTCGTATTGGCTGCCATGCTCTAGGAAAGGGCTTTTTAGGCAACTATTTTAACGAATTTAAAATATTCATGTATTACGTTACCTTGAACCTAGGACCGTGTGGCCTCAGCTAGAGTGTTTGAAAAAGCACTTGGTGACAATGCTCTCGCTTAAAGTAGGTGCGTAATGCCTATGCATATGTTTTGAGGAGAACTTACCAGTTCTCCTCAATTTCACATCTAAACAATCATGAAATCAATTAGGTACCACCATTGTTCCTCAAGAAATCAATAATATTAATCATTCAAGTTTTTATCTTTAAGACACAAACTTTTTTCATTTTAGCATTGAATTCACAAACGTGAATTCAATCTAGAATAACTTCAAACTCACTCTGTCGCCTTAACTGCCAATAGACCTGAAAGTAGCCACACTTGTAAAAGCTGCCTTAGCTTTGCGAAACGAAATTGAGCGGTAAGTCTAATAAAAATGATTTCACCTCAGCTTTAGCGAAAGCACTGAACTAAGAAAGGCTTTCGAGCGCTGCTTCAAAATGCAATTAGCTTGTTACCTCCAGCTTTCGGAATCTTCAAGCGGTGGCTGAACTTGTAGGAAAACTGGTTTCGGTAGGTACATATTTCAGGACGTATCTAGACATTCCTGTAATGCCCGCGATAAGGAAACTTCTCCCAGTTTAATTTAGAAAGAAACTCTGCTTAGTATAAATTAAAGACATTACGGTAATACGAGCACATTATTTCTGATGTTGATTCTGTTCAAACTTAAAGTTTAACGCGACACTGGAGTTTTCAACGTTGTTAGTGAAAAAGAGAATTTAAAATGGAGGAACAAAATGGTTTATATTACTCACTAATGGCACAACAATTATTTTTGTTATAGTTTGTGTGGTAAAATACAAACCCGCTTATTCATAAAAACGAACGCAATGCTAAAGCATTGTTTAAGCAATGGACATGCTATATATGTCACTTACTCGCAAATGGCGGCAGCAACATGAATTAAAGTGACAAAGCGATACAAACGTTAAAGTGTTGTTGAAGACCTGTTTTAATTTTTATAAATAAGGGGGTAGCACTTCAGCAATATCTTTGGTGTGGCCTCTTAACGCTGCGTTGCTCGATTAAATTGAAACTTTCATGCGATGATATGACGCAACGAACGCAACGCATAACTTGGCATGTCAAGCTAACGAACTATTGAGGTTTCATCCTATTTGGTATTAAAAAGTAATGGTTTTCCGATTCGAATGGTTGCCGATGGTCCTAGAAATTCAATTCTATATTTATGTAAAATACAATGGATATGACTTAAAATCTTTTTTTACATAAATGATTTAATAATGATCTACCCCTTAGTCAAATAATTATAATTACATTTGTATAATAAATCATTTTACGGAGTTCCCTGTTGACGTAATCTAGCTAAACACATACTCTGCCGATTGCCGAATGAGGTCACCCTATAAAAAATCAAATATCCGCCAAGTGTGAGTAGATAATTCAGCTTGGGTTTAATACATTTAAGTCAGTCGAGTATAGTCAAGAACTTTGGGACTCTCCTATACTTAACTATCAAAAATATAATCAAATATTTGAAAACTTATTGTTTCTTCAAATCTTTGTCTAGGAGAACAAACGAAACAAAAAGACATTTAATTCAATTTTTTTTTTTCGAGTCACTGAAATAGTAATTTTATTTTTGTTCTCTTCCTTTATTCCTGTTTACTTATCGAAATGTTTTTTTTAAGTTATTTATTTTCCACTCCTACTTATTCAGCCAACCACAGTAAGGTCCAATTGGCGGGCAAAACACTTTTATCAGCCAGACGGACATGTTGAAACTAAAAGAATTCCATGTGATACGGAACCCTAGCAATCAGGCCTTGTAATAAAAGGGACATGATTGCGAACGAGCAAGGCTTAATGGCAGCTAAACCTCGAGTGCGTAAAACTGTATTCACCACGGCCTGACCTACTTAGCCGCCCTAATTTGTGAATGAACTAAAAAGAAACTATCTACGCCGAGTCATGTCAATAGGCGGTATCGCATCGTCGAGCCTCGTGGCGTTGGCTGCGAGCCAAGTGCCTCTGTGCAGTCGCGACCATTTTATGATAATGCTATCGATTTGGATTTTGCCCAAAATATCATGAAACTAATACAATTATTATTAATTTTTAGTTTATTGGATTAGATTTGAATTTTCTTGTATAATAGTGGTTTAAAAAACTGGCCTGGAATCCTATTGGTCCCGGTTCCAACCTTGTATAATATACAATTTGTCGGTAGTTCTCCGGTGAAAGAAAATATCGATAAAAAACCCAAGCAACCCGGATAACTCTCGTCCCTAACCATGTTGGGTTAAAGATTATGTTGGGGATAAATCGGCTTCTGAATCTTCGTTCACTATGACGCCATAATCAGCCTGTCTCGGACTACCCCATTTGGGTTGTCGTCGTATGTATGTATGTCACATATTTACTGTTTTTTTATCACAGACGCTTGTAGGCGTCTGCCTTGATTGAGAGTATTCTTAGCATGAATTAAAGAAAATTGAATCGGGGGTCGTAATAAATCCGATTTCTGAATTCATACAACGGCGATATCTAATAAGCATGCATATAATACTAGCCATACAGAATAAAATGATGGTAACACTTTATTTATTTCAATTTTTTTGCTCACTTGATGCCTCAGGCCATTATTTATAAGTCAATCCTTGAGTGGTCCAGAGACCTATCAGTTCGAATATGATGAAATACAGTTAATTTAACTAAACTAAAACATTAAATTACTTGCAAACGACTTTGTTAATTTGGTATGCAATGAAGTGTTTTACGTGTTTCGAATATACATAATACGAATTTCGAAATATTTTCAGGTATATCCGGATACAGAGAGCCACCAGTCAGCCACATACTCTTCATGAACCTTTTTCAAGCACTGTTTAAAGAACTGTAAAATAGACTCTATTATTCCACACCAAGACGCTGTTTAACGCTATGACAATATTGACCACCTTAAATCAATCACTTATAGGTATCATTTTAGCTAAGCACGCTCACATTTACAATTAGTTGATCATCAAGCTTGTCATATAATTACTACAATTGAAAAGCCTATTATGCTCAAAGGTGTCAGAGAATACTAACTTAAATCCTAACTTAAAGCATCTCATAAAATAAAAACTCATAAGAAAAGCTTAACACACTATTAGCACATAGATTCAAAGGATTCGGCTTTTAAATTACTTCTCGGAAATTAAGCAAAATTTAAGTGCAAAAGGTGAACAAATTAATTAATCTTTCACCACGAGATTTGAATAATTTAAAACTGACTTTTTAATTAAAGGATCATTAAGATGAGTAAGAAGTAAGAGCGATTTTGTTGCCTTTTATTTGCGTAATTTATTTCATACTCACGGCCGCCCGCGACTTTGTCCGCGTGGACTTAAGTTGAAAAACAAAGAGTTTATTTTTTTTATAGATTGTAAGTTTCATTAAAATCCATTCAGTAGTTTTTACGTGAAAGAGCAACACGGCACATCCATCCACACATACGATTGTTATTTTATGTTGTGACTTGTCATAAGTGGTTGTTAAGGATGTTGAGGGTGTTTAAGGAAACAAGCACGTTCGTTGACTTAAAACAGAATATATTGTTTGTCCAATATGTAATTCAAATAAAACAAATTAAAGGCAACGCTCCGTGCAAAGTTCGTGTGAAAGTGGCAGCGCGCACGCGCGCTGCTCCGAACACTAGTGGTGTGCCGACCACTAGTGATGGGCGTAATCATCCTCCCCCGCTTGAAAGGGTTAACTTTCAAGAACTTGTTTTCTCAGTGGGCAGACGCACAAGGTTATGATTGCTCGTCTTATCGTTCCTCGTAATGTATAACGTCTACCACTCTACATTCTTCGTCTGTCCCCTTATGAATCACGGTTATTCGTCCAAGACGCCATCCTTGAGGTAGTGTGTGCTCACTGCTCATACTTGATTCTGACCAAGTCGCCCCCTCTTGGATTCGCAGTGCGCTCCTTCCATTTATTTCGCTGTTGAAGCTCTACGATGTATACCCGCTTCCATCTTCGACAGAATTCACCACGTAGTTTTTCTATCAGTAAGTAGCATGGTTTCACGCCGTCCACTAGAAAAGAAGGCACCGACATCAGAGGCCGTCCAATTAGAAAGTGACCATGAGCTAACAGGGTGAGATCAAGAGGATCGGGAAATAAGGGTAAGAGAGGACGTGAATTTAGGATAGTTTCTATTTGAGCAAACAGTGTGCCCAACCCTCGCTGATGATTACGCCCATCACTAGTGGTCGACACATCACTAGTGTTCTGTGCAGCGCGCGTGCGCGCTGGCACTTTTCACACGAACTTTGCACGGAGCGTTGCTTTTAATTTGTTTTATTTGAATTACATATTGGACAAACAATATATTCAATTTTAAGTCTCCAAACGTGCTTAATTCATTAAACACCCTCAACATCCTTAAAACCATGTTAAGGATGTTGAGGGTGTTTAAGGAAACAAGCACGTTCGTTGACTTAAAACAGAATATATTGTTTGTCCAATATGTAATTCAAATAAAACAAATTAAAGGCAACGCTCCGTGCAAAGTTCGTGTGAAAGTGGCAGCGCGCACGCGCGCTGCTCCGAACACTAGTGGTGTGCCGACCACTAGTGATGGGCGTAATCAGTGGTTTTTTAATTTCAACTTTACAAACTTTTTCATTTATAATAATAGTAGGATTTTTATGCTGGCTGCATTGAAATAGGTATACAGACACATTCTGTTGAAGGTTTTATAATCACAGCATCATTTAATTTTATTCATGTCCCTCTGTTGGGTGAGGTGGTATGTATGATTCAAACTGCATTACGAAGGCTTACAGTGAATTATTGGAGGGGTTTGATAAACATTATTTTCAGATGTTACCAAGCCGCTAAAAGGCATGTGGCGACGTCAGTCGGGCCGGATCAACTGCTTAACGTATAATTCGAACTACAAAGATGTCTGAAAAATATATGTATAATGCTAAATTTGACTGACTAACATGCTTATTAAACTTTATTTTTAAAAGCGCAAACCGTCATAAATTTCGCATGGACCCAAGCTCGTTGTTTCGTAGGAAACTTTTTATCTCTTCTGCCCAAGTAGGTAGTTCCCGGAGGACGGACGTGAAATATTGTGTCAACAAAAAGGGAAGGAAACGTCGTATATTTTTATTATACTAAACACAACTCCAGGTGACAAGACGCTTCAGTGCTAACAATTGACTCCAAAATAAACACGAGTATAAACATTGTAACGTAAGACTTCTTCATTTTCACCTATGGATATGTAACGCACATGAAAATGATGTGGTTACAGTGTGGTCTAAAGGGTATTGTCGGCTTGACAAAAGCAATAGTAATTCTACAATAACAGAGTCGTATGTTGTTTGAATTGACACTAAGATAAAAAACAAAACAAGTAGAACACTATTGTAATTCTGTAGACTCATACCATTTTCATGAAAACTTAAACAGCTCATCCTACTAATTTTATAAATGTGAAAGTTTGTATATGTGGATGTGCCGTGTTGCTCTTTCACATAAAAAATACTGAACGGATTTAAATGAAACTTTACAATAATATAGCTTATACATCTAAATAGCACATTGGCTGCAATTTATAAAAAAATAACACTTTTTTTTCTTACTTAAGTCCACGCGGACGAAGGCACGGGCGGCCGCTAGTAAACAATATTTTAACTTTTGTATCGCTTCGTTACTGTCATTATTGTTGCTGCTGTCATTTGCGAGTAAGTGGCACCGCACGTCCATTGCTTTATGCTTATACTATGCTTTAGCGTTGCGTTCGTTTTTATACATAAGGTGGATAGGTTGTAATTTAATTTTCATGTAGACTTTTATAAGTACTTACAGTCGTACCTTTTCATTTTATGCATTAAAAGCGTATTTTTTTCCTTTTGACTTATCAGAAAGTCACCATCCAAAAGTACGAGCTGTTCTCACTTTTGTATCGCTTCGTTACTGTCATTATTGTTGCTGCTGTCATTTGCGAGTAAGTGGCACCGCACGTCCATTGCTTTATGCTTATACTATGCTTTAGCGTTGCGTTCGTTTTTATACATAAGGTGGATAGGTTGTAATTTAATTTTCATGTAGACTTTTATAAGTACTTACAGTCGTACTTTTTCATTTTATGCATTAAAAGCGTATTTTTTTCCTTTTGACTTATCAGAAAGTCACCATCCAAAAGTACGAGCTGTTCTCACCCAATTGTTAAAATTGAATCCCCATGTTTGTACCTCTGGTGTGGTGACCTCCGATAATCTTGACAGTAATTAATAACCCATGCCCACCAAGGAAGCTTACATCCCGGTTATCGGTTAAATTAATTAACCTACGTATCGGCGTATTTCAGTTGACTGCACCTTATATACAGGGTGAGTCTTTTAACTAGGCGTGGAAACCCAAATCATAAACTATGAGTAACATACCGAGACCGAATACGCAGGTTTAGTGTTTGACTAAAGAAAAGGTTTTTTTTTCAAAATCTAAGAATGCAGATCTTGTTTTCATCACAGTCGGGCTGTCTATTCTACTCCCTTGAGCATTTTCCGATATATAGTAAATTTCAACCATACTTTACCTTATCCTAAAGTATCGATTTCATTTTCTCTATTTTTGTTTTGTTTTTCTCGATTCTCCACTTGAAGTTTATCTGGAAGAGATTTAAGCGATAAAGCCGCCTGAATTTTACCCACATTTTCAAGAGTGTCTTTTAATGTATTTGTAACTGTTAAGTGTAGAAAAGTATATCTTATTTTAAACGTCCAAAGCAAGGTAAAATCCCCAAACTAAATACGCAAACGTCCCTAAATGCCTTTTTTGTTACAAATAGTCGTTGTTTTGAGCTAACAAAATGTTTATTGTTGGCGGAAGAAATGGAATTGAATCGAATTGGCTTCGCATGGACGCAAAAAACTACTTCAAACTTTAAATCCCACGGGTCGAAGCATTCAATTTAATACTCCTCCGAACACCAGTACATGTAGAGTCACTGGAGAAATTTTAAGATCATTTTAAAATAAATTCACAAGCATGGATGTACCACAACGATGGTATGTATAAGCCCAATAATGTACATACTAAACTTCAAAGTAACACATCCACGTCTGTACGTAATTTACATTGTTATCATTTATTATGTTACTATGCGTGAAAATCCACATATTTTTATTGTGTACTTGTGATGACTGTGTTCCTTGCCTTGAGCAATAAGTTACTGAACTAGTAGTATTTTAAGAAAACATATTCAGCCAAACGGCTACTTTATTAAGCAACATATTTGTAGCTCTAATTCCCCTGATACCTATTATGTGAATATTTCAGCTTTCTAGCTATCGCGGTTTATGAGATACAGCCTGGAGAAAGACAGACAGCGGAAGCTTAGTAATATGGTCCCGCGTTGGAAAGCAACCCTAAAAAACGTCTATTGTTGCAGAACTTTTTAAACGTGCCAACAAAAATTTTCTCAGAACGCAGGTACAAATCCTGCAATAGAACCGTAATAACAGTAACAAATTCAGTCCTAACTAGCGGAATAGATTTGTTAGTAGTTTCATTAATCGGCCCAGAATCCGGCCGTTTACACAGTTTTATCTTGGATACACCGCTATCTCAGGAATGGGCTGGATCTAATGCCGATCACGTATTTTATTGAATAACGTTCCGAAGGACGTGTGCGTTCCGATACCATTATCATAGGGGTCAAGAGCGGCATCCTTGGATCTCTCTTATCTTGAGTGCAATTAGATATACTTGTTACAGGCTTTGGATAACCAACGAATTTATTATATGCATTTAAGCTAGCCATTTTAATGCACTTAAAAATTTGTAAACAAGGTCTTTAAGCTGCGACGAGACACATTTATGTTGTTTTTAAAAGCAATTTTTCATTTTGAGGCGGTTTTTTCGCAGGTTCTTGTTACGTAAAAAAAACAAAAAATAAGCCAAGATTTTTTTAGTTTAAGTTTCACTCGATATGGTGTCTTAGCTAAAATAGTGCTCACATATTATATTTTTGTTTTATTGATAACTTACAAAGTGCTATTTAATAAAACGTTTAATTAAGTCATCAAACAGCAAGGGTGCCTAAAGGTCCTGGAGGGCATCGATTAAAATATTACACAATTGATCACATTGACAATGCAACGTACTTTAAATCTGCATGTAAATTGAATGAATGTATAAATAAATAAACAGCGTTATTTGCATTGGAATCAAAACCAATTCATTCATGTTTCAATTTAATACTGAATAAGTCTTATGTTGGCTTTTGAGACAGTACATTTTTTACAATAAATTTGTGAACGGGACAGATTCGAAGCAGTGATGATGGCAAAATGCTTGGAAAGAAAATGTTTCATTGGCATGGCAGAATGAATTACCTTGCTTTAAAACTATATTATTATTGCGTTTTCTCTTATGACACTAAAAAGTTTTGAAGGAACAACGGTTTTTATGACATTCAGGTTCCACGTTAAAGCAACAAAATTTTTATCATCACTTCACTTTACAAACCCTTCGAAGTTTAACATAAATGTTATCGCGGTTAAGATGATGATGATGATGATGATGTCGACAGGACAATCGGTACCATTGTGACTTTATGCAATTGCTATTTTCTTGTTATTTTAATTCTTCTAACTGTCATTATTATAAGCCAGTGCTTTTTCACTACAGGACAAATGCTTATCTTTGTTCGTATAATTTTCGTTTTTATGTTCTTTCATTTTGTTTTGTGAGCCACTTAATTGATTTTCTCTTTTTCTCTGTTCCCAAAGGAACAGTAAAACCTAACTTTTCCGCAGAAATACACCTAGTATGCGTGGTATGCTGATTCTTTTCTGAAGGAACCACGCATGGCCACCCAATTTCTCAGTACTGTGGTTTTAGTTCACCCAGTTCGACATTACCTCTAGGCCATATTTGTCCAAGCCAGCATAATACCTTAATTGCGTTTCCTTCGTCGGCTCTAATTTCATGTCATTTTAGCGGCTTTGCTAAATATATCGCAAGTAGAGAACTGGTTCATTAAATTGCCAAAACTTTGTGTGGGTTGAGCCGTATTTATTTGTGTCGTTGCGAAGCCACGCGGACACAGAGTTACGAAGTTCCAACGTGACGAGGGACGCTCTTGCATATTTTATTCGCGGGAACCTCTGGTATGCTCCTAATGCTCGTCGTGGGGCTACTAAGCCCATGGTTAGCCGCGTTATTAAATAAAAAATATATCTGTCTTTTAGGACTTGGAAAATTCTTTCAAATAAGTATCATTATTATGTCTCATGATATAAAAGATTGTTGATTTCAATCGCACATTTTAACATCTGTGCTACCATAACAAGGACGGAGCATATTATTGTTTTTATCAAATAGTGAAAAACCTTTAAATTGGTTAGCTTTTTTCACTTCATTTAGAAAATTTGATCATTCTGCAAAGCCGAACTTTGACCTGATTTTAACATTTAACATTCAAAGTTTAGTCATAAGCTACTGACATGGCCATTCCTTCATAAATAAAACCTATATCTTCACTGCTACAACTGAACCCTTAAGGACGATAAAACTCTGATATAAGCCCTTTGAAAAACACCAGCAATCATATAAAACTAACAGAAAAATAAGACAATCAGAAGCGAAGCTGACTAAAAAATAAAAGATAAAATTGACTTAAGGCAGACAAGTTAGACTTTATTGCTTACAATGTTAATCAAAACTATTCATGTAATGATTAAACTAAACTAAATTATACGCCTTTTTAATACAGAAAAGTACCGTTCACTACCGCTAATGAAAGTAGCCTTAAACAGAAAGTTGAGATGGAAATGAAAAACTTTTGTTAGAAGTAGCAGAAAAGCTCACTAATCTTCAATCTTAATCACACAAACCGAAAGATATTAATCAAACCATATATTACACCTTCAACAACTTCCCTAAAAGTGCCTGATCATTTTCTTTTAAAAGTTCAAGTTACAAATGATGTTTGCCGGTAAATTTTAATTAAGCTTGCCGTACATAATCTCGTGTTTGCCCAAGTCAGAACTTAACAAACGCGTTGCGTGCCTGTGAAAACACTCGTCCCCACTCCACAGCTTTCCGCCACTCGTAACGGAACCGTTTACAAAATTGGAAAAGTGCGAAAAGCGTTTTCATGCGGCCTCGGCATACTCCGCATCCAATATGTGCAGTGAGTTATATCCATTCGGCCGCACGTCGCTGCGTGGGACAGCGTGCTATATCCACAATTCCACAGTTTATTCTGCAAATCGAAGTCTCGCACATTATTACTTCTGCATTTCAGAGATAATACATTCTGAGCTTTGTAAGATCGAGAGGAATTGTCTGAACCCTCGCGGTAATTTTTTTTATTGGGTGAGGTTCTTTCAAGTTACCTACTGTTTGTGCGGTTTTTCTTTGGACTCAACCAGAATTACACGTTTTATAAAATGTGTCTCTACTAGAAAAAAAATGAACATTTTCAACTGAGTAAACGTAAAATTTTATCAAGCCTGAAGATTTATAATTTCTCCGAATATATTTTTTGTTCCCCAACCTACTCATAGAAGTCTGGACCGATTTAGAAAATTCTTATCTTTGAAAGTGTAATCTTTCATGGCCACAAGCAGAATCTGCTCATCTGCACACATGAAACGAACTGAAATGTATTTATCTCTTAAAACAATCATTTAAAAAAAACGGTATAAGTTTGTAGTCGGATTTTGTTTTTTATATTCTTTCAAAAAAGGTGTGTCAGAAAACAGAGGAAATGTGTTGAAAAATAAACCAAGAGAAGCCTTTAATATGTAATCTAGATTAAGGCCATTGACAGACAATGCAAAATCCTGTGACCTGTGCAAGAAACTTCATTCATAGGCACGAAGACCCTCATCAACGTGAGGGATGCCTGCTCCTCTGACACGTTGGCTCGCGGGTGCTAATAACCAATTTCCAACCTTCATAGCTCAGTGGCAATAATGACGGTTGGATTCAGGCAAATAGCAAAAGGTTTATGGTGAGTAGATACCTATGAACTGTTGGAATTTATGTCTGTGTTCTGGCATTGTTTATGCTAATATGTAGTTATATTTGTGTACTCTAGGTATTTGCATTGCAGGTTTTGGAATGTGATAATGGTTCTTCAGATTACCAGAATAAAAAACTAAGAAATATGACGAACAAGCTGACTCGACAGACCCCGTCTTGCCAAACGCGCTTAGTCTAAAAAGTCGAAAATTCTAGCTTTTTGCGTAATTTTCTGAGTTACCAAAAAAATTTACGAGAAACCTAGTTATGAAAATAACAAACCCAATAAACAAATAGTGATCTAATTCACTGCTGTTGTTCTGAAGTTATGTGTAAACAAACACACAGAGATGAGGAAGAAGATAATCGAAGATATCCCTAATGGGATTCATTTTCAAAGAATGAACCAATCTACCAATTTAGTGAGAAAGGACATTTTATCTTTAATTATGTTTAGGTTTTAGCTGTCCGAACCAGAAGTTAACTATGCCTGGAAGTATATATTTATATTTTATGTGGCGTTAATCGATAAGTCAACAACGCTGTTCTGAATGCATAAAAAACGTAACGATAAATAATTCACTATTTTCCTGAGCCGGTTTTGCGGTTACAGTTAATAAGGTTAGTTAGACGTGTCCTAGGTAAAAAATCGTCACAATCAGCGGTAGGTGACAGCAGCGACATTGGGTACTTGAGGCACCCTCATCAACGTCGGGCCTCGCCTGACACGCTGGCTTGCGGACCGCACCAATAAATAAACTAGAACCATTACACACATGCCTCGTCGCGATTAATTTCTTTATTCTTTTTTCCTGACCCTTTTTCTGTAGAATAGAGCTATTCTACATTTAAATTAGATACGAAAAATCCTACTAATATCATAAATGCGAAAGTTTGTGTGTGTGATGTGCCGTGTTGCTCTTTTACGGAAAAACTACTGAATGGATATTAATGAAACTTTACAATAATGTTGCCTAAACATCTGAATAGCACATAGGCTACAATTTATAAAAAAACAACATATTTTTTTAACTTAAATCCATGCGGACGAAGTCGCGGGTGGCCGCTAGTAAAGAAATGAAATGGTTCTGAAAGTGAGACTTAACTGGAAATTGTACTCAGACTCAAGACTAGGGTACAAGGTACAGTAACAAAAAGACGAACATACTTTTTAAACTACAGAATGTTTCTACTTAATTAAACACTTTGAATTTTTATTTTAAATTCAACATCTTTGTTATCCACAAGCACGACTGCTGTAAAGTAGTAATAGCTTTGAAGTAGAAATGCATAAATTATACCAAGAAACTTAAGCACCCGGTGGATCTTCACTAACAAAAATGCATCATTTTTATTCACAAATCATGCTTTACATCTTTTCAGAAAATTTAAACGATCACACTGAACGATACGGACTGTAGTAAAATTATTGACGTTGGTAGCTAAAATATAAACTTAACATACGCTCAAAACTGAATACCAAATGGGATAGTCAGAGGCACACTGATTGCTGCCGTAATAGTGAGAGGAACATTCAGAACCCAAAAGCTAAGCTACAATATCAGTATGAATACCTACCTAAAAACTATGGGTGGATATTGTGAGCCCGGGGCGATACCTGTGCGACTTGTTTCGGTGACCGTTGATGTTTATAGAGAAAGGTTTTATGTTGTATAAAGGTTGGTTTATATCTCAAACGTATTAATTGGGCTTTTTCTTTCAGAAAGGCCACAATGTCCTGTTATTCACAAGCATTTAGTGCCTTTTTGTCTTTATTTCTACTTACGTTAGGTCAATGCTAGATGAATATAAAGCCCGTTTTCTACTGAGCCTTATTTCGCCTAAATGACTTCTGTTGTTTGGCTGCTGATATCTTCGAAATCTTTCCCGGACTACGAATCGGGTAAGTTCAAAGGTCTATCAACCTTAATATACTAAATATTAGTATTTACTTGCGATTGTTTGGCTTGTTTCAGTCTCGAAGTCTTGTCTTATCTGAAATTTTCTTATACGACGCAGTCGAATCATGAACAACCTTTATGGGGTATGGTATAAGCCGAGCTTCTACTTAGAGACATAAAAGTAATTTCCCACCTTTTCAGGTTCGCTAGTCAATTTGCTTTTATGACAATGCTCCACCCTTGTTACCATTCTATTAAAACCTCTAGTTCTGGGTTTTAAAAATTTAAATTACGTTAATGGATGCCATTTCTATCAGTTTCCAGCAGACTTAGTTTCAATATGAAATGGAATCTGTAGAGAACCGCGTTTTAAAGTTTAATAAAGTGATTTATGTGTTAAACAAATTTTAAAATAGTGGATATTTTGTATTATTAAACTTGTAATTTTGCTTCCAAAAGATGGTCAGGTTTGAGACTTAGTAGTTGGTACAGCGTAACTCACCAAAAACAAACTATAAAAAAGCTACTACGTATTTGTTTTTTTCTGTATTCACTCGTGAT
Source organism: Udea ferrugalis (assembly GCA_950022985.1). Classification (NCBI taxonomy): domain Eukaryota; kingdom Metazoa; phylum Arthropoda; class Insecta; order Lepidoptera; family Crambidae; genus Udea; species Udea ferrugalis. The sequence continues at coordinate 8,442,542 of OX465521.1, forward strand.
TCATATTTTATTTTTTTATCCTTTTGTTTAGTTTATTGTTACAGCGCAGAGCGGTCACAGCCGCAAATCTGACTTTCGAGACCTTTGTGAAGATGTCTCAAGTCTAGTAATACTGAACAATCAATAATTTACATTAAAATTGAGTTATAAGTTACTATTAAAGGCTGTATTTATGGAGTCAACAGTGTCTTTAGACAACATCCTTCAAGGCCCTAAATACTGAAATTAAAATGGTTTGACCTAAAATCGTTTAAGTTTTAGTATTTTTTCTTTTTAAAGAAGTATTAGTTAGTGTCAAATGCAGGTGTAAAATATTTTGGTCACAGTGGCAGTATGTATGTCTCATTTTTACATTTTTACAAAATTGATTGATTTTCACGAACTGTCAAAACTGTTTTCCTAGCGCAATAATTTTCCAAAGTAATAAAAATACATACCTAACGAACTCCGACGAGAAATCAGTTGCGGCGTCACTCGGTTCGTCCCAACAGGACGCAGTGGCATCGCTAAAAAACTGCGCTTGCGCTGACCACGCGTCGCATGCGTGCAGAACTCTGCGCAGGGCCCCCACCGCCATGCGGACTGCTGCACGGACGAATGCGCTGTCTGAAAAGAGAGCTTTATCAGTGATTTTAGCTTAACCGAAGGCTTGTTCTTCACTTGAATGAGCTTATAGCTCTAATGTAACTTCATTCAACATTGATAATCATCATAAACTTTATCTCTTTGAATAGAGGGGTTAAAGAAATAAACTTGTATTGTAAAGCCGAGCTGAATTTGGAGTAGGTCTTCAATGCCATTTTTACTCGACCTAATGCTTCTAGTCACAATCGCATCCAAAAAAATTACACGGCTGTTAACTACAATAGCATTTGAAAAACTTGGAAGTACTGCATATTATTAGAAAATGTACTAAATCTTCAATTGAGAGGATAAGCTGTATTCACTTACCTAGTTTCATTGGTTGAGGATGTAAGGCCAAAAGCCCTACAGGAAGATTGTTTATAATCATAGTCACGTTGTCTCTTACGCTGCTCTCGTCATTTTTCTTAGCATAATAATTGTTCTCTTTAATTTTTTCCATCGTATCTCTAACATTATGCATTTTAGCCATGTGCACCGTGGGATTCATAAGAAAATCACTAATATCACTTGAAAATACACTATCTTTTGAACTACTACTTTCATCTTCGTAATCAATGCTTTCTTGCTTTAACAAAGAATTTTCAGCATTAGCGCCCTCTACGTTTATACTATGTACATACTTATTAAAAGATTCATTTTTCGTTTTACTATAACTAGTACGTCTATTACTATCTCTATACAGGAAAGACATTTTTGCCTTCTCAATTGAATTCTTTCCGATTTTAGAAGTTTCAACGCCTTTGTTATTTACATAATTATAATTTCTAACATTTTCCGAACTAATATTGCGACTACTGTCAAATTCTTGACTAAAATTTATATTTAATAATTTGTTATTCACACTGTGCGCTTCTGACTTATTCATATTTCTACTATTACGACGAAAACTCGATTTTATTGAACTATTTTCTATACTATCTCCAACGCCTTTGTTCATTTCGAGCTGCCTTGTTTTATTATAACTCGTTTTGTCTTTAACGGAATTATTGTCTGCATCATCTCGTTTACTGCGTTCAGAATGGTCTTGTCTTAAAGCTTCGTTTTTATCACTGGAACCATCCGAAGCTTCTCGCTCGTCGTACTCTGCATATTCAATTTTGTTGCTGACGGTATGGAAGACATCCAGATCCTTCGAAGCATCAATCCATAGCCAAAAAAAATTACCATCAACCATATTCAAACGTTTTGCTTCATCCATAACAAGTTTTGCATAGTGGATGTCACAAACTAAAACGACGACACCCCGAGTTAACCTTGAAACTTCAGCAAGTCGCCTGCAAACACATAAATTTGAATTAATTTTATATCAACCCTTGATAATTATGCAAATCTTTAAATATCGCAACATCTACACTAAACTTTCAAGTGTCCTGGACATACAATATGGTTTTACCAAATAATGCAAAATATTAGTTTAAAATGATAAATACCTGAAAAGAGCATGGCGGGAGTATTGTGAAGGAAGTGAAAGCCATTTTGGATTAAGCGGTTGAGCAGTAAGAATAGAAGAAAGGTCCTTTCTCAGGGAAAACGTCGAATATAAATCTTCCTCAGCAAGTATAGTAAAAGAATGCCAATGGGTATGCAAAAGAGTGGCCCTGTAAAAATGAAAGGGTAATATTACTGTATTTACATGATAAACGCAACATAATTACTTTTTTATAGGTGACCAGATAGTACGTACCGTAATGCGTGTAAAGTTTCCCTTGCTGTAATTTCTAGTCGGATCTCAAGAGGAAGGAGTTCCTGCGAACAACATTGAATAGCTTTTAAAGGAGCGTTTAACAAATTGATGCGTCGAATAGTTATTCCCGGTCATGCCTGATTTTAAAGAGCGTTATTAGTTCACGTCTTGCCGTAATCGGCGCTAAAGTGGGTTATAAATGACCATCATTTTCCACGACACCAACCCCGCGCTCCCATTTCGTGCAAAAAGAAATGTTCTGAATATCGCTTCAAAAAAGTTCCCGTCAAAACGAGAAATGTCCTCGAGTTCCAAGATATTATGCACATCGTAAAATCTGATTCATCTCACGCATAACAAATTCCACTGCCTTTCCGTACTTTTGCGTAAACACACTTGAGTAGTCCGTGACATCTTTGCTTTTTGACATTTTTGTAAGTAAGTAATTCAATTTTTACCCCAAGTTATAAAATTAAACAAAAACAACCTCACAACAATTTGGAATAAGCTGCTCAACGCATTTTTGTGTCGCGTTGTTTTTGATGATTAGGTATTTTGAATTAAAATAGCTTTGTGTTTTTGAGTTCTCCTATGTCACACCAGTAGGTCAGCATAATAAAGATTTTCAGTAAAAAATTATACGCTGTGTTAACCATTTCAAACTTGGTAATTACAACATTTAGGTCTTTACAACATTACTTTGGTATTAGCAACAAATTACAACGAATACTGTGAAAATTGGTACTACTCCAGTTTTCTAACCATCCAGATTTATAATGGAAACATTATCTAAAATATACACACCGTTGATTTGCTACGGGAGTCATATTGTGTAATATATTGCGAGAACGTGTCAACGATGTTATTACGAGGCATAACCGCGCTTGCCACCAAAATGATGTATGAGTGCTACTATTACGACGCGATATGTGTACGTACTTACTTATTTGAAAGAAATTAAGTTATAAAGAATCGCACTGACAAGATAAGTAAGCTCTTACGGTTCTTAGTCAGTTTAAAGTTACCAATACAACTTAAGCGTTGCTACCACTAGATTGGTAAGACTCTGCTATCATTGAACTTTCGGAAATCAGTCGCTACCATGACGCCTGATGCCTGAATGATGCCTGATGGCAAATATGTGGATCTTTGCTTGTACTGTTTGTGTCTTCTTGTCGTTGGAGGGAAATCCACATGGTACCACGCCGCCCAAGTGGCTATAAAGTTATGCCGAACTCCTACCAACCAAAACCCCACTGTTCACAACCTCAGCACTTCAGCAAAACTGGTTTCCCTAACAAGGTTTTACACCAAAATTAATTAAATACTGCCAAAAAGATGAAACCAAAGCAATCCGCACCTACTGTTCAACTTCCAGGCAAGAATCCCAACAGAATCCGTCTTACGACCCGCTAACTGTCTGGCATAAGTAAGTAGTTTATTTCCTAATTTGTTATTTAAATATCAATTTTCCGGAACTGTAAATTAAATTTTAACTACTGCCAAGTAGATAATTTTTCACCTTGGTTTACAATTAGCCTAGTAATAGCAAGCTCAGTCAGCCTAATCTTTCAATTTATGCCATAAGCTATAGATACGCTTTCGTATTTATAGTACGAACTAAATAGGTGACTTCTTATTTATTTTCTGTCTATAGTTTGGCTGCTATTTACTTTATCGCCGCTTCCATGATTAATGGAGCCTCATGAATAGCATCCTTGGCTCCTCACTATCCTGTAGCGTCGCCGACAACTGGCTTTTTGTAATGCTTAAGCCCCCATTAGTTACACAAACCACCGCCATCAGTGAGATTGCCCCAGTTCAAATGAGTGAAATAGTAATGGCTGAGATAATATAAAGCTATCGATCTCTATTGCAGGAGTACAGTTAAATATTATTCCAGATTGTTTCCAATTTCTTGACATTTATTGTTGTTGACAGATATAATATAATTGACTATGTCGTCTTCATGTTACAAAACTTATTTTATAACTTTGTAAATGTCTGTATCTCGATTATTCAAATTTGATACCGTTATTTATTATTTATCTGCTAGTTTTTAGAATAAACTAAGTACTAAAATAAAATTTTACTAACCTTTCTTTCTTAATACTCGTGTTTATATTATGCTTTTTTTTCTCATTATATCGTCAAAAGTGAAACAATTAAGAGAGCATTGAATATCTAACCATCAAAAATGTTGCAAAATCAAGATTTTATTTGACCACAAGGACGAAAACAAGAACAGGCAAAACAAATGTACTTCTAGACAACAAAATAGTCTTACAAAACCCCCACAACATCGACATTCAATTTCTGTGACCTAACCACTTTTTTCCTTACACACAAATATAGGACGGTAATCAGGGGAGCGATTCCAGATTTATTGGCAAGCTATCTTGAAAATAGGTCGGGCAAAAACAATATGTCAGCACAGATAATTTGCTTTACCGACCTAAATTCAATTGGTTTATTCCCGTAACAAAACGTTGGGTGGATATCAAGTTACTAGTACTAGTAGGTACAATAACAATATTTCACGATATACAATGTGTCACTCGCACCACCAGCACTTAGATTATGTGGATTTAAAGATACTTTTAATCTCCCTATTGTCTGTTCATTTTCATTGTCTTTTTGTGTACGAACTAATAAATAAATACTTCGAACATTATATTTCAAACTTTTATATCTGGATTGCATAGCTGTTTCAACTAACTCAAAATATGACAATAACAGTTCAGTTATAGTCATAAATATAACAGTTTATTTCGACTTGTTCAATAGGATATTTTTCTTTTTGTTTTTATTTGGAACACAGCACCGCCTACCATATTTTTCTGCTTAGCCCCATGGTTAACTGGTAGAAAATGCCGTATCTGCATTAAGTCAGCCATATGTACCAATTCATTGTTGTGCAATAAAGAATAAATACATAAACAATAGAAAATCTACTGTTATGAATGATATGTGACTCATGGGACAGGTTTTTTTGTGATGACTTTGTTTTCGTAGCACTATGATTTGTATGTCATGTCATGTTCAAAATTATCCCTACAGTAAACACGCCAGTAAAACGTACAAAATGTGTTTATAAAATAATAACACTTTAAACTTCATGTAGGTACATCTTCTCTTTACTAATTAGAACAACAATTAAAGTTGCTTTGTTAGTTTATCACGATAAGTTGTTGTCATCTAACTTGAACTTGTTTTGAAATTGATTGCATAGTTTAACAACTAACATCTAACATTTAGTTAATTTACAGAACTCAGTCTATGAACATACATTCGAAAAATAAGCTAAAAATCTGTTGGGGATAAAATGATACGCACGAAATTTTTGTACCAAAATAAAATGATAAAACGCCTGGAGCACTTAAGATGGAGAAGCTTTTCGGACTATCACTAGGGACCCATCAAACCCACAGTATATTTTATATTCAGTAATATTGATGTTCGTTTTACTTAGCCGCTGTTTAGGAAGCTGAAACGCCCAAGAGATGAATTATAGAAAATGCTGAGGTCTATTTCAAATTCAAATTGCTTAGGTACTGCATTTGAATGTTAACAAAAGAAAATGGTAAAGTATTTTCTGTCTGACGTTACTTACGAGTATTTACCATAGCCAAAAGCCATGAGACGAACTTCTCTAGAATTTAATATACGATGTTATTATTTCGTGATTAATACAATAAACTATAACACTAACAACACTGTGTTGAACGAATAAATTGCGTTCATCAGCTACATAATTTAAATTTTTGACTCATTTTACAAAAAGAGTGAGAGAAAGTCAGAGTTTTTGTTCGTTTAATAGTTGTTCCGTTTGAATTTATCTATAAAACCATTAACCGTTCCACATTGCTATGAGCTTGATATTTGTACAAAAATACGAACTAAGCTTTCCAATCTACCTGTAGGTAAGCTTGGTATTTTGAATTGGATTTCAGATAGGTACAAGCAAATCAGTAAGATGAATATGTACGCCTAACCAACTATGTGCGCATTGGAACTCCTAGTCTGTACAAGACTTCCAAGACACACCAAATGCGAACGCGTAGACGCCATGTATACGTAATGCGGTTTGCCGTATCTAATACACTTCCCCTTAATTAAACGTTAATATTTGGCGTGTTTTGGCATTTAGAATACTTAGGTAACACTGCTCTCGGGATTTGAACAAATGTGTCGATTCTAGGATAATGAAATCGTTGATGACCTATGAAAACGAATGATTCCTTCTTGATAGACATACACACACATACTACACACACTTAGGTCAGACCAACGGTCATGATGGTGAGCTTGGTTCAAAGTTTACTGAGTAGAAACTAGTGAGCTAAAGTGCTGGAACCCGCACTGCACAGCTATCACCGTGTGCTTTAGGTACTTCCTTGGTTTTCTTCATGAGCTTGTCCAGGTGACGCGTTTTACTTGCTAGTTGAAAAGGACGGAGCTACAAGGAACGAAGTACCTTTGCACTTGCGTCCTTACTCGCACTTATGATACGTATCGAGTCCAAAACGCGTTAGTCAGGGTCTTAGGGGGTTGGTTGGAGGATCGTAAGAAGCATGCATCGGCGCGCTAAGGCGCTGTCAAAAGTCGAGCAGGGTTTTTGTCAGCAAGTTAACATCCTCTAGGATTTCTTTATGTTAATTGACAGAAGACTATGCTTACATTAGCTATGGTGTAAGAGAGATGCAGGTGCGAAGGCGAGGCGCGCAACACGGGCACACCGGCGTGGGCGGCGGCGGACACAACGGCGGCGGCAGCGCTGCCCCCTCCGCAGACCAGCAGCGCTGCCACCCGCCGCCCGTCCAGCGCTGAACATGTGCGCTCGAGCACCCGCGCACTGAACCTGTAGAATTAAAAGAGGCTTTAATAATTTTTTCATTACTCATACTCTGAAAGTGGGTCATTACTGACCTGAGAAGCGGGCTGAAAGTAACTCTTTTCATCCCTAGGGAGAATCACTTTCAACTGACAGCTGTCAAATTATTATTTTTTAAAACTGTTTGTTTTTCACGTATCTATTGAACCATGTTCCAACTTTCTATACAGCCACGATGTAAAATTTGAAATAACTTGAAGTTAAGTATTGTTCAGAGAATATATTTGTCTTAAATAACTTTATTACAATTTAGTTTCAACAATTTTTTTAAATTAACTTAGCTTTGAGCAAAATATTTATAATTTTTCCAATGATGAAAATAAAAAATAATGGCTGAATAGCGGGCCGGCCACAGAAAAAAAACAAACAAAATAGGCGGGAAAGCGGCAATTCGATCTTCATTTATTTTCCTCATTTTTTCTTTAGCTAATTCATGTTTTTATTTTTACTTTCCTCGTATTTGTAATGAAAAGCACAGTGTTTACCTCGGGTGAAAGACTTATTTAGTCCCTCGAACTATTGGCGCCCGGAACGAATGTTGAAACCTACATGTTCACTGTTCAGTAATAAGAACACAGTAGTTTTTATATTTAAATTTTATCTTTTTTGACACACTCTCTGTTTATCTGTCAATCTTCTACTTCCTTGTAATGAACAACAATATAGTCGTCTTAATTCCACATTTGTTATTTTATTGCTATTACCTAGTAATAGAATGGTGATACCTGTTACCCAAGATTCACCTCCAATACCAGAGCCTTCACTTGGCCAAGCCGATGTCATATGTCAACCTCCAGCTTTTATAGAACCTGCAGCTCCACAACCAGAGCCCGAGGTATTTATAGAGGCAGAGTCTGAACATACAAGAGAGCCTTCACCCGTGTCTGAAAGACGTTATCCTCTCAGAGAACGGCGTGTACCACAAAGGTTTCCTGATGATGAGACTCTTTATCTGACATCAACTGAATTCGAACCAGTTACTTTTAAACAAGCTATGGACGATGTCTATAAAAATGACTGGAAAACGGCGATGGACTCTGAATTTCATTCTCTCATGAACTTGGGAATTGGTTGATCGGCCTAAAAACAGGAAAATTATAAAGAGCAAGTGGGTTTACAAAATTAAGAAAGATACTGACGGGAATATTGTCAAATTTAAAGCTAGACTTGTTGCGAAAGGCTTTACACAAGTCGCAGGACTGGATTATGGAGAAACTTTCTCTCCAGTAGCCAGATTGTCCTCCATTCGCCTATTACTAGCCTACGCCGTCAAACTTAATTTAGATATCGATCATTTGGACGTTGAAACTGCATTTCTTAATGGGGATCTAGAAGAAGAAATCTATATGGAGCAACCAGAAGGTTTTTCAACTGACAAGTCAAAAGTGTGTTTATTGAAAAAATCACTTTACGGACTCAAACAAGCACCACGTCAGTGGAATAAAAAAGTTTGTGAGGCCATGAACAAACTTTCTTTCAAACGAGCAGAAAAAGAACATTGCATTTACTTTAAGCAAAGCAACAACAAAATACTCATAGTCGCAGTATTTGTTGATGACTCTTTTATCTTCTCGAACTGTAAGAAGATGAAAGATGTTTTTAAGGATCAACTCAAGAAGTTCTTCACTATTAAAGACTTAGGGTCAGTCAAAGATTGTCTTGGTATGAGGGTCACCAGAGACGGAAATACGTTGTCACTTGATCAGACCAAATATATCGAACAAGTTATCGCTAAATTTGGTATGACAGATGCCATCCCTGTATCAACGCCGATGGAAACCAGTGTCAAACTAACACTACCAAACAAAGACGATGAACTTGGCTTGGAGATACCTTATCAGCAGCTTATTGGTTCCTTAATGTACATCTCCATTGGTACAAGACCGGACATAGCACATACAGTCTCTGTCTTGAGCCAATTCAATACACATTACGGGGAGGTACATTGGAAGGCCGCTAAGCGTGTCCTTCGCTACCTTAAAGCTACCAAGGATATAAAGTTGACCTTTAACAATCAGTCAGAAATGATCGGTTACTCTGATGCAGACTACGGAAGTAACATAATAGACAGACGTTCTTATACAGGATTTGTGTTCAAGATGTGTGGATCTTCAGTCTCGTGGGAATCGCGCAAGCAACGTACTGTAGCGCAATCCACTACTGAGGCAGAATATATGGCCGTGAGCGAAGCCAGCAAAGAAGCCATATATTTTCAATCACTCATCAAAGAAATATTCACCACATCTCCACCAATCACGATCATGTGTGACAATCAAAGTGCCATCAAACTCACGCAAAACAACAGTTTCCATGCTCGCACTAAACACATCGACATTCGCCATCACTTCTTTCGCGATTCCATTGTACAGAAGCGGGTTCATGTCGATTTCATCTCCACAAAACATATGACAGCTGACATTCTCACAAAGCCATTACCTAAACTGAGACACTACCAGTGCCTGTCCTCTTTAGGTTTAACTTAGGTCTTAAGTTTTTATAAGCTGGTTATTGAGTTTGTCTGTATTGTATTTGTCTTTTGTTTAGTTTAGTGTGTAGTTAGTTAATTGTAAAGTTTAGTGTGTAGGTACTTTGTTATATGTTTATACAGGGTGTTCATAATACGGGGAGGTGTTGAAACCTACATGTTCACTGTTCAGTAATAAGAACACAGTAGTTTTTATATTTAAATTTTATCTTTTTTGACACACTCTGTGTTTATCTGTCAATCTTCTACTTCCTTGTAATAAACAACTATTATAGTCGTCTTAATTCCACATTTGTTATTTTATTGCTATTACCTAGTAATAGAAGGTTATTTCTATTACTAGGTAATAGCAATAAAAAAAAATATAATATGTGGAATTAAGACGACTGTATTGTTGTGTATTACAAGGAAGTAGAAGATTGACAGATAAACACAGAGTGTGTCAAAAAAGATAAAATTTAAATATAAAAACTACTGTGTTCTTATTACTGAACAGTGAACATGTAGGTTTCAACACCTCCCCGTAATAAGAACACCCTGTATAAACATATAACAAAGTACCTACACACTAAACTTTACAATTAACTAACTACACACTAAACTAAACAAAAAACAAAAGACAAATACAATACAGACAAACTCAATAACTGGCTTATAAAAGCTTAAGACCTAAGTTAAACCTAAAGAGGACAGGCACTGGTAGTGTCTCAGTTTAGGTAATGGCTTTGTGAGAATGTCAGCTGTCATATGTTTTGTGGAGATGAAATCGACATGAACCCGCTTCTGTACAATGGAATCGCGAAAGAAGTGATGGCGAATGTCGATGTGTTTAGTGCGAGCATGGAAACTGTTGTTTTGCGTGAGTTTGATGGCACTTTGATTGTCACACATGATCGTGATTGGTGGAGATGTGGTGAATATTTCTTTGATGAGTGATTGAAAATATATGGCTTCTTTGCTGGCTTCGCTCACGGCCATATATTCTGCCTCAGTAGTGGATTGCGCTACAGTACGTTGCTTGCGCGATTCCCACGAGACTGAAGATCCACACATCTTGAACACAAATCCTGTATAAGAACGTCTGTCTATTATGTTACTTCCGTAGTCTGCATCAGAGTAACCGATCATTTCTGACTGATTGTTAAAGGTCAACTTTATATCCTTGGTAGCTTTAAGGTAGCGAAGGACACGCTTAGCGGCCTTCCAATGTACCTCCCCGTAATGTGTATTGAATTGGCTCAAGACAGAGACTGTATGTGCTATGTCCGGTCTTGTACCAATGGAGATGTACATTAAGGAACCAATAAGCTGCTGATAAGGTATCTCCAAGCCAAGTTCATCGTCTTTGTTTGGTAGTGTTAGTTTGACACTGGTTTCCATCGGCGTTGATACAGGGATGGCATCTGTCATACCAAATTTAGCGATAACTTGTTCGATATATTTGGTCTGATCAAGTGACAACGTATTTCCGTCTCTGGTGACCCTCATACCAAGACAATCTTTGACTGACCCTAAGTCTTTAATAGTGAAGAACTTCTTGAGTTGATCCTTAAAAACATCTTTCATCTTCTTACAGTTCGAGAAGATAAAAAAGTCATCAACAAATACTGCGACTATGAGTATTTTGTTGTTGCTTTGCTTGAAGTAAATGCAATGTTCTTTTTTTGCTCGTTTGAAAGAAAGTTTGTTCATGGCCTCACAAACTTTTTTATTCCACTGACGTGGTGCTTGTTTGAGTCCGTAAAGTGTTTTTTTCAATAAACACACTTTTGACTTGTCAGTTGAAAAACCTTCTGGTTGCTCCATATAGATTTCTTCTTCTAGATCCCCATTAAGAAATGCAGTTTCAACATCCAAATGATCGATATCTAAATTAAGTTTGACGGCGTAGGCTAGTAATAGGCGAATGGAGGACAATCTGGCTACTGGAGAGAAAGTTTCTCCATAATCCAGTCCTGCGACTTGTGTAAAGCCTTTCGCAACAAGTCTAGCTTTAAATTTGACAATATTCCCGTCAGTATCTTTCTTAATTTTGTAAACCCACTTGCTCTTTATAATTTTCCTGTTTTTAGGCCGATCAACCAATTCCCAAGTCCCATGTTTCATGAGAGAATGAAATTCAGAGTCCATTGCCGTTTTCCAGTCATTTTTATAGACATCGTCCATAGCTTGCTTAAAAGTAACTGGTTCAAATTCAGTTGATGTCAGATAGAGAGTCTCATCGTCAGGAAACCTTTGTGGTAAACGCCGTTCTCTGAGAGGATAACGTCTTTCAGACACGGGCGAAGGCTCTCTTGTATGTTCAGACTCTGCTTCTATAAATACCTCGGGCTCTGGTTGTGGAGCTGCAGATTCTATAAAAGCTGGAGGTTGACATATGACATCGGCTTGGCCAAGTGAAGGCTCTGGTATTGGAGGTGAATCTTGGGTAACAGGTATCACCACTTCAAGATGTACTGATGACGGAGTCTGGCCTGTAGCTTCTGCATCAGATCTCGTGTGTGGTGACTTGTCTTCGACGAAGACGACGTCTCTGGCAACAATTATGTTCCTGGGATTCCTAGGATCAACAAGACGGTAACCTTTAGTTTCTGTTGAATAACCCACGAAAATGCAGGTTTTGGTCTTTGATTCAAGCTTCTTCCTTTTTTCCTTCGGAATAAGAACATGAGCTTCACATCCAAAAACTCTTAAGTGAGATAAGTTTACAGCCTTACCAAACCAAAGTTCTTCAGGAATTCGATTATTTAGTGCCTGAGTAGGAGAGACGTTTTTGAGATAAATAGCGGTGGAGACCGCTTCACCCCAATATGCTCTGGGTAGACCAGAGTCTTGCAACATACACCTTGCTTTTTCGATTACTGTGCGATTGACTCGCTCAGATACACCATTCTGCTGTGGTGTGTACGGCACTGTAGTTTGGTGCATAATACCATTTTCTTTAAGAAATTGAGTCATAAACTTATTTACAAACTCTGTGCCATTGTCGGAGCGAAAAGTTTTAATTTTTAAGCCAGTTTGGTTCTCTACAAGACTTTTGAACTCTACGAACTTTTTGAAAACCTCGCTTTTAGACTTTAGCATATAGCCAAAAGTCTTACGCGTGAAGTCATCTGTAAATGTAAGTAATTATAAAGCGCCACCCCATGAATGCGTGCTCATTGGCCCGCAGAGATCAGAATGTATTAATTCTAGTTTCGCTTTAGATCTACTTGTAGACGTTTTAAAAGGTTTTTTAGCCATTTTACCTTGCAAGCATGGAACACAAGGTATATCCAAACTATTGGACGAAAAACTTAAACCTAGTGCTTTACTTTTTAAAATATTTAAGGCCTTGGCATGTAGGTGACCTAAACGTCTATGCCACAGTATGGCAGACTCATTACTGTTTTGTGTCAGACAGGCTTGTGTCTCTGACAAATCAAGTCTGTACATGCCTTTACAATTTGACGCTGTCGCTACGACATTACCTGACACTTTGCAATCTTCTTTTTGAAGAATTGATGCGCCTTTTGGTGAAAAAATTACAACAAATCCCTTTTGAACTAAGTTACGCACTGATAATAAATTAGTAGCTAACTCAGGAACGTATAAGACGTCGGAAATTTGCTTAACCCTATTAGAGACTTGTAATGACACAGTACCTCTTCCTTCAGATGAAATCTGATTACCATTGGCCACAGTTATCGGTTTGGTCTCCGGTTTGAGGTTCAGAAACCAATCCCTCTTGTTTGACATATGAGCTGTTGCTCCAGAGTCGATAAACCATTCGGTAGTTGAGGAGGATGAACCTGTAGGATAAGCATTGAAACAAGATGAAAGTGTAACCTCAGATGTGTAATTTGTGTTATGTGATGAATGAGATGATGAGGGTGTACACTTTTTGTGTTTGTTTTGCCGTTTCCTACACTGAGACACTACATGACCTGTTTTTTTACAAAAAGTACAAGAAACACGCACGGGCACACGCACACTATTTACATTCGATGCCAATGCTTGGGATGAGGGAAAATCACGATGACCTTCCTTCAGAAGCATAGATGCGACGGTATCTGTGGTCATAGGTGCGCCAGAATGCTCAAATGCCATCACCATAGGACCGTAGCTTTCACTGAGTCCTGTCAGCATAATAATAGCCACCAGTTCATCATCTAGGCCAGCTTGAATGGCAATCAGCTCTTGGTGCACGCGACGAATATCATTCACGTAATTCTCTATGTTCATGTACAGTTCTTGTTTGGCACTAAGAAGCTTCTTCATTAGCTGCAGACGTCTAGATAGGCCGCTGTCAGCATAGGCTTCTCGAAGTCTCGTCCAGGTTTCTGCTGCTGTTTCCGTAGACATCACTATAGGGTATAGATGCTCGCATATATTTAAGCAAATTTTTGATCTTGCTTTGGCATCTCTGCGTACAAAGTCCGTTACCTCTTGAGCAGGGCGAGTGACGCAGTCCCATAAGTCACTGTCAATGAGGAACATCTTCATGGCGAAGCTCCAGGTAGCGTAGTTGCTACTGCCTTGTAGCTTGGCGAAGCTCGGCGTACCACTGGCGACGACGATTGCTGACGAGCCGCTGGGGGCTGTCAAGCCGCTGGCTGTGGCCGGCTGTTCTCGAAGTATCCCGTTGACTTCCATAATTTTATAATTACACGTATAACACTTTTATGTCGTCAGACTAAGGTCCCATAACCTTCTATTACTAGGTAATAGCAATAAAAAAAAATATAATATGTGGAATTAAGACGACTGTATTGTTGTGTATTACAAGGAAGTAGAAGATTGACAGATAAACACAGAGTGTGTCAAAAAAGATAAAATTTAAATATAAAAACTACTGTGTTCTTATTACTGAACAGTGAACATGTAGGTTTCAACACCCTCGAACTATTGGCGCCCTCACTTCGTTCCGGGCGCCAAACCCCGTCTCGGGACTAAATAAGTTACTTTCACCCCTAGGATAACAATGTACTATTATACGCAATTGAAATGTAGTGTAGTGTGTAGTGGCCAGAGGCAGGCCGCATAGCTCGCAGAAGAGACAACCGTTGAGGAAGAAAGGATCTGGAGTGGCGACGACAAACTAGGACACAGCGTGGAGAGGCCTCTTTATTTTGATTTATTATTATTATTACCTTATTAAGACAAGCAGGGTGGAGGTATTAAAATCTGTTTTCGCCTGCTACTGAACTGCTTGAAGCCAAAAACGAGAAAAGCAAGCAGAAATGCCGGCATCAACTAGAGTCTTGCCGCGTGTCAAATCGTCTTTTAACTTTAGTTCTTTTAAGTTAACTTAACAAACTACGCCATCCCAAGATATTTAACGTTAAATGAAAAGATAATTGTGTGGTTGCAAACTACAACTCCAATTATTACTTGTAACTAGTTCTTGCCTCTAACAAAATACTACGGAAAAGTATGTAGCTATGAGTATATTCAATTCATTGAATTAAAACTAGATGCAATGGACCCAGCAAAAGCAGTGAATTCT
The DNA here is from genome assembly GCA_950022985.1 of Udea ferrugalis. Classification (NCBI taxonomy): domain Eukaryota; kingdom Metazoa; phylum Arthropoda; class Insecta; order Lepidoptera; family Crambidae; genus Udea; species Udea ferrugalis. The sequence goes on from OX465521.1 coordinate 8,457,738, forward strand.
GTGCGAAGAGACTGGTGTCCTCTTCATTTATACTCGTAATGTAGGGAAAACTTTCAGCGATGGAAATTTTCGCCCGTATTTTCTTTATAATTACGCAAGCTTGAACATGCCCGACTATGTTCCGCAAACAATGGGACCAGTAACGGCTTCATAATCATAATTGAGTGTGTTGAGTGTGTGTGTGTACTTGTAACGTTATTTTACAAAGGCGAGTGTTTGGAGAAAACAATGAATGTTGGGTAACAATATCAACAGGTTTTGTTAATACGACGGTAAAGAATAATTTATCAAATGGTAGTTGTGTGTTTAGGACGGATAACAAACAAAAGTGGGCTTGAATCAATTGTACGTTTTTAAAACGAAACATTTGCACGACGTACTTTAGCGTGGGTACCTACAACACATATTGTGTTTTCTGGCACTGCAGATACTTCTAAAAAGTATTTTGGTATCGTATGAAAATAGCACACGTAACTAAATTGCATTACTGCTGGTGCTGAACTGAACAAAACGGCCTCCAAGTTGTTCCAAGTGTCAAGTTGAGTGGCTTATAATAGGGTTTCAAATGCCTTAAAATGGAAAACTCTCCAGTGAGGGAGAACATCGATAAAAAACCTAAGCAACAAACGCAATCGGCGCAATTTCGGCTTCTGATTGTTCCGTTCACAATGACGGTAAAAATCAGTGTGCCGTTTGCGATATGGTCGTGAGGGTATGTTATGTTATGTTATTAGAAGCAACTCCACATGGCCGCGTCGATTACAACCGCAGTGGCTCTTAACAGATAATTTACACGAGTCCACCGCACCGACCTATTTGCGCCACGACAACATACAGCTTGCTTTAATCAAACACTTGAAAACAAATTAATTATCTGAATGTCTAGGACTTTTATTTTCTCTATTTTGAAATAGAACTAAAATAGGTATAATGCCGCGGAAATGACTGAACACAGCCACACTACAACGCCTATTTATTTACGTTTATCATGACTATAATTATCAGGTTTGGGCTACTCACACAAAAGAAAATGATTATAATACACCCATTTAAAATTACGCCATACTTCACTAAATGAAAGACTTTTATAGTCTTCTCTCCTTAAAATCTCCTACAAACGGTTAACCTTAAAAAGAAAAGCCCCTAAAAACCTAGAACCTAAACATAGTGCGTATAATTGAAAAATCACTTCATTTTCTTTATGATTAATTGTGTTTAATAACATGCAATTGAAATTTAACTAATTAATCTGTAGCCACCCGTTTAAGTGGCCAGAAAAGGGCCATAGTGAAAAATGTGTTTCGCTGCTGGTTTGAAGCCCTAAACTTTATTGAACTAAAATTGTTGAAAAAAACATTTTAGTGTTCAATTTTGTATCCCTTGTGTTCCTAAAAATCTGGAACAAAAATAAAGCAGTATCTATAATTTTGTTTATTTAGCCTAATACCTTTAGAGGTACTAGGCTAATACTTATTGTGAAGAAGTATTTTCTCTTAACCCGTATAATTGTTACTATCTGTTTTAAGTTTAGTTGATGACAAAAAGATGAAAAAGTATGTTCTCTTAAAGCGTATAATTGTTACTATCTGTTATAAGTTTAGTTGATGACGAAAAGATGAAAAAGTATGTCTCTTAAAGCGTATAATTGTTACTATCTGTTTTATGTTTAGTTGATGACGAAAAGATGAAAAAGTATTTTCTCTTAAAGCGTATAATTGTTACTATCTGTTTTAAGTTTAGTTGATGACGAAAATTAACAGTAGATAAATTCGTAAATTGCTGTATATTGCAATGTGAAGAGAGTCTTTTTTTCGCATTATGAATAATTTAAACTTGAATTTATCACACCAGTTTTTCTAACGATGTAATTACACAGATAGCGTATAGAAATTTGTTAATTACAACTGCAGTGAGATCTCAGCTGATAATGAGTATCGTCGTCCGCGTAGCAACCTATTTGCGCGAGTGACAACATCAGACTCCAATCAATTCCCACTGCAGGGTATTGAAGTTCCACTTCCTTTATCTATCTCAGCTCACATGCAGTTCATTAACACGTCAGTTAATATTTTCCATCGAAGTTTTAATGCAACTTACCTACCTTTTTCAAATTGAACAGTTCAAACGCATGATCAGTAAATAAAAAAATAAATATCTTTGGACATTATTCCACACAGCGCCATCTAGTCCCTAGTGGGCTAATTATAGTCCGTTATTGTGGATACTAGACAACGGATAAACATACTTAAATATTTTTTCTTTTGTAAATACATACTTAATATACATAGGAAACACCCAGACCAATACAAACCGACATGTTCATGCACACAAATGTTTGTATTGTGGGGGATCGAACCCGCGACCCTTGGTATAGTAGCCGACTTCTCAACAATTACACCAAGACGGTCGTCGATTCGTTCGTCAGTGATTCGTTACAAAGTATTGAATAGCTGAAACACCAAGATTTTTGCCGAGTCGGTGATCTAAGATTCAATCAAAGGCAGTTTGACTATTTGTAGGTACGATAGGTATGCTTGTGACTTCTGATGCGTAACTCTCGTGGTCTATTTGAGGTCGATAGCCTGCTGAAATTATGCTTGCTTGAATATAATGCTTGAATTGCTTATGCTTGAACAGTCAAAACCTCGTGATAGTTTTGCTCGCAGAATTATACCTGAGTTATCCTTGTTTCAAACTATACCTATACCTCGGTATATTACACCCTTAACTGTTTTTTTAGTGGCGGTGCAACCTTTTTTTAAGGCTGGATTCTCTTCTGCCTAAATTCTATCTACGGATCTTTATTTATTTTGTTTCCCAACAAAACTTTAGCTACCTATCAAAGTTGATTGAATCAACCTGTATTTCATTCAAAACATATAACGAATGACTCTTATTATGTTTGTTACCTAAGTAGATACTATTGCCGCGAAGCCGCAAAAGATTATTCTGCAGTCTCAATTGACTCATTCGCTACCTCAGAAGTGGTTTGAATTTTAAAGCGTTAAAAGCGCTCTTTAAAATAGCAATGTCTACCCGGGAATATCCTAAAGTATGGAGGCGGTTTGAGAGGGTCGTGGAGGAGAGGACGTTAAGGTTCGAGATAGAAGATGTGCCAGAGGCACTTTGGAGCACAGCTGTGGAGTACATGCTCGGGAATTACATAAGAGAGGATGTGTGGTGGATTGCTGCTGGTAAGATTTAGGTGCCGTGTACATTCTATTTTAGAACTTTGTTCCAATTTGTTTAAATTGCGGAAATTAAGTTTTTGCAAAAATCGCATTTAAATCCGTATTGTATGAAATAGAAACATTGATTTGTTGAATAGTAAAAAATGGATTTCCTGTAACATGTTTATTTAATAATAGTGATGTAGGCTTCTACTCCACATAAGCCGGCATCTTTAAAAAAAAACATTGGAAAATGAAGAGCGTTGAAGAACAACAAAGCGAAGAAGAGACATAGTTACTAATTCTTTTACTTATTATATAAAAAGTATCTCTTTATTTCTTTCAAAACTCTGGATTTCACTGGGAAAGTATTTTTTTAATGTTACTACTTCAGTCGCCCAGTAGGTGAGCGAACTTTCCTTAAAGCACATACTCCACCACATAAAATGTAACTACATACTATTACCAGAGTAAGCGATAAAGTACTTAATAAACATTAATCAACGGCCGTCTAATCTGTGCGTGAGCATTTTTTGTAATTAGCGAAATCCCGTCTCATGTCGACAAACGCTTTCTTACGCAAGAAAATACCTAAGTCATTAAGCGGTGGAGGACGAACCCACCGCCCAATTATCTTGGGGTCTCAGGAGTAGATACCACAAATGCGGTATCATTAGAAGACACCCTTTTCTTACGACCAAACGCAGCCAAGGGTAAGCTGCCTTCCAAATTATAACTTCATTACACGTCTGAAGGGAAGGCCAACAAATGTAAATAGACGCACTGAACGCTAAACGCTTGCTTGCTGTAAACAAATTCACTAAGTAGGCAATTAGCAATTTTCTGGGCGCGTGCACGAGTTTTTTATCTTCTATGTAAATGCATGATACTTGAAAGCATTCAAGTCCGCGATAAATGCTTGAATAGCACACAATTAGGTTAAATGGTTGTGAAAATCTCAAATATCTTTACTCCAAACATCAGCACAAAAAACATATTAAAGAAAAATTATATAGTTAGGAGTAGTCGTGAAGTTATGTGCGTCCATTATTTTCTGCTATACATTTATTATTGTTCGCACTATCAAAGAAACAAAAAACGTACCAACCACTGAAGAATGTTATAGCCTGGCTTTCTACAAAAGGTTTAACAGATTTTAAAAGTAATTTAACTCGTTAATTTCAAGCAATAAAATCAATCAGATTAACAAATAAAACCGAAGGGATTGTGAACATTTTTACTCAGTGAATGTGAATTCGTTTTGGGGTTGTGTAAATTGGTTCATGAGTTGGGGTAATCAAATTTAACTGAGACTGATGGTAAATAATAAAATGAATGTTTTTGCCCTTTCAGGTACAGCGAAGGATTTGGATGCTGTGCAGGAATATAGAGTGTTGTTGACGTCGATTGTGAAACAGAAAATGAGTTTAGCGTGTTTCTTGACTGAAGAAGACGGGTCGGGGCAGACACTCGTCGCTGTCAATATGTGCTTGCTGCAGGAGAAAGGACGCTTCGTCGAACACACCCCGGTATGAACAATTAAACAGCTTTGTTACTAAGTGCTAAGTGCATAAAACGAGTTTCATCAATCAAATGAATCGAGAAAGTCAATGCGGGTTTACATAGAAACAAAAAGATTACGCCTACCTGAAAACAGAGGCGCCACCACGAATGCCATTTAAATCCGAGTTAACTCTCTCAATACGTTTATTCCGAGAAACCGTTCTGGCATTCAGTTTCATCGACATTCTCATTTACGGAAATACTATGTGAAAATTACGTCACATATTAAAACCTAGCAGTGAGTTATGTCCAATGAAACTTTCCTGACGTTACCATAGTAATGTAATTAGCACTAAATTGAAATGTTACTGTTTTAAAAACATTAATAATCATGTTATTGTACCGTGAACGCCTAACAAGTGAAACATTTTGGTTCAAAATACACAAAAAAAACTTCAAATTGTGAACCTTGTTTGCCATTATAAATGATTCAATTACGCAAAAGATGCTGTCTAGTTGTAACATGATTCCAGGACCGTAATAGGTACACAAGCTAACACGATTTTTAAAATTATTTTTGTTATTGTTACGCCTACACCCTTTTTAGGTTCCATTTCGTCGTCCGCCATTATTCCCTACCCCTGGATCCATTCCATTTATTCTCCCGGTTTTACCCATTCGAGGTCGACCTAGTTTTCACCCTTCATATAATTTCGCCACTATATTTCCCTGCTAATGGTTATCATTAGCATTTCTGTCAGAATTTCGAATTGTTTTTTAGAAAAAGTTACCGTCATTAAATGCTGAAATTCTTGAAATTTAGCGTTATCTTTTAAGTTTGATTTATTTAACAAATCTTGTATTTCTAGCAACACCAAACTTGGTTTCGATTTAATACAAAAATAGTACCTAATTTTGATAATAAAACATTTCACTTTCAGTTGCGACGTATTATGCTAAATTGTGTTCGTTTATTTTAGCCGAAAACAAAAGCTGGTTTGCTGTCGCTGCGAATGTTCGTCGAGGCCATGAAACTGACAGCAATTTATGATAAATATGACGCGAATGAATATCTCATGGGAGCCGGCCTCTCGGTTACACCCGAGTATAGGGGGCTAGGGATTGCCGTTGAACTTCTGAATGCCAGGTCTGTATAAAAATACTTTTAATGTATAGCAAAAAACTTAAAATCTTTCCCACCCATTGTTAAAACTTCACCACGTGTTAACTAAATTTCAAAGTATTCGAATAGTGATTTAACTGACTCTATCAAGAAGCTATAAACCGAGAGATCTATTTTTAGAAATTGTGTGACAACATTAAAATTGTTTGCATTATAACGTGGTTTTGCTTGTTTTTAACCGCTAAGTAGCAATTTCTTAAAAATATTTCTAGAACTCACGGCTACTTCCCATCAGGTGGTGTGAGTCATCTTCAACAGCACAATGAAAAAGTTCTAACTTTAGACTTATACACTTGAGAAAAAAATATCCCGTTTCTGATGATCTGGGACTTAATTAAATTTGTATCAAAATGTGCACTCATGTTGACGGTGTAGATCAAAGATTTATTTAATTAAAAAACAATGGGCTTAAAATTACCATTATAATTAAATGTCTTTGATGAGATTGAGTTTCTGAATGACAAAAGATAGATGAATCTCTTAAAAATTTCGTTTGTGTTTTTAAATAAATATATAGGTTTCAAGATTAGGTAGTATCTGTCATAAAATGAAACAAATAGTTGCTGGTGGGACTGGATTAGGTCCTTAAAGTGTTATTGTTACTAATAAAAGTATTGTATCAAACCAGATATTATGCCAAAAAGATACTTCAAACTCAGTGGACAGTGGTGCCTATGGAAAGTTTAACCAAACTTCAAGTTAGCTAAACTAAGTCTGGTTCAAGTTAACTCTAGTAATGTCTTGTAATCCGCCTACTTGTGGCAGAAACGTTTAATTTGAAATAGTACAGTCCACTATAGCGCTAGGGTTGACAACTTCTCAAAGAAGCCCAAAATAATTTTCGTGAAAATAAAGGTCAAATAAAATATAATTTGGTTACCCGTAAGCCTCGCAACATTGCGAGTGACAATCGATTTATTATAGTGTTTGGCCAATTTTTTTGACTTGTTTTGATCGATTCCATCTTCAGGTTGATGGTGCGTGAAATATTATATTATAGGAGATCATGCATTTCGTACCCCAAAAATTACAATGCCGGATAGACAAAAATAATACTGGAATCTTATTGGAAATGACGCCCTGAAGATTTGTTACCAGGACAGAAACCGTCTAAAGTTTATTGTAGACGGTTCTTGTGCTAAAAAGAAACTTTCAGGGCGTCCCTTCCAATAAGATTCCAGTATTATTTTTGTCTGGCCGGCACTTTCATTTTTGAGCACAATTTGTTAGAGACCTGAATGGTCTGATTTTCAAGCCTTAAAAAGCTCGACATGCATCTTTTAGCCTTTGGGGCTAAAAACCGTAGGTTGGTGACCCTGGCTTAATCGTAACTTTGTGAACTTCGTATCTCTCACGCGTTACAGTCAAGTCAACTTTTAGCAATGACAGTTGCGCCAGCTGTGTTTCGATTTTACATTGCTTTTATGTGTCTGTTACAATTTCAGGATGGAGATGTCAAAATCGCTCGGCTACAAAGTGACAGGTGGGGTGTTCACGAGTGCGCCAGCACAGCGAGCTGCAGAGAAGGCAGGCTTTGATTGTCTACACCAGATCACGTACAAAAAGTTTGGGAAGCAATGCAGTATCTCCTTCAACACCGACACAGAGTATTTAAAGATATTTGGAGTCAGCACTAAGTAACTAATATCACTTAGGTACTACCGCCTCCAATTTAGTTTTTTTGAGGAAAATGTATACGAACTTTGTTTAGTTCTCTATGATCAGGTATTTACTGCATAAGTCACTTTTTATCTGATATTCAATAAGAAACATAATTATCAATTGAGGAGGAATACTGAGGAAATAAATTAAATTATTTATTCAAAGTGTATCTTTATTTTGTTGTATTTTACCAACATTTTATTAAACTTCTTCGTCGAAAAAATATTTAGAAAAAACAAATCGAGCAGAAAACCAAATGTTGAACATAATGAAATGACTGTAGGGATACGATTGTTATCTCCTCAGGGAATTCCCTGGTAAGACTTAGGCATAATTTATTCACCCTTTGACCCTGTAATAGGCAAGGCCAAAGGTTGGAGACGTCTGCAGTTAATTGTCCAAAGTGAATGCTGGCTTTATGGCTAGAGTCGGGAGGAGGATGATAAATGGTCCATGTACAGAGACGGGCATGAATGTAAGTAATTTAGACAGTTAAACAGTAAGCAACTTGGGCAGCAGCAGTTACATTAAGGTGTTCAGTAGATTTAGAAGTTTGTACATGCAGAACTTACGTCTATTTGTAGCGGATTTAGCGTATACGAACGTTTCACAGTTTGCAAAACTGAATTGTTTGTATTCATCCAAGAGAAGACAGTTTTTTCGTACACAAGCTTCATGAAAAATAACGTCATCAACCAAAAAGCGATTTTATAAAAAAAATGGTAGGTACATCAAGTACAATTAAGTTGGTTTGACCTATTTCAAATGTAATGTCATCACATCACCTACGAGTATCAATTTATACATACACATTTGAAACACATATAATACTGGACATCATGATAACGAAACTCTAAAAATAACATATCAATATCAGGATACGGTTTTTGACATTATGTGGATATTTGCTGGCACTGAGCCATGTATTTGCACTAATGTCTATCTTATTGCATTGGTGCAGTGCCTGTAATTCTTTACCATTTATTGTGATTTGATAGAAATCTATATAAACAACAAAGTTGGGTTTGTTCGAGAACTTATAACTCGAGACCTGCCAGACCGCTTTTCATGGTTCATGATTTATTGGGTATATGTCCGCATCGAATGGGGGAATAAATATTAAAGGAATAGAAAAATCATGGAAATGATATCATAATGTTCCCCGAAATATTTCTAGCCTGTGTCGGCAGTCCCGTTTGACTGTTACCAGGTACCGTTCTAATTATTTATTATTGATGACTTTTTTAAATTGTCGAAGTCCAAATTGCATTCGACAGAACGACGTCTGTCGGGACAGATGGTTATTATGAAATCCATTTGCAAATTCAGTATATTCAAGAATTAGAGAGAGGAAATAAATCTCAACAATGGAATTAATGTATTCATAAATTCAAGCTTTCCACTGCACAGGTGCCACTCATTTTGGCCGTCAAACAGGAGCAATGCACGGCGTAGGGAAATCCTTTTAGAGAAATTAACAGCTAACACACGTAACTAAAGTCAACTCTTTTACTCGTGTTTGGTTTAATTGTGACTCTTAAATTTTAGCTATAAGCTTTTACTTATGTAAACTAGGTCTGAAAATGTTATGTATAATCACTACATAGTATAAAACAAAGTCGGTTTCTCTGTCCCTATGTCCCTTTGTATGCTTTCTTTGAAACTACGCAACGGATTTTGATGCGTTTTTTTTAATAGATAGAGATAGAGATTCAAGAGGAAGGTTTATATCTATAATAACATCCTATTGCACCCATGCAAAGCGGGGGCGGGTCGCTAGTGTGATATATAAGGTGGTGAGTGGTGATTCATCGAAAATTCTTAATGAAACAAAAAGATGAAGACACGGCATCCGCGCACCGCGCGTGGCCGTGCAAGGTAGGGTCCAATGGACTTATTTACAAACAAATAGGACTCGTTTACGTGTGCATCATTCATACGTTATTTTTATGAGCCAGTTTTAAAATTCACGAAGCAAAAACGTAGCATCCTCTTGTTATTTTCATCAAAGCCAAAAACCTTATTTTGTAACGTTTATTGACTTAAAATCACTAAGACATACATGTGGTACACGACACGTGTCACTGTCGCAATGCCTTAAAGTTTGAAAGTCAAACCTCGGAAGAGTGGCGTAACTGTCCGGACAACAGACGTCTGTCCGATAAACTTCAATTGTAAATGCTCAATAAAAGCGACAGTTCGCAATAAAACCATCTCACTGACTGAACAGTTTAAAACCAAACATCTAAGAGACGCAAACAATAACAGTGAATTGTAGCTCTTCAAATACATAAGGTCTTTGAATTATTTTGGTCTTATCCCATTTCGGTAAGAAGATTAGATAAAAATAATATCATATTTCGGATTTAAGTTGGTTAAACATTACATTGGTTGATCCGTCAGGGACACACGACATGCGGTGAATTCGAAACATCAAATAATAACTATTGTTATTATTTCATTGCGTGGGCTTGAATTGGGCCACATCCAGCTACAAAACAAAATCATAGTGGATTCAACATCTAAATTTTTCAAATCCTTTTTTACCCATTTAGATCCCACAGCTGGGCAAAAATCTCCCCCAAGCTCTTCCAACGGTCCCTATTCTCAGTCAAAGCCCGCCCATCCTTCAAAATGAGTGAATAATTCAACAAAAATATACATCCAAAAATATAATACATTAAGGCACGCTCACAATAGTTCCATCACGGAAAAAACATTTTAACCCTCTTTCCTGATTCCACCTCTCCAATATGCGGGATTGCCGGGATGATTGCGGCAACACTATAAGTACCATAAATAATAGAATGACGTGCCGCTCTGTAGTTACACATTTAAGTAATTTGTACTTGATAGATACATCACTGTCTGGCGAGTTAGACTGACGAACCCGCGTGTTACGAGTTCTTTAGCATTCGGAAGACAATGAGATACATTATTAATTGATGTTCTAAGATTAATTAATTATACGCATTGGCTGCATAAAAAACATTGCTTTAGGTCTGCGTCTGATATGTAAAGCGTCTCTTTAGAATTTGTGAACTACAGATTGAAAATTTACAAGAGTGGAGACTACGAAAGTTTCATAGTGAGTGACTTAATAACTCAAAGGTATTCGGTAGTTTAATTAAGTTTTTTCATGAGAAGACCATTTACTGGTGACACTTTAGAACGCATACCATTTATTGCCATAATTTCATTTGCCATACATCAATTGGCATAATCATCGAAATGCATAATTTTTATTGGCATAAATTTTGAATCGCATAATCATTTTAATGCATAATACTAATAAGGCATAACATCAAAAGGCATAATCATCACTATGCATACTTTCGTTGACCATAACTTCAATAAGCATACTTTAAAACGCATAATGTCAGTACGCATAACTATCAAAAGGCATAATGTCACTATGCATAACTATTAATATTCATAATTTTGTTTGACATAATATTAAAAAGCCTAATTCACATAAGAGCATTTTTTCTACTTCAGGGCAAATCCGACTCAGCCAACCCCGATACCACGTGGTACTTGTTTTGCCCTACCCCAAGAGTGTAATTTAAACCCGCGTAGGCATGGAGGGGCGAGGCGGCCCGCGGGCTGAGGAGCAGGTGGCTATGAGCGAAGCGCCGCGGCTGAGTCTGGCCGGCGAGGCCGGCCAAAAAAAACCAAAGCTGGGGTGCTGAGCGAAAGCCATATGTGACGATTAGCACGCGTGGGACCGCCGGAGCCCCGCAATGCAGGAGCCGTGACAGAATTATTTTGCTGTCTACATTTCACTATGAGCAAAATAATTAATATATATATATAAAAATTTTGTTAATAAACTAAATGAAGGCGGTTTTCGGACAAGTGCTCTTTGGATTTTTTACATTTACATTACATGCAGCTTGCGTTTAACATATAATATTTGTAAGCTTGCATAATAATTGTTGAAATTATGGTAAATGAGTGTTATGCCTTTTTAAAATATTGATTTTGACACTTATGCTTATCAAAAGTATGCCTTTTGAGGATTATGTGTTTCGAATATTATGGCAAATAAAAATTATGCCTTTTGATACTTATGGTTAGTGAAATTATGCCTTTTGATGAGTATGCCTTACGAATTTCGTCCATGTTATGGTATGCGTTATGAAGTTATGCTTTTAGGAATTATGGCAAGTGATGATTATGGCTATCAACATTATGCATTGTGATTTTATGACCAAAAATGTTATGCGTTTCATTAGGTAACCCCATTTACTGTGTGTTGCAATGTGTATTTTATCAAACCTTCTAAATTAAAAGCAAGGAGAAAATAATATCACTAAGTGAGAGTACGTAAAGATGAAGACATTAATTGGAATAAAAAAACCGAGTGAACTGCCGCTAATGTTTAAAAATGATGATGAGGGCAACCGTATATACAAAGGCTTATACTGCTGACAAAAAACCCATTTTGCAATGGTTTTGTAGAGGTTGATGTGAAAGCCTCTGCACAGGCGTTGCATACTGCAACTTTACATTCATATAAAATTGTTATTATAAAACTGTTTGCAATTCACTGAAATCAATACCAGGCCATCGGCAGGAAAAATAGCTCGCTCGGTGGAAATCCAACTGCGAAACTATTGCGGTCCGAAGCTTCGACGTTTCGCCGAATGAAAACAACTTCTACAATATCTATAAAGTGTTTCAGTGCGGACAAGACGTGGATTGGCCTTGCGAAATCGCAACTATCGAATGGATTCGCAGTTTGACAGCGAATTAAATGGTATTGGAGACGACTTGTCGGCGAGTGACTAGTCGTCTATGGAAAGTAGGTGAATAAGTTTGTGGCGCTTTATTCTAAAATGGCATAGGCATAAAATGTAAAAGCTTTTTAAAATCAATATAAAATTGATCAAGATAATAACTGGACGAGTCTCAATACAAAACCCGGATTTAAAGCCACTCCACTTCCTAAAGACAAAAATACTAAAAATCTCCTCAGGAAAACGATTATTATCTTCAAAGGCTTGATATTACCACATGGATTATTACCCTGCAACATGAATACTTTTATCAGAATCAGAATCAGAAATATCTTTATTTATATAGACCTGTTACAAGTGCTTTCAAATCGTCAAAAACTTAATCAAACAAACAAAAATACACTTAATAATAGACTTAAATACTATAATAGAAATAATAAATAAATACACAGTATAAAACATAATGTGACTCAACCACCGGTGTCGGAAAGTTGTTTCTGTACTGAGAAGAACCGGCAAGAAACTCAGCAGTTACTCTTTTCAATATGTTCTGTACAATAATCCGTTAGTAAATTTCAGTTTTATTAAGTACACATACTTTATTTTATTTTACCTAGATTTTGTGTGGTAAAAAAATACTGGTATTGTTTGTTAATATGCCGCTGATAAAATAGATTTATGAAGGTTCTACTGTATTAATGTTCGAATAAAAATTATATTTACAAAGAATTACATGTAAGGGATTAGTATAATCTATAACTGAATTGAAAATATTCCTCTAAACCTGGAACCTGATTCTAAATTCTTACGATCGTCAATAGTAAGTACGAATTTCAGAATGAGAGAAAATGAGAATATAACCAAAGTTGAAGACGATTCCACCATCCAACAATTCAAAGTTCCGCTAACGTCACGACGTTATCGATTCGTCCCGAAAATGGGACATAAGAATTTGAGATAGATGTCAATATGAAAATGTTCAGGAACAAGTCAATCCATAAAATTCCGCGTGGAAGGGTGCAGAATATTGATGACATGATGAGGCCTGTCGTTCGTCATTTTTATCGTGTGTCGTCGAGATTCTCTTTAAATATTACATCTGTCGTATCTAATGATAACGTTGAAATTTCCGTAATAAGTGGAACAGCTGGCTTGTGAAGACATAAATCACTTTTGAACTTCGGCATATTAACATTGAACGTGGGTCCTAATAGCAAGCATTACCTTGAAGAAATTAGGCCAAGACTAAGTGTGTTTTTTTCAGAAAAAGAATGTATGGTCTAAAGCAGTTAAAATGCTTTTCTTTACTTCAGTCATTAGCATTAGTTGGTAGCCCTAAAACTCCTTAAGAACATCTGACAGTTTATGGTAGCAGCACCGAGCCCACGTCTTGTTGTAGTAAGGTTCGTACATCATAACTCTATGTTACCTCTCAAAAACATTTTTCAGTAATGTTTTTCCGATGGATACGTAGGTATACTTACCTGTGTGAAAAACCTAGGAAAGCATAGGATCGGTGTTTAGCTTATAGTTGAAATAACATGAAAGATTATATTTTCACTTATGTAAGCGTCGTACGTATGGTAGGTACAGAGGAACCTAATGTAGGGGTTGAATGAGCTAAAGAAAACGAAATATTCTTCTTTCGCATTCATGATTTTGGACACATCTCTTTTTTTGCATGTGTAGATATTTCGCACTGCAAGGTTACAAATGAAAGAAAATAGGTGACCCTTGTTCCTGGCGTACCACTAAACTTTCTCATCCGTCTCTGTTTGAAACACATCCTATCTGTTTTAAAGTTTAGTACTAGCGATAACTAACAAAAACAACATCAGCAAAACGAGTTGAATCTCTTAGGACCATTTTAAATAAAATTCATGTTCAGATTTTTGCAAGTCTCTCGATATAAAAATTGAAATGGCCGCATTGTAACGTATAAAAATCGAAATATATTTAAAACTACTCTGCCTCGGAAATGTATTGGTTTAAAATCTGGCTGAAACTTATATCACGGAAGAATTGGGGCTTAAAGTAATCTGAGTTCATAAAACATGTAAAACTAAGTTGATATATCACTGACTATACTTTGATTGTGAAGTAAGATAGTAGTAATGTTCTTATGAAAATCCTACATTAGCGAAACTTCAGATTTTAGTGCCGGGTCATCCATTTTTTGATTTTTACAACCATTCTAGCCTATTAATCGGCAAGCTTAGCTAACTTGCATCTGAACTTCCACTTTACTAGATAACCTCATACAAATTCTCACGCGAAAAATCGTATGTCTTGTTTATTATCAAATTAGCGAATTACGACATCCGGATTTCTATGGTTATTATTGTTTTAGCATTTTCCATGCAGTATATTTACTAAATCCGTATTTCTCTAGAACATCATAGGGCATGTCAGGATGAGTTATTGGCCGTGCGTGACAACGCGTGCATGTACTTGGATGATTATATCTCAATGTTCACCTAAACACCCTATTACAGTTATGCAAAATAAAAATAAATAGACAAAAAAACTTACATTTCATCTTCTGGCAGCTCGATGTAAAGAGGCAGCAGCGTGATGTTGCGCAGGTACAGCGGGTAGTCGCCGGCGAGGTACGTTTGCGAAATCTCTGCCAGCGAGCGGTTGAACGCGTGCACGACGGCGGCGGCCGAAGGTGGAGCCGCGATGCCGACGTAGAAGGCGGCGCGCGCGTCCGGCTGCAGCACGCGCAGCTCGCGGCCCGAGGCGGTCGTGATCACCGCGCACGCGCACGCCAGCAGCGCACGCAGCGCCCACGCACCGCGCATCGCGCCCTAGGCCACCCTCACCGCCCGCGCCTACCCGCCCGCCTGCACTCCACCGCCATCGCTCCCCGACCACCATCCACTTACTCCCCGTTATCCTGACTTACTCCCCACCCGCACATTTATCCACTAATCCCTAACTAAGTGATGATCTATTTACAATATTTTCTAGCTACAGAAATTAATGGACGGCTATTACTGTATGGATTGCTGGAACCAGTATTCGCTTCCACACGTATCTGTAACAAGGAAAAAAATGGTGAGCGAAATTCGCTATTGAATTTCCTATGATCAAAATTCAAAGGACTTTTGTAAGCGAACTAGGTGCTGACAATTCCAGTTCTGGTTTTTTTAAACTTTCCATAAAGGAGTTATTGGTTGTTTATTATGAGATTTGGCCTATTGTTGGAAAGCAACCTGCATGCTGTATCGACATAGATGCAGCTGCCAAATGAAACTTAGAGTAGATTAGTTAAGTTTACTTTTGTTCCTTTTGTCATGGCTGTCGTTTTGTGATGTACTCCGAATATACACCTTTTTATTATCTTTTCCGCATATTTACACTACTAAATACACCAACACTTATTCCACCTATACCTATATGAAAATCGACAGTTAGACTAAAAAGACTACTCGTAGTTTTAATAAGGTTTAAAATTTGAGAAATATTCACGATGTTAGGGGAAATCAATACCCTGCCATGATCACCAGGTCGCCTATCGAGCTTGCCAATAGGCCCTATTTGTTAGCTGTGTTTGCCAACGAATGGTCTTCTCTAGAGTAGATATACACACATCAAAACTGTCTAGGGATATCATAGGGATATCATTTTTCGAATATTTCATAAAGTTAAGTTTGTTTACAAGTTGAGCATTAATCTTAGAATAACGCGAGGACAGAGGCATAAGATAAAGGTTAAGAATATTACAAAAAAAAACCTTTGATTTTGTTAAAATTTTGTCATTTTTTAAAAGAAAGATCTGTCTTTTTTTAACGTCCTTACGATTGTACAATAATGCTACTACAATGAATTTCTTTATACAATCTGAAAGGGCAGATATAGCAGTTTCTGTGTTCTAAAAATTTCTACGTTGGTATCAATATTTTAATTTTTACAGCCTCCCAAATAGCTATACTTTGTATGAAAATGCTTGAGATATCCCTAGACACTTTTGATGTGTGTATTATAAAGATATACACAGATAGTACTCTCAAACGTACATAGTTTTGAGGTAATATTACTAGGAATCTTTGAAATTAGACCCTTATCCAGATGTTCTCTCCCAGCGTTATATTAGCACAACTAATTACTTACACGTAAATTACTTACAAGGTGTTATGATATTTGCCCTTCACCCTTCTAAGGAATCACAATTTAACCAACGCTCCTTTGTATTAAAGTATATCTACAATAAAAACAGATCAAAGTATTATGATACGCGACAACGTAATTTTCTTGAGTTTTTACACTCTTTTGTTTTGTAGCAAAAAACTTTTTCCAGAGCAAACAAATTGAGCTAATATTTCACCTACGTTAAAGTACATCTCATGAAAATGTATAAGTCTCCTTAACAGGCAGAATGTCACCTAAACTCGTTAAAACGAAGATACATTGAGCTTACTTTAGTAGTTTAGAGCGAAACTTGTGACCCGAGAAACTTGTTCAAGTAGATTGGCATTAATATTAACTGCACAGGTTCTGGCATCTCAGGTGTGCGATATATCATTTATTCGCATAATTTTACACAAGATATGAAAAACCAATAAAGACAGCACGAACTTTAAGAAAGTTATTATTCTAAGTCTAACACCGTCTAATTCACGGAACAGAAAAAACAGTAGAAGTGCAAAGTGGGCGTGGCACGCGTGCCACAATTAAGAGTAGCTACCCATATTTGGTCCCAGTCGTGTTCTAACATCGCATCGAGTTGCTCGTCTCGCGACATCTTCATATTTCCGTAGTTATGCCGTAATGCTCCATTTCGGAGTGCAAAAATTATAGTAGGATAAAAAAACTTAAAAATGTAGGTCTTTCCTACCATCGCTAGGTACTATTTTATTTGTTTTCTAATAAAATCTTGTTAATTTCAAAAGACAGATAGATATCGACCTATAACGCAAATTTCAATCTTAATGCTTGTACAATTAAATGTATAATTGCTCTCAATAGAGAATCCCGCCATCTATGGTCGATCAACGGAATTAACTCGTCAATCATAACTAAAGTGACATTAAATTAGAAAAAGTCGTAAATACTGTCAGCAGTAAAGCACAACAAATATTATCTGTAGAGTTTGAAGGTTGAATTCCGGATGGACGATCTGTGAATTAAGCTAATTTGGACTAGAATTGAAACGACCAATCAAACGGCTTTTTTCTTTGCAGTGCATTATATGACTTTCAATATTATATTTGTGTGAGTTTGGCGACAGCGGTTCCTTCACTAATATGGTTGCATTGCACTTCCACTTGTTTTTTCTATTCCGTGGTCTAATTCCACATTGTTTTGAATACAGTAGAGCTTAAGTCAATTTCTATATTGAATAACAATAGATGATGTACATTGTTAGCTATATCTCAGGAGTCCACAGGTCAGAGTTAAATTTTTCATTCCTAAAGTCTATATTTTTGGAAAAGGCAACAATTTCAAACAACTTCGGCTACAAAACAACATATTGAGCTTGAATAACACAGCAAAATATCCTTCACATTCACAAATTAATTGGTTAACTTTTCTAAAATAGTAGCAATTCATTTTTAATAATCATTCATCACCAGTTTCATTTCTTATCAGGATAGTTACACATTCGCAGTCAAGTTCATCTTGTGTGTTAGTTTTACAATTTAGTTCTGCCAAAAGTAATCTCTTTGTTTACTACCTAAAATAAAATTTAAAATGTTTTCATCAAATTACTATCAAGCCTAGTCTTATTCTCCGGCCTACAATTACTGCTCAAGTGACACTTAAATCGGCTTTCCAATTAATTAAAATGCCGTCCGAGGGGTTAATGGTTTTTTCCCATTTATTAGAAACTTTTGTGCTTCAGGACGACAATGGTTGGACTTTATTAGGATCCCATTAAAACTTGAACAATTCAGCGGGATTTAACATTTTCTATCAAAAAAATCCTATTTTTAAACATGACGGTGCCATGATATTTTCTTGAGCGACTACGGTATAAATGGAAAATTTAAGGTTACCATTTTAACTATACTTAAACATACAGCAAACCTGGCTGCCAGGTAAAAAATAGCAGAAAAAATCGGCCGGTCTATTAATGGTCTCGGTAGCACAGGGGTTAGTGCAGTCGCCCGGTTTGTGAAAGACGCGGGTTCGATTCCCGCCTGAAGCCAAGACCGAATGTCTTTTTCCGGTTTTCCTATCTTTAATGTGTTGCCTTTGTCACTTGAAATGAAGTGTAATTTTTATTACATATTACTAATTTACTGTAAACTATCTTAAACGATAAACGCCTCTAGATGCCTGCAAATTTAGATGACCTATCTCAGTAGTGAGATAGGTCAGTTAAATCTGAAGGCGTCTGTACTACTTAGTTTGCCTACGCAATGAATTGATTTATATCTATTTCTATAACCTCAAAATGTTTTTTTCATTTCACATAACTGTTATGATTTTCGTATATGTACCCAACGTTAAAAGCTTGGACAAAACCTCAGTGACAAACCAAAAATAATCAAATTAGGGTAGAGCCGAGCCGCGTGTCATCTAATAACGCCTGTCACACATACGTCATCGACGACGGGTTTGCTTTATCCGTCTAGCCTCCGGAACACTATCATTATTGGTAAAACTGGATTACTTGGGTCAGCCATCTGTTAACTCCTCGTGATTATAGGCACTATATTTGTTACATCTCATTTGCTTCTAAATTTTGATTTACCACAAGTTTTAGAACAATATAATTTTTGACCGTTTTTTACTAATAAAATGCCCTTTATATAGAATATTTAAAACATACATTAGCACAACGAAAAGACAAACTTTTGGATTCAAAAGAGAACATTTTACCAAATCTCTAGGCCATGCCTAATAATGCAAGTTAAATGATACAAATAATGTGACTCTATGTGATCCAATTATTTTTTTACTTTACTTTTAAGTGTAACTAACAATTTAACTGCCTTGTTTACGGAGTAAATTACAGCCAATTTGGTACGAAATATCTTTAGACACAAAATAACCGGCCTCAATTTATTTTCTCAAGCAGAAACCCAAGTCAATTTAGCTGCCATAAAAACATTCTTCCGTCTCACATTAAAAGTGGGCTCGGGTTCCGAGCCCGCATATTGAATCTCGAGATAACACTGCATGTATTTCGGGTGTTAGAAGATTTTGCTCAGAATCGTTGGAATTTTAGTGATGGCACGGTCTAGATTTTGGTATAACCGAGTTGAATCAGTTAGAAAATTTGCAAATCGAATTCCGAACCAACCCGATGAATTAACAGAAACCAGCGGTTACAACACATACGACGAGTGTACAAATGGATAAATGTTATACTTAAAGCTGATTTAAATAGAATAGAAATCGTTTACTGTCACATCATATCACCATTTTACAGAAAATTTGTTTCGTGGCTACAAGGGCATATAGCTGAGCATCTTCAAAGGCCCAAAATCTGTGTTTTCAGTTTCAAAAAATCATTTCGCCTCACAGTTAATGATCCGCACCAAGTTTTTAGTGTAAATTAAAAAGTACTTTGTCCAGAAACACAGCTATGTAGATAAACAAGTAAGAATTTATTGTACATAAATACAAGGTTTAGGCATACAACAGATCTTTTTGTTACTACATCATAGTATATAGTATCACTTATTGCTTCTTCCTTTCCAGGTGTATACATATTTGTCTTGAAAGTAACACACACGACAGTTAAGTTAACAATATTTATTTTCTACTTTTAATCGAAATATTCTTGAACACTATAGAAATACGATTTTATTACCTTGATTTATCGTCTTATTTAGTAAATGTAAGAAAAGCGATGCAACTCGATTTATATTCCCCCTGGCCCCTGATGTTGCACGTGTCCAAAGGCTGCGATAGCTGCTCACCATCAGGCAGCCTGCATGCTTGTTTGCCACCGTCGTAGTATAAAAATACTCGACAATCGCAGTCGTTACATCACTAGATTCTGCTGAAACAACAGCAAAACTTCGGCGTCGTCGTTTATTATTGTTTTGTTATCAGAATCGGAGATAGCGATCCCCTTCAACCTTTCGCTGACCCGACCAAACTGGTGTTTATCAAGTCTATTTTCACAGTACCTATATGTACTCATAGATATCTGTTTTTAAACTAGAGGAAGAATATTTGTTGAAAAGAAAGGAAAAATAAAATAAACTTATACACTTACCAAAGTTTTGTCTGAAAATATTGACGTCGGATTAAATTCAAAAATGTATTTGTTCAATACGTTAATTATCATTAGGAGTTTGAGAGTCATCTAAGTAAAAAAAAATATATTTCCTCAATTATTTATTGTAGGTATATTATACAAAAAATTGTATGCTTGTGAATTTTTCCGACTTCCTTTTCCAATGCGTTCAGTTATCCCTTAGCTTTCGCACCGTTTTCTGTTTCTACAGTTCGGTTGGTGTTGTTCTGTGTGCTTATTGCAGACTGGTAGAGAATGTAATCATTATTAAGTTTTTAATTATTTTTATGGAATAAAAATATATTGAATAATTAATTGAACGTCTTTAAAAAAACCATTTAGTTTCTCCAAAAGCAAGCTCTGTTCCAACAACTGCTGGGCGTGATTCAAATTTACATATGAAATAAGTTAGCTGTAAGGCTGGGCGCGGTGGTGGCTCTTCCCGGCTCCCCACTCTCAGTAATTAGACGTGCGTACCCGAGAATCGCTTATTTCAAATGGAATTAAGCGTAGACAGCCACCGTCGACAAATGCAGAAATATAGTGGCGGGAACGGACGTGAGTTGAGCCCAAAATCTAGGGGTCTTAGGGGAGTCGGGGTTGCCGTGTGATGCTCTAATGTGAGTAATGTACTGTATGACGGCATTATGAATAAAGAATATCACGCTACCGTTGAGTAATTAATATAAGGGATGTGGTTGTTAAATAGTTTTATGAGGAATACTAGCTGGGGTGGATTATGGCTACGGATAAAGATACTTTCAACCTAAATATGTATTAAAATATGGGTAACGACAAATACCACACACAGATCCTTGAATTACTATACGCCATAAATATTGGGGAGAGCTTTAATAAAATAATAGTTAACCACAATATTTAGACGTGGTTTACCTAGATGTTCGTCTGCTAAATCCTGGTACTTTCACTCATTTCTCAAGTAGAAAGAGACATAAAACAACAAACATAATTATTCTAGATTTATCGTCGTAAGACCTGATAAAATACCCAGTAATCCGCAACCTTTAACGCCTACGTCGATATCGCTTAAGCGTCTAAATCTTTTGAGTGATCGTTCCTCAGAAACACATTTTCACGGCCCGTTTGCCAGCTCGCATATCGTTTTACCTATAACTCTACGCGGATGAGCTCGCCTGACTTACCTTGCACCACTTGCGAATCGATCGCGTACACTCCATCAAATATGTTTAAACTTGTCCACCGTTCAGGAAACTTAAGGCAGCGGTTTTTCACCATTTTACTGAAAATTCGCAAGATAAGCTCCGTAAATGTGCCAGTCAGTTTCTTGGCTTTTTTGTTGAAATGGCTTTCGGAAATTATATGCCAACTGGTAAGCAGTTTCCGTAGCACTTGCGATAGAGATTAAACAGACTTAGTTTTTCTAAGAAAAGCAGATTCACTTGCAAACGAAGCTTTTTGAATAAATACGCTATGCAAGCTAAATCCTGGACAGGATTGACTTAGGAATAGCTACTTGTGCAGACTGCACATAATTAACGATGAAGTTTTTTTTTGGAAACTATTTAGCATGATTCAATTTGAGAAGTTGTTGTACATAAGGTGAACTTTAAAATAAAAGCATTCTCTACCAGTCCACCATTGGGCGGTGTTGGCACCGCCCCTTGGTCAAATTCCAATTTAGAGAGAAAATCAAAGATATTAATTTTACTACCGAGCTAGAAAGTATTTCAATAGTTAGGTATCATAAGATGACCATACAAAAAATAATTATTACATTATTACACATTGCATAGTAATGTGTCATTTTCTAAGCGTTTCCAAGAAAAGAAGTCAAAAAGGCCAGTTCTAAATGTTACCAAACACGCTTTATCGAACGCGAACAACGGATTGCGTAATAACTCCCTTGGAAACAAAGAAAATAAAACACTATAATGAAACTAGTGTAGTTGTGCGAAATCCCTTCTCTCCCTAAGGGCTTCCTACAAAAGCGGCACACATCAAATAAATAGCGATCGTTACCGGACTTCAACAGTTTATCGTCATTTCCTCAAGAGGATGCTAGATAATTTTATAAATGCGTTTTTAATGGTGGTTATATTGAGATTTAAGACTCTAGTTCTTGTGGTAACAACTTTAGAAAAGCCGTTATAGTTCACATCTTTTTATATCTACTATGACGCAGTGAATAAAATATAATACACCATGCTTCTTGGGCCCTAGACTAGCTCTGTAAAGCATTATTCAGACATGTGATTTGCGGTGGTGAAAAAAAAAACCCACAGTGCACATTAAGAGCTTTTTACTTTCCGGCAAAAATATCGTTTTACTGCTTATCCTTGTTACAACAAGCCCCCAAGCCCCTCGCTACCCTAACTCAGTCGTACCGAATCAAACATCGTACGGGACTTAGGATAGAAAAAAACGAACACGAATCCAACTCAATTGCTGATAAAAGGATTTACCATACAATAAAAGAAATGGAAAATTGTAGTGGCGATGGATAGACTATGTTTTCGCAGATCTAATAATAGATAAGCGAAAAGGGTCTCGAATGCGTGGTCTTTCAAGAATCGAAAGATACTGCGTGGCAGCGCAACGGTGATACTTCAAGAAATAAAACGAAGACATAGTGAAACAATATTTTGTTGGAAATTGTTCCTTAAGCATCATTAGTATTTTTGACTCAAAACCTATAAACTGTGAGGACTTACGACAGCAGAGAGAGCCATGCTCGGCATTTCACTACGTGATCGAATTAGAAATGACTAAATCCGGCGAAACGAAGTCACCGACGTAGCATAGTGGCGTCCGGATAAGTAAATAGGAGTAAGCAGGGCAAATAGTTCGATGAACTGATGGCCTTTCGGGCAGACTATTCTCAAATGGCGACCTTTTGAAACTTATATACTGTAGGAAATCTGAATTCAGATTTGGTCACAGGTCGATGTTTAGCAGTTGATGTCTTATGGCTTTGAATGATAATATCAATTTGAACTTACTATGATATGCATGCAACCACGCTTACAGATTTGCCTAATAATTATTATTAATTACAGTGCCCTCAATAATAATGTTGTTCTTAATAATTAATATTAAAAACCCCAGGGGCACAGTGCCGAGTAAAAACGAGCAGTCCGAACAAAGCCTTGCGCGGCTTTTTGAATATCAAAGCTAATAAGACTTGTTGTATAACGGCCATTGATGATTTAAATAATGCTATTTAAGCTTTGATCCATTCTTGAGTAGACCTCTGAAAATGACAGCTTACATAAAAACGTCAGATTTCTACGAAAGTATCAATTCTGTCTTATTTACGTTCTATTGCCTTTGATCAGAAGTAGGTTTTCAGATATTAGAAATTCTGATAGCTAATTTCCCTATCAGCTTTGGGAATATTCTAAAACTTCCACTGATGAATGTTGCACTGCCTGAGAGCCTACTCAGGCGGCAACTGCAGCGAAGTTTCGGCTCTAATTAGACCACGCTGAAGGTAATCAAAGAGCTTTCTCTAATCGATTCAGATACCCTCGATATTAGAAGTTTAGCACCAAAGATGAACTGAAAAGGCTTTTTATGATCATAGAATTGCTGGTTTTGCGCCCTTAGGCTTCAACTTTACTACCACGGAACCAATTTTATTAGGCTATTAATAAAAAGTTAAATAAGACTGTTTTGTGACGCACCAAATGTACACACATCTCAGTGTCATTTAACGTAGTAGGTATCATTGCCTTCGGATATAATTGAGTTTATAGGAATTAGAAATAGATGAAGAAGAATTTGAGTGACCTTCTCTACACCTACATCACTACATGGTATAAATTGTCGCTTCCACAGTCCTTTTATCCTTATGTATGCTTAAATCTTTAAAACTACGCAGGGGGTGTTTCTGAATAAAATAGTGATTGAAGAGGAAGGTTTATTGTATAATTACATCCCACTGTACCCGTGCGAAGCCGTGGCAGGTCGCTAGCTTACTATAAACTGAAGTGGGACTTAGTAGTCCCACCTAGTAGTGGGACAACAGTAGTGTAATAAAAGTCCATTTCCTACTCATAGGTCCACTGTGGATTGATGGATACTATGTTGGAGCGTGGAATTGACTGAAAAACGTCCCTAAACTCCAGTACCCTGTCCAGTGGTCCTGGTCACCCTGCTGAAAATCTACAAACAAATCCACTTTTTTTTTAACTAAAGAATAATTATAATCGTTATTTGCCGAATTCAGTATACAAACAGTTTTATGTCATCATATTTTTCTGTGAAACTTGTACAGTGTAACAAATAGAGTTTCAAATCCTTCATTAAAGCTTTCATTACTATCAAGCCGCAAAAAGCTCAAAGCCCAAAGTTTAAGCCTGGGCTGTGGCTGACTGTGCAATGCAATACATCAAGTACCTAATAAAAGCTGTGTTAGTATTTTATTGTCTACGTGACGGTTTTACTGCCCTGCTTTTCTTTCTCCAGAGACGTATTTTAAAAAAATACAGGTCTTTTCGTAGAAGCAATCATTTGCGTAACTCATAAATAAATTCAAAAAGATATTTATTATACGAAAACCATTACAGTTGTATTAAATTACAGATAACAATAAACAATTTTGCCGCCTAAATCGCAAGCTTATAAGGAACACAATATAATTCAAAGATATGCTTGGATTTTTAAAGTCGTTATGTAAACTTATATTTTATTACCTTATATTTCACTCGTTTTAATTTTATAAATAAAACATGAGATGTTCATAACGGAAGTAGATAAAATTTGTTATCACTGTGATGTGAGAATGGCGCATGAAGGAATGTCGAATATTGCGTGAGAATTCAGAACATCAGTCGGGACCCTGAATTACAATACGTTTTTTCTTCGAGCATAAAATAGCATTTATGTATGGGGAATAATAAAAAACTGACGGTATTTGATAAAAAACAAAACTTAGTTTCATATTGACTTTGTGAAGAAATATCTTATACACTAGCGGCCACCCGCGTCTTTACCGCATAGACTCTAGTTTTTAAACAATATCTCTCTATAAATTGTATTCAATTCGTTCTCTAGTATTTTACGTGAAAGAGTAAAAACATCCATACTTGCAAACTTTTGCATTTATAATGTTAGTGGGATTTCACACAT
This sequence comes from Udea ferrugalis, assembly GCA_950022985.1. NCBI lineage: Eukaryota > Metazoa > Arthropoda > Insecta > Lepidoptera > Crambidae > Udea > Udea ferrugalis. The sequence continues at coordinate 8,483,310 of OX465521.1, forward strand.
TTTGTGAGTGTATAAATTAGAGGTTGGTAAAAAACAGCTGAAATACCTACTTTATAAGAATGAAAACTCAAGTAACCTGAGTAATGGCGGTAGACTCGGTTAAATGTGGGCTTCTGAATAATCCGTTCAGCATGGACAGCAAAACAGTTATGCCCCTGACTACTCTGTTCGAGATACAGTTGTATCTCGTCTTTTAGCTGGTCATTTTATTCCACACAAGCTATTTAGCCACAAACTAAATCTTGTACTGTGGGAAAAGTACTAGACTACGGACAAAAATACTCAAGTACTTATTTTATTTAAAAAAAAAAACATTAGTCTCATTACACAAAAAAACACCCAGACCAATAAAATGCACATAAATAAATGTTAGTACTGTGTGTGCCTCAAACCCGCGACCTCTGGTGTAGTAGCTCAACCATTACACCCAATCGGTCGGTGTTTTATCATCGATGTTCGTACCAGCCACTCATGTAGGCACCTAATTAATTACACACTTGAGCTCCCCCCGGATTGAATGCTTTCGTAATTTGATTTGTGCGCAATCAGATCGAGTTGTGTTATATTTAACATAGCGTCGTTCAAGTTCTAACACCACGTATGTCATTTTTAGCAACTTTTCAGAAGAGCCAAAAAATCAAATTGACTTATGTACTGTTACCATAGGATAGTAGCTATCAATGCTGTTACTTTTTCGTTATTTTAAGGGGTTCTATCTACGACGCGTCTTTAGATGCTTTAGCGAATGGCATAAAAATTTCAAAACCACCAAAAAAATTACATACGTGGTGCTAGAACTTGAACTAGGAAAAACTAACATTAATATTGTAAACTTGAACTTTAACTTCATTAGGTTATTAAGCTGGTGGGCAACGTGAGTGATTAATACTACTCGAATTTATGGGATATTTAGATGAATGAAACTTTTTTTGATGTGATTTTTAACTTTGACTGGTACTTATCTGACAAGTGGCCTATAGTTAGCTAATTTACAATTGACGCATTTAATTTACTGAGCATCTACAGAAATATCGTATTGTAAAATCTCAGTAAAAGGTTCCAATATTTAGCAATTAAAAAAAATGGATGCCCTGTAGGCATCGAAAAAATACATGAGCACATAAAACAGACTCTCCGTGAGATTCTGAAAAGGGAACAGCCAGTATCTGATATTGAGATTAGATACTTGCATGGACGCAACAAGTCTTTTAACTCGTACAAATTAACTCGAACAGTTAATATCTGAGACTCTTGTGAATTTAGTTAGCATAATCGTACATAATTTGCAAATTTGCATTCAAATAATATTTGTATTACATTTTCTTTTTATTTTCACCAACCGTTCCCTAACTTAATCAATTAAAAATTAAACGTTATTTTACTTCAAACGTAATTAAACCGCTAAATAACAAATGTTTCAATTAAAAGGACTAAAATTGTAAGTTGTTTCAAAAGGAACTCTAATTTAAGAAATGTAAAAGCTTGACATAATTTTTTACTCATTGCGACGAGTATCTTTCCTGCTTTCAGTTCACCCCAGTCTTCCACTTAATTAAAAGAAAACAGCTTTACGGAATTCCGTCTGTACATAAAATTTACTAACTGAATCAAAAATGCAAAATTGCCAAAAAGGCTGAAGTGAGGTTCTGTGAGTTCAACCAATTTGTAGCAGATTTAAATAGAGATTATAACGAGAGCGTGCTTTATAAAGACCGATTTTAAAAGCTCTGCTTTTTAAACCAATTTAACATAAAACTAATTCTTATAAGGTCTTCTTAAAACTATCTGAAATAGGTACTCGCAGATCTAGACTAGCTGTACAAATAATTAATTGTAGTTAATAGTGTGTTGAAGATAATAGTCGTGGAATGTTAATGCAAGTAATGATAACGTCTATTTTGGGTTTGACGTTATAAATATACTTAGCTAAATGTATCATTGCAATGCCACTTTTCAGGCTATTTTTGCTGTCCGGGGGAACGCGTGGTAGGCTTCGTGCTATCATGGACGATGAGAGGGAGTCGCTGAGTTTTTAGTCGGTAGGCCACTGGGATAACCTCCCAGTGGAGAGTCCGACATAACCCGTCCACCCCCCGGTGGTCAGGTATGCGTAACGCATTTACTTAGCTACAAAAACAACATTTATACAAATATAAATAATTTAGACACAGTTAAATTGTCCCTGACATTTAGTTTATTTTTTTTCTCTTCATTTTACGTTTGTGGTTTCAGAATAAAAAATCAAATAACACATTTGACCTCTAACACTGAATCTACGTCATAAAGACCTAAGGTCTCTTTTAACGCCCGTGCTTTAGTGTCTACTACATAACAGCGGAGTCGTTATCGAGGCTTTGTGATCGAGCCAAAGCGGCATTATAACGTCGGCTCGATTTGAGAACGTTCTTGAAACACCACAAAGACATCCTAATTCGCCGTTATCCATTTAGAAAACTGAAAATGAACTTCTCCAATGCGTTTGAGAACTTTGGAAAGGTTAACCTCGCATGACTGCACTATTTTACAATTTCATGTTTTGTTCAAATTTTTGAGAGCGCCGTGGCCTAGTAGTAAAATACTATGGCTCTGAACCTGATGGTGCCGAGTTCAAGTCTGGCTGAAACATCTACTTTTCAATTGTACATGCGGCTAGGTAACTCTACGATGATGAAAAACACTGATGAAAACCCAAGCAACCCGAATAACCCCCTCGGTAGGTTCACCCTCTTCCACGTTCAGTTAAAATTCCCGGAATGTGGGCTTCTAAATGTTCCGTTCGCCATGGATGCAACCATTAGTGAGGTTCTGACTACCACGTTTGGGAAAATAGACGTGATAGTCGTTATGTTATATTTTTACTACGAGTGTTTATCATGAACATCACATTATAATTATAGCGTTTTGTTCTGCCTTCTCATACAAATTATATTTTTTTAAATAGTCGTTTAAAAAGACTACGACAAACTCAGCCGAATCTTTAAAATCCGCTAAGGTTGTAGTCAATTCAATAATATATGAATTACAAAAAACGATAAAAATGTGGAAATTTAATCGCGAAGGGAATAAGCTACAAAATATGGTAGAAAAACTAATAAATAACACGTGGTTAGAAGTTTCCTGGTTGGAGTCAGGGCACGTTTTTCTTTCAATAAAGATTCGCAGTCAGACGACGTGCTGCAAAATTACCTACTATTTTTGCAAAGAATTCGAGATCCACAATTGGGAACAGTCGGTACAAGTGAAACTGGCGATTCGGGAAGACAATAAACTATTTATGAAGCTTTTGTATGGGTGGGAATGATTTCACATATGAATATTTATCGGATTTGCCTAACGCTTAACCTCTGACCAACTCCAAGTCGCAGAACTCTAGCTATGTGGGTCATAAAAAAATAGATATTAAATGCAATTTAACGTAACAAAGCATAACATACCCTCACGACCATATCCCAAGGGGCTATTCAGAGGCACACTGTTTGTTTCCGTCATGACGAATGGAACATTCAGTAGCCCACATTTGCCGACGGGATTTCGGCCCACTGTGGTAAGGAAAACGCAAATAGTCTTTATTAACATAACGTAACACATAAAGTTTACTACTTTTGCTAGGTTGGTCGTTTTAAAATATAGATATTCGTGTCGTGTAAAAGACCGAAAAGGCTGACCTTAGGTGCCTGGCTGGCTAGTGGTGACTTAACCCTATACCCCAAAACGGTGAAGTCATAAACACGCTGCCCATTGACATACATAACAAAGTAGTTAAGTACATTAGTGTAGTTTTTGAAGCAATAAGTGAAATATTTGAAGCCACTACAAACATCACCGCTAATATTTTATAGCTCAAACAAGTAGATCTCAATTCTGCCCAAAATAAACCACTGTCCGGTGAACCCGGGCCAATAAGATGTTTACGTAAGCATTATCATCAGTTATCAGTATTCAGCGAACCGAATAATCTCCGTCTTCTGATTTCCATAATCAACGCGGCTGCTCCGTTCCGTTTGCAAACAATCCACCCCACTTAATTCTATAGGGGAATAGTTAGTAGCCTAAGGAATACTTAATTTTGGTATTTTTATAGGTCAGTAACAAATAGTTATGCATAACGCCTCAAAAGGCAGAAAACTGCTCACTCATCATCACAAGCTATGGCTTCTAATGTAAAAACAACATCCTTTGTACAGTCAACAGCTCAGCAGGTTACCCCATTTTCGTTTTATGTCTCGCTCTTGCCAAATGTCATTTCTTTGCAATAGAGCAATGAGGACTGACCGGAAATGGGTAGAGTGATGAGCCGTCCACCGTACGTCTAACAGCTAGGCAAGGGCTGAGTTCAGAAACGCGGGCTAGTGCGAAGGCGACCCAAAGTCTCCGACTAGGCCTAACGACTGACATTTAATCTTACTAGACTTCTGTAGGCAAATAAATAAATCAGGAGCCCGAAGAACTACTCCTATCATTTAACTTTTAGTTAAAGCTGTGTAATTACCGTCAGTAATAAACCTTACACATTTTCAAATTGGCTGCCCGCAACTTCATCAGCGGTTAATTTACTTACCCACATTTTTTCCGCACATTTTCAACACAAAAATTACAGAGTAAATTGAATAATGGTTATTTTATTGTTTTGTTTAATTTCATGCACATTATAGTCAAGGTGTTTTCTAAGTCTATCTGATATGAGTCTTTGGCACCCAGAGTACAAGCTTCGATTAGGGTGAGATGGCCATGCGTTATATATTTATTAATAAAATTATTCTTTATTATATTTTGACATTTACAAAACATAAACGGCCTATATACGTCCCACTACTGGGCCCAGGCGTCACCTCATCAATTTTGACATTATTTGTTAAAAAAAAAACATCAACAAACTATTTATCTTAAATAGTTTTAATCGTCAATGTTTTCATTAAACTGTGAAGCCTAAGAAACGCCAACTCACTCGGTTGTGTTTTGCAAATAAAACGTCCCGAGCCGATTAGACCGGATTTTTAATCCGTTAACCTCGTTTCGGGCCGAAACACCGAACACTTTCGGTTAAAACGAAGCAGTAAAAACGCTTGTAATCCAACTAAAGTGGGGGAAAAGTGGGGACTGACCAATTAATCTGAATTACAGCAAAAAACGTCCAACAGCCTATTACGTCATCAGTGTGACAAACGGGAAATATCCCTTTTGCGGAGTATTAGCCACAGGGTTGACAATGATTAAACGCCGTATTTATGTTTCGAATGGTAATGAGTTCCTCGAAATATTTTCGCAGTCTCCCAAACAAATTGCATTAATGAATTTTAATGACCAGGTGTCATCTCACACCGGTTGGGATGTTTGCGAGCGCCCACTAGTTACTGCTAGCTTCGTTATTGTTAGCCCCTTTTGATATATTAAACCAACTTAGTTAAGTATACAGGGTGAGTTTCCAAGTAGGCGTGGTAGGCCAAATCCTTAAATTTTAAGTAAGTACTTCCCAGAATTTGATCCTTTTAGGGGACGCTACAAGATGACAGAATAATACAGGTTGACCTTTTTTTTCAAAGGCAAATACATTTTTAAAATAAAATGATTAAGTATGTAGTTCAAGCTTTTGTCACATTCTTCGTAGTTTATGATTAAGCCTACCACGCCCACTTGAAAAACTCAGCCTGTATACTGTTCTCTTGTAACGGTAAACTTTTACCATTTGCACTACAAAGAAAAACGCACGTCATCCCCCAAGTTGGCAGAATCAGGGGTGTTATTGTTGTAGGGAGCTCACTTTGACATATTATAGCGTTTATTTATTAGTTAGTACGCAAAAAAACAATTAACATATTCAATACAGGTAAAGCACAGGTAAAATAATTTTTAAAATGAGATTTCTTACAGCAGAGTGTCATTACTAAACAACTTATTACTACTCGACCGAAAATCCACAATTGTGGATTCAAATCCAGTTAATTTCCAAAGTGTTTGGATAATTCTATACATAAGCCAGTTTTGTGACTAATCACTTATTCGCAATTTGAAAATTAAGCTAATGCCCAGTTCTTGCCCAGCTGTGAGATAGAAAATATACCATTCTTCTACATAATACTGAACATTGTAGTGACTACATAAACAAACTCTTCTGGGGCTGTTAGATGACATATCCATTCGATTTATAATTTTTAGTACCATTTAAAGGTGTTTCAATACTGTTAAAGTTTGAACAGCGGGGCAATTGCTCGCAGTTAATAATAAATGTAAACCGCAGCGAGTCAATAAATCACGAAAACCCACTTAAATAAAACGTTTTCTGTATTAACTCGTGACATAGGTATGGAACCGTCGTGCCCCTTGTAGTCCCAAAGGAGCAATAGGGTAAATATTGCACACTATTTAGTTGCAAATACTGAATACAACTTATGTTATCTAATCTATGATCACATGTTTTACATTATTCGAATTATTGGGAATGAGGTTCCGTTATTTTATTACGTCTATTAAGATTACAAAGCGGCTCTCTTTTAACAACAAGAAAATTGGTATTGTCAGTAAAATTACTAGTCATTTACAGGAACTGTCGGATCAAAAATTTAAAAATGGTCTAAGGTTCAGGCCGTCTAAATGGTCATATTACGATCTCAATGAAGATTTTCATTATTTATTTATCGTATTCATTCAAAAAGACTCTATATACAAGAGCACATCAACGCCAAAACCGGAGTTGAAGTTAGTCGCCGTGGCCGAAATCGGCCGGGAATACATCATCATCATCATATTATAATGATAGACAATTAAGGTTACATGGATGGGAATATTCTAATTAGGCTGTAAACAACTGTAGATGAATAAACATAACAACGTTTAATTAAATTAATGTGCCTAACTGCTAAAATTAGATTGAACAAAATAATCAGGTCGGTAACTATGTAATTAATTGTTTTGATAAATATAATTATACGCCTCAAACTCAAACAACTGTATTCGCTTAAAATGAATCAAATACCATGCTGTAAAAAACCTGAACAGTTTTAAAATAAAGTGTTTGAATTCTTTGTTCCTAGTTCGAAATGTCAAATATCACAAATATTTGGAGGTCATTTCTTTTTACGACACCACAATTGCCAAATTCACCAACAGCGAATGCTACCAACACAAATTCTGATTGCGGTTTATTTCCGCACAATTTCAGTTGGCACCTCTATCGGGAGAGCAAATCGACCCTCTACAAACTGTTCGCGCGTTTTTCCAACACGGCCGCGAAAAGTTTTATGACACTTTTCTGGTTCGCAGTGCGGAGGATGCCCATGTTCGACTCAACTTTCGTATCGGGATGGTTGTCATATCTGATCTTTCTACAATCCATACAATTCAAGTGTTGGGTAGTAAGTGGCTGTGATATGGTGTTTAAAACTCTTAGGTTTTGACTTCTAGGGTAATAATGTTTATACTGGCATGCCCAAGTGTTAAATGACAAGAAATAACAAAAAAGAAGTGAAGAATTTAATATTGTAACGGCAATTTTTTTTTATATTGTGACAGGCAGCCTTTTCACACCCAATGTTTTAACAACAATTTAAACAAAAGCAGTAAGCAACTGAGATAGGTAGGTGTCAATGCTTTTTTGAGGTAAACACCAAGTGAATACATTATTTTAGCACTAAAGCTTACTGACATTGAGACGTTATGGTTGACGACAGAATCACTCTTACATCTGAATACATTAATTTAAATCATTACCTTTTTTCAGCTCAATATCCGTTTTTAGAAATATACATATAAACCAAAAAAAAAAGTTCACTTATCTCTATTTAACAAGTAAAGTAACTACCACATACCTATTGCCTTGTTACAATTAAAATGCAGCCTAGAAGATGGGCAAGTTACAGGAACTGTCAGTACAAACTTCATCATACTAAGTAAAGCCGCTGAGGTATAGTAAAAATTCAAGATGAGCTTTATTAACTCTCTTTAGAATCGTCACGTTCAGTCCGTAAAAAGCGGGCAAAAAGGCAGTAACGAGTCTCATTAGTTAAAGGAAAACTTTATCAAATGCCTAGACAGGAGAAAGCAGCAAATGAAAACGCATTTCGCAAAGCGCCAACATTGCGTTACTCTACAACGCTTAAAAAACATTACTGTCATGATGCGCAAAGCGTTTTCAAAAGGCGTCAACCGCAGAGCGTGTCAGCCGCAAACGTACTTGACCGGATTTTCCATTCGTTGCAGTCGTTATTGCAAAGTTGGACTTTCGCACAAGTGCTAAACGTTATTGAATAATCTTGCGGAACTTTTTTCTTTTAATCCGACAAAAAAGTACGCACTGTGTGTAGATAAAGTAGTCGAGTTACACGAGCCATTAGGGGAGGGTCTTAATGGAACGACATCCGAAACGAGATAGTCCATAGCCGTAAATTGACGTTGTGCCCTCGACTTCCTACGTTTTACTCAATCTCGCCGTGTAAAGACGCGTTTACACGGATGTGATCATAAACTCACTGAGTTGGCTTCGCAAGAAAATATGCTCACGTGCCATTTACCGCAATGCCTGCTGCGTTCAATTTCCCAAACTTTGTTTACAACATTATCATCTTCTAAAGTCTATTCAGCAAGCGTTAAAAATTCAAAAAAATAACACTTAAAACTCGGTGACTCTTAAATCAGAAATCTGATTGAAGGGAATCTTGTATATTATCAATCCACCCACTGAATTTTGTAGTATAAAACCTGCAAGGGTTGTCAAGCTGCTGTATAATTTTATAACATAAACCGCATAATATAAAAATACATCACCAAATTTCGGTCGGGCTGGCCACCCATCCCATTTCAGACCCAGTGTGTTTTGCAATAGCCATCGTGGCCGATCTACTGTCGCAACTGTTCCACGGGCACCACAAATAGTCACCAAAAACTTTATATTAATTACAATTGAGTTTTAACTTTTTTTTTCAAACCTGACGTTTTATTTTGGTTCTTTTAACTTTGTTTAAAAACGGAATGCCTATAACCAATATTTTTAGTTGCTACTTTTTAATCGGATGCTTAGATCTAAAGACACAAGGACGCCACCAGTTCAGCTTTTAAAATTTTCGTAAAACACAAAATATTTCAATAAATTCAAGTCATTTACAAATTCAAGTTGAATTACGAACTACAAATCGAATTCATCTGGCTATAAAATGTATGCGCGAGTTATCACTGAGTTGGCTTCGCAAGAAAATATGCTCACGTGCCATTTACCGCAATGCCTGCTGCGTTCAATTTCCCAAACTTTGTTTACAACATTATCATCTTCTAAAGTCTATTCAGCAAGCGTTAAAAATTCAAAAAAATAACACTTAAAACTCGGTGACTCTTAAATCAGAAATCTGATTGAAGGGAATCTTGTATATTATCAATCCACTCACTGAATTTTGTAGTATAAAACCTGCAAGGGTTGTCAAGCTGCTGTATAATTTTATAACATAAACCGCATAATATAAAAATACATCACCAAATTTCGGTCGGGCTGGCCACCCATCCCATTTCAGACCCAGTGTGTTTTGCAATAGCCATCGTGGCCGATCTACTGTCGCAACTGTTCCACGGGCACCACAAATAGTCACCAAAAACTTTATATTAATTACAATTGAGTTTTAACTTTTTTTTTCAAACCTGACGTTTTATTTTGGTTCTTTTAACTTTGTTTAAAAACGGAATGCCTATAACCAATATTTTTAGTTGCTACTTTTTAATCGGATGCTTAGATCTAAAGACACAAGGACGCCACCAGTTCAGCTTTTAAAATTTTCGTAAAACACAAAATATTTCAATAAATTCAAGTCATTTACAAATTCAAGTTGAATTACGAACTACAAATCGAATTCATCTGGCTATAAAATGTATGCGCGAGTATTACATTTTACGCTCCATAACGTTATATTAAATGAACACAAATTTATTTAACTCTGTTGATAGTTAAAATGTTACCGTAATAGCATAAACACTACTGTATTATAATTGAAAATTCTTCTGCACATTAAACTTTATGATGAAAATTGTCCGAGCGGAGAGAATTTAAAATTACTTGCGTGCTTTTATTAAATAATACCTTGTCAGGCGTGATGTGATTTACGAATGACTACGATAAACATTTCTTTGTAAATAGAGCCTTATATTTTGGTTTCCATCTTAGTTAGGTCGGGTGTAGTAATAAAGAAAAATTAATTAATTTTATCGACACTTGAAACATATCGCATTTTTCTCTGTCTACTCATGAAAGCTCAAAGGAAGTCTGTGTAATACCTTGTTTCCCAGCTAAAAAAAGTCTATGTAATTCTGAATTCTTACATCGAAGACCAGACGAAACTGAAGTACGAAAGATATTTTTTACAGCAGATTCCTTTTATGGCGTAGTGTAGTAAGACGGGTTTCTAGTAAATTTGCGGGTGAGAAAAAGGGTTTGTCGGAGAAAGTTATAGGAAACAGCAAATACTCGCACACTCGTATGTATTTTTTATCTTAGCGCTAACTTTCACTCAAGACGACTTACTTACACGTGAAACTAAGTTTGAGACGGTATTCTACTGAGGGGCGGATATATTTTAAAACTTAAACATTGCATTAAATTCCTTACTGAATTGAAATTTTATTACCTCAAAAGAGCTATTTAAAAGTTTGTAGTTAGCACGTAACAATGTTGGTAACAATTTACAGTTCCTTTTCTCCAATATTTGGAGTTGTTGGTTGAGAGTTGACTAAATGAAAATGAATGTCATATTCTTGAACAAAATAACGAGAACTTACATACTTCGCAATTTTTTTTGTACAAAAATGTAACCAAGTGCAAAAAGCTCGAAACTATCGTAACCCTTTCCTATGCAAATACCTCACATTAATATCACCCCGTACCAATTTTTCCGCTACGGAACTGTTCAAATTATCTATATCCATGCGGAAGTTGGAAGGATTTAAAATTCAAATGGGATCATGTGATATTATAAGTAGGCCCTGATCTACAAGTTCAGCTTGTATTGAAAGTGTTCGCGACAGACATTTCCGGAACGGCGCCGACTTGGCGCTGTGCGATCATCAGACTTTATTGGGTGTATTTTCGCACAAAAAAACGCTAACTTAGAGATGGGAAATTCTTTCAGTTATGAAATCTGGGTCTTTGTTTTTCCTATTTGTTATTATAGGAAAGTGGCCATTGTTTTCTTAAATAAATAAATAAACATATTTTCAGCAGATAAGTTTAAATTAATGAGCTCTTTCAATCTATTCGCCTTTATCGCGTGTACGGCGTAAGCAACTTATTTTCCCTGGTTGGCGTTTTTATTAGAAAGATGTTGATGACGTTAAAATGGCTTTTTCTACTTTCCAATATTCAAATACATTTTCACACAAATTTTATTCTTGTTACCATGTAAAATGCGCTTATATCAACTAGGAGATTAGTTATTTTGTCAATAACAGGTAATTTGCGCTAACATTAACTAGGAGATTAGTACAAATACATATTTCCTGAACGTTAAGTAAGTTGACTATGCAGCCACGGTTTTCCAGTTCAATGCAATGCCATTTTGAGGGCTTCAAAAGCTGGCACTTCACCGCTAACGCCTTGGCTTGGCAACCCAAAGAGAACACAGTGCCAACATTTTGACCTTTAACTAAAAATGAAATTTAAAAGGCGTTCACATTTTATGAGCACTTTTATTCGAAATGAAAACGGACACCTTCCCAGGAATCGAGGGACTTGAATTCCTTATATCCCAGAATTTTATTTAAAAGCATTCGGTTATTCCATGAAAAGGAACTTTGAATATTTCGGGATTTAGTCAATAATGGTAGGATTTGCCCGTAAATCGCAGGCTTGCCAATATTCGAGCTTTTTCAGTATTATTATGAGAAAGCAAAATGGTCGCTAAAAAGACTTCAGTGCACCGCCGAAATAGCCTCTTAACGAAAATTGCTTTGTCCCGGAGAACGAGACACGATTTGCTCCGAGCACTGAGATAAGTCTGAGATGAATTGGGATAAACCAAGTGTTCTAAATATCTGACTGAATTGTGATCGTGTCTTGGGGTAAACAGGAATTTAAGTATGCCTTTGTGTGTCTGCAGCTTGAAATACCTACTAGTAGTAAATGAATCAATGTTGATAAAGATGAGATAATCGCATTGCTTTTTAATTAGCATGTAGCTTTGATAATAAAATTTGATGTTTCTCAGCTTAATTAACACATATCTTTTGTTTTTACTCAGGTAACCAAAAACTGTGACACATTTACGAAGAGTTTGTTTCGTCAAATTCTATTCAATAGCAATTCGAAAGCCAGAGTGGCATTGAAACTATGCCAGTGATTTGCCTAAGATTAACAATTCTGAATTTGTTAAATTTTTTTGTGTTAGTTTTTGGGAGTAATAAGGTCCCAATTGCTTCGTGAAAATCTACTACTGCCCATATATGGGCAGAAAACTGAAAAATAAAAAAAGCTTAAGGAGAAATGGAGACCAAGACTAGATTGCATACACAATGAAAGGTCCTACTTTGCACTATACGATAATGGTTATTGATTATACAATATTTTTTCCAAATTCAGGACAATAATAACAAACCCATGCCATATTCCAAAGATCCAAGATAGGCTAACTGAAAATCCAATACCCCAGAATTACAGGCAAGTGCCTTTACACATATATACCTTGATTTTAATCAAGGAATTCGACATTGCACTCGTCTTCTACTGAAAACTGAAGTCGTCTGTCTGACTCATGAGCTAATATTTAAAACTCCACTGTCTACTTCCTAACACTCCGGCAAGCACAGGCATACGCCACATAATGTGCCGTAGGCCCAGAATTGTCATGCATATTCACGAGAACTCAGCCGGAGTGGCTCAATGTTACTTTGCACGCTAAACTGATGGTTTATTCTGTTTTAGAGATGGCTCACACTAAACTTGGGCAGCAAGGATCCATAGAGGAGACAAGCTATTTTCAATAAAGCTTCAACAAAATATGTAGACATGTTTAAGAAAATATCAACTGACCAATCACGTCTTATTCAGTGACAAAAACAGTCGCGAGTCGGTCTTCAAGGCCCAATACTACTGGGGCTATATTTTCTATCTCCGTAAATGAATTAACGGAGCCATCAGTAGGAAACCCGAAACACCAGTAACTATACACTCTAACTTTGGTGAAATGTAGCCTTTTTTTGACCCGGAGGAAATGACGTTCGGGTTATGTAAGACTCACCACTGTAAAGGTGACACCCAGTGGCATACCCACTCCGGGAGTGCCTCTCATCGTCCATATTGAGGGAAACTGATGTGACTGACACGAAGCTTTCAACGTACTCGGTGGAATGTACCCTAGAATGTCTTGGGGCATTTAATTCTTAAATCCTTGAGTTTTGTTAGTCAAAATATTCGTACTTTGACTAACAAAATATTTACCAGTAGGCGTTTTAGTTACTTTACAAATTCACTTCTGTAATAAGTGGGCTCTATATCTTATTAAGTACGCCGTGCCAACTTACGACAGTTTAAAATTAACAGACAATTAATATTTTTTCGAAAGAAGGTGCAATTGGCAAACCGTGGCAGTTTATTCTTATTACCTCTCTGTATGCGAGCAAAATATGCCCATAACTGAAGTCAAAACTAAGGAGTTTGTGTATAAAACGATGTAGTAGTAGATAATTTTTTTCTTAATTTTGTGCAATAAAGAATAAATAAATAAATAAAACAGTGTTAATACACTTTGGTAAAGAGGCGTTCAGATCAACTTTAACAAAACCATTGCAAAATAGGTCTTATGAAGTATAAGGCGCCCATAATATGGGCATATATGTAAAGACTGATGTGACCGCCTCTGTACAAAAGTGAGATTTTTATGTTTTATCTCAGTTGTAACCTTCACATCACCGATTTGCTCTTTTTCGTTAAAGTCAAATTTGATAAAATGATACTCTCCATGGTATCGGTGGTCGGGGTCGGGATCATTCTTTCAATTTGATTTACAAAATACGAAAAAATCAATTAATTACAAAATAAGTAACAAAGACATAACTGGGCCTTTTCGACCCATATACGTCCCAGCGGGTTAATTAATCCGACCAGCTTAGCCATCAAATTAAATTTCAATTACCCTTGCTATCTCGTAATCGTCAGTTCATAAACAGGAAACTAGTATCTAACAGGCGGCGATGTGTGGTGAATATATGGAAATTTGACGTGTTGGAATTATGGAAATTGCGTTGCCGACGACCAGCGGCGACTGTAGAGATTACCTAATTAAAACCTGGCCGGGGCTTGGCGTCTTAAGCGAGTTCCAATTCAATAACCTGGACTATGATATCTTAACTTTTGAGATTCTGTTAAAACTTTTTTTGCAGTTAGCAAAAACGCGTCGCCTGGTCAATGTCATTTCTTGCATTTTTACCGTTGTGATGCTATCGCTAAGTTTTGCCTTAATAGCTGTCACTTTTATTTCTACTGACATGCTACAAGGCAGTATCACTTTGCAGCAGCATTGAGCTAAGTTTCAGACTTTAGAGTTGGGGCTCTTTGCTCTACTTCGTTCTAATATTGAATAATAAATATTCAACCATAATACTAAGAATTTTAGGTGCCTTTTGTTTAGTTTACATATTCTGATAATGAAGTTTTTAATATTTATTCATTTTATTTTGAATATTTTACCTTAACATAATTAATCATTCTACATATTTTTTAACTAGATAAACATAATATTTTTCAGTACTGCTTATCAACTTTGAATGAAGTATCAGAATTCTATCGTTAAAGGTTTACATATTGGAACAAGGGTTTTATGAAAGCTATTTGTATGCACAACAAAAGCGGGGACCCCTATTTAACTGCTATTTTATTAGAAGCACGCCGGCGGTTAGTACTTTTCTATTATAAGTTATGACCAAATATAAAATATTATACAGTATGCGAGCGTAAACATCACAGTGTAAATAGGAGCTATGTAGGACAGATCGGGCCATAATTCAATAGATCTTCCCAATAAAGGGCATTTCTGCCATACGTGCCGCGCACACAAACAATATAATTGGCGATAGAAAAAACCCTGCGGAAATTACACTGGAACTTCGTTATACTGTGATGGCATTTCAGTTCGCTCTTTAACCGGCCTTCTCTCTTCTTTTCTGATCCGTGACGAAAATAAATAGTTGTCAAACTATAAGTCGAATAAAGTTAAAGGTTTTCAAACTTTGTTGAAATTCGCAGAGAATTCTCAAGAGATTCGCAAATTGAAGAAAAGGCATGCTTCGAAATTGCCAAATACAATAAATATGCATGTTCCAGATAATACGCTATACCTACCTTCATTGCACTCTAATACACCAGAAGTCCATATTGCGCCATCTAGCTCCAAACTAATCAAAGCTTGAACTATGAGAACTAGACAACAGATAGTATAACCTTGGTTGAACCAGCTGTAGCAATAACAGTAATTTCTAAAAGTTATGCTTCGTTTAAACAGCGGTCGTAAAATAAAGTACTCTCATAAGAATGACTTTGTTTCTACTTTTGTGTAAGAACACGTTCATAAACAGGTAGATTATTTTTTAACTCTGTCTAGTCTAGTAATCTGTCAGAAATAGTAAAAATAATCCTTCTAATTATTATAAATGCGAGAGTTTGGATGAATGGATGGATGTGCCGTGCTGCTCTTTGACGTAAAGACTACTAATGGGTTTTAGCGAAACTTCACAATATTAAAGCTTAAACCTCTCAATAGGACAAAAGCTACAATTAAAAAAAAAACAACTTCAGTCTACGCGGACGAAGTCGCGGGCGGCCGCTAGTAACTTACATACACGTAACGATCTTAAAGTGTTCACGAAGTTAATAGGCATGATGACTGTATTTTTTTTTTGTTTATTATCGAAAGACCTTACATTTATGTAAACAATCCTCAAAGAATCACTTCATCTGGATCAATACCACCAGAGATATCACAATTTGAAATGCACATTTTTGGACTTGCCCAAAAACGCTCCATACAAAAGTGACAGCGATAGTGACGTCACTGTCGCTTTTGTATGGAGCGTTTTTGTAAGGTCTTTCGATAATAAACAAAAAAAAAATACAGTCATCATGCCTATTGTAAGTAAGTAAAGACGGATACGGTTTTCCTCGCAGTTCGTTATGGATAGGTCTTGGCCATCTATTAATGTGATAATGTATTATGCACATTTAAGAATTAATATATCTCTGCGCTGTTTAGTGAAATTTCGTTGCGTTTATACCTTTTCGCAGTTCAGATAACTGTCTGAATGGTGGTGAGAAAAACCATTTTTACACATTTCCAATGAAGTTTGCCGTAGTGAAATTACGGCAAACTTCATTGGAAATGTGTAAAAATAAAGGTGTTTATTTATACAAACGCCTTACACTAAATGCCATTAATTGCAATATCACATTAAATCCGGATGCCACGGGAAATCGTACATTGCGTTAGGGAACAAAACATTTCTTCTTTCTTATAAATGACAGTTCATTTTCCGCCAAAATCAGCGTAGCCAACCCAATAATAGGGTGCGGGAGGGAGATAAAAATAAACCAGTGAGTATTTATTCATTTATTAGTTCGTAACCAAAAATAAAGGTATAAAAGGCGAAAAGATCAATAAAATAAAAATATCATGATAATATGTGTGTAATAAAACTAATGCCGCGAAACAATCCTTACTTTAGTTCGTTCGCGTTAAGAATGCAGTAATTTCATACTTTTCCTTCGATCTAGCACGTCCCCTAACCAATCGAATCGTTCCTAATTAGAAAACCAAGTCTAGAGTGATCAGTTGAACCGATACTTTTGAACGCAAAGGTCGTAGATCTGAGTTTTTAGTGTGCGAAAGAATTAAATTTAATAATCACTGCATTCTTAACACGAACGAACTATAGTTTAATCCTACCATCTTTCATACAGTTCTAGTTGCCAACAAAGGTAATCAAACATAAGACTTGGTAATAAATATTAAAATCAGTAGACAATACTTAAATAAAACTATTATTTCGTAATTATAGATAATAATGAGACGAACTATAGGTACTATAGTTTAAATAAAGTTCTTCATCACAAATGATTTTGCGTTTTAAACTCTAAATCAATTTAAGTTATTTTCCGCCAGTTCCATAACTTTTCTTCAAAGCTAAAACCACTTGCTAAAGTGGAAAATGCAACAAAGAATAATTAACCACAGCTACTACTTACTTTTTATTGATGTTTACTAAAGAGCTTTGTGGAAACTAAGTTGACGAAAATAGCTCCCTGAGGCCAGCGGAGTTCATTCTGCGGGGCAAGTTGTTCTGAAGTGTTAAGTGGACTGTGGTAACACACAAATTTTAAGAATTAGCCACTAGCTTTTACACGAGACTGGAGTTATTTTTCTAGCAATAAATTAGTTTGGGTACTTGCGTTCATTACACAACTTGCGGGTAACTCTCTTTTGATGGACAAAGCCGGTTAAATCGGCGTTGTCCATCAAAAGGCAACCTGGATAATGGCGGTAGGCTTGACTCCTAACAAATTGGTCTTCAATTCGCTAGGCGGAGTGTGGGCTTCTGGAGGTTCCATTAGCCGTAACGGGATACAGTCGTATGGTATTACACAAGTAGAGATCGTCTAAGCGGAAATGACGCGCACCTCCACCGCGTCTACGCAATCAAGAGTACTTGTTTCCAAACGTAAATACAGTGGAGGGGAGCGTCATTTCAGCTTAGACGATCTCTACCAGTGTGTGATGCCTACCCGCAAGTTGGAAAAGACCCTGTGGATAAAGGCCAAGACTATGTTTAGCAGTGGACTTCATGAAACAGCTTATGGCCACCAAAGCTGCTTATTAATTACTAAATTGATATCTAAAACCTTTTTGGACCATAATCGTCTTATGGGTGTCAGAGACTGACAAACATAACGAAACATTTCTTTATATCCTTAGATAATGTATGCCTCTCTATTTTTTTAAATAGATAACAATACCTAGAGACAGAAACCGCGCTAATGTTCGTCACATAAATGTTTTTCTTAGGTTACATAAACAAGAGTAATTTGCCGAGGAATAATAAACTGGCGAATCATAGCTCAGAAACAGTAAAGGAAGCGATAGTTGTAGATTTTATATATTGTAGACTTCCATGTTTAATTTGACAGCTAAGCAAATACTAGCCCTTCCGGTATTTGTGTTGAGTCTTGAGCGTTTGTTGATCTTCGTTGTTGCATTAGAAAAGGAAAAACTACTTCGTATCCGGCACAAGAGATGTTGTCTCATGTTCGTAATGAGTTTGCAATTTCTGTTTATTCCACTCTCTTTTCTGAAGCACGAATGAAATCGCGTTGAAAAATCCAGAATCTTTGTAAGCTTTAAACTAAAGTATAGTAGAAAACGGAATTAGTTTTTATCCTGTCCTACTGCTGGACTTGGCATTTTAGTCAAATCTTACCTAAAATATTTATTTATATATACATAAGGAAACCCGTGTTCCGTAAGTAGGTATTTACGTATATTATTTATTTATTAGTTCGTAAACACACAAGAGCCAGTTATAATAGACAATATTCAGAACAACAAAGTGCAGGTGAGGTGTTAAAAGTTTTTTATTGCAGGCCATTTGGAAAGTATAGAATTCAAAAAGTTTTACACTATCCGTTTTACATAATTTACAAACAAACGTCAATCACAGTTGAGCGCGCCTTCAAACTTATGCTAACCCATAAATTGTCTAGAAGAAGGCAACAGCTATACTTGTAAAAGCTGCACATTGTGGTTTGTGTTCCAGACGAACAAAACCAAAAGTAAGAAATAGAAGTCATTGATAACCTACCAGAGAAGAATAAGAATGCGAGATGTCGCATTATTGAATTATTGAATTTTGTAGTATTTTTTTTCATGATTGTAAATGGCTGATAAAAGTGATGACTTTTATAAAATACTACAGAATTCAATAATCACGCATTCTAGATACTTGTGTTTGCCAATACTTCGCCCAACCGTGAATTTAACCTTAAGCCCCCCGGTTTCACACCAAGCGCGCTTGCCAGCTGGCCACAAAAGTTTGAACAAAGGTTTACCGAAAATCCTTAATAAGTAAATGCTACGATATGGTTAAGGTCAAGGTATAAAATAAGATTAACCCTAAGCATTACATTTAATAACACAACAACTTTCTTAGTAAACTACTCGTATTAGGGCACTGTGTAAAGCGCGTAAATCGGAGCACTTTCTTTCATTATATATTTACCTGCTGGCTTCCCTAGCCGAGTCCCACACCACATATTAACGGTCAGTGTTCTGTGCAATTCTCTGAAGTAGCCAGAGCTTGGAAATGGTTCTCCCTATAACATGTTGGAAATCCCAAGACATAGAGCTTAAGTGCCCATCGCTAGCGTAGATGCTAGATAGGGAGGGGCCGAGTTAGGCAAATTTCGTTTGGGTATGCTCAAGTTACTTATCTTTTTTACTATACCTAAACATTATTACACACAGCGCCATCTAGCCTTAAGATGAGCTAATTATAGTTTTTATGGGATACTAGACAACGGAAAAACATAGGACTTAAATGCTTTTTCTTTTGTAAATACATACTTAATATACATGGGAAACACCCAGACCAATACAAACAAACATGTTCATGCACACAAATGTTTGTACTGTGCGGGGATTGAATCCGCGACCTTTGGTGTAGTAACCAACTTCCCAACAATTACACCAAAACGGTCGTGGACTATCTAACATATCTAATGATCAGCAATGTTTGTTACAAGGATTGTAATTTCTGTGCCTCTGTGCGTGCAACTAAATCTTTATACGTATATTTGTAAATTCAAAAAGTGTTCTTTTAATAGTCGAGACAACGGGTCAATTCAGATTTTATTTGTACAAAATAAGTGCAGCAACGTTTCAGACACAAAGGCGTATTGTGTGGACGCCAGCTGCTAACTGGCCCGACGTAGCGACAACAACTAGCTACGGTTTCGTTTAACTGTTCACCAAAAAATTAAAATGAAAGAATGTAAAAGTAATTTTAATTTGCGACCCGTTTTTTAAATTATTGAATATTATGCATGTCATTATTTCAACAGCATAATTTATTTGGTGTATGTTTTGTGAGTGGCCTTTGTCGACTATATCAATATTATTCCACTTCATCATCATCAGAAGCCACATGACGTCCACAGCTGAACATTGGTTTTACTGCAGATTGTGAAACTCAATTGACGGGCGGTATTGCCAAACTTATTTAAGCATTTTCCCACTTTAATTTTAAGAGAATAAACAAAAAAATTGCATACTTTCGTTGAATATAGGATTAGCTTTAAATATACTACACTTTTTTGACACTTGAACAATAAATAACGTTGAAAGATGACTTGTTTCAGCATGACTGCACAAGTGACTAATGTTTAAAATTACAACACAAAGGAAGACTCTTCGAAAATAAGAGAGTGATGGAATATAATAGCTTTAAAAAAGTGTGTACTCAGTGGGTGGATGGGGCTGTTATTATAATGAATCATGTTACTGGTATATACCTAGATAGATAGATTATATTCTTTATTGCACACCGAAACAGCAGAAATCAACAGCAAGGAAATGTAATATGTATGTAAATGTACATTTGGGCGGCTTTATCGCTAAAAAGCGATCTATTCCAAACAACCCACAGGTAGAGGAAAATTGACTAGAAGGGTAGGCAAGTGCACAAGAAAAAAAAAAAAAACTAAAACTAGACTAGATATAAATGAATTAATGGACAGATATATGATAAAATTGCATTGGCTTCCCTAAGGTGCTTATGTTGTCAAATAAACAGCATTGCCAAAAGAGAAAACAAGAACACTTGTGGTGGCGAACAAATATTTTTACAGGTATTAAAAAGAAGCTACAAGTGGCTCATAATGTTTTCCTTTTGCTTCCGCAATTTAGGGAACTGAAATTTCTTAAAGCTACGATACAGAACGGTGTTATTTTTTAAAGTTTACCCAGATAACAGGCAGAAGTTGTGCACGGATGCTTTTTAATAGTCGCTCTTTATCAATATAAATAAAGTGTATTTTTATCTGCACTTTCATAAAATAAAATCTCTGGAACATATTTACACACGCCTTCGGACCTCAAGCTATGCAGAGCACTTATGGGAATCAGATACTGGTCAACATACTCATAATATGTTTAGGTACTTACACACTACAAACACACATTTTCGTCACATGTCACGTCATGTTTGTACTGGGTGAAAAAATAAATCCACAACCTTCGGCGTTACAGATCGGGCCTTTACTTTGAAACTCCTTTAAGTCTTTATTGTATACTAGCGGCCGCCCGCGACTTCTTCCGCGTGGACTTGGGATAAAAATAAGTGATAAATTGTAGCCTATGTGTTATTCAGATGCATAAGCTTTATTCTAGTAAAGTTTTATCAAAATCCATTTAGTAGTTTTTACGTGAAAGAGCAACACGGCACATCCACACATACAAACTTCACATTTATAATATTATTAGGATGGAAAAGATGCAAGTACGAACAGAAAACTTATCTTGTTTTGTTACTGCCTGGTGGTATCGGTTGCTATGACAAAAAAATAGAGCGCGCTGATGGTTTTTCACATAAAAATAAGTTGAAATTCCTTTTCCAAACTGCTTTTTTACTTTCAGTATGGTTTCACAACTGAACTCGTAAAAAATAAAAAGCAGTTTGTGCACAGTCCATAGGTTATTAAATGGTCAAGAGTATTTTCAAAAAAATCCACGTAGAAATAGTTTTTTATTCTACGAATGGCATAAAAATCGCATTCGTGTTTTCACAAATGTTTAAAGTTACCTTCCTGGTAAATTATTTTACTCGTGCGTTTTATTCGCGTTTTACACTGCACAAAAAAACAAAATACTGTCGTCCTATTCTCAGTTATCGGAAACATAACTACAGTTTGCAGGTTCGTATTAACTCTTCAGTTCAGCTAAGTGGATGTTTCAGTGAAATATATACTTTTTCAGCAACAGTATTTATATACACCTGTGTAACTGTCTTCTCAGAAATGGACAGTCACTGCACGCTAGGGGGTATTCAGACCACATAAAGCGATTCCTGTCTAGCACAAACGTGTATACTAGTGTTGTCATTTGGTAGTTCACTAGACAAAAGATGAGTCCAAAACTATCGATAATATTGAATATGATGTTTCTACTTTAATTGATATTATTTATCGATTAAAACCAGGAAACCATACACAACCACGCAATCATAACGAATTTTTATATCAAAAATTTTGCACTTCCGAAAATCATCTGTATCCCAATTAGTTGGTTACTTGTACGTTCCCGGTCAACTTCCTGTTTACTTCCTCTAGTCCCAAATATCTTACATTGTGCACTATTCCACACATTCATTTGACCACTCAATGAAAAAAAACGGTAGTAATTTACTGTCAAAAGTATACCTTATTAGTTATTACACATGATGCATTATTTTATTGTTGTTGAATTTAATTTCAGGATCAACTATTACACCGCTCAACTATTGAAATTGCTGATAGTAGGCAACATTAGTGTATACCCACGCACACAGATACATAGCTTTCACACTCACAAAACTCTTGAAGCAGCAGAGGCGCACCACAACGTAATTGCCACATTCATGTCGAAGTTGCTAGCATAAAACTACGCTGAGAAAGATATCGTACGTTTCACGGAAGTCGGAATAATTTCCTCATCAGTGCTGCCAGGCTAAGCTGTCCTAAGGCTTGGCAGCGTTGTGAGCGTGTAGGAATTCAGTATCTGCCTAAATTAGCCTGAAAAGTTTCGTGTTCCTCCCACAAAATGTGTTTTATGATAATTTTGCTGATTCTAGAACAGCACTGTTTGTTTTTGTTTCAGCGCCAATTCATTACAATTATGTTTCTTTTTATGGTCATTATGATGATAGAATAAAACATGGAAACATTCTTAATATGACCATGGTACGCTCATGTTTCTTTGTCCCTATAATCCCAGATCTTCTAAGCGAGGCGTGGATAGGCATTTATGCAGGCCTTCAAGATGAGATTACCTAGCTCAGTCATATTTGTATTGCTGTACTTTTGTGTTTAAATTGGAGAAGCCACTGTATGTATTACGCATTGTTAGTGCCAAAAAAATAAATGTTCCTGATAACCATCCGATAGAAGGCAAAAAATTATTAGAAGTAGGTAGAGTAGTATAAAACTAATACAATATGTTAATAGAACATAAAAATAAGTTTCCTTAAAGCTGTATAAACAGTGTTATTTGAAACTCGACTGTATCGGAACTCGGAAGTAAGCGCCTTAGTTCCTCGCTCGTTACTCAGTGCGAGTAATTCTGTGTACAGTCGCCGCCCGTCACGTACCCTAAATGGGCTCGTCTCGGGACGGAGTTGCCAACAAAAGTGTTAAGTCTCTCGGTACCTACGGTCTTATTAGGGTCGTGACTGCATTTAATTTTACATAAATTAATTTCCGTCAAAAACTTATTAACAAAGTGCCGGTTGGAATTAATACCTGCGAGACATTATACCTTAAAAGTAGCGACGTAATTTTTGCCTTAAAAAAAATGTTATTGGTTATATCGGTTACAAAAAAAAAGAAATACACACATCATGATTCACCCACAAGTCAATTTGCTAATGTGATAACATTACATCAAATTTAATTAACCCAAATAAATATAAATAGGTGCATGCATTTTATAGCCTGTACACAGATTCTAATCAGTAATAATACCCACAAATGACCTGATGACGAATAACGAGTTGTAGAACCTAAGGTTCCTTTTACGGAAATATCTTAAGAATGTGTCCCTACGAAATCACCACGACTCGTGTCGTTATGAAGCTGATCGTGTGGTTATGTAACTGACCCAAATATTTTAAAATCAATGTCGTGTAGCTTTTCTGCTACGAACCGGGCGATTAATTTTCGTAGCAAGACTAACTTCGAAGTTCAATAGGCGTTACGAACGCTACAGTATAAGATTATCATCGTTACGACCCATTTTATGAGCGACCATAGATACCAGTAGAAATAATAGGTAAGTAAAAGTGTAGCACTTTTTGGTGGGCTGATCATCATATTTTTATTACAAATGCTTCTCATTTATTCATCACATTCAGTACAAATTCTAATTTCACTTTTGTTCAGTGTAAAATGACATTCATTTTCTGACGCTTCACTTACTTGATTCATACCGTGAATTTGTACAAAAAACAAAATCGAAATAAAACAACTTTACGGATTCTACTCGCTCCATCCCGTGATCACGGCTGCTGTAAAGTAGTCGAAACGTCGGGTTAGAAAATGAAAGAAAATTTAAAACTGCGTAAAACAACTTTACGGATTCTACTAATCCGTAAAGTTGTTTTATTTCGATGTATAGTTTAAATAAAAAATAAATAAATATCCTTGGACATTATTCCACACAGCGCCACCTAGTCCCAAGTGGGCTAGTTATAGTCCGTTATTATGGATACTAGACAACGGTTAAACATACTTAAATACTTTTTCTTTTGTAAATACATACTTAATATACATAGGAAACACCCAGACCAATACAAACAGGCATGCTCATGCCCACAAATGTTTGTACTGTGCGGGGATCAAACCCGCGACCCTTGGTGTAGTAGCCGACTTCTCAACAAATACACCAAGACTGTCGTCAAGAGTGTTCACGTAAATATTAGAAATCATTAAAAAACAAAATAAAATCAAAAAATACTTTGAACCTTTTCATTGCAATTCAATAACACATATTGTAATAGATTATTCCATTTGTGGCAACTAGATTCTCCAGAGCCTCTTGGGCAAATCTTCAATCCGAATAATCTGTACTTAAGTAACCAATTATTTCATTAATTTGCTAGCCAGAGGTTGCTGCACTTGTCATTCCCCAAAGGCCCTTGTTGTAATCACATTACTGTCGGGTCTTCATTAGACCTAGTTTCTGCATTTGTTGGTATTGTAATCCCCTAGTGTAATAGTTGTTAGTAGTGTAATTAGGTTAAATTATTGCGTGTTCAGTTTTGATAATCATATTGTAATTCATGCTCTATGCGATTACAATTAATTCCGAACATGAAAATGACGTGTCTAAACGGCCCAGTGAATTACGACCTGTACATAATGAACGATTGATTTTTACTTTGAATTTTCACATAAAATTTTAAAGTGTAAGTAAGTAAATGAAGAAACTACACATACCTACATTCTATTCCGCCAGTAATACTCATTTTAGATTGTTAATTTGCTTTAACCCCTATATGATTTTTTTGATCTATGGGGGAGGCCTATGTTCAGCAGTGGACATCATGTGGCTGCTGATGAATTTGCTTTAAATGTTACTTAGTCATATACGCAACTACAAAAAATGTTATGAGTGAAAAGTAGTTAATGGCAGTCATTTTTGTCAAACTATGAAAACATTAACCTCACTTTTTGCTCAGTGATGATTATTTTTCTTATCGCTATCCTTAATCAGAAGTATGTTTCAAGGTATTTCGGTAATTTGTCTTCAGCAACAATATGTATTTTTTTCGACGGTGATGCCTTTGATAATTCACGAAGTAACGTAAACTTGTTCACAAAAAATCAAACGTCTTTCAGATTTTGAGGTAAGTGAGGTTTTTTACCGATAAATTTAGGTATTATACGTGACCCTAAAGAAAAATATATCGTCATGCATTTTGACTTGCCCAATTTTTCCCAACAGCAAGGTTCTCAATGAGGGCTTTTGAATCTTCATAATCAGTTACGAGTTCACTACGAAGCATTTTAGCAAAAACATACTCGTAGCATAGCAAGAGTCCAACGAAAAAATATTATACATATCATCTTTGTTACAAACTGTACATGGAATTCTTTTATTTTATCTTATTTTTTTTATTTTCTTATATGTTTTTTTTTTAAACGGGGGCGTGACTTAGTCCCTACGAGTATACAGGGGTCTAAAACATTAGATGTTTCATATCTGAACCATAAATGATTCATTTTTTATCCTAAAACGGCAACTTATTAGGTGAATCAAAATAAGAACGTTCATATAAGAAACAGATCTGAATCATATCTGTTTCAGATATGGAACAGCTCTGAATCATAATAAATATGAATCATATTATGATTCAGATATGAAACAGGTCTGAATCATATCTGTTTCATATCTGAATCATCATATGAAACGTCTAATGTCGCCTTTTTAGACCCCCAGGCTTTAATAAGCAATTAAGAGAACCCTTTTCAGTGAATTCGTATACTTACTATTATAATCGTTTTCGCATCAACATAACCCGCACGTTCGAGCCTAATGTTTCCAACTAACAAAAGAAATTCATTCTCCCCAAAACGAATGGCTATTTGAAATGGGGTATCACATTTGCGAACGCTCTGCATTTCTATGGGGAAGTTATTCATTATTCATATTGTGTGCTACAGCCTTAAGCAGCTGTCTTCGTTTATAGAATGGTTGTTATTGCTCATATTATTCTGTTACTGTGTCTTTAATTTACTACTTGTATCTACCCAGCTACCTACCTTTAGAATTTAATTAGTTGAAGAAGTCGGTTTTATCTTTTTTGTAATGCCCTTTTTGGGAGCCGTCATTGATAACATTAAATCTTGTTTTGTTGTTAAGAATATTTTAGGTAGTTCTACTTAATCTTTTAAGAAATATAGTAAATAATGTGAGAAAATGTACTTTTCTATATGGCAGTTTGTAAAGGTATCACAAGGTATCAAAGCGTTTGCCCCGGGATTGTTGTCCGGACGTGACATGGGCCCCCTTGATGCGACCCTTGATCCTGGTTGAGAGGTATCGTGTAATACACTTGAGTATCTATTTTATGGGTTAACTGATGCTTCAATATTCGTCTTGTGGAAGTTTCTGCAAGTATCTTTCCTACCATGTAAGTATTAGACATTTAAATTAAATAGATTGATAAAAATTAATGCGATTTTATACTAAACTTTACTTTTTAAACTGTATTTTAAGACCATTAAAAAGATTTGACCAATATTTCGATACCTCCCACGTAAGTTGTTGTATCCCCAAAACTGCAATTTTACAGGAGAGCGTTTTAAACATTCAGATTGGCCTAGAAACTGCATTTATTTATGTAGCTTTGTGAAATTTGTTATATGAATAAAATATATGGTTTTATTGACTATGTGGAAACAAATATATGAAATAATTGCGTATTTTCTGAGAATTGTGGCTTACAACATTTTACTACGGAATCCAGACTGTGACAACTGTTGTATCTCATACATACAACATTATACTGTGGAACACAGACTGTGCCAGCTGTGATATCTCATACTTACAAGATTATACGGTGGGGTCTTGGTTTCATCTTTAGTTGTATCTCATACTTACAATATTATTTTATGAAGTTTAAGAAAAAGTTCGCTGTTGTAAATGATTCTAGTCTCACTGTATGTCACATTAACAATACAATTTCAAGTGTATATTATTGATATTGAATAAATATTGTCAGGTAAGAAATAAAAGTTCAATTATTAATACCAAAGAAGAATGGTCACGTCCCATACAAAAATCCCAGGCCCGACAGAAACGTAACATTTCTCATTTTTTTTGGTATATTGTGTATTGTTAAAATACATATACTTTATATTCGAAATCAATGGCTAACACCAAAAAATATTGGCGTATGTTTTTATTCAGGCGATACACTAAAAAAATGCAAAACGCCTATTATCTATAAAATTCGTAAAAGTATGTAATTAAATGACGAAACATTAGCTATGGTATGTATCTGGGTGATCAGGAGATGCAGTTGGATACATAAATAAACTCGTAATACAACGATTAACTTAGGATTCATTGAAATCGTGGTAGGTTTTCGATTATTTAGTAGCATCTATCAATTGCCGGTGGTGGAGGTCTATGTTCAGTAGTAGAAAGCTATGGGTTGAAATGATGATGATTATGATCTATCACTTGGGTTTCAGAATTGAAACAAATAAAAATAAAACTAATAGGTATGTCATAAAGTTATATTGAATTTCTATAATATCTCTTGAAACAGAATTGTTTCTGCAGCCTGTTGCCGCTGGATGTCTATATATTTCCATATTATATACTTCCGCGGCTTTTAAATTCTCACTGCAATACGACCGTGCTAACCTCACGTGATAGATGCCGATTGAGAATTTAATTAACTCTTCAATTGTTGATTGTGGAAAATCTTAAATATCCGGATCATTTCCAGTCAGTTTGTTTTAAACACTCCTGTGAAACGACACTCTTTGTCGGTTTAAATTATTTTCCTCCACATACTCAGATAATTGATTGGGGCGTTGTATATTTTGATTACTTATTTCAATGAAATCTTCTGGGTATGGAATGTCTCCGTAAGGATCTTGAAAATAATTAATTAAAGCTGCAGCAATTTCGGAATCTTCTAGTAGGTATAAGCGGCACATGTTTGTTCAATAGTCTGTTTCTAAATATCTTGAAGTCGCGCTTGAATTTCCCGTTTATAGTTTCCACGACCCATCGCACCATTGTGATGAGTCGTGATTTATTAGCTTCTTCGGTGCTTAATTGCGTGTCTTGTGGTCGTTTGGTTGGCGGCATGTGAACAATATAGCCATATGTTTCTATTAAAGGAATAAAGCCTCAGTCCAAAATAAATGAGTCTCTTTCATGGGAAAAAAGTGGAACGGTCCGTCTTCAATGGGTCCATCATGGTTTTGCAATCTCATTTTCATCATATCAGCATCGGTTGTCCGTACAGAGAACGGACCTATTATATCCTAATCCATCCGCGCACACGATCATAAATGGTTTTATTAAGTTCCTATACTTATGAAGGCTATAACTGTGGCGTTGAAATAAAAAGTTAGAACTTTTTTCTATGTAGGTTCCATCGAATATAACTATTGGTTTTGGTGACTGGGTTTTGCCAAATGTTTTGTTTGGTAACGAAGACCGAACAAAACATTTGGCAAAACCCGGTTGCGGGCTATCACTTCGTCCCTGGTGATATGGTCTAAGTCTAGGTGCAATGGAACAAAGTCAGTCAATGAGACACTGCCTGACTTTATGTATTTTTCTTCCAATGGTACGCTCGGATATATTAAAAAATTAAGCCATTCTATTATTTGGCTCCCCTGATCGAATTTTGCACAAGTAGATAGCCAAGTCATTTCTCGGAGTATTTGAGGACCGATTAAGGCTTAGTATTTGACTCAGCAAATCGTTGAACGTGGCTCTGTTTCTTCAGTCCAAAACCTTAACTCGTCGTCAGAAACGTTATCTACTTTGAACTTATCGTATAAGCAGTTTGTTCTTCTGTTGTGTTATCGAAAAAATCACTAACTATCAAATTTGCAAGCTCATTCATTTCTGATTAATTGAAACTTATTGAAAGAAAGAAAGAAAGAAAAACGTTCATTGATTCTGAACATCGCATCATATAAAAACATACAGAACAAGGTGGTTAGGAAAAAATGAAAAAATGAAACAAACAATAGAAAAACAAAGAATAATTTCGACCAGGCAGCAGTGTCACGATGTCCAAAATTAAATGGACCCCACTCAGCTAATGCCTGGACCTGATAGGCTCAGACGCTGATTTTCAGTAGGGCCAACCGAGTGGACGCACGGACATTCGCAGCGACTAAGCAATGATAATTATAAATATAAATATTTAAAATACATAAAATATAATGTAACATGTGACCTACCCAGTGTAAAAGTGTGCAATACAATACATAAATGCTTTGGGGGATGTGTATTGGTAATGGAGACTCTAAAACATAAATTAAATATGAAATTTTATTGCTTGTAAGCAGGCTATCAATTAAACGATCAAGGTTAAGGCTCATTATCGGTGAATCAGTAAAGATAGAGCGCCCTATAAATTACTTAACTAAAAATATAGGAATATGTCGTAACATTAAGCAAAAAATAAAACAAATTTTGACTATCAACTTCCGATGCAAACATTATAATTTGCTACATACCACATTTATTTTTATTTTATTCCAACGTAAGACATTCTATGTATTACATACACCTTTTTTTAATGGACGCTTTACGACGTAAAATGTTGTATGTATCACATACAACATTTTCTTATACTCGTTCAACAGCGTAAAATGTAGTATGTAAAACATACAACATTATTGAATGTTTACTTGACAACGTATACTGTTGTATTTAATCTATACAACATTTTTGGTTGGTACCTTTATAAAAATACATGATCCTAATCATTGCCTGTGAAAAATAAGAAAAATTAAATATACCTGTGTTATTTCTGAGACTGGATTCGTAAATAATGTTTTGTTCAGATTCAATAATTGTCACATCGATATTTCGGACAGGTGTCTGAGATTGTGTACTCGTATCATTTACTAAATCACACAATATGCACCCGCTTGTCATAACACCTGTACGTGTCATAGTTATAACGTATTCTAATCAATTATCAAGTCCTAATAACGTAACATGTGCGGAAAACTTGAAGCGCTTGACACACGGACCGTTTCAGCTCTCTCTCCTGCGTAGTCTGTTTTATCTAACCCATACAACACGCGAGCGCGCGATCTGCCCCGCCCCGCGCACCGCGTAAACGGTTGTCAAGGACTATACAGTGTTATAGCCCGTTCCCGTTCAAAAGTTACAACTCTTTACGTCTTGAAATTGCATGAAATAATTGTGTTTTCGTAAGTTTTAATTTTTTTATGCATAGATTACTAATAATAAAGCTCATTTTTAGTGAAAACGCAAAATCGCATTTTTGTGGGATACAACAACTTACGTAGGAGGTATCGATTTGTGCATTTAAAAACATAAAAGTCCTTTTAATTATTACAACAACCACTTGCGAATTATTTGCATCAATGACATTAATAAACAAGTTACATTAAATGATAACAACATTAAGAAATACCTTTCATTATTTACCGCCGGCTACACTCTCATTCCAAACGGCAAATGAAAAGGTCTGGCGGAATGACGTCACTCTCTCACAGTAGGTTCAAAGCGATTTCGCTGCCTCCTATTTTTCTCTCGAGTTAATAAAATCTTTTGTCACGAAAACCGTCACACGTCCTAACAAAATAAGAGTTCTCATCCACTCGACTGGACTGGACCCTAACTTTACTAAACAAAAACATAACGTCTGACTGAGTTTAGTCAAAAACGTGTGTGCTTTTAGATAAAGTTACGGTTTTATGGTAATTTTACCGTATTTTTAACGCCTGTTATAAAAATAATGTATTTTTCTTGAACCTCAAATAAATGTTCAGTTATTCAAAAATACTTAAAACAAAATTCATCATTTCAATCAAATACTCGTGATAGTGAAATCAATACTCGTGTCATAATCAATCATCTTTTGAACTTCACAGTGCAGTAGCTATACAAGTTTAACCATCTAATTAACTACATCATCATTCTTGTTAAATACTTTGCATCTTTTTTCTGGGACTGTAAAATATCTTTTTTTTTGCAGGTAGCCTAGTTAGCAAGACAAGACTTTAACCCAAAAAATGTCAATCCTAGTTTCAAAAAACACTATTTCTAAGAGTATTTTAAGTCCTTGTCGTGTCTTTATAATTTACCCCATAGCCACTTCACACAGAACGAAGTTACAAAATAACGATAATACAAATAAAGTTCTTGAGTTTCCTTGTTTGACCGCTGGGCCCTTAATCTTGACTTATCGTACCAAAACTTTGTGTACTATTACGGCAGTTCTAATACTGTTATTGCAGTTTAGACAGTGTTTCGTAGAGCCAATTACGGACTATAGTTAAGCTTCGCCGCTGGTTATATTGCGGTCTGTGGTTAACACTAGAAAGACGGCAAGGGTCTTTTGACTCATACTTTAAGTTTAGTGCTCCATTACCTCTAAACGATTTGTGTCTACGTTAAATCCTCTTGGGACTTTTATTGAAATAGTTTAAGTTTTCCCATTTGTTTATGTTCAAATAAAGCTTCATTCAAACTTGTGGACTAAGAGCCATAGTCGTCGCTTCAGCTGAGAGATTTTTCCGTCTTTCTAGTTTAATTAATATTACATGTTTGTAAATTCAATTACAAATGGGACATTGTTGTCTGTGTAGATAAATATTTGTGTTTTGATTGAACAATACGCTTATAATAAGTCTGTGGTTTCAAAATTGCGTGGGGCTTATGCAGAACCGTAAAGGCTTTCGGTGCCTAATGATCTAATTTCCATCATTTTATTATTTTTACCAAAATCAAATAAATTAAGCCTGATAGTATTCATACTAACAAAATCCGAGTCTAGTCAAAAGAAGAAAATCAAGTTCCATTCGAATTTTACTTCCTAGGCAGCAATAAAAAGCCAATTGGAACGAAAAAGTCGATTCCCGACAAAGCGCAGTGAGACGAGAGGTGTGAATGCACTTTGCATTGTAATCTTCCAATTAATTTATATTCCCCTGTAATATTCATTCTTGTCTGAGCTTTACTTTTATTTGACTATTTTAACATCACATCTAAGATTCACTGGAGTAATAAAAATCTTGTTTTACGACATAGCTATGTATAATGGACCTCTACCATGGTAAATACTTTGTCTAGATGATTAGTTACTATTTCACAAATATGAATAAAATTATTAACAAAAGGGTCAATCAAAAATTAGTAGTTCGTCATAATTGACGTTGCAATAACAATTTTGTTATGTCAGAAAAAAACCTGGCTGAATCCATATCTCATTTACTTGGCTGAACTTTGTGTCATCCATTTATGTTATTTATTTACAGCAACACTGCCATACAATATCATTACATAATACAGGTTTTTAATTTTAATAGCATATGATTAAAATGAAAAAAAGGAATTAAACATAACATAAAAACTTTAAAAATTACAAACTCCTACCAGTAAGACAAGACAAACAATGTAGCCATTGCGAACAACAAAATATGTCCACCGTATTAGCAACTTTACTAAGCCTGATCAAGGTGTTTCTATTTGCCACCTCTAAAAGTGATTCTAGCGTGATGTAGCATTTCAATTTGACGAGTACCTTCACATGAAAGATAAGACACTTAAGTATATAAATACAGCCAGCTAAGATCACAGGAGCACTTAACAACGTCGAGCAGAACGATTTATTTCCTTAAACTTTAAGAGTGCGGGCTCCGTCATAAATCTTCTTGCGTGTTTTAGTGAGCCAAATTATAATTCGCTGCACGTACATCATTTGGTTGATAAATCTAATTAATATGGTTCGTTCGGTATGAGTAACGATGTAGGGAATTTAAGATACATGTAATAAACTACTTACATGTCATCTGGTTTCGAATGAAGGTGAGCTTCAAAAAGAGATAAAAATCATTTGCCTCTTACGGTCTGAAATTAATATTGAGATACCAGAAGGCTCTTTTAAAAGCTTCGGTTGTAAAAGAATTACAACCGAATCAACCTGAAGTGGGTGTTGTCTTCTCACTGATCTGAAACCTGTTCAGAAATAAAATATAATTGAACCGTCTTACTGATCACCGCTCAGATACTCGTTCCTCACGTAGGTACACTTGCTTTGGTAACCAAGCCAATGAATCATGGCAGCAGTAGTCACGTTTTTATGCATTCGTAAATCTAGCTTCAGCACTTTTTACCATTTACTATTGCCAACAAACAAAAGTCGATATTTGTTGGAAGTTCTTGAATAAACTCCATTCAAAAACTTTTTACACACGTCAATTTTAAGACTAGATATAACAGAAGTAACGAACGCCTTCGTGGTGGCGGTGAAACAATGAGCCTCACATTTTGACTGAGATATAGAGTCAGTGAAGTAAATTCAGGAGCTTAGCTCTATATGAAATCTGATACTATCTTTTCCACATGGCAAGGCATGTAAACTCGTCTTGGCAAAATTTTACATGACCATTTTCTAAGTTTTTCCTTTGTTCAGAAGCGTAAGTGGAAGCACATAAAAAATAAAAGTGCTGACTTTTGTCATTTAGCTCATTGATGTGTCTGTAACTATTTTATTGCATTCCAAATCACCAAACGTTGAATCGAATCCCAGATAATCTTCATTTGCTTTCATAAAATTAATATCCGTATTTAGGTCAACAGTTTCAGCACCGTCTGCAGGTATTACTGCAGGAAAATTTTAATATCGGGAAAAGGAAATGACAGGTATGCCCTTAATTATTTTCAGAGCGTTAGTAAAACTTAGGAGAATAATATTGCTGGCTTTGAACCGAAAACACTGGCGAGGGGGAGAGGCCTTTGCTCAAAAACAATGATACTAGTATAACTTGTTTTATTACAAGTTGAATGTCGGTTTATTTGCTACAAATTATTCCACATACCTACAGTAATATAACACAATAGAAGTACATCGGTCTCGCCGGCGGGTCTTTAACTCACAAGGCATTAACTACTTGAAATAATAGTGCCTACAAACAGAGACTAATTGACGCTTGACTTGGTTTTAGTATTTATGAAGACGAGTGTGTGTTTTGAACTTAATTCGCTAGAATCACAATCATCAAATAGATTGCATTGAGCTAGACCAAAAGTAACGCTAAACAATTGAAAAGCTGCCGTAAAAGACTGAAAAAAACTTTTTGATTGACTCCTTTTGGTTTCTAGATTTCAATTTTATTTTCATTAAAATCTACAAATATGCTGAAGATGTTTTTTGACAAAACGCAATGCTACAAAAAATACGGTAAAAAAACATTTTTCCCAACTCTTATGTGTTTTTTCTCTAACAATTACGTTATCAAGCAGGCGCTTAAAATCTGATGGTTTTCGGCTAGTTCATTCTACCTGAGGCCGGGGCGCACTTCAAAACGAATCAACAAGTTTACGATAGTGTACATAAATTTACTAAGCGACAAAATATTCGTGCATAACTTATTTTATCTTAACTTTACACAGCTTGCAAGTTTCAAAACATAAAATATAAGAATATGTGTGACAGTTTAGTAAGCATGAACTTGGATCGAAAAGGATAAAACGCTGACGGCGTTACTGGACTCGCCTCATTCACAAATGAACACACACCGATGCGATGTAATACTCTTACGACTTTTCTTTTATAGGGTAGTGTTTTTTTGTATCTAATGTGTTCTTGTTATTTACTACTAAGTGATGTTTAAAACGATACCAATTTGGACGTTTGACTCCAGAGGCCCTGGGGTAGGAAGAGGTCGTAGGGATGAAGGGAGAGGTAAAAGGCAAACATAAGACAGAAAAAATACAGTTTAGAAAGATGAATGTAAACAAAGTAACACAAAAAAAATACAAACACAATACACAATTTGTCTGCGAAAAAAACAAAACGTGAATTTGCGTTAAGAAGAACGTTCAGCAATGCGAGGATGTGTGCTATACACAACACACACAAGCTGTTCCCAAGTGTCCAAACGTGAGCATTCTACTTTGTGGAAACCTATCACTGGTGCCTTT
Source organism: Udea ferrugalis (assembly GCA_950022985.1). Lineage (NCBI taxonomy): Eukaryota > Metazoa > Arthropoda > Insecta > Lepidoptera > Crambidae > Udea > Udea ferrugalis. The sequence goes on from OX465521.1 coordinate 8,518,730, forward strand.
TACAGCTCAATAAACCGACAGTAAAGCGTTTGATTCGCTCGGTAAGAAATTTTTATTGCGCATATTTACGCCGATTACTTTGATTCTTACATAAAGTGCAGTTTTAAGACATGAGTATTTTTCTTCGGTCCTTTTTAGCGCTGAATTCACAAACGCCTATCAAAGTTAAGCGGATCTTACAAGAATAGCTGCAGCTTTCAGTTTTATAGACACTTTGAGGAACGGCTGGAGTTTGAAGGCGTGCTCAAGTTTGATTGACGTCGTGTATGGAGGAGTATCGTATGCACACTTTGCAAGCACGGCAACTGCACGGCTCCGACCCAGCAATTAGCTTGTCATTCAAATTTGAACCTTAAGTTGTAAGGACGCGAGCTGCTAGTTAAGTGGTATAGTAGCGGCGAGCGCGCTGATAGCTCGCTGATGGCTTTCTATGTTATTGCAAAATATACTGTCCCACTCATAACTTTAGGTTACAATTACAATTTACACAATGACAATAATAATTGCTGGGTCGGAGCTGTGCAGTTGCCGTGCGGGCCTAATGAGCAATAACCTTTAGGCTGTTTTTTTTATCGTTACGTCTTCTAGAGGCATCTAGTGCAAATACCTAAATACATTCAATGCTATATTTTATTAATCACGAAAAGTCGAGAACAGTTAAAATAAAACTGTTTCTTGAGCCATGAAGCACCATCAAAACCAAATATAATAGATTGAGTGCCTTTATTATTGTATGCCATGGACGGGAAACTCGTTTAACAATATGTTCAGAGAACTTATTGTTTCAATCAATAACATTTTGTAAATACTTTAACGACCAGCTGGTCGTTAAAGTATTTACCAAACAAATAGACTAGTGTTTTTGTTGGATTTTGGATACATAACCAAATCTTTGAAATATAACTTTTACTTGAAGTAACTAGCTAGTTACTTCTGTTACTACTACTTTTGGAAAAGTTATATTTCAAAGATTTGGTTATGTATCCAAAATCCAACAGAAACACTTGCAACACATCAAAAAGGTTTACGTGCTCAAAGAATTCAGAACAAACGCAAGAAGTTTCTCGAGTTAACATTAACCTAATTTCTAGCATAATTAGAAGTATTACAAAGATTAATCAAATAACAAGTTTAGGTGGTACCTACCTGGAAACTCAGGAAAATAATGCCAGTAAGTATTTAGATTGAATATGTAACTTTGCTTGTATAATTATTTACAATGTTTATACTTGCTCAGTTTTTTGCACGGTACCTAATAATCTGCTGCTTTGTCTTTTTAATGAACATTCGATTTTAGTCACAAAATGAATTCGTGGGCTTAAAAAAATGTTTTCGTCCAGTATATACTAAAAACAACACTTTAAATATATATATTTGCAATGTAATAAAATCTGCTATAATGAAATCAAGTACATACAATATTTAGAAGGACATCGCCATGAATATCTATTTATAGTCATCACCCAAACTTTTCATGTTTTACAGCCCGCTCTTTTAGCCGACGGAAATACGTAGTCTATTTGTTTGGTGAAAATTTTAGTTTGAGAACTGTTTGAAAATCCTGTGCTTCCAATGAAACAAGTAAGTGACACTAAGCTCTAAACTAATTTCATCAAAGTTCATTACGTGGGGAAGAATTAATAAGTAGATTAGAAAAAAAAGGTAAATTCGTGTATTTAAGAAGGTAATAACGCTTTTTAGCTCAATCCCTACAGTCTATATGTATAATTACTCAAAGCCGAGACAAAGTAAGTTAAATGAGAACAAGCGTTCCTCGCTAAGAATGTTCGCGACCTAAAAACTCTTCCAGCCACATCGAAGTATCGACAGCACTCGAACTTATCTTCATTAATCAAGCGACTCCGCCGCAGCCTTCAATCCAGCCAGCCCGATCACTGTTCCTCTTATTTGCTTTGAGCGGCTTTGCCTCGTGTGAGGATTCCATTTAGGTTTCACGTAGCTCAAATGATGTTATCGGCTGAAAACCGGATTTCCGCTGCGGATATTACCGAACTATTTTTTGATAGTACGCTCGGTTTTGTGAAGTCAAAACCCTTCAAAATCAAAAAGTAAGTTACGAGTGAACTCGATTCAAATTTAAATACTATATTTCCGATAAAAAATAATATAAATGTTAACTAATAGACATGAATACTATTAAAGTAGTTTAAAAGTAAAATAATGCCTTTCATAAATATTGTAACTATGAGATTGGCCTGGTTAGTTTTTTTTTAAGGTTTTGATTTTCTCGAGATTTGGGTGACTAAGTCATTTCTGGGCCACACATTATGTACTGCAAAATGTTAGGTTTTACTCGATGCTTCAGTTGGGAACTGATTACTTAATAACATTTAGGTTTCTTAACCGATTTGAGTTGGAACTATAAACATATTACTGCCAAGTTTGGCAAAAACAAAGGTCTCCTCATCTTGCCACAACTTTTGTCGAAAGAATTTGACTATTTATCTAGCAGATTTACTGGACACCAAGGAGTAAGCTCTTACGCTCGAATGCTATTTAAACTTAATCAAGTAGGTAATTAGCCATCGGAGGAGTTCATAAGTCAAACTATACAATCCAGAGTAATGAAGTATCCCAACACAATAACGATTCATACTACGTACAGACAGCGCTGAAACACAGTAAACGTAACAGTAGGTTATCTAAGGCTGCCCGCCGAGTTATTAGCCTAGCGTGCTCACAGACACGCGGCACAGCCCATACGTTCTGCCGCCGCCTTATTCCCCCATATTATATCCCAGCGTGTGCGTGAAATCGAGTGCCAACATGGCACGCGACGCGCCCGCACACATTCAAACCGACAGCGGCACGTTTGTATGTAGATATTTTACTGTTCTCTGTTTACTGTGGCTGAAACCACACGAGTCCATAAGCTATCGCGACAGAGGAGATGAGCCATTGAGTTTCGAGCGTTTGTGGGTCGAAGCCACGTTTAATTAAAACGTTATAAATTCATTTTGGTTTTATGCGAATACTTTAGATAAGGGTGTTTACGGAATGAATGATGCATGCTGTCTGATTTATTGCCCATTTTGTATTTTTCAGCTAAATACTGCGCTGAGCTGCAAGTCGGCAATTACTGTACTTTTTTATTTATTTATTAAGGTCTACCAACAGTTTTATGTATTGATACATGCACTTGAACTACTTAATATACATAAAAAATTAAATACAAAAACTACTTACTGGTAAACACCACATTTAAAGTAAACGGACTTAAAACTTCAAACTACCTAATTATTTACTGAATTTTATAACAAAGTGAAATGTATCTTAATAATTGATACTTACTTATGATTAATCAAGTCATTTCTTTAATAAGTGTACTCGTTACTTTTTTAATAGAATCATTGAACAAGTCTAAGTGATTGCTGTACTGCAAGGTTATGTTAGTGAAAAAGTTCATGGAGAGTACGAAAATTTCATCAACATGATATTTGGGGTAGTAAATGTTTACAATAAGATATACATACTGTAGGTCGGTGACAGGGAGTGCTAATGCCGATGAGCTATAAATAGCAAGAGGTTCTGTTGCAATTTTTTGCATTTTTATATTGCAAATTCTATAAGATAGGAATCCGAATGTAAAAGTTATAAGAAAATCAATTAAAACTACTTGTTAGCGTTAAGATTATATTATTTTCATATATTTTTATGTCACACCAACAACTACTAAAATGTAAAGTAGGCCTAGCAAGAGGGGTTGGTATCAACTCGTCTAAAAAGCAACTGGTCTAAAGAGCAACTGGTCTAAAGAGCAACTGGTCTAAAATGCAACTCGTCCAAGGAGCAACTGGTCTAATCCACTGTATCTTGAACTTTTGTAAAAATCATATGTCAAAACACAAGCTGAGTTTTTATTTTAATTTAAGTGTGTTCCTTATCTAAAAATACAGAGTGTCATTTTTTTTCCAAAACCAACTGTTTCGAAACCTGGCTAAAAAAAAGTAAAAAAAAACCAAATATGCAGTTTTAGTTTTTGCCAAAATTGGGCTAAGGCTCGTTTATCAATTTTTCTAAATTCCTCATAGTTCAGGATTTGGCCTACCACGCCACGAGTTGATACCAACCCAGCAAGAGCCGCTAACGGTTTTGGTAATCGGAAAGTAAACGATACTTTTTTTTCTTAAGGTCATAGAAAAAAGAAGTATAGTTTACTTTTCGATTACGAAAATCTAACGGTTCGTGCTAGGCCTACAGTTTAGAATAACCTACAGATTAACGTTTTAAACTGTTAATGTTGTACAATTAAGGCGGCTTCAGGTTCCGTCGTAATTGTAATGGTTAAAAACCAATTAATAATACATAAAAGAGACCTGCAAACTCATTATCAGGGGCATTCTGTACTTGTCTCCCAAAAGGCCTTTTACTTAGCCTTTCACTTCTTCTGCTGATAAATCAGTTTTTGTTCCTCAGACGAGGCAAGTTCCGTCCCGTATCGATTTTATCAGGTACCTAACTGCTGCCTGATTTATAACCCCTTTTACTTTTCATGAACTTGGAGATATTGAGTCATTTTAGATCCAATATCTATATATGTGTAGGTAAGAACAAGGGTCTATAATAAGGGTATAATGTAGTGGTGCTGGTTTATACTATATTTTGATTTAAATAATAGTATTTTGAATTATGATTTGAAATCTATGTGGTTTTCTTTTCATTGAAGTGCTTATTTCTCCTTTTTTCGACTTTTGAACTACAAGTTTTTGTGTTTATAATACTCTTCAGTTAGAAAATGCTCTGAACCGATTCAAAGTATTTTAAAATTGGTTAGTTATCATTTGGCAGAGCTGTTTTTTCAATTCATTAGTTTCACTATAATTCTATTGGTTTCATTTTAATTATTCAATTTAATAAACATAATTATTGTAAATTATTTTAGTTTCAATAGCAGGCTCCGCTGTGTGCTTCAACACAAGCCAATCGAGCAAGAACTGTATAGCGTTTTTCACAAACATCAATTCTCATCTCGAACGGGCAAGTTAATACGCTCACTTCGATCGTCTATCTGCTTCACCGTGAATCGATGTACTACGTACACCTTATTAGTATGAATTAAAATCCTATGAAGCTTAGTTCGTTTCATTCCCTCGATCACAGTCTCAGTCCTATGGTGGTGGTGGGTATGGTAGGCCATATGAGTAAGTAGTTCTCGAGTTTTACAGAATGCTAAAATGTAATCACAAATTCGCTTGTGGGACAGTTGAAGTGGAAAGTGCAGAAATAATAGATCATTGCATCATGAGAAGAGGAACTGATGAACGGATAAAAGCATCTCGGTGGCCGCTTGTGTAAACAGCTGCCTTGGAAATCTATGGAGAGGCCACTAGTTTTAAGAAGTCGGATGTGAATTAAGCATAAAACCTCTATTTTACCGCAGCTCCCAATACGAAAATCATTCCCTACGAAATTTGTTTTGTAATCGTGAAAGGAAAATAACAAGAATATAACTTGTACTCCTAGAAAACTTTCCCCGCTTTGTCGTAAATAATATAATAGAAATACGAATGTCTTTTGAATACCGAAGTTTTTGAGGCATACTCTTATATTGTTATTGTTGTGAAACAAGCAAAATAAATACTAGTATTAGGATTTTATTCTTCCACGAAATGTTGGACTAGTAGACAAACAGGAACCAAGTCAACGAACTTGTTAAGAATCTATTAAAGTGTTGCTATACTGAGATAAGTTTGTAGGTCGAAAACGGCACTACTGCCATTGTAATCTAGAGGATGATTCCGTAAACTCACTTCGAATTCACCAGTCAGATAGCTCACTGCTTTCGTCGTTTTATCACACGTAATGTTCAATCTACTCGTTTAATGTGAATTTTAGCGGACTGAGATGTTTTTTCCCAACCAGAAATAAAGCGATTCCTTCCAGACTATCTGCTTCAATAATATTATAATAAAAAAGAGTTAGATAGGTTACTTGTGCTTAAAAACTGGCACCCAAAATCAGAACTTTGGTGCGCCTGAGCATTGACAGTGTTGACAGTTAGTGACGACACTGCGCAACTTGTATCTGTCTCGTTTACGCTCTAGTAAATAATCATACTATCTTGTTCTTGGTCAAATTAAAGGTACGTACGCCAGGAGATATTTTCGGCTCCGCATCAGTACTGACATAACCTAACTACCTCTTATTTACAAGAATATCATTGATCTGCTTATAAGAAGATACCTACGGTTAAATCTGTAAAATCACTTAGGTCTAAGAAAGGAATCGTCTTATCATACGTCAAATGTAAGTACCCATTGTTGCCATTTGGCCTAAAGCTGTCGATTCAGTGCTTTCCTCATGAACCAATATCTCTGCTTTATTGCCTGTGAAGCTCTGAATTTTATGGCATCGATAGGTAATTAGTAACAGGAAAGGGACCGATGGAATAGGTCTTCGGAAATACTAGTTTATGGTCACACAATATCAGTATTGTAAAAAAAGAAAGTAATATGTTTTTAATATGAATTAGCTCATGCTTATATATAATATTATTATTTCTGGAATTTTGCCCATCAAATGCACAACTAATAGATTTTACTTAATAAAAGTACTGTACATTTATTGCTATTGTTTCCACTTACAGTTTGTTTTAGGCAGAGGATGAAAATGAGGTCTGTATTTACCTGAAACAGAAAAAATTAAGGGTAATCAAATGGAGAACCTTACGCCCGAATGCAGAAATGTCAATCAAGGCTAAGCACGCGTTCAAGCTCATGCTGTCCCGTGATGTCAAATGTCAATAGAACTGAAAGGGACAGATATACTTCTGAGGGATGCTCAACGTTGATTTTGTGAATTCGGGGGTTAGTCTAGCAAAGTTGTCTAAAATAAATTCAGTCAGCTAGTCCAATGTTGTTTTCAATAATCCCACGTCATATTCCCGTTTAAACGTAGTACATATTTGGCCCACTTTACGCAGCTGATTAGGCCTGCTCGCGGTTTTGGAATGTCGTTGCGGTTTAGCTTCCATCCCATTTCATGCAGATTCGTGTGTGGAAATCAATGAAACGTATGACGTAGTTTATACTTATAATGTTAAAACAAACGTAAAACTTCGATGGTATTATTAAAAGTTAAGGAAAATAAAACTTAAGTAGGAAATGGTTTAAAGTGAAATGTTTATGATGTACCTTCCACTACCCGATTCAAACCCGGTTTGACTGATTTAATATTTGACCATGAAGATTTAAATATTTATAGGTTAGAAAGTAATTCATCATCATTGTCAAATCATTCATCATGATTGAAAAAAAGGTAATGTGTTTTGATGTACTTTGGTAAATTAAAGAAGTGACGTGAAACTGTTGCTATTACTTAGAGAAAACAAAATGGTCAATTTAAACGAGTAATAAATACGAGAACGTGTCAGCATTCGACCTTCAAAAGAACCCTTAAGTAATGGTTCGTACCTAATTACGTGGTGTAATGGGCTGGAATCCGAAAATGTGAAACTTATTGCCCGGTCTTGAACCACTTTTACACCTAATTACGAACGGTGTTTACAACCAAAATGTTCACCACGATTCTTATATGATGTTTACTATGACAGACTGATTCTTCTAGTTATTGTGATGAACTTTCATCTTTCATCATGTTTGACGAACGACGCCCACCGCTGGACATTGGCCTCTCCCCGAGGTTTTCCACAATGATTGGTCCTGCGCTGTCCATATTCAGCGGACCTTGACTAGATGTCGGTCCACCTTGTGAAGGGAACCCAAGCCCACGGAACGTCGCTTGTTGTCCGGTTCGCGGTCGCCATTCAAGAACCTTTATTAATTATATCTAGAATAAAAAAAGCAGAAGTGAGCTTTATCCATACTAATAATAAAAAGCTGAAAAGTTTGCTTGTTTGAACGCACTAGTCTCAGGCACAAACTCCACTATAATTATTTATTCATCTTAATAAAATATGACTGTAGGCGGTAAATCGAATATAGCCAACACAGATCAATACAAAGCAATTACCAACTTAGAGCTACTGGAATTATGTATTCTGGAAATATCAATAATTTTGGTATAAACTTTCTCTGAACTTAACTTGATTAAGAACACGTTACTTTGGGAAAGCTCAGCTACGGGAGATTTGCCAAGGAAAACAAGCTTTCAAATTACGCAGGTAAGTGCAACCATCCATAACTCCAGTTCAGATAAACTTCCTTGCATTGTGTAACTTCGTTGAGTCGCCACGACGGGAATGGTACAGAGGCGCACACATCAACCTTTACAAGACCATTGCAGAATGGGTCTTACGTCAATATCATAAGGTGCCCCTATGTAAAGCTTGATGTGAGCGCCTCTGTACCTGGTTTGTGTGATTGGCATGCACAGGTATCTTTTTATTTTGTTTGCAGAGTTGAATTGAATACAAAAGTACCTATATTTGTATACGTGGCTTGAACATGCCAACAACCGCTACCCACACAATTGGAGTCACACTAGTCACACGTTTGTGCTGAATGGAACTCTTAGAAGCCTACACTTATTACAACAAATTAAAATAATTATACTTCGTCGCTGCATCCTCGGGATTTTATCACAAGGTAGTACATTTCTTCATGTACCAGGCATCAACACGTTTTGGAGCTGGTATCACTGAAACAGAAAAAAAAAACAAATTCCCTCCCTACGGTAGGTGCGTCGCTCTGACAGGTGACAAGTTCATCATTCGTTTCTAGTGTTCGGGCATCGACACACCCTCTCTCGTTATATTTTTTATATAACGGTTTCTTTAAGTGCTGAAGTGTTTGCAATAGTTGTAGTAGTGTAAATCGATAGATCCTAAATGAAATACAACGCTAAGATCGTACTTACCTTTCGTTTTAAACAATAACTAAATACGATCTACAATAAAAATCTACCCACATTTTCTTGCACAAAATGTTTTAATAAGAGAACTCGTGATTAAAAGTGAATCTTCGTATGACTGTAAACAAAGCTAAGCAATAGCATGACGATGCAATGTTTAAATAACAAAACACGTCAATGATGAGACCGTGAAGTGGTCTTAATCAATGTTGGCATTAATTTTAGCTGTTTATGATCCTGTTGAGGCCTGTCCAAAATGGACCCACCGTAACGAGATTACGATAAAACGCACACTGAGTGTGTGTTTCCAACAAACGAGACAAACAGAAGAAGAAGATCCTGTTTTTTCCCGTACTAAGTTGGTCGGTGCATTTTCAACAAATTAGCCAAGCAGAATAAAGGTTCCTGTTTATTCCTGTCCAAGAGGACGTCCCGTAACGAGAGCACGGCCAGGCCCACAACGCGAGTGTGGTTTCGAAAGCATTTTAAGGTGAAAATCAAATCGAAGACCAAACTGTAAGTTATTTTGTGCTATCCTTGCACAACAAAAACCTTTCTTTCTATATACACTAGTACCTAAAAACTTCAAGAATAAGATTGTAATTTCAATTGAAAACTAACGACTAAGAATAAGTCTTAGTAATGGAAGTACCTGACATTGAAATAATGTGTCATTTTGCTACTACACAGACACATCTGAGTAGCCACGCCACAGCTTTTGTAGCTATACAGCTATGGCTAACATCATAACTTACTCTAGTTGCTATAAAATTTATATTTAAAAACATTTGATACCACTTCGTGGTTACCGTTTACAATATTCATAATATGATGAAGGCTAACACCCGTGTTACCACGGGATAACCACTCACGTAGGCTTGCTGCCCACGAAGTTCACAACATATGAGAAAATGACAATCCAATGCGGATTTAGCAGAATGAAGTATTCAATTAGCTATGTAATTAGAGGCCGACGCCGAAAACCATCCCGGTGAGTACCGGTGCCTAATTATTTTTTTTTTTATTTATTTACTTCTTAAAAAACCTGGGGGTTGGCCGAGAGTCATCACGAAGGTATTGTAAAAACCTGGGGGTTGGCCGAGAGTCATCACGAAGGTATAATAAAAACCTGGGGGTTGGCCGCGAGTCATCACGAAGGCATATAAATACAGAAAAATGATCTCAAATTTGAGACTTAATAGCTTGATCTGTACATAAGGAACAAACCTGGGAGTTGGCCGTGAGTCAACATGACGGTAACGATATCGCAATATCTGAATTAAGGGCCTATATTCAATCCGTGAATGGCCCATGAAATGAAATAAAATAAAATGAAATAAAATGGCATAAAATGAAATAAAATGAAATAAAATGAAACAAAATGAAATAAAATGAAATAAAATGAAATAAAATGAAATAAAATGAAATAAAATGAAATAAAATGAAATGAAATAAAAAGTAAAATGAAATAAAATGAAATAAAATGAAATAACATGAAATAAAATGAAATAAAATAAAACATAAAATGAAATGAAAAGTATTTTCATAGTGATTATGAAAAGTCAGGTATGTATTAAACAACCTAGCCTTACCAGTATTTTTCTGTATCTTACCTTGCTGATGGTTTGATAACCTTACCTTGTGGCAGAGAACCCATGTAAGTTTTCCAAAATTTCCTTTATTATTCAAAAAATAATTATCTATGACTAGCAGCCGCCCGCGACTTCGTCCGCGTGGCCTTAGCTGTATGTGAAAAAAGATTTTCCCGCTTTTCTGTTGAAATTTTGCTGAATTTTCTTTGCTATAAACCTCACAGAGCGCGGGACCTTTCTAACGAATGCAAAACCGTGGAAATCGGTCTGTGCGTTATAGCGTCAGAAAGGAAAACCCGACTTATTTTTATATAGTAGTTTATTTTAATATAATAAATAAGCAAAAGCATTTGAAACAACATGAATTGAAGAGACACTTAAATTCTTTATTATTAATAGTTTATTCTTATGAAGCGATAAACCTAATCCACCTAATCATTAACACAGTAAGTATTTAATGCAACCACGCGTTTAACAATAACAAGTTGAATAACAACACTTAATAATGGTGTAAGTACATAAACACAGCCGTCTTTTAAATGTATATGCATACATGTATCTACTTGATTTACTTGTTGTTGAGTGGTGTGCTACGCACGCGGATTTCTTTTATATACAAAATGCTACACTTTTGCCGTTTAGCAAACATTGTGACTACTCATAATTCAGCAAGCCTTAAATTTGTCATTTAACGATTGAGTAGATGATTTTTAAAGGTATAACTGCTGTTTTAGCCGTTCAATAGGCACAACTTGTAATGTAGACTTGATTTAGTACCTCGATTCCGTGGTTATTTTTTGAAATAACAAAATCAATCAATAGGTATAGTGGATAACCATATCCAAGCCATGACTGGTTTTGACTTGGGATTAAAAGTTATAAATTGAACTAAAACCATCTCACATTGATCGCATTTCTGAATACAGGAAATGTATTGGAAAAAGATGTTTATCTTGTCTCGATTTCAGTAAGACTAGTACTTAGTCATTTGCAGATACTCTGACAGCATATACCTAAAGACAAAAATGTTTGGTAATGATTTGCAGATTACCAATTTATAGGAAGTAGTTTTAGCTTTTATTGTTCGCATCTGGCAAGGTTTGTTGATTAAGAAATTAATTGCAATCAGATGCTAAATTACAATTTAATAGTTTTAGTATTTGATAGTATGTAGGTAGGTGACCTACCATTAAGAATTTGTTGCATACGCACTCACGAGTAGGAGACATCGTGGTCTTTCATTTTAAAATGACCGCAATAGGTTATAAGTTAAGTTTTTCGTGAGAATAGGACTGAAATCACAATAATAATTTAATGAAAAATAACACCTTCGCATAAGCAACAGCTCTTTTATTAGTTTACACTTTAGTAGTATACCAAGCCAAACAAGATTTGACATTTAATAAGAAATTCACAGTAAGAAGATTTAAGGAGAGAAGTCAGTAGAATATCTTAATGCAATTCTAACCTCAACTGTACCAACAGGGAACTGTAGGTACCTACCTACTTACAGTGTTACGGATATTATTCGCATAGCGATAGTTAAAAATAGACGATTTCCACTCACGAAAACATTGTCATAAAGAATAGTAAGACGTCTCATCCTTACAAAACGCCCCAGCTTTCACCAGAGTGGCATAAATTACCTAAGTAATAATACCTCAGTTAGGTTATTAGATTAAAAACATAGGCCAGCTGCATTGACTAGGTCATGTGTAGTTTCTATCTTGGAAGGACATTTCAATCAATGAGAGTCATAGAAACTCTTAAGAAAAATAATAAAAACTAAAGCTTATTATGCCTAGGTTATTATTCTTTCGGATTCTAAAGTCTGCTTACTCTGTGCAGTAGACAACATACTTACATTAAGAAATATTATTAGCAAAAACTAGGAGAGTAAGTTACTAACTAACTTACTTTAGTACCCACTGCCGTTGGGTTCTATTTGGGAATAGGTTTTCCAAACAACAGCTTTAGTTGAATTAAGTTAGGTGACTAATTATGTGTCACCCACACAACGAGCACATACAATGCTGGGCATTTAAATTGTTGTAATAAACCACTGCCCAGTGTACTTGTATATAATTATGTACCACCTTACTTTACATTTATTACGAAAATATTACCGGAAAAGTTGCAGCTCAAGCTGCTAACCTGTTTCAATAGACGTCGTTCTTTGATCCCGAATTTACTATGGATTAAATATTCGAGAAAATTAGGTTTTATTATTGGGTGGTATATGTATACCTGTTCTTGTGTGTGGTAACAGCAAAGTTACCACACACAAAGTTACCATAAAGTTTTTTAAATTAACATTGCTTAAATTAATATTAATTATTATGCAAAGCATATTAATAACATGAAGTTATCTTAATATATATTCATCTTGGAACATAATACTGAAGCTGCGATGATCTTTTGACTTTTGGTCATTGGTCCTTAATTTTGTTGCGTTTTTATAGTAAACAGGTAAAATTATAATAAACGTTACCTATTTCACATCAAAAATAAAATTTGGTATCAAATTCAATTTAGTAAATCCTTGATATTGATTTCCCTAGACCTCTAAACATCTACCTTGTGATAAAATCCCGAGGATGCAGCGACGAAGTATAATTGATGATTAAACGAACTTACCTTAAGTGAAGTTCTATCATAATTATATGAGTCGCTGCATCCGAAGGGATTTTAGCTCCCACCCTACCCATAGTTACCATCATACCTTTTGGTAACTGACCCGAGTAACTTTAGGGAAATCTGTCTCTAAAAGAATGATGAACTTGTCACCTGTCAGAGCGACGCACCTACCGTAGGGAGGGAATTTGTTTTTTTTTTCTGTTTCAGTGATACCAGCTCTAAAACGTGTTGATGCCTGGTACATGAAGAAATGTACTACCTTGTGATAAAATCCCTTCGGATGCAGCGACTCATATAATTATGATAGAACTTCACTTAAGGTAAGTTCGTTTAATCATCAAATATATCTGGAGAGCTTAGGGGGAAACCTTTGCAGTGATGCAGTGGGACACATCAGGTCAAATAAAACAAATACCTGCCATTACCCAAGTTGCTTGGGTTTTTCTTTCAATGGTTTCCAATTACACAGAATTAAGTTGCATATCAAACGATGAACGCAAAGTAGGCGATAAGGTTTAATTAAACACGGGACTACACTGACCATATACGTATACTTTGTGACCCACGAAGGACTACTCAAACGCCGTGGGACTTTAAAAAAGGATAAGCTTCATTTTATTATGCGATTAGAAGTAAGTGATATTAATTTAGAAATCATCCACACTACGCAAAAAGCATTTCCGCCCATCAAGATTATTTGCCCTTCCATTTGTTTTGTGAGGTGAACCCATCAATAAAGGGAATTATCATAATATCGCCAGAAATCAGATCATCCGAATTCCGGAGCGTCTGTCACGGCGGAAAATTATTCGCATTGTCGCTTTTGTGATAGCATGAACCAATAAATGGATAGCGGAAATTAATATTGAACGTCTCGACAGTGACATAACTATATGCGTTTATATTAATTATGACAACGGGGCTATGGTTGTAACTTGTATGTTATTTATAGAAGTATAAAAATGTTTATAAGGTAATGAAACGAAGAAATGTTAAAAACGTAACTAACTTGTGCTCGTAGAGTTAAAATCAAAACGGTTAAAATGTAGAATTCAGTTAGTGAACAACAAGAAACAATAGTCTTGAAACGTCCCACTGCTGGCACAGGCCTAAAACTAACAGTGAGGTGACGGGAGTCATACTTTTGTGAGAGTTATGACGTTTGTAATAAACTTTCATGTCAGATGTTATCAAACCGCCCTACGGCCTATGGTGGACATCAAGCGACGTTAGCTGAGACCAGCTTAGCGCGTTTCCCAGAGCGCGTAGATGCCCGAAAAATACATCAATCTGTCTGGGCCCTGGATCCATCCCATATCCGACCGTGCGTTCGTTGTTCTCTTTCTGAGTCTTTCGGTTCCATATGTCCTTTACAGGATATTATGAGTTAGAAGGCGCGGTCAACTTTTATAAAAGGTTGTGTATTCGGCGGTCAGAACAAAAGCCAAAGTTGACAAAAAACACTGGTTGAATACTGTATTAAGTATTCATTTTACAGCAAAGGTAATACAAAAACTTCAGTATCAATCAAAAGATCAAATGGCTACATTTTCTAAGCCATATAAAAACGATAAGAAAAACTAGTTACTTATTGTATTCTATGGAATATATCCGACAAAAACGGCCCCAAGAAGAAAATCTGTTATATGGACATGGGCTTAATAGCTTAAGATTTATATCTACATTTTCTCTTCACTCGGTATAAGGCAGAAAGAGATGGTTGCTCCCAAGGCGGCCTTGGAGAGGCGGCCGCCTATAATTTTCAGGCCATCTGTGACGCCACAGAGATTTAGTGTCTATGTCCATCCGATAATGCCGAGGTCAACTATTTATAAGGTTCTTCTGCGAGAGCAGGGTTTTGTTAATCAAGCCATAATCACAGTTAATGAAATATTATGCAAACTGAGTCCTTGTTCATTAAATACTTAGTTATTTGTGTGAAAATATAGGTAGAGGAAAAGAGAAGTTTATGGAAGGTAGAGAGAATCTTGTTTCAATTGACAAAAATAGAGTTCTGTAATTCCGTTTTTTTCTTTTTATGATTAAAAAGTATCTTAGGGGACCTACTGCTTTATACATTGATTGACGGATTATCACTACATAGTTTAAAACAAAGTCGCTCTCTGTGTCCCTATGTCCCTTTCAATGCTGAAATCTTTGAAACTACGCAACGGATTTTGATGTTTTTTTAATAGATAGAGAGATTCAAGAGGAAGGTTTATATGTATAATAACATCCTATTGCACCCGTGCGAAGCAGGGGCGGGTTGCTAGTATGCAAATATGACAAACATGGGAAAAAAATTATGAATGCAGTATACCTATGTCAAGGTACTATAACAGACAAAACACAGAGGTAAAACAGTTATAGATATTTTTCCAATTGTTGCTCGTAGTTACAAAATCAATATCAAACAAGTATTGAACAATGAATGAAAATAAAAAACACGCAGTTTGATCATCCCTCTTCTTCAGTACCTACCAATTTTGTTGAGTTAATATTGAATGGGGAGAGAACATTGTTTGCGATGGTTATTTCAATAAAATCCATTCATCCGTTTTCAATTTTCTCCTATTCGTAGAACATTGACTTATAAGCTACTGCAAACCTCGTTCAAAAAAGGAAACTCACATAGTTTTCTGTTGCTGTGCAAATATAATATTTTTTCTAAAGACTGCTTGTAATTCGGCACGTTTTTGTTGCGACACGAAATAGCAATAAAATAATAAAGTTTCTAGCAGTTACCAACGACTTCGTCCATGTGCTCTCAAACAATAATATAAGATCTTATAGTGATAATGAACGTAGGTATAGGTCTGGATTCCAAGCCATACAATTGGACAGCACTTGACGATCGTAGTGTTCAAAATCCTCTGAAAAGAGGTTTTGGCCTTTAAGACTTTGCATCGTATATATAATGTTATTTTAAAGGAATTTTTCGTACTATCTACATGTTCACCTTACTTTTTTAGGACACCACAACGTTACAGTGATTCCTTATTTTTTTCGGCACTATGTAGATTTACTATGTATATGATGTATAATTGATGATTAAACGAACTTACCTTAAGTGAAGTTCTATCATAATTATATGAGTCGCTGCATCCGAAGGGATTTTATCACAAGGTAGTATATTTCTTCATGTACCAGGCATCAACACGTTTTAGAGCTGGTATCACTGAAACAGAAACAAAAAAACAAATTCCCTCCCAATGGTAGGTGCGTCGCTCTGACAGGTGACAAGTTCATCATTCTTTTAGAGACAGATTTCCCTAAAGTTACTCGGGTCAGTTACCAAAGGGTATGATGGTAACTATGGGTAGGGTGGGAGCTAAAATCCCTTCGGATGCAGCGACTCATATAATTATGATAGAACTTCACTTAAGGTAAGTTCGTTTAATCATCAATTATACTTCGTCGCTGCATCCTCGGGATTTTATCACAAGGTAGATGTTTAGAGGTCTAGGGAAATCAATATCAAGGATTCACTAAATTGAATTTGATACCAAATTTTATTTTTGATGTTAGATAGGTAACGTTTATTATAATTTTACCAGTTTACTATAAAAACGCAATAAAATTAAGGACCAATGACCAAAAGTCAAAAGATCATCGCAGCTTCAGTATTATGTTCCAAGATGAATATATATTAAGATAACTTCATGTTATAAATATGCTTTGCATAATAATGAATATTAATTTAAGCAATGTTAATTAAAAAAACTTAATGGTAACTGTATGAACTTTGCTGTTACCACACACAAGAACAGGTAAACATATACCACCCAATAATAAAACCTAATTTACTCGAATATTTAATCCATAGTAAATTCGTGATCAAAGAACGACGTCTATTGAAACAGGTTAGCAGCTTGAGCTGCAACTTTTCCGTTAATATTTTCGTAATAAATGTAAGGTAAGGTGGTACATAATTATATACAAGTACACTGGGCAGTGGTTTATTACAACAATTTAAATGCCCAGCATAGTATGTGCTCGTAGTGTGGGTGACACATAATTAGTCACCTAACTTAATTCAACTAAAGCTGTTGTTTGGAAAACCTATTCCTAAATAGAACCCAACGGCAGTGGGTACTAAAGTAAGTTAGTTAGTACCTTACTCTCCTAGTTTTAATAATAGTGCTAATAATATTTCTTTATGTAAGTATGTTGTCTACTGCACAGAGTAAGCAGATTTTAGAATCCGAAAGAATAATAACCTAGGCATAATAAGCTTTAGTTTTTATTATTTTTCTTAAGAGTTTCTATGACTCTCATTGATGAAATGTCCTTCCAAGATAGAAACTACACATGACCTAGTCAATGCAGCTGGCCTATGTTTTTAATCTAATAACCTAACTGAGGTATTATTACTTAGGTAATTTATGCCACTCTGGTGAAAGCTGGGGCGTTTTGTAAGGATGAGACGTCTTACTATTCTTTATGACAATGTTTTCGTGAGTGGAAATCGTCTATTTTTTAACTACCGCTATGCGAATAATATCCGTAACACTGTAAGTAGGTAGGTACCTACAGTTCCCTGTTGGTACAGTTAAGGTTAGAATTGCATTAAGATATTCTACTGACTTCTCTTCTTAAATCTTCTTACTGTGAATTTCTTATTAAATGTCAAATCTTGTTTGGCTTGGTACACTACTAAAGTGTGAACTAATAAAAGAGCTGTTGCTTATGCGAAGGTGTTATTTTTCATTCCATTATTATTGTGATTTCAGTCCTATTCTCACGAAAAACTTAACTTATAACCTATTTCGGTCATTTTAAAATGAAAGACCACGATGTCTTCTACTCGTGAGTGCGTATGCAACAAATCCTTAATGGTAGGTCACCTACCTACATAATATCAAATACTGAAACTATTCAATTGTAATTTAGCATCTGATTGCAATTAATTTCTTAATCAACAAACCTTGCCAGATGCGAACAATAAAAGCTAAAACTACATACTTCCTATAAATTGGTAATCTGCAAATCATTACCAAACATTTTTGTCTTTAGGTATATGCTGTCAGAGTATCTGCAAATGACTAAGTACTAGTCTTACTGAAATCGAGACAAGATAAACATCTTTTTCCAATACATTTCCTGTATTCAGAAATGCGATCAATGTGAGATGGTTTTAGTTCAATTTATAACTTTTAATCCCAAGTCAAAACCAGTCATGGCTTGGATATGGTTATCAACTATACCTATTGATTGATTTTGTTATTTCAAAAAATAACCACGGAATCGAGGTACTAAATCAAGCCTACATTACAAGTTGTGCCTATTGAACTTGGCTAAAACAGCAGATATACCTTTAGAAATCATCTACTCAATCGTTAAATGACAAATTTAACGCTTTCTGAATTATGAGTAGTCACTAATGTTTGCTAAACGGCAAAAGTGTAGCATTTTGCATATAAAAGAAATCCGCGTTTCTTAGCACACCACTCAACAACAAGTAAATCAAGTAGATACATGTATGCATATACATTTAAAAGACGGCTGTGTTTATGTACTTACACCATTTTTAAGTGTTGTTATTCAACATGTTATTGTTAAACGCGTGGCTGCATTAAATACTGTGTAAATTATTAGGTGGATTAGGTTTATCGCTTCATAAGAATAAACTATTGATAAAGAATTTAAGTGTCTCTTCAATTCATGTTGTTTCAAATGCCTTTGCTAATTTATTATATTAAAATAAACTACTACTACTATATAAAATAAGTCGGGTTTTTATTTCTGACGCTATAACGCACAGACCGATTTCCACGGTTTTGCATTCGTTAGAAAGGTCCCGCGCTCCGTGAGGTTTATAGCAAAGAAAATTCAGCAAAATTTCAACAGAAAAGCGGGAAAATCTTTTTTCACATACAGCTAAGGCCACGCGGACGAAGTCGCGGGCGGCTTCTAGTCATAGACAATTATTTCTTGAATAATAAAGGAAATTTTGAAAAACTTACATGGGTTCTCTGCCACCAGGTAAGGTTATCAAACCATCAGCAAGGTAATTTCCAGAAAAATACTGGTAAGGCTAGGTTGTTTAATACATACCTGACTTTTCATGATCACTATGAAAATACTTTTCATGATCACTATGAAAATACTTTTCATTTCATTTTATGTTTTATTTTATTTCATTTTATTTCATTTTATTTCATTTTATTTCATTTTATTTCATTTTATTTCATTTCATTTCATTTTTTTTCAGTTTTTTTTCAGTTTATTTCATTTTATTTCATTTCATTTTATTTCATTTTATTTCATTTTATTTCATTTTATTTCATTTTATTTCATTTTATTTCATTTTATTTCATTTCATTTCATTTCATTTTATTTCATTTTATTTCATTTCATTTCATTTTATTTCATTTTATTTCATTTTACTTCATTTTATTTCATTTTATTTCATTTTATTTCATTTTATTTAATTTTATTTAATTTTATTTCATTTTGTTTTATTTCATTTCATGGGCCATTCACGGGTTGAATATAGGCCCTTAATTCAGATATTGCGATATCGTTAGCGTCATGTTGACTCACGGCCAACTCCCAGGTTTGTTCCTTATGTACAGATCAAGCTATTAAGTCTCAAATTTGAGATCATTTTTCTGTATTTATATGCCTTCGTGATGACTCGCGGCCAACCCCCAGGTTTTTATTATACCTTCGTGATGACTCTCGGCCAACCCCCAGGTTTTTACAATACCTTCGTGATGACTCTCGGCCAACCCCCAGGTTTTTTAAGAAGTAAATAAATAAGTATTTTAATTAGGCACCGGTACTCACCGGGATGGTTTTAGGCGTCGGCCTCTAATTACATAGCTAATTGAATACTTCATTCTGCTAAATCCGCATTGGATTGTCATTTTCTTATATATAAAGCATATGTTGTGAACTTTGTGGGCAGCAAGCCTACGTGTGTGGTTATCCCGTGGTAACACGGGTGTTAGCCATCATCATATTATGAATATTGTAAACGGTAACCACGAAGTGGTATCAAATGTATTTAAATATAAATTTTATAGCAACTAGAGTAAGTTATGATGTTAGCCATAGCTGTATAGCTACAAAAGCTGTGGCGTGGCTACTCAGATGTGTCTGTGTAGACTTAGCAAAATGAAACAATTCAATTCAATTCAATTCATTTATTCACCCTTTGTTACATATCGCAACCTAGGCATGTCAAACATTTACAATTTTATGTTATTCATATTTAACATTAAAATTAAAACATATTATAAAATTAAAATAAATTAAAAGTAAAATTATAGTTATAAAATTACAATAAAATCATACTTATGCACTATCAATTCCAATTTTTATAAATACATTTCCAAATTAAACAGTAAAAATATTTAAAAATAAGTCAATTAAATTTATATATTATTTTTTGTATAGTTAATATCCATTAAAAAAAATCATTTAGAAATCAAAGCATTTACTTACTAAAAATATGACTATTCCAAGATATCACAAAATGAGCTATCCATAAATTCATCCAAGCTGTAGAATGGGTGTCTTTCAAGGAATTCCTTAATTTTACGTTTGAATTTTACAAGAGGCAATTCGACTATAACAGCAGGCAATTTATTGTACATTTTTATTTTTAGATTAATACCAAGATTAAAAACTTTTTGTAATCTAACCCGGTGCATAACCAGCCTTTCTTTATTCCTTGTATTGTAATGGTGAACATCCCTCTTTTTTAACAGTTTATCTTTCTGACCATGGATCTGTAATAGTGACCTAAATATAAACAAATTTATCACAGTCATTATCCGATTTTTTGCAAAATGCGCTCGTGTTGATGTAAGTCGTTGTAAGCCGTCTATTGTTCTAATAGATCTCTTTTGGCATATCAGAACTCTCCTCGCTTCCGGAGCACTACCCCATATTGTTATACCATAGTTAATTAATGAATGGCAATATGCGTAATATACAGAAATTAAAGTCTTTTTGTCGATCAGAGGTTTAAGTTTAAAAAGGGCATAATTTGCACTAGACAATTTTTTGCATAAATTTTCTATGTGTTTATCAAAACTCAAGGTTGAATCAAGCCTACAACCCAAAAAAACAGCTTCTTCTCTTTTTTCGCCTGCCCTCAATTTACATTTATAATTTAAAACAGTACTTTTAGACTCATTTAATATTATACCATTAGTCTGGAACCAGTACTTGATTTTACCGAAAACATGATTTACTTTATCCATTAAGCCCTTTTCTGTCTTATCTTTAACAACTATGTGAGTGTCGTCAGCAAACAAAGTGACAAATGCCCATTCCGGTAAGCACTCTTCCAGATCGTTGACGTACACCAAAAACAATAGAGGACCCAGTATTGATCCTTGAGGAACGCCTATATGACTTGATTCTTTTTTGGATCTCATATTATTTACTGAAACGATCTGTTTTCTATTTTGTAGATAAGATTTCAATATATTAAATTCCTTTCCCTCGAACCCATAGTAACTAAGTTTATGCAATAGTACGTCATGTCGCAAGCAGTCGAATGCTTTGGATAGGTCGCAGAAAATGCTTGAACATCGCTGCGATCCATCCAGTGCTCCTAATATAAATTCAATTGATTTCGCAATAGCCATTTCTGTGGATCTGTTGCTGCGAAATCCGTACTGACAGTCTTTTATTACAGAATTGTCTTCCAGATACTTCACTATTCTTAATTTTAAAGCAGTTTCTAAAATTTTTGATAATACGGGCAATATGCACACAGGTCTATAGTTGCCAATATCATCTGCATCACCTTTTTTAAATATTGGCACAACCATGCCTATTTTTAGACCATCTGGAAAAATACCCTGTGAAATGCAACAATTTAAAACTTTTAATATTAGATTAAATAGTATGTCATTTTGCAATATAAGTTTTTTCATACTTTCTACCTCCATATCGTAATAATCTCTGCTCTTTTTATTTTTTAATGATCTAATTATCTTATCTAATTCATGACTAGTAATCGGAAGAAAACAAATCTTTTCTCTAGGTTGTTTTATGGGATTAAGAAATTCATCACAATTGTCCACTTCGGACTGGCATCGCCCTGTCAAGTTGTTGGCAACATTAATATAAAAGTTATTAAATATATCAGGTATATGTTTCCCTCTATAAATTATATTTGTCTGTGGATCTCTAACTTGATTAATATTGGAAGTTTTTCTTGCAGTTTTACTCATTTGTTGTTCTTTAATAATGCTCCAAGTAGTTTTTATTTTATTATTAGATTTTTTAATTCGATCTATATTACCTAGCTTTTTTGCTGTTTGAAGAACTTTTCTAAAGACCTTTCTGTACGATTTAAGCTTTAATTTTGATATCTGAGAAGGCATGACATTGTTTAGTAGCTCAAGATTCCGTAATTTATTTTTTGAAACCAATATACCTTTCGTTGATATTTTACATTTGTTTTGGGACTTATTTGTGGACGTGAGTGGGAATGCTGCCATATAACAATACTTAAGATAATCTATCAAAATATCCATTTTGTCATTTGCATTTGGTTGAGATGTGATGTGTTCCTCTACGTTACTAGCATTTTTGCAAAATAGGTAATGAAAATATTTTATGTTACCATTTGTAATTTTTCTTTTTTTAGTTATTTCGGCTTTATTTTTCTGTGTTAGTTTGGAATGAGTCATGTACTTGAGTGATATAACATTATGATCAGAGAGTTTAGTATCAAGAACAGTACCTTCATAATTTTCTTCATTTACATTTACATTAACTATAAAATTGTCTATACACGTAGCAGATTTTCCTTTCGTTCTAGTCGGTTGGTTAAGCACATGTTTATGTTTAAAACTCTCCAACAGTTTTAAAAATTTCTTTGTTTTAGTTTCAGGTTTTAACACATTAAGATTAAAATCACCTGCCATCATCACAGTCTTTCCTTCTTGAGATACTTTTTCAAAAATTTTAGTAAGGATATCCTCGAAAATCAAATAATCCTTATCTGGTCTGTAAACACAAGCAATAACTAATTTGATACCTTTTATTTCAATGGCAGATACTTCACAATTCATCTCAAAACTCATTTTTGTGATATCAGTCCTAACTTTAAATTCAAGATTATTTCTAACAAATATCGCAGTACCACCATGGTCAAATATTTTTCTATTGAAGTATGCAGCCAATGTAAAACCCTCTATATACATAACATTTAATTTAAGATCGCTAGCCCACGTTTCAGTCAGACATAGTACATCGCATTTATTATTTTCTAGCAACAGATCAATTTCTAGATATTTATTGTTAATACTTTGTACATTAGCTTGTATAATGTTTAACCATTCTGAATCATCGTGGGAGTTTTTAATAAATTTGACTGATGAATTTTACTTTCATGCCCTGCAAAATTACATTGTAATGTTTCTTTTATAAATACCAGACTAGATGAACTTTTAAATTTTTTACACATTCTAACTATTTCTGAACACAAATATATTTTTCTAAGTTTTGGCTTTGTATCATTTAGCTCCAAATATTTGACATTATTGGATATTACTGCTAAGTGTGCAAGTTCTTTATTCATGTTATAAATAGCAACATTATTTATACCATCGTAGATCAAACTGACAAGCATTATATTATATTTCCTGGCCTTACAATTTAAAATATTTTTTAATAAATCGATATAAGATGCTTCATTCTTTGAAACGTTGTACTCTCCAATCATGATAATCGCCAGATCATCTTCTTGTAGGTGCTTCGTGTCTTGAATAAAACCATTCAGAATTTTCTGACTTGAAGCTCCTGGTTTACAATAGTTTGTTACCGCAGTAGCGTGTGAGTGGTCGCTTATTTTTGCAGCTAAACCAGTTCCCAAGCGGTCTGAAAAAATCATTATTTTTTTATTCACCGTCACATCTTTTTTGGAAAAAAACAATTCTTGATCTTCTTTAATATTATTATGTGCTGTTAATTTTATTTTAGTCTCCAATTCTAACAGATTGTGCTGGAGTTTCTTCTTTTCATTTTCTAAATGTTTTACATTTCTGTTAAGCTTTTTAATGGCACAATTGAGTTTTCTAATTTGACTACTATTTTTATAACGACACTTGCGTTCTAGGTAAAGATTTCTGAATTTCCGAGCTTTCTTTCTTTCAGCCTTATTTGAGATTGTAGGCTGACAGCTAGCCTCGGTATTAACTTCATTTCTCTCATGCGAATGAGAAGTCAGTATATTGTTCAATCTCCTTGCAACCGGCGAAGAAATATTTGATAAAAGTTTGTCTGATACTCCAATTTTTTTATATGTTGCCACAATTTTTTCAAGATGTTGTATGTTTTTTTTTAGAGAAATATTTTCGCAGTTAAGTTTATCAATTTCATTATGTGCACTTTCCAACTTTAAATTCTGTTCATTTATTTTGAGTTTTATATCTTCCACGCAGAAGTCTTCACTCATAGAAATATTAGGTAAACTTTTCATAGTACAATCCAGTAGTGATGCATTAAATTGCGCACTGTCCTCTAAATTCATAGATAAGTCCATAAAAGATCTCGACATTCGCTTCTTCCTAGTTGTTACATACATTTCTTGTTCCATTTTTTCTTTTTTTAATCAGTGAATAAAAAGAAAAAGTCAATATAATCACAAAAACAATGAAACGAAAACAAAATTCTCAGATCAAAATATCAATGCCGATCTTTGGATTTGATCTCGGGATACTCGGTGTATAGGCGGGCGTCCTATGCATTGCACCAGCTGAGCCGATACGTAAGTGACAAAATTAAGTATCAGTAGCTTGCTCGAAGAAAATATTAATAGTGACTTTGAAGGTGCTTTTATAATTTATTGTTTGTCACTATATCACTTCCACCTTCACGATTTTATAATTTCGTTGTTTTATGGATAAAACACAATATTTCCTTGAATTCGTCTTTTAAATGAATACAGTTTTTTCACCAATGTTGATGATCATCACACAAAAGTACACACAAACAATACGAATCTTGTCCGTTGCAGTATTTCACCGTAATGTTTCTTCAATTTTATTTTGCGCAGATTTTAACTTAAACCGATTTTTATCGTTTGCCAACAATAATTCACTTTTATTGTAGTAATATCTTTGCGTTGAAACAATTCACTCGGCGTTTTGCACTGATTTTGTAATTAAAAACTATTTATTATAACGGAGCCCTTGTACACTGTGACGGTGGCGCCACCAAATTCAACCAAATTCAAAACATTATTTCAATGTCAGGTACTACCATTACTAAGACTTATTCTTAGTCTGCAGTTTTCAATTGAAATTACAATCTAATTCTTGAAGTTTTTAGGTACTAGTGTACATAAAAAGAAAGGTTTTTGTTATGCAAGGATAACACAAAATAACTTACAGTTTGGTCTTCGATTTGATTTTCACCTTAAAATGCTTTCGAAACCACACTCGCGTTGTGGGCCTGGCCGTGCTCTCGTTACGGGACGTCCTCTTGGACAGGAATCAACAGGAACCTTTATTCTGCTTGGCTAATTTGTTGAAAATGCACCGACCAACTTGGTACGGGAAAAAAAAGGATCTTCTTCTTCTGTTTGTCTCGTTTGTTGGAAACACACACTCAGTGTGCGTTTTATCGTAATCTCGTTACGGTGGGTCCATTTTGGACAGGCCTCAACAGGATCATAAACAGCTAAAATTAATGCCAACAGTGATTAAGACCACTTCACGGTCTCATCATTGACGTGTTTTGTTAAATTTAAACATTGCATCGTCATGCTATTGCTTAGCTTTGTTTACAGTCATACGAAGATTCACTTTTAATCACGAGTTCTCTTATTAAAACATTTTGTGCAAGAAAATGTGGGTAGATTTTTATTGTAGATCGTATTTAGTTATTGTTTAAAACGAAAGTTAAGTACGATTTTAACGTTGTATTTCATTTAGGATCTATCGATTTACACTACTACAACTATTGCAAACACTTCAGCACTTAAAGAAACCGTTATATAAAAAATATAACGAGAGAGGGTGTGTCGATGCCCGAACACTAGAAACGAATGATGAACTTGTCACCTGTCAGAGCGACGCACCTACCGTTGGGAGGGAATTTGTTTTTTTGTTTCTGTTTCAGTGATACCAGCTCTAAAACGTGTTGATGCCTGGTACATGAAGAAATGTACTACCTTGTGATAAAATCCCGAGGATGCAGCGACGAAGTATAATACAATTTACAAAATATCAAAATTCTCAAAAAACAGAAGAGTACTGTGAGTAAGTAGCTTTGTGCTCATTTGTTATCAAAATGCTTAGTTGCTGTACTTTCACTAAGAATTTACTTAAAGACACAATTTCTTCCAATTGTTAAGTAGTAGTCAATCAAAATGAGTGGATTTTACAAAACGCTCTGTCTCCATTAAATTCTACTCATGGTGGGCTTTCAGCATAGTTACGAACTGTCGTACTTGGGTAGTTTCTGGCTATAATTTATCAGTTTCGTAAACTAATAGAGTGCGTAAAATAATGGACAGGATCATTCAACAACGTAGGAGGGGAAGAAGTTCTAAATTTTATGAGTAACGATGTAATATTCAGTAAAAGGATTCATAAAATACATTAATGTCTACTATTGAGAAATTAACAACAGTAATTTGAATATAATGACAAGTGACTGGCCTTTAAAATCGTAAAAGAGCTTAAAAAAAAGCCAGCCATTTCCAAATTGTGTTAGTACAACTACGTGCAGAGCTTTTATGTGTGGTTTGGACCATACAAGTAATGTTTTTATTTATTAGTTTGCCCTTTAAAAAAAAGGCTCTTTGCTTGTTGCTTGGGTTTTATGTCGGTGTTTTCCGTAACCGGAGAGTAAGCTGCCAATTGTACAATTAACACAAAGTACTTAGGTGTGTTCCGGCCAGATTTGAGTCGGGTTCTTTTATGTTTATTTGAAAAGAACAATTGAGATATTGATCTACTCTTTTTTTAAACTCGGTTGAAAAACGTTAATACAAGCTGACACAAACAACCTAGGATTAACACAACAAGCGATATAAAGTACACAGATAGTGGAATCCTGTAGCGGCTCGGCCGGCAACAACAAAGTTTGGAGTGTTAGACGTAGGTACTTCAAGTGAGGCGGCAAAGTCGCAAATACGTACATTTACCAAAATCAGGAATCCCTAAATTAATTCAAAGTTTGTTCAAGCGTTTTTGCTGAAACACGCACACAGCTTATTTGTGTTGTGCCTTTGTTATGTATGCAAAAGGTTTTTTAAATATCTCAACATTTACTCAGAGACATCAAATAACAATACATTAAAAAAAAATTAAAAAAAGTGTTTAAGAAATATAAAGATACAATATTCTAAGACTCCCACACTAGGCAAAGCCTGTCCCGTGGGGGTCAAGTTCCATAAGGTAAAACATTAAAGATGGTGGCTGTTTCGTAACTAATTAACAAAATTACATTCAATATCACACTCAATTAAGAGAATACTATTAACTTTACATTATTTTTGAGAGCTTCATGACCCAATGGTTTTGAATACTCGATTTGGTCCGACTGGCCCCAAGTACAAGACTGGCCGAAACACCTACTTTGTGTTCAGTTTACAAAAACACCTGTAAGAGACCCAAGCTACCTTAGGCGACTAACTACTATCACGGCGATAGGCTCCCTCGCCTTTTGAACTACAGTAATGAAATTGAATTATGTCATCGACATGAGATAACATTTCATTGTTAAAGAATTATGCATCGCAATGTCTTTATTTAAAAAGCTTCAACATTAAACGCTCTCGAAATAAAATACCGCAGCCACTCATAAACAGTATCTTCCAAATTTTGTTCTAACTTCTTACGACGTAATCTTATCAACATTTACTTTCCTTACCGAAAATGAAAACCCATAGGATTATAGGTGGCTATAAAAAATACTGTCTACCGAAAACATTGTGAAAGAGAAAAGAATTTCCGCAGTTTCACGCGACGCCTTATCGTGTAGGAAGTGACGAGCAATTTTTTATCACGATGACGTACAAAGTTGTAAGCACAAGTACTCTGTTGGAAGTCCAACCAAGCTTATGAAGCTGGTTATTCGGAACGGTTGTTTTAAGCTGATTCTTCGTGTTTATCTCTTTCAATCGCTAAGTAAATTCGTGTCACGTCTCTAAAAGCAATCTAGATTGTGACACGATAGAACAAACTCGACATTTCATGACCCAACAAGCAGCAGAACGCTTTTATCTCCACTTTGTTTCCATTTTTCACAATCAAACTATTAAATTCAGAAGTTATGGAACGTAACTCACTTTTTTTTGTTGTTATTTTTATTGTCAAGGTACAACTGAAACCACCATGCTCTATTTTTAACAAATTGTTTCAAATCAAATATCTAAATTAGCATTAAAACAGTAGTACCTATCTTTACTCACAACAATGATTATCACTTCGTGTGTGTGTAATAGGACAGGAACTGTGTACCATCCGGCATTGAGCATACGAGTATTCAAAGGAAATGGTTAGGTTCAATTTGGTAGGTTTTACACAGTCACGGTTAATTCCATTTGAACGAGCTGCCAAGCGCAACATTGGGTTTTGATAAACACAAAATTCAACGAGATAGGGTTACTTATGGCTCTTACAACTACGCATTATAATGATTTACGGCATTTTCACGTTTGTAAAAAACATCAAAAATATTAAGTACGTCGTATAATTAAAAATTGCGATTGCACAAAAGTCTCTGCCGCCTGAATGAAAAAAATATCCGTTATTATTCAAATTAAAACAGGATCGTCTGCCACAATACCACGAACACATTCTTTCAAATGGAGCATCTATCAAAATAAATCACTATTGTCGGCGAGGGTCGTATCCATTCCACATCTCCATGAGCCGTCCCATTTTCGTCCTGCCCCTAGGGACGAAATGCTAACCAACAAAAACCAAGTTGGCTTGGTCTAACATTTTATAGAGGCCGCTTTCACCTTATGGAAATTACATCCTCCCTTCTCCCCCCTCTTGTAAATCGGAATACAGCGGACAAATGATTATTCAATTGGCTGACATATAATTTCTGTGTTTGCTACGAAGATGGTTTTTATGGTTGGAAAGAGAAGTATTACGTAGGTTTTTGTTTTTATACATAATTGCAACTTCAGTGATAGAAAACACAGATAAATTACCTAAGCAACTCTGATAATGGCGGCGGGTCTTATCTTACCAGATGACGTCAAATTCGCTCGGCTCATTTCTTAATGATCCCGGTGAAAAGACAATTCATAAGCCGCCACATCACTTCTGTTGTGAATATTCTTACGCCAAAGATATAACTCAAACTTTTTATCCTTTTTGTAGTGAAAAACAGGTCGAAAAACTTCTTAAAAGCCTTCAGGGTGATATAACAGAGAGATAACTGTTTAAGAAAAGTAAACTGAGTTTTGTTACCAAAATCTTCGCAATCTCGTCGTTTTATCAGGCAATGCCTTTGTTGGGAGTCCGTGAAGTATGTGGGTCAGAAAGAGTCTTCCCGAGGCGCTTCCGGCAACTGCTCACTTTGGACCTTTCCACAATTTTCCCTTTCTTTCTTCGCGTATAAAGGTGCAACGGCTGACAAAAGTAAAAAGCTATTTCACCCGTATTAAACTTTCCAAATTGAGTTTTTATGCTGCTCGCGGCGCCTTGCATTCTATTGTATACTAGTGGCGCTAGTGCTTGCAAAATGAAAACTTTCGTCCATATTTCTCGCACCGCATACTGTTCTTTTCTGCTTAGTCGTATGGCCTAATGGATTGGAGGACTGGCCAGGGATGATTTATCACCACGAAAAATAAATTAAATAAAAAAAATATTTCCATGAGCACCGAAGATTAGCGGTGCTAGTAAAACGAGTATATATGTGTCAGATACTGATATATGTTTAAATAAACATAAGTATATAAACATTAAACCTAGTCACACAGCAAACAAAAATGTAGGTAGGTCACATGGTTTTTATCCAGAGCAACTTAGGTGAAGAGCAAAATAGGGAGCAAACCTGTCCGTTTTGAACTCTATCATTTTGATGTCAAGATAAAAATCTCTTAAAGTTGACAGTTAGTCGTAACCTGATCTGCTGGATTATAAGCATACGCAGAAAACATTTTTTATCTGGTTTGATAACTTTGATAATCCACGAACGTCAACAACATGAATCCTTTCCCCTGTTATCGTTTCCTTTACGATGTTTTAACCTGGTTTCGACCGCTTTTACTGTAAAGATAGGCATCTCTTTGATTTAGAATCATCCTGATTCTGATCAACACACATAAAACAAACACAAAACAACACATTAATGTTTGTTCTCAGTGAGAAGCTTCATTATGCAACGCTGTGTGCTGTAACTCAACCAATTACACCAAGGAACCTGCCAACACTGTTTTAAAATTGCTAACTAATAATTATTTAGGCATTGATGAACAGTGAAGTATGAAAACTGTTAGAAACAAACTTTGTAGGTGTTAATGACGAAAGATTAATGAAACTGCGATGGACTGTAAATAAAATATAATGAGATAATAAAGTAATTAAAATTAAAAACCAACCAATTATTCCTATCCACCAAAACAATAATACCTCAACTGTGACACAGTCACTCTCAACAAAAAAACATATAAAAATACCTACAGACTAAACTACGAAAGAGTCCGCAACAGTAGGATCACAAAACAAAATACTCTGCGTTAATCGTACCTCATCAATTACATTTAGATTCAACCGATCTACATCATGAGAAGCTGTTAAACTGGTTAATCTGATTAATCTTACTGTGTTAGGACCACCATAGAATATTAGCTAAAACCGCAAACCATCTAATAAATAATATACCCAACATTAGCAAATAACTCACTAAGTACGTGCGTGCTTCAAATTTTAATAATGCAAACACGTTTTCAGCTGTCATGATATTACACAAATTGATAGACAAACAAGGTTTCAGATGCCGGCGTCGCTCTTCCTTGTAAATATTTTGGCGAATAGGTATTCCTCTGAGGCCCTCGAAGTTTACTCGGCCTCGGTGAAGCGAGTTGACGTAGTTCAGTGAAATAACAAGGCTGTTTTTCTTCGAATGTTTCAGCCATCGATATGTTGATGAAACATTTAACTTGAGTAGAATTGTACCGTACACTGTGGTATTATCAAAATACAATGCTAACATGCGGATAATAATATTAGGCGCTTTCTCTTTTTATCATCAAAGAAGAATGAAAAATGTTAGAGCAAGATCATTTTGTTTATTTTATTTATTAAATAATAATACATATTTAAAACTCGCTTATGTTAGCCGTTACAAAATGGTTGAATTGTTCAGGGTTAGCTTTTAATTTTCCAAATAACGGTAGGTAAATCAAGTAGGTATTACTCTTTAATAAACAATTATTTCTTGCAGATAATAGTCAAAGCAAATTTATAACAAGAACAATAAGCTACATAATAACGGAATGTTTTTTTTGCGCTTCACTACAACTGGTGTTACTTATTCACCAAATACAATTATGTTTATTTTGTAGTTCAACGTTTTTATCATTTGTTCAAACGGCGTTACCAGAATACTAATTACAACTTATTTTATTTTGGTACATTTTAGTTATTTAAATCTAAAATTGAGCAGCACAAATTAGTTAGCAATATTATAACTATCAACTGACTAGCTGCTTTCAACCAAACAAACTTAGTACCGGTGAATTATAGCAATTCCGACTTGCACTTGCAACAAAACAACCACTTTCCGGTAATGCAATGAATCCCTCAATATTTAAAGCGGATTTGAATCTGCCACGATTTGTATTGCGGTTATAACACATAAAACCTACAGAGGAATTGAATTTTGCGGTCCATTTCTAATAGGATATTGATGTACCATAAACGTACCTGTACGTTCCATCGTCATCTAAGCTTGTTTTTAATTATAAACATCACCTACCTATTACTCATAGGAAACCGTTACCAAAAAACGTTTGCAGTTGATATTTATACCCTGACTATTATATGGCAAGTTTTAACCTCTTTTGATGATCTTTTATTTAGGAACAAATAAACTCACGCAAAAAATCGCGCGTCTTCTACGCTTTTGAACCCTATTAAAGGACACGGGCTATTTTTGCCTCGAAAAATAAGAAGCACAACACAGGTTTTTTTTGACAATCAATCCAAACGCGATTCTCTCTCTCTCTCTTTTTCTGTCTCTTCCATGCTATTTATCCCATATGGTGCGGTCAGCTTATTTTAAGCTACGCCCGTAGCTTAGCTTTACCACAAGTAATAAATAAACCGACCACAAACAGTTCGACAAATTACTGTTCGTTATCATCGTTAACCCTAAACGTGATTGCTAATGATGGTACGTAATGCAATTAGTTGAAGTGTTTTCCACTTATAACGGAATTCAAACAAACCTTCACTGAGTCCCATTCAAACGTGATTTATGTCAAGTGGCGCCATGACGACAATGGAATTTTATTAAACGTCCATACAAATTGCCGAATAAGCACCACTCGTTAATTGAGAAATAAATATTGTCCAATGTTTGCCAATATCAACGATGCTGATGCGGAATTTCAGCGTATTTTATTAATCCAATAATATCGTGTCGAATACTAAGTCCATTGTTTTGAGTAACCTTTGAAAGCGCGCCAAGTCTGTCTTCAACAATACGGCCGTATTAAATCTCCCACAGAGTTATTAGAAAATTATATTTCAAATCTTTTCAGTATATAAGTTGCATTCAAGCTAGCCAAGAAGCTAATGAAGTAACATGGGAGCTGCACACATTTTTGAAAGCAATTTGTCAGTCCTCTCTAGTCTAGCTTTTTCGCCGTCTTACTGAGAATTTTCGCTCTAGATAGAAATATATGGAAGAAGGCACACATTGTACCAATCCATAAAAAGGGAACTAAATCCAAAATAGAAAACTACAGGGGAATTTCGATATTAAATACAGTTGGCAAGGTGTTTGAGAAAATTGTTTTTGATGCTATTTACCCTGTTATAAGTAAAGTACTCCCAAATAATCAACACGGCTTCCTTCGGCGCCGTTCCACAATCACTAACTTAACGTGCTTTTCGAATTATGTTTTACCTAATATGGAAGGGGGTGGACAGGTTGACGTGATCTACACCGATTTCGAAAAAGCCTTCGACCGCGTGGATCACAACATCCTGATCCATAAATTGATCGGGGCGGGAATACACGGCGATTTGCTCAGGTGGATGAAATCCTATCTGAGCAATCGATCTCAGGCTGTGGTAGTGGGTGGTTACAGATCCGATTTTATTAGTATACCCACAGGGATTCCACAAGGGTCTCATTTAGGGCCTTTGTTCTATAATTTGTACGTAGCAGACATTATATCTTGCTTTACATCAACGCGTCATCTAATGTATGCGGATGATAAGAAAATATTCCTGAAAATAGGCGATGAACGCGACTGTCTCGTATTGCAATCAGATCTGAATAGGCTATCAGATTATTACAAGAGAAACAATATCACAGTTAATATTAATAAATGCGAGTGCATCACTTTTACCCGTAAACCCAGACCTACAATTTACCCCTATAACTTTGACGGCATCCCTATTCACAGAACTTCGCTTGTAAAAGACTTGGGTGTGCATTTCGATACTAAAATGCTTCTAAGAGATCATATAGGAATAATGGCGGACAAAGCTTATAAAAATCTCGGTTTTGTAATTAGAACGTGCAAGCCTTTTCAGAATATCAACACAATCAAAACAATCTACTTTGCCTATGTCCGCAGTGTTATTGAATACGCTAGTCCCATATGGAATCCGCAATATTTTAGTTACATAGACCGCTTGGAACGACTGCAAAAAATATT
This sequence comes from Udea ferrugalis, assembly GCA_950022985.1. Taxonomy (NCBI): domain Eukaryota; kingdom Metazoa; phylum Arthropoda; class Insecta; order Lepidoptera; family Crambidae; genus Udea; species Udea ferrugalis. Next base: position 8,552,630 of record OX465521.1, read on the forward strand.
GATACGTCATTTAAAGTACCGTTTCCCGAAACCAGAAGTGGGGACGTACGAGGGAATCTGTAAACAGTACGGTTTGACTACACTCGAAAACAGGCGAAAGGTTATGGATTTGTGTCTCTTGTACGATATAGTGAAGGGAAATGTAGATTGCCCGGAACTAGTCGAAAGCATAAGGTATAGCGTACCGAGCCGACGCAGCCGTCGGAGACAACCGTCATTGTTTATGGCTCCCCAAGTGAGTACCAACTATGCGCGTAATGCACCCATTTCTCGATTGCTGCAGACCTACAACGACACTTTCCGGGAAATTGACATGTTCACTCACAGTAAAAATACAGTTAAACATAAGGCGATGGAAATTCTCAATAATATAGAGGAATAGATACAAGACTAAAACTAAGAAAAAATAAATAATAATTTTGCTATTTTTATATGTTTAATGAAATGTATTTAAATGAATATATGTATTATATTTATGTAGGTATGTGTATGTATATTAGATGACCGTTTTATATAAGTATTATTTAATTTTTATGTATTGAAATGTATATTATGTGTAAATGTGTGTAAGTATTTTTTATTTTTTAATATATATGTTAGTACATTATTAAATATATGTATATTATTTTTCTCACGTCCTGTGCAAATGGTAGTATGAAGGGAAACCTGTAATTAGCTGTACTCATAGTTCTAAGTATATAAGAAAGAAATTGTAATAACGCTGTTGGATTCCTTAATAAAATAAAATAAAATAAAAATATGTTACACGCAGAGCGAGCTTTCTAAGGATAACTTTTGTTTTTGGCTTCTCAATTGCAGTCAACCCTCGGTATATGGAAGGTTCATTAACGCAGTAAATAGTCAAACCTCAACATCTTAATAAGTTCAATTGTGTACATTAGGTATTTTTTGAGTTTCAATCACGATGATGTTTTTAGATAAAATCTTTGTATTCCAATTTGACTAGCTGCTACGTTCCTAAACTAAAAAACATTTTCAACAAAAACAAAATAGTCCTAATACCTGTCCTTGACTTCAAAGTGATTTGTGGTAGACTTAAAATAACTAGAGCTTTTTCAGTTACTTAACCTGACTCGTGTAAGTACCTACTTAATTTCACCCACGAGGCTAGACATGAAACACGCTCGAAAAAGAGAACGACGTTTACGTAATCTGCTGTTGAAACAGCGATAATTTTCCGAGAGATACACATCTGTGTGTGTTCGGGCTTACACACACACAGACACGATGCTTCTATTCTAATTACGTTTTTGCTCCGCGAAACACAAATTAACCTTAAAGTTCCGCGGCCATAAAATATTCCATTTGATTTAGAAGTGCTTTGTACTCTGAGATTGGGAAATAACATCGTGCAGATAAGTTCGTTCCGTCTACTGTATTTCTGTTGTCGATGTTGCGAAAAAATAGATTCTTCTATCTCTTTCTCATGGACCAAGTCTTGCAGCTTCACATCATTTACCTATTCGGACAAACTTTGTAAATTGTTACAACTTTGTGTACGTGCTTTGATAAAGGCCTATGTTAAGCAGTGAACTTTGGGCGTAATCTGTAATGGTCTCTGGCATTCGTTATTTTATTGTGTAACGTTTAAATAACACGACCGAACTTCGATTAGTCTCGGGTAAACGAGAGTGTTTTAATTGATCTACTAAAATATCTATACTTATAATATAAAGCTGTAGAGTTTGTTTGAACGCGTTAATCTCAGGAACTACTGGCTTGAATTGAGACATTATTTTAGTAGATTCTAATCCATTTATTTAGAAAAGTTATAGGCTACAAAACCTCACGAAAAAGCCTCTAGTATTAATGTGAAAACAATGTCATTTTGGTAAATTGTCTCAATACATTTTTACTCTTACATAAGTTTTAGTATCAAGTAAACAAGAAAGAGGATCCCTCCTAAAAGTATTTGCTTTCTCTGAAAAGATTCAGCAATATGATAAGAAAAGAAAAAGATTACCTAAACGCGCGGACTGGATTAGCCTTACAGCACACCATAAATTTGAGCACACATACGAGGGAAGCCGACGTGTTAGAATTAATCCTGTTTGTTTTTGCCGCCGCTAAAAGTACACATTCACTGATTGCGACCATGTAGCAAATAGTAGCGATTCTTTTTTGTAACGGCTAGATAAACGTGTCGTAAAGCGCACACGCGCTGAATATATTGCAAGAATATTTTAACTACGCACCCTTTTCTGCTTGTAAATTGCGAAATTGTTACAAAATGTATCACGTAATAAAAGAGCGGAATTTTACATAAAAATGTGACTTTTCGAGTGATAAATCATAGATTTTGCTCGCAAATAGTCGCGCTTGTTTATAGAACAGCTGGAAACAAATAGTCAGTCGTATTATCATGAAACATACTCATATTAGGCGACTGTGTTTCAGTCGTCAGGAATTGTTTTTGTATATTACTGGGAGCTTGGTTGGTTTTGATACTGCGAAATAAATGGTATATACGTTTTGTATTCGTTTTAAGTCTGTGTCTTCTGGCTACTCAAACTTTGTATTATAAGGCTAAATTTACAAATCCTGCCATAACAACTGATTGCCACCGCACTCGCTACCTCAAACTAGGTCTGTCAGTACGGCGCTTTAAACGGCATACGACTCTGTCAATTGTAATATACTGCTTTTGTAAAGCCTTGATACTTTCTTAACCACTTCATCAGCACAGATCATTTTGATGCTGACTGTACACATAATTATTTGTCATAGAATCAACGAAGGACCAAAGTGATGAACCAACGTAAATACTGTAGTTTTACATCCAAATACGCTACCACTTAGTCTAGATATATTTGTATAAGTGGAAACAAGTAAGAAGTACCAGGCTCAAGTTTATCTCCGGCCTGTCTCGGAGTTAGGCGCAAACCGCAAGTTCCGTTGTTACTAACCTCTCTAGGTACTTATAAACATAACTTCATCCAATCTGAATGGTTACACATAGTTGTGGCTATTTTTCAGTGAATTATTCTGTGACATACTTAAATCAATTCAGATTCGTTTGTAGTATTGAAATTTGGTTGGAAAAAATGACAAGGCATGTTGAATCTTGAAAAGTTTAATTGATGTTCAACTCTCAGTTCAGTTTCTTGCTACTTTATCGTCTAAATATTTTCCAAAGCTCAGTAACAATCGTGAAAAAAATATGCATGTTAAGCCATATTTATAGATGGGTAATATCAATTGTCTCAATTAATCCTACGTATCGATTAAAGTGAAGACAACGATAAATCTACTGTCGATTGGTGAAACAAATCTGTTCCATTAGACAGAGATTTATTTAAGTAAATCGGCGCTACCCTCACAGCAGGGTTTGCGCCGGAACAATGTCGTTATAGTCCCAGTCACATCACTGACCCAGTAACTAACACCCAGTTTACTAGCAGGGGGCTGCTCTGGAGTTACTGTAATGGGTTTCTGCTAAGGCGTCACAGACAAGATACCTTGGTGAGAAAAAATAAAGCAAGCCTTTTAGCGCAATCATTTTTTCTCATAGTGAAATTGGGATATAAAGATTACATACCATTGTTTTATCAAATGATAAGAGATTTATTTTGCGATGTTATCCCTATTAAAGTTTGTTTTTTATAATTCAATGATTTTCATTTGGGTATTAGGTCTCGTGCGTACCAAGCGTTTCAATATACAATCAATAGCACATCAGTCTATTCATCTCCGTTTTTTATCTCGCTCTTGATAAACATTCCTTCGCAATAGAGTAAGAAAGACTGACCGTCAATAGGTAGCCCTTAATGCCGTTGACCTTGTGTCATCTTGTTGTCTAAATAACATGAATGAGTACACGTTGTTGCAAGTGTTCCTGTATAAGCGTAACCTACCACCGTAAATTGAAACGCTAAATCTGTAGGTGCGAGGCTTTAGCTTAGACGTATTACCTAAGCTCAGAGATGTACGCAAGTGACCTAGGCAGGGTAAGTGCTTATTTTTGATCACCAATGGAGGCAAAAGTATCCTTAGTGGTGTTTCAGAAGCACTGAAGCTATTGATGAGTATACATCAAAGCTGCGTACCTGTAACAATAAAAAATATAATTCAATTTAATTTAAAAAAACACCGTCTTAAATGCCTTCAGAATATAATAAGGAACACACTATTATTCAGCCTTACAATTTCTAAATACTGAAAAGTCTCGATAGCCCTTAAGCTATTAGAAACAAGCAACACTTTGTATGCCCAATTAAACAAAGTGGCAATTCCTTCAATGAGATTATTTTCCTTTTGGTGTTTCTTGACCTCGTTTGAACTAATGAGATGCTTGAAACGTTTTACTGAAAAGAAACCAATAAAAAACAACAGCTTTTATTTATTGTTGCAGTTCATTTTTTCTTTGTTAAAATGCCATGTTAGTTGCTGAAAAAAGGAAAAGTGAAAGTCTCGTGAATTTTGCAGCATAGAGGGCTATTTAAATCCCGACTATTTTACGATAAAATTTTACGATTTTTCCTTATTTAATAGTGTTTCACGGATCAAAGTGTTTATGTTTTATACTATCAAATCAATGTGTTTTTATATTTCTAGTTACATCTAGTTTTAAATTTTATTTTTTAACTAACTCACAACTGGTTGTCCAAGATTCAGGCATAGCCTAGTTTGGTGACCTCTGTCTAAATGCCTAACATGACGCATTATTCCAATGCACTCATTCTTTACTTTTAAATGTTTGTATTTTATTGTTGTTTGTATTGTGCAATAAATGAATATTATTATATTATATTTTTATTTCTTTCCATGGGATGATTTGATCCCCTTGATGAACTGACAACCCTGGCAGGGTCAAGTAGTGTGCGACCACCCGGAATGCTCCTTCTAAATCTCAGTTCGGATTTATCACCCACACACGTGAACTCCATCAATGTGCAATCAGTGCTTATGTGGCATTCGTTCCCTCTGTCCGTCGGAAAACTCGATCAATACTCATCTTTAAACGAAGGCCATAAAACACTTTCTTGCGCTTTGACAAAATTGGAGAAGTAATCTTCTCGCAGAAGATGAAAGGAAGTGAATTTCTGATTGCTTTAATGACGTTTTTTCTCTGCTAGCGAACTTTTCTGGAAACAGGTATTAATTTCATTGCTGATAACAAAAGCCTCCGTCATTGCAATCAAGTGATCGCGACTTTTTAAATTTTGGCTTTGGGACCAACCTTGCCAACAAAATAGTCATATTATTATATTTTATTTATGTGATTAAGAAATCAATACCTATATCTATGTATTGCATGTAAAATATAAGTATGGCGAATATTTTATATTAGCATAAAGACAACAAACAACAGAAAGGCACATTTTTTTACAAACGTTGAATGAGTGATTGAGAAATATTGTTTCACGTAAACGTAAACTATTTCCAAGTATCAATACATCAAAGCTCTTCTCTTTTTAAATAAATAAATGTCATTTATTATGTACATCGATCATCTGGCCTCGATCTATCTTTTGCCATAACTTCAGACATTGAATGGATAATCTCCGTATAACTCGCTGTGTACACTTTACTCAGAAGACTGATCTTGGCAATCTGATGGCAGCTAAGAAGACAAGTCGACTCATTTATCAAACAACTTGGCTATTTACTTTACAGCCTATCTGTTAGGTCACAGATGGTTTAACATGAATGTAGTAGTTTCAGTACATAGTCAATTGAGTTTTCGAATTTGTAGCTTTACATCCGATTTCTGAGTTCTTTCAGAAGATGTCACGTCACTTCATGCTCAGAAGATTTGTCACTCACAGGCCCCACCCTCACACTAGGAATCACTAAGACTTTTGAGTCGTCAGCAAGATAAACCATGGCCAACCTCAGGGTCATTCTGCCGTATAATATTAGCTCTGAGTACGTTTCTTTTACTAAAAAACAGATCATAATTTTCAGCTGTTTACAAACTGAGTTTGGCTGACATTTGATTCTAGAAAGATGAGTGTTTTTGTAATAAATAAAAGGACCAACGACATCAGAAGCATTTCATCGAAAATTAATTCAGTTAATCAGACAGAGTTTTAACATGACATAAAATGACAAAGAAAAAGCCGGGACTGTTTGGCTGTGTCAATAGATAAGGCAAGTTTGTGTCAAAGCACAAACATTTGATGACAGACTGAAATTCGGAGAACGAACGAGCATGTCGAGTACCATTTTTCTCAAGTAAGTACTTTCTCATATTTTCCTAACTGGATATCCTTCGCTGGATTTAAATCAAGTTTGCAGCAATCTAAATACCGGCAGGTAATTTCACTGCTACCATAAATCACAAGGGAGCCGTGATCGGGTGAGGTGAGAATCGATATCCCATCCGGCAAGGGTCACGATTCCGAACCGAATCACACAACCGTTTAGATTTTGATCTATATCAGTCCGTTGTTTTAACGAAATTCGTCGATGAAACAAAAAAAAACCTCAGAAAAGATCGATTCAAGTACCTGTCATTACTAAAGATAGGAAAACCAGAAAAAGGCATTCGGTCTTGGCATCAGGCGGGACTCGAACCCGCGTCTTTCGCAAACCGGGCGACTGCACTAACCAATTATGCTACCGAGACCATTAACAGTTCGGACGATTTTTTCTGGTATCTTATACCTGGCAGCCAGGTTAGGTGGTTAGTGCAGTCGCCCGGTTTGCGAAAGACGCGGGTTCGAGTCCCGCCTGTTGCCAAGACCGAATGCCTTTTTCTGGTTTTCCTATCTTTAGTAAGATGACAATGCATTATCCCTAATGCTAAAAAATAAAATAACCTGTCATCACTGTTACCACCTACTCGTATTAGAACCTACATCTATTTAAATAAAAATGTATGTACGCCCATTACTTTCGAACAACCTGACCAAATTGTCTGATTCTTGGTTTTATGTATTCGTTATTGTTTGGACAGGTTGTGTAGTAAAAGAATTAAAATTGATTGATATTAATTTACCTGCATGGCAATAGGAAGTACGCTGGGTGGGCCTGGGTTTCGTACTTATCATTCGGGACGGGATCAGCATATTTGTTAGTTGTCAAAATGGTCACAGTCCAATAGCATTTGACTGGCATTTGACAGCAAAACATTAGTCGGGACTCGGGGCAGCTAGTCTTCTTATATTTAAAAATCAATTCCTAAAAAAAACTCTAAAACTCGAGAACCACTTGACTGGACCGATTTGACTAATTTTGGGCTTGAAATGATTGTGAAAGTTCAGTAAAGGTTGAAAAGGTGAGTAAACATGAGGAAATGCTAAGAATAAAGTAAAAACCACATTTCAGTTTTCTTTAATCTTAGTAATGGCTTTGTATAACTGTAGAGTTAAAGCACAAGGGTTATATAAAACAAGAAGAAGATTATTAGTAAGGATGAATAATGTCAATCCATCCGGCTTGAACGTTGATTCTACCGGGGAGACTCGCGCAAGAAACTTGTTAGTGACTGAAACAAAACATTATTACGGATTCTACTCGTGGTCTTATGTTTTGTTCTCATTTTCAGACATTTATTTATTTCTTTAACAGAAATGTTGTTTCAACATAATTATTTTAACAATAGTATTGTGTCAAGAATAAAGCAATAAATTGAACAGCGTACGAATGGAATGGAAGTCATCAAAGTTTCGCTGTATTGGTCGTAGATCAACATGTAGGCATTGTATGCAGCAAAATAACTTAGTTTGTAAACAAATCTAATTTCTATAGAGTAGAGCTGTTTTGCTATGAGAGCCGGCCGATACAAATACAATTTTATGAAAAACCACATCCAGTTTTTTGTAGCAGAAAGAATACAACACTAAAATTCGGCTTTGTATAACAACGCGCTTGTGATTGTTTCCCTCATGGTGAACGGTCCGTTCAGAAGCTTACATTTCTGTGAACGAAGTTTTACTCTGAACATGGTAAGGGGCGAGCCTACTGCTGTTATCCGGGATGCTTGAGTTTCGGCATCTTCCTTCACCGGAGAGTTGCATACAAGTGGGGTGTTCTGACCACATTCCAACTTGGGACCATTTATAAAAAAAAACGAATTCGATAACAATCACTTTGTTAAGGCTTCATCAGTTCGGTTTTGACTTTCATTGGTGATAAGAGTCACTATAAATTATCAAACTAAAGCCATTCATTACAAAACATTTCAAGGTTACAGCCTGCATCAATAGTTAGCACAAAATTACCATTTATCCCTAACTTTAGCTGTGTACCGCCGCAAACTGAAACGGAACGGTACGAAATTGTGTAATACTTAAAGTTCACTGGATAAGTAACAATGTTTTCTGGGGTTTTATTGCAGAAGCAAGAAACAACTGAAAAATTTGTTGCAGTAATCATACGAATGTAACTGAAATTTTAGGAAGTGACTACGACAAGACTACTAAAGCGCTAAGTTTACTAAAAACAGTAGTAGTGTTTGTTTTGTTTGTTTCTATCAATGCAAAATAAAGCTGGACGACACAGCGGGTTATTGTTAAAAATCAACCTTGCTGAGCAGAGTTTTACCTGTACTCAAAAGAAACTTTGAAAAATTGAAGTATATTTCGAATGGAAAATGTAAAGTTAAACGGCAAGCGTATATTCTGTGCAACGCGACGTTACTGTACGTACAGAGGCGCTCACATCATCCTCTACATAGGGCCACCTTATGCCGCTGACATAAGACCCATTTTGCAACAGTTTTGTAAAGGTTGATGTGAGCGCCTCTGTACCTAGCTGAACCTTGTGTACTACAAGTATCAATACGTACAAGTATGTACACAATTTTCATCTGATTCACCCGTGCTAACGGGAAGAGCTTTCACCAAACGAGATTGTGTTGTTAAAATTTGTAATATCGTTTTAAAATGTTGTACCATTGGTACAACATTTTATTTAAGGCTCGCGAAGGCTGCTAAAAGGACATTATACCTAAACGGTTGCTAGTTTTGATCATTTATCAATAACCCATTTGGACAAATCATCTTGCTAATTTACTACGAGTACATTTGGGTGAAAAAAACTAAATTTTACCTCTTTTAAGTTCAACAGCAATATTATAAACTACCAATAATTTCGCCACTAGGTCGCATTTGCTCTCTGAACTTTTTATACCATAACTAATCTTTAAACTCAACTAACCTAATACCTACTTACAGGGTGAGCAATTGATCCATTTATGTTTTTACCGGACTCAAGATTTGTTTTTTTGAAACCAGACGCTAAGGGATAATTCTATTGGATTTATAAGAGCCACAAATCTTGAATAAGCGTTGAACATTTAGCATAATACCCTACCGAGTGGATGGTTCCGTATAAATCTAATAATACTCGTTCATCTCTTTGTTAACTGGCATCAAAAGATAAAACTTTGGTATGACGAAAAATTCGCAACTTTTTACATTAGTCACGTAATCTCAGGGAATTTTTAACATTAGACGTAATTTTAACTAATGAGTCTGCTCAAAGTTATCTGAACATTTATCAGGACTCATCATATTATTATTATATTTTATTATTTTGGTTTCTATAATCTCATTTGAAAAGAATTTAACATCAATCCGTAAAGTGGACCCCGCTCAAAAATGCAGCAATGAAATCAGGTGTCAAGCCGCCTTAAGGCCTCCGATTAGGCTTAACGACTGACATAGGTACGCCGGGACCCCAAAAGCCCGAAAAATATATGACTTAATATCGGTGCGGGTGATCCCCCCAATTCCTGACAAAGCGTGTGTTACTTTACAAAGGCGATCGTTGCCAATACACTGTCGCAATTGAGCAACGGACATTTTAAATAGAAAAAAAGACTGACAGCAGTCTGCGCCTAACAGCACAGATTTTTTTTCAGCTGTCCGTTCACAAGCAACACAACACCTCAATCCTAATGTAGAAATGTGTTCCCGGACCGTGTCAAGACTCAGAAAATATCGGATGTCGTCCATTATCGTAGATAGAAGAAGTCGCTGAGCTCCACTATCTTAGGGCCACAGCAGACATGCTACTTTAAGCATTAGCAACTGATGATTTAGCTGCTTTTTAGAAACTGAATGCAGCGACTCTTAAAACCACACCGCACTCTTAAAAACGCCAATTCGAATTTCGTGGCTATTCGGAAGCTAATGCAGGCGTCTACGCATGAGGCGTTGTCCTAGTATTATATCATATAATACAACGCGATCATCGCGCGATCAAACGATGGTTTATATCAAAATTTGTGAGTTCTAATAAAACGCGAATTCGTGATTGCGATCTCCCCGCACACTTTCTACTAGATTGTGACTATATAGATCAATATGTGTGATCGTCGATTAGTACGATGGTCGCATCGCTTATTCGCGCGATGGTCGCGTTAACGCATTTTATTAGGACAACGCCTGACGCACGGGCCCGGCGCCCAACACGCGCGGGAACCTCAGCAGCCTGCTCGCCGCCAGGAACTACTCCATCGATGTCAAAATTCGGATATTTGATTGGTTGTTTAAATCACATATCTTTTCCGATCAGCTCTAGTTTTCATAATTTCTCCATCGCCGGCATCGGAGTATCATGAGTCGAGGAATCGCCGATCACCGATGCTAAAAGTAGCGTGACGTCTGTTGTGGCCCTTATGCAGAGTTTGCTCTTCTAAAGTGCCGGGAAAACATTGGCACTGGTCCTTTTTCGCCACTCGATAACAAAGGTCGTGTTTGCAGATTTCCTCAAACATTGTGTGGCTTGTCTGGTCAAGTAAGTATTGTGTTTTATCCAAGACCGCAAGTTATTTACTACTATTATTTTCGAGTTTGTGGTTTTAGGTTTGGGAATCTATTCTAAACGAAACCACTGAAAAGCGGCATAATATCATGAACCTGTTAAAGTTATATCATAGTATTATTCAATGTGTTTTGTTTCTGTGGGACACCTCATCTGATTTTAAACAAGTCCAATTTATTCTGAAGCTTTATAACTTCAAAATGCGAGTGGCCAGCCCAGTAGTTACTTCATTACAGTACTTGTCAATCCCATATCTGGACCTCACGGCTGCTTCCCATCAGGTGGAGTGAGGTCATCTTGAAGACCACAATTGAAAAAGTTAAAAAATTATAATTTAATTAGGTTATTAAAATTGGTATTAAAGTTCTCTGTGCAAGCCATTTTCATCCTCTCTGTTTTTTGTATGCTTTCCTGGTCAACCCAGTGATATTACAATAAAAAAGGCGTAGACAAGTTATGTCAGTATACAGACGCGAAGTCAAAACTTGTCCACGGGGTACGACGTAGTTAATTTGACAGTGTCTGTCAAATTAACTATTAGATAGTACGATTATTTACTAGAGCTTAAACGAGACAGATACATGTTGCGCAGTGTCGTCTCAAACTGTAAACACTGTCAATGCTTTGCTCAGGTACACGAAAAGTTCTGATTTCGGGTGCCACCTTTTTAGCACGAGTAACCTATCTACCTTGTTTTATTATTGTTTTAGCATTTTTCATGCAGTATCTTTACTAAAGATCTAAAAACCAGAAAAGTACATTTGGTCTTGTTGGCATCAGGCAGGCCTCGAACCCGCATCTTTGGCCAACATGACCAAATGTCTTTTTCTAGTTTTCAGATCTTTAGTAAACCTATCTACCCATTTTTATTATAATACCATTGCAACCTGTTTTTAAAGAACGATAAAAACAAGTTTGTTCTTAAATGTTACCTAACCAAAAGCCGAGATTTAACTTTGGGCACTCAATAACGATCAAAGTCAAATGCCCCATAACGGCCAGTTGAGCAATGAAAATATAAAATATTCATGACCCTTGAATTGATTTTATTCGATGAATAACGAATTAACGGTCTAAAATAAGATTACCATACTTTGGGTATATTGGCTTTGATTTCAATGTTACGGAAATTATTTTTACTTTCTTCATTCATTGGCTTCATTTTCAACTTAAAATAAAGGAGAATGATAAAATTTTGTTACGCGAAGGCCTACATTAATAAAACAAGTTATCTAGTCCAGTTTGATTTTATAACTAATACTGTCAAATACGGGTTGTATATTATCCAGCGATTATTAAATTAACTTGTTAATGTGTGGAACATATTATCTGCATATTACTTACTGATTAGAAGTTCAATATAAGTTTTATAATCGATATGATTACAAGCCCTATTAACGCTAATCATAAAACATAGGTTTTCTCATAAAACTGAACATTAATTTCACTGCGAGCGCCTTTTCAGTCAGTTCCTATGGACCTGCTTTAGTAAACTGAACAATTTAATCATATCCCATAAACGAGCACTAAATTCAAGCTTTTAAAAAACAAAAATACCTAATTGCGGGCGTTCTTCAGGCTTTAAACAAATAATCGCCTGAACACCGCGATAATTAAGCGCTGAATGTGTGAAAAATTTCAGCGATTACTACAACCTTAAACACTCAAGCAACAATAGCCCCTATTGCCTTAAATATAAGGATAATCTGTAGGTTTACCCGTCACAGCTTGCCCACTTACTGCAATTCCCAAGGATTACCAAGGAAATAAATTGAGCAAACGAAACAATTTATCACTCTTCTTAATCCCTGTTGACACGCACTTTACGCACCTTAGTTTGATCATGACCTGATTCTATATGCCCGGTTATACTCACCTAGTGAAAGTGTGTTTGAACTGGCGAACAAAACTACTTTGTATTGTAGCTAAAGTACACACGAGCGAACAAAATTAACAACAGACCTCCACAATGCTCACGAATTTCAAAGTTAGTTGAATAGACGCATGTGTTAACGAGCACCTGGTAACGGAGCCTAGATAAAGCAGGAACTTCATTTAAATTGCCTGTCTGAATAACATCGGGTTTAAAACTGTTTCTTTGGAGAATAAACGGGATGGAACACTGTTCGCAAAGAATTCTAAAAGTACCCTCATGTCTCCTCGTTTGTGACGCGGGTTTACGACTTAGTTTTATTTGACATAAAAACTTGTAGACTAATAATGTTATGAACATATAAGTCTACACGATGTTGCTACTAGCACGGTTCGGACAGTGACTTTGTGACGGACAGTGACTCGGGCACAGCTATAGCACAGTAATAATTCTATTACCGTGGCTATAGAGTTGGCATTTTACAGTGTCAAACGTACAGTTGAGAAATAAAACAAAATTAGATAATAAGTTGGCAAATGATTATTCGGCGAAATAAAATTGACACGTTAGTTTGTAAAGTGAAATGAAAATCGGTCAAACATTTTTCGGCGAGGATGCCGACTCAGGGTCTGTAGGTAATCGCCATCTTGTGTGTGTTTTTGCGGGAACTGGAACGGAAAGCATTTTAGATCTACCTATTTCTTTCACTTTTAATTCATAGGTACTTCTAGGTAGAGGTCGTCTAAGCTGAAATGACGCGCCCCTGGACTGCTAGCACGCTAGCACTAATGTATGCGTAGAAGCGGTGGAGAGACGCAAAACTGTACAAAGAATCAAAATACACAATACCAGTATTTTTGTTCACAACTTGAAATTAGCAGCATACTATTGATGAAGAAAACTTGGTAATTTAAAATGAATAGTTATATTTTCATTTATAGAAACCAAATACTTAATGTTCGTTGTGTTTTTCTAAGATGCTCACTATTCATGAAGAACTTTCCCCTTAGTCGGGGTATTTTACAAACTTGCTGATAGGACTTCTTAGAGCATTAAATCGCTGAGTAAGTATTTTTGAAATCTGAAACCTGTACTAAATAGTAAAAATAAAGAACTGCAAACGTTCCTCAGGATGCCAAGTTTTGTTTTTCCGGGGAATCCTTCCGGGGGAAACTTCCCGCCCTCCGAGGGAAAAGCGAGGGTGGGCACTACTCACAAATCCCCCCAGTGACCCGGTCTCTGTGTTTTCGGGTCAAGAACTCTGTGCCGGTGGGTCCCTGGTGCGCTATGCTGGGATAACCAGCCCAGCTCTAGGGACTCCCCTAGACCGTCGGGTGTGGGGGGGTGTAGATAACTCTATTCTCACCCCCCCACACCCGCCGGTCTGTACAGGTGAGGTGATGTCACTCTCACACTGCCGCCCTACCTCGGGGCCACTCGGAATAGAGGCATACAGCCCCCGCTGTACGGCAGACCCAGACAACATTCTAACGCCCCATACAACAGGGCGAGGCCATGCCTGATGTGACACAAGGCTGCGGTAACCGCTTACTGCATCGCCAGCAGAAAGTCCTCATGTTATTTGTCACCTACATTTTATAAAATAAATATCTATATCATGGTGTGTCAATTTCTTCACAAACTAAACAAAAATGCTTTATCAACATTAACAGCTGTGTAAATGAATACTAATTTATTATGCAGCCATGTACAAATAACATGCAAAAAATTGTGGATATAGTTCTCATATTCGTAAATGCCTATGCAGCTATGCAGTAAGTAAATAAATAAGGAAAGTTACTTTCTAATGATCTAAGGTCAATATAACAACTGTTAAGTATGTAATAGTCCGAAATGCCAGAGTTTTATATTTTTGCACAATAACAAACTAAATAAAAACAACCTAATAAACATAGCAACAAATAATTTCAGTCGTCAGTGTAAACATAGTTGAACATAGTCAGAATCGAAATAAAGTGGGCTAACAAAGTGGTGCAGAGTTTACGATTGACAAAAACAAATTATACTAGATTGACTAACATAGTGCGAGTAGTAGTACCTACGGTATTTGAAGAGTCACTAAAATCAGGATCTAGTGAATCATTTTATTCATTCTGTGGTGACAAGGTTGCTTTTCTTAACCACTTTAGACATTTTCAACACTCTTAACACATTGTTTTGACGCTTTCTGTACCTACCTATAAGTGACAGAGCAAGAGTTTACTTAATTAGCAATAGCCTCACATGACGAGGTGGCCGAGAGGTTAAGGCGTTGGACTGCTAATCCAATGTGCTCTGCACGCGTGGGTTCGAATCCCATCCTCGTCGAGTCTTTGTTATTTTATTTATTTGTTTTTGTTCTGAACTACAGAGGTACAAAGTTATCGTCGCGTATTTTTTTTCTAGGAGAGAAAAAAATATTATTACGGCTCAATCTTCCGGCAACATAATCTGAATATTTGGTTCAATGGTTTCTTCGCAAACCTTAGTTTTCCCTTTTGTCACAACTTTTAAAGTAATCATCAGATATTATTTAAGTGATTTCATTAGATAATCGTTGAATTCAAGATAAATTAGTCGCGTCTTAAGTGATTTCATTAGTTTTTCAATGAAATGCTTATCTTGCATATTTTCTGAATACATACTTTTCTTAAGAAAAATCAGAACAGTTGCGAACAATTTGAAATTTGATTCAAAAACCCTGGAATCTACATTGCGATTTGCGCGGCTCGGCGCATTCGAGATCGTCCAATCAACTCCGGCTTACAGCCGCAGTGAATGTGCCGACTTATGCGTCGTCCCTGGCTATGCAAGGAATTTTATTGCTGCCAAGGATGTTATTGAACTTACCTATAAAGCACATGCATTAAACCGATTGAATGGAAATAAAGCGATCTAAAGCGAGGTTTAAGTCGGATAACCCACGAATTCGCAAACGCAAATCAACGTTGAGCATTCCTCAGAAGATAGCTGTCCCTTTCAGCTGTATAGACATTTTACGGGTCAGCATAAACCTTAGCGCGTGCTTTTGTTGATTGACGTTTGTGTATTGGGGGGTAGGGATAGTGATCAAACCCAAACTCACAAATGCATCAATTAAATCATTATTATCAACAGTAGCATGCAGCCCACTGCTGCAAATAGACCTCTCTATAGGTTCCCATAGTGGCCGTAGTGTAGGCAGCGCTTACCTAGCTACTTGTTGATACATCAGGAAGTTTTAAAATGGGGACCATTTATTGGATTTTTTTTAGGATTTGACTAGGTCAAGGCTAATGATGACCTATGATTAACATATGAATAGAGAGGTACAAGAAACAGAAGTAAGCATTACTCCACTACTTGTTCTCACCCGAAGGACCATAGTTTTCAGTGACCTGAAAATAATACCGAACATTTTCGGAAATCAATTCCTTAGATTATAACTGTAGGATGGCTAAACTGAAAATAAAGGTCAAGTCAAAGCTAATAAAAACGATTCAAATTAAGAGTTGATACACGTCATGGTGAGCTCACTTTTTTAATATGATTAGCCTAATGTGTCCCACTGCTGGGCAAAGGCCTCCCCACCACTTCTCCACTCTGTACGGTCCAGAGCTATGGTAGACCAGTTTTCTAAGTGGGTGTCTAGCTCATCCCGCCATCGATTTCTAGGTCTGCCACGAGACCTTTTTTTAATAAATTACAAAATATTATCCAGCAAAGCGCAAATGTCATGCAAGCAGTGTAGAAATAAAAATAGAAGGAAAACTCGCTGCAACATTCCGGCAGTTTTATTTTGTTTCGACTTTTCATGGCGATTTCGACGGAATAGAATAGACAAGAGCAATGTTATCCAAGTGGCAAATTGACCTGGTTTTTATTCGATAGTGATCGTACTTCTGCGATTTCTATTGAATCATTGTTTTTTACAAGAGTCATATGAATATTTTTTGTGTTTTAATAACCTTAAACAAGCAATTAAGTAGACTGAGATTTATGGTAGGCAGGCACAAAATATTGTTCCGTGGAGCACAGAACTTGTGTCATTATAATAGTTTTGGTAGATCTTTCTTTAAAGCGATTTAAAAAAAAAAAATTAAGTTGTCGATAAGCGATTAGTTAAGACTTTGAGCTGTATTTTCCAATCCGTGAGAGTTATCTGTGATTAAGATGATGCTCATAAAATTTACAGTAGGTATAAAACCAAACAAATTTTGAACTTTTTTTACAGTGGTCTCATCCTTTGTGATTCATAAATTCTAACAAACAACATCTGTTGCAAAATCTCAACTTTAGATTTAAAACATTTCCCAAAATTAGTTTAGACCTGAAAAACATTACATCGGCTAAACTTTTGCTCAGTTTCAAGAGTGCGTCGTTTGCAAGCATTTCTCGAATTTCTAGGAAACAAAGTGGGTGCTTGAAAACTACTTGGCCTAGATTCAGCAAGTTAACATGCAGTTACCCAATCTTGGCCTTAAAACCAATGATATTACAATATAAATGACGTAGATAGGTCATGTCAGTACTGACGTGAAGTCAAAAATTGTCCCCTGGCGTACGTAGTACCTATAATTTGACCGTGTATACAGGATAGCATGATTATTTACTAGAGCGTAAACGAGACCGATACATTTTGCGCAGTGTTGTCTCAAACTATCAATGCTTTGCTCAGGTGGTCGAAGTCCTGATTTCGGATGCCATTTTTTTAGCACAAGTAACCTATCTACGTCTTTTCATTATAATATCATTGCTTAAAACGCTTTATTTTGAATTGCCCGTTAGAGCATGGGCTATCCCACCTAACGTCCTAACGTCTAGAGTTCGTTTTATGTAGTTTTTTAATTCAAAAATATTGAATGTCCTTCATGTAGGTATGTGAAAAAAACACAGTTCTAGATTTTCATTTGGTTTTTTACTTTTCTTTGTTACGCTTACGTTTATTTATGTACACATATTGTCAATGATTATAAATGTTTGATGACCGATTTGGTGTAATGGTTCAGAAGTGGGCTATTACACTAGTGGTCGCGGGTTCGATCCCCGCACAGTACAAATATTTGTGAACATGAACATGAATGTTTGTATTGGGCTGGGTTTTTCCTATGTATAAAACTTATGTATTTACAGAAAAAATAGTATCTAAGTATGTTTATCATTTGTCTAAAATTCTTTAAAACAATTGCTGAATTTGGCGCTGTGTGGAATAATGTGATATTTATTTTATAAATGTGAAAAAAAACAACATTTTTTTAAAAATTTAGCAAAGCTTTCCTAAGACAATATTCTCTCTGAAAATAATTCCGGTAAACTTTTTCTTGTAACGATATTTTTACCCATGTTTTGCAACAGAATACCGTGAAAATCCTTTCCGGCTTAAGATCAAAGTGTAACTTTTGTAGCAGTGGCGAAAAAATTGTTCGTCTTGAATAAACCGGCGCGTATTACGGATGGATTGAGTATTTATTTAATCCGACGGCCATTTGCGTTCGCTACTGAGACAGATTGACTTACAAATGCCTATAGGCACTTTAGGTTTTAGGTGGAAACTTTATTTCGTAAACGTCTACTCCATTTTGGGACGGTTTGAGAAATTTGTTCGAAGATTAGCCGATTTCACTGATATGGAAAACCCTAAAGATTTGCATGTGGGATCTGAGAAGCTGGGAAAACTATCTCATGTGAACTCATTGTAAATATCGAACAGTTTAATACACTGTTTATTCGCAATACACTTGCAGAAACGTGTGGGGCTGTGGGTATTGACACAGTGCCGGGCCCCAAGTCTGCTAATTTTATAACGCTTCAATTGAATAGTAATTGAGCCTCAAACGGTTAATTTGACACATTCTCTATGAACAATATGTCAAATTTGACTTTGAGATTCAATTACGATTCAATTGAAGCGTTATAAAATTAGCAGACTTGGGGCCCAGCACGCGTGGTAAAGGAATGCAAGAATAAGCTTGAAAGAGTGGGTCCCCACCCACGCAAGAATCAAGAAACCAAGAATGCACCAGCAATTCTAATTATTTTATAATGCTTAACAGAACTAAGAACACTTCAGAAAAACACGACTGCTTCTTTAATGAACTGCTATATTTTACAAACAGCACAAAAGCTCTCTTGGGAAAATAAAGACGCTAGAATTAAGTAGTTATAATACAATTATTCTCTGAGAAAAAGTAAATAAGTTAACACAATGTAACAATGAACAGGGTGAGATGCAAACAAGAAGCCTCCGAAGGACTCAGGGTACCTTTGTGAGATTAATGACTAACTTTCCCCTCAAGATTATTTTCCCAACATTTCATCAGTCTTGTCATTTGGGACTTTTTTGTATTATTCAATGAAAATGAGTTGGTATTCCAGCCGAGCTTTGTAGTATGTCTATGAGGCCTGAATATTAAAATGTTGTGTATTCAGTATAGGTAGATATACAGTTTTTAAAACGGGTATGGTACCTAGATAAATTGTTTAATTATTATACATGAATGCTCAAAGGAGGCTGGCTTTTAAGCTGTTCATTGTCTACTGGCCACATAATCTTCCGAAAGTCCTGGGTATTTTAGAGCTGGACAATCAAAAGCATTTATAAAGGCCTGAAATGTGATATTTACCAGCCCAGTAGTTACTGCATTACTGTACTTGTCAACCCTATATTTGGACCTCAAGGCTGCTTCTTACCAGATGGAATGAGGTCATCTTGAAGACCAAAAAAATTTAAGAATTACATTATCCAATGTTTATAAAGTGGTAACTTCTAGATATTTATACTTCTTAGTGGATTGATAGCGTTGTGATAGCACCAAGTGGAAACTCACTCAGTTTGCCGAGAGACATTAAAAAATAGACCTACATATTGTTTGAATACCTATACAATTATCTCAGGTTTGCAAAAAACAAAAACGGTACACAAAGGCAATACATTAAATCTCTCCGGAGCAAAGAAGAAAATTAAAAATTAAATGAAAGCAAAAAGAGCAATGACTTAAATAAACTTTGATAAAACTCGGTACAAAAATATTACGCCCTAGGAATTACAGGCTAATAAGAACGTAAAGGCACGTTCCGTGTTTGTCCAGTTTAATATCTCGCACTTTATAGGCTCTTTTGTGAATTTTATTTCCATAAATTGTTCCTTGAATCAACGGAATTCGGGGTAGGCGTCGAAAGAAAGTACACCCTAAGCGTGCTCGTGGTAAAAGGCAATCTTGAAGTCTATGAAACAGGTCAACATGTCAATTTGTAATTACTTTATAATTAGGCAATAAGGAATGGATACAAATTTGAATCGGAGTCCTTAAGTAAAAATTTAAAGTGATCTTCTGTCTATTTTGTGAAATCATTTCAGTTTGGGTTTATTGTCAATGTACCTACCTACGACAGTTAAAACATTGTTTTTGTTCCTTACCGTTACCCTGAGGTTCTGCTGAGCAGTGTAATTCAACAAAAGTTACGCAACGTAAGTCGACCAAGTTTTGTATAATTGTGTCGCGAAATTAGTCCGGTGAAACAAAACATTTGCTGCAATGGATGAATCCAAAAAGTTTATACTAAGTCGGTGCCTTTCCTGTTTCCGTTGGAGCAATAGGTAGAAGTTCTACCTGTAGCGTTGAATGTCGCTTATTAGATACGTCAATTTATGATCAAATTACTGTGTCTTTTTTGTCTGAATATTAGTACCTATTTAATTTGGCCACCTACACCAACGCTGTGTAGGGACGCCTTGGTGGATCATTCAAATCCGAAGGCGTCTGTACATAACCTAACCAACTAAAGCCACAGAGCTCAACCTCGGCATTTGCGCAGAGTAAAGTTTCTTAAGAAAGGTTTCACAACGCTCCGCCACTGGGTGCGTCGCAGCTCTGTTGAAACCGCTTTTAAAGAATCCTAAGAAGTAACTTTTGTTAAACACCTAGGGAAAGCTCATTTACAAATAGATCTCTTTTGTTTGGTTAATTGTTCTCGACGATTTAAAAGTAGTTGTGACAGGTTAACTTAAATAAAGATATCCCTTTATAAAACACCTAGGCTCATTATAATGCAGAGAATACATGGGGAGAGAACTCAGATCTCCGAATGGGTTTCTAGAGAGTGACGATGAACGAAACCAGTTTGAAAGTGACAGTGAACATTACGCACAATCAACTACTCTTCAGTGGTGATTCTGTTTCAGCATGTGTTAGGATGTGACGTTTCTAGTCACCCCTGGGCGGACACGTGACCAGTGTTGCTTCAACAGTTTCCGTTTTGCAGTCATATATTGAATAAGAAAACACTTGTTCTTTACCAATGAAGTTACCACTAAAGAGGAGTAAGAAAAAGGTTCATTTAGTAACAAATATTAAGCCACGGAAGGTTCGGGTTTCCAGTCGCTAAAACAAGTAGAAAAAAGTCAAAAGGAATTCCCTTTTTCGATTTCTATCTCGAATGTGGCGCTTTCCTTTTGTAATTACACGAGGCTTTGAACTCGAAAAATATGGCTGCGTCCATAATAGGTAAACGACTTACAAAATAATTAATGTCACCACCAGAGTTGGAATTTGATATAGCAATTGCAAAACGACAATATTTTATTGTTGGAGATACACTTTTGTGGTGGTTACAAATAAATACGTTTATGGAGCTAAGATAAGTTGCCGGAATTCACAAATAAATGTTATGAGTTTGGGTGGTAAAAAGGCAATGAATAACTTGAACCTATTAAAAAGGGCCTGAATAGAAATCTGTAAAAAAAACTTGAGAACACCACAAACAATTAGACGATATTATCAGATTTTAATTTAAATAACCAGTACAAACGAAGATCTTCACCATATAGGTACAACTGACTATCAGTTTGGTAAGTGGAAAAGATGTAGAAATAACATAAAAATGGTTCCAAACTATGGATTTATGGAAACCAGATACAACGGAGCTACCACAAACACTTAGACCGAACACATTCTAAACATTATAGCTATTGCAAGAATCGCACCCACGGCCCTTGGCGTCTCAATTGGCGCTCTTAACCACTTCTCTAAATGGATCATGCGCCTACAGTGCTTTTTGGTTTGTATGTCTTCGTTTCTCAACATCTATCGAACCTTAGCAACAATCAACTTTTTGGCCACGTATTTAAGGGTGGCTGAATTGTGGTCATAAATGATGTAAAGATCCATCGACACGATGACAAAAAGTTATAGTTTTTTTTAAATTCAAGCAGGTACCAACTCACGAAAAAGCTGCAATTAATCATATTCAGAAAATATGATTGTCTTCATACACCAGGAAGTTTTAATAATGACAAATACGAAGATAGGCACAAATTGTAAAATGTCCGATATTCCCATCCCGACTGTCCCAAAGACAAACTTTAACAATAAAACTATCGTAGAAGTCTGCCGGACCATTTTAATAGATAGAAACTGTACGTTTGATTGCATACCGATGGAACTTTTCGAAGAGTAATTAAATGAATTTGTGAGTCAAGGAAATGAAGTAGAAAAAAAAAATTATTTGACTTGGTTTTGGACATTCGGTTTTATAGAACTGAAACAAATTAAACGTTTTTGGATAAAATGATGATAAATTAACCGAAACAAACAAACAGCTGTTTTGATAAGTCTCACAGCTGTTCCCAGGCCTCGTTTCAGCTACGCTATGAGTATGAGGTGAACGATACGCACACGCAGGCTTGATACTGATCATTGTAGGGTCGCTGCCTGAAGTCCCAACTGTTTAACGTTCTGATGAATGGAGATGCCCGAAAAACACAAAATCTACTTAAACATTAAATAAAAAACAACACTAAACGTGTAAATATGTAAAGTTAGCCTCTAGTTTGTGAGCGCCCGAGCTAGAAGTACATACAACTCTTGCCAGAAGCTTTTAACTCACATTGGGCGCGTGACGACATCGTACAGGCGCTTTAAAACTTATAACAAGACATCTCGGACAGAAGAGTTTTTATTTATTCTGCGCTGGGGATGTCTTTTTCTAACTGTTCAGTGCGAACAGTCTTTAGATTGGATTTTGTCTTCAAGTGTTACCAGCTACAATATTTTCTATGAACGACCACATACGTTTACGTATTTTGTTTAAATAATGTTACAATAAAAAAGGTCTCAATCATAGCCATATCTATACCTCAATAAGTCAATTGAAAAAAAATAGGTGGTCACTAATCAAAATTTTTGTTCACTGGATAGGGCGAAAAAGCGACTAGCGATATGGGTTGTTATTGTTACCTTCAATAAAAGCTTGTTTCCTCTTAGCGGAAACTTGATGGAATTTCTATCATAAACAACAAAAAAATAATTAAAAGATTTTATTAGAATAGGAAGCTATTCAAGCTTCATTTTCTTATCAAAACTGGAATAAAAAAAAAAAACCCATTTGTTCAGTGAAGCCGATTATCAGCCTGTAGTTAGGGTATTAGCTTCTAACTGCGAATCTCCTTTGCTGCCTTATTTAAGAAGGCGTAGTACCTGCATAAGTCAGAAAAAAATTGCAGCATTTGTAATGTAGCAAAGATAGCTCAGTGACGCGGGTCGAATGAGGCCGCTATAATTCTAATGCAACATTTTAGGCTAACACAGCTCCAGCGTACCGCAGGTGGATAACAGCCCGTAGTTAAGCTAACAGCCACTTACAAGGCGAAATCTTGACGAGGACACTCGGCGCAACTCATATTTACCTTTATGACTGATGAACATTCATAACTCGACGAAAACGGTTTTTGGAAACGTTTTTGTTATGTTCATGTTGTGCAAGTTTATTTTCAAGTTCAAAGACGGGTGTATACTTAAACTTAGCTATCTGGATATAGAAATAGGCAAATAGTCTTATTTAAAATGTTTTTTTATTATTGTTTTAGCATTTTCCATGCAGTATCTTTAATAAAGATCTGAAAACATGTTTTTTTGTTCAAACAGCAGTTCCAAATGGACAACCTGGCAGGGTTCAAAAAAAATTGCATGGCATTTAATACACCTGTTGTGCTGGGAAATAATATTTTAAGTCCAATTTAACAGTTAATTTTATTTATGGCAATTTTGGGAACTATTGAGAATATGATGTTAATGTTTTACACAGCTAAATAAACTTTGGTTCGGTAGTTCAAGTTTTCAAGTGGTTCGGTGGTTTGGTCAATTCTTATGAGACGAAGCACTGTCGCGCTCACTCCGGAATGAACGAAGTTACGAACGGTTTTTCTACCCATCTCTTAGGAAGTACAACTACTGGTCCAACCGTGGTCTGCCCTACCCAACAAAACAAGATGAATTAGAAAGACAAAGATAAAATTATAGCGTGTTATGTTACGTACTTAACTTTACGTTTAAAAGCGCCTCATCAAACTTACTTATGAATTATTATACTAATAGAAAATGTTTTCAATCCCTGCCTCTTAACTTTCAATACGTTGCCCTCATCTTCCCATCCGCTTATGTCAAGTTGATGATTGTAAAACCATAATTATTTAACTTTTCTGACAGTCTTGTCTTTGTTCATTCTCAACCGGACAGCAGCATTCAGACATATATCTGTTTATTACTAAAGCATTATTCTGAGCGTACGCCTTGAGTTTCAATTGCAAACTGAAATGATAGCTTGCATAGAAACACTAAACTGTAGCGCTCAAAGCGACCACAATAGCTCTCGAGTAAAATTTGAGGCTTGAGGCTCACAGAATTCAACGTGCCAGGCGTATAATAGCTCACTGGTGAACTAACAACTACTTAGTTGGGGAAATCTTGACAGTATTCCGCAGCTCGTTCTCACCTCCCTGGTAAACAAGCCATCCAAACAGATAGTTGTAAGCTCACTCTTAACTGTAACTTTAAGCAGAACTCTTCACTTGCAGTCCCGGCGGATTAACCGGTAACTGAAATCCTATTAAAGTGAAAGTAAAGTAAACGAGATGTACCATCAGGTAATGTATTTTACACTTTCTATTACAAATTTTAATGTATAACCCCTAGTTCACCATAGTTTTAACTGTTGTACGTTACTATTGTCATCAAGCAATTGATTTATTCCTGCTGTTTGGAAGCTGTCCTGACAGACGTCGTTCTGTCAAATGCCATTTGGCTGTCATTGTGACAGTTTAATGAAAATTTCAACAAACCCTTCTTTGTGTTTTATTAAGATGTATGCTGCCGATTGGCTTCATTTTGACCTACGTTTTCACTATCATTCGGAGCCGAAAGACGTCTAACTGTGGTACTAAAATTATAGTGCTCTGATATAATAAGTATATCTTTATATTTAAGAGCTAAAATAATCATTGTGCAAGGGTTGCTAGCTCAAACTATACAAAATCCTGAAAAATAGGTCTTATGATAGCAGCTTATGGCGACATCTTCAAAAGCTGGACGCTCACGTCCATTTAAGTTAAGTCTTCTGAAATATCAGGTACACAGGACTCCAGTCATATGTACTTGATATTTCAGATCATGCGACCTAATTAAAGTTGAAATTAATAGCTCCAAAAGGTACAATTAATTAAAGCGCTGGGTGATCGAGGATGTCTTTGAAATAATGAATGAATACAATTTAATACTTTCAAGTGTATTTTAAGTACATGTAAAAAAAAAACATATTTGGGCGTAATGTTTTCGAAAAAAAAGTATTCTTTTCAATTACATAAGTTAGTTTTGTTTCAAGTTCACTAAATGTTTGGGTGAAAAAGAAAACATTCACGTTGTCTAAATTAAGTAGATTTTGTGATCAACTGCGTAACGGACAGGATAACAACGTCAAATAAATTAATTCATAGTTTTGGATAGACTCCAAGTGCGGCAGAAATCACCATAACTGATAGATAGGGCCACGCCCAGAGATTCATACGTAATGCTCAAAATAATATAATAGGCAACTCTAACAACGCGAAAAGCTACTCTAAAATAATGTAGAGGGATCACAGGGATGAAATACGCATTGTAGCATAACATCTAACTAGACAAGATAAGATAAGATAAGCCCTTATGCAACCATCAATTGAAGATTTAAAATAAAGGTTTTATGGTTCAAAAATAAAAGACAGTTCATTAATTTAAGTGTAAAAGAGTAGACAGTAGAGAGACAGTAGACATTCACAGAACAGCAAAAATAATGGTCCACAAAATAAATAGATAGAAATAAAAGTTGCTGTAGTAGGTACATTAAATCGGGCAGTATTGTGGAATTGGTCCCTCAGTCGAAATTGCTTTGTTTCGGAAAATGACCCCAGAGACTAGACTTTAACTTAAACAGGAGTTGACCGTGAAAGTGCTGCTGAAAACTGAACTTTACGCCCACGGGATTCATAGTCGAAAAATCAACTATTTTTGGGATAGGTGCTTTCATCATTAAAAACGTGGGAGTCTTCAGGGTAGTCAAATTTATAATCTTCAAGTAAAGCAACTTTATTACTGCAGTTTTGAAACAATCGAGTTTTTGACTGGTTTTAGATTTGAGTGACAATCTATCACTGAAGTATTTACAATGCTCAATGCTGGTAAATAGTTACATAAATTATGATATTCCATCCCTATTTGAATTGAACATATGTAGTTATATGACGTAATATGTGAACCATTTAATTTAACTATTAACACTATGTGGATAATGTATGTACAGTATAAATTTCGTAGTTTTATCATAACTTTGTGGTATGAATTTCCTTTGTAAAGGTGTAAAACTTTAGCCAAAGTTTTAAAATAACTATTGGTCTTGATAAGATTGTTACCTTTGCACACAGTAAAACATAAAGAAGCTTGACAGATAGGACGGTCAGAAGTAAGGCGTTTCTGCCGGTCTGCTGTTGCGTGGGCGCACTGCTGGTAGGTTGGTATGGGGCTGAGAGGATGGGAATGGGGATGGGAATGCCCACTACACTACTCTCCGCAGGAGAGTAGCTTAGTAGGTATTTTACCTGCCCCCTGGTGCGCTATGCCGGCTTCCTAGCTCAACTCAAGGGGACCTCCAGTCTTACACCTGCCAGTGTTAACGGCAGTGCGAGATTCCCCCGCACCAGTCAAATGTCTTACCCAGGAGGCTGTAAGATTTACAATATAATTTGCCACTATGTTCTAAAAAGTAGTAAAACGGCCACGCCTTTGATATTACGCGCCTCTATAGAGTTATAAAATTGCAACCCATTGGTTACCTTATTTTCAAAATTCCTCTAAAAATTTAGAAACTTTTCACGTCTATAATATCTAACTCAGAATTTTCCGCGCTCCACAACACGGATACTGCTCAAACAATCCACAATCGCGTGTTATTGTTCATACCATAAAAGCGGCAATATCTCATTACGAGTCAAAACAACCACTAATACAGTTGGCAAATAGCTCTGTTTGCGTTAGAAAGTATCATCGCAACGTGTTATGAATAATTTTGTATGGCTGCTAATTAACAATGTCGAGTATTGTTCCCAACATTCGATTACAGGGTAAAATTAACATTACATTCGTCTAAATATCAAAGCGGGTAGTCAAAGGCTCACTGACTGTTGCCGTCATGGTCATGGAACATTTAAAAGCCCATATGTTCACCCGACTGCGGCGAAGCAAAAAGGGGGGTATGATTTTGACCTATAAGTACGTGGAATTTATTTAGCTTATTCGAGGCCACACAGATTCTAAGCCAAAGTACTTAACCACTGGGTCACTGTTCTCGATGAGTGGGTAAGTTTCACTTCACTTGTATTATGGGTAATTTTGAAAAGTATCACAGACGCATTTGAAAAGGAATCCGCTTATCAATTAAAATTTTCGAAGCCAGATTGTAGAAACAAAATTCGTCTTTCTTTTTTATCGTTTAACAAAAAGGCATTTTCCTCAAACCTAAATTGTAAAAGATAAGAAAATAAAGGTTTCGCAGAAATCGTGTAAAAATTTCGCCGTATTCTAAAAAGGGTTACTAATTTGTGAAATGTGTTCTTATTTTGCTTGCTTGTGTATAAGTGACATTTTGTTCAGCTTGGAAAAAGAAACAACATAAATTGACTGTTTAGTATTAAAATACAATTGTTGTTTAGAGTGTTTACAATGTTTGAAAAACAATGAAACGTTCAGATAGGCTAACGAATGATTGAAAATAATTATTTTTGTAATTCACAGTGCTGTTTATAATTAAGTAAGGATCTCGGTAGCACAGTTGGAAGTGTAATCGCCCGGCTTGCAACAGTCACAGGTTCAAGTCCCGCATACCTTTACCGTGGTGACTTTTTCTGATACTTATAATCCTACTAATATTTTAGATGCGAAAGTTTGTATGTGACTGTCTACTGAATGAATTTGAATGAAACTTTACAATAATGTTCCTTATACATCTGAATAGGACATAGGCTACAATTTATGAAAAAATACGACATATTTCTTTTACTTTAATCCACGCGGACGAAGTCGCGGGCGGCCGCTAGTATTAAACAAATGAGATTTTATACTTTCGGTTGAATTAGTGACTCTTACGGTGTTTTCTTCGCTTTTTATTAAATTAGTGTAATCTAGTTAAATAATTTGCATTCCGTGCCAACATGCTGATTTCAATTACCCAATTCAAGCGCAAAATCGTGACCAAGTATTCTCTCTTCATCCGGTCCTATTATTTGAAGACGCCTTGAGTGAATTTCCTACACAACAGCTTGCTGCTGACAATACTTCAATTAGCCCAACAGGCAATAGTTGGGCCAGATTAAACTGGGCCAGATTATTAACCGTGCCCGTTATTCCCAAGGGAGGAATTACCGACTACCGCAACGGTTCTCATTGGCTTTCTGGAACCGTAGTTTTTTATTCGGTAACTTTTAATTACTTGTTTACAAACATGTGTGATTTGTTTAAGTGCTGCATAAAATGTTTAGTACTTACAACTTTCGTTACAAAAAAGTGACTTGTAAACTAAGTTATTAAAAAAGTCTTGTTTTGTCCTAACCGAATGTAAAAAATATATTTAAAGAAGGAGTCGTTAATTCGAAAAAATACGCCAGAACTACAAAAATCGCGGAACATACTCGTATGGGAAATAAATCGATAGGTATCATTTTCAGCTATCACCTCGCATCAGATTGACATCTCAAAAGAAACATGTGTATCATTTTTCACGTCAATGCGCATTACTGTGTGTAGGTAATGTCTACATTCTACATTTCCAAAAAAATAAAACATCACAAACATATCCACTGTTCGCTTATCTTGTTAATACTAACAAAAGAAGATTAACAGAAATAAGAAGCCTGCGAGAACTTTTTTCTTTACATCGTCTCTCCCGTTTTCATTCGAGAAAATGAAACTTCATTTCTAAACGAATTACACAAGGGAACTGAAAATATGAGTCTTTGCCGCGGTAATTTTCTTAATTATATTGCTAATTAAATTACCTAGGTAACGCGTGCAATTGCCTGAAATGTAATTATTATTTCAACATCAATTACTTGAGCTATCAATCTCTACCTACATGTATAGTTTAATGCTTATACAATTCAGCCTCTTTAATATTTACACTTTGTCATAAATAACCAGAGGGAATAATTCCTTTTTTACAAATTTAATTATCTTCATTCCAACCATTTAAGCTTAGGAAGTAATATCGCACAAAAAAAACTCAGTACTGCCCATTTCATCTTAATTTGGTTTTCTCGTAGATCAATATAATGTTGTAACCAACGAATAAAATTATTCAGATATCATATTTTTTAACCTTCGCTTTTTAAAATTATTTATGACTCAGATATAAACTATGAGTCCTGTCATCGAGAGCTTAAAGGGGTTGAAAAGATTATAAGAATGCTAGGGACTTACCACAGAAATATTTATTAAATACTAGCAGCCGCCTGCGACTTCGTCCGCGTGGACTCAGCTTCCCCGCTTTTCTGTTGAAATTTCCCTGAATTTTCTTTGCTTTAAACCTCACGGAGCCCAAGACCTTTCCAACGAATGCAAAACCGTGGAAATCGGTTAGTGCGTTCTGGAGTTATAGCGTCAGGAAGAAAAACCCGACTTATTTTTATATAGTAGAAGAAGAAGACTAGTTTAATTTCAATTTCATTCATAATTTGCCGACAAAATATAAAGGTCTTGCACAGGCGAGTACAGGTAATGTCAGTGAATTTGAATACAGGGTTTAACACGAGAGTATTAATTAAACATTGATTAATTCACTTAATAATAAAATAATTATGTAACAGATCACACTTTACTCAACTTATGCATGCAGCATCGAATCACAGTTAGTAGGTATTGCTCTTTTCATACCCAAAACACTAACCCTAAATTCACAACTCCCAATTAAGATTGAGCAAGCCTTCAAACTTAAGCTATGCCATAAATTGTCTTTAGAACTGAGAGTGACAGCCAAACTCGTAAGACCTACTGAACTTTCATTGGCGTTTATAAATTCAGCGGTAATTCAACTGGATTTTACCTACAGCCAAATGTTCTTATAGGTCGGCAATGTAAAGTTGCTACGATGTAGGCATTTTCTGAGAACGGATTTTCAATATTCATCCCCTAACGGGTGAATTGGGTTTCCACGTGGAAGAAGTCTCCGGCACCAGCTAATAATGTATAAGGAAGTTATGATGTTAAGGTTGGCATAAAATTTTGTTCAACGAGTTTAGCCATCGACATACCTAAGTGAAACGTAAATTCTGTAGAAAGCTGCCGCCAATTCTTGCATTGCATGCATTTTACTAGTTGATACACTTTTGCAAAGTGTTTCGTTCTTATTGATACACTTCTTGAAATCTTCCAACTTACTTCACCTTACACTTTTTCGTACTACAGTTATGCTGTATGCACTAACAATTATTTAGACCTTCAATAAAATAGGTAGTTTTTAAGGGGCACAGAGCAATTCGATGTGGGAAAAACTTAGCTGACGGAAGCTCATTATGTGCAATTGTCGTGGGGTGAAGTCGTGCTTTCTAGCTGGCTATAAGAGCGTGCTTTACTGGCGATTTCTTTGCAAATAAGAGAATATAGAGGTGTTAGTAAGAAGAGTTTTGTCAAAGGCATTATTAAGAGGTACAAAGAGTTAAAAATAGCGAGTGATTTTATTTAAAGTCCACTCTACAGTTACAAAATCATTCTGTAAAACACTCGTGTGTAATTTGTACATGAAAGTTCATTAACCCCCTTTTTGCGCTATCACATAGTTACATTTCTGTTAAATGCAGACAAATTTTCGTGGAAATTCAAAAATGCTACTGAAACAGCAGCACGCTGTAAAATAATTTTCACCTCGCTCTAGAGCTTTGTTGAGTCATTGATACCAATAGAGCACTAACTACGTGCTGGGGATCCTAAACAATATTTATGGCATTAATTCATTCACATTACCATACTGCTACTATTTTTAGGAAGAGCAATTAATTAGTACTTTATCACCTTTTGAATCTGTCTGCTTTTGTGTGTAACGTAATTTAATATTCTCGAAGCATGGTTCATTTCAAAAAGCTTTATTTATTAGTTCAGAAAATAAATATTCAGCTAAATGTTCCCTTACCTTTGGTCGCCAGTATACTCAGTTGTATCATTGACTCAGGAAAAGTTGAATCAATTTCAAAAGATTAACTTATATTTTTTGCACTTTTATTCCCGTCTAGTGTAATACTAGTGTTTTAGGCTTAATTTAGAACATTCGCCTCAATATGTAAATGCTCGAGTTCTGATGCGAGGCAAGCACAAGTCTAGGACTAAGGAGTTCGAGCTCTTAGACATTGTAATGAATTTAAATGGAAATTTAGTTACAATTTTGACTCGTTTTAGTCGGTTAAACTAACTGTACTGTCAGACAATTCACTTTGTTTTATAAGTGTTTTAAGGACATTACAGAACACTCAGTATTAGCCACGGTATTCAAAAAAGGCTTCACAAAGTAAGCACTTTACAAGTATGAGATCTTTGTTGTCCGTATGCATGCAGCGTAGAAATCTCTCATCTTCGAACACCAATGAACTTCTTCGTACTTAGATTCCTTTCTTATGCAAAATCTTCTCACCATGAATAACCTCTAACTAGCTTGTTAGGGAGATCAGTACCACAGAAATATCACAATCCAAGTCTTAGAAAAATCTATAATTTAACGAAGAAAAATATCCAGATCAAAATAAAAGTCCATGCTACTTATTACAAAAACATAGCTCAGGAGTATATCCCAACGGGGTGGTCGGAGGTACACTGATTGTTGCCATGATTAACGGAACATTCAGCATCCTACATTCCGTAGATTGAATTTGATCCTGTCACAGTCATGGGTTCACAAGTGTTGCGACCTAGAGTATTAACCTACTGAACCACTACCTTCTTTCCTAATACTACCTTTTATAAGCCTCAGCGACAACAATTATAGTAAAAAACGCCAATCATATTAACCAAACACAACACTACAATCCAATTAATACAGATTCAGTGATCTGTATTCGCACAAAAAAACCAACATAAATATATGTTTACGCACACGTACAGTAAACAAAAGACTTCCTGCAAACAAACTTGTTTATTCCTGTTCCCCAAAACATGATGTTCACGAAGTTCAATCAAGCATCGACACCGAGAAGCTCTGTGGTGGATCGTAAAAGATATCGTTACGCACCGTGTGCCTAAGTGGATTACACAGATAAAAGGGAATTCTCAAAACCGTCCAAATTAAGCAAGAATTTCGAATGTACAAAAGAACAGCAAAGAATGTTTGTAATTCTCAAAAATGTTCAAGAGGAAAATTAAAGTAATTACCTACGTCTTGAGTAGCGTACTTATATTAAAAAATATGAACGTAATGTCTGATCGTTTGTACAAGGATTTTCATAATGCTTAACGTCTCATTTACATATAATTCAGAAAGCAACAATATCTTAGAAAATTTATTTAATTAAAAAAAATAGATATTTTAAAAGGCCTGTTTAAGTTTATTATTTAATCTTGCAGAAAGCTCTCACAAGCTCAAAAACAACGGTACTTTTTCCCTTAAAATTAAATATAGATCTCGGTGGACGAAGGCTCTAAGTGGAATGAAATAACGTTCTACGTAACCCATGGGACAAGGTGTGCCAGAGCTGTATTACAAAACCACAAAATGTAGTGCGGCAATAAACTGTTTTTGAACTGGCCTATCCCGAAAAGGACTCCTGGCTTTGATAGTAAAGGTATAACTTTGACATGGATTTGATAGCAGATATATCATGATGCATGCTATAAAATAAGCTAATCACTTAGTAAGGATAAAATCATGAAGTGTAAAAATGACACAATATTTTAGTAACATTGTACCTATGTATTTCAACATTTATTTTAGTGTTTGTGTATGTTGTATCTTTTTTATTGTTCCAGTTATAAAACATTTGCTTAGAGGAAACAATACGTGCTCTGCGTTTGATCAAATATTGCATGAGATACTTATATCTGGACCACGGCTGCTTGACATAAGGTGCAGTGAAGTGAACTTGCACAAATAAGTAGAACTAAGAAAACCGGTAAAGACTACGATTTAACTTTATAAAATTTAGATAAGATTAGCTTTTAATTCATTGGAGAGTACAGGTAGGTCAGTAAGAGTACTTGGTAACACATACCAATGACTTAGTTTTGTTCTACAGTCAATACTCTACCTACGCAATCCAACTCTAGAAATATTGTCAGCATACTGAGCTAGTAATTATTTGAATAATCCTTTACAACTCTATCTTTTTTGACCTTGTCGTATGACAGTCAACTCGGCATGACCTGTCAACCAGGTGGTCGCTCTCGTGCATATTATGGACCCATGAACCTAAAGTCCTTTTGGTCGAGAATATATGGCTCAAAATATCTTCAGACAGATATTTCTAAATGATTTTAGTTTTACGGATGATTTTAGTGATGAACTAAAAAAATGTCTTTTCAACTCCTGTCACACATTGAATAATGTTCCCAAAATCACTATGGCGGCGCAAAACTACTGGCGGCTCACAAACAATAGACTTTTTAATTGTCTCAAATATCTATGAGGAGCGCAGATTTAGAATTCGTCGACTCCATTTTGGCGGAAAACAGCTTCAGATTAGGCTTTCCTCATTATGTACAATTTATAGATACAAAGTATCTAACAGCATTCATGGCAACCTATGAAGGCTTTGTATTATGGTTTAAATGGATAAGTACGTTTGATGAGAAATAACATCATCTCCATCTCATATCTTAACACTGTTCAAAAGCAGTAAGATAATTAATTACCCCTGTCTTTTGCTTGCGACGACGTTACCAACATTACTTTGAAATCTAATTAGAATTGGCAAGTTACAACGTGAAACGAAACCGTCACCTCGGGACTTTATTGAAATTAATTAAACTCTCTCAGTTTTTTCAAGCATCATAAAGTACAGACCTCTTTTTATTGTTGCACTAATCTTTGCTATGACACCTTTATTAATCTTTCAAGTTACCTTACCCGAACTAAATAACGTATATCGTCTATTCAGAGTAGAAAAATGTTTGGCTTACGTAAGAAATTTTCCCTTATTTTTAAAGGTAAAATGTATTTTACCTTACAGAAACTAATAACATGACCACTTGTTTTGTATAGTTCTTCAAAAAGGAGCTTAGTTAGCGTGATAATGTGTGGTCGTGAGTTAAGGAGTCACAAATATAATACGATCTCAGCGCAGCCGGTTACGCAACCACCACAATCTATGCACTTGACATCGGCTTCCTTTACAATTAGTCCATTTTATATAATATTTTTCATCCTTTTTACGCCGTACGTCCAACGAGAACCAACAGGAAGTCGTAAGATTTCAAATTTTCCGTCCGTTACGGAAAATCGTAAATGGCGCAACTTCTCTACAACAAATCTAAACTAACTTCCACCTAACTTATTAAGTGTAAATCTTACCTGAATATGTACAAATGAACTTTTTAACTCAACAAAGAAAGTCAACGTCACAGAAAATTGTCTTCAGTCCGAGTCCGTATCACGCACTTTGAACTAAAGTTTATATGGGAGCATCGGCGCGGGTGAGCGAAAGTTGCGGCGGGCGGTCGAGCGAGTGGAGGGTTCGCGCGCCGCCCGTGAAGTGGCTGGCGGGTGTGGGCGGGGCGCGCGGGGCGGGGAGGGGTGTTGGAGACGCATGCGGGGTCGGTCGCCCGCGCCCGGCAGCAGCGCGATGACGTCACGCGCCCGCCGACACCGTGCCGCCCGAGTCCCGAGTCCCGACGCCGACGCGCGGGCTCAACCTCGACGACGAGCGCGGCTCGTCTCTGAACTCAAAGCTTACCGCTGACTCATGACTTATGATCGTCTGTGAAAAATAAGACTATGCTTCTAATTTTTAGAAACTTTAAAAATATTATTTGTGTGTGAAGTAGATTTTGATTGAATGAAAAAATATTGATCATGTCAATTTCATGCTTAAAAGTTTTCAATTATCGGTTTTAAATGATTAAGTACTTGCATTAAAGAAAACACAAAATGAAGAGTGAGGCCATCTGGAGGGTGGACAGATGACCTGGTGAGGATCTCAGAATTTCGTTGATTGAAAGCCCAACATTTCCAGAGCGGCATCCGGTTATGCCACTCTGGAAATGTACGAGTATGAAATGTATGGTATGGTGGTAAATCCACTGGTGAACCAGTGAATTTTGTTTGACTGTTGGTGATCATTATTAAATAAACTATAAACTAGGTATATTAAATTATTCTAGACCATCTGATTGCGGCTGACATGGTGAGCGATAAATCAAACATAATTTACGTATTTTAAAACCAACAACAAATATTTATTTGTATCAGTAAAACACTTGTAAATCTGTCGTCTGTTTTCAGAACTTCATTAGCAAGCGGTGCAAGCTAAATCCCTTTTCTGCAAGAACAAAATTAACTTCCACTGTAGAGTGGCGAGAAGATTGGAGAAAGTGTCGCAATTTTCAATGCGAACAGAATGTTTAACAGTCGGAACATTTCCATTCCAAAGAATGCAATTGTATCAACGCTAGTCGCAAGTAACGTTTCATTCCGTCTGTCGGACTCGCTGAAAATAAATAAATAATTTACAAAGCAGGACAAACAAATGGCACTGAACACTTTGGTGGAAAAAACTCGAGGTGCATGCCTCGAAACTTTTACCACAGGAGAATTTTTCCAACTGAAATTTTTCAAGACATGGACGGTATTAAAAAACTATTCACAAATAAGGAACAACTTGCCATAAATTTAAACTTCAATGTCTAGATTAAGTTTGGAACTATTCAAGCTTCTAAAAGTTGGGGAGACATACAGGACGTTGTGCTTAGAAAGTCATTGGTCACAATCTAAGGGTGAGGCCTGGGCCCCAAGTCTGCTAATTTTAGAACGCTTCAATTGAATCGTTATTGAGTCTCAATTGTCTAATAAAACATCTTTTTCATGGAAAATGTGTCAAATTTACCGATTGAGACTCAATTACGATTCAATTGAAGCGTTCCAAAATTAGCAGACTTGGGGCCCTGATTGGCGATTGGTCACGAACTAAGGGCGCGTTGCGTTGCGATGTGACATGACACCGCAACTTGTGGCATAATATTATAACCTAAAATATATGTGAAACGATGAAGCTTATGACGCTACGAAAGCGCAGCGCAACGCAACGTGCTAATCAGGCTTCACCCTCACGCATCTACTTACTTTCATGTGATTTTAAATAGCAATCAAAGAATTTGGTTAAATTGTTAAACATTTCGTTTGCAAGAAAATGTTTTTATTTAATTAATTTCAAGAGACGATAGGGTTGAAAATACCTAGTACTGTAATAAACTTTAAGACATCTCATTGTAAATGTATGGGATCCTCTTCTCTGACAGTTGCAAACGTCCCCTGGGAACAATATCGGAGTTTCTATTATGTCAATTTTCTTCGTTTTTATAAGAACGTATTAAAGTTTAGAAAGAAAGGGTGAACAGGTGAATAGGGCCAGTAAATATTGTAACGTAGGTATTTGTAGTAGATACTTGTTTGCATAATGTTGTAATTACTTAACGTTTGATGAGTTATTAAGAATGTACTTAGATAATTGTTCGAAAATTACTGGCCAAGTCCATTTATTTATTTTTAAGAGTATAGACCAGAATGGGGAAGATAGAAGAAGAATATTATTTTTACTAACCCCATGCGTCCTACTGCAGGACAAAGGCCTCCCACTTTTTCTTCCACTGACTGTGATAGGCTAGTGATAACCAGTCTTTCAATTAGCCGTCTAGTTCATGTCTCCGCCGTCGCCTTGGTCTACCGCGACGATTTCTTGTTGCTAGGCTCTCAGTCAGTAGTTTTCTTGGCTAGGCCAGCTGAGCTTGCATGCGGCACACAGACAGAAAAATAAACTGGCTATGTACAGTGAGGTGTGCATCAGAACCATCTTTTCTTCCAGAGTGGTCATCCATGTTTTAGATTCAAGTGAAAATACGAACAACAAACGACTCTATCTCAAAAAGCAAAGATCCTATTGGTCGCTTTGGAAGCTTGGGTTTGTTGCTGACTGTACGTAGACTAATGTAAGTGCAATTGGTCAAGCAAAGTGTTAGAACAAATCAGAATCCCACCGTTTATTTGTTACAAAAAGCTATTTGTCAGCTCCTGCAAATAAAGCTGGTACGTAAACAAGAATAAATTACCACTCCAGTTGGCTGAACTAACCGCGGTGTGGCTTCATTGTGAACATCGGCCAATGGGATCAATTGGATTGTTATGGATTAGCTTTATTTAGTTGATAGTCAGTTGTTTAATTGAAGTGAGGCAGAAATGCCTGATTTTAGCTCGATGCAGATCTATTTGATCATTGTAATATTTACGAGTAGGCATTATCATTCTGAGGTAGGTATATCATTGAGGTGCCCGTGGCGGAGTTGTGACAGTTATAGGCGACGATAGCTGTTGTGAAGCAACACACGCCGGGTCGGAAATGGGATGGGTGACCACCCCGACCGAAATTTAGTGATGTGTATTTCGGGCATCTCCGTGCTTCGGAAGGCACGTTCAGCAGTTGGTCCCGGTTGACGTCGCCAGATGTCAGTCGTTAGGCGTAGTCAGAGGCCCTAGGGCGGCTTGATAACATCTGACATAAACCTTACACCCCTCCAACAATCCGCACTGAGCCCGCGTGTTGGAGTATGGCTCATTCCACCTCATAGTTGAGGTGAGGCTTGTACCCAGCAGTGGGACGTATACATATAGGCCGTTTATGTATTATCATTCTATAACAAAACTTTATGCACAAAAAAATAATAATTATAAAATGTTTTTAACTAAGCAATCTTTTTATCTTGTCACCTACATTCAAACTAGTCACTGCGTTGCGGGTGGTAGGTACAGTCAACGACAATATTGCTTAGACGCTTTTGAACCATGTACAATTTAACTTTGCTTCAGTTGTCATAGAACTTATGAAGGAGCTGTCAGTTTAGCTACTTTGACAGAGTACTTAAGTGATCAGGCGCTTCTGGCGTTGACTGTACACGTGGGAAATCCCAGCGAGACGCTTAACATCCTTGAATCTCCGAAGTTTATAATTTATTAACAAAGTATATGTGGGCTTAGTAATGAAGGAGAATTGTCAAAGCTAATAATTTAGGGTGAGTTGATTCCACAATATGTTCCTGACGTCTCCATTATAAGCTGTCAACGGCAACCAACTGAAACGTATCAACGGATACACATACTTAAATACTTTTTTTAAATTACAAACAAAGGAAACAGAGACAGCACAGTTCAAACAAACATGTTCATGCTCACAATTGTTTGTACTGTCGGGGATTGAACTCGCGACCATTGATTGCAAAATGGTGCAACATTTTATAATGAAACATCTATAATAGTTATCAGAGCATTAGTAACTTTCGTCATCAGCCTGCAAGTGCAAATTTTGCCTGCACTTCTTACCATTAGCCTTTGGTCAGTTATTACTCCACCTAGTTTTTTTGTCCTCTACAATAGGAACTATACCGTCTTCAGATGAAATCAATCAAAATTATAATGTAATCAAACTGGTAGACTGTAATTGTAAGAGGAGAGTGGGTAAATTAGATACAAATGAGTCACAAATACTATCCTCGTTTTTTGTAACGAAATCTTTTGTAATCTATCTTCATAAACGACGATCACAATTCTTATATTAGCGTGATAGTAAACATTTTAAGCAGCAATAAAGAAATATGTCCTTAATTGCGTTAATGCTGGATAATACTTTAAAGAGAGTGGTTATCACATCGTACGTTTTTCGTTGGCTGTTTCGACATTATTGCATTTAATTTAAAGTCATCACAGTACTTACGTGATTTGCACTAATACGTATTTTAAAAAAATCCATCGCAAACTTTTAAAATATGTATAGGCAATTTTTATCTAAATCCATTCGATTGCCCTCTGTGCCCTAAGACCTGCACAGAGGAGGATCTAAAAATGGCAACGAATGACGCAGTCGAGATCGCCAAGTTTTGGTCAGGTTTTATTTGATGCCATTGACACGAAAAAAGAAGAGGATCTAAATCCATCAATTCAGAAACAAATATGTAAGAGTATATGATTATACCGTTTTTAATACAAACATGGAATATTTGTCTTTAACCAGCCTTCTTTATTCAATAACCTCGCATGGGTGAATTTATGAGGCGTTTTTTGTATTTGTTTCAAGCACAACACCTGTATCGTGTTTGCTGATTAAAATTGCATGATATGGAAGGCACCGGTGAAATGAAATGTAAGCATTCATTCCATCTTCGGAGACAATATGGTTTGGGAAGAATTGATGAAGCATTTCCTGGGGTTGTTGTCTTTGACAATAAGATAAGATGAGCCATACTTTATTGCACATAGAAAACAACTACTGAACAACGTTTACAGGTATAAAGGACGTACAATTTAGGCGGTCTTATCTCTAAAGGCTCTGTTCAGGCAACATTCAAGTAGAGAAACAAAAAAATAAATTGTACTTTAATTTTTTGTTTATATATGTTAATCTTTTATTTTTTAAACTGCCGACACGAACGCAAAAAGGGGTTTTATAATTACTAGTAGCCAAAAAGTTTTAGTTTAAAAAAAACAAATTGTAGCCTATGTTCTATCCAGATGTATTCGTATAAGCTATATTATTGTGAAATGTCATTCAAATACATTCAGTAGTTTTTAAGTCAAAGAGCAACACGGCACAACCATCCATCCACACATACAAACTTTCGAATTTATAATATTACTAAACTACTATAGAACTAAAGGCCGCAACTTCGTCCGCGTGAACTTTACTTTGAAAAAAGTTATATCCTATTGACATTATAAATGCGAAAGTTTGTACGTGTGGATGTGTTGCGGGCGGCTGCTAGTTATTTTATAAATTGTAGCCTATGTCCTATTCAGATACATAAAGCTATATTATTTTAAAGTTTCATTGAAATCCATTGAGTAGTTTTAACGTAAAAGTGCACCACGGCACATCTATCCACAGATACAAACTTTCGCATTATAATATAAATAGGATTATACTAGCGTCCCTCCCCGGCTTCGCCCGGTGCAATGGGCTTTTATTATACATCTAAACCTCCGTCTTCAATCACTCTCTCTATTAAATAACCGCATCAAAAGCCGTTCCATAATTTTGAAGATTTAAGCGTACATAATATAGGGACAGAGAAAGCGAATTTTTACTGTTTTACTGTTTTATACTGGGTAGTGAAGTAGTAAGCAGGATTTCTTTTGTAACAGTCAATGACATTTTAGCAAACAAATTAACAGAGAATCATAATCAAATATAAATTGCATAAGCTGAATAATATCAACAAAGCAGATTTCTAAAATGTATGTCAACATGACTTTGACATTCAACATTTTAATCTCTTGAGTTGTGATATAAGCGTCTAATAAATGATTTATAATCTGACTTTAATTAAAAAAACATGTCTCGCATTTTTGTAATATTGAAGGATGTCATGTCAGGGATCGGCGACGATCGCTGTTGTAAAGCAACACACGCCGGGTCAGAAATGGGAAAGCGACCACCTGACTGAAATTTAGTGATGTGTATTTCCGGCATCTCCGTGCTTGGGAAGGCACGTTAAGCAGTTGGTCCCGGTTTACGTCGCTAGATGTTAGTCGTTAAGCCTAGTCGGAGGCCTTAGGGCGGCTTGATAACATCTGACATTAAGGTTGCTCACTAACCTTACACCCCTCCAACAATCCGCACTGAGCCCGCGTGTTGGAGTATAGCTCTCTCCACCTCATAGTTGAGGTGAGGCCTGTGCCCAGGAGTGGGACGTATATAGGTCGTTTATGTTATGTTATGTATGTCATGCATGACGTTTAAGCCATGTACGTATTTTAATAGCGAGATAAAAAGTGGTACTGCCTTGCTACTGAAGTATGATCGCGTACAATCGACGCTTTTATGGCAAATTACCCGCGCTTTTATGTGGTTATTAAATGCGGCTGGCGCTTTTCCCCTTTGTCAATGGCAACGCATATATGTATAAGACTGCAATTTAAAATAAATAGCTGGTCTTGGGTTTAGTGATATGAATTTAACCACGACTATTTTCTTTCTTTTTTAAAGCAAAGGCGGCCAACTAGTTGTAAAAGTAACGATGTTAACGATTTATGACGTATTAAAAAAAAACTACTTACAAAATCTCATTCAAATTAATTTTCGGTGAAAGTTTGCTTAGTAATGTACAATAAGGACTTTTTTTAACTTTTATCATTCCCTTAATTTAAAAGTTAGAGGGGGGCACACGTTTTACCACGTTGGAAGTGTCAATGGCGTAAACTATTCAGCCTGATTCAGCCTAGTTTTTTTTCATTAAACATCAATATCCTTTTTAAACACCTATCCTAGCTATGGATAGTAGTTAAATAGAAGTAAAGTATAAAAGTTCACCCCCAAAATTGATTGTTTTTTTTCTATTTTTGTGTGAAACTCTTGATGCGGTTCACACAATAGATCTATTAAGTTTCAACAGCATATTTATAGTTTTATAAAAAATTGGCTGTAACATACAGGCTGACAGAAAAACGAATGCAAAAATTGGCTCACAATTATAGATTTTCTATCGCCTTTTAGCCGCTTACTGACTCAAAAACGATAATGTCGACGATAGTTAGGATAAGTTTCGTAAAACCTACAGATTTTTTGTCTAAGTTTGTACCCAGCTGATCGATCATCAGCCCAACTTGCCTTTTGGTTCTTGTTCAGAAGCTTTATGTACTTTTTGAAACATATACGAAAGTTTGTCGACGCCTCCACAATAAGTTAAGTTTTACTTGTGCTGTGGTTTCTTATGTACAGTAGGTTGAACAACGCTCTACTAACTTCAAAGTTAGGTTTATGTCAACATCAATCAAATAGCAAAGATATAGTACAAGATGATAACGATGTAAAAAATAAGTGTGGGATTATTCTCAATTTACTCAAAACTTAACGTCTTGAATGCACAAAATTTTGTGAAGTCTGTTCAAAAGTTCAAAGAGATTTACAGAAGTTAACGCATAATCTGTAGTTGGCAGGCTATCCTGCTGAGTAACGAGGATTGAGGCGGTAAGTTACTACAGCTGAAGTGTGTGTTTCAAATTTACAGAAACTCGGAACTATTTTAATAAATTCTGAATCTCTGTGAGCTTACTCTTCCTAATTAACTGAAACAAACCTGCATTTAGACACACCGAAAGGTAAAATGACGTACCGGTAGCCAACAGTTTTGGCAAGACAAGCACAAAAAGTAACATCTTTAAACCATACTCTATCACAAATAAAGTATTATTAACAAGAGTTACAAAGTGTTTGCTCATAGAAGGGGTTCCTTTGGTGAATGTTTTTTCCTTTTGAGATTTGGAACCGAAAGAAGGAAAGGGGTGACGTTAACCACCCGCACAAACGTAGCTATCCAGAGCAGCCAGAAATGAATTGGGCTCCATTAACCCAATTACCTGCGGAATAGATATCTAAACCTGAAGATATTTAAGCTTAAATAAATTTAAGAAAGCATCTTAAAGAATCTGCGAGGAAACTTAAGAGGTTATTGAAATAAAATGTCAAGCAAGCTTATGTTATGATTAATAATTAAAATAAATAGTTTATTCATTTATTTATTTAAATTGTATCTGCTAATTTTGAGAACTGCGCTTAGCTCACTTAGTAAAGTTACACAACTTCAGTTTTTAACTGGGTAGTGTAATTTGTAATGATTTACATTTTCATGATGCTATATTTTATATCTTAACCAGCGGCCGCCCGTAACTTTGTTCCCGTGGATTTAGGTAAAAAAAGTGATATGTCTTTACAAATTGTAGCCTATGTGCTATTCAGATGCATAAGCTATATAATTGTGAAGTTTCATTAAAATCCATCCAATAGTTTTCACACGGCACATCCACAACTTTAAAACTTCTACTCCCCTTTGCTTGTCGGTTGTGTGAAGCGATGTGGCCTGCCCATTGCATCTTTAGCTTGACTATCCGCGGGGATTTAAGTCAATGACTTTGTTTCTTTTGCGGTTTTCCTCATTGCGGATACATATCACGCAAAGAAATTTTAAGCCTAATTCTCCATAGCGTGCTAAGTGACCCTGAGCTTATTTGATAACCCTGAGCACGTCACTATGTACGCCCTCTACATATTCACATTGAAACGAAACAAGCACGCTTTCCGACAAGCTTTCCTGCAAACGAGCTTTGAGCTTGCTATTGGCTTTACCGACATCTGTCAACTTTGTTGGATTCCGCAAAGCGACGTAATAGTGGTCTCGTTGTATAGATGGCTCTGTTTTCAATAAATATGAAAGGTTGTTTTGAGGACCATATTTCTTTAGACGTCTACAAAATTATCTTCAATAATTTTGATTCAGAATCAAAGGTTACATAATCGATTGTCACAGTTTTTTGTTTTCATGCTCTCTGTTAATCAGAGTATAGGTATTTTTATTTAATGTTGATCGTAGCCTAAGCTAAAATTAAGCTCTCACGCAAGATATTCTACTTTGGGAATTACCTACCTACCTAATAAAAAGGCAACATCTACTTTTTATAATAATTTTTAACTGTTTCGGCACCTGACTACTGCGTTAATACACAAGCTTCTTAGATTAAAGGTATAGTCAGTATAGTATGATCACATTTTCAGAGTGGCCATAGGTACCTATCCTAATGCTACAGTGATATTGTTGTTTGTAACGAAACTTAAATGTTGAAAAAATATTTATATGTATAATAATATATTATATTTATATGTATTATATTTATAATTAAATTATTTCTTAAGTGATTGTAAATCTTAATTACCCACCTGAATGTTATATTGTTTCTGTCGCACCGCTTACTGTTACTTTTCTACTTAGCCTTATGGTTGACTGGTAGAGAATGCCTTTTTGGCATTAAGACCGCTTTTTGTACCATTAAATATTGCGCACTAAAGAATAAATAAACAAATGAGAAGACGGTTTTAGAACAGTAGACATAAGGTGTTTTTTTATTTGACCGCTGGGCGATGCCGCATCACCGCTGCACCGTCATCACAGGAATCATAATTAATTTATAATTCTCTGTACAATATTGTTGATAACTTTATATGTGCAATCCAGAATATTTACGCACTTGCTTTGTTTAATTTTTAAATCGTAAACAAAACGACAGTTACAATTAAAAACATTTGGGACAGTTACATTCCAAGTGAGATCTTAAACAAAATGAATAAATTAAAAGGTTACGAATTTAAAATGAAGGCATCGTTACTCATCTTTTTAGCGGGGAAATCCTCATAGATTACGCACTATGTGGAGGAACTGGAAAAAAACTCGGTTTTCTACCGACTAAAACCCGGTATTTGACCTTGGCACTTGGTACAAGTCCGATAGCAACAGCAGACTGGAAATTGCAAACCGCAGACTATGGCCGCTAGTTCTGGTTTCTATGAATGACGACGACCGTCTTGGTGTAATTGTTGAGAAGTCGGCTACTACACCAAGGGTCGCGGGTTCGATCCCCGCACAGTACAAATATTTGTGTGCATGAACATGTCTGTTTGTATTGGTCTGGGTGTTTCCTATGTATATTAAGTATGTATTTACAAAAGAAAAAGTATTTAAGTATGTTTATCCGTTGTCTAGTATATAACTAGCTCACTTGGGACTAGATGGCGCTGTGTGGAATAATGTACAAGGATATTTATTATTATATTACATATTTTGATTGTTTGAAAAATCTATTACAAGCAATATGCAGACTCTATACGGTAGCCAAATCACGCTAAATATATCTACTCTTACAGCCACTCAAGCTTTTTCGTCCATCGCCCCCGCTCACAACCCACAGCCAAGTCACAGCATACCTAACAGTAG
This sequence comes from Udea ferrugalis, assembly GCA_950022985.1. Classification (NCBI taxonomy): domain Eukaryota; kingdom Metazoa; phylum Arthropoda; class Insecta; order Lepidoptera; family Crambidae; genus Udea; species Udea ferrugalis. The sequence goes on from OX465521.1 coordinate 8,597,510, forward strand.
CACCTCTTAATAGTTAATGAGACCTTCAGTTTGAACTTCGCTTGCTTTTGCCGCACTTGGGTGACCCTAAAATATTGTTTATTTGTAATATTGCACAAGCACGAAATCATTAGTAGCGACAGTGTTTCTCTCAAACAACTCGTGACATTGACATTTAAGTTTTTGTACTTAATTAATAGCAATGATGATCGCGACCGGTAAATACAAGAATGTTAACAACGGCATTTTAATGTTTATTACGACCAATTTGCATTTCATGGATGTATCTGCATTTTATCTTTTTGAGCTGACGGGGTGCCTAAGCGACATCGAGCTTCTTTGAGGTAGGCCACAAATGTGATAAGACTGCACAACAGCTGAATTTCTTTTTGAATAATTGGCTGAAGAAAGCACAAAATTGCCAACAGTAGAAAAGAGATGGGGAGGCCACTGCCCTACATTGGAATATAACAGGCTTCTTAGAACAATAATTAAAAGACTGATATGGCATCGTTGGTGACATGACCTGTAGGGCAAAAAAATATATTTTGAAAAGCGTCTCAGAAAAAAAAAAGCCAGAAAACAAGACCTTCTGGTTTTTCATCTACACTCCTCAATGTAGTGCGTCGCTGTACAAGTAAATGTTCTCATAAAAACATTTAATAACCTCAAATTGTCACCTGCTGAGGAAATGTCAAGAAATACCTTTTAATTTTAGTATCGTGTTTTTTCGAAGTGCGTTTTCAAGATCCTCATTCAACTAGTTCAAAAAATGATGAAATACGTAAAGTGTATTAAGAGACCACTTAATTTTGCTCTGCGGTTCAGTTGAGCATTACGAAAAATATCTTCAAATTAAGTTGCAGCAGCAATGCGTGGTTAGTCACGAGCATTGAAGTAGTAGTAGTAACGCAATCGAAACGTTAATCAAAAATACTTATTATATAACTAAATCGCTGTTCGCTGTTGTAAATCAACACACGCCGGGTCGGAAATGGGATGGGTGACCACCCCGACCGAAATTCAGTGATGTGTATTTCGGGCATCTCCGTGCTTCGGAAGGCACGTTAAGCTGTTGGTCCCTGCTGACGTCGTTAGATGTCAGTCGTTAAGCCTAGTCGGAGGCCTTAGGGCGGCTTGATAACATCTGACATTAAGGTTGCTCACTAACCTTACACCCCTCCAACAATCCGCACTGAGCCCGCGTGTTGGAGTATGGCTCAATCCACCTCATAGTTGAGGTGAGGCCTGTGCCCAGCAGTGGGACGTATATAGGCCGTTTATGATTATGATAACTAAATTATAAACATACAATCCAAATGTAAAAACAAAGTCATATGCTACTAACGGTTTATTTGAGAAAACATCACATACTTTGTGAGGTTGAGAAGTAGGAGTCCTTTGTGTTGAGGAAACTAGGAACAATTCAGGTACCACTAACACCCAGACCCAGCACCAACATCATCCTAAATTTAACTGAATTTAATTTGTTAACTTACTTAATTAAGAGGGATTAATGGTCAGCAAATATATAATTTTCAACAGTACCTAACTGGTGCCATTATTCTTATTACATGGATATCTTATGAAATCCCATACGAGTTTTTGTTGCAGTCCTGGTAAACGTAACAGTCAGGAACCAACACATGGAATCCACATAGAGCACAGTTTTAAATAGCACAATCGCGAATAGCACCTAATCATATTTTTGGCATGTTCTGTTCGTGGATTAAATTATTTTTTTACTTTTAGCTATATTCATATGTGCTATTTGCAAATAAATTTTGTGCTTTTCACTATTGTGCTATTCAAATTGTGTTCTAAGCGGAATACATCTTGTTCCTAGCGTATTTCATTTAATCTAGGAACATAACATGCTTAAATATTTAAATGTGCTATTCGCAATTGTGCTATTCAAAACTGTGCTCTAAGTGGATTATGTCGGTATATAGAAGACGGGGATTTAAAGCCAGAGCGGTAGGCACTGGGCTACGACACCATAAAAATATCCCATTTTTTGATGATATTGTACTTGTGAAGAAATTCATTCAATTCGCAAAATATTAAATACAAAAACCAGTAAATAAGTAAGTACTGAAAACTTGCTGCTAAACACTGCAAAACTTTAATTACTTAGTCTAAACCAATTATTAAACTATTAGCTCATGTAACTATTGCGTTAGGCGGGTCGTCAACCATGATAGGCCCGTAGGTGATAATGCTAAGCTCACATTGTTATGAACCCGATTACATAAGGTTAATAATGTAAGTACTCACTTTGACGATTCCTATCTTCTAATCAAATGCCATTGGGCTGTCTGCTATTATCGAAATTAAATGTCTACTATTACTTTACATAACAACATGCATGCTTATTGTTTGCATGTATCGAAAAGGCTGCAAAACTACCTCACCGATAAAAACTATATTTTCACTAACAGCTGATTTTTAAAAGTTAGATAAAATTTCTAAGACCAATCATTTACAAGTCGGCAAAATTGGAAATGTTGAATGTCGAAATCTATAATTGTGACTTTAACTCAAATGATGACATTTTAAAATCTGCCGAGTTGTAATTTATTAGTCTGATAATTTCTATCTGGCGATTGAAAAAACTGTTCTAAAAGAAAGAAAGCCACATTATCAGAGAGTAACGTATAAGACGCGTGAATCAAAACAGGTTGTGTAAAGCAAGGTCAATCAAGATGCCGAAAATCATCTCAAATACACTGCTCAAAAGTGTCTAGGGATATCTCAAGAATTTCATACAAAGTATAGCTATTTGGGAGGCTGTAAAAATTTAAATATTGATACCAACGTAGAAATTTTTAGAACACAGAAACTGCTATATCTGCCATTTAGATTTTATAAAGAAATTCATTGTAGTAGCATTATTGTACAATCGTAAGGACGTTAAAAAAGACAGATTTTTCTTTTAAAATGTGTCAAAATTTTAGCAAAATCAAACGTTTTTTTTTTATAATATTCTTAACCTTCATCTTATGCCTCTGTCCTCGCGTTATTCTAAGATAATGCTCAGCTTGTAAACAAACTTAACTTTATTAAATATTTGAAAAATGATATCCCTATGATATCCCTAGACAGTTTTGATGTGTGTATTTCCTTTCTTTGTGTGCGCTATGTATAAGTAAGACAAAATGATGTAAATAAAATAATTAGGAAATGTAGGACTAAAAATAAATACTTTTCACAATATAATATCAATCCATGAGATAGTTTTTATTTTGTCCTCAGTAAAATTGGTCAATTAGGTGACCAAATAATAAACCATTTAATTATTTCAGAGCTGCTGTTGCGTGCAAAAATCATGTATAACAGGGTTGTTCTTTTTTTAGAGTTTTATTTAAAAAATCTGAAACAGTAGAATATGTTTTTCCTTTAAATTGTATAGCTGTATAGCTTGTATAGCTTGTATAGCTTTGAAGTACTTAAAGTTACTATTTTAAGGCATGATACACGAAGCATTTTTACCTGCAAAAGTAATATGTAAAAATATATACTCAAATTTCAAAGTCTCAAATACAACAAAAACCACTTTCTTCGTTCTATTTAATTAATATTTTCACCTTTACCGGGGTAAAAGTAATAAATCTATGAAGTCTAAAAATACTTTTCAAGACAGCGTTGACCTAAAAGTCAATCTAGATTTGAAACTTAAAGATTTCTGATTGACCTTTAGATTATTAGTTCATAGTCTCCCAAAATTATCAGCAAAATATATCTATTACGAGTATGTCATAATGCGTTTTACAATGTATGGTATAAAAGAGAGTTTGAAATTATCACAAGGCAGTTCTGTTTCAGATACCAGAGCATAATGAGGAATCTGGTGAATAGATCATTTTGTTTATTTATTCTTATTTACTATAATGTCGGTTGTATCTAAAATATGAGTCTCATCCTATCAATGCAATACTAATCTTTGTTTGAAACCAAAACTTAATTAAAATACAAACATGTTGAGCGTTAATGTTCGCAAATAGTCGAGGAATATATTTGTAAAGATGAAACTGTTGATGCATCATATTTAATACCTTTAGAATGAACGTTTCAACAACCATTTTATGACAATCTAGACTATGTCGACGGAAAATAATATAACAATATGTATACAATTTCTAGGTTGTTTTCGTGACTGTGTGTGTGCTGGCGGTGCTGGTGGCAGCGTCTGCGGCGCCGGCCGGCTTCGACGACGTCCGCCTCGTCAGATACACCAACGAACCCTATGACAATCAATACGGGAGATACAGTTATGGGTAAGCATTACGCTAACAACGAAACGTATGCAGACTGGCGGTGGCAACCCTATGGAGCTCAGTGGCGCTTGTCTCCACCCAATACCTGCTCTCGGGCGTTTAACAGTTTCCAAGCCACTGCTGCCCATCCACAGTGGTGCGTATAGGCGCAGTGGGTCTCCTACAGTGGGAGCCAGTGAGCGAGAGTGATGAGGTGCTCTGCATACTCCCATTGCTTTCGTGGTCTCTCCCTTTTGTTACGAGGTCGGCTGGCGGGGCCCCGTCAGTGGCAAGCACTGGCAAAACGGTGTTGTAATTTTAAGCACTTTAAGGCAAACCCTGCTTTACGACCAAAGTGCCGAGGTCGAGTGATGTGGGATGTTAGTCGGAGGGAGTCCGTCGCCACTCTGGGCGGCAAGAAAGCGCCATAATGATTTCCCATTTATGTCTGGGCACAAGCTAGATAGTAATCTGTTTTGTTTTGTTTTGTCCCAGGTATGCTCTGTCAGACGGTTCTGCAAACGAACAGAAAGGAGAAATCAAGAATCAAGGTAGTGATAATGAATACCTCAGTGTGACTGGAACATACACATGGCTTGCCCCCAACGGTTTTCGGTACATAGTCAGATACACAGCCGATGACAATGGTTACCACCCTGAGGTTGAAGAAGAGCCCCCAGGCGCCCCCTTGGAAATCACAAATGCTTTTTTAGGTTAAGATAATGTTAAAAAAAATTAAAAACACAAACTAATTTAATATTTTTCGTTTTCTTTCCATTTTAACCCTACTACGGCGAAAAGCAGGTTAGAAGTTTTTTGGTACCTACCTATTTAAATGTAGTGATGTATATATGTCACCGGAAAATAACAAGAACCGTAAATTTATAAATTTCCTAGGAAATTTATAAACTTTCGTAGGATTCTAAACGAGAGATAAATTGTATTATTTTCCGCTTACATTTCCGAAAATTTATAAATTTGCGACGACTCGTTGTAAATTTATCAACTTACGGATATCTATTCGTAAGATTCTAAACGGTTCGACTAATCACAGAAGAGCTTTCAATTTTACGCTTTTATGAATTACGGAAAATAACACACTGCCCTCTGATTGGTCGATGTTGACAGTAGCAATGCTTGTGTTCGTAGATTATGGTAGGTACAATCAGACTCGTACCAGACCAAACTGTATATTTATCAGTTTCGAATACCTACCTGACTGGACTTTGACTTTAAAACTGGGTAGGTTTAACGGGTTACTTTTTACAATTAATAGGCTGATAACCCCTACTTAATCAAAATAAAACAGCAGAAATCGTGTTTTACGATATCAAAAAGTTTATAAAAAAAAAAATACACTTATAAAATATAACATACAAAACATGGCATACCATCTCGATCATATCCCAAATGGGGTAGTCAGAGGCACACTGAGTTCCCGTCACGGTAAACGAACGGATCATTCGGAAGCCCGCATTTCACTGAGGGAATTTGAACCCATCGTGGTAAGAAGCGATCATACAACCGTTATCTGGGTTGCTTAGATCTTTTATCGGTGTTTCTCATCGCCGGAGAGTTAGCCGCAAATTATACAATGAACAGGAAGATGAATTGTTCTTACAAATTATAAAACATTGAAACCGGCCTTCAACCAAAATTAAATGGCGGAGGAGAGGAATGACACGTGACTTATTCGACCAATCAGAGCGCACATGGCGTTTGGTTACCGCCCACTTATTATTTTACGGATGCGTTCCGAAAGTTTATAAATTTCCGGAAATGAGGGCGTAAAATAATACAATTTATCTCTCGTTTAGAATCCTACGAAAGTTTATAAATTTCCTAGGAAATTTATAAATTTACGGTTCTTGTTATTTTCCGGTGACATATACACCTGTATCAACCTAGCTTTTTAATGGTGAAATGTGGGTCTGGGCTTCTGTATGTTCCATTCACCATGACGGCACCAATCAGTGTGCCTCTGAATAGTCAGAGGCACACTGATTGGTGCCGTCATGGTGAATGGAACAGGATAGCCTGTTTGGGATAATATGGTCGTGAAAGTATGTTATGTCTTATCTGGGCTCTCGGCCATCAGGCTCGCTAGTGCTACATAAGGTTTCTTTTTTATTATACAAAATGGGTTTGCGTGATGACGAGGCCGAAGGTGGAACACGCTTACCCAAAAAATGCCTATTTACTCTTGCCTTGAAGACTCCAAGGTTGTATATTTCAGGTAAGACGCAGGGAGAGCGTTCCACTCCTTAGTGGTGCGGACCAGAAAGGAAGCACCAAACCGCTTAGTCCGCCTGTCGAAAAATCGACCACATGTGGGTGAAAGCCCTCACGGCGCCTAGTGGTCCGGTGGTAGAAAGTAGAGGGTGGTATCAGGTCATGAAGTTCCTGCGCACACTCTCCGAAATACACCTTATTTAAATTGAAAGCCGTACTAAGTAGTTGTGGTGCTCAGCCCACGACTTCGTGAACTCGTCGATAGAAGGCCCGGGCTGAGTCACTTCCTATTAGCAGCTAGGAATCTCTCGCAAATTCAACAACATTCATAGTGAGATGGTGATCAGGGTCTGATGATGATAAATAGTCAAAACCTATTCACTGAGCTAATTGCAATAAAACGAGATACGATCCTTATGCTATAAGGTAAGGAGTTGGCAATCTTCCTGGTGCCTGGTCACAGTGATCATCTTTTTGCAATATGACTGAAGTTGCAGACTAAAGCAATAGGCAGACACATGTCTTACTAAGTTACTCATATTAACCTTAAATTAACTAGAAATTGGCTGACAATCTTTGAATGGTCATGCTGATATTATTGATTCACTGGTAAAATAAACTTAAATTTGAGTTTTATCAAATTTAAGTCACCTTCTAATCAAACTTGGATTCTCTTGCTAATTTATATTAAATTTTTATTGCCGCTAATATCAGTGAATCATCGTCAATTGTTACTCTTTCCTAATCATGGCACTTCAGAAAATGTCTATGCAAATTAGTTACAAACAAAGCAATTTTATAACACCACCTTGGCGTTGACGACCTTTTTAGCTGACAATGTTTCGTCACATATTCATAATAAAATATTCGGTCCTTCAGAATACTACTATACGCCAACTAATGCGCGCCTTATTGAACAAATTGATCAAAATAAAGGTAAACGAATGTAGTTATTTCTACTTAAAAAGGTTGTCATTGAATTTTGATTCTTTAAAATTATCATAGTTAGGTATATCATTCGGCACAATACCAACACTATGCACTCGCTAGCGTCTGGGTTCAACGTCTTCCGCAGATAATAAAGCAACTAACGATATTCCTAACCTAAGTTCCTAACCGACATGCACACATGTGAACAAACCACAAGGGCGCGCAATGGCGTACGAATTCAAAAAAGGTTTATTAAAACTATAATCGAATACATGGTTTCATAATTAAGCAGTTACGGTCCATGTCTACTACAACTACACTCTTCGGTAAAGAATCCTTCGGCTATCTATAGGTGAATGGTCCAAGCAAACAGCATCGAAAACTGGTTGCTGGTTTGAAAGGAAATAAGAAGTTGAAAGGAACAATGATAAAGATTAATAACGTCTTCGCTCTCAGCATTTGTGCATCCACTGCTGGACATATGCCTTTTGCATGGCTCTCCAAGAAGATCGTGATGCGGTGAGTCTTGTCCAGGTCGGTCCTGCCATCTTTTTTATATCGTTCGACCACATGGTAGCTGGTCTGCCAATACTTCTGCTTCCTGTACGAGGTCTCCAAACAGGGTTCTGTGCCACCTGTCATCATCTCTTCGGCATACATGACCAGCCTATCGCCATTTATTTCAGTTTTGCAACTCTCGTAGCTATGTTAATGACTTTAGTGCGTCGGCAAATGGTCTCATTTGTCACTTTGTCACTCTGAGAGATGCCAAGCATCGCTCGCTTCATTGCCCTTTGAGCCTCTAAAAAGCGGTGAATGGTATCGACACATACATATTAAATTAGATAGTACCCTCACATGTACGTTAAATATACTTTGTGATACCATTTAATTACAATTTTTGAACTAACCCCGCTTAGAGTTCATGGGAAAATTCCTCTACTAAAACTCTTCAGGTGATGCATTCTGTGCACCGAGTGGCCTAACCAATAAGAAATCAGCTTAAATTCTGCCTGAAAACTCTACAATTTTAATGTTATCTTCAGATCTTTTAAAAATACTACACATGTTAATAGTGAGTTTTATTATTTTTTATGAATTTTCACAACGGGTTGTTGTTTTTCAAATTTTTAGAAGATTTTCATTTTCGGAAACGTATGATTCTCTCCATTCTAACACGCAAATATGCAGCATCGATACAGTACTGTACTATTGATACACTTTCTTAAATTGTTTGATCCAATTGTTATTTCAGTAAATAGTCGAGATCGAATTCATAAAACCAAAGAAACGACACGCTAGCAGCTTCCCACGTCCATGGCACGTCGTTGAGGGCTGGTGCTGCGGCCGAACAGGCCCAACTTCTTAAACGCCGCAAATATTCATCGCTTCTCGGTGACCATGAGTTTGCGGCGTTTGCAGTTGAAACGTTGGGTCCGTGGAGCTCGGACGCAAAAAAGCTGTTCAAAGCTATTGCGCCCAAGCTAGTCCACGCTTCAGGGGACCCTAGGGCTGGTGCGTATTTCGCTCAGCGCTTGTCTCTGGCAGTCCAGCGCGGCAATGCGGCCAGCATCTTAGGGTCCATGCCTCAAGCACCTCTTTTAGAAGAAATTTTTCATTTATAGGTAGTTTAGTTTTTATATTAGGTTAGGTTTTATATAAATTTGTTCCTTTTTGTTTTAATTTTGTATAAATAGTAATAGTTGTGAATAAAACAGCTTAGCTTTTAATATATAAGAAACACTTAATAATATCGACATTAATATTTTAAGTAAAAATCACATGATAAAGCACACAGTCTGACTTTACCGCCGGTATCGGAAGTTAGTTAACCGGCAAGAAAGCAGTTAATCCTTTCAACATGTTCTGTACTGTAATGACAATGAATAACGATTGCTAACGATATTTTCCTCATTTTATTTCATCAGACACTCTAAAACCAAAAGTATATGAAACTTCAGAAGTCTTTTCTTTATTAAAAGTTTTACTCCACCCTATCTAACCATAGTTTTTGCCTAACTGGCATAAAATTTACCAGACCAATAATTTACAAGTCGGCAGGTTTGATAATGTTGGCTGTTGAAATCTATGATGTGCCTTTAATTTGAAATATGACATTTTGACATACGTTTTAAAATCTGCCGAGTTGTAATTTATTGGTCTGATCAGGTCTGATCATTTCTATCTGACTATTGAAAAAACTTAATAATATGTTTCTTTTAAGGTGTCAAGGCGGCGCAAGCCGATAGTAGGAAACAATACCTTTTGTTTTTTTTAATTAACGATTGAATTTCCATTTTGTTTTGCATGATTCACTTTTTCTTCACTGTCAATCTAAATCTTTGTATCTTGTAGTAAAGTTAGGACAGATATTATTTCACTATATAATAAAATAAAGAAACAATATCCAATAAAAGTCGAATAAAAAAAAGTTATTTAAAGCCACGTGATCACAAAATCATAAAAAAAAAATTCTCTCGAAAACTACAAAAAATCCTAGAACATACATGGGGGTAAATAGATATGGTAACCTACAACAGCTCGCGGCTTGAAACCTTAAGAAAAACACCCTGTATATAGAAAACTCAAAGTTACTATTTTAAAGCATGATACACAAAGTATTTATGCCTGTAAAAGTAATATGTAAAAAGATATAAAAATAATCAAAGTAAAATGATAAAAGATATGGAACATCTTTGAACACCAAAGAACCTCGAAATTCTCTGGCGCGTCTTCATTTTATCGCCCGCGTGGACTTAGGTTAAAAGAAAGAGATATACCTTTTATATTGTAGCCGATATTCTATTCAGATGCATAAGCTATATTATTGTAAAGTTGCATTAAAATCCAACCAGTAGTTTTTCGTGAAAGAGCAACTTGGCACATCTTCACATACAAACTTTCGCATTTATAATATCAGTAGAATTTAGCAGAATAAAACTCAGTAAAACGTTACCGATCTGAAATTGCAAGTGTATCTTTTTCAATTTTAAAGTCTCAAATAGGTATCTACAACAAAAAAAAACACTTTCTTTGTTCTATTTAATTAATATGTTCACCTTTACTGGGGTCAAAGTAATAAATCTTGTAAGTCTAAAAATACTTGTCAAGACAGCGTTGACCTTAAAGTAAATCTAGAGCTTAAAGATTTCTGATTGACCTTTACATTATTAGCTCGTAGTCTCCCAAAATTATCAGCAAAATATATCTGTTACGAGTATGTCATAATACGTTTTACAATGTATGATATAAAAGAGAGTTTGAAATTATCTCAAGGCAGTTCTGTTTCAGATACCAGAGCATAATGAGAATTCTGGTGAATAGATTTTTTTTATTTATTTATGCTCAAATAGCTTAAGTAATCAGTATTTAAGTGTGTATTTATTTACTATAATGTCGCTGGTTGTATCTAAATTATGAGTTCCATTCTATCAATTTTGTAAAGATGAAACTGTTGACACATCATATTTAATTTCTTTTGAATGAAATGAACTTTTAACAACCATTTTATGACAATCTAGACTATGTCGAAGGAAAAGAATATAACAATAAGTATAAAATTTCTAGGTTGTGTGTGTGCTGGCGGTGCTGGTGGCAGTGTCTGCGGCGCCGGCCGGCTTCGACGACGTCCGCCTCGTCAGATACACCAACGAACCCTATGACAATCGATACGGGAGATACAGTTATGGGTAAGCATTACGCTGCTTATAGGTGCAGTGGGTCTCCTACAGTGAGAGCCAGGGAGCCAGAGCGATGGGGTGCATTGCTTTCGTGGTTTCTGCCTTTTGTTACGGGGTCGACTGGCGGGGCCCCGTCAGGGACAAGCACTGGCAAAACGGTGTTGTAATTTTAAGCACTTTAAGGCAAACCCTGCTTTACGACCAAAGTGCCGAGGTCGAGTGATGTGGGATGTTAGTCGGAAGGAGTCCGTCGTCACTCTGGGCGGCGAGAAAGCGCCATTTCCCATTTATGTCTGGGCACAAGCTAGATAGTACTCTAATTTGTTTTGTTTGGTCCCAGGTATGCTCTGTCCGACGGTTCTGCTCACGAACAGAAAGGAGAAATCAGGAATCAATATAGTGATAATGAATACCTCTCCGTGACTGGAATATACACGTGGCTTGCCCCCAACGGCGTTCGGTACATAGTCAGATACATAGCCGATGACAATGGTTACCACCCTGAGGTGGAAGAAGAACCCCCAGGCGCCCCGTTCGAAATCGTGCAAAGTTTATTAGGTAATAATGGTTAAGATGATGTTAAACAAAAAAATAAAAACACAAACTAATTTAATGTTTTTTTTTTCATTTCAACCCTACTACGGCGAAAAGCAGTTTAGAAGTTTTTTGGTAATTACCTATTTAGATGTAGGGATGTATATTCATCTGTATAAACTTAGCTTGTTAATGGCGAAATGTGGATGTGTGCTTCTGTTTGTTCCGTTCACCATGACGGCACTTATCAGTGTGCCTCTGACTATCCCGTTTGGGATATGGTCGTGAGCGTATTTTATGTTGTATTTTCCCCTGACTTCGTTGCGTCGAGCTTCGTCCTCCTGTGATCCTGTTACGCGCTAAGCACTCCTAGGTCTTATCTGGGCTCTCGGCCATCAGGCTTGCTAGTGCTACTTGAGGTTCATTTCGTGGCAATGCCTTCCTCCCTGGCTTTTGCCAATATAAGGCCAGGGAGGATCGGTACTCGCCTCACCTTATAATCCAACTTAGATTCACTTGCTAATATATATTAAACTTTTATTGCCGCTATTATCAGTGAATCATCGCCACTTGTTACTCTTTTCTAATCATGGCACTTCAGAAAATGTCTATGCAAATTAGTTACAAACAAAGCAATTTTATAACACCACCTTGGCGTTCGCCATCTCTTTAACTGACAATGTTTCGTCACATGTTCATAATAAAGTATTCGGTCCTTCAGAATACTATACAAAAATAAATAATATTAAGCACTAATGCGCGCCTTATTGAACAAATTCATAAAATTAAGGTAAATGAATGTAATTAACTCTACTTAAAAAGGATGTCATTGAATTTTATAACTTAAATAACACAGCTATGTTATCATATATCATTCGGCACAATACCAACACTATGCAGCCGCTAGCGTCTGGGTGCAACGTCTTCCGCAGGTAATAGAGCAACTAATGAGATTTCTTACCTAAGTTCCTAACCAAACTAAACTTTCTGGGGTTCCTATGAGAAAGCCTTCCTAAAGAAGGTCAACCCGCTCTTGATTGCAGCAAAAACAGACCGGCGGGCTGGCTCTTTCCTCGCTCAACAACTGAGTATAGCCGTGCAGCGGGGGAACGCATCTAGCATCCTCGCAAACTGATGATTGACTAGTCAACAGCAGGTTGAGGTTAGCTCAGCTGGGTCGTCAATCATCACTTCTATTTATTAATATTTTTTTGAGTTTAGTTTTAGTTTTTGTGTATTTATTTAAATGATTATTACGGTTTAGAATGATGTGTATTAGTAAATATTTTAACTTTAGAGAATAAAAAACTAGCACACAGATGACACAAACCACAACGGCGTGCAATGTCGTACGAATTCAAAAGAGGAACTTTAATCGAATAGGCATGGTTTCATAATTAAACTGTTACGGGCCATGACAACTACAACTATACTCTTCGGTATAGAACCCTTCGGCTATATATAGGTTAATGATCTAAACAAACACCTTCGAAAACTGGGAGCTGGTTTGAAAGGAAAGAAGAAGTTGAAAGGAACGATGATAAAGATTAATAACGTACAGTCAACCGCACATCTGCACAAGTTACCCCATTTCCGTTTTTTCTCTCGCTCTTGCCAAATGTTATTTCTTTGCAATAGCGCAAGGAGGACTGACCGGGGTAGAGGGATGTGCCGTCCACCGTACTTGTGCTAATTTAAACTCAATCAATATTATGTTATTATTATTTTTAGAATTTTCCATGCACTATCTTTACTAAAGATCCGAAAACCAGAAAAGGACATAAATTTGCTAAAAATAATATGAACATGGTCATTTATTTCTCTCGAGTGCTGAAGGTGTTTCAGCCTTTAACATTGATGAAGTCACCCTGGCTCATAGCGTAAATATACCCGAAAGATTCGGACGGTCTGTTAATGGTCTCGGTAGCACAGTGGTTAGTGCAGTCACCTGATTTGCGAAAGACGCGGGTTCGATTCCCGCCTGAAGCCAAGATCTGTTTCTGGTTCCCGGATCTTTAATCAATATTGATCAATGTTTGTATGACTAACAAAAGGCCAAAAGGAAGATACATTGAAATACACACATCAAAACTGTCTAGGGATATCATAGGGATATCATTTTTCGAATATTTCATAAAGTTAAGTTTGTTTACAAGTTGAGGATTATCTTAGAATAACGCGAGGACAGAGGCATAAGGTAAAGGTTAAGAAAATTACAAAAAAAACGTTTGATTTTGCAAAAATTTTGACACTTTTTAAAAGAAAAAACTGTCTTTTTTTAACGTCCTTATGATTGTACAGTAATGCTACTACAATAAATTACTTCATACAATCTGAAAAGGCAGATATAGAAGTTTCTGTGTTCTAAAAATTTTTACGTTGCTATCAATATTTTAATTTTTACAGCCTCCTAAATATCGATACTTTGTATGAAAATGCTTGAGATATCCCTAGACCCTTTTGAGCAGTGTACATAGTACCCTCAAATGTTCGTTAAATTTACTTTGTGATACCATTCAATTACAATTTCAAAACTAATCCCGCTTAAGAGTTCATAAAAAAATCGCTCTACGGAAGAGTATGTAGCAGCTTAGGTATCCCGTGCATCACCAAGTGGCCTAACCAATAAGAAATCAGGTTATCCTGTCTCAAAACTCTACAATTTTGATGTTATCTTATATGAATTTTCACAACGAGTTGTTGTTTTTCGATTTTTTTGAATATTTTCATTTCGGAAACGTATGATTCTCACCATTCTAACGCGCAGATATGCAGCATCGATACAGTGTTGTACTAGTAATACACTTTCTTCAATTTTTTGATCCACTTCTAACATCCACTTGTTATACATACTTGTATAGTCGACATCAAATTAATAAAACCAAAGAAACACTAAATAATATCGACATTATTTAATACTCATAGTAATTTAATTTAATATTTTAATTAAGTACCCAGTAAACAAAAACAATGTGATTCTACCGCCGGTATCGGAAACTTGTTAACCGGCAAGAAAGCAGTTAATCCTTTCAACATGTTCTGTACAGTGACATGACAATTAATAATGATTTCAAACGTTCATTTCCTACTTTTGAAACCAAATTATGAAGTATGTGAAATTTACTTTCTTTAAAGTTTTATTTTCCCCTATCTAACAATGGTTTTTGCCTAACTGGGTCAAAGGTCAACCGAGGAGGCCCAGAAACGCTTGATTTGGAAGCAATGTTGACCAACGACTAGAATACAATTTTAAGATTTCTGGCTCACCTTCAGATTGAAGTCGTGTTAGTCTTCACATATTATATCATAAATTGGTTGTGAAATAACATTTAACAAATATAAAAGGGTGTCGGACATTATTTGCGGCAGTTCAGCTTATGACAGCGGAGAGAACAGTGAATTATGAGATCTTTAGTGAGTTCATTATTATGTGGATGCTTCAATATTATTTAGTGGCTAGTTTAAGACTAAAAATTCGTGTTATCTTAATATTAAAGATGCTGTGTTTCAGTATTTTAATTTATATTTTTTTCTAGGCAGTGCTTGTGATTGTTTGCGTGGCGGTGGTGGCTGCGGCGCCGGCCGGTAACGATGAGGTTGGAATCGTCAGATACGCCAATGAACCCTACGACAATGAATATGGAAGATACAGTTATGGGTAAGCTTCTACTTTACCTAATTAAACCAACAAACAATAGTACTAAACATTTTATCGTGTTAACCTAATCGCTTCAAGAAATGCAATAGTAAATCAATGAACTGTTTTAATTCAAAATTGAAAACGAACTGTGGCATTCAATCGGCCGCACCAAAAACCTTGCCGAAGAACGGCAAGTTTTTTGGTGAATTCTGAAGCAAAACCAGGAACCTGACTCAAGATGGGCGGTGCGGTGGACTGTTGACCCACAGAACCTGTTGCTTCACTGCCTGAAACAGTCAGCCAAGAAAGTGGCCTGTCAGTATTTTAATAAGGTATCTGTGAGATATAAATGTCGCTAAGGTTGACTTTCCTAACGGTGTCACAATGTACTGTCCGTCATTTCTAAGGTTATTTGAGATGCCTGACATTTGAAGTATGGGCTCACTATGTTACTTTGACCTTTATTGTTATTGCAGTAGGACATTGTTTTGCAATATAAAATAATTAATGAAATGATAAGAAAATATCAAGTGTCGTATAGGTATTTATTAAAAGTTTCACTTTATCATGAAGCAACGTAAGAGGGTAATGGTCACTGTCATAATGTAATTGCAGGGGTCATTGATCTTTTCAAAAAGTTTAGATTAACTTCATCCGTATGGTGGTGGACCACATTTTTGGCCGACTGTATTTGATGTAGTAGTGTTCATGACAGCCGGTGCGCTAAAATTGAACTATTGAAGAAGTTTTCTTAGAAACAAACTTTTGCTTTTTTTTTAACACATTTTAGTTAGAGGAAACAAAAAGTAGTAAAGACCCCGCATTAACAAATAACCCAGTTACCAAATCACTTTTTGTATGAAATAGGAACAAAAAATTGAATTAGTAACCAATTATTTTTTTCAGTGTAGGCCCCAAGAGCATCGCGGCTCAAACTGACGCGTGATGGCTTGTAATTAGGGGCTCGGTAGAGTCGCAAGTATTGCTTCCTCACGAGATGATTAAAAAAAGCTTGCATAACATCACTTGCTCGTAGTTATTAATGGTTTGTGTTTGATTAAATAGTTATTCAGCCACGTTTGCGCATTTGCATTCCAAATCAAGCTAATATTATGCACGAAATAGTTAAATGTTAAATGAAACGAATTGCAAACCATCCTCGAGATTTTGAAATCTAACCAAAAAAAAAGATATAAGTGAAGTGTGGTTTTCGAACGCCGGTGCCAAAAGGGGGTGTTATTTGAAAGTTTTGTATTTATACACTGCTTTCCTGCACCAGTTTTAACTATGAAAGCCAGGCTTATATTTTCAGTACTTCAAATCCACCTGTAATATACTTATTACCAAGTTGCTTAACTTGTTGTATTTTGTTCACAGGTATGCTTTGACAGACGGCACTGCAAACGAACAGAAAGCAGAAATCAGGAATCAAGGTAGTGAAAACGAATACCTGGCTGTGACTGGAATATACACGTGGCTTGCCCCCAACGGCGTTCGGTACATAGTCAAATACACAGCTGATGAGAATGGTTACAACCCTGAGGTTGAGGAAGAGCCCCCAGGCGCCCCCTTCGAAATCTCCAGTGCTTTATTAGGTTAAGAAAACATCAAAGATAGAACAATAATAAATATTTTTTTACTGTTTTTCTCTATTTTATTACATACTAGCGACCGCCAGCATCTCCGTCCTCGTTCATTTTAGTTTAACGAAAATATATCTATCGTTATAAATTGTAGCCTATGTGCTATTCAGATGCATAAGCTATATTATTAAAATCCATTTAGTAGTTTTTGCGTGAAAGAGCAACACGGCACATCCACACATACAACCTTTCACATTTATAATATTAGTAGGACATAAACCACTATTATGAATTACTGAGCTAAATGTTGAGGATGAGTAGCAATCGTTGAGAATTTTTATAGTTTGTAATAATTGACCTCTCACGCGAAGTCAATATGGTAATGTCAAGGACAACCAAGCAATCAGCTATTCTGGTGCTTCTGACTGCGGCCTCTCGACTCGCGTGTTACTTTGGTCAAAAGTCGCTCTGTCGTCAAATGATATTGGCCGTTCAAAAATACCGTGAAAATACTATTAAACAACCAGCAAATATGTCAAACCCAACAGGATGTTATGCCCAAACCCAAGAACATGGCAAAAGCATTTATTTATGGCAATTTAAAAATTTTCTAATTTTAATTTTGGTTACGTTGAGACAAATGCAACAAATGAGAACGCTGACAGAAGGTCCACCAGTTATGGAGTTATGAGTTTTAACAAACCCGACATTGTTTTGAAAATTAAGCAAGATAATATTATATCTTTAAGTAGATCACTTCGCCGATGTCTCTGTTACCCGATTAATACAAATCAGATCTTTTCAAGAGAAGATTTAATAAATAGATACCATCTAGACAAGCATGCTTCATCGTCGCCCGCAGATTCACTTACGAGACCGATTGACCGCTTGAGAGATCGCTTTTAGCGATAAGGCCGCCTACATTGTTCTGCTAAATCTCTGTAAGCATTGTTGTGTAATTATTTACTTTGTGTAATAATCTTATCTTATCTTTCTGTCAGCTGGTCGCTCACGGCTTACAGCCAACACTGGTCTACTTAAATAATGATGGACCCAATGTTACTAACGTGAATTAAATAAATATCACTAGTCATTTCTCCACACAGCGCTGTGTAGCCCCAAGCCAAGCAGAGTTTGTACTATGAGATACAGACAGGACAGGAAATGGGAACAGTTATATACAGACAGGGCCGCCGCAAGCGGGCGTGCAAGGCGTGCACAGCACGCGGGCGGCACGCACAGGGGGCGGCAAATTGAGCAAATTTATACTTGTTTTAAGAAAATAAATATTAAGTCATAGGATGTGGAAACACCTGAACGAATTAAGTAAACACCGCCGTCGAGACAACGTCAGTCTATGGAAAACGGGACTGATGATGTTAGAGGCAGTGGCGGATTTACCTAAACGGGTGATGCCTTGCCAAGGAGGATTTGGATGCTGAAAGGGGCGGGCCCGCCCGTCGCGCTGGCGTGACTTTGGAACCAGCCTAAGACTCAGGCGCCGGAGCCTACGGCGGTCAGATATTAGGGGCGGCAAATAAATGCAAAAAAACAATTTTGAGCCGCCCTATTTTCTCATTTTATCTGTAATTATTTACGCAATGGTTAACTTAATCTGGCCCATTTTAACCAAAAAATCGCGCTCGCTTCGCTCGCGACATACTCATGATACTACTGTTTACGGTTTTCTCCTCCGAAACTAAGTATATAGGAGTTTTTACTACAGAATCAGAGCTTCGTTTCACTGGAGTTATCTTCTTTTAAGTGAGGTTTTTACGCATACACTGAGATATAACAGCTTTGCGCGCTCACGCAGTTTCCATACCTGCCTTTGGCCCAGGAGAGCATCGCTCTCTTAACGCACGCTTCGCACCTCGCCAGTAGAGGTGTCGCTGGCCTCGCGCCTAAGGGGACCTCGCAAAAAAGTATTACAATTTGCCTACTCTAATATTCCATGACTAGTGAACCCCTCACTTGGTTCAAAAAAACGCGCTCGCTTCGTTCGCGCTAATCTAGATTTCCTTTAAAGGAGCCGTTCGCGCAATTTCTTATCTTAACTGTGGATTATTGAGACAAACGTGAATTGAGTTGCCATAATGACCATGGCGTTTAAAAACAGTTGAGTATAATTCAAGCTAGTGTAGGCAACGTATAAAAAACATAAACCCTAGATGCATTTTTAAAATGGCTCATTTCTACTCTTAAAATATCGCGCTCGCTTCGCTCGCTCTGACTTTCTTAAAAGGCGCTCCTCCAGCATTACTCAGGCTGATAGCGATTAGTATTAACAACGACATACTCCCGCATGAGGTGAGGTTTTAAAATGATTTCCATACATCAGAGTGAGCCTCACCTAAGGGGCATCGAGATGAGAACAGATATTTGCGAGGATTGCTATACTGATCCAAAGACTGGGTGCCAATGTTCAAAAGCCAATAGATCGGCCTAATTCATCCCATTCTAAACAAAAACATTGCGCTCGCTCCGCTCATCAATAATCCATTTCATTAATTAATTTTATTAAGTATCCTTTTTGAACCATTAAAGATTTATCAATAGGGTATAACTATTTAAATAAACCGTGCTTCGGAAGGCACGTTGAGCAGTTAGTTCCGGTTGACGTCGCTAGATGTCATTCATTAAGCCTAGTCAGAGGCCTTAGGGCGGCCTGATAACATCTGACATAAAGGTTGCTCACTAACCTTGCACCCCTCCAATCCAACAATCCGCACTGAGCCCGTGTGTTGAAGTATGGCTCATTCCACCTCATAGTTGAGGTGAGGCTTATGCCCAATAGTGGGACGTAAACGGGCCGTTTATGTAAAGTTATGTATTTTAAAAAATATTGTAAAAAACTTCAAGTTATTTCAAACGAACAAACAAACATACTTTTATTGGTAGTCATAGGTTTACAACATTGAAGGTCTTCAACAATAAAATAGTCCACTATAACTTGCCGTACAACACAGGAATTTTCCTGAAATATTATTATTTATATTAAAGTCAGAGCTGTCTAGTTCATAATAAAACACAGTGTGATTATTCGAAATGTGTTCCTTCTTAGCGGGGCCCCCCGAGCTAGACTTGTAAAACTAATGGCAATGCTTCGGTGGCTCAATATACCTTTCGTGTTTATCAACAGAATTGAATGTACCTCCACCATTTTGGCAGAAATTACGATAAAGTGCCTGATCTTCCCAGCTGGGCCCTCGGCTGTTTAACGTTCGAAATCCATAAAAATATACTGATCTAATATATTTCCAATGTACCTCCCGATTCATGTATCAATTTCAAGGAATCCATTATAGTACCGAAGAATCTGCCCGCGACTTCGTCCACGTGGACTTAAGTTGAAAAAAAGTAATGTTCTTTTCAAAAATTGTAGCTTATGTGTTATTCAGACGTATTAGCTTTATTATTGTAAAGTTTCATTGAAATTCATTCAGTTGATTTTTCGTGAAAAAGCAACACGGCAAATCCACACATACATACTTTCACATTTATAGTATTAGTAGGATAAAAAGCGATGGAGATTACTTTTAGGCAGTTTAGTACCAGACACGATAACATGGCAATGAATCTGGTAAATATTGACCCGACTACGGCGAAGCAAAAAGAAGTGTAATGATTTTTAATTATTTAAGAATGTTTTAACCTCAAAGAAAAAAAAGGGGTACACAATCTTTATTGATCTATTTATTCTTCATTGCACAAAGAAAAAGTATAACTAACGGACTTAATGTCTAATAGGAATGCTCTACCAGTCAACCATCGAGCGAAAAAGAGTTCTTGTGTTTGTGTGTCTGTCTCTGTTTACACATGAGTTTGAGTTTCTAAGTTAACTGCCTTTTTTTCATAAAAGCTACGGGTAGCTAGCAGTCCTACCTTGCCGCTACAAAAAAAAAGTGTGTATGTAGATACACAAATTGTCTCAATACTATCGGCTAGTGCAATTTTTGTTAACATAAAAATTAATGTCATCTTGATCTCACTCAGAAGAAAACGGTCACTTATTCAGTAAGCACTCGCCCGTGTGGTATGAAAATAATTTTAAAACATTACTGTCCTAGTTATTTTCACACAAACGATCACATTCGCGTTCTAGGTAGTTTAATAAGTTTTCCAGAAATCCAAACTCTATAATCTCTCCTCAAATTCACTTCTCGAAAATTCGAAGCGCGCATTGAGAATCATCATCATCAGCCAAATGACTTCCACTGCTGATCATAGGCCTCCCCTATACATATATTTCCAGAGCAGCCAGTTGTAGGCGGCCTGCATCCACCGTATCCGTGCGCGCTTTATGAGGTCATCCGTCCACCTTGCGGGTAGGCGTCCTACGCTGCGTTTGGCCTCAAAAGGTCTCCACATTGAGAATGTTACCCCTAATATAAAAACAATGTTGGATATTAAAGTTATAAAAATACTCCCGGCGGCGGTATTTCTGGAGGGATACGACATTGGGGCTTTCAAGAAATAGCGAATTCCTACCTAAAAGGCAAGCAACGCAGCGGCGACACCGGTGGTGTTGTCCACGGGCTGAGGTGATTACTTCCCATCACTTGACTCTAAAGCTCGTTTGCTCCCTCTTTCATAAAAAAATAAACTAACCTTGTGAAGTTTAAATTGTTATTTTTCTGTTTTATTATGTTATTTTTGCAACATCCCTACGGGGTCTATGTTTATTTTACTTTGGATTATTATTTGTACAATTGTATTATTTATGTAGAGCAAATAAATGATATGAATATGAATATTTTCGCAGACGATAAATTAGCGCCTGTATTAAAGTTCTAAGCAAATAATGATAACATCAAAATGGTATGCACCGTTCTTAGGCGTTTATTATTCTACGACTCGTAGTAACTTACTTATTATTACGCCTTGTGCTGCAAAATCGGATTATGTTTACAACAAATCTATAAATACCTACCTACTTTAAGATCATGAAATTTATCTAAGAAACAGTAGGTACAGTCCTCTGTAACAGGTCCATTTCAATACAAACGATAGCGATAATGTTATAAGTTTTCGATAATGTGGCCAATAAGCTGTCTTTGTTAATTATTATTAATACTGTGCAACATTCAGCATACCTACATCTGCAGAAAAATGATTGAATTCATGAAGGTAGGTACATGCTGGCCGTGGTGGCTGCAGCGCCATCGGGCTTCAATACCTAACGACATTCGCATCGAATACTACAGTAATAAAGGGTTTATTACTACGTTAACAACCAATATGAGAGATACAGTTACCGGTAAGCTATTATTGAAAATGTAAAAAAAAATACAATTTGGCTGTAAATTGGGCACTTTGGACTCTGAACGAACAGACAGGGGAAACCAAGAATCAAGGCACTGTTTTCGAATACCTCCGTGTACTTGGAGTATACACGTGGAATGCGCCCAACGGCGTTCGTTACATAATCAGATGCACAGCCGATAATGGTGGTTACCATCCAGAGATTGAGGAACAGCCTCCCGGAGCCGCCTTTCAGTTATATCAAAGTGAACGTAGGAATTTTCATTTACATAACAGCCAAAAGAAGCACTATGAAACACGTTTTTAACCGACTTCAATGAAGAAGGAGGATAACAATTCGACTGTATATATTTTTTGCTTTATTTGGCTTTTGCAAATAAGTCCAAAAAATATAAAAGCCTAAAGTAATAGTAAATATGTGATAATATTATGGTGTCTGCAAATATTATGTGATAAGTAGGTTTGTTAGTAAACGTATTGTACAAAAAAAAGGAGTTGGTATGCAACCTCACTAGACTGAAAAAGAGGAAAGCTTAAGCTAAAGCCTAACTAAAGCTCATAGTTAACTAGATGCTTAGCCTAGTGATGAACACTTTTCGTAAAGCCTGAAAAAATTTTCACCTGGGAAATAATGAACCAGACCCATTGACGTTGCTTCCCGCCTTAGGGTAGTTGATAGCCTTCATTACATGCACAACGAAACGTAAGCGTCTAGCGGCTGTGAGGTCAATGAGGCTGGTACATTATGCGTAATGCGTCATTATGGCCAATCAGTAACGTTGTCGCTTGACAGCTCACGGTGGCTTACGGAAATGGTAGAAACTCATTGGTTGGTAGATTCCAATTCCTACATAATTGTTTAACTTTGTGACCATAGCCTCTGCCCTTAGGTTGGCTATGAGGTCGATGCCAAGCCCCCACATACGTGTAACAATTTTCACCGATTGCCATCTCCCAGTAACGCTCTGAGCCGAGGCTCGGCCCCCCTGGGGCCCCTCAGGCACCTTACTCAAATGTTAGGAGTTTTGAGCCCTTCACTTACCTCATGGCCAGGTAAAGCTGTGAAAGTCAAACCTTAAACTTACAGCTGGGCAATTAAAAAAAAAGCTTAAAATCTTTTATTTTTAGCCTCCTGCTCCCGCTGATTAGCTAAGTACTTCAACTATGAAAATCAATGAAACCCCGTTATGTTCATTCGATAATTTCATCATTAGCCTGTTGCAGTCCACTGCTGAACATATAGGCCTTTTACACGCCACTAAACTCGATCTTCGGATGCTAGCATCCAGCTCCTGCCAGCCATCCTGCGCAAATAATCACTCCACCTTGCCTGAGGACGTCCTACACTACGCTTGCCGAGACGCGGTCTCCACTCAAGAACACGTTTACTCCAACGGGTATCGATTCTACGGCTAACATGGCCAGCCTGCTGCCAATTCACCTTGCTAATCCGGTGGGTTATGTCGATTATATTTTATTATAATATTATTTTATTAGATTTATAATTCAACTTGAAATCAACAATTAAATTTTTCTTCAATTGTGTGGTAAAACAGCGGCAAAGCTTTAACAATTAGGTACAGATGTATTGAAGACAGTGCACGCATCCTGAAATGTGGCGATACTTCATAGACGTTTGCCACTTTAATAACTTTAGATGTTACTGTACAGTGTCATAAATATGTATAATTGGTAATTATTGCAAACTCATTGAAAGGTAACATTATAAATACATAATCGCTCAAAATGTTACACATGGTGATTGCAAAGTAGAGGGCATAGAGGTTTCTTGAGCGATCAAAAGGTTACCTTTTTATCTTTCTTTTCATAATTTCGGGACTTTAGTACTTGATAATATGTGACGTTACCAAAGCATAATTGATGCGCTATTTGAACACGAACCATGAATGAACGGAAGGCGTAGCTTAGGCCAAGTGGCAACATGGATTATGCAAACAAATTAAGCCCTTAAGGTGAGTATAGACTAGAGCATTTACTTTTTCGGAACATCGAGCATTCGCCATTTTTAAGTTAGTCGGACCGCTCTTCACACATTATCCTGTATGTTTTGATACAGCCTTTTGATGATTTTATTTGGAAATTCCTAGGCTTACTGGAGCTTTTGCCTGTATGGTTAAGTTCGTGATAACAGTACATTACACCTTAACGCTTGAGGAAATACTCAAGTTTATACTCACATTCAGGCTAGTCAGCTACTGATTTACCTGATATAATACAAAATAGACAGACATATGGAAGAAAAGTAAATAAACATGGGGTCCAAACATTGTCCTACCTTGAAATGAGATTTTGTCGTGTGTTATGAACACCAGAAACGACGAAAGTAGTTACCACAAACGACCAGACCTAGCAAAATGTCTGTTCTCAGCAACAAACATTTATGTTTGTGTAGGAATCGGACCAACTACCTTGCATTTCAACTCGACACTCATAACCACTGAGCTGAAAGGGACTTCTAAATTTCAGATGAAAGATAACTGCAAAGGTGTAAGTTGTATGACATTTCACATTGTATTGGAATTTGATATTCTGAATAGGCGAGGCTAATGTGTCTCGTTACTATAGAGGCTATAATGTCAAAGGCCCGTAAACATTTATATTTATATTACCATCTTTTGATTCGTGACTACGTTCAGCAGTTCCATACACAAGCAGCAATTATCACAGTAGGTCAAAGGTTGACATTCCTACGATCTGTCATAGGTCAACCGTCAAGTTCATATTTTTTGATGTTGTTAACATCAATGTCAAAAGCACTAGACGAAGTTAGAGGTTTTTTAGTCCATTGTCATAGTTTAGTGTTATGGTATGATTATTGATCGCTTTATTAGATGGATACAGCATTGTTGTTGCAAACTTGTTGTTTTTGAGCACTTGTTACGCTTGGGGGGGTTGGGTAGAACCACCGGAAACCATGACAGATAAGTTGTGGCAATGTGGTGAAGTTCCCACTCAGCCACTGCTTAACACCGGCGGCCATGGCGGCGGTACTTGTTAGTGCACACCACAGTCCGGTGTCAACCCAGAATACATCCTTTTTCCTCTTATCTCGTACAATTGCTTTTTTTCTGCAGCATTAAGTCCGCCTTTTGTAACAGCACTGTTTAACAATAAATGATGAATATATCATGATATTCTACTATTGTCAATCGAAATTCGTATGTAAATAGCAATAAAATAGCCTTTCGTCCGAAGCAGGCTAATCAATGCCTCAGAATATGTCTGGCAATGAAAAGTATTCATTGACAAATTTATATGACAATATTATCATCTAGCGTTTCTATTATTGTATTTAAGTCTATTATTAAGTGTATTTTTGTTCGTTCGATTTAGTTTTTGACGATTTAAAAGTACTTGTAACAGGTCTATATAAATAAATATATGTTGAACTTTGAACTTGAACTTTGATTGCAAATGTCTTCCAAACAGAAAAAAGTTTGGAAAGTTAACTTTTAATGATGCCGCTCTAACATCTTTTTTGGGACTAGTGTCTCCATTATTTTATTATTAGGAGCCTGTCATTTTCCACTGTAGGGAAAAGGTCTCACTCACCATCCCGTTTCCACCCATCCACTGTTGCCGATTTTGTGCTTTCTTCGGCCAATTGCTCAAAAATTGGTCCAGGTCGTCCCTCCATCGCATTTTCGGCGTACCACGAGGACGCCTTACGTCTTTAGGCTCCCAGTCTGTGACCGTCTTAGCCTAGTGCTCTTGCAGCATGCGACAAACTTCAGTTCCACTTCAGCTGAGCAGTTTTTTGGGTTACGTCGGTAATGCTGGTTCTGGAACGCAAATCACTCCGTTCCACCATCCAATAATTAGACTTACTTCTTTCAAGTTGACCAGACTGACAGATCACGCGCCGGTCGGTGCTTAGCAGGATCAACAACATAATCATCTCATTAAATAAATGTTTGACTTTCTTACTGACCATGGGCTTGACAACACAATGGCTAAACGCTTGTGTTTTAATACTTTAATTTACATCACAATATTATGTTTCACCTTTTGTTTTGTTTGCCCTTCAGTTTACAATCACCATGTGCAACATTTTAAGCGAGTATTTATAATGTTACAAGTCAATAAGTTTTATCTATATTTCATTGTCAAGCATTGTAATTACGAATACACTGATTTATGATTTCTACAGTAATCGATTTGGTGCCTAGTTAATTATTGTCATTGTACAGTACCATCTCAAGTTATTAAAATGGCAAATAGTTTGTTAGCAGAACTGTGCTAAAGATATACATATATCAAACTTAATATCTGTTGTTGAGATCTTACACATACAGAGCCCCAGCAGATCAATTACTATTAATTGTTATTTTTTATTAGTAGGCTTTTTTATAAATTACAAGACTAATTTAGTTTAAGGTTACGAATCAATAACATTTCAAATTTTATATCTGGACAAAAAAATACGCCTAGAGACGGGTCATGGCTTGACGTTAAGCCTGGTATGCACTAGGGCCCCAAGTCTGCTAATTTTGCATAGAAAATGTGTCAAATTAGCCGATTGAGGCTCAACTACGATTCAATTGAAGCGTTCTAAAATTAGCTGACTTGGGGCCCTGATGCATACCGGGCTCAACGTCAAGCCACGACGTAGTATCCGCTTGGGCACTTGAAACACTGATCATTCGCACCACATTGCTAATAGCCTGTGATCCGACCCATTGATTAATAACGTCTAAATACTTCATTTTTTTGTAAAGTAGTTAGTCAATTCGTTTTCACTCTATCATTTTTATAGAATTACCACCCAAGCTACGTCAGCGAATATTTTTCAGCCACTCTACTAGAGTACCTCTAAATGCGTCTCTATCAAATCTGAAAATAAAACGATTGTAAGCCGTCAAAATGTATTGTTTATAAAAAGCATACCACCATTAAAGCTTCGACTGGCTGATAAATCATCGCCAAATCTTGAAGTAACAGTTGATTGACGAACATTCACAGTTACAACCTCGAGAGATAGACCGATAACGCGCTCTTGAACCTTCAATCGGTCGGTGAAATTGTTTGCATATAATAATCGTTTCTTAATCGATACGAGCGTATCGGTTGAATTGGATCATTGGGTTGCGTGCGAGGCCGCGGAGCGCACGACCGCACCAGACTACTCCATCATTCCACATACAATGCAATTGATCCAAACCCGAGACTCAGGTTGCAACACAAATTCCATAGAGTTTAGCGCCAAAAGCGATTAGCTGATTAACCTTGTCAGGTAGGCGTTAGATAGGAAGAATGAAGAGATTATCATAGATGTTTTACTCCTGAAATAAACAGAAAGGT
Source organism: Udea ferrugalis (assembly GCA_950022985.1). NCBI lineage: Eukaryota > Metazoa > Arthropoda > Insecta > Lepidoptera > Crambidae > Udea > Udea ferrugalis. Next base: position 8,624,931 of record OX465521.1, read on the forward strand.
GCTATGCAGGTATGAGGTGTAGAGTAGGTAGGTTACCGAAGGCTAGGTCTCCGGTCATACAGTTTCCGTCCACAATCCATCTACGCTACCTATCCTGCTAATATTAGCAGGATAGGTAGCCTAGTAGATGGATTAGTAATGTTTTATTTTTCTTCAACGCTGCGTGAAAAACTTTCGGTAAAAATTTGTAGAATAGCTCTGAAAACTGGTAGTATACAAATTTCTACAACCCATTTACAGAATTAATACAAAGTAACTAAAATTATTTTAGATTGAAAAAAAATGGCTGTGGCGATTGTTTTCCGGTTTCGCCTTGATCGCTGGATACGAGTGAAGAGTTATAACGCAGTCAAGTAAAAAGTTGCCATAACATACGTTACAGGCTCTTTAAAATTCGGTTAAAACAAACTCTTTTAGTTCTTATAAAATGAAACACCTGTCTGTGACGTGTTTATCCATGAAGATTTTTTTATAATTTTTAACAATCTGAGCTTGTGCTTTTAAGCTCAAATTGTTAAAATAGCTCTAACGAATCGTTACTATTAAAAATAATGACAGACGTTTGTTAAAAATTAATGAAAGATGTTTTCTGTGTTTAAAAGAAAGAGTGAAGGAAAATATTAAAAATAGCTACCACTCTTGTTGGTTAAACAAAGCTTAATTATATCATTCAGCCAACAATCATTAAATCATTGGAGACTTAAGCTTCGAAAAAATGATTATTTAGTCTTAGTCGTAACTAGCTACCACTGTCTTCTCAGTCTCATTAACTACTCCCAAGTTGCCATCACTATCTTACGCCAAAATACGAACTATTAACTATTTTATAAGTATCAATCGCTTCTCTCTGAATAAGTTCTGCAGCCTAGATATAGTTTACCATAATTTTATATCGTAATGTTGTCAAGACCACATGATTTATTTTGGAAATAAATTGGTATTTGTTAATTTACTAACTCTCTTATAACGAGATTCTGTTGACTTACAAAATTCTCTATTTTTTTCAATACCTAAACTACTATTGAACACTGGTGGTAGAGTCACATCACATTCGATTTTCGATCCCTGCCTGATGCCAACATGACCAAATGTCTTTTTCTGGTTTTCATATCTTTAGTAAAGATACTGCATGGAAAATGCTAAAACAATAATAAAACATAGTAATCGCCTTTTCATCTTAATCAGAAGTTAAATATTGTAAAAAATATTTCTTCTGAGTGTTAGCGGTGGATGCCTTTAACATTGATGAAATCACCCTGGCTCATAGGGTAAACATCAGAAAGATTCGGCCGGTCTGTTAATGGTCTCAGTAGCAAAGTGGTTAGTGCAGTCTCCCGGTTTGCGAAAGATGCAGGTTCGATTCCTGCCTGATGCCAACATGACCAAATGTCTTTTTCTGGTTTTCAGATCTTTAGTGAATGTTATTTGGCTTAGTTATTTCCTCTCAAACGACCATAGTCGCAAAGAAGTTGATTTTTTTTTTATTTTAAAGATAACTCACCACGAGCGAAGTGAGTTTTGGCGCCCACCGGACTATCATAGCAGGGGGCTAGATGGCGGGAGAGACTGCGGATGTGACTGCGTACTCAAGGCGCTTATGTGCCCCCTAAATACACGAGCGGAATGTATATAGTCACTCTCGGATGAGTGAGATAAAGTCTGCTTGTATTAAAAACCTGTTGAAAATATCCAGCGTCTGTGCCAGTAGGTACGAAAACAGTGCTGTGCGCGCATTTTCTGAAAAAATATTCAACACATATCCTACAGTTGCTATTCTATCATTTCCACTTCATTGCGATGAGTAGCAAAAAGGCGTTAAACACATTGGCTCGTCTCCAATTTCAATTCAAATATGCAAGAAAACATAGAAAACTAGCGGCCGCTCGCGACTTCGTCCGCGTCGAATTGAAGTTGAAAAAAATGTGATATATCATTATAAATTGTATCCTATGCGTTATTCAGATGCATAAGCTACAATATTGTAAAGTTTCATTAAAATCCATCCAGTAGTTTTTACGTGAAAGAGCAACACGCCACATCCAGACGTACAAACTATCGCATTTAAGGATAGGATATAAAGTTGGTGGTGCTATTTCCTAGGTGACACGGTGTCACAATTGACATGCCACTAGGCAACTTTTAGCATTTTATCAGAGTTTTAATTTTATCAATACAAAACATATCAAAATGATTTATAAAAAAATGACATAAGAATAGGATAAAAATGACAAGAATATTTTATCGCTGTGTCTTAATGAGATACCGACATACCAAAGTCATATTAATTATTAAAGTCATTGCTAAAAAGCTTTACCATGAATTATGAACAATTGACTTTTGTCCCACATCAAAATGAATCAAAGGAAGTTGATGAATGAAATAATAATGCTTCAATGTTAGATTCGAATACGTCAATTCCATTGTTGTAAGACATTTTCGTAATTATCGAACTAATTCCTAACCGCTTAAAATTGAAATAAATGCTTTCCTGTTTTACTGGGATGTAATACTCGTACTTGGCGGGGACACTCACAGTGCGGTTGATACACAGACCCCCGAATTCACAAACGTCAATCAACGCTAAGCACGCGCTCACGCTCATGCTGTCCCGTGAAATGTCAATAGAAACGAAAAAGACAGCATGCTCGTGAACGCGTCCTTAGCGTTGATTGACGTTTGTGAATTCGGCCGAGAGAGTTTTAGTGGATTTAGGGTCATAGCACATTATGCCAGCACGAGAACCATGACTACACCTTAGCAATTATTATCTTGCCATTCAAGAACTTTAAATTGTAAGGACGTGGCTGCGAGCTGAGTGGTATACGAGTAGTGGCGGCGAGCGCACTGACAGCTCGCCGGTAGCTCGCCGTTGGCTTCCTCATATTAACATTTTAAAATAAATTGTACCACTCACAGCTTAACCCAGATATCGATAGGTATGCGCAGAACTATTTTCAGCTCCGATTTTTATGATTTTAATTTATTGCATCTCTTACGTGCTGGCATTTTTAGAAGTAGGTTGGTACCGTAGGAGGACTTGGAGGCACGAAAACGAGTACATATGCATAAATATTTGCTCTAATTCAAATAACAAGATATTTTCTGGGTTGCAAACGTGCAGTTGCGGTGCCGGTACAATGAGCTATGAGCTTTACTCTGAATTTTTCTGAAGAAGAAATCCGAAATCTGACAGAGAACTACAGTTACTAAGATAGCTCTCAAAATTAGTAAGCTAATGAGGAAGAATAATAACTAAGGTAATTTGAAGTGCTGTTATTGAGAATCGCCCGTCAAGTGGGAGATGGATGCGTCTTTCTGAGTTTAGGGCTCGAGTATCTGAATTTTAAAACATATTGCCGACTCTTTAGGCGCAGTGGTAGGGAGCACGGTTAAGACGCAGACTATAGCTGGCTCAACATTCGAACCAACACAAGTGTCTGTTAACTAAATAAACAACTTTGGGGTCTGGGTGATTAAGACAACCTTGTTGTCTGGTTTAGTTGAGAAAATGCTTCACTTGTAAATCTGGACCAAATGTAATTTTCTCATGGTTAGTTTCGGGTGAACATTAGGGTTCTAATATTTTTTTAAAGAAACATGTTTTTCTGTTTTCTGGTGTCTGTTTTTGGGCCATCCTGTAGACCTTTATATGCATAGGACATACCTTTACAATTCACATAGAATTAATATTTACGATAGGTACCTAAACAAAATAAATGATACCTTTGTTTGTAAAGTAATTTAACATGATTTATACATTTATTAAAGAAACAAAAAAAACGATTGTGAAAAGGATCATAAATATCCATAACAAAGGTACTGACAGCTGGTTGTGGGCGCTATGCTAATCGCCACATTCCTCAGTAACAACGGTCTGCATGGCCTAGTAATCACAATTTTTCCGTTCCCTGCCTTCGCCACGCAAGGAAATATGGCAATACTCGCCTCAAATTTCAATGAACCGTGTCCAATACTTTGCATAGCAATAATTTGCCTTAATCTTGCACAAATATTCTTAGGTGGCCATAGTAAAAATAAGTTTTCCAATGGGCGTGCGGAACAGAGAAACCTCTGTTTTTCTCTTTCCCTAGCATACTAGAGTGGAACTGCAAGGCGACGACCGCAAGGTCTCCGGCCAGCGCGGAGTCGCAAGCACACCGCGACGCAAGTAAAAGTAACTTTTAACAATACCTTGTCGGCGCCTGCGCGTTGCGTACGTCAGTTTCGCCAACTCCTGCCGCGCGGCAATACGTATTGCTCTTTCGTTTTTTTTTCTTACGCCAAAACTGTCAGTGGCCAGTGCCGGTTCCAGAAACAAACGAGTTTTCGCGCCTTACCTTGGACCTTTCCCTAATGGATTCCGTCAGAAAACTGTTGTGATTTTTCTTACACCCGTGCTTTCGTTACAAGACTAGTTAAAAAGTTTAATCACGTTTATGAAATTTTGATTATTTCGTAGTTGTTCTACTTGCCGTCATTATTGGATGTTACGCTCACTTGAACGTAAGTAAATAAATCTAGTACAGTTAATTACTTTTAACTAAATAGCACCTTCAAGTAAATGTATAGGTGAAATGTTGATTTTATAATAGATTTTCACTCTCTACATTCAGAATCATTTTATTATGCTAGTACTATTAGGAACGTATATCTCTAAGACTAACACAATTTAATAAAAATGCTTTTCAAAAAAGTGTTAATAGGAAAATTCATACTTTTACTATAATGACCACTATGCATGCATAATAGTAGGTTGCATATAGTGTATACCAGCCATTAATATGCAGTTAGCTTGTATTTACTATCGCTTAGTGACTAGCGCACTCTAGAATTTATTCTGGCTAAGTTACATAAAGGTAAATTACGAACAATTTCTTGTTAAACTATCACCGTTTATATTTCCAACGTGGTTTTCATTAATGAGGTGATGAAAGTGGTAGGTTACTGGTTTGGGCGGACGGCGAAGTGGTCACCCGGCCAGTCGGTAAGCGGGTGATTAAGAGCCTGCAATCGGATCAATAGAACTGGTTTCCAGCTTATTGTAGGCACGTGTCTTGTTCACAGACACAGTACCAACTGGTATTACGATTATCACAATATCATAGCCAGTACTTGCAATGCACGGAATAGGGCCCATAAAACGTATAGCCAATCAAATAAGTACGTATTAAGTAACTGTGGCCTTATTTCTAGTAGTTACCGTGGTCCACTGTAGAACACATCAGCACATTAAACAGGATGATTGCCAATCGTCAGTCTAGAGACAAGGTGCTCTTAGTCCTGACGATAGACATTTTCACTCAAAGATGGCATTCCCTCATGTTTAAACAGTAACGAAAATACTTTGGAAATCCTAGTGGATATTTCAAGGAGATAATTTCATTGAAGACGCCCTGCGTCCACCGTGATACCTCAAAGTCTATCATGTCGTCCATCCTTACTGATAACGGCCTATCAACGCTACGTTAATTCCATTGAAGTACTGTTGCTTCATCACCCATCAATCCATCACGATATATGATAACTGCCACTTCCTCTGTAGGATCAGCTGGGCTATCCATCAGTCATCATCATTAATTTTCTACCTTTTTCCTCATTTCTAATTGAATCTTGCAGATATTCTTATCGGGGATTTCCATTGTCGTCCTTGCTTTTTTTCATTACTTAGATCCGTATCCAAGAGACTCTGATGTTGACAACTAAGTCCCTGGTGGCACACACTGATTTCAGTATCAATCAAAACTTAAGATCACAGCCCCAAGTCTGCTAATTGGTTACCTAATGAAACGCATAACATTTTTGGTCATAAAATCACAATGCATAATGTTGATAGCCATAATCATCACTTGCCATAATTCCTAAAAGCATAACTTCATAACGCATACCATAACATGGCCGAAATTCGTAAGGCATACTCGTCAAAAGGCATAATTTCACTAACCATAAGTATCAAAAGGCATAATTTTTATTTGCCATAATATTCGAAAGACATAATCCTCAAAAGGCATACTTTTGATAAGCATAAGTGTCAAAATCCATATTTTCAAAAGGCATAACACTCATTTACCCTAATTTCAAAAAGCATACATTTATTATGCAGCTTACAAATATTACATGTTAGACGCAAGCAGCATGTAATGTAAATGTAAAAAATCCAAAGAGCACTTGTCCGAAAACCATTTAGTTTATTTACAAAATTTTAATATATCATTTGCTCGTAGTGATATATATTAATTATTTTGCTCATAGTGTAATGTGGACAGCAAAAGAATTCTGTCACGGCTCCGGCATTGCGGGGCTCCGGCGGTCCCACGCGTGCTAATCGTCACAGATGGCTTTCGCTCAGCACCCCAGCTTCGGCTTTTTGGCCGGCTTCGCCGGCCAGCCTCAGCCGCGGCGCTTCGCTTATAGCCACCTGCTCCTCAGCCCGCGGGCCGCCTCGCCCCTCCATGCCTACGCGGGTTTAAATTACACTCTTGGGGTAGGGCAAAACAAGTACCACGTGGTGTCGGCGTTGGCTGAGTCGGATTTGCCCTGAAGAAGAAAAAATGCTCTTATGTGAATTAGGCTTTTTAATATTATGTCAAACAAAATTATGAATATTAATAGTTATGCATAGTGACATTATGTCTTTTGATAGTTATGCGTACTGACATTATGCGTTTTAAAGTATGCCTATTGAAGTTATGGTCAACGAAAGTATGCATAGTGATGATTATGCCTTTTGATGTTATGCCTTATTACTATTATGCATTAAAATGATTATGCGATTTAAAATTTATGCCAATAAAAATTATGCTTTTCGATGATTATGCCAATTGATGTATGGCAAATGAAATTATGGCAATAAATGGTATGCGTTCTAAAGTGTCACCCTGCTAATTTTAGCACTCTTCAATTGAATCGTAATTGGCTTATCAATCGGTAAATTAATTTGACTATTGAATGAACCGGCTACTTTGACACATTTCCTGTGTAAAATGGGTCAAATTTGACTTTTAAGACTCAATTACGATTCAATTGAAGCGTTCTAAAATTAGCAAACTTTGGGCCCTGGTTCTATCTTAGGTATTATCACCTTAACATAATTCATTCAGGTGTAGGTACATGCAGATCGAGATAGCCTTTTTGTGCGAACTCTCTATGTTGTAGATCAAGTAATTAGTAATTTTTTATAACGTGATCGCCTACTCGGTTGGCATATATGAAACTTTTCAACTTGACCTTCATTCTGGTTCTACAAAATTCGAGTTACTGTCTGATAGTGTCAATTTGCAATAGTTACGTCTTTGCCTTACTGGCCCACTTTAAAAATAACTTAAACTTTTGTGTGTATTGCGTTCATTAATAATATCACAATATAAGTTCAAATATTATTGAGGTTATTACATTATTGGTCGCACATTTACTGCCTCTTAAAACCCGTTCAGACTTATTCACCTCGTAAATGACGACAAAGTTGAAATCTTAAAAGGAAAAATACTGGTACAAAAACGATAAAACAAACAAGCTATCTGAGCATTCATGCTAAGCACGTAAATGTGAATATTCGCATCGGTACAAGCGGAATGCATTTAAGTGGATCCTCATGGGCATAACTTATAGACGACATCGAAAGTAGTTATCAACTATCGTATTTAACTCACGAATAGTCCATACCAAGTTTACTTTCCCCTATCCTATTTGCATTGCATAGGATACATTAAACCAACTAGAAGGCTTTACGGTTTGTAGTTTTTTATTCAAATTCCTTTATTCATATTACATTGTTAACCCTCTAAAACTCACTTTATACCTAGAACAGAAAATGTTTATGTGATGAAAAACTGAACTATCAATATAGAAATAAAATATTACTTATATTACTACAGCTTGATAGCGCTCTTTAAATGGAGCCGTTCATTTTTGTTCTCAACTCTGGGCGCCCGAGTAGCTCAGATGAAGAGAAAGAGTTGACTCCCAAAAGTTGTCTGGGAGAACTTATACCTGAGGAAAAAGTTGTAGTTAGGTAGAGACAATATGAGTGTAAAGACTCCAGAAGAATGCAGCTAGGCTTGTCGACATTTGGGAAGCTGTGGCAAATCTTCAAGTCGTCTTTGCCACAATGTCCGAAAACCGAGGTAACCAGTCATGAAGTACAGAGATGAGACGTGGAACTAACGGTGAAGCGATCCAACCGACTTCTGTATCACTCATAGAGCTTTCACAAGGTTTATGCACAGGATCGCGCATAAGGGCAAGCCCGGAATGAGATTATCGGGCAGAAGACCGGTATGACGGGCCTAGTTCAGAAATAAATCACGTATAAAGATAGCCTCACATGTTATAAAGGTAACCTCCATTTCATAACGTTCGAATAATATGGTTTAGCAGCATCATAGAGAGAGAGAAGGGGATATTATATGTATAATAAATTGTAGCCATCTAGATAGATAGATCGCATTCTTATCACCTTACCAAGGGTAATTATCTTTGACAAACACAATAATTCTTCTTTCGGTTAAAGTGAATTATTTGAGCAACTGTGTTCCAAAGTTGATGGAAAGTATAGTGTATAACGTATTGATTCCCAAAAAGAATCCCCTAGTAACAACAAAATTAAGGTAATTTGAAGTGATGTATGTTTTGGTAATTTGTATTTAAACATCTGGAATTTCTTATTTTATTTGCATTTATTCATGCATTTTATTAATTAAAGCATTCTTAGAACAAGTTTTTCTACATTGTTTAGCATTCAACCAAACCTGACCTTCTACAGGCTAGTCACGTCTTCCAAGAGTTCACCTTAAAGACCAACCGATTTACTAATAAACATGGTATAAACAACTATCCGGCACCGGTAGTGGAGCCACATAATATGAGTCTACTGTGTATTGTATTATTATTTTAGTATTTATGGCTATTTTTGCATATATCTTTGATTGGTCGATGCAATTTAAACGATTTGAAATATTTATAAAGATTCATACCGGGTCCTTATTCATAAAAACACAGCTTCTCAACACACATTGACTTTTATATAGCTATTCTTGTTGCTGCCGCCATTTGCGAGTAACTGACATAACACGTCAATTGCTTAAACAATGCTTTAGCATTGCGTTCGTTTTATGAATAAGGGGGTTAGTGTAGCACAAAAGTAATGTCACCAACCTGTATCTGACTGCATTTGGTTTAAAAAGGAAGTAGCTCTTCCATTCACTTTTAAAGTTCTGTATGTTACTTACTTACTGTCTAATAGAAATACCTACATTTACAATCCATCAAACAAATCAAATGAAATACATTCTCAAACCTATCAAGTACCTGTCAGAACTCTACAGACAGTTGCTTCTACATTAGAAAAGATTTATATCATTACTAAATGAATACGAAGTAATACGTGCGCATCATTTCAAAACCCATCTTCAGAGTTATGAAACATAAAAATGCCTGATGAACTAATCTTAATGTCACTAGCAAATTAGGTTAACGATTCAGTTTATTCTTTAGGATCAACAATAATTATCGTATTTACGAGGACCATAAAGTAGATTATCGTCAGAAGGTAATAGAGCATTTAAGTGTATTCATCAATCAATTTTCTAGCGACCTTTAACAATGTCGCAATTAATAAATCGCACGCGCATTGCCTCGCTCCGGCGAACGCTTTCCACTGACCCGACAGAAAGCCTGTTTTTTAAACCTGAAAGGTTTCAAAAAATAGCCTTGAGCACTTTGTTGATATCGAACTCTTACCTAAAAATAAGCAACTAAACTAATATCGCTCTACATTTCGCTCTTAAAAAACAGAAACCGTTTAGTAACTTTATTATTATTATTATTATTATTAGCCTAAACTAAACTTAACTTTACTTAACAAAAAGTGAAAGTGTAACATAGGTTATTAATTGTCTGTTTTTACACTGGTTAATACTTTAAATTACACACCAATACAAAAACTTGTATCGCAGTCCAAGAAAGGCGTTGCGTCATGCATTGTTTAGATTGAATACGGTCATTTCACACGTTGTTTTGGCTACTTAATAAAATGCCAGTGACAATAAGAGATTATTTCCAGTAGTGCAATGTGTGTTTTCTGGCCGGCAATTGGATAACGAGGTGTTTCAACACTTCGACAGCTGCTTAACATGCGGCCGACATGCCGGCCTCGGGCTCTCTAATGTTTGATGACTTTGACTCATCCCGGCCTTCACTTTTGTTATATCTTGACACATGCACCGGTGTATCTTAGAACAGGTAGTAGGTACATTGATAAAGGTTAAAAGTGTTTAAATTCACGTACAACTGTCAGTTTGACAATGGTTCTCGTAGTTGGCATTTTACATGATCGTCTCAACGTTTTATTATGTTGTCAGGTATTTCGATAATGATAGTATAAACAATAAGATAAAATAAATATTTGAAGACATCTTGGTGAGGGTATGGATTTGAGGACATCTGGGTAAGGTAAGCTCTAAGCACAGTCTATCGGTACCACGTTTCTCTGAGGCTGATAATACGAGTACATACTCTGAATGTTTCAATAGATAGTACATCTCAACCATGACCTTAACCCAGAACAAACCAAGACAGAGGTGTTTGTCTACGGTGGTAGTAAGATTGAGTCTAGAATTTCTGGTACTGCTGCAGAGCGGGTAGGAGGCCTTTTTCAATGTCATACCAATTTGAATGGTCACGATTCATCTCGTACTTAACCATGTGCCAAACCAAAATTTCCACAACTTATCAATGCAAAAGTCACTTATTGTTCGTCGGGTCACTCATATAAATTAAAATACAAGAACTAAGTACAACACATCTAATCAAAGACATAAGTAGTAGTAAAAGTAAACTGCTAAGTTTTTTGCGGGTTCTTTGGGAACAGAAACAACCTTCCGACACCGTGGTAGAGTCACAGTACGTGTGAAGTATATCGTATTAATACAATAATAATAATTTATTTAATGCATTCACGAATGATACACTTACAAGATATTATATTTGGGTGTTCAGGTGTTTTGTGAACCCTTTGTATGATATTATATCCGTTGCAGTATTTATGTCTTTTATAAAGTGAATCTTTTGTTTGCTTAATAAGTTCTTGGCGATTTAAAAGTACTTAAATACTAGAAAGTACTTTATGTACTGATTGAAAACGACTTTTTCAGAAATGTAGTATTACGTTTTTTTTTCTCAAAACTATACAAAGATGCACCATTCTGAAGTTTACTTTTATTTTCCTAATACTGGGAGATAAATTGGCCTATTTCGCTAGCTTGCCTTTTTTAGCCTCTTTTGTTTTTCCCATCGCCAAAATGTTCGTTCTTGTACACGTGGCTGATGACCACTTACAAAAAGTGTTAACTTAATTGCTATACAGCTCATTTAGTTGAAGGAATCACTGGCTGGAAATAAATGATTTCATGAAGGCCCTATGATAAATCACTATGATTCTATGCTTTAACGCCCACAGTCGAGTATTAACGTCCATCAGTTTACATAATCTAACGGAACTGGCCTTTTGCATTTAGGTTGGTCTGGACATGTCGTTAGAAGGCTTTGTATTATATATCAACTTGTATTCATCTCAGAAACAAATGCAATATGTCTAAGCTTATTTATATGAACTCAAATAACGATTTCTAAATCCTTGTGTTAGGGAACGCTTTGATTTTTTGAGATTTTTGAAATCATTCACTAGTTAAATTATCAACTTTGTCTATTAAATTGTGTAGCCGAGTATACTGAATACATGAAAATTATATTGTGAATGACCCTTTTTTAACCTATAGGTATCATACCACTGCTGAACAAAGTTTCCATTATTTTTCATACACCTCCATCGTGTACCAGGCTTGACACCCATACTCATTCATATTTTGCAGATGACAAATTACCCTTAACAACACTGAACGTCCCACAAACGCTCAAATTAACAACCGTTTTTCTATTATAAGATAAGATAAGATAAGATATACTTTATTGCACAAAGAAAACAATTACATAACAATGCTTATAGACATTAGAATGTACAATGCAGGCGGTCTTATCGCTAAGAGCGATCTCTTCCAGACAACCTTCAGGATTATATAATGTGTACGAGTTTATTGATATCGTTTAAGCTTAATTAAATAGAACTAAATATGTAAACTTGATATGAAGCAATAGCGCTTTAGAATGTGAATCGCTCTTGATTACATCTTATGGCGGAAAAAGAATTCACGAAAAATTATAACACCGTATTTGGCAAGCTCAGCAATGGTGTTAATAGATTGAATAGCTCATAATTCAGATCTTAACTTCTCACATACAAAAGGCCGGACGTAAGTGTGTTTATGTGATCCAATCAAGCCATATAAGCCTAACTGTTTAGGTAGAATTTAGGACAAAATGATCACCGCGCCGCCACTTACTACCACAAGATTAACTGCACATTACCAAACATAATGTCTGTCCCCTACGGCAAAAGCCGTTATAATCAATTGTTTTATGGGTTGTTCGGACTACGCTTTCAGGCATATGTATTATAAATGTAATTATTAATTGTCTAGCGGGTCGCTCTTGAACTCAATAAAAGTGTCAGCATTTTGGCTTCAAAAAAAAAATCTAAATCTTACAAATTGGTCGGCAATACACAATTCAAAAGCAAAAAGCTTGTTAAGTAGAGCTAATGGTTCAGCTATCTACATTCGATTGCAGTATAGTTTTTTGTTTAAGTTGGAAAAACAATGAGATACATGGGTTCATGGGTTCTTAATACAATAAAAAAACTGGTTCAAAACAATATTTCGTAGCATATATATCATGAGTATAATTTAATAATTCTGTGCAACTACAAAATGAAATCTGCTAAAATAGATTAAGATAAGATAAGAAATACTTTATTGCACATAAAACAAATAAATTTACAGATAATAAAACATGAATACGTTGATGTACAATTTAGGCGGTCTTATTGCTAAAAGCAATCTCTTCCAGACAACCTACAAGCAAAGGAAATATGACAGACCGAGTAAGCAAGTGCACAAATAATACAGGACAAAAAGGATTACCAATTCTCTCAAGAATGCTATTTCTAAAAACTACCAGCAAGTACTGCTCACATCCGAATCGGCGTTGATTGCGTCTAGTCGTGAAGGTCGGCGGGTCGCGGAAGACACCCCGATGCGCCCGCGCAGCCGTGCAGCGCGTGACGCAAGCAGCTGAGGCAACTGCAGTTACGTGCCAGTACGTGCCGCCGAGTGCGACCCATTTTAGCGCCACGACTGTACTTACTCACTGTCCTATTATTAAGTACGCGTTTAACATGTGCATTGTTTTAAAACACATTTGTAATGCTTGACTTCGATGACCACGGCCAGCACATTGACGTGCATTAGAATTATAGGAACCTGTCAAATTTAAAGATTGTTTTTTTAAAGGTTAATGTTATTTAATTCAAAATACCAAAATGAATATACTCCGTACACTTACCTCGTGTGCAAAACTTTATACCTTCGCATTTCGATGAGGTGTTTCAGGAAAATCTATACGTTTTTGGACGTTCCGTTTGCGCTACATTCAAAGTTGAATTTAACATTTTGTTGGTACCTGCTCCTAATTATTGCTACTAATTATAAGGTTACTCAACGTGACATTTAGAAATATTCATCCCAAATAATTGATTAGGTTCTTCATATCTGATCATTGAGACCAAAACCAAAACTCAATCTTACTTAACTTGTAATTATCACAAATGGCCATTTTGAAACCTATTTCGGAAACTGCTCTTGTTACAGCAACAATGTTTTACTGATTACTGGTTATCATCTTGACTGCTTATATTGCTAGTTACTGAACAGTAATTCTGAACGTACAAGGAATTAAATTGCTTACATCCAGGTCACTCTAACTTTGATCTATTTCGCTACAAACGTTCCATCAGATCTCGCCGATAACACTCATCATTCCTTTGTAATGAACTTACTACAGACTACTAAGTATATATTTATGTAACCCGAACACAGAATACTTACAAACTACTGCTTTAATACATCATTGACAGTACAACTATGAAATATGAGTTAGGTAAAATCCTCAAAAGCTTGAGAAATTAGAGCCAAGTTCAATATTGTTCTTCACCGTTCATCGTAGTTGTAACATTTCCTAGTTAATAGAAAGAGAAGCATAACAAACAATTATTTCCAACAATCAAGACCGATACTCGTAAGACCTAACATCATCGGCAGCTCCAATCACCGTAGAGAACGTAACGGGGCACAATCTAAATGATTACATGACCGGAAAATGGTGCATACCTCGCGCATTTTGTGATCAATATAGCACGGGTCCCGTACACAAACGAAATTTTGCCGATTTACTAACTACACAGACGAGAGAATTAAGTACAAGACTCCTAACATGAACTGTGTGACACATGTAGACATATAGGTCCCTATATAACGAACTATTTAAGCGTGACATCTATAGACCTGAATCGTTAGCGAGTACTTAAAAAGGTTATTGAATTCGATTTTAAATTAAGCCCCGGCTGTCATGTAATCCAATGATTCTATTTAATTAGAATATTGAGAAAACGTGAGCTTAAAATTTTTAATTTTGCGCTTGCCTTTATGGAAGGTTTATAAAGAACTTTAAGCTCCTTTAGGCGCTGATTTCAAATTCATAGAGACACTCGAGGGTCTTCCGAAGCACGAAACCGCTAACATACTGAACTACTGAGTTTCTTGCTCAGTACAGAAACGACTTTCCGACACCGGTGGTGATTATCATTTATTTATTATTTTTATTCTAGTGTTTAAGTCTATTAATAAGTGTATTTTTGTTTGTTTTGCTGACGATTTAAAAACGCTTATGTAACATGTCTATTTAAATAAAGTTATTTTGACTTTGACTTTACTCATTATGTAGTCACGCAACCAGATGCACTTCTACCGAATTAAGGTGAACGTCAAAGTCTGATCAGTCTCATCGCACACTAAGGTGATAGTATCATGCGCATAAATTTCACGTAAAAGTGATAAGTTTGACTGTATTAACATGAGCAGGACAAGTTCTATTTATAGTAACATGACCGGAAAATAGCATAAGTGGTGCATAGTGATCGATAGCACGGTATTGATTGTTGTTATTGCTAATAATAACCGCGATAAGTAATCACGGCTGCTCACGCGAACGAGATGCGCGGGCGACGACCCGGCGCACTGGGGTTGCCTTTTTACGACCGTTCATTTGAGACTGAGTTTTAATTTTGCTGTTTATGTTTGAAACAAACGCGTATTTTATGTACAGTCAACAGCTGCACATCAGGTTACCCTATTTCCGTTTTGTCTCTCGCTCTTGCCAAATGTCATTACTTTGCAATAGAGCAAGAAGGACTGACCGAAAATGGGTAGAGTGATGTGCCGCCCACCGTACTGTGATTGAAGATTTTTTTTCTAAAACTGATTCGTCCTTTTTATGAGTATTTTTTTTTATGACGACCGATTTTGTCTAATGGTGCAGTGCACCAGCGCGGTTCGATCCCTGTACTTGTGTGCAAGAAGATGTCTGTTTGTGCTGGTCGTGTTGTGTTTTGTTATTAGGTATCTATTTAAAAAAAAAAATAAGTATGTATATCCGTTGTCTAATATCCCATATCACAAGCATTTAGTTGCTTAGTTTGTCTGAATAATGTCCAAATTTTGTTTATTGAAAAATATTGTAAAAATCATAATTTGTTTGACGGTAAATAACGTGACTCTGAATAGTGAATAGTTATAATACAGTAAATCTCTGGCGTACATAATCAAAGACTATCTAACATAAGGTCAAATGAAATCTCAGCACATTATACTATAGCTGTCACACTCAGAGAGTTGTATGTCATAAAGATAATAATTTGGTAATTTCCTACCAACTTCGCTGACAATGTAGCACAAATCTATTTTATTGATTAAACATAGCAAAAGTAGATCGATAATATTTTCCGTAAAGACTTAAGACTTTACTAAGAGCAACATCAAACCCATACTAGGTTAACATGGCCTTTCAACTACCGCTAAAGAGTATTTTTACACAAAACTTGTTTAGTCTTCGACTGGCCCGCAACGCCTTATATTACTTGCAGTTTTCGACCTAACATGTATGTAAATGCCATTTCGTTCGTGTCACTCTTTAGACAAAAGCAAGACAGGTAACTAGACTTTCTATCAAAAAAATATTCAAATAAACAACACTATGTTTCGCAATGTGTTCCATATCAACGGACGTTGAAAATAATTCGCAGATTTTCTAACCAGTATCAGATATCGTTTCCTAAAACAGAGCAAATTAGGTAAACATACCATTTAGATGCAAATTTTCGACGGCTGAGTTGTGTAATTCGTTTAAAGCAGCAGTATAAATATTATTCTAGTTATTACGCATGAGGCCCAACCTCTTGAGGGAAAGAGAAGACGAGACCAAGACACGAATTCTTAAGTGATTTAGATGCGATACGCGTAATAGGACGTGAAGATAGAATCCGGTTGGTAGGATGGCTTACCCTGATTATGCCATGAGAGTACTGGCAACTAGTTTTGTCGCAGAAGAAAGTAAACTTGAGACTAATGTTAAAACTAGTTGCTAGTAATATAGCACAGAGCTGCTTGTCGCGCAAGGAATCTTGTAGGTACTTGCATGGAAATTACAATAATATTGGTTTACCTTGAAAATCTACTATAGAAAGATCAGCAGTTGTTATAAATCCTTAAAAATAATAATTTCCGTGGTATCTTATGATCATAACTATAGAGGAACATTAAAAAATAGGTTCTCGAAACCTTTTACGGCGCCTAAATTCAGTTAAAAAAGTTTTACCTTGGAAATATTGTTTCGTTGGTCCACCCTTGATACACAGTGTGGTAACCCTAACTACAAACAAACACCTTACAATGACGCTGCATACCACCGACAACATGTGTTCATTGTAATTGAAACTCACCGTTTGTGATAAATAAGTTCATTTTCATTTAATAACGCAGCCATGCGCATTGTTTGCGAACAGCCACGTCTCGTACATAACTTTTACTCTCTATTTATATTTGAACCTATATCCTTTTTGTAAATTTTCTTGTTGTGAGTCAGCAAATAAATTGCATAGTTTTTCACTTTTTAGTATTTCCGCATGTTTAGCTAGCGTAATAAATCATAAAATAGGTAGTGAAAGCTGTTTCGGTGTCATGTTTGTGCCTTAAAATATCATTTTACGTCATTCTTTGCTATTCGACTAGACACAGACTGTAGGTAATCAAATATTATGACAAAACCATACGACATACTTTTACGAAATTGAAATATTAAATTATTGAAATAACACATGTACACGAAAACTGCACAAACCATATGAAGAATATGGTCTTAACACATAGGAAATTATCGCAGTCTAAAAACTTGTTCACCTACAAATAAGTTTACATTGGATTTACTAAAAATATGAAAGGTTAAGTGTAATCAGTGTGTTATTGATCAGTGCGAAACATAGAATATACTATGAAGAACATCCACATACATATTACATAACTCTCTGTACACAACTCTGGTTCCGAAGTATTTCCTTTGTGTCACAGACAAAGAAGGTACCACAAACACCCCGAACCGGCACAATTATGTTTCAATAAACAAACATTTGTGCTGGCCTGGCGATCAAACCCGAAACTATTTCAGTTTCAAACTTGCCCTCGTAAAACCACTACAATAAACAGGTCCTCCAACGAACGGTTATTTATAAAACGATAATTTATATTAGTCCTTTTTTGATAATAATACATGTAACCAGAAATGGATATGCGTTATTGATAAAGTATTTTCCTTTCACTATACTTATGCATTTGTCTGAAGGTAGGTCAACTACCTAGAGAGCTGAATAAACCAGATAATTGTTAAATGAGTTCAGTTAATTTGTTAATACATCTACTGAAATAGACTTACGTTTGTATTATCATTGTTTTGCAATGAAGCTTCAGAAATTGCAAATTGAATTCTGAGGAGATGCTGGTTCCACCTTTGTTGTTTTAAGTCTTACCCTTAACGAAAACTTCACTTCACTGATCCCCTAAAAATTTAGCTGTTTCTGACTGTCTGTCCGATTGTTGACGTAAGATCACCAAATGATGGCGATCTAAATGACCCGTTGTTTATTTAAACTCTAGTTGACCAGATACAAATGATTACTTTAAATGTTTCTCCAGATATTTGATCACTGCTACTTAACATGACACTAACTGTACAAGAAAACTGTGATTGGACATGAGTGATCAATGCATAATTGGGAGTATGCGAAACATTTTTCGTTCATGAGATCGGTTTGGGAATTCTGTTATAGGACGTATTAGCCTGAAACATTGGAGGATATAGTAAAACGAGAGTAATATCAACTGTCAAAGTGTATACTTAAAATGTGGCCTGAACATCACAAAGAGCCCAAGCTCTTACAAGAGATCAATTGTGTACTTTAGTTCACGTATAAATTGCGCAGTCCGCTAATTGTGACTTGTCCAGGTGACAAGTTATCGCCATGATCACCGGTCACGATCTCACTCAGACGACTCATTCGATCTTCAACTTTCTCGACACATTACGACCAGTGACAATCGTAGACAATCATTTAGCTCTTTCATTCTCAGATGGCCTTCTCGACAAAAATGTCATAAAGGCTAGGCAAACGCACATTACAAAAGTCGTAATATAATTTAAGTGTACATATAAAAAAATAAGTGCTTTTATGACAGTAGAACTAATAAAAATCATGCTGTTCATAAAGGTTAGCCATAAAGAACCTTTTGGCTAGACAATAAATAGGGTTACCTATTAAGTCTGCCAAATAAACATCTAAAGACTGTTGACCTGTGAACTGTGACTTATTAAAAGCTATTGGATACAAAACACTCAGAGATCGTCTAAGCTGTAATGACGCGCCCCAAAACCGCATTTACGCATACAAGCCAATTTCAATTATAAACACAATACACAAAAACATGAGGTGGAGAGGTGCGTCAGTTCAGTTTAGACGATCTCTACTTACAAAATTTTGTTGAATACCGAAGTAAAGTAAGGCATAATGGCTCTGATTCAAATTCCCATGCAGAATGCGTTTCTTTTGTACATAGCTCAGTTCATAACTTATTGCACTTTCTAGTTTGTTTTTTTTTTCTTTTTTTTGTTTTGCTCAAAATAAATCAGTAAGTAATTGTTATTCCCATCAATGGTGGATGTGTTGGTTTAGTTTCCGTGTCGTAAGGCCTTTATCAACCTGCCAGTGCTAGACGTATTGCATTTACTACACGGTAACAAACGCATGCAATTAATATCATTAGTTTTTGTTGAATTGTTTTAAAATGACATTCAAATCGACTTTCGATTCGCATAAACCACAGTTACCTATCCCATTTTGTAACATTTAGCCGAGTCTTTGCCAAACCTAAGGCTAAGTACACTATTGTTTATTACAGAGCAGAGTGATTAACAGCAGTAGACGCATTATCCGCTCTAATCTTGCTTGACACAAGCTACTCTGCTGGTTGCACCTTTGACCTTGCACGTGCCACTTTCAAAACAGCCGACATTCCACACGGTAACACAGTGTTCGCGCGATTCGCTCGACGCTATTGTTTCTCATAAAGTTTACACGATGGAATTCAAGACACTGCTGCTCGCCTTCCGGGCTAACGAACGCTTCGCAGTTCTCAGGGTATTTTTCTAAATTGTTCTAAAACTAACAACCAACGTCATTGCAACAGCTTGAGGATATTGGTTTTGCAATTTATGCCTTTAGCAGACACTAGTTTTTTCTGTTTCATCGCTGGTTTTCATCAAAGACACGTTATTTAAATCGTAACTTAGAAGATCTTTAAACAATACGTAGGTAGACATTATTACGACCTGTTACCTAATAAATATGTCCACAAGTAACTCTATCCCAGAGAGAAAAGTCCCGGCAAGAAAAAACATTTAAAACTTGTTTAAAGGGTGCTTTTTGCAAAATAGTTTAGTTATTAGTAATTCTTTTAGACAATCCAGTTTTACACATGAATAAAAATAGCTTTATTTGAGGAAATGAAAGTGAAGTAAACTTGAGCAGACCCGTCCCGGAAGGTGTCTGGCTCCGAATTGGCTTCCATCCGGTTTCAGGGAAAAGGGAGGCTTTTTTATCTACATACTAGCGGCCGCACACGACTTCGTCCGCGTGGACTTGAGTTGAAAAAACAAAAAGTAATATTTCTTTTTAAATTGTAGGCTATGTGCGATTCAGATGTGTACATTATTGTAAAGTTTCATTAAAATCCATTAAGTATTTTTTACGTGAAAGAGCAACACGGCACATCCACACATATAAAACCTTCGCATTTATAATATTAGTAGGATAGCGAACGCCTGCGACTTCGTCCGCGTGGACTCAAGTTTTTTGCCAAGGACAAAATTTACCCATTACTTATTTCATACAAACTTGCAACCCCTATTTTAATTCCTTAAGTGTGTATTACTACTATGTACTAAGACGCACGTCCCTTAAATTTCCAAGGCTTTACCACAAAACCAAGCCCCGTACACAGCACCACTGATTAATAAGATTGTGCTATTTGACCCGTATTTTTTTAACTATGAGAACTTCTTACATATTGTAATCAAATACTGTCAAAGGCAAACAAACAGATCTTCAGCTTCATATTGATAATATAGATTCAAATTTAACTACATATTTACACAGCTCAGTGAAACACAAATTATTTGTTTTTCGAAAAAAGACGTCTAGTTGGTACCTACCTACCCGAGACTGAGTAATCACGGATATGGACGTGCAATGTTTCTTCTTGATTAAGAAATACATTTTATTAATCGTGTTAAGTCAGCTTTTTCTTGAGGACAGAAAAGGAACCACTAACCTTTATATCAAAATGTCGTGTTATGTATATAACTAACAAAAAAATATCAATTAGGTGCCTTTAAAATTTACGACAGCTGTCAGTTTATCAGCAATATGTTCCACAAAGAACAACAATGAAAATGCCAATAGCGTCCATATCCGTGATAGCCGAGCCGCGGATAGGTAGGCGTACCCAAACATTATTCAAGTTGACGCAACACTGCTGCCGGATTTAATAACCATATCGTGACGGCTGCCTTCCAGGTGACACAAAAAGTTAACACTGGGCTACAGAACGCGCGGAAATGTGCTCTGGGTTCTGTAGATTTGCAACAAATAACAATCTAATAAATATCTGGGAATTTCAACATCAATACTTTTCAGTAGATAGCTATGGTCAGCTTTAAAAACGTAAGGGTAAACATTTATATATATATATATATTTTTTAAGAAATCTGACGACCGAACGGCGGTTGAATTATTTTTGTATTTCGACTTCAATTATGAGTTTTTTTTTCAGTTTTTTCTGTAGATGACCACCATTGGTATGTATGTGCAATCAGTAACAAAAAATTTAATGGTGAAAAGTGATTAGGTACCAAAATTTTTAGCGAATTAATTTAAACATGGCGTCAATAAATTTCATATATTTTGAACACTCAACGGCTCAGCAGGCTGCTCATTGCCGTTTTTAATCACGAGCTTGCCAAATGACAGTTCTTTGTAGATAGTAGAGCAAGGTCATCTCATCATACATGAAAATGTGGGATAAATATATATAAAGAAACTATAACTATTACTTTGAAACTGCAGTTAAGTATGTTTTAACATATCACAACAATAAGTGTTCCGAGTATGAAAGAAGTAACGTGATTTTAAATTTGTATAGGTCAAGTATTTTGACTAGACGCTTTTATTCATTTCGAATAGTTTTAGCAAGTTTGCGCAAGCTGTAAGGAGTTGATCGTTAACTGCACTTGTAATTTCTGTTAGTGTTAATACCGTCGAAGTTTTGCATTGAAATTCTATAATTTTTATTAGCTTCCGTTTACTTGCTAAAAGTGCAGAATTTTTCGAAAAATTGGTTTCTGGTAACAAGATTTTGTAACTCTAGCAAAGTTATAAACTCACAGATCGACAATTCAATCATTTACATACGAGTACAACTAGTAAAAAACATGGTTATTGATCTATTTATTTTTTGATGCATAGAAATAATAGTAAAACAACAGACAACCAATTAGCCATTTCATGAGACAGAAATGCTTTTAGCGGTGCAAGAAAAAAACAAATGAAGATGACATCGAAAAAGATAGAGATGAGAGTTAAAGTTCATCTCAAGCTATAATCTATTTTTTTAATACTTTTAAAAATTAATCTCGTATTTTGAACGGATCCCTGAAAATTCACCAGCTGACAGAAGCGTAAAGAAGTCGTGACTCGTGTCTGGTGAAATTTGTAGCAGCCGCCACGCCAGGGAAACCTGATGACTATTTTTATTCTCGCTTAAACTGCGCAATTTAGTTTACTTTTTTGTTTGAAAAAAAAACTGTTCGTAGCTATCTACTTGACAATTTAAAACTGTAATGACAACTAAAGAAATTTTGTTGTTATGCCACAAACCGGTTAATGAGATATTTTTTTTGTAAATACAAAACTGTTCTAATAACTGAGTACGAGTAATGTGATATTACTTAATGTGCCTTTATTGATATTTGTAATTTCAACTTAACGGTCAATTTATTTACTCTTTCATTTGATGTCGGTAGTAATAGTAAACAAGCATGCTAACTGCCTAATAATAAGCGGTTACCCCATCCTACGGACACGCAACAAAAAAACCACTGAAGAAAACTTTCCGTGTTTTGTTTTGAATTACGATTTGTCATTCTGAAAGCTGATGACAAGATCGAGATGATACACATGTTCAGATATTAATTAGTTACACAATATACACTTTTACTGTTTTACATTTATTGTTATTCCATATTTTTGCAAATCAATTGTTATTTCTTTTATCTTGACCGACAGATTTTTATTTGCATAAAAACGATGAGCTATTTATGAATATTTAAATCACAAATTATAATTTATTGATCTATAAAATTAGAAAAGCCATTAATTAGTTATTGTCGAGTCATTAGGTCATTATTTTATCTTGTCGTGGCCATTTATTTGTAAATGACCAACTAGTAAACGTGTCATGAAACTATAAATACTATGAATAAAAATTTAACACATTTTGAATATTATCCATTAATTATTATCTTCCTAAACTTTGAATCCTATTCATATTCAATGTAGTGACTACTTACGAAGTAAAATTACGATATAAACAAACAAACTTAAACTATGAGTGTATACGTAAAAATTTCAAATTGGGACTGCCACAAGGTTGTTTCTCGAGAAGACTTAGCACGTATACAATTCTAAATCAATAAAATTGTGACCCTTAAATAAATAAACTACTTAAAAAATATCATGCCATTAGCTGCATGCTAGGCACCCACGGTGCTGGCTGCATTCCCTCATATGTATTGCAATATTACTCGCTTTTCAAGGAATTCAGGTACCCACTAGTTTTTCTGTGCCTGTGATTAGATTGTTTAATAGTTCTAAAGAGGTAGAAATTATTTATACACTCTAGATTCCACGTACCAACAGTATTGACTCCAAATTGTGCAATTAGCTAGAGTGTAATACTATAGTGTAATACTGCCAGCAAAATTTTAATACAACTATATTTGGTACTTTTTTGTACGAAGTTAATTTGAACCTAAACTGTACAGTACTTGAATAATAAATGTCAGAGACTGAAAAACATACTTTATTAGTTTAACACTTCCTACTTAGACACTTGTAATCAAACACACGAACATTGACGTTAGAGATAGGACGTTTATCAGGCATTTAAACTATGTGCTGCGCGATGTCTATATTACTCAAAATATTTCTCTTAAGCTAAGAGCTTCTGTGTAAACTAAGTATGTGAAGTAATTACAAAAAAAATGTCGGCTGTTGGACTCGAATGTGAAGTTTGGCTCACGGTTCAAGAAGATCAACTCCCTTATCTCATCGTCTGAGACGAGTGTGCAGGTGATTACCTCGAAAGAAACTTATTTTTATATTATTCGTTGTTTTTTTAGTATCTTTACATCTGAGTTTAATTTTAATTACAGGTAGCAAAAGATTTATAACACTCCGCTAGGAAGAAGCGTTATAAACAATAACCTTGGCTTTATAATAATTCAATTTTAACACAATTTCTGCACCAAACCAGAAGTATCAAGGAAATCGTTTTTCAATTACACGCTTGCTTAAAACTTTTGAAATATAAAACTGGATTATTTGTTTTAAGTGTTATTTTAAAAATAAATATTTGTCAGGCTAAGCGCGGAGTTGCGTGTCGCTATAATTGCGGCCGGCAGTGTTTTACTGATCATGTTTACCCACACATTGTGCAAACCGTTTCCCAACAGCAACACTATAACTGATATTGGCAACCATTCAACTACGAGTAGCTATGACGGAAAAGTGTTTGATGTTTGCCAGTGAAAAACGTTGGCTGGTTAATCACTGGGTTTCCAAACGGCATTATATGCTGAACAGTGCTTTTGGGAGCTGATGTCAGCTCTCTTACGTCTTACGGAACCTCATCAATGGAGGGTTTCATAGCTATGAACTTCATACTTAAAGCTTTAAGTATTACGTAATTTAGGGATAACTCAAATATTTGGTGTAATTTTATCTATGACACGCTACACTACTAACTCTTATTGTAAAAACGAAAATCGTATTAATTAACTGCTATTCTTCTCAGTACAGAAACAATAACTATCTGTTACCGGTGATAGTGTAACATTCATTAAAATACTAAACTTTACATTTTTGTTTATTTAAGTTCAGTATGTTTATATTTAATATTATAATTAGTATTGCAATGTTATTTAGATAAATAATTCCACGATTCAAAAGTACACTACACGCTTTGTGTGTTTTTGCTACAGTACCAAACATTTTGAAAAAAATAACAAAAAATAAACCCTAACCATGCCCAATAACATTTCCCTATCTTGTTAATCGAGAAGTGTGAAACAAATATTGTACATAGTTCAGGAAGATGAAGACATAAATTCAAAATAGACCACAGCGATAAGTAGGTAAGTATCTACTGTTGTAACGCATTGCGTTGATGTCTTTTTTGCAGCCATGCGTGTGCGCTACGATGCGATACAATCTAACGCGACTCGCGCAGCTTGTGCTATTATTACTATTTTGTTGTTATCTTCTATCTGAAGAATGTATCTAGTTTTGTAACACTATGTTTATTCAATGCTTTGCTTTAACGCCTCGATAGCCGAGTGGTACAAACGCAACGTGTAAAAATTACTCAGAGTTAATTATTTATCTATTTTTTTTTATTGGAAAACTATATTGTGTTTTAATATATTCATATTTTACTTTTAATACCGTCTTGCACCACCGCATTTACTTCCCTTTCCAGTTTCTCTACCTGAAGGTTGTCTGGAAGAGATCGCTCTTAGCGATAAGACCGCCTGTATTGTACATTCTAAATATTTATAAGCAACGTTATATAACTTGTTTTCTTTGTGCAATAAAGTATATCTTATCTTATCGTAAACGCGTGTTTACAACTTCGTGTACAGAAAATTGCTCTGTAAAGAATCTTCTTGAAGCAGCTTGCAAATAATTCAAGTACTGAGCAAGCACATATGAA
The DNA here is from genome assembly GCA_950022985.1 of Udea ferrugalis. Taxonomy (NCBI): domain Eukaryota; kingdom Metazoa; phylum Arthropoda; class Insecta; order Lepidoptera; family Crambidae; genus Udea; species Udea ferrugalis. The sequence continues at coordinate 8,650,529 of OX465521.1, forward strand.
TGTTATATAAACCAGTATTAATGCAGAGCCGTGCGGCCACTGCCACTTGTGTAACAAGTTAAGTATTTGTTTAAGCAATCAGAGTGAATTGCATTAGGTGGACCTAATTTAGTCTGATTTTCCAAAAATATAAAGTAAGCCATGTGGGCTGGGTTGAGTTTTGAAATCATTTTTTCATCTTCAAACAGTTGACATACATCTATGTATTCTAAAAAGGAAATCAGAGGCGAGCCGTCTATTTGTGATAAAAACACTATCGTGTTTGAACCCACTAGAGTATTTGGTGAGGTTAACTGGTTTTCATGGCGTTTTCATTCAGGGGAAAAGCGGTTGCCAATAGATACCTAATAAAAAATATATGCTATCTACATCTCTAAAACAAGGTCATCTGACCCCACACTAAAAAAACTGTCTATCGTTGTTAGAAATGGTGGTAAAACCAATCGTTTTGGAACCCGGAATCCGCAACCAGCAATAGAAGACACAAATAGTTTTTTTAACTAGGACTGTAATTAGAACTATCTACTGAATATAATTACGTTTACCTACGTATTGTTTATATAAATTATGTTGTTGATTAATTTATTTAAAAAGGTTTAAAAATTGTTGTTGTCTATGTATGTTTCTATGTAGGGTGTTGCGCATCTGTCCACAAAGGCATTCGCAGAAAATCAGCGTCGTGGCATTCTGCCCCGGCACATGCTGAGCGGAGGCCTTTTTGGCACCATAATTTATAATAAATTTGTTAGATTTAGGTATCTTGTATTTCTCTTTTCCTTTTTGTACTTCATTTAATTTTCTTTTGTATGTGCCAAATAAACGTCCTCTGTTCTATTCTATTCTAATAGTAAGTATTTGATGGTGTCAAATTAAATACACATTTGACATAGGTATAGATTACAGTAGCCGCCATAGCAACACTGATGCGCGGGCCCATCGCTTAGGCGACGACGTTAGGTAACCGAAGATGCGCGTCCATCACGCACCTAAATGCCACTGCCTTTCCCACGCCGGCGCGCGCAGCTTCGCAATTATAACGTATAATAACCAATATGCAAGCACAGATAAAAAACAATAGCAGTTGTTTAAAGGACGACGAAGTAATAAATTAATTTTAGACTTTTTGAGATATTTGAGAGGACTTGAGTGCATATAGTGAAGTCTTCGTGACCTTGTAGTTGATCACTCTGTGGCTCACGCGTGTTATTTTGAGTTCAAACCTGGCCAAATTGCTACTCTTCGTTCATTGTAAGACTTGCGCTTAACTCTTCCGTGATCTTAAACAAAAACACCAAATTACCTGGAAAACGGCAGTAGGGCCATTTGCTCTGCAAAATGTAGTCCCCTAAATGTTAGTAACCATTGCGCCTTTGACTCCCCATCTTGAGATATAATGTGAGCGTATGTTATATCAAATTATGTTATCGCACCGTACCACCTCTACTACCAACAGACTCATTTCCACATTTATAATCAACACGGCTACTTATTTACCTACTTGAGTATCTACAACTTACTTCTATAATTTAAGGTTTGTTTAATTTTAACACATGTAGAGCTACTTGATATTGGTGTCAGTTTCGAGACAGATTTATGACCACCAGCGCGTTTCCCACGCGGCGGCGCACGCGCATCGACTCTGCCTCGACAATTATCCTGCGGTTTATCGCCGCACGCGTCTTTTGCCGACAATAACGACACAGTAAACATAACAGTAGGTCATCTAAGGCCGCCCGCCGAGTTATTAGCCTAGCCTGCTAACAGACACGCGGCACAGCCCGTACGTACTGCCGCTACCTTATTCCCCCATATTTTATGCTAGGGTGTGCGTAAAGTCGCGTGCCGACACCACAGACACGCGGCACAGCCAGTCCGTACTGCCACCAGCCTACACCCCCTTTTTTATGCTAGCTTGTGCGTAAACGCACGCACTCATTCAAACCGTGAGTGGCACGTTTGTATGTAGATGTTTTACTGTTCTCTGTGTACTGTGCCGACAGGGTGCGCGACAGGCACGCACACATTCAAACCGAGAGCGGCACGTTTGTATGTAGATATTTTACTGTTCTCTGTTTACTGTGATAGCGATTTCCAATTGGCGGCAAACGCAATGGCTAGCTGAGACAATTATCAAGTCGTGTTGAGCGGCAATGGTATTTGAGTCAACGTAAGTACTTATCGGTTTCACTGTTAACAGGGTACGTGTTAACTGTCATCCGTCAACCTGTCGACTGAAGTACCTACAAATATTTACTAACTTGCCGTAATTGCATCACACAATGCAGCAAAATAGTAATAAGAAACACTTTATTACACAACCAAATCGATTTACTTTTTATTCATTAAGGTATTATTTTCATGAAAAAATCTTTTTCAGGATAGTCACAAGTGGATAAGAAATATGATAGAAAACGTTAGCAAATAGCAATAGGTAATACAGAATTGAAAGAAGTTTGTTATTAAAAGATACACCTAAAAGTTCCTTTAGTTTGTTTTTTTTATATGTATAATAATATAAAAAAAAAATTAAGGACATCAGTGTCGAGCTCGAATAATCTTTCAACAATCAGCGTTCTCAACATCGGATCTCGAAACGAAGTTTAATCAAAAGACGCCGAAATCTCCCAAAACTGCTGGTAAATGTTTTTTCAGCTTATTCCAACTCTTGCTTCGAAAATCTCACAGGTTTTAAAACAACGGCCTATATTCAAAACCAAGCCATATTCAATAAAACATAAAGATGGAAAACCGCAACCTTGTCTACCACTTAAAATAGCAGTCGAATTAGTTGCATTTCAACCTGACTGTCTTCTAATCGTGCCTGTCAATGGTCGTGATCTTTCCGCGGGCTGGAACGCACACAATGACATTTACGGCAATATTAATGGAGTGGTTAGCCATTGCCGTCTCTATCCGCACTAATCGATTGATCAGTGTACGAGTTCCCTCACGACGTTTTACCTCACCGGCCAGCTAGTTGTCACTTCAACTGATTGTTGACAAGACACAAGTTTGAGAAGCGCGAAAAGATTGTCATTGCCAATAACACTAATACGCCAGAGCAAAAACTTGGTTAATTTAGTAGTTTTGTATGCCGCAATTTTCGTTCACTTAGATGATATGCTTGCAAAATAAAAATTAAAAAATATATTTTTTATGGATTTGTAAAATATTTAGTGTACTCGTACCTGCACAACAAAATGAAAGTAAAAGTTATCAGCATATTATTATTATTTTCATAAAATTTCTTAAAATTTTTGTTTAACTGCTGACAAGACACATCGATTATGCGGCTGTTTGTAAGGCTAAAATTCAAATATTGCAATATCAGTGCAAAAAAAATGTAACAACAAATTTATTAAAAATTATGATGGCTTTTACAATTTAGGTATATCAAAGACTACATTGACAACAAAGTGACTTAACTCAACCACTCTGACCAAACCTCTATGGGTTGTGAAGTAAGGTAAACAAGGAAACTGCGAAACATAATACTTACTGAGCAGCTCACTTGACGGAGTACAGATTCCCAATAGGCTATTGTTCGATTTCGAAATGCGGAACCGAGAAGATCTGAAGTAGCACCGAATTAAGCCCAGAACCACCTTAATCTGGTTTCGTCAAGGCTCCAAAACAATGACGATGGAACGTTCGAATAACACGAATTACGATTTGTTACGCCAACGGAATGTGCATCAAATAGCTAAGAACATGTTCGGCTAACATTGTTCAGATGGGTGTTCAGTACAAAAGCAATCATGGTTTTCTAATATTCATACAAACAAATTGTATCATGATTTTGTTTTGAACAGAAAGTAGTTTAGATAAGCTTTTTTTTCTACATGTTCTTCGCTGTACAATAATACGGTTGTTTAAATAATCAAAATAAACAATACAAGTTCTTCAAATTAATGACCGTTATCGGACACTAGTGACCATTGTTTTAAGCTGTGTGGTCTGGAAATATAACATCAAACTATCCAGCTGTCAAATATCATGTCAGTAATGTGATTGGTGGACGAAAATCCAATCACAACGCTTGACATGCGTTTCGTTGATTAAATAATAATTCGATGATCAGCCTTTCAGACACTGGGAGTAAGTGTATAGTCGGCATCAGAATGATGTGTGACAACGGAGTAGTCAAAAAGTCGGAGTATTCAATTTGATTTTTAAATCATCTGTAATGCTTAGATAATAAAGCTTACTTTCCATAGGTCACTACTTATTTTCTGTATTAAACATGTCCAAGTTCGGTAAAGTTCTTAAAATCAAAACAGGAACCCAAAACAGACACACTCTGAATGAAAAGATTCGCCTTTTATGAGGTAGGTATTTAGAGTTTTATTAAAATGATAAAATAATGTAAACTGAAAGCAGACTTTATTCCTTTAATTTAAAGAAGTGCCCTCGTTAAGCGCCGCTCTCCAGGTCTAGCAGAGGAATGGGTGACCTGACCGAGCATCACCGTGCTTTGGAAGGCACTTTAAATACTTAGCGAAGCTAGATGTCAGTCGTTTAGACCGCCTGACTTACCTCCAACTACCCGAACTTATCTTTGTAGCAGTTTTGGCTTTTACCACCTCAGACTGCAGCCTAAACTCCTCAAACTACTCCTGCAGTACGCCGATGTTTGGCATCTATCCATGGCAAAACGTGAAATTGTAATGTTACGGATATTGTTAGCCGTAAAATTTTAATGACTTGCAGTGTTTCTTGTCTGTTAGTACATAGTACAGAGTTGTCGTGAAGTCTGTGCCCTACAGCGGGACGTATAAGTTTGTATTATTATTAGCCACACGCACTTTACTATATTTATAGTAAATCGTGTTGCATCAGGCGTCCCGAGCGCCCTTCACTTAGCATGCAGGGTGCACATCTGCTTATCTGCAGTCGACGGGCGCTCGCACTGCGGGCAGCCATTAATTTCTGACGAGCTAAGGTACTCTGTCTCTATAACAATCACATTGTGAACAATTATTGCATTGTGTGATTGGTTATTATTTCGGCAGGCGAGGCCGGGCGTGAGGCGCGCGGCCCCGCCATATGCCTTGAGACTTACATTTTTTGCATCATGGACAATAGTTCGACCACCCGAAAAACTAGACACGCTTTCGTTTGACTGTGACAGTTCAATTAGGACTTATTTCATATAAGCATAATGCAGTCGATGCAAAAACTAATTATATTTCCGTATTGAATGACATTTATTCAGTCGTTTAGCCTTCGAGTGATTATGCAGGGTGATTTTTGTAAAATACATGCCTAATTTTAAGAAGCGACTTGATAATTAGGAGCTATGTTGATTTCCGTGGATTTTTTTTTCATTTTTTGGTTTCATCTATTAGCATTTTTTTTAAATTAGTTCATTTACTTCATTCATATAAAATACGCCAGCGCACGTCACGGTATGATTGATTTTGAATCCATTTTTTTAAGAACATCCACTACTTTTAAAAAATGCGATGAACGTAGTTGTAAAATGTCAGAGCTTATTATAGGCAAGAACTTGCAAAGTCGCCCTGTATTTCAATATGATCTCTGTAGAACATACCCGCAGCATCAACTGAAACTATTCGAATGAAAACGGAAAGCATTAGCCTTCCTCTGTGCTATCAAAGTGCACTAATACTGACCAAGAACAACACACCTGTATAGAGCGCCAAAAATGTATGGGTGGTATGACAGAAACCGCCATATACGTAGGTAACAATTCAAAAATTCATAATTTTATTTATTGTCATTATCTATTTTGACAACTTTTTTGTGAATTTCAGGTGTTTTGTTTTTGGCTAGCACCCCAGCCCAGTATTGGGGCGTTCCGATGTATGCCCCAGGAGAAACGACTTGCATGACTTGTTTTGACAACAAAAATATGAATAGGCTTGTTGCCAAATAAACTCTAAACGTGACAAAATGTTATGACAAAAATATTGTCAGGTTACAAAACGCAACTGACTTCCAATTTATTTTGATTTAGACATACTTTTCTTCCTCTACTAAGCACACGTCATAATCGCTGAGTCACACATTATTAAAGTCAAAGTAATCACCAAATTAAAGCTTGTCATTCATTGGCTTTGACAGTGACCTTTATTCAATCACAGTCAAAATAATTGTCGTTCCATTGTATACGAAACTGGTTAATATATTAAATACTTCGTCAACTAGTAAAAATGTCCTCTTAAATGGAATTATATCATCAAAGAAGCGTGGAAACGGGCACGGCAGTTCCGAAACCGGTTCGGTGACATTTGACATTTAACTTGTAGGTAATCGTCACAGAGAGATGTCAGATGACCCCACCTCTTTCGCCATTTAGCGCTCAAGAAGGTCTTGATTTAACAAATTACTTGTGGCCAGAGATAAATTATTATTTCGGTGTTTCCTGTCAGCCAGATTGTCTATAGCCGGTGAGAAACGTGACCTATTACGTCAATTCAATCGTTATTTTGGTAAATAAAATGTCACGTTATTCCACAAGCAATCACAAATTATTGAACAGTAGGATACTATTAGAAAATATTACAGTTATAGGTCCATAATATTTGTTAGCGTTGTCATAATGTGGCAAATAAATTATATAAATAGCTAATCATAGGCCAAAGCTGGTGTCAAAACCCTCAATTCCAATTTGACAGTCATAAAAGCCAGTTTAATGCAATATTTGTGAGATGTCCGACATTTCTGACTGTTGTCAGAAGTTCCGATCGTAATAATGATTCACTGTTACATAAAATAGTGAGTTAACATTAATAGTGAACGCTTGATGACACTGACAGGACTCTATATCTATTGTTCTCTAGAAGAATGACCCGATACATTATTAACTCTTTGATATTTGTGTCAGTTTTGACGAGTATTCCATGATTAATGGTTTCCCTATGATATTTAAGAGCGGCTGCTGATTTGAATCTGCTTGACGCTTATGGTGTGCTTATGGCATTCAAAGTGATTATGACTTGGGAAAAAGTTATTAGATATTTTATTAATTCGATTCATCGCACATTTATACAGCGGAAGAAAACTCTTGTAATAGCCCAATTTGACATTATACAATCGTACCTACATAACGCACTTTTTATTGAAAAATTTGCCGCTAACCACCGTAATGTCTTATGTTAACCCACGCAAATGTTGCTACAACCAAACGATTACAATTTTTTTTCCTTGAAACTAGCAGGTAATTGTGAAATTCACAGGTAAATACATACTTTACTGTTCACTCGATTTCGCTTATATGTATGTAGTCGTATGAATGTACACTGGCTCAAATAGTGACGTTAGAAAGTAACACAAATGTTAGTTATTATTTGTTCAACTCATATAACCTTGTCAGAGCCAAAATACAGAAACTGTGTCACAAGACAGGCCAACTAATGTTAACTTATTATTTTCAGCGTTATAAATGTCACAAGGTGCCCAAATATGTCAGAGATTTATTATGTTAGTGAATATGATGCTAGAGTCGCAAATTAAAAGTTTACATGCTTTTTATCCAACCTAATTTGTAATTATCATTTGCAACCAAAAGATTACACTTTTTATAATGATGTCTACTGATGTTAATGTTATCCGTATACCTAGCAGATGGGTTCCTACCGTACGGTTGCCACCGAATTGTTTTTTTACTGCAAGCCCATTTTCACAGAAGCTAAGGCTAAACGTATCATACAACGCTTTTTTCTACAAGACGCATGTTACTCGTAGATGGAAAACTTCGCACCACATTTCCTATTCCGCTTAGCTCTGGTAGAGGACCTCAAGATAGAGGTCTGTTCTTTTCTGCTTAGTTTTATGGTTGACTGGTAACGTATGCCTTTTTGTCATTAATTACACTTTTTGTACTGCAAGTACATTTTTGTGCAATCAATTAAATAAACAAAAAAACTCTAGGGTCACTTAATTATAGTTCGCTTCATTCGTTCCAGGTAATGTGTCGGTGTATGCGCCGAGGTTAGTGCTCAGCGGAGTGAGGTGGGCCGGGATGCACCATGCCGAGCTCACCAGTGGCCGCTATCGACTAGCCAGGACGGCTAAGCTGCCTTCTTTCACCAGACACTGAGGTAAATTGATTTCTTCTAATAATTAGTTCTGTATATTCTGCGAACGACTTAGGACGCTTTTAAATAATTTTGCAATGTTTAAAACAGCTACCACTGTTGAACCACAAGGAAGAGTCATTTTTCTGATAGCTAGAAAATAAACTTGATCTGGTCCACTTCATGCTTTGTATGTGCCCGAAATTGCTGGGCGTCGTGGTATTGGTATACATTGGGCGACACGTCCAGCGAAACAAGTTGATTAGGGAATGACCTTCAATTCTACAATGTCTTAGGCAAACGATTATTTATTTTACGATAATCCATGACTTTAAATGAGGAAGACCTGTTTGGCCAGTGATGCCCTCATTGTTCAAAAATCATATCATTATCATCATTTAATAAAAACTGAAGATGAAAGAATCCCATGTACGTGGGACTGTTTTAACAACAGGATTCAAAATTTACTCGACTAGCATACGAAACATTTTAACATAGGATTTATTTAACTTTGTTTTCTATTCTATGTTAAGATTATATTCAAAAGGGCGACACTGTGCGTCCGTATGTACCTTGAACGCATTTATGTAGTATAACATAACATGAGGTTGTGGTCAACATTGTTGACCCGATGAAAAGGTCACAAGATCTTTGGGTTCAAGAAACTTTGAGCAGCTTTGTGCATAGTTTCAAGAAGTCATTATCTGTGCTTCAGTTTGAAAAAGAGCTTGAATTTCCTTCCCTTAAGCACGAAATGAATTTCTTTCTAAAGGCTATATTCATGGTATCGAAGAGTGCTAAGTCATAAATATGGGATTTTTAACAAAAAACATAGAAACGAAGACCTATTCCTATCTAATACCAAAAACTAATACCAGTGGTATTTGTTTGTAATCGTAATAATTTTCTATTCCCGACGAATACCAAAACTAAATTGAAATATTTAAAATTTGGTATTCGTTGGGAATAGAAAATTATTACGGTTACAAACTAATACCATTGGTATTAGTTTTTGGTATTAGATAGGAATAGGTCGAAACGAAAATAGTCATTTACCTATTTAGTTGCAGAAAAATAATTACGAAGTTATTTATGAAAATACCTACTGACTTTCTGAACAGGTAATTCTTATAATCACAGGTTATCGCAAGGGATAACTGAATGTATTCTGAATTCGTCGTAATGAATGTTTGATATTCTGGACACGCTCTTTCGGACGTAAGATTTATTGGCCCAATTTAATATGGCTTATCGCCCTACATGTTTAAGTGTGCAGGAATGTGTTATTTAGCTTGTTGTTGTCGGTTTTATAATACTTACTTCTTTTTCTTATACTTATTTCATACCATTATGTGAAAGTGTATTTCATACGTGAAAGAGATTTTTGAAAAAACCGTTCCTCAATATCGCATTGTAGCTGGAGTATTATTCCAGTATGTTAAAACTAAAAAAAGTAAACGGAATTGTTAATTCATTTATATTGGAAAAAAAATAGTGGAACAATTGTTAATTTAGGGAAATTGAGTCATTATCAATATTTTTTGCATGTGAAGAGCTGATGAGGAAATCATGCTAAAAATAAATTGTGCTTACAGTAGGAAAGTATTTTGTACTAACTAAAATTCTGACCCTAGATCAACTTATGACCTGATTTATTGTGTGTAAATATACAAGCTAACCTACCATCTCTAGATTATTTTTTCAAAATGCAATATCGATTTTTATATTCACGAGAATCAAAACGTTTTTAATGTTTATTTGTTCAATATTTTTCATTTTACTTGATGGATTTTAACGTATCGTAATATTGGAAATCAGAATCGAGACGGACATGCTCTTCAAGTGCACTAAGTAGACGGATGATAACATTTGAGACGAGTAGGTATGTCGGGCGTGTTGCAACAAGAACAAGACTAGCAAGAGTGGATGCGGAGATGAACCCACTAAGCAGGGGCTTGCTCTGATGCAAATCATACGAAATTTTGTGAAACCGAGGAAAGTGAATGAAAATCGGATTTGTGTTTAAACACTTTATAGAATATTTTCAATTAAATATACTTGGAACATAATGAAACCAATATAAATTTCAAACAAGTGGGTTTTTTTTAAACGCTTAAAGAATCACTCTGCTACACGTGTAGGGCAAATAATTCGCAAATGGTATAAAATAGTCACCTTGTATTTTAGCAGCTTGTTTTCGTTTTGTTTCATTATTTAGCTAATACAAAGCGGAATAAAAATGCAGGATTTTTGGGGAATTCGGACAACCAAAAAAATTTCATCAAAGCAGCATTTTTGATTAAAACAACAATATTTATCCAATGAAATAAGCCTTTATGGATGCCAATAAATAAACTTGAATAACCTATTTTTTATCGCCTGAAGAATCACAACACTGTTCGTTTAGGAGCAGACCCCCGGGTGTTACGCGACGTAGCAAATAGGTTTTCCCTACCAGTCATGCTGTCATCTCTAGTTATGAACAAAAAGCGGTGCCCTCATTCGGTAGAGAAACTCTAATACGCTTCTGTGTCAAGGCCATCGGACAAATTGATATTACATCTTGTGAGAGTTCGCGGCAACGACCTGCGCTTGCGCTTGCCAACTTGACGATTGTCACGTTTTTTATCCGCCCGCAGCGCTCGACAATTATCAAGAATTCTCTTACGAGACTGCATTAGCACTCAGTTATTGTTTTATGACAGTAAACATAGTTCAAATATCTTCATGTTGTTTCTAACTCATTGTAAAAAAGAATAATGTTGACAAAGTAACTACTGAGTGTCTTGCCAGTTATGTCAGTCCTACATTTTAAACCTCCCGACAGCGGTAGAGTCACATTTATTTGAGTTCTACATTTGAATATTTTATTATAAATACATGCAAATCCTTGCATCAGAACCTTCACACCTTCCGCACCTTCACCTGCACCTTCCGGGGCATCTCCGTGCTTCGGAAGGCACGTTAAGCAGTTGGTCCCGGTTGATGTCTCTAGATGTCAGTCGTTAAGTATAGTCGGAGGCCTTAGGCCCAGACTCCACCAGAGCTGAGCGGAGATGTTCGGCGTCGAGCTGTGTTTTCAACAACCAATGGAATTGCGTTATTCACACATGGAGATGTGGAGATAAGGGTGGCTTGATAACATCTGACATTAAGGTTGCTCACTAACCTTACACCCCTCCAACAATCTGCACTGAGCCCGCGTGTTGGAGTATGGCTCAATCTACCTCATAGTTGAGGTGAGGCCTGTGCTCAGCAGTGGAACGTATATAGGTCGTTTATGTTATGTTACATGCACCTACACATACCAATTCTTTGTGATCATTGTACAATTTGCGGCATTAACCCTCCGACGGGATTGAAAAACCAATAAAAAACCTAAGCAACCCAAATAACAGGGCGGTAAGCTCGCCGCTTACCAAGTTATGTTCTAATTCGCTCAGCGAAGTGTGTTTGTGGAATGTTCTGTTCACCTCGTGTGGGATGTAATCAAGAAAAAATAGTTTGTACAAACAACTTAATAAAATAAGTCTAGAAACAACTGTGGATATTTGTACTTTAATCTTGAATGTCATAGTAGCGCATTTCGTTGGGTAGGTCAACGAGCCATCCAGGGCTACAATTAGCATCACTTACGAATGTTGCATGATAAGACATCCATTCTACATTAATGGACCCTAATGCGATCGTCCGCCAGTTTTGAAATTAATTAGATTTAAGTCACTACTTGAGCAGACAGCTGTTACATCTGATTAAGTACGTTAAAATTTGCCGTCAAAGATGTGGTGAGTTTCATCTGTAGGCTATGGGTCAGTCTTTCAGACTACAACCACCAGATTACCATTCGATTCTGTAATGGTCGCTTAGGCAAACCGTAACATGATAATGTCGTTCGCTTATATTACTTACTTAGTATCCGATATAATTCACCAAAATATATTTTATATTTTTCCGGTCCGCTTGAAAACACAATGTTTATTTCTTGTTACAATTAATACTGGGAATCCGCTGTTCACCCTAAGTCCCGCCTAAAAATGACAGCTATCAGTCGCTGTTTATGAATGCTAGTGTGAAGATGCTTCCAGTGCTCAACACGCTCATAGGCTGCTTGCTCCTTGTTAGTGACTGATGCTATAAAAACACAACGTAAGATTGATCTTTATTGTAGAGTTACCCATTTACACTACTTGATGAAATTATCTTGGTCCAATTTAGTTGTTATGTGATCATACGTACGGACATGCGATTAACGTAGAATCCCTCAATCCTTTCAATATGACACTCATTTCTTTACGAAAAAAGTTGGTTTGGTTTATCTATAAATAATACTTTTGACTAAACCAGTTTGTTTCAATCAGTCTTATAGATAATCAATTATACATATTCCTAAATAATATTAAAATAAAATCTGGCATTTACCGGCCTTAATTAACTTTTAAAAAGTAATAAAATATGATTCATCGATAGTCATATTCATCATGAAGCTAATGGTAATATCTTCCTTATTAGCCGTGATTTTGCTCGTCATATTATTATATAGAGTCACTATAAGACGAGGGTTTATCATAGACAGACAAAAGTCTAATTGAATATTGAAGCAACAGGTTTCGTAAGAGCTTTATTGATCTGCATTGAAGTCATCATCGAGAGAATGACCATACAAAATGTTAATTCCCTTCTATTGCAAGTATTGCACTCATTACAATATGATCCGCACTCATCGGACGCCCATCAATCATCGATATTTGCGATTTAAATCACTGATGACAGACCGAAACGTCAGGCGCACAAAATCATCTTGTGTTGACCTACTTTACAATTTGATATTTCTAAAATAATGAGCGCAGCGATCGAAATTCACAATTTCGTCAACAATTTGTTTTTTTCAATAATCTCTACAATTCTTTAATGTTCAAGACTTATTCAATAACAAACATCAATTTTATTTAATGTTAGTCCAAAAAACACAACGCTTTTCATAGGTTTACACAGTCAGTCAAAAATAACCGCTATCTGTAAAATATAGACATTTTTCCACACAGCGCCACCTAGCCTCAAATCAAGCGATAATTGCTTATGGTATACCATAGTATACCAGAAAACGGATAAACATACATTATACCATTTTTTTTGTAAATACATACTTAATATACTTACATGAGGAACACCCAGACCAGTACAAACCTACATGTTCATTCTAACGAATGTTTGCCCTGTGCGGGGATCGATCCCGCTACCTTTGGTGTAGTAGATACCAAACCAGTCGGTTTACGAGTATAACGTTATGTCCTCGAATTTACTGTTCATGAGAGAACCTGAGCTGGATAGAGTTAAAAGACAGTTTTTAAAACACTGATTATAATGAACGAAACATTGCACTCTTACATCATATCATTGGGTTTAACTCATTTGCTCTGTGTCAGTATTACGATTAACCACCATTAAACGCATTTATAATATTAAGAGCTACACCAGAAATTAATACTCAGCGGATAATTGTTACATCCTCTTCATGATTTTATGACATTTGTTGCGCGTAATAAATTTACATAACTGCAGTCACTCGTTCATGATTTAATTAAAATGCTTTTAAATAAACCTGTACTGGATATAATTACGAAACGAAACCACTCTCAGAAGCCGCATTTTAATAGCCAATTGCAATGATATTCATATTAATAACGAATGACAGCATCTTCTTGACTAAACTTTAGTTTAAAAATAACTTTTAATTCTAAATTGAAACTTGTACTCGTATGTATTTAAACTTAAGGGTGAGTTTATTTTACAACATTTACTAGTAACAGACCATCTAGAATTACTGTTTTTAGATGAACTTTTACAACGCTTCAAACATGGCGAATGTTCGATAATCTGATACAACTATGCTTGATGCTCTATTATTATGTTTTTAACTTAGCCAATATCTGTCTCACTGCTGGGCAATATCATGCCCTCCGCCATATCATATCAGCGATCTCTTTCTGGAGCTAAAGTGTGCTTTATACTAACTCTATACCCTATACTTAACTTACTACCGCTAGGCAACTAAAAATTTAAACAAGTGAATGTAAAAATGCATTAATTTATTTATCTCCGAGCATTATACTCTGATCAATGTCGGTCAGTGAGACATTCACTCCGTCTGACCCGCAATGCAGTTACTCGATGTGTCAAGTGCTGACAATCACAAGGTTTACTTACCCATTTATGAACATCAAAAGGCTTTCTCTATTATTTCAATGTAACATCTCAATGCGAACGCTCTAAGTAAGTACTTTAGTGAAATCTGCGAAGAATCTGAAAAGTTATGCGTTTGTCGAAATTCAGTGATGTTCTACTAGCTTGAAATCTCAGGAGAAATATTGAACTTACTGATTGCAATAGTGGTAAACACGCGTCTGCGATAAATTTGGTCAGAAAAGGATGGAATCAGCCTGATTTTTAATCAGCCCGATTATAGATCTTACAAGAGCGTGTTCACTGCATGACCTACCCACAGTATAGTTTTTAAATACGGGGGTTAGTTTTTGCTTTTATCAAAATAGTTAACAAATGGTTACCGTATAATGTATGACTTAGTTACCCCTTGCGTATACTGCAAGGTAGGTACACAATTGTGTTATGTTGCACACATAACATTATACTTAATGTCTTCACAACCAAATTAAAAAACAACTAATATTACTATGTCTATGCAAATGCAGAATGGATGCAATGAAGGAAAAACCGCCACTTCAAATTTCTCTTAGTTTGTAATAGAATAAAATACGTGCAGTAGAGTCAGTCATTTCAAATTGCATGTTAAATCTGCCATAATGTGTAAGTTCCTTGACCTAGTACTCCAATTGAAATTATACATTTAAAACTGTTATAGGTATTAAATACTTAGTTATTTTTAGTTGCATACGTTCTAAAGTTAAAACAAGTGTTTCTTTTTTATTTTGAATCTTTAGACTCAGCTAATACTTACTTATTATTCTTTATCTATTTGCACTAGCAAGTATTCTTATTCCTGCTTACAGTGAAATGGGCACAGCTTGTATGTGGCACTCTCCACGTAGAAGAAAAATTAATGTGTGCTAAGCATATAATGTGTGTGCTAATACAATAAGTAACTAAAGTTCCGTTACACTATAAATATCATGAATCTGCCATGCACTGCGATAGTAAAAGCTGTCGATGACCATGCCTACACGTAAGCAATAGCAGGCAACGAAACTTTTCAACCTTAAAAGCAGGCACTTTCGGCAGGGTATTCATTAAAAACTTAACTGCAGTGTTTAAAAACATTTAAATACTGTTATTGTATCCGCGCATTTATACCATACGCGCCAAGGCGTTGATTGACAGCACAGCGGCGTGGGCGCAGCCTTGGCGGGCGGCTACCGGAACCGCTACCGTCCTTACTATCAGACACACATCGCTAGCCCATTAACAACTGATATAGCTGATAGCTGTTTGGTGCGAAGGAATATTAAGCATATAGCAATTGTCAAAAGCATAAGCGAGTTGCTACAAGCGTTAAAAAACCTGTGGTACCTAGTTGCTTTTAGCCAGTCTACGGCCAGAGTTAATTTTTCAGTTCCTTTTTATGTTACCCATTGATGTTTTATACTGTAAACATCATCCAAAAAATAGACATTCAATTTGCAGGAATTGAGATGAATTACCGGTTTGTGCATCCGCTAAAAAACCACTCTGTTTCTTTTGGTTCAATATTTATCCAAATAAATACCTCAGTACTACAGATACTTCTAAGCATGATTGATTTATAGCTTCCACAAAGACGTAGTAAGTAACAACTTATTTTTAAAAACACCCGTCAGAAGTTAGAGAATTCGTTCCCGTGAACTATAGAGAAGCATAATTAATAATAGCAAGTCGAAGGATCCGATACAAATGAGCAAAGGTTCACAGAGATGCGCGCGCCGGAGAAGTGTAACCAAATGTCAAGGGCGAAGAGCCGTGGCGCAGACCGAACGGTTGTACCGATAGAAATTATCAGTATAGTTAAAGGGTATTTTTTACTATGTAAATGTCATGTTTTTATTTTAGGCGATATGTCTTCACTATTTTTGTTCAAGAAGATATTGTATATCGTTATTATTAATTAATATAAAAACTAATATATCCAATTCTCCTTCTATCCGGGCAAATAATTTTGTCATTAGACCATGAAGACCTGAGACACCTCGGTGAATTTATTCGGCACATTAACTTCTGCTGTTCGAGACAGCATATACACCGCCATCTATATACGAAATTGCAACCGCAACAACCACGTTTCCACGACATATACCTACTACCTGTACTGTTGGATGACTTGTAATTAGTATAATAATTGATTAGGACACACGATAATGTTTGCCACTTCTAATATACATTAAAGAAACATTTGAACTACCGAAAAAGGTAACCTACTTCTTTTTTTGTACACTCTAAACAAAAATAAGAAAGCATGAAAAAAAACAAAAGTTAAAGAGTTGTTGAAGAGTCGGCACTTGCAAAAAAACCTCGTGTTTATAAATTAATATAAATTTTCATAATTAAATGCCCACTAAAAATTGGTAATTGCCCATAACAACAACTCCCTTATATCCTTGACGCCGAATAGATAATTAATCTCTATTGTCTAGCAATTTGGTTTTGTCTGCGTGTGTATCGAAGGTTTATACTAATGCCAGCCAGGGAATGGTATCGACACTCGGTTCAAATATCAGGGCCAATGTCAATCTACGCATATCAAGTTTTCGACAGCCGCTCCATTCCGCTCTAAATGATATTATTATGTATCATGTTAGAATAAAAAATAACATAATGACCTACTTAAATGTGGTAGTGGTTAGTAAAAATTGTTTATCGCAGTACAGGATGTAGAGGCGTTAATAAAAATAGTTGAAATATATTCAATTAAACAGTGTTCTATGCCTTGTAGCAATTTTAGCCTTAAGGGAAATCCAAGCCAGGCCGGAAATGCAAGCCAGAGCACCCCCGCCACTCAGGCCCGCTGGCTCCCACCGTACAGACCCTACTGCCCTATGGGTGGCAACCGAGAGCCACCCATAGGGCGACTCCGGTACCATAACTCCCATAATTGGGGTAGCAATTTTAGCCTAATTAAACTACAAATATCATGACGTACCTATTTTCAAAACTATTTGCTATCACCGTTATGCCTCTCAAACCTATCACACGTACCTCATCCGTGTTAACTCACATCAGTCATTCTACCTTCCGCGTTCAGTTTACCCCACTTAATATGCTATCAACTAATAATCTTTATTGTCAAGAAAATGTTGATAACAGTCACTCAACTATGCTTAACAAGGAAAAAGGTTGGAATGCCATACATCAAATGCGTAACTACCTCGACAATCAACCAAGTACTAACAGTACCTTAGTTGAATACAAGAATGAATAATAGAAAAATCTCATAACTCTATGCAAGCAGAAAAGTATTCTTTTTTATCCAATGCCGGGCGTTACGATGAAAGTAAAAGTTCAATTGCCTTGCATAAGTAGCCAGTGTTTATCGTTAGGCTTAATTTACTGCGAACGTTATGTAAAGCTAGCTCAAGATAATCTTTCAGTAACTCTGGTAGTATCTATCTCGAGCCAAAATCACTGCAAATTGATAAAAATAAAAACCCATTTTACTCGCAACTTACGTGTTGCGTACAGACTATGATACGCCCGAAGGCTTTTACAAGTATAAAGTTGTAATTCGTTTTATTTTGGTGTTAAAAATTTTGTAAGAACGCCTTTTAGAGTTGCGAGTTCGTCTATTTGCAATTAGAGTTCCCTATGTGTTCGATTTCATCCACGAAGTCATCATAGACAAATACCAGTACATCATTGTCTGATTTTTATTTTATTTCAATGTTTAAAATACTTTACAAATTCAAAATAACTTTATTTAAGTAGAACTGCTACAAAGTACTTTTAAATCATCGAATCTAATTACCAAACAAAACGTACTTAATAATAGACATGAATACCTTTCAATGTAAACAAAAAATATACTTTATTCAATGTGATGTGACGCTACTACCGTATCGGAATCATACATGGATTTAATTCATACAGTAACGCACCTTTGCAGGAAACAAAGAAACCAACAGTTTCCCTACTGTGTTTGCAAGAGCCTCAGTCATGGTCATGGTCTTTTAGAATTTATTCGACACTGAAAACATGTAATGACTGCAATCTGTCATTAATGTCTGTGTATTAATGAATAAAAAAAGTGAATCAAACCCAGATTCAAGATCATGTTTTATTAATGTTAGTTTGGTCATTAAATGCCAATTCCATATTTTAATTTTGATCTTGCTTTACCTAATCAAAAAGTAAAAAATGAATCATCTAATCAGATTTTATTGATAAATCCATTAATTTACATATTTCTAACATTATGTTGTAATTTAAATCCGTAGATTAAAAGATCATCGGCAGCGTGTCTACAAAGAAACGTTGCGCGACTTTAGGTACTGGGCAATGGGCATTCCACTAATTAAATATCAATTATCCACATTTTTACACCCGATGTGGCAACAGCGCGAGGTTACAAGACGCCGTCGCGTTGGTTCTACGTGAATACAATTTTTGATACAATTTTACGTAATTGACGCGTTCCATGTAAACGCAAAGGCGGTAAAAGCAGGCGTGCGCAGCGAGACGTTGCGCAACGTTGCGCGCGCGCAGGCGCTGCAGCCGCGACGCGCATGGTGTCGCCCACAAATGCTGATGGAAAAAAGTTATTTTAACATTGGTAATAAGGTTTAACGGGTTACAGCGGTTATTACACGGATTTAACATCCAAAGCTACAGAGCATTTAATGGAAATTTAATTTAAATTCTGAAAAAATCCCTTATTTAAAAAACTTTAACAGCGTCTTTTCATTGTTCAAACAGGTATTTTTTTAAGTTGAGGGTTTATTTAATTAAAATATAGGGAAACTAGATGACAAAGCTTGGAAATCAATTACACTAATCTGTATATTAATAAAAACTAGGTATACCTCTATCTGTTTTTTTATTTATTCAATGCAATCAAAATAACGTACAACAGACAACAGAACGAAGTCTGTTGGGACAGCTAGTCCAAAAAAGAAATGTAGAGGCTGAATGTACAACAACAACAATGAAATGAGTTATACGCCTCTTTTTAGAAAAGGTAAGTATGTATGTTCAATATAACTAAAACTGAAAATTAATCCCTTCTCTGATCTAGAATACAGAAATAAAAATGTTTTTAAACGATCTCGAACGACGTTAACGATGACACCAAACCACTATTTCACAAACCAATCAATCTTTAAAAAATCTAACAGTCACGCCCAGACTTCCGATCAGATCCCACCAACGGAGAAGTACCTTGAAAATTTGAATAAGTCATGGAAAACATAACTAATGCCCTTGGCTCACAGTAACAATTGCAGCCGATGCACACTTGCCTACAACCATCCGCCTACTACGACACACATCACATCTGATGATTCACCAAAATTCCATTCATGCTTTGCTCGTAACTTCTACGTTGATTGAGCTTCAGTGTACCCAGTGTAATCAACTTTAGAAAATTGCATGTGAACCATTAATCTTCGCCGGTATAAATTGTTGACGTTAATGGTTTTATTGTGTGTAATCTCCATTCATTGTTACACATTTGTAATACATGATATTCTACGTACCTAGAACAAATTTATAAATATTTGTAAGAAACACCACCACCTAAATATTTACTACCTAATGAATTTTCGTACCGACTGAAAAGTTGAGTTTTGAGGCAGAAATTATTCCGTACTGGTTTGCAACTGTAAATTTCTTTTAAATTATTATTATTTTTCCAAAACTTTTCCATATTCTAGCTTGGACTGTTCAGCTGGAGTCGTTAGATACCTAGTAGAGGTCTGGTTTACACTTAGTGCCAATTTCATTGCTTGTTATATCGACCAGCCTCATTTTCATTAATTTCAGAGCACACTTACCAAACAAATTAGACGACATCAAGCTTTGTGTATTTACGGTATTATATTAAGTAAAATTAAATTTCAATTGAATTAATTTATATTTATTTAACCTAATTAAGTGTTGTGTATTTGCAGTATTGGGGGCGTTAATAAAATCCTTCTTAGAAAAATATGATAACTGAATTTTAGTTCTTTGTCGTGGTTTATGCATGCAATTCTATTAACGACCTAAGGTAGTAAACTTATTAGACAAGTACCTTTAAGGATATAAAACTAATGTTTGTGAAATCACAATACACGTATATTCATTCATTAACGCGTAGATCTCTACAGCTTGATACTGCTAATTGCATCGCATATTCATTATTCTTAACAGTAGGTGGTTCCTACTACAGCATCCCAAATGTTCTTCGAATGTAATAAAAATACGGTTCACCCTTGTTTGATCGAACAACGTTTCGTCGAAAATCAGTTGGTCGAATTTTAGTTGGTCGAATTTCAGTTCGGAGAATTATTCATTTGACCGAATATTTAATTGGTAAATTTTTATTTGATGTAATTATTTGTTTGAACGAATTTCATTTGAACTAATTTCATATTATCGAATTTTCAGATGCACTAATTTTACTTGAACGAATGTTTCATTACACTAATAATGGTTTAGTCGAGACATCGTATCAAATATTTAAATATTTATTTTTTCGTCACTGCCCTATACTATAGTTTGGGCGGAACCGACTCGGTTAGATTAGGTTAGAAGGTTTAAGGCGGGAGCGAAGCGGAGCGTAGCTCCCGCCTTAAGCCTTCGTGGTTATTTTTTTTTTAAACCCAAAAAACGACTTGCCGCATTACATGCTGCTTGGCATGTTATACCATCTGAAAATTACATCAAATGAACATTCTACCTTTTGATCAGTAGTGCAAACGTTGATAAAGCAAATAAACATTCGACGAACTGAAAATTCGATCAAATGATATTATACAAAGTGATGATTTTCTCAAACGTTGTTCGACCAACTGATTTTCGACGAAACGTTGTTCGATCAAACACGGGTAAACCTAAAAATACTACTTCAACCAGTGGTTAGGCGTACTTACATAACCAAGTTCTTCTTTCAAAATTGCAGTTTTATCTTTTGAAGTGAGTTATTTTTTTTTGTCTGAAAAACGACAAGGCTGCTGCACTGTCCAAAACTCATTACAAGTGAAATTGGTTTCTTAAAGGAAAATCTTACATGGGATATGGACTGTGTATAATGATATTCATTCATCGAACATTCTGTCTATTGTGGAGATATTTTTAATATCACTAAAAACAAGCAAAATACTATCAACAGTTTTGGTAAACTTGTGTCTACAAAGCAGATAAAAGTGGTATGAAATCAAAAACAAACCACGCCATGAAATTTCAAATTAATTACGTAAATGTGATTACACCTATTGAAAACATGTGGCTTGGGATTTATTGTTTTATAATGTATTCATCATTGATAGTACAGAATTTGTCTCACAATGTAGACTCTCTCAAGAATTGGTTCCAATACATGCTTTCTCCATTGTTGACGCAGCTCGTATGAGATGTCACTTTTGTTACGCCCCAGATAATGTCTGCGTGATATAATATCAGCGAGGAACTAGACGTTACACCCTCCCCTATCTTCTGATATTGATTCTAGAATCTTTGTGCAGAGTCAGAACAAAGGTTAGTTCTTCAGGAAACTAATATGTTCATTTCCCGACATTAGACCTGTCTTTTTCTTGTTTGTTTAACTATGGCTTTTGCTTTGATTTGAGGTAAGCCGCAATCCTAAATTCAAAATCTGTTCTGACCATCAAATCGCAGCAGACGTCAGTACCTATTAATTGTAGTGATTATTCAATTTAAATGATGAAGGTCAATGTCCTGTCGTAAGACATTTGTAGGCTGAATCTAAATCTGATCTAAATTAGCCATGCGGATCCCAATACTGGACAAAGGCCTCTCTGCCCTCCTCTATGCGAGTCAGGCCCAAAATAGGGCCTTTTTCGGCCAGTCCCCTGCAAAAGCGTCCAGCTCGTCACGCCATCTGCGCCTTGGTCTGCCAGGACGTCGGAACTGCGGAACTGGACCCACTCTGTAGCTGTTTTTGCCCACAAATAGTCCGGCATCCTGCCCACTCCTCCAATCCCACTTTAGCTTGGCCGTGGCTTTTCCTGGCTGAATGCGTTTGAGTTTTTCATACGAATATCATTATAAAAAGCAAAAAATAAAATTACTAGGTATATTATAGAAAGATGCTACCTCAACTGGTTTCACCTTGCATCAGAGTTGTCTACATTGGCATCTTTTATTTCTACGCTAACGCCATTGGATTAGGCTTGTTTGCTCTCTCTTGCTGGCGCTTTTCTTCTTTTTTTATGGAACAATGTCTCAATGTTGAATAGTTGACAAGTGAATTAAGTTTGTCAATCTAACAGTATTCAGTTCATAGGAATATATAGCGGGACCGTTCGCTCGATCTGTCGCGAGAGCGTGCCGACCGCAACGCGGAAGCAGTGTACCAATACGAGAAGATATCGGTTACCATATTGCCCTTCTGTCCGTCCGCTATTTGGAAACTTGAAATTACTAAATTTTAGCAGGTGAGTAAATTAAGATAGTTAATAACTGGACCACTGGGCAAATAGTTATAGAATGGCGACTAGTTGCGAGCAAACACAAATAGCGTTGGATGCTGACCAGGGCCCCTAGTCTGCTACTTTTGGAACGCTTCAATTGAATCTTGATTGAGTCTCAAGTGTCAAATTTGACATATTTTTCATAGAAAATGTGTCAAATTAGCCGATTGAGACCCAATTACGATTCAATTGAAGCGTTATAAAATTAGAAGACTTGGGGCGCAGCAACGTGATAATTTAATAAAGCCCACCGCATTCTAGTAGAACTAAGTCTCCTTCGTCAACCGCTTCTCAGGATTTCTAGAAAAGTTTCACGTTAATAATTTAATACATTCTTTCAGGCCTCACTTCCATCACTATGTATGCTCTAGTCTAGATTACTATGAAAAAAAGCAGAAGAGCTTAGGGATAGATCTATGGACATACAGCAGTAGCCTTATTACAGCTAAAAATTATGATTATTACCTACTTAATTGTGAATTTCCCGAAAATATCGAAGACTTCTATTTTAAAAGCCAGAAAACTTTCGATTGATTCGAACGTCAAACAGCGTCTTATCTTGTGTTATTTGAAATTTTACGTCCTTCTAACCCACCTACATCGCGTTCTATACTATTTTGTTTAATAAGGCCATTACTTCTTAAAATAAATTTTATAAAATACTTTTAATACCTAAGTCCATTCCAGAAAATCCAGCAGTGAGGAATTGAGTTCAATTGAAATACTCATCTAACAAAAACTTCAGCGAAAACGTTTTGTCCACGTCTGTAGGAACATCGAATAACGACAAACGGATGTACAAGCACATTCAATTTAAATACGCTTGGAAGTACTATACGGAAGGTGTAGCTCAAGTAAATAAAAGATTAGCGTATGTACGGCCACCAAACGAAAGGTCATGGGAATTCCGTCTGCGCAGGAGTTTGGCTCCTACTGAATGACAAAATAAATTATACTTCGTCGCTGCATCCTCGGGATTTTATCACAAGGTAGTACATTTCTTCATGTACCAGGCATCAACACGTTTTAGAGCTGGTATCACTGAAACAGAAAAAAACAAATTCCCTCCCTACGGTAGGTGCGTCGCTCTGACAGGTGACAAGTTCATCATTCGTTTCTAGTGTTCGGGCATCGACACACCCTCTCTCGTTATATTTTTTATATAACGGTTTCTTTAAGTGCTGAAGTGCTTGCAATAGTTGTAGTAGTGTAAATCGATAGATCCTAAATGAAATACAACGTTAAGATCGTACTTACCGTTCGTTTTAAACAATAACTAAATACGATCTACAATAAAAATCTACCCACATTTTCTTTCACAAAATGTTTTAATAAGAGAACTCGTGATTAAAAGTGAATCTTCGTATGACTGTAAACAAAGTTAAGCAATAGCATGACGATGCAATGTTTAAATTTAACAAAACACGTCAATGATGAGACCGTCAAGTGGTCTTAATCAATGTTGGCATTAATTTTAGCTGTTTATGATCCTGTTGAGGCCTGTCCAAAATGGACCCACCGTAACGAGATTACGATAAAACGCACACTGAGTGTGTGTTTCCAACAAACGAGACAAACAGAAGAAGAAGATCCTGTTTTTTCCCGTACCAAGTTGGTCGGTGCATTTTCAACAAATTAGCCAAGCAGAATAAAGGTTCCTGTTTATTCCTGTCCAAGAGGACGTCCCGTAACGAGAGCACGGCCAGGCCCACAACGCGAGTGTGGTTTCGAAAGCATTTTAAGGTGAAAATCAAATCGAAGACCAAACTGTAAGTTATTTTGTGCTATCCTTGCATAACAAAAACCTTTCTTTCTATATACACTAGTACCTAAAAACTTCAAGAATAAGATTGTAATTTCAATTGAAAACTAACGACTAAGAATAAGTCTTAGTAATGGAAGTACCTGACATTGAAATAATGTTTCATTTTGCTACTACACAGACACATCTAAGTAGCCACGCCACAGCTTTTGTAGCTATACAGCTATGGCTAACATCATAACTTACTCTAGTTGCTATAAAATTTATATTTAAATACATTTGATACCACTTCGTGGTTACCGTTTACAATATTCATAATATGATGAAGGCTAACACCCGTGTTACCACGGGATAACCACTCACGTAGGCTTGCTGCCCACGAAGTTCACAACAAATGAGAAAATGACAATCCAATGCGGATTTAGCAGAATGAAGTATTCAATTAGCTATGTAATTAGAGGCCGACGCCGAAAACCATCCCGGTGAGTACCGGTGCCTAATTAATTATTTTTTATTTATTTACTTCTTAAAAAACCTGGGGGTTGGCCGAGAGTCATCACGAAGGTATTGTAAAAACCTGGGGGTTGGCCGAGAGTCATCACGAAGGTATAATAAAAACCTGGGGGTTGGCCGCGAGTCATCACGAAGGCATATAAATACAGAAAAATGATCTCAAATTTGAGACTTAATAGCTTGATCTGTACATAAGGAACAAACCTGGGAGTTGGCCGTGAGTCAACATGACGGTAACGATATCGCAATATCTGAATTAAGGGCCTATATTCAATCCGTGAATGGCCCATGAAATGAAATAAAATATAAGGAAATAAAATAAAATGAAATAAAATAAAATAAAATGAAATAAAATGAAATAAAATGAAATAAAATGAAATAAAATAAAATGAAATAAAATAAAATGAAATAAAATGAAATAAAATTAAATAAAATGAAATAAAATGAAATAAAATTAAATAAAATTAAATAAAATGAAATAAAATGAAATAACTTGAAATAAAATAAAACATAAAATGAAATGAAAAGTATTTTCATAGTGATTATGAAAAGTCAGGTATGTATTAAACAACCTAGCCTTATCAGTATTTTTCTGTATCTTACCTTGCTGATGGTTTGATAACCTTACCTGGTGGCAGAGAACCCATGTAAGTTTTCCAAAATTTCCTTTATTATTCAAGAAAAAATTATCTATGACTAGCAGCCGCCCGCGACTTCGTCCGCGTGGCCTTAGCTGTATGTGAAAAAAGATTTTCCCGCTTTTCTGTTGAAATTTTGCTGAATTTTCTTTGCTATCAACCTCACGGAGCGCGGGACCTTTCTAACGAATGCAAAACCGTGGAAATCGGTCTGTGCGTTATAGCGTCAGAAAGGAAAACCCGACTTATTTTTATATAGTCGTTTATTTTAATATAATAAATAAGCAAAAGCATTTGAACATGAATTGAAGAGACACTTAAATTCTTTATTATTAATAGTTTATTCTTATGAAGCGATAAACCAAATCCACCTAATAATTAACACAGTAAGTATTTAACGCAGCCACGCGTTTAACAATAACAACTTGAATAACAACACTTAATAATGGTGTAAGTACATAAACACAGCCGTCTTTTAAATGTATATGCATACATGTATCTAGGTACTTGATTTACTTGTTTTTGAGTGGTGTGCTACGCACGCGGATTTCTTTTATATGCAAAATGCTACACTTGCCGTTTAGCAAACATTAGTGACTACTCATAATTCAGCAAGCGTTAAATTTGTCATTTAATGATTGAGTAGATGATTTTTAAAGGTATAACTGCTGTTTTAGCCGTTCAATAGGCACAACTTGTAATGTAGACTTGATTTAGTACCTCGATTCCGTGGTTATTTTTTGAAATAACAAGATCAATCAATAGGTATAGTGGATAACCATATCCAAGCCATGACTGGTTTTGACTTGGGATTAAAAGTTATAAATTGAACTAAAACCATCTCACATTGATCGCATTTCTGAATACAGAAAATGTATTGGAAAAAGATGTTTATCTTGTCTCGATTTCAGTAAGACTAGTACTTAGTCATTTGCAGATACTCTGACAGCATATACCTAAAGACAAAAATGTTTGGGAATAATTTGCAGATTACCAATTTATAGGAAGTAGTTTTAGCTTTTATTGTTCGCATCTGGCAAGGTTTGTTGATTAAGAAATTAATTGCAATCAGATGCTAAATAACAATTTAATAGTTTTAGTATTTGATATTATGTAGGTAGGTGACCAACCATTAAGTATTTGTTGCATACGCACTCACGAGTAGAAGACATCGTCTTTCATTTTAAAATGACCGAAATAGGTTATAAGTTAAGTTTTTCGTGAGAATAGGACTGAAATCACAATAATAATGGAATGAAAAATAACACCTTCGCATAAGCAACAGCTCTTTTATTAGTTTACACTTTAGTAGTGTACCAAGCCAAACAAGATTTGACATTTAATAAGAAATTCACAGTAGGAAGATTTAAGGAGAGAAGTCAGTAGAATATCTTAATGCAATTTTAACCTTAACTGTACCAACAGGGAACTGTAGGTACCTACCTACTTACAGTGTTACGGATATTATTCGCATAGCGATAGTTAAAAATAGACGATTTCCACTCACGAAAACATTGTCATAAAGAATAGTAAGACGTCTCATCCTTACAAAACGCCCCAGCTTTCACCAGAGTGGCATAAATTACCTAAGTAATAATACCTCAGTAAGGTTATTAGATTAAAAACATAGGCCAGCTGCATTGACTAGGTCATGTGTAGTTTCTATCTTGGAAGGACATTTCAATCAATGAGAGTCATAGAAACTCTTAAGAAAAATAATAAAAACTAAAGCTTATTATGCCTAAGTTATTATTCTTTCGGATTCTAAAGTCTGCTTACTCTGTGCAGTAGACAACATACTTACATTAAGAAATATTTTTAGCAAAAACTAGGAGAGTAAGTTACTAACTAACTTACTTTAGTACCCACTGCCGTTGGGTTCTATTTGGGAATAGGTTTTCCAAACAACAGCTTTAGTTGAATTAAGTTAGGTGACTAATTATGTGTCACCCACACAACGAGCACATACAATGCTGGGCATTTAAATTGTTGTAATAAACCACTGCCCAGTGTACTTGTATATAATTATGTACCACCTTACTTTACATTTATTACGAAAATATTAACGGAAAAGTTGCAGCTCGAGCTGCTAACCTGTTTCAATAGACGTCGTTCTTTGATCCCGAATTTACTATGGATTAAATATTCGAGTAAATTAGGTTTTATTATTGGGTGGTATATGTATACCTGTTCTTGTGTGTGGTAACAGCAAAGTTCATACAGTTACCATTAAGTTTTTTTAATTAACATTGCTTAAATTAGTATTAATTATTATGCAAAGCATATTTATAACATGAAGTTATCTTAATATATATTCATCTTGGAACATAATACTGAAGCTGCGATGATCTTTTGACTTTTGGTCATTGGTCCTTAATTTTGTTGCGTTTTTATAGTAAACAGGTAAAATTATAATAAACGTTACCTATTTCACATCAAAAATAAAATTTGGTATCAAATTCAATTTAGTAAATCCTTGATATTGATTTCCCTAGACCTCTAAACATCTACCTTGTGATAAAATCCCGAGGATGCAGCGACGAAGTATAATTGATGATTAAACGAACTTACCTTAAGTGAAGTTCTATCATAATTATATGAGTCGCTGCATCCGAAGGGATTTTAGCTCCCACCCTACCCATAGTTACCATCATACCCTTTGGTAACTGACCCGAGTAACTTTAGGGAAATCTGTCTTTAAAAGAATGATGAACTTGTCACCTGTCAGAGCGACGCACCTACCGTAGGGAGGGAATTTGTTTTTTTCTGTTTCAGTGATACCAGCTCTAAAACGTGTTGATGCCTGGTACATGAAGAAATGTACTACCTTGTGATAAAATCCCTTCGGATGCAGCGACTCATATAATTATGATAGAACTTCACTTAAGGTAAGTTCGTTTAATCATCAATTATAATTACTAGCCACTAACGCTGTTACATGATAATTACGGTTAATTAGTTGTTTTACTTAATGGCTAACATGCTATTAATTTCATGTTAAGGCAAAACTAATTTGAAACATTGACATCCGTATTAAGTTTAAAAGTGGTTTCCCTTTCATTTTTTACATTTAAGGAAGTTTCATTTAGTGACTGTCTTGTTCAATTTCCGCGCGCATGATTACTTATAAGAAAAATGTTTATTATTTCAATCGAGTGTACGGCGCGGTAGGGTGAAATGTGGGCTTCTGAATGTTCCGTTAACCATGACGGCAAAGATTGGTGTGCCTCTGACTACTCCGTTTGGTCTAAGTCGTGCGTGAGGGTATGAGTCTACAGAAAACACAAAAATAAACCTACTTTTCCTTGCAGTTACCGACTATAGTTTTCAGGGATGTAAATTACACACAACCATTTTTGCAATTAGTAAAAAACAATTGGTTAACTCTTATACTTCATAGATTTCATTCGATCAGATTAGTCAAAAGGAAAAACCAAAAATACGCCGATATCCCAGTATTTTGCCAGCTGCAAACCTCGCATGCACGGATATACGTTCAGAAATCTTTAAGTATATTACGACAAATGTATATCATTAGCTAATAACGCTAAATAGGCATCCGCCCCTAAATTATCCAGGGACATCAGTACAGTTCATGAGTACTGCGGCTCAGCTCAGCGAGGTCAAATGTCGACTCAGAGACGTGGTCGCCTGCTATATTATATAACGCGCAAACGCATGGGAACTCATCTGACGAAACGCTACCAGAACGTAAATGCCAACTGTGGGACATCGCGTACACGAATCAAATAAGTATGTTAAATAAGCAATATGCACAGAAATTATGAGCCTAATGAATAACATTATTCTGTTAATACATTGAAACTTTGTCTGTTTCTGTATTACTCAATCTCGCAAAAACCTGCTGACAGACGCGGTGTTTGTCAACGAATTCGAATGCAAATTAGTGATTTAGCAAAGTAGGTTTAATATGGAAATAATGTAGGTAATATTATAATGAATGATATTTGATCTCTTAATTTAATTTTAATTTATTTCACAAATGTTTTATGTAAATTTAGGTGCGGTGAACCTCTTCTATTAGGTACTGGGTTCATAATACGAACTATAAAGTTCGTCTTCTGACTCAAACTAGCTCGCGCTGGTTGACAAAAAGTACATGTTCCTATGACTAAAAGATCAATTATTCAATGAAGAAGTCATTCATCATTGTAGACAAATAAATATGAAAAAACTCTCAGAAGTGCAGAGGAAACGTCTCGGAATGTGACGGAGGCGGTGCCACCGGCGCGGGCGCAAGTGCTAGCCTCAAGCGTTCTACACACTCATCTTTATTCTGTTTGTTGTTAAACACGTGGATCTTCACGTGTTTTTTTTATTTGCGTTGCTAATGTTCTCATAAGAATCGACTATTTACATACTATTATGTTTTATTAATAGGCTTTTTAATTGTATTCTGTCATCATATGTTGAACTATTAAAGATAAGCTCACCAGTACTTCTGTTGTTCTAAATATTGTCTATTGAAACTGTGCTTTTAACTGATTAATATGTTGCCTGTTTTTCAAACTTTTTAATCTCACACTAAACTACATATTATTATAAGATCACATTTTATCTTCTAAAAAAATAGATAGAAAAATAAGACATATGCTTGTCCATATGTCTTATTTCCATAACTTGGGCCAACTCCGAGGAATGACGAAGAAGTTACCCACGCGTTCCTCGCAGAGGTCCCGTGCGTGCTTCACTGACCTTCATCCTGCACGCAACACTCATCAGGATACGCACTATTTGTCACATCAAGGGGCATCAACCTTTGATAGGTATAATAGACTTGTTGATGTATGATCTACAAAGTACTCGTCATACTTGTGCCGTGTAAACACATATATTGTTATAGTTGACAAAAGTATTTATTCCTGTATTTTCCTCAACATACTTTTTTTTATTCCACAAACTGGGCAATTTATTTTTATGAAAAGCTAGTTTCTATGGTAATTTGAGTACTGTTGATTGCTTAGATATTTCTTCTATTTTCTTTATTTGAATCTTATTGTTCCGATAAAATAGTTACTACTATTCCTTTATCACCGTTAAAACATATGCGAAACGAGTATTTTTGGTTGGGGCCACTGGCAGTAGACCGGCTGATACGCCTGTGGTGGTGGCAAATTTCATGCATTCTCCCATTCCCCTTTACTAGGCGGCAATGTCACAACATCAAATCTTAGTCATTGGTTCTAAGCCAAGATAGCAAGGAATATGAATAAAGAGATTTTGATCATATTTTTCCTCTTCCTTCAAAAATTAGAAGATGGGAAGACGTGAATGAGATCAAATGACTTCCTGTGTTTTGACAAACATTGGTAGGAAGCGTCCTGTGAGTCAGCGTCAATCAGTGTCTTTACCGCGCAATCTGTTCATGTACCTAACATGACGCTCACTCATGTTTCCTACCAGCCCTCACGATTATTACCTCATATTACTAGTATAAGTAGGACACATTGAAAGTTCAAATTAAGTGATATCCTTCCAAAACTTCCAGACTAAAGTTAAATGCTCTTGCCTGTTTTTTAAAGCTTTTGGTAGGTCTCTTATCAATTCTGTCACGCTACGCACTCGACTAAATATGACGGTGCAGTTGCTTATCGTTTTTTGAAGGAATTGTTCACCAAGTTCATTGGTTGGTTTCCAACTTTCATTGGTTGGTACCACTTCAATAGTAAGCAAGAACTAAGGTTCTTGTGAAACTTGGTATGGCATGAAACTTGTTATGGCATGAAACTTGGTTTACGTTAAAAAAACCTATGGGTTTCTTAACGTAAGGTCAAACAAAGTCGATTATAATTGGAATGGGGGCCTGATGGGAAAAGCATTGAATTACTAATGTCTGATGCACCACAGTTCTTTATTTGAAACTTGTTCTGGTATCAACTGTAGTGGAGTGGCCAGTTCTTTATTTTTAGCTAGCATTAGGGCTTTCGATCATGTTCGCTCTCATTCCGAGAGTGGCCAAGTGTTTACCGAGTTCCAACATGTCTCATTGCGAAATCTATTTGAGTCAAAGCCAGCCAGCAGTCAGATACCTTAAAAAACTCTTCATGTCGTTCTTACAAAATTTTCAGACATTTCGCAATTGAAACAGATGTGATTTAAGATGCTTTTAAAATGCCCTACCTCCATAAACGTAACAATTGTACGTGAGGTGTAGGCGAGACTGAGACGCGGAGGATAAGCATAATCGAGTCGTGAATCAGTCAGGGGATTAAATACATAACCGGTAGTTAAATGATCCTAATATGGTCCAAATAATATTCGGCACGCGTGTCGACATAGGTCACAATTATTAACTTAATTGTCTGCTGAGTAGGCGACCCATTGTTTACACTTTTGTTTGTTACGTGTATCGCATTTACTATCTTTGACCTGTCTTATTTCTTACTAGCTGTGCCTCGCGGTATCAGTCGCATTAATTTGATTACCATATGAAATAAGTTATGTAAATCAACTTTAAAAGATAGATAATATATTATGCTGCCGTGTTATTTTAACAACTCTGCGTTAGATTTACAGGCAGCGCATACAGCGGTAGTTTTCAAAGTAAAATATCACTCTGTTAACAATTTTTTCATTGGAGCTCCGCTAATGTTGGTCGCGTAGTATTTTTAAATAGCCTTCTTCGATAAATACATTGTTTACCACAGAAATATTTTCTTCTGTTCCTGAAATTAGCGCGTTCAACCAAACGAACTCTACAGCGTTATAATATCAGCACGACGAAATATTACCTCGAACTTAACATCAAAGAATTTGACCAATAATAAATCAGTCAGATCCAGGAGATAATTTTGACGATTCAACAATAGTTGGTCCGCAGACGTATTGGTCAAACATTCATTGATCATATGCCGATATCGAACTCTCAATAATACACTGCATTTTTATTTGTCACGACTTGGTCTCAATGTTGAAGGTATGAAATTTGTAGCATGACATTTTGATATGTATTATCTGAAAGAAAGGATCGATGTGACCGATATTAAAATATTGATTTCGTAACCTTCTATTCAGTGTGCCTTTCAACTCTTGCCTTATATTGCTGGGATCTATATTAATAAAATACTAACCTAGTTATCTTCTATCTCTTTACAGTCAGAATATAGTTATTCTGATTCAATACTCCCAGAGGTTAGAGACTTGCAATCGAACTTGAAGAATTGGATTACCTACTCGAAATTGCTGCAGTCGTTCCTGAGATCATATTTTATAATATCTCATGGGGCAGACAGGTGTGGCTAAATGAAATGACATAGCCGAGATACATAGCTGAAAAGCTGAAAATAACTCGAAATAGTACTCTTAGAAGGGCTGGCCAACCACAGAGATACTAACTACCTACATACACGTACAATACACACAGTACACTATGGTGTGACGAAGAAAAACCGATTATCGTGATATTTGTTACCTTTGTATAAATATAAATAAATGCAATGTTACCTAAAAATAAATCGGGGATATGATTTGTCATGAAAAGGTTATTACATATATATGGTTATAGGTTTAAAAAACTATGTTATCAGGTTTCATAAAGTTGACTGACAATTTGTAAGTTTGCTGAAACTTTCATTTGTTCAAACTAGGCGCCACCAGGTTTTTTTTTTCTTAACATATTAAAGTTTGGCTAACCATAAAGTTCGCCCCACGTATAGCTTATGAATAACGTTCTCACGTCTGTTTCCCTTTAGCAATAAAGTGTCTATTCTTTCTGACCCATCGCAGAACATTAGATGTTATCTTGATTAATAACTGCTCAAATCGAAATGTCATAAGAACATGTGAAACTTGACACAGATAACCTTAGATTTTCTCTCCGATTTAATAGATAAGTAGTTGATTAACATCTAACTTTATATTGTGACTGTAGAATTCATAATATAAAAAGTTTATTAGTTAATACCTATTGTGTTGTTAGCAGCGGTATCACCTTACGGCGTGATGTTTGCAGAATAATTAAATCATCTCAAACTTTTTTTACTTTTCAGCTATTAGTTTAAAGCTTCGATACTCCATTTTTTGAAAAATGCTGTGTTTTGAAAATAATAACACACGTAAGTACTTAGGTTAGAAAGACAAAGAGACCGGTCAAGTACATTGCACTTTAACCGTGAGGCAGAGCAACGCCCGAAATAATTCCTCCCAGTCCTATATTGTAAAACTTGGTGTAAACTACATTAATTTACTCAAAATTGTGAAACAGATTATTTAACAAAAGTAGCAAGTTACAGACCTTACTCGTTTAAATATCCTCATTATCATGATTGTAATGCGAACATGATTCGTTTTATTTGATCATTATTTTGGTTAAAAGTCCATACAAAGTTGTGCCTGTTCTTGGACTGTTGGAATACATCAATTACGAGGACTGTTATAATACCCATATACAATAGTCATAATTATTTGAAATAAGTAAAACATGATTGATTTTCTCTCCTAAAGGTTAGGTGGAATATTAAAACCGACGAATATGAACAAGTTTTTTGGATACCTTGTGGAATGCGTTTAGAAAACCCGTATTGCATGTCAGCAATGCTCCCTGCAATAACAAACACAATGTTGTAAGTTGACTATGGCGGGGAAAATTCATGTTTTGCACTTTGAAAAATAGTCATAAAGTGACGCTCTCATAGAATAATTAAGATAGAAAATAAAGACTGAAGAATTCTATGTACAGCTTGTTACAAATACGACAAATTAGTTTTGCATTGTTAAAACAAAACTCAAAATGTTTCATTTACATTGTAACTTCCAAAAATTGGCCACTATTGACTCTTTTGCTTACTACATCGAATGCGAAGCGTTTCGTGTCTAGTTTTAACAACGTAAAAATGCGTTATCCTCCTTGTAACGTACGGTAGCCGGCACATCACGCTACCCATTTCCGGTCAGTCCTCCTTGCTCTATTGCAAAGGAAAAACATTTGGCAAGAGCGAGAGAAAAAACGGAAATGGGGTAACCTGATGTGCTGTTGACTGTACATCTTCATTTTCCACTCTACAAAGTTATTTTTTATTCAACGAGGGCACAACTTGAGGTCATAATAGTATCTTGACAAGTGACCGTAAGCCGCGCGCATGCTTTCGAGGCAGGCGGTAACACGGTGACCGCCATACTGAGAGTGAGCGCGCATCTCCGGCACACTAGATGACATAACGGCCTGCGCGAGCGCTGGCACCGTTACTGAACCTGTCTAAGTACAGGACAATGAAATCGCTCGTATTGAAATTTGAAAGATTTTTTCTATAAATTCGTTAGGTTTAAATTCTATTATGTGTTAAATTTATTTACTTACTGCAAACATATTAGTAGGGTTTTTTACATGCAGACAATCTTTACCTAGTCAACTGTTCAACCTTGGCTAAGCAGATTGTGTTACATTTATTTTGATTCTCGCTATCTTATTTTACAATTGATTGTTTTGTTTCATACTATTATCTACTAACCTGAAAATTGCCTGGGAGAAATCGCTCTCTAGCGGTGAGCCTTATCTACTAATCATTAAAATTTACTATCTACTGCAATGTTTTTCCGACAGCAAATAATATCTATATGTATGCTTATAATTACCGGATGGCATAGATAAGTTTTTACAACTTCCCAAAAAATGTATAGGTACTTACTGAAAGGTTTGTAATTTATGCTAGGAATTGCCGTGTCTTGATGTTTGTGGTACCATCTTTGTTTATTGTTACCATACTCCGAGTGTCACTCTTAGTTCGAGACCAGAGCAATGTAATGTTAGCTCAATAAGGCGGTTCAATGTCTGCCTCCCATAAAAACAGGCAGATTTGGATAAATATCTGATTCGCATTATTTTCTATGAAATAGGACTTAACTATTACAAGGTTATCATAAGATAAATAACTTTAAAGTAAGCTATTGAAACACCTCTTTCCCGTTGATCGGATTCTGTTACGTCACATGAAACAAATAATCATTAAAACATGGTGTAACACGTACCACCCACCCTAATAATTTATTGTTCCGCACTAAATCAATACCATATAATTATGAAGACGTTATTATAATGATTATAGTTAATTCAATGGACCCACATGTTACGGCAATATTTAATTATGTAACTAAGAAGATGCTTCAGATGTTTGGTTTAACGAGTACGTTAAGTTACTAGTGATAGAACCGACGCCAATGGCGAACCTGACACCTGTCTAAAAGTTACGATATAATTGCTAATTATAACTGCGAATTAGCTGAATTGTATATTCATTGAGCATAATAGATTACATAAACTCATTAACTTATTGTGAATGGACCGAAATTACTTACTACTCCACCTCTTGTGGACATCAGATGCTGTGCAGAAAGGTCACACTCATTTGAGAACATTCGACCACAAAGAAGTAATGACATCCGTGTTAAACCACAATCTGACTGGTCTTCAATTTAATTAACCGAGGTGCTTGTTATTTAAGATTAAATGGTTTAGGCCAACTTTTTTACGATGTTAAGGCGGCGATATTCTAATATTCTTGAGTCTCATAAACGCTCTTATCATAAAAAAGAATGGTCCATAAATTTAGGAGGAGGCATATATCCGGCGACGTTAGTATCTTTTATTACTGAAGTCTGTAATACAAAGCGTATACACAGTGGCAGCTCTTATTGCCTTATACCAATGCAAAAAACCTAATTTTCTAACTTGACGTGTAATCCACTGTACAAAGGCGAGGCTCTTTGATACAAATAATATTTTTTCACGGAATTTCACAAATATTCTTCCACATAATAACTGCAGCAGCTGCAAAATTTGGTGTAAAATAGAGTTCCTATAGTTTTCCCAACCTTTATCCTTAAAGTAAACTGGATTTAACCATTTTAAAATTCAATCTTTTCACTTAATGGTAGTTTTTTATACGATAGGCCCTAATAGTAATTCACACTATTTTACTGGCTACTTTGTACCTATATATTAAAGGAATACAGGCTACGAAATTCTAAACGTAATTTTTTCGTTCCGTCCACTTTCATTAATCATCTTGTCTGGCTGTCTGTAGACACGTCAGTTCGGGCTTTTCGCTTTATCATTACCATCAATTGATGTTCGCATCCTCTGTTCTCTATACGTCAATCTTGGTCTAACTTCTCATTTTTCGTACGTCATGTTATGAACTACATCTTAATGCATGCTAACTCACCATTCATAACTAATGTAGATGCCTAATTAAATATGTAAGTATATCGAGGTGAGTACGTTTTGATTTTAATCACATCATTTAATGATGTAGTTGTCAATGATATTCTACAAAAAGTATGTGATTTCAATGAAGACATTACACGACTTGGTTTCTCGTCACGTTGAAAACAAACCGCGGGCTCTATGCTTAAAAATGCTCATAGCAATAACGGTGTTGTTTTTTTTGAAGTTTGATATCAAGCCTTTTATTCAGAACTTGTCGAACGGTTCGGTAAATAAGAGCCAGATTGTTTTCGATTCCGCTGCTGTTTGAACAGCTTTCTTGACTTGCCGTACGTTACAGAGAAAAGTGGCTTCCTACACAATTAGTTTTACTTTTGAATTATGTCCAACATAATATCCTCTTCTCCCTATCTTCAGGATCGTTTGCTCATGTCTGGTCGTCCCTTGTGTGAAACTCTCCTGTCATCACAGTCCGCCTGAAGAAATCTTTTGAGATACCTAGGTGCTCCCGTACTTGTTCTTTGTTATACCAATAAATATGTGGACATAATTCTGAGAAATATTAATATGTTGTTTATTTTACAGCTGCTAAAAAGGCAGTAATATCAAGTTTTGCCAGCTCTATGTAGAATTATTTTTAATTTTCCGACAATAGTTCACTTGCGATACCTAAATGATATTAACCACTGACCTATTATTACGACAATATTTCTCACAATATTATACAGCCGAAGCTCCTAGATTGCAATACTAAACAACCACAAGTTCACTTTTCTTAATATTTTTTTAGGATTTGTTACACTTTGCAAATTATTTTTCTTGCAGAAACTGATGATCTATAAAATTTTGTTTTATAGTGCAGTTACAAAACCACTAACAAAGCAATATCAACCAGTCTAATTACAGTTCCACAGGACATGGCGCAATGTTTTGGAATTCATCAACATACTAAATGGCCACTACGAGATCAATCCGAACTAATTGAGCAAGTTTCACGTTTTGCAAGGATACATTTTTTATTAGGCTCCGCGAGGTAAGATTTAGTAAAATCACACAGAAATTAGATTTATGTTAAGCCATTTAAAACGAGTAGCAAAGAATATCGCGTTATTATCTTGACACTTATTTAATGTCTTCTTGATATGCTTTTAAGACACACAAGTAGATAGCACATTAATCTTATAAGCAGGTATTTTCTTGCATAATTTATTTTGATATAATTAATTCGGTTTGCTGACCCGCTTTGACTTTCGCACGGGTGGTCATAAGATTATTCTGATTGAATAATATGGAGTAAGAGTACCTATTTGTTAAAATTTTGATTTTGGTTAGATTGCTGGTCATCTACACAATCTCGGCGACTATCTAGAACTCTATGGTGTTGGCTATGCATAGACATTTTGAGACAGCTAAATGTTGATGATGGAAGTATTTTTGTCTTTAATTAACATCACAGTTTACAATAGTGTTAGTGCCAGTTTTAAATCAGAAATAACTGAGCATTGGGACCATTTACGGATCGGAAACTAAAATCAGTTTTTTTTTCTTTATAATGACCTCGCTCCGCCTGATTGGAAGCAGCTGTGAGGTCCAGATATGGGGTTGAGAAGTACAGTAATGAAGTAGTCAACTGGGCTGATCAATCTCATTCTGAAGGCCTGTGCCACAAGCCTGGGATTGTTGGAAGAAGGAAACACATGTGCTGGAAGAACGATCCACCCTTGATAGATTTCAACTAATCTTGTCAGTGACAATTTCTGAATAGTGTGTTTTTACTATTGTGATTTCACCGCATTGTGCAAGTGGGAATACGCAGGCTTATCGTTAAGAATTTAGAAGAAAAAAGAACCAGCAAAGTTAAGCTCTTACAAGACTCGTAGCTGACTCTTTCACTGTTATACACACTTTATAGGACGGTATGAGTTCGAAGACATGTTTTTATTTGCGATAAACTGTTCCGACGGTGGTCTGCTCAAGTTTACTTAGCAAGTTTCTCAAATAAGATGTTTTTAATACGATAAATACTACAAAACACTATCCACCGCGAATGCCTCACAACGGCTAGTTTGTACTTATCAGTTACTAAATGGCTACAAGTTTAATGCAGTAATTACAACAACTAAAGCTATCCGACAACTAGAGCGTTTTGTTGCGTGTGCGCACATAGTTAGTCGGCAGCAGCGCCTGCTCCAGATTCGTGCCGGTCCACCGGCCGCAGTCTTACATCGGGAAGCCACGCCCTACGCCAATCTGACACAACGGCTCATTGCAACAGCTTTCACGATATCGGATAACATTCACCACTATTATGTTAACTGCGAGTATTTCAACGGGAATCGGGGCACCGAATATTAAACGCTCAATGACACTTATCTAGGTTCTGTGAGTGGCAAATAGCATTCAGTGATATAGATAAATAAAGATATTTATTAGTTGCCTTATACTATCGCGGACACAACCACAGCCCTGATAACGGCGGTCTCGGCTCGCCATTTTCCACGTTGGGTTGAAATTCATACGAATGAATGTTGGCTTATGAATTATCCGTTCATCATGACTACAACAGTCAGTGTGTAAATAGTGCTGCTCGGGCACAGATAATTTAAAAATTACCACATTAACAACCTGACTTATACCACTATAACAGACTGTTATTATTTTGCGGAACTTACAAAAAAAGATTTCACGACATAAAAATGAACTTGCTGTGAAGCAATTAGACGACAGAGCGTCCACCTCCAGGCAAAAAGGAAACACATAGCCTCAATCTGACAAATGTTTTAAACTTTTTGCAGGAGCTGGCGCATCATTGGATGTGAACAAGCTCAAATTGACATGTGACCAACCGATCTAATTATATTAGCTGATGTTAGGCTGATGGAAAGGACAAGAAAAAAATACGTTTACCATTAAAATAACTACAACCACATATTCTACGAATAACTTTTGGTAAATAGCTGAGAAATAACGTAACACCACAAACGATAGTGATAACTGCAACTGTTTCTTGTAATGGATGAGTGAATAGCGCTGAATCGACGTTGCGTCACTACATAATGGTCTTGTTAATGATTGGATACAAAAAGGGACTACTAAAAGTAGCAATACTTTCTCTAATAAAAAGAGAATCGTGATGTATAAAAAACAATGCTTAAGTATTTGATATTTGACTAATGATCTGTCAATAACTTCATTTACTTTCACACATAAAACAGAATGTTATCTAATGAAATAATGCTTAAGAGCAATTAGCACTAAATCATATATTTATATTCTGCAAAATAGCTTTAAGTACACTTGCTGTTCAGCTACAACGGGCTACCATCAGTGTAAATATAACTCTGAACAGATCAATTTATGAATATTATAATGAGTATTTCTTGATAGCGATGGAGAGCAAAATATTTTCCTGTTGATTCAATAAGTTAATGATTTAATGGGGTTCTTTGTAAAGTGTAGGTACTTTACAAAGACGTAATATTATGTTCTACTAGCTTTTGCTCGCGTTTTCGTCAGCGTGTAAACACTTCACCCCCCTATTCCATGGTATTTGAATCTGTCGTCGTACTATATCACGTAGATTATTGCTAACAAAATCAGGATTTGTAAACATCTAAAAAAATGAGCGTAATGTAACTATTTGTAAAAGGAACCATGAGGCACATGAATTAGGTTTTAAAAGTACGCCTAGTGTATCAATAATTCGGAATAGAAGTATTTTAGCTTCTCTAATATTTATTTCTCTCTTCGCATTTTATTCGCAGTTCTTCTGTTTCTATCACTCATCTAGATTGAAGCTTGTCATATTCCTCGTCGTAAACAATCTCAGCATAGTTTCGTGCTCCACTTCCTCAATTACCTACCCCGAAAACTGGAGCATTCTTCGCATTCAGTTATTTTATAGTTATTACGTAATTTTGGATGAGGCATATCGGAACAATTCATTGTGGATGTTTAATTGTAAATGTCGCAATCCCATTGTTGGGATATGCGTGCGAACAACTTGACCCACCCATTGTTACGCCGTGTATCATTGTTTGTTAAAATCCTTATTAAATTGCATACAAGAAAGCATTGATTAGTGCCTTATCGATCAAACTTTTTGCGCGCTTGCTGTAACATCAATTACAAATGATCGTTGTGAAAAGTGTAGTTTATACCATAGAGGAATAATTTATTTCCACTGTATACTGGACTTAAGTTTTTGACTGATTTATTGCGTTACACTTACACTTCTTTTTTTGGTTACCGCTACGCTGAGGGAAATGCCTTACGCACACCCGCCGCCCGCAACCCACCCTGGGGACGGACGGGTTATGTCGGACTCTCCTTCTGGAAAGGTTGACCCAGTGGCCTACCGACTTCGCCCTGTGGTCTGGGGCGTAAGAATACAGTCAAGGTCATCCCCGCCTGTCGTAAGAGGCGACTAAAGGGGGGCCCCGGGGTCGCTAGGAGAGTACACGGCGGGGGCTGTGTGCCTTCATTGCACAAGCGACCCCGAGGAGGACGGCAGTGTGGGGTGGCCTCGCACTGTCGAACACCGGCGGGTGTGAGAGGGGAGGTACTACTCCCCTCGAGGTGCAGAGCCGGAACACCGGCACAGCGCGCCAGGGTTTTACCGGTAGAGTGCCTCCCTGGGAGAGTCCTCGGTAAACCCTGGTTACGCGCAGAAGAAGGCCGCCCCGGTGTTTTAGTGGGTATTCTCACCCCTTGCAGGGGTGGGCGAGTCCCACACCCCCCCGCTGCCCCCCCAAGCAGCGGGAAGTGCGTAAATGCATTTCACCGGGTTAAAAAAAAAAAAAAAAAAAAGAGGCCTACCGACTAAAAACCTCAGCGACTCCCTCTCATCGTCCAGAAGCCTACTACGCGTCCCTCCGGAACACTTACACTTCCTACCAGACATAATTTATCAACGTATAATAAGACAAATCAGGGCTACTTGTGCAAAAGCTTTGAAGGGTTAGTTAATTAAGGAACATTGCAGGCTCTCGGATAGCCATAGCCATGAAATCAAGAAATAATGAAACAGCATACTCGTATGTAGATGCGATTGACCGACATCTGATAGAATTAACACGCCAAAGTTAGCTCAAAAGTCAAAATACTTTATTTTAAATACCAGGCCACCATCATATTATGAATCCTCTTATCAACTAACTACTCAAAAATGATTAAACAAACATTGAACAACGTTGTAGTTTGATTATTACTATGTGGCTAACCTATAAATATACAATACACACCTAATTGATATTCTACTACGAGTATGTTTATGTTTCTACTGAGATGCCCCAGGAAGAAACTCTAGTAAAGATTGCACAGAGTAACTTTTTACTTCCACCATTTTAATAACGCCACGTTATTAATCATCTTTAGCTGGAGACGAGAAAATACTGCCCCAGACTTAATTAAAAATCAGTCTAATTAAACGATACGATGCTAATTGATGTCACA
Source organism: Udea ferrugalis (assembly GCA_950022985.1). Lineage (NCBI taxonomy): Eukaryota > Metazoa > Arthropoda > Insecta > Lepidoptera > Crambidae > Udea > Udea ferrugalis. The sequence goes on from OX465521.1 coordinate 8,692,750, forward strand.
TGCTTCTCACGCGTCTGTCTGTTCGGTGCCAAAAGAATCGGCCGCCAAGATTCTTATCGCGTTTGTATACTGTGCAAGAGTTATGAACTTAGTCTTTCTACAATGTTGTCGTTGATAATTGTTTTTTATCCAGAAATTGTTGATCGTTCCAGATGCGGCGGCAGGCTCGGATCTCAGCCGGCGGCGCGCTTGTGGTGCGCACCGCCTCCGCCCTACAAGGTACAGTTACACTGTGTATATTCACTAGACTGTGGTACAATACGAATACAATACAATACACTGTATGCACTTTTGGCTATCAAAATGACGAATGCTCTTTGGTTTAGTGTTATTTATTTTATTCAAAAGTAAACCAATGCACCTATTACAAAAATTAAAAAAATCACCTAAAGTCACAGAAAATAATATATTATATGAAAACATTTAAGAAAACATAAGATATCCATATATGTAATAACTTAGTAATCATCCAAATCTAGCACTAACTAACTTATTAATTCCAATTAAAATAATATTTAGACATTACAGTTCATGCAACCTGAACAGATGCGTTCACATCAACATTTATCCAGGCCACCTTATACTGCTGCTAAGACCCACTTTGCATTGGTTTTGTTAAAGTTAATGTCAAGGCTTCTATACGATTTTACAGTGATTACTAACTGTTCGAGCCGGTCCGCACCCTTCGCACCAGTGTTAAGGGTGCCCTGAATATTGTGATTTTAACGTGTCTCAAACAGTGGCTGACCTGACAGGAATAAAAGGAACGGGATTTAGGACTTATGTTGACAGGTGACTGATATTTGCAGTGTGGTTACAAAAGTGAAAGATATAATTCTGTACCGCAGAAATCACATCACTTTGTTGTTAGATTTTCCAGAAATACCATGTTTTTTTTGTGATAGAGCATTTACAAAATTGTAATATTGAATATCTTGACGGCTCAGTGGTTACCAAGGCAGTCAGGCAATAGTCAGGTAGTCAACTTGACTTCGTAATAGGTTCTGAATACCACCCAGTTCAAACATTGATGTAACGATGATATTTTTATGTTGCGTCTAAGTATTAGACTATTTTTCCCTCTATCAGCACTGTCGCTTGTAGTAACTACAAACATAGTTTATTTAGAGCCAAATTGCGATTCAAATTTTCTCAATAGTATCTGAAGCAAAACAGTCCCTAAAAAACAACACATTGTTATAAACCATTTTCTTCATTTGATTTCAGTATGGCTGTGGTTGCTGATATTCATATTCCAGAACGAGTTTCGAATATCAAGGTCTATTAAACCCGGGGTAAGCATGCAAAACAAAATATTAAATATGTATATTTATTATAAATAACAAACTTTTCTACTATAGAGTCGAATACAAGTTCTATAACTCGTAGGGTTGTCAATCTTTGCGTATAAAGAGTAGAAAGTGTAACAATAAAAAAAACAGAATTTCTAAACTTACCTAGGGAAATTAGCACTTGAATCATTTAAAAGAACTACCTGGTGGTAGTCCCTTTGAATGTTTTATTGTTTTCTCTTTTGAAAAATATTTTGTTAAGTATAGGTACGAGAATGATAAATGCATAAATATCTCGTCATTATTTGCACTAAATTAAGTAGTAAATATTTGTTGCATAGACAACATGACAGGTTGTATTACATTACAAAATACATCAAGTTCTTTTGACGGTCCAATCTCAAACTGGTATGCATTTATTTTTTACCATTTTTTTCGTGTCAGTTTTCAATGAGTATTATCATTATTATGATAATCTAATCATTCCATTCTATTTCCTTGTGATCCTCTTAATTTCGATATATCAATAAAACTAAATTTTTCGAATGAGCTTATCCAAGAAAAGTTTTTACTAAAAAAACTCTAAAATGTTGTGAAATTAATTTTATTTTATATAAATTCCAGTACTTGGACTTCGACAACCTCCCCGAGACGAACTTCACGTGCGCCGGCAAAGTGATCGGTGGTTACTACGCGGATCTGGAGACCTCCTGCCAGATGTTCCACGTGTGCACGGTCGGCCAGCAGGATGAGCCTATGGATATCAAGTTCCTTTGCCTGAATGGCACTGTCTTTGACCAGGTGTGTACAGATATTGCTAACTTTCTTAACTTCACGTGCGCCGGCAAAGTGATCGGTGGTTACTACGCGGATCTGGAGACCTCCTGCCAGATGTTCCACGTGTGCACGGTCGGCCAGCAGGATGAGCCTATGGATATCAAGTTCCTTTGCCTGAATGGCACTGTCTTTGACCAGGTGTGTACAGATTTTGCTAACTTTCTTAACTTCACGTGCGCCGGCAAAGTGATCGGTGGTTACTACGCGGATCTGGAGACCTCCTGCCAGATGTTCCACGTGTGCACGGTCGGCCAGCAGGATGAGCCTATGGATATCAAGTTCCTTTGCCTGAATGGCACTGTCTTTGACCAGGTGTGTACAGATTTTGCTAACTTTCTTAACTTCACGTGCGCCGGCAAAGTGATCGGTGGTTACTACGCGGATCTGGAGACCTCCTGCCAGATGTTCCACGTGTGCACGGTCGGCCAGCAGGATGAGCCTATGGATATCAAGTTCCTTTGCCTGAATGGCACTGTCTTTGACCAGGTGTGTACAGATATTGCTAACTTTCTTGTTGTTGTTTGTTACGATGTACAGACACGTTCATACTCATCTTATACTGCTGACATAAGACCTATTTTGCAATGGTTTTGTAAAGGTTTATGGGAATGCGTCTGTACGAGCTTTTGTTCCGCTGGAGGACAGGCATGAGACAAAGTAGACCCAATCAATTAGGAACTCCATTTTGACTTTTTTGTGACCTTGATTTCTTCATATTTTTTTATTCCCAAATATGGTTTTATTTTGAAAATTACTAACTTCAAAAATAACAAATTCACTTTACTTTCTAGTTTTCGTAACACGAGGTAAAATCTTACCTGAGAACTGGAGTGTTTCTGTATTATTCATAATTACTCCATCGGAACCAGTTCAGGACAATAATTTTCGTTTATTGATACCAAGTTATTTTACATTTCAGGAGACAAGAGTGTGTGAAAGAGTAGATGAAGTAGATTGTACAAAGTCTGAAAAGTTTTACAGTTTAAACTTAGAGTTATATGGTAGCACCGCACCACCTCTAATACAACCAGAAGAAAATAAACCTCAAGCGCAACCAACAGAACAATCACATCATAATACTAAACATAATGAGGAGGCCGACCCGTCGATCGATGACTCACCTACAACTACGCAGGTTAGACCGCATCATTCGACGGAAGTAGTAGACTCAACCGAAGACCCAATTCAGGAGATTAAAAAAGATGAACACAAATATCACTACAACGCACCATCAACGCAAACACCGCCGCCTTTGTTGGAGCATGATGAACTCGCCGAAGGTAAAAACACTTAATAAGCCCATTTTGATATTTTTATTGTTGGATTATAATGTATCTTCAGTTTGAAAACTACTTATTTATTTAACATTTACAGAGTATCAAGATGAAGACGACGACAATACGGAATACGAAGAAGATTACAGTCACTCTTCAAGTACGACAAATACACCAGCTCCAACTACAACAAGCACCACGACAACGACTACAAGAAAACCCCTGTCAAGTACTGGACTTCCTTCACCAGTACCATCTCTCAACCCGTCACCTTTGCCTCACCTTATATCCTCATCTTCACCAGCTTTGCCTTCATTATCACCCTCTGGATATCCTTCTCTATCACCATCGATATCCTCTGGCCCGACACTGGATCCATCTCTTCTATCTCCGCAAGAATTTATCTACCGGCACCAGGGGCCAGGCTCAGAAGCAATTTCTTTCCAACGGCATAGTTTCCGTCCCGCTGATGGCGTCTACATAACGCACGCTCCACCACAACAATTTGATCATTTTCAATACGAGTCATCGCGGACAGCACCAAGACCAGCTGCACCCAGACCCTCAGCGTTTGTACAGCGACCTCAGCCAGCACCATTCCGGCCTACCACACTAGACCCGAGAGATCAATTGCTAAGACCTGGTCCGACATTCCAACCATCCGAGAGACATGAAACATCTGTAAAACACAACAAGCAACCATATCCGTCACCATTGCCGGCACAACGACCTTTGCCTTTCAATCCATATTACTACGACCGTAAAAGAAGTGATGATTCAGTTCCTGAAGACAAATCTTCTCTTTCAGCTCGGTCTGTACCACCACCCGTTGTATCCGAACGACCTCTGGCTAAGCCAAAAAGTCCACCTCGTGTTATAGTAACTGCAAGTGCCTCTGTGAGTGATAGTAACGGAAAAAGACTCAACTACACTGTTGGTAACGTTGTGAGTGCTGTGAAACCAATAGTAGCAATTAATTATGATGATTACAAGGAATCCGATCTTATTTTTGATCCATTCTTTCTCGATGTGCCAAAACTCCAATCTCGACGTAAAACTAGGTCAAATATTAATAGAAAAGTATTTACTATCCCCGCCACTGCAACCGTATCCTCTGAACTCACGACAGTAAAATCGCTAGTATCAGTTACGACGTCTCCGGTAACATCGAGAGCAACAACAACGCACAGATTAACGAGGCCAACCACAACAACAACTACAACGCCTACGACAACGACTGCATGGAATCCGAACGATTACGTTGACGACAATTACGAGCCCCACGCTTATGTACCCCCAGTACCTCCCCTGGCGATACTAGTGCCGCACGATATTACCAAACAAAGGAAACAAGACAGACAGTCGATTAACGACTTAGTCGACGAAAAGGTTCGGCAGGACAAGTCGAAAGCTCTTTCAGAGCAGCAGCAACGGCCGACGTCATCGTCTGCAGCGCAGAGAAGCTCTAGTCAAAAAGCGGGTACGGAAGCCGCGCCCGCTGCCGCCGCCGCGCCGCCCCCTCCCCCGCCGCTCGAGGCGCCCGCCTGCGCCATTTCGCGCCTAACTGACTGTCGGACTCGTGCCTAAAATTAGCTCACTTTATACATAGATAGTTCCATAATTAGATAGGTAGTGAATTTTTAACAATTACTCAAGAGATTATGTTTGTACTGCAGCATTACATTGAATTGTTTCACGCTCAACCCTGTTATTATCGTGAAACTTGTAAAGATGTTTTGTACTTTGATACCAGATTTTTTAATGCCTAGCATATTTATGTCTCAAATTAAGTAAGTCCACTGTGTAAATATATGTTTTTGTAATATGTTTCTATCACTGTGTTTTAAAGTTGTCATATTTTTATGTCTAGCGATATTTATAAATGTTTTTTGTAAATATCTCGTATTAAACGTTTCTGTACTGATTTAATGTGTCAATTCATTTCTATATGCCTGCTGTATTTGAGGTGGTCGAAAAAGGTAATTTCTTAAATTTCTCACACCTTAGTGTTTAAGGGGTTAGGCGGTCAGCAATAATTCAGATTTCGTAGCTCTTCGCGCCTGAAGTGAGGGAGGTCGGGGTCCGCGTTTAGTATGGAATCAACGTGCTCGAAACTGAAAAGCGTAAGCGCCATTCATATTTTTATCAAAAAGTGAATGAAAATATTTAGTATTTTCGAAATCTAAAACAGTCACGAAATCGAGAAGTTAAATACCTATGTATTTGTGATTTTATACGAATTATTATCGGAAAATACGGTTGTAATGAGCATTTATATGATATTTTAGAGGTAACTTCAGGATTTTTTTTTATCGAGCAAAGTTTTTCCAATCGTGTTTTCAAAACAGTCATCCCATCACACATACGTTCTGTAATACAAATTAGAATTTTCAGTACGAAAAACATTCAATATTTTCAATTATAGCTCATAGATTCATAGATAACAGTCCATTTTGCCGTTTTCACCTACTAAGGGCCCTTAAGAAAATAACCCGTGTAGTATGGTACGAGATTTCTAGTAGTAAAAACGTAACTCAAAATGTTTTTAAACGATTTTAGTTAGCTCACCCCGTTTGTTTTATTTATTTTTTACGTGTTTTATCTTGACTAAGCAGCGGAAACTATACCTTGTAGCCACAAAGACAATCGTAGGTCTTGACTATTTGTTTTGTTCATTTCATTGAGCTATGATAACAGCATCATGCCAAAAAACGTTTAAAAGTACAGTGGGTCACAAAAAACGCTTCACCATGATTCTAGGTACTATGAGTTTTGGAGAAACGTAGGTACTCTGTAACACGGTTATTGACAAGTTTTTGAAAAAGACTTGAGTGAAAGGGTTTAGGCTGTTAAATTCATCCTTATAATGAATCGCTCGAAGACTACTTGAAATCGCGGAATAAACTAACCCCAACCCACACGTACTACAACCACACCACATCGCAGCGACAAAATGCAGTCAAGCAGTGGTTACGTGTGAATGGTTTCGCTGCAGCTTTTTGCAGTTGCGTTGTGTTTCCGACAGTGTCGATATGGTTGCGCTGTCATTGCGATGTGGTTACGTCGTGTGCACGCGTTTTCCGAACAAACACGTGACATCCGAAGAGGAAACATTGTTGAAGCAACGTTGTGTCTGCGATGTGGTCGGCCACTAGTTCTACGTGTCGCTGGTGGTTGCGTTGCGGTTGCGATGTCGTTGCGAATTCGCCTGTATCAATCATCATCATCATCACCCCGTACCCCGTCCCGTACGGTATTAATCAAGTGTCCGATAATGACTGCAAAATGTGGTACGTGTGAATAGTCTTATTCATTTTCAATACAAAATACGCCCTACCACGTCGTGTGGTTATGGAGTGGTTGTGATACGTGTGGATTGGCCCTCAGAGGTATTTTCTCAAGCACCAAGGTGTGAGGAATCCAAAAATTATACAATGTTTGCATGGCCATTTAAAATTAAATTACAGTGCGAACATAGGAACATGGATTTGGAAAACGCCTTCCGATAATTTCTGGATGTTATAAAGAAATTGTGCAATAGTAAAGTATGCAATTGCGTAATTAGGTAATGGTCTAAGCACAGTTTAGCACAGTCTAAGCGTGAAGAGCGTGATTATATTTAGGAACAGACCTTTTTAATGTTTCGCGTTTTTTTACAAAATGACAGAATTGACATGAATATGAGGTTCAGATCTTTTGACAATTAATCAATGAGCAATTTTGATAAACAAACCAACTGGATTTCTTTGCTGTTGGTAACAGTGTGTTGGTTCAGTTATAAATACCTTTTTTAAAATGACGGATTCTCCTAATATCATGAGCATCAGAGAATTGATAGACACGGCTTTTGGAGACACCAATGTGAGCATTAATTAGAAGTACCTAAACGTTATTTGTCTTTTACTAATAATAGCATTTTATACATATCATCTGTTTCTCTTCCTCATTAACATCTTTAGAGTAGGTACATACATGCATGTTGTACCTACATAACGGTTCCATCTTGTCTGGTCGAACAACGTACCACAAATAATGTTTCAATTTAACCAAACAACGTTTATTTTACCTTATTTTGTGTTAATAAATTTTCATTCCATATCGTTTGTTGAGGTTTAACAACGAACAAACCTAAGCAAAGTAAGATTCGATAAGTAAAATGTTACTTTTATGTCACAGTTGTTTGCCCCCTTTCGACCCATAGGATCCTATGTATCAAAATAACCGAGCTATCACAAGGTTCAGTTCCACGAAATGAGCAGAGCATCAAAATGTCCAATTCCATTTTATGAACCTTCGCACACTCGCGTGGTGCTCTGTGAGACCGACAAACACATTGTTGTAATAATTAATATGCACGCTTAGAAATTATTCTCAGTACGTACGTAACTCCTGAGGAGCCGCGTTCTTTGCTAGCTGCCGGATTTGTTGGTAATTTCATTAATGTACAGTCAACAGCACATCAGGTTACCCCACAGCACACAGCACAGGTTACAGCTTCTCTCGCTATTGCCAAATGTCCTTTCTTCGCAATAGAGCAAGGAGAACTGACCAGAAATGGGTAGCGTGATGTGCCGGCCACCGTACACACCGCACGTTCGTACAAAGTGGACATGTTATACCATCAACCGATCTTTGAGAACAACGCGAGTATGAACTTATTGTTACGGTGAGGATCACACTGATTCGTGGGACCTTGAGACCGAATTATGAATGTTATGAATATCATATTTAACCTCGTTCTCCTTGACATAAGATCCCAAGGAAAACTGCTTACATTATCTCCCTGTGGGGTCAAAATGGGTTTGTTAGTTTTTGCATTAGTGACTTAATTTCACCATTTCAGATGAACGTTGTGAATCATAAGCTGGTACAGACTATATTGATAATTCTAGCAAAACAATTGAGACTTTTAGAAAGGCGTGTTGAAGTTGAAATTGGCCCAAGTCAAATAGAGTCACCTGGCGCAACTAGTCTTTCGGTTACAGAAGTGAAATTACACGCAAATGTAGCACGAAAGAAAAAAGGAGTAAAGCCTACTTCACACGAAGGAGGTACCACACGTTCTACTGGAAGAACTACAACAACTTCATCGGCAGCTTTTGCTGCTAAATCAGCAGTCGATAAATCATCTTCTGATAAATCATCAACCGAAAAATCATCATCCGGTGTAACGTCTTCTGCTACAAAATCGACAACTGAGCCCTCTAGCTCATTTAAGTCATCGTCAGACAAAACAAAATCATCATCAGAACAAACAAAATCATCCTCAGACAAAACAAAATCATCATCCGAGCAAACAAAATCATCATCAGATCAAACAAAATCATCGTCAGATAAAACAAAATCCTCATCAGATGGAACTAAATCAACAAGTGATACCAAATCATCTTCTGTCACAAAATCATCTGCGGAGCAGACGAAGTCCACTGCTTCAGACAAGACATCAACGGAAAAGACTTCATCGGATAAAACATCTAGCTTAGAAAAATCGTCTACTGATAAAACCACAACTGAAGAAAAGTCGTCTTCTGGCAAAACAAAAACTGAAAAGTCGTCGTCAAACAAAACATCCACCGAGAAATCGTCTTCTGGCAAAACGTCTGCTGATAAGAGGTTACCTGGTGAAACGAGCACTGAAAAATCTTCAGCGGCTAAAGCCGTAGGCAAAGGTGCATCTTCGGCTAAGGTAATTGAATACTAAGTTTTTAGTCCTCAAGCAGTAGTAATAAAGCATATTAACAAATACTAATATAGTTAGTTTAGCTTTTGCCACAGAGTTACGGGGACTTGCTGGAATCTATCGAAGAGCAAAGAGAAAGAGAACTTCGTATCATCCACCAGGTGCAGATATGAAGTGTCCATTAGCCATGTTTTTTCTTTTTTTTTTCTCTACAGTTTCTGCGGCCAGTGCTGGCGCCGATAATTTATTTTGTATTATTTTAGTGATTGGTCTCGGTAAGTGCCTAGTTTTTTTTATTTTAAAATTTACTATCACGTTTATTTAATTATTCTATTGACAATCAATCAATGTCTTTAGAAAAAATACAACTCTAGATCACAAAGGTCTAATTATATTAAGAAATATTTTTTGGATTTTAGAGAGCTGATTCCCGCGAAGTACGTGAAAAAACTCCAACTCCAATAGCCTCTATGGATTCTATGGGTAAATTCTTATTGCTTGTTCATGAATTTTTTGTATGATACTGTAATACAATTACGGTTGCGTGTTTTCAGAGAAACAGTATGAAAAATTGCTTATCGGTGGGTAATTGCACAACATTATATTCTATTCAACAATTAACTAAAAAAAACTAATTTCAACACATAACATTCTAGTGGAAAGAGTGCCTACAGGACAAGTGGAAGCAACTGAAAGTAAGTTTCAACCTGCATTATAGCTCAAATCCTCCATGGATCAGTCGGAAAAAAAAGGTTTTTCATTATTTCAGGTCGAAACCAGACCGGAATTCGACACAAAACGCCCCGTTTGTCAGTTGTAACCCAAGATGAGTTTGCGGATCTAGCAGTAGTAGTTCGTCAGCTACAAACCAAATTTAGTTCAGTGGGTAAGGCCGGATTTCCTGAGAATGCTCAACTCATGGATGACTTGCGTAAAGGTGCTTCACTAACAGATGCAATGGCTGCTTTGCAACTGTCAGCCCGTGTTGAAGCTGCAGAATATGCTTTACAAAAAATGATGTCTCTGGTAACTGAACTAGCCAGACAAACACCGGGTATTAATATCGCGGAAATTATGGAAAAGGTATCAATTAATTTAAATATTGGATCTCGTGCAATTATTATGCTTTCACAGCAACTGTACAATGTATTAAAATAACATAGGCATATGAAGGTGGCAACGAATTGGAAGTTCTATTTGGAGGCCCTGACGTAGCCTCTCAGGCGACAGCAACAAGTGGAAAAAGAAAATCTACTGCCTCAAGAGAAACTGCATCACGGGCGATGAAATCTGAAGTTCCAAAAACATTCTCCAAAGAATCCATGGAACTGCCTACATTTACAAGATTGCCGTCAGAAGCCGAAGTTGTGGGTCCAGCTCAAGACGTACCTGTGTCTGGAAAATCTAAAGAAGAAATACCAAAAGATAGCATAACTTATGAAGAATTAGAGTAAGTCACCCGATCCTAGCTATTATTGTAGGTACACCTTTATGTTATCATGCTAGAAGACGAAGCATGCTGTTTTTCTGTGTTCCAAATTGAAAAAATGCAAAATATTTAAATGAGCCCTTTCTTTCAGTAATGCCTTGCAGGGGATATATGATGAGTTCCTAAAAGTTGTGAATACTTCAACTAATCGCAGTAACGCTAATGCAAATAATGCTTTAAAAATCGCGCACAAATTAGGTACCTCTTACGTTTTTACTCTCACTCGAAAAATACATGCCAACAAATCATTCATTAAAACTACCTTGATATCTTTCTGCTAGCTTTCTGAAGCTAAGGATATTATTTCTTCTTATAATTCGTTGAAAAACATATGGATACTTCATACAGGAGCCTGTTAGAATTTCAAGTACTTATCACCTTTATTTCTTATTTACTTACATGATCATAATCGCAAAGAAAGGTAATTTACCTCGATTTAATTTGAAAATCTTTGTGCCAAATTTCATAACACAGTTAACTATTTTAAGTAAAAAGTTGAAAACCTGAATACTTTTTAACAGAAGTAAAACTGGATGAATCTTTGGACCTGGGTGAGCGCATGTTGGACTTGGAAAAATTGGTTTCTGAATATGCTGGTCAAATAAACATATTAGATACTGGATTGTCTTCCCAAGTAAGTACCTATAAGTCATATTCAAAAACATTCAAAGCTAAATGTACCTCAGTACGTAACTGTTACCAAATAAACATAACCAATAAATTGATTTCATGAATATTAGATGACCAACTACCAAGAACAACTAACACAAATGCAACATGATCTAGAATCTGGGTTGGAAACCATGGCTGAGGCCCTCGCAAACACAGGAGGAGATACAGCTGGTAACTAACGTCAATAATAGATTCTCAATTCGAATGAGACGAAGATCAGATGAGAGCATTCAATTGAATACTACTTAAGCGATAGATTCAACGAGATCATCGCGCGAAAACGCGATGCGGAGATCGTTTTATAGTAAAGTCTGGGTGTCCTAATCCTAATACCTACAACGCCAATTCACGAACACGATCTTCCTGCTCATTATCCACTAGAATTCACTACATCAATATGTAAATATCGTTGATTAGTATGATAGTTGCATTGCATATTCACGCGATGATCGCGTTATCGCATAGTATTAGGACAACACTTCATGCCATAGCTCCGCTTGAAAATAAATGTTTGTTGATTTCATTATAAGAATTTGATTATTGTTAAATATCTAAACTAAATGTTTCAAAACAGCTGTTGCCGAACTAAACAACCACTTCAGCAACCTCCAAAGCGATATTGACACTGCCACATTAAGACAAAAAGAACTGAGGAATATTCAGGATGCGTTGTCATTTGATCTTCAGGTAATGAATAGAGTCCTTTTTACTATTAATATGAATTTGTTATTACAATTGGTATAAAATATGAACTATTGGAACAGTCTTTGTGGAAGCAAATAGAGATATTACGGGACACAAAGTCAGACCGAGACGAGGTGGCAGATGCGCTGAAGGACAAGGCAGGACTCGCAGCTCTGAATGGATTGGTCTCTAGACAAGAATTTGATGCAGTTCGTGGTGACTTTGAGAAGCGGATTGGGTCAGCATATGATAAATTTAACAATCAGGAAATTGTTTGGCAAGTAAGTATGGAAAAAACATGGTATATCTTTTTATATAACTTGATTTTATATTTTTGTATTACCTATCAAATTCTTTTCTAAATGGGTGCGTATATACCAACCTCATATTGATAGTCAATTGATGATATTGCTCGGATATTTTTCTATATACACTAATATTAACTAATAGTCTGTGCCTGTAACAGACACAGGCTTATCATGTAAATGTTTAGCGAACACGAGAATAAAACCACAGACTTTTATTTAAACTTGAGTGAACTATTAGGTTCAATGCGAAATGCCATTTCCTTGTTATCAAACCTATAGATAGTGTAGTTAGTAAATACGATCGCTGCCACCTAACTTAACGAGCTAGTTGAACGTGAATTTATCTTGCTCAACAGAAAGCTATAGATGATCTGCTAAGAGAACTGAGCGGGAAAGCAGATTGGATTCAACTAGTATCGCTCCAAGGAAGTATCAACCAGTATCTCGAAAAATTCAGAGACAAAATTAAATTCATAGCAGATATCGTTGGTGAACCACGCGCAGCTGCTGTGTCAAAAAAACTGCACAGGGAAGCAAATTGTTTATCTTGTGCCACCCCAGCTCACATGGATTTGGAAGAATCTAAAGGCCTGCCTTTAATACCGGCATTTGGTTCCACGCGCCCACCAACAATAGGCGCCGAAGCAGATTCAAAACCAGCAGAACATGGTGATCATAAAGTTTGCTATCCAGGCTTGCCAGTGCCACATGCAGTGGATCCAAGGTATAATATATTTTTACTGTCATTTACATTGTGTTTTCCTGTGAGAGCAAACCGCGTTTTTTTAACTTTTGTGGTAGCGGTCCAGACAGTTTCACCCAAAATGGGTGAAACTGAACCTTTGTCAACTTTGTATCAACCTTTATCTTAAAAAATCAACTGTATACTTCATTATTTCTTACAATATATACAATATATTTTAAACATTGTATGGTTTTCGATCGACTTTAGTTATTTATTTCTATTCTTTTCCAAATTTGTTTGTACAAACTTGGTATACATCTTAAAAGCTACAGTGAATATGCATCTTCTGAGTGAACGTGTTCCATGACCAGCTTCGTCGTCGCTTACCACCAGGCGAGACTGAGGTCAATCGCAAACCCATTTCTAAAGAAAATAACTTTCAGGGCGCATGTCTGTCATCGTTATTGCGGTGGATCTCACACAGTCGTTAATAGTACGCTTAGTCGTGCCCCGGCTGGCATGATTATCAACCCTGCCCTAAGACAAATCAGCACTGCTCCGGGGACGGATGGAAAGGTAAGACTTCAGGTCTATAGTGGGAATAAAAAACATTATTCGCTTCGTTCTTGTTACTTCAGCATACCTACTTAGGCGAGTGCCTCGCAATTTACCTCACCAAATGCGAAACCTGCTTCTGCTACCTGATGATACAATTAACCCACAAGTTTCATCCAAATCAAAAATGAAAACAAAGGTGTAAAAATATCCGATTGGCTCTCCGTGCTATATTGCAGAGAAATTACATTTTGAAGAGCAAATAGCAAACCGGAATAGGTAGCTCAAGGTGCCATTGACTGAACATTCGTTGATTCTTCACATATCAGGGTTATCAAAAATAACTGTAATTGTTGAGCAATATGAGATGTAGTAGGTATTTTCTTTACAGGTTTAAGAATATTACATGTTTTCTGTAAAATTAGATACGCCCGTAAAAAAAATAATGCACCAAATTTAAAGACTGAGTCTGTATAAATTTTCCACTCTGCTAGCTTAGATAGCTTGTCATTCGAAGTTTGATTAAAATACCCCAAAATCTCAATTGCATCATTCCACTTCAGCTATACCTGGTAGATGACAATGTGAAAGAGCCATGTGCACAGTGCAATTTGAAGAAAACCATGGTAACTCCTGAGCCATCGGAAGCTGAAGCAGGTCAACCAGGTAGGTACTTCTATGAATTATATAACGACTTAAAAATAATTTAAAACATGATCCAATTCATAAATAAATGGCATGTAATTAATAATTTCCTGTAATTTAAATTTATTTCATTTAGTCTTAGTTTTAATTTATGTAATGTAATTTATAATTTATATTTTTATTAATTGTAATTTTATCTCCTTGACGATCTCATTTAGAATTCCTATATTATGACATTTATGTAGCTTATTGTGATATTTTATTTGAGAAATAAATAATCTAATCTAATCTAATCTTAGTTGCAACATAGCCTGAAGAAAAGGAGTCCTTATAAGGAACATTAAAATTTGAACGGTCTAGCAGACCGTTCAATCGACCCGCAGAATTAAATTGTGGAAATAAAAAGTGAAAATCAAATGTTTTTTGACCGATCAATATTTTTTTTACGTAAGGAACTATGGTGTAGGATTTTGTCGTACAGATAAGATTTTTTTTAAAATAAATAAATCAATCGAAATAAGAAAAATAAAATCAAGTAACAAAATGGTGACGGTGGCCCTGCCACTTGCTTGACGTGTATTTAATTCATCCTTTTCTTTCATTTAGAACCCCAACCAGATGATGGTTCTGGTATGACGCCGTCAGACTTCCGAACTTCCATGCAAGCGATGGACGCATCAGACGGCAGCATTTCTGCAACACCTGCGCCTTCATTCGGCCAAGGAATTGAATCATGAATTTCATGCTTAAAACACAGGTCGTGTTAACATCGAGTCGTCGACCTGATGATGGTTTTATTTTTTCAATACTTTTCGGGAGCATTCATTTCACTCTTTTATCAAACAACTATCATTTGGCAAAGATAGATATAAAACGATAATGGGTAGCCTGTTGCGCCCTTTGCAATACCTACGTGAGTAGTAGAAACAAATATAGGAAGTTTAGTTTATTACAATTGAGCACTTTTAACAAACTAAACTTCAACAAATCCTTGTGCAAATGAATGCTCGTGGAGAGATATTTTGCTGTTTTCAGTAAGTAGGTACTTTTAATAAAATTACCTAGTTAAGAATATTGACATAAACAAAAAGAGGAAGATACGGCATCCTTTTACCAGTAGTGGCCACCAAAAAACAGGCCCAATGGACCTGTTTGCAAGCAAATATGACAGCGACTTGTTTGCGTGCAAGTCATTAATAGGTACGTCAATTTCACGTTCTCGTTTTTTGAATTTGCGAAGTATGAACATAACGTATCTTCCTCTTTTTGTTTAAATCAATGGAAGAAGATTTTCTTTTGCTCGAAATTTATAAAATGATGCTGATGGTTTGAAATCGAATGGCTTAAAAAACTTAAAATATTTCAAATGTTGAAAAATTATCAGTGCATTTCAAAAATTTACTGTCTGAAATGGAAAAATAAATTACCTAAATTACACCCTGTCGCAGTGTATGTTCATCGAACTTCCGACACGTTTGGTGTTTTCGTAAAAGCCTACCTAACATTTATCTCTAACTCCGTTTTTATGATACTAACCGCCGCACTCAGAGACGTCACATAACTTTAATGGTTGATTAGCGTCAAAATTCCATTTTTGAAAAGAGACTTTATAACAAACTGAATAAAGAACTTTTCAGAATGTCAAATTTTGACGCTAATCAACCATTAAAGTTATGTGACGTCTCTGAGTGCGGCGGTTAGGTATCTGTTTTCACAAAGGTAAGTACCTATTTAATTGAGAAAATGTTTTATGGTATTTGTAGGTATTCTCTCGAAATCAAGACTGCTTAATCAGACTACTGTATGGTTGAATAAACTGTTGATACTGGGCTTGGTACTAACCTTTGTTTTGTTGATACCTTTGTACTTTTATTGAAATAAATGCTTGAGACTTTGTGTTTCTTTGTCCAAAAATAATTGATTAAATGATTCCTGGTTAAACATAAATTCTACTAACTATTATTTAACTAGGTTACATTCATTATTTTCAAGGAAGAACTCACCTTCTAAACCTTCACAAATATTTCAAAAGGACTTGATCAAAATTTCATAGACAAAAAACCTAGAATCGCCAGCAACGAAATGTATAAAAATGGGTTCACTAAAGTAACCCTATTACGTATTCAAAAAATCAATCTTCTAAACCATACAGTATAGAAGTTATTGTACTGTATAACTTCATTAATATAAACAAAAAGAGGAAGATACGGCATCCACGTACCAAAAATGACCACATAAAAAACAGGTCCAATGGACCTGTTTGCAAGTCAATATGGCAGTGACTTTTTTGCATCCCACGTCATTGCGTCATGCCAGTTTCCGAATATTTATAGAACATAGAATGGAATGGCAATGACAAATTGGATGATGAACATTGACATAAATGAGTAAAAAGTAAAATCACAATGATAAACAAAAGAGACTGTTCTACTCTTTAACACTCTTCCTTAAATTCACACGTGTTTTAAGTTTGATCACGATTTTAACATACATTTAAGCAAGGTGAGTTTTTCAAGTGGGCATGGCAGGCGAAATCCTAAACTATAAGGAATTCAGAAAATGGTCAATGTGAATGTAATGAAAATAAATATTTTATTAAAAATGAGACCTTTCCTTCAGTTTGACATATAATGTTACTTCTCATTATTTGACCCTTAGAAGCGAAACTACAAGATGGCATTGTAATACAGGGTGTCATTTTTTTCCAAAAACATCTGGTTCGAACCCAGGCTACGAATGAAGTTTTAAAAAAAACTGAGTATATAGTTTTAATTTTTGTCCAAATCGGGCTAAAGACTCCCTCGACAATTTTTCTGAATTCCTCATAGTTTAGGATTTGGCCCACCGCCCGCCCGCGCCCACTTGAAAAACTCACCCTGTATAATATTTTCACAGAATATGATATGAAACTTTAAAATAACAACTTTTCTCATCATACCGACCCAAAAGAGTTCATAGATAACGGCTACAATAGATTTTTCAGAACCTAAAAAATACAAATATTGATTTCATTAATCATCAAAATCTAGTTTACCGCGTAGCTTTTGCAGTAGATTTTTATATATTTTTGATCTACACATTATGCTCGTTAAAATAGCAGATATGGCATTTCTGGCGATTCTAGGTTTTTTTTTGATCAAGTCCTTTGAATATAAATCGGACGCCGTTCTCGAGTTTTAGCAAGACTAACGAATAGCAATCCATTTTCTTAAATAGAGAAGATTAACAATTCATTCATTCAATTCATTCATTAACAATTCCACTCAGTAGTTTTGAGAGAAAGAATAACACACATCTACCCACACATTTTAAGTGTCGCATTTTTAATAGTATTAGTAAGACAAGAGCGAAACTCGAACTTAACATAGATAGTTTTTAGGCATGACTATTCTACTTTCATACCAATTCTTTTAATCACTGAGTGGAATACCTAGGTCGTAACCAAATAATAGTGATCCATTGAAACTTTTGGACCACTGTAAATGGGATAACCTGTTTATTGAGGCAACGCAAGGCAATGTCACTGATGTAATGTGACTGGTATCGCATGTCCAATGATAGGGTCGCATTAATATAGGCTGAAGTGCTGCCCTCTATGGTTGGTGCTTGGACCAAAAATTTTGGAGGACGTTAATAAACACTCGTGTTGCCAATAATATACTCACTTAAGAACTCGACTTTTATTTTTAAAAAGTCGATTATAACTTTGAGGTCGTTTTTGTGTACATCCCTAGATCTGTCACTGTCAAAAAGTGTCAATGTCGAAAAGTAAAAAAATGGGTTTCGTGGATTGGACTCAATGAAATGAAATGGATGATTAAAACATTGTGAAAGAAAGTTTAATACTGATTTTAGATCGTTATATAGTTTGAATTAGGTATGTATTGTTCGTTTTGTTCTCTTTCAATATAGATTCGCATTTAAACCAACATAACCTAAAAGCTAACAGTGTTGTTCTTACCAACAGGGTGTTTTATTAGGCCAGAATGCACAAAATCCTTGAATTCCAAGCAGTGGTGCTGGCTGCGGGGAGGGGTTCACGGCTACCCGATGTCGGTGGCTCTGTGTCCAAATGTCTCATGCCTGTGGGCCCATACCCAGTCCTTTGGTACTCACTGAATATGCTGGAAAAGATTGGCTTCCAAGGTAAGTGCTCAGAGATCAGTTCACCAACTGTACATATTTATTCAGGAGACTATATACATTCTCCTAGTTTCCAGTTAGTAAACCCTATAATTTAAGTAAATATTTCATTCAAATATCACTATTTACATTACAGATTGTTATCATGAAACTTAATCTAAAAATGCCTATGTTTCTTATTTTCAGAAACTCTAATAGTGGTACTTGATGAAGATAAATCAAATATCCTGAATGCACTAGATAGATGCCCGTTGAAAATCAAATATGACCTCATAGTAATACCATCAGATGAAGATTGGGGTACAGCTAACTCACTTAAGCACATCAGCAGTAGAGTGACTGCAGATCTGCTGGTGGTGTCTGGAGACTTGATAACCAGCATCAACCTAAATGAAGTACTGAATCTTCATCGGAAGCATGATGCAGCACTCACCACTTTATTCTTTAACAACGGTCCAGAAGAATGGATAGAACTTCCTGGGCTCAAAACTAAAACGAAACCTGATAGAGACCTAGTTTGTATTGATAAAGAAACTCAACGTCTCGTCTTCCTTGCCAGTGCTAGTGACTTTGAAGAAAATGTAACAATACCCAGAATGCTTGTCAAGAAGTTTGATTCAATTAGTATGTACAGTAGATTGTTGGATGCTCATGTTTATGTTATGAAAAACTGGGTGCTTCATTACTTGGTTGAATCTGACAAGTTCACATCAGTGAAAGGAGAACTTATCCCCCATATTATAAAGAAACAACTTTCGAAGCCTAAAAACCAAGCAGAGAAGAAAGGTGCTTCTGAGAAGAACATAGAAGTTGGTAAAGACATCTTTGACTTTGCAGTTGAAAATGGTTATGAAAGTAGAATAAGGGAAATGTCTTTGTACAGTGACCATAAGCTTGGCTCGAAGGGAGTGTACTATAACGATTTAATTAGATGTTACGCACACATACCAGATAAGAATACGTTTGGTATAAGAGTTAACACTCTGTCATCATTCTATTTATCAAATAATAAGGTAACTTGTTTTCAGCTCTACTAGTTAACTAAACTTATCTGTACCTACAATATTGTTATTCTTATTTAATACTAATGATAATGATTGTTTGGTACTTTTTTAAATCTTATATTCTAATAGAGGTAGGTGGGTATTTGGACCACAATTTATATTCTTGTCTTCACAATATTTCAACTTGGTGTTATATTTCAGATATTGTCAAAATGGGAAGAACTGACAGGCTCACCTCTAGTTGAAAAGTTCCACCCTGACAGTGAAGTAAAAACGAAACAAATAGATGAGACAAGTACAGTGGGAGAGAAAAGCATTGTCCATGAAAAGACTTCCATTAAAAACACCTTCATTGGTGCAAACTGCACTATTGAAAACAAAGTCAGGCTGACCAATTGTATACTCATGAATAATGTTACTGTAAAAGAAGGGTAAGTATTCAGTAGGCAATACAATGTCAACCTTATTTTCTGTTCAGTATATCTTATAAAACAGTACTGTGTAGATTTTAACTTATTCTTACTTATTAAGCCGTGGATCATGGTCTTTTGTTATCAATAATTACCGACCCAAAGAAGTAATTGAGTAAAGTTCTGGCCTATAGTGGCAAATTCGCGGGTTTGGTTCTCGCTTGGACAAACATTCATGTGATGAGCATTTGTTTCTGTTCTGAATCTGAGTGCTTCAGATAATTGAGTGTAGTTTTAGAAATATTGAGGTATGTTAACCAGTCCGCCATAATAAATTCTACTCAATTCAGAGAGTCAGGGAATGTGCAATATTATTCAACTCATTTTTTATTATTGAGCACTTTACTACTACTATTTTTTATTATTTGTCAGAGTGGCTAAAAGCACCAGATGAGACTCAAGGGTTAAACAGATGAGATGTTTGTTGAAGAAACAGATATGTTTGCTGTGTTTGGATGTTTATTTGTATTGTCTTTGTTTTGGTTTTTCGAAACGCAGGAAAACCCTTACATTCGGATCAGAAGGCCTTTTTTTTTTTTTTTTTTTTTTCTCGGTGTCAGAAAAATGCATTTACGCACTATCCCACCCCTCGGGGAAGGGGTGGGGGTGTGTGGGACTCGCCCACCTCTGAAGGAGGTGGGAATACCGCACTAAAAAAATACACCGGTATACCTACGCCGCTTACGGGACGACATGGCTCTGATCGATTGCCACATCGTCCCTGCGGCGGCCCGGCCTCCACGCCGGGCCTCCTCACGCCACGGGGGGCATCCTGGTATACGAGGACACCCCCAGACGGGGACACCGTGCAATGGGGATTGGGCTCCCCAGCCCGCACCCCTGGTGTCACTTTTAGGGAGCAGGAATGACATAACGGTTAAACCGCCGCATTCCCGCCCCCCGCCGTCTGCGTCGGAGAGGCGCCGCTAGAGGATCATCCTCACGGGCCCTCTCCGCGGCCTCCTTCTGTGACATAACGTCGTCACAGAAGGTGACCACCCCCCCCCATGCCTCATCGCTGCCTAACATCCTGTCGATGATCCTCGGCAGCGAGAGGTCTTGGCCCACCTTGGCCGTTAGAGCGCGGCGCTGTACCGCCCATGCAGGACACACCTGAAGTGTGTGCTGGGCGGTATCCTCAGGCGCGCCGCACTCGTGACACCGAGGTGTCGGCTCGCGTCTCGCGATCCTGTGCAGGTACTTTCCGAAGCATCCATGGCCGGAAAGTACCTGCACCAGCCGATATCCCATCGGCCCTCTGTCACGCCGGACCCACGACCGGAGGACCGGGCGGATCGCGTCTATCGGCCATTGGCCGAAGGGCGGATCCGCCAAGTCCTCCTCCCAACGACGCAGGATCTCCTCGTCTGCACGCCGTCTCACCGCCTCCACCTCTTCGAGGCAGGGGCGCTCACCTCTTGCTCTCGCGTCTGCTCTGTACCTGTGAACAGACGCGAGAACTTCCGCCTCCAACTCCCACGGGGGCATGCCTGCGAGAAGGCAGGCAGCCCCCGCGGATATCGTCCGATATCCACGGATCGCTCTCACCGCCATGGTCCTCTGAGGACCACGCAACAGCCGTCTGTTGCGGGCGGTGAGAGCATCCACCCAGATAGGCGCCCCGTATAGCGCCATACTACGGATTATTCCAGCGAATAGGCGCCGGCACGTCGTGTCTGGGCCGCGTTCGTTAGGCAGAAGGCGACCCAGAGCTCCCGCAGCGCGAATTAGACGGGGCGCGAGGCGGCTGAAGTGCTCTTCGAACCGCCAGCGCCCGTCCAGAATCAGGCCCAGATATTTCATCTGGGCCATCACCTTTATCTCCGCGCCATCTATTCGAACCGAGGCGCCGGGCGGTGGTCCCTGCCGAGGTCCATGAAAAAGGAGGACCTCGGTCTTACTGCGAGCCACCTTCAAGCCCAGCGCCTCGATTCGGCCGATGACAAGGCTGGCGCTTACCTCCGCCAGCCTTTTTGCATCGGCAAAATCCCCCCCCGTGGCTACGACTAGGGTGTCATCCGCGTAGCAAATGACACGCACCCTAGGTGGGAGCGTGCCGCGGAGCACCCAGTCGTAGCCGATGTTCCACAACAGGGGCCCGAGCACGGACCCCTGGGGAACCCCACATGTCACCGGCCGACGAACCAAGATGCCGTCGGCCCCCTCAAACAGCACCTCTCGGCCGCGGAGGTAATCCTCCAACAGCCTTTGGAGGTAGAGAGGCACTCCGAAATAACGGAGTGCCTCCCTAATCACCCCGAAGGGCAGGCTGTTGAAGGCGTTGGCGATATCCAGAGATATCGCCAACGACCTCTCCCCGCGACCGGAGGCGGCAGTCGTCTCGTCCTTTAAGAGGGTCAGGGCGTCGAGGGTCGAGTGACCCGCCCTGAACCCGAACTGCACCGGCGACAGATCGGGCCCCACCTCCTTCAGGTGTTGGATAAGACGGAAGGAAATGATTCGTTCGAATGATTTCCCCGTCTCATCCAACAAGACGATTGGCCGGTACGCGCCGGCTTCACCCGGAGGCCTCCCCTCCTTCGGGAGAAGGCACAGACGCCCTTCCTTCCACAACTTCGGGAATCGTGCCGACGCGAGCGCTGCGTCGTACAATTCCCGAAGTTGTCCCCCAAGATGGGCCAAGGCCAGGGCCAAGACCTTGCCCGGAACCCCATCAGGCCCCGGGGCCTTCTTTCGAGCCTTGAGTCGATCCACCACTGCCGCCATCTCCTCGTCGGTGACAGGTGGAATCGACTCGTCGGCCAAGGCAGGCACGGGAGGAGCCATAGTCGGAGGGGTGTGCATTGGGGGCTCTGGGAAAAGCTCCCGCACAACCCGCTCCAACACCTCCGTCTGAAGGGTCTCGATCACGGGGGGACCATTATTGCGGAGCTTGTTTCGCGCCGCCTTATATGGTCTCCCCCATGGGTCCCTATTGAGATCCTCCAGCACGGATCAGAAGGCCTAGTCCAAGTTTCCTAGATTAAACACCTTTAGAAAGGGTCCTCTGGTGGGTGGTAGACGATTCCTTATTTTTTCTGTGTAAATCGGCGCTTACTTTCTCGATACATTTAATCAAGAAAACTTACATTAGGCACTCAGAGCAGTGTATGTGATGCTTTCCCATAATTATTTAATTTTTGATCACCGAAATAATGTGGTTCAGAAATGCGCTGTTATAATTTTATTATAGTCGCGGGTTCGACCCCACACTACAAACATTTGTGTGCATGAACATGTCTGTTTGTACTGGTCTGGTTGTTTCCCTTGGATATCAAGTATTTATTTAAAAAAAAACGAATTTAAGTATATTAATCTGTGGTCTAGTATCCCAAACCACAAGTTGCTTAGTTTGGGGCTAGGTGGCACTGTGTGGAATAATGTCTAGTGATATTAGTCCTTGGTAAAATATAAATATAATTCCTCAGTTGCGTGCTCCAAGACTGCGTGGTGTACACAGGCGCAACCCTGGAGCCTGGCTGCTCGCTGACGCACGCGCTGGTCGGCCCGCACCACGCCGTGCCCGCCGGGACCGCCTCCGCACACCAGCTGCACGCGGAGACCACTGACAATATGATTACACTTGGATGATGTAAATACTATTTAATTATATCTATTTTTTATTAGCTCTTTCTCTTTTTTTTTGAGCTCCCTCCAATAAGTTATACTTTATTGCACTAAAACAACAATTACTTACCTACACAAACATTATCACAGAGATTTAGGACATATTTAGGCTGCCTTATCGCTTAAAGCGGTCTCTTCCAGTCAGCCTTCTGGTAGAGAAACAGTAAAGAATAGTTGTGGTGTAAGATTTTTATTGAAAGATAAGTAATTATTTCTTCATACAATTTCTATTAGAAAAAAGTCAATCATACAATACTATGAGCAATTTAATAAACTTTCCTTTTTGTATGAATTCCATCTGAATAAGCTGTAGCTTAAGCGTAAGGAAAAGCCCCCAGGCTGTCTGTCCCAAGTTACTTCAGGCCAGTCCACCGTCGTAATGTACTGAACGTTCCGTCCGTTTATTAATTAAAGAACAGGGGGGCTAAAACGGCAACATTTAGATGATTCATATTATGAAAACATCTAACTGACGTTTCATCTAGACCGCGGTCCGTTTCGAGTCAAAAGTGAGTAATAGCGCGCTGACGTCGCTCACGTTCATACAATTTATCAATTCGGGACGCGTGTGAGCGCGCTGTTACTCACTTTTGACTCGGAACGGACCGCGGTCTAGATGAAACGTCAGTTAGATGATTCATAATATGAATCATCTAAAATGTTGCTGTTTTAGCCCCCCAGGAGACACGTACCTACCGTTTGTCAGATTATGTAACGGAAGTTATAATGCAACTGAAATAGACATACCAGCCATTGTTATGATGATAGCGCGTGCAATTTATGTGTAGCGCAGCGCAGCCGAATGGCATTTGTTTTGCAGGCCGTCAAATTTTGACAGGTAACGTATGTCAAGCACGTATATCATAAAATTCAAGTTGTTATCTAATAAACGAATGTTGATATTCTCTTCAACTTTCACGGGCACTAAGTGTAACTTACTACTGGACCGATTGCAAAAAACTTAAGCACTCAGCTTAAAGTGACAGTGCGATGTCTTTTTTTATGTTTCATGTAGTA
Source organism: Udea ferrugalis (assembly GCA_950022985.1). Lineage (NCBI taxonomy): Eukaryota > Metazoa > Arthropoda > Insecta > Lepidoptera > Crambidae > Udea > Udea ferrugalis. The sequence continues at coordinate 8,717,132 of OX465521.1, forward strand.
TAAATGTCGGACTGTCGCTTAAATTGACGGTTTAAGCGTTGCATATGTTTATTGCTTAATACCTACTAATGAACTTTTGTTCCTACTTATGATGAACTCCTCATGGATATCTCGTCGTACCGTAGGGCCGCCGGAACGACGAGGTTATGTCGAACTCCTACCGACTAAAGCCCCACAGTACTAGACCTCACGACTCGAACATTTTGAGAGAAAGAAAGAAAGAAATAAAATTTATTGAACACTAAAGTTAAAATTAAAATGTACACAGCAAACAGTAATAAATAAAGTGTCTAAAAGGCTGCCCCTCAGCATATGCCGCGTTGGTTACAGAACCATCACGACGCTGTGGTTATCAGGGCTCACCTTAGATTTTGGCGGTAAAGCACAGTTTAGTTCACTTATAAAGGTTGTACAACAGCGATTCACCGCCAGTTTTTGCCCCTGATGAGGCCGACCCCTTACACAGACACCTTCGCCGTAGGGATGTACAAGACTCGAGCCGTCGAGCCCCATTTTTGAAGCCTCGAGGCGGAAAGGGAATGGCCCCTCAGTCCCATAGGATCCACTATTTCGATCCACCAGTGGATCGAATAGCACGCCGGAGTTCACTGTGATCCACCAATTGTCTCAGTGGATCCTATGATACTTTCATCGTCCAATATGCTCCACCAGTGGATCGAATATAGTTCTGGGAATTTTTAAGAATCCACCACTGATGTCTGGGGAATAATTTATATAGGTACATAGGGTCCACTGGAATCTAGGTTAGACTAACGTAATGGTACTAACGCATGAAGATAAAATATTGGAGCTAATAAAGGAAATTACTCTGTTTATTCACACTTGACTTGTGATATCAGGTAAGAATTTTTATTCGTAGTAGTTCCAATATAGCATGAAGCCCTAGTACCTATATAAATTATTCCCCAGACATCAGTGGTGGATTCTTACAAATTCCCAGAACTATATTCGATCCACTGGTGGAGCATATTGGACGATGAAAGTATCATAGGATCCACCGAGACAATTGGTGGATCACAGTGAACTCCGGCGTGCTATTCGATCCACAGGTGGATCGAAATAGTGGATCCTATGGGACTGAGGGGGAATGGCAAGGCTCGGTGAGCTCGGTAGGCTCCGAGTCTCGAGCCTAGCCGGCGCCACGAGCTCTCTGACCCATGCCACGAGGCTTTAAAAGAGTTCGAGCCTTCAGAACAGCTCGAGCCGTATAAAGGTTGAGTCTTAAAATAAATTCAAGCTTTCAATAAAAGGTCAAGTTGATGACTTTAATATCTCCGTAGCTTAGTTATAAATTAATTATATAGTTAGTGATGTTCAAAACTCAATTTTACGTGAAAGAGTAATGAGCATACATGGCTCCATACACACATTCTTTAAAAATTGCGCGGTTTTATTATCGGGGTATAGTAGTATAACTAATCATATTTGTAGGAAGTAATTTAAGACACACATCAAAACTCATAAAAAATCGCGCACTCAAAGGCTCGAGCTTCCAAAAGGGCTTGAGCTTTCATAAAGGCTCGAGCTCTTTCAAAGAGGCTCGAGCTCTGCAAAAGACTCCCGAGTCATCGAGCGCAACGCAAACGAAGCGAGCCCTGTAAACGACACCGAGCTTTAGGCAAAAGGACTCGGACGCCTCGAGCCTTGTATATCACTACTTCGCAGTCTTGGCGCGGGCCAGAGCACCCGCATGGCGGCTCCCTGGATCCTGCTCCGCTGAAGATGGTTCCTCCGGCTTCATTCAGTGGTGCGGCTCCGCTAAGCCGCAGTCACCGCGGCTACTGCCGGTACAGGTACAAAAGCCCCTCTCCCACCGCTATGTAACAAGGCGAGAAGTCATTGAAAGAAACTTTTTTTCCGACCTATTATTATTATTTAACCGACCTTAACGTAGTCGATCGTTTATTAGTAAAATGAAGAAGCAACTAAGAAGTGGTAAATTCATGATGCATGGCCTCCGTCTTGACTGTAAGGGCATTGCCCCATTGTACATATATCCCCTTAGGTAACTGCAACCAGAAACAACGGTGTCGAAAGCATCCAGAGCACAAATATTTGTTTGTTCTGCATACATTCGGGTAGGAAGGAAAGCGTGTACGTAGGATTTAAGATAACGTCTATGTGGAGGAGGCATACTCGTATCATTTCTTTTTCTTAGTTGGCAACGCCCATGTTGTTCACACGAACAAGGTCCAAAGCCATTATTTGTTTTAAAAATACTGACTCGCGTTTATTACTCACCTAATTTAATATACAGCAAACTGGTAAGATCAATACGTCCTTGACACGACGCAGCTGGTTTATTAAACAAAAGTTACATAAGATGTCGTTTGTACACAGATTTTTAAATTTTGCTGTTAACAAATAATTGCTTTAGGAATCTACGCATTCTAGGAACAGGCAATGAATAACTAGATTTTTCCTTGTTGAAAAAACATTAGTGCTGAAAGATGTTTTCGGCAAATACTTATCATGGTACATATCCTAAGCATTACCTTCCTAAATTATTTGTCGGTTTAACATAACATAACATAATCGGCCTATATACGTCCCACTGCTGGGCACAGGCCTCACCTCAACTATGAGGTGGAACAAGCCATACTCCAACACGCGGGCTCAGTGCGGGTTGTTGGAGGGGTGTAAGGTTAGTGAGCAACCTTATTGTCAGATGCTATCAAGCCGCCCTAAGGCTTCTGACTAGGCTTAACGACTGACATCTAGCGACGTCAACCGGGACCAACTGCTTAACGTGCCTTTCGAAGCACGGAGATGCCCGAAATACACATCACTAAATTTCGGTCGGATGGTCACCCATCCCTTTTCCGACCCGGCGTGTGTTGCTTTACAACAACGATCGTCGCCGATCACTGTCACAACTGCGCCACGGGCACCTCATCGGTTTACCGAGCTTAAAACTTTTATTTGGCGAGTGATAAGCCGCTAGAATTTTTTATTAAGAAAACCCAACACACAAAAAATTACCCTAATTATCAAAAGCTAGAGCAGTCTTTCTCAAAGTATGATATAAGGGCCTATGAAAAAGTAGGTTATGCTAAAGAATACAGAAATGATCGTTTTGCGAAGTACCTAAAATGTTTACAAAAATGCGTTTTATTGCTCTTATTAGTTCGAACATAAATCGTCAAATGGACACGTCGTTTAATCTCAGAATCAAGGTAGATATACAATAAGCCTCATACATTCCAAATTAAAAGTTAAGGCCCTGAGAATAACTTCTTTTCAAAGCCGTAGATGAAATACCTTTGAGATCTAGAGCTAATTCCTAGTTGTACATTAATATTCAAAACTGCAATAATTCATGCAAAGATATTCAAGGCTCAATCAGGTTCTTTCAATAGAGCATTGGTTAATATTGGAGGCACGTCACGCTCAATGACAATGATAAAAAGTACATATTTTATTGCTCCATAAATGCGGGTTGTGTCAGGGAAAATCCACTTATTTTTCGAACCAAAATGTTCTAAACTAGGTAGGTACTATACCTATAACTATGCTTGTATTTTGCGTACTATAACTGAAATGCATTTATTTGAAGAACTCAATCACAAGGTGTTTTTACCCGACTGCGCAACGCAAGTTAGGGTAATGTGTTTAGTCTGTGTGTAAGTATGTTTGTAAGAATACTTATGCTGTATGTTCCGCCATTTAGTAGTGTCGGTTAAAAGATTTTAATTTTTAAGTAACGTTATAGGGAGGCGTTTTTTTTACCTTACTTTCGTTGAAAAACAAATGGTAATATTTCAAAAAAATTGTAGCCTATGTGCTTCAGTGTGTATTCAGATGTATAAGCTACATTATTGTAAAGTTTCATTAAAATCCATTCAGCAGTGAAAGAGCAACAAGGCACATCCACACATACAAAATTTTGCATTTATAATATTAGTAGGATAAATTCACCCATACCACAACAAAGTAGTTCGAAAAGACAATATTCTCGATGTTTTTTCCATTACATAATAGATATTATCGCTTAGCCGATATATCATATCGACTAATAGAACAGCCGAGAACAAAATTACCTCTGCAACAAAGCCCCGCCCCTCAACATGACATCATATGGGAAGCGCAGGGTTTGCTCATGCGATGGACCTAATTAGATATTAATGAGCCAGACATTCTCCGGACATTTCTCAACAGTCCACCGTCTGTCGCAAACACTTTCAATGGATTAGAATGCACTTAGCGATCTCTGGTACCTACCTAAGCGTTGCGTGAGATCCCTAGATTGATAAAACTGCAAGTGCAATTGTAGTAGATACTGTTACATAACACGAAAAACTTAATCATGTAGGTACAATCAGAAACGAGTGGCTAAAAATTCAAGCAGTTTACTTCAGTAAGTACTCGTGGTTGGCTGTCTGTACCTAAACCTCTTCCAAGCCTTCTTCTTTTGATTTTGTTAATAGCTCGGATCGACTCTAGCTAGTGTTGGACATGAATCATATAACCTGCGTCGTAAGTATGAATCAAACAATCAGTCAGACTCACTCAATTATTACCTGACTACGGTGAAGCTAAAATGGTTTTAAGTAAGTTATGTTTTTGAAGATAGATTCATTTTATAAATGAACAAAATATGCGTGAATTCTATGCGAGTGAGTCATGAAATGAGAAAGAGACTCAATTAGATTCGAATTAATTGTAATTTTGTAGCATATTTAATTATGTTTATCCTTTGTTTAGTTAGACCTTCGACTTGACTGTATTCAGAGTTTTCAAAGGCCGGTAGGGGAAGCCTTCCAAATAAGTCTGTCTAACTGCCGCACCCAGAGACGTCAATTAACGTAAATGGTTCATTAGAGTCAAAATATTACATTCTTAAAAGTTCTTTATATTTGTTATAAAGTCTCTTTTCAAAAATGGAATTTTGACTCTAATGAACCATAAACGTTAATTGACGTCTCTGAGTGCGGCAGTTAGACTCTGTTTAGCTGTCACATCCTTGTTAACCTTAGTCCGCCATGCGATTTCTTCATGCTTGAGAATACGAAGAAGTCACAGGGGGCCAAGTCGAGTGTGGCAGTAATTCGTTTCGCAATTCTACAAGTTGCGTTGTAGTAATGTCGGCTGGAGAATATTCGAAATATAATGCAAAAAAAAATCTTTAATCCATTGGTTGCCTTACCAAGTCCAAATTGAAACTATCTTAAGTTGCGGCATAGTATAATAAGCGGTTATGTTATTGCTTCATTAAGGAAATGGCATACAAATGACCTTCACTTGATCAGAGAGCAAACTACCCCGTTTGCTTTCTTTTGAGAACATTCCGTGGTAGTATTTGATTTTGCTTAATTGCCAGCATACATTGATGGACCAGAGTTTTGTCAAAGAGGTTTCACGCAGTCACTTAGGTTACCGTTAAACATAGCCAAGCACACATAGTATCTGAAGTTATCACTCGATTTTGTTTCAGGTCTAATGCCAGCAAACGAGGCTCTTGAGTCGTGATAAAAGGTTGTGGGCTTTGTAGTTCACTATAGGACTACAGTCGGCCTACCTAAGCATTTGATTCATTTGGTAGTTTTACGCCCTCAACGAAGGTCATTGAACTCATAGTATTTAAATATTATTTTTCTGTTTTGACCAGTTGGTCCGCTTAGTAATCCGTAAAAGGTATTTAACAACACTCGAAGTTCGGTATAAAACCGTGTCTTAAAATATTCTGTAGCAACTCCTTTTTACTATTGATACCAAACTGTAATGATATTCCTATCAAACTAATTATCACTTGGAAATTCGCAGAACCATCTACCGTTAACGGCATATGCCTACCACATTAGCATTTGTATGATAATTTTATTGCTACCTCTAGTACCTTTAAGTCTGTAACTACGAATGAAGATTCAAAGAAATGGTCAAAACTAATTTAAACATGAATACTCATTACCACATTTGGGCTATCAAAAAGTACATATATGGAGCACGTAGTCCATTTCGTAACGCCTGCACTATAGTGATATAATGCGGATATTGCAGCGCTGATCGCGTTACAGAAATAAGATACAAATAGAGAGAGACCTAAATGCGCCGGCGCAGCGCCGCTAACCTGAAAGTTTCTGCTTGGTTGTGCACTCATGCAACTGCCACTCGAGCGCAACTGAAGGGCAGGTGATTTACTTGAATTACTTCCACTTCACCTGGCAAGTGATAAAATCTCGCTTTACTTGAATTTACGAATAAACGCACGGCTTAAAGGAACCTACGGAGTGTCGACAGCTGAAATAGGCAACATTGCTCATGTTAAGTATTTACTAAAACATTTTCTAAGGAAGGATTTCTGGGAATTTCAATTTTAATTAAATCTCTCGTTGAAAGTCTGTGTTCCCCGAAGTAAGTGAGATGAAAAATCTAATAAATCTCATAAAAGCTTTTAAGGTTTTTCATGGGGACCCAACGTGGAGTTGTAAGTGGTTGGTAGCAGTTTTCCTGAAGGCATCAAGTTAGTAACTTCTTCGTTATACGGAGTGTAAAAAAGAAAGTAATGAACTACACATTTGGCATATGTTTGATTCCTAGAACAGTGCCTACATACCTAATTGATAAATAGCGCCTAGACTTCACTGAGTGTCTATGTGTAAAACTTTCAACCGGATGAGAATCACATTAGCAATCGCCCAATTATGCATAATATCAGTCGCCTTTTAATTTACAGGAATAGAACGAACGATCTCTCACACAAAATAATTTACGCAGACGTTAGTGATTAAGTAGACAGCTTAGTATGGGATCTAAGGATTTTGGTTTAAGATGACATGACACTGTACTTAGGTACTTAAGTTGGTGATGAAAATCATATCAATTTCTATAATCATGTTATTGCAATATCATGTGCGGAAATGTACCTAACAACCCAAATTGCGTACCCTTGAAATGCCATATACCTACTAACTGCCTTATAGGTACTTTGCTGTTGTTGCAAGAAGCACGCCTTTTACTCATAATGTGTGTTCATAGGGCCACTCAAACAAACTCGTTAAAAGCGCTCTTTGAGGCAGATTCCTAAGAATCACAGGTTAAACACCTTTCTCATTATTTATCCAAAACAATCTAGTGAAACATGATAAACACATCGATTTTTGCTCTATTGATATGCACAAAAAATAGTAGGTAAGCATTAAAGGGACGACAGGAAAAGATTACGTATAGGCCACGTAATCTTTCTTAGACTATTGCTTAGTTGTAACCATCTTGTTGTTCGCACAAAAGTCATTGCATGAATTCGACATCCTCAAAAAAGATAGTTATAGGTATATGTCACACTAACCTTGCTGACTGTGGACACTACCAGACCACAGTCGCACAAAAGTTATCATTTCGCCACCATTTTTAAATAATGCCCAACGAATGTTCTCGGCCATGCAACCTATTGTAACATTTGTAACACCACATAATTCTTTCCATATGTAACTTAACATTCTTGAATTAGTCGATAACTCAAGGCCTTTTACTAAAGCCATTAAAGACCGATAAAAAAAAAGAATGTTTTCATAATCAAATTTTGTAACTTCATGTTTTGGCGCCATTGTCAGATTGCCAAACGGAGTATTGGTCATTGCGTGTAGATCGGCTAGGTCGGCGGCTGTGCAACACACGCTCTTATATAACCCTAGTACTTATAGCGGCTATCACCTAAAACCCAGTCAATCGAAAACACTAACGCCACATTGTGAAAGAGACAACTTGTGAAATCAAAAAGTAGCCACTTATAGCTATAATAAAGGTGTCTTTTGAGGAATCTGTTATAGGCTTGTGCTTAATAAACATTAAATAAATAATATCTTATTCCACTAACCCCCTTTTCCTATCGTAAGCAGGTGAGCTTTTCATCCTTAGGTTGTCGATATTTCAGCGTGAACCGTCACGGAAATATTTCGAAAAGGGGACGGTCAAAGGGTGATTTCGCCCCACCATGTAACTGAAATACCGATGAATATAAAGATCTTTAAACCGAATTGATTTATAACAAAAATCAAAATCGAAAATTTCCTTATCCAAATAAACCTGTACTTGTAGTATTATGTATATTTTCAAACTGATACGTAGTGCAGCTCTGCCATCGGTGTTGGAAAGTTGTTTCAATCCTACTGAGAAGAACCGGCAAGAAATTCAGCTGTTACTCTGTACAGAACTGGAAAAGTTAAATAATAGCTCTACTTATTTTCAGAATCAGCATAAATATCGTGTTATTATCCATCCAATTTACGGCTCCTTCAGCGCGCGAGTCATGACCGTAATAATAGCATTTGGAAGAGATCTGTCAAACTATCATGATGTACAGTCTAAAGTCTAAATTAAGACTGTATACTTGTAAGACGACCACTGCTGAACATAGCTGGCTTTGAAGGCGGTCGGCCAGTATTCACCAAAGCCCTGGAAAACTTCTTTCATAAATTTCTTAAAGAAAAATTTAATAAGAATTGACATCTTTGTCGGACATTCTTGATAGTAGTGTGTCAAGGTTGTAAGCATCAGTGTTTGGTGGTTCACGCTCTGTTTGCTGTTCCCTTGCTCACAGAACATTGTTGTGTCTGCGGTTGTAATTGCAGGCAATGTTCTACATTTCACCATCGACCGAACACGAGATATCTCTAACTTGGTTCAGTTACAGTTATGCTGTCTATACAAAGTTACTAGATCCCGAGACTTATTTACTCCTGAAAATTCGTATTTAGTTACAAAAGGTGTGATTACATTTTCATAATTTTCGTTTATATCACATCAGTTATTGCAAGTGGAGGTCCCCTGGCGCAGTTGTGACAGTGATTGGCGACAATCGCTGTTGTAAAGCAACTCACGCCGGGTCAGTAATGGGATGGGTGACTACCCCGACCGAAATTTAGTGATGTATTTTCCGGGCATCTCAGTGCTTCGGTAGGCACGTTAAGCTGTTGGTCCCGGTTAATGTCGCTAGATGTCAGTCGTTAAGTCTAATCAGAGATCTTAGGGCGGCTTGATACATCTGACATTAAGGTTGCTCACTAACCTTACACCCCTCCAACAAGTCGCACTGAGCCCGCGTGTTGGAGTATGGCTCGTTCCGTCTCATAGTTTGTGAGGCCTGTGCCCAGCAGCAGTTAAGACACTTGATAACATCTGACAGGAGGGTGTATGAGCACCCTTACATACATACTTACACTTATTTAACAATCTGTACTAGGCACGCGTGTTAAATTATAGCGGATACCACATCGTGCCGCCTGCAACTAATCACACACGGGAAATGCAACTGTTAGTACCCAACACCGTATGCAAAATGGATTTACCAATAACTTTCAATTTAATTATGTAAGGATTTCCGCGAATAACGCAGAAAACAATCGTTTTTACAAGCAAGGTTTACTTTACTGATTAGTTAAGTTCTATGCCACTCCTCCTCTACCTTTGCACTAATGTGGACACCAATTGCAGAGAAAACTTAACCAAGCCTGGTATTAACCAAGCTTCCTGAATGCAGTGAGCCCAAACCGAGATAGTTATATTCCAACAAATACGAATACAAACTTTGGATTTAGCCGTGGTTAGGAGTCTGAAACCGGTGGTTTTTCTAGAATGTATAGGTGCTCTTCTGCAGTCCTATAAGCGTTTCTATTGGACTGACCATTGGTGATAGAGATTTGTTTGTTTGTTTTATAAGTTTTACTGTTTTTTTAGCAAAACTTAGATATCGTATCAGTCTCTGACACCGAGATAAGGTACAGGCTCTACTTCTGGGTCAGGTGATCCTGGTGTGAAGGTGTCCCAAATAATGTTACACACAGTTGAGCCACAGTAAACTAAATATCAAATTGGTGTAAATCACTCGCTGATTATGTACACAAGATACGTTTGGTTTGTTTTTTATTACCGGTTAGCTTTGTTTCCGGTTACTTTCAAGTTGCCTAATCATCAATCAATTTTAATCAAAAACACAAGTGTCGGTCTTCATTCGATTTACGTTATATAAGTTACCATATCAGCTGCATTAATTCCCACAGCTGGGCAAAAAAAAACATTATTGGGATGATTTGATTAATTAAAACAGCTCCTGGGCTATGTATCGCATTATTGACAACATACTTTTACCGACGTTCATTATTCCACGAACGTTCATCATTCACTAATTCGAGTAGCGGAGAAGCCTTTTCAAAAGGGACAATTGGTCACAGATCCAGTGTTTGCACTTTGTATGTACGAGTAATTTTCCAACTCAAAGTGCTATACTGGTGTTTTTCTTACAGTTTCAAGTAAGAAACACATTTTGACAAATACTTGGCCAGCCGTTGAACTATCGTTTTCCTAACGGCTAAATTTTCCCAGTAAGTATTCACTAAAATGTTTTGGTAATGTGATTTTGAATCTCTCTCGAAAACAACAGCCTGTACAATATACTTAATGTGTTTTATGTGACCGTATGTACACTACAGTCCAACAACGAGTGTCTCATCGCGTAACTTGCCAGTCCCTCACGATAATACGAGTATCTGAGACTATCCCAGCTGTGTTAAACTCTAGCCGTAGCTGACTATTCAGATAAATATTATATTTAGACTTGCTGTTGCTATTCTCAATGACTGACCATTGAGATTTTACAAGATTTCAAAAACGGCACTGATGCCTTAACTGAAATCTTGTAATTTTTTTCTAGCGACCCCTTCAGGCCGAGGCTGGGGCCATCCTCGACCGGGACCTGTTGGCCTTCTACCCCATCTACCATCCTAGTCAAAGATCAACTTTAAATTTTTGCACACGCACTAGCATGATAGATATGTTTCATGTATCATTCATATAAGACAAGAGACGATGGAAATAGTGGAAATTTCAATGATGAACCGTGTGAATAAACTGTGTCTATGACGTTGGAAACTGGTTAGCCCTATGTCAATCACCCTTCCTCTCTCTCAGACAGTCTTCGACCTCAACTATTGTAATGGTTATTAGCAGATGTAACCAGGCACTCACATTTTATGCAACGTATTTCAACAACCAATTTACAATTTACAAAAAATACATTAACAATACATACTTACACAACTGCACAGATTAGTCTCAAGCTCTCGGCTTAAGAACCGTATTGTGCCAGATATGTGAATACTCAGAAACCATGTTTACTACACTATTTAAATAAAAAGGGTTTTAAAGGTTGCTTCACCTTTTCCTCCTGACCACATTATTAGCTCTTAATGTGAGATAGCTCACAGGTACTGTAATCTTAAGTTACTATTATGATCGTTACAAAATCTCTTGGCTAACACGCCATCATGCCTTGCAAATGGACTGCGTCGGCGTCGGGTCCGCGGCTCATTAAAAAAACAAACTAATAACTTTTTAAGAGCAATCGCTAGAATGCACCCGCGGGCGTGATGAAAGTGGTGCGTCTGCGGCCGGTCTGCGCCGGCGCACAGGCAATCGACACAGTCCGCGCAGTACTTTCCCGAGCCGCGCACGCTCGCCCGACCTCACTCAGTTACAACACTCGGAAACAACCAAATTACGTGAGCCCATTTACAGACATTCCCATTCGAAGTGTGATACACTTTACATCCCCTGTCAGCATAAAACTCTTTCGGACAGTTCAGTTACACCGCGTGTTTGTTTATGTGCGTGCGCAACTGCATACGACATTTTCAGAGGTGATTTAGCGGTTTAAGAAAGCGGAAGCTTAGGACCGTTTACACAGCTGATTGCGAGTTCCTGGGTAAGTTCAACATCATATTTAACGTTATTAAATCACAAAGTGTGTAGTGAAGCCGTATACCAGCTTCTAGAACTTCAAACCTGTTTTAGATCGCATGCTTTTGTACATAACTCGCTGTGCGTATACGTAACTACCTTCATTGTTATGTACACATTGGCTTCTATTAATTTATATATAAAACACAACAACAATACAAATATCGCAGATTTTTCAGGACCTGAAATCAGAGAGTCAAAAAATATGCACTGAACTTCATCGGTGTGGGTTTTATGTTTTCCTGAAACAAACCTTCTTTTTTTGCAATCCGAATAGTCCTAGCGTTCATTTATAATAGAAAAGCTTAATATTTGATTATAATCGTTAAATTAGAGTATAATCATGATTACTACAATCATTGTTTGTGCTCTTGCTAACCCTTCAGTGTCTTTTTTCCTTTCCGTGTAGGATGTCTCGAAAATATTACTTTTAGCAATAAGACCCCTGGACATGAACACTATTATACACACGTGTAACTTACTTATCTAAAAATACTTCGTAACTACAAAGTTCGGTATGTCATTAAAACTTATATTTACACTGTTTGCTGAGCTGCAATTACATAATTGGCGTAAATATAACTAAACTTGACAAGTTTTGTGTTTGACGACAGGTGTCGAAACGAGTCCAATGTCAAAAGTTTGTTGATGCGTTATGTCAAGAATGTCATAACGCAAGGAAGCGCTTCCGAGGCAATCCTGCGCACGCGAGCCTGCGTACGCGCCGGTCGACCCCACGTAACCGATAAAAACCGATCATTACGTTACGTGCAATTCCTACTCCTTTAATTAACAAAAAAGGCCCAATTCTAAATGTCATGAAGACTGATAGTCACTAAACATGCTAGATTCTGACATATTTGACGAAGCAAAATGGAACAAGCAGAATTACTGCCTTAAAAACCAACATTATCCACTCGCAGCAAACACTTACTTAAACGTTAAATAACCTTTTGCCAATCTACTTTGTAAGTGCTACGAGTATTTTTCAGTTCTATGTCTGATACACCTTCTAAGGCTAACTTTTTTCTGCTTCATGAAAGAATCCGTTTTTATTTTAGTCAATCACAAGAAACCCACATACCTCATTTATTTCAGGATTTATAAGGTGATCTAGGTTTCAAGTCTCCCGAGTTGCAAAGCGTCTTGGTTGAAGTCGAATACCAGTGCTAAGTACTAGGAAAGACTAGGTTGGATTGCCCTTTTGCGGTTTTTGTTGGGTCCTTGTTCTTCCTTAAGGCTCTTTAAAACATATTTTGCATCTTCAATACTTGTAAATTGTTTGCTATTGTTCAGATATCGACTAGCTAACTCTAAGTGTTACTTTTTCTCTTCGTATGAGCGCTTAAGCATGAAAGTTTAACAAAAAAAAACATTCAAGTCCGCTACATTTCTGTTGAGACTCACTTATATTGTTTTTATTTTTGAGAAAAGCAATAATACAATTTCAATGATAGAGTCGTTTGGTGTTTGTAGCGTCACTCAGATATTATACTGTGTAATAAGGTTGCTTTGCATAAATATTATACATATATTTTCCCTCTCAAAGGTTTAAATACATTCTGATGCTGACCGTGCTTAGTATATATTTCTACCTTTATGGCCACATGTTGTATATTGCTTTGTTGAGAATGTTTCTAGTGTCATATTTGCAAGCAATATGTAAGCTGCGAGTATGTCTACAAAACACCTCAACTACACACATCAAAACTGTCTAGGGATATCATAGGGATGTCATTTTTCAAATATTTCATAAAGTTAAGTTTGTTTACAAGTTGAGCATTATCTTAGAATAACGCGAGGACAGAGGCATAAGATAAAGGTTAAGAATATAACAAAAAAAACGTTTGATTATGCTAAAATTTTGACACCTTTTAAAAGAAAAATCTGTCTTTTTTTAACGTCCTTACGATTGTACAATAATGCTACTACAATGAATTTCTTTATACAATCTGAAAGGGCAGATATAGCAGTTTCTGTGTTCTAAAAATTTCTACGTTGGTATCAATATTTTAATTTTTACAACCTCCCAAAAAGCTATACTTTGTATGAAAATGCTTGAGATATCCCTAGACACTTTTGAGCAGTGTATTTACTATGCATACTTATATGAATAAAAAATAAAATTCGTTAACTTGTTACATCATAATATTAACATTTTCATGTAAATATAAATAGTATAAAAACTAAGCATGTGTAATATACTCCTCTAAATAGACAACTATTCTACTCATAATGAGTAGGATATATCATGCATAGGATTCATTAGACTGCATTTACCTAACCCTGAAAAAAGCGTAGGTAAGTCAGGCCGCACATGGGGTACCACCACTCTACAGGTCCATCAGGATTCAGGATACAAACTCAGAGAAGCCAGACAAATCTCAGTTCCTAAATGAGGTAGAGTTACCAAGCCGTATGGAGAGCTGTAAATGTTAAGTTTAAGCAAAATCTTCTCGATATCTGGTATTAACACTGTATTTCATTTCAAGTTACTAATGAGTCACATTATATTCAACCTTTGTTATTATCGATTAGTGATCTTGACTCTCTGATACCACCATCTTCGGTTTCTGGGATTTGTATCAACGCGATGAGATATTTCTGAGAGGTTTACCCTACGAGCTACATCATAGTTTTCCAATAGGGATTTGAAAAGACTGCTACTTGTTCAACAAACGCAGGTGACACCTCTACTGTTGTAAATGTGCCCAGATTTCAGTACTAGATAGCGGTTGTAAACCATTCCTATGATTTAAAGGCAGAGTCGAATGTCGTCTGAAGCGTCACTAAGATCTAAAGCAAGTGTGACACTATTTTATTCCAGTTCCGATGGTCCCACTCTGTATAATTTTGAAGCTGACGAATTTACCTACGCAGAGTTTGAATAAGTCAATTCAAAATCTGTTAATTCCGAGCCGCAACACCGCAGGATAAAAAACAGTTATTGTTTAATCTTTACTTTTATCACGTCATTTTAGGTTCTTCACACCAATTTTACGATCTATCAATTAATGCTAACTTTAAATATTATACACCCAAAAACCGGGTGTGCCAATATAAATAGTGACGTCACTGTCTCAACACCTTGGTAACTCATATTCTCATAGATCAATATATTTGAACCGGTTGCTAAAGTGACTGGAAAAAAACATATTTGCAAACATTAATATAATGAGATGTAAAACTTTGCCTGGTAAATTCTAACTCTAATAAACCAGTGTTCAAAGAATCTTCGTTGGAAACTGAGCTTTAGATGAAATTTCTGATGTATTAGTAATATATATAATATTAGTTTAATAGGTAGGTAACGACGTTATGTATAGCATATTACATACAATACATACAATCAATACACACAAGCATGTAATAATTCATTTCTGCTAAAATAATATGTGCTATTCATTTTGTCTGCCATGGCGAATTGGTTCTGTGATGTCATATCCCAAAAGGCGCACTTGAGTAGGAAGGCGAGTTTTCTGGGCGATTTTTAATTTCATAAAACATTTTTTTTTTGCTCGACATATTTCGGTAACGCATATTACTAGGTAAATTAAAAAGGTTAAATCCGGTGCAATTCAAGGCCGGGTTATTTAAATGTATAGTAAAAAAACCTTCTATTCTATAACATAACAATTTTGTGTGAATTACAACCGCTGTGTTTTGGGTGTCTGTCTGTACTGTAAAAGTTAAACCTATTTTTCTATAATCTTTATGTTAAGTAGTTTCAAAACGAAGAAATTGCACTTGTTTACTAGATAACATTTCTTTCCATTAGTCAAAAATTATAGAAAGCACAAGCTAAACAAAATTTGTCTAGTATCTACAGTCAGCAAAAAGCAGTTAGCGAAAAGCATTTCTAAAATGTTGTTGTTTAAAGCGTCACTCAAATCTAAAACAAGCTAAAAACGATTTTAATAGTGTTCTTAGTGATAAGGTTGCTTTTCTCAATTTTAATTAATGTATGCTCACATATTTCTGATGCCGACTGTACATCGATCGTATCTATCTCCCAAAGGATTGATGACCTTTAGAGCGGAGAGCCATAAATGGCAATCACGAATTGGTATGCGTATCACCCACCACCTGATCACTTACTAGATGTGATGTGAAAGCTGAAAATAATGTCGTAACTTAGGAGATATATCATTACACTTCGCTTTGTCCTCGAAATTAAGAATAACAAAAATGTAGTAAAGCGTGTCGCGCTGGCCATCTACCACTAAAGTTGAAACCATAATCAAGAGAAAAAAAAAAATGGTTTCAACGTCATATTCAGCTGTCACAGATTGTCAAATGTCATTAGCGTTTTAGTGCTCGCGCCATTCTGCACGATATTTTTTTCTTTCCCAAGTTTTAAACAATTTCAGGATCTTCAGGGATATTAAGCATCAAAAACACAAAGTCTAGGATTTGGGAATGCATAAGGAACGAAAGATTAGAAAAATTAAAGAAAGTTTCAAGTGGAAACTACAAGAACGATCGAGTTTCTGGCGGATACCTGCCTACGTGAAAAACTGCATTTGCATTGAAAGTTTCTCAATATGTGTCTTC
The DNA here is from genome assembly GCA_950022985.1 of Udea ferrugalis. Lineage (NCBI taxonomy): Eukaryota > Metazoa > Arthropoda > Insecta > Lepidoptera > Crambidae > Udea > Udea ferrugalis. Next base: position 8,733,437 of record OX465521.1, read on the forward strand.
TCAATTTCCGAAGACGAATGAAGAATGAGTATAGTTCGAGTGGTTATCACCTTTCTTATCATGAGTTAAAAACTATCAAGTTCTGGTAAGTACCTACTTGAAAAACCATGCATTTGCTCTGAAAGTTTCTAAAAGTCTAGTGTTCCCCTCAATTTTGTGTTTCCGACGACAAAGAAAGATTGAGTATAGCTTATGTGGCTATGACCTTTCTAATTCATCAGTTAAAAACGACCAAGTACTGATAAGTACATACTTGAAAAACAATGCATTTGCATTGAAGTTTTCTAAAAGTCTAGTGTTCTCCTCAATTGTGTGTTTCCAGAGTAGAATAAGGAATGTGTATAGCTCATAAGGTAATAACTTACCTTTTCTCATTCATTTATTTATTCATTTAAGAACAGTTAAAGACAATCAGGTTGACTGGTAGAGAATGCAATGCATTTGAATTGATAGTCCCCAAGTTTGGTGTATGCCCCAATAGGTTTTTTTCCAAGGAGGAATAAAGAATGTGTATAGCTCTGAGCGGCTATAACCTTTCTAATTACAAACCTATTACCCTATAATTTTGCTCATGCTTGTGTACAATTTGAAGTGATTGTTACCTACCAAAAGCAGTTATACATGTATTATGAGTATGTGCTTATGCATAATTTTGCTCATGCTTGTGTACAATTCAAAGTGATTGTTACCTACCAAAAGCAGTTAAACATGTATTATGAGTATGTGCTTGTGCACAATTTTGTTCATGCTTGTGTACAATTCAAAGTGATTGTTACCTACCAAAAGCAGTTAAACATGTATTATGAGTATGTGCTTGTGCACAATTTTGCTCATGCTTGTGTACAATTCAAAGTGATTGTTACCTACCAAAAGCAGTTAAACATGTATTATGAGTATGTGCTTGTGCACAATTTTGTTCATGCTTGTGTACAATTCAAAGTGATTGTTACCTACCAAAAGCAGTTAAACATGTATTATGAGTATGTGCTTGTGCACAATTTTGCTCATGCTTGTGTACAATTTGAAGTGATTGTTACCTACCAAAAGCAGTTATACATGTATTATGAGTATGTGCTTATGCAAAAGTCTTCAATTAATTATTTTTTTAAATAAAGTTAATACTCTGAGTTTGTGAATGGATTACAGAGATTATTCCAAACTTCCTAACATGATAATGTATTTATATACATTACATTAAGGTATAACCTTAATGAGTGCTCAGTTAATTAAAAGTTTCATATATTAGTGATTTTCAGAAAGAAAACTTAGTGATTATCCGTCAGATAATAACAATTGTGTTACTACCCTATCTGGTCCCGGTGTGGGAAACACCCTGTCTCCGTCGAGGACAGAACAGGATTTCATCCTATTCATGACACCACATAGAATTGAAGAGCCAATAATAATACAGTCAGAACCCACTTATGTCTCATCTTACCCGGAGGAGCAGGATTTGCCTTAAGATTTGCCCAAACATATTAAGGTAAAAAGATCTAAACCATTTCCTTACACTGGGAATATACAAGGCGGAGGTCATAGACAGACACTGCATACCAGAAGATGCCAAAGAATTGGTGCCCTGTCTCCATTATGCTGAAATGGCTCTTTCTAATGTAATACTTTATAAAAATCAGGAATAGACACTGGAAAGCTCATTTATGACTGTTTTTTGTACAAACAGAAACAATGCTAAGGAGAAAATATGTGTGCTCTTTCATTAAAAAGATATCAAGGATCAATAATACACAACAAAAATACATGAAAATATAATTGGTGACACTTAGGCAGATACTTCAGGCGGCTGAGGCCATTAACAGGTCTGTGGTTGATTTTAAAAACAACACAAAATATCAAGATGAGATAAAATAGCATGAGATAAACTTTATTGCACTAAGAAAACAATCACATTGCAAAGCTTACAAAGATTTAGTTCTACAATGTAGGCGGCCTTATCGCTAAAAGCGATATCTTCCAGACAACCTTTCAAGCAATTTTTTAATAAACTGAATGCTTCCACTTTCACCACCAGGCAGGTGGTGAAAGTGGCTTATAATTATTCCCGTACGGGAATAATTTTAAGGCGTCTGCCTGCCAAGGCGACACCTTTGACATTGCCGACGAGCTCTTGGTATCACCAGCGCCGTCATGCACCGCCTGCAGCGCCGCCGCAGCGCTCTCAGATTTGCAACACCGCAAATAATAATACTGGTGAGTCATTCAGACAGTCTCTCATTGATCATTGGTGGAGCCAGTTGTTCTGTCATGGATTGAGGTTTATAAATAACCTGTTTACCAAACCAATGTACCACCTTCAGCAGAATTAAGTTCCGCAGAATTATTTAAACATGAGAAGTCTGATGATGATTCATTGAAATAATCAGTTTGTATCTAAGTAGTACTTACCCAGGTGTAAAAGTAGATTTACTTAAATTGAACTTAGATAAAAAGTTTATAAAAACCAACCACTTTAAATTGATGATTTAAGAACCACTTAACAATTTGTTTCAACGGATTGTTATATTACCATAGCATCCATTGAATTAAAAGACCATTTATATTCTTTGTTTATCTAACTCAAAATATGAATCTTTTTTTTTTGAGTTCACTGTGGGCCTTTTGGTTTGAGCACTGCTCCTTTGGTTTTTTACCAAACTAATCAAACCAGCAAAAAATCCATGGTCTATGTATCTACTATTAGCTTGAATGATATTATGTTGCATTGGGACCTCATATAATCAGTGTATCAGGTTAAGAGTTAGTCATATATGACAATAAAACCCATTTAGGATTCTTAATTGTCACCAAACATTGTCATGTTGAACTCATCGACCAGAAAAGATATAACATTTTAAATGAAATCACAAAAATTACAGGACTGCAGCAATGCAAAATCAAAAACCAACTACCTAGTGGGTCTTTTACCTTGCATGCCCGCCCAGCCATTCAATTTGGCTGGTTCTCTATTGAAGTATTTGAGATGTGTAAATATCTTGTATTTCAACATACAAATGATTATGATGAAGATATGAATTTACCTGACCACCTTCAAGGAGACTTTAGTTAAGTGGAAAAATTCAGTAAAACATTTTTTGTAAGTAAAAAGGGGGGGGGGGCTGCATACAAGAATAGACGGCAAGTGGGCAGTGGAGTTTTTTCCAAAAAAAGATTTTTACATCAACTAACTAGAAATGCTTGGTGCATGTAATACCAAAAATAGCTGTAAGTAATTTAAAATTATCATGAAAATTGACAATACAACGGAGATTATATATAAAAAAAGGTGAGGTGGCGTCAGGTTCCCTCACAACTTTCTAAATAACTAGAAAATTCTGGCAGTGGCGCAAACGTCGAATACTACACGTTTGCCTCCTGACATTGAATAGAAATTATGTAAAACTGCCTCTGATAAATTTGTCTCCCGACGTAATCTTAGCTTCATCATCAAGCAACATTGCGATACTACGTTTAAAAAATGGTTTAACTTATCATAAGACAGTCAAATCATATTAACTTCTTGGAAGCTGAATTGATATTTATTAAATATTCTATTGAATTATGGAGCGAATTATGGTACCATTGTTATCATTGTTAGTAAGTTCAAAAATAGACTTAAGTTCGAGTACAAAAATAACTTATCAGGCGGGTTTTATAAAACCCTTCCTATGCCAAAGTATAATTAGACATGTGATCCAGCTTTACTTTTAGAACTCGCAGTAACTCTGTATCATAAAAGTGATTTAATTTTTTTAAAATTTAATGGAGTTAATGTAGTTATTTCAAAATATATTCATCAAAATACTAGATTAACTTGACATCTAGGTTTACTTGAACCCTGTTTTTTTTTTAAATTTGACTTCCTTAACTAGTCGACCTCCGTCCTGCTGAGGCTTTTAAATTTTATTTGGATAAATCATGGACGATTATATAAACAACGAAAATATTGTTTTCGTCAGTTTTCAATAACTGTACAATCTCATAGGGTCTCAAACTATTAGTCGGTGGATTATAGGAATCCTAACAGGATCCTAACCGAAAGTGAGATACATACATCTTTATTCATTGTTCATTCGACCAGACATGCAAGTACCTCTGCTGTACTCCGGTGTTAATTAACTTTATAGAGTCACAACGGTTGGAGTGAAGCTTCCTCTGTTTGCTAAATTCTATCAAAGAACAGTTTAGGAAGCTCCTAGGAATGTTATGCACATTCTTTAATGAATAAATGAGTCAACAACAACTACGGTATTACTGAAACTCATAACATAGTTGCAATATTATGTTGTAATATTTACAATAATGTTACAGTTATTTATTTGTATTAATATTTTTCTCAGAATGCTTACTTAACTACTGTAAGCAACCTACTGTTTTTTTTAGGTTTTGTTTTTTTGTTTCATATGATACCTATGCTTCTTTACATCCCTTCATTATGCACATAATACTGTACTGCTTTCAAAGTCTACATTTTTGTTATTCTTAATTTCGAGGACAAAGCGAAGTGTAATTGATAATTAAACGAACTTACCTTAAGTGAAGTTCTATTATAATTACACGAAGGCTTTGTCCGAAGAAATTAAGACCCTCCCTACCCTAGGACCCCTACAGTATTATGTGCAGTTATCTAGCCTCTCGGAGGCTCCCTAATTTATGTTCCAGGTGAAGAAGCTCTCAACTAAATGACATTTGACAATCTGTGACAGCTGAATATGACGTTGAAACCATTTTTTTTTTTCTCTTGATTATGGTTTCAACTTTAGTGGTAGATGGCCAGCGCGACACGCTTTACTACATTTTTGTTATTCTTAATTTCTTCGGACAAAGCCTTCGTGTAATTATAATAGAACTTCACTTAAGGTAAGTTCGTTTAATTATCAATTATAACGACTGATTAAATAAATTGATGGTGTTATCTTTGCTTTCGCTATTGAGTATGTCTAAATCCTTTTACATTGATTTGTTTTATCGCCAACAGCTTTTTAGAGAGAAATAAAAAGCAAACTTAAGCCGATTTTCAGATAATTGCCAACCTTCCACGCCGAATAAAATATCCACCTTGAAGGCTCGTTCATGTAGCATTTAAGTTATTAGTTAGTGGCTATTAATTAATTCAGTGCCACATAAATTTATTTCTATTCAAAATATGAGTATTATTTGTTAAGTTCCATCGAACATTGAAGGTTAGTATTGTTAATAAATAAAAAGACACTACGCAATGTCACGACTAGTTACATTACATGTCTGAAGGATAGTCGGAAATAAACTGTTTGTTGCTCTCGTGCTGAACGGACACTCGCATTCTCATTTTGAAGTCAAGTATTTCCAACCAAAGAGGCTACTTGCGTACCTTCTTTATTTTTTGACCCGGAGGAAATGACATTACGCATGCTCGTCCACCGGGGGTGGACGGGTTTTGTGGGACTCAACACTGGAAAGGTGACACTAAAAACTCCGGGACTCCCTCTTATCGTCCATGTTGAGGGAACTGCGGTGACTGGCACGAAGCCTACTACGCGGTGCCCCCGGACGGAGCCCGCCTAGACGGCGGGCAGGAAGCGGCCTTCCCCTTGTTGAGAGAGGAATCTTCGACCTGTCCCTACCGGGCACTACTTGCGTACCTACTAGATGCCGTGATTTTGAACTTAAGTGACTAGTTAAGATAAACCTTTGAAATCCTATGACATATTTATAAATACATGACGTATTTAAATATCTATATATATAAAAGAAAGTGGTGTTAGTTACTCCACTTATAACTCAAGAATGGATGAACCGATTTAGCTGAAAATTGGCATGGAGGTAGTTTATAGCCAGGAGAAGGACATAGGATACTTTTTATCCCGTTATAAAATTACAACTTTTTTTTTTAATTTCTTACCCTTAAGGCGGAACAAAGTTCGCCGGGACAGCTAGTTGTGCATAAATACTAAAAACATCAACATGGATTTACATTGCAAGGATATTTTTACGACAAAAAATCATGCTCACGACTACTGCGTGTTTAGGCGAATCCAATAGGGCCGTTTCCCAAGATGGCTCGTGAGTGAACTTGAGTCATCGTTCCACTAAGGCCAAGAAGCTTATGCTTCCCTATGCATAAACAATAAACATGTTACTCGTCATCAGCCTATATTGGTCCACCGCTGGACGTAGACCTCCTTCGATTCGTGATTCGCCCCCTCCTATCTTCAGATTGTCGTATCCGCTTTTTGCCTTTATTGTTGTACGCCCACCAAGTTCCGTAGCAAGTAGGTACATTCTTCCAACGAACATTTTATTGAAGAACCATACGACTACTAGCTTTAGGAAAGCATGCGCTGTAAAAAAGACTCCTCACATCCAGTTTATATTACAGCACACGTGTTAATCTACAATGAATATAGCGAAAAAAAATGTTTGTTCCCGTCGGTTTATTAGAATATCCCAATCAGATAAATTTTCAGTGTTTCTGATACTCCGTTTTAATGTCTCGGCTAACTTCTGCACTTAAATAATGTGTCAAACTGTTCGCGGTTTCATAAAATTAAAAAACCTTTCTTCTACTATTATTAAAACAATTCGTTCTTGTAACGAAAAACAGTTCTTATTAGCATTAATTTCAAAATATCCTCTGCCTTTGCATGAAATCAAACCTGAAAATGGGATTGCCTTCAACCGGAATGTAGAGCGGCGGAGGTCATAACTTCACGCATGTCTTATGTTCATTTGATCTACTAATAACTATAACTGGCAAGCATTGTCTTATAGATTAAAACAGCAGTCCTATTTCGGCTCAATATCGCCGATTGCGCAACAATCGTCCTGGAGCCTTCACCGGTGCGCCCGCGCCGATGCGCAGGCGCGGCACGTGCGCGCGTTAGGCAAGTGGGCCCGCGCCGCTTGCAAAACGCTTCGCTTTCTAATCAACACATTCTAGAATATGGGAAAATTGCATTTTCTAACGTTACTTCAGACAATAAGAGCGAACAGTTGTACGGCGTGAAAAAGTCATACTGGAATAGTAGGTATCGTGAGAATAGGTGCGTGGGTGGCTAAATGTAGCAATCGTTTGTCTCAACACCGCCAAAATCTTGACATGTAAGTAAATAAGCATGGTTTTGATAATACACGATAATCGCTAACTGACTCAAATTGTTAGTACTCAATTTTACATCTGATAACAAAATAATGCACTAAAATAAATTCAGAACACACTTTTTCGAAAACGCAGCCTAATGGAAAGATGTATCTGATCACTTTTTCACACTAAAGGAATTGTTCAGTGAATCCAAACAACAAAAAGCATAACACACCTCTCACTAAGTGTCGAGTGCACTTCTTACACTCCACCTGCAAGAGCTTGCTGTTCACGCCGTTTGTTACGTAAACTCAATCACTGGTTACGGTTCCATTTTTCTCATCGTCCACCCGCTGAATGGCAGGAAGAACTTCAGTCCGTTATTAACTACTTCCACCTAATAAATGTGGAAGATGACGCCAAGAAACGGAGAAAGCCCCCGATAACCATTAATTAATTTATTTCTAGTTCACTTGACAAGTGTTTCCTCTTTCTAAACTTATTAATCTTTACTAATGATTGCCTAAGTGCTGTTATCTAAGTAGTAATTAGTAAGTGTATATTCAGCCTCTGCAGGCAGTTTTATGTACTTAATTGGCAATTAATTTGTCCTTCGTAACCTTATTCGCTTTATTATACTTAATGCTACGATTAACAGTAGTGCGGAACATTTTAAAACCTGAACGAAATGATTCCTTTATTGTGAGCACTTCCTTAGCGGCATATGCTGAGTGGGGGAGCCTTTTTGACACATTTCACATTAATTGTTTTGTATGTTTTTATATATGTCTATTTTATGTGTTGATTAAATTTTTCTATCTTTCTTTCTTAGCTTTTTTCAGTGAGGTTTAACAATTTACAGTCCGTGTTTATTATTTTACGTGAAAATCCAAAATTTTGCTGTTATATCAAAATTCATCACACACGTTTTCCTGCATTTCGTCTTTCTTGTTTTAACTTTCAAGTTAAGAGGACTACTAGACCTAACTGAAATCGAGAATTTAGACACACACACATAGACAACCGGTATATCGCCATCTATCGGCGCAACATGAAACTACCGTGTCAACATAAAACTACAATGAGATCTCGCCATTTTACCAAGAGATGTCGCTCATCTACACTTATAATAAATCTGTAGAGGCCAATTCTGTACATGAAATAAATTTAGAAATTAACAATCAAGAGGTGATTAAGAATAGCATCTGATGCCAAAAATGCAATCAGTAAAATTTTTGTCTGAACAAAAACTACTCGACGACTTTTTTAACGAAATTTGAAACAATTATTCTTCATACTCTTGGGCAGGTTATACCTATGTATACTTTTCGTTATGCTTTAATCAATAGGAGCAGAGCAGTATACAGCTTATGAATCGGAATCATGTGCTACAATTTATAAAGATATATTATCCTTTTTTTAACCTAAGACCACGCGGCCTAAGTTGCGTGCGGCCGCTAGTCAATAATAAATTAATTACGACCGGAAGGAATTTCACCTCTATTTGTTACATTATACCTATTAACTAACTAGCTGCCACCAGAGACTTCGTCCACCTGGACTCCAAAAAAAACAGGTCTATAAAATAGTTTATGGCATATCTCAGATTTAACAAACGTAGGTATGTACAGTCAACAGCACATCAGGTTACTCCATTTCCGTTTTGTCTCTCGCTCTTGCCAAATGACATTTCTTTGCAATAGAGCAAGGAGGACTGACCGGAAATCGGTAGCGTGATGTGCCAGCCACCGTAGGTACATCATAACCTATTATTAAAATCGCCCAAGCCGTTTCGGATGAGTTTGGCAACGAACACTGTGACAGTGTGTGAGAATTTTCTAAAAAAATAAAAATACAAAAAAATAAGTTCATTTCAGAAAACATAACGAATTATCAATTGTAAATAATGATATTTAATGATATCATTCATGACCTAAAAACAATTGATAATTTTACTTTACTTTTGATATTACATTAAAGCACCCATAGATCAAACAACAAAATAGACAAGACATTTATTTTATTTATTACTAGCGGCCGCCCGCGATTTTGTCTGCGTGTACTTAAGTCGAAAAACAAAAGTTTCATTAAAATCCATTCAGTAGTTTTTACGTGAAAGAGCAACACGGCACATCCACACATACAAACTTTCGCCTTTATAATATTAGTAGGAAGTAGGATTAGTAGGAAGTACTAGATATTTGTGGGTTGATGGAAATTTAACTAGAGAGGTGTTGTTGGATTAGTATTTACTGTAAAAGTGACACTGGGTATAAAAACAAAATATTAAAATAATAATGAGACTATAGGTGAATATTTCGTATTTTAATCAAAAAAGAGTACTAGCCTAGTACGTACGTAAAACAATAATTGTATGGATAATAAATACCTAGTATTTAGTAATTGTATGGATGGCTGTGAATAAGAAATAGAACTCATTTAATTAAATGTTAAAACTTTTATTTGGTGGGATCACATAATTTTTTATTAATTTTTAAATTTTTATGTTATGACTTGTAACAGACTTGTAAAATGGACTGTAGTCAAGTTTTCACTTTCTGGCCATTTTACCGGTTAATGTAAGCGTATAAAAAGTACAACGTTTAGTTTTAAGCTCAAATATTTAGTGATGGCTAAGCATGGGTTAGTTTTAAGCTCTTGTTAACGAATTATGTTGTTTAATTGAAGCTATTTAGGTGATAGTTGTGGATATGAATCATGTTATTCTGGAAAAACGATGACATGCTTATTAAAATAATATTTACCTGTAATTTTGAAAAATAGTAAAAGCACTGGTTATGTTGACATAACTACAGAAATATTGAAACAAATACCAATTAAATTATCTCACATTTTAAGTCACATTATTAACAATTGTATTTCAAAAGGCACCTTTCCTAATAAATTAAAAAAGATTGAAAAGAGGTACAATCATTGTACCTCTTTTCAAGAAGGGTAATAGACGTGATATTACATGTTATAGACCAATAGCATTGGTGCCAGTCATTTCGAAAATATTTGAGCGAGTGATTTAAAGCTCCTTGAGTAACTATTTTGAAAAATATAACATCTTTGCCGAGGAACAGGTTGGTTTTAGTTGACATGCGCCCTGTACATGGACTTAACAAAAGCATTTGATTGTGTTGACCATGGTATATTATAAAAAAACTGTCTGCGTATGGTATAAGAGGTAACGTACTGAAACTTGTTGAGTCGTATCTGAGTTGCAGAATTCAATCCACTAGAGTCACCAGAATATGCCCTATTAAAAAACTGAAATTAATTATTACTCAGAATTTGAAAACATGACACTTGGCGTGCCACAAGGTAGTGTCTTGGGGCCACTGTTATTTAAAGTTTATATAAATGATCTGCCAAAAATCACCAGTCACCAGACAGTTTTATTATTTGCTGATGACAATACCATTGTTGTATCGGGACCTGACAAAGTTCAGTTAGTACGCGAAGTAAATTACACTTTGGACAATGTTATAACTTAGCTAGATACGAACAATTTAAAAATTAATCTTACAAAGACGAACGTAATGACATTTGGAAATAGAATTAGTGAAATTATTGGAATGGACATTAGGTATTTAGAATATAAAATTGACCAAGTAGATAATACAACTTTTTTAGGTTTAACTGTTGACCATAATTTGGATTGGAAGACTCATGTTGAAATAATGTGCTCGTCTAAACCAGCATTCATATGCCCTCTACATGCTTGCAAAGACAGTAGACATTGACGCGGTTTTGACAGCATATCACGGATATGTCGTGCCCCTTCTAAGGTATGGTGTCATGTTCTGGGGTAATTCAACAGACAAAGGCACAGCATTCAAGGCCCGAAAGAAATGTGTTAGGTCTGTATTTATATTGCATCGGACCATTAGTTGTAAGCCCTATTTTTGAGAATGGTAGCTTTTAACCCTACCCTCCATATTTATCTTGGAAACAGTTTTATTTGTTAAAAATAACTCAGAAAAATTATTAAAAATAAACGACACAACTATAAAATCAGCATGCCTAGGAACAAAACGGCTTTATTCAACAAAAGCATATTTTGCATGGCATCCCGAGTCTTCAACCACCTCCCCAAATCTGTCCATGAGTTGGGAAGTTTTGATGAGTTCAAAAACGCCGTTATAGGATTTCTTCTTGAGAAAGCCTATTACAGTGTTATTAGATAAACTTTGAGGTCACGTGTCTCTTTTTCTTAAAATAATGTATCTATTGTAAATTTTAATTTATTTTAATGTTAAATGTTAATAATAAGTGATAAATCCACCCTGAGTTCTCGCCTTTTAGTGGCGGGGACGCTTGAGTACCTGTTATAAGGTGAACAAGAAAACTCAGCCGTGGCAGTGTGGTGGACTGGCTATAAGCTCCAGCTTATATTCTTATTGGTCTTTGTCTAATTGTATATTGTCCTTGTCTTCACTATTTTTGGTAGTTATATGAGGCTCACGTATTTTCATATTCCTTGATAACCGGGGATCGAGAATTTCAGGTAACAAGCAGTCCAAATAGAAGTTAATTAGTTTATCTTTCATCTCGTTTTCCCACATAAAATCATTTCGCTCAATCATTTCCGTTTTCAATTTCTCCTTCTCATTTGCCCACACGGCAAACATGCAATATTTCTTTTGGGTCACGTGTAGCTGACCCTGTATCTGGAAGTACCAAGCACGCCGTTTATTAATAGCTAGTTCGCCTGTTGTCGTTTTGAGCCAGAAAGTTACCTTTTTTTTATTTATTGCTGATTCTAGACAAATTTTACTGGCTGTCAAAGGGCACTTAACTTCTACCCGAGTATGTTCACCCATCAAACCATCAGGCGTGGCACCCAAAAAAGGTAATTCGTTGTCAATAAATACGGCCCACACGGCTTAACGGCAACATTTTCTTGCAAGCCCAGCTGAGTGAGAGCTACTTTTTCATTGTTCTGGCCATGACTAATAGATTCTACATGATCCAATTTTTTATTGTAAATAATGTCCTTAACTAAGGAAGCACATGGTGTTGTTGCACGGCGTCTTATAACCCTGCTGAAGTTAGACGCAGTGAGGAGAGATCGTCTCATTTCAAGCCATTCTCCGTTGGCTCTTTGCAAAATAGTTTTTCTTTCCACCGTAGCTCGCTCTTCGTCAGGTCTTTTCAAATTTTTCAAGAAGTTTTCTCTCATTTTATTGTATATCTCCTCCGGCACATCAGGGTTTCCGCATTCCTGGCCAAAGTGTTTATCATTTCTTTTTGAGTGTAAACCAGTCGTCTCTTTTTCTTGGCATACCTTTTCCTCAGTGCTATTCCTTTTTTTTTCTATCTTACCACATTTTCAGTTTTCAGTTTTACGCAGCATGCAAGCATCATTATTTCCAGAAATACTGCGACAAGCCAAGTCGCTACATTTCTCGCCGGAAGAACGACATAGTGGCGCCACCAGTTCAGCTGTCACTGCTTAATAATGGGTCTTATTACATGGCAATAAAAATCTACAACCATTTACCAAACTCCTTGAAAGCTGTGCAAGGCAAAGAGTTTGAAACTAAGCTTAGGAACATGCTCATTGATAATTCTTCTTATAGCATCAAAGAATACTTTGAAGCTAAATTACAATAAAAAATCGCAATCATACATTTCGTTTGACTGGCACCTCTTATTTTTTTTATTTTTTTGTACGCCTGTAGACATAGATAGATTTGTAGATTTTTAAATATTCTAGTTGCTTTGTTATTTTTTTTGTTTTTGTTAATGTTATAATTCGTTTTTTATTTTTTATGTGTAAATTCACAATATCTTGAAAAGGTGAATTTATGCCTACCATCTACAATTTTACTGCTATCCTTGTACTTTCTGTTACAAATTTATAGTGAATAAATGAATATGAATATACATGATACCTGTCTATGCATTATATAGATCTATGGTTTCACAACCTGCGACTACGAAATAATTTTGCCAGATGCAGAGCGTTCACTAACATTGAACCTATTTTTCAAAGTAGGTCCATCGGACCTATTTTCAAAAGTAGGTTAATTGAAGCTATTTTTGAAACAAGGTCAATTGGAGCTATTTTCGAGAGCAGGTCCATTGGATCAATTTTCGAAAGTAGGTTCATTGAAGCTACTTTTGAAACTAAGTCAATTGGACCTATTTTTATAAGTTGGTCCGTCGGACTTGCTTTTGTTTGGTACGCGGGGCCATTTCTGTCATATGGGCTAAAATTAGGTCCTACTTTTGTAGAGCCACTTTTAGTACGCGGTTACCTATATCTTCCTCCTTTTAGTTTATTCAAAGGCTATAAATTAAAAATAAAGCTTGATTAGGATGACAACTACTAGTAGGACCTTGAATACCTACTTCACTGCCTTATAATAATTACAATTATTCTAAGTTTACTGCACTGACTGTGTTGTCTACTGAAGCTAACGAAAATACCGCTTACCTTATAGCATCGTGCATTCTTCGGGCGTTCCTTTTATAAGAATTTTTTTTTATTTTTTGACGAGTTTTCGTGGCCCACCCGTGTTGGTGTACACAATAATCGAGTACTTTTGAAAAAATAATAAAATATTATTTCAGCCAAGCAATGCGTCACACGTCCAACCAACAGCCTCGGCCGGTACTCGTCGCTACTCGAATTCGCTTGTTGCTACACGGCGTCTCACGCACACACGCACACGCACTGTGCCTGAGAACCAATTGAACAGTATGGCGTTTTTTGGAAAATATACGCAATGAATCCCAGAAATAAAAAGATAAGACGACTTTGTTGACTTTTTGGTGAGTTTTCATGTCCCATGCAATCAAACAACCAAAAATATACTAAGAATAGACTTAAATACTACAATAAATACTAAATAAATAAATACAAAAAATAAAACCATGGATTTGAACTCGGGACCATAAGATTGAATAATATATCGGCTGTCTCATAATTACGTTCCTCCACCGCGTCGACATCTCTTATCATCGAAAATAGCGGTTGGTTTATAGCATAGTCCATATAGACTTGAATACTTTTAAATAAATGCACAGTATACAAACATAATGTGACTCAACCACCGGTGTCGGAAAGTTGTTTGAACTCAACTGAGAAGAACCGGCACGAAACTTTCGTGTGGCTACTTTCAAAATTCTGATTGAAAATTAAAGTTGTTATTGGAAATAAAACTATATACAAATAACGTTTTATTGTTATTAAAATTGCCAAATAACTTTCATTCTAATCATAATCAAGCTTTATCCTACGAACAAAAACAAACATAATACAAAAAGGAAAACCAGGATTTGATCTTGCGACCATGAGATAAGGCTATTTACGGCTGTGTATTAATCGTGTTCCTCCACCGCGTCGACCATAACACCGAACGAAAATAGCGCTTAGTTTAAAGCATTGTCCATTTTATGGTAATTTATTTATTAATTCATTTTATAAGACGTTTTTGTTGACTTTTTGGTGAGTTTTCGTGTCCCATGCATTATTATAGCATACGCAATATTCTAACAGTGATTACTAAGCAATTAAATATTATTCAAATACGGAGCGCAATGCGCGACACGTCCGTCTAGCATCAGGCCACGGCCGGTACTGTCTGTACACGGCGTTTCACGCACACACGCACACGCAATTTGCTTGAAAACAATTATTGGTGTTTTTTGGAAAATATACGCATTAAATCACAAAACTAAAATGAGCACGCTCTAGTATTTTATAAAACACACATTCTGTGAAAAGAACAGAATGATAGCATGATGTTTAGTACAGTTTTTTTTCATTCTAAAATTTTTTTAGACCCATCTTTGCGATTTTTTTCTATCGAGCCGAATTTGTTAAATCGTGTTTTCAAATTGATAAAACCAACCCTTGAATCCTCAAGAATACGACATATTTTTTTCATTTGGATCACCGAAGTGTAACACTTAATTTTCGTTACTATAAAACTTGGATTTAGCTCTACTAGTCCCCTTAACGCTCTCTAATGCATTTTACATGTTGGTTAGGGTTACGAGTATAGCGAAACCAGGGGACTATAACGAAATGCTCGGCATCTCAATTTTGCATTACCTCATCATTATGTTAAACATTTTAATGTCAACACAACTGCCAGTTGCACCATCTAATTTCAACGATAACTTTGGCGGTTGCTAATGTTCAAATTAAAACATGGTCAGCGGCAAAGCTGGGTTCTCAGTGAAAACAAAATTCAGTCGGTAATCGGTAGAGTCATACTGGTATAATGTTTAAAGACCATAGCTTTTTTAACAAAATAAAGCTTAAATCTAATAAACCTGTGACTTAGAGAGATTTTAAACTGTGTGCCGTCATTTTCTACTATAAAACGGTAGCAAAAGGCATCCCATTCCTATTGACTCAACTCTACGGCCTTTTGGAATATTTCTCACTTTGCAATACTACATTACAAAGGTAGATATTCTAAAGATGAGCACAATAACAAAAAAGGTTTCATCAATCGTTACGAGTGCAGCCCACGTCCACAGACTGTGTCTAGGAGTAGATACCTAATGTACTTACCATGCCAGAGATCCATTTTTCTACTTCCGTTATAGTTGTACTCTTAGGAATGGTTCCATCACGACGGCAAATCCGCCTTTCCGGTCACGTTCCGACCATTACTTACAATTAGCTTTTCCTGAGGACTAAGGTTTCGTCATTTACAACATTGTAGGAAACGTGTCTCCTGGTGCATGCATATTACAAACGACAATCAGTTTCTCAATCTGCATGCGGTATTTTTAGATCGTCAATAAAATGTATCCTATCCCGCAGTAAATAATAAAAATAATCATAGACCTGAAGTTGCAATACGCTTCAAATTCAAAAATGCGTCAATATCATGAACCCCAAATATAATCCTCAAAATCCACCTAAAAAATACGACAACACATTTATCAAAAAGTATTAAACCATATCACGTTCACTAACAAATAGCTTAATAAATAAAAACGATCAAAACTTCTAGTTCTTCGGGCACGTCGTGGAACGATTTTGTAACAACTTTTAAGACCAGTTGATAGTATGTTGGTCATATACAATGTATAAAAAACCTCAGGAAAATCCTTTACACTTACAATATTCAAAAGGCTTAATTTTTCACTACCTAGTAAGCTTGTTGCGAAAAACGTATAAAGGTGAACTATTGTTGGCGAGGGAAATCTGTAGCATAATTAATGCTCAACTACGTAGGCAGTCGTAAAACTAGTTCGACAAGTAACCCAAATAAAGAAACAAGTGCAATGTTCACTGGTTGAATACTGGTTAAAACGAAACAACATTCGACCAACACACGCGGCGCCGTCGGGAACCAGTGGTGTGCAAAACTCACCGGCAACTAAGGATTAGCAATCTCAAATACATTACTTCACCTACCGAATGTCATCTCAGCGACGATTAACTTCGAGCATGGACTCATAGCGTAGGCATTGCGACATTCGTTTTCAAATATTTTATTGTGTAGACTTATTATATGCCATGTCTCATTAGGTTTTCTTGTGGAATTCTGATAACAAACGCATCCCAAATATATTTATTAGAGAAAAAAGCTTCGCATTTTGCTAGGCCCGAACATACAAAAATAGTTAAATTCAAAAACAAAAAACGATGATGAACATAAATAGAGCCTTCATTTTGAATCCAACCTTGTTCTTGCCTCAGCATGAGCCTCTGGCACAACTCATGTATTCTGACCGGGTCTTACTGATGATGTCATCCATCATCGAAACAATAGATGAAATAAGTAAAAAAATATGATATGTAGTTGAGGAAGGACCAATAGGGTGCAAAAGTTCAGTGCCATCACACAAACGGCTCATCATTTGATGCGGCAGCTGAGCCAGCACTGGGTAGATGTAAACCGTTGCACAAGTCAGTTGCAGAATATTACGTCCCTGCGCTTGCGCGGCATTACGGCATTCAATCAGCGCATCACTCACGCTGTTGCGAATAACATTTTAAATTGCCCTGGACGCCGTAATGTACGGTAATCTACTTGAGATATTGGGAAAGCAAACTGACATCTTCGCAAGCTTAAAATGGCATATCGAAATATGTGTAAATATGCCGTCGTTAGATACTCCACTCTTAGTCGACTGTTGGTTTTACGGGAAAAAATACTGCCGATAGAACGTTTTACCGAAATCACTCAACAACAAAAGAAACAGATTGTTTAATTGGCGTGAAAAAAACACTTAGGTAATTCAGTAACTCAATAGATGTATTGAAAGATGCGCGCCATGTTAAGGAGTGAGCCAAAAAAGAAATGTTCATAACAATATTACCCAAACGATGAGAGCAAATATCGTTGAAACGCTGTTTCTGTCTTGATTTGTTTTCGCAAAACCAACGGTCGAATATGAGCTATTTAGGTGAGACTATCTTACGACGTATTTCGGCCTGAGCTCTATCTTCGCAGTAATCACTATTGCGAAGGCACGCATGTGTTTTTTTGCAAACAAATCGACAAATCGTTTATGAATGAACCATCTAATCGCCTCATTGGGCCCATATGCGGTCATCTCCTTCTTTTATTGTTATGTTCGACGGACTGGAGATGAATGCCAATTTTATGAAGCCTTGTAAAAATACATAACGCTCTTCCACACAAGAGCAGCGCGTAAATATGAAGTTCAGGTGGTTTTAATTTCGAAACATGGCCTTTAGGCTGGCCTTGTGTATGAAAACAATGGAAGACAGATCAATGAACTACCAAATAAATAACTAAGACTGCCAAGAATAAGATACCTCAGATTGTTTAGGATACTTGAAACTCTTGATCTCTGACTCTTGAGAGATCGCTTTATAGCAATAAGACCGGCTGAATTATAAAAATATTGTTTTAATACTGTTACTCGATAAATATGTCTTTGTGAAAAAAAGATTTTTTATCCTATCTTTCCTCTTGACGAACTGCCTCTACACAAGTTTGAATCACAAATTCAAGCAAATTTTTATCAAATTTAGCGAAGTTATCTTAATACAGAGGTTTACTTAAATGAGAAAAATATGTGATCATTGTACTTACTGATAAAAAAATCTCTACAGACTTCTTTAATAATTTATGATTGAAAAAAATATCAGTGGACTGAAAGCTATTGTGAATGGCCACACAGGCATAAAAATTGTATCGTACCCACAAGACACTTTACAATGAGTACATGTTATGGCACTCAATACACTGTTCTATCATGAAACCGTCCAAAAAATTCTAAATAAATTTAATTTCAGTACAGGTAGTGACAGCAGTCAGGCCTACCGCCCTACTAACTCAATGGACGGCGAACGTAAACAAAAAACGTGCGCACAATTATTATGGTCGGCGCGGGCGCCGCAATGCATTTTACATAACCTGCGCAGTCTTCCTGTGTTTCCGCGACAATACAAGGAACACGCCGAGTCATTACGTCATGATCAACAGCATTTTATCCTTTATTTGTGTTGAGTCATTTTTGAATCAATTTAATTTTGCTGGGCTAATACTCGTATACTCGTCGTACGTGTCTCATTTTTTTGTGGGCGGTGTCAGAATTATTTGGCCTTTGACTCGACTAGTTATTTTACAACTGGAATTAAGAGTTCAATATGGCCTTGGATTCTGTGGCCTTGAAGGTGTCATCGCCACCTGGGCTACGTTCCGAATACTTAATTCGAAAAATAATGTAGACCGCGTGGTCTCGTTTTAGTCAAGTATCCAATCCATCTATACTGGTTTACAAAATTTGGAATAGGTTGATGCTGATTAGTCAAGAACTTTTGAATATTCAATTTAAAACCAATGTAAAAAAGCATCAGTAAATCATCGTTGTATATACCTATAGGTAGGTACTAAAGATTTCAATGTTAGTTGGCTTGAAACTTTGATAAACAGGTGAAAAAATTTAACCATCTTATTTTACACGCAGAAAGCTTGCAAATATCGAATTCAATCTCGATCGCATCATGTGCCACTAAGGTTGTATAAATTAAAATAAAATTATATTGCCCCTTCTAATTCTAAGCATTTTAACCTTGATTGCAATGTTCTAAGTTGTATTACCTTGTGTAGGATATCGATAAATAAACTTTTTCGTTTATGGATACGGATATTTGCGCACTTAATCTAAGGAGCGTGTAGTAGTAGTACATAAGTACACTAAACATAGTTAGCGTGAATCTATTTCTGCGTGTGTCTATTTTTGGTATCGTAAGGACGATATTTATTATTATTACTGATATATTATATTCATCTTTACTTATACCTACTTAATTCTTCATAGTTTGACAGACATAACTGCTGCCTCGGTCATTACACTATAGATTCTGAAAAAATGAGTTGTTTAAGAATTACGCAGTTCATTAATCTGTCAAGTACAATGCAAAGTTTAAAATATCTTTATTTAAATAAACCTATTACAAGTGCTTTTAAATCGTCAAAAACTAAATCAAACAAACAAAAAAACACTTAATAATACACTTGAATACTATAGTAGAAATAATAAATAAATACACAGTATAGGTACAAACATAATGTGACTCAACCACCGGTGTCAGAAAGTTGTCTCTGTACTTACTGAGAAGAACCGGCAAGAAACTCAGCAGTTACTCTTTTCAATATGTTCTGTACTATAATACGTTAGTAAATAACATTATTAGAATATAAGTACATGCTTCATGCCTCGGGTAGGTAGGTACATAAAATTCGCAATATCCGCGTCCCGTGCAGCCGGCGACCGCACAATGAGAACAATGTCACATTAGACTGTATTCGCGACTATCGGTTATTGAGTTTACTATCATTTGTTTATTAATAAAGGGTTACGATTACGACATCGTTAGGTGCTAAGTTCCGTTAATACACGTGGCTCGCCCTAATGATTACCTTTCAGATGGAACACAACGTTTACTTGTACCTACTTACGCTCCGTTCTCTGTTCAACAAATGTTAAATGAGTTCTTAACTTGTTTGAAATCATCCCAAACGCTTATCTTCATCTAAAGGGAAAAGCCAAATAATGTTTTTTTTTCCATAGCTGAAACATGATTTTATCGCAGCCCTGCTGAGGTTAGTGTCTTAGTTACCATTTTTAATATGTTGTCGAACATACTACTTACATATTGCAGGTGGTAAGATCTAAAAGTTGTATTTTAGTTCCTTCGAAGAAGAGTCAAGCGCTAACGTTTTCTTCGTTTTTCCCTATTGAAGCATTCTTTGGCAGCATACCCAACTGAACTGAAATGTGGGCCGAGACACAGTTAGGAAGAAACAATGAATGAAAATTCATATTAAACAGGGTCAGAATAGGTCAGGCCACAATGACGTTTTAAAATAGTTACATACCTTTTTTTAGTTATAAATCAAGCAAGCATGTAACCTTTGCATGTATGTAGGAAATAGTCATAATTCAAACCCTAAGTAGACGTCAATGTAATTCAGACCATCATGACCCGCAAGCTGTCTGTAATGGTTCTAATGATATACCACGAAATGACTTGCATGGATGTAACCGCAGTTAAGTGCCGCGGAACAAAGCGCGATTTGAACACATCATCGATATGGTTAAGCAATTTGTTTATAGATATTTCTTTACCGAGACCTCGAAAATGGTGGCCTAATGACCGGCACATTACCGACCTCAATGTACACACAGTGACATAACACTCATAACAGTTACGTTATGTGAGTTCTAGTTCGATGCTCCCAAACTATAGTGTCTCACAATATCGTCAAACAAAGGACTTAGTTTCCGTATGTTACAAAATACTATTTTTTTTATTGGTAAATGCAACTGCTAATCCATCTTCTGGGCGTCGCAAGCGCAGTCTTTGTTGCCCAAAACGTTTTACATTCGCAACCATTTGCTTTTGTGGTTAATGTTTCGTGCATTACTCTTACAATGTTCTGTAGACATGTGCATATATCACTTAAGTGAAGAGAGCGATATAGTTCGTTGATAAATTGCCGGCTGCAGTTACGCATATATTACTGGTTAATTTGAAATAGATCACCAATTGAACAGAATAATGTGGTGTATTTTTTTTATCTTAAAAATAACTTATATGGGGTCATCGAAATCAGTTCTATTTAGCAGGAAAATGATACACCCACTTTTTTATGATTACTTTCACATTGTTACAAAATGAAAAACCATTTATTTATTTAACACAATTAAACATACCATGCTGCTGAATTTATTTGGACTAGAATTTGTCGTTACCTATTTGGATGGGTGAAATATGCCTAAGTTTGTGAGAAAAAGCAGTTGTATTCAATTGCTTTTTCTGTTTGTTAATACTGATAACTTATGACTTATGTTTGGTGCATTTGATAAGTTCCAGGCCCATTTTCTTTCAGTGCTGAGCGGAGAAGAGCAAAGAAGCGAGAAGTGAAGAGCTGTGTATTAAACAAACAATTAGATAGGGACATTATTTCCACTTAATGCAGGTTAGATCTCGAAATACGGACTTTTTTAATTCACAGCTTAAATCTGCTGGAAAACAAGCTTTAAAGTGAGCATGTTTGGTATTTCGTATCGGTTTCGTCATGAGTTTGCGTTAAACGCCTTTTTTCTTATGCAGTTAGACTCTTTCGGCCATCCTTGACATTTATGAAAATTTTGCTCAAGCTTACGCGCTCTTTCCTGTCTTATTTTTTGTGAAGTCTATTATAGTAACATGAACAAACAAAAAATATATATTTGCCATAAGCTTGCGATTCGTGCACTTTTATTATGGTGCATCCTGCAGTCATAACCTGCACACTCCTACTTACGATTACCCTAGAGATTGTCAAGCTCGGACTGAAGATTACGAATGGAAGACCTTGCTTGGGGGAGACCTTGCGCAGCAGTGGGATCTAGATGATTTGATAAATATAGTTTGCGTGAAGAACTATCCGAAATAGTATTTGAAGATATAGGTATGATCCAGCTGTTGACCACCTCACAGAAAAGGTCACTTAATTAAAAAGTCAACGAAACTCCTAACAAGAAACCACTCTTAAATCTCTTTGACAAATTGTAAATAAATCGTCACCTCCAACCTGACATCAATCTATTTTCTATTAACTTTCATTAAGCTAGTGGAAAAGAAATTCTATACGGTCAGAACCAGACCGCGTCTCTAGAGAAAACAAACACTTTCGCTTACTGCTGACCCACTGCAGCACTGGTGCAGATAGATGCACTGTTTGTTATTTAAATGAATCACACACTTTAAGCCGGCTTAGTCATTAACCACATACACATACATAATCGGCCTGTATACGTACCACTGCTGGGCACAGGCCTCAACTATGAAGTGGATTGAGCCATACTCCAACACGCGGGCTCAGTGCGGATTGTTGGAGGGGTGTAAGGTTAGTGAGCAACCTTAATGTCAGATGTTATCAAGCCGCGCTAAGGCCTCCGACTAAGCTTAACGACTCACATCTACGACGGAGATTCCCGAAATACACATCACTAAATTTCGGTCGGGGTGGTCACCCATCCCATTTCCGACCCGGCGTATGTTGCTCTACAACAGCGATCGTCGCCGATCACTGTCACAACTGCGCCACGGGCACCTCATTAACCGCAGTTAGAGGTAAAACCTCATACTAACTCTTACACTCGCGTCTATGGAACTTACACACCTATATCCTGTAAAAAGTGTGCTACTTGAAACCAGTACCTGAGTGATTTTCGGAGGGCCGAAGTTTAATATTTGTTTATAAAGTATTACCTGTTCAAAGGTGTGCCTAGTTGATAAATAATTGCGCTATTTGCATGGTCAACATTGTAGAGGATGTTTATTTCAAAACCTGCCAAATTTTCAAGGTAGTTTCAAAATAGAATAAGGAATACATTCAACAACCGCCAACTGTATAGTTGGCATGAAATCCTGAATGAGTTTAATAAAAAAACAACTAAGACGCAAAGTTTTAATAATTTACTTTGACTATTCTCCCGTTTTTTCTGTGTTCCATGGAAATTTAACAACAACTTTTGCATAGACTGTCAGTTATCTAAGTAATTCGCGTTTTAGTACATTCCATCCGCCTGTAACTCAGACTTCCTTCACAGGCACATTGCTTTTAGTCTTGGAAAAGGATAAAGCCACGTAATGGTTCTGTTTATTTTGGGGTCAATTGCTAATGACCAAAGATATGTATCTATTACCTTTCAGTTTTACGGTCTGAAATTTTCCTAACTTTCTTAAACCCTCAACAAACCTATACAAACAGCTTACTTAGTTCATGAGCAGTTCAAACAATATAGAGACAGATAATAAAAGAACGAATGTAAATAGTAAAAAGTTGGTTGCAGCACAGATTTCACAAATCTCGCGACCCCATGCCTTACTTTCCATGTTTGATCTAAAACCTGCAAACGAGGTTCCGCAAGGACGTTGCTTGCACTGTTGGTTTCCGCGTTGCACTCGGCTGCCCGATGCGGTGGCGACCACTGCGACACAGATTTCATCATTGCCTAATCGATAAGCGCGTTCGAATTACTTTTTAAAATTCCACCGTTTTTGTTTGCCGCTGCAACGGTACACCGTGAACTCATTTTGCCCTCAAATGAGCTCTGCGACAGCTAAAAACAATCTAACAACAGCGTTTAAACGCCCCATTGCTATTCAAAACTATGACGGGCCACGAGCCGTACTCCAACAAGCGGGCTTAGGGCGGATTGTTGCTGAGTTGCACTGTTATGACTTTTATCCAAACTGTGATTGGGATGTCAGTAAGTCTACGTTTTGGCGGCCTGTTACTACTAATAATTTAATATGTCAAGAATTGACGATATGTTATTGGGGTAGTCCTTTATGGAAACCTTCTATCCTGCGCTATCAGTTTAGCAACCACGACTACCACAGGAGAGCTTTAATATCCTTATAAATATCAGAGAGAGAGATTAAAAAGAAACAAGTGAGTACGATATAGGCAATAAGAAAGACTGGCCTCATTAACATACGAAGCACTTTACCCGCCGAAAGATTCACAAAAATTTGCTAACTTGGCAGACGTGGCGGGTAAAGCACATAATATAACGTTCAAGAACGTGGCTGTGCATGTTATGCTATTTATATACTTTGGAGAGTACTTATCTACTTAAACACATATCTTCTTTATACAGTATCCTTTGTATAGAATTAGGTACAATAAAAATTTGCTGCAAATCATTTACTTATTAATTTGTCTGTAGTATTTCAATCAATTCTGCAAAGGCATTTTTTTCTAAAACAGGCAACTTTACACACTTACTTACTTAAAAGAACAAAAATAGATCAATTTGATTATGCAAGCCAATCACATTGGTATCGGTTGCGTATTCAGTGAAGGCTGTTTTTCTGCTAATAGAAAACTTATTATAAGATACGATGCCTATTAACATAATATTAAACGATATTATACACTGATTAAAGTTATTAAGCGTTAAATCACTTTTCGCATAATTATAAGGTATTTTATTGATTAACTAGGCTTTCCTGGGTATATGTGTGTATTATAATACGTTATACTGAATATTATTAGTTTAGAGTTCCTAATCAAGTGAGCTAATTGTTAATAACATGATGAGGTATAGGGCACAACAAAGTGCAACAAAAATGTTTTTAGGTTAAAAATCAATTATGACGCTATTGCGTAAAGTTTTTAAATTGTATACAATCCACGCAGGCCATAAAATAAAAAAGCAAAAAACGTCTCTGGCCACCATGTTAGGGGAGAACAAAAGTGGTAAAACCCCACAAACAAAAAAAAAATCATGATGAGGTAAATATCAAAGCATAGAGAAGCAAGATCAAAACAACAGTCTAGGAATTAGCAGACATAAAAAAGACTCGAATTCAAACCACAACCATGTGCAGCAATGTCAAAACATCCATTCTGTTAAGATAAATGATGTGTGTGCTTTTTCTTCCCTAACATTATGTCTAATTCACTTTAAATGTAAAAGATTAGAGCCCGCACCTGCGCTGCTTCATTCCCACTAGTTCCAATATTTTGTTCTATGATGGAACTAATGGTGTTTTTTATAATTTACAATTATAAGAGATATCACCACTAGTTCCATACAAAATAATGAAACCAGTGGCAATGAACCACTGCGCTGCTCAACTGTACAGTCTGGTAAAGCTGTCAAAGCCATCATTTGCGAAACAGCAGTAGACATTTTGATAAAAGAGGCAAAATTGTTTTCAGAGATTGTAGCTAAACCGATTCGTGTAACATTCATGACATAAGTGCTTAGCTCAGGATTTCACTGGAAGATGGCAATTGGAAGTAAAGTATGTAAGACTGGGGATAAAACTTACTTTAGCCTATTTATCGACATTCCAGATTTCGTTTTAATGACTATAAGACATTTTGAGGTGAGTCCCTTGAACACGTAGAGTTTCGCAAATTTCACGTGTTGTGCATCCGTTTAATGTCTCAATCGTACTCGAAGGCGTTTTAAGCCTTTGAGAAAAAACGTTTGAGACATTAAATAGAGATGGCTTAGAAAAAGCCATAACTAGAGACTGCAAAGCAATTGCTGGATTCCTCTACTAGCGTTAGATTAAAAAGGCTCCTGAATTGGAAACAAAAGCCGCAGAAACATTGAGACGCATAAACATAGATACGTTAAAAGAAACAATTAGGCGAAGATAAAATGGAGTCTATTTCAGGTTTGAAAAGATTTCTCCAGCTTTCACATCTCTTCGTCATAAAAATCTCAAAGCTACAAAGCTTTCGTTGTTCATCCTAAGTGCCAGTTTAACCAACGGGATGTAATCTTGATAAAATTAAGCATACGAAGAGTACCAAATTAGTTTTCGGCGAAATTACTTTCTTATGGGCTCCGGATATTGTAATAGTCGAATTGAACACATGACATAACATTTTGCAGGTGGACAAGTTACACATTACCTAGTAATCCTCCACTTTCACCGTTGGCAGCGGATATCGAACCACTTGTGACGATCGCCCAAAACCAGTCCGCACCCCGCTGCGCCGGCGTTCTGCGAATGTGTTCAGAATCGATCACTTACTTTTCAGTTAATTGAACTAAAGCTGAGTTCTCTCATTTATAACTCACCTAGCGAGGTAGTCCTTTCTCTGTTCTAGCGTGTATTTTTGAATTATGTATGTAGGTATTTAAAATGTTTATATAGGGCTAGCCATATTACACATAATGCACTACAGCAGATTTTGACCACAATGAGAGCTTTGGCCTACTAACTAATTCTAGTAGGTAGAAGTGGGTTTGCCCTATGATGCGCAACAGCCGCAAATCGGTGAACTTTTGGGTTCGTCCAAATTCTGAGACGAATAATTTTATCTGTAGATATAAAATAAAAATAAACAATTTCTTTTGCAGGTCAGAGGAGCACTAACTGGCTGGAACAGCAGCAAATCGAACCCATAAAGGTAATTAGTCAATTATTTTGTAAATGTAGTATGAATTTGACTAAATGTTTACTGACGTATAATTACCTAACAGACCTACTCAAAAAAAAACTTATGTAAAGATGCTGCATGGAAAAATAAAAATAATAATAACCACTCAAAAAAGTTCACAAGTCCTGCAGTTAAGTAAACGCAAAAAGTATTTTTGCAATGATCTGTTTCGGATAGATATTCAACACATGTTCTCTATCTCTATCTATCTATCTCATCTATCTAAAAATTACAAAAATACCGTCCTAACTCATTTGGTTTCTAGTAGAGTTTAACACGAAAGAATAGATATGTATATTTTATTGATCACACAACGATGCATGCTGTAAAAAGCTAATTTTATGACAACAGGTCTACACAAGGACAAGAATAGATGTAAGATAGCAACAATACTTAAAAATATATCATGGTTAGAATGAAGATGAGGAAGTATAATACGGTATGGATGCGTGCCTATAATAACTGCGCGCGCTCAGCCCCGTGTCACAGTATAAGCCATACAGTAGGCTATCTAAGGCCGCCCGCCGAGTTATTAGCCTAGCTTGCACACAGACACGCGGCACAGACCGTCCGTACTGCCGCGTCCCTATGCCTCCCTATTTTATGCTAGCGTGTGCGTGAAATCGTGTGTGCGTGATATCGCGACACGGCGCGCGACGCGCACGCACACATTCAAATCGAGAGTGGTACGTTTGTATTTAGATGTTCTACTGTATGGTTTATACTGTGCCCGAGTCGCGTCCGACACCAGTTATCACGTCCAATTTGTCTAAGCGTGCATTTTACATTAACTTTGACATTTCATTACCGCTCACCGGCTCTAATAACAATGCAGCACAAGCCAAGCCTCGGTTACTGTTATTATTTAACCGAATGCCGTAACACTTCGAGTAATCTGATCCATGGCCTGCGCGTGCGACCAGTCCGGGGCACATCGTGATAACTATCGGATTAAATACACCTATTTATTATCTAATCCGTTTTAGAAAGTGCTTAATGTGCGTTGTAGTTGATTAATTTAGTTTTTGATATTTAATTCAACTGTATTTATTTATCACTAATAATCGCCTACTTAGATGATTTCGAGACTTGTGAACTTAGCCTTTAAAGAAAAAGGGAATGGTTTTCATTTTGTACTTTGGTCTTAGCAAATCTTTTAGCAAATATCTTTAAATGGAAAATAAACCTGTTTTAGAGTGTCTTTTCAAGTGATACACCATTTGGGTCAGTAAATCCAGTAGGATATCTATTTTAAGAAATACCGAAAACATTTAAGTTCAAATTATATGTTTCAACAACGATTTAAACACAGTTATTTAGTATTATCAATCTTCGCTATCTTTACGTTAAGGTTGTTTTGCTAAATGCCCGATCCTGAGTAATGCATGTCGATGACCGCTGCATACTCGTATGCACCGGCTACACAGGGAGCTTTCTCCGCCTGCGACCCCAATCCGACGGGTCTACACCTGTGCTCTAAGTAGGGATTGTAATCCCGCGGGATTGGTGAATCCCGAGCGGGATCACGAGGAATTCTGCAATCTTTACAGAAAACAATTGAATTGATTATAAAAAAATAAGATTTTTTGTATGAACTAATCAGACCGTTCAGATAAATAACCTGAAAATCTGATATGGCTAGCCAAGGTCTGACAAGTTTCAAAATGTTTTTGGAGCATAAACATGCAATTTGTTTATTTGACCTGATCATCTACCCAAAATCTCTTGCTTGGTCCCTTAAAGTGGTGCAGTACACTGCGGGATTGCGGGATTGCCATCTCTAGTGAGCCCCCGCCGCTCGCCTCGCCCCGCCCGACCCAAATTTCTCCAAACAGATTGATAAGCGTGGGAACATTCACTCTCTAGATGTTATTTATTACCTCACTTTACATTCCATCAAACGACATGCATGAAAGTGACACTCGCACAAGTTTTACTGCAGTTAAGCTTTATCGCAGAAAGTAACTGTATTTCGAGTAAAGCTGCTCATTTCTCCATGCGAGTTACGTCCGCTGTGTGATGAATGAGTGATTCATAAATTAACCAAGTGAGCTTAATATTGATTTAATATCGATATATGCGAATATCAAAGTAAAGATTGTTTCTAAACGAAATGAAAATAAGGAACGTCGATTAAACTGAATATTGATTATGGCAAAAGAGACTTTTTAATCAATGAAATTTTGGTTTTTTAGAGTGTTAAATGTTGACAACTATGAACCATCATTATTAATCCGAGTTCCCGTGGCCCGTGTTCCAATCGGGCCAGAACACATACTTTCTGTTCATCATACATAGATATAACTTGAAAGTAACTCTACGAAAATAGAAAACACCGATAAAGAACAACTCGCATAAAAAACCCCGGTAAAAAGAAACCTGCTACACATTTACGTAATAAATAGTTTTACTCGGCGAGTTCGAATTCCCCTTTCATAAAATTCAAATTATATTCTAATTGTGAATTATCTAATCTTATTAGGACTGTTAAAAAATAATTATAGCGAGATAGTTAATTCAGTGCTTGAGTGGCTTCGATAATTAGACTTGTTAATAGATTTATTGTCAAATCGTGCGGAGAAAGTAAGCTTCAAATATAAAAAAAACTGATACACAATGTATCAAAGTTGATATGATGTAGTTTGAATTTCGTTAATAATATCCTATCTACAACACCGTATCGTAAAAGTTTATTAGGATTATATTATTCGAATGATTAATCATCTCTACGCTGCAGGTAGAAAGCAGTTCCCTGGCTGTCACTTATACTAACTATCGAATGCAATATTTGTAGTTCAACAGGGTTAGTTAGGGTCTAGTTATATTAAAACAACCAGCTCACACAATATTTCATAGTTAATAATTTTGAGATGGTCTAACTGCTGCGTAAAGGCAAATTCATAAATTCACTGTTAGCTGTCTGCACAATCTTCTTGGACTAACTCATATTTTTTACCTGAGGACTCGGAGCATTTGTGAGCATAGCAAAATAATTATCGAATAAGCGTCATTGCTGAGAACTTTGGGCCCTCAGCTGATATAGACAATTAAGGATCCCAAATGTTAACGAAGTCATCGTATATCCTACCATCGTCAAAACTTGCCAGATCTGAAACAGTTTGGATTACTGAAATATTAAACGCAGAACTCCTTTCATAAAATTCAATACTAAGTAAGTCTGACATGTCCTCGCTGGTCCAAATTAAGTAAGTGTTTGACATGGGCACGCACTTACAAAGGCACAGAAGTACTCGCAGCGGAGAATCTTGACACAGATCCTTTGCCGCAGTCGCTGCCAGGTACTTAATAGCTGATCAATTAATGGAATACGGCACGAAATTGTTGCAGCGCAATTCTTGTGCTAGTACCTATAGAAATACTATAACTAGTCAGACAACCTACTTACAACCGTACAGGCCTCATTTTTCAAAAGTCAGATAAAATTTACCTCACAAATAAAACTACAACATGCAATTTTTTTATGTAAATCTAAATGATATTTTAATAATATAATTATGATAATTCTTTATTGCACAGACCAGTTATAAATAAATAAAATACAGTGTTCGGTAAACAAATTCAGTGCTTTGAAATATTTCGAAAAGTTGTGCACTGTACATTTTAAAATAAGCATGTTGTTATTGAATTGGTGAGGTTAATTTTATATTTTATAAGAATCAACCCTTAGTAGTCCAAATATCTACATGACGGATTCAGGGTATTCATAATTTCATTCTTCATGCCTTCAGTTGAAGTTGATTTACATCCATGATATAACAATTCGTTATCACGAATTTTGGCACGAATACGACCAAATATCCCATTTTGACTCGCCAATGTCTTACACAAAAGTATTTACATCGATGAAATTCGATCGATGATTTATTTGAATGTTTCTCGATCAACAATGTAACGGAGACCTCGGCCAGTAATTGCCGCTATTTAGGTAAATAGTTAATTACTCGTTCTAATTGGTACCCATCCACGGCTAAACGGCCGGTGCGTTGACCTACATATTATTATGTTGTCTACTTGTTTGGAATAGAAATTACTTATTTAAAAACTGTTTACCTTTTCTGTTAAATACCTCAACTAGGTTTTATGTTCTGATTATCATAATTAACCATCATCGTTGTCGTATCACCATCATATTTGAACTAAAATTTCATAAAACTGATTTAGCGTGTAATTGATTTTATTAAATTACTCATTTTAATATTGTAAATATTGATAGATTTCAACTTTTGGCTGGCAAAAATATGTTTTATTTTCTCCTGCTTAGTGAATCTTTAATGCACGATAGCACGATAATGCTTTTGATTACTCATATTCACATGAGCAATGATTGCAACTTGTGTGAATGGCAAAATAGCTCCAATCATCTTCCTATACCTCCGGCTTAAGTGAGCATAAAAAGGGAAACAATATTGTGGCAAAGTGGAGCGCTACCTGTATGGCGCTGTCAGTCACACCTAAAGTGTGCACTACGATACTGTGAATGTCAACCGGTCCGAAGCTCGTGCTATACATGTGCTATATGTTTGATACCGGAGTGACAGTGACCCCATTTACAAGTGCAAGGAGAAAGCAGCGTATGCGCTTGCACCATGTCATTATACTCACATATGAAAGGCGAAATAGTAGATTATTAACCGAGGGGATAAAGCAGTGTCTTCTTTCGCGGGTGACGATTCAAATCGCGAGCATAACGAAGGACTCGATGTTTACTCCCGAGCGTAGCGAGGGTGTTAAAAACTTAAATCACGAGCGAAGCGAGGGATTTAAGACGAGTCCTGAGTGAAGCGAGGGATTTAAGTTCACCCAAGACAAAGACAGCTTTATCACCGAGGAAAATACTCTACTTTTCGTACCATTTGCGAAAAAAATATTTATTATAAACAACATACATAAACATACAAACTAAATTATGTCCCGCAAAACTGCAGAACAATTTTGACTGCAGGATCAGTGATTCTTTAATTATACTATTTTACAATAAATATCAGGACTAAGAATTTTCAAACAAACATTAAATGCCTTCAAACACACCCTTTCTTCTATTTTATCACATAATACTGGCAGGTCACAAATAAAGAATTAAAACTTCTAATTCAAATTAGCGCTCGAAAACCTCGGTAAGTATTCCAAATTTAAATCACATTCTCTCCCTAGAGGATGAATGAAATTCAGTACAATTTTCTTTCCCTGTTTTCAACAGATTAAAAATGACTATTGTTATGTCCTCTTTTTGCGGGCTAGAATGTCACTTTTTTGAGCAAGTGGTACGAAAAAGATATTTTCGTACCACTTGCTCAAAAAAGTGACATTTTAATCTGTTGAAAACAGGGAAAGAAAATTGTACTGAATTTCATTCATCCTCTAGGGAGAGAATGTGATTTAAATTTGGAATACTTACCGAGGTTTTCGAGCGCTAATTTGAATTAGAAGTTTTAATTCTTTATTTGTGACCTGCCAGTATTATGTGATAAAATAGAAAAAAGGGTGTGTTTGAAAGCATTTAGTGTGTGTTTGAAAATTCTTAGTCCTGATATTTATTGTTAAATAGTATAATTAAAGAATCACTGATCCTGCAGTCAAAATTGTTCTGCAGTTTTGCGGGACATAATTTAGTTTGTATGTTTATGTATGTTGTTTATAATAAATAAATATAACATATACATAACATAATCGGCCTATATACGTCCCACTGCTGGGCACAGGCCTCACCTCAACCATGAGGTGGAACAAGCCATACTCCAACACGCTGGCTCAGTGCGGGTTGTTGGAGGGGTGTAAGGTTAGTGAGCAACCTTATTGTCAGATGTTATCAAGCCGCCCTAAGGCCTCTGACTAGGCTTAACGACTGACATCCAGCGACGTCAGCCGGGACCAACTGCTTAACGTGCCTTCCGAAGCACGGAGATGCCCGAAATACACATCACTAAATTTCGGTCGGATGGTCACCCATCCCTTTTCCGACCCGGCGTGTGTTGCTTTACAACAGCGATCGTCGCCGATCACTGTCACAACTGCGCCACGGGCACCTCTTAATAATAATAAATAAATAGTAAATATTTTTTTCGCAAATGGTACGAAAAGTAGAGTATTTTCCTCGGTGATAAAGCTGTCTTTGTCTTGGGTGAACTTAAATCCCTCGCTTCACTCAGGACTCGCCTTAAATCCCTCGCTTCGCTCGTGATTTAAGTTTTTAACACCCTCGCTACGCTCGGGAGTAAACATCGAGTCCTTCGTTATGCTCGCGATTTGAATCGTCACCCGCGAAAGAAGACACTGCTTTATCCCCTCGGTTAATAATCTACTATTATCTCGTGTTGCACTTAAAATAACGTTTCACGGTTTCACTGCAATCACTGTTGCCTCTTGCACGTTTTAAACAAAAGTTTTTGTGACCCTTTCACAGTTTAGCACTTATTTAAAAACAACATGCAAATTGTTAAAATGCTTTTGCGTGGATAACTTTCCTGTTCTATTTAGAAAATCTGTGGGTTGAAAAAAAAAGGTGTTATACTTACTTATGTTGAATGTTTTAAGCTCAAATCTCACAATTGTTTGTTGTTATCTGAGATGTGTGTTAAAAGTCACTATTCGGAAATAATTGATTTCAATCAAATTCTGTTAAGTCAATAAGATAAGAACAACATGTGTAAATAGATTACCAATATTGAAGCTGAAATAAAACTCCTTAATAATTAACCTTTTTAGATACTCCTGTGCTATTGATCATATTGCTACAATCGTTTAAAATATAAAAATGCCAGTGCTTCTAGCACTAGGAGGTACAGTTATTAAAAATAAAGTAAAACATAAACAGCGCAGCTTAAGTGCTTGGCACACACTTCCACGACATAGCATACACTTAATACTAAACATGCGACACCGGGCGTTCACCTAATAGTGGTAGCGTGCGCGTGGCGGTGCAAAACAAGTGCAAACCGCTGCGCCCGCGCCGCGTAGCAGCTACGGCGCGTTGATGTCTTCCGCGCAGGCGTATTTGAATCAAATTCTGCAAAGTCACTAAAATACAACATTTGTTTATAGATTATCAATATCGAATCTAAAATAAAACTTTTAAAATCTCCTGTCTTATTATTCATATTACTGCAATTTTTATAAATGTAATAAAGCCAACGTTATTAATGTTGCGTCTAGCACTAGCAGGTACAGTTGTTTGAAATAAATGAATACATAAAACAGTGCAGTTTAAGTGCTTGGCACACACTTCCACAACATACACACTTAATACTAAACATGCACCTAATAGTGGTAGCGTGCGCGTGGCGGTGCAAAACAAGTGCAAACTGTTGCGCCCGCGCCGCGTAGCAGCTACGGCGCGTCGATGTCTCTCGCGCCGGCCACAGTAAACAGATGAGAGTAAATTATCTACATACAAACGTGCCGCTCTCGGTTTGAATGTATGCGTGCGCGCCGCGCGCTGTATCGGTACATAATTTCATGCACACGCTAGCATAAAATACGGGGGAACAAGGTGGTTGCCAGTCCATACGGGCTGTGCCGCGTGTCTGTGAGCACGCTAGGCTAATAACTCGGCGGACGGCCTTAGATAACCTACTGTTGTGTTTACTGTGCGCAGGCGCACCGCAATGTCAATGCGGCCACGCCGATCACTTAGAAGGTCGCTGTTTCGACACAGACACGTAATGACATAATTTAATAAACACCGTAACGAATATCTACATTCAATTGAACTTATTGTTAGTGGCTTCGATTGTTGATGTCAATTTAAAAATGTTATTTGAGAATTTCCCTCTATAGTTATGCAATGAAATAGGTATCATTTTAATAAACATAAAAAATGTTATCCAACTCAATTGTAACTCTAAGCATGCATGTTTTATTTATTAAATTTCCAGTAAATTAAATTACTCATTTAATAAAAATATTATAAGTTCGTTGAATGGTGAATTGAATCATTATGTCAGCACTGACGGTTAAACTGATTAGACTGATTTCCGCCAGTTGTTATGTTCTCAGCTGAAAATTCTGGAACTTGTTTACCATATTGCTCGTAGTACTACTGTTCAGATGATGTAACATCGGGAAGCGCGGTGAATGCGCGAGCAAACAGAAAAGCACGCGATCGAGTAGCGATTATCACACGCGAACGGGCAAATTAGATATGCCTTTATTTCTCACCTTCTGTTGTTTTGCTAGTAGTTTTGATAGTAAAGTTATGGACATTTAGCACAAGCCTTTCAAGCAGTTCCGACTACCAGACCAGGGCGCAGATGGCGTGACGAGCTAGACGCCTTTGCAGGGGACTGGCCGAAGAAGGGCCAAAATAGACTCGCGTGGAGGAGGGGAAGAGAGGCCTTTGCCCAGCAGTGAGATCTTCGTGATTTAGATTTAGATTACGT
Organism: Udea ferrugalis; assembly: GCA_950022985.1. Taxonomy (NCBI): domain Eukaryota; kingdom Metazoa; phylum Arthropoda; class Insecta; order Lepidoptera; family Crambidae; genus Udea; species Udea ferrugalis. The sequence continues at coordinate 8,768,308 of OX465521.1, forward strand.
GGTGATTTAGACATAAACAAGGAGCTTATACACATTATTTTCCATTATAGGAAATCAATCCAAGCAGCTTTCAACAAGAAAACATTAACGTCGAACAGTTACTCATAGTATAGGTTGTTTGTTTTGTTAAAAAATGATTATCCAATTTATTATGAAAAATATTTGTTTTTATCCCTAATAACAGCCTAGCCTGTTATTTCGTAACAGTGTTCTCTGAAAGAATAGGTAGTAGATTGACAAAAAAATACAAAATTGCTTATATTTAAATGAATAAATAGTAAATAAAGATCTGCAGATAATCCCTCTCCATCTGCAGTTAAATGGCGCCAAAGCTAGAAGGCAGCTAGCAGCAGAACCACAGCCATACTACTAGCCGCGCAAGCGCCGACCACAGGATGCGTCTACACGCCTTCGAAACCGCTCGCCTAGAATTGGTACGTTTATTGACCGTTTTAAAAAACTAATCAAGTGTGTACGCTGCTTTAGCTGTTTAGGCCCGCTTAAATGATATGCTAATCGCCGCTAATATATTGCAATATTGATTAAAATAAAAATCTATGTTGCTGTTGTGATTACACTACATTCAAACTTAGATTTCCAATTAAAATTTAACAACTTTATTCCTGTGAAGACCGACAAGTGAAAATCAATAAGTGCGTCTATGTTCAGATACTCGTAGCTAACAGTCTGGTGCAAGCTGATCAAAATGCCATTTATGCAAATGTTGTATCTTACGTTGATCTTACGACAGATTAAGAGGCCGCTCACTGCCTACTAGCGCCACCAGTAGTTTTACATTAATAGTGTTTTTTTAAGATATTTAAACAAAACCATCCAACTAAGATCATAAAATAAGAAATTTTCTCCATTTTAAGATAATCACAGATGATTAATTATCTCGGTGTAAATAAACCAATGGGCGGTGTCGGCTTAAATTGGCCACTTTTAGCATAAATCTCCGATTGATTTATTTACAAAGAGATAATTTATTCTGTTATCATCTTAAAATATGAAAACTATCCTATTTTATGATCATGATTTGACAGTTTTTGTTTAAATGACTGACGACCGATTTGGTGTAATTGTTAAGAAGTCGGCTACTACACCAAGGGTCGCAGGTTCGATCCCCGCACAGTACAAACATTTTTGTGCATGACATGTCTGTTTGTATTGGTCTGGGTGTTTCCTATGCATAATAAGTATGTATTTCCAAAATAAAAAGTATTTAAGTATGTTTATCCGTCGTCTAGTATCCCATAAAAACGGCCCATGATTAGCTCATCTTGGGGCTAGATGGCACTGTGTGTAATAATGTCATAAACATCTTAAATAAACCACAATTAATAAAAAAACGATTGGTGGCTCGAGTGGGCAGTGAGCGGCCTCTTAAACGCTTGGTCCAGTGCAGCGCGTTGCAGCTGATTCACGAGCCGGGTGAACTTGCGTTCCAGTTACCTCAATCGTCGCTGACGTAATGGCGAATAAATAAAAATAATCGACTACTAAACAGACTTACTTACATAAAAACTCATAAAAAGTTATTGTTTGTCCTGATTTGAATATCATGCGACTTTTAGTTTTAAGTATTTTACTTTTCATGACGTTTTTAGTACTTTCATTTTATTGTAAAACAAAAGTATTCGTTGTACAAATACTATTAGACATCCTAACCTCAGCTCAGTGCAATGCATTACATATTTGTATCAGAATCTAGAAATATTTTTAAAACATTAAACGGTACAACGGAAATATCAACAAGTAGTTAATAAATAGTTGCAAGACGCACATTGACATTGTAAGTTAGTCTGGATATTAAGATAAACATATTTTCAGTCCATAATTTTTTATAAATAAACTCAATCTCTCAATCATTTTCAGCTTTATAGAAAAGCTTATGAAAATCAGAACGAGTAAAACTGGAAAATCGAAAACCATACTACCTACATTTACATACCTATATTTCATCGATTGTGCCGTTTAAACTCGCAGAGTATCTAACATTAACAAGCTGATAAAAAGTATAATTGTATCAAAGATAGAAAACCCAGAAAAAGACGACGACTCCCGGAAGACGTTGGTCTAATTATTTTGTGACGCTCTGGTTTGAGTCCCGCCTGAGCTCAAGATGTTTTTTTCTGGGTTTCCTATCTTAAGTGAGAATATAATGCATTATCCCTAATGCTTAAATAAAAATAGTATATTAAAAGTATAATTAACAGCATACAATTTTCATCGCAAGTAAACTTAACGTGATAAAATGCTTTCTCTGTGTCATCCATGTGGCCGCGTTGAATGTAGGTCGTGTTTCAAGAAGGTCGGTGTTTTGAATGTCTGGTAACTGTACAATCACAGTCATTACACAATCAAAACATTGTTACGTCAACTGCGCGGTTAAGCGATAAAGTGATGATAACTTACGTATGTATTTACTAACTGGAGTAGACCAATCTGCACAAATGGGAACACCATAAAATTATAGGAGATGTGGAGTTGATAACTTCAAATCTAAGCCAAGAAGCTTCTGAAGTTAGAACGCAACAACAAATAAAAAATAACAAACAAATCAGTGACATTCCAATGATTCATGAATAGCCCTCTCCTACACTGAAATCTTGATAAGTATTTTAATAAAACCTTTGGCTACGCTGTAGGCCAAAGTTGTCGCTTTAAGATAGGTCACATAAATCTAAAGGTGTCCGAATAACACAGCAATCTGTAAGTGCAGTGGTCGTAATCAAGTTTAACATTGTTGAAGGATGTACTTTTGTACATTAACATAAGGCGACACGAACTTACAAGAGTATCAGATCTTCATACACTTGACCTGTGTTCTCCTGAACCTACTCGTGCTGATGTTATAGACGAACTACACAAGGTTCTACAAGTTTTCTTATTAGACTTATGTTTATTTAATATGTCAGGGGTAACGTCAGTCACGTTAGAATAATTATAAATAAATTGAGGACATACCCATAAATCTTAACAATACATAACATGACAACAAGTCGAGGCCTACATCAAATTGTTATGACTGTTACTCAAAGTTTTATTACCATTAATCGTATCATAAATGGTCGGAAAGATATTTATACATTGGGATATTTTTAAGTGGATCATGTCGAATCCACGGCAGTTACGTAAAGGCCGTTCAAATACGAGCTAAGTTTTGCACCTTAGTAGCTGTCTGAGAGTCCAGGGATGTTTTTTTTCAACTGGAACCGGCAAACAATCCATATCCTAAACTATGAGGAACATAGAAAAATGCCCAAAGAAGTCTCAAAGCCAATTTGGACAAAAAATAAAACTGATTAAAATATATGAATAACTATCACTGGACATTATTCCACACATCGCCGTCCAGCCAAATCCCTCTTGGAACTTACTAGAATTGTTTTAATTAGTTTCAATTTAAAAAAACCCTGGTCCAGAACCGAAAACATGTTTGTTAAAAAACACAGTATTATTGCAAAAATCTGAATAAACGATCAATATAGAGCTAGGAAACTGGCTGATAGGTGACCTAATGGTAATGATGCAGTTAATTTTTCTGAAACAACGTCAATAATGATCTCTTCCTAAAATATGTTTGTGCTTTGTAAGTATTTCCAACACCGAATAACAATACTTAAGATAAAGGTATTTAACATAATATCCATAGCCAATCATAAATCATCTTTCGCCATGACATCCATTTAAGGCCTGACTATTTAGGTAGACCGCAGTTGTAATATTTTACTGTAAAACTACTTAAAGCAACTGGTGTAATAATAACTATACCTGCTATCTAATGGCAACAACGCGACGCAAGGTTTACGTACGAGTATGTAGGGCCCGTCCTCTCTATTTGTTTATTAATTTTATTAATAATTTGGATGTTTCCAAAATCGTATCGAAAATGGATTTAAAGTCTTAGATGTTAGATCCTATCACACTGCATAGTGGACAACAAATGATACCCACCCTACCCTTTTTTTTTTTTTTTTCGTGGGGAAATCCTCATGGATACCTCTCTGCCCGGGGGGGGGACGAGGTTATGTCGGACTCCTACCGACTAAAACCCCACGGCACTCGACCGTGGCACTTTGGCGGCGAAGCTGGATCCTACCGTAAGTAATGCCGCACTGCTCCGCCGCCAGTGCTAGCCCCTAATGGGGCCCCCTCCAACCGACCCCCCAACGAAGGGGGGAGGCTACGAAAGCGCCTGGAGTACGCAGGCACTTTCGCCGTCTCGGTGGACGCCGTGCAATGCAAGCCAGAGCACCCCCGCACTCCGGCCCGCTGGCACCCACTGTTCGCAGACCCTACTGGGCCCGCAACCACGAGCCACCCAAAGGGCGGCTCCGCTGCCGTAACCGGCGGTACGGCCCCGCAGGGCCGCGATGCACAGGGGGGATCAGCCTCGGATTACTGGCCCCCACCAACCGGTTGTGCGCCGCGGCCCCAACCACGCGCCTCAAGGCGCCTGCAGGCCCCACTGGCCCCGCAGCCCCACGTCGCCCTTGCGGGCCGCAGCGGGTGGGTTCCCAGTCCACCACACTACCACCCCTGGGTTCTCTTCGCTTCCCGGTGGTTCCCCTATCACCGGTACTAGGCCCCCTCGCCACGCCGAGGCGAGAACCCATGAGGGGGACCCACCCTACCCTAGTATAATCGGCAACCAGCTCCCCTTGTATGTATTAGTGGCGCGTTTAGCCCAAATTTTACGTAACTAATTCTGAGACTTACCCTCAGGATTACCAACTCTATTTTAAAGAAGTAAACAAAAGTGTATGAATAGTTGCACTTCAACAAATCTAGCCGGCTATTAACAAACATACATTTCAAAACCAACAACAAAGTTAACACACACCCAACCCTCACGTAATCAGTGCTGCGATAAATACAACGAGCTTTTAACTCACAAGGTAGTTAAAATTTGTGACCTACCTCTTGTTAATGTACCTGTGATTACTATAACGGTTTTTAAATACACTGCATTGCAGCTTGAGTTAGATTGTAGAGTGAGAGCACGGGCCTCAATGTCAAATCCTATTCCGTAAAGATACTCGACTCGACTTCGCGCGTTCTGTTACAAAATAACCACAAAATACTTAATTACTTTCGGTCCAAAACTGAAAACAATAAAGTTCTCACGATGCATTGATTATTCAGAAAGCAGTGATAATGTTACATTATCCATGGGAACTGAATCTAGATGTAGTCCGTCTGTTCACAATTCTCGCAGGCGACTACAATGTTGAGAGAGTCTGGGATGACGATGTCATTGCAAGACACTTTGTTAGGTTGCGGTCATAAAGGAGAGCCAAAGTTGTATCGAGATTTAAGGTCCTTAAGGTCAAGTAACAAGTAAAACCCGATGAGAGTTTTCGGTACTTTTTCTACTACCAAGTGGCGTTTCGTAGCCGTCTCGTACAAACACTTGGCAAGCCAATATGTTTCTTTGAAGCGCCGCCTGGTGGCAAAAAAGTAGCCTCATTGATATCAAAATTTGTGGAACTTCAATCATTTAATTTTTTCAATCATTCTGTCTATTGGAGGATATTGATTTGAATTAACTCAATGCAAAAATATCTTTCTCCTAAGCTCTAATAAGAGCTACTCTATGTAGATATTGAAGGTAATTGTTAATGATATAACACCAAAGACCAGAAGCTCATTATTATCTAGATCACCTAGATAATGTTGTACGTGACTTAATAAAGTCCACTGTTTCACCCCAGCAGTCGTGTTAATGTCACTCGGTGGCATTAGTGATGTTATATCAGCTGCTGGCTGTTGCATCACGTGGCAGCGCCGGCGCACTTCCGCGGTCACCGGTGTCTGAGAATTCGATACTTTTTGCCCAAAGACAAGTACCTACCTACTTAAACATTTTTTACTAAACTCATTGAGGACCTCTTCACAATCTTCCGGCTGACTTATCTCTCAATCGGTTCCACTCTGCATTTTATTGATTAGTGAAAGCGGTTCCGTCAATTATATCATAGCTCTATCTGCAGTATGAAAATAGATATTAATTTGCAACGTTATTATTACCGCTTAATCGATTTTTTAATAAGCATCTTCGGTATCAGTTGTTTTTTGCTTCTTCAAGCGAGCTAAATTAGAATTTATGGTAGTTATGCTTGACTAGCTAGTTATTGGTGTTGATGGTAACATTGTACCGGCATCAGTTGGTTTACAACAACGTGCATTTAGTATACATTTTCAAAAAATATTTGTATTCCGATGAATAGTTTCACCAAATAATATTTCACGGCTACAAAATAATTATTTGACCATAAAACCAAACTAGTTGGTACTAAGGTAATTTATACTTGTTACAGAACTAATGAAATAGAAGCCTAGACTTGGATGACATGGCTGACATTAAATGACCAATCAATTGATCTATTGCCAGCTTCCCCAACCGGAAATAATAATGATAATAGGCCTGTTTTACATAAACAGCATTGACATGCATCGTTGGGTTGGAATAAAAACTAATTATAAACTACTTGTCTACTGAATTTCATAGTACGTATTCAGAATTTTGAGATTGACTCGATAGATTAAATCAAACGAACTGAGCACATAAACGTTTTAATTCAACACGTTAAACTTGTGAACTTACCTTGATTCTGTATTCAACCACTGCTACTGCACTTCCTGACAAATATCGACACAATTGTGATTTGGCATAATACACCTTACTCAGGCGTAACAAGCAACTACTCAAATCTTCAAATCGTAATTGAAAGCATTACGTGCTCAACTTAATTTGTAATTAGGCATTTAAATTGTTACGTGGATATGACCAATCGGTGCTTCTTATCTTGTCTATCATCAACTTGCCTATTGTTTTACTGAAATAGCAATAGTTCAAGGATTAGGATCAATCAAGCCATATCCTATAAATCTTATACAAATCTCATATCTATCTCATATCATAGAAAACTAAAGAATCCTAATCCACACATACTAATTTAAAGGCGTAATTTGCGTTTAACTCCATCAGTGACTCTACATTATACGCTATTATATCCTATTATTTTTGGTTTCACTATTAATGGCTTTATATTGAAAGAACTAAATAGACTGAAAAGAAAAGCATCGCAGAGCGTGAAAAACGTCACGGACCTATGGCCAAGTAAGGCCCCACCCTTACCTTGAAAAAGACTCCAGCCAGATTTAGGAAAGTGTAGTTTTGTAAGCAGCTGGGTTGTGGGGTGCAAAAAGGGGCTCCATCTGATAAATTTTGCATTATAGTTACAACACTGGCCTTCATCATCATCATCGTGCGTAAGTAAAAATGTCTACACCCGGAAACAGGCATACAACATATATTTCCAGAGCGGCCGATTGTTGGCGGCCTGCATCCACTAAAACCCTGCAATCTTGATCAAGTCATAGAGGCCATTCACCTTGCAGTAAACAGCCTTCGTCTAACGTTAAATATTGTTGAACATTAAGAAATAGTTGCCCAATTCGTAACAATCGTTATCATGATATTTCGTGTTGTGTAGCCTTTGTCAAATAGAGCAGCATTACATGCATATGTAGTGTTCCAAAACTTGCACATTCATCTTTCGTAATGGACCTTTGCTACAACCATTTTGGTATTGGTCGCCTTGGGCCGCTACCGACTGAAAATGCATGATGATGGGTTAAGTAATTGCTAATCGATTTCCATACATTAGAAATCAATACACATAGTATAAGTAAAACACCTATGTTCAAACTCATTTATATATTAAGTTTTTGAAAATTAAGTGTTAAGCTGACAGAATTGCAAAATCTTATTCTTTAATTCACCCACTTCGATCAGCACTATGCAGTCTGGCACTTTTAGTCCCTTACTCCCGAACTCAGAGTAATCCATGGAGATATAGATATTTCATGATGTCAAATATGAAGTCTCTTTTTCACTATGCAATTGTGGCCTTAACCAATCCTTTACTTTAATTGACATCTGGAGGGCAGCATGATTTTTTTGCTGAATGCCTACTGCTGTCTAGGCTTCTTCTCTCTCTGACACTCACCGGACTGTAGGCTTAGCGCAGAGAGGTCTCAACTCCAAAATTCCTGTCTGGTGGAAATTATTCTTTGTTTTTCTATTGTTTTATTGTCCTAACCATTTTGTTTTGTATGTTTTTATCTGTTGCGATGTTCAAAAACAATAAACGTTTTTTCTCTCTTCCTTTCCTTATTTCTTTCAAAATTAAAAGCGTTTTTAACCAAAATGTATGTTTACGAACTCAAATGTTTTGAAACTAGATGAAATACCTTAAAATTTACTTAGTTACTCATTATACAGTCCAAATTCTACTTGTATTGGCTTCTGACTACTACATCCTAAGCAAATTGAGTAAATATTGCTGTAATTGTTTTTAAGTATTTCTTTAGCAATACTCTATCCCTAATCGGGCTATCTCGGGCAGGCCGGATGGCATTACGTAAAACAGGATTCTCTAACTATCGTTAGATCGAGACGGTACAGACAGGTGGCATAAATAATAAAAGGATGCAATCTTTAACGTCTGCTGTAACTATAATAAAATAGATATTCATGGAATGAACTCTCAGTTCAAGCGGACTTCTCAATTTGGTTGCATTTTTAAACTTTTTTATCAACCGATTTAGGAAACATCTAAGTTGGCCTTATTTTTTAAAAACACAGTTGCGATAATGGAGTCTGGAATTAAGAGAGTTTCTCACATTACGAAGCGTTTAGGCAACAAATCAAGAATTTGCATTCAGAAGGCATAATTTGGTGAAGAGAAGAGAATTTAAAAATCTATACGCTATTTGTTATAACATTAGAAAAAAGAGGCTCATAGAAGCAGGGGTGCTAAACAATTGAATGATTTGCATTTGTGATTGACTTTTGCGGCCTGAAAATGTATAGAACCTGGCATAGCCCTTCCGTCACAGCGTTCATAGGGACTAAATAACATTTTAGATTTGGTAGAGTTATGATGACAGTAAAAGCACGACTGGATACACAACCCCCGCTTCTTCTAGGTTTTTATGATCCACAATATTGTTTCACGTGAGACAAAATAATTTAATTTAGTAAAAGCCTCATTAATTCTGAAGTTATTTATTTTAGATGAGAACAAATAAGTTTGACACTTGGCATATGACGTAGATTTTGATAAGTTCGGCATAAATCTTAAAAGTTGAAATATTTACTGTACTTTTACCACAAAGTGTACCCTAAAAAGAACCTACATGGTTTTGAAATTCTCCATCTTTGGTTCTACATACTCGACCCAGACTACATTCTAGAGACCCAGTTTTTTTGCAACTTCAGTGGCAAGCAAGCATGTCGAGGTATCTGCATCCGGACGAGCTACTCAATTAGGGGTAGATCCGCTTTAATACCAACCCTTAAGTTCACAAACATCATTCAAAGATAACCACGCTATCAAACTCATACCATACTGTCTTGTAAAGTAAGGTCTGCTTAACTTTAAATGACGTTTGTAGTTTGCGGGTTAAGTAACTCAGAAAATTATTTCAGTTTTAACAGTCCAAAACTCGTCTTTTGTTTTAGTGGAGAAAGTCGTAGCATACAAATAATGACAATGCCGTGTAACACAATGGACGATGGTTCACACATTACACTGACACCTGCAAAATTCCTATGTTTGTATACAGCCATGTGAAGCTTTTTTGCAATGCTATGTAACCTTGTTATTAGTACAAAGGCAATATAATATTCACACTAACTAATTACGCAAATTTGATGACAGCGAATTTGATTTTGTTTTTTTATTTATAATTTGATTTATTTCTGAAGTATCTTATGTAGTTGTTTCAGTACTTTTTTCAGATTCTAATATACCCGTATTACAAAAATGCTTACTTTAGGGGTAAACGACTACGTGTATGTGTCTAGCTAGAATTGTAGAACTACCTATATACATTTTCATTATAATTCGTTTGACAAAAACGTAACTCAGGTGAAATTACTTCAGTGTGCCACATACCTATACTATTTACGAGTATGTCACAATAATATTCCATGTGTGTAGATTGTTTTATAAACATTATAATATATCTGACAACTTGACCAAGGAACTAACATCAACTTGTGATAAGTAACATAAGATTGAAATGATATTGAACCACATTTGAAGCCTGAATACATTCCATGTCAACAAAACATTGACTTCCTTATTATTTGTCGAAAGATTAACACGTAATGGGAGGTAAAAAAGCGTATTATTATAAACAGTATCATCGATATGTATTATGTTATGTAAGGCGACGTGCCTTCCGCATATGGAGCCAACTGCCAAGGAAACGACGAGGCCGGCGGCTGAAGGAAACCCGCCGCATTGATTTGCGCACAAAATTATACGTCATCGCACTGTACGTTCAGGAACATGCTAATGATAACATTCAATGCAAAATAGATTGTTTAAGGAGACTTCAAGCGAGTCATTTTACACAAACTGTTTAGCAACAATGTAGAGCAGAAGCATTGAAATGTTGCTAGGCATATTGCTATGTTCCAGGAACCCAATTCTGATGAATTCAATATAATTTATCATAATCATTGAATAAATGACACGATAACTGTCGTTTGGGTACTAAATGATTCTATCAAGTGCTCATTTTTATCCAATGTGATATCAAACCGAACTCACGAGAATGATTCACCAGGGTAGCGATCAGAAAATGGTTATCTACCGATTCGGTTTTTTTTTTAAATAGTAAATCTTAAAGGAAATTGACCTGCGGCCATACATTGTTCGCCTTCGAATCTACCGTGCTAGAAATACTTCTTTAGGCTCTCTTTTACTAGAAATAAAAAAAAAATCTATTTAGCCCACTTCCATCGCAATTATAAATTATTACCACTTTATCGATACAAAGATAAATAAAGACAGAGCTATCGCTTTAGCAATCTAAGCTTACAGTCAAAGATGAGAAAATTAAATGTGAAGCAGAATAGATTTCAATGCTCGCGGAACAAAAAAGTTCACATATTTTCGAAGCCTTCTTTGAGCATATTAATGTTTCTAAATATTAGGTAACTATGTCTATACTTATTATATGCGTATTGTTAGTGTGTGAATGGTTGCATAAATATAATTCCCTGAAAAAAGTTTTCAAAAGGCTTTTGTTGCAACCGGAACTATCAGGAAGTTAAGATATCAATCTTTAGACTACGCGTAATTCACCTAATAGACTAGATTACTTAACTGTTAAACTAAGTGGAAGTAGTATAAGACTTTTGGTCAGAAATAAACGGTTCCTCTAAACGCGATGATCACGCCCTGTCCTCAGCCAGGATTCCCGGTAATACTGCGCTCACCAGTTTTAAAACTAGGTATTTAAAACAGTAAAAAAACATAATAATAATTATGAAAACATAATTTTATATTTTTAATGTTTAATGTATATTTGGAAAAATCTTTTTTAAAAGTCACTTCTCGAATGCGCGGATAGCGCCGCTTGGCGAACTAAGTTCGTAGTATGGAGATGATTTTCAAGGAATACCAGGCTGTAAGCTTTTTAACATAAGCTCTTATTTGTTTTGTTGCAGGCGGGAAGTGATATGCGCCGACTATACTTGACCGACAGGAACCTACAATTGATGCTTTGGTGTATACTCCTCGGTCTACAACCAGCGTTCGGAGGCATCCTAGACCCGTTCAACTGGGCGCGCTCAGACCGGATCGAGGTCAATATACCATGGCTGCCATGTGAGTTCGACTAAATCATTCTTGCAAGATTACGAATAATTCACAAGCAATTCATCGATGCGACGTTTATTACTAGTTTTTCAGTTAATACATGCCTGTTCTGCAACCCCCAGTCATCTTGTCGAGTTATGAACATTAACCATCCAAATATAAGTCGGGGGCGCGCTTTTTATTCTATTGGTCATAATTTTATTGTATTTATTTATGGGACTATTTTATTCTACAATACTTTTTCAAAACCAACTTAACTAAATGTCTATGATTGACGTTTCAGTGAAATGAGCTTTGGAAATAATGTTTGCTTAAATTTTACAAAAAGTAAAAACAGTACTTTCTGATTCTTTAATTATTATTTTTTCAGTTGAAAATGAAACTAGATGCTACGACGATCTTGGATGCCTCAACATCACAAGGAGTTGGTACCACCTTATCCACCGGCCTTTCAACGTCTTCCCGCTGCCCAGGGTTGTAATCAACACACGGTATTGAATTGTTTGAATTTGATTTTTCGAACAGTTTTCCAATTTTATAGCAAGTCAATGAAAAAAATTATTAATTTCAGGTTTATTCTTTACACGAAAAAGAACCCCACTGATGGACAACTGCTGAACGTGAATGTGAATAAGACGATCGTCAAGTCTAACTTCAACCCCCAGCGGTTGACGAAGATGATCATCCATGGGTTCATAGACACACCACTCTCCAACTGGGTATGACACTGAAAACAGCTTTTTCATTACTCATACTCTGAAAGTAGGTCATTACTGACCTGAGAAGCGGGCTGAAAGTAATACTTTTCATCCCTAGGGAGAATCACTTTCAACTGACAGCTGTCAAATTATTTAAAAAAAACCTAGTTATTTTTCACATATATATTGAACCATGTTCCAACTTTCTATACAGCCACGATGTAAAATTTAAATAAATTAAAGTTCGGTATTGATTAGAGAACATATATTTTCTAATAACTTTATTATAATTCAGTTTCAACAATTTCTTTAAAATAACTTAGCTTTCAGCAAAATATTTACCATTTTTCCAATGATGAAAATAAAAAATAATGGCTGAATTATTCCGGCCCACTATTATAGTGGGCCGGCCACAGAAAAAAACAAACAAAATAGGCGGGAAAGCGCTAATTCGATCTTCATTTATTTTTCTATTTTTTCTTTAGCTAATTCATGTTTTTATTTTTACTTTCCTTGTATTCGTAATGAAAAGCACAGTGTTTACCTCGGGTGAAAGACTTATTTAGTCCCTCGAACTATTGGCGCCCTCACTTCGTTCCGGGCGCCAAACCCCGTCTCGGGACTAAATAAGTTACTTTCACCCCTAGGATAACAATGTACTATATTTCGTCAAAATGATGCATTTCAAAGTTATCAGTATACAAATCTGTAATCTGTTTCTTTATACCTTTTAAAACTGTTCGAGTCAGTGGTTTTAAATATTCCGCAACCTTTTGAGCAATTACTTCAAGGTGTGTGTTTATGGCAATACTTGATTTAAAAAGTAATTTAGGTTATACTTCGAATTGGTGCAATAACACGTTGAATTTTTTTTCAAAATCAACACGTTTGATTCTTTGTTAGGGAAAAGCTTAAGAAACAACTGAGTTTATGTTTCGACAAATTGGTCTCGAGACTCCTTTGAGCACTTTTCCTTCGTTTAAGTTTTGGCCTACCACGCCCACTTGTTAAATTGACCCTGTATATTTCATATGTATGTAGTTTTATAATAAACGAGTAATAATATGTGGGTTATAGGAAGAGATCGCTTTTTAGCGATATAGCCGCCCAAATTGTACATTAACGTTAATCTATAATTCTTTACTGTGTATATCTGTTGTTTTGGTGTACAACTAAGAATATATCCTATCTATCTGTTATATCTGTTAATATTCACTTTCTTCCACTAGGTGAGTGAAATGAAAGACGAACTGGTGAAGGCGGGCGACTTCAACGTCGTGGTGGTGGACTGGGCGGGCGGCAGCCTGCCGCTGTACACGCAGGCTACGGCCAACACGCGCCTCGTCGGCCTGGAGGTGGCGCACTTCGTCAACACTTTACAGGTAATCGTACTTTCATTGTGTCATGTCTATACATAAGCTTCCGATGTCTGCGGTGTAACTTTGGTCGGGAAACATGCAAAGCTATCGCTTGCAAAAGATTATTTCTAATTCTTATTACCCAATTTGATCCCCCTACTGGCCAGAAGCCTACCACTCCCCTCACCCACTCCAAGGACATTCATTAAGGGGCCCCTTAATCTTTTGGAACATCGACATGAGATTCAATGTGCTACGTGCTACGAAAAATTCGTAGTAATATTAGGGCATCCTTTGCAATGTATAACTGTGGTCTCTCCATTAAATTTACTCTTTTATATTCCAACTTTGCAGAAAGAGCATGGCCTGAACCCCCTGGATGTCCACATCATAGGTCACTCCTTAGGAGCTCACACTGCAGGATACGCCGGGGAAAGGATAGAGGTAAGTGGCTAGCTTACGAATAGTCTTAAACAAGCTACTAAATATACCGTATTTAATACTGACTTTTCAAATTGTCTTTGATTTAGCATTTGATTTTGTAGGGCTTAGGAAGGATAACAGGCCTAGACCCTGCCGAGCCGTACTTCCAAGGCATGCCGACGAACGTGCGTCTGGACCCCACTGACGCTCAGTTCGTCGATGTCATACACACCGACGGAAAGAGCATTTTCCTTTTAGGTAATCCTTTGAACGCAATACAATCATAAATTACAAATGTTACACAAATGCCTTTATAATCCATGACGCACCTCCATTATATTCAGCATGCGTAATAACAACGTATTACCAACTTACATGTTTACCTACGTGTATTATATTGAGCTTTATCGCTATTTGTAGATAATAATACTAACCCACATTATGTATGTAAATATAGCTTTTCGCTGTGAGGTCATCTTTCATTATTGTAGTTTATATATTTCTTTGCATATTTTCAACTAATTACCGACATGTTTATTCCGCGCGTGCGACAGATTTTGTATTTATGGCAGGATATGGGATGTCGCAACCTGTGGGGCACTTGGACTTTTATCCGAACAACGGGAAGGAGCAGCCAGGGTGCGACCTCACTGAGGGCCCTCTAGTGCCCCTCACCTTAGTCAAGCAAGGCCTCGAGGAAGCCTCTCGTGTGCTCGTGGCCTGTAACCACGTAAGGGCTATAAAACTTTTCACGGAATCAATAAACGGAAAATGCCCTTACATAGGTAAGAACTATAAGACCCGAGATCAACTTCAAGTGAACTTACTTGTACTGACCTTTAGACTTTTTCAGGACATCAATGTCCATCGTACCAACACTTCTTAGATGGAAAATGTTTCCACTGCGGCCACGGCTGCGCGATAATGGGGTAAACAAAATCATATTTTTTTTCAAATACGATTCGCAATGACTTGTCTAGGTACATGACCGCTGTTTTAAATTGAATATGTGTGCCAATAATATTAGTATATCAACGTAAAATGTTTTGGTATTATTTCAGCACTTAACGTTCCATATTAATTGAAGTTTTTTTAATTTAACGATTGCGTCTTTACTTACACAATAATTGTTTGTTCAGGTTCCACGCCGACAGTTCTCCTGGCTTGATCACCAATAAGAACAACCAGACAGAGAACGAGGTATACCCGTCGGAGGAGCACGACACCATCGGAGCGAAGTATTACCTGAACACTGGGAAAGAGCTACCTTTTTGCCGTATGTACTTACTTGGCCACTCCATTATCTACTATTTTGATTACGAACAGGTGTATTAGAGCTATTAGGTATAAACGGGGTCCTGCCGTTTGACCAAAAGTAATTTGGCAAAATAACACAAAAACAACGTTTGGCAAAAAAAAATTTAGCCAGTTGATTATTTTACCGCTAATCATTCAACAAATGACTCACTTTGCCAAATGATCAACATCTAAATTTTTATTATACGAATATTTGTTTTACAAAATGAACATTTAACAACTCAGTTATCAGGCAAAACTCCTATTGGTCAAAAAACGTTTAGTAAAATGATTTATTTAACCAATGTTTACTTTATTAATCAAACGTAGGAAAGATAATAATATGACATGGGTCAAATTCATACACAATATTTGTAAATCATAATATAACTCATCATAAAAATTTCATAAAACTTAAAGCAGTCCTCTACTTTTTAATCTGAGGCAGATATTAGTTACAATAACAAAAAACGCACTGATATCTGTTTCATCGACAAACATTTGTGCTGATTGGGAATTCGAACTCGCGACACTTGCACTCCCAACCATCAACCACCACTCGTATTCACTGGGTTTAACTGGTCGTTTAAAACAATTAATTATAAACAATACAAAAACAATAGTATAGTAATTGAAATAAATTGGTAAAGTTTTTCCGGTGCAGTTTTTCTATAACTTTTTTGCAAAAATCTTTCAGAACGGCACTACAAAGTATCCATCCAGCTGGCAAATCCTAAAGGGGCTGAATCTTGGGTTCAGGTAAAAAGACTAAGCTTATATTTTGTTATACTATACTGTATGTCGTATGAAGAACTTTATTATAATCAATTTGTACATTTTCACAGGGTTTCTTGAAAGTGACGCTGTTATCAGATCGCGGAGTAATACGAGGAATGGACCTCACACCCAGCAACTATGTAAAGTAAGTGCCATCTCAACCATATTTTAAAGGTTTATACTTCAAGAAACCAATAACATGGAATTTAGACAATTATATGAAAGTGTGACTTTCCTGTGTTGTATTGTTGCTATATTATTTACGTGTACAGAAATATAATTTATGTTCCCAAAAAAGTGTTTCTTTGTTACTTATCTTTGCTTCCTCTGTTTCAGATTAGAACATGGTACAACGTATACAATAGTAGTTACACATCCAATGGATTTGGGTGGCAAAGTTAGAAAGGTTAGTCGAGAGCTTTTCAGTTAACTAAGTATTTAGATATACCTATACCTATTTAGTCTTGGTAATATTTTCTCAAACAAGTCACG
This sequence comes from Udea ferrugalis, assembly GCA_950022985.1. Classification (NCBI taxonomy): domain Eukaryota; kingdom Metazoa; phylum Arthropoda; class Insecta; order Lepidoptera; family Crambidae; genus Udea; species Udea ferrugalis. The sequence continues at coordinate 8,785,042 of OX465521.1, forward strand.
TCAAGTATTTAACGAACTGAGTGTGACGGCGTTACCTACTTGTAAGGGCTGCCACATATTGGGTTGTCGTTTGTGAATTCAGGCATCAGTTACATAAGATTTGATATAATCATATTCTTTTAGGTGGAGTTATCGTGGGAGTACGACATGAATGTACTGGAGCCGCGATCCCTTTGCATCCTGTGGTGTAACGACAGACTCTACGTGAAGTCGGTCATCGTCGACCAGATGGAGCTGCCGAGTAGAGGGTTCGTACATTAGATGACATATTTATTAACCCGTATCAAATCGGATTGAATGACAGAATAGAATCGGTGGCGCCGTGTCCTAGCTTACCGATTAGACACTATGACAGAGTTACTATAGGTAGAGCTTAGTTAATTTTGTTATGATACTGAGTGTACCAACAGAAACAAAAGAAACAAGAGATTTTTGCCCAACATAACAGAAGGGCTCGTAAGGAGACGCGGGTTGTTTGTCGAGCGTTTAGACTTGCGTGGTTTCCCGCGGTGCGTCGGGAGTTTTTTTTACCTTTTATAGTGAGGCGGCCTGTGTCGTCCCACGCACAAACTCAAACAAATAGAAAAGTTGCGCCCCGCCCCAAGCCTCCTTGAACGAGCCCTAAAATGCATGCATTTTTCGAAGTTATTTCTCAAATTTTATTCAAAGGTACTTCAAAAATCTTAATGCTATGTATATAATTCGTTTACAGGAAGAGAAATGTGGACTTCACGAGCAAACTATGTACGCCGAAACGTGAGTTTGCTGAAATACCCAACCGTGGCTCCGCCAGTTTCTATGACAACTGCGGCAGGTAGCTGTGCCATACCACCAACATTGGACTTGATATTGCGCTGGGTCTTCTAGACCCAATCCAAGCTTTAAGAAACCAGGCTAGGACACCAAGTGACAAAAGCCTGGTCGAGTGTTAAAGTGTTGTTAGTGATGTGACTGCCCACAGTGATGTTGTTACAGGGTGAAAAATGAATCTTTCTCTAAGTTATAAATATTGTTGATTCTTTTTTACAGCGCTAAGTGAGACTTATTAGTTTATAATACAATTCTGACGTACTGAATAATACTCATGAAGTACCTAAATGCTGCCTATTTTCTGTTATTTATCGATTGTGTAAATATTCAGTTGTTTCTGTCTTATATTGGTTTGCCTAATGTAAATACTTACTTATCTTCTATTGTTTTACAATAAAAAGTAGGTAAATATTTCAATATCTTTTTTTATAACCTACCTACCTGACTACATTTTAAATTACATTTGATAAAACAGTATTTAATGTATAAAAACATTATTTCTTGGAGTAGGTATCTGAAACCAAAGGTGAATGTTTGCTTGGGTGAGATCATCTACGTTTTTGCTTGTAAGTGTACTCTAATGGTGAACGTCAATAACTAACGTAATAATTATCATGATATTTACTGATGTATGTTGGCCCGGATCACAGCACACTCTACACCATCAATACGGATCCCGTCAGTATTGAGGCGTTCTTCGTATAAGGCAGACGTGAAAGACACTTAACTGAAAAAATTAAAGCTTGTGTGAAACGATGAAATGGACGACTAGGAACATTACTTTCGAACGCCTGTCGATGTAAACAACAACATGTAAACTTTTTGGCGAACGAATTGGTGACGCCATTTTTGAGTGAACATGATTCGGTGATGAGGAAATTGATTTCGCCTTGAGATTCATTGGCATTGACATTTCGCTATTTTGCCACGGAAAGCAACTTTAGCTACTACACCAGAGGTCGCGGGTTCGATTCCCGCACAGTAAAAACATTTGTGTGCATAAACATGTCTGTTTGTATTGGTCAGAGTGTTTCCTATGTATGTAAACATAGTTATAGGTATGTTTACAAAAGAATAGTACATTGTTACACGAGGGGTGAAAGTAACTTATTTAGTCCCGAGACGGGGTTTGGCGCCCGGAACGAAGTGAGGGCGCCAATAGTTCGAGGGACTAAATAAGTCTTTCACCCGAGGTAAACACTGTGCTTTTCATTACAAATACGAGGAAAGTACAAATAAAAACATGAATTAGCTAAAGAAAAAATTAGGAAAATAAATGAAGATCGAATTGCCGCTTTCCCGCCTATTTAGTTTGTTTTTTTTCTGTGGCCGGCCCGCTATTCAGCCATTATTTTGTATTTTCATCATTGGAAAAATGGTAAATATTTTGCTCAAAGCTAAGTTATTTTAAATAAATTGTTGAAACTATATTATAATAAAATTATTTAAAACATATATACTCTCTGATCAATACTTAACTTTAAGATATTTCAATTTTACATCGTGGCTGTATGGAAAGTTGCAACATGGTTCAATAGATATGTGAAAAATAACTAGTTTTTAAAAAAATATATTTGACAGCCGTCAGTTGAAAGTGATTCTCCCTAGGGATGAAAAGTGTTACTTTCAGCCCGCTTCTCAGGTCAGTAATGACCTACTTTCAGAGTATGAGTAATGAAAAAAGTATTTAAATACGTACATCCGTCGCCTGGTATTCCATAACACAAGCTTTAATTCGCTAACTTTGTGGCTAGATGGCGCTGTATGGTATAATGATCAGGTTTTTCTTTTTTCTTCTTCTTCTTGCGTCGATACCCCAGCTACCCCAGTCGTGACCTTTGATTTTTAGAAATAATGTCGCGCCATTCTAAACTTCTGGCATGGATTCAGAGTTGACAATAAACTGTTTCAAAGCGATCTGTCGCCTGCAATGGATTCTTGTGCCGCTGATACGGCAGACGTGGAACCCGCAGACGCGAAGATACTCAAGATAAATATCACCATCCAGGATCTGGGAGCAGATCACAAGGATTGCCGGAAATCCAGCGATAAATATTGTGATCCGTCAATACACCACCCGAGACGTAAATAAATATCGTGTATTACAGACACATTAGGGATCTTGCGGGGAGGCGGTGCAAGGAGACAGGACTTTAAGTAAGAAAGAGGAAAGACAAGAGCAATAAATCTAATGGTTACTAATGGTTAAGGCCCTGGAATGGTCCTGGCCAATAGACTCCTAATGACAGGCGAGAGAGTGAGATTCTACTATTTACGTCAGCTGTAAAGTGACAACGCTACTGATTGGACAGCATATTGACCAATCAGTGACGTTGTCCCCCGCCTCAGGTAAATTGAGAATTTTAATTTCATAGTTCATACAAGAAGACAAACTAGTCTAGTGGCTTTAAGGTAGTGGTTTCGGTTTTAACGTTATAGAGTGCTTAAACACGGAAAAATGATTTTGAGCGGCTGCCAAACAACGATAGAATTAAGGTAATTGAAAAAAACAAACTTTGATGATAAAAACTGTTTAATTAAATTAAGTTTGTCTGAGCATAACACCGAAAGTAGCAAAACTTCTATCTGACAGCTGCCAGGTGAATTCTACCATCAGCCGCAGTCCTAGCATTAAAAACTGTCTAAGGCCGCAGTGGTATCACACTTGTCGAGTTAGTGACGGATTCCATTGCCGCTGTGATGAGGATCACTATCCAGAGTATTATTTTTACTCATTTTGGAACGCTGCCCAGAAAAACAAACGTCAGATAAGATCAGCTGAGAGCCGTCAACGTCAACGTGACATTTCAGCTTTACTTACTTCTAGTGATGTGAAGAGACGATTAGTTTATGGGATCGGTTAGTCGATTAAGCGTCACAGCATAGCATCGACTATTAATCAAATAATAATAATATTGAAATGAAAAGCATCTTAGCCGCAAACATTGATGAGCAATTTCTACATTTTATTAACAGAGCGCAATGTTTTTTTTTTTCAGATTGATTGGCAAAACTTTTTTAAAATAAAACCACAGTATTTACTAAATAATGCCAAGCTTTTGACAATCAAAACTATTACATTTATTGAACCGAGATTTCATAGACGAAACCAGATACAGAGCTGTCTTCACAGATGATTGCAAGTATATTTACGGTAGTTTTACCATTTTTTCTAACTTAAAGAAACATTAAGGCTCGCGCATGTCTGTTTGTATTGGTCTGGGTGTTCACTACGTTTAATAAGTACTTAGTATCTACAAAAAAGTAGCTAAATAAGTGTATTTATCCGTTGTGTGTGACCCACAAAGTAAGAAATAAAGTAAGTGATAATTTATTCAAAATAAAAACCTAACCTAATAACAACGAACAAATTGCCAATTTACATGTCTGCTAAATTGCAATGACACAAGGAGGATTTTTTAGAACTACGTACTTTCAAACGGTCTAGAAATATTATAGTACGCAATTTTTTTCAAAATTAATCCATTCTGATCGATTAACAGAGTACTCGAAAAAACGATTATCTATACGCATCATCGATACCACTACATTTCATTCAATAAATAAAGTCACTTCACTTCACTAAAGTCGCTATTTGTCAAATTGACAGACAAATGTAAATTTCATTGATTGGTGGAGTTTTGATTTAATAAACTGGATTACTTTGATTTAGGATGTATCCCAGTAAATAAACATCACAATTAACAAAACTGTGTACGAAATGTCATCCAGTACATCAAAACTCGTCTTAGGCTTATCGTTAGCTGGAACCCTTGGAATTGTCACCTATGTTCATGTAAAACAACAATCAGACAGGTATTTTTCAGTATGATTCTGTATTTTCACAGAATTTTGCTATACCTCTCATGTAGTCTGGGCGATAGTTAACTCAGAGAATGCTCTTGCTATAAAAATGGCTGTCACTTTCTCACCGAGGTGCTGCAAGTCATGCAGCCTCCCGACAGGTTAGGTGTCTCTCCTAATGTTGCTCTCTCTTGCATGCTCTCGAATTCTAAATAGCGTTCTTGCCTATCACTCAGACTACGTGAGAGAAAAAGCAAAATTATCTTTCTAGGCTAGATTGAAGTTTTATTACAAATCTCTCGATATGATTTGTTGATGAGTTTTGGTTATTGTCAAATTTAACATGAATGAGGAGTCCTTTGTGCATTTTTCTATACCCCAGCTTAGGATTTGGCCTACCACACCCACTTCAAAAAGACATCAGTATAATGTCAGCATCTTTTAAGATTCATAATATAATGTATTTGTTTACAGAGAAAAAATGCATGAAGGTGTTGTAAAAGACTTGGAACGTCAACAAAGACGAAAAATAGAAAACATATACATACTAGAAAAACAGAAAGAATTAACCAAACAGTTAAAGAAGGAGCTAGAGAATCAGTGAAGGAAAAATGAAAATAATTGTATATTTGCAACTATTCTATATAATAATGGTAGGTCTAGGAGCTAAAATGAATTTAATTTAAAACTACTTCTTGTTTTCTTTCAACCATGCCTCTAACATCACATCCTTGAGGTTTAAATTGATTCCAGTTGGTTGTTGCTTGTCTGATCCATCTCTAAAATGATCATAATCTACTTTTTGTTTGGCAACTGCTGCTAGGGACTCAAATGTACGAGGTTCCCATGCTGCTAAATCAGACAGTGACTTTCTATCCAGCATAATATTTGCTCTGTCTAATCCTTCCTTCAGCGTAAAATGTGTTATATTGTGCTGTTCACAAGCTGCAGTGATCCTTGTATTCCAAAGATCAATCATATCTTGTTTCTTTAGTTTTCTGGCTACAGTTGCATAAACTAGGGCACGGTGAACATTACGGACAGCAACCGAGTAACAATTTCTTCGCCGGCCTATGTAGTGAGCTGCCAGTCTAAATATTCTTCTTTTTCTCCAAAACTCGTCCGGTCCGCGAGCTCGTATCCAGTTTGACACAGTTAAAAACACCATTTTGTATACAGATAGGGTTTCTGAAACAAAATTAATTTTGTTAAGTTATTCCTTGAAATTCGAAGAACATGCTTATGTACGTGTTTGGTTATGTATGCACTCACAGGATCGTTCGATACAAAAATAGAAGAAAAGAAAACTACGAATATTTCTGGGCAGCAAATTATAACCTTAATTTCAGCTTGACATGACATTGACAGCCTGCTGGATTTGGTGTTGCCGTATTCTAGTTCTGAATTTCCGTAATTTTAGGTAACCTAAAAAAATTGCTGTATTTGTTAGTTTAATTTTTAAAAAACTGCTTGTGAAATTGAAAAATGTTGGGCGTATATTTGAAACACGACGTTTTAAAGTTGAAATGTCGCGAGAAACGTCGCGGGCCATTTTGCCTTCTGTCGTGGCGTCCAGCCTCTTTTGACACGACTAGACGAAGACATTTTTGACAATCATGAAAAAGGATTTTGACGGCAGACTTCAGACGGACTTAGAAAAAATAACTAGACAATTTACAAGGCGAAAAAGACGGGACGACAAAAGGATTAGAAAATAGTCTGTTTTTTAATTATTCTGAAAGGACGAAAAACTGGGAATAATAAAGAAAACAGTCTATTTTCTAATCCTTTTGTCGGCCCGTCTTTTTCGCCTTGTCATTTTGTCTAGTTATTTTGTCTAAGTCCCTCTGAAGTCTCCTGTCAAGTTTATTTTTCCATTATTCTTAAAATGTCTTCGTCAAGTCGTGTCAAAAGAGGCTGGACGCCACGACATCCCCACCTCCAGTACCAGAAAGCTGGTACTCAAGCCGAGGAGCTGACGTCCAGTCTACATAGTTTGGTCACAGGTCTTGTGTAAAGTTTCTGTCCAGCCTTGACAAGGGCTACGCGTACCACGCCATCCCTACCAGGGTAGACCTGTTCAACTTTGCCAAGAGGCCACTGGTTACGGGACAGTTGGTCGTCAACCATAACCACGATGTCCCCTACAGCCAGCGGTCTGTCAGAGTCTCGGTACCATTTGTCTCGTCTAGTCAAAGTCGGTAAGTATTCCTTAACCCACCGCTTCCAAGTCAAGTCTGCCAGTCGTTGAGATTCCCTCCATGTCCGCTTCAGGAAATCTCTGTCGGAGAAAGTTCCAAAAGGATAATCAAAAAAGTCAGCTTTGGGAATCAAAAAGTCATTTGGTGTCAAAGGCAAGTCATCTTGGTGGTGTAGGGGCACGTAGGTCAACGGTCTAGAGTTGACCATGTGCTCAACCTCGGCTAGTAAGGTCAGTAAGGTCTGATCACTCGGGGCTCTGGTCTTGAGTGTCACCTTGAGACTGGTCTTGACTGACCTAACCAGCCTCTCCCAGCAACCACCCATGTGAGGTGCACCGGGGGGTATAAAGCGCCATTCTAACTGGCGAATGCTTCCATATCTAATAAGCTCCTGTTCGTCAATGGCCTGCACGGCCTGCTTGAGCTCCCGGTCGGCGCCACGGAAAGTTGTAGCATTGTCGCTATAAATAGTGCTCGGGCAGCCGCGCCTTGCTATAAAGCGTCTCAGGCTCATCAGGACGGAGCTGGTCTTTAGGTCGTGAACAACCTCAAGATGGATGGCTCGCACTGTCAGGCAAGTGTACAAGGCCACCCATCGCTTTTCTTGTCGGCGGCCAACTTTTACAGACAGTGGGCCGAAATAATCCAGCCCCGTAAAGGTGAAAGGTCGACTTACTGGATTCAGCCTAATGTCTGGCAAATCGGCCATGAGAGGCGGTGAGGGCTTGGCTCTGCTGTTCTTGCAGAATTGGCAGTCGTTCCAAGTTGCTTTGACTGCGTTGCGTCCGTTGAGAACCCAGAACCGACACCTGACCTCATTGAGAACTCGTTCTCGTCCAGTATGTGCTGCGTCAACGTGATACTGCATCAGCAATAATTTGGTAAACCTGTCTTTTGGATGCAAAATGATGGGGTGTCGGACGTCATTGTCAACATCAGCAGCGCTGATCCTCCCACCAACACGGAGAATGTCGTCCTCGTCCAAGAAAGGACCCAACTGGCGAAGCAAGCTGCTTTTGTTGACGTTGCCGGTCTTTTTGACAGATTGAATGTCGTCATTGAAAATCCGTCTTTGGCTCTCTCGGATCCAGACCAACTCTGCTGCTTTGACTTCGTCAGCCGTCAATTCACCTCGACTTCGGCTATTTTTGTGAGTCCAGTTGTGCACCACCCGCCGTAACCATGCGGTGCTCCGTAGTAGTCTCCAGTATCTAGAGAACCGACGGTCATCGGGGAGCTCACTAGTCACAGCAGATAGAACCAATACTGTCTTCACTTCGACATCGTCTGGATCTAGAGTCACACCAGTATCTTCGGATGGCCAAGACTGCTTAGGCGTTCGAAGAAATGACGGTCCGTACAACCATCGCGCGTTGTCGTCAATCGGAGTATCTCTAGTGGCATCGTCTGCTGCGTTCTGACCTGATGGCACCCACCTCCAGTTGCCAACGTCGGTTAGCTCGGAGATCTCGCTGACGCGATGGGCAACAAAAGGTTTGAAGCGACCGCTGTCAGATCGAAGCCAACTGAGCACAGTCTTTGAGTCAGACCATAAAGTCACGCAACCCACGTCGGTATACTGCTTCAAGGTGTGGGCAAGTCTAGCTCCTAGTAGAGCGGCCTGCAGCTCCAGTCGTGGAATGCTCATCACCTTGAGCGGCGCGACACGGGCGCGTGCCATGACAAACGATACGTGCCAGTCGCCGTCTGTCGTCTGGGCACGTAAGTAAGCGACACTAGCAAAGGCTTTACTACTTGCGTCACAAAATATGTGAAGTTCGGGAAGGTTTTGCTTGTCACACCTGTCAGTGTACAGCCAGCGTGGGAGTCTAAAATCGGAGATCTTCTGTAGTTCAATCAGCCAGGACTGCCATTTTTCATAGTCAATGGGTTCGATTTCATCGTCCCAGCCGATCTGTGACTTCCACACAGTCTGCAGCAGTATCCTCCCCTTAACTGTCACATAAAGCAAGAAACCTAGGGGGTCAAAAATTGACATTGTTAGGCGCAGGACTTCTCGCTTAGTGGGTCTCTTTACACCTGTCTTGACGTCCTCACTCACCTTAGGAAACGTCAGCTGAAAAACAAAGGCATCTGCATTCTGATCCCAGCGTACTCCAAGGACCCGTTCGACCTGGTCGTTCTTGGCATCGGACAGTATCCTCAGGCTGTTTGGAGTAAGCTTGTCGGCAGGAAGGTGAGTGAGTAGCCTCTCAGAGTTAGAGACAAAGTTCCTAATATTGAACCCACCTGAAGCATGTATGCGCACTACGTCATCCACCACCCTGATCATGTCGTCCTGGTCATCAAAAGAGTGGATATAATCATCAACATAATGATGGTCTACTATCGCCTTATATGCCTCAGGGTTGGTCGTCTCGTACCTGCGGGCATTAAGGTTCTTGACAAATTGTGCCGATGACGGCGAGCATACAGCTCCAAACGTCATAACGTTCATGACATAGACGTCATCGTCCCACAGGAGTCTCTGGGCATGTCGGTCCTCCTCCCTGATCAAGACCCTGTGGAACATCTCTTGGATGTCACCAATGACTGCGTACTTGCCTGTGCGAAACCCTAACAAAACAGCAGGCAAGGACGTAAGAAAGTCAGGTCCACTCAGCAGAAAGTCATTTAGCGAGTTACCGTTAGACTTGGCAGCGCAGTCCAAGACTATCCGCAGCTTATTGGGCTTGTTCACGTTGAAAACTGCGAAATGAGGAAGGTACCAGGTCTTGCTGGTCTTGACGGCAGCTTCCTCCGGTGACAGTTTGCGGATGTAACCTTTGTCGAGGTTCTCCTGGATCTTCTCCGCGTATTTAGCTGCAAACTCAGGCAACTTACCCATCTTCTTCTTTATACCAATGAGTCGACTTTTAGCCTGTGGTAGACTGTCTGGAAGCTCAACATCGTCAGACCTCCAGAGCAAGCCGGTCTCCCATCGTCCCATAGGCAAAAGTTTGGTGGTCCGCTCCATTATACGCAGCGCTAGCTGATCATGAAAGGACGAAAAATGGGATTAATAAAGAAAACAGTCAATTTTCTAATCCTTTTGTCCTCCCGTCTTTTTCGCCTTGTAATTTTGTCTAAGTCCGTCTGAAGTCTGCCGTCAAAATCCTTTTTCATGATTGTCAAAAATGTCTTCGTCTAGTCGTGTCAAAAGAGGCTGGACGCCACGACATCCCCACCTCCAGTACCAGAAGGCTGGTACTCAAGCCGAGGAGCTGACGTCCAGTCTACATAGTTTGGTCACAGGTCTTGTGTAAAGTTTCTGTCCAGCCTTGACAAGGGCTACGCGTACCACGCCATCCCTGCCAGCGTAGACCTGGTCAATTTTGCCAAGAGGCCACTGGTTACGGGGCAGTTGGTCGTCAACCATAACTACGATGTCCCCTACAGCCAGCGGTCTGTCAGAGTCTCGGTACCATTTGTCTCGTCTAGTCAAAGTCGGTAGGTATTCCTTAACCCACCGCTTCCAAGTCAAGTCTGCCAGTCGTTGAGATTCCCTCCATGTCCGACGTCATTGTCAACATCAGCAGCGCTGATCCGCCCACCAACGCGGAGAATGTCGTCCTCGTCCAAAAAAGGAGCCAGCTGGCGAAGCAAGCTGCTTTTATTGACGTTGCCGGTCCTTTTGACAGATTGAATGTCGTCATCGAAAGTCCGTCTCTGGCTCTCTCGGATCCAGACTAACTCTGCTGCTTTGACTTCGTCAGCCGTCAATTCACCTCGGCTTCGGTTATCTTTATGAGTCCAGTTGTGCACTGCTCGCCGTAACCATGCGGTGCTCCGTACTAGTCTCCAGTATTTAGAGAACCGACAGTCATCGGGAAGCTCACTTGTCATAGCAGATAGGGCACATACTGTCTTCACTTCGACATCGTCTGGATCTGGAGTCATACCAACATCTTCAGATGGCCAAGACTGCTCTGGTGTTCGAAGAAACGACGGTCCATGCAACCATCGCGTGTTGTCGTCAATCGGGATATCTCTGGTGGCATCATCTGCTGCGTTCTGGCCTGATGGCACCCACCTCCAGTTGCCAACGTCGGTCAGCTCGGAGATCTCACTGACGCGATGGGCAACAAAAGGTTTGAAGCGACCGCTGTCAGATCGAAGCCAACTGAGCACAGTCTTTGAGTCAGACCATAAAGTCACGCTTCCCACGTCGGTATACTGCTTCAAGGTGTGGGCTAGTCTAGCTCCTAGTAGAGCGGCCTGCAACTCCAGTCGTGGAATGCTCATCACCTTGAGCGGCGCGACACGGGCGCGTGCCATGACAAGCGATACGTGCCAGTCGCCGTCTGTCGTCTGGGCACGTAAGTAAGCGACACTCGCAAAGGCTTTACTACTTGCGTCGCAAAATATGTGAAGTTCGGGAAAGTTCTGCTTGTCGCACCTGTCAGTGTACAGCCAGCGTGGGAGTCTAAAAGCGGAGATCTTTTGCAGTTCAATAAGCCAGGACTGCCACTTTTCATAGTCACTGGGTTCGATTTCGTCATCCCAGCCGATCTGTGACTTCCACACAGTCTGTAGCAGTATCCTTCCCTTCACTGTCACGTACAGCAAGAAACCAAGGGGGTCAAAAATTTACATTGTTAGGCGCAGAACTTCGCGCTTGGTGGGTCTCTTCACACCTGTCTTGACGTCCTCACTCACCTTAGGAAACGTCAGCTGAAAAACAAAGGCATCTGCATTCTGATCCCAGCGTACTCCAAGGACCCGTTCGACCTGGTCGTTCTTGGCATCGGACAGTATCCTCAGGCTGTTCGGAGTGAGCTTGTCGGCAGGAAGGTGAGTGAGTAGCCTCCCAGAGTTAGAGACAAAGTTCCTAATATTGAACCCACCTGAAGCATGTATGCGCACTACGTCATCCACCACCCTGATCATGTCGTCCTGGTCATCAAAGGAGTGGATATAATCATCAACATAATGATGGTCTACTATCGCCTTATATGCCTCAGGGTTGGTCGTCTCGTACCTGCGGGCATTAAGGTTCTTGACAAATTGTGCCGATGACGGCGAGCATACAGCTCCAAACGTCATAACATTCATGACATAGACGTCATCGTCCCACAGGAGTCTCTGGGCATGTCGGTCCTCCTCCCTGATCAAGACCCTGTGGAACATCTCTTGGATGTCACCAATGACTGCGTACTTGCCTGTGCGAAACCCTAACAACACAGCAGGCAAGGACGTAAGAAAGTCCGGTCCACTCAGTAAAAAGTCATTTAGCGAGTTACCGTTAGACTTGGCAGCGCAGTCCAAGACTATCCGCAGCTTATCGGGCTTGTTCACGTTGAAAACTGCGAAATGAGGAAGGTACCAGGTCTTGCTGGTCTTGAAGGCAGCTTCCTCCGGTGACAGTTTGCGGATGTAACCTTTGTCGAGGTTCTCCTGGATCTTCTCCACGTATTTAGCTGCAAACTCAGGCAACTTACCCATCTTCTTTTTTATACCAATGAGTCGACTTCTAGCCTGTGGTAAACTATCTGGGAGCTCAACATCGTCAGACCTCCAGAGCAAGCCGGTCTCCCATCGACCACTGGGTAAAAGTTTGGTGGTCCGCTCCATTATACGCAGCGCTAGCTGATCCTCTCGAGACCGAGAAAAGTCACCTGTCTGCTTTCCGCCAAAAGCCTCTGTGGAGAAAGATCTTTTAATAAGGTCGTAAATGTCGTCGCAATGGCAATGGAGAATATTCGTGTCGTTAGGTATAGTACTTAGTCCCATATTACCATGCAAAACGTAACCTAAGTTAGTCTTCGAAACTATCGGTCCGTTCTTATGTCCTTGTATTACCTGTCTAGTAATTATTAGGTCTATGTTGTCTTGTCCAATCAACAACTCAATCTTGTCAATGTCAAAGTCAGTTATGTAGTCAGTCACAAAAGGAAATTTATTTACAACTTTTTTATACGATACACTATTTACACAAATATTCAAATTATCTACAGTACGAACGTTCTTCATTTCGTGAACCGTGTTACTATGTCGACCGCGAACACTAAATGAAACGCATCGCGAAGTTTTGTCAACTGAAGTCATGCCGCGCGCTCCGCATATGCGCAGAGGTCGCGTCGGGCCGTCGATGCCGGCGCGCGCAGCTAGCGAGGCGTTGATGAGACTCACGGCAGCACCCTCGTCGAGAAGAGCTGATGTCTCGTAGTCTCCGTGTCTTCCGCTTACAATGACTTTGATCACTTTCAGCATGACATAGTTTGGTTGTACTGTCGGACGAGTGGTCGCTATTACGGTGTCATCGTTCTCGTTTGACTGAGCTGTCGTGTCGGGTGCGGCGGCAACATTGGTCGATGCGGCCTGTCTTGGCTCAGAGTGCAGTACTCGGTGATGTACACGTACGCATCCTCGCACTCCGCACTTAGCTTTAGCTTGACAAGCTTTCAATTGATGTCGGGATGAGAGACACGAAAAACATAGCTTATTTACAGTGACAAACTTCCATCTGTCATCTACAGTAAGACTAAGAAAATCTGAGCATTTGGTTAAGTCATGATCGCCTTTACATCTATGGCACTCCTTACTAGTCTTACTGGTACTCAATACAGAAAAATGTTGCTTACCTCTGTTTTGGTGGAAGTTTTTCCGGTCAACTGTACTTTGGCCTGTAGTTGGGCTTGTGAATTCAGCTGTCGCCTTAGCTATCTCCATCAACCAATCAGCAACGTCGTCTAGGCTAATTTCAGTCATACCTCGCCGCGATTTGTCGAGTCCCCACTGGTATTTCAGGTTCGACGGTAATCTTGACAACACGTCGCGTATGAGAATCGGATTCCGTAAATGATTCACTTGGTTCGTCGATATCATAATAGCCACTATGTTTTGGATGTCGGTGGCGTATTTCAAAAGCTGTGTCATGTCGTCTTGACGTATATCTCGCTGCGAACGAATTTTCGAGATCATGGTGTCAATGATCATGTCAGATCGGCCAAAACGCAGCTTCAGCGTGTCTATAATTCGGTCTAGATTGGAGGCGCTGGCAAGCAAAGGGTAAACTGCGTCGCGCGCCTCTCCTCTCAAGCACCTCATAAGCCGTGCGATATTCTCAGCGTCGCTGTAGTCACATAGCTGCGTCGTTGTCTGAAACTGGCTGAAGAATAGCGGCCATTCTTCAGGCGCTCCGGAGAAGAGAGGAAGGTCTGTGGCCGTGGTCTGTCTGGCAAGAAACTTACTCATGTTCCTGTCTGATGAGCGCTCACGTTCACGGGCGGCATATGTCGTCTCTCTAGGCCCGTCCCCACAGTTTCGAGCCGTCGTGAAATGCCTGCGTTGTGAATGTTCGCTGCGTGTCGAATGTGCTTGTTCGTCGAGTTTACCGTCGTCGTCGTCGAGTTCCAAACGCTCCAGCTCGTAGGCAGTCTGCTCTTGAAGCAAGCGTTTTTGAATGTCGATTTGTCGTTGCTCGAGGTCGGCGAGCTGTTCCGCAGCCTTGCGCTTCGCGTCTAGGACGCGCTGTCGGCGCGCCCGGTCGGATGAAGTCGAGGCGGCGGTCCCGGCTAGGGACACCCGAGACGTCGGTGCAGGCAGAGATGGCGGGTCAGCCGTGTCGTTCACTGCCTGTACACTTTTGCTCCGAGTGATCATGATTGTCGTCGGTGTGGACTGTATTTACCAATGGACTAGTCAGTGTCCTCGAAGGACCATGAAAGGACGAAAAATGGGATTAATAAAGAAAACAGTCAATTTTCTAATCCTTTTGTCCTCCCGTCTTTTTCGCCTTGTAATTTTGTCTAAGTCCGTCTGAAGTCTGCCGTCAAAATCCTTTTTCATGATTGTCAAAAATGTCTTCGTCTAGTCGTGTCAAAAGAGGCTGGACGCCACGACACCTTCAAAGTGTCATCCATCATTGACAGAGGCAATCCAATTCCTAAACTTTTCATCAGTTCCTCATTGCTTTTTATAATTCTGTTTTATTTGTTTACTTGATAGGTAAATTTTTTTCGGCGTTGGTTTTTCCGCCTAAAATTTAAATGTACCAAAACTACAATGAACGAACGGTTCAATTTGCTTGGATACTTTCAGGTGTCGTAAACGAGCCCTAAATTTACAAACTATACAACTAAACATAACAAGGTCAAATATTTAAATAATGTCTTCAGATTAAATAAATTACTGCCTTGGTGTATTTACATAAGTGTTCCATTACTATTGATGACCATGACCTGAAAACTATAACTATATATCTCAAAATATTCTAAATTCAGCCACTTACCGTCCCGACTAATCTTAAAAATACATTTTGACCGATGTTAGTGTCATGGGAAATTATGTTTCAATGTAACACGATTTATGAGTGGTTTGGCTTTTGTGCCTTACAGAACACTTAAACCAATACATTTTAATAAAGTTTAATTTCCAATGACACTGGCAGCGTGTAAAAAAGTATTCTGTAGATTATTTGGACTGTTTATTCTTTTCAACTGTAAGCCAGATTGAAAATTATGGGCAAATCTGCCGAAATGGCAATAATCTGCACACAAACACAAATGGTCACACTGCTAGTGCTGCCGAAAGTCGATTGTAGTTGTACTTCAGTCAGTCCACGGAAACAAAGCGGCTAAATTATCGATTGCCTTATGAATAATAACCGTTACATTATTCTTTCGACACCCATCGAACCAAGTAATATCTACAGTAAGTACTTTAGAGATATTTAACATAAAATGAAAATATTTTTGGTCTAATTCAACACGGAAGAACTGGCTAGATGAATTACTTAGAACCTTAGACAAGAATTCGTTGTACCTATGTTTTGATGCTTTTCTGGTTTAATGTCAAGGGATTCGGTTGTCTTGTTGTTTCCCTAGTTGACCAGAAAGGTATTACATTTCGTACATATTGTATCTGAGTCGGTAAGAAGAAAACATGCGAGTACTTACGGTTCAATAACATTCTTGTTTTTTGGCATGCCATGTAGGTCCTAAATACATAGAACGGCTAACTACATTTTAGTGGCTTTTCACCCTTTCAAAGTGTAACAAACCTTTTTTTTGAGGCACCAGATTGGACCACCACGCACGGCACCACCACTTAACATTCTCAAATGTCAAATTAGGATTCCACTTCTTAAATCTCAGATTAAATTAAAGCGTCTTCACTTTTTTTATTATTAATCTTCCATGATATTATTATTATGTTCTTCAGCTAGCATGGATGCTTCCACGTCGTCGCTGCCGTCTAGGTGACAAGAGCCGCTTGATACTAAAAATCTGTCTTTATGAGTCATGATATGCCTTACGTCCATTGATCTATTATTTTTAGACTTTATCTCCGATGTACTGTCCTTTTTCGTTATAAGAATGAGTATTATTATCTAAAATAGAATAAATTAATTAGAGTAGGTACATTCATGTACCGCAATCCAGATGTAGTACCTAGCAGAAGTACCTATCTACCAGTAGGTATATTTAAATCGGCAAAGTGCACGTGTTGAAAAAGCAGATTTACTGATAAGCTTCTTCACCACAGACGGGTAAGAAAATACAGACTCTGTACTTCTTACTTAGAAAGTGTCGCAGCAAATGAGCCCCACCAACTTCTAAATACGTACTGCCACTCACACAAAAGCAGGCAGCAGTTCAGAAAAGAATACTTAATGACCCATCAATGCCTTCGTTAAACTCGCAAGCGTAGACGGCATACCCACTTGTCCACCAAAAAGATGTCGGACGGAAACAGCCGAGCGTGCCGAAAGATTAAAAAAGAGCTGCCTCAGCTCTAGTGAACGGACTCCACTTAAATCGCAGTTACAATTTACTTAAGTAAGTAGAGTTTCTACACAGAAAGAGTTGGGCGAGGCGGATCGAACGCCCCTTCATGTTTTCTGGCCTTGGCGTAGCGAGGAGGCTTAGTACCGGTGGCAGGGTGAAACCTCCGGGAAGCCAAGATAACTCAGACGTGGCAGTGTGGTGGACTTGGTCACCCACCCACTCTGGCCCCTAAGAGCGACACGTTGGGTTGCGGGTCGAATGGGGTCTGCAAGGGCCCTGAGGCGCGTGGTGGGGCTGCAGCACACAATTGGTTGGTAAGGGCCAGTGTTCCAATGCTAACCCCCCGTCGTGTCGTGGCCCAGCTGGGCCGTACTGACAGATGCGATAGCGCAGCCGCCCTTTGGGTGGCTCGAGGTTGCGGGCCTAGTAGTCTGCGTACAGTGTGGGCCAGCTGTTCAGAGTGTGGGGGTGCTCTGGCTCGTATTGCTCGGCGTCCACCGTGATGGCGGAGGTGTCTGAGTACCAACTTTAGGCGCTTTCGTGGCATACGCATTTTGGTAGGCGGTCGGTCGGAGGGGGCCCGTACTTAATAAATTCTAGTAATGTGTCAGTAGTTCAGACCTACATCATCAAAAATATTCTTACCTCAATAATAACTATCAAGATGAACATTACTAGATGTGCATTCATAGACACCATTACAATGCGATACAGCATAGGTCCACATCCGGGTGTGTTGATTGAAAAAGTGCCTAGTTCAGACAGGTAGTTGGATATGCAAGATCCACTTTTGCAGCAACTGGGCACAATAAAATTAAAAAAATAGATTTTAGGTAAGTAGGTCAAAAATGGGGATACCAAATGAACTAGTAAAATTAGGTATAATCAATTAAACATATTAAACAATTCAATACCTCAAAGGTACGCTGTCAGATAATATAGAACTTTTCTTGTTTGATACACCACGTTTATCCAAAGAAGGATTCCATTCGTAGTCACGTATTTTATCATACCAATCTTGGGAGAACCAGTCTTTGTAAGAGTTGAGCTACAAGAAACAAATGTGTCAAGAAATATTTGTGTCTTGAAAACATATAACTGTAACTTGTTATTAAGTTTTTACCCCACAGCATTTCAAAGACCACTGCAAGTTATCTATAAAATGTTTATATTTTGGGACACTTCTGTAGTGTCTCATGCCAGTGAGCAAGTGTTTTGAAGTTAAATCTTGACATGACCATATCTTCATGAAGCAAACGATTGCTGCAGCTGCGTTTATAATGATAATTGTCACTATACAGAACCACAACGGGCAGCACAGTACTTTAGAATTATATCTGAAAAGTAGAAGTCACCACTATAGTAAGTACAGACGCCTTTATACTTAAGTTACGCATTTAATTTACCGAAATCGCGTAATTATTATGCGTTCTTTTATCTGAAGCTGACGCCCGCGCCGCTGAGCTAAGCGGCTTGTTGCTAGGAGGACTAAATATATAAATAGTTAATTAACACGAGGGCGTAGGTACGAAACGTCACGACTAAACACTTACCTACAAGGAAACCGAAAGCTTATTAACGCGATTTTGCTACTAAGATGGGTAACTTTTGTTTAAAGGTGTCTCCACCTACTATACACCTACCTATTGAAACGTAAAGGAAAGAGACGGAGGGTAGTTCATCGGTTCATGAAACGGTTATTTCGGTATCCTTTTGTCCGAATCTGAATTCAATTTAGTCTGATACGTCGTCATGCGTAATGCTTTCGTGATCCATGGGCATAGTCACCAGCTCACACCAGCTTCAAGGCAACTGGTTCCTTTGGTATCTAAGTTTTTTATAACATAGCGGATGTGCTTGTCAACTTTAATTCAATGATGTAAGCAAATAAATTAAACGAATACTTATTTTACACTATTTTCCTGTTGTGGGCAATGGAACACAGCATGCTGACAGTGGTTGGTAGCATTATAATACCAGAGAGCAAGACCAGCGCGTTCACGAAGTCGGTGGAAGTCAACAATAGGATATCACCTACACCTGAAAATATTGTGTTATAGTACCAATGTGTATAGTTATGTATTACCGACGCCCTCGGTAATACATAGGTTTTATAAGTTCAAGACCGAGCACGCAAATAAAACGAATACGTACCTACATTCGCTACCACAAACACTACAGTATTCTAGAAACTGGCTCGTCTCACCTCTCCTAGTTTCGAGATTCCAGGTTTTAATAGACTAGGTAATGAGTTTATGACTAAGCAATTTCTCTTACTAGGAATAAAAACAGCATTATTTTGTTATCAGTTCTGGAGATACTTGCCGACCTAAGGGCTCCTATGGGTACCTATATCCTTCACGGAATGAAGGATAGCACTCAGATAAGTTTCATTCGAATTTCAATCTATCTACCTACCTGTAACTAAGTATTTTATAAAGAAAGTGGCGTGGTAGACAACAATCACAATAAGTACTAACAAAAAAACAGGACCAGTGACCAAGTGAATGCGAACATCGAAGTGAGCCACAAAAAGGACGCCGCCCACACAACAAATGGATGATTTTGACCTCCGAATTGCATTTTACAGCACTGCTGAATATATCTACTACACTAAAACGCTTATATGGCTAAAATTATCTAAAATAAATGTATGTAAAACTTATGCATGCAATTAATAAACAACCCAATGTACACAGTCATTTGACAACAAAGTATTTTGACGCTAAAGCACAAAGCATGAATGGATTGAGGAGAGGTATTACTCGTCGACCTCATGGTATTCTAGATTTTTGCTAGATTTAGAAAGGGACAAGTACGACCATAGAGCTTCCAGAGCGTGTTTTCAACACTTTACATCATTGAGTACGACGGTATAGTCCAAAGAAGCTGTCGCGTTTGCATTTTGCCGCTAGAGGCGCTAGTATAGAGAGAGGTCTTTGTGATAAGAATTTGAAATGCCGCCCACTTGTCAGTATTTATTGCCGATTTTTATTTCTACAATTTACGAATTTTATCAATATAAGTAAAGTTTTTACTAGGCTATCAAGATCTCGGCACTGGTGAGCACAAATACTATAATTTTATCCTTTCTGAGGGCACGCACGTGGAGTTTTGCAGGAGTTATGGACAAACTCTAAAACAGAGTGGAGTTTTTGGAGTTGGAGTTATTTCTGATATAAAAGAAATTCAGTATGTTTCTGAAAATATAATAGGTATTTATTTAACAAATATAAACATGTAAAAATATGATATGTGTAAAAGTTATAAAATATTAACAATAATTATCTAAGTAAAAAAATTCTTAACAAATTCTGATTTCTTAAGACAACAATATCTGATATTTTATTGTATTTTATACACAGTTTAATAATATTAATAGATATAAACTGTACGCGACAAAAATACAGTTGATTTTATCAACTTGCATTATGTACTTACAGTCAAAAAACTATTAAGCAAATATTCCGCGTTAGTTAAATGAGTAACCGATAACAACTTACCGAAATAAACGAAGAAATTTAGAATTTCCATAATCAATTATTTGACTCGTTTTCGCAGTCTCGTTACAATGAGTAGGTAATTATGTACCTGTGAAGACTAAACGCTGTTTCGCTATTTACGTATAGATAAGTCAAAATGTTTTATTCAGTGTCTGGCTTGGTGACGTCACCTAACGTTTTGAGTTTGGGGGCGACGTTGAACTCGCAGCCGGTGCTCACAACGATGTCTTCCACAGTCACACCCTCAGCCAGCTCAGTCAGTGTTAGACCTTTTTCCTGGTCCACCTCGAACACGCACTGTAAGCATTAGAAAAGGGATTAGCTACAGTAAAAAGTAATCAGCAATATAAAATTCCTATTTATAAATGATCTCGAAGTCGAACCCGTTTTTTTTTCCAAATGTCATTTTTTTTACAGCAAGGATTTCTCCTCGACTGGGAGACTGGAATGAAATATAAAAAGATTTCTCTATGCTTACTAAATCAGTCATGAGGATCCCACTACTGGGCAAAGGCCTCTTTTCCCTCCCCTCCTCCACACAAGTCTATTTTGGGCCTTTTTCGGCCAGTCCCCTGTTCCTTACCTTTTCTGTAATTATCATATCAACGCAATTTTTGCCTGTGAGTGGCAAAGAACACTCGGGAACAATCTTATGACCACCATTCTTGGCGGTATGTTCCATCGTGACCACCACTTTCGTGTGAGGCGCAGAAACTAAATCCATAGCGCCACCCATGCCTTTCACCATTTTACCCTGAAACATACAATCATTACACATTTACATACATGTACATTTGTAAGGAAATTCCATATAAGCCTCAAAGAAACCGATTGATGAAATAATGATTTTACCGGAATCATCCAATTTGCTAGATCACCGTACTGTGATACTTGCATAGCTCCTAGTATGGTCAAATCTATATGGCCACCCCGAATCATGGCGAAACTATCATCAGATGAGAAGTAGGATGCTCCTGCAAGGTATAAGTACAAAAATATTAACTATCAGTAGTAGGTACTGCCTATTTTAGTATCAAGTTACTTGAGTAAGTTTCATAAACTTAAACAGAAGATGTAACTACCAGGAAGAACAGTAACAGTTTCCTTTCCAGCATTTATGAGGTCAGCATCCACCTTATCTTCAGTAGGGAAAGGTCCAAGCCCCAGGATACCATTTTCAGATTGCAACAAAACTTTTACGTTGCTAGGAATGTAATTGCTGGCCAACATTGGCATTCCTGAAAACAAACCAATACAGAATATTAGCTTAATCATTTTCGTTATTCCTATGCAGTTCGTAAAAGGTAGACTAAGGTAAGGTAAGGTAGGTAGGTAGGTAAGGTAGGAATTTTTGTTTATTTTTTTTTTTTTGTTATTTGTATTATTGTTTTTTTCTCTAACCGTTTTGTTTTGTTTGTTTATATCTGTATGTGTACGATGTCCAAAGGCAATAAACGTTTTTTCTTTCTTTCTTTCTTTAATGACTTACCTATTCCCAGGTTAGCGTGCATGCCATCCTTGAACTCCAGGGCAGCTCTTTTAATAATTCGTTCTCTCATCAAATCTGACGCTTTCTTCTTTTCCTGACCTTCAGGTTTTGCTATTGTCTTCCTTTCAATCCTTTTTTCAAACTTATCTCCCTTGAAAATTCTGTGCACAAATATAGCAGGAACATGTACAAAATCAGGATCAATTTCATCAACAATTTCTTCCACTTCAGCAATGGTGATACGGGCAGCTTTGCACATGGCCGGGTTGAAGTTTCGAGCACTCTTCCTGAATATCAAATTGCCATGTCTGTCTGCTTTCCAAGCCTTCACAAGCGCAAAGTCTCCTGTGATTGCCTCCTCCATTACATAATTCTTACCATTGAACTGTTGAACTACCCTGGCTGCACTTGGTATGTCAATCTAAAAAATAGATGTGTGTTTACAGCAGTAATAAGTTACAAGAGTGAGGTAATTATGTTTGTTCTGTTAGATTAGGTTAGAAGGTAGTTGAAAATGTAGGCATAATTTTATCATGAAATAGTCAATACAATGTTCTGAAACAGTGAAGTACCTATATGTATACATTTTAAGAAAGTGTATACTGTGTGCAGATTGTCACATTATGTTTGATATAAGTGCCTTGAGCAGATTTCTACGAGTATCCTTACTCTTTCCTCACTTACCTTGCCATCCTTGCTGTACTTGATGGGTGCTCCCCCTTCATGGATAAGTGTTCCATAGCCAGTAGGAGTAAAAAATGCTGGTATCCCAGCACCACCAGCTCGTACTCTTTCAGCCAGTGTTCCTTGAGGAGTTAGCTCCACCTTACAAAAGAACAGTTTCTCAATTAGTGGATTCATTTACTGAGGATATTGCCATAATTGGTTCATACAGATATTTAATACATTATCCCTCAAGTTTCACTATGTACAGTTTTACCTATTACAGTAAAGTAATAAATATAAAAGTAATAAATATATAAGCATTAGCACACTATTTACATGAGGCATTAGAGACTAAAGTAGCGAATGCACCAATTAAGGTTTATACATATATGTGGTGAATGATTCTCTGGGGTGGTGATGAAATCCCAAATCTTGGCTCCTCAGACTTCTGTCTACTAACCATTCTACTAGCAGGGAAGTAATATGTGCTTTGTAGTTTTTCAATTAAGTAATCTTACCTCTAATTCACCGGTTAGGTACTGTCTTTCAAATTCTGCATTTTCTCCAACATAAGATGCAATCATACGCTTAACCTGCTTGCTTTTCAGTAAAACACCCAAACCAAAATTTTCAACGCCTGCAAATTGTAGTAATAGGATAAGGTGAGAAAAATGCTTCTAATTTTATGTACAGACAGCTGCACATCGAGCCTACCCATTTCAGTTTTTCATCTTGTTCTTGCCAAATAGTATTTCATTGCAATAGTAAAAGGAGGACTGACCAGAAATGGGTAGGCTGTCATGCTGTTGACTGAACTTTACAATGAACAGTTCATTCTGACGCACCCATGCCAATTAAATATTGTTTTTTTAATACCTGCATTATTGGAGACTACAGTGAGTCCAGACGCGCCTGTTTTGTTAACAGCTTGAATCAAATTTTCAGGTATTCCACACAACCCGAAACCACCAACCAAAAGCTTTGAACCATCTTTGATGTCTTTTACTGCTTCACTCAAGTCTTTGTACACCTTGCCTGTTTTGCTCGAAGTACTGTATTGCGCACACGATAAAACCTGGAAATGCGTAATACGAAGCCGATTTGAATAATAACTCTGTTGGATCTAAATATCACAAAAACAAAACACGATCTTACCTTGACGACATTGAAGTTATGCTTAGGCAAAGTATTGTTTATCTTAAAAATCAAAATTCTTCCTAACAGCACCATTTTATAACAATTAATGAATCTAATCTAAGAGTTGTTTAAGGCTTAACTTTCGTAAGCGCGGTTCTAAAATGCAATGGTTTAAATTAATGTAAACAAGACAAACGTCAAAAGTCAAAACGAATCAGCTGACTGACTGACAAGTTTAGAGTGCACAAAATGAATATAATTCTAAAAGAGATAAATACCAAATCTGAGTCGCTCACTTTGTTACTAACTACGATAAAATGATAAGAACTGAGTTAAAATCAGTTGTTTGTTCGTTACGAAGATTGCGAGGTCAGCGAGGTTGTTATTCATTAGCAACCCAACCAAGTGAGTATTCAAATCACAGTATTAAAATAACTAGTCTTTTATAAGAATAGTTGTTTTAGGGCGTTTTTCAAAAAAAGTGTACATAGGTGAAAGTCAGTGTCCTACTCCTTTCTCGATCGATAAACGTTTATTGTGTTGATTTTTATTATCAAACCTGAATTTTACAGTTAGAGTAACAACATAGCTCTTATGTGAACTAAAAATAACGAACAAAGAATTGAAAAATCTAAATATATTAAATAAAAACAATCTTACAGATCGCTGTTTCTGTGATGTCCTACACCCACCTCCACAGATAAAAGTCCATTTTTTTTAGTTTTTTTATACCTAACCCAGTATTTATTTCTACTTGTACTAATAGATAAAGATAGAAGTTTTGAGTTGAAACCCTAATATGATCCGTTTTGGAACAAAATCAATTAAATAATCCAGTTTTTATGTTGTCCGGCGAAATAGCGCATGGCGGAATTTCCCTCTACGTCACCGCATTATTGACTTCTTCTAAGATGAAATATTCCCAATTTAGTACTTTTTTTTAAAATGTAGCAACATTATTACAAGTATAGTGGCGGCCATGTTTAGTTTTTGTCAGCCAATTTGCCAAGAAATCGCAACAGAAGTGGTCGCTTTGGTCGGTGAAAAAAAAGTATTCCATCAACGACTCCAGATTTTTCCATTTAAGCAAACCCAAATTGATTTGGCTCTCTTTGTATTCAATTTATTGACTTATTGTTATATGAAATGTTTAGTTAAAATGAATGCAAGTTTCTTAATTTATTGGTAAAATAAGTTTTCAAAAATATTGACGTGGTTACGTTACTTCCATTACCGCTACAGTCTCATGAATGGATCATAAAACTGACGTAATGGAATCCTAAAGGTCGGTTCACCAGACTTCAATTAATAATGGTCATTGAGGAGTACTATTTGAAAAAAATGATTATTTTCCGAGCATTCATTCACTTAAATATTATTGTTATCTGTTTTCGTTCCAGTTTTGAACTTTAAAACGCCTACTCGTCTAGTACCTACCTACCTACTAATGCCAACTGTAATATTTCAATTCATAAATCTAACTAGGAACCCTAATTATTGATAATAATATCTTGATAATAACAAAGTGTTTAAGAATTTCGGTATTCAACCGCCGCTGCCGTGGCATGCTCGCTTCGCTCGCTCAGCACGTGCTTCGTTGTAACCTATCCTAACTCTTTGGTGGACTGGACAAATCTATTGTGGTAACGCGAGTTGACGTTAAGTGGTTTCGTAGAGACAGTCCGTTGCAAAACTTGACTTCCATACCATATTGGAATTACGCATATTTTTCCTTCAGCTTAGGTCAAACTAGTTAATCCTAATTTGTTTAAGACAAACACTTTTGTTAAAGCAGTTTATCCTAATCCCCACAGCCTAAAGCGATGAAGCTTAGGCCAAACTAGTTTATCAAATATAGAAAGCAAATTCTGAAAGAGTGCTAAGTATGAAATAATGTTGCCCTTTCTGCTTAGTGACTAATTTCAGGCTAAACTTGTTGATTTGCATAATCTTCAAGTTCCTTGATTTAATTACTGTCATGTGAACGCTGGCTTAGGGTTCCTAAACGTTACCCAAGTGCTCCTATTGACGTCACTGTCCTATTATTACTGTAGTTTATTTGCTAAGATTAATTAATATATCTCAAAGAAATTGTATTTTCTTTTTATAGATTTTAGTCAATGATGAGTTAATAATTTATTATTAATAAACGTTCTAAGAAAAAAACTTAAATTAATGTTTCTAAAACAGATAATATGTAGTCCAAAGTATCCTAAAGTCGCGTAAAAGAATTATTTTGATTAAAAACTTATTATTTCAATTATATGAGCGGACTTACTCATATTTTTTAGAAAACTGATTGTGTTTAAATTTCGGAAACAAAGATTTGAAGTTATTTACTTCTCTTCATTTTCTTTAAAACGTTCATGAAATTAGTGACGTGAAGGAACTTCTTCTCTACAGAATTAAATTTCAATTACATTTGTTTGCGAAGTCTTTTCATATTTTATTTATAAATTCGATTTTTCATGCAGTTTATATATATTTAAATTAATGTAGGCATATATTTAATCGAAATTCAAAATCTGACTAAGGTGGAATTCCTATTACATCACCGACACTTTTTTTGAAAAACGCCCTTTAGCAAAGAAAATAAAAGGGTAATAATACCGCCATTATTACTTAGTTACTTACATTTTGAATTTAATTGATTACGTCATCTCTATCACTTTGTTTTTAGGGTTCCGTTCGTTGTTTCAATAACGTTCCCGCAACCAAATTTGTCTATCATAAGTTCTACCTTAACTGAATCTGCATATCATAGCTTAAAATAGTATAGCCATAAATGTGTGTATATTCAATGTTTTAGAAAAGTGGGCTTCTCTTACTTGTTTTGTTTAATTAAAAAAAAGGATTACGAAAACAGGTGTGGGCATGCCCGCACCAGTGTTGCCAACTCTACCGTTGTCCGTTTCAAAAGTAGGCAGATAGGTCGACTGTTTTCTTAAACAATTCAATGTTCTAAAACTGTTTTCATTGAAACATCTGTTTTATTAAAGTTTACATTCCTAACGTTTTTCGTGTGTACAAAACAGACTACACCTATCCACGTGTAGTCTGTCATGCATCCGCATGCAGGTTTTTATAACCTTATTTGGCCTTAAAAAACCCGGGATTATAGGAAAAAGGAAACACATGCGCTGGTAGAGCGTTCCACGTCTGGATAGCACAACACAGGAACGAATCACCGAACCTTTTGGTGCGAGCCGACAGTCGCTGGATCGTGTGTGGATGTTGACGCAAACCAGTGCGTGTGGTGCGGGAGTGGAAGGCTGAGGATGGGGTCAATTGGAACAACTCGTCAGGGCATTCGCCGTTCTAAAGGCGGAAGAGGACATTCAACCTGGCAATGTCTCTACGCAGTTTTTCATAGTTGCCTCTGGGTTACCAATGATGCGGATAGCACGTCGCTGCACCCTGTAGGCAAGTTGAGCAAGTACTGGGCAGAGCCGTCCCAGAGATGAGAGCAATATTCCACACACGAGCGAACTTGTGCCTTATACAAAAGACAGAGCTGCTCAGAGGCGTGAGGAATCGTCTCTGTTCAGGATTTCGAGTTTACGGGATGCTGAACAGTTTTTTGAGTATCATAAGAGCAGTACATATCTAGTAGGTAGCTCCTTATTTGATAATGTGATTTTTACTTGAACCAGTTTCAACAATAAAATGAACCAAAACGTTCAAAATTAATGAAGGACCTTTATACCTATACGGAATATTTACAAGACATTTTTAACTTATTTAGATGACATTATTTACAAGCAACAAAAAATAAAAAGCTTATTACATGAAATATTTATTTATTTTGTTTAAATTAAAATATAACTTGAATTTATTTAATAAAGCAGTAGGAAGATCGCCTCCTTTTACGCCTTTTTCACTTTAGTAACTAGTGACTGTGTATGATAATAATAGGGCTACAAAATATATTTTATGAACAAAATGCATGTTGCTAGAATTACTTAAAGTAACAAACAACAAAAAGGCATAGTTTTTATTTTTACTTACATGATATTGCCTACCTACTACACTTAGCATTTATAAGACATTGTGACAAGCCAGACCCACGTAGGTATGATAATCAAAGGCAGTATTTTTTATGACGAAGGCAACATTAATATAAATTTATCGCTTTTTTAATAACGTTTACTCTTTTGGTTTATTCATCATGCTTGCTTTATGCGAATTTTAGTCTCGAAATTCACAAATTATGGCATTTCGTGAACCATTAAATTAAACATTAAGTGTGCCCAACTTAACGACAGGAGAATTTCAAACAAAGTACTCGAAACACTTAGTCAAAACAACATTTAAAATTATCAACAATTAATATTTTATGAGAAAATATCACAAAATATAATTTTCATGGCTCTTTGTTAATACTTAATGTTACTAAAGGAATCTATTTTTGTACTACTGAATATCGAACTTTAAGTAGATATAATGTAGAAGTAAAGAGTAATATCAGAATGAGCCACCAATTAGTTACTCGAACTATCAGTTGTTTGTTTGCGGCTGCGTGTTCATAGCTCATTGTAGTTATGATTACTCTTAGCAACAATAATAAACCGACAAGAAAACTGTCGAGTGTAGGTACAGGATAAATACGCACGACATAAAATGATGAGTATGCGTACGTAGGTAAGTGTCCTGTTAAACATAGGTACATAGTGTAAAAACTCGATTAGAGTTTTAACAATTTCATCATTGCTCAGTTTTCCAAGACTGTAACATACAACTTAGCCAGGAGAACAATGGCTGCTAGTAATTACCTCTACTTAACCATTACCTATAGGTAGTGGATATAGTGTAACGACATTGATAAATTACCTATATAGAGCAATTACATTACAGATATTGATTTATTATTGCATAATACTTTATTAGTTGTACTAAAGTAGCACCTTGCGATCGTAAAAACATACTTAAATGCATCAACATATATTACTCAGAAAAATATATACAGGGAGGAAAGGCTTAGTGTGTCCAGCAGATTAATCACACAATTACTTATCAGCTCTTAAAAGTGTTTAGCTCAAGTCTCAATGGTTAACATGACATGAACAACTTTAGAATAAATAAATGAAATAGCTACATTCAAGAAATTTCGTCCACTATGAGTATAGCCAACACAGTATTATTAGCCAATATTATTTTATAAATCTCCTAAAATCTTCCCAATTCAAGTAGAGAAAACCCTGATCCAAATAAACTTGACCACTTTTTGTACTTAAATTGGGAAACATTTTTTTTTATAGTTACTTCAAGTAACTATACAAAATTATTAAAATACCATACATCGTAATATGCTCATGCGTGACTGTATTCGAAACAGGTATTCATAATGCTATTTATTTATGCCTCTCCATTGAAGAATTATAATCGATTTTGCACACTTAAAGTTTCCACCCTGTGTAAATATTATATTATCACTATCAACTACACGGAAATAACATCACCTCTCATAACGCTACAGACATTATCACATTACAATATTTTACAAAACTAAATAATCATATCTCTTCCATTAAGATAATATTCACAATCTGAATCATTTATTCAACAAATAGTAATTGTAAGTTAATCCTACTTACGGAACTACTTTTCCTTTACAGTCACGTTTAAAAATATTGAAAACATTTACAACGAAATATTATTCTAATGTTTTAACGTGACTGTAGAGATGTTATTCTAGCTTGTGTCTGTGAAGTGTCTAGCTGAGTCTGCCAGCTCTGGCATCAGTGATAGCACCCCACAATTCAATAATAAACTCATCAGTGAATCCAAATTCTTGCAGGTCACTGTTGTCGATCGCGTCGGCTAGCTGCATTGAGTTAGTTTTCCCTTCAGCGAGATCCCACATTTGCGTCGCCAGCTCCGCGTCGTTGATGCCCATGAACGATTCCAAAAGGCCGTTTATTTTCTCTATACCAGCTTTAGATTTTTCGTCGTGCTGTAAATCAAAATAAAAGATATTTAAAGACGGTGGTAATATGGTGGTAGTGAATACGTATAGGTGGTCAAAATAACTATCTTTCGAATCCATGTTCTTTTTAACATTCTATTATGTACAAATGAGAAGGTAGAACTTCATAATTTTCCAAGGCAAACCAATATGGTTCGACTCTGTTAAAATGTTTTGATAATTAATGAAATTAAATTACTGTTCCACACTCGAATTTTCAATCATCAAACAGTCAAAGTAGTGAACAAAAAGTGATGCTTAACTTTAAATGGAATAATTTATTTAGGTATATTATGTATACATATAAGGCCATAAGAAATCTTTTTTTTCCATACCTCATCTTCTATTGTAGCTTGACCATTCGCCTTAAACCTTAAAGTTTCTTTCCCAGAGCCATAGTGCTGCTTCCGCCCAGCCTTGGCACTGCTGGTTTTAGGACCAATACTCCCAAAACCGCTTTTTAAAGGTTCTACAAGGCGGATTATAAACGTAGTGCCTTTAGGTATATCTTTCAGCGTTTTAGCGACCTCGTAGTGCCGTTTACCGACCATATTTTCTCCATCTAGCTTCTCGATGTGGTCACCGACCTACAAATGAAAGTAAATTAGTTAATTCAATAATGGTTTACTTCCTATTAAATTCTCAACAAGCTGTAAGTATAACTGTATGTTATTATTACAGTTTCCTCCATTGTGGTGGTGTTTAACTAAACCAGTGAACGTTAAGCAGGCAGGTTTAAGTTATTGGAGCGGTATGTTATTCAAGTATATTCGCAAAGATCTAACTACCTCACTTGACAATGCGATGCAAATTTAGATGAACGATTGGAGAGTAACAGAATATAGTTTACGATTGTAGATGCTGAGTAGTGAGTTGTGAACATACCAAGTTTGTAACATCTGCCACTACATTATGGAATGCAAATAAATGATTAAGTACATATTGAATGTATTTTTTTTAAATTTGTACTCTAGTGACCGAGGTTCGTCTATGTCTTACGCGATGATGTCGCGATGCAAATCGAATGTAGTAGGATTGTTACTTCCTATCTCTTTAATGCAACGATCTTGATCGAGATGTCTAAGAGGTAATACAACTTCATTTTGTAGCCAAACTTACCTCTATATGTGGTACTCTTGAGACAATGGAACCTTCTTTTATTCTTTTGACAAAAGCGTAGCCAGCACCGTTGTCCGTGATTGTCAAACCAAGAGCATCCTCAGTCTTCACGATTTCTATTTCTTTGGGCCTGCCTTTTCTATGTGCAAATATGAAGTCTTCTAATCCTATTTGTCCTCCAAGAAGTTTTTTCATATCCACTTTGTGAGTGTTTAGGGTGCAAAACAAAATCTGAAACCATAAAAATACGTTTAGTTAAAATATCTTATGGTTATTATTCATTAAGTTCAGAAGAACTTGTGTATTCCAAGTAGGTATAGTCTACCACTTAGCTAATCGAAACCACGCCTTAGCAAAAATAGTTAACACCATGACATCATACGATTCA
This sequence comes from Udea ferrugalis, assembly GCA_950022985.1. Classification (NCBI taxonomy): domain Eukaryota; kingdom Metazoa; phylum Arthropoda; class Insecta; order Lepidoptera; family Crambidae; genus Udea; species Udea ferrugalis. The sequence goes on from OX465521.1 coordinate 8,815,855, forward strand.
TTTTGTGAATTATTTTACTAAACCAATAATCTGAGAATAGTAACACTTAGCATTTTTAGTGCTAATGGGGTAACTTTACAAATAAAAAGAATTATGATACGTCAGACTCACAATATGGTGATGTACGGTTGTATATGAATGATGAATGGTCAATCTTAAAGTGACAGATAGTTGTGGTTAATCTCCTAGCACTTCAAACAACTGATATAACTTCCTCACAGATATAGGTACTCTAAATAATAGATATTGTTGGTTATTAGGTCATGTGCACAACATGAGGTGAAGCAAATTCGCGTAGCGTAGTTTCAGTTAGTCAGTTAAGAAAGTCTGTATCTGTGATACATTCATGTTTGAAATGTTTTAAAAAAATACGTCTCTATTGTTTTCTGTTATTCTAAGTGCTTGTGTGATAATGAGGCGAGCAAAGGTCGAGCTTGGCGAAAGCGAGTTGAAAATAAGTTTACAAACGACGCGTTTATGAGGGTAAACCTATATTAGCAATGGCAGACAGTCCGGTCCTTGACCCTTCGCGTAATAGTAGGTCATCGTACAGGCCCACACGTAAGTACCTAAGCTACGGCTGGCGTGGTGACCAACACACGCATCCACTTGCTTTGCTCGCTCAATTCAACGAGAGACTGCGCCCCTGGCCGATCCACTTCCTGACTGCTCAGCCGTGCGTGATTCCGCACGTAGTGACATTTAAACGAGCTTACACATATAAAATCAACATCATAATACTTAGGTATGAACAACAAATGTGATGGCGGACTACACTGACAACTTCGTTAACGTATGTCTTTAGTTACATCTAAACGGATTGTCACGTGCTTGCTTGTAATGAAGACTAATATGTTAGGTACCTACCTTAATAAAAATTGCCTGTTTTAAGTAGGAATTATTACACCTGGTTTTAGTTTTGTATGTTTTAAATGTGAGTAGGTACTCAGATAAAATTCATGTGGTTGTTATCAATGACTCCATCCATTTTGGATGTCCCTGAAACAACGCACCCGACCGCGGTCGAGGAAAGGTCGGTGGCGCCGCAGCCGGTAAAAATGGCACGGACACTAGGTATTTATCCGATAATACGTTACAAGGCCTGTGAAACTACTAGAGGCGTGCCGGTGCCTATCTATCTCAAGGTTATTGTGAGAATAGCGATAATTCTTGCTTTACTCACGCCAACACCGAATTCACTCACTCTCGCTAAACAATATTTGACTATCAAGCAAGACTGATGTGGCAAGGCTGTCACGTCACATAATGAACTGTTCGTAACGTCTCATCGTGAAACAATGAATACTTATGCAATGGGTAAAATAACTAGGGAGAACAAAACGGTGGATAATTTTACGAAAAGAAATTAGAAATCCGGTACAGAAAATCTGCAAGATCTGTAGGTAGCAGCATAAGATGTGTTGCTGTGAGTTTTTGTGGATGAGATAAAAATAATCTACATCGCGTAGTCAGAATCGGTCAAAGTTTAGCACAATAAGAAGCAAGTTGAATCATGGCCTCGACTCTAGATTGTGTTCAGTCGACTACACGATACAGATGAGTAGGAGACAATCTGGGGCAAGATCAATTTACAGCCTATACTTAAACTTAGGACAGACACGTCCATATTATGTAACTAATTGATGTATTTCGCCTAGTAGATACTACCATAGTTGCATTGCATGCAATGCAATCAAAGTTGATTTTAATTCTGATTTAGTACGTAATTTCAATAGATATTCATCAAAATCTGATTAGTGATATCATATCGGCTTCGATTGAAGAGGTGCGATGTTTTAACTTACAAATTGTTTCATTTAATTACCGACAATTCTATGTATTCGATGTTGATAATATTAAGTACGCTAGATAAAATAATGACTAGATATAACTTCAAACATTTACTGCCATAATATTTCAAGCCAGATAGATACGCTAGTTAGGGGTGAAATAGGTACTCATAAAGATAAATTGACAAACGAAGGAAGATCGAAGTGTTAAAAGGAAAACAAACAAGGTCTTAGGTAGTTGGCTAAAGTAGATTTTGGTTATTTCAACTTTCTCCCGCAGGAAAGAATTGTCGACAATAAATTCAGGTAATAAAATAAAAATCGAGTACCCCTTGGAAATTGTACAAGAGGATTTTTTTATTGACAGATTAAAAACTATACAAAAAAGGCGGGGAAAACGCTGCAAACTTGACGGACGGAACGGAACGTACAGAGGCGCACATATTATTATTATAATATTAGCTAGTGCAATTTTTTTCAAAATGCACAATATTGTGTGTACCACCTCCACTTAAAATTTCTTAAAAATTCCATTCAAAATGTCAATGTCAAAAAAAAATAGTTTTGGTAATGATAATCGTGACAACTAACTACGGAACCCAAAAATACGCGTAGCCCGACACGCACTTGGCCGAGACACAGGTTTATACTGTGGCCGAGATGAGTAAAGGGTTGCCATACCATTCCTGGGTCACGGTAATTTACCGTGCCTGGGTGTGGAGATGAAAAACTTAAACAAAATTTATTTTAATTGAAGTGGTACCTACAATTAATTATGAACAGCGCATCTATGTGAGATGAGGTTGATGTTAAAATGCAACCTAAGGGTACTAATGTAGACACTGACATGATTCTTCACAGCATTAAGCAGTTTTAATTCATTGTTAAATTATTATTTCCCTTTAAAACATAATAATATGTAGGTAGATAGATATATGACATCATATTTTATTTATTATTTTAATTTTGATCATTTTAATTGTAATTATTCCATATTATTTTATTTGACGATCCCAATATTAATTACTTATAGGACATTAATGTTGGACAAAATTAATTTTGAGAAATAAATGAATATGAATCTGATATTGTACTCTGAATGAGTACAATATCAGATTCATATTCATAGTAGTACAATATCAGATTCGTAAAATTGTTCTACTCATTAATCTGATCTATGTACCTATCGCTATCCAGTACCACTTTTATAACTTACAAAGAAAAGACAATTTTCTTTGATCTACGAACTAACTGACCCGAACAGACCGCCCTGACAAAACGTCAAACTTTCAAACGCGCGAAGTTTAATATTTAGTCGTTAGGTTTTCTAAAACATTTTGAGTTTCTTAACTGCTTCAAACGATCTCATATCTAATACAAACAAAAATAAAGTTGTAGTAGTAGTAGTAGTACAAAAAAGTAATTATTTAATTTTGTGGAGACATTCTGATGTTATGCGCGTACCTACATAATTTCGGCGTTTCATTTTAATTCAGAAATATTTGGTTTGCATTTGATAACCAGGTAACGTAGATAATCTGTCCATTTTCATATCAAACTTGACCGTCCTTACCGCTCCACATGCTGCTGTACTAATAACAATACCTACTAGTCAGCGTCAGCTCATTGTAATTTTATGATAACTAGGCTAGGTATTATTCTTCCAAAAATAGAATTCTGGTAATATAAATTGATATCAAATAATGTAAAGGAAAAGGTGGTAAAAGTAGATCAAAGTAGTACTTGCCTACCTTTAAGAGTTGTTACAATCATTTTCTATTCCGTGGTTACAATACGTGCCTCAGTGCCCGAAGCCTCGTATTTAGGTAATTTATTTTGTGATTGTCTAACTATGAAATCCTACTAATACCTACCTACTCATTTACTTTCGGTCCAAGAGGCATTTTCAGGCGGTCAACCAATACCTAGGCTAACCACGGACCTAGCTATGCGCCCGAGCCCCTGAGTGAGTAGGTAGGTAGTTAAGTACCTAGTTGCCTTTAAAAGCTAATTAAGTCGGAGTGATTTCACCGCGCAGGTTTCTCCCCAAGCCGCCTAGTTTGGCGTCAACGCATGTCACGTGTTAAATTACCTAGGTACTTAGCATTGGCACTGCGACGATAACTGCTCATTCAAGCAAGCTTACAATAAGGCTCACAGTTATTGCCTGAAATAATTTACAATATACCTACTTACTTGAAAGCCATAAATGAACTATATTTCTGTCTGTGAGACCGTCATGCTCGGCTTGTGTACCAAAATGTATGCCTATGCAATGGGAAACGCGTGTTCTATAATATTCAGATAGTTAAAATCAAATCACCGAATGGTTTACTGTAATTGATGATAACTTACCGGAACAAAACAGATATATTTACTTATCCTAAACTTTAATAAAAACCATTCCCGTATTCCGTAGGAAGGTAGTTCAGAAGTTATACAAAGGTCAAAGGTGACATCTTGACACGATGTCTTTAATAAGCAGTTTTAAAACAAGCACGACTTGCAATTTTTAAATGGATTATTACTTAGTACCTATTTAGGTAAATTACCTAACCGTAATGTTACTAAAAAGAATGCAAATTGTGAGGCAATGACGCATCTGAATTATTATTAGTTTTTCTTATCGCTGTTAGCTCCCATCAGCCTGCATGGCCTTAACGCAACTTAAAATGTAACTATGTGTGTACCTATTTAAAACTTTCTCGTACAAAATAAATCTACTATAGATACATACTATATTTACTTGTAAGAGATCAATTTCAACCGACCCGAAGTCACGACCTTGACCCATTAGACAGAACCACTGTGCGAAGAGGTATCTATTCAATTATTGACGTTCTTCTATCACTCATTTGTAAATGAGTTTTGTTTTAATGAAATAATAACATACCCCTTAACTCAAGCAAACATACCTAGCCATAAGTTAAACATGTGCAACTATTGATAAGTTGTACCTACCTAGTAGCCTTACTTACCTCGTAGCTTTCAATTTTGACCAAATGTATGTACCTACATTAGGTATCTACCTGCACATACATAAGTTCAGAGGGACTGCACCAAATTAGGTGCCTAATTAAATATGTTTTTGTGTTAGTAATGGTAAAAGTAAGGAGTGTCGAAATGAAGTGATAATTAAGAAAATATGCAGAATAGAATAGGTATAATGTTTATCAATACCTGGCGGGTCAGCTAGCTTATATCAAATAAATCTATACCTAGATGATATTATTTATTATTTGTTCGTTGATATTATTATATTGCTGTTGACAGGTCCTATCTAAATGAGTAGGTAGGTACCTAACCTACATGTCAAACAAAACAACAAACTAACGCGTTGCCCGATTTTGTTACAAATTTTAATGTTGGGACGAAAAACCCCTGGCCCTCGTGTAAATACCCATTTTATTTGAGAAGGTTAATTATTCCAGTTCAGAAGGTGATCTGTGGTTACTCCGACAGATTTATTTGTTATGGTTACTCTCATTGCTATTAATGCCCGAGAAACGAATACTGGATTGTGTTGAAATGGTCTTTCGGTCACTTTCGGAGTTGAGTTTATTATGACCCTAAACGTATGTCTACACACACTTACTTCAGACAGTACAAATTATAAAACAAATAACACTGGACATTATTCGAACAGTTACTGGTTACTGCAAATATACTACCTATCAAGTAAGTTAATGTTATATACTGGCTTGAAGGTACGAATGAAACAAGTCAATAGTGCAATGACATTGTTGCACTCAGTCAAGCAAGCCTACTCCAAGAACGACTCTAGAACAACCAGTTTTTATTTAACTACGGTCATCATTGCATAGGTGGTTAAATAAAAACGCATCGACGCTACAGAATTTCGTAATGATTTAAATTTTTCATTATGATTAATGCAATTTCTACGAAGTGGAGGTCGGTTTGTTAATACCTACTGCCGATAGATTATTAAACTTACATCGTCTGCTGAAAAATCGTAGCATTCCGCTATCTTCTGATATAGTTCCTTGACATTGGAGAAACCAGATATCAGTCCCAAGGGGCTTCCGTGCGCCTGCTGGCAGTGAAACACTAACTGCGACTTCTGGGTACCATTGTTGTTGTCCACCCCGTTGTGCTGCTGCTCCTCCGCCGCAGGAGTCGGCGGTGCAGGCGGCGGGGTGTACTTTGGCGCTTTTTTCTTAAAAAGCGACATTGCAATCGAGCACTACGTAACGGTATTAGGTTCTCCTACAGCGTTACCGTCAAAACGAGCACATTCTCCACCCGAGCACAGTGTAATTTTAATCACTAAAGACGCTTATCTTGCGAGAACTTTAAAATGTGTCGTCGCGTCATAGCACACGATAACTTATCGCCCAATGGCGATACAGGATAAGATTATGTGGTGTTTTGTTGAAGGTAATTCATTTGATCGCGTTGAAACGCAAAGGTACGAAACGCGCAAGCGGCGACCGTTCTGAATGGCAACTGGCTCAATGGTGTTCGTGAGGCGTTCATCGTGACTCGTGGGAGTGCGCTGCGGGCACACTATCGCCGCAGCCGAGCCGCCTCCCGCGGTCGTGCCGCGCGCTCGTCGCCCTCCGCGCTGCGCTCGTCATCACATTAATATAATGTTAACGTCATCAATCGTAGCATGGAATGTCTTAGGAATGACTCAAATATTATATTTCAATGACTCAAATATCGTAAGTAGGTATTTGGAAACGTCCAATTGAAATGGTTTATAATTTCTAGCAGTTTATGAATTTCTTCAGTTACTGTTCATCACTATAGCTTTAAAAACCTGATCATCATCACCATATCGTAGTCCATATCTGTACATGAGCCTATCCTAAAGGCCGCTCCACACTTAGCCCGCGAATCGCGCGCAATGGCTGCGAAGGGGCGCGAACGCTAAGTGTAGAGCCGTTTCGCATATTCTTCGCGGTTTCGCGCTTTGTTCCCCAATTTTTGTCGGTTTTTGGTCCCGCGTCAAAGGGAGCGCGAAGAGCGAACGCGACGCGAACGTGCAATGACTCCACACTCGCAGTCCGCGACGGTCGCAGTGAGCGAGCAAAAAATGAGCGCAACATGGACAAACGAGCTTGAGTTACAGTTTTTAGAATATTACCAAGCGGAACCCATTTTGTGGGATCCTAACCAAAAGGATTTTTTAATATGTACATAGTTGTAGTACGCTAACGCGCATAAAGTTAGGGACGCAGCAACAGCTACTTCAACGTCCATTTCATTTGACGTTGCGAACATAACTGTGGGAATACCGCGAACCATTGCGAGTGTAGAGTCGTTGCTGGAGGTCTACCACAGAACACGATAATCGAACCTTCGTGCTCTTCCTCGTGTCTAACCCTACTCCCTTACGCATCGTTTCGACCATCGTTTGAACGAAGGAACGACCGAAACTTTTTTTGACAAGGCCGTCGTATGTTACTCTTGCGTACACGATAAATCGAGTTTGACGTTTACACAGATGTCAAATTTCCGAACTTTCTAACGATACCAGCCAAGCTATCGTGTCCATCATCGTTTCCGAATTTTTATCTCTTTACCTGTGATTTCTTCAACTATTGACTAATTTTTTGTACACCGGACTCCGTATCTTCTTTCCCGGTCGAACCTCGCTGCCTTTTGGACTAAGTGCATTGCTTAATAATTAAAATAGGTAAAACAAAACAAGATGTTTACAATAATACTTGCACGCATGGAAATTAATTCACTATTTAGGTACTTACACAACTCTGTACACCTTTAATAAAGATAACTGCACAATACTAAATTTGATTTATGATTAGCACATTTTTTTTTAAAAAAAAGTTCATCAGTTGAAACTGCCAAAAAGAATTTATTTGTCACTTTGACATTGACGACTTCTTTTTTTAGTAGGCAACGAGTCCGAAAAAAAGTTTGTTTTCGTTTAACCAATTGGGGTGAAAAGGAGTGAAAACAATTGGTTCAAGGAAAACAAACTTTTTACTCAGTCATTCATTCACGATTATTGTCTATGATAACGACGGTCGTGGAGAGATGCGACCACGATACGACAATGTTACGGAGTAGCTACTAGGCGAACGTATCGGGGCACTGTCGATGGATCCGCATATATCGTTATCGATTTCCGTGGTAGACTTCCTGAATTCGCGGCAAGTTCGCTCCGCGAGATCGCGCCGTGATCCGCGGACTAAGTGTGGAGCGGCCTTAAGGTGCGAGGCAACTATCGGTTATAAGTTGCTAAAACAGTGCGCGCTGGAAACCTTTCAGCTAACGACAGGTCGTCAGGCGAACGGTTACAGCGCATGTAGACAAGAAGTTACCTCACTATTGTCAATGAGACCCTTTTGCGCGACATCAATATGTAAGAGGATTTAAGTTTATACCTGTTGTTGCTTTCTACGTACAATCCCACACAAATGAAAAAAATAGTTTCGGTGATAAACTAAGCGCCTGCGAAAATATAGAAATTATTACCACAAGGAGAAGTCGTCTGTTGAAGACTTATAGTTTTGGGCAGGCACTAAGTTTTTAAATTACTTTTAAGACGTACGGTCAACTGCATGACATCCTACCCTATTTTCTCCGGTCAGTTCTTCTTGCTCTATTTGCAAAGAAAGAAATGTCATTTTATGGCAAGATCAAGATAAAACGGAATAGGTAGCCAGATGTGCCATTGACTGCACGTCTGCGTTTCTGCGCTAAATAGGTAGGTACCTACCTATTTTGGTATTACCAAATATCTCTTAGACCACGGGCGCAGTCAGCGGCAGCGGCGGCGTTTTTAAGGGAACGCCGCTGCCCCGCTGACTTCATGTCCGTGGCCTCAGAGCATTTTCCCATGACAGTAAAGAGGCATGGGTAACTAAGAAGTTCAAATTATACATTGGGTAGTCAACCATAGCTCAAGCGTAAACACATGACTATTCATTACCGCGTAGTAAAAAGAATTCATATTAAGTAGAGCCAAGCTAACACAATAGCAGTGTTAGATAGATAGATATTATTATTGCACAAAAACATTACAGTTGTATTAAATTACAGAGACCAATTTACAATTTAGGTCTTAGTGTTCCATTCAAGCTGTGGTTATCTGTAGCAAAATAATACAAATAAATGCTTTTTAGATTTTTATTGACGTTTTAGCGACTAATTTACGAAGAGGCTACAGCTTTCTTAGGAGTAGGCTTGCCCTCCTTGAAGCCGTTGCGGAAACGCCTCCTCACAATCTTCAAGTGGCGCATGCGGCCGGTGCCGGTGGTCTTCCTGCGCTTAGCCTTGACTGACCAGTGGTCTGTAAAATAAATTTTAAACATTGTATCTAAAATATTTAAAAAGGAAAATAAACAAATACCTATCTGGGAAATTGTTCCTTTTTTTTTTTTTTTTTTTTTTCGTGGGGAAATCCTCATGGATACCTCGCTGCCCGGGGGGACGACGAGGTTATGTCGGACTCCTACCGACTAAAACCCCACGGCACTCGACTGTGGCACTTTGGCGGCGAAGCTGGATCCTACCGTAAGTAATGCCGCACTGCTCCGCCGCCAGTGCTAGCCCCTAATGGGGCCCCCTCCAACCGACCCCCCAACGAAGGGGGGAGGCCACGAAAGCGCCTGGAGTACGCAGGCACTTTCGCCGTCTCGGTGGACGCCGTGCAATGCAAGCCAGAGCACCCCCGCACTACGGCCCGCTGGCACCCACTGTTCGCAGACCCTACTGGGCCCGCAACCACGAGCCACCCAAAGGGCGGCTCCGCTGCCGTAACCGGCGGTACGGCCCCGCCGGGCCGCGATGCACAGGGGGGATCAGCCTCGGATTACTGGCCCCCACCAACCGGTTGTGCGCCGCGGCCCCAACCACGCGCCTCAAGGCGCCTGCAGGCCCCACTGGCCCCGCAGCCCCACGTCGCCCTTGCGGGCCGCAGCGGGTGGGTTCCTAGTCCACCACACTGCCACGCCTGGGTTCTCTTCGCTTCCCGGTGGTTCCCCTATCACCGGTACTAGGCCCCCTCGCCACGCCGAGGCGAGAACCCATGAGGGGGGGGAAATTGTTCCTTACTCAAGATCATCTGACCCCAAATTAATTAACTACACAGCTACCAAAAAGATGGGTCTTTTGGACAACTGATTGAACACACACACATAAATGGTTAGTTCACCATGTAGTGTTTCAGAGTGGTCAAATAAATCTAAATTAAGAAAAGCAAACCTGTTACAGAATCAAAACAGTTAAACATTTAAGTGACACTCCACAAACAAACAACATTTATTACTGTAGTTTCACGATTGGTTGTCATACGGTTTAGATCTTTTAGGTTTTGATCCTGTTTGGAAAATGGCAGGATCTTCATTTCTGTGACAATGTCAACCAAGTTAATGTGGCATAGTTTCAAAGCGTTTAGTGTGATAACAACAACAATGATTGTAATATTCATATTTTTTTAACAATAAATAGATTTAATCCTCTGGTGGTTCTCTCAATCTACTAGGTTTCTGTATCTACCCAACATACAGAAACCTAGTCGATGGAGAGAACCAGTCAGTGTAATACTGGCTTGCATATGCCAAGCACTCATAACTTCTAACTTGCAATCCTTGAGTAACTGACTGAGTTACTGTCACCTATTATTTTTTCGTTCACAAGAGCTATAGCTAGTTAGATGTTAATTTGGTTTTTTGGCTAAGATTTTAGAAACCTTTCCTCTTAGGGTTCAGGATGTGAGTTCAATTCAATGGAAAATAGTAGCAGATGCTGCAAAATGCCAAGTGTCCTGGTCTTGGGACTAAGGGCAAGATTTAGAAACAACATTTTAAGTGCCTACAGAGGGCAATAGCTCAAGTAAGCAGAATTAGTGCACTCACTCTGCGTTTACCACTTTACTTTTAACACTCTTAATTCTGCCTGGATATATTGAGTATTAACCCATATAGCCCAGCCGTGCCCAAACGAGGACGCCTCATCAAATACCCTCAGTTTATTAGCATTTCGATGTTTGTGATTTTTTATTGCAAATACGTAATAAGTGTGAACCTGTTAGCCTATTATTACACCAAAAACTGTATAAAATTAGTTGAGAGTGATTTTACTGTGCGCTTTGTGGAGGTGTTTCAAGAATCAGAGATAGCCAAGATTCAGTAATTTTTATTTGTCATTTTTACAGCTAAAACTGCTGGTTATTTTTCATAAATAACCGGAATATAATGTAAACTTTCAATATAAAAATAAATGGCAATGAATAATTGAGGATTGATGATAGTATAAGTTTTTTTACAACGGTGTCCCCATTCGAGGTCGGTGGGCACATTAGAGGTAAATTATTCGTATTTTTTTGCAGGTCATTTTTCCTTGAAAAATGGCAAAACAAACTTTTTGCAGTGTCAATTAGTACTGCGGAGTTGAAAAAGCCCTATATTATGCTGTTATGCGTGAAGATGATGATTGCATGGATAGATTGAGTTACTTTTCCTCCAGAGCCCAGTGTATTGGCGGACGAAAAAATGACGACGAGGATAATCAACAAGGCAATGCACTTCCACGTGACGTACCAGGAATCGAGATAAAGAAGAACAAGATAGAATACTTCGGGAAATCTCCAGGTGCCAATCGTACAGAGCCACTGGGCACAAGAATAGTGAAGCAATGGCTCAACAAACTTGGCACCAGCCATAGAGTCCATGTTGTCTTAGTTGATAATTTTTTCACCAGTTTTGATTTGCTAAGACTTACGGAAAGTAGCTTTTGTGGAACGGGTACTGTCCGTGAAAGCAGAAGCAAAATTTGACCATTAGGTGTGGTGAAGTAAATAAAGACGAAAAACTGTACTGATTTTGACCACTGTTGAAAAAAGTCAATCAAATTCTATTCGTAAGTTGATTGGACCATCGCGTCGGCATCATGGGTTCAACCACGTCTTGCTTCTAGGATAAGAAACTGCTGGAGCGCTGCGGAAGAAAAAGTAGACTTTGGTATCCCAGATCTTCACCAAAATCGAAACAAGCGGATGCGCGGTATTGATCAAGCGGTCCAGTCTATTTCATTATACCACCCTGATTCATGGGAATAAAATGGTGGTGGGTACTGATTACGTCCACATGTTGGATCTGGCAGTTGCAAATGCATAGCACAACCACAATCTGACCCATGAATAGCCTAGACCAGCTTCAATTTCGTCGTTACAATGCTCGTCATAATTTTTTTCCTTCGGACATTCTGTAGTACCAAGTTTCTACCATGATGGTAATGGTCACTTTCCACAAAAACTGGCTCCACTTTACTAAAAAAGCATGTTGACAATGCAAAGAGCGCGTAAAGACATAATGTATTGAAAGAGGATGCTTCGAAAATTTTTACCCCCCATGGACCCAGCGTCCTCGTTTAAGGACGGCTTTTTTTTTCAAAGAAGGAATTTAAAAAAAAAATGTTTTTTCGTGTTTTTCTTATAATAACGATTATTTCAACCAATTAATGATAAAAAAATATAATTTGCACTGCTGGATTTCATTTGGGTCCAAATGGGTTAAAACAACAGTCAGATAACAGAGCAGACCTGTCAGTGGACCAAATCAATGAAGTCAGATGACCATGACTGTTCTTGCCATGATGTAACTTCTAAATTGTATTATATGGAATACAATTTAGAAGTTACATCATTGATTCCTAATTGATGGGCCGCAAATAAAAAGTTTTAGATAGATAAAATTGAAAAAAATAACAGTTTCATGACATTCATACACTACAAGTACCCTCTGACCAAAAGGAGAGATTATTACTTTAAAGGTTAGGGCTGGTGCAATGGAATTGCATGTGATAGTGTAAGAAAATCCTCCTTGACATTGTATGAAAGGTATACAGCATCTTAGGATTTACAGTTTATCTACCTACATTATACAAGGAAATATTCTAAAAAAGAATAAATCCTCAATCAGTGCAGGATAATATTATTATCACTTGTGCTTCTTCAACACGTCAATCATTATTAGGACAATAATTAAAGGAATGTACAGTATTTCTTCAGCTTTTCATGAACTTGTGTACAAATTAAACTTTTCCGAGAAGCAAAAGTAAGTAGCCTAGGTTATCAGAAAAGCGGCATGTGTAATATTTCAAACACTAGGTAAGTACTTACACGATCGCAGTTTAGCTGCAGGATATCCACACTGAGCGCATTGTGATTTTTGTATGTGATATGATGATCTACCACATCTTCTACATAGTGTATGGGTCTTATTCCGGCGCTTTCCGAAGCTAGAAGTACCCTTCGTCTGTAATAAACATTGAATAGGTTATGATAACAGACACTTAAATTTCTTTGAAAATATACACAGGAAACATTTTGGCAAAGTAGTATGACGATAAATCACTGCAAATATATATACTTTTGATAGCAACTTAAACAGATTTATTTAGATTTAATTTTTGAGACGAAAATACAGTACCATTTTGTCAGAATTTGACAATCCAAGAGAACAACTAGTGAAGTGACATCAAAAGGAGAAAAAGTTTCAATCAAAAGTCCGTTCTGACATCGCAATTGAATGTCGTCAATTGAACTAGAGCTAGGAACTCGAAAATAGTATCGATTCTTTATGGCATCGAGTATATTCCGTTTCCACACCGATACTTTTGTAGTCGATAATCGATAATTAACACTTGCTTTGGCAAGTATTTTTTGACAGGTATCGTATCGATTAAGGGCGTGTCCCGATGAGACAAACAGTGAGTGGCTGACTATCTGCTGTCTGACTCTAACCCCCGAATTCACAAACGACAATTAACGCTAAGCACGCGGTCACGCTCATGCTGTCCCTTTCAGTTCTATTGACATTTTATGGGACAGCATGAGCGTGAGCGCGTGCTTAGCGTTGATTGACGGTTGTGTATTCGTGGGTAAGCGGCGTATCGGATGCTAAGTCGGCGTAGTGAACAAACTACCACGCAGACTACGCGCATCATTCGCTCACAGAATGAGTCGGCGAGTGAAACGTTACAAACTGCGTACACTATGCGCTTCATCTTAAATGTGTTGGGAGGCAAACTGCAGTCAAATGAGATTTTATTGTGATGAGTAGGAGTAATATTAGTAAAACTTTCCAAAATCCACTTCAATCAGAACTTGGTACCCCAAACTCAGAGGGGGCTAGTGACAAGTCTCTAACAACGCGCTCGCTTCGCTCGAAAGAAACATTATTGCAAATATTTGACTTTCAAAAAATATTAAATTAGGTTTAAGGTATATGTCTAAACATTGGTGAAACAAACCTGGCTGCCAGGTTAAATATACCAGAAAAATTCGGCCAGTCTGTTTATGGTCTCGGTAGCACAGTGGTTAGTGCAGTCACCCGGTTTGCGAAAGACGCGGGTTCGATTCCCGTCTGCAGCTAATACCGAATATCTTTTTCTAGATTTCCTATCTTTAACCTATTATGTGTTAAGTTTTTCAAGTGTCTAATCAAGAATACTTAAATATTTGTAAGTACCTACGTACATTATTAAAATACCTACTTTTACTTGTATCTTTATCTACCAAAATTAAATTATAAGTTCTTGACTTGACCACGAACATGTGACCCCCTACGGGCCTCCTGGCTCCAGAGCTGGATCTGGCGCGACGCGGCTCTTCGAGCACAGCAATCTCACTGTGACGTCACCATTGCTACTGCATGCCCGGACGTCCATTATCTTCCAAATTTTAATGTAAACCTTGTAAATTGAAATAATTATTCCCACATCACGTCACCAAGAGTTTCATTGCTGCAACACCCAGACCCAAGAAAAGTTATAAGTCAGTAAACAAAAATACATGCCCTTGAGCTCGCCAGCCGACATGACTTAATGTTTCTCACAGTTAATAAAAAAAATCGCATTCAAGGAACGATTAAAGAGGTATATTTTTGTTAACAAACTTGAGTTTAGTATGAAATTATTAAAATCAATTCGATGTTAAGTAATAAAAACATCGATGCTCGAGTTCGAGTATAACGAAAGTTTTTTAAAACATCGGATTGATTCGATGTATCGCATTTGAATTGGCTTAATAAAACCAAAATGTTATCTATAGAATGGCTGAAATGGACACTGTCCGTAGCCGTAAAAAGGCAAAGAAAAAAAAACATAATGTAATGTAATGTCAATGTCACTCACTCACAGCTGTCACTCACTGTTAGGCAGCATGCTGTTCCGTCTCACTCACACACCATAGAAATCCATGTTCACTGGCGCCATCTCGCCGTGACTCTCATTATTAATAACATTTTTATATGCGTTCAGAAAATGTTACGCGACTCGATTTACTTAAGTCATTTGTATTTTTTTGTAAATATTGGTAGATAAATCTCTAATTAAAACATCTATCATACAGTTAATGAAATCAAAAAACAGAAATATGACCAAGCATAACGATTCCTCCAGAATGAACGCAACCCTAAACTTTTGACATCTTAAGTGAACGTTTTCTAGTGATGTGGAACGGTAAAATCGGGGAAATATTATTCGATTGAGTGTTTTATCGAGAAAATGTTTCCTTTATAAGGTAAAAATTGTAGCAACAATGATTGTCGAAATAGAAAGAACATGTTCATGGCAATATGACTGAATGCCCGACCGACTCTTGCTTTGCTAGTGTCGACAAAGCTACTTCATTTTTGTTTTTAAAATACTGATTTAATTAACTGTAGATCTAAAAGTCTAGGTAAGAATAATTTAATGATAACTTAGTTAGTATGATTTTCTGATCGGTTTATTTTTAGTTTTGTAAGGCATAAGATGTATTGTACTGTAAAACGGGGTGATTCGACACAGCGGCACAGTGTATTGCGAGACTTGTATGGAAAGCCTTTTTTAAATTAAATCGTGCCCTTCTACGATCTACGGCTAACAGCACATCACGCAACCCATTTTCGGCCAGTCCTCCTTTGCTCTATTGCAAAGTAATGTCATTAGGCACGAGTAAGAAGGAAAAACGGAAATGGGTAGCCTGATGTACTGTTGACTGTACCTAGTGACAAACGTCAACGAACAAAATGACAGCTTGGGAAAACTTATTTATTTTTAAGAGGGATGACTCACAACAAGGAACAATTAGCCAAAAAGTTGCTTTATTTCAGTATGAATTCACCTGAAGTTAATAAAACCGATAGACGCGATCGTAACTCCCAAAGTATTATTTTATCTTCGAAATTCAATACGAATTGACAAAAATATCAACTAGTAAGCTCCAAATAGTGTTTCGAGTCACCCCATCTTACGGTACGTATTTGTAAACAAATCATGATACGATTTCATTCATCATATTGAAAAATGTATCGATTAACCGATAATTGAACGTCAATCTCTACAGCGAAACCGTTCCATTTCACGCACCTAGTCATTTCAGTAAATTTTTAGATTCATGTTTTTTAATTTCAAGTTATAAATTTAATAACGTAAATCTATTATATATATCAGCATTTCATTTCGAATGTTAATCAATACTTGAAGACACACATACTTAAAGAATGTTTATGATTTAAAGTTTATTTTCTAGATTCACATTTTTTCATTGCTTCGAATACACCGTGCGTGAAATGGAATTCCTTCAAGTGACAGCGCGGCCTTCCTTAGAGGAAATTTGAAAAAAACCACTTTTGCTTGTTCTGATAGTTCTTCAACTTTATTATTCATTTTTACCCTTAAAATATTGCATTTAATAATAGTAGTAACTTCGAGTAGAGCGTGTTAGCATCCTCAGTTGCTACTTCAAGTTATTATTTACCTGTTCTAATAGTAATTAACCATGCCTCAGAGGATCTGCTGCATTGCTTCTTGCAAATCCTCTATCAGTGAAGGTAAGTTTAGTTCACATTTCAGTAAAAGTACATGATAAGTAGTTTATATTACATAAACGCTGATGCTTATATGAAAAAGTTACATAGTTGAAAAACAGAAGGTATTTTAGAAGAAAAAACCTAGAATTTATCACTTGGATATTCTCTAACAATTTTATTCTTTTGGGTTGATTAAATCATAATTTATTATGTTGCAACAACTTTCCGATCCGGTGGTGACATCACATTTATTTAAGTACAGTATATTTATTGTTTACATTTGTTATTATGGTATTCATGTCTATTATTAAGTGTGTTTTGTTTGTTAATTAGATTTGACGATTTGAAAGTACTTGTAACAGGTCTATTTAAATAAATCTACTTTTGGTTTTTTTTTTTCACTTCTTTACTCTGCAGAATCAGAATCAGAAATATCTTTATTTAAATAGACCTGTTACAAGTGCTTTCAAATCGTCAAAAACTTAATCAAACAAACAAAAATACACTTAATAATAGACTCAAATACTATAATGGAAATAATAAATAAATACACAGTATACAAACATAATGTGACTGCTAGAGAGCAATTTTCTGGAGAATATCTTTCAACCACTTATTAATTTCCAGTATTCAGAGTCCATTGGAGAAAAAACGGTTGGAGTGTAGCAAAGGGTGTGCAAGGCGTTTGGGACTTAAAATAATTTTCGTCAAAAATATTAAACTTTAGGAAATTCAAATGTTTGTATTTTATCTTATAAAGAGGCTCAAATAAAACACTTTTTATACGTGTAATTTTTTTTCTCTGACGCACGGTTCTGCGGGAAAATGCGATCATAGGGACGATAGATTTGGGACTCTGATTTTTTTTTGCCAAAAAATATTAATCTTCATGAAATTCAAATGTTTGTGTTTTATCTTTTAAAGAGGCTTAAATTTAACTCTTTTTGTACTTGTAATTTTTTTCTCTCACGCACGGTTTAGCGGGAAAATGCGATACAATTTTAGACGCGTTTGGGACAACTATAGCATTTCCCGATAAACCGTGAGTCGGAGAACAAAAGTGACACGTATAAAAAGTGTTTAATTTAAGCCTTTCTATAAGATAAAATACAAAAATTTGAATTTCAGGATGATTCATATTTTTTGGCGAAAATTTTTCAGAGTCCCAAACCTAACGTTCCTAAGATCGCATTTTCCCGCTGAACCGTGCGTCAGAGATAAAAAGTTAAACGTATAAAAAGTGTTTAATTTGAGCCTCTTTTTAAGATAAAACACAAACATTTGAATTTCCTAAAGTTTAATATTTTTGACGAAAATTATTTTAAGTCCCAAACGCCTTGCACACCCTTTACTACACTCCATTATAATTAAACAGGAGTGAGCTCAAATTCAGGCTCAAATCGCACTATACCTACAGTTTGTGTTTGAATCCTACCCTTGATTACTTATCTGGTTTTACAGGTGCAGTCCTGCATGCGTTTCCGAATCCTGCGACGAACTATAATAAGTTCCTAGCATGGGTGAAAACCGCGGGGCTCATGGACGAAGAGCCTATTCACGTTTATCGAAATAGAAGAATATGTCGCCTACATTTTGAAAATGTATTTCATTACCCTCAAAATAGGTTAAGCAATATGGCCATCCCAACGCTGCTCCTTCCAGGTATGTAACTATAATTTTTAGTAATTTTGTTAAAAATGTGGTGATTCTGTCCATGTCGAGAAACAAACATTTTCTGAAGCTTGATTTTATATCATATCTTTCAGCTGCACCTGAACATGAGGCCATTGAAGGTCCAGTACCTGCTGCAGTGGATGAACAGCAGCAGCCTTCAACAAGTACTACAAATATTTGTTGTGAACCCGTTAAGAGTGAGTATTTCATGTTGTTTAAATAAGATGAAATTTTGTTTTTTTCCTTCCTTCCTTAAAAATAACATAAAAGTTTATTTTTTACTTATATACAGTGTGAGTCTTCATACAGTGCACATATTCAAATATGGCATTCTATGCTTAATTTTATCGACGGAAAACATTTGAAACAATCTAAAAAAAATCGCTATTTTTTATGAATTTTTTAATGTTTTTGTTCCCTACTTAATTAATTAATTTATTAACCAAATTAATTAATTTGTAACAATTAGTTAAACTTGAAAATGATCGGAGATGATCAGGCGTCCTCATAAAGTTTAAATCCGTGAAAAAACTGCTCACAATACAGAAATAAAATGGGTTTTTGAGCAAAAATTTGCTTTTTTTAATAATTCTCTTCAGTAATTGGTAAATTTCTTAACCTATGCTTTACCTGCATGGTTTATAATTTTAAATTATTTTACATTGTATTAGCTGCCCAGAGGTAAAAATGTCCTGCTTATAACTTAATTACAACGTTTCATATCAACTGTTAAAGAAGCGAAAGTAGCGAAACACAAGTAGCAGCGACGAATAGTTCGGGGCGACTGCCTGCCTGTGTGTGAATGACGATTCACACTGTATATAAAAATCTAAATTGTTTCTCCAAGGTACAGGCAAAGCCTAGTTTGGAGACCTCTGGTTCAATGCCCACTGTCTTTTTTATAAATAACACTGTTTTAGATTTGTATTTGTTTTGGATAATGAAAAGATATTATTATAAAAGGATTATAACAAAACCCTGGTCCTGACACTGAAGCGCGATCTATAACAGAGCCCGATATAGGTTTCACGCCCTGAGTAGGTACGGCGAGATTACGGTTTCTATTTTTGTCTTTTCAGGTGCAAGGCCTGATTATATTCCCTTGAATAAGCCGCCTTCCGACACGATAAAAAGAACTTATAAAACAGCGTCTCTGAGCAGAAGTGAGTATGATATTTTTTAACTACCTACCTACATCAAAGAGGAACGGTGCGCCCTCCAACGGTCTCCAATCAAGAACATTTTGTCTTAGACGGCCAACAGGTTCTCCGCAATAAACTAGACAAAAGATACCCACACGACCATATCCCTAATGGGTTAGTCAGAGGCACACTGATTGTTGCCGTCATGGTGAACGGAACATTCAGAAGCCCACATTTCGCCATGGAAATTTGAACCCAACGTGGTAAGGGGCGAGCCTACCACCGTTATCCCGGGTTGCTTGGGTATTATGTCGGTGTTTTCCATCACCGAAGAGTTAGCCGCATATTGTACAATGAACTTGGTATATTTTATAATGTAATTACAATTTGTACTGTCATTCGCAACGGTCGGAAGATGGTGGTGGTTTTTAAATAAATAATATGGGCCGCGTAACTCCTGTCGCGAGCGTACAGGCAATGTCCGCGTTCCCCGTATGATGCATGGGTTTAGGACCGTGCCTGAACAGTCGTACATACTTTTCAAATATTGTTTCTTTTTTAGGAGCACTGCAAAGTACAATCTGTCAAGACCCGGACCCCTTGCCGAAGGATGAACAGCAGCCTTGCACTAGCAAAGGTATGTACTTAGAATGGATCTGCTTATAAATGTTAGTTTCTCCCCCCGCGAGTTCTTGCCGTAAAGTGGCGGGGGGGGGGGGGGGAGGCTTAGAATAGCCATAGAACTCCATAGCAAGCCATACTCCAGCTCCAACGCCAGCCAAAGCAAGAGAACTCAGGCGTGGCGGTGGCCACCAACGGATTCGCCAGTGATCCGCGGCTGATATCTCCTGCGTACTTGGTTAATCTCGTCGAGATCAGCCGCTAGGTTATGTGGTCGGAATCGACCAAGAGGTCTTATTATTATAGTTATATGTATAAAAAAGGGACAATCTCATTCGGAGCGGCCCGTCCCACACCTTAGAGTACGTGTCCGTCCGGTGGGAGCCAGCGGGCCGGAGTGCGGGGCAAAGATCCAAACAAACAAACAAACAAATCATTTATTTGCCAAGAATACAATAGATTGCCAAGATTGCCAAGTTTAGATAGAGGAAAAAAGGTTTGAGCTCGATTTGAAAGAGCTTTACGTTAAGTGGCCTTTTAAATGTACTCTTGAAACGGTACATTTTACAATCTTAAAAGACAGAGAGACTATAATCACTTAAAAATTTGTAACAATAATATTTCTTAATCTCTTGTAGGTATACCAGAAGATTTATTGTTAAAGAGACCTGTGCAAACAGCTCTGAATCTGAACAAGCGTTCTACCCGTAATAGTAACAAGGGCATTTTAATGAAAAGTAAGTTATTCCTAATTGTAAACTGTTTATTCAAAGTAGATATGAGCTAAAATTGCCTTTTTTATTTTATTTTCTAGGTCTTCAATTGAATACACAAGAAAACTTGGATTTCTACAAACTCATTGTAAAAACTCAAGCCGAGTTAAAACGGTGTAAAAAAACTAAAAAAGGACTAAGCCAAAAACTGAAAGTAGCCAAGAAGTTTACTCGAGCTGAAGCCTTCAAAGTAATAACGACAGGATTGTCGCCAGCTGCGAAAACTTTTTTTGAAATGCAGATACGTCAATGTGGTAAACATCCTAAAGGACACCGCTTTACGATGGACGAAAAAATTCTGGCATTGGCTCTGTACAAACCTAGCCCAAAGGCTTACCGACTGCTGAGCAAAATTTGTCTCTTACCGAAGAAAAGCACACTAAACAAATTAGTCTCAAAAGTATATTTAAAGCCGGGGCCGAACGAGATAATTTTCGAGCATTTGAAAAAAAGGGTAGCAAAAATGCCCCCTAAGTACAGATATTGCACCCTTATTTTTGACGAGATGGCTATCTCTGCCAATGTGAGTTATGATAAGCATAGTGACTCCATAAAAGGTTTTTGCGACGATGGTGTTAACCGGACGAAACATTTCGCAGACCATGTTTTAGTTTTCATGGTGAGAGGAATTCTTAAAAAATTTAAGCAGCCTATTGCGTATAGTTTCTGCACCGGCACAACAAAATCTGGAAGCTTAAAGATCCAATTGGTGAACGCTATCAAAAAAATTATGGAAACAGGGTTGAAAGTAGTCTCTACTACTTGTGACCAAGGGTCCACAAACATGGCCGCGATTAACGCACTAATAGCTGACACTAGAGCCGAACACATGAGAGAAGGCATTGAATTTAAGGGAGGATATTTCAAAATTGGGGAATGTGATATTTATCCTATTTATGATCCCCCTCACCTTATTAAGGGCGTGCGTAATAATTTGTTGACCAAAAATCTAGAATTCGTGTTAGACGGGAAGAAACGGACAGCAAAATGGTCACACTTGCAGGCCCTTCATAATCAAGGCTATCATGGCTTGAGATTGGTGCCTAAATTAACTGCTCGCCATGTACATCCGCAATTAATTCCAAAAATGAAAGTAAAACATTGCACTGAAGTATTTAGCAGAACAGTTAGTGTTGCAATGGGATTTGCAGCAGGTACAATATTTTTTTACCTTATTTATTTTGCAGTCACAACACGTACAAAGTTACAGGTTAAGTCGACCTAAGTATTCCCGTTAAGGCCGCTATCACACCGACTGCACCACAACAACTGAACGAAGTCGCATCAGCAACCGCACGCATTCGCTATATTCGACTGCATGCAATAGTCTGCAGTTTGATCTGACTTCACGAAGTTGACGCCGAGCATCTAGACTAGGAGCTCAGTGTTTGGTTTGACTCGAAATGGAAGCACAGACACTACTTCCACAGTATATATGATTTATACTGTGCTACTTCTCATAATATTGTTTATTTAATTATTATTTTATTGAGGTGCCCGTGGCGCAGTTGTGACAGTGATTGGCGACGATCACTGTAGCAGTTGGTTAAGCAATTGGTCCCGGTTGACGTCACAAGATGTCAGTCGTTAAACCTAGTCAGAAGCCTTAGGGCGGCTTGATAACATCTGACATTAAGGTTGCTCACTAACCTTACACCCCTCCAACAATCCGCACTGAGCTCGCGTGTTGGAGTATGGCTCGTTCCACCTCATAGTTGAGGTGAGGCCTGTGTCCAGCAGTGGGACGTATATAGGCCGTTTATGTAATTAAGAGTAATTATCAAAATTTTTGTGCGTCAAGTAATGGCATTCCACCGACTACTATTTATATTTCTTACCCCCGAATTCACAAACGCAAATCAACGTTGAGCATCCCTCAGAACTATAGCTGTTTCTCTCAGTTCTATTGATATTTTATAGAACAGAATGAGCGTGAGCAAGTGTTTAGCGTTGATTGTGGTTTGTGAATTCGGGGGTTACTGGTGTAAAGTTATGATTTTTAAAATAATTCTAATGAGTTTTTTGTTTCCAGAATCTGGCCGCATTCCTCGAGAGAGCACAGATACAGCTGAACTGTTGCTGTTCTTCGACCAATTATTCGATTCCGTCAACGGAAATTACAGCAAAATTGTTAACGGAAAAATTTATCGGTCTGCAGTCTCGCCTAAATCACCACATCATAAATTATGGTATAAGAGTTTAGAGGTTTTGAAAACCATGAAGTTTGTTGGTGGAGTGCGAGCAGTACCATCAATTTCCAGCTGGATAAAAACCATCCAAGCTTTTCAGCAAATTACAAAAAAATTAAATGGAGTAGGAATAAGGTCGCTGTTGCTCCGCAATTTCAATCAGGACCCTTTAGAAAACTTTTTTGGGGCCATAAGGGCTCATGGGCAACGCAATGTCATGCCCACGTCATCTGCGTTTGAATCGTCTTACAAAGCCCTACTAATTAATAATTTGGTTTCACCAAAATCTGTTGGGGCTAATTGTGAGAGCGATGATGGGTTTTGTCTTCAAAATTTAACATACTTTTTGAACCAAAACATCGAAAAACCTGCTGATCCTCAACACGTTCAATTAAAATATGAACATTTGAGTATTGACTTACCGAATGTGGACAATTTATTAAAAAGTGAAAGTCCGGTTGATATCGAAAAATGCGCAGCAGCTGCATATTGTAGTGGGTGGATCATAAGGACTACTTATAAAGTCCTTGGGACGCACAGTTGTGTCCAATGTAAAAATGATCTGGAAGGGGATAGTGAAGAACCATTTTCAAGATTTATTACTCTGAAAAAAAGTTCAAACCAATGCATTCTTCACTATCCTAGCAAGGAATTGTTGCAATGCTTAATTCTCATAGAAAATATCGTTGATGAAATTTTGAAAACTACTTGTGAGTTGGTGCAAATCGCCAAATATATAGAATTAGTAGTTACCTCACTTATTTCAGTAAACTTCATAACATGTGAAACACACCAGGAAGTGGTGAAAAAACATATTATCAATAAAGCTATCTCGTTAGTTCTGCACGATTGGTGTAAAGATGTTAATAATTTGTTATGTGGCAAAAACGCAGATTTTAATCACCATGACCCCATTAAAGAATCTGCTTATAAATACTTCATAACACATAAAACCAAAAATAAAAGATCGTAATAATTTTAATCATTTTAAGTTATTACAATCAACAAGTTTCAAGTTTTGTTTATATTCAGGTTATGAATATGGGGTCCATCTGTCGATTCTCACTAACATCTTGGAATGCCTTGCCTTTACTACCGGAGAGATCGTAAGGATTGGGATTCCCTGACCATTGACTGTCGTTTGATACTCTTAGTTCATTTTATTGTAATGTAATGTTAATTGAACATGACTGTGACATATAAAGGCTTTACTTTTACTTACTTTTTACTTTTGGCAGGCGTGCACATACAATGCGACGATGGCACGGAAATGAATAGATCAATACTCCTGGGAAGGCTTGCCAGCGTGTTCCAAACCGAAATTTACGCAATTTTGGAATGCGGTGACATATAGGCACGACGATGTAACAAAGGTGACTATCCACAGCGACAGCCAGGCAGCACTGCAAGCACTCAATAAAGCAGAGACAACATCAGCAATTGTCAAAGAATGCAAAGCAGCACTAGGGAGACTAGCCAACAAAGCTGAAATTGGATGTGCGTGGGTCCCCGGGCACCAGGGAAATGCTGGCAATGAAGCAGCAGATGAATTAGCCAGAGCGGGGGCAGACGAGTACCCGGAGGGACCGGAGCCCCTACTGCCAATAGCCCACAACATAACCAAGGGAGTGATCAAACGCAGAACAGTGGCAGAACAAACCACCAACGACAGGTGGAAGGCCATGGCAGGAATGCGACAGTCGAAGATGACGGATCCACGGACTAGACAAAAAAAGGACGGGCCAACTGATGAGGCTCTCCAGGAGCAACACCCGCCTAGTAATCGAAATAGTAACGGGACACTCCCGACTAAACAGACACCTGACCCTGATAGGCGTAAAAGACGACCCCATGTGTCCGGAGTGCGGGGAGTGCTAAGAAACAAGTCTCCACCTTATCGCAGAATGCCCTATGTACGCACTGACCAGATGGGAGCTCACAGGATCGGACAAACTAGATATAGAACAAATACGAGCAGTGACGGTGGAGCAGATCATTAGACTCTGTAAGGCCACTCGAAGATTCGACGGGACGCCGTGACGATGGGACAACTTGAGGCTCCAACAGAGGCTGGGGAAATGCGCGAAATGGCCCACAAGCGGAACGATCACCCGGCCCACTGCCAGTGTCCCCAATCGAAAATAATAATAATACTTTTTACTTTTGTTTTCATGATGAACCCTGTTTTCAAATAAAAAGAAAAGGGAGGCAATTGGGGATATAAATTCGTTCCTATTTATCTGTATACCAACGGATAAACATACTTTAATATTATACTTAAGTTAAGGCATCCGAGGGATATTAGTGTCGTGGTGCTGCGTCATGCACGACATCTTTAACTGAGCATTTTGGTACTATTACTGCCAATCATGTGTACCTTTTATTTTGTGTTTTTTATGTGTTCCAAATAAACTTTTTAAATATCTTTGGCATTTTTTCATTTTTAAATACATTTGTGAATACATAATTAAAATATATAAGAAACAACCAAAACAGTACAAGCATTTTTAGGCATACTAATCTGTGTGAGGATCGAACCCGCGACCTTTGGTGTAGAAGGTGACTTCTTAACCATTACACCAAACCGATCGTATGCTATCTGAGCATGCTATAGAAGGAAGGTTCGGAGCTGATATCACGACGACTGGTGGCTAGATGGCACCACTTTACATACAAATCTTGAAGTCGGCTATCTATTCCTTATTCTTATCTATGTTAGGCAGTCTGTATTTTGGAGTTGGAGATTATTTTGTTCTTCGTTGTGGTTTTGTGAATATAGTTGTATTCTATTTGTAAACATTCGTTACGAGAAAGGAAAAGATAACGAATACACTGAACAGTTTCGGTTCAAGCTCGAATCAGATTGAAATAAAATAACATACCAAATGTAAGTATATATTTCCTGCATTTTCGCCTATTCACGTTGCGGTTCCAACTTACGGTCGGTGTTAACCCCATGCAAGCCCCATGCTTAAAACCTTTTATCTCTGTTGGTTCCATCATTTTAACGTCAGAAAAGATAATAAAACAGAATAATAAAAAAATAATTGAATATTTTCTGTTTAAATTTATAGATATCTAGAAGATGGAACTTTTAGATGTTATGAAAAATCTAACATTAAAAAACGCGCAACAAACTAACAGTGAACAACTGTTATTTCGGTCTATAGCCGCAGACATAGATGAAAACCCTACTGAAATAGTTCTTGCTGAATACACTGACAAAACACTACTTATTGTATCTCAGTATCAAAAAATTGGCAGCATGTTGATGATCCAAAAAGACCAGATACAGAATCCCTTAGGTACAAATGAAATTTATACAACAAAAGTTATTTTTGGTGCAGCAGGAGAAGAACTACAAGTGGCAGCTAGATATCTTGCAGAAGCAATAAAAATCACTAAGCCCCTCTGCATTTTCATAAATCTGAAATCATATGACATTGAAACAGTCAAGGCTTGCAAGGATATCATTTTGGATCTTAAAAGAGAAGAAAATAAATAGGCAAGATGTCGCTATCACCTGTTAAAAGATTCAAGCCAGTCCACAAATACTATGGTCAGCTCGTTATTGGTCCCCCTGGTGCTGGTAAAACAACTTACTGCAGTAATATGTCAAAATTATTGAAGAAAGCTGGAAGGAAAGTTGTTATAGTCAATCTGGATCCTGCCAATGAATTGATGTCTTACGAACCCAATATAGACATAAGGAAATTAGTGTGCCTTGAAGATGTTATGGCTGAGAAGAAACTTGGACCGAATGGAGCATTGTTATACTGTATGGAATACCTGGATAAAAACATAGACTGGCTGCTGGAGCAATTGAATGATGACAACTTTGCTGACTTCATATTTGATCTACCTGGCCAAGTGGAATTGTATTGTCATCACAACAGTCTCAATAATATTATCTCTAAATTAACTACAAATGGGAATTTGCAATTATGTGTTGTGCATTTAGTTGATTCCCATCACTGCTCAGATGCTGGTAAATTTATATCAGCCCTAATGTTGTCACTAAATGCAATGCTGAAAATTGGGTTGCCCCATCTGAATCTTTTAACAAAAGTTGATTTATTGAAAAAACATATGGACAAGTTAGACTTTGGAATAGATTTTTATACGGAGGTTTTAGATTTAGATTATCTACTTGAATGCTTAGACAGTGGTCACTTAACTAAAAAGTATAAAAAGTTGAATAGTGCCCTTGTTTCTATTGTTGAAGATTATAGTTTGGTAACATTCCAGCTTGTAAATACAATGGAAGAAAAAAGTTTGACTAATGTGAAAAATTTGGTTGATAAGACAAATGGCTATGTATTCAAAAGTGATGAAGGTAGACACATAAACAGTATGTTAGCCTGCGCTATGGGTGCTGTTGAACCTATTAACAATGATATATAAGAATAATAAATATTTTTTAAGTCAAGACTTAATTTTATTTGGTTTAAGTTATAAGTCATATTATTATAATGTTAAATATTGTCTAAATGACGCGCTACGCTACTGCATCTATGCATGTAGGCAAACACTCTTGTATGCGTAGATGTGGTAGAGGGGCGCGTCATTTCCGATAAGATGATCTCTACCTATCCACTTCCCAGAATTTGATCCGACATTACGATATAGCATAACAATACAAAATAAGTTAGTGTGGCAACTCAAACCTACCCATATGGCTAGGTTTGAGTTGCCACTTTACGGAGTTAGACTCTTGTTTCTAGGTGCCTACCACGCCCACTTAGAAAGTTTACCTAGTAGTAGAGTT
The DNA here is from genome assembly GCA_950022985.1 of Udea ferrugalis. NCBI lineage: Eukaryota > Metazoa > Arthropoda > Insecta > Lepidoptera > Crambidae > Udea > Udea ferrugalis. The sequence goes on from OX465521.1 coordinate 8,843,601, forward strand.
TGGCGCGTACAGTAGCAAATTGGTGAGAGCCAAGTGACAAGCAAAAAATTCACGTTTTGCAATGGTAGGTAGTGCCTATAAGTCCCATAGGCACTTACCTGCCTTTGATTCTATACCCCTCAATTACAGGGCAGAATGTCATCCTAAAACAAGTAAAATAAATACATAGTGACACTATGTATGGCTTTTCTTAAATACTTGATGAGGCAATGATGTAAGCAAATGATTGTTCGCACACATCATTTTAATGCTGACTACTTATACACTTGCAAAACCTTCGGCAGATATCTTTTGAATAAATCGCCAGTGTGTTCTTATCTGAGGGTTCCTAACAACAGTACTAGTCGCGCTGTTGTTGATTCCGATAACAGGCAGAGGTATGAATAGTGGGGCGCCGGAGGGGTGGGCTGCTCTTCTGGGCGGCCAACACTCCACCACGTGGCTTGGCGTGCCTAGAACATGCCTCATTTCACTTAGAAGTTACTGGCCACATCGAGGTTCCGGGTCTTTGCAGCTAGGCTATTACTTCCCGGTGCATGGCGGCCCATCGGGGACGCGGCAGAGGTCAAAAATGTCTCTCTTTAAGTTAGTACTGGCTGGGAGTACAAAATCACTATCGCCTCCTTCGCTCACATTAAATAATAAAACCACACCTTAAGTCCATGACTAACCATGGGAAGGAAAATTATAAGCAACATGATGACAACTCGTGTTTAGGCAGGTGAAGTGGTTTCACTCGAGTGAGTGCTCGGAAGCGCACTTCTGTTGGGCGAAACCATGTACAAAAGGAACCCTCGAAACACCCAAGAACTGCGGAGAACTACATTTTTTCCGTCTTAACCTACGTTTGCCGTATCCGTTCGCTCCTTGATACTATTTCCTTAGCAAAAAAAAAGTTTTCAGTACCTACCCACTGTCAACATCAGTTCTTATTCGATATCACCTTAGCACGTAAAACTGAGCGAATATCGAATTAATTTATCAAATTATCAACACAGACGTTTTCTTCCAGATGACTTCAATAAAACAGGAGACTTTTGATAGGCTTCTTCAAACAGAAATAGAGATAGATAAACTTCTGGAAGATGCCAAACAAATTCAAGTGATGCTATTACACCAGTACAACGATACTAAGGATGCCGCACAAGTAGTAATTAGTCACATCGCAAATGTACAAGGAGCCGCAGTCAGCGCTATTCATAATCGATTAGGTTTAAATGATTGAAATAAAACGCATGACATAATGATGGAACGTTTTATTTGAAGACAAATACAACTCTTTACAATTTAATTCATCCAATATTTTTGTTGTTCAAACTTAAGTAGTAATGAACTTTTCAAAATTTTACATTGCAGGTTTACATACTTAAGTTATAAGTGTTTTCAAAAAGCCACGGTTCCACGTTTGCTACTTCAATTACGAAAAATGTTATGTATTACATGACAAGAAGTATTCTAATATATTTTGATTATATTATGTTGACAATATTAAATGACCTTCGTCAGCAAACAAGTTTATAAAATGTAATAGGTATTATACTGTTCAATAATCTAAAACTATAGTGAATAATGGTTTTAAAAGAAAAAATAAAATCTACTTCCTTTGAATCACCACTAAAGTTACATTTAAAAAGTGACCAAGAATATGCAGCATTAACACGGTGAACTTTAAAGGCAAGTCACCAAATACCAGTTAATAAATAGTGCCTTTAATCGTTTGATACAATCAGAAATTATTTAAGGTACCACAGACGTATTAATAACGTCATCCCTCTAACATGCTTTTATTGCTGTTACACATAATTCCTAACAAATCAAAATACATTGAAGTTAAAATTCTAAAGTCTACACATTGTGTTTATTTTAATAAGCAAGCAATAATATATGTTTAAATGTATAATATAAAGTGCATATCGCGTAGTGCGACAGCTAGCGAATAAGTTGCATGAGCGTTCGTTCGCGCTCGCGCGCCGAACGCTCGCTCTTAGTGGTTGCGGTCGCGACGGCGGCACTCGGCCGCATGGCCGTTCGGCGCGCCATCTCGCTCCACTGTTTGTTTCTTTGTTACCATTACGATTACGAAGTCGATGCATTATACTTTGTTTAGCATTGTCATTGGAACAGCGCGGTGGCTGTTGTGTACGTGTGCACTGCACTATAGTACTGATCATGTTTTGATTATTAAAATCAATTATATGTTATTGTAGCAACATACTTGTCTATGTTCCGGCCAGGGTTAAGCGTTCCAAAATTGTAAAGTCTTCATTTAGTTCCATTCTCGACTGGCGCGAACTGTTCAATTAGAAGGCTTGTTTGATTGAAATGGAATGTAACTGTTTAATGTTAATTGCAACAGTTGTGCCCTCGATCGAGTTGTTCAGTAAGACTTTGTCTCAATTCTTTTGTTAGTCATTCCAGCTAAATTTAAGTATAACAATATAACAAATTTACAAAAATACATATAAAGTGAAGAACATTCGCAAAATTGTATTTTCAAAAATGCATATAAATATATCACTAACAAATCTACGATTTCCTATCGAAATAATACCCTATAGGAAGTGAAAATATCAATATGCGAATGTTCATTCAATTTTAAACGTCTATCGTTAGACTTAAATCTATGAGTTTCAGACTCGTTTCAGGCAGTCCCACAGATTTCAGAGCACCAACAATCATTCAATAAATGCAATTTCTACACTAAATTGTCATTCCTCCTATAATTTTATTACATCAATGATTAATTTTAGCACACAAGTTGCATGTGCACAAATCAAGATTGTAACATAATAATAGACAAATGACAACTACAACACGATTTTTGTAGAAAACACCAAACAATTTTATTATTAATTCTATCCCACCATAGTGTGCTTACCTAATTTGGATCTACGCAATGCGTAACTACTTAAAAAAAGGGATTGTTTGATGTTCCCACAAATACCATATTTATAATACTTTAACACCCTCACAAACTTCAAGCCTAAAGGTATCAAGAATTCCCAAAAACAAGTCTGAAAGCAATTTGGTTTAGTCTATAAAATCAAGTATGATTGGATCATACATTTATGTACTTTGGCGACTACAGTCATACAACATGATGCTAACGTTAACAGTCAATTTTGCTGCCTCCCTTCAAACATAATTTTAGAATTATAAAGGATTATATAGACCAAACCAAGCTTAAAATAAAAATAATGATTTGGTAAATTGTAAATATACTATGTGTAAATAAATAATGTTGACTCAGTACTTTATATGCTTAAAAACAAAACATATTATTTACTAAGTCATCTCACTTTTCAATTAAACGTGACTTAACAATCAACATTAATTTATTAATATATATTTTCTAATTATCACTTGTCAAATAACGGGTACTTTCAGGTTCTTTCTTATCTTACTACGAGATATTAGCACTACCTCAAGTTTTAGAACCTATCTTGTCTTCCACTACTCAATTACGCGCTGTGGCAGTACTGTTCTCAAAACGCAGCCTTCCAACTGCAGCAGCAGGTAACAAATTAGTTGAAGAAATGTCTTAACAGGGAGTGGGACATAAAACATGTCTCTTGTTGTCGATTGTCTTTAATATTATTATTAATTGAACACAATGTGCATCAATTAAAGTAATATAAAATCAGTCTCAAAATTGGGAAGTCTTTTAGATCTTCAGGCACGTATACATATTACAGGTGGCACTCGCCTCGCAGACAATAACGAAATCTAATGGATTTGGTTATTAATCTGCCTCCAAAATTGGTTAAAACAACCCAAATACGTGCTAAAACAATCATTCTCATAGTAATATTCTGTCATTATTTTCCTTGAAGTTAATAAACTTCAATAAATACTTAGTGAAATTTTACACAAATGGTAAATTATGACATTTGGCACATTTACTTTTTGTGAATACCACTAGCAACATATTGTGTATGTAAAGTGTGAATTGGCTGTGATAAGCTTTCCTCAAAATGAAATTACTAACAAAATAGACATCTACATTGAATTACGTTAGAAAAGGAAACCTGATATTGAGAACTACCTACTATTACTGCCAACGATGTAAAATCTAAATCTGAATAGAGAAACAAATAATCTTTGTTACCTTGAACAAATATAACTATTTAGAGGCTGGTGCATCACCTTGACCCATATGCTCCTTTTCTGATTTGTGGCTTTGCTCCGCCATCTAAAATGTATGATGTTATTAACAAAAATAACAGTAACAATTACAAAATGCAACTAAGAAAACTAAAACGAGTAATAAGAGGATAGCCTTGTGTTTTGTAAAATCCAGTTGTTTTGTTGTCGTCAATTGTTGGTTGCTATAAGTTATTCGGCGGTCACCTTGCTCTTATCGAGAGGCCCATTGGCTTCCAGCGTTTGGGCAACATCAGTCTTCGGATTGGAACTTTTCTTCTTGCCTTTTCCAAGATTCTTCTTGATATTCTTAGCAGTCTTTGTCTTCTGAGGCTGTGTTCCTGTAAAGCGCGGGATGTTTAGTTTAGTTCTCCGCTTTACTTTTGCTTAACCTGTGAAGCCTGTGTTAGTTTTCTTTTTAAAATCGATACACACGAGATGATTTTGTCGATAAAAAACAGGTTCGATGAAAACGGTGAGACTATGAAGGTTCCTTGTTGACTACGAAATATTAAATGTGTATAATATGTGTTAATGTGTGTATTAACGTGTTAAAATAAGACTATGCGTGACTACAATGTCTGCCATGTAAATTTAGATGAATTGTGTGTTTAGTTACGTTAATTCAAGGGTTCAGCAATTTATGTTGCCCACTGTTCCAAAATAAACATGAATTAAATGCAAATTAGAATCATATTAACCCCTTATTCATAAAAACTTAAAAAGCTCTTTAACAACACGTTAACTTTTGTATTGCTTTGTCACTTTCATTCTGGTTGCTGCCGCCATTTGCAAGTAACTGACATAACACGTCAATTGCTAAAACAATGCTTTAGCGTTGCTTCGTTTTTATGAATAAGGGGGTTAGTCTCGTAATAGATTTAAAGAGAGAATAATTACCTTCAGCCTCATTATCTGGCACCGTATTATCCCCGTATATCCCTTCCTCGGGCGGAGAAGTGACATCTTCCGGTCTCACAGTTTTCCTGTAAAAATATGTTTTATAGTGCTGGTTTCGTAGTAGTAGTAACCACCATTACATTTTTAAATATCACAGTTTTTGTCAATAAACAATGAGACAAGAATTGGAAATTAAGAAATTCACAAGTATGGTCAGCATCAAAATGATATGAGCATACAGAGCGGTTTCATTATTTATTTATCACCTCTTACAGCTATCATTACAGGAAACTTGACCTAATGCGATAGTGTAACTATCCTCGTTATATTATTCGTTACGGGTAGGTATGTCGTCTGAGCGATAGGCCACTGCGACCATTACCGATATTTTGTAGCCATCATCCCATTACACAGTACAGAGTGGGTAAATATGTCTGAAGTACGAACCTACTTCAGACATAGTTGAGCGTGTATTGCTGGCTTTCTTTGTGCCCGAAACGGGTGACGCCTTGTCAAGGGGGCTATGAATGCTGAAATGCGCTGGGGGCCGGCCCGTCCACGTCACCAAACCAGCGGGGCTAGCACAAACCGCTAACATTTTGGAATGTTCCACGATTATGCATGTCAGCCATGCTAATTTGCTCTGTATCGTTCCAATTTTAGTATATTTACTGCCGAAGCAAGTACCTAACGTTTCGGTAATCTAAACGACCCACTGACCGCCATAGACGTCTTAAAGCGTCCAAAAGATATGAAAATAAAATGTGCTGGAGGCCAAATGGGTCAAAGATATTGGAAAAAGAAAAACCAGTATTGTATACTTTTCGATTACCTAAACGTTAGCGGTTCGTGCTAGGCCTACTACTTAGTAGTTCGTACATACCCGTTAACGGAGATAGTGGCACCCTTAGCGGGCAGATCGTCGTCCCTGCGCCGACGGGGGGCCCCGCGGCCCGCGCCCCCCGCGCCGCGGCCGCGCGCCCGGCCCCCGCGCCCGCGCGCCCCGCGCCAGCCGCGGGACCCCCCGCCGTACGCGTTGCGCGCGGGAGGCGTGTAGCCCACGTAGCTCACCTGGGGATCACATGTATTCATGTTAATAGACTATTTGACAGGTTTTTCAAATCCATTTGGTTTTATAAAAAATAGTTTTTGGAACCCAGTAAAAATGTTCTTTTAGAATTCAGGTACGTATTTGCTGAAAATATCAAATTAAAACTACAATATTTAAAAAGCGTGCCAAAACGCTACTTTGACAATATGGCGCTGCAATGGGTTGGATGACGTCACTTGCCTGAATTTTAATCTGTGATACATGTCATCCACTAGTTGTCAAAATTTTTAGTTACGGATTTTTGAATAAATCTGTTAATATTTTCAACTTATGACAGTAAACAACTATTTTGAAACTATTAAATACAAATAACGAGAATTGGTACTTTATTTTTCGTATTGTCAAATAGCCTATTAACAATTCAGAGACGCAGCAGAAATGCTGCTTTTGGCAACGGCGATTTAGCCGCTTTTTGGAAGTTTGAAGGTACAATTCCAAGACAAACTACAAACGGCACACTTTTGTTCAAAAGTACCGCGCTGCAGCCTGGCCACGCTTGGAATCAATTTCATAGAGATTCATAGAAACTAGTAGTGTTGCTAGCAGTTTGCGGTCTGCGGTCCGTCCTGGACCTCACACTTAAAAACGCATAACGATTTAGTCGCTTTCAGCTAAGGCAGGCGTCTGAAACTTACTGGGTCTTCACACATTTGAATGTCCGCGAAATGGTGGCAGCGATTCGTCATCTACCGAACACGACAGTGTGTAAATGTTAGCGTTGCGCTAGATTCTGACGACCTGCAAAGCATGCTAAGCTTTATTGATAAAACGAAAATATTAATCGCGCCGAAATCGTGTATCCCTAAAGCTAAGAAAAGCAGTCTGCTGTGGCCCTTAAAGTCTACTATGATGGATAGAACACTTCAAGGGCCATACATACTATGAACATGCTAGGAAAGCGGCAGACACGAAAAGTGATACGATATGCTCTACTCAGCGCGCTGAACGGGTCCACGGCGTTCTAACGACACAGACTTGTTACTGACCTGACCTGATCCTGTTCCAGACAACCTTCAAGTAGGGGATCGTGGAAGTTCAACATAGGTCTATTTAAGCCACTCTTGGTGCAAAGCTTGATTTTTCCACCAGATTTTTTAGGTTTCCCGTTTGTTCACTGCTAGGCCCCCGCAAGCTCACCTGAGGGAGCCCGCCCACCACGCCCGCTACTAGCGGTAAGGGCGGCATCGCGAACTCCACTTCGAGACCTTCCAGGATCGCTTTGCACATTCGCTCCACCACTTCAAGCTTCTTGTAGTCGCTGTTAGCCTAGCAAGCTCACCTGCGGGTACCGCTGCGTGCGAGCAGGATAACTCCCAGGCCCCCACTGGCCGACCACGACGCCGGCTATCTCCAGCCGGGCCCCACGGCCGCGGCCCCGAGCCCAGCCGCCGAGCCCGCCCACCACGCCCGCTACTAGCGGCAGAGGCGGCATTGCAAACACTTCGAGACCGTCCAGGATCGCACACTAACCTGCGGGTACCGCTGTGTGCGAGCAGGATAACTCCCAGGCCCCCACTGGCCGACCACGACGCCGGCTATCTCCAGCCGAGCCCCACGGCCGCGGCCCCGAGCCCAGCCGCCGAGCCCGCCCACCACGCCCGCTACTAGCGGTAGGGGCGGCATCGCGAACACTTCCTCGATCACACACTAACCTGCGGGTACCGCTGTGTGCGAGCAGGATAGCTGCCAGGCCCCCACTGGCCGACCACGACGCCGGCTATCTCCAGCCGGGCCCCGCGGCCGCGGCCCCGAGCCCAGCCACCCAGCCCGCCTACTACGCCCGCTACTAGCGGCAGAGGCGGCATCGCGAACTCTACTTCGAGACCTTCCAAGATCGCTTTGCGCATACGCTCCACCTGAAATGAAAGATAAAATTACTATTTTTATTGATATAAATATGTCCAATATGTATGGGGGACATTTCAGAGCAGCATAAAAAGGTTTGTTTGTTTGCATATCATACAAATATTTGAAGCAGAAGAGTTAAGACACTCGATGATGACCAAAAAAACCTGTACATTCAAGTGTCCTACACTACCTATAGGCCCAGCACGAACCGATAACGTTTTTTAACGTTTCGATTACCAAAACGTTATCGGTTCGTGCTAGACCTACTGATGTACATAACTTGAGATGTACGTTTCAAAAACGTGCTGGCATTTAATGGCATGGAGGACACCAACAGATACCTCGAAGGACCGCGCAAGTCTCAGACGAAAACAGCGATTAACTTTTTATAATAGTGAACAGCTTTCAAACTACGCGTTCGAGTAAAGCGCCAAATCCGGACATCGCGGCGACGTATACTCACAGGTGTAATTGAACCAGTCTTGTAACCGAGTTTTTAAAATACAGTTTGCTAGTCACATCAGAGCACCATAAAGACCCAACCTGAGACCCCTTGTTTCAAAATTGTCGCAACGAGTTACAGTGTGACAGGTTACAGTGTAACTTGTTGGGACAATTTTGTAAAAAAAGATCTCAACCAGTCACCCAAGTGACTGGTTAGGACATATTTCTTAAATAAATGTTTCCCAACCAGGCACACCACATAATGGTTCTATTAATCTTGATGGCATAAAAGCTATACTCTGACCTGTTGTGACTGGTTGGGACTGATGCACAAAATTGTCCTAAGAGGTCACAGTGTGACAGGATACAGTGTGACTGGCTGGGAACAAGCGCCTGAGACGCTATCGCCTGATACGGTGTGAACGATTGCGTTACCTTGACGACGGTGTCGAGATGGTTGTCGCACAGCTGTGCTAGATGCTTGCAGTGGTTGGCGCGGTGCAGGTTGCGCTGCAGCAGCTTGCCGTCGAAGTAGAGCCAGGGGCCGTGAACGGTGGCGTTACCTTGACGACGGTGTCGAGATGGTTGTCGCACAGCTGTGCTAGATGCTTGCAGTGGTTGGCGCGGTGCAGGTTGCGCTGCAGCAGCTTGCCGTCGAAGTAGAGCCAGGGGCCGTGAACGGTGGCGTTACCTTGACGACGGTGTCGAGATGGTTGTCGCACAGCTGTGCTAGATGCTTGCAGTGGTTGGCGCGGTGCAGGTTGCGCTGCAGCAGCTTGCCGTCGAAGTAGAGCCAGGGGCCGTGAACGGTGGCGTTACCTTGACGACGGTGTCGAGATGGTTGTCGCACAGCTGTGCTAGATGCTTGCAGTGGTTGGCGCGGTGCAGGTTGCGCTGCAGCAGCTTGCCGTCGAAGTAGAGCCAGGGGCCGTGAACGGTGGCGTTACCTTGACGACGGTGTCGAGATGGTTGTCGCACAGCTGTGCTAGATGCTTGCAGTGGTTGGCGCGGTGCAGGTTGCGCTGCAGCAGCTTGCCGTCGAAGTAGAGCCAGGGGCCGTGAACGGTGGCGTTACCTTGACGACGGTGTCGAGATGGTTGTCGCACAGCTGTGCTAGATGCTTGCAGTGGTTGGCGCGGTGCAGGTTGCGCTGCAGCAGCTTGCCGTCGAAGTAGAGCCAGGGGCCGTGAACGGTGGCGTTACCTTGACGACGGTGTCGAGATGGTTGTCGCACAGCTGTGCTAGATGCTTGCAGTGGTTGGCGCGGTGCAGGTTGCGCTGCAGCAGCTTGCCGTCGAAGTAGAGCCAGGGGCCGTGAACGGTGGCGTTACCTTGACGACGGTGTCGAGATGGTTGTCGCACAGCTGTGCTAGATGCTTGCAGTGGTTGGCGCGGTGCAGGTTGCGCTGCAGCAGCTTGCCGTCGAAGTAGAGCCAGGGGCCGTGAACGGTGGCGTTACCTTGACGACGGTGTCGAGATGGTTGTCGCACAGCTGTGCTAGATGCTTGCAGTGGTTGGCGCGGTGCAGGTTGCGCTGCAGCAGCTTGCCGTCGAAGTAGAGCCAGGGGCCGTGAACGGTGGCGTTACCTTGACGACGGTGTCGAGATGGTTGTCGCACAGCTGTGCTAGATGCTTGCAGTGGTTGGCGCGGTGCAGGTTGCGCTGCAGCAGCTTGCCGTCGAAGTAGAGCCAGGGGCCGTGAACGGTGGCGTTACCTTGACGACGGTGTCGAGATGGTTGTCGCACAGCTGTGCTAGATGCTTGCAGTGGTTGGCGCGGTGCAGGTTGCGCTGCAGCAGCTTGCCGTCGAAGTAGAGCCAGGGGCCGTGAACGGTGGCGTTACCTTGACGACGGTGTCGAGATGGTTGTCGCACAGCTGTGCTAGATGCTTGCAGTGGTTGGCGCGGTGCAGGTTGCGCTGCAGCAGCTTGCCGTCGAAGTAGAGCCAGGGGCCGTGAACGGTGGCGTTACCTTGACGACGGTGTCGAGATGGTTGTCGCACAGCTGTGCTAGATGCTTGCAGTGGTTGGCGCGGTGCAGGTTGCGCTGCAGCAGCTTGCCGTCGAAGTAGAGCCAGGGCGCGGCTACTAGCCACGGGACGGGCGCTCCGCTGGCGTCGTTGGCTAGTAAGGCCGCCTCCGCGCCCGCCATCACTAGGGCGCCGAGTTGCACGCCGCGGGAACTTATGCCGTTCACCTGCATAGTTTGATATACAATCAGTCATTGGAATCGTAAACAAACATTGCTACCATCTGAAAACCAAAAAAAGACACTTGGTCATCTTGACATCAGGCAAGAATCGAACCCAGGACCCAGGAACCCAGGTGACCCAGGAGAAGCAGGATTCCTGCCTGATACCAAGATGACCAAATGTCTTTATCTGGTTTTCAGATCTTTAGTGTGTAGTAAAATTAAAATGCGATTGAAATAAAAACTAAAGACATATTTTTTTAATTACCAAAATAACTAACTTGTACAATATAATATAAGGGCTGTAGTTATTTTACTACTTTTAGTAACTCTTCTGTTTCCTCGTAAGACCTATTTTTCAACCAACTTTGAACATTTATTTTACAAGAAATTTTGTTCATGGTATGAATCTGTAACTGACGGTTCAATTTGTTGTATAAGTAGGGTCCGAGAAAACAGAAGAATTTGTGTGAGTGCTCTGTAAGAAACATTTCAGTGCAGCAGAAGATATCAGCTCGCCTACGAATTTGGAGAGAGGAATCAAAGGGTGTTTGGGAGTGCATTTGGATAATGGTTTGCAGGATAGTTGACGGACGGAAAGAACATCACATTCGGCTAAAAGTTGTCTGGTTGGGAAGCGGAAAGGTTTAAAAGTGCTGACTTTAAGTACAGCTCTTTGGGCCCTTTCTAATTCTAACATAGTCGTTTTATGCGTGCCACCCCAGGATGTGATGCAGTATACTAATATTGGCATAATGTTAGATAAACTGTTTTAAGCAAAGGTCCGCTTGCAGAATGCCTCAAATTTCTAAACGCAAAGATCAGCTTTCTGACCCTGGAAGTAAGTGCTTCTACATGTGACCTAAATTTGAGAAGACAGTCAATTATGACACCTAAATATTTGACTGAGTTCGTCCTCAAAAGATGAGGACAGCTGCAACCATGAAGATTCTGAGATGAGCAAAGGTGGGCTTTTATTGAAAATTCACCGTCGGCAGGTTGGGTAGAGGAATTGTACGAGAAGGTCATGTATTTTGTTTTGTCTGTGTTAAGTGTTAGTGCATTCACCCTGAGCCACATCACAACGGAGTTAAAACCTACTTGAGCTTGGCGAAAGACTTCGGTCCAGTTTTTTGCACTAAAAAGTAAGGCTGTGTCATCCGCATATGAAATGATTTTACCATTGCAGATGGGGTGGAGAAGTAAATCATTTACATAGATAAGAAACAAAATGGGCACCAAAATACTGCCTTGGGGCACCCCGTATTCAATAGGAAGTTCGTCACTTATAGTAGTATCAATTTGAACACGCTGCGTCCTATCGGAAAGATAATCTTGAAACAGGTCTAGTTGTTTTCCTCTTATTCCTAGTTTTTCCAATTTACTAAGAAGAATAGGTATATTAACTGTATCAAAGGCTTTTGCAAGATCCAAAAAGATAGCTAACCACTTTTTATGAGCGTCCATCTCCCTTACAAAGTGATCTGTAAGTTGATGGACTGCGTCATTTGTGGAGAGTCCAGATCTAAAGCCATACTGAGCCGTGGCTAGAAGGTGATTACTTTCTAAGTACTGAACAAGCCTTTTTTGAATGATTCTTTCCAAAATCTTGGAAATAGAAGGGAGGATGGCTATGGGGCGGTAATTGTTCACTGAACTCTTATCGCCCCCTTTGTGAATGGGTTTAATAAGTGCTGTTTTTAGCACTTTCGGGAATACACCTGTCGATAGACAAAGGTTGAAAAGATACGTAAGGTGTGGTACTAAGAATTGTTTGTGAATTTTAATGAACGCGCAAGGAATGCTATCTGAACCGGTGGCACAGTCATTTCTTAAGGTCATGATAATATTTTCAATTTCCGTTTCGTCAGTGGCGATGAGAGCAAAGGAGTGTAACAGTGAAGAAGTAATGTGTTGTGATTCAGAGATATTTTGTAAGTTTTCCTGCTTTGCGTGTAATAAAGATATAATAAAGATACTGCTACTACTTTAATAAAGATACTGCATGGATAATGCTAAAAACAATAATAACCATTGCTACCATGTGCATTTTTTGTTTTTAGTTTACAATATTTTGGCACTGTTACAACAGAATTAGTCTGATAAGCAAAGTGTAGTTGCATGCAAATACTGCTAGTGTCGAACAGTGGTACCGGTAACGAATGCAATAAGAGTTTGAAGTGGGGTAGACTGTTTTGACTGCCATTAACATCTCACTAGTAATAAATAAGCGCACTGTTCACGTAGTAACCTCTAGTAACAATAAAAGTTACAAACGTCTAGTAACAGTGCCAAAAGTAGTAGAAATCCCACTGTATACATTCTCATGTTAGTTGCCATGAAGGTTAAAGAAATATATTCATTTATGTGTTAAACTGTTGTAACGTGGGTAATAATGGCCACAATACATCAGAATTTTCGCACATGTGGTGGTCACACCAACAGGGAATAAAAAACGAATCATTGCAATAATCCATATTGATTTCTTATTTACCGTCATTTCTTGCAGGTGAAGAGCATTCATGAGATCACTTGAGAAAGCTGTTGCCAAAAAGGCATCCAATTCTTGACGCCGCAAGATTTGAATCTGAGATGTCATTATGTATCTGTAAAACAAACATGTTACTGTCATTCAAGTTCTACTAATTCAAGAACATACAAAATACCAATATTGTTATTCTCACCTTAGCACAGTGGCCAAAATAAGCAGATGTTGAGGCACATACGATGTATTCAGCATGAGAGGAGTATCAGATCGCATACAAGAGAGGAAGGCACGCATACGACGGCACTTGTCATCCTGTGCAGTTCTGAAACAGATTTTAACTTGAAACACTACTTTTCTTAAGTATAACATCCGCAAAAATAATTAGTTCTGACTACTTGGCTGTACTTGTCTGCTAGACGTGGGCAGCACTTCCAATAGCCAATACTAGACAGCTTGGCTGTTTCAAACTTGTGATGCAAGGACCAAAATTGTGTTTTATTTAGTTTTTACAATAATAAGCTCACCCGAACCAAAGTCTCTGAACAGTGGGCACTGGCCAGTCAAGGACAATGCCCGGTACCATCTCGGCGTTCTTTCCTGGATTGACGCGTGAATAGATCCACTCTGCTATCTGCACTGTGCATGGTCTTTCAATATTAGCGGATGTAGTGGCTTGGCCATCCTCTGTAAGGAAATAATTAATTGTAATGTAATTGCCTGAATTAGAATGATTCAATTGAGTATAGGAGCGGTGTTAAAAACCATCTACAGGGCGTCTTCGTTAAATGAACATATTTCAATACTAATAATTCAAACGCAACCAATAAAACAAAAACATTCAACAACGATCAGAATTAAACGGTCAAAATTGATAAAGATCTTACCTTTAGCCTTAGCAGCCATAAAGCGATGATGATGCATATTATGCAGGATAGCATAAACGTTCTGCCTGATGGGTCGGAAGAAGTGATGAATCGAGGGTATTTCGCGATGATGATCATCCTCCATGAGGATGGGCAGGGTGATCTGTCGGTGGGTGAGGATCGAGAGCATCTGGGGGTGCATGAGGCCGCGGGCGTGGCGTTCGGCGCATGTTCGGAGCACCTCGGCCGGGGCGGGCGGGCAGTTGTCGTCGCTTTTGGATATTATCGGACGACTCTGGAACATATGCTATACCTTTTAGTTTATGATTGGGGATTAGATTCATACAGACACATACACAGGTGTTTTTAAAAGAGATGACTTTTATTTCTATTCAGTATAAAGGATGCTCTGTTCAAAACCTGCCATATTATCAAGATAGTGTCAGAATAGAATTGGATTTTTTCAATAAAGTTTGCCTTAATTATGTTGCTAAATCAACTCTGTATGGACTCGGCTTTTGAGAAAAATATTAATTTCGCAACATTTCCTTTTTTTAAAAAAAATCTTAGAGAATTTGGCAGGTTTTGTTTTAACTTAATATCCACATTTAGTTAAAACAAAACACCCTCAGATAGTTAACAATAAATCAATATCTGTGTTCGAAAATATCAACATATTTACTAGGTACAATAGAAGCTCAAGGAACTAGAAGTTTAAATATTTATAATTTTACTTTCAAACACAAAAACTCTCACTGGTGATAGCTAGAAATCTGTGAAAAGACAAGTTCTTAAAATGTTGGTTTAAATGAGGTACAAATGAGTGTAGTACCACACCTCTTTAGGAGCAATTTGCTGTTTGTCGTTTTTATCTGCGGAATTTTTCTGCGCATTCTGCGGTGGGGCCTCCTGGGACGCCTGGGGGTCCTGGGCCGGCTGAGGGGGGTCCCCGGCGTCCAGCACCAACGCCGCCACTCCGCGCTGCAGCTCTCCCCCGTCCATGTTAAAGTCCGCGTTCATTGACGCGTGTGCTGTTGCCAATTTGTAATCTTCCAAGCCTTTTAACTGCAATTTATTTTTTTGCCATATTTCAACCGTCTCGAGTGCTTAGTGTTTCAATAAATAAACATCAAAGGAGAGACATAAAAAAGTATAAACATATATTGCGAAACTTCGTTAAGTAGAAAGAGGGAATGGATAAGATGGGTAAACACGGCACTGAGATGAATTCAATAAATTTAGAACCATGCAGAAGATGGATGATGTATTTTAATGGATGCCAATGTTAATAATGATGTGCAAAAGGCGTGGATGACCGTAGCGATTGTAACTGGTAGGTAAGTAAATGAATAAAATGAACCTCATGTTCAGAAGATTCAGTTGCTAGCTTAGAAGTGTCCAGATCCGTGGAAGTCGATGGAGGGCTACTTTCTGGCTTTTGGTTCCTTTTGTGGTTCCTCGGGCGGCGTCCTAGAAATAAAAAAAATATTAGAAAAAATACCAGTGCCTTCTAGATTTGTATTATGGTTTCAACCTTACCTGAAGCGGTCCTGTATTTGAGGAACCCGTCCTTAGTACCATTTAAATAATATTGTACAGCCTGTTTAAGTTTGGCCGCACGCAAATCATTGAGATCACCGAACACTTCAACACAAGCTGCATCCACATCAGATGTAGGCAGCTCACGCACAAATTTGCATACACTCTTGACCAAAGTTTCAGGAGACACTTGCTGAAAAGTAAGCAAAAATATTTCGTAATGAACAGTCAACAGCACATCAGGTTACCCCATTTCCGTTTTTTCTCTTGCTCTTTCCAAATGTCATTCCTTTGCAATAGAGCAAGGACTGACTGGAAATGGGTGGAGTGATGTGCAGACCCTCCTGGTTGACTTTAACCACAGCAGCTGATCCCAATAAGAATAGCCCAGTTTCCAGGAGATAGATAGATAGATAAACACTTTATTGCACACAAAATAACACATTTGTAAGGAATACATGTTCATATGAATGCACAATTATTATGGAGATATTAAACATACTGCACTAGTGTAAGTTAATAAAATTGTACTTACCAATTACACTAAATAATTGATATGTGGTAAGCTTATAGATTGTTTTAATTACCTTCTTTTGAGCAATTCCAATACGTTTATAGAAATCTGTGAGGCTCTGTTCAGAGAGAATAGTGCCACCAAGCAGTGCTGCCATGAGGCAAAGTCGATCTTGAGGCACATCTAGAACTTTCGGCAGTTCGTGCACCATATACTCCTTTGTTTCCAAGGATGACTAAAAAAGCAGATAATATAAGTGTTTCAATAATAAACAATGTGCAGGGTTTCTTGTGATTAATGTTTTTTTTTTTTTTATTGACTAGCTGTTCGTCCAAGGTGTGACTTTCACAGCTTTACCGGGCAATGGGGTGAGCGGAAGGCTCACAACCCCTAACATTTAAGTAACAGGCCTAAGGGTGCCCCCAGGGGGGGCCGAGCCTCGGCTTAGGGCGTTACTGGGACTAGGCAATCTAACGTAAGTTTGGGGAGAGAAGCGGCCGGGGACGTGCCGGTACCGCGAAGTGATTAATGGTCCAACCATTAACCCCAGATAGATCACTTGATCACCTTTAACAAATTTCAACAATTTCTGGAATTTCCTTAGGATTGCCATAAAAGTATATATTTTTTGTTTTTTTTTTTCATTATGTCATGGATGCAAATATAAATACTCTTTGTATTTTTTATTTCTCAATGCAAAAAAACAATAATAAAAAACGATTTAAATTATACAACAAAATGCAGTCTGCCATGAACTATGCAAACTCTGCTTTTTCTTAAAAACAATTTGGGCATTTGTTGCTCAATTCATTTCAATCAATAATTACATGGACTATTTTATTAATATTTGGCTAGTATGGTAAAAATGGTTAGATTTTCAAACTCCGGTCAGGCGCGTATTATTCCACCAATATACAAACTCTTTTTTTACAAAGTATTTTATCCAAAACACTGATTCACAAGACATGCTCTTAGTCCTATGGAATTATAAAAAAAATATTTTTTTAACTTACCCTGTATGTAAGTTTCAGCTGTGATGAGCTAAAATATCTTGGTGGCTGGAAAACTAAGTATTCTCCTGAGCATCCTATCAACCCAGCGTATGATTTTTCTCGGCAAAGACCAACTACTTCTTGGCAATGGTCATCAGAGGATACCATCTGCAAAAAAAAGGGGAAATAAATATTATACCCAAAGCTCTTTCACCAAAAATATATATGTCACCGGAAAATAACAAAAACCGTAAATTTATAAATTTCCTAGGAAATTTATAAACTTTCGTAGGATTCTAAACGAGAGATAAATTGTATTATTTTACGCCCACATTTCCGGAAATTTATAAATTTGCGACGACTCATGGTAAATTTATAAACTTACGGATATCTATCCGTAAGATTCTAAACGGTTCGACTAATAAGAGAAGAGCTTTTAATTTTACGCTTTTATGAATTACGGAAAATAACACACTGCTCTCTGATTGGTCGATGTTGACAGTAGCAATGCTTGTGTTCGTAGATTATGGTACAATCACACTTGCCAAACTGTTCATTTATCAGTTTCGAATACCTACCTGTCTGGACTTTTACTTTGAAACTGGGTAGGTTTAACGGGTTACTTTTTACAATTAATAGGCTGATAACCCCTACTTAATCAAAATAAGACGGCAGAAATCGTGTTTTACGATATCAAAAAGTTTATCAAAAAATTAAATACACTTATAAAATATAACATACAAAACATGCCATACCATCTTGATCATATGCCAAATGGGGTAGTCAGAGTCGCACTGAGTTCCCGTCACGGTGAACGAACGGAACATTCAGAAGCCCACATTTCACCGAGGGAATTTGAACCCATCGTGGTAAGAAGCGAGCATACCGCCGTTATCTGGGTTGCTTAGATTTTTTATCGGTGTTTCTCATCGCCGGAGAGTTAGCCGCAAATTATACAATGAACACGAAGATGAATTGTTCTTACAAAATATAAAACATTAGAACCGGCCTTCTACCAAAATTAAATGGCGGAGGAGAGGAATGACACGTGACTAATTCGACCAATCAGAGCGCACATGGCGTTTGGTTACCGCCCACTTATTATTTTACGGATGCGTTCCGAAAATTTATAAATTTCCGGAAATGTGGGCGTAAAATAATACAATTTATCTCTCGTTTAGAATCCTACGAAAGTTTATAAATTTCCTAGGAAATTTATAAATTTACGGTTCTTGTTATTTTCCGGTGACATATATACTTAACAACAAAAAAATTAACCCTAAAATAATATATTTGAAGACCAAAAGTAGTGAATGACCACCATATTTTTGCAAGCTAATAAATGTGCTCTTTTTGCATTTAAAATGTGATCAATGATTCCGTTATCAAGACATGTCTCAGGCTTACAAGCCCCGCCCGCGACCCCGCACGCACCGCAACCTCCGCGCTCGCTCGGACGGTTTTATTATAGTATGTTCAGGTAAAAAAAATAGTGCAACTTACTTTAATAGGGAAACGAGATGTTAAATATTTTTAAATTAAGTGAGGTTAATCGTTTGGTCTTCATTACTTATTTTTAGGCCAACAATGATATGTTCCGAGCTTTCATTTCATTGCTTTGATAGGGTAGCAAGTTGTATAAACTTTGGTTATAATCTCATATTAAACTGGTGAATTTAGGTGATCATTTACTATTTTTGGTTCAACTATGATTTGTTTGGAGTCATTTGCTTCAATAGGATTGCAAAATGTACAAACTTTAATTAGTTTTTAATTAAAATGTGGTTTTATATTCTAGTGATCATTTACTATTTTTGCCAGTGATTTTCACTAAATCAGGTAGTCAGTTAAATATAAGCAAAAAAAATGTATTATAAAGATTCCTTTTCTTTATTTTCATGGATGCACATGGCAAGAGAGAGAGGAATGGAGAGCCTTGGAGGAGGCCTATGTCACAGGACAAACTTTCAGCAAATAAAATTTAGTAATTTTATGTTTATATTAGGTAAAGTGAATGACACTGTGCTTTATTATTGTTAATTACTATTATTTCCTTATTTTTTAGTTTGCCCATTACTATAAACTCACAATCGGGATGTTCAAGTATCTAAGAGCTGTCCTCAGGCAAGAATGAAGACCAGTTGGTGGAACCCACCATACTTTTGGTGGTGGAGTGCCTTTTGTGACAATATGGCGTAATACCTGAAAAAAATTGAAAGTATTTAATGCATGAACAAGTGCACTTTAAAAACCTTTAACCAGAGACAAGCTAATCTGTGCTCTAGTTTTTTGACTGAAGTCTAGAAAACTTGGTGACAAGTTAATTATAATATTGTGACTTTCAGTTAACTTACAGAATTAACCCTTTGCCTGTAGGTGGCCTGAGTCTGAATCCAGTGTTGTGGTGTAGCAGGCGGGGTAGGATGAGCACCGTTGAAGCAGACACATAAAGGCACTTGGTGTTCAGCAAGCGCTTGTGCTAATGTAGTCAAAAACTGGACACATCTAGCCCATTGACCACCACAGGCCCAATCTAAAAACAAGTTAATTGCAAATATTTTTCATATGTTCTAGTCTTATCAAAACAAGATATTTAACAAAGATTATGTTAGGAATTTCAGAATCAAAATAGGGTATATTTTGAAAAGGACGATTATTATAATTTAGCACAACAACATGAATTTAACAAAATATTTACTTCAAGTTATATCCTACTCATCCCTATGAACAACATAGAAGGTAAGTGTAAATTACCTGAAAAAAATCCTCCATAAAGACGATCTAGACAACCTTCGGCATCGAGCACCAATCGAAATCCACCAGCTTGATTTCTAGCGATACGAAATAAATCGACTCCCACTCCGTCGTTCTCTAAAAATGTTTGTAAATCATGTATGCCCATGATTGTAAGTCACGGCTTTGACGGTAAATAACGATTAGATCGAACACGCTCGTCTCGGAAAGTTGATGGTCTGAAAAATAATTCAGCAGTATTATCATCACATCTAGCTTTCCATTGGTGAAACTACAACGATATCTCTAAAAATACATAAAATATTCACAATAACAAAAAATACCACAAAATGGATATTACTAAGAACCGGCACCAAATTATGGAAGGTTAATCCTTCTTTTAGATTTTATAAGGGGACATAATAAAAAATGAAGGCAGAATAGGAGTTAAATATTTGCACCCAATTAAAGTGGAAAATCAACAAACCTTGACTAAAAAACCATGCCAGCAGCGAATTACGTTAGCCGAAAGTTGAAAACGGAAGCCATTTGTAATTTATAACCCCTCTTGTCTGTCTTCTCCCTGTCAAAAAAATACTTGAAATACGCTGTTATTTATATCACATGACACGTAATTGCAAAAAAATAGCCCTGTGTATCTATACCACGAGCTTTAAAGCACACAAAAGAGGTTCTATTTCCATGGACAAAAGAAAAATATTGCGCGATTGTTTGAATTATAAAAAAACACTACAAATTTTCTATTTTCTTAATTTTTCCATTTTTTTTTGTTGGGAACATCATGGTGCTTTGTACGGCAAACCACTTACGCCGCACTCAGACTTCATGGAGGCAAAAGTGATAATAGCGCGCTAACGTCGCTCACGCTCGGCGCAAGCACAGCCACCACACTTGGCCTTAAAGTACTCTGTGACTTGGCCTACTGCTTCCAGTAGCGCCTCATTGGCGTCCGGCAGGAGCTGCGACGCCTGTTGTCTCCACACATGTTTGTAGTGTGTAATTCATTAATTCGGGACGTGTGTGAGCGCGCTAAATTACTTTCGACTCAAAACGGACCGCAAAACCCCTATTTTGTTGTGTGACTTTTCGGCCGGTATTAGGAACAAGTGTGCCGATTCTCGAGTCGTATTTACGACTCGAGAATCGCCAGCCACACTGCTCAATAATTGATGAGTGTGAATAACAATTATTAAAATGTACACACATTTCAGACAACATCCTTTTGTCTTGCTTGCCAGAGCCCAGAGCAAGCAGCAAATTATTTAAAAAAAAGTTTTGACGTTTCTGAAAATCGGGAAATTCTGTAAATTCTGTTTCATGTTTTTCGAATTTGCGTATTTAGGGGCGTTGTAAAAAAATCCACGGGAATGAGTTGGTATTGAAACAATCTGTAACGTTTACATTGTAGTTGTACGTACTATGAGTTTTCAGAAATTGATATATTTTTATTGAACTAAGATGCTTTAGATTTACATCTGTCTTGAGCCAACAACACAGCTTGTTCACACAAATAGAAAATCGTAAAAATACGGTATGCCGGAGCAAAGTAACGATTATCGTGTAGTTGTATTTGGTGCGGGAGGTGTAGGAAAAAGTTCACTTGTGCTGCGATTTGTAAAAGGGACATTCAGAGAATCCTATATACCTACAATCGAAGACACCTACAGACAAGTAAGTTGCAATGCTATTTAAACAAACTAATATACTTCAAAGGCATGTTTTTCATATATTTATTTAGGTTTTTGTGTTAATCTTAGGTCAACAATTCAAATTTGTTTTTCTGGCTAACATTTTAATGTTTTAAGGTCACTTTAATGCTCAATCACCTGAATGTGTATTTCTGGGAGCCAAGAATTGATTTGATTTTCTCTATTAATTTATAACCAGAGATTGGAGTAGGTAGAGCTTTTTTGTGAACTTGCCATATGTTATACTAATATGGAAATTCCTCGAATTCTGGGATTTGGTTTTCAAATAGAAGATTTTTAAAAAACTGTTCATGTCTTAGGGAGTAATTAATGAATTAACTTCTTCTACAATGTGTAAAAATAAGACAGAAACTTGATTCATTTAACCACATAATAATTTTTGAGTAAAATTTTCATAATCATAATCATAATTAATCCGAAAAATACAACAATTATTTTACAAAAAAAGACAAAAACAGGGCTTGGGTGCTTATTGGCTTACATAAACAATGTTTCATACTTATTGACAAAAGGAATTAAATTTATAAAAATCTTGGACTATCAGTCTCAATCCCGTGGAATATCCATATTAAATCAATGTTTGCAGTCAATGAACCTAAATAACTCTACCTACTTGGATCTCTGTTTATAACTCAATGAGTAAGCAATATAAATATACAATATTGGTATCGTGTTTGTAGTTGCAATTCCAAGATTCTCCTGGTCATGATGAGTCAATGTCTAACAACAAACCAAGGGACAATTTATAATTGTGCAACCTTAAGATTATCTTTGACATCAACAGCTTGTCATAGTTCACTGCTGAAAATGTATGTTAATAACTCTTAACATCCTACTAATATTATATATGCGAAAGTTATGTGTGGATGTGTTGTGTTGCTGTTTCACATTAAAACTATTGAATGGATTTTAATGAAACTACATTAATGTTGCTTAAACATCTGAATAGGACATAGGTATAATAGAAAAAAATAATTAAAAAATGGAAAGTCATAATATCAATTTTCCTATATCTACAAAATATGTTTATCCTGATAGTTTTTACAAAAGTACAAGCAATGTTCCAGCACAGTTAACTTGGGCGCGTAGATGACATCCTTTTTGGTGCTCTTATTTTTCTTTGTGGGCCATGTTCTGTATTGGCCTTGCTTCTTGAAATGGTGTGATTCTTCAAAAAGTATTTAACGCATATAAACTTTTTAACATTGTTAAATTGAATGAAATAGAAAATTGTTGTATGTCAGCCATAACTAGGCTATACTGGTTATATCTGGTACCCTGGACCCATTGGTACTCCAAAAAAGTTTAGGCCTTGACATGGTTAGAATTTGGAAGATTGCTAAGGCAAGCCTGGAAGTTTAGTGGCCTTCTGTACATTAATCACATAGATCTTTAACTACATCAATGTAGTGTTTAGCAGCAGTCAGTGCCTGTCCGATTAAGCGTTTTGGTAAGTATGTGTGGTAAGACTGCTTGGCCTGAGACAAAGCCTGGTTTTCTGTGACCATTCCAAGCGGAACGAATTCTTCTCGTTAACACACTCCACATAAGTCTTCGGGATTGCTTCACTCAACCATTTGGAGGATGCCAGTGATGTGTCTTCTAATGGGCCCAATACTATTCAAACGCAAAAAGCTCTATGATGGCATTTTATTTTTCAGGTGATAAGCAGCAACAAGACCATTTGCACACTACAAATCACAGACACAACTGGGTCCCATCAGTTTCCTGCTATGCAGAGGCTATCTATCAGCAAGGTATACTAATTATGTACATATATCTAATATTAGAGCAATAAGAAGGCCACAATGGCCTGGCGATAACTTTTTATAATAATATTCCCCAAATATTTTTTAAATTTTTTGTCTTAAATTCTAGGGTCATGCCTTTATATTGGTGTACTCCGTAAGCAGTCGACAATCCCTGGAGGAACTGAAGCCAATATGGCAAACAATAAAAGAAATTAAAGGGACTGAGCTTCCAAACATTCCAGTTATGCTGGCTGGAAACAAATGTGATGAAAGTCCTGAAATACGAGAAGTATCGGCAGCAGAGGGGCAGGCTCAGGCGCAGGCTTGGGGTGTTTCGTTCATGGAGACATCGGCCAAAACCAACCACAATGTTACACAACTGTTTCAGGTAAGCCTGCTTGCATATTTTGTATCCTGTGTTGTTCTACTGCAATGATTTTGTCTTATTTCCTTTTCCATAGATATTGGTGGACATGTTCTATTCAAAATATTCTAACAGATGGCATGACAGCCTTTTCCTGACATCTTCACCATTTTTAAGATCTTGTTTCAAATAACACTATGTATGCCATATAACATTTAACAGCGAGATTAGAGCATGTAATACCTTGAAAAACTTCTCTACAGAGGTGACCGTGTTGGAATGAACTTTACATTTTTGGGCAGGCGTGCCAGCTACGCTGTTGCCACCAAGCTCCCAACTTCAGCAGTAAGACCATTTGTGGCAGATCAGGCTCTATGTTAACTGATGCGATTAAACTGTATCAATTAATATTTATTCTTCAAACTAGTGCTTTCATTTTCTAACACCTGGTAACACTTTAGTAGTTTGGCATATTATTGAAAAAAAAAGGAAACTTTTGTCAGAGTTTTTTTATAGAGAAAGCTGCAGATTTATCTGATTTTACCATGGTCACCAAAACCGGTGGTTGGCAACGAGTGTCTAGGCGGCAGACGACAGCGCTTGCCCACCGCTGTTCGGGTGACCGAAAGTCAAATCAGGCAACATATTTTTACATGGCAGGAATGTGCGTGGTCACCTCTGCAGAGAGGCTGTTGCCGACCGTTTGATATTTTGAAAAAATTACTGACACGTATGTATTTTTACAGGAATTGCTAAACATGGAGAAGAATCGAAATGTATCGCTGCAGGTAGATGGCAAAGGTAAGAAGAAGAAAGACAAAGTGGTGAAGGAAGGTGGCGAAGCGTCAGCCAGCGGCAGGGAGAAATGTCTTGTTATGTAATGGGGTAACAACTTGTTTCCATTTTAAAACCCACCGACTATAAAAATACTTCAGTCATTTTACTTCTAGTCATTAAAACATGTTGCGGAAGATTTTAAGCACGCATTTAGCCATAAGTATTTATTATATTTAATTAAATTTGTAGTATTTAATAATGCCTCCTAAATATAATTTTCGTTTAAAATGGAGCTTCATCAAAAGCATATTTTGCTATACTTACTTTTAAGTTATTTACACTAGTTACATAAATGATGATGACTGATAAGACAAAGAGGATAATCCGTATTGTTAGTGCGAAAATACAACGAATTTGAGCCCTTAGGACTTAACTGTTATTCAATTGTATGCAGGTAAGTATTAACAATAGTGATAGTTTGTTGCGTTTAACCACAAAAATGTCTAAAGCAGATCATACATTAGTTAACGCCATCATTTTCTCCTCACTCACAGGGAAATGTTCTTTTAATAATTTGAGTAAAGAATGTAATATTCTTACATAATACCAAATACAATATTTGAAGATGGCTTAGGTTATGTTTAACTGATTTAAGATGTCACAAAATCGAAGAACTGTAGATAATAATAATTACGTGTTGCCATTAAACTTATTTATTTTTTTCATTTCATCATTTCATCATTTATTGTAAACTTAAAAAAAACTGGACGTGTTTTTTAATGTTTGCTATCTGTACTTTTTAAAAAGGCTTTTAGTTAACGTCATTGTGAGAAATTTTATGAGTGCCAACTGCCAAATCAGGAATCATTGTAGGCATGGGTAGGTACACTAAGAATTAATATAAAATCAATTTATCGAATATATTATGTTGCAGTCTGGTCAACGTTTTAAAGTTCTAAGATTACTATTTTCTATCTTAAGCAGCCAGTTAAAAGGCATCTTAACTACGTCTTAAACTCTTTATGGTGCGTTCACACAGCTCTGACTTGCACAACAACATTTGTAATAAAGCTACAGATATACATGCTCATTAGAAGCACGAGAGCATGTTACTATTGAGCAAATGCTAGTTAGTAGCATGTGTGTCGAACCATTGCTAATAATGATCATGCTCATTTTGAGCGTGTATGTATCAGTTAACGAGCATGTGTATCTGTAGCTTAACTTGTTGCAAAATGTTACTCCGCAACAACTAACAGCAGAGTGGGATTCACCGAGAGTTTATACTAAATTGTCATTGTAAATTCAAAGTTACATAAAATGTTTATTCGCGTTCGGCGTTCGTGTGCGCGTTTGCCGACAGACGAAAACGCGAGCAGCAGATTGGTGACCAATTATTATAGCCCAAACGGTTAACTGTGCTATAAGGGAGTAGAAACTGCACTCTCCAATCAGTACGTACCATTTTCTCAATCAGATAAATGCAGTCAATGATCGTGTAAAATTATAGATGATTGCTCATTATAAATCAGGAGAGTAAACATTAAATATGTGTTTCACAATTAATGACTTAGAATGTATTAAAATGTAAATAAGTAATGTACATACTTGTAGTTCAGTTGGTGAACGCAGAGGTATGAGCCTTTTAGCCCTAAATTAAGGACTAATAAAAAAGAACTAGTTTATTAAAATAAGCTTTTTTTAGCTTAGGTTTTTTAAAGCCAAGTTCTCAAATTATATTCATTAAAAAAAGCGCATTTCAAGCCCAGGCTAATGCTTCTCGCTCCGAAAGTCATAATTAAAACTGCTGGCTTCGACGGCCTTAGAGGTATTTAGCCTTCTTCCACAATGAGAAAGTAACTAACCCAAAGAGCTAAAATCTTAGCTTTCACCCTCACTCATTTCAATCGATTACCATTGTCTGGGTCCCTAGTTGTGCATTATTATAATTATACAATTGATTTACGTTACAATTGGACTGCAATTGACTCGCTACTTCTGCAACACTACATTTAACGAATTGTTCTAATGCATTTTATATAGGTATAAGGAATTCTCACAATGACGTATATGACACGGTATTTATTTTAAGATATTCTAGTCAACTTAAAGAAAACATTCAATGTTAAAATAACGATCTAGTCATTATTATTATAGTAACTGTCGCTAGTTAATAATGCACTTTATTTAATATCATTCACGACATATCCAATTAGATTTGTCCATATTATAAAGTTTTTACTAGTCAATAACCACCAAGTATCTTAAAGTGAGTTATTTATATCATAATAATACGAATGACAGTGCACTTTAGGTGTCTAATTAGTTATTTGGCTACAAAATATTGGGTCAGTCCAGGTATTGTAGCTTTGTAGTCTGTATTTATTAACATCCTGGACTTAGTCTTTTTATGAAATAACATTTATAACAAATGTTAAACTTATTATTATAAATTATAATTGCATTATTACATTTATTTCACTACGGCATTAAGAGTGATTGCCAATCATCTATTAAATGTTCGCACTGTATTATAATTTGCTTATTGGCAGAATATTAACATTTATTATAAGTATATTATGAGGAAAAATTGTTAAACACTGAATTGTTATAGCTGGACCAAAGTTGTTTGATGTTGATTGATGTATGTAAGTTTACTGTAGTTTTCTTTTATCTGTTGTCGTTATTATTCCATAAGTTACTAAATCCTGTACTTACTTCGCTATCTCTTTGTAATTTTTAACGCTCCTGACCGGATTGACGTGACGTAAAAAGACTACATAGAGAATATCAAAATGTATATCTTTATTATTAATATTTATCAGTTCTTACACAAAAATAAAGGATAACAAAAGTACAGATGAACCTGTCTCTAAAAAGAGATTGATATCTTTAGATGTGTGACTTAAAATTCCAGGATACAATAAATCTTAAATAAAAACAATCGAACCTAAATATCAGTATGAAGATTTGCTTGCTTGTGGCTTTCAATCATTATATTCCAAGATCCATGAGCCACCAAACCAAGGCGACGATTAATTATACAATATGGTCTTGAAATCATAATAAGGATAGATCCTTATTAGGATTAAATTTTTTTGAACCTTAAATTTTTTGAATATTAGAATATTCAAAAAATACATACGTGGAGTGTCGCGGTATGTTTAGTATTCTTCATATTGTATGAGTGTTTCAAAACTATTTCTGATGGATGATACCAGTTAAATAATCAAACGATTGTTAATACATTTCGATTCTCTAGACCAAGAGACTCTCTTGGTCTCGTAGTGCACTCTTCTCTGTTCAAAATATACATTTTTTTAATTTCATGCCCAAAAATAACATTTTCTTGAAGACAAATATAGTGTTCTTGAAATTACCTATTCTAGCGGCTCTTGAATCTTGGTTGCCTGTGTAAAATACATAAGTCATGTATTTTTGAAATAAAATAGCCTAACATATGTGTATATCCTGACTCACACATCTAAAACAGAAAATTGTTGTACTTACTTTTATGTTTATTGAACATAATATGATTTCTATTAAGTACTCATACTTTTTTTTAAATCTGAGTGCTTAAACGCTTAACTGGTCCCTTGCTGAGCAGTCTCATGTCGCCTTGCTAAAAAAATAAACCATAGTTAAATATGAAAAAAAAAAAGATTTGTTGCCAAATGATCATAATATGAGAGTATGAGATCATATTTTTCTTATAGACCTCTTTTTCGATTAAAACACTATTCAAATTTTTCCTATTGATATAATGCTTCTAAAATTCTTCAAAATGGTGCCCGTTATTATATGGCAATAATATTATAGTAGGTAATAGAGACTTCATCTAACATTAGCAATTCGATTGTAGTTATCTTGATAACTAATAAATAGGAAAAAACATAAAAAATGTCAATATTTATGAATGACATACCCCACTTAATTACTATAAGTAATTAATTATTATTTTTTATTTTTCATGATGTAACAGACTTCAACGGTGGACTTCAATGGTGGTGGTAGTCTTTTAAGAGTTTCAATTAATAAAATTAGTTATTGCATTAAGATTATTTAAATATATTTAAGTATAATCTTGTCATCGAATCAAGAGTATTTTTTTATTTACAATTTATTTGTTATCTATGCTGTTACATTCCTAATGTTCTATAAATTGGGCTATATCTAGGACACAATATCATAATAATGGGAAAATATAAAATAATAGGAGGATAAGAGATCTGTCTGATAGAGACATGCGGGAGCATATTAGCACATATAACTAGCGAGCAGCAGCGTGTGTAGTACTATACCAACCATTGGGCCCACAGGGCCTCTATGGCAATATCTTTTGTACAGACACATGACAAATTTGTCCCATACCTTAAGAATTGCGCGATATAAACGTGACCCTAATTTCATAAAAAAACTTCAAACATTTATCATTGACTGACTGATCAAAACTATCCCACTTCCAGGCTTAGACAATTTGCTACAACCTTCCAGGTGACCTAGGAAGTTAATTTTTTGGTTCTAATGGGAAAGTGCAAATATTTTTAAGAATGCCCAGATGAGGTCTCGTGACCGATTTTGACAAGCACCCATGCTACATAATATCTACTTAGTTTTTAAATAAAACTATTCGCAGGAATCAGATCTTTTGTTTTAGAAAAAAAAACCTATGCCTTCCGATTCAGGGGTTGAGAGGGGTTCTGAACGTTTAGTATGAAATTACCATTTTTACATCTCAATTTGTGATATTTAACGGTTGCCGGATATAGCTCAACATTCCAACTAATTATGTAGTCATTCGTACTTACTAGTCAGGCTTTTAATTTCACTTTGATGAGATAGATACACATGTCTTGATTGATTCCATTTGCGTAATCTCATCTTTGTAATTAATCATATTTAGGGAGATTAGTCCATTGCAATTAGGTTTCGTCTTTAGGGGTAGGCTAGGGTAGAAGCGCCTCATTCGTTCGGTAAAGCTTGGCTCGGGGTGAGCGAGAATATCGCAGCGAGCGCTATTCTGCTCATCCATTTTGGAGTGATGTTCTAGTTGTAAATAAACTGTTTTGTTACAATGTTATTTATTGAGGTTGCGAGTGTTTGTTGACCAATAACAAAATAGATTGTACTTGTGTAAGTAATTGAATTGGAACTAGAAGTTGCTTGTGACGGCGAACAGTTGATTTTTTTATCAATAATGCTTAGTATATTTGAACTGAAAAAATGTACCGATCTTTTATTATTGTATTTTTATTGTTCTTGTGACACTTCCTAACTAAGACATCACGAAATAAAACTTAAAGTATTATATTTTTTTTTATTTCTTTACCAAACTTATCACAAGCAAAGTTATAGAAATAAGAAGACTTACCACCGAATTCACAAACCCACATTAAATTAATTATGCCGCTATTACACTACGCCTTATCTAATGCCAATTGATCGATAATCAAATAATCGAACACTATTAATCGAAAACTTAACATCGAACGTTCAAAATATCGAATTGTTATTTTATCTAATACTCACCACATCGAATGTTAAATTTATCGAAAAAGAATATGATGCATAGTTTTATTACACCATGAACGGGAACATCTATTTAGTAAAAAGTAATAATATTCGGGTTCTTTGTTTACCTACTATGGTATGGTACCCTTAAAATAACAATTCGATATTTTGAACGTCCATCTTTAGTAAATTAGTTATTTTGAACGTTCGATGTTTTATATTTTCTATAAATAGTGTTCGATTATTTGATTCTCGATCAATTTGCATTCGATATGGCGTAGTACACCCATTACAAGTATCGGACGGTATGAGTTTGAAGACGTGCTCAACTTTTATTGAGGTTTGTGAATTGGGGAGTTAGAAGGGCGCATGTGAAGGCGTTGTCTTATCAATCCAAACAAAATAAAACGCCGCTACTGGCAATTTAAGGGCGCTTTTAATTTATGGGTTTCGTATGGGCGCGTTGCGCTGCAGTCACTGGCGAAGCGGTCCGATAAATTTATATGAAACACATAAATTGAAAGTGCCTTAAACTAATTTGAATGCGCCCTCATTGTGCATTTTCTTTCTATGATTAAAATAATATCACAGTTTTAATTATTTTAGCAGACTAGTACATCCTAACAATCTTATCTGATAACACATGATTTATACATTTTTCAAAATATGTACAATTAAATTCGAAACAACAAGGAAGATTCGCTTCAGAGGGATTTACGGATTCAATTTCAATATGTATTCGATTTACACCGCCGTTCAATAATTTGTACATAGAATACATTATTAAAAAAACTGTTTCATAGTTTCAGCTTCTTTGACATTGGGAAAAGAGCAGGATGGCCACTGTTATAGATATTTTTCATTATTTTGGCGCATATAAAGTATCTTCAGAGCTGACGGGCTTGTGTCCCAGTGGTTTCATACTCTGACTTGGAACTCGTTTGGTCCTGAGTTCACCTATATCAGTTCACTATTTTAAATGGCATGCCTCAGCGGCATCTTATTCTTATCTATGAGTAAATGTTAAATGATTAGGAAGGTTTAATTTTGCTGCCATCGCCACCCCCAAGCATAAATGTAGCCATGTTCCTTTTTCTTAAATTAGTTTCGAATATTGGCATGGAATGACTTTCTAATGACGAACTAGGCAGGCGTCCTGTACTTGAAGACCTTTTGAGTTTAGGAATGGGGTTAATTGGTGTATTTAATAATATTTTTGGGGCCTTTTGAGTACTATCCAGTGCACGTGAACATACATCTAAAAGCCTGTTTAGAGTTTCACCACTGATCCTATCAGTGTTTTCAATAACTTGAGAATGATTGCTTCTAGTATCAAAGTTTCTTTTTCGCTGTTTGACACCAATGTTTAACAAGCCTAATAAGTTTAAATTAAATGGTATGTTAAGTATATAATTAAAAATAACCATGATTAGAAGAATAATGAGCATGAGGTTTATAGTTATAATTAAAATACTGTGTAAAATGATGTCCAACGGGAACCACAGCCCATCTGAAAATAATAATTAATATTAGTTATATCCACAGCCACAGACTTCACAATGGTTGATCAAATTGGAGTTAAAAAAATTATAATTATGCTTTTGTAATACTTGATTAATTTTAATAATTACAATATTGTAATTTGCTTTACAAACATACCTGTGATATTATGGATCATAGTATTAACAGTTGCACTTAGGGCTACCACTGGTTCTGACAGTAATGTTGTGAACATTCTTAGGCCAATCTTAAGAGGATTCATGTGCTTCATAAAAACCAGAGGATCTGGTGGTGGCACTTCACAAGTTGACTTCCAGAAGTACCAACTGCACTTATTCACAGCTGATAAAAACTTATCTAGTTCTTGTTTTTCTGCTTCCTGGAATATAGTAGGTTAGACAACTTATGTTTGGTTTGGTGATCACAAAGGATAAAGTAAAACCAAATTAACAAATTAAATAACATAGGTTTTGATCTAATTAAATGTACCAACTTATGACTTATGTTTTTAAATTGAGTACAGGTTTAAAATCTTTCAACAAAATTGGAATGGAAAACTTGTTTAAAACTATGCATTGAATGGCATTTCAATGCCATTAAAAGTACCCAAAAAAATATACCTTGTATGATATGACTACTTCATACAGATATAACATAGCCACTATCAGCAATAAAACATGTTTATGAGACATGTGATTCCACAGCCAGAATAATAGTCCTAGTGCTGCTAAAATTCCAATGGACCATGTAATATGAGTCTGAAATAAAATAAAAAGCTGTTTAACAATCTGAGTTTACTTCTATGTGAAAGTGGGGTCAGCAGAAACCTGGGAAAAACTAATAGAGATTATAATTAATAGTATCCAAAGTTCTAGATGTAGAACTTCCTGACATCAAGTTATAATTCATATAAACATAATAAAAAAAAATATTTTTCCAATTTTGCTTAAATGACTAGTAAGTGACAATAACAAAAACAATTTTGTAACTCAATAAACTTCACTACCATCAAATAATAACATGATTATTACCTTGTACTCGACTAGGAACATTTGGAAATAGTCACTCCATGCCATAGCAATCTTTTGTGTTATACTAGGTTTATAGATAGCTTCCTCAACATATGCAATTGATCTCCGTAACATTTCTTCATTAAGAGCTCTATTCTTCTTGGTATACTCATTTAAAGTTAGCCAACGCTCTGACTCTAGTTTCATTTGTAGAGATACATCAACACTGCCATCATCATTGACCTTAAATAATGATAATTCAGATTGTACCAACACTTTTCCCACTTTTTGCCTCTAAATTTTAAGTCTGCCAATTGTACTTTTTTTTGGAATTTGTGCAATAAAGAATGAATAAATAAACACTGCACAAGTAAACTAGGCATGAAAAATTGCGATTCAAATGTTACCTTCGTCTGACCTCCATTTAACAAAATAGCAAGTGTTCTCTTAAAAAACCACTCTCCATTTCCCAGATTGCTTTCAAGTTGGGGCTTTTTCTTTAAAGGTATTCTTAGATCTGGCGGGGTCTTTACATCTTCTTCATATCCAGTTTTCTTATTTAATACATCAACCTTAACAGAATCCCAAGGATCTGGACCCACATGGCTGTTACATGAGTTAAAACAAATACAAAAGCAGAAAACCAACCACAAAATCACCTGTTTATACATTATCTAAAATCCTTTCAAACGATTGGAGCTTAACAAATATTGCAATAACATTAAAATCATACAGCAGCAAACATCAAGAAAATAAAAGGCTTAGTAGATATTATAAACAATACCATGAAAAACCGCAAATTAACAAAAGAGTGAAATACGTTAAATAAAATGTAAACATTGAACGTTGTTGAGTGAGACGATGCATGGCATGTCCCAATGACATCATCAGTCAGAAAAGACATTGACAGGTGACAGTAACAGATAGCTGCGGTCCGAAATACGAGTTAACTTTTAGCCCGAGTTTTTCAAGAGTTGGAGTACCAACGGAAACTTAACGGAAACCATATTCGAATATTTTTTTTAACTTATAATTAATATGTAGAGGTTAAGAAACCCGAAAAGAAAACATTCGGTCTTGGGCTCAGGTTGGACTCGAACCAGCGTCTTTCGCATTGTGGGCGGCTGCACTAACCACTGCGCACTGTGCTATCGAGACCATCATCAGACCGGATGAATTCTTTTGGTATTTAACCTGGATGCCAGGTTTGTTCCATCAATGTTAGTAAAAAAAGATAATGCGTTATCCCTGATGCTAAAATAAATTTACCCATTTATAGGTTTTTAGTGAGTCATATAAGTATCAGTGTTTCAGTCAAGTTCCGCATTGGTGTGTTAGTGGTTTATAGCATTAGAGGTGGTATTAGTTGAACAAGTTATTAAAATAAATCGTTACATGAGTCGTTATAGGTTGGCAAAAAAGTCCTGAAAGGGAACTAAAAAATTTTTTGACTGGCAATAGTCCCGCTGTCACTTGTCAATCACGTCTAGCTAGTACATGGTGTGTCAAATCTGTTTATCGGAGATCGTTTATTAGTGTATTCAGGTGTTTTCTTTATGTTAAACTATTAAAGAATCGTGTAAAATCAAGATAAATCTTCGAAAAAGAGAAAAACAATCCTCAGCGCCACTAGAGAAGTCGTAATGAAGTATTCAAACGTTGTTTAGCCGAGCACGAAGCTGGGGAAGTTTTATATAAAATAAACGATGATTAGACCAGAACGGCAGAAATCACTGGTATGTAGTGGTTTTATTTAATCAACCACGCGTGTTTTAACTTAGTTGTCAAGTAACTATCAACAAACGAGTGATATTTTACGTTGAAATGTGAATACCTATTTTGACGTTTGTTTACGAAAAATAATTTGTCTAGTTAGCACATCTAAGTGATTTTGATACTTTTTTATTGATTTTATTCTTTAAATTTAATTTCAATTTTTAGGCAGCGGCTGCGCCAGCTTTTGAGAATATTTCTCCCAAAGATAGGAGAAAATCATGATGACACGTTATTTAAATAGAGAAGGAATAATACCAACGCGGACAAACTTCAAATGAGCAAATTGAAAGGTAATCATAAACCTGCAAGATGAAGTGACCGTACAATAGTAGCATGAGTGACTCATGGGAACAAAGTGAATATTATAATTTTGGAGAAGGGTCGAGCCAAGCCATGGATGAAGATTTTTTTTACTTTAATTAAAATTATAATAATATGATTTTGCTAGTTTCTTCTTTTATTTCTTTACTTGGTAGTAGAAAAACGTCCTGATAATGTGGTTGTATGTGGTGGGGATCGACTGTATTGGTGCCACCGCCATTCCATTTTTACCACAAAACGGTTCCCCCTATTGACCTGTTCTATCTAGTGATGTACAAGGCTCGAGGCGTCCGAGTCCTTTTGCCTAAGGCTCGATGTCGTTTACAGGGCTCTCCTCGTTTGCATTGAGCTCGACAACTCGGGAGTCTTTTGCAGAGCTTGAGCCTTTTTGAAAGACCTCGAGCCTTTAGGAAAGCTCGAGTCTTTTTGACAGCTCGAGCTTTTTGTAAGTCTTTGAGCGCGCGGTTTTTTAGGATTTTTGATGTGTGTGTCTTATATTACTTCCTACTAATATTTTAAGTTCTCTACTATACTGATAACTAAAACACGAAAGTATATCAGTAAATACTCTTTACGTTAAATTAGGTTTTGAACACCACTAACTATGTAAATTATTTAAAACTAAGCTACGGGGATATTAGAGTCGTAAACTTGACCTTTTATTGAAGGCTTGCATTTATTTTCAGACTCAAGCTTTTTACGGTTCGAGCTCTTCTGGATGCTCGAACTCTTTTAAAGACTCGAGCCATGGGGCAGAGAGCTCGCGGCTCGGCTAGGCTCGGGACTCGGAGCCTACCGGGCTTACCGAACCTTGCCATTCCGCCTCGAGGCTTCAAAAACAGGGCTCGACGCCTCGAGTCTTGTACATCACTAGTTGTATCCCGGTGGACAGACTACCACTCCTACCTGACCTATCAGCCCAGAGGGAAAAGCAAACCCGTTATATGAGTGTCTGTATGACTACTTCTAGAAAACGACTAAATAATGTGGAATTCAAGAAATGTAAGGCGTTTTCCTAGTAAAACGCTTTAAGAATAAGAAAATACTGAACTAGATTAGGGGATCACGTGATGCATTGGCGCGACTCAAATAATTGGTATCTATTGGCGTGAACTTAGTTCATGGACCACGTCTAACTAGATAGCCATTCTCTCTAAAAAAAATATTTGAATAAGTCAATTATCAAAACCGTTTGTGTCGTAGTATACGGGGTGACCACATCGACGATGGTGGCGCCCCTATTAATTTCACGACTTTTTTGCCAGGCTGTACGTGACCATTTGAGTCACACGGTTTGTCGAAGGTAGTGTGACAAAACCCCATGACCATATGGCATGTTAAGAAATTGTAGCCTACAAAACTCAAAAACTCCACAATACTATGAAATACACGTTAACAGTATTCTATTGTTCACATGCAAACGCATTTAAACCAGACAAAATATCCTCGCCAACAGGGGGTGACGCCATTTAACAAAAAGAAAACTTAGCGCTCCGCATTCTCCGCAAGCTATAGTTATCAGCATGACGTGTGTCTATACACATGCTAATTACCAGTACAAAAGCATGCCCCTACTAAGCTATTGCTACTTAGTCTGTTTGACTTCGAAAACAAGGAGTCAATTTTTTTCTAACTAGTTTTTATTCCTCTTTCTACCTGAAAGAAGTGTTTAATGCGTCGAGTCGCTAGCAAGAGATAAAATATAATCAAGATTTTCGATTCAGACCTTCTTCTAGAGCATTTTCTATGTTGTTTATGGACGGGCTATAATCCCGTCAGTGGTGTGAACAATGAAATCTCATTTCGGACCGCACCCTTAATTGTTTTTTTTTCTTTCTCATCTGACAGAGAGGGAGAGAGAAAAACTGAACTGACTGTGGGTGCGTTCCGAATTGAGTCGAAATCGATTACAGCGCGCTCACAGAGCGTCCCGAATTGAGATATCGCGCCAACGTGCCATCAAACGTCAGTCAGCTGTACGTCATGGGTGACGTCACTAACGGCGCCATATTGCGCTCACAACCAGTGTTGCCAGACCGTACCAAAAGGTACGGTTTTCCGTACTCTCCATCATGCAACCGTACCACAACCGTACCTCAGCGTGGACCGTACCTTTTTCGTACTTTTCGATACTGATTTATTTTTCAACCCAAACAGAAAAAAAGCAGTAAAAAAAAGCCATGTCCTGTTTTTCTCAACATTCCTTGCCTTACTTCTTCGTAACATAGTTTGCGGGACTATCACCGATGTCTATAGTTGGTCTGTCTGGAACCGAGAGTTATCTTGTAAAAAAGTGATTTTTATTTTATTTTCAATTGCACTGGAAGATACGTCTTCTGTTGGAACAGGGATTTATAAATCTCTTCAGTCTACAGATTTACATCACTCTTTAAATCCCAAATACATTCGTAAATCTAAGATACATTTTATTGAAAAAAACGTGTTAGTTGGCAACCTCAAATTAATCAATTAAGCATTTTGATCTTTTATTTATTTATTTTATCTATTATAGTTTTCAAGTCTATTATTAAGTACATTTTTGATTGTTTGATTCAGTTCATGACGATTTGAAAGCACTTGTAACAGGTCTATTTAAATAAAGATGTTTCTGATTCTGATACCCTGCGGGGTACTGAGGGGCCCAGTTTTTTTTAAGAACACATTGCTTTTGTAAAAATGAGTGAGAGTGAGTTTTGGTAAATGAGTGGGGAGTGCTCTGAGGAACTATTTAATCTTATACCGGCTGCTCACTTCCATCATCGTACGACACGCCATAAGTCCAAATTCCATGCCCATCATCTGGGTGGTTGGCGTTCATCCACAGTGCTTTTCACACGCCATTTTCTTCCGCGTATGTCAAGGATATGGAATGGTCTCCCAGCGGCGGTGTTTCCGGAGAGATACGACATTGGGGCCTTCAAGAAAAAAGCGTATTCCTTCCTAAAAGGCAAGCAACACAGCGGCGGCACCAGTGGTGTTGCGGTTGTCCTTGGGCTGAGGTGATCACTTCGCATCAGGTGACCCTCAGCTCGTTTGCTCCTAGACTTGATTGCTCTTGCTTTCAAGTCTCTTACTCCAGCAAATAATCTAATCGATTAACAATTGCAAAAAAAATCCTGCTCGCTTCGCTCGCGTTCACTTATCTTGAGCTCTGTTGCCATGTTCTGCCTGGCTCACCTATTTTAACGTCTTTACTGCGAAATAAATGAGGCCTAGCGAACTTGATGTCGCCGACGTCTTCATGTGGTCTAGCGCCGCCACTGTCGAAATCACTTTCTTGCTCTTTAAAGAGTTTTTGTAGTAAGCCTAAGTTTTTCAAGTATACAATAAAGAATACTTAAATATGTTTTAAGTGCATTACCTTCGTAAATTAATAAAATACCTACTTTTTACTTGTATCTATATAGTGGATCTAAGTTCTTGACTTGACTACGACTATGTGACCCCCTCCTGGCGCCAAAGCTGCATCCGTCCTTGGCGGAGTGACACACACAACACCGTCGAAAACGTTTTCTTTTAGTTCTTCATTTTGAAGTCCCTGGACGGCACTGTAGTCCATTTAACGTGATGTTATGTAGCCTATAGCCAGTGGCCAATCAAGAGGCTTCCAACGGCACCTCATTTTTGCAATTATTATGAATGCTAGTTGATAAGTTACGAGCGAACAGATGAAAATCCTCCTACAGTGGCACATTCAGACATACATACAACTGTACATAAATACAGGTCGCGATCGAAACCGCCCTTTTTGCTTCGCCGTAGTCGGGTAAGAAAGCGATAGACCAACCGTACCTTGAAGTCAAAAACCGTACCTTTTCTGAAAGCCAACCGTCCTTTTTTGGGAAATCATACTGGCAACACTGCTCACAACGATAATGCTCCAGAGCGATATCACCGTGGGCCTTATGTCAGATTCATAGATGAAACGTCAAACAGACATTTTCGCGTAAAAATATTTTTGTCAATATTCCGCAGAATAGATCTTTGCTAGGACAAATATATTTCTGTGATAACGTTACAGAAAGTTTTACTACAAGATCCGCACGTTTAACCTGGGAATGATGGAAATTAAAAGTTTAATTTTTTTTAGGTTATGTGTCACTATCTAGCGGTCCGAATTGGTTTTGACGCTGATAGCGCTGTGAGCGCTGTTGACGCGATATTTCAATTCGGGACGCCTGTTATCGCCGTGAGCGCTCATTGACCTGTAATCGCATTACGGACCGCACAGTGTGATTCTGATCTTTCGTGCCTCTTTCTTTCTGCTGCCAGTGCCGGTATAAATTTCGATTATTTTGTTTGCTGGAGCCAGGATTAAACGATGTCTTCCATTGATTTTGACCCGTCAGTGAAATTATGTCTAAAATATTTGCATTCGAGTGCACCGGATTCAACAGAGCAGCTAAGGTTAACACTTGATGACTTGATCAGGCAAACTTACGGCAATTCTAAAACTCTAGGCAATGTCTTGCCCAAAAAATATCTAACTGAAGAGAAGATGGGTTCACCTAGATCTAAACATAAAAGTGATAAATCCATGAGTAGTAAAACTGTGCCAATACCACAGCAAAGCCCACAGCAAATTCAGATTCCGGAGCGAGAGAATGATGACGGCACTGTTATGGATGGAGAGCTAGCTTTTGACCTTTTGGAGGAAGATTTAACTTGCGCAGTGTGCAGGCAGATTGCTGTGCAAGCAGGGAACCAGTTGGTGGAGTGTGATGCCTGTCATGCTTTGTACCATCAGGTATTATTATTCATATATTGTCAGTTATTCTATGATTGTGCAATGTTCTCTTTGGGGTCTACTTACTTCTGCTCAGGATTATTAACCGCATTGATGATTATTACATAAATAATATTATGTTAGTACAGTAGAATAGACTTCATTGTGTATAGAATGAGGTAAAGTACAAAAGCAGTTACTAATATGTTTGATTTTGCCTTTTTCAGGACTGCCACAAACCAGTGATAGGTGACAGTGACATGGGTTCTGGCTGGCAATGCGCATCTTGCCTGTCTTTGCAAAGCTTCACTGCCAGCTTCTCAAGCAAATTGTCATCTGCGTCTAAATCACCATCTCGTGTATCTGGCTCCACTACCCCAGTAAAAATTTCATCGAGCAGCTCATCCTCTTCATCTCCTTCGAAAGTAGTTACTCCAAGCATAAATATCATATCTGCAGACAAACGTCTACAAATTATGAAGAAAAAAGCTGCAAAACAACATGAGAAAAAGAAGAGCTCGAAATAATATGAAAAAAAACATGAACTTTTGTAACCTTTTTGTTCAAAACACTAAGGTGTCGTAATCCCTGTGTAGTAAAATATTTACTGTTCCATACTGAGATGGTTTTGAAAGAATTATATTTTTTGTCTGATGCCGGTTTGCTGCGATACCAAGTGTAATGCATAAATCTGTAATAGTGATTGTGTTGATGAGTATGTAATACGCATTTAATTAAGCATGATATGATAAATGAGAATATATCTTCTCATCTGAAGCTTAAGAGTTTTTTTAACTTATCAATTTCACCCTACTTTGCCCACCTGAGACTTAATAATAACAATAGTTTGGTCTCAGGAACTGATTAGATTTCAGTAGAGATCAAGAAGTGTTTTTTTATTTTTCCGTTTTTTGTCATGTCTTACTTTATTCGTGGAAAAATACGCCAGTGCACGTCACGTTTTGCACGAGTTGAACTAAAGTGTAGAAGTCATTATTGTGCGCGAAAATAAGCTCAATCCTTCATTGACTTACTTTTTAAAATCTTGTTTAAAACATTTTCGTCGTAAACCTTGCTACGACATATATTAAGGTTCGGTATTTATTCATACTGAACCCAAACAATCTGTCGTAGCCTTATTTAATTTATATCGGACCTAAATAATCTGTCGTAGTAATGTAATCTGGAGTCCCTGCAGCGATGCCAAGTAGATTGGCGATACATCCAAGTGATGAGATGCCTTTACGAAGCAGCCACTATGTCCGTCCAAATCCAGAATCAACAAACAAGTCCTATACCGTTGCATCGAGGTGTGAGACAAGGGGATGTTATCTCCCCGAAATTGTTCTCAAATGCAATGGAGGATATGTTCAAGACGCTGAACTGGAAAGGACGTGGCATCAACATCAATGGCGAGTACATCTCTCACTTGCGATTTGCTGACGACATCGTCATCGTGGCAGAAACGCTGCAGGACCTACAACAGATGCTGAATGACCTGGCTGACTCTTCTGTGCGCATCGGTCTACGGATGAACTTGGACAAAACCAAGGTCATGTTCAATGAACATGTACTACCGGAACCGATTGCGATACAAGGCGCCGTTCTCGAAGTTGTTCAAAAATATGTATACCTCGGGCAGACATTGCAGTTAGGTAGAAACAACTTCGAGGACGAGGTGAACAGAAGAATTCAGTTGGGTTGGGCAGCGTTTGGGAAGCTACGTCGAGTCTTCACATCGTCGATCCCACAGTGCCTAAAGACAAAAGTCTTCAATCAGTGCGTCCTACCCGTCATGACATACGGAGCCGAAACGTGGACACTAACGGCACGGCTGGTCCACAAATTTAAAGTCACTCAGCGGGCTATGGAGAGGGCTATGCTCGGCGTTTCTCTGCGAGATCAAATCAGAAATGAGGTGATACGGCAGAGAACCAAGGTTATCGACATAGCCCACCGGATTAGCAAGCTGAAGTGGCAGTGGGCTGGCCATGTTAGCCGTAGAACCGACAACCGTTGGAGTAAACGTGTTCTTGAGTGGAGACCGCGTCTCGGCAAGCGTAGTGTAGGACGTCCTCAGGCAAGGTGGAGTGATGATCTGCGCAGGATGGCTGGCAGGAGCTGGATGCGAGCAGCCGAAGATCGAGTACAGTGGCGTGCAAAAGGAGAGGCCTATGTTCAGCAGTGGACTACAACAGGCTGATGATGATGATGATGATGATGAGTGATCGTTGCCAAACTTCTCCGAAACGGCTTACCTTATTTTTTTTAAAATAAAGCCCTCGGACGAAGTCGCGGGCGGCCGCTAGTATTTTAAAATACATTTTTAAAAAACTACACTTAAAAAAACGATGAAGACAGTATTTTATATTGTTCTATACTCGTTCATATAGCACAATTTGTAAATTGGCCCATTACTAGCAAAGTTGCCCTGTATACGTCCCAATGCTGGGCACAGGCCAGGTCGCTGGTACCTAGGTGACAGGTAGGTTGTGGTGTATCTGGTCTGGTCCACAACTTCGTTGTTGTCTAGTGACATTACATAGGTCTTCCGTTTGTTATTTCATAGCCGATACACCTGATATCAACATGTGACACGTTTTTTTTAAAAAATATGCTTTACCTGAAAGTGACCGCTAGCTATTTCTCAAGTAGTAGGAAGGTACCTGCAGTA
This sequence comes from Udea ferrugalis, assembly GCA_950022985.1. Lineage (NCBI taxonomy): Eukaryota > Metazoa > Arthropoda > Insecta > Lepidoptera > Crambidae > Udea > Udea ferrugalis. Next base: position 8,885,506 of record OX465521.1, read on the forward strand.
AATCTAAATATCTGACGTTCAAAGTACAATGAACCAATTAGTTAGAGCGTATATTACCGATGGTGCCTTATGTGCGGAGGTTAAAGATGTGGTTGATTGTATTTCTAATTTATCACTTTTGAATAGCCGTTCTTCCGTTCATATCCTACCGAAAGGTGACTGGAAGAAATCGCTTTGTAGCGATAAGACCGCCTAAATTGTACATGCTTCAATGATGGAGTGTCTTCTTGCTGTAATGTGCAATTAATAATTTATTTAAATTTTATCTTATTGTACACTCTTGCCATGGTCACATAGGGTAAGACTTCAGACATTTAGGACTGGGCGTTGTGGCAGACAAGGTTTGAAGTAGGAATCATTTTATGGCAATCATAGCAAGGGACGACCATCAGCTAAGATGGTGGATGACTTAACACGTTGAAAGATTTATGGAGCTAAAGGTTGCCTACAAGCCCAACAGTCGCGATTTTTTTCCAAATTTCACGATTGAGTAACATTATTTAGCGGCGAACATGCTGTGGGCACTATAAGCTGATAAAGTGAATAGTTTTATTGCTAGGTTGCATAGCTTTGTGGTTCAATGGGGATTGAAACGCAAATGGCTGTGAGTAAATAAGTAAAGACAGCATAGGTAGATGTTTACGTATCCACATTAAATTGTACATCACGCTTTAATTGGGTACCTTTTATTGGGACAAAATATTACTTTGGAACGGGGCGAAGTATGTATGTGATGTAGGTTTCTACCTACAGAATAAAAATTTTAAGCCAAATAAAATGTTAGGGCTGCGCGCTACTGTAGTGCCTCTACCATGTTCGCGCACGCAGGAGTTGGCAGTTTCCCGGCCATAAAGCGCAAATGAACGGGCCACTTTTAAGGCGCGATACCAGGAAAACGGCTCTCGGGAAAACTAAAGTTTTATATAGAAAATATGAAGTGTGAGGCACGAAAAAAAACGTCATAGTAGTCAAAGAGTTGCACAATCAGCTCAAACTTCCAGTATATGGATCAACTTACTAGATTAATGTGAAAAAAAATCAGAATATCGCTAAAAACGTGCAAAACGCACTCCCGTATTTCAAAAGTTTAGGCATCATATAAACTAACAACTTACGTGTTTTAAATAACGTGTAAAGATCAGATATCAAAGAAGCATTGCCAATCAGTTGTTTTTCATTGCTTTATTTCAGTTTTGTGCAAAAAATGCCCAAACATTCCGAATTTTTCGCTTGAAATCTCCATACAAATTACTATGGAGTGAGTGAAGTTTCTTTGATAGCTGTCCGCGCACCGTCGCAGCTCACTCCCCCCCATGTCCCCAAGGTGAACGCACGTCGCTTTTGACGAAAATGACATTTATAATTACGCGGATAATTTACACGAAATAGGCGCACATAGGGTCTTTTGTTGAAAATAGTACAACTTTGTTTTTTTTCCTCCGTACTGTTTGTTCATATGCATTATGCATAATTTATCAAACGTATGATTTTATCATGATTCACCATGAGAGTAATATGGCAGGTTTATATTTTAGTTATAAGTTAGTACACTTGATTAAAAGCTCACTTGGGTTTAACAATTTGCTACTAGTTGCCATTTCATTTTCCTATTTTTTCTTGTAAATTTTTACTATTTGTAACTTGAACTGAAAGTTTTTACCTATTGGTATTTGAAAAACAATCTATGTATTTACTTTTAGCATGGTGTCAATCTGCAGCATCATCGGTTAATGCCAATACGTGATCTGCCTAAAATATTCAAGCAAAACAAGGGAACGAAGTAAGAACGCAAATAGCTTTGATTGCTTTCAAATCGAATTGATTAAAACTATGTTATTTGTGTGGTCTAAGCTACTATGTTATCTGATCATGAAAGCTTGATTAAGGTGTCTGAATAGATTAAAGGTTCTTTTTTGTACAATATTTTTTACTAAATTAATTTTGGAGGCCTCTATCATAACTGAAATTGTTCGACAAAGAAATTTGACGAAACATAAAGATACAAAGTTATAGAGCAGAAATCAAAGTTAATACTCACGTTAAGTTAAGTCTTTGAAAAAATGCGAACAGAAAACTATGCATCGAGTTCGTGTACTTACACACGCCGTATTTTTATGCTTGTTTGTATTCTTCACGCAGTGACGTGCACTCACCCGGCGTCATGTGGAAGACTGAGTTGCGGGACTGCGCAGACGGCTGTCAAAGAAACTTCACTCGTTCCATAGTAATTAGCATGGAGATCTCGAGCAAAGAAAAATGAAAGTTTGCGTTTGCTTATACGAAACAGAAATAGTTATTGCAATAGAACATAATGACAAGTTATTCGAAATGGAAACACACTTCACACCGGAACAGCTTTTACAATTGTACCAAGCACAAATTCGGTTGTGTATGGAGTACTTCTGCCACCACTGGGATGGCTCTGCCAAGTATCAGCTGGATGCACTGGACTCAGTAGACCGAAGAGCCAGGAGACTGATAGGTGACGAGACGCTCGTTGGAACTAAACTCGAGTTTGGAGCATCGGCGTAGAGTTGCCTGTCTGTCGGTTTTTTATAAGGTGTATTTCGGAGAGTGTGCGCAAGAACTTCATGACCTGATACCACCCTCTACTTTCTACTACCGAACCACAAGTCGCCGTGAGGGCTTTCACCTCCATGTGGTCGACTTTCCAGCGGTCCGAACTAAGCGGTTTGGTGCTTCCTTTCTGGTCCGCACCGCTAAGGAGTGGAACGCCCTCCCTGCGTCTGTGTTTCCGGATACATACAACCTTGGTGTCTTCAAGGCAAGAGTGAATAAGCATTTTTTGGGTAAGCGTGGCTGGGGAGACTGAGGTCAAACGCAAACCCATTTTAAATTTTAAAAAAATGGATCAGATAGAACTTTGATATAAATATGAATTATCATATTTACGTCAGCCATGGAAAAATGGCAGTGCAAGCATTTTTATCTCTAACTGGCTATTTGCACACAGCTTTTCCCTGTAGTCATTTGAATGAACTATACAGACAAACGTTCTAGAAAATATAATTAGCATCAACTATCATTTAGATAGTGAAAGCTTATGTAAAAACAGACAGAAAAACGCGGAGGGTGACTTCCTTTCATACTATGCTCTACTCGTAGATCAATTCCAGTAAGATGAAGATCACGATGGATTCTGTATTAAATTCAGCGTAAAAAGCCTGAAATACGATGGCCTCTACAGGAGACTAAAGGTATTATACTCAAGTGTTATTATCTAAAATAAATTATCCACTAAAAGTGTCTCAACTGTTGACAACTGTTAAATTCCTCGTTTTAGTTAGTAACAAGATAGCTCCGTTTAATGCTTCTTGCAGCTTTTCATTACAAGTAAGACCAATTTATTAGTGGGTTCTTCTGCATGTTACTAGAAATGGCTCCGTGTATTGCTATATCATATGCATTGGATGTAAGAAATATTTTGTGTTGATGATGATCGAACGGATAAACCAAGTTACAACTAAATCTCGATGGAATCGTCAAGTACCAGATATAACATTGTGCAAATAACGTGGTCACGAGAATAGATTGCAAATAATAGTGTAAAAAAATAATTGGCAAAACCGCTTCTTAGTATGTTTAATAAAATAAAATGTTTGGTTAGTTTCTTTTGTTTGCCCTATATCCTGAAATATTTTGGGTGGCGAAATAAAAATATCTTTGGTGAACGCATCAAATGATTATCATGCCGCGATTTATAATAATAATAAATAAATAAATATCCCTGGACATTATTCCACACAGCGCCATCTAGCCCCAAGTGAGCTAATTATACTCCGTTTTTATGGGATACTAGACAACGGATAAACATACTTAAATACTTTTTCTTTTATAAATGCATACTTATTATACATAGGAAACACCCAGACCAATACAAACAGACATGTTCATGCACACAAATGTTTGTACTGTGCGGGGATCGAACCCGCGACCTTTGGTGTAGTAGCCGACTTCTAAACAATTACACCAAGACGGTCGTCCGGATTTATGCATTGCATTTATGCACGGATTGCACGGCCCAACCACTGTGTGACCATAGCTGTCACGATCGCTTTCAAATTTGACAGATTTTCTCTCCGGCCGACCCTAGTAGCGAACCTTAAGGCGAACAATATTCTGATGGTCATCTCTGACAGCGGGGACTGTCCATTTGTCGAGCATTTTTTCTAGTTATGAAGTACTAACACTAGTTTTTATATTATTATTCAGCTTTAATATTGTTACTAAACGCCTATGGATCGAAAAATAAACATTGTTATTTTTTATTATAAAAATGGTAAGTAAATAAAAATACTAAGAAGAAGGAAGCTACCAGCTAGAGCGTACCCAGGATTTCAGCTAGGGGGGGGGGGGGGGGGCAGCTCATACCTGTTTCGAAAAGATGGTCGGAAGGAAAATTGACTTCTGGGGGGGGGGGGGGGGCAGCTGCCCCCCCCTGCCCCTACCTGGGTACGCCCTTAACCTGACTCTTCTGTCTGACGCCGAATCTCACCTCGAAAAAACGCCAACTTTAATCGTCTATTCCCTTCACCTTGAATTGGTGTTTTCCCTCATTTGTTGACATTTTTAATTTTAAAAATGGATAAACGACTATTTCTATTATTGAAGAGCGGAGCTTTCTAAAACAAGCAAACCACTTGCTTAAATAAAAGCTCCAACCCTAATCCATTGTAATCCTACTGCTGCCTAATAAATAATTTGTATAGAAATAATTTTAAGTGTTATTTGGCTTAGTTCTTTTCAGTCAAACGATTACATTCGCGTACCTAGTTATTGTGTTCTACTAAACGCCGATAGTAAAACCTTTGACTATATTTTCACGAATTACCTACTGGAGATTCGAAGTCACCGCGGGTTCCATGGGGTCCGCATATTTTGGCCCTGGCAGGGAAACTAATTTGGCTGCGTTTGCAGTTAGGAAAAACAGACTCTTGAGTCTTGACTGATGTTGAAACTGAAAGTTCAGTTTATCAATATATCATTATCACGGATTACAACTTTATATGGTTTCTCGTCTTTTCTTCTAAATGTATGAAAGGAGACGTTTTCTGCTTTTATCATATTTCTCAGAAACGAATGTGTCCAAATACAGGTGCTACGTTACTTGAGGAAGCTTTCTTCGAAGTTGGTTTGATCGGTTGGAAGAACTGTAGGTATCGGTATCTATTTTCCTACTCACTTGCGACTGTGCCGTGTGATGACGGGATCTGTGGCCTGGTCTTTTCAGCTTAAGCCATTCTTCTGGATAATCTACATCTGCAGGCCTCTTTAGCAGCTAGGCTCTCAGTCTAGGAGGATCTTGATAGCAAGATTTTATCCATTATCGATGACGGGGTTTTCCTAAACTCTGACAAGTAGGCAAAAGTACACGACCAATCGCGAGTAGCGGCGACGACGAAAAATGACTTGTACTATAGTCACTGAATTACTTTCCTGGTGTTATGTATCCTACCTGTACCTATGGTCCAAATTTTGTTCTACGAAAAAGAGCCGTCCGCGCCATATAGAAATACCAACCACCTGAGACTACGCGACTCGCAAAGGTACTTAAGTGTTTAAGAACTATTTTTTTATTTCTTTGCCGTAAATTAATTTACTGACTATTCATAAACACCTGTAAAACTTTACATGAAATAAAAGCCTTTGACATTTTTGTAATCGATGCTACTTATTATCTAATACGTAGGTATAAAGATCATGCATCGTAATCATTTCAATATCGATCCAAATCAATAATAATTCGTTATGAATATGGTTGGTCTAAACAAAACAATAGACAATAGGCAAAACATACATAAAGGCAGATACTTACCATACTTACTAAGGCTACTTACGTAGATAGGTAGATACAACTGCTGTTCAACATCATATCAGATTTCAGAGGTACCTTTAATAAGTGAAAAATAACACCATTAAGACACAGCTCTTCTTTTTATGTTTGAATTGAAACTTAAAACATTTTGTACACATTTTCTTTTTCTCCGCAGTGTAACCAATCGCAACTGTGGCGCAGTCTTATTGGTCGAACTCTACAGTGGGGCGTTTCAGCACAGATAGGGATGCTGTCCCGTCTTCAGGGGCTCATACCTACCATATCCCTTGTTCGAATAGACGTAGAATTCAATTTAGTACTTCACAATTGTGACACTCCAGAAATGTGTTGTTACGCCTCCCGTGTGTTGTCGTTTCAAAAAACACTCGATTTCGTAAAGATTAGTTTCAGGGCGGAGTGTAGCGTAGGCGGTATCATTCTAGGCAGAATTTTCATCTAATGTAATAATATCAGTTTGGGGAATCAATGTTATTCCTGTGTGTTTGATATTAATTAGTATCTGAATAATTAGCTACATGCTGATGTGTTAAGTGATACGGTGCATCCAAGTTTCCCTTCTATAAGTTATTGTCATCTACGGACCTGGAAATTCAAAGGTGGGTGAGCAAAATGATATTAGGAATGCTACGTAAATTCTTAAGAGTTTTAAATCTCAATTTATAAGTTTTTAATAATCAGGTGGGCGATTCAGATCTGCGCTACCGCACGATTAGTTGAATTTTTAAGATACCAAGGTGTTACGGGTAGTATTTTGCTTACATACTACTTATAGGCCATTGAATGCTTTGGCTGAACTAGGGATTAACTGAAATTGGAAGCAAATTATCGTATTGTTCGATAAAGCGGTTCTCATTCGCCACCCAGGCCCGAAAGAAATTCAGAAAGCTCAGCATAGCTGTGTTTATCCATCTCAATTTATAAAATCGTTTCCTATCCACGTAGATAGTCTGCTGAAAGAAATATATATTTTAAGACAGAAGCTCACTTGTACTTTCACCGTTCTAAATGTTTTCCAATAGTAGTTATCGTTTTGTGTACGAACCAATAAATAAATAAATAATGAATCTAGTCACGAATCCTCTACCATTGTTGCAATTAGAACTTCTTTAAGCTCTATCTATTCTCTAGATGAACGCAGGGCGAGCGCGAGTGCCGAAATGCGCGCGGTGTCGCAATCACGGACTCATTTCAAGCCTGCGGGGGCATAAGAAAGCCTGTGCTTACCGACACTGCCAGTGCCCTAAATGTGGCCTCATCAAGGAACGTCAGAGAATTATGGCTGCTCAGGTAAGAAGCGTGGTTTTTATCGACAATCAATCCGCGTGTGGCGTGAAGCAGGCCAGGCCTTATACTGTGAATTTTAAAAAGCATACCTGGGTCCCCACCACGGCGGGGTTACATAAGACTCCTACCGAATAAACCAAAGATACTCGATGTCTGCACTTCAATGGCGAAGCGATGCACGTCGCCACCTCCAGCTAACCCCTTAGTACCTAAAGCGGTGCCACAGAAGTACATATCTGGAGAACACAGGGGAATTTCCACCTACTCGGTGAAAATTCTGGCACGAGCACTCAGTGCGCCCTGGCTCCTACCTAACGCGAACTTTATTAGACTCCCAGCTATGCTATTCTGGCTAACGCCAAATCTCATCTCGATCGTAATGAGGAAAAAAGGGCAACTTTGATCGTCTCTACTGCAAAAAAACTCGAACTGAGATCATAAAATATGAGTAGGTATGCATTCAAACAAACAAACAAAAAAAACTTCATTGAAATAGACCTGTTACTAAGTACTTTCAAGTCGTCAAATCTAAACAACAAAATTATACTTAATTAAATTATAGATATAAATAACTGAATATGCATATACATGACGCTAACACCGGATCGGAAAGTTGTTTCTGTACTTAGAAGAACCGGCCAAAAGCTCAGTATTTCCTTTTTTCAACATGTTTGTGTTTTTCTACAATGTAGACACATATCATATACATACATATTACAATACAACATGAACTCAAAACAAAATAGCCATATCATGCCAACATTTATGCAAGAACTAACAAATTGTTTAGTTTATTAAACTGATTTGGCTCTTAATAGGACCCAAGAGCTATTCCAAGAGCTGGCTACCAAGGCAGCTCTACGTATAGCGAGAATGGAGAACCTTCTTTAAAGTAAAGTAAAAGTATTTTTTTCTAGACGTTTTCTTCAATTTCAAGACAGCAGAAAAATATAGGGACAAGCATTGTTTAGTTTACTACGTTATTTATCTTTTGATAGGCCGGAGCTCTACATCTGTGGGGATGGAATCAGGGACCTTATTCAAAAAAATATGAACAGGCATTGTTTTGTTAAAGTAGGTGTCTAAGTAGTTAGTGACTTCTTAGTAACATATCCTGGTCGTCATCACAACGGCACAACGGGGGTACACGATTTCTGCGGCGAAGCGATGCACGTCGCGCTCTCCAGTGTATGTCTTTCCAGCCAACCCCTTATTAAAGCGATTCTACAGTAGTATCTGGAGAATACAGAGTTAGAATTTAGTAGAGAATTTACTTCTACATCTGCAGGGCTGGAATTAGGAACCTCTTTAATTTGAAGATGGTAGAAAAAATATGAATGAAAATGAAAAATGCGTACCTAATTAGTATCCGAATTACTTAGACTAGAAAGAAAGAAAGAAAAAACGTTTATTTCATCTGGACATCGCAACTACATCACAAAAAAAAGATAAAAACAAACAAAACTAAATTGGTACACAAAAATTAAACACTAACAAACAAATCAACAAAAAAAAACAATTTTTCCTCCAGACAGCAGTGTCGCGATGTCCAAAATCAAATGGACCACACTCATATACTAGTATCATGTACTCGTATCAACAGAATTACAGTATCAATTAGGTAAATTTTATGTTTATTTACTACGCTGATTCAACTTTTGATGGGACCCAGGACCAAAGATGCAGATACTATAGGGTTAGATTTGAGGTAATTCCACCTTCACAATACAAGCTTTTCTTAGTTTGGGACTACCTTTACGGATTACGGCGGCACTGTGTGGAATATTTTATTTATGTTTTATTCTTTAATTTTGAGACGGAAGGACAGATAAACTGCAGATAAACAATGCAGATTTAACTTTTTCTTTTGTTTGCTATCTCGTAAACTGTGCATTTGTTAGTGTTATCTAGAAACAATCAATAATTATCTCAGAGTTATCTTAAACTTTTAAAAGTAAAACCCGCGCTTCCTCTTTAACGAAATTCTAATAAGATGGACTGTCTTATTCTAAAATAACATGCAATTTAGAGGCGTTAATGTGTTTTAATGTAGTGAAATCGAGCCGGGCTAATGCGGCGTGGTTTATTTGAACAAGTGGCTCGTGTTTACGGACGCGCCGGATGAGCCATCGATCGTGTACACAGTAATGCATCGCTGATGTGATGTCCCACCAGCGCCACTCGAGCCGCGGATTCACAGCTTCTCTCTTCTTTTTTTTGTCTTTTAAAGTGATGAAATTTTTCGGAAGCTTTATTTTTAAGCTTAACTATTCAAACCAGATATTACGCTTTTCGGATAGCAATAACTGCGTCTCAGATCCTACTAATAGCGATCGACTTATTAATACCAACTGTTGCCTAAATATAAGTAATGCATCGCTGATGTGATGTCCCACCAGCGCCACTTGAGCCGCGGATTCACAGCTACTCTCTCTTCTTTTTTTGTCTTTTAAAGTGATGAAATTTTTTGGAAGCTTTATTTTTAAGCTTCACTATTCAAACCAGATATTACGCTTTTCGGATAGCAATTACTGCGTCTCGGATCCTACTGATTGCGATCGACATGAATAATAACCTATGAAAATACCATACAACTTCATTTTTGGTGAAAACAAGCCAAATTAGTTTTTTCTATCTTTTTTATAAACTTTCATTGAATTAAGGTGGACTCAATGCGAAAAGGGCATTCTCAACAATCTCAGCTAGTCAACCACACGGCCAGACAAAGAAATTTAGGTGGTGCACAAGATTTAGGCTAAGATGTAGGTGCTTAAAACAACTACTCTTAAAATATACATCTATGTAGATTGTAGTTACAAGGTTCTAAAGTTCTAAGTACACACACCCTCTCATAGGTACATCTATAGGGCATTACACTAACTAGAGAAAAAATGTCTTTATCGATCGGGAAACAACTAAGTGATATAAATTCCAAACAGCGCTTCAGTGATTTGATTTGTGTCGGGATCGAGTTTCGTTTGCTCAAGCAATGAAGTCTCGCGAGGGACGGGGCCCCGGGCTGCGGTCCGGCGCCGCTACCCGCAACACAAACAATCTCTGTTTGTCATTGATTTTCCGCTAAATTAAATCATCAGCTTAGCAGTTTTGTTGTGATACGTTGCAAATTAAATCATGCTACCACATGCACTGCCACAGAATACCTACATCGCTTTGTTTTATGATCAATACCCAACATTTTTGTGTATCTGTACCAAATATTTATACTTAGCTATAATATCAGGATTAAAACATCTTCAGAAAATTCACTTAGAGGTCCTGTTGGCTAGTTAGGTTATTGAATGTTACATGTAATGAATACTTATTGAAATCACAGATGATATACAGGGTGTCCCAGGAAACCTGTACCAGCGGAAGTCTGTGGTAAGGGGACACTAATACCCATCGATTGGACTCCCATGTATGTTCAGTGAAATGTTATAGTTTAGGAGATATGATTTTTTTTGGTTATTTTTTAGTTTTTTTTTATTTTAGATGTTTTTGGTTGTAACTTTTTCTGAATGGTGTTTCCTTGTTTTTTTTTCTTGTCATTATTGTGGTTGGAATATGTGCTATCCTAAAAAAATACAAAACACCTACATTCTAACTGGAAACAGCTCGAATTTCATATCAAAAGATGAAATTTAGTGTTAGAGATATTTTTGCACATGATTTCAATTTAAAAGAAAAATACTTTAGCCATACTGAATGACTTCTTAGTAATCTTAAAAACTTTATGGGTTCCTTAACTTTAAAATAGCTACAAAAAATACTACTTTATGGGGCATTTTTACGCGAAAATGGAGTTTAAACTTGTCATAGCCAACAACAGGGGAAGGAGAACAATCATTTCGTACCCAAAAATGAAAGTGCCGACCAGACAAAAATACTGGCATCCTATTGGAAATGACGCCCTAAAAGTTTCTTTTCAGCACAAGAACCGTCTACAATTAACCCTTAGACTGGTACTTGAGTTTGAAATTAAAAAAAATAATATAATTTCCTAGGATCAATGGATGAATGGATTTCAGCTTGTGAGGTGTCGTTAGATTCGTCTTTACTGTGAAAATGCTTCCAGTCAAAATCCGCTTTGTCGTTCAGGCTGCAGAGCGTGAAAACATTGAATTTAGCGCCAAAAATCCGCCATTTTGTTTTTTTTTTATTTTGATATACCCAGTGTCATTCTCACAGTAAAGACGAATTTAACGACACCTCACAAGCTGAAATCCATTCATCCATTGATCCTAGGAAATTATAATATTTTTTTAATTTCAAACTCAAGTAGCAGTCTAAGGGTTAATTGTAGACGGTTCTTGTGCTGAAAAGAAACTTTCAGGGCGTCATTTCCAATAGGATGCCAGTATTTTTGTCTGGTCGGCGCTTTCATTTTTGGGTACGAAATGGTTGTTCTCCTTCCCCTGTTGTTGGCTATGACAAGTTTAAACTCCATATTCGCGTAAAAATGCCCCATAAAGTAGTATTTTTTTTGTAGCTATTTTAAAGTTAAGGAACCCATAATTTTTTTAAGATTACTAAGAAGTCATTCAGTATGGTTTAAGTATTTTTTTTTATAAATTGATATCATGTGCAAAAATATCTCTAACACTATATTTCATCTTTTGATATGAAATTCGAGCTGTTTTCAGTTAGAATGTAGGTGTTTTGTATTTTTTTAGGATTGCACATATCCCAACCACAATACTGACAAGAAAAAAAACAAGGAAACACCATTCAGAAAAAGTTACAACCAAAAACATCTAAAATAAAAAAAAAAACAAAAAAAAACATATCTCCTAAACTATAACATTTCGCTGAATATACATGGGAGTCCAATCGATGGGTATTAGTGTCCCCTTAACACCGACTTCCGCTGGTACAGGTTTCCTGGGACACCCTGTATTTTTTTTTAATGTAACCTGCTGTGTCCCACTTCTTGGCAAAGGTCTCATTATTAACATCATTACTTAATGAATATTAAATAAATGACAGGTTGCTCTGAAAAGGCAGCAAGCGGCAGAAGACAAGATAGCTCTTCATTTAGCATCGGTAGACAGCGGGACCGCCTTGGATAGCCTTCCTCCTGGACGGATATATGGGATGCGAGTTACAGGGCCTTGCCCTAGCCCTGGCCCTGAGCCCGACTCTGCAGCAGATGATCAAACGGTGAGCTTACTAACATACAATTTAGTTGTAAATATAAATAGAGTACGTATACTCTGACCTAGACTAAGAAAGATAAGTGTTGAAACGGCAGCAAACTGCAGGCAGAGCTTTTATAAATTAAACTGCTTCATATTGTGTAACAAAGCAAGTAAAATCATCTGACAATGTTTTTTCAAAATGACTAATTAATAAAGCATAGTGTACTCTGCCTAAAGGTAGGTATAGTATTAAATCCATGAATTGTTGTTTGTTTAGCCTATCCACATTGACAGCGAGACTAGCGACTCTATGCCAGACTGCTGCAGTGCGTCACCCGATTCAGCAGTCAGCCCATCAGTTACACGTTCTCGGTAGGTGCTGTAATAATGACATAGTGACGTCAATTGGCTATTGATGTTTTGTGGCGTTTTTTCTAAGAGTAAAGTCTAAATTACCAAATCTGCAACGTTGAAATACCTAGACGTTGAAATACCTAAAATAACGTTATCATTGTAACAACAAGTTATGTCCTAGAACGCCTATGGCGGCCAATAGATATAAAGCTAATGAACAAATGTAGTAAAAATGCCTACACAATGAGGTCAGAATCTACCCAGCAACCATAAAACCATAACATAACCATTATTCAACAGTGATGAGACAGCAGAAGGTGAAGGGTCCGTAAGCTCCGCCGGGCTAGAAATGCTTCGGAAGCTGTTTCCCGGCAAGAAGCGGTCTGTACTGGAGTTGGTGCTCCGTCGCTGCAACCACGACCTTCTACGCGCAGTCGAGCACTTCAACGCCACTCATGTACGTATCCCACCATTCTGACAACATGATAAAACCTTGAAAAAGATTGAGGATTGTACTAATGATAGGTATACAGTCCTCAATTTCCTTATCAGAACATGGTTGAAAACTAAATTATTCTGTGTGTGACATTATTTATAGACTCTTTCACAAGTGTTATTATTTTGTGCAGGTTCACCAAGAAAAAGGCGCTGGCAGTGCGAGTAGGACCAGCTTCGAAATGTCTGTATCAAGCACCGAAGAAGTGGAGACTAGGTGGTCAGCGTTCCGGCCGGTGGGCCCCCGAGCCCCCCTGCTTCCAGCTCTCGTGATGGGCCGCGTCTGCGGCTCGGACTGGCTCGTGCCACTGCCGGCACTCCCAACCCTTTCAACCCCCTTGCTTCTGCCTTTGCAGCACCCGCACCAGCCACTCCCACCTTGCAACCCCTGTGCTCCCGACTGTCGGCAGTGCAATGCTCACCATTAAGATTTAACTAACATCTCTTCACTCTATGTCTATTTGGTTGCAAGTATTAGGTTACGTGAACATGTATTGTGATAATTTAATGCCAAAATATTTTATTGTAAGTAATCTTTGTTTTGTAACTCTATTGTTATGTTATAATAAACTACCAATTATTTAATCAATATTCGATTTATTTACCTGATTAATTTCAAGAGCTACGTCCGATGGGTAGAAAGTGTTTTGTTTTTTACTAAAAAGAAATACAGATTTATGGGTACTTACTTACTCCATAAAATAGTTACATGAAGCGGTACCATGGAAAGGGAAATACCTGGAAATGAATCCGATCGTCACAAAAAATAACATGGGTGTTTTCGAAGCGAAGCAGTAGTGTACTATAATGAAGTCCTTATTAGAAAAATAAATAGATAAACAATGGGGAGCGTCGCGAGTCGCCACTGGCGAAAATAGTTCGTGACAGGAACAAATGAGAGACAATAATACAAATGAAGACGAAAGGACTCCATAACTGTTATAGGATTAAGCTGATAGTTTGTGGTTTCTATTAATTCGTTGGAATTTCCCCACAGATAAGGTAGAGTCCTTGTTTTGTTTACTACCTACATGTAGGGGTAAAAAGACTGTAAGAAGATCTTTTTGCAGTTGACTTTACTTTTGATTTGGTACAAAATAAGTAATAATAAAAAATACTTCAGCAGCAGGGAAGAACATCAATGCTTTTTTTATTTTCACTTAGAACATCACTTGCAAAGCTTGCAACAGTAAATATGAATGGGCTAGCACGAACCGCTGACGTTTTGGTAATCGAAAAGTAAACGATACTTTTTTTTCTTAAAATCATAGGAAAAAGAAAAAAAAGTATCGTTTACTTTACGATTACCAAAACGTTAACGGTTCGTGCTAGCCCTACTGAACATAGGTTAGTGACAGGAGCGGATGCTATACCTACCAGGCTGCTATGGGATTAAGTCATTATTATTTTTAGCTATGAATTTTAATGTTGGTCTCTCTGCTCTGCTTGAGTGTAAAATCTAGGCGCATCTAATAAAGTTCAATACACGATAAATGTTGGTGTAATCCATGTTCAACGGTATAGCCACGTGTTAGTTACCTATGCATTTAATTATGGAGAATCCTATTTAGCATACAATTACTGCTTTTCAAAGGTTGAATATTACAAGTTTAATGAAGTAAGCATACGCGTGCTCAAGCAACTAACCGTGCGTTTTTATAATTGAGTGAATACCTTCCCTTTATATTTGATTGTTTATAAAATTATATTTACTGACATGTATCTATATTTACTAGGCTTTGTTTTAAGTTTATACGTCTGGTTTGACGTCAATTATTTTCTGCGTACATATTTCACAGTGTTAAGTGGGCAGGTATTTCAGAGGGGTTGTTCTCTAAACGAAATTACAACTATCTATGGTAAGTACGTATTTATTGACTTATAAATACCTAAATATCTGTACTAAAACCTGTGGAGGTGGACAATGCTCTCTACAAGCAAATCTGAAACAGCAATTCCTTAGACGTGAGAGAACAACAATGTAGAGCAGCTAGATTAAGAGACACCTACATATAGATAGATAAACACTTTATTGCACACAAAATAGCACATTTGTAAGGAATACATGTTCACATGAATTTACAATTTTAATTTTATTTACCTATTTACTGCAAAACTAGCCTAATAGATTTGAGTTCCATTTATAACAATAATATTTCATAACATTGTTTTCCAAGCTTTATCAAACGTAATATATCGGTATGCTATCTATAATATTACGCCTAAACTAAAAATGACTTCTAAAAATCACATCCAGAATTTAAAAATCAATCTGATCACTTCTAAATATTATCACCATCTTCACGTTACAGTAGCATAGGTACAGACGCGTGCAAATTAATTAACCTTTACAAAACGATTGCAAAATGTGTCTTGTCAGCAGTATAAGGTATCCCTTTGTAAAGGTTGATGTGAACGCGTCTGTACAAGATTTTACCTCAAAGCGCAAGTTATGCATCATATTATTTGCTTAAGTCTAGCTAGTAGCCTGAAGCCTTTCTATGTGTTTTTTACTATTTTTGGCAACCTGGAAATCAATAATTTGCTTCTTCGAAGCTTAAGTGTACTTCTCATAAATGTTGTATTTCATACAATAATAATATTTAAAAAAATACCACCTTTCAGGCATTTGCACGTTTCAAGATTGCGATATATGGTTCCGTAGCATTCGGTCAGCGAGACTTTTGAGAGAGATAGATATTGCGAGATATCACTTCTACCAGCGCACTGGCATTTATCAAAGGAGCAAGCAACTAAGGATCCGTTCCTTGCAAGGATGCACTTTCATTGTTTGTGAAGAACCGTTGCCATTATTCGCGTTTTATAAGATCAATACTAAGGTTTGTCTTTAAATAAATTATTTGGTCAGTCAATTACACCCTTTTGAAATGGTTGATATTGCCAACATCAAAAAGGTTTTCATAATAGCTGCTTGTAATTATTGCTGCTTGACATTAGTTAGAACAACAATGCTATCGATTTTAGGATACCTATAACACTTTTATTAATGATATTGCTGATGAGAGAGGACCTTACTATACAGCTCATTTCAAGGTTACTTACTTTCTTTTCAATGTTCTATCAATTATAATTAAGTGAAACTACTTACCTATCGATTTTAAGGTTTATGTTTCGGACTTGTTCTTATAGCTAGTTCATTGGGACGACCGCTCGCTATTCTTCGAACACGAAGTTGTGACACTACGCGATGGCAAAGTTCGATATTTGATGGTATCTCGGCAGCACGCAATTGGACAAAGAGGGGAGTCATCGTATGCCCTGCTGCAAGGATTATCTGGATCAGATAAAACACCAGATTGTCCAGAATATATCAAAATATGGCTGAAGTCCATGCAGTTGTCTAGTGATAAACTGAGAAACACTAGTATAAGTTAATTGATGTACATATGTACTATTTATTAATTTGTGTCAGTGAATATAACCATACCTACGAAGCTAATTATGAGTATTTGTTACTACTGCAATTAAAATAAGTCTGTGATTTAAGATCTATTCGTACCTAACTATTATTTTTTCCTCACTTAAGTAATGCCGTAGCATTAGTCAATTATCATAATTAATTAATTTGAATGCATGTCACAAAGCCACATTGATTTTTAATTACCTATCGCGATAGCTGCATAGTTATAGCAATAGAATATCATAGTCAGTTGTGTTGTGAATGGTAGTGGTAAGCGCAGTACATTGTCTGTTTTAGTAGATTTATACTTATACAACTGCCTTGAACTTGAGGAACAAACCTACCTACTGATAGGTGCCTGTTGTGTTGTGTTATGGTCCAATCGCGACTCACTTCAAGTTGGAATACCGGTTCAGTGACTCCATGAACAGCAACTTCACAGTACAACTATCCGGTGGATTCACTACATTCTGAATTGTTTTATTTAGTCACTCGTGCGCAATCTAATCACTTAATACGTATATTATCGCGGTGCTTAATTTTAAAATAATAATATATTTTGTACAATGTATTGTATCGTAGCAACCGTTGTAGCCCTCCTGTATATTTTCTGGGATGTTAACTATTTCTTGCGGATAGCCTTTACCATAGGAATTGGCAGGTTATTTCAAAAGAAGTGCGGCGTTCGAGATACCACAACCATTTATGGTAAGTTTCCTTTGATTCTTTTTTAATTTATGTGCACATCAAACTATGTAACAGTAAATTCACTTAAGCACAGTTATTAACACCCTCATGTATTGTATTTCATTAGCTGAACATTTGCACAGTAACGAAATAAAATGTCGCCACTATTTTATTTAATGCATACATATATTTCAAAGTATTTTATTTTAATTTAAAGGTGGGTTGGCAAGATTGACGTCACGTCGTTCTAAAGTACACTTACCTATTACCCACCGAAAAACTCAGACCGGTTTTTTGGTAGACACACGTAAACAAGTTGAACGGATGTGAGATATTTGAGTAGATAGGTATTATATTTAGGCCCTTATTAAAAATGCCGAATCAGCATCAACATCTGATCAGCAATCATGAAATCACTTGACTCGTTGCTTTATAGTCATACAACATAATATTATTTATTAGGTACTTGATCATGATAACCAACAAACAGAGATCGGAATTAGACAGTGCGATTTGTGTAGGTACTGCCATAACATTACAGACTGAAAGAACAATATACCTAGTTGAATCCATAATCTCAGGATAGTAAAAATCCGTAGATCTGCCAAGGTAATCAAAATAAGTATTTTAAGTCTACAAAAGTATTGTAGGTGTTTACAAAAAATATTCAAACCAATTTCTGACGCGTGTGATTATAAATCTAATAAAGTAAAGTACCTAACCGTTCATTTTTAATTTTGTTGTTTCATTAAATCTTATCTTTGTTATCAATGCAAATGGGCCTTATGTCAGCAGTATATGTTGCCCCCATGTTAAGGTTAATGTGAACGCTTATGTATATGTACTATAATGTTACCTAATTACCTATGTTTTAATGGCCACTCAGCAACCTGAAATAAGATATCCTACTTCATTCACCGACTTAGGATTGTCTAGCAAAGAGCATTATCTAGGTAGTTCTTTGAGAGGATCTTCATGTCCAACACAAGAACTTCACCAAAGTTAGTGTGATGATAATTTTCACGCCACCTGTTCAAGAAATTGATTTTTTTTGACATTATCAGAAAATTGATTCCAGACCCCACCAATGAACATAAATAAATTAGGAACTTACATAAATTCCAGGTTTCTGCACCACGCAAGATGTTGACATCTTTCTGCGGCACATGAACAACGCCCGCTACCTGCGAGAGCTGGACTTCGCCAGGTTCCACTTCTACGATCGCACCGGGATATACACAAACATAAAGGCAGTTGACGGCCACGCACTGCAAGGCGCCTCCAGCATTAGATATAGGAGGACAATCCCCATATTCACCTTTTACAAAGTCGAGACCAAAGTGAGTACCTTCGCCACTATTCTTTCTTGTACATAACCATACAGTGATGCCAGTTAACACCACCCAGATATCGTGGGACGATACACAGATTCACCCCGCACTAGGTCTAGGCAAAAGTTTTAAGTAAATTTGTATCTACGTGTCTACTTCTTACTTTTTTAATTGTGATTGTCGCGAATGGTGGGCAGCCATGCTCGGCAACCACCGCCCGGCAACATGTTGAAAGCGCCAAAAATATATTGAAAAAGCACCTGGCTACTTCTAATGTCTTTACATACTTTTTTTGGCTCATGCTCGTGGCAGCTCTTCAGGGGCCTAGAAGCCACCTGGTGACATGGACAAAAGTTCTTTTTTTTTTGGAAATTACAAAATAGTGTGTTTGCTGATTATGTACTGGCAATAATCATCATTTCATCATCTTACCGATTGTCCCGGTTGCTGCCGCTACGGCGCCCGGAGTCCGCCTTTCTACTTTTTCTTTTCCACTCCATACGGTCGGCACGCATCTCATCCCTCTCGACGTCAAAACAACACTTTTTGGGTTAACCCCGTATGCCAGGGCTCGGCGAGGGCAGCATGGCAAGGAATTTGCTTCCTACGTAGCTAGACGGTTTCCGTAAAACGTGTCCGGACCAACGTAGGCGCCTGTCTTGAAGCTTGTCGGCAATGTCACAGACACGAAGGCTACCGCCGGTAAAAGAGTTCTTGACGTGGTATTTCCGCGTGAATTCATTCACATATCCAACGCAGCATAATATTCATCTCGGTGACCCACAACTCTTGCCCACGCCGCGCAACGCGTGGCTTGACGTCGCAATCGATGTTACCCGACGCATGAAATAGAGAACCCAAGTACTTGAACTGTCTCCGCCTATGCGGTCGACCTCGTCTCCGCCTATGCGCAAGGGCGTGGGATCTGTAGTGTTACGGGCCATGTACATGTTTAGCCTGCAATCACCAACATGCTTTGCCCGCCTTGGGAATTTAAACTTCTGGAGCCGAGTATTGTATTCATCCAGATATTATTAAGTTACGTTATTAAATTAAAGCAAAAACAATGCATAATAGTGTTTAGTAAAATAATGAATCTTCGCATCATGTTACGCAGTGCAATCGAGTTACCAAATAGATAGCTAGTTCCAAAATATGAAGACTAAGTAATTTACAATCTAGGGTACTGACCTAACTAACACTAGTAATGCAACTTTTACTCGTCATGTTACTAGAGATATGCATACTTAGTATCAACACAATCACGGCACTTCCATACAAAGCTTAAATTGACTATGCGACCACTTCCATTCAGATACTCTAGAGCCTATAGATTGTGGAACGAACTCCCTGCCGAGGTTTTCCCGGTGAGAAATGGATTTCTCCAAGAGGGGTTTCAAAATGTTCTTGCAGGGTCGGCAACGCGCGAGTAATTTTTCCTGGTTTTGCATGTGTCCATAGACTGCGTAACCGCTTACCATCAGGTCCACATGTTTGTTTGCCTCTGTAGTTGTATGAAAATAAAACTTAACAAAGGTTAGAAAATCCTTGTTAGTAGTTAGTTAAGTCGAGTCCGTTTTAAATTGGCATTGCAAAATTTACCTCAAAACACGCTTGTTTTGTTCTAGTTGGTCTATTGGGAAGATCAAACGATGTTCGTCGAGCAAAAGTTCATCACCCTGAACGACGGATTCGTCCGCGCCGTGGTTCTCTCCAGGCAGAACCTTATCAACGTGAACTCGGAGACTCTCTTCAAAGGCATTCCAGGCGCTGACCAGAAACCCGAGTGTCCTGAAGAAATTAAACATTGGTTACAAGCTATTGAGGTTTCAAGCGCTAAATTAAGAAAGAAGGATTGATTATTTTAAGACTTTTGCTGAGCTATTTATTCATTATTTAATTATGACGCATAATAAAGGTTGAGGTTGTCAGTATTGTTTTAAATAAATAAACACCTCTTAAAACTTACCGACACAGCAGATGGTAAAATGACAAAACAACATAAATATCACATTACATCGCTACAACACCCGCTAGTCACTGCACCGTATTACGTTTCTATTTATACAACCTGTGCGTTTTGAACACACATTTAGGATTCCGTAATTGGAACTGTTTGTTGTAAACTTAAAGAAACAGAAACAATATTATTTTGTGCTAATTCATTTAAAAAGGGTTCATGTATTTTGTTGTTCTTATTCCCAATGTACAAACTACTTAATGGGAGTTTTATCTAAATACCTAAAATATCATAAAAATTTACACACACAAACACACACGTTAAAGGTATCATTATTATGCGCAAGGTTTTAGAATGTTACCTAGGCATAATTATTTTATTGAATAAAAAACAACATTGAAAAAGTTCTCTTGATCTAGGTGAAAAGTTGTGACATTTTTTATATCGCAGTCTGTTTATTTTACAACTTTGTGTTGTATGTAGGTAGGTAATATACTTACAGCCAGAAACAGAACGAAAATATATCGAATAATAAACTACTAAAATATCACATTATCCATTTCAAGTTGTTTGTAGATCCTGCAGGAATGCTTGTGAAGTAACTGGACGTTTTTTCGGGTGCTCCTCTATTAGCCGTCTGAGCGGAGAAAGCAATGCCGCCGACCACACACGACAGCATAGCTTCGACATGTTAGTGTAACTGAAACATCTTGAGCATGCAAAGATTAATAATTTAACAATAAGACAACCATTTTCATTAACTCCCCCATTCTCAAACGTTAATAATTGCTAAGCACGCGCTTAAGCTTATTCTGACCCGTAAAATGTCAATAGAACTGAAAGGGACAGGTATGCTTCTGAAGGATGCTCAACCTTGATTTGCGTTTGTGAATTCGGGGGAAAGTGTCACAAGCATGTAGTTATCTGTTTTTAAACGTATGAATTGCGAACCGCGAACTCTTTCAGTATTTTAATTGGTATTTACTTTGATAAATATTTAAATTAACTACTAATTGATAATCTTGAGTAAATACAAACATACGATTAAAAACAGCAGAAATATACCTACAGTTACCTTGTGGCATATTGATTTATATAGGCATTTATAGATAGGTAGTGAAGTTATGAAACAGATTTTAGGGCGTTAAGTTAGCTTTATTTTTAACTATTTAAAAAGCGGTCAGATTGTTATTGATAAAAATATTAATTGATATATTAACATCTTACAACTGTGTTTCTGTCTACGGATGCTGTGTTTAGCGAGTTTCGGTTTAATTAAGAATAAATAATTCATTAACTTAAATGGATCAAGTTCGGTCGGGCAGTGTATAAGATTGGTGGCGCTAACCGCGTGTTTCTTGTCGCACAACAATAACAAAATATCCATTAGCTGTAGTGTTTTTCATGATGTGAGCGAAAATATTTATAGATTAGAAACTACCTAATTAACATTTACACTATATTCGTAAGCTTCGTCCGCATTAATATTAAGGATTCAGTAAGTTAGTAACGAATGAATTTAAAAACGTCTTAGTTAATATTCTAGGATATTACATAAGTCAGTTATTTAAGTCAGAACATAGCTCATTTATTTTATTTGACGGTAACCCTTATTAGCTGTATTTAATTACACGTAACTTTCCTATCATTTTTATGTCATAAATGGAGCGCGAACTACAATTACTAATCATAAATTGTCATTGAAACAGCCGATCAGTTAAACAATGACTGTAACTAACTATCATGCTGTCGACAAATTACTTTGTGAATATGAAATATCATTGATCCTTATATTAAGTGGCGAGGACGGGTGAGAAGCGACCGCGCACAGAACGTTACTGAAAAAAATTATATGCGCAAAGGACTTGGACTAAGTACATTGTCTATTGAATCTGTCAAATAATTGTTTTGCCAGTTTTTATTTGTAGTTGTAGCGTCAATAATGTTGCAACCAGTAGCGGCTTTATTGCCAATAGAAATATTGTTGCAAACTATTTTCTACCAATATTTCACTAACATCTATTGTCTGATTTTCGTATCAGAAAATCCTTTTCATTTTTCACTAAACACCAGTTTCACTTACTTTAAACCAAAGAATGGAGACATTTCGCCGGAACAGCTTTTGGAAGTATCAGAAATAGGTTGTTTGAATTACATCGTGTGCATGGAGCAGCCTAGAAAGTTCATGATAACTTTGGAAAAAGTTAGACATATGGGAATTGTGAGAAGTAGTGACCGGAAAGTTGTGTTTTTACCCTACCAAGAGGATTTAATTTCGAAAAACAGCTTGTTAGATATCTTACAACTGAAGGAGACCGGTTTTGTGCCGAATATACTGTTGGTCTTGCCACCGACAGAATCATCCTCGTCGTCCCCGTGCACTTATTATGACTTGGTGACTCATACTTATATCGGTCGAGATAACACTGAGGAACCTTATTATTTAGACAAATGGAACGCCTGTACATTAAAATTTGAGAAAAACATTAATTTGTTTCCACATGAACAGAAAAATTTAAATGGAAAAACCGTTAAGTTGGCTAGTTTCACATATAAACCATTTGCTTTATTAGATCTAGATACTACAGAAGCACCGCTTGGAAGAGATGGTTTGGAAATGAGGATAGTTGATGAATTTTGCAGGTATTCCATTACAAAGACAATTGAAGAACTTATGAAAGCTATTACTTATTCAAGGAATCTATATCACGCATTTTTTTTGTGCAGATGGGTCAATTGTACGGTAGAAATTGTTAATGAAGAAGAACATGAATGGGGCGAGATTTATGATAATGGAACGGGAGTTGGTGTAATTGGAGCAATCGTAGAAGATAGAGCCGATATGGGGATAAGTGCGTGTATTATAGCGTTGTCTGTATTTTACTGACTACATTGATTTTTCGAAGGACTTGAAAAAAGGACACATTTTTTTTTCACAACTTTTCACAACAATCTCTTTTTCAGCGGCTCTGTACTCTTGGTATGAAGCATATCTTGTTTTAGACTTCTCAGCTCCAGGTGTAAGGACAGCTGTTACATGTTTAGCACCATCTCCAAGGTATGTCGTTGATAAAGTGTCCGACTTATAAAATGCCGTTACTTAGTGGTCCGTTTCATAAAAAAAACACTGATGACTCCTTCAGCAATACTAGCCTTTTCATACATTATTTTATAACTTTTCAGGTTATTAGCCAGCTGGGAAATGCCCCTGCTCCCTTTCAGCTGGTACATGTGGCTAGCATTAATGTTCACTTTTATCTACGCTTGTGTTGCTCTAACGATTGCCAAAGGATTTTCGACAGACAAAGTTTTGATAACGACATTCGGCATGATGTTAACTCAAGTTCGTAGATGCACTCTATATAAAAGTATTTGTTTTTGATCCTAATTTACGCATGTATGAACTGCTTCATGACACCAGTCTGGACTTTTGGACTTCTTTATTTCGTAGATATGAACGTGATGATGATACGTTCATGTGAACTCATGCAATTGTCAGTACAATCATTTAAGTACTCTGTTCAAAAGCATAACTGGATCTAAGAAACAAAATCAAGCTCCATCTTCAGAAATGATTTGAAGTTGAGAATCCCCCCTTAGAAGGATGGTTTTTAATTGGGGTTCAAACGCTACGAACTCGCAAACGGCAAAAGTTAGGCACACCTTCGAACTTTTCTCGTCCCGTATTGTGTAAGGAACTGAAAGTAAACTGCCTATGTAAGGGCTGCTTAACTTTGACGTTAGCAAATTCGGGGCTATGATGTTTCAGGCCCTTGTCTTAGTAAGCTCTCAAAAAAAAAACTTGACCAAAGTTCAGTCAAATGTCCGCATGATAAGCGTGAAATTTTATTCAGTTCGGCGGAATCAATAAACTACGAGTAATAGCCAATATTGTAAGATAATAAAGAAACGTCAATTAAAAATCCATGAACGAAAACGCAAATATTACCCCCGGTGCTGACGCATTGGTTTGCACAGTAAATACCTGGCACTAAAATTACTACGATGGTGCAAGCCGATAGCCAGTGAGTTTATTGGCTCATTGTGTATTTTAGTCCCAGCGCGACGAAGGCACGTGGCGCATACGCAGCGTTACTGGCTGGCTGCTGCTGACTGGTCTCGTCCTTGACAACGCCTACGGGGGAGGACTAGCTTCTGTCTTCACGGTGCCCAAATACGAGGCGTCCATAGACACTGTTCAAGACATAGTGGATAGGCGGATGGAATGGGGAGCCACGGGAGATGCGTGGGTGTTTTCGCTTACATTGTCAACCGAGGTATGGAGAGGCAGGGTGGCTATTTGATTCGATGTATATTTATTGCAACAAACATTTCAATAATCACTTAAATGTCGACATTTTTTGTTTAAACTTTATTGTGTATTTTACGTCATCTAATACCCCGGAAGTTTTTGCACCTTGTAGTTGACTGATAGACGGTGACTATCGTCTTCAAGTCCACTATTTGTACCACCATAAATAAACAACGATAAAATTATACATCCATCATCATTAA
This sequence comes from Udea ferrugalis, assembly GCA_950022985.1. NCBI lineage: Eukaryota > Metazoa > Arthropoda > Insecta > Lepidoptera > Crambidae > Udea > Udea ferrugalis. The sequence goes on from OX465521.1 coordinate 8,910,548, forward strand.
AAATGTTGTGTTATTATTTCCTTTCTTTAAATAAGTTTCCTTTCTTTTAAAATCTTAATTATCTAGAAATTACAGCCGCTTACAGAACAGTTGGTTAGTCAATTTCGTGTATCGTCAGCAGAAGTAATGAAACAGAGGAGTAAAGAACGAAACATGGCTTTTGCAGTTGAAAGGCTTCCAGCAGGTAGGTCGGGGTTTCAAAGTACCTACCTATAAGTATGCAGGTTTACCTATTGTTTTAATACGACGAATAGGATGCCAACATTCCTGTTGCAAGTAGCAATGCAGTACTACAAGGCGAACATTGAAACACGCGTGTTTCAGGACATTGTGCGATTGGTGATTACATAACTAAAGAAGCAATTCTCGATTTAACCATAATGGAAGAAGATTTCTACTATGGACAATGTGTAGTGATGATGCGCAAGAGTTCGCCATACACAAAGAGACTAAGCCAGTTCATAGGACGATTACACGAGACCGGGCTGCTGTTGGCGTGGGAAACGCAGGTCGGTCTTCAAACTAATATTGCAATGCACAATAAGTAACTATAGCACCTTCGTTGCCCTGAGCCTCATACAAATTTATTTAAAAATGACCACATTAGCGCGCTCGGCAATGCAATGCTCGTATTTCTGTGTTTTTATCTTTCGAACTCTGTTCAAACTCATGTTTCTTAAATCGAAAAAAATACTTGGCAAATCTGATATTTACTGTGTCTGCCTGCGGTCGAAATTGGTCCAATCTTTTTAAATTGAATACCTCTACTACCCAAGCCCCTCTGGATAGGCGAGTTCCTTTAATAGAAATAAATATCCAACGTTATGCGTAATAAAATAAACTTGCATATTAATATTACTAGATTAGTAAAATATACTTTCAAAGTAGAGTTGTAGTATTATGAATGCACAAAAAAGAAAAATATTTCAACTGATCGAGAAAGATGGATATGTTACTGTTAAAGCCCGTATACACGTCAATCTTAGGTTTCCCCTATAAATCTTAGGATTTACCGACATGGAATAGTAAATGTGAGGATTTTTAAACAATGAACAATCTTTTTCGGGCTTTTACCATAAGAATTTAGTATAAGCTAGGGTTTGCCACTGGCAGTTGGTAAATGTTAGTTTTGGGAATACAACCAATGAGTAATTCTTAATCATTCACTTCAGTCAAAACCTCACATATTTTTATATAGGTATTATTAATTTGAGAGTAAATAATAAAATAATTATCAAAATCTGTACCGATTTCAAATTAGTGTCAATTGGCATTTTTATTCATATTTTTTTGTAACATCTTTTTAAAACACCTTGAAAATTGTGAAAGATAACAATAATAAATGTATCTGTTACTGTAAAAAACTACGGTACCGAACTACGGTAAATCCTAAGATTTACCGGTAAAACCTAAGATTTACCAACCCTTATTGGTAAAATGGCGAACAATTACGTGATTCGAACTTTTACCACCATTCACTTGGTAAATCTTAGGATTTACATCAAAGGCATGGTGAATGTTGAAAAAACATGGTACTTAGTAACGTGGTCGGCGTACTTTGTTATTCTAAATGTTTTTTTGCGAAACTTGCTAGTTAACTCGCCTTGTCATTTGCGGCGTCCGCCGCCACACTCGCTCGTCTGAGGCGGCGTTTGACGTTACAAATCGCAAAACGCTTACAGAAACGCTTCTCCTGGAATTAAAATTATTTTCTTTTTTTTTTAATAATTAAATTATCTACTTTGAAACATAAGGGCTCCTTTAATGAGACGCGGGCCGGGCCGCCGTGTTTTTTCAACATTTACCATGCCTTTGATGTAAATCCTAAGATTTACCAAGTGAATGGTGGTAAAAGTTCGAATCACGTAATTGTTCGCCATTTTACCAATAAGGGTTGGTAAATCTTAGGTTTTACTGGTAAATCTTAGGATTTACCGTAGTTCGGGGTTTTACAGTAACATATCTACTTAGAAGCATGAGGGCTCTTTCATTCAGAGCGTTTTAGGGTTTGATTCCGAACTCGGCAGCAAGCAGCAGTTCTGTTGCCGCAGGCGGCAGTGTCGCTTTGTTCGCGTTGATGAGTTGTTGTGATTCGTTAGTTTACTTTGAATTGACAAGATGCTGCGGCAGACGTGCTACAACTGGTCTGTCGCAGCGGTAGGGCGACACTGATGCGTAGCAGTGCTACTGCTACATTGCTGCCTAACTCGGAATGTAATCTCATATAAGCTTATCGTGCTACCGCTACATTGCTGCCTAACTTGTAATGTAATCCTCATATAAGCTTATAGTAGGTAATTGTATGGGGACCAGTGGTGTCGCGGCGGCACCGCTGCATGCAGCGTGGTTCGAAATCATACTATAAGGAGAAGCATTTTTTTGATTTGTAGAGTCAAACACCGCGTCAGACGCGGCGAGTTAACTAGCAAGTTTCACAAAGAGCATATAGAATTACAAAGTAATCCTGATGACTTACGCGCAGACCACGTTACGAAGTAACATGTTCATTCAAAATTTAGCGTGCCTCTTATGCACATCCTAAGATTTACCAAGTGAATAGTGGAAATAGTTTGAATCACTTAATTGTTCGGCATTTTGCCAAAAAGAGTTAGTAAATCTTAGGTTTTACTGGAAAATCTCAGAATTTATCGTAGTATGTGCTTTTACAGTAACAGATATATCAGATGGTATCAGTCCCGATCCCGAAGGTAGGTGAGTTCCTATTTACATTTACAGCAAAAACAACTGATGGCCGTTTTAGGCAGAAAGGTATACGGAGACATTTTTATTGTAGCGTACGATTGCAACCTAAAAGCTATGACAGAAACCGAAAAAATTTTGGTGGTAGTACTGTAAATGATGATGACAGTGATTATTTGAATAACGAACGTTAAAACAATGCAGGTGGCGCTTAAGTATTTAAACTACGAAGTCCAACTTGAATTCCGTTTATCTCCCTCACAAACGGATAAAACCACTGAGGGGCAAGAGAGCCTAAATCTTCGACACGTAGTGGTAATTATTTCAACTCACTTTAAAAAACAACTGAGTATCTACCTATCATCGATAATTGACGTACTTCTTTTTCTTAATTTCGGTGTTTGTCAATTTTCAGGGCATCTTTATTATTTATCTTTTTGGCGTCGTCCTTTCATTCACGCTTTTTATTTTAGAAATAATTACAAACAGGAACAAAAAACGTGGGTACATGAAAAAGAAATTTATTTACAGATATTAGAAAAACGCATGCTCTCAGTAGTTAAATAGAAAAGCAGTTAGTTGTTTCTGTAGTTTTAAATATAAATTGTAGCCTATGTGCGATTCAGGTGTATAAGCTACATTATTGTAGAGTTTCATTAGAATCCATTCAGTAGTTTTTACGTGAAAGAGCAACACGGCACATCCACACATACAAACTTTCGCCTGTATAATATTGGGATTAGACAGAACTTGACAGAAGAAAGGAAAAGGTTATTTTATTTATAGGGAACACTTTGTAGTGAAAGTACAACAAATATTATAACTTTTAAGATCGAGATAATCGATCGATACTGTACAGAAGCGAGACGTGTGTTTTGTGTTTGAGTAGGAGTGCGAGTGCTACGTCAGTCTGTAGTGTTAATTTAGTGAGAGCGCTATAAAAGTTCTGAAATAAATCTAAAAAATGGCTTTATATCCGTTTCTGTGCTTAATATTTTGCTTTTCTGCATCTGCCGAGTTTGTTTGGAAACATATAACGCCGAGGAGTTGCCGCAAGTTTCAGAAGAACTTCATGCAAAATGTCCTACTATAACCAGGGTTTATGCATTATCTGAGCCATCAGATTGCAATGTTCCTCTGTACGTCATAGAATTCTCAGATACACCTGGGATTCATCAACAATGTAAGTAAAAACCTATTTTTTATTTGTATACCCACGTAACTTCATATAATTATGCTTCGGATTGAAATTATATTATTTTTATTATAGATAAACCAGAGGTAATAGGTATACGTAGGATATATTCATTATAATGAAGTTCTTGGGCGCGCATTACTTTTGGGTCTGGCTCATTACTTGTCCGATCAGTACTTGAATCATGACCGCCGTATCAGAACACTGATTCAGCACTCGAATCCACTTGTTACCATCAATGAACCCCGATGGCTAGCGGATATCGACTGAAACAGTAAGTTTGTTTACTTTTAGATTTGTCTGAAACTAGTTTTTAGGTATAAATTTAAAAATAACTGAACCAACTGTTTGTTTTATATTTGATTTAGGGTGGACAAGACTACTTAATTGATCGCAACAACAACCACTCAGTTGATTTAAACCGGAATTTCCCTGATTTGGACGCCTTAACATTTGAGTATGAGCGCCAGGGCATCAACCGCAATAACCATATGCTGAAAGATGTGACTCGTCTTGCTGCTCCAGTAAGTGCCGCTTTGTGCATGTTATGTTATGTTTAGCATATGAAAAAATGAATACTTAGTGTGGATATCTATGCACGAGTCCTGATGACGACAGATTTAGGTGACCACCAAATTATTTTGAAGTCAGAAGTTCCATCTCAGATATGTCCTGCCAAGTCGAGCGAGCACCTAAGCTACTATACTCATATTTTTTTTACAAATAACCGCACTTGCCATAAGTTATTTTAGAAACAACTTTTCTTTCAAATAACAAACATGTCCTTGAATGCAAAGGACGATTTCAGATTGCCTTCTTCTACTTGTTATTATTTGAGTAAACTCCTTCAGGATTCACTCGCCAGATACCTATTGTAGGTAATACCCATACCCATGCGTCCTTTTCGAATTTCGAGGTAAACACTGACAGTACGCGGGGATTATAAAATTAAGCGCATGAAAAGGGTGAAAGTAGTGATTTCTAAAATAGCAAAGTAGATATTAATGGGGTACTATCTTCTGGATCACCAGTCGAATTAGGGGTTCCACAGGGATCTATTCTAGGTCCATTTCTATTCTTAGTATACATTAATGACTTACCTTTTTATGTCAAAGACTTATGTGATATAGTATTGTTTGCAGATGACACATCTTTAGTTTTTAACATTGATAGAAATAAAAACCTCTTTGACGATGTTAATGAAGCGCTTTCGAAAGTTTTACATTGGTTTACAGTTAACAATCTGCAGCTTAATTCGAAGAAAACTAAATGTGTTAATTTTAAATTGCCTAACGTAAATAATAACGACATAGATTTAAAAATCAATTATGATAAAATGGAGCTTGTGGACTCCACAGTTTTTCTTGGAATAACCCTAGATTCAAAATTACAATGGAACCCTCATTTGTCAAGTCTTTCAGGTGCTTTTGCCATTAGGAAAATAAGGCTATTGACAAACGCTGACACCGCTCGGTTAGTTTATTTTAGCTACTTCCACAGTATTATGTCCTACGGAATAGTACTTTGGGGTCAGGCGGCGGACATACAAGCAATTTTCGTCCTTCAGAAGCGAGCTATTAGATCTATTTATAAGCTGCGAGCACGGGCCTCTCTTAGGGATCTCTTTAAGGAAATTGGTATTCTGACTGTAGCTTCGCAATATATTTACAACTGTATTGTCTTGGTAAGAAAAAATATCAATCTTTATACCAAACACAGCGATATCCATCCTAAAAATACTAGGAATAAAGACAAAATTGTGTTACCATTTTTCAGACTACAGAAAGTTTTAGGGTCATTTATGGGGCAAAGTGTACATTATTATAACAAAGTTCCGGAAGCAATTTGCAAGCTACCATTACATAGATTTAAAAATCACATTAAAGCTAAGTTGCTGAAAAATTGATATTACAGCACTAGAGATTATATCATGGATAAGAATGCTTGGGAATAAGCTTTCTGCTCCCGACAGAGTCTAATTAACTATTGTAATATCAACAATTAATACTTACGTTTAAGACACTAACCATTTTTGTTTTATATAGCTTCTCGTCGATGTACTTACTTTGAAGTGTTATTATTTTCATTTTTGAATTATGCTATCTTGTTCAAAGTTCATATTGTAACAACGACTAACAACGATTGTAAAAAAGAGAAACAGTTGAAAAGAGTCAGTACAGAAACAACTTTCCGATCCGGTGGTAGTGAAAAATTCACGTTTAACGGATTGATTCTGTCTGTGGGGAATTTAAATATTAGTACAATATCAAACTGATCTGACCCTAGCTTACAACTAGGTGGAACCGAAACAATGGATAAACCAATACATCTACTGAGTCTGTATGTTAGATCTTCTTTGAGTCTGACTGTGTGGAAGTTATATTGTAAAATAAATTTCCTTGCCTTAACCAAAACTTTGACTTTTCCATGTTCAAAAATATTGTCCTACTGTTCCTTGCTTTCCAAACTATGCATCAGCCCTTGTTTTTAAAAACATGGCTTTCAATTCAAGGATGTAATAATGGTTCTGCACCGATATGTGAGTTTTAAAAAGTTATGAAAGCTCTAGGATAAACAATCACCCGTATTGCTTACAACTTAAGCTATGTTTATAATACCTTAAATAAGATATCCTACTTCACTCACCGACTTACGATTGTCTAGCAAAGAGCATTATCTACTTCCTTATTTGAAAGGATCTTGATGTCTCCCACAAGAACTTCAACAAAGTTAGTGTGATGAAAAGACGCCACCTGTTCAAGTAGTTGATATTTTTTTATATTATCAGAAATTTCATTTAAAAATGAACATTAATAAATTAAGAACTTACATAAATTCCAGGTTTCTGCACCACGCAAGATGTTGACATCTTTCTGCGGCACATGAACAACGCCCGCTACCTGCGAGAGCTGGACTTCGCCAGGTTCCACTTCTACGATCGCACCGGGATATACACAAACATAAAGGCAGTTGACGGCCACGCACTGCAAGGCGCCTCCAGCATTAGATATAGGAGGACAATCCCCATATTGACCTTTTACAAAGTCGAGACCAAAGTGAGTACCTTCGCCACTATTTTTTCTTGTACATAACCACAACAGAAATGACAGTTGACGCTATCCAGATATAGTGGGACAATACACAGATTCACCCCGCACTAGGTCCACACCAAAGTTTTGAATAAATGTTAATCAACGTGTTTACTTCTTCCTTTTTCTTCTTTCTATTTTGATTGCCGGAAATGGCGTGCAACCATGAGCCACACGCCGCTCGGCGACATGTAAAAAGCGCCAAATAGATATATATTGAAAGGGTGTGGCCTGCCTGCCGCGCACTTGGGGCAAGGGCATCAATTTCTAATTTAAAGTCGCGGAATGAAAAGGTTGACCAGTTTTCAAATAAATTCATTTACGCGTTCCAAGCACATGTTACTTTTTTAAACTGTGTAGCAGGCTAGAGTATGTCGAAAAGTATGCTTTAAAAGTACGATAATGAAATTAAAATTTGATGCAAGCAAAAACGAATCTTAGGGTGGTCAATCCTTACATTCCCTGACTGTACTTCCATACTTTTTATAGCTCATGCTCATGGCTAGTTCTTCAGGGGCCTAAACGCCACCTGGCGACATGGACAAAAGCTATTTTTTTTTGGAAATGGACAAAAAGAAAATTATCTAAATGTTGCTGATCATAAGCTTGCAATCATCATCATCATCATAGCGATTATCCTGGGGTCCGCTTTTCAGCTTCTGCTTCTCCTCCAACATGGTCCTCTGCATCTCTCTCTCTCTCTGTGAGGCCACTGGCACGCATATCATCCCTCACGACGTCAAACCAACACTTTTTGGGTTTATCCCGTTTTCTAGGGCCTGGTGAGGACAACAAGAAAAGACATTTGTTTCCTACATAGCTGGCCGGTTTCCGTAAAACGTGTCCGAACCAACGTAGGTGACTGTCTTGAAGCTTGTCGGCAATGTCACAGACACGAGGGCTACTGCCGATGAGAGAGTTCTTGACGCGGTCTTTCCGCGTGACTCCACTCATCCACAGCAGCACATTCATCTTCATGACACGCAACTTTTACTTAATAATGTCGTTCGAGCAACGGCCACGAACCGGCCCAGGCTGCCGCAATGCGAGGCTCGACGTCGCAATCGATGTTACCCGACGCATGAAGTATAGAACCCAAGTACGTGAACTGGTCCGTGCGCTCAACTTACGCCTTGTCTACGCCTTTGCGCACAGGCGTGGGATCTGTAGAGTTACAGGCTAAATACTATAGGCTGGCAATCACAAACCCAAACACGCTTTGCCCACCTTGGGAATTGAAAACTCTGGAGCCGAGTATTGTATTCATCCAGCCATTGAGTTACGTTATTAAATTTAAGCCAAAACAATGCATAATGGAGTGTAATGAAATAATGAATCTTTGCTTCTTGTTCCGCAGTGCAATTGTGCTACCAAATAGATAACTAATTTAAAAATAAGATGACTAAGTAAATAACCATCTACGGTCCTGACTTAACTAACATTAGCGTCTTATAAAACTTTTACTCGTCATCTACCTATTTTAAATAAATTAATAAATATATCTTGATCTTGAGCTTAAATTGGCTATGCAACGACTTCCATCCACATACTCTTGAGCCACTCTCGTACATATCGGTTCCTGATATGCTTTCTTCCCAGGACGCTTAGATTGTGGAACGAACTCCTTGCTAAGGTTTTCCCGGTGACAAATGGAGTTCTTCAAGAAGGGTTTGAAAATGTTTTTGCAAGGCATTATGCCCGAGTAATGCCCCTGGTGTTGCATGTGTCCATACACAGCGTTCCCACTTACCACCAGGCGGTCCGCATGCTTGTTTGCCACTGTAGTTGTATAAAAACAAAACTTCACAAAGGTTAAAAAAGCCTTGTGTATTTTAATTTTATTTTAATGGATGGTTAAGCCGAGTCTGTTTTGAATTTACCTCACAACACGCTCATTTTATTCTAGGTCTACTGGGAAGAACAAACGATGTTTGTCGAGCAAAAGTTCATCCCCCTGAACGACGGATTCATCCACGCCGTGGTTCTTCAGGGGAAACTTCAGCATTCCAGGCGCTGACCAGCAACCCGAGTGTCCTGAGGAAATTAAACATTGGTTACAAGCTATTGAGGTTTGTAGCACTAAATTGTGAAGAAGTAATATACTTACTCATCCTTACAACCAGAAAAAGAACAAAATACATCGAATAATGAACTACTAAAATATCACATTATCCATTTCAAGTTGTTTGTAGATCCTGCAGGAATGCTTGTGTAGTAACTGGACGTTTTTTCGGGTGCTCCTCTATTAGCCGTCTGAGCAGAGAAAGCAATGCCGCCGACCACACACGACAGCATAGCTTCGACATGTTAGTGTAACTAAAACGTCTTGAGCATGCAAACATTAATAATTTAACAATAAGACAGCCAAGTTCTTTAAGCCCCCATTCACAAACGTCAATCAACGCTAAGCACGCGCTCAAGCTCATGCTGTCCCGTAAAATGTCAATGGAGCAAGGGTGAACAAAGGTGACCGAAAGGGACAGCTATGCTTCTGAGGGGGTAAATAGAGGGTAAGTGGCACAAACATGTAATTATCTATTTTTAAATCAATTTATTTGACGTATGAATTAAGACCTTCGATGCCCTTTTGTGCTTTATAAATATTTAAATTAACTATTTAATGATAATTTTGAGTAAATACAAACAAACGATTAGAAACAGCAGAGCCATACCTATACCTTATGGCATATTGCTTCAAGACAATCATGGATTGTGCAGTTATGAAACAGATTTTAGGGCGTTAAATCAACTTTATTTTTAACTACCTATTTAAAAAGTGGACAGATTGACATCTGTCAATTATGATGGATAAAAATATTAAATAATTCATTAAAATTTGTTTCTGTCTACAGACGCTATGTTTAGCGAGTTTAGCTTCAATTAAGAATGAATCATTTACTAACTTAAATGGATCAAGTTCTGTCGGGTAGTGTATAAGATTGGTGGCGCTAACCGCGTGTTTCTTGTCGCACAACAATAACAAAATATCCATTAGCTGTAGTATTTTTCATGATGTGAGCGAAAATATTTATAGATTAGACACTACCTAATTAACATTAACACTATATTCGTAAGCTTTATCCGCATTAATATTAAGGATTCAGTAAGCTACTAACGAATTAATTTCTAAACGTCTAAGTAAATATTTTAAGATGTTACATAAGTCAGTTATTTAAGTCAAAACATACATATTATTATCATTTATTTTATTTGACGGCAACCCTTATAAGCTGTATTTAATTACGCGTACATAACTTTCGTATTCTTTTTATGTCATAAATGGAGCGCAAACTGCAATTACTAATCATAAATTTTCTTTGAAACAGCCCTTCAGTTAAACAATGACTGTAACTAACAATCATACTGTCGATAAATTACTTTGTGAATATGAAATGTTGTTGATCCTCATATTAAGTGGCGAGGTCGGGTGAGAAGCGACCGCGCACAGAACGTTATTGAAAAGTTGTATTCGCAAAGAAAAGTTGTGTTCAGGTGTTTCATTTTCTTTCCAGCGTTAGAACGAACACTAATGGTATTTTAACTTACACTTGGACTACATTGTCTATTGAATTTGTAAAATAATTGTTTTACCGATTTTATTTGTAGTTGTAGCGTAAATGATGTTGCAACCAGTAGCGGCTTTATTGCCAATAGAAATATTGTTGCAAACTATTTACCAAGAATATTTCACTAACACCTATTGTCTGACTTTCGTATCAGAAAATCCTTTTCATTTTCCACTAAACACCAGTTTCACTTACTTCAAACCAAAGAATGGAGACATTTTGCCGGAACAGCTGTTGGAAGTATCAGAAATAGGATGTTTGAATTACATCGTGTGTATGGAGCAGCCTAGAAAATTTATGATAGCTTTGGAAAAAGTTAGCCATATGGGAGTTGTGAGAAGTAGTGACCGAAAAGTTGTGTTTTTACCCTACCAAGAGGATTTAATTTCGAAAAACAGTTTGTTAGATATCTTACAACTGAAGGAGACCAGTTTTGTGCCGAATATACTGTTGGTCTTGCCACCGACAGAGTCATCCTCGTCGTCCCCGTGCACTTATTATGACTTGGTGACTCATACTTATATCGGTCGAGATAACACTGAGGAACCTTATTATTTAGACAAATGGAACGCCTGTACATTGAAATTTGAGAAAAACACTAATTTGTTTCCACATGAAATGAAAAATTTACATGGAAAAACCGTTAAAGTGGCTAGTTTCACATATAAACCATATGCTTTATTAGATCTAGATACTACAGAAGCACCGCTTGGGAGAGATGGCACGGAAATAAGGATAGTTGATGAATTTTGCAGGTATTCCATTACAAAGACAATTGAAGAACTTATGAATTCTTCTAATTTAAGTCATCTTTATCACGTACTTTTTGTGCAGATGGGTCAATTGTACGGTAGAAATTGTAAATGAAGAAGAACATGAATGGGGCGAGATTTATGATAATGGAACGGGAGTTGGTGTAATTGGAGCAGTCGTAGAAGATAGAGCCGATATGGGGATAAGTGCGTGTATTATTAGTGTTGTCTGTATTTTACTGACAACTCTAAGCTGTCCTTTTTTGAGTCTGTTGTAAAATAAAAAGGATACATTTATTCACTTTTCACAACAATCTCTTTTTCAGCTGCTCTGTACTCTTGGTATGAAGAATATCTTGCTTTAGACTTCTCAGCCCCAGGTATAAGGACAGCTATTACATGTGTAGCACCATCTCCAAGGTATATCGTTTATAAAGTGTCCGACTTATGAAATGCCGTTACTTAAGTGGTCCGTTCTTTAAAAAAACACTGGTGACTCCTTGTGCAATACTCGCCTTATCATACATTACTTTTATAACTTTTCAGGTTATTAGCCAGCTGGGAAATGCCCCTGCTCCCATTCAGCTGGTACATGTGGCTAGCATTAATGTTCACTTTTATCTACGCTTGTGTTGCTCTTACGATTGCCAAAGGATTTTCGACAGACAAAGTTTTGATAACGACATTCGGAATGATGTTAACTCAAGTTCGTAGATGCACTCTATATACCTGAAAGCATTTTGTTTTTGACACTCTAATGCACTAAATTTACGCATGGATTAACTGCTTCATGACATAGTCTGGCTCTTTGGACTTCTTTAATTCGTAGATTAGTTCATGTGAACTCATGCAATTTTCAGTACAATCGTTTACTCTGTTCAAGAGCATAACTTGATCTAAGAAACATAATCAATCTCCATCTTCAGAAATGATTTGAAGTTGACAATCCCCTCTGAAGAAGGATGATTTTTAAGGTTCAAACGCTACGAACTCGCTAACGGCAAAAAAGTTAAGCACGCTTTCGAACTTATCTCGCCCGTATTGTCTAAGGAACTGAAAGTAAATTACCTATGTGAGGGCTGCTTAACTTTGACGTTAGCAAATTCGGGGCTATGATGTTTCAGGCCCTTGTCTTAGTAAGCTCTTAAAAACCGTATCTACTTGACCAAAGTTCAGTAAAATGTCTACAGAACAAGCGTGCAATTTTAATCAGTTTGTCGGAATCAATGAACTACGAGTAATAGCCAATATTGAAAGATAATAAAGAAACGTCAGTTAAAAATCCATGAACGAAATCGCAAATATTACCCCCGGTGCTGACGCATTGGTTTGCACAGTAAACACCTGGCACTAAAATTACTACGATTTTGCAAGCTGATAGCCAGTGAGTTTAGTGGCTCATTGTGTATTTTAGTCCCAGCGCGACGAAGGCACGTGGCGCATACGCAGCGTTACTGCCTGGCTGCTGCTGACCGGTCTCGTTCTTGACAACGCCTATGGGGGAGGACTGGCTTCTGTCTTCACGGTGCCCAAATACGAGGCGTCCATAGACACTGTTCAGGACATAGTGGATAGGCGGATGGACTGGGGAGCCACGCATGACGCGTGGGTGTTTTCGCTTACATTGTCAACCGAGGTATTTAATTCGATGTACATTTATCATAACAAAAATTTCAATAATTACTTCCATGTCGACATTTTTTTGTTTAAAGCTTTTTGTTATTACCTAAGATTTATTTTACGTTATCTAATACCCCGGAAGTACACTATTTATCTAACACTATAAATAAACAGCTATAAAATTGTACATCCATCATCATTATAGGCTAGAGGAACCATTAAATGAACGATTAAGCGTTCTTTGTAACTTTGAGTACCTACTCTTTTCTCAGCCTTTCCGAGCTGTTTGCACTTGCTGTCATTTTTTTATGTTTTTTAAATATACTCAAGATTCTATCACTTCAAGAACATAATTCCTTCAATCTACCAGTAGCGTTCACACTCTAATAATGTGTTGGTTTCTTAGATATCAATAAACAACGCTCAAATTTAGTAAAGGTTAAACGTCTGATAATCAAACCTCATAACATCGTAACATTATGCTTAAGCGTGGAGGCTGCTCACCTTATGTAGGTTTCCATAGAACCAACAGTTTTTTGGCTGGAAAAGCTTGCGGAATAGACGATTGTAAGCGCGTCTGTGACATTTGTGTCAATATTTTAATGGCGTTGTAAAGAAAAAGGGGCACTACCGGGTGCGGCAATTGAATTGTCCATATTAAAAAAAATAATATCTTTATTTACTTATAATATTTATTAATATATTTTTTACATATGAAAATAAGAGGTCCAAAATTATATTCTTATTTATTCTAATGGATTACAACCGCCTTTAGCATTACTACAAGCTGGAGAAAGTCTCTTTCTGAATGAAGCGCAGGCTGCCCGAATAACGTCGTCATTTAAACGGTTCCATTCTCGTGTAAGAGTAGTTTTGAGCGCCTCCACTGATGTGTGTTTTTTAGCACAGGTCTTCGCCTGTAAAACACCCCAAATACAAAAGTCTAGATGGTTTAAGTCGGGCAAAGATGACGGCCACATATCCCGGTCGATCAGCACAGGAACGTTCGCTTTCAACCAATTTTGCGTCCCAGTTGCTCTGTGCGATGGCGCCGAGTCTTGTTGGAATGTCCAACGCTCCGAACCAAATGTCTTGTGTGCCCACGGTATCAATCCTGTTTTTAAGACTTCATTTTGATAGATTTGTTGATTTATTTTGGCTTGGTTGCGACCCATTGGGAGAAAAACAAGCGGAGAACGTCCTTTTTCGGACACCGCCGCCCATACCATGATTTGGTCGGCTCCTTGTCGTCGAGTGACTCTCTGTTCATCTGAATGATCGCTGACACGTCCTTTAAATCACACACGGTCATTTTGTTTGTTAAGAAACAGCTCAACACAGAAAGCTTTCACATCTGAAAATACCAAGTGGGGAAGCTCGCCAGTGTCGAGCAAGCGAATCAGCTCCTTTGATCGAGCCAGCCGTTTGCTCTTTTGCAAAGCAGTGAGTTCTTGCGAAAAGTTTTTTTCAATGGTTAAACCTAAAGCTTTTCCTTTAATATACGACGAACGCTGCGGTCGCTCACCTTAAGATCCTGGGCGTGCTGATTTGCTGAGCGCTCTGGATTTCTGCGTAAACGATGTCGCACCTTTTCGACAACCGCTGGCGCCGTTGCAGTACAGCGTCGACCGCCCCCGTAGCGTTTCTTAACACTGCCAGTCTCGTTAAATCTTTGGATATTACGACGCACAAATTTTTCGTTCAATTGAAGATTTGGTAGCGCTCGACGTATGTCGATGTTCGATATTCCCTCCAAATAAAGAGCAATCACTGAATTGCGTTTTAAATTCATTATTTTAAAATTGGAACGTTTCTTCTCACGACCGAATAGTTTTGAAGTAACATAGATAATGTGTCACAGATTATTTTTTCAAATTTTTGCCGAGTTCGATTCAGTAGTTCGAATTTTAAATATGTAGTTACAAGGAGACGGAAAGTTCAATTGCCGCACCCGGTATATTCCTGAAATAAATATTGCGCAAAGGAAAGGAGCGATATTTTCTTAATGTTATTGTTTCTATAGAACGTTCCATCTAATGGGGGTCGTTCATCTTTTGGTTCCACTACCCTAAGGGTAAGTTGCACCATAGTAGAAGTTAAGGTTAAAGTTAAAGTTTTTGTCAAATTTGACAATTTGACGTCATTTTTGGGCCTAACTTTAACTTTAACTGAAATTTTGATGTTTGTTATTGTTAAAGTCAGATGGTGCAACCCAACCTAAATGTTACATAATTATTTCCTTACTTTAAAGAAGTATACCTTATCAAATCTTAATAATATGGAAATTACAGCCTCTAATCGAACAATTGGTGAGTCAATTTCGTGTATCGTCAGCAGAAGTAATGAAACAGAGGAGTAAAGAACGAAACATGGCTTTTTCAATTGAAAGGCTTCCAGCAGGTAGGTGGGGGTTCCGAAGTACCTGCCAATAAGTAGGCAGGTTTACCTATTGTTTTAATACGACGAATAGGATGCCAACATTTCTGTTGCAAGTTGCAATGCAGTAGTACTACAAGGCGATCATTGAAATACGCTTGTTTTCAGGATATTTTGCGATTGGTGATTACATAACTAAAGAAGCAATACTCGATTTAACTGTAATGGAAGAAGATTTCTACTACGAACAATGTGTAGTGATGATGCGTAAGAGTTCGCCATACACAAAGAGAATAAGCCAGTTCATAGGGCGATTACATGAGACCGGGCTGCTGTTGGCGTGGGAAACGCAGGTCGGTCTTCAAACTAATATTGCAATGCACAATAAACAACTCAAGTACTTACTATAGCACCTTCTGTGCCCTGAGCCTCATACAAGTTTATTTGAAAATGACCACATTAGCGAGCTCGGCAATGCAATGCTCGTACCTATTACCATTGTCATTTATGTTTCGAACTCTGTTCAAAATCATGTTTCTTATCGTAAAAAAATACCTTGGAAATCCGATTTTTTCTTTGTCCGGTTTTTACTGTGTGTGAAATTGGTCCAATGTTTTTCAACTAATTCCTTCTACTAACTAAGCCCCTCTGGATGGGCGAATATCTTTACTACAAATAAATATCTAACGGAATGCGTAGTAAAATAAACTTGCGTAGTAATATTACTAGCTTAATAAAGACTATATTTCAAAGTACAGTTGTTTTACGAGTGCACAAAAAAGAAATACACTTCAACTTAACTGTTGAGATAATCGAGAAAGATGGATATAACTAATGGTATCAGTCCCGAAGGTAGGAGAGTTCCTACTTACATTTACAGCAAAAACAACTCATGGCCGTTGATCCAGAAAGGTATTGTAGATCGTACGATTGCAACCTTAAAACTATGAGTAAAACCTATGTTTGGCGGTAGTACTATAAATGATGATGATAGTGATTATTTGAATAACGAACGTTAACACAATACAGGTGGCGCTTAAGTATTTGAACTACGAAGTCCAACTTGAAGTCAGATTATCTCGCTCGCAAAAGGATAAAACCACTGAGGGGCAAGAGGGCCTAAATCTTCGACACGTAGTGGTAATTATTTCAACTCTCTTTAAGAAACAACTGAGTACCTTCAATTGATTTACTACTTTTTCTTAATTTTGGGCTTTATTCATTTTCAGGGCATCTTCATTATATATCTTTTTGGTGTCGTCCTTTCATTCACGCTTTTTATTTTAGAAATAATTACAAACAGGAACAAAAAACGTGGGTACATGAAAAAGAAATACTTTACAGATAGGTATTAGAAAAACGCATGCTCTCAGTAGCTAAATATAAAAAGCAGTTAGTTGTTTGTGTAGTTTTAATTATTATTTTAACACCATAATTGCTTACCAGCTCCAGCAGCGAGCACGACAAATATTTCCTATTAGTTAGACATCAATATTATTCTTAAACACATTTTGTATCTGGATCGAAATAAAATGTAAAACGAACTAGTATTTTTTAAGTTTCTGCGCCTCTAGGCCTTGTACGCATTATAAAGTTTCAACTTTCAATGCTGTAGATTGGCGGGTGTTGAAAATGACGTTCCATTCCATGCAATCAGTGAAAGAAAACAACATAAATAAAATTTAAAAAATCATCTGAGGTTCGTTTGAATACCATTAATAAAATCAATAATTTAGTGAAGTTTGAAGCGTATTAAACAACATATTAGTGTAAAATAATGTTGTAGTACCAAGCGTAAAGTAATGCAAAAACGAAACGCCAAATGTTAGTCTATGGTCTGTTGACGTCAATTGGTGTAGCGGAGGGTGGAAGTTAGCGCGCCGCGGGAAAATCGATCGATACTGTACAGAAGTGAGACGTGTGTTTTGTGTTTGAGTAGGAGTGCGAGTGCTACGTCAGTCAGTAGTGTTAATTTAATTAGAGCGCTATAAAAGTTCTGAAATAAATCTAAAAAATGGCTTTGTATCCGTTTCTGTGCTTAATATTTTGCTTATCTGCATCTGCCGAGTTTGTTTGGAAACATCATAACAACGAGGAGTTGCCGCAAGTTTTAGAAGAAGTTCATGCAAAATGTCCTAATATAACCAGGGTTTACGCATTATCTGAGCCATCAGTTTGCAATGTTCCTCTGTACGTTATAGAATTCTCAGACACACCTGGGATTCATCAACAATGTAAGTAGAAACCTATTTTTTTATTTGTATACCCACTTGACTTCATATAATTATGCTTCAGATTGTAATTATATTATTTTTATTATAGATAAGCCAGAGGTAAAATATATAGGAAATATTCATGGTAATGAAGTTCTTGGGCGTGAATTACTTTTGGGTCTGGCTCATTACTTGTGCGATCAGTACTTGAATCATGACCGCCGTATCAGAACGCTGATTCACAGTACTCGAATCCACTTGTTACCATCAATGAACCCTGATGGCTGGCAGATATCCACTGACACAGTAAGTTTGTTTACTTTTAGATTTGTCTGAAACTAGTTTTTAGGAATAAATTTAAAAATAACTGTGCCAACTGTTTGACTTATATTTAATTTTAGGGTGGACAAGACTACTTAATTGGCCGCAACAACAACCACTCTGTTGATTTAAACCGGAATTTCCCTGATTTGGACGCCTTAACGTTTGAGTATGAGCGCCAGGGCATCAACCGCAATAACCATCTGCTGAAAGATGTGACTCGTCTTGCTGCTCCAGTAAGTGTCGCTTTGTGCATGTTATGTTATGTTTAGCACATTCAGAGAAAATAATAAATACTTTATATGTATATCTAATGTAAAGGTCAACATTTCCTGCAAAGTTCACAATTGCAGTGCTGTGTGGGCGAAAAGAGATATCAATGGGTATGTGCAATGCACATTAATGCAATTTAAAATACACGGACTAACATCAAGACCATAACGTAGACTTGTACTATCTTAACTTGATTGTCTGTGAGTTCTTCGTTACGTATTTACAAAGAATTGCTCAGGAAGTAAAAAGAGCTTTTTTTCTTCTTATTTTTTACGCTCTTTTGTTTTTTACTAATGCAGAGCAACAATAAAATAACAGAAAACAATCTCTTTAAACAACATAAATCGACATTGGCAAGTCATTCAAGTGGGTGAACTATCCACAACATTAACAAAAAAATGTACTTTGATGTTGTTCTCATAATCCAAAGATGGAGCAAGGAATGAAATTCGCAAAAGTGTTAAATGTTTGTTGATTAGTTGGAGCCGGAAACTCGAGCAATAATGCGATGGATAATGTCGGTGCCATTCGTGCTGAGCGCCGCCATGCATGGGGGTGACCTGGTGGCCAACTACCCTTACGACGAAAGCAGGAGTGGGGCACCGGTGTCTGAATACTCCGCGAGTCCTGATGACGACACATTTAGGTGACCACCAAATTATTTTGAAGCCCTAAGTTCCATCTCAGATATGGCCCCCTGGCAAGTCGAGCGAGCAAAACCCAAGCTGCTGGGCTCATATCTTTGTTTACAAATAACGACATTTGGCATTTTTTTATTTTTCATACTACTCATCAATTAATTAACAAAGACGTCTTTGGATGCAAGAGACGATTCTAGATTGTCTTCTTCAACTTTTTTGTATTCCTTTAGAATTCCCTCGCCAGATAATGTAATACCCATACCCTATGCGTTCTTTCCGAATATCGGAATAAACGTGGGGATTATAAAAGCTCAAGGTCACAGGACTAGCTATGGAGAAAGCTACTTACAATCAAAACAATGTCCTAACTGTCATGCTCTTGTGAGGTATTTTTCGTTATAACTATTTTAGATCTAAGAAACAAAAACTAAAATACATTTTGTGACGTATAGGGAATTGGCTATGACGTATGCATCAGCTCACGCTGACATGGCGTCTCTGACGCGCCGCGGGTGCCACACCACCAGCGCCGACGACTCCGCGACATACAACTTCGGCAAGCAGGGCGGCGTCACCAACGGTGCAGCGTGGTACAGCTTGAAAGGAGGTACTATGACGTTCTAGGACTTGGATATTTTATCGTCGATGCATTCTCTGCCGATAGCCAATTTGTTATGCGTAAACCATTATTCGTAGGATCTACTGTGAAAAATTCATGTTTAACGGATTGATTCTGTATGTGGTGAATTTTAATATTAATACAATATCTAAAATACATCTGACCCTAGAGCTAGCCGGATAAAAAACAATAGATAAACTAATCTATCTACTGAGTCTGTATGTTAGATCTTCCTTGTACTGAGTCTGACTGTGTTGAAGTTATATTGCTAAATAAACAATAAAAATGGTTAAATGTTAAATGGTTGTTAAATATTTTTCTTTCTTTCTTTCTTTCAAATAAGTTTCCTTGCCTTAAGACTTTTAGACCAAAACTTAGACTTTTCCATGTTCAAAAATATTGTCCTACTGTTCCTTGCTTCCCAAACTATGAATCAGCCCTTGTTTTTAAAAACATGGCTTCCAAATCAAGGATGTAAAAATGGTTTTGCACCGATATGTGAGTTATAATAAGTTATGAAAGCTCTGGGAAAAAAACACCCTTATTGCTTAGAACTTTAATCTATAGGAGGGTCAAAAGCACGTGCCCAAACATCTGTTGTGTTCCTTCCCCTCCAAATGTCGCGTATCCTTGTACGAGTGAGTGAGAGGGTTACATTGTTATGGTCGCTCGCGTAACCGAGTGCATGCTGGTTGATAATGATGAGAACTGAGAGATAAAAAATGCGCAAAACTGCTCCTTCACTTATCTACATTGATTAGCAGCATCACTTTGCTTCCTAACACGTAACTGTTGGTAGATATTGAATAATATCCTAGAGATACCTGCTCATGTTTCATAAGCAAGTTTAAGCCTTAGATATTACACTGAATGCAATGTTCTTTGTTATTATTTTACAATAGATAATTTGTTAAATGGTGGATTCAAACGTCAATTGTTTTGTAAACAGAATTTTATTCATTGGCCTGCACCATATGTCAGAGCGAGAATCCTACTAAGTTAATTACGAGTTTTCTTGTAAGCATTAAAATACTGGACTTGCAACTAATACAGATGTCTGTCACAAGAATGTAGGAAGAGAATGGAATCCACGATGAGATTGACATGACTCCGAGCCAACGAGCTAGTTTTCGCGTACCACTAGTTAAAGTTTAACTTGCTTGTACTTAAGGTAAGATAGGTACTTATGTTCGCCCTGTGGTCTGGGGCGTAAGAATACAGCCAAGGTCACCCCCGCCTGTCGTAAGAGGCGACTAAAGGGGGGCCCCGGGGTCGCTAGGAGAGTACACGGCGGGGGCTGTGTGCCTTCATTGCACATGCGACCCCGAGGAGGACGGCAGTGTGGGGTGGCCTCACACTGTCGAACACCGGCGGGTGTGTAAGAGGGGAGGTACTACTCCCCTCGAGGTGAGCCGGAACCGGCACAGCGCGCCAGGGTTTTACCGGTAGAGTGCCTCCCTGGGAGAGTCCTCGGTTAACCCTGGTCACGCGCAGAAGAAGGCCGCCCCGGTGTTTTAGTGGGTATTCTCACCCCTTGCAGGGGTGGGCGAGTCCCACACCCCCCCGCTGCCCCCCAAGCAGCGGGATGTGCGTAAAGGCATTTCACCGGGTTAAAAAAAAAAAAAAAAAATAAAAAAAAAAAAAAAAAAAAAGGTAGGTACTTATGTAGGTTTATCTCGATACCGATACTTTTACCCAGGCCCGGCTATTCAAGTGGTCTTTATTTGCCAGCCAGCAGCGGGAAGTAAGTATCAGGAAGAGTTAAAACGAACTGCCTCTTATTGTATGTACTGGCATTTACGGTTTAACTTGAAGTGGCCATGAGACGTGAACTGGTTTAGCATGCTAATTTTAGCAGCTTTGTTTGTGAAGTGGACTGTAACAAACAAATTATCTTTTTTGTGACACCTCAGACTTCATTATTTTACTATTCATATGTATGGAAAAAATGTAACTCTTTACTTAGTAAGTAGCAAAACATTGTTTCAGGAATGCAAGATTTTAATTATTTGGCGACGAATGCATTCGAAGTTACTCTTGAACTGGGTTGCGAGAAATATCCAGCGGAGAGCACGCTGGCTAACGAATGGGAGAGAAACCGGGATGCTTTGATAGCTTACTTATGGAAGGCGCACATCGGCATCAAAGGAATTGTCGGTGACGATTCTGGCTTCATACAAAACGCCGTCATCTCAGTGGTGAACATTACCGGACCGGTGCCGCGACCCATCAGACACGACGTGACAACAGGTTTGGTGCATTCTTATTTTTGTAGATCACCTTTCCAATTCACAAAACATAGCTAGTAGAAATAGTATTCTGACATTCCAGTAGCAAATTAATACTTCGTGTACAATGCAAAGTGTGTCATCGCATCCTATTGTTCGATGCCTTGGACGGTGGTTAATTCGTTCATGCAGTGCTCTGTGTTGATAGTATGAATGCATTAGTTAAGAGAGTTGGGCTTAACTAAGCACTTCCTGGTCAGAGGCCATTAACTTAATAGTTTATCTCATTTGACCCCTCAGTAATATTTTATAGGACCTAGGTAACAGATGATAAGATGTTACTTGTCTCTCCACTGGTAATGATAATTATCTAAGTAATATTAATAGTCTGCATATCATACTAGTGATATACAGAAATGTGATTTTGGTTTGTAGTTCGTGGTTTTATCTTTTTTCAATGCAAGTTACGTTTGTTTTAAAAATATAAAAAAAAGGATTTTCGTAACACAACATCACTAAGTAAAAGATATCTTCAAAAGAAAAACATTTTGGTCAATGGTCTAAAAATAAATATTTATTTGGGATTGTAATCAAATATCTTAATGTTTTTATTACGACTATAGAAAACAAGTATGAGCCATCTGATGATGAGTGGTTATCTCAACCTATGTGAATCTATAAGCTCTCGCCCATATTCCTGCGTTGCAGACCCTAGAAGAACCATTTTAAATTCGCTTCGATACACCCTATGCTGCAGCAGCATAAGTTGAATGTAACCCACCAACACCTACTGGTCTGGCCCCGCAGGAGCGTACGGCGACTACTACCGGCTGCTGACGCCGGGGCACTACGAGGTGTCGGCGAGCCACCCCGGCTACTTCCCCGTGGCGCGCGTGCTCACCGTGCCGCACCATCAGACTTCGGCACTTGTGCTCAACTTCAGGCTCGAGGTAAGCATTCATCCCTGGACAGCCCTGGACATTATTCCACACAGCGCCATCTAGCCCCAAGTGAGCTAATTAAAGTCCGTTTTTAGGGGATGCTAGACAACGGATGAACATAATTAAATACTTTTTCTAAATAGAAAACACCCAGACCAATACAAACAGACATGTTCATGCACACAAATGTTTGGACCGTGCGGGGATCGAACCCGCGACCTTTGGTGTAGTAGCCGACTTCTCAGCAATTACACTAAGACGGTCGTCGAACTAATGCAGTTCATTTGTTTTATGACCTTGGGAGCATACGAACTTGAGGTTCATCTGAAAAAATCACCGCAGACCATGCAACACCACTGGCGCTGCTGTTGGTTGCGGCGATCTGCTTGAAGGCGCGAGTGTTATATTTTTCTGGAAATACCTCCTCCGGGAGGACGATCCATATTTCAGACGTACGCGACGCGATACACTTATTGACGCCCGTAAAATGTTTTTTTTTAAATTGTACATCTTTTGGCTAAAAAAGTAAATTCCTTCGATTTACTAGGAGTACCTATTGAAAGTACTCTTTTATGTGAAAAGATCGAAGGTAAATTGGGGTCGAGATAAATTAGTTAGATAGGTATTATGAAATATTCAGGAGTTTGATTTTGTTTGTTTATTATTTCCATTCACATAACGATGGTAAACTAGTCTTATATGGCCACGTTTTATTTAAAGATCATGTTAGCCAATCATTCAGCCGTGTTGTACACACTTGGTGTCACCATAAATCACCAAAAAAGATTCCAACTGTTAGGTTTGTCGGTAAAGCAACTGATACACATTATTTCAGCGTTATAAGAGTCATTTTTCCAGGAGATTGCATTATAATATCGCGATGAGCTTTTATCAGCCCGCACTAATTAAACTGAATAAGTGCCATTTATGCAAGATAAGATAAAAAAAATAGTCCCATCCCTGAATATATATTAAATACCTACCTGATAAAACTTATTTTAAAAAACGCTGATAGGTTCCATAGACCACAAAAATGCAACCTCGTCTCATCAAAATAATAATTCACACAGTTGCAACACTGCTCTGATTTAATCTTCCTTGCGGAATCAATTAGCATTAACACAGTGACATTGAGTTTTAGATAGAGGCATTTCGTCAGAAACGCTAGTTTATTAGCTACGAGTATTCGATTACGATCCAATACGTAGGTAGAACCTGAACTTTTGTAGATGACGTCATTCTTATTGCATCGAAATTGATATAACAAATTCGTTGGAGTTGGATTAACGATAAGTATTAAGTACTTAGTGTGGGTTGCACTATCTGACTTTAACAATAACAAACATCAAAATTTCAGTTAAAGTACCGGTTAGGCCCAAAAATGACGTCAAATTGTCAAATTTGACAAATACTTTAATTTTAACTTCTACTATGGTGCAACTTACCCTAAATATCTTATACCGTTTGGTTTGCTGTCAGAGTTGATCTGAAGTATTTCCATGAACTAACTATGAAAGGGTCTGACTATGTATCCTAATTCTTCTGTAGTTGAGGTCAGAGCTGGACCCTGGCAGTAGGACGTGTAAAAGGTTTACCCTTGTTTGATCGAACAACGTTTCGTCGAAAATCAGTTGGTCGAACAACGTTCGAGAAAATCATCACTTTGTATAATATCATTTGATCGAATTTTCAGTTCGTCGAATGTTTATTTGCTATAACAACGTTTGCACTAATGATCAAAAGGTAGAATGTTCATTTGATGTAATTTGCAGATGGTATAACATGCCAAGCAGCATGTAATGCGACAAGTCGTTTTTTGGGTTTAAAAAAAATAATAACCACGAAAAAAATAATAACCTAATCTAACCGAGTCGGTTCCGCCCAAACTATAGTATAGGGCAGTGACGAAAAAATAAATAATTAAATATTTGATACGATGTTTCGACTAAACCATTATTAGTGTAATGAAACATTCGTTCAAGTAAAATTAGTGCATCTGAAAATTCGATAATATGAAATTAGTTCAAATTAAATTCGTTCAAACAAATAATTACATCAAATAAAAATTTACCAATTAAATATTCGGTCAAATGAATAATTCTCCGAACTGAAATTCGACCAACTGATTTTCGACGAAACGTTGTTCGATCAAACAAGGGTGAACCCTCAACCTAAACTCGTTTAACTCTTTGACCCTTTCACGAGGATAGTTGCCATAACTTTTGAACCTTGTGTAACAAAACCAAGTTTAGCAACAATACCATTTATTTCCATAGTGTTGACCGTGAAAGAAATAAACTCTGCCGTTTACTAGTAGAGTTGGGTTCGAGAGTTGCATTTTTTCATTTATAGGCGGGAACGAATAAATAAATGATTGAATGGCACGTAATCGTTTGCAGCCCACCACAAGCTGGTTCGACGACGAGCCGTTCCCGAGCGCGCTGAGCGAGCGCGAGGCTCAGCCGCGCATCTACAAGCGCTCGCTCTACCAGCGCGTCGCCGCCGATCTGCTCGACGCGCCGCACCCTGACGATAAGGATACCGACTCCAAACACTAAACACATGCACACTAAACGGTCGTTTATTTTGATTCGATAACATTGATTGGGAACAACGACACAAATCGACACGATGTAGAGTCGATTTTTTCGACAAAAGAAATACTTGGGTCATTCATCATCAGCTATGTAGTGTATCTACCCTGATGATGAATGACCCAAGTATTTCCTTTTTGCAATGCTCGCATCTGTGAACATGGAAAAAGGAAATGAATTCTAGTGAAGAAAGTTCACAATCATGATAACTTCATAATCGTTCAAGAAGTGAAGAGAGTTCATATCGAGGAAGACTGCTTGACATTGTTATCGTATTAAAATAAACAACTTCTGAATTTTATTGCCGAAATGGAAAAAAGCGCTAATTCTACAAAAACGTAATCATAGGGAAAACTCGTACTGTTTTCAGCACCAATCGATCTTTTTGAATTTTCAATCATATAGATTATGAAGACTAATTTGTGGGTCTGTCGTTTCTGCAGCATGTTTGTAACTATATATATTCATCTATCACACAAGAGATTTTCAAATACTTAGCAACAAGTAATTTAGTTTCCCAAGTAAGTACCAACCACACAATGTTTTGCAACCCAAGCTTAGAAGCTACGCTTCATCGAACGTTTGCCTCAAAAGTTTAGTGATTGTTCACAAGGTCTAAGAGCTAAGTTGAAGTTTGTTCGGTCGTGTTTAGGTGTACAATGCTATAAGCTCTCCAGGTACTATGCGTTTTTTTAAGAATACCACTGCCTCCTAGGAATGTGCGGAAATGTTGCAACAGATATTCACATCTGTTCGTCGCTTTGTGAAGCGTAGGCCTTGAAGAATCGCATAGCATGTTTACAATAGAATATACACATAAATACGTTTGGGCTATTTTATTACGTCTACTCGTATGTATGTCCTTCTACTATTTAATAATGGCCTACATAATTTCAAGAGCCATTTCTACTGTAGTTGATCACATATTCTTCATCCAGAAAGGTGGCTGTCTAAATAAATCAAGTTTAAGTAAGTTTTGTGCCATATGCGATGCGTACAACTGTTTTTATCGTAGTTTAAAAATATCTACACAATATATTTTTAAGACAAAATATAACAATAGTTTCAGAAATGTTTATAACTTATTTTCTGTAACAATTGCCAATTTCTAGTCCTCACTTTAAAACGTACCCGTTTGTAATTTAGATTAATATATATTTATTATCTGTATATAACGTGCGGTTTATATGTAGTTAAATGTAATAAATGAATTTTATGTAAAATATTAGTTCATAATAATCACACAGGTTTTTGTAGTAAAATGTCTTTAAACGAATTATATAACTATTATTATATCACTACAATATTATACATTAACCAAGTTGAAATAGCATCTTGAAGATAGATCTAGCTATACTCACTTATTGATATAATACCACGTCCAATCGATCTTTACCGATACATTTCATTACTTATGAAATGAAAATAATACTGAGTATTATTAATGTTCACCACGTTTCTAGTGGTCGGTATTGTGTGCTATAACTGAGATATCTAGATTTCTGGTGTTGTTTCTACACTGTCTTTCAAACTGGTTACCCAAAAAGTACGTTTTAAGAATAATCACATTTCTTGTTTGTATGAAATAATCGTAACTTAAGATAGTGTTAAACACTTAACTAAGTAATAAAATAATATTGTTTGTGTGCAAGTTGGTTTTTTCATTGGTCGATACCTGTTTTATTACATTTTAACTCGTATTCAAGGAAGTAAACAGGTATTCTGGAGAGGATTAAATAGAATAGCAATAATTGATTTTAATTGCTATGACACTGTCTAAAAAATTAGATGTTTAATTTTCAACTTCACTGTTATTCCTTAAAGTGTAAAGTTAAAATACATTAGTATTTAATATTGTTCTAATAAAATCACAAAAATTATCAAAATGATACATACGTTACACTGCTATTTGGCACGCTACTCTAACAATAGTAATCATGTATAGCGCTATGTCCAATATCAGTTAGTTCGGCTAGTATCCGTGGTACTGGTGTGGTCGCGTCACTACGAGTAGTACACTCGTCGGCCTTAGCATACAACATCTCCCACCAAGATATGGTACCTAAGCATAATGCGTTTCCTCTGGGATAAGTAGGTATTTAAATAAGATTAGATAGTTAGTTAAAATTATTTATTTACTTCACATTCGAAACTTGTATACTCATAAGTTTGGTCCCAAGAATAAATAAGTTGGCTCTTTTTCACTTCAAAGACATTGAATATATTGCTATATTAGAACTACTTATTTTGCTAAAACATTTACACCAAAGTGATATATTTCTGTTTGTCTCTGAAGCAATAATTGTTATTATACGTTTAGTTTTCTCTATGCATAATAATTAATTAGTCTACAAGTATTTAAAATTGGACGGATTTTTTATTTATACTAGAGTGATGAATATTTATTCAAGACTGTTTCTTAAGAAATATAAAAGTATAGGCGTTATTCAGACCATTTACGCATCATCTCTCAGGCATTCAATATTTTTACAAAACAACACGACTTAATTAATTTTACAATTAAACATTAATTCACAGTTATGATGTGGTTTAGTCCAAAAGTAGAGCGACAAAACTAAAGGAAATTACAAGATCAAATGTATTCATTAGTGTTCGGTATTTATCACTAAGCAAAAAGGGAACACATCAATCAATCGTTTCTTATTTTTTAATAATTAAGCTCTATTTTACCTACTTATTATCATAATGAGATACATTTATTCATTAAATCAACCACACGATATCACTGTAGAATTATTAAATGAAATATAGGTTTTTAGAATATTTTTTTATGATAGCTATGGATAACTTCAAATATTGAATAAAGATTGATGTTAACCATAAGGTACACTATACTATAGTCGGACTTTAATTTAACTGCAGGGAAATGACGGGTTCGTCAGAAAATAACTGTTAAATTAAAAGTCCGAGTATAGTTACTACCTTGCGGTTATTACTTCCAGGCTCACGCACGCACAATGCTTGTTTTAACAAATTAAGATTGACATTACAAGTTATCACTTTGTGAACAGGGTGTTTCGAGCAAAGCAAAAGAAGAAAGCAGAGAGTTTTAAAATTAACTAGGTTGCACTGCACGTTAAGGAAGTCAAAGGAAGAAGAGTCTTCCAGTGACGCGTGCGATTTGGATATGCCACTTAGGTTCTTAGTGTTTTTATACCCATTAGGTCGCCATCCTGCGATATATTCGTATAGTTTAAGTACATTGGATATACTCATGAGGGCTGAGTATTCGTTAAAATAAAAATCGTTTCATTTTATTTCTCTTTTCAACGATCAGAAGATACAATATTAGGATTCCAATATTAAGATAAAATTATACGATTTAGCCTAATTGGCTAATGGTTATCTTCCAAATACCATTATAAACTTGTTTTGTTTACTAAGTTGTCAAATGAGTGACCAGAAACAATAGAAGCATCGGGTAGAAATGCAGCATACGTTTTTCCACCAATAATATCGGTGAAATTTTACTTACAAACCTACAAAAACAACTTTAAAGGGCTTGGCTGGATTCGTTGTATTGTAAGTCTTTGTTTGAATTTATCCAAACGTTCGTAATCATCTAAAAGGCATTCTGCCGTATAAGGTACATGGATATAATGGCACAAGTCATTCATTACAAATTTTTAACGTGATATTATACAGGTAACGTTATCGTTTGTATATTACTATTTATTTAGATATCACAATGCTCCGTTTATATTATTTTTGCGATCTAACTTAATTGGGACATCGATTACTTTATATTAAGCAATATTGTTCACATTAGAATACTACAAGTTAACATTTATTTAAGACCTAAGTTTGATTGGTTATATATTTAAGAATAATTGCATTGAATAAAAACCTAAACAGATATTCGGGAGAGACTTGAATACCTAATTGATAGGTGTAGTGATTGTAATAATTTTGATACTGTTCAAATGAAATTGTGAACTGTTCCATTCTTAACCTTACCTTTTTCTATTAAACTGTAAAGTTAAAATTATATTTACAATGATTATACTTCTAATAAAATCACATTAATAACCTGACCCAAAAATTACGTATGTTAAGACTGCTATTTGGCAAGCTACTCCACTACTAGTAACCGCGTAAATAGCGCTATGTTCGGTTCGGCCAGTATCCGTTGTACTGGTGTGGTCGCGTCACTAGTGGCGGCCGCGGTGCACGCCGGAGTGCCGGCTGCCGGGCCGCGACTGAACTATGGCGTAGTGGTCACTGTTGTCTGACACTGACCTGGAAAACGTTTCGTTTGTATTAAATAAAAGTAATAGTTATCCTGATCGTAAGCGTTGTATACGTCATTGCACAACAAATATTCTCAAATTAATAAAATGAGCACTCTGATTTACATCAAAAGTTTCCAATCAATTTACTGAAAAAAGAGTCTTTTTTTACGTTATGTATGTTTTGAGAGCGACAAGAGGACATCGAAGAACATATTATGTTCAATAGTTTCTTGTTTGTTGAAGATTTATGAACAAAAAGAAAAGCAGAAGCTTTTCACTGTGCAGTCAAAAATATAGGTAGTCTAATTAAAAAATATATATACAGGGTGTTTCTGGTAAGGTGTCAAGCCGGCGCCAGCTGATTGTAGGGTACCATACCTATCGATTTAACCCCCATGTATGTTCTACGATTTTTTGTAGTTTTCGAGATAATTATGTTTTTGTTATTTTCAAAAATGTTGTGAGCACTTGGCTTTAAATAATTATAACTTTTTTTTCGTTTGACTTTTGTCGGATATTTTCTTTTTATTATAATGTCTATTAATTGCAGTTTTATGATTAAAATAATCTCTGTCCTAACTTAACTCCAAGATACAAAAATTTTGATTGATAGTGAAAAAAAAGTGAATCATGCAGAACATAACCAAAATTCAATCGTAAATTAAAAAAAACAAAAGGTATTCCATAGCTTCTTACTAATTTCAAAAACTGCGCAGCATCATAAGCTTTCATAATAATACAAGTAAACATGTCCTTTGTGGGGCATTATTCGCTGTAATCGATGCTCAAGTCTTGAGAATCGGAAATAAGTGTAATTTTCATACTTAATCATTTTCTAGTATTTTGGCATAATTTTGTCATTTCTGAGAGTTATTGTCTTCTAACGTTTTAACAAAGCTCATTTGTTAATAAACAGTCATTTTTTAACTTCCAATCATTCGAAAGTCACAACTCCTGGTGTGATAAAAAAATTAAATTGAGGAAACCGGACCATCTTTATTATTTTTTATGTACGCGTATTTTGAACATAGTAACTCAAAACAGTTCGATAATCGATTCAAAACATGTTCCGGTTTCCTCAATTTCAACATTTTAATTACAACAGGAGTTGTGACTTTCGGATGATTGGAAGTTAAAAAATGACTGTTTTATTAACAAATGAGCTTTGTTAAAACGTTAGAAGACAATAACTCTCAGAAATGACAAAATTATGCCAGAAACACCCTGTATATACAGGGTGTTTCTTGTAAGGTGTCAAGCCGGCGCCAGCTGATAGTAGGGTACCATACCTATCGATTTAACCCCCATGTATGTTCTACGATTTTTTGTAGTTTTCGAGATAATTATGTTTTTGTTATTTTCAAAAATTTTGTGAGCACTTGGCTTCAAATAATTATAACTTTTTTTTCGTTTGGCTTTTGTTAGATATTTTCTTTTTATTATAATGTCTATTGATTGCAGCTTTATGATTAAAATAATCTCTGTCCTAACTTAACTACAAGATACAAAAATTTTGATTGATAGTGAAGAAAAAGTGAATCATGCAGAACTTAACCAAAATTCAATCGTAAATTAAAAAAAAACAAAAGGTATTCCATAGCTTCTTACTAATTTTAAAAACTGCGCAACATCATAAGCTTTCATAATAATACAAGAAAACATGTCCTTTGTGGGGCATTATTCGCTGTAATCGATGCTCAAGTCTTGAGAATCGGAAATAAGTGTAATTTTCATACTTAATCATTTTCTAGTATTTTGGCATAATTTTGTCATTTCTGAGAGTTATTGTCTTCTAACGTTTAAACAAAGCTCATTTGTTAATAAAACAGTCATTTTTTAACTTCCAATCATCCGAAAGTCACAACTCCTGTTGTAATTAAAATGTTGAAATTGAGGAAACCGGAACATGTTTTGAATCGATTATCGAACTGTTTTGAGTTACTATGTTCAAAATACGCGTACATAAAAAATAATAAAGATGGTCCAGTTTCCTCAATTTAATTTTTTTATCACACCAGGAGTTGTGACTTTCGAATGATTGGAAGTTAAAAAATGACTGTTTTATTAACAAATGAGCTTTGTTTAAACGCTAGAAGACAATAACTCTCAGAAATGACAAAATTATGCCAAAATACTAGAAAATGATTAAGTATGAAAATTACACTTATTTCCGATTCTCAAGACTTGAGCATCGATTACAGCGAATAATGCCCCACAAAGGACATGTTTTCTTGTATTATTATGAAAGCTTATGATGCTGCGCAGTTTATGAAATTAGTAAGAAGCTATGGAATACCTTTTGTTTTTTTTAATTTACTATTGAATTTTGGTTATATTCTGCATGATTCACTTTTTTTTCACTATCAATCATAATTTTTGTATCTTGTAGTTAAGTTAGGACAGAGATTATTTTAATCATAAAACTGCAATTAATAGACATTATAATAAAAAGAAAATATCCAACAAAAGTCAAACGAAAAAAAAGTTATAATTATTTAAAGCCAAGTGCTCAGAAATTTTTTGAAAATAACAAAAACATAATTATCTCGAAAACTACAAAAAATGGTAGAACATACATGGGGGTTAAATCGATAGGTATGGTACCCTACTATCAGCTGGCGCCGGCTTGACACCTTACAAGAAACACCCTGTATATTGTTTGACGAAAACGTCTTAAAGTACAAATACATAGAAAGAGAGAGTAGACTGTTTACTATGTTTGATATAATAAAAGGAAATTAATTTGTTTGCAAAAATAATCAATTGACGTATACCGTGCTTACGTTGCTGTTATAAAAGATGATTCCAGAAAAAGCTTTTATGACATGAATTGCGTTATTTCTATTTTTTATGTTTGATAAGCATGTTGTAAAACGTGATAGAAAATAAAAGCCTTTTGCTGTAGCTTTGTACAAAGTATTGCGTGCTGGGTAGCAATATTAAATATATTATCAGAAAATCGCGTCAATGTGATGGAGGTAACAAAGTTATGTTAATTGCCAATGTGTGTGCTCATTTGTTGTTTTAGTTACTTAATATTTTTTTAATAGCAAGTTTTCGCGCAGCTAGTAGTTAATTATTGTAAGTAAACAATATTGAAGAGTGCACAATGATAAAATCTTTAACTCACTTCAGGTTGAGTAAGGTAGGTATATTTTTTCATTCGATTAAACTACTGTCTGGTGTGGGAGTTAAATTGAGCAAGCTGTTCCTTACCTGGCAGAATGAATGGTTGAAGATGGGTACCTGCTTCCGTACTGACTGCCGTGCCAGCTACGGTAAGGGTCGTAATCCTCCACAACTGATGGGTCCTTTTCGATTACCTGTTGCATAATAAGCATGTTAATAAAAAAGCTATTCTTAATCCTGATTTGCAAAGCTTCAGGTGGAAGATATTGAAATCTGCCCTTCGCACTTGCAGTGCCATGTACATTTTTGTGTTTGCTTAAATACCTATCCACACATAAATACATATAAATGCGGTAAACCTCATAACTGTAGGAAAAGTAAGTAGTTCAACGGCAAAGACATGACACACACCGAAGGAAGTGGTGTTGCCTTACCATTGCAGAATTATGCATGTAGCTTAATCAAATGTGTGATAACTCCACCATCCAAGTGGATGGAAACGTCTTCCTTGAAGAGTTTTGGCTTATTGGCACAAGTGACCAAAAATACAAATGCTTACACTCTTAATTTTTTATTCGAAATGAAGGTTTATTTGAGTTAGCAGGGTTTCCCTGGGCGATAGCTCCAGAATCGCAGGTCCATCTGCCTATAACTCATAAAACCAGGAGAGCTTTCTCCTTTTCTGTTCATTCTCGCAACAGGATGAATCACAAGACAAGTCATGCAAGTGGTTTCTCCGGAACAGTTACCTACACCGAGAACCCGGTGACTCCGTCAGAGCCCAGAGGAAGGATGGTAGTGCTAGTATAAACTAGCCCGCTTTTCAGGCAGTCCAACATTTCCCCACACTGCTCTCCCGCCGTTACAGTTTTGGAAGAATCAGTGTTTCTCCTCTATAAAAAATGTCCTTACATCAGTCCTGGCGCAGGAGCAGGTCATGGCCGTGCAGAGGAAGCAGTTGATGAGCAGCATCACCAGGAACATGACGCCGAGCGCGATGGCCAGGTACAGCAGCCACAGCGGCCGGATGCCCGACTCGGCGCACTGCATCACTGGAGAGGAAGATCGTCAGTGCATTAGTATTTTTAGTCAGTCCCACGCACGCGTTATTGTTGGAAGGATGCAGTGGGGGCAAACCCCCACGTGCAAATTAAGGGTGCCTTGCGTGAGATAGTACAAGCCAAAATAGTGAAGGCCAAAGCACACACAGGGTCGGTGAGCCACTGGAGTAAGTAAGCAAGCATTTTTGCAGACAGATTGGTACAGGATCATGTCTCGAATCTGTCAAGTTATCAATGGGTACGTAACTACGTACTTTTAAACCTTTTACTGCTGTTCTATTCTATGACATAACAGGCTTACAAAAATAACACAAAACGAATTACCTGCATTGTCATTAGGGTTGAGAACAAAGATGCCGGTGGACGACGTGACGAGAGCCTCGTCGGTCGGCTCTGTGCGCGCCGCCTCAGTCGTGCAGTCCACGGGCGCACAGCTGCCTGCAATGTCAGAAACAGTTTCTGTTTGAATAAATAATAATACAGAGGTTTCACAAAGTCCCGGAAAGATCCTTCTTTAAGTACAAGAACAACTGTCACACACTGCTAGAGTCTCATTCAGTTTTTGTACCTGTTTTTCATTTTACTATTTTTTGCCCAAAAATTTAGAATATTTTGGGAGCACCCATCAACTAATAAAAAGTCTATTTGAATAAAGATATTTCAATATTTTGACCTAATAGGGACTGACTTTGTAAGTAAAAATGGAAGGGCTATTTCTATTAAACATGTAAGTTAGAAAAAACGAAATCATTACATTTGATATTCTTTTACAACGTTTTTGTAGGCACAACATGCTTTGAATTTGATATCGTTGTGCGGTTATTAACGAACGTACACATGCTAACCGATACGGTCCCTTTTTTGTAAATGTTAGAAGTTTTTTCTATTAGGTAAAACGTCGAGCAAATAAATTATGTATCCTGTGACAGGGTATACCCCTCTTGGGTAAATATTCAGAGGCTTAATAGAAGCCAGGGGAGATGAAGTGCTAATGCTATTTTGAAGGACACAAAAATATTCACGCTACCCTCGAGGGCACGTGTAAAGGTTCATGTGATATCCTTAATGTATGTAGTATTTACGAATTCATGATATTAAATATTTATTTAAAGGCATCTAGGTCGCAAATAGAAAGTTGATGTCTTAGTTCTTTTACAAACTAACGAACAAATACCTAACAGTGGAAGCTACTAATCAATTTTAGAGTTTTTACAATTTGATGTTTAATAAAATGTTAGGTCTATACGGGTTTTATGACAAGCTGATGTATTAAATGACTATATTTTCTGAGACTGAACTCAAAAGTAAGCAGAAGCTGGATCTGCTTCAAATAACTTTTGGGTTTGATTTTCGACAGCTTTAATTTTAAATGCCTCCAATGTTTCCATAGAAATTCAAGATCTCTATTTAAATAATCACTTACTGCAGTACGCCATTAAATTTGGAGGGAACGTACCTTTACATACGGCAATATCGCACTGGAAGTAGACCTGCGAGGAGTCGGAGAAGCGGAACATGGACGCTATGGCGAGCTCGGCCGCGTTGCTGTCCGACTTCACCGCCACCTTCTCCTCCTTGTATGGACACCTGAAATAAGTTGATAAATTTTGATAAAAATAGGAGTCCTAAAAGACAGTGTGGAAGTCCTGAGGAAGAGATCATCTATCATTTAACCACCCACTGATGACTTAAATTTTTTAAGTCCCTTAAGTTACCAACACTATACTCGTAATGGAAAATCCCGGAAATACTTTTTTTATTTTTCTTAAAAAGAAATTCCTCTTTCGGGATTCTTAGGGGGTAACAAAGAGTCCAGAGTATCACACTGTAGCCACAGTAATGGCTTCGGATGTATGACTGTGCCTAGCAGAAACCAAACAAAAGGAGTGTCGCTGTACATCTCGAACTAATAGGCTTGTTAATATTACCATTAATTATGAGACTCGCTGGATTCGTTTTATTTGGTTCTTTTTTTACTCGAAGCTCGTCTTCATTGCTGGTAATGTATAAGACGAGCACAAATAGGTCACTCACCCTTTGGCGTCGAGCAGATTCGCGGTGTTATTGCGCATATTGAACGCGAAGCAATTCTTCATCCTGATGCCGTGCGTGCCTGTAATTACGGAGACTCCTTTAATCAACGTGACGTCAATGAGTCGAAGTCTTTATGTAAGCCACACAAGTAAGCCAATTCTCCGCACAGCGGGATATGGGGCTGAAACGGAGGTTCATTACCTCGCTTCGTTGACCCTAGGTGTGGAAGCTCTGCGCTCATGTAAGTCTATTCAACAATTATTTCAATGGTAATGTTAGGGAAAACCAAAAGAAGAAATTTTGTAGTTAGATAGTAAGTCAATTACTTAATTTGAGCATTTGTAGCATTGAAATTAAGTTTAATAAAAATCTTACGTTAGGGCTAGAATAGCAGTTGTACTCGCTGATTGTACTCTACTGCGATCGCGTAGGGTTGCCGCCTAATACAGTCCTTATAATGTCAGTGTATTCTATTTACGCTTTTAAACAATTGCATTTCTATTCTTCACCAAGATTACTTAGGTGAAACTTTTAAACTTCAAAACTCATGAGACTCTTTATGCCTTAAACGTTAAACGTTAAAATACCTTTTTGACTACTCTGTAAGCAAACATCATTTTGATGCTGACTGTGCTATTGTGGTGTTTTTTTTTATGCAGGGAAGTAAAGTGAATTTTATAAGTTTAGTAAATTACCATCAGATTTGCTGAGTTCTGCCCGCAAAGTGTAAGGCATTCCAAAAGCAACGTTAGTCACTTTACGCCCGTCTTGGTTCAGTACTCGAAGGGACACGAGGGAGGTTTCATTTCTTGAACACAAGAAACAACAATGTAGTCACTAAAATTCTTACTAAAACACAATGAGAATGTAGGACAGTTGAAATAATTGAATGAAGTTTCGTGCACAATGGACAAAAAAAAAGAAACTTTGTTTATGGTTTTGTTTTTTGGAAACCAAAAGGCTTTCAACAAAATCAAAAGTTATACCTTGAATTTCTGATTCCAGTCTTTCCACATGTAATGAAGAACATTTTGTCTTCTGCCAACTCCAGGGTCCGATGCACACGCACTGCCAGAGGCAGGGATCGCTCGTCGGTGCGCTGGAAGTTAATTAAAAGTATTAATTTTTTTTTTATCTCCAATAAAAAAAACACACAAGAAAACACAGAAGATAGGTGTGATAATATGACCTAATTATTAGTAGGTATTGAGTTTATTCATTCGCTTGTCAAGTATTTCAAATATCACTCGTACATATACCTAATTGAATTCATTTCGACCATAACAGCAAGCAAGTCAACATTGCACCATTTTCTAAAGAACCAAGCTATTACTTCACTGAAGTACCTAATTTGGAGTTTGATTTTCAATATAGACAGTTATATGTAATAAATAATATGCATTGAGTGACTTACATTGTTCCATACAACTCCGCAGTAGTCTGGCGATCCTTTCGGGGCTATCATGTTGATGTCCAGCGACAGAGTCTTCGTTCCATTGCCTTGCATTTTGCATGCTGGCGTTCTGTAAAAGACAAATTAAATCACATTAGACACACAGGAAGCATTCAGGTTTACTTAACCTGTTCTACAACATTAGAATACCTTAACTAATTTGCGATAGTTTTCTATAGATAGCCGTACTCATTGTAAGCGAGTGTGTGATAGTGGTGAGGAATGATGATAGACTTCCTGATCGGATGAATAATTTAAACTACTTGAGTCAAAAGCCACTGACGCATAACAATCAGTGGGGGGAGGGGCTTTAGCCTAGGTAGCCGCGATGTAGTTCCCGTGTGCAATGAATGGTAATGGCGCCCTCTTGTTTAAATAATAATAATAATAATTTTATTTATTTCAGGCAACAAATTACATTGATAGATCTTAAACAACATAATCGGCCCATATTATAAATACCTACCTTAAAGACTAACATACATACTATTAAAAATACGCAGTTGAATAGCTCAAACACCTGGCTTGGCTGGGTCCACTGTAACCTCTGCACTATAGCCGCTCCTCACAAATTGCGAACATGCAAGAATATTTTGAAGTCAAAGAAAGCTGCTGCGATTGTTGTAAAAATCTCAGCTGCATAATTTTACCTCCCCAGTTATTGTTTGATAATTTTACGAGTTTCCAGGTTATCTAGCTGCTGGCGGCTGTTCTTACCTAAATTCCTTAGCGTGCGTGACTCCATTGAAGGGCTGGTTGAAGGTGATTCTGATGGACATGATGCCGGTCTTGCACGTCGCGTTCACTACCGGCGAGAACTCGCTGTTTTCCTCAGCATCCTGTTAAACAATATTTTTAGTCAATACTTAATTATTGAGGTATTTTCATACATCAGACATGACTGACTGATTAGACTGTTAAAAACATCTAATGTCTGTTACAAAAATGTGTGATATGGTATTCAAGGATCGTACTAATTTGTTTTTGACAAACGTTTTAAGGGCTATACCTAAAAGGTGAAAACGAGACCCTACTAGCTTAGTGGTAGGGTCCGTCTGTCTGTCACCAGGCAGTATCACAGCTCTCAGCTATCACAAATTATGTATTTCCGTTGCTGCTATAACAACAAATTCTAAAAATAAAAAAATTGGGGTGCGTATAAACGTGCTTTTGTAATTTTGCTTAATATTAATAAACATGGTATGGAATGGAACCTTTCGTGCGCGAGTCTGACTCGCACTTATCCAGTTCCTATTTTTCGTTAGCGAACGAACGCTGTTAATTTGTCAGCTAGCCATCTACCATTGTGATTAACGCAAGTACGTAACGCACAAGGAAACAATTAATGCTGAGCACAAGGACGTCCTGCAGGTCACGTACTTTCCATCTGCGGACAAAGGCGTCGCTGCACCGGCTAGTCACATTGCCAGGCACTCACGTGAATACGTAAACTTGGTATGTGACATTTAGAACCTTTTCTTATGAGAAACTTTCCTGGTTCTTGTGACAAGACCAGTAATTTTATTTTATTATATTGCTTTAATTCTTATTCAAACCATGTAACCAATTTTTAGGATAAGATCATCTAATGAAGTCTAAAAGCTAGTTTTGGGAAGACAGGAAAGCCTCCCTATCATACTCTTATGTATGTTCAATTTTTAAATGAAATCGTTATGCATATTATTAAGCACACGCAAATAAAAAACTTTTTTAAATTACAGTTATTTTGGACTTTGTATTATACTCTTCTGTCAAATTCAGACTTTTGAATTGAATCTGTTATTTTGCTCGAATTACCATAATATATCATCTTGAACCGCAATCCGTAATGGGTTAGGGGTAATCTTAGGAGCCCCTAGGAGGTATCAGGGCGATCGTGTGGATGGGATCGTGCGCTCGCGCCGGCCCGCGGCGCCCGGCGCGACCCGCGGCTTGTGCCTGCGCACTGATTTTGTTACCTGCCTCTCAGAATCTAAAGTAACTATCGGCATAAGTCCATGATAATCTCTAAACGAAAATGTATGGCTTATTCCTTTTGCCCCCAAATTCGCAAAACATCTTGGCGGCGCTCCGGTGGTTATTTTTCTCCACACAAATTAGGTAGGTACGGCAGACGGCACATCACTCCACCCATTTCCGGTCAGTCCTCCTTGCTCTATTGCACAGAAATTACATTTGGCAAGAGCGAGAGAAAAAACATAAATGGGGTAACCTGATGTGCTGTTGACTGTACACACATATTGCACACGCATAATGGACGCTGGCTAATGCGCTCCGTCGTCCCTGTACCGGGTCAGTGTCTCTGTTTTTTTCTTTTTGAGTGGTGTTATGAGGCGGCCATCCTTTACCCAACAAAACGTACGGAATATCACTTATCAATGTCACTGAATAAAACATTTTTTTTATCAAACAATATCGCTGATGCAGTTTGACAGGGTGGCGTCTACATGAGTCCCCGCACTTGAAATGCTGTCAGTAGGGTCTACTGATAGCAGTTGTAAGGTTACGACAGAGGAGTCTGGGCAGCTTGAGAATCACCAAATTGAATACTTGGTGATCGAATCTGTCTCGCGGATTCATACGCGGATTGCCAGGGGGTAAAAAACAGTAGCATCAAACCTTCTTTAATTTTTTAACTAAGTAGTGATTTAATACTATCGATATTTACTTGGCAGTAGCGAATGTTTTTACTCTTGTTCGTACATAAAGTGATAAAGGAGCCGGTTTCAGGCCCTAGCAGACCTAGTAGGATTCACTTGGACGATCCTATTGAAGTATTGTTTGTTTTACTAAAACTTATTGGCTTGTTTGTTGATTGCGTAACCGCTTTTCATTTTCACTTTAACGCAATATAGGGGCTAACACCTACCTAGTTGAATTACAGCGGGGGCTTACATAATTCCTTATCTCTATCGGGTATTAAACTACATATTTTACCTCAATGAACGATTTTTATGTCAAGCATTTAATAATTCATGCCTGCTTACATAAAGAGTCAACATTAACTCATACAAACAAGTACAGAGCCAAGGTTTAGAGACGACAACACGAACTGTCCACATTACAAAGAGCGGTCGGTGATTTGTAGCCAGATTTATATGTTGTTGTCGTAGCGGTTTGTTTGTTGCCGACCGTACACTCTATTATTACATTGAGGTCAGACCATCACACTTATTCTGTATCGCCTTATTTTCAAAATTGCTTTACAATTCAGCACAGACCTGGTTTTGAAAGTACCTTTATGAAGAATAAAAGAAATAAAACAGTTTTGGAAATTAAAACACAAAGTGCCAGTGCTTTTACAAAGTTAACTTAGGTTCTCTGATTATGAAAAAGTACCAAAATATTAGCCCCGGGTTTTCTACCCTGTTAAGGTATTATCTTGAGACTCAG
Source organism: Udea ferrugalis (assembly GCA_950022985.1). Classification (NCBI taxonomy): domain Eukaryota; kingdom Metazoa; phylum Arthropoda; class Insecta; order Lepidoptera; family Crambidae; genus Udea; species Udea ferrugalis. Next base: position 8,950,999 of record OX465521.1, read on the forward strand.
AAGTTCATATAACTTCAAGTTAAAGCAGTGATCATGGATTATTAGAATTAGATGTAAACCACCAATTGAACTCACCTTGTGTTTGAGCTATAATAAGGCTTTTAAAATCCCTGATTAAATTTCAACAACAATCATGAAATATTTCATGGAATAGCGTGTCGTTATGAACAATCTTATTACAATAATAATGTGAAAGAACACGTCTGCTGCTCCAGGCCAAGAGTTTGCTATGTCTATCGTAATAAAATTACCCCTATTTGCGTGTCTCACGATTTTATTCCATAATAGAGCTAGGTAGAGGGGAAATTCAAATGTTTGAAAAGTCGCCTGCAAGAAGAATTAAGCACGGTTTGAATGCTGATGCCTATACTGTAGGGTCTGTTGGTAAATAAGTTAATCTCCCTTATAATCAACAGTTATGTTCAGGACAAGCGCCTGTAGAGGCGAAAAACCTATTTTCCAACACTAAAGAAGCTAAGCCTATTTGGTGTTTTGTTTTATATAACTTTCTGTAAACCTAAGAGTACCTACCTACCTAGTTAAGATAAAATTATAGAAAGAGATTTCTATATTTTGCAACATGCTACTTTATGAACTCAGTTCATGAAAGCAAAACGAGTGCTCCTTCGCGCTCAATATTTTACGTCTGTCATCTTGTGATGTATTTTTCGACAGCCATTTTAATGCAAATTTACAGTATGCTCGTTAAATTAGATATGGCGTGTCAAATTTTTAGTCCAGTATGATCTTAACCTTGAGAAATTCTTGAAAACTGACCATTGTGAACGATAACAATGGGATTGTTTTTTTTAAAGAACTATTGTATTTTATATACACTTACTTATCTGCCAGTATTGTATAAGGCTAGCTACTGAAAAATATGATTAGTAAAATTATCTTTTAGTGACTTTTATTTTCAAAATAGTTTGTTTTCGAAGCTGTTGCTGGGGAGATCATAACATACTTAGCACACAACATTTTCTCGTTTTGTGTAAAACATGTTTTAAATATTTGATTTAATTTGAACCATCCTTTTTCATCCTGTTTATTATGTCAACTAGATGAAATTATTTGCTGAATTAGTCAGTTTATTCATATAATAAGTTGCAAAAGATGGCGCATTGCTCGCATTCTCATGACGTAATAAGTAGACAAACTGAATGATGTCGTGGATATCGATGGTGCATTGCGGATGGAGTAGAGCAAGGAGAGGTTACAGCGTCGCCTGTCATCGCAGATAGTGCCGGCACGAGGTCAACGGACCCCTGACCGCCGGTCACGCCGGTCACTTCTCCACCGACCACCAGTGCCTGTACTGCCCGGGTGTGTTTGGCAGTTTCAAAGTTAGGGTCAGGTGCCCCCTGCGCTCTGACAAAGCCAGCTCTATAAGCGGCTTAACAGCAAATGAAAATTTGATAAAAGGGTAAAAGAAAAATTAAAAGCTCAGGGCTCTGGCTTACGTTACTTTCAGCATAGAGCTTTTTCATGAAACCCGTTTAAGTAACTACTCTCTTGTTGTGGCTTCCTGTTATTTGTTTACAGTTATACCACATAATAATTATAGCATCAATAACAGGAAGCCACTAGTCTATGCGGAAGTTTACTTAATCTTTTGGGTTCTATGTAAGCTATTAAAAACAAATTGCATGATTTTAAAAAGAGCTTTTAGGAGAGAGGAGATTATTTTATGTTTTCAGAACTTTTCACTAACACGGCGAATAACAAAATGAATTAAAATATTAATTAAAACATAACACTTAATACACACAGGATTGAAAAGGCAAAATGTTGATTTAAGGTAAATGAACGAGTACTTACAATATAATCGTACATGACTAAGTAGGGCCGTTGGTTAGACAGAATAATAGTAGCATAATTAGTTATTATAAGACAGGCAAATACCCAGTTCGATAATATTTCTCAACTCTGCACAATTACAAACCTGTTTTTGACCACAATAGCGATAGCGAATCAGGAATTTTGAAGGCTAACTTATTTGGTCATCTATACCTACCGTTTTCAATGTATGTAATATCTGCAGGATATTTTCTCAATAATAGTTTATTTGTATTCGTACCTACATTTCCCAATTTGGGAAATACTATTTCATAAAATATCATCAAGAGTATCGTATTTTCATTTCCATGTAACTTTCTTTCATAGATGTCATAAACGTTATGATGCAAATACCTTTACCTTGCAAAGTTACCACGAAATGAAGATCTAATGTAACATATTAGGTGGTGACTCGGTAGCAAATGATGTAATAAAGTCTGTCGCAACGCCTGCGCGGGCGCCGCGGCCACAGTATAAACCATACAGTAGGCTATCTAAAGCCGCCCGCCAAATTGTTAGCCTGGCGTGCAAACAGACACGCAGCACAGCCCGTCCGTACTGCCGCCTCCCTATGCCTCCCTATTTTATGCTAGCGTGTGCGTGATATCGCGACACGGCGCGCGACGCGCACGCACACATTCAAACCGAGAGTGGCACGTTTGTATGTAGATGTTCTACTGTATGGTTTATACTGTGCCGCTGCAGATACTGCTGTCTCACTGCCATTTATTTAACGGTGCTTCCTATACCTTCCGGATCTGGATCACAATAACTCGAAATTAATACTCACATACGAGTACTATATCAACATAACAGTATCACTTCCTCTGTAACAGACCATGATGTGCAAAATTACGACACATTAAGACAGAAATGTAATTTCAAGATTTTTATGGGACTGGTTAAATGAAACGGTAACATAGAACCGTTTTCTAACTTACATCGACGAATTCGATGAGTGCTATTGCATGACTAGTTCACTGTAGAGAATTGATCTTTTTTGATAATTATAAATTATTTTACTACCGCTATGGTTTTTTGTGAAGATGCTGTGAATTACACAAATTATTGAATACTCCCATAACCGAACAGTTAACCATAGGCCAAGTGAAACACTGTGGATTATGTACATTACAGGTGCAGCATGCGAGCCTATAGCAAATAGAGTTCAGCCTATACCGGTAGGCTCAGGCCTTAGCCGAGGTTTACAGCAAGTAGTTTTCAGTCTATTGCATTATAATGATGATTTTTTTAATCGCCATTGCCTCACTGTGGAATCAATTTACCAAATGTCAAACTCATAGGCCTGAAGGTAGCTAAAGGGAGTTCCCGGTCGAAACCAGTGAGTGAGTGAAAGTCAGTAACCGGCCCTCGGCGGGTAGTGTAGTTGATGCAAAGGTCAAGGAGTCAGGGGTGTCTGGCGTTATTAATGACGCTGTCATTGCTCGCGATGGACTACAAGGGAATTTAATTCGCTACATCATCAGTTATGGCTTTATTGCACTGTCAATCTCTCTATTGGCTGCTGTCAGTAGAATACTCGAGGTACTCGTAATAACTCGTAACTTTCCTCGGTTTAGATATTAAATTCTGAGCGTCGGATTGGAGTTTTTGCCAAAACAATAAAAAAAGCCTTTGACTAACCCAAACGCGCCTAAAAGTAGCAAATATGTCCCATGAAACCCATTTTAATTTTGGTAGAGTCAGCCGTTTCAATTTCTCTTTTTATATTTTTTTACATGACAGCTCATTTGCAGCCCAATTCAGCTCAGCCTGCCCTTGGATAGAAGAGCCCAAGAGCCCGTAAATAGTAGACCTCGAGAGGGTGACTTATTCACTCTAAAGGGAATGTAAAGTGAGATACATCCTTGTGTAATACCTAATGGTGTTTTTTTTTTTTAATCTTTCCATCTTTATACGTATGCTTAATAACCCAATACAAACTTTATGCTGGATTACTACTCTTGAAGAAGAAAAATAAAGTTGTCGTTGACCTTTTAATTTAGCGGATTTACCCTTTTAGAGTCACTTTGTGTTTATTTGGATGTAAGTCATTTGTCTTGACGTGTCGTTTACGCTTGTGCAACTATGTAAACTACCCCAAACGAATATAGCACCAACTCTTGTAGCACCATCCACCTTACTCATTATGAGGATCTGTCGTTTAAGTTTATTTCAAGAAATCACAGATTTGTTGTTACCTAACCTATCATTTGCACCTACTGAAAAGTGTGACTACAGTTTACACATGATACATAATTTCTTATCAAAGTAGATACTTAAATTCCATAATTAAATTTCACAAATTGTCGCAGTTCAATTTTATAGTAAGTATCTACCTATTATAATACCGCAAACAGTTCATATTACTCGGTGGGAATCTAAGTTTTTATTGAATCAAAACCTGCATATCTCAAATCGAACAATTGTAGCGGAGCTTAAGTTTATAAATACAAATATTATGTAAGTGGTGTTGCGAGCTTCCATACGCAAAGCATTGCCTTGATGTAACCAGCCGGCGACCGGTTGGCCGGCCCCAATTCTGGGCTCGCGACCGCGCTTGCTCCACTGCAGTTCCTCTGTAGGTGTGCTTTATTGGCATACCAACTTTGTACGCAACGAAACTGTATTGTTCAAGGAATGCACGTTATGGTTTTTGTAAATATAATTGGTTTTAAAGCTTCAACTAGTTAATACAATTAACTAGCACCTGAAGAATATAACTAAGCTGATGATGTTGTATTCCATTTGTTATAAATTATGATTTCAGATACTTTTACTCGTAGTAATAAGCAACTGCTAGAAACACGTAGCCTTCATTGAGGAAAATATCGTTAATAATAAATAGTTAATAGTATTATTAGTCATAGTTAATTGTCCTAAATATCAGTAGCTTTAATATGATTTTAGTCCAAATTGTACTTATATTGTTAAACTAAGATAGGAATCGTCTTACTAGGAATGGCGGTAAAAACCTTTGATTTACAAGTGCTGCTTTCCGAAAACTTAAATAACGACATTACTTTGAAACTGGAACGAAGAAGGTATCAGATTTGGTAAGTAGGTTACAGCAGTTGATATTTTCGTTTGTCCCCACGTGAAAACAATGTCATCATTAATGTTACTGTAGAGATATGGCGTACACTCTCTTGCTATTAACTGCCGTACAATCAAAAACTCACTAACACCCTTTACGAATGCTAATCTATCAGTTTGTGTATTCCCACGGAAACAGTACGTTATTGTTAGAGACTTCAAGATCCCGCCAGCGAGGAGGAAGCTGACAATGATGATTACAGCGCCTGCCCGGTGACCAGCGGATCGGCGTAAATAATGACGAGTCATTTGCAAGAAGAACCCTCCCATAAGCTGTAAAGCTGACAAATGCCGGTATTTTTGAAGCCAAATTGAATGTAAAGACGGTGTCGTAAATACAAAATTGCAGAGGCTATTTAGAAATGTCCTGTTTACGGCCAGTCATTGATTTAGTTATTACTTTACTACACCGCTTGTAGGTAGTATACCTATCAATTATTGCGCCATTTTATTGCAAACTGACTATTGCAAGTATTGTTGCGAAGATTCAGCTGATAACATGCTGGTTAACCTTGATGGAATAAAGAGTTGTTTTTACAAGAGAAAAACCTGTATGGGTTGATTCTCCATGGTATGCGTGTCACTTCAAAGAATTGGCCGGTGCTTTTGTAACAGTCTGCCGCGGTTCCAAAGACGGGCCTAAACAATGTGCCACAGACACGGCCGAGATCAGATAACGCGCGACGTTGAAAACATCTAACAGCCATGACGTAAGAGTCCAATCGTGTTTAAATATGAGAACACGCGTCTGTTTACATATTAGCACTGTGTATTGCCATGTTTCCTGGGCGAAGAGGACTATCACAGTGTCACTGGAACATAGTATTACCATCTACTTAAAGTAAAGTAGGTCATTAAAACAAAAATAAAACATGATATACTAATGTATTTTTATTACTTGGCAGCATAATTACAACATTAGTAGCTATTTTATATCATTAAGTTAGAATCAGTTAATGCTTCAATATCAAGGAAAGTTTGGTTAATAATGTAAAGTAACCTTGCTTTCAAGAATTTTCAAGTTGACTAAGCGATAGGGACTATGAAGTAAGTTCCTGTTCAGCTTACGAAATGATACGATTGATGGAAAGGATGGCGTTACGCTTTACGCAAATTAGCGTTCGCAGTAAGTTCACGTTGTGTGGATGCGAGATGGGCTGATAGCGGCCGCGGAGTGCGCTTGGCCCGACGCATCTACTCGTATTTGTAGTGAACTTCCGCAAGAGTTTGTTTCCATAGCTACCAACACTTATATAAAGTGCAACTCATATAAAGGAATTGAATAAAACTTGTGGAAAAAAGTTCCTTAAAACAATACCCGGTGAGGTGCCCGTGGCACAGTTGTGACTGTGATCGGCTACGATGCAATTTACGCTGGGTCGGAAATAGGATGGGTGACCACCCAAACTTTAGTGATGGATTTTTCAGGCATCTCCGTGCTTCGAAAAGCACGTCAAGCGGTTGGTCCCGGTTCATGTCGCTGGATGTCAGTCGTTAAGCCTAGTAAGAGCCCTTAGGGCGCCTTGATAACAGCTTAAAATAAGGTTGCTCACTAACCTTACATTACACCCCACTAACAATCTGCACTAAGTCTCATAGTTGAGGTGAGGCCTATGCGCAGCAGTGGGTCTTATATAGGTCGTTTATGTTTCTGTTATACCGTGAAACACTTTTCTGCAACACTGAACGTGTCAACAAACTTCGATAACGACCACAAGAGCATTGCAACAAGCGACATCACGTTCGTCACTAATGTTACTCAAACATAGTCGTAAATCTCGTCTTTTCAGTTGCTACAGAGTGCCTTAAAAGTTCCAGAAAAGGAACGATTCTTAATAGCTTTGACGAAATGGCTACATTTATTTGGTCTTCATTGCAAATTGTGTGCCGTTTAAACTGCATTTTCACGACCGTGTTCAAATAGAATCTATCTTGCATAGGTCCTGGTGTTGGTCCTGGTGCTGCTATCTCAACGATGAGACGAATTTAAATATTGATGTGCTCTTATTGCTGAGGCAGTAGATATTATTTTCAACACGTTCAATAAAATTGTTCCAATAATAAGGTTGCTGTAAGAGATAGGTCGGTGGTAAGATATAACTTAACCTGTTAAAGGTTGCAAACATTTCGGCGGATAGGCCTAAACCGCCTCCTCAGTGGAGGCCTATATTCAGCAAAGTTCGTCTTATTAAAAATAATTTTAATAAACGATAATCACCCTGAATAAAAGTTCGTTAAAGTGGCAATGAACACATACCCCAAGTGTTCGTTATCACAGCGCGATCGGACGCAATCAGACCGTTGCGTGCAGCGCGGAGGAGTGTGGCGAACGTCTAGCCGCTCGCCCGAAACGGGGAGACTTGCGTTTTCATCTAATACCGTTTCATGTAGTTCGTAATTGGCTGCGCGATTACGCGCATATTATTCAAGACAGATTTGCAGTACGATTGCATGCGCTGATAAAGTTACGTCACGACAAACAAGGACCTGCAGAGTATTCTATTTAGTGATCATATTGCTATATATTATTGTTGTCAGGTATTATGGTTTCATGTTGTCTGAAATCTGTCAGAAAATCCAAAAAAGTGATATGTTTACATTAAAAAGGACCGATTATTATGTTTGAGTAAGGGGTTAGTAGTTATTTATTATAGCTTCTCAATGAGCGCATGCTCTACCTAATGTAACGTTGAATCAGCTAATTGTTCAATTGTATTTGTGTCAGTGTTACGTATTTTACTCGTAAGTTATCTAACATCTCAACCGTCATAATTTGATAATGAAATGTTACTAATATAATTTGTTATTAAACAAGGTAATGGATAGAGGAAGACGCGGCCTCGGCCTGCGCGGTTGAGGCCGTGCGCCGGCGCAAGCTACTTAGCTCAATCACGCGGGCTTAATGCTTTTCCAAGTGCTCACTGATATGTCATTATGGTAACTACTCACCACCTTATTGAGAAATGTAGGTCTTTGGGTTTTTGAGATTATGACAAAGAAAGTTCCATTTAATAATTGACTTTCCTTTGTGAACCGCTAGATTTTGACTAGTAACTGTATTTGAAGTTCTCAAAAACAACGGTTAAAAGACAATGTTCTTATTACATTGTCTGTTTTGGTAACGAACATAAAAAACCAATACAAAGATCAATACAATGATATCGCCTTGAGTGTCGCTAAAGTTATTCCGTATGTGTTACGTGCATCACCTGTGCTACGGTATGTTTCATGTTCCAGTTGCGTTTGCGCAAGTGATGTCACGGCGCGCGCCGTCCAAGTGATTCTGCGGGCTCTGGCCACGCCACCACGCCACCCACTGAGGTATCTATTCATATAACATGGAAGTCATTTAGCTACGTGATTGCTTTTATAGATAACACCGTCCATTGTGCATTGTGTTAAATAGTTACATTTTAAAACGCACATTTTCATCTCATTCCTGATATTTTACGAATCCTCAATGGTTAATTAAGTAGTAGTGATATTTACAAATTTGATTACTTTGTTAGCCTAAATGACGAGTGTCATGCACTCACATTATAATAGTAGCTTTTACATGTCAGTAAAGTAAAGTAAAAAATAATTTATTCAATGGCACTTGGTACAGTACATTAAGTAGATATTTAAAAAAAAAGTACCTACCTATCGAAATTCAAGATTATCATTTTGCGTGATTATTTAAGGAGACCACAGAAGAAACCTCTATCCGCTATATGTTGACGACACAAGCAAAAAAGGTTGAATGACAATAAAAATAAAGTATGTAGTAGTACATAAATTGACGAAGCCGGCCTACATACAGTTCGATAAGCTAGTTGGATAATTTAACAAAAAATATTATCGTGTTCGTTGAAGCTATTTCAAGACAAGTATTTTTTATTACAACCGATCTAAGATGGTAACTAATCAGATTGGACAGTAAAATAAGTTTTTTACCGACTCAATTTATTTTGACTGGTAATTAAAAAAGATTTCTTGCGTCACAACTGACTGATGAGAAGTTTTGATTAATAGATGTGTAGTGTTTGATTCAAAATGATGTTGCAATATTTATTTACAAATATTAAAATAAGAAACAAATCATAAATGGTTGACAATAAACGAGGCAGGTAAGTTTGACCAGTTGTTACTGCATTACTGTACTAGTCAACCCCATATAAACAGTGTTAATCTTTTCTATAAATTATAAAATTGGATGTACACACATCAAAACTGTCTAGGGATATCATAGGGATATCATTTTTCAAATATTTCATAAAGTTAAGTTTGTTTACAAGTTGAGCATTATCTTAGAATAACGCGAGGACAGAGGCATAAGATAAAGGTTGAGAATATTACAAAAAAAAACGTTTGATTTTGCTAAAATTTTGACACCTTTTGAAAGAAAAATCTGTCTTTTTTTAACGTCCTTACGATTGTACGATAATGCTACTACAATGAATTTCTTTATACAATCTGAAAGGGCAGATATAGCAGTTTCTGTGTTCTAAAAACTTCTACGTTGGTATCAATATTTTAATTTTTACAGCCTCCCAAATAGCTATACTTTGTATGAAAATGCTTGAGATATCCCTAGACACTTTTGAGCAGTGTAGCTACATTTAACTGTTTCTTGAAATAAATGTTACTGTATTTTTGTTTTTGGATATCTGGACCTCACGACTACTAACCGATGGTTAGAGTAGAGTGAGGTCATCTTGCAGACCACAATAAAAAAAACTAGGTAAAGGAGAGGGATAACAACTTTTAATAGAATAATCAGAATCACTCATCAAACGATAACCTGAGGTAAATTAACTAGTACAGAAGGCTACGGGTTAGGGGTATTTTCAAGATTAGAAGATGTTTGTTGCTTCCTAAAACATAATAATATATGTTAGGCAACCCATGTCAATGACTAATAGTTCTTCACCTTCTGCTATGTTACGCTTGCCCACATACAGTAAAAAAAGTAAAGCAGGGGTCAAATTATTTGAAAACATACATTTTGGAAATAAGGTTGAAATTCTGCTGGTAGAGTTATTTTATAATAATTGTGATCAAAAAAATAGGTGTATAAAATGTTTACGTTGTTTCATCATGAGCCATGAATTTTAGTAGTAACTAAGTAACATTTATTTAGCATGAGTCAATACGCAACTTGACTCACGTCTACCTTCCATGAATGAATGAACAATACCGATCTGCTCTAAGAATACGTGTATTTACATATTAAATAAACTCTTTTGTTGAGTATGTCGTACTGCATATTTCTTTAGGGTGTTGCGAAATATCCTTATTCGTTTTACACGCGATATCCAATCCCGTGTGAAAAAAAACCAAACCATGGTTTGGATATCGCGGAGATTTTCGACGGAGCCTTGTAATTCAAATGCAATCTGAGGTTTAACCCCTCAAAAAGCTCATTTTCTAACAGTTTCTCGAGTATAGACCTAGTTTGATGGACCTTGATAACTTGCCCAACGGCTTAACTAGAGCCAGCACCGCGGCGCCTAAATAACAGACTGTACACTAGTACACAACTAACACAGATATGTCCTGATGAATTTCCTATACGCTTTGCTACATTAGTTGGTAAACTAATACGTGAGCCTATTGCGAGTATGTACAAATTGTAGGAAGGCTGTTGCAGCGGGCGCACAGGCGTGCGTAGGCGCAGGCGGCCTCGTCGCCCGCGCCGCTGCGCTCGGCCACAGTATAAACCATACAGTAGAACATCTACATACAAACGTGCCACTCTCGGTTTAAATGTGTGCGTGCGCGTCGCGCGCCGTGTCGCGATATCACGCACACCCTAGCATAAATTAGGGAGGCATAGGGAGGCGGCAGTACGGACGGACTGTGCCGCGTGTCTGTGTGCACGCTAGGCTAATAACTCGGCGGGCGGCCTCAGATAACCTACTGTATGGTTTATACTGTGGCTCGGCATTGGACCGACGTCTGCGCCTAATATGGCAAATTGGCCGCAGGATTTGCCTGTTTGCCGATTGCGGTTGCCTGCCTGTTCAAACAAACTGTCTGTGGGTCGACAGATTGCTATGAGGGTCGGTGAAAGATAATTGAAGTAAGGCCGTAGAAATTCCTGACGGTAAAGAAAATTGAATATCTGAATAATCATTTTCATGTTTTATGTGTTTTGATTTGACAGGCATGATCTAGGCCGCTGGCCCTATGTATCTCTGTGAACTGGGATAAATGTATGTACAACATTTGTAGTACTTACATTTATGGTAGTACTTCAGGAATATCAGATAACTTCCCAGTTTTGTATGCAATATCACTGAAAGTTTAAATTAAACTAATGCTGTCCCTGAGTAACGAGTCAGTAAAATGGAACCTTGGGTTCTTAGGTTAGTAAACCGTCAGTTGCCTGATTATTTGTTTAGATTTTCCGTACAATGGGTTTAGATTGCTTGCCACGATCATTTAGATAGTTAGCCTTCTGGTTTTTTGTGTCAACTAACGCGTACAATTAATTAATATTTATTCGGTTAAAGCCGAGTTCTCTATAAGTTAATATTTTTTAATATTAGTCCTATCTGTCACAGCAGTAAGCCGCAAGAAGAAAGGACTCTATTTTCCAGAGTGTAAAAAACTTGAATTTGGTTCAAACGTGATTTTTTTTTAATCAAGCAAATTTGAAAATTGATGCAAAGGTGATTCTGAAACCAGATCACGTCATGTGAACCCATCCTTGTTTAAGTAGCATTTAACCATAACCATTCATACGGTACATACTGGCTCAGCATAGTGGGTTAATGTCTAATCTCCCGAAGCAATAAGGAAAGTCAGGGCGAGTGACTTCTGCTGAAAAAAGGCTCTTACCGACATCAAATTATGTTTTAGAATGCTATTGATATGTAAGGAATTTCGTAATCAAGGTCCTAAGAACACTAACCTTTAAAGTTATCCAACTAGTTTGAAATGCAGAAAAGGTAGTTTCTGTCATAACATAAGAGGTAGGCATGGGCGTAAGACAATGGCGTAGTATGGCGCAGGAAATTAAAGTGCTTTATTTATTCAGTTGCTCAGCTGATCAACCTTCCACGCTCATTTACATTAAAGGTATGCAGACACTTATAACAGGCAGGTAGGCAGGTACCTATAGAGTGTTCAAGTCATGATGATGACAAACCCGTGAGCGCCATAACTAGTAGGTAGAGTTTTTAACAAGTTTGCAAAGCAGGACAGAGGTTGTTTTCCTTCATGAAATATGGGTTTCTAGAATGTAATGTGACAAATAGCTATGGTTTTTGGTCATCCCATGTATGTTTAGATCTTTCTTTCGATTTCAATGAAAAAAAAATCGTGACATTTTCTGTGGCAAGGCATATTTTGTCCTTTTTTCAGTAGTTAGGTGTCTTTACTCTGTCTTCTGATGACATGATACAGTGAAATAGGTTTAAATTATTAATTCTCAAAAATGCTACTGTTAGTGACTCTACTAACTTGAAAGCTAAGCAGTAACTAACAGGTTGACCTAAAAAATACGGCTAGATAAAAAAACAAGCACTTATAAAGTCAACAACAACTACAGTTTTTAATTATGCAATCGCCAAGCCAGGCAAAGTCTGGCCTATCTACCTCTACCTCGTACTTAAATGACAGTCATCACTGACAGTGAGACACCGCATGATGTTCATTTAATAGTATGTTAATAAATTCCAGCTATGATTAAACAGATGACTTCATTATTCACGACGTTATGTTGTAGTTTTCGAAGCGTAAATATGTAGGTTACGTATACGTACTTATACAACAGTTGTAACGATTTGGACGTTATTTTTAGTAACAGCTCGTACTTATGTTCATATTGATTTTATGGCCCATGGGCCATGGTATTCACTGAAAGCACAGAGGCGCTCACATCAACCTTTACATAGGAGCACCTTATGTTGCTGATGTAAGACCAATTTTGCAATGATTTTGTAAAGGTTGATGTGGGCGCCTCTGTACCTTTTGATATTGGCAGTAATCTGTTAATATTCTCTTGAACTAAAGTACAAGTTGTGGTTGCGTATTGGTTACAGTACTTTTAATAAAACGCTTTGCTCTAGGTTAAGTAGCGGTACTCAAAGTTGAGGCGCTTTTGATATTCGTATGTTAAGCGACATTAGTACGGGGAGCTGTCTAATTTTAAGTGTTATTTTTAAAATCCGTGCTAAGGTATAAAAACCTGATATATCACAGAAGAAAACCCCACTGCCATGTGGTGCAAAAAGACCCTAAATATATTCAGACATATTTTCTACTTGAGTAGGTACTTAAAAACAATCATCAACAAAGCTAAATCTGTATCTAAAAATGAAGGAAAAACACGCATTTTTAAGGGCCGGGCATCGGTCTTTGCTCGAATAAGCAAATCCCTTTTTATGTTCAGGTGCGCGTGAATCATGATCATTAGAGAGAAAATGTTCCTTCTGCCTGAATTTATTGCAGTTTCAAGAAAGATTTTCAGTGATTCAATAAAACTTTCATCCTCTTTCATAATCAAAAAAAATATCTGGACGTGCATTTTCAAATGAATTGTGGGTTCGAATTTTTGAGTGAAGTTGTGGTCAGTTAAGTATCTACCAAGTATATGTGACCAAATGTAAAGCATAAATATTTGCAGAAAGTCCTTATTATTTTAACTCCAGCCTAAGCCATGCAGTTGTTGATGAATAAAATTACTTACGTTCAGTAACATAACAAGTATAACAATCATATACTCCTAAATCATACTTATTACGTAGATACTACTATTGATAAATGCTATGTACTACCTACTATTGATTAATCAGTACAGGGCCATGTTCACCAAAACTCAAATTTATAATTTTCATTAGTTCTTGTTTTGAATTGACCGTTTAGTAATAGAGGAACGCTCATTTTAAAATATTTTGGTGACGGAAAATAATAATTATTTTAAGAATTGTCACTTATTTCCTTTAACAAGCATTTCATAGGTTAAAAGTTTTTTCGTTGAACCCAAACTTTTCGTGAGCTGTGAAAGATGTCATAACTCTTTGGAACTTAACACTGACCACGAAAAAATGGTAATCAACCACAATTTTGTGTGTATTAACATGCGTTTCCATAAGTAAGTAGCTATTTACCGGTAACTTACTGACTTGCGTCGTAATGGTTGTAGTTTTGTTAGATGTTATTAAACATAGCCCAGTTTGTTACGGGTAAACTCGTGAGCAAACAGATGCGGTTGAAGGTTTTGTTCCGATAAAGTTACCTTAGTAAGCCGAAAACTTGTCTATGGTTATTTACTTACTGTTCATGTCATATATTTTACAAAAATAGACTAAAAATAAAAGAAGAATGTTGAGCACACACTTTGATAAAAACCTAATAAGCAAGAAGCTATTAATAGTATCTAGGTACCTGCCTATACGTATTGCATCTGCTGCAGTCTTTAAAAATATATCTTACGGTACACAATGAATTAAACGAAAAAGATGATACGGCTACAATTTTAGATACATAGGGTTAGTTCGCCTGTTTGCGTCCACCACCCAGTTCGCGTCCACTTTACCGATCTGCTGCTGAAAATACTCGAAAATAAGTAAACTATCACACGAATTGAAAAAAAAGACATTAGTGCTAATACCTCAATGTTCAAGAGACACGCACATAAGGATATAAGGTCCGTGCGCCAAACCAATCCCGTTTAAAAAAATAATTTGTCTCGGATGTTCAGCAAGAGAGCGGATTCTTAGCGAAAAAATAGTGTGCAGTGGCGCGTTCGAAGGGAAGTTTTTTGTTGTTATATGTGAATTTTAGGATACATAGCTGTTTCTAGACTTTTGTAATGAAAAAAGGAACAATATTAACTATGAATTTGCTTAAGTTTTTTGTATTTGACGAATAAAATGGGGTGGACGCGAATTACTACATCGAATTTATAAAACTTCCAGTTTGCGTCCGCTATGGACGCAAAGTATACCTATAGGGGATAATGATAGACCAGATTGCGTCCACTACTTTTTTAAATACAATAAAATTTGCTTACCTGTGAAATTTTTTTTAAATGTATTGTTTGTTATTATAATACATTTGTCATTGAGACTACGTGCTTATAAATATATTTTTAAATGAAATTAGGTACTTTCTTTCATTCTTCTTATATTTTTTTTGTCTAATTAATGTAATTGGGTAATCCATACTAATTAATGAAGAACCAAGAAAGAATGAAGAAAAGAGAACATAAATAGAAGACGATTTAAAGGAAGCGTTAAATGAAATTCGAGTGAAGAATAAAACGATAAGACAAAACTTAACAGAACTGATTACTTACTGTTTATTCATTCATAGACAGACGACTGGAGAACAGATCCAGGTGGAGTAGTATGCTACACCGACCGCTTCAGAAAAAAATCAACAAAGCTCTTGGTTGCAAGCGTGCGCAATATGTACTATTTGATGATAGCAGAGGAGATGACAAGATAAAGACGCCGGGCAGGCTGGCCGGCGAGCGTTTGCCAAACCAAAATCTCCGCAATTCTGGATTTCGCTGACATGCCTGCTAGGCAAGCGTCAAAACGATGACACAAAAGTGATGATCTACAGTGACAGCCAGGCGCACTGAAAGCACTCAACAAGCAGAGACAACATCAGCGATTGTGAAAGGATGTAAATCAGCACTAGAGAGACTAGCTGGCACAGCTGAAGTTGGATGTGCGAGGGTCTCTTGCTACGAGGGAAAGGCAGACAACGAAGAAGCTGATCAATGGCCCAAAGCAGGGGTCGAGAAGAACCCAGGAGGGGTTAACATCATCGAGGGATAATCAAGCGCAGCAACCAGAGAAGGATCAAAGACCACGGCAGGATTGCGACAGTTGAGCTAGTTTACCAACGGACTAGACACAAAAGGTGAGGGGCTACTGATTAAGCTTTCTAGAAGCAACGTTCGACTAGTAATCAAGATAGAAACGGGACACTCCCAACCAAATAGACATCTAACCTTGATAAGCGTGTAAGAGGACCCCATGTGTCCGCAGTGCGAGGAGTGCGAAGAAACAAGTCTCCACCTGATCGCAGAATGATCAACCTACCCACTGACCAGATGGAAGCTCACAGGGTCGGACAAACTAGGCATAGCCCAAGTACGAGCGCTGACGGTGGAGCAGATTATCAGACTCTTTAAGCAACGCGAAGATTCGACGGGAAGCTGTGACAACTTGAAAACACAGAGCCTGGGGAAATGGGTGAAATGGCACACAACAGGCGGACCGAACACCCGGCATATTCCCAGTGTTTTTTTTTGCATATAGGTGCAATGATTATCTACGTACAACTTACCTAATTTAAGTACTAATTTTTTTCAAGCGTTTTTTTAATGTAAATAAAGTTGATTTGAAATATTTTTATCCTTAAATAAAGGATTTGATATAATACAACTTTTTCTGTACAAATTCATAAAAATATCACCCCTAATATCCTTTATAAAGCCAGTGGACGCGAATTGGTCCAGGGTGGACGCGAACTGGCTTTTTTGGACGCAAACTGGGTAAAACGCCTAATTCGGATAATTATCGATTTAAAAAAAAACGCGAGCTTTTTCGGACAAAACTGTAAGTTAATCCTAAAATAGACTATATAATGAACACATTATATCATTTTTTCATACAAATGAGTGCTAGAACATTTTTAGTTTCACCTTCAAACTTAGCAACTGCACTAAGTGGACGCAAACCGGCGAAATGACCCTACCCACGCACTAAGAAATCTTTAACTTTTTGGTGAACAACAATTGAATTTTTAGAACTCTAAACTCAAAAACAGAGTTACCTGTACCTACCGCTATAGTTAGCATCAAAACGATATGACTTTTCAGCGTGGTCACAAGAATAAAATATTTGATAAAAACAACCTTTTAATTTTAAGTGACAATACACACAACATAGAACTCTATCTGTTTAGAATAAGAGTTTATTTTCTCAACAAGTAAGAATTTATCTACAACTCTGAAAGCTCACATGGTTTTGACGCTGACTGACTCTGTGCAAGGTATGAACTTTAAAACAGTTTCCTATTGTAAATCGCGTAGGTACTCTATATAAACACAGTTGAAGGTAGAGTACCTTACAAATTATTTAAATTAAGTAACTGAAATCCATATGAGACACAGATACTAGAAACGATTAGCCAAATATGTTCCTGCCTCTATTTCTTTATGACAAATCAATTACGATCAACAAAAAATACATAACTGGCAGTCCGACCTTCAAGCTGGCGGCCGAGATCAGACACCTTGACGTTTCGTCATCCAAACCACTACACATGCAGCTATATCGACTGATTTCACACCCAGATCGATGCAACGATCGCTGTTATTTACGCCGCATCGGTATCGGCGTGAGTTCATCTGACCCTTAGGATAATACCTGTCGAGTTGTGGGATAATAACTGGGAAGTGTTGCCGTTACCTGTGCACGCGCCGGCAGGAGCAGCGCGCTGGCGAAGAGGCAACTCCACACGAGCCACATTTTCACTTTGACAGTTGTCTTTGGATTGTGTCAGTTGACAGTAAGTTTGACAGTCGGCGCGAGGTGTCAGCGCGGCATGGCGGACCGGTCGACGCGCGGGACGGAGCGACACTGCGCCGCAGACCGAGTTACGAGAACAACAAACTTTACTTTCTGTGAGCGCCCGCGTCTACACTGGAGTTCAAGTTGGCGCAAAGCCTTGGCTGATATTGATACATAGTTAAAAATTTTAAGATTATTATGAAGTTATTATGAGGTATTTACCTTAGACTGATAATTTCTTAACTCTAAAACAAGCGTTTTAAATGATCCATTGTAAAATATGAGAGTTTTACTTTGTGCTCCCACTAAGTCTCCCTAGCACATTGAGCTATGAGTTTGTGTTATAAGATTATCATTTTTCAAAAGGAATATATTGTGTGTAGTTATTTTGATCAGGTTATTCGAAGTTTACTAGATTGTCCAATATTGTAGAGTTCTGTTATTTGGTTTATTAAACTATTTCAGTTAAAAACACATTTCTCCTTCTTCTGTTCATATCTTGGTCATTATCGTCAAGTGATAAGGTTCAAGACACATTTAGCTTTGACTAATGTGCTGGCCTGCTGCTAACTACAGCTCAAATGTAACACTGTAGCCTTCGTACCGTACGCAAGTCCTATGAGCTATGAAGGCTCTACATGTGCTGACAGTTTCACGCTTTAGATGTGCTTGACAGTCCACGCACAGAAGGCCACATCACAAGTGTAATTTGGACACTGGCACTCCCAGTGGAAAGATACTCTTCATTATACGAAAAACCTTACAGTGATAGTATTAAGTTACAAAAGTTACAAACAAACAACAATTTCTTGCCTCATCGCTATAAAGCGGTCTCTTTCAGACAACCTTTGAGTAGTAGTAGATTGTAAGAAAATAAAACAAGAAAGAAAGGACATTATTCCGATTGCTATGCTACACTCGACGTGTATGAAATATCTTAAAAGAAATATTAAATTAAAAGTGAATATTTGTGAACGAAAGTTACCTAAAGCCTAAACCTATTGCTCCACATACATATGTCGTCATATCTACACAAGGTAGTGATATAACATATCCTTTTAAAGCAGTAAGCGGCTCAAGTGTGAACGCGCGGGCACGCAGCAGCGCAGGCGGCGTGTTTCGCTACACACCCACAGCACACGCACAACACAGTGCACACACACACGCGCGCGCAGGTACAACACCGATCATTCCGATATTCCGCAGGACGTATTGTTTTTTGTCGTTTTATTCCTCAGGCCCAGACGTTTCGAGCAAAAAGGATTGGCTTTTACCATAACTACGGTTTACGTCTCATCGTAAAAGTTAACCGCAAGTAATGACCCCGTAACTCGTTCAATATGGGATTTAGATAATGAAGGGTTGCGCGTTTTCGTCCGTTCGTAGAACTTTGCTACGAATCTTTATATTAGTTGAATAGAATTCAACGCGCGTTGATTTTCATTTTTGGGCTACTAATTTAAAATTACCTACCTATTTAATTCAATTAAGTTTTAAATAACACTTTATGTTGAATTATTTTATGATCACTGTTCAAATTCTCAGAAGGAATTTAGAATCAATTTTTAAATCCAGCAAATCTGAAAAAATACATTGCGTTTTTTTGCAATGTTGGATTATTTCTACACAAGTATTTCTTGTACAATCTGAAATGACAAATATTTTAAAGGACTGGGTACTCTACTCCGACCAACTAGGTTCAACTATAAGTCAATAGGTATTTAGTACTTAACATTACTTAACGTAACCGTTTAAGGAGTTGTCAGACTAGTTATCTGAGTAATAAATTAATTATTAAGACGTATTAACTTAACATTAGTCACAAGTCAAGGCTATCCAGTTGTAAGTACTGAGGAGAGATTGGTTCTCTTAACATTTTAGCAACTGGTTCTACCCACAAGTTTGAGGGATTAAGCAGCGGCCTTTATTGTTATTCAAATTGTGTAAACAGAACACATATAGAGCCAATAGGCATGATGACTGTAATTTTTTTTTGTTTATTATCGAAAGACCTTACATTTATGTAAACAATCCTCAAAGAATCATTTCATCTGGATCAATACCACCAGAGATATCACAATTTGAAATGCACATTTTTGGACTTGCCCAAAAACGCTCCATACAAAAGTGACAGCGATAGTGACGTCACTCTCGCTGTTTTTGTAAGGAGCGCGTAATAACTTTGTTCGACAGCTATATTAAATATTGCGTTTATGATAATGGTCTCCTAACATAATTCCTTCATAATAGTTTGGGTTACAAAAACTGATATTGTTTTACAAAAATTTAACACATATGAAATGGACTTGCCCACCCAAGTTTGCAGGCCTATTGTAGCCTCATTTTGAAACGAATTTCGATATTGGTTTTACAATAACATTTGAAATCAATTATTATTTTTGGGGAACATAAAAAAACATGCAAAATCACTCATAGTCATCTACCCTATTGTGAGCAGTCGTTTACAGCTAGAGAAGGTAGTGGTAATACGTAAAGTTTTATACATCCGGAATTCAATACAAAACAACGCAGAGCCCTGAAAGAAAAAAATAACTGGATTGTCTAGTCTTGTCGTAACTATGAGCCTTTTCACAAACTTGTGTAAATGAACTTAAGTTTTAAAGTCCTCGTCATCGTTTCATTCCTAGTGCTTATGGGAGGAAAATGGCTGACAATGACTAACAGACAAGCATGTTTGTGCATGACGATATGCATGACGTGCACAGCGATATAATAGGAGTTCCTGGTGTAGATACTACGAAACACTTAAATTTTGTCACATAAGTTGCAACCACCCATTGCCAAATGCCAGGACGCCACCTAACCTGCTACGGTGAACAACTCTCTGTGCTTTGAGATAAGTCTGCAGTTAACCGACAGGTGGCGCCTCGGTTGCGGAAAACGTTACCGCCCAAAATCAATACCGAGGGCGGCTTGCGCTGTCCCACCAGCGTGCCTTAGTCGCCTTCAGTACCGCTGTAGCCTCCCTACACTACCTCTTACGCGACCTGTGCCGTGCTAACGTGCCCGCGAATTCACACCATTTTCGGACTTAATACTTACCCGTAAGTACAGACTTTTACATTTTTGATGTACTCTCATTCATAACTTTATGAATTTTTAAATAACTTCAAGTTCATTCACGACGCCCCGCGTTGCCGCGGTGTGAGCATCAAATGGCTAGCTACGAGTAGTATTTAAAGTATTACGAACAGAGTTGAATTGGAGTAAGTCTGTAGGGCGGGGAATGATCCCGCAGGTTTTGGACATGCGTTTCTGTTAATCTTCACAAATGCGATTAACATGGAAAAGTTGAGTGTTGTAAATATTAAAATTAAGACATTTAAAGAACAGGTCTAATTACGTAGTATTTACTGAAATATATATTAGTTTTAAATAAAGTGTAGAGACATTATGCTTGCTATTCTAATATATGTATATTTGACAGTCTTGAGTTACAAAGTTATATAATTGTCGAAATCTGTAACGAGATCTGCTTGTTCTCCACTATATTATGAAACCCAGACATATTAAACGTGATCTTTATATTCGGACAAACTTCTACTTACAAGCAATATATTTTTTATGTTCGCATTATTCCAGCAGTAAACTGTAACAGGGAGGAATATTGGTCGAGGAACGTTTGTTACTTATTTCTTTGAAAGAAATCAGGACACAACACAATCGTTTTCCTACGGGGAATTGGCAATACAGGGAAAGTGAAAAGTGCTTGCTCTACGTAACCCTGGGGACTATGGACGTCAGATTTCTAATATTACATTTATTTATAGAAGAACAATTAACACACCGTGCTATTTTGAGTTACTTTGATGGAATAATAAAGACATCCTTATTACAACATATGCTTAATTATGTCTACAACGAAAGCTTAATAGAAAGGCTTTACAAAATCATTACTAAAGCACATACTGAAATGTTAAGGGTATTCGATGGATTAGCTGAGCAAAAACGATTGCTAAAAATAAAATGTAGCCAAAACAAAAATTCACTGTCATTAGTTAGGCTTTACATCAAGTCGTAAGCTTTTATCTTTAGTACCTACTTACGCGTTCTATCAATCAAAACATTACCAAAATGTATCATTATCATCGTTTTGACCGATTTGTAGATAACGAACGATCCTCAGTCGTTCGGAGCCATGGTCGATGTTCGTCACTTACGTAAGAGGAATCTGAGGCCGGATTACAGCAGACAAGACAGCGACAACCACAATTGATCCTGAATAATGGAGTGCGTTGCGCCGCGTCATCAACGCCTTACAGATGTACAGTTAATATTAATCAGTAGTGTACAAACTGATGCTTTTATTCAAATCTTTGTACCGATCTTTACATTCAATTAACGTCTGTAAGAAGGTTAATTTTCGTCATCAAAGGTGATCATTTGTAGTAGGCTCACTTCATGTCATTTAATTTATTGGAAAACAACAGGATTATATATAAAAAAGGGCCATATTCACACATTGCCACCTGACCCCTGACCTGAAAAATATTTATACCTTTGTCTGATAAGACAAAGGTATAAATATTTTTGTTGCCTCTATTTAACTCATTCGGGTCAAGAAAAAAATGTTTACATAGGACTTGGCACTGGGACAAGAGAAAATATCTTTTAAGTGGATTTCTTTTGAAAGACCACACAAAACATTCTGTGCATTAAGTTAGTTATTAACTCTATTCAATAATCAAATATTTTGCTAAAGCACATTAAATTTATTGTTTCTGTAGTAAACGTTAGACAACGATGGATACCACATGGCTTCAGTTAGTTCGCGTGACTGTAATCAACCTACCGGCGCGGTAGCGCTTTCAGAAATGCTTTTTCTCGAGTGCCGATAAAGTGTTTAGATTAACCAAGAAAGTAATCGTAATTACTCTACAGATTTAAGTAAAAATATGCTTCTGCAAAGCCGAACTTTACTAGGGTTCCCGAAGAGCTCTGTAAGTAATGGGATATTGACCATCGCGACCGATATTCAGTCAGAACAATTCAATTCAAGGACGTCAAGTCAGGCTTTAATCCTAATTAGAAGCTTTTAGGGCTGCTTGATAACATCTGACATTAAGGTGACTAGCCTTACATCCCGCCAATAATCTATGGCGTACCCGCGTTTTAGAGTATACTCGTAGCTTGTAGTATCTCAAACTTGAGGTGTGGCCTCGCGTATTTGAGGAAGTAAGTATAGAGGCTATCATTTTGACCAAAACTCTATAAATGTTGTATCATGTTCAATCAATTTCCTACCAACATGTGTTTCGCCTGTGAATGTCCTTTTGTCCGCCTAAACACTGCTAACCGCGGCGTCGTGTTGTGCTCCCAAAGGGCCTGTCGATTCCGGTAATTGAGTTCACGATCTGCCAATGGACTATACAGTTTAATTCAAAAAGGGTTTCTTTTGCCACTAACTGTTTGTGTAAGGTTAGGTTCCTTCTCCTAAATTAATTCCACGGGTTTTCGAATTACTGAAGTATTTTCTTGTACTTTTAGAATAGTAGAAAGCAGGAAATATTTAATAAACAATCAAGGATAAATCGAGCAAATGAAGATACTGTATAAAGTAGAATGGAACTTAGTTCCATGAAATTACTTATTTGTCGTTTACGAACAGCTTCTTAGCACTTTTTCTAAATAATTGATTTTTAGTTAAGTTTTGATTTAATCATTCTTAACATGCAAAAACCCTCACTTCCATTAATATTATTAAACAATTTAATTTTAAAAAAATTACAAGTGTTAGAAAT
Organism: Udea ferrugalis; assembly: GCA_950022985.1. Taxonomy (NCBI): domain Eukaryota; kingdom Metazoa; phylum Arthropoda; class Insecta; order Lepidoptera; family Crambidae; genus Udea; species Udea ferrugalis. Next base: position 8,974,214 of record OX465521.1, read on the forward strand.
AGAGTTTTAGGGGTGGGTGTGATGATATCACACCAGACATCACTCAGTTAAATGCACGACACTGTTAGTTTCGACTTTGAAGACTTTTCGACTAAAAAACTTTACTTTACTTTTACTTTACGTAAAGTAAAGTACGTTACTAAAGATCTATCTTGACTTGACCTCTACAGAGAAAATCATCTTTATAACGAACTATATCGACTTTTGCTACATAACGTTAAAATATTCAATACTAAGTTCAATCGTAGTTCAAAAAATAGACACAAATCTGTTGGCAAAATAACTCTGCATATCTTCACTCTATGTATAGCAACTGGGTTCTCAAAAGAAGCGACCTAAATACATAATTTGAGTCAAAGTGCTGATATTTGTTTTATTCTCTATGCAGATAGAAATGGCTGTAGGAAAATATGAATGTTCGTTTGTTATTTTTCATGTAGAAGCGACTTAATCGGGACTGTAAAAGACTTTGCATATAGATAGAGTTTTCGCTCGAAATTTCACTTAACGTTGGTTGCACATCCTGGGATGAAATTAAGTACTTATATTCGTTAGATCTCTAGTGTGCACTTCGTAAAGCACAGGAGGAAGTTAGCAAAACTTTGACTGCTACTCTATTAAACTCCTTTTAGATAGATAGGTAGCTGTTCTTTACTGTACGAAAGAGATTAAGTACCTACAGTAGTATTAAATTGCAACTACCAATGTACAATTTGTGATAATTTAGCATGGCTGGAAGCCATTAAAGCTGCTAACAATAAAGAATTTCACGTGAAATGCTGTAATATTTAAAATATGAGTAAACTTTTCTTTGAATTTATTTTATCTAATCGATAATCTTAATCTCCTTGTAAAGTTTCACCAAATTATGTGATGTTAAATAAAACACAGTCACGTCGCGTCCATTACCGTCAGCGAATCTTTATGTGGCCCATTTCATAGCTATGGATCCTATAAAATGGTTAACGTGACTTGCAAACTAAAAGCAAAGTCCTTTTTCAATTATGGTAGCTAAAAATACCCAATGTGTAATAAACTCCGTAGATATTTGTGAAATGTAATACTGCTACCTACCTACATCTTAACCACTTCCTCCTAAATACTATTTAGGATGTTCCTAATAGATTATTTCATGTAATTATTGCCATCCATCTAAATATTTAAATACTCTAGCTTCTCAATATGAGCTTATGTACTACCGTGTTGGAGAACCAAAAAAATCGAAAGGCGGTTTTGGAAATCAAACCTTGACATAGTGTAGAACGCACCTTCAGATTTTTTACGACTTAAATGTCCTATGTCTATATCAAAGGCTTTTAACCATAAGCTCTGTAAAAGTGGAGCCAGCGCGAAAGTGTTGTCGTAGCTGGAAGCTTTTGAACAAACGAGGGCTTATAGCTGTCACCATCATTTCCTGCCACAAAAGTAACCATTTTTATCCTAATTGTAAGATAAACCAGATTTAGTCTGTTTTATTTACTTCTGTCCTATGAAAACATCTACGGTTTCCCTATAACCAAATTTCGGTCGAAATATGTATGTAGGTATATAATTTAGCAGTAACCAACACAAGCGTGTTGGTGCAAAAATTGGTCCGACTCTCACCATCCCTACTTAGCAAGTCATGTTGATACGAGATCTACCTACAGATTTAATTAGGCATTGTCGTCATATAACTAATCCAGTCCCTGATGGCCTGATGCTCTTTTGGTCGGGCTTTTCCCTTGAGTGTAGTAACCCGTAGAACTTCGTGTTGAGATCCCGGTTCTACCTACGTGGCTTTACATTGCAAAGAATGGCATTTTCTTCCATGAGTAGAAGACATAGCTGTCCCTGCTGCCCCGTTGGAGCACTTTGACAAAGTATAGCTGGTTCACTTTAAATAACCATGAGCTGTGAATAATGTGACCTAACAAAATAAAACAAATATTTTTTTTTCTTTCATACAACCATAAAAATAACTTCCTATATACGTCCCACTGCTGGGCACAGGCCTCATCTCAACTATGAGGTGGCGCCAGCCAAATCCAACGCGGGCTCAGTACGGATTATTGGAGGGTTCTGCAACCCTATAAAAAATAGTACATTGTTACTCGAGGGGTGAAAGTAACTTATTTAGTCCCGAGACGGGGTTTGGCGCCCGAAACGAAGTGAGGGCGCCAATAGTTCGAGGGACTAAATAAGTCTTTCACCCGAGGTAAACACTGTGCTTTTCATTACGAATACAAGGAAAGTAAAAATAAAAACATGAATAAGCTAAAGAGAAAATGACAAAAATTTATGAAGATCGAATTGCCGCTTTCCCGCCTATTTTGTTTGTTTTTTTTTCTGTGGCCGGCCCGCTCGCTATTCAGCCATTATTTTTTATTTTCATCATTGTAAAAATGGTAAATATTTGCTTTGAGCAAAATCAGCTCAGTTTTAAATTTTAAAGAAATTGTTGAAACTCAATTATAATAAAGTTTTTAAAAAAATATATGTTCTCTAATCAATACTTAAATTAAAGTTATTTCAATTTTACATCGTGGCTGTATAGAAAGTTGGAACATGGTTCAATAGTTAAGTGAAAAAGAATTAGTTTTTTTTATAATTTGACAGCTGTCAGTTGAAAGTGATTCTCCCTAGAGATGAAAAGTACTACTTTCAGCCCGCTTCTCAGGTCAGTAATGACCTACTTTCAGAGTATGAGTAATGAAAAAAACATTTGCCCATATACGTCCTACTGCAGGGCACGGGCCTCACCTCAGCTATGAGGTGGACTGGGCTATACTCCTACACGCGGCCGCAGTGCGAATTGTTGAAGGGGTGTAAGGTTAGTGAGCAACCTTAATGTCAGATGTTATGAAGCCTCACCGCAACTTGAAAAATATATCATACCTACTTACGTACAGGAAATGGTAAATGAACGTTTGAAAAACCGGGCACTGCTTTTTATTTTTTCTTGAAAATGACAAATGGTTCACGTGAAACGTTCTGGTAGCAGGAAGACTGCTTTTTACGTTATAAGTAATGGATTCGCGTGTAAGTCATTACTTAGGTAAAGTGATAGTTGTAAGTTACATTATATAAACAAATGAAATACTTTTAGCTCTATACTGCTCTATACTCCTCTACCTACTGCAGATAATGGTTTTTGCTTTTGGAATAATGTTTTTTCTACTGTTAATTTTCAAATATTAAGACATTTGGTCTGAAAAGTTAAACGGGTACTTATGAGGTCACAATTATATGACACCAAAAGATAAGCAACGTAAGAAAAATTTTGAGCGTACGGAATTCTAATATTAGGCGTAAATAAATTCTGATAGAAGTAGGTTTTGTAAAAAAAAATATTTAATTTTTAATATTTGTCGTCCATTCATTTGAAAAATATTCACTCGGTTGCTGTAGTTGGCATGGCTATTCAGTGTTACTAAAAAGTAGTAAAAGTATTTTCCAGAAGAATATACAGAAAGCGCATCAGTAAGTGCCCCAAATAACAAAGAAACCGGCTTATGGCAAAGCAACACGTGGGCAACGAAATTGCACTATTGGCTTGTGAAGGTTTTGCAATCTATACCAAAAACATTTGTAGTAGGAGTACAGGCGTGTAAGGTAATGTGACGTTTTCGTGCCGAGACTCTTCCCTGGCCTCTTGAGTTATTTCCTTACCCCACGACCGTGTTTGTGTGGCGCTAACTACCGCATCGATCTTGCCACCGATGAAATACATCGCACAGGGTGGTAGGGACGTGTATTTATTCCACTGAAACCGGTGGTAGTCTTACCGGTTTGCAAATTGGTGTAAGTACGCTATACGAAATATCTTCCGAGGCTCTAGCAGAGTATCAGTGATGTCGTGGGAGCCATACACCACCATTAACGACATAAGACAGGTAACCGATTAGCCCAACTTTTATCATCAGCATCATCAATAGCAGCCACACGACGCCCACTGCTGATCATAGGCCTCCTCCCATAAATGTAGTAGTATGCAGGTTGTAGGCGGCCTGCATTCACCGAAACCCTTGCGATCTTTATGAGGTCATTCGTCCACCTTGCGGGTGTGCGTCACACGCTGCGCTTGGCCTCGAATGGTCACCTCTGGAGGCCTTACTGGTCCCAACGGCTGTCAGTCCTTCGAACTATGTGGGCCCTGTGCACTGCCACTTCAACTTGCTAACACGCTGGGCTACGTCGGCGACCTTATTTATCTTACGGATCTCCTCATTTCCCGTTGTCTCCTCATCTCCATGGCCCGTTGAGTGACCTTGAGCCTTCTTATGAGGCCCATAGTGAGTAACCATGCCTCAGATCCATATGTCATCACTGACAACACGTATGTTGGAAGAGAAGAGTTGGATTCGACGATTTACCTCTTTCTCGAAGTTGGACCTATCTACTCGGACCACTTGTTCTAAGTCCCAACTAATATGGTTCAGTTGAATACTTTTGTTGACTTTTTAATTAATGGCACAAAAAAAGACAAGGTTTTTTAGGACAGACTCGGTTTTCTTAGATCTTCCAAATACCATTTTGCATTTTACGAAAGTACCGTTTACTGCCAAATTAGGTAGCGGCGTGACATCTCTAGTCACAAATTCGTCTTGGAAGCCAGCCAGATAGCAGAGGGTCGGTATTTGTTCCGTCTATGATTTGCTGCAATATTTCCCCGCAAATAATTGTTTTGTTTACAACCCCGACTTTTTCAAAAGATTCACCTGATCATAATTCAGTAAATAGGTTAAGTATCCGAGTGTGGATATTTGACATGGCCGTGGCTCAGGAGGTGCCCGCAGGGAGGTGGCCGTGGCACGGTGGGTTGTCAATGAGATGGGTGACCATCCCGACTGAAATTTAATGATGCATTTTTCGGCCATATCCAAGTTTCAGAAGGCACGTTAAGCGTCACTTAAGCTGTCGTCAATTTCAGTGGTTAAGCCTAATCAGAGACCTTAATGTGGCTTGGTAACATCGCACAATAAGGTTTATAATATCATTGTCAAAAAAAAAACTTGAACGTGTTGTAATAAAACGCCATTTCATGAGGTTAGACCTGAGCCCAGCCGTGGCTGTTGTTTGTTTGTTTGTCCAATATCTTCTAATTTCGTAATCTCATGTTGACTTCTTGCTAAAGTGATATTAAAGTACACCAACAAATATCCTGACATTGCATCAAACTACATATTACTAATAAATTATATACCTGAATACGTGTAAAGGTTGCTTAATTTTACATTTACGATTTCCGTACATCCATTTGGAGTATTTCTGTCATTCTTCCTTCATTTATTTATGCATTTTTGATGTTCTAGTTATAAAATTAGGTTGTACTTTAGCACATGCTATTTTTATAACACAACCCGGCCTGACCTCATTCGCATGTGCAAAGAGCACACTAATTACCAGACCCTTTCCTTTTTTGGCTTCATCCAAGCCTTTTCATTTATTATGAGGGTCTACGATAATGTTACACCTAAGATAAGAAACGCTAGTTGGAGGATTGGGTGTAGTGGCCAAATGCAACCGTAATATTTTTTGTTATAATATTTATTGTACTTTTACCACAAAGTGTACCCAAAAAAGAACCTTTTTTACTTCTGTGAAGTTCTTTCTAATGATATAATAAATGGAGTATAGATTATGATAATAAGCTACCTTACCCACCGTGACACGGTGGGTAACATACTTTTTGAGCTTGTTCTCTGGAGCAATAATAGAGTACTGTCACTATAGTTTTTAAAGACAGTTGTTGCGATTTTGGCAAGGAAGTATGATAATGCGTATTCTCCACTTCGGAGATAAATCATGCTGATAAAATAAATGAGTACCTGAATGTCATACACAATATGCAAATTACCTATTTCAAATGTAAAATTTTAGTAATCACTGTATCATAAGAGTTAAAGTTTAAGATACTGGCATTATAAAAAGCGTTGTTTAATCTAAAGATGCTGATTACTGTGTTAATTTTATATAGCACTGGAAATGGAGTTAAAGCTCGCCTTACAAATACCTGAACAACGTATACTCTTTCAAATTTAAGAGAAGGAAAACGACCAAATAGTCGCCAAATGGCTCGGCAATGGGTTATAGCCGCGAGGGAGCTGTGTGCCAGGAGGAAAGAACTTAACGAATTTCAACTGTATCTATGGCAGGTTAAAGTTCAAAAACCTGTTGGCCATTAATATTCCAGCCTGAATAGTATCAGAAATTACATTCAGGGGTGAAGTGCTGAAGGAAAAACTTTTCTCATTTCGTCAACTTTTTAAAGATTGGAATTTCAATGGTTCCTTTGTTGAATTAGTGTCAAGTCTGCCAAATGAGTATTAAAATTCCTAATGATTTGCAGGAAATTTTAAATGTATCATCTCTAAATGCATCTATACATAATGATATTCTATATATAAAAAAATGGATTGCTGTTCGTAAGTCTTGCTGAAACTCGAGAACGGCTAGACCAATTTGGCTAATTTTGGTTTTGAAATGTTTGTGAAGGTCCAGGTGAGGTTTAAAGATGAGAAAACATGAAAAATGCTAGGAATATATTAAAAACAACAATTTAATCTGAGCAACCATTTCTACCTGTCAATGATTGACGACAGAACAACGTCTGTTGGGCCAGCTGGTCTTTAATATATTTGATTAAATGTGAATCTTAAGTATTCCACATATTAGTCCATTTATAAGTTGGAGTAGGTACTAGTTACAAAATTTCATAAAAATCCGTCCAGTAGTTTTCATTTGCTGGATCGAGCTATCAAAAAATAACATCATTATTAATTGCTCACAGATTCATTATGAATACTTATGTAAACAAATAAGTGATGCAGTAAGTACACTTTCGTTAAAATAAACATTTTAATAGAATATTTCTCCACGAAGGGAGCATGTATGTAGGTAGCAACGTAATTTCGTTAGCTAAACCCTAAAACCCGTTTGTCAAATGTACTTATTACCTTGGATTTGTTGAAGGGTTTTTGTGGGCCAAAGCTTCTTTAGCAACACCGGCCAGAGGGCCTGAGGGCCGTAAGTGCTCACTAAAATACCCCGAAGGGACGCCGCGGTCAGATGGTCCGGCCGAGAGCCGCAGTCCTTCGTAATAAATAATTCCTACAACTGTCACGACTCTCATGCTCCGGAGCAGAAATCACGTTTTTTTCTGTCTCTTGAATATAAATAGGAGTGTATTCGGCCCCTGCTTTTTGTATTTTAGATCATTTTTGTTGACATGTGCTCTCAGGCTTATCCGTTGCTATCCATCATAATTTTTGCATAGTTTTTGACTAGCACCTTTGCGTTGGTTCTAAAATTCCAACCAGGACAAGTGTTTGGGATGGTACAGTTCTGTATCTGTATATTGGTATTTATTTAGGAATATTAGGATACTTCGACATGTCTCCCTCAGTTGAAGTTCTTCTTCGGTTTTGGTTAGCTGTACTTAGTGTTATGATATTGACGACCGTCTTAGTGTTATTGTTGAGAAGTCGGCTACTACACCAAAGGTCGCGGGTTCGATCCCCGCACAGTGCAAACATTTGTGTGCATGAACATGTGTGTTTGTATTGGTCTGGGTGTTTCCTATGTATATTAAGTATGTATTTAAGCATGTAATAATGTCCAGGGAGTCCAGGGAGTCATATATATAACAGATGTTTCTATCATTTCATGTTATCTTTAATTGTAAAAATAACATAACATTTTTATATTCAACAGGTAACCCTCCTTAGCAAAATTCACTCCTACCACCATCATCTTCGCTTCGGTTGTTGATCGCAACTTGTTAGCTGCTTTACCGAGGTAAGCCATTTCAGAAAATCCTCTCACCCCCGTATCAGTGTTTGTTCCCCTTCAACATATATTTTCGTAATCTTAACACGAACATTTTCGGCCTCAAAATCAGCCGAAGAAAATTGTGAGGAAAATAATTCACGCACGAAATTGCGGCGTTGGCTTGTGTCTGCGTTTTTCCTCAAACTTTGATCGAATAGACAAAGACGTTATCTAATGTAGCTTTTATTTAAAGAGTGTGTCATAACCGTTATAAATAAGTTAGAATCGTTACTTTCGCTATATTATTTAAACACAGACCAGAAGCAAAAGAGATAGAGCCCATGTGTTATTGATGTTTACGGTTCAAATGTGCTGTTTATATCTGATTATTTTTCCCAATCATTTCGTTTTTTTTTTCTTATATAATAGATCGATTTATAAGTATAATATTGATTCTTGATATTTGAATGTATAGGGAGTCAAAATAGATCGGTCGGGGTGCCCTGGGATCTGTGGCCCGCAGGCCGCGACCACATCAACCCTGTCTTTCTCAAGCTTCCGGACCTCATTTACCTCCAATGTCAATTACTTGAAACGAAGGTACGTGTGCTTGTGCCATTATTGGAGTAGATCCGAATAAGGTTAATGCGAGAAGGCTTGCATTGGATCGTATTTTGCATAGGCAAAGAAAAATTCTACATGTGCACAATTCTGCCGTTCGGATCATCAAGATCTTTACGAATTCGGGGCCTAATTGCTGTAACTCAGGCCTTTAACTTTCTATAGCAAATGCAAAATGAATCCAGCACAGCGCAGCCTTTAGTATTACGTGCATTGCTGTCTTCTCGGCGTAGGAATCGTCATTGATCGATGTTACAAATATTCTAATCCTCCTAACAGCGAAGTGTTCATCATGACGGTACTTTGCCTATGCACAAATTAAAAAGACGCATAGACAATGACCATGGATGATCAAATCATTGTTGAGCACAGATAATCGCATTTCTGTAATGAATAGACAAATATTTGCATGCATCAATGTAATCTATTGTTGTTTACTGTTATCCTCAAAAATATGTGTTTGTTGTTAATCTTTGTGCTTAATTTTTGTCTGTTTGCTAGCTAACTAGCTCGGCTTAAACCTCCAATCTAGTAAATACATTAATCAATCTATTACAGACTAACTCTTGCGTATAGTTTCAAACAAATAGCCTTTTATGTTTCAAATCCTGTAGGTATGCTTGTCATTCCTACTCGCTCTGTTTTAGAATTTTGCATTGTGATCTGATTAGAGAGAAAAAAAAAACGTAAATAGGTAGCATGACAAGCCGTCGGCTGCACATCGTAATTAAATTTATTCAAAATACGAGCCTAACAAACAGCACAACACTCTCATTGATATCATGTCAAAATAAAAATATAAAGTCGTTCTTTATAAATGTGTTGATAAAAATAAATGTGGAGCTTTTATGTGCTTATCCGTATGCTCGTGTTCCGTAAGTGCAATGTTTACCATGCCTTTAGCTGCGCTTAAGGAGCAAAAGAGTTAGTAGAATACTTAAAAATGGTATGTTGTAAAGGAAACTGTGTCTCTAGACTATTTAAACAGTGAGAAGCTATGAAAATTTCTATTATATTCAATTGAGCATGTGGTGTGCAACAGGCTGATGATGAGCATGTGGTATCGTGGAAGTCGAATGTACACTTAATTAAACGTAGAAAGGTATTGAAACCCAGCATGGCTACCACATCAAACATCTTTTCTGCTTTGTAGTTTCTCGAAATGTTGTTGAAACCTTTAGTGGAAGTAATCATGCAAGCTACTCAACGAAGGGGTGAACCTCTTGTTGTATCGATAGTAGTGTCGGAATATTATGTATTCCTAATTGAATGGTTTGTAACCTCGTTTGCCTGCTTAGGTAGGTAAAAGGAAAAAAAATGTGTTTATACCTATACTTAAGAGTTCTAATTATAGGAGACCATGTTTTAAACGTGAAACACTGTAAAAGACCAAAGCCGCTTCACCTCGCTGCTGCCCCCGGCCCCCGCACTTGACCCGCCTGTGACGTCAGGTGCCCTTTCACAGGACTTACTTTATGAGTGATGTTAATCCCCTACATTTTGCTTTGTATTTTCTCTATTTTTTGTTACCTACTTCTTATAAAAACCACAGGTTTCACGGATGAATTAAAAGACATCAGTATAAAAGCTTCTCGATTACAAACCTTTGCGTATTCGCTATTACCTATGTCGTGTATTTTTAGACGTGCAAAGACTTGCACAGCGATAAATCGTTAAATAACGATAGCGAAGTTACTTACTCTTCCTCAAAAGAGACAGGTGAAGACTTATGGTTCCACACATCCCTCGCTTACAACCGAGCTCACATTTAGGGCAGTATTACGCAACCCGTGTCAGAGTGATCATTATCTTGAGAAGAGATTTTGGTAATGTTTTTCTATGAACTAACGCAATCGAATCACTTGTCAAGAAAATCATGAGTAATATGCTACGACCATTCATATCTATCTTCCAAATATCAAAATGTTATTTGGAGTTAGGCAGCATGAACAAACGTCTAGCTGTCACTTACGAGTATGCTCTTAGGTCTGACGGCATATTATGGAACAGCATCGATTTATTGTCGTGCTCATTCCTGTATTCAGGGAATGATATGAAACAATGTCATCATGAAAAGGGGTAATGTTTGAGAAAACAGTGTGATGTAAGGGCACCTGCACTCACTTGATTCCCTGCCTGCCCGCCCGCTCGTACGTGTAGGCCCACTCATCCGCCCGCCCGGCAGCACTCGCCCACCGAGCCCACACGGCATCGCCCGCACGGCGCTTCACCCTGGCTGCCCCGGTGTTGTAACTCGATGTAGCTTCGTGGCAACTTTGCAACTATGTGTATTTTTGTTTATGTTTACAAAATTAACTTCGATACAAAGGAATGATTTTATTTGCTTTTGAATTGGCAATTCATGTTTATGTTAAATTAAGATATTCATCAGCAAACGTTATTGAAACTAACAAAGTTTTTGTTGACTGTGATCTTATATAGAATTGGAAGTTGCAATCTTGGATTTAAAATATTCCATGTAGTAAAAATGGTTTCAAATTCATTCAAAGAGTGTTTACAAAATGCTTTATCACACCTAAGAACTTGATACTTGGCGCAGTGCGACTGCCTTAGGTACGCAAAGCAAAATGTTTTTGTACTGACAAAATATTTGATAACCATATCATAGTTAAATATAACTGATTACTGTATTATAGTTAAGTAAAAAGAAATGATTTTGATACAAATGACCAAGTGAGATTTTCTTGCAACTACTCCTAAACTTAAAAACGTGGTAGGTGATTCGTAGTTAGGTGAGTGAGAGGCTACATTTGTGCGTGTCGGTTTGTCCCTCCTGTCCCTCCCGGCGTGGTGTCGCGGCGATGTAGCTCAGCGGAGGCGTTGCGCAGATTCAGCTCCGGGGACCTGCAGTCGGAGTGCGATGAGGGCGAGGTGGACCCCTACACCGGCCAGCCAGCCACCACGAGCCAGCCCAAGCCGCAGAATCAGAGGCCGGCCTCCCAGGGTAAGCAATCTCTTTATTCGAAATAGACCTTTCTTACTTACTTACTTTCTGAAGGCCACTTCTAACTTTTAGTCAGATTGATTTCAATGAGGATTAGCCTTCTAACACTATTCACCTGACCGTAAAAATCGAATGAATAGGTAAGTACCTGCAAGCGGTCGCTCTCTACACACTCTTACGCAATTCATCTAAAAACTAATAATGTTTGAGTACTTAATACATCAAGTTTAAGCCTAAGCAGCCCTGTTCACAAAGGGCTTGACAACTAAACTCAGCACTTAGTTAAGTAAGCGGTAAATCTTGAACTTTATAACAATAAAAGTTAAGAGTGTAATGCAAGTCAAATTCATTCCTAAGTTTTTGCTCATTGGAAGGAGAAGTTTGGTGGTCGGAGAAGTTACGATTGGTGTTTGTTGTTGATAAGTTACCGTCGTATATTTACATTTTCCCCTTTATTCATAAAAATTCGAACAGCTCTTAACGCGAGGACGTTAACTTTGAATCTCGCTGTGTCCCTTTCAGTCTGGTTGCTGTCGCCATTTGGCCATTTGCTAGTAAGTGACAAGCCACGTCAGCCGCTTACTTAATGCGTTAGTTTTTTTAATAGCTTTAGCCATACTTTTCATGTTTAACGAAACGTATAGGCAAAATAAGACTCCGACTAAAAGATTGGTCGTTTGTCACACATTCCATACCACATGCAAACCACCGCACACTCTTTTGGTAGTTTAAATATGATTACTTAAATGTTGTGAGTTTGCAAGTGACAATACGTTTACATTTATTGCTATAAATCCATGGAAAAAGAAAAAAATACACCGTTGATGAACGATCATCCCTTTGATTCTGAAACGATGAGACGTCTGGTAGATAGTCCATAAACAAATTTTAGTAGTATTCAAGAGCTTTAGTAACACCTTCTATGTTGCTATGGAAATATTTTGAAACTCTTGTTATTCACACTCGTAGTAGTTCTCTTTTTTATTTTTGCCACGGTACTTGGGTCCAAAATAAAACTTATCTTTAAACTAACTATACTTTCACAGCGAAAGTATACAAATATCATAAACTCGGGTATCCGTCATAACGCGTTGAGGTCGTTTTTGAAGGCCATATGAACTTTTCGCATTAATGCAAAGCATAAAAACGTTATGTCCCCGAGTAATGCTGTAATAAACACAATACCAGGAGATGAGTCCCCACATTTGTGGACTGTGAGTGATGTTTAATTACCGACTGTGTGTATTTGCATTAGCATCTCACCGCGTAAGCATTGAGTTAGTAATGAACCTGCCCGTCGCGGCTGGGACGGCACCGCAAACAACGTAACTGAGAAATATAACCCACCCTTGTTATTACCCTTGAGCGTTCTAAGACTATATTGTCTTGCGTCTTGGGGGCTGGTTTACGTGCGGTCAAGCTGTGGACTTAAAACTTTTGGCAGGCACACTTGAATTATATTAAACTCAACCAAGCATGTCGGATTTACATTCGGGAGTCCGAAGGAAAATCCTTTTTTTTAAAGCTGTTTTTTTCGATCAGTAAAATTCGGACTCTATAATATCACAACTTAAGGTCTTAGGGTCGGTCATCGTTCAACCAACAAGACATTTTCTTAGCGAAAAGATTCGGTATATGTAAGACTATCCCACAAAATCACAACTAACAATACACAAGTATTAGAAATTTAGACTTAAAAAGACGCACATCTTGACTATCATAAAATATGGTAGTTTTACTAAACGCCCTAAGGGTGCAGAAGTCATTAGTCACAATTAGTAGCTATTTTAATAAGGAAGTAAACATTCAGCAACTGGCGGTAGCATCGGCAGCGCGTCTGGTCCTCCGCCCGCGCCCTCAGCCACCGTGGCGGCCGCGGCGGCAGGAGGAGGGGACCTCTCCCTGAACCTGCGAGGGGGGTCCCGGGGGACGTCGGCACCCTCGTCGCCGGCGAAGTCGCGCGAGTCGCTGCTGCAGCGTGTTCAGTCGCTGACCGGTGCTGCTCGCGATCAAGGCGCGAACCTTTTAGGTGAGTTTCGAAATTGTGATGACTTCGGCCATTGCCATTTGGTCTGCGCATAAACCAAATGGCACAAAACCGAAGTCCCGTTCCATTTTTATCCCCAGTTTTTTTGCAGAATGTGTCCTTTCTAAGTGACGCTCTAGGACAAACTCCCTTCATGGGTGCCCTAGCCACGTTACTTTAAATAGAAGTATTGAGTGCCTTCTCCTTTCTCCTTGCAGTCCGATAAAACTGTCAAAGTTACCAGCGGCTAAACAGCAATACAAATTCAGACAAAACATTTATCCAAAATTGTTGCTTTTTGCCGCTTAAGAGACTTTTGGCAAATCTTAATATTATGATGATGTTACATGAGTAAGTAGTTTTTTTTATTTAAAATGAAATCGTTCTAAAATGTAGGTAGCGTTACATCAGTGGCGTCTGTGGGGCGCGGGTACAACCGCGACCGCTGCGTGACGCTGCTGGTGGTGGATGACCAGAACACCGACTGGTCCAAGTACTTCCGCGGCCGCCGGCTGCCCGGCGAGTGGGACATCCGCGTAGAACAAGCGGAGTTCAGGGTAACCATCGTTAACAATAATTACTTCGTTAAATCTTTTGTTTTTACTCCCTTACATCTCACAGCATGCTCTACCCACTATGGGCAGCTTGTTTCTATGACTTCCTTGTTTCTTATTCAAGACTGTGTTTTTTTTTTCATTTTTCATGATGAGATAAAAAGATGGTGTAAGACAATTATCCATAGTACACTGCTATTCAGTTATTCTGCCAATCTATTAGGTATTGGTCTTAAAACAACACAAAACTACTGTAACTGTTATAAATAATTCACAAACAGCAAGCAACCCCCTGTATAAAGTATGTGTCGTAAAGACTGGTCTTGTCAACCCAGTTTAATATTCACCGCCACCTGGCGTTAGCCCTGTTTGCTCTATTTGTTGCCCGCCCTTCTACCAATTTAGAATGCTTATCATAATATTGAGCCTCGAAATCTTATTTGAACTTAGATTCACAAAACGGCATTCCGGCCGTTTACGTAGGCCATAATTTCGTTGGTTGTAAAATAAAAACTCTGGTTAGTGCTCGTTATCTCAGTTAATAGCTTGAAATTTATTGTTACGCCTGGATCATACCTAATTCAATAATAGGCTATCATGAGAATGGTTACATCGTTAACACTTTGGTAGAGTCTACTAACAAATTGATTGTCTAGGAATTGAGGTCTTGTGTTTTTAGTTATAATAACTTTCCGATGCCGGTGAACAGTCAGAATCAAAACCATATGAGCTCTTGAAGAGTTGTCAAATATGTCTAAAATTGTTGATGTAAGAGTTTTCATTACTGTAGGTACTACAGAGTTGAAAAAGTATTCCACTACCCTTAATTAATGAGGTGAGTATTTGTCCTCAATATTCGCCTACACAATAATGATATTACTGTAGATGTAGAATGACTCGTAAATCGTAATAAGGCGCTTACTTTGTCAGTGTAGTCACCACCCACATAGTAAATTTTTATATTAAGCTGTTTATTGCTTTTGAACGAGGTGCCGTCTGGCACATATTATGTGGGTACCTACTGTTAGAGACGGTAATGCTAGCAGTATATCAGTAGTTTTAGGGGTTTTATAAGAATCATAAATCAGTATGAGAGAATATCACGTACCTACCTACATTGCTCTAGTCCCAAAATATACCTACTTTGTTACGCCATTTACCTGGTAAGGTTTTATGAAACCAGAAATGACTGTAAACGCAAAACCTTGTATTGAATACAAAGATTACCATGCTAGATTATTTATGTATTAAACCTTCGAATTAACAATCGCAAATCAACGTTGACCATCCCTCAGAAGTAAAGCTGTCCCTTTCAGTTATATTGATATTTTACGGAACAGCATAAGCGTGAGTATGCTTAGCGTTGATTGACGTTTGTGAATTCGGGGGTTAATGATCTAAAATTTTCACAGGAGCTGACTGTTACTGCAAACGCCGATGGCGCTAATGTGTCCATGGCAGTGTACCGGGGCGGTACTAAAGTTACGCGCTGTTTCAAGTAAGTGATAGGTTTAATAAGTATTCAAGAAAAGGTAAATACTCATTACTGCATAATATAATAGAACAGGCGATTCTTCGATTGAAAAATTTGGCAGTCATGCGTTATGGTCTTCCAATGCGGACAACATAAATGTTTCAATAGGTACCTAGCTGAAGGTAACAAAGCTGAAATCACTAGGCACCGACCACCCGAAATTCAAACACCAAATTCTTGTAGGTTATAAACTCGCAAACTGTGTTCCATTAGTGTTAAAACGAATGCCAATTATGTCCCAAGTGAAATAGGCGGTGTTGGCGCAGTCAATTTGTAACTTAAATTCTTAATGAGCGTACACACGAACCTGCAGGAATTCAAACGCGTTGAGCTAAATAGTGCTGGCGATAATTACCTATAATTTAAAAGTTTGTGTTTAGCTAAGGAAACTACATCATCCTAGTTGCCAAGGAACGCAACACTATGTGAGAAGTTTCCTGGATTAATCACAGCGTGTTATTCTATAACGACTGTATATACCTAAAGCAAATTGTTCTATTGTGCCTCAAGGAGCAAGCCGCTAGTTGGGGGGTCCTGAATACTCGGTCTCGTATGGTACTTGATCGAATGAGTTCTGCCTTGTCCCTCTTGATTCTGAGCCAGCGCTATTAACCACTGCATTGAATAGGTCGTTGAAAGCAATCATATTATAATAAAAATACGTAGATAGGTTACTTGTGCTAAAAAAGTGGCAACCGAAACCAGGCCTTTTGACCACCCCAGCAAAGCATTGACAGTTTGAGACAACATGTACCTGTCTCGTTTACGCTCTAGTAGATAATCATATCTTGTACATACGATCAAATCATAGTACGTACGCCACAGGACAATTTTTGACTTCGCGTCAGAGCTGACATCACTTATTTATACCTATTTTAAATATCATTGGTCGAAAGAGGTGGTTTTATAGAGTCAGCTGCGTATATGGTAAAAATGTGAGTGTGAGTCCTGATGACCTGCCTGCTATAGGCCCGAGTTCGTGCTGGTGCGGCAGAACGTGCGCGACGCAGGCTCCGACCACCGCGCGCTGCTGCTCGGCCTCAAGTTCGGCGGCGTGCCTTCCATCAACAGCCTCAACTCCATCTACCACTTCCAGGCAAGTATTAACTTTTTATGCAAGATAAGAAGTGGTAAATTATGGTTAATTATTGTTTTTAGCATTTTCCATGCAGTATCTTTACTCCTACTTGAAACCCAGAAAAAAACATTCGGTCATCTTGGCATCCAGCGGAAATCGAACCCGCATCTTTTGCAAACCGGGCGATGACCGAATGTCTTTTTCTGGTGTTCAGATCTTTGGTGGTAAATTTTTAGATACTAAAGGTATTTTGCACCGTGAAATTGAACACTGCAACTAATTAGGTAACACTTTAACCCGGACTTATAAAGACACGTGCGCAACATCAACATGGCAATCATTTCATTTCAATGACATCACTTCAGTATTAGCTTAGAACGTAATACGGTGGACAGCAGTTACTCCCCAATTTTAAAAAAAACGTAGTTTCTAAACTTAAGGAATCGTTTCTCCTTGATATCCTCCGTTTATTTGATTAACAAAACTGTTTGTGTAGGACCGGCCCTGGGTGTTCGGACATCTGCTACAGCTCCAACGACGCCTGGGGAGGGAGAACTTCCCTCTCATAGAGCAGACCTACTACCATAACCACACTGACATGGTAAGTACTTAATTGTAAGCGGTTATTTCAGATGTGGCCGAGAAGGAAACCGCAGAGAAACCTCATTTTAATAACGCCTCTTCATATATGAAGGGTGCCAATACGAGAATTTTACTTCTACTAACCTGAGCTTGGGTCGGCGAAATTAACTTAATTAACAGGTTTTGTGTCGCGTGGGCGCCTCGTTGCGGTGCCTTTCAAGTTTATTTTAGTCCTTAATTTTATTCCGTTAATATAATGTAGGAAACTCTTTCAAGTTGTATTTTTAGGTTTGCCACGTTACAAAAACTTTGTCCAATTTAATTCATACTTTTTACACACTAGGTTTTATAGAATTAATAATATACATTTCTCCAATACACAGAAAATGGACAGTAAAGTTACTTCCATCGACCGTACTTACTTTTTAGTATGAATCACTAGCTAAGTAGATATTAAGGTTCGCTACTAGGGTCGGCCGGAGAGAAAATCTGTCAAATTTGAAAGCGATCGTGACAGCTATGGTCACACAGTGGTTGGGCCATGCAATCCGTGCATAAATGCAATGCATAAATCCGGACGACCGTCTTGGTGTAATTGTTTAGAAGTCGGCTACTACACCAAAGGTTGCGGGTTCGATCCCCGCACAGTACAAACATTTGTGTTCATGAACATGTCTGTTTGTATTGGTCTGGGTGTTTCCTATGTATAATAAGTATGTATTTACAAAAGAAAAAGTATTTGAGTATGTTTATCCGTTGTCTAGTATCCCATAAAAACGGAGTATAATTAACTCACTTGGGGCTAGATGGCGCTGTGTGGAATAATGTCCAGGGATATTTATTTATTTATTATTATTATAAATCGCGGCATGATAATCATTTGATGCGTTCACCAAAGATATTTTTATTTCGCCACCCAATATATTTCAGGATATAGGGCAAACAAAAGAAACTAACCAAAAATTTTATTTTATTAAACATACTAACAAGCGGTTTTGCCAATTATTTTTTTACACTATTATTTGCAATCTATTCTCGTGACCACGTTATTTGCACAATGTTATATCTGGTACTTGACGATTCCATCGAGATTTAGTTGTAACTTGGTTTATCCGTTCGATCATCATCAACACAAAATATTTCTTACATCCAATGCATATGATATAGCAATACTAGAAATTAATATTACTAGAAATGGCTCCGTCCATTTCTAGTAACATGCAGAAGAACCCACTAATTAATTGGTCTTGCTTGTAATGAAAAGCTGCAAGAAGCATTAAACGGAGCTATCTTGTTACTAACTAAAACGAGGAATTTAACAGTTGTCAACAGTTGAGACACTTTTAGTGGATAATTTATTTTAGATAATAACACTTGAGTAATACCTTTAGTCTCCTGTAGAGGCCATCGCGCTGAATTTAATACAGAATCCACCGTGATCTTCATCTTACTGGAATTGATCTACGAGTAGAGCATAATATGAAAGGAAGTCACCCTCCGCGTTTTTCTGTCTGTTTTTACATAAGCTTTCACTATCTAAATGATAGTTGATGCTAATTATATTTTCTAGAACGTTTGTCTGTATAGTTCATTTAAATTACTACAGGAAAAAGCTGTGTGCAAATAGCCAGTTAGAGATAAAAATGCTTGCACTGCCATTTTTCCATGGCTGACGTAAATATGATAATTCATATTTATATCAAAGTTCTATCTGATCCATTTTTTTTAAATTTAAAATGGGTTTGCGTTTGACCTCAGTCTTGCCCGCCACGCTTACCCAAAAAATGCCTATCCACTCTTGCCTTGAAGACACCAAGGTTGCATGACGGAAACACAGACGCAGGGAGGGCGTTCCACTCCTCAGCGGTGCGGACCAGAAAGGAAGCACCAAACCGCTTAGTTCGGACCGCTGGAAAGTCGACCACATGGAGATGAAAGCCCTCGCGGCGTCTTGTGGTCCGGTAGTAGAAAGTAGAGGGTGGTATCAGGTCATGAAGTTCTTGCGCACACTCTCCGAAATACACCTTATAAAAAACCGATAGACAGGCAACTCTACGCCGATGCTCCAAACTCGAGTTTGGTTCCAACGAGCGTCTCGTCACCTATCAGTCTCCTGGCTCTTCGGTCTACTGAGTCCAGTGCATCCAGCTGATACTTGGCAGAGCCATCCCAGAGGTGGCAGAAGTACTCCATACACAACCGAATTTGTGCTTGGTACAATTGTAAAAGCTGTTCCGGTGTGAAGTGTGTTTCCATTTCGAATAACTTGTCATTATGTTCTATTGCAATAACTATTTCTGTTTCGTTTATGCAAACGCAAACTTTATTTTTTTTTGCTCGAGATCTCCTTCCTAATTACTATGGAACGAGTGAAGTTTCTTTCCCCGTTTCAGTCCCGCAAGTCAGTCTTCCACATGACGCCGGGTGAGTGCACGTCACTGCGTAAAGAATAGGAAAATGAAATGGCAACTAGTACATTGACTACTAGTACTAGACTAGTAAATTGTCAAACCCAAGAGAGCTTTTAATCAAGTGTACTTATAAATATAAACCTGCCATATAACTCTCATGGTGAATCATGATAAAATCATACGTTTGATAAATTATGCATAATGCATATGAACAAACAGTACGGAGGAAAAAAAATAAAGTTGTACTATTTTCAACAAAAGACCCTATGTGCGCCTATTTCGTGTAAATTATCCGCGTAATTACAAATGTCATTTTCGTCAAAAGCGACGTGCGCTCACCTTGGGGACATGGGGGGGAGTGAGCTGCGACGGTGCGCGGACAGCTATCAAAGAAACTTCACTCACTCCATAGTAATTTGTATGGAGATTTCAAGCGAAAAATTCGGAATGTTTGGGAATTTTTTGCACAAAACTGAAATAAAGCAATGAAAAACAACTGATTGGCAATGCTTCTTTGATATCTGATCTTTACACGTTATTTAAAACACGTAAGTTGTTAGTTTATATGATGCCTAAACTTTTGAAATACGGGAGTGCGTTTTGCACGTTTTTAGCGATATTCTGATTTTTTTTCACATTAATCTAGTAAGTTGATCCATATACTGGAAGTTTGAGCTGATTGTGCAACTCTTTGACTACTATGACGATTTTTTTCGTGCCTCATACTTCATATTTTCTACATAAAACTTTAGTTTTCCCGAGAGCCGTTTTCCTGGTATCGCGCCTTAAGTTCCTACCGTTTTCGTCGTGTGACATAATAGAATTTCCATTTTATTAGATCATCTGAAACTTGTGTAATCGTATAAGCTCTAGCGAGAATAATCTCCTTGGTGTAACTTTGCTGTAGCTTTTGTCACAGGCGGCTTAGGTTTAATAATAGACAAAGCTTTAATTCCTATGTTTTATTAAACCTAGTTTCATAATATCACTATGATTTGTTAATTTACAAATATTTAACTTACTAATAAATAATATAAAAATAAGTTTAAAATTAATTTGTCTGCGCAGACAAAAAACAACAATTAAAAAGCGTCCAAAGAAAAATTACAATGAAGATACTAATTTTAAATACAAATTCGTAACTTTTGAACTATAGATATACACATCGACCTCTGAATCATTCGTGTAAGTATCACACAGTTTTTTTAAATCTAAGAATTACTCTAATCTCTACATTCGTAGCGTAAGGCTAGGAGAGTTATTAATGAATATTTGGCTCAGTGTTGGCTGTTTGACATAGTAATGTTCGATGAATGAACTTGCAATTTTTCGTGAGGACGTGTCGAGATATACAAATAGTAGGTACAGTAAATGTTTACAAAGGCGGCTCGGAGTGATCAGGTCATGGTGTCGTTGAAGTGCTGTGCTTGCAGGCACCTCGTGAGTGCGGGCGCCCTGTAATAAGAAACCAGTCGTTGATGACAACCGCCTAACAGACAAACCACATCCCCTCACAAAACAGTCCACCAAAGAACGTGTATGTTTATGGGCGCGGTCCGTTTTGAGTCAAAAGTGATAATAGTGCGCTCAGACGCGTCCCGAATTGACAAAATTGTATGAGCGTGAGGGACGTGAGCGCGCTATTATCACTTTTGACTCAAAACGGAACGCGCCCTATGTCTACAATCCAAAGGAGCCTGTCATGTAACTCCTACATTGACGTGTATATACCTAGCGCTGTTACAATTTATTTTCGATATTCGTTCTAGAGTTTTGAATTCCACTCAAAAAGTGGAAATAATTAATTTCTGTTCTCCTCAATCAAATAATAAGTTCGTAGCTTTTTAACATTATTATGTCAAAAATACTACACGCTTCGCTAAGCATGACGACGACGATAGCTGTGTAAAGAGTCAGACGATTTTAATGAAGGTACTAAAAGCGATGTCAATAAATTCGTTACTTTTCCAACAGCTAGGCTGGCTGTTTGGTATTCAAAACAGAATATAGAGTTTTATTAAATAAAACGATATTTTGCTTTGACTTTAGAATTGCTTTGTACCTAATGGTTTGAATAAGACTACGCCTAACTTTATTACGACTTTCGATTAATTCATTTTGCATTTGTCCTTGTGTTAATAGGTATATTTTAAGGCGTTAAATTGACGGTTAACCTCATAATAACCTTATTGAGGGTATAATATGAAAAGGAAAAATGGGGCGTCACCGTTATTGCCCGGTCACATAATGCGTTCAGTCGTTGCGAATGTTTCAACGGATCGAGAATTAAGCTACGCAGAGCTAATGACCTAATCGTAAGTTACATATTATGGCAATTTAATATTAGGCTAGTTAAGAATATAATAACTTGGTTACCTGGTCCAGCGGCACCGGCGCTCGCGGTCGTGCAGACAGATGCCGTGTCGTTCGTAGCAGTCGTCGTAGTTGGTCACGCAGGTGTTCGGCGACTTCGTCTTGCGCCGCGTCACGTGCACCTGCAACGTCACACACTGATCAACACCCACCCCCACTTGGCACGAACACACTGTAAACACTGCATCTAGGCCAAGTGCAGTCAGCGTCGAAAAGACATTCGCTCATTTCCTCACTCCCATTGCAATAGGGTCTAAAGTCGTTTGTCATGAAACTAACGTGTCAGTACGTGACCGCGTTTAGGAGATCTTACTTTGTTTCACACTTTTATGCAGCTACGGTGCGACAATTCAGAAGCTCCGTTATTCATACGTTGTATTATCCCTTGTCATATGAAATTGCATTCTGTTAGGAGGATTCATTATTATTCATTCAATAGATGCAGAAATAATAACTATATGGCTTGTAGCTCTACCGTATGAATGAAATAATTCGAACTGAATGGCTATTTTGCTAACTCGAGATCTAAAAATAGCTCGTTGGCTAAATTGACACAATTGATGGCGTTTATTATTACAACGTCGTTGCTATTTCGAAACAGACTGATAACAATCTACTAGAATTTAAGGAACAGACTACTTCAAACTTAAGTGTAGTGTGAATTTGATAGTAGATACGTAAGTACTTTTGTACAAATTCTCTTGTCAACGGCAAGATTCTTTTTCACCAAGCGACCTCAACACTTTTTGGTGTTGAATTCATTTCAAAAAATAATCGCTTTTCGCCTTTCACCCCCAATCCTTTTATTTCGTCGTCAGTATAATAGGCGCATCTCTCTGATTGGGAACGCCAAGCGCATAACGACCAGAGCTGCTATGGTATTTCGCATTGTTTTAATCGCATAGCCGTGGCGCCAGAATTGTTATTTTTTCAATTTTGCAGTGATTGAATCCCCATATCAAATACGCGAAGTGCTAATACCTACCTCCTATCTTAAATATCACGTATCTGATACGTATCTAACTATCATAGATTCAGGAAATAAAGGGGTGCCATGTTAATAAGCATTCCGCCTTGATGTTGAATGCACCAAACAATTCTTTGTGCCGCTTTGGTTGTACCGAATGACCGAATAAGTCCATTTGAGCACACGACAATTCGAATTCGTATCAAGGACCAATATACATAACTAAATGTAAGATGGGAGGTATTGGCATTGTACCGTCGATATGCAGGTACGACCAGGGCTAGAACATGCAAATAAAAACAGTAGAGCAAAAATGGAGAGAAAACAGCGCCCAAACAGCCCAGAAAGAGATGGCGGGATGAGCTCGACCATCATCTCAGTGACTAGCCGAAAGTAGTTTTGGACCGCAAGGAGTGGAAGGTTGGAGGGGAGGGCTTTGCCCTGCAAGGGGACAGCATAGGCTCAAAACAAATAAGTAATAGTGCAAAAATACCTTGCAAGTGCATCCCTGCTTGTACAGCAGACGGAACCCCTTCCTCTGCCGCGGCGTCACCTCCCGCCACTTATTGATGTACCCGCACAGGTGGATGTGCGCTTGCAGCTGGGACACACGACCTGCAATGAATAATCCAACCATTTGAGTTATATTTTGCATTAATATTTCAATTTTCCGGTTGAAACTTTTCGTAGCATCTTTCATTTATTGCGTATTTAACTTTGAAATGGAATTTCCAATAGTCTTTTGGACTTGCAAAGTAAGGCTTGAACGCTTACTTCAAATAATTACCCACTGGGCCACTATCCCAATTTCATGTTCATAGTTACGGTTGCTATTTAGCAAAACTTTTAAAATCTATTATTGAAGGGACATTTCAATTATTTACTATACCTAAGCATTTTTCTTAGGTTGATTAAATTTATCATGAAAAGATGCCTACTGCTTTGTAGCTGTAATTAAATTTGCCTCTAGAAAGAATCTCATATTTCCAACGACAAACGAAATCTACTCCTGGAGACTTTCACTTACTTACCTCTTAACTTTTCCACTTTTTATTGCTTAGCGAAAATACAATAATTGTAGGCTAGGAAACTTTAATGTATAAACTTTCTGTACCACATTTTTACTTTAAACGGATACATAAAAGTATCTTCCGTTTATTTTTTGAATAATTAAGGTCCTTAACAAGTTCGTCGAATATGAGGCAAATATGATGATTAGGCTTAGACTATAGTAACAACAGATATTCAAAGACCGTGTCCTCGGTGTTATATGCAGTATTTCGCGCCCATTCAGGATGCTTGTCACCCGTTCAATGGCCGTTGAGTGTGACGTGAGCACACATTGAGTGGACTGATCTAGTGTTTACTAACCTGTGATGACGTAAGTCTCCCTGGGCTTAAGGGAGACGCCGCACAGTGAGTCCTGTGACGGGGTCAGCAGGCGGCCTGCCTTCAGCGCTAACTCCGCCTTTGGTGTAGCCTGAAAATAAACAACGTAAATTTTGATCTATTAAGTTTCTGAAAACAACGTAATTTGATTTCCTCTGGTATCATACTCGCCAAAATTCGCGTCTCAGAAGAATCGAAGCTTATTGAAGCCCATAAATGAGTTACAAATTAAACTAATTCTAGTAAAGGGAGTTATAGTGAAATAAAACAACTCAAAAAGGGGAGAATATAGCTAAGAAATTTGTTGCTTACCTTAAAAATATTGCGAATTTTCACTTTATATGCATTATAAAAATTTGATCCTCTGAAGGTTTTCTGTACTCTCCCAACGATTACTAGAAATAAACAAGAGTTCAATTAATAATAGTCTTAACATGTACTTTAAGCAATAAACTTGGATAAAAATATATCCAGATATCATGAAGTGGACAACAGTAGGTATTTGAACGTCCTAAAACAGAAGCCGGCGTTTCAAATTAGCCGGTGCAATTAAATCTTGAAACCACTTTACAGTTTCATTTCGCTCAGCTGCCTTTTTAGCTCACTCTGGACAAAGCAGAAATAAGTGAAAATCTCGTTTGAAACAATTTAAACGCTGACTTCTTTATGTCTTCGTTTGCACTATTGTTTTTGCAGAATGAGTATATTTAAACGCTGGCTCCTGGCTCTTAATATATTTATGTAACTTGAGCGTTTCGAGGATGTCGAAAGTCCACAGAAATTGACATTTTATAATACCTTTATAAAGTATATCTCAAGGATTTATTTGTTGTTTATAAAGTGTAAGTATACTTAAGCAAACATTGATTTGTGTTAATGTAAAAGAATGAACGCTGAGTACATTTTCTTAGATATAAAACATACAATTCAGCTCAGCTGTGTATGCTATGAGAAACATAGCAATTTAAATGTCTTCACATCGTACTTAGTGGTTGGCGTGATTACAGACGCGGTAATACAACAAGCGTCGTAAGATGGTAAATATGTCGTTAGTCTGCGGTCAACAGACAAGATTATAGCTATTTTCTTGTCAGGACCGTGACCATCAGACTAGAAGTTACATTGACAGTGGATAATTGAATTATTAAGTGCAATATTAATTAAGGTAAACCAGAAGTTAGATCAATTTGTCGTAGGTGGGCACGCCCATCGAGCTCAGATAGTGATGACGTAATATGAAACATGTATAACATAGGTGACCAAATGCAAGCTTTTGATATTCGTCTGAGAGATATCTGACACCCTTGTTTAACCACATTAGAACACGCGTGGGATAATTACGGAAGATGTGGTCTAGCTTTAGATAGATAAAGGGAAAGGGACAAAGACCTTCTTCCTGATATGTGAAACTCACTCTGTTAGAAAATTAGGGGTAGTCTTTCACTTTGGCTATTTGACAGCATATCAAGCAGAGTTAAATATCATAATATACGCATGACTAAATCCCAAACTGGGTAGAGAGGCACACAAATGGTTGCCGCCGAACGGAATATAACATTTAGACACCCACTTAAGATGTATTAATTTCTCTATCAAAATCTGTGGAAATGGTCTAGGCCCGTCTGCTGAGATGAACTGGAATCTGGAAAGTTGGCAGCAAGATTGCCCCATGTTGTCATTGGATCGAGTAGGTTGGACTAGAAATGGTAGCCTTTACCCTGCAGTGGAATGAAGAAATTAAAATCATTGGCCGGTGTAACTTACCAAAATCACTGTTGCAGTAATGAGTCTGTGGGTGCTCGAGCGCTGCGCAGGAGCAGGCGTCGCCGAAGCGCCAGCTGGCCGCCACCAGCGCCAGCGCGAACCACCTCGTTGCCATTACCACTCCTTTTATCTGAACCGAAAGAAATTATCTCTTAGTATTGGGTCTTAAAAATAAAATCACCTGATAAAAAGCGAAAAAACACAGTAAAAATAAGAAACACAGTTACGTAAATTATTTTATTAAACTAATAAATAGGTACTACCTAGTGTTTTATATCGCATAGTACATCACATAGCCCACGCTAAAATTCGTCCCAATGCTACTTTCAGCAGACTAAGATAAACGATAAACCACATTATTATTTCGTTTGGCTATCACTGAATTCTAAAAAACTCTTAACAAACGTTAAATTTAATGGCTAAGTAAATCTTGGTACAGACATCTAAGCATCATCAATTTTTCATTTACAATATCAGTGCAGTGGGATCAACAGAGGGCGTTTGTTTCCCTGGTCCCCGACAACTAATTAAAAAGCCAAGTCGATTTTATGAATGGGCTTAGCAATATTCACATCAGAGTAGTTTTAGACTCCTTCACGAAAGGTAGCTGATGTTGTTGTAGGTCTAAGCAGGATGAACTAAAAATAAAAGCTGTTTTTCCGTCTTTGTGCCGTAAATCCCTGAGGGATAGTTTAGAGATCATTTTTCACAGCGAAGCGCCTGAACGACATTGGCACGATTTATCGCCTCCAAGTAATTCCCGAAATGATGAAAAGACCAACGGCCGTATTTATTTGGGTGCTTTTGACAAGAGCGTAAAAGTTCACGCAATATCACGCTGGCCGTTGTCAGCAGAATACTGCTGCACCCAACATTCTTCTTCTAATAAAAACTGTTACGTTCATAAGTTTGAAGAAGGTTTTGATCAAATTACGACCTTTGTAACAAGATTAAGCTAGATTGAAGAAAAACAATTTGCTACCTTAAGATATTCTGACAAGAACGAATATGTAGAGGCACAAAACGGTAAGTCAAGGAAGATTTATATTAATTTTATGACGCTAATGAATTGCTAGGCTATTTTAATGAATTTATATCCGTGATAAACGCTAACAAAATACCTGCTAGCGAAGTGTAGGTGTATGAGTTATATCTACTGAATTATAAAATAAAGCACTTATTGCGCAGCAATAGTTATAACATTAGTTATTGCAAACATAAAATTATATATCTATGACAAAATTCGATACTTTATTTCCAATAACGTTGAGCAAATGACGTCGCCGCGCGTCGTAACAATAATAAAATATTAGCGATTGGAGATAACCATAAAAATTCCAATTGTGAGTCGTTAGACTACTGTTTATTTTAGAAGTTTACCTCGGTGCTCGGAAAACAATGACGTTCGGGGACCGTTGACCTAAATTTACAAAACGGACGCGCGAAGGTAAAGCTGGAATCTGTGACTTGTAGGGGCATCGGCATTGTTTCTTTATTCCTTTGGGCATGGGTAGTCTCCGTTCAATGGCGATAGATGCCAACCACCTGATATCCCGGTTTATGTATCTTATTACAGTAAAGCATGGTAGCTTATGTGAATAGCAATTTCGTTAAATACTTACGTTTTTCTTCTGTAAAGTGCGTAAGTCCTGTACGTAGTACGTAGTTATATCAGAATATTATATTTGTCTGTGTACCTAACACGTTTATAGCGTACAACTTTTGGGGTCATACCTATTATGCAGCCAAGCGGCATTGTTTGTGGACAGCTACGTTCAGATGCTATAAGTAACACAAGCATGTCTCGACCATGTGTGCATCGGCTCGTTTTGACACGAATGTCGTAACAACATGTCTCAGGTTCCGAGTCAGTGCGGTAACAGCCGGCCGGCGCAAAAAGGGTAACATTCGAGGAACGTTCCGAAGCTCTAATGACCCTAATTGACGGTATAATTCGATAATGCGCCTCTAATTTTGTCTGCGTTTTTTGGTCGTGAAATAATCTTTGAACAGAATACGTGTGCGTACACATATTCTGCGTGATCATTCGAAGTCATGTCGCATTTCTAGCAAAGGTAACATTAAGTCTAACTAGGCACTAAAAACGAAAACCTAGAAAAACTTTTACAACTATTTCAGTGGAATAATATTGTACGTTCGTTAACAAATTGGTGCCTCGTTAATTTGTAGAAAATACCGATCGGCGTATGGGTTAGTAATTTAATAGGCGGCGGCGAAAAGTGGTTTGAAGCGAGAACATTTTCATCAGTACGCTCTCTAGAAACCACACTTTAAATTAATTAAGTTTGTTAGAAAAGCCATCAATTTCTACCGCACGCGTGTACCGTACGTCCCTATAAGTTATTAGTTGAGCCACCTCCGGGACGATGGACGGGACAGCGGCCCGCTTAACAAGATAACCTTGTTTTAGTACGTGGACAGTTTCTTTTAAATAGTCTGTGGGCTGTCTTGTTAGCTTTGGAATGCTGGTAACGTTCTTAATTTATGAGGAGAAAAGTACATTACTTTTTTTGACGACCTGAAAAATTAATAATTTCTGTTTTGTGCTACGTTCATTATGGTTTTCCTCGGGACTTTTTTACTAAATAGGTTCCTCGTATTATCTCACATCTATTTATAAATACAGTTAAATAGAATCTCAAATAGCAACTCTACATGTACCTACTTAACTACTTGCGTCGGAAATAACACTAAATTAAATTAATGATGCATTTGTTTTATTTCATTAATTTCTTTTCTCAAGTTATTTCGGTCGGGATATTTCGTGTTTCCCACGGCTAAAGAAAAAAGATACTGACACGGGTTATCCCCAAGGATAATCTTGTACTCGTACAATCCCTTACAATTGAAAACGTGTCAACGCATTGTTATAATCTCTTTACATGTCAAATGAGGCTAATAATAATAAACCGTGAAATCTGACCCGTGTGAAGTTCTTATAGAACAGAGAAAAAGGTCCTGTCGGGTACAAAAGACCAGCTAAGCACTCTGCCTTTGAAAGTGTCGACGTTAATCCGATTTGCCCGCTTTGTCTCACGTAGGTATCTTAACAATCAACGTACACAAAAATATTATCCTGGCTTATTTTAACTTGTAAAACACCGTTAAACAACAGTGAGGCTTTTGAAATGTTATCTGTCAGTAGTAGTTGTACTTGACCGTAAAAACTTTCAGACAGTCTTGGAGTTCGTAAAGTTTTAATTCACATTTTATGCTCCAATAAAGTGAAGTTCGCCACTCACATGTTGAAGTAGTTTAGTTAGTTCGGATACGAGCACCTACGTCATATTGTCTGAGTACACATTGTAATTCAACAATCCGTAGCATCACGACTGAGTAAGTGTTTACCTACTCACAACAGAACAGTGTTCTCGTGATATTTCCGCGAACACTATACAATTTGATTCCCCCTTCCATTGCTACTCACTTCTTGTGAACACGACTTCTGTAAGGTAGTCAAAATATCGGGTTTGAATTGTAAAAGACATATTTTTTGTTGCTTCACAATGATCTTTCACTAGAACCTAATCACTTTCTATCTAAAATTTATATTAAATCTAGCATAGCAATTGATAATATGATAACAAATATGATCTGTACGAGCCATCGCACATTGGTAAATTAAGCTCGTATAGCATTCGGTGTAGTATTAACTTTACGCTGTCCTAATTGTATTTTGCAGACAGCGCAATTTCATATTTTATTATATTTAAATAAATTAGTGTATTAACAGCACTCGCCAAGAGCGGTTTAATTTATCATCCCCTAAACCCTCTATCATAATAAGTGTAGACCTACACCCTACATGATCAATATTATTATCATTGCAATAGGAAACGAAGAACACAATAAATACAACAACAACAATAGGTATGTATAGGTAACTTTCAAATTGTGCAGATCTGTGGTGGTTAGACATAGATCAATCAGAAAAAAGGTTCTTCAAATTACGAATAGGTATTTTCGATAAAGTCACGTTTCAAAAGGACTAAACAAAAACACTTCAAACCTTAAGAAGCTACGATGCCACCATCAGATACACAAAGATCCAAGTAAAGCTCTGAAAACACCATTGTGTTTGCGGGTCGGCTTGGAGGTTAAAAAAATATAAATCTGCTAGATCTGTAAAGTTGTTGTTTTGTTTCGACACAAGGGTTTCGCCGCGATCCGTCTGAGCACCGGACGCTCGTCGTAACGTCTTGCGACGTCGCGTCAGCGCGGGCTGCATTCAACTTCGCCAAAACAAGACCAACTGGCGAAGTTTGCGATTGCTTTGGACCGATTCCATTCAAAACGAGGGAATTTTTATTTATGCGCTATCCTACCTACCAATTGCCAGGAAATTGCACCGTTCACGAGATGGGGTTTGGCAATACATCGTGTTATTTTAAAACTCGCCAATCTTTTATTGAATAAATAAATAGAAAACACCTAACCATCTTATGAAAAAAATTAAAATCGAAATTTGTGAAGGCATGCCCTTGAGAGCTGCAATGGACCTGCAAACAAACAATGCGTCTAATGTAAGTTTGCGTCGACGAGAGTCAAACAATTAAAAGTATAAACTTATGTAACTTAAAGGAAGCATGAAAGCATACGATTACTAAAGTTACACGCATCATTATTGGTAAAGTTATCAAACTCACCCATTGTTATTTTGTTTCAAACGTGGTTTTAGAGTTATTATACAGAACTTAAGAACGAAAGCTAACTGTGCTCGTGAAGATTAATTTCAACGTTATGCTTGTGTTTTATCAATTGAGATTAATTCAAACTCAATGACAACCAGTAAGTAGTAATAACTAGGTATAAATAAAGGATTCTTCCTTTTCTACACTCAAACTTAAATATTGAATGAAAAAGTAATAGACAAGGCTCCGCGCGACTAGTCTGAATGGCGCTCAGACTCTTCCGAGATAGGAGAGTGTGTGAGTGAGTCATTGTTCGTAGGTTGTCAAGTTCCAAACGGACGAGCAAGTGGACTGAACCGATGGAATGGCGACACTGATGGCTTTCTTTGCATTGTTCTAGCTCTGAGACGATTAGTTAAGTCTAGACCCTGCGTTCTCCGCATTTAGGTCTGGGAATGCTATTTACTTCGTAATGTTTCGAGCAAAGTTGAAGAATATGCATTAAATATCACAAAGCGATATCTTTTTTATTTTCCTAATAATTTGTGAAGCACTAGGGTAGTTCTTGGCAATTTATTTCAACAGTTCAACACACAGTGGTTACGAATGCGGCAATAGAAGCACCAAATTTCCCACAGCTATATTTTACGTTAACTGGCAATAAAATTGACACAATTATTGCAATTTAATTAGAAAGTTACAACTTTTACTGCATAAATCTAAATTGTTACACGACTTCTAGAGAAGCTAGAATGTAAACATTGATTAATTTCTATTGCGCTGTAAATTAAACGGCGTTTTAGTATGACGTTCTTGCTATTAAAGTTTATTACCGTGCTCAGTAGGTGTTGCCGTGGAAAGCACTAACTCTGAACGGCTAAATATAATTATTAACAATTTTATTTACTATAGCTGCTATAGTACGTTACTATATTCGTTGACAATATCTTGTTATGGAAAGGAGCTGCCCCTTTCCATAACAAGATATTGTCAACAAATATTTAGAAGAGTAATCATATATTTAAATGTCAAAGCACTGCCATAAAATCTGGTTTGTTTTTTTGTAAATCACACCGCCACTTTTAAACGTACCCAAACAAACGATTCGCGAATGCACCGCCCAGGAGCGCAACGTGCGCGCGAGTCCAAGCTCGACCATTTCGCGAGCCTTTTGTATCCTTACGACACAATAACGGAGTAATCCAATGTTATTATTGGTTTTTGGATAAAAATCACAATGCGTTAAGTTTATGGGTGCATTCCCATACTGGCTTGCGCCCGAGTGCAACAATACGTCGTTTGTCAGGGTTCGTCGAGAAACTAAAGCAAATGTTGACATTGGCATTATGGCGGTTTAACGAGGTTCAACACACAGCCGATAAAGTTTCGAAGTCAATGGTTTGACCGTGAACAAACGAATCGGTACATGACCTTCCTGTGATCTAAATAAACAACGCGTTGTTATGTTTACTGAAGATAATTAAACAATTATATCTGACCCCAACTATACGAAACCTGCAAGGATACGGCGAGCTACCGTACGGTTGTCAGCAAACAACAAAACATAATTATACTTGACATATTGATACTAACACCCACACGAATCGATGAATGCTCGTCCTAGTTAGAATCGATCTTGGTTATCTATCTATCTAAATTCTCGGTGTTTTAGGAGAGGAGAAGGTTATGGCAATTTTGTCATTGCATTAACGAAAGTTTAAGTCTCAAATATACTAGGTACTACCACGAATACATAACTGTTACTTTGTTGTTAGCTTGTTGTTACTTTGGATTACTTGGCGACATCCACTTAGTATACACAAAAACAACAAAGTAAATATGTATAAGGCATTAGTTCATTCTAACTGATTATTCATATTTGGTGACATCATCACCATCATCCTTCTCAGCAGGTGATCTTATTATTTACTGCGCAGCGTTTTTACAATGTCATCATACCTACATGTTGAAGTTCAACAAAAATAAGCTTTTCTAGGAAGGCAAAATTTAGTTAGCAACTTGCTACTGCAATCTTAATCATTGCAGCTGGGTCCAATGGTTCAATGTGCCAGTAGAGTAGAGCATAATATGGTTACTTCGCCAATGTTGCATAGTAAAAGTCGGGACCCAAGTAAATATAATTAGATACTTTTTTCCATGGCCATCGGGGGTTGCTTAAAGACTGCGTTGTGGTCTGTTTTAGTAGATTTTGCCAGATTAAGCCGTCGCAAATCCACATACTCGTATCACTCCCTTGGTGATACTTTTATAATAACGATATTATTATTCCAGCCTAATTTTATTGGGATCCTCCGCACTTAAATCTTAAGGCTATCCCGTTATTAGCTTTGAATAAAAGCACCCACTAACAAGAAATATAACCATAGAACCTCAAAGGTAATTGAAACACGTCTCCTCCAAACGTTACTTGAGAACTGGCAATTTATTGAAAGTCACGTCTTAATCCAAACAAAAAACATAATTGAAACTTAGGATTCCTTTGACTTTGTTTTTGATTAGAAACTCTAAGGCATAAATGGAATTCAAAATATTTTTGTAGGTGATCACTCACGACCTTACTAGGATCCTCCGAAACGTCTAGTGTGGACTTTTCTATTAATTAGATTCGTCTCAATCTACCTAAACTAAATAACATTAGTAACAATATGTAGCTCTAAGACTTACGTTAATAATAAAATTGTCACCATTTTATAATAGTGGATATAATAAGATAATTTATTTCTCAACATGAAATTACAATATAAATACATTATTTGATAAGTTGATAGTTAATAAATCTGACCACAAAACGTTATTAGTTTGCTTCCATATGAGATACATGAATTATTGTCCGTTGCTTTTAAGAACGGTCCATCGAATCTGTCCACGACAAAAGCATTTGATACTTATTTTCTGTAACGTTCAGTAATTAGCTCAGAGTTGTAATTTTCATCTCAATAAACAATCTGCGCCAATTTCAATGTCATACATAGAACCGCTCCACAAGTCCACAGTAATAACCGTAATCTAATTACTACACTTAGCGCGACCCGCGTTCCGCGTTACGCAATTACTCTAACGAGGTTAATAGCATAGTTTACTAAATTATTGCTTCGATCACAGACTCATCTGTGCGATAAATTGGCCAATAGGCCCTCAGAATATTAAGTGGTCCAGGTAACAAGGTAGGAACGGAAGTCATAAAACTTTTTAAATTAAAAAAACGGCCGACACTCATAAAAATATACTTAAAAACATGGCATTTCTTAACATTCCTTTATTTAAGTCAACTCGCCACTAAAATGCAAACAGAAGTCAGGGCTAACCAACGTTAATCCTTATACACGAGTACAATATCACTATAGTAAAATGTGCCCGATCTATTCGACGTAGATTATTAACTGAGCAAGACAAAAAAATAACTCATTCCGGGAAACCGCTAACAGCGCTTCCAATCTACGTTTTTTACTATTTTCAATGTTATCGGAAACGATACGGTGCCTCTGTCTCATTCAAGTTATTCATGGCAGTATTCCAGTATTTTCACTAGCTAACTACCACAGCGCGCTATTGTCTATTATCTTAATGTTTCGTTTTTTTTAGTTAATTCATTCTTCATTCTTGCGAGAAACTGCGAGGGTTAAACAGTACGACGCACTTTTACTTAAAATCTAGATATTGTTTTGCAGGATTTGTATGAAAAGAAGGGTGAAGTGTGATCTACTATGAATACCAGGTTTGAGTGACGTTTTTGCACGAATAGGCATGATGACTGTATTTTTTTTTTGTTTATTATCGAAAGACCTTACATTTATGTAAACAATCCTCA
Source organism: Udea ferrugalis (assembly GCA_950022985.1). NCBI lineage: Eukaryota > Metazoa > Arthropoda > Insecta > Lepidoptera > Crambidae > Udea > Udea ferrugalis. Next base: position 9,008,711 of record OX465521.1, read on the forward strand.
AAGAATCACTTCATCTGGATCAATACCACCAGAGATATCACAATTTGAAATGCACATTTTTGGACTTGCCCAAAAACGCTCCATACAAAAGTGACAGCGATAGTGACGTCACTGTCGCTTTTGTATGGAGCGTTTTTGGGCAAGTCCAAAAAATGTGCATTTCAAATTGTGATATCTCTGGTGGTATTGATCCAGATGAAGTGATTCTTTGAGGATTGTTTACATAAATGTAAGGTCTTTCGATAATAAACAAAAAAAAAATACAGTCATCATGCCTATTGTCGACGTCTCTTGTCTCTTTTTAACAACGGCTATATATAAAGATGAGTAACACTCTATGTGTACCAATATCTACAAGTTTCTTGCATTGTTTATGCACATGCATCTGGCAGAAACTTATTTGTAGACGATTGTTTGAAGTTACCTGTCTTGTTGTACTATGTATTGTGTGTTGTAGATATTGGTTTGCGTGGAATGTCTGATATACTGCGGTTTAGTGCTCTAATACGAAACGACTTGAAAACCGCCAAGTTGAAAATCCATGTAGGTAAGCATAACTTTATCTTTATAGCTTTGGTTTTAACGATTTAGCGGTAGTAACGCCAAATCTCAAGATCTTGTTATGCATTAGGAAGCATATTAAGATTTGATTCACACAACATGTGTGGTTTTGATGATGCATTTTAGTGAACTTTGAAAAGGACATTACCCTTTTGTTTTATAGGTGAAATGCAGAGCGTTTTTATTCAAATTGTAAGATTGTAAAGGTTAATAACTAAGGATCATGGTGATGGTTGTGTATAAGAATATAATTTTGCTTCAAATAAGTATTATTTTGCGTGCTGCACTATGTTTTAGGAAGCCGAGCGGGACGATTTCAATAAAAATATTTTTCGCCTCACGAGCATTCGTGCACCGGTGTCTTCGACAGTACGTCAATGGAATGCCCACTCGCTGGTTCTGAGGCTCAGCTCATTACTCACTAACGACCTGCTCCGACCTCCGAGCGTCGACAAAAACGACATCGCGCATAAATCCATCGCCAATCCTTAGCCCAACTTGTAACATACTGACACCTCAATTATTACACTAGTAAACATGTCAATCAATCTCCCGCTTTGATCTATTTAATATTATTATTGTTATTCAAGTATCTTGACGAGATAGTACAACAATGCTAAGAACCAATTATGTTGTACGATGTTCCGGCAGCGAGTTAATTAATAATAATTCAATAAATTCAATTGCAACATCCAAAGCTACAGTTTTGCAACAGATACGAATGCACGAACTGCAATGATCTTCTGGTTGTTTGAATATTGAGTTTGGTCTAGTTAAAAAGATTTTTCTTTTTCCATTTTGATAGTTGATTTAAAACTCGGACTTTGGATTTGCATGCAGTTGACAGGTAATTCGACAGAAAATAATATGTTCAAAATCTAACTTCAACTTAAATACTAATCGAAAAACATTATGAGAGACAGACAAACCATGTAGATAAGTGACTCTATAACATCCCATTCATAGAAGATAATACTCTATTACTGAACGAGAGATTTCGATTACACTTGAATAGCGGCGTGATTTCATCCAATTTTGATGCGTGATGATGATAATCCTGTGGCAAGGTACGAATTAGCTTAGCTCATTCTGGCATTCCAATGGATAACATTAATTCAGTAGAGTAAGTACTTATATTCATTAAGGTACACAAGAATTTGATTCGATGATCCGACTTTCAGGGATTGCAATAACCTGTACTTATAAATGAGATAAACATAGTAGTCAAATTGAAGTATGAAAAAAAATCCTTTGGATATCCAGTTTCATGACTTTAGCTTTGTCTACTTGTTCGTACGAGTAATAATCAGGCTGACTTTTCAAGTAACAAACTTCTAACTCATACTTCAAAACTTGCAGTTTTGTTGAGTTTTGTTGAAGACAGGATGTAACTGAAAATACCGTTTTCTCTCATAGAATTAGAAAGTTACAAGTAAGTAATATTTTTACTTAGAAATAAGTAAACAAGTTCTGCCTTGCGCCGGCCCTGAATTTGCGCGATTATGTACATGAAGGCACGTGTTAATTGCTAATTCCTGGTTATTCACAACTAACTCTCGTATCCAATTTCACGCCCTACGTCAATCCGCAAACAAGGCTGCCTTTACAACATAAACGGACAAAATAAACTTAATATATCCGATTTATCACAACGCGAACGTGGTGGCGTATTTAGCGTCGTACTGCCATCGAAGTCATACATCGGCGAAGCGCATTCAAGATGTCAACAGCCTCCATAGATTCGCGGGTCGTTGTAAAACAAGTAAAACCCGCAAAATCGAGCGTCATGGTTAGAGTACACGATCTCATTTGACGTATGGACCTTTTGTGAACTCTTGAATTCTGTTGAGTGAATATGTCGAGACGCTGTCGGCGCGTGTGCCCGCCGCCTTTGTTTGTTTTGCATTTATTTTCGCTCATGATAAATGGCGGAATGCAAAAATGCATCTCGTTGAAATGTTAATGACAACAAAATGAGGCGTTAAATCTCACGGATAAGCGATGAGCATTACTTATGAGCCACTTTTTCAAGTCTTCGGACGTTTAACATCATCATCAGAGTTAAAAATATTCCTTATTTGTATTCAATACAAAGCGGCTAATTTAGAGTTGGTTATTTAAATTCATCGCTTTTAATATTTTGGGTTTTTTTATTACATAAATATGGCATAATTAGGAAATAAAATGCGTGCTATTTGTGTTTGGTGCACATAATATTTAGTTTAGTAGTTTTACTTAGAATGTTCATGAAGAAATGCATTTAAAATTAATAATGAATAATCAGAGTTGTTAAGGTTATCCGGAAGTAGCAAACACGGTGAATTTCTTAATTTTAATGAGCAGGTGAGTAAACAAAACTCTTGCATATTTGGCTTGATTACAATAATTAGATTTTCCAGTTATAGTTAGTTGTGACAACAACTGTTATTAATGCGTTCGTCCTTGCCGTTTCTAGTCGGTTGACAAACATATCAGCACAATCGGCAATTGAAGCCAGTTGTCAGCGATGGTAATGCAGCCCACACCGCTCGCAAGAAACTGGAATTGCTCGACAAACGAGTTACTTATTCCCACTCTCGAACAAATGAAAGTCCTCCGTCTCGGGGCGATATTTGACATTCAAATGTTTTGATTATTTTATTACTGATCGCCATAATGGTTATTTATAGCTTAATAATAGATTTGCTCAGCCAAATAGGAATAATAAATCTTAATATAGAAGTTGGGAGGTAGAGTCACTTTAACCACAGATAGCAATGTAAATTATTATAATTACTTCATAAATGAACCGCAGAGTTTTAGGAAAAGTTGGTTTTATTAAACTGAATTTACCTCGTTAATGTTGGTGTATCATTAACGGGTAGGTAAATTAAGTTTCATTGACTGAGTTTTAGCCTATTCCAGCGTTTTTTAGTTGCCAAGTGGGTAGACTGGAATACTCGGACTTAGTATTCACAGTTCGATTTTCACTATTAAAAAGTGATTAAAAATCTTATTATTATGCAAAATATAGCTTCATAAGGCACGTCAAGCTAGAAAAAGAATGAAAGCGACCTCAGAAGAGCTGTATCTTAGGTCTCTGGCGGTTAGTGAAAATAAAAGAAGAAAATAGATCTCAATAATAGATTCTTGATCAAAATGTGTGTAAAATACCTATACGGGATACGATTTGCCCGATCGTAGTTACTTGAATGGGATTTAATTTGGATTGTTTGACGGGGTTTGATTTTGTTGACCATGTGAAGTGTATGTTAAGGATGAGTGTTTTGGGTTTTCTAACCAGTGGGTATGTAACACAAAAGAGTAAGCTCAGTTTTGTTACGTGTAGTTAGATCCGTATCACTATCGAGCACGTCTCAAGAAGGTCGAGTTCTCACATCGGAACAAGGGCCCTTGTCTGGCGTACGCGGCGCTTAACTACACCTCCGCGGTGAGTTGTGACCATTGTAGCATTGGTCATAGCCCGAAATTCTTATATTAAGGAACTCCTTAATATTGGGAAAACTCTTTAAGAGCAAATTATTCGGTGAATCAAATAACTGGTGTCAAATTAAAAAATCTGTCTGTCTGTAATCTGTATACACTCTGTTGGTCACTTGTCGTCAAATCATTATTAGAGGTCGGCTCTGCTTGTTTATCTTCGCCAAGACTTTAATTCCGGGGGCATAGCTACTAATGTTTTCACGTTTACATTTGTTCACGTTCGTACAAACAAATAATTGATCTAACATTCGTTGTATTTGCCCTCTACCATGCTCAATAAAAATATAGCACCACATAACATAATTAAACACAGTTTATCACTTTTTACTGCAACGAGTTATAATTAGTACCAAATATTTTTTGGGCCAGTGCAGTTTGAAGACAACAATATTTTATAATAAAAAACTAAAATTTAAGCAGTGATTTAGCCTTATATGGCTCTAGTGGATTAAATATACTTAAACCACTCCCACGACATTACAATTTAAGGTCAAAAGTGTTATATCAGCCAAATTAAAGCTTACTAAAACGCCTTTTACGCGTACGTAGTTGGTTTAACGACTGAAAAACTGACAGAGCTGAAAGCGTAATAATCGTCTACCATAATGTAAATGTAGACTTCGATTATTCTCATTAGTCACGTGCTCCGGCATACGTTAGGGTAAATTCGCACCGAGACGCTACGCAGCGTTACTCAAAATGTACTTTATTTACTACACGCAAGAACGACATAATAATATCATTGTTAGAATTCAGAATAAGTTACACCACGCAGCACTGCGCCTTAAGGTGCCTCGCGGCGTAGCGCGATGTATCGCGCCGCAGCAGTGCATCGTCGGTAAGCGCGGCGTGCAATAACGATTGCGCTGCTACGATTTTACAATGCGCCTCGCGACGAGGCGATGCGTCTCCCGACGTAGTGACGCGTCTCCCGACGTAGTAATGCGTCTCGCGACGTAGCGATGCGTCTTGCGACGCAGCGCTAAATCATGGGTATGATCGACTGTCGTCCCGTCGCCTCGCATCTCAGTGTGAACTTACCCTTATGCTCGAACACGCTGTTTGTTTGTTTTAAGTGGCTTGTGAGTGTGGCGTGGGCGGCGATCTAAGTTCTCGCTTACGTTTTTATGTCCATATCTATATTTGTTTACTCGGCTAAGTCTATGATCTCGTAGGAAGTACAATGCCACTAAGCCCATTCGTACGGGTATCAGAACGCATTCGACGATAAACGACGTATTAAGTTTATAGACCGATTGAAATAATATGACAAGTAGGCTTATTTGTATTATGAATACATTTGAATACGTTCGAGTCTCAGGTTGATTGTTTTGAAGTATGATAAGTTCAATTTCATACTTGTTGCATAATATAACACTCCGAATAACATTATACGTACTTTCTGTCGAACTATGCCTTCTTACATATGTTTACTTTTACATATAAAGGCATTTTCAATTAGAACATTTATTACAATCAAAACTAATATTTCTAAAACACTTAGATCCTAATTAATGTGTTTTATCCCCTCAAACATTTACCCAAGCTATTGAATTATGATAAAATAGCGCTTCAACTTTGCGTGTTAGAATTAGCATTAGTTGCTACGAGTTCAATTTTCATAGGAAATTGAATCTCCTGCGCTAGGCGAGGGGTCATAAGTGTTGAATTAGCACTCGAGCGGAGCGCGGCGTGTGAAGTGCGAATGTGCCGCGGTGGCGCCACCTACCGCTTAGCTGAACTAACACTTCCAACCTGTAGGAAACTCAGGAAAACAAACTAAGTTAGACAACACCTAATCTACTTAGGGTGTGAAGTTTCCCTAATTTTTAAAACAAGAGAATCGCTCACGACGGTATCCCAAAAGGGACATAAGATGAAAGCTGCTGACTGTTCCCGACATGTTAGTTCATGTTTACTAAAAACCCACGCTTTGTCAAACACGTTTGAACGCACTTATGTTTTCGTTTCCGCAGTTGCTAGTCAATCATTTGTATGGAATTTCTGTAGTTACTCAAATAATACTACGCTAGGAGTACTGTACGAAATTCTGTATATATTACGTCAAATGGTTCTCGCAGTCGCTAGCGTCTGCGTAAGTTAGTACTCAGACGGGACCAATCAAACTCCGATCTGCAAGAGCCTGTCTGATTGAAACTAGAATTGTCAAAACGCCGAAGGGATTCTAATGATGGAATTATTTACCTAGAAGTAATAACTTCACTTCAAAATATAGCTGTTTTCATAATAATACTGGTGTTATATCAAAACTTATGACAAGTTCAATGTCCTCAACTACGCCTGAAGCTTCATATTGAACCGTTTTGTTTGATAAACAAACTTTAATATTGCTCCAAATAGGTACTATAGTTAAATACAGTAAAATTACTATCAAATCAAAACACGCCATTGTTTCTGTTTGAGGTACGTTTTCTCTGATTGGTAACATTGTTAACCGCACTTGTTTGAAGTTCAGCTTCTAATTTGAGCTCCAAGGTGAACCAATTTAAAGCTAAACAGTAGTAATTTACAATAGTTGCAGTCCGTGCAACACTTCTGCGCCGCATAGCGATGCTATGAGTGTGTTTGGTTGGTGGCCAACTCACGTTTGCGTCCGGTGGTGTGGGCAGCTTTCCTCCAGGCACGAGGCCTTCCACCAGCGTCGAGGATGATCAACAAAGCTTACACTGTCCACCACACATCAATCAAATTACACTCATTAATAATTTTGCAACACCAAGTTTAACTTCACTCCGTAAACTTTAAGGGAAAACTATTTTAGACTAAACAACTCAGTGGTCCACTTGTATTTGTTGTTCGTGTTTAACTAATGCAAATAATAAATAACATTGCTAATTATATAAAATTCTTAATGCAATTTTTATCGAAACTTAACCGCACACCATAGGCGACGAAGGCAATTACTCAGAAATGTGAGCAAACAACCTGTTGAGTATGAAAACAATTTCGTTGGATGAGTCACGGACGGCCACGGCTCTTCTATTCTGTGAGGAGCGTCGGTGAACCGATGACCCCGTGGTCTCAACTGCGATTACGAGCGGTGAACTTGACCGCCCACATATAAAAGCACTACTTACACCACCCTAACATTGACCTCACGTGCTCTCAGGATGTAACTATAGGAAATACGTGCCCATATTATACTCCAAAGGTGCATGGTCAATCCTTTGTAGTTACTAGTAGGTACTTCTCGCTCATACTCGTGTTTCCAAATATTTCATCATGTACTTTCGTTGTAGATATGTGTCTGTCAAAACATTTGTTCGTCATTGAATAAGTACCAGCGACCGAATGAACTACTGTAGAATGGAATTTGGTGTGGGTATGCGTATCGATCAGAATCGATAATTGTCGATCTTTTCAGAAGAGACATTTCAAAAGCTCGCGCGGTCCGGTGCAGCGCCTGCCACTTTCACAAACATTATAGTACTTACCTACCTACTTCTACACCGGCAGCGGTTCCTCGACATCGATAACTTGCTATCGATTCTTGGATCAGACCATTACACCGATTTATGAGACGAGATCTTGAGCCAGCGACACCTCATAAATCTTCTTGCCAATTTCGCTGGAATTACAGATCAGCCTAAAATAAGGTTAAACATCTTAAATGTCTTGTAATTTGATACTGTTACTCGGTAATGGCTACGAGACACATCGTATCAATTACTTCGACACACGCATCATTTCAAAGTAGTTTTCGATACAATATAATTAAACTTTTTATTAAAATAAATCCCAATTCAATTTTTTAGAGCAAGTATTTCCTTATTTATAGCTGGCCTATAATTACACCGCGGGTGTAAAATCATGCCTTAAGGCAGGATTCTTAATTGAATACTTAGTAAAAATGTGAATTGATATTGTAAGACTCTACAAAGTCATAATTTGTCACGTTTAATGGTTACGCTAGATGCCGGTAGAATGATATCATTTGAACCATGACCATGCGTACAATTATTTATTAGGTTTCAATAAATGCAGCCTCAATAGCATATAAATAAAATAAAGCAAAATATACACAGATCGTCACGAAAGGATAAAACATTATTCTGGTCTGTAAGAATTCATTAGCGGGTTGCTCCACTCGTAAGGGCCGTCGTATGTAATGATGCAATAAAATTTAAAAGTTGTTCTAGTCAAGCGCCGTCTGCAGGTACTCATAATGTTACCAATTAAACGTTATTTTTATTGATCTTTAATCAATGAATGTTCCCGTGTAACTATGAATGCTAAGTGCGCTAATGCTGGTTAACAGCTAATGGCTTTCACAGCTTATCGGATTACCTATAGGGCAAGCAAAATGTGGTTTAGTCAAAAACTATGATTAGGTAACGAGACTAAATGTGCATGACGCTTAGGAAGCCCTAAACTGGCAAAAAAGAAATGTTCATAAACATTTACATTTGTATATTTTTAACAAAATGGTAAATTAGTATTGTTTTACACTTGTCTTAGCACTAAGTATAGTTCGTTCGCGATGCAGTAATTTCATACTTGCCCTTCGATCTATAGCATCCCCTAACCAATCGAATCGTTCCTATTTAGAAAGCCAAGTCCAGAGTGACCAGTTGAACGCATACTTTCGAATGCAAAGGTTGTGGATCTGAGTTATTTAATGTGCGAAAGATTTAAATTTAAAAATAACTGTATTGTTAACGCGAACGAACTATTGCGTTCGAAATAGAACTAAAATTTATTTATTTATTTATCTTACTCTTACATTATCATTACAGATATTTCTTAGCCTAATTCAATAATGTAACTTTATCTATATCTACATATTTTATCTTATCTTATAATATCCAATCTATCTAATCCTAAATATATATACCAAATTTATGAACTTAAAATAAATTTAATAACTTATTATAAATAATGCTAAATAAAATAAACACCATTTGATAAAACTCCGAATTGAACAGAGAAAAAAGCATTTTTAAACAAATTTAAATTATTGTAAAAAAGGTTTTGTAATATAATACGACGTCAAAGAAATTAAAATGCAGAAGGTAACCCTGCAGTCGGTACATAATTGCAGGGAAAGCAGCTTGCGCGCGCCGTTAATCTCATGCACTGCGCACTGCACTAAAGCTTCAAGGCTAACTTTCGCGGCTGGCTGCCACTCCGCAGCGGTAGGGTTCGGACTTCGTGCTATACCCCTGCTGAAATGTCTGGTTTATATTATACAGGACAAACTATTTTCAGGAAAATATCTGAGAGGAATTGAGCTAAATATTATTTGTCGACATCGAAGAATAAATAAAATTATGCAGGTTTTTTTCTTAATTATTAAAATTATTGAAATACAACGATTTGTGTGTTCATATACGAATATAAATATTGATTTCCTAAATCACGTTTCTTGACATTTGCAAATTAATCAAGGTAATAACATAATTATTTAATCGGCCTCTATTTTATCCTCGGCCAGTAAATTTATTAATAACGAAAAAAAACAAAGCATGCACAATCAAACTAACAGAAACAAACCTATCCCCAATTAAGTAGGTACGATTACTTTTGCATTACTACTATATATGTTCATTTAAGTTTAATAAACCATAACACAAAAACAAAACACAGAAAGTCAAACAAAAAAATATTAATTTAAAATAAATATTACTTTATAGGTATCTCTCTCTTGCTATTAGTTTAATCAATCTAATTTGACTCTACCACCGGTTAACGATGGTGAAAGTATACACAAGTATAATCTACTGATTTTACTGAATATAATACCGTGTGTTTACATAATATGTATAAGTTCCCTATGCTATAATATCTCGCTGATGCACTTGCATGCCCTACTGATAAATAATAATGAGCCAAATGAAATACTGACGCCGTATTAAATCATTATTCATTCGTAATAAGCGGCTAGAAATAATCACTCTCCAATTAAAAATACTTGCTCCGTGTCTTTTTAATGGAATGAAGTTATACCACGATAAAATGTTTTGCAGGGATCAGTACTATTATCTCTAGCGGTAAGCTGTTCAGAATAAAGTGGTATTTATTTGGACCAATCTAGGTATGATATTTGTCAGTTTGCAGGTTAAGTAAGCGACAGTTATACTCGTATCACTTAGTGCGGGCCCTAAGCCAGGGTTGAGTTTTTTAGTTTTTTTACCATGTACGGTATCAACATCTTCAAGTTACAAACAAAAGGGTTATTCAATTATATTTAAACCTCACATATTTCTAAATACTTATTATATTTATATATTTATGAGAAAGCTACTAATAAGTAGGTATGGTTCAAGCCGAGCAAACGTGACCAGTATGGATAAGAACTAACACAAGTTATGTCCTGAATGACTAAAAACAAGAAACCTTACTTTACCTTAAAACAATGATTCATGCTTTGTAGAATTGCATAATGTGCATTATTTTACCGTTTTCTGCCTTTATCTTCTTTATTCAACTTATTCCAAGGCTGCAAAATTTAAGCAGGCCATGCTCGCTTTTGAAGAGTTGTTTCATTATCTACCAAAACCACGTAAGTTCTCTAAGGGTATTTTTTTTCAATCTAAGTCATCAGTTAAATACATCATAAAAAGTAACTACTTAGCATTACTAGGAATTAGTAATTATTTTGGGTAATTACTTACTAGTCGTGAAAAAGATGAATGTGAACGATGAAAAATGTAAAATTGCGTTGCGATTATTACATTGCGATGGAACTTATTCAGTATGGTACCTTTAAAGATTTAATTCTTACACAAAAAACGTCACACACACATCATAGTTACTTCATTTCTCAGTTTTGGTTTACTTTTGTGCGCAATGTGATACCGAATTTGAGAAAAAAAATCCTCCTTTTGTCAGGCTTTTGAGCTTTATTCAAAAGTCCCATCCAATAAGGCTATATCAACCAGAAAGTATCAAACATTATGCAGGAATTTGCTGGGCTAAAAGTATGTAGCATCTGCGTGCTCCGTTGCGCCCGAGGGAAATGTGCTGAATATTATACTTCCTTTGTGCCATTTTTGAAAGCGTTTTCCTCATCATTGGCTTTTCAATCGAAATAATGTTATTTCTACAGGCATTGCTATATTAATGAGGTAAAATAGGAAAAGAGAAACCCGCTGATGAGCCCTACATTTTAGGTTTAGGATTCAAACGGTCATGCTACGAGATGACAGATAAAGTCTTTAAGTTGACTTATCTTATTTTATCCCAACAAAATATGGGTAACAGCTCAACCGTTAAAATTATAATTTCGCTTTCATCGAATAAGTTAGATTCATTGATTGTATGAGTACGTACACCACACCTTCTGATAGATGACGGATGAGTGTCCCTAAAATTAAAATAACTATTTTGCTATAACATTTTGGAGTAGAAATCCTCTCGTTCAATTTTCGTTTTAATTTGTTTTGGAATGTTAACAATGTCTTATTTGATCTTGCAGTATTCTGTGAACACAGTATTCGTTTCGCAGAAACTGCCATAACAGCGCGATAAGAGTTGTAAAGGCGCGTCACCGTCCCCGCGCTGAATGAGCCATGATTCATTACGAATTATTTTTAGTGCATTTGCGGTATTCGTATAATTTACTACGAACCACGATGATTCTCACGCCCACTCGTGTTTATAATTAAGCGTTGACAAATGTTTTCAAAATGCGTGCACAATTTATGAATGGGAACCGGCCAAGCACGATCTTGGTTGCGTGTCGCGCCGACTTTTTCTGGACTATTACCCGCTCAACAAATAAGCTGAACGCTATTACCATACGGCAGCCATAAAAACAAAGGGTATATTTTTATTCATGTGTTATCGTCCCAGCAGTGGCTCACCCTGAAACGTTAAATAAAAATAAAATAGTGGCCTATCGCGTCCTCAGGCCTATATCTTTGGAAGTATCGCCCGCTTTTTGTATGTATTATTCATAGGGTCCTCGTCTCACTTGTATCTGCATTGTCTACGCGTCTGCAATTATTAAATTTATGCGTTAAGCCTTTAGGCAGATCACTGCATTAATGTATCGGCTGAGTCACCGATCGAGGTTGTCCACTCGCTGGCCCGCCTGATGCTGATTTATCGGACTCCTTCGATGTTGATCGATGTTCTCTCGAATATAATAGCGAACTTGCTTGCATATCATTATCTTCGTGACCATCGCATACCTACCGATCCAGTACCAGGTGCGAAATGTCAACTGCTTAAAACAGTAGGTGATTACCTACGCCTACATAATAAGGTTGATGTATCTTTCTGTAATGAACCAACTCGCAGACTGATATTAATGATCTATCCGCTTGTTTTTGTAAAATACAAAGTGCTTAGTCTGATGGGGAAAAAATTAAGCCCAATACCAATTCTGAACTAAGTATTAGTGCGTCCATTTTACATTAGTACTAGCCGTAATTCACGCACACCTGATTTAGAACCAGTGTCCCTAATCGTCCCGTACAGACACCATCAATAACCGTGGCTTAATTATGATACATTCCCAGTTAGCATCTGAATACAAACTGCAATCGATCATTTGAATAAAATAGCTCGAAGCCTACCAGCATGTTGGCCATCAGTTACCAAATGGATCTTCGCATCTGAGAAATGTAATCGACACGCCGCCACACACTATCTGTTTTGTACGCTCGAGCACCAATATTTCGCAATCGTATTATCATTCATCACATTTCTGTGAAATTAGTTAGGTAGTTCGTTTATTTCCAGCGCCTTTCAAAAGCTCATACCTACACTTTTTCTCAGTTGTTATTTCATTTTATGTTTTAAGTACACATGGAAATTAGGTGCATTTCTTTTAGTGACAGGTGTTGCCACGAGTATAACAGCGTAGCTGGCCGAGTGGCGCCATCGGCAAATGTGCAAATATTTCGTTAATCGTTTCGTTTCTCCACTTCAAAGATTATGTGTAGAAAAAGGAAACAATAAGTAGTTTTAGGCATGGTTTTAAAAATATTAAACAATTTTGAGCCTGTTTTCTATCAAGATTCAGTTTGTCAAATTGTGTAACTGTAAGCGAAAGATCTGTTAAATCCTCAAATGCAACTTTTATTAATTTAAGTAATTTGTAGTTGTAGTTTTTGAAAACTTTCCTGAGCGGGAACACCTGCTCCTAAAGCTTTTTGTACCTTTTCCGTCCGTCAAACTGGATGCAGTTATCTTTGCTTGTGACATAATAGTAAACATGTCGCTTCTTTATTTAGTAATATTAGAATGGCAGATATTTTACAGATGAAAACTTCACATTTCAAGCTTGAGTGATTGTCAAGTAACTGTAGTTACTAAATACATTTTACGATTCGGCAAGGCCGATGTATATGGGCATTTATTATTCATGTCCAGCATCTGTGTGTAGATGTGACAGTAAAAGTGTTGTATTATTGCTGATATCATTAATAGTTAGTTTCTTTCTAGTGAGAAAATAATACACCTAAAAAGCTTTGGGAATAAGTTAAAAAAATATTACATATTTTCTACAAAACATCTAAATTGCACAGGACGGGTTTGAATACTCCATTCGTACTACATATTATTATACCTACTTATTTATTATAAGTGATAGAAGTGTGGTTTCCTCTTCGTTTTTGGTTCCCATAACTAACATAGCTAATTATAGTATAGCAAAAAGTCTTGGACACATCGGTTAACTCAAGCGATAATCCGTGACTGAAGTGTCAGCTAAACGTCAGCAAATCCTAGTAACTTTATACCAGGTGTTACATATCGATTGCGAGTAGGTACATACGGGTAGTCCATACATTGAACATCTCGCACAATAATGTTTAATTGATACGGACATTTTAGACCGAACTGGTAGTGACAGAGCTATAAGGTTTATGCACATCGACACAAATTGACATGACGTTTTGTGTATTGTGTACCCTCGTAAATGTCAGGCGTGCCAGAGCGAGATTTATTTACGTCCAGCCGAGAACCCACATTCATTATTCGCACTCATTTTTGTAATCGTATAAACTAGCTAGGTATAATAAGCAATTTAGATTTGAGTAATAGCACCACTCCAGAGTTATGAAATACTGCTTACACAATATCTAAAATTAAAACCAATAGCTTTCAAATGTGCCGACATAAAACAGGATTTACGAGCGCTCACGTCTTTAAAACGAAGTTTAGGTTATGAAAGAATGCCTGGAACGATTCGAAACACATTCGCGCGTAAATCAGGTGAGATCGGGAGCACAACAGCATTCGACCTTCGCAATTTGTTTATGCTTATGACTTGTCAGGAAAGGTGAGTGCGTCTGGTGTGGCGGTGACGGGCTCACCTGTTTTCAAAAATCCAATTCCGAGACGTATTACCCTTTGTTCCCGGAGCCGCCCGCAAGCGGCGGGTGCTTACGCCCTGCCCTCCTTTTATTACGTTGCTGACTTAATGTGACGGCTGCAAATGCGGTGGCAATTTGTATTCGTTTTGTTCAAGCATCAAATGACTTCTACTAGATAAACATGAACTGACTGTATTTATTGTAATTGCTCAAGTTACATTAGTTATAGCAACATTGAAACGTAGCTCGGAGGTCAAGCGTTTGCTAGGCATGACTTTGTAATGTAGGTACATTTTCCAGTCGCTTTTCCGGCCGGTTGTCGTTGTCATGTATCGTTAGCATGGTTTCTCCAATTCGCGACGGTATTGAGGCGCGGTGGCCGTTGCAACACGTGGCTTGTTTAGACGCGTGCTAAACAAACGAAAGGCTGCTTTCGACACGGGCGCAGTTAGCGGCCCTTCATAACATGGAGATGTCTCACGGCGCCCGCGACCACTAACAACACACTTCACACGATTTCCACTGCATTCTTTACTTAACTCGCCACTTTGTTTGCGCCTTAGTCTCACTATTTTTGTTGTTAGTTTATGTTGATACAAATTGCTTACGAAATATCAACTCTATCCAGCGCTCTATCTCGTAAAGTACTAGACACTAAGTAAACATTGAGACAGGTGAATCTAGAGCTGTGGGCTAAAACGATAATATCGATTGTTGCTTTTGCCTTGACAAAACAGGATTAGCAATAGCCTTTTGACAGATACTGTCTTACGATAATAAAATATGGAAATCAATGGTAACACGTTACCCATCAACATTATGTAATTAAATAGGCAGGATACGAGTTTTTTTTTGTTTTCTGTTGATTGTTTGTGGCATTGTTTATTTTGTCCATAACGCAAGATAAAACTTTACTTTAGGACCAGAGCAATTCATGTGACGTTGTACCATATTAAAGTGTTCATCATTCTAAGCATAGGAAATCATGCTAGAGATGGAAGCTGTAAAATGTAATCAGTTTCATATGCACACAGATTTGATGACCGCATCAATAGAGCCACCAGCAGTTCATTAGGCGTTCCGTCGGCCTCGACCCGTTTTTTAGATGCACGGCGTTCATTCACGCGTAGCTAATAGGAGCATCGCCACTGGAGCGATCGTGTAACGTTACAGAAGTGTAGTACTAAGTATATAGATGCTATGCAAATATTGTTTTTTTGTATAATTTATCTTTCTTAAAACTTAGTTATCTAAATAACTAACGGCGAGGAGTTTAATAAAGAGGTGCAACGAGTAAATTTAATTTTCTACTCATTCACATTGATTATGTTAGAGTGCCGTTATGTATGATTGACTGTATTAGGCCAATTTCAGAACCTATTCCTTCCTATTTACCTACTAAATACTATTGGAAAATGTTAGGCTTTATTACACTAAATAAATATATTTAATTGCACCGAACACTCAGCAATTAGTAACACCAAGGTTTCCTGTAAGTATGCAGAGGAGGAAATATCTCATAGTTCGCACATTCGTAAGAAGGAATTTATGAAATCATAATTCATTCGACTCAGTTCACCAGTATCAATAGCCACGAGAGAATAGGTATGAATATTACATTTATTCATGGTTATTCGTAAAGTTTTGGG
Organism: Udea ferrugalis; assembly: GCA_950022985.1. NCBI lineage: Eukaryota > Metazoa > Arthropoda > Insecta > Lepidoptera > Crambidae > Udea > Udea ferrugalis. Next base: position 9,024,690 of record OX465521.1, read on the forward strand.
GTAAACTACAGAGACCAATCATTCTTATAAGTACAACCAACGACATGACCGGCTACCAGTTTCCAGTGACTCTCCTTGACCCCTCCTTGCCCTAAAAGTAAAGGAATGTCATTTGGCAACAACAAAATAAGGAACGAAAATAGGACTTGATTAAAGGAGAATAATGATGAAAACCTATGTCTCATAGGCACGCCATAACTTGAGAACGACTATTTAAGTAGTTTTTCTAAGACTGTATAAAAGGTTTCTTGAAAAAAATAATTGCTAGGCCAGGACAAAGTATGTCGGGCTGGCAGACCTGACATATAAATAAAATTTGTCAATTTCCTAAGCAATGTTTACTATTTATAGTGCAGTTGAATTTATAAACATGCTGTACTGCACTAGAAAATGCAATAAAATATTAACGATTTCCTATAAAACTTCTGCAAAACTCCCAAGCATGCAGAAGTGGAAAAATACGCGGCAAGTTGCGATTTGAAATTAGACATTTCCGCATAATCGAGGCGCCGCCGCAGCCCAGCCGCAGCGGACGCATTTCATTTTTTTTGATTTGAAGTGTTGGGAATTTCGTATACTCGTTCAATCGTTTCGTAACAAGAAATATGTAAAATTTTAAATGTTATATTGACTAATTTATCAAAGCAGTTCAATAACAAGCCGATCTAGCTAAACAAATGGCGATTATCTCTATATATTTAAATGGATTGCTGTTCGTTAGTCCCGCTAAAACTCGGGAATGGCTGGACCGATTTGGCTAGATTTGGTTTTAAAATATTTGTAATGGTCCAGGAAAGGTTTGAAAGTAATCATGAGAAAATGCTGGGAATATAATGAAAATCTCAATTTTGGTTTCCTCTTAGTAAATGGCACTACCTGTCACGTGACACTAAATTTGACAACAGAACGAAGTCTGTTGGGACAGCTAGTTATTGACTTGTTATTGATAATTTTTTTTGTTAAATAGGTAGATAATTAGAATTACTCCTAGATATGTACTTTACCTATATCCAAAGCTCTTAGCATGAGGTCATAAGATTGTTCATCGTACATAGAGTACGATACACACACACTATCCTAAGTTTAACACACATGAAACAATTACTGAAATGACTTAAGATCAAAACGATTTGTTCTAGCGAGACCAATTTCCACACTGTAGTTAGGTAGGTGCCTTACTAAGCTTACCTACCTATGTCGTACTCGTTTCGTAACATTCTTAATATGTTGTATTTATCCAGGAATTTATGAATCATTTAGAGAAATAAATTCACTCCACGAAGTAATCAATCCAAATCAAAGCGCAACGATATTATTCGTGGAATCATAGTCGACACATTACAGTGACTCACGTCACGTACGAACGTGCCTACTACGAAATAACTGCCAGAACTGATACACATAACATTCTAATGGTAGCGCAAAAAAAGAAGGAAAATAATCAAAATTATTCTGTGCCCGCAATCATAAATCGTTCCGATCTCAAATGATCGATGTAATTCCACGTCTGGCGTATAAATTATCGCTTGAGCTACGTGTGTCGATCTATATTTCTCGCCTACAGTTCGATGTTTTTTTTCGGTTATTAATGAATAATTGTAACAGGTTTCGAAAACTAGGTTCGTGAAGGACGGCGCCTGTATTCCCGTTGTACACTAATTTACGCGAGTAGTATTGTGCCCGCGTCGCATCGCGCGCGTAAGACGAGGAACATCGTAGTGACGGCTTTGACTGGCCGTGTCAGATAGCACATCAAGAGGAATGTGTGCCAACATGTCTTAAAATAAACGAACGATAACATATTATTGCGCTTTAATACCGAAATGTGAACGTCATGATGGAACGGCATCAAGCCTAACTTGCCTTGGTCCGAATAGTTTCGCTTTGAGACAAGTAGAGAATTTGATCTCCTAAATTCTCAAACGACAATCTAGTTGAGAAGTCTTCAAACCAATGCGGCTGTCCCGTTATGCTTCGGAAGAACTGACAGTGACAGCTATCCCTTCATATGCCTAAGTATAAAGGCTGCTGAACGTTGAATGACCTTTTACAAGATACAAAAAAAATGGCTTCATCTAAAAAAATCCTCATTGATATGTTATATTGATATTGTATTATGTAAGTAGTTACTAACATTTACTACGCATATAGTTGCCGGCATAAAGTTACAGGTAGTATTTAAACTCAACTCCTGTCTGCATCAGATTAAATGCTTCAATGTTATTAATAGTTGGTTTAAGATTGTAAATGATTCTAGACAAATGACTCGCACCATTAACGCCGTGAAGGCATAAGTGCATCACCATGATCTATGTGCAGGCGCACAACAAAGCGTTTCGTTGTAACTCGATTAATGATTTGATAATGCAACTCAATTTATGGCATCATTGAATCTAGATCTCAAAGGATGTCGTCGTAACATTAGCCCAGATTCTGCGATTGTCATCTCGTAGTCACTCGTGTAATATATTAACAACACAATATGCAAATGAGATTAAACGGCTTTGATCATTTGATCTGATCGCCGTCATTATTTTATTAAAACATAATGACGTGTTGGTACTCTAGATTAAGCTTAATTACACTGGTCGCAACTGACAAGCAGTAGTGAGTTGAGACCAGTGTACCTCGCTTTGAGCAGGAAAATGATAGCAGCATTTTTAATTAATCCTGGATTGAACCATAAAAAATGGTATTGTGCAAGGGGGCAACAAAGTTTGTGCACTATACATGGCCTCAGCAAGAGCGTTACATTGCCAGTAAACGTATTCTTGTCTATGGACTGCACGAACTCCAATTGAATTAAACTATCAAAACATCAAATCTTGACTTTGAATTTCGTTCCATGACACACCAGCTAGGTATCATCTTGTTTTTTAGTTGGTAAGCTAAAAGTGTCAAGTTTAAACACAAATAACAAAGTTTACCTTAAGTTCTTGCATTCGCCTTTAGTTTACCAAAATCCCATTCGTCAAAGAGTCTGTCACTTTACCTGTGAACAAAAAAATTATTCATTAGTTTACTTATGGTAGGTAAGTAAGTACTTTTTACGTAGTAGTCTACTCGTAATCCTCGATCAAGATTTGTCGCGCATTCCGTATAGAGCATGTAGGTTGTGCCCCTGTGTGGGTAAGTAGGTATGTGCCTACCTTATGTAATATTAGCAAAGAATGCGCTACTAATTATTAGTCATGAATAGCAAAAGTAGCGATAAACGGGCAAACGAATTCATTTTCATCATAAGGGAAATTAGTTAAAATATGCAAAGCATCCACATCAGATGAAATCAACAGATAAGCAAGGTTGTCAACTATTACCATTTGTTTGCGTTAGCTACTCTTTAATTATGAGTAGGTACTTCAAATGCAGGATTTTATAAGCCTACTTGTTTTTGCTCGCAACTTTCCTGAGAGGAATATCAGGATCATCACTATAACAGCTATACCATTACACCAAACTCTGAACGCTGAAAACTAAAATTTCATCAATAAAGGACATTGACAGGTCAGTATGATTGAAGTTCGCTCACTCAATTCGGGCAGAACAAAAATAGAGTTGTTGCACTGATCTTAGTTAACTCGACATTGGCAGATAGTGCTAAGGGGCACCCCTGAGACCTGCCTTATCTTGTAATCTCCTGCACCGGTGAAGCCCGCGACACATTGACTCACTGCACGCCTCTGTTTTCTGTTATCGCTAGCCGCAAGGTCGCCTTCTAACACAAGTATCATAAACCCGGCGACCTAACGTATTGCAGCGAGATGTTTTAACTTTGAGTTGCCAGACTTTATGTCTGTGAATTTTGTAATAGTTCTGTGAATCGCAACTATGCATAACAGTTACCTACATTGTGTCAAAGGAAACGACAGCGTAAAAACTCCAATGTATCGGGTACTTACATTGTAAGGACTTGATCATCCTGCGAGTCTTTATTATTAAGTATTAAGTTAAACACATTAGGGTAGCTTACCTTTTATAGTTTACGGAGTTTGATGCTCAACAATGATGAGCAAATGCAGTTCTTTTGTGTTTTAAGCGAACGTTTATTTAATTACATTCCACCAAACTTTGCTCGTCGTATGTCTCATCGTCAACTAAATTTAGCGGCTGTAGTTGCCAGTTCTACTTTGTTACAAAAGTTTGTTTTACCAGCGGCCTCGCGAATGCAAGCGGTAAGCAACGTAAAATATTATTCCTGTCCTACATGTAGTTCTGTGTGTTCTCCACAGTGAAATGAAATTACACTGACTAACCAGTTAACCAGTCACTACCTCACTTAAAAAATATAATATGTAAAAGATGATTTTGTTATCGATAAATTAAAATAAACGCAATAATTTTTGGACATAGGTAACGATAACTTTTTAAATCAGATCCTAAAACTGCATTATTATTTATTATGACTCAATAAAGAAAAAGCGTAGTTACCGCTTTGAATGGAAGCCAAGAATTGAAAATTATTTTTCAGCTCTAAAGCGGGAATTTAATGTAAAAATATCAAGATGAGGCTAAAATTCATATCATTAGTCTGGCAACAATACTGAAAGAGTCCGTTAGTTCAGTGCGGCCGACTCGCGAGGCCACGACTCCGCGACCCGCGCCGTCCTTAGCGCACACGACTCAAATGCACTCTCCTTTCTCCCTGTAGATAAGGATTTCCGCTTCGCTACTCCCGCCTAAGTTATTTAATTGGATTCGAAAGTTCTAGGTCCAATTTATTTTCCACGAGACATCTGTGTATATGAGCCATAACTGAATTACTTCTACGTTTAAAAGTCAAACAGCTTTGAACTAAAATGTGGTTGGTCCACCGGTCCATGTTTTAAGGTCCTCATAGTAAATTGTTAACGTCTTGTACCGGCAATTGAATATGAATTATAGTTTACATGAAAAAGTACAGTTTGTTACTTCGCCTAAGAAAATAACATCAACTTGATAACAATCAGCAGCTAAAAACAATATTCACCAAAACTTGCAAATTCAGCTTTAATTTTAAACCGAGAAAATTGACATTTTAATCAGACATACTTACTAAGTTCATAAAATCATTATTTATCCCATTTAAAACAACTGCGAAGCATCTTAAAAGATACGATCTCGCTAAAAATGTTTCCCAACATAACAGATTGCTCCAAAATCGGGCTCAAAGATATTCTGGGCTGTAAAAAATGAGTGGCCATTATTGGTATTGGGCGGGACCGGGCCCGGGCGAGCTCGGTGGCCCATATCGTAATCACCTGTGATTAGTTCACTTGCCGATGTAGAAGCGCAAGAGCACTTCAAAAAAACCCTAACCATATTTAATTAAACTTAATTTTGCTGTACTGCACTTTCATTTTTCAGAAAACTTTTTTGAGCTTCTTTTTTTGACAAGTTAAGTTAAGAATATGTAACGTTTAACGTTTTGCATGATCTAAGTAAAATATGTATTAATATTCGGGCAAACCTTACACATTATTGTTTATCGATTATGGAATTCGATCCAGAGAGTTCATTAGACTACTCTTAAGCCACTTTCGCACAAACCTAAATCCAGATTTAACTTAAATGTTCTTGCGATAAATACATTTCTCGAAACGTGTCAACTAATAGGATAAAGTTTAATATGAGTTAATATGTGTATGCGCAATGGACCTCAGAGAAATACTCGTACTTGTCGAATATTGAGTAAGTCATGAAATAGTCATGTTGTATTGTGTCATACATAACATCAAACATAAGTTTAGTGGCCTCGCAAACTTGTGTCCGTTTGCCCACACAGGCTACTCGCTCGCTTCTCATGATTTGGAGTGGACTCATGTAGGTAGTAAATATACGGGAATTCTAAGCCTTTAGCTTTAACAATAGCTTAGGACCTGTCAAATCTACGTTTAATTGATGGTGTTGAAAGTGCCGATTATAGTGCTTTGCATTAATATGTGTAACGATGTAAAGATAATCAAGAATATAGTTGATTCGGTAATGCGCAGGAAGATACACTAAAATATATTCATTTACATTATTTTCACTTCAACCCGTGAATGCCTTGTTCTTTAGCATAGAACAAGCGTCATTAGCTTACACCACTTCCATAAATTGATACTTTAATAAACGTGTACGCTCTCATTTATCAGGCAAGTTGATTCTTCCACGAACATTTTTTGCTGTACAAACACCGCGTAATGCGATGCATATTCATAATATTAAATGGGCCAAGTATTTTGCATCGACGATGCGCATAAGCAATCTGAATCGCTATCTAATTATAGCGCGCTAGTTTGTCGCGATACCTGATGCTTGTTACAATGCATATTCATATTAAGTTTTAACCGCTCAGAAGTTTTATGTCACGTTAAACTGTGTTTTTATGAAGCTTAAGTATGCCGCCCTGAAGCGTACAACCTAATTAATGTTAACGCATTTTGTCTGTTTTTATATTTTTTTTCCATTTACCTATTAGTAATTCAGACATACGCAGCTTCTTGAAATACTTTTAAGTTTTTGTGTATTATTTTAATAATAAACTCAGCAAATATTGATTCATTGACTGTGGTGAATGGTTTACCATTAAAATAATGTTTTCCTTCCTTTAGAATTAACTTAATTGATATTTATGCACAAGCGCGGAAAAGGCATAAAGCGTGGTTCGGAACAATATGCCACAATGTTCCTAATAATATTAGTAGGGTTAGTTCGCCTGTTTGCGTCCACCACCCAGATCGCGTCCACTTTACCGATCTGCCTTTGAAAATACTCGAAAATAAGTAAACTAACACACGAATTGAAAAAAAAGACATTAGTGCTAATACCTCAATGTTCAAGAGACACGCACATAAGGATATAAGGTCCGTGCGCCAAACCAATCCCGTTTAAAAAAATAATTTGTCTCGGATGTTCAGCAAGAGAGCAGATTCTTAGCGAAAAAATAGTGTGCAGTGGCGCGTTCGAAGGTAAGTTTTTTGTTGTTATATGTGAATTTTAGGATACATAGCTGTTTCTAGACTTTTATAATGAAAAAAGGAATAATATTAACTATGAATTTGCTTAAGTTTTTTGTATTTGACGAATAAAATGGGGTGGACGCGAATTACTACATCGAATTTATAAAACTCCCAGTTTGCGTCCGCTATGGACGCAAAGTATACCTATAGGGGATAATGATAAACCAGATTGCGTCCACTACTTTTTTAAATACAATAAAATTTACTTACTTGTAAAAATAATTTTAAATGTATTGTTTGTTATTATAATACATGTTTTATTTAGACTACGTGCTTATAAATATATTTTTAAATGAAATTAGGTACTTTCTTTCATTCTTCTTATATTTTTTTTGTCTTATTAATGTAATTGGGTAATCCGTATTAATAAATGATAAATAAATTTAAGATGCGGTCGGTTCGGAACCAAGACAGAATGAAAAAAAGAGAACATAAACAGAAGACGATTTAAAGGAAGCGTTAAATGAAATTCGAGTGAAGAATAAAACGATAAGACAAAACTTAACAGAACTGATTACTTACTGTTTATTCATTCATAGACATACTGGCTGACAGACTGGCATCATCTGGCATCCTGACAGACTGGAGAACAGATCCAGGTGGAGTAGTATGCTACACCGACCGCTTCAGAAAAAAATCAACAAAGCTCTTGGTTGCAAGCGTGCGCAATATGTACTATTTGATGATAGCAGAGGAGATGACAAGATAAAGACGCCGGGCAGGCTGGCCGGCGAGCGTTTGCCAAACCAAAATCTCCGCAATTCTGGATTTGACACAAAACTGATGATCTACAGTGACAGCCAGGCGCACTGAAAGCACTCAACAAGCAGAGACAACATCAGCGATTGTCAAAGGATGCAAATCAGCACTAGAGAGACTAGCTGGCACAGCTGAAGGTGGATGTGTGAGGGTCTCCTGCTACTACAGAAAGGCAGACAACGAAGAAGCTGATCAATGGCCCAAAGCAGGGGTCGAGAAGAACCCAGGAGGAGTTAACATCATCGAGGGATAATCAAGCGCAGAACTATCGCAGCAACCAAAGAAGGATCAAAGACCACGGCAGGATTGCGACAGTTGAGCTAGTTTACCAACGGACTAGACATGAAAGGGGAGGGGCTACTGATTAAGCTTTCTAGAAGCAACGTTCGACTAGTAATCAAGATAGAAACGGGACACTCCCAACCAAATAGACATCTAACCCTGATAAGCGTGAAAGACGACACCATGTGTCCGCAGTGCGAGGAGTGCGAAGAAACAAGTCTCCACCTGATCGCAGAATGCCCAACGTACCCACTGACCAGATGGGAGCTCACAGGGTCGGACAAACTAGGCATAGCCCAAGTACGACCGCTGACGGTGGAGCAGATTATTAAACTCTTTAAGCAACGCGAAGATTCGACGGGAAGCTGTGACAACTTGAAGACACAGAGCCTGGGGAAATGGGTGAAATGGCACACAACAGGCGGACCGAACACCCGGCATATTCCCAGTGTTTTATTTTATATAGGTGCAATGATTATCTACGTACAACTCACCTAATTTGGGTACTAATTTTTTTCAAGCTTTTTTTTAATGTAAATAAAGTTGATTTGAAATATTTTTATCCTTAAATAAAGGATTTGATATAATACAACTTTTTCTGTACAAATTCATAAAAATATCACCCCTTTTATCCATTATAAAGCCGGTGGACGCGAATTGGTCCAGGGTGGACGCGAACTGGCTTTTTTGGACGCAAACTGGGTAAAACGCCTAATTCGGATAATTATCTATTTTAAAAAAAAACGCAGGCTTTTTCGGACAAAACTGTAAGTTAATCCTAAAATAGACTATATAATGAACACATTATATCATTTTTTCATACAAATGAGTGCTAGAACATTTTTAGTTTCACCTTCAAACTTAGCAACTGCACTAAGTGGACGCAAACCGGCGAAATGACCCTACCCATCCAATGTAGAAATCAAACTTTACAAATTGTTCGGCTTTCCGTTGGCATAAAACAATCTTGTTAGTGCACATCGTCGACGCCGTGCATCAAGCCTTTAAAAAGGTTGCATTCTCATCTGCAGACTGCTCTTAATTGAAAGATTGCAGCTAACCCGTTTTTAGAAAGTTTTGGATGCAAGCCAACAGATGCTGTTTATAGACGTTTATGGAATACATCTGGAACGTACTGCGAGGTCAAGGTCACGGCGTATGATTAAAAGTTTATTAAGCGATATATTTTACTAAATCTTCTTTGTTATGATGTACCAATTTTGTGAGCACTGCCCTTCGCGGCATTATTTGTACAATATACAAATAGATCGGTAACAAAACAAGTTGTAACGAGATTAGCAGATGGTAATAACATCGGTTCTTATGACAAAACCAGCAACCTTGTACCGTTAAGAGTTTATTTCCATGTTTCTAATAAGCTCTATTATAATTAGGGATCTACATAATACCGGGTTATATTTTAAAATAATAAATATTTTTTAAATCTCGTTGGGCGTTTTGCCCCGTTCTGGATTTCTTACCCTGACTATTGATTATTAAGGAAGAGTTATACGATTAAGTTTATATGTACGTACAATTACAGAATTAGAGTGTAATGACTTGATTTCGAGTAAAGTCTTAGCTAACATCAAAAAGGAGTATATTTTCAATAAACAAGAATTTCATTCACCCATGTATTTCCAAAATTAACTATTTATCTATTTTCCATGACATGAGTACTGTATCAGTTAAAGTAGTTTTTCAACTTTCCCACGCTAACCGGCTTTGATGAAACATCATGTATAAGCTAATTAGTAGGTACTGATAACTCACACTCACTTGTAGTTGTAGGTGATTGGAATAATACTCGTTCATTTGATTCAAAACGGTAAGATCAATCGATAATCTTCTAAACGCTTAATAATACCATAAATGGATTGACGTGATTAATATTTATGTATTGAATTATTGAGCGATCCATCATTATTGGAACCTGACTGATTAAGTTGTGTTATGATAAATGACTTATATGGAGGCATGCTGACTGGGTTGTCACCGTAGCAATCGCTGCGAATATTTCGTTGGTTAGGTTTATGCGGTCGTAGATACGATGTTACGATCGCGGTATTAAGGGGCCTTAGTGAGTGAAAACGTCAAAATGGACTGTTATCTATGAGCTATAGTTGAAAATATTGAATGTTTTTCGCACTGAAATTTCTAATATGTATTACAGAACGTATGTGTGATGGGATGACTGTTTCCAAAACATGATTGGAAAAACTTCGCTCTATAGAAAAAAATCCTGAAGTTACCTCTAAAATATCATATAAATGCTCATTACAACCGCATTTTACGATAATAATTCGTATAAAATCACAAATACATAGGTATTTACCTTCTCGATTTCGTGACTGTTTTAGATTTAGAAAATATTAAATATTTTCATTCACTTTTTGATAAAAATGTGAGTGGCGCTTACGATTTTTAGTTTCGAGCACGTTGATTCCATACTAAACGCGGACGCTCACCTCCTCCCCCACCCCCTTACCTCAGGCGCGAAGAGCTACGAAATCTGAATTTTCGCTGACCGCCTAACCCCCCTTAAGATCGGACGGATCATTTTCAAAGTTATGTCCGCAGTAAAACTTAGATAAAGCTGACTCGGTTCCTGAATCGGCGAGTTATTATTAATGGGTGATTAATAGTTTGTGTTTCAGCCGCAGCGATTCATCACGCGGTGGAAGGTACCTATTTGGCATCTGTTCGGTTTCCCGTTCCTCGTACACACCGTGAATATTACGGATATAAATGTCTCTCAAGAGAATTGTTAAACTGGCATCATTTTAATGATTGTCAGGTTCACTGTATAAAATAATTACATTTATTTATTAGAATTTTCATAAATTATGAATTTTATTATGCTATCTTGTTCTAAGTTCATGTTGTAATATACTAACAATTATTGTAAAAAAGAGAAACAGTTGAAAAGAGTATCTGCTGAGTTTCTTGCCGGTTCCTCTCAGTACAGAAACAACTTTCCGATCCTGTGGTAGCATCACATTTATTTAAGTACAGTATATTTATTGTTTACATTTAAAATTATGGTATTCATGTCTATTGTTAAGTATGTTTTTTTTGTTAATTAGATTTGACGATTTAAAAGTACTCTCTAACAGGTCTATTTAAATAAAGCTATTTTTGATTTTGATTTTGAACTTGCAGATATATTTTGCAAGAGAAATGAAAAAGTTAGTAGTAGTTGTCAAAATATCCCGGTAAACAGTTTATACGGACAACTAGGCGACCATATTTTCATTTTGAATTTCAAAGTGTTTCATAATGTGGTGGTGTTATCACACATTTAAAATAGCACCTGGCAAAATGTGAGCGAGAAGCAAATTAGGGCTAATTAAAGCGTGCCGGCGAAACATGAATGCAAAAAGTAGGGTTTTTAGTGTTGTGGTTTATTTTATAGTCGGGAAATGTGATGCCATTTAAAAGTTAATATGATGTTCATAGTATTTATTAACATAAAATTTAAACAACCCATGACACACTTTTATGGTTAAAACACGCTTGATAAAGTCATCATTTAAAAAAGACTATCTACCTATCAACCGTTTAAGAAATACGATGGCAAAATCTTATGCACCAATACAAACATTTAACTTAAACATGAAACAAATATAGGTCTATCAAGCCGAAAGATTCCATTAAAATATCCAAAGACAACGTATACCTTCCTATACCTATCTACTTGTCTTTTGAACTGGTAGTAAAGATATCAGCAATCTTGACCTTAACATTATGAACTTTGTAATAAATCTCTTATCAATAGTATCCGTTAGTGAATTAGATTTACCAGATCAATTTATTATTTTAAACGCAGAGGATATTTTTAAAGGTCGATGGTTCTTGTGAGAATTTGTGTTTTGAAATCTATAATCATTGTCATTTAATATTTGCCTAATTTTCCCTTATGACATATCGCATCGCAGCAGGGCCATAGCGCCACTTCTTGGCAAACGATTGATACGTAACACGTTCAGAATCTGCTTTGCATCAATCATGTATAATTGACGATTGATAACTAATAAATCTAACAAGACACCATGCTTATCGTTTGTCTAATTACTTCACTACCTCCAAATATCTAAATCTTAACGTCGTGTGCTCCGGTGAGAGTGTTTAAGGGGTGTTCAATGAAACCTATTTTAACTGGATCCATAGTTATTGATTACGCCAAGTGGCATAAATAGGTACCTAGGTAAAGGAGACACAGTTACTATTCCTTTCCTTGTCACACGTAGTGTGCTCCTTGTGCCTCTTTCTCTTTCTCCCCTCCCCTTAGCTCACCAATCGGCGCGAGGCGAACACTGCTCTGCCGCGCCCTCTGCACTTGTTGTTTTGGGAAGAAAAAACGAAAAACGTAGCTCCTGTGCTCCTACGCATTTTAATTGCTAAAACCGGGAAAAATGCTGTAAAAACAATATAAACTCGCTACAAACGTTTTGTGTTGGTGTTAGTGCTGTGATAATAAGGGTGGCCACCCTCTCCGCAGATAAGTGTTCCATGTGGATCCCAGGTGAGCTCCTTTTCTAAGTCCTATCCTATTTCCGATAGTAACTGTGTTTTTGGGGAAATTTAAGCTCTTAACTAAAATCTAAAACCAATCTAAGCCAGCGCGTTATCAGTTATCATCAAATTATTTCGATATTAACAGCTTATTAAATCACATCTCTTATGTTGACTTCAGAAAATAAAACTTTCGATTTGTTCGTTCGATATTAAATCACTAAATCCTAAAGTTAATTAAATAGGGAATTTTCTTTCTTAGGACTTCTAATTGGGGTGAAATTGAAAATTCTGATAAAAATTTACGACATACTCCATGCTGATATGACACGACGACGTTCAAATGATTGAATACATCGTGAACACATAGGTACGTTATGTCAACGCTCTAAGGCTAGCTCAACACGCGTTATATCAAATTCCTAAACAAAATTGTTAATGAATGACGTATACACACATGATTAAATTCCAGCACGTAATTTAGTTGCTTTGGTAGTGTAAATATTATGGCAAAACCAAATGTTTTTTTGCTGTCTGTAGAAAGTAAACAATCTAAAAGAAAGTATGTAGGTTAGTGTGGAAGCACTATCTAACCTTGGCCTGGTCAGCCTGGATAATGTTTTCCGAGAAGATTCCGAATGTTTACACTGAATCATCCATTGAAAATTGTTCTAAGTTTGACGTTTTATGATCACATAAATTCTCCAGGATTTTGCAAAACAAAACACACTACACACATAACAGGAAATATTAACTTGTGACGATTTGTCACGCTCTGGACGAGATAGTAGATCTTTGTACTGCCCTTGACAACCGACCAATTGTTACGATAGTGGTGCAAATATATGTACAAACCGACCAGTAGAGTTAGAGCGTCTCCTTATAGGGATTGCGTCATGCAGTTAGTTGGCCCGCATCAATGAATGAAATACACTCCAGTGCCGCCGCTGCTACAATTGTGTCTGGATTCACAGACATAACATTTCTCATAAAAACACTTTACAGCTGACTCAACCCTCAGATTTTCATGGCAGAATTCCCAGCCAGTAAAATTACGAGATATCATAACAACCAACGGAGCAATTGAGTTACTGAGAAAAATGGCGGTGGCTTAATCTGTCTTCTACTGTATGTTTATGCGAGTGCACCTACATACATTACGGACCGGCGTCGTGACGCCTTTCTCGAAATCTTCAACGGTCACGTTTATTTCGGGAGTCACAAATATTACCTACAGACACCGTGAGCGTGACGGACACACGTTGCCGTAACGTTTAATGGAAATGCGTAAATGTATCCACAACAAATGTCGCTGCAATTTATATTTACGTAATATCTAATGTTGATGATTTCAGGCCTACAACTTCTACTCTTGCTTAGATGTTTGCTTAGGCACCCCATACTAATTTCGATGTTTTTTTTTAAATAACTACTGATGATTAACCCTTACATGACTTTAACAGCGTTGCTTCTCGGGCTGTGAGACAGCCCCCAAAAATGTTTGATCAACGTCAAAGTTATTGTTAGATGTCACAGTTTATATGTAGGTACTGAAAGTGCTGTATTGTTTGCTTACTGGCGATAGTAAGTTGACACAAACAACCACATGAAAACTTAACGCCCAACAAGTCTTTAATATACTTACGACGAGACGGATATATTAACTTATTATGGTAGCTTTTACTACCTTATTCTTTCAGAAATACTTGTAAGTGATTAGACGTTCCCTAAGTTGTAACTACTTACTAAAAAAACGTTTAATAATATTTGCCCAACAGTGAAATCTTTTAAATAGGTTGCAAAGCAAAATAACAAGGATTAAAAAAGTTCACGAACGAACTTTCGATTTTTATCAATCATGTCGTAAGAACGTGTTGGGATTAATTTACGACCCGACACGACAACCTTTCATAACAATATAATAGGCCTGGACTCTGTCGGAACCAGGTCATGGCATATCAACAAATGTAAACGTAGTGAGTACTTATGAAAGAAAATTTAATTAATGTTATAGGTTTATAGATGTTGTTTAAAAATCGAATGGAATCAGTAGTGTGGTCGATACATTTGCATCGTCGACTAATCAAATGAAAATGTTATTCAAATTGGTCTTCGCTAGCACTCAAAACTGAGTTCCTTATACCTCCGGTTCACGCGGTGCTTGGCGAATCAGATACAGCATCGGAAGGTGTTGCTCTTTCGTTATTATTTTTATGTAGTTATAACAAAAATACATTTGAGAAAAAATACGACTTACCAATGGAATACAATTTGGTATTATAGCATTTTTAAGTTGAGGGAAAAATGTCATACACTTCGCACTTAAAATTAAACGGATATTAAGAGTATACATAAAGTTTATTGTTTGTTGTTATAACGACTGTTGTTTTGGACTCGTGCGTTTCATTGCCCCAATTTATAGTGCTTACAACATCCAGAGCCGGCTTAATTCCTACTCATATACTTTGATGAATCGGGAAACGGTCAGTATGTCCTATACAAACACTTGCTAGAACTTATTAGTGTTTATTATGAATTTATTATTTAATGCACATCACTGTTAAGGGGCATTCGCATCCAGATAGTTACACGGTAAGATAGAAAAATTAGGGCAAGATAATCTGTTGAAATTAATTTCATATTTTACAGATTTTTTTTTTAACATCAATACTAGCAAATCAATAAAAAGACCAAAGAGTAGAGATTTGTTAGAATCAAATCGAAATGAAATCGTTTATTTGTGAGTAACCAAAACCTATAAAATAAGTAGCGTGTTTTACATTTAATGCGAGATTTCTAGAACCTAAAATGAAATCGGAACGTGATAAGTAAATCCGAAATGTCGGTGTGTACGGAACCTTTATTAAAAGAATTCCTTCAGCGGTGTTACAGGGATTCCTTTGTTTCATTTTCTTTTATTTCATAGTAAGCTCTGGCTCATTTCTTGGTCTGGTATTCGAACATCTTGCTGTAATTAATTTTTAATGAAGAATTTTAGGAATCTTCTTCTGTCTCCGTGATTGTATTCTTAGACAAAATTAAAGATGGAAGTGGCACAAAATCAAAAAATGAACCAAAGTGTGTAAATGAATTCAGAAACTATTCATAATTACATACAATGACAACCATTTCAATGTAACTGGAGGGTAAAGCACAGGAGTGTTCTGTGCTTCAGACAAAATAAATCCACATAGTTATTTTTATTACTGCATTAAAATATTTAAGTTATGTATATCATAAGTTTACGAAGATGAATCAGAGTGTAAGACATGTAATGTTATTCGGTCACAAAACCTTCAACGCGCCCTTTAAATAAATAGCCTTTGCTGAGATGTTCTGATAGTCGAGATTTTTATACGACTTGTTAACTTTTAAAATGCTAGGATGAGTGTACTACATCTTGCACTTTAATAAATTGTAAAATAATATAACCGCACAATAAGTTCATGCGACGTAAGGTTTTTATTCTATTTAGGGCCAACCTATTTTACATCATATGTTTCATTAAAAAGTGGGTAATCCTGAAAACCCGTCTATTTTTGTAAACTGACAAAATAATTCTAAAAGGGCACTAAAATTTAAGCTGATGATGGCCCATAATAGGTATGCCTGTGAACTTTCACGTTATTCATAAGGAAGGATTGTAATTTTTTGACAACTCCTAGGGGCCGAATGTCTTGACACCACGTAGTCTTTCAATAACTGTCATATAAATATACATATATATACAATATATTTACAAGAAATAAGTGTCAGTAACTCTGTGGCGTAATTCGCAATTGAACACCCTGGAAGTGCTGTCGCCAGACTTACCTACAGGCGTTAAAGTCCGATGGCGATTGCAACTTCGCGAATCTACGAGTACATTGTGTATTCAAACTCGCCTCGTATCATTTGCATTTAGTTTATTGGTTTCAGTACGACTGTTTATGTCGATAATATAGATCAGTACTTTGTATCGGTACAGTAAGCAAGCTTAGGCAAGACACATTACCGTTAGCGACTTCGAGGCGCCGGCTACGGAATACTACTTAGTACGTTTTTATGAATGAAATTCAATGAACCGTATGTTTTATTGCATAAAAGATGCAAAAAGAAAACGTAGATCCGATAGTTTCTGAGCAACGAAACGGTACAAGTCGTAGACCAACAGATAGCGTTGATGTAGAGTCTCGCATGCATGCCTACATCACATACCTAAATATAGAATTATTGCAATGTATGGTACCTATAAGCTAAATTTCAACTAGTTTCGTACATGAACTAAAATGTTCAGTCTTAAGTATTGCTTGAAGCAAAATCTTATGATCGTAAATTCAATATTTATTTTAGTATTACGTACGAGCATAACGTGACGCCCGGGTAAGTGCTAAGCATTGCAGCATGTTTCAGAAGGCTTAGCCCCAAGAATAAAAATGAGAATTAATTCCTGAAACTTCAACGATTTCATTAATTCACCCAAGGGTTATTTAAATCTATTTATTTTCAGTACCTACTACAAGTACTAACTTGGTTAGATTTTTGTGTATACATATTCCGAAGTGCTAAATTACGGATGGGTTTGCACAATATTGAGTCGGACAAGCCACGAACATCAGAACGGAAATTGAAAGCCGTTCCTAAAGCGCTTTTGGAATGTCAATATTTTTCCGATGTCGGATTAGGAAGTTGAGTTGATTGGATGGGCCCAATAGACCATACCTACACATAGCTAACTATGCCTGTAAAAATGCCTTTAGCCGATAAAAATATATTGAGAGACAGATTTGAAAAACGAATGAAAGGACGATATTTCTAACTTGGTATATTTAAGACGGTCGTTAATTACTTCTGGAAGGAAGCTGCCTGTGCAAACAAAATCCTGAGTTGCATTATGAACAACACATGTTTAACACATGAATCAGCATTTTTCCAAGCCTAAATATAGCTCTATCCCTGATTTCACGTATTTACATACGACTGTACCAAGTATAGTACCAAGAATAAGTGTTGATAATATCTTAACTAAGTTTGTCTATAAAATAAATGATGCGATTATTTAGCCACATAAAAGCGCGGAGAGTTTGTTCCTCTCGACTGAAGCTGTAACCAAACAATTTGCCGTTATTGCAATATTTATAGTACAGTCGACCATAGCTAGCACGTAGCACCACCAGTATAAGCTGGTCTCATATTGCTGTGAACTCGCGTACTAGCGTGGACAGCCTGAAGACCAGAGTGTTTTGTTTGAGTTGAGGCCGGCTGAATGACTCGAGAGCGCATCTACACTCATGTCTTTACGCCTATTGCGCAGTTTGACGCAATTACGAAAATGTGTAGTAAGTATTTATTCGTGTGTCACGCTACGAACTACTTTTGTTTCAATTTATGAAAGTAGACAAGGTGCACCACGGTCTATCTCTATAGTTTTATGATCATCGTTTCATTTCAAAACGTTAACTTTTTTTCTGTTTCATATGTTTAAATCTCAATTTAAATTTTGTCGTTCAGTTGCGTCAAAATTGCGTGCGTACACAATGTTAACTAAATTAAGTTTACGCGGTATGTTAAAATATAATAGATATTCTCAACTGTTTCAGCCAATTAGTTCTGGTTTTCGTTTGAAAATATTTCCACGTATTAGTAATTTAAATGAAAATCATTTGTGTTATGTGTAAGTAGTAGATGGCTACTGAACATCCTAAAAGGATGAAACACCGTGAAATTGCAATAGTCTGGCTAGGCGGCGCCTGCGTCCCGGGTTCAGAGCTAGTATAAATCACTCGCTTAGCCACGTGGGCGCGCAATTGCCGGCTCTGCTGATAAACGCACTAAAGACGACCCCGAACAAATAGGGAACACTACCTCGAGAAAGTATTTACATACAAACACTCATATAAAAGAACTTTCCCTTCATATAACCAAGCGACATAAGGCTTTTTATAACCCTTCGACTTATAGGACCAGTTCCATAGGTGCTGCAACTGCGAATGAACACTCCGGAATTAATTTAAAGATCATTCAGTTCACAATCATAATTTGCTGAAATGGTCCGTGTCCCATTTCGTGTTTAATGCAGTGATACAGTGGGCACTGCTCATTGTTTATGACACAATCGCGATCTGTTAACGAGACGGACATTATGCACTGTTGACAGTGAACTGTCTTGTTGTGGTTAGTTTATTACGCATTGAAACCAATCTAGACAGTTCGATTTCCTAGAGATAGGTACAATGATACATGACACGGCTCTGCTAGTATTAGGTAGTTGCATCGGAAAGCTAACAACGGTTTTGTCACCTGCGCTCAATAGATGGACCCATTGTTTTCATTCCAGCGATGTAACTCGAGCCCACTGTGCACTTGCGGTTTGACAACCTACGCGATCGCTCCGGCCACGTCCACATTTCCTCTGCTGCATAAAGCGAACGCTATTACACAAATATTATCTTACGAATGGCCCTGTAAAACTTGACATCTAATATTTATGCCCTAGACCAATAGTCATTTAGCGTTTCCGACTTTCATTCAACTCTTCTTATTTACGAGCGAGAACTCGATCGGTAGAGCACCGCGGCGAGCTTGAATTAAGATAACAGTTTTATTAGCTTCTAATTCAATTCGTGGAATGTTTCTCTTATCTGGCCCATAAACATTTTCCAATTTGAATGTGATGTTGCAACGTTTGTAAGGGTGTTGGTTTCTGTGATGAGGTGAACTTGGCCCTGGAAATCCAGGCAGTAGGTCAAGTGATCGGCCGGGTTGCAGCGCCGCATTCCTGCACTGTTTATTGAGACAATTAATATTAGAGCCGCTGTGCGCCGTGCAGTGCCGTGCACAACAGATCTACGACGAGATTGCGCTCCCGAGGCATTCCGACGGGATTAACGGGTAAACAGGCCGCAGCTGCACACGTGACAAACTTCTAGAAAGCAGACGTGTGCAACTCAAGACGGATGTGCAGTTTCAGGCAAATTGAATCGTTTCCATGAAATATAGGACTTAAATGCTTTTGGCAAGCGTATGTGCAGTTTTAAAAATAAAATCTGATGCCTTATCGTTTTGCTTTATTTATTGGGTATTAAATTAGTTTATAAATACTTTTTGTTCGCTTCAATATTCATTGCTAAATACAGTGTTTACCTCAATAAAATTTTTTTCGAAGAACATAATATAACAGTAGTAACTACATCTTAACCGCTTTGAAGATGAAAATGATCGTCAATGAATATCGTACTGTTGAAGAAAAAACTTCACTGCTTGATAGCAATGAGAAATAGGTCACTGCTGTAATTTAATAATATATAGTTATCGGTATAAATCATAGTGTCGGGGCCTCAGGCGGGACTTGAGGCGCGTGATTAACTTCTTCCGCGTGCAGGGTCAACTAGGGGGTCGGCTGACACCGGCCCTGCCCGGGAATAGCTTTCTAACAATAAACGCTATCCCACGAGGTATAAATACTCGAACAGCCGCGATACTACTACGATCGGTGCAAGCGCAAGAACTCGACCTGTATGAACTTTCTTTTCGTCAACGAAATTTAGGAGCATTATGGGGAATAAGCAATAAATAATATGGTAAACATAGCTGCAACATACTATTAATGAAACTCTTTTTTCTTGGAATTACCATATAAAATTATGAAATCACATGACCTACCTACTGTTTCGAGTCTAATGAAGGCTTAGTATTTCCTCACGAACTAGTATTAACAACAAAAGTACTTCAAACACCTAGTACTTCACTAAACGAGCAACTTTACTAATCGTTCGTCATTACGTGGTATAGAACTATTCTTATATTTATTTTACTTTCAATATACTATCTCTGTAGGCGTATGTAGGAAATATCAGCTATTCGTCTTTTCTAAATAAAGGTTACTAATTATATTCACTCATCATCAGCCTGTTGTCCACTGCTGGACATGGCTAAATGTTTATTCTATTTTTAAAGGTATTTTCGCTCGTCAGGGTTAAAACATCAATTAATTCTTATTAGCAGATCGTTCGGCGCATAAATTGGTCGTTAAGGTAACACTTCATTTAATTCGCTAATTTCGCACAAAAGAATACACCGCTATCCGTTGAATCAACAATACTTCAATTAATTAATGGACTTGACTTGCGCAGTAAAACTTCACGTTCGCCGTCGTCGTTTTTGAGCCTCGTAGTTTTAAGGGACTTAATACATATTAAATGGCTTATTTATAAAAGTAAGGTGACAGGACATCCATTATTGTAAATGTAAAGTACTGCGTGGTTAATGGCCATAAAGGCATGTTCTAGGACTAACCGGGAAGTAGCAGACAAGGTTCCACTTTTTATTTATTTTATTTTATTTTCAGGGACACTTTGGTAAAAACGCTGCCGATAAGAATACTACCAGCAATTCGAATACATTTTAAGTAAATTAACGATACTGGTTTGGTCCGAAACATATTAAGTACATATGTTTTTACAATTTGCAAATGAGATAAGATAAGGAGAGAAACACTTTATTCCACACTAAACATACTTAATTACAAGAACAGTACTTAGTTGTATATGCCTCATTTAACTGTTAATGTGCAATTAATGCAGTTATTGCTAATTGCAAACTCAACTATCGACTGTTTTATATACAAGATTATTGTAGAAGAACATTATTCTCCTACCTACATATTAACTATTTAGTACTAAGTGTGTAGTATTGAAAATATTTCTAGCTATTTACACAATGTTGGTTATTAATAAAGGTCAAGCTACTACATAGATAAAGCTGTAACGTATCCTACACATATTTCACACGAGACTGGTGTCAGCAGAAATTCGCAAAACGCTGAATTCTGTGGTCTCAATGAGGTCCGACGTCGCCGACCATTATGCAATAAAGTCATTTGATCAACAATAGAGCAGAGTGGCTGCTGTCACGTCCAGACTAACAGCGGACTTCCTTCGCCGTCACCAGCCCCATTAGGCACCTCTATTGATCCTCAACGAGTTTAGGTTAAGATTCGAGCTGTAGAGCTAAGGGTACTTTGGAAATTGAAAGGAATGAAATTATATAAATTTTAAGAGTAACACAGCCTGCACTCAACGAATGTTAGGCACATATCAAGTTTCTGAGCAGAGCTGTAAAAGCAAAGACAATGGTTGAAGCAGAAAAACGCAGCATTGGTTATTTTAAAAAGCAAATAATAATGTTTCCGATCATTTTATTTTTACGTACAGACATTTTATTTTTTCACGTTCGATAAAACGGAATTCAGTTACTTGTTCAACGTAAAGTCTCTTTGTTTTATCGAGTCAATTTTTAAAAGCATGCGAAACTTTTCCCGCAAATAGTAACCGATCTCACCTCAACTAATGAAAATTCATGAAGTTTCATCCTAAAAGAGCTCAACGCTATTAGGGTATAGAAGCTAAAAGGGCTTAGCTTCATTGGTCTAGTGTGCCTAGAATAATAAGAATTGATCAGGACACCTGTTTATCAGGCAGCTAATTGATCAATGATCACCATTTCCAAAGCCGAGTGCCGACTAACGTTTGTTTGGCTAACAGCGACGGCACAGCACAGGGGACGCTAACAGCGCTAACGATGTTTACGAAATGTGTCACGACAACGATACTTAGTTACCGCCGACAAATGAGCAAATACGATGCGCGCATCCTACGAAAATGTTTAATCACATTTCGGTATTTCCACGCCACTTGACAAATTTAATAATAGGCTCTTCTACAGTTCCGGGATGTTTTTGGCAGCTATACATTTTTGTAAGTATTTATTACATTAAGGAGTTAACTTCAAAAACAAACCCTTTATTTTGCACGGTACGTAATTTTTCGACATTGCTCTAGAAATCAAGTTGAAAGTTTAATATGAATGTGCTGTACACAGAAATTATCAGGATTATTTTTATATTGGTGGTTACAATTTCGTAAAAAAATATTTTCTCTCCTCCACTTTTGGTGCATTCCGTACAAGATATTTTAATATTATCTATAACTCATTCAATTCATTATAATGTATTGTATTGGCGGTTTAAATTTCTTAATAAATATTATTTTCTCTCCGCTACTTTGGGTGCTTCTTGTACAATATAATGTTATTATTTTTTATTCGATTCAACACCATATATCGGAACTTGGCTGAGGCTTCTCGTGTCTTTGTAGAACTACACATCGGTATCACATTATTTTTAAATTACATTTTTTTAATGTAACCTAACTGTGTGATGCAATACCTTGTCTGCAAGAAAAACATGAGATCTCTTCTCTTTTACTGCTGGCAGTTTATTTATGTCAGTAATATCCCAAACATTAAATTACCTTTACCATAGTAATACCTATGTCAAATTTGCTTCGAAGTTAAATATGAATTCTACTGTAATAGTACTGAGAAATATCCCAGGAATCCCTCATGCCAGTAAAATTTATTCCATTGAGTTTGCATGACGTTGTCCGAATTGATTTCGCAAACTCCATGACCAGCGTACTGGCTGAATCCACACAGAAGCATTACACAAGTATATTTTACGAGTAACCTTTACCTAATAATTGAATTTACTGCACAATTAACACTCGCTACGTGAAGCCACTGAAACTGTGCCAAGTGATACATTGCGGAACGATCGAACTGTTGGTAACAGAATTGACTTTTTGCATACATGAAAAGTTCGGCAACTTCTGTTGATGCATTCTAAAATACTTTATCCTTATGGAAATCAAGTCATTGTACATAGTTAATAATTTCTTTGGATTGATTTGTTTTCTTTCGATCCTGTTCCTGAAGGTTATCTGGAAGAGATTGTTCCCTAGTGATAAGACTGCCTAAATTGTATTTTAGTATCTATTGTTTAAACTACTTGAATGTTTTAGGTCCAATAGAGAATATGCGTCTATCAGACACAGATGATAGAGTCAAAGCCGAAGTATTATCGAAATACGAGTATACCTAATTTTACAGTGATAGTTACTGTTAATTATTGATTCGTCTAAAGTAATAAAACAGTTATATAAATTGTGAACGTACATTTTAAAATACAATACATAAATACAATAGTAATGTGACTCTACCACCGGCTTCGGAATTGTTGTTTCTGCTAGGAAGACCCGGCGAGGAACTCAACAGTCACGCACGCAGATAATGTTAAATACTGTGATGCCAAATGATAGTAAGTAGTAATCAATACATTTATACTGAGGACTTGACTAAAAACCATGGTTGCAAAAGTTCGAATATAACTGTGCCGCATACAATCGATTCATGACAATTTTTTTAAGGGCTAACTGATAGTTATACTTTGCAAGACATAGAATTGTACATGAATATAACAAATTATACTTTCCCTTACATTATTGTATTCTAGCATGTTTATATTCTTTGGTGGATTTTATTTTGATTGTTTAAATAAATCGTTTAATATTGTCATTGGTGCATACCACATTCCTAAACATTTCAGTTGTGTAAACATAGCTTTCAAATGTGCACGTTACAGTGTAAGTATATGATTGTTTACATAAAATTGCTGAGTAATTACATATTTTATACTGAGTAATTATTATTTGTTGACCAGTTTACCAGATTAAAGGTGATTGAAATACAATTCTAAGGATTTTAGTAGGCGATTGTCAAGAAGAACCCTCTTTTGATGCTAAATAAATTAACGGAAAATATAAAATCTTGGTTTAGTTTGAATAAATCTTTTAAATTAGGTATTCCTTAGGTTGACTTCATGAAATTCTTAATCTGAAACTATGAAAGTAGCGCAGTAGGTATAACCTATCTTATTTGCATACAGATATTATGGGTATGTGCAATTATTTCACTGTAGAGAGCCCGCACAGATGCACGTTTGTGTTGTGAGTTTGACCTAATAACATGCGGAGGTAAACAATAATCAGTCCTTGACGCTGCTACAAATACAAAGTTATCAACGATAGCAAAAACTACAACTAGGTTAAAACTGAGTAAACAATTGCACCTGCACTCGTAGACTTCAGCTTATCGGGATCTGAACACATGCACAGCCAGCACACTAGTCCATATCTAAAACTTAGGTTTTCTCATGCAGTTTTGATGAAACTTTATCGTGTGTGCGTACGCGCGATGCCGGTTTGGTGCGACGAGCGACACGCGTTCCCCCCAGCGAACAATCGGTAACTGAGTGTTGGTTTGAGCCGGAGCTGTTATTATGCGCCCACTGAATGGTGCTAGCTGCGGCAGCACGTGGGCCCGGCTGCGTGACGCTCCACGCTTATCGGTGCATCGCCGGTAAAAGCTCATGATTCATCAGAATTAGGTTTCGCGTGTGATATCATCCAGATATGCGCCTGAAGCAAACGTTGCGCCACTTGTTCTAATGAATAGCTAACAGGCGATGCATCATGTGCATAATGCGCGACTAATCCTTTAGCGGTTGCAGGAGAAAACAAATAGTGATCGCGTCGCATACCGCGCACTAACTCTCGTAAATAATTCAATAACAAGCTCTAGATATTTAAATTGTTTCAACGATAACGTACAGCTTATACTATATAAGAAACGCAGTGGACGATATGGCCATTAATATCTACATTCTGGGTTCCAAAAACTGAGGTAAGAACAATTCAGATTAAACACAATATCTTTAACAAAGAATCAGGCTCAAAATCAGGAGTTGCATGATCAACGTCATCATAAATATTTTACAGTATAGGTATCTGCCCTGGCTCAAATCAAAAAGCCGAAGTAAATATTGCATTATTCGTCTGCGGTAAACCTAAACTGGTCATGAACTGAAGTGGTGAGGTAAATTTTCTTTGAATTTCATCTTGCTTATACGCTCGCAATAGGTTATTATCAAACTAAAGGTAATCCGTGGAAAAGGTCGTAAACCTCGCAGGTAATGACCAATACAATGCAAGCCACTGGTTTCTAAGAAATGCACTCGAAAGTAAATTTTCCAAATTGATTGCAATACAGCCCTTCAAGCAATTTTCATTTTCATAAAGTGCATAAGTGTTCATGGTAAATGTAAGTTATTCTATTTCTGTAAAGTTGGAATATTTTATTGCCTAAAAGGCACCTTTTTTATACATTTAAGCATTGAAAAACAACATTCCTTCAATGTTTGTATTATTGTTATACCTAGTTATTGTCAACTAGTTTTTTGTACACTTTTATAATTTGTCAATGTTATACATAAATCAAATTAAAAATGTATACACGACTAATCTCATACGCGGTAGTCACAGGCACACTGATTGTTGCCATCTTGGTGAACGGAACATTTAGAAGCCTTCACTTCGGCAAGTGCATTTAAAACCCAACGTAGTAAGGGGCGAGCCTACCGCCGTCATCCGGCTGTTAGGGTTTTATCGATGATTTCTATCTCCAGATACATAGAACACAAAGTTGGTGTTCCCACTTGATTTGACTTGGATCCACACATCCAAATAAACGTACCGCAAAACCCAAAGTCGTTTTGAAGTTAAGCAAATACTTATGCAAAGATTTAGGTAATGAAACGTTTGTTAAATCATATTATGATCGAATGTTATAGAGTAATTATTCACTGTCGGGAAATCCGTGTATGGTGAGGTCGGTAGCAGCATTATCGGCAGCCGGTGTCTCCAATAAAGATTAATTTCGTTGTCCCTCGGAGCGCGGCCGGCCAAGCTGCCACGAAGCGCAGCGAATGGACTCGTGACCGCTGGCACAGTGTAAACCATACAGTAGGCTATCTAAGGCCGCCCGCCAAGTTATTAGCCTAGCGTGCACACAGACACGCGGCACAGCCTGTCGGTACTGCCGCCTCCCTATGCCTCCCTATTTTATGCTAGCGTGTGCGTGAAATTGCGTGTGCGTGATATCGCGACACGGCGCGCGACGCGCACGCACACATTCAAACCGAGAGTGGCACGTTTGTATGTAGATAGCTTACTGTAAGATTATACTGTGCCGCTGGATATCTCATTTATCAATGGAAAGCCCGCTCATTTTATATTTTACGATTATAGCTAAAAGGAAATGTGCCTTCCCGGTTTGGACATCCAATATGAGTGAAGATATCTAATTTTTGTTTTTGAATTTTATTGTAACTTACAATGGGTAATTGTGAACAATAAACCTTACTTTTGTAATTTTTACATAATATTTTAATTGATAAAATAGGCTACCTACATTCCGGAATGTGTATTCAAGTCGTTAAAATGAATGACATTAAATTTAAAGGAAATACATACGTATTGAAAGTAACTAACACAAATATGTACAAACTAATGATTGTAAAAATAAAACAGGATGTCTAACTCTGAATTTAATTGGATAATCGTGATTAAATTTGTCTTCATTTAGATATTTTTAACATCATACGTATTTCATACGAGTTTATTTATTATTTATTTATTCTTTATTGCACAAAGAAAAAGTACAATTGGCGGACTTAATGCCTAAAGGCATTCTCTACCAGTCAACCATCGGGCGAAGCAGAAACCTTGTTAAACAACTTTAGTGATTGTACTCTACTTATTCATATTTTCTTCTATTCTATGCCTCGTTGTTTCGACTTATTTCTTTACAGCAGTGATGGGTCATGACGTGTTTAGAGAAAAGCAAACATGTGGCAGCGACTTAGCCGAATGGATGTGTGTCATCTTGATTAATTGGGTCCATTTTCTCCAAATTATACCTATATCAGTATCAAAGCCCATAAGTTTCTAATCCAAGCGTAAATACGTTGTCATACAAAATTGATCGTGGTATTACCGAAGCCTTGTAAGGGGAAATTTTTCGTCCAAAGATACAGACCTTTTTCACCAAGACTCGTCTTTGCCCTCAGGGATTCAATTAGTGTCATTGGCATTTTTCAGTTTGTCTTGATTCGTCCTACGAAGTTATCCTGCTACGGTTCCTTCCTCCAATTCGCAGTATTCGCGTCAATAACTTTGACACCAACCTTCTTATGTATTACTTATTTCACTTTTCAACTAAATAATATTTTTCATATCTGAATTTAAGAACCGGCAGTGATTGAGCACCTTACCTACTGTGTGTGGCAACTGAATTGATAATGTAAAAGCATGAAAGCGCTAGCAGTCCGTCTCGACAGCAGACTTTGATCTAGTGTCTGTAAAATAAATTAGTGTTTCGTTGCGTCAATTTATCAAATGCCTCAGTGTCGGATTTCTCGATGGGCATCGTATACCTACTACTTTGTCTTATCAATGTAGGTCGAGCCGGGTTGTTGCAATATTTCCTACTTCGTATCGCAGGGAATCCTTACGTTGATCTAAAGGCGACTAACGGAAAGCGGTTATACCGCATAAATAGTCACATTTTATCGTCTGGTACTGTTCAAATTGCGCGTTTGCTTCAGGACGACGCAAAAAACGATGTTCCCTCTGTCTAAACATTTACAATTTAATTTTTCAGGTGAATTATCTATTCCTTCGAATTCCACCTGATGAAATTGAAAAAAAAAACAAAATTAAGTATCTCAGGGAGGGGAAAGATTCATTTACCTAATCATAACAAAATCCGGTAAAATTGTGTATTTTTAAAAGGCGCTTCTCAGTGAATTAACATTGGAAAAAAATATTGAGATACAGGCAGTTACTTCTGTATTCTTAATAATGTATGGCAGTGGTTTGGATGTTTGAAAATAACTTTGCGATTTCAGCACTAGACTCATCAAATTCAATAAGAAGTTACACAATGTCACGGTAGTGGTTTAGATTCTTCACTATTCATAAAAAAGGTTGCGGCCAAATTATGGTCAGTATATAAGCATCGTAGAATTGGTACCTACTCACCTAATTTTATACCAAGCTAATCCTTATGTGATCGAGTTGCTATAATTAGCAATGACCGTAGTGCATGCAGATCAAGGCGCCACACATTGGTTCGTCTAATTAGCGCTGGTTTTACTGCTGCAAAAAGTTAACCTGCGAAGAGGTGCTAAACAATAACGTAATGTTATCGAGAAACAGTCACCTTGAGGGGTCGTTAACAACCAGTAGGATCAAAAACAGTCCAACTGCGTGTTGAGCGTGCATTCTTTACCTAATTAACATGCTAGGAATTAGCCCCTGTAAGCCGCTTTGCTTTAATAAATATCCATTTATTTTTATAGCACGCACAATATATTTTATAAGTTTTAATTATGAATCGAAATGTTTTAGATGATGATGATAAAGATTATGTGTCAAAACTGCTGATTTTAAGGAATGGACCACCGAATTCACAAACGTCAATCAGCTTGTGAAGGTTTTATTTACAAAACCAAGGTGAAAGTTGGTTCAATCATAATCTAGTTCAGCTTTTGACTATATTATTATGATTCTTTGATTATTCAGACATAAATCTGTGATAATCTTAAATGAGCTTTACTTTAAATGGCGCCTCAATTCTGTCTCTTGTTTTCCGCGTTGAGTGGATTTACTCTTAACGCTACTTGCCTACAATGTCTTAAGATTCTGAGCTAAAAGTTAAATGGACGGCTTTTTAATAAAGCACTCACAATTGTTTCCTGGGAACCTTGACTTTGAATCACTCGAAGAACCATTATTATTTACAGTATTAATCATACTGCAAACTCTAAATTGCTTTATGGTTTGTTTGCAGAATAACATTGTATCGTCGTCTTTCATCCTGCTTCGGTAAGTAAGCAGGATGAGAGACAATACCTCTTCAGTACCTAGGTATACCCTACTCAAGCAACATGCCGCTTTGCTTACGTTAGGTAACAAAGTAATTTAAGATTGTGACTGGAGCCACAAAGCCGCCAGCACTGATTCATTATCGCATAAGGATAGATAACATCCAACTACAAAGGCGGCAATTAAAGTGATAAACGACAATTGTCATGTCCTTTGCGCACAATAAATATACCATCGAGACCTAAAAGATATTATTTCTCGCCTGTTTATAATCATTAAGAGCTATTGTCAACAGTTCTGATATTTGAATTGAATGCTTCCATAGTTGCCGCGATGCTATCGCGAGATTGATATGCTGATAACATCTAGTTGCGGTGCAAATGAGAAGGCGCCGGGAAACTGCAGACCGCAGACGCACTAGAGTTGTGAAATCAAGT
This sequence comes from Udea ferrugalis, assembly GCA_950022985.1. Classification (NCBI taxonomy): domain Eukaryota; kingdom Metazoa; phylum Arthropoda; class Insecta; order Lepidoptera; family Crambidae; genus Udea; species Udea ferrugalis. The sequence continues at coordinate 9,054,264 of OX465521.1, forward strand.
TGTGCGTTACTCATCTTGTTGCCATTTACGCAAATTGTGTTCTGAATAACAGGCGGGGCCAGCGGAAATATGATTAAAATGACACAATAGTTAGTGGCGAGGCTCAATAAGTCCTTAAATAGCAATGTCAAGACGAAATACGCATTTTTCTTGGTGGCTTGATGACACATCGGCGCGGTGGTCTCACTGTTGAACCACTCTTGACGGTCCCGCCCACGACCGCCTCCGCGCCGCCACTCGAGACGCGAGCTTGCTGCCGTCCGTCAAGAAGCTCGCCATGACGTCACGAGAGATTGACATGCATCGATCATGACGAAACGCAGATATTTTTAATTTTATTAGCACTCGTAAGCGAATGTTATGAATGTCTTCATAAGTAGGTTTATGATTAACAGACAATATCTGGTGAAGACACCGGAGACCTAATGCAACTTGATCCTTTACTGCAAAATTCTTGTAATTTAGTTATTGTCTTAGTTATTGCATCTTGATTAAACATTAGGTTTATTGCAGTAATCAAGTACTGCGATGTATGAGACTAAACGCGTTTAGTACGAGTAAACTGCTATAGTGATAATGTAAAATAAATGCGATAAATAAATAAGCCCATGTCGCTCTAGTAATCTTTATCACTTTAAGATGTCTTACCTCTAATACGCAGCAAGGAAAATTATTATACGTGTCTCTAAACTCTGTTTGCATATTTATGAGTGTAAATGAGTAATTTTCTGATAGGCCTGATGTCAGCTTTCACTAAGGAAATTCCCATTTGATGTTAGAGCCTGTTTCAGTGAAACTGTTCAAGACATTATAATTAAAATACCCAACCGACATCAGTAAGTTTGTGGCATTAGTACACTAAATCATTTTTCTTGTAAGAACAAACCATAGGGCTAGAACACTGTATGGATATTTATAGGTAAATGTTTCTGATTTTAATAAATACATACTCATCTTATGAATAGAGTTTGGTGGTAACGTAAATTTACTTAGGTAGGTCTTTTAACGAGTATTGATGCTACTTATCGTGGTAAATATCAGTAGATCGATGAGTGACGGTCTTTTGTAAGGTTTTGCTCAAATGTGATTAACATTTGGTAATTCGCGAGGAAACTGGGGGGCTAAAACAGCAACATTTTAGCATTTCATATTATGAATCATCTAGGTATTTGACGTTTCATCTAGACCGCGGTCCGTTTCGAGTCAAAAGTGAGTAACAGCGCGCTGACACGCATCCCGAATTGATAAATTGTATGAACGTGAGCGACGTCAGCGCGCTATTACTCACTTTTGACTCGAAACGGACCGCGGCCTAGATGAAACGTCAGTTAGATGTTTCATAATATGAAATGCTAAAATGTTACCGTTTTAGCCCCCCAGGTCGTTTTGTTTTGTTTTGTTTGACCTTAGAAAATATTGAATGTACAAGTGCACCCATAAGGTTTTGACCATTTAATATACACGCGTCAAACTTATTGTAACACCCTTAGTGTGAGGCACAAAATACTAAACCTTTGCTGACAATTTGACAGTAAATTATTTTTAATGAGAATTCATTGTACAATAACTAAGGCCATACACACTCGTACATACAGACATACCATTACGCTTCTTTGCCAACGGGAAAGGCAGAGACCGTTCAGTTCCATGCTTGTCGGTTGAAGGTACTTTTTACCTGACCCTTTCTGATAACATCTTGAGCTTTTTCAAGAAACGTTCGTCTAGGCCTTCCCCTTCCAACGGTTCCATTCGTCCTTGCCTTATGAAACCGTTTTGTTAATTGCCCTTCATCTATGCTATCCATTTGACCAAACCACCTCAGTATACCATCTCAATTTTAGTAACAACGTCTCCTTTTACACCACATCGCTATCTAAGGTCAATATTCCCGTTCTAAAAGTAAAAAAACCCGATGGATGAGGAAAGAAATCTATTTATGGCACAAAGCGTACACTATAACTTCACTTTATCGTATATTGTGTTTAAGTTAGTCGAACCCAATTCAGGTAATATTTACCCAAAACGTTTGGTCAACAAAGGCGGTGGGTATTTGAGGGCGTCCCTTGGGCACCAGACGGGACCAATTCCTATAAAGGTTAATATGATGTGTTTCTATAAACCAATATAATAAAGCGTTGGTATCGTAAGAAGTTTCCGTTCGAATTGAAATCGATTTTTCATGTTAAATAACGGTCTACAACATGAAATTTTGCTTGCACAGAGCAGTAACTGTAGTCTCATACATCAAAACGGTCTATAAAAAACCTTACTGGTACAGTCAACGGCTCATTAGGGCTACCCATTTCCGTTTTTTCCGATTCAGCAAAGAGGAATGTCCGGAAATAGGTAACCAGTCGTGCCGTTGATCATCTCCAACAGTCTTCAATAATCTTCCCGTCTACGAAAAACATTTCTCGTAATTCTATGTTCGTACATAGGAAAATAAAATTGACAAATCGGCTAAGCCGTTCTTTAGTTTTGCACTTAGCAACTTTATGGGTTTCATTGCTAATTGTAATGTTAACATAGATGGAATGCAAACATGTTGTAAATACGCGTGTGTTTTTGATGGAAACAGAGATTCCGTCGTTTCTATCAAAACAATTTCATCGTTTGATAAAAAATAAATTATGGCTGGGACGATTTTTAAATTAATTTGGCTAAATACAATTATAATTTGGGTAATTGTTTTGATAGCAACTTTTACGACAGTATTTTGTTTTGAGTCAGCCACATATCCATTTTATAAGATGTGCTCATTACAGGAGTCAATGAGATTGTGACGTATTCATATTTTTAGTTAATTTCTAATGTAGAGATAAACAGAGTAAAAATGAACGAGGTAAATAAACAAAACCGTAAACATTGATGGCACAAAGGTTCGTTCGTGTGCTGACGCAATTATGATAGTTATCGTGGTCATAAAATTAACTAAAGGCGATGAATTCTAACAGCTCGTGCGATTTGCTAACCACCGCCTGTGATTACACATGTGCCTACGAGTTCCCTTTATAAATACACCTTTGTTTTCATTCAGACAGAGTTAAGCTAATAATTTACATTCTCAAAATAATAATAGCACTCCGACTATACAAATAACTAACAGTTAGGCATGTGAAGCTAGCTCAGAAATAATACAAAATTAGTCTCCCTACTCTATCGATCTGACTTGTTGAGGTATTTGGATACAAAATATTTTGGATGCCATTTAACCCGGCGTCATGGGGGTTGGGTCTAAGATACCCGGCCGTTTTTAGAATTTCTATAATTTTTATACTATTCACCCGACATTGCTGTTTTTTCCTATAGCTGGAGTTAATGAATCACTTCACACGTTTGTGCCCTGAAATAAGTCAGAAAACGCCTGAGTTTGGAGCTATAAGTGCCGTAACCTGAAAATGGGTAATTTAGACCCATGCCTGTACTCGGTGTAACAATTTCACTCCATTTTTTTCATACAAAATGAGTTTTTTTTATATTTTTATTTTATTTGTATTACTTCTTCTTTATTGTAGTTTAAACCTTTTTTATTTAGTTTGTTAGTGCAAAAGACATATTTGAGCGGTTTTTATAGAATATATATATTTTTTTTTCATAGTCTCGTTTCCATGATAAAAATTATATATATCAATTTTTTTTTAGTGTTGGATAACCCTTATAACTCTAAAGTTAATGCTGGTAATAATAAAAACCTTTTCTTTCAACTGGAGACTAAAATATTTACATATCTTACCAGGGTCAAATAGACCCAACCCCCACGTCCGTGTTACAGTTTTTAACCCCCATGACGCCGGGTTAAATTTCACTTACATGTCGCCTTAAACAGTTTATTTTGTGCTTACAACCGTTATTTGAAATTTGGATAGCAAAGTTTAATTCATTTTTCAATGTTTATGAATACTATCAGCGCTATCCCTACCACTGTAGGCCAAAGATGCCATTACTCCTTACTTCAAAAGATTGAAGTTTAGGGTACGAACGCTTCTCGTTGCGTTCGCGTTACGTACGGGCCGACAGCAGCATTCACGTGTTAGTATTTTTCTATCGCAGGGAAATCTTCTGGGAAACGCTAAATGATCGAAGCCTAAGATGTTCTAGATATTTACTTTTCATTTTATTTGTTTACCAATAGTTACATAATTACTAAAAATATCTCACCGTGGTGAACGTCGAAGTTGTTGTTATTGTTAGACGGTGCAACTGGCTGCTAATGAAGCCGTAAAAAGCTGAAGTGCTAACCCAAGTTTCGTTGTTGCAGGTAACAGCACCCAAGTTCCCGGTGGTGATCAAGATTGGTCACGCGCACAGCGGCGTGGCCAAGGTGAAAGTGGACTCCCTGGCGGACTTCCAGGTAAACTTGTTAAACACCTTGCAAATCTGTTTCATATCGGCCTTTACTGCGTAACCGATATTTACAGTAGCCCCTCCAACTAAAACAAACAACTAACAACTTCGTGGTAAGCACCTGGATTTAGCAGAGGACTTCTCGGACGATATCAGATTCGAACCGCAATAAATTAGGGCTGGCTGATTTTACATTCTGGTAGAAGTCGGTTCCATCTATATAAAACAAAGATACCAAACTAAAGCCCAGGAGAATTTGAATTCAAATAACTTTGTAAGAAAACTTTTTTTATTTTATACGAAGTTAAAAACTGTAGGTACAGTCAGCAGAAACTTGAGCGTAACGCTTGGGACTTTGTAGCGTTTGCGAGTTTGGAGCATTGAGACGGCAACTTAAAAGCCGGGTGCGGCAGTGTTGGCACTATCTGTAAAATCGCAGGATTTGCGATCTTAGAGTTAAAAAGCAGAACTATTTCGAAAATCTTCTAGTGGAGTTTTGCTGAGAAAGTTTCCGGTAAAAACCATCCTATAGTTAAAAACAATAAAATTATTTTACAGGATATCGCTGGAGTGGTAGCAATGCTGGGGACCTACTGCACCGTGGAGCCCTACATAGATGCCAAATACGACATCCATATACAGAAAATTGGGACTAATTACAAAGCTTTCATGTATGTTATATTACTTTAAACTTTCATGGTCACTAACATTAAAATCGTTAGCAACGGGATCGCTACCTATTATGTACGGTGGACGGCACATCACTCTATCCATTTCCGGTCAGTCCTCCTTGCTCTATTGCAAAGAAATGACATTTGGCAAGAGCGAGAGAAAAAACGGAAATGCGGTAACCTAATGTGCTGTTGACTATACCATGAACTTCCAGTAACTTCGTGACCATGGCGCTTGTAACAGTGCCAAAATATCGGAAACTCGAAATAGGGTACATTACATGGTAGAAATCCCGTTGTTTACAATTTTCATGTATGTTTTTGTCATTCGAATGTCATTACGTAAGCAATTAGAATAATCATGTAGGCTACGTGCTAAGTCACATGGCACATGATTTTAAATAAATATGTAATATAATCATCATGATGTATTATAAATGGATTTTCCAACATGTACAGTATTTAAACATAAACTTTAGAATATTATATTATTTCATTAGAATGCTGTTTCTACGATAACGTTGTAGGAAAGGAACGGTTGATTGTGGTTATGGTTTCCTATTAATTAATTATAGATGCAATTTTTATTTGAATGGAAATTATTATTATTATTACTTCTATGTTGGAAAATAAGCATGTAGGTTACTAACAAGATACAGTGGCGTTAATCAAGTTCATAAATGCAACAAACCTGCGCCTACAAAAACCGTTAGAGTTGAAACTCAACTAACCGCTTGAACAGTAAAACATGAGGAAGGCGTTTACCATTGTACCTGCTACCACCCCATCTACACAAGACGGCATTACGCTTAGTATTTGAATAACAAGTATTTAATAAGTTTAATGTTTCATTAATATCATTTATACAAAAAATAAAAACAAACTAGGTATCTACGAGATACGTTGCGGCGTCTTTGTGACAGTTAAACATGTTAAAGTATTCAGCATAGCATTTTCAGTGCCGTCACTTGGTCGTCGTGCCAATCTTTGATTTTACTTTAATATTGTCAGTGCTGGACAAATGGTACCACAGTAACAAATGCCCCCCTACTACGGTCCCGCGCGCCCAGAAGGGACACACGCAGCCAAATACACCGCCTACCCCTGTTCGCCTAAACGTATTTTTGTTTATGCGCATCAGTGTGAAAATACAAATTCTTACGTTGTGTACGAGTATATGACAATCATTGACATAAATCAGTTCATAAATGGCTAGCCAGCAACCATAAAGCTACACCTACCTATATGATTATTGGCTTAGGCCCGGGGCCCCGGGGTCGCTAGGAGAATACGCGGCGGGGGCTGTGTGCCTTCATTGCACAAGCGACCCCGAGGAGGACGGCAGTGTGGTGTGGCCTCGCACTGTCGAACACCGGCGGGTGTGAGAGGGGAGGTACTACTCCCCTCGAGGTGAGCCGGGACACCGGCACAGCGCGCCAGGGTTTTACCGGTAGAGTGCCTCCCTGGGAGAGTCCTCGGTAAACCCTGGTCACGCGCAGAAGAAGGCCGTCCCGGTGTTTTAGTGGGTATTCTCACCCCTTGCAGAGGTGGGCGAATCCCACACCCCCCCGCTGCCCCCCCAAGCAGCGGGAAGTGCGTAAATGCATTTCACCGGGTTAAAAAAAAAAAAAAGGGCACTGGGGCCTCGCAGGCCGCTCTTTACGTATAATCTCAATCTAGAAAGGCCCTAACTGCTACAGTCCCCGCGGGTTTAATCCGGCACTGACTATTGCTGATATAATTTATTTTCGTTACGAAACGCAAGAGCGTTCAAATTAACTTTAGGGTCCTACACTTGCATTACAACTTTAGGTCGAAATAATCTGAAAAAGTTATTCGTAAAGTCCCTGAAACTATAGGTACACCTCTGTTGCAGGCGCAAGTCCATTTCTGGAAATTGGAAAACCAATCAGGGATCTGCAATGCTGGAAGCCATCGGCATGAACGACAGATATAAGATGTGGATAGATGAGGTCAGTAGAAACAAATAAATACAAAATGTGCGATCAAAGTTAGTTATAATAAGTATGCCAGCTGTAAATGAAGATGACTTTTGGTTTTCTTGCCTTGAAGAGAGATGAAATCCATAAAACCTCTATCCGACTACTAATGTTAAAGTTTGTCAACACACGAATGACATAAAGTACCTACCAGTTACAACCTTCGTGCTAGGCCTACAGATCATTTCGAATTTACTTAAGGTTTAAGGGAAGCAGAAGAAGTCTCCAGAGTTAACCATTCCTTTGCTCTAGGTGAGCGAGATCTTCGGTGGACTGGAAGTGTGCGCGCTGGAGCTAGTGGTGGGCAAGGACGGGCGCGAGCACATCATCGAGCTGAACGACTCTGCAACCTCCTTCATGGGCGATTCCCAGGAAGACGACAGGCGCCATCTAGCTGACCTGGTCCTGCAGCGCATGCAGGTGAATATTGTTATTGTTGTTAGCCAGCGTATTGTTTTGAAGGTGGAGGTATTGTGCTGGACTTCCCTATCGCTATCCAACAATTGACCTTCATAAACATGAGATGAGATGCCTAACGGTTCGGCAGAATTTTATACCAGGTGGTGGCTGTGGTGGTGATGGCAATTGTTTGGTTTAGGTACACCCATAGGTGAAGTCGCGGAATGAAAAGGTTGACCAGTTTTTAAATAAATTCATTTACACGTTGCAAGCTCATGTTACCTTTTAAACTGTGTAACAGGCTAGAGTATGTCGAAAAGTATGCTTTATTATTTGACAATAAGACTTAAATTCGGTAAGACGTATGTTCCTTTATGATTGACAGTTGAACCAATACTTATTGGATTGATCTTGTCAATGTAATCATAGAGCAAGCAAAAACAGATCTTAGGGTGGTCAACCTTTTCATTCCCCGACTGTACCTTTACACATCTTTCATCACGGGTAGGCACAGTAAGATGTATGTTCCTTCACGATTGACAGTTGAACCAATACCTTTTGGATTGATCTTGTCACTGTCATCATTGAGCAAGAAAAACAGATCTTAGGGTGGTCAACCCTTTTATTCCCCGACTGTACCATTACATCTCTTTCATCACAGGGTAGGCTAAGACCGCATCTTTCCACTTACAACGATCCTAGTACGACGATGTAGCTCGGATATGCAAACTCCTTCATACATGCTCGTCAGCTAAACCAACCCTAGGTAATAGGGTCGGTTTTGACCCGACTTGTGATCATTTTAACTTCGTCTAGTAAAGGTGTTAACTAAATTGGTTTTAAATTTGAATTAAAGGCGGTATGCCGGCCGGGGATAACAAAGACAGCCTCGCGCAGCTCCGTGTCGGGCAGCTCGGCGGCAGGGTCGCCGGAGGAGCGGTCGATGCCGCTGCCGGGGGGCCCGCCGAGCGCGCCGCCGCCCGCGCCGCTCGCCTCCGCCGCCAGCATCGACCGCCCGCTGCCGCCCATCCCGGCCGAGCCGTCGCAGCCGCCGCCGCCGCCGCTCACGCGCCGCGACTCGCAGGGTAAGGTGTAGCGACCGCTACAACCGCTCTTGCGTTTATTGTCTATTATTATATTTTTTATACTACCTGCTCGTCAATGCCACATTATGTGTCATGTAAAGCTGTCCTAAAGTAAGTCATTATAGCCCTATGGTCTAACCGGGATATAATGTTGTACTGAATTTCATTAATCCCCAGGGATTAACCCTTAATCGGATAGTGGTAAGTTTCATTTTTCATTGGTTTTCGACTTTATGTCGAGGCATCAAGGTTCAAATTCAGGTGGGTATTATTTTCCCACTATCCGAATAAGGGTTAAAGTGATTTGAATTTGGAATGCAACCGTGTAGTCAAAAATGTTTAGGTGCAATGAGTTCTGAGTTCGAATGTCGTACTGGCCACTAACAAAATAGATGCCAGAGAAAGAAAAAAGGCGCCAACCGCTCAAATAGCTCCTGAGTCTTATGCTGATAAAATAAATGTACCAAAGATTGTAACTCATCTTTCCAATGTCTTCGCACAACTGTCATATGTTTCTAACATCACTTTTAATTTTTGATAAATACCTAATTTCTCATATTTAATTACCTACCTACCTATTTTCATTTGAAATAAATATTTAAGCACTTACTTTTTTCAGCCACTAATTTCGATTGCCTCGCAGAAAGTATAAAAAGTAGAGTATGCATCGCGGGCTTAAAAGTGTATTTGTCTTGGGCGGTCTTGAACCCCTCGTATTCAGGATTCTAACCTTAACTCCCTCGCTCCGCTCGGGAGTTAACCGTAGAATCCCTCATACTCGGGGTTCAATATCACGCCCGGGACATAATACACTTCTTTAAGCCCTTGTGGCATAATCTACTATTCTGGTGGTACTAGTGGTGTATTTTCATGAAATTATAAAAGTAATCACTACTTCCGGCTTCTACATTTGTAGTCTTTTTTTACGATTTTAGGCCCAAAGCCAAGTTACTTGGAACGGAAGGTAGAATTTACTACCTACTAGTGTAAAAGAGTAGATGGGAGAGATACAAGAAGAGAGAGATGCATAGCTGTAATAACAGTCAACGGGTCATCAGGCTATACCAATTTCCGTTTTTTATCATGCTCTTGCCAAATATTTTTTTTTTGCATGGAGGAATGACCGTAAATGACGTTGTTTCCATACTAAATTCTTCGTAAAAATCTGTCCTTAACTCGCAATGTTTTATTCTAGCATCGCAATCATCATCTATATCATCAGCATCAGCGGCGCCCAGCACGGCCAGCTCGGTGCCGGGCGCGGCCCCCGCGGCGGGTGCCCCGGGCCCGGCGGGCTCGGCCGGAGGCCGCGGGGGATTCGCGCGCCAAGGATCCCTCAGCGCTGCGCTCACGGAAGACGCCGAGGACACCATGAAAAACCTTAGGAAAACCTTCGCAGGCATCTTTGGCGACATGTAAATGAATGAAGGTAGAGACGTGCACAAGTTTTACCGCTGAATACGACCAAACTTGGTGTACCACACCGCACATATAAATATTTGTACTCTATATAGCCCCCTTTGTAATAATAAGTTAGTGAAACCGTAACTGATACTCTGGTCCTCATGTGGTATAACCTAAAATTACATTCCATGAAATATTACAACTTTTAAGTCACTGTGCACGTCTCTCATGTTTGAAATGTTTTATTTTATCCGAAACATAAAAAGTGAGACATAATAACGAAATAGATAAATTAGGAGCAGTACTACAGGTTTATCGAACCCGATTTTAAAATACTCAATTCATAGTTTTCATTCCGTGTTGCACCAGTATTGTAGGGACCACCCCTCGAACCGAGTGTGGTATTGCAACGTAAGAAACAAAAGTTAGAATAGTTTTAATGTAATATAACTATAGATTTTTTACAATAAGTTTATTATAAATATGAAAATACGAATCAACTGAGCTGCATTGTGATCGAGCCCGTACGTGCGCGCATGCGACGTGCACGCGTAGTCTTCTGTCTCTGTCTGACTCCCTTCCACTCTCACACTCGCTGCACCGCACTAGGCAATCGACTTGAACACACAACATTCTCGTCTCTTACTTTCACCTTCGACGTCACTCGTTTCTTTAGATTTAATGTTGATTGATAGAGGTTGGTGGAAACTCGGTGGCAATAAGTAGAAAGAAAATCGTAAGCGTTTGACTCGATGGAAGCGTCCAGCTTCCGGTTTTGACATTACAAAATTTGGAATATTATAAGAAAACAAACAAAAGGTTTTTTAATAACTTATACAAAACTTTTTCAATTTTGTGGTCCTATTAAATCTAAATTGTTGGCGATTGGAATGTGAATGTGAGCAATGCTATATAAGACAATATTGTTAAATGCAAGAATTGATTCACATTTTATATAACCTATTACTAGTTGTATTTTATAGCTTAAGAAAGACTTGTTACGCATTTTGGTCAAGTGTTTTTGATTTCCAATTAGGTATTTCCTTCTTCATTTATCAATATTCATATACTTTAATTTAGTTAATTTAATTGGTAAAGCCAAATTTAAGCCGCATATTTAATTTGCTTTAGTAAAATCTACATCATCTGGTCAACCATCGTTATTTTACGTAAGATTTTTCCCAAATATTTATATTTAGTTGTTGTTATGCCTACGTTTGTAGGTACTTTTAAACAAGCGAAGGATTTGTTTGAGCTAAGTCTGACGACGAGTCATATCAGGAAGTGTCGGTAGTATCCATCAAGTGCAATGTGCTTTCATATCTCTTTAGCGAATTTTATATTTAAGCGAACTTCATAGTAAACTATTCTTTAGCTACCTAATTCCAATCGAAGTAGATACTTAAATGTGTAGGTGAATTGTATACGCGCATAAATGCGCTAAAATATAAGCAGTAATCATTTTAAGAAATGTTTATGTTACGTGTTACAGTAATATTACAGTACAGTATAATATAACTACCAGAAGCCCACTTGTTATTGTAGATTTTACAACGAAAATAGCTATACGTGTAAGTGTAAGTCGAGCGATTAAGTTAAGACTATTCCTGCAAATACGATTATGTGAACTGGTGTTAAGTTTGTTGTCATTTTACAGAAAAACACGTAAGATATTATTTTATTGAGATATTTGTAGGCCGGGGCCTTGACAGTACGTCATACCTCTCTTCTATACGAATATGGTATGCTTAGATTAATAATCGCACCCGTAGCTAGATTTTGACACGAAATCTCTTCGTAACAGCCACGGCGTACGTGTAACTAACTAATCTTAAGTGTCTATAAAATGCGCAATTAGATAATTATTATTATAGATAATGCATTTTAATAAAATGTATCTACCGATTTAATTTAGTTATTCATGATAGCATTACGAAGACTTTAGTTGTCATCACATCGTTTGTTATCCTGTAGATTAATTTAAATATTTTGACGTTTATAGATTATTCTCTCTTTGTTAACTGTTAAGATAATAATATGAACACTAAAGTTAATATAAATGCTGTTGTTGTTGTTGCTAACAAGTTATACAATATATACTCATATGGAAATGATGAATAGTGGTTTCTGCAAGATTGTCATGATAAAAATTAAATTTAATAAGGGGCTTGTGTATCGTCGACGTAGTAAGATTGGAAATGCCTCGTTTACTGTTTATCGTGATTTAATCTTCTAATGTAGGGGCATGGTCGCTCATATGATATAAGCTACCAATTAAAGTGGACGTTTCGTATAGATTTTAAACTAGGCAACTTCACCTAGCCGATCTCGTTACTGATTTACTCAGTCTAGAGAGCTAACCTCAGCGATTATGGCAATAATATGATAAAATATGTGATGACCATGCCTACGTTCGAATGGAATATGTTAATGGAATTTGAATGCATGTTAATCTATATTATAATGATATATAAATAAATACCTCTTTTGGTAAGTCAATACCTACCGATATTGGCGCTAAGTTTGTTTTATTTTAGCATACTAGTACTTACTTGTTAAAATTATTATCTACATAGGTATTCTTCTGCACTTTTTAGTGGAGCTTTTCAGGAACTCAACTATGAAATTATAGAACAATATTGTGAACAATCAATTATATTTTCGTTTCGATTTAAAATTAATATAACAATGTAAAGACAATAGTAAACTAGGTATAGTAATTAAATAACCGTGTAAAAACTTCAATACAATTTAACCACCGCTTAACAGCATGACATGACGATATTATAAATGCTCTCTCTTTTATTGATTTGTTGGTATTTCAATATCAATGGACATATTTCTGTGAAGTGTATTTTCAACATTTGACGGGGTTTAACATTCGGTCAAGTCAACGAAGCTCTATTTTTCAGTGATTACTTACTGACTCTTTAAACGGATATCACTATATTTCAGCCTCTACTTATTTGACCTCAAGTCGCATGTTTTCTTTTTTAACTTCACATGACTAACACTGATAAAATATTGATAAAATATAATTATGTACCTTGAGGCTGCAATGGTCGATATTATTAGCATTTTAAATGTGGCACATGATTGAAAAAATAAGGAAAATTACTGATCTTATGAATAAATATGTCGCCGCAAATTAAATACGAGAGAATGTTTAATGTGTTTAAGAATAAAATAGACTAGATGGAACAGTCTCAGTCTTCCATTTTTTTGTCAAAAGATATTCAACTAAAAAGTTGTGTGATTGCCTACCAATAAAACTTACCTAATAAGCTACGAAATATTACATGGTTAAATTTCCATGCATACTTCATCAACTTCTGCACTCTGAGTCGCCCATTAAAGATGGACCTATTATCTTCGTGTCATGTCTTTATCGAAATTTGGCATTCTGTTTTTTATTAGTCAAATCGTTAAGTCACGTTTGCAGTATGAAATTTTGGGGCAATTAATCATTTACCATAATACACATCTCCGAGAGTGGCTGTTAATGGTATAACATATAATCCTGCAGCTCTGATGACCCGCAAAAGACGTAGCCTTCCCCTAGAAACTAAAGTACCTAACAAAAGTGAGTATATTCTCCGCTACATTACGAATAGCCGACAGGATCCATGCCGGTGTTGAGGCTGTAGTTGCGGTACATGCCGGCGGCGGAGAGGCGGTTGGTGAACGTCTGCCCGGCCGGGAAGAACACCGACGGCACTGAGTGGATACCTGGGAACAACGGCACTTACTCATCATAATTATAGCACTGATGCCGTTGTTGAGTTTAAACCCATCCAAGACAATGTCGTAAGTATAACCCCTTATAATTCCTTCAATACAGAAAGTTAATATTTTCTTAATTATCTCTTCGCCAAGTGTTCGGTTGCACTCTAAAAAACATTTTCATTCTGATCATTGCATAGGGCTGATTCCAGAATCAGCCCTATGTATGTTTCTCAATTTCTAGTACTCAGAACACTCTTATTGTTACCAGTAGCAATATTTATATTTTATAGATAATATTTATATTTAAGACTTCCGATTGACACTACTTTTTGAAACCACCTGTATAAATGAAATATTCTAAATAAACTTTACTAATGAACATTGAAAGAAGCAGCGAAAATGTCATGATGTGTAGGTACCATATTTTACACATGGGCGTCGATTTGCAAATTGCGCTTCTGTTGTTTTCACTGTCTGCAAGTTGTAGATACAAGCCTGCAACACTTTATCGGCACATTTGTAAACACACCTGTTGCGTTCCACTTGTACCTATGTAAACTTTATACTTATAGTAAATCATGGAAAAAGCATTATACTAAATTTTTAACTGCAAGAGGAGCAACATTTAGCAACATCCTTACATTCTGTGCAGGTGACAAGTACTTATGCATTGAGGTTCCTGTTACAGCTGTGCTGTTCTCCAAACTCCTCAATGTTATTAATCTCGTTGTATTTTGGACGCTGTCATATGATATTGGAAATGTCAAAATTGTTAGTAGCACAAAGAAGCTGTAGATTTATTAGGGATCCACCTTGAACTTTCACTCAAAACTCTGCGAATAAGTTTACTTTACCTAAATCATCACCACATAGTATAAAACAAAGTCGCTTTCTCTGTCCCTATATCCCTAAGTATGCTTAAATCTCTAAAACTACGCAACGGATTTTGATGCAGTTTTTTTGAATAGCTAGAGTGATTGAAGAGGAAGGTTTATGTGTATAATCCCATAATATCAAAATGGCACCCGTGCAAAGCCGGGGCGGGTCGCTAGTATGAAATAAAAGACATAATAAGTGTAACTACACATTTTATTACAACTTAATCATGCACTTAATTTAAACGAGTGTGGCCGTACAATTCACAACCATGAACTTAATTCATAACTTAAAATACTTAAGCAATACCGAATTGTACATAATTTCAAAATTAAATCTTATTCCGATCAGTCGAACAAAACGTTTGTACAAGGGATCACACGTCAAGCGTACCACTAAGCAAGAAAAATGACCGTTATTGTAATTGGCATAAGTTTCTACAAACTGATAAATTGTATACATTTGACCTGTGGCCAGCTGTACCTACTCACAACCAGGTTTACTTAGTGCAACACAGTGACTACAACTTATCTCTAACTAAAAAAATAATTAGATTGCTTTCGGATCGAGGCCAGTGTTGAGAGAGTAGTTCCGGTACATTCCCGCCTCCGCCAATTCATTCGAAAAACGCTGACTCTTCGGGAAATACACGGTAGGCACAGAATGGTAACCTAAAATGCAAGGCACATAACATGACACAAGAACCTTACAAAATATTTTTACTTACACATTATTTTTACGTCGAGCTGTGTTTTCAACAACCAATAGAATCACATCTCCACATCTCCATGTGTGAATAACGCAATTCCATTGGTTGTTGAAAACACAGCTCGACGACGCACATCTCCGCTCAGCTCTGGTGAAGTCTGGGCCTTAGCGCAGTATCTTATGAAAAAACTGATTGACCAAATCACTAACTACGATAAAATATGTTTCAAAACCAAAATATGAGTAGCTAGCTGTTGTAAAAAAAAGTTGGACGAACACGTCGTCTGCGGGATGCTGAAATTGTAGGCAGAAGCCGCAACAACCGCCGAATTGCTTTTAATAATTTACCATTATTTTGTGCACTAACCATTTTCTTGAAATTGTATAACTGTATGTGTACTTAATAATAAATTGTAATTTACTAACGGATTATTGTACAGAACATATTGAAAAGAGTAACTGCTGAGTTTCTTGCCGGTTCTTCTCAGTACAGAAACAACTTTCCGACACCGGTGGTTGAGTCACATTATGTTTGTATACTGTGTATTTATTTATTATTTCTATTATAGTATTTAAGTCTATTATTAAGTGTATTTTTGTTTGTTTGATTAAGTTTTTGACGATTTGAAAGCACTTGTAACAGGTCTATTTAAATAAAGATATTTCTGATTCTGATTCTGATTCTGACAGCTTAGGCCCCTCCGAAGCGGCAGACCGCAAACTGCAACAGCAAACCGCAACGACACTAATAGTCCGTTCGCGTAAAGAATGCAGTAACTTCACACTCGTCCTTTGTCCTAGCACGTCCCATAACCAATCAAATTGTTCCTAATTAGAAAGTCAAGTCCACAGTGATCAGTTTAACGCATTACTTTCGAACGCAAAGGTTGTGAATCTGGTTTTTTTTTGGGTTCAACAGAATTAAATTTAAAAATCACTGCATTCTTAACGCGAGCGGACTATAGGTACTGGTTTGTTTGTTGACACTGTCTATTGCTGGTAGGTTGGCATATAAATTCTTAGAAACCAAGATGTGTCGCTTGCCGTTTTCAGTACATCCGGACTTGAACCACTACAATCTTTCAGAATGGCGATCGGTAAACATTCAACTAAATTACTTCATCTTGATTTTAATAACTTCGGTGAAATTTCAGTTTGTTTAAGTATTAACTCCGGCTGAATTTGATGAGCTTGGAATACATGGTGTGAACAATTACAACACCTGAATCTTAATTTATTCCTAAGCCACGTTCATGCAGGTAAAAACACACGTTTAGCTACTTAAGCTCACGCTCTGCGTGAAAGCTTTTATAGTTATTTATAGATCAAATCCAAACTAAAATGCACAAAAACTTCAAGGAGTGAAGTAAAATTAAAAAAAGTGTCAAAAAATTATGAAGTGTGTTAGACAATCTAGCTTTTCATTTGGTTTGCGTTAGACCCCAGTTTCGCCTGATTGTAAGCGATGACGGAGCCGATGGTGGAACATGCTTACCCAGAAAAAGTCTATTCACTCTTGCCTTGAAGACAACAAGGTTTTATGCATCCGAAAACACATAGGTGGATAGAAAATGTTTGATACGTAAGGCGATACTATTCTGCCAGTTTTTAATTGCCACATTTCATATGATATAAGTAATATGTGGACACGAATCGCGGTACCTTGGCGTTGATTTGTAAGATGAAAAACTTTAAAACACTCACTTCAAAGCTAGTCGTCATAGGTGAACCTTATATTACAGTTATTTTCAGTCACTTGTTGTCGGGGACAAAGTTATTCGATTGCATATAGATCGTTATAATTTTCCTTCAGACAGGCCTTCATTTAACAGATTTCATTCTACCCCACATCCTACTTTATAACCTACTACAGTTCGACAATTACTACAGCAAGTCTACTGGTCAAGGTCCTCGTAAACCAATTTGAATCATCAATAAGTAGATGGATAATATCATTTTCACAATAAACAGTATTTTTAAACGAACTACATATTTCAATAATATGAATTTGTTATAATATTTATAAATATCCTCTCGGAGGGGCCCTGTGACTGCCCTTGAATTATCATGTGATCACAGAACATTGTAGCATAGCTTAAATGAATGAGCTTAACCACCAAGCTTTTTGTAAACCTGACTGCCGATTGGTGATCCTTAAAACATGGGCTATAATATGATCCGAAAAAACTGAAACTGCTCTTAACTACTTGACCATTAACATATTATGTTGGTAACTAATGATATAATTACCTGGAGTATACCATCCGTAAACACTCGCGGAAGTCCTGTAGAACGGATGTTGACGGCTGACTTGGCAGCCGTAACCGTTGAACCAATCTGCAACACATCGTTGTCCATCAATGGGAGCCAAAAAATGGTTTTCTGTGCTGAGTGCTCCCTATCATAAAGATCTTGAGAAATTACTATCCAAATAAACATAAAGTGACTCTACCACGCTAAGACGTTAATTATATTGGCGTAAGATCTGCCACTGAACCCCGGGAAATAGAAGGTCTTTATACTGTCCCAAATGCTGAGCAAAGGTCTCTGTCATTGAATTATAAGTCATCGCTTCAATTTATGACTTAACCACCACGCCTAATGAATTAGTCCCGAAAAAAAAAACAAGTTGAACCCAGGATTACCCCTCCGCTTTCATTTTATTACTAGCAAGGGAAACAGTTCAGGAATTCATGGTACCTCTTGGTTCTAATGGTGTTAATATTGCAGCCGTCGTGGCATTTTTAGTAAGTACAACGTACTTACTAAAGTTTAAATTCAGAAACATCAAAATCAAAACTAGGCAAACGAGTATACTAGGCAAAAAAATTGATTACTATTCGGAATGCATTTATCTTGAACAACCTGTATTATTCGTGTAACCCATAATAATAATGTGTATTGTCTTTCTTAGTATGTATGTTTATGCCTACAACAAACTACTTCAGCGTCGTCTCCGTTCAGTCTCCCATAACATTAGTACGTAGGCAAGTAGACTATCGATTCGGACCTCATTACCCGCACCCGCATGCTGACGGTTCACTGACACTTTTACGTTCTCAGGCTATTGAGACTCTTGATAACTTTCCAAGTCTAGAAGTACCAAATTGCCTATATTGAGTCTATGTCGAGTTTATTTTAGGTAAAGGTCAGGTCAATTAGCTCATCGAACAAATGTTTATTTTCGACAAGGTTTCGTTACGAAATTCGGTATTTAACTTCTAAGAAACATTAATTCAATTAAAGAAATGAGGGATGGAATTTCAATTGATTGACATTCTACGAAAGACAACTCTAAGATATAAAAGTAGCGGAGCAATTTTATGCTCCGCTACTTTTATATCTGAAAAATGTTGAGAGCTTCCGATTGTGTGCGCTGTGTAAGCAAAGGACCAGACTCAGGAAGAAAGAAATGACCCTTACCGTGACCCTTACCCGTGTATCAATATTCATAGAAATACATTCGTACAGACGTTACAGAACAGAGCTTTAGCATGGTACTTACGAGGATGTTCAAACCTCTTGGGAAGGTTGCAGGTGGCGAAGAAATCTGACGTCTTTTGCTCCGGTTTCTTTATTTCCTGCTGAAGACTAGCTCTGTCCGTGCACGTGGCGGAGCAGAACCCTGGACGCATGTTTTCGGGAGTGGGTTCTGCGGAAGTCAACTCTCGACCCCCACTCATGATAAAAATAACAGAATCAAACAGAAATCTTCAAAACACGAATTGGGAAAAAACTTACAAGCAATACCAAAACCAAACAATGTTCCCTTGACAACTAGTTGGCTGTTGCATGGTTTCCTTGGATACCTACTTTTTTAATATTTATTGATTTATGGCAAAAGAGGTATGAAAAAAAGGATCAATAGCAAGGGCGAAAATATTATATCTTGTTCCATCTGCTCCCATGATGTTGTAAGAGAATAGAATGCAGTCGTCGTAACTGTTGATAGGTATTATTTTGACACATGTAAACTCTAGAGGAGTTTCTGGAGTCTTACTATAAATATGGTCCAAGTCCGCCTTTTGGCCACCCGGCCGGGTGGCCGAGTCAAACCTCTAGGAACGTGTTGATATTTATAAACAAGGACCAATTAGTTTGTTGAAAAGTATTATTAATCCAATTCATACTCCCTTGTTCCATCCTTTGAAGTCACAGCGGAACGGATGAAGTGTTTGATTGAAAATTAATTCAATTCATTTATAAGTTCGATGAAGATTGTACGGGAACGTGGCATAGCGGCAAAATATAATAAGTTATTTCTTATTTACCTTTCTTTGAGAAGTGAGAATTCCTACTTTTTCAATAGGTGTCTGTTGAAGTGAGAATTCCTACTATTTTAATAGGTTTCTTGAGTTTTTTATCGGTAGTTTCCTATCATCAACGGAGAGTAAGCTGCAAGATCCAATAATGAAAACAAAGTACTTTGCACCAAAGTACTTTGGATTGAACTCTAGAACCCATCTCGGTTCCTCCGAATCATAGTGCTCAACCACCAACCAACTGTGTTTTTTATAAATCTAGTCTAAGCATTGCTCAGCGCTTGTCCTCACCAATCAATCTCTCACCTCGGTACATCTTTGACCGACATTCGGTGAAACCTATATTTGGCGCATTTATAATTATATTATGCACACATATTATCTAAGATTGAATATAGGTAGATTTATGATAAATAAATTTCCAAATAATAGAATTTATCAGCCACTCAGCAACTCTCTTATTAATTGTTAGGAACAACGCACAGATACTCAACAAATTCCAATGCCTAAGTGATGCAACAGCATTATGCTCTTTTATAGCTCACTTTTGCAACATGTTCAATTTGAGGTGAACATAAATACTTATCCGTTAAATTCTTAATCACTTGTTCCAAATTATGGGCGACTGTTGATTGATACTTGGTACCTATGGCCTTGCAACACAACCTACTCACTTATACAAAATGTGTAGCGATGTTGTTTGTGCTCTGTTCTATGTCTAGGTGTTACAGACCTACCAACTTATCTGTGAACTGAAAGAGGACGACACCGTCGATTCAGTGTTGCTAATTAATAAAAGGTGCCTAAAATTGAGTGAGTTTTACAAGTAGGTAATTTTTCATATGAAATAAGTATTAAATAAAAATAATAAAATTAAGTATTCCAATTATTTATAAATTAAAAATAAAATATACATATTAATTTGTAGTTAAGTAGGTACGCTAAACAGTTGTCCTTCAGGATTATTTAATGGCTTTATTTAGAAAGTGATCCAGTGAATTGGAAATCCTGCAGATATTAAGTTTTGATATCTAAAACAGTTACTAGAGAGATAAACTAGAATCTGGAAAACTTAACAATCATACTGAATGTTTCACACTTAAAACTTGCATTCAATGTGATTCATGTACCCTCCCTGCATCAGGTCCCAGGTACTATTTGCAGAATTTAGTTAAGACCGTACCTTACCTCTAACAACGATATACTAATAATAATTCGCAGTGGTAAGTACCTAATGGATGTAATAAAAAAAACAATTTGCTTTACAATTATTTATTAAAAACCACATTTACAGTCATTATGATCTTTAGGTGAGCCTGCACTACCGACATCATCATCGCTGTCCTGTGTAATTTATTTCTGTCTTTAAGACCTCTAGAAGGTTTTTAACAGTAGGCGTTTTTGGCAGAATCAAATTCATGTACTCTCCTCCGTATAACTCCCATGTCAAAATCATCAACGTGTATGATTTCACTTTTGCGTTTTCTATCCTTGCCTTGTGTCCGAATTTTAGTAACAGTGTCCTCTGCTGCAAGCCCTTCTTTATCTATTTTTGAAATGAGTCCTTGACTCACACCTGAAACATAGGATTTTATTTTTCATCGAAATTTAAAAACCGGCAGGTTAGTTGGCTCACCCATTTAACAGGTGACCTTTTAGATGTGCGTTACCGTTACGTTAACCTACAGTAAGAATATATACAAATATTCCGTGGACTTAATTATTTGGTTAAGTTTAAAGGTATTTATAAAAATAAAGCTGACAACACTAACCTGTTTCAGCCAAAATTCGTTTGTATATTTTGGTAAATGGAATAGTCGGAGATCTTGCACGAGCTTCTTCTTTAAAAATGGTTTCAACCGTGAGAATAATGTTTTGAGCATCACTTTTAATGGCTTTCGGCATATTCAACTTCATAAATTCCGAAATATCACAATAAAACAACCATAGTACTCAAAAATTGTTGACACGGACAATCGAATGACATTTCAACATGGCGGTCGTAGTTCCAATTTTCGCCATTTCACAGATAAGTTGGTAGGACTGTACTTATATTTTGTACTGTCTCTAAGACAAGCCCTTATGAACTCAGATTTGACTTTTTGTCATGATAATCAGAACTTGGCCTACCGTCATTTTATACATGAATGTTTTCTGAGCCTAAAAAACTATAGCCATCACAAAGTTAAGTAGTTTATTTGTTATTCTACTACTGTACATCTCGACCTAACTCATTCGGCTGAATATATTAACTGTTATCAGCGGTATCGTATCAGGAGCAGCGACAATGCGCGAGTGGGTGTCGGTGATTACGCCCCGCCAGGCCCGCCGCCCGCCGCGCCACGACACTCATCAGCCTTATCGCACTTTAAACTGAAAACAGTACTCAAAGCCTTCAGTCCACTCAAACATTACCATCCAATAAAAAAATTGACAAGTCAGTCAAAACAACGTCAATTTCTCCTGTTTACAAAAGTTTAAAAGTTAATTAAAATGCATACTTTAAGTGTTCAGCAACCCATCAATTTAAAAGTAGTCAGGTTTGAATTGGACTTTACGCTGTTAGAACCTAAAAATATATCACAGCCAGTGAAGAAAACTAAACAAATTAAAGTTCCAGACCTGCAATCTATTGCGAGGAAATCTTCAGTACCTCCGCCTCCGCCGATAAAGCTAAATACGAAAGTAAGTACGTCTAACTTCTTATAAAATCCTAAAACTAATTCAATTTAGAATTTTGCAAAATTGTATTCTGATCAATGTTTATAAAGTTCCAAGTTGACCAAAAATAGTAAACTAAACTGTATAAAAAATGAAGTTCAGCTGTTGTTGAGTTAAAAATGTAGAGGTATTTTGGAAAGCTACTGTTTTCAATCGCCCCCTGAAAAAAACTTTTGTTGCTTCTTAGTCTCTGACTACATTCATAGACCTGGATCTACGTGTACCTACTTAGCTTCGATTGAATTGTTTTTTTTTTACACAACTAATCTTATAAGCTATCTCACAGTCTAAATGAATGCAAAGGCCCTAGTGTGTGACCCTTGCTTTATTTTAGTACTAGCGGCCGCCCGCGACTTCGTCCGCTTGGAATTTAGTTTTTTGCTACCGAGTACAAATTGTAGCCCAAATGTTATTTCGATGTTAAACCCTTCTAATTCGGAACGCACCCATAGTTACGCTAATGACAGCAGCCGTCTGTCATCAACTATCATGCCATACCACGTGATGCCGCGTACATTTTCATATTTTACTTGATATTTTCAACAATTTACACAATATCTTTATAAATTGTAGCCTATGTGTTATTCAGATGTATAAGCAACATTATTGTAAAGTTTCATTAAAATCCATTCAGTAGTTTTTACGTGAAAGAGCAACACGGCACATCCAGACATACAAACTTTCACCTTTATAATATTAGTAGGATTAGTAGGATTAATTTCAATGTACATAGATGTTACACTTACGTGCTTCTTGAAAATCTTTAATACCTACTACACTATTTTTATAAATTTCTAGATTCACAAGTATTATGTGCCTAGACTTATAAGTACCCATCCTTTACGATATTTTTAATTATCTCTACTTAGTCTTGACTTTGACTTGGTATCTAGTTTTACGTAAGTGCTTTATACGTAAGTATCTCATGTAGTAAGAAGTTTGTTTGTGAATAATCTCCAGAAGACGGAGGTGAAGGATCTAATTGAGGAGCTACTGGATGAATTGTACGCTAACCAGCGAGAATGGAGCACCAGCAGTGCAGCTGACTACGGCCGTGGGTACGAGTTTCTCGGTTGATATCAAATATAATTAATTGATTGAACAAGAACCAACAGAGTTCTACAGCTGGGAATGAGCTGCTCGTTGATTTCGTTAAACATTGTAGGGGACCTGCATCCACTGAATTTGATTCCCCAGCGCAGCGGTAAAAACACTGAGTCACCTAAAAAATAATTTAGTTTTTTTATAGATCAGTGAATTTTCATTCAAGGTTCATTTTCATTTCTTGTATTTACTTCGATCTCTTTCTAGACTTATTTCACAGAAATGTAGAATTCACATATTATCATGTAGAGAGAATAATTCGCAGCATTACTTAGGATTTACGAGCATTGAGACAAGCTTTGACAGCCACAGAGTACCTATAAGTATTACCTGCTCCATCAATGCCAAGTTTTATTACGCAATTCGTATTCGGTAAAAACCATATTTTACAATAAAATGATGGCAACTGATTAAGAGTCAGACTCAGAGCTTATTTTTTTCCAAAAATGGAAGTAAGTACCCAATGTATTTATGTATTGTATTGCACACTTTTACACTGGATAGGTACACGTCACATTATATTGTATGTATTTTAAATATTTATTTTAATAATTATCATTGCTTAGTCGCTGCGAATGTCCGTGCGTCCACTCAGTTGGTCCCACTGAAAATCAGCGTCTGAGCCTATCAGGTCCAGGCATTAGCTGAGTGGGGTCTATTTAATTTTGGACATCGTGACACTGCTGCCTGGTGGAAATAATTCTTTGTTTTTATATTGTTTGTTTTATTTTTTATTTTGTTTTTTCCTAACCACCTTGTTCTGTATGTTTTTATCTGTTGCGATGTTCAGAATCAATAAATGTTTTTTCTTTCTTTCTTTCTTTCTTTCTTTCAATGTCATCTCCTAAATAAATGTTAATCACCAAAACAAACAAAAACCTTTTCGTTATATGAGTACGAAGGTAAAAATTAAATCGCTGTCTGTTTGGTAGGTAGTTATTTTCTATACTCAGACATTTCAAGTACCGAAAAGTCCCAACTTTTTAAGGAAGACTGTCATTTCCTGCATGTACCTGGTTTTACTGTATGTATTTTGAACCCGTTTAAATCAAAAGTCCGACTGTATATACTGTATTTATTTATATTTTATTTACAGGTCAATATCTGTAGCATCAGTGACGTCATCGCTATCGAATTGTGGAGAACAAACCGATTCTATTGAACGAAACTACTTGGAAGCTTTAGGTAAGCAATATTATTTCAGCTAAAGCTTAACAAAAAAAAATTTTCACTATAACAAGGTACTTATGGTTATTATTGTTTTTAGCGTTTTCCATGCAGTATCTTTATTAAAGATCTGAAAACCAGAAAAAGACATTTGGTCACAAAGATTCGGCCGGTCTGTTAATGGTCTCGGTAGCACGCTGGTTAGTGCAGTCCCCCGGATGGCGAAAGATGCGGGTTTGATTCCTGCTTGATGCCAAGATGACCAAATGTCTTTTTCTGGTTTTCAGATCTTTAATGAAGGTACTTATCGCTTTGCATCTTCGAGATTATTGACTCTAAAAAATTAAATAAAGTCTGTAGTTGAAACAGTGTAAAGTTTCCACCTACTGCAGTTTACTGAGCCTTGAAATACTGTCTACTGTCAATGAACTAACAACTTGTCTAGTTTACACTTAACCGATAACTAACGAAACTAGGCGGGCATGGATAACGGAATACGTTGTTTTATTACCTACAAGCATTTCTGTGAGTAGTTTTTTATCTGTCTCGTTGTAAAGGTACTGTTTTTTAATACTACGATGATTTTTTGGCCTCAAAAGCCAAAACTTACTCTGAAACATCTTAACTTAAGATAAGGTAAGGATTAGGATAATCCACTATTGAGGTAATACGTAATAATGGGATTGTAAATATTGATTTACGTTGATCATTAATGTTGTTTTTATTAGTTCCATAAAATATATGACCACGTATTCGTTTACTCTTAAAAACATCTTTAGAATTTGCGAGATTCAACAGGTAGGTACTAAGATATCTAAGGGTTGATTGCTACGTATTTACTGCAAACAAAAGTTTGTTGTTAAAGATGATAGCTCACTGGTGTTTAACAATGGCAGTATTGTAATATCGGCTCTCACGGAACCCCCAAACCTCTCTCAGCTCACCTACCGCCCCTCTACAGTTTATCATGTCTTTATTTTCGTTTGCTTTTGTCAGGTAAAAATAAAACATTTCAGTTAGAAATACCTGCCTAGAGATTCTCACTAGCATCGTTTAGCGCTTAGATCTTTAATTTCAGAATAATGTATATTATTCACTCTTTCGAGTTTCTTTGATAGACCTTTGCTCAGCAGTGGGATGATACTCGTACGGGTAAAGAAAGAGAATGTCTTTACTTTATAAGACTTTCAATAACAGCAGGAATATTCGAATTCTTTGTCACTATTGTGAATTACGCTTTGCAAATCTAGTATATGGCAAGGATACCTAATATTTCTAAAATATGTTCAAGGCTGTAGTTCGCGTTCACTTCGATCCTCTCCACATATATATCTTTACATGCCCTTCGGGAATGTAGGTACTCTAGAATACCTTCGACTCGATAAATGTTCTCCTAGTGTTTTTCATTCTATGCACAAAATGTAAATTCTGTCCATTTTTTAGACATCGAGGAACTAGAACTGCTTGCTTCTGAGGGGCATGCAAGACTACAATCAGCCGGACAACGGCTTGCCAGATATCTGAGAGCGAGAGACCGGCTAAGAAGACAACAGAAACGACTTTGTGCTGCCTTTACCGTCTTACTGCGACACATAAGTGCGTACATCTGATTTCTACTAGATATAGATGAGTATTCCATTTTCCATTTCGCTACGACAACGAACCACAAATCCATAAAAGAAAGTCGTCGACATAGCCCAGCAGGTCGAAGTATCAGTGTGAAGTGGTCGGTGTAGCATATAGCGCGAAAAACTGATGACCGTTGGGGCCGAAAAGCTCTTGAATGGTCATTCGAAAGCAAACGCAGAGTGGGACGCCGCAAGGTTGATTGATGACCTGATAGGTTCAGCAGTTGATGGTTATGAGAAAGAAACCAAAAGAAACTATTTCATTATAAGGGGGGATTTTTAAGCCTTTTTGACTATGAAACGGCGAATGCGGATGTCAAAAAACTAAGAACGATACTGGCAACATAGACAACATTAAATATCCGCAAATTAAAACGTGAGAAAGTAAGTTCAAATAGTTTTTTATACAAAAATAACAGTTATTTTGTGAATAGAGCGTGTGCGGTGTCTTATTATAACCATTACAACAGCTTCATTCATTGGGGTTCAAAATAGCTTTACGCACTTCAAAGGGAACTGGCCGCAAGGTGCTATTCCTGTTTATCTGTATCCGACACTGACGTACACAGCGGCACCGAATCGATACACAACACACACAGACATGGTGGCATTAGTCTACGGCGCATGCTCCAATGCTCCTACTACGAAACGCTCTTCGATATCTTAACATGACAAAAGCCTATTCTCCGCCTCCCGGGGCGCCCCCGAGTCGCCGAAGACTCGACCCGAGTGCTGTGCAGTAGTACAGGGTGGTTCGCCCCACCGCTCCTTTCGCGACTTCGCCAGTAAACACCACATCAGCTGGTCGACTACGCAGTCTCAAATGCTTTCGAAATTATGGCACATTATTATTTACACTCCTGCTTTGTTTTCTCGATGTTAACTAGTGATTTTCCTGTGCATAATGTAGCAGAAAAGTATTTGTTGTTACAAAAGTATGGGTCGCGCGTCAAGCCGCAGTGACACTGCATCGGATTGAGCTGTCAGGTCGTTCACATAGCCTATTGCAGTTCTAAAGACATGCGTTTATTGTCCAATGTGTACCTCGCGCGAATCAGATGAGTGCTATTCTAAACTCCCTCAGAAACTTGGCAGGTTCGTCAAGGGGCAGCTCAGGTATGATAATGCAATCATTTAAAGATTAATCAGATTATAGTGCTTATAATATTATGAAGCCTCACAAGTTGTATGTCAAATGCGATAAAACCAGGCAGGTGCTATCTAAGTCATTAATACTCCGTTAGTAGAACTCTTGTCATTCCATTATTTTTTGCGATAAATTCATTCAGAATCGTAATGATACCTAAAGCAATTTGTTATGCAAATTGGCGCTTTTAGAGCCAGCCAGTTGTAGACAGGATAAAGCGATTTTGATTAAAAACGCTGGTACTAATAACGTGAACACTTTCATACAGTAATAATTTTGCTCAAACTGGCATCAGAAAAAAAATATAACAATCCTGAAGTATATTAAGATCCCGAATACTATTTACATTGTGACTGTATTTGTTTAATTTGATATTAATTTAAATACCGGTACCTTACCGTAACATTTTATTCCGAACGCCTTACGCTGCTACGAATTTCCGTAGCGCGTCGCGTAGCCTTGTAAGCGTTACCGCATTTTTGGAACTTGTTAATTAAATAAACAGATATTAATTTTATTATATTGTATATTTATTTTGGAAAATTGTTTAAGAAAAGCTTTCTTTTGGGCAAAATGGTTTATCTCAAATCCTACTTCATTTATTTTGTTCTGCTAGAAAATTACGTATCGTTGCTAACGTGATTTTGTCAGCTATACCATATTATTCCAGCTGAGTAAGCATTACATTTCACACACATTAGACATGAGTTATTAGATTCAACTTGAAATTTACTCAAGGTTTTTAGGGTTCCGTATAAACTACGGAAATGGAACCCTTATAGATTCGTCATGTCTGTCTGTCTAGCCGTCTGTCCGTCTGTCACAGACACTTTTTTCCGAAACTATAAGAGCTATACTGTTGAAACTTGGTGAATAAATGTATTAGTATCTTTAGATAGGTCTTCTAAAATGATTTTGAGATTTCTTAACATATGTTTTTTCTTAACCTAATAGTTTAAGACACTTCCAAAGTGGTAAAATGCGTGTCCGCCCTTTTCCCCCTGTAACTTCTAAAATAACAGAATGCAAACTTCGACCCACAATCAAATTGGTTTGAACGAGATCTAGCATTATTTTTTACTTTGCTACGGAACCCTTCATGAACGAGACCCACTCGCTCTTGGCCGCTTTTTCTTCTTCTGTTCATACGAGTAACTTCATTTTGATAATGCTAAGAAACGCCTGGTTGCTTTGTATTCACATTTATTTTCATAAAGGGGCACCTTATGCCGCCTATGTAAGACCCATTTTGCAATGGTTTTGTAAATATTGATGTGAAGGACTGGTTCCCTTTATTTAATAATTTCCATAGGTATCGTAGTATGAGCAACTTTGTAAATAGTTTCGGCTAATTATGCGCTAGTCCGATACTTAGTTTCTAAATACTTGCTAATAAAGTTGCGTAGTTTTCAGATTCTGTTTTAATGGTTATCACCCGCGACTTTGACATAAAAATGGCGCACATATATTATCTTCATGGACCAAAATCAAACTCATTACCAAACCGTGATCGGGGTCAACTTCATAGAACATATTGATATTCGAGTAAGCTGATACAAACTACCAAAATGTATATGACTTATACTGCGGTAACCGCTCACCATCAGAGGGTCCACAAGCCTGCGTTCCATAACCTAATAAAGTATTTTTTTTTGTGCATAAATCGCCTCTCTTTATTCCCAATATTTGCCACTTTTGCCTGGCTAAGTGGGGCCCATTATATTTCAGACATCATGACGGTCTGGTGTTTATTTTTCCTATTGTTACTTGGTTTAATACTTGCGTTTTGTTCGTTCGTTTTTTGTGGGTGTCGGAAAACCTTATTGTTCTTGTAATTTTTGCTCTTAAACTGCATGTGTTAATCTCAGCTGGCGATTCGGGCGCGCAGTTCGGCGTGGCGCCGGGAGGGGAGGCCCCCGGCGAGGGCCCCGGCGAGGGCGGGTACGCGGAGTGGCTGCACGCCATGCGGCTCGTCGCGCGCCTGCCCGCCGGGGTGCCGCACCATTTTCGAAGAAAGGTAATGGTGCATGGAAGTCTAAAGCTTCAACAAATAATTTCTTGCACCAATCAGAGTCCGAATTGGTCGTGACCATCTCAAGATGGGGCCCCAATCGGTGCACTTGTCAACTCAACGTCAACCGCTGCGTCGTTTAACATAAGTATAATTTTAATGACATTGCCACAATATGCGTTGCGTCATCCCACGCAATAATATACAAATCCAACAACGCATCAAAGCAATGCACTAAGGCTGCGTTTCCACTAGGGATGAGAGAGGATGCGCTTCAATGAAGGAAGCTAGATAAATGAAGATATTCTATTGGTTCTTAAACAAACACAGCCCTCGCAACGCATCCTTGCTCATCTCTGATGGAAACGCACCCTTCTGGGGCCTTAAGTACATTTTGCGTTGCAGGCGAAAATCTGACTGCATATTAAAATTTAGGTATTTAAGTAACCTTTACACTCCAGCTTACGGTCGGACCCAATGCCCGAGTCCCAAGCACCCCTGGGTAAAGACGGACCTGGATCTAGTTTAAGATAAAGATCATGTTTGTTTCCGTTAGCGATAGAGCTGGTCCAAACGTACTTATACTAAGGCAATAGAAACGCTTTTAACTGGCGAGAAAGGGTGCAGGGGGTGTGAGTGTGTTGAAGTGTGGATAAAACTTTGATAGCCTACCTAACCACTATTGCAGACTTTAATTGAGTAATCAAATAAACCTGTTCAAATCAGGACCTATTCCTTTCATTTAACGACGCCGTAGCCTAGCACTTTACTATATCGAATAATGTTATGTTATCCTGCCCATTTTGCACTTTCTACCTATAATTCTTAAGGTAAAAAATATCGTGTAACGAACGTAAATAGATTTTTTATTTGGAAGTTCGAACCTGCTGGTTTAATCTTTCATGAAACACAGTCAGGAGTTTGTAAAATAATCAAAGTTATGTTTGACGTCACTCACTCAATGCCTGAAAGGCGGAGAGAAACGTTCTAAATTTAGACTTAGAATGTTCTTCACGGAATAACAAATAATTTATACCGCTGTTTGCTTGTTAATTCACAAAGTCTTAAAAAGAAAACTACCTAGCTTAAGTTTTGGGCTTTGGCAGATAAACAAGGTAAAAAGAAACTGTAAAATTCATCGATAGGTGAAAAACCTCCAGGCTAGATCTTGGTATGTTTATGTATGTTTTTTTTCTTTTTTTACATTATGTTTTGTCAATTTTATATTTTGCAAAACATTGAACTGTATGGGCAAGGCATAGCATCCATACAAAAAAAAATCCATCACGGCTCTTACCCAACGGTTAGGCAGAGACGACTTCTTTCCATGTTGTACTAACTATTCTTTTTAAAAAACATTTAAAACCGCTTTGTTGTTCGTTTCAAAAAAAAGTATTGAAGTATGTTTTTCCATTCTATTCCAATAGAAGCTTTGTTTAGTTCGGGGCCAGGTGGAATAATATCTAATGTAACTTTTTATTTCCGTAGTTATGGCTGACCCTAGCGGAGCGCCACCTCTCCGCGAGGAACGTGGATTGGACGCTGGCGGAGCGCGGCTGCTTCCGCGGCACCGCGCAGCCCGACGACACCGAGCTGGGTGCCCAGATTCTGAAGGTATTTCATGAACGATTTTCTTTTGTCTGTTCGTTTGTCTTGTTTTTAAAGCTACTTTCGTTATTGCTAGTCCTTTCTGTAATGCAGCATCTTTAACTTAACTTATTTTGATAGCTTGATCCTGCATATTCGTTAAAATCAAATTAATGTACCTAATGAGAAATTGCACTCTCAAATAATTTATATGCTATTAATGATATGAAAAACGTATTTATGTTGATAAGGATTCATTTCATGTTCTTATAAACGCCTTTGCAAATCAAAGCTGTCTTGGCCTTTTTTGTAGAATTAGAAGTTTAACAATTCCGTCATACATGATTATTGTCTATCTTCAACCGTTTATTATAACGTAAATGCTTATAAGATTCAGAACACTAAACTCACGATATGGAATAGTATTGAGATCCTTTACGTCGACATACCCATCTTGAGACGTACAGCTCCGTAATCGCTTGGAACATAAAGCGGTAGGAATTCAGAAAGCTCGCTGTGCTCAATAGAGTAAAGCGGTACTTCAGACCAAGTCAAAGACTGCCGCTGTACAAAGCGCTGGTCAGGCCACAGGCGGAGTAGATATTGCTCTCTTTATGGGTGTCAGCGCGTGAATGATAAACAGTCCTTTGACTTGATGGAGAAACGTGGAACTAGGGTTTTCGATGATCCCAAGCTTCTCTATACCTATGTTTCCTAACGCTGGAATAACGAGTATTTTTCTGCAAAACTGTTCTGCATTATACCTCTCGCCGTCAGGGCTCTCATACGCAAGAAATGTAAAAATTCCACTGTATAAGGATTATACAGTGAAACCTTTAATTGTGGAATAAACTTGCCTACCCGCTGCACCGCAGCCGTTCTGAATTTGCGGCCTAAACCTTCTACTACACATTGTTTATTCATAGGACTTGCATCGCACCGGTTGCTCTCTATTCTGTGGCACGGAAGGACGCGAGAACCAGGCGATGCTCCGTAGGGTGTTGTTGGCGTACGCTAGGTAAGCTATTTAATTTCTTATTACCAGCAGATAAAGGTACTTATAGCTCATAGCTAGAACATACCAATGCTACAAAGTCGTATACAGCACGTGGACAGAACAAAGTCCGTCACTGAATTAGGAGTATGTTTGAGTTGTGATGTCTTCTTACGTAATTATATTTAAATCTACATGAAACCTACCTTTAAAACAAATTAAAACTTCAAACTCGAGCCCTTTAAAAACCTACAAGCGGACATGAAACCTTATTTTTAACAGCGATTGCTAAACAATATTGCAAATTATGTTGGACTTTACAGTAACAAAGATGGTGAATCTGTCGTTTGTTAGTCCATCTCAGTTTTGTTATTGTTTCAGAGATCAATGTAACTTTTGGCAATCAGTGGAAAGGCATAGCCGTAAAGAACAAAATCTATTGCAGATACATACTCGTACCTATATGATCTTTCTATGCAAATTTTGTGGGGAGACAGTTCTAGACTATTTCAGTGCTAAGACAAAGCTTAATCTTGTGAGAACGCCCTTGAAGATAATTTATTTTAATCTTGTACAATCCATTTGCCGTTTTGCTTACTTAAGATGACCTCGTACATTTGTATTCATAGAGGCACGGTCTGTTTCAGATGGAACAAAGAAGTGGGCTACTGCCAAGGATTCAATATGTTAGCTGCTATAATTCTTGAGGTCATGGATAAGTCAGAGTCTGATTCGCTAAAGGTACAAATCTTTGTTATATCTATCTACTGTTAATTAAAGCCTGAAAGTAGATAATGGTAATTTTGCAGCGTTGCATTCTGTTTATCCAAAGATTTTCATAAAATTTTTTTTTACTCTTTCAAACTATCTACATACTATTCTTTTTGGGTTTCAGGTGATGATATACCTCGTAGAAGCAGTGCTACCGGAAGGGTACTTTGCTGATGACCTACGCGGCCTATCGGCTGACATGGCCGCTTTCAGAGACCTTCTTCGGCTTCGCCTTCCTCGCCTTGCTCATCACATGGACCATTTACAAAGAATATCTGATGGTATATAATATTTATATTACAGGGCATAGTGAGATCCAAATGGCTAGTTTAGATGAGATTGGGTTTAGCATGTCCAGTACGCACTCCAGGGAACAATTAACTCTTGATTACAAGATGTGGATGACTTTTTTTCAGAGGGTTTAGATTACTAGTATCTAGATAGTATCAGTGATACTAGTATCAGATATACTAGTATCACACGTCAACTTGTGAACAGGTGCCACCTTCGGGAACTGGTCTGCTCAAGTTTACTTAGTTTACGGTTACCCAAGTTTACTTATTAACTTCCTGTTTTATTTATTTTCATGTCAAAACTCTATGACCTGGTTGGTTTATTCAAACATTTACTTTGTACTGTAAAACTTTGGACGATTGAAAAAGAGTAACTGCTGAGTTTCTTGCCGGGTCTTCTCAGTAGAAACAACCTTCCGACCCCGGTGGTAGAGTCACATTATGTACATGTATTCTAAGCATTGTTTATATATTATATTAATATGTGTATGTTTATTAAGTGGTTATAATTAAGATTCTTGACGATTCGAAAGTACTGTTTATTGGTCTACTTGAATAAAGAAATATTGAATTTGAATTTTAACTATGGGCATTATTTAGCCTATTTGGAAATAAAATTGCTTGGCATAAATTAGTACAGTACTATTTTTTGTTTTAGGAGGTGGCGTAGAGCCCCCTTTACCCGATGTGTTCACAATGCAATGGTTCCTGACTCTGTACGCAACCTGGCTGCCGCGCGAGTGCCTTTTGAGAATATGGGACCTCGTCCTGCTGGACGGGAACGAGGTCTTACTGCTTACTGCCCTAGCGATATGGGATTTGCTTCAGGAGTGAGTAATGGGTGCCATTCATAATAAAATTTCATGATCAATACCGTATAGTCAACTTCTGCAACGTTTTTTGACATACATCATATGTCAAAAAACGTGCAGAAGTTGACTATTACTAGGTATTATTTTGTTGAATAAATAATGCAGGGTATGAGTAAAAATAGAAGGAGAGCCCGCCTCCCTGCGGCGGGTATGCGTAACGCATTTCCCTCAGAGCGTTAAAAAGGAAAGAAAATTATGAGTAAGAATAATTAATTTTCTTTATTGCGTAGAAAGCTTCACGCGAACATACACAAAATAATATTTTTTCGTGAGAGCTTCTAGAAGCGATAAAAATAAATATCCCACCATGACAAATATGAAAAACCAGGCAAACAAGCCACATAATGGAGCATTTATTTTCAATGAAATAATAAAACTCAGTCGGGAAAGGACTCAATAATGACATGAAACTGTGAATCTTCAGCCGGATCCTCTCGGCGCGTTCAGCGGACGAGTTCTACAGCTGCATGGGCGGCGGCGCGGGCGCAGTGTGGGAGGCGGGCGAGGCGCTGGTGGCGCGCGTGGTGGCGTTCGGCTCGGCGCCCGAGCTGCCGCGCCTGCGCTCGCTGCATCGGTACCGCGTCGCGCCGCCCGCGCCTTCTCCGCCACACCACGCACCCGTCTACCATCCGCCTCTACACTCCGCTGTGAGTACTTACTCTTACTCAACATCAATCATAAAACATCCACTGCAGAACATTTGCAACTTCAATCGATTTTCAGAGTGGCCTGATTGAGGCAGTCTACATGCTCTAAAATTTTGCTGCTTTTGTCACTATATGTAACTTAATCGTGGTCTCCGTTTTGGAACTTGTCTGCTCCAAGTCCTTCCTTCATGTAACTTTCTGAATTATGTGTGTAGCTGACAAAGTAAAAGGTAACTCTTATCTGGGGCTGATACTTAACTTAATTTTACGAATTCCAATTATTGTGGAGTATGACTGATCGTTTCGACATTCATCGTTATTTAAACGCATGTTGAATTTATCTACACAGATGCAATCTATGACCAAACGCGGCCTGCGTTTGTTCTATTCTGAAGATGAAGGAGACTCAAGTGATGATGGAAATAGGATGGCATTGGCTACGGTAAGAACCCATAATAAAGGTCTATTGTTTGCCCATGAATTCCTTGAACCTATTAATTAAAGAAGATCATTGGTGATGTACCTATACTGAAAATACATCAAGTACCTATGTCTGCTATAAAAAATACATCTAATTCCACAGGTGATTCCACGCAGAGAAGAACGAGTAGGTGCTGGTGACAGGCTATCATTAGACATCGGGGCTTTAAAGAGACAGTACGCGAGACTGCGGGAACGACAAAGACAGGCGCATGTAATTTTGGCAGCAGCTTGTGCCCGACACGCTGCAGGTAAAATATTTTCATTTCCCCTTTTTTCACATGTCATATGCAGTAAGTAAAAGTAATCTAGAAAAATTGGTTCCAGTTGGAGTGCCTACTTCGCCAACGTCGCTGACTGTCAACAACCTTTTGTTGGGAAAAAGTGCTATCGTCAGCTCCCGAGGAAGACGACTTGGTCCCCCTCCTGGGGCAGTTCCTCCCTCACGGCAAACCTCATCACCTCGAGAGAAGACAGAACGTCATTCGCGTGAGCGTTCCTCTTCAGACAGACGCTCCAGTGAAACAATCAGTTGGAAAGAAGAAAAAAGCCGAAAATCAATAAGCCGACGAAATTCAGTTAAATGGAAAGACATAAAAAAAGAAAAATCGTCGGAGAAAATCAGAAAAGCTTCGATTGATTTAGATGAAGCTGGTGATGGTGTAATTGTTTCAGAAATAGAAGCTAATCAGATGATTGCTTCACTTAGATCCCGGAGTTCTAGTGAAACATCATCGTATTCTTCACATGCGGGGTCTAGTACTGACACAAGTTTATGTGATGAAAACGAAAAAGGAAGTGACTCTGAGCAAGAATTACCAGATGATGACAAACATAAAACACCCTTGAAGCTTGAAAATAAAATGTCAATTTCCCCAATCTTAAATGACGTAGCACTTGTTGGTTCTCCTCTCATAAACGATACGAAAATCAGTTATCCCTCTGAAGGTAATCTCACACTGCCTGTAGATAATAACGTAAAAAATATAACTGACTATCTTGATTCAGCTGCTGGTGAACCTCTACGAACTTACATTGATGGGTTTGAATCCAAATTAAAAGAAAGTGAAATTATATGTAGTGAAAACGATAATTATAAACCAATCAGTCCTTTTAAAAGCATTTCCCCTTATACACCTAACATTAGTTCCGATAGGAGTGAAATTTTACAAAGGTTAAGCAATAATAAATATGAAGAAAAAGGTAGCAGTGATGAACTTTTGAGGCCTAAAAAGCTTTGTAAACTTCCCTCAAATTTGACTGATCTAAGTCCTATTGATTTATCTTGTAAGTGCAGCACGGATATTGAATCAACGTATGATTTTGATTTTCAGTCAAATTTTAAACCTCCGCCGCAATCGTTAGTGTCGAGACCTCCAGATATCATCGACAGTTTTGCTGCGTATCCTAATTTTGTGCCTGACATAGATTTATCGGACAAAAACGTATCGGATTTGGAAAGCCCACCTAGAAGTCCAGGTACTGAAAGTATCATTGTTAGTGAAGATGAACCCCCAATCCCACTAAAAATAGATAAATATTTTGAACACAGTCCAGAATTTTTTGGTGCTCGAGTTACTGACCCCAATAATTCCGATATACCCAACAGAAGAGCTGTAAAGCGACATTCAAGACTTCCCAAAAAACCAGATTCATTAACCCTTCAAACGAATCATAATGATAAAATAATTAAAATTGAAGGGGAGCGAGCATCTTCATTGCCACAAAGTCACAGTTTTACGTGTACAAAGTCGCCAAGTCTCGAAGCAATAATTACCCCAATAAGAGCAATTGAGTTAAATTTGAAACGGGTAGAAGTGACCAATACACCAAAAAAAGAAACACCGATAAAACCAACGAAAGACAATTTAGAAAAGTTGGAAACACCGATAAAGTCTAATATTGATCACGAAGTCATCTCACCTAATAATTATATGTTACGTTCAGGGCGTAAAAATAGTGAACGAGCCCTACAAATTATTCAAGAAAATTCTAAAATATTGAGCAGAATTTTGACAAAGCAACATATTTCAGATTCTCAGCAAACTGCAAGATCACAAAAAGATGACAGTGTCGAAAAACTTTTCAAACCTCACAAAACTTATTGTGAAATACCAGAAAATTCTTCAGAGAATAAACAAATGGATTCACCTCTACTCAAAGAATCAACTTCTGACTCGTTGATAGGATATAGAAAAAAACATGGAATTGATGAAACAAGTGACAAAAATGATTTCATGCGAGTGAGACCTATTTCAATCGATGACCCTTCTTCATTAGAAATCCGCAACACAATTCTACGGGAACCTGAAT
This sequence comes from Udea ferrugalis, assembly GCA_950022985.1. Taxonomy (NCBI): domain Eukaryota; kingdom Metazoa; phylum Arthropoda; class Insecta; order Lepidoptera; family Crambidae; genus Udea; species Udea ferrugalis. The sequence goes on from OX465521.1 coordinate 9,091,474, forward strand.
TCACTTTGAAAAATAATACAAAATCGCCGAGTACCGAATGTCTTGGTAATAAAACTGATTTATATGGATGGGAAAACAAAGGTTTCCTGGCAAAATGTGAATATAAACATTTATTAGACAACACCGACAGCAAAGTAGACTTTAGCTATAAAAGAAAAACTATAGATTTTTCTGGTTTGGAGGATCATTCCTCTAATAACCTGAAACCTGCGACTTCATCTGAATGGGCTCGCCATTCGTTTTCTGGAGAATCAAAGGCATCTGTAACACTTCCTTCAACTGAGATGAAAGAACTATCATCATACGACAAGGCTTACACTTCAGATGATTATAATTATCCCTTATCAAGTAAATATAATGACTTTGTGTTGTCAAAAGCTAGCGATATATGTAGTAAAACTGTTGATCAAGGGCCGAAAGCGTGTGAGAATGTATCAAAGACTGATAACAGCCAAGTTAGTGATTTCACCCATGTAGTGACATCCTCTATTAGTTTCACCTATGAACCTTCTGCTGAGGACGATTCACCAACGGGGGTAAAGAGTAACTCAAGTGATACATTATGTCAAATTACTTCACTAGATCAAGTGTCTACTCCAATATCACCCAAAATATTTCCAAGAGAAACTCCTACTTTTCCTAAGGAATATACAGAAAAGAGTGACAGGACAATTGTCGAATCAGACGATACGTGTAGCGCTATTACGTCGCTAATAGAAACAGATACATTGTCTTCTTTGTCTTATCCGCGCAGTCCTTCGTCCGGCTCTTACCATCCTTTTCCCAATCGGCCAGCGATGCGCATGCCGAAAGAACTCGGAGTTCGGCTGGGCATGTATCCTAAAGACGTAATTAATTCTTCTCCGAAATAAATTACTTAGTATTTAGTTACATTAAATTGCTAGATTTTAGTTGTGTGAACTTACTTTTTATACTGGTATTTTACGCTTGATTATACTTGCAATTGCGACATTTCTAAGGTAACTTTGTTTTGGATTTGGTTTTATATTTTATGATGGATCTTAAAATAGCTTTAATAAAACTTTTGGAAACTTAATGTTCATTTCACTCAAAATTGAGTGAATTATTCGCCATAACTGAAAGTAATTGCTTAAAATTCTTCGAGGCATGATTGGAATGTGTATAGTTTTCTTATTTTATATAAATTAAGCAGAACATTTTAGGCTAATTGTTGAAATCATGATTTTGAAACTGTTCATATTCCAATCTGCAATTTGAGCTAGAAACAAAACAAACACGTTGCCTTGAACCCAATTTAAGATGTTATTATAATAGTCCTTCGCCATACAGATTGGTAGAATAAGATAGATAGATAACTTGTTTGAGGTCAATATTATTTACGGCAGAATAACTGTTAATAACGCCATAGTGTAAAGTTTTAATCTTTGCAAAATGAAAGAAATTTGGTTGTTAGAAAATAATATTTATTCTACGACAATATTGATAAAATGTACATTACATTATGCGACTGCGAATATGCCGTTTTATTAAATTATTTATATTCTTTACAATTCCGACGAGAAGTATAGTCTCACCTTCTTAGGGCTCATTTTTAAAGCAACATGATTTCAGTACAACATGCAAATTCAGTTGGCCGATCAGTGTCAACAGTGTCAGTATAATATCAGGATACAGTTCAAATGTGCCCTGTTTATAAAAGGCTTGAGACTTAGCTGATTCTTTACGCATAGGTATATATTTTCTGCTGTGCATGTTGATGTATCTCCTAAAAGTCATCTAGTACCGGTGGGCAGGTACACACAAGATGTTTGTCTCCATACATGTCGTCGATTCGTCCAACTGTTGGCCAAATCTTAGTCTCCCCTTTGACAAACGGCTGAAAGCACAAATAAAAAGTTGAGTTTACGAGCCATTTCCTAATTATTCACTTCTTCTATAGCATCTTCAAAAACTTACAGCAGGGAAAGCGGCTTGGTGTCGGCTATAAGGACGGTTCCACTCTTCTGATATAACTTCATCTTGTGTGTGTGGGGCCATCTGTTAAAGTAAATTCATCCGTGTTTAATTAGCGCAGTATATGAAAAAAAAACTTTTTACTCATATTTATTCTTTCGTAAGTAGTACAAACCTTTAGTGGATTCAAGCGTTTGTCAATAGTTCCGTCTTCAATGTCTTTAATTTCCTTTCTTATTGTAATGAGAGCTTCACAGAAACGATCTAGTTCTTGGAGATCTTCGGATTCCGTGGGTTCAATCATTAGTGTTCCTGCTACTGGCCAGGACATGGTAGGTGCGTGGAAACCTTAAATAATATTTATAAACGAATTTATAATGGAACAGTTGCATAGGTTAGGTTTCTTTTCAATACTTAGGCCGCCCGTAACACTAAACAAGCCGTATTGTTATGGCTGCATTTTTGTTTATAAATGCAAGTACTTGAGACACCTTTACGTTATGCTTGTGTACTTCGTACAACCCTTACATAGCATATGAGTACAGCTTATCCTGGCAGAATTACGCTACAATGGTTGATTTGAAGTATGTTTAACAGTTCCAAACTTCCAACGTAAGTGCCTAGTAAGTAAGTCTAAGTAAGCTTCAAAAAACAATTAATTACTCTTTTTATACTTCATCTATGTGCTTTACTAGAATTTCTGTCGGAAATCGTAACACTAACCAAAGTCCATGAGCCGTTTAGCGATGTCGCCTGGCTCAATGTTGGCAGTCTTTTTGAGGTCTCGTACATCTATAATGAACTCATGGGCCACCAAGCCTCTTTCGCCTTTGTACAGCGTCTTGTAGTGACCTTCCAACCTTCGAGACATGTAGTTGGCGTTTAGGATCGCCACTTGGGTTGCACGTCTTAAACCCTTCGGTCCCATCATCTGTGAACAGTGTTTGTTATTATTAAAATCATGTTTCTTTGAGAAGGTAAGTATAAGAATAAAATATAATTAGGTTATCGTACTTTTATATATGCCCATGATATGGGCAAAATAGCTGACGATCCAAAAGGTGCGGCACTGACGGAGCCAAAGCTGTGAGCAGCATCACCCAAATCAGCTAACGGGTCTACAACTGGATGCGAAGGCAGAAACGGAGCTAAGTGAGCCTTCCTGTAACATAAGTCATCTAAGTACCAATGAAGTACTGGCGTCAAATTGTTAATGCTATCTTACCGATTGAGTATCTTTATGATTAAAATCTTAATGGTAAGCTACTTACACGCCGATAGGTCCCATACCAGGACCACCACCACCATGTGGAATACAGAACGTTTTGTGCAGATTCAAATGAGATACGTCACTGCCGTAATCTCCCGGTCGACAAAGCCCCACCTACAGGTTTTTAAAAATTATTTAGTAACAGCTGGTGAAAAACATTCGGAAATACTTAAAACTATTGCCTTATACTGACCTGTGCGTTCATATTGGCGCCATCCAGGTAAACCTGCCCACCATGCGCATGGACCAATGCGCAAATGTCGGCAGCTCGCTCTTCAAACACTCCGAATGTGCTAGGGTACGTCAGCATCAAGCAGGATATATTTGCACTATGCTCTTCAGCCTGAAAAACAGTTTGCTTTTAGGAGGATATGTCATCACTATAGTGCGCGAGCACTCCTGACTACGATAAATCAGTTTTGTCATATTACGCGATACACAAAATAAAATTTTGTTCTTAATAAAAAACACGACTAGCGTTTTAGAGTATTACTTATGGCTGAAAATCCGAAACACATTTTTTAGGCGGCGGTGCTGGGAATCATATATTTTTCATAAGATAGAACTTTGGATTTTTTTCATGTGATAATACACACTGGCTACTTCATGAGGACAAAATTGTTAGTGAGTTATCTATTAACAAATTGGTTGAAAAAAAAATTAAACCAAGCTTTTCTAATTTTGGTGTCATGTCCACAACCTGACTATCTGAACATATGTGTTATTTGAGCTGAAGATTATGAACGTATTTGAAAAACAATATTATTTTTAAATTATGCAATACATAGAGTGTCTAAAATGGCCCAATTATGCAAGATTACTATGTAACTACGATAATGCCACGTCGCTAGATTTTGTCCATATAATTTTGGTGTGAATAATGAAATAGCTCGCCAGTTACTATATAAGGAACTAAACAGGGTAACATCCCCACCAATCTTTCGGCTTAGCACCACTCTCACGACCAATGACGGTAGACGTGTACGAATCCTTTGCGTCTTCCCACAAAACACGTATATATGAGGTTTTTTTTTACCAGGACAACAATTTAACAATTCAGGTGTCCTGGATTTATAATTTCTCAGTTGTTACTTTCCGTTGACTTTATAGTATAGTGTAGAGACTCAGTTTTTGTATCTAATGTTAAAATGCTATTACTATGTGTGAAACAGTTTTTCAGTTATTTAGTTTTTTTAACAAAATTCAAATTTAGGTGTGCCAATTTTGGTGTATTTAAATCAGAATAAGAAGATTTAAACGACACCGTACCTTACAATAGGAAGTCTTAAATACCAGATGAGATTCTAGAGCAAATGCTACTCCGAAGGGAAACACCAGAAGAAGCTTTGCTAGATCCCCAATCACCCCAAAAAAAGATCCGGAGCTTTGTGAGGCCTTAACAGGCTGGACCTCTCGCCTCACACAGGAGGTAATTGAGTGAAATTAGGGCTCAAAAGACTACATAAATACACTGAGAAAAAGTCTCCAGACAAAGCCGACTACCTCCAAAGGCGATACCGTCACATCGGTACGAACACTACCTTAAATTGAAGATATCTACGGAAACCTGTATGCCTCGCACACAACAAAGCCTCCACCAGACGCGAGTGATCCTACCAAACTTGAAAACCAACCTGGAAAAAAACGCTCTACAAAAACTATTGCCAATCACACTTATGAACCAAGTGTAGAAGCTCATCCTGGTACCTATAGGGCCACTTGTTAATTCACGACCGATAGTGCGGCTTCAGACAGAAACGGTCCGCCTATGAATTTCTAGCGAACGTAACTCATTTAGGGGGTGGTGGCTATGGACAAACACGGCGACACACAGTAGAAACGTGTGTCATGAGTAGAGCACCGTTTATTGGCGTTTTTTCTACAGCTTTATTGCAAAGCGAAAGATATATTTCGAGTAGACGAGGCATTCTCTTGTTGTTGATCTTGACGGAATGGGGTGTACGCAATCTTGTGGAGATCAATACACTAGATGTGCTCATTCTTTACCCGTCCTACTCATCATAGCACCCCACTACCAGTGAAGGATAGCCTAAACATTCTCAGCATGGATGTTCACAGCAACATTAACCTACAGGGCTGAATCGATAGCATTATTAAAACACCATCCCGTAAGACCTAATTCTCATTCTTCACGCCTGAGTTGCTGTCTTTGTACAAGACACAAATTCACTCGTGTGCGGAATATTGCTCTCATCTCTGGACGGTACCGCCAAACCAGGTACTTGAAGCCAGCCCCGGATCTTCAACTTTTTTTAGGTGGGGCAAAAACTGAGAAATGCCGCCCCCGCCCACTTATATTTATTTTTACCTTTATCATTCTTAATAATTTCACTAATTGATTATTTTATATCATAAATCCATTAATTGTTTGATATTTGAACATAGCCTACATAAGACTTTCGTTAGTAATGTGCATCCATCACTGCTTTTTCTGCGCGGATAAAAGAAAACTTTTACAGTACGAAATAGCGGAGTTTTAAATCCAAAAGTAGAAAAAATACAGTTTCAAATATTAAAGTTGACAAATCCTGTACATCTGACAGTTAAAACTCTAAATCCTACATTTTAAAACTGCAAGTTTACAGAAATGAAAAATTTGCTATTTGGTAACGTAATTTTTCTATTTTTGCGTTCGAAGCGCCGCGTTTATGTGTCAAAATATAAAAGCCTATTTATTTACAGATATATAATTGTAAACATGTAGGATATACATTTAATACAAAGCACAGGATAAGATTCAAAATAAAATCATGTTTAATAAAATCTAAAATATGTTGCATTTGTGAATTGAAGTTACAATTTAACTTTTCGAGCTTTTTGTTCTGCAAATAAATCTATGACCTTGTCGTAATTTAACTCATGTGCAATCCGATTTTCTATCGCTAAGATTGCAAGACTCGACAAGCGTTCCTGGCTCATGTAAGATCGCATATAATTTTTAATTAGTTTCAGTTTGCTAAAACTTCGCTCACAGCTTGCGGATGTAGTAGGAAGCGTAGAGTAAATTCGCAGGGCAATACAAATATTAGGAAAAGCATCCTGCAAATCATGCGCATAGATCTGTTGTAAGAGATAGAAACCGTTAGCCTTTTCTATATGACGCGATCTGCGACTCCTGTGGGCGCGTATTTTGAACTATGGCCTATGCGCCTCGCGAAATGTAGGTAATGGTCGAGTAGCACGTCTTACTCCGCGCTCTGGGTATCTGTCGAATTTATAGGGCCGTGAAGGTAAATTATGATTAGTCCATTAGTCAGTAAAGTGTGAATTTGGCCGCCCCCTGAACATGCCGCCCGGGGCATGGGCCCCGGCTTGCCCCCCCCTAGATCCGGGGCTGCTTGAAGCTCTCGACAGCTTGCAATGGCGTCTATCCGCATCATTGGTAACCCAGAGGCATGACCATGGAGTGATTACAACTGCGTAGAGACATAGCCAGGTTGAGTGTCCTCTACCGGCTTCACAGAGGAGAAGATGTTCAGACGAGTTATTCCAATTGATACCAACCTTACTCATCTAATCTGTGTCAACATCCATTCACGGTCCAGTTACTATTGACTATTGGAACGTTCTTCTGTCTTGCTCTGTAGATGTGAAAGGCTCCTCCAGCGCATGTAGTTCCATTTTCCTAAGATCCCTAAAGTATTTTTAAGAGGGGCGTGAAAAAACATTTATGCAAGCCTTCAAAATGAGATTGACCTACCCCCCTGTCAATCCCATACGGACTTTACGGCTGCATCAGTTGTTTTTGAGAGTTGTCAGATACTCCTTCCAAACACCGGAGCAGGCTTTCGTTAAGGATTTAGTAAAGTTTTAAATTCATTTAATCTCAAAAAATACATGGAGCCATTCACTTATGAATAAAGCTACATTATTCAATTGGATATTCCGATTAATACTATCAGTTTGACACATTTATGCTCACATGTTTGGCAGGTTATATAGAAGTCCGGAAAGTAAAGCCGGCCCCTGGCTTTTGTTGACTACGAGAAAACCTTCACTAAGCAACGTTACCAAAACCTAGGCTGTTCACGAGTCTTTAAAGCGCTGCCAAGTCAAATGGCGATTTATGGGGTTGCTTTCTTAGCTATAAGATCCATCCAGTTGCTATAAGGTGTAAGACTCCTTTTACGTTATACTCCTGAAACACCAGCGCGCTGGAAAGTCCCAATTACGTAAAGAAAACTTTAAAAGTGAAACCTCCAGAGGAGTACAGCTGGACTGAGTGGCATTTGGGAAGTGGTGTCACGTTTTAGCATCATCTTTGCCTTAAAACCAAGGTATTTGATCAATGCGTCCTACTAGTCATGGCTTCCGGAGCAAAGACGTGGAACCTGATGGTGAAGCTAGCCAACCGATCAATGTCACTCAGAGAGCTATGGAAAGGTCTACGCTCGGGATCTCACTGTGAGACAAAGTTGGGGATGAGATAATCCGGTAGAAGACCAGATGATTCTAAAGTGTAGCAAACTGAAATGGTAAATGGCTAGCCACATCGTTCGAAAAATTGATCGTGTTGCTGAGGAAGACAGGTTCTGGAATGGAAGCCACGGCTTGCTGGCAGACTGCAAAAATGTGAAAGAAACGACTTCTGTACTGTACTGTAACATACGTATACATTTGACTAAAACGTTTAAGATAATGGAATATTGAGGATTTTCTAAGTTTGGAATCAGATTTAAATTTTGGTGACAGCATTTCCAATTTTGCTGTGTTAACATAAATTTTGGTGTTTCCTCAATTTTGGTGTGCATAATATAAAAATAATTACTGGGCCAAATTTAATGCCTAAGTCAATTTAACCACAGTCTACGTTCCTGAAAAATTAGATTATAACATAAAAAATATTAAGCCAGTAATTAAAAAACCCAGCAAAATTAGGCAAAAAATGGCACTTGTTGATATTGCCCCTTATATATTTTTTATTCATCCGGCTAGATATTATCTGTGCAGTACAATATCCGATGTCAACTGTCTCAAATAACACTTGTATACATGCATTGTGTGTATGAGTAAAAAATGTGGATGCTAAAAATTCAGTATCTGCTGTCACTGCATCTCAACAATGGTATTAGCACAATCACAGACCCCTATTTGCTAAACAAAAATGAACCTGAGCCCTAATTCAAATAATATGGTACTAACCATATCTTTCAGATGTTCCATGTCAATATCTCCAGAAGGTGTGACCCTTATGGCACATACTCGCATACCGGCCATGTGCGCAGACGCCGGGTTCGTGCCATGGGCACTCACAGGAATCAGACAAATATTCCGACCGGTATCTCCGCGATATTCGTGATAGCGCTTTATAGTCCGGAGTCCAGCATATTCACCTTGCGCGCCACTGAAAAACATTTGGCAAATTATTATCATCAAACCACTGATACGCCAAGTAGTTATTACTACCTAATTAACTATTGGACTAGAGGTAATTAGATGGTTAATATCAACGTTCTTTATGACTATAGTTTTATGATATTGCTTTATCACCGTCATTTGGCAAGTCTGTTAAAACAATTACTATCGAGAAATACTACGGTTATAAGGGTACCTTAACTTTGAGTTAAGTTTGAAGTAGTTTTACTTAATTCAAGTTTGATGATTCGGGGTGTAGGTATGACCTAACAACAGCGTAAGGACTAATCCATAGGTATTAGTCACTAACTACCTCATATACTTCTCACCATAAGGTAGGTAGGTAGGTTGTTTAACAAAACTTTAAATGCTTCATTATGTGTGAAACGGCTTTTATTTAATCGCTTACCTATTCGGCTGAAATGATACACGGTCATACCCCGTGATCGCACACAAATCACTTGCTAGCTCTTCGAAAAGTGTGTGATATCCTTGACATTGGTCGAGCGGAGCAAACGGATGGATATCAGTGAAATGTTTGAACGAACATGGCATCATTTCTGTCGTAGAGTTCAGTTTCATAGTGCAGGAACCCTGTTGTATTTATGAATAGATGTAGTAAAAATAATACTGGAATATATGGATCATAAGTAGTAGGAAATAGATAAAGAGAGACTTACTAAGGGTATCATCGAATGAACCAAAGAAATATCTTTGTTTTCCAAACGCTTCATGTAACGGACGATTCTCGTCTCTGAATGGTGCATGTTAAAGACCGGGTGAGTGAGATATGGCGAAGTTCTTCTAAAGGGACCTTTCAAAACACTATTTGATGTAACGTCTCCTTGCATCACCTACAACAACAAAAAACGGTCGATCATACATCGTAATTCATATAATCTACTGCTACATTTTCCATAATAGCTGTCATTTATTATCATACCTCATTCACTTTCTTACAATCGAATATCCAAAGCAGATCATCAACATCTTTCATGGTAGTTGTTTCGTCTAGGGCCACGCCAATAGCTCCGTCATCAAAGTATCTAAGATTGATCTTCTTTTCTTGAGCACGAGCTTTGATGTCACTAACGCTATGATCAGGCAGAGGTATTACATGAAGTGTATCGAAGTAAACGTCGTTACTTTGCTTATGTCCTCGTTGTCTGATTCCTAAAAATTAACAAAACTGGTAAAATTATGAAATAAATCGTATGCGTAAGCGCGGCATCTTCATTATTGTTTTACTGAAAGGTGCTACAGAAATTGAAATCACACACATACCATAATCAAGCACAAGTGTAGCATTATGGACGCGGGTAGCGATGTCCCTCAGACCTTGCGGGCCATGGTAGACAGCGAACATGGCAGACATATTCGCAAGGAGCGCTTGAGCTGTACAAATATTTGAAGTCGCTTTGTCTCGACGTATGTGCTGTTCTCTAGTCTGGAGCGCTAATCTGAATTAAATAAATTATTTAAATAAGTAACATATTTATTTTGAATCCATGCAGTGCCACCGTTTTTCAAGAGCTACCTGTATGCATCTCTCCCAGCATTATCTCTGGTAACACCAACCATCCGTCCGGGCATTAGACGCACGAGTGGATGTTCAGCTGCAAAGAAACCAGCGTGTGGTCCTCCATAGCCAAGAGGCACTCCCAACCGCTGCGATGTGCCTACTGCCAAGGCAGCCCCGCATTCTGCGGGAGGGCGCAGTAGAGCCATTGCCAACAGATCCGTTGCTACCACCACCAGGGTCTGAAATTAGCAATGTAAGTCATCTGTTAGTCGAGCCACTTGAAATCAATGTTTTAATCCACAGTTATAATCAAAAAATGTACAATGTATGAAGTCTTAGAATATGTCTCCGTTTTGTAGCATGAAATAAATGTTACGTTCTTAGCTATTCAAGGTTATAGTTATAGTCAAGGTTATAGTCACAACCAGTTGACAAATTGGACAAGTAGCAAGTTAAACAAACCCCATGTTCCTGAGCTGCAGCCGCTAATCCCGAGTAATCGTAGACCAAACCCCTTGTATCTGGGCATTGCAGAAGTACAGCAGAGATATCTCTTTGAGCAAAGTCTGCCTGTCGCACGTCGGGTAGTACGATCACTTCCAACCCCAGGGCGTCCAGTCGTGTTTGAACTACAGCTAAGGTTTGTGGGTGAAGTCTTTCAGAAACGACGAATTTCGTTCTTTTGTTATGTCTGGGAATAAAAAGTTATACAATATTGAGTAACGCAGATAAAAAGTTCAGAAGTCAAGTGCTACTCAGTCATATCAGGGTACTTAGTTTTTTACCTATACTCGACTTGAAGACTACAGTGTACGGCAACAAGATAATATGATGCTTAAAATCGCAATAGTGTTTTATTTTCGTAACCTTAAAGAATGATTACCTGTGACAAAGGGACAAAGCTTCAGCTGCCGCCGTGCCTTCGTCCAACAAGGATGCATTAGCTACATCCAACCCAGTAAGATCACTGACCATCGTCTGATAGTTGAGTAAGCCTTCCAGCCGGCCTTGTGCCACTTCGGGTTGGTAGGGTGTGTATTGCGTGGTCCTGAAACACGCATAATTACCATCCTGTGTATGTAATTTACACTGATTATGATGGTGGTAACGTTGGAGCAGTCGCCATCAGATATTTTGTAGGTCAATAAGTTCCTGTATATTACAACACCACACGTTACAATTGGTAATTATTCAAGACATACAACTCACCAATAATTTCTGAACACGCATAATACCTATCAGGAATATCTACGGTGCTTACTTACATAATTCGTAATGAATGGATGTTCAAATAGTATTGACCATCTAGGTAGTTGTGTGTTTAGAAATTAGTGACTAGTGTATGCTCAGATTTCAATGAAGTAATTAATGCCCATAATATTAATTGTAACTTGTAGTGTATGGACCGTATTGATGTATTAAATTCTTCACAAGTAGGTATTTGGGTATACTAGACCGCTACGAAATATCTGACGGCGACTGCAGAAAGATCTGCAGACTGAGTTTAAGAAAATATCAAGAGAAGTCATATATTTTCTTTGACTTCAAAATTAAATTAACTTCGTTATTAAGTAGATGCATTCATTTCAAGAGAGTTATCTCCCTTAATCCTATCCTTAGCTTTGAATTAACAATTAGTTTACATCATTTATTTATATAGTACAATAAGAACTAAGGTCACCACATAGGAGAGGCAGCCCCACTCTGCCATGAGTGCGGCGCTGTGGAGGACACGGCGCACCACACACTAGCGGTGTGCCAAACGTGGGCTCCACAGCGCATGGCGCTAGTCGCCAAGGTGGGCCAGGACCTCTCTCTGCCGAGCATTGTGATCGCAATGCTGGCAGACAAAGAGGCTTGGCGAGCGTTCGCCACCTTCTGCGAGGAGGTGATGACCGCTAAGGAAGCGGCGGAGCGGCTGCGGGAGCTTGATCCTGCAGCCGATGAGCTCCGCAGGCCGAGGAGGGGGGGAAGACGGCGCGCACCTGCTCGCCGTGTCGCACCCCTCCGTGGTAGAGGCCAGCCGGCGCGCGGTACGGGGGTACCGTTGCCAGCATTGCACAGGCCTCCACCACTGCCTGGTAGGGACGGCTCGACACCCTCGGCTGTCCCTACTGGCCCCCCCTCTCGAAGGGGGGGTCGCTTCCGGCCCGCCGTGTAGGCGGGCACCGTCCGGGAGAACGCGCACAGGGCTTATAGCTATACGGCGTATTCCCCCACTATGGACGAAGAGAGGGAGTAAGAGCATGCTCCCCGTGGAGAGTCCGACATAACCAGTCCAACCCCCCGGTTGGCGGGTATGCGTAAGTGCATTTCCCCTACTCAAAAAAAAAAAAAAAAGGTCACCACATAGCTTCTCGGATAGCCAAGCTGAAGTGGCAATGGCCAGGCCACATCGCTCGCAGAACCGACAACTGTTGGGTAAGAAAGGTTCTGGAATGGCGACCACGAACTGGGAGACGCAGCGTAGGGAAGCCCCCCACTCGGTGGACCGATGACCTGGTGCAGTTTGCGGGAAACCGTTGGATGCTGACGGCGAAGCCGCTCGCTGTGGCGCTCTATGGGGGAGGCCTATGTCCAGCAGTGGATTTCTAGAGGATGACGATGATGATTCATTAAAATATGGATATTATTTACCATCCAGGATTCTCAAACATGTTCCGCATGATTGAGTGCGGCACGCAGCAGTTGTGATAGCCCATGCCGATGTATGACCGCCATATTTGATTCGTTTCAGCTATTTTTCGCGCTCTTTCAATGAGATCGTATTCACCTGCAAGAGAAAGTGACGTAGGTATTTTTTTTATTTTTAGGCGGGAATCGAACCCGCATCTTTCGCAAACCGAGCGATGCACTAACCACTGTGCTACCGAGACCATTAACAGGCCGGCCGATTTTTTCTAGTAAACCTGGCTGCCAGGTAAAATATACCAGAGGCTTTTTCTGGTTTTTCCTATCTTTAGAAAGTGACGTCTTTGAAAAAAATATTGAACAGAAAAACATTAAATAAATACGTGCAAAATTTAATTGAACAAAATTATCTAACTTCAAATAACCTATTTTTATTAGGTGGATTTTTATTCAGCATGAATAATTATTTTGAATAGTCTACTAGGTTTTCTGGTCTTTTTAAGTTAGCCTTAGTTTTTTTTGTTCAATCTGTCATCCAAAGGCTCTCGCGTCGAGTAGTGCCCCTGTTTACAAAGGTGTCTATAGGCTGCGGTAACCGCTAACCACTGCGCTTAAGGTGAAAGGGTGTGTATTATGATACTTACTCATAGGTTCAGTAATGTCCATTAGACCCTCTAACTGAATTTTCTTTGGGACGGCATCGTTTGTTAGTTGATCTAAGCTCTAAAATAAATAAAATAAATTCCGAATAAATACGGTGTCCAAATAGTTACAATGTTAAACAAAGCAAAACGACTCGTCGATCACACGACTCAAAGATTCTATTTACAAAATCCATGTAGAAGTTTAATCATGTTGACGTTTATACGCATACAAGACAATAATTGACGAAGTGTCAATTACAATCCAACGTATTTACGTAAGAAACCCATATTCTGAAAAGTCTTACGGGAGATTGGGAGATGGGGGAAGGGGCTTAATGAAATCTTACGACATCTCACCAGGGGAGAGACAGAAAATGAAAAAAAAACACCTCACGTAATTTATGGAAGCCCCCAAAAATTATGAAATTATTAAAAAAAACATTCTGCATGCGTTATGTGTAGGTACTAACCTTATAGCCCAGTAAATCCAACATAGTTACTACATCTTGATCTCGAGGTCCAATATGTCTGCCAGGAAAGTCTGCTCTTTCAGGAAATAAATTATCTGTATTTGAGCTTTTGGTAGCCACGCATCGAATGCCGTTCGGCGGCAACGAGACATAGTTGACGCTTTTTAAACTCTTTTGCAGCCCATCTATCGAACTTCTTAACAAAATACAGTCTTTTAACAATTTATGCATTTTACGAATAAAACAATTTATTTAACAATTAAAACGAATGAACATGGTGTATTACAGAGGCGAGAACAACGTAGCTACTGATACAGGGGTCAAAGCATTTCGTACACAAGATAACTGGCATATAAGTAGGCAAATATCATTAACAAAGTGGTACTTGGTATTGTTATTTGTATTGAACCTTTATCTGTAAAGAAACGAATGCCCCCCAGGGATATCAATATGTAAACACCTACTAATAATTACAATATCAAAATATTAATTACATCAGCCCATGGTGGCATGATACAGTCGGCTCTTCTTACTGCGGAATATTAAATAAGGTAAACGCTGGTGTACCCGCCACTGTCCCAGTACGCGCCACATTTTATAAAAACTCAATTTTTAGCTACTTTACTAACTTTCAAAGGTTATCTTCTTGTGAATTTACATTCTCGGTCATATTTGAAACAGTAAAAATAACACTTCAAAGTTAAATAGGCTATACTATCGAAGGAATCAGCCTTCAAAGTATGCAAACCAAATATTTCCCAACTTTTGACAATTCAGTGAGTTAACTTGGGACTTACCAGCTGATGATGTTTATCAAGTCTAGCAGTTTTGATGAGCCGTACAGTAAAGAAAATGTATTCTGTTAAAGTTAAGACTATTTCCTATCCATATAAACTATCACATCAATCATTTTTTTCATTTTTGTTAGGTTTTTTGCGTGTGGCGTGTATTGGGTCTTCAAAACTCATGCTTGGCCCAGTACTCGCCACAATTTCAGGCTATTTTGGCGGTAATTGGGACACTTTCGAATTAGTTGTATCTAAATCCGCCACTGTGTTTTTTATGGAAGAAATGTTGAAAATGCTTAGCATTTTGGTAAAAACAAATAAGTAGGTATCAAGTTTGTACAGTTACTTAAAATTTACATCAATTTTGGCATATTTTATTTGAACGTGGGACTGGGTCGAACTCGACGCATGAAGTCTATGCTCCGACGTACTCCGCGTCCATAACAAAATCCAAGAGTGCTTTCAACTCGAATTGCTCTGTCTGGCTGGACAACGGATTTGTAGAAGCTGTCCATGCGGTTGGATCCAGGTCCTACATGTATAGCCTGGTCGTCAGAACAACCTGCAGAAACTTGTGACCACCAACCTTGACCTCATGGCTGAGTGTCGGCCCCTGGCACTGCAGACTACCGATGATAGAGGTATCTGAAAGCCCTTGCGACACGACATCCGCGTCTTCAATACGGTTTGTATTATGAGATCCGGCCAGCTATACACCTCGGTCGCCAAATCTGTTACTACGGCTAGTACTGCCGAAGATCCCGTCAAAATAATCCAGCACACTGAACTAAACTAAAGATATCCCGGTCGTCAGCTACTACGAGATCAGGATGAGTCTCAAACAGAGAAGAGAAATGATTTGGAACTTGGCGTTTAATAGCTTATGTTCAGCTAAAAAAGACCTATCTAATGATGTAAGACATTATGCTATTAGAGGGTAGCATGACGATTTGCATTCTTCTTTCTCACATGTGTTGTTTTGAGTGAGATACGAGTATAATCGTATTCTTTAAACCTGAAGATCGAGACCGCGTGCTCTGGATTAGTGTCTGATAACTGGCATTTAACTGCCAAAAACCAATTAATGGTTAATGGTTATCTGCCAACTTTATCGAATTGTATGAGTACAATACACGCGCACACTATCCAAACAGCAATAGGCAAAAAGCTGGCAAACATGAAACTTTCCAAACGTAAAGCCGCTAATCGATCCACTCGTCGTTACTCGATCCAATTGCATCCACTAATTTGTCGCTGACAAAGGATATTTCAGCTCAATATTCTATAGACTGTACAGCCTCAAGCAGGTATTTGGCTAAACATCCCAGTTATGAGCTGTACTCCATAAATGGATGTACTTGAGCTTGATACAAGTTTAGTAATTCATCGCCATCAAGCGATGATCGTCAGCCGCATGATGTAAATTTCCAAAGCAGCCGGTGGTAAACGGCCTGCATCACCGAAATCTGCTGCTTTTGGTTATCCGTTTACCTTGTCACAATCTGCGTTTGCCTTCAAATGGCCCTAACGAGCATCAGTTCTTCGCGCTATGTGCCTTGCCCGCTGCCACCACTATCTGCTGACTTGCTGGGCCATGTCGGCGTCCTTACTTTTTCTAAAGATTGCCTTGTTCCTGATTCGATCACTTGGCAAAATAGCTTTTGCCATTTAGCAGACTCACCTCGCTGTGCGGACTAGAGATGAATCTAAATGAGACCAAGGTAATAATGACCAACGGCTCCGATTTCACTTTCAACGTCAAAGTGGAAAATTTTGACATAGAGAGGGTGGAAAGATATGTGTATAGAATGGTTCTCTGGACCCATCACCAGATGGGTAAGGAAAATCAGGCTAATGCAATCACCAGACGCATACGATCAGCGCATGGGCCGCCTATTTAAAAAGAGACTATGTGTTCAAAATGAAATAATTCAGGAACAAAAACCTCGCATACACGACCAATGCATTCTGCCAGTGCTCACTCACGGAGCGGAGACCTAGGTTTTTACCAAGAAGATCCTCAACAAACGCCTATAACTATCAGGGTCGCCCAGAGAGCAATTGAAAGAAAGATGGTAGGTGTTTAATTTTTAATATAGCAAGATACTAAAATGATAGGTGAGGATAATTATTCATTCATTACCACCACAACAAGATCGCAGCCGCAAGAACGAGCAAGCAAAAACAAGATACACGATATAAAGACCATACACTTCTCTTTTATACAATATTTTATACAACCCGCTGTCTCCCTCTTATCTCAAAGAACGGTTCACGTTCCATCAGTCGTTTCGCGATCAAGGTTTGCGGTCATCTAGAAAGCTCCTTCTTAAATATCCTCCCCATTCCTCGCACTCCTATACAAAATTCTTCACTGTCCAATCCATACGTATATGGAATTCCTTACCTCTATCCATCAAACAGTCCAAATCTATTTCTGTCTTTAAAACAAAGGTCAAAGCACTTTTTCTCTCACTTTAATGTTATTTCTCACACTTTATCTTTTCATAACTTAATCTTTGGTACATGCTGTTTACTTTTGTTAAGTCCGTATTAATTTTAGTTGATCATTGATTATATGTAGGTATATGTATATATAATTAGTGTTTATATATTTTTATTGCGTAATTTAAGTTAAGTATAAGTTAAGTATAGTATCGTATATTTTAATAATAGGTATTTATTTGTGGTATTCATCATCGTAAATTCACCTTTTGTCCTGTATTATTTGTGCACTTGCTTGCTCGCTCTGTCATATTTCCTTTGCTTGTAGGTTGTCTGGAAGAGATTGCTTTTAGCAATAAGACCGCCTAAATTGTGCATCAGCGTATTACTGTATTTATTTGTAAATGTATTTGTTTAATGTGCAATAGAGTATATCTTATCTTATCTTATCTTACACTAACATTCCTCGTTGAAAACTGAAAATGCTTTTCAGTCTGTTCGTACTCTTGCAAACAAGTTAAGGTGCAGCTAATACCTACCAACTCACCTACCTAGTTCAGCACTTGCCACTTGCACTTGAAGGGATAAAAACCGTAGTCAGGTCGGCTAACAAGTTTGATGAACTTTTGTTTTACTGTCTAGGCCACTGGTTTTCTTTACGGCTATATACCATAGACCGCAGGCGGTATGATCTGATTAGAAAGCACTTGCGGCGCCTATATCTAGCCTCACACACCTGGACCAACAGAGGTGGTTCCAGCCCTAAGCCTTGCCGCTACGACAACTCAATAGGTGTTGAACTAAGGAGGCCCTTATCTACTTTGTCAAACTATTCTGAATAAAACAGATTAACTTAGCTAACTCGAAACCAAACCACATTTTACCTATAATAGCACAAGTTGCAGTCAATTCAAGTGGTAAAGGACTGGTCTCATCTGCTGGTAGTTAAGCAAGAACACAAAAGCAGCAATATCACATAAATTAGCGAACCCTAGCCGAATGACTTCAATGTTGAACCTTAAGCTCTCGAATTAAAGTTCAAATTGGCATACATGTGGCGGCTTCTGGGACGATTAAACGGTTATTGGGACAAAAGTGGCGCATATTGGGACATACTGCCATTTTTTGCTTTGGACCGTTTTGCTATTTTATGCAGGTGCTTAGCTTTAAATTGCTTAGTCACCAAGCAAAACAACTAAATTATCTACCTCCTGACGTAAAAATATGTATTTTCAGTCTAGTAGATTCTGCACAGCAGCATTGCAAAGTCAGGAAAGTGCAAAAAGTGGCGGGTACTGGGACGTTTGCCTTAGGCCGAAAATTCGGTTCAGTACATTTTCGGCCGAATATTCAGCGCTTCGCCAGAGGTTAACAAAAAAACGATGATAGATGTTGCTCGATGTTGCTGCCGCCATTTGCGAGTAAGTGACCAACCCCCTGATTCACAAACGCATATCAAGGTTGAGCATCCCTCAGAAGTATAGCTGTCTCTCAGTTCTATTGACGTTTCACGGGACAGCATGAGCTTGAGCGCGAACTTAGCATTAATTGACGTTTGTGAATTCGGGGGTTAAGGTGACTAAACACGTCAATCGCTTTCCCTATGCTGTCAATTCAATTATTTTTTTGAGAGATTGTTAGCTCAGCGTTTTAAAACGTAACGTATGTTTTAAACCGCTTTCCTAATTGCATATTATTACTTACAATTTCCTCTATGTTGAATTTTTTGTTTTTTGTTTTTGGCTTCACTCGTCAGATCACAAAATAATGCGGAATTTGTTGTGGTCTTCTGTATTTTCGGTCTTTGGTAATACAAGCTATTTTTTTCAAGCGGACGTGTGTTTTGTCAAGTAGGCTTTTAAGAAAATGCTGAGGTGAATTTGGCAATCACTATCGGCTTAAGCCCGTACCAAAGATGCATGTTTACAGAAGCCTACCTAGCCCCCCGTATTCACGGTCATAACCCTTTGTATGGCAGAGCATATTGAAAATTTCATTGGTTTTGGACACAATTTCGACCACTTAAGATTTAAAATAAGACGGCAACATAGTTGCCACCGCTTCACAAAGGGCTAAAACTGGGAAATTCCCGGCTAGAGAGGAAAACGTCTAAATATTCCTTTACACGTTTTACATAATCTGCACTTGACCTTCCGTATAATATTTTTGGACATACACAACGAATGATATCTATTAATACCTGAAAGTAAATAATCCTTATAGTAATCAAAGGTTCGAACATAAATATTAAGAATTATTCAGATTGTGTAATTTCAAAGCGGCAATAAAAATAATTGCGAGTCATTATTGAGTGAAACGAAACGCTACGTTATTTTGACGTAAGAGTTTTTCGACCTCTTTTTATTAGTTTTCGTTTTTTTTCTTCAAACTGAGAAAGTTTATCAAATTATCAACAGGTAAACATGGATCATGGATTGAGAGTTAAAAAGTATTAGTGAGTGATGAGTTTGTTTTCTGCACGTGCAAAAGCCACTAAACAAATGAATTAGAGTTTGTTTTCGTGTCCCTCGAACGTTTTACGTCTTTTTCTGTTCTGCGTTTTTTAATAAAATAATAATACCACTCCCAAACATTAAACCTTGATTATTAAATTCAGTGTCGTCTGTGATTTTGGTGTTAAATGTCATGACGCCCGGAACAGTGAGCACGGATTATTCAAATCTCAAACATGAAGTGCTGCTAAGGTTTGGGACCAATGAACGATACAGTCAATTGTTAAGTAGTTTGAAAGAGCTATATCGTGAGTATATTAATTCTCCCAGAAGGTTTGAGCAAATAACGACCATACGCCAGCTGATGAAAACTTTGGAAGCAAGAGATGTTTTATCAAACGACAATGTTGGGCCTCTGAAGGAGATAGCTCGAAGACTGCCCAACTCAATTGATCTCTTGCAAAAAATTAATGAGTATGAGTCAAATATCGGTCTTGGCCTGGTAGATTATAATTATTATGGTAAGGATGAATTTTCATTGAATTGTCAATGTG
Organism: Udea ferrugalis; assembly: GCA_950022985.1. Taxonomy (NCBI): domain Eukaryota; kingdom Metazoa; phylum Arthropoda; class Insecta; order Lepidoptera; family Crambidae; genus Udea; species Udea ferrugalis. Next base: position 9,111,562 of record OX465521.1, read on the forward strand.
TTTTAATGAATTAACTGTTGTTATAAAATATCGATCATGCTCACACAAACAAAAATAACTTTATCTAAATAGACCTGTGACATGGTACTTTTAAATCATGAAATCTAATTAACAAACAAAATATACATAATTCACAATGAAATTTGCTCGCTAGTAACTGTGAAATCTTTTCATTTAAGGGCTGATTTTCCAAAAGCTGGATAAAATTTATCAGACCAATAATTTCTGTAGATTCTCAAATGTTGGATGTGGAAATCTATAAGTGTCCATGATTGCAATATGTGATTCTGACATATATTTTATAATCTGCTGAGTTGTAATTTATTGGTTGGATAATTTCTATCTGACTATTGAAAAACCAGCTCTAAGTAGGTATAATAATTTTAAAACCCACTAAGTTTACTAAAGATCTGAACCCACTAAGTTTGTTCAACTGTTTCAGCATCAGAAAATATGCAAAACTCTGCTAATCGAGTACCAGTTGATAGCTTCATAATTAACAACTCGAATACAGCCATGAGCCCAGTCAAGAAGCAAAGGATTGTGGATGCTGTTGTTGCAGACATTGGTACTTTCTGGCGAGACCTGGCAAGGGGCTTAGACATCAAAGAAAAAGTAATAGATGATTTAAATGACAGTCATATAAACACTATTGAGAAGGCAAAGGCTATTATGGAATTGTACAACAAAAAAGCTGATCCCAACAGTAATATTTGGTTTTTTGATCTGGTTGATGCATTGGAAACCTCCAGAAGAAAGGATTTGGTTAAGAAACTGAAAGCAATAACGGTTATGAATATATAAGGAATGAAATTATGTATGGATGGATACTGTGACGGTTTGAAACATTTACTATAAGTGCATAAATTGATTTTCATTTATATCATTGTATGACCACTTATCTGAAAACAACTCCGTCCTTGCAACTCAAATTTCATTCTTGATTTGGTATTTGAAGTCCTATAAAAATCCTTCAAGAATTGTGGTAAACACAACAAACAAACCAGAAGAGTAGTTTGGAACCAGAGAACCACAGAGTAGTTTCAAAATTATGTCAATTTGGCTTACCACAACAAGTTGAGATATTCACCTCTTTTGATGAGTTTAGTAACATGCGCTAATTTGGCAACTCTACAAATAGTTCAAATATTGGTTTGCTGTGATTTTGACGGTTTGGTTTGGAATCCACCTTGCAGAATTTTCTAACTGCATCAACTCAGTTTGAGACTCAATCAAACGAGAAACTGTTACATCACAGATTTTAACTGGAATGGCAGGTGACACTGTCACCACTATTAATCCAGCACATGCCTTAAACAAATAAAGTGTAGTGGCTACCTACGTGACATTGGCGGAATTGTGGTGAAAAAACCCAGACATCACCACTAAACAAAAAAGAAGAAGAAGAAGTAAACAAATAAAGGAAATGACTCACTTGTTCTTTAATAATATATTGGAATTTTCCTTTGAGAAAACATATCATCGTTTTTAATAGGTACCTACTATTTAAATACAATGATGTTATTTATTTTGCCAACATAGGTACGAGAAGTGGCTTTAAACCAGAAAGGCACAGGAATTTTATAGCCTTTTTAATGTACATTACAAAAAACAGATTTTTAGTTAAGATCTTATCATAAGATTTAATTATATGCTACTGTATTCAGTAGGCAGCTTTCAACAAATTTATAAGCTTCCACCTAACCACTCTAAAAGATCATATTATGGTGCTGAAGCTGACAACTACTGAATACTGTATTTTTTGCCAAAATAAAATATTGTGACCAAATCAAGAAATGTTGTTTAATTTATGATTATTTATAAGGATTACCAATTTTTTCATAACATGAAAAAAACATCAGCAGTATCTGGAATACGTCCGTCCAACCGTGGCCTAAGAGGCTTGATTACTTCCCGAGCTGACGTCGCACCTCCTTTTTTTTTTAAAAATACTAGCTGTTATTCCCAGGTGCGACTTTCACAGCTAGGGTGAGCGGAAACCGTGGCGGAAGGCTCACAACCCGTAACAGCTGAGTAACGTGCCTAAGGGTGCCTCCAGGGGGGGCCGCTCCTCAACTTAGAGCGTTACCACGGTAAAACTGGGAGATAGCAATCGTCCGATTGTCGAGAGTACGTATATTCACTACTAGCGGCCGCGATAATGTCCGCGTGAGTTTTAGTTGTTTCCAACGAGTTTCGTAATCATTACAAATTGTAGCATAATATGTTAATCGGATGTATTAAAGATATCACTGTGAAGTTTCATTTAAATCCGTCCAGTAGCTTTTTCGTGCAAGAGTATAACAAACGTCCAAACTTTCGCATAGTTGGATATTCTAAATGAAGCACCGCACTGCAACACTCTGTATGCAGCGGGGATTTTCTGTAAGTACTCATACGCGCCAACGACGTCAGCTCGTTTCCTCGCATAATGCCAACTTCTTGAAATGGCAATTTCTCACAGTGCCAACTTCTCAAAATTACAACTTTTGAAGGCAGACCGCAGTTTAAAAAAATGGCGTTCCACTGACTGTTAATTGGGGCAACAGGTCGTTGCTGGTGACTGAGGTTGTAAAGCTATGGCGTGGCTACGCCTAAATGCGCTACCAAAACCTCTCATCCTTTTAAACAGAGGGCCGACAGCATTTTTGCGACTAATAAAAGACAATCTTTGTAATAGGTGGTTAATTTCTAGGGTTTGTGTGGTGACTGCTTAGAAGGGTGACTGTATTGACAAAAAAACGACTATAAAATAAAACAAAAGTTTTATTAACAATACTTTCCAAAAATAAATTCTAATCTTACGTAACAAATGCTTATAAAACAAGTGGAATGACAATAATAAAATGTTCCTTCAGGAATGTTAATTGGAAAACACGATTTCTTAGGGTGGGTTGCACCATCTGACTTTAACAATAACAAACATCCAAATTTCAGTTAAAGTAGGCCAAAAATGACGTAAAATTGACAAATTTGACAAAAACTTTAACTTTAACTTCTACTATGGTGCAACTTACCCTTAATGAATTAGACAACAGTTATTATTTTCTCAACTTTCTAAAAGTTGAGAACCTTTTAACTTTTGGCACATTTTTCTAGACATTTTTCTGGGCGGATTTTCAAAATGCTCATCAAAAACACCATTAAACCTGTTGATTGGTTTATTTTAATGCATAATCCTCACTCTATAAGGCACATTCATGAATAGATAGGAAAACCAGGAAAAGACATTGGGTTTAACTGATAGCCAGTGTTATTCCATCAATGTTATAGGCAAATACTTTCGACATTCGAAAGCTTTATTTTTAAGAATATTTTACCTTTCGATGAAGATGAAAGTGCACCTATACCGAATGTCTTTTTCTGATTTTCTTATCTTTATAAAAGACAGCATTTATAATGCTAAAATAACAGAAAAAACATTCATAAATATTTTTTCAAACATAAGGCAAGTTTTTTCATAAGTCAGTGATAGCACAAGTAAAACAAGTGAGCTGAGAATGATGGAATAATCAACAAAATGTGAGATTTAGCTTAAAGTTTTCGGTTTCAAACTAAAACACTTCGTAAGAGATTCCATTTAAACAGAAAAAGTCTGCCTTATCACAGACTATATTAAAACACATTCGAAAAATAAAACAGATAACTTATTGTTTAGCAAATAAGACGCAATAATTAATATACCACTTAAAAAATTAGACGTAAATATTCCATATTATTACGCAAACATAGTTTTCACAATATTTTTGAACTTATTGATTTTTACCAACACCATGATCTGTTCTTTTGCAAATCATCTTGGTTAACTTCTTGTAAACCTTCGAAATAGATCACACTTACTCTTGTAGGTATTATAACATTAACCAAAAAACGTGTTATTAGTACATTCAAATATTTTCAAACACGATTAGTTTAAGTATAGTTGATTGAATCAAGAATTTTATCCGTCAGCTATTTTTTGACATCTTTTGCCAAATAAATAATCATGGAATACAAGTAAATGGCTCACTGACTGATTACATGATAGTGCTCGTGATATTGATCTATCTCCTTATTCATAAAAACTAGAGCAACGCTGCACCCTTGTTCGATTGACCTGTCCTATTACTTGAACCATTTTGAATGAAAGAGACAAGACGTCCCTGTAGCTGAAAAGAGATGCCGTGAGGTTGTTTGAGTTTTTTGTCAATGTTTGTTGCATTCGAGAGATTATGTGGCAATTTTATGAGATTTATTGTGTGGAAGCCCAAACGTAGGCGTTCTGGAAGAGCCTGAGCCAGGGCGAGGCTTGCGAGGCCGCCTGAGGGGTCGGGGCCTCCATGGGCGCGTATTTGAAAAGAGATGCTGTGAGGTTGTTTGAGTTTGTCAATGTTTACTGCATTCGCGAGATTAGATGGCAATTTTATCCGATTTATTGCGTGGAAGCCCAAACGTAAGCGTTCTGGAACAGCCTGAGCCAGGGCGAGGCTTGCGAGGGTGCCTGAGGGCTCGGGGCGTCCATGGGCGCCGGGCACTGCCAGCGAACCATTTTGAATGAAAGAGACAAGACGTCCCTGTAGCTAAAAAGAGATGCTATGAGTTTGTTTAAGTTTTCATGTCAATGTTTACTGCATTTGCGAGATTAGATGGCAATTTTATCCTATTTATTGCGTGGAAGCCCAAACGTAGGCGTTCTGGAAGAGCCTGAGCCAGGGCGAGGCTTGCGAGGCCGCCTGAGGGGTCGGGGCCTCCATGGGCGCGTAGCTGAAAAGAGATGCTGTGAGATTGCTTGAGTTTTCATGTCAACGTTTATTGCATTCGCGAGATTAGGTGGCTATTTTATACGATTTATTGCGTGGAAGCCCAAACGTAGGCGTTCTGGAAGAGCCTGAGCCAGGGCGAGGCTTGCGAGGCCGCCTGAGGGGTCGGGGCCTCCATGGGCGCGTAGCTGAAAAGAGATGCTGTGAGGTGGTTTGAGTTTTGTAAATATTTACTGCATTCGCGAGATTAGGTGGCTATTTTATTATTTATTGCGTGGAAGCCCAAAGGTAGGCGTTCTGGAAGAGCCTGAGCCAGGGCGAGGCTTGCGAGGCCGCCTGGGGGGTCGGGGCGTCCATGGGCGCGGGGCACTGCCAGCGAAGCACGCAGCGCTCCGGGTGCGGCATCATCGCCAAGTGCCGCCCGTCGCCGGACCGCACGCCGGCTATGCCCACTGGAAATAATTAATATTTTGTATGTTAATTAGGTATTTACTAACAAAAAAAAGTATGTTTATCCCATAGCACAAGCAATTATTTGCTCATTTTTGGGCTAGATGGCGCTATGTGGAAAAGTGACCATTGATATTGGCGTAGTAGGTTCTCGCAAAGGGGGAATTCAAATTCCAGATTGAAAATAGCTTTTTTAATACAGTTGCTCAAAAAGTGGTACTTTTCGTAGCTGTTTAGCGTGCGGAAAGTTGGTTTTTCCGCACTAGTGCTTTTTACTTTTCCAATTTTTTTTTTGATAATGTTAATAAAATCCATACATCCTACCAAAGAGGTTGTCTGTTCAATCACTTTATTTTGTATTTTGATACGTTATTTGGCATTAAAACTGGGAATATAATATTATTCAAAATATTTTTTCAATTGCATAATTGACAAAATAAAGGGTTATTTAGTAACTATTAACAATTAAATTTCTGAAACAGTTTACTTAAAGTTGGCTGTTTGTGTATTAACAATGGCCGGATATTTGTAAGTATGAATGAGTTTCACTTAAAAATACTTGAAATAAAATAATAGGTATTTATTGCATTTCCATGTTTAAATGCAATTAAATTACTTCTTATATTTTTACTAGGCTGAATACAACCGATGCCGTGTTAAAAAAAATACTGTCAATCCTAAGTTTTTCATTCCCGCTTTCTTTATTTACGATTAGTTACGACTGTCACGATATACTTTGGTTATTGATCGTTTTTAATGTTGTTTATTTTACATCTTTCGTACACAAGTATTTAACATATTTTTTCAAAATAGTGTATTTTTACTAGGCTGAATGCAAACAACCGGTGCCTTGAAAAAAAAAAAGTTTTTTCATTCCCGCCCTTTTTACTCTTGATTTAATTGTGTTAATGATTCGCATTGGTTTGATATTATTTTTTTCGCAAATGTATTAAAAAACGTTGTTCGATACACGAGCGGAAGTGTCATTTTCACTCGTCCCGAGTCTTGACCCTCGCCTGCCGGCTCGGGCCAAGATGCCTCGAGACTCGTGCAAAATGACATACTTTCCGCACTTGTATCGAAAACTACTATTACCTTTTGGTGATCGATAAGTAAACAACACTTTTTCCTATGTCGTTAAAAAATAGTGTCGTTTAATTTTCGATTACCAAAACGTTAGCGGTTCGTGCTAGGCCTTCAGATAACGTTGGAAGAGCGTCAGATGTAATTTATTTATTCTTTATTCACAACATTGAATGGTACAAAAGGCTTAATGCCAACGAGGCATTCTCTACCAGTCAACCATAAGGCCGACCAGAAAAAGTACAGTAGGCGGTGCGACAAAAACAAAATAACATTTAAGTTATATGGTAAGTTTAAATACTCACGGGGACTTCCGTTAGGGTTCATCGGGTAGACTTCTGTGGGCACTCCATCATCGGCCACGTACTGCAGGGCTACTTGCCCGGAGCGCTGCAAGGCGTCCAGCGCGGGCGCCGACGCCTGGAAGCGTCCTTCGCCGTGCGCCACCCAGACGCCTAGTACGGCGCCGTCCATGCCAAGGAACCATGCGTCTGACTTGCGCTCGGTGACCTTCACTGCGGTCCAGCGGCATTCGTATCTGAAGAGGTAATATGTATTTTATTAAGTACCAAGTTGAACTTAGCAGCTGCAGTCCTGAGTTTCAATGGATGCCTACATTTGTGGCATCAAATCGGCATTGCGCGCGGGGACATTTGCAGCGAGCGAGAGCCGTGCTGTTTGTAGAAGTCACGACATGAAAAAGCGCGGCAAAATTGAACCGAATGTTCGGCCGAAGTTCGTATTCGGTTCAAACCACATTCGGCCCATCACAAAACATACCGCAATGACTTAAGGGGGATTAGGCACTCAGCGAAATTCGCCTGAGGCAAGGGGGTGGCGGAAGAGGTGAGCGTCCGCGTTTAGTATGGAATCAACGTGCTCGAAACTAAAAATCGTAAGCGTCATTCACATTTTTATCAAAATGTGAATGAAAATATTTAGTATTTTCTAAATCTAAAACAGTCACGAAATCGAGAAGGTAAATACCTATGTTTTTGTGATTTTATACGAATTACTATCGTACAATGCGGTTGTAATGAGCATTTATATGATATTTTAGAGGTAACTTCAGGATTTTTTTCTATCGACCAAAGTTTTTCCAATCGTGTTTTGGAAACAGTCATCCCATCACACATAAGTTCTGTAATACATATTAGAAATTTCAGTGCGAAAAACATTCAATATTTTAAATTATAGCTCATAGATAACAGTCCATTTTGACGTTTTCACTTACTAAGGCCCCTTAATTAATGAAAGCGTGTTAGAGATTGCCTAAACTGAAATCACGCGCCCCTCCACCGCATCTACGCTTACAAGTGTGCTTGCTTGTATACGTAGATCTAGTGGAGGGGCGCGTCATTTCAGCTTAGATGATCTCTAATAACGTGGCAATAATGATCGTCAGCACTAAGCGCTAAAATTGTATTTCGGACCGGAGTTTCACTCACCTTTCAGATTTGTTGTGGTCTAAAAATACTTTAGCTTGACCCTGATTCTTGGAGGATTCAGGGTCGACCCAGCCAAGCAGGGCCATCAGTTGGCAGCCGTTGCACACGCCCAGAGAGAACGTGTCACTTCTGTTCTTGAAGTGCGAAAACTGTGCTGTTAGAGACTCGGAGAACATTATGGTCGCTGCCCAGCCTTTAGCGGAGCCTAGGGTATCTGTGTGCAAGATATTACAGATGAGAACATGCAATTTGAATTTAAGGTCAACGGCATTACAGGCTACTCATTACCGGTCATTCCGCCTTGCTCTATTGCAAAGAATTGACATTTAGCAAAAGCAAGATAAAAGCGGAAATGCGCAATCAATAGATTAGCCGTGAAAGCCAAAATTTGGGCTAACAGCTAGTCAATTCAGAATAAAAAACCGAATACGGGGGATCTTTTAAAAATGTGCGTGTGGACTGAGTGATCCTTTTTGAAAGTTGATCCAAACATTACGAGATTCAAGAATATTTTAGGAAATAATTGTCAAAAATTCAATAAAAATTTGTCAAAAGTAGGTGGAAAAAGTTACGGTCAACTAACTAGAACACTCAATCGGCCGATCTGAGAAAAATACTTTATCTCGTGTCTCACAAAGTACTTATCTTTCTGTATATTTTATTGTGAAAATTTTGTGATTAATTTGTTAAATGTATCGACAAATATTCGATGGTTTTTAACGGTTTGTCTTGATTTTATAAAGGTATCTGTAGATCACTCAATTCTCCAATTGTGCCGATGGAGTGTTCCTAAAATCTTTAACTGCGGCTACATCAATTCTCGACCTTTTTACTCTATTACACGCATACAATCCCTAATCAATTTGTTAAATAAAATGTTATAGTAAAAAAGAGTAGTTCGAGAGTAAATTGAAATATTACTTTCTTTGATATGTCCCGTCTGAGTGTTCCATATTTAAGCGTATATTTAACTAACCAGGACTTGTATGCAAACCGAGACTACATTAGAAATTGTCAAAATGCTTTTCCTAAAATTCAACATGTCTTCTGTTTCTGTAAACGTTTAGTTACCAGCAATAATCAACTATATTATAATCATATGCGAGAAGATTGATTAGGGTGACCATGGATTTATAAAAATAACACACTTTTTAATTGAATCATGCATTTTATTATAAAACACTTCACCTAGTTACATTGTTTATTTTATATACTATCTTTATTTTTGAAATCTGACAGGCCGTAAGATAAGGTAGGTATGTAATATAATGAGGTCATCCTTACTGTAGTCATAGTACATTCTTATGTAGTCTCGGTTTGCATACAAGTTCTGGTTAGTTAAATATACGCTTAAATATGGAACACTCAGACGGGACATATAAAAGAAAGTGATATTTCAATTTACTCTCGAACTACTCTATTTTACTATAACATTTTTATTTAACAAATTGATTAGGGATTGTATGCGTGTAATAAAGTAAAAAGGTCGAGAATTGATGTAGCCGCAGTTAAAGATTTTAGGAACACTCCATCGGCACAATTGGAGAATTGAGTGATCTACAGATACCTTTATAAAATCAAGACAAACCGTTAAAAACCATCGAATATTTGTCGATACATTTAACAAATTAATCACAAATTTTTCACAATAAAATATACAGAAAGATAAGTACTTTGTGAGACACGAGATAAAGTATTTTTCTCAGATCGGCCGATTGAGTGTTCTAGTTAGTTGACCGTAACTTTTTCCACCTACTTTTGACAAATTTTTATTTGCTATATTGAATTTTTGACAATTATTTCCTAAAATATTCTTGAATCTCGTAATGTTTGGATCAACTTTCAAAAAGGATCACTCAGTCCACACGCACATCTTTTAAAATACACCTCTTATTTTTTTCAAATAATAGCAAAAAGAGACGTTGTTCTATTTATGAAACAAAGGAATCGAATAAATAAAGTTTTATCAACTTCCCACAGAAATAGATATGAATTCGTCAAATTGCTCAAATCTACCAACCCAAAAACTTTGAATGAACGATACTCAGCGCACAACCGGCAATAATGTACTGATTTACCTCGAAACTTAACCAATAGACTGGATTTCCCTCTTCTTTTCTACCCTTTTGGTAAGTTCCCAAATCAACCAGACCATCAGTACTTCCTATTATTGTTTTTTTATATTGAGTCTTTGTAATATTTATGAACGACTAGCAGCCGCCCGCGACTTCGTCCGCGTGGACCTAGCAGAATGTGAAAAAAGATTTTCCCGCTTGAAATAAGATTTTCCCGCTTTTCTGTTGAATTTTCCAGATTTTTCATTGCTATAAACCTCACGGAGCCCATGACCTTTCTAACGAATGCAAAACCGTGGAAATCGGTTCGCGCGTTCTGGAGTTATAGCGTCAGGAAGGAAAACCCGACTTATTTTTATATAGTAGATGAATCCACCATAAAACCGTACATACCTGCGTAACTAAACCCGCCAGGGAAGGCTAGCCCTTGGAATGCATCCAAAGTTATCTTCTTATTTTGCAAATCGCTCATAGTAACATCATAGACCTCGAAATTTGCCATCATAAAGGATGCTATCATCTCACGGTCGCCGTTAGTTCCTAAAACAATACATTTCTCCCTTAGTTATGAAAAAAATACCACCCTGTATTGTTCTTTGACAGTAAACAACCGAGAAACATCCAAAGAGAAACAAAACCTTCAATTAAGCCATATAATATGAAAGAAATTCAGTTTGCGCAATCTTCTTAAATACTCTGCTTACATACCTTCTTCTCTTAGCACAGCTACTTTCACCGATTTTGTCTTTACTATTGCTGCAGACGGGTCAAACGTGACATTGTAAGTAACTCCTTTACGCTTTTCAAGACCTGTAAAACGTAATAGAAAACATCAGTGAACACTGAAAAATGTAAGATCAAGCAAAATCATGACCAAAATATACCTACTTAAGATTTAACATGATATGCAAAAGGGGAAGTCAAAGGTACGCTGATTGCCAGCCGAGTGAACAAACCTTGAAATTAAAATTCCATATACACGTAAACCCTGAACCTGATCAAGGGATAGTAATAGATCTGTCCAGACTTTGAACCTTATAGACCCGGACGTCCAGAATGCAGGTAAAAATCAATAATTACTTAGGGACATGTTCTACCGAATAGAAGTTTAGGCCCTCTGTTTGTGTCTGGGTTTAAAAATATAGCTGACTACAATATATTTAGTAACATCTAACATAGACAAGAGCAGAAAAACGTTCCTTCGGTGTCTACGGCAATAAGGTACAATATGTGCAAGGAAGAAGCAGTGAAAGTGTAAACTTACCATTCCATTCCTGCTCAGCGCAATCGGTGTTCGCTTGCAAACGCTCCAACTGGTAGCTTGTTTCTTCCCACATCCTGAAAACGTCTATCAGCGTTGTGTTCAATACCTCCACGCCATTGACATTGATTGTAACCTATAACCAAATGATATTTTTTTTAGTACTAAAATATTTTACCATCCTTCAACTATTATCGAAAAGAGCTTTACCACTGTAAAGAAAATGGAAATAATGAAGTCAAAAAAAAACGCTTTGTGTATGCATTTTTCCCCGAATATTTGAATTCTCCAATTTCTAAATGCGTAGAGACCAAATTCAATAAAATACATGTTTTACGAGCATTCTTGAAGAATTCTTATAAAGACCACATCCTATAAGACTTTAATAATATAAGTTAAATTCTTACCTCCGAATTCATCCCATATTTCCCAGTGTTGCCAATATGTGTAGCACTCACACCGTTGTTCCGATACTCAGCCAGCACATAGTCCAAGTCCGCCCGCTGAACCTCCAGAACAATGCCGAGTTCTTCATTGAACAACGACTCAATGACAGAAACCTTGCTGTCCACTTTCAGGTCTACGTTTACGCCACGAATACCGCCAATACCCATTTCGAGAACAGTGGTGATGAAACCTCCTTCACTAATGTCATGGCCAGATAGCAGTTTCTTTTCTAAAATGAAAATGAAAAAAAATAATATCAAAAACTGTTTGTGAAGAAATGTGGAGGTAAAGGCCCTTAACTAATTTGTAGTTTGCGATAGCTATTTTCAATTGATAGAATAGTAGTTTTCGATACAAGTGCGGAAAGTATGTCATTTTGCACGAGTCTCGAGGCATCTTGGCCCGAGCCGGCAGGCGAGGGTCAAGACTCGGGACGAGTGAAAATGACACTTCCGCTCGTGTATCGAACAACGTTTTTTAATACATTTGCGAAAAAAATAATATCAAACCAATCCGAATCATTAACACAATTAAGTCAAGAGTAAAAAGGGCGGGAATGAAAAAACTTTTTTTTTTCAAGGCACCGGTTGTTTGCATTCAGCCTAGTAAAAATAAACTATTTTGAAAAAATATGTTAAATACTTGTGTACGAAAAATGTTAAATAAACAACATTAAAAACGATCAATAACCAAAGTATATCGTGACAGTCGTGACTAATCGTAAATAAAGAAAGCGGGAATGAAAAACTTAGGATTGACAGTATTTTTTTTAACACGGCATCGGTTGTATTCAGCCTAGTAAAAATAGAAGAAGTAATTTAATTGCATTTAAACATGGAAATGCAATAAATACCTATTATTTTATTTCAAGTATTTTTAAGTGAAACTCATTCTTCTCATTCATTCATGCCAAATAACGTATCAAAATACAAAATAAAGTGTAATGCAAATTGAACAGACAACCTCTTTGGTAGGATGTATGGAGTTTATTAACATCATCAAAAAAAAATTGGAAAAGTAAAAAGCACTAGTGCGGAAAAACCAACTTTCCGCACGCTAAACAGCTACGAAAAGTACCACTTTTTGAGCAACTGTATTAAAAAAATAATTAAATACCTTTCAATAGTTTTTGCGTGACCTTGAACAATGACTTCAGAATTGCTGGATTATCAAGATCAGGCGGAGTGTCTCCCAACTGCTTGTAACATTGAGCTAGAGCAGAACCACCCAACCTGCAAAAATGAAAATATATTGACAAATGCTCGATGTATGTATAGGTAAATCGATCAAACAGTCCTATTAGAACCTACAACGAACATTGCAGGCAATTTTGCACACATTTGAAGAGAAACAAAGTTTACTCTCAATTTTATTAGCGATATTGTTAACTGTAATTCTGCAAAAATAATGGGGGGTCCTCAGTAAAAAAAATGGTAACAGAAAATCATAGCAAAACCATAAAAAATCTACAAGCATGAGACAACATCACATACAACACTCTGGTCCCAAAGCAAAGAAAGGTTTTCCCTTGTGTTATAAACTCCCCAACTCGGTACAAATATTATTTTTTTTACTAAGTGACTACTGCTATTTAACTGCTGATGGCTTTGACAGCTTTACCGGAATGTAAGGTGAGCGCAGAAGGCTCTCAACCCTAATATTTCAAGTAACGAGCTAAGGGCCCCCCAGAGGGGGGTAAGAACCTCGGCTTAGGGCGTTACTTGGAGAGGGCAATCGGACAAATACTTGTTCATAAACGCAAAATCGGCATTCTTTATGTTGTTTTTCGCAGAATCATGTTAAGGCACAAACCTGTATCGCCCCGGAGTCACTGGGACATGCACCAGCGCAGAGCACTCTGCACGGAGCGCGGGGTCCACTTTGACGGTGATGTCGGGGCACGGCGCGTACGTGGATACTACTAAAGTACCAGGTGATTTCACTGTAAGAAAAGTAATCAGTTTTTGAATGGTTGCTCGAGTTAAAGTTTAAAGCAGATGGGACAGCTTTATTTTATACTAGTGGCCGCCCGCGACTTCGTCCGCGTGAGTGTTATCCGAGTGTTATTTTTTTATTAATTGTAGCCTATGTGCTATTCATATGTAAAAGCTATATTATTGTTAAGTTACATTCAAATCCATTAAGTAGTTTTTACGTGAAAGAGCAACACGGCATATCCACACATACAAACATTCACATTTATAATATTAGTAGGATAAAATTGTAAAAGTTAACACGAGGTCTAATCAATTAGCCTACTGAATTTGGTCACTATGATCTGCTTCAAGAAATCTCTTGTTATAAATAGGCTTATTTGTACTTTTTTTGATCCAAGAATTGTCTACTGTAACTGTATTTCTGTGTGCGTAATAATAATGAATAAACAAATAACTTTTTGACCATATGCTTAGCAGGTTTTGAAGACCGTACCAAATATTCGACTACCAACCTTTTTCACCGGAAACATAAGCGCACATAGAGAGCGAGTCCTTCCCGCCGTCGACGGCGACTCCCAGCGTGCGCATGGCCGCACACAGCGCTTCGCACGCCACCACCAACGCACCCCCTTCTACGCCCGTCTTGCCGCCCCACATCCAGTTACCGGAACATTTCACGTCTTCCAACTCTGATATGCCGGCGAACACCTGATAAAGTGGTAGTAATTAGCCTCTGCTATGTGGTGATTTTTTGATATATCCAATTCCCAAGGGAGGAGGAAGTAAAGCATCAAAAAAGAAATTGATAAAACCAAGCTTGAAACACATTTTAATTGAGCAGTTTGCCTAATTCAGGTAAAATAACACGTCAAGAGAGATAACGTCATTAAGTCAGTAAGAGCTCTATAGACAGTCTAGCCTCGGCAGTCGAGCACACCGTGGGTACTCTGTATATCGAGCAGATGAGCATGCACAGAAGGCCACAGGTTAACTAAATTTTAACAATTCATATCACCGTATACTAATATACACAAAAGGTCGCGCTCGACGTGTACGAAAACGCTATCCATTTTACTCGTATTTTGAACACCATACACTTTGCTAAGTCCTATTGATTTCTTTTGTTGTCATTTGGTTTAATACTTGTCCTTTTGTAGTTCGTTAATTACGATGATCTCAGATAATCATGGAATGTCATTTTTCTTTCGATGGCGCAGTATTACTGGGATGTCTCCGCTTCTCTAGGTACACCGCTGTCACAAAACCTCTATTCATAATAATCTTACCAAGTTAGTGAGAGCTTCTCCCAAAGACAGCCTCGCTCCGGCAGCTGGGTCCAGTAGACCCTTGATGTTCTGGGTGCCGATGGACGTGGCAGAGCCCACTAGCTCGGTGTAAGAAAGCGCTATGATGGCGCAGTCGGCCAGGGGCGTGTGGAGCGGACCCACGCACTGCTGCTGGGCCACTAGCCCTGACACGGAACGGTCCACCTACAAAAAATAGCCATTTAAATTATTCAAAGAAAAAGTTGACCCTAGCGGTATTTTTGAGAAGTTTAGAGCCCGTCTCGTTGCTAAAGGATTCACTCAAAAATATGGCATTGAAAATTGTACAAGATGGCTTAATGAACTGGATTCATGTGAGAGATAACCCAACATTGGCCTTGGACCATGAGGGAGCTGATTAGTCATGATATAACTAGACAGCAATACTTGAATGACAAATAGGTAATTTCAACTGTATTCTAAATGCGTAATGCTCAAATAGGGAAGTGACATAAAAGAACGAAATGCACATATCGTAGTAACATAAATATAAAAATTACCTTGTTAGTTAAATATCTCTTACTGGCTACATTCACAAGCCTCAAAACTCTGTTTAGAGCACTTTTCACCGTTATGTCATTGGGCAATGAAATAGGCAGTTTGCTCTTTTTTTCTCTTTTCAAATCAAACGTCTTTCTCGGCATATTACCTGAAAACAGAATAGCGTTTTTAGAATATTTGTTTGGTGTTATTTTAATGATTAAATATGTTTTCGAAATGTTACCTAACACAGCCTCCAAATGTAAGTCGTATGGCAACTTGGAACTAGTCTCTGGTTTCAGCCTAGCTGTGCGATCCAAGTACTTGTCAGTGTAAAAGTCTTCGACAAGGCTCATATAGCCATCGCCGGTCACTTCTCCCACGAAGGAGACCGGACACCTCTCGCGATTACAAATACCTGAAAAATTTAAAAACCATGTGGTAAAAATTGTTTAACATCAGATCAAAAATGGTCCTTCGAGCCGGATTGCCGATCGTAAACATAAGTTTAGTGGAATCCCGACACTTTCGAAACTACTAATTTGAAGTAAAAATAAAACATGCATTTCATTGTTATTTTCTTATATATTACCTTGCAATATGGGTTTGTTCGCCTTAGTGCACAGTAGAGCATCATTTTCTTGGTATTCAGCTCCCCAAAGTTCAAGGGTAGTTAGAGTTGGATCCCCAAGTTGGAACTCTTTTGTAAAGACCACAGCCCCTTCAGGCTCAACCAGTTCTTTTAGCACATTTCCGTTACCACCAGCTCCTTGGTCGTGAATGGCTGAAAATATGCATACATTTTATGGCTTTCAAATCACACATCATGTTAATATTTTGTTTGAATTTCATTGAACATTTGCTTAAAGGTATACTCACATTCAACAGGATTGATCTTAGACTCCAAGCATCCCCTAACCACTCGGTTCAGACGGTGTCCCATTTCGGCATCACCTGAAAAGTTAATTTTATTTAACAGGACAAGTATTTACAAGCTATTGTAAAAACCTGTTGATAACCACAAGATGTTATGACGTTCTGTAGGTCTAGTACGAACCGCTAACGTTTTCGTAATCGAAAAGTAAACGTTACATTTCTTTTTTAAAGACATAGGTAAGAACAAAAAGTATCGTGTACTTTTCGATTACAAAATCATTAGAAGTTCGTGCTAGACCTACTGGTACTTGGCATTAATATTTATTCAAATATTAGACCTCTAGTGAAATCGCTAATAATGTGGGAAGCATGTTTATAGGATGAGTAGTAGGTATAATAACATGGTCAATAAATAGTCAATAATGTCACCTCTCTGCACAGCTCCGAAGTCCAAGCTATCCCTGGAGTCGCCGCCCTGCACCGCCACAGACGACGCGGCGCCGCCACCCACTCCAATCCTGTACACTGGTCCTCCGATTTTAACTAGTAACATTCCTGAAAACAAGATGACAAGGATTATATTTCTGTTATTTCGCATTTACAACGCTGTATCTTTATTAATTTTATGCTGACATTGCTTTTTTATTGTTCACCGTTTTATTACCTATTCTAAAAACGGCGTTTTTTAAAAAGGGAGGTTCTCTATTCGACTGCATTTTTAACTTTTTATTCCTTACAGGCGTACATATGTATGAGCCAATATGTGCCAACAGAAAGGAACAGGAAAGGTATTTTATAATTCTGAAGTTACAGAATCAGTCACCTACCTTTCTCAGGTTTGTTCTTCTTTATCATGGTGTGGGGCATATACCCAATACCGCCGCTGAACATTATCGGTTTCACAAATTCTTCTCTTACGTTATCAGCATTTTTTAATCCGTAAGACTGGACAAAACCTGTTGATCAAAAAACATCACATGAACATAACTCAATAAATGAAGGTATATTTAATGATCCTTTTCGTTATTCATACCAGATATGACCCCTTACCAGATATGACAGGTTCTCCAAATTTATTTCCATAGTCAGATGCACCATCGCTAGCATCTATGATTATTTGTAATGGACTCGCAAAGTTACTGGGATATTCCCATCCTTTCTCCTCCCATGGCAAATCGTAACCTGTAAATAAACAAAATTAACTATTGTATCTTAAGTTTCCTGATTTTATGCCAATCTCACTGTGACATCACGAGAGATCTAACCAACCTGGTATATAAAGATTGCCGACACTGTATCCCGCCGTGCCGGCGACTGTGTGTCCCCCACGGCCGACCCCTTGCACGTCCCGTATGCGCCCCCCGGTGCCCGTAGTGGCCCCGCTGAAGGGCGCCACGGCAGTGGGCATGTTGTGCGTCTCCGCTGTGAATATGATGTCGGAATCCGTCTGCTCTGACACCATAAGGGACGGAGCGCAGACGTCACTAGGACGAATCTTCGTGTGCTTGAAACCTTTTATGGCACTGTAACAAAGCGACGCCGACGTTACTCAAGCTCTGATTCAGTCTGTACACAGCAGAGTGACTTGAATTCGAGTTTTACTAAATAACGTTAAGAAAATATAATAAAACGTTTATCAACCGAAGGTCTTTGCGTTAAGACTTGTTACAAGTGCTTTTTGAAAAGCTTACATGAAAGAAAACATAATTCAATTCAATTATTGCACTAACTCGATTAAAATGATGACTTGGCAGAGGGTGAAAATAAATACCTGCTGTTGTCTCCGAATTTAATTACATTATTATTGTTTGAGGTTTCCTGGGTTGATGCTACCATGTCAATTAGAGATTGATCAATTTCTTCACCATCCAATATCATTTTCCCCTGTAGATAAAAAAAACTATATCAATAAAATGGTGGTTGCAAGGGGCGTTTTACATCGCAATTTATGTTTTCAGACTCTTAACTCTTTAAAACTCGTATTTTACGCCCTATCATTCCAGGTACTTTCGTATTTATGAATTCATAATTCATTCGAGCAGGACACACCCAGTTGTAAGCGGTAGGCAGGAAATCATAGAGTGAATGCTTAAAATGCCAAGAAAATGTATGCAATAAACATAGATTATGAGTGTAAGTATGGCAAAATTAGTCAACATAGAATTATTACATTAGAGATTTATCCAAAAAGAATTGATTAGTTTAAAGGTTGATGACTACGTGAGAGGGCATGTTCTTTAATAACAGTTGAATGTAATGATTATATTATAATGTGCTAAATATTTTTTTTTCTTCTTTAGGGGCGCCCAAATAAGGGAGCAATTATTGAACTGGCAATGAGACTATATCGTGTCGATGTGTTTGGGTTGTGGGTGGGATCTTTCAACAGATAATTTCATGTATAAATATGTGTGTAAAGTGTGTTTCTCTCGTTCGTCAGTCTCTCGTCAGAGCAAACTCCTTTTCTACCTAATGCGATTAATTACTTAGATTATTATTCATTTATTACGTCTACATGAATGACATAATTACCTTGAAGAACCAGTGCCGTGAATGTTCACTGTTGCTTTGAGCAAGGTCGAATAACTCGACACTGGTGGGATCTCTCTTTAACTTGTTTACAAAAAGATCCAAGTAGAAGTCCATATCCCAAGAGTCAAAAGCCAGACCTGAAGGCCAAACAAATGAATAAAATTAAGAGACATGCACATTCATCATCTTATTAACTATGTTAAGTCCTTTTCACACTGGAACCTTGAGATCCTCTCGCTATCAACTGTCATAGTAAATTTGAGCGCTGGTTGAGACGCTAAAGGTAGGAGGTTCGAAAACCGCACCCAAAAATGTTTGTTAATGAAACAGACACTCCCGCTGGGAAACTGCAGAAACTAAGGTTTCTGTGTGGTATGGAAACCAGGGTACTCTGGTACCAAAGAAAACCACCACACACACCAACCAATCACAGACCAAGGCTTACCTTGGTCTGTGCTTTTTTGGTACCAGAGTATGTGATGATGTCTCATATTTTGACTGTATTACGGTTGCAGTGGGCGTCGTTCGGCTGACATGATGATGATGATGACGGTTGCATCGCGACTATCGCGTTTACATCGCGGCTGATAAAGACGCAGTGTGCAAAGAGCCTAAGCAGAAATTCAGTAATACAGTGATACAGTAGGTATGACGCAACTGATGTGGCTCATTAACTTCAAAGACAACGTGTCGCCTTATTACTTCACGAAAATATTTATATGCACAACAGTCTAATGGATGGATTGGCCAGTCGCTAAGGTAAATAAGTACTGAGTAAATTTTTAAGAGAAAGAAAATCAAACAAACCTAATTTTTGATTGACATTTTCCATAGCGGGTCTGCCTTCTTTCAGTAGAGGCACAACAAACCAAGGCTCCAGATCCTTCGGCAATCCCTCATTAAAACTCTTCCTTGGCAAATTCTTACTGGTGTAGATGCACTGTGTCATTCTATCATGTAATGGTGCTGCCAAATCTTCAAACAATTTTGAAGACACATTTTTGGGAGCATTGAATGAAATGAGGTACCGAGTAGAAACCTCGAGTCGGACAATGTCTCGTAACCCAACGCTCTCACAAATTTGAACGGAATTACTGGAATCAGCTGTTGAAAAATTAAATCTGAAACAAAAATAAGCCTTTAATATATTGCTCAGTTTTTTTTTCTTGGGATGATGCTACAGGCCAGTTATTGCAGAGTCAAAAAGCAAGGGAGTAAAATAGGCCACAATAGGCGGGCGAATCCAGCCGGTGCCTCCAATCAGAAATAAAAATAATAAAACGAAAAATTACCTTGGTCCAATTTCAACAATAATTTGGTTAGGCTGAACGATTTTGTAAATAGATTCATTTTTCAAAGCATGTGGCTGTAGAGGAGAACTCAAAATCCACTGCAAAACCTTGATCTGGTTGATATTCAAGTAGTCACTCTCTTCAGCCAGTTCCACATGGTAGCAAAGTTCAGTTGATAATTCGGAAATTTCATTATCAACATTCTTCAACTTTTTCAATATTTCCTTAGTTTTGTGAGCACTAAATGCTTCAGATGCGAAAAATCTTATAATACACATTGTGGTTAGTGACCAGCAAATTCAATGTTCCATATAGGACTAATAGCCAATCAAATATTCAAGGCGCTGCTCACAAATTGATGTCTTACATCAATGTCAAAGTTCAAACTGTATCACGAGTTATCTGAAACAAATAATGATAAACAACTTATGCAACATAAGCAACTACTATGAGTATTGTGATGGCTGATGTGATGACGTTATATTGAAAAGAAAAGTAAAAACTACAAAAACATGTTATTTAGTTAGATTTACATTTGCTTCTTTATTTTTTTATGATGATAAGGCCACCATCATGATCTTGTTCTTAATCTGAAGAGTAGGTGCAGCTTTTCAATAGCCAAATAAAAAAAAAAGTTTCATTACCTTTCCCTAAACATGTCATCTCTTGATAACTATCACTACAGGGTGAATTTGAAGTAAGTCGACAAAATTCAATGGGATGTTCTAGATTTGGCACACATTTATTTATTTATTTAAAAATAATTCTAATGTAAAGCTGCGACGGCGACCACGAAGACCGCTTTTTTACATAACTGTACTACCCACAACGAATATGTGGCAGACATACCTACGTACCTTTAAAATTCGATTCGATAAGCATATTCAATAGAAAAACACAAAAAAGTTATTACCTAATTCAGAATAAAAATTAAAAAAACCAATGCTTCCCATTTTTGATTTGATTTCATAAAATAAAAGTATAACAGTAACACAACCAACCCTATAAGTTTGTCAATTGTTTTCGGTTTCACTTGTAGTTTGGTATGTTGTTTTAATTCAATGGTTGATTTTATGATTCCAACTTGATTCACTCAAAGTGGAACCTGGCAACAGAAGTGATGATGTAAAAATAAAACCCTAATATCTGTAGGTAAACACAACCATATTCCCCAATGATGAATTTCCAGAACCATTACTCCACTCAGAATACCAAAGTCATATGATTAGTAAGACTCAAATTTATTATCACACTCATTTTAAAACAGCATCATTAGTACTAGGTACCATCAGTGGCGTCAACATTCTCTAAAAAGGACCTACGTGCAGATTGCAGTACATAACTGAAAAAAAGTAGGTGTAGTGGTTTATAGTCTGCAGTAGGAGGTTGTTCCTGCACCCACAACACTCTACTGTTTACCACCCACAACACTCTACTGTTTACCACCAAAAGAAATGGTGAATTAGTTCCTCTACAACTAGTGTTCAAGTTTTATGTCGGGGTTACCTGTTAGCACAGCTACTTTTAGCTGCATAGGCCTAATTTAATTATAAGATAAATAAACTTTGAAACACTCAAATTAACACAAAACAAATTAATTTACAGACAGGCAAGTTACAGAGTTCACATGTTGATGTACTATTCAGATGGTCTTTTTGGTAAAAGCAATCTCTTCCAGACAACCTACAAGCATAAAAAGAATGCATTTTTATAAGAAATATTCACATTAACAATCTTTTCGTGGGTTCTGACAAAAATCGTCTGAATTATTTCTTGTAACCTGTAAAAAATGTTCTAAGCCGTTTCTTTCTTGTTCAAGAAATATTGAAACTTCATAAATCTTGCTCCTTACTACTGATAAAAACAAAAAATATCAATGCTTCATGGACTTCATTCTAATTTAGATTCAAATGTGATTTTAGAAGATGTTTACTAGGGATAGAGAGTTGTTAAACTTTCTAAAAGTTTTTTTTTCTCTAAACTTAGTTTTAAATAAAGGTTTCACATTGTAAATTAGATCAGTAAAATACAAAGGCAAACTTTAATATGCCTATTTAGGTTCTGAGCGTAAGTTTCTTGCAAAACTAAGCAAAAGGATGGTAAATATACACAAAAACTTGCCTTCAATCGCTAGTCGGCACTATTCCCAATTTTTCTATTCCTCCATTCATTCCCATGCGTAAATTTGACAGTTTTTTTAGTGACTTTGGTTTTTTTTGCGCACAGGTTTTCATTACAACCTTGGCGGCTAGGCTAAAAAACAAGCATCATGGGCCATTACCTTAGACTTAATGCTCTAAGGCCATTACACAAAACTTGGTAGAAAGTGGTAGCTTTTTTAAATTAGTGTAGCTGGCCTATAACGGATGTCATGCTAAAAAATGGTTTCAAACTACAATCTACAAAATAATTTGCTACGACGAAATGTATGGGAAAAACCGTTCGGCCGATTTGCCTTAAATTTTGGGGGAATAAAATACTTTGCATTGTAACACGTTTAATGACTGTGAACTTAGACAATTTTAATGCTCTAAGACTGTGAACAATGCCTAAGGTGTAAAGATGCAACGTACACACTTTAAGAAAATAAAAAGATTTAGAAAAATGTTTTAGTATAGAGGTAAGATCCCTACTTGATCGCCCCTTGAGGAAAAGTGAATTTTTGTAAATGTTTGTTCCTTCCTTCCAAATTGGGTAACTTATTTTTTTTTTAAATTCTGTTTGAAAATATTAAAAGTTGAGGGGGCAGGGGGAACACGCACACTTAGAAACTTTCCGCTACTTTGAAAGACGGATTGCGGGTTTGGCAATTTGTCCTAGATTCATAACATGGGTCTACCCTTTTTTCGCAGAACTTTTTTTGTCATAATTTTATAATGCATAACAACGGATGGCAGAAATTTCACTTCGCAGAAAATCATTTCGCATACACTCATTTAGCAAACATTCAAAAAGCATAATTTTGCATGGCAGAATCGCCTTTTGGCATAATTTTAATAACCATAATAATCAAAAAGCAGAACCATGGTAACGCAGAAAGTTAACATGCAGAAACATCACATAGGAGAAAGTTAATATGCAGAATTGTCTTTTGGCATACTTTTTTTATATCCATATTAAAAATATGAAATGAAGCAGCAAGCTAATCAGGCAAGTCGTTTTTTGGGTTTAAAAAAAAAATAACCACGAAGGCTAACCTTATCTATCCGTGTCGGTTTCGCCCCGACTCTAGTGTAGGGCAGACAAGTATCCCAATTTGTTGTTATAACAAATACCACGAAACCACGATAGAAATGGAATGACAATAGTATGCCAAGTGAAAGTCTACCAAATAAGCATTATGCAAAAAGTAATTATGCATCATGGAATTTTGCCAAATAAAATTCTGCTATCTTAATAGTATGCCATTGAAAATTCGGCCATACAAACTTTCTGCCAAATGATGATTATGCTAAGTATTTTTTCTGCCTTAAACATATTCGGCCAAAGAAGATTATGCCAAGTGTGTTCTGCAAAATGAAATTCTGCGAAAAAAAATTCTGCCAGATAGAAGGAACCCTTATAACATAACATAACATATACATTATCAAATAATGCAACTGTTTGTTCTAGATTCTAGATTAAGTAATTTTCATGCGTACGATTTAATTAAATAAGTTTTATTTATTTAATTTTATATTGTTATAGGCATATTGTTCACCGTAACTTTATATATAATTAATGAAAGACAAGGCCTGTTGGCATAATTGCACACAAACCTAATTATGCAACACAAGGATTTTGGTATCCTTGTCTGAGGTCTTGCTAGCTCAACAAATCATTGGGTTTGGGAGCATTCAGGTAACATTAGGTGACAAATAATCTTAGAAGAAAAATGCATCTCTCAATAACAGTATTTAATCATTTAAATCCAAATTCAAGATATCTTCATTTACTTAAATAGAGCTGTTGCGAGTGCTTTTGAATTGTCAACAAAACAAGCAAAAATACACTTAACAATAGACTTAATTACTATATAAACACTAAATAACCGGGTTTTCTGCAACATAAAAACTACGGTAAAGACTACTGTTTTTACCTGTATTTGCCCGACATTTCGGTGACAATTACATGTGCCGTGGTCACGAGCAATTGCTGAGAGGGTCTAGGAGCACATCGCAGCTGTGAAGAATTGACATACGACCAAATCCGCAATAACAGAACACCTGTTAAGTTCAAGGGTGAATCACTGGACGGAGTTGCACGACCCAAAGATCCTCTCCACTGAACGTCATTACCATACCAGAATGGTACGAGAAGCTATTGAAATTAAAAAACATCGTAATTTCAATAGGGAGGATGGTTTCAAGCTGTCATCTGCATGGAATCCAGTAATTGCTAAGTGTAAATCGAGTTTTGGACCGTCCAAAATAAAACCAGACAGTGTTAGTGTGTTTTGCCGAGCTGACTGTACCACTACTAACAATGTTGAAAATGTGCGGGTGGACGAAGATTTTCCTTCGCACACCGTCAGGCGTCCGCTCGTGACCACGGCACATGCAATTGTCGCCGAAACGTCAGGCAAATACAGGTAAAAACAGTAGTCCTTACCGTAGTTTTATGTTGCAGAAAACCCGGTTATTTAGTGTGTTAATTACTATAGTTAAAATAATAAATATTGGTTAATAAGTACTGGCAATACTGTGTTTAAAAAAAAGCAAATTGGGAAGTTAGCACATATAAGTTAATTGATACTTTTTTATTGATTTTAGGTTTTAATTTCAATTTTTAAGGCAGCGTCTGAGCCAGCTTTAAGAATATATCTCCCGAATATAATGGTAATAAACTGTTTGGTGCCATTGCCTTTCCATTTCTGCCACCTAATGGCTCACCCGATTGACCTGGTTACCTGTATGACTACTTCCATCATTATATTGGATAATGTGGGATTCCTAATATAACGCGATACTTATAAGTATGAGAAAATACTGATCTAGAATTTAGGTGTCCTAACAGGTGGTCGAATCGTGATGCATTCGTGCGAACACGAGATCAAACCTATTGATGATAAAGGAGTGTCATAACTGAGGCTTGCGCGATGGTTGCTCTCTAGAAAGATTTGAATTAGTAAACTATCAAAACTGTTTCCGTCCTAGTATATGGTGTGACCACATTAACGATAGTGGCGCCCCTATTAATTACACAACTTTTATGCCAGGCTGTAAGTGGCAACACACACAACCAAACCAACACTATTATTTCAATTTCAAAATGGCTGTGGATCACGTTTTACGTGCGTTCTATTTTCGTATTGTATTGCAATAAAACCATGGATTTCTGATATTTAGTGATTAAGTGGAAGAAATATTGTAAGAACAGACTTGTGGACAATTAAATTGCTTTCCACTTGCATAACATTCGTTTACGAATTTGGCGTCCTACGCCTTGGCGGGGGTATAAACCCTAGCCATTTTGTTGTATTCTATTGATTTTTCGTTGAATACCAAAATGATGATGATGTATACGGTGAGTTCCTGTTCATAAAACTATGAAATGCATGTTTTAATAACTTTAAGTAAATGATTTCGGCGACATAATCTATGCCGCTACTGATAGCAGTTTCGTCCCATGTGAAACGTTGTAGTCCAAAATAAAACTAAAATGAATATTGCGTAGGTTCGTAAAGTAGGTACCTATCAGATTAGGATTTTTCAACGATTCTAAACTATCTATAAAACTGAATGATAACATTTGCGTCTTTATCCAATATTTAACTTCTCTCTGTTCTGATGATACAGGTTAGGTTTAGATACTTCTGCCGAAAGAAATCATTATGTATGGGTTCAGATGATGAGTGTAGCTACTTGTTTACTAAGTTTCTGTGTTTTTACTCAGTGCGCCTAACACTAATGTTAGGTGTGTATCCCAGTTTTGTGATAAGTGATCTGATCAGTTCCATTTATCATGCATTTGGTTTATTAATACCTTTATACTGCTTCTGAACTTTGTGGTCTCAGCTCCTAGTGGCTATTTTAAAAATAAACATTGCCAGAGTTGGCTCAGATTAGAATATTTTGACAGCAAGTAAATTAAGTGGGTTGTTGCTCCAGAAACAAATTTTACTAAGTACTTCAGATTTCCCGTTTCGTACAGCTAGTAGCATTTTTCAGTTCTGCAGCACTAGGAAATGAATGTTTTTATATATTTGTTTAAATTATAAGTAACAAGCGGCCGCCCGCGACTTCGTCCGCGTGGAATTTAGTTCAGCCAGCGAGTACAAATTGTAGCCCAAATGTTATTTCGATGTTAAACCCTTTTAATTCTCTCTTCGGAACGCACCCATAGTTACGCTGATGACAGCAGCCGTCTGTTAAGCCATACCACGTGATGCCGCGTACATTTCCATATTTTACTTGATATTTTCAAAAATTTACACAATATCTTTATAAATTGTAGCCTATGTGTTATTCAGATGTATAAGCAACATTATTGTAAAGTTTCATTAAAATCCATTCGGTAGTTTTGACGTGAAAGAGTAACACAGCACATCCTGACATACAAACTTTCACCTATATAATATTAGTAGGATATTTTTTTATCTGAAACTGATTTGTGCCATATGTAGTTTATATTGTCTTATCATTCTTTTGATTTATTTATCAATTTTATTTACATAGGGAACAAGCACCGAGCAGGATACCCGCTTCAGCGACAAGGAGAAGAAACTAATGAAGCAGATGAAATTTGGGGATTGTTTGACGCAGCAGGTACATAGAATATATTATTTAAAAACATTAACTTACATTTTAAAAGAATCATGCCCAATGAAACACTAAAATTTACATATCTTATGAAAGATTTTTCACATAATGCAGTTTTCTAAAACATGAAACTTCCTACATAAGTCTTATCAAGTTTGGTCTTGATGGAAAAAGTAATATGGAATAAATCCCTGGACATTATTCCACACAGCGCCATCTAGCCCCAAGACAACACAAATGTTTGTACTGTGCAGGGATCGAACCTGCAGCCTTTGGTGTAGTGGCCGACTTCTCAACAATTCCACCGAATCGGATTAAATAATATTAATATTGAATGACTGTTTTTTATGGACTTTCAATCAATATAATAAAATAAATTTTATTGTTCCCTACAACTTGTGCCATGGTTTATACTTTGAAGCACTATCCTTTTTAAATGATCACAAAACAGTAATGCCTAAATAACAAGGAAGATTAGTAACAACACACACATTCTACTTTCATTTAAAAGCATTTAATTTTTCAAGGAATTATCAGAATAAGTATTGTTTTGGCAGCTAGTTTTTTATAATATTATGTTGTTTAGGTGGACATGTCCAAGGTGAAGCTGGATGTGTTGAAGCCATGGATCACCCAGAAAATCACCGAAATTCTCAAGATGGAAGACGACGTGGTCATCGACTACGTCAACAATCAACTCGAAGAGAAGGTGGATAATTTATTTCATTATTTTTATCATTAAATTTTAATAACCAAATGTAATCATTGCAGTTTCTTTACTCTAAGTTGATCAATTGAAAAACGGTATACAAGTTATGCTATTATTAAGTTTATGTATGAAAGAAACTGCAATTGAAGTATGGTGTCATATGTATATTGATTGCGTATGGATATTTTTATGGTCCCCATCGGTTAGCGCGCCGTCGCTGCCACCGCCTGCCGCTGCCTGGTAGCTGCTCACCGCCTGCTGCTCCACCCTTTGAGAGGCCTTAGCATACTAAATCGGTATTTACGGGGAAATTAAATACTTACAATGCTAACTCATAATAAGAGAATATGCGCTGTGGAGTTCCCTAGCTTGAAAGAGAAATGAATAAAGTGTAAATTGGTAAAGCCGTCGAGAGATTGATCTGACTCGGGGTAGGGAAGTTCCACTTTAGGCTTTGTGTTCAGCATAATGTGGTTGTGTTCGCAAAACCCTTACAGATGCAAGAGGTAGAAGAGAGAAGAGTCGTTTGCCGCGTCTGCGTCGCGCGGCCCCGCTGAGCGTCGCGGCCAGCACGTCGGGCGACCCCTCCGGCCTGTCACGTCGTCATCGGCCTCCAGCAACACGAAGACTAATCACACGTTGAAAAATTGTACTCTTGTACTTGTGTCTGCTTCCCTACCAGAGTCATTTCTGTGCCTTTTGTCTTTCTCACTTGTCATAACTACAACCACAAACAAATCTGGCAATTGATTTCAGCATCAGTTATTCAATGCCACTGGGCACTCTTGACGGCTTTTAAAATCAATTATATTTTTCTACCATTCAATTTGTATTAAAATCGACATGAAAATTGTTCAAGAATTCAAGCATTTCGTTAAAGTCATTGATAGGGTGTAAAGTTTTGGAGTGTGGCGTGATTAATAATGAGAGCTTTGTTTCTTTCCCGATCCCGCGATCCTCGACTCCTAGTTCCCTTGTCCTAAGAAAATGCAGATCAACTTGACGGGATTCTTGAACGGCAAGAACGCACGCCTCTTCATGGGCGAGCTCTGGGAACTGTTGCTAAGCGCACAGGCCAGCGAGAACGGGATACCGGAGTCGTTCACACAGCAGAAGAAAGAAGAGATCAAGAAAAGAATGGTAAGTGAATTACACTAAATTACAGTGGTCAATCTCAAACAGAAGATGAATTCATTTATACCAGAAAGATTCGGCCGGTCTGTTAATGGTCTCTGTAGCATAATTGGTAGTGCAGTCGCCCGGTTTGCGAAAGATGCGGGTTCAAGTCCTGCCTGATGCCAACATGACCAAATGTCTTTTTCTGGTTTTCAGATCTTTAGTAAGTAATGAATTAATTTGTTGGAAACCTAAATACTCGCGGCATTTCCAAAACAATATTAAACATGCTAAATACTCACATCGTTTTTTTAAATGTCACCTAACTCATGAATTTTAGAAGCAACTTCCGGACAGGTAGTACAGTCACTTTGTTCATTTAGATTTTTTGATTTTCTGTCTTGACGTGTCATAAATACTTGTTATAAGCTTACATGAATAAATGTTTTTTACTTTACTATTCATTCAGCTGTACGCGACTGCGAACATTTGTTGCGAATTTTTGTTAATTTTTCCTGACAATTGGTGATCAGTTTGCTAGTAACATAACTTACTACAATGTTAGCTTCAATTTTTTGCTAACTCTACAGGAAGAACAATTGAAGGACAAGGAGAAGGATAAGGAGAAGGACCGGCGCCGTTCGCGCTCGCGGTCCCGTTCGCGCCGCCGTTCCAGGGAGCGGCGCCGATCCCGCACCAGGTCACGCGACCGTTCTAATGACAGGAAGTAAGTAATCTGAATAATGATAAAGCATCAAACATCTTCCAAGAAATGTTTGCATAATATTACATCAATTCATTAGAATCTCAATTAAGTAGGCCTTCTCCAGGGTGCTCCATTACTCTATCTCGCTTGCCACGAGTACAGTCGAGTTCATTAATATATAAGCACTGTCAAGGATTCAAAAATATATTAACGTTAAAAAAGTTCATAATATTGTACCAAGCATAAGCATCACTAAATTGTTTTCAAGGTTTAGATTCATAAATATGGGACTGCTTCTTCTCAGTAACATATATACAGCCAAAGACACATTATTATATGAACAACTTTAAGATCATATTATCTGAAAAGCGTGTGATCCATAATTATGTATGCACACGGAATACAATAATATCTGAATTAGTTAATGTAATTAAAATTCGACCTCATTATTAACGGCATAAAGATGATTTTACTAGTGTTCATAAAACTGCATGGTTAAGGAGTTTGCAACATTATTTATCACTGGCTAGATAAACTTCAAATGACGTTCTGTTTTTCTAATAAAATTATAACTGACGCACATGTCAAATAACTATTCAATTAAATTCTATAATTTACATTACAATTTTATTGTAATCCTCCTACCCATTTAAAATAAAAATGTATCGAATTGATGAGCATACGAAACATAAAATAGTTCATATGTGTGAGGACGGGGTTTCTAAATCAGCTATTGCGGAAGAATTAGGCATATCGGTAAGAATTTGATTTTTTTCCTGTTCATGTTTTTATCTAAGTAATCTCTAACTTGGTAATTTAATAAAATCATTCTTTAACAGAGAAATACTGTTACATTATGGTGGAAAAAGTGGCAAGAAGAGGGAAATCTCACGAAACATGTGTCTTTTGGCCGACCTAGAAAAACAACTCATGATCAAGATATGCAATTGGTTGAAAATGTTCGAAATGCAAGATTTATCAGAACATCTACATTAGCAGCTGATCTGGCTGTATCCAGTTTAACTATACGTCGAAGACTTAGTGAAGCTGGAATTCATCACCGAATTCCAGCAAAAAAATTGTTACTAACGGAAAGGCATAAAATGTTACGGTTACAATTTGCTAACAGATATTTAAATTATAATTTTGAACACGTTGCTTTCATGGACGAGAAAACGTTTGTTTCTTCGGCGGCCCGTCCGCCGAAGAAACAAACGTTTTCTCGTTTTTCTCGGATTTCTTTGTATCGTGCAGCCAATACACGTTATGATGATGAGAATGTATTGCCAAATAGACGTAGTGGACGCGTTACGTTCGGATTTTGGGGGTGGATAAATTCG
This sequence comes from Udea ferrugalis, assembly GCA_950022985.1. Lineage (NCBI taxonomy): Eukaryota > Metazoa > Arthropoda > Insecta > Lepidoptera > Crambidae > Udea > Udea ferrugalis. Next base: position 9,142,118 of record OX465521.1, read on the forward strand.
GGTGGACCCATAGAACTGTGCGAAATATCTGGTCGAATGAATAGTGATGCCTATCTAGATATTCTAAAAGATGTGTTTTTACCAACTGCAAAAATTGTCTATCCTGATAATCACCGGATAACTTTTATACAGGATAATAGTTCCGTTCACAATGCCAGACGAGTTCAAAATTGGATAGCGGAGCAACCAGACTTAGAATTAATAAAAAATCCACCAAAAAGTCCGGACCTTAACCCCATAGAGAATCTATGGGGGTTAATGGTACAGAATTGGGACTCTAATGAGGCTCGCACGGAAGAGAATTTAAAGGCTCATGCACATGACATCTGGAATAGTTATAGAAATAGAGATTGTTGCCACAATATGGTTCAGTCAATGAGAGCTCGACTGCAAGCAATGATTGATGCGAAGGGATCATACACAAGATATTAGCGACTATTATTTTTAATTGGAGCGCTAATTAGATAATAATTTGGTACCTAATTCTCGAAAAATTGACTTTATTAAAGACGTGCTTTTTTTTTACAAAAAAATATTTAATATTAGTTTTAGTTTAGGACACTAAAGCTACAGAGATTTAGTTTTGTTTAAGTTATAAGAGTCAAAAAATAAAGTTTATACTAAAATGTAATGATATTCTTTTCTTTCCGGTGACGTAAAATTTAATTTACAGCTATGACTTCGTTAGTCCTATAAAAGTTGTGGTATAATTATCAAACCTAAGATGGTTGCGCCTGGCTGAGCAGAATTTTTTTTTTGTTATTTTATAATTTGTGACTTACGGTGAAATTTCTAGTTACTATAATAAGGTTCCCGTAGGTGAAACATCGTCTTTTACAAAATCATTCATATTTTTTTTGTAAATGTGTTCTAATATTAGCATGTTTAGGAATAGAACAATTTACGGGACATTTTAAGTTTATTTCCAATTATATCAAAACTGTATTGATAGGTATGATAAGAATTAATATAAAAATTAGTGTATAAGACCTAGTTTTAAGTATTTCGTCAATAAATATGTCAGTCATCAATCAGTTTATTATTTTATATTTGGATTGAAATACACTTATTTTAAAATAAAAAAGCACACGCGAGGTGACCAATGGAAGCTACACTGTCATTTCTGTAACAATGTAAACTAGGTCTTATTTGTTCAGTCTTAAAATAGATTTTCCCATACATATAAAGATAATTAAGAAGCTAAGCCTACTTAGATATTATTGAAGTAATTACAGTTTAGATATTATTGTTGAAAAGGGTGACCACATATTTATGGCATATTGCACTGCATATATTATTGGACCGTTCACATGTGAACATATTTGTGATCTATAAGTTCTGTAGAATTTATTGAGCTTTCCAACGCTCACTATATTTTGAATCCTTGACAATGCTTATATATTAATGAACTCGACTGTACAAAAAACTGGCTTACTTGTTCTTTCTTTTATTTTCTTTTGGAAACTAACGTTTTTGACGGTTTTGTCCATTTGTATGTTGGATTTCCCACCACATGGCCTTTTCAGCCTTTTTATACTTTTTGTTACATGTCTAAACTAAGATTATGTAGGTACTATAGTAATAAATGGGTCAGAAGCATCTTCACTTGAATTTAGCACAACACAGAGACTTGATAACGAAATTCATTTGGAGCATTGGCAGAACTCATTGCGTCAGGACATGAAAAAGACATGCAGAGATGTGTCCTGGCTGGCTACGCAAAAGGCGCTGTAACCTCTCACGTGCTGAGAACTTCTTTATTATTTTAGCGTCATTTCGTGGTTCGGAAAGAGCTAAGACCATCTCAATACTAAAAGCCGCAAGACGCTAACTTGTATAATAAAGGATTTAGGATTCATTGTGTTTTTACCATCGCATTTACATTCCTATATCCACGAATTTAAGATATATTTTCGTCTGCAGGCATCGCAGCGGAGGCAGCCCCCGGCGCTCGCGACGCCGCAGCCGCGACAAGAGCCGGGACAAGAGCAGCCAGTCCAAGTCCTCGCACGTGGAAGAGATCAAGGTGCCAGAACCTAAAGGTAAGAAAGAAACAGAAGTTGTTTATCCGCTTGAAGGCACTTGGGGAACGTTGTCCCCAGATTTTTGATTTTGATTTTTTTGTTTTTGTTTTTTTTTTCAAAATTGACGAATCGCCCGAAATGTAATAGGACACAGAAAAATTGACAGGTCCTATTACATTTCGGGCGATTCGTCAATTTTGAAAAAAAAACAAAAACAAAAAAAACAAAATCAAAAATCTGGGGACAACGTTTCCCCACGGGGCCTTCAAGCGGCTATTGGCCCCTAACAAAGGAAGGCAAACAAATCCACACATCAAAAGTGTCTAGGGATATCTCAAGCATTTTCATACAAAGTATAGCTATTGGGGAGGCTGTAAAAATTAAAATATTGATACCAACGTAGAAAATTTGAGCAAAATCAAACGTTTTTTTTGTAATATTCTTAACCTTTATCTTATGCCTGTTTCCTCGAGTTATTCTAAGATAATGCTGAGCATTATCTAATATCTTTGATTTTGCTAAAATTTTGAAACCTTTTAAAAGAAAAATCTGTCTTTTTTTTAACGTCCTTACGATTGTACAATAATGCTACCACAATGAATTTCTTTATACAATCTGAAAGGGCAGATATAGCAGTTTCTGTGTCCTAAAAATTTCTACGTTGGTATCAATATTTTAATTTTTACAGCCTCCCCAATAGCTATACTTTGTATGAAAATGCTTGAGATATCCCTAGACACTTTTGATGTGTGTATATGTCACCGGAAAATAACAAGAACCGTAAATTTATAAATTTCCTAGGAAATTTATAAACTTTCGTAGGATTCTAAACGAGAGATAAATTGTATTATTTTACGCCCTCATTTCCGGAAATTGATAAACTTTCGGAACGCATCCGTAAAATAATAAATGGGCGGTAACCAAACGCCATGTGCGCTCTGATTGGTCGAATAAGTCACGTGTCATTCCTCTCCTCCGCCATTTAATTTTGGTAGAAGGCCGGTTTTAATGTTTTATATTTTGTAAGAACAATTCATGTTCATGTTCATTGTATAATTTGCGGCTAACTCTCCGGCGATGAGAAACACCGATAAAAAATCTAAGCAACCCAGATAACGGCGGTATGCTCGCTTCTTACCACGATGGGTTCAAATTGCCTCGGTGAAATGTGGGCTTCTGAATGTTCCGTTCGTTCATCGTGACGGGAACTCAGTGTGACTCTGACTACCCCATTTGGGATATGATCGAGATGGTATGCCATGTTTTGTATGTTATATTTTATAAGTGTATTTCATTTTTTTATAAACTTTTTGAAATCGTAAAACACGATTTCTGCCGTCTTATTTTGATTAAGTAGGGGTTATCAGCCTATTAATTGTAAAAAGTAACCCGTTAAACCTACCCAGTTTCAAAGTAAAAGTCCAGACAGGTAGGTATTCGAAACTGATAAATGTACAGTTTGGCAAGTCTGATTGTACCATAATCTACGAACACAAGCATTGCTACTGTCAACATCGACCAATCAGAGAGCAGTGTGTTATTTTACGTAATTTATAAAAGCGTAAAATTAAAAGCTGTTCTCTGATTAGTCGAACCGTTTAGAATCTTACGGATAGATATCCGTAAGTTGATAAATTTACCGCGAGTCGTCGCAAATTTATAAATTTCCGGAAATGTGGGCGTAAAATGATACAATTTATCTCTCGTTTAGAATCCTACGAAAGTTTATAAATTTCCTAGGAAATTTATAAATTTACGGTTTTTGTTATTTTCCGGTGACATATATAAAAAAACAAGCATTATAAAAATAACAATCAAAACAAAGCACATTTAAGGTAATTAAAAAAGATAAAGATAAAGCCTTCAGGGTGGGGCCAACTAGGTCCCTGTCTCAGCTTGGGCTGCTGCAGCCGTATTAACTGCAGCGACCCTGGTACTCTGACAGGGCCTAGGTAAATCTAGTCCAATACCATCTTCCTATAATCCCGAGTTTTTAAGTCGTGAACAGGCATTTGCGAGATAATATTAGCCAGCTTAGTAGTAACTGTATTACTGTACTTGTCAACCTCATATCATTGAGGTCAAGTTGTAAAGCACAATAAAAAAACTTACTATACTTATCAACCTATCTTATTTTACTCTACCCACTTTTACTACCCGCTTATTTTGTTTCCATACAATCCTCTACCTGAATTGTCTGGAAGAGATTGCTTTTCAGCGATAAGACTGCCTTAATTGAATATTGCTGCTGTCATTGAACACAACTATGTTTTGCACATTTTTATGCGCTTTTATTGAGAAACATTTTGTTTTTCAGAAAATGGAAAATCTCCAGAGAAGAAATTGCCGGAAGATGTGCCGCCGACAGAAGAAGTGAATCACATCTCTGCGTCTGAGGAGATCAAGGAGCCGGAGAAGGAAGAGGTGAAGGAGGAGAAGGCAGAAAACGGAGAGCAGAAGTCGAGATCTGCTTCGCCTGCCAAGTGAGAATGTTTATTACTTGATACACATTGAGTTAGATTTGACACACATGATCATGTAACATAACATTGAGGCACACTGATGATTGCCGCCGTGGTGAACGGAACATTCAGAAGCCCACATTTTGCCAAAGGAATTTGAACCCGACCCCTTACCACGTTGCAACGTGTTAAGAGGCGAGCTTACCACCGTTATCTGTGTTTCTTAGGTTTTGTATCGGGATTTCCATCACCTCATAGTTAGCTGCAATTTGTACAATGAACACAAAGTAGGTGTGTTCTGGCCAGATTTGATCTCGGGACCATCGGGTTCCGAGCCAGAGTGTTCAACTACTTGGCCACGACACTCTATGATAATGTCTTAGTGCTATGTACATTTCAAGGTATATTGGAAATACTAGCTAGCCAGAAGCCAGAAGTCGTTCAAAAGCTAATTGTCCTATGGCAGTTTTATCTAAACCTTACTTAACCTCTCAACTGTTTTGACACTGCACACTTTTTAAGAGTACAAGGAAATATTTCCAGAAGTAACAACACATTCAGCAATTCATTTTCAAAATTTACATTATTATTATTACATCATTTAGCAAAATAAACTAGGATTAAATATTTGGTTTTTATTCAGATCTACGGGTGACAAAGAAAAAGCTGAAGACAAACCAGTAGAGAAGGCGAGACACACGTCCAGCGAACGGCGTTCATCATCAGCGTCTTCACGTTAGTTCAAATTATTTTATTGTTCATTTCCATTCATCAAATATGCGTAAACAGTTACAGTGACAAGACATAAGCTTTGTTTTTGTTCAAGTAGCTCTCAAAGGAACCACGCAGACAGGCAGTACGTGCACACTTATTATCATCTCGATTCATATTATCCATTGGGGATTATTGTGATACTTAATGTTTGTGTATTTTAATGTAGATGGGAGTGCGAAGAAGCGGTCGTCTCACAAGAAGCGCCAGTATCGCTCCAACCGTGACTCCTCTGCGAGTGTTAGCCCGAGACGCAGTTCCCGCAGGGAAAGGTTAACACCACCTACTTTTATTTATTTATTTAATTTTATTATACAGGTTTTGTAACCTACTTACATAATAAAATACATTTCTGGTGCAATTCACACGATACATTTACAGAACTTAAATTAGACCTTACAAATACTTACTTTATGTTTATTTGAATTGGTTCAGTGGCTAAAAAGTTGGTTAACATCAGGGGTTTCATTCTCGATGCCTACTTCACATAACTCACATCACTTTGAGTTTGGCCCTCTGTAGAACTCAATAACTTCGCGACTGTTATCGTTTGAGTGAAAAGAAAATTCGAATTCACAAACGTCATTCAACGCTAAGCACGCGCTCACGCTCATGCTGTCCCTTCCAGTTCTATTGACATTTTAAGGGACAGCATGAGCGTGAGCATGCTTATCGTCGATTGACGTTTGTGAATTCGGGGGTTAGTCAATTAATATCTTGAAACGATTCTTATACAAATGAGGGAGAGTACTAATTTAATTGTTTAATTGAAAGCGAATAGACTACTGACTGTGAGCGTGCTGTATCGCAATTTTAAATGATGATAATGTGAATCAACAGGCTGAGGCGACCTGAGGGGTTTCATCACCTCACAGTAAAAACGTTGTGTTCGTAAACATGTCAGTTTGTGAAAAAGCTGCCGCTAGTAAAATGAGAAGTCGCGGTATTAGTAGCTCTCACTGTTTTGTGTTATTAAAAATCCGATAAAAGTAATTTAACTCCAGAAAATTGCGATTTTAGACACTTGTATATTTTCTTAGAAATTCATAGTAAATTATTTCTGTTTAGAAGCAAATCTCGTCGCCGCAGCAGTCGTCGCAGATCGGTGGATCGTCGTGAGCGGGAAAGAGAACGCGAACGCGAGAGAGAAAGGGAGAGGGAGCGTAGACGACGTGAGAGAGAAAGAAGAGAGAGGTAAGTTATTGCGATCGAATACTCATGAAATAAAATTGTATTAAAAAAATAACACAAAAACATAAATTTTTGTTTTTGTGTTATCTTTTGGATGAGGAAAATAGTTGTTAGAATACGTAATTGAACCTACTATAATGTAGTCATTCTTTTGTTAAACAGATCACGTGAGCGTCGGCGTTCTCTTGAAAGGCGAAGGCGTTCGCGTTCACGATCTAGGAGGCGTACAAGAGAAAGGTATTTTTTTAGTTATTAGTGCTTAGTATTTGTGAACACAAAAAACGGACATGTCTGTAAAGCTGCTGGCATTACTGGACACCCAGTTTTCGGTTTAACTAATACCGTTATTCAGTTGCTCTATCATATTATGCCATACACTTACAATTAAAAACCCTAATCTATAGTCTATTTTTCTTTCTTTCTTCCTTTTCTTTCTTTAATCTATATCACTATATTATTGAGTTTGAGAATGAGGAATTATCTTAACCCTTTCTCTCTGTCCATATGTTGGATACCATATTTTCAACTCTATTCCAGTGGAATAGGGTCCAAAACCAATGAAAAATTGCAACATGGTCTGCCCTATAAAGGGTTAACTCTTTATGTTAACGTCCTAGGTCGGTAGAGCGGCGCCGTTCCCGTTCGCGAAGGCGTTCGCGCTCGCGCCGGCGCTCGAATCGACGCTCGAGGGACCGGCGCTCGCCGCGCGACGTTCGGCGCTCGCGGGAGAGGCGCTCCAGGGACCGCTCCAGGTAACACACTATCAGCGCTCATTATGTTATCACAATCATAAGCTGGCGAACAGTTAACTGCCCGGAAACTTATTGCAAACTGAAAGTCTAAAGTGCAGTGCAGATGCCTTCACATCAACTTCCACATAGGGGCACCTTATACTGCTGACATTTTGCAATGGTTTTGCGAAGGATTATGTGAACGCGGATAAGTTCGTTTCGTTCGTTCCACAAGTAACACGCATAATTGTTACTTGTGGAAATACATTTTACCTAGGTTAAACAGTACTGTACTGTTTATTGAGTTTGTTTAGTCATGATTGCTAAAACAGAGCAAGTATAAATGTTAGATCATATTTGATCAAATTACTTAGGAACTAATACTCATAATTGACTTGTGTTTTATTACAGCAGAGACAGGGTCAAGGACAAGTCAAAAGAGAGAAACGTTAGAGATAGAAGATCTAGAGACCGGAAGTCCCGCGACAAGAGATCGAGCGACCTAATAAAAGAACGATTGGAGAAGTCTGTCTCCATTCCTAGAAAAGGTTGGCATCTGTTTATTTCATATTATTTGTACATTTCATATTCCAAGTTCAAGCTATTTCACGTGTGCTTTGTTGCAGAAAATGCAGAGAAGTTGCACAAGAAGTCGTCTGAACGGATTTCTACTGCTCGCGACGAAGTCTCCAAAGACAGAGTCATTTCTAGTACGAGTCGGGAGTCTTCAGTTGCGAACGACAAATCTGCTACCCAAAATGATAGTCAAGTCAGTAAACCTGCTCATTCATCTGATGAAGAAGATAGAGAAGACTTCATTCCTATCCCGACTTTACGCGAATACTCTAAGAGCCTCTCGCGTACACCGTCGCCATTTTTACGTAAACATGAGATCGAACATAATAAAAAATCTGACCGATCTTGCGATGACGCTTCCGGGAAGGAACATATGGAAGACGAAAATAAAACCAAAGAGGTTAAAAAAGGTAAACGCAAAGGACATCGCTCAGAGTCTGAGAGTGAAAGCAGTGAAGAGGTATCCAAATCGAAGAGCAAAGCCAAGCTTAAGCGCAAAGAGAAAACTACCTCCAAAAAAGCAAAGAAACCTAAAAAGGAAAGTTCGTCTAGCGATAGTGAGTCTGAGGAATCGTCTTCTAGTGATTCTGAAGACGACAGAAAGAAAAAGAGCAAAAAGAATAACAAGAAGAAGTTGGCAAAGAAATCTAGGAAGAAGCGAGCGCGTTCATCCAGTTCCGAGTCCAGTTCTGAAGAGGAAGTCAAACACAAGAGTTCTAAAAAACAGAAGAACATTCCAGAAGAGTCTGATCCCGAGAAGAAGTCAAAGAAACGTGTAAAAGATTCTAGTATCGACAGGTCGAGATCCGAAAAAGTCGATGTAAAACAAGTCAAGTCAAAGAAAGCGGATCATTCGGAAGAATCGCACGACAGTTCCGATAGTGACGAGAAATCTGGCAAGAAGAAAACCACGAAGCGGGAGTCGACTAGTTCTGAAAAGGATTCAAGACGCGGTAAAAAAGTAGATGCCGCCAAAGAGAAACCACCTTCACCTGACACTAAATCGAAAAAAACAGAGGAAAAATCTTTGTCGAAACAGAAACACTCGGAGGAGCATAAATCTAAGTCGCGCGATGATACTGAGAAGAAAGCAAAGAAACGTGAAAAAGAAGAGTCTTCATCAGATAGTGACCAGGTGAGCAAAAAGAAGGCTAGAAAGAAGGTATCTGAATCGGAATCTGATTCAGACAGTGACGAACCCAAAAAGTCGAAGAAGACTAAAAAACACAAGAAGCATTCTAAGAAGCATAAGAAACACAAAAAACATAAAAAGGCGTCTAAGAAGAAGGACGACTCCTCAGATAGTGAAGAAGCCGAGGAAGAAGAAGAGGAGGGAAAAGCGAATAACGAGGACCTGGAGAAGAAACTGCGCGAAAGAGCTTTAAAATCTATGAAAAAGCAGACTAGTGTTTCCGGGTCTGAATAGCAAAGGCTTTCGACGCGCCGACGTCCACACTGAAGTAATGCTGAGTTTTAAGTAGGGTAAATATTATTACATATTAATGTTTTATTTTAACTGAATGTTACTAAACATTTTCTGGAATGAAATAGCATGTATGACTTAATGATTACGTGTACGTCACATTGTTAGTAATAAAGATTTGAAACTATGCAAATAGTATTTTATTTATAATATTTTATACATTTTTAAACTATAACTATTTAACATTACTTTGGATAGTACTTTGGTTAACTTAACAAAATTAGATTTTTTCTTAAATTACTGGGTGCAGTTCACCGAAGCTATAGACAATGACTAATGAAGGTAATCATCACTGACAACTTGTTTATACGTTCCTATCTATAGGGCTTGATTTTTTTTAGTTAACAGAATGTATTATTACATAAACATACATACACATACATGATCACGACCTCAACCAACATAAAATCACACATTGTCAAGTATTCATTTTGTTTATCTTCTGGAATAGCCTCTGTAGCCTGTCACCAAGCTGGGTGTTATTCCGCTGTTGTAAATGTTACCAAAGCCGGGTTTTCTGTACCCGTAACCAACGTGCTGGTAGGCCCCCTGGTATTGGGGATTGTTGTAACCGTAGTAAGAATTGACTCCACCATTTCCTCCGAACTCTGTGAATGAACTCTGTCCGAAGCCGCCCGTGGCACTGCTGTCATATCCTCCGTAGCCCTTGTTGTATCCATTGTAGCCTGTATATCCCGTATCGCCAGCGTAACCGTTGTAGCCTGAATATCCGTTGTAACCGGTGTTGTAGCCGTTGAATCCGCTGTTGTAGTTGTATTTGTCATCTAACAATCCGTATCCGGTGACGTAATTGTTGGTGGGGTATCCGTTACCCCAATTAGAATAAGTGCGGACGTCTGTAATAAAAAAAGGTGAATGAATAAATAATGGAGCTTATTCGCTGCGATCTAGTTCTTGTGAATTTTGGGTTTTGTTGAAAAATCGAATTATGCAACCTTCATCTGATATTCGGTCAAGTTTTTTATTCTGCCTACATCATCCCACTGCTGGGCAAAGGTCTCTCCCAATCCTTTCCAAACAGTTCGATCGATCCCGTGCCAGGCTCTGCCAATCTTTCTCATGCCGTCCCAAATCATCACTCCCACGTTTTCTGGCCACGCAAATGGTCTCGTCAAATCGTGGCAAATCACTCTGTGGCAGCCTACAGACGGTTTTCGTTGCAGGGGAAGGCCCAGAAAACGTCAAGTATAGATTTAGATTTTTAAACGAAAAGCCAAATATTTATTAAGAGCTTCGTGGCCAATTGCTCGGGGCCCATGGTGGTCGCGAGTCAAATCAGCCGTGCTATTCCGGCGGTGCACATCGAACATCACTTCACATCTCGGTGCTTCACGCTTACATCAATCATCAATACGCTTTACTTTGAATTAGTATTTTCTCTCATTTTGTATGTAAATAATTAAAAAATGTTATTTGGCTTAGTTCTTTTCTCTCAAACGACCACAGTCGCGAAGGAATTGAATTTCAAAGTTACCTCGCACGAGCGAAGTGAGTGTCGACGACCACCGGAATAGCATAGCAGGACGAATCACATTATCATTAGCCATACGACGTCAACTGCTGAACATAGCCATCCTCCATAGATTTCCAAGGCGGATGTAGGCCGCCTGCAAATCTATCTCTCAATCTACCGAAACCCTGTGTTCTTTATAAGGTCATCCGTCTCTTGCTGGTGGGCGTCCCACGCTGCGCTTGGCCTCTAATGATTTCCCTCGAGGACTTTCCGGCCCAACGGCCATTGGTCCTTCGTGCTGCCTACAGCCACTTCAACCTGCTACTACGCTGGGCTACATCGTCGACCTTAGGCCGGATCACATACAGAGTGTTAATTATACAGAACATGCGGTAACTTCAACGGTGTTGGAAGCACCGATATAAAACCCGAACAATTCGCATAACGGCGCGGCCCTTACCGCGTTAGGTTTGAAATTAGCTCAGCGCAATGTGGGCGTACCCATGTTATATTAATTAATTAATTTGAATACGTTGTACATACACGAACTGGCATCAGCGTTTAGTTCATCTTGAGGCACCGCCGACTTTGCGGCTGCGTCGTCAACCGTAGGAGCAGCGCACGCGCACCCCAGAAGCAGCGCTAATAAAGATAGTAGGTGTAGAGTCATCTGAAAACAAGCGAAATTGTTTTGTTACACTTGCTTGTGCTGAAAACCAGCTGCTTTCGAAGATGATAATGGCGGTCAAGATTACGGCTACTCTTTTGAACGGCCAGCGTCCATTTGTTAACCCTATGTTATGTTTACTGTAAAAATCAGTACAGAATCTCTACTTTTTTTGTTTACGCTCATGGTAATGCCTTACGCATACCCACCCATCTATAACTCCCCTACCTGGGAACGTTAACCCTGTGGCCTGCCGACTAAAAACCTCAGCTACTCCTTCATCGTCGTGGGAATGCGGTGACTGTCATGAAGCCCGTATCCGCGACGAAGCTCGCCTTACACGGCTGGCAGGGAACACATCAACCCTCCTAGTAAATACGCTTTGGTTAGGGTTTTGGCTGGCTCATCTCTGCCAGTGCACCATTTAGCGGTTCATCAGCAACACGTCAAAAAGTTATTATGTCTTTCCTCTAAGAGCAAGCAAAACGGCGATATTCATTCCAGCTCCCTCCGCCTCTCCCTCAACAGTCTAAAAATCGATGACACTAAAACTCCTTGATAGGTAGGATAGGATGAAGCTTCATTCGTTATGTTGCCTTCACTTGACCCGCTATTCTGGTTGGCGCCAAAACTCACTTCGGTCGTGGTGAGTTTATCTTTAAAATTCAGTTTCTTTGCAACTGTGGTCGTTTGAGAGAAAAGAACTTAGCCAAATATCATTTTTTTTATTATTCACATACAAAATGATAAAACACACCGATACAAAACCCAAGCAACCCGGATAACGGCGAGAGCCATACCATAGCAGCCGGATACCATAGCAGCCTAGCGACTCTGAGATTTCAATTCGATCTTGAATTCGAATTCACCTGTCTGTAATCCATTGCGTCATTTTCATACGTCTAATGTGAAATTGTCTTTAACTTATATGAAAAAAACTAAGCTCATCCTGAATGAGCTTTGTTAAAAATTGATTTTCAGAATCAATCTACAACTCAAAAACTCACACAGTAAATTCCCTGATAGGCAAAATCGAGTTCAGCCGTGCTATTCCGGCGGTGCACATCGGACATCACTTCACATCTCGGTGCTTCACGCTTACTTGTATCATCAATACACTTTACTTTGAATTAGTATTTTCCCTCATTTTGTATGTAAATAATTTAAAAATGTTATTTGTCTTAGTCCTTTTTTTTCAAACGACCACAGTTGCAAAGAAATTGAATTTTATAGTTCACTCACACGAGCGAAGGGAGTTTTGGCGTCCGCCGGAATAGCATAGCGGGATCGAAATGTGCATCGAGGATGAGATATTTTTTGTGTGAATTAAACCGGTAATCGGTTTAAGCTAGCTACCCTACAACTTTAAGATTAAGATCATTTTGTTGAACAATTTATAAACATAGGCTAGCTACTCAGTATTCCATCACGTAGAGATAATAATAATAAGTATTATGAATAGGTCATTCGTAAATTGCGCGTTAAGTAGCATCAGGAAAAACAATAGATGCTTCAATTTGATTGTCATTCTTTATTTGGTCAGTCACAGGGGCGACCAAATGTACCTGCCAGTGTTTTTGCATGCACTTCCTAGTATTGAAATATTTTTTCGTAGTCGATTTTGTAACTGCTTTTTAAACTACCTACCCCATTAAATCCTACCTGTAATTTTTTCCTCCTCATGATAATGTTAAGCTTGTGTACCTACTCAGGTCAAAGATTGTTTACACCCGCGGAAATAATAAGACGTACACATGTCACTGTAATTGCCCGTAATTAGCGCCGTAACGACGAAAATACGAATCTAGGAACCTTTATACCTCTGTCCTGACCCTCAAAACAATAATCGACAGTTTGTTAGACCATTCCCACGCTAATGTTTTGACCTACAACTCGTATGCGCGTAGTCAACGATTCATTATCATAGTTCAAGAACGAAGCCATAGCCTTTTCCATCTTCTTTTGAACGGGTAGATACTTGATTATTCTAACAGGGTACCTCCTACTTATCTTACCCGCCCATATCTACATCCGAGAATATAAGTCACGGGGCTTACTACGTTGTTAAACTACAGATATGTACGAGTACATAAACAGACTTTTGTTTATAACGAAGGACGCCATGACCCAGTCTTTTCGTCCGCTGGTCACGGAGATTGACAGATTCTACGAAAACTTTTTTCTTAGCCGGGAATCGAACCTGTAGGTTTCGAAAAAAAAGTCACCCTGTATTATTATGCCATCGTGTAGTGTCGCTTCTAAGGATCTACATAATTCTAGGAAGCAACATTATTTAAATAGCAAACGTAAAAGTAGTATTTTTAATAAAACAAACCAGACACAGATTAAACAAAAATATGCCAATATTTGCCGAAAATACTTCAATATCCGTGCGTTTGTATGTTCAAACACCTGTCCAACTATCTGGTACCGAGCACCTATCAACCACCAATAAATTCCACCACTGCTAGGTACATGCCTAGTAGTGAACGAATTGGACTTACTCACGAACCGGAAAGCAATTCATTTCAAACCTTCTGGCTGATAGCGATAGGTATTTTAATTAGAAAATTTAAATATCAATGAAGCTGGAATCACCCCGCTTCATTACATCGGTAAGGAGACCTTTTCATGAACCGGCCGAACAGCCTTCCAGTGGGTTCCGGACCTTTTTGACCACGGTACCTAACTATAATAATAAACTTAACTTTCAGATGTTATCTGGTCACTTCGGCCCTGCAATTATGTTATGGTGCGGCGACTGACATACCATACTTTGACACGCGGGCTCAGTTAGCCCGAATAGTTTTTAGGTGTATTTCAGGCAACTGATAAACAGTAAGGTTTATTAGATGTTACCAGGCCATCTTGAGCGCAACTAGGCTCAACGATTTGTGAGGTGGTGCGCGCCATAATCCATCTTGCGGGGTCAGCAGTTGCATTGCATTGTTATCAAATTATATTTACTAGCGATCTACCCGGCTTTACCCAAGAGTCATTGCTAGTATCTTTCATCGAACCAAAATGTGTTACCTACATAATGAAGTAAATTGATACATTGCTCTCTTCCCAAAGTAAGTTTTTCCCTTGTGATCTGGATATCAAAAATAATGAAGACCACAAACGTCCCTACCTAGTAAGGATATCTTTTTATCAACAGACATTCAGCGCTTTTGCGTGTAACGAACCTGCGATCCTCCGCTCACTGCCTCGTGACCATCGCGTGAAACAGGCCCTCAAAAAACGATTGCGTATACAAATTCAAGAATTGATTACCTAAATTTTAGTAAAACCCGCAACAAAATCGACAATGCAGTTTGTAAGACCTAAGCTCACAGACAGACATAGGTACATCTTTGTTTGATATCATAAAGAACCTAAATGAGATGACTATTCACCGGTTTTTCTCGCTTAAAGAAGATGAACACTCACTACGCACTCACTCACAGAAAATGAAATTTAAATATTTTCAAGACTTACATTGCACTATTGTAAAGCACGGCACAGGCTGTATGCTCGAGACGGAGATGCGCTCTGTGTGTGCACGCGTGCGTTCAAACCTTTATAAACCGTGAGAGTTTTTGTCTCCTAATTGACAATGGTCACTGGGGAGGTAATGAGTCCGTTTGTAGGCAGGCCGTCCTTCCCCTTAGACGTTGTGTATGACTTGTATGACGCATGACGCAGTGGTAGCCTGGTAGCGCACCATCATGTCACCCTAGCAGTAATAACAGATATATTATCGCATGCGCGGTGATCTCACAACTTGCAGGAAGTTAATTGAACTGCACAATTAAAGTCATGAAATTCTACCTGCTTTAGTTTCATGAGTCAGGGGGAAAATAGTATATTCAAACTTTCATAGTCATTAACATTAGAATTGTACAAGACGGGATTGCTACCTTCTTAATTTGGAGTTACCGATTTTACGGCACTGTTACAAGTTCCATAATCTGGGAGGAACACAAAAGTTTGTTGAAGGTGTATCTGCCTTTGACATTGATGGAATCACCCTGGCTCATAGGCTCAATAATCCAGAAAAATTCGGCCGGCCTGTTAATGGTCTCGGTAGCTCAATGATAAGAGCAGTCGCCGGGTTTGCGAAAGACGCGGGTGCGATTCCCGCCTGAAGCCAAGATGATTGTCTTTTTCTGGTTTTCGGATCTGTAGTAAAGACACTGCATGGTAAAAATAAGAATAATAATAACAACATAGTAACACATGGATAAGAATGAGTAACATAAATAGTTACGATTTTAAGATAGAGTGCCATTAAGCAGCATTACCTACATAAAACTGCAAAAACGTTTACAAATACATGCGTATTCTCACACGTATATTATTTTGATAGATACCTACCTTTTTTGCGTATGTTTATGTCATATTGTTCTATAAGTTTCGCTCTTTTTATTTTATTGTTTTTCTTTTTATAACACAGTTAAGTAGCTACCTATACGTTGTGATTGATAGCTGAAGGCCTGTCGTTTTGCCTCTAAGCCTTGGCCCTTTGCCGCTGGGGCTGATTTGCGACATTTTTGTTTTTTTATTTGTTTGTGAAGCTTCACTAATATGTGTGTTAGCTGAAGAACAATGAACGTTACATCTTAAGTATATGTGTACCGATCTTTTTTATGTCACATTTGCTCATTCTGAAATAATGTAGAATGCAAATAAAATGCAGTTCGGTGTTTGTGATTTTCGCTTTGAGAAAATAAAAGTTTGCTCGCATTTTGAGTTCCCTATGAGTGCAGATAAAGTCTGTGTTTAAGAGTGTCACCTAGTTAGTACCCACATAGTAGATTTTTTTAAAAGGTATCTCGTTTATATAAAAAAACTTACTCTTATAGTTGGCAACATTTGCACGAGAAGGACAGAACGAACATTGCATTACTAAAGTAGTTAAAAGTACTCATAAAGCTTTTATGAGCCTTTTAAGGTCTAAAGGATAGCAGACATAATAATATAGAACAGTCTTTCCCAAAGTGGGCGATAACGCCCCCTTGTGGGCGCTGCAGGTCTCAAGGGGGGCGGTAAGAGACCCAGAAAGGAAATGGGTGCATTGTGTGCCGTTGTATGTTACCTACTGCGCTCAGGTTTGTTTCAAGTTGCGGGTTATAGTAAAAGTTTCGTTTAGAATTCTCCGTTAATATACATATATAGGTCACAATAATTAATTAATTCAATTTGAAGTTATAGTGGTTTTTAAAAAGGTGAAAAAATTGGGGGGCGCTAAAAAAATTTTTATTCTCAAAGTGGGCAGTAGACAAAATAAGTTTGGGAACCACTGATATAGAATATAGGAACTTTGTGTCCACAGCGTAAACTTTAATTACGGATAAATGTAACTTTTTTTAGTTGTTCGAAATGCTCCTTGCTCTTCGTAAAAAGTTTACTTTAATTAAACCTGGTTCAGGCAAACTGTTAACTAAAAGCGTTTCTAAGTACCTTTAAAAAAATATGTGAAATAAATTATTTGAACCTGCGCATTTTTTTTTACCCAGAGTTACAAAAATAGATTGCTTATTTTTACTTGTTTTGTAAAGTCTAGCTGTTTTTGTTGTTGTACCTACGACCGTACATGTAAGTATACACCAATAACCTGATGGTTTTTGGTTCTATTGATAGGTATAACTTTTATCGATTAGATACTTTTGACGCTGCCTGTGCCTACAGCAAAAACATGATATTTCATTTCATTTCTGAACAGGGCCAGGCTTTGCCCTTGATTAGGGTAAATTGAGATTATCTTTAGGCACCCTTTGGACGACGGTTTACATTAGAATAAATTACCTACCCTTTTTGACCTTTGGGCACAGTAAATACTTTCTTTCATTTATAAATCCATATAGACTTATCTATAAATGAGATAGTTTAGCGTTTTGGAGCAGCGTGATTTGCTGTGCCATATAGCAGATTTTCAGTGTCGAGGCTGTCTTAGAAAACAAAAGTAGGCGAGGTACGAGTGTCTATGCCTTTTACGTTTGTAGGTAATCCACGTGATTTATCTTTGGATGTTTTTGTTACCTTCTTATTTATGTCCATTAAATGTCATGTTTAATTTATAATCCTACTAATATTATAAATGCGAAAGTTTGTATGTGTGGATGTGCCGTGTTGCTCTTTCACGTAAAACTACTAGATAGATTTTAATGTACTTTACAATAATATAGCTCATGTATCTGAATAGCACATAGGCTACAATTTATAAAGTTTATTTTTTAACCTAAGTCTACGCGGAAGAAGTCGCGGGCGGCCACTAGTAATTAATACAACTGAAATATTTCCTTTATTTATTAACAGTAGAAACGCAGCTTATGCTTCACCAATGATATTTCAACGCCCTCTACTTAAACTCGTATTTTGACAATACGTGAGAATACACTCATTGTCATCTTAGGTACAAGGACTGTTTTATTACGTTTGCAAATTGTTCTAAAATTACACTAGTACCTATTTGTAGAAGTACGGAAGTGCGTGAGAATGACAGATTCGGTGAAATGATTGCAGTGACGTCTTGATTCACTCTCACGCTCGGCTGGCTGAAGGCCGCCGTGCAAGGTCACTTGACATCCTCATACAAACCTCATACAAGCATACTACAACAGATCCCATTTACCTACGTGTTGGAACTGTTACATAGTTAACAGACGAAGCCTAATTTAGCAGCCAGGAAGACAAGTACAATTGCTAACAATCAAATTTAATGGAGATGTCTAGTACTTACCTAAGTATGTATTGTGCAACGGTTAAGTAGCTAACGATTTCAATATGGTGACATGTTGATGTTTTGCTTCAGGAGATTAGATTTAGTAATTAGATTAGATGGTTCAAGCGTGCTAGCCGCTTGGTGAGCAGTAACCGCAACCCATTCAATATAATATACTCAAGTAGACTATTATACAGTTCTTCCGAATCGTCAAACATCTTATGTCTAACCGTTAGAAAATTCAAACATATTAATACGATATGTGTAAAAACAAAACATTAATTACATGTACTTAATGTGAAACTACCACCGGCGTCAGAAGGTGGTTTCTACCGAGAGGACTCAACAAGAAACTCAGCTAAACTCAGTTTCTTTACTAAAGATCTGAAAACCAGAAAAAGACATTTGGTCATGTTGGCATCAGGCCGGACTCGACCCCGCATCTTTCGCAAACCGGGCGACTGCACTTCCAATTACTCTTCATCAGCAGTTACTCTTTTTAAATTGTCCGATGTTTTAACAGTATAAAAAGAATGCAAGAATGCAAAGAATGCAAATGAATAAATCAACAGAGCCCTACAGCTATGACATGAAATAAAAAGAAACGTTTTTTTTCATGCTATAACAATCGTTTGTAACACTGAAAATTTTATTTTCTTTCGTACTTTATCTACAAATTTAATTCTAACACTAAATAATTGTAAAACCCATTTCTCATTTCATTGAATTAGGTAATACAGTATTAATTTATACATACACACATATGATACCTACCTAAATATGAATACTACCTAAATAAACGCTGAATAAACATGTCCAAAAATAAGAATAAGAATTAGGCTGTTAGTTGAAAATAAAATTTGCTAGGAACATTTTAAGTCGCTCTCGTTATCTGACAGCGAATTAAATGTTCTCGCAACGACCTTAATATGTTAAAGTGGCCAAGCTTTTGGATTTACTAAACACATTTCTTTCTTTTGAATACCTACTAAAGTAAAGAATAGGCTACAAACATCAAGCGTAACGTACCAATATATTCGCACTGTTACTTTCTCCAAAAGTGTAACATGATTGGAAGTTTGTCTTCCGTCTACGAGTATTGTAGATAGTTGACGCTTGACCTGTGTCCGTCTGTACAATCATGTAAGCACGTGACTAATATATGTACATACATAAGTATATTACGTAGTGCAAACAAAAGCGCTTACGTTAAAAACAGTATGTCCATAGTGGCATAAATTAATATAATTTTTGTGCACATTACACTAGACAATGCGTAAGATATTCTGTGGCTGTGATGTGTCCTTTGAGTGTTTTCGCCTGGCCCGGGAGAGGCCTTGGTAACCGCGTAGTGGTCACAGAGAAGCTAAAAAGGTTACCTTACGATCAGGAAGACCTTACGGTTACGATAGAAGATTGAAAGAATTATTGCCACTGCATTTCTTTCAATAAACTACCTACCTACTAAATTGAAATAAATTGAAATAGTACATTGTTATCCTAGGGGTGAAAGTTACTAGTTAAATAAGTCTTTCACCCGAGGGAAACACTGTGCTTTTCATTACAAATACGAGGAAAGTAAAAATAAAAACATGAATTAACTTAAGAAAAAATGAGGAAAATAAATGAAGATCGAATTGCCGCTTTCCCGCCTATTTTGTTTGTTTTTTTCTGTGGCCGGCCCGCTATTCAGCCATTATTTTTTATTTTCATCATTAGAAAAATGGTAAATATTTTACTCAAAGCTAAGTTATTTTAAAGAAATTGTTGAAACTAAATTATAATAAAGTTATTTAAAACATATAAATTCTCTGATCAATACTTAACTTTAAGTTATTTCAAATTTTACATCGTGGCTGTATAGAAAGTTGGAACATGGTTCAATAGATATGTGAAAAAGAACTAGTTTTTTTAAAAATAATTTGACACCTGTCAGTTGAAAGTGATTCTCCCTAGGGATGAAAAGTGTTACTTTCAGCCCGCTTCTCAGGTCAGTAATGACCTACTTTCAGAGTATGAGTAATGAAATAGTACATTGTTATCCTAGGGGTGAAAGTTACTTATCTAGTCCCGAGACGGGGTTTGGCGCCCCGAACGAAGTGAGGGCGCCAATAGTTCGAGGGACTAAATAAGTCTTTCACCCGAGGGAAACACTGTGCTTTTCATTACAAATACGAGGAAAGTAAAAATAAAAACATGAATTAGCTTAAGAAAAAATGAGGAAAATAAATGAAGATCGAATTGCCGCTTTCCCGCCTATTTTGTTTGTTTTTTTTCTGTGGCCGGCCCGCTATTCAGCCATTATTTTTTATTTTCATCATTAGAAAAATGGTAAATATTTTACTCAAAGCTAAGTTATTTTAAAGAAATTGTTGAAACTAAATTATAATAAAGTTATTTAAAACATATAAATTCTCTGATCAATACTTAACTTTAAGTTATTTCAAATTTTACATCGTGGCTGTATAGAAAGTTGGAACATGGTTCAATAGATATGTGAAAAAGAACTAGTTTTTTTAAAAATAATTTGACAACTGTCAGTTGAAAGTGATTCTCCCAAGGGATGAAAAGTGTTACTTTCAGCCCGCTTCTCAGGTCAGTAATGACCTACTTTCAGAGTATGAGTAATGAAAAATACTTATTTCAACATTGATTTTATCGCTACAAAATGACACCTACTGCTCATCACAGAATTTATTGGGTAAATAGTAAATACCCTTCGTTGTTGCCGCACAACATATTTTGATACAAGGCCTGCTAAGCCGCTGCTGAAGATAGTAGTACTACCTACTTAATACTAATTAACGAAGTCTAGACTCCCAGACTAGAGGTGGGATGTGGACTTACGTCTATCGCAAAACGGCGAGCTCTCGTCCAATTCAGCTACCGTTGTGAATACTAAATCAGCAATCTTCAAGTCTCTATGGTTATCTATACCTTGAGGTCTCGTTCAGGCGTGATAAAAAACGCACCAACAAAGACATCTATGATTAAGATTGGTCCTCAATCGTCTCCAATATCCAACAATAAGATCTCCATTTCTCTGATCAAAAAATAATTCCGTAAGCTTTTTGGCTCTTTAGGGATAAACTTCATCTTAATAAGAAAACAAGATAACCGAAGTTGGTCACAGGGATCGTTGAAAATAAAAGCAAATCTGTTCAATTACAGTCCTAATTTGTGAGTGTGTCCCCTAGGGCGTATAGTAAAATTGATTATCTAGGCAAACTTCCCACTTTGCGTTGTTTGGTTCTTCTGGGATTAACTCTGTTAAGTTTTTCTGGCTAAGATCCGTAATACGATTATCTTCTCTGCTGGTTGTGGTTTTGAACTTTTAGCTACTTGCTTTTTTGCTAGATGCTATTTTCGCATGACTACAGGTGAAATGAATGTTTGTGAAGGTTCACAAGTTCGTGTCTCTGCTCCATCAGGAATATGTAAGTAACAGATATTTGTTTTTGTATGATACCTTCTCTGCTTATGGTTTCCTTGACTTATGAGATAATGCTACTTTGGGTTGGTTGGTTGATCAGAGCAACGTCTCACATTTGTTATCATAGTACAAGTCACCATGCATTAGTTACGTACTAAAATACCTTGGGCACGAGTAAGTACAGAGGGCTTCAAAACCATGTGACCTTATAGAGTGGCAAATTTATGAAAAGCTACCTTATTTCCAGGTACTTACACTATTCAAAAAGTCTTTACTTTTGAAATTTAATTGTAGGTAATCCTACAGTGATAAGAGTAGTTTGTTCGAGGTGTATTCATCCATTATCGTAGGATTAAAATAATTGTTTCCCCCACCACCCTGGCAGGGCACATGGTTGAAATTTGATTCTGGCTGTACCTAACACATCCGGTTTTTTTGTTTATTTATTTATTACACAGAAATATAAACTTACAGCTGCGAGAAATAGTGTCGCACTTTCGCTACAATGAGCTGCAGAGAGCTGTTTGGCCTTATACTCCTCCTCGCTTGCAACTAAACTAACATCAGTACCGAAGTCCAAGAAGTTGATATTTTTTGTGGTATAGCTACCTACCTGAGTAGGTAACTTGTAATGATAATGGAGTAGGCTAGGTACCTTGTAGGCTGTACCTACTATTAGTACAGGTCGTTTCTGTAAAGTCGAATGGTTAAGTAGATGTATTACCTACGTTTTAAGACTTTAAAATGTAACTTTACTACCCGCGCACTTAAGTTTGCGTAACTTAACGCTTCTTAATTGCAGCATCTACAAGAAAAGTGTTTAAAAGGTGTGACCGGTTCATTAGAATATAGCGTAATTGCGTTTCAGAGACCGAAAACCAGGCGTGTAAATTGTCGTAGGAAATTGCTTGCTTCCATTGTTACTCAGAAAACATTTCTTAGTATAGTATGACTAATCTATTCTAGAGAACAAATTTAATCTGATATGATGTCTTTAGATCGCATAGTTAATTGGAATTAACTACAATTGCACTAAGGTAAAGACAACAACGGAATATGCAACGCTTGCATGTAGAGCTATATTCACATGTACCAGAACCACACTAAATCTCAGCAACAAGAAGAGTTGCAAATAGGGTCGCTTAAGCTTCTTACATTCTTTGAATTTATTTTACCTCGTTCAAAAATATTTCAGATAATTTGAAAAACATTTAGAAATAGAAGAAATATAAGTATATAGACGATCCTATCTCTAAAAAGATTTGCGTGCTAATTGCGTAATTGTAACCTAGTTGTTGTGTTTGCGTTGAGGCAGCAGCCGCAGCGTTCACATTGGTTGCGATGTGGTGAGCGTCGCCCATATTATGGTGATTTTTATTTAAACTAGGACACGTGTTGTCGTTGTGGCCAGTGTGAATCGACCCTAAGGTTTAAGATAACAATGACGAACCGGTGGACTGGTGGATTCCGATGTGCGCGTTGAGAGCTCCGTACGTTTGAACGTATTTTCGCATTTGTGTTTGTGGTGCTCTCTGCGAAACCATACTTAGTTTGGTTTTATTATTATCATCTTCGGTTGGGGACACTGGTATGGTAGTAGGCCGGGTGCGCAACATAATTAGACCGGGCGATTGCTCCGCCGGTTGTTGGCTATTTCACCCATTTTCCCAGGCTCAGAATGGCGCCTTCGTGTATGCACATACATCCCATATTGAATCTGGTTAACTTGACCATATAATTATTAACAAAGTTAATTTTAATTATAATTTGATCTGCTAATAATGAGAATACATACAAACGGTGGCATTAACTTATTGTGTGAGTATTTAAAAATAAACGGCCTATGTACGTCCCACTGCTTGGCACAGGCCTCACCTCAACCATGAGGTGGTGCGAGCCAAACTCCAACACGCGGGCTCAATGCGAATTCTTGGAGGGTTTTTTTTATTGTGTATATTGAAACTTTATTAAAAAAATATAAGTTGAAAGATAAACATATACGTGCGGTGTCCGGTAAGCAGTGAGAGGTACCAGGACACCGGCGGGGCCTCGCGGTGACCCGTGACGCCGCAATCGAGTCACGGCCGTATGATGTTATTTTAATGACTGACATGATACCTTCTACCGAGATAATATGTAGATACGTCTGTTCCATGTCTTAGCTGATGTAAGGGTGTTTATATAGCAAGCGTATTCTCTGCACGTATGAACAATGTGTGTGCAGAAACACACGATCTAGCAGTACTTTCCTCAGTCGCTCCGGTCACCGGATGGAACCTAAAATCTATATTGCAGTTGACGGATTGACTCAAAAATTCTTAGAAAGGTGATGGGCACCTGGGTATAATATCTCCTACCTACGTACCTAGTTGATCTGGTTGACATTGGCCTGCTGTGCTTGGAATTGACTAGGAGACCTCATTATACCTACATAAACCATAGTCAGCGTGGTAATCTGGTAATGTGTTACGGCAACAATCAATAGACGTTAGAGCGAAATTCATGTTATGACAATGACTAACATGATGCTTGATCACAACTGCATGACGTATTCTGAGCCGTAAATTATCAATTTCTTAGCCCTAAATTATATATTTCTACAAAGTATAGGATGGGACAATAGGTAGATTATGCACATTTAACTGATAGTTATTTACCTAATAGTTGAGGTGAGGGCTGTGTCCAGCAGTAGCACTTTATGTCTGAGTCGAATGCTTAGTAGATAGTGTTTCGTAACTACACACATCAAAAGTGTCTAGGGATATCTCAAGCATTTTCATACAAAGTATAGCTATTGGGGAGGCTGTAAAAATTAAAATATTGATACCAACGTAGAAATTTTTAGGACACAGAAACTGCTATATCTGCCCTTTCAGATTGTATAAAGAAATTCATTGTGGTAGCATTATTGTACAATCGTAAGGACGTTAAAAAAAAGACAGATTTTTCTTATAAAAGGTTTCAAAATTTTAGCAAAATCAAAGATATTAGATAATGCTCAGCATTATCTTAGAATAACTCGAGGAAACAGGCATAAGATAAAGGTTAAGAACATTACACAAAAAAACGTTTGATTTTGCTAAAATTTTGAAACCTTTTAAAAGAAAAATCTGTCTTTTTTTTAACGTCCTTACGATTGTACAATAATGCTACCACAATGAATTTCTTTTTCCTTTTATGTTTAATATTCTGTTTTGTATAGGTATTTTTTCTTCTGCCTTCTCTTCAAAAATTCAATTACTGATGTTGAAGCGATAAAATAATTTTAAAAAACGTCAGAGGCACGTATTTACTACTTTGAATGAATAAACAATTCAGCTTTGTTCTCCTAAAAGCTCTACCTTTTATTTATAGTGCGATTTATGAAGCAATCGAGGAAACAATTATTCCCAACACAATTCGTTTGCAAGAGCGGGAAAATGAACATTGTTCTTGCTAGAATATTTTGCCGACCCCAGAAGGAAGTACAATAATGTATTTAGAGACCGCTGTATGTATAACGTTTTATTTAAAAGGGTTGTTTCCTTTTATTCTGTGTTTATTGTACATAGAACGAAACCTTTTGAGAGGTGGTATTTTTGAACGGCAAACTACTTTTTCCTATGAAGGCAACAGTCTGCGTTTTTCTTATTACTCCAGTTTTTGTTATACCTGACTAGTCGAATGTGAGCGTATGTATGTTACTTATTTATTTTTTTGGGTCGGTTGCGACAGTAACTTATCTATAGGTAGAGGGAGGGGCCAAGAGCAGCAGATACTTTTGAGTTAGCTGTCTCATTACCATACAAAAAAACATCACATGTGAAATGTTTTCTGAATTGAACCCAGCACATTTGGTAGGTTTCAAAAATAGCACTTTGTGTTAGTAGGTAGGTAAGTACCTAATTAATTAATTCGATTACTACGCAGGACACGAATCCTCTGCAACAAAAGTATCGTTTGATGTCCCTACGAAACCTCATAAGGCACAGGGTCATAATTAATGTATTGTTTATCTCAATCATTCTTGCCTATTATCTATTTCCGGTTATTGCCAGTCAGTTAATAATAAACGCGTTATATTTTTCAATTATTTATTGTGGCAAAAATTACACTACATGGCAACAAAATGTTTACTTTTATAGTACACAACATAATACAATAAGATCATTTTTTCGTGTAAATATTACATACAAATAATGTTGCTTGTTCAATGCAATAATATATTAATTAGTTACATAATTATTTATGTATTACCATGAGATAAGTAAGTACATTTTACGACTACTTGGCAATAAATAGTAGTGTCGTGACCAAATTTTGAGACCGTCCAAGATTATTTATCGGACAATCTCAAAATTACCGTTCTTACAATTATTTTACAATTTATGTCTACGCTTATTCTTTAGTTTTCGTGGTGGTTTTGTCGGTTGTTTCACTATCCAGCACTTTAGGGTGAACTGCTATCCTGCGCAAACTCTTCTTCATTGGTTTGATTTCATTTTTGAGAAGATTTTCTAGTTCTCCTAGAGATTTTATTTCTTTTAGATCTCCGAAGTCAGCGCTGCGTCCTCCATTTAGCCTGCCGAGGTATCGGTAGACGTCTCGGTTCGCCTGGCACTGAGCGCAGTTGTAAGGGACCGGGACCGCGTTTGGGAAGTTCTGTTGAGCAGAGTTCATTCCTGAGGCGGTTCCTGGGCAGTAGGGCACGAATACAACAGGGACGAATCCTATGATGCCGTAGGGAGCGTTGGCCATGCCTGGATTCTGTTGTTGCGGCGGCGGCGACGGCGGCGACGGCGCTTGCCCTTGAGACATTGTGCTATTATTTCCTGGGTTCAAAAGATAGCAAGGACAGGATCCGGGACTTGGCACGATGGGCAGCGGGTAAGGTATCACGTATATCGGGAATGGCGGAATTTGTCCTGAAGGTGGAGGGTAGTATGATGGAGGCTGTACGCCAGTGCCTGTTGGTGAGCCTTCCGAGTCGCCACCTAAAAGCAATAAAAAAATAACTTAAATTTGGCCATATTTTATGGCATACTATAAACAACAATAGTGTACAGTAGATGGTCACTGTACAGTACAGTCTTGTGGACCTCTGAACAAAAACACTACTTATGTACCTATGTTAAATAATTTAATAAGCTAGGGCACTGAGCATGAAACTCGCTATGTTTATTCAGATGGTAAGAAATGGTTGTTCTAAGTTATCAGTATTTCCCACCTGGGTAATAGCCGCCCTGTCCTGGTCCTCCAGGACCGGATGGTCCGCCTGGTCCACCGGGTCCACCTGGTCCGCCAGGGCCTCCTGGAGTGCCAGGAGTGCCAGGTGTACCTGGTGTGCCGGGTATACTTGGATAGTAGCCGCCTTGTCCTGGTCCTCCAGGGCCGGATGGCCCACCTGGCCCGCCGGGTCCTCCAGGTCCACCAGGTGCTCCTGGGGTGCCGGGAGCGCCTGGAGCGCCGGGAGTGCCTGGGGCGCCGGGTTGGCTTGGGTAGTAGCCACCTTGGCCGGATGTTACGGGGCCGGATGGTCCGCCTGGTCCGCCAGGTCCTCCAGGTCCACCAGGTCCTCCAGGTGCTCCTGGTGTGCCGGGAGTGCCAGGTTTACTAGGGTAGTAACCGCCTTGTCCTAAAAAAGAAATGTGAAAAACAATTGTTTAAATATTGTGTAAGTAATCGCTATTCAATAATATTGATTATCATCAGTTTTATTCAAAGTTTTTCACGCAGTTTAGTTTTGATGGTTATTGCATAGAGGGCCAAGTGAGAGTTCACTTTGATATTTTGTATCATTTTTTATTGGATGCGAGATATCACGATTTATACCGGTATTTCATGACGTGCACAGTATGTAATTGGGCAAGGGCATCCTTTTTTCTATTTGTCCAACCCTTACCTATCATAAGATATGACTTGATGGACAGCGCAGTCGCTGTATATGCGCTCTGTTAACTGTGTGTAAGCCAAAAAGCGGAAAAATGTGCCTACAGGATTGCTATGCAACTCGCACAACTTCGACGCACAATGTAAGAAACTATGGGCTCCTGACCGTATCAATTCGCCCACTGGTTATGGCCAGGCATATCGTCAAACGTTGACCTTCATCGACAGTCTCTGAACGATATATCTAGCAGGTAGTATTGTACAGTCAGATAATATAATGATGGGCCTAATCGAACAATCGGTCCATGGAATATCAATGAACTATAAAAGATAATTTGGTGGTGGTGGTACGAATGAGTTAACAATCTTATACCTGGCTGGTGGCCGCCTTGACCGGGTCCTCCAGGGCCGGATGGTCCGCCTGGTCCACCGGGTCCTCCAGGTCCACCAGGTGCTCCTGGGGTGCCGGGAGCGCCTGGAGCGCTGGGAGTGCCTGGGCTGCCGGGTTGGCTTGGGTAGTAGCCACCTTGACCGGGTGTTACAGGGCCGGATGGTCCGCCTGGTCCACCTGGTCCTCCAGGTCCACCAGGTGCTCCTGGGGTTCCAGGTGCGCCTGGAGCGCCGGGGGTGCCTGGAGATCCGGGTTGACTTGGGTAGTAGCCACCTTGGCCGGGTGTTACAGGGCCGGTTGGTCCGCCGGGACCCGCAGGCCCGGATGGTCCGCCTGGTCCGCCGGGTCCTCCAGGTCCACCAGGTCCACCAGGTGCCCCTGGGGTGCCGGGTTGACTTGGGTAGTGACCGCCTTGTCCTGAAAAAATTATAATTTAAGAACAAGAAGAAACGGACAAAATAAGTAAGTAAAATAACATTGAGTGCAGGTGCCTTTAAGCAGGTAATAGTAGGCCTTTTTATTATTTTTATGTTGTGTAAAATAAGGTATCCATTATTATTAAATTTGTTAAGGTTTTTCATGTTTCCTCCGGCCAAGTGATACTTTTTAGAATATATCTGTGGTTGGCAGATCATGATCGAGCGGTATTTCATGACGAGCACAGCATGAAATTACGAAATCAGTCATATATCGATCAAGGCCCTGCTTGGTAAACGTTACAATCCGTCGTTGACGTTGAAGTTGTATGACAAGTTCTTCATAATAAAGCGTACAATTAAGTAAGAATTTTTACAAGTGAAACATAGATATACAGGGTGTCCCGAAACGTGACGTCAAGCGGGCACGGGGTGATAGGCTAGGTTATACCGGCTCTGGAAAAAATAAGGAAAAAAATCTATGTCTCTTGGTTTAGTAATAATAATAATATTTATGAAAATTTTGGAAATCGACACCCTTGACTAAGTTTCCATGTACTGTACTCACAAATTACCAAATTTCACAGGATTTTATTTTTTTATGTAATTCTAGAAAACTATGCTTTCGATTATAGCCACTTTTATGATGATCAATATTGGACGTTTCGTAAAAAAAAATAAGTTCGACTGAGTCATGGTAAAGAATTTTTATGTCAGCTAACTTCATCCCTTATTTTCTTTAAAAAACATTATTGTAGCATCCTTGGCAAGTTATTTAGAAAAATAGCCTATTTAATCAAGATTCCAAAAAGGTAAAATACCTACTATTTTCTTGTCTTATGTTTCCATGAAAAATATTATTAACCATAATGGGTGATTCAGAACTTGAACTAGGTGAAGTCTAAAGTATGCTCTTCTTGGTTAATGAAACAGAAAGTGTCCATAAAATAAGCGAGGCGGTAGCAAATAGGAAATGATTGTTGTTGCTAAGCAATCCATGCCTGGTCGGTTAATGTGATGGGTGACCACTCTAATCATTTTTTTGAAATATCTTTTATAGCTTCTTCGTCCTTCGAAGGCACGTTAAGCGGTTGCGGTTGGTCCCGGAAGACGTTGCGTGTGCCCAGTGTTGAGCATAAGTGTCACCAGTTGAGGTCAGACTTATGCTCAACGTTCACGCTTACGCTCAACGCAACTATCCCTTATTGCTACAATGTCATACCCTAACATGTGGGCACAGTGTGGGCTAATTGTGGATTGTGGTACAGTCACCGGCATCTCAGGCTACCTATTTCCGTGTTTTATCTTGCTCTTGCTTGATGAAATTTCTTTTCAATCGAGCAAGGAAGACTAGTAATCTATTTTTACGGTATCTCCGTGCTTAGCAAGGCACGTTAAGCATCTCTAGATGTCAAACGGGACGATCTGTCAATGTCAGTCGTAAAGCTTAGTCGGAGGCCTTACGGTGGCTTGATGACATCTGAGATTTTTTCAATGCGTACTGAGCCCGCTTGTTAAGAGTATGGCTAGCGCCTACCTAAGGGTAGTTGAGGTGAGGCCTGTGCCCAGCTGTGGGGCGGATATAGGCCGCTTATGTATGTATGTAAGGAGGACTGAACGAAAATGGTATGCGTGATGTGTCATTTACCGTAAAAGTATGACACCAGAGTTTCTATTGAGACATCTAGTCAGATGTTGTTAAGGCGCCCTAACGCCTCTGAATAACTTTCGCGGCTGACTTCTACTAGCACCTTCTGCTGGGAAAAACTGCTTAATGTCATGTGTATGGAGATCCTATGAAAAAAAAAGGAAATGGTCACCCATCACATTAACCGACCAGGCATGGATTGCTTAGCAACAACAATCATTTCCTATTTGCTACCGCCTCGCTTATTTTATGGACACTTTCTGTTTCATTAACCAAGAAGAGCATACTTTAGACTTCACCTAGTTCAAGTTCTGAATCACCCATTATGGTTAATAATATTTTTCATGGAAACATAAGACAAGAAAATAGTAGGTATTTTACCTTTTTGAAATCTTGATTAAATAGGCTATTTTTCTAAATAACTTGCCAAGGATGCTACAATAATGTTTTTTAAAGAAAATAAGGGATGAAGTTAGCTGACATAAAAATTCTTTACCATGACTCAGTCGAACTTATTTTTTTTTACGAAACGTCCAATATTGATCATCATAAAAGTGGCTATAATCGAAAGCATAGTTTTCTAGAATTACATAAAAAAATAAAATCCTGTGAAATTTGGTAATTTGTGAGTACAGTACATGGAAACTTAGTCAAGGGTGTCGATTTCCAAAATTTTCATAAATATTATTATTATTACTAAACCAAGAGACATAGATTTTTTTCCTTATTTTTTCCAGAGCCGGTATAACCTAGCCTATCACCCCGTGCCCGCTTGACGTCACGTTTCGGGACACCCTGTATATTACAATTACTAATGCTGTTTATTACACGTTTACAT
The DNA here is from genome assembly GCA_950022985.1 of Udea ferrugalis. Taxonomy (NCBI): domain Eukaryota; kingdom Metazoa; phylum Arthropoda; class Insecta; order Lepidoptera; family Crambidae; genus Udea; species Udea ferrugalis. Next base: position 9,172,797 of record OX465521.1, read on the forward strand.
ATTCAGAAAACGCCTCTAGATTTAAATAACAATTTGTGGCCACATTGTAATAATTGAAAGTTGCGTTATTTTGCCGATTTTTTTCCTGGAACGAAAATCTGTCACGTTCATTATGATAACGCTCCATCGAGAATGCATGCATTGCAATGGTTCTCTATTGTGTCTCATAAAATTTTTGTCCATAATTTAACGTATCATAATGTTTTCTGATATAATTATCATTTGTCCGAATGATAGGTAGCCCTAATTTGCTGTTTCATAATATCACTTGCCCTAAAATCATAATTACGAAACGTTATATGTCCTAAAATTCTTTGCCATAACTATCACAATCTATAATATTTATGAAACCTAACTGCTTTTCTCATAATAGTGTTTTGTCCTAACGTCTCTTCTCATAATATATCGAGCACTAAAATCGAAATTGTATAAATGTTAATAACTGTCCTGAATATTTTTGCTATAAAAATTGCATGCAAGCAAGCAGCATGCAGGTAAGCATGCAGCATGCAGGGATGCAGCATGCATTTTATTTTAGGGTTTGAAAAAAAATAACTAACCCTCGAAGGTTAAGGCGTGAGCTGCGCTCACGCCTTAACCTTCGAACCTATCACGGCCATGTCGGATCCGCCCTCGGCATTCACCATGTAAACAAGCATGCAACATGCAGGCAAGCATTTAGCATGCAGGCAAGCATGCAGCATGCAGGGATGCAGCGTGCATTTTATTTAAGGGTTTGAAAAAAAAAAAACTAACTCGGATTCGGACTAACATTGTTATTATAAACCACCATTCGGACAAACATTCATTATGTCAAATCACACTTAGACCAAGTGATTTTATAGCTAGTGAAATTAGGACGTATAATTATTATAGCACTCAATTTTATGACACAAAACCATTATAGTTGTGGACTATTAGGTGAAACAAAGTTTCGTATAAGAGACCATTATGGATAGTGATGATTATAGAAAACGCGTTCGGGATTTCGATTTTCGGACGTACGATATTCGGAGAAGAAAGGGACTACCGTGTGCCACTCATCAAAAATTAAGAGAGTTTGGCTGGGAGACGTTAATGCATCCCCCGTACGGTCCTGACTCCTGACCCTGCACTTTTAAATTTCCACCTGTTTTGGTCTCTCGAGAATTCTTTAAGCATTTAACATAGCAAGATGACTGCCAAAACCACACGTCGCGGTATTTGGAACCCTTAAAATTCCTATAGCTATAGGATCATGTCCCTGCCTACAAAATTACAGAAAGTAATCACAAAAAATATCGCAATCTATAGGTATTTGAATGTAAATAAAATTAATTAAATAATTGTCTTAAAAAAGCTAAGATTGTTTTCCCAAACTTTTTAGAAGAATCGGGCGCATTTAATGGTCCATTTTCCTACTGATATGTTGGGCTTGACATTTGGCTTACTGTTGTGGTATGAATAAGTTAACAATGTTATACCTGGTTGGTGGCCGCCTTGGCCTGGTCCTCCAGGGCCGGATGGTCCGCCTGGTCCGCCGGGTCCTCCAGGTCCACCAGGTCCTCCCGGAGCGCCAGGAGTGCCCGGAGCGCCGGGTTGGCTTGGGAAGTAGCCGCCTTGGCCGGGTCCTGCAGGATTTGACGGTCCACCTGGACCACCGGGTCCTCCAGGTCCACCAGGTGCTCCTGGTGTGCCGGGAGCGCCTGGAGCGCCGGGAGTGCCTGGAGCGCCGGGTTGGCTTGGGTAGTAGCCACCTTGGCCGGGTGTTACAGGGCCGGACGGTCCACCTGGTCCGCCAGGTCCTCCAGGTCCACCGGGTGCTGGGGTACCGGGTGTACTGGGTTTACTTGGGTAGTAGCCGCCTTGTCCTGAAAAAATAATTAGTTGAAAAACGAAATAACCGGCCAAGTGCTAGTCAGACTCGCGCACGTAGTGTGCCGTAACATCATCTACTCGTATAAAAGGATATCATGTTTATTGTATGGCAATTGCGGCAACGGAAATACCTAATATTTTGCTGGGTCTGGACAAGCTAATCGCTAAACGGTGACTCTCGTAGATACGAGTAGTTTTGAACGATATGGCATGTATTATTATATTCCTACACCTTCGATACATATCTCGGCGATATTCAAAACCTACAATTGAGATTCTTGTAGTACCCTGGTTGGTGCTCAAAGCAAGGCAGAATGAAAGGGAGATTATGGTAAATTGTACCATTTTTTTTAAATCTTGCATCATTTGTAAAATCTCGCTGTAAGTCTAGATTTAAGTAGGTACTTATTTGTAATTGAAAATTACCATAACCAAAGTCCTATTAAGTGTGTAATAAACAAGTATAAGAAATGAAGTATATAGGTATGTTAATAATAATATAATGGAAAAAGAAGCCACTTACTGCGAAATATGTTCAGTAAAAAAGATTACTCAAGACAAAATAAAAATATATATGAGTCAATTTATACTAAGAAAGAGACTGAAGCGAACATTGCTCAAAACTCAATTGGGTAATTTGTAATTGTATTTGCTCAAATTGAGTCTTTTTGTAATAATATTTTAAGTATGTTCAGATTTAGGTATACATTAAAAATAAGAAATGAGTGCAAACTTGACAAAAAACTGCTCATGCAGTTTGGGGAGATAATAAATGTAAAATATATACTTGGAAAATAAATAAATAAATGAAATCACATGATAAAATTATCGGTCTAATGTATTCTATGCATCGGTCTATAGTCTGTCGATCAATAAACTATTAAATACCATTTTCCACCTGATATGTTACACTTGACATGTGGCCCACTGTGGTGGTATGAATAGGATAACAATTTTATACCTGGGTGGTGGCCGCCTTGGCCAGGTCCTCCAGGGCCGGAAGGTCCACCTGGTCCGCCAGGTCCTCCAGGTCCACCAGGTGCTCCAGGGGTGCCGGGAGTGCCTGGAGCCCCAGGACTGCCTGGAGCGCCAGGAGTGCCTGGGCCGCCGGGTTGACTTGGGTAGGATCCGCCTTGTCCTGTAAAAATAATATTTTGAAGGTCATCTTCACTCCACCTGATGGGAAGTAGCCAGGTCCAGATATGGGTTCAACAAGTACAGTAATGCAGTAACTACTGGACTGGTCAATCTCATCTTGAAGGCCTGCTTAAATGCCTTTTTAATTCCTAGCTTAAGAAACCCGGGATTGCAGGGAGAAGGTAACACAAGCGCTTCCTTCGAGCGTTTCACATCTGAATTACGAGCGTTAGTTATAGGATTTGTAGGCGATTCCCACAACTTCAATCCATAATGTGAAAAACTATGAAATTCCGGACTCATCAGTTGACCGTCGTCGATAGTCTATAACGATATATCTAGCGGGTATTATTAGACAGTCACATCACATCACATAACGATCGGTTTAATCCAACTAACGGTCTACGCTATCAATGAACTAGAAAAGACAATTCTCCAGCTTATATGTTACGCTTGGCGTATGGCCCACTGCGGTGGTATGAATAAGTTAACAATCTTATACCTGGTTGGTGGCCGCCTTGGCCGGGCCCTCCAGGGCCGGAGGGTCCGCCTGGTCCACCGGGTCCTCCAGGTCCACCAGGTCCACCAGGTCCTCCTGGAGCGCCAGGAGTGCCGGGTTGGCTTGGGTAGTAGCCGCCTTGGCCGGGTGTCACAGGGCCGGATGGCCCGCCTGGACCGCCGGGTCCGCCAGGTCCACCAGGTGCTCCTGGGGAGCCAGGAGTGCCTGGAGCGCCAGGAGTGCCTGGAGCGCCGGGTTGGCCTGGGTAGTAGCCGCCTTGGCCGGGTTTCACAGGGCCGGATGGCCCACCTGGTCCACCGGGTCCGCCAGGCCCACCAGGTGCTCCTGGGGTGCCGGGAGCGCCAGGTGTGCCTGGAGTTCCGGGTTTACTTGGGTAGTAGCCGCCTTGTCCTGTGAACCGATAAGATACCTATCTTAGAAGAACCCTTTCAGAATTGGATAAAGTTCAATTTCTAATGATACTGGCAGCTGTCAAACAAAGTGTATTTTTGATGTTAGTTGGACTGCAGGTCGTTGTTAAAACAGCCTCAATAGTTTTAATTTGTCAGTATCAATATTGTTCCAGACCCCACAGGTCGTGCCTGTACTCCGTGCCAAATAACCTGGCAACAAAGTTCATTGCTCCCACCTGTATCAGAAAGACGTGCACGAAAAAACTGGCAATATATTGTCATACAAACTGTTCATGTCCTATTAATCAACTATGAAACACTATTTTTCAACTGATATGTTTCGCTTGACATGTGTCCCACTGTGATGGTATGAATAAGTTAACAATATTATACCTGGTTGGTGGCCGCCTTGGCCGGGTCCTCCAGGGCCAGATGGTCCACCTGGTCCGCCGGGTCCTCCAGGTCCACCAGGTCCTCCCGGAGCGCCAGGGGTGCCCGGAGCGCCGGGTTGGCTTGGGTAGTAGCCGCCTTGGCCGGGTGTCACAGGGCCGGATGGCCCGCCTGGACCGCCGGGTCCGCCAGGTCCACCAGGTGCTCCTGGGGAGCCGGGAGTGCCTGGAGCGCCTGGAGCGCCGGGAGTGCCTGGAGCGCCGGGTTGGCCTGGGTAGTAGCCACCTTGGCCGGGTGTCACAGGGCCGGATGGTCCGCCTGGTCCGCCGGGTCCTCCAGGTCCACCAGGTGCTCCGGGAGTGCCGGGAGTGCCAGGTGTGCCTGGAGTTTCGGGTTTAGTTGGGTAGTAGCCGCCTTGTCCTGTGAACCAATGAGATATTTTAAATAGTACACAACGATTACGCTACATAAAAGGCACAGATAAATGTTGTACGTGTGCTAGTTATTATTCTATTTATGTCACAATTTTTTGATTTAAATTGAATGCTGAGCTTGATACATAGATCATTGGGTGGTAGATTCCGAATTTCAAGGTATTTATCTGACTTTGTGATCATGGCCTTGCACCTGTCATTAGGATTCTATTAGCTGTGAGGTCGATGATAAAAACGAACGAAAGAAAAGTAGTAAGTAGGCTATATAATATTCCAACAGTAATAAAAAAAATAACTGATAGCACTGCAGCGGTGTCGCGATGACCATACCATATCATATACCGTATAGACACCCGTCCTGTTTATGAATGCCAGGTTCATAACTGAGTGTCTGATTTCTTCAGAACCTGGTTATAACATGCTCCTCCATATTATGTCCTTTGAATTGCTAGAACTCTCTGTCGCAATTCATTCTGAAGTCAGCAATGAAGCCGCCTCAGGATATTCATTTCAACAACCCTGATTGACAACTATTACAGTCCTTCTAATCTAAGAAACACCTTCTGACAGCTACCAGTGTCATTGGAAATTGTACTTTAATTGAAGAGCAATACGATTCTAATTTTTTTAAACTTTTGAGCCTAACAGAACACTTGAACCCTTTTAGCTTTGTATCAAGTTCAATTTCTAATAACACTGGCAGCTATCAAATGTATTTCTTATTTTGGTTGGACTATAGGTCATTGTTAGTGTCGTTGCTAGGGCAATCTTAATAGTTTTAACGTCTCAGTATCAATATGTTGTTACAGACCCCACAAGTTTTGCTTAGTAGAGTTCAGGGGGTTATTGCATGGAAGAACACAGGCCAAGTAAATGTTTACTTTGTAACTTTGCTATTTCGATCATTTTGTATGTCGTGGGCAGATCATGATATACCGGGATTTCAACCTATTTGTCGAATTGCCTTACTATAGTTCGCACGGCGAATGATGATCCCTATGACGTTTCGACTGACAGTTGTTTTAGTGATGCGAAATCATTTCAAACAATTTCGATAAAATATTTTTTTAGCCAAATGTCATGTCATTCAGCCAGGTCATTCAACATAATAAGCAATTTCTACTTATTTTGAAAAAAAGATTACGCGCATTGATGGTCATAAACACTAGATAAAAAAGTAACAGTCTTATTTTATTTTACTATTCTTTAATTTTTATTCAAATTGCATAATTTGAATAAAACGAAAAGTGGTCGAAAGAACGAAGAAAATTTGTTTACAAGACCGGGGTCGAGATGTACAATACGACAATATCATTGACCAACCGTTAATGTGCCGTGTAGTGCCGGCACGTTAATAGAATAGCACTACCCCTTCTCTTCCCGTGGGTGTCGTAAGAGCCGACTGAGGGAAAACAGCCAACAGGAGATGGGCAGCAGCGTCTCCACACAACAGCAGGCCATACTGCGATCGCCAACCCGCCTGCCAAGCGTGGCGATTATGGCAAACCCCCCCCAAAATGATGGCACAACACAAAAAACGGCCCCCAGTCCCCGGCGGCCCCGCTATTCCTGGCTACGGCAGCGGCTATGGTAACGGCGGGGCAGGGGGTGCGAGGAATCCCCGGGTGAGATCCGGCTGCCAACACCGACGACTCGACCTGGCAACATACAACGCTCGCACTCTGAGGCTTGACGCGAAACTCGTAGAGTTGGAAGAGGCAATTGGTAAGTTACATTGGGATATTATTGGGTTATCTGAAGTCCGAAGAGAGGGGGAGGACTCGATAACCCTGCAATCCGGTAACTTACTATACCACCGGGAGGGCGACCAACAGTCCCTAGGTGGTGTCGGGTTCATCGTTCACAAGTCCCTTGTCAACAACGTGATAACTATCGGAAGTGTTTCGAGCAGGGTAGCGTACCTGATACTCAGAATATCAAAACGATATTCGCTGAATGTCATTCAGGTCTACGCTCCGACCTCGAAACACGACGATGTCGAAGTGGAGGCTATGTATGAGGAGATCTCTAAAGCCATGCATAGCCATAAAACCCACTACACAGTTGTGATGGGGGATTTCAATGCGAAGTTGGGGCAACGTTGCGGTGATGAGTTGAGAGTGGGGCAATTTGGATTTGGGCAACGGAACAACAGGGGCCAGATGCTGGCAGACTTCATGGAGAAGGAGAATCTCTTTATGATGAACTCCTTCTTCAAGAAGCCCGTAAGCCGCAAATGGACCTGGATCAGTCCGGACGGTAGGGTCAAAAACGAGATCGATTTTATCATGTCGACGAAGAAGCATATATTCAATGATGTCGCTGTGATCAACGCTATTAAGACAGGAAGCGATCACCGCATGGTCAGAGGCACATTGAATATCGACATAAAGCATGAGAGAGCGCGACTGATAAAATCCACGCTCCGACCAATGCCGGCTCAGATTCAAACCCCCGAGTGCTTTCAGCTCGAGCTTCAAAACCGCTTCGAAGCCCTTGAGAACAGCATGGATGTGGACGATCAATACAACATGGTGGTGGATACTGTACGTACGGTAGGGTCCAAGTACTTTAAAACCCGCCGTACAAAGTCAAAGAAACTCTCCAGCCAGACTCTCCTACTCATGGATCAGAGAAACGAAATGAGGCTACAGAACTCAGCGGATGCCCTTCGTTATCGGCAACTCAATAGACAGATATCGAAGTCTTTGACGAGCGACCTTCGCCAATTTAATACCCAGCGTATTAAAGAGGCCATTGAGCGGAACAAAGGCTCCAAAGTGTTCGCCAGAGATCTGTCTATTGGGCAAAGCCAACTGACGAGGCTGAAAACTGAGACAGGTAGCATCATTGAGTCAACACCTGAAATCCTGAGAGAGATTGAGAGTTTCTATGGACAGCTGTATTCCACTCAAACACCTGTTGAAAGCAAGGCTAAAGACCCTAGAGCCAAGCTTACCCGACACTATACCGAAGATATCCCGGACGTCAGCCTGTACGAGATTAGGATGGCTCTCAAGCAGCTTAAAAACAACAAGGCGGCGGGTGATGACGGAATCACAACAGAGCTTCTGAGAGCGGGCGGCCAGCCGATACTCAAAGTCCTCCAGACGCTCTTCAATTCTGTCATCCTCGAGTGCAGAACGCCAAAGGCATGGGGCAGAAGCGATGTGGTGCTGTTTTTCAAGAAGGGTGACAAAACTCTCTTGAAGAACTACAGACCCATATCGCTTCTGAGCCATATCTATAAGTTGTTTTCGAGAGTCATTACGAATCGTCTCGCCCGCAGGTTTGACGACTTCCAACCTCCCGAACAAGCCGGGTTCCGGAAAGGCTATAGTACCATAGACCACATTCATACGCTGCGGCAAGTTATACAGAAGACCGAAGAGTATAACTTGCCACTTTGCCTAGCGTTCGTGGACTATGAGAAGGCCTTTGATTCGATTGAGACCTGGGCAGTGTTGCAGTCTCTCCAAAGGTGCCAAATAGACTACAGGTACATCGAGGTTCTTAGGTACCTATACCAAAACGCCACCATGTCGGTCCGATTACAGAACCAGAGCTCTAATCCGATCCAACTACAGCGAGGCGTGAGACAAGGAGACGTTATCTCTCCAAAATTGTTCACAGCTGCGTTGGAGGATATTTTCAAGCTTCTGGACTGGAAAGGACGCGGCATCAACATCAATGGCGAGTACCTAACACACCTGCGATTTGCCGATGATGTAGTTCTTATGGCTGAGACCTTGGAAGACCTGAACATAATGCTCGAAGATCTCGGTAATGCTTCTCAAAGAGTGGGTCTTAGGATGAACATGGACAAGACGAAAATCATGTTCAATGCCCATGTTGCACCCGCTCCAGTTAACGTTGGGAACATTACACTCGAAGTTGTTGACCACTATGTTTACCTGGGACAGGCAGTCCAGTTAGGTAAGTCCAACTTCGAGAAAGAGATCTCTCGTCGAATCCAGCTCGGATGGGCAGCGTTCGGGAAGCTACGGCATATTTTCGCGTCCGAAATACCTCAGTGTCTCAAGACGAAAGTCTTTGACCAGTGTGTGTTGCCAGTGATGACATACGGGAGTGAGACGTGGTCGTTCACTATGGGTCTCATAAGGAGGCTCAAAGTCACCCAGCGAGCAATGGAGAGAGCGATGCTTGGTGTTTCCCTGCTTGATCGAATCAGGAATGATGAGATCCGCAGGAGAACTAAGGCAACCGACATCGCTCGAAGGATTGCATCGTTGAAGTGGCAGTGGGCGGGACACATAGCGCGGAGAACCGATGGCCGTTGGGGCGGAAAGGTTCTCGAATGGCGACCGCGTACCGGACGACGTTCCGTGGGCAGGCCCTCCACAAGGTGGACCGACGATCTGGTTAAGGTCGCGGGAAGCCGCTGGATGCGGACAGCGCAGGACCGATCGTTGTGGAGATCCTTGGGGGAGGCCTATGCTCAGCAGTGGGCGTCGTTCGGCTGACATGATGATGATGATGATGAACCGTTAATATTAAACGTCGCCGATAGCTGCAGTTCAGACTCAGATTTTGAAGACCCGCTTGACTTTGTATCAGCTTCAGATTGATATAATTAAAATACAAACTCAAAGCATTTGTTAAATTTTTCCAACAAATTATCGATATTTTGTTTATCGATGTGTCCCTTCTCAGTCGATAACAGCTTGACGGCTTAACTTTTGCAGCACGTACCATGTACATTTGCATTGATTTTTTTGCCATTATTTACGAACATTACGGAATAATTTCTTAATAGCCATTTTTATAATTTACAAATGTAAACAATTATGATTTTTTCGATTTTTTAATGGACCTCTAAAGGATATGTTGTGACAGGACGTCAGTACAATGTTAAGCGCTAGCGAACTGTCATAGGGATCATCATTCAGCGTGCGTAGTATAGATACTTCACGATGACGCCTAATCTAATCAACGGTCCATGGCATTTCAATCAACTATGAAACTCTATTTCTTAACTGATGTGTTGTGCTTGACATGTGGCCCACTCTGGTGGTATGAATAAGTTAACAATATCATACCTGGTTGGTGGCCGCCTTGGCCAGGTCCTCCAGGGCCGGATGGTCCGCCTGGTCCGCCGGGTCCTCCAGGTCCACCAGGTCCTCCCGGAGCGCCAGGGGTGCCCGGAGCGCCGGGTTGGCTTGGGTAGTAGCCGCCTTGGCCGGGTCCTGCAGGACTTGACGGTCCACCTGGACCGCCGGGTCCTCCAGGTCCACCAGGTGTTCCTGGGGAGCCGGGAGAGCCTGGAGCGCCGGGAGTGCCTGGAGCGCCAGGTTGACTTGGGTAGTAGCCACCTTGGCCGGGGGTCACAGGGCCGGATGGTCCACCGGGTCCACCAGGTCCACCAGGTGCTCCTGGGGTGCCGGGAGTGCCAGGTGTGCCTGGAGTTCCGGGTTTACTTGGGTAGTAGCCTTGTCCTAAAAAAACCATACCGTAATTTCGTGAAAGAAGTACAAAAAAAAAAAAAAAAGTTAGGAAATTGAAACAAAATACAATATAGGTAATGTATTAACCTATCACCACTTTATAATTATCTAGAATCTATCACAGAATCTTTAAATGCAGGTAAAGTACCCTTATGATTGATGTAATGATATTCCCACTGCGTCTGGCTAAGCGAATCGTTAAACGTAAAGGCATAATATATTATTACACAGGCACATAATAAAATGATCGGTCTAATATACAGATGAGTTCATGGCATATCAATATCTATGACAAGCATATCTAAACTATGAAATACCATTTTTCTTCTGATAATTATGTCACACGTGACAAGTGGCCGACTGTGATGGTATGATCAAGTTAACAATCTCATACCTGGGTGATGGCCGCCTTGGCCGGGTCCTCCAGGGCCGGATGGTCCGCCTGGTCCGCCGGGCCCTCCAGGTCCGCCAGGTCCTCCCGGAGCGCCGGGAGTGCCTGGAGCGCCGGGTTGGCTTGGGTAGTAGCCGCCTTGACCAGGTGTAACAGGGCCGGATGGTCCGCCTGGACCGCCGGGTCCTCCTGGAGCGCCGGGTTTGCTTGGGTAGTAACCTCCTTGGCCGGGTGTCACAGGGCTGGATGGTCCACCGGGTCCTCCAGGCCCATTTGGTCCGCCTGGTCCGCCCGGTCCGCCAGGTCCACCAGGTCCTCCTGGACTACCAGGAGTGCCGGGTGTGCCTGGAGTACCGGGTCTACTAGGGTAGTAGCCGCCTTGTCCTGAAAAAATAATATAAATATATTTTTGAGAATAAGAAATAAACCTACAAATGAAAATCTCTTAGAAAATCTCAACAATGAAATAATACCTATAACACCACTTTGAATTAGCTCAAAAGCTTCAAGAGCGGGCCTTATGTACTATTGTGTAATCGCTCTTTAATAATATCTGTTATTGGCAAGTGTTTATATACTGATACTTCACGATATTTTATGCTACTCGCTTGCACTTAACTCAAAAAAAAGCTTCAAGGACAGATGATGGCAGCCTTATTATAATTATGAAATTGTGTAATCGCTAAAAACAGTAACAAAGTAAGCCTCCGCAGTGGCCCGTGAAGTGGATTCGTATCTGTCCGCAATTGTGGTGTCATCAGCGTACCCAAAGGTACCGGGCACGAGCAGGTCATTTATATGCACTAGAAACAGTGTAGCGGACGGAGCCGAACCTTGTGGAACTCCAGCATTGATCGCGTACAGGTCGAACGTGTCGAATTTGGCGATCTTCAAGGAAGCTGGAGATCCAATTACAAAGGCCCGAAGAGGTCCCAAATAACGAAAGCTTGCCAATAAGGTTTTTATGCCAGACTCTATCAAAAGCCTTAGAGATGTCGGGAGACACGGCTACGGCTTCTCCATGCCTCTATATAGCTCGCTCAAAATATGCTTGCCGTACCCTAAAAGGTCAACGACGTGACAGATACCGGCTTATAGTTTGAAGGGTCCGTACGACTACCTTTTCTAGGCACGAACCGATGGATGGATGGATATGGATGACTACGAAACTAATGCTTTTTTTGATGACTTGTTATAATAGTAATAATAAATTATTAGTAACATTATCACTCCATTCAAATCTACGGCTACTGTTAAGTAGTAACTTTATTAAGGTTCCCTCTACCTCCATACCATTTCCTTGGGCCACTCTATATCTGTCTGTCATGGGCTGATCACGAAATATGTGCATTTGAATATACATGCACAATATGAAAATACCATCGGCTAACTGATATGTTACGTTTGTCATTTTGGCCACTGCGGTAGTATGAATAAGTTAAAAATCTCATACCTGGTTGGTGGCCGCCTTGGCCGGGTCCTCCAGGGCCGGATGGTCCGCCTGGTCCACCAGGTCCTCCAGGTGCCCCTGGGGTTCCAGATGCGCCTGGAGCGCCGGGTGTGCCTGGGCTGCCGGGTTGGCTGGGGTAGTAGCCTCCTTGACCGGGTGTTACAGGGCTGGATGGCCCGCCTGGTCCACCGGGTCCACCAGGTCCACCAGGTGCTCCTGGGGTGCCGGGAGCGCCTGGAGCGCCGGGAGTGCCTGGGCTGCCGGGTTGGCCTGGGTAGTAGCCACCTTGACCGGGTTTTACAGGGCTGGATGGTCCGCCTGGTCCGCCGGGTCCACCAGGTCCACCAGGGCCTCCTGGACTGCCGGGAGTGCCAGGCGTACCTGGATGACCGGGTCGACTTGGGTAGTAGCCGCCTTGTCCTGAAAGTAAAATAAATTTTAAAGAACAAGAAAATAAATACCGAAATATCTACCGAAAACTTATCTGGACAATAAAAATATATCAAGTCTATCAAAAAAAATATTTTTGAACTGACATGTTACGCTTGAAATGTGGCCCACTGCACATGCATGGATTAATTTACAATCTTATACCTGGGTGATGGCCACCTTGGCCGGGTCCTCCAGGGCCGGATGGTCCGCCTGGTCCGCCGGGTCCTCCAGGTCCACCAGGTGCTCCTGGAGTGCCGGGAGCGCCTGGAGCGCCGGGTTGGCTTGGGTAGTAGCCACCTTGGCCTGGAGTTACAGGGCCAGATGGTCCACCTGGTCCGCCGGGTCCACCAGGTCCACCAGGGCCTCCTGGACTCCCAGGAGTGCCAGGTGTACCTGGAGTTCCGGGTCTGCTTGGGTAGTAGCCACCTTGTCCTGAAAAGAAAAGCATTTTAAAGAACAAGAAAAGAAATACCGAATCTATACTTTTAATAAATCTGTAGAGAGGCCAATTCTGTACATGAAATATATTTAAAAAATAACTATCAAGGGATGATTAGGGATCGCTACTGATGCCAAAAATGCAATTAGTAAAATTTTTGTCGTTCTGTCTGTCTTTCTGTCTGTCTGTCTGCTGAATGTTCGTTATAGAAACAAAAACTACTCGACGGATTGTAACGAAATTTGGCACAATTATTCTTCATACTTTTAGGCAGGTTATTGTATACTTTTCATTACGCTATGATTAAACGGAGCAGAGCAGTGAAGGGTAACATTTTAAAAACGGGAAAATTACTCCATATGTACACGTTTCAAATGAAACTCTACAGTAATATAGTTTATGCATCTGAATAAGACGTTACAATTACAATTTATGAAGATATATCACATTTTTTTAACTCAATTCCACGCGGACGAAGTCGCGGGCGGCCGCTAGTTATCTAATAATTGGGAAAACTGCGACAATTAAATAATATACCTACCACCACTTTATCATCAGCACGGAAATTGCGAGGGAAGGTAATTAAGCTTAGAAAAATACGCGTATGTTGCATTAAGCCTAATAGCAGTATGTTACATAAAAGGTATAAAAACGTTAAGAAAGATTACTCTATCTCAGTTTTACCTTAGGATAATAGAGTAATACCAATTTATCGAAGGCAACCGGCTGAACCAGCTTGTGTCAACCGACAGAACGAATTTCACATTTAACGTCTATGTTCTCTAAACTAGCTTTGACTGACTTAAGGTGTGATTCCGAATCACGCTGCACGCAGCAGTGCTGCCGCGACACTACTGGTCCCCATACAATTTGTATGAGCTTATATGAGATTACATTCCGAGCTAGGCTGCAATGTCGCGGCAGCAATGCAGCGGCAACACGGCTGCGCATCAGTCAGGCGCGGATTCACCGTTGTGGGCACTGTGGGCATGCCCACAACCCTAATTTGCTTACATAAACGGCCTATATACGTCGCACTGCTGGGCACAGGCCTCACCTCAACTAGGAGGTGGAACAAGCCATACTCCAACACGCGGGCTCAGTGCGGATTGTTGGAGGGGTGTAAGGTTAGTGAGCAACCTTAATGTCAGATGTTACCAAGCCGCCCTAAGGCCTCTGACTAGGCTTAACGACTGACATCTGGCGACGTAACCGTAATTTGCTTGTTGTAAAGACAATAAGTCCATGATTGTTCATGAGTGAGTTCGTACTCCTATTCAACTCTCACTTTGCTAATTTTTGGTGGCGGTGCCCACAACCTTTTTTGAGGGCTGGATCTGCGCCTGGCATCAGTGTCACCCTACCGCCGCGACAAACCAGTAGTGACACGTCTGCAGCCTCATCTTGTCAACTCAAAGTAAACTAACAAATCACAACAACGGATTACCGCGAACAGAGCGACACTGTCGCCTTGGTCGGAATCAGCGCGGCAGGCAGCACTGCGCCTTAGTGACTTTAGTGGCAGCACAGCGGCAACAGCACTGCTGCTTGCTACCGAGTTTTTCCGCTTAGTAGGGCAGAATAGTAGCCTTATTATTATTTTATTTTGTGATTGCTATTTAAAAATATCTGCTATCGGCAAATGGTAAATTAGGCATATCAACCAGGGCAACCAATTTGTCGATTTGTTCGTATCATCTGGATACTTCAAGACTGAGTGCATATTAATTCGTTCCGTGACACGGTGGCCCTGCCAACAGTTGCCTTCCAAGTGATTAACGAGCGTTGGCTACAAGATGTGGGAATCGCACAACTTCAACGCACAATGTAAAGAACTATAGAGATCTTACCGAAACGATCTTCCCTTCTAGATCTGACCAAGCGAATGAAGCGTTGATCGTAGTAGGTAGATAGTTTTGAACGATATGGCGTGTTTTATTTTACAAGCATCGGGTCATAGCATAATGTCTTTCAATAAACTATAAATACTATTTCCAACGCATTTGTTAAGTTTGATATCTGGCCCACTTGCATAAGTTAACAATCTTTTACCTGGTTGGCATGCATAAGTTAACAATCTTTTACCTGGGTGTTGCCCGCCTGGTCCGCCGGGTCCTCCAGGTCCGCCATGTGCTCCTGGAGTGCCGGGGGTGCCTGGAGAGCCGGGAGTGCCTGGGGCGCCAGGTTGGCCTGGGTAGTAGCCACCTTGGCCGGGTGTTACAGGGCCAGATGGTCCGCCTGGTCCGCCGGGTCCTCCAGGTCCACCAGGGCTTCCTGGACTGCCAGGAGCGCCGGGAGCGCCAGGAGTACCGGGTCTACTTGGGTAGTAGCCACCTTGTCCTGGAAAGAATATATTTTATAGAACAAGATCAAAAATGCAAAAATCATTTTTTAATTTAAAAATTAGCACAGGAGCTTCAAGGGCAGGTCATATTTGTCAAATTATTATTGTATTGTGTAATCGCAACTAGTTCAAAAATATCTTCTATCGAAACGATTTTCCCACTCTTTCTGGCCAAGATAATCGTCAAACGTTAATTGTCGTTGATAGTATTGAACGATTTGGCAAGTATTACTAGACAGGCACTCGTATAATGTTCGGCCTAATCTATAAAATACTATTTTCTAACGCACATGTTAAGGCTGATATGGGGTCCAATGCGGTAGTATGAGTAAGTTAGCAAACCTGGTTGGTGGCCGCCTTGGCCGGGTCCTCCAGGGCCGGATGGACTGCCTGGTCCGCCGGGCCCTCCAGGTCCACCAGGACCTCCTGGAGCGCCAGGAGTGCCTGGAGCACCGGGTTGGCCTGGGTAGTAGCCACCTTGGCCAGGAGTTACAGGACCAGATGGTCCGCCTGGTCCGCCGGGTCCTCCAGGTCCACCAGGGCTTCCTGGACTGCCAGGAGCGCCGGGAGTGCCTGGAGTACCGGGTCTACTAGGGTAGTAGCCGCCTTGTCCTGAAAAAATATATAATATTTAAGAACAAAAAAATAAATACAAACAAATTCATGAAAATGGGCATACCGATCACAGCAATATATTTGGCGATTTGTTTAACTAAATACTTCAAGATTTATAGCTATGTGTCTGTTTCGTGACTCATTCATAATATAAATAACATAAACGGCCTATATACGTCCCACTGCTGGGCACAGGCCTCACCTCAACTATGAGGTGGCGCGAGCCATACTCCAACACGCTGGCTCAGTGCGGGTTGTTGGAGGGGTGTAAGGTTAGTGAGCAACCTTAATGTCAGATTTTATCAAGCCGCCCTGAGGCCTCTGACTAGGCTTAACGACTGACATCTGGCGACGTCAACCGGGACCAACTGCTTAACGTGCCCTCCGAAGCACGGAGATGCCCAAAATACACATCACTAAATTTCGGTCAGGGTGGTCACCCATCCCATTTCCAACCCGGCGTGTGTTGCTTCACAACAGCGATCGGCGTCGCCGATCACTGTCACAACTGCGCCACGGGAACCTTCCAGTTTCGTGACTCGGTGGCTCTGTTTATTTTATGTGTTAGCAAAAAAACTAATTAATAAGTGTAAACAAGTAGGTAATGTGACAATGTGAACAATTGGGTGGGTACTATGTGTAGGCAAAAAACCAAATCCATCGTAAGAAAATATGCCTTCCAGGTGAATTACGAGTGTTAGGTATAAGATTTTTATGCGAATCGCAAAACTTCAACGCTCAATGCAAAAGAAGCTACTGACTGATTCCATCGGTCTACTGGCTCTTACCAGGCGAATCATAAAACGTTGATGGTTGCCAATGGACTTTGAATCATGGATAGGTATACCGGTTGCTATTCGACAGGCATAATATAAAATGATTGACTTATTCTAACGATCGCACCATAGCTAATAAAACTCTACGCCTAAACTACTGAGGTATTTTGTTAAATTTGGCACTCACAGTGAACCTTGGAGAATGAAGAAAATAGGACAGTTTCTGATGCGATGTATGTATAGGCTTGCAGGGGTTTAAAATAAGTTCGCTACGAAGGGCAGAAATCTAGTGAATCATAAAGTACTATTTTTCAACTGATAATTTGACATGACGCTTGACTCATGGCCCACTGTTGTGGTATGAATAAGTGAACAATATTATACCTGGGTGGTGGCCGCCTTGGCCGGATCCTCCAGGGCCGGATGGACCGCCTGGTCCGCCGGGTCCTCCAGGTCCACCAGGACCTCCTGGAGCGCCAGGAGTACCTGGAGCGCC
The DNA here is from genome assembly GCA_950022985.1 of Udea ferrugalis. Taxonomy (NCBI): domain Eukaryota; kingdom Metazoa; phylum Arthropoda; class Insecta; order Lepidoptera; family Crambidae; genus Udea; species Udea ferrugalis. The sequence goes on from OX465521.1 coordinate 9,189,935, forward strand.
GGGTTGGCCTGGATAGTAGCCACCTTGGCCAGGTGTTAGAGGGCCGGATGCGCCGCCGGGTCCTCCAGGTCCGGATGGGCCACCGGGTCCTCCAGGTCCGGATGGGCCGCCTGGTCCACCGGGTCCGCCAGGTCCACCAGGGCCTCCTGGACTGCCAGGAGTGCCGGGTGTGCCTGGAGTGCCGGGTCTACTTGGGTAGTAGCTGCCTTGTCCTATTCAAGATATATTGATATGTAGTTTCGTTTTGTGACTCGGTGGCACTGTAGACTATGTGCAAAGCAAGAAACCAAATTAATAAGTGTAAACAAATAATGTGACTATGTAAACTTTTTTTTACCTGGGTGGTGGCCGCCTTGGCCGGGTCCTCCAGGGCCGGATGGTCCACCTGGTCCGCCGGGTCCTCCAGGTCCACCAGGTCCTCCTGGAGCGCCGGGGGTGCCTGGAGCGCCGGGTTGCCCTGGGTAGTAGCCACCTTGGCCGGGTGTTACAGGGCCGGATGGGCCGCCGGGTCCTCCAGGGCCGGATGGGCCGCCGGGTCCTCCAGGCCCGGATGGACCGCCTGGTCCACCAGGTCCGGATGGGCCGCCTGGTCCACCAGGTCCGGATGGGCCGCCTGGTCCACCGGGTCCGCCAGGTCCACCAGGGCCTCCTGGACTGCCAGGAGTGCCGGGTGTGCCTGGAGTGCCGGGTCTACTTGGGTAGAAGCCGCCTTGTCCTAGAAGAAATAGTTTTTAAGGAACATTAAAAGGAATATAACATTTATGAATATCGCAAATTGCAACACTGAAATGTTAAACCACTACTTTGCTTGCATTCATGATATACGGTTCAAGGGCAAGTAGTCGCCTTATTGTTGTGTGATTGCCATAATTAATAATTGTAGATAACCGTATCATATTTAAACTAATATTATAGAGGAAATGTTTCCTTGTTTGTTCTTTTGTATCCAATGGTCTCAATCCAAAATGAAAATAAATAATATGGGCACGATTCACTATTTTAAATAAAGACGTTAAGTAATATGTATTTATTTACGAAAAATCTATAAATTTAAAACAAATTCGGGCATCGATGAAAACGTTTTGAAAGTGCAATCGGAATCATCTTTCACCCATTTGTACCTACATCTTTAGGACGTCACTGAACTTGCCAGTCTTTGAGGGGTATGGGTGAGTAGATACTTCAAGAAATGACTGGGTGCATCGTAATGTCCCTTTCATGACACGGTGGCTCTGTTAACTTGTGTTCGCAAACAAGCAACTTCTTTAGACAGAAAATGTGCGTTCCGTTGGTGGATTTGTGCATCATGCGATTAACGCAATTCCAACGCCTAATGTAAAAACTACGGACTTCTTAACGAAACGCTTTTCCCACTGGGTCAGGCCATGTGAATCGTTATATGGTGCCTGTCTCAGAGAGTTTTGAACGATATGACACGTTTTATTGAAATAAGGAGACACCTAATACCTATAATATTATCGGTCTAATGTATCTACGGATCGGTCTACGCTAATAGATCAATAGGAAACTATAAAATACAATTTCCAACTGATACCCATGTTACGATTGCCATGTGACCCACTCTGGTGGGCTGAATAAGTTGACAATGTTATACCTGGGTGGTGGCCGCCTTGGCCGGGTCCGGCTGGTCCGCCTGGTCCGCCTGGTCCGCCGGGTCCTCCGGGTGCTCCTGGGGTGCCTGGGGCGCCGGGAATGCCTGAAGCGCCGGGTTGGCCTGGGTAGTAGCCACCTTGGCTGGGTCCTCCAGGGCCGGATGGTCCGCCTGGTCCGCCGGGTCCTCCAGGTCCACCAGGTGCTCCTGGGGTGCCGGGGGCGCCTGGAGCGCCGGGAATGCCTGGAGCGCCGGGTTGGCCTGGGTAGTAGCCACCTTGGCTGGGTCCTCCAGGGCCGGATGGTCCGCCTGGTCCGCCGGGTCCTCCAGGTCCACCAGGTGCTCCTGGGGTGCCGGGGGCGCCTGGAGCGCCGGGAATGCCTGGAGCGCCGGGTTGGCCTGGGTAGTAGCCACCTTGGCTGGGTCCTCCAGGGCCGGATGGACCGCCTGGTCCGCCGGGTCCTCCAGGCCCACCAGGTGCTCCTGGGGTGCCGGGTGTGCCGGGTTGCCCTGGTCTGCCTGGCCTACCAGGAGTTCCTGGAGTACCAGGAGAGCCGGGTTGGCCTGGGTAGTAGCCACCTTGGCCTGAAATTAGGTAAATTTGATTTAGGGAGATTGCAAAATTTTGTACAGAATAGTTAAAATGACACTTTTACCTAAGAAATATATTAAGGTATCCTACATTGAAAATTGGTTTTAGAGCATTCTCGATACAAATGCAGGCCACACAAACATAGTAACCAAGGGTAGTTCGTAATTGCTCATAATCCTAAAATAGAATTTGTTTCCATCAATTGGTTTTATTGTTTTACAATAGTACATTGTTATCCTAGGGGTGAAAGTTACTTATTTAGTCCCGAGACGGGGTTTGGCGCCCCGAACGAAGTGAGGGCGCCAATAGTTCGAGGGACTAAATAAGTCTTTCACCCGAGGTAAACACTGTGCTTTTCATTACAAATACGAGGAAAGTAAAAATAAAAACATGAATTAGCTTAAGAAAAAATGAGGAAAATAAATGAAGATCGAATTGCCGCTTTCCCGCCTATTTTGTTTGCCTATTTTGTTTGTTTTTTTTCTGTGGCCGGCCCGCTATTCAGCCATTATTTTTTATTTTCATCATTAGAAAAATAGTAAATATTTTACTCAAAGCTAAGTTATTTTAAAGAAATTGTTGAAACTAAATTATAATAAAGTTATTTAAAACATATATATTCTCTGATCAATACTTAACTTTAAGTTATTTCAAATTTTACATCGTGGCTGTATAGAAAGTTGGAACATGGTTCAATAGATATGTGAAAAAGAACTAGTTTTTTTTAAAATAATTTGACACCTGTCAGTTGAAAGTGATTCTCCCTAGGGATGAAAAGTGTTACTTTCAGCCCGCTTCTCAGGTCAGTAATGACCTACTTTCAGAGTATGAGTAATGAAAAAACCCTTTTTGTTTTTGTGTTAACAGTGACTAACTAATCAATAAAAATCAAGGCTTTTAGTGACTAACTAATCAATAAAAATAGAAGGATATTTTTGACCGGAGAAGAGTTCACCATAACTTGAATCATTCAAAAAGTGAACTCAAAAGATTATTAATATCAGTTTCGCACATACTCCATTCTCCTAAATTTTAACAATTACACCTCAGGCACATTATGGAAAAGCATTAAATGAATTGAATTGAAACAAGTATAGCATGGCCTAAATTATGTCGAAAACTGCATTAATTTACTGTTGAATTTTCAACAGTAGATTTTTCAAAACAATGTTAAACAATATACAATGTTATACAAATAACAATACACACTGGTGTTTTTAATAATACTGTATTATTATTATTAACCGGGTGACTGCACACTAGTCTGTCACACTGGTCATACACGGGTCTGGACTCGGTAGCACAGTGGTTAGTGCAGTCGCCCGGTTTGCGAAAGACGCGAATACGATTCCCGCCTGAAGTTAATACCGAATTTCCGGTTTGGGATCTTTAGTATTGGAATGTGTTTTTTTATATTAAGAAGATAATTATCATACTCGTAAGCGATAAAATTGTCTGGTTGTCCGGGTCCGTTTGGTCTTGGGGCCTGCGGGACGACCTGTTCACAATGAATAAATGGGAACTTAACGATTTATTCTTTGTGAATTTAGACAAAACTGCCAGTATGAAAAATTGCTCGTACAAACTAACAAGGATTTCGGATTTGTATGACTAGCTCACATGTTTTAAAATTACAAATTGACGTTGAAATTGAACCAGTATTGACTGAAGGGGATGTTTTTAAAAAAGGTCTCACTCTGGTTTTGAGACAGTTAAACAAAAGTGTTTAACTCAGACTTTCATGTAAATTAAAGATGAAATGAAAATAATGGTAATTCCGAGGTTTTAAAATATTGCACCTATAAGTAATTATGACTCCCCAGGGGCTTGCGAGGGATAATATCAAAAATGACATTATATCATGTCATCAAATAGACTGTTTGCTGACCTCCAGGGTGAAGGATTCCGGGTGGGTTGCTAGGCTGACTGGTACTATCGGTGGGCGGGCGGACTGGGCGGGGCGGGCGCGGCGGCGGCGGCTTCGGAGGGACTCCACCAGGGGTGCGGCCACAGCCCTTAGGGAAGAACAGCTTATCCCAGGGAACAATTTGACCGGGAACCTTTTCCGTTATTGCGCCACTCCTGTTGAAACAAATGTACTACTCATCAGAACAAGCACTGTGTGAACAGTTAAAAATCATCATTATCATCAATAATTAGTTTTCATACACTTCTCTGGCCTGATGAAGCCCAAGAAATCATTGAAAAAGTCTTTGTTCACCACCGGAAGTTTTATGGCATACTTACGTTTCATCATACTCGTGCTTCTCATCAGGCCAGACTTCGACAGGCTTCTCTGGCTCAACGACGCGGTAGCCGTGGCTGTCGGCGACGTAGTGCGTGGCTCGCAGGTAGCCGTCCGGGTCCACGTAGCCGTAGCAGCCGTACGTGACGCCGTCCGGGCCGCGGTTCTCGTGGTGGAACTGACTGTTCGGCCCGACATCGTAACCGAAGCCGTACGCGCCTGGAATTTAAGAAATGCATCGGTTAGGAAGGTCTTTAAAGTATTTCGTTTGACTAGAGATCTTTGGCATTAAGTCTATCTTTTGTATAAATTCATCGTTTGACTTGACTATTCGCTTGGATAAATAAATGAAGTATGATAGTATGACGTTCTATAAATGTACGGATGACTTCTAAAAAAAATAGAGATATTGATGTTTGAATAAATATTCACCTAAAACGTTAGAAACGTCTTTAGATAATTAAATAATCCAGTTTGTCCTGAATGATGATCAGTATCTAACACTGGAATATTTTTATCTGCATGCCCATAGGAAAATTAAAGTCAATACTGGAATTAAATAAGCCAGTAGTTAAACAGACGATCATCTTAAATTTCAAAGTAAATATTTACTGTGTCAACAGAAAGATTTAATTTGTAAAATTTTGAAGAATGTAGGTACGTCATGTTCCTGTCAACTGTAATTTAATGTAAATTCCAATTCTTAGGGATAATTAACTGTCCAACTTACAGCTAATTTTGTAATAAATGCTACAGAAAATTTTAATTTGTCTGAACGTTCATTGAAATATTTTCATTCACAATCTCCTTACAGTAGATAATAATTGGCATGTGAACAATCATTATGTTATAAGATTTTTCAGCTATTGGATGAGCAATTATATCTTTACAGCAGGGCTTGTACCGCGTAAAGTCCGTTGACTCAAAAACAATGCATTATAAATAATTACAAATGACGTCATTATATCACTCTGAATACCCTATGCAGTAAGTTATAGCTGATTCATTGAGTTGAATTTTATCTTCAACTATATTTTTTAATACAATAGCTGCTTATTGGTTTTGCCAACCCGTAAGGTTTTTAAAATGAGGTTTCGTAACTTCCATTTAAGGGTTTTTACTAGAAAGTTATCGTTTAAAGGACAAATCAAGTTAACCGACAGAGAACCAAGGTTGTCATCATAGCTCTCAGAATGAGTTAGCTGAAATGGCAGTGATAAAGTAGATGCTGACAGAATCGATAAGCATTATAAAGGTGGTGTGTTCTTGAATTTGAATTCAAATTTGAGAGCTTTATCTACTATCAGGATTTTTAAACATCACTGGAGTTAAGTAGTCGGTAACTGGTGAAATCCCGTATGATAGTATGACTTAAAGTGATACCGATACCTATTCTTAAAAAGGTTGTTTGAATTAGTGACCAACCACCTTCCCATTATCTAACTTATTGTACGTAGCGTAGCAAAACACTGGTTATTGTTTGCGATTCTTTGTCGCCATGGGTAAGTAAATCACCTACCAACGTGTCGCTAACCCTGGAATTCGCAAACGTCAGCCAAGTTAAGCAGCCGTTATGATTAGTAGATAGCTGGCACATTCAGTTCTATTAACATTTTAAGAAAGCATGAGTTTGAAGGAGTGCTCAACTTTGATAGACCTTTGTGAATTAGGGGGTTATTGAGTTAACAAAATATTTTTTGCATCATTCTAGTATTAATTCATTGTCCTTACTTGTGTCATAGTTTGTTTCATAATACTGATTCTTCGAGCCATCCTGTATGTCGACGACGACCTCGTTGTCCGCGGACTGGAAGGGTCTATAGGGCTCGTACTCGCGGCTCTGTCGGGCCTCTTTTGTGTCAGTCTTCGTTTCGGATTTTGGCGTGTCTACGCTAGCCTGTGTTATCGCTAGCGATGCCTGGAACAAAGAAATACACGTTAACTTTTGTTGAAATTTATATTTAAACGACGACTTGTAAGTCCTAGACCTTGAAAGTGCCTTCGTCACACGTCTTTACATAAAGATATTTTTTATTTTGTTTATCCATTTATTCATCACAACCAACTTAATAAAACGTAAGGCGATATCGTTAATACATAAACAAAATTATAACTATAATTTATAAGCGATGAGTAAAGTCATCTATAAGTCAAGCACCCCAATGCGGAGGAAAGCTGTTGGAAATCAACCTGCATGCTGTATCAACATAGATGCAGCTGCCAAATAGAACTAAGAGTAGTTTTGCATTGTTTACTTTTGTTCTCATGTCATGGCTGTCGCATTCTGAAGTACTCCAAATAAACACCTAACCGATACAAACGCTGTCAAATAATAATTAACCTTTTTTCGTCTGGTCAATATAGGGTTCCTTATGTTTTTTTTTTCTTATCGAAGACTCATAGCCGTGTGCGTTCTCACATCTACTCCGCGATTTTGCTCTACCACAAATAACCCCAACAAAAGCTGATGCCTTCGGCGGCCAATACCTCGTATGGATTTTTAGAACTAGAATATTAACAACTTAACTGTCCAGGAAATATACCAATAGAAAATTCATTGTTACGATTCATATGTGACTCATGAGACAGCTAAGTTGTTAAACCACTAAGTTTATATCTGGTACTCGTATTTCCAATCACCAGGTTAATCCTGACGGAAGCTGGAGTTGCACCCTTTCCAACCAACAATTTTCAAATCATTTGCGGCGCAAGTCCCGATAGATTACTTTATTATTTAAGTCTGTTTTTTGGGCAACAGCGATTTATTTAACGAGCAAATTACATTTAACATGGCTATGAAGACTTCTTGGAAGGTCTACCAGCATTCTCTTGGGAGGTATCTGGTACAGTGCAGGGCAAGAGTATGTTTGCTTTCTATAATTGTCTGTGTTGGCCTAAAAATGTTTTTTTAGGCCAACAGAAATTAAAGCAAGCTTCAAAACTCTTAGTAATTATTAAGTAATAAGGAGTCTTCTGCTACTGTATACATCAAATAATTCGGGTCTATTTCTTCAGTTTACTCCAATATTGAGCCCAGATGACATTACGGTGACAAATAGCACCAGATAAGGGAGTGTATTTAGGAACGATTTAATTTTGAGACACTCAACTCAACAGCCCTTACGTTTCGTTTTTATTCAGTCGTTACTTACAAACTCGTTTTATTTAGCGTTAAATATTCACTTGACGTGTCATAGTCTACAAAGTGCTTTCAGATAAAAACTTTCGCAATAACTCCGAGGAGACTCTTTATTCTACTTTTATAGCTCGTTTGTGAACGGAGCATGAGTTTAATATGCTTAGGTAGTATTGCTATTTTACATACCAATTTTTTTACTAACCGTTTTGTCCCACTGTTTAGCAAAGGTCTCTCTTAATTTTTTCCATACTTTTTGTAATGTCTCTGTCCTGTGCTATACCATACATTTATATTTTTTATATAATTGTTTATTGTGGGCAATAAACGTCCATTTACAGTCTATTTACTTCTAAGGTTCATTTCTGTACTAGTAGATACCAGTTGTAGCGATCAGGCTATCAATGAGTTTTTAGGGACCTAATTTATGTAATTATTCAGTTTGAGCAATGAAGTTTAGCTCACTTTTCTTATTCAGCTATGATCACAGGTCGGGTACTTACTTAGCCCCTGGTCAACTTATTGTTACAGTGGTGGTGAAAGGATGAAAGGACTTCACGGTGCCGACCTATTAGAATCCATGGCAAGAAATGGGTGTCTATATAACGTGTTAACCATCTACTTTTTATAGCATGTGGTTACGAGCCTTGAGAAATGTGTTTACTACAATTACGAAGTTATTCCTTGGCAAGATGTCATTCATATTTTTAAAAAAAGGTCTATTGGCAAATTATTGGATTAGCACATAAGTATATGTCTGTTTGAACGTTACTGTTTCTTCCTCCATCAGTTGAGACATATTTTTTATCAATATACCTATTACTTTCGAGCGGCGATATTGTTACGGTCACTTAATCTACAGGCAGTTTCAGGCACTGGGCCAGTATGTCCTAAGTGATAATAGGCGTCGAATACGAAACGAAATAAAAACGACGCCCGTTTTTCATAGAGATATTATACTATTTTTCTAAATACGGAGTTGCCACTCCATAGTTTAGTTGTTTTTACGTGAAGTGAGCTCTAAAAAGTTTGTAATAGAGCCCCAGATCGCAAATATCAGCAGGTGCTGTTGACAGTATAAATAAACGTTTGTTAGCACGAGGGTTGCTTAATGTCTGTATTGGGATGGGTGCTTGCACAATCGATTACTAAACACATTGTCTCGTCCTAGCATCTAGGCACACCTTTGCGATGTTACTAAAATTCAACGCTGCATTACTTGGTGAAATACCTAACATAGGAACTTTTTCTTTGTTACAACATAATTCAATTTAAACGATTGAATCGCGTGACACTCGTCAACTTTTCGTTCGATAATAGTGTTCTGGTGAATCTAAATCATTTTCATAAAGCTGTTTGACACCTGAAGCCCCCAAAAAGTCAAACACAATGGTGGAGAGAAAAGGCGGGTTTTTTGAGAATGATTCAATATTGCAAAGTTACTCTTGACCTTTATTAAGGACACCTAACATTCATAGTAAAAGCACTATTTATGAGTAGGTATATTGAGCTAGGCAACTACGTGATGGAAATAAACTCACTTTCGACGCCTTGAGAATTTGGCATTACCTAAATCGTAATCAGTAGTAGAGTCACGAGTGATTGTTTGCTTAAAAATGTTTCTACTGTGTACGATGTTTGTTTAGTTATTACTAGCTAGGATCGGGTAGGTAGTTGTTTTTCTATGAAAACATGCTATAGATACACTCAGTGTAGCTACTTCAGAGCTTTAATTTTTATGAAAACGAACAAGGTTCTTCATCTAGGTGTTATTAGTACAGTATTTTATTAACTTTGTTTGCAGTTTTTAGTTGACTCGCTTTAGGTAAAGATTGGCTGCAGTTAATCTGATAGATAAATATATATTATTTTGGATGTAGTACTCACATCCAAAATAATAAACCAAACCATCCAAACCATTGCGTAGAGTATACGCTGATTGGATGTTATTTTTAGGTTTCTGTGATAAGGGTTCGTTTCCAAACAGATTTTTTTTAAAATAATCCGGTAAAGACCACCAATTTGGGAAGAAAATATTAAATGATATATTCATATTCATTATTACATGTATTATTCAATATGTGAAAGGTAGGTCAGAATAACAAATTGAAAATAATTGATATTACGTGTGCCACCGGCGCGGCTTGAGGGAAATGCGGACAGACCTAAGTACCTAAAATTATAATTTATAGCTTTTATCAAGTTTCCCTCAAATAATTTATAGCCTAAGTTATTTAACACACTCTCCCCTAATGATTTATCTCCGAGACAGCAGTTTGTAGGCAATGAGTGTGGTATTCAAATTAAGATCAGGATTCACATAAGATTATTTTTAAGGTACTCGTAAGGTGCTAAAAATTTATATTCTAAATATCATGAAGTTTAACATACTAATATTATGAATAAAACAACGTTATGTTTTTGTTGTTGAGTGCAGACGATAAAAAACTTAAGCCTTGTAAATAACCACATAGTTTTAATGATAATCTTAATCACAAATAATATGAATTGTATGTATTGAAATTCAGTTTACTAGTTTTAAACTGAGTCGCAACTGAAGTGAGGTCGAAACAAATTCAACTTCTCCAACTGTACCAAAGTTACGACAACAATGCGCTAAAAATAATACCCACCGCCGCAGAACTGTGGCTTTACTCAAAGTTTAAAACACTGGGAAATTCGTGTTATTCAAATATTGGTTGAATAAAATAGTAAAATGTAGCGTTAAATCCTTTTTATTTCGAGAAATTGTGCCTCTTCTGATACATCTTTTCTCACTTTAAGTTTGGCGACCTTTACAATAACCTAAGCTTACCATTAGCTAAGAGTTAGTTCTGAGAGGTGGCGGATTTACCTAAAGGCCTGTAAGAAAATCATCCAGTTTGTCAGCGAATGATATAGCGAGCCCACGATATGAAGAATTTCAAGAAAATCTATTGTTTAAATGCACTTAATGACACCTAATCCCGTGTTATTGAAGCGTCAAAATATCGTAAAGTGTGTTTACTCGATGCTTAACAAGAAGTAAATTAGCAATGCATTGCAAAACTGTCAAGGAGGCACTTAGTTCGGCAAACCGAAATATTTATCGCTAAATTGCGATGGCACGAAATGCTATTAATATTCGATGTTAATTTAGGCGATAGCCTTAATTTAGACAAGTGCATTTGAAAACAAGTACTCAGTTATGACCTTTATCTAGAGGCTTTATTCACGGATTATATATCTTAAAATTTGAAGATGAGACGCCCAGAGGTTTTGTATTCTTAAAGGCTAGACTAAGTACGTCTCTTGAGATATACTTGGAATAGTAAAACATTTAAAAAAACCCAATTACTAGATAAAATATTCATGTTTAGGTACAAATAATTATTTATGATTTGACAATAGAATCCTTTCTAAAGGTTAGATTAGATCACTTAACTTATTTGGTAGTATGTAAATATTTCTTGCTATAACAATGTTCGTAATTGAGTTAATAATACGTTTCTTGTTAGACTACCTAATTTGGTTGCGAAATTACTTGCGTTCATACCGGACCTATCTATCCACTTTGCAATACTAACATCGTTACAAAAATTTGCCGAAACTTCAAAAGTTTCTCAGAATATTATGCTTTCAAAACATTCAACAGGACGTTTTGGGAAAGTAGCAACTTTTTAAGGAACTTCATGTTAAGGCAACTTAATTTAAGTTCACCATTCATTGAAACGTGTCTCTAGCTTGGTTCTGAACCTCTGAAAATGAGGCAACAGTTTGAAATGAGAGAAAGTATTGATAGTATCTACATTGATATATACAAAACGGAACGGACATCAATAAAGATCACGGTAAGAAGGTCGACCCAAAAAGCGTGGACTTTTTATTTAAACCAAATTCGACCGTTTTGTAATGCAGAACATGTGACCGTCGGCTAATGCTTCAGTAGGCCGTGACCGTCACCTGCGCCTTGTTCCAAGCTCACGTACGAGACAAGCATCAAAGTAAATTGTTTTTTGATCTGGGACACCGCGTAATTCCAAAAGCGGTCAAGCGGGTTTTCGAACGGCGAAAATTCGCAAAACAAAGGCACTGGCATACAAAGCCGCCGAAAAGACGACGCGCGTGGTGCAGAATAAGGATGCGGATTAGTTAGCCTTTCGTTGGATTCTAGGCAACTCTATGTTTGCTTGGTCAATCTATATTAAAACTCTTTTGATTTAGTTGAAACGCTTTAGTCAAAAAGATTTTACACATTGTAGAGAGACAAGATCAACTGCACACCAACTAAAAAGATGCAGAAATAAAAATACGTATATTACTCGTATAAGTAGATCTATATGAATATCGATACCAACACAACGTTTGAATAAAATACAAATGCTCTTCAAAATGTTTGTCCCTGAATGTAAACATAACCCACGTATGACTTTTCTAAAGCGGTACTTGTCATAGAAAATGTATGATATTTATCATTATTAAATCCCGACATGTTCTATAATAACCTAAAAAATTTTGTTTTATTATTGATAGGGTTTTCTCCAAGAGGTGTTAATTAATAATAATAATAATTTGATTTATGAACAAGGTCGTTGTTACTCCGTGTCAAAGGTCGCGGTAACCACATACCATTTAGGCGGTCCGCATGCTTGTTTGTTTACCACAGTCGTTGTACATTTTGTTTTCTTGCTTTTATCCTTTTTTTCTTTCTTTCTCTAGAATAATACGCTAGTATCATGTTTTCATATTAGTTAAAAATCAAGTAATTTTTTCTTAAAGTTCAGCCTGACTCAGAAAAAACCTGTCTTGGCAGAATTATGTCTAGTAATACTGTTTATCGCCTTTTAATAGGTATGCGGTCATAAATATATGTCTCTGTTAATAAACACCGTACTTTTTAATTCAAATAGTATCACTACACTTTGAGTTATTTTGCATTCAATATGGTGTATTTTAATCTAAAGTTAGTAGTAAGTACTAGAGAAAATCAACATGGCATCAGGTGGGATTACAATGTTTGAGAAAATATAATTATTTAACACCAGCGACAGCTGGTATAGCGTAAAGTGAAGTGTGCATTGAGAATAACACCCGCGATCTTAAACTAAGCAGAACTTGTAGGTATCATGGGTGTAAGGTAACGTACGCGCTGTGAGGTTAACTGGACTTCAGCTTGCTGTGTGTTTGTGTTTGACCTATAATTACTCGGACTGTTACTAGAGAAGGTGCAATAAAATGACAGTTTTAACAGGTTTTCTTCAAATAGTGAGAAAATCTGTTAGTTCCTTGAAAAAAAAAGGTCATTTTTAGGACTTTACGAGCCCGAGTAAAGTTACTCGGGTACGGTGACAAAGTAGCATTTGTATTTGCCAACCCTGGACCGTTGGAACTATTTAATATTAAGGTTACAGTAAACAACTATTCCGGCATATTTACAATTAATTTCTTCATCAGTTTGATGGTTGGTTTCGCGAGATCGCTCCACGTTGCGTTCGTTGGCGTTTCAGGGACGTGTCATTGCATAAAGATGTATTAGGTAGATAACAATTTTCGCGATTCAAACGTTTAACAAAAAAACCACGTTACACTACAAATACAAATAGAACACAAGAAGAAAATATTGAAGATACAAAGAAAAAGCAATATTTCCGTTGATGACGGGTCTTCCGGGAATTGATAACAAAATTGAAAGGAAATGGAGAGAATACCGCGTTTTTATCTAAATTATGTCAAGACTTAAGCCCCAGGGGCTTACACTCCGGCGCTCTTTGAATTGGGCTTTTGATGGACATCATGTAGACACAATCATCTGTTAAATTTATTAAACTTGAATAAATGTTGTCGCAACACGCGACGTCGAGAAATCCGAATCCGAATAATATATGTGTCGTTATATTTGAACGTTTCATCACCTCGCTGTTTTATCCCCGTCTCGGACGGCCTTATCTTACAACACAATAAAGTATGCAAATCTTTACAGGGACAACCCACCGGCACCATTGACGAGAACCCAACATAAATTTTATTATGAAAAAGAGAATAACGGGCTTTTTATGTACGAGTTACATCATTAAAATTTAATCTATGGCTACGCATTGTTGTCTCTTTGGCGTCATCCTAAAATAGTTTGACATTTGCATCACAATTAATTCACTAAATTAATGTATTTGTGTAATTAAATAAAATCTTATTAATATAATGTATTGTCATAAACATTGCTAATTCGTGCATGATCGTAATAGTGTGAATTTGAATGGATACGGATAATGCAGACTAAAGTTTAATCGAATTCGAAAATCATACATTAAAACAATATAAACATTTAAACTGCATAATGCATTGCAGGAATCACAATATCCACAAGGTTAGTAATATTAAACGATAAATAAATATGATATAATCAACTTTTTTTCTCGGTCCTCTCGATGACATCAATACAAAGTGATGTCCAATATTATTACAAATAAACGATTTTAAAAGGCCTTAGCTAACAATTACGCACGGACATTACACATATTGTATGTATATTTATGAATGCTTCTAGACTGTTAAGTAAATATTTAATTGTAATATGCAATAGTAGTATCCGCTTGGAAATATAGCAAATATGCAACAAAGCCGTAAATAGAACGGGACAAATACAGCAAGTTTCCAATGAATCAGTGGATAGAGTATGTCATACGTCACGCCATTGGCTGTATTTAGCAGATTAAAATGACTAACTGCCGTACTCAGAGACGTCAATTAACGTTAATGGTTCATTAGAGTCAAAATTTGACATCCTGAAAAGTTCTTTATTCAATTTGTTATAAAGTCTCTTTTTAAAAATGGAATTTTGGCTAATCAACCATTAACGTTAATTGACGTCTCTGAGTGCGGCGGTAAATGACAGTTGTGCACTTCTGCAGACTCGTCTGTATCCGGGAAACACGGACACGATGCAGAGATGGCACACCGCATATCGCACACGAGCATCTTTTCGCACGACCTAATTCGTACACGTTATCTAAATGTTAAATACGTATCCTGGGTCACTTTTTAGGGTTAAGTAAGTTTGAGTGTAGGCATGTAATTTGATGCAGGGATGTCACACTCTACATGTTTTTATAAATTTTGTGTAAATCGTAAATGCCGTTAAACGAGGCATTGATATGTAGAATTGAGCATTATTATGAATCTGCCTTGAATTTTCTTCTGAACTAGATTTCGATCGCAATGGTTAATTTACCTTGATCAAATGTTAGGCAATCAGCTCGTGTTAAGCAGACGTCAAATAAATAATATACCCTGGTTATGAAATGTTAATACTTAATTAGAATTTAATTAGTCCCTCATGTCAATTTTAACTACTCTTAGTTAAAAAAATAAATATCTTACTTGACGCCTTATATCGTAAGTCGGGGTCATCTGACCTCAAAGGAAATGCAGTCTAATTTAATATTTTTATGTAAAGTGCGTTCTTGTTTTTTGTACTTCTATAAGATCGATTTTTTAGAAATTATGCGTAATAATTAATTAAATAAACGACGCTTGCTAGGTTTTTGGTGTTGTCAATGTCAATGTATGTACTTGTAAAACCTACCTGTTTTTAAATGTAAAAATGAATAAAGTAGAGTTTGAACGTGTGTTGGAGACACGTGAAAAAGAAAATCTGTGAAACATTCACAATAATATAGGGTTCTCTAAAGTAATTTATTTTTATATCTATCCCATTAATATAAAGCTGAAGAGTTTTTTTGTTTGTTTGAACGTACTAATCTCATGATCTACTGGTTCGATTTGAAAAAATATTTTTGTGTTGGATAGTCCATTTATTGAGGAAGGCTGTAGGCTCTATAACATCACTAGTCCACGCGAACGAAGTCGCAGGCGGCCGCTAGTGACTGATGAAATTACAAGATCATTAGGTATATACAAATAGGTCGTTGAACATAGCACAACCAGTCACTATTTACGGCGGTCTCAACAACGTTACTCAAACCCTTTATTCAATAATCAAAAGATGCAAATGTCGTTTACTCGTTTTTGCTTGCCTAATACTAGAAACCCGATAGCCGAAAGCAGCAAAGTACATAATTAATAAACAATATTTGATAACACTATTGCAGTTTGCTGTTAAATTCTTGCAAAACCACACATTGAAAACTAATGATCATTTAACATAACATTGACTGGTATCAAAAGTATGTATGATGGCTTGTTAACCTTTTGAAGACTGAATGAATGAAGTGAAATAGGCACGTACCTATACAAAAGGACCTTTATGTTATGAGCTTATTAGGCAAATCGAATGAAAAGGGTGAAGACAAGTTGCAAGGACTTTAACACAATAATTAAGTCGGTACATTTTGAACGTGTACCTAATCGTAAGTTAGGAAACGTAGGTTCTGACGTCTTCTATTTAGAAAATTACACTCTCAAAGAAACAAGGTTTTGCTGTAGGTTCAGTGCTACCAGTAAGAAAAAGACCAGTATTTGCAGTTAGCCAATATTTTTAAAGAATTGTCATATAAGAATTGTTGAAAAGTGAGGACCTCTCTTGTATTATGTGACTAATAAATAAAATATGATAAAAAGCCTTTTCACAAAATATACCTGTTACAATAATATACATTTATTTTGCATTCGTAAGCACATAATCCTAAGGCAATAAGCACTTCCTAATTTCCTTGTCTTGATCCTTTTCTATTGGAAGACCTTGGCAACGTCTATTCAATATACAATGTAATAGAGATGTATTATAGATTATATACGTAATAATTAAGAGCCAGTTATTTTCTACTGCTGGAAAAAGTCCTCCACATCGACCCTATTCCGCATGCACTGTCGGCGATTTAGTGCTTATTCACAACAACTCAATAAGGAGCCTAGCTCGTTCCGACATCGCATTGTAAATGATTGATCCCCCGAATTCACCACTATTAATCAGAGTCGAGCACGCCGTTCTATAAAATGTTTATAGAACTGAAAGTGACGACATGACTTTAAAGAAGTGCTCAACTTGGACAACGGTGTTGTTAGCTAATTAAATTGTTAAAGCAACTTAATGCGCGTCCATCTGATGAACAAGAAAAGTGGTCAGTCATAAAGTTGAGGGATCACTTTCGCTGGCAGCCTGCCGGATGCAAGCGACCTTCGCCGGTGTGTCCACTAGTTAGCGGCCAGATTAGCGCGCGAGTGACATAACCTGCGCTGGCGTCATCGACCGCACCTTGACATAATAACAATCTAAATAAACACGCGTGAACTATGACTTCGAAGTTTTGGCCGAACTATCATAACTAGATGCATATTTCGGATTTTTGGACTGGCTAGGTGAATGGGTAGGGATGCTGTCTGCTACGTCGCGGGTCGCACGTTCGATCCCTATTTTAGTAAATGCAAATGCTGCTGAACTTTTGATTTAGTTCTCTGTCTTCGTGTTCTATCAATTCAAGTATGTGTTCGAAGCCATTTAAGTATTTGCGTGTGAAATGTCTTTGACACCCAGTTCAGCCAAGTGCAAAGATATCACAAAACCATATTATTATCATTCTGTTAAAACATCAGAAATTGAATCGGTACCGGTCCTCTGATTTGAGGCTTGCGTGGGGCCGCAGCCAAACTGTCAAAGCATTTTGGCAACATTTAATCTCATTTGAAATGGGTACAAGTGCCGTTGTTATTATTTTTATTGGAAGATTTACTAATCCTGATAGTTCACATCACAAACATGCCTTGAGGATTAATCTCACCAGTACCTAATCACTAAGCTCAAATAAGCTGAGTTAACCCGAATGACAAGAAAGGCTTTTTCTAAATCAAGGCTTTTGGAAGTACATCAGAAGGTACTCAGATAATTTTAGCCGTAGTAAAAAAACATGTTACTGTCTACTGACACTTAAATCCTGCTAACTAAGTAGCCGAGGACGAGTTTTATGTTATGACTAATAGTTATTAAAATGGCTAATATTAAATGATAATATAATATTAGTTAATAATGGCAATTTACGTCTCAGGCTATCTTGCTTCCGGGTGCATCATCATGTTTTATTTAGTTTTCTTCATTGAAATTCATTAACATGACTAAAACACCAATTGAGTATTTACCTCTAATTAAATATGAGCTTTTAAATGAGGCTGGAGCTCAACTATTTTTTTGAATGTGTCGTTCAAAGTGTGCACAGAAGAGATTGATATGCATTTCAAAATTCAGGCCCTAAAGTTAAAGTGGCTAATAATTAAGATCGTCTGATCGCAAACTAAGCAGAGCTTGTATTTATTAAAAGTCAGTTTGATGACGATAAAGATGAATTTATCATATCATTGCATAAATGCCCAATTTGTCCCATTTGGCCCCATGTTTCTGTACGTTCCTTTCTACAATATTTGACACACTCTTAATATTTGCTAATTGGTCAAATAAATGAGATAAAATTAAGGTAGCCGCTTGAACTTTAATGACCGAAGCTAATAATATTATCAGCGAGCCCATGGAAGAACAATTTCAAGGTCCGTCTGGCTTCACATTAGAATTTATGCACAGAACCAGTACAAGACGAAAAAAAAAACACCCAGAGTCACCTAAAACATCGAGGTATTGTGGCAACCTGGCGAGTTTCTTTAGAGTATACAACCAGTACAGCTATAATTACCAAACACTTGCCTAATAAAGCTCGCAGTTACTACAGTGCTGTTCGCGTGTCATTTTGATATCTGCTTATCAATAAGATGAAAAAATGGTTCACTCTTAATGCAAAAGAACACGTTTCTAGGTGACTTATTCGTATTAATCTAAGTTTATAAATAATGTAAGCTATCCTAGGTCCTATCCCTCACCTGGCTCCTGTCCAATTCGCCCTACGTCACCCAAAATCGCACGTAACGTCAGGTGGATATGACGTCGATCTCATTCAATCTTGTTTGGATGACATCGCTTTTGTAGGTATGTACTATGACATCGTTGCCGGACTTATTGACAAGAACAATTTCAAGCTCGCATTATAATGGCACCATCGAGGTTTCCTAAAGAACAACATAGGCTTTACATTGTTTCTAAGTATTGTGGTTCGATAGGTGAATGGGGCTAAGAAAACGAGCATCGGTCGCCGCACAAACTACTTCGGACATCGCGTGAGAATTGGAACGAATTGCTTCACTGCCTTCATTATCCCTAATATACTTTTTAATCACTTAATTATATTGCAAGTAGTTTGTTCTGGAATCCAACGCAGACCAGTAAGATCACTACTATCAACTTTTTCAGCTTAAAGGACTTGAACCACAAGTGGAATTATTTTTTAAAATGGTCACTTTTATAAATCTTATTGGCGGCTCTTTGAGGCGAGGTTAAGGCCTTCTTTGGCCCTCGTGACGCACTACCACACTATTGTTTCGCCACTGTTTTCTTTGGTAATTTCAAATTTCAATAGTGTTCTGGCTTACAATTCCCTAAGTTTATGAAAAAAAACGCAGTTGTACGTAGCTTTCCCAACTTAACATTCACGTTATCTATATTTTTTTTAAGAACGAATGTGTTTTAGACTATTCCATTGAAATAAATGTAACAATCCCAAATCTTGCTCTCCCAAATCTCTCCCCAACAATATCAAATACCAAACCTTGCCAAGTTCTTGTTTTAGACGTCGCGGTGTTGTTAGGTCGTTGTCAGAATGATAAATTAAGCTTCAAATCCTAAAAGTTAGTCAGGTCGACCTGATCGTAAGCACCGAGGCTTACGTCATCGTGCGACACGACTCGCTGCCTGTCAGACCAGAGAGGTGAGCGAGCGCATCCTCAACCTTTAAACTATTCTGACTTCTTTAGTAGGTCCGCCATTGCACAATGTCCCTGTACCTCTCATCTCGTCCATACAACCGGTATTTGTTGATATCTTCTTTGTTTAAAACTAGAAATGACTCATTAATACATTCTTGGTGGCATATTTAATATGGTGTGTAGAATTAATTATAGAATCACGTTTCTTATAATGTCACACTTCTAGGGCGTTGCGGTTAATCTGTTGATGTTCAGAGAAAGGGTTCTGATCTTCTTAAGTCCACCAGGGTTTCTTTGAAGACATTTTTTTATAAAACGCTTGATATTTTTGGATTAGTTGGCTATGTACACGTGCGAGTATTCTGGTATTCACGTCGGTAGCAGAATAAAAATAATATTATGGTTTCTTTATGTTGATTAGGTGAATCATCGAAAGGAATACTATTAATAGGTTGAGATCAAATTCATGGTTAGTGCCCCTAAACTAATCCAGTATATAAAGGGTTTTTTTAAAATACACATACTAAAAAGTATGTAAAAATGTAAAGTAAAATTATTTTTGAGTTCATTAGAAAATAATAATTATTCATGAAAATAACTTTCACATTTGAATCTAGGCTTTCCTTTCTTTTAAAACGGCTTCACATTAAAAGTCCATAAATCACACTTAGATACACAATATGGTAATCTGAATTATCAAATCCGCTAAAAACGCCAATGATTGACAGGACAATGGACAAAATATAACGATCTGTCCTGAACATTATCAAGTGTAACATCGACAGTATACTTCGTCCAATGTCGATGCCCTGTTTGTTAAGACGTACTCGTCAAAGATGTCACTTATCCCGTTATTCGTGTAATCAAACACAAAAACAATTACATTTTACATGTAAGTAACTATGTAGAGAATTCATTCACGGTCAAGACCGGTTCACAGATTCTTTTAATACCTACCTATAGCCTTTTTGATGTGACATCATTCTGTAAGTATCTGCCTAGAGGTGAAATACCCGCGCATGTGAACACATCAGAGATAGTTAGGGTGCACAGTTTTTATTTACTTTTTGTGCCACGTTACCAAAGTCTTTTTCATATATTTCTAAGACTGAGGCAGACTGATCACACGCTTTTAAAAAAAAGACCGTATGAAAGCAATGTTCAACTTTATTCCTCTAAAGAAAACTGATATGACAAAATGATTTTCCTGCATAGTTCCTAAAATTACAATAACCAAGCACAATATTTACGCTGAGCTGACGTTTGTGGTGGTCGTATATCGCTGCCAAACCTTCTTGATGGATGTTCGCAAAATAAACCTCCTGCGAAGTACCCATCTCTACTGTTTAAGACTAAACAGAACGTTATTTATTTAATTTCAGTTTTGATGCTTTCAGTTTAATATTTACAGTAAATTGTTCAAAAATATATGTATTCGTATTATCACTTAACGCAAGTGACGAAAATAAGGAAGATAGAGACAAAATACGAGTTTAAAAATAAGTCGTGTTGCTCTTTCAGTCAAAACTACTGAATGGATTTTAATGAAACTTCACAAAAATGTAGCTTATACATGCGATTCAGCACATAGGCTATAATTCATAAAAAAATACGACTTATATTTTTTTATCTTTAGTCCACGCGGACGAAGTCGTGGGCGGCTAGTCATTCAAATAAAACAAGTTATTACATTTTATTATGACATGGTAACAATTGAGATTATAAAATTAGTATATCTTTAGCCGTGGCATCCATCCAGTTAAAGCCTGTGTCGTTGGCGCCAGGAAAAGCTAACAATACACGTACGAGTACGTAGCCTCGGGCGGGATCAGATACAAATGATTGAGGGACTAATTGCTACCGTGTGTGTAGCATATTTTATATTTCAAATTTGTTCTAAAATATAAACAACTTTATTTGAAATTTGATGATAAGATTACAACTGTATTGACAAAATATGAATTATATTTTTTGGAAGTGCTTTAATCGGTTTGCGTCTGTAATCCGATGACATAAATAAAATGAAGCCAAAAAACCTGTTTTTGGGCCGGTTGTTCGGGTGATTACACTAAATAAGAAAAGTGTACCTGTCACACTTGTATTCATTTATCCTGTGGGCTTGCCGGATAAAATAAAGAGATTGTGCGTGGTACTTAACTTTTT
Organism: Udea ferrugalis; assembly: GCA_950022985.1. NCBI lineage: Eukaryota > Metazoa > Arthropoda > Insecta > Lepidoptera > Crambidae > Udea > Udea ferrugalis. Next base: position 9,211,419 of record OX465521.1, read on the forward strand.
TAACAAATTCCTTTTCCTTGTAATTCTGTAGGTAATACAACCTGCAGTATACAAATAGTTATAACTTTGTAACAAGGGTAGGAAGTAAAATTTCGGTTTGATTATGAATGTTGTATGAACCTGACAGGTAGGCGCGAAATTAGTCACTTTATCGGAAAATGCTATAAATAAATTCTGCTTTGATATCATTATAACTTATTAATAAACCTTGGACTCGCTCGAGGACCTATTTTTTACTGACCCCAATCAATGTCGGCGTTGAAGGAGGTAATATTAGGCCAACCCTTTAACAACTAATGGAAGTCGATAAACCAATTAATGATTAATAGATGGTGAGTGTTCGTGTGTGTGTAATGAATTATGATCAATGAACTGGTGAGTTATAGTTAACGCATTCATTGATTGTCGAAAAGGTTAGAGCGCGTTCAGAAAAAACACGGCTTTAAACCGTAAAGCGTAAAAAGTGGGAACGGTAGCCTTTGCCCTGCTTTGTCGATCAAATTAATTCCTAGCTTAGGAGTGCGCCCAGAACTCTTTTTGTCACACTGTTGCCGGTCATAACAATGTTTACACCTAAGTAATAATCGTCCTAAGTATATATATTTTTCAATCCAAACGTTATTTCTTGAACAATAGCCTGACTATCACCAGCTATAGCAATATTAGTCATATTCTGAAAAATAGGGACTACCAGAACGTTGATATTATTATTATATGTTCCATGGAATTCAAATTGTATTACGGAAGCAAATAAGATATTTTAATTACACTAACCTTGAAAAACTTAATCGCAATTTTTATTTAAAAATAAGTTTTGGTATTTTGTTATTCTGGCAAAATGCTGAGGATCGTCATTACGACAGGCGGACCTACGATCAAACATAAGCCTAATATCTAAACAAAGTATGCAACCATTCATGTAAGTAAAAAAGATACAAGGTAACGGGTCAGTATGGATCTTAAGAGTTTACTTTTGGTCTTCTTTAATACTGCTTGCAACTGGTGAATATTACAGTATGCCCTAAAGATTCGCAAAAATAGAATTGCCAACGGAAACAGCCTTAAGTCTAGGTATTAGGCAAAAAGTGAACCTGTTTAGATACAGGCTTTCACTAAGTTTTTTTTTTCTGGTGCATTTAGCACTTAGCTATTGATTGATTCATTGATTTATTTAAGGAAAACATGGTATTTAAACATTGAAACAATAGAAAAATAATGAGTAAAGATACTGTTTGAGACTAGGTTTCGGTCATTCAAATAGTGACCTCTCATGAATGGCCATAGACCTAATGACCTAGAACATAAAGTCTGGAGTCTACTGAGTCACCAGACGTCACGTCACCAGTTTCATTCATCTATTAACGGGTCGCTTTTGTAGCTGATCTTGTTCTACACGCTCCACTATTCCACCAATTGTTATGTAAACCAAACAATGCAGTAACGTTCAGGTTAATGGCGTCTGTGGACTCTATGAGTTCCACACAGACTATAGATGCCGATTGATCGTCTATCGATGTTAAGACGAGTTTGAGCCTCGAAGAAGGTGGTTGTTATCAAAAACCCAGAAAGCTCAATTGAAGGAAAACTGTTTTGGTAAAAAAACACTATGACATCGCAACATATGACCGTCGTACTTTAAACCACAGAATAGGTGAAGGTACTAATCAAACTAAGCAGAACTTGTACTATCAGTGCCAGAATCTATATCTCTAAATAGTTAATAAATGCTATATAAATTCATAAACAGATAGTACAACAACAAAACAACTACCTGCGACTAACCTCTTACGCCAATCGGTAATTTAATGAATCAAGTTCAAAAGTTTAGCTGATTAAAATCAGATGATAACTTTCAGATAAACATAATAACAACCAACATTACATATAAGAGTATCTCTTCCTTTTCCGAACCTACATCTTAGCAACAACACATCAATCTCATGGAACTTAAAACGTAAGCTAAAAGTAAGTCATTAATTATTCACGAAAGCTTTTGGTTGTGTTCGTAAAGCCTACGCATCTGCTGGCGAAGCTAAGATGTTTGTAGCTGATAATCCTGAATTGTCCACCCAACTGATGTCTTGTAGCGATTCGGAGGACGTTCAACTTGAATTGACTTTCAATATATTTTAAAATTAGGTTCGTTAGGGTTGACGGTCCATGATCTTATGTGAGCTCAATAGCGACTTAAGTAAGACAATATTTTTTGCTTACATATCGTCATGCTTATTCTGTACATCTACATGGAATTTAATTACGATGAAAATACAAACTCACATTGAACACCTATCATATATTATTATACTCTTACTTAATTTGATTATCTTTGAATCGACAAGCGGAAACAATCGAAAAAATATTGGGGAAAATAGTTAATTCATCATTATGAAAGAAGTTAGCAAGGGCATTTTAAATAAAACTATAACTGAAAAAAAACCAGATCTAATAGCCATCTTCAGATTTTTAACTACGTGACAATTCGCGGGGCAACAGAAACCTACCAAGAAACCACTTGATAGAGATAACTGAAATTCCTACAATTGTTTGATATCCAAACCATTTTCCGTATCTTCTATTCATTTCTTTCCTAACATTTATTTACTACTCTGAAAATGATAATAAACAGTTTTGCTTATACTCGTACCATTATATTTATTTATGAAAATAAAATATTCGAAAACCTATCTCAAAATTTAACGTTAATTCTGAACTTGTCAAGTTAACGATAAAATAATATTGCGTTTAAAATGGTTTCTATGCAAAATAACGTGACATCAACTCCATAATGAGTATCAAGGTCCTAATTCCCTCACACAACGGAATGTACCTACTTCGGAGGGCTGACATGATTTATTACGGAAGGGGGAATCTTCGTAAACATACGACCTGTGTATCATTTCTAAAATGCGATTCCGCGAGTACCTCAGTCCCTTGGATGATGGTGCTGTTTGTGTAGGCCTGCGGTGACTCAGTATAAGTCTTTGCCTTTTGGATTCAATTTATTCGGTTATTTTTTAACGTGGGCGGAATTTACCTAAATCACAACTTTATAGATAGTGACTTGGTACTGTTATGGTAAGGATAACCAAACCAGTACATATTTAAATTTATGTCTCCAGTTAAGTAAGTGCAAAGATTTTGTGTAATTCTAAATTAGGGAGTATTTAAATAACTAAATAGTTATTCATTAATTTATAATGACAAATGTTAGGTATTCGTTTGTTGAGTTTACTCTTTATTCGGTAAGACATTTTTTTTTCTGAAAAGAAAATAGAATAAAATCTAATCATTCTTTCTTTGTTAATGTAAGCTGTGATTAGTTTTAATAGCGTTTCATAACATGTACTTTAGGCGGAAGACTGGACGTTCGCGGTTTGCATTTCAGTCATAATAAAAACAGAGCCAGTTGGCTTACTTTTTACGCACACGAAAAATACGCAAAAGCCATTGATGTAAAATTATAGAAAAAATACTGGGATAACATTGTGAAAATCAGTTATCAAATTTTCTACTGTGACAAAATTCTCACATGTTCATCGACTAATAACTGTGACTTTCAGGCCATCTATAGTGCAATTTAAGAGGTAATATTGCTGGTGACTTTCAAGCAAACATTAGAAAAAAAAGTGGAGATTGCATCAATATTTTAATTAACCTTGAACTTTTACACCTATCTCTTTGTCTTTAAAGCTAGACTCTGCAATTATGTCGTAATTTATATTTTAGGATTAAACTATATAAATGTTCAGTCCTGATAATTTTGATCATCCTTTATAACTTACATGAAGTAAACTTAACAGAACTATTGAAAAAAAAATAACAGCTCGAAGATTGAGGAGACAGGAAGAAAAACTCTTCGCTGACTAGCCAATAACTAAGTCCTATGAAGTATGATATGATAGCAAAGATGCAGACTCTTTCAGGTCACAAAGCAGGTAAAGATATTTTATGTGTGAATCGAATTTACAATGTTTGATATTCATATATGAGGACTAATAAAAACAGGATGCACTTAAGTTAACAAATGATTTCTGTATTCAAAATAATGCCGGCTGCTTTAAAAAGCTCTGTCCTAAATACTCTGTTTTCTTTGATTAAATGTTTATTTATTTCAGATGATTTTGGATAACTCTGCAGCAAAATAATGTCTCTCATTCTCAGATCACTTTCTGTGGAATGTTGTGCTTCAGGAATATTTTCCATGTTATTTTTCATTGGAGAAAATCAAGTATTAGAACTTAAATTAAAACTCACCAATAAATAAATTAATGTTCCCGGCCCCATGGCGCGGGCTACGGCCCTTCCGGCCCTGCTTATCCTGGAAAGTTTCAGCTCCAACAGGACACACAAGCCTACGTCCGGCTAAACACGGCCTGTGTTAAAATCGCTAACATCACCCGCTCGCCAGCGGCCGGCTTTTAAAACTAAAATGTGCAAACTCGAAGATGCGCCTTTATATTACCTCTTACGTTAAGCCGAATACCGCAACGTATTTGGCATATAGCGATTCACGTGTGTGCGTGAATTTCGGCGTGTGCGCTTTTGGCGACAGATGTGATAATGGCACGCCCCTATATGATACGCTCCATGCCTGTACTCTCCCAAACTGGAAACAAATCCTATCGCCTTTATTAATTGCCCAATTTTTTCCACTCTTCGCGTTTTCGTCCATTAGTGTAGTTAATCGCTTTAAAAGCTTCCGTTAAATTTGTTTTATCAACAATTCGGAAACTTCGCGAGTTCAAACTCCTGTTTATTATTCACGGCACAAAGTCGCTGTGTGGTACGGATATGTATGTATGAAATTATGATGTTTTTGTAACTAATTTTGATAGTTGAGCATCGTGTCACACATGAACTTATCAGGATTCCTTGGGTGTTGTCAGAGCATGGAAGTATTTTGTAAGCATGCTCGTCTGGGAGTTACCAGTTTCCCACCCATGGACCCGGAACTTGAGGTCATGAATATGTTAAAGAGTCCTTTCGGGATATGACGACATCGCTGGAACTGAAGTTTACATTCGATTAATGTAACTTCGATCCACTTTACATTATGCGAGGTAATTAATGACATTATTCAAGTATTAGATGATTACTTAGTTATTTTTTCGTACAAATGATACAGATAGGTTATAATTCCTGACAAATTAAATCTATATACCCATAAGCATTAATGAATAACAAAGCAAACGAGAGCCATCTCTGTTTTGTTCGAGTCAGGGTGTTTTATCTATTTAAGTCTGTATGTATTTAGAAATATTTAAGAATGTTTATAATACCCATAGTACAAGCTCGGCTTAGTTTGAGTTACACAAAATGAGCTCGGTATAAGTACCAAGATCATTTTACCCTGAAGTATTCTGTTCCGTAACTAAAGATAGCTAGTTTAGTAAAGGTACCTATATATCGTGTATTAAAGGGCATACACGTTCAATGATGTTTGTTCCCTGGAGTAGGTAGTCATAAATAACTATTGATATCATGATTATGTAGTGAACGTATTTGTTTTGGTCTTCTAAATAACATCCCTGACTACTTTCAAAAGCTACTACCTTCAAGATGAATAATGCATACGTTACAAATTATAAATATAGAGAACAACCCTTGTTCCCTACCCCATTAACCAAATTGGTGTCAGGGGCATTCAAGTATGTCTGACGTGGTAAACAATATCAACTAGATTTTATGAACTTTTCGCATTTGTTGAAAGTCCTAAATATTCAATAATTCCGAAGACTGTTTAGAAGAGATCTCTTTGTAGCTTTAATATACAAAGCGATCGCTACCAGGAAAATGTGAAAATGCTAACACAATAATACCACATAAATACAAAAACTTACGGCAGAATTTTTAATAATTATAATTCGTTTCATCTTATTTTTAATATTACGTTTAATATCATGTACATAACTGAATAACCTATATTATAGAAATTTATTAAAGATTATTAGCCTGGAGCCTTAGAATATTCTAAGCCTAGAGCGTACTTAGCAACAACAACGGAGCAACATTGACAAATCCACACATACAAACTGTCACATTTATAATATTAGTAGGATTACACTTCGCTTTGTCCTCGAAATTAAGATTACAATATGTAGTAAAGCGTATCGTGCTGCCATATACCTACCACTAAAGTTGAAGCCATGAGCGAGAGAAAAAAAAAAATGGTTTCAACGTCTGCTGTCACAGATTGTCAAACGTCATTAGCGTTTTAGTGCTCGCGCCATTCCGCACGTTATTTTTTTCTTTCCCAAGTTTTAAACAATTTCAGGTATATTATGCATCAAAAACACAAAGTACAGGATTGGAAATGTATAAGGATCGAAAGATTAGAAAAATTAAAGAAAGTTTTAAGCGGAAACTACAAGAACGATCGAGTTTCTGGTCCACCAAACCTACCTACGTGAAAAACTGCATTTGCATTGAAAGTTTTCTCAATGTCTAGTGTTCACTTTAAGTGAGTGTTCCGAAGACGAATGAAGAATGAGTATAACTCTTATAGTGGTTATCACCTTTCTTATCATGAGTAAAAACGATTAAGTTCTGGTAAGTAGTACCTACTTGAAAAACAGCATATTTTGAATCAAAAGTTTCTCAATGCCTAGTGTTCACTTCAAGTGAGTGTTTCCGATGGCAAATAAAGAATGTGTTTAGCTCTACGCGGCTAATACCTTTCTTTTCATGAGAAGTCAGGCTAATACCTTTCTTTTCATGAGAAGTCAAGTTCTAGTAAGTGCCTAATTTTAAAACTATGCATTTGCATTGAAAGTTTCTACAAGTACACCACAATTGTTTGTATCCAAGGAGGAATAAAGACTGTGTATAGCTCTTTAAGTGGCTATAACCTTTCTAATTATAAGTTCTTTAATGAGTAGTACCTACTACTACCCTTTAATTTTGCTAATGCTTGTGTACAATTTGAAGTGATTGTTACCTACCAAAAGCAGTAATATTGTTTGTACCCAAGGAGGAATAAAGACTGTGTATAGCTCTCTAAGTGGCTATAACCTTTCTAATTATAAGCTCTTAATGAGTAGTACCTACTACTAACCTTTAATTTTGCTAATGCTTGTGTACAATTTGAAGTGATTGTTACCTACCAAAAGCAGTAATACATGTGTTATGAGTATCTGTTTATGTCTAAGTCTTTATTTAATATTTTTTTAAATAAAGTTAATACTCTGAGTTTGCGGATAGATTCCAATGATTTTTCTAAACTTCCTGACATGACAATGTACTTGAACATTACATTAAAATGACCTTAATGAGTGCTCCGTTAGTTAGAAATTTTCATATATTAGTGATTTTCAGAAAGAAAACTTAGTGATTGGCCGTCAAATGATAACAACTGTATAACTACCCTACCCGGTCCCCGGGTGGGTAACTACCCTGTCTCCGTCGGAGACCGTTGAGGATTTTATCCAACTCATGACACCCAATAGTATTGAAGAGCCAATAATAATAAAGTCAGAACCCACTGATGTATTGTCTTACCCGGAGGAGCAGAATTTGCCTTAAGATTTGCCTCAACATAATAAGGTAAAAAGATCTAATCTATTGCAATATACAATTAGGAGGTCATAGACAGATACTGCATACCAGAAGATGCCAAAAAGATTGGTGTCTCCATTATTCTGAAATGGTTCTTTCTGATGTAAGTACTTCATAAAAAGAAAAAACAATTGGATAAAAACAAATCCAAAATGCATCCATTTCAGCATCTATTGGATGCTCTGATTACTGCAATCAGACAAACTTCTGACATGCTTCATATTATAAAATCATGAATAGACGCTATGAAGTTTATGTTTGACTAACAACAAACAAAATGGTTTTTTTGTTGCTAAGGAGAAAATATTATGTGTGTTCTTTCATTTCATGATGGATCAATTATACACAACAAAAATAAATAAAAATGTATTTGGCAACAATTTGGCAGATACTTCAGGCTGCTGAGGCCATTAGAAGGTCCGGGGCTGAAATAAAATAAACCCAGAATACCAAGAAATAATATTTAAACTGAATGCTTCCGCTTTTACCACCGGGCAGGCAAACGGCAATATTTAGGAGGCGTCTGCCTGCCAGGGCGACACCTGTGACAGCGACGGGCTCTTGCGCCAGCAGCGCCGTCATGCACCTGCGCCGGCAGCGCCGCTGTAACGCTCACAGATTCAGCCACAACACCGCTGATAATACTGGTGAGTCATTCAGGCAGTCACTCATTAATCATTGGTGGAGCCAGTTCTGTCATGGACTGAGGCTTGAAAATCACCTAGCTACCAAACAAGATGGACCACCTTCAGCAGAATTAAGTTCTGCAGAATTATTTAAACATGAGAAGTTTGATGATGATTAATTTTAATAATCAGTTTGTAGCTAAGTACTCGTAGTACTTCCCTTGTTTACAAACCAGATAGAAAAGTAGATTCACTTATATTGTACTTAGACTTGATAGTAAGTTTATAAAAACCAACCATTTTGAATTGATGATTTAAGAACCACTTACAATTCGTTTCAAAGAATTGACATATTATTAAAGCACCCATCGATTTAAAAGACATAAAAGCATTATGTCTTTGTTTGTCTAACACAAAATATGAATCAGTTGGTGCCAGTTTTTTAGCTTACTGAGATCCATGGGTTATGTATCTACTATTTGTTTGGATAGTATTATGTTGCATTGATACCTCATATAATGATATACACTATCAGCTTAAAGAGTTCGTCGTTTGTCAATGGAATCCTTAATAACCCTCCTAAGGATTCTTGATTGTCACTAAGCATTGTCATATTGAACTCATCAACCTAAAGAAATGTAAAATTTAAAATTAAATCACAAAATTACAGAACTGCAGCAATGAAAAATTAGATACCAATGGTCTTCTAACTTCTGCATGCCTGGCCATTTAATTTGGCTGGCTCTCTATTGAGAAATTTGAGATATGTAAATATCTTTTACTATTATGATAAATAATATATGAATTTACCAGGCCACCTTCAAGGAGACTTTAGTTTGTGGTTAAATTCAGTAAAACACTTTGTGCAAGTAAAAAAGAGGGGGGGGCTCCATACAAGGAAATGACTGCAAGGGGGCAGTAGTTTTTAGAAAATTCTGGCAGTGGTGCAAAAGTCGAATAGTACGCATTTGGTTCCTGACACATTTTCCTGACACTGGGAATTAAGTGAAACAAACAAACAAAACATTTATTTGCAATGAATACAAGTGGGTCAATAGGACCTAGAAATATCTGGACAAAGTATGCGGCCTGCTATCAGGCTTGCAAATTATTAAAAATACTTAAATTTAATTTCCAAAGTAACAATTTTCGTTTCAAATAAGTACTTTGGTACATATTTGCAATTTGCAAGAAACTGCCTTAAATAAAATTGTAAATACTTTGTGCATGGCTGAGATAGATCTATTTTCTTCTAGATTAAGCCAATGATGGCAAAAATGTGTCTCCAAGCCAAGAGGTCCAGACGTTTATGCTCTAAATGCTTTCACAATTGATTAGAAAACATTTTTTTTTTCTCTTTCTATGACTTTCCACCATTTTCAATGATTAAAAAGATGAAGCTTAAGTTATTATTACTGTCCTGGATTGGCCCACTCGCCCCTGGTACCCCATACTTGAAAGTATTCTTGTAATTTCTAGAACCTTAATCCTGAAATGAGGAAGATAGTCCGCATGCAAGCTCTCAGGACGGCTTAATTAAGCAGAGGAACTCCACCACCATCTTTCATCGTAATGTTAGCTTCATCATCAAACAGTACCGTCAAACAATGCGATACTGCATTTATAAAATGGTTTAACTTATTTAAGACAGTCAAATCATAACAGCTTCTTGGAAGCTGAATTGATATTTATATAATATTCTATTGAATTATGGAGCGAATTCTGGTACTTTAAATATCCATCGTTCGGCACTTTCATTGTTAGTAAGTTCAAAACTAGACTTATGTTCGAGTACGAAAATAAGTTATTAAGGGGGTTTTTATAAAACCCTTCCTATGTCAAAGTATATGAGACATGTGATCCAGCTTTACTTTTAGAACCCACAGTAACTCTGTATCATATGTAACAGTGATTTAAAATTTTGAGGTATTACCTATAAAAATAAAAAACTCAATTTTAAAATTTCAAGTAGAGGATGTAGTGATTTCAAGATTATAAACTAGAATCAAATACTAGATTAATTTAAGACGTCACATCTAGTTTTACTCCAACCCTGTTCTTTAAATTTGACTTCCTTAAGTAATCGACCTCAGTCCTGCAGAGGCTTTTAAATTCTATTTGGATAAATCTTGGACGATTATTTATACAACAGAAATATTGTTTTCGTCAGTTTTTCAATAACTGTACAATCTCGTAGGGTCTCAAACTATTAGTCGGTGGATTATAGGTGCCCTAACATGATCCTAACCGAAAGTGAGATACATACATCTCTATATATTATACATTCGACCAGACATGCGAGTACCTCTGCTGTACATAGGTGTTAATTAACTTTATCAGAGTCACAACTGGTTGGAGTGAAGCTTCCTCTATGTTTGCTAAATTCTATCAAAGATCAGTTTTGGAAGCTCCTAGGAATTTTATGCACATTATTTAATGAATAAATAAGTCAACAACAACCACGGTATTACTGAAACTCAAAACATAGTTGCAATATTATGTTGTAATATATTTACAATTTTATATTACAGTTATATAATTGTATTAATACTTACTCAGAATGCTTACTTAACTACTGTAAGCGACCTACTGTTTTTAAGTTTTTTATTTTCACAAGGTACCTTAGGTACCATGCAGAAGAAAGAAGCATTAGTGCTTCTTTATATCCCTTCATTATGCACAAAATACTGTAATGCTTTCAAAGTCTACATATTGTAATCTTAATTTCGAGGACAAAGCGAAGTGTAATTGATAATTAAACGAACTTACCTTAAGTGAAGTTCTATTATAATTACACGAAGGCTTTGTCCGAAGAAATTAAGACCCTCCCTACCCTAATACCCCTACAGTATTATGTGCAGTAATCTAGCCTCTCGGAGGCTCCCTAATTTGTGTTCCAGGTTCCAGGTGAAGAAGCTCTCAACTAAATGACGTTTGACAATCTGTGACAGCAGACGTTGAAACCATTTTTTTTTTTCTCTCGCTCATGGCTTCAACTTTAGTGGTAGGTATATGGCAGCACGATACGCTTTACTACATATTGTAATCTTAATTTCTTCGGACAAAGCCTTCGTGTAATTATAATAGAACTTCACTTAAGGTAAGTTCGTTTAATTATCAATTATCTATTAAAGTACTTACCATACTAATCACCAGTAATTTCATCTTTGCTAACTTGGAAATAGCCTGATCAAATTAACTTCAATTAAAAAGGTAACTAGGGAAAAAATATAACGCACGGCGAAGGCGTAAATTTTGTTTCCTGTATTCAATTGTTTTATTTTTTCCTAATTTCCTTTTTTGCAGTGCGTCATCCAGCCAGGCCTCGCTGATGCCCACGGAGGTTCTATATCACCTTCTTGAGAGCTTGATTTTGCAAACTTTCGCGGACTTTATTAATTTATTCTACTACCAACAGTTTAAAGTGTTGTGTTTTTAAAGTAAAGCTAGTTTGAATTGATATTATATTTATATATTTATATTATATTTGTTGCAACCATGTTATGTCATGTTATGCACACTATCTTTGAATAGCTGTGTGGCCGTTTAGAAGTAATTTTTACACTGGGACTAGGCATGTAATGAGTATAATCTGTCAGTAGATAGCTAACATCTTCTTTTAATAAATCAATAAATAACTAATGTTGATTTTGTGTCTATTACCAATGATTTTAGTACCAACAACCGACCACCTTTTGTAACTATTAAAGAGAAATATGAGTACTTATACTAAAAAAATAGGATGTTTAGTCGTATTAATTAAAGCTCCCTACTAATTTTCCTTATATTTTCCCATTCAATGGTTCATAGATCACAGGGAGTCAATAAACTTCATTGAACACTTGCAGAACATGATTGTAGAATTCCCTATACCAACCAATATCCAATTTAGCAGATCTTCAACTGACAAAGCCGGAGCGCGCTAGATTCCGGATACCTCATATTGAGTCCCTATTGTACTTGTAATTGTTACTGCCTCTGTTATCTCCGCTTTCCACTGTGCTCAGTCTCTTACAACTTTAAGTCGGGTCTACATAAACGGGTTAACTACAACTGGGATCGCAAAGGTAGCTTAGTTTTTGTATGTAATAGTTTGAGTTTTCCGCCCAGGACAAACTTTGATGTGAAGAAATATATAATGATAATAATAGATCTAAGTGCCAACGTTGCTTTCAGCAGACGTCTCCACGGGCTTGTTTTAGGAACGAGCGTTACAGTTCATCGATTAGAATTTAAGGATCCTAAGCCCTGGTTCAGACACAGCGATAACCGCAAAAGCTGAAAAGGACAGACGAAGCTAAAATAAAACTTTATTCTTTATTTAACTCGCCTGGTTATCACTGTGTCTGAACAGGGCTAATAGAAGAAAAGAAAACTAACATAAAAGCCCGTCCCGTCGCTGTAGGCGGGCTACGACGGTAACTTTTGTATAGAACCGCACGGACGCCCGCCTGAAGCTTCGTACACGTCATACGGTGTGCAGTGGCGGACGCGATGGCGTCGGCGTTTGGGTTAAATGGCCTAATCCCCGACTTTTGATCTATTCAACCTACCAATTCCTATACATGGAGAATCCACGCTGGTGTACTCTTTTCATAAAAGTAATACAGGCGCCATTTCAGATTAGATATAATCTGAAATGGCAAAGGACCGGCCATGATACCAACATTCAAATCAGGCCAAATCGTAGGTTTAAATATATTTATTAGTTCTGACTAATTTGGACCCCTCTGTCTGTCTGTCAGTCCCTCGACTGAAATCCCTCGGTGCCTGAAATAGGTTTCAAAATAGTACTTTTCCTTCAGGTCACCAGGACGTCGCTTGCGGCTAGCATAGTAGAATAAAATTGGATGTTTACAAACGAATCAAAAGTTACAGAGTTGTTTATTATTTTTTCATTAAATTAACAAGTTTTCGAAATAGGTATCTGCGAAAAAGTTCAGTTAACTTTCGTTTCAAATCCGTCTTCAAAAATATGCAAAAGCTTAGAAACTTTACAAACTTTGGAGTTCAATTATTTTTTATGTCGCAATGGTGTCAGATGAAAACACAATTGCTTTTGTGGCTGCAAGGTAAATGATCATTTTTAGCCAATAAATAAAATAACTGGGATGTATTTCAACTACTCATGTCTCTACCAGCAATACTGTCTCGGTAAGTCAACATTTTGTAAACCAAAAACAAAAGAATCACAACTGAAAAACTATCAAAAATCGCAGAACATAGATGGCGGTGATTTGGATACACCTCAATTTAAGGCACCTAAGTTTTCGTCGTCAACGGTTAACGTCAACTCCCCGGCCACCCAGTATAGCGCGTGCTTTCAGGCACAAAATATTCTTAGGTAGCTCTACCACAGCTGTCCAGTGTAGTTTTGCAGGTCTCTATCCTTGTGATCATAAGCCAATCGCGATTTATAGTGAAAGAAGAGAAAGCTAAAAAAACTTTTAGCTATAGTTGGTTCATAACAGCGCTAAAAAAATAAGCTATAAATAAACAAGGTCGTGAGTTAGTTTGAAGTTTTTCGCATTAGATTTAGTTTTAATGTAAATTAATCGGTTTATTGAACTTGGGAGACAACGGAAATACGAGTTGATTCACCGGTGGTGGCGTCAAATAAATAAGACTGGCCAGACTTGAGCGACATACGGAGGTACGAGCTAGGTAACCACAAAGTATGTTGGACAGTTTCACTGAGGAGGAAAAACAACATCATAACTTCTTATCTACTGGTTTTCGTACAATTAATGTTCTATTGACATCAGTCTTTAGGATTCCCATTTATATTAAAAATAAGAAACGCGACCTTTTTTTCTTAATTACGGTCAGGGTAGGAATTAACCGTAGCTACATGATGTTAATGTTGAAAGGGTTACATTTGTACTTAAATTTTGTGCATCGACTATTATTTTAAGATCATAAAGAAATTACCAGGTGCACCTCGACTGCGGCGGTGAGTGAGTTTTTGAAATTGAAGCAAAAAAACCTCAAAAAATCAAACATGGTTATTACATGTCTATTTTACTCTCATACCGAAGTTCCCAGTGAAATTGTTTCCAAACAAGAGTGAAAATAAAATGAAAATTGTCAAAATCGTGACTGAGTAATGATATTCGCGAAACTAATGTATTTTTTTAAGGCGCGATACCAGGAAAACGGCTCTCGGGAAAACTAAAGTTTTATATAGAAAATATGAAGTATGAGGCACGAAAAAAATCGTCATAGTAGTCAAAGAGTTGCACAATCAGCTCAAACTTCCAGTATATGGATCAACTTACTAAATTAATGTGAAAAAAAATCAGAATATCGCTAAAAACGTGCAAAACGCACTCCCGTATTTCAAAAGTTTACGCATCATATAAACTAACAACTTACGTGTTTTAAATAACGTGTAAAGATCAGATATCAAAAAAGCGTTGCCAATCAGTTGTTTTTCATTGCTTTATTTCAGTTTTGTGCGAAAAATTCCCAAACATTCCGAATTTTTCGCTTGAAATCTCCATACAAATTGCTATGGAGTGAGTGAAGTTTCTTTGATAGCTGTCCGCGCACCGTCGCAGCTCACTCCCACAAACTAGATAGGGAACAGGTTCAGACGGGTAACTTCCGTAGCAAAAAACTCGCCTTAGGATCCATAGAGATTTCCGCATGTGAAGATTTTGACAGCTTTTTTTGTTTTAATTGTTTTTTCATAATGCGGCAACGATGTTAACGTTATAAATCCACAAATATATACAAAAAGGTTTAACAAAAAAAAAACCTTTTTGTATATATTTGGTGATTCATAACGGTACGGTATATTATAGGTAGGTACCTACCTAAATTCTGCTTGTTTTCTTTGGAAATATAAATTGGGTATAAATTAAACAATTTTCACTTAGTATGCCTTTTATTTCTTAATTTTGTTTAATATTTAGTAAATGCTTTACGCTGCATACAGGGCAAAATCGTCTTTTCCAATCTACAAACATCCGTACCTTGAGATTTTTGTTTATAATGTTGCACCAATTGAACACAGTTAATCGCAGAGTTAAATCAAAACAGCTTTTCGCAACTACACTTTTGTGTTGCTTACAACCCAAAGAATCATATGAATGCTGATGAATTCTTGGACTGAATTTGATGTTTCAACTCTTTTATTAAACCCTGTTGATGTGGGCTATTTTCCAAAACTTGATTGTCTTCTACAATTATGTTTCCAAACAATCTTACCGCATTTTCTGATGGGTAGGTAAGTTTCTTTTCTTTTAAGCATTTATATTTTCTGAAAAAAATATTGATGACACAATGAAATAAAAACCAACCTGACAATACTTGACATAAAAAGACAATCAACAAAAGCGTAACCTAGGTTACAAACCAAAGACAATCCTTAGACTAGAAACCTCATCATCCGCGGGAGGAGGGGAAGCTGCCATTTTCTATAAAAGCATCCATAGACAAGCTTAACCTTAATGCTATTATTTTTTAAAGGAAGAAAACTGGCCGTGCTCACTCCTCCCCATGTCCCCAAGGTGAACGCACGTCGCTTTTGACGAAAATGACATTTATAATTACGCGGATAATTTACACGAAATAGGCGCACATAGAGTCTTTTGTTGAAAATAGTACAACTTTGTTTTTTTTTCTCCGTACTGTTTGTTCATATGCATTATGCATAATTTATCAAACGTATGATTTTATCATGATTCACCATGAGAGTAATATGGCAGGTTTATATTTATAAGTACACTTGATTAAAAGCTCTCTTGGGTTTGACAATTTGGTACTAGTTGCCATTTCATTTTCCTATTTTTTCTTGTTAATTTTTACTATTTGTAACTTATACTGAAAGTTTTTGCCTATTGGTATTTGAAAAACAATCTATGTATTTACTTTTAGCATGGTGTCAATCTGCAGCATCATCGGTTAATGCCAATACGGGATCTGCCTAAAATATTCAAGCAAAACAAGGGAACGAAGTAAGAACGCAAATAGCTTTGATTGCTTTCAAATCGAATTGATTAAAACTATGTTATTTGTGTGGTCTAAGCTACTATGTTATCTGATCATGAAAGCTTGATTAAGGTGTCTGAATAGATTAAAGGTTCTTTTTTGAACAATATTTTTTACTAAATTAATTTTGGAGGCCTCTATCATAACTGAAATTGTTCGACAAAGAAATTTGACAAAACATAAAGATACAAAGTTATAGAGCAGAAATCAAAGTTAATACTTACGTTAAGTTAAGTCTTTGAAAAAAATGCGAACAGAAAACTATGCATCGAGTTCGTGTACTTACACACGCCGTATTTTTATGCTTGTTTGTATTCTTCACGCAGTGACGTGCACTCACCCGGCGTCATGTGGAAGACTGATAGGTGACGAGACGCTCGTTGGAATCAAACTCGAGTTTGGAGCATCGGCGTAGAGTTGCCTGTCTATCGGTTTTTTATAAGGTGTATTTCGGAGAGTGTGCGCAAGAACTTCATGACCTGATACCACCCTCTACTTTCTACTACCGAACCACAAGTCGCCGTGAGGGCTTTCACCTCCATGTGGTCGACTTTCCAGCGGTCCGAACTAAGCGGTTTGGTGCTTCCTTTCTGGTCCGCACCGCTAAGGAGTGGAACGCCCTCCCTGCGTCTGTGTTTCCGGATACATACAACCTTGGTGTCTTCAAGGCAAGAGTGAATAAGCATTTTTTGGGTAAGCGTGGCTGGCGAGACTGAGGTCAAACTCAAACCCATTTTAAATTAAAAAAAAATGGATCAGATAGAACTTTGATATAAATATGAATTATCATATTTACGTCAGCTATGGAAAAATGGCAGTGCAAGCATTTTTATCTCTAACTGGCTATTTGCACACAGCTTTTCCCTGTAGTAATTTGAATGAACTATACAGACAAACTATTATTATTATTATAATCAGCCTGCGCTATCCCACTGCTGGGCAAAGGCCTCCCTACCCCTCTTCCACTGAGTGCGGTCTAGAGCCATGCTGAACCAGCCATGCAAATGCGAGTCTAACTTGTCCCGCCATCGCCTTTTTGGTCTGCCGCGAGGTCGTTTTTTGCCTTGAGGCACCCACTCGGTCGCTCTCTTAGCCCACTGCTCATCCTGCATGCGGCAGACATGTCCAGCCCAATCCCATTTTAGCTGAGCGGCCTTTTGTTTTTGTTTTTGTTTTTTGGCTTTTTGTTTTGGAGCGTATTGTTGTGTTGCGTATGCGGTCTGTCAGTTTGATACCAAGCATACTACGCTCCATAGCCCTTTGACAAACCCCGAGGGCGGACTTCTGGTGCTTAGTCAAAGACCAAGTTTGAGCGCCGTATGTAAGGATGGGGAGGATGCACATGTCCATGGTCTGGCGTTTAAAAGTAATTGGAACATCGCCTTTCATGATGTGCTTCAGAGACCAATAGCTCTTCCAGGCGTTTTCGATTCGTCGTGCTATCTCTTTATCTTGTCTCGCCTGGAAAGATACTATTTGGCCTAGATATAAATACTCATGGACATATGCAACCTCCACATCGTTCACATAAATTTTGCGCTGGACGCTATTGGTCATCAACTTTGTCTTCTCCATATTCATCCGAAGTCCGACCTCGAGACTCCCTCTGCTAAGGTCGTCTAGCATGCTTTTTAATTCACTGGCAGACGAGGCAAACAGCACTATGTCGTCGGCGAATCTGAGGTTAGTCAGCCTTTTATCGCCGAGGACAAGCCCTTTGTCTTGCCAGTTAGGTGTAAGTTTTTTGAAGACCTCTTCGAGGGCATAATGCACGCAACCATTTTCGAATCCCTCAAAAACCAGAACGTAGAGCCTACATATATAGAATTACTCAAAGATATTTACCATAAAAGCACTGCTTCAATAAAATTTCAAACCACAGGACCAATTTTTCCGATTCAGAGAGGAGTGAAGCAGGGTGACCCGCTGTCGCCGAAACTATTTATACAGACAAACGTTCTAGAAAATATAATTAGCATCAACTATCATTTAGATAGTGAAAGCTTATGTAAAAACAGACAGAAAAACGCGGAGGGTGACTTCCTTTCATGCTATGCTCTACTCGTAGATCAATTCCAGTAAGATGAAGGTCACGGTGGATTCTGTATTAAATTCAGCGTAAAAAGCCTGAAATACGATGGCCTCTACAGGAGACTAAAGGTATTATACTCAAGTGTTATTATCTAAAATAAATTATCCACTAAAAGTGTCTCAACTGTTGACAACTGTTAAATTCCTCGTTTTAGTTAGTAACAAGATAGCTCCCTTTAATGCTTCTTGCAGCTTTTCATTACAAGTAAGACCAATTTATTAGTGGGTTCTTCTGCATGTTACTAGAAATGGCTCCGTGTATTGCTATATCATATGCATTGGATGTAAGAAATATTTTGTGTTGATGATGATCGAACGGATAAACCAAGTTACAACTAAATCTCGATGGAATCGTCAAGTACCAGATATAACATTGTGCAAATAACGTGGTCACGAGAATAGATTGCAAATAATAGTGTAAAAAAATAATTGGCAAAACCGCTTGTTAGTATGTTTAATAAAATAAAATTTTTGGTTAGTTTTATAAGGTGTACTAGCTTCTGGCCGCCGGCCTACGGCCGACTCGCGGCCATAAGCTAGGTCTGCGACGCTGGCCGCTCCGGGGCTTCGCCCCTCCCGCGGCTGCGAGGCCCCCGAGGGCCTCGCCGCAGCTCGGCCTTCGGCCTCGCATTTGTGTGACGATGGGGTTGCAGTTTCGCGAATGGCGCTCTCGTTCTTTTCTGGGTAGTTGGTGTTTAAGCAAAATAATCCTAGTGCGGGGTTGGCCGCTCCGGGCTTCCCCTACCGCGGCCGCGAGGCCCTAGGGGGCCTCGCCGCAGCTCGGCCTTCGGCCTCGCAGTTGCTTGTAATTGGATTAACTGTTCCGGAACAAAACTCTCGTCCTTTTCAGAGTGGTTGTTGTTTAAGCAAAAGGATCCTAGTGCGGGCGCTCAGCCTACGGCTTCGCGAAGTTACTTGAAGGTCGACGATGGACGCTCCGGGCTTCGCCCTACGCGGAGTTCGGCCTCCGGCCTCACAGTCAAAGCTCGGCCTGCGGCCTCGCTGGGGGTTGAAAACCAACGCTCCGGGCTGCGCCCTACGCGTAGTTCGGCCTTTGGCCTCACACTCGGAGCTCGGCCTCCGGCCTCGCCTTTTAGTGACTGAGGCAATTAACTTTTAGCTTCACCGTGTGCGGGCGCTCAGCCTGCGGCTTCGCGAAGTTAGTTGGGCCGTCATGGGGGACGCTCCGGGCTTCGCCCTACGCGGAGTTCGGCCTTCGGCCTCACATTCGAAGCTCGGCCTGCGGCCTCGCAATTTTTTCAATGTTTCGATTCACAAGAATCTTTCATACAAAGAAGCACTTACAGAGACTCCCAGTACATTTAGTATGGGATGTCTTAGTATGGAAGGCAAAAAGTTTACTGCCCTTAATTCATACTGCAAGGGGGTAAACTACCCTTAAATGGGTCAAATCGATATAAGTGGATAGTTTTGAACAGGATGACATACTTTTTTTTAAAAAACAAAGCAATTTTGTTTTTCGGGTAAATCTCAGAATTTACCCTGAAAATGGGGTAATTTATTTCACCATACTGTAGGCCTCACTGAACCTGACAAAAAACCTAAGTAACATTTTCCTGTAAAATGGCGACAACTACCTAAAAAAACAATTTTAGTAAAATTTAAAATTGTCATATTTTGAAATGGCCGCCAGTGTACCTGCCATATTTAATTCTTGACATTTAGGACTTTTCGCGCAATCCTAGTTATATTGCACGAAAAATGGTATCATTAGTTTTTTTTCTATCTCGCACACAACTCCCTCAAGAGACCTTCAAAGTGACCCCTTCCAAAAAAAAGTTTCATTTCTCATTTCCAGTGTTGCCAGTTGATTTTGATGAAAATGGTCAAATGTCATTTTAATGGTCGCACTCAACCGGCCTAGAGCATTTTTATTACTGAAAAGACTTTATTTCTATTTTCGACTTTTTCGGGTCATTTCTCAAAAACTACTAAAGCTACCAAAAATATTTTGTAACCTGGCAACCCGCAAGCACGAGCTTTACGATTGGCTAGTACATTCCATCCCTCTCAAAAATTGGCAACACCCCTAAAAGCTCAAAAAACAGTTTGAAAATCGCAAACTTTTCACAAAATGGCCGCCAGCTCGTCCGCCATCTTGAAATTCAGAAATCCCGTATTTTTCCCGTAATCTGGACTATATATGGCAACACTTGACGTTCTCACTTTTTTTCTACCATATGCGGAAGTGTCCGTCACTAACTTTAAAGACACCCATGTCGAAAATTTTGTTTTCTACCATAGTTCCCAGTGTTGCCAGTCGATTTTTGCAAAAATACTAAAAGGTCATTAGGGACCCAGGTTGCCATCAAACTGCATTCAAGTTTTTTTGACAGCTGTCATATTTCTCATTTCGACTTTCCCGAGCCCTATCCCAAAAACTACCATGAATTTGGTAGAAATTCACATTCGTGGCAACACTCGGATAAATAACCCACAATCGGTGGATACTATGAATAACGCTCAAGTGTTGCCATCTACCAGAAAAATCATTTTAAAAATGGTCGATTTCGCTGAACGGAACAAAATGGCCGCCAGCGCCGCCGCCATCTTGGATTTTTATAATCTGTGGATGAGGGTGTCGAGTGGACTATACATGCAACACTACAAAAGAAGAATTTTGAATATCGAACAGAAACTCACTTCACTATGGCATCGCAAAAACCACTCTAAAACCCGTTTTTCAATCCAAGATGGCGGCCTGGGGACGTTCTTTTTTAAAAAAAATATTTTTTCAAAATACCCAATTTGGACATGGCAACACCCAGTTAAAAAAGAAAAAATTCAGCGCCTCAAACAAAAAAGTTGGTGTCTCAAATAGAGCCGCCATTTTGTTTTTTGAAAAAAAAAAAATGAAAAACCTGCGTTGATTAAAATAACAAAAATTCTCAAAAAGTGAAATTTACCCTAAAACACCTCAAAACAAGTGAAAAACACCCCTGATCAGTCAGTCAGTCAGTGGTAGTCGAGCTTTATATATAATAGATAGATAGATAGATAGATAGACTAGCTTCTGGCCGCCGGCCTACGGCCGACTCGCGGCCATAAGCTAGGTCTGCGACGCTGGCCGCTCCGGGGCTTCGCCCCTCCCGCGGCTGCGAGGCCCCCGGGGGCCTCGCCGCAGCTCGGCCTTCGGCCTCGCATTTGTGTGACGGTGGGGTTGCTGTTCCGCGGACCTCGCTCTCTGTCTTTTCTGGGTAGTTGGTGTTTTAGCAAAAGAATCCTAGTGCGGGCGCTCAGCCTACAGCTTCGCGAAATTACTTGAAGGTAGATGATGGACGCTCCGGGCTTTGCCCTACGCGGAGTTTGGCCTCCGGCCTCACATTCGAAGCTCGGCCTTTGGCCTCGCAAAAGCTTCATGGGATGGCTTTAAATAGTAGGGGAGCTCAGCCTTCGGCTTCGCACAGTTACTTAATTCGTCGTAAAACGCAGAGTTCGGCCTGCGGCCTCACATACGAAGCTCGGCCTTCGGCCTCGCAAGGGATTCTTGGGATGGCTTTGGATAGTCAGGGCGCTCAGCCTTCGGCTTCACACAGTTACTTGATTCGTCGAAATACGTAGAGTTCGGCCTGCGGCCTCACAAAAGCTTCATGGCATGGCTTTGGATAGTATAGGCGCTCAGCCTTCGGCTTCGCGCAGTTACTTAAGTCGTTGAAGGACGCAGAGTTCAGCCTACAGCCTTGCAATCAAAGCTCGGCCTACGGCCTCGCAGAAGCTAACACGTCGTAGTTTTGCTGAAAAACCTCTAGCTCAGCCTTCGGCTTCGCTACTTCTAAATAATTACTTGAGTCTGCAATAAGACGCTCGGCCTGCGGCCTCGCTAAGCGTTGGTAAGCTTCGCTTGCAGGCTACGCCCTATTCGAAGTTCGGCCTACAGCCTCACGTTAATAGCTCGGCCTTCGGCCTCGCAAAAGCTAAAACGGTGGGGTTTTCCTGAGAGCTATGGCTCAGCCTTCGGCTTCGCAAAAGCTAACACGGTGTGGGTTTGCTCAAGGCTATGGCTCAGCCTTCGGCTTCGCAAAAGTGAATTCAGTCCGTGATGGAGCAGAAAGCTCGGCCTGCGGCCTCGCTGAAGGCTGATAAGCTTCGCTGCGTGCTTCGCCCTACGTGGAGTTCGGCCTACGGCCTCACACTAATAGCTCGGCCTTCGGCCTCGCAAAAGCTAGCTCAGGATGGTTTTGCTAGAGCCCCAAGCTCAGCCTTCGGCTTCGCGACTACTAAATAATTACTTAAGTCGATGAAAGACGCTCCGGGCTTCGCCCTACGCTGAGTCTAAAGCTCGGCCTGCGGCCTCGCTGGGGGTTGGTAAGCATCTCTGTAGGCTATGCCGTACGCATAGTTCGGCCTTCGGCCTCACACTCGAAGCTCGGCCTCCGGCCTCGCCCTTTAGTTACTAAGGCGATCAACTGTGGACTTCACCGTGTGCGGGCGCTCAGCCTACGGCTTCGCGAAGTTAGTTGGGCTGTCGTTAGGGGACGCTCCGGGCTTCACCCTACGCAGAGTTCGGCCTTCGGCCTCACATTCGAAGCTCGGCCTGCGGTCTCGCTAATTTTTCAATGTTTGCGCGATAATTCAAACGAATTTTTCATACAAAGTAGCATTTTCAGTGACTCCCAGTACATTTAGTATGGGATATCTTAGTACGGCAGGTCAAAAGTTCATGGTCCTTAATTTGTACTTCCAGGTAGTAAACTACCCTTATATGGGCCAAATCGTTATGAGTGGATAGTTTAGAACAGTATGACATACTTTTTTTTAAAAAACAAAGCAATTTTGTTTTTTGGATAAATCTCAGAATTTACCCTAAAAATGGGGTAATTTTTTTCACCATACTGTAGGCCTCACTAAACCTGACAATAAACCCAAGTACTATTTTCATGTAAAATGACGCCATCTACCTAAAAAAATAATTTGAGTAAAATTTAAAACTGTCATATTTTGAAATGGCCGCCAGTGTACCTGCCATATTGTTTTCTTGGCATTTTAGACTTTTGCTGCAATGTCAGTTATATTGCACGAAAAATGGTATTATGAATTTTTTTCTATCTTGCTCACAACTCCCTCAAGAGACCTTCAAAGTGACCCCTTCCAAAAAAAATTTTGAATTCGCATTTCCAGTGTTGCCAGTTGATTTTAATAAAAATGGTCAAATGTCATTTTAATGGTCTCATTTAACCAGCCTAGGGCATTTTTGTTGCTGAAATGCCTTTATTTCTATTCTCGACTTTTTCAGGACATTTCTCAAAAACTACAAAAGCTACCAAAAATAATTTGTAACCTGGCAACCCGCAAGCACAAACTACACGATTGGCTAGTACATTTTATCCCTCTCAAAAATTGGCAACACCCAAAAAAGCTCGAAAAACAGTTTGAAAATCGCAAACTTTTCACGAAATGGCCGCCAGCTCGTCCGCCATCTTGAAATTCAGAAATCCCGTATTTTTCCCATAATCTCGACTATATATGGCAACACTTGGCATTTTCATTTTTTTTCTACCATATGCGGAAGTATCCGTCACTAACTTTAAAGACACCCATGTCGAAAATTTTATTTTCTACCATAGTTCCCAGTGTTGCCAGTCGATTTCTGCAAAAATACTGAAAGGTCATTAGTAACCTGAGTTGCCATGAAACTGCATTCAAGTTTTTTTGACAGCTGTCATATTTCTCATTTCGACTTTCCCGAGCCCTATCCCAAAAACTACCATGAATTTGGTAGAAATTCACATTTGTGGCAACACTCGAATAAATTACCTACAATCGGTGCATACTATGCAAAACGCTTAGGTGTTGCCATCTACCGGAAAAATCACTTCAAAAATGGTCAATTTCGCTCATCGGAACAAAATGGCCGCCAGCGCCGCCGCCATCTTGGATTTTTATAATCTGTGGATGAAGATGTCGAGTAGACTATACAAGCAACACTTCAGAGGAAAAATTTTGAAAATCGAACATAAACTCACTTCACTATGGCAACGCAAAAACTACTCTAAAACCCGTTTTTCAATCCAAGATGGCGGCGAAACAGTATTTTTTTTTTCCAAAATATTTTTTCAAGATACTCAATTGGGACATGGCAACACACAGTTAAAAAATAAAAAATTCAGCGCCTCAAACAAAAAAGTTGATGTTTAAAAAAAAGCCGCCATCTTGTTTTTTCCCAATTTTTTTTTCCTAAACCTGGTTTGATAAAAATAACAAAAATTCTCAAAAAGTGTAAATAACCCATAACGAGTTCAAAATGTGTGAAAAACACCCCTGATCAGTCAGTCAGTGAGTGAGTCAGTGGTAATTTAGCTTTATATATAATAGATTTCGGAGAGTGTGCGCAAGAACTTCATGACCTGATACCACCCTCTACTTTCTACTACCGAACCACAAGTCGCCGTGAGGGCTTTCACCTCCATGTGGTCGACTTTCCAGCGGTCCGAACTAAGCGGTTTGGTGCTTCCTTTCTGGTCCGCAC
This sequence comes from Udea ferrugalis, assembly GCA_950022985.1. Classification (NCBI taxonomy): domain Eukaryota; kingdom Metazoa; phylum Arthropoda; class Insecta; order Lepidoptera; family Crambidae; genus Udea; species Udea ferrugalis. Next base: position 9,236,172 of record OX465521.1, read on the forward strand.
CGCTAAGGAGTGGAACGCCCTCCCTGCGTCTGTGTTTCCGGATACATACAACCTTGGTGTCTTCAAGGCAAGAGTGAATAAGCATTTTTTGGGTAAGCGTGGCTGGCGAGACTGAGGTCAAACTCAAACCCATTTTAAATTAAAAAAAAATGGATCAGATAGAACTTTGATATAAATATGAATTATCATATTTACGTCAGCTATGGAAAAATGGCAGTGCAAGCATTTTTATCTCTAACTGGCTATTTGCACACAGCTTTTCCCTGTAGTAATTTGAATGAACTATACAGACAAACGTTCTAGAAAATATAATTAGCATCAACTATCATTTAGATAGTGAAAGCTTATGTAAAAACAGACAGAAAAACGCGGAGGGTGACTTCCTTTCATGCTATGCTCTACTCGTAGATCAATTCCAGTAAGATGAAGGTCACGGTGGATTCTGTATTAAATTCAGCGTAAAAAGCCTGAAATACGATGGCCTCTACAGGAGACTAAAGGTATTATACTCAAGTGTTATTATCTAAAATAAATTATCCACTAAAAGTGTCTCAACTGTTGACAACTGTTAAATTCCTCGTTTTAGTTAGTAACAAGATAGCTCCCTTTAATGCTTCTTGCAGCTTTTCATTACAAGTAAGACCAATTTATTAGTGGGTTCTTCTGCATGTTACTAGAAATGGCTCCGTGTATTGCTATATCATATGCATTGGATGTAAGAAATATTTTGTGTTGATGATGATCGAACGGATAAACCAAGTTACAACTAAATCTCGATGGAATCGTCAAGTACCAGATATAACATTGTGCAAATAACGTGGTCACGAGAATAGATTGCAAATAATAGTGTAAAAAAATAATTGGCAAAACCGCTTGTTAGTATGTTTAATAAAATAAAATTTTTGGTTAGTTTCTTTTGTTTGCCCTATATCCTGAAATATTTTGGGTGGCGAAATAAAAATATCTTTGGTGAACGCATCAAATGATTATCATGCCGCGATTTATAATAATAATAAATAAATAAATATCCCTGGACATTATTCCACACAGCGCCATCTAGCCCCAAGTGAGCTAATTATACTCCGTTTTTATGGGATACTAGACAACGGATAAACATACTTAAATACTTTTTCTTTTGTAAATACATACTTATTATACATAGGAAACACCCAGACCAATACAAACAGACATGTTCATGCACACAAATGTTTGTACTGTGCGGGGATCGAACCCGCGACCTTTGGTGTAGTAGCCGACTTCTAAACAATTACACCAAGACGGTCGTCCGGATTTATGCATTGCATTTATGCACGGATTGCACGGCCCAACCACTGTGTGACCATAGCTGTCACGATCGCTTTCAAATTTGACAGATTTTCTCCCCGGCCGACTTTAGTATGGACCCTTAAATGCATTATTTTGATGCCCTCTAGCTTAAAAGTTTGTGGACCACTGTGAATCGGTCGCTCTGTATCAAAATGTGGTTTACAATGGAATAGAATACTTTATTCTACAACTAATTGTTATCATTATATTTGTAAATATCGAGAAGAGGTGATATCCCCGTGGAGCGCCTTGTAGTGCAGGAAAAGGTTGATGACAAGAGAGCTTAAGGCAGGTCACCTATGCGTTGGACAGATCAAACAAAATTCGCAGTCAATTCTGCTGGTAAGTTTCTTCTCGGTTCTTATGAGTATCAGCACAGAAACAACAAACCATCACTGATGATAGAGAAACATCACAGCTATTTAAGTAGATAGCTTTTTATGTCTACATTTATCTATGTAATCATGTTTATTGTATATTTTATTTGATTAATAAGATTCGACCATTTGAAAGTACATTGTAACATGACTATTTTAATTGCGTTATCTGGAACTTTAATTTAGCTAGAACATTACTGTGTCACTCAACTGATCTATTCTCCAATATAGAAATAACAACGTAAGTTTATTCAAAAATAACATCGAGTTACCTATTTCTAGTAATTTTGTCGAAGTAACGTCCTAGTATTCAAGATCGGAGCGCAAGTGTAACTAAGTCGTCGACCAAAAGTTGGTGGCTAAATAGGGAACTAACAAACATTAAAGTGACGAAACTTTATATTTTTGTTTTGCATCTAGAATTCATTATCTATTTAGAGAAAAGTGTTTTTTTCCTGCATTTATCGAAAAACACTGTGACACTACTGAAAATGCACAGATTGTTGTGTTGGCTATGGGCTTTACATTTGTTTTTTATTCAGATTTCAGGTTTGTATTCTGAGTGTTTGTATGTGTCAAAATAGTAATTAATAAGGGTGTCAAGAACAGAGTTACTTAGATCATTTGGAATAAGGAAATTTAGAGAGCACAATGAAAAATTATGAAAATAAATAGAAATTTATTTGTAATCTCTACTTCGACAGGCGAAAAAAACCCAGAGAATCAAGTGCGATATTGATTAGTGTTAGTTTTACAGATCTATTTAATAAAGATTAGTCGAACAGTCAAACAAGCCGCTATTTATTAGCTTAAAAAGTTTGTAAAGAAGTAGGTATTCGGTCTCTACGAGTAGGTATTTGGCACAATAGATTGCTTTGAATGAACTTAAATGTTACTTTAATTAAAATAAATCTGCAAATCAACAGAAATAGCTAAGCTAGTGTTTAATAAACTCGGTCTCAAGATGAAACAAAGCAATTTAATCAAAAAGTTACAATCCTTCAAAGCGTTCCAGTACTTCCATTATGAAATCAAGTTATCGTAACAATGTAGGTAATCTCTCATTTAGACAATTAATCTATGTGAAGCTGAGTATAATTTGTTGCTTTTGAAAATTGTTAACTAAGAATTTGATTAAAAAATCTTTTTTTCCCTTTATAACACTTATTTACGAAAAAAACAAAAGTATTTTAAAACTCAAATTAGTTCATAAAAAAACATCTGACGAATGGGTTAAATAATATGAGGCGGTTAAGAAAAGAGACATTGTCCTTGAAATTAGTTTAATAAAACAGTTGTCGCTTGTGGGCGGGCGGAAAGCCACTGAAATCTCACATCTTTATCAGATCATCTACCTTGCGGCTCTTCGTTACCCACAGCATTTACCACCAAAATCTTCATTTTCCAGATTTTTTTCTGCCCTAACAGCCATCTATTCGTACATTCGCGCTACATGTAGCATCAAAATGAATAGGGCAGATCATGATCTTCCCTGTATATATTTTCTATATATTCTTCTTGATGTTTCAAATGAATAACACGTAAATGTGGAATTGGTACTCCAGCGACCAGACGCTTTCATGGCATCCCCCCCCCCCAACAAAGGGGATAACGGTTAGTGGGGGCCCCGTCAGGGGCTAGCACTGGCGGCGGAGTAGTGCGGTAAACCTTATGTGGATCCAGCTTTGCCACCAAAGTGCCACGGTTGAGTGCAGTTGCTAGGAGTCCGACATAACCTCGACGTTCCCCCGGACGGCGAGGTATCCATGAGGATTCCCGCACAATTATAAAAGTGTAGCTCATGCTAGAAGAGAGCGAGGCCTTCAGACTTAGGTGACCTATGTCGCCAAGATGTCGCTAGTTAGATAGAAAAAATAAATTTAAATTTGAAGGCGTCTGTGTACATCTCAGCGGGGGCGAAGCCTTTTGCTTAGATGTGGAACGTACAAGCACTCGTGTTATTTAGAGAGCTTTGTTTCAGACCGCGCGCTGCTGTCTGTTGCTGAATTCTGGGGGCATGCTCAGCTTAGTAAAGTAAACCGTACGAAAGATGCTTTTCCTCGTTAAAAATGACACGGTTATTGATAAAAATATTGACAGTAATTAAATCAGTATTCAGGTATTTATTGAGATGTAAGATGAGTGGAGCTGCAAAGATATGGGAGACCGGTTATGTGAGTTACGCAGGTCCTTTCGCAGTGGGTAGTATTAAATTCTCTGCATGCTTTCTGGTGACGTTAATACGTTTTGAATTTTAATGGATTCGATTAATTTAGCTTAAACATTTTACAGTTGGAATTTCTGCCAATAAAATCAAATTTTGTTATGTTCAGTTGAGGAAACACTTTAACATAGACACTATGGCAAGCGATGATATATACTTCTATCTCTGTGTAGAAGTGTGTGTGGTGCCCCTAAACTATTATCTATATTTTTCATTGTTTGCCTCAGAACTTGTACAACCTAGCCTATCACCCCGTGCCCGTTCGACGTTCAGTTTCAGGACATCTTGTACATACCTGTAAAATTTATAGTTAAATTCAGATCGGAATGGTCATTGACCTGGAATGAGTAGAGTAGTTTGCTTTTGAGAGGTTTTAAGACAGGAACAATGAACAGACAATGAACCAGGAACAAAATTGATTTTGTAACAACGAAATTGCTACGGATTTGCTGATTTAATCTAAAAAGTTGTGATTATAGCGGGATATAGTAGGGACAAAACAAAGGGAATCAATTTCAAAATCACGTTCCCAAATTGGATATTTGATATAGTGCGTACTTTGTCTTTGGCCGGCCTCAGCAGATATGAGGGTCGCCAGCCTGTAATGATATTGGCTCGCCTTTTATATGACGCGAGCTACAAAACGTAATGGTCTGTCGTAGTCATAGATTACATTGGTGCTTTCCTTTTTATCGCAGCCCTATTACTTAATTTTATCCTCGCCACTACATTAAACATTTAATTAAAGAATTGTGTTGAAGTAAAAAGATAAATGTTTGGCCCTTTGATGAAATAAGTAGATAGAGCTGACTTATTGCGCTGAAGGTCGTGGTTTCGAAGACCATTCAGGACAAATAAATGAACTTAATAGGTATAACGAATAGAAATATGACAGAAAGATATGATATGATATGGCATTACACTTATATTGGTTTAAAACGTGTCTTTACGAAATGAACACATTACGAGTAACAAACAACTTCATTAATGTGCTTTTACTTGATGATTACAACTTTGGTTTCTTAGGTTTGTATTTTTAAAGATCGAATTAATCAAAAGTTCACGGTTAGTTAGAGGTTCTATAAATTTCGACAGTTACGTTAGTAACCATTACACCATTCAACTTGACGTTAAGTTAAGTTCGTTTTTTTTACCTCAACCTTACGCCAGTTTTAGTGGTGCGACTGACTCTTAATTTATGTATAACACCGGTTATAAATAACCTGACACAGACAAAGTGAGATATAACAGCAGGGTACACCGTCAAGTAAACAACGCTGTCTGGGGAATGTCGTAAACCACGTAATGCACCGTAACATGTAATTCGAGGGCCGCGGACGGGATCGTCGGTTAGCGGTAATCTGCACAACGAGGCTCGGCCCTCGCCCATTCTTCGAAGGCACAGGGGACAGGAATGGCGGAGTCGATAATGGAAAGATTTTTTCCTTAAGATCATTGAGTTCGACGACCCAGCCTCCGTCTACAGGCTAGGGTTGCCAGCTTTATAATATTTAACATAACATAACCCTCACGACCACATCCCAAACGGAGGAGTCAGACGCACTCTGATTGTTGCCGTCATGGTGAACAAAACATTTAGAAGCCCACCTTACGCCTAGGAAATGAAAATTTGATCTAAACGAGGCTAGGGGTGCTATCCGGGTTGCTTGGGTTTCATTTTTAAATTGTACAATAAACCAAGTAGGTCAGGCCAGTTTTGAACTCGGGATGAAGAGAGTGTACAGCCATTTGCTAAGCTGGCATGTTAACCTTACCATACTCGTAGACTACATCATCACTTATAAACAGGTGAGGTCGCGCGCCTGCTTGAACATAAAAAAAGTTTCATTTAGTTGCTAGCACTGAATTATCTTTAAAGAAATTCGGTAGTAAAAAGATGATGCCAGCAAAGTTATTGAGAAAATAAAAAAACTTAATGAAATAACGGTAAGCTTGATATTACTTGAAAGTGGGTTTTTAAGTGGATGAACGTGACTTCATAATGTAGAGAGTTTATTTTATCTCTAGGGTCGGTAATTAGTTTAGTACCATCCCGGGTACTAAAGTAATTGCCGAAATGCTAGCGGATGGTAAGACTAAATTGATTAAGTTGAAGCCACTCGAATAAATATGGTATGCTGATACGTTTTTCGGTCCAAAGCAAATATAATTCAATAATTTTTCAATAAATGGAACACACAACTTGGAACAAACAACTTTACTCAATGCTAATAATAATAATATTCTTGTTTAATCTTTTATCTATTATTAAGATTTAATTGTCATGATATAAAATAAAATCTGTGCGTACCAGCCCTGCTATTTCGCGTGCAACTTCTCACAAGCATGTAACCTGCATCCTCATTAATAAACCAAAACCTTAACGCAAATACTTTCTTAAATTTGACTCTCCTTAAAAAGATATTTGCATTGAGTGTGCCGCTTTTTAGTGGGTTTTGTTATCAAAGCGATCAAGTTCGAGGTCGTCTCCGAAACCGCCGTGACTCGTTGATGGGGCTTCACATGAAACGAAATTAAAATGTTTCATTTTTAGGGCTTGAGAAACCTAAAGTAACAAATAATTAAAAGTAATAAACGAAAGCCGGCACAAAATTCCTTATAAATAAACCCTTTCATTCATTTTCAACATCAATTGGTATTTAATCTTAAAACATTTTTCGTGTCAAATGTTTGAAACGAAGTACAGAAAAAAAACAATTAATCTCAGAAGCAGCAGTTATTGTTGTTTCTCGGCGTTTGGCTGAGTGGTATTGTTTTCAAATATTCAGTTATAGTTAGGGAAGGGAAGGAATAGGAGGGGAATATAATTGTTAGGGAACAGAACTTTTTCTTTTAATTTGATTTTTGAATAGGATATTTTTATTTCAGCATTAGGATAATGCATTATCATCTTACTAAAGATAGGAAACCCAGAATAAAAAATTGGTCTTGGTCTCAGGCAGGACTCGAACCAGTGTTTTCCGCATTCCAGGCGGCTGCACTGATTTTTGTCATTTTAAAAATAAATAATGGTTGAGTATATTCAATCGGTGTTTTTTTTTAAATCAGAAATTCTTTCACAACACATGGCACACGTAAATAAAGCGGCTGACAGTACATGCCATAGTTATGATTTTTAAACGAAAAATGGTTTAACGAGTTTAAGATAGCTTGGTGCCCGCGTCCACTCACCAGAAACTCCGATACCCAGACCATCAGAGCTTTTTTACGATTATGATGTAGTTGGTATTATCGGGATCAAGTTCGAGGTCATGTTTGGCTTCCGTGGCGGGAAAATGTGTCGGCGTTATTTTGCCATTAAAATTAGCTATTGGAACTTGTTCTTAATAAAGGTGCATTGAAATTAAGGCTTTTAAAAAACCATACCAGTAATCCAGTTTTGTATTTAAGTGCGACATAATCATCAATGATGCACGCACATTATGAATATGTTGGTAACTTAAGGAGGTTTGGAAAGATAAAAACTTTTCTAAACCAATTACAATTATCAGTTGGCGTTATGTGACTTGCTCTTACTAAGTTCTCGTGAATAACTACTCTTTTGACTTAATGAACCTTTCTTAGGACTAAGAGACATTGTGCCAAGAGAGTTTAAGATCTATTTTGATCACATCTATTTTGATCATAACATAAAGATAGATGTGCTTTACTCACTACGACTTGAACTTCCTTTTCTTTTTTTTTTCGGGGGAAATCGTCATGGTACTTCGCTGCCCGAGGGTACGACGAGGTTATGTCGGACTCCTACCGACTAAAACCCCACGGCACTCGACCGTCGCACTCTGGCCGCGAACCTGGATCCTATGCGCCTAGAGTACGCTTGCACCCACTGTACGCAGACCCTACTGGGCCCGCAACCACGAGCCACCCAAAGACGCACAGGGGGGATCAGCCTCGGATCACTGGCCGTGTCGCCCTTGCGGGCTGCAGCGGGTGGGTTGCAAGTCCGCCACACTGGCACGCCTGAGTTCTATTGGCTTCCCGGTGGTTCCACTCTACTACCGGTACTAGGCTCCCTCGCCACACCAAGGCGAGAAATCATGAGGGGGACGTCTTGAACTTCCTCAACTAACTTATGTTGATTTTAGATCTTCAACGAATATTCCAAATGTTAACATTAGCTACGACTTGTATTAAAATATTTAAAGCAAAATTTTATAGATAACAATTAAAGATGAATAATAATGTATTTTCATACTATGAACGTTTTGTATTATACTTGCTTTGCTTGTAAAATCATACCCGGTCAAGTTTCTACCCCATGACAATTTAATTAATTGATTCCAATTTATAAGAAAGAATTGTGAAAAGCTTTTTCCGTTTATTTTAATAAATATTGTTCGCTACTTCACACTGTATCACTTATAAATAATATCCTGTGGGGTTTTTGAGTGTTTTGCAGTTTAATGTTTCGGCACACAAAGTTTAAGTGCAAAAACATGTACTAGCTCACAGCTGACTCGTTAACTTAACTGGTGTAACTTAGTAAGTTCATCATCGTTTATTATTGACAGAACAAAGTTTCTTTCATGCTATCAGAATTGGATAGTTGTTATAACTTAATAATTCGTTCTTCCAACTGATTCCGTCATTTACCTACGTCTGAAGAAAATTTTGTACAACTTATGAAAAAAACTGAGCTCATTCGGAATCACTTATCATATTATTCCTATGTTAATGCTAAAACACAGAAGTTCACTTTGAAACCGTTGTCACCCAAAGCAAACGTTAATTAAGTGATAAATAGAAAATATCCATTTGTCAATGAGATCGCTTAGTAAACAAGGTACAAGTCAACTCAGTGATAGGTCACTGTAAATCCGTTTAACCTTTGGTATTAACTGCTTTGTTAATTATCAACAACAGTTGGCATTAGGTCAAGGTTGCTGTAAGTAGGGCACTTCCTGAATGTGTTTACCTACGAATATTTGGGTTGCAAGTTAAGGCGGGTGTTATGTGGCCGTGCCCTGTGGTTAGGGGCTCTGAATACTAACGAGGTATACCTGCTGGTCGTAAGAGGTGGCTGAAATGGCCATTGGGGTTATGAATGGTGCATAGGGAACCTCCGTGGGTTTCGTGAAACGGTCCTGGGTAGCGATTCACAACCGAGTTATCGTAAGATTCGGTAACTTTCTTTTAGTTTTAGTTAATCGCTTGTTCAGCGAAAGCACTTGAAATTTGTATATGTTAAAGCCAGTGGAATCTGATATTTATAAACCGAATAATACAGACACCACCCAAATTGAAAAATAGAAATTAAAATTTATTGAAAATTGCCGAATCGTACAATAACTCGGTTCGGAATCGCTCTCCTGAAGAAACGATAATGCGAGTCTTCTTGTGGTGCTATTGTGCACTGTAGTCTTTGATTAAACCAAAAAGACGAAGATACTTTACGTTTTTACTTCGCCAATTGGAAAACTGGGACAGGACAATGACGTATGAACGACGTGCTAGTGAACGAGTCGCTGTCCTATTGCCTTAGCCCATTGGACCTGATTTTGTAGGTACACGGGCAGTAATCGTATGCTACCGTATCGTACTCTTTTCGTTTTAATCAAAGGCTTAAGTCAAGTTTGCTCCTATTGAACCTAGTTGAGGTATTGTGTAGCGTACTTAGGGGATCCCGATACCCTTCGATTTGGCGCGTAAATTACCACTGTCACTTTTTGGTATGTTGAGGTCTGCGTTTTTCCAAGAGTTCCTGGTCTTACAGACTTGGGCCATCCTTAGCCATGCGTAACTGTATCTCAGGAGATTGCGTCAGCAAGCAAAAGAAAGAAACAGGAGAAGATGCAAACTGGAGATAACTAGCAACTTTTTATTTCATTTCGTTTCTGAGTCTTGTTATCATTTATTCAAACGATAACTTGGGTTAAGCCCTTTTGTTCAGCTGATTTAGGTATTCGGTTCAGTAATGTCTGACAAAAATCATTTTTAAAATGACGTAATGCAAACGAATAATTTCAAACAGACTACAGATCTTTACAGATATTCAATGTAATCAAATTTTTTAATTGGCAAATATTTGAATGTTATGGAGTCACAACAAAAAAAATTATTTTTTGAGCCAATTTCGCCAATTTTAACTCTGCAAAACAAATATGCGTTTTTGTATAATTTCCCATTCCGACTGAGTTTGCCAAAAGCACGTGGAAGCGGGCAAAGAAAGTAGGCATGACCCTTGAAGCATTTGGAAACAAACAACGTTTTACGGACAGTGGCTCACCGTTGAAGACCGATGTATGTTTGAAAGTATACTGTCACATAATTACATATGCAAGGGAAGGAAAGTACACTGCCTAACTACCGTTGAACAAACCGTTTTTTGTTTACCCGAAAATCCTTGTTTTTTAAACCAACATAAAAAGATGTGAACTGGAGATAACAACTGTTATGTTTTTGTTTGGTTTTCGTGGTAACATTAACATTTGTTGAGCCTTTTTTGTTTGTTAACTTCAGAAAGTTTTTGATTTATCTGGGCTAAGCGTGCGTGAGCGAAGTGAGCCTTTAGGGACTTGCGAATGTTTTGTGCGTAAAGACACGCGTAAACCCTTAGTCTGACTGACTGTCCATTTCACCTTATACCAGTATATTAAAGGTCATTTCCAAGCATTAAAAGTATTTACCATTTTTAATTCCAAAGTGTTTCATTTATTTATGAAATAACAGTACATAATAATATTGACACAGTAAATATTATACATCAGGTTATTTTTGTTTTAGCATTAGGGATAATGCATTATTATCTTACCGGCATGCTGAGGACGCTTGTTCGAGTCCCGCCTGAGCCCCAGACCGAATGTTTTTTTCTGGGGGTTACCTATCATAAGACCGAATTTTCTTTCCCCGAATTTTATTTCCCCGAATTTAATTTCCCTGAATTTCATTTTCCCGAAAACGTTTGGTCTTTTTCGTACGGATTTTTTTCATTTTTCCAAAATGACGTTTGTCACTGTATCCGTTGACCAATTATCGGATTGGATTTGGACCAATATTCGGATTGGTTTTGTTTGTTTTATCGAACTGATGATTGGCCGAAATGACACTTATCCGAAGTATTGTTTCCCAGAACCATCATTAGACCTCTGTTTTGATTACCATATTCTTAGTTAACCAAACGATCATAAGATAACGGGTTAATGCAAGCAGCATAAAAGCAGACAAGGAGTTTTAGATTCAAAATAAAATAAGAATTTGACAGCGTGTACGCAGGCAAACAGTATGCAAGTCTTCAACATGCAAGTTTAAGGAAAACACAAGACTTCTTTCACGGCTCCGGCGGTTCCTCGCGTGCTAATCGCCGCAGATGGCTTTCCCTTATAACCGCAGCTTCGGCTTGTTCTTGTTCTTGGCTTCGGCGGACACTGCGAACCGCTCATAGCCACCTGCTCCTCAGCCCTTCGGGCCGCCTCGATCTTCATGCCTACGCGCTTTTAAATAACACTCTTGGGGTAGGGCAAATTAAGTAGTAGTAGTAAATTTCGGACAACGGACGGGTTCCCTTTTCTGGTTTTCCTATCTTAATTATACATCATTATTATATTATTATGTTTATTATACAGGTACCTTATCTTAACGTTTTTAACAACTATGAGCCCTTTTCAGCTCTTCTTGTGTTAAAATATTGGAAATCAAAGTACGACATGAATTAAGATACCGTTACGTAGAGGCTGTTAATTATATTTTAAATTATCTAAATAATTAATATTGAAATAACACAAGACTGACTAACTAAGATACATTATTTATTATTTGGTTATTCTGTAAGTCAATTTAGAAAAATTTGTAAATTATTGCTTTACCGTTATTCTGGCGGACCGCCCGCTGAGTGCGTTTATCAAAATACATTGCCATTTTGGCAAGACGTCATCTACAGGTATTCACTATGCAGAAAAATAAATACACCTCCTTTGTATTTATGTAAAATATTTTATTCACTGTACAAAACTATAATAACACGGGCACATCAGTTTATATTACAAATAAATAATTTGTATTCTGGAACATCACGTTCATCGCCCTGGCCCAAAAGTAAGTTTTTCTTTTTTGTTATTGGATTCAGAAACAACGAAAGCACACAAATATACCGAACTAGCGACCCGCCCCCGCTTCGCACGGGGGCAATAGGATGTTATTATACATATAAACCTTCCTCTTGAATCACTCTATCTATTAAAAAAAAACGCATCAAAATCCGTTGCGTAGTTTCAAAGATTTAAGCATACAAAGGGACATAGGGACAGAGAAAGCGTCTTTGTTTTATACTATGTAGTGATATTTTACTTACTGTACAAAGCTATGATAACAAGAAACAATGTCTTATATCAGCACGCAAAGCATTGCCAAGAAAACAGTGACGCGTCTGCTCGCAAGAATTCGCAGTTTGTATAAAAACAAATGATTTATATTAGGCAACATCACGTTTATCGCCCTGGCCCAAAAGTAAGTTTTTCTTCTTTGTTATAGGATCCAGAAACAACGACAGCACACAAATACAGAAAATAAATAAGTTTTAAGATAATAGGAAAAAGACGACCAAAGCAGCGTTTGTCACAATTTATATAAAACTAAATTAAAACAATCCTGTTTTATTATTATTTGGACAGACCATTTTTGTAGGGTTCTAAGCCTCCGCTGTCTCTCTTGCCCTATACAGATAGGGATACACCGCTCTGTATCTCATAAACTGTGATAGATATAACTAGATGGCTGATAAATTATGCATTGCCGTTGCCGTTGCAAATACTATACGAGGAAGAATAATTGCTATACTACGCGCCAAATAAGTCACAACGTATATCATCAAATCGCATTTAAAAAGTTAGAAATTAACTGTTTTGAAACCTCGCTACGTAAGCAGTCGTTGGATAATGGATATGGCATTTCATTAAATCAATAATTATTCGAACTGCTAAGAAAAGAAGAACTATGTGGTTAAAAAATATGGCCAATCTATTCGTATGATGACTAGTAAATATATTTTTTTCATTAACTTTACAAGCTATAAAATTATAGATAAGAAGCCCCTGATTTATCGATGTCACATACTCGTACCTAGCACCTTTCCTCCTTGGCAGTTCTTAGTCCAGTCATTTAAGCTTAATTTAGGTAAGAATCTCGGAATTCGAGATACCCAGCTGTAAGTCTGTAAATACTTTTATATTGACACCCTAAAAGTTGTCTCAAAACCTACATATGGTAGGGTGTACGCAACTATTAAATTTCAAGGTCAAAAGTCACAAAAATCGTTTTTTTGCGCTGTTTTTGTAAATATCTCATTTCCTATGGGTTTTTTGCTATTTGTATGTATTTTCAATATTGTAGAATACAAAATTCTCTACAAATATTGTTTGAAAAATTGTTTAATACGGTGAACCGTTTTCGAGATAGAGGGCGGAGAGCGCGCGGTCACAGCATCACTTCAGGTCAACCGGTGCCTCCGGTCAAAAACGCGCCATATAAGCTTATTGGCAGTCTATAATGCTCCGAAATCTGTGAAAAGTCTCGATCACTTTCGACATGCATTACGTCAAGCCTACAAAACTTAATAAACCTGTGCAGCTTTCAAATATTTCACCAACAAGTACAGCTGCTCATCAACATTTCGAACGTGTATATTATCAAGTTCAAACTTGGTTAGGGCATGATTTGGAACCCCAGGTATGGGGTTGGGCAATGCAGAACGATTTTCTGGAGCCTATCATGACAATTTTACCACCTGCTCAAAAACATCCTACAACCAAACAACCTACCAAAAGTTTCCCTAGAATTCACAAACGTCAATCAACGCTAAGCACACACTCACGCTCATGCTGCCCTGTAAAATGTCAGTAGAACTGAAAGGGACAGCTACCTATACTTTTAAGGGATGCTCAACGTTGGTTTGCGTTTGTGAAGGGTTAGTCCCTAACATTCTTGTTGCTGTCACCATTTGCGAGTAAGTGACAAAACACATCAATAGCATTTTCTATGCTTGAGCGTTGCGTTGGTTCTCAAGAATAAGGGGGTAGATTTATACTTTGAGTACTCCTTGAAAATTGTAAAAAAACTTACTTTTAAACTTCTGATACGGTTGACGTACGGTCGTTTGTATACGAGGAAGATAAAACGAATGAATGAGGTTGAAAAGCTTTCAATCGATTGTAAATGATGGACACTCGTATTTGCATTTAAAAGTAAGTATGGCTTTGCAGTGCGAACTCGATGCATTCGTTAGCGTGGCAACTGCCACAATTAAGAGTATGAGCGCTGAATCACTATCACTGAATACAGAAAGAGATCTGAACTGGAGTCAGGACAATTACTGTGTGACCACCGATTTTAGCCAAATACAGGCTGGTGATTTGATTTTGATATTGTATATCTTGTCCGTATTCCGTAAAATGTAACAAGCTAATTATAGGTTGTGACCTCCAGATTTAGGGCTGTATATTTGTTTATTCCTCTTTTAAGTCGCCACAATCTTGCCAGAGTAGTCGTGGACATCTTTATGGATCACGATGAGTGATTGATTAACTTAGTTATACGGCGCCCTTTTTTCGCGGTCTGCAGCTTTCCGGGTGCATTCGTGAACTGCGCACTGAGATGCGGCCTTGATCTGGTCTGTCCACCTCATCGGTGACCTACCATGAGGCCGGGTGCCTTCCATTTTTTCCTGTACCATGAGACGCTCTATGTACACGTTACCACGACGAGATATGGCCGAAGAAAGTCAAGATTCGCGACTACACTTTTGATGAGCACTGTTGTTAATGAGCTCGAAGATATACAAAATAGTACCAGATTGCCAGATCTGCTCCTCCTATTCAAGTTGGTCCATAATTGTTTATAATCCTTTAATCCTTTGCTAAAATATATTGAATGCCTGATTAACTTGTGATACCCTTTTAAATATTTTGATGTGGGATTAAATTGACCCTTTCAACGATGAAAAATATCACTTCGTCATTTTGATCAACAAAGACACTAATTGTGCAGACAAATTGTATAACCTTCGTTACAGTGATGAGGGTCCTTCCACAGACCTTCATCCTATGGCATTCGATGTAAAATATAACCGTTGGGTTAGCTATACTTGAGTTTATTACGTTTTAATAATCTTGCATCATCTCCGAAGGAATTTATCCGGAGTTCCTCATGTGGATGATTAAACCATAATTTTAACCGGTTAACTGCCCTTTCTGTGCAGAAAGAAGGAGTCAAACCAGCAATCTCATCCTCTAAGAAGAAATGGAAAATAGTAGAACCCAGAAAAGAAAAAAGTCAGTGGCACACTCATTGTTGCCGTCAAAGAGAACGCAACGTTCAGAAACCCACATTTCGTCGAGCGAGTTTCATAACCCACGGAGGTAAGGGCTAATCCACATGTTCCGGGTTGCTTGCGTTCTATTATGTTTTCCTTCACCGGAGGCTTAGCCACAAACTATTCAATGAACACAAAGTAGGTGTTCTGGGCCAATTTGAACTTGGGAACACTATTAAGTGCTATGCCAGTGTTTAAACCATACCATACTTGACGATTGTTGTGTCTTCCGTGATTTTGAGTAGTTATTAATGATGATTTAGTTTTTTCAGTAATAGCATGTTAGCAACAAAAAAAATATAACTATTGTGGCTCCATATTTATTTACCTGGAAAACAATGATGTACAAAGGTTTACAAAAATGACCCTAAACAAGTAGTGAGAGATATCCTGTTGCCGTTAATCTTCATAACCCACTCAGAAGCCTTCATTTCGGGTAACACTTTGAAAGAATTCCGCCGCTATCAGTTAAATATTTTCATTACCAAAACATTATTAAATCATTTCATAAGCTGAGCTTTAAGTGAACAAGTAGTCGTCAGTTCATAATATTTGTACTGCCCTGCTGCATTTCTTTTAGGCTCTAAAATGAATAAAACAAGCTAACTGATTGGCAAGCAGTCGGTTAAATTCAATGATACTTCATTTCAGCGATACCCGCTTTAATTTAACCGTTGTTAATCTTAATATTTTAATGGAACCCGAATAAATTTATCAACCATAATCTTCAGAACAAGTCAAAGTTATTTATATCTTGCGTGGTTATTTTATGAAACCGATAAGGTTTAATTCTTACTTTGGGATGGACGGTGCGGTTAAGTTATTCAAATAAAGTGATATGGAATTGAACCGAAACGAAGTAAAGATTTATGTTGAAAGCATAAAAAAGGTTTAGGTTCGTTAATTTTATTTGAATACAATTTCCATTATGCAAAAAGTATTTAAGTATTTGTACAAAGAGTTTGGGTATTCGGCTTTGGCCTCATAAATGGAATTAGAGAAAAACAACGATATAATATAAGTATAAATACGAACGTAAAGGTAGGTACTTTGCAGAATGATCGGAGCTTTCATCTATAAAAGAAAATTAGTTTTTCCGGTGACTGGACTTTATTAAGTTATTTTAAGTACATGTAAGTTTATTTCTAGAAATATCAAAATACTTGCGGCCTTCATTAAAATACTTCACCCCCGTGAGTTCTAGTTTTAAAAAAAAGGAATGTAATTTTATAAATGTCTATGTTCTATGCCTTTTTCTTATTCTGATGTGTAAGCTAACTGTAAAGTTCAATTAAAATTTATTCATTAGTTTTTACGTGAAAAAGCAACACAAATCCATCCTTCCCACACATAAAAACTTTTGCATTTATAATATTAGTAGAATAATTCTGTGAGTGTCTCAAACACATAATAAGAAGGTAAGTACTCCAGCCCTGCTAACTTTGGGGTCAGAAAAACTTGGTGTAAGAATTCGAATGTATTTATTTTGTTCAAATTTCTTAAAAAGAGTTTCAATTACCGGGTGTGCTTTTTATGGTAGAGACTAACGAGCCTAAGGCCGAGTTAACCAACAGGTGGTTATTTATATTTTGGTTTCAGAAGTTTATTTCTCATTAAGAATTACATTCACTTACATAAGAATAAATATTAACTTACACGTAACATTTCTGACGCTACACGTATTTATAAGTACAATTCACTTACTATGGTAAATAAAATATCTAAACAAGCTTAAAAATAATCGAAACGGATGATACAGGCAATAAGTAGGTACTAAAGATAGCAACACCACTGTTTTAGTGCTATTGTCGACAACAGCTGTTGTCCTCTACAGCAGTATAGTTAAATCAAGTACCTTGTTTTATTATTGTTTTAGCATTTTCCATGCAGTATCTTTACTAAAGATCCGAAAACCAGAAAAAGACATTTGGTCATGTTGGCATCAGGCAGGACTCGAACCCGGGTCTTTCGCAAAGCGTTTTTTTTATTTTCGGTTCGTGAAAGACGCGGGTTCGAGTCCTGCCTGATGCCAACATGACCAAATGTCTTTTTCTGGTTTTCAGATCAAGTACCTTGTCCAATCTGAACACTCTAGTTAGAGTTCAGTTTTTTGAAAAATACCTACAATGTTCTAGAAAATTATTAAGACTTTAATAGTCTTTTGAAGTGGTGTGCGTATTTGATTTTCGGTTTTGTAAGCAAACTGACTGTGATCGTTTCATAAAATTAGCGGTGAACAAAGTAAAAAGTTTGAATGTTTAACCGATTGTTACAAATTAACAGCGTGTTTAAGTAACTGTCGCTTTAAGTAAAGTTGGTGAACCCGGGCCCTCGGTGAGAGAAATTAACGATATTCACGATTAGGCGCCGCAGACTTCAGAGGAATAACAATCGCTCATTTGCTTAATTACCAGGGATTTCCTCAGCGAGTTCTCTATTTCTAATTCCATTTCGCTGCTCAGTTTTGATGTACTTGTGTCAGATTATATTCATTAAATTTAATATTAATAAGCGCTGTAACTGTAAGCTTTTACTTTTTTACGTTATATTACGCCTTTTCGGACGCCGCTTAGACCTTACACGATTTTAAGACATACATCCATATGCTCATGACTATATCCTAAACAGAGCAGTCAATAGTACGCTAGCTGTAGCGTCTTAATGAACGGAACATTCAGAAGCCCACATTTTTAACGCAAAGTGGCATGTGGCAAATATAGCGCCGCTACCTGGATAGTGCTTTTGATTCTTTCACTCAGAGGGTTGGGCGCCTCGCATTATGTGTCATTTGCCATCCGATTGTTACGGCAATGCTTCAGGCTATAGCATCTTATCAACTTTTTTCCCGTCTTCTTTTTCTTGCTTACTATTTATGTACCGTTTTTAACACGTAGTTACGTGCTGCCTATTACATTACATACCAATAAGAAAATCCATGTTGCAATGAAAATAAAAAGTCTCAAAATTAATTCATGAAATATGGAATCCCTGAACTAAATTGTTTAAAAATTTAGACATTTTAGTATGGACACAATTCAAGCATCTAACTTACTTACTCTTAGAGTGGAAAATTATCTACATACACTTGCGGAACCAAGTACCTAATAAATAACTGGTCGCCAAATAGTCCAATTCGCCTTGAGGACACTTTACAGTTGCTGATCGATTTTACGAGATAAATAAAATGTTTCAATAATAATAACATAACCAGAACTATTTAACGGTCCAGACCGGGTGAACGACCTCAGATGACAAGAGTCTTCTAACCACCTACGTGTATATTTTGCATTTTAAATTCAAATTCGACGCGAAAACTGTTATAACTCCCTTATTTATGATGCACTGTCCGCACATCTACTAAATTTTAACCCTCGAAATGTGGTTTGTTTGCATCTACAATACAGTTTTATCATTTGTTTGAGTAAACCATGGACTGTTTTTATTTATTTACTGTTCAGAGTTACAGTACGATTAGCAGAATGATTACTAGGGCATTTTTTACCAGGCAACGCAGGCAAATAAATACTTAATAGGCGATGCAAAGCATTTTTGGAAATATGTAGGTACGAGTATGTTTAATATAAAGAACCCCCTTATTTTTATATACCGATTTAAATGTTTTGATTAATTTGATGAACAAAGAGGTAATTTAGAAGGTAAATTATTAAGTCGTGATAAAAAAAACCACTATGACTAAAAATAAATTATGTAGGTAGTACCTTTACGTACAAATGTGAACACAAAAACGCCGAGTGACCGGGAAAGTACAAATCGGTACGATTTGTTTGACTGTCGGAAATCGCGCTAGGCACTCAGCTAGCACTAAATTCTACTATTGTAAATAAATAACTGTTTGTGTACAAACCAATAAAAAAATAGGTTTTAAAAAAAGTCTTCACCACCATTTACTTTAGGATACCTAGTAAAAATTTTATAAAACGGTTTTCAAGTTTAAATTGACTATTTGTATGCTGGGTCAAAACCGCAAACCCTAGATCAAACGTGACCGTTTACAAGTCTCAAGATTATCATCTCGCTGCAGAATAAAAGTGCTTAGAATATTTTATGACCGTAACATTAGACGTTAGGACACGTCTAGTTGCTCGCCACTAAATTTTTGAGCTTTTTCACATTCGCATTTTAAACTAAACATTAGGCTTTTGAAAACAGATCTTAAATTTGCTTATTGGAAGTAACGGATCCTCTTTTTCCTCGTCACAGATTTTATGCTGTAGATATCGGTTTTGAAGTTTGAAAAAGGCTTCGGATTTTTTAGTTTATATGTAACTATTGCTGCTTTTGTCTAAGTAGACTATCATGAAAATGTGCATGTTGCAGGGACAAAGATTTGAAATTTTTAAATATCTTTATTAGTGGATTACATGATCCCAATTGCCACTTTGTAGTAATTTTAGCTGTGAGATGATAGCCAAAAAGATATAATAAATACTATTGATCATGCTAACAAGAGTGAAACCTAGCAAAATACTTAGTAAGTTAAGGTTCCAGTGGACAGGACAGGACACATGGCCTAAATAACTTATTGTTGCTAAGGCAAGTACTGCCAATCTTGGCATAGTATAAGAAACTATCCTAATATTGTGGGCGTTGAGGTAAACAATTTCTACCCTACTGAAAAAAATTTGGGAAGCGCTTCAATCTTAGTTTAAAAAACTACAAACAGACGGAAAACTTAATATTTACTTATGAACACATATATCGAGCAGTAGACTTGCTTTAAAAAATAATAAACGATTGTGTGGGCAGCCAAGCCAATTATTAGTTAGTTGCCAATTATGGGGTCTTGGTATTTTATTAAACGTTTTATACCAGCAGCGAGTTCGTACGAAATAAACTCGTACCAATTAGTTATGCCAATAAATTATGTTTGTTTATTACTGCAATTAAACAGGAATATCAGTAGCAAATCCATGCTTGATTTGTTACTGGGATGTTCAGATGGTAAACTCAAATTGAGATTCGAAAATAAATGACGTAACAACATACGCTCATGTCTTTTTCTTAGGCAAGGTAGGTTTCTGAGGCACACTGATTGTTGCTGTTATGGTGAACGGAACATTCAGATGGCCACAATTCACTGAGCGGATTCGAACCCGACGTGGCTATGGCCGAGACTTCCGCCGTTACCTGTTGCTTGGCTTTTTTATTGGCGTTTTCTAGCACCGGAGAGATAAATGCAAATTTTGCAATGAACTGTCAAATGATCTAAATCATCTATAGAAACTAACATAAGTGAATGCCAGGCTTAACTAGTACAACATTATCGTTGCATTTTCATCTGTTACATTTTGAAGAGTGTAGCCTGAATTACACCTCTTAATCCCCTTTTTGGCCTTAATTGGACCACTGAGTGCATTGGCCCTCATCTGGTTCCATCAGGTTGGATCTAAAAAAAAAAAGAGGTCTTTTTAATTTCAGCTAAAATATGTAAAAATATTATTCATTCAGCTGTAGACTTAATTTTTGTTCCTATCCTTTGTCTGCTGGAAAAACATTATTTTTAGCGATAAGATCCACTGTACTTTTGCTATCCGAAATTTGCTGTTCAATTTATTTCGATTGAAACATGATTAAATCAGGTTATTTTCAAAGTAATTCTCAAAGTTAAGTGAAGGAAATTAAACAAAAAAAAATGTATTTGAAAACATATCTTAAATATGTAAAAACCAATCCAATAAAGCAAATCCATTGAAAATCGGTTCAGTAGTTCTCCAGTTATATTAGCTTGAACAAACCCGACATTGTTTTATTTAAATATTAACATCTTTGCTACAGCTATATTCACTAATAAAATATTCTTATTTTCAAGAAAATGAAAACATTTCATCCAGCTCCTAGATAAAATCTAGGTAGCCAAGATCATACCAACACTTCTAGTGAAAAAAAACTACAAGACTAATGAAAAATGCATCACAATAAAGTCCTTGAATGGTCCAATCTAGAAACGTCTGGACTAACATAATTTGTTTTATGTTAGTGACATCTGGTTCTTGCTATTGCGAATTAATGCAAAACCTCTCGAAGGGGACTTTACAAAAGATGAATTTATTCTGTAAATATTTTCGTTATGCCAATATTTCGGGATGAATAAGTGTTGGGCACCCAATTTCTGCGCACCATTTTTCCCTATTATATCAGTAGGTAAAGAAATTAGAAATGTATTGCGTGCAAATAACTTTAATGCTAACCTTCTTTATGCTACTACCATCCTTAGGGTATTGGTCAAATAAGATAAGCTTATTGAAAGAATATTTTATATCTACCTAGATGGGTCAGCACTTTCTCGAAGTATGTGATTAGGATAGGGTTTAAAATAATTTACTTGTAGCAGCTGTTACACTATACTTAAGTATAACTTAGGTATTGTTCGAGACAGATCGACATAGCAATCGGGGTAAGATGTAAAACGGGGGAGGGAGGATAGGAGTCACAAATAGCTTCTATGTTCGACTCTACTATCAAACACATTTAGGGGCACTTAAGTTAAGTTTTATTTACTATACTCTTTCTGTCTCTTAGTTTGACTTTTGCCTGCTACGTTCCAGTCAGCTGTAAACTAGCTGTTACAGTACAGCCACTCTATAATTCCATGACTACTGAGGCATTCATCGGCGAATGTTTGCCAAACAAACAAAAACCAATCAACAAGGCATTTATTTGCAAGAATACTGTTGAGTTACAAGGCGATATAAAAGGTTCTAGACTTAGTTCTACATTACTGTAAACTTGCATGTTAATTGAAATAAATAAATCAATAGGTATTATTCGGCCTGCTAGCAGACGTGCAAATTTTTGTTAGATAAAACTCTTAACAATTCAGTTTAGGATAGGTCAGAAATATGTACTAAACCAATCACTTAATAAGTCACCTAATAAAATAACACAAGATGGGGTAGCGATGATCTCCGTTTTCCGTGTTTTTGTTCTGATTCAGCGAATTTCCAGTTATTCTCTGCACTTGTTTACCACTGCCTCGCGGTGAGGTTGGTAATAAAGCGGAGTGTAGAGTAGTTTATTAGGTCAATTGAGAGCTTTAGGATTTCTTGAAAATTATGAAGTTTAAAAATAAAATTAAGCCTTTCTAACAGGCATACCAAGGTGCCTGTAGTCAGTGCTAATAGCGTGTTAACGACTGTGCACGCCCGGCCGGGTAGAGTAGGTACCATCCGAAATAAATCTCTCCGACGTCGATGTCTCCAGATGTCAGTCTTAAAGCCTAGTTGGAGGTCTCCAGGCGGCTTGATACTGATTTTTATCACGGGTTATCATTATTGGTTAACATGGGACATGTACCTACTGACACGTCCAAAGACACTCTTGCCGACTTGGGAATTGAACTAAATTTGAACGCTCTTACCACTAAGCCTAGTGGTAAGAGTAGTAGTAGTACCTAATACTATTATTTATCACTATTATTTCAGGCTCATGGGTCCCACTGCAAGATAAAAACCTCCCGATTTCCTTCCTTTCTTTCCGTCAATCATGAGTTAACTATGCCTAATCCCACTACTGAGCGTTCAGCTCGTCTCACTTCTACATTTTATTACCTTACCTTTCTATAACGTTGAAGATCGTGGGTTTGACTCCCACCCAGCACACACATTCACTACTAGGTACATGATGAATGTTTTATTTATTCTGTGTCTTGGTATCATTATTAACTTAGCAAAAGACATTTGGTCATGTTGGAATCAGGCAGGACTCGAACCCGCATCTTTCGCAAACCGGGCGACTGCACTAACCAATTATGCTACCGAGACCATCAACAGACCAGCGAATCTTTCTGGTATATTTACCCTATGAGCCAGGGTGATTCCATCAAGGTTAGAGGTGGATGCCTATGCTTAGGTTAATTAGTCTCGGTAGCATAATTGGTTAGTGCAGTCGCCCGATTTGCGAAAGATGCGGGTTCGAGTCCTGCCTAATGCCAACATGACCAAATATCTTTTTCTGATTTTCAGATCTTTAGTAAAGATACTGCATGGAAAATGCTAAAACAATAATAAAATATTATTAACTTAGTATGTATTATGATGTATTTATGTTCAATGGTTATCAGACTGACATCCATATTTTGTCTGCTTACTTTGAGGTCTGCTAGCCTTGGTGGAAGATACTACAGATAAGTATTTATTAAGGGTGGGTTGCACCATCTGTCTTTAACAATAACAAACATCCAAATTTCAGTTAAAGTTAAATGACGTCATAACATTAACCGTAACCGCTCAATTTTCACTGGTTACTGTTATAGTTTGTGTTAATTGATCTGTCAATTTGTCAAACGCGTCAACGTAGTCAACGTTAATGTTACAGTCAAAATTGACAAAACCTTTAACTTTAACTTTACTATGGTGCAACTTACCCTAAGAATTCAATTGATGTGTCTCGTCTCAAGACAGCACTCTGGGCCCTAAGTGAAGTTGGCACCAAGGCGTTATTTTGAAAAAAAGTTCATTTCGTTTAGGTGGCTGTATTTCTTCGACGTGCAAAATCAAAACATACAAACGAAAAAAACATACTTAGGTGAACATAAAGTTTATGATATGATATGATACCTAATCGTTAAAGTTTGTTTAAATATTTACATAACAATAATTAGTTAATGGCTACAATATGGTGCTATTATAGGGAAACATCTGAGCACGTTCAAGGAGAGCACTGACCCCATTAGGGATTACAGACCTCACACGTGACGGTGAGAAACGATTTAGGATTTAAATATACAACTTTACCATATACGGTTGGACTTTATCTTTCGTAAGATTGGAAAGAAAATGTTTTATTGCTTTTCAACAGTTCTTAAAATGACTCACTTGACTTTGCGGATTTAAGAGCCTACGTAATGCTTTTATCCATAAAAGATCATCTTCTTTACTATAATGGCATTGGCATCGTATTTTAGAATAGTTTGCGACTTAATGAATAGCGACATAAAGCAAGTTTCACAACGCTATAAATTTTAATAAACAAGGTGGGTCGTCAACGCGGTTAACCTGCCTCCTACGTAAGGGTAGTATTACCTGCGTACTCCGGTAGAAACCCTATAAATAAACCATAGTTACCAGTGGTCCTTAGTGGGAACTCATTAAATAAGCTTCTTTTCATCAAACGTCTTTTATTAAATTTCCAATATTTCTAAAAATACTCATTATGAAATTTGTCTGTGCCCGTCGCCAACGACACCAGCATCGAATTGTCTACTTTACACCTACAGAGTTTTATTACTGACGTAATAATAATTGTTACAAAATAAGCTGTTCTTAACTTTGTGATCAGATGTTCTAGAGTCATCGTGCTAATTTAAAAAAACCAGTGGATCGGACTAGCGTATTCGTATAATTTGGTAAGCTGAACGGTGTTAAACATATGCATAATGGAATATGCTTATCTGTGTTTGAATCCCTCACACAATTTTTCCGCTATCTTAAGCCCCTTTCCCACCAAATCAGCGAAAGGCAAAGCTAGGAAAACGAAGTAATATTACTGGTGGATTTTTCCTCGATTCCAATTTTGTGTTTTTACACAAAAAAGGACCTAACAAAAGGGAAATCATTGTTAATTACCTCTAGATAATGCGTACAGCTAAGGTATAGCCATGAGATCTTTCCGCCCCTCATTTCAGTAAAATAAACTGAGGCGATGTTTACAAAATACAACAAGGGGTTTCAATAGCCCTAAACCTTATAATGTAGAAATAAAATTTTAATGCATACTCAGGGATCGGCGCGGATTAGGAACACTGGGCTTAATCCCAGCAGAAAAGTTAATAACGAAAACACAATTTCTTATACCAAAATCATAGGATGCAATGTCCAATAAACATATGTCCAATAAACATGACACAATTCTGACAGACGCAAGTTTTTAGGTATACCTATGTCATTTGTATCTGCTGCAAGCTAGGGAAATACCTGTATTGTGGCAGGGAACGGAGTAGATCCGCAAAACACAGGTATTAGTCATCTGCGAGAAGAGCACCGTCTTGTCGTTCAATATACCTAGACCTAGACCGAATTCCCAGTAAGACAACAAAGAGGCTACTAACTACTTGGTATTTGCTGATTCCGAAAACTTATTTCTCTTCTGAGGGTGTTTGAAACTCATGTGCATGCACAGTTCATTAAATAATATCACTATTAAAAAAAGGATTTTACTTTGTTATCTACATCTGAAATTTGATATTTTTGAGCAAGACTACGGTATGACGCAATAACATAGATAGAGGATGTTTTTTCAACCGAATTCTAAAAAAGAGGAGGTTATTAATTAAACTGTCATTTTAAATCATAAAGTTTCAGTTTTGGGTTTGGCCTAACACGTGCAGTTGAAAAAAACAACCCATATATAGATAGTAACACAATAGGTACAGTGGTTCTGCCCACTAAGCTTCGTGTGGTGGGTTCGATCCCCATCGACAATCCAGGAGAGAGATTATTGAGATTCAACATTTTGTGTTAGTTAATTGGTAAAACCAACGTCGAAAATGTATTGGTAAAATTTGGTATCGTCAATGAAACAAAACGTCTGGGCATACCATATGAGTATATTGTTCAAATTCATCTTGTTAACAAACAATTTGCAAAAGGAAGTCAAAATGGCAAATTATAAAATCAAACAAAACACAATCAATTAGCTACATCTATAAATATAGTTATGATTTCCCCAACAGACAAAACGGAACTGGTATTAGGTAATATTTATTCATATTTTCTGTAGCCTTCGACACTTACATTATGTATGTGGCAATTTAATTATCACAGTCATGAACATATTCGTTTTCGTGGACGACAAATAAGCATTATCTTGCGTGACACATAGTTTCGACGTTGACTCGACCTAGGATTTTTATAATGTCTACAGGAGTTTCTAGCATGGAGCAACGTCTTAATAATATTGATCTTCTTCAAGTGACATAAATCTTTTGACATGTCGCCTATCGGCGTCTACATGTCGCCCATCAGCGTCTACATGTCGCCTATCGGCGTCCCAATGTGAACGGGGACCCGCCGCGTCACTTGCCCTTCGGCTGTAGGACCTGCGGTAGGGCCTCCTCTGTGAATAGCAATTAAAAATTAAAATATAGGTACAGCCAACATCAATTGTGCCTATCCATTTCAGAACTGTGTCACATCAACTTTGTTTCAGTTGTTTCAGATCAGCCACTATGACAAAGCACTAAAGTGAATGGGCACTTTCAGCGTTGACTGTACAATATGGACACCTGTTATAATATGAAATGTAACAACTCTCGATTACAAACACGCTATTAACTAACGGCCGCACTCAAAGACGTCAATGATTCGTTAGTCCCAAAATTTCAAACACAAAAGAAACTTTTTAGTGAAACAAGTAAAAACTTTTCCCATCTTACATTGTCTTAAATTGATATTCCTTAATTGACGACTTCCAGCGGCAGTTAGAATATTAAAACATATCGACGCGTTTATAATATTGGTAACGAGCGCCAGTTGAGACGCAAAGCCACAGGTTTTACTAAGCGACACACCAGCAAAACTGTCTTTGGTGGATATATCTGTGCTGAATTTGGGTCTATGTGGTACCTTTAATTATTGTTTCTGGTTGCAATACCGCAAGTTTGGCATTTTGATGTGAAATTTTAAATCCACATTTAAAATTTCATATCACAATGGCAAACATTTTTTTTATGGCAAAAATCAACTTCTAACCGAAGTATTTTAATTTAACGTCCGAACTAAGTAACTGGTAGCGTAGCAGAGTCACAGTATGTATAATTATTGTTTATGCAATAATGTTATGTAATGTGGGTACGTCTTCTTAGTGTACTAAATCCTTGTATGCTAAATTACTAAACCTTAACCTTAAAATTAGACTTCAAACTATGACTTCGATTAGCAGTCCTAAAATTAGAACAAAAAAAAACGTTAGTTCATGAGTAATGGCAGTGGATTGGTTGAATGTGGACTAACTAACGGGCAGTACAGCCTGCAGTTTTACCTATGTAAATTTTTTTATTTGCGAGGATACGAGAAGCATATTTTTTGTACAGAATATCAATATTAAAACTTTATTGGGGAGATAATTCAGTACCCTCATGAAATATCTTGATTACCACGTGAAAGTTACTGCAATAAACCTTTTCGGAGGGCTATAATGGTCAGTTTATAACTTTGTGGAATTTGGATATGAACTCGGGATGAGATATGGCCTAAGTTTGACGTTTATGCACATTGTAAAAACACCATTGAATTGCTACATCATTAAAAGTGCACGGCAGTAGAAACAAGGCTGCCAACCAACGTAGATTATGTGATAAATATTAGAAAATTTAAATTGACTAAAAAGTGAACAACTAAAAGGTTGATTTGATTTATAGATAGAAAGCTAAAGCTAACAATAAACTAAATGAACAGTAATAATGACATTGCGGTTATCGTTCGTGACACTCGGCGTTCAAAGGGAAGACGCGATGCGATTTCAAAGTCGCAGAACTTAGGTTGACGCCTAAAAACAGTTGCGCCTGGTGATGGTGATGATGAATCGTCATCGTTCATAACAGTGCCACCTTAGTAGCCACCTGTGCTTCATCAAGTTGGTAGAACTAGACTGTTTTCAGGCTAATAGCTGCCTTTCAATTAAACGAGCAGACCTTGTTTTTTATTTAGGATCTTGCTTTCTCTGAATTTTTATAATTAAAAAATAATACCTAGGTAATGTCAAAGCCTTCATAAAAAATGAGTCAAAACCGCAGTACAGCACAGGTTCACATATTTTAAAGCCGGTATCTTACAGCTATTTGTTTGTTTCAATGATTATGAAGCAAAGTGCAATGCAATATTTTGAATGATGAGTCAGATGACAGTTTCGCAATCTTGAGATGCTCTGCCAAACACTACTTGATAACTTAACATTACCTTTAGTGCAACAGGGATATTTTACAATTTGTTTATAGATTTTATGAAACTGAAATCGTTTAACTAAAGAAAACCCAAGAAAATGCTTACGCAAGCCAAATGTTCTCGGAAAATACACCTCAACATAAATTACAGAATTCAATCATTCACTTTACTCTTTATTGCAAACACGTTTTAAAATGCCACGATTAAAAAGTAGCGAATAAAAAGGAGTATTATAACAAAGTATTTCTATTCTCAAAGTTAATTAATTTCTTTAAGCCAGCTTCGCAAAGGTCGGAATGCGGCCAATGAGCAGAGGCGAATACGAGCTCTCTTTCCTTGAGGGGAAAATATTTCTCTCCCGAGATCGTTTATGGTTGCCTTTAAAAAAGTTTAGAAGTTAAATTAAAAGTTAAGGTAAATGTCCGGCTTGATAAAGTTACCCCCTACATAAAAAAGGGTGAAACTGATTAACTCTACGGGCATGTCAGCTTTGTTTATTTTATTGTACCGCCTAATTGCATTATTTGACCGTGATCTCATCGGATAGAAAGTGGCGATGCATTCGACAGTAAGGCATGCTTGCCTAGACAAAACTATACTGCTCCTAAACATTCAAAAACTGTAAGTGAAATGAATGAAAACATTCTCTCCATTCCTTAGATTTGTTTTGCTGCAACACAAAATCAAGAAGAAGGTATGAAATGTCTACTTCCCGCAACGTTGGAATGTAAACAATGCAAATAACATTTTTGCGTGCAGCAATACTGAAATCACAGATCGTGTTACGCATTCTCGACGCGTTCCATAATTAGCACGCGGGCCACGTTCGCGGATTTGACTCGTAACACGGATGTTGCCATTTCTATCTATCTATCTTATCTTGAAAGTAACATCCTTGTTGTGTGTATCTAATCAATCGTACACGAATAAATTATTTCTCCTAATCACTGACTGCTCCATTAACAAGGGAGATTTCGATTTGTCATTGAGTTCTATGGTAATCTTACTAGTTCTCATTAGTAGTAGTAGTGTGTCTTTTAATTAATTAGACTGAGTCTAGACTAAGTTTGTTAATTTTATCAAAATTTCACTTTTGATCATGATACAATCTAAACAACTTAGAGAATAGCCGTTAATTTCAGCCATGCTACTGATTTATTTTGTGAAATACGAGTAAGTTACCTTTTCATTTGAGGATTACCTCAACCATGTTTAAAATAGGTACTTATTGGTGGTGATTGCACCACCATGAGACATTTTCTCTGATTTTATTCGGATTATGCCGTCAAAAATGATCTCTAAAAATCGAAACAATCAGAGTACTGTAAAGCGGGCTTTTGCATAAAACTGTAATGAAATTTTATCTTGAGTAGGTAGGTAGTACGGGCGGCATATTGCTTCGTAAAATGGTTAAACTAAGTCTCTCAGCAAAAATCCGACTCGACTACCCGTACGAGTTAAAATTTGAGGACGAGTACAAGGCGCGGAATTAGAAGGAAGCACTTAAAATTCTACATTCACATATCTCTGAAGATAAAAGAATTGTAATGTTTGGAAAAATTGCATGAAATTAATTTATTATTTCTGGTGATTGGTGGAAAGATAACATCAGGCGCAATTTTGTGAGAAGGATTTGGGCACTTTTAAAAAAATACTTATATTCCTAAACTAGTCACCCATGGTGAAACTGAGAAGAGAAACAAAGGAAGTTGCTCTCCCACGGAGGGTAATCGTTTGGACGAGACTGTTAGGGTGGCTACGGGGCCACTTTGCATGGGAGTTGGTGCACCTGCAAAGTTACTGACACATGACTTAGCTTGTGGCGTTAGCACAGTGGAATCAGGCGTCAAAATAGACTACGGCATCACCTAACCGTCAAAAGAGTTGGCCCAGTCACAATGGAAGAAGATTTACACTCGGCGACCAAGGGAAAAATGCGATCCGATTTTATGGATAGACGATGTTAAGCAACTAACTGTGGATGTCAGTGCAAAAGCCAGTGGGTCATCTGGCTGAGGGTGTTTGTTCGGGCTGAAGTAACAGAGAACTCCGGTGAGTCTTACTTCCACGTTGAAGTCCTAGCCAAGTCTAGGTTTTTGATAGCTGGGTCAAAAGAAATAGGGCCTGGGTCTCCACACAGAAAAGCAACCTTGATACTGGAGTAGTCGGCAAGGAGTTCTTCCCCCAGAAGTGGGCTGCAGGAGCAGACTCCTTAGGTATTCAGCGCCCCTTGCCCCGGCAGCTTTTCTATGTTTGATATTTGGGACTCACACGCCGTTGTAGATTACTGCTGACTAATATTTGTAGCCAACTAGCGATTTAAGCAATAAGATTTCGCTTAAACATGGGAAATTGTTAGG
The DNA here is from genome assembly GCA_950022985.1 of Udea ferrugalis. Lineage (NCBI taxonomy): Eukaryota > Metazoa > Arthropoda > Insecta > Lepidoptera > Crambidae > Udea > Udea ferrugalis. The sequence continues at coordinate 9,266,684 of OX465521.1, forward strand.
CATTTAAGAGTAGCTCGTGTCTTGAAATTGGCTTATTAATGCCGTTACTGGTTATTGTATGCTTTTATTACTGTTCTTGTAAACCTTTCCGGGGGATTGGAGATTAAATCTCTGGACATTTTCACAAATGGTCTTCTGATCTTTAACTAACCTGAGCTTTACGACGCTGCTGTACGTGCCCGGCTCCATTACTCTATGAAGACAGAGGAAATCCTAGAGTAAGTCCATGAAGATTAAGACCAACTTCACTTTGAGAGTCGAGCGGTTGAAGTCTCGCCATAACGGGAATAAATAATAACTTGTGCTGAGAGCGTCCACAGAACATCTGCGTGGTGTTATGTACCGGAAGTTCCGCTGGTTACCTGACACCGCGCAACGACACACGTATCGTCTATTTAGAAACATTTAAATTAAGATTTTTATTTTTTTTTAAATTTAGAGATGTTCATAATTTAAATGCAATTTGTTTTGCTCCTACATCTGTCATTATTTTATTATCGGTGTCAGATACTGAAACACATCACCATGTACCTAAATAATGAGATGGCAATAAAGTTAGCAATTTGAAATGGACATAGTGACTTTAGTATATTTAAATGGATAAATAGATAAAAGCTGTACATTATTCAAATTAATTTTACTACAGAAGTTATTTAAATTATATTCGCTTAAGGAAGCGAGATGGAAAAGTCCAGACCAGGCAAAAGCTAAAGCCTGCCTTAGCTGTTTTAACCGCACGATCTCATGCATGGTAACAGCGGCCACTATTCATACTGTAATCCTCAAATTAGACGTCAAGATAGAGGTTAGCCCCGAAACCTCTACCCCTGGCTCTTAGCCAAACTGGCACTTGTGTATCTACTGTTGCTGAAAAAAATGTTTGCTTGTGTTAAGCTATACCATTATGTTAAACTTTCCGGTATTGAATCGCTTCAAGAACCTATGAAATAGGTATCTGTGACATCTTTAAATAAGTTCAAGATCCTGAAGCGAATAAAAACTTATCCCAGCAGTATTTTGCCATATTTTATTACTGCCTGAATCTACTCTCCAACCTTTCTGTGTACCGTTTGTTCGGCCGACATGTTGCTCAGAGGCTAGTTGCATATGGCTAGGAGTAAATAGATATTTATTTAATATTTTGTTTATTACCGACAGATGTAGGTATTAAACAAAATATTTTTTAATTTAATTATTACCTTTACATTACCAATTATTGGTAAGTACATTTATATTCATCACGACACGTGGTGACCATCCATTCATCCATCATCACATCCTTGAACAATGCCTGGCCGATTTTTTTCGTTACACAGAATAATCTGTAACGGCGTCATTCTTTAGATCATAGGTAGAAACTATAGTAAGTATGAGGTACAAGTGGATGTAAAACTGATCAATTACTGAACCAACTACACGTACCTACCAAAATTAGATTGCCTAACAGGGCACAGTAAAAATCAATCAAAGCTACATAATAAAGAGCTATGCTTGTCCTAAAGTACCGACGGTATTTTATGTGTTATAAAGGAAAGAAATAACTAAGTTATAACTATAAACACAGATCGACCCCAGAAACTGTTCGATCAGCACAGACTCAAGTGCAATGGAATCCTTTACGTGTCAACTGGCGCGGCGTGTGAATGGTCAATTAACAGAATATACACCTCGTTGTGAATTTGCATTTTAAAATAATTTAACATAACGCGTCCAAACCACGCTATTAATAAATTTCCGGTTTAGCCCCAAGGGAGCGATTCCGGCCCAAACTCTCCTTAACTCGTTGTGAAGCATGCTTGTCCACCGAGTGTTGTTTAATTTTAATTCTAGATACTGATTCGCATTACACTATTATGTATGTACCTAGTAGCACTAAAATGTCATCGTACGTTGCCCTTAATATATCGTGATTGATAGTGTTCTCTACTCCAATACACGCACAGTCAATAAAGTCACTATCAATCATCGAAAGGATTTCGGGAGCAATATTATCATTCATCAGCTAGCAAAAACGCGCGTGGGTACTGTCTCTTGACTCAAATGCGAACTTATCCGAGATGGCATCGCTGCTCGCGGGTTGAATATCAAAATTCTATAGCATTTTTAAAACGTTCGACCGACTAACTGTGAATACGAGTTTCGAGGCAATATTGTTGTCATGTGTGACAGTTAGCGGTATCGTTCGCCAAAATGTATTCTGAATTTGCGATGTTGTGTATAAAAGGGAAACCCTTATCGCCATTAAAGTTCCTATACGATTTATGTAATTGACTGTCAAATATAGCTAATTGATCTCCAAATCGTGTCTTTTAAAGGGTAAATTGCTATAAATATTGAGAGAAACATTGCACACAAATTAGTGACACTGGCGAAGTGTCACTAATTAGTTTTTTATAGAATTTTGCTTTTGCAAAGTCTAAGTAAGTAATTTTTACAATTCAAAATTGTTTGCTCTCTTTCTTCTTTCTAATTTTTCATTTCGAGAATATTTCTAAATATATTTTGAGTGTCACCACTTCCGCCCTTTTCAAGAGTTTTGGTAGGAACTTAACAAGGTACTATTTGATTACTTACTTCATGTTACTCAATTTGGGACGATACTATTTTAGGGGCAGTCGTTAAGAGGACGTTGCCCCGCGCCTCGGGTTTTTCGATGTGAAACACACTTAAAAGGTGTTACAGAAAGGTATTTTTTGCGTATTTATATTTTATTCCTCACTGTATCACTGTACGGTATGAGCTATGCACGATGATAAAGACTTCTATTTTGAGTTTGCAACAATATTTCGCATGAGATAATTTAGATTTAGGATTGGTTTGAACCAGAAACATACTTTGACAGTAATTGATACAGGTATCAACCTCTGCGTATTGAACTACTTCGCGATAATTCGTAATTTTGCCCTTTTTCAAATACTGAGTCATCTTAACAAATGATTCTTACTGTAATTATCTACCCAACAAAATAATAGTCAGACATTGGTAATAAATAAATAACAGATTTAATTATAGTTTACATATTTACAATTTACAGATTTCAAAGTCAGGGCTTTGTCTATCAGGCGTTTCATCGACATGAATTATTTTTTCTACGTTCTCATTGAATGTCACCACCGACTTTCTCGGTGATTTTTTAATTTCTCCGAATTCATCACTGTCTGATTCATCTTCCGCATCTTTTAATTTATCTTGGATTACTATGGGTGCTATAGGATCAGGAAAGAGGATATTGGGAGCGGGGGCATAGTCGAACACGCTTACGTTAGATGAGGTATTTGGTTCTACCATTACTTCTTCTATGGGTGCGTTTAGCATATCTTGCAACCGTTGTTCACTTCTCTTCAGTTCTTCTATGTTCAGCCTCGGTTTTGTAACTGGAACGACTAAAGTTTCTGTTTTGACGGGCTCAATGTTGACAGGTGACTCGTTTCTTGACGCCAAACTATTCGCGTCACTGAATTCGTTGTAGTTCTTTCGCTTCATCCTGTCATTAACAATGAGATTAAATGGTTTGTATATGGTCATGTGATAAGAGATTGTAATGTTAGTAACAGTTATGCTTACCTTGTTAGGATAAGCCATATGATTATGGCCACAATTAGTATGAACAGCAGTACGCTTAGAACTATTGTTGCGACTAACAAACCAGTATCATGTCCTGGCTGTTGTATGACGCATATCTGGAGGCCTTCTAGATGATCTTCTAGTGATAGTATACTTGCTATGTTGACCGTTATTATTGCAGCGCTATTTATGTCACTGAAATGAAGAAGTTGTTTACTTGTTTTTGCTATTTTTTTGATTATAATTTAAAACAAACCAACCTACCCAATTCACAGTTTAAATTGTTAATTTATACATTTTCATTAAAATACAAAACTATGAAACAATTTTGTTTAAACATTAAATATCAGAAATGGTAAGCTGCGTTAGTCATTAAGCATTAACTACAACTACATCGAAAAGAGACCCATAACAAAACTGCTACTTTGCGAGCTTGCCGGAATTTATGTAGTTTCGACAAAAGACTTACTGCAAATTGACTTTTTATCACAAAAAAGACAAACCCAGTGCTTCAAAATGCCCTAAAATTGAAAACCATACAAAATGTTTTTGAGAAAAATTTCGCTATTTGTTCCACGTAGTATTACGCTTTGGTAGTTGTTTACCTAACGGGAGACGTCATCGCATTTCGGTACATACCCTTTTACGTAAAAATAGATAGAGCCGATTCCTAATTTTTCTAGTAATCGTTTTCATAGGACTTCATTTGTAACTATTATGTCACGTTATTCCTTATTCGTACTTACTTTGCTATTGTATCAACATGAACTGGTTCGCTTTGTGCAAGTCCATACACATAGACCTCTAGCGACGCCCCTGTCTCTGACCCTGCTCGTTGAACCCTTGATGTCCTTGTGGCTGGCTCCTCCACAGTCTCTGATATGACCACAGATCTGAGAGACCGGACTTCGTATCCGATGACATTGCTTATGTTGCGCAAAATATGACCTTCGTCTTCTAAAAATGCGTCCCGGACGGTGATGACGGCTATGTGACTAGAGTCTAATAACTTCACCTGTAAATACATAAAAAGTTTTACAAAATAACACCGCGAGTAGAATCCGTAAAGTTGTTTTATTTCGAAGTTTTACAAAACTGAACAATGTACTAGTGAACTAAAAATAGAAAAACTAGGTTCGCTTTTTTTATTTATACAAAGTATGTTTCTTTGCATAACGCCTGTAAATTGACCGAAACCACAAAATTATGTCGTTGGAAGTATTTAACACCTAAACGTAATTAAGAAACAACCGTACAAAACTTCAAGTGTAATTTATATACTCTCAGCAATTAACACTCTTTAGTAATGTCCCTGCATTGCCATAGGTGGAAAATGTAATTTCCCGGAAATCATAAGACCCGGACTAGCATTCAGTTTTAGCGTCTCAAATTGTTACGATAAACATCTGGGTATGAGTTCATATCTCAAATGCGAACATTGTTGTCACTGATATGTTAAGCGAATCTTATTAGGCGTTTGACTATTGACTGATTCCTCTTTATCAAGAAGTTCACAACATCGTAACTCAGCCAAAACAGATTTCTACAAACATGGGGTGAGATCTAGATCTTTTTGATATTAGTTCGTTAATAAAATTATGAAGTTAGCTGGAAAATACCTATTCAAAATATCTTAACATTGATTTTAAATAACAATAGTATATATGACTGTCTACTTCATTCTGTCATCTAAAAGAGAATATACACACATCAAAACTGTCTAGGGATATCATAGGGATATCATTTTTCAAATATTTCATAAAGTTAAGTTTGTTTACAAGTCGAGCATTATCTTAGAATAACGCGAGGACAGAGGCATAAGATGAAGGTTAAGAATATTACAAAAAAAAACGTTTGATTTTGCTAAAATTTTGACACCTTTTAAAAGAAAAATCTGTCTTTTTTAACGTCCTTACAATTGTACAATAATGCTACTACAACGAATTTCTTTATACAATCTGAAAGGGCAGATATAGCAGTTTCTGTGTTCTAAAAATTTCTACGTTGGTATCAATTTTTTAATTTTTACAGCCTCCCAAACAGCTATGTTTTGTATGAAAATGCTTGAGATATCCCTAGACACTTTTGAGCAGTGTAGATAGCTACAACTTAATCAAGATGATAAGTTGTGTATCGCACCACCTTTGAAACATTCACGGAATTCTAGTAAATTGTCGACAAACTTTGACTTCCAGCATACTATTAGTTATTATTATTTGATGTTGTCATGGTCAAGAGTACCTTTATCTGATGAGCATGTGTAAAAAGATTACTGCGAGTGGATTATAAGGAATTCTTCGCCTAACCGGTGATGAAAGAGGCGTGATGTATTTGTGTTATTTTTGCTGGTGTATCCAGAAGCCTAGTAACCTGTTGTTGAACTCACCCTGAGTGTTATGGAGCCATTGTTTCCTAAACCATTGAGGTCTGTGACGCCGACGGTGAGCACCTGGTCGTTCACCAACTGTTGCTCGTTTCTGACGTGCACAAAGCCTGTATTGGGTGACACAGCCAATGCTGGCTCCGAACTCCAGTAGACCAGTGCGGCGTTCACGCCAATATCGGCATCTGTTGCCTGAGGCGAGAAAGAAAGGATTCGTTTAAGGTAACCTAAAATCTAAACTAAACAGCCACTGTCGAATTTAAGATGAGTCTGAAGTTAAACGTACCTGCAGCTCCGCTAAGGATCTTGGCAGCACAGTTTCCTCAAGCTCTGGAATAGGGTATCCAACAATCATAGGCTCGGTATCTTTTCCAATTAATATAGGAGGGTTGTCATTAATATCATTCACTATCAAATTAACGATAGTTCTCCTAGGGTTGAACTGAATGGTATCTGCGAGTATCCACGCGTTAGTTCCGTAGGCGTACGGGCCGAGCCAGTTGAGTCTCTCGTCTGCAGATCTTTTCTTCCTTGTGACGTTATCTTCGCACTCTAGAATCAATTCAACTTGGACTTGAGAAACGGTCATGAAGGCGATAGATGGATCTTCTCTATCGATGGACCTTGCGTGTAGGCCAGTTTCGTCGACGTAAAGCCAGTCTTGATCAGCAGGCCATCTTCTGATCAGTTTGTAACTGCAATCCTTGTGTTCCTCGCCCAATATAACCAGATCTCGGTGTGGTTCTTCTTCATCTCTATTTAGGATTATTAGAGGAGCTGTGACGATGGTATCGTCTCCACAAACGGTGACAGCTTCCACTGCTAAGTGAACCTGTAGCAATACACTTTTAAGGTAAGAATAATGACGGTCCTGAAACTTTGTGCCTGAAAATCAAACTACGAGTATAACTAGCGAATTTGTAAGTTCAAAGTACGTGACTATGATTTTGGTTTGATGGTGCCTTTGTACCCCATCAAACCAGACCTTGTGGTGTGGTGATACATTCACCATTTGTGGTATTTTTTTTGTTTAGTCCCAGTAGGTCGCTGTACTTATGCATGGTCATTTAATTTACTTTAGGTTTAGAACCCATGATGTAGTTTTGATCGAGTAACCCTAGCAAAATGTAAATGTAATACGTAAGTCTCATGAAACATAATTTGAAATTCTTTACGACAGTAAAATTCCTTAACCACAAGCGTTCTTCTTTATTCTATGGCATCTGAGCTCCTAAAACTGAACAAGAAAACTTTTCAGCCAGAAAGCTTTCAGAAAGTGATTGAAGTTCTTATCTATTAGTTGTAAATTCAGTTGAGTTTCAGATAACTTTGGTTACCCCTGTGAACTACCAACTGATTTCCATCAATAAACTGAAAAGAGCTTCATTTGAAAGTTCAAAGCCTTTTTTGATTTTGATATTTCGTTTCACTAATTTCTGAATTTAATTGAATTGCCACAGCCTAACGTTACGGCCATTACGCTGCTTTTAAACACTGTTCGGCATTTCAAGCAGGCGCTACAACACCGATTGAATAGCGAGTTTGCAAAAATCTCTAGAAAGTCGATACTAGAACTAAAAATAAATGCTTTAAATTGTTTCTTTAGAATATGTTATTTTTAAATTCAGTCATATTATTTATTAATTCATCTTAACGTCCGTTTAATGTACAACGGTAATCCTGGATCTAGAACGCAGAACGCAATGTACACTATTTATGACTTAAACTATTTTGTCTGTTAAATTCCTAGTGCTGCAGTTTCCTAAGTGTTTGTGAATGCGAGCTATAAATTTCTACAAACCTGAGCCGAGGCCGTAGCCTCTGTAAACACTGTAGTGGCAACCACTTGGAATGTATATGCTCCACTGTTGGCTGGCGCTGAGAGCAGCAGGTCCCCATTGCTGTCGATGGAAATCCGTGTTCGAAGATGTTCTAAAATATAAAATTAGTTTAGTAAATAAGTACTTACAACTAAGCCCTGAAACCTTAGCAAGCTATCTGTAAGGGTCAAAATATCGTTCCTCTTTTGAAGGGAGTAGATACCTACCTAATTGAAAGATTCGCAAAAGCAGAATACGTTTTTAAAGATCGTAATGATGTAGAGAAATTGGTAGACATTAATCGATTTCCTAAATACAAGTCGAAGTAGCTGCAACACTTACCATTGTCTACTAGCAGTGAGTATCTGACCGCTTCCCCATTGTCTGAAGACGCCCCTACTCTCCCCACTAGGCCTGTCTGGCCTATTTCTACCCGAATTGCGTACGAGGTGGATTCGAACGAAACCGTCGGCAATGCGGGCTCCTCTGTGGAAAGCAATCTGTTAAAAACATCGTCACGTATTTTTGTGTAAATTATAACTGGAATTGGTCGCTCACAAGAGATTGTGTTTCAAACTGGTAGGTCCAGACAAAAAAAAAACTATTTCAGTTGCCCTCACGTAAACGTTCGAAATATTAGTATCTAAGTAGGTATCTAGGATGAAGGGATTCGGTTGAAAATAATTGTAAGTGAAAACCGACCTGCATCCGGGATGTAATAAATAGGTACTTTTAAAATTGTTTGAGGCTAATAAAGCACAGCCGATGTACTAGATAGATATGTCGTAGGTAGGTACTGCTTTTGGATAATCGTGTCTGGATTAACTCTGCTATCTTAATCGCATTCACAACCTTTTATTGGCTTCAAAATTACGCGCGACCAACCCAGTGTCAAATTTTGGGTCCAAATTATTACCTAGGCTAGAATAAAACTCAAGGAGTCGAGGGGTGTATTTGGCACCTTTGACGTTAGAGCTCGGAAACAGAATGGTTAACAATGTTATTGGAATAGCAACACTGTTCAAGGTACTGCTAAATTAATCTCTGAGGCCAACGCAGAGCCAGATGCGCTGACTAAAAAAATAAGAAATGAACAAAAATACAAGTACTAGGCAACGGGTTGAGCAAAATTGTGCAACGAGGAGTAACCCATGAGTAAGTAGGTACCTAATACTTGAAGTGATAAGTGTAAGTGTTTCTTATCATTTATGAGGCAATTGTCATATTTCCTTGTAATCGCTTTGTTGTAGTCTTACCTGTAGCTGACACATCGAGGATAAGCACCGACCCAGCGGTCTGTGCGCGAAGTTCCAGCACTACGTGACGCAAGTCAGCAGGCAACGTCAGAGGCCCAACAGCCTGAACCAGCACTGATGCACCGGAACGACTGGAGCTAAACAACGTGCTGAATTCTACAATCAAAACAAATTAAATTAAAGCACGTTGTTAATGTTACTGGTGAATTTCGAGACAGTTAGTCACTGATATGATTGATAACAACTTCCGGGTTTCAAAATTGTATGTTCAAGCTTAGTAACATGTCGCAAAACAATTTTCCTTCATTATTATATAGATTGTTTATTATGTGGCGAGGAATCAAAAATCTCTGTAGTAGTCTGTGTAGTGTCACAACAGGAATAAAGTTTCGAATTTCCATTAATTCTAGTTTTGCTTATTTACCTGCTCTGAGAGCGTTGAATCAATTAATGGAGGATAACACTTTCCACTCTCTCTGTTACTCTGAATGAGTAAAAACAACAGGTATTGAGTAAATTAGTTCAATAGAAGAATTAATAGTCTTACCTCCAACAATGTTAATGTTTCCATCGTACCCATTGAGATTTATAACACCATGTTGGACCACTCCTCCTTGAATGATACCACCATATAGCACTTTGTCGAAGGCTACTAAATCATTTTCGCCATCTGAAATTTATAAATACCGATAAGCGAATGCATTGAATCTTTGACAAAGTTATTACTAACATAACTAATTGTACTAAGTCTATGCCTATCAAGAACGAAAACCACAAATTGTTTTTGAATGAAGGAATTAGAAAAACCCTAGAAAGCGTGCGTATAAGGCTAAAATAAAGTAGAAATTAAACAACAACATTTTCATGTTATCTTATTCGATTGAATTATTTTTCTTATCGGCGATGATAAGAGCTATAAGCCACTTACATCAATTCTAAAGATTGAAATACAAAAGGAAGATAAATTTACATAAAAGCCATTGAAACATCGGTAAAGTATTTATTATGAAAGATATGTTGGTGCTTCATTTTGATAAATACATAAATCCTTTATAAGTACGAATATAACTTCGCGCTATAGCTCTCACAAATAAACATTATTGTCGAAATCTACTTCATCTAACCTTGTTCCAGAATAATGATGACAGTTGCTCGAGCGGGATGGCTTCCAGGTCTTTCTGCAGTCACCACGAAAACAAGTTTGAGGTGGTCAGCAATGACAGCAGGTGGAATAGGGCCGACCAGTTTCAAGAGCAATGATTGTTCGTATACATCAAAGTAGAACCATTGACTGTGCTCTAAAAAATACAAGAATACTGTTACTGAACTGTGCTGATTCAATTGGAATCTGTTAAAAAAAGACAAAAATTTCAAAATTCTCATTCTATATATTGTAAATAACTAGGTATTAGGCTACAGAACAACAAAGAAGTTGCATGGACTTTGGGCATCACTTGTTCTATTTATATTCAAAAATGCAGTTCTACTAACAACCTGGTTTCTAGAAACTATCAAAACTATAAAGTAAACAATTTGTTGGTTTTCATTAAATTAAGTAGATATTCGTTATATATCAGCAGTGGGATCTTGCAGGTTAGCAAAAAAAAAAAAGTAGATATTCGTTGATTATATGAATACTATAAATGAAAAAACACAAACCTCCAGAAAGCCTAAACTCGACGTTTTCATCGAAGCCCTTAGTTAGCACGATTGGAGCGTCAAAAGTTAAACCACCTTCTGGTGAGTAATTTCCAACATAATATATCTCGTCAAAGGAAAGTACGTCATTGTTGGGCGAAATTGTTTCATCATCCAGAACGACTTTGAGCACAACCGTGGCAAACGCGGGAACAGCTTCCGGTGCAGTAGCTTGTATTTCGAGTAATATCAGTCTATTCGCAGGCAATGATTCTTGAGGAATGGGGGTCTGTAGAGCTAAAGTGACGGTCGGGCCCTCAACATTCAGTATGAAGTAGCTGGCTAGACCTGTAAAGTAGGAAACACAGAGAAAAACGTGTGAGAGGTCAATGTTATGGGAAACTGCTATGAGCACTGTGCCAATACAGACTACTCACCGCCGTGCAAAGTGAATGTCACGTCTGGTGTGAAGCCTTCGCTTAAAGTAATAAGGCTCAGTTTGGCTGTATTGTCCACGATCGAGCCGACGTAACTGTTGCGGTCGAAACCAAGGAGTTGATCCGATGTTACTTCTAAAATTCGAAAGTGTCATGTTTAAAACAATGTTTCTTCCAACAGAAAAATACTTCAACAAGCCAATGAAGTTATCTCCTTAGCGCACCGTCATTAAGCAGGATCACTATAGTCGCTCGAGAGATTGAACCACCAGGTCGTTGAGCACTAATGACGAAAAGGAGCTGCTGATTGTTGGCGACTACAGCGGGCGGAATGGTGTTGTCAAGACGCAATCTCACTGAGTTCTCATTCCGAATGACGCCGAACCACTGTGAGTTATCTGAAATAAAAATGATGGATTAAGTGGCAGTACGCAGTTTTCACTTGCACAGTTTTTAGCCGCTGACATTTTGTGCTGAGTCGCAATGATTTTCGTACGTACCTCCTTCTAGTGCAAACAATACATTTTCGTCATAACCGTCACTCAACGTGATTGAAGAGTCAAACACGAGGCCACCAGCAGATGTGTAACTTCCAACATAGAATGTCTCAGCGAAGACTGGATCTGGTAAAGTCGCCGTTTCTTCACTATCTTGAATAACCTCGAGCACAACCGTGGCGAACGCGGACACAGCTGACGGTGCAGAAGCTTGTATCTCGAGTAATATCAGTCGATTCGCAGTTAATGATTCTTGGGGAATAGGATTCTGTAGAGCTAGAGTGACGGTCGGGCCCTCAACATTCAGTATGAAGTAGCTGGCTAGACCTGTAAAGTAAGGAACACAGAGAAAAACGTGTGAGAAGTCAATGTTATGGGAAACTGCTATGAGCACTGTGCCAATGCAGATCACTCACCGCCGTACAAAGTGAATGTCACGTCTGGTGTGAAGCCTTCGCTTAAAGTAATGGGGCTCAGTTTGGCTGTATTGTCCACGATCGAGCCGACGTAACTGTTGCGGTCGAAACCAAGGAGTTGATCCGATGTTACTTCTGAAATGCAGAAGTCTCATGTTTAAAACGATGTTTCTTCCGACTGAAAAATATTTTGACAAGCGAATGCAGTTATCTTATTAGCGTACCGTCATTTAGCAGGATCACTATGGTCGATCGAGCGATAGAACCACCAGGTCGTTGGGCACTAATGATGAAGAGAAGCTGCTGATTGTTGGCGACTACAGCGGGCGGAATGGCGTTGGCGAGAATCAATCTCACTGAGTTCTCGGCCCGAATTATGTTGAACCACTGTGAGTTGTCTGAAAAGAAAATGGTGGTTGAAGTGGCGGTATGATTTTATAACTTGCATTGTTTTTGCTGATGACATTTTGTACTGAGCTGCGACGATTTTGGTACGTACCTCCTTCAAGTCCGAACACTACGTTCTCGTCATAACCTTCAGTCAACGCGATTGAAGAGTCAAACACGAGGCCACCAGCAGATGTGTAACTTCCAACATAGAATGTCTCAGCGAAGACTGGATCTGGTAAAGTCGCCGTTTCTTCATTATCTTGAATAACTTCGAGCACAACCGTGGCGAACGCGGACACAGCTGACGGTGCAGAAGCTTGTATCTCGAGTAATATCAGTCGATTCGCAGGTAATGATTCTTGGGGAATAGGGTTCTGTAGAGCCAGAGTGACGGTCGGGCCCTCAACATTCAGTATGAAGTAGCTGGCTAGACCTGTAAAGTAGGGACCACAGAGAAAAACGTGTGAGAAGTCAATGTTATGGGAAACTGCTATGAGCACTGTGCCAATGCAGATCACTCACCACCGTGCAAAGTGAATGTCACGTCTGGTGTGAAGCCTTCGCTTAAAGTAATGGGGCTCAGTTTGGCTGTATTGTCCACGATCGAGCCGACGTAACTGTTGCGGTCAAAACCAAGGAGTTGATCCGATGTTACTTCTGAAATGCAGAAGTCTCATGTTTAAAACGATGTTTCTTCCGACTGAAAAATATTTTGACAAGCGAATGCAGTTATCTTATTAGCGTACCGTCATTTAGCAGGATCACCATGGTCGCTCGAGCGATAGAGCCACCAGGTCGTTGGGCACTAATGATGAAGAGAAGCTGCTGATTGTTGGCGACTACAGCGGGCGGAATGGGGTTGGCGAGAATCAATCTCACTGAGTTCTCGGTCCGAATTATGTTGAACCACTGTGAGTTGTCTGAAAAGAAAATGTTGGTTTAAGTGGCGGTATGATTTTTACACATGCACAGTTTTTGCTATCATAAGCAAAAACTGAACGTCATAGTTTTGTACTGAGCTGCGACGATATTAGTACGTACCTCCTTCAAGTCCGAACACTACGTTCTCGTCATAACCTTCAGTCAACGCGATTGAAGAGTCGAACACGAGGCCACCAGCAGATGTGTAACTTCCAACATAGAATGTCTCAGCGAAGACTGGATCTGGTAAAGTCGCCGTTTCTTCATTATCTTGAATAACCTCGAGCACAACCGTGGCGAACGCGGACACAGCTGACGGTGCAGAAGCTTGTATCTCGAGTAATATCAGTCGATTCGCAGGTAATGATTCTTGGGGAATAGGATTCTGTAGAGCTAGAGTGACGGTCGGGCCCTCAACATTCAGTATGAAGTAGCTGGCTAGACCTGTAAAGTAAGGAACACAGAGAAAAACGTGTGAGAAGTCAATGTTATGGGAAACTGCTATGAGCACTGTGCCAATGCAGATCACTCACCGCCGTACAAAGTGAATGTCACGTCTGGTGTGAAGCCTTCGCTTAAAGTAATGGGGCTCAGTTTGGCTGCATTGTCCACGATCGAGCCGACGTAACTGTTGCGGTCGAAACCAAGGAGTTGATCCGATGTTACTTCTGAAATGCAGAAGTCTCATGTTTAAAACGATGTTTCTTCCGACTGAAAAATATTTTGACAAGCGAATGCAGTTATCTTATTAGCGTACCGTCATTTAGCAGGATCACTATGGTCGATCGAGCGATAGAACCACCAGGTCGTTGGGCACTAATGATGAAGAGAAGCTGCTGATTGTTGGCGACTACAGCGGGCGGAATGGCGTTGGCGAGAATCAATCTCACTGAGTTCTCGGCCCGAATTATGTTGAACCACTGTGAGTTGTCTGAAAAGAAAATGGTGGTTGAAGTGGCGGTATGATTTTATAACTTGCATTGTTTTTGCTGATGACATTTTGTACTGAGCTGCGACGATTTTGGTACGTACCTCCTTCAAGTCCGAACACTACGTTCTCGTCATAACCTTCAGTCAACGCGATTGAAGAGTCAAACACGAGGCCACCAGCAGATGTGTAACTTCCAACATAGAATGTCTCAGCGAAGACTGGATCTGGTAAAGTCGCCGTTTCTTCATTATCTTGAATAACTTCGAGCACAACCGTGGCGAACGCGGACACAGCTGACGGTGCAGAAGCTTGTATCTCGAGTAATATCAGTCGATTCGCAGGTAATGATTCTTGGGGAATAGGGTTCTGTAGAGCCAGAGTGACGGTCGGGCCCTCAACATTCAGTATGAAGTAGCTGGCTAGACCTGTAAAGTAGGGACCACAGAGAAAAACGTGTGAGAAGTCAATGTTATGGGAAACTGCTATGAGCACTGTGCCAATGCAGATCACTCACCACCGTGCAAAGTGAATGTCACGTCTGGTGTGAAGCCTTCGCTTAAAGTAATGGGGCTCAGTTTGGCTGTATTGTCCACGATCGAGCCGACGTAACTGTTGCGGTCAAAACCAAGGAGTTGATCCGATGTTACTTCTGAAATGCAGAAGTCTCATGTTTAAAACGATGTTTCTTCCGACTGAAAAATATTTTGACAAGCGAATGCAGTTATCTTATTAGCGTACCGTCATTTAGCAGGATCACCATGGTCGCTCGAGCGATAGAGCCACCAGGTCGTTGGGCACTAATGATGAAGAGAAGCTGCTGATTGTTGGCGACTACAGCGGGCGGAATGGGGTTGGCGAGAATCAATCTCACTGAGTTCTCGGTCCGAATTATGTTGAACCACTGTGAGTTGTCTGAAAAGAAAATGTTGGTTTAAGTGGCGGTATGATTTTTACACATGCACAGTTTTTGCTATCATAAGCAAAAACTGAACGTCATAGTTTTGTACTGAGCTGCGACTATATTAGTACGTACCTCCTTCAAGTCCGAACACTACGTTCTCGTCATAACCTTCAGTCAACGCGATTGAAGAGTCGAACACGAGGCCACCAGCAGATGTGTAACTTCCAACATAGAATGTCTCAGCGAAGACTGGATCTGGTAAAGTCGCCGTTTCTTCATTATCTTGAATAACCTCGAGCACAACCGTGGCGAACGCGGACACAGCTGACGGTGCAGAAGCTTGTATCTCGAGTAATATCAGTCGATTCGCAGGTAATGATTCTTGGGGAATAGGGTTGTGTAGAGCCAGAGTGACGGTCGGGCCCTCAACATTCAGTATGAAGTAGCTGGCTAGACCTGTAAAGTAGGGAACACAGGGAAAAACGTGTGAGAAGTCAATGTTATGGGAAACTGCTATGAGCAGTGTGCCAATACAGATTACTCACCGCCGTGCAAAGTGAATGTCACGTCTGGTGTGAAGCCTTCGCTTAAAGTAATGGGGCTCAGTTTGGCTGTATTGTCCACGATCGAGCCGACGTAACTGTTGCGGTCGAAACCAAGGATTTGATCCGATGTTACTTCTGCAATGCCAAAGCGTCATGTTTGAAACGATGTTTCTTCCGACAAAAAAATATTTTGACAAGCGAATGCAGTTATCTTATTAGCGTACCGTCATTTAGCAGGATCACTATGGTCGCTCGAGCGATAGAACCACCAGGTCGTTGGGCACTAATGATGAAGAGAAGCTGCTGATTGTTGGCGACTACAGCGGGCGGAATGGGGTTGGCGAGAATCAATCTCACTGAGTTCTCGGCCCGAATTATGTTGAACCACTGTGAGTTGTCTGAAAAGAAAACGGTGGTTTAAGTGGCGGTATGAGTTTATAACTTGCATGGTTTTTGCTGATGACATTCTGTACTGAGCTGCGATGATTTTGGTACGTACCTCCTTCAAGTCCGAACACTACGTTCTCGTCATAACCTTCAGTCAACGCGATTGAAAAGTCGAACACGAGGCCACCAGCCGATGTGTAACTTCCAACATAGAATGTCTCAGCGAAGACTGGATCTGGTAAAGTCGCCGTTTCTTCATTATCTTGAATAACTTCGAGCACAACCGTGGCGAATGCGGACACAGCTGACGGCGCAGAAGCTTGTATCTCGAGTAATAACAGTCGATTCGCAGGTAATGATTCTTGGGGAATAGGATTCTGTAGAGCTAGAGTGACGGTCGGGCCCTCAACATTCAGTATGAAGTAGCTGGCTAGACCTGTAAAGTAGGGAACACAGAGAAAAACGTGTGAGAAGTCAATGTTATGGGAAACTGCTATGAGCACTGTGCCAATACAGATTACTCACCGCCGTGCAAAGTGAATGTCACGTCTGGTGTGAAGCCTTCGCTTAAAGTAATGGGGCTCAGTTTGGCTGTATTGTCCATGATCGAGCCGACGTAACTGTTGCGGTCGAAACCAAGGAGTTGATCCGATGTTACTTCTGCAATGCCAAAGCGTCATGTTTAAAACGATGTTTCTTCCGACTGAAAAATATTTTGACAAGCGAATGCAGTTATCTTATTAGCGTACCGTCATTTAGCAGGATCACTATGGTCGCTCGAGCGATAAAGCCACCAGGTCGTTGGGCACTAATGATGAAGAGAAGCTGCTGATTGTTGGCGACTACAGCGGGCGGAATGGCGTTGAAGAGAATCAATCTCACTGAGTTCTCGGTCCGAATTATGTTGAACCACTGTGAGTTGTCTGAAAAGAAAATGGTGGTTTAAGTGGCAATATGATTTTATAACTTGCATTGTTTTTGCTGATGACATTTTGTACTGAGCGCGATGATTTTGGTGCGTACCTCCTTCAAGTCCGAACACTACGTTCTCGTCATAACCTTCAGTCAACGCGATTGAAGAGTCGAACACGAGGCCACCAGCAGATGTGTAACTTCCAACATAGAATGTCTCAGCGAAGACTGGATCTGGTAAAGTCGCCGTTTCTTCATTATCTTGAATAACCTCGAGCACAACTGTGGCGAACGCGGACACAGCTGACGGTGCAGAAGCTTGTATCTCGAGTAATATCAGTCGATTCGCAGGTAATGATTCTTGGGGAATAGGGTTGTGTAGAGCCAGAGTGACGGTCGGGCCCTCAACATTCAGTATGAAGTAGCTGGCTAGACCTGTAAAGTAGGGAACACAGGGAAAAACGTGTGAGAAGTCAATGTTATGGGAAACTGCTATGAGCAGTGTGCCAATACAGATTACTCACCGCCGTGCAAAGTGAATGTCACGTCTGGTGTGAAGCCTTCGCTTAAAGTAATGGGGCTCAGTTTGGCTGTATTGTCCACGATCGAGCCGACGTAACTGTTGCGGTCGAAACCAAGGATTTGATCCGATGTTACTTCTGCAATGCCAAAGCGTCATGTTTGAAACGATGTTTCTTCCGACAAAAAAATATTTTGACAAGCGAATGCAGTTATCTTATTAGCGTACCGTCATTTAGCAGGATCACTATGGTCGATCGAGCGATAGAACCACCAGGTCGTTGGGCACTAATGATGAAGAGAAGCTGCTGATTGTTGGCGACTACAGCGGGCGGAATGGCGTTGGCGAGAATCAATCTCACTGAGTTCTCGGCCTGAATTATGCTGAACCACTGTGAGTTGTCTGAAAAGAAAATGGTGGTTTAAGTGGCGATATGATTTTTACACATGCAGAGTTTTTGACGATGACATTTTGTACTGAGCTGCGATGATTTTGGTACGTACCTCCTTCAAGTCCGAACACTACGTTCTCGTCATAACCTTCAGTCAACGTGATTGAAGAGTCGAACACGAGGCCACCAGCCGATGTGTAACTTCCAACATAGAATGTCTCAGCGAAGACTGGATCTGGTAAAGTCGCCGTTTCTTCATTATCTTGAATAACCTCGAGCACAACTGTGGCGAACGCGGACACAGCTGACGGTGCAGAAGCTTGTATCTCGAGTAATATCAGTCGATTCGCAGGTAATGATTCTTGGGGAATAGGGTTCTGTAGAGCCAGAGTGACGGTCGGGCCCTCAACATTCAGTATGAAGTAGCTGGCTAGACCTGTAGAGTAGGGCACACAGAGAAAAACGTGTGAGAAGTCAATGTTATGGGAAACTGCTATGAGCACTGTGCCAATACAGATTACTCACCGCCGTGCAAAGTGAATGTCACGTCTGGTGTGAAGCCTTCGCTTAAAGTAATGGGGCTCAGTTTGGCTGTATTGTCCATGATCGAGCCGACGTAACTGTTGCGGTCGAAACCAAGGAGTTGATCCGATGTTACTTCTGCAATGCCAAAGCGTCATGTTTAAAACAATGTTTCTTCCGACTGAAAAATATTTTGACAAGCGAATGCAGTTATCTTATTAGCGTACCGTCATTTAGAAGGATCACTATGGTCGATCGAGCTATAGAACCACCAGGTCGTTGGGCACTAATGATGAAGAGAAGCTGCTGATTGTTGGCGACTACAGCGGGCGGAATGGCGTTGGCGAGAATCAATCTCACTGAGTTCTCGGCCCGAATTATGTTGAACCACTGTGAGTTGTCTGAAAAGAAAATGGTGGTTGAAGTGGCGGTATGATTTTATAACTTGCATTGTTTTTGCTGATGACATTTTGTACTGAGCTGCGATGATTTTGGTACGTACCTCCTTCAAGTCCGAACACTACGTTCTCGTCATAACCTTCAGTCAACGCGATTGAAGAGTCGAACACGAGGCCACCAGCAGATGTGTAACTTCCAACATAGAATGTCTCAGCGAAGACTGGATCTGGTAAAGTCGCCGTTTCTTCATTATCTTGAATAACCTCGAGCACAACTGTGGCGAACGCGGACACAGCTGACGGTGCAGAAGCTTGTATCTCGAGTAATATCAGTCGATTCGCAGGTAATGATTCTTGGGGAATAGGGTTCTGTAGAGCCAGAGTGACGGTCGGGCCCTCAACATTCAGTATGAAGTAGCTGGCTAGACCTGTAAAGTAGGGAACACAGGGAAAAACGTGTGAGAAGTCAATGTTATGGGAAACTGCTATGAGCAGTGTGCCAATACAGATTACTCACCGCCGTGCAAAGTGAATGTCACGTCTGGTGTGAAGCCCTCGCTTAAAGTAATGGGGCTCAGTTTGGCTGTATTGTCCACGATCGAGCCGACGTAACTGTTGCGGTCGAAACCAAGGAGTTGATCCGATGTTACTTCTGAAATGCGAAATTGTCATATTTAAAACAGTTTCTTTTTATCAGTTTATTTACTAACGTACTTAAATAAAGTTATTTTATTAGCCCACCGTCATTCAGCAGGATTATGATAGTCGCTCGAGCGATGGAGCCTCCAGGTCGCTTGGCACTTACGACGAAGAGGAGCTGATGGTTGTTGGCGACTACAGCCGGCGGAATGGTGCCGTCAAGACGTAGTCTTACTGAGTTCTCTTCTTGAGTGATGGCGAACCATTGTGCATTTTCTGAAAATTTAGTACTATTATTTAAAGATAAATAGATAGAGAGATATATTCTTTATTGCACACCAATACAACAGAAATAAACAGTTTAAAAATATAAATTAACGTTAATGTACAATTTTCGCGGCTTTATCGCTAATGTTTACATCAGCTCCGTGAACTTAATTTCAATTTAAATATTATTTGTGCGAATATTAGTGAAAGTTCCATATAAACAACAATAACAGTGGACGAATATAGTGTACAAACGTTATCTCAGCAAAACATTGTGTGCTCATAAGGAAAACAACTGAAACTCAAGTGGATACATTGAGATCATTTTGGGACTAAGTTGCGAATATGTTGCAACTGATTTGAAGACTACGTGAGTGATATAAATTTAAGACAGTGATTCTAGTTCGTCCAAGTGCAATCAGAAGTAAAAGTAAAGACAATAAAATTATAAAACATCCAAAATGCCGTTAAAAATAAACATTAATCAGCTGGCCAATCAGCTGTTTTGAACAAAGTTCGCGCATGCGCCTATAGCCCGTCCTTGTACGCCATCTGGAGCGCAAGTGTTAAACCAAACGAATCTGAGACAAAGAAATTCATTGCTCGCTTCTGCCATCTATTGACGAGCAGCAAAACTACATTCGGTCAGGACTGTGCTGACATCTATTGATGAGTCCTGGAACTACTAAAGCCCTGTTCGATTCTTCGATAGAATAAACAAGCCTTGCAAGATAAGTTGATGGTTGATTCGATTGAGTCGCCGGTAGAGGTCACCTGTCAACAAATACACTAAGATCCTAATACAATTTCTTAAAAAATGGCGCCTGCCGCTAAGAAATGTTGTAAGTGCCGAAAAATCATACCAACTAGAGAGGTCTTGAAATGCAATATTTGCAAATCAACCTTTGACCTTATATGCGCTAATGTAAGCATAAAGAGATTTCTTCTGATGGATTCAGACCATAAAAAAAACTGGGGCTGCTCAGAGTGCCGTTTTAAAGTCGCTAAAGCCCATCAAAATATTTCCAAAACCACTTCTACACCAACAGCGACCACAAGTGCACTAATTAGCAATATAACCACCCCGGCACGGGACAATATAACACAGAGAAAAAATCAGTATCTGCGTAGCAGTAATCTTTCGACCGATGAAAATTCTGACGAGAGAACATCTGAACCGGCACTGTCTCGGTCGCTCTCACTGGACAGCTCAACGTCAGAAGTAGCTTCAAGAAGCTACGACATCTCAACAAACTTGAACGCAGGCATCGTTGAAGAGATGAAAGACCAAATGGCCGCTATGAAAATCCAGCTGGAAAGTACACGTGAAGAACTAGATAATATAATTTTGGAAAACATAGATCTAAAAAAGCAAGTAACACAGCTCAATAAACAAATTACTACTTTGAAAAATATATGTGTGACCCCTAATTCTAAACAGAATAATAGTAGCGGTACGTCATCAAAAAATAAAGTTAAAAAGGCAACAAAAAAGAAGAGAACCAGTACAGTCATGAATGAAGACAATATTTTAAACAACATGGACCAGCAATTCATGGAAGACTCTCCGCAAACCCAGCAGGACTTATTGGAATCACAAAATGATCTCCTAAAAGGTCAAGAACAACTGGACCAGAGGGAAAATAAAAATAAGAGTATCTATATTTTTGGAGGACAGCAATGTGTCGGTCTTAGAAAAGAACTTGCTCGAGTGCGGCAGTACTCAAAACATTGCTCGTACGAAATAAAATCGATTGTGAAACCATTTGCAGACACTGAAGAAATCATAAAAGGCACATCTTGGTTTGATACAACTACTGATGACATCATAATACTTTCAGTTGGAGAACATGACAAAAATCCATTGAAATTGTTTATTGAGCTAAGTGCCTACCTTAAATTATGTAAATGTAATACAATTATAATACTAGGTATAAGGACTAACATATATTTAAACGAACACAACCTCAACTCTATGATTAAGAGAATTTGTTCTAAATTTCCTAACTGCACTTACATAGATAATAATGAAAAGACGGGGCCACCTTACGCATATCTTTCTCACCGTTATTCTCCTTTGACTAAGTTTATAAATGGTGTCATTGACCAAATTTATTATGATAAAACATTTTTGAGCTATAACAGCCTCAAGCCATTAGACCAACACAGAGTACCCATTCAGTCGGTAGCCAGTACGAATAAAGAGTGCCTACCCAAAAAAGGCACAATACCTTATTACTTTCATAGAACCAACTTGACTACGGCAGATCATCGGCAAAATGAATCAAGGAATAGTGGGTTTTTTCGTAACTCAGAGTCCAACGAATAAAAAAACGTATTTTATGCTCATGCACCAAAACATTGCAGGAGTTTTGTCTAAAAGAGATGTCCTTGATGTGACGTTATCTGAATTACACAGCCAAAATAAACAGCCCGACCTGATATGCCTCTCGGAGACATTTATTGCTTTTGGAAATGACTCTAACATAAAACTGGCTGGATATGACCTAGCTACATCCTATTGCCGGAAAAAGAAACAGCGCCGAGGTGGGGTGTGTATTCTTATTAAAAAAGGTCTGCCATTCACGAAATTAACTTTTCTTGAAACCTATGCGGAGGACCAAAGCTTTGAATGTTGTGGTATTGAAATACCTGCCTATGGTATTGTGGTTATATGTTTGTATCGTATACCGAAGTCTAATTTTAATGTTTTAATTTATAGACTAAGCCTCATTTTACATAAGTTGTCTAGAAAACCTAAAAAGAAAATTATAATAGCCGGGGATCTCAATATAAACACTTTAAAACCATGTGACGCTACAACGGATCTCAAAAACTTAGCAAAAAATTATAACCTGACCTTTCACATAACTGAGCCCACGAGACAGTCGAACTGTATAGACCACCTGCTGAGCAATATTAAAGGCTCATTCGGTGAGCTGCTGGAGCTCGGACTGTCGGATCACAATACTGCACAAATGCTGCATGTCCCTGTCAAACAGAAGTTTACTCAGCGAGCCGATTATTATGTGTATAAAAGAAATTCCGTTGTTGTCTATCTCAGCTCACTTTTAATGAAGTATATAGTGAACAAAATACTAACTCTGCTATGGAATCGTTCTATCACTGGTTTATTTTACTTTACAAATTGTGTTTTCCTATTAAGCGAGTAAAGATTTCTAATAAATATCGACGCCCCCAATGGCTAACAAGAGGTATTAAAACTAGCTGCAGAACGAAAAGGTTGCTACGGTTTTCATTTTATAAAAGCAAGTCTCGTATAAATAAGACTAGATATGAATCTTACAGCAAGATTCTGCGACGATGTCTATACCAGTCGCAAAGGAATTATAATGATAAGTTCATTACTAAGTCCAAAAACAAGTGTAGAGCTTAGAAAGAAATTAATTAATATGGAAACTGGTAATACGACCAATTGCGACTTCATGAAAATGATCAAAACTAGTGAAAGAACCATTTCTGACCCTAAAGACATTGCCAATGAATTCAATGATTATTTTATTAATGTGACTAATACTAAAAATATTACATTGTCTAATACTAATATGACCCGTGTCTTAAACAGCATTTATCTAGAGCCATGTAGTTGTAAGGAAATCTGTAATATAATACAGTCACTGAATAATACTAATTCTGAAGGTTACGACCAAATATCAACCAAGGTATTGAAGTATTGCAGGAATGAGGTGGCTCCAGTGTTAACTCACCTTATTAACTCTTCTTTTGAAAATGGAATTTTCCCTGACATATTAAAAGTCACCATAGTTAGACCCATCCATAAAAAAGATGATAAACAAGAGCTCAGTAATTATCGCCCTATCTCTTTAATACCTATATTCTCAAAGATTTTTGAAAGAGCTCTACATAGGCGAATCATGTCTTTTGCCGGCAAATTTAACATTATCAAACCTGAACAATTCGGTTTTCAGAGCCATAAGTCTACCACCCTAGCTGCGTTCGATTTGGTTTGCGATGTAATGGATTCCCTTAATAATAAAGCTCAAACTGTAGGTCTGTTCTTTGATATGACAAAAGCTTTTGATTTTGTCTGTCATGATACTCTATTGTGTAAACTAGAGCAATTGGGTGTAAGAGGAAAAGCATTGCAGTGGCTCGCCTCATATTTGCGAGGAAGAACTCAACACGTAGAAATAAGGTCTCTGAATTCAAAGTCCACGATAGAGATACATAAATCGGAATGTAGAGCTAGCAACTGCGGTGTGCCCCAAGGCAGTGTTCTTGGGCCTCTACTGTTCTTGCTCTACATAAATGACTTGCCGGACGTTACTAAACATAAATGTATACTTTTTGCTGATGACATCTCAATAATTTTATCAAACTCAAATTCTGTAATTTCTGAAAACAACCCTGACAATTTCGAAAATGACATAAACAATACAATTGCACATATTTTAGAATGGCTGACGCAAAATAATCTAAAGGCAAATTTGACAAAAACTTGTTTTATTAAATTTCAAAACTATGGCGCAAGAGAATATAGACTGAACATACGTTATAGAAATGACACAATAAACGAGGTGTCTCAAACTAAATTTCTTGGCATACTCATTGATAAAAACCTGAATTGGAAATCTCATGTTGAGTACATAGCCAATAAACTGAATCGTTTTGTGTACGTGCTCAAAAGACTACGACAAACGTCAGCACCTGCAACTGTTTTGGCTGCGTACTATGGTCATGTGCACTCGGTACTCAAGTATGGTCTGCTGCTGTGGGGAAACTCAACGGATTTGAATAAGGCATTCATAGCCCAAAAAAAGTGCATAAGAGCGAAATGCGGTAAGGGCCCATTCGATACGTGTAAGCCTCTTTTTAAAAAAATAGGTGTCATGCCTCTTCCATGCATGTATATGTACGAGGTTGCAAATTTTGTAAAATTAAATCTCCACCGTTTCAAAAAGGCACATGAAATATATCCTCGTAGTATAAGGAACCGTAACAGATTGGTTTCTCATACTTTGCCACGAACGACGATGTATCAGAAACAATGCTACGCAATGTGTTTAAAAATTTATAATGCCATTCCCAGTGACATAAAAGATCTCCCCTATGTATTATTCCAAAAGGCTTTAAGCAAATGGCTAAGAGACAAAAATTTTTACTCTACATCGGAGCTGATAGGTTGATTTTATGTGAATTTTATTGTGAAATGTAATTGATTTTTGATTTGAATTTTGTGACATCTGATTGATTTTAATTTTAATTTTGTGACATCTAATTGATTTTTTATTTTTATATTTGTAAATTGATGATTGTAATTTGTGAATTATTTGCATGCTGAGTGAATTAGTTGGATGTGTTGTGAACTTAATAAGAATTACTGACATCAATATTGTACCACATTTAAAGCAAATAAACATATTCTATTCTAAAAAACGGTATTTTCCAAACAACCCATTTTTTTTTTAATTTAACATAATGTGTCCCACTTCTGGGCAAAGGTCTCCCCCAAAGCTCTCCAACTATGCCTGTTACAACCCATTTTATATGCTTTTAATAATTGGAAGTAAAACGCTGTTTTCTTACCTCCTTCTAAATCGAATAGCACTAGCCCTTCGTATTCCTGATCGATTCGTATAATGTCTTTGAACATGAGTCCAGTTTCCTGAGAATATGAGCCCACATAATAAGGGTTTTCGAATCGTATTTCAGGAACAATATGGTCCACTTCTTGTTTTAGTTTCAATATGATTGTAGTATGTGTTCTCATACTTTCGACTGTCACTGCCAACGTTAGTATTATGACATTGTTTTGTTGTGTTATTTCGGCAGGCAGTGGATAAGGCAACTGCAGAACGAATATTCCGTTTTGTTGTGTAAGCTGGAAGTAATTTACAAAATCTAAAAGGAATTAGAATGTATACTTTCTGACAATTATTTCGAAAATACTCGTTGAAAACAAGTTACTTATATTGTGGATTACCTCCGGTCAGAGCGTATTCCATATCCGGCGAGTGGCCCTTTTCAAGAACAATGGCTGCCAATGATAGGCGCCCATCATCAATTGTTCCAGTGTAATAGTCTTCAGCGAATCGTGGCGATTGATTTTGAACAAAATCTATAAAAATTAAGTTACATTCAACTCTAGCAGAAGAAACATATTATAATAAAATATGAGCTGATAAAAACTTTGTTACGATAGAAATAACAAGGATTTCGCCTTAAACCCCTTAGATACCTTGCTTGGGTATTTTTTTTTTGGTATTTCTATCTTTACGTAAAAATACAGCATGCCAAATCGCATAAATTAGTTCGATCGCAAATAAGCAGAAAACCAGCAATTTATCAGTTTTGTTTCAATTTACTGATAAAAGATAAATTCTCGAAAATCTACATTACCTTGAATCAAAAATTGGATCCAAATACTTACCAATCCAAAAATGTTTCTAGGTTCAATGTTCTTGGCAGGTACCTAGTTGGAAGTTTACCTAAATACACGTAATACATAAAAGTTTCATATAAAATTGAGTGTAAAATTATTGATTACTAACGCTTTTGTGGTTTTCGTTCTGTAGTTTTGGCAATGATTACTTACCCATTTAAAATACATACCTTCTGAATTTTTCATTTTTTACCTACCCTGTCTAAACTTTCCTTCCTAGTTTAGAAGCTAGAAGCGCCGAGCGATACTTACGGTTGATACTTAGAACAATAACCGCTCATGCTTTATACTAGTCTACGTATTTCGAAGAAAAGTTTTGTAGTTATTTGAAATTCCAGCGGAGTACCTTTGCCCGATGTTACTTTAAAACAATGATACTTTATGTAAACGGTTGCTGTATTTATTTTACGTGCCGCATTTACAGTATGTGGTCAGTGCAAAATAATAAAAAAAGTTCTGATCTCATAAGAGGAATTTTAGAAAAACCTGTTTACATAAAATATAATTGTAACAGAAAAATCATTTTTTTCAAAACATAATAAAACAATTTGAGCGGTCTTTCATAATGGGAGTTTTGTACCAACCTAGTGCTGTGCCAGATTGGTATAAACACCTTATTTGAGAGGGCCCTAAGAAAGTCTTGTAGGCCTGTAGTTAAGTAAATTGATGTAACCTGTGAGAGCGATGACGATGGCGGCGCTGGCGGGGAAGACATTAGCCCTGGCGGCGACTACTGAGAATACCAATTTCCTTCTATCCTGAATGTTGTCTATCATTTCGTTGTTCACAGATAAACTAAATCCATTTTCACCCATTGGAACTAAACTGAACGACTCCGAGCCATCTGCAAAAAAACGTTTCGACGGTAAATTTTTGGAATGCAGTGAATTTAACGTTTCAGAAAGTCTGTAACTGGGTGGCTTATAAAGACTGACCGGAGTCAAAAAGTTATCTCGACAAGATCTGGGAATAAATAAATACATTCCTTTATTTCAGGACAATTTTATAATTACTTTGCAATAATTCTAATAACGCGGGATGGTTAAATAAGATAATATACTATAGATCAATTTAATCAATATTGTTAACATATTGACCGTGAAAGAAATCAAGTGAGCAGGTTGAAAAACTAAACTTTTTAAGGGGTTTTAATAATTAGTTAATTTGTTTGAAATAGGGTACTTATTTAACATTTTAGGCGCCGAAAAATCCTAAGAAAAATATTGTCGACCTAAGCAACAGCATAGCAACCTAGAAATAAATGAGGCCAATACCTCCTCGCAAATTCGCCGCGGAAATGTATCCGAAACGTGTTTATTCCAGTAAACCTAAGATTACTTACCGCCAGCCAGAGTAAACGATACAGATTCATCGAAGCCCTGAGCCAACTGGATGGTGTGCTCAAATACTAATCCGCTTTCCATCGAATATTGACCAATGTAGTAAGCTTGCTCAAACATTGGAGGAACTATTTGTATCTCTTGCTTCTTGACTAGTTCAAAGACGATCGAAGTATATCCACTCACTGCTGTTGGGTATGAAGCAACTAAATCAAGCACTATAAACGCATTATCATCAATGACCTCCGATGGTAAGGCAGTGTGCTTTACATTAACAATATTTGATTCTTGTTCAACGCTGAAGTGTGATGCGAATTCTGAAATAAAAATATATATTTGAACATAGTATGTGCAATACAACTTAAAAGGCTACTTAATATGTACACACATCAAAAGTGTCTAGGGATATCTCAAGCATTTTCATACAAAGTATAGCTATTGGGGAGGCTGTAAAAATTAAAAAATTGATACCAACGTAGAAATTTTTAGGACACAGAAACTGCTATATCTGCCCTTTCAGATTGTATAAAGAAATTCATTGTGGTAGCATTATTGTACAATCGTAAGGACGTTAAAAAAAAGACAGATTTTTCTTTTAAAAGGTTTCAAAATTTTAGCAAAGAGATATCCCTAGACACTTTTGATGTGTGTATATAAAATATCCGACTTTTTATCTCGTTCTTGTCAATTGCAAAGAACTTTGACAGCTATTTTAAGTAGATCAGAGAGCAGAAGCAATGGTTAACTTGTCAGGCCGTTGAACGTCTTTCAAAAAACTTGTTTTTATCATCAACATCATCATTAGCTGTGCCCATTATCAGGTCATCCACCCACCGGGGTGGGCGCCCCACATTTCGTTTGCTGGAGGGAAATTGAGAACCTTGGAGGCCCAACGTCATAAAGAGCGGTAACCGCTTAACACACAGCATTGTTTGCCAGCAACATTGTATTGAATACGAAAAGAAAGGAAACACTTGCGAATCAATGATCTATTAAAAATGGATTTGAATTTTGGTTATTTCGAAGTAATATGCGTTTTACCTCCCGTTAAGCTGAGTTTGAGGGCCAGGTTGTGCCCTCCGGTGAGGGCTACAGGTGGCAGAGTTAATGAGCCGTCTTCAATTTGGCCAACGAAGCTGGCTTGCGTGAAACTCAGGACCAAGGGCAACTGTATTTCTGCAAACATTTAATGTAATCAAAATTTTCGAACAAGTGGTTGATATGCCTAGGTTGTGGCATTTCTGTATTTATTCACAGTGTTTGAATCATATTTGTGTATTAATAAATACCTTTTGGTAAGTCAATCAAAATAGCTGCTCGTCCATCAGTGACTCCAGGCTTTTCCGCCACTATAGCGAATAGTAAATGGTTGTTGTTCTCTAACACGCCTTCAGGCAAAGCGGAACGGCTGATAATTGAAAGGGAATTGCCATTTTCTTCAATGTCGAAATATTGCGAGAAAGCTGAAACAGATTTTTTTATATTTATTCCTCTGTATGATAGATAATTGTACGAACAAACTTTTTTTCTTATTGCTGTTTCACAATAAAAACAAATATTTTGTGATGTCAGCCCTAAAAACACGTTGTTTGTTGTTGACTGAAGCATTATGTGAGAAATATTCCTGGTAAGAAAAAATGTATAAAAATTTGAAAATTGAGTAAAATAAAGACGTTTGTGGCTAAAAACTAAAAATACAATTTTGTCTAATTTACCTCCGTCCAAAACAAATGAGACTGTGTCATCGAAGCCTTTATACAGTGTTATCTTTTCTTCAAACTGCAGTCCAGTTTTTTCTGTATAAACTCCTCTGTAGTACGCCTCGTCAAACACTGGTCGTACCACATCCTCTGGGTGTATAACATCAATCAAAATGACAGTGGTAACATCCACAGCTCTGACTCTCGTAGCTATCAATTCCAATTTGAAGAATTGCCGTTCAAGTAGCCCTGGTATAGGTGAGCCAATCCATGCAACAGTCACGCCATCGCTTGTAGGATTTAGAGTGAAGTGCGAACTAAACTCTAAAACAATATAGTTTATTAGTAAACACACATAACAACCAGAAAAGCGCAAGTCAAATTTATGCACTCATTTTGGTATAATAGAAAAAAACTTTTCAGAACAACATAAGCAGTTCAATTTGCGTTGTCAACGGATGCTAAAACATAAAGTTGAAGTTACAAAAAAGTTAAGTGTAAGTTCCTATTCATTTATGGTTTAAGATTATTTTATATAATGTACTCGTAAGTTTCACCTCCAACGAGCGAGTATCCAACTTGAGTCCCAGGGGCATGCCCATCTTGCAAAATAATATCTTCCAAAGTAAAAACGTCATTTTCGAAAGATCCAGTGTAAACATTTTGGGAGAATCGCAAAGGTATCGGCTCGGTTAGTTCTAAAAAAAAACGAATATTAGAAAGAATATACATTAATATTATTTTTGTGAAGTTTTTTATTACTAAGCTTATGGTAACTTTGCGTGAAGATTGACAATTCGGAGGTTGGACTTAATCGCGTCCTTATTTGCTTCGTGTTAAATGTGGCAGCTAAACACATTGATTTCTATTTCATTAAAATCACTCAGGAAAATAAATAATTTTACCCCCACTTAAGAGAGCTTGTACGCAAAGCACAAACTTTTATCACACAACGATCATGAAGATGACAAAGTAAATCAGCTAAAATATAAACACACTAGTCGTTTATATTACGAAGTCAAAATACCTTTGACTTTGACTTTGAAATATAGACACTCTAGTACCTTGTAATTGTTTACATTTATAAACTGTATCAGTATAATACTGTACGTGTTTATTAGAAAGAAAGAAAGAAAAATATTTTTTTCTGGTAAGTATATTATACTTGGTAAGATTTATCTTTAGTAAGATGATAGTGCATTATCCCTAATGAAAATAAAAAAAAAAGTTTTTATAGTTCTTAGATTACTTACCAGGCGGGAATCTGATAGCTATTGTTGCGGCAGCGCCAACTGTCAATGGCTTCTCTGCTAAAATACTGAATGTCAGTACTTTATAATCGAATACTACCTCATCTGGTACCCTCGATTTCAATGTCAGAGCAACATTGCTCCCATCATTATCTATTTGGAAGTATTGGGAATGTACTGAAAGTAAAAAACATAATAAGTGGCTAAACTAAGTCTGGTATGAGATCTAAGGACGGTTTCATAACACAGTAAGCAGTAAGTTGTAATTTATCACTTCTTCCAAGAATCCATTTGGATGAACCTGCTAGTAAGAGTACGGCGCGGACCACACAGTTATAGGTAGGTGTGTCCAGTAGTAGATGTTGTTTGTTTAATTTCATTTTACTAATGCCAACTACCCTGAATGGTTGCGATTTTACCAGATTTTACGAAGTTTAAACACTTGATGTTTGATAAATAACGAGTTTAGGTAAATACCTAAGTATGAATCAATCATAGAAATAGGTGACTTTATAGTTGCAAAGTCAGTGACAGTTACTTATGGTAATAAGTCTCGTTCACTCCACACTTATCAGGTTTTTAAGTGCCAAAGATGTAAGTCTTTCAGCAATGTTTGGATTTTTATTAAAGAAGGTTCTTGATTTCATCATAAAGCTAGCGATAAGTCTCAATGATAAATGTTACGAAGCCGTACATTTAAACCATCATGAGCCATTTCATCTCCTGGTAAATATTAATTAAGTGAACTTATTTCTAGGAACGAGATATTAAATTAAATCTGTTTCTTACCTCCTTCAAGACGGAAAGTTACAGTACTATCAAAGCCTTGTGTCAGGTAAATACTTGCAATATCCACACTTGTTGGCTCCAAACACGCACCATAAAATATATTTTGATTGAATCGTGGTGTAGTTGTATCAGAGGTGACAATTTCTAGTAATATAGTTGTGGAGGTGGTGACAGCGTTTAACGCCGACGCCGACAGTGTCAGCAGGAGGAAATTGTTATTTAGGATAACACTCTCTGGTAGCTGATTTCGTAGCTCTAGCTGTATTTCATTCTGATTTTCGTTGAGATCGAAATAGGATGAGTAATCTGAAATTTGAAAATGTCAAGCTTTGATCGGCTTCGTAGCGAAGGAAAGAGGTAGGTATGGTTTAATCGTGACGTAGTATTCTCAACTTTTCCACGGATCAGCAAGAGAAATTAAATCCATGATTTAATTTATTTCTAAGATGTCTTTCTTTTGTAATACCAATGTGTCTTTGAAACCTAAACTTTGATGGTGTCTTGCAGTTTATAAGCAATTGTAACCAGAATATTACTAAAAAAAAACATTTATAGCCAAGGTCCAAAATATGTCGAGACCCAGTTGATCACAACTTAGTTTGGGAATGCCTGACAACGAGGATCTTACTATTTTAACGTTGAGTGCACCTTTGATACGCAAGTAACAATCCATTACAATAAAGTTAAAATAAATGTCATTTCAGTTAATTTTCAGTATCTTACCTCCGCTGAGAGAAAATTCAACGTCTGCAGTGAAACCGGTATTCAGAACAATAGTTTCCAAAGCCAATTGCCCATTTTGGATTGAGCCACTGTATGAAGGAGATGCAAATCCCAATTTTCTATCTGAAATTCGTATCGTTAGATTATTTTTAACATGAAGCCAAAACTTTAAACACGTTTTCATTGCAAGTAGTCACAATATGAAAGTGAAAGCTTTTGTTGTAAGTAACATACCTCCTAAAAAAGAAAAGAGGTGTAGATGCATCTAAATACAAAATAAGATTTTAGGTGACTAGATTTCCTGACATACTATTTGCATATCCATCGTCGTGAAATGCTATGAAGAAAATTACTACGCACCTAACATAGTTCTTGTTAACTATCAATGAGTAATAGGTTTCGTTCTTTGTTTTAGGTGAACACAATATTCACATATACCTAGTTAAAACTTAGGGCTGTTGATAGCAACCCACTCTAAAATTTTCAGTAAACATTTACCCCCTCATAAAAACCAACGCAACGCTAAAACGTAAATTAAGCTATTGACGTGCTTTGCCACTCACTCGCAAATGGCGACAGCAACATAAATGGAAAAGACAAAGCCATACAAAAGTTAATGTGATGTTGAAGAGCTTTTTAAGTTTTTATGAATAACGGGGCAAGAGTATTGTCAAAATTAGACGGTGCTAATAGAGGATTCGTTCATGCTTTCCTATAACAACATTTTCGGTTTTAAATTACGTAATCGTTTTTGGAGTAATCACCTGCTGGTAGAGTGATGGATATTGTAGCGTGACCCCCAACAGTCCGTGGTCTTGTGGCCTGTATAGTTAACAATAAGTTCTGTTCGCTGAACAACTCTTGAGGAATGCTGGATACTGTCAGTCTTGTTACTTGTCCTTCTCGAACCACCCCAAATAAAGTGCTATGGTCTGCAATTCAAAAAGGTATCGGTGAATTACACAAATGCCTCTCTTTAAATGTACCTATGTCAAAAATGCAGTACATAGTACTCGTAACATCAAATACAACGATATTTTTGTCAAACTTGCCGAATGTACCTTTTTTGTTTATTAGTAACATCATGGACTTCTACGATTCTGAATGTTACCCCTGCACCTGGACTAGTAAAAAAATAGTACAGCAATATGTCTGAAACTGGAACGTTTAACTTCAAAGTTCGCAGCTGTGTGAAAATAGTCGAGTTAGTTCCATGTTCTACCATTTTTTGTGTCGCCGCATGTTGCATTGTGAATTGTGAATTTATCCAGTTTTGTTTTCATTGCCTTTTCTCGATAGTGAATGGTCACCATTTTACACTGTTAGCATCTAAATCGCTGAATCTTTTTTAGCTTAGCGATTCAGAGGGTAACAACAGAAATGAATACTCTTTGTTCTCTATTTTTTCGATTTTTAAAAGTAGCGCGAGAGATATTCGCACAGAAATGATAATATGTGAATGGCTGGCTTAGGAAAAGTCACGAACCAGCTGGGCAAAGAGGATGATATTTAACACAATTTTTTTCAAGTCGTTACGCTAATGTATTAAAATTCTTCGTGAATTGTCTTAAAATAACTGTCGATAAATTAACATAATTCATAACGTTGAGGATGACACAGACAATTCAAACCTTTTTTACCAATTCAAGCATTTTTAAGGTGGTGCCCGTGGCGCAGGAGATGCCCGTGGCGCAGTTGTGACAGTGATCGGCGACGATCGTTGTTGTAAAGCAACACACGCCGGGTCGGAAAAGGGATGGGTGACCATCCGACCGAAATTTAGTGATGTGTATTTCGGGCATCTCCGTGCTTCGGAAGGCACGTTAAGCAGTTGGTCCCGGTTGACGTCGCTAGATGTCAGTCGTTAAGCCTAGTCAGAGGCCTTCGGGCGGCTTGATAACATCTGACAATAAGGTTGCTCACTAACCTTACACCCCTCCAACAACCCGCACTGAGCCAGCGTGTTGGAGTATGGCTTGTTCCACCTCATAGTTGAGGTGAGGCCTGTGCCCAGCAGTGGGACGTATATAGGCCGATTATGTTATGTTATGTAAGCATTTTTAAACAGCATTTATTTATGATATAAGTAAGTACTTGTACTGTACAAGTACAGTCGGGGAATGAAAGGGTTGACCACCCTAAGATCTGTTTTTGCTTGCTCAATAATGACATTGACAAGATCAATCCAATAAAACGTATTGGTTCAACTGTCAATCGTGAAGGGACATACGTCTAATCGAATTTCAGTTTTATTGTCAAACAATAAAGCATACTTTTCGAAATACTCTAGCCTGTTACACAGTTTAAAAAGGTAACATGTGCTTGCAACGCGTAAATGAATTTATTTGAAAACTGGTCAACCTTTTCATTTCGCGGCTTAACTATTACTAGACTGGAACAGTCAGTTGCACATCAGGCTATCCATCTCCATTTTTTATCTTGCTCTTGCCAAAGGTCATTTCTTTGCAATAAAGCAATGAGGACTGACCGGAAATGAGGAACGTGATGTGCTGTTGTCTGTATATAACCTGACGGCTTAAGCGCGAGTTTGCCGATTAAGCACATCAAACGCGTAAACGTGGATTTACATAAAAACATAACCGTTAACGTTTCACCACGAATGCCATGCAAATGCACGTTTACGCGATTTTCGATATCAATGAGAACATTATGGGTAAAACCATAATACCTTACCTCCTTGAAGAGAAACTATAACAGTTGCATCGTAGCCTTGTGCTAGCACGATATCGTCGAGTGTAAGCCCATTGACGGGGTCATAAGAGCCTTCGTACAAAGTGCGTTCGAAGACTGGCGTTATCTTGTCATTCTTTATAACCTCTAGAGTAACTACAGCCGACGCAGTACTTCGATCGGTAGAAGCGACCACTTGTAGGTTCAAAAAGGTGTTCTCTAGAATTATATTTGCTGGCAAAGGCGACATTGAAACTGTTATCAAACCACCTGTGATTCCGGCAGAAAAGTATGACGAGTGTGCTGAACCTGAAAATTTAAATTCAATTAACTAATGTTATAAGTTCAACTTTTTGTTTGAAATTTTCTGCTCAAACTAATGAAGTTAGAGTCAAAATTAAAGTAGTATTACCACTTTGGATGTGCACAGAGACCGGGTTATTCTCAAATCCTTGGCTTAACGTTAGTTGATGAAGACGCAATACGTTTTCTTCTATGATACCTTTGTAGTATTGCTCTGTGAATTCCAGTTGAGTTTCTGCAAAGTACACGTCGTTTTTAATGGAGAGTAAAACACATAGCGTATATAGTTACTTGTATAAATGACGATATTGTCATTACTAGTAATGACATTTTTTTAAGAGAAATACTGTAACAAAACATGTCCTTTGTTATTTCTCAAGTACTCGTTAACAAGAAGCTACATTTTAATACACTTCAATGTTAACGACTAAATAATCATAGCACATCATAACACATTTTGTCTAATAGTCACCTGCTGGTAGAGCGATGGAAATTGTAGCACTGCTTCCAACTGTGCGTGGTTTGTTGGCATGTATAGTGAACAACAAATTTTGTTCACTGAAAAGCTCTTGAGGAATGCTGGACACTGTCAATCTTGTAACTTGACCTTCTCGAACCACTCCAAACAACGTGCTGTGGACTGAAATCAACAAAAAAAATATCATATATTATTTTTATCTTATTTTAGGTTGAAGTCAAACTTAAACAAACAGTGTGTGTTACCAGTAGTGATCAATTATTGAACTAAGAAGTGCTCTGCTGGTATGGGCTTCCTATAAAAACTCAAGGTAACCCAACGTGCCGTGAAAAAGGCTACGCTGACATTCCTCTGCGAGATTCAAAGGGTTCAAGCAGGTTGAAGAAGCAACAGTAGGCAGGGCACTAGCCAATGGGCGCGGTGTCTGAATGGAGACTATTTGAAAAAAAAAGTATCATGGGCTGCCCAGTGTGGGCAGGTTGACAAGTGATATGGTGAAGGTCGCGAGATTTTATAGGATGCAGGCCGCCGGCAACCGGCCACTTTGAAAATCTATCTCGCCCATATATGGGTGGCACGAAATAAATGAATGATCATGAAACCTTTATTCTCCTGATGTTTATCAGACGTGAAAGTGTGAAGGAATGTCGGAAAGCACGTTTCTTACCTCCCTGCAAAGTCACTGTAACAGTCCCATCGTAGCCTTGTGTCAGCACAATATCGTCGAGAGCCAGCCCATTGACGGGGTCATAAGAACCTTCGTACAAGGAACGTTCGAACACTGGCGTTGTCTTGTCATTCTTTATAACCTCTAAAGTAACTACAGCTGACGCAGAACTTCGATCAGTAGAAGCGACTACTTGTAGGTTTAAAAAGGTGTTCTCCAGAATTATGTTTGCTGGCAAAGGTGACATTGAAATTGTTATCACACCACTTGTAATTACGGCAGAAAAGTATGACGAGTGTGCTGAACCTAAAAAAAATTTTTAGTTATTTTTGTTATTTTTATGGAAATTCAGTTTAAGTCAAAATTTTAAAAGTATTACTTACCACTTTGAATATGCACAGAAACCGGGTCGTTCTCAAATCCTTTGCTCAATGTCAGTTGATCAAGACGTAAAACATTTTCTTCTATAACACCTTTGTAATATTGTTCTGCGAATTCCAGCTGAGTTTCTATAAAAAAACAAAACAAACCTTAATAGTAATGTTGGAAAACATAATTAAGTCGATTCAGCTAGTTGACAAAAATTAAATATAAAAGGAATTAACACTCATACACTCTTCAATGTTACTTTTAATTCAGCGAGCTGCCTGGAAACACTACGGAAGCATTGAAATTCGTGCTTCCACTTTATGTTCTTTGTGTTTTATCATAAATACATTACCTATATTGGATAAAAAATGACTTACCGAGACATCGTATGGCGTTGAAAATAACGGTTTAGTAAAGAAAATCATTAAGTCAATCATCATTACTTACCTATCAACATAAACAACACTTTGATACGACTTGTTCCGGTGATGGAAAACGTCAGATATCCAACCCGGATTATGACGGTAGGCTCGCTGAAATGTGAGCCTCTAAATGATCCGTTCACCGCGATGGAAACAGTCTAGTGTGCTTGAAAATGTGTATGGTCCGTTGTAAATGCCTACCTACGTGTTTGTGGTTTTCGTTCTTATAAAGGATTATCCTCGAATCCACTAACGTTGAGTATCCCTCTGAAGTATAGCTGTCCCTTTCAGTTCTATTGTCATTTTACGGGACAGCATGAGTTTGACGTTTGTGAATTCGGGGGTTATTGGCTTTTTCATACTGACTGTGTGACTGAACTTAGATGCAGTGAACATTTCGTTGCAACCGACTGCGTATGTATTCGCCAGTTCTAGCATATTTAGACCAGTCAGCGATTTGCATTTTAATAAGTCATATATGTGCTCGTAAACGCGTATACAAGCTTACGAGTACGATTCTATAAGCTCTGACAATAAGCAAAATGTGTAACGCTCTATGTAAAGAAACTGATATTGCTGAAATCAAATGGTCTTTTTTCGTACGTGAAATGCGTGTCGATGAGGACTTACCTGCAGGTAAGGCAATAGAGATGACCGCACTGGCTCCTACCGTCCGGGGTTTAGTAGCTACTATCGTCAGCAACAAGTTTGGTTCCCTAAACAATTCCGTCGGGAGCGTGGACGCAGTTATGGTGGTGATCATCCCATTTCGATTCAACTGGAAGTATTGTTTGTGATCTGCAATAATGTAATATTCGTTCATTCTGACTGGCACGTTGGTGGTGATTAACTTACGTTCAGTAGGAGCTGATGTGGTGGTAGGAGGGAAAAATTAATTTTTGGTAACATTTTACTGATAGTGTTATTCGACATTCATTATTCATATTCTCTGGTTCCTGCAGAAAATACTCTACTGAAGGTTGTCTGGAAGAGATCGCTTTGTATCGATAAGA
Source organism: Udea ferrugalis (assembly GCA_950022985.1). NCBI lineage: Eukaryota > Metazoa > Arthropoda > Insecta > Lepidoptera > Crambidae > Udea > Udea ferrugalis. Next base: position 9,304,588 of record OX465521.1, read on the forward strand.
CCGCCTAAATTGTGCTAAAGCATGTTATTTCACCGAAACCCTGTCAAAATTGTTTTCGTGCAATAAGGATTATTTATCTTATCTTATACGGCCTGGAATCAGGCCGAAGAGCTGAATCTTCAAATTAAAATGTCGCCTGAAGGTAATAAGATAGGACCCCCTATTCTAGTTGTGATGATTATTGGGCTTTTATGAAACCATACGAAGATAGAAGTTCAATTTAATTTAATTAGAATTTGAAGTGAAACATTTTTCTGCGCTGTTAATAGTGCTCTTTTAGGATCCTTCAAATTCTCAACTTTTTAAGCCCTGGAAAAATGACGCCATTAATATATTTTTGACGTTGTTTTCTTTCAGACTCATTGTGTGACAAAAACCTTAGTCTTCGTACGAGAACCACAAAGAGTACTTCAGTACGTACAGGCAAAACTATCATTCTTGAAATTATTATAAGCGAGGGTCCAGCGAGCTTATTATAAAATATATTAATATAGTACGGCCAAATTAGACATAGTAATAGAACCAGTTTTTTTTTCCTTCAAGCTTGAACATAGCTATGTTTGGACGTGGGTGTAAGTAGTGCCTTATCTTTGTGTTAAATTAAACCATTAATAACCCTAACTGCAGTAACCAACTTTGGTTTTTCCATTTATAAAAAAAAGTGAGCTGTAAAAAGATTAAAACTTAATTTTACCGACCTACGAAACTATCTGTAAACTAGCCAATAAATGGTTTCTATTCTATTTTCGTTAGCTCGGTGTCTCACCCACCGGGTGGGTGATTATGAATTACTTATGTTTGAATACGCAATCCTAACGTAAGCGAACAAGTAATATGATACAATTACAATGCAAGTTTTCTAAGACTCTAACTCAGCTTAAGCTACGCTCTATTCTAGACAAAAGGTACTTTAAATATTCATTCAGCAAACGCAACAGAACAGACTACCTTCAGGTTATATGATTTCATGGTGCTGTTTCATATATTCATCTTGATTTAACATAATATGGTTGAGTGTGATGATGGCTGGCTCACACGTCAACTTGTGAACAGGTGCTACTTTTGGGAACTGGGCTGCTCAAGTTTACTAAGTTTACCCAAGTTAACTTATGAACTTGTAACTGTTTTATTTATTTTGATGTCAAAACTGTATGACTCTGTTGGTTTATTCAAACATTCTCTTTGTACTGTAAAACATTGGACGATTTGAAAAGTGTAACTGCTGAGTTTCTTGCCGGGTCTTCTCAGTAGGAACAATCTTCCGATGGCGGTAGTAGAGGCATATTGTGTATATGTATTGTAAGTATTGTTCATATATCTTATTATAATGTGTATGTTTATTAAGTGGTTGGAATTAAGATTCTTGACGATTCAAAAGTACTGTGTGATGGTCTATAAATGAATATTGAATTTGAATTTGAACTTACGTCTGTAGGGGCCTACACATAGTACACAATATTACAATTTCGTATTATTTGTGATCAAGTGAACTTTATATGTATAAGCGAAACACTTAGACAAGTAACTACTTGCACTTAGTCTTTGAGGAACTTTTCAAAGTTTAAGTACCGTAGACTAGTACAACGTGCTTCTGATTTGAAATTCAGATCAACCGTTAGTAGCAGTTCGAAATTCAACCTCAACAGTTTGCGGTTTCAGTTGCAGTTCAACAAATTAGTTACTAATGCTTGTCGACTTGTTGCAATGAATTTCCGCGAACTTGCAGCTTCTCACAGCTTGTTCCAAACTATGTGCGGCATAAACTCAGAAAGGGCAATTCGTAGTATGTTAAACCTGATTGGACATCGATTGAGTTAGCAAATAAAACTTGATTTAAACGCTTTGAAGCAAATTAAAGCTTATACTCCATTTGTTATAACATTCGAAAAAAGAAGCAGGGGTGCCAAACAAAAGAATGATTTGCATTTGTGATTGACTTTTGCCGGCAGACAAATTTGTATAACCTGGCCAAATTTAATTGGCCCTTCCGACACAACGTATGAAGGATCTAAATACATTTTTTTTACAAATACAGAGTTATAATGACAGTAAAAGCACGACTGGTTAAGCGTTATAATATTTATTCTAATTTCACCACAAAGTGTACCCTAAAAAGAACCTTTCATTACTTCTGTCAAATTCTGTCTAATGCTATAACAAATGGAGTATATAGTCATTACTAAAATTTGGCTTACCTCCTTGCAAAGATATTTCCACGGTATTATCATAACCTTGCACAAGAATGATTTGCTCGAGTTCCAAACCATCGGCAGGGTTGTAAGTGCCTTCATATAAAGATCGTTCGAAAACTGGAGTTACTCCGTCGTCTTGTACAATATCCAGAGTGACTATCGTAGAAGCGGACGTGCGGCCAGTCGTCGCGGTAACTTGTAAGTTTAAAAAGTTGTTTTGCTGGAGAACATTTGTTGGCAACGGAGACATGGCCAGTGTTATTGAATTCTGTTGAACTGTGTAGCTGAAATACGAAGCGTGCTCTGGAAAATATACATTATTAATTGATATTTGTTAGAAGAACATCAACACTACAAGACTTATTATATGTTTGATAAAGAACAGACTTTCATCATTCGAATTTTTTTTATTTTATTTTGAATAAAATCGATATTTGCATCGATTCGTTCATTATTGGCCATATTCATCTGTTCTAGTGTGCAGGATTTTTTTACTAAATACATCAACAAAACAGGCTAGTCAAACAAGCTTTCCACTAAAAAATAATTTATTGATATCATTTTTAATTTTTTCATTCAAGTTTATTACAAAAATACGGCCTTAAATTATTGTTCAAAGAGGATCCATCATTTTTGTATGGGCCCTGGCACACCTATTTGTCCGCCATTTTAAAAAAATGAAAACATGTTTCGGCGTCAAGTCATCAAGCGAAGTAGGTATACCAAAGAGGTAGGATGCTCTTTATCCATACAAATAGTAAGGGTAAGTTGCACCATAGTAGAAGTTAAAGTTAAAGTTTTTGTCAAATTTGACAATTTGACGTCATTTTTGCTTACCTACCTGATCGGTACTTTAACTGAAATTTTGATGTTTGTTATTGTTAAAGTCAGATGGTGCAACCCAACCTAAAGGTTGAGAAGTACTTGTTAAGTACAGATGAGATAGTTAACAGTTTTACAATTTGTGTCTGCACAGTGGATATAAATATTTACCTGATACTATGCCTACTGTCACAGTATTCCCTTCATAGCCTTGACTCAGGGTAAGCACCGGAAGATTCAATACATTATCGACGATGGTGCCTTCATAACTAGGCAGTTGGAACTTCAAAGCTTCCTCTGAAAAACAAAATTATCATTTTTATTGCTCATAGCTTCTAGGCGAAATTCTTGTTATAATATATATAGAAAAAGTGGAATAGGATGCAAGGCGATTGTTTATTTTGTCAAGTCGCGTTAGTATGAGAGCGGCTCATTGAGTTTTTATTGGTCGTGCTGACAAGTTTCCTTCTTCATGAAAAATGTATACTTACATCTAAGCAATAAATAACAGAGTTGATCTAGCTGTTTTGATTCTTAAAAAAGGCTACTTAGTTAGTAAAAAATCTTGCTGTTTCATAATAACAGCATAATATTAGAATGTGAACTTTTAAGGTTTTAACTTACTATGCTGCACATAACGAATATGGACACACTTAAAGTTACAGTGAAGGCATAATCCTCAGCACAGTAAAAAAAAAGAAATTATTTGTGTTTGTGATATCCCAACATAGTAGATTTGTTTTCCAGAAACAGGAACAAAACTTTGCCTGAACTCTAACCTTGTGGGAGTTGTAGGATGACAGTTGCGCTTGCGCCGCTAGTGTGTTCTCTCTCAGCTTTAACGACTAGCAATATGTGCTGCTGTTCCAGTAAATTATCCGGTAAATGGCTTCTTACTTCGATAAGAACTTCGTTCCCAGTTCCTGACACTTCGAAGTATTGCAAGTATTCTGAAAAAAAAACAGTTGTTGATATCTTTTTACATGACCAATGAAGCAATAACTAATATAAAATTGTACCTACATTTAAACAGTAACAGATACATCACAAGAACGCTTAAAAATTAGTTTATATAAGTAGGTACAGAGACGCTCACATCAACCTTTACATAGGGGCAAGATATAAAAGAACATGATTTGGACAGAAAAAACCTAAGACTAAGACTAAGCTAGTTTTGGTTGCTAAAAATATCTATTACCTGGGCCCAGACTGAACTTCACGTCCTGATGAAAACCTTGTCGCAGTGTAATGGTATCTTCTAGGACTACTTTGTGTTGGTCTGTGTATGTTGCCATATAAAACGTTCGAGAAAACACCATTTCTTCTGGTATTTTAAATTGGTCATCGCTTATCACTTTAACTGTGGCATAAGTTGTGATTGAAGCATTAGGTGTCAGGTCAACATCCTGTAATACAAATAAGATTTCATATCATAGATTTTCGGTATTGTATTTTTGCGACGTATTCTTCAAGGAGACGATTGAGCGCTAGAGTTTATATCATGTAATAGTAATTAATCAAAAAAAAATAGCTGCTCGCTCTTACAGCATTATTATAATTGATTATTTCTTAAAATTTTGTGCTACCAAATTCTCACTTATTACGAAGTCTTAGTGACAATACTGACAGTCTCTTACGGGATACTATGGTATGTTTTATTAATAAAGACTATGGTTGTGTGAACAATTTCGAGATGTTGGGATTCAAAAAACAAAAGCAAGCTGGTTCTTGATTTCATAATCCCATAAAAAACCCTTCTAAAGTCGGGCGTTGAACTATCACGCTTCTAGTTCTCGTCTAGATTAATTGTGTCTAGCCCTCTGTGACCTCTGCTTGTTCTGATTACTTAAGTTTTTTTTTGCCATTTGATAACCAAGAAGCGAGAAAACCTTATATTCGTCGTACACTAAGAACTACTGTGGTAGTGTAACATTTGAAAGAGCAAAGAGAGTGTTTTTTTTTCTTGCAGTAAACTGTTTACCGAATCAAAAGCTTTGATATGGTTAATTTTTGTGAGCCTCTTTTTCAATTTGTAAGATCAAATATTTTTTTTGCATTAACAGATGTTTATATCTTCCAGCCTGCTGCGGCCCCGTGGCCTCACATCTACGACGTCAGCCGGGATCGACTGCTTAACGTGCCTTCTGGGGTACGGAGATGTCGTAAAAAAATACATCTCTGAATTTCAGTCATGTTTCACTTATCTTATTCCCGACCTGTCTGGCACAACTGAGCCACGAGCATCCCATCTCCTTTCTTACTAATAATTGGATATTCAACTCACCGTTGCACTTATAGTAAATTCGATTGTTTCTGGTATTGTCCTGATAAAAGTAGTTGTTTTTAACGCTGCTCTAAATTCTTTAGTTCCTGGTATTGATGCCGCTTCATCATAGGCAATCTCGAAATAAGGGCTGTTGTATATTCCGAAGTCGATTTTTTGTGTCGTTAAGTCTATGTCTCTTACAATGATATCGTTGAGGCAGCCGGTAATGGTGTACCCTGGTGGCAAAGGTGGCATGACCATAAATTCATACTCATTGGTAGGTCTGAATTCGGGAGCATTGTTGTTTGTGTCTTCTATAGTTACGCTAAACACCTGGAAATAAATAAACATTGTTCATGTTAATATTTTCTTTATGCAGACGTAACCTATGACAAAATGTGAATTGTATGAATTGAAATGAATTGTATGTGAACACAGTATAACCACAGGAAACCCCACCATCTTTATATTTTTTTTCGTACCACTTGCTCAAAAAAGTGACATTCTAGCCCGCAAAAAGAGAACATAACAATAGTCATTTTTAATCTGTTGAAAACAGGGAAAGAAAATTGTACTGAATTTCATTCATCCCCTAGGGAGAGAATGTGATTCAAATTTGGAATACTGACCGAGGTTTTCGAGCGCTCATTTGATTAAGAAGTTAAGAATTAAAACTTCTCTTTATGACCTGCCAGTATTATGTGACATAGTATAAAACAAAGTCGCTTTCTCTGTCCCTATGTCCCTTTGAATGCTTAAATCTTTGAAACTACGCAACGGATTTTGATGCGATTTTTTTCAATAGATAGAGTGATTCAAAAGGAAGGTTTTTATGTAAATAACATCCTATTGCACCCGTGCGAAGCGGGGGCAGCCGAAGATCGAGCTCAGTGGCGTGTAATCGGAGAGGCCTATGTCCAGCAGTGGACTGCGACAGGCTGATGATGATGATGATGATGAAGCGGGGGCGGGTCGCTAGTATGTGATAAATAGAAAAAGTTTAATAATAAATATTTTTTCGCAAATGGTACAAAAAGTAGAGTATTTTCCTCGGTGATAAAGCTGTCTTAGTCTTGGGTGAACTTAAATCCCTCGCTACACTCAGGACTCGTATTAAATCCCTCGCTCCGCTCGTGATTTAAGTTATTAACACCCTCGCTGCGCTCAGGAGTTAACCTCGAGTCCTTCGTTACGCTCGCGATTTCAATCGACACCCGCGACAGAAGACACTGCTTTATCCCCTTGGTTAATAATCTACTATTTTGTACGTGTATTTAGAGCATAGTAACTCAAAACAGTTCGATAATTGATTCAAAACATGTTCCGGTTTCCTCAATTTCAACATTTTTATTACACCAGGAGTTGTGACTTTCGAATGATTGGAAGTTAAAAAATTACTGTTTTAATAACAAATGAGCTTTGTTTAAACGTTAAAAGACAATAAATCTCAGAAATTACAAAATTATGCCAAAATACTAGAAAATTATTAAGTATGAAAATTACACTTTTTCCGACACTATTTCCGATACTCAGGACTTGAGCATCAATTACAGCGAATAATGCCCCACAAAGGACATGTTTTCTTGTATTATTATGAAAGCTTATGATGCAGCGCAGTTTTTAAAATCAATAAGAAGCTATGGAATACCTTTTGTTTTTTTTAATTTACGATTGAATTTTCGTTATGTTCTGCATGATTCAGTTTTTCTTCACTATCAATCAACATTTTTGTACCTTGTAGTAAAGTTAGGACAGCGATTATTTTAATCATGAAACTGCAATTAATAGACATTATAATAAAAAGAAAATATCCAATAAAAGTCAAACAAAAAAAAAGTTATAATTATTTAAAGTCAAGTGCTCTAAAAATTTTAAAAAATTACAAAAACATTATTATCTCGAAAACTACAAAAAATCGTAGAACATACATGAGGGTTAAATCGATAGGTATGGTACCCTACTATCAGCGCGCGCCGGCTTGACACCTTACAAGAAACACCCTGTATATACGAGTGAGAGAAGGGCTATTAATAACTCAGTAGGTAATTGACCAAGTGTGGTTTCTTTTTGTGCTAATGCAAGTACATCTTTATACTATTATGGACGTATGAATATCCGTGATTTAAATCGATAGGTATGGTACCCTACTATCAGCGCGCGCCGGCTTGACACCTTACAAGAAACACCCTGTATATACGAGTGAGAGAAGGGCTATTAATAACTCAGTAGGTAATTGACCAAGTGTGGTTTCTTTTTGTGCTAATGCAAGTACATCTTTATACTATTATGGACGTATGAATATCCGTGATTTATTGATAAAAAATCAAAGTGTTTCATCTAATCTTTTTCCAGAATATTTCGACATAATTATCCATTTATCATTGATTAAAATCTGTGTTATTTACTAGATAAGAAATAACAAGTGCGAACAAGTCTGAAAGCTTTTAAGGTTCCTGGTCAGGGCCCATAAATTAGGGTGAGGTTGAGCAGTGTTGGGTCTTATTTTTGGGCAGTTGGAGTCCAACATAACCTCACACCCCCGGACGGTGTAGTATCCTTGTAGATTTCGCCACGATAATAAAAAAAAGATGGAACCACAGCCATGCACGGTACAATTAATACACGAGTATATTTCAAAAACTAATAATAATCGTATGTACATATTATTTGTTTGCAGGAACAATAGATGAAGCAGTTGTTTTGTGTTTTTATTTATTATTGCACGAATGATTTCGAGATTTGGTCCTTGTTGTGTTCTAATCCCACATTTATTTCAGAACTAAAACGTACGCACAAAATGCTAGTAAAGCTTTTCGTGGTTAACTTTAGTCTTACTTGCGTTGCAAACATTACAATTTAGATACGTACCAAACCTCTTGTATGACCGCCAACGCAGTTAAAGGTTACAGTGAGACTAATTTCAGTTAAAGTCTCATATTCTTCGTAGTGTTCGAAGGCATCAGCGGTACTGATAGAGAACTGTGATCCAGAGTGCTCCACGTTAAAATAAGGCCCTCCGTGTAAACCCTCTGCGTATACAGTTTCATGTATCCCTGTAAACGGAAATAATCACAGTTGCAGCTTTAACATGAAAGCGTAAGTCGCAGAACATTATGAAAGTGTAAAAGTATTAAAATTTCGGCCAAAACGTCCCACTGATGGGCACAGGTATCACTTCAACCATGAAGTGGTGTCCCAACCCGCGGGCTTATTCACCATAATCCCGAACGTTATTCTCATGGTTGAATTGAATGCTGCCGCTGGATAGTAGTAGATAGATAGTAATTTTTCGATACTTTGTTTAAAGTTTAATAAACCCAATATTGAGTTGTTGATAGTTAACTCGGAACAAAAAAAGAGTATCTGAAGCGTGACAACTATCGAGGCCCAGCACAATGATATTTTTGTTAGTTATTAATAGTATTTTCTTCTAAGTATTCTTTCCGGTGGTAGCGTCACATTTATTTAAGTAAGTATAGTATATTTATTGTATAAATTTTATATAATGGTATTCATGTCTATTATTAATTTTTTGTTAATTAGAATTGACGATTTGAAAGTACTTGTAGGTATATTTAAATAAAGTTACGTTTGTATTTTTGTTTCCATTTCGGATTCCCAAAAACTGAGCGTGGAACAATGTACCCACCTGTGATCTCGGATGTTTCTCTGCTGACGAACTCTCCTGAGAACACGTCTTGAATAGACACTTGTTGAGAAACAAGCCATCCCCAATCTTCAAGGTCGGTCATTTGACATCCTGTAATATTAGATGGAAGAATTGAGCATATTTTTTTTGTATTTTATACTTGTGACTATATTACATGAAAAACAAAATTATGCAGGCAGACGTTAAATAATAACTGAATTCGTAAAAAAAATATCATCGTTTTGTATGTAATACGACCATTACAATCAGAATTTGTGAAGAGCTTGATTGCAAGTGAATTGATTTAAGCAAAACAATAAAATTCTTAAATTAAAACTTTTAATTTTATTGTTTATCTTTTTTATTATTATTTTTTTTTATTTTTCAGTCATAGTTTTTTCTTTCTTCCTTTAAATAATTCTATGATTTTACGTCTTTATTCATCTTAATGTTGTGGTGATTTCTTCTATAGTTCTTTGGCTTAGTCATTAAGGTTTTCTTTTTCAGCTATACAACAGCAATACAGTCACAATCATCCACTTTTAAAGATTTTTTATTACCTATATTAATTAGGGCGAGACCATCATCACTTAAAAGAAAACATTCTTACAAAATCATTACGAAAAAAGTCGTAGCTTGAACTAGGGATTGTAAACCTTTTCACCAAATTATATGCATAGCATAACAAATTTCACCAAAAATATTCATAACAAATTGGAAATTAAAGATACAAGGAACGCTCATAAATTATTATGCAAGTTCGTGTAGCTTTCAAAATAATGTATTAGACATACAAATGAAAAACTCGCGCTTGCTCTTGCATACCAAAAATAATGAAAATATCATTCGTACCATTGCTAGAGCGGAGTAAAACGGCTAGCGCGCTGAGAAATACAAGATACTTCTTGAATCCCATTTTATCTTTTTATTCTGTGGTGTATTACTGACATGCCTGAAAAAGGAAGGTTTATTGATAGCAATAACACAAATGCACATAATGTTAATGCAGATAAAGTACATAGGGATCTATCAGGAACAGCAAAAAACTGTTCATCCTAGAAGTGATTGTTGAATCTTTTTTTTCAGATAAAACTCTACCTAAGATACAAAAAAGAGGTTTACATTAAAATTCACAAAGACAACTTTATTCTGTTTTTTGTTGCGACATGTAACTTTTCTAATGATACAAAATATAAATATTTTTTAATTTTGTACCAAAAAAACACTTATATTCTATTACAAAATATCTGCCAAACTACTTATAGGTACATCACTTGAACGCTTTTATTGAGTTTAGGTTACAAATTCCTTTTCATTTAACAATAATCTAGTACAAGGTTTTCCCGATGAGCTAAGTGCAACTCGGAGTTTTTCAACAGGGGTTTTGAAAGTTTTTGCATGTGTTGTTAAATGTGTTCATTTGCGGTAACGTATCGTGTTATTTAAAAAACATCATCATAATAGGTAGGAATGGTATGTTTTATTTATAGACATAGTGTTCGGTAATTATGTACTAAATGGGCTTAGAAAAATAACAATATACAAAATATGAGACAGAATAAAATAAGGTGATACGAGCCATCATACCATACCACCTTACCAAGGATACTCACTAAAAACTATAAGATGTTTATTATACTGTCCAGTAACCAAACCTACACCATTTTTAGGAACACTAACATTTAAAGACGAAATAGTACTTACCGAAAGATCAAAACGTTCCCGTATTTAAGAAAAACTATATCAGTCAATTTCACTTGTCACTAAAGCACTTTGATTTCTTCTTTATTTTTCTAAATTATTCACCAATAATTCACCACAATGCCACCAGGTAAACAATGTCAATGGTTTCAATTGGAATAATCCGACTAAACTGAAGAAACGATCATGATTGGTGTTTGCCGATTATTATTATCTATCGATTACTATCTGAGAGGAAATAATATAGTGATAATGTTATTATTATCAACTGTATTAAAACGTGATACTTGTAGTATTTAGCTGCAGGTGATTATGAACTATTAATATAAACCTTTGTGATCCTGTTCATAATGACGTCTTCAGGAATTAGATCTGACCCTGATAATTCCAGTTTCTATACCTGAAGGTTGTCTGGAAGAGATCGCTCTCAGCGGTAAGACCACCTGTGTTGTACATTACAAATATCTTTAAGCATCGTTATAGAATTTGTTTTCTTTGTGCAATAAAGTATGTCTTATCTTATCTTATAATCAAAACCAGCAATGGCATCATCATCATCAGCTTGTTGTAGTCCACAGCTGGACATAGTTTGCTCCCAAGTTGCACTACAACTCCTAGTTTTGAGCATTACGCTTCCAGTCCAATCCCGCCACCTGTACTTGTATATCTAACTATTCAATGACGTTTTCTAATGAAAAACTTATCTCTGATTACTAATAAGACATTGATACCGTATCTCTACGACATATTCAAATTATCTGCTGTATTGAAGAAAGTAACGCAATTCTCGCGTGTTCGATAAAATTTCTCGTGAGATACCAAAATATCACTAGATTTTAAAAAATGTCCATGGCATTCTCTACACGAATAACTGCATTGGTCAGATCTCGTCATATTTATCGTGTGTGCCAATATATTACATGAAAGCGAAGAGGTCCCAGTTGCAGCATTGTTGTTCGTTTGTCATAAAACCATAGCAGTTCCCTCCTACCGAAGCTTGTGGCCAGATTTCTGGTGACCAATATTATATTGGAAAAGCCTTGTTTAAGTGATGACTAAAGTTAAGTACCAAGAGTTGTTAAAACTCTGTCAAGCTTTGAATATATGTTTTTCAGTAACCTTAGTACCAATTATCCTTAATAAGCACAATAATGCCTAATCCGTAGCAATGCGATATGATTATGGTTAATAACGATTCATTCATCCCAATAAATACATTTGGTACCGACGCGTTAACATCAAATTTTACAAAACCATTGCAATACGGGTCTTATCTGAGCAGTATAAGATCCCTCTGTGTAAAGGGTGATTGAACGCGTCTGTAACTATCATCTGTCACTTAGTTGTTGTTAATATTGCAATATTATTTTTTTAGAAGCACCTAATGAGCTACTAAATTACGTAGGTTACGCAGTAGAGATAGGTGTGCGCAATATTTTATGTATTCCAGAATTTATAGCTCTATTTACTAGACAGTTCTGTGATTGATTCAAAGGTTCGAAGAAATCGGAAGCGATATACGGATTTAGAAGTGACTGAGGCAGCAAAATAGCTGTAGGTGTTCCTGTTATGGTAATTCTAATCCTACCTAAACCTTTGATTTTTATCGGAGTCGTTTTATATTCATACCGGATTTTTTAGATTGTGTTGATAAGATTGTTTACATATCGGCATTTGTTGCGTGATGATTACATTTTATTTCATTTATAAAATGGGGAACTCCCGAAAAACAACAACAATGGGCCTACTGTAAGCCATAGGCATATAACTTTATTTCATAGTTTAGACACAGGGTTTTGTAAATTAACTTGTTCCTTTTCCCGGATGATGTCGCCTAATCTGTGCCCAGCAGTGGGACCCATGTAGGCAGTGTATGTTATGGTATGGTATATCCCCATAGCAATGAGAGGAAGCTTGGAACGTATGAATGTGCCTGGTTTCATGATGGCTTCAGTTTCTTTTTGCATACTAGTAATAATTATGATTGCTCACTTTGATAGTGTTTTATCGTGAAATAAATGCCATCTTAGTGAGTCAACCTTCTGGTCAAGGAAGGTAGCTATTATAAAGGTGGTGTAAGATATTATAAATAGTTAATCGTGCTGCGTTGAAACGTCATTGGCAATGTATATAGACCTTTTTTTTGACGGGGTAAAAACTATTTTCTACCTAAAGTTAAAGGTGAACAAAGTAATGATATTATGAAAGCCTTCCGCCGCCTAGGAAGATATATTTTTTGAAATACATGTTTTATAAAGAAATTAAAAACCAAGTGCATTTTTGTATCTATATGTTGTGTATGATTCTATTAATGTTTTTTATGTCATGATTGAGTTTTTGACTCTGATTACATCGTTAATTATCAGTGATATCGACTTAATTGAATTTAACAAACGCCGCACTCGATATTAAGCTGATAAGGCTACACAAAAGTTATTCCAAAAGGGCTTTTTCAAAAAATTGGGTAAATTAAATAAGGTAGAGCATCCTAAACTTCTTCTATTTGTAATAAAATGCCTAAAGGTTCGTTCACATCCACCTCCAACAGGCAGGCCTTACTACGAGTACCTAAGTATTTATTTATTTATTAGTTCGTACACAAGAAATACCGTTACATTGAAAACCATTAAAACACAAAAAGTTGAGCTTATCTCCTATAAGAGATTTCTTCCAGCAGACCATGGTGACTCGCCCTGAGGTCTGGGGCGTAATAATGCAGCCAAGTTCCACCCTTGAGGTCGCTCGGAGAGCACACGACGGGGGCTGTGTGCTTCCATTGCACACGTGACCCCGAGGAGGACGGCAGTGTGGGTTGGCCTCGCACTGCCGCGCACTGAGTGGCTCCTCAGGAGAGTTCTCGGGAAACCCTGGTCACGCGCAGAAGAAGGCCGCCCCGGTATTTTAGTGGGTACTCCCACCCCCTTCTGTGGTGGGTGAGTCCCACACTAATCCGCTGCACTCCCCCAAGCAGTGGAAAGTACGTAAATGTATTTCACCGGGTAAAAAAAAACCATGGTGACAGGATACGATTCAAAAAGTTTGACAATGTAAGACAATAGCGTGGTACAGGGCCTGATTATAACTATGAATATTGTTCATGGTTTTGTTGTCTAAATAATTTTAGTTCCATCTATAGATACGCATCAGCTTTGAGTGATTAAAGGCAAACTTTTAGTTATTATTTTTCAATGGGGGAGGGGTGTTCAACGCGGATTTCAGTTTGGCACGCAAACTTTGCATTACGTTACTTACTCATTGGATCTTCACGAATATGGGCTCGAGTCACCTTTACATACATTAACTGAAGTTGCTTCTGTTTCAGATATTAACCTAAGTTGCTTTCGCGTAGGTCGGGGTCATCTTATTTATTATTTAAAAAAAAACAGCCAGTGTTGGAGACTCAATTATAATGCGGACAACATAGGAGCGTGACTTCCTGCTCTTGTTCTTCGCTTCGTATTTCCGGTCACAACTCGGGCATATTCGAAAAGAAAGTCAATTATCCTACTGGATAGGCTGGCATGTACGTACCACCTCAGATTGCATCATCACTTGTTATTAGGTGAGATTTTAGTCACATGTCTGCCTACTTAGGCGTAAAAGTAATGTTAAAAAAAAATAAGGCCTCCTGGTCGATTCCGACCACAGCGGCTAATCTCAACGAAATTAACCAGGTACGCAGGAGATATTATAGTGCTCAAGTGTGCGCGCAATACACAGGTGCACTCCCTATTCCATCACCTTTCTATGACCCGATGGGACGACAGTTCGACACGACCGGAAAAAGGTGAGGCGCAGGACCGACTTTTTACATGCCCATCCGACAGCATGGATCATCTTGCTTTTCGGACACGAGGTGATCGGCCTCCACTGTCCTAGCCAACTCGAAACAACAACACAAACATAACATGTTATTGGTTCGCACGGGATTCGAACCCGCGACCTCCGGGTTGAGAGCCCAACGCTCTAACCGTTACACCACGGAGGCAGTTCGATCTTCAGTTTGCACGAGTGATCTTTGCTGCAAAATGGTTGGATCGCGAAGAAAATAAAGCCAACACCCTGGTATCATGAATGTTATATTCGTTTGAAATACATAATAATTAAAATTCATTAAATTCTCATTTTTCCACGTTTTGTAAGCAACAGCAAAAAGCATGTGACAATCTTCACGAGAAAAATCCAAATTAATTGAAGTTAAAACGGTTGTTACCTGTAGTAGAATATGAATGATGAATATGCTGAGACCTGTGACAAATGTATTATTAAAAATAACAATTATAACTAAAGGAAAAACAATGTTCACAACAAACAAAAAACAACAATTAAACTAAATATCTACATGTATAAGAAAATTGCCGAAATAGTATAGGAAAATCTAAGAAAATCGGTCCCCGGCTCAGCTTCGTGCTCCAACCAGGGCTGAAGCGCTGATTTTCAACCGAGGCTAGTGCCACGCATCAACAGTAGTGACATCATGATTTTGCTCCATACTGTTTTGTGGTTTCCTGTTTACAGAAACGTTCAGCGCCAACAGCTGTTGAATAGGCAATCTCGGGGAAAGGTTCACCATACTGGCCCATTGTCCAGTACACAGCTCGGGAAATTTGAGCTTCTTCAAGAAATGTCCCTCCAGAAACCAGGGAGATATACAAGTTGGCGAGTAATCCCAAATCTTCATTTCATTGAGCCTAACCCATCTGAAATTAGGAAAACCAATTAATAGATGGAATACAATAGTTTAAAAAGGAAAGAAGACAGTAAAATTCCTAAAAAGTTAAGACAAAGGTTCTTGAAACCTTTGCCTTTAAGAAAGCAAAGAAGAAATCTCCCTTATTGAGTTTTTGGTTTGAAGCCTCTTAAAATGTCACTACTTTCTGTTTCAATTCAATTCCATTCAATCGTTTATTGCAAAACCATAATATTTTAAAAAGGTGTTACATTTTAGGTGAGACCAGTATTATTGTTTCGTTCACATCTCGTAGCTTTACCTCTTAATTCTTTCATTGCTGTTATCTCATGCATAGGTTGTAGAATAGGTATTTCTTCATCAATATGGCTATTCGAATACTTTTGAAACTTTCACGCGTTACTTTCGACTCTGACTGACATCTTATTATTAATGTTCAATGTTCATAAGAGTGCTCGGACTCAGTGGAAACTTTTTCTTTGTCTATAATATTGAAACTCCTGAAATTATAATGTTTGCCGGAATGCCTCCGAATTAATTTACGTTCGGCCTAATTCATATTTTAGCGACCCTAGTTGATGGATTCACATTAATAGCTCGGTTCCAATTAATATTCAGATGTTTGTCATAAGATTTTATTATTGCCCTTCCCGGAATATAGATTTGGTCCCAAATAAATCTGTATTTATTGGGACCTAATCTGTATTTAGGGAATAGCCTTTTATGCTTCCATTTTAGTCAAATAAGGACCTGCACAGCAGAAATGTCGTCACTAGAAAGGCAAGTTTCAGTTTTATCTAATCGTTATAGCTAGGGCAGGTCGGGAATATTCCATTTTTCGTATTTTTATTTTGAGTATAGGTAATGCAAATGTTAAGGAAAACGTTTATTACCTTTGGTAAGTTTTGTATTTAAAAAATGTTTTTTCTTTCTTTCTTTCTTCTTTCTTTCTTTTGTGGCTATCCAAATAAATAATATAACAAAATACTAGTCTGACAGGCTTTTTTCGTTGATATCCTCCGAAGTTTCTAGTCAAGTTCGCATAATAATTATATATTTCTCTAAAAATATAATGGAGAAAACTAATAGTTGACCCATTAGTCTCTTCATCATTAGTCTTAAGCCTCCATAAACCAGACTATTTTCAATCTAAGTAATGCCATAAAGCTTAAATACTGTAAGAAATCGAAAAATATTTGCATACATTTAATGATGTTTTTTTTTATTTGAAAGGAAATCTCAAAAACTATAAACAATAAATCTACTTACTACTTTTGAGAATTAGCCCCGGTCTGTCCTCAGTTATAAATAATTTATCAAGTCGTGTTGTTATAGAATCTGGGACACTTACGTGAAAAACATTATTGAGAAAAGCGCTTTTTCACGCTTTTTACACGTATTATACCTTGGCGTAATAAATGGAACATTTGCACAAAAGAGCCTTTGGCGATATTAGCTTTGACGAAAAACGAGACTTTGGCTGGCAACCAGTAATAGATGCTGATTTTAATTTTGTCTCAGGTTTCATACCTAATTATCATTCAATTTTTCATGAAAATAAAACAAATTTTTTACATAGGTTATTTTTATTTTATCATTAGGGATAACGCTGGAAGACGTTGGTTTGAGTCCCGCCTGAGCCCAAGACTGAATACTTCTTCATTCTGGGTTTCTTAACTTTTTTCATGTTATATTATTATTGCATCATTTCATACGAGTTATATCTTAAGTTGGACCGAAATGAATCTTTGCGTCTTGCATTTTCAATTGGAATATTAAAATAGTCGTTCTAAAGATCGAAAGAAGATTCCAATGTTGGTTCGTTCATTTTATGAAACATAACAATTTGCAATATCGAATGGTGCTAGAAACAAATTCGTTTTTGTCGTTGGGTTAACATAAAATGACGTTAACAGGCAAAAAACTTCTATCGAGCAAATGAAAAGGTTTTTCCTGTGGTGAAATAGCAAGTTCCGCTGTGGAATTCTGAAGAGGCGTTATCGTTAAAACGCAGTCGTGAATTTTTATTGTTATCGAATCAATTTACCTATCCACGTAGCCGGCAATTATCTTGCTTTTATCGAGCACAAACAAAAGTAATCGAATTGATTTGCAAATACAAACACAGATTTGGTAGCCGTTGTCGCCTTGACTATTTTATTGTACTTATATCTAATTAAAATAATAGAAAATGTTTTTTGCCCCTGTACCCTTGGTTAGTTGGCCCATTCTGCAGTGGAAAGACCTTTGTTTGCTTCCCTGTTTGCGAAAAACTTGCGTCTCTAAGAAAATTGGATTTATAGGAGGCATATTTTTAAAAGTGTTTATACTTACGCTGAAATATATAAAGCGTGGCAGTCACAGTGCCAGGGGTTGCCAGAAAGCTTGACTATTGCCAACTTGGGCATGTAGTCTAAAGTCCGGGAAGGCAACGATGGAAACATGTTACCGTCCATATACCTAGAAATAAAAGTATAATTAGCAAATTTGCACTCACGCATACATATACATGCGCCGTGATCATTTCTGATACTTACAAGGTGGTAAGATTTTTCAAAGTAAAAAAGGTCTTAAAGTGCACTTCATGCAACTTATTGTCTGATAGCAAGAGAGACGTCAAGTTCTCCAAGCCTTGAAATGCTGTGACGTTTACAAAGCGTAGCTTATTCTTAGACAAGTCTAGTTTCTCGAGCCGTTTACATTTGGTAAAAGTAAAATCTGGTAAGTCTGTCAAAGAGTTTTCTTTCAAATCTAGACTGTGTAACATTTTCAAATTTTCAAACTCAATTCCTGTTAGCTGGAAAATAAAAATAAATTTATTTACTTGCCAACTAGCACTAGGTTCTTTGAATAGTAAAAAAACTTACACTTAATAAGTTATTATTAGACAAATCCAAGTAAGACAAGCAGCTGAGATTGTAGAGCAAGCGGCTGGGAATGTTTTCCAACTTATTCCTATCAAGGAGCAAAGTTTCCAGTGAATACAGGGCTTCAAAGGCGTTCTCAGTAATATTACTTATTCTGTTATCCGATAGTTTGAGAATTTGAAGTGTCTTTATTGAAAAAGTTCCATTTTCTATCCTCTGAATTTTGTTTTTCGACAGATCTAATATCGTCAAGGACTCCAACCCAACAAAACTATCGGCAGGTATGTAAAGAATTTGGTTGTTGGAAATGTCTATTGTCTCCAAATATGAATTGTTCGCAAATACCCTCTCCGGTAGGGTGTACAAAAAATTATTCGACAAATCCACATGGAAAAGTTTCTTAGTTGATCGAAAGGCTTCACTGTCTATTTCTTCCAAGTAATTCCTTTGTAGCCGCCTGAAACATAATTTAGAAACATTTGCAGTTTGATTCGACAATAAACCCAAAGTACCTACCTCCTACTATTTTTGAATCTAAATACAACGCAATGTGAAGTAACTCCTAAACCCGCGATGTCGCGTGATCGCTGTCGTAGTTTAAAAATAACACGTAGGCGTAGGTAAAATAACCTCTAAATAACCTATTTTTTTAAATTCAATTGTGACTTAAGATGTCAAGGATAGGTAGGCACTATGGATAAACGCCAAAGTTAAAAATTTGGTAGTGACTTGGTTTCAATAACGGAGACCCCTGGCCAGGTATGGGACAAAATATTGAAGGCTAACTAAGGCTAAGGCTAACCACATACCACCATCACTAATGCATAACTAAGCATACTTATCAGTAGAACTTAATTACATCTTTTGTGCCCTAGTTTGTATATTAAATTAATTTTCTGAACTGTAACGTTAAGGAATATAGTTTTAAAATGAAAAAAACCCAATATAGGGTAAAGTCCCCAGTAGTCAGCCTTTTAACGAAAGTTCTGACTTTGCACTGCTCTCATTTCATAAGGAAATTACTAATTGAGTGAAATGATGTTTTATGCCATCAATCATTTATTAAACTTCGATGATCTTCAAGTACAACACAACATAATTACTCGAACTCTGAGATAATTACGAAATAACAAAAAATGACACTTTTCCCCAGTAGTCAGCCCCACGGAACCTTAAGTCAGCCTTTGGCTCCCCAGTACTCAGCCGCTACGTTGGCTGCTTATATTTGGGTTCAAAAACTCAAAAAAATGGGGTAAAATGAATTGAATTTGTTGCTTGTTGACTTGTGACCTAGATTTGCCCTGTTTCAGGAGGTCTCATTCTTCTACCGCTTGTAAAACGGGTTTTTCCGGAAAACCTATTTGATGTGATGCCCATGTCAATATTTCTCCTTCTTTCTATCATCGCACCGCCCGCTATCGTCAGGGTTTTTATCTTTATACTTGAGAGGCCCCTTGAGACATTTTTAACTGTAAAGTTAACATTGCTAGTAATTTGAATAATGAATCCCCAACAATTACTGACCCTAAACAAAACTAAAACAGGGGGCTGAGCTCTAGACCTTAGGCACCAAAACCCCTAAACCCCAGTAGTCAGCCGCATCAAAAGTTGTACAGAGACCCGTCCATCAACTTTTACATAGGGGCGCCTTATGCCGTTGACATGAGACCTATTTTGCAACGGTTTTGTAAAAGTTGATGTCAGCGCCTCTGTACATTATAGCGGCTGACTACTGGGTTTTCTTCATATTTTAGTTCTACGACCAGGCTTTAAATAATCTGTTTAAAAATAACGAATCGAATGGTATACATATCACCCAGAAACAAAAAAACAACTCAAATCCAGAAGTCAGCCACCCCCGGCTGAGTACTGGCGTTTCTAGCGAAAATCCTGTACCCAATAGTCAGCCGTCCCAAAAACGGTGTTCTCTTAGGATAAACATCAGTTGTCGTACAAAAGTATGCTCTTATTACATTGAATAAGATAAGCTGACAAAAATACTTCAGTAAAAATTTCAGATAAAGCAGCTGATTGCTAATAACCAAGCGACGAAAAGTTAGAAAAAAAAATGGCGGACATCGAACAAACGTCTATCCGTCGTTGGCACTGCTATGAACGTGTTTCTCTCTCTGTGGTGACTGCAGCACGCCCCAGTCACGAGCTGTTTCGACCAATAAAGAGTCAAGGAATGATTTAACCACCATGTTATTGGTCGTTTTAAAATATTGCGCTATTCGTGGCGTATAAAAGACCGAAAAGGCTGACCTTAGGTGCCTGGCTGACTACTGGCGACTTTACCCTATCAGTATTTTACACAAAATATTTAATTTTAAGTGCAAAAACATAGGACATCACTAAAATAAAAATAACATGTGAAAACGAATCGTCTATCTATTATCTCGGAAGTTCACGACGAGCGAGCGACATGGCATCGTCTTTTTAAAATGAGTCGTTATTCATAATTGAATGAAATTTATGTACCTACTCGTATATTGTTTCTTCTATTGCACACCCTGTCAGATAAATTACAACACACTGACTTGAGTATTTTTTCCGCATACTAAGCCAAGCGGGACAACGGATAAGATATAATACTTCAAAATATATTCAGATGCAATGAACAGATGCTAATAAAATATAGGTACTTACAGTATGCGCAAGTTGACCAGTGGTTCGAATATTCCAGAAGGCAGGTATTCGACGTGATTGTCGAACATGTCTAGCTCGGCGAGCGAGCGCATACCTTTGAACGTCGTTTTGTGCAACGTCCGCAGTTTGTTCGTGCCCAGGTCTCTGCAACGGTTCAGACGAGGTTACACTTGCATCCAAACGGCACAGAAGTCCAGATTGAGTTAATTTTCCTTCGCCAACACTTTTGTTATTGACTGGTTTACCACCAGTTTCTAGTTAGGGAGTTAAGACGAGGAAAGTTGCTTTCTTGTTTTTTTTCTGTTCATATTTGAAAGAAAAACTTCATTGATGTAGAACATTAAATTAAATTCTGAGCTTAGCAGCACCAGCTAAAGTTCATATTTTAAGTATTTGTAGGTACTTCTCGGAGTATCTACTAAACCAGTGAGACACACAAATTGAGACCCTTGAAAAAAAAAATATTAAGAAGTTTTCTCGAAACGTATGGCACGTTATGCCACTCATTGTTATCTCATAGTAGAAAGAAAAATGGTTATCACATAGTAGAAAGAACATGTTTTTCATCATCACTCCCAGCCATTTAAACAGGCTTTCCCTTCCAGATCTAAAACCTTTTTCAGTCCATCCATCCACCTTGTGGGTGAAACCCATTATTATACGTTTCCGTTCAAATAGTGTTCTACCATAATCGTAGCAAGTTACGATGAATGAACGGCAAATCACGCTTCCTATTTCCAGTCAGTCCTTCTTGCTCCATTGCAAAGAAATGACATTCGGCATGAGCAAAATGAAGAACGGAAATGTGTGCCCTAATGTGCCATTGACTGTACATCATTTTAGAGACGGAGATCATAACACGGAATTATGATATTACTAACGAATAATAGCGTCTTGATTCAAACTCATTTCATAATAACGTTGGATTGACGTTATTATGAAACAAAGATAAGGATTTAACCAAGAAGCATTCATGTGATAAAAAGCTCCAGTTTACGATTGTTTTGCACTTCGGGATAGAGATAAAAACCAGGCAATAAAAATTATATGTGAGATTTCCTTGCCATTTTGAATACCAACAAAACAACAGAATATTTCTCATATGCATCGGAGAGAAAATTGACGGTTGGGGAAAATTTTCTATCTTACCTAAATATTCAAAGAAATCTCATTTTGTGTTGAAAAGGAAAGTTCCACGAAAAGGTTTTTGGAATGTATTTTTCGTGGTCTGCTTTAGATTTCAAAGATTAAAGATTAGATAAAATCTTAGATAAAATCAACAAACTGCTAATTAAAGCGTTCGTTGCTATTGATAAGCATATCGAGTCTTTAGATGCAGTTTCTAAATCGTTTTCTAGCAATTTTGAACCTTGTTATTAAATAATATTTACCTAACAGGTAGATAATTACCTTCCTTGATAATGATGATTGTACCGACCGATTTCAATCATGGCTATCAAATGGATCTAAGCCGGAACAACACTGGTGCATCTAAAAATGACGGCGGACGTAGCCGATTTTATTGGTACACTCTTGTGTGCAAGTTGCCTAGTATACTGAACACATTGTTAAACAGACTGACCGCGGGAACCTGGAATCATCGTTTGCCTGGAACGAACCTGTAATCGCGTTGATGTTTTAAGCCAGTTGCTAGACACTTACATAGTCAGCAAGTCAGCTGGCACTACCAGATCAGAGGTGAGACTCGACAGGCCAGCTCTCCAGCAGTTCAACGACCGCCTCGTGACGTCACAGCGGCATGCGTTTCTAGAACACTGGCGCCATCTTGACTGGCCATAACTTATAGTCCAAGCTGAGAAGGAAAAATAAGAAATCATCATTATTTGAGTCATAAGACGCCCACTGCGAACAATGACCTCTTGCATTAATTTCAGAGCAGCCTAATGACGCGTTGGCGTCCCATGCTTCATTTGCCAACCAAGACTTCGCCTCAAAGGCTAAAAAAATGCTTGTGGATTACGTAGTGAAACACCAAATATAACCATATCAACTTCATAGCGCGTGGAGTGGAGTAGCGAATGGAGTTTATGGTCTCCTAGACCACTTTCTGCGGATGGCTGCTACGAGTATCACAGTTATAATAACACATACCGATTATTGATTTTTGTCTCTTCCGACACTGAAACACTGCTGCTGTTTCTTTCTGCGCTGCTGTTCAGACGAGATTGACTTGAAAAAAAGATTTGGTACGCGAAAAATAACTCCCACACACTTAAACTTGACTAAACTCAATTTGAATCGTCAACAAGTTGCTGATTACGACGTTAGAAATAACATATAAAGTCAGGTTTTAAGAGGACTACTAGACCTAACTGAAATCGAGAATTTAGACACACACACATAGACAACCGGTATATCGCCATCTATCGGCGCAACATGAAACTACCGTGTCAACATAAAACTACAATGAGATCTCGCCATTTTTCCAAGAGATGTCGCTCATCTACACTTATAATAAATCTGTAGAGGCCAATTCTGTACATGAAATAAATTTAAAAATTAACAATCAAGAGGTGATTAAGAATTGCTACTGATGCCAAAAATGCAATCAGTAAAATTTTTGTCTGAACAAAAACTACTCGACGACTTTTTTAACGAAATTTGAAACAATTATTCTTCATACTCTTGGGCAGGTTATACCTATGTATACTTTTCGTTATGCTTTATTCAATAGGAGCAGAGCAGTATACAGCTTATGAATCGGAATCATGTGCTACAATTTATAAAGATATATTATTATTTTTTTAACCTAAGACCACGCGGCCTAAGTTGCGTGCGAACGCTAGTCAATAATAAATTAATTACGACCGGAAGGAATTTCACCTCTATTGTTACATTATACCTATTAACTAACTAGCTGCCACCAGAGACTTCGTCCACCTGGACTCCAAAAAAAACAGGTCTATAAAATAGTTTATGGCATATCTCAGATTTAACAAACGTAGGTATGTACAGTGAACAGCACATCAGGTTACTCCATTTCCGTTTTGTCTCTCGCTCTTGCCAAATGACATTTCTTTGCAATAGAGCAAGGAGGACTGACCGGAAATCGGTAGCGTGATGTGCCAGCCACCGTAGCATCATAACATTTTATTAAAATCGCCCAAGCCGTTTCGGATGAGTTTGGCAACGAACACTGTGACAGTGTGTGAGAATTTTCTAAAAAAATAAAAAAACAAAGAAATAAGTTCATTTCAGAAAACATAACGAATTATCAATTGTAAATAATGATATTTAATGATATCATTCATGACCTAAAAACAATTGATAATTTTACTTTACTTTTGATATTACATTAAAGCACCCATAGATCAAACAACAAAATAGACAAGACATTTATTTTATTTATTACAAGCGGCCGCGCGGCCGCCCGCGATTTTGTCTGCGTGTACTTAAGTCGAAAAACAAAAGTTTCATTAAAATCCATTCAATAGTTTTTACGTGAAAGAGCAACACGGCACATCCACACATACAAACTTTCGCCTTTATAATATTAGTAGGAAGTAGGATTAGTAGGAAGTACTAGATATTTGTGGGTTGATGGAAAGGACAATGACGGATTTGTTAGGGGTAGTGGCGTCTTTTTTTTTTCTTGCGGCCAGCGACCGAACCTTGTTTTTTAAATAGAAAATATTGCAATAAACCAAACTTACTATGGCATGTAGACTCCTAGATCAGTCCGAACTGAGTTATGGGCTTTAGAAGTTTGGTGATTTTACAAACTAGATATTTTTACTTTTGCGCGCAATTTTCGCAAAAATCGATACAAAATTTTTTTTTTTTTTTTTTTTTTTTTTTTTATGAAATAGGGAGCAAACGAGCTAGAGGGTCACCTGATGGAAAGTAATCACCTCTGCCCATGGACAACTGCAACACCATAGGTGTCACGAGATGCGTTGCTTGCCTTTCAAAAAGGAATACGCTCTTTTCTTGAAGGCCCCGATGTCATACTTTTCCGGAAACACTGCCGCTGGAAGACCGTTCCATATTTTAGCTGTACGCGGTAAAAAGTGACGCGTGAATCGCACAGTTGAAGAGCGCCAGCCGTCCAGGTGATGAGCATGGAACTTCAGCTTATGACGCGTTGTGCGGATATAGAGACATTATACGAGTTTCGCAAATGGAAAAATATCTTATATGTCATTCGTAGTTTTTTCGGGTGGTCATCAACCAAACCTTGCTTTTATGATTAAAAAAAGTGTAATAAACCAAACTTACTGTAGAATGTAGACCTCTAAACGCAGTCCGAACTGAGTTATGGGCTTTAGAAGTTTGCTGATTTTACAAACTAAATCTGTTCCTTTTGCGATCAAGTTTCGCATGAATCACAACTAAATAGAGCCATTGTACGTGTAAACATTTTGTGTGTGATATTTTTAGCAAATGGAACAATAGTCTTATAATGTCATTCGTTTTTTTTCGGGTGGTCAGCAACCAAACTTTGCTTTTATGATTTAAAATTGTGCAATAAACCAAACTTACTATGGCCATTAGACCCCTAGCTCAGTCCGAACTGAGTTATGGGCTTTACAAGTTTGTTGATTTTACGAACAAGATAAGATTGAAAAAAGAAAAAAACAATTAAAACCAGAAATAATATTAATATTTATCCTTTCACGAATAAGTTTCGCATGAATCGCAACAAAATAGAGACATTGTTCGTGTAAACATTGAGTGTGATATTTTGTCGCAAATGAAAAAATATCTCATAGGCCTTACGTCTTTTTTTTCGTGAGGCCATCAATTAATTAAACCTTTCCTTGTCAATGCAAAATAGTGTAATGAAGCAAACTCACTAAGACATGTATCTTAGCACAGTCTTAACTGAGTTACGAGCGTTAGAAAGAGTGACAGTGGTTTAAGGGCGTACTCGCCGATGTTAAAAAATTAAAAATGCGTTTATTGCTTTCATACACAGTTAACATAAAACAAACAGCGAGGTCAGAGAAAGCAAAAGGAGATGGCTCAGCTTGTGCTGGCATGGAATTTCTTCCAGTCAGCGCTGATTTTCAGCCCCTCCTATTCTCTTCGGATCTTAGACGAGAATGACTAAAACTAACAAGGGCTAAAAAATTAACATTATAGGTAAATCTTGCTAATAACAATAAGAAAACGGCTAAAAAATAAATAAAAGTTAAATAGTAGTTACTCCTTAGCACGGTGTCTCTGTGTGTGTGTGTGTGTTCCACTTAATGTGTAAGTTTGCTCTTATCTTATGATTAAAAGTAAAATAATATCCGTTATCACGAAATATGACAGAATAAAATATGAAACCACATAAGTATCATATATTTTCATCAGCACCAAGACCCAGCACAAATATTATGTTTTATTCACAAACATTTGTGCTGGTCCGGGAATCTTTGAGTCTCAGTTGTTGCAGTTTGTTACAAAACTTGCGCGCAAAGTGCAAAATATCTTATATTCAGCCTTAGAGAGGCTATGGTTGAGCAGATGAACTCAACTCGGATGAATGTCAACGTCATCCCGACGACGGCGATCGATGGTCAGTCCCAGGTTTTTAGCCGTGGGGGACCATTCAATCAGCTGGCCCTGCAGGGACAGTCTGGGTGGGGTTTTGTTGGTAGCGCTGAGCAGTATGGCCTGTGTCTTTTTCTTGACGGAGGGGGCTTGTCCAGTGTGCGCTGCATCTTCTTCGTGGCTTGAAGGACTCTTCTGGACGTGGAGACGAAAGCAGCGTCGTCAGCGTACAGGGCGAGGATCACGTCGCTGTCTGCTGGGATGTCGTCTGTGTACCGGGCGTAGCAAATGGGCGACAGACAACTGCCCTGAGGCACTCCAGCTTTGATGGGTCTCTCTTGGGATAGGGCATCTTCCACTGCCACTTAGAAGAGCCTGTCTTCCAGAAAGGTGGCCACAGTCTTCACTATGCGACGAGGCATAGTGGACGTGGCCAGCTTGTAGAGGAGACCCGGATGCCAGACGCGGTCGAAAGCCTTTTCCATGTCTAGAAACACTGCTACTGAGTGTTCCTTCCGGTTGAAGGCTGCCGCCGCGTGGTGCAGAATTCTTGCCAGCTGGTGGGTGGTAGAATGTTCGGCTCTATGTGCGGAGTCATAATGGGCAGCAGCAGTTTTTCGAACACCTTCGACAGTGTTGGCAGCAGTTGGATGGGCCGATAGCTTTCCGCTTTCGTGACATCCTTTCCAGGTTTGGGGAGCATTATGACGCGCCCCAGTTTCCAGGAGCGTGGAAAAGTGGCCGAATCGCAGAATCCCGTTTGTCAGTCGCGTTAATGTCGCTACTGAGCGCGGAGGGAGACGACGTAGGGCTTCGTTTGGGATGCAAATATATTTCAGAATGTTATTACAATTTATACTGTCGAATGCCGAAAATAGACGAATGATATAAGATATTTTTCCTTTTGCGAAAAATATCACTCACAATCTTTACACATACACTGTTTCTATTTTGTTGCGATTTATGCGAAAAATGCACGCAGAAGAAAAATATCTAGATTGTAAATTCAACAAACTTCTAAAGCCCATAACTCAGTTCGGACTGAGCTAGGGGTCTATATGTCATAGTAAGTTTGGTTTATTGCACTATTTTAAATCATAAAAGCAAAGTTTGGTTGCTGACCACCCGAAAAAAAAACGAATGACATATAAGATTATTGTTCCATTTGCTAAAAATATCACACACAAAATGTTTACACGTACAATGGCTCTATTTAGTTACGATTCATGCGAAAAAAAGAGTTTGTAAAATCAGCCAACTTCTAAAGCCCATAACTCAGTTCGGACTGCGTTTAGAGGTCTACATGCTATAGTAAGTTTGGTTTATTACACTTTTTTTAATCATAAAAGCAAGGTTTGGTTGATGACCACCGGAAAAAAAAGACAAATGACATCCTACTAATATTATAAAGGCGAAAGTTTGTATGTCTGGATGTGCCGTGTTGCTCTTTCACGTAAAAACTACTGAATGGATTTTAATGAAACTTTACAATAATGTTGCTTATACATCTGAATAACACATAGGCTACAATTTATAAAGATATTGTGTAAATTGTTGAAAATATCAAGTAAAATATGAAAATGTACGCGGCATCACGTGGTATGCCATGACAGTTGATGACAGACGGCTGCTGTTATTACCGTAACTATGGGTGCATTCCGAATGAGATGGGTTTAACATCGAAATAACATTTGGGCTTCAGTTTGTACGTTCTCCCTGGCTGAACTAAATTCCACGCGGACGAAGTCGCGGGCGGCCGTTTGTATAAGATATTTTTCCATTTGCGAAAAATATCGCACACAATGTTTACTCGTATAATGTCTCTATTTTGTTTCGATTTTTGCGAAAATTGCGCGCAAAAGTAAAAATATCTAGTTTGTAAAATCACCAAACTTCTAAAGCCCATAACTCAGTTCGGACTGATCTAGGAGTCTACATGCCATAGTAAGTTTGGTTTATTGCAATATTTTCTATTTAAAAAATAAGGTTTGGTCGCTGGCCGCAAGAAAAAAAAAAGACGCCATTTTCAGACATTGGCTTTTAACTAGAGAGGTGTTGTTGGATTAGTATTTACTGTAAAAGTGACACTGGGTCTAAAAACAAAATATTAAAATAATAATGAGACTATAGGTGAATATTTTGTATTTCAATCAAAAAAGAGTACTAGCCTAGTACGTGCGTAAAAAAATAATTGTATGGATAATAAATACCTAGTATTTAGTAATTGTATGGATGGCTGTGAATAAGAAATAGAACTCATTTAATTAAATGTTAAAACTTTTATTTGGTGGGATCACATTATTTTTTATTAATTTTTAAATTTTTATGTTATGACTTGTAACAGACTTGTAAAATGGACTGTAGTCAAGTTTTCACTTTCTGGCCATTTTGCCGGTTAATGTAAGCGTATAAAAAGTACAACGTTTAGTTTTAAGCTCAAATATTTAGTGATGGCTAAGCATGGGTTAGTTTTAAGCTCTTGTTAACGAATTATGTTGTTTAATTGAAGCTATTTAGGTGATAGTAGTGGATATGAATCATGTTATTCTGGAAAAGCGAGATGACATGCTTATTATAATAATATTTACCTATAATTTTGAAAAATAGTAAAAGCACTGGTTATGATGACATAACTACAGAAATATTAAAACAAATACCAATTAAATTATCTCACATTTTAAGTCACATTATTAACAATTGTATTTCAAAAGGCACCTTTCCTAATAAATTAAAAAATAAATTAAAAAGTACAATCATTGTACCTCTTTTCAAGAAGGGTAATAGACGTGATATTACATGTTATAGACCAATAGCATTGGTGCCAGTCATTTCGAAAATATTTGAGCGAGTGATTTAAAGCTCCTTGAGTAACTATTTTGAAAAATATAACATCTTTGCCGAGGAACAGGTTGGTTTTAGTTGACATGCGCCCTGTACATGGACTTAACAAAAGCATTTGATTGTGTTGACCATGGTATATTATTAAAAAAACTGTCTGCGTATGGTATAAGAGGTAACGTACTGAAAATTGTTGAGTCGTATCTGAGTTGCAGAATTCAATCCACTAGAGTCACCAGAATATGCCCTTTTAAAAAAACTGAAATTAATTAATATTCAGAATTTGAAAACATGTCACTTGGCGTGCCACAAGGTAGTGTCTTGGGGCCACTGTTATTTATAGTTTATATAAATGATCTGCCAAAAATCACCAGTCACCAGACAGTATTATTTGCTGATGACAGTACCATTGTTGTATCGGGACCTGACAAAGTTCAGTTAGTACGCGAAGTAAATTACACTATGGACAATGTTATAACTTGGCTAGATACGAACAATTTAAAAATTAATCTTACAAAGACGAACGTAATGACATTTGGAAATAGAATTCGTGAAATTATTGGAATGGACATTAGGTATTTAGAATATGGTACCTGTTATAAGGTGAACAAGAAAACTCAGCCGTGGCAGTGTGGTGGACTGGCTATAAGCTCCAGCTTATATTCTTATTGGTCTTTTTCTAATTGTATTTTGTCCTTGTCTTCACTATTTTTAGTAGTTATATGAGGCTCACGTATGTTCATATTCCTTGATAACCGGGGATCGAGAATTTCAGGTAACGAGCAGTCCAAATAGAAGTTAATTAGTTTATCTTTCATCTCGTTTTCCCACATAAAATCATTTCGCTCAATCATTTCCGTTTTCAATTTCTCCTTCTCATTTGCCCACACGGCAAACAGGCAATATTTCTTTTGGGTTACGTGTAGCTGACCCTGTATCTGGAAGTACCAAGCATGCCGTTTATTAATAGCTAGTTCGCCTGTTGTCGTTTTGAGCCAGAAAGTTACCTTTTTTTATTTATTGCTGATTCTAGACCCATTTTACTGGCCGTCAAAGGGCACTTAACTTCTACCCGAGTATGTTCACCCATCAAACCATCAGGCGTGGCACCCAAAAAAGGTAATTCGTTGTCATTAAATACGGCCCACACGGCTTAATGGCAACATTTTCTTGCAAGCCCAGCTGAGTGAGAGCTACTTTTTCATTGTTCTGGCCATGACTAATAGATTCTACATGATCCAATTTTTTATTGTAAATAATGTCCTTCACTAAGGAAGCACATGGTGTTGTTGCACGGCGTCTTATAACCCTGCTGAAGTTAGACGCAGTGAGGAGAGATCGTCTCATTTCAAGCCATTCTCCGTTGGCTCTTTGCAAAATAGCTTTTCTTTCCACCGTAGCTCGCTCTTCGTCAGGTCTTTTCAAATTTTTCAAGAAGTTTTCTCTCATTTTATTGTATATCTCCTATACAATAAATACCCTGATGGGTTTCCGCATTCCTGGCCAAAGTGTTTATCATTTCTTTTTGAGTGTAAACCAGTCGTCTCTTTTTCTTGGCATACCTTTTCCTCAGTAATACTCCTTTTTTTTTCTATCTTACCACATTTTCAGTTTTCAGTTTTACGCAGCATGCAAGCATCATTATTTCCAGAAAAACTGCGACAAGCCAAGTCGCTACATTTCTCGCCGGAAGAACGACATAGTGGCGCCACCAGTTCAGCTGTCACTGCTTAATAATGGGTCTTATTACATGGCAATAAAAGTCTACAACCATTTACCAAACTCCTTGAAAGCTGTGCAACGCAAAGAGTTTGAAACTAAGCTTAGGAACATGCTCATTGATAATTCTTCTTATAGCATCAAAGAATACTTTGAAGCTAAATTACAATAAAAAATCGAAATCATACATTTCGTTTGACTGGCACCTCTTATTTTTATTTTTTTTGTACGCCTGTAGACATAGATAGATTTGTAGATTTTTAAATATTCTAGTTGCTTTGTTATTTTTTTTGTTTTTGTTAATGTTATAATTCGTTTTTTATTTTTTATGTGTAAATTCACAATACCTTGAAAAGGTGAATTTATGCCTACCATCTACAATTTTACTGCTATCCTTGTACTTTCTGTTACAAATTTATAGTGAATAAATGAATATGAATATACATGATACCTGTCTATGCATTATATAGATCTATGGTTTCACAACCTGCGACTACGAAATAATTTTGCCAGATGCAGAGCGTTCACTAACATTGAACCAAACTCGTCAATCTGACCAACTGAAGTATTAGAAGTATAGTAACTTTCTTATCAAATTAAACTCTTACTTACTTTTGAAAAGTGTCATTGCAATCTTTGTTTTCTGTGACAAGCCTCGGTCTTTTTCTAAAAATGACTCTAAACAAGTCATGACAGGGATTGGCATGAAGTAGGTCCGTTGGACCTATTTTTCAAAGTAGGTCCATCGGACCTATTTTCAAAAGTAGGTTAATTGAAGCTTTTTTTGAAACTAGGTCAATTGGAGCTATTTTCGAGAGCAGGTCCATTGGACCAATTTTCGAAAGTAGGTTCATTGAAGCTACTTTTGAAACTAGGTCAATTGGACCTATTTTTATAAGTTGGTCCGTCGGACTTGCTTTTGTTTGGTACGCGGGGCCATTTCTGTCATATGGGCTAAAATTAGGTCCTACTTTTGTAGAGCCACTTTTAGTACGCGGGTACCTATATCTTCCTCCTTTTAGTTTATTCAAAGGCTATAAATTAAAAATATAGCTTGATTAGGATGACAATTACTAGTAGGACCTTGAATACCTACTTCACTGCCTTATAATAATTACAATTATTCTAAGTTTACTGCACTGACTGTGTTGTCTACTGAAGCTTACGAAAATACCGCTTACCTTATAGCATCGTGCATTCTTCGGGCGTTCCTTTTATAAGACATTTTTTTTAATTTTTTGACGAGTTTTCGTGGCCCACCCGTGTTGGTGTACACAATAATCGAGTACTTTTGAAAAAATAATAAAATATTATTTCAGCTAAGCAATGCGTCACACGTCCAACCAACGGCCTCGGCCGGTACTCGTCGCTACTCGAATTCGCTTGTCGCTACACGGCGTCTCACGCACACACGCACACGCACTGTGCCTGAGAACCAATTGAACAGTATGGCATTTTTGGGAAAATATACGCATTGAATCCCAAAAATAAAAAGATAAGACGACTTTGTTGACTTTTTGGTGAGTTTTCAAACAACCAAAAATATACTAAGAATAGACTTAAATACTACAATAAATACTAAATAAATAAATACAAAAAATAAACCATGGATTTGAACTCGGGACCATAAGATTAAATAATATATCGGCTGTCTCATAATTACGTTCCTCCACCGCATCGACATCTCTTATCATCGAAAATAGCGGTTAGTTTATAGCATAGTCCATATAGACTTGAATACTTTTAAATAAATGCACAGTATACAAACATAATGTGACTCAACCACCGGTGTCGGAAAGTTGTTTGAACTCAACTGAGAAGAACCGGCAAGAAACTTTCGTGTGGCTACTTTCAAAATTCTGATTGAAAATTAAAGTTGTTATTGGAAATAAAACTATATACAAATAACGTTTTATTGTTATTAAAATTGCCAAATAACTTTCATTCTAATCATAATCAAGCTTTATCCTACGAACAAAAACAAACATAATACAAAAAGGAAAACTAGGTTTTGATCTTGCGACCATGAGTGAAGGCTATTTACGGGTGTGTGTTAATCATGTTCCTCCACCGCGTCGATCTAAACACCGAACGAAAATAGCGCTTAGTTTAAAGCATTGTCCATTTTATGGTAATTTATTTATTAATTCATTTTATAAGACGTTTTTGTTGAGTTTTCGTGTCCCATGCATTATTATAGCATACGCAATATTCTAACAGTGATTACTAAGCAATTAAATATTATTCAAATGCGGAGCGCAATGCGCGACACGTCCGTCTAGCATCAGGCCACGGCCGGTACTGTCTGTACACGGCGTTTCACGCACACACGCACACGCAATTTGCTTGAAAACAATTATTGGTGTTTTTTGGAAAATATACGCATTAAATCACAAAACTAAAATGAGCACGCTCTAGTATTTTATAAAACACACATTCTGTGAAAAGAACAGAATGATAGCATGATGTTTAGTACAGTTTTTTTTCATTCTAAAATTTTTTTAGACCCATCTTTGCGATTTTTTTCTATCGAGCCGAATTTGTTAAATCGTGTTTTCAAATTGATAAAACCAACCCTTGAATCCTCAAGAATACGACATATTTTTTTCATCTGGATCACCGAAGTGTAACACTTAATTATCGTTACTATAAAACTTGGATTTAGCTCTACTAGTCCCCTTAAGTCTTCTAATGGTCAAGTTCGAGACTGTCATGATTACCCTCGGACTGTTATTTGTCCTACTTACTAGACTGTTCTATAGCTCGAAGGCGACGATCCAGTTGTCTCCAGCGTACATCAGTGTTGCAAGCACCAGACGTGGGATGGCTTTCTTTCTTCAAACCTCGTGTCAGTGTTTCAAATACTTCGCAAGCTGTTAGGCTGCATTGTGCTTCGGCTAGATGAAACAGTGTTAATATTAAGATCCGGCGGATTTGAACGACAAATTATGATCTTTCAAATCCGCCGGTTATTCACCTATACTTATAATAAATCTGTAGAGAGGCCAATTCTGTACATGTAATATATTTTAAAAATAACTATCTAATGGTGATTAGGGATCGCTACTGATACCAAAAATGCAATCAGTAAAATTTTTGTCTGTCTGTCTGTCTTTCTGTCTGTCTGTCTGCTGTATGTTCGTTATGGAAACAAAAACTACTTGACGGATTTTAACGAAATTTGACACAATTATTTTTCATACTCTTGGGCAGGTTATAGTATACTTTTCATCACGCTACGATCAATAGGAGCAGAGCAGTGAAAGATTGATTTATTGGGAAAACGGGAAAAGTTACTCCATTTTTTACACATAAAAACTACTAGATGAATTTGAAACTCAACAGATACATTATATAGTTTATGCATCTGAATAAGACATTACAATTTCAATTTAAAAAGATATATCACATTTTTTTAACTCAAGTCCACGCGGACGAAGTCGCGGGCGGCCGCTAGTTGTAATCAATAAATAAATAAATGGCATCAATCCGCACAGCACCATTCAACCACAAACTCAACCAAGCTTCCCATAGGAACTAGGCAGCAGATAAACATATAATCCGGTCAAATTAGACATTCAAAGTTACCTAAATTCCCACCAAGCTGAAAATCGGTAAGATTGTTTGAAATATCATTAAAAACAAAATTTGAAAGTACCTCATCTTTCCCCTGTAAGGAAAAAAAAATATTCAAGGTCAAAGGTAAAAAAATGTGTTTTTCGCGATTTTCAGCAAAACGGTAAGTTTTATCATAAAAATATCTCAGACAAAAATTGTAGATCATAAAATTATCTACAAAAAAATAATTCATACTTTTTTTTCTACGAGCCACCGTTTTTGAGATATAACGATTCAAAAAGTTGTAAAAGTTGTAATCGTCATAATATGCACACGTTTCCACGCCACCTATGAGGTAGTGTACTTAGCGCAACTTTTACAGCTTTTTGAATCGTTATATCTCAAAAACGGTGGCTCGTAGAAAAAAAGTATTAAGTAATTTTTTGTATAAATAAATGACTTAGGTTCACTTTATTCGGACGTATTCAAATCAGATGTTTGTAACATCACATACTAATTGATGCTGAATATCATGTCAATTTTGTATACCCTTAAGGGTTCCATACCATCATAGAGTTAAAAATAGCTTTAAAATTACGTTCGTTGTTTGGGAGCCCTTCGATATTTACTTTATCTCATCAACATAGTTCACATGTGATTCAACCAATGATTCAACACTCACAACCATATCATGACTCATCAGTCATGATATGTGAGTATTACATTGTGTGCCATCGCACTCAATGTAATAAATAAATAAAAACCGAGCGCCTGAAAAGCTTCAGCTCTGTAAAAGTTACACAAAATGTGTGATTTAACGTTACCTCAAAATCCTTTTAAATCTTTTCAGCTTAAATAGTGCAGGGTGCAACATTGATCGTATATTAACGTTAGCCGCGCGTCGGTTACAGTAGAATGAGCGCGTGTAACCGATCGCGATGTATTAATCTCTCGATGTAGCTGTCGAGCCGTTCTACTCGTACTTCGTGAGATGTGACGTGAAACAGGCAGACGTAACAATCGCGTTCGTGTCGTCTATCTAGGAATACGGGCCATGCCATGTGTTTAGAAATTCATGCATGTACATTATGTACAGTCACGGAATAAAAGGGTTGACCACCTTAAGATCTGTTTTGCTTGCTCAATGATGACATTGACAGGAACTGTTAATCACATTTGTAGTTTTAATCATTTTAAGCAAATAGGATGTAATTATTGTAAACAAACTTGACACAGCGTTATGGCAAGATCAAACTAATAAAAAGTATTGGTTCAACTGTCAATCGTGAATGAACATACATCTAATCGAATTTTAATTTTACTGTCAAACAGTAAAGCATACTTTTGTATCTATAAAACACTCTAGCCTGTTACACAGTTTAAAAAGGTAACATCTGCTACCAGCGCGTGAATGAATTTATTTGAAAACTCGTCAACCTTTTCATTCCGCGACTGTACATGATTCGTCGTTTGACCCGATAAATATCGAGGTTTCCCAGTCCGTCATAGGAGAGTTAAGAGGCAGTTCACTGCCCACTAGCGCCACCAATAGTTTTTTATTATTTGTGGTTTATTTAAGATAATAAAATAATGAAAATCATAAAAATAAGATGTTTTCTGTATTTTGAGATGTTAACGTAATAAATTATCTTTATGTAAATAAATGGAACTTAGTGGAACTGTCAACGAACAAGCTTGTTGGACTGTGATGAACTAGACTACAGTCCAATTCGCCCTGTGGTCTGGGGCGTAAAATCGACCCGCCTGGGGGGGCGAGTAAAAGGGCTCGGGGTCGCTAGGAGTGTACACGCTTGTGCAAGCAAGGTACAGCGCGCCAGGGTTTTACCGGTAGAGTGCCTCCTCGGGAGAGTCCTCGCTAAACTCTGGTCACGCGCAGAAGAGGGCCGCCTCGGTATTTTAGTGGGTATTCCCACCCCCTTCTGGGGTGGGCGTGTCCCACACTTCCCCATTGGCTCCCCCAAGCAGCGAGTAGTTCGTAAAGGCATTTCACCGGGTTAAAAAAAAGACTACCTACAGTCCTATTGCCCTGTGGTATGGGGCATGAGAATGCTGCCACGGTTCCCCCCCTCCTGTCCTAAGAGGCGACCAAAGGGGGGCCTTCGGGGTCACAGGGAGTGCACACGGCGGGGCAGTGTGCCCCCAATTCCTAGTAGCCCAGAGGAAGGGCGGCGGTGTAAGAGTGACCTCACCCGCGTACACACCGGCGGGTGTGGAGGGGAAGTAAAATTCCCTTCGAACTGGGTTGGTTATGCCAGCATAGCGTGGCAGGGGTCCTCCGGCACAGAGTTCTTGACCTGAGATCACAATCACGAGTACCCTCTGGATACGCGCTGTAAATGGGTCACCGGGGGGTTTAGTGAGTCTCAGTGCCTGCCGCCTCACGGCAAGCGAGCATCATAAAGTCCGTACAGGGTTCCTCCCGTAAAACAAAAGACAGTCCTAAACGAACAAACAACTAGTTTCTACTATTTTGGTTATTTGGACGAGAATCTCTGGCTGCAAATAGACCGGAATAATGTATACTCTTTTGAAGAGGATAGACGGCTCAAACTTGATTGCAAACGTGACCAACTTAAAAATAGGCTGCTCGCAAATGTAGCCTATCATTTTGTTACTGTTAGGTACCCTTACGTGTGTTTATTGCTCACACATATCCTCATAAAAACGTCGCTTGCCGTGGCCTGGTTGCTGTAACTGAAATCAGCAAGGAGTAGACTATGAATGGGTTTAAAAATAAAAGTGTTGTTTTCATATATTTTAAAAAGGGGTAACAACTTACGCCATTGAGTTTCTACGCGCTGTAATAATCAAACCCACAACATACAAACGATTAAGATTGTTTACAAATCAGCAAAATATCCTCAAAATGCAATACATTACTCACTTCTTTATTCTGCATTAGAATATGAATTACTTCGTTTCTTAGTCCAAACAAACTGTATGAGTTATTGGTCTTGAATACATTTGTTTGCATTTACTAGCGTTATCTCTTCAAGCAAACGGTGTAATGTAACCATAAGATACACATGAACAGACAAAGTGATACAAAGACCACACTCGGTTACCGACATTGTGAATATACAACAAATTTTAATATCTATACTTATAATAAATTCTAAAATAATATATTCTATACTTGTAATGAATTTGTTCAATTCTGTACATGAAAAATATTTAAAAAATTACTATCAAGGGGTGATTAGGGATCGCTACTGATGCCAAAAATGCAATCAGTAAAATTTTTGTCTGTCTGTCTGCTGTATATTCGTTATAGAAATAATAAATACCCTTGGACATTATTCCACACAGCGCCATCTAGTCCCAAGTAGGCTAATTATAGTCCGTTATTATGGATACTAGACAACGGATAAACATACTTAAATACTTTTCTTTTGTAAATACATACTTAATATACACAAGAAACACCCAGACCAATACAAACAGACATGTTCATGCACACAAATGTTTGTACTGTGCGGGGATCGAACCCGCGACCCTTGGTGTAGTAGCCGACTTCTCAACAATTACACCAAGACGGTCGTCGAAGAAACAAAAACTACTGAACGGATTTTAACGTAATTCGGCGCAATTATTCTTCAGAATCTTGGGTAGGTAGGTAGGTATAGTGTATACTATACCTACCTACCTACCCAAGATTCATTACGCTACGATCAATAAGAGCAGAGCAGTGAAGGGTAATATATTGGAAATCGGGATAAGTTACTACATTTTTTACACGTAAAAACTAGGCTTATGCATCTGAATAAGACATAGGCTACAATTTATAAAGATATATCTCATTGTTTTTAACTCAAGACCTCGCGGACGAAGTAATAAAAAAAAGTGCTCGTGGTGTAGTTGTGACAGTGGATCGCCAACGATCGCTGTTGTAAAGCAACTCACGGCGGGGTCGAAGACTTCAGTAATTTCGGGCATCTCTCTTCTTAAGCCACGATAATCAGCTGGTCCCGGTTGACGTCGCTAGATGTCAGTCGTTAAGTCTAGTCGGAAGCCTTAACAAGCTTGATAACATCTGACATTATGGTTTCACTAACCTAACACCCCTCCAACATCCGCACTAAGCCCGCGTGTTGGAGTATGGCTCGCGCCTGACTATTGCCGTTCATCGTGATCGAAAAATTCACAAGCACACACTTAGCCAAACGAATGATCAACCCACCACTCGCTGTTATTTGAGTTGCTCAGGTTTTTTATCGTTGTAATCAGTAGAAAGTAAGCAGCAAGTTATTTAACAAACCCGAAGAAGACGTTTCGGTAAGATTTGAACTCAGGGCTACAAGGACTCCTCCAAGCCAGGGTCCTTAACCACTAATCTACGATGCTCCTAGTTAACATGAAAGGATTTTTATCTTCAATTCAGCCTCTAAAATATTGTCACTTCGGAATTTTAACCAACTTTGGGGTTTTTTCTACATTGCGCAATAAATTGTATCAGATTGTCTGTCAGTTTTTTGGAAACATCAAACAAATTATGAGGACGATTTATAATATACAAGAATAATGACAGGAAGGTGATTTATACGCCGTATACGGCATCACGGACACGAGTACCTACATACTCGTATAAATATATCCAAATATCACGTTAAAATAAAATTACAAACTGACGGATTACGCATTAAACAGTTTGTATTTTACATTTAAAATTTGATAAATGTGACGTCAGTAGATTTGTCTTCGTTAGACCAGACATTTGAACATTTTTTCTCGCAGTAGTTAACGATGGGTCATCCATTATCATTAATTAGATATCATCAGCGTTGTCTTTTGTTTTTCTTTTGTTTCCGTGAACGAATGAAAATTTCACGAAGTTTCCTTCGTAGGTTTTTTGCCCAAAACATGATCAATCAGTTTGTTATAGATTTATTTTATAAGACCTTTCGTGAATGCAAATACATTAAGCTAATAAACGTCATTTCCGGTGTCATTGATTTTTGAAACAGAACGAAACATTTCGGTAGTCGTTATTGACGGATTATTCCAGCGACGTCTATGACGAATTTTCACAAAAAAAAATGTTAACGCAAAATAACCTGAGTGAAAAAGTGGAGGTCGAAGCTACACTTACTCAAGCACTGCATTATTTGGGTTCGATTCCCGGAACATTCTGGATGTTCGTGGTAACTTCAGAGTTTCTGTTTTTTATAACACATGGAACAAAGTTTATTCAGAATCAGGTTTCTGTTGTTGACAAACACACTGAAGGAAACTTCTGAAGTTAAGTTAAAAAAAACGTTTCTTGAAAACGTCGCTTCGCTTAACTGGTCTTAGGGGAGGCACTGCCGTGCCCCCTGATATAAGCCTATTTTTTTTATTTTTTTTTCTAACCTACGTCATCCCACTG
This sequence comes from Udea ferrugalis, assembly GCA_950022985.1. NCBI lineage: Eukaryota > Metazoa > Arthropoda > Insecta > Lepidoptera > Crambidae > Udea > Udea ferrugalis. The sequence goes on from OX465521.1 coordinate 9,344,427, forward strand.
CTGGGCAAAGCTTTCTGACCGAATAAATAACCACATTATTCGCTCCAGAACAGGCATAGTAGATGTGGGCGAGAAATCTGCGAAGTTGAAGTGGGGGTGGGCAGGACACGTCATCCGAATGCATCCACGCAAATGGTCTCAAAATAAGCCTATTATGCAACAAAAAATACTTAAGTCGCAAAGCAAGCCGAGCTCAACAAATCCCTATCTTTTTTATTCGTGTACATAAAGCTCGATCTCGTTAAATCATCCCTATCGTAACGAGTACTTCAGCAAAAACTGGTGGAAACTAGAAACTGCGACTGTAGCTCACAGTTGAATTATTAACATTATTAAAGCGCTTTCAGCTTAGCTCACAAAAGGCTATCAGCAGGCAGCGTTAACAATGAGATTAGAGTTGAAATGCATGAAAAACTATACATTTCGCTCATTGGTACGTATTAATGACCGGAATGTCTAAGTAGCAACTTTGTTGTACAGACGACAACAGTTGAAAGTGAGGCAATTTTGTTTCTGAGGACTCCTTGAAGCCGCCAACACGCCATTGCAGTGAGTTGCAAACTGTTGAAAGCGCCAAAAATATATGGGATGGTATTAGCTGACATTTAATAGTATATACCTAATATATAATTAATGAAGTTTTAGACATCCAAACAAAGAGGTTAATAATACTAACTAAAGATCTGAAAACCAGAAAAAGACATTTGGTCATGTTGGCATCAGGCAGGACTTGAACCCGCATCTTTCGCAAGCCGGGCGACTGCACTACCCGTTATGCTACCGAGACCATTAACAGACCGGCCGAATCTTTCTGGTATATTTTACCCTATGAGCCAGGGTGATTTCATCAATGTTATAGGCATCCACCTCCAACACTAGGAAGAAATATTATTTCAAATATTTAACTTCCGATTAAGATGAAAAAGCTATTACTATATTAAAAGACATTTGGTCTTTTTCTGGTTTTCTTCTTCGGAATCTTAATCGGAATTAACTTCCGATTAAGATTCCGATATTTGATGCGGGTTCAAGTCCTGCCTGATGCCAACATGACCAAATGTCTTTTTCTGGTTTTCAGATCTTTAGTAAGTAAAGATACTGCATGAAAAATGCTAAAAACAATAATAAAAATATAGTAACTTGATATTTGTTTACGATTGGCTTTTTTACGTAGGGTTTACAAGTCTAGTTACGCAGTTGCTTCATAAAACACTTGGCAGAGAGCATGTGATCTTACTGCTAAGTAAGATCACATCAGCAAGTAGTTCTTGGTTCAATTATTCAGTTGTACTGATGTCACATTGATGGTCAAGAAACTAAGAAACGAAAGATCAAAAATCATGTGTGATCTCAAAGGCACCACGTAAGCACTGTGGTAACTTTACCCGTCTAAATAGATGAACCAATTCAGACTCATATTTTTGTTTAACAAAGTAACTCAATCGCTTAAGCACTTGGCTACAATTCAAATACAGTATTGTAACAGTCGACTTGAAAAAAGTATTCACAAATAATTTCAGATTTTCAAAAACCTCAGAAAGCAGAAAAGACGGAAATAGGCGAGGAGGAACCGTGCTCTGTGTCGCCCGCCCAATTAAAAAATAGTGAAGTTATTCAGAGATTTAAAGGGCTATTTAAATATGGATGGTAATATCAGATGGTAGCTTAATTTGCTAAATTATTGGCAAATGAAAAGTTAAATAAGTTCGTAATTCTGTCCTAGTTAGGTAAAAAGCAAATTTGATATCAATTATCGTTAAATTGAATTATCTTTAAAAAAAGTTACGCATCACTTTTTTTTCAGAATAGCTCCTTCCAACAAAATCACGTAACATAATACTTAAATGATATTTTTTGAATCAATGCCTAGTGTAACTTGCATGCCCAACTTTTAAATGCGATAATGTCTTATTAGTTTTATCATTTCACTAATATTCTCAAAGTGTTTTTATATTGTACTTAATTAAAAATGACAGACCAGGACCTAAAAGGCCTTTTTCAGGAGGGTAGAGAGTATTATTAAAGTCCCATCAAGATGATTAATTAATAGTGAAATGGGTGTTCCTTAACGCTTTTTATGAAGGTTAAAGACTATTGTTCGTCATGTGTAATTACCTCTTCTGATCAACATTTTGAATGGTATCATACCAACACCATGCCATGACAGAATGGTATTAACCCTTGGGTTAGTTCGTGACTAGATTTCGTCTTTGTGACTAGATATATTTAAATTTGAACATAAAAAGAACAAACAAATAGCTACCACATTTTCCAAACACATCTGTAGTTCATTAATAGCAAATATATAAAAAAACAGTACCTTCCGAGGCTGCGAAGTGAACGGCAACAAGTAAACGAAGTATTTTCATGTCGAAATCGCTGAAGCGGTGACGAGAAAAACAACGCCTCCCTTCGAATCACGACTCTGGCTGCTCGTGTTGTTATATTTTAAGCTCGAATAAGGCAGAGTTATGCAGAACTGCGCAAGCTAAAAATGCAGGAGACATATTCATGGAGCCCGAGATTCCAATCCGTCTGCTGAATGAAACGCGTACTACCTAGCTTATGCAACCGTTTTATTAACGACGAACGCTTTTGTGTTAGAGTTATGAAGTAAGCTACTACACTAGAGGTCGGGGGCTCAATCCCTGCACAGTATAAAGATTAAAGTGCATGAACATGTCTGTTTGTGTTAGCTTGGGTGTTTTGCTATGTAGGTTTAATAAGTTATGTAAGCACCGCTCTGCTTAGTCTGGGGCTAGACGTGGCCAAGCTATTGTTTTCATCTGGGTTGATCGGCACTTCATTGCTGTTTTATATTACCAAAGGATTGGCCGCGAGTTATACAGTGTGTTTGGGAACCGGTGTCCGACCCGTTAAGGTGAAGTAATATGATCTATTTTATGAATAAATCCACCATAATTAAGCACTTTGCCCCAGTTGTTTTAAAATGGCCGCCATTTTAATTTTTTTTTCTCGGGAGTACGGGTGGGTTATTTTAGTTTGCAATATCTGCCGATTTAGAGGTCCTACAGTCACAAAAGTGGTATCGTTGGACAGCTACAAAAGTAGGCAATAAGCTGATAAAAAAGCATTTTTTCATAACTCCCTTAAAATACCTCAAAAAAATGTTTGAACTTGAAAATTGTGATAGAATTTGTTAGTTTTTTTTACATTTATTTTTTTTTCAGAAAAACTAAACTGTCAACATACATTTATTTTTAACTTTTTGGATACCCAAAGACATCACCTAAACACTGAAGCAAAAATCAAAGTTCCAAGTAAAATAGTTTAGAAGTTGTGACAAATTGAATATCACCCTGTCATCAGAGACCCTTTGAAACGCAGGTAAAATTTACCTGAAATAAATTAAAATTTTTTTTAAAAAAAATTAATTAAAAGTGCTTAATTATGGTGGATTTATTCATAAAATAGATCATATTACTTCACCTTAACGGGTCGGACACCGGTTCCCAAACACACTGTATATTGAACTGTGAAATTGAAATGTGTGTTCCGGCCAGATTTGAACTTTAACCACACCAAAGTGCATAATCACTAATATTCCATAAAGGAAATGTTCGATGTCCAGACGTTTCTGCGTTGTCTAACAAGCCAAATACTCTTTAAATAACTTCAAAAGTTAGTCCAAACTAGGCACATTACCGGTAAATTGCTATGTATACGTACTACCAGGACTCTCCAAACTTAGCAGACGGGACTTGCAGTTCATCTGTTTTACACAGCTCTCCCAATAGGTTCCAAACACGAACTCGTTACGTTGAGAATCTAAGTTTTCCAACTCCTGTGGTTCGAAATTATTGGCCTCTATTTAACTAGAACTAATTAAAGTAAAACCTGGTCTGTTTCCAATGAAACTGCTAGTCAGCTAGTTTAGTAGGTAGACTTCGTGTTGAACCGTCTATTAACTTAATTGCTAAGTCGCTATTACTGTAAATAATTGAAATCTAAGCTTGTTTTGCTTTGTTCTTTTGTCAATAGAGATACTACCAAATTGTTCGTGAATTTGTATGTCTTGTTTTCAACCTCTCTTGGAGAGGGTATCAAACCCGTGTTTAATTTTAATCTTTATTGAAAGTGATGTTTAAAGAAGTTCTTTTGTGAAATTCAGTTAGACATAATTTGTATGACCTTTTGTTTTAAAGTAATGAAATCAAACTTCGATCGCTGCATTCAAAGGAAGGACAATTTCACATACTAAGAGAACTAAAAACACAAAACCAATAATTTACTTCCAGGAAAGCCATCTAATAAAATCTTTGGCAGATATTTATACTGGAACATGAATTCGATGAATGCATTTTCTTGAATAATCTAATCTAGAACCTAGACGTCGATAATTCAATTAATTTATTCTGTTTTTAAAGTACGAACATTGTGTACATGAAAAACCCCACACCTAATTAGTAAGTAAATTCGCGGAATGAAAAGGTTGACCAGGGGGGCTAAAACGGCAACATTTAGATGATTCATATTATGAAAACATCTAACTGACGTTTCATCTAGGCCGCGGTCCGTTTCGAGTCAAAAGTGAGTAATAGCGCGCTGACGTCGCTCACGTTCATACAATTTATTAATTCGGGACGCGACGTGTGAGCGCGCTGTTACTCACTTTTGACTCGAAACGGACCGCGGTCTAGATGAAACGTCAGTTAGATGATTCATAATATGAATCATCTAAAATGTTGCTGTTTTAGCCCCCCAGTTTTCAAACACATGCATTTACGCGTTGCAAGCACATGTTACCTTTTTAAACTGTGTAACCGGCTAGAGTATGCCAAAAAGTATGCTTTATTGTCTGACTATAAAACTAAAATTCGATTAGCGTATGTTCTTTCACGATTGACAGTTGAACCAATTGATCTTGTCAATGTCATCATTGAGCAAGCAAAAACAGATCTTAGGGTGGTCTACCCATTCATTCCCCGACTGTACTTACAGTATCTAGTGAAAGTTAAAAAGTAACGTATTTTTTTACTAACTCTTTGAGTTGCTTTATTAATAAAAAATAATATGAAAATTTCACTCTATTCCATTTTGCATGATACCGTTCCTTGCTATTACCAATAACAATAAGCACGCAATTAACCACTTAGACAAATTGATTGCGTCCGTCGTCAGGTATTGTTTCGAATGGACTATCATTTTATTAGGGCCATATAAATCTGGCTGAATATAACTTGTACGCTTTTATTAATAGTATGCTATGATCATAACGATTTAATAGAAATTATTTATTCATTTCAAATATTTATTCAAACAAAAATAGCTTTATTCAAATAGACCTATCACAAAGTATTTTTTTTATCGTCGAATCTAATTGACAAACAAAACTTAATAATAGACATGAATACCATAATATTAAATTTAAAAAATAAATAAACGGTACTTAAATAAATGCGACGCTGCCCCTGGATCGGAAAGTTATTTCAGTACTGAGAAGAACCGGCAAGAATAATTTGTATTCTTTGTCAAAATAAATCAACTTTTTTTTTAATAAGCAGCTCATTTTGCCTAATTTCAATATCGTAGCTTCCCTACCACCCGGCAACTGAGACATTTTATTCAAATAATTAGTCTATAGAATGTCCTACCGACTCTCATCAGTATATTACTATAATCACACGTGTAGGTAACTTTTCTGAACATTGCCCAGGGTCATGCTGATTCAAAGCACATAAGATTAAATAAATCATCTTTATTGCACAAATTAATACATTGCACTAGGTAATTAACAGCAAGTAGATAGTTAATGGACAATTCGGGCGGTCTTATCGCGATCTTTACAACACACATAATATTAATATGCATATAGCAAGCAGCGACTAAAGCAATATCCTTCTAAAATATAATTTTGGGTTTGGTAAAAGAGGCAGTGAAACAAAATGAAGTGTGATTCTGAGAGCTTTTTTGTGTATACGCGTTTCCGGTCCCCCTCCTATCAGATGTGCTTTTGTCGTCAAGAGTGCAAAGTGGTTAAAGGCGCCAGTTGGAACGTTAATGGTCATGGAATCGGTTTCCACCCCAGCCAGACATAAAATCTGTTGACAAAATAGGTATTACAGCTACAGCTGGGTATTTTTCGTTGTTTACATAACACAGGGGAAACCTTCTTTCGCCACCGGGACGATGTATTATGATGCTATCTCACTATTTATTTTATTTAAATTTGAAAATACTTTTTCCGGAGTGGCAAGTATTAGCAGGACAAAGGCAAGGAATTCTCAATTTAATGCAATAAAGTAAAACGATCGGATTTCCTTAAGCTGATCTCCAAGTGGGTCTGGAGACCTACATTTTGATGCAAATTGCGACAGGGTTGGGTAATCGCTTCCCCGGACAATGGAACTCTTCAAAGCATGAATGTGATAAAGCTCCTAGGACCTTGGGAACGACCAGTTTAACAAGTACAGACTGTAGTTAAATTGTTAATCTTTAATCAATTTATCCTTTTAAAAAAGGGGCTAATTATTCAAGGAAAACTCATTTTTAGGGATTCCCTGAGGGGTACTGATCACGGGCAACTGTGATGAGAGTCCGAAAACTAACTAGATTAGGGTTGGAAGTTTCAAAATTTCGTCAGACGATGGCCAAAGCTCATTTAACCTTTACATATTGTGCAAATAAGTATTTTTGTTACTTAAAAAAATAAGGTTGTTCTAGGAAAAGCCCGACATTGATGGCATACATTTATTTTCAATTAAAACATAAAGTATACTTTTTCAGAGTGTTTATTCGTACTTGTATTTTTTCAAAGCAGGTTTATGATAGCTTCTATTCACTGAAGAATTCAATCAAAAACATTGAGGCATAAAGCGATACTCATATTTGTAAAAACAAAAGTCTAAAAATAATTTGAAATTGTCAATCGTTGGGACGAAAATGAAACCAAAACTGTTATTTTATTTGCCATCCCCGAATATCGGTTTCAAACAGGGGATTAGCATGATTCAAAACATACAACCAACTGTATAATACATACAGATTTAATAATAAACTTTATATTTGAATGCCCACTAGATTATAGAGTTTAATTGAGATGTGAAACTAGCTTTGAGACCATCATTATGCCTTAAACTGAGCAAAACAAATTTCAATAAATATATTAATATTCTTGGACATCAGCAGCAGCGCCATCTGAATCCAAACTGAGGCAAGCTCGTGCTATGGAATACTAGACAGCGAATGAATATACTTAAATACTTTTTCTACCAATAAACACAGGCAACACTCAGGGCAATACAAACAGACATGTTCAAGCTCGCATGTTTTACCATACGGTAATCGGACCCGCGACCTTTGGTTTAGTAGATAACTCTTTAGCCATTACACCAAAACAGTTGTCAATTAAATTTTATTACACAGTTTCACTCTATTATACACTTATATCAGCAATTCAGCTGTTCATTAGGGATTTGCGGTCCAACTTAGAGAATAGTTAAGCATAAAGCTCATCGCGTGATCGCAGCTATTACCTACCGACTTGCATAAGGAAATCCACAAATTCACCATGCTAATGCAATGGACGCCACAAACAATTATATTGATTAATGGAGTCAAAATGAACGCATACCATCTAATACATATTATACATGTTGATGTTGTTTGGTTTCAGGTCCACGTTTCAAAGTGACTGGAACAATGTATCTGTTTTCTAGTCACTTTCACCTATATTAAAATCACTAAATTTCTATTAAATTAATTAGGAGCCTTTAAGAACAGTATTTACTAGTATACCTAAATGAAAATTAACTGTAGTTAGAAAATAGTGTCTAATACGGTGCCTTTAAGTATTCTATTTATGGTCGTAATCCTATCGCCATTTCCATGATGGCTAGTTTAACCAACACTTTTTTTGTAACTAATCACATTTTTGTCCAAAGAAGACAATGCTCTTTCCATTCCATTCCTCTTGAACTTTTGGATTTGGGACAATAAAAGGGCGTACATAACTCGCTTACTTTTACCGCCATCTTCGCCAATAGTACAGAAAAATAAATTGTTAACATACAATGAGTAAGTATTACTCAATTACTTAATTTAATTGGAATAGCTAGAAGTTACGTCGGCATAAAAACACGTCTAGTTAACCAAAGCTAAAAAATGGCCTACGTTCATTAGACAATAACTCTAGTAAATCTTATTGACACACGTAACATTTTGACGAGTCGCGCCGGTCGCGGTCCTCGCAGCTGGTACAGGGTGGGTGTTATTGTCCCGCTGAAGCGGCCGGCGTCATTCGCCTTGCGTCGACGGCCGCGGCGAGCGCTCCGTGCGGCGCGCGAGCACTCGCTCTGAAACTTTCAGCCGCGTACCTGCGACAAACATCGCTCACTTTTCGCAACAAATAACAACTAACAACCCGCTAAGTACACCTCAAACGATCGACACTCAAAATTAGCACTGCGTAAAGTAGTTTCAAACTTTAAACGATACCAATTAGAACTCAACTAAGCTAGTATAAAGTGTTTAGTGTCAATCAAACCGTTAACAAAGTTAAAAACGCGCCAATTCTTACGCTGTAAACACCAGTTATTGTATGTTTCTCGTTCGCAAACATGTCATTCAGTGTGAAGTGATACACAAAAATATCAGTTGAAGTTTGCCTAACTAATTTCTACGTGAAGGTTAAAAAATCTGTAAGTGCGCAATGTCAACTTTGGAAGCGGGGACAACGATGCTAATCGTTCTGCAAACAACCTGTATAGCTCTGCTCGAGAGCTACTTGTGTGCCTTGTGTGTTAGCACAGCGAGCTAAGCAGGCTCCCTGTGCAGAGAACAAAGGAAGCTATCGCTAAACCGTCACCATTCTTCGATACACATTAGAAAACCTCATAATGGACACCAGGTGAGTGCCCAAAACACTTTTCTAATCACCATGTAGTAAAGTCAAGTTCAAGATACTTGAGCTTTAGTTTCAGGAACAGAAACAATATACCTACTAACATAGCTTTTGACGTCATTATCGTCGTAAACTACGATTTAGTTGCCATTTACCTACCACTGTTCATGTTTATTCAGAAGCTGAAAATCTGTGAAAACATTGCTGTTTCAAGCGAAAAATAGAATTTAGGGAGTCGATCAGTAAACATCCAAGAGATCGGTAAAAATGATAATAACATTTTATAGCGGATACATTTTAAAATTAGATGATGCTTGTAACATCAGATCTACGGAAAGAATTCACAAATCGTTTAGCATAAGAGCAATGTACCTAAAATGTTATCTTATAATTTTCATTCGCAAGATATTTCATAACAATCGTATCTCACCAAGACCAGAGTTAAACGATATTATACAATGTCACTAACTACAAATATTTTACGGTAATGTAAATCAGTCAACAGGCATATTTTTGTTTTCTACATATTCAATCAGTTGGTAGTTATCCATTTTACTATCGGCGTTTGTGAAAATAAATACTATGTTTCTTCACTTCCGCCCGTCAATAAACATGACACTTACTCGTATTCAGTACAATTTCTCAATTGCTTCATAATTGTATTTTGCACTGGATTTACTGTTATCAGTAACTAGGTATGGTTGAATAGCTAACTCAGTGTGCGTCCAATTTATGTGTTTCAAATAGTAAGTAAATCGCTGGTTTTTAGAGCACGTAAATGTTAATTGACTTCAAAGATTCTGGAATGAAATAGTGCCATCGGCCCTTACGAACCGAATGTATTGAATAAAACACACTCATATCACCAATTTATTTCTATCTATCATATAATCGAGATTTTCCTAAAGATGCTAAGGAATTTGGTTTCGCAAAGAATGTTTTGACAAGATTACAAAAATCTAGACAGGCTTCCATGAAACGGCAAACCTTTACTTAGATGCTATCACATTTCCTCTGTCTGTTGAGCAATATTTTTTCAGCTTATGTAACTTATTCCGCCGAATTAAGATATTTTATCATTAGTTATTTAACTTTCGAACAATTATTAACTTTTGAACCATTATTTGCCATTATGCAGATGATAAAGGTACGCACAATGTGATCTATGACGACAACAGGGAGTTTTTTTGAACACGCTTCACGATTTTAAATGATTATTAGGTTTATAGCTACAAGGACAAGTGGTGTTTCGAAAACGCCTATTTTAACAGGAATCTGACCCTTTTTGTTATGACTGCCATCTGACAGTCGGGCCTAAAATTGCTGATTAATATCCGACAAGTGTTTCAAACCACTCGTTTAGAAAGATGATTAGTTCCAAATTGTAATCACTAAATTATTATGAATAGCGGTCGATATTTACACCAGAACAAAGATCAGGTGGCTGGTTTAAGTCCAGGTGATTAAATGCTAAGTGCGATATTAGCCATTATCGGAGTATTAAATACACGCCTGATGAATGATTATTTATGGGCCTAAATCGTTTCGCCCAGAAAAACCCAAGCTGGTAGAGTAAGCTTTTCTAAATTAGTAGTAGCACGTTATAAAGTAAGGTTTTTTTTAAATACCATTTTGTAAGTTTATTTGATTTGGCTGTGCTTACTTTGTGCAACTGTCATAGGTATCGTCAACTTTTCTTTCCCGTTTAAACTCTGTAGTTTCTAAAAAACTGAACAATATTAGGAACTTTTTAATTATGGATATTGTGTTGTGTTATAACCTAGTATTTATTTTGAATAGCACATAAATGACATTAGTTTTTAATCATTAATTTAAGTGAAACTGAGTGAGTTAAGTCATAGTTTACCTGAGAGCTCAGTGAGATGTGCGCGTGAGTGCTCGATTCGATTCCCGCCTTAAACCTAGACCAAATTTTGTTTTTATTCATTTCTAGACTAGTGAGAGTAGACTCGATCACACGTATTGAACACTTATGTGAATTTGCATAGAAATAAAACGGTTACGTCAACGTGGCACGAGAAGCGTCACCCCGTATGCCACAAAAATATGATCAAAGGCACAAATACATGCATGTATTTAGGGAGCTTGATACTTGTAATGTGATTTGTGATTGAATGAAACGGGACTTCCTGTCTCGTCTCACAGAATTTATAAAAATAACCTGATTGTGAATGTAATTTCAGTACATTGACAGTAATCAAAAAGCTATTCATGCAATAATAAGATGAATAAATGAAGACTGCGTTTGACAAGTACAGATGCGTTCACATCAACTTTCAGTCATCACATTGGGGTACCCTGTACTGCTGACATATGACTCATTTTCCAACGGTTTTGTAAAGCTTGATATGAACGCCGCTGTACACAAACCAAAAGATAATGATAAAAAACATGAACACGTCGCCAAAGAACTGAGGTTTACAAAATCGATTTTTTGGGGGTCGAAATTGCTCGCGTCCGTATGCTGTACCCTCGAGACCATACACGTGACCCCTGGGTGGTGCCAAACGAGCAATAATTTCCTGGTGGTAGGCTTCGGCCGCGGCTAGTTACCACCGCCAAGGCAAAGACACGTCGCCAAACGTTATTCAACGTGTTCCGGCGTGATGCCTTGGGAGCCCTTACGAGAGGTTGGGTCTGGACTGTTGCGCTGCGCCGAGAAACCGGGTGCAACGAGGCGGTGCCAATGTTCCGGAAGCCTCATCTTGGAGAGCAGCGGGATCCGAAGCACGGTTTTTCCGCTGGCCAACCGCAGTTAGTAGGGGGCCCAAGTAGTAGGCCAGCCACCTATGAAAGGCTGCCCCGCCAACTCGCGAAAAATCCCAGAATGCTCCATCGTGCCGGTTGGCGACCGGATGACAGGACCCGATGGCCATTCTGGGGGGGTTCGGGCGTCCCCGCGGTCTCCAGATGAGTCTCCCAGCGGCGCGGCGGTGCCGCTATCGTTGCTGGGTTGACGGTGCGCGCCTTGTCCAACTGCCTTCCTCTCGCCTATTCACTCTTCCCAACCCACTGATGGCAAAGTTTAGTAAAAGCAAGAGGTTTTTACAGCGGAAGCACGTCCTGTCGCTCCAAGTGCACCTCTGTAACATTCGAGGCCTGCACTCAAATCTCGTTGCAGTCCACCACCACCTCGAGACTGATAAGCCTCACCTACTCTTTGTCACGGAGACGCAGATCAGGTGTCCATCAGACGCGGCGTACCTTAACTACCCAGGGTATACCCTGGAGCACAAATTTAAACAACGCTCTGGCGTGTGCGTGTATGCCCGCGATGACATCTGCTACCAGCGTCTCCGCAGCCTTGAGAGACCTGGATTTTCTGTCCTATGGGTTTTGGTGGACACAGGCGTGGAGAAAGTTCTCTATGCCTGTGTCTACCGGTCGCACAGCGGTGATCAGGAGACGACCAAACTTTTCGAGTACCTCGGTGCTGCGGCTGACATAGCCCTACATCGGTATCCGTCTGCGCAGTTAGTGTTTCTGGGGGATTTTAACGCCCACCATCGTGACTGGTTGTTCCCATACCAGAACACTGACCATGCTGGAAGAGAGGCGCTGAGATTCTCTCTGTCGCTAGATCTCACCCAGCTCGTAAAGGAAGCCACGCGAATACCTGATGTCTCTAGCCACACACCGAATTGCCTGGACCTTCTGCTGACTACAGATCCAGACCGCCACTATGTGTCGGTTGCCGCTCCTCTTGGCAGTTCTGACCATTGTCTGGTGAAGGCTGTGTCGAACTACTCCCCGCCTGATCCTAGCCCTAAGGGCACAAGGCGGATGTGGCGATACAAGTCGGCGGACTGGGACGAGATGCGGCATTTCTTTGCATCTTATCCTTGGCAGCAAGCTTGCTTCTCTTCTGGCGATGCATCGGAATGCGCTGACGCTATTTCAGAGGTGATCTGTCGGGCTATGGAGTATTTCATTCCATTTTCCGACGTATCCCTCGATAGCCGAGCTCCCCGGTGGTACAACACTGATTGCGCTGCCGCTGAGGCGGTTAAGCAATCGGCGTACCGAGCCTGGGCTGATGCTCGCGCGCGTAAAGCATCCGACGTCAGCGTAAAGAAGAGAGCCTATAACGCTGCTGCCAAGTCCTGCAAAAAGGTACTCAGAAAGACTCGTTTCGACCGTGTGAGCCGTATTGGTGCCAAACTCGCCTCTTGCCCATCGGGTAGCAAGGCATTTTGGTCCTTGGCTAAGTCGGTCGAATCGAATTTTTGCCGCTCATCGCTACCACCGCTGATGAAGCCTGACGGATCTCTGGCCCACTCTGCGGAAGAGAAAGCAAATTTATTTGCTGCTCTTTTTGCAAGCCATTCGCGTCTTAGTGCTGGAAGCCAAACACCACCTATATTACCTCCATGCGGCTCAGTTTTGCCTGAGTTCCGCATCCGCCAGAAAGAGGTACTAAAAACGCTTCGCACTCTCGACGTGAATAAGGCCAGTGGTCCTGACGGGATTCCTGCAGTGGTCTTGCGGAATTGTGCGCCCGAGTTGTCTCCTGTACTGACACGCCTGTACCGCCTCTCTCTATCAACGGGACAAGTTCCGAAGTCTTGGAAGCTTGCCAACGTGCAACATGTGCCCAAAAAAGGCAGTCGAGCCGACCCTGGCAACTACAGGCCAATTGCAATCACCTCTATACTTTGTAAAAGTATGGAACGTGTTATTAACAACCGGCTCCTGGCGTACCTTGAGGACAACAGTCTGCTTAGTGATCGACAGTACGGTTTTCGCCGAGAACGGTCAACTGGTGATCTTCTTGCGTACGCCACTCACTTGTGGGGCGAAGCCGTCGAGAATCACGGCGAGGCTCTTGCCGTCTCTCTCGACATCTCAAAGGCATTTGACAGGGTCTGGCACGATAGCCTTAAAAGCAAGCTACCGTCATACGGAATTCCCACCGCACTGTGTCACTGGATATCTGACTTCCTGAGTGAACGGTCAATAAGGGTAGTCATTGATGGCTGCTCTTCCGAACTATTGGCTATAAATGCCGGAGTTCCTCAGGGGTCTGTTCTCTCTGCAACATTATTCCTGCTGCACATCAACGATCTGCTGTGCCCAGGTATCTTCGGATACGCAGATGACAGCACCGTTACAGAGAGATACTTACATGTCCAGCGCTCGCACTAGTCCGGCTGAGACTGAGTCCCTTAGAGAGGCCATGGTTGAGCGGATGAGCTCAACGTTAAAAGCAGTGTCCGACTGGGGCGAAGCTAACCTCGTTGAGTTTAACGCCAACAAAACTCAGGCGTGTCTATTCTCCGCCAAACGGAGACCTTTAAATCTGACTCCTACTTTCCTGGATGCACCCATACCGATAACCAACCACCTCGAGCTCCTTGGTATGGATCTTTCATCTGACCTCAACTTCGGCAGTTCTATTGAGTCCAAAGCAAAAACCGCTGCTCAGAAACTTGGTATCCTCTTTAAGGTTAGGCGGTACTTCACACCGGAGCAACTCTTACAGTTGTATCAAGCACAAGTTCGGTCGTGTATGGAGTACTGCTGCCACCTTTGGGATGGCTCTGCCAAATACCAGCTGGATGCACTGGACTCAGTAGACCGAAGGGCCAGGAGACTGATAGGTGACGATATGCTAGTTGGAACCAAACTTCAGAGTTTGGAGCATCGGCGTAAAGTTGCCTGTCTATCGGTTTTTTATAAGGTGTATTTCGGACAGTGTGCGCAGGAACTTCATGACCTGATCCCACCCTCCACTTTCTACCACCGGACCACTAGACGCCGTGAGGGCTTTCACCCCCATGTGGTCGACTTTCCAGCGGTCCGAACTAAGCGGTTTGGTGCTTCCTTCCTGGTCCGCACCGCTAGGGAGTGGAACGCCCTCCCTGCGTCTGTGTTTCCGGATACATACAACCTTGGTGTCTTCAAGGCAAGAGTGAATAGGCATTTTCTGGGTAAGCGTGTTCCACCTTCGGCCTCGTCATCGCTTACCATCAGGTGAGTCTGAGGTCAAACGCAAACCCATTTTTAATAAAAAAAAAAAAAAATCGACCTAAAATATTATAACTGTAATTATTGTACCTTCAAGCCTTTGACTGCCGAGAAACTGTAAACAAAAGAGAATCTATTGTTCGAGGTCACCGGTGACCTACATGGTGTTTAATGTGTTAATGACAGACAGCATGTCAGGAGACAGAATTCTATGAATAATCAATTTCAAGTACTTATTGTTAAGCGTATGGGTTGATGCATTTTACGATATTTCAGCAGGCCGATACAAGAAAAAGAAAAGAGATCATTCATTTCGTACCCAAAAATGTCGGCCAGACAAAAACAAAACTGGATTTTTAATGGAAATGACGCCTTGAAGATTTCTAACTAGCACAATAACCGTCTATAATGAATCCTCAGACTGTTATTTGACTTTGAAATTACACAAACATATATTAAAAAGTACTATTTTTAGTCTGGCACTTTAATTTTTGGGTACAAAATGTTCGAGACCTGGCTGATCTCCTTTCACCTGGCAACCCTAATCCAAAAAATGAGCACACCCATGTAGATAGCGCCCATCATTGAGCTGTGTCATATCAGCGGGCTCCCAGATCAGATAATGTGATAAAAGTATCCATTGAATATTAACATGCACATTTTCAGGAACATTATCGCCGTTGCTACCATCATTTCAAAACAATGTGCGGTTGATATTTCAACATCAACTTATTCATTGGATAAACATTCTCATTTATTTTGCATGAGATTTTCGTTTGGGGTTCGGTAATGGTTTTTAAATCTGTCTGTCTGTTGATGAGCCAATCGATTACCGTGCACAGTGCACACCGTACTTAGTTACTTTCGCACAGTATCATACTGTAACTTTTGTGTCCACTTGTTATTGTTTTGTGATTGTTACTCATTGCATTCATACTGCCAGTAACATTAATTAACTTAATATAACAAACCGAGCACCCTGTAGGTGCTGCAGTTACTTTCTGTAGAGCCACGTTTAAAAGTAATGCCGACAACATCCCCAACAACCGTGATTATAGTAGAACGACATTTATTAGGTATTATTATTAGGTATTATTTATTTATAGTTTTGTTCCTTTGATCATATTTTTGTGGCATACGTGGTGACGCTTTTTACGACATATGTATTTTATCCAACTTCTGCAAGAAACATGTTATACGTATACGTATCACCATGGAAAGTGATCATAGCAACATCATGTTTTCTGGTTTTAAATAACAAGAACAACGTCGGTTTTATGCTGCCGTGTTAAAGTGACATTCTCTTAAAATTCTATAGTTTGTTACCTTTTGTTACGAAAGGTTACCGTGTGGGGTAATGTTACTCTACATATAGGAACTTATATATGACCTCATCTATTAACATTAAATAACTTTTTGTCGTCGGATGTTGTTGAATAAAACTTAAAAATACACTGATTAAAAAAAAGTGACTGCGGCGTCGAAGCACGGGTAAAAAACATAGACCTACAAGGTTTTTAAAGAAGGAAAATAGTTCTTACAGAATTCAGTGCTTTGTATGTTTTTGTTTTCATCAGTGCCTAAACGTTACAGGAAATAATCTGTTGGTTAAACATATTGACAACCTAATTTAGTAATTTACAAAACTGACTTATTTATTTTCTCAAACTATACTAAACTTGTACGCCGCGGTGGCGTTAGTGCGAAACATAACTTCACTAAAACGTGCAACAACCGGAAATAGTACTAAGCGACTACTCTCAGTAATAGTTGGTTAACCCAAACTTACTATCAACCTTTTTTTTCCAATGGGTAATGACTACTTATGTAGGTTAGCCACACAGATGGGGTTAATGCGGTACCGGACTGTAGGGTGGGCGGAATGCTCAAACAGAACCCATGTTATCAACATATTTATAAATATTTAAACCAACGAGTGTATTTGGAATTCAACTTTAGTATTCAACCAGTATACCACTTGGTCTTCCTAGGTACTTATTTAGGTAGGAAATAACAATACCAAAATACCTGTCCGTGAAATTGTATGTTAGGGAAATTTGATAGTCCATCAATCTGATGTGGGCATGAGGAAGTGACTTTTACGCTGTACGCCTGTCAATGCGGGCTGAAATAGTGAATTAAAGTCCAAATAAAACGGAAAAAAAATCAGTCTATTTTTAAATAAATAAATAAATGAAAAACAGCGTTTATACATCCTATTGCTGAAGAGGCCACACGTCAACTATGAGGCGGTACGAGCCATACTCGTAATTCATTCGCGAACGCTACACGCGAGATCCATATTGTGATCCTTCAATATATTTATTGACGTATAGGGTAGTGTATTAACATAATATATTATGTTATATTATGTCATTACATTACCCTACACGTCGATAAATATCTTAATCTGTCAGTATATAGTGTTTTGACGGATTACAATATTTATCGCTGGGTTTTTGATAGTGTAGAGTTTGCTCCGATTCGGCCCAAGATACATCAATAAATATCACGATATTTATCACCCTTCGCCGTGTAGCGCACACAGTGTGGATTGTTGCAAAGGTAATAAGTCTATTGGAAACCTTACCAGCATCCCTAAGGCCTCCGACTAGGCTTACTAGGGTGCTAATTTATCCCATTATCACATTATTTGATCTGGCGTACGTTGCTCAACAATGGTAATCGATGCCGAACTGCTGTCACCACTAAGCCACGGACACATGTATAGTCCATGCCATCTAAGTGGCCAAGTTATTATGGTAATTTGATAAATATTGTAATAATTTATGAAGCTTTCAAAAATGTCCGTTTGTGCAAATCACAAAATCATGATGACTATGGTTTGAATCTAAAATACACTTTGCCGAACTAATAGAACCCGAAACACCTAGATTTCATCCTTGTTCTGTGTCTGAGCGTAAACTGACCTCTAAAGATCAATTTAGTAAAAAAAAACCGTGGTAGAGATCGTCTAAGCTGAAATGACGCACCCCTCCACTGCATCTACACATTGAAACAAGCCTTTTTGTATGCGTAGATGCAGTGGAGGGGCGCGTCATTCCAGTTTAGACGATCTCTAACTCCATGTCGAAGAGCCAGTCTGTGGTCGTCAGTACTCATACCTACTCTAGAAGTTTCTTGGCAAGTTCCCTGACACGCTTATCTAATTTGATCAAAACTTCGACGCAAAAACCTCCCATTATCAGAAAATGGCGCCATTAACTGCAAATTAGGAGGATTACCGAAACCTCGAGAAACAGATAAGTATCGCAGAACTTTAGAGGGACAGATTGACGTTCAATTAACGCGCGAGTTTTGTAGACAGTTTTCCAATTAACATTATAATATGTCTCAAAAAATGAACAAAAATACTAAGTTAAGAAACCATTTGGTCAATTTGTTAAGCGGGGTCGAACCTACATAACTTGAAAGCTGGCGGTAAATTTTAAAACTAACCCCCTCATTCATAAAAACTTAAACAGCGCTTCAACAACACGTTAACTTTTGTATTGCTTTGTCCCTTTTATTTTTGTTGCTACCGCCATTTGCGAGTAAGTGACAGAGCAGGTCAATTGCCTTTAAACTATGCTTTAGCGTTGCGTTCGGTTTTATGATTAAGGTTCGCCTATTAATTAAGCGATGGAGGGATAACCTCGACTTTTTGACTCGCTAACAGTGCGGAATGGAGCGGAGCTTTGACTTCACTAGAGGACACATTTAACCCCGAAAACTCTTTTAAAAAGCTATAACCCAGGCTAATGATCAAAAAACGAAGAATAAGATTTAATCAGGGTCAGGATGCATTAGACTATAAATGTCACTAAAAAAGACAGTTTAATAATTATAAAATTTGCATAAAACACAAATTGTAATTGTACTTTTTGTTGTATACAACTAATACATGTTGTTTACCTTTTTGAAACAAGCTCAACTGGTTATTTTAGTACAGGTAGTAGATCATATAACAAAATGTTGTTATTTTGCAAAAAAAAGGTTCAAACTAAGCGGATATTGTATAAAACAACTTTTAATCAATTATAATAACAACTTTTGATCTGGCATCAACGCAAAATTTAATCGAATCTAATCAATAAAAAAAAGATGAAACGCGACATTTGTAACAGTTAAAGCGATTTTCGCAATCCAAATAATACCTATGTAGGGTTTTTTTTGTCATATTCATGCAGATGAAACTGCTAACGAGGCTTTATATGATTAAATATTAACGAATGTAATACATACGTATGAGACTTACTTATAGTCCGTACAGTCAGGTGATGCTTGCTAACGCATACAAATGAGTGACGTGCTAAATATATAATAATATGAAAGATTACCATTACCATTAGCGTAGATCCAAATAATATACTGAATGGAAGTGAGTGTGGTAGGCAAAATTCTAAAATATTATTGCTGTATTACTGAAACTAAAATCTGTATTTTTTCCAGACCTCCTTTCCATATTGTAAGCGTGCACTAAGGAAAGGTCTTTAAAAGAATACAAAGCGACAGTCACTACTTCGGGACGTTTTTCATGTCATTTATAAACTCTCGTCGAGCAGACTATAGATATGTACGCTTCCATATCAAAAACAGAAAACCGTGCGAGAAACAAATTGGTCTGTTGCGTGAGTGTTGGCGAGATTATAACAAGCGAACACGCATTAAGGAAACAGGCTGGGGTTGGTTGCTACCTATTTAAGGTTCGCTACTAGGGTCGGCCGGAGAGAAAATCTGTCAAATTTGAAAGCGAACGTGACAGCTATGGTCACACAGTGGTTGGGCCGTGCAATCCGTGCATAAATGCAATGCATAAATCCGGACGACCGTCTTGGTGTAATTGTTTAGAAGTCGGCTAATACACCAAAGGTCGCGGGTTCGATCCCCGCTCAGTACAAACATTTGTGTGCATGAACATGTCTGTTTGTATTGGTCTGGGTGTTTCCTATGTATAATAAGTATGTATTTACAAAAGAAAAAGTATTTAAGTATGTTTATCTGTTGTCTAGTATCCCATAAAAACGGAGTATAATTAGCTCACTTGGGGCTAGATGGCGCTGTGTGGAATAATGTCCAGGGATATTTATTTATTTATTATTATTATTAATCGCGGCATGATAATCATTTGATGCGTTCACCAAAGATATTTTTATTTCGCCACCCAAAATATTTCAGGATATAGGGCAAACAAAAGAAACTACACAAAAAAAAATATTTTATTAAACATACTAACAAGTGGTTTTGCCAATTATTTTTTTACACTATTATTTGCAATCTATTCCCGTGACCACGTTATTTGCACAATGTTATATCTGGTACTTGACGATTCCATCGAGATTTAGTTGTAACTTGGTTTATCCGTTCAATCATCATCAACACTAAATATTTCTTACATCCAATGCATATGATATAGCAATACACGGAGCCATTTCTAGTAACATGCAGAAGAACCCACTAATAAATTGGTCTTACTTGTAATGAAAAGCTGCAAGAAGCATTAAAGGTAGCTATCTTGTTACTAACTAAAACGAGGAATTTAACAGTTGTCAACAGTTGAGACACTTTTAGTGGATAATTTATTTTAGATAATAACACTTGAGTATAATACCTTTAGCCTCCTGTAGAGGTCATCGTATTTCAGGCTTTTTACGCTGAATTTAATACAGAATCCACCGTGATCTTCATCTTACTGGAATTGATCTACGAGCAGAGCATAGTATGAAATGAAGTCACCCTCCGCGTTTTACTGTCTGTTTTTACATAAGCTTTCACTATCTAAATGATAGTTGATGCTAATTATATTTTCTAGAACGTTTGTCTGTATAGTTCATTCAAATTACTACAGGGAAAAGCTGTGTGCAAATAGCCAGTTAGAGATAAAAATGCTTGCACTGCCTTTTTTCCATGGCTGACGTAAGTATGATAATTCATATTTATATCAAAGTTCTATCTGATCCATTTTTTTTAATTTAAAATGGGTTTGCGTTTGACCTCTGTCTCGCCAGGCACGCTTACCCGAAAAATGCCTATTCACTCTTGCCTTGAAGACACCAAGGTTGTATGTATCCGGAAACACAGACGCAGGGAGGGCGTTCCACTCCTTAGCGGTGCGGACCAGAAAGGAAGCACCAAACCGCTTAGTTCGGACCGCTGGAAAGTCGACCACATGGAGGTGAAAGCCCTCACGGCGTCTTGTGGTCCGGTAGTAGAAAGTAGAGGGTGGTATCAGGTCATGAAGTTCTTGCGCACACTCTCCGAAATACACCTTATAAAAAACCGATAGACAGGCAACTCCACGCCGATGCTCCAAACTCGAGTTTGGTTCCAACGAGCGCCTCGTCACCTATCAGTCTCCTGGCTCTTCGGTCTACTGAGTCCAGTGCATCCAGCTGATACTTGGCAGAGCCATCCCAGTGGTGGCAAAAGTACTCCATACACAACCGAATTTGTGCTTGGTACAATTGTGAAAGCTGTTCCGGTGGGAAGTGTGTTTCCATTTCGAATAACTTGTCATTATGTTCTATTGCAATAACTATTTCTGTTTCGTATAAGCAAACGCAAACTTTCATTTTTCTTTGCTCGAGATCTCCATGCTAATTACTATGGAACGAGTGAAGTTTCTTTGACAGCCGTCTGCGCAGTCCCGCAACTCAGTCTTCCACATGACGCCGGGTGAGTGCACGTCACTGCGTGAAGAATACAAACAAGCATAAAAATACGGCGTGTGTAAGTACACGAACTCGATGCATAGTTTTCTGTTCGCATTTTTTCAAAGATTTAACTTAACGTAAGTATTAACTTTGATTTCTGCTCTATAACTTTGTATCTTTATGTTTCGTCAAATTTCTTTGTCGAACAATTTCAGTTATGATAGAGGCCTCCAAAATTAATTTAGTAAAAAATATTGTTCAAAAAAGAACCTTTAATCTATTCAGACACCTTAATCAAGCTTTCATGATCAGATAACATAGTAGCTTAGACCACACAAATAACATAGTTTTAATCAATTCGATTTGAAAGCAATCAAAGCTATTTGCGTTCTTATTTCGTTCCCTTGTTTTGCTTGAATATTTTAGGCAGATCCCGTATTGGCATTAACCGATGATGCTGCAGATTGACACCATGCTAAAAGTAAATACATAGATTGTTTTTCAAATACCAATAGGTGAAAACTTTCAGTATAAGTTACAAATAGTAAAAATTTACAAGAAAAAATAGGAAAATGAAATGGCAACTAGTACCAAATTGTCAAACCCAAGAGAGCTTTTAATCAAGTGTACTTATAAATATAAACCTGCCATATTACTTTCATGGTGAATCATGATAAAATCATACGTTTGATAAATTATGCATAATGCATATGAACAAACAGTACGGAGGAAAAAAAACAAAGTTGTACTATTTTCAACAAAAGACCCTATGTGCGCCTATTTCGTGTAAATTATCCGCGTAATTATAAATGTCATTTTGGTCAAAAGCGACGTGCGTTCACCTTGGGGACATGGGGGGGAGTGAGCTGCGACGGTGCGCGGACAGCTATCAAAGAAACTTCACTCACTCCATAGTAATTTGTATGGAGATTTCAAGCGAAAAATTCGGAATGTTTGGGAATCTTTTGCACAAAACTGAAATAAAGCAATGAAAAACAACTGATTGGCAATGCTTCTTTGATATCTGATCTTTACACGTTATTTAAAACACGTAAGTTGTTAGTTTATATGATGCCTAAACTTTTGAAATACGGGAGTGCGTTTTGCACGTTTTTAGCGATATTCTGATTTTTTTTCACATTAATCTAGTAAGTTGATCCATATACTGGAAGTTTGGGCTGATTGTGCAACTCTTTGACTACTATGACGATTTTTTTCGTGCCTCACACTTCATATTTTCTATATAAAACTTTAGTTTTCCCGAGAGCCGTTTTCCTGGTATCGCGCCTAAATAAATTAAAGGCGGATTCGTTATTTCTGCTTTACTATTCTGTGCGATTAAGGCCTTTGGGCGTTTTTCAAAAAAAGTGTACATAGGTGAAAGTCAGTGTCCTACTCCTTTCTCGATCGATAAACGTTTATTGTGTTGATTTTTATTATCAAACCTGAATTTTACAGTTAGAGTAACAACATAGCTCTTATGTGAACTAAAAATAACGAACAAAGAATTGAAAAATCTAAATATATTAAATAAAAACAATCTTACAGATCGCTGTTTCTGTGATGTCCTACACCCACCTCTACAGATAAAAGTCCATTTTTTTTAGTTTTTTTATACCTAACCCAGTATTTATTTCTACTTGTACTAATAGATAAAGATCTTAGTTTTGAGTTGAAACCCTAATATGATCCGTTTTGGAACAAAATCAATTAAATAATCCAGTTTTTATGTTGTCCGGCGAAATAGCGCATGGCGGAATTTCCCTCTACGTCACCGCATTATTGACTTCTTCTAGTTGAAATATTCCCAATTTAGTACTTTTTTTTAAAATGTAGCAACATTATTACAAGTATAGTGGCGGCCATGTTTAGTTTTTGTCAGCCAATTTGCCAAGAAATCGCAACAGAAGTGGTCGCTTTGGTCGGTGAAAAAAAAGTATTCCATCAACGACTCCAGATTTTTCCATTTAAGCAAACCCAAATTGATTTGGCTCTCTTTGTTTTCAATTTATTGACTTATTGTTAAATGAAATGTTTAGTTAAAATGAATGCAAGTTTCTTAATTTATTGGTAAAATAAGTTTTCAAAAATATTGACGTGGTTACGTTACTTCCATTACCGCTACAGTCTCATGAATGGATCATAAAAGTGACGTAATGGAATCCTAAAGGTCGGTTCACCAGACTTCAATTAATAATGGTCATTGAGGAGTACTATTTGAAAAAAATGATTATTTTCCGAGCATTCATTCACTTAAATATTATTGTTATCTGTTTTCGTTCCAGTTTTGAACTTTAAAACGCCTACTCGTCTAGTACCTACCTACCTACTAATACCAACTGTAATATTTCAATTCATAAATCTAACTAGAACCCTAATTATTGATAATAATATCTTGATAATAACAAAGTGTTTAAGAATTTCGGTATTCAACCGCCGCTGCCGTGGCATGCTCGCTTCGCTCGCTCAGCACGTGCTTCGTTGTAACCTATCCTAACTCTTTGGTGGACTGGACAAATCTATTGTGGTAACGCGAGTTGACGTTAAGTGGTTTCGTAGAGACAGTCCGTTGCAAAACTTGACTTCCATACCATATTGGAATTACGCATATTTTTTCTTCAGCTTAGGTCAAACTAGTTAATCCTAATTTGTTTAAGACAAACACTTTTGTTAAAGCAGTTTATCCTAAGCCCCACAGCCTAAAGCGATGAAGCTTAGGCCAAACTAGTTTATCAAATATACAAAGCAAATTCTGAAAGAGTGCTAAGTATGAAATAATGTTGCCCTTTCTGCTTAGTGACTAATTTCAGGCTAAACTTGTTGATTTGCATAATCTTCAAGTTCCTTGATTTAATCACTGTCATGTGAACGCTGGCTTAGGGTTCCTAAACGTTACCCAAGTGCTCCTATTGACGTCACTGTCCTATTATTACTGTAGTTTATTTGCTAAGATTAATTAATTTATCTCAAAGAAATTGTATTTTCTTTTTATAGATTTTAGTCAATGATGAGTTAATAATTTATTATTAATAAACGTTCTAAGAAAAAAACTTATGATAATGTTTCTAAAACAGATAATATGGAGTCCAAAGTATCCAAAAGTCGCGTAAAAGAATTATTTTGATAAAAAACTTATTATTTCAATTATATGAGCGGACTTACTCATATTTTTTAGAAAACTGATTGTGTTTAAATTTCGGAAACAAAGATTTGAAGTTATTTACTTCTCTTCATTTTCTTTAAAACGTTCATGAAATTAGTGACGTGAAGGAACTTCTTCCCTACAGAATTAAATTTCAATTACATTTATTTGCGAAGTCTTTTCATATTTTATTTATAAATTCGATTTTTCATGCAGTTTATATATATTTAAATTAATGTAGGCATATATTTAATCGAAATTCAAAATCTGACTAAGGTGGAATTCCTATTACATCACCGACACTTTTTTTGAAAAACGCCCCTTTACCACTTTCACAGCTCCGTATCCATTTTCATTTTGTTCGTAAAATCATTAGTGCCTTTAGCCACTACGCTATACAGGATTTTTATGATTGTCATTTTTTATCAAATAGAGCTAATAACAAAAAAAAACAAAAAAGAAAACTACAAAAGCCTATTTATTTTTCATACCTTTTGGTAGGAAACAAGCATGAAATCAACCCACCTAATGGTTAGTATAGTTACCGCAGCCTACGGGCACTTGAAATACCACTAACAAAACTACTGGCGCGTTGCCGACCCTGGATAATCCACTTCTGAACAAATAAGTAACTATAGCCTTTTCAAAATGCAATATACAATAGCTACAGGTTGATATTATGAATGATAATTATTATAGGTTGTTTTTTACGACGGATATCGTGTTATTACTTTAATCTACAATAAATGATATGACTTCGATTATAAACCTGCACCATGTTTTTTACGCAGTTAAATATTTATGACACTAATATTAGACAGAAACATAACCAAAACACCTTACCAAGTTTACATTGTGATATCCAATCACCAAAACATTAAGTAACAGTCATTTATCACTCTAGACTAGTAAATTATCTGCTTACTGGTAAAAATCCATAAATTAACCCTGCGCGTGATTTTTGGTGAATCGCTTGTAATGGTGTAATTATTCTAAACTTCTAATAATCTGAGTTACACGAACACAAGTTTAAAGCCTCAACTTCAAACATACCTTTTCGATTAAATTGCATAAAGACAATAATGAATGAATCATCTTAATTCTAAAAGATGAAAAAAAAGTACGCTAAATTTTGTACATTCGAGGTACGAGTATTTCAAAAATTATATGAAAACACACTATGTAGTACTGTTAGGTGACTCTACCAACGTTGTCGGACAGTTTGTGTATGTACTAAGAAAAAATTAAAATATGTAGTTAAGTACCCTTTTCAACATGTTCTGTACTATAATGTCTTAGTAAGTTACAAACGTAACATAATAAATTATTGCTTGACAACATTATAAAAAGATTTTAAAAATAAGTGACATCTGAGCCGTGGAATACAAAACAAACAAACATTGTGTACTATCATGCAGTTATATAGATAATTCAGGTTTGTTCAAAAGGAAGTAGTAATTACTCCGAAAGGCAAGTATATTATTATTTAAATAAAAAGTGTCATTTGCTTTTACTCTTCAAATATAATTAACATGGCTTTGCCTGTAACTAGCTGTACAAACAACTCTCGGAAATCAAATTTAATTAACTTCCAACTGGTGATGGCTTTTCGACTTCTAACTTGGCAAATGTACACCCTGTTTGTAGTTTAACATGAACTCAATACATTTATCGTCATGATATTATATAGGTTCAATGGGTATAAAGTTTGAAAATGTATACTTTATACTCGTTTATTAAGTTTTACCTACATGCTTAATCATGAGCATTCATTTGACTTACCTGTATAAATAGCACGTTACACATGTTAACGCAATTTGGGTGAAAATGCGTTTATTCGCTTTTAGCATTAAGCAAACGATGCCAGAAGGCATAAGTTAACAAAAAAGATATCGTACGTAAGTAGTATTTGATTTCCAACCTGTTTAAATCTCGTAATCAAATGTTGTTATCATTGTTTTCCTTATTTATCTCGCCTTGTGTGCTCTGACTACTGGGACTTGATTACACATAAATAGGTTCCTAATAAGACTATCACGTGTGTTTGAACCAACAATAAAGAAGTTCATAGCTAGTATGTGTTTTGATATTCGAGAAACTGAGATACTTATTGTTGATTATACGAACCGTTCAACTGTTTTTCATAATTTATCTGATCACGTTTTTAAAGTCGACGACCAGAAAAATAATTGATTATTCTATTATGAGAATTCGATATTCTTATCGTGTTTCCTTATTCTTTTTGATTCAAACAATGAAAACTTAACATCTAGTTCATCTTTACGCGGAAGGTATCGGAAAAACTTTGATGTTCACTAAACCTAATCCAGTATCCATCAACCTTGCTAGTAAGCATCATTATAAATTAAACCTCTAAAACTTCTAACAGGCAGGTGCTGAGATTTATTACTTAATTTAATATATTTGAGACTTTCATTAAATAATGAAATGATTCAGGGACAGAGTTGAATATTTCCGTGAGCAAAGCTCGCCAACTATTTCTAAAGTATCAAAACTGTCAAACTTGTCATGGATAATTGGTAAAGTGAAATTACCTTAGAGAAATGGATAATATCCAGGTATTTCAAATTGAAATGGTCACATCAATATTCTATACAGCCCGCCATTGTCAAGAAGTTTATTTTCGCACTCTAGAAGGGTCCATTGTCTCGAATATAACAGTTTCTGAAATATTTCCCTAACCCGGGAGCCTAAAGTAGCAAGGTACTGTAATCAGCTCTAACTATTATTCACATTGTTGAATAACTTTACTTTTAAACCTGTCATTAAACATTTGCACGACCATTTTTCAGGGGCAACACACTGAGCTTCAAAATTTTAGAAAGACTCACTTATGTCCTATTTTGTATCTCATTACATAAACGTCTTCACATATACAGGGTGGCCCAGCGACAGTGTTTTTTTAAGTAGAAGGCATCATAAGTCATTTAAAAAGAAACATTCGTTCCGCGAAAATCAATACTTTGTTATGATTTTTTCAAGTTTCTTTCGAAATTTCTCAACTCCAATCACATTATTCACTCTTTTTTGGAATAGCTGGCAACAATTTCGAAATGATTTATCCTTCAAGCGTTAAACAAAACGAAATACTTCAAAATCTCGTCTGATTGCAGGTGATGACGTCATGGTCTAATATTGTACAATGCGACCTGACATTTGGCTATTACCTTCTTCTTGGAAAGGTTGGCACTTAACGCTCTGGAACTTAAACAAGAAGTTCATTTGATCCCCATACCATTCGCATTATAAATGAGTTGCCAAACCAGTTGGTGCTTATTGCTGGAATCTCAATATCTAGGACAGACTATAGTAATCTGATGTAGTGAATACCTATCAGTTCTGGAGTCAGGAGAAAGTTCCACAATATACGTAGGTGCTGCAAATAGCTTTCAGTGTGTATAAGGTGCTTGTGCATAGCTTTATAGAATCGTCTGATGTAATGCCCTAAGCTCGGTAACGTATCCCCCAAAGCTCCGCTTTCCCTTCGCGGTAAACTCTATATAGAAAAGCGACGTACGAGTATCACACTATGGTATACGTATGCGTTATTAGAGCTGCTATTTTAGGGTTCCAGTTTTTATATTAGGTCTAAAAGAAACCCTTTTAAGGGGATCTGTAAGCCCATATTTTATAGCCAATTATCTCATCAATTTTTAAAAAGGTTCGGGGAGCATTGTATAGATCGCATAGTTATTATTTTACTACCGATTTATTGCTTAAAATTTAAATGCTTAACACGTAACACCTTGATGAGGTCACGAGGGTCCGATAAACAATAGATTTTTTACTGATGCAGGATTCGGTCACACCTTTTGAAATGTAGGTAGTAGTTTAGTTGCCCTCTGTTATACTCGTACAAATGTAGGTAACGCATTTGTGGTAGCTGATAGAGAAGCCAATGGTTTAAAATTAAAGAACCCTTCTGTGGTGAGACCAGGCGCGTCACCAGAGCTAAGAGACGGCATACACTAATGAGCAAGCCAATACTTATATTTTTAAGTAATAAGTTCATGTAAAGATCACAAAATCTAGCTCTAGTTTCGTTTGGTTTATAAATAAAACTTTTAAAGTATGTAGTAACCCTTTTTGCTGCAGAAGAGTCGCACTTGACTGTTTTTTTTCTTCTTTTTATCGACTGTTGAGCCCGCCTACGTAACTGTACGAGTAATTGACGATATCGGCTTGGTGCGTCATGGTTTGCTACGTCACATACAAAGGTATACTATCTAAGCCCATAAATCTATAGCAATAAAAAATACCTATAATGGACATGGACACAATTTTTAAACGATTTTTAAATTAAGTTTTATTTTTAATTTTTATTATTTAGTTCTTAATTTTATACTTAAGATGTATTAATTAAGGTTCTCTATTGTGTCTCATAAATTTTTTGTCCATAATTTAACGTATCATAATGTTTTCTGATATAATTATCATTTGTCCGAATGATAGGTAGCCCTAATTTACTGTCTCATAATATCACTTGCCCTAAAATCATAATTCCGAAACGTTATATGTCCTAAAATTCTTTGCCATAACTATCACAATCTATAATATTTATGAAACATAACTGCTTTTCTCATAATAGTGTTTTGTCCTAACGTCTCTTCTCATAATATATCGAGCACTAAAATCGAAATTGCATAAATGTTAATAACTGTCCTGATTATTTTTTGCTATGAAAATTGCAAGCAAGCAGCATGCAGTCAAGCATGCAGCATGCATTTTATTTTAGGGTTTGAAAAAAAAAAACTACCCTCGAAGGTTAAGGCGTGAGCTGCGCTCACGCCTATCACGGCCATGTCGGATCCGCCCTCGGCATTCACCATGTAAACAAGCATGCAGCATGCAGGCAAGCATGCAGCATGCAGGCAAGCATGCAGCATGCAGGCAATCATGAAGCATGCAGGCAATCATGCAGCATGCAGGCAAGCATGCAGCATGCAGGGATGCAGCATGCATTTTATTTTAGGGTTTGAAAAAAAACTAACCCTCGAAGGTTAAGGCGTAGCTGCGCTCAACCTTCGAACCTATCACGGCCATGTCGGATCCGCCCTCGGAATTCACCATGTAAACAAACATGCAGCATGCGGGCAAGCAAGCAGCATGCAGGTAAAAATGCAAGCAGGGATGCAGCATGCATTTTATTTTAGCGTTTGTAAAAAAATAGCTAACCCTCGGATTCGGACTTACCTTGTTATTATAAACCACCATTCGGACAAACATTCATTATGTCAAATCACACTTATACCAAGTGATTTTATAGCTAGTAAAATTAGGACGTATAATTATTATAGCACTCAATTTAATGACACAAAACCATTATAGTTGTGGACTATTAGGTGAAACAAAGTTTCGTATAAGAGACCATTATGGATAGTGATGATTATAGAAAACGCGTTCGGGATTTTGATTTTCGGAAGTACGATATTCGGAGAAGAAAGGGACTACCATTAATTAATTGTTAATCTGTATAATATTTAGGGTAAGTTGCACCATAGTAGAAGTTAAAGTTAAAGTTTTTGTCAAATTTGACCATTTGACGTCATTTTTGCTTACCTGACTTACCTTACTTTAACTGAAATTTTGATGTTTGTTATTGTTAAAGTCAGATGGTGCAACCCAACCTTAGTTTGTTGTATCTATACCGTGTGCGGAACATGGGCAGGTGATGGAAACAGCAAAGACTTCTCAGACGCGCTAGCTTACTTGTTACAAAAATTGAGTACCTACAATTAATTTTACCATTGACAAGTCCGTGAAAAACATTAAATTATTATATATTACTAGCGGCCGCTCGCGACATCATCCGCGTGGAATTAAGTTAAAAAACAAAAAGTATTATTTATTTTTAAATTGTATCCTATGTCCCATACAGTTGTATCAGTTATATTATTGTAAAGTTTCGTTAAAATCCATTCAATAGTTTTATTGTGAAAGAACAACAAACTTTCGCATTAATAATATTATTAGGAAATACGTTAATGACATACGAGTAATGTATGCCTTTGATAGGATATAAACAATATCTGTCTTATTACTGTTAACCGTTATCTCTATTGCGAGAAGACTCAATAACATTTCTTAACCATACGTTGTAAAAAGATGAAGATGGTTTAGTAGAGCAATAACCTTAGGGTTTCATGACGAAATGAAATTGAATGAGCTAAATTTTTGAAGAAACCTTAATCTTGGAATTCTTAAGTTTGTATCAAAACTTTCATGAGGTCATGTTAAGCGTCCTTAGATATTCAAGGTCAAAGGTCGCTTGAAAAAAGTTTATTGAAAATCTCAGGCTTTCGTTGCGTCTAATCGTATTTGCATTTAATAAAAAAGTTCACCAAAGTTCATCACTCGTACACTTTGTATGTATAAAATAAATTGTTTTATTATGTTATTTTAGTATCATGTATTTTGAATGTACCAAGACAAATGCTTTTTTTTGTCTCGCGATTAGATTAATTGGGTTAAGTAACTACTGAACTAAATGATAGAGGAAGAGAATCGCATACGAGGCAAACGTGTAGCTCCGCAATTAAATTAGACGCCCATTCAGCTCAGATTGCACTGCGGATCAAAGAGAATCAAATCCGCAGTCGAGTAATTGCAACTTTAATCACCTTTTACAAAGGGATTATCTTTTATTATACGCATGGAAACGTACGTTTGATTTTACGACTAGTTAGCACACTAGCACATTACATGACATGAACGCCAGGTTGAGTGCAAAGGGCCGCCTGTTCGAGACCCGCATTGCTATGTGCTGACTATACTCGTATAGGTGTTCGTGTTAGCTTTGTTGCTTATGGTTTTCATTACGCAAAGAAAAACTTTTCTTTGGGTTAAAAGCAAAGTTTCTGTGTGTTTCAAAGTTTCTCATAAACATATAATTATTCATACTAAATAAAAATCTATTATTCGTTTGGAGGTGACGTTAGGGAATAAAAGTTGTGTGTGGTGTGTGACCTACACAAGAAGTTGTGACACGGTTTTTCACTAATACAGCTACTGCCGTGCCTTTTTTGAAATCTTAACAATACTATGTGTTCCTTAAAAAAAATTGAAATAAAGGTAGAAAGCCCTTAAAATTAGACATTTCCTGGTTGGAATAGTTCCTGATTTATAACCTACTCAAGAGTTATTTCCAGACAAAATTGTACCCAGAATCTAAATAATTCCTTAAACTTGCTTCCTAGGTTTCATAAATTTTAGGATCAGGAGCAATCAATGCTTCGTTGGGTTGGGTCCTGAGTATTCGGAGCAAGAAACATCTGTTAATAGAAAAACAACTATAACTTGAGTAAACGGGGTCAGGTTGAAAGCTTTTTTGCTGAAGTTTTTCTGTGTTGCTATGGATATAAATCATTATGTAGTTCGAATCCTAACGGAATACTTTTTCAGATCCAAAACTACTTACAGGCAAAAAAGAACAGAGTGGACCGGGAACTTCAAGGTTCACAAGTTAAGCTTCATATAAGGAGTAGTAGGCTCGATATGTATAGAACCTATTTTACTTGTGCTCTTCAGATAGTTCCTCCACTTTAAACAGAGTAAGTGAACTAGATTAGACTTAATTGGTCACGGAAGCAGAAACACTTGTTGTTCTCGCCGTTCTACTTTTCAAAACAAATGCAATAAAAAAAACTGGTAGTTAATACTTATTGCTGCTGGTTAAACCGAAAAAGTGACCCACGACCATTGACACAATCGCAACACAATCTCGTTTCCTTGCAACCAATGAAAAGAACAAAAAAATATTTGTTTTTACCCTAAGCCAAAATAACGAAAAAGTTCAGTTGATCTTACTATTAGACGAGGCAAGAATGCGCAACTATCAGCATGATTTAAAAAAGTCTCTCATCCTTCTAGCAACTGTGCTAAAATAAGCTATGACTATAAAGTATCACGCAACCGCCCCCAGCGTTGTTAACGTAGATTCTCGTTTGACGCACAAATTATTCATTGCGTTCCCACGTTATCTTTTTGGGGTCTGGGGTCCTTTGTAGCATAACATCAGTTGAATTATTGTAAAAACTAAATAAACCCTATTTGTTACAAGTTTTCGAATCAGTCTAGCAATCCTAGACTGATTAAACCATGTTTTGCTGGCTATCTGGCCAAAGCGACTTTAACAATATTGCAAAAACATGATAATCACGAGCATGAAAAAACAATGACCAACGTTCAACCACGTTCAACAGTCTCAAGTAACCTAAATACCGGTGGAAGCCTCGCTTATTTTCATTGCCCAAAATATGTTAAGCTAATTTTAATCTCATTTCTATAGTGCAAACTATTTCTCCCCTTTCTTTATAAGATATTTTATAATAATTTATTTTTATGTGTTGTATTTTTTGGGTTACTACAGCTGTCAATTTACTTGGAATTTTAATTAGGTGCAGTAAAATAACGCGTAAGTGGACAGAACATGACAGATTCTTGAAGAAATTAACATTTTTCCTATCAATTAAGTATGTACAGTCAGCCAAGAAAGTGGTCTACCACTTTTCACAAAAGCTTCTGCGAGATGTAACGATCGCTAAGGTTGACTTTTCCAACAGAGTTTAATACAATGCACAGTCATGTTATGACGTTTTGTCTCCTGTCTGAGATGCCTGACATTTGACGTCAATGGGTGACTTAGTTTAACCTCATTAAATACAATAATCTATTTTGCTCAACTAAAACCATGTCGATCTTTTTGAAGACAAACTTATTACTACTGAAAAAAAAGTCTCACTGACAATTCTACTGTCAAGTATTTCCGTCAATGAAATATTAATATCAATTTGATGTATGATAATTCAAACCTGACACTTGGCATGACGTTATATCGTAAGACAAAGAGAGCAATAGTCACTGACACAAACTTATTGCCAGGGAAAATTGACCTTGTTGTTTCATGACGTTCTAACGAATCTCAACCGTAGGGTGGTAGACCACATTTTAGGCTGACTGTACCTGCAATGATATTATACATAACAATATGTTTGTTATACAAGCGGGCAAAGTTGCTTTTTAACCGCGTGCTCAATTTTGATGACCGAGCAAGCGAAGGATTCAAAAGTAAGAATCCTGAGCATCAGCGAGGGAATCAATATAATAATAATAATACTTACCTGTAGGATAGTATCGATGAATATCCAGGTAAATGATAGGTAGGTACTATGGATTTAACCGATACCTGATTAACAGGTTCACAGTCCACAGCCCACATGTGGGCTGCGAACAATTGACTTTTAATTGTTATACATTTGTGGACAGTGAACCTGTTAATGACAATAGTATCGATTGTATAGACTATTTTGCTAAAATTCAAACGTATTCAAATTAGCTACAGATACAATCTAATAAATCGATAGTATAGTATACCCGGATAATAATAATCGATTATAATCGATACTATCGGTTTTATCGAATATTAGATTATAAATAAATGATTTTAGTTAGTTAGTTTAGTTAATGAAACGACTTCAGCAAATACCATCAAGGACACCGACACAAATTAATTTATTGTTATTTATTTATAAGATTCTTAGATACGATTAACTTAAAACAAACTCAGCTAGTCCATTTGAAATGCGGACACAATAGGCCACTCTACAGGTCCGAGCGGCGAAAAATTAATAATACATTAACTTAAGCGAATTGGGTAACCTATTGAAAACATTCCTTTGCGATTTTCCTGAAAATAAACTTGTGATAAAGTATCCCTATTATTCAGTGTAATTATTTGATTGATCGACGTTTTTACACCAGTTTACACAATAGTGTTTACAAATTTTGTAAACAGGCCTTTCTTCACTAGCACTCTATTCATCAGTACAAAACATAATGAAATCCGTCAAAATGTTTAAACACATTGAAAACAGGCAGATAGACAGATGATCTTGGACTTTTTAACTTTATTTCTTAATTATTTTTTCATTGCTTTAGTTACATATACTGTACAAATAAACTTTTGTTATTATTCAGCTCTTCCATACTTTTTTGAGCTTGTCCATAGCAGATCTTGTTATAGCCATAAGACGTTTTACTTCGTCAACGCAACCACCTTTATTTGAAAGCTATGCTTCTAGATAGACTTAAGACTGAACAACCTCACCCCAACCCAACCTCAAATCTGCAAAGCCGCACGGCTATGCTGATTAGGTAAAATTGCCTATAGTACGATTAATAATTGTAGTCAGCGAAATGACAACTTCAACAGTGACTGATACAAAAAAGGGTGACCCGCTACAATAGTGACGTTCGGCAATCACTAGACTAAGACATTTAGTCATGATTTATTTTATGAGGTATCAAAGCCTTTTTTAAATAATTGTAAATATTTAATAGTGTACAAAACGAATTAAATAATTACGATTTAAGTAATATGGGCCCTACCTCCATATTAAAACTTCTCACCAAAAAATTATAACCATAGCTGGAAAAAAATGTTCAAAGAGGTTCAGGGGAATTAACACTTGAAAGTCAGCAAAATACAAGTAATTATATACGTTTTTATTCGTTACGGTTGCTATTGATTCCGACTCCGATTCTGAATTCATCTCTTCATGATAGTCCATACTATTATTATTTGATTCAAAAATAAGTAAACCGGAATCTACAAAACCTTCATCACTGCCTATATATGAAATTATAAGGCGTCGTCCTTTGCCGGTTGGGCCCTTTAGGCCTGTAGTCAAACCTTTAGAAAACACTTGTATGGAAGATTCTACTGTTGTATCCTCCCAAACTTTTCCAGTTGTATGACCTGTTAATAAACGAAATTCTTACCTGTAAATAATATAATAGAAACAAAACATTTTGAAACTGAAAATCTATTTACTAAATACAGTTTACCGAAATACCTCTATGTCTCAAAACGAAAGTCTGACCAGTGTGTGTTGCCAGTAATGACATATGGAAGTGGGACGTGGTCATTCACTACGACTTTTTTGCCAGGCTGTAATGTCGACTAACTTTTAATTGTAAAAACTCGATTTACCACATCACTATTTATTTGGGACTGAAAACCTGCCACACTGAAAATGTCATTTCACTGACTACAATTAAAAATCCGAGTATAGTGATTGCTACAAATATGCCGAACCAATAGTGCCGTCCCGCTCATGTGTGTAGCCATCCTTTGACAAATATGATGACTGCGGATTCGCGGATTGTATTGTTTTGAAGATTTAGAATCATGAACCTAAATTTCTGGCCTTCGGGCTACATGTACAATCGACCCTAGAAGCATTAAAATAGAATGCTCTGCCGAAAAATAAAAAACCGGATAAGTGCGAGGAGGACTCGCACACGGAGCATTCCTTACCATCATCAAGTAAAGAATTGCTTGAAAATTATGTTTGTTGTGACCCCCTTTCATACTTCATTATTTATATTTAAGATAATATACAACTAAACATTCTGTAAAAATTACACACGTCTACCTTTTACCGTTATTAATTTTGAGCATAAATACGAGTAAAAAAAACGTTGACATGGGGTTTCTATAAACAAAGTTGATTTTTTAAAATTTTAGTATTTGTTCTTATAGCGGCAACGCAAATACATTATTTGTGAATTTTAGCTTTCTACCTATCACGGTTTATGGTATACAGCCTGGTGGTAGACAGATAGGCAAACAGCGGAGGGCTCAGTAATAGGGTTCCGTTTTTACCTGTAACCTACAATAAAAAACTCAATATCCTGTATGGTTCAATGTCTTTTATTTAATGTTAGTTTCTAACTATTTAGGAAGGCGTGTAAGAAGTTCAGAAACAATTTCTAAACAACTTGGTAGGAAGTACCTTCGTATTTACTTTGAAAGTAGATACAAAACATGTTGAAATATTTATTCGCTGTTTTTGGAAACTTTATCGGAAAGTAAAAGCTTTTAGTCTTTATTACAGACTATCATTCTAGCCATTGTCTTTTGTACTTACAAATTCAGCCCAAATTTAACTGTAGTATTTTGTTTATTTATCCTTCTCTATAGGTAAGAACAAAATATTAGCTCCGAAATGCCTTTCATCTAATCCTTTTTAGGTAAATTCTGTAATCACAAATTTAATGAGCAACAGTAATTTTAATACGTCTATTTCTGTACCTGATATGAAACTCAATAATAGAGGACTTAAGCCCAGAATAACTCAAATATTTCATAAATGAACAATTAGGTCTAGAAGCTCTCTTTCCTTCTCTCTCGGCTCTTATTAAGCCTTAAACAAAGCTTACATTTATGTAATAATATTTTCCATGTCATGCTTTTTGTGTCTTGTTAACGTAACTTTGTTGGTGTTCAAAATAAATAAACCGACTAACTAACTACCTATTTTGTTAACTGTATTACTTACTTATAAATTAACTTGTTTTGTGTGCATAGATTTTTTCTTGTCATATCTACGTATGAGCGCTATTCGTTTAATTTAGACTATTGTAAATAGCTTTGAAATTGAGCGCCTAAACTTAAAACGTAATCCATCTCCGGGCCAATGATCGTATAATTTTTCTGTAAGAATTTACGGCCTCTCACAAACAACCAAGTTACATCGCTCTTGCTCTGAAAAAAAGCCTGAAAATTGCTAAATCAGTCATAAGTGAAAGTAGTAGCTTAAAGTCGTTATACAGATTCTAAGTATTAACTTTAGTCAGTGATTGTATTTCAGACTGCCGTGAAAGTTACAAGTAAGATGATAGTGACATAATAATAATATATGTTTCATTGTTTTTAATGATTACGGTTGACACAGATTTGAAAAAATGACAGAGCCTAAGTACAACATAAATTGACTTTTTATGGCCACCTCATAAACTAGCAATTGCAGGCGGGTCTTTTTAATACTAAATTACTCTTTTACTAAAAATCCAAATATCATGAAAAACCTCATTTTTACTAATGCATAGATGATTAACCCATAATGCAATTTTACCAAAATCATCAATTTATTTCTTTAATTCACTCATTGTACGCCATGGGTGGGGTTACGGGTCAGGGGTGACCTCCAACCAATGTTCCAAGCCCATTTTCTATTGTTGTCTAGTTTCTCCGCAGTCAACTACTTAAATGGAAAAAGAAAATAAGGGACATCTACGTGGGGTAAGATAACGGGGAAGACGATTTACACAGCCAATAAATGTTTAAATTTGCCGCTTTTATCTTTAAGGCAGTTTGTTGTAAGCTAGAATCCTAATTAATCTTCGTTAAACTTTATAAGGACGCATTTATAATTTAGACACTTTAATTAAAGTTAACTACAAAACAGAGATTACTGCGTCATTGATTATAAATCATGTGCCTTTAAATATCTACGAAAATGTTAGACAAATACCTTGTTCAATTTATTTTTCTCACTGCTAGGTTAAATAAATAAATATCACATCTGAGAAATCAACAACTCATAAAATCGTAAAAGTATAGAGACATCAAATTTTATTTCTTTACGGGGCAATGTTGAGGAATATTACAAATATTTGCGGATTATAATGAAACTATGTTTACCTATTTACTCTAAGAAGTAATAAATGTTAACTTACTTTATTTTTCCAAATAAAAAATAGTATTTTTTTAGGTTTGAGCATCAACTCTTCGGCCACCATAAACGGCAGTGCTACGAGCTAGGATGCTAACAGGTACTTCCTCGTTGAAAACATCTTGTAACTACTTAACGCGAAGTTGGCCGCGTAAGGAACTTGTTTGTTCGTCAATGAAGATCACCAACTACTATACAAATAGCAACTAAACTCGTCTTCTTACTTGAACTGACTAGTTTGCAACTTCTACTTTGCTCTTTGTTACGTCTTCAAAAAGTTTGTTATTGGTAGATTTGACGAGGCATCTTTTAGGGCCTCCTTTTTGTGAAATCCTCAACAAAGTGAAACCTCCTTTGAAAAACTTGTTTGTTGTACATCATTACGCCTAGGGGCGCCTTTGAGTTGTTGATAGGCGTTCGATAACCAAAGCTGTTTACCTGTTATGTAAGAGATGAAATGCGATCTTTTCAAAGTAGGTAGTCTAACGCAATCTTAATTTTAGTCTAGGTAGGTAATATTTGATTTCACTGTCACAGAAGGGTTGCCTTCTATTAGTATTTGTATTTGAATTAATACCATTAAAATGTGACAAATAATGTTGTGTATACGTTGCTCAGTTGGTATCCTGAATAAATAAGCACCCGTGACACGATTTCTAACATCGACTGATTCTGTCGTCAGTCAGTGCTTGTATTGTGGCTTGTTATTAACAAATGGTCCCGGAACTAGGTGAATGTAGTAGTAGCCAACAAAAATATCCCCCTGAAATATACTATAAAAAAATGGCTGAATTTTGGTCTTATAAACGCACAGGGAAGTAGCGCTCTTTGAGTTAGGTATGGATAGTGAATTTGGACTAATCTTTCCATTGTAACTTTCACTTTAAAGATTATTTAAAACTTCAAAAAGTGTCAGTATATGTTTATGTTTCACGACTTTATCTCGTAATACCATGTCTTGATGTTATCTATAGAAGGTTCAAAACATCAGATTCCACTAGTTAAAAAAACTCACCGTAGAGAAAAATAGTAAGTACCTTAGCTATGCATTTTCATAAATTTAGTAATGTGAGGGTAACATTTTGCTGTGCACTTTGTCTGGAACATACAAATGCAAAATATAAAGTAAAGTAAATTTAATATTTCACGTTTTACAGCGCTTTTATGCTCTTGGCTTTTAGAATATTTGTTCAGGTTATCTTAGTTCTAGACTGTATCTCATGTATTTTACTACGTACATTGCTGTACATAATGATTGAGTATGTTTTACCATCGATGTATTTTTGATAAATAGGTAACCAGTAAAATAGATTCAATGCGTAGATCCAGCGGGGATGATTAAGCGATTTAAAATATTCAATGATGGGCCGCCATTAGGTTGATCACACTACATAAAACAGAAAAAACAATATATTTTCAAAATCAAAATGTCTGCTTATGATCCACTGTCTCTTGCCTATAGCAAATTAAAAAACAATAATTACCACACGTCCACGCGTGATTCACAATAATTACTTTCTACAAACAAACCATTTTGATTCTAGCTTTGAATAAGACTGACGGCAAAAATGTATATTATGTCTACATCATAAAAAAATACTTCAATCCCACTTCACCAAAATGATACATTCTAAATGCAAATAAAAATAATAAGGGAGCTGCAAATCACCGTCTGCCAGAGGAGTAAAAATGTAGACATTTGCATGGTAGACTTCTGTTGTTTAAGATAATAGCTGAGAGGGCAAAACCACAAAAAATTGCGCATTTACTTAAGCATTTTATTTATTGGATAAAATTCAAACGAAACCCATCCAACAACGTCCGTTTCTATGATAGCTTTAAAAGTACAACAATTTGCTCTATGGACCCGTGAATTGTAAAGGGACCTCTCACCCCATTGTCCAGTAAAGCTGTGAAAGTCATACCTTTGACTAACAGCTAGTCAATTAAAAAAGAAAGGTGCCAACGCAGAATGAAAAAATGGAAAAAGACGGAGGGTTCAGCAGATTCCTTCTTCTGTCTTCCTGTACCGTACCTGCAGTGTGGTATTCCTTTTTTTGACCCGGAGGAAATGACATTCCGTTCACTGGGGGCCGAACGGGTTATGTGGGACTCACCACTGAAAAGGTGACACCCAGTGGCATACCCAATAAAACCTACGGGACTCTCTCATCTTCCATATTGGGGGAAAACTGCGGTAACTGGCACGAAGCCTTCTACGCAATCCGGTGAACCGATTAGATAGTCGTATTTGTGTGTTAACGATCGACTGCAATAACACCTTGCCATCAACTAGTGCACCGCCGACTACTGTCATACGTGTAAGAAAAGCTGAACTGAAATGAATAATACATTACTGCAGCATTATGTAGGTACCCAACGCTACCCACAAATATTTTACACCTTCGCAACATGTTACAAACATTACGCCCAAGCCAGCTTTACGATTGTGATTTATTAAGAGATACGGCCCTTTACAGTTTACTGTCACATCGGCACCTAAAGACTATAATGTTAAGCGAATATTTCGACCCTTGTCTGTGCCTATAAAATGGCTGTAAACCACCTCCACGTCCAATACCCTTGCAAGGGAATCCATTACCTATCTTAAGGCTGGATTACGACATAATCGCTTGGGACAAACTCTGCTAAGAAACCATTACTTAAAGTGTTGCAGAATAATTTATATTCAAATTATCGATAGATTCAATATTTTGTTTGGTTTGGATTAGGCATTATGTAAAATTGAATTTTATTTCATGCGATTGATTGAAGATCATCGGTTGCAAAAGAACTCAGAAAATCATAAGTACTTAGAAGTTCATGAGGAAGCAATACATTTTACAGTTTACGAGGAAGTTCACGTATCAGATGCAGCATGCATGATTCAAACATTTTGTAGAAGCTAAACTATCCTGTTATAGTAAGAGTTTGTCGTGTTTGAATCTGCCAATAACTCTTAAACGACGTACTTACATGTATTCCATATAGTACAGTAAAATAAAATCTCGTAATATTTAGTCGAGAGACTCAATTTCACTCCGTCTCTCAGGATTCCTATCACACTGTATGTACTTTAAGGCCACATACTTATAACTAACACCTCATGACCTTATGGCATGTAAGAAAATTGCAGCCACGTGCACTGCAAAAGCATTAAAACTAACAAACATAAAAACACTTGACATTGAGAGAATCTTCTCGACAAAGCAAGATGCAACCATTAAAAAAATAAAGTGAATTAACCCTAAATTTGTAATTTTAGTAGTTTGCCTAGGAATTAATGATTTTTTATAACGTTTGGCTTTGGCGGTTTAATCCACATGCAAATAAATTTTTAAAAAGTAAATTAAGTTATAGTCGTCACTACTGTCACATTCTTACTATTTATCGAGGTGAACTGTCGATAGTTTCACAACACTAATAGTTACGAGTATGCAGCCTGTGCTATTTATAGCGGTATTAAAACGTTGGATGACGGCCGCACTCTCCTGATGAATGATATTTCATTTTATATTCATAGTTTATTGCTATGTGATAACGAGTCAAATACCTACAAATAATTGAAAACATCATCACTATTGCATCAGCCAAGTTGTCCTCTGACAAATATTATATCTCATAGCTCTCCAGTGTAGCAATCGTACCGAACTCCAGCGACTAAAACAAACTTCGTCACATTCATATTTGTTGGTGAGTATCGAACTCATTACTCGCAGCTTGGTAGAAAGGATCCCTGATCTAAAGAGCCAAGAGCCAGTCAACACAGTTTTAAGAACCATAATTCCGTAGACAGACACAGGTTATACTTTCACCATAATGGCATATATACATATAGCAGACCACCTCATTTCGCTGACCAGCTGCTTTCCATCACTTACGGTAACGAGATTACGCATCACCGCCATTAATTACTATAGGGAGGTAACTAAATTACACATTACCCAAAAACGCCTACAAAGGTTACTCCTCAATCTAACTCGAGGACATTTCAAGTTAGTGAACTCATCAGAGCGCAGCCAACGTTAACGCGTCATGTCACATTACGAGTAATTACTAAAATCTCAACATCTTGATCGGGATAGCCTTATTCAATCTGTTACCTGTCACTGGGCCATGTTCTGGGGCTGCGTTCACTGTCACAAGTATTACGCGGTGAATCGTGTAAAACTAAATGATTTCTTCGCGCTTTAGTAACTTTCTGCTTTGTTTGTAGGTTCTACATTTTAAGACACAAAATGAACTAGATAAAAGGTCAAGTTTATTAACAATGACTCATTTTAGGGTCATTCTTAATTAACTTTAATTAATATTCGTTCGGCCAGTATTTAAAAAAAAAACTTTTTTTATATTTTGCCTAAGAAGTCACAGTACCCGTTCTGTGGAATGCAATTCATTAAGTTAGTAGCTAGTTCGTTTTGTACGAGTAATAGCACATTTGCATGATGCGATATACGAGACCTAAATCCATGACGGAGACGGTTGCAGTGCAGGAACCGTGAAGTTAGCGGTGCATGCCGGCTCGC
This sequence comes from Udea ferrugalis, assembly GCA_950022985.1. Lineage (NCBI taxonomy): Eukaryota > Metazoa > Arthropoda > Insecta > Lepidoptera > Crambidae > Udea > Udea ferrugalis. Next base: position 9,387,137 of record OX465521.1, read on the forward strand.
CTGTTTCAGTATTAGTGAACAATGTAGCGGGTAGTTAATTGCCCTTCTAGTTATCTTGCAGTTTATAAAAAATACTGATATGAAGCTAAAGAGTTAGTTTGTTTGTTTGAACGCGCTAATTTCAGCAACTATTGGTTTGAATTGAAAAAATATCTTTGTGTTGAATAGTCCATTTATTGAGGAAGGCTGTAGGCTATTATAACACCACGTAAAGTCCACGGGGACGAACTGACGAAGTCGCGGGTGGCTGCTAGTAAAAAATAAAGATAGGTACATTTTAGTATCATATTTGCAGTATGAAAATCATGTCAACAAACATGTTCCTGAATACTAAATCATCTAAAATATAGTTTTCTATAAATTAAGTGTGAGATTTCAACACATTGGTAAATAATGAAAAACGAAAGCCGGAATTGCATTTATATGACAAAAAACGTGTTTTCGTTTATCTAATTAAAAATATAAAAGACAAAAAAGTGTAAAAGATTTGGAAAAACAAAATAACTCAATACTAAAAACATCGATTTAAAGGTAAGTACCCTTCAAAGACATGTCGTTCTGAAAAGTATTTAGACAACGAAATTGACAGCTTTTCTGGCAAAAGCTGCTTTACTTTGACTGGCGTTTGTGAATTCTAAGGAAAATAGAATGAGGTCAGGATGTAATGTATCATTATTAAAGATTCAAGTTCTGGTCTTCGACTATCGTAAATACTTACGAAAGATAAGTTGAGTCTTTCCGCAATAAAATTGTCTTTAAGACATTGTATCAAGTCAATCTTAATATTCGAAAGATATCGACAAATCTGGTTTCTAGATTTTTATCTGTATCGGCGAAGCGTGCAAACGTCTTATAACGCTACTTTCAGAAAATAGGAATACGTTACGTCAAGACAGGATAGAAATTCGCGTGAGTGAATTGTGTTTGGCTTTGCTTTTTGGAATAAAAACACATCTATTGGAGTTCGCTGATCTTTTATCTATGTAGGCTAAAAAGCAACCAGCTGATAAGGGTTCTCTCTTTTACTTTTTCTTTTTAGGTATTTTGCTTTTGAATTAGATGGTACGGCAACATGGTTCATTTATGGTGATGGCTCAAGATTAAATTAACGTAAGTAATCACAAAAGTGATATTTTTAACAGGGTTTGACTTTTTAGTTCGGTTATTGAACATATTTGATTTCCATTGTTTTCGCTAACTTACTCGGTGATGTGTAGTGGTTATTGACCTCCGACACAACAAGACGCCATTCTCTTCTATTCTGCGAGACGTCAGGCCAATTCTCAATCCAAAGGTCACGCAGGACCTTCACTGCTTCGTCCCCTCAGCGATGCCTGGGTCGCTTTTTTTCCCACCGCTTTTTTATTAAAGCTTCCCGTACTTGCTTTACAGCTCAATCTTCACCCATTATCTGTCTCCATGCCAATGAGGCTTGGTCACAGTCTTTTGGTTTTGAGTCGATTATAAGTTTGTTGTTCTCTAGTTATCCCAGTTATCTGTTGTTGCTCACTAAAATCATCGTACTAGAGACCAAGGGTTTGTTAGGTGGTTTACAACAGTTTTTTCGTTAACATAAATACACAGATACTTACTTAAATTTATTTACAAATAATAAAAGATCGCGAATGTCTTGTATGTATTCAATGTAAGCTTGTATTTTTTTTTGTTTTGTACTATTTCTTTTATTTACCCAAGGCAACTTCTGTTGTCTTACTAATTCGTTAAACAATATCGTAATCATATTTCAAATAAAGTATAGGCTGATGCCTTCGTTAAGCTAATGGCATTTTAAATTGCGTCATAAAAAAAACAATGCAACTTGTTGCATGCATGAATAAATGCATCAACTCAATTACTTACTATTAAGTCAGTCGTGGGCTCACACACGCGCTCCTTCAGGTTTTTTATTAGAATTTCTGAAATTGACGACAGACCAGGTGACTGAAACGGTCATGTTAGATTGATTCATTTTAATAACTTATATAACTTTAACCACCTGTTTTTTGTGTGTTACAGAATTTTATGTAAAAATCCCTACATTCTTAAAGCTAACGGACTGTAATACCTAATTTATCCGCTAAAAACATCTTGGTAATGAATACACGTTGAAAGCATAGATCGACCATGGTTTCCGTTTCACCCGCGAAAAATCTTTCTTGCACTCTTGTCAGAGCATAACCACCGCGACCCAAATTTAGTTATGTATGGTCAATGGTTTATCAGGCTATCCAATTTCGGTCATTCCCCCTTTATTGATAAGAAAAGTCATTCGGCAAGAGCATAATGAAAAACGGAGATGGGTAGCCTGTTGTGCGTTGACTGTACCTATTTCTCGGGTATCTCCGTCCTTCTAAGGGCACGTTAAGCAACTGCTCACTATAAAACCATTATGCCGCTAGATGTTTAACATCTGACAATAAGGCTAATAACTAGCCTTACACCCCTCAGGCAATCTGCAGAAGCCCACGAGTTCGTTCCATTTCATAGTTGAGCAGAGGCCTTTGCTTGTTTGTTGTGATTTTGATTAACTACTTTCCTACAGTAAAAATGTCTATTTCATAAAAAATGTCATTAAAAATGTCTATTTCATTCACAAATATTTTCACTGTATCTATCTGCAGTCTCAGCTCGACTGTTTTCATTTACTTGCCTCGTAAGCATGCAGAGCTAAATGTTTGACTTCATTGTCAACACCAATAGAACACCCAACTTTGTGTGCCGACACAGTTTTGAGGGGAACCGACTGTTCAGCTTGTGTCTTAGCTTGCTTAGTAATCTTAGTTGAATATAATTAGTTATAATTACATTAACAGTTTCAAAGCTAAATGACCAATCAAAAAACCCTGAAGAAAAATCAAAGTGGTCGTATATTTGGCTTGCGTTAACGTAAAGCTTAAAAACGATTTCAAAAGAAAAGCACTCGTACGCAAAATGCAACTTTCCGTACGATACGCAGCTACGAAAATACCATTATTTGAGCAAGTACTGTATTGAAAAAAGGGTTTCACAACTTAAACTAGTAGCTCCGGGAATTAACGCGTTCAACAACACAACCAATATCTTCAGCTTCATAATATTTATGTTACAAAGGTAATTGACTTAAAACAAATACTAATACGTATCAACCATACGAGTTGCGTCATACAATGCACACACCACACTCGCCACGTAATGCTTCAGATCAGTCTGCTGCAACATTTTGCTCGAAATAGCCAAGCGTTGCCAGTCGGTAAGTTCTTACTAAACACCGTTGTGATGTTCGATAAAATTTCACTTTGGGTGCGATCCCCACCCAGGGTAGCAATTCACAACCGAGTTATCGTACGATTCGGTAACTTTTATTAAATTTTAGTGAATAGCTTGTTCAGCGAAAGCGCTGGAATTTTTAAATGTAAATGCCAGTGACATCTAGTATTTATTAAAATACATACAATACAGACACCTCCCACGTTAAAAAACAGATTTATAATTTTATGACCCTCCTGGACAAACACTCATTATTGTGATGAGCATTTATTTATTTAAGTATTCTTAAATGCACAAAGAAAAAGTATAATTGGCGGACTTAATGCCTAAAGGCATTCTCTACCAGAGAGAGAGAGAGAGAGAGACTTATGTTTGTTCTGGGCGTCTCACTACGAGGCAAAGTTTACGAAGCTGTGAGCAACTTTTAAAAGCTGATAAGACAATAATAACGGGTGTGGTGTGTATAGGTAAAATGTGATTTCAACGGAAAAAAGGAAACTTAGAATTCCTCAAAACCAAGATAAATTACGCAATGTAAGTTTTTAATGCCACCCAAATATGAACGGAACTGGAATATGGAATGGAACTAAACAATTGAACGAGGCTAACGTGTTATCACTACATAGTATAAAACAAAGTCGCTTTCTTTGTCCCTATGTCCCTTTGTATGCTTAAATCTTTGAAACTACGCAACGGATTTTGATGCGGTTTTTTTAATAGATAGAGTGATTCAAGAGGAAGGTTCATATGTATAATAACATCCTATTGGACCCGTGCGAAGCGGGGGCGGGTCGCTAGTTAGATATATTATATTAAGGCATACGGTATATTTAAAAACATATAATTAAATCGCATGTTATACGTACTAATCTTTATTTAAGAAATGTTTAGATATGTTTCAATTCCATATTTAAAAAAAACTATACTTGTAGCTATCGTCCATCTGAGTTTGTACTTCATTTTGGCTAGTTTGCAGACTCTCTTTTCGGGTTTTCATCCCTCAGGTTCAGTCTCTAAAACTGAGTCTGCTTTGAATAATTTCCCACTTTTTATCCTTACAAAGATTTATTATTTTGACCTGTGTTATTTCTTTGTTCTAGTTCATCAAATTCCAGTCAAGATGACGACGCAGATTGGTCAAGAAACTCATCTAGGTTAGAATACATAGGACAAAATAGCAGTAACGACACATATTATGGTAAGTGCTTTTTGGCTTTTGAATAAAATATGTATTTGCATATCGACGGCCCCACTGTATAACTGTTTAGCCACATTATTAGGGGGCCATCGGCATTTGTATTTATATGACGAACGTGCCAACGATAATGATGAACTTACAATAGAAAATAAAAACGAATAAATGTAAAAATATCTGAAAGCAGATTCAAAATAGATAAACTGTTTTTGAAAGTGAACTTAGTTTCAAAACTTGCACACTTAGGATGGGTTAGGCACAATTCACAAAAAAAAATGTTATGGCAGTCTTCATCTTTCAAAATATGTAAACGGTTCTTACTGAAATGCTTCAGTAAGAACCGTTTACAAAACTTGACTAGGATGTTGTAACACGCTTATTCGTGTGTTATCAAGTAAGTTTGAGCATAGTAACTTGGCGTTAAACTTATATTTGGGTTATTGGATTAACATAATATTTCCGTACAACAACCAGATAAATACCGACAGTTTTGGAGTTTTTTTGCAAAAAATCTACTCACAAAAAAATGCTCATGGTAAGTGGGTACTTATATACAGAAACACGTTTCAAACAACTAGCCTATTTTTTTTGCAGCAACCTAAACGCATTTTTTGCACGAGGCCATCTATATTTTTTAAAGGAAATTAGGCTATATTATTACCTCCTTACTAAACATAAAAACTTACACAGCGCTTCTACAACACGTTAACCTTTGTATCGCTTTGTCTTTTTCATTCTTGTTGCTGCCGCCATTTGCGAGTAAGTAACTTACCACGTCAATAGCTTAAACTATGCTTTAGCGTTGCGTTCGATTTCATGAATAAGGGGGTTACAATTTACAAAACTGCACAACATTTTTGGTTCCAAATACTTCCCAAGGTAGTAAACTTATTTCGTCTTTCGTTCATACGTCAGCATGCATAAGTAAGGTGATACTAAGTGTATACATTTGACCTATGGCCTTCTGAACTACGCTTTCACATTAGAAAACTGCAGGGTAGCTCACTGTATTCTGTAGTAAGAAGTGCTGCTACAGAAAATCTTTAGAAATCTAGGAAGCATTGTGTTCGCCCGGTTTAAAAGCTGACGTAAGAATATAACCAACACTGTGTGTGGTGTATAGTACTTGATACTTTTAACATTACCAATCAGATATTGAATTTAATATAACGAATGAAAACTAAACCCTGTTCACATGAGGGACTTGATCGTGCGAGCTTATAACGACTTCAGTATCGGTAACTGGTTTAATGTTAAGTAGTTTTAGCAATTGAACGTTGCCGTTAGCACAGTTACACTCTCAGTCACGTTTTAAATATTATAATACCTAAATAGCTGTAGGGGGACGGCAATTTATTCATACTACTTCAATATTTAAATAGAAATGCAATTTCACTATGCCAGAATGATGTAAGTGTAATAAAATTACAACGCCAAAGTGGGTAAGATGAGCTATCTATTTCCATATATTTTGAAAGAAGAAAAGGAAAAGAAAAAAAAATTGCATCCATGACATACAAAAAAAAAACTATTTCATGGCAGCTGTGGAGAAATTCAAAAGCGATTCATATAAGTTGTAGGTAACAAATGACCGAATAAATGAGGTTTACAGTTGGACCATTAACTATGGGACACCTGTATACTTAAACATAAGAACATACTTTATAGTATAATAGAGGTGATATCAAAGCTTTGTTCTTCTGTAAAATAGCATAATGAGTCATCACCCACGTCAATTAACCTATAACTTGAACTATTTTCTGCAACTGTAAACGAATTCTTCAGATTAAAAATATCTTTATCACGTCGTAAAACTCTATTATTCAAAGAAACAAATCACAGTCATCATACTCATCATAGTGGTATATTTCCGTCGAAAGAATACGTTTGTAGCCAATCACTTAATAGCTCATTATAACTAATGGCAGGGCGCCAAAAAAGATTTTATTGGTCCAATTCATCATAATCATTAGATAAAGATGACACTCTAAGATAAGCAATCTTACAAAATATTGCTGACGGAACTAGCCTAATTTCAGTTTGATAGATGACTGAATAAAAAAGACTCGCCTGCTCATAACATTTTGATAAATGTTCTTTACGATTACACCTTCTAGGGAAGGCGATAGTTAATCAATCCTTGCAGGGACTGAATGATGCGACATAAAACATTTACAACAAATCTGCTTAGTTACAACCAAAAAATTGTTAACAACAAAAACTCAAAGGGCGTGATCAGATTCAAATTAACCGTTAATCAACGACAGCAATGTAAATAATGACTGAGAAGTAACATTTAAACAAATATTTATTCAATCACAGAAAACTACAGCGTGAAAAATGTTTGAAAGTTACTACGTCGGTAAATCTAAAATGTTTATTAACTTGTTATTACACAGAAAAACTGTCAATATGACTGTGCATTGTATAAAAGTGTAAACTGAAAGATTTTTTAAGTTGAGGTTGATAAACAGCTGTTCACAAATTATACTCGTAGGAATTTAAATTATTTTAAATTAAGATACTGTGCTGTTTTGATCAGGCTTTCAGATGACAGGGTTGCTTCTAAAATCGAGATATCTATTTTCATAGTATTTTTTTATACTACCTGCTCGTCAATGGGACATTATGTGTCATGTAAACCTGTCCTAAAGTAGGTCATTATAGCCCTACGGTCTAGCCGGGACATAATGTTGTACTGAATTTCATTATTCCCTGGGGATTAAAGTGATTTGAATTTGGAATGCAACCGTGTAGTCAAAAATGTTTAGGTGCAATGAGATTTTATCCTGAGTTTGAATGTCGTACTGGCCACTAACAAAATAGATGCCAAAGAAAGAAAAAAGGCGCCAACGGCTCAAATAGCTCCTGAGTCCTGTGCTGATAAAATGAACGTACAGACCTACCAACTTATCTGTGAACTGAAAGAGGACGACACCATCGATTCAGTGTTGCTAATTAATAAAAGATGCCTAAAATTGAGTGAGTTTCACAAGTAGGTAATTTTTCATATGAAATAAGTATTAGATAAAAATAATAAAATTAAATATTGTAAATTAATTTGTAGTTAAGTAGGTATGCCAAACAGTTGTCCTTCAGGATTAAAAAATGGCTTTATTTAGAAAGTGATCCAGTGAAATGAAAATCCTGCAGATATTAAGGTTTGATAGGTAAAACAGTTACTAGAGAGATAAACTAGAATCTGGAAAACTTAACAATCATACTGAATGTTCCACACTTAAAACTTTCATTCAATGTGGTTCATGCTCCCTGCATCAGGTACCAGGTACTATTTGCAGCATTTAGTCAAGACCGTACCTACCCCCTAACAACGATATACTAATAATAATTCGCAGTGGTAAGTACCTAATGGATGTAATAAAAAAACAAATTGCTTTGCAATTATTTATTAAAAACCACATTTACAGTAATTATGATCTTTAGATGAACCTGCACTACTAAGTAACATCATCATCGCTGTCCTGTGTAATTTATTTCTGTCTTTAAGACCTCTAGGAGGTTTTTAACAGTAGGCACCTCGTTTTTGGCAGAATCAAATTCATGTACTCCGTATAACTCCCATGTCAAAATCATCAACGTGTATGATTCCACTTTTGCGTTTTCTATCCTTGCCTTGTGTCCGAATTTTAGTATCAGTGTCTTCTGCTGCATGCCCTTCTTTATCTATTTTTGAAATGAGTCCTTGACTCACACCTGAAAAATAGGATTTTATTTTTCATCGAAATTTAAAAACCGGCAGGTTAGTTAGCTCACCCATTTAACAGGTGACCTATTAGATGTGCGTTACCGTTACGTTAACCTACAGTAAGAATATATACAAATATTCCGTGAACTTAAATGTTTGGTTAAGTATATAGGTATTTATAAAAATTAAGCTGACAACACTAACCTGTTACAGCCGAAATTCGTTTGTATATTTTGGTAAATGGAATAATCGGAGATCTCGCCCGAGCTTCTTCTTTAAAAAAGTTTTCAACCTTGAGAATAATGTTTTGAGCATCACTTTTAATGGCTTTCGGCATATTCAACTTCATAAATTCCGAAATATCACAATAAAACAACAATGGTACTCAAAAATTGTTGACACGGACAATCGAATGACATTTCAACATGGCGGTCGTAGTTCCAATTTTCGCCATTTCACAGATAAGTTGGTAGGACTGTACCAAAGATTGTAATTCATCTTTCCAATGTCTTCGCACAACTGTCTTATGTTTCTAACATCACTTTGAATTTTTGATAAATACTAATTTCTCATATTTAATTACCTACCTATTTTCACATGAAATAAATACTTAAGCACTTATTTTTTTCAGCCATTAATTTCGATTGCCTCGCAGAAAGTATAAAAAGTAGAGTATGCATCGCGGGCTTAAAAGTGTATTCGTCTTGGGCGGTCTTGAACCCCTCGTATTCAGGATTCTAAATATGACGCTCGGGACATAATACACTTCTTTAAGCCCTTGTGGCATAATCTACTATTATCTCCAGATATGAGACAAAGCTAAGACTATTATAAGTTAGGCAATCCTCTTTGAAATACTTAACAATATTGTTCAACAGTCTTTTTTGCAGATTTCCAAAAATACTTTTCAATAACCTTTGTTTTATAGGTATTACTACATAACGGAAGCTCATAAATTTTGACTCACAACACAAATCACTGCGCCAGCCCGCAAATGAATATGAACGTTTTGGCCCCAAGAGGCTTGCGCTGACGGTATTGACAATCGTTGCTGACGTAACGTGCGTGTAGTAACGTAATACAGAACCTGTACCTAGTCTTCTTATGCAATGATATTTCATCGAGAATAAATCAGTATAAATAAATATGAGACTTCATAGGATAAATAATTCAAGTATTGGATAAATTATTGACTGCCTGCCTTTCAGTAGCTTTTCAGGTAGTCTCTACATTGTCTCGCTTTTGTACCGCGAAGCTGTCTCCTGTTGTGAAGTTAGCCTCGTCTTGACCTAAAGCTCAGCTGGCATGTGTCAGTGGTCAGTTCCACTTAACTGAGCAATTTTTCGCATGATGCCTTTAACTTAAGCTTTGGAAGTGCAGGTCTGTGTTCCGGCTACGGTCTGTAAAAGCTCTGTGAATAGTGCACTCTATTGGCAGACATGGAGGCAAGGGTTTTGATAATCGGTTAGGGTTCACCTGTGAGGGTGTCATAATGTTAGGACAGGAAGTTTAGTACATGTCCATAAGTTCACATTTGAGGGAAATAGAATTTCGCCCTTCATGAAATGCTTATACATTTCATGAAGGTTGAAGATCCCATACCCAGAATGGGGTAGCTGCTTAAGTTGTCTGCAGCCGTATAACGAAAACCCACTAAAACTTTTACGAAATTATTTAATGCGTAGTGACCTTCCTGTTACTATAATTAAAGTAAAATGTTGTGCTACCTTATCACGCGATTAGTTTTAACGTTATAGTTTTGATTAAGGGTAATTTGACTTTGTTTTGATTGCTAAGATTAATATCATTAATATCATAATTATGTTACTGGGTTAAGCCCGTTTAATTGTGTTTGATAAATAAATAAATAAATAAATAAGGTGGCTCATTTACATTGGTACGTTTTTTGGTGAAGGGCATCAAAACTTCTTTAAAAAACGTCAGTCCTGCGAATATCAATAGCTAAATTCATAAGTAATGAAGTATTCTTTTGAAATTTCCTAACCTTTTTACCAAAGTTAAAAACCAGTGTTTTTAGGTCTCCTGTATATTATGTAATCAATGTTATTTGTATTATTATTAAATGGTTTGCTAGGAGATATGTGCAGTTTTGTTTTGCTAACAGTTCTTTCTTCGTAGAATATTTCTTACAAGCGGCAATACTTTTAGTATAAATTTTATACTCTTACCTTGAATTTTTGTAATACGTCAAGCAATTAAAATTAAATTAACAGTTATGATGGAGAGGAGATATTATCAAGAAAGGGGCTAATACAGTCCTAATACAAAGAGTTAAATAAAACACATAAAAAATAGAAAAAATGAACAATGAAAACGAGAAACAACCACTTTACGATGTTCTCCAGAAATTACAAAATCCGCTTGAATATTTCACCTTATCTCGTTTCTGTAGCAGATTACTTTTGCCCTGGTGCTTAGGTGAATATTCACTCACACAGTGAAAGGGAGTTCATATGCCGGGCGTACTTTGGCGAGTATCTCGTCGCACGAGCGGATACGCGGTTGAAGCTCGTAGCCGCTCATTTCACTCGACCGACAATGATGTCGGAGCTACGATGACGTAGCTACTATACTAAATGCAAAGACTCGTGGCAGCCGGTGTCATAAACTGATGTATACTACCGAATGCCACGAGTCTTTGCGTTTAGTCAACCCTAACTGCCTCATTCTCTTTCTCGTCAAATTACTAATTTCCTAGCTTTATTTGGCCGCAATGGTCATGTTCTTTGCGTTATTTAACTGATCCGTAGATAGTGCTATTTTTGCTAGTATTATATGAGTTGATACAAAATGGTGATCTTAATGTGGAACTTGACTTTCACTAGTATTATCTATTAATAAAAAAATATAACAAAATTGGATTTGTCCAAGCACTTAAATTATCACTATAGAACTGCTGAACAGAATTTCATGGTTTTTGATTTGTTGGACATGTCTCCGACCCTAATAGGAAAGGGATTAACATAGTAAAAAAAGGAAACGGGAGAGGATCGCCAGAATCGTTGGCTGTCGTATATATATTTACTAAACTGTCACAGTCCAAAACGACGTCTGTCGGGACACATAGCATGACATAAATTGAAATATCATTAAATGTATCTTATTTGTTCCAGACTCATTATACGATGTTCCAACGAGTATGATAGTTCTACTATCGTTCCTTTATGGTTCAATATCGGTGCTGGCAGTCGTCGGCAACTTCCTAGTCATGTGGATAGTGGCCACATCGAGAAGAATGCAGAGCGTCACCAACTGCTATATATCCAACCTAGCTTTAGCTGATATAGTCATAGGATTATTCGCCGTACCATTCCAGGTAAGGAAAAACTTACAGAATGTTTCATAAATAAGAAAACACTAAGTAGGTACTTAATTAAACATGAAATTAAGCAATCAACAGGATAAATGGCAATGCTATAAATTAAATCACCTTGCGTCACAACAAAAGGCATGTGTTTCTGCCCATCCAATTCTTATTCAATCTGCTTGGCTGCTCAATCTATTATTTAATTGCCTAATAAAATTACTTCGCTGACTATTTGATAAATTTTGGTGCCCTACAATCACTTATTGCTATTTTACATTTCGTCTTGATTTTGTGATTTGATGAGTTTTGGTGTGGGGCGTTTAGTTATTTTCAGTAACATTAGATAAGCAAAATGTATGTGTAAATGCGGTGTCACTCAAACCCTAACTATTTGTAAGGCTAGGATACCCATCAAGCGGCACGATAATCTATCTAGGGAAAAAACGAATATGATTTTCTAAATGTAATAACGTCCTTATTAATATACGAGTACTTTAACTTATCCTATTCATCGTGGTTTATAAACGCCTTATCTACTTATTAGTCATTTAAGGATTATTAGTTAAAATATGTAGTTTAGCTAACGCTAACATCATGTTATTCATGTGTTTTAGAATAGTTATAATATGATTTTGCATGAAAAATATGATGATGAAATAAAAATTTCTCTTGAATTGCGTGAATTTAACTTTAAACATAAATATGGGTAAAGCTGCGGGCCAAAGATAGTTAAATTCATATTTTATACCGACAGTTTCATAGATTCTGGCTTGTAGACTGCATTTGAACTATGGCTATCGTTGGGACTTTAGCCAAACAGGAAAAATTTCAAGCTCGTTTTATATTCGACGTCAGAGGAACAAAGCCAAACTGCATCTTTTAACTCGTGAGAATATTTATTTGTAGAATTATCCACTTACTATTATTATTCAAATAACTACAGCTAATTAATTAACTTCATGACAGTCTCTCATGGAAATTGATATTAAAATATAATCAACTCTTCTATAAAAGCTGCATCTGCGCGTGAAAGTTCGACTAGTCATTCTGATTTTGATTCCAAAGTCAAGTCTAAGAGCGCTTTCAAAAAAATGTATGCGTTCCATAAAGAACCGCTGCCACGGTAAAGGAATATAATACTTTACCGTGCCGCTGCAGTGAGAAAAGTGATACAAAGAGCACGGTGCGGCAGCAGTGCGGCGTCGGTGCCGCGAACGCTCGACAGCAGGACTGTTGCCGCACCGTGCTCTTTGTATGAAAACAAACGACCGTCTGTGCGCCATACGACAGACGCACCGCTTCGGCACCGCAGCGGTCCGATGCGAAACGTATAAATTGAAAGTGCCTTAAGGTGTGACTCAAGTATAGGGTCAAATATTCAACATACCTATGTTGAATGTCGAAGATAAAAATATTTACTGCTTCATGACAAACCAAACACCTGAGGAAAACAGATTACCGAAGTACTCGGGGACTTATTTTTCTAAGAAAAGTACATTATTAAGTGATTACTTATTATTACCGATACTTTCTTGAGAAATTTAATCCCAAAAGGATATTTCGTAGAATGTAATCCAGCTACAACGTTAAGGGCTAAAATTTCCCAGGTGTTCGAAAGACTTCAGGGAATTGCGAGTTTTCGATTTTTATTGCCAACCATTCATAACCATTGAATATTATTTTTACGTTTGGAGAGCCTAACATATTCATTTAATATTTAAAACAATGAACACCTATTAAATTACTAGGAATTTGTCCAAATAGTCATTTGTTTTAAAAAAATAGGTTTGTGTCGTTAATTTCATTAAGTTTTCAAAATTGTAAACTGCGCAAAACAAATCAATTAATTACATAAAATATTCAATTTTCCTGTCACTTTCGTATGTTGGACGAAATCTCTTTTTAGGAATAAGCTCACCTGTGTTTGTATTTACGAGTACAAGGTAATAAATAAATAATCCGTATTTCAAAAACCTATTCATTGTTTGTTGTCATTTTTTCTTTGGTTTTCATTTGAGAACTGCTTACTTACTACTACTACTACTACTGCTTACTTTGCATACCAAAACTGCAAATTCAGAATAATGATGTAAAATATCCCTCAAATAACAAAGTTCGTTCACTTTGCTAACAGCCTCGAGTCGCTTAAAATTGTTTGAATTCAGGATTTAAAGAGTTAATAAATGCCAAAGACCGTTAAACTGCGCGACAGAAGGTTGTAAAATGAAGGAAAGAGCAATTCTATTCATAATGCTTTTAGTTTTAATTTTAAAGCAGAGGACTTTAATTGCAATGTCTGCAATGTTGTTAAACTTAATGAAAGAAAAACCCAATTAAAAACTTTAATGCGAAAATCATGACACGCCTTTGCTGAAAGAAATTCTCTTTCCGGCTGCGGCAATCTAAAAGAACAGAAAAGTTTGTTGCAAGCTAAGAAATAGAAAACGCCATGTCATATTTTGGCCTCATTTTGCTGTCCGTGACTTCAGCCAATCGCATTTATTTATATCCTGACTGTCACTAGCTCCAACTTTAACCCCAAGCTTTAGAGAGCGTTTAATTAAAATTAGTTTCTGCTATAATTCAAAGTTTTAAGAGCTTTTGGTTAGAACATAATTAATTGTTGCTGGAATTTGAAGATAAAGTACTCGTATAGTTGCAAGGTGAGCTTTCTCAGGGAGGTGATATAAAACCTCCGCGAAGCTCGTGTGTACTGGCAGAATAAATGACAGCCACCGCGCGAAAAAAAATTAAAACAAAAAAATTAAGAAACAATTCATCATTTTGCACTGCACGTTGCGCACATTAATATTACTTAGAATTAATTATGAAAGGAGTAAGTATGTTGTACTTTGATGTGGCTCTTTGCAAATTACGTAATGTAAAATAATCCGAGTTTTGGTTATGTAGGTAAGTAAATTATTATCTGTTTACCAACATTACTTTGGGTAGGGTTAGCAACCAAGTCGTATTATAGTAGCGACCTAATCCAAAACAGCGTTTGTAATGCCTTATTAATTTTAGGTCATGCTTAGAAGTTCAGGAAGGAGAGTTTTATACAGTCACAAATTGCAGAGTCAACTTCAGGGCAAACTTTCATTATCTGAATCAAACTATCGCCATCATTTTGGATTTCACTTAGTGGGTTCTGTAAATCATACAATCCTGGAAAATTCACCAGTCATATAATTTACTGCGTGTGTCTTTTTTAGATGTGAAACAGAATGTTTAGGTTTTTTATAAGTTGAATAAAATTTTACGTTAGATAGACGTATTAAAATGACGAAAATAGAAAGATTCGAATTCAAAATCAAATCGAATTCTCAGAATCTTCAAGTTGAGCCCAGCATCTGACACTCATGAAGTCTGTTCCTTTTTTTAATGTTGACCTAAGGCACTGTAAAGTAAGAAATAGTATTTTTTGATAAGGTATTAATTATTTTTTTGTCGCCAACAGTTCCAAGCTGCACTACTGCAGAGATGGTTGCTGCCTCACTTCATGTGCCCGTTCTGTCCGTTCGTGCAAGCGCTGAGTGTCAACGTCAGCGTGTTCACGCTCACCGCCATCGCCGTAGATCGACATCGAGCCATCATCACACCTCTAAGGTAAGAATACCTCACTCACTATGTTAAGCCGTGTGCTCACAGACGAACAAAATATGGTGAACAAACAGGAACATATGAAATAGAAGCAATATGGTTAGAGTTGCGACATGGTAACTGCCTCATTTCATGTCCGTATGTCTGTATGGCTGTATGTTAGGGTGATTTGAAATGGAGCGGGTCCGAGCGAAGCAGAGTGGGTGGGAGTGCAGTTCTTCTGTAATACCTAAGTGTTGACTACCAGTCTAGAAGGTGAGGATATTGCAAAATAAACCAATATAATTCCACTTTAAAGTTTTATATTTCCCTTTCCATCCTTTAAATTCACAATTGAATTACAGCAATTCAGTACTTACGTCTATAAACATAAATTATAGAGCAACTACAACACTTTCCTGTTTATTTACTATTCTCAGCCTTTAGTGAAATATAATTTTATTAGAATCCATCTACTTCGCGCGTACGCGTTTTTCTCCATGACATTTCAACAGTGCTTTTTTAAAAACCATGCTCCGTTCAGAAACGGTAGTAAAGTAATGCTTCGTTTAGGAACGGTATCCATGAAGTGACATTTGCATAATCGATAAATTAAATAATGATCGAATAATCTAATAAATGTTGATATTTACTAATAAAAGCTAACAGCTCGGCCTTCCTGCTCAAAGCGCGTCCTCGCGCTTTTGTTTAAACAATGGCTAGTCATTAATTGATAAAATTAATCATTTTTATACATTTTGAATCTAATAATACAATATTATTTGAAATATCTCAGCCAAGATTAGGATAACAATTCTATTATTTTGGATACACAATCCGTAGTTCATCTATTCCTAAATAACAATCTAGCAGACATACAATTATCCAACGCTAAGTGTAATCTCTACCAGAAACAAAGTATTTCAATGTGTTATTCTAGACACAGTGATATTATAATACTAACAAATTCATCTATTTCGACCGGCAAGGGATCATAATATTGTTAAGACATTACAATAATAATTAACAATTTGATAAACAAAGAAATCATTCATTTCAGAAATCATTAAACATCATTATTATCATTACATCACAAATAACAAACCATTACAAACAATTAGGTTCAAAGAATTTATTCACATAAAAGCATGGCCTACGTAAAATGTGAACAGGTAAATACAATTTAGTTCCAACATTTCAGTGCGAGTGGCTCCACAAGATACAGACCAAGATAATCTAAATACAATAAGTCACATAGACATCAAAAATATTACCAATTATGTCCAAACTATATCAATTATTAAAATAAATGGTTCATATTATACAATTACTAAACAAATTACTATCAATTACTAATTATACAGTCCATAAATTATTACAATTCCCATCTATCAGTATCAGTTATCAATATTAAATAGTCAATAAATAAACAACAAAATTTTAACAACAGTCGGTACTTAAATCGAAAGATTTTAATCAAGTCAATTGCAAATACAAAACCATCACATTACAAATCTCAGGATCTAACTGGCTGTCAAAACCACATTAACATTGTATTACATCATATTAGTTTCTACTTAATTTGTACAAAGCAAACCAGGCATAAAATAAAATGTTTAAAGAACATTAACAGTTTCAATAAAAATTGCTTAAAATACGTGCCTAATATCCATAATACTGACTGAAGCAACTGTCCAAAAATAGATCTACTGACAGTAGAAATCAAAATTTTAAATAAGTCAATCAACAACTTCTCTGTCTCTCTCTAAATCCCTACTAAGTCAAACATAGTTGCAGTTTGCCAACCAGCCTTTATCTCTGCCATGTCTGCTGGTTATTTGGGTGTCTTCAATTACATCTTTCATTAGGGAGGGCTAGCCCTTGATAAGACATTACTTGATAAGAACCCTGGAATTTATCTACTAATTTCTGAGATTCGCCATCATGAGGCATCAACTTTCAACACGCACTAAATCCTGAAACTTCCCTCTCATCCCATTGACTATTACTCTAATTCCTTTACCGTCCAATCCGCTCGCTGATGGAACCCCCTACCCTCATCCATGAGGCCATTCAAATCCCTTACCATTTTTAAGTCCCGTGTCAAAGCACACCCTCCATCACCTTGACCCAATGTCCCTCCCTTAACCACCCAACGCAATAATCCTGTTAATCCATACCATATTGCCTGTATTCAATTTATGTAGGTATATGCAAGTTTATTATTTTGCTCGCGGCACTTGTATGTATGTCTATTTTATAATTAGAAAACCAAATTTTGCCTTTATATATTCATATTATCCCTTTAGTAACCGTCTTGCACCACCGCATCTACTTCCTTTTCCAGTTTCTCTACCTGAAGGTTGTCTGGAAGAGATCGCTCTTAGCGATAAGACCGCCTGTGTTGTACATTCCAAATATCTTTAAGCATCGTTATATAATTTATTTTCTTTGTGCAATAAAGTATATTTTATCTTAGCTTAAATCCCTCATTTTATACTTCTTCTACCCTGGTAACCTACCCTTATTGAACTTAACAGTGTCTTTGAGCTTCCTTCATATTTTCACGCGCTATATCTCTCATGCTATCCAGCTCTTTCTGACTACTTACTTTAGCGGTTTCAGAAATGATAGGACTCAAAACCTCTTCCGTTCCACTAGTGATATTAACCACTCTATCGTCACCGCTAAATACCTAATGTCTTCTCACCTGTCACATCGTTTACGCCATATTGATTTTTTCTGTTGCGAATTTATGCGAATTTTCCGAGAATTATTTGCTAATTTTCCGAATAGGATCGCAAAATGATAAACACACAGACGAAAAGCTCATTAAATAAGCGTCTATACTGAATACAGATTAACGTGTTTTTATTTTAAGCAAATTAATATTAATTGGTTGAATTTGAAAAATGGCGAAAAACTATCACTTAATTCGACTTTCACTTAACTATTTTTATTAGTATTTAAAAATCAAATCTGTAACCTTTTTTCACTGCATCTGTATAATACACAGATTATTTATTATTTTGAAATATATTACAGTGTGTAATATGTAATAATCAATTTAAAAGTTTATTTTAAACTTATAGCATGCACTTATTATCATAACATAACCTCAACATGAACTTTTGACTTTTTATTTTTCTTACTTTGACGTCTCGTAGGGACGGTCCGCTGTTGCCAGGTCGATACAAATATCATAGACAAATTGTAGAAAAATATTCAATTGAAATAGTAACAGCAAAATCGATTCTGAACGGAAAATGAGTCACCTCTCAAATGCCTCAAAAACTGGTAGCTAAAGCTACCAGTGACAGTTGAGACGACATTGGCATTGGTAGCTCAAGTTACCAGTGACATTTGAGTGGTTAAAGCCAAACAACAACTCATAGGGACTTCTCTGTGCTGTTTTGTGCACTGCGGCGCTAATGCCAACCCAGACATCAGAAACACGTATACATGCACACACACACACACACCTACACCTCACCTGCGCACACCAATATCACAGTTAATGTTTGTTTACCTTGCCGTTGCGTTGAGAACGCAAATCTGTCATTTTCCTGTTTCAAGCCTCTATTTTTTTTTTATTCCTATGTTTATTTAATACAATACATGGTAGATGTCAGCCAGCGTGTACCTTCCAGCTCTCACACAAGAACCCGCAGAGCAGGTCAGGGCCGAAAACCAGCGTCACCCAGAATCCATACTTCCGCGGCAGCATATGCGAGCCCCTTCACCTCTTGTCCAATTCTGCCCTTTTATCCCTTTAATATTTTATAGATTTCATAAGAACCCGTATCGGACAACAAATTTATTTTCCCTCCCTCTTTCAAATACAATTGTCCCAAGATCATCTTTATTTTATGTGCCAGTTGAAAGTGCGTCTAAAATAGCAAGATTGAATCTTTCGACTCGTCCGTCTGCTTTCGGTGTTACGACAGCATCAATAACATGCTTCATTCCATAAATCCAGTGAACTCACCAAAGTAAGAAAACAATACCGACCATTACTTTAGCAAATTTTGCAAAGACAACCCCTCACCATCATTCAATGTCTCACCGCAGCTAATCCGATCACCTATACCTCCAAGCACACTTAGATCGGGAACATACCCATACCAAACCCAAGTTCTCGAGCCTTACTAATCCTAAATGCACATGGTTGACCTCATCGCTCAGCCTATCATCCTTACTTACACACACACTCATGCAGCACAAACATGTATGGCGATTCATTTACTGTCCATGCAGTTAAACTCTGGAACAAGCTTCCCATTACCATTCAGGAGTGTCGCACTGTAGGATCCTTCAAAAAAACATTTACAAACTGCTTGAGTTGCAACAGAACATTATCCACAGTGCAGTTGCATTCGCACGCACTACATTGTATCAGTAGGTATTATATGTGTTTCACTATTAAAATTATTATGAATTCATAAATGTATATTTATTCTTTTTTTTTGACTTCTTTAAAGTATAGTTGTCTTTAAGGCTCACTCCTCTGGTGTATACACAATATTCAGATGCCTAAGCAATTAAACTTCTGGCTTGTACGCAGCCGTCTTGTAGTCCCAATTAATTACATATCCTGTCACCTTGGTCCGCCGGAAGAAATCTCTTTTTAGAGATAAGCTCACCTACACTTCTACTGTCCTAAATATTGTCCATTGTAATTGTCCTTTTGTGTACAAACTAATAAATATATAAAATATATGCAACGATCCCAACATTTTTTTATATCAAAATGTATTTGTCATTTCAAGTATTGTTTGTTGTACGTTAAGTTTCCTGTATTTCTACCCTGTCTCCTGTTTGTGTTTCAGCTTTAATGGTATCAGTGCTTACTTTATTTCTATAGCAACTAGAAGCCTCGGAGCTAACATGCACGCCGCGAGCAAATCCGAGAGAGCAAACAGCCAAGCACAGGTCGACCCGCCATTTCTCCATTCTCTCTACTGTTGCCAACATGGTCGCCCATGTCAGACCTGAAACATTGTATGGAAAATACGGACCTCTCGACAAGCCCCAACATGGCACCTCCATTCCATCACGAATACATCGATCCCTGACACCTCCGTTGACCATATCTCTCGTCGATCAGAAGGGCAGACGAGAAGCGACGAGACGAGTGAAATTGTATGCAAAACCACCAAAATACATCGCATGGAAGCCCTTCAAAGAAAGAAATAGATTAAAACACACGCCAATACCAAAACGACACAACACAACCTTTCAGAACTCTGAAGGACACCACAACTCCGAAACCTGCCCACCATCACTAGAGCGAACCATAACGGTGCCGCAACACAATCCCACTCCCATCGGTGGGCAACAGCCATCCACTTTTAAAGATAACATTACAAATATTAAATATACAACAACAAAATGACAACACCGTACCACTCCTATACGGATAGTAAGCCTCACAGATGGCGCCACCACGCCCGAATGAAAAATTCTTCAATTAAAAAAAAAACTTTGACAGCCGTTGTCTAAACACCCGATTACGGTTGCTTTTACCATTTATAATTAAAAAGCAACCTTCACACATCAATAAATCCCCTCAACGAACACAAGTTCCACTATGCAAACAAAAAGCATTCGAGAATACAGTGAGCAACTTCACTCGCGCGAGATGGCGAAAGATGGCGCACGCGTGCCGGGTATACAAGTATAGTCGAAACACTTGGAAGATGCTCGTTTCGAACACAAAATCAATGTGAAGGCGAAATATCTCTTTTACCCGTCATGATCCATGCAGCAACAAAATATCCTTCCCAACCCGAACTGAGTCCTAGTGTGAAGCAACTTTACAAGCGTCACCAGAAAAATACAGAGTTTACAATCTTTCCCTCCGCAAAATGGCAACTCTGCTATATCGCGCCAGCAACGAAGTTACACCCGCGAAAGACCGCGAGACGGCTAATTTATCGATGTTGCGCATGTTAGGCCCGCTGATGCCCTATTCTATCACATAAAGAACATTTGACTAAAGGTTCGACATACTTAAAACTGGGATGACCAAGTTAATTGCGTTCATTAAATATTATCATTATCTTTAAATGGTTTTGAGCTAAGGGGGCGATTCATCGGGTTATTCTAATAGTCATCCCCATCCATAGTTTTCTCTATTTTGACCCACTTTGATAGTGCGGTCATCAACCCCATACAATCAATCAACGCTTGTCTGCCATGAATTTTGAACCTATTCAACAAATTCAATTTCATATAATAATAGTGTTCCCTAGATTCACCATACTTGGCACGCTTAGCGAATATCCCCGACAAAAATTTGGCGTAATCCTTTCGGCAAGGGAACAATTCTATAAGCTTTTGCTACCATTCAGTCGCACCATAAAAACGCACCTTGTAAACATGTTTTTGCTACTCCTGATAACTTTGGGAGAGCGTAGTAGGATTTCCTTCTCGACCCACCCATATATTACTGAACACTCTTCAATTTTAGTCAACCAGACTAGAATAGTAGTATAGTACTTCCTCATGGGATCAAACTCTGGTATGACATAAAGGTTAAAAGTTAATTTAAGTTTATCCAAACTTTTGACATTCCGCAAATTTGACAAAAACATATCTAAAAATCATTAGTGTCCAAATTCCTTCCTTCTCTTCTTCATTCTAGAAACTGACAGAGACTCACCTGTAATTAAACATTCACTCCTGTACCTCCTTTGCTTAGATTTGCGCTCTTTATCCGTTCCTCTTTTTGTGTTTGTTCCTTCTGTACTGATCATCGAATGAGCCAGCTGATTCCATTCCTAGACTGTTTCTTCTCCTATTCCTAGATGATTGCAGTATCCTTCCTCCAGTCCTTGATGTCAATTTAATACAGTCAGTCTGTTCATCCAAATATATCAATGTAGAACATTTGAAATTATTCCTCTGCCGTCTGACCTGGGCATATCCTTGCTCAACCTGAGCATCCGTTGGCACTCTAACCTGGGTATATTCTTGCTCTCTAACCTGAGCATCCGTTGGCCCTCTAACCTGGGCATATCCTTGCTCTCTAACCTGAGCGTCCGTTGGCCCTCAAACATGGGCTCACCTAAACCCTCAAACCTGGGTTCACCTAAGCCCTCTAGCCTGGGCTTTCCATTTTCATCCTCATAACACAACAGTCCTTCTCCTCGACTGCGGTTCTCCTTTTCCATAATCAGGGTATCTGAAAGACTTTAAAAGCTTAGTATGTTTCTATAATTGAAGATTGTCAAGGTTTTTAACTTTTATTCAATATCAAACTCTGACAAAAATTAAAAGTTGTCTTGCTGTTTAAAAAGTCAAAACTTTTATCCACATGTAACAACCAAGTTGTAATTAAATTCTTATTTAAAGTAATTAGCCAAGTATACTAGGGTCTAAAACATTTTACTATAATTATCAGTTTCAAATAAATTCAATAGGCAAATAAGGCATTGAAAGATTCAGACTGAAAATGCTATTCTGATGCAACTTAAGTTGTCTTTACTCTTTGTTCTGTGATGAATTAACCAACAATGGGTAAATGGTTATTATTTTACCCTCTGACCTTATTTTGACATTTATAGAACAACAAAAAAAATATAGGTATATGGTCTTCAAACTAAGTCAAGTAAGTCCAATCCAATTTGTTATATATTCATATATCCATATCCATATTCCTCTCAAACTTTGTTTTCTCTCATTCAGGTTTTTGTAGTGTAATCTTTGTAATGCAGTGAAATAAGTTCTGTTTTGTTTACTAGGTACAGCCTCGACATTGGTCGACAAAAAAATATATTTTACTTAGCTGTGGACGTGAACGTTAAAAGAAAATTGAATTCTTTTACAATCCCACTTCTGAACTGTTGACTACCAGTCTAGAAGGTGAGGATATTGCAAAATAAACCAATATAATTCCACTTTAAAGTTTTATATTTCCCTTTCCATCCTTTAAATTCACAATTGAATTACAGCAATTCAGTACTTACGTCTATAAACATAAATTATAGAGCAACTACAACACTTTCCTGTTTATTTACTATTCTCAGCCTTTAGTGAAATATAATTTTATTAGAATCCATCTACTTCGCGCGTACGCGTTTTTCTCCATGACATTTCAACAGTGCTTTTTTAAAAACCATGCTCCGTTCAGAAACGGTAGTAAAGTAATGCTTCGTTTAGGAACGGTATCCATGAAGTGACATTTGCATAATCGATAAATTAAATAATGATCGAATAATCTAATAAATGTTGATATTTACTAATAAAAGCTAACATAAGTAAGCGGGTATTTGTCCACCATCTCACCTAATCTCATGTGATTACGTGGTCTAAAAGTGGTACCCGCAAGTCTGAAAGAGTATCTCATTTCCCCTTTTTGAAAGAGGGTCAAGTTAGAACTCTCTGGAAGAAGAAATGTTAATGGGTGGTATATTGTTTTTTAATTTTAAACATCAAAATAGCAGAGGCATTGCTTTGTAATTGAGCAATGAGGAATGACCGGAAGTAGGTAGCATGTCATGCCGTTGACCATAGGATTGGAGACTATGAATAGCCGATGAATCTCAGCCAGCCTTGAGTGATAACGCGTTATTATTTTACTTTCAAACGCTGAACTGTCAAACACTACTAAAAACATTACCTTATCAAATTCAAACAATTCTTACCCGATATTTGAGAAGCACTTTTCCTTCACTCTTCCTACAAAAATAAATGTGCTAATATTTACTGGGTTTTATCTCAAGAAATATTCCGCGTATTCCATTGAGACTTAAACTTGTTGAAAATTTTCTGACTTTTTGTCGAGATCTTTTTATATTGCACCTTTCAAAGGCGAAATACGATTTCTTGATCAAACTTTTTCTTATTTACGTTTCTACGCCCAAGTTCTTATCACAGTTGAACCCTTTGAACTTATCACAGTTCTATTACACTAGTTCAAGTTTGTTAACACACAAACTCAACTTCTTTCAACATCATTACTGTATTTATTATTGTTTTAGCATTTTCCATGCAGTATCTTCACTGTATTTTTTTCGACCAGCTTTACACATTTTGATTCAATAGTTAAACTGCTTCACCAATGTCTACTAGACGTTAATCCTGGTTGTAAATGACAATACGTAGAATTCAACGATCGATATGTCGCCCCCCATGAGTTCCCACCTTGGCGTGGCAGTGTGGTGGACTTGGTCACCCAACCGCTACGGCCCGTAAGGGTGACACGTCGGGTTACGGGCCCAGTGGGTCCTGTAAGCTCCCTGAGGCGCGTAGGTAGGGGCCGCGGCGCACAAACGGTTGGAGAGGGCCTGTCGCAATGAAAGTTATATGCCAATTGTTGTAACACTTGATAAGTAGACTGCTGAATGTAAATGGCTAATAAATCAGTCCATCGTATTTTTGGTGTTTTCCTAGTCTCTACTCTATTTATTCAGTTCGTTATTCAGCTACTTATTTAATTTTCTTGACTTATTGTCATTGAAATTGAAAACTACGACTGTAGATAAAAGTCAAATTACTTTATCACATTTACCAAAACAAATGTTTCAGTTGGCCTAGCACATAATATACCTGTAATGTCTCTATTTTTCTACAAATTACCATACGAGCAAGGTAAATAGATATCTTTTTTCCAATAAAAATGACTAATGTTTGTTTTAGCCATTGGTTCCAAATGAATAGATTTTACAAACGACTCGCCTGCGCGCGGCGGGTCATGCCAAAATATGGAAATGACTCCCAATACATTTTTTACTATGCAAAGCTTTGGAAAATAGTGCGACAGTTTGCATGTACTAGCTGTATTACTATATTTACAAGTATTCCCGTTTCTTGCCAGAATTTGAAATAGGTCGGACTGCAACTATAAATCTCAATATCAGGAAGGCTTTAACTCTAGGCAATACATCAAAGCTGCAACTTACATATTGGCGCCATAAAAAGAAGAAAGTGTCTCCTCTAGAATCTAAAACAACACATACAAGCTTTGGAAGAGTGCCAAATTC
This sequence comes from Udea ferrugalis, assembly GCA_950022985.1. Classification (NCBI taxonomy): domain Eukaryota; kingdom Metazoa; phylum Arthropoda; class Insecta; order Lepidoptera; family Crambidae; genus Udea; species Udea ferrugalis. The sequence continues at coordinate 9,412,177 of OX465521.1, forward strand.
ACAGCTTGTACAGTCAGGGTCTAATTAAGTTTAGTAAAAGCATGGCATAGCGGAATAATTTGTGAAAATTAGTTTTAATTATTTAAATATAACGGTTTTGTGTAACATTACCTAAAATTGTTTTTATACCGAAGATAGGTTATGTAGCGGGCTATGTTTGATGTTCCGCTATGTGGATTAATCAAATTCAAGGAAATCTGTACTAAATTCAATCCCTGACACACCCCAGCCATTCAGTAACTTCAGGGTAGCAATGGGAATAGCACGAAGTGCGTAAAACTTATTGCTCTTGGGGCAGTAAAGGGCAGAAATAACCTTGCGTTACCTGCACGCGTGAAATCAGTTTTCGGATGGGCGGACGTCCCGAAATAGGTCATGAGATTTCAGCGGATATAAACTTTTTACAAAGCGTTAAATAAGAATGACGATGATGACACTACAAAATTCCTTCAAAAGAAAGTCGATTTAAATTGAGTAAAAAAGAAAATGAAGCCTAAACCTGTTGATAAAAGGTTTACCCACGTGAAACTTTCATTGATTACACTCGCCGTATGTCTATTAATCTAGTCTAAATACACAACAGAAAGACCAAAACAAGCCAACTGCCCATTAAAGAGGCTTCGATTGCTGTTGTGGGCCAAATTGATCCATTAACATGCCGGCGAAATAACGTCCGAACTAATATAGATGTAACTTTAGTGCAATAGAGACTTTAAATGCCGTTATATGGGCTATTATTGAGCTACTCATTGTTCAGTTATGCCACATAGATATTTTTATATAGTTATTAAATAGTTTTTCATTAGTTATGCAATAGTGTTTCAAAGTGGTTGTAGAAGACACTCAGAACTAGTTACAAAGATAGTTTAGTTATTTCAAAGCTATTCACTGCTTTACATTATTATTAATACAACTTGGAACACATGTAAAGGTGCAAACACAACATTGATACTCACTGTATTTCTTGATGAATCTTTCCATTTCGGATCTTAATACTCTTACAATCCTCTTGAAATGAATAATATAACAAGGGACATGAAGCGTTTAGCTGACAGTGTCAACAAAAATATGTGAGCGTCAAGATGAAGGGACCAAGTCACGTATGGCTGTGAAACATACATAAAACCACTCTACCATAACTCTACTATTTCCTACCTTTGCTTGAAATTTACCTACCTCAGTAAATACAAAGTAATTCAACAAAATAGTTGGTCCCTCCATTATGACGTCAAGATGGAGGGACCAAACTTTGCGTGCGTAAAAATGAACAAACCAGGTCTCGTATGTCTGTTATTCATATACAAAACTTTACTACCATTGATCGAATATCTGCTGCCTTTGCTATAATTTTACCTACCTCAATAAACACATAGAATTTGAACAAAATAGTTGGTCCGGTCATTGTGATGCCAATATGATAAAAACTAAACTGATAGACCACACCCTGGATTATTCTGTCTTCTTAGAGTTGTAACAGCTCAATTCTACCTCAATAATATTAATATTGACTTTCTTAAATATAAACCGTTTTTGAGATATTGATTATACAAGTTGGTCAGGTTTTAAAGTATGTTAAGTTATTTGTATGCTGATATTACTTAATTCTCGTGAAGAACATTCACATGTAATGGCAATATACCATTACAAATTCGACTCTGACCATTACATTACAATACTAAATGTTAAATTATACCTACCTGACTGACGAGCAGTCGCGTAGGTATAATTTAACATTTAGTATAGATTGGATTTGCATGCATTCACTTTGATTTAGTGGTTTCCATAAAAAGCATTTATGTTACAAGTTGTATCTGAATATTACACTTTGTATCACTACGCATTATCTATTATTATTAAACTGATAGACCACACCCTGGATTATTCTGTCTTCTTAGTGTTGTAACAGCTCAATTCTACCTCAATAATATTAATATTGACTTTCTTAAATATAAACCGTTTTTGAGATATTGATTGATTAAGTTGGTCAAGTTTTAAAGTATGGTAAGTTATTTGCATGCTGATACTACTTAATTCTCGTGAAGAACATTCACGTGTAATGGTAATGTAACATTACAGATTCGACTCTGACCATTACATTACAATACTACCTGACTGACGAGCAGTCGCGTAGGTATAATTTAACGTTTAGTATAGATTGGAATTACAAGCATTTACTTTGATTTTGTAGTTTCCATAAAGTGCATTTATGTTACAAGTTGTATCTGAATATTACACTTTGTATCACTACGCATTATCTATTATTATTAAACTGATAGACCACACCCTGGATCATTCTGTCTTCTTAGTGTTGTAACAGCTCAATTCTACCTCAATAATATTAATATTGACTTTCTTAAATATAAACCGTTTTTGAGATATTGATTATACAAGTTGGTCAGGTTTTAAAGTATATTAAGTTATTTGCATGCTGATACTACTTAATTCTCGTGAAGAACATTCACATGTAATGGCAATATACCATTACAGATTCGACTCTGACCATTACATTACAATACTATCTGACTGACGAGCAGTCGCGTAGGTATAATTTAACATTTAGTATAGATTGGATTTGCAAGCATTCACTTTGATTCAGTGGTTTCCATAAAAAGCATTTATGTTACAAGTTGTATCTGAATATTACACTTTGTATCATTACGCATTATCAATTTTAATGCGCACCTTGCATTGTTATGCTCGGTTCTCCTTCATCTAACTCGCTGATGCAATGTTCGAATCTGTAAGGCTACATTACACGCGACTGGTCAGGAAACAGTGACCCAAAAGGTGACACTTATTATTTTTTTTGGGTTGGTGACATACAGGTGTACCCAAAAATTCCCCCATGTATGTTCCGCGATTATTCGTAGTTTTCGAGTTATGATTTTTAAAAGTTTATTTGAGAATTTTCGACTTGCACATTTTTTTTTTGGGAAAGTATGCATTTTTTATAGCATAAACCTCATTAGTTGTACTTTTACCCATGAAATACCTAGTTTCTTGCCATTAATTTGAGGAACAAAAACAACCAAAATAAAAAACTGAGGTGAAAGCAAGTCACAGTTAAATTTTCCGAGTTAAAAAATTAAAAAATACATTTCCATAACTTTTGAGTAATTTTAAAAACTGCATGCTTAATAGGATTTTTTTAGCCGAAATTTGCCTTCAAGTAAACAAAGGTGGAATGTTCTAAGTTAATAATTTGTTATATAAACACCTTTTATTAATTTCTAGGGTTGACAAAAAATATTTTCATTCTAGTATCAGCCCGGTGTCATTTCAACAGCACAAGTCAGTATTTTAAATCTCGATCCCATGAATAGTAGTTTTCGATACAAGTGCGGAATGTTTGTCGTTTTGCATGAGTCACGAGGCTGGCCCGAGCTATAGGGCGAAGATCAAGAAATGGGACGAGTGAAAATGGAACACCCGTTCGTGTTTTGGCCAACGATTTTTAATACACTTGCGTAAAAATTATGACACGGAACGTAACACGGAAACCTACTTATCATTTGCCAAATTAAATCTTGAAGAAAGCGGGAATGATCAAGTTAGGATTAACAGTTTTCCGGTACAAATGGTAATTTGATTACATTTGTATATGGATTAGATTTAAATTTCATTTCCAAAAACTATTCAAATTAGTGGTAGCTAATCAAGTGACCTGTCTAAGTGGGTTTACGGTTGAACTCATTACGGAACACCCTGTATATTGAGTAATAAGGCGTTCCCTCACCTGGACCAGTCGCGTGCAATGTAGCCTTACAGATTCAAACATTGCATCAGCTAGTTAGATGAAGGAGAACCGAGCATAACAATGCAAGGTGCGCATTAAAATTGATAATGCGTAATGATACAAAGTGTAATATTCAGATACAACTTGTAACATAAATGCTTTTTATGGAAACCACTAAATCAAAGTGAATGCATGCAAATCCAATCTATACTAAATGTTAAATTATACCTACGCGACTGCTCGTCAGTCAGGTAGGTATAATTTAACATTTAGTATTGTAATGTAATGGTCAGAGTCGAATTTGTAATGGTATATTGCCATTACATGTGAATGTTCTTCACGAGAATTAAGTAATATCAGCATACAAATAACTTAACATACTTTAAAACCTGACCAACTTGTATAATCAATATCTCAAAAACGGTTTATATTTAAGAAAGTCAATATTAATATTATTGAGGTAGAATTGAGCTGTTACAACTCTAAGAAGACAGAATAATCCAGGGTGTGGTCTATCAGTTTAGTTTTTATCATATTGGCATCACAATGACCGGACCAACTATTTTGTTCAAATTCTATGTGTTTATTGAGGTAGGTAAAATTATAGCAAAGGCAGCAGATATTCGATCAATGGTAGTAAAGTTTTGTATATGAATAACAGACATACGAGACCTGGTTTGTTCATTTTTACGCACGCAAAGTTTGGTCCCTCCATCTTGACGTCATAATGGAGGGACCAACTATTTTGTTGAATTACTTTGTATTTACTGAGGTAGGTAAATTTCAAGCAAAGGTAGGAAATAGTAGAGTTATGGTAGAGTGGTTTTATGTATGTTTCACAGCCATACGTGACTTGGTCCCTTCATTTTGACGCTCACAAATATGGTTTCAGAACGTGTATTTTCTAAATTTACGTTCAAAACATTGCTTTCACTTTGAGAATTTAAATTAAGTTCAAATTACGTTCAGAAAACCTGACGGATCAGCATGATTCGTAAATTGCTTGAACCTTCAGGAAACAAGCTTAATCAAGACGACCAAGCCTTCCGCTAGTAGAAATTATTTCTTTCTTCTACACGAAGAGTTATTTATATTCATGTTTTAGTTCTTTGAAAGAAAGACAGAATCCCGCTTGCGTCTCATTAAAAGTAATATTGGTACTCATTTCATGGAGGCGTGTGTTTGTAAGAACAGTGCAAAGGAAAACCAACGACGAGATTCTTTTTAATTACGAATGCGTTTATACGTACACTGTAGTTAGTATAACATCTAGGTAGGCATACATTTCAAACCACGCACATTGTGTTGGTAATATACATTTACTTCAGCTTTTAGTTTAATTGAAGTTTGATAATTGGAACTGGACAGCTAGGCTCACGTAACTGTGTCTGTATAGTAGATAATTTTGAAAAACATTAAAAAGCGAAACAGCGAACAGTGCCAGCGGCTACACGTAGGTAGACTGATTCGAAGTGCTTATTCATGATGACGGATTGGTATATTATGATGTTTGACAATTTACGTATTGAATCAGCTGAATTTATGTTATATACCCCGAGACACTGAGACATGGAATACTTTTTTTCCTTTAATTAATACCTAAATATTATATCGGCACTTTAGACAAACATCCACGGAGTTGTTCAATATTAGGATATAATCGCAACTATTATATTTGTTATATCGCGAAATATTAAGAGACTAATAGTTATATTGGGTTGGACTGGTAACTTCAGCACAACAACGTTAATAAGCAATGCCAAACTTATTTGCTTTTTAATGGATTTTTTTAATACTGACACTCACCGAGCGAGTCCGAACTCAGTGTGCCAAAGGGTCATGAAACGGAGTGTATTGGATGTCTAGCGAATTGATAGAATCGAAAACACCATTATTCCCTCAAACACTGGAACACGAGACGTGGAAGAAACTACTGCCAATCTAACTACGTTTGCAACGGGACGATCATCGCTGCAATGGAAGGTCTCATGAACGATGACGCGATTACTACATGATACTTATCTCACCACCACCATTTGAGGAAGTGATAGATTTTAGCTCCTAACAGAGACACTCGAAGGATCATTTAGGACCTTTGCCCAGCAGTGAGACACAACAGATTAAATAAAAACGAAAATAAAACTATTCATTTAACACAACAACGTGTTCTCTTCTAGTAATCAGCACTGTATATAGACATGTCACGCCGCTTTCTATCCGCTACACGCCCATTTACATTAATGAAAGTTACCAACGATGTCTCCTATTCCATTAACACAATTTAGCGGTTGTTTTTTCTAACGACAGTTTAATGACACTGTAACAAAGGTTAATAGTTTAACTTAGCAAATAACTGTCTGACTGAAGTCGAGCAGCTAATGGGCTAGTGTGATGTTACTTTGAGATTAATTACACTTTTACTTAATGTAACTCCAACTCGTTTTATATTGTGAGTACTCACTAACTTAAGAAAATATTGCTAACCAGAGTTCAACATTAAGTTTTCGTTAAGGGGAAAGTAGATGTCGGCGAGGGATGGCAATTCTTTCTGAAAAAGATCGTGTTTTAAATCGATTCGAATCGTTACCTGACGAATATCCAGTAAAACCTAGTTACGCCACCAAAGTGACAAGGTAGAGGTACCGTGGGGTTTCAGTCGGAAGGAGTCTGACATAACCTTATTGTCGTAACCGGGCGGCAAGTTGTGTATGAGGATTCCAACCAATAGGTAAAAAGAGGTCGTAGATAACGTTTTATTTCACAATTTAGGTTAATTTCTATTATTATAGGTTCATTTGTGAGTTTACGTAGGTAATCAAAAAGATGTATATTCATAAAATCATTTTGGATAATAATTATTTCATCAAGTGTTTTGACAGTATTGTTTAAAATACGTATTGTTAAGCAAAAAAGTTCGATTACACTGGAGAGCAATAATAATTGCTATACTTAAATAAATTTACTTTTTCTAAACGAATTATGGTGGTGTGTGAGATAAAAGAAAACGTTTATAAACGAGAGTTTTATACCACATCACTTAAGTCACAGTCCAATAATTATACCTATTAATGTTACTTGTTGCTTCAATTGCCTATTTTTAGCGGATTAGAATAATAATGTCAATTAACTTGTGTGTTTACTTGTTTTACCTCGTCAGTGTACGAGAAATAAGCGGAACTAAATAATTTTCTTTTGAGGCTGTTTGTACAGGTTGTCACAATTAGGTGTGACAGGCAAATATTTAGTTATTTTAAAAAGTAAGTGTCATCGGATATTGAACGTACGTTACCTAATAAGTAACATTATCTCCATCAATAACCTTGCATAAAATAAGAAATATCTCCGCTTTTATCTATAAGACAAATGTACTTTGACATAATAAAAAATACAGGGTGAGCTATATTGGCTTTCAGCTAGGTAATCGTTTGTAATTTGTCTGCTTATACCGGATATTTTATGCCCTACAGAAAATAAATGAGCGGCATTAAGTCACATGTAGGGACTGCAATTCCGGAAAATGGAATCTCACTCTCCCTTGCCTGCAGGATCACATACTTCCAAACACGGATAAGTCAGGGTTGTGATTTTGGAAATAAGTAAATTGATATTTTTTTAGCAAATTAAACATTTAAGTCAGCATAATTACCTGATTGGACACTGATTACTTTCACCAAAAACTTTAAATGGTTAAAATACTTAAGTGAGAATAAAAACTGTAGCCGTTAAAGGAAACATGAAAACCGTTTCAAATACTTACCTTTAGTTTCTGTAATAATATATTCAGAGTTTTCCGTCGACGTCGATAAAGGACGAGCTGCAGGACTGCCATTCCATGTCATATGATCCGGATGGTCTAATAAACGCAGGATACTACTGTTTCAATTTCGAACTGGACTGCGTGATCGGGTTTATTTTAACATGACCGTTTGATGCTGAAATCCCATTGGGCATGCAAGTTTTCTCGTTTTCTCGAACGCGTTTTCATTCGATAGACGCTGCCGCGTCGAGTTAGCACGACATAACGTTGCGTTAGGCCGGCACGCAGCGTTTTGCTTTTAAAAATCGGTAGAGCACGTTTAATCGCAAGTAGGCCCGGGTCTTTAGTTTACTGCACCCACTTTTATTTCAATCGACAACACGTACTTGAGGCATTATTCAACGTGTATTATGGTTGAATGTCTCTAGGTAGTCAAGACGTAAAGCCCTATAGTACCACAACTTACAGTCAGAGATAAACCACCGCACTATATTCACGTTACGTAAGCTGAAAATTAGCAGCCTTGGTAAACGCATAAATAATCTAGCTACCTGCCTACATCGCTATTTACCGAAGAGTAGGTAGTTAGGTAACAGCCGGAAATGGGCGCCGCATCTAACAACGGTATCGGTAAGTTATATGTTGACCGCGTGCCAACTTGAGTACATTGTGCCAAGCTGAGAGGTACTCTTCCGACGGTCAAGTGTTGGTCAGTCCAAATATAGAACGTGTGTCGTCTAATGTTAACTCTTATCATTTGATCTGGCAGCTACTTTAGGTTGTTATATATAGGCCTCCCCTATATATTTCTAGAGTGGCCCGTTGTAGGCGCTCTGCATCCACCGAAACCCTGCAGTCTTTATGAGGTCATCCGTCCAACTTGCGGGTGGGCGTCTTAAATGGTCTCCACTTGAGGACTTTCCGGCCCCAACGGCCATCAGTCCTTCGTGCCTACTCTGACGTGCGTGAGTGTTCATACCTTGTGCCTTCACTAATTTACGTAAATCTGTATGCTTATTCTTCAAACATACAGTTAAGATATACCTTTTTTTTTCAATTTTTTTTTCGTGGGGAAATCCTCATGGATACCTCGCTGCCCGGGGGGACGACGAGGTTATGTCGGACTCCTACCGACAAAAACCCCACGGCACTCGACCGTGGCACTTTGGCGGCGAAGCTGGATCCTACCGTAAGTAATACCGCACTGCTCCGCCGCCAGTGCTAGCCCCTAATGGAGCCCCCTCCAACCGACTCCCCTACGAAGGGGGGTGGCCACGAAAGCGCCTGGAGTACGCAGACACTTTCGCCGTCTCGGTGGACGCCGTGCAATGCAAGCCAGAGCACCCCCGCACTCCGGCCCGCTGGCACCCACTGTACGCAGGCCCTACTGGGCCCGCAACCACGAGCCACCCAAAGGGCGGCTCCCCCCGCCGGCCCCGCCGCCCCCGCCGGGCCGCGACGATCACTGGCCCCCACCAACCGATTGTGCGCCGCGGCCTCCACCACGCGCCTCAGGGCGCTTGCAGGCCCCACTGGCCCCGCAATCCCACGTGTTGCCCTTGCGGGCTGCAGCGGGTGGGTGGCTAGTCCACCACACTGCCACACCTGAGTGAGTCCTCTTCGCTTCCCGGCGGTTGGACGCTACCACCGGTACTAAACCCCCTCGCCACGCCAAGACGAGAACTCATGAGGGGGAGTTAAGATATACCTAGGAATGAGAAAAACAAGTAAGCAACCAATTCTTTTAATGCAAACCCCATACTTCGATTTCAGCTCTTGGAGCCACTGAACCCTGCCAAAGACCCCATACCCATGACCCCTTACCCCCCTACTTCTCCTTAGATTCATGTCGTTATCCCTGCAAATGAGCTCGTAGAAATATATGTTAGTAGGGGGCCGCTTTATGTTTACAACTATGTGAAACTCAAAACAGTTCGTGTAATCATGCCATTACACACAATTTAAGCAACCTTGTTTTAGTTTAACAAGATCCTGCTAGTGAGTAGATTGTTAAAAGATGTTTTGCCAAATATGGTGTACTAAACATAGCGATTTTTTCAGTTTTTCAAGCTAAACCCATAAAACAATTACAGTTTTTGTAAAGTTTTCAAAGTATTATTTTGGTGACTGAAACGCTACCAAAACTTGTCGTGTGGAACAAACAAATTGAAGTTTTTGGAAATTCTGGTATGTTTGCAGAGGGGTAAAACAGGGCTCACGCCGGCACAGACGGGAAACAGCTATTCACTACATAGTTTATAACGAAGTCGCTTTCTCCGTTTCTATATCTTTATGTATGCTTAGATCTTTTAAACTACGCAACGGATTATGATGCGTTTTTTTAAAATTGATAGAGTGATTGAAAATAAAGGTTCATGTGTTTAATAACACCCATTGCACCCGTGCAAAGCCGGGGCGGGGCACAAGTATGTTATGAAGACTAGTAAAAACTACGTCATCTATGAAAAAAGTTCCGTGACGTATGCGTGCTAGCTTGTGCTAGTAAATGTCATCCGGAAATCACGGTCCGTTTATCGTCTCTGTAATACCACAGGCGTCCGCAAGTCCGTAGTAAAATGTCTATATGGAAGCCACCATTTCCACAACAATAACGCAGTTAAGGACACTAATGTTATGGCCTAGAGGCTAACCGACGCTTAAGCCGTGTTACCGCTACTACTCAGGATAATGTTTTGATGAAGGTACCAAACTAGTTGCTTTAATTATTTCATCAAACTGGGCTGGTAGAGCATTAACTTTGGTATTTGATACATATTACTACTTCCTTTGTCGTAGAACTGATTAAAGAGCTGATACACACCAGTGTGAACTTATGTTCAGTACTTTTTACCTATATTTGAGTGTGCTTTCGATTGATAAAATATCATACTAATATAATTGATGTATTATCAGAATCAGGCAGATCCTGAACACTGAAGACATACTATGACGCGCTCTATCCATAAATGTAACGGTAAACAAATCATCCAATTACTCGTTCAGCGCTTTACTAATGCCTTACAAATGCATTTGTAAAGGGGATCATTTAATAAAACAGTGACTGTTAGAAGAGGCATTCATATTAATATCAGAGTCTGGTGATGATGACTTTTTTTCTTTGACGACAGTCAGTTCGGTGTATTGCTAAATAAAAGTTTATTTTTGGTGAGATGTAGTTGATTTTCTACTTACTTTTTGCTACCTACGAAGCATGTCACTTTGGTACCTCTAAAGTATGTAACACAATCTTGAAATTCGAAATAAGAGTGGTAAAAGCGAGATAACACACTTCCGTCGACTCTAAAGGGACTTGGGGAGCGCCGAAAGTTTTGATACGGGCACGTTGGCGGGGAAGAGAATGACATGAAATATATGATTTTTATGCTTATACGGACAGGTGCCTCATATTGTTTAGGTATTCATAACGCAAATAAGAATATCAAAACAAGCAAAATATTAAAGTAAAAGCATTATATCACACAAATTAGACTCTGGTTGTTAGAGTTCCGTAGGTATGCGAAGAAAATATTTAAGTACCGAAATCGTGTCAAACCCGGAACGGCCCGGAACTTTAATTTTGAGTGACAGATATTCCTATTAATTAGTCAATAAGTATTTTTAGGGCGGAGTTTGACTGTTTCATTCTTTTTTTCTTGCTTAAAAGGTGTGTTCTTTACGGAAGCAAAACTATTTCTTAAAAATGTTATTCGTTAATAAGTACAGGCCTTTAGTATTATGCTTTCATATCAGAAGGCGTCTGTACTTATTATATTTACATCTACATTTCTTTTTTTAGGACAACATACTTACGAAACAAACGGACATTGTTGCTTTAACAGTACAATTGAAATACATGATAGAATGTACAAAATAATATTTCGTTGGCTATTCTATTGCAAGCGCCTACGTTAGACAACGAACACTTTATTTACGTTTCTGATTTCATCCCTACAGACCGACCTGTAAGTGTACAGATAAAACATCTTTGTCCCCAAAATATCTAAACAGGTTTTTCGTGGCTTGTCAGTGTTATGAAACGACATTACGTGAGGCAATTTTTTTTTTTTAAGAAATAAATATACCGGGACAATATGACGATATCATTGCTGCACTGTATTGTAACATTATGATAGATGTTTTTTGTTAGGGAACAAAATAATTATACAATAGATAGGAAAACCAGAAAAAGGTATTCGGTCTTAGCATCAGGCGGGACTCGAACCAGCGTCTTTCGCAAACCAGGCGACTGCACTAACCAAGATGATAATGCATTATCCCTAATGCTAAAAAATCTAATAGTTATACATAATTTTGCAATTAGAATTATATTGCTGTTTATTGATTCAAAAAACAAAAAATGTGTATAGTTTTAATTAAAAAAACACTAGTTTATAATTTCATTATTTCATATTATGATATAAATTGTAATATTTGTATTGTTGCAGCGCCCACACTTCCAAGCGTGTCGCCAAAGTGATCATTGTGCTGATATGGTTTTTGGCGCTTTCCTTGGCGGCCCCCATGGCCATGTCATGGGAGGTTATAATGGAGGACGAGCAGGATCCAAGTAAAGTATAATAACTGACCTATTTTCTGAATACTTACATAAGCTACTAAACTAAGTGGTTCCTGAAATGTGTCCTCGCACTGTCTGTCCGATTTGAAGGCTAGTGAGAGAGTTATTGTTCGAGGTTTTTGTGTGATACTCAGTCTAACGTTCCCCTTACGTCGTTCAGACTTTTTATTAGGGTCTAGCTCAAATGATGCCGTTCTTTCACAGTTTTTTCACAGCGCTTTAATTTTTGCACGAAAGAGTATTCAAGCAAAAATATTGCTAAACAAAAATATGTTTTTGTTGCTGACTTTACATATCGCACTATGAGAAATGACTGAAACAAAGCGTGCAGTAGAAACTAGCTACATGAGTTTGACGATTAGCAACAGCTGTGGTTTAAAAACTATACCACCTACTTAAAACAAAGTTTTCCGTACATTGTCACAATTCATACTGAGACTGTAAATAGGTATTTTAAGTACGTAATAAAGGTTAGGCACCTCAATGCTTAGTGTTGGAAGAATGCCAGAAATATTTAATCAAAACGGCCATAACTCTGTAAGAACTTCTTTTGAAATTTTTGCGGTACGATTTTATTCATTGAAAGGAACCCCTTTAGATTAATTCATAGATTTTTATCCCGATTTGTTTAATTCGATAACTTTGTAAAATTGATTTTTTAAATAAAGCAAACAAAGAAAAGGTGAAAAATTGGGTTACCGATTTGATATAAACTGGGAAAAAAAAGGAAATGCATAATATTTATCGCTCTAATTCTAAGGTATAATACAGGGTGGCCCAGCGACAGTGGTCCAAAAATTTTTTTTAGGTAGAGGGCATCATAACAAGTCTTTTAAAAAAAACATTAGTTCCGCGAAAATCAATACTTTAGAAGTTATGATTTTTTCAAGTTTCTTTTGAAATTTCTCAACTCCAATCACTTAATTCACTCTTGTTTGGAAACTATTGCACTGATTCAGTTCAAATTTGGTATAAATGTACAATAGTAATGTACCAACCATATTATGTGCGAATTTTGAGTTTATTCTAAGACAATTTGTTTTTTTTTTTAAGTTTCGTCAGTAATTTTTCGCCATTTCAAAAACTAATACAGTTTTCAAAAAATCACCGCTGCAATGTTTGTGCACTTGATGATTTGTTTATGATCTTAAAAACTGTCCATAAGTATGATAATAGTCTATGCAAAAACTTGAAGTGATGCAAATAATGGAACACTTTCAAAATTAACATCATGTACGGTAAGTCGGTAAAACTCAGTATGGGTCAATTCTGCACTGACCCTAATTTTTAAAAAAAATAGCCAAAATATTTTTTTTCAGATAAACGGCAATATAGCAAATCATTTAAAAAAACATTAGATAATCGAAAACCAATAGTTCAGAAGTTATTATTTTTTAAATTTTCGGCCTAAGTGGTTGTACTTCAGGGACATAAATCACTTGCGATTGTATACTATCCGACTGACGAACTTCAAAATGAGTAAGAATAGAAGAGAGTGAAGGATTTATCTCATTTATTCATTACAATACAATGAGTGATACAAAAGGCGGACTTAATGCTTAGGCATTATCTACCAGTCAACATAAAATAAATCAAAGCCAATTAAAGTATGGGATTAATTAATAAGTCATCCCATATTTGAAGTTCCTTGGTCGGATAGTTTACAAACAAAAGTGATCTATGTCTCTGAAGTTCAACCACTTGAGCCCAAAATTAAAAAAATGATGACTTCTGAACTATTGGTTTTCGATTATCTAATGTTTTTTTAAATGATTTGCTATATTGCCGTTTATCTGAAAAAAAATATTTTGGCTATTTTTTTTTTTAAATTAGGGTCAGTGCAGAATTGACCCATACTGAGTTTTACCGACTTACCGTACATGATGTTAATTTTGAAAGTGTTCCATTATTTGCATCACTTCAAGTTTTTGCATAGACTATTATCATACTTATGGACAGTTTTTAAGATCATAAACAAATCATCAAGTGCACAAACATTGCAGCGGTGATTTTTTGAAAACTGTATTAGTTTTTGAAATGGCGAAAAATTATTGACGAAACTTAAAAAAAAACAAATTGTCTTAGAATAAACTCAAAATTCGCACATAATATGGTTGGTACATTACTATTGTACATTTATACCAAATTTGAACTGAATCAGTGCAATAGTTTCCAAACAAGAGTGAATTAAGTGATTGGAGTTGAGAAATTTCAAAAGAAACTTGAAAAAAACATAACTTCTAAAGTATTGATTTTCGCGGAACTAATGTTTTTTTTAAAAGACTTGTTATGATGCCCTCTACCTAAAAAAAATTTTTGGACCACTGTCGCTGGGCCACCCTGTATATGCCGAAATAAAGGCATAAACATGGAAAATATATACATGCATAATATTTAGAATACTTAATTTTCAGTACACACATTCTAAAAGGGTTCTATTCTATTGAATACAAAAAAAAATTGATATCGATTTTATCTCACTACGTTTACTGTCGAATTGGAAATAGTTTAATATTCTGTTATTAGTTTGTTCATTCAAGTGACTTCAGAAGCGATAATTCAATACTAAACTTTTGACAACCACGATAATTCAATCATAAGTTTTGCTTTACATAATCCCTTTACCTACTAAAACATCTAATGAAGCTATGTTGTGTGAGTTAACGTAATGCGGTAGATAGTTAGAATTATTACAGAAATTGCTGCTTAAAAAGACACGAAATTATAACTGAAATGCGTCTGATGTTTGAAATACAAAACTCCCAAAATACTTGAGTTTTAAGGCATCTCCGTGCAGTGAAGTATTTCGGTACGAATAGCCATAATAATACCGACCTTTCTGTTGCAGTTACCAAATTGTTCTACAAAAAGCCGTTCTGCGCCCCAAGCGAGTTCGGATCGCACTCGCTCGCCATCTACCGATTGATTCTATACATATTTCAGGTGAGGTCAGATTCTGCTCGTTAGTCGTATGCCGTTACTCAATACTGGAGTCTTCTGAATGAGATCGACGGCACTTGGTGCGGCAATTTATCTGCGTCAACCGCCGGTGTGGGGAGGGCCCGCTGAGTTCTCCAGTTGAGAATAAAGAAAACTGACAAATCTTTTTAGATTTAGTTGAAAAAGTAAAGCAACCATGGTCCTTTTAATCAAACATATAATCAATTAATGTAACGAGAAGTGAACTAACTTTAAATCCGTTAGTTAAACCTACTGAAAGTTGTACAGTCTGACGTTGAACTTCTTTTTGTATTTTTGGAAATGTAAAGTTTATTATTATTTTTTCCTCATTGAGTTTAAAAGTTTAGTGAAACCTTTCTTGACCTACTAGTAAAATAATGTGATTTTCTGTAAAATGTTCTATTGTCAATATTCTCTTTTATAAATTGTCGTTGCTCATTCGTGCTGAACTCTGACCTAAAAATCAGTCGTATTGCCAGTATTGCCTCCGGGTGGATTTTACATATTTTAGCCAACAGCTATTTGTATTCCGGTTGGCGCCAAAACTTTCTTCAAAATTCAATATCATTGCGACTGTGGTCGTTTGAGAGAAAAGAACTAAGCCAAATAACTTTTTTTCAAGTATTTACAAACGAAATGAGAAAAAATACTTATTCAAAGTGAAGTATTAATGATTGAAGTGAACATGAAGCACCGAGATGTGAAGTGATGTTAGCCGAAATGCCACCCCTGGTCCATATTTGATCTCAACCGTCACATTCATAGCAAATTAACGTTTTTAACTAATAGGTGTATCTAGAATTACGAAAACTATATAAAAATTAGACGGGCACTGCAATGTAAAATCCTTGCCTCTTTATGCTTTTGCTCGATTCTACGTCGAAGCCAACACACCTGATTCGAACTTTACTGTAACCGTGCCGTGAATATTTCCCATTGTGTCCGTAGTACGTCATCCCGCTGTGCGTGATAACCTTCGCGTACGCACACATGGCCATGAAGTTATGGGGCGCGCGCGCGCCTGGGGCGGCCCTAGAGAGTCGAGACGCGAACCACATGAAAAATAAGAAGAAGGTGAGTTCATGCATTGATATTTCATACCTTGAAGTAGTATGATTCAGGTGGAAATGATGTCTTTCCATAATAATGTAACCTTCTTTTATTAAGTAACAATCCTCATTGAACTGGAAAATGAACTGCTCGGTTATAGTTTATACTAATAACAGTCAAGCATTACTATACAGATTACATAGTGACTTGATACCAATTTATAGGGACAGTTTCGTACAAGCAGATAAGCCTAAAGCTCTAAGCGCTAAGTAGGCAGCCAACGGAGTAGGCCCCCAGATCCCAGCATGACTGGCTTAAATTATTTTGCCTAGACTTGTCTACAAAAATAATCCGCATTTTATACTGCTTTTACTATAATGTGTTTAATGAAAATGTGACTAAGCACTTTTCTTTTGCTGTATTGTAGAGAGTAGGCTGACAAAATACTCAGTAGTTTTATTGTAATCAATGATGTTAAGATGGCACAAATATTTACCTATTGTTATGAAATGTACGTATTACGTTTAAGTTATACTACGAGCGTGATAATAAAATAAGGGGTGTCTTTTTTTAGTACCTACCTTTTTCAGTATAAATTAAAATGGATATGCTTTAGCATTTTAAAATGCAATATCACTTTGTTTTCAAATTAAGGATGAAACGCAAAAAAAGCATTTAAGAAAACTCCAGAAAACAAGATGACGGGGTCAATTAGTCTGAATGAACGGCTAAAATGCACAAATACGTGAAACACCAATTCCTACTGTGGGTGGCTTAAATTAATCCTCACAAAAAAGGGAATAAAGGAAATGTGCGGGAGAATCTTATCTCTGCATACTAATGGTCTGGATTCAAAGGCGGTCCTTTTAATAAATTTGTATTATTAAAATTCCGTAATCTAGTTTAGAATTATGGGTTTCATGAAAGAACACAAATATTTTGATTCGGAGTTGTTGTTACTCGTTGAAGATTTTTTGAATGTATTTATTTTTAAAGCAATTATGTCAAATAACAGCTGCAGTTTTTTCACTAAGCTTTCAACAATTTATAAAGATACACACTCTCATTCTCGGTTTGGCTTTAATCGTTAAAAAATAAGATGAATAAGGCTTCCGGCTTAACAAACTAAAAAAATAGCTCAAAGCTATCAAAGGAAAAGATAACTATCATTTGGATAGAAATCTATTTAAAAAAAGCTGAAATCCCAAATTATTATTCAGTTCATGATTTTTAGATTTTTAATAAGATCAAAAGAGAAACAAATCCTTTAGACTATCTACCTGGATGGATTATTTTCAACGTTATACTTGTACACCACATTGAATATAATTATTGAAGGTGACACGTGTTACCAGAAATTTGTCCACGTGCTGCCTCTCATAATATATTGGCGGTCACACGTTGTTATTAGTTTGGAAAATAGATACATGCGGCTCGCGGCCACAATTTATAATTTCGGATAAAACTATTTCAAGCTTATTGTTACACAACTGAGGGCTTTGCAGCAATATTCATTTTGGAAACAAAGTGAAGCTTTGGGATATTAGCATTCCGAAATAAACAACAGTTAAGTTAAGCCTTTGAATGTCGGAAAACCAGATACAATAGAAAATGTATAGTTTGTCTGGCACCCAATAGCGTGTTGTGAATGACAAAATACGAACAACAGAACTGTTTCTGGGAACTTACATACTATAAGTTGTCTGTACTTAACAACACCTACATTGTAGCCTAGTCAGATGTTAATAGGTACGTTCTTTGTACCTATTCGTGTTCCCAGGCAAGTTTTTCGTGAATTTATAATGTTGCCAAAATATACTGCCAGGCACAGAGTGTAGATACTTCTTAAATTGTAATGTTTAAAGTAACAGAAAAGCTTAAGGGTACGTGCACACTGTGACCCGCGTCACCGACGGCAATGTGGTCAATAATATCGTTGTGTTACCTCAGACCCCAGCGGTCTAATGGTAGCTGAAACGGTACAAAAAACCTTCGTTTTCATGGTAAAATTGTACTTATTTCGTACGAGTAAGAAAAAAGAAATCGTTGTTAGGGCACTGGAATAACGCGACGGTTAATCCAGACAACACGCTAGTTTTCTTGCAACACTGCCCTGTTTGTAATTCTGCCGTTCTATTAAAATTCCATTCCATTTTATTGTCCATAATCCAGCGTTTGTTGCAGCTAACATTACAACTTAAACACGCCATTAATACAAAATGTCTCTGAGATACGAAATGAGCATTCTGCGTCACGACATACACTACCCTTACCACGGCCCTTTATAAATTCATTGCGTATTTTCATGTGTATTTTTCGCAGGCGACGTAGGTACGTGTGCCATTTTTCTGCATATAATGAATCATTTAGTACAGACAAACGGCTTCGATATCTCTAAACTTTTGGTAAAGGTCAACTTTATATGCGTGAATGAGTCTCAGTGCAATGACGTATAAAAAACTCATCATATGGATGAACACACATCCATATGACTATGATGAGATTTTGCTTGTATATCAGAACATCAAGCACCTCAAAAAAAATGGGGTGGTTTGGCGTATTAATACAATGCTCAGTTCCAGATTCATACTACTTCAGCTTTTTTTAATAATCTGTACAAGTACACCTAGCGATAAACAGATGTCCATGCCTGAAAACATCCCTCGCTCGTTTACTTGTGGAATAAAGTATATTAATTTATATTCTCTTATTAGAACCGTACAAAATGAAAAGTAATTGCTAAAAGCATTATCTGTGACCAATGAATAAATTTTCTCAACAGTGATTTTAGTTTTTTGGCTTTTTAAGGGTTTTTAAAGGTTTTGTATGCTATCGCACTTTACTTAATTAAATAGAATACCTTTATTTGTCATGTTCTAGCTTGATGATGTCATCAAGCTAGAACATGACAAATAAAGGTAAATACAAAAACGCATGTGCGTTTTTGTATTGTGAGTCAAGGACTAGGCTTAACGACTGCTTCCCAAACGCTTAACATGCCTTCCGAAGCACGGCAATGCCCGAGAAATACGTCATCACAAAATTTTGGTCTGTCCTACGCCGGTGGCCTACCTGGTTTATGTTCCCTTACAGTGGCAATCGTGGCCAATCCACTGCTTCAACTGAGCGACGGGAACCTTACTTTAGGCTTGACAAAGTCTGACGGCAAGGTTTGTCACTAACCTTACACCTGTTCAATGACGTATGCTATGACTCCCGCTTACTCGGAGTAGAGGTGAGGCCTGTGCCCAGCAATAGGGACATTAAAAAGGCTGTTGTTTGTTACTCTTTCGATGAGTAAAGGAGAGTGACATGTTCAATGCTCATGGCCCTTTTTTCATGCAGGTTATCAAGATGTTGGTACTGGTGGTGGCGCTGTTCGCGCTATGCTGGCTTCCGCTACAGAGTTATATGCTGCTGCAATCATTTTTTCCATCAATAAATGAGTAAGTTGCACTTTTGTAGCTAAATGTGGTGACAACCATTGCCACTCACATTTAGTCTTTGGCTGTCGACGGTTTTTGAAAACAACCCAATATATTGTTTTCAAAAACCAACCAACACAATTTCCGAAGGATGTTTAGAATCAAGCTAAAATCACTTACTCTTAAAACATGTTGCAAACATAACAATAGAAAATCCATTGTCATGAGTCATATTATGTGAAGCATGGGACAGTTAAGTTTTTAATATGAAGTAGGTATTGTGCATAAATGGGTTATATCCAGAATGTTAAATTAAAGCACTTATCTCAACCGCCCTTGAAAACTTTGCTTCACATCTCTTAAGAACCTTAGAAATGACATGTCAATGTCATGTTTTTACCCCCAATTTAATATGGAACCGTGTATCCATAACGTCTTTGAGGGATTTAGAATTTCAAGATTTATTTTACATTCTAGAATTTCATATGAAAGCAGTTGAAATTTAATATAAAGCAACATTAACATATAAATTACAAAACGCAAAGGATCACAGCAGAATCAAAATATATTTAAGTAGATGATTATGCAGTCATACCTCTACGCACCCGTGAGAGCTGAATCGAAAGGATCCCCTAACTTCCCAAATCAAATAAATGAACTTTATAACCGCCTAGTAAAACATAATGGCCTAAAATGAAAAGAGGATTACCATTTAGACTCAGTGTTATTATTATTTTATTCAACAGATTCACACAAAAGGGACGAAATTTGGCAATGATGTTTCCTTTTTTAATCGATGTCTATCAGATTTTGGCAGGAAGTAGCTTTCTCAAGAGCGAAATGAACTTTTGCCACACATTGAGCTTCAATGGGCGCGGTCCGTTTTGAGTTAAAAGTGGTAATAGCGCGCTCACAGGCGTCTCGAATTGATAAATTGTATGAGCGTGAGCGATGTGAGCGCACTATTCTATATCAGTTTTGACTCAAAATGGAGCGCGCTAAATGTCAGCTGAAGCGGAGCGAGACAATGCGCTAAGATGTTTTACTCCATGAAAGAGCGTAAGCGGGGGGATGTAGCTATGCTATGTAGTATTTATTCTGCAGAGTGCTTTGTAGACCAATTCTTAACTCGAATGCACTTGTCCAACGCAATGGGTCCTCTCATTCGTGGTGTAAAATTATAACAATACGTAAAAAGTAGAAGCGGTGGCAAAGTAGAAACATCCGCCAGTAAAATTTCATTTTCCAAGCAAATATTTGGTCGGATTTTTTCACAACTTCATCTAATTGAATCGGCAAAGAATGTTCAAAGTTTCCATTGAAATCCAATATCTCGGTTACAGACTCTGTTAGGGCGTGACATATTAAAAAATATATACTTGAAAAGCCCATTTGTCTCGCTGCCACTGGTGTCGAGTGTTTGTGACACATGACAGGAAAAGGCCAAAACAGACGATCAAAGTTAAATCTTGTTCAGCTTGTTTTACAGCGGACCTAGTAGTTCGTTTATAACGAGATTAATTATGTAAGTAGGTTTTCACATAGCAGTTATTTATTCTTAGTAGGAGCTTGAGCAAAACTGAAAGCTCAATAACGTTTTGTTTATCAAAAGGCTGATACTGTTCTATTATCACCAATAACAAGTTTTAATGCTTGTATTTTACATGTTTAAATGTTATATTAAATTATGAAGTACTTAACTAGGTCATCGATAAATAGTTAGTTCATGACAATGCGAAATATCATCAAAAGCCTATAAAAATACTCTCCTTAAAAACCTTCGCTCTTAAGTCAAGATGTTACACAAACGTTACTTTAGCAGCAAGGAGGCGTGAAGAGCACTGAAGGGAAATTTTATGCAAGCACGAACAAAGAGGTTTGATAAACATAGCTGGAATAAATCTAACGTGAATGAACTGATGTCAGGTAAAAGATAAAAGAATGATTCTTTGTGCTATAGATGCTCAATCCAGATGAACGTGTTTTGTGAAAATATTTACTGTGAATTTAATGGAGACACAACCTTCGTCAAAGGCGCTGTGCAATGACAATTATAAGCTTTTATTGTAAGCCTCGTCATGAAATAATCCTAGGCTGTCAAGCGGAAAAGGACAAAATTTACGAAATTAACCTATTGGCTTGCATTGCTATTTTTTATCCGGGATAGATTATAGACTGATACATACTTTTGATACTACAATCACTTGTTGAGTCTGAGCGTCAACGGGTTAATCAAGTACAACTACGTTAAGGGATTGCCTCCTAAGATATTATATTGGGTACTAAATGCTACCCGAAATGAACAGAAATACTGAGATTTGTAGAAAGCTGATAAAACACCAAACCATAATAATGATTAGACCTTTTACTTTATTTCCACTATAGTGTGGAAGTTTATTAGTAAAGTTGTATTTCCGTGCTTAAACAAACATCTGGCTGGAATGTTGGAAGTTTCCTCCGAGACTCCTCTGTTATTCATATTATCTAACCTTGCAATGTTGTCCTAGTTCTTACAAGAGTGGAGAGCATGATTACCTAATACAACGTAATGTCAGATAATACTCCTCTAGGGGGCGTAATGACTTGCGCTATGTGGCCGGAAAGTCCTGCGTTTGATCTCTATTAGATACAGTTTGATAGTACCGGACGCTGACAACCTAAAGCCGCGTTTCCACTATAGGCAACATCTGCCTCGCTCCATGATTAGATTAGATTAGATAATTTATGTCTCAAATTAAAGTTCACTACAAATTACATCAGATGTCAAAATATAGGTCATTCAAATTGAGATCGTCAGAGAAGATACGATTGAATTCAATAAAATTAAAATTAAACTAATTGATGTCAAAATTAAATCGTATTAAAATACAATAAAATAAAAGATAAGATTAATAAAAAGTCACAAATAAAATCAAGATAAACAACGTCAATGGGTAACAATAATATTAATTAATCATTTATCATGTCAAGGTTTATAAATTTGGTATATTCGGTATGTAGCTCATCGTGTTCACACTAAAAGGCGCGTCATGTTGGAAACAACGCGCGATGTTGTAAAATTTCGCCGTACATGTTGAGCGTTATGTGTTGCACGTCAATTGTTGCCTAGTGGCAAAGCGGCTTGAATCTAGTGAGTTGGAATGAGAAAAAATAGGTAAAGTCTCTATGTATGTATTGCATTAACACACAGATACCTATCTTTTTCAAAAGAAGTAAGTGATAAAGCGTAGTGGAAACCATCACTATTATGAACGGATTTCGGCAGATGCCAGCTACTGTGACTATTACCGATCTTGAAATTGGTACTATCTTTGACTTTGCCTTCAATCAACTAATTGCGGCTTACCAATAGCTATGGTAAGGGAAAACGCCAAAAAGGATCCCTAACCACTTCGGATTCAAATTGAGTGAAATTGGCTTAAGAATGTTTCGCTGACCATAACGGCAAACATTTATTGTGCCTATGATTTAGGAATTTAGGATATGGTCATAAGCGTATGTCTGTTACAATAATAGGTTACTTAATAGGTACAGATGTACTAGCTGTAATGTTTGCGTACAACTCAGGACATCTATCTAAATTGTACGAACGAGTACAATACACAGTTGATACAACGGTTTTATGAGTTAAGCAAGCCCAAGCTTGTTGTCTACATAATCAAGATGGCTCATATTATTCCACAAGAACATACCTAACATTTTGATGTCACAGGATTTGTGTTGTTAACAAAGCGTGGCAATACAAAACACGTGTTCGGAAACTCCTGTTGTCACGAAACAATGTTTCTTCAAACAAAAGGCGTTCTTCCCGTTCAAGTTGTAATAATGTAACATCTTTTTACATCGTTACTCGTACAAACTTTTAGAATGTTGATAATTTGTGATGATTATTTGTTGCTCTTCATATGCTCCTAATTAAATAAAAGTTTATTTGGCGCTTGGCAATTAGTTGCACGTCAGACGTCTTCTACTGAAAATCTGTGAGTCTGTTTTTACAGATAATTGCGATAACTAACCTTACTTGCGTGCTAGAGAGGTACAAGATATATTTTGAAACTAGTCAGAGGAGTTATAAACGAAGTTATAACCTAATGCGCCTAGCTGCCATTTTTATGACGTATGTTTTTACATTTCACCGTTCAGTACCGTTAGAAACATTAGCTGACAAGTACGTGAAATCGAAGTGTGACCACGAATTTTTTAAATTTTTATTATTTGTCGTTATCTTGTTTTATTTGTTAAGTTTTTTGTTATTTGTTATTGACGTAAACATACTACATTTTTTCTAAAAATCATTGAAGCCTTAGAATAATAACACTAATTTTGATTTTATCCCAATGTTCCAACTTGTTCACTTACAATAAAAAGTTATTGCTGAGGACCATAAACAAAAACATGATTTCCCAGCTTACAAATCTTTAAATCAAATTATTTCTGTAATAAGGAAATTTAAATAATAGATTTTTTTTGATCTGCATTTGTTACCTGGTAAGATCACGTGGTCTTTAGTTTGACAAAGTTTCAGCGCATTAGCACCGCAAATTGCAAATGCGCTGAAACTTTGTCAATCAAACTTTGTTTTGGTTTTACAAGATATTTTTTTCAACTAGTCCAAGAAGTTATTAACGTCATCCGCATTTACGAGTACATTGATGATTCGAGTAGCTTGGGTGAAACGTTCCTGCAATACTTTCCATTGCGCATTAACTAGCGCGTCCTGGAACTTTACGGCAAGATCAACAAGCCAGACCTTGACATAGGTTTTATTACAATCCCCTAAGTGACTTTCTTCACTCATCGCAGTCTGCTAAAAAGCTATAACTGGAGTCTGAGCAAGTCTGAAAAGCCGAGTTATTCAGAGGCTGAAGTTACGATATTTTCTAAATTAATGTTGGTCTCTTATGAGTAAAAACACTAACATTTACAATTCCATACATCAAAGGAATTTAATTAGCTTGACGCCTTGATGATCCTTTCAAAATGTGCCTTCCTATGATAATGAGGGTTTAATCCCAGATTACTTTTCTCATTCAGTGCCAGATAATATTGTAATGACCAAGTTTCATGTTCGTTAAGTCGTCAAAGGAAAACTTCAAACAAGCTTCATTCAAACTGGTTCAACATTTTTGAACACAAACTAAATTACGGAAGGCTTAAACAAGAAGTTTATGAAGTTCCGACTGAATGACTTCTTTTTAAAAATCCAAATAAACAATGGAGATAAAATACACACATCAAAACTGTCTAGGGATATCATAAAGATATCATTTTTCAAATATTTCATAAAGTTAAGTTTGTTTACAAGTTGAGCATTATCTTAGAATAACGCGAGGACAGAGGCATAAGATAATGGTTAAGAATATTAAAAAAAAACGTTTGATTTTGCTAAAATTTAGACACCTTTTAAAAGAAAAATCTGTCTTTTTTTAACGTCCTTACGATTGTACAATAATGCTAATACAATAAATTTCTTTATACAATCTGAAAGGGCAGATATAGCAATTTCTGTGTTTTAAAAATTTCTACGTTGGTATCAATATTTAAATTTTGACAGCCTCCCACATAGCTATACTTTGTATGAAAATGCTTGAGATATCCCTAGACACTTTTGAGCAGTGTAATTCCTTTGCTTAGTGATCCCATTTCGGAATACGCTTACGGCATTTGTTACGTATTCAATAGGTGAGCATTCGTGTTTGGCAGTCAAAGATTTAAGTTATCAACATCACTCGTTGCTTTTTATAGACCACAATAGACCACCCTTTTATTCATTGCGATGTCGACGTTACACCACATTTTATTTTCAGGTACAGGTACATAAACGTGCTGTTCTTCTGCTTCGATTGGCTGGCAATGAGCAACTCGTGCTACAACCCGTTCATTTACGCCATTTACAATGTAAGTAATAATTAATCATTTTTGTATTTTAAAGGATAAGATTTTTTATTGAGAGGGTATATAATAATAAATCAACAAATGAAATAATGTAATGTACAGTTGTGTGAGTTAGAAGCAGGTGCAAGAGATCAGCGGGTTGCAATACAAAGCAGGTCTTAACACGCGAAAAGGAACGTGTGTTGTTAACAGTACAAATAAAAAAAAAGAATAAAAAAAAACAACAATACTGAAGTAAAGTAAAGTAAAGTAAACTTGTGAAAAAACTTTCATAGATTTAGTTTATTTTTTGAAGCGGAAGGGAATAGCTTGAACAATGAAGTAGGTTATTTGTATTCATTTTATAGTGTATTTAAGTAAATAACTATGAACGTCTGTTAATCGCGCGATAGAAATATTACCAAGAAATCTGTCATTGGCCTTACTATAAGTTTAATGTTTCCTAACTATTACAAAATGTAACGCTGGTGGTTTCTAAATAAATAAAAATAAAAAAATGAAATCAAAAGTACCTCATCTGAAGAGTTTAACTGTCGTGAGAGAAGAATAGGGGTTTGGGAGGTCAAACCCGGCAGATTAACATGGTGGATACCTTGCACTTCACCTCCACCAAATATGAATTTGAATTGCACCCACATTTTTAAAAGTTCTTTTTACTCTTTTGTTCTTGTTCTAAGTAACTGTTTTGTGCAATAAAGTATATCTTATCTTATCTTAGAGCCCTCAGTATAGAGTAGCGCGGGTGGGGCCAAATCTAGACTGACAAAAGAAAGTTGGCCATTTTCGGCCGCCAAGAATCATACAAAAGAATACAGTGCAATAGTACATTGTTATCCTAGGGGTGAAAGTTACTTATTTAGTCCCGAGACGGGGTTTGGCGCCCGGAACGAAGTGAGGGCGCCAATAGTTCGAGGGACTAAATAAGTCTTTCACCCGAGGGAAACACTGTGCTTTTCATTACAAATACGAGGAAAGTAAAAATAAAAACATGAATTAGCTTAGGAAAAAATGAGGAAAATATATGAAGATCGAATTGCCGCTTTCCCGCCTATTTTGTTTGTTTTTTTTCTGTGGCCGGCCCGCTATTCAGCCATTATTTTTTATTTTCATCATTAGAAAAATGGTAAATATTTTGCTCAAAGCTAAGTTATTTTGAAGAAATTGTTGAAACTAAATTATAATAAAGTTATTTAAAACATATATATTCTCTGATCAATACTTAACTTTAAGTTATTTCAAATTTTACATCGTGGCTGTATAGAAAGTTGGAACATGGTTCAATAGATATGTGAAAAAGAACTAGTTTTTTTAAAAAATAATTTGACACCTGTCAGTTGAAAGTGATTCTCCCTAGGGATGAAAAGTGTTACTTTCAGCCCGCTTCTCAGGTCAGTAATGACCTACTTTCAGAGTATGAGTAATGAAAAAATATTTTTCAACCTCAATACACATCTAAATCAATTGATCAATTCAGGTACTCTCATATAGCTAATTTAGAGGGGCCTGTCAATTTCTCTCTATGATGCTCAAATTCTCACGGTCAGTCGAACGAGGCGGAATCGAATTAGGCTCACTAGCGATACTTACATAAGGTTTTACAAATTGGCTCATATAAGGCTCAGAAGATATCTTATAAGAGTCTCATCTACGACTGCGAGTACTGATAGCACTTCACTAAGTGGAAACCAAACTTTTTGTTGAATTTTTTCATGCTTGCAAATATCGACAGACAGCCTTTCAAGACCCCTTAAGTGGCTAAATGGGTAGCGTAGTAAAAGTACATTTGAAGCTCCTGTCCTTTTTCAGGCTTACCTACAAATACTTATCTTATGAACGCCATGCTGGCCGTAGCAACGACGTAGTCGTTGTTACGAGCGTGTAGACGCTACGACACGCTGCGATTGTTACGAAAATGAACCTTTCATGGCTTTAGCTTTATAGGTAGTTAGGATAGTCACTTTTCAGATATATTCTTATAACCGTGTATACCATTGTAAATAACTTAAGTCACGTCTTATCTTAAGTCTTGTCTTGTAACAAGTATACACATTTTGCATGGAAACATAGTTTTTTTTTGCCTGGAACATAGACTATTACCACGAATTGCGTGTGGGTGTGTATTTTGGGCTTCAAGTGAAAAAGACGACTTGATCATTTGTAACAAAGAGATAACCAATTTTTTTGTAAAAAACATGTTTAGGACGACTTCAAACCATTTCCTGATGTGGTTCACGTTCAATTTGTTATTTATCATTAAACTAAGTTTTTTTCTACACTTTATTATTACCACCAAGTAAATAACATAAGCTTGACTAACATGATAATTTATCATTTTCATCAACAGGCGATTATACTTACTTAACGACCTCTCTTTGTGTAGGCGAAGAGCGAATAAGAACAGCCTTCAAGCTCGATTGGGAGCCAATTACTCGTAAAGCCTCTTATACCAAATCGGTTTAAGTATTTTGATTTTAGTTTTTGTCTGCAGTATCTGCGGCATAAATGGCCTCTGTGCATAGAAATTATTTTCATTTCAGTTGCTGATTTGACAGTTTTTTTTTGCCGTGCCGTGCTATGGAGAGTTTGAGTTCAAGTACCTACCTA
Source organism: Udea ferrugalis (assembly GCA_950022985.1). Classification (NCBI taxonomy): domain Eukaryota; kingdom Metazoa; phylum Arthropoda; class Insecta; order Lepidoptera; family Crambidae; genus Udea; species Udea ferrugalis. The sequence goes on from OX465521.1 coordinate 9,440,181, forward strand.
TTTTTCGAAATTGGTCTCGAGTCTCTTTTATTAAGCATTTTTCATTTACCACGTAGTTTTTACTAGGCCCACCACGCCTACTTGAATAATTCACTTCGTCTAAAAAACCCGTTTTCAAAACAGGCATTATCACAATGCCTGTTTAGCTTCGAATTATTTACTTTCGAAGGATAGCTTCGAAAGTAAATAATTATTTTTTATATCATTTTCATCTTGAAGTTTAAAATACTAGTCTATACCATTGTTAGCAAATCTCCTTTTCTAAATTTGTTCTCCCCTTTCTTACCAAAAGCGTGGATTTAATGGCAACATTACTCTCTGTCTTTAATATTTCGGTATAGCCTGCATCCCCCAGGGGCTGTAACTAAGAGTGCATGGGCGTGTAACGGTATCCGAGCATCTTATTTATGGCATTTTCCGTGTTAATGCCTTGTTCTCATTTCCTTACCGTGCTGTTGCCTTAAATTTACTTCGTTTTGTTTTGTCTAGGCGGATCATTTCAGTGATTGTTGGGTCAAATCAAACATTAAGAGTAAATAAACAACCCAAACCTATGAAATTATTTCGTTGAAGTCGGGGCTTTTCGCATGTTTGGTTCACCATGACACCCAGTGACTATGTGCTCCTGACTAAAGGTATAACACCTAAACCGGCATCGCAACTGCACGGTTTCGACCCAGCAATTATCTTGCCATTCAAATTGTACATTAAAATTGTGAGTGGTACAGTATATTTTGCAATATCAATATGAGAAACCCAATGGCGAGCTGTCCGTCTTTACAACTTAAGGTTCGAATTTGAATGGCAAGATAATTGCTGTATAATCTTGCCTGTCTTGTTAGGAACTATAGGAGTTCTAGATCTTGAGTTTTGATCGTTACTAATAGATGTTTTCGTTTCAGGAGAAGTTCAAGAAAGAATTCAAGCAACGGTTTACATTTGGGCAGAAACCTACCAGATTCGCAAACGACAGTTATGAGGTAGGTAATGCTGATGCCCCATTGAATTTGGTTGTCACAACAGAATAACGGATTGTAGAGTTACGGAGAGGCCTCATCAAGTGAGCTGCGTTGCACTGCATCGTGCAACGTTCAGGCGTCGTTTTACATATATTTTAATTTATGACAAATATGAATTGATGCGTTGCGTCATCACACGCAACGTTCAAAGGATCGAGTAACGAGGCGAAGCAACGCTAATAAGGCCTGTCCCTGAGGGGTAGTCCGTGTGACGACGCAACCCACAATGCTGTCCTGCACACGATACGATGTCGCAATGTGCTACGATGCGGTATATTTTGTTGATTAGATTTGACGATATGAAAAAACTATGTAACAGGACTATTCGAATTAAATATTTTTGTTTGTTAGTTTGTCGTTGAAATCTACTCGTACTACGAACAAGCGACATAATATGACAGAGAAATTAAAGCGTAAAAAAACACGCAGCAGTTGACGATGCGACGCAGCGCTACGCAATGTGCTAGTGAGGCCTCACTACATATACACATGCATTCATTTGTTAGGTTATTTTCTATTTTGTACACTAACTGTGTCCTACTACTTCGTCCGTGTGCACCCAGCCTTTCCATGCTTTGCATTCTGAACATTTATCTAAAGTTTTAATGAGATAACATCCTAGTTTATGTCGTAAATCTATGTAACTAAATTAAATTTTATGAAAATTATGTAATGCTGAACTATAAAAGCAGATGTAAAGAGAAACTAAAAAACATGGATTTTAAAATATAATTTTTTTCAATGTATAGGTTACGATTAGTCACGATTATATTATATTTAAATAGATTAATGCCACACGGAGGGCAACCGTCACCAGCAACCTTCTTACGCCAACCTGACCGATGGGCTATCATCGCAGCGTCGGCACTCTACACCAACGACATGCACACAAGATATTTGTTATAGTAAAAGTGTATCTGAATATGTATGTAAGACAAACACTGGGTGGGTCACAAATACTGTACTAACAAAGTGTGTTAACATCTGTTAAGTAGCAGAAGCCTGTGCTTCTGGCAAAAGTTTCCAGACCCATTATTTTTGTGCTAACACTTTTTGTTTACAACCCAAGAAAACTCCTCGTCACTGCTATTTATTGTTACATATAAGCCAGCGACCTAGGGCCTCAACACACCCTCATGCTAGTAAATTGCTTCTCCGCCTAATATCATATTTCTTATTAGCTCTCGCTCTCTAGGCTACGCACCACCTGTGCAGGATGACTGAGATTACGAATAATGTTTGATTGTTATCTATTTTCTCATGGTCAAACTGGATTGCCAACCAGTTCAGTAAAAAGCAAATATTTCTCGTAGCCATATTTGCGAGTAGAAATGTCAATAAAATGGAAAGGACAAATTGATGACGCCGACTTAAGTTTCCTGAGGCCCTGACCAAGACGAGTTTTGTTCAGTTAGACTTTGTAAATAAAATAGAATCGATAAATTGGTAATAATTAGTATTGTTTTTAGGTGCCCGACAAAATTAAAAACAGTTGCATTAGATATTTTCCCTCGATGTTTCGAATTACGGCATAACTTTATTGTTCACAGGATGGCCAGTCTTACAGAACTCGCATCTTGTCATTCCGTTCGACGAATGAAAGAAGCGTGTACTCAGCGAGGAAGTCGATAAACCTTCCACTCAGCGACAATCTGAAAACTCCCGCGAGAAATCCTTGCCAATGCTTACGAAATCAAAACAATCTCAAAGAAAACGGATTCCAATTCTTAAAACCAGAGGATTGCTACACACACGATACGAACAGATACACAAACAATGAAGGGACCAGCAGAAGAAAGTTTTCAGGAAAGCGGTTGTCCAATGGAAATGAGTTGCCGATCGGCGACGAGAGAGTCGGTGAACTGTATATCTTTCCGAACAGCAATATTGTTGAATTCACAGACATTACTTACGAAGACAAAGTGTAGTGAAAAATAAACTTTACCATTTCATCCAGATGTGATAGTTACAAACAAGGTTATGTAGAAATAAATAAATTAAATTAATTTAAGGGTTACATTTTGTTTTATTACCTATAACCCTGAGAGGCAATGAGAAGGATGCACAACTCAATTAATCAAAAATGTGATAGTATGTACGTAATTATTTGAATAATGTTTGCCAATGGCACCAGCAAAGTAGACGGTGCAGAAGATATTTTTCGCAAAGGTTTACTAGACAAATGCTTTTCATTTTGCTAACACAGAAAAAGTAAGATCAGCTTCCGTACAGCCTTAGCTGAAAATCTTAAATAAATCGTTTTTTTAAGAATTCCAACGAGGTTTTTTTTAAGGATATGCTTCATAGTGTTTTCACACAACAGAATTAGAAGATTTCAGCCTACAAATAAGGCTTTTATTATTAAAATAAACTTGACGAAAAACTTCCCTCAATTCTTACTTCTTTAGCTATTGTGGTACAATTAATTTACAATATTTTCCAAGAATAGATTGCTAAGAACGCTTAAAATGATTGCTCCTATTTCTTGAAAGCGTAATAAAACTTCGAGGTGCGAATAAAAACAGAGGAAACAATAAACATTGGAAGCGATCCAAGCAATTCCTTCTTTCTATAGCTTTCCTATATTGATCACCAATAGTAAGAGATAAGCTCACCTGTACTTTCAGTTATCTCATTATTTTCAATGTAACTATATCTTTGTGTACGAACTAATAAATAAATAAATAAATAAATAGTATTACATCTCAGTCTGATGAAAGTATCGACGTCCCTTTTTGCAGTTGTTAAACTTATACCATGGTGTTTATTTTTCTGATAGGCAGGCGTATTTAATTAACTTAAAATTGTTTTATTGGTGAAGCCGATAGGCCGATAGGTGATAACCTACGTAGTGATTATGATTCTAAAAATGATCGTGTGTTCTTCAATCACCAGAGCGAAACGAGTTGAGCTGATCTATTCAAAATTAACCACTAGCGCTGTGAAGATCGTAGGTTAAAATCGATGGAACTTCCGATATAGTCACTAAATGCTGGTCAAGTTGTATGAATGGTTGAACACCACTGGGTGAAATACGCCTAAAAGAGCGCTTCGGGCGGCTAAGCAACTTATTTCGAACGCCACTCAGAGCTCAGCAGTCAGAAGACAGATGTGGGTAATTTTACATTTATGGTACTACTAGCGGCTGCCCGCGACTTGGTCCGCGTGGACTTCTTTATAAATTGTAGCCTATGTGCGATTCAGATGTATAAACTACATTTTTGTAAAGTTTCAATAAAATCTATTCAGTAGTTTTTACGTGAAAGAGCAACACGGCAACTTTCGCCTTTAGAATATTAGTAGGATAGGATTTAGCAATCAGTACCTCTCGTTTCTCGTCTCTTTTTAAATAAAAGAGATTAATACGTTTATTAAGAAAAAAGGTAAGTAACTAAATTAAAATTGCTAATTTTAATTTAGTAACTTACCATCATTTTCATACTACAATATCTGTGGTAGCGGAACATCAACCTCACAGCCACTAGACGCCCGATGTTTGATTTCTTGTGAAGCCTGTAAACTACCGGAGGTGAAGGGGCAACGTCACGACACGTCACTTATTGCTCAATATGATGCAAACGATATCGGTTATTTATGGTAGTCGCTCGAAATCTCACGGTATTAGTCAAAAGTGATTGGATGGTAATTCTCCTATTAAACGTACGTGTCTGATCCACTGTCGAACTCAGTCGCCTGTCAATAGGAGTCTAGTAGCTGTGAATTTGATGAAGCGGAAAACCTGAAATAGCAAGCGTTAACAGTATCGTTTTCCGTGAAAACCACTACACGAAACAGCGAGAAAGGGATATGACAATTATCAGCACATCGTCACTACTCAAACTACAATTCAAAAAATATTTTATGCGCTCGTCTCGAAAGCTGATTTTGGCTGATTTTGAGATATAGCTCCACCCTACTGTCAAACTATACATATTTTCTCAGTTGATAAGAGTTACCCGTTGGCCCTACTCTCACTAGGTAGGCATGTTTCATGGCTCACTCACCAAATTTTCACAAAGGAAACCCATCAATTATTTATAAGAAGTATTTATTCACATTACAGTAAAACACAAACAATGATTAGGTACGTGACTTTGATCTCCAAGAAATTTCTGAATACAGAGTATTAACAAGTTACCATACGAACAATATTTACTTTGATATAAGACTAAGCTTCTTTGATACAGGCCTTTACCAAAGTCACATTAGGTACTTAAATGTTTTTAACATAGTTACTATCCTCCAAATAATCTTGTTTCAATATTTTTTCTTAATAGGTACTGCATATTAGATATCGTGTCAACTGTAAAATAATGTAGCTGTTTAACCAATCAATATAAAACAACGTGCATCAAAAAGAAGATTGGTCATCAATTAAGTACTAGGTTTGTCTCATGCACCTCAGGATAAAAATAATATCAAAATTAAATTCTTTATTTTTGAAGCTATCCGTTCACTCGAATACTTGTTTTACACGCGCACACAGCATCGCGGCCAAAGTGTAGCACTAAACCCGTACATGCGTTACTCGTGAATTTCCAACCTTAAGGACTTTTTCTAACACCCTTATGTAATAATATTATGTGCTTTGGTGAAATACAAACATACTAAGATTTAGAAGGAGGTAGGGTTTTACCTGTTTCTACTCATCAAAGATGCAAGTCCTCAGCAAAATACTGATGACTCGGTACGGGTCAGCGTTAGCAGCCGGTCTGCGGTCCTCCAAGTAGCCGCGCTTATCTTCCGACACCTGGCGAGGGATCCTCACGCTGCAGCTCCGGTTGGCCACACCTGACAGACAGAACAGGTAAATGTAACCAAGCAATGATACTTGTTCATACTCGTAAACACACCGTTCTCTTTGAGTCGCTGGGGAGCGATTGGCACGGAAAATTAGAGCGTATTCAGAGTCTGTTACCGTACTCATTTGTGTACCACTTGGATGACTGAATGTCTGACGCCGATTCCTCGATACGTGCAAATTCCATGCTTAGACCATTCTTACCCGCATTCATAGTTTACTCTTCTTTTAATATTCTTCAAAATGCTTGAATGAGTAGACCGTAGGTCCAACAGAATATGGCCGTACTCAAGACTGTGAGTTTTTCAGAAATATCCTAATTAATTTTATTATAAAAACACTTGGTTGACATTTTGATCCAAATTTCCAATTTTCAAATAAAAATATCTTGCATTTTTTTCAAATTATCTTATCCTATCAAACTTAGTTAGTAGTTAATTAAATTATTACTGGAAAATAACGACTAGACAGACAAGGTCACCCAGCATCTATGAAATCTTTATAAAAAGAACTTCATAATAAAATTTTCCTGCACAGACAGGTTACTAAAGCAAAATTCAATATACTTAATAAAAGGCTACAGACATCAAATACACTTCTTCTCGTCTTCAAAAACAAAGTTTCACTAATTTAAAATACATCTTTAAATTTTGAAATAGCCGTCTATTTGAAATTTTCCCATTTGCTAAATATTGTTGTTGAAAGTTTGAAATTAATTCTACATATTAGGGAATTCATTAATTAGAATACAAACTGTGAAAAGTAAATAAACAAATTGTTGGAACGATTAAAAAAAAGACTGTCACATAATATTTCAAACTTAACCAAGCTTATAAACCAGACTTTCAAGCAAGATTTATGGCACGTTTAAAGACGGAGAGCCCATTCCGACAAATTTATTTATCCCTTTCGCACTCAGCAATACAGTAATAGCCTTTATCTTGCCATTACGGCTTTTTTTTGTAACAATACATAATACACCATTATGATGTTTCTATATCAGGTGATCCACTTCCTGTGATACTCTGAGATCCGAAGTCTGGCAAACCTAAGTTATATAATATAAGTATTTTTTAATAGTTACAATCGCAAAAAGTGTCTGACGATAATCATAATGTCAGCCGAACGACGCCCGTGAGTGTTGGGCATAGGTCTCCCCCAAGGATCTCCACAACGATCGGTCCTGTGTTTCCCGCATCCAGCGGTTTCCCGTGACCTTGATCAGATCGTCTGTCCACCTTGTAGAGGGCCTGCCCTCGGCACGTCGTCCGGTACGCGGTCATCGGTTCTCCGCGTTATGTGTCCTGCAAACTGCCACTTCAGCGATATAATTATGTCGATTGTCTTAGTTTTCCTGCGGATCTCAACATTTCTGATTCGATCAAGGAGGGAAAAACCATGCATCGCTCTCTACATTGCTCGCTGGGTGACTTTGAGCCTTCTCATGAGACCCATAGTGAACGACCTTGTCTCACTCCCATAGGTCATTATTGGCAACACACACTGGTCAAAGACTTTCGTATTGAGACATTGAGGTATTTTGGACACGAATATATGCCGGAGTTTGGGAGAACGCTGCCCATCCGAGCTGGATTCGACGAGAGATCTTTTTCTCGAAGTTAGACTTCCTTAACTGGACTGTCTTCCCAGGTGAACATAGTGCAAGTGGTCAACAACTTTGAATATATTGTTACCAACGTTGACTAGAGCGGGTGCAACATGAGATATTTGATATTAATTCTTGTTTTGCTTGGATCTGGCTCTTCATGTTGATCGATTCAGAGCAGGAAGAACGCGTCTTATAACTGACGCTTCATACAATATTGATATCTCGAATGAATCAGAAAATAACTATTAGGTGTGGTGACGGAATCAGTTGGTAATAACTTCATTTTGGCACCAGACGGTAACGTAAAAAATGTATACACGTTGATAAGCTTCATTCTAAAACTTGTAAGTCCAGTGTCCCCACTTGAGGTTGGCGTTTTTTCGTAACCTTTATTAATTTTATTTTTCAATCGGTTCGTTATCATCACAAGTAGGTCTACGAGTAGCTGGCACATCATTATAGAGACTATTAACGAGTTAGCAACAATTTAAACTAGAATCTATTTGGACTTTTTATTGATTCAAATTACGTAGCAACGCGTGGGAATTGAAGATTTTAATGTTATATAGTTATGACGTCTGTTTACTCATTCTTTTTGATTTATTGAGAAGTTTTGCATTTACGAGCATTGAAATTGCAACTAAATCTAAAATAAACGTCTTAAAATACAAACCTAAGAACCGTTCTAAAATTTATTTTTAAGGATATAAATACGAAAAAAGCGAAGTACTTATATTTATAGCTAGTGGACAAAAAGTATATTAACTGATTTTCTCCTCGCCTTCTTTATCCTGGTACAGTCGAGTTCATAAATATATAAGCATTGTCAAGGATTCAAAATATAGTGAGCGTTGGAAAGCTCAATAAATTCTACAGAACTTATAGATCACAAATATGTTCACATGTGAACGGTCCAATAATATATGCAGTGCAATATGCCATAAATATGTGGTCACCCTTTTCAACAATAATATCTAAACTGTAATTACTTCAATAATATCTAAGTAGGCTTAGCTTCTTAATTATCTTTATATGTATGGGAAAATCTATTTTAAGACTGAACAAATAAGACCTAGTTTACATTGTTACAGAAATGACAGTGTAGCTTCCATTGGTCACCCACCTCGCGTGTGCTTTTTTATTTTAAAATAAGTGTATTTCAATCCAAATATAAAATAATAAACTGATTGATGACTGACATATTTATTGACGAAATACTTAAAACTAGGTCTTATACACTAATTTTTATATTAATTCTTATCGTACCTATCAATACAGTTTTGATATAATTGGAAATAAACTTAAAATGTCTCGTAAATTGTTCTATTCCTGAACATGCTAATATTAGAACACATTTACAAAAAACTTATGAATGATTTTGTAAAAGACGATGTTTCACCTACGGGAACCTTATCATAGTAACTAGAAATTTCACCGTAAGTCACAAATTATAAAATAACAAAAAAAAAAATTCTGCTCAGCCAGGCGCAACCATCTTAGGTTTGATAATTATACCACAACTTTTATAGGACTAACGAAGTCATAGCTGTAAATTAAATTTTACGTCACCGGAAAGAAAAGAATATCATTACATTTTAGTATAAACTTTATTTTTTGACTCTTATAACTTAAACAAAACTAAATCTCTGTAGCTTTAGTGTCCTAAACTAAAACTAATATTAAATATTTTTTTGTAAAAACAAAGCACGTCTTTAATAAAGTCAATTTTTCGAGAAATTAGGTACCAAAATATTATCTAATTAGCGCTCCAATTAAAAATAATAGTCGCTAATATCTTGTGTATGATCCGTTCGCATCAATAATAATAATAAAGAGTGTCACCATAGTACCCATAGTTTTGTCCACCACAGGCATAATTCCAAATCAGATTCACCAATCTTTGAATATTTTATCACTGCCAGCTAATTTATACATAATTATGCAGAAAGCCCTCATCTTGAATACATGCAGGATAGTCAGGAAATTTTTACAGGCAGACATACAAACACCAAATATACACACACCATCTCACTCACGCTAAACATTAACACTACACCCAATAATACTTGTCATGCATGATCCATACATATATATTCTATGATTTGCACTTGGCTTAGGCCCGTGTAACTCATTAAAACCAGTATTACATGCTGAGATATACATTTGTATAGAAAACCTAAATAATAATAAAATAATAAAAAACTTTATTTTCTCTCACAACATTACAACTTAAATTGTAGGCTTAAAACTAGTATTATAAGATACGGTTGCTTACGTCGTAGTATGTGTGAGAGACTGGAGCCTGAAATAGGTTTCTTTTAAAGAAACCCGTAGGACCGGCCTCCAGTGCTCTCCCCTTGAAAGTAATGCTAGGGTATTGTTTCTTAAAAAATAATCTTAACTTATACACGCATAAATTCAATCACTGCTTGCAGTCGAGCTCTCATTGACTGAACCATATTGTGGCAACAATCTCTATTTCTATAACTATTCCAGATGTCATGTGCATGAGCCTTTAAATTCTCTTCCGTGCGAGCCTCATTAGAGTCCCAATTCTGTACCATTAACCCCCATAGATTCTCTATGGGGTTAAGGTCCGGACTTTTCGGTGGAATTTTTATTAATTCTAAGTCTGGTTGCTCCGCTATCCAATTTTGAACTCGTCTGGCATTGTGAACGGAACTATTATCCTGTATAAAAGTTATCCGGTGATTATCAGGATAGACAATCTTTGCAGTTGGTAAAAACACATCTTTTCGAATATCTAGATAGGCATCACTATTCATTCGACCAGATATTTCGCACAGTTCTATGGGTCCACCCGAATTTATCCACCCCCAAAATCCGAACGTAATGCGTCCACTACGTCTATTTGGCAATACATTCTCATCATCATAACGTGTATTGGCTGCACGATACAAAGAAATCCGCCCGTCCGCCGAAGAAACAAACGTTTTCTCGTCCATGAAAGCAACGTGTTCAAAATTATAATTTAAATATCTGTTAGCAAATTGTAACCGTAACATTTTATGCCTTTCCGTTAGTAACAATTTTTTTGCTGGAATTCGGTGATGAATTCCAGCTTCACTAAGTCTTCGACGTATAGTTAAACTGGATACAGCCAGATCAGCTGCTAATGTAGATGTTCTGATAAATCTTGCATTTCGAACATTTTCAACCAATTGCATATCTTGATCATGAGTTGTTTTTCTAGGTCGGCCAAAAGACACATGTTTCGTGAGATTTCCCTCTTCTTGCCACCTTTTCCACCATAATGTAACAGTATTTCTCTGTTAAAGAATGATTTTATTAAATTACCAAGTTAGAGATTACTTAGATAAAAACATGAACAAGAAAAAAATCAAATTCTTACCGATATGCCTAATTCTTCCGCAATAGCTGATTTAGAAACCCCGTCCTCACACATATGAACTATTTTATGTTTCGTATGCTCATCAATTCGATACATTTTTATTTTAAATGGGTAGGAGGATTGCAATAAAATTGTAATGTAAATTATAGAATTTAATTGAATAGTTATTTGACATGTGCGTCAGTTATAATTTTATTAGAAAAACAGAACGTCATTTGAAGTTTATCTAGCCAGTGATAAATAATGTTGCAAACTCCTTAACCATGCAGTTTTATGAACACTAGTAAAATCATCTTTATGCCGTTAATAATTAGGTAGAATTTTAATTACATTAACTAGTTCAGATATTATTGTATTCCGTGTGCATACATAATTATGGATCACACGCTTTTCAGATAATATGATCTTAAAGTTGTTCATATAATAATGTGTCTTTGGCTGTATATATGTTACTGAGAAGAAGCAGTCCCATATTTATGAATCTAAACCTTGAAAACAATTTAGTGATGCTTATGCTTGGTACAATATTATGAACTTTTTTAACGTTAATATATTTTTGAATCCTTGACAGTGCTTATATATTAATGAACTCGACTGTACCACAATCAATCACTCGCCTCGAACCAGATAATCGAGGATAGGTAGCAGCGATCAGTCACTTAGACAGAAGAGCTTTAGCGTCTTTATTCTAAAAGATTATTGAACCTATTAGGTGGACTGACATGCTAACATACGAATATGCATCAAGAATACAAGTTGTGAACGACCTTCCTGTCGATGCAAACAGTGGCAGAAGCGAGGTACCTATTACGTCATTTGAAAAATATCATGTACGAGTACTAATAGCAGGTACACGTCGCCCAAATTATGCCTAAGGTATATCTTGAAAAAGCTTGTAAAGCTTTGTCGTGAAAAAGCTCTTGAAGAAGGTTTCGGCATTCCGGATGGATTATTATCTCCGAACGCTCTAAGATTCTGTGGCGTGTTTAATATATTATGTGACTTCGAGAAACCGAAAAAAAGTCAAGGCAACAAGTGCCAATCATCTGACTGAACGTACCTGCAGTAAAGTCGCGTATTTGCGGCAGGTCGTTCTTACCGGTGAGCTGTAATGCCCTTTCCGAGTCATACTCCGATGACTGACCACCGATGTTTCTATATTCTACCGTATGACTATAGCAACAAGTGCCAATCATCGAACTGAACGTACCTTCCTGCAGTAAAATCGCGTATTTGCGGCATGTCTTTTACCGGTGAGCCGACGTGCGCTATCAAAGTTGTACATCCATGACTGGCCGCCAACGTATCTATATTCTACCGTATGACTCTAGCAACAAGTGCCAATCATCTGACTGAACGTACCTGCCGTAAAGACGCGTATTTACGGCATGTCTTTTACCGGTGAGCCGATGTGCGCTATCAAAGTCTTACTTCCATGACTGGCCGCCAACGTATCTATATTCTACCGTATGACTATAGCAACAAGTGCCAATCATTTGACTGAACGTACCTGCAGTAAAGTCGCGTATGTGCGGCATGCCATTTTTCCCGGTGAGTCGACGAGCGTTGTCGGCGCCATTGTTCGCGTCATACTCATTGATGTGGGCCCCGTGACGACGCGCTAACTTGTCTATAGCCCGCTCTATGACACTGTTAACAAGTTGGATGAAGTAAGTCACTTTGATACTACTGAGAAAGAATCATATCGGCCGCTAGGGCGAAAAAAAATTAAAGGTCCAGCTAAACTTCTCCACAGCGCTAAAAACAAAAGAAATATAGATAATTCGAGCTAGCCGATAACCTAAATTCCCAAATGTAAGTAAACTAACTAAACTTTGGTTCGTATTATAATTTTAGACGAACCGGCACTATCGAACAATACCTCTATTATTACTTGAATTATCGTAAAGCGTTGAGTATCAAAACGGAATTACCATTAATTTTAACTATGAAAGGAGATCAATGAAATCGGTTTTAGAATTATTGAGGGTTTGAGTGCCTGGTAAACGACCAATTAATTCTTAATGGCATCATGAAACGCTACTTTCATACCATTACATCGACTTTTACGGCTTCATCCGAAATTCATCTTAACTTTATATCCATTATTACCCTGCTTGATTATATAAGTCATCGTAGAGGCAGTAGCATTTATTAACATGAAGGTTTACAATGCGTATGATAGATAGTGTCAAAACTTGAAAGATGGACTGTCGACTACTTCCTTCCTACTACCCACTACTCACTACTACTACTTTCTACTTCGTGTCTGAACCTATCAGGTCCAGACATTAGCTGAGTGGGGTCCATTTAATTCTGGACATCGTGACACTGCTGTCTGGTGGGAATGTTTGTTTGTTTTTCTTTTTCTTTTGCTATTTTTATTTTTCTCTAACCACTTTGTTTTGTTTGTTTATGTTTGTATGTGTACGATGTCCATTGTCAGTAAACGTTTTTTCTTTCTTTCTTTTTTTCTTTACCCCATGCAGCTCGTCAGTCTATCTATAGGGTGGCAGACATGCTGTTGTCCGCGGTCTCCATTGTCGGTGTGTCCATCACCGTCCATCAGCCCTACGATTGATGGAGCCCACAAATTGCCACTTCAACTCGTTAATCCTTTCAGCGGTACTTTTAAATTGTGGCTATGTCTGTTAGGCATATCTAGGCCAGAATGGCTTTAACTTACTTACATATGCGTCAGTTATCTTATGCCTTCAACTAAACTTGAAATTAAAGTAGAGTAGTAGAGTATTTATCAAGCTAATTAAACTATCATTACGTAAATCTTTTAACCCAGAAAACTGCTATTATATTTCTCATTACATGATGCATCGATTCGCAGGTTGTCGAAAGCTTGTCAATGAAATAATTAAATCAAATATTCTTTTTTTGTCAAAAAGCAGTGAACACTCAAAGATTCTAATAATGAAGTATATTGCGCCCAGTTGGCCCGTGAGATATTTATAAGACATCTGAGTGACGTTCTTTTGTAAATTGGACATCGTTTTGACAAGAGATTGGCCTCCTATCAAGCTCTGGACCTCAGTTACTTATAAATACAATATTATTTTCTAAGTTTGGGAACTCTTAGTTATAGATCCGACTTTCAATTCTTAGTTTGGGAACTCTGATTTACAGATCCGACTTTGAAATGTGAGTTGCCCTAAGCACAAACTGGGCTTTTTTTGCTTTCATTTTCGGAGCAGAGACAGACAGAGTTGAAACACAAAATTAAAGAGGCAGTAATAGAGAGCAGGAGAAAGACAGAGGCTTATTACGATGCAAATAAAATGAGTTTTCAATATTTTTATTAAAAAATGCTGCAGGAAAATTCTTAATCTCATAACCAAGCAACGAACTTGATTTCTTTAATATTACAGACAGCAGCGACTTGAAAGTAATAACTTGTTTCAAATTTATAAGTTAAAGTACTTACAGTATTCCATCATCTACCCTCATGTCCTTGGTAGAGAAGTAGACGAAAGTGCCGTTTCCTGGCCAGTCTGGAACAGGCTGCGGCTCGAAGGTGGCAACGGTGCCGTACTCTTCTGCCAAGCGTTCCAGGATATACCTCGCCATCCAAAGGTCGTCGGCGCCTCTCAGGCCAGGACTCGGACCTACCTATATTTGAAAATAACATGGCCTCAAAATACAACCAAAAAAATCTTCGTTATCGTATATACATTCAAGCCCACGCATCCCTGAGCGAGCCCAACATTTGAAGGGGTGAGCGTCACCCTTATACGGTTTGCTTAGGTTTTGTATCGGAGAGTCCATCACCCAAGAGTTGGTTACAAATTGTGAAATGAACACAAAGTCGTTCGGGGTCAAGGCAACACGCTCTCCACGATACAAACTTCTTAATAATTTCTGAATCTGTGAGCAAACAAACTTGCAGATTTGTTGCCTGCCTTTTAATATGTAACTCGACCCATGAAAAGCCCCATGTTGGAGCCCAGAGGGAAAACCTCTGGAAGATCATTGCGCAGCGTGCACGTGCGCGGTATAAATCCCTTCGCGTCAAGGGAACGCACGTTCTAAGGACGCCAAGCATCCAATGATGCGGATGAAATTTCATGGTGCATGTAAAGAGTGTACACCAGCAGAATAAAAATATATGGAGATTAATAAGTATTAGGAATGAAAATAAATTCTACCACTTATTATACAATGATAACATACTTATTAAGTGAAATTGTGTGCTTAGCTCACAGTGTTTCAGCTTTATTTTAGAAAGCTTGGTTAGACATTAAAGGTTATACTTAGCTTTATAGAATTACTAGCGGCCGCATGCGAATTTGTACGAGTGAACTTTTTTTAAAAAGGAATGAAAAATAGATTACGACCTATTCTCAGACTTAACGAACATAATATCTATACTAGGATTTTTAATTGTAGTCAGTGAAATGACATTTTCAGTGTGGCAGGTTTGCAGTCTCAAATAAATAGTGATGTGGTAAATCGAGCTTTTACAATTAAAAGTTAGTCGACATTACATCCTGGCAAAATAGTCGTCACCGTCAGAATGGCTGGTTGCCTATGTCCTTTGGTTGTGAGAGTTAATTTAAAAATTGCTACATAGTTGCTTATATTTGCTTCATACAATAAATAATTGCTACATGTGATAGATTTTTAGGAATCCGCTTATTTTTTTGACCAGCGGTTCTGATATCAGGTTGGCTGGTTACCTACTAGTTGAACATTAATTTTTTCTTTTTGTATTATTTTGCTACAAATAGTATTTAAGAAGATATAGCATATTTAAAATTTGTTCGGGGAAAAGCGCCTGACCAATTGAAATGGCAGAAGTTTTTTCCCTCGTCTTAGCTGTTTAGGAGATACAAGTAAAACAAAATGTAATACGGTGATATAATTGCTCGGAGTAAAATGTCCCTACCCTCAATAATGGAATATCATTGTCCTTGTTTATTTTTCGCTGCACTGCAGGCGGATTTTAGTATTGAAGATGGCTTTCGTTATTTCCTTGTGTTTCCCGTTACATTTCTGATGATTGTTAGATTATTAAAAATATAAATGATTGGCTCTATGTATTTAACCTCCTTGGTTTGTCTTTTTTTTTAAAAGTGACGTTCGACTCGCGCGTCATCAGACTATTTTGTTTGTAATTAAATTCAATATTATTGAGGACTTTATTTTAAGGGGCCTTAGTAGGTGAAAACGGCAAAATGGACTGTTATCTATGAGCTATAATTGAAAATATTGAATGTTTTTCGCACTGAAATTTCTAATATGTATTACAGAACGTATGTGTGATTTGTTAAGGCGTCTAACTTGGCGCCTTTTATTATTCTATTATTATCATGTATAATAATCCTAACATAAAGATCTAATTTATTATTTGAGTTAGACGCCTTAACAAACTAGACAACTAGAAAGCTGCGAAAAATATTTGCCTTTGTAATATCCAGGCGCTTTTGCCGGAATAAATTTTATAAATGCTGTATCTTCTTATGTACTATTTGTAGCAAAATAATACAAACATATGTAAATGAAACAAGTATGTAACAATTATTAAAGTCCGATAATTATAAACTTCGTGTATTGTTTTCAAATCCAAATACAACAGGCCTAAAGGGCCCAACTGGCAAAGGACGACGCCTTATAATTTCACATATAGGCAGTGATGAAGGTTTTGTAGATTCCGGTTTACTTATTTTTGAATCGAAGTATGGACTATCATGAAGAGATGAATTCAGAGTGTTTTGATAAATGGCTTAAAAGCATTTAAAATGATAAAGGCTCAATTAATCGAAATAGTAAAATTACAAAAATCAAATTACGAACGCTATGCTGTGGAAGAGTTGGCCGCTGAATACGGTGTCACAATCCTGCATCTGCCACCTTATCACTGTGAGCTCAACCCAATAGAGTTAGTTTGGGCTCAAGCAAAGGGGTACGTTGGCAGGAACAATAAAACTTTTAAAATAAAAGAGGTAAAAAATATATTTGAAGAAGGCCTGAAAGCGTTTAGGCGCGATTGGTCCAATTCGCGATTGGTCCAATCGTCAAAAATTTGAAAATTCGCGATTAGTCCAATTCGCGATTGGTCCAATTCGCGATTCGTCCAATTCGCGATTGGTCCAATTCGCGATTGGTCCAATTCGCGATTCGTCCAATTCGCGATTCGTCCAATTCGCTATTGGTCCAATTCGCAATTGGTCCAACGTTGCCTTTTAGAACATAATGTTGAGTTCTCAACAAGTTGAACCTCAAAATGTTGAATTCTCAAAATATTGAA
Source organism: Udea ferrugalis (assembly GCA_950022985.1). Classification (NCBI taxonomy): domain Eukaryota; kingdom Metazoa; phylum Arthropoda; class Insecta; order Lepidoptera; family Crambidae; genus Udea; species Udea ferrugalis. The sequence goes on from OX465521.1 coordinate 9,457,242, forward strand.
TCTGATACTGTTGAAAAACAAATGAATGCCGTAAAAACAAATGAACATCGGAAAAACAAATGAATGCCATAAAAACAAATGAACATCGGAAAAACAAATGAAAGACGGAAAAAGAAGTGAATGCCATAAAATACAAATGAACATCGGAAAAACAAATGAACGACGGAAAAAGAAGTGAATGCCATAAAAAACAAATGAATATCGGAAAAACAAATGAACGACGGAAATGATGTGAACGCCGTAAAAACAAATGAACGTCGGAAAAACAAGTGAATACCTTGAAAACAAATGAACGTCGAATAAAAAAAAAGAAGGGTCGCGTTTTCACGCGCGTTAAAACGCGACCCTTTAACTGAGACTTCGTAAGAAAATGACATGAATATTTAAGAGGCCTCTCATACAAAAATATTGTTTTTTTTTCGACGTTCATTTGTTTTCATGGTATTCACTTGTTTTTCCGACGTTCATTTGTTTTTACGGCATTCACTACTTTTTCCGATGTTCATTTGTTTTTATGGCATTCATTTGTTTTTCCGATGTTCATTTGTTTTTCAACAGTATCACATTCAATATTTTGAGAATTCAACATTTTGAGATTCAACTTTTTGAGAACTTAACATTATGTTCTAAAAGGCAACGTTGGACCAATTGCGAATTGGACCAATCGCGAATTGGACGAATCGCGAATTGGACCAATCGCGAATTGGACCAATCGCGAATTGGACTAATCGCGAATTGGACGAATCGCGAATTGGACCAATCGCGAATTGGACTAATCGCGAATTTTCAAATTTTTGACGATTGGACCAATCGCGAATTGGACCAATCGCGCCTAAACGCCTGAAAGAGGTGACGCCTGATAATTGGAGACAGTGCATACACCATGCCATAAAAGTCGAAGACAAAATGTGTCAAGTCGACCACATTATAGACCAATATGTGGATTCCTTCGTTATAAATGTAACTGATTCCGATTCCGGTTCTGAATATACCGATTCAGAATCGGAGTCGGAATCAATAGCAACCGTAACGAATAAAAACGTATATAATGACTTGTATCCTGACTTTCAAGTGTTAATTCCCCTGAACCACTTTGAACATTTTTTTCCCATCTATGGTTATAATTTTTTAGTGAGAAGTTTCAATATGTAGGTAGGGTCCATTTTTCTTGAATCGTATTATTTAATTCGTTGTGTACCTATTAAATATTTACAATTTATGAAAGGCTTTGATACCTAATAAAATAAAGCATGACTAAATGTCTAAGTCTAGTGATTGCCGAACGTCACTATTGTAGCGGGTCACCCTTTTTTGTATCAGTCACTGTTGAAGTTGTCATTTTGCTGACTACAATTATTAATCGTACTATACGCATAAAATTTAATTACAATCGGTCAAGGCTTAAGCCGTTTCGGAGGAGTTTGGCAACAAATACTGTGACAAGAGAATATAACATATAAGATACTCGTAATAATAAGTTTATGAAAATGGCAAAATGCAAATGTAGGTATTCCTCAAACATGACAGAAGAAAACTATCTTATCGTATCGATCTTACATTATCTTAACTGTTTAAGCGTATCCTTTAATAACGAAAATTGCCTTGGTGGAAGCCATCATTCCACTCATAATTTTAGCCATGTGACCAACCATTTGGCCCGAATACCGAAACCACACTTAATGTTGCATGAGCTTAGATACAACAGCTTTCATTAAGCTTCTACTGACAACATCGGCAAGGATTCCTTAATAAAGCGTAACCTTTCAGAATTTCGGGCTCAAAAACAATTTCACAGAAATGTAACAAGAAATGTTTATGCTTTCAAAAATTATAAGTATTCCGTTATTTTTAAGGCTTACGTTATAAATAGCATTCCCACGCGTAAAATATGAGCCATTAAAACATTTACCCCCATCCACCCCTCTCCTTTTCTCAGGAATGAAAATTGTAGCTGTTTTTGTGCTTCGAGAGTCGATAAAAAGACATTTTTTATACGACAAAGCCCTTTGCAATCGGAACCGCACACATATTTGCAGACGAAGTTTTGAAACGATTTTCAGTAGAGCGTTGGAACGTTCTGCTTTCACAAAAGTTTTATCATTAGAGAACTGGTACACGAACCTTTGAATTGTAAAGCTATATGTATACTTTCGGTTAGGGCATGAGCGAGAGATGTGCATGCAGGCCCGCCACCATCCACTGGGAGATTATGTAAGTCTATGATTAAAAGTATGCAAAAATGCACAAAATAAATACACCGGGCCTAAATTTCTATTGGCTTTTAGAGATCGTAGAGCGAAAAAAATAATCAGTTTATTTCAAGTAAGTATGTCTGGCCTGTAAAAGCTATTTTTCAAAGATAAATCAAAAGAACGTGAAGAAAAACCTTGAAGAAAATAAATAGCCTTTGAGGTTTTATTGAGTCCAAAACAACAAATTCTATTACTTATCTTAAAAGATTATTTATTTTATTGCAAAGTGGATTCACGTAGGTATAAAAGGTTTTGGAACGAATGCTTAGATACAAGTACTTATGTATTAAATTATGATAAAATTAACAAAAACTTCAGTTATTGTTTTAAAAAAAACTCACTCGACGAGCTTGGGAGAGAGCCACGCTCGATATTTAGAAGTTAGAGAAAAAATAGTTTGAAGTTCTAAAGTTACTAGATCGTCGTCACCTACTCACCGACGTAGTCTAGTTACCTATACGCTAGTTGAAGAGACAGTTGAGACAAATGGGCCCTATAGACATACACACACAGCGCGTTTTGAGAAGGTAAAGAGTAAAGAGATTATTTATATAAATCATTTGAGGGGCAGAATGTTCAACAGTTTGTGAATAAAATATCAGTTTATTAAATAAACTAATAGATGCCATATTTATTCAACATTTATTACTTACCTGAAAGTTCCATTGGGATGGAGTTGTCCCCGGATTGATGCCGTTAAGATGGACCCCAGCATAAAGACAGCATCTGTTAAAACAAACAATTAGGTACAGTCAGCCAAGAAAGTGGTCTACCACTTTTGACAAAAGTTTCTGCTATACTAGGATTTTTAATTGTAGTCAGTGAAATGACATTTTCAGTGTGGCAGGTTTTCAGTCCCAAATAAATAGTGATGTGGTAAATCGAGTTTTTACAATTAAAAGTTAGTCGACATTACAGCCTGGCAAAATAGTCGTAGTGAACGACCACGTCTCACTTCCATAATTATGTCATTACTGGAAACACACACTGGTCAGACTTTCGTCTTGAGACATAGAGGTATTTCGGTAAACTGTATTTAGTAAATAGGTTTTCAGTTTCAAAATGTTTTGTTTCTGTAATTATATTATTTACAGGTAAGAATTTCGTTTATTAACGGCTGATACAACTGGAAAAGTTTGGGAGGATACAACAGTAGAATATTCCAAATAAGCGTTTTCTAAAGGTTTGACTACAGGCCTAAAGGGCCCAACCGGCAAAGGACGACGCCTTATAATTTCACATACCTATAAGCAGTGATGAAGGTTTTGTAGATTCCGGTTTACTTATTTTTGAATCGAAGAAAAATAGTATGGACTATCATGAAGAGATGAATTCAGAGTGTTTTGAGAAATGGCTTAAAAGCATTTTGCCAAAATTAAAGCCAAATGCGGTGCTGGTATTAGATAATGCACCGTACCATTCAAGAAAAGTCGAGCGTATCCCCACTCATTAACAATCAAACTGGCGGAAGGCTGATATTGTTCAGTGGTTAGATGAAAAACAAATTAAATATCAACCCACAATGATAAAGGCTCAACTAATCGAAATAGTAAAATTACAAAAATCAAATTACGAACGCTATGCTGTGAAAGAGTTGGCCGCTGAATACGGTGTCACAATCCTGCGTCTGCCACCTTATCACTGTGAGCTCAACCCAATAGAGTTAGTTTGGGCTCAAGCAAAGGTAGAAAAATATATTTGAAGAAGGCCTGAAAGAGGTGACGCCTGATAATTCGAGACAATGCATACACCATGCCATAAAAGCCGAAGACAAAATGTGTCAACTCGACCACATTATAGACCAATATGTGGATTCGTTCGTTATAAATGTAACTGATTCCGATTCCGATTCAGAATCGGAGTCGGAATCAATAGCAACCGTAACGAATAAAAACGTATATAATTACTTGTATTTTCCTGACTTTCAAGTGTTAATTCCCCTGAACCTCTTTGAACGTTTTCTTCCCGGCTATGGTTATAATTTTTTAGTGAGAAGTTTTAATATGAAGGTAGGGTCCTATTTCTTAAATCGTATTATTCAATTCGTTGTGTACCTATTAAATATTTACAATTTAAAAAAGGCTTTGATACCTAATAAAATTAAGCATGACTAAATGTCTAAGTCTAGTGATTGCCGAACGTCACTATTGTAGCGGGTCACCCTTTTTTGTATCAGTCACTGTTGAAGTTGTCATTTCGCTGACTACAATTATTAATCGTACTATAGATGTAACGATCGCTAAGGTTGACTTTTCTGACAGAGTTTAACACAACGCACAATAATAATTATGTTATGACGTTTTGTCTGTCACCTGTTAGATGCCTGACATTTGACGTCATTGGGTGACTAGTTTAACCTCATTAAATGCGATAATCTATTTTGCTCAATTAAAACCAGGTCGATCTTTTTGAAGAGAAACTTATTACTGCTGAAAAAGAAAGTCTCACTGTCACTTCTACTGTCAAGTATTTCCGTCAATGAAATATTTATATCAATCTGTTATCAATATATGATATTTCAAACTTGACACTTGGCCTGACGTTATAAATCATAAATGACAAAGAGAACAATAGTCACTGACACAAACTTATTGCCAGGGAAAATTGACCTTGTTGTTTCATTACGTTCAAATGAATCTCAACCGTAGGGTGGTAGACCACATTTTTGGCTGACTGTACATGTATTACATCATAATATTTCAATACTTCTATATTCATAAATACATAATGTCTTGTAAGACTTATTAACCCATCCACACACATATTTGACCATCACGATTCGGCAAAGCCTAACGACATAGTCTCAGGGCTACCTAATGAAACGCATAACATTTTTTGTCGTAAAACCACAATGCATAATGTTGAAAAATTTTTTTTGGCCTGGCATTTGAACCTAAAACTAGTGAAGTTGACGATGAAATATCAATCTCATTTACTAGATGAGTAAGACATTGAAATGACATTAATATTACGTTGTTTCAACCTGATAATAATATGTTATATGCATGATATGTTTTTGGACTGGAGTTGATTATTACATCGTCAATGTGATCATCGAATTTAATTGTTATTGCGAAAAACCATCATTTATTTGAAATGCTGATGTTGGAAAAGGCAATCGGCCACGTAGGCGCTGAAATCATTCTCGAAGCTCATTTTCTCTGTTTATTTAACTGATGGGCTGGTCATTAATTAAGGGTTTGTCAATAAACGCTAATCAAATAAGCGAATTTGAAACGTAAGGCAACCTATAAGGTTTATAAGTAGGTACAAGGTTGTGAGTAGGCAAAATTAGTTATGCAGCGACCACCGATTTTTTTCCCTACTACATTTGAACCTGAAGTTATTCCACTAACGGTCTTAAGGGCCTGTTATCTGTATAGGTACACCAAGTACATTTTACAGACCTACAATAAAAATAAAATACTTGAGCTCTATTAATAGAGTGTCTAAAAGATTTTCGAAAAGAGAGAGCTGAGAATATTAATTTTATTCATAAAAAAGCACTCAAGTTTGAAGTGTTTGGTAAAAGCTTTTAAGACTTTTAAGGTTTTTTTACCATTGGGTTATTATTAGCGTACTTTAAAACTGTAATTTTATGTAGATATTGTGTTAATAAAATATTTTTTAAATATGTTTACCTGTAAAATGCTTCCATTAGATCCCTAGCGACGATCTTGTTAGCCCCTGTCGCGCAATAGTAAGGACCAGGGGGTGCAGGGAAGCCGCCCGCAGGCCAGCCTAGTGGTCGCCCATCGGTCGTGGTCAGGAAGAACTCCTGGTTGAAGCCGAACCAGGGCTCTTCCACTTCGCCCTTCTCGCATAGAATAACACAATTCTTGCGATGATTTGTGGCTGCAAAACAAAACAGGCACAGATATTAGATAGCTTCACACAATTCATGTTGATAGTCCAGGTAGTTTCAGGTAATACGGGGCTTGTGAAATCACTCGTAATACCCCGAAATAACTACCTGGTTGAAACCGAACTAGTGAATGCTAACTTGGTTACTGGACCTGTTGTGGAGATTGAGCAATCAATTTTCTTCCTAAGAAACTTTTTACCCTCGGGTGAGCTGACTTAGAGATTAGATGGATTGCAATCGAGTTAGATACGAAACTAATGGGCTAATATAAAATGAAATATTGGTAGTTACTTATTGAATTAGGTGTCTTGCTTGATTACCTATTGAAATACATAACTTAGTTTATATAAAAGAAGAGCAGTAACATAGTAAATAGCATTTAATTTCAGAAAATGGGATAAATCAAGAAGGACGGCGGAAAAATAGAATATCGAATATCACAGACCAAGTGCGAAATTGAATGATACTCTGACCGTCTTGGCTGGCATTACGTGCTCCGAGGTTCGTAATAATGTCAGCAAGCAACTGCCAAAACATTTTTTCACCGCCACATGATACCTTTATAAATACAATTTATTTACCTAAACTGAACATTAGGTATAGCAACATCAAAATTATGTGTGGTAACAGGGTGGTCAAAAAGGTAAAAAGGTTTGAAAAAGCAACTGTAATACTAAAATGGCAGAGTCATATTTCGTTAAAAGCGTCATTATTCTTGAATAATTTAGAATGCACACATAATTTTGATGCTGACTAATGCAAAGTACTTACTGTTTTCATGTGCATATTAAAAAAAGACCCTTCGAGTATTTGATTTGATCCTTGATTCCATGGAGAACATGATTTGCTATGTACCTAAATAAAACGTTCACCATAAAATTGCTAAATTTGTAAAATATTAAATTTTAATTAATTTAGAATGTAACAAATTCATAAACGTAGGTTTTTGAGTGCTTAAAATCTCCCACGCGGACTCACGAAGCTACCGGCGCAGCTGCTTACATGAATTAGTACTGAAGCTTTTCAATTAAAAGGATAACAACGATGCCCGTTTTCTAGCTTCTTCACGGAATTGAAATAAGAGCTTGAAAAGTAAATCGGTAATTACTTATGCTTTATAACAATTTTGATTTTAGAACTTCAAGATTTCTGCTTCACCTGATGGTTCATGTAATTTATCTTTATGCAATGAAGAATAAAAAAAAAAACTAACTGAAAGTGATAGTGGTGTATTTAAAATAACATTCTTCGGGTTTAATTCTCGTGACTCGTCTAACTCAAGATAAGTCCACATTTATTTCAAATTGTCATCCGTTAATTTACTTAGTTGAGAAAATCGTTGCGCAAATAAACGTCTTCTTACACGGCTCAGAGACGTCTAAATAACAAATGAGAGTGTAAATACATTCAAATATAAAGAAAAAACAGTCATTACGCTTAGTGGGGAGATCCTAAAATTCTCCTTAATTTCCGAGATAAGGCTGAGGGTAAATTCAATTACTAAAAGGCAGGCTGGTAAATTGTTCTGGTAGGTGTCGGTGGGCATCATTATATGGTTTCCACGCCTGAACGAGTCGTAATAAATTACTTCGGGGAAGAAGCGAGGGACCGCCTTTTTGTTGATACTCTGTGGATTTCTTCGGTTGTATTTTAGAAGAGCAAGACATTTCGTCAGGAATTAAGGCTGTTCTACGACATTATGTGGGGATGCTTTGGTGTCAAATTATTAAAAAAACAACCCTGATAACCTTGTTTGTGGTTTAAGCTCATTTTCTGAAATTCTATTTGATGATAAGAAATCTAATGTTTTCTAATATTTACGCGAACACTATACTCGTACATCGAAAAAAAACAACTTTACGACCGCGATATAAGACCGCGAGTAGAATCCGTAAAGTTGTTTTTATTTCGATAAAAAATCTGTTGAATCTGGCTGCTATTTATGAACAGCACTAAGCAAACAAGCCATGTCAGGATCAGAATAAAAGCAAAACCTAGTGGTATGAAAAAGTTTACTAAGTATTGCAAAACTTTGTAAGATAAAAGGCAAAAAGGAGTGGATTGTAGCTCAAAAGCTAAGAAATATGCAGAAAATAAACACCCAAAAATCAGAGGGTTGCAATTCTATTGCAAGGCGGTCGGAATTAGGGTATTTGGGTGGTTATTTGTGGTCTGCACTTTAGTTCAGCGCAAGTTAATGACGGCTGACGTCGCTAGATGTCAGTCGTTAAGCCTATTCTGAGGCCCTTAGGGCAGCTTGATAACATCTTACATTTAGATTGCTCTATAACCTTAATACACCCCTCCAACAATCCACACTGAGACCGCGTGTTGGAATATCGCTCATTCCACCTCATAGTTGAGGTGAGGCCTGTGCCCAGCATTGGGACGTATATAGGCCGTTTATGTTAAGTTGATGAGCAGTGGTGCAACGGAAGATGCTTGCGGTAGTGACAGAGATAATGGATACTAACGAATATAGGGCTTGGGGAACTTAGGGCTATAACCTTGTGCGACTATCTAATCATCTATAACGACGATGATCTTGTAGAAGTCCGTTTTTGTAAAATAAAACCATGAGCTAAAACTATACAAATGCTCTTTGATTTATCTAGACAACTAGAGGAGTGGTCATAAGACCGGACCATGTTTTCAGAAAACCAAAGCATTCTTTACCCAACCTTTGCCTGAGTTTTTGGGCCAAGCACTCTCATTTCACGACATTTCTCTTTTTGGAATTTCAGTTTCAAAGCAGCAGAAATATACAATGGTAGGTAAGTACAACGCCAAAAGATAGGCCTATTCAGGTGGAGGTGGATTTCTCGGTTTTCGCTCTTATTATTGTGTTAATGTATTTTGTTGTATCTGTTGCCGATAACTAAATAGTCTTTGCTCCGGATTCAGATATACTGGGTTCTATCCTTATGTAAAGAATAATCTGTATCGGATTTCGGAATTAACTGGGTTTGTAATCTGACCCTTATGAACCCCATTTAGCAAATGAACTGTACCGATAGCACAATTTCAGCAAGTAATGTGCATGAGGACAATACCATAAAGGTAGGTTTAGGTGACCAATGTTGAAGGTTGTTTAATTATGTGGGTACCTAGTACTTACAAAGGAGAGAAATAAAAAAGAAAATGTACTACAAGATACTAACTAGTAGGTTGGTAATTATGCTGATAAGTGTCACCGAGGACTAATATGTGGTTTCCGCGTCTGAACGGGTCGTGGTAAATAACTTGGGGGAAGATAAACGTGTCAGAGTTGACGGGATTAGCCTGGGCCGTGTTGCTGCCGTCGAAGTACCAAATGGGCAAATCTGTAACAAATGTTTACATTTACAAACTTTTTAACTAAAAAAAATTTTTTTTCCTCTAAATAAAATTATTTTTTGTTAGAAATTAAACCACATAACGTCTCACCACTACGGATACAGGCCTCGCTTGGACAATAAGATGGCCCCAATATAAGTAGAAAGTGTTGTTTTCCATAACATTACCGGTGATATTGTTTTAGGAGTTACATGCTGACGACATGTTAATCTTAAGTTAAGAAAGTGTTGAGATGGAACTGTGGCCGAAGTCATCCTGAGCTAATCTTCACTAACAGAGTAACTGCATAATTACAAGTAAAAGATAACCCATCATTCATTAACATTAAGAAATTTCTGTGTTATGAGGGCACATCCCCGAAGATAATTACCTAGATTTTAATTATTGTATAGGACAAAGTTTGCAACCCAAAAGTTGGCGCCTTGATTTCGCGTGGAATAATTGTTTTCAAATATAACTTTTGAATTTGAAACACAAAATTTCAAATGAATAATCTTACTTAACAGAGGTCTCGTTAATAAATTGATAAAAATTAAGAAGGTCGTAATATATTTAAACAAATATCTTAAACAATATTTCAAAATTTATGAGTTCCCACCACGAGTGACGTAAATAAGTCAAGTTTTTCGTAAAATAAATGGAAATCCAATAATGGGAAATACGTATTCAACCGAGCAATGGTTTCTCATTCATCGTTAAATGGGTTTTATGCCCTTATAAATCAAACGCGCAATGTTCGTACATATTTAACTCGCTTTTTCATTCTTAGTTAAATAAAAATGATTTTACGAGACGATTTACGTACCTGGCATTTGCCACCAGCAGTACATGGATAAGTATCGTAGGGGCAAACAAGCCATAGTTTTTGAAATTGTATTGCAACAGCGATAGTCATTGGAGATTGAACTAAAGGGTACAAATAAACACACTATTTTTCTAGGTAACTAGTGCACTAGGGAACACAAGCAAGTAAGTAGTTTCTAAGTATTCGCAATAGAAAACCAACTGCTTCGGCCACTCCCATACTCTGTAAAACAGCCGCACCCGTTACAAATCCTCATTCTGTGTTTGCAGCCACAAGGGAATCTTGCTAAGTACAGTAAACGGCACATAAGGCTTTCATTTTCCGTTTTTTGTCTTGCTCTTACCAGATGACTTTTCTTTGTGATAGAGCAGGGAGGACTGACCGGAAATGGGTAGTGTGATGTGCCGTTGAACGTACATTTTCACATAGCTACTAGAAATGCTTCGGGTCAAACGCACATGACATTGTAAGATCAATAGCAGTAAACAAGTATTTACAGGCTATAAATGTCGGCGGTCAAATCAATCTGGCCGGTTGCGGAAGCAGAAATCCATTTTACTATCCATGAATGTTCCATCCCTGGTCCATAAACGATGTGTTTTATTAGTTTACATCACAAAATTAGCTGATCAGATCATCCAAGGCCAATGTACCTATTCGATTATGCTTTCATAAATCGAAGTCGTCACCAGATGCAAAACGTTCTTAAAATTGGGGGGAGGGTGTGTTCGCGCTTCGTTTGTCCTCCAATTTTCTTAATTCCAATTTTTTGTCCAAAAGCTATTCATTTGTCACGAAATATGCCTAGCCAATTTCCGCTTTGGTTTACTGATTCACGACGTCTTCGACAATGACGGAAGCGTACTGGCTTATTTAATTTAATAAATTCGTAAAAACACCAAGCAGTGTCTTATATCAAAACTATTTGATTGTTTGTCCCCCAAATTCACAAACATCAATCAACTACACGCACTCACGTTCCATGCTGTCCCGTAAAATAATAATAGAACTGAAAAAAGACAGCTATACTTTTAGGGGATGCTCAATGTTGATTCGCTTTTGTGAATATGTGGGTTCTATAATGCCCCTTAAACATTGCTTTCAAGTGTTTACTGGGTTTTTGTTAACTTGTTCCTGTATGATCACTTTGACTGAATATGAGACAACGTCACATACATTGCTCTACTCGTAAAGTAAGATTTCGCTGGTGTTACGGGAACCAAAAACACATATTTGTGCTGGTGTGTCACCAGAACTAGAGGTGCTCGTAGCCGCTTCTCTAAACTGGTATTTTGCCAGGTATGCAATTTGGACAAACATCTACTAACTTGCATCAGATTTTTATAAATTCTCGACAGTTTCAGAGATATTTCGATACCTCCTACGTAAGTTGTTGTATCCCCAAAACTGCAATTTTACAGGAGAGCGTTTTAAACATTCAGATTGGCCTAGAAACTGCATTTATTAATGTAGCTTTGTGAAATTCGTTATATGAATAAAATATATGGTTTTATTGACTATGTTGAAACAAATATATGAAATAATTGCGTATTTTCTGAGAATTGTGGCTTACAACATTTTACTACGGAATCCAGACTGTGGCAACTGTTGTATCTCATACATACAACATTATACTGTGGAACACAGACTGTGCCAGCTGTGATAACTCATACTTACAAGATTATACGGTGGGGTCTTGGTTTCATCTTTAGTTGTATCTCATACTTACAACATTATTTTATGAAGTTTAAGAAAAAGTTCGCTGTTGTAAATGATTCTAGTCTCACTGTATGTCACATTAACAATACAATTTCAAGTGTATATTATTGATATTGAATAAATATTGTCAGTTAAGAAATAAAAGTGCAATTATTAATACCAAAGAAGAATGGTCACGTCCCATACAAAAAATCCCAGGCCCGACAGAAACGTAACATATCTTTTTTTTTTTGGTTAATTGTGTATTGTTAAAATACATATACTTTATATTCCAAATCAATGGCTAACACCAAAAAATATTGCCGTATGTTTTTATTCAGGCGATACACTAAAAAAATGCAAAACGCCTATTATCTATAAAATTCGTATAACTATGTAATTAAATGACGAAACAATAGCTATGGTATGTATCTAGGTGATGGAGATGCAGTTGGATATATAAATAAACTCGTAATACAACGATCAACTTAAGATTCATTGAAATCGTGGTAGGTTTTCGATTATTTAGTAGCATCTATCAATTGGCGGTGGCGGAGGCCTATGTTCAGTAGTCGATATCTATGGGTTGAAATGATGATGATTATGATTTAGCACTTAGGTTTCAGGATTGAAATAAAATAAAAATAAAACTAATAGGTATGTCGATATAAAGTTATATTGAATTTCTATAATATCTCTTGAAACAAAATTGTTTCTGCAGCCTATTGCCGCTGGATGTCTATATATTTTCATATTATATACTCCCGCGGCTTTTAAATTCTCACTGCAATACGACCGTGCTAACCTCACGTGATAGGTGCCGACTGAGAATTTAATTAACTCTTTAATTGTTAATTGTGGAAAATGTTAAATATCCGGATCATTTCCAGTCAGTTTGTTTTAAACACTCCTGTGAAACGACACTCTTTGTCGGTTTAAATTATTTTCCTCCACATACTCAGATAATTGATTGGGGCGTTGTATATTTTGATTACTTATTTCAATGAAATCTTCTGAGTATGGAATGTCTCCGTAAGGATCTTCAAAATAAATAATTAAAGCTGCAGCAATTTCGAAATATTCTATTAGGTATAAGCGGCACATATTTGTTAAATACCTGTTTCTAAATATCTTGAAGTCGCGCTTGAATCTCACGTTTATAGTTTATAAATCAAACGCGCAATGTTCGTACATATTTAACTCGCTTTTTCATTCTTAGTTAAATAAAAATGATTTTACGAGACGATTTACGTACCTGGCATTTGCCACCAGCAGTACATGGATAAGTATCGTAGGGGCAAACAAGCCATAGTTTTTGAAATTGTATTGCAACAGCGATAGTCATTGGAGATTGAACTAAAGGGTACAAATAAACACACTATTTTTCTAGGTAACTAGTGCACTAGGGAACACAAGCAAGTAAGTAGTTTCTAAGTATTCGCAATAGAAAACCAACTGCTTCGGCCACTCCCATACTCTGTAAAACAGCCGCACCCGTTACAAATCCTCATTCTGTGTTTGCAGCCACAAGGGAATCTTGCTAAGTACAGTAAACGGCACATAAGGCTTTCATTTTCCGTTTTTTGTCTTGCTCTTACCAGATGACTTTTCTTTGTGATAGAGCAGGGAGGACTGACCGGAAATGGGTAGTGTGATGTGCCGTTGAACGTACATTTTCACATAGCTACTAGAAATGCTTCGGGTCAAACGCACATGACATTGTAAGATCAATAGCAGTAAACAAGTATTTACAGGCTATAAATGTCGGCGGTCAAATCAATCTGGCCGGTTGCGGAAGCAGAAATCCATTTTACTATCCATGAATGTTCCATCCCTGGTCCATAAACGATGTGTTTTATTAGTTTACATCACAAAATTAGCTGATCAGATCATCCAAGGCCAATGTACCTATTCGATTATGCTTTCATAAATCGAAGTCGTCACCAGATGCAAAACGTTCTTAAAATTGGGGGGAGGGTGTGTTCGCGCTTCGTTTGTCCTCCAATTTTCTTAATTCCAATTTTTTGTCCAAAAGCTATTCATTTGTCACGAAATATGCCTAGCCAATTTCCGCTTTGGTTTACTGATTCACGACGTCTTCGACAATGACGGAAGCGTACTGGCTTATTTAATTTAATAAATTCGTAAAAACACCAAGCAGTGTCTTATATCAAAACTATTTGATTGTTTGTCCCCCAAATTCACAAACATCAATCAACTACACGCACTCACGTTCCATGCTGTCCCGTAAAATAATAATAGAACTGAAAAAAGACAGCTATACTTTTAGGGGATGCTCAATGTTGATTCGCTTTTGTGAATATGTGGGTTCTATAATGCCCCTTAAACATTGCTTTCAAGTGTTTACTGGGTTTTTGTTAACTTGTTCCTGTATGATCACTTTGACTGAATATGAGACAACGTCACATACATTGCTCTACTCGTAAAGTAAGATTTCGCTGGTGTTACGGGAACCAAAAACACATATTTGTGCTGGTGTGTCACCAGAACTAGAGGTGCTCGTAGCCGCTTCTCTAAACTGGTATTTTGCCAGGTATGCAATTTGGACAAACATCTACTAACTTGCATCAGATTTTTATAAATTCTCGACAGTTTCAGAGATATTTCGATACCTCCTACGTAAGTTGTTGTATCCCCAAAACTGCAATTTTACAGGAGAGCGTTTTAAACATTCAGATTGGCCTAGAAACTGCATTTATTAATGTAGCTTTGTGAAATTCGTTATATGAATAAAATATATGGTTTTATTGACTATGTTGAAACAAATATATGAAATAATTGCGTATTTTCTGAGAATTGTGGCTTACAACATTTTACTACGGAATCCAGACTGTGGCAACTGTTGTATCTCATACATACAACATTATACTGTGGAACACAGACTGTGCCAGCTGTGATATCTCATACTTACAAGATTATACGGTGGGGTCTTGGTTTCATCTTTAGTTGTATCTCATACTTACAACATTATTTTATGAAGTTTAAGAAAAAGTTCGCTGTTGTAAATGATTCTAGTCTCACTGTATGTCACATTAACAATACAATTTCAAGTGTATATTATTGATATTGAATAAATATTGTCAGTTAAGAAATAAAAGTGCAATTATTAATACCAAAGAAGAATGGTCACGTCCCATACAAAAAATCCCAGGCCCGACAGAAACGTAACATATCTTTTTTTTTTTGGTTAATTGTGTATTGTTAAAATACATATACTTTATATTCCAAATCAATGGCTAACACCAAAAAATATTGCCGTATGTTTTTATTCAGGCGATACACTAAAAAAATGCAAAACGCCTATTATCTATAAAATTCGTATAACTATGTAATTAAATGACGAAACAATAGCTATGGTATGTATCTAGGTGATGGAGATGCAGTTGGATATATAAATAAACTCGTAATACAACGATCAACTTAAGATTCATTGAAATCGTGGTAGGTTTTCGATTATTTAGTAGCATCTATCAATTGGCGGTGGAGGAGGCCTATGTTCAGTAGTCGATATCTATGGGTTGAAATGATGATGATTATGATTTAGCACTTAGGTTTCAGGATTGAAATAAAATAAAAATAAAACTAATAGGTATGTCGATATAAAGTTATATTGAATTTCTATAATATCTCTTGAAACAAAATTGTTTCTGCAGCCTATTGCCGCTGGATGTCTATATATTTTCATATTATATACTCCCGCGGCTTTTAAATTCTCACTGCAATACGACCGTGCTAACCTCACGTGATAGGTGCCGACTGAGAATTTAATTAACTCTTTAATTGTTAATTGTGGAAAATGTTAAATATCCGGATCATTTCCAGTCAGTTTGTTTTAAACACTCCTGTGAAACGACACTCTTTGTCGGTTTAAATTATTTTCCTCCACATACTCAGATAATTGATTGGGGCGTTGTATATTTTGATTACTTATTTCAATGAAATCTTCTGAGTATGGAATGTCTCCGTAAGGATCTTCAAAATAAATAATTAAAGCTGCAGCAATTTCGAAATATTCTATTAGGTATAAGCGGCACATATTTGTTAAATACCTGTTTCTAAATATCTTGAAGTCGCGCTTGAATCTCACGTTTATAGTTTCCACGACCCATCGCACCATTGTGATGAGTCGTGATTTATTAGCTTCTTCGGTGCTTAATTGCGTGTCTTGTGGTCGTTTGGTAGGCGGCATGTGAGCAATATAGCCATATGTTTCTATTAAAGGAATAAAGCCTCGGTCCAAAATAAATGAGTCTCCTACATGGGAAAAAAGTGGAACGGTCCGTCTTTAATGGGTCCATCATGGTTTTGCAATCTCATTTTTATTATATCAGCATCGGTTGTTCGTACAGAGTACGGACCTATTATATCCAAAATATATCCATCCGCGCACACGATCATTAATGGTTTTATTAAGTTCCTACACTTATGAAGGCTATAACTGCGGCGTTGAAATATGTAGGTCTATGTAGGTTCCATCGAATATAACTATTGGTTTTGGTGACTCTTCGTTACCAAACAAAACATTTGGCAAAACCCGGTTGCGGGCTATCACTTCGTCCCTGGTAATATGGTCTAAGTCTAGGTGCAATGGAACAAAGTCAGTAATGAGACACTGCCTGACTTTATGTATTTTTCTTCCAATGGTACGCTCGGATATATTAAAAAATTAAGCCATTCTATTATTCGGCTCCTCTGATCGAATTTTGCACAAGTAGATAGCCAAGTCATTTCTCGGAGTATTTGAGGACCGATTAAGGCTTAGTATTTGACTCGACAAATCGTTGAACGTGGCTCTGTTTCTTCAGTCCAGAACCTTAACTCGTCGTCAGAAACGTCATCTACTTTGAACGTATCGTATAAGCAGTTTGTTCTTCTGTTGTGTTATCGAAAAAATCACTAACTATCAAATTTGCAAGCCCATTCATTTCTGATTCATTGAAACTTATTGAAAGAAACAGATAAAAACATACAGAACAAGGTAGTTAGGAAAAATAAAACAAACAATAGAAAAATAAAGAATAATTTCGACCAGGCAGCAGTGTCACGATGTCCAAAATTAAATTAACCCCACTCAGCTAATGCCTGGACCTGCTAGGCTCAGACGCTGATTTTCAGTAGGGCCAACCGAGTGGACCCACGGACATTCGCAACGACTAAGCAATGATAATTATAAAAATAAATATTTAAAATACATAAAATATAATGTGACGTGTACCTACCTTGTGTAAAAGTGTGCAATACAATACATAAATACTTTGGGGGATGTGTATTGGTAATGGAAACTCTGAAACAAAAATGAAATCTGACATTTTATTGCTTGTAAGCAAGCTATCAATTAAACGATCAAGGTTAAGGCTCTTTATCGGTGAATCAGTAAAGAAAAAGCGCTCTATTAATTACTTAACTAAAAATATAGGAATATGTCGTAACATTAAGCAAAAAATATAACAAATTTTGACTATCAACTTCCGATGCAAACATTATAATTTACTACATACCACATTTATTTTTATTTTATTCCAACGTAAGACATTCTATGTATTACATACAACTTTTTTTAATGGACGCTTTACGTCGTAAAATGTTGTATGTATCACAAACAACATTTTCTTATACTCGCTCAACAGCGTAAAATGTTGTATGTAAAACATACAACATTGCTGAATGTTTACTTGACAACGTATACTGTTGTATGTAATCTATATAACATTTTTGGTTGTTACGTAGTTATAACGTATTCTAATCAATTATCAAGTCCTAATAACGTAACATGTGCGGAAAACTTGAAGCACTTGACACACGGACCATTTCAGCTCTCTCTCCGGCGTAGTCTGTTTTATCTAACCCATACAACACGCGAGCGCGCGATCTGCCCCGCCCCGCGCACCGCGTAAACGGTTGTCAAGGACTATACAGTGTTATAGTCCGTTCTCGTTCAAAAGTTACAACTCTTTACGTCTTGAAATTGCATGAAATAATTGTGTTTTCGTAAGTTTTAATTTTTTTATGCATAGATTACTAATAATAAAGCTCATTTTTGGTAAAAACGCTAAATCGCATTTTTGTGGGATACAACAACTTACGTAGGAGGTATCGATTTATTTAATGGTTTTCAGATCTTTACTAAAGATACTGCATGGAAAATGCTGAAACAATAATAAATAGTACATTGTTATCCTAGGGGTGAAAGTAACTTATTTAGTCCCGAGACGGGGTTTGGCGCCCGGAACGAAGTGAGGGCGCCAATAGTTCGAGGGACTAAATAAGTCTTTCACCCGAGGTAAACACTGTGCTTTTCATTACGAATACAAGGAAAGTAAAAACAAAAACATGAATTAGCTAAAGAAAAAGATGAAGATCGATTTGGCGCTATCCCGCCTATTTTGTTTGTTTTTTTTTTCTGTGGCGACATCTGGCTGGCTGAATAGTTGGCCCACTATTCAGCCATTATTTTTTATTTTCATCATTGGAAAAATGGTAAATATTTTGCTCAAAGCTAAGTTATTTTAAGAAATTGTTGAAACTGAATTATAATATAGTTATTTAGAGAATATTTATTCTCTAATCAATACTTAACTTTAAGTTATTTCAATTTTACATCATGGCTGTATAGAAAGTTGGAACATGGTTCAATAGAAAAAAACTAAGTTTTATTTTTAATAATTTGGCAGCTGTCAGTTGAAAGTGATTCTCCCTAGGGATGAAAAGTATTACTTTCAGCCCGCTTCTCAGGTCAGTAATGACCTACTTTCAGAGTATAAGTAATGAAAACATATTTATTTATTGTTGCCGGATGCGCGAGAATCAGGTCAAAGGTCCTCGAAGGACTCCAATTGGCAATTAGAATTCGAAGGTCTCATTCTCGAAGTTTGACCTACTTAGGTAGTTGTATCACATGTTTGGGACATAATTATGAAATATATCATGTCAACTTTCGTCAATATCGTACAATTAAAGATTGATTTAGAAGTTTACTAGCTCTTTCAGCGATTCTACAGTTAAGATGAATAAAAAATCCTCATTGATCTGGATGCCATGTTGTAGTCATTCCGTTTTTGTAGCTTTAAGGCGTATACTGGCGTATGCTGGCGTAAACAGATTCGGAAAAATTATGTCTTCCTGTCTCACAATCCTCAATGGTTTTTGCTGTAGTTTTTTTCTAGACAGTTATGCCTAAAAATTGGTGAAACAAACCTGGCTGCCAAGTAAAATATACCAGAAAAATTCGGCCGGTCTGTTAATGGTCTCGGAAGCACAATGATTAGTGCAGTTGGTGCAGTCGCCCGGCTTGTGAAAGACGCGGGTTCGATTAGCCAAGCCAAGACTGGTTCTTTTTCTGGTTTGCCTACCTCTAAATGAAACTTTGTTTGTACTAATCCATTGTTCATAAGATTATTAGTCATTATGAATATGGCAAAAAAATATGGCTAACAAAGGGAAAATCGATCTTGGTTAGCAATCATTTTTTTTCAGTGTAGTGTCGAGCTTAAATAAGAACCTGGGATGGTTTAATGGAATGAAGGGCACAGGATGTTTATGGAGGTTCTTGTATATTAGTAAACAAGCATGAAATTACAAAATATTTTTGATATTTTAAGACATATAAATACTTACCTGGTAGCTAATTAGCGATAAACGATTTTAATTATTTTAAATAATTTCAGTATTTCACTCATTCTGGCTTGCTTATTTATGAAACAATTACCCAGAGAAATATAATAGATTTTAGCTGTGTTTTCTTAGCGTGGCTTTTATCACGGCAGTTTATTCATGTTTACATGGAATGATGGAATTTGGAACGCCACCTGTCATAACATCTCATTATTTTCTCGAAATCTGTTTCTATTTCTATTAGTTTTGGACTGGAAAGACGATTGTTAGCGTAAATTGCATCATGACCAACTCGTTGACCTATTAGCCACAAGTGTGAAATATAATCCTTATGTAAGACAAATATTAATCTCTGATATATTTTGTACTAGCAGCCGCACGCGCCTTCTTCCGCGTGGACTTAGGTTAAAAAAAGTGATATCTATCTTATATATATAAAAGAAAGTCGTGTTAGTTACTCCACTTATAACTCAAGAACGGCTGAACCGATTTAGCTGAAAATTGGTATGGAGGTAGTTTAGAGCCAGGAGAAGGACATAGGATACTTTTATTTATTTTAATTTTTTTTTTTACTCTTTTTTTATTTATTGCCCTTAAGGCGGAACAAAGTTCGCCGGGTGAGCTAGTATCTTTATAAATTGTAGCAAATCCTATTCAGATGCATAATTTATATTAAGTTTCAATTCAATTAAGTTTCAATAAAATCCATCCAGTAGTTTTCACGTAAAAGAACAACACGACAACTCCATCCACACATACAAACTTTCGCATTTGAAATATCAAAAGGATTTGTTCTGTGTCTGGCGTACGATCTATTAACTTAATTTAACGTGTCGTGTCTTTTTTGGAGCTACTTATTTGGTTCGACATCAAAAGAATTCATAATATCAATTAAAAAATTAGCAACAAACAAAATTTCAAATAAAATTTCAAAAGAACAAATCAAATTTCAAAAATACCAGAGATAATCGGGTCCTGAGCGACAAACGAATCGCGTGCAAACAGTGCGAGTCCCTTAACATACCTACATTTTATGAACGAAACTAGAGAGACAAACTAAAAACGACAAGAAAAAGTTTACCTTTGTGTGTTTTAGGTATAAAATCGAAGGTCCTGTCCTTAGACCTAAGGTTGATTCCAGTGCCGTCCACCCAGACGAAGCTGGCGAGGACCGCATCGCACGGCACCTCCAGGTCTTCATACTTGCGCATCGCGCCTTTGTTCAAATATACTGGTGTAGTATTCATTGTAGTTATACCTGGGTGTTCAAAATACTTTTACTTTATTTCTGTATGTAGTTTTCACACAAGTCAATATTCTTTTTGTCTGAACGATTGTCTTTGTCAGTCTTACCTCCTGGCTGGTACGACGGCAATTCACACATAATAAATCCAAAGATTTCCTGGTAAGAAACATAAATAATGAATAAAGTTATGTTATTTATTTTTTCTCATTTTCCACCTTCTAACGTACTACAAATCAAATTAAGACCATCTGAAAACTGAACAGTGGGGTGGGAACAGAGTGGCAACATTTGAACTTGATTTAAACTACAAAAAAATTGAAATTGTTACTCACAATATGTTAGTACCAAACTAACATTTCGTGCAAGATGTTAATTCCCAAAGATTTCTGCACCGTTAATTTAAAAGTAAATAGTGTGAATTCAGAACATAAAACTACACGTAATTTATTGCGGTTTGTTGACTTACTGACATTTTGTATGTCACTCTGATTAAAAAAATTAAAAAGTTTCAACACAAAAAGAAACTTGTGAAAAAGGCTTAATTCAATATTTTGAATATGACGGCGGGACTCTGGACTTTGGGAGTTTACACGGAGCGCTAGTCAGCTCATCATCGGCGACTTGTATATAGGGGCTATTGTCAGGAAGCAACTCGGAGAAACGCAAAATAGCCATCCACTCTAATTAAATTTCGGAATCACAGACGTAGGTAGGTGAGTAGCGGTGACAGGCTCGATAATAAGAGAGCAAAAGTATTGAGCGTATGGAAATCAATTGTCCACGTGTAAGCGCGAAAAAACTAAAAATCGATACTAGCGCCACCATACTGCGTTCACTGCACTTTACAAACGAAATAGACCAATCAAAAAAGAGTGCCGTATCATCCAAAGACTATGTTGCCAGCAAACCCGCGAATTCGTAATAAAAACAATTCTGACCTATGGATAATTTACCTTTCTCAATACTTCGATTTTACTGTTATAACATTATGAACAAAAGGGATTGTTTAAGGAAAATAAGGTAAATTTCTACCTTTCTATCAAGGGATTTATGGGGATTTTCTGGGATTTATGTTCATAGGCATACGGCCGCGACGCGTGGCGCTCAGCTTTGAAGGTGTTGGAAAAACTGAGGCAGAAAGAAATAGAATAAAAGAGACAATTAAGATGAAATTGACAGATGACAGCTATACAGGGTGTCCCGAAACGTGACGTCAAGCGGGCACGGGATGATAGGCTAGGTCATACCGGCTCTGGGAAAAATAAGGAAAAAAATCTGTGTCACTTGGTTTAGTAATAATAACAATATTTTTGAAATTTTTGGAAATCGACACCCTTGACTAAGTTTTCATGTACTGTACTCAGAAATGACCAAATTTCGCAGCGTTTTATTTTTTTATTATATCCTAGAAAACTATGCTTTCGATTATAGTCACTTTTATGATGATACATTTTGGACATTTAGTAAAAAAAAAAAAAGTTCGACTGAGTCATGGTTAAGAATTTTTATGTCACCTAACTTCATCCCTCATTTTCTTTAAAAAACATTACTATAGCATACTTGGCAAGTTGTCTAGAAAAATAGCCCATTTCATCAAGATTTCAAAAAAGTAAAATACTTACCATTTCCTTGTCTTATGTTTCCATGAAAAATATTTTGAACCAAAATGGGTCGTTCAAAACTTGAACTAGGTGAAGTCTATTAGTATGCCTTACATGGATGATAAAAGAAAAAATGACCGTAGGTTAGTGGCAGCGGCAAAAATGAATCGTTTGCTGTTGCTAAGCATTCCATGATTGGTCGGTTAATGTGATGGGTGACCATTCCGTTTTTTTTTCATAGTATCTCCGTACACATGACATTAAGCAGTTGTCCCCAGCTGAAGGTGCTAGCAGAAGTCAGCCGCGAAACTTATTCAGAGGGCTTAGGGCGCCTTAATATCATCTAACTACATGGCTAAATAGTAGCTCTGGTATCTTACTTTTACGGTAAATGCCACATCACCCTTACCATTTTCGTTCAGTCCTCCTTTCATACATACATAAACGGCCTTTATCCGTCCCACAGCTGGGCACAGGCCTCACCTCAACTATAAGCGTGGGCGCTAGCCATACTCTAACACGCGGGCTCAGGGCGGATTGTTGCAGGAGTGTAAATTCAGTGATATAAAAAAAACTCAGATGTCATCAAGCCGCCCTAAGGCCTTCGACTAAGCATTATGACTAACATCTAACGATGCCAACCGGGACGAACTGCTTAACGTGCCTTCCGAAGCACGGAGATGTCGGAAAAATACACTACTAGTCTTCCTTGCTCTATTGCAAAGAAATGTCATTCAGCAAGAGCGAGATAAAAAACGGATATAGGTAGCCTGAGATGCCGGTGACTGTACCACAATCCACACTTAGCTCACTGTGCAGACGTGTTACAGTATGACATTGTAGCAATAGAGGATAGTTTCGTTGAGCGTAAGCGTGAACGTTGAGCATAAGTCTGACCTCAACTGGTGACACTTATGCTCAACACTGGGCACACGCAACGTCTTCCAGGACCAACCGCTTAACGTGCATTCGAAGGACGGAGTAGCTATAAAAGATATTTTAATTTTTTTTGGAGTGGTTACCCATCACATTAACCGACCAATCATGGAATGCTTAGCAACAGCGAACGATTCATTTTTGCCGCTGCCGCTAACCTACAATCACTTATTCTTAATCATCCAAGCAAGGCATACTGTTGACTTCACCTAGTTCAACTTTTGAACGACCCATTATGGTTCATAATATTTTTCATGGAAACATAAGACAAGGAAATGGTAAGTATTTTACTTTTTTGAAATCTTGATGAAATGGGCTATTTTTCTAGACAACTTGCCAAGGATGCTATAGTAATGTTTTTTAAAGAAAATGAGGGATGAAGTTAGGTAACATAAAAATTCTTAACCATGACTCAGTCGAACTTTATTTTTTTTTTACTAAATGTCCAAAATTGATCATTATAAAAGTTACTATAATCGAAAGCATAGTTTTCTAGGATATAATAAAAAAATAAAACGCTGCGAAATTTGGTCATTTCTGAGTACAGTACATGAAAACTTAGTCAAAGGTGTCGATTTCCAAAAATTTCAAAAATATTATTATTATTACTAAACCAAGTGACACAGATTTTTTTCCTTATTTTTCCCAGAGCCGGTATGACCTAGCCTATCATCCCGTGCCCGCTTGACGTCACGTTTCGGGACACCCTGTATATACGGGTGTCGGGTGTCATGATCATGAATCATGGAGATTTAATGCATTATTAATGTATTTGTTTAGTTTTTCTTAGCTTATGAGCCGTGCTTATGAGCTAGTTTTTCTGCAGATTTTACAGCGTTGTTTTCAATATTATGACGTAATTTATTGTTATCCCACAGATTTAATGAAATAATCATGTCAAACAAAGCACGAAATTCCTTCATTTTCAAACTATTCGCATTACTTTTTCTTCAAGAATGTGTGTGTTGCATCAACTTTTTACTAAATGGTGGCAAGTTTTCTAATAATTCCAAAAATGAACGTCCTCGAAGCAGTATCAATGCGAGTGTAATGTTTTCAAGTACCGATCATCCATACAAGTTAGCACCATCGAAAAAATGGCAAGTGGGAAGAGTCAGCCGAAAACAGTATGAAATTGTTAATATGTTATGGAGAAAAACAAAAATTTTCGTCGACATAGATAGCACATCTCCATCTGAAAGTCGATTAAGGAGGAGTAGTCCAAGAACTGCAGCAAACAGACAAGAAAAAGTAATGTCACTTCACACAACTTCAAAGCCTGTCGTAGTATCGTCTACAGGAAGTTACATCGAGTTCTATTATTTAGATGATGACGATGACCGGGTTAAGCGAAGAGACCCTTTTTTACAAGATTTTAGGAAGACCTATACAAAGTCAAGCGAACATAATAAATTCCCACGCTCTCCCGTAATATCATTTCATATTGATGATCATGTGCATAAGCCCAAGCCTAAGGTGAAATTTTCGAGCAATGAACCAAAACTAACAAAAGAACCTGAAAAAGAAAAGCCTTTACCTGAAAATAAAAAACCCTCTATATACGGATATTTGTCGAGTAGATTTAAAGTTGGCTTAGTGAGACCAAATTTCAGACTAAATTTTGATAGCCAAATAACTCATTCTACTTTACATTTTAATGATGAAACGTGTCCTGTAACGACTGAGTCGCCGAGCTCGATGAATGTATCTGATAGTGTAGAAAATTATCAAATAAATAGTGAAGTCACATCTAATGTACCTTCAGTGAACACCACCCCGGCATATGACAAAATAAAATTCTTCGAAATGTATGACCAATATACTTTAAGATCTTTGAATGAAATTGAGAAAGTTATGTCAAACAAGGAAGAGTTTGAAAATTTGCTGAAAGAAAATGAAATATTTGCAAATAGAAAGATATCTTTGGCAGATGTAAATGAAAATATTGGTCATCATGACGGTGAAAATGTGAAATTCGTAAGAAAACATATTGATGAAAATTTTAATTCTACGCCAAAACAAATGAATGCAACTATAATTGAAAAGAGAGTTCAATTTAAATCAGTTGTGTTTAATTCTAATAAAACAGGAAAAGAAAATATAAAATATATTAATCAAGAAAAACCTACTAAAACAGAGTTTGGGAACTTTCGAAATGCAACATGGAGAGTATTTGGAAATTTGAGCAGAGAAGCTAGTTGGTCTAACAATCCATTTGCTGCTGTCTACATTTATAAACCGTCCCAGGTAAATTTCTTAATCTTATGAACAAACTGAGATGAATGTTTCAAAATGAATAGATTAATCGGATCAAGACCGAAGTCTTACTTATAAATTAAATGGTGTTTGCTACAAACGAATGCATACACGTACTTGATAAAAAATGTAGGGTTCGGGTGATTTAAAATAAAAAATGTTTGTCAAGGCATTAAAAAATGTTTTAAATAGTCCTGAAAGCTACATGCATAACTCAGAATTATGGTGACCCTGTTTGATTTGCATACAGAGAAATATGTCCTTAAATTATTCAGATCCACTGTGATGCAGCAGCATTGAGCCCCCACTGGTTAGTAGCTGCAGGATCCTGTTTGTCACGTTTCCACAACAAGGACCCAGCGATAAAAGGACGTTCAGCCTACGTAGCGTATTGTGGTCAGAACTGGTGGAAGCCCGAACGAGTGTCTTACGTCAAATACAGCATCGTCCATCCGCAATTCCACCCAAAGGATGTCACAAGAAGGGCACTGTTTAATATTGGTATGTTGCTATGAATAGATTTATGAGAGTGGCAAAACCATTTCTTAATTTTGGTGCTTTTTTTAATGAGCCCCAAGACGCTGAACTCAGCCGAGAAATATCTTATGCTTAGTAGACACTATTAAACAAATGTTTACAAACGTTTGGGTACCAGTATTAGAAGCTGAAATGCTTCTACGCGTTGTAACGGTTTCAGTTTTGCTTTCCCTAGAAATTGCTTGCCATATATTTCAGTTAAAATATTGCTCATTTACAAGCCTTTTAAGTGCGCGCTCAAGTGCTGTTCATATTTCAAAAGTTTATAAATTATTTGACACGTTTAAATTTGTTCTTAGAACATAATTTGGCTATAATTCTGGTTTCTGTATTGCAAATTCAAACAATGTTTGACCATGAAACTTTTAAGTAGTAATGAAACATTTGACTAAACAAAAAATAAAGGAAGGCGTCGGTATACCTACCACGAGTATAGTCTGACCGGCGAAATTAAGAACATTAGACGTTCAGCTAGTAACAGGCAGTAGACTAACATGAATAAGCATTGCGGACAATACAGTCAATGCTGGATATGTTAAAAAACAGTTCGTGTTTGCGTTACTTACTTTTCAGTCAGCGGTAAAATATGGTTTAGTATGTAACTACTGAGAAAAAAGAAAGAGAAAATTCAACTCATCTCAATCACGTTGTACACTGATAGTAATAAATAGAGGGTTCCGAGAACGCAGAGACTGTACGCCAAGACTGGTTTTTCCATTTTTTATAGCGCGTTTCCTACTGACGTCTAGGTTTAACAAATTAATGTTTTCAGTGCAGCTTTTTTAAACGATTTGCATGTTTGCATTTGCATGTTTGCTTCGACGTTATCTGTCCCGTCTCTTTTAGCATACTTTCTTTATTTATTTGTGCTGAATGGAAAGGCATCTTTATTTATCATAATAATAAAAGGCTCTGGCCGTCCGATATGTGCTCTTACTATTTATGTCCAAGTACGTTTATTTCAAGACAATTGGCAACATACATCACCTAAGACCATGCAATTCTGGTAAGAAAATCTGTGATGAAAAATTCTAGAAATAAAAACAAACTGGTAAATTCCATTCGATATAATTTCTAAGAACAATAATATTTTATTCAACAGAGAAAAAACCTTTTACAGAGTATGGATGTGTAGAAATATGTTTATTAAATAGAAACATGATAGTGCTATATGCAAAAATTTATGTAACATGTTAACTTAGATGTGAAATGCTTAAGCTGTAGGTATAAGCCGTATTTTCTTTACCATACTTATACTCGCTTCTTTTAAAACCGTTATAATCTATCTTTCTGCTTCAGCGATTGTGATAGTAGGTAGTCTGTCATATTTTCATCCCAGTTAATTTACCAATAATATACGATATTATTTGAGTATACGTTTCATTCGTATTCTGCAAGAGATCCCACTGACCTAGTTTTTCAATAGGATGAACGGTATCCAAACTATGAAAATGACCTTCCTATTAGATTAAAAAAAATAATTTCAAAAACATTTTCTTCAAACATGGTGACATGGGGTTATTGAAAATTGTCCTACACAAACGTTGCTACCCATCGTCAACCTTGTCCAACCACACTATAAAAACAAGAATGTCTTCTTGAAATAGTCTAATCTAGCCTAGTTTCAATTCAGTCAGGATTTACAAGAAAACCCAGGAATGACTAGGTATTGGATAATTTCAAAAAAACAAATCCATGTCACTTTTTACTAAATATTGTTTACTCACTTACTTTTTACATTGTTTTGTTTCATTTATAAAGGGCTGATCCAAGTCGTCGGTTCCATGTCGTCTGCCTGCTTCGGTTGGGCTCCAATATCCCTGATGTCTCACCATTTCGCTGCTGAATCAGATGGATCTTTAGCAACAGCTGTAGGATGGGGTCTGGACAGGTAATATCACTACGGGCAGATGGTTGGCAACAGGGTACACGATTTTGATCTTTATGGACATTAAATAAAAAAACAAGTAAAATGCTCCCAGATTAATTAATTAGGTGTAATATAAATATATAAATATTCCTGGACATTATTCCACAAAGCGCCATCAAGCCCCAAGTGAGCTAATTATAGTCCGTTTTTATGGGATACTAGACAACAGATAAACATACTTAAATACTTTTTCCTTTGTAAATACATACTTAATATACATAGGAAACACTCAGACCAATACAAACAGACTTAAACAGTTATGAAAACACAACCAGATAAAGTCATTATTAGCATCAATACAAAAATTGACACATCTCAACTAATTATGATGTCTGCCGTTAGATATTTCTAACAGTTTCTAATAGTTAAGGTTTTATACGTCTTAAGCTCCTCTTAATACCCAAGCTACCCAAATGGAATGTCTAATATGTTTACTCAGGCTTTATTTTTCTAAAGAAACCTGTCGTTCCTTTTATTCGCACAATATATTCACGACAATATTTACAATCTCTTCGTAAAGATTAATCGAGCATGCAGGCCCTTAAGTTTTTACCGTTCAGTATATTTTTATGATTGTGTGCAGATATGATGTAAGATACTCCGCTGCAGAACTGCCAAAGGAACCTCTATCTGCATTTGATGGCTATGTGTATACCGACTCATGTCCTGGAAGGAATGGTTTTGGGTAATTTAGTTTATTTTTATGTGGATATTTACTAGTTATTGCCCGCTATCTCGTCCGCATTTCATTTCCTTATGGGTTTATTTTTGAAAGTATTTTGTTAGAACGCACCTAAGCAGTTTTACGTAAACTCAGTCGGTACACTTGTTTGTAGTCTAGGTAGCTATTAAGTAAGGTTATTCAAAAAGACAATTCATTTTATTGCAAAAGATATCTTTTCTTTTAATCGTATCTATCTATTTCAAATGGTAATCAGCTTTTATTCTAGCTGTTAGCACATAAAATTCAAGGAAATGGTATTTTATTTTTTAGTAATTTGAACATGAATTAACATCTTTTGATGTTTATATCTTGAGATGGTGTCTTTGCAGAAAACCTAAACGATACGCAGCAGAAAACTGGATGAAGAATTTGTACTGTTTGGCTCTACCCCCCTACACAGGAGAGCAGAACGACCCGGTCCATGGTGGTTTGCTACTTGTTGGTGGGAAGTTGATAGCTTTATATTTACAGGTACATGATCATATACCCATCAAATTTCATAACGAATTTGATACAGAACTTTGCAGAAGGTCAATTTAAAAATGCACTAACGAACAAAAGGTATAAAAACGAAAAAAAGAATAAAAACAGTAATAAATGATCTTGAATGTCACACCATCATAAGCAGCCACTTAATGTCCACTGCTGAACATAGGCTTCTCCATAACCTTAATACTTGAATCCAGAAAGTAAGATGTAAACTGTGGTAATAACATAAAACGCGTGATCATAACGTCGATCGTAAGCGAATGTTAATACCACATTAGTGAACATAAATTGTTCAAAATTTAGAAATGAAACACCTCTAAAATTCTGAAGCTTAGTCATAAATTACCACTATTGTAGCCATAGCAACACACGAAGAGTTTAAAATAAATGTTTGGATAAGGGCATATTCACGTTAAATTCAACCCAATTATAAATTTACCCTAATAAACCCAATGAATATTTAACGGGCTAAGGTTTACAATATTGCTGATTCCCACTGAAATTGAACGTTATTAACGGACCGGCAGAGAAATCATCCAACTTTTTCAAATTGCTGTAAAAGATTAGGTACATTAAAATCCACTGCTGGTAAGAATAATAGGCAGCGGTTATTTTGAATGTAATTCACCATTTCATGTAATTTTGACCGAAGATACAATAACCTATTTTTAATACATTGCATTCTTCGTTATGTCAGTGCTGACGCGAAGGCAAAAACTGTCCCCTGGCGTACGTACGTAGGCCTACGATTTGACTTTGTGTACAGTCGGGGAATGAAAGGGTTGAATCTGTTTCTGTGAAGGGTTGAATCTAAGATCTGTTTTTGCTTGCTCAATGATGACATTGTCAAGATCAATTGGTTCAACTGTCATTCGTGAAGGAACATACGTCTAATCGAATTTTAGTTTTATTGTCAGACAATAAAGCATACTTTTCGGCATACTCTAGCCTGTTACACAGTTTAATAAGGTAACATGTGCTTGCAACGCATAAATGAATGTGTTTGAAAACTGGTCAACCTTCTCATTCCGCGACTTTACAAGATAGCATGATTATTTACTAGAGCGTAATCAAGACAAATACATCTTGCGCAGTGTTGTATCAAACTGTTAATGCTTTGCTCAGGTGGGCAAAACTCCTGATTTCGGGTGCCACTTTTTTGCACAAGTAACCTTTCTACGTATTTGTATCATTGATTTTGAGGCTATAGTTTTAACTTTACTGGATTCAGGAAGAGCGTCGTAGCTGGGGCGATCAGTCCGCTAAGTACACCGGCGTCTGGAGACTAGTCCCGTGGGTGCACGAGGTAGCCCGGGAACAGTACGAGAGCGATGGGTTTGCACTGGATTTTTAATCAGGTATAGTTTTTTCGTGGTTCACGGAAGATATGGGTATTTTTTGGTCTGGTGTATGTATAGTACCTTCATTGTTTCTAGTTTTCGTAGTATGAGGGAAAACCTTACTTTGGAACCAGAGTTTATTGTGTTCGATGACAGTAATGTATTCTTACTGACAGTTTTGAAAGAACAGCTGGCCGAGTCAATAATTTGGCAATATTCTGTCTACAAGAAATTCTATTTCTTTTTCTTGTTGTCTTATAAGTTTGGCAAACTGATTTGGCGACGAGGATATGAAGCTTTTCCGTTGCTAATTCGATGCCCGATTTTTACAATCGGCAATAACAAAGGTGAGTTCTACCTACGAGTATAACCGTGCCGTGATATGCTGAGCTAAGTGAAAAGTGCTTCTTTGTGGCTGAACAGCAACTTAAATTACGAAACCAATAATATGTATGTATGAGTGTATATAGGTAGTGAGTGTTAAAGCCGATGACTTCAAGTTCTCTAACATAAACTTTTCAAAGTCATTTCGCTTTTCAGGTTGTTCTTGCGTGGCGGTGGTGTCTATAGATGCAGTTTTAAAATTAGAAGTGACGTCAGACAAATTCAAAACGTGGCTTTTACACGCAAGTAGCTTTTGTGTTAATTACCTATTTACAAATTTTCTGCACATTTTTTTATATAATTTATTCTGATATTATTTGCCAAGTCCTTGAAGTTTTGCAATTTTTTTTTTTTAACACATGTATTCGTATTTTGTGTTTTTTTAATAAAGTGTTTTTTTAATCGACCACATTTAGTCATCTATTACTTACTATTAGTATTTTGAGAGTGGACTCTGAAAGTGTATGCCACGTATTTTTTTGGGAATTAATGTAAAACATAATGGCATAATATTCTCATACCAAATCCAGAGCCCCGTGTAAGTAAATGTTTCTGATTCTCTATACACCTCGATCTTTTGAAAAAAGGTCGAGTACATTGCTATAATCTACTCGTACAATCAGTACAACCTACTCTTATTTTAACAATCCTCAAATTACCTGAGTGCAAACGTGCGATTCAATACGTATACAAGCGCAAAACACCTTATCTAGACAACCTTTTAGAACGGGAGAGGAAGGGCGGAGCAGAGGGGTGAGGAAGGTTCTTTCATTGTCATTCAAGAGCTCGCACTACTCGCCCTTCATCATCAGGGTAATTAATCGAACGGCTCTTAGTACAATAGGATTCTACTGAACGAACAGAACAGCCTCTAATTCGTACAGTCAACAACAAAATGATTTGTGCTAATACAGTGACCAGAAAAGTACAATTACAGAGTAGTTTGTTATTCTAAGTGTTACTTCAATCTAAAACAAATGAAAGGCTAGTTAAAAGTGGTTAGTTCTGTAGATAGTAACAATATTGCTTTTCTTGAATAGTTCAGACCACTCTATACGCACATATCATTATGACACTGACTGTACAACACAAAATGCGAAGGATTAAAACGCCAATAAAAAAGGTACTTGTAGAGAGACTTTATTTTCCACTGTTGCAAAAGTGCGATTCTTAATCATGGCACATTCTTATACATGGCAGCTACAATTGTAAAATCCTAACTTAGGCCTAAGACTTAATATTCTAAACAAGAAAACATCACGTTCTAATAAGTAAAATTACACGATTATTGAAAATTCTAATAAGACACGAGTGTTTGTTATGTTGGCACTACGCCGTTTCCGCGGTACAAGCGTGGTGAGGGGTGGGGGACATGACGAAAAAAATCCCTTTGTTCTCACTAGTTCGACTGAGAATTTTTTTTCTCATTTGTTCGACCGTCGAACTAGTGAGAATGTTTGTTCTCACTAGTTCGATCCGTTAACTTATTATTATTATTAATCGAGGAGCAAGAACATTAAGTACCGATATAATAGATATTGGTCACAAATACATACATTGTATAGGTAATTATAAAATGAAAATCTTTTATGTATATTTTGTAGGTATAATAATTATTTAAGTATTATTGAAATATAGTAAACGTCAAAATTCGACTGCAAGTAAATTAATAGTAAACAATACAAACAGTTTAAATACATAACACAAATCATTGTCATATCACCCGGAAGTCGTCCACTGGTATATTTCCTTAAATGCATCTATGCCTATAGCACTTAGGTATGTGCATAATAAGTTTAGTATTATAAATATTTAACTAAACGCCCCACCCCAGAAAGAGTGTGGTCATAGTTCTGTTGTCTTATTTTGAGGGTACATGATTTTTGTTATATTTTGAGGATAGATGTTTCGCAAAATGGAAGTACTACGCTGTTCAGCTCTGCAGTAGCAATGTTTATTTCGTGGTGCCTGTTTATTTTACTGTTTATATTTTCGGAATAATTGTTAAGAATAGAGAAACTCTTTAGTTAGAGCTATTCTTCTTTATGATGTCTTTAGATTCTGTCAAAAAGACTTCACTTCAAAAATTACGTCAATTACAATTCAATCTACTTTAACAATAATGTCTAAAGAAGTGAAATTAATAAAAAGCGGTCGTGGAAGGATTCTGCAATTAGAAGGACATCAATATTATTCTATGCGTAAATACAAAAATGGCCACAGCATTTGGCGGTGTAAAAATTATAAAAGTTTAAAATGTACCGGTTCCGTCACAATGAATTTGGTAAGTCTTGGTTATTTTATATGTACATAATGATAATTGTTGTACGTATATTTACATATTATAGGTGTTGTATGTGTATTTTCATTTGTTATAGTGTGTTATAGTAATGTACAAGCAAAATAATTCATGAATTCCTATATTTTTTAAACATTGGTTTTGTTTAAGGACTTCACTAATAATTTACAATCAAAACCCCACTGCAGTCAATGTGATCCAGATGAAACACGAAATACAGTCAATGTTATTTTAAATAATGCTTGCGAAGAAGCAGCTACGGGAAGAGAACCAGCTCCTAGGGTCTACAACAGAGCTTTAATTACATTAAAAAATCAAGGCCTGCATTTAGCTTCTAAGAGTGTACCTGAATTTTGTGAAATAAAGTCACGCATTTACAGAAGGAGAAATAAGTTAGCACACGTAAAAAAAATAAATGCAAAGACTGTTGAGGAAGTCGAAGTTCCTAGTACTTTTTCAGATTTCTTACTCGCTGATTACAGTCATAAAAAAATGAGAATATTAGTGTTTTGTTCAAATGATGCCCGAGAAATTATAAAAAAAATTAAACACATCTTTATGGATGGGACCTTTAAATCATGTCCGACACCTTTTCAGCAACTTTTTACAATTCACGGAGACATCGGCAGTGATACAAATAACACGAATGTCATCCCTTTGGTGTACGCTTTCATGAGTCACAGGACCAAAAAAGCTTACTCACTTTTATTTGATTTAATTGGGTCCCAAATAATTCCAAAGTGGAAGCCTGCTAAAGTCACGATAGATTTCGAAGAAGGCACAATGAAAGCGTTGAAAACATTGAATGTTACAGTCAAAGGTTGCTACTACCATTACGTGAACAGCTTGTGGCGCAAAGCAAAAACCCTGGGTTTAACTAAAGACAAACGCAACAGAAGAATAATTTCATTATGCGCCAACTTGGCATTGCTTCCAGAAAATGAAATTGTTTCAGGATGGGCGTATATTTAAAAAGAAATGAAGAAAAATTGCGAATCTATAATTAAGTTTAAAGATTATTTCGATAAATACTGGATGAAGGGTGATTATCATAGAATTTGGTCGGTTTATGGCGAACGCCACCGAACAAATAATGCAGTAGAAAAATGGCACCATAAAATAAATAACCTTGTAACGAAAGGGCATGTAAACCTATTGCAAATATTACATATTTTACGGGACGATTCCTTATTGTCTTCATATCAAAATGACATTCTTCAGAGACCTTCAACATCAAACAAACGTTGTAAAAGGAGAAAAACTGATTTATTCAATGACGATTACATTATTGATGCTCAAATGCAATTAATATGCGGAGAAATTGGTGTTGGGCACTTTTTAGAAAAGATGCGATAATTATAGTTACATTGAGACTCAATGTGACAAAATAATTGAGTATTTGATTATTACATTATTTTTTTGATTTCCTAACCAATGTACCTAATATAATGTTCAATATACATATATCCTTTGGTGGAATACACAAATTCAAAGTTTTTTCGCTCTCTATTCTATTCTCTCAATATCTATTATATCGGTACTTAATGTTCTTGCTTCTCGATTAATAATAATAATAAGTTAACGGATCGAACTAGTGAGAACAAACATTCTCACTAGTTCGACGGTCGAACAAATGAGAAAAAAAATTCTCACTAGTTCGACGATCGAACTACTGAATCGAACTAGTGAGAACAAAGGAAAAAATCCTTCATTGGAAAACATGTCTAATTATAATAAAAAAAACTAACATTACATCAAGTCCTATACAACATTTACAAGTCTCGTTAAGATTTAAGATGTTTTGTGATATTTTGTTTTAATTTTAGATATTTTTTAACTTTAAACGACTTTCGGTAAATAGAGAGAGTGTTTCTTCATTTACTTCCCTTCCCCGCACCGCGCCCTTCATACCGCTAAAGTGGTACATTGCAGAGGTCGTCAACATAACAATATTTTATACCATACACAATAATTTGTTATAATCTAAAGATTAAACTTACGACATCATTACAAACGCTTTAATACTATAGTAAAATAAATCATGGTTATATCCTGGCAGTGAACGTTAGTGCTCTAAATGAGGTAGAAAATTATGAAGTAATGCGTAATAACGAGTAAATTGTCTCGTCGTAAAGAGTAATTTAATAAAGATATTAACACCTTAGTACTTATTAAAATAGGGCACAATTAACGGCGCCAGTGAATTGATAACTAATACGAGGTAACAGCTTCAAATATGGCACTTTTTAGGTGACTCCTAAAAAGCACCTTCAAACAACTAGTTAGCTGAGCAGCGCCATTAAACGTTAATCTTAGTGATTTTGTGTAGGGTTATGTTTCTAAGCATTGCCACAAGTTATATATTTTATTAAACGTACAAAGGGAAATTACTGATTAAAATATTTTCTGCAACTTGTCATCGTGGTATTAGCAAGAAAAATAAAAAGTTACATACAGATCAAACAGATTGTATTGAACTTTCTTGTTACATTGAGAAAGTTTAGTATGGAGACCTCATAAAACTAAAGGAAATATGAATTACCTACGTTCTAAGGAACTGTGTTGTCGATGTCTGAAATAAGAAAAGCTACATTCATGCATGTTTGGAAAATGTAAAAACCCTGCACTCTTGAAAAAAGGATCCACAGGCTGCCGCCCGACTTACCCCAAGACGCAGTCTTCGGTCGTCCAGGGCCCTGGCAATCTCGTGGCTCGTACGCTTCGATTTCTTTCTTGTTGGTTTATCAGATTTGTTGTGAGAATAGCGAGAAGTATTTTGTGGTTTTACGCGTCACGGCAAAGGCGCACCGTTCTGTGCGTTGTTGGTTGAGAGAAGCGACCTTTTCTTGGCCGCTAGGGGCGCTATATATCTGACATTTGTATTATTTTTTAGAGTAAGCGAACTTTGGCCTGATACCTTCAGAGTGAGGTTTTATATCAATACAAAAAGGATGGAAGCATATATTGTTTGTGCTATACATTTGTGAGAAATAACTAAAATACGGAACATGCCGCCGACCTTAAAATAACGTATTTTTAAAATGAAAAACCTTAATACTAACTTATAGCTAAGAGCCCACGTTCATAACCATTTATTCGATGGGAAGTGGGCAGACCTTGACAACAGGTCGTTTGAACGGTGCTATTACCCATACGAAGTGTTACTACTCGGGTAATGCCGTCCACACCGGGGTGTAGCTTTAGTACACGCGCAAGACGCCACTGCAAAGGCGGCAACGTGTTGTCCACTAGCACTATCACCGTTCCCTCCTTGAGCGGTGTGTTTGATGTTTCGCGGAACCATTTACTTCGCTGGGAGAGTTGGTGAAGATATTCTACAGACCAACGTTTCCAAAAATGTTGTACAACTTGTTGAATCATTTGCCAACGAATAAGACGTGACAGACGTTTGTCAGAGTTAAAATCGTACTCTGGCAAAGAAGTCAATGGTTCCCCGATGAGGAAATGGCCAGGTGTAAGGGGTAACGGATCTGAAGGATCGTTACTCTGGATAGTGAGCGGTCGCGAATTTAAAATTGCCTCAATTTGGCATAAGAGAGTATTAAATTCATCGTAGTTAAGAGTTAAGTTGCCTGCTACTTGATAGAGGTGAGTTTTCATACTCTTAACCCCCGCTTCGAAGATTCCACCAAAATGACTGGCATAAGGCGGATTGAAATACCATGTTATGGAAAACGAGTTACATTTATTGTTGAGATCATTTTGATTTTCAACATTTTGAAGGAAATCACGAAGATCTTTCAGATACCGATCGCATCCAACGAAATTACGACCACAGTCTGAATAAATGTCGCTACAAAGGCCACGTCTAGACACGAAGCGTCGTAGCGCGTTAAGAAACGAATCTGTTGATAAGTCAGGAACCAACTCCAAATGTATGGCCTTCGTGGACATACATACAAAGACGCATACGTATGATTTGAAAATTTTAGCGTTTCGTTGAGGACCGGACTTAAGGTTAAAGTGACCAGCGAAATCAACAGCAACGTGTAAAAAAGGGCGAAGTGGTCGCACTCTTGCAGCCGGAAGAGGAGCCATCGCAGGCTGTGGAGCGACCGCGTGCGGAAACAGCGGACGCAACGCCGAGTACGCGTTCGAATGGCACTACGGGCCGAGATTATCCAGTAGGATTGAGAAATTATATTCTGTAAGGTTTGAGGACCTACATGTAAATGGATTACATGATAGTAATCGATTAAAAGGGTTGTAAATGCATGCCGTTTTCGTAAAAGAATAGGATGCTTGGCATCGTAAGATAAAAAAGAACGTTGTATTCTGCCGCCGACCCTGACGAGTCCGGCTTCATCTATGAATGGCTTCAATTTTTGAAGACGACTGGAACAGTTGTCATTCTCTTGGAAACATGTAAGAGATATAAGTTTTCGAAGTGAAGTTTTATTGCAGTGGACTGTATGATAATTCTGAGTGTAGGTAATTTTGCGACATTTATTAATGAAACCTAAGACCATATTGAAAACTCGTACCACTTTGGGGAGAGAATGTCTTCTGGTCGAGTGGCCTCGTTTAGCGAGCTCTGAAACTAAGTCGATCTTCTCAGTTTGAGAGGAAGTCAAAATATGGTTTCGACGTTCTTCGTCGGTTTTTATATCAACTTTGATTGGCCAATCTTCTTGTGGTTGCAACAGCCAAGTAGGGCCGTGGAACCAAAGTTTTTGGTCCAATTGAGAGGGGAAGACATCTTCTGGAAGTTCCTTGCATGTCGCATCAAAAACATCACGACAATTTGAAGTAGCAGCTGCGTTCCTCACCACGCAATGACGAGGTATGGAATATGGTATGTTGCCATTGGTACTTGACTCTGTGATAGGCTCCATGTGCCCCATCTCTAAATATTCATTAATGCACTTAGTGTACTCCACTCGCAGAGCAGAGTCACGCTCAAGGCGCTGTTCAAGCTTATGAAAGCGCGACAAGGCGATTTCACGAGAAGTACCGAGTGGAGGAGTATCCTCCTTGAACAGAAGGGCAACAGTATACTTCCCCTTTATGTCACGACAGTGAGATTCAACGAATATTTTCTCGCAAAGCTGTTCGTCCTTTGTGAGTGTCTTGACCTCAGGTTCAGATTTGAGCTCACAGGCCTTTTGAAGCTGAATGTCAAGTTGACAAGTACTTAAATTTGTATGCAGCTGGATAGGGATAGTATGTGCAATCGTTCCATTAAGTAAATATCCGAAGATACTATTGATAGCAACAGGAGTGCCCGGGGGACCCTTTATGATCTCAGAAAGTAGAATTTGGTCAGTATAATCCGATCCAAGTAAAAGTTCTACGGGACGTGCTGAGCGCAAGTCAGGGTCTGCAAGTGGTAAATTCCTTAAGTGAGAGATATGCTCGAACGAGTTGGGAATAGTAGGGATGTAAGACGTAATTTTAGGTAAAATGAGTGCTTCTATGACAAGTTTAGGCTCGCTTCTGTCGTGGGGTGTGACCTCGCAAACGACATATCCACGCGGCTGCTCATTTTTATCACCGATTCCCGACACGGTCGTACTCATGTTGGAGCAATGACGCAGGAGGCCTAAGCGTTGGACGCACGACTCAGTAATGAGTGTGGCCTGCGAGCCCTGGTCGACAAGTGCGCGCACAGGACGCGAAACATAAGAGGGCTTATCCATCGGCCGTAAGTTTACGAGCGCGGTCGTAAGCAAGACAGTACATTTGTTGTTGGGGCCCGATGCACTACGTGTGTATGCGGGCGAAGATGATTCTGCCACCAAGCTTGCATGCTCGGAAGAAGTACTAGGTTCTTCTACCAAATCTAATTTGGGGCAAAGAGACTTCGCTACCGAGTTATCCGTGGGGGGTGTGACCGCTACCGATTCGAATAACTTGGGGAAGAAGTTGTGTTGATTCGTAAGAGCAACATTCGTTACCGTGCCTATACCGTCGTGAATCGAAGTATGATGACGTTCAGAGCACACGCGACAGTTGTGGCGTGATTTGCAATCTTTTAGATCGTGGCCGCTAAATAAACAATTTATACAAATTTTATTTTCTGTAATGAAACGAATACGTTCAGCGATCGTCAGTTTATTAAACTGATCACATTTATACAATACATGAGAAGAGTCTTTACAAAAACAACATTTCATTCGAGCAGTGTGATTGGTGAACAATGTAGTGGAGCGAGGATGAGTCATCGAAGAAGTGAAGCGCGCAGGAGGCGGCGAGTGCTTGGCGGCCGAGTACGCGCGCGCGGTCATTCTGCGCGTGGCAGTCGGATCCGTTCCCGGCGCGTGGCGTGCAGTAGCAGGCGCACGGCCGAGCATCGACGACGACATCACTTCCGATGTTGAGAGTTCCTTTTCGAGGAAGTCCAGTAGTTCACTGACTTTAGGTATCTCACTTGATGACGTCAAGGAGAGTTCAAAACGTCGGCGAACGTCATTAGTAATTTTGCGTAGCAAAATGTTTAAAAGAATAAAGCTCCAGTGAGACACCGGCTGATCTAAAGATTGTAACGCGGTTAAGTTCTCATGAAAAACGTTAAGAATATTTCGCAACGAATGTTCTTCATTTCGTTCGTTCATGGGTTGAATATCTAATATTTTTTCTAAGTGTCTTGTAGCAATTATCCGTCTGTTTTCATAACGATGTATCAAAACCTGCATCGCATTATTGTAGTTAGCTCCGGTAACAGGTATAGACTTGATAAGATTGTAGGGTTCGCCGCGCAACGACAATAATAAATACCGAAAACGTTCGACATCCGAAAGAGCATCATTATCAACAACCAAAGATTTAAATAAATCATAGAAGGCATTCCAATCCGTCAGCTGTCCTTGAAAAATAGGTAAGGATAAAGAGGGCAACTTTATGCGGTTTTGCTCCATGGGTGACTGAAAAGAAGTGCGCGATTCATTTTCAATCAAACTTTGTTTACGTTTCATTTCCTTTCGTTGATCAGAAACTACTTGAATTCGGTAGAACAAGGTATCGAACTGTTCAAGCACAGCTAATTGCTCGTCTTTTTGAAATTCACCCGATTTCACTAAGTGCTTTTCTATTTTTAATTGAACACTTGAAAATTGTTTTTTAAGCGAGTTTAAATCTTTGACACGAGCGCGAAATTGATCTTCATCATTAGAACAATCGTCCAGGCGCTGTAGACTAGCCAGACATAAGTCCCTTTCGAAACAAAGCTGTTCGAATTCCATTTTCAAAAAGTTGAAGATTGAAATGCAAACGAAGACTGTAAGTTAAGGTAAGTTGTCCAGTATGTTATACGTGGAGCTAATCACAGCATTGCATAGCAATGCAAGGCTATAAATAATTTATGCTAATATCAAGATACGCAATATCCTGATATTCTGGTAAATTTGTATTATGTGCTTAGTACGCAATACTCGACAACATTAATACTAATATGTGGACCTATTACGTAATAATAGACCGCTTGAGAAATTAAAAAACGTTTGCCCTATTGTACGTTATACAATCGTAGGTGCAAAAAAGAATATGTGGGTATGTATACCGCTATAATGAAGAAATATGTTTTTAAGAAAACGTAAATAAAATAGCTTTAGACAAACAGCAGAACTGCAGTAGTGCAGTGGACGCGTTGCCTTACTCGTGCGCGTTACCTAAACTTACTCGCGTTCGTAATTTATACTTATGAATGCTTGGTGTGACATTCAATAATACCAAATAACTAAAGAATATTTATCATAACAAGCTTAATGCATAATAAGAACGATATTATCAGTGGTTTGTCGCAAACAAATCGCTACCTGAATAAAATCTATCTTCTTCTGTCAGTTTGACAGAATGAATTTTCCAATGAACTTGTATGAAATGTTTAGCACAAAAAATATATTTACTAGAAAGAAATCTAGCGCAGATGTGGCTCCGATGGACCAATTTTATGTTTGGAAAATGTAAAAACCCTGCACTCTTGAAAAAAGGATCCACAGGCTGCCGCCCGACTTACCCCAAGACGCAGTCTTCGGTCGTCCAGGGCCCTGGCAATCTCGTGGCTCGTACGCTTCGATTTCTTTCTTGTTGGTTTATCAGATTTGTTGTGAGAATAGCGAGAAGTATTTTGTGGTTTTACGCGTCACGGCAAAGGCGCACCGTTCTGTGCGTTGTTGGTTGAGAGAAGCGACCTTTTCTTGGCCGCTAGGGGCGCTATATATCTGACATTTGTATTATTTTTTAGAGTAAGCGAACTTTGGCCTGATACCTTCAGAGTGAGGTTTTATATCAATACAAAAAGGATGGAAGCATATATTGTTTGTGCTATACATTTGTGAGAAATAACTAAAATACGGAACAATGCATAAAAAATATGTGCCTCAGCAAATCAAAGTTGAGCAGCTGCTCCCTAGCATAGCTGTCACTTTCAGTTCAGTGAACAATTTACGGGACGGCATAACTTTCAAGGTGTGTTTAACTCAGATTGACGTTCGTGAATTCGGGGGTTAATCACACAGTTATGATGACTTACCTACAGTAAAAGTTCATTTTATTAAACAACGATAACATGAGAGTGAATTACTTATCCTTGCTACAACACAACAAAGCTCCTTTCACATGGAATGCTTTTAAGTACAAATTGAGAGTTCTTAATCAGGATACGATGGAATACTTTAGCAACGTGATAAATGAGGCAGCTTTTTGTTCTATATATATTCTTAGCTACAGTGCATCGTTAGAATGACATCTTAAGCTATCATTAAGAACTTTCTGTTAAGATTTAGTGACGTAAAGTTGTAGGAGTGGCATTGAAACCATTGAAACACAATAAAGATTCAACGGTGAAATGGCTTGATAATCATATTCGGTGCAATGAAGCGGCTTTTAATGAAACATAATTTGACAATGGACATCATGCTTAATTGAGATGAATGTTAATATTGTCATTTTACGCTGAATTAAGATCAATGTTAATATTTTAATTCTATTTTTAGTTGACAATTGAGAAGTTTGAGTAATTTCTAGACTCCTGGCTTTGTGCAATTTGATCTAACGTAAAATATTACCTGAATATTATTATTAAGTAACTGAATTTAAAGTATTTAAAGTTCTTCATAATCAAAAATGCATTTGAATCTAAACTACGTAAACCTTATGGCAAATAGATACTATTAAACACTATCTAAAGAGCCATCAAGCATCATTAGCAGGTAATCTGTTTTTCTATTGTAGGCAAACTTTGACACAAATTCATGGTATCTTGTTTAACTTTTAGAGAGTCTGTATAAAGTTATTTATTTATTTAAATTAGGTATACAAACAGATTACAGTATTATTATTAGTATTGGTAAAAACACAAAAAGTTAAAATGGAACACAAACTCGTACACAAAAATGGAATAGGTTGGTATAACTTTTAAAAGGCATCTTGACTTCTTGAGTGTCTAGGGATGTTAATTTATAAGTGTCGCGCGTTGATTACAAACCTGTGTTGCATAACTTGTTTTAGGAAATTGTCAATGAGAATATCAATGCGCGGTCAAAAATGTGTCATTATGGCTAGTCTGTACTGTTGTTCACCCTAATTATAAAAGTCAGCGTCATCAATCAAAATACTTGTTGTGTATGATATCGCGCATCCAGGCGACGTAGCCCGCCGTCCTCGTGTAAATACCATATTTGCCGCGTTTGCCGCAACCGTCTCCAAAACTTGTGATACCCTGGAAAAAAAATTAGCCAATAGAATATTGCATAGTTTCACAATAGTTGTTTTTTTTTCTATGCGCTGCGGGGGATTTTGGGCGAATTCGGGTTGATTGTGATTTTATCGGAGTTATCAAACACCCGATTCCAAGCTATCCTAAAAAGCACATCGATAGTAGCTATATTCTGCTGTGACCGAAGAAATCGTTTGTCAAGAGTACAGTCAAAACTTGAACAGCTCTTCAACAACGTTTTAACTTTTGTAAAACGCTTTGTCACTGTCATTCTTGTTGCTGCCGCCATTTGCGAGTAAGTAACACAACACGTCGATTGCTTAAACTATGCTTTAGCATTGCGTTCGTTTTTATGAATGAGGGGGTTAGTCTATAGGTATAGCAGATCAAAAGTTAGATTGACAACGCAAGCATAAATGTTATGAAAGGGTTTCAGAGAACTGGAAATGGGGCTTCTAATGAAAGTCTTT
Organism: Udea ferrugalis; assembly: GCA_950022985.1. Classification (NCBI taxonomy): domain Eukaryota; kingdom Metazoa; phylum Arthropoda; class Insecta; order Lepidoptera; family Crambidae; genus Udea; species Udea ferrugalis. Next base: position 9,500,718 of record OX465521.1, read on the forward strand.
GTTCTACATCGCGCGGCGCCGCGTGACGAGCTTAATGCAACGGCCAATATAAGTATAACATGAATTAAAAGGACCTCTGTTGGTTGAACAAGCAGGTACCTATATCGCTAAAACCTCCAAAGTGGTGTCCTAAATACATCAACGCCCATAAAATTTAAAACCCGAATTAGGTACGGGCATAAAAGACCAAAAATCGGCCTTAGACACACTTTTTATGTAAGGAAATAAAGGCTGAAAAGGGAAATAAAATGAGAAATCTTCAAGTGTTTAACGCCTAGCATTGAACGCCTGAATATAAACGAAAGCATTAGTGGATGATATTTTACCGAAGACTTCAAAGAAAAGATATTTCGAAGCATATTAAGGTGATTTTATTAAGTGGCAGTTGGAAAGAGGCTGGTATTTGTGTCGGATATGCCTATAATAATTTAGGAGTTATTCTCATATTGAGTATTACGGCTGTCTCAAATAACGCTAACGTGTAAGAAGTTCAAAAAAGTTGAAGCAAATCGTTGACTTATGATGATCATCATCATTAATTTCAGCTTTTTAGTCTAGCCTTTTATAGCCTATCTACCTAGATTGCCATTGTTTAGTAGCTTTGCGTGAGGTAAAAATAATGATAAAAATGGTTCGTAATGTATTTATCATAAAAGGACATACGCTCAAGAATATAGGATGTATCCTGTAGGTGCAGGTTATGGTGTGATAGCACGACTCCATGTACTCAACCTAATTCGGGTTGATTGTGATTTTATCGGAGTTATCAAACACCCGATTCCAAGCTATCCTAAAATGGATAGAATTTTATTTATATGTCGCTGCCCCATTCATTCATCTGACAAAAATCTCACCGTGGCTTTGTAAACGATGTGGTCTATGTAGTTATATATCTGCTCAGTAAATGCCTATTCATCTTGAAAAGACCCAAGTTTAACGGTTTGGAAGCACATGCGCGAAAAGGGAATCCCCTTAGCCTAAGCTGGCCGCAATTTAAAAGAGTCAGCGAGACGTTTCAAGTGAAAGGCTGATTATGATATTAACTTCCACAACACCTAAGCTACTTGATTTTTCTCCTACAATATTTTCCTAATTTGAGGCACACCTACACCTATACAACAATCTAGTCGTATCTTGCATACGACTGCAAAATTCACGGTAAGCAAGTAATTCATATTTGTAATTTATAATGTAATAACTCTCAGCTACGAAACATAAATCTGTATGAACTGTACAGTATTGTAACAGATTGTTGCCATTTGTACATATTTCTGAAGACGGTTAATATTCACATTTGCGGGGCCGAAAGGTCGTTTATTTTATTACATGCGTGACTTGTAAATACATCAGCAGGCCCTAAAACCCTCACAGGCTATAAGCAGCGGTCAGGAATAAAATGAGAATGAAAAATTTCATTCCATTATAAGCGATGATAATTAATATTTTTGTGTCGTCTTTGCTGAACTTAAAAAATGTAACAAATTTTGCGTTGACGACCACATAATATTAATCGAGCACAGACCTTAATCGAGCGACCACTAGATAAGTAGATACTTGAAAGTAGTTTTACTAAAATAATCCGTCTAAGTAAAAAATTACATTGTAGCATATTATCTGCGTGAAATTAGATTTGAGGTTAAATTAAATCATTCAGTGCTCCTCTTTGCGCCACTGAACATTCAGGAACACACGTCGGCTCGAGCTCTCTTTTATACAAATTTTAGATCGATGATCAACAAGTTCAGATCTAAAGCTATTTCAAATAATATGAATTACCTAATCCTACTAATGTTGCCTTATTACGATGGATGGTACTAATATTAGGAATGTGAAAGTTTGTAAGTGTGGATGTGCCGTGATGCTCTTTCGTGTAAAACATCTGAGTAGCACATAGGCTACAATTTATGAAGATATAATAAAAAACGTTAAGTCCAGGCGGACGAAGTCGCGGGCGCCCGCCAGTTTTTAATAATTTGATGCGTATGTCATCATCTAGGTGGCGCGTCTGCTGACATGGTAACGTTCCATTTTTCTTCTGACTGATTTCGGGGTCTACAAGTTTGATTTAAGTGATTGGAACCAAGTGGTTATTTACCTGTAAATAATACCGCATGTCATGGTCCCGACAAAGCAGCGGCCCGCCCGAGTCGCCGGCGCAGGAGTCGCGCCGCCCGCGCCCCGCGCACACCATGTTGTCGGTGATGGCGTACTGCCAGTACGAGCGGCGGCACACGCCTTGCTGTATCGTTGACACCTGACAAATATATTTTTTAGTTTGTTTCAGAGTATTTTGTTAGTAGCAAAAGTGGTGAGAGCGCTCGGCGGGATCTTAATAGGTCCTAAGTTTTCTAAAGGACATACCACCGAATTCACAAACGACAATTAACGCTAAGCACGCGCTCACACTCATGCTGTCCCTTTCAGTTCTATTGACATTTTACGGGACAACATGAGCGTGAACACCGGCTTAGCGTTGATTGACGTTTGTGAATTCGGGGGATAATGTCTCATTCAATACCTATCATGCTTATCATGTTTTTACAATGTCATTAAACTTGCAGGATTCTAAATTTTGTATCAATCAGACATGTGGAAGTTGCTCTTATTTCCCCATTGAATAGAACAGAGCTAATGTTCTTCAAACTGATACGTTTTTTTTCTAATGGTAGTTGAGAACTGAATTTAAATCGGTTCCTCTGGGTGCTAGGATGCCCACAGAAATACACTAATCTTTTGCGTTGGTGTTCAAACATTGTTCGACTGGCTGAAAATGCCTTTGAACTTTTAATACTACTGAAGAACATGAAAGAAATGAATTATTTGCAGGATTGCAAAGAATACATTTATTTTATGTTCTTGCAGGATTAACCATCTTACACGTAGTTATGTGAAGCTTGCGATATGCGTAACCTTTCCCGCCTACATGTCAAATATTTAAAGCCTTACTTAATGCGCTCTTTATTATATTCCTACGTTAATCTTAGGGGATGAATGGAACTAAAGCATAAGATTCATGACAGATTTAAGACCCCGGCACAGATTTAACTAATTAATGTAAGTCAAAGATAATGTAATTCGAGAAAGACAGGGCGTAAGCATTAGCCACAATTTATTGGCATCACTTTTGCTTAGTTAAATTCCAGTGACAAGACCGGAATGTAGATTCAACTGATTCTGGATATTTTTGAACAAAATTTAAATATCCTTACTCCAACAGACACTGTTACAAGTTTTTTCAAGTCTTTAATCTATTTCATTGTTCAAATCTTTTATTAAATTTGTACTAACTGAGACGGGTCGGGCTTTTTGTATTTTTGAATTATGCTCATGACTTTTCATTAACAAACATTTGAGTGCCAAAAAAACACCATTCACCTAGGTTTTAGGCGGCACTAGAACCAGTGTCTTCCGCATACCAGACGGCTACTCTAACTACCAAGCCACCGAGACCCTAATAATATGATAATATTAATATATTGCCCTAATATTCAGCCAGTACATAATCTTTCTGAGGTATTTTTAACTGTAAGCCAGGTTTACTTCTTCAATGTTTTAGGCAAAAGAAAATTTTTTTAGAATATTTTGCTTTCGATAGAGATGAAACTAGGTTTTTGATCATTAACTCAATTATTTTAGCACTGTCAAGATTCGTTTTTGAGACAGTTTAGATAATTTAAATACTGACTTTCTAACATCTAGTGGCTGTAGTAAAGAATATTTTATTAAATTAAGTATGCTCTAGTCATGTGTGCCCGACATTGACATCTTTGATAAATTACTTTGCTGGCAAAAACGCGAGCTAGCCACGCCTAAATCTGCCACCCTAGCCTCCGTCACATCCCTGAAGCAAACAGTAATAAGTAAGTTATACCCATCAAGTAGGTTCAATAAAGGCTACTCTTCAAATACGAACAGAAATAAACTATTTCGTCATGACCTAATTTTAAAAGGGTGTGCTACCTACTCGAAGCTGTTTCATCGACACTCATTTCTGTGGATATAAGCTGATGGTTGACTGGTAGAGAATGCCTTTAGGCATTAAGTCCACCAATTGTACTTTTTCGGTGCAATGGGGAATAAATAAAGAAGTTGGGCATTGTAATTAGTAGGTACCTAAGTACGTCAGTGAAAACGTGTTTAAATATTTTTCATAAAGTGTGGTAATAGAGTACCTAAGTGATGACTTAATCTGGGGTACCGCTGTAATCAGAGCCTCAGGCATATCAGTGAATAAATACTCACCTGTGCCTCATGCAGCAGCCTAGTGCCGTGGACGTCAGTGGGGCGCTTCTTGCCCCAGCCTAGGATTGTGCAGGTCGTGTGAGGTGGAAGTATCTGATGAGGCTGCGGCAAGCACGCTATGCCATGGCCGATGTCAGGCCGGGCTGGCGCTGGCAAGCTGTAAAGAAATCAAGCTCTTAACATTTATTTACCCTTGTATCACCAACATCATCTGTATGTGCTCTCACTATGGTGATAGGGCGATGCGATGAGTTTGTTTTATAATTAAAGCCAAGTATCGAAGCAAAAAACGAAAAGTACGGTGAAATGAAACGAAAATTTCATGAGGAAAAAAAATAAGGAAAACGGCCCAGAACGAAATTTGGGGAATTTCGTTTAGTAAGCATTTTTTCAACATAAATCACTTGAGCGAAGAATAATATTTAATTAATGATACGGCGCTTGCTCGCTAGTTTGAATGGCCAATGCAAAGGGATAAGCGGTCAACACTGCCGCATTTTTATGCTAACGATCAACAAAATGTGTGGTTAATTACCGGGAAAATTAAGAGTTACTACTTTATTTTGATACTAGCTCTGCCGACAGACGTTCGTTCTGACAAATGCTAGGTATATTGGATTGGAACAGTAAAATAAATAAATAGCTATTTGCCAAAAAATATGTCGATCCTGCCCCGTTTGACAGGTCCTAAGCCCAGTTCCATTATATGAATACATTTTTTCATAAATCCATTAAAATATCTATTCTACTATTCGAGGCGGAGACTAAAACTGTGACTAAACTAACAAATCAAAAACCATGAAAATCGGGCCACCAGTTCTTGAGATAAAATTTTAATGCTAAACCCGACTTTGTTTGAGATTGAGTCCCGTAATACTAACGTAAGTAGTAGACGCCGAGTTGGAGAGAAAAGAAACCTTTTTTAAAAAAGCTTGAGCGCACAGTCATAGTAATTAAAAACATCGCTTGCTAGACGAGGCCGTGTTTCAGTCTGTGAAGCCGGGAAATGCCTGAAATTATAAAAACCAGTTTCCCTTCCCCGTAATTAATGTATATTTTAATTAACGCTTGAGGTCTAGGTGGAAATAGAACACTAAATAATTAATTACTACTCTTACCATTGTCATTACTCATTCGGTGCCTAATTTGACTTTACACAAATATTTTACCCTCAGCAACAGCTTTACACAGTTCATAGCTACAGTCTTACAGAGTAAAATATTAAAATATTAATAAGGCTTCAAGGCGTTTGAACAGATTTTTCGAAGAAAATAATGATTAAGCCGCCGTACCGTTTTACCGCGGCGTATATTGATGAATCGGTTTCCTAACTTTTTGTCACTTACACACTGGCATCCCTATTCACTCCATCTGGCTCAGCTTACGGTGCCTTTTTTGTACTCCAATATAAAATCAATCATTTTCGAGAATAAGGTTCAAGTAAAGGCTATCATCGTTTTAGCAGAAGTTTTTGTCAGTTGCTTGAAATACTGTTTTATCAGATAGCTTTGAAAAGTACACAATTTCCTTTAAATCATGTTTGAAGTACCTAAATGTTGTGGTACTCGCATTATTTTGCATACCATAATACGAAGTAACATCTTACATTCACCACCACAGCCAGGTGTTCTTGTATGTGATATCTGATAATATTTACATATTGCCTATCTCTCAAAACCCTCTTAATTTTATCATAGTTTTTTTTTTCAAGTTTGACAGACTTGGAACTACAGTCATAAATGAATTCTATAAATTATTGAATCTATTGTATCTGGGTGAATAGGTTATACCAAGGTGTCTGCAATCTTGCTGTTTTACTCCTAGAAATATCGCAAAAGCAGCCGTTTCAGGTGAAGTTTTGCCTTTTAAACATTATCGCCTCCTTGATGTGCTATTTCTATGTACTGGGAGTAGGCAGACTGGTATTATAATTCATATCAGAGGACCGCCCGCAGTGTAGATTCTAGCCTGTAAAAGTAAAGCCACTTGTAGGCTACTCGTATGCAAGATACTTAGTCACAAATCACCTCCAGACTGTGCTTAATATTCTATACTTGAGTGTTCTGAGCCTGCTCGGCATGAATACTTTCTTCACACAGCTTTTATTTGAATTGTAAATAGACTCTGTGGACCTACTGTACAATCAGCATGTCACTTAGATTGGCCGGAGGTGTGAATTTTCCACTCTAAAAGATTAGGGTTGTTCAAACATTAATTCAAGCGATGGAAAACCCGCTCCGACCGGTACGACCTACCCACGTCAATGTCACGTTTATTTGGCAAAGAAGTGTTGAGCATTTCACTATTAAAGGCTTGACTGTTTAACTAAGTAAATGCTAAGTAATTATAACTTTATTCACAACATGTCAAAAACATCTGTTTTAGTTGTTCTTCAAACTATGAACAATGTTTTGTTGGAGAATGTCATTGTGGCAGAATTTAGGGCGAAATATTTGCAGTTACGAGTACTTATTATTATACTAGAGGCCGCCTGCGACTTCGTCCGCTTGGAATAATTAAAAAAAAATATAATATATCTTTATAAACTGTATTCTGCCTATTCAGATGCATAAGTTATATTATTGTAAACTTTTATTAACAAAGTAGTTTTTACGTAAAAGAGCAACACGGCACAAACATCCATCCACACATACAAACTTTCGCATTTATAACATTAGTAAGAAGTAGTGCATAATAGAAGACGTAGTACCCATTCCATTAAGGGGGTATATAATGCGTGCTATCATCTGAATGATTTTTCTGATTCATGGAAAAGAAGTAAGGTGTTAAGAAAAACCTTGATACCACGAAAATACCGCGAACACTCCGAACCAGCATAAAATGCTTCACCAACTAACGTCTACAGGTGCGTGAAACGTACGCGATATACTTCAACAAAATCTTACCAGACCTGCAGTCTCTGTTTTTTGCGAGGGAGTGGCTTTGATACATGGCCTATATAATGTATATAAATTATGAAGAGATAGGCACCAAGTATAGAACTCACCGCAGCAATGCGACGTCATTCACAACCGTGTCCGGGTCATAGTGTGGATGCACCACAGCCTCAGTGACCTTCATCTCCATTTCTCCGACACCTCGAATGAGAAGGTCGTGTTCTCCCAAACGTACGTAAAGTCTCTTACGAACGCAATGTGCTGCTGTGACCACCCATCTGAGCGCAACGAGAGTGCCGCCGCAAAATGCTTCCTGTCGAGCAAAATGAACACCTGTTATAGTACACCTCACACCTCACCTACAAGTAACCTATCTACCTCTTTTAATATATCATTTGGTTTGTTAGCTCTTAGTGCTGCCAAGGAATGCCACATGCATGCCACATCCAAATTACTTGCCAGCACCAACTTGCTAGGGTAGGTATGTATGAAGACCCTCTTCATACATAACATCATACATAAACGGCCTATATACGTCCCACTGCTGGGCACAGGCCTCACCTCAAGTATGAGGTGGAACAAGCCATACTCCAACACGCGGGCTCAGTGCGGACCCTCTTCATATTTTCATTTATTTAATTTTAATCTTTATTATTGGTTGTTCTGTAAATTAATAAAAACATTAAGAATTTCAGCTTTCTGGCTATCACGTTTTATGAGATACAGCCTGGTGACAGAAAGACAGATAGACAGCGGAGGCTTAGTAATAGGGTCCCGTTTTTACCATTTTGATACCTAACCCTAAAAACATCATGATACGCTACCCATTAGAATATTACAAAGAATTGTCACTTGGCAAGAGCAAGATAAAAAAGGTTTGGGTAGCACAATGAGCCTACTGTCAACCACAAGATAAAATGACTGTATGAATATGAAAAGCAAAGTACTTAGTACAGGTCTTTGATTACATTAATTATCATTCAAGCTTTTTTGTTTTATATGTCAGAATATATTATTTTATACCCTAGTTAAAATTTATAATATGAAAAAGGATCAGACAAAATTTAAATGTATAAGCAACACTCATAGTATAAGGTCTGCTTAGTTTAGAAGGCCATGTGGATGTTCAGAACTTCAGACCTAAGTATTTTAAATATGAAGGAGGTTTGCTAACCACGGAGCAGTAATTCGGTCTCAGTGGGCGAATAAAGTACTGTTGGTTATGGCCACTGTAAGATTACACCACACGTTGCTGTAGGTTCTCAATATCCTCACAAGCTCGTATTCCAACCACGACTGCATTCAGATAGTAAATGTGTGGTAAATGGCTGCACAAATGCACATTCAAGCGAGACTAACAGTGCACATATAAATCCTAAGTCCATATCCTTGACGGTCTATAAAATGTAACTTAAGCCGCTAAAAGAAAGGCGCTATGAACATACATCTTATTTACTTCAATCTTCCTTACTTTTGTAATGTTATAAACATAACGCAAAAGCAAAAATGAATAATTGCTTGGAATCGAGTTTTCCGCCCGTGTTAGTCTGTCGGACTTCCCGTCTGGTGCTCGTAGCATTCATGAACAGAGTGGTACTTAGGTATATCTGAGGAAAATCAGTTCAAGAAATACGATAATTGATTTTAAAGGGCTCTTAATAACAAAGGTTTTACCTCTCCAGGAAATTGTTATGTATCAATTGTCATTTAATGGGATATATGATGTCATAGTTTATTCTTCATTTCATGCTTCATAAAAAAAAAATCAATAAACCTCAGATTGTAGAGAAAGCCACAGGTCGAGTGGCATATCATCTAAGGTAATGCCAATGCATTTCCTAATTGTTTTTTTGTAAGGTACGCTTGATGTGTTGCTCCCTTCGCGCTTTGGTAAAGTTCAGAATAAAATAAATATTTTTTCGTCACCACTAAGTACATACCTTGTACCGATTGAGCACCACGACTTGCCAAGGCCACTTCCCCGGCGGCGCAGGGCGGCCCCCTATGATGCGGATCATGTCCCGCATGCGGGCCCGCATCCGCTGCGCGTGGGGGCCGCGGTAGTGGCCCAGTCGTCCGCACTCGAGCGGGGCCCTAGAGAGTACCCGTGAGTCCTCTGGGTGTAACGCCGGCGCTGGAGGCGACATTGATTCTACCAGGCGATAGCCCGACCCTGGAAATACATTTACATGATATATTTTAGTCTTACCATCTTTTATGCCAGATCATCCGACGGAGACGTTGTAATATCCATTACCGAAGGCCATGTGTAACTTATACCTTAAAAAACTGTGATAATCTTTCTTAGTTAAAGTAATGATGAAGACTCATCGAGGAAAGCGCTTCTTCGGTGAGAGTTTTTTTACTTTGTGCCATTTGACAACTGTTTCGAACTGACCCCTACGAAGCGCCGCCTAGTGGCATAAAATTCTTAACCCAAGTATCAAGCATAATCCAATTAGGGTTTTCGATACTTTTCTGCCACCAGGCGGCGCTACGTAGGCTTTTGGTCCAACTTTCAATCAGGTTTCAAGGGTTTTTAAAGCGCTGCCTGGTGGCACAAAAAGTGACCAAAACCCTGACAAGTTTGGTTTTATTTCTATATTTAGGCACTTGAACGTCTTGAACATAAAACTACAATAGAATCCACACGTAAAATATATTTGGAAGTAGCTCAATTGGAAGAGCAGTCGCTCGGTTAGCGAAAGGGTTCGAGCACCGCCTGTTACCTAGACCCATTTGATTTTTTCTGGCATTCTAAGCCACCTATTACGTACCTACAAAACACAGAATCATGGAAGTAAAGTTTTCTTCAGTAACAACGCCATGTTTGGTGCCATCTTTGTAAAGAGTTTTATCATTTTTCACGCACGGAGAGAAATAAATTCAGAATAGATGGTCTCGGTAAACCATAATATATCTGAATTGTTCACTCGCCTTGGGAGTCGGCCAAAAAGCATGATCTACTTTTCATTTCGCAATAGGTAATGTTACTTCCTGTTGTATGAGATGATCTGTTTGTTGGCTTGGCCGGTAACACAATCCCTACATAATTCCTCTGTTGGGCCGAAACTTCCATCATGGAAATCATCTCATCGCCATATTTCGTAAGTTATACTCTCAATATTGGTATTGGTAATCATCACGTTTGGCAGATGAATATAACTTAATAATCATTATAATAACGTAAGTGTTCAAGCTGCCCTGTTTTCGGACCAAAACTGGGCAATAAGAACCATTTCTGAGTTTGTTTTTATCTTACTTCCCAGTTATTTCAAGCCAAAAATTTGTTAAAAACTTGAAGTGGGAAGTAAAGGAATAAAAACTCTAATATGCTTGAAATATATTGAATGACAAAATAAGACAAAAACAGCCAAATCTCGGTCGCATAATCTCGGCCTGATTGATGTAATGGTATTTAATTTAATACAAAAGCAGACAAAACACGTCAAAAATATTCATCCCAATCAAATAATTGGAATTCTAAAAGCAATTACCAAACTGCTGCCGTTGATGAATTGTCATGCCCGGAATTGTGCTTTCGAAGGTCGTTCGCAAGTTCCTCCCCTCAGTCGCGATCAAATGTACCCATTCATTTCTATCTATAGTACTCGTATGTTCGCGTTAAGAATGCAGTCATTTTTAATTTAATTCTACACAAAAAAACTCAGGTACAAAACCGTTGCGTTTGAAAGAATGCGTTCAACTAGGCACTGTGAACTTGGCTTCCTAATTAGGAACAATTTGATTGGTTAAGGGGCGTGAAGAATGAAATCACTGCTTTCTCCACATGAACGGACTTATATTCACAAAGTTTTTACCTCAATTAATTTATAGACTACACCAATTAAATAACGTACAAAACATAACATAATGTCAGTGCGACGCTGACGAAGGGGAAGTGTGAGCTCACACTTTGCTGAGCGAATTTAAGGGGCGAGCGAGCCTACCTCCGTTATTCGAGTTGATTGGGTGTTTTCAATCACCGGCGGGTCAACCGCAAGTTTTTTAATGAATACAAAGTTCGTTTGTCTCGGGTCAAACGGTTTCCAATCCAGAGTGCTTATCCCCTGGACCACACAACGCCTAATTACTAAATGTCATACCAGAAAGTCATACAGTTGAAATGAATGCACAAAATATACCCCTTCACAGGCACGAAAACGAATGGAAACAGCGATATTCATATTATTTCAAAAGCGTCAATTAAATTTTAATGGTCGTTATTAATGTCTCCTGAAAATTGCATGGTAATTTTTGGTTTAAAATCGACATTGTTTACGATGGCAGGAACCATCCATTAGTGCTTTGTTTGTATTCATTTCGAAAGAACGTCATCGCGACTCGCGGCTCGTGATTTTCTGACATAAATGGTCTTTTTAACATGGTTGATATACGGTACAAAATTGGAATTGTGCATTTGCAGCGGTTTGTCAGCTTTAGAAAACGAGGCTAGTAAATCAAGTGGTGCTCTAGTTAAGTGCAAGCGGGGAGAAATAGGTTTCGTGCAGGTGGGCCGTAATGTTCAGGTTATGGATTAAATTACCCCGCGCGAACAGTAAGTGGCACTACGGAGATTATCCGTATTTATAGAACTGCCGCGTTTACTATTTACGACGAGTTGGCTGGAGAACTTGATACTGGAATGAGTTTCGGAACTGCGCTTTCGGAATTTATTCCGAAATAAAAGTTGTGTTACATTCAACTTAAATTTTAAATGTGAAATTGGTTACGGTGTGAGAAATGGTATAAAAATAAAGTCAGTTAAAAATTCATTTGCATTCACCTCGTCAAGACTCTTTAGAACTAACTTATAATCTCAAAATAAGTGGATTCCTTTCAGCAAAACAATAAGATAAAACGTACTTAGATGTTTATTGCTTGCTTAAACCATGTATTTTAGCAATACCCGATATTTTTCGTTGCCTTCGACAAGGCAAGACAAATTGTGCTTGGACAATCCAATTACTCGTAGATCTGTCATCATACTCGTAATTATCAATCACCTCAGTGTATCAGATAATGTTAATGTAAAGTGGTTAGCTAGGTACCTATGTGCAGTCACCTGGGTCCTTACGCCTCTGCATCCGGCTTCCGATCCAGTGTTGACAGTAGCTTCCTTCTACGTAGCAGTATGCGGATTGCCGAATCACTTTACGGCCGCAGAAAGCTCGTTTTTGACAATATCTGAAAGAAAATCATTAAAACAATGCTTCTGAAAGTTCAGTAAATAATCTATTTTCTTGAATTCTAAATGAAAGTCTGTTTAATACATTGTTATTATTATTAAATTTAGCATCTATAAATCACTTTGACTAGTTCGAATTAGGATACTATTTAAACAAATAAAGTTGCTATACTACGCACGCTGAATGATGATCCCTATGACAGTTCGCTAGCGCTTAACATTGTACTGACGTCCTGTCACAACAAATCCTTTAGAGGTCCATTAAAAAATCGAAAAAATCATAATTGTTTACATTTGTAAATTATAAAAATGGCTATTAAGAAATTATTCCGTAATGTTCGTAAATAATGGCAAAAAAATCAATGCAAATGTACATGGTACGTGCTGCAAAAGTTAAGCCGTCAAGCTGTTATCGACTGAGAAGGGACACATCGATAAACAAAATATCGATAATTAGTTGGAAAAATTTAACAAATGCTTTGAGTTTGTATTTTAATTATATCAATCTGAAGCTGATACAAAGTCAAGCGGGTCTTCAAAATCTGAGTCTGAACTGCAGCTATCGGCGACGTTTAATATTAACGGTTGGTCAATGATATTGTCGTATTGTACATCTCGACCCCGGTCTTGTAAACAAATTTTCTTCGTTCTTTCGACCACTTTTCGTTTTATTCAAATTATGCAATTTGAATAAAAATTAAAGAATAGTACCTAAGGAAAATAAAATAAGACTGTTACTTTTTTATCTAGTGTTTATGACCATCAATGCGCGTAATCTTTTTTTCAAAATAAGTAGAAATTGCTTATTATGTTGAATGACCTGGCTGAATGACATGACATTTGCCTAAAAAAATATTTTATCGAAATTGTTTGAAATGATTTCGCATCACTAAAACAACTGTCAGTCGAAACGTCATAGGGATCATCATTCGCCGTGCGAACTATAGTTAGATGAAGAACAAGAGCACAGCCGACCTATCTAAAAAAACAACATCTTAAATTCTAGATTCTCACCTACGAAACGCTACAGATTATAACTGCTGTCAAGTGGTCATGTACTGAAGAGTCGTACCGGCACTCAATTTCAGATAATGGCTACTTATATGCACCTATAACGTTAAATCATTTTATAACATATGTGCTCGTACAAGGTCTCTTATTTCACCAATTTCAATACCGTATTGCATCTCATTACGCACTTGTGTGGTAATGTAAAGTAAAACGCACAAGTGTTGTAATGAGTTGATTAACTTATCTAAATAACACAAAAATATTACTTTTAACGCTAATTTGTTGACAAGTAAAAAATCGACCGATTTTTCGATGTACGTTTGTATTTGAGAAAGTCCTAGTTTCATTTATTTCCTCGCAAATATGTAACAAGTACAACGTCGTATAAAATACGTGCGCTTTGATAATTACATCCTCTGATATCATCAATATCGCCTCGGCTGATTACCGCCGAGCCGATAATTATATCAACTTACCGCACTTATATATCATAATGTTCTATTGCTAAAATATTTTTTGTTCTAACTTGTAACTTCGTGTCAGCTCAGCTAATCCTGCAATGATGTGATGTTGTGGTTGACAGTTATTGGTAAGCAGAAATTACCTTCATAAATGAAAGGTATTACATAGGTCCCCACCGTAATTTTAAAATGAAACCGTATTCTTTTTCCAAATTATGGTATATTCCAACATACCTAACTTAAGCTCTACCTCTAAGCCTTGTATCCCAAACGGGGTAATTAGGGTCAAACTTGCTCTTGCCGTCATGGTTAACGGAACAGAGCCAATTTTAAACCTGACTTGTCTACCGCCATCAGCAGGATTGCTCAAGTTATTTATCGACGTTTTTTATCACCGTAGAGTTAGCCGCAAGTTGTGTAATGCACAACCGTTCCGACCAGATTTAAACTGGGGCCTAAAATACGGCTTCACTGGCTCCGAACTAGTATTTAACCACTGGCCCACAAAGTTCTAATTATTTGAATAAACAATTATCATAGTTAAAGCTATAAAGCTAATTAAACAATTTAGGCTATAAGGCTTAAGAGGTTTTTTCCACACAATCAAAATCATCACCAAACAAGCTTCCGTGATACCTCGTTTAGATAGATTTAATTTTTGCACTTTACAAACCTTTTAACCCCTATGGATGTACTCAATGATAGAACTCATCGGGAAATCCGTGCAGAGTAGAGTGCCCATTCCTCAATTTAATTTAGTTTCTTAAGTAGGTTCCTCATAAAATATAAACCTTTTTCCAGTAAATAGGTACTTTTGTAATTAGCTTTATGACATATCTGCTCGTAAAGTGTCTCTTATTTCACTAATTTCAGTGTCGTATTGTTTCTCATTACGCACTTGTGCGGTGATGTGAAGTAAAACGCACAATGCGTTATGAGTTTTTTTAATAAATTAAAACGCATGGTTCAAACAACTGACACTTTTTTAATCGTGGCAAGGAGTTGTTATAATATCAGGAAAGAGGTCAACATTTTATGAATACAAATAACTTAGGGAGATAAAATTTGATAAATAAAATTCTTTAATTTGATGAATGTTGACTAAGTGACATCCTTTTATTTATCTAAAAAAACAAATATGATATTTTCTAAGTTAGTAGTATTACTAACTTAGTAAATTAAGGCATACCTTTGCCTTGAAAAAAAGGGCTTAAGCGCGCGCATCGCTAATATTTGTAAACAAGTAAAAATTAGGTCGCCTGTCTTTTCGCTGAATTTGTTTAAGAACGTCCGAATTTTATTTATTTCCTCGCATATATGTAATAAAAAGTCGTATGACATACTTGCGCTTTGATAATTACAACCTCTGCTGTCTTATAGGCCTCGCCTACGGCTCGGGCTATCTATATCGCCTCGGCAGTAATTATCAACTTACCGCACATATCATAATCTACTATTACCTTTTCCTGACAGTAGTGCATTTCCGTGAGCAGAAACTCCAAGCGCCCCACGTAGAAAATCCTCGAAATCTTTTTTGGACTTCAATGGCGTCCAGCTGGCGTCTCTGGTACTGTTGCAAAAGGTATTGTAGGTTTAGTCTACATATAAGATGAATACAGACGAAGCCTTAATAATACGTGTATTTTTGTGATGCGCGTCGTCGTTACGATATTAAAAAGCACAGTGTTCTATAAATAAATTATCATATCCTTGAAAAACTAAGGTAAAATACACAGAATGGATAGTAAAATAAATCCAAATGATTTTCTGCTCATTGTTCTGAACCACTGCCTAAATGTAAGTGAAAACAAGTATTAGTAGGTACCCAATACTTGTATACGAGTATTCATTCCAAGAAGCTCTTTTGCTTGGCTGGTTCGAGAACGTTTCTTACGTTCTCGGACAATCTGTAACCTACGCAAAATTGAATAGGTTGGTTACCTATAACATTTCGATAATATGACTTTTACGATTATTGGTGTAGCATATTACCTGCTTATGTTCGTGCATAGTTAAGTAACGCTTTAACTTCTACATTGCAATATTACTAAATGGCTTTTGTTAAAGAAACCTATAGGGGGGAAACCTATACCTATACGCGAATGGTCGCTGACGACAAGCATCTCGGCTTTTAGTCATTTTATCTTCTAGAATACGAAGTTCTTCAATATGCGCGCTAGAATAACAAACATCAACATTACGTAGAATAGTGTTTTCCGTACATAACAAAATCAAATAGATTAGATTATTTATTTCTCAAATAAAATGTTCACTACAAGCTACATAAATGTCATAAAATCGTCAAAAAATTACATGAATTAAAAATGAAAGTAACTGAAACCAAATGAAATAAATGAATTATTTTATGGTGAGCCCTCATCTGTAGCCTTCGCCTGTAATGCCTCATTTCAGATCCGACTTTAAGGATTACATTACGATACTGCCACCCTGACTGTAATTATAATACACATTGTATTATTCACTGTATTCTAAGTATCTCATTGTAATGCACGGTTCTCTCACTAATGTAAGCTCTGAAATGTAATAGAGCAACCCTTCAAACCGCACAACATTATTCATTCATTATGCCTACATAATCGTACTTACTGCTCGTTAGCAGTCTTCAATTTAATCACCACACATTAGACCTATCTCAGTAACATATCGTAAGTGATGCCGGCAGATAACATATTTAAACGCATGTAGAAGCAAGTGCAAAAATACTAAATAATGTGTTTAAAAATTATATAGTAAATACGATTATTATCTAACGATTGTCAGATGAATATTTTTCCTGCTTTTGTTAAAGAAACCTATAGGGTACACGAGCGGTCGCGTTTGGAATCGAAGTCACGACTCTCGGCCCAGTGAGCAAACCAAATTTCAGAGACTATTATACAGTAGATAACACTAAAGTCACGTAACAGGAAATTGAAAGTCAATACTTAGTACGTGAGCCGCAGAAAGATGAGAGTCCCCAAGATACTAAATTGCTGACCATTAACGAAGTAGGTACGTAACGTAATCCCGCGTAAACATCGCATGTAACACTATTATTCTGTGTACTAACATGTCTTTATATTCGCGAAAACTCGCGGATACCTCATTTCAGCTTAATGCGAAATATTAGGCCCCAAAAACTCCCAAAGAAAGTCCTCTAGAATGTTTAAAAACCAATTTTAACATAAGGACCACTTGGAATGACGTAATCGTAGGATTTCGTGTAACTTTTACTTTAAGAAGAAATTGTAGGAAGAATTTGATTGAATTGGTCGTGAAACTTTTATTAAGTACGTATTTTTACATTTCAATTTGTGTTTTGACTAGTATGCATTTAATACTTGATTTATAAATTGAATCTTCTGTACTGTTGCCTCAAGAAGTGTCTAAACATTGAAGTATTTGGTCATACTACCTAATCTAATAGGTTATTCACTATTTCTATGAACACGAATCTACATAATTATACATATTGTGAGTATACAAATTTGCTTTTAGTTTCATAATTATGTGCTTGACATAGATATCAAATATAAGCATTAAGGGTCGCTACTAGGGTCGGCTGGAGAGAAAATCTGTCAAATTTGAAAGCGATCGTGACAGCTATGGTCACACAGTGGTTGGGCCGTGCAATCCGTGCATAAATGCAATGCATAAATCCGGAAGACCGTCTTGGTGTAATTGTTTAGAAATCGGCTACTACACCAAAGGTCGCGGGTTCGATCCCCGCACGTTACAAACATTTGTGTGCATGAACATGTCTGTTTGTATTGGTCTGGGTGTTTCCTATGTATAATAAGTATGTATTTACAAAAGAAAAAGTATTTAAGTAAGTTTATCCGTTGTCTAGTATCCCATAAAAACGAAGTATAATTAGCTCACTTGGGGCTAGATGGCGCTGTGTGGAATAATGTCACGGGATATTTATTTATTTATTATTATTATAAATCGCGGCATGATAATCATTTGATGCGTTCACCAAGAGCGTCGTGGCCTAGTGGTTAATCACTCCGACTCGGAACCCGATGGTCCCGAGATCGAATCCGGCCGGAACACACTTACTTTGTGTTCATTGTAAAATTTGCGGCTAACTCTCCGGTGATGGAAAACACCGATATAAAACCCAAGCAACCCGGATAACGGCGGTAGGCTCGCCCCTTGCCACGTTGGGTTCAAATTCCCTCGGCGAAATGTGGGCTCCTGAATGTTCCGTTCACCATGACGGCAACAGTCAGTGCGCCTCTGACTAACCCATTAGGGATATGGTCGTGAGGGTATGTTATGTTATGTTATGTTAAACATACTAACAAGCGGTTTTGCCAATTATTTTTTTACACTATTATTTGCAATCTATTCTCGTGACCACGTTATTTGCACAATGTTATATCTGGTACTTGACGATTCCATCGAGATTTAGTAGTAACTTGGTTTATCCGTTCGATCATCATCAACACAAAATATGTCTTACATCCAATGCATATGATATAGCAATACACGGAGCCATTTCTAGTAACATGCAGAAGAACCCACTAATAAATTGGTCTTACTTGTAATGGAAAGCTGCAAGAAGCATTAAAGGGAGCTATCTTGTTACTAACTAAAACGAGGAATTTAACAGTTGTCAACAGTTGAGACACTTTTAGTGGATAATTTATTTTAGATAATAACACTTGAGTATAATACCTTTAGTCTCCTGTAGAGGCCATCGTATTTCAGGCTTTTTACGCTGAATTTAATACAGAATCCACCGTGATCTTCATCTTACTGGAATTGATCTACGAGTAGAGCATAGTATGAAAGGAAGTCACCCTCCGCGTTTTTCTGTCTGTTTTTATATAAGCTTTCACTATTTAAATTATAGTTGATGCTAATTATATTTTCTAGAACGTTTGTCTGTATAGTTCATTCAAATTACTACAGGGAAAAGCTGTGTGCAAATAGCCAGTTAGAGATAAAAATGCTTGCACTGCCATTTTTCCATGGCTGACGTAAATATGATAATTCATATTTATATCAAAGTTCTATCTGATCCATTTTTTTTTATTTAAAATGGGTTTGCGTTTGACCTCAGTCTCGCCAGCCACGCTTACCCAAAAAATGCTTATTCACTCTTGCCTTGAAGACACCAATGTTGTATGTATCCGGAAACACAGACGAAGGGAGGGCGTTCCACTCCTTAGCGGTGCGGACCAGAAAGGAAGCACCAAACCGCTTAGTTCGGACCGCTGGAAAGTCGACCACATGGAGGTGAAAGCCCTCACGGCGACTTGTGGTCCGGTAGTAGAAAGTAGAGGGTGGTATCAGGTCATGAAGTTCTTGCGCACACTCTCCGAAATACACCTTATGAAAAACCGATAGACAGGCAACTCTACGCCGATGCTGCAAACTCGAGTTTGGTTCCAACGAGCGTCTCGTCACCTATCAGTCTCCTGGCTTTTCGGTCTACTGAGTCCAGGTCATCCAGCTGATACTTGGCAGAGCCATCCCAGTGGTGGCAGAAGTACTCCATACACAACCGAATTTGTGCTTGGTACAATTGTAAAAGCTGTTCCGGTGTGAAGTGTGTTTCCATTTCGAATAACTTGTCATTATGTTCTATTGCAATAACTATTTCTGTTTCGTATAAGCAAACGCAAACTTTCAGTTTTTTTTGCTCGAGATCTCCATGCTAATTACTATGGAATGATTGAAGTTTCTTTGACAGCCGTCTGCGCAGTCCCGCAACTCAGTCTTCCACATGACGCCGGGTGAGTGCACGTCACTGCGTGAAGAATACAAACAAGCATAAAAATACGGCGTGTGTAAGTACACGAACTCGATGCATAGTTTTCTGTTCGCATTTTTTCAAAGACTTAACTTAACGTAAGTATTAACTTTGATTTCTGCTCTATAACTTTGTATCTTTATGTTTCGTCAAATTTCTCTGTCGAACAATTTCAGTTATGATAGAGGCCTCCAAAATTAATTTAGTAAAAAATATTGTTCAAAAAAGAACCTTTAATCTATTCAGACACCTTAATCAAGCTTTCATGATCAGATAACATAGTAGCTTAGACCACACAAATAGTTTTAATCAATTCGATTTGAAAGCAATCAAAGCTATTTGCGTTCTTACTTCGTTACCTTGTTTTGCTTGAATATTTTAGGCAGATCCCGTATTGGCATTAACCGATGATGCTGCAGATAGAGAGATAGAGATAGATTGTTTTTCAACTACCAATAGGTAAAAACTTTCAGAATAAGTTACAAATAGTAAAAATTTACAAGAAAAAATAGGAAAATGAAATGGCAACTAGTACCAAATTGTCAAACCCAAGAGAGCTTTTAATCAAGTGTACTTATAAATATAAACCTGCCATATTACTCTCATGGTGAATCATGATAAAATCATACGTTTGATAAATTATGCATAATGCATATGAACAAACAGTACGGAGGAAAAAAAATAAAGTTGTACTATTTTCAACAAAAGACCCTATGTGCGCCTATTTCGTGTAAATTATCCGCGTAATTATAAATGTCATTTTCGTCAAAAGCGACGTGCGCTCACCTTGGGGACATGGGGGGGAGTGAGCTGCGACGGTGCGCGGACAGCTATCAAAGAAACTTCACTCACTCCATAGTAATTTGTATGGAGATTTCAAGCGAAAAATTCGGAATGTTTGGGAATTTTTTGCACAAAACTGAAATAAAGCAATGAAAAACAACTGATTGGCAATGCTTCTTTGATATCTGATCTTTACACGTTATTTAAAACACGTAAGTTGTTAGTTTATATGATGCCTAAACTTTTGAAATACGGGAGTGCGTTTTGCACGTTTTTAGCGATATTCTGATTTTTTTTCACATTAATCTAGTAAGTTGATCCATATACTGGAAGTTTGAGCTGATTGTGCAACTCTTTGACTACTATGACGATTTTTTTCGTGCCTCATACTTCATATTTTCTATATAAAACTTTAGTTTTCCCGAGAGCCGTTTTCCTGGTATCGCGCCTTAATTGTGTTCTTCGTGCAATAAGTTGTTATCGTATCACTGATTTATAACTATTTTCGGTTCACCGTTTTGAAGAACATTTTATCCAATTACCTAGTCTTAACAGCCAACCTAATCGGATAACTGATTCGAGGCAAACTCTCATTAACTAACGACTAACCCTTCCGATGTTGATTTTCCGCCAATTCTTGAATGTTAGCGTTACGAATTTGAACTTAGGCAAATATTGTTCAATGATCGAGAGAAAGCGCGCTTCATGTTTCATCAAGTCGGCGATGAGGGCTCATTTGTGTTGTCGGCAGTTAATACGCGTCCATTAGCAGCTTATCGTTCTAAGTGCTATTTCCGACCTTATTAGGCCATTTGACCAGCAATAGAAAGTAGGCTTCAGTGAGGAAGGGCGAATTAGGGCGAAGTCAATGATATTTTACAGTGCATATGTGGCACACGCTATATTGAGGGCTTGAGGTCATCTTACTCCAATACCTACCATCTCTGATCCCGAACTAAACAAAACTTTTTAATAAATGTCACATGAATTGACCTCACAATCTTCAACGCCAATTAAGATTACTCGTAACAACTAGTCAGTCAAGCCTAACGTCCAAATAACTTAGTTTATCTTTTGCTGTGAAAGTTGACTTAGTTATGACTTATAAATGATACCACTTCAATTCCTACATCAAGACTAATAATCTATTGAATCTCAACATTAAATATTAGCGAAACTCGTAAGTTTCGCATTTAATTGGAGTAAAGGAAGGACTGAAATTCTAAGCTCAAATACTTTGAGTTCGAAGATGATCCCACTCCAATGACAGACATTTCAGGCGTTTCATAATATTTACGATCGGGTCTGCAAATATATTGGTCAGTATTCATATCAGGGCTCTGATGACAAATCTTTTTACATGAATCGATCGTAAAATAACTAAGCAATGCAAAATCAGCCACTGCAGCGGAGTCAAAAACTTTATTTCTTTCATATTACTACTAAACTTGATGAAAGATTAGTTGGTACCTACGAGTATATTCTCAAAATACAAAACAGAAACGTTAAAATAAATCCTGCCTAGGCTAGATTTTCTGTTTTAGATTAACCTGGCGAATGATCAAATTTAAACTACTCTTTCAATACAGACGTGCGAAATAGATTTTTGATGAATTGGTGTTGAATATTTCGTAGTAACAAACCAATCTAATAAAATCCGAAAAATATATTCGTTTTGAATTTGAATGCACCTTTCGTGCGATTCACTAAAGCCGTTTGATTGAATCTATTTGGTCGTGACAATATATTTACCATTTCTGTCGGCGGGGCTGCGCCGTCCGAACGATTTTCTACGTCGTCCTCCGCCAATATAATATTCATCCGATGCGGTCTGTGCCTTCTGCAACTGTAAACATAAATTCAATCAGTGAGAATGCTGTTACTTCCAGTGTTTGTAAACAAGATTAGATTCCGCGTTCCGATCATGACTCAACGCCTTGAATATTGTAGTTTTCTGTTGTTTACGCAAACTCTACCAATTTAAAAAAACAAATTATTTTCTTATGCATAGTTTCTTTTCTTATATTATTTTATAGTTTCTTTTAAACCTGCTCCTTTAGTTTTCTGAAAGTACCATTGAACCTCTACGGTACACCAGCACGAGAAATTCGAAACTGTGTTCCATAATGAAATCACAATCACATAAAATGTAAACTGTACGTTCAATATTTTACCTTATAAAGTATACTTCCACACTCTACAGCTTGTAATTTAAAAGGTACCAACTACTACCAACCATATCAAAATAATGATAACTACTTATAACTATTAAAAACCATCACAAACACTTAATTTCATTTTCGTGAGGTAGGTATTAGTACATAAACAATAACTTCAATATGTACAATATTATGTAGTACCTAGCATGTAAGGTTATTTTGAAAACAAACCCTTAATATTATGGAGGTTTGTTACCTACTGTATTTTGATTGACTGTATAATTAAATATTTTGTAACTTTTGGTGTCATAACAAATCACAAAATGCAAAACAAATGAAGCTCCATTAAGGAAAACCGCGATCGTCATTCATCCTTATGAACTTTTTTTTAAATTTACCTAATGGCGTGGAACCCGATGGGAAAAGCAAGGAAATGAGGTTTTATCTTCAAATAATACTGTTTTTACACTTGGGACATTTTGTTCTTTTGTTTAAATATGCATTTTTAAAACTTTACTGACGTTAATTAGTTCTTGACCATTTACATTATTCATTATTATTACAAATCGGTGTTTTGCAGAAACTTTTACCTAAAATGTTGGTATTAAAACGTATTGTGGTCGTCCCAAGGTAACGTCTGAATGTAACCGATATGTTGTACCAAATTAACTACTCATCATATCCCGAAAAAATAACTTTGCAATGTATGAAAATTCAAGCTGATTAAAAAAATTGTTGTCCTAACCTAACCCCTATTAAAATTTTGAACCCGTAGGTAAATGAATACGAACCTGTGCGCTGTCTGACCGGCACTCAGCCTTCATCTCTACGTGCTGAGACCTAATGACCTTTTTGCGGTTACCATTTTTCATTTTTTCAGTTGTGATAAGGTCGCAATAAATAATAAAAGGGATTCACCGAAGCATATTCCTAAAGATTTTCGTGATTTGATAATTATTTAAGTTGTTTTAGACCACAAAGTCATTTCAAACGCAGGTCAAAACAATTGCATATTTTGCCTAGGTACTACGAGTATAGCAGCTCACATAAGCTATTAAATATGAAGTTTTAGGAGTCAGGGACTAATACATTTATTTGAATGTGGCAGAATATGTCAAATAACAATCGGGATGTTGACGAACCAGACCGAAATAAGGCTGCGTTTCTACCAGAGCTACGTTGCGAGGAATGTGTTTTTATAACCAATAGAATCGCCACATTGAGCGAAGCTAGGTAAATGGAGGGATTCTATTGGTTCCGAAAACACATTTCTCGTAACGCATCTCTGGTGAAAACGCAGCCTAAGTGGTTGGTCCTGCCTGACGTCGCTAGATGTCAGTCATTAAGCGTAGTAGGAGGCCTTAGACCGGTGACAACATCTAACTGTGAGGTTTATCACTAGCCTTACTCCCTTCCAACAAACCGCACTAAGCCCGCGAGTTGGAGTATAGCTCCCGCCACCTGATATTTGATGTAAGGCCTGTCCTGTGCCCACACGTAACAATGTTAGCAAGGAACTGATGGAAGTTGTTGCACACCGTAATTCTCACAGTCATTTTAAAAAACCTGTAACACACCTGGCAACTTCGATCCTCACGGCGTCTCCGCAGTCCTGCCTCCGCAAGCAGTGCCTCCGCCGCACCCTCCGGCCGCCGCGGCACGCGCTCCATCGACCCCACGACGAATAATAGGGTACCCGGGAATGGCTTCCTACAAACAATACCCGCGTCAAACTCGTAATTATCAAGAATTCGCTTAATGACAAGAACATGCTCACTCTGAGCCCCGTTTGATAATTGAAGATTCAATTTGGATTAATCTGAGCTAATTTATTTAATTTAAGGAACTAGAAATTACCAATTTAATTTTATTCTGCTCCATAAAGTGTATATTTCAAAAACAAAAAAGTTATTAGGCATAAAGTTTACATTTTGAAAATGAGAGTAAATCCAGTTGGTCTACGTATCCGGTGGGATTCAACTGTTTTTCTGGTGTCTTATAGATAAAACAAATGGAGAATGTTAGAAATTACTTTTTTTTTTTAAATTGTAAGTTTTCACCCTTTTTGCCCTTGGGGGTTGAGGTTCAAATTTTATTGTAATTTTATTTTATTGTTTTTAAGTAGCTACTCACTAACGTTGATGTAAGTTATTTTCGAATGTGTACTTGTAGGTACTGAAGTTTTGGTTATGAAACTACCGACAAATCTGTGTTTAAAAGTCCCTGATTATTATTAGAACAAAAAAGCGGTATCCTTTCGAATTATTTAGTACTCTTATGTAAAGGTAAGTAAATTATACAGCAACATATCAATGTTAAAGCTAATGCTAGTTTTATTAGCCCTCGAAAGATGTTTATCTTGGAAACAAGTCCACAAGAAAATTGGACTTAGCCATATAAGGCAAACGTCCCAGTATCCGCCACTTTTTGCACTTTCCTGACTTTGCAATGCTGCTGTGCAGAATCTACTAGACTGAAAATACATATTTTTACGTCAGGAGTTAGATAATTTAGTTGTTTTGCTTGGTGACTAAACAATTTAAAGCTACGCAGCTGCATAAAATAGCAAAACGGTCCATCTCAAAAAATGGCAGTATGTCCCAATATGCGCCACTTTTGTCCCAATAACCGTTTAATCGTCCCAGAAGCCGCCACATGTATAGCGAATTTGAACTTTAATTCGAGAGCTTAAGGTTCAACATTGAAGCCATTCGGCTAAGGTTCGCTAATATATGTGATATTGCTGCTTTTGTGTTCTTGCTCAACTACCAGCAGATGAGGCCAGTCCTTCACCACTTGAATTGACTGTTACCTGTGCTATTATAGGTAAAATGTGGTTTGGTTTCCAGTTAGCTAAGTTCATCTGTTTTATTCAGAATAGTTTGACAAAGTAGATAAGGGCCTCCTTAGTTCAACACCTATATGAGTCCTCGCCTTTTTTTATTTAAAATGGGTTTGCGTTTGACTCACCTGATGGAAAGCGATGACGAGCCCGAGGGTGGAACACGCTTACCCAGTAAATGCCTATTCACTCTTGCCTTGAAGACACCAAGGTAGCGCCTTGTCGTAGCGGCAAGGTTTAGGGACTGGAACCACCTCTGTTGGTCCAGGCGCTTGCGCCAACATACCGCCTGCGGTCTATGGTATATAGCCGTAAAGAAAACCAGTGGCCCAGACAGTATACCAGCAAAAGCTAAATTTCCCACTTTGCCGTTGGTCATTACCTTGGTCTCATTCAGATTCATCTCTAGTCCGCACAGTCGCGAGGCAAGTCTACTTAATGGCAAAAACTATTTTGCCAAGTGATCGAATCAGGAACAAGGCAATCTGTAGAAAAAGTAAAGGCGCCGACGTGGCCCAGCAAGTCAGCAGCTTGTGGTGGCAGTGGGCAAGGCACATAGCGCGTAGAACTGATGCTCGTTAGGGCCATGTGAAGGCAAACGCAGGTTGTGACAAGGTAATCGGATAACCAAAAGCAGCAGATTTCGGTGGATGCAGGCCATTTACCACCGGCTGCTTTGGAAATTTACGTCATGCGGCTGACGATCATCGCTTGATGACGATGTATTATTAAACTTGTATTAAGCTCAAGTACATACATTTATGGAGTACAGCTCTTATATCTGGGATGTTTAGCCAAATACCTGCTTGAGGCTATACAGTCTATAGAATATTGAGCTGAAATATCCTTTGTCAGCGACCCTTTAGTGGATGCGATTGGATCGATTAACGACGAGTGGATTGATTAGCGGCTTTACTTTTGGAAAGTTTCATGTTTGTCAGCTTTTTACCTATTGCTGTTTGGATAGTGTGCGCGTGTATTGTACTCATACAATTCGATGAAGTTGGCAGATAACCATTAACTGCCGCACTCAGAGACGTCAATTAACTTAATGGTTCATTAGAGTCAAAGTTCCATTTTTCAAAAGAGACTTTGTAACAAATAGAATAAAGAGCTTTTAAGAATGTAAAATTTTGACTCTAGTGAACCACTAACGTTAATTGACGTCTCTGATTGCGGCAATAAGTTAATTGGTTTCTGGCAGTTAAATAAATGCCTGTTATCAGACACTAATCAAGAGCACGCGGTCTCGATCTTCAGGTTTGAAGAATACGATTAATACTCTTATCTCACTCAAAACAATACAATCACACATGTGAGAAAGAAGAATGCAAATCGTTATGCTACCCTCTAGTAGCATAATGTCTTACATTATTAGATAGGTCTTTTTTAGCTGAACATAAGCTATTAAACGCCAAGTTCCAAATCATTTCTCTTCTCTGTTTGAGACTCATCCTGATCTCTTAGTAGCTGACGACCGGGATATCTTTAGTTTAGTTCAGTGTGCTGGATTATTTGACTCTGGGATCTTCGGCAGTACTAGCCGTAGTAACAGGTTTGGCAACCGAGGTGTATAGCTGGCCGGATCTCATAATACAAAACCGTATTGAAGACGCGGATGTCGTGTCGCAAGGGCTTCCAGATACGTCTATTGAGCAGTAGGCGGTGTATATCATCATCGGTAGTCTGCAGTGCCAGAGACCGACACTCAGCCATGTGGTCAAGGTTGGTGGTCACAAGTTCTGCAGATTGTTCTGACGACCAGGCTACAGGCATACATGTAGGACCTGGATCCAACCGCATGGACAGCTTCTACAAATCCGTTACCTACTAACGCAATTGTCCAGCCAGACAAAGCAATTCGAGTTGAGAGAACTCTTGGATTTTGTTATGGACGCGAGTATGTCGGAGCGTAGACTTCATGCGTCGAGTTCGACCCAGTCCCACGTTCAAATAAAATATGGCAAAATTGATGTTAATTTGAGTAACTGTACAAACTTGATACTTATTTGTTTTTACTAAAATGCTAAGAATTTTCAACATTTCTTCCATAAAAAACACAGTGGCGGATTTAGATACAACTAATTCGAAAGTGTCCCAATTACCGCCAAAATAGCCTGAAATTGTGGCGAGTACTGGGCCAAGCATGAGTTTGAAAGACCCAATACACGCCACACG
Organism: Udea ferrugalis; assembly: GCA_950022985.1. Taxonomy (NCBI): domain Eukaryota; kingdom Metazoa; phylum Arthropoda; class Insecta; order Lepidoptera; family Crambidae; genus Udea; species Udea ferrugalis. The sequence continues at coordinate 9,528,243 of OX465521.1, forward strand.
CAAAAAACCTAACAAAAATGTAAAAAATGTTTGATTTGATAGTTTGTATGGATAGGAAATAGTCTTACCTTTTACAGAATACATTTTCTTTACTGTACGGCTCACCAAGACTGCTAGACTTGATAAACATCATCAGCTGGTAAGTCCCAAGTTAACTCACTGAATTGTCAAAAGTTGGGAAATATTTGGTTTACATACTTTGAAGGCTGATTCCACCGATAGTATAGCCTATTTAACTTAGAAGTGTAATTTTTACTGTTTCAAATATAACCGAGAATGTAAATCCACAAGAAGATAACCTCTGAATGTTAGTAAAGTAGCTAAAAATTTAGTTTTTATAAAATGTGGCGCACACTGGGACAGTGGCGGGTACACCAGCGTTTACCTTAAATCGAAACTTGATTGTGGTTTTACGTGTTGAGTTTCTTGTGACTAATATTAAAACACCTAGTTTCGAAAAATGAAGCACAATAATAAATGTAGAGTCAACCACAACCACAGCGTTTATAGCTCATAAAAAATGGTGGTCTTAATATCTACCCAAAGGCATTCTCGATCATTGACTGAAACAAAACTCTATCAGCTACGTGTTTACAATATTAGAAATTAGAGAGAGATAAACAGTTTTTTTTTTCATAATGTAAAAATTAGTAGACAACAATTCAGTTCTGAAAACATGTTATTATTTATTAGTATCCCAGACCCAGTGTCCTGTACCTACTACCCGCAATGCTACCGCCATCGCACCACAATCTCGCTCGCTGGCGTCCACAACGTAGCCCATATATAAGTGAACCATGCTCCGAAATAAGCCCGGACCAAAATCCGCGAAATATTGGCTTATGCGCCACGCTGAATCTCTAACGCCGCCTTATCCGATAACGTTATTTCCTTTACTCCAACACCACAATTTAGTCTATAGGTAGAGAATAAAAAAAGTAATACAAAAGTTCCTAATCCTGCTGGTTAAAATACCTTACCTTTCTTGTCGATATCGACGAACTGTACACGGTTTTCTGGGATGTCAGTCATATCAAGGATGTCATCATCCCTTGTCAACGAATGGTTCTTAATCTGAAATTACAACCTTCATTTAGTTGTTAATTGAATGCCGCAGGGATGGGTACACCCGCAGAATGGACAGAATTCTGGATAAGAGACCATTGGAGGGCGAACAAGTGTTGAGCGCCCACCCGTAAGGTGGACAGACGACCTAATGAAGGTCGCAGGATTTCGGTGGATGCAGGCCGCCTGGTATGGAAATCTATGGGGGCGGCCTATGTTGAACAGTGGACCTCATGCGGCTGTTAATGATGATTGTGATGCAAACATTTTGATGCTCTTTTGATACGGTTTGCGGAGGCCAAGCAAAACCTTTGAAGTGTTTTTAAAATATTTTCACCTTGGAAACTACGGGGATAAATTACTTCATTAGATTTTTTCAAAAAAGAAGTTGCTTAAATACTCATCCTTAATCTAATCCCAAATGTAAGTTAAAACCAATTTCTACTTTATTTTTTCATTAAAATGCAGTAGTTATATTCTAATCCATCGTCCCTTAAATGTCCAATTTTAATTTTTAATGCAAATAATGTGGGAGAAGCAAAGCTTTTCTCAAAAAAATATGTTTTACTTGTAGTTACAACACGTTTGTAAACCGACATGTTTATGACACATTCATGGGTAAGTTATTGTCAAACCGACCAAGCGCGACTCGGGCTTATAGATAGATAACAGATATAGCTTATAGACAACAGATATAGCATACAGAATAGCTTATAGATAACAATACGAAAACCGTAATTTTTATAATAAATTTATTTGTTTGGTATTTGGTAATTACCTCCATTGGTTCAAACTCTCCATGTCTCTCTGTTTTTCTAAGGAACGACTTAGTACGCGTCAAACAAACCACTAGCATAATAAGCCATAATACCTACCTACAAAACATGTTTCTATTATCAATCATCTAGCCTTTCTTCTTAAGTCTGTCAGAAAATGATTTCTAGTTTACAATATATCTAATTAGCAGTCTAGCCGACTTGAACATAATATGATAGATGTTAAATTAATTAATAAGATCACCTAAACAGGGTGGCATTATAATTATATGAACACCTGTGCCTAAATCCCAAGTGTATGTTGATAGGACCTAAAGCCTACTTCATACTTATGTAAATTATCGTAATGTTATAACAGATTCGTGGTTTCATGAGAGTAATTGCAGGAAATCACGTAATACGTAACACGCGTATGGAATTTAGTTGTTGGGTAAGAGAAATCCCTATAGAAATTCATTTATTTGAACGAAGTACTAACACAAGCCTGCTAGACGCTCTGACTTATTTGTTTTAGTAGAACGAATAACTTAGTATAATAATAAAAAAGAAAGAAAATAATTAATAATAATAATAAAATAATAATATCATTATTAATATTATTAATTAATAATTTTATACTGAAAGATAATTCGTTAATACAGTTATTAAGGAGGAACTCCAAATAGGTTGTTACCTACAGTAGAATATTTATAGTCTCAACCGTTTTTAATACATCAACAATTTTCCGCTATCTATAGTTAAAAAACAAATATAGACTAACTGAACGCGTCTCGTCTGTTTTTTTCAAGTGTACATAGAATTCTCTATTGTGATGTTAAAGTGTTAGTTAATGAGGAAACATGGTCGTTCTACTCCCAGGTCATGTAAAATGTGATTGGGATATTCGTAAGTTAGCTCAAGTCTGTGAAAACTAACCGACGACGAGAGGACCCATCACGTCCGTCTGCCTCAGACGTTATCACTAAGAGCACTAGTTTGAATGGCACAATCGTGAATAGCACAAAAAGTATTCGCGAATAGAACATGTCAAGATTTTTGGCATGTGTTGTTCGTGGATTCAAATTTATATTTACCTTCATTACAGTCCTCGAATAGCACATACCTACAAAAAAAGATTGCTGAATTTTGAATATTGTTGAAGCCTAGTGCTGGCTGCATTACAAGGATTACGCCGAGAAACAGCGTTTAGTTGTAGGTCTAAAGAAAAGCCGTATTAAAAGGAGACAAAGTAATTTTGTCTAGCCCAAAATATTTAGCCTTGACTTTGTCTCTAACCACGAAGAATAGAGCAATTCATCTATGAATTTTGTATAGATGTACAATACGGCCCATAACAATATGTTCCCCATTCAAGCATCTAGGTCACTTCTTTACAAAACCCATAGTTTCCGCGCGAGTTGCAGTCAATTGATAAAGCAAGACAAATTTCAATTTGGCCGGACGCCAGACTTTTTGTAGCCGAATGCATTGTGAGTTGCAGTCCTAACAATGAATTCGGACAGTTCGATTTCAACAATGCCCCAATAGTTCTATTTTTAATATCATTAAAAGATAAAGCTTAATCATACAATATGATTTTAGAAATATACAGAATAAATAATTAATTCGTATTGTTATTGTCACTTAAAGCAAAACCGCTCGGGTAAACAAAACGTGTTTTTTTTCTGTCTTGTGATAGCACTGGAATGACCTTTCGTCTCGATTATTAATAAGGCAAAAGTTTTATTCTACTAATAACTAATTAATTCTTCTATTACTTCTAAATCCTTATTAATAGCTAATTCTTACTTGTTGCGCATGAGCAGTTTCAATAACAATGAAATTCAAAAAAATTAAAGGACACAGCCGCTTCATATTCCTCGGTCTCGGACGCTAAGGCTCCATGAGTAAAGGCATCTGTAACAAAACAACACAAATTCTGAAGAATAATCATAGTTTTCTTAACTACTCACATAAAAATAGTTGTTTCATGAAGATGTACAAAACTTGCATTTCGGAACGCTGCTTTTTAAACTAAGTCCTGTAGCTCTTTGCATATTGTGTTTAATTTATTTTTTCTTGTATCATTATAATTTGTAAAATAGCCTAAATCATTTTAGCCAAACCGTAATATTTAATTCCATTGACGACTTCTTAATATCTTGTAATCTTAGAAGTCTTATTTCATGAAAGAAGAAAGCTGTAAAGATATTGAGGAAAATTGTACCAAATTACAGATTGGAGAAAATTACAACATTGTTGTGAAGTATATTGAAGACCTTAATAAGGCCGCTCGTTTCATATTTTGGTCGAAATGAGGAAAAACTGTGCAAAAGACTCAGAATGTTTATACCATTATTTTCATGTTTAATATATTTTTGAAATCCGAGGCGCTGCATTGCCTCGGCTAAATCGAACATGCCCGGGCACGACCATGCCATTTACTTTTAAGCCCCTTATTACTACGTAATAAAGGGAGTAAGGATCTGAAAATTGCGAGCTTGCTGTAAATATGTTTTCTTCATAAATTATGCTAATATTCTAAATACACTCCACTCCGCCCGCATCACAATATTTCTTCATGCTTCGTGATTGTTAGGAACGAAAATAATCTTCGTAAAACGGAGTACTCAGAGTTGAAGGTAACGATAATAAAACACACTTTGTTAAACCCATAAGCTTTCTTTCTTTACGTTACGACAAAGGAATGTCGAAGCTTATCATGATGTACCGTGAAATACGCCAACTTTGCCACCAGGGGTAACATTGCCCAAAACACAATTTCTAAGGCAATCTACTAATATCTAAAAAAGTTACAAAGTTATGGCAACATTGATGACATTGGTAGAAAGTAAACTATACCTGTCGCAACACAGAAAAGCGCGTGCACTCCTGACTTCATTCAGTAACCAGTCGGGAGTTGTTGAGTACGGAGTGTATTTTTGCGGGCCAATTACTGAGAAATTTTGGAAGGGAATTGTACATCATGGTGAATACACAGGTATGTTGAATCGATTGCATGTAATGTAAAACTATGAGCTGAGTATTTTGATGCTAGGTTCGTTACTGTAACTAGTATATTACAAAAGTTATGCTTATGGGCAAAATTACCCAGTAATGTACCGTCGTATGAGTGTCAACATTGCCCGCAGTAAAAAAATGCTTAGGGTTGACACTTTTTTTTATTAGCCTGCAAATCTTGCAATATTTGTATGTACGTGCATATGTTCGGATCAAATCTTGCAAGCCATTTTTCGACCACTTTTTGGTATCCGGTTGAGCTCAGATTATAGCATACTACTTCTACTTCTACTACCAGTGACAATACAATGTGGTAGTGACATTCTGGTTCAATATATAACAATTAGAAGTTAATTGTTCGCAGCCCATATGTGGGCTGTGGACTGTGAACCTGTTAAGTCTCAAGTATGTAGGTTAGTAACAAAAATAAAACTATTTGTTAATTTACTTACTACGTTAAAATAATTTGGTATTTTGTATTTCAGAAAAACAACATAAATCTCGTATTAGAAAAAGAAAGTCAAGGCGTGAACTTGGATCCAGAATGTATAAAAATTACTCTGATGAAATGTTAATGCTTGCGTGTGAGTCTGTGCAATCAGGTAAAATTTCATCTCGAGATGCTAATATCTAAGTTTATTGGTTTTTGTTTAGTTAAAGACATTTAAATATATCACAGTATTTGTGTTTGATTACCTTAAGTAGACTTTACTTATGCCGAGTGCTGATTGATCTCAATTATGCTACAGAAGAAAATGTTGATTAGATTTTTAATAATGTTATTGAAATAAACAACTTTTCGCCTTATTAATATTTTTTGTTTCTTACCTACCCTACCAACTTTGTGCAATTAATGTTCAGTTTTTATTATCTTCTCAATTTTGACAACCCTAGCACTTTTAAATCGCTACACGCCGTTTGTATGAAGAAGAAAAAATTTACAGGCTAACATTGCCCACTCATTTTAATAGGAAAGTATTTCGAGCATGTATTATTATGTCGAGTTAATTTTTGAACCGATCGCCTTCATTGCCAAAATACTTTCATTGGTTTTTATGGCAACCAAGTAAGGTCTATAGTTGCGCTGAAAATCACGGTGGGCAATGTTGGCTAAAAGTCCAGATAACTTTACCCGGCCTCAAAATCGGTCATATGATGGAGAAAACGTTGACTAAAGTTAAATTTGCAGTTAAATTTAAATGCGCACGATCTCGGTGTTACCACAGATACATAAATATTGCCGAGGTTTCATACAAAAAACTAGTTTTTTTTTAGTTTTTCCCAAAAAAGTGGGCAAAGTTGGCGTGTTTAACGGTACATAAAATGTTCTTGACGAAATAAGTATCTTTCATGTAGCACTTCATAAAAGCAAAACACTTACTTTAGTTTACTTTAATAGTACTTTAACACTACATCATTTATACAGGGTTATTTTGCAAGTAGAAACTTACCATATTTTAAGAAGCGACTTGGTGTCAGGAACTGAATAGATTTCCGTGATAAATCTATTTTCTAAATGTGTTTTTTGTTTTCGTTATTATGTGGTATTATTTTATTTTGATTATTCATTTCTTTCCTAACTCGATGGGGACCGCAAGTTGACATTGTTGATATAGAGCTTATTTCAAAAATTTGGCATGTACTTGCAAAGTCCCCTGTATTGATCCATACTTGTGCAACGTCATAAAGAACTGAAGCAGTTATTGTCTTCCTAACCCTAGACGGAGGGTGAACGTAATTGTACCTACTAGTACCATAAATTAGCAACTTGTTACACAATCTCTCATTTATCTCGGAGACATTGTTATTAGACGCCCCATAAGGAACGCCTGCACTGGGCTGGGCAGAAGAAATATGCAATTAACAAGCATGAAACACGCCTTAACGAGACAAGACATTCTACATGGCACCATTATAGGCGTTGCAGTGACTGTCGGCATTGTCTTACTAACACTGTCTAAAAGACAATGTTTAGACAGTCTTACAGAAATGGTTATGCGGGTCAAGAATAAAACAGTGCTCATGTGATAGTTGTGTCTACGGTGACTAAAGTTTATTTGTCTTCGAAATTAACAACTGACTTTTAAATTTTACGACCCATTTTAAAAAGTGTTGTAACTAATGTTCAAGATATACATCTTGTAGAATCATTGTTCGTAATAATATTTCTTATTTTAGAATAGGTATTTGGTTTTAGCTGTTTTAGCAGTTAAATAGACATTAAGGCTTTAGCTAGGCCAATTTGAATATGGAAAAACCTCGTCGACAACAATTGCAACAAATGGGCTCCAAACATCGTTTTTAACTAAATGTTTATATTGACCTGATTTAAATTTCATTTTTATTTTATTTGATTCTTACTGATGAGAAATGGAAGAAGCAAATCCGTTCAACTGGCTTTTAAATTTCACGCCCTGATCAAATCTCAGTTATTTTAAAATTTGGTGAAATTTTTTCAGTGAGCGTTAAAGTGGTTATTGGGCTATGCTTACGCCGCCCGTCTATAAACATTATTATTGTGGCGATGAGTTTCATGCGAGAACGAAATACCCATTCTTATTATGGCCGGCGTCGTTGAAAGTAAAACCCAATATTCTTAATACAAACAATGGTAGTGTTTATTTGTTCATCCACAATACCGCTACATTGAAAGAAGTTCTGTGGAATCTACGATAAACAGACGAGAAAAATAAACAGTTACATTCACATATATGAGTTCATTAATCTTAGATATTTTTTAAGAAAGACCTATTTTTTTTATAATGTGTTTTAATTGTGAAAATAGTACAATGTAATTCGAATCACCAAATAGTTACAGTACATATTTAATAATTTATTGATCGTCTGATACACCAGGTTATTTCGTGACATAACTGTATTTTATTAGTAACAACGTAAGTTATACAGTAATTAAATACAGCATAAAGGCTGTTGCTTTCAAATTCAACATTACAACCCCGGTCATTGAGCCAACTTTGGAATCTGTATGTTTAAATCTGCTTCGATTCATAATAGACCTAAACGACACGGCCTAAATCTTTGGGGGAGGCCTATGCCCAGCAGTGGGCGTCGTTCGGCTGACTAGATGAAACGACACGGTCACGTATTCACGTAACGAGTGGGATGACGGGTGCGGAGCGGAATGGTATATTTTATATAGATAATAACTATAAATCACAGACACTTGACGGGTTAGAGACTAGTGTCCTAGAGACCCAGTGAATATCCGATCCCGACGCGGCCCATCGAACAATACAAACGTACGCATCACTAACCTTTAGAAGGTCGTACCAAAATCCCTCACAGCTGACGTGCTCGTGCATTTTATGTAGAGAACAGATTTTGTTTTATGTTTCACTACCTTATAAGAAAGAGGAAAATTCTGTTGGAACCAAAAAGTTCTCGATTGAGACCATTTGAGGCCAAACGCAGCGTGGCACTCAACCCACAAGGTGGACGGATGACCAGATAATGATTGGAGGGTTTCAGTGACAGCCGACTACCGGCCACCCTGGTAATCAATGGGGGAGGCCTTTGTTCAGCAGTCAAGTGGACGTCATGTGGCTGATGATGATGAAAGATAATATCTACATACACGTGAAAGGGTCAGTGTGCGGTGTATGACAGTCGGAGGCGACAGGTTGACTCAGCAATTTTCTATTTATGGAACATTGTCACATTATAAGGTCGATATCGATAACTTACTTTATGGTATTACTATTTTTTCGTTCAATGCCATAACTATATTGAACGAAAAAATCAACATCTATCGTGCTTGAAAGTAGATTATTGTTTTTTTTTTGAACAGCCTATGTGATTTAAAACAACTTCGAAACAACGCAAACGAGAAGAAAATTGATATGCGTCGTCGATGCGGCCTCATGCACTCCCGCGATGATACTTTACCATCCGGGTACTGTATTTACTGGGTACTGCATCTATCTACCGTTTGTTGTGCACATTTAAAAATGGTGAACTACATATCTTCTCGTAAATTTTTATGAAATACGCACGGTCGCTTTTTAGCCTTTCTTTGAACCGGTTTTTGGATTTCATGAATCATATCGCTGGCTTAGTGGAATACTGACCTAATAGCTTTTAGGTCAGAATCGAGTTAACAATAGATTTAGCATCGCGTTAACGCCATCTATCATCTTTATTTGACACTTTTTTTGAAACAAGGCTTAGTTGCTTCTCCAGCGACTTATTGGTCTCTTTCACTTTTATGGAATTTTGAATCGTGCTTCCGAGAACAGTGACTCATGGCCAAGTGAGTCAGACATTATTCATCGTACGAAGGCACAATACTTATAAGGTGTCTTTACGTCAAAAATCAGATGTGAATTTCATATTTTTTTTTATTTTGACATTGACGGATTCAATTTTAAGTCTGTTTACCAAGAAAATGGGACGCATATTAAGCGTAATTTTAAGTTTTAAGTCAGTTTATGTTAAAATGTTGTTTATTTGTTTGAGACGGATTATGATTTAAGTCACTCTACTTTTACAAACAACTTGTTTTTGAAGCGACACTTTGTATTAGTTAGACTTTAGTCTTTTTATTACTAAAAGTTATTCGGAATACTCGCCACAAACACTATTGAGTCTTTGTTTGAACGTAAAATTAACATAGATGGTATTTATTTTTCTATGACTGGCTTAAATTAGTGACAAAATACCCAACAAATTGTCTGTTAGCGAGTGTCAGAATACTATAAATGATAAATAAAACTAGTAGGGGGGGGGGCAGTGTAGTCACGCAACCATTGCGTTACAAGTTGTGAGTTCAAATCCGACACATTCATTATAAAAATTAACAATTATTGTTTTATATAAACTTTTTTTTATTATCAGGGTATCCCGAAACTCAACGTCAAGCGCATACTGGGTGATAGGCTTGGTTGTGCTGATTGTGGTAAAATAAGAAAAACCGTTTTCGTCACTTGTTTTAGTAATGATACCAATATACTTGAAAATATTATAAGTCAACATTTATATTCTTTTTATTCGCATTTTTAATTCTAGGAAACCATGCTATCGATTGTAGTTGAAAATGTAGTAATTATAAGCGTTCGTTTATTTAAAAAAAGTTCGAGGTGTGGTTAGGAATTATTTGTCAGCTTACTTCATTCCTGTTTTTTTTTTAAAAAAATACTGCACCAAAATACCCCATTTAATCAAGATTTGAAAATGGCAAACACTTTCCATTTACTATCTTGTTCCGTAAAAAGTATAATGAACCATAATAGATCATATAAAATTTCAATATGAATAGTTTGCCTATCATTTTTGCATAGTGTCATTGCACTTCTCTCAAAAATATTGAAGCTATTTAACATCTTCTCAATTTTTTAATGACTGAGATTCAAATCTCATCTCATCCCCCATTTATCATTCTTAAACATGTGCAGATAATGATGTTTCTGCATTAACTGTTAAAGTTGTGAGCAAAATCCGATGAATCCGATAAAAAGATTTATATTTTCTCACATGATTTAATGAATTAAATGAACGTTTTAGGGTGAGTTTTTACACCAATTGTAATTAATACTGATAATACTGATTATAAAACATATAGTACGTTTTCGTCTGTTTTCACAGGTTATTGTACAGTAGGTTATTCACCACTTTAAAATTTTAACAGATGTAACCATACTACAAGTAGTATAAAGTTCATTAAACCCATTAAAAAATACGAATAAAAAATCAATTTTTGTACATAAGTATTCATTTTAGGGAAATTTAGAGTGTGTATAATTTTAATGACGACAATTTGAGAATTCGTTGTTACATTTATTTGTTTTTTTGGCAACAAGATGAAGAGAAAGGAGGAAAAACTTCAAAATATGCACACATACAAGTATTATCCCAGGTGAGGTTGGTGAATTTAAACCCAACTTGTTAAGGGGTGAGCCTACCGCTGTTATCTGGGTTGCATGGCTTTTTCATTGGAGTTAGCCGCTAATTAAGTAATTAACACAAAGCAGATCCTGTGTTCCAAGCAGAAAAAAAATACTCATTTCTTTTCTTTTCCCTCATGATTTTGTCCATGTTTTCTGATTTAATTTACTTATTTTTTACTTTTTTTTCTTTTCATCGTATTTTGACTGTTAAAAAAAGACATTTTTGAAGTTTTTCATGTTCATTTGTTTGAAGAAAAAGACTCAATCGCTAAAATGTGTTTTTTTAGTCAATGTTAAACAGACTTAATTACCAATAAGTCCTGAACACTAACTAGTTCTTTGAAATAAAACAGACTTAAAATTCAATACGCCACCTACTACAGAAGCTGCACGCTTAATTTTTAATATAACAGTGGCTCAACTAGGAAGTTTAATTTTCAAAAATTAAAATAAAATACAATAGAATCAAATCTTGATGTTTTATGTGTTTAGGTCTCATCGACGGTTAATATTGTGCGAAATAAACAAGCAGTCATGTCAAAATCATAATAAGTAATTTTTTTATGAAGCAATATATCAATCAAACCCTAAATTGCAAAACGTTTTTTGCCATTTCCCAAAAAACAACTTTTTAGACTTACGCCAGTATTCCACTATGCCAGCGATATGTCCAATGTGTATCTTTGGTTTTCAAATTCATTTAACAAGTTTGAAAAATAATACTGTATTCGTTGCTTTATAATAATCAGTCAAATTGAAAATATTCAAGTAAATACAACTTGAAGCAAACTTGTAAGTAGGTAATTCTAGAAAAACTAGTACCATCGGAAAATTATAGTACAACCTTATAAAATCATGAATTAAGATTATAAAATGTGCTTCAGGTACTGTAATACCATTGTTCAGTACGGACAGAGCGGGTTCAGCTAGTCAAAGTTGAGTTGTGTTTATTTGTGAATACCTTTCACGCTATAGTTCGAGTTACTGACGAATTTAATCAATACAAACTACCATCACTTGCTGTTAAACTTATGACTAAATATTGTTTGCCAATAATAATAACTTTCACAGGGTTGGTAGAGTCGATTGTCGCCCAGGACTGGGGGTTAAATTTTAACAATTTTTTGTGCCGTGCGGTGGCGGCACGTTAATAGAATACAATCTACCGCCCCATTTCTTGCCCGTGGGTGTCGTAAGAGGCGACTAAGGGATCCTTGTGGCAGGTCATCTGCTTTCCAGGTGGGAGACATATGTCGACCGGTTGCTGGTACCACCATGCAGTTGCGTAAAACCCGCCAAGTGACCCTGGCCTATCTCGGTTGGGTCGCGTTCCGGGATCAGCACTGCACTAACCGGAGCCAGGGGGACTGTGGTCGTGGCAAGCGTTAGACCAGTGGAAGCCTTTACGGCGATATTGTGTGGATGGTGCGTATCGGCCCGCCGGCCAGGGAGACCCGTAGAAACGGTGGTGCCGCTGGCCGCCCGCGGCATAGTACAGGGGCCCAAAGGGGGCTAACCACCTCTGGAGGCTGCCCCACCAGGTCGCGCATAATCTCGGGATGGCTCGTCGTGCCGGGTGGTGCCCGGTTCCGGTGGGGGCCCGGCGACCATTCCCGAGGGGGTACGGGAGCCCTTCCGTCCGGCGGACCGGCCCACGCTATTCCACACGTCCAAATATCAATGTAAGGCACCACACTTTGTCTACCCTTGCCACGACGATAGTCGTCCTTTCACGCCCTTTCCCCCCCCCCCACTTCTATGGCAGTCAGCAAAAGAAAAAAGCCTACAGCGGCATCCCCATCCCCCACCAACACGCTGTTTGAGGTGGAGTTCGCTAACATCCGCGGACTCCATGCAAACCTCAACGCCGTCCACCAACACCTCGAGACGGTGAGGCCTGCAATGCTCTTTTTGACGGAAACACAGATAGGTCGCCCTGCCGATACGTCATACCTGTACTATCCCGGCTATGTATTGGAAGAGTCCTTCCTCTCCAAGGCCGGAGTATGTCTTTTCGTCAGGGCGGATGTCTGCTGTGACCGTCTTCGCTGCCTAGAAGACCCATCCTTCTCCACTCTCTGGGTGCACGTAGACTTGGGCTCCACGAGCCGAGTTTACGCGTGCCTTTACCGCTCCCACAAAGGCGACGCCGAGACAACTCGACTTTTTGACCATCTAAGTCAGGCGGCAGATAACGCTCAGGCGCGGTTCCCTAAAGCTGAAATGGTGTTTTTGGGAGACTTTAATGCCCACCATGAGTCCTGGTTGGGCTCTCCAAAAACAGACCATGCAGGCCGAACCGCCCACGCTTTTGCTCTCACGCAAGACCTGACGCAGCTGGTACGCCAGCCCACCCGGATACCAGATATTGTCGGTCATGCGCCCTCCCTATTGGACCTTCTGCTGACGAGCCACCCAGCTGGGTACCTAGTGTCGGTCGGCGCCCCTTTGGGCTCCTCCGATCACTGCCTGGTTGGCGCGACAGTGCCATGTGCAGCTCCCCCACAGCCTGTGAGGGTGAAGCGGCGGTTATGGCACTACTCGTCGGCGGATTGGGACGGTATGCGAGAGTACTTCGCCTCCGTCCCTTGGTGGCAGTGCTGTTTTGGGGAAAGAGACGCGTCGGATAGTGCATCTGCTGTCGCTGGCGAGATCAGTACCGGAATGGAATACTACATTCCATTTACTGATGTCGACAGCGCCAGCAAAGCTGGTCCCTGGTACAATCGCGAGTGTTCCGCAGCTGTTCAACGTAAACAGGCGGCATACCGTGCTTGGGCCAGGGCCCAAGCCATCCATGACTCTGACGTGGCTTCCCTCAAAACAGCCTTCAATGAAGCCACCAAGGCCACCAAGAGGGCATACGTTAGAGCAGACGCCCAGCGTATTGCACGTGTTGGCCAAGAACTCATCTCACACCCAACGGGTAGCCGCTCCTACTGGCGACTGGCCAAACACGTGCAATCTAACTTCTGTTCGCCTTCGCTGCCACCGCTGAAATGCCCTGACGGATCGTTGGCTCATCAGCCGCAAGAGAAAGCCGACTTACTGGTTAACCTCTTTGCCGCCAACTCCTGCATCGATGACTGTGGTGCACAGCCGCCTATAGCCCCGAATTGCGGCACCACAATGCCTGATATTCGTATCAGGCAGTGTGACGTACGTGCGGAGCTGCAGTCACTCGATGTAAGGAAAGCCAGTGGACCTGACGGTATTCCAGCCGTAGTATTAAAAAAGTGTGCAGCGGAGTTGTCTCCAGTGTTGACTCGCCTGTACCGCCTCTCCTACACATCAGGCCTCGTGCCGCAGGCTTGGAAAGAGGCGAACGTTCAACCTGTTCCCAAAAAGGGGGACCGGTCAGACCCAGCCAATTACCGTCCAATAGCTGTAACCTCAGTACTTGCTAAGGTGTTTGAGCGGATTATTAATGCACAGCTCACCCGCTACCTAGAAGACCACTCGTTGATTCACGACCGCCAATACGGCTTTAGGCCGAAACGGTCCACGGGTGATCTCCTAGCGTACGTAACGCATTTATGGGGTGAGGCTATGGACAAGCACGGCGAATCTTTGGCTGTCAGTCTTGACATTGCCAAGGCTTTTGACCGTGTCTGGCACCGTTCGCTTCTTTCCAAGCTTCCGGCATATGGACTGTCTCCTCGCCTTTGTGACTGGATCGCTGGATTTCTGGAGGGACGTAGGATCCGTGTCCTCTGTGACGGAAGTGAGTCGCGTTTCCTCCAGATTAATGCCGGGGTGCCGCAGGGTTCCGTCTTACCGCCGACTTTGTTTCTTCTGCATATCAATGACATGTTATCACTCGGTAACATTCATTGCTATGCGGATGACAGCACAGTCCACTCGCGTTATTTCGAGCGCCCTGTGGCAAAGCGAACCGATTTCGAGGAGAAGAGGCGCTGTCTTGTCGTTGAGCTTGACGAAGTGCTGGACCGCATTTCCGAATGGGGAGAACGCAATCTTGTCGAGTTCAACGCCAAGAAAACACAGGTGTGCGCATTCACTGCCAAAACGTCGCCATTCCTTTCCCATCCCACTCTTCAGAACACCCCACTGCCAGTGAAAGATAGCCTTAACATCCTTGGCATGGATGTTCGCAGCAACCTCAACCAACAGGACTACATCGAGAGCGTTATCAAAACAGCATCCCGTAAACTTGGAATCCTGAACAGAGTGAGACGATTCTTCACGCCTGAGCAGCTCTGTCTTTTGTATAAGACACAAGTTCGCTCGTGTGTGGAATATTGTTCTCATCTCTGGGACGGTTCCGCCAAGTATTTGCTAGAAGCTCTCGACAGGTTGCAGCGACGCGCTGTCCGCATCATTGGTAGCCCAGAGGCAACTATGGCTCTGGAGCCTCTCCAACTGCGTAGAGACATTGCCAGGTTGAGTGTCCTCTACCGCCTTTACAACGGCGAATGCTCTGAAGAGTTGTTCCAACTGATCCCGTCCTCACCCTTCCACTCCCGCACCACACGCGCTGGTCTGCGTCAACATCCACACACGATCCAGCGAGTGTCGGTCCGCACCAAAAGGTTCGGTGATTCGTTCCTGTGTCGTACTATCCAGACGTGGAACGCTCTTCCAGCGCATGTGTTTCCTTCTTCCTACAATCCCGGGTTTTTTAAGCGGGGCGTGAAAAGGCATTTATGCAGGCCTTCAAAATGAGATTGACCAGCAAAGTAGTTCTCAATTACTGTGCTTGTCAACCCCATATCTGGACCTCACGACTGCTTCCCATCAGGTGGAGTGAGGTCATCTTGAAGACCACTATAAAAAAAAAAAAAAAAAAAAATATTTGATGTTTTGGTGATGAGCCATAAATTAATCAAAACATCTCTTCAAAATTACTCGTAACTAATATTTGGTTTGAAATGTTATCTTCTTGACTTTACAGTCTAGACTAGCCGGATAATATTTACTTTGAGACTAATATTATAATTATGCAGGGAGGCCCTTTGTGAGAGAGCCACGAGCCTTTTTTTAACGATAAAGGAACTTTGTTTAGGATCCTCAAACACACGGTTGTTATAATTTTAGAACTCGTAAAAAGTACTTTTCATTAGAACACATTTGTTCTTTATTAAATAAGTATGAAAACCTAATTAACTCAACTAAAACAGTGAAGTAATTTTTGAAAAATAATTCAATAACACCATATAAAATCTTAATAATGTGATAAGTACCCTCTCCCTCCTCCCCTCTCTATTTACCCACTAATTAATAGTATAAATGAAATTAGAAACTTGTTTTAACATTAATATTCTATGTGACATAATAATTTTGTATTAAGAGTATTTTTATTGAATACTGTTGAATGATGTTTTTATGATCACGCCGTTACAACTTAGTACCAAACTTAAAATCGTAAACGCCTACAGATAGGTACATATTATGAAAGATGTATCTAGTTCTCGTTAAAGTCAGGGACAGCTGGCGTTCTGCCTTGTGGCCCGTCCCTGATATGAAAGGCGTGTACTAGCGGATATTACGGATTTTGCCATTATTGCATTTACACTGATTATTTCTTAGTTGTATGTGATACATTTTCAAGAGAGCAATAGCCATATTAAACAGTGACGTTAAATTACCATTTGTAAATGTACGTCATAATTTTTGAGTAGTGGAAACCAATTTAATGAATAAATAAATTGATACCTCAACAATAAGCTCATCTTAGGAAGATGAGATAGTCTTTGTTATCCAATCCTAAATTGAACACTTAAAAAATAATATTATTATCCTGTAAATTAATAAATTTCAAATCCCTTTTAAATCCAAACGTCGTCGTCCACGTAGATCCCCTGTCACAACTGAGCTACGGGCACAAGACAAAAAACACAAACTTTGTTTGCTTAAAGTCAATTGTACCAAAAACTTCCTTATTCCTCCATAATATTAAGTTCTTGGGCAAGCGAGCCCCTTTTGGTTCGTAACAATAGGGAAAACAGTGAAAGGGTGCGAAATAGCAACGCAACGAGAATAAGATTGGAACTTTGACTCCGTTTGCGAAGTAAAACATTTTTCGGTAGAAAGGAAAAGGTGCGGTTTGAGTTAATTGAATTTCTTTTGTAATTCTTTCCGAAATTAGAGCAAAACAAATCAGACAAAGATTGTAATAAAGTACTGTTTAGCCAGTTGGTATTTCGTTTACCTTAATAGCGAAATTGAAAGAAAAATAGACCAGGGTTGTCGTACGATTCGGTAATTTTCATTAAAGGTGATTGGACCAAGTGGTACCCAGGAATAAACGCAACGGTATCATAGTAGTGGTGGTGGTGGTACCTAGTGGTATCATAACATTCACATTGAAAAAATAAACAAGTCATGTTTGACCGAAAACCAGTTTTCATAAGAAAAGATAATTTGATAGTTATAAGCAACACTACGAGACGAACTAATAATACAGGCTGGCTATTTTTTCACAATTTTTTTTCGCTGGTCTCCTCGCATAGATTTTGAAGCGCTTCGGTTTACAGATTAGTGTTGGCCTGAAGGACGAAATGTAGTGCTTATTCTGGGCAGTATTTGGTCCAACATCCATACAGAGACTGGCAATCTCCTTTTAGTAAACAATCGTACAGCAAAAGCACTTGAATTGTTTAAATGTAAAAGCCAATAGCATCTACAGGGTGAACTTGAAGTCTTGCCATACATTTATGTAAGTAAGAATCTTTTTAATGAATAATAATCCTTTATAATAAAGGAAGTTTCCTTTTCATAGCTGTGACACCGACTACGATAAACGACGAGATGAAGGTGTTAGTTTTTGAAATGGTAAGTAATTTAATTATTTTGATGTATTTGTGACTCTATTAATTGGAACCTTTTAATCAGTGATGTAATTTACAGCTTGCAATATGTTTACGCAAAACGGGGTAGTCAGAGACACGCTGACTGTTGTTGTAGCAGTAAACAGTAGTTACGAGACCCACGCTTCTCCGAGCGATTTGAACCCAACGTGGCAAGAGTCGCGACAATTACCCTTGTCAGGGGTGGCTTTTCATAGGTGTTTTCCATCACCGAAGACTTGGTCGCAAGTTTTACAATGAACACAAACTGGTGGCCAGATTTGGGCCCTGGTCAACATGGCCACAGCACGATTTGAAAGTACTTGTAACAGGTCTATTTAAATAAAGTTATTATTGTTTGTTTGTTTGTCTCTCAACCATTATGAAAATATTTTGTCACAATAATATGTAAAAAAAAAACCCATGATAAGTACGCTGAATGCTTCCTCGTTGTTGGTAAAAATAGAACAAACTTCATTTCGAACGCGTTAATTATGTATGCCTATTTTCTCATAGGCCGTAATTTGGCCTGTCATTGGCTCTTGCATATAATACCCATAAATTAATTGGGCTACTATGATAATAAACTATAGCAGCCCAAAATTAATTTATGTTCTTTAGTCAGTGCGGTTCAATTAAGCGACGGTTAGATCATGGTTTTATTTCATTTGGGGAATTTATAAGTTAAAAGCTTGCTCTTCAGAGTATGCTTGCGATTTAGTAGACATGTACTTTTATTTTAGTTAGTAAAGGTAAGTTAAGAGCACTTAATCCCTTAAAACCTTCGTGGAAAAGATAATTGGAAACTGTTTTTCTTAACATTGTTGAGCAACTATGTGATTAAATAAAGTAATTGAGACTGGCAGAGTTCTTCGAATATTCGGTGAGAAATTAAATTGTTTTTGAATTGAGAGTTGTGTCAATTCAAATTAGAGTTACTATCACTTAACTTTTTTAAGAAAATTACCATTACAGAATAGCCACAACCAAAGGACAAACTGGAGTTGGACACTCTTTTCCTTTACCCCATACTTGAATATTTTTTTACAAGATGCAATTCATAACTAAGTCTTTATTTTATGAACCCTCAAGATTTATGAGGCAGGCCCAGGTAGCACTATTAAGCATCTGGTGGCAGTCGGAAGGGGTCTTTAGTTCACGGTCAATTAATTCGCTTCGCTAGTGTTAACATCCTCCGAGCGTCGCCGCTGTGTCAGCAGAATTACTCAAAGTCTGCACGATTTATTTTAGGGTTAAATTCTATCCTTCATGAAATATTAAGGCCCAGATAGACCTTACGTGGCCTCATTGAATAAAAAAACTAATGATACTAGAAAACAAAGATTAAATATTCCTATGCATTGTTTGTTACAAAGACGATAAAGTATTTTGCGTTGTGTACAACGCAAAACTTTTTGAGTCTTGATTTTCAAATCAAGACTCAAAAAGTTTCGTATTCCAAGTAGTTACCAAAAGTGTCAGCAGCAGCCCTTAATACAGTGAAACATTTTGGGTTCTGCACTTTGCCTCTTAAGTCTACATGGGTCTTAAGGTCTTAGACTTACTTTAGACCTTTTTTTCGATCGTCCTTTAGATAGGTATGAGGACATAAAATATTACTTTAGGCACATTGGTAATTTGTAGGTTGTACAAACCTTACCGATTTTGTATAGATACGTAAAAAATAATTTGAAGAAGACTTCAGCAATTTAGTTAAATTGAGCGCTTGAACTAAAAACATCTTATTAGATAGTTAGTGACATAAAAATAATTTCAGACTCTTAAAAGATGGCAGTTTATGTAGGTACTTAAATTAACTTGAAAAAGAAAGTTAGCAAATAAGAGAGTTCTTTTCGTCGTAAGTCGTAAAGTTGTTATCCGTAACTACCTAGTACTTATACGACAATTAGTCCCTAGATAGTTATTTTTACAACACAATTCCTTCCGAGGATTGCGGAGTAAACGTCTTTAAATAGGATTATCACTGCTTGGGCAAAGGTTTCGTAAATCCAGGTCCGAACTTTGGAGCTCGAAAGTTCACTATGAGCTTAAATGACGCGCTTCATTGTCGTTCCAAAATTTTCTAACTTTGTCTGATAACGAACAACGAAATTAAAAGAGTTTTTTTTTTTGGCGTGGTCTGTAGTAGGTATTGGTTAATCTAATATTTTCTAGTCGATGATGGAACTGGTGGTGATTTATTCATATATAACTACACAATTAACGTGAATGCATGTGTGCCATTGAATTATATTATTGTTTCTACTACTAAAATGGACTTACGATGAATCCACGCATGGGCTATTTTGTTTTACATAACATTATTTTATTGTTATTGCTTATGCAAGACAATAAGTTAGTTTCAAATCATTTGTTTTATTGGATTGAGAGCATGTGCTTGTGTAAGGGTATGTTATATGCAATTATTACAACTCCGAAATACTATATACATATTTTGAGTACAAGATTTTACATTCCACCTATTAGTATTAGTACTTTAGAACGAGGAGAAAATCCTGTACATAATAATAATTAATAGGAAAATCCTGCTCGCAGTCGTCATTAATTTCCCACTAGACCTCCCATTAAAACATGAAGCAAATAACCATTTATGGCTAACGTAACTTGACGTTGAATTAATTCTGTAACATTATTCAATCACCGAGCTCGTTTTCAGTTTCAAATTCAAGCCAATTAAAATGGGAAGAGTTGGCAATTATCTACCGCTTGATAGGTAATGCTGCATTTTACCAGATTACCAGTAGGTAGGCTTAGGCACGAAAGTCATATTGGCTTTAAATTATTTTGTGTCTATGTTATCACGAGTATAATTCAATGTTGAACCATTTATGAATTGTATGCACGTTATTTCAGTATTTATTACTACACTGCTCAAAAGTGTCTAGGGATATCGCAAGCATTTTCATACAAAGTATAGCTATTTAGGAGGCTGTAAAAATTAAAATATTGATACCAACGTAGAAATTTTTAGAACACAGAAACTGCTATATCTGCTCTTTCAGATTGTATAAAAGAAATTCATTGTAGTAAGTAGCATTATTGTACAATCGTAAGGACGTTAAAAAAAGACAGATTTTTCTTTTAAAAGGTGTCAAAATTTTAGCAAAATCAAAGGTTTTTTTTGTAATATTCTTAACCTTTATCTTTAGCCTCTGTCCTCGCGTTATTCTAAGAAAATGCTCAACTTGTAAACAAACTTAATTTTATGAAATATTTGAAAAATGATATCCCTATGATATCCCTATAGACAGACACACACAGACAGATAGACAGTTTTGATGTGTGTATTTGTCCATATTGCATGCCTATATTTTGTATGGGTAGCCTGTTAGTGCAATGGGTAGAATTCCTGCCCATAGTAGGTACTAAAGGTTGTGAATCCAATCTCCGCCTAGGAAAAAAACATGAATGATATTGATATAAACAAAAAGAGGAAGATACCGCACCTGCGTTCAAAAAGTGGATCATTCCATTTCAGATGAAGTGGAGACCCATTGGACCTACTCTCAAGTCAATGTGACATCGACTTGTTTACGTGCACGTCATTCATAAGTCATTGTCGTGTGCCAGTTTTCAAAATCGCGAAATATGAACATAACGTAACGTAAAGTATCTTCCTCTCTTTGTATCAATGGTATCTACATGTGTTAAGTATGTAATTAAACATGCATCAGGATTTTTATCAGTCTCTGACAGTCAAAATATAAGCTTGTTTGGGGGTCAGCTGGTTTTAGAGTAAGTTGTCACAGATATTTGTTCATTTATTATTGCAATAATAATTTTGTTGTTTTTGTTTATTTACTTTACCTAGAAATAACTATAACTTTAACTGTTTAACCAGAAAATATCACATTCCAGGCCCTTCCTACTGCGAGTGTCATCTTATCTTATGTTTTGCTAAGTTATTTCACTTCTAGAAAGCCAAATTTGGGAAAGACTCTATCATCTCTTAAACTCTGATTATTCAAATTTGAGGAAGTCCTTTGCTGAATGAATAAATAGGTATCTTACTCCTTCTAAATTCAAATATTAACATTTGAAAAAGTTATTGAGTTGCTTCCACCTTCTGTCCAAAAAGTTAAGCACTTGGGTTTGTTACTTACTAACACAAAGTTTCGTGTTTCTTTGCTGAAGTACTTTGCAAACAAGTTAAATAATGTTTGATCTTTTACGTTACGTTTTTGCTATGTATTTTGATAAGCATTTTAACAAAGAGGTTTTGAAATATTATGAATTGCACCTTACTTACAACTTAGTTAATTATTAGTCCATACAAACGAGCACTGAATTCATTCTCCGAAAAGGTGTATATTGGAACATCCTAAGCTTTTTATAGTCTCAATATTTAACGAGAGATAATTTATGTATTACAGCCTACTAAGTCCTGTGATTAATGAACCACAGTTTATATTCCAAACAGGTGGGCATTAACGAATTTGCAAATAATCTGGCAATAATTGGATTAGTGTACTTAGTAAGTATTTTAGTGGATCATACAACGGTATGTTTTTTTAAAAATGTGTTCTTGAAAAACAGGACTAGTTTTAAAATCTTGCTTAAACCCGGTCACTTACTCACTTTTTAAACCATAATATTTAACTAAATTAAAAAAAAATTGTTGATTAAAAAATACAAAAAAAAACTCACCTCAATAAAAATAAAAGTAAAAAACGTCAACGTCCATTCACGCAAGTCCCGTTCCACGCCGGTATAGTTAACCTCCCGTCTGCCGCCGCATACTGAGCGTGCGCGCGCGCCGCCCGCCGTCTGCGCCACACACCGTTCCGCCGAACACGGTGAGATCATTGACTTGACGAATATCGACACTATAGTATAGTATAGTATAGATACTATAGTTATAACTATAGGTAATTGTAATTAATTACGCTCGATCGCGTATAGATGCCAATGTTTGGTTATCATCCATTTGTATACGGCTATGGACTTACGAGTGTACAGGATTTCGTTTTCTTGCTGATTAGAGTGATTTAGATTAATGAGAAAGATAGTTCAGCAAATTGCATTTTTGAATAAAAATAGCGAAACAAGCTACAAGTTTTACAAAGCTATCTTTAATTAGCTTGAGACTTGAACTTGCTTGTAAATCCTGGTAGTTCTAATTATAATATCAAGCCTCTAGGCATTAAATCCGCCATTGTACTTTATTTTTATGTAACTTTGTGTTGATTTTTTCAGTTGAACGTGCCAATCCTAGGAACTACTAGTTCAATTTGAAATCTTCATTTGGTCGATAGTCCATTTATCAAGAAAGGTAGGTATTACTTATGGTGCTTTTTATACGCTAATATAATAACGCTTTACTTGCAAAGGTAATTCTATAAATACTATATTCATTATCAGCAGCCGTGAGACGTCCACTGTTGAACATAGGCCTCCCCATATATTTCCAAATCGTCCGGTTCTAGGCGACCTGCATCCACCGAAACCCTGCGATCTTTATCAGGTCATCAGATGAAACATGATGTCATGATGTTCAAAGAGGTTGAAGAGGGAGCGTAATTCACTAGAAAAGTGTGATTTTGGACAAATCATGACGTGTAAGTAAGATGTACGAGACGAGGTCGCGGCCAAAAGCTATTTTCGATATAAACTAAAACCTTAAGTATTCCCTAAACGCTTTATTCTTAAACTAGCTGCCACGACCATAGACATTATAAACGCTCTGCCGACGATTCGGTATTCGGTGTACCGACCGACCGCTACCAAACGATTAATTAAAAAATGTTTCTTAACGTGCTTCTTGAGGGCTAATCTTGCTAATGCTATTTTCTCTCCTTTTTTTTCATTATGTATAATTCAATATTCTCAATTTCTTTTCGAACTAATATCGAAATTGTGCCGACATTTTTAACAGTTCATAAAATATTATCTCTGTGACTGTATAGTGCAATTAAATGTTCTTATCTTATCTTAATTAATAGCCAGTCTAAAAGTTTCACCATAATTAGAAGAACGGGTTTTAATGACAAAAATACAACAGATTATTTAAATACGGGAAGTGATAGCGCGGGCTCAACGACCGCGCGCCAAACATTTGCTCAGCTTCTCGAGATGTAGGCGAAGTGTGATAACTCTGAAACAGTTCTGTGCTATCGCGAATGAAGGTTAGTAGGTGCGCGGGAATCGGCTAAATAAACTCTATATTACTCTAAGGGTAAGTTGCACCATAGTAGAAGTTAAAGTTAAAGTTAAATTTTTTGTTAAATTTGACAATTCGACGTCATTTTTGGTCGTCAAATTGTCAAATTTGACAAAAACTTTAACTTTAACTTTAACTTCTACTATGGTGCAACTAACCCTAACTCTTAACCAATTCCATTAAATGAATTCACTAAACAAGGGAGCAGAAATTATAAAAATAGGTACTTGCGGCCGCCCGAGACTTCGTCCGCGTGAAATAAAGTAATAAAAATGAGGTATTTTTTTATAAATTGTAGCCTAAGTAGGTATGTCCTATTCAGATGTATAAAGCAGCATAATTGTAAAGTTTCATTAAAATCCGGTCAGTAGTTTTTACGTGAAACAGCAACACTTTTTGTCTTCTAGACCTTTTTCGTTCAGGGAGATATGTTGCAATAGCGCTTAGGTTCGTGGGTACGATATTCCGATCTAGGACGAATTTCAGAGAGATATCTTAACCGTGTCATACAGCGTCGAAGACTTGTCGAAGATAGATAACAATTTTGTTAATTCAGCTCTGTTCATACAGAAGGAGGTGTGTCCTGAGGTATTCATACAAAGGATGAATATGAAAGTCTTATCGTCCTTTTCTTAGCTGTAATCTTTTAGTTAATGAAACCAGTATTCTGCCACTTTTACGGCATATTTTTAAAGCATATCAGTGTACCTACGTACCTATCTAATAGTAATAAAATTAAAAATAAAACTATTTTGCTAAGGTTACCAACAGTTGTGCGTACCAGTAGTAATAAACGTATTTGTTGTAAGTTGTTAGGAAACCACCTGTAACGAATTAGAATCCCTTCACTTGTGACATGATAATGCTGGCCAGGCTTCCCAGAAGGGGCCGTGCCGGCGGGGTCGGTCACTTTGGGTCTCATCGCCTATGCACGCTGTCAGGTGTAAGATCTGAGGATCCAACATCGGAGCCTTAACTTTGATATTATTTTATAAATCATTCATTCAAAGGCCAGTTTACAAATTTTATACGAAACAAATAGCCCACTTGACGCCTAAAAACGGACTTGTGTTCATATAACGCGGTTGAGTGAGTTGTAGGTCCTGCCTAGAACTCACTATGTACTCACCTAAGTAAGTATATAATTTTAATTAAAAATGACTTAGTAATACAAATAAAGGATACAACAAAAAAAATGTAGTGATAACGTAAAAAAATATTTACTAGACTAATAGCTTAGTGATCGACATTACTTTCCGAATAAACCATGACTTTGTCACATGAGAAGACATATTCAGCTCAGATGATGAGTTAGTGACAAGTCAATGCAATCGGTATACACATAAAACATATTCCTATAACGTGTTTACAAGCCATGGCTTGTAACAATTATACTGCAAGCAAACTATCTCCTTCAAAAACATTTAGGAGTAAGCAAGCATGTTTACAGTACTGTCAAACTTCTTTGCGTTCTTTACAATAAACTTACAATGTTCATCGTTCTTTTACTCAAGGATTTTCAGATCAATTGCAAATGGTTTTTGTTTTTGGAATCCGTCAAACATAAACTAAGAAACCTGTGATGATAACCTCTGCAGCGGTAATTTCAATCAAGGATTATATCATACAGAATGTTTATTCTGATCTTACTAAAGTTTAGTAAGCTTAGATAATATAGCAAAATTGAACACAGTTTGTACGTTATACCGTGGTTAAACGTACAATAGTAGTACGTAGGTACACTCGCGGCGTCACGTTTTCACTAAGTCTGGCTGAAACGTAGGTAAATGTAATTAAAATTTGCAGTTTCCCTTCACCAGATGGTAATTAATGAGCAAACAAGTCACAATTCCAGAGATTGTACTCATTTATTTTAATGATGTTTAGTAATTAACAGTGGTATAGGGTCAACGTGCTCTTTGTCATGAATATTACAAACGCGTGATTAATTTTCTGCCACAACTCAACTGGCCCTGCTCACAACACAAGAGTCACTGTCGTGGAACTGATGACGCCATAAATAAAGATGTCTGGACCTAAACCGCCGCTGCCGAGGCTGATAAATGCTTAGCTCAGCAAAACTGCCTAATCAGCACTCAGCCATTTCGCGACAAGCGCTTACTGTACTTAGTGCCGAGAGCGTAATAGAAAAAAGGTTCGCTCACTTTCCTAAATACAAGTAGAAGCTACTCATCATGCCCGTCCAAGATCGAAGAAAATAGCTTTTAAACGTGTAGAGCTTATCATACCGCAGACGTGGAGTCTGGCCTTGTAATCAATGTAATGCTCATATTACGGTATTTGATAGGGGGAAAATTCGACAGGGCCCTGGCCTCGGCTTGAAGAAACCGCCAGGCAAGTTTAAAAAACTCGCTCAAATAGGTCCCGTAGGAATTTTCTAAGAACCGCAGTATTAGATTTAAGTATAGGGTTGCCAAATTAGAGTATAGTAGTCTCTGGATATATTTCAAAATATCGGAATTTTGGGCATTTTATCAAGAGAAATGTTGCCACGAACTCTACTAATATATTATTCTCTGATACTTTCTTAACTTGTAATTGAGCAAAAAATTACTTCAATTTTAACTTTCTACAATATTTTAACGGAAAAAACTGAAAAATAAGTGTTTTGTCATGAGTCTGGAGCTCACCACGTTCTGTAAGAGAACAGCTGCTCTCAAAGAGCTTATTTAATGACTGAGGAGTAAAGTAAAGGAGCGAAGAAAAGCCCACCAATCCTCACTTCACAGATGATTTGCTCCTCGCCCACCGCCTGCTTGCTGCCACGTCTTTGGAGCGACCGCAACTAAATCCTAAGAGATTCGCTGAATATTAGCGCCTGAAACTTCTCATTGTTTAATCGGTAGAATGGTTTAATGTTGAGAATGGGTTAGTCATTGTTTTAGAACAGGTGAAAATTACAAAGTGGTAACTGTAACATTTAGTAAAAACTTTGAAAGCGTTACTTTCTTCATTTTAGTGTTCATTCATTCATTGTTCGATTACCATCCTCTGAAAAGGACGTAGACTGGTAACTCTTGGTTAATCTGTAATAAAAGTACAAAGTAGGTATTTATCGTGTTATCATAAAGGTACGAGTGTAACATCTATCTATAAGTACGAACCGCAGAACTCATCATCGCTCAAACCATTCATTTCAGAACTCAATACCGCATTGTGAGCAGTTCATAGGAAACTAAACATTTCGGAAACCAGGAAAACGCAATTTCCACAGACAGCCCCTTTAATGTCGTGGACGTAC
Organism: Udea ferrugalis; assembly: GCA_950022985.1. Classification (NCBI taxonomy): domain Eukaryota; kingdom Metazoa; phylum Arthropoda; class Insecta; order Lepidoptera; family Crambidae; genus Udea; species Udea ferrugalis. The sequence goes on from OX465521.1 coordinate 9,555,239, forward strand.
AAGTGTGCACAAAAGGCTCGGCCACAATGCTGATGAAGCAGATAGAGGGTTTCGATTTGGGTGTAGTAATGGAATGGATGAGCTTGGTGTTTGGTGATTAGGGGCTCGTAGTTATTATGTTGGCTTTTGGTGATGATTTCAACTGTACCGATGACCGATCATGATATCCTAAGGCCAAGTATACCTTTTTTATCGATTATGTACTGTATTGTTTATCGGTATTTTTTGTTTTATTATTCTGTCATTTTCTTGCATAAAGATCTACCTACTCATTAGGATCAGCGAGCAGCTTATCTTCCTTTCATTAGCTTAATCTGGCTGCACACAAACTTTTCAACATTCCAAGTAATGTTCTTCTTCTGTCGTGTCGATGGTAATCTTATTTGATGAGACTAGTATTCTGCAACCTCAAAGGCATCTCTTCTGGCGCTCTTCTTGTCATCCTGTGTGCAGGGCCGGAGACATCAGGCACTATGGTCAAAGGTTCACCTTACGTACCTTTTTACTGTTTAGAAGTAAAATCAACGTAGTACAAATCAAAATCTTTAATCAGGGGGCTAAAAAGGCAATATTTTGATGTTTCTTAATATGAATCATCTAACTGACGTTTCATCTAGAGCGCGGTCCGTTTTGAGTCAAAAGTGATAATAGCGCGCTCACGTCGCTCACGCTCATACAATTTATCAATTCGGGACGCGTGTGAGCGCGCTATGATCACTTTTAACTCAAAACGGACCGCGCTCTAGATGAAACGTCACTTAGATGATTCATAATATGAAACATCAAAATGTTGCCTTTTTAGCCCCCCAGGGGGGCTAAAACGGTAACATTTAAGCATTTCATATTATGAAACATCTAACTGACGTTTCATCTAGGCCGCGGTCCGTTTCGAGTCAAAAGTGAGTAATAGCGCGCTGACGTCGCTCACGTTCATACAATTTATCAATTCGGGATGCGTGTCAGCGCGCTGTTACTCACTTTTGACTCGAAACGGACCGCGGTCTAGATGAAACGTCAAATAGATGATTCATAATATGAAATGCTAAAATGTTGCTGTTTTAGCCCCCCTGAACTCATGAAATGGTAAACAAACCTTCTATATTTGCTGAGGGTAGAGTTAAATATACTTAGAAGGATCATTTTCGCCCAAACGCAAGTTACACACACAAAAGACAGTTTCCAACCACTGTTGCCAACCCAAGCCTAGAAACCAATCCGAGATTATACTCACCATAATTCACCCGTGTGGGTCATACATTGTACTTAGGTAGCGTCAATTCAATGGCGTTCTGTGACCTTCCTAAAAGGCAAATCCTGTAATGGTAGACCCACCCTGATAAGTAAACTGTACGCCACCCTTATTAGGGTTCCACATCCAACATACCAAGTGTATAACATAACTCGCAATCTACTCGTATTATGGTAGAATTTGTTGGACGAAATGTAGCAGGACGTATCAAAACAACGCAAATAGACAGACAAAAAAAGCAAAGGATCGTTAACTTAAAGCTGAAACCCGGTAACCGCCTAGTTTGAACAATTCTCTTCGTTTTGTTTCAAATTACGAGTCAGGTAGGTACTAGGCAAACAATATTATTAATCGTCTTGAAAAGTTGAGTTACTTCCACTCCACCCTAAGTTACCCCGCCCAGCATCTTCATCTTAACTGTAATTAAATGTCAGATCAGTACTAATGAAATGTTTTATACAATTAAAGACGCTTTGGATTCTTACTTTGAACACGTTCATGATTCCAATAAAGAATCTCAATTTCATTTGAATCCAATCTAGTTCACCCTACTTTTTGCTTTTTTTACAACGACTAGACATTACGATTGAATCTTAAAAGCGTTGTTAGAAAACTCTACTCCTATAAAATTATTCTGGAGGGTAAATCACACGACAAATACCGATCGACCACATCGTTTTCAAGTATCAATTACGATTCCCACTTAATGACGATGACGGCCGCAATGTTTATTTTCAATCTGCAACAACCGAGATTAATAAGGATTAACAATTTGGTAACCTAACAAATTCTACCTATTGGTGAATGGAACTAAAGCTCCAATGCTATGTAAATTGTTCAGCGGGAACCGCACGCAGCCAGACAGCTGACTATTCAAGTTTCAGATAAACAAATCTGAACCCTAATTACTGTTTTCTTTTATACATTGCTGAATTATTTCTAAAGCAGACTAATTACAAGTCCTTAAGTCGAGCTCGGTCAAGAGTTTCGGTTTTATAGAGGATGAGTACTTGGGTATTTCAGGGAGGACATAAATATTCAGAGGGTCAATCTCAAATTCCCGCGGTTCACTCTGCCGTTTAATGGCGGGATAACCATCTAAAATGTATGTACCCGTACTTAAGTACACAAAACCGAGAAGCCGCCATCATGTCGAGTATTTCTAGATTTTTAAAGAGCATAGTTTAAAGTTTTTAGTCTGAACCGACGCTCCAAAAACTTTTTTTTTTCAACCCGATTATTCGGACGAACAATTTTATGAAATGTGTTTTATTCTCAATTCTGACCCTGTCTTATAATGTTTCGGCATTTACGGATAAATACTTCATAAAACGCCTTTCATAGCTTAGTACAAACAATAATAAATTGATCTAGAGTTACCAACAATGACATTATCGTCCTTATCTTGAACCTAAAAAAGGTCGGTATTAATTTGCTGTTATTACTCAAAGCATCAAGAATTTTCTTTTAAGAAACCACGACACTAAAATAGGCAGCCTATGGACACATGCACAAAAGTGACATCATTCGCGCATTTCTGACCCTGTATGAACCCTTTTAAACTCAACTTCAGGAACTCCATGCTACAGCTCCTTCTTTATTGTTGGTTATGCAAAAGAGGTTTGAGAGCCAACGTTGAAACAACCAGTGAAAAAAAGAAAGAGAGAAAAATGTTATTAGTCCGCACAAGATAATTGAGAGTTTACGAAAATGACAATAGACACAGTCATGCAGATCTCTTTTTTATATTGTCCTTTTTTAATCGGATGAAAGTTTCAACTTGATCGGGTTAACAGACCGGTACAGGTTTGGAGATTGGAACATTCGTTGGCTAGTATGGTTTGCTAGTTGGCTAGTAAGTATGGTATCCACGAACTTAAAAAAGTGAAAAAATATGACTGTCGATTGTTGTCTAGTAATCGTACTCAACGCAAAACTCCTATAATTTATTGCATGTGTTGATTTTAAACCAAGAGCCAAAAAATCTCATTGAATAAATTTTTCTTAAAGAATATCATTTACCAAATTGTTAAGGTTTATCTGCCGTGCAAAGCCGAGGCGGGTCGCTAGTTTGCGTCATATAAATAACTCAAAAATAGTGGCATTAATCAGTAGTAGTTCATAACGAACAAATGTAATCAGTTTCCGGTTGGGCGGCGCTTTTAATGTGGTCCGTCGTAGGGCTTGTTTATTGAGTTGTTCCACTTCACTCGGCATAGGGACGTCAGAGCGATAATATCTTGAAGAATTAGATAGAGAGTACTTTTGGCCGAAAAAATGTAGCCACAGTGACGCCTCGGTGGATGAGATGTTGGAGCACTCTGCCTGACTTCCAGTTATCCCCGATTTCATGCTAGGTGACACATGGGTCTCCTATTTTATTGTGTAGATGCCATAATACATAATCAACATAATTTTCACACTTTAAGTTTGTTTTTCAATGCCGATAGATTTACACTACTATGAGCTTCGGCGAACTATCCTCCTTCCAACTAATGTTATAAATGCTAAAGTTTGTAAGTATGCATGTTTGACGTTGTTGACGATTTCCAATGAAAATTAAGAGTGATACAGCTCATACATTAGAATAACACATAGGCTGCAATTGTTAAAAGATGTACTAGTTCATAAAACTAAAGTCCACACGGACGAAGTCACGGGCGGCCGCTTTTCTTTAATATTTAATGATAAATTATCAATGTTTTGATTTTTGTTACTACCCATGAAGTAATTTGTCTGTATTTAAAACTTCTTAGTTTCCAATTGACTCATCTTGAGGCCAGCAAGCAACTATTCAGTAGCTTAAGAATAATAACTCTGAGGGCTCCGAGCTTGCTCGTAAGCAGGCACTAAGCACTATACCCTTGCTGCTATCAACTTCTACATGGGTAGCTTAGCGACACTCTCTCTGTCAAACTGAGATGTTAACCGATGCATTTCAATGGTAATGTTGTAAATGTCAACGTCAAATCAAATCATATAGGTAAACCGCAGAAAAAAGGCTAAAGTTTTAGGTTTATGATACAACCCAGATTGTTCCACTTTGTGACAAGTTTCAGAACAAATTTCGCACTTCAGCCAGGCATTGAATGGCCGGCAGCCGCTCCCGTTATGGATACCTACTCGTACCTACACTGTCGCGTTTGTGTCCATTTTCCGACGGGTCCAAAGGATTTATAGTTTTATTAGCCCTAGGGAATGATATCGTACCAGCAGAAATTCGTAAAAGGAAGTTTGAATCGTCAGTAGTAGAGGTAACTTATTGTCTGCGTCATATGATTCCTTCAACAAGAACGCGTTTCTTAGTTATTAAAATATAGTAAAATTGATCATAATTCTTGTCTTGCAAATCAGTGCAACGAATTGTAAGCCCACTAAAAGCATTCCCTCTGATTGCTTTCGAACAAGGGTATCCATGTATTGAAAGGTCCGGAACCGCCTGGCATTGACGCTCAGTACCTACCTACTTTATTTTCAACTTGTTGTGATATCAAGTTAAGGACTACAGCTGGCACGCAGTACTTAGCCACTGTTAATTTTAGGATTTAGAATCTGCAGATCACCACACAGTCCAGTTTAGTTGCCAAAGCCATCTCTGTGCTATCAATTCAAAATCCTATTCGATTAAAAAAACTACCTACTAAATATCCCAAGCTTTCAGCGAAATGTAGGCCTCTTTGAGTTTCTTTAAAAGCTTCTCTGAGTGTTACATATTATTTGAACTATTTGCTACTAGGCTAGGCGTATTTCCTTCATAAGGCTAACGATAAATAGCTAAATATGATCATGCATGCTGCCGTTTTCAAACAAAGTTTCGATTTGTATTAATATTGTTTTAGCATTTTCCATGCAGCATCTTTACTAAAGATCTGAAAACCAGAAAAAGACATTTGCGAAAGATGCGGTTCGAGTCCTGCCTGATGCCAACAAGACCAAATATCTTTTTCCGGTTTTCAGATCTTCAGTAAAGTTTCGACTTGGTTACTCATGAGCAAGCAATAAAAGTAACTGTCTTTGGTCGTAAACTTATTTTTTTCCTTTATTTTGAATATCTGAGATCCGTTTTGATTTCAGTTCCACATTTGCCGTTGTGAACAACTTCAATAAAAAAACTAAATTGGGTCTCAAGCCGTTATATAAAAAGCATTTTTCATTTTCAAAAACAGACTAACTGCCGCACCCAGAGACGTCAATTAATGTTAATGGTTCATTAGAGTCAAAATTTGACATTCTTAAAAGTTCTTTATTCAATTTGTAACAAAGTCGCTTTTGAATGGAATTTTGACTCTAATGAACCATTAACGTTAATTGACGTCTCTGAGTGCGGCAGCAAATGACTTACCTAATGGCTTCTGTAGAACTCTACTATGGGGATACCTACTATTTTCAAAGGGAAAAGCGTGTATTTTCAAGTTTTCTTATTGTTTTGCATACGTTAGGTTTAATTAAGTTGATTAAAGAAAAAATATTTTTTTTAATATTTTTTTAAGTAGGTACCTATTGGATTTAGTTTTTTACCTTTTTCTATCCCTTTCTCTCGCACTGTGATATAAATGGGTCATATTAAGGATTTCAGATTACTAGAACTTTTAAATCGATAAAAACGGGATTGCTACCATGTACCTACCTTTTTTGTTTTGAGTTTCCGATATTTCGACAAAAAAACAAAAAAGGTACATGGTAGCAATCCCGTTTTCATCGAATTAAGTGTCAGTGACCATGAAAGTTTAAAGAAATATTCCAGAACTTTGTATCTGAAGACTGAAATACTTACAAGTAAGTACTTGGGTAAGTACGAGTATATGGTGAATTTACGCAACTTAACATAATGACAACTCAGGCTGTTATTCCTCACATTAAGTCGCTTATGAATATGAATATTGTTGTGATAAATTTCCACCAAATATCCTCGGTAATTACGGCCTGCCGCTGATAACGGCGATATGCGTGAAACTGGCGGCTGTCAGAGCGGCTGGGAAATACCTACTCGTACTTACGATGCTGCGAGCGTGATGTCAGGTTATCGCACGATTCGGTTATTTTCAATAAAATAATAACTCCGTTTTTTAATGTGGGAGGTGTCTGAATTTTTCAGTTTATAAATACAAGATACCATTGGCTTCAACATATACCTACAAAATTTAAGCTCTTTCGCTGTACAAGCGATTTACTAATATTAAATGAAAGTTACCGAATCGTAGGTACGATGACTTGGTTCTGAATCTCCCTCCTGGACACTAACCGAAACACATATTATATGTAGGTATATCGAGTGGACAAAATTGCATGGTAATTCCCTTGGAAACATTGAAGTGTGTTCTAAATTTTTAGGAGTTTTTGTCCGTTTGTTTCCAGCTCCAGAATTACGTGATAACTGACTACTAGACGGGTTTTCATGACTTTTTGCAAACAGGCATATTAAAGCTACGCAGAACATCTAGAAAAAACTAGCTAGTTATCAATATAATAGGTATGTTAGAATCCTAATCGTCACCTCAAGCGACACAACTTTGTGAATGTAGTATTAGATTTACAAGCTTTTGTCAAACCGCCCAATAAATCAATCTGATGCGGATTATACCTATATGTTACGTTTGTCAAATCGCTTTCAACATAATGTACTTAATATTCTCGCCTTCTACTTTGTAACGTTAAATTAAGACAGAAAATAAGTAGTTACAGTGTTTCGTTCGTTTATTAGGACATTTATTCTATTAATATTTATTATTATTATGTGTATGGTTTACATAAACTCTTTTTATTCTATATAAATATCGTCACAAATCATTCTGATCGTCAAAATATTCACATCACATTTTGAAAAAACCTATTGACTTAATAGATATTTTTAACAACCAAATACTTAGGGTAATGTTTCTTGTAATCACTATAATTTAATACATTTTTTTTTCACAATAAACGAGTATAATAAGTTTCAATTAAGTGTATCTTACAGATTATAACAACATACAAGTTAAACATCGTAGGTTAATACTTTTACAAACAATAATATCGAAGTACCATTCACATTGTGATTTGGTCAAAATATAAAACAATACAAAAGTAAAAAAATCGGTATTCAAAACATAAACAAAAATTGATTACTCGATAGCTTAACTCAAAAAACATACATAAACATCCAATTAAAAAATAAACCGCAATTCTATATTATGAAATAAAATATGTTGTATTTTTGAGAACTTAGATGAATTAATTAAAAAAGATAACAAATAATCTTACTACCTAATTTCGCAGATAACGTCCACGCGGCCGGCATCGGATAGGGCATAATAATTTAGAAACTAGACCTATCTCTTATTAAGCAGTATTTAAAAAATGTTATCAAATAAAGCACGTCTCTTATACTCCGTAAATCAAAACGGTACGGAACTCAACTAGCAGGTGTTACGAACAGACAAAATATATAGGTAATGTTTCTAGTTCTTTATTACCGTACTTACTACGAGAAAAATGCTTCTATGTCACTGACAAACCATTTCCTTTGAATCTTCAGCGTGTTATGTATGCATTTTTTAAAGTAATAAAATAATATTTATGACACATGAATATCTTCGTTTCTTTAGAAGTTTTTCTCACACACAACAGTTTTTGTAGTGTCAGTGTCTCACTAATCAAAAACCCAGCATTTAGGATTAAGGCCGATAGTTAGTAAGCCTATCCATTGGGATTGTTCAGCTACTCTCAATGTTAATACATGAAACTGTTTTCTTTATACTTGGTCAAAATTTCGTTCAAAAAAAAAGTAATGGTCCTATGACCATTACTTTTTTTTCCCGTCCCGCGCTTTTTGAATGTCATTTTCACCCATCTTTTATCAAAGCGATAAAGATCGTTTCCCAACAACTATGCTTCGCTTGATGTATAGCCGCCTGTACAAAACCTGTAGGTTATAATATAAATCCCATCCCACAATATCCCACAAGATAGTTAGCAGTGCTCCGAGACTTTATGAGTTGATATTGACTTCGTGGTTTGGATTGATACAATAATTTTGTCCGATAGATACGAGTAGACCAAACAATCCTCACTCGAAATTGACCCAGAATGTTTTCGCGATGCCCGGCTGCCTCAGACACTCGTTCCAAGTGTCCGAATAAGCGGACTTCTCGTCGATCGTCGCTTTCCCCAGTATTTCCTTTTTCGCCATCTTCGTCTTACACCCCAAACTAATATAAATGCTGACTCTGTTTAAACTTGCTTCGAATACTGTCAGCTTTACAGTGGCCGACTTGGGGTCCCAGCGCGCTGATATTGTGGGCACGAATCTGTCGCTTTTCCAGTAGCACTCCGCTTTGTTTGCCTCCAGTATCGTCGCTTTCAGATACAGCGGTGCTGGAAACAAATGGAAAAGTTTCATTAGTAATAAACCCAACAGTCATGTTATTAGAGAAATTATTATATCAAACTTAAACGTTTAGCCATAAAGACAGAGGGCAGGAAGACGAGCATTTACCGTCTTTTGAAAAATATTCTAAAAGGTTGGTTAGTTGGCAGTGCCTCTTTCGTATTTGGAAGTCATGGTTGTAACTACTTCCCTTCAGTTCCCAAATTCCGCCTCTATGCTGATCTTCTAGCATTCTGATGCTAGAAGATCAGCATAGGGGCGAGGCAGAGAGGGAGGATAAAGATATTAATAGTTCATTATTGAAGCCTATCTAGTTATTTTCATTATTCGTGTAATAAGAAATTAAAATAATATTAGTAGGTATCTAATTAGAGCGTTTCAGAACATATTTAACAGATCGCTTGAGTTGCAATGGAACATTATTCATAGTGTATTTGTATTCGTATGTATTTTTTTTATCAGTAGGTATAGTATGTATTTTATTGTTATAATTATTATGTATTCAAATATAAATTTATATACATTTTTGTTTAATTTTTTCTTACTTCTTTTTAGTGTAGTTGTCCCTATGGGTCACCCTTCTGGTGAATCCATATTTTTTTGGATGTTTTAGCAATTTAGCTTTTGGTTTTGTACGCGGCTGTCTTGGAGTCTCAATTAATCGCATATCCTGTCACCTTGGTCTGCTGGAAGAAATCGTTTTTAGAGATAAGCTCACCTGTACTTTTACTGTCCTAAATATTGTCTATTGTAATTGTCTTTTTGAGTACAAACTAATAAATAAATAAATAGGCTACAATTCATAAAGTAATATTACTTTTTGTTTTTCAACTTAAGTATACGCGGAGAAAGTCGCGGGCGGCCGCTAGTTTAGTATAAGTACGATTTAAGGACTCGTAGCTACTACGAGAATTAGTTCTTTCGGCGAAGTCTTATTTATAGCTAAAGCAATGCCTAGTAAACATTTCTAAAAAACAAAAGGGGTACTTTTGACAAAGTTTGTAGTAGGGCGTTTTCTGAACAAAGATAATTAAACAAACAAATTACTATCGTCCATCTAGGGATTCGGACAGCGTCATTTTGAATTAAACACATCGTGCGAACTCGCATGGCTGGCTTTCCTCTGACCTAATTACAAGTATACGACGCTTGTGCCAAAATGGATATGACACACACCACCAAAGTTTGGATCTACTCGTACGCTTGGTAGCACGCTTTCAAACGGATAATCAATCATGCAACGGTTAATTACTTTAATGACATCGGTTGCAGCTTCTGATTTTAGAAATGTTGATTTGTATCGTTCCCTACAATGTGGTCGAGTTATCAATTAACCGACATGGCCACCTTAGTGGTTAATTTGTTAGCAGATGTCACTTTTGGGACATGGTCTACTTAATTTTATTTTTACACTGCAACTTTTTTATGATTGGCACTTAAAGCTATTTCTGCTCCCTTCCAACTTGATCGAGTAAGTGACACGATATAACAAGTTGAAGTGCTTTTGATCCCTTTAGAATGAAACAATATTTATTTGCACCGCCTTAATTTCTCCGTTTGACCATGTGGTTAACTCGTAGAGAATACCTCTTGGCATTAGGTCCGCCATTTGTATTTTTATTTTTTTTTAATTTGCAAAATGTGGGTCAGGAAGCGTAAGCTTTAACAGCCATACAAATCCTTAAATAAAGAAATAAAGAAAATATGTAGCACAAGCCACAACACTTGACATTATACAGTTTAGTAAAAACAGCAAGAAGCATCTGAAAATATTTTATTTAGGAGTTGGAAGTTACACCCTGTACCTGTCGCGAACCTACTAGACTGTATATTTAGTGAACTACTTGCAGCAATAATACGATCGGAATTATTTCCACTCTCATGTTTAAACAAGAAATGTGCCAAAGTCAATCTCGCAATACTTCCAGCCGAAACGACAACAAAGGGACAACAAAAGGGGAAAGGTCAAGCTTAGAGCAAACTTCAGCAGGGGCTACACTTTTGTTTCACTACACTTCATAACTCCGTTTTTTCGCAACAGAGACATTTGATATTTAAGAATTTGGGTTATTTCGAGCAGCGATGTACGAGGAAGCTAAGTCGAGGTATGGAACAAAGTTGTGAAATAGTGTTTGTAGTGGGGCTGAAGTAAGGAGGCATCGCGATCTCATTTCTACAGTTTGTGGTATCATTATGCCAGCGGGATACTGTATCTGATGATTATGTCTTGCGCCACGCACTGACGAGTACCTACCTACTCGTTAAACTTGTCAACCATAACATAATTAAACTCGTCTTACCCCTGAAATCACAAACGTCTATTACTATTGAGCACGCCTTTTAAGTGTTGATGTTTCACTTTCAGTTCAATAGACACTTCACAGGATGGCATGCGTTTGACTCAAATTTAATTGACGTTAGTAAATTCGAGGGTTAGTATGTAACTGTGCTAACAACAGGTAATGTTTCCTATATTATTTTGGTAAAGATAAACGTATTTACTACCTTTACAATATCTTAGATGGTAAGGGATAGTTATCCGTCTTATTTACATACTATGTAAGTACTCACATGAAAGGATTGCCAGGATAAGCGGAAAGGGATACCTACTTAGGGCAGGGCTAGAATAGCTTTGCTTTCGGAATTTGAAGATTGTTTGAATACAACTAAAGAGTTTCTGATTATGGTGTTTCTTTCAGGGTCTAGTTTAACTAACTCTTTCGAGAATAATAGGTAATGGTATTAAGTAACTTTCAGGAAAATATATCTTATATTTTATCAAATTAATGAGTTACCAAATAGGTTGGTTTGGATTGCGGATATAAAGCTACTATGCTATGAGTTCATGTTCAGATTTTTATTAAGGTCTGCATTGATCTTAATAAAGGTCATTTTGACAGGGAAGTCAGTTTTTCCTTCAAAAATCTGTCGTTTTCTGACAAAAAATTAATTAAAGTTTTAAATAACCGTTCGAGTACTTTTGAAGGTCCGGTGAAAAAAAGGTGCTGGTGGAATTAAGTCATAACAGCGTGGTGTATTACGAAAACATAAATAAACACAAAAGGTCTTTTACAAATTGAATGGCATTTGTTCGAAATGTTTGAGTAAAAATAACATTATTACTGTTAGGCATTTCCGAACGCAACTTGTCAAGAGCAGTATTCCCCGCCATTATTTGACGTTTGTATATCTATCTCGCTCTCTCTTTTTCTTGTACAACTTGCATTTGTTTTAGTTTGTGAATAAATTGTAATTTAAATGGTTTATTGCGTTTTTCTGAGCTTCCCTTTTAGCTCAGAAGCGGGATTAGTGTACCGAGCGCCTACAAAAACGTTTTCCTGACGAAACAATAAGTGAAAGTAACTTCTGTATCGTTTTCCAAAATTTACGAAGCGCGGCCGCACCGGCCGGGACGCCTTGCAGAAAACAAAAACCGGTTCGTACCTGTTGCTGCACGGGTACTGTGAGTTTTAATCGAGTGTATTGGGGATTGTTGTGAATATGTGATAAAAGTAACTTTCAAGCCAATAACAATAAGTGGACGTGAACTTTTCCATGATATCGGATTGTCATATTCGCAATGTGTAGCAGTGACGGACGGTGTACCCATATGATGCGTTGCCTTGTGAACTTTTGAATAGTGTCTCAAATCGGCAGCGTTTTGGCGGTCCCGAGCGGAGTCCGCTGGAGCTGGCACCGGACCGTGTGCGCGGTCACTGACCTCTGCCTTAATCGCTCTCTTATTGCGGAGTGTTCATCATGCTCCTGATGGGAGAGTGATTAAGCAGCAGCTTCTTCCGAACCCGAACAAGTTTCATTCGTCAAACTACTCTTAGTTAAAGTGCTAGGTATCTACTATGGCTAGTACTTTGAATAAGGGAAACCAGTAGCCACAGTAGTGGTCTGTCTTTACCTCACTTTAGTAGTACCCCACCATTTCATGCCTATGCTGGTCTTAATGATACTTTTTCTGATTCTGATCCTATGTGATCTGTTATTTTATTATTGAGTAATGAATCAGAAAAGTTAAAGGTATTCCGTGGATGTATGGCTGGTGATGAGAAAACTATTTCTGAAACTTATTTGCAATTTTAAATTTTAAAAAAAGTATGCTGAACATTGATACTAACAACTATCTAAACCTAAACTAGTATCTAAACCTTACATAACTCTAATATTTAATAACTGCCTTTCTTTCAAATCAGTAAGTTAGTTAGATGTGTGACTTAGTTATGTGTTATATTATTTATAGATCTAATGTGACAAAATCTATTTAAGGTTATGCTTGTTGGTTACCCGGTGCAGGTTACAGAAGCAATAACAGGTAGGTACCTACGGTACAATAAAGCTGATGCTATTTCTGCTGGTTATCAGGACACATCCAGCATGTTAAGATATTTATTTTCATCATTCAAGTAAGTCAAGTCTTACTGATTTATAATTAAATGATGCAGTTGTAAGCATTGTGGTCACATTGCACCAACGTTAGAAAAATCATAAAACTTGTGCATTCTGTGGCTGTGTCTGTCATGATGATGAAAACAATTAGGTAGAAAGGTGTTCATCACACTGTTATCATCATACAGGCCATGATAAGGATGAATGACCTGAAGTAAACTGTTACTTCAGACAAACTTATGCCTAATTATTTACAGATGTTACTGTTGTAGCTGCAAATTATTAGTTGTCATTTTTATTGATTTCAGTTGTCATGCCTTGGGTAAAATAATAATTATAATAATTACAGAGTTATACAGAGCCCAGAGGTTACAGTTACAGTTGAATATTCAATCCATGCAAGTCTAGTTGTTCAATTAAAAATTTTAGTATTTAGTTATTCATTTCATTTTTATTGCACATAATAGTACAATATGGCGGGCTTCATGCTGAGCGCATTATCTGCCAATCAACTATCCGGCATTTGAGATATGTCAAAAATTCTAAAATAGATCCTTTAAGCAGGTTGCTGATGAGGCCAAACTGTGCCCAAAACAGAGGTTAATAAATATAGGTCAGCCTGTTACCAACTAAGCGCTTGAGTATTGTCACAGTGATTTGTGTTATTTAAAAAACGTAGTAGATGTTTCGTATTTACAAGGTGTTAAATAATTGCCTGTCGATAGGATTCGAACTTGTTATTTTGATGTTAATATTTCGTTTGTTATAAGTTGTATAAGTCGTTGATGACCCGTTTAGCGCAGTGGTTCAACGGTTGAGCATCGAGGGGTCGCGAGTTCGATTTCCGCACAGTGCGGGGTTTGTTGATGAAACAAGTATTTGTGCTGGGTCTGGTTGTTTGTGGTATCTTCGTTGTTCCTGGTTTCACAGAGCGAGGTTTATATTTATTTATTATTATGTGTTATTTAGATTCTTGACAATCAAACCATTGTAGGGCGGACCCTAATACGGATATTAGTACACGAATTATACACACCAACATTTTTTTTTTTTTTTTTTTTTTTTTTTTTTTTTTTTTTTTTTTTTTATAGTGGTCTTCAAGATGACCTCACTCCACCTGATGGAAAGCAGTCGTGAGGTCCAGATATGGGGTTGACAAGCACAGTACTGGACAACTACTCTGCTGGTCAATCTCATTTTGAAGGCCTGCATAAATGCCTTTTCACGCCCCGCTTAAAAAACCCGGGATTGTAGGAAGAAGGAAACACATGCGCTGGAAGAGCGTTCCACGTCTGGATAGCACGACACAGGAACGAGTCACCGAACCTTTTGGTGCGGGCCGACAGTCGCTGGATCGTGTGTGGATGTTGACGCAGACCAGCGCGTGTGGTACGGGAGTGGAAGGGTGAGGATGGGATCAGTTGGAACAACTCGTCAGAGCATTCCCCGTTGTACAGGCGGTAGAGGACACTCAATCTGGCAATGTCTCTACGCAGTTGGAGAGGCTCCAGAGCCATAGTTGCCTCTGGGTTACCAATGATGCGGATAGCGCGCCGCTGCAACCTATCGAGAGCCTCTAGCAAGTACTTGGCGGAACCGTCCCAGAGATGAGAGCAATATTCCACACACGAGCGAACTTGTGTCTTATACAAAAGACAAAGCTGCTCAGGCGTGAAGAATCGTCTCACTCTGTTCAGGATTCCAAGTTTACGGGATGCTGTTTTAATAATGCTCTCGATGTAGTCCCGTTGGTTGAGGTCGCTGCGAACATCCATGCCAAGGATGTTGAGGCTATCCTTCACTGGTAGTGGGGTGCTCTGAAGAGTGGGACGGGAAAGGAATGGCGACGTCTTGGCAGTGAATGCGCACACCTGTGTTTTCTTGGCGTTGAACTCGACGAGATTGCGTTCTCCCCATTCGGAAATGCGGTTCAGCACTCCGTCAAGCTCAACAACAAGAAAGCGCCTCTTCTCCTCGATATCGGTTCGCTTAGCCACAGGGCGCTCGAAATACCGCGAGTGGACTGTGCTGTCATCCGCATAGCAATGAATGTTACCGAGTGATAACATGTCATTGATATGCACAAGAAACAAAGTCGGCGATAAGACGGAACCCTGCGGCACCCCGGCATTAATCTGGAGGAAACGCGACTCACGTCCGTCGCAGAGGACACGGATTCTACGTCCCTCCAGGAATCCAGCGATCCAGTCACAGAGGCGAGGAGACAGTCCATATGCCGGAAGCTTGGAAAGAAGCGATCGGTGCCAGACACGGTCAAAAGCCTTGGCAATGTCAAGACTGACAGCCAAAGCTTCGCCGTGCTTGTCCATAGCCTCACCCCATAAGTGCGTTACGTACGCTAGGAGATCACCCGTGGACCGTTTCGGTCTAAAGCCGTACTGGCGGTCGTGAATCAACGAGTGGTCTTCTAGGTAGCGGGTGAGCTGTGCATTTATAATCCGCTCGAACACCTTAGCAAGTACTGAGGTTACAGCTATTGGACGGTAATTGGCTGGGTCTGACCGGTCCCCCTTTTTGGGAACAGGTTGAACGTTCGCCTCTTTCCAAGCCTGCGGCACGAGGCCTGATGTGTAGGAGAGGCGGTACAGGCGTGTCAACACTGGAGACAACTCCGCTGCACACTTTTTTAATACTACGGCTGGAATGCCGTCAGGTCCACTGGCTTTCCTTACATCGAGTGACTGCAGCTCCGCACGTACGTCACACTGCCTGATACGAATATCAGGCATTGTGGTGCCGCAATTCGGGGCCATAGGCGGCTGTGCACCACAGTCATCGATGCAGGAGTTGGCCGCAAAGAGGTTTACCAGTAAATCGGCTTTCTCTTGCGGCTGATGAGCCAAAGATCCGTCAGGGCATTTCAGCGGGGGCAGCGAAGGCGAACAGAAGTTAGATTGCACGTGTTTGGCCAGTCGCCAGTAGGAGCGGCTACCCGTTGGGTGTGAGATAAGTTCTTGGCCAACACGTGCGATACGCTGGGCGTCTGCTCTAACGTATGCCCTCTTAGTGGCCTTGGTGGCTTCATTGAAGGCTGTTTTGAGGGAAGCCACGTCAGGGTCATGGATAGCTTGGGCCCTGGCCCAAGCACGGTATGCCGCCTGTTTACGTTGAACAGCTGCGGAACACTCGCGATTGTACCAGGGACCAGCTTTGCTGGCGCTGTCGACATCAGTAAATGGAATGTAGTATTCCATTCCAGTACTGATCTCGCCAGCGACAGCAGATGCACTATCCGACGCATCCCTTTCCCCAAAACAGCACTGCCGCCAAGGGACGGAAGCGAAGTATTCTCGCATACCGTCCCAATCGGCCGACGAGTAGTGCCATAACCGCCGCTTCACCCTCACAGGCTGTGGGGGAGCTGCACATGGCACTGTCGCGCCAACCAGGCAGTGATCGGAGGAGCCCAAAGGGGCGCCGACCGACACTAGGTACCCAGCTGGGTGGCTCGTCAGCAGAAGGTCCAACAGGGAGGGCGCATGACCGACAATATCTGGTATCCGGGTGGGCTGGCGTACCAGCTGCGTCAGGTCTTGCGTGAGAGCAAAAGCGTGGGCGGTTCGGCCTGCATGGTCTGTTTTTGGAGAGCCCAACCAGGACTCATGGTGGGCATTAAAGTCTCCCAAAAACACCATTTCAGCATTAGGGAACCGCGCCTGAGCGTTATCTGCCGCCTGACTTAGATGGTCAAAAAGTCGAGTTGTCTCGGCGTCGCCTTTGTGGGAGCGGTAAAGGCACGCGTAAACTCGGCTCGTGGAGCCCAAGTCTACGTGCACCCAGAGAGTGGAGAAGGATGGGTCTTCTAGGCAGCGAAGACGGTCACAGCAGACATCCGCCCTGACGAAAAGACATACTCCGGCTTTGGAGAGGAAGGACTCTTCCAATACATAGCCGGGATAGTGCAGGTATGACGTATCGGCAGGGCGACCTATCTGTGTTTCCGTCAAAAAGAGCATCGCAGGCCTCACCGTCTCGAGGTGTTGGTGGACGGCGTTGAGGTTTGCATGGAGTCCGCGGATGTTAGCGAACTCCACCTCAAACAGCGTGTTGGTGGGGGATGGAGATGCCGCTGTAGGCCTTTTCCGTTTGCTGACTGCCATAGAAGTGAGGGGGGGGGGGGAAGGGCGTGAAAGGACGACTGTCGTCGCGGCAAAGTTAGACAAAGCGTGGTGCCTTACATTGATATTTTTGCGTGTGAAATAGCGTGGGCCGGTCCGCCGGACGGAAGGGCTCCCGTACCCCCTCGGGAATGGTCGCCGGGCCCCCACCGGAACCGGGCACCACCCGGCACGACGAACCATCCCGAGATTATGCGCGACCTGGTGGGGCAGCCTCCAGAGGTGGTTAGCCCCCTTTGGGCCCCTGTACTATGCCGCGGGCGGCCAGCGGCACCACCGTTTCTACGGGTCTCCCTGGCCGGCGGGCCGATACGCACCATCCACACAATATCGCCGTTAAGGCTTCCACTGGTCCAACGATTGCCACGACCACAGTCCCCCTGGCTCCGGTTAGTGCAGTGCTGATCCCGGAACGCGACCCGACCGAGATAGGCCGGGGTCACTTGGCGGGTTTTACGCAACTGCATGGTGGTACCAGCAACCGGTCGACGTATGTCTCCCACCTGGAAAGCAGATGACCTGCCACAAGGATCCCTTAGTCGCCTCATACGACACCCACGGGCAAGAAATGGGGCGGTGGATTGTATTCTATTAACGTGCCGCCACCGCACGGCACGACATAATATTGCTGTGTCAGGGTGTGTCGTGACGCGACAGAATGCTATCGGTTTTGTTCAAATGTGATAGTCATATTCACATTGGTGTGTTGTGGTGTTGCGCCACAGCAAGTGCAATTATATTATGCACACAATCATACATTTTAGGGTTTACAATATGTACGGAGTGCCTAGAGCAGTGTGTAATACCTTAACTAATTGACAGCCGCACGTTGGTCATATTATCTAAGGGTCAGAGAGCGTCGTTCATTGTATGCATCGTTGTCTGAAGATCTGTGGTTATGAGATCGGCAAAAGCTTACCTGCTGAAATAGTCTTCATGACTATTAGATGAGTTTTCGAATTGTTTTTTGGTAATTGTAAGATTGGTTCTACAAAAAAATGCGTAGCTTACAAATTCAAAGCGCTCATATTATATTGTAGTTTGTCGATGGCCGAGCGGATGAAAGATAGCGGCAGTACCTACATCGTTTTGAGTTGACACGTTTTTACGAATGTTTGGGACTGGTGAATCACTTACAGCCTAGCAGAAGTCAAAGCATTGATTAAGAGACCCTTGCTGTTGTTGTAAGTTTGTTTAAATTTAAGGTCATACACCTTAAATTACAGGTATTAAGTTAAATAGTTACCGATTTTACTAATTGGACTTAGTGGAGACGAGATTTGTCACCATAGCCCGCTGGTAGCTCCAGGTACAAAGTTGAGACTTTGATTAAGGTCGAATACCGTGCTGGTAAGTCAACGGGCCACCTGGGTGGGTTTAGCCGAAACCATGCCGAAACCATTTCCGCTGAGCGAATAAATGATACATGTTTAGCACCTACTTCTGTAGAAGCAATGCAACAGGGAGACTATTCAATTGGTTCAACTGTAGACCAATAATTGTAAGGTAAAATTCAAAGTCGCTATTTGACAGAACTTGCTTACTTTTACCGTGTTTAAAAACTGGTTTGGCAATTACGGCGCTGCATTTAGGAACAAAAAGTAAAATGTACATGGTTGCATCTCTTAACACTATGCGTGAAAAATATACAGGGTGTCAAGCAGTGTCGTTGTATTCTTTATGAAAGATGCCGTTGCCGTTACACATAGTACCTATACATGGGCCACCTTGGTGTTCGATTTACGACATTTATTCACTCTAGCTCTTGTAGTTAGAAGCTGTTCGTGTTATTATAGTATTACAGATATTTGGAGTTGTATGCGACCGAAACAAAGCTTTCATTTGTAAGTATTTTAAGGATTATTGTGGTCTACAAGAAACAAATAAAATACATTTTGACTGCTGTTGTCAATCCGCGCGCAAATGAGCAAGTCTATTACTACCTATTTTAATGAAAAAAAAAACTGAATCGTTTTTATCAGATAGTACATTATCTGATTGTTCTTAATAAGAATGAAACATTACTTCTTGTATTCTTAAGATTTATATTGTTTGTTTGTGATTGTTTGTAATATTACTCAATGAGCTGCCATTAAGAAGGCGATATTTGTTCGCTCATTTGTTACATCATCTGATTTATGTTGTTTGTTTGTGATTGTTTGTAATATTACTCAGTGAGCTGCCATTAAGAAGGCGATATTTGTTCGCTCATTTGTTACATTATCTGATTTATATTGTTTGTTTGTGATTGTTTGTAATATTACTCAGTGAGCTGCCATTAAGAAGGCGATATTTGTTCGCTCATTTGTTACATTATCTGATTTATATTGTTTGTTTGTGATTGTTTGTAATATTATTCAGTGAGCTGCCATTAAGAAGGCGATATTTGTTCGCTCATTTGTTACATTATCTGATTTATATTGTTTGTTTGTGATTGTTTGTAATATTACTCAGTGAGCTGCCATTAAGAAGGCGATATTTGTTCGCTCATTTGTTACATTATCTGATTTATATTGTTTGTTTGTGATTGTTTGTAATATTATTCAGTGAGCTGCCATTAAGAAGGCGATATTTGTTCGCTCATTTGTTACATTATCTGATTTATATTGTTTGTTTGTGATTGTTTGTAATATTACTCAGTGAGCTGCCATTAAGAAGGCGATAATTGTTCGCTCATTTGTTACATCATCTGATTTATATTGTTTGTTTGTGATTGTTTGTAATATTACTCAGTGAGCTGCCATTAAGAAGGCGATATTTGTTCGCTCATTTGTTACATTATCTGATTTATATTGTTTGTTTGTGATTGTTTGTAATATTAATCAGTGAGCTGCCATTAAGAAGGCGATATTTGTTCGCTTATTTGTTAGGTCATCTGATTTATATTGTTTGTTTGTGATTATTTGTAATATTACTCAGTGAGCTGCCATTAAGAAGGCGATATTTGTTCGCTCATTTGTTACATTATCTGATTTATATTGTTTGTAATATTACTCAGTGAGCTGCCATTAAGAAGGCGATAATTGTTCGCTCATTTTGTTACATTATCTGATTTACATTGTGTGTTTGTGATTGTTTGTAATATTACTCAGTGAGCTGCCATTAAGAAGGCGATATTTGTTCGCTCATTGTTGTTACTTGACTGTAGGCGATTAAGGACGCTTCAGACTGTAAGTTATTTGACTGGAGGCGATTAAGAACGCTTCATACTTGTTAAATAACTGGAAACGATTAAGAACGTTTCAGACTGTTTGTTACTTGACTGTAGGCGATTGAGAACGCTTCAGACTGTAAGTTATTTGACTGGAGGCGATTAAGAACGCTTCATACTTGTTAAATAACTGGAAACGATTAAGAACGTTTCAGACTGTTTGTTACTTGACTGTAGGCGATTAAGAACGCTTCAGACTGTAAGTTATTTGACTGGAGGCGATTAAGAACGCTTCAGACTTGTTAAATAACTGGAAACGATAAAGAACGTTTCAGACTGTTTGTTATTTGACTGACTGTTTAAATCTCGAGATTTGCCTTAAGAGGTGTTGTATAAGTCGCGACTTGGAAGGTGTACTTCCTGAACTGGCATTAAGAAGTCAGTTGTGGTGGCATTAAGAAGTCACCTGAACTAGCATTAAGAAGTTAGTTGTGCTGGCATTAAGAAGTCAGCTGAACTGGCATTAAGAAGTCAGTTGTGGTGGCATTAAGAAGTCACCTGAACTAGCATTAAGAAGTTAGTTGTGCTGGCATTAAGAAGTCAGCTGAACTGGCATTAAGAAGTCAGTTGTGGTGGCATTAAGAAGTCACCTGGGTATGTCAATATTACTTAGCTTAGTTTTACTTTTACGTTGCTTTACATGGAGAATACTGCTCGGGGCGAGCAGTGGTACAGGAAGGCCGACTGTTAGGCATTTCCGAACGCAACTTGTCAAGAGCAGTATTCCCCGCCATTATTTGACGTTTGTATATCTATCTCGCTCTCTCTTTTTCTTGTACAACTTGCATTTGTTTTAGTTTGTGAATAAATTGTAATTTAAATGGTTTATTGCGTTTTTCTGAGCTTCCCTTTTATTACATAAATCTCCCAAACTTCTTGTTACGATAAGGAAGTCGTGCAGTAAAGTACTGTTTTAAAATGGCTTTGGGCGAGCACTTCAAAGGATTGATGTCGCGCCAGGAACGACTTTGTATGGATCCATGGGGTTTATAAAAGATTCCTGTTTAACATTGCTCTTTGTAATTTATACATTATCTCAAGTACTTATATTCACAGCCGTTTTACTGAAAATAGGTACTCATTTATCTTTAATTTGTATCTATTTATCACTTAGAACATTCATTTATTATCATATTCGATCTAATGTCTTCAAGTTTTTGTACCGATTGTTATTTCTGTGCTACCCTAGAGTTAAGTAGTTTGGTATGGAATGTCCCTCGTCATTAATACTGCCATTCGTATATATATCTGACTGTGAAATATAGACTAAAAAAAAACTTAACTTATTTGTTTTGTAATTTAATCATTAATGTTTTGTTCATTAATGTATTTTCCAAGTTAAGTTTTAAAAGAAATATCCATAAGTAGCTACCTATTGATGCCCGTCTGAAAAGGATTCTAATTAGGTATTACAAAGTAATTCCTTAGCGTCTGTAAATTAAGCGAAAGTGCAGTTGTGCAACATTGACACCTAAACTTTACCAAAACGGTTTCTTACTTATTCAAGTTAGAAACGGATTAGCAAAGAGTCGCATTATGCAAACGTCGTAACAGTCGCGCAGTGCGGTACCCATACTTAAAATTCTTCGCGTATTCTCGCCGCGACTACTCTCTCCTCTTTAATAAGCAAAGAGCATTGCTTGCGACGCCGAGCACTGCAAACACATTTCTTGCTTCGACACTTCGGACATCTTTAGATACACATTAACTAAAACTTCTCGGCTGTTTGCTTCGACGGGAATATTGGGAGCGACAGGTTATAAAATGGACGCTGTACCTTTTAAGATCACTGCCTTTGACAATGATTACGCAAAACTTCTGAAATAATGTTAAACACGAGGGAAAAGACTTTACTGGATATTTAGCCATCAGAACATTTAAAAAGCAGCAAACGAATTGCGTTGCGAATCTTTTTCATTCTCTTTATTTTCTGTATTTCGTTTCACCGCTAATGGTATGAGTACTTATCTGTGAATATCGACATTCGTTTATAAACGTACATGTACCACCCATTGACGAAATCATCATTAAAACATTTGGATTAAACTGTCATAATTGACTTATTAAAAACACTGGCCGATTTTAATAAAAAAACAATAATAATGATTAACAGATTCCATATTATAACTGGAAGAATTATTTCGTGAGGTACCTAACCCACTAATTGATGGACCAACAGAGAGATTTTAAAAATGCCTAACAGTCGACAATCTGTCAGGATCAAGCAATTACAAGTTTTATTTACATAGATTCAGAAAAAAAAATTGATAACAAAATTTGCCCAACTAGCTCAGCCCAGCCCCTTTAGTGCAAATGGTAGAACCCTTCCTAAAGCGCTAAACCTATGTTTACTCGTTGTCTAGTATCCTATAGCACAAGCATGCTGCTTAGTTTGGGGCCAGGTGGCGCTGTGTGAAATAATTTCCAGTGATATTAATATGGGTATAGATATGGGTCGCGGGTACAGCGAGTCAGAAGATTTTGATGTAGAGACGTTCCAGTCACTTTCCAAAACAAGTAACCTTTCGACGTTTGTATCAACCAATAACGTTATAAGAAAATAAAAGTGTCAGTTGGACGATACCGACCCTCGTCCGCCATCTAAAGGCATTTGTTAAAGTGGAAACGATTTATCTCTATCCTGAAACAATTCATGACAAAAATCCTTTTCGCTTTGAAGCCCGAGGTTCATTACGCTGAAGATGAAAAAGATAACAAAAACGCATCATGTCAAAAGAAATGATGAATAAGGAAATGATATATTACACGTATACTCCAAATAAAAAAATATGTGTTCCGGACCTTCCAATTCATTATTCGCTTTCAAATACCAAGTTTATTTAGAAATTTACTTGTTATTTCCGTGACATATTTTAATACGTGCATTTATATTTATTGAATAGAATGTAAGATAAGTAACGACACACATCGTTAAGAAACATAATTATTCACCTTAGTTTTGATGAAAAATGTTGTAACATTTTGGTATTATTTTGTTGCAGGCAGGGGAATAGAACGCTTTATGGCGGGTTCATGCAAGCAGCATGAAAATATCTGTTTGTATCGGCCTGCTTTTCTATGAATAATACTTATGTATGAACAACTTAGTACCTCTTTCAAAACCTTAAACCTACCTGCTTGTTCTTCGAGTTCGTGAGTTGCATTTCTTTCGACAGCTTGAAACTACGTTTTTAAAATGAACTTGAGAATGGAAGACCGTCATTGATGCCGTAACTCATGCACGCAACGATAGTTTTTCACTATTGTGCACAAAAAAAACCTACATTAAAACTTAGGGACTTTATGCGTCAACCTACCGTAGAACAGACTACCAACATAGAATTTAGCTTTGCTAATAGCTTTGCTCGTACCGTCAATACCTCTAAATTCTCTGTGGATGGATCTCGGCTTGGCCTCCGGCACTAGAATATGCTATGCTTTTCGGTCCTCGGCTAGCTCTAATTAGTGTTTTCAAATAACTGAGATATTTCTAAATAGTTACACATATAAAATAATATAGATATTGTGTTTTTAAATAAATAAATATAATAATAATACCCATTAAGAGTGGCGTGGCCCACTGGTTCAACACTCTGATCGGAACTCGATGGTCCCGAGATCAAACCTGGCCGTAACATACCTACTTTGTGTTCATTGTACAATTTGCGGCTAACTCTCCGGTGATGGAAAATACCGATATAAAACCCAAGCAACCCGGATAGCACTTGCAAGAGGTCTATTCCGATTCTGATAACGGCGGTAGGCTCGCCCCTTACCACGTTGTTGCGTTCAAATTCCTTCAGCGAAATGTGGGCTTTCGAAAGTTCCATTTACCGTAACGGCAAAAATCAGTGTGCTTATGACTAACCCATTAGGGAATTGGTCGTGAGGGTATGTTATGTTATGTTAATAAAAATCCACAGCCAGATACAGAACAAACACAAGTATTCCCCACGCAAATACAGATTTCCGGCATTAGCGACCTTCCTATACATGTAGTGGTAGAGGTATCCCGACCCAATAAAATCAATAAGCCTATTTTGGGCACCAAGTAGTCTAGTCGGTTTACGTGGCCTTAATCAACCATGAAGAAAATACTCAGAATTCGCTAGTCTTGGCGTAATTGGAAGGCGCAGAGGCATCAAATTACAAAAAGCCATTATCATACTGTTCGTATAACCGGGGTTATTCAATCTGTTTACCAATAGCATTCTATTCCTAAAAGTTGCCTATTTACAGGCAAATAATGTAAGTTCTCGATCACTGAAGCGGCTTATAGCCTTTCCGTTGGCGGCGGCGGCGCGGAGTCTATATTGTACTATATTGGAAATCTACTTGTTTAGTCCGTCTGTTTGTTATACGCTAACCGCTGTACGTCCGTACGTACTACTACGAGTACATTCAGTGTTAACCCTATATTACAGCAAGGTTTTGTCATCAAGCTTTCTACGGTTCTATCGGTTTATATATTTGAGTAGAGTAGAATAGAAGCTGGAATTTGTTTTTAGTATTTGTTGTTATAGCCTTATAGCGCCAACGGAAATACATAATTTGTGAAAATTTCAGCTTTTTAACTAACACGGTTTATGAGATACAACCTGGTGACAGACAGACAGACGGACAGACAGACAGTGGGAGCTTAGTAATACGGTTCCGTTTTTCCTTTTAGGTATGGAACCCTGAAAATATTAAAGGGGTCCGGTAGGGGCTGTTACCGTTATTAATTTTGTACGAAAATATATTGAAAATTTAAGCGTCGACTCTTCTTCATCGTTGACTGCTCAATAACAATGTAAAGTCCAGTCACCTTTGAATTGTTCCTGTTCCTGCATGGTCTGCACACTGCACCTCAGCCGGTTGACCGTCAGCTGCACGGTGTCGTTGAGCCCGTCTTCGCTGCCGGTGTATAGTAGCGTCACCTCCAGCTGACCCTTCTTGTTCTCTCTCTGTCAAAATACAAAAAAAAAACAACTTAAAAAATCTAATCGAGATTTGGGTGCTTGAAGATGTTAAAACCAAAACGTAAATCCCAAATACTATTAAACATTTTCATAAAATTAAGACCTTTGAAGATAATTCAAAAGAGCTTCTTAGAAATGTTACTCTAACGTCCTGATTTTTTCAAGGATGAGATACCGTCCGATACCTTAGTCTCCTTTATTTTCTTAGTTATTACTATTTATAACTAAAACCTATATCCCCTGACTCAAACAGCGGAAACAATCAAAATTGTTATATGGGAATGATTTCTCATTTACAAAGGGAAAAACCGGCTGGCACGGCACGTGGGTTTTATGTTTTGCACGATTTATCCTGATATCCTGCTAATATTCTTAAATGGCGAGGTTGTTTTGCTATTCGTACCCGAGATTTCATTAACAGTTTAAGCGATTCCCATCAAACCTAGTAGCTTAGTAACTCGTCTGAAATCTAGGGGTTCCAACCCAGATCTAGTAAAGCCTGTTTGATTTCTATCTATCTAGGTATTTCAACCCGCATTTGGTAATCCTGATGACTAAGCCAATACCTACTAACTTTTGCGATGACAGTATGTAATTACATTTTAATTACTTTGAAACTGAATTCTCCGCGGGTGAAGTCGCGAAGATAAGTAGTCATTTTCATTTTATACAAATTCCAACCCTCGCAACAAAGTTCAATGAAGTATGATGGAAAACTAACATCGAACCATTTACAAGATTTCTCTACGGAATAGTGTCAGAAAATCCGAAGAGCGTTTGTTTGCATTCGACGGAAATGAAACTGGTAGGAATTGATCGAGGCTCAAGTGCGAAGGTGAAAATGATTAGAACCGATCCGACAGCTACTGGCGACGTTTTTACTAAATAAATAAATGTATATTTGCTTATGTTTGGCTTACTTATAAGGGCACCGAAAGAAAAGTTTGAGTTACCATTTGAAAAATACCAAATTATTTGAGTTAACGATTACTATATCGTATTTGTAACCAAGTGTACTTACATAGGATTCTAGAGCCTTAATTTTCTGTTCTATGATGATATATCTATTCTAATAGGCCTACATGACATGGGCCTTATGTTGTCCATAAAGCTGTATTACAACATCCTAGGGCTGATTGATATATTATTTCAAAGTCCTTAGAAATGATTTCATCTATTGCTATTAATAAATTCTGAACACGGTGTTAGTCCCCGGCAGTCATATTGGCGGACAAAGAATACGAGTATAGTGAAGTAATAGGTAGGTAGATTGTTCATCAAGTGGCATAAACCATAAACTGCACACGATATTGCTAACAGCATGAACGAAGCCAGCATTGTTTTCACCCGTGAACGCCTATTGAACGGCTGTTGCCAATAAATATTTTCAAGGGGTTTTGACCTATTTCCGTGCAAGAATGATGCCTATAGTACAAACAAATAAATTTAGAATAATGGACATCATTAATGATAAAATAGATGCGTCATTCACCGCTCAATAGACGGTTAGCTCGTGTACGCGGAGCATGTAGGTGCCTCCAGCAGGGATCGGTCGAGGTCACAACTATTCTATTGTCGGTGTCTAAGATTTTATTCACACGTAATGTATGACTCATACTTAATAGTTATTATGCAATGTTAGATATACGTGCGCATCTGTCAGGTAAAAGCGATTAGATGATAGCATAGATAAAATAAAAATACATACTGACTGCTACCTGTTCTACGGTGGAAATTAATTGAAGTCCACATATTCGATTATAGGGCATCCTATATGTATATCAAATGTGACCACATTACAATTGAATTAAAGCTACCTATTTCCATTTATCATATCTTCGAGTGAGGTACAATTGATATATTCTGATAACGTAACTAACAAACTCACTTTTCAGATTCAATCTATTTTGATCGAAATTAATAAACAGAAGGGCAGCATCCAGGGACTTCACTTTAGTCTGTAGAGAAGGCAAAAACTTGGTAAAGGCAAGCTACCGTGCCTATCAGATTGAAATTACTTCAAATTGACCCTCTTTAATTTTCAACTTTTTAAGTAAAAGATATGAAAGGAAATACAAGTTGGACTAAATAATAAGTAATATTGACAAACTGAAGTAAAATTCTAGTCAACAAAGTTGCTAGGCAACGTTGAGGTGTCAGAGATATCTATGCTCTGGCATACATACTCTTCACATCCCCTACAGTTTTTGGAATTTTGTAATTTCTTCAATCCATTCCAATCTTGGAGCACAGTTGTTTCAGTCTGGGACCAAACAGTGGCTTAGTGAGCATGTCTGCCAACTGCAACTCCGAAGAGACGTGCTTGACGTAAAAATCTCCATTGCTGACACATTCTCTGATGAAGAAGTGCTTCAGCTTAATGTGTTTCGTGCGCTTGTGGTATTCGTATTGTGGATTTTGAGATAATTTGATTGCTGATTCGTTGTCTAGGTTCAGCACTGGTTTCTCTAACTTGATCAGGTCATTCAGTAGACGATTCAGCCACAATATTTCCTGGGCGCACTCACTAGCTGCCATTATCTCGGCTTCAGTGGAAGAGATGGAGACAGTCGTTTGTTTCTGGCTTCTCCAGCTAATTGCAGCTCCAGAGAGTAAGCAAACTAATCCAGTCGTGGATTTTCCAGTTGTCTGATCTCCTGCGTGATCAGCGTCGCTGTAACAGATTAATTGAGGAGAAGAATGTCTGGTGTAAGTGAGACCGTTGTGTTGCGTACCGTTTAAATAACGAAAAATACGTTTGACTAGCATCACATCCTTCTTGGAAGGTGTCTCAAGATTTCTAGAGGCGATTCCCACAGCGTAAGATATGTCAGGTCGTGTACCTACTGACAAATATGCCAAGGCACCCACCGCTTGTCTATACGGGAAATTGTATACATCATTAGTATTAATGCTCTTGTCTTCTCCCGTGTTTTTAATAATGGGTGTTGGCGCAGGCTTGCAGTTCATCATTAAATATTTTTGTAAGACTTTCTTTGTGTAGGCCTGCTGACACAATGTTATTTTGTCTTTGTACATTTTTATTTCCATTCCAAGGAAGTACGAGGCAGGTTTGGTGGTAATCTTGAATCTCTTTTTTAGTTCTTCCAGAAATTCATCACCCGCTGCAGACGTATTATACGCTACAAGTCCATCGTCAACGTACAGACCAATAAAGACTTTGGATTGTCCTTTAATTCTGATATATAAACAAGGATCTGCTTCACTTTGATGAAATCCACATTTTTGTAGGAAATCTGCAATGCAGGAATTCCAACAGCGTGGTGCCTGTTTGAGTCCATAGAGACTGCGTTTCAACATGCAGACTCTTTTTGTGCCATCATGATAGCCTTCAGGCTGTTTCATATAGAGCTCTTCCTTTACTTCTCCATAAAGAAAGGCTGTTGACACGTCGAACTGATGTAATTTCAAGTTTTCTTGACTAGCAAGGGCGAGTAGTGCTCTAATAGTACTCAGACGAACCACTGGACTAAATGTTTTGTCGTAGTCGACTCCAGGTTTTTGGGATTAGCCCTTAATGACTAATCTAGCCTTGTACCTTTCCACAGTACCGTCTGGGTTCATTTTTACTTTATACACCCATTTGCAAGGTAGAGCTGTTCGTCCTTTAGGTAGGTCAACCAGATCCCACGTTTGGTTGTCGTTAAGTGAGGCTAGTTCATTGAGCATGGCCTCTTGCCATTTTGGCTTATTAGGAGAGTCCATTGCTTCTTTTAAGGTTACAGGTTCTTTAGGCTTATTGAGATTTTCAATTTCTTCAGCTGCTGCTAAAATAAAATCATCATATTTTAAAGGAGCTCTGATTTGAGACCTGTCTCTTAAAACCCTCGTTTGAGCAGTGGCGTTATCTCTAATCATAATAGGTTCTTCAGCGTTAGCGTTGTGCATAGGGTCGTCATTGTTGATTGAACCGGAGGTTGACTCGTAATCTCTCTCATAATTTTCTGTTTGTTCAACGTCACCTGTGCTGTCGACTAAGTTTCGTTGAAGGGGTTCATTGTTTCCATCGTTCCCGTCACTGTCGCTGTCAGATTGCCTATTGTTGTCAAGCGGTATCACAGTTTGTTTGTGTGATGTTCTGTTTATAGAGGTCTTTTTTGGTTGTGGGGACACTGTGTAGCAAAATGGTTCTTATGAGAATCATCAGATTTCTTGTGTGATTTCTCGTTTTTCTTCCAGCAGTTTGTACATATTTTGTGATATTTGCGTTTGAAGATGTTACCACTTCGTTTGCAAACTTTGCAGGACGCGTATAATGCTTCTTCGTGATCACAGGGTTTGGGTTCAGGTTTGTAGTCACCGGCCACGTTTTGGCTGTGGCGTGCTTCGTATTCTTCTATTATTTTAATTTTTAGCACTTCTGGCTTTGGAAGAGTATCTCGCGATTCGATGGCCACTCTGAAGTTGTCGTATTCCTGTGAGAGACTGTATAGCATCAAAATAGTAAGTAAGTCCTCGTTAATTTCTACGTCCATATCAGCCAGCTTGTTGACAACATCCATGAAATTGTTTAGATGTGTTCGAATGTTTTGACTATCATCAAGTTTGGTCAGGATAAGTTGTTTTAATAAGGTTGCTTTTCGGGCAGGACCTTTACTGGCGTAAATTTCATTCAGTTTGTCCCATAAAGCTTTCGCAGTAGTGCACTTTTTAATTAGCTTCAGCTCAGAAGGAGCAATTATAAGAATGAGCTCCGACCTTGCCTGTCTGTCGCCTTCGGTATCGGCTGCACTTGCGTCTGAAGCCAGGGTTGTTCCAATGTATTTCCATAGTTTGTTCCGTACTAGGATCGCTTCAGCCTGTATAGCCCATGTGTCGTAATTTTCTCCCGTAAGAGGGTCAATTTTTGTTGACATTTTTGTTTAAATTTTACGATTCACTGGCTTAGTACGACTTTTAAATCTTCTTTTATCGCTCTGCTACCATTTCAACTTTTTAAGTAAAAGATATGAAAGGAAATACAAGTTGGACTAAATAATAAGTAATATTGACAAACTGAAGTAAAATTCTAGTCAACAAAGTTGCTAGGCAACGTTGAGGTGTCAGAGATATCTATGCTCTGGCATACATACTCTTCACATTAATGCAATTAACCTTAGGTTTTGATTGACGACAACGTGCCATGAGCCACCAGGCAAAACTTTGAAATATAATTTTGTAGTGAAAGAAGTGAGTGTCCGTTCTTTCACTACAAAATCTAAACCCCTAAATCAGTATCGCTATTCCTTTAATTCAGCAACCATAAAATAAAGTAGAGATGGAAGAAAGAAATTTTTCATTTATAAGTAGTTTAGTTTTCATATTAGGTTAGGCTTTATATAAATTTGTTCCTTTTTGTTTTAATTTTGTATAAATAGTAATAGAGACATATAATTTGTATATTATGAGATGGAAATAATTTCAATGATTTAGATTCCGATGGCTCGATGTTAGTCGCTATGGTACTAATAAAATATGTCCATTCCCAAGGCCTGGATGTACAGGCATCCAAAGAAACATACGGCAAAGTTGTTAAGAGAGATCAAAAATTACTTCTCCGAGTTAACTTTTTATCGTGTAGTTTGCTACGTACCCGTGAGTCAGCCGCAGCCAGTCCGCTTGCAATGGCGTTAATAGGCCTCCAAATATCGGGCGTACCAATTAAACCATTTTTGAGATCATTCTGAAAGAGTTTCGAATCAAAATTCCACGTCGCCGCACCCACGGTTCTTCTCTTCTCCAACAGAGACTTCTGGGTTATAGCTTCCGCTTTTGTTGACTTAAAACTACTAAATGTCTTTTCTAAGAAACCAGTCTTCTGTTTAGAATCATCTTGCTCTGCTACCCTAGCAGTCTTTTTTGCATCTAATGTTTTACTATTTTTCCGCCTGTCCGTTTCTTGTTTCGACGGCTCTAATATGGCATAGATGGTTAGCGACAAAAAATGGCCGGCTAACAATGTTTGAAGGTCAGCTTTTTCCGTAGGCTTCTTAGCATCATGCTGTTTCAATTGAAATTTGAAGTCTTCGTTCCAAACTGGCCATGAACTTTCTTGCAATGTGGTTTCAAATTTGCTGTCCCCGGGAAAAACTTTAACCTGTAAAGAAAAATTTTATTATTAACAGACTAGCATGTTTCCTTCAACAATAGAGCATAATTTTCGATAACTGTGGAAGCTGCATGCCTCGCTGGTGCTGGCATGTTATCTACTTTGTATTCATGCGAGGTGTGACAAAATTGTATGTGCATTCTTGCATATGGTGCATGTAGCAATATCTATTGTTTTTTGCTAATCTCAACCGTAATAAAGTCTAACATTGTTTTCGTTACGCCATGCTTTGACTAAAGCTTTGTTTACTACTTTTATTGTTTTATACAAAAACAAATGTTCTATTTTCAAAATTTAAAATTTTACCAAAGTAAACTTGGTACACGCACACATACGTTGGGCGTTACAAACACATATAAAATGTAGAGTTAAATATAGTCCCAATCGATATGACGTAAGCGATGCCATTTAATAACGCTATTTATCGCCTATTACGATGATAACGTATGTTATGATAATGCACGCTACAATTTGACTAAACTGGAAAGCATGACATAGAGATAAAACAGTGATAAAAGTAATACATAGATAAACCTTAAACACATAAAAATGGGCTAAGGATTTTCTTAACAAGATCTTATTATCATTCCGATGCCATCATGTCGGATGGCACAAATACCAGATCATACATTTCTCATTTGTTTTTCTGTAATTTATTAGCAGGCACTAAAGTTTCGCATGTACCTAGTTAGTAGGATAGCCAGTGACACATGCATGAACCATAACTGTCTTCAAAAAAGGAATTCTTATTAATTTATGGTTTTTATGGACACAGTGTACCTACCTGCGTGAACAGGACAAGGAAAAACCGAAAAAAATAGGCCCATTTGTAAATTCTAACTAGTTAAACGTTATCTAAATCAGAGAGTGATCTCGAGGTTTCTTTTTATCTCTGTATCTAATCACGATAATAGTATTTGTTTTGTTTGGATAGTAATATTAGCGACCGAGGCTCGATCTCATATTTAGATGCATATTTTTAAGTTAATGTAAACCCTAGAAGTTAAAATTCCTTGGTGTGGTTTGGTTCCCAATAATACGCATTAAATGCACTTTTCATAGACGAAGGCTATCTGAACGTGATCACCGGTCCCTTCGCTGGTAGATAAATGGGCAAGCCGACGATTGGCAGTTTGGCAAATCACGATGGCAAATACCTATTACTGTCGTCCGTTTTGATGCCGTCCTGTTAATGAAGTACTTATGATATAACCTTTCAAATTAGAGGTAGATTTTTTACTATAATCGTCAATCTCCGCACTTTTTGGCCCGTAACATTATCAAAAACGAGCAGAGCATCACTAAATTAGTTTAGTGAACTTGCACGCAAATGCTCTCTGTGAGTAAGTAAGTACCGCCTTACCTACTTAAATAATTTTATTAATTCATGAGGATTTACCCCGAGGTACACCGCACAGTGCTCGACCTGGCGAATTTGGAGGTGAAACTGAACACCCATAAAAAGGATTCAGCTCTACCACGACAAAGCGAGAGTCATGGGATATTCCTATTAGTTCTCCTGACTCGGCAACTTAAATGCTTTCGGTTTCAGTATACTTGCTTTAAAACGTACGTAAATTCGACCATAATGCCAACTAAACTTGTAGCTTAACTCTTGAGAGAATATCGTGACGTGCACGGGATTATTTTTCATGAATCCCACGTGTATTTACAAACAACGGATAAAAAATGCAAAAATAAAAAAAGATATTTTGCTGATTCAGAGATTCCTCCTGAAACTCATCACTTGCAAAATCACCCTGTATAAATTAAGGAACCTCTGCAATTAATTATGAATCGACGAACAAAAAACACGATTGTTTTTGTTAGATCAGATGCAATTTATTTTATAAAAAACATCAGATTGCAGTTGAATAATTAATAAATGAAGCCAAATAAAGTTAATTAGATGTTTCAGAAATGAAAAACGTTTTCTTTTCGCTTTGATTAGGCGAGTTTGAATTCCCAATTTGAGCATGACATCTCTAATTTAGTACGTGTTCATAAATCAACTGCGTCGATTTTACTGTCGTTCTCCGTGCGATGCCAGATCGATCAGGTTTTTTGTCGATGAATCGTCTGATGTATTGGTAGGTTCTGAAAATAACCACGTAATCTATTTTGCTAAAATTAGGTAAGTAACGTTATCTAGGACTTGTAGCTCCAAATTGTACGGGTGTGAGACGTGGACTACCTATTATAACCCAAAATGATAGAAACGTTTCAGTGGTGATGTGGTGTTAAAGACGAATAGAAGGACTCAGCTGGAAAGAAAAGATGTCAAACGTTGTAATACTAGATTGTGGCCTAGAGCTCTTATTTGCGTTTACGATTCGCTCACTTTGATTGTACGTTACTTTTACTGGTCCATATTTTATGGAATTTCTCTGGGGGTTTATATACAATATATTCGGCTGATTTCTTCAGGGGCCGTATCTTTAAAGAATATGATTAACGCTGTCAAAGCTTTTTGCAGCTAAACAGCGATTACAAACCTATGTCGGGGAAAAAATTCTTTTCATTACTCATACTCTGAAAGTAGGTCATTACTGACCTGAGAAGCGGGCTGAAAGTAAAACTTTTCATCCCTAGGGAGAATCACTTTCAACTGACAGCTGTCATATTATTTTTAAAAAAACTAGTTCTTTTTTCACTAAACTATTGAACTATGTTCCAACTTTCTATACAGCCACGATGTAAAATTGAAATAACTTAAAGTTAAGTATTGATTAGAGATTTAAATAACTTTATTATAATTAAGTTTCAACAATTTCTTTAAAATAACTTAGCTTTGAGCAAAATATTTACCATTTTTCCAATGATGGAAATAAAAAATAATGGCTGAATAGCGGGCCGGCCACAGAAAAAAAAAACAAACAAAATAGGCGGGAAAGCGGCAATTCCATCTTCATGAATTAATTAATGTTTTTATTTTTACTTTCCTCGTATTTGTAATGAAAAGCACAGTGTTTACCTCGGGTTAAAGACTTATTTAGTCCCTCGAACTATTGGCGCCCTCACTTCGTTTCGGGCGCCAAACCCCGTCTCGGGACTAAATAAGTTACTTTCACCCCTAGGATAACAATGTACTATTATAGAATGCAGGTAGGTACCACCTCTATCGTCTTTACGTCTGATAAAGCTCGAATAATTAAGTTGAATGATGATTCTTTTAAAATCATTTGCCCGCATATAGAACGCACAAAAAAAAAGTATTGTAAAAAGGGCTCCAGTGGGCCAGTGGGTTGCGGCAAAACCCTTTTAGGGGAACTTGTTACGTCATTACTTGTGTGTGAGTCGCGTCGCAGGTGTGATCTGTGGTCGCGGTTCACGAACTTAGTTTCCTAAAACATGCATTTCCTACCTAAGTACATTAGCGTAGTTATAATTATGCATAAAAAGAGAAAAACTGTATCATTTAACCATTTTTAGAATAAACGATTGAGATATATAGGTAATTTGAAGGATATTCATTCCTAAAATAGAACTAGGGAATACCTATGAAAGAAAGAAAGAAAGAAAAAACATTTATTGATTCTGAACATCGCAACAGATAAAAACATACAGAACAAGATGGTTAGGAAAAAACAAAAAAAAATATAAAACAAACAATATAAAAACAAAGAATTATTTCCACCAGGCAGCAGTGTCACGATGTCCAAAATTAAATGCACTGCTCTTTTTTTATATATTTTTTATGATAGCTCATATCGTTATATATCTAACTGATTAATAATATTCATCACAAAAATGCAAAATGTAGTACCTATATTTATAAAGTATTAAAAAGTTGAAACTACTCAAACTAAAGTCCTCAATCAAATAATATGACGCTCATCTGTTGCAAGTGCATATTCCCTATTGTTTGATTATTAACTGTTTGTCTTTGTTTGTCGTTGTTGCTGTAACGCCTCACATGAAAATCTCTAAAGGAATGATCATGACTATGTATCGTTTTAGCTGAGACGAACCACTGCGCTACCTACCTAATTGGTATTCATATCCACACAGGGCGAAAAATTTAAAAGGTTACACAGCTAGTACCTACTCACATACAAAATTGCCTACCACTCGACGCCTTTACATACTAAGAAGGCTTACTAATAAATTCTGTAACAAGTTTCTACAATTATGGATAACTGACTATGCTTGTGAATATGTAAACTAATCTAAACTAAACCTCAGTCAGGCTGGCCTCGATTAGAATAGTAATTAGACGGATGCTAGTTAGAGTACCTACACTAACAACAACAATAGCAACCTGCATGTGCGCATTAATTAGGTGCCTAGTCACGTAGGTACCTAAATTAACAACGATTAAGGTTCTAAGGCCTTCTAAAACGTAATGTATGCATTCATCCTTCTACAAGCTACAATGGTATGCTACAGCTCGGGAAGAGCTCTGTTGGAATTTTCTCTGAAGGATGAACTTCGAAACGAGGTGATCCTACAGAGAACCTAAATCAACGACCTACTTACCTCTCAAATAAGCGAGTTGAAGTAGCATGCTAAGTGCTGAGTTTATGCCAAGACTTCCTGTGCGCATTTCTAAAAGGTCGAACCAGGCGCATAAGGTGCTAGTAACAGCTTGCTCCCAGCAGTGGACTTCTTTTGGTCGATAATTATCATGAAAAATGTTGAATGCACAGTACAGACAAGATGGCTTTGGGGTCAGGTATGCATATTTTTAAAAGAATCCTATTCCCTATCCTTTTAGTCACCATACAAAAAGGCAATAACTACTTTCAGTTTCACCGCCATTTTCTTAGATCAAATGTGCTAGTATCACTTTACTAACACAATTGATTTATAAAAAAATGCCGTGTAAATCTATGGGTAAGTGAATGGCAGGCCCGATTGGATTAAAAGTTAATTTAACTTTTACAATTAGCTACACTTAAGTCGAGTGGAAGCGGCTGAATCTACTGATATCCTGCGCCCTACATAAATCAGGATTAGGTGCACCTTGCGAGTGGGTGGTATTTTGTAATTGGGTAAGTTAAGAAGGTATTTAGGTCATCAAATGTTGTATGTTATTTTTCATTACTCATACTCTGAAAGTAGGTCATTACTGACCTGAGAAGCGGGCTGAAAGTAATACTTTTCATCCCTAGGGAGAATCACTTTCAACTGACAGCTGTCATATTATTTTAAAAAAAACTAGTTATTTTTCACTTAACTATTGAACCATGTTCCAACTTTCTATACAGCCACGATGTAAAATTGAAATAACTTAAAGTTAAGTATTGATTAGAGAATATATATTTTTTAAACAACTTTATTATAATTAAGTTTCAACAATTTCTTTAAAATAACGTAGCTTTGAGCAAATTATTTACCATTTTTCCAATGATGAAAATAAAAAATAATGGCTGAATAGCGGGCCGGCCACAGAAAAAAAAAACAAACAAAATAGGCCGCAAAGCGGCAATTCGATCTTCATGAATTAATTCATGTTTTTATTTTTACTTTCCTCGTATTTGTAATGAAAAGCACAGTGTTTACCTCGGGTTAAAGACTTATTTAGTCCCTCGAACTATTGGCGCCCTCACTTCGTTCCGGGCGCCAAACCCCGTCTCGGGACTAAATAAGTTACTTTCACCCCTAGGATAACAATGTACTATTCTTTAATAATTAGTCGAGGAGATAAAGGAAGGTGTAAATAATGAAAAACACTGTTTTGATCAAATTGTAAAATTGTGGAGCCATGTCGGCATTCCTTGTGATTCTTCATGTGTGAACATGAGCTTCTCATTGTTTCCCAAAGCGGTTGTTCCACAGAATTCCTGCAAAACTCTAGAAGCCGTCTAGCCGTCCTTACTCTAGAACAGTGTTTTTCAACGTGTGAGTCGCGACCCCTGGGGGTCACGTAGCCTTCGTAGAGGGATCGGAAAGGTCGAGAGAACTAACTCAGTGTAAAAAAACAGTAAAGTTAAATTAGATAGATTTTTAAGAAAATAAAACCTCAAGGATATATTCGTGAACATTTGTTTGTTACAAACAAAAAAAAATGTTTTTGTGAACAATTTTTGACACTGGGACTGGGATGGTCGTGAAGTGGACAAAGTTGCAAAACACTGCCAGAATTTTTATGTCTGAAGAACGGCCATCATTCCAGTATACTGGATTTAAAATGGCAGTCCATTTCAACTTACTTAACCAGTGGGCTAAATCGCGACTGTGGCTTTAGTTGTTATACGGATTTTCTCATTTCTGATTCGGTCACGTAGCGCAATACCGAGCATCTAGCCGTCTCCATAGCACATACCTAATAAGTTTCTTATTCTTGACTAAACCTCTCTCACCCTCAATACCTACGTTCGTTATTCATGATTGAAAAATGGATATGGTAAAGTAGCTTTACTCTTTTAAATACGGCTATGGGTTACCTATCATAAAACCGAATTTTCTTTTCCCGAATTTCATTTTCCCGAAAACGTTTCGTTTTTTTTCGTTCGGCATTTTTTCATTTTCCCGAAATGACGTTTGCCACTGTATCAGTTGACCAATTATCAACTCGATTTTTTTCGTTTGCCAGACGTTTCATTAGACCACAAAACGTTTTACCGAAGTGACGATTGGCCGAAATGACACTTGTCCGAAGTATTGTTTTCCAGAACAATCATTAGACCACTGTTTTGATTGCCATATTTTTAGTTTACCAAACGATCAGAAAAAAGGTTACGGGTTTAATGCAAGCATCATAAAAGCCGACAATGAATTTTTGGATTTAAAATAAAAATAAGAAATTTATAGCATCTCTGCAGTCAAACAGCATGCAAGTATTCAACATGCAAGTTTAAGGAAAACACAAGAATTCTGTCACGGCTCCGGCATTACGGGGCTCCGGCGGTTCCTGGCGCGCTAATCGTCGCAGATGGCTTTCGCTCAGCACCGCAGCTTCGGCTTGTTGGCCGGCTTCGCCGGCCAGCCTCAGCCGCTGCGCCTCGCTCATAGCCACCTGCTCCTCCGCCCGCGGGCCGCCTCGCCCCTCCATGCCTACGCGCTTTTAAATAACACTCTTGGTGTAGGGCAAAACAAGTACCACGTGGTGTCAGGGTTGACTGAGTCGGATTCGCCCTGAAGTTGAAATTTATAATACCTTGAACGTTATCATACAGTAGTTGTGGCCTAGTAATATTCGGTAAAATGTGATTTAGGCGAAGTGATCATATGCCAAATAAGTCATCTGGTAAATGAAAAAAGTTGAAAAAAGACTTCGGGCAATAGTAAAAAGTTTATTCTGAAATTCGGTTTAACGTAGTTCGGTATAACGACACTTATGTCAAAAGATACTTCGACGGGTTAAAAATATGTCAAACAATACATCTGGCAAATGAAATGTTGGTCTATAGTTTTCAGTCAAATGAAATTCGGACTAATGAATTTCGGACAAGTGACGGGTTCCCACGGCTGAGTTACAAAGAAGTTCTACCAATAACGCCAAATCTCATCTCGATCTCGCCTCGCTCAGGAAAAAACGCCAACTATAATCGTTTATTGGCTACACCTTCATTATGTAACCTTTTTGTATAGAAAGACAATTTATTTGACTTAGTTGTTTTCACTCAAACGCAGATAGATGTCTGATTACTTGAAACCTACAGAAAGAAGCTACTTAAACAAGACTGCAAGTAGCCCTTTCTATAGCCACAGATAAGTTTAAAATGTCAAAAGTACCGGATCGTTTCGTACCCATACAATGCTATAGACCAACTAATATAAGTAATACATTTTGACAGCTACCAGTGTCATTAGAATTTGGAATCTATGCAATGCTACCTAAATGGGTTCAAGTGTTCTGTCAGGCTCAAAAGTCAAGCCACAGCTTATGATTCTTATTTCTATTAGGTAAGTGTGCAATTTCTAATGACACTGGCAGCTGTCAAACTGTATTTCTGGGATCAGTGGGGCTGTAAGTACTGCCCGGCTTTCGCGTAGATAGGTATTAATCAAGCGCAGCCACACCTGTAGACCTGAGTTTCGCAGTAAACCGTACCTTACCTAGTTTGAATGGCCGCCATAAGCAATGGAAAGTTCAATGTATGCATTAAGTCAGATTGAATGACTTAAACTCAGAAAAAAAAACTAGTAAGGTATTTTTATTTTTGCTAAGTCTAATTTTTTGCACATAAGTGTAAGTCGATTCGTGATAAACACATATAAGGAACAGGATACACCATCTAAATATAACTTAAAATTACATAATAAACAACCAGTTAAAATGATAACACTGTTTACCGATAAACAGATAACATAACAATGTTCGGAAGTTACCTTAACGAGGTATCCATGGGCGCGACTGAGCCCAAACAAGGACGGGAGGTGGCGAGCACCGATAACGGTCACGAACAAGCTCTTCGCCACAGGATGCAGGGCCAACTTGAACCCTATCTCCGGCTCCAGGCTGCCACTACCAGCCAACTGACCCTCCCTGTTATTATTCAGAATATTCTTCAACTTGTTGAGTGAAAACGCCATTGTAAACAAAGCTGTGTCTGGCCGCTACTCCGCGACACACCGCTAGCAATAAAACCGGTTCTGTTTTAATTAATCACGCAACGCAATTACAGCTCTTAAACTTCATTTTTTTCTGATAATAAAATTCCATGTATCACTTTTAGTCACATCGTAACACAACCACACCAAACATCGCAAGTAAAAGATTACTGTCGGAACTTTCAATTGATCGTCACGTACGAACAACGCATTCGATATGAGTACTTCCCACTGTCAACTAGCACACACTGGTCACGCACTGGTGTATTTATTTGATATCAATGAACACATGCTAGAAGGGTAAAGCTCTCTATCTCTTTCTAGCTCGTCGGTCGCCACTTGACTGCCAAAGTGCGCACGATCATCGTACAACTTTAGTGATGTCAAAATAGCGCCATCTGTCGAAATAGAATGATCGATGTAGGATACGAATAATAGACAGTAGATGGCACTGTATTAAAAATCCTGTTAGAAGTTATTTTTTAAGAAATTCTTTACACATTTTTACATTGATTCAGACCTTTCAAAAATTATTTCATAACCCAGGCAGGTAACATACTCGTATTAAGAAGGCACGGGGTCTAATGCCCAAAACGGAAAAAAATAAGTGGTCGGCGGAGGAACCAAAACAGTTTGGGAACCTTTGCTCGAAAGTCTATTTTTTTAGGACAATTATTCAACAATTTAAATTAGTATTTTTCTAAATTGTGACATTGTAAATTCAATTCGTCAATTATTTCACCTGCAAAAGCACTTCATATTTGTTTACCGAATTGATCTCTTAAAAATTCGACTTCAGTCAGACCACTCGAGCACTCTTTAGAGTAAAGTCTAGGTTCTGTCTGATACAGTGACGAAATGGATGACGGTTAGTAGAAATTAAGATAACGAAACACTGTCTTGTCTTTCTTAATCCGATGAATTATTTGATAACTTTGGAAAACTATTTTCAAGTTAACGGAAGACTAATTTTATTGTATTGCAAATTGAAACGTTGAAGAATATTGAATATCCATGTAGGTATCTAAGTTCATTGCTAATGTTTTTTATTTCTTGAAAACCTATCCGAAAGTGACGTTTTTTCCACGTAGCACTTATGAAACGATATGGAGTTTTAGTGGTTACAATAAAATTTAAAAAAAAACAATATTTTAATTAATAATTTTATTTATTAGAAGTTCCACATTAAATTACATATAAATAAAACGGATAGGTACCACAAATAACATTGAAACATAATTTATCCAATTTTATTATTGAATTGAACGTAGTTTTTATCTATATTCGTTTAATTTCGTATTTTACATTGGTTCTCATTTGATTGTATTTCATATGTTTTTGGCAACTATGGCGAAGTCATCCTTATTTCCACTGTTTTTGAACACCATCGGTGGCAAGCAAACGTTTGGACCGCAGCCTTACCACTAAATGAGTAAATCTTAAGCGACCGACCGACTGGACTATCGTGAATTGTCGTCAGTGTGTAATTACACCGTAAAATGAGCACAGAGCCAAGATACTAAAAGGTGAGTCGCATTCTTATTCAATCTTTTTTGGGATAAAATTTACCGTATAGATACTCAAAGGAAAAAAATACTTGCGACGCATATTTTAACCAACCTATCAGTTCAATGTTCCTAATTTTGAAGCAAATGAGACGACTATTACATAATGTAAAAACATAATATATGAATAAATACCTAGGTACACACATACTTCAATTAATTGCAGCAAAAGATTTTATTATCACAATTGTTTACAGACACTGAATTTTCAATTTTATTTTCTCATCGTTTTCATGA
This sequence comes from Udea ferrugalis, assembly GCA_950022985.1. Classification (NCBI taxonomy): domain Eukaryota; kingdom Metazoa; phylum Arthropoda; class Insecta; order Lepidoptera; family Crambidae; genus Udea; species Udea ferrugalis. The sequence continues at coordinate 9,596,973 of OX465521.1, forward strand.
TTTTATTATTTGTTAATCCAATTGAGTTAGCATAAAATATACAATTACTTCTGCAACTGTAGTGCTATATTACCATAGTTTATTTTTACAACAACAAAAGCTTTTGCACTGCTTTTTGAGTTGTAACTCCAATACCTGCATTCTGAACAGCACTTTTATGAGCATCCGGACTGAATAATCGATTCGAGCTCAGATAACCTATCGGAAGTATGGGCCTAAGTTCTAGGTGTGCCATGCATGCACCACCAAATCCAACCCCAGACCTTTAGTGGATAAATAGTCTCCCGTTAAACACTCCCTAATAAAGACTAATCTGAGTTCCTCAGTCCCACCGCTAAAATAAATACTTTTAACGATAATAATGTCACTGATAAGACTGAATTGCTGATACTATTCATAGTCAATCTCCTTAAATGCCTGACCCTTTCAGCCCTTACATTTTATTTAACAATGAAAGATAATATTTAAACAATGCAAATGACAACAAATAAGTCCATTATAAAAAAAACAAATGCAACAACTTCAGACTTTTCAGTCAATATTTTTCTTATACAAAAATATATCCAATTTGCTCCGCACTTTCCTACCCTTCTACGTCAAATAGTCACCCTTTTTATAATAAGTTAAATGCATGCATAAACATAATAATATAATTCATGTCATTCATTCATCTTCATTCATATTACAATAATGTAATATAATACATGTCAATATTTTAAAATGGAAACGAATAAAATTACAACATGTTTTATTATCCAACCTCGGATCCAGACTCATTAACTCATTCTGTGATTTGATCACTTTTTGTAGTCAAGTTTTAACATAATAGCATTTATGTTTTTTATTTTCTTGTGTAATCACAAAACAAAGATTTGACAACATTAACATCATAAAAGTGAAGTCCTGGGTTTTCGGATAAACCACAATGCAATGATATAAGTTCCCGCTGGATATAACTCTTATGCGACATATTATTTGTTTACAGAATACAAAAATACTTGAAACTGTAGTTTATGACCTAGACAGCAATTTGCTGACGAATTCCATGATACTGTCGTAATAGTGAACGATAATTGACACAACCAACACAAACATTGCGAAGCAGATGCCCGTGATGTACATGAACTGACTCGCTTCTTGGGGCGTGGCTAGTAACTCTTCACTGCTGGCGTCTCTGTCTAGAGCATCAAATTCTGATGTGTCTGAAAACAAACAGAAAAAGTAAGACTATAGTTCGTTCGCGTTAAGAATGCAGTGATTTTTAAATTTACTAAATTTCGCACACAAAAAAACTCAGATCCACAACCTTTCCGTTCGGAAGTATGCGTTCAACGGGTCACTCTGGACTTGGCTTTCTAATGAGGAACGATTCGAATGGTTAGGGGACGTGCTAGATCGAAGGACAAGTATGAAATTACTGCATTCTTAAAGCGAACAAACTATAGTTAGTTAAGCCTTTAGTTTTATACATGAAATAACATGATAAATCAACCAGACAGCCCTAAAGTACAATTAAAAAAAACATAATGAAAAGCAAGTGAACAAAACTAAAGTGCACTAACCAGAAGCCAGTATATTGATAATATATGTATTGTTTTTTTATGGTAGAGGGAGCAAACGAGATGAGGGCACTTTCAGCCAATGGACAAGCTGCATTGATTAGGAATTGCACAGGAATATCTTATTTTGTACTATTGATTATTTTTATTGTTTCAGCGCCAACTATTTCAGCATTTAATGCGATATGATGAGCATACAAAAGCTAAGCATGCAAAGCCTCAGCCACAATAGCCTTCGAAAGAATCTCACCAGCGGGCGTCTCAACGTCGCAGACCACGTCTCCTTCGGTGATCTGCAAGTCGAGGAGTTCGCGAGAGGACAGCAGCGCCTCCGCCGGCGCCTCCCCCGGGAACAGGTAGTCACACAGGTACAGCGGGCCCACTGGCACTAGGACTCGACGGGGAGGCTCGTTGAAGCACACCTTTTCTGAAATTTTAGAAATACAACGTTGCTATATGGTAAATAGTGATGCATGACTCTCAGACGAATTTACTAACATGCAAAAATATTCCGCTTTTTTAAAAATAACTATATTGAACTGTATTATGTATGATATTCAGGACATAGCTGATCCAAACTGACTGAACAAGGCCAAGAACAGAAACACATGGAATGCTCTGGACTCCTCCAGAGCATTCCATGTGTTTCTGTTCGTAGTTCGTTGTAGCGTTCCCTTTCTGGTATAGGCCTCCGCCTATACCAGAAAGGGAACGCTAATTTAAACAAATATAAATTTGAGTGTAAGTGTAAAAACTAGTTTTAAGGATAATAAAGGCTAAATAAATAATTAAATGAATGCATGTTGTCTTGTTTTTTGTGGCGAGCCCATAAATAACTAATGACAATTTGGATTTCTCACCTTCTGGAAGCAGGTTGTCATCAATCAACGCATCACAATGCATTGTGAACCGAGAGGCTAGTGACCTTATAATATCTTGCTTGACAGCTGTGATGGCCTCACTAATTGTGGCTTTTGGGCACATGAAGACACTGGATGCGACCACACCACTGAAGTGAATGCTGCCATCACACTCAAGGTATTCCACTGACTCCGGGAGGGAATTTTCCTAAAATGGCATAATTTTCAAAACTTTAGCATGTTATAAATTTTGGGTAAAATATCAATAAAACTTATTTGAGACCAACAATACATCAATGGCATTATTACCCAAAATAGACATCAGTATTTGGATAAAATGCTTCAAACATTGACCAATGCTGAGAAATCAACCAGTTTAGCCTGGTGAATATGATGGTGGTCACCAGTGACAAACAATTACTAGATTTATTTAGAAGAAAAATGAGAGAACCTACCTCACTTAGGATCAGAGGTAATGAAGCCTACAGACTACCCTTATAAGTTATAACCCTTAAGTTATTGCTATGGCAACAGAAATTATAAAGTGTTGCCAAATAATTTGATTAGTAATTGTTACTAATGATTGTATTTTCTTTCAACATCTGAAGCTATATTCTTTGTCTGATTCAATGTTGGTGACAATGATACAACTGAAACCTATTCTCTGCATTTGACCTAAATGTAGTTAGAAGGTGAGATATACAATTTAACAGACACATTATTCCACAGTAGAATATAAGTGATAACTTACAAAAGGCACAAACAATGACACATGCATAGACTTTGGCACATCCTGTGATGACTTTGTGCTGTTTTTCGGCTTCTTCTTCTTCATTAATTGCTCTAGTGCTTCAGATCCATCTTTCAGCTCTCCGTCAATGAACATTACGCTAGACTCTATTGTCTTGTGTGATGACTCAAGAATTTGCTGAAATAAGATCACTATTTAATTACGACAGCTAAACACTAACTTCTAAGTAGGTAAGTAGTTGCCTGCTAACTTAAAAGTTAGTGTTACTACTTACTAAAATAAGTTAGAAAGAAAAAGAAAAGTAAGTCTTTGACAATGAAGAAAACTTTCTACATTCTACACATAGGAATTTAAGCACCCAAGTATTGTAAGAATAGAAGGTTTTTACATTATTTGCTTTTTACCTGAAATTGATGTTTGACTGATATACCACTTTTCTTGACAATGACTGGGTAAACCTCATCAAACTCATAGTAACAGTCCAGCCTCTGCCACTGTGGGGCTTTAGGGAGGAACTTCCACTCCACTGGCTTCATTAAAGCATTTTTGATTGCTGGACCAACCTCCACAGACTTGCATGTGAGGACTTTAGTGTTTGTTGACATGTGTAGAACAAGTCGCTCATTTGAGTATGGACAGTTTCCATACATGTACTGGTTCATGCTCATAGACTTGTAAATGTAGTTGAGAATGGCCTTGACTTTACTGAAATGATTGGGGTCATCAAAAATGTCTTCATCACTGGTAACAAAGACACCTGAAACATTATGGATGAATATTAAATATTGTATGGCAATTGAAACATTATGAGGCATATGTTCGAACAAAACAGTATGTATGAAATAATTTTATGGTATACAGTGTACTGTAGACAGTACATTTATTTTTACTGTAGAAGTAATATTTTGCAATAACAGAATTAAATAAAACTATTAATAATATAACAGACAAAATGTTTCCTTACAGAATGTAGTTTTACAAAATAAAATAATAAGAAGAAGCCAAGTAAGAAAACAAGTTTAGAAGGTCATACCTTGAACAAACATGCCTCCAGGCAGCATTCTCGTAACGTGCTTAGCATGATCAGCAACCCAAGCATCTGATACATTCAGCAGATTCCTCACTGCCTCTGACTTTTCAGATACATAACTGGATTCAGAATCACTCTCAGAACCTTTTTCCTCAGGAGTTCGGGCCAGGTGAATAACATTCTCTCGAGCAGTTGTAGTCTGAAATATCAAAGAAAGATTTAGTAAATAGCATTTGTCAGTAAAATTCATTATAAAACACCGGTAAAAGACACTTACTTGGCCCAATATTAAACCGATAACGAAAATTTCCTTAGACGCATACTGTTCTAAATATTGCAGGCAATATTCTGGTGAGTAAACTGTTCTGACCATTTTGACCTTTTTTTAAAGTGGCACTCAATAACTGAAATTATTTATTACTTCATTAGTTCTTGTGTATCTTTATGTTAAAACGTGGAAGAAAGTAAAATTAATCCGATCGTAATTTATGCCAGCCAGCCAGCCAGCCACTGACATTGACTGTCAATTAACTGTCACGTTTTCTGTCACTGTCAAATATCTCAGGGTGCGTTCCGAATTTAGTCATAATCGAAAATCGCGCTCACACGTGTCCCGAATGGGGATTGTAACTGTCAAAGTGGCGCTAGTAGCGCAAAGACCAACAGCAGACGTTTTTGTATGAAATTTGTAAAGAATTCTTATTTGAATTCTTTTTGTTGAACAAAGAAATACCCAGGTGTTGTGTACGAAATTGCAAAGACACTGGAGGCCACTAGTTTCCTCGAGACGAGCAACTTGAGAAAATGTGTAAATACTCTAATGAGGTACAGTCAACAGCACATCAGGTTACCCCATTTCCGTTTTTTCTCTCGCTCTTGCCAAGTGACATTTGTTTGCAATAGAGCAAGGAGGACTGACCGGAAATGGGTAGCGTGATGTGCCGGCCACCGTACATACAAAAGATATTTTGGTCATATGACATCTGTGATATGAAAAGGATATCTGAAATCATGCAGACTTGAAATTATTATAAGTTATAACCTCAAACTCTTCATAATATGAAGTTTCATGTTTTCAATAACTACTAAGATGATAAAATGGTTACATATTAGCTAGACTATCATAGGTAAACATTTAATAAACTTTGAAGAAAGTTCGAAGACCTTTAATTGAAAAAATAAGAAGGAATTCATGGAACACATATTTTCATTCAACTAGGGCTGCTTTCCTTCCACGTAAAGAGGCGCCTATTTTTCTTAGTTCTTCTTTCAACTCGCATGTTTTCCGAGTGGAATACATATTTGAAGGTGGGGAATTTTCAGGAAATAACGCAATTGTTATTACAGATAAAAAAGGGTTCTGACGGTGGCGGCCATCTGCGATTCGCTTTCACTTGTAAGCCCCATTGATGATATATCGTGCTGACAGCAGACAGCTTGACTGACGCCATGTATGACGTCACCAGACGGCGCCATATTGCACTCACAGCGATTATGCTTCCTGTATACCGTGAGCTTTATGTCAGATTGATAGATGAAACGTCAAACAGTCATTTTCGCGTAAAAATATTGAAATAGGCGTCAGCCTATAGATAGATAGATCTCTGCCTGGAAAATCTTCTTCTACTTTAGCGTTACAGCTATGGTACTTCGGTTGGCACCAAAACTCACTTCACTCGTGGTGAGTTATATTTAAAATTTAGTTTCTTTGCGACTGTGGTCGTTTGATCGTTTGAAAAAATAATTGTTAGGTTATGTGTCAATAACTAGCTGTCCGAATCGATTTTGAAGCTGACAGCGCAGCGCTGTTGTCGCTATATTTCAATTCGGAATGGCTAAAATCGCCATTGGCACTCCTGCGAGTGTAATCGAATTACGGACCGCACTCACTGTCAGTGTGTGAGTTGTCACCACTAAGGAATGTTAGTTCAGAGGTGGTTCAGAGGCGTTCACATCAACCTTTACATGATGAGCACTTTGTGCTGCTCACATCAGACCCATTTTGCAATGGATTTATAAAGGTTTAACACTACCACCCACTATGGCCCGCGCTGACTTTTGCCGGCAGACAAATTTGTATAACCTGGCAAAATTGAAAAGCCACAACGGGCGGAGGGACTAAGGCCCGGCGCCCACTATCGGCATCGGCACGCTTCAGGTGGCAAATAGTAATATACTCTAACATAATGGCAATAAAGTAGAAAATGCCTAAACAGCAGCCTCAAGCGGTATTTTTGTTATTACGAGAACACATCACGGAAATTTCTACTTTATTGCCATAATGTTAAAGTATATTGCTATTTGCCACCTTAAAATCCTGAAGCGTGCCGATGCCGATTGTGGGCGCCGGCCCTTAGTCACATTAAGATTTGGTAGAGTTACAATGACATTTAAGAGTACGATTGGATACACAACCCCTTTTTTCAGTAGGGTAAATGCTTTACGCATACTCGTCCATCAGGGGGTGGACGGGTTATGTCGGACCCTCCACTGGGAAGGTGGTACCCCAGTGGCCTTACCGACTACCCCTACAATTCCCTCTCATCGTCCAGAGAAGGGGAACACGGTATGCCTCTTTTAGGTTTTTAAGCCGTAGATTTTACTAAGTTCGGCATAGACCTTTTCAGTTGAAATATTTATTGTACTTTTACCACAGAGTGTATCCTAAAAAGAACCTTTTTTTACTTCTGTCAAGTTCTGTTTATTGCTTTAATAAATGGAGTATAGGTTAGGATGAAGTTGTGATTGTCATACTTTTGAATACACTGACAAAAATCTTAACCCTTTAGAGGGCAGAGCATGTTGTAATTTTTCATTGGTTTTGGACCTTATGACAAGGGGATAAAAAATATAGTGTTTAATATATCGACAGTGCCCCATAAAGGCCAAGGTAAAGATTTCTAATGTATCATTTTTAAATTTCCATTGTGCGTATGGACTTTTAACCAAAGCATATTTTATAAATGCGTAAGTGTCTATTTTAGTGTATTATGATAACCTATCTGCAGAAAAATGAAATAATACAAAATTTGTATCTACGTATTTATTTAAGCAGAATGCTTTAGATTATACGGAAATACAATAGTGTTTACATTAGTGCAATCAGTGCAAGATACATAATTTCTTTCACAACGGCAATATTATGTTTGTAGTTACAAAACCCTCCAAATTGAGGTTTACTTGGAGTAATACTTAAAATCACAATTAAATTAATGGAAAAAAACGTATTGAACATGTTTATTCAATACGTAATGAACTAAAGTTGAAACTGGTTTAATAAAAGCTAGTCTTATAAAAATAAATTCATAAATCCGTGTTTAATTGAATTTGCATTTTGAGAAGTCCATTTCGGGATGTTGTTCCATGAATCTGTAACCAATTAAATGCTTCATTAATAAGCGTTATTAGTAGTACCCATAGTTTGTGTCTTTGTTTCCATCCGCGATGTTTTGGGCCTGAAATATTTTGTTAAAGACGAATCGAAAATGGCTCGAAAGATATTTAAACAAAAACTGGTCAATAAGATATCTGTATTTTAAGATGTTACCAGAATAATCTATATTGTCGCAAATAGACGTAAATAAATAAAGCACAATTGATGGAAAACGATTGGTGGCGCTAGTGGGCAGTAGGCGGCCCCTCAACTACGAAGATGCACCCCCTTATTCATAAAAACGAATGCAACGCTAAAGTAAAGTTTAAGCAATTGACGTGTTATGTCACTTACTTACTCGCAAATGGCGGCAGCAACAGGAATGTAAGTGACAAAGCAGTACAAAAGTTAACGTGTTGTTGAAGCGTAGTTTAAGTTTTTATGAATAAGGGGGTCCGGCTTTAAAATTTCAATTTGCTTAACCGCTTACACTGAAACTATACGCCGAATCTGTATTACAACATCAAATATAAAAACAAAGGACTGTCATTCTTAAACAGGCATTGCAGGGTTGTTGCAGCAGTCCCAGATTTTCCCCTTCTTCATTGTGTTACTTTTTTATATTTTATGTAAGTGTTCGTATTCGTGAGCGATGCCATAAGTAGATGGGTCTAAAATTATCAGAGACTATAAACATCCATCAGATTAACTTGAATCATAATTGCTAGAGTAGCACTTGAATTATTTTTAGAATTATACAAGCGATTTCATATAGGTAACGATTTGTATAACTGTTTCTACTACTAATTTACACGCCAACTTAATTGAGTATAACCAATTGCTAACGGCGCAAGATTTTGGCACAAGTTATACATGTGGCTGTGCCGACGGTTTTGTCCGCGGGGAATTTACGCGTATGTCACAGACTTTATCGTACATTTCGGGAAAACTCGTTTTAGCAGGATAAAGAATTGCTGGGTCCTTTTTTAGGGTTCCAGCTTTTTGCATACTAAAATATCATCAAAATCGGTCGAGGGTTTCCATGTGAGAAAGTAACTAAGCGTCAAAAACTACCGTTTAAATATGTCATAGTAATTCCTTCTAAAGTGATTAAATTATTCATAATGCTTATGACAAATTTAATCTAAATTTAATGAAATATTCCGCTGGATTAGGATCAGTACTGTTTTCTTTAGTTGATTAGTGGTAAATTAGTTATTTGGTTATTCAAAACCTGACATATTTTCAAGAGAGATTCTGAATCACACAATGAAAACACTGAAGATATAGCTATTGACGACGTTCAAAACGATGCCTTGCTCTCTCTTTGTTGTACAAAGCTCTTTTATTAACCTGATTGAACAAGGGAGTTGTTATTAATCTAAAAGCACATACTTTTTGAGCACATCTTGTTTCTTCTGTTCGTCGCTAGTGGGCAGACCCATTTCCTTCTGTCTTTGATCGTACATCATTTTCTCCACAAGACCTCGAGTTTCTCCATCTAAATCGGATAGCTTCGAAGGCTCTGTAAATAATACATTTGGTTAATATATAGAAATACATTCAATTTTCTAGAGCACTACTGTGTCCTTTACTCATAAACAGCTTATTCGATTAAAATTAAATAATTCAAAAGCCTATGAAACCAGCAGAGGACAAGCAATGCAACAGGTAAAAAAATGCATTAAATAATTTATTTAGGAATGAAACGTATACTTTATTAATATCACAATTTGAAACGAAATACTACGCCGAATGTCAAAAATATTATTACAAAGGCACATCCAGCGGCGTTCACATCAACCTTTACAAAACCATTTCAAAATGGCTTTTATGTCAGCGGTATAAGGTGCTCCTATATTGATGCGAACGCCTCTGTATCTATTTATTTTTCCTCATGATTTATACAAGAACTTCTGCTAAACTATACTTGAAACTTACAGTAGGCAGTCGCCTCTTGGAATTTAAAATCTATCAAGATGTTTGGGCAGTAAAGCGAGCCAAAAAATATTTAGTTAGAAAAGCTCGAAAAATATTACAGAGCGAAAGATGGTTCATACAAAAGATTCCGATAGGTTCGATTGTGTGTGTTTAAGCACATTTAAAATATGCAAATCAAAGAATGAGCAATGTTTTACCTGGATTGATTTTCCTAGTAGATATCTCGGGGTCGGTTGAGACTAGCTTGCTCCACCAATTCATTTTGTTCACCTACAACGATAATGAACAACATTGTAACATTGTTACCTTACAGTAAATTGATCATTAACTTTAATAGGTATCCGCAAGAACTTCATTTCACGTAATAACAAACTTACGTTTAAAATAATTATACTAAGCTATTTTAGAAAAGTGTTACAAGGTTTATTTATGACATTTGACGAAAAAAAATCTCATTTGCAATAACGTATAAGTACGTCACGTAGTCTTCCAAACGAGCGAGTACTTTGTACCAGCATGCATTTATGCATGTAGGTATTCAGGTAATGATGTCTAAAACTAACTAAACAGAAAGCGAACAGCCTTTATTTTTACATTTAAGGCCGTGTACTGGTAGGCGACAAGCTGTGAACACTTCTTGATAAGAGATTTAAGTGCCATTATTGGTGAGCGTGTGCTCTGCTATGGATTTGTAAAGAAAAACAGTGAAACCATACAATTTTCCTGTAGAATTATTGCATTAATTGTACGGCCAGTTTTTTTTTGTAAAAAACAAGGAAAATTGATTTGATACCATTCTCCTAAGATCAATTTGCTTGACTAAAAGTGCTAACAGCTTAACAAAATTAATTAAGTTGCTATTTTTGGTCAAAATAGTAATTGCTGGTCCAAGCCGGGTGATTTTGCTGATCAATAATCGTCAATCATCTGATAAGAACCTATTTTTTCCCGGCAGTTCCCTATAGGACCCTTGTAAACTATCTTGAATCTATGAATTTATTCATCAGGCTTAGACCATCCTGCATATGTAGGTACTACGCTTGACCACAGATTAGATGACAGCTGCTAACAGAATCCCTGTAAATTGTATGCCCTGTGTAAAGTGATAACTTTATTACCTTCTCTAGGTTGACGAGTAGATTGCGCCCGTCTTGCAGCACCCAGGTGGAGTCCTCGACCTTGACGTCGGCGTCGAGATCGCCGTCGATGATCAGCGGCTGCCCTTTGATGCCGACCTTCAGGTGCTTCTTGCCGATGACCACGTTCAAGTCTCGAGGCCGCAACACCTGCCGCAATGGCACTCGGAGCTGTGAACGAAACTGGCATTGTAATTGGGAAAATGATAGGTAGGTAAGTATTAATCATTATCGGTAAAGTATCGAGCTTGAAGGCTTACTCGCGTTTGAATCATGTTGATTTATCTTATAATCTTAAATTCATCTTGATTTTTGCAACATAATTGTATTGTAAAAAATATAGAAAGCCTAATACGAATTCAATTTTTTTGATAAAATTCGTAATTTTAGGATTTTGCACCGTAGTCTTGACTATGTAACTGAATAAATTACTGCCACGAACTAGAACGAAATTAAAACTGTGTTGTTTGATGACAATATTTGAACCAGATTGATTTTATTCCGAAAAGATTTGAATACCTTAATATATACCTTTTTGACAATGCTGAATGCTTAAGAGGACTACTAAACCTAACTGAAATCAAGAATTTAGACACACACACATAGACAACCGGTATATCGCCATCTATCGGCGCAACATGAAACTACCGTGTCAACATAAAACTACAATGAGATCTCGCCATTTTTCCAAGAGATGTCACTCATCTACATCAGTAGAGGCCAATTCTGTACATGAAATAAATTTAAAAATTAACAATCAAGAGGTGATTAAGAATTGCTACTGATGCCAAAAATGCAATCAGTAAAATTTTTGTCTGAACAAAAACTACTCGACGACTTTTTTAACGAAATTTGAAACAATTATTCTTCATACTCTTGGGCAGGTTATACCTATGTATACTTTTCGTTATGCTTTAATCAATAGGAGCAGAGCAGTATACAGCTTATGAATCGGAATCATGTGCTACAATTTATAAAGATAATACCTATATTATTCTTTTTTTAACCTAAGACCACAACTAGCTGCCACCAGAGACTTCGTCCACCAGCCGTGCTATTCCGGCGGTGCACATCGAACATCACTTCACATCTCGGCGCTTCACGCTCACCTCAATCATCAATACGCTTTACTTTGAATTAGTATTTTCTCTCATTTTGTATGTAAATAATTAATAAATGATTTTTGGCTTAGTTCTTTTCTCTCAAACGACGACCGTCGCGAAGGAATGGAATTTTAAAGTTAACTCGCAAAAGCGAAGTGAGTGTCGGCGACCACCGGAATAGCATAGCAGCTATGCTATTCCGGTGGTCGTCGACACTCACTTCGCTTGTGCGAGGTAACTTTAAAAATCCATTCCTTCGCCACCGTCGTCGTTTGAGAGAAAAAAACTAAGCCAAAAAACACTTTTTGATTATTTACATACAAAATGAGAGAAAATACTAATTCAAAGTCAAGCGTATTGATGATTGAGGTAATCTCATTTCAACATCGATGCTCGCACGTGCGATGTGCACCGCCGGAATAGCATAGCTGGACTCCAAAAAAAACAGGTCTATAAAATAGTTTATGGCATATCTCAGATTTAACAAACGTAGGTATGTACAGTCAACAGCACATCAGGTTACTCCATTTCCGTTTTGTCTCTCGCTATTGCCAAATGACATTTCTTTGCAAAAGAGCAAGGAGGACTGACCGGAAATCGGTAGCGTGATGTGCCAGCCACCGTAGGTACCTACATCATAACATTTTATTAAAATCGCCCAAGCCGTTTCGGATGAGTTTGGCAACGAACACTGTGACAGTGTGTGAGAATTTTCTAAAAAAATAAAAAAACAAAGAAATAAGTTCATTTCAGAAAACATAACGAATTATCAATTGAAAATAATGATATTTAATGATATCATTCATGACCTAAAAACAATTGATAATTTTACTTTACTTTTGATATTACATTAAAGCACCCATAGATCAAACAACAAAATAGACAAGACATTTATTTTATTTATTACTAGCGGCCGCCCGCGATTTTGTCTGCGTGTACTTAAGTCGAAAAACAAAAGTTTCATTAAAATCCATTCAGTAGTTTTTACGTGAAAGAGCAACACGGCACATCCACACATACAAACTTTCGCCTTTATAATATTAGTAGGAAGTAGGATTAGTAGGAAGTACTAGATATTTGTGGGTTGATGGAAATTTAACTAGAGAGGTGTTGTTGGATTAGTATTTATATAAAATATTAAAATAATAATGAGACTATAGGTGAATATTTTGTATTTCAATCAAAAAAGAGTACTAGCCTAGTACGTACATAAAAAAATAATTGTATGGATAATAAATACCTAGTATTTAGTAATTGTATGGATGGCTGTGAATAAGAAATAGAACTCATTTAATTAAATGTTAAAACTTTTATTTGGTGGGATCACATTATTTTTTATTAATTTTTAAATTTTTATGTTATGACTTGTAACAGACTTGTAAAATGGACTGTAGTCAAGTTTTCACTTTCTGGCCATTTTTCCGGTTAATGTAAACGTATAAAAAGTACAAAGTTTAGTTTTAAGCTCAAATATTTAGTGATGGCTAAGCATGGGTTAGTTTTAAGCTCTTGCTAACGAATTATGTTGTTTAATTGAAGCTATTTAGGTGATAGTTGTGGATATGAATCATGTTATTCTGGAAAAGCGAGATGACATGCTTATTATAATAATATTTACCTATAATTTTGAAAAATAGTAAAAGCACTGGTTATGATGACATAACTACAGAAATATTAAAACAAATACCAATTAAATTATCTCACATTTTAAGTCACATTATTAACAACTGTATTTCAAAAGGCACCTTTCCTAATAAATTAAAAAAGATTGAAAAGAGGTACAATCATTGTACCTCTTTTCAAGAAGGGTAATAGACGTGATATTACATGTTATAGACCAATAGCATTGGTGCCAGTCATTTCGAAAATATTTGAGCGAGTGATTTATAGCTCCTTGAGTAACTATTTTGAAAAATATAACATCTTTGCCGAGGAACAGGTTGGTTTTAGTTGACATGCGCCCTGTACATGGACTTAACAAAAGCATTTGATTGTGTTGACCATGGTATATTATGAAAAAAACTGTCTGCGTATGGTATAAGAGGTAACGTACTGAAACTTGTTGAGTCGTATCCGAGTTGCAGAATTCAATCCACTAGAGTCACCAGAATATGCCCTATTAAAAAAACTGCAATTAATTATTACTCAGAATTTGAAAACATGTCACTTGGCGTGCCACAAGGTAGTGTCTTGGGGCCACTGTTATTTATAGTTTACATAAATGATCTGCCAAAAATCACCAGTCACCAGACAGTATTATTTGCTGATGACAGTACCATTGTTGTATCGGGACCTGACAAAGAACGCGAAGTAAATTACACTTTGGACAATGTTATAACTTGGCTAGATACGAACAATTTAAAAATTAATCTTACAAAGACGAACGTAATGACATTTGGAAATAGAATTAGTGAAATGATTGGAATGGACATTAGGTATTTAGAATATAAAATTGACCAAGTAGATAATACAACTTTTTTAGGTTTAACTGTTGACCATAATTTGGATTGGAAGACTCATATTGAAAAAATGTGCTCGTCTAAACCAGCATTCATATGCCCTCTACATGCTTGCAAAGACAGTAGACATTGACGCGGTTTTGACAGCATATCACGGATATGTCGTGCCCCTTCTAAGGTATGGTGTCATGTTCTGGGGTAATTCAACAGATAAGGGCACAGCATTCAAGGCCCGAAAGAAATGTGTTAGGTCTGTATTTAAATTGCATCGGACCATTAGTTGTAAGCCCTATTTTCGAGAATGGTAGCTTTTAACCCTACCCTCCATATTGTTAATCGATATTTTAACTCGATATGTCTACTCACTGTATTTTTAGTCTATGGCAATAGCTGTCACTTAGTCCTTGACGGCTCTCATAGATTTTACCGCGGATTCAGTTGTAACTTGTTTAGAGATTATAGTCCTATAGTTTTAATCGTGTTTAATTCGAGTTTCCCTCTAACAATATATATCTTGGAAACAGTTTTATTTGTTAAAAATAACTCAGAAAAATTATTAAAAATAAACGACACAACTATAAAATCAGCATGCCTAGGAACAAAATGGCTTTATTCAACAAAAGCATATTTTGCATGGCATCCCGAGTCTTCAACCACCTCCCCAAATCTGTCCATGAGTTGGGAAGTTTTGATGAGTTCAAAAACGCCGTTAAAGGATTGCTTCTTGAGAAAGCCTATTACAGTGTTATTAGCTAAACTTTGAGGTCACGTGTCTCTTTTTCTTAAAATAATAATAATAATAATCACATCACCATTCCACATGACGATAACCTCGTGAAGGCCGAGAAGGACAAACTCAGCAAGTACCTTGACTTAGCTCACGAGGTGACCGCCATGTGGAATGTTGATTCGACGATCATTGTGCCGATAGTCGTTTCGGCAAACGGCCTAATAGCGAAGAGTCTCGACCAACATCTTGAGAGGCTCTCGCTAAAGATTTGGATCAAGGGTCGAATACAGAAGGCGGTTCTCCTGGACACGGCACGTATTGTCAGGAGGTTTCTGTCTCTGCAGCCCTAACCACCGGCAATTTGAGCCCTGCCCGTCCCGTTGCTGGTGGCACTCTAGGTTTAGGTTTTTATAGCATTTTTATAAATCATTGTTTTGTAGCTTTAGCACTTAAGTTTTATAATTGTAATTATTTTATTTTTATAATTATAATTCTTAAGTTTTTATATTGTTATAAATCTTTGTTTTGTGAATATGCTGTACAAATTTTAGACCTAAGATTTACAATAAATAAAGAGAATAATAATAATTCATTTATTTCAGATAATTTAAAAAATCCATAATTGTTAGTATATTACACGATTAAGGGGGTTAGCAAACAGAAAAAATAATTAAAAAACACAGTACATTTTTTTTAAACAAATAACTTAAAACTATCAAGCCCTCCATCGGCACCCTAATCGTATACCAGCCGATCTTTATCGACTAGTACACCGACAAAGTGCTTCAAGAAAGGCGACCAATACCTAGGAGCCACTGTTCCTACAATGCTGTTAATGTATCTATTGTAAATTTTAATTTATTGTAATGTTAAATGTTAATAATAAGTGATAAATCCACCCTGAGTTCTCGCCTTTTAATTTATAGTGAATAAATGAATATGAATATACATGATACCTGTCTATGCATTATATAGATCTATGGTTTCACAACCTGCGCCTACGAAATAATTTTGCCAGATGCAGAGCGTTCACTAACATTGAACCAAACTCGTCAATCTGACCAACTGAAGTATTAGAAGTATAGTAACTTTCTTATCAAATTAAACTCTTACTTACTTTTGAAAAGTGTCATTGCAATCTTTGTTTTCTGTGACAAGCCTCGGTCTTTTCGAGAGCAGGTCCATTGGACCAATTTTCGAAAGTAGGTTCATTGAAGCTACTTTTGAAACTAGTTCAATTGGACCTATTTTTAAAAGTTGGTCCGTCGGACTTGCTTTTGTTTGGTACGCGGGGCCATTTCTGTCATATGGGCTAAAATTAGGTCCTACTTTTGTAGAGCCACTTTTAGTACGCGGGTACCTATATCTTCCTCCTTTTAGTTTATTCACATGCTATAAATTAATAAATTAAAAATATAGCTTGATTAGGATGACAACTACTAGTAGGACCTTGAATACCTACTTCACTGCCTTATAATAATTACAATTATTCTAAGTTTACTGCACTGACTGTGTTGTCTACTGAAGCTAACGAAAATACCGCTTACCTTATAGCATCGTGCATTCTCCGGGCGTTCCTTTTATGAGACATTTTTTTTTATTTTTTGACGAGTTTTCGTGGCCCACCCGTGTTAGTGTACACAATAATCGAGTGCTTTTGAAAAAATAATAAAATATTATTTCAGCTAAGCAATGCGTCACACGTCCAACCAACGGCCTCGGCCGGTACTCGTCGCTACTCGAATTCGCTTGTCGCTACACGGCGTCTCACGCACACACGCACACGCACTGTGCCTAAGAACCAATTGAACAGTATGGCGTTTTTTGGAAAATATACGCATTGAATCCCAAAAATAAAAAGATAAGACGACTTTGTTGACTTTTTGGTGAGTTTTCATGTCCCATGCAATCAAACAACCAAAAATATACTAAGAATAGACTTAAATACTACAATAAATACTAAATAAATAAATGCAAAAAATAAAGCATGGATTTGAACTCGGGACCATACGATTAAATAGTATATCGGCTGTCTCATAATTACGTTCCTCCACCGCGTCGACATCTCTTATTATCGAAAATAGCGGTTAGTTTATAGCATAGTCCATATAGACTTGAATACTTGTAAATAAATGCACAGTATACAAACATAATATGACTCAACCACCGGTGTCGGAAAGTTGTTTGAACTCAACTGAGAAAAACCGGCAAGAAACTTTCGTGTGGCTACTTTCAAAATTCTGATTGAAAATTAAAGTTGTTATTGGAAATAAAACTATATACAAATAACGTTTTATTGTTATTAAAATTGCCAAATAACTTTCATTCTAATCATAATCAAGCTTTATCCTACGAACAAAAACAAACATAATACAAAAAGGAAAACCAGGATTTGATCTTGCGACCATAAGATAAGTCTTTTTAAGACTGTGTATTAATCATGTTCCTCCACCGCGTCGACCATAACATCGAACGAAAATAGCGCTTAGTTTAAAGCATTGTCCATTTTATGGTAATTTATTTATTAATTCATTTTATAAGACGTTTTTGTTGACTTTATGGTGAGTTTTCGTGTCCCATGCATTATTATAGCATAAGCAATATTCTAACAGTGATTACTAAGCAATTAAATATTATTCAAATGCGGAGCGCAATGCGCGACACGTCCGTCTAGCATCAGGCCACGGCCGGTACTGTCTGTACACGGCGTTTCACGCACACACGCATACGCAATTTGCTTGAAATCAATTATTGGTGTTTTTTGGAAAATATACGCATTAAATCACAAAACTAAAATGAGCACGCTCTAGTATTTTATAAAACACACATTCTGTGAAAAGAACAGAATGATAGCATGATGTTTAGTACAGTTTTTTTTCATTCTAAAATTTTTTTAGACCCATCTTTGCGATTTTTTTCTATCGAGCCGAATTTGTTAAATCGTGTTTTCAAATTGATAAAACCAACCCTTGAATCCTCAAGAATACGACATATTTTTTTCATCTGGATCACCGAAGTGTAACACTTAATTTTCGTTACTATAAAACTTGGTTTTAGCTCTACTAGTCCCCTTAAAATCAATGAACCATGCGAAAAGGCATCAAATAACAGTCCAGTAAGGAGTTTTACAACCATCACAGACAGATGCAAGAATATTGCGGCAGTTCAAATATACCCAGATCAAAATACCGTCACAGACTTGTATTTTGTCGTAGGTGAAATTCTCCCACCTTGAACCATTAGTATGAAAAGGGCTTGTTAAATTTCGTTAATTATTGGTGTACGCACGCGTGGCGTAGACGGATATCATCGCGGTTTGAGCGAGTTTACGCGCAATGAAACAATTTAAAAGGTTAACGCCCAATCTGAACAATTCAATGAGATCAAAGCGGAACGGAACACGGCCGTAACATTGCGTCACAACCGCGATCTTGTAAAACAAATATCACGAGTGACGTCGAGCTTCACATTATAAAATATGTCGCCTTGGAATGTGTTTTACAAGTTACGCTTGCGCTGACTGTTGGTCTAAAAAATAAAATTTGGTAAACTAACTGTCCATGGTGAAATCAACACAAAATCTCTTTAGGTCATAACATGTTTGATGGCAAGATTATGAAGTTATGAACTTTCATCATAAAAACCCACTATGTCCGTTAAAAACGAACAATCCGTTATTTTGCAAATTATCTACAGTTTCATCAACACGAGTATGAAAATAACATAATTTTTCATTTGTAGGGTACCGTACGTACCGTAGTACCGAACTGTTAAAATAGGAATCCTTTGATGCTACTTGACGGTCTAGGCTTAATATTTTTTATAAGACCGCACCGAGTTGACAGGGATTGAAAAATAGTAAATAGCCTTTGGTAATCATTAGCTCAACGAAAGCCACGAGTGACCCATAATAATTCGTTCCTGTCAACGATGACGGTAACAATTAGCGCACAAATTAGCACTTCTTTGACTGTCTATGCCACTAACCCGTTTAGGACATAGTCATGAGCGTAATACCTACTATGGCTATGTTATCTCCACCTTAGTTTTTAGAATTCAACAAAAAACCTAAGTACCTACAATATACAGAATTCTTGATGCGTGAGCTCAGCACATACTTGTTTCTTATATCTCTAACTTTAAGGCAGTTAATTAATAATTTTGTTTATGATGATATATCCAAGAAAAGTGTGTTAATTACTATTCCTAATTTTTAAATTTAGCAATTTGTATTTTTTTAATGACCTATTCCGATACAATTTCAATGCATTTAAAAATATGTAAGACAGGACGTTGTCTAGATGCATACAATTATTTAAAGGCTTTTCGAATACATGGATGAGGAGGTAGTGTAGAGTTGGGTAGGGCTGAACCAATCCCTAGGACCATCTAACCGCTTCTAACCGTCATCCTACGTCATAATGACATGCGCGGAATACGGAATGAATGAGTCTAAAACAACAATTATGTTTCACAAGAGGACCGCCACGAAAGAACGCGAGCGAAGGCGTGATGACCTCGCATTCCTGGCAAGGACGATCAGAGCGAACCTGCGCCTGCGACTCAACCGGACTGGACAGATACAATTTGTGACTCATTAAAATGACAGATCTACGCGCTAATGAGCCTCCTCATTACCTAGAATTGATTAAAAATCACGTCGCGTCTGTGGATTCCGAGAGCTATAATCAAGGTAAGTTTGACGAATACCTCGACATATGACACAGTCAGTACCTATTGGGGTTGTTGTGTTTGGTGTGATCGAGCATAAGTCACGATTTATAGATGATAAAATCTTTAGGGAATACTCAAAGGAATTGTTGCTGGTGATCCTTTAGGGGTTCACAAGTCATCCATTGATGAATTATACAATAGCTAAACTTAATTGCCAATGCTTGCCTAATTGTGGGTCAGTGATTACAGCAAACCAACCGCCCACATTGAAGCTGAGAACCTAAAATAATTTGATAATTCAGCAAACCATAAGGTTCTAATATACCGTATTAAGCCACTTTGATAGGTTTTCCAGTATCTACATGTTAAGTAAACTTGCCTTGTTTTTGAAATAGCTAGGCTTCAATCTTCACAAAATGAATCATAATGATTGACACCTCAAGCACTCCATCCAACTATGGCATGCAACGAACACATTTTGCAACATAAACATAAAAAATAACACGCAAAAACTATTATAGCATTCGTATTTTCAAGGATCGAAATAAATGTTATGTCTTGATTATGTAATAAAAGCAGGGTTAACAGCAAGATATCTCCGAATTATACATCTGCAAAGTAATAAGTATGCCTATCTTACTAACTTAAGTAGTTTTGATGCATAAGATATACATACATAAATCTTTAATGCAAGTATAGCTTACGGTCAAACCTCAACATTTCATAATACTACCTACATGACTAAACCTGAGCGCTCGTGTTGACGATACGGTTATCTGCCAGGTTTACAGACAGCCAGGAACCAGGCTTACGTCTGGTCATCAGTTGACTAGTTAGTCGGTAAAGTTGTGATCACTGGTCGGCACTAGTGTCCGGTCCGGGTCGATGCCGGACCTACACCCGGCGCATTGCAAATTATAAGGGTATGTTGACGGAACAAAAAATCGTGTAATGAATTATTCTTATAAAAACAATTAGTGTGTCTCCGACATAAGCCTTAAGCCTAGTTTATGGTGTCATTGTAACACGTGTGACGACCAACGACTTTTCTGTCCCAACGACCATCAGGCCTTTGCGTTAGTGACTGACTAGTGCACTGCCACTCCAACTGGGAAAATAACTTACCCCGCTACGCCATCCACATTATACTTTATGACATTCCTGCCAGTACAGTGTACAGTACAGTACAGTACAGTGTACAGTAGTGTACAGGCTTTTCGATGCGTGGTGGTAGTCGCATTTTTTTTAGTACAGTATTTATTATTGAATAATGGTATAAATGTCTCTTGTTAGAAATATTCTGTTATTTTAATTAGAATTGACCATTTGAAAGTAGGTCCTCCTTTACAGGTCTAAGGTTCGTGGCCATAAGATAGCATCGCAAATTCTAGGATGACAAATATCTACAAAAAACGTTTTCGACAGGAATTTCTGAACATAGATTTTGTCTCACGCCTAGATCACCATAACGCTACATAAACCTAATTTAAATCTAATAATACCGCTAAGAATAACAAACATAAAAATTGTTTGGGAGCGGACCAGTTTAAACGACATTTCATCGTTCGAGATAGTTCTAAATGAATGAACTTTGTTTTGATTATTCAGAAATGCTGGCGCCTAATTATACAAAAATTTCCTGACTAAAACTTAATGGTGCTTTTTTATAACGAACGACTATGTCAGGATTGTGTTCTTTATTACTAAACAGATGGTGTTTATTTTTGATTGCAAACGCTATTTGCAGCTATGGGTAATACTCGTAAATATAAAGTACAAGATCCAACTGCATGCTTGTGTAACCTTTTGGAGATCATTGCACAGGCAGCTGGTTTAGCAAGAAGAATCTCAACAGGTCAAGAGCCTTAATCCGAACTAACGACAGCAACTCCTTAAAGCTTTTCGTTAATCTTTTGAAAACATTCAAATAAATAGGAGGCAGCAAAATCACTTTTTCCTTTTGTAATGAAAGCTTGAGACAGAGCTTTTAGAGCTGGCACAAATATCCGTCATATCAACTGTAATACTGTACCGCTGTACTGGCGTCATAACGCCACTGCGTTATGGTGTTATGGTGATAATAATAAAACCTTCGACAATTACTCCCCAATTCCCAGACGTAAATCAAGGTTCCAGCAAAAGGAATTTTGACATATTTGTTTTACTTAAGCAATTTTCTGCTTTCTGCTGTTCTGACACAACATTTGCGCTTTTTCCGCTCTCATTAATCAAATATCGAACTGTTATAGTCTCATAAATACTTCAGCATAACGTAGGTAGGTTAAAAATACAGTGGGACTTCGAACTATAACTGGCGCTTACGAATCCGGTTCCACTCAAATTGTTTGAGGAGCAATTTCTACACAAACAATACGACCCGGTCCCGAAGTTACGGAATTATCAAAATGTTAGATCGCAAGCTAAAGCTCGTTTTGGAGAGGTTTTCATCTTGACTTTAAAGTGCACGTGGGAGGACGGAGATGATTTGGTAATAATATGGCAAGTTGATGATATAATTACGTTCCAATTAAGCTGAACCGTGCGTGCGACTGAGAAATTAAGCAAGCATCCAATCTTTTGTTGCTTTAACGAATAACTTCTTACAAGAACCTTGCAGTAACTATGCGCTCAATAGCGAGGGGCTATAATGCCTACCTTCACACGATTACACGCAGATTACGGCTCCGTTCTAATGGAATTTGAAGACTTCTCAATTTATTATGATAATAAAAATATTTTTATTGACCGACAGATGTGTTGAATATTAAGACGTAATTACTGATTATTATTTTACATTATTTTATGTTATCCGAGTTCTGCAACGACACTTAAAAGAGTTAATAAGCCTTTAATTTAATAAGCAATGGTGAACACATCACATCACACATCTCATGGTAGCATCAAAAGTAGTACTAAATGTGACAGCTATGTAAGGGCTGTTTAGCTAATTGATGTTCAGAATTCAAGACTAAGCTAAACGGCATTACACAGCGACAAACAGGCTACATTGATTCTGTGAAGCATAAAGATTTGTATTTTTTTATTTTGTAACGGCTAAACTCAAAAACTTCTGGAGGTATTGTCTGAATTGTTTCAACAGTTATTATTATTTTTAGCATTTTCCATGCAGTATCTTTTCTAAAGATCCGAAAACCATAAAAAGACATTCGGTCGTGGCTTCAGGCGGGAATCGAACTCACGTCTTTTGCAAACCGGGCGACTTCGACTGCGCTTACTATTGAGCTACCGAGACCACTAACAGAACGGCCGAATCTTTCTGATATATTTACCTTATAAGCCAGGGTGATTACATAAATGTTAAAGGCAGATACACCTCCAACACTCGGAAGAAATATTTTTTCAAATATTTAACTTCCGATTAAGATGGAAAAGCTATGACTTATGTTATTATTATTTTTAGAAGTTTCCATGCAGCATCTTTCCTAAAGATCCGAAAACCAGAAAAAGACATTTGGTCTTGGCTTCAGAGATCTCATATAGGGGTGAAAAGCTTATGCGAACGAAGTAGCTAGTTTACATATATTTTTTTAATGTATATGTATGTCAACCTTTGTTATCCATCTAAGCATTCTAAGCTGATTTGGTTGGGGTCATATCACCATGTTTATTAATTCTATATTTTCGGGTTGCCACAGTAAAAGGTTATTTATGGTGCCGAACGTTTTTTGTTCGCGTTCAAAAAGCAGCGCTCCTAATGCGGAGAGCGTCTTCAATTAAAATCCAGTTCACAAGCGATGAGACATGAGATGAGCCGCAATCAAGAGAACAAGGATATGGCGATACAGCGATGATGTAAACCTACATCTATTTCAGTAATTAGTAAGAACCAAACCCGTAATACCAATACATAAGTACAAATATTTTATGGTAATTTGATCCATCAGCTGATTAATGGTTTTAAGTATAATTGGAGCTAGTTTTACGTATGCATACGCACGTGGACATGTAGACGTCGGCACTTAGAACGTTTTTTAAGATCACGCGGAAGACAGTCTAATAGCACTTATTTATTCACAGTCAGACGTAATACCTATCCAAATGTCATTACCCACGCTTATTGCCGAAACCAAACGTCTTTATTTAGTGCCTTTGACAAAACACAATTTTAAAAATATTAGCGAACTGGGTCCTGTTGAGCATTTTTTTAGAGCTCAAGTTGCATCTTCCAATTCAATTTTACTCGTAAGATAGCATAATAAGCATAAACGGCCTGTATACGTCCCACTACTGGGCACAGGCCTCACCTCAACTATGAGGTGGACTCGTAAGATAAATAATTGAAAAATAAGTTACTACTACAGTAAAGGAATAAGTAATCATGGTTTAATTTGAAACTATTTACCACCCAAAACATATTATTATCCTCCATTTGAAGATGATCCAGTGACAGAAATAGTGTAAGAAAAATTGTTAGTTTTAATTTCTAATAATAATGCTTGATTTGTTGTTAAAAAAGCAAAAGCACTTTACGTAAACTACAGTATTCAAGGGGTTCTCCAAATTTTTCATGGGTGTATTTGGATGAATGTCTTAAAATGCATTCTTTAGAATAACAATATTAATTTCAAAATAAGATGGGATTTTGCGGGAACAAACTTAAACCAAATACAAAAAAATTCAAAACTTCCCTTCTTTTTTAAGGTCGTTTAAAGTGGCTGTCGAAATCAATGACTTCTTAATTAAATTATGTCAATTAGGATCTATGAAGAAGTCATGGCCATGGTTTGCAAATCGTTAAAGCCAAATAACTCAATTTGTTAACTACAAACATCCACAAAATGAAGTGTCAGTAATTGCCATGATATTGAAATACATTAAAACGGATGTAAACGTATAAACGGTTATCAATAAATCGAATTCATCCGAGGAAACCCAATCCCTAACTACCTTAACGATTGGATTCAGCTGATAATATCTACCTATATAGGTGTTAAAATGTATTTTGTTCGTAATAACGTTCGCTTAAGGTTTCGGGTTTTTAACATGTTAAGTATTTCTCGTAAGAACATTTACAATTAACTTGCTAAGAAACCTTACTTACTTAAACGTTTTAACATTATTAACTCGTAATAGACAGATTCTAGCCCCCGAATGGATAAACATCCAGCAGAGTTATGCGAGCATTCAAACTCATGTCGTCCTGGAAATTTTATTTAGAACTGAAAGTGACAGCTATACTTGTAAGAGCTGCTCAACTTTGATTTGAGA
This sequence comes from Udea ferrugalis, assembly GCA_950022985.1. Lineage (NCBI taxonomy): Eukaryota > Metazoa > Arthropoda > Insecta > Lepidoptera > Crambidae > Udea > Udea ferrugalis. Next base: position 9,621,818 of record OX465521.1, read on the forward strand.
CATTTCGTCATTTACCTCTGCTAACGTTTCAAAACTTGTCATGTAGGCGTTTTTAATATTCTTTCCTTATTTACTTATAGATGGAACCAATAAGAACAAGCATAGCCTTTTTCAAATACACACATATAGGTAATTCGAGTCCTTTTAAAAGTTTTACGGTACATATAGTCAAGATTAAATTATCATTGGTTTTCACCAAAAGTGCAAAGGGAAACTTGCTCGGTACAATTAATCTGTACTTGTAGAGCAAATGATTGACTAAGAGCCATTATAATCAAAACGATTACTCTTCTTTAAGATAATTGTACATAATAACTATTTTATTTTAAAAACTTTTTAGCACCAGAGTCGGTTTAGGCGTTTAGTTATCCCATAGTCGCTTTCCATAACGATTCTCGTACAAACTTATCTAGGTGAAACGTATACATACTCATTTATAAGCCAGGGCTGGGCTGTTTGACGATGCCCAACTTAACCTAACACGCCATGTTGGATAAAGGAATAGGCTACCGCCCCCTGGGTATGCACCCCCTGAATTTCTTAATGTATTTTTGGGACATCTTCCGCGGTTTGGAAGGCACGTTAGGTAGTTTGTCCCGGCTAACGTCTCACAAGAGGGCCTCAAGAGGGCGTTCTGTGGCTTGATAATATCTGAAAGTCAGATTTGACAATTCGCACTGAGCTTGTGGCTTGTGTTATGTAATATGGCTCATCGGTCCATAGTTAAGTTCACATCAACCTTTAAATAGGCTTATACTGCTGACATATCACCCATTTACAATGGTTTTGTATAGGTTGATGTGAACGCCTCTGTATCTCCTCGTTGTTTCATAGGGAAAATATTATTTTGGGACAGCAACGTCAGATACACGGCATGTTTATTCCAAAAAGGTTTTTTGCTTTTCTGAGGTAATTCACCCACGCAGCCCATTCCTACACTTATTTGTGTGCAATACAGTAGTAAACAAACAGATGACAAAATTAAACAAATATTAGCGTTTACTGGTTTAAAGGTGTGTATGCGGGCAGAATAACAGAATACTGACTAGGTATATAGGCGTAGATTCTTTATTTCCGAAGTATGAGAAGCCACCCGACAAGACAACCAAGCAGGAAGTGTTGCGTTTTGTTTTTATACAGGACTGCTAGACGTACGCAATTAAATGAAATCAATTAGCTATATTTACTTTGGTATCTTTGTGAATGATTACATATTGTTAGTGATGCTATGCCCAGCAGTGGGCGTCGTTCGGCTGACATGATGACGATGACATTTGAAGTAGCTTTAACATAATGTCTATTCATGTTGAAGCGACTTCACAAAAAAAACTAAAATCCAACCGAACTAACCTTGATTAGGCGTATGCTACACGTTAACAATTTCATCCATCATTCCAACCCCAATATGTTATGAACAGCATATATTAGTTATTTTTGTAACGAAAATATAATTAGTGTTATGTTAAAAACAACCTAAGCCGTTATACATTAATTTAGCTAACAGCTTTCAATTCAGTAGGTTCCAAGTCGATTTGCAGAATGAAGTTTTTAATACTTAATTAAAGCGCGGATTTAGACGGGTTAGTGATTGTTTACTCTAATATTTGAAACGATGATCAGTGAAGTCGAACAAAAAGAGCATGTCCGGTTTTGAGGTCATCGTCACTGCGAGATAGACAGGCGGATCCGACTTAATTATTAGGGTCCCGTTTTTGCTATCGAGGTATGTAATAGCCATTAAAAATATCACGTCATATACAGGCAGTTTCAAAACTCACCGACTGGCCGGGCCGAACCTGACGATAAACCAGTTTATGGCGGTAAAATCTAAAAACGTTAATGAAAGTAATTTCAATGTGGAGCACATTTAATTTAAATCGAACAAGATTTAAAAATGCATTGCTATCTTACTGCAAGCTAGGACTCTCAATAAAAAGACAAGCTGTTAATCATTATTGCAGTTCCAAATATGGACAATAAATAGATAGATTACACTCTCATTGTTGGATCGAATAGTGTTTTTTTCGCATTATTGTTAATTGACTGGAATCAGAACATCTCGTATACCCAGCAAAATCGTCAGGGTTCTAATAGGCCAGAGACCAGGAAATACGTGTTTAATCGAGATCAATTCTTTCTAATCAGTTCTTCTTGTACACGTTTGAATTGTGTAAAACAAGAGAAAAAACTGTTTTGCAACCAAAATCTTGACATGTCGTTACCAGAAATTTATGGAATTCACAATTCCTAGGAAGTGTAATAGCCAATGGGTCTACCTTTAAATTTGACGTGGCTCCTTCGGGGTTCTAGGTGTCGCCCTCTGCTGTGGTATGGAATAGCATAGGAGAGATTAGCTCGATTAGACGATGGAGTGAAATATTGGATGGAAGTATCTTAGTGATCTGCTATGGCGGGCCATTACCGATTATCATAAGCAGGGACGGTGAATTTTTGCCCCAGTGGGAACAACCCGCGAGGCTGCGAGCGGTGGGCCGAGGGGACTGCTGCTTACTTTGCACGGTAATAGTCCGTCTGCGGTGTCTCAGGTGACCTCTTACCTGAGCTGGCTAGCTATACCGTCTGATTGTGGGTCCTAGAGGGCGCTGATGAGCCGTAAAAACGCAACAGCAGACGACTTCTATAACCGTTTGCTTGGTTTGGGCAGGGCAGTAATGATATAGTTTCCCGTGGCTAATTGTGACAGCGAATTGTCAAGGATTGTTGTTATTTTTCGTACACTTCTAGTTTTATTTAGTAATGGCATAGGATTACTAGATTGATGAGTGACAACAAATTATTTTATATTTTATATGACACATAAGTACATAAATACTTCTGTACTTTCAGGAAATGTTTTTCAGCACTATGATGACGACTACAGGATTTTAATAACTATAAGTAACCTTAAAATATCCTATAACATACTGTGCTGTAACTAATTGTGGAGTTATATGGTGACGTTTAAATACACTGCTCAAAAGTGTCTCAAGCATTTTCATACAAAGTATAGCTATTTGGGAGGCTGTAAAAATTAAAATATTGATACTAACGTAGAAATTTTTAGAACACAGAAACTGCTATAATCTGCCCTTTCAGATTGTACAAAGAAATTCATTGTAGTAGCATTATTGTACAATTGTAAGGACGTTAAAAAAAGACAGATTTTTCTTTTAAAAGGTGTCAAAATTTTAGCAAAATCAAACGTTTTTTTTGTTATATTCTTACCCCCTTATTCATAAAAACTTAAACAGCTCTTATAGAACACGATAACTTTTGTATCGCTCTGTCACTGTCATTCTTGTTGCTGCCGCCATTTGCGAGTAAGTGACAGAACACGTCAATAGCTTAAACAATGCGTTAGCGTTGCATTCGTTTTTATGAATAAGGGGGTTAACCTTTATCTTATGCCTCTGTCCTCACGTTATTCTAAGATAATGCTCAACTTGTAAACAAACTTAACTTTATGAAATATTTGAAAAATGATATCCCTATGATATCCCTAGACAGTTTTGATGTGTGTAGTTATGAACCCTTTTTAATAAGGAACCAAAGATCGCCCGTCCGAATATAAAATGATGAGTCAATGATATTTAAAAATATGTAGCTATTACAAGCAACTCTGCTCATTTCAAAGAAATATGATCAATCATTACGATAAGCACTGTTTGCATCTTTTTGCTATACATTTTCCTACATCTAAATCATATCAGGGATATCTCGATGGCCCAGTACAAACATATCATAAGACATTTAATTTAGGGGACGATAATTTCATATAATTAATTCAAGGTCCGGTTTGGTGTTTTTGCCTTACAAATCCCAAGGTGAGGAGTCCTGTAATGTAATTCCAAGAGCGGCCTGTCCTCGCCGCTTGCGCAAGCGCAGACGGGAGCCACGTCATGAAAACTCTGCATAACGTGACAGGGCCTCTGTATTGCTTCTTTATAGTTTTCCTGTAGGTAGCCTATAGGCGTCCACTGCATTGTATACGTGCGGTCGCGGTCGCATTCGCGTGCGTCAAAGGGTTCGCTTTGGTTCCAAAATTAGAACGATTTGAAAGGGTTTAGCATTCAGATTAAATTCCTGTTATTGGGATCCTTACTGAATCGTATCACCCCAGGTACTTATTTCAAGAGACAGGGGTTAAATACGACTTTAGAGATAATAATTTTAAAAGGGTTTGAACATTTAAATGTAATTGGCAATCTCCTAAAAATATTTTATTTACGTCTGTTTTTATGAGATATTTACATCCACATCCAGATAAATAATAAGCCAAAGACCAAAGCCTTGAACTTGGCTTATTTGTAAATTATATACCTTTATGAGTCAGATATTCCTGGAAAACTGAAAGGTACTGATGAGACAACGATTTAGATTTGAAAACCGCTTGGGAATTATAAATATTGACTTCTTTGTAAATTAATAAAAAAGTGCAAATTTTGTTTGAAGAACGGCGACGTGCAACCTCATATATAAACCTTGGCGTTTGTTGCAACACTCTCAGTACGACTCTAGTCGCTTTGCCGCTTGGATCAGGCGCGTCTGTGACGGCCGGCCACGGAGAGGGCGAGAGAGGCAAACTCGACACAGCTGACGAGCGAACTTCTAGACATGTGGACCGAGTGAATGCAGTGTTCTGTGACGTAATAATAGTGAGCAACTCATTTGAGAACATAACAATAAGAGTGGAGGTGGTAGCAAGTAAACAATGGATACCAAAAGCACGGTGAGTGATGCATGATGCTCATTAAAGTAATATACGATCTTCGACAATTAATTAGGATGAAATTCACACGTAAATTAAAACTATTCAACTCTACTAATTATAAACATAAAATAATGTAATTTAAACAAAAAAAACTGTAAATTTAACGAATAAGGAAATATAAACTTTCTAAATAAAACCTTGTCGGTTATTCTACTACTACAAATTATTCCTAACTGATAAGTAGTACATTGGAATCCTGAATGAAGTAGTGTTTCTGTTATCATTGTTATCAAACATTGTAATGCCGGTTTGTCTAGCAGGAATTCAATCAGATGTTATAAAAAATAGTACCTACTTACGAAGTAATTCCGAACGCAAAGTAAAGATTGCTTAGCGCGTCAGTGAACAAAAAATACGGAAAGAAGTTTGTATTAGAGATCATTAACATTACTGCATTGACTCGTGGTCAATCTGTCTACTATGCCACGGGTCGTGGGTTTGAAAAATATCAAACCACCTATATTTTGGAATGATATCTGCTTGTTGAGGACCACTGGCTTCATGTCATCGTTTATTTTCAATTGTTGTTCTTTTTCAGGCCAGCTGTGATATGTTTTTAGATTTTCTTATCGCACACAGTGTAGGAACATGATTACATTAAAATATGTATGTTCTACATGTTCAATATGAAAATTGGAACAGCTTTAATTTTTGAGCATAGACAATGGAAGGATGCTTCATACTATATTTTATCCAACTGAATCCAACTTCAAATGACAACTCTTTTCACTCCGTTTGATCATTTATGTCATCATAAATTACAGAAACCATTAAAATTAGCAAAGTTTGCAAAACAACAATCTTAGTCTGCGTCGGTAATTAAAATGTTTGACATTTAAGATTCATTCCAAAATAATCAACAACTGACTGTTATAGTTTTCAATGTGCATAAGGTTTACGGTAACATCGTAAATTATAGAAGTCTATTGCGGAATGTCGTTTCAAAACAGATCTTGTAAGGCATTTTGGCGGCAGATATTGCCAGATCCGCGTCTCGTGACCGCGCGACGCAGAACAGGTCCAATTTATAGATATTTTGGAATATTTAATTATTTTAGCATTCCGCCTATTCTTAGGTATCTTTTCATTTACATTTATTTAGGACTGAATGACACGACAGATTCCCAGAGATAAATATCAAAAGGACACCATTCATTTCAGGAATTAAATTCAGTGCTGAGCCCGGCGAGCGAAAAACATTGGACATGTTAAGCTTAACATGTCCAATGTTTTTCGCTCGCCGGGTAAAAATACTGTGACTGACCAGCTGGTCAGTCACAGTATTTTTACTAAGGGATTGAATCTTTGCCACATTTCTTCCAGTGGTTCTTTCATTACCAGTTTGAAAATGGGGGTGTGCTTTTTTTTCAAAACATAAAACATATATCAGATGATCCTACAGTAGCTCAAGTGTTACTATAAGCACTAAGCAACGATATAGGGTCTTCAAAATAGGACTTGACTGGACTGAACTTAACACTCATTCATATTATAAGGTCAATACCATCGGGGCAACGCGCCACTACTACATGTAGACTTCAACTCGTACACAGACATGTAACTTTAAAATTAATGGTAATGTCATTAAAAGTTTTTGACAAATCACCGATCAGGCGCGTGCTAATGTCGTTATTTTAAATTCTCTATGTGTAGAAACTTAAGTAGTGATGGCGTATTGTTCTTGTCTAGACTTTCGGATCTTTTTAAAGACCTTAATGACTCTTTAATTACTCACTCTTACCCTTCATTGAGCTGTCTATTGACGTCTTTTTAAATCCGGATCTGATTCTGAATGATATCCATTCTGGATCAGATCCGGTATATCTACCAAATGCATTATACAATTAAAAACTGTAGAAGTGCACCTATCACATGATAAAAGTTAATATTTCAAGTTGTTGGACACAAACACATTAAAATCGGCAACTTACTATGATACAATTTTATACAAAGAATAATTTGTAAACGAATGCACACAAAGAGCTTCATACAACAAGTACAAAAAGAGTCAGCTTGGGAACGGATAAGCAAGTGCACCTATATGTTTCACTCAACCCAAGCCTAATGATGTCCTTGATTAATAGTAAAAGACGGTTAAACAAAGTTTAAAAAAATAAGACTGAAAAACTCAACGAAGAAGACATTATTTTTCAAATAATTACAAAACGTTCACAAGAAGTTTTATCTTTGTTAAGGTAAGTAGGTAGGGAGCGGCGTCACGCAAATGCGACTAGCTTAATAACAGTGTTCAGTGCAATAGAAGCAGCCAGACCGTTTGAAGTCAGTAAATACTGCCCAGGTGATACAAATAATGTCATTATTCAAGATTATTCTGATATTGATGTACTCAAGTTTTTTCACGTACCTTCAGTGAAACCTAAACGATATAGTACACATTAGTAGGATGTATTGCTATGACGACTTCTTCGTTGTGAGGTTTATGTTAAAAAATGACATCGTAGAATTAAAACAAGTTTTCAAATATCTGTATATTCATATAAATACGTTCTAAAATTAGTTTAACAGGCTAATGAAACTATAAATATGTTCGTAACACTTATTGAAGCATTTTTGCCATGTTTACATTGTGATTGACTAGGTAACGCGTAAATCGAAATGTCATCTTTAAAATTCAGTTAGAAGGTTATGTATACGGAAAGGATGTTAGCAAAACTATGACAAAAACTAGTGAAGTACTGCCAAAAATTTGTATTTTGTATGACTAGCGGCAGCCCACGATTTCATCGGCGTGGACTTTAGAAAAAGAAATAGCCTATGTCTTATTCTGATGTATGTTATTGTAAAGTTTAATTAATCCATTCATTAGTGTTTACGTGAAAGATTGACACACATCCATCCACATATATAAACTTTCATTACATTAGTGTAGGAAGTAGGTAGCACGGCGCTAACGATGTCGATGGTAAACAATTTCATCTCTTGACAACCACTTCAATTTCAGGTTTAGATCTTGCAGAATATTATTTCCTATTTTAAATGTCTTAAAGGCTGACCAACTAGTTATTGTGTTGATCAACCTTTCTGAAACTGAGAGCCAGGAACTTTTGAATCTAGACATTATTAAGAATTAAATAACAAGTCTTAAGTATCTAGTTTAATTAAAATAATTATGCAATAATAATACCTATATTACCTATCTACTATGTTTCCGATGTTTTATAGAGCAGACTTCATTTTTTGTAGCAGTAACTATATCTATTTCATCGACCTCTACAATGGTGTCTTTCCAAATGAATGAGGCTACTTGATTCTTTTTATAAGAAAGTTCTAAAAACTTTCGACTATGATATTACTGATGGGCGTTCGAATAAAAAAATCTGACATGCATTTGTGTCTACGCGGCTTACTGACACTGTTTGCAGTTTTGAACTAGCTGACTTTTCCAGTCAGGCCTTTTTGATGAATGTTTACAGCTGATCTAGATTCGTTTTAAGATTTGTCCTTGAATGGCCAATTATTTATTAGTAACTTGCTATCTAGTTAATAATGAGAAAGAGCAAACAACAAGGCACCTTATGAAGCGTGTTTTATGACAGGCCCGCGATCAATTTCGAAAGCAAGTGCAGTCGAGCAACCAGGGCGAGTAGCCGAGCAGCTATTAGGTACGGCGCTAAATGGCGCAGGGACTGACAGTAAAGTTGCCCTCGACGCGCGGCCTTCACATTTTACAATACCCGGACTTAGCGCGCATCCAGCCGGTCTGACCGCGCTGCATTCATTCAACCGAAATCAGCAAGGAAGCATTATCGTATCTATGACGTTAGCTACTCGCTACATCGAGGCTAACATTTTTTCTCTAACGTCACTACTAACTGTTCATAAAAAATCTTCCAAACACGACCCTGTCAGATAAGATAAAGCGAATAACTACTGCGGTGAAAGGTTAACACGCGGAAACGTGACGGCATTACTTATACATGTTCTACAATCTACAAATACCTATTCGATGTAAGAGATGTTTTATGTACAGTTATGTCACTGCATCATTATGACATGATATCTTTGTTCATCACACGCAAATAGCAAATTAGTTTAATATAATTAAACAAGCTATTAAAATGCAGTACTTATTGCGTTATGAAAATTCATATTTAGGTTACGCAGACACTTGTTTCGCCGCTCACCTACTGCACGCCGATGACAATGGGTCTCTAGTTACCACCACACGAGGACATTATTTATTATTTAACCTTCTTTAGAGATAAACATTTAAGTAAACGCGAACTTAACTAGCTCGTCCGCTGCAAATTCCAGTTCGAAAACATTTAAAAATGTGTTATTCTACAAGTAACTGAGGCAGTTCAGGGTCGTTAGTTGCACAATAGCAATAAACTAAAAGTTTGGTCAAATATGTAAAATGTCACAGCTAATCGAAGGCTAAATATCAATGAACTCCAAATATGAAGATGAATTCCCCGAAACCTGATTTTTAATTTAGGCACGCGTTTTTTTGTTTACAGATTTCATAACATTAAGAGATCCAGTTAAGACAATAATTCAATTATGTTTTATACCTAAGCTTTATTAATAGTTTGCTTAACAACCACGAAATAGTATAATGTCACACAAATAAACAAGACGTTGCTCAAAGCGCCATTGTGCCATATGCCATGAGCAATTATTGTACGAGTGGGTTACGTAGCGTCAATAGTGACAGTATTGGTTTTCGTCCTTGCATAAAAATAATTTGCATATACATATTTCATCAATTGATGTTTTTTTTTACAGTCACTTATATTACAATATATTACTGTTGAATAAACTGCACCTGAAAACTTTTTGATTTAGCACTACTGTCAATTGACTTATTTTTCTTCGTAAATCAGCCGTGCGCTTGATATTTATTGTTACGGCATCGCGGCAGCGCTGGTTTAAATTGAGCAATGTAGGTATGTAATTTTAAATAAATATTTCTGTAGCCCCAGAGCCGATTCTGTGAAGTCAAAGATCATTTGCTGTTTCTAAACGTGGAGAGTGTACCTAGACTACACAAGCATACAAGCACTAAGACACTGCATTCACGATGATAATGCTAATGCAGTAGTGTAATTAATCAAAAGTTAAATTACAGCGTACACATCGAATATAAAAAACGCAATCATCAACTTTACAACGACAGTACAATTTATCACAACAATAATTACACACATCAAAAGTGTCTAGGGATATCTCAAGCATTTTCATACAAAGTATAGCTATTGGGGAGGCTGTAAAAATTAAAATATTGATACCAACGTAGAAATTTTTAGGACACAGAAACTGCTATATCTGCCCTTTCAGATTGTATAAAGAAATTCATTGTGGTAGCATTATTGTACAATCGTAAGGACGTTCAAAAAAAGACAGATTTTTCTTTTAAAAGGTTTCAAAATTTTAGCAAAATCAAAGATATTAGATAATGCTCAGCATTATCTTAGAATAACTCGAGGAAACAGGCATAAGATAAAGGTTAAGAATATTACAAAAAAAACGTTTGATTTTGCTAAAATTTTGAAACCTTTTAAAAGAAAAATCTGTCTTTTTTTTAACGTCCTTACGATTGTACAATAATGCTACCACAATGAATTTCTTTATACAATCTGAAAGGGCAGATATAGCAGTTTCTGTGTCCTAAAAATTTCTACGTTGGTATCAATATTTTAATTTTTACAGCCTCCCCAATAGCTATACTTTGTATGAAAATGCTTGAGATATCCCTAGACACTTTTGATGTGTGTATTTATCTTCAGTGTCTAATACGTATGTAAATCTTGTGTCTCGAGCTAATCGTTAATTAGTTTTTATACTTCGTTCTTTTATAAATTGACATCTATAGAATCTCGAATGTGGTTGCAAAAAACGGAGCGTATACATGGCAAGATCCTGGATCCTGAAGGCTTGTCAACAGAGGATTTTCCACTGCTAACGGAACTGCGGAACAAAGTAAGAACGTGACGCAATTCAAATCCACCGACCACATACATCGTAAAAACCCTATTGAATTACCTACGCTATACCCGTGTGACATTTGATAATGACACCAACGACATCTACAAGCCGTGTCATATTGAATATCTTAAAAATTATAGAAACAAGTTTAACAATTCCAAAAAGATATTTTTTTTGGAATTCTCAGTAACTACCTACTCAACTTATTTAAAGCATTTATTTTTATCTCTGCGACTATTTAAAATTCGGTGACTACACTGCAATCGAACAAGTTTCGGATTACGAAATAATTGGTAAACAAAATTTTTCGCGCCGTTGAACGATGTTCATGCGACGGCTAAAGGTCGTTCAGTTTATTTCTACCCATAAGCAACAGACTTGCACCGGTTTTGTTTTCCTTTTTCATGTTTTTCTATACGTAGACATTTGAATTGAAAATCATACTTACATTTTGGGCTTCTGAGATAGTTGTCAATCAGCTTGCTTTGAATACCCTACACGGGATAGTAATGTGCATAATTTAATATAATTTATTGCTTCGACATTGTGATTAGTTGGAAATCGTGTATCGCTAAAGTTATGGAAACCGGTTTTAATTTCACAACAAGGACCCACATTCTTACAATACTAGCGAACCGTTGTTGCTAACCAAAAGTAAGAAATTAGAATTTGAAACTTTTACATTTCATTTTATTTTTATGAGCTGCCGAAGTGATGACCTGGGCAGCGATTCAGGATCCTTCGAGATCTCATTTGCCGACCGAAGCGGTTGATATCGGTCGGTATCTTAATTTTTCAATTTAGGATCACCGGAGAAATTATCCAGTCGAACCATGACGTCATTGCGTCGGTTACCCTAGTTACAGTGCGTGCTAGTTCAAACCTAGCGACAATCGTGCGAGTTGAAAAGGACGGAGCTAGAAGAATACCTCTTTCCTTCTAACTCCGTCCTTTTCAATTTGGCACTAATCGCTCTGTCTGAACTAGCACTTCAAAACGCTATTCTGACACTTTTCCTAACGTTTGTATTATTTATTCACTTAAAGATATTTTATTTTTGATTTTTCGGCGGATGTGTAGGGTGCATGTAGTGTAATCTTTGCAAATACAGAAAATTTGCTGCATTCCATTAATAGGATCGAAGAATAAGAATATAAATTGTATGAATTGGGAAAATCTGCCGAGACTTTTTCAGAAAAATACCAAATTCTGTGTGATGATGTGTGATGTGATGTGATCTTGGAATCTTCTAGTGAGTTAGATGGTAGGAAACAAATTGGATGCACTAGATAAAATAATTATTGAGAATTATTTGTTGAAAGAAATTTCCGCGATTCAAATGGTTAGTGACATCTGTTGATAAATTGATTAACCTAATGTCTATATCCCGTGCTTACTCTGACGTTTGAACCATCGTGTGCTTTTATCAACGGAGTTGAAGTGACATCTGTTATCAACCATATTAAATTAAAAGTACTTTAAGAAACTGAATTTTAAAAATTGCACCGCAAATACACACATCAAAAGTGTCTAGGGATATCTCAAGCATTTTCATACAAAGTATAGCTATTGGTGAGGCTGTAAAAATTAAAATATTGATACCAACGTAGAAATTTTTAGGACACAGAAACTGCTATATCTGCCCTTTCAGATTGTATATAGAAATTCATTGTGGTAGCATTATTGTACAATCGTAAGGACGTTAAAAAAAGACAGATTTTTCTTTTAAAAGGTTTCAAAATTTTAGCAAAATCAAAGATATTAGATAATGCTCAGCATTATCTTAGAATAACTCGAGGAAACAGGCATAAGATAAAGGTTAAGAATATTACAAAAAAACGTTTGATTTTGCTAAAATTTTGAAACCTTTTAAAAGAAAAATCTGTCTTTTTTTTAACGTCCTTACGATTGTACAATAATGCTACCACAATGAATTTCTTTATACAATCTGAAAGGGCAAATATAGCAGTTTCTGTGTCCTAAAAATTTCTACGTTGGTATCAATATTTTAATTTTTACAGCCTCCCCAATAGCTATACTTTGTATGAAAATGCTTGAGATATCCCTAGACACTTTTGATGTGTGTAACTTGCCATCCAGCTATTTAGATTTATCAATGAAATTATTAAATCATCAAATATAAAATTAGTTGACTGTAAGGTAACCAATTTGTATTTACAGTCATATCTTCTACCTTCGGTCTGTGAAACCACAGAATCGATGATGAAAAACTTATCTAAAAGTTTGAAATTAACTATCGTATAGAAATAATATTCTTTCCAAAGTTTGCCGCTTGTTAGTTAATATTCCAGCTTCTTAATGTAAGGCTTAATCGCATTATGACAACGTTCTGCGAAATGAGAATTTGGCGCTATCTCGCAGACGCTTTTTAAAATACCTATGTATTTGCGAGATGCGTCTAATCCATTTTGCTGTTCTGTAGGAGTCTTCATGGGCAAATATCGCCTGAATCAGCAACTGATGATGATTTTCATGATGAAACAAAACCTTTTTTAACAGGAGGCGAAAATAGTCTGTGGTTCCTCTGGGTATTGACTTGTTTATGGTATTGGCTATCGAGTTTTGTATACGATTTTATGACGATTAGTAGGTATGTCAAACTGACATTCGCACTTGCGTGTACTTTAATTTGCCTATAATTATAGGTTCAATTTATTTACTTTGTGAATAAATAAATAACATTTTGGATGGAAAAAGTGGCAGTTCCAGTTAATAAGTACATTTGAATTCATCGTAACATTTTTCTTGCCAAGTCCCATACAAACTAAATAAAATTAATACGAGGGCCGCTTTATGGGTAAAATAAGTCGGCAAACAAAATAGGAACACACGTTTTTTCAGGTAAATAATTTACAAAACAAGATTTCAGCTATTTCTTGTCGTATGACTAAAGAGCGTAAAGGCTTGAACCTAAACAACAATTGAAATAATAAAATTCATAACCGTGTTAATCATTTTGCCGTACATCCTGTGTTTTTTTGTGTCTACTTATTGCCTGAGAAAGATTAATAGCTTATAATTGGATGACTTTTTTCAGAATGGAAACTTATGATGACATTCAAACTTGGGATTGACTGCTTGTATGTGTGAAAGAAAAGCACCCGAAACGGAACTACTATATAATCTATGAATTATTTACTGAAGTCTTGATAAATGAACTACCTAATGGTTCTTTGCTTCCTCTAGTAAATCAATCACAAATAGTGTTGTTCAAAAAAAAAACTGCTTATGTACACATGTGCCCTGGAAAAACCCTATGAACTGAAACACTGAACAATACTTACTTATCGGCATCAGTGGGAAACAGACTTAAATATAACGTTTTATTAGGGGATATTTTTAATTTGTTTTATTTGCAATACCATTCATAGTCATAACATACATCACGACCATTTTCCCAGGCGAGGTAGTCAGAGGCACACTGATTGTTGCCGTCATGATGAACGGAACATTCAGAAGCCCACATTTTGCCAATGAAATTTGAACCCAACATGTTAGGAGGCGACCCTACCGCCTATATCCGGGTTGCTTTGGTTTTTTAAAGTTGTTATCCATCACCGGAGAGCCAGCCGCAAATTGTACAATGAACACAAAGAAGGTGTTCCGGCCAGTCAGTTCTCTGGACAATCGGGTTCCGAGTCAGAGTGTTTAGCCACTGGGCCACGTAGCTCATAAATACATAGTATCGTTGTTAAACGTAGTATTATAAGGCATTTTTTGTGCATCGGCTTACTAGGTATTCTGAATATCAGCAGGCGAGTCCAAGGCCTCACCCCCGCCATGGGCGGGGTGGAAAGCATTCACCCCGTCAAAAAAGGCTTCTCTATAATACGGCGATCTACGATACATATTCGCCATATTCTTTAACTATTGTGACTTTGCTCAGGCTGGTTTAAGTCACCAAAAGCTCGAATTTCTCAAACAACCTACCTCTAGACAACCTAAGAGGCCCTAGTTAGTAAAAGGTAGGTATTGTGCCAGTAAAATTAATCTTTCTTTTCATTTCTTTGGCCCATTTATACTCATTCATGCATATAAAGGAGGGAGGTGCCCGTGGCGCAATTGTGACAGTGATCGGCGACCATCGCTGTTGTAAAGCAATACACGCCGGGTCGAAAAGGGATGGCTGACCACCCTGACCGAAATTTAGTGATGTGTATTTCAGGCATTTCCTTGCTCCGGTAGGCACGTTAAGCAGTTGGCCCCGGTCCCGGACGTCGCTAGATGTCAGTCGTTAAGCCTAGTCAAGGGCCTTGGGGCGGTTTGATAACATCTGACATTAAAGTTGCTCATTAACCTTACACCTCTCCAACAATCCACACTGAGCCCGCTTGTTGGAGAATGGCTTGTTTCAGCTCATAGTTGAGGTGAGGCCTGTGCCCAGCAGTGGGACGTATATAGGCCGTTTATGTTATAGTCATATAAAAATTATAGAGTTACAATGGATCAATAAGTTATTGAAACAATCATATTTTCCTAATTTAATTAGTTTTTTCATTACGTTTTGTCCATATCGAGTGGTCTGTACCAGTCGATTCATTATCTACAAAAGAAGGAGAAATGTTCGGCCATTCTCGTAATTCTTGTCAATGACGAGTGTGTTGTCAATTGCGTTTAGAAAGTGTAACCTAACGTTATGACGTCACTCTCGGTGTGCAAGTGACGTTCTATATAGTTGCTGAATCTCAATATCCAGTGTTACCGTTTAAGGAAATAAAAAAACAATTAACTGTACCTTGTAAGTTACCAGATTTTTTGAAAATCAAACCTAAGCTAGTCGTTATTAAGTCACTAACTCCGCAGCACATAGTATCTAACCACACTATTTTGTCCCAACATATAAAACTAAATTCGAACACGCTTTCGAAAAGAGTCTGCCTAGCAATGAATTTTACAGGCCAATAAGTTCTTTCGCTCAAAACTTATAGCAAACTTTGATTAAAACAAAAAGAGGAAGATACACTTTACGTTTTTATTTCGCTTATTTGAAAACCGGGACATGCTTACTCACAATGACGTATGATTGACGCGCACGTACATTAGCCGTAGTCACTGTCTTATGAGCTTGAACGCAACAGGTCCTTTGGACCCGATTTTGTAGCACGCATAGGCAGAGGCCGCAGCTTTTTCTTTTTAGTTAAATCAAAGGATGCAGATTAATTGTTTTTTGTTTGTGCTCAATTTACTATACTCAAAGAATAGAAAAGATTTTAAAAAATGTATTTGGTACCACAAAACAAAAAGAAACACAAGAAAAACAAAAATAACTTAACCACCTTACAAAAAGGGATGTAGCAAAATGGTCTCCGCTCAGCAAGTACGATGCAGTATCGCCAGAGCCCGTCACGATGACTGGTATTCTGCGGATGCTATACTATGCACTGAAAATTACAATGTTGAAGTATATATTTTCAAATCTGCCAAATTCGGCTACTTTTGTATTTCGTCGACCTACAATCTATGCCATTGCCAAAATGGCAGGAATTTGCACAATGTCTTTTAATATCATTTCTACTTAAAAATTCGTTAGATGTGAAAATACTATCTTTTAATTTTTAGACTCTAATCAAATAAATCTAAGGGAGGAGAAATCCGTTACACTAGTTGGCACTAGTGGTTGTAAGCTATTTCATAATCATAATGAAGTTTAAATGACAATTGGAGGTCAATAAGAAAATAATAATCAATACGCTTATTGTCCAATCAGTGACGTTGTCGCTTGACAGCTTACGGAAACGGTAGAAACTCACTGGGTGGTAGATTGGGGATTCCGACGTAATAATCTGACTTTATGACCATAGCCTCTCGCCTGTCATTAGGAGTCTATTGGCTTTGAGGTCGCTGACATGAGTACCTACATATTTTTATTTTTTTCAGAAATATCTTTTAAAACAGAGCTAGTAACACTAAAATATTCTTTAAAATCTGTGGTCTCGAACCGAATCCGAATAAAATGCCGTTGTGAATTGCGTTTTATAATATCGAAACTCAAGCTCGAGTTCGGGATTCGTTCGAATGCGATATTTCACCGATAGATCGCGAATCGCCCTCCTGGTGATCTGAATTGTAAACCATTTTTTTATGAATGATTCTTAAGATTTTCTGGTGTACAGATCTGTGGACCAGGTTGTTAACACATGCACAAGGAAGTGTCAACTTATTTTACAAAGACATCAATGCGTCAAGGCAATGTAGAGCTTTTGTGAATAGGTATTCCGGCATCGAGACCGTTCACGACTAATACATAGGTACCTACGTAACTTTAATGGCAGCATGCCTTACAAGCATCGTGCTTTAGATTATAAAGCTTAAAATTACTACAATATTCAGGATTTTGTATTGATTATTAGTAGTATTAGTATCACAAACCAAAAACAAAAACTTAGGTCAAGGTTACCATATCCGTATAATAATAACGTTATCGTGAATAATTTGGGATAGATCAGATCTGGAAATTGCTACCATGGCTTAATCAATTTTTAAACTGTTCAATAAGTCTTCTTGAATGTAAAGCATAATATGCTCAGGTCGATCAAGTAAAACAAAAAAAAAACGGTTCACAAATTAGGGTGCTATGATGATATAACTACTTATGAACACCCACGTTAAACACATACCTAATAACACTCTTATGTTGGAGTTGAATTTTAAAAAACACATACAAAATAGCCGCATACAGTAGCAATTAGAATGAGTCACAATTGAAGATGTGAGCAAAATACTACTACCAGTACAAACATTAATCATTAATGAGGTATGTGCTACAACTCTTTTGTTCACCATACAAAAAAAAAGTTCGTGGCGCATGATAGCCCACGTAGTACAGGTATAACAGCAAATTGTACACGTCAGAAAATGATGTCATCACACCGTGGATCTAATAGTATGAAGAATCCGGCTAAATAACCAACTTCATGGTCACTTTTTCTGCCGTAACATTACACTCTTAGCATGGGTGCTCCCCTCCGTACGGCCCTACTACCGGGCTTGCACCAATAAGATATGTGACGTTTGACAGCAGTAAATGAATAGTGATCAGTCTTTCATAATAAACATTAATTTACAAAATTCCGGTTGCAAAATTTTATTCTATGTTCTTCAGGAAAACCTGTGCTGTAAACAATTTTGTAATTACTTTTCATAACAAACGAATCGTATTTATTTAATAGAAATAAATGAGATCGCACGGCCGCTCATTGTCAGTCAGTGCTCAGTAGTCAAACAGCTTCCACAGCAATTTGCATTGACACGATTTCCGTTAGCTTCATAAATACAACCAATTGAGTTCAAGGACGTCCATAAGCAGTTTGTGACCAGCGTGAACAATGAGCGATGTTGCGGCGTCCTCATGCAACCGCGTATAAAATATGATAATTGGACGCTCAAAACCATGTCTCACTCGATGCTTATCTAAATCCAGTAAGAGACGATTTAACTGTTCATATTTTAAAAGAACGATTGTTCACATTTCAAATGCACTTTCAACAATGCTTATTGTTCACTGTATTGTATTTTAACGCGACACAATTCTGGTCACATTAGTGCCATTAACAATTTTTATTCTAATGATCAAATCAATTAGTATCAACGAAATCCGTAATGGACTCTCTAAAGCCTTAAAGTGAGTGCAACTTTCAAGATTCAGATGAATCCAAAAACTCATTGATTAACAAGAGGCGTGAAATCCAATGCATTGAAATCCCGTTATCCATTGTGACAATCGGACATCCGAAAGTATTCCAAGAAGAGCCGTGCAAGAGGAAGGTTTGCTTTCTCTTCTAAGGAGTACAGTCTGTTGGTCGTTAACTGATTATCATAGTAAGTGTAGCAGACATTGTTTGAAGTTATGAAAGTTTGAGTGGGCGTGACTTGCTGACGTCGCAAAGCTGAAGATTGCTTGCAGCGTTACATCTCAATGAAGCATTAACAATAGGTCGCGTTAGTTCATCGTTGAAAGGGAAATCGGATTATTTTATTTAACATACTTACTTTTGATTGAGCGAGAATGATTAGAGATTAGATGTAGATGTAATCTTTATTATGAGCACCTGTACGGTGAGTGAGTTGTAATTGTAAGTTTGACAAAAGGCAGGACCGTGTCGTATGATTTAGAAGCATGCAAGCGTGCTCTAATGGGTTCCGTAATTTCAATGAACCGTTATAGGCACGCGGTGCATGCATCGACTGTTGATTAGTAAAGATTACAGCTCTTGCATAACTAGACCGTCTCGTCGAGCCGAACATGTTTCACAACCATGCACCTGTTTTACCCATGGATACCCGCTAACTGGATCAACCCAGTTGGTCACAGTTCATTTATCTCGATGAATAATGACACCTCAATAGCTAATGGTCGTAAAATCGTAACGTAGCTGTCAATTGCACAGAGCCCAAAATATTTGGTACTTACGTGAACACATTCCCATTTTCCAGTATGAGGTAGCAAACAATTTTTTTGCTTAAAAAAACATAGAAGTAACGCAACATTGGTTTTCAATTAAGCAAAAATCCTGGTGGGATTAGACTGCAAGTAGTACTGCCATTAACGTAAAATTGACATACGCAACAAAAAGCGCTAATAAATTAGTTTAGAATGTTTATTTATACAACATCATTCCATAAAGTTTAAGGTTTTGTTCAACCAATAACCGTAAGGGGAATTTTCAATGTCGTAACATAATAATCGAATTATGAGTCTGTAAGAAAAGGCAACATTTTGCAACAGAATGACGGAATGCGCTAAATTCGCGAAAAGGTTTCGTAAAGCTGTGGTAAAGCTTTCAATACGTTGAAGAAAAAATCTTGTACGAGTAATACTGTTAAACCCGAGAACAATTAAAATAATAAATGGGCTCAGTCAAAACATCATAAACAGTTGTTTTTTTCATCAGATCATTTTGTTAGACAGACAGTTAATTTAAATGAGAAAAAAAAAGATGTATGATTTAATATGTAATTGCTTAAATAATAAAGGGTCAAGGCTGGGCAACATATCGAATGATCATCTCAGTTTGAAGATCAGCAAGATTATGTCATCTTTAGTTTTTTCGTATTTATTACTGTTTTTAAACAAGGTTTCATCAAATTTTTTGCCCAGCGAAGAAATCTAGTCCACAGCGACTTCTAAAAAGGTACATTTTATTTTGTGTTGAGGTCATTATGAATAATGAATTTTAATAAATCTTTAGTCTGCATACTCGGACAGGCAAGATTTTACAACAAGAAATAGATATCTTGAATCTGAGTATTACATAATGTTAATTTTCAAGGACAAAACATTGAGTGTTTTGTTGGATTTTAGTTGGCGTTTATTATTTGGTTTGGAGTGTGAATGGCCCGTTGAGGCAGTGGGTAGAGATCCTGTTTTTTGAGCTTGGGTGTTTTAACCTAATTATGTACGAAATTGAGAATATTTCAGCATATCTTTCAGTCTTGGCACCTGTATTACAAGTTCTACTTAGTTTAGGGTCGGACGATCTTGGTCTCCCACATATTATTTATTATTGGATGTTACTACTCGTTACTGCACGCAGGTTTGTTACGTACGTAATTTTATGCAGGCACATTGCACACAATCACGTGCTCTACCACATGTACCATTGTACATGTGCGCACCTATCAATTAACAGGTGTAGTGCAGTCCCACATTCATCATAGTTAAATAATTTAATTATCTTTATGTAAGTTGCACCATCATAACTTCAATAATAGCTTAAACGGTTGCTAAAAGCTCCGTTTATTAAAATTTGTTGCTAACGTCAGGTAATATAAATTCACACAACTTCAACCTAAATTGCAGTGAGCTGTAAGCCACATTTAAATCTGTCTGTGTAGAGGTATTTTTTGTCGAGAATTATCTTTCCAAAAGAGATTGGAAATGTTAAGATTTAGGCACTTTTTCACCCTTAAAAGGTAATTTTTGTTCAAACTAATTGCGTTCAGGCAAATTGTTTTTGACTCGATTCAGTAGGTATCAGTCTCGAAACTTCGGAACCTCCCTCTAAAAATATGATATTGTATAAAACCCCTTCATTCATTATACTTAATTTCATGACCAGCGATCAAACATGGTCGGCCACTTACTAGTCCAGCTATTCTTTATTTCAGATAAGACTGGCGACCCGCCCCTGTGTGCCTAGCTAATTTGAATGATACTAAGTAAAACAAACGTGGTCACTACACGTGCTGATAGCAATTAAACACTGAATCATGTGGGCACACATCCGTCCCTGGCGCACGTGCTCTACCGCGCTGTCTCGTGCATAATGAGCCTACGATCATTATGATCTAGCCCAGTGTTTCTAAAACTTATAAAACTACTAGCGGCTGCCCGCGACTTCGTCCGCGTAGACTAAAGTAAAAAAAAATATGTCGTGTTTTTTTTTAAATTGTAGCCTATGTGTTATTCAGATGTATAAGCAACATTATTGCAAAGTCTCATTAAAATTCATTCAGTAGTTTTTACGTGAAAGAGCAACACGGCACATCCAGACATACAAACTTTCACATTTATAATATTAGTAGGATATCGTTTTCATGCAGCTATGGGATTCTCTTGTCGTTGCGTGGTCAACTAGTCCGGCGAAGGTAATCCACACAGGATTTCGATTTCACAAGCTTTTTTAACAAATTGACATTGATTAGGGGTAGCACCGCTCTAAAGCTAATTAAAAAGACTGCAGTATAGCTGAATAGGCATTTTTAGATTGTAGACTACAATCTCACGGTCTTTTTAATTCATGTTCATTTGTAGTCGATCTTCTTGATAGGACGCCGATTGTGCGCTTTGTCCGTGAAATATAATAGCATTAGCTAAGTATGACCATTTAAAAAGACCCTAAAGTACCCTACTAGTGGAAAAGGTTGCTACAGTTAGAGAAACACTGCAACTTGCACGAGTTTAACTTATAGGATATCTCTTAAACAAAAGCAACAATCAGTTAAGTAATTTGAACGCTTGTTTTTATATCAGCTTATGATTGTGAAGATGATTTTCATTCGGTTTTTAATCTGAGATATAAGGATGTTACGGAATGTAATACTCGGGTAGTCAGTAGCAGTAATTGGTTATATTCCTAACAAGAACAAAGACCTTTATCCAAAGTGTTTCTTCTTTTTCACCTTTTGAGCAGGAATTTCCGAAAGTCTTTCTTAGCGTTATCAAATACATCTACTTAAGTTCAAAAGGTTACCTTTCGAGGCTCAGTCTTTGATCGTATCTCAAGACAACTATTTGTATAGATCCCTAATAAATAGCATTGATCATACTATTCACATTACAATAAAAACAAAATGTCTATTTAGTATAACTATTACATTGAAAATATAATATTCCTCTTTGAACTGGCTAGTTCTCAGCATCGCCGTCAAACAGCCGTTTCCACATCACAAAATTGTAAAACTTGATACTAAGATTGGCCGAGTTCCCATGGATTTTTGTTCATTCACATAGAATGTTCATAGACAAAAGAACTTCAGCCTCGTACAAAGATTATTATTCTTTTATTTCTGACATTAGGCTGTTAACAAAAGCTTGAGTTCATGATCATGTGCCTGTAAATCAATTTTACATTTACGAGGTAATAGAGACCATATGTACACGGTGCTGCTGGTTTGAAAGTCAATTCTGAGTACTGTAATTACTGTTTTATAGTCGTATAGTTAATATCAAGTTACGATTTGGGATCGAATCAGAAATGGAGATCCTTCGAAGAACTAGAAGAAATTATCGCAGCGCAGAGGCCAAGTAGTTATGTGGCTGCAGGCCAGCACAGGGCACATAGCGGCCGTTAAGGCAGAAAGGTTCTGGAGTGGAGAAAAGTAATTGAAGGCGGTGGTCTGACGCCTGATCCTTAACTGCAAGGGTTCTAGCACATACATGACGCCGGGTAACTGTCCCGAAGATTATAGTGGACACAGGAAGCCTGCAACCAGCGGCTCTGGAATTCAATCAAGTCTTATGGCTAATGATGAATAATAATATTTAAATGATCTAACGCTAAGGGTATATCCCTATACCCTATACCCTTAGCTGCCAGCGACCTCCGACCCAGTTAGCAGAGTTTTGGTTGTTGTGTCGAGGTATAACTGTCTTTTCATATTATTAACTGTCTTTTACACAAGTAGGTTAGTTAGGTGCTGCCTGTCTTGCTTGTGTTTTACACAAGTAGGTTAGTTAGGTGCTGAGTCAAGTAGCTATGAGTTCGTTTAAATTATTTATTCACTGAAATGGCTAAGTTGTTACCAACTTATACGAAATTTATAAATAATGTAACGTTTTTGAAAACTGGCTTGCGCCTAGAGCAGGAGCAATATTCGACACAAACAAAGTTATGAAAAGTCACAATTTGCTGACTTTAAAAAACTCATTGGTTGAAGAGGTATATTTGAGGCAGCTACGGAGTAGTGGCGATTAGATTAAAAGCAATTTAATGTATGATGGCACTTTCTAGATACCGTGTGAAATCACACGATACATTTCAACAAAACCCAGTCAAGATTAGAACCGAAAACGGCTTAGATCTACGATCTCTATGTAATGGGCGGTCTATCCTATCACAAGTTCTCACGGAGACAGCGAAAGTGCTAGTGCATTCTGCATACTGTGAACTGTCAAGATATCTGTGTAACACGAACTACGGAACCGGTTCTTGGCGAAATAATTTTGCAATATGCGCCCGCTCCGGCGGCTCCATCGGCGGCTGCACAATACATCGAGTCGCTTTCATGACGCAGATACGATCTACTTTTCGACCTTTCATGCTGTTTTTAGGTTCCGCAAAAAAGGTTTCATTACTTGGCAAATGTATTTCTTCACACTTTCATACAAGCTTTAGGCAATTTTAACGCCGTTTTGTTAAATCATAGTAAAATAATTTTCTTTACAGGCTTATTATGGTATAATTTGTAAGCCTTTACGGGTTATATGATTTCAATGATTGACCTTTATAAAAAAAAAATTAAATAAAATAAAACCTAGCACAAAGCAGCTTGACCACTAAATTAAAAACGAGTACCACAGACTATGTCGTGCCCTAAAACAAAGTTAATATCAAGGGAATCAAAGTTAACCTTGTAGTTGCTATAAAAGAAATGCATTACGCTACTGCTGCCCAAAAAGCCTATCCATCATTTTATCAAGCAACAAAGAGGACCATGGAGCCGAGAGCAAAACTAAGATTTATTGCGTCAGAGGCCGACGGAACGAGACCGCAAATAAAGAGAACAGGGACCTTGAACACCGTATCTGACAAAATCAATCGGACTCCGTACAAAACTTGACCTAAAAATGTAATTGATGAAACACAAGCTTCAGCCCTGTTTAATGACTCGCAAATATTCACATCTTCAGATTATGGCTCCAGTTTTTAACGATACATTTGCTTATTTAAAAATAGCACCAACTGTTTACTGCAGATATTTATTTGTGTAGGTACCTAACCAATTGGATAACTCTTGGATGATGAACATTGAAAATGATTTTCTCAATTATTTAATAGCATTTCTTCGATTATTATCAGTATCGCTACACCTTGGTTTCTCTCATCTTAACAACAACAAACAAAAAACTAAAATGAAGGATGCTAAAAAACGCTTACGGTTACTCAACACCTACTACGTGTGTTGTATTTCATATGATTACTAATGTCGAGCATCTTAAAAACATTAAAGGGCTTATAAATTATACATACGAAATTAAGTGCTGTTCGATATTTTTAATTAAATACCAGAAGAGCAAATTGACCCTGGTTGTTCCAATTGAGAAGCATACATAACTCATACAAGGTTTTGTGTGATGCTACCAAAATCTGATGAATGTTCTCCGTAAGAAGCTTCGTGAATGCTAGGCGATCACGAAAGTTAATGGATTTGAGTTGATTGCCTACTCATTTGTAAGAATTTAATGATATCTTACAAAGATTTATCATCTTTTGAGAATATTGACGGGGTTGCTCAAAAAGTGTAAATATTACGAAATATTGGTTGCAAAACCTAGACAGAATTCCTCAAATGAAAGCCTCTGAACCAACCAATAAATGTTCAAGGCAACCGAAATTTTGGCTTGACAGTTCTACATTATACATAATTATAGTCTGTGTCATTCCATACAGTATCACTTCAGTGAGTTGAATTGTTGAGCTACTGCTCAGTTTGGTAGACACCGACAGATATGATTGCCATTAACGATTTCAAGTTTGTCATCGCAAAATGATGACAGAGGACTAGGGAAGAATCGCTCTTATGTAAGCCAAATGAAATCAAAACGGACATGATATCGAGATGACGGCAGTCTGCAGAGGTGATACGATGCGACAAGGAAGAGAGTGCAATGATTTCCGTACGCATTCGATAACACCCACACACACAGGAGTTGTGTTACACAACAGCAAACTTATAAGTAGGTTTTTAAGCCGCGTTGGCAAGAAAACCAACAGAACCATTCGACTCGTAAATAAGCATGAACTAATTTTGCAAGAGTGCACACAAAAGATGAGGTTTTCCAGTCGAGTGACATGTTTTCAAAGTAAGATAAAACGACATGTGTTTGACGCTACAAAAAGTCGTTAACAAAACGAATGAAGGTTCAAAAGATATGAATAATGTCTCCAGTTTTTGCTTAGAAATGTTATTGTACCTCTGCAATTGGTCTGCCTCTAGAGTTTTTTAGTGTAATTACAAAGACGAACGCATAACTGTATATCAGTAAAAAATGTGGGGACTAACGTACGAATGAGGAACGATCAACCTCTTTCAATTCAATATGGTATGGCTGAAATATATTTTGATTCTGTGGATAAAAACGGAGAAACAATACTTATTGCAAAAAATTGGTGACATTATCTGCAACTTTATTAAAAACCTTCTGCGTAGATCCAATGAATAGCGATCGGGGTCATCACATCAGGAATAAATCGTTAAAACGACCGTAAGTCAGTACATATTTGCAAGAATTAGATAAAGAGGGAAATCAAAAGGTATTTTTATTACAAGACGTCCTTTCAACAAAGTCGCATTCATATTACTATGTAGATAAAGCAGCTAACAAGGACTTGATCCGAGTATTGACTGACTACATAATGATGTGGACGAAGGTAACGACGAAATAGTGCATATTCATCATAACAAGGTAAATAAATGATTTGCTTGGACGATGTAAATTACAAATCAAGCATAATGTGTAACATAATTTGAATAAATTATAATGCGATGGACTTGGACCTTTAATTTTGTCCTAAAAGATAATTATACAGCGACTGTTGCTCGTTACTAGGAATAAATTGTTATTTAGACAGTCTTCTGCGATTATGTTACATTAACAAAATAGTCATCAACAAATATGTGCACACTCTATTCATAAGAATCCTATGAACCTACGTGCATGTATACACGTATAGATGTACACGTACTTCTTTCAACCGTTTGTGAACTTTAAATATTTGCACACTTTTAATTGATCTAACACTTTTTTATTTCAGATCTCATCGCACGAGTGGCACATACCTCGGCCGTCTCTTTCTGGCGGCAGTACCACTAGCGGCAGCATCAGCGACTCGCGCTCACGAGGAGGCTCAGCCTCCAGCCAGGGTTCCTCCAGTAATCACAGCACCCATGTAAGGCCCCATACCCTCCTAACCACGACAATTATCTCATCCCTGTCTTGATTACAACAACAAAAACATTTCAAAGCTAATTCACACCTTTGTCGACTTTGAGGATCTTCGACAAAAAACATTTTTTATCTGAAGTTTTTGCATGACATAAGGTGATGATGATAATGGACCTGGTCAAGAAACCAATTAATATTGGCGTGTCCGATGCAGGATCCACTTGTCAGTTCTTGCATAGCATTCTTATTATGATAGATTGCTGACGCGGCTCACACGTAACGACTTTGTATTGCCGCGTCGATTTATTTTTAGTATCCTAATAGCAGCAAAAAACAATCACTGTAACTTCACAATTGTTATTAATAACCTGATATCCTTAAGCATGATCTATTTTTCATAAATTGGACTGCAAACCTCGTAATTATAATGGGCTCAGAAAGTAATATGACCCCAAAACACTTGTTTGACTTGGTTAAATGTGAGACAAATGACGTAACATTCACTAAATATGGTGCGTGCGCGTGAGCGTTATGAGAACAGTGGGACATGTCTCCTAAAATAATTTGATCAAATATTAAACAACACCGCCAGTTACAATCCAAATACGGAGAAATATGTCCAACCATCCGCAATGACAACACAAGGCTGCATTGTAAGACTTTATTTTTTTGCAGAGCGTTTCGTCTGGGTCATTCCTACTCAATGCTGCCCACCTAGCACGGATGCAGGGCAGAAATTCAGCGCAAGAGGACCACGGGTATCATTCGAAGTTGGGTAGTTACGGGAAGAAGGCTGGCATTTCCGAAGCTGTGGTAGCCATTCCCGAGGAGACCCGAGAGACCGTTGACACTTTCTGGAATGGCGTGAAGAGAGGGTCAGCGACTGAGCAGGATGCAGCATCGGTGGCGAGTTCCACCCACTTCACGGTCGTGAACGGGTTCACGAAGCAACGCACCGGCAAAGAGCACAAGTCCTGCTGCTGCGACCATTCCCACCAGGTCACCGTTCTTGTCATATCAATGACGATATTATTCTCCGCCTGCATCTTGGCAGCAATTTGCTTTGTTGAAAGTAAGTATTCGCCAAACTTCTTTTTCCTTGGTTCAATTTAATAAAATAAAATATTATGAGTCCTCGGTAGCAACGAGTCACTCTGGTTTCACCATATCTACAGCTGCTCCTTGCTTGACTTACTTGCATTGTGGTCCGATTACAAGTGGATGGCTGTTTGATAGCTTTGTAGAGTTTTGATAGATATTCCTGTCAATGATTTTGAATTATTCGAATTGAAATCACAAACATCACGACATGTTTTTGGCCCAATGTTTGACTTTTATGTTTTTATTCATAACAAATATATCTAAACTATGGATTTAATTTTATTGGAAATATTTATCTCTGCTGAGTTATAACGACATAACTTGTAATTCTGTTTTTTTTTGTTACAGTGCGAATGCGCAAGGAGACAGGAATGTATAAATATTCCTAATCACTGGAAAGGAGGCAGCCTAGGCTAAAAGTATTAGTTAATTGGTTTATATTTATTTTTAAACAATATACCTAGTACACGTATTCTAAAGTATTGATTGTTCTTTGATAGCAATTTAATTGTAACTTATTATTACACAAAAAAATATTCGTGTAAAGATTTAGAAAAATGTTAGTTGTTAAGCTATTATAGAGACCTTAGTAAAGTATTTTTGTTTAGGAAAGTAGTGCAATATTTAATAATAAACCAACCCAGTTATCCACATTGTCTAGTTAGTAAATTGAATTATTTTTTTGTTAACATAATCTGTCGACATATACACATCATTGGATATGAGTGTTGTTTTTATTCAAATGAATACGACTGAAATAGTTGGTCATGTGATGCTTTTTTTGCATAATTTTAGCAACTAATTAGGTTCGTTTTCCTACACAGCAAGGTAGAAAACCGATCAAGTGCGAGTCGGACACGCGCACGAATGGTTCCGTACCATTATAATGCCTTTTTTGGCATTAAGTCCGCCCTTTGTAACAATCACGTTGTGCAACAAAGAATAAATAAATAAATAAATTATCCATAAAAGAAAATCACGTTAGTGTTACGGGAATATTTACCCTTTAATATCTACTTCCTTTTTTTCAACTAATTACTTTGAAAGGTAATAAATACACAACAAAATATTGCGTGAACATTTTAAGCGTCTGTTACCGTCCTGTTACCGTTATTGAGCAAAAATATGAAATCACGTTCATTGCATGGCATGGGGGGACCTCTTAATATGTTCATATTTTTCATTGTTATTATTTGTTGTTGTCAACGGAAATGAATAATTTGTGAATATTTCAGCTTTGTAGCTATCAAGGTTTAAGAGATAAGGATCCTATTGATGAAAAACGGGGCCGGTTTTCACCTTTTAGGTTCGGAACCCTAAAAACGTGAAATTTTTGCACATCAGGTCATTTAATGCTCAAATTTTGTTAATGTGTCATTTCATAGTGTTTCCAAATCAAAAGACGATCATAATGAGGATTTATTTATAACTAGCTGTCCCGACAGACGTTGTTCTGTTGTCATTCATTGACTGGTAGAAATGGTTTCTACGGAAAACGAAATTGTTGTTTTTCCCTATATTCCTAGCATTTATCATGTTTACTCACCTTTTAAAACTCGTTGGACCTTTACAAATATTTCAAAACCAAATCGGTCCAGCCATTCATGTGTTTTAGCGAGACTAACGAACAGCAAACAACTTTTTCTTTGAAAAAAATTGTAAAACTATTTTGTAAGGGACCAAAAAGCTTGGCATATTTTTTACTTAAAACTTTTAAAATAAAAAAGCTTGCATTTTTTCGTTTCACACTACATGAAAATATGCATCTTTTGAAATATTACTATTTCTGATCCGTTTTATTGTTAAGGTTAATTTAAAGATATTTTCGACACTTTATTATTATACCATAGTATAATGTATAGTACAGCACTACTGTGAAAACAAGTTTGTAATTTTTGTACAACTATGCTACGGAAGAACTGTGATAAATTATATCAAATTTAAATAAAATTTTACTCTCTTTGTGTTTTTTTTTTATTTTGCATTTTTTCATAATCTTCTACTATACAGGGTGTTTCAAAAATACCCCTAAAGACTGAAATGGCATAGAAAGTGAATGAATCTGAAATAGTAAGTGTTGTCCATTTTTTCATATCCTTAACGGTTTCGATAAAAACGTACATCAAATATTTACAAAAATGTCGATATTAATTCGATTTATCCATAAAAAACGTAGGTGCGTGAACAAAGGAGGTCGCTCCTGGTCACTCCCGGTTAGGGTCAACTTGGGTCCATGAATCCAAATTAGTGCTGGGTGTTTTTATGATCGACGTTTTTATTTTACGTTAATTTGCTCGAAATTTAAGTTATGAGCTACGACCGTCAGAAATAAACAAGGGACTCCTTTCAGGAGTTTGTATAACCCCCTTCAGTTATAAGGGGTATTTTTGTAACACCCTGTATAAAAATAAGTCGGGTTTTCCTCCCTGGCGCTATAACTCCAGAACGCACGAACCGATTTCCACGGTTTTGCATTCGTTGGAAAGGTCTTGGGCTCCGTGAGGTTCATAGCAAAGAAAATTCAGGAAAATTCCAACAGAAAAGCGGGAAAATCTTTATTTAAGCGGGTTTTTTTTTTCACATAAAGCTAAGTCCACTGGCCACAGGCTGCTAGTATTGTATAAAAAAAGACAACAAAACTAACAACAGTCTTTTGACGTCTCACTTCTGGGCACAGGCCACACCTAAGCTATGTGGTGGTTCGAACCCTCCAACAAGTGGGCTCAGTGCGATTGTTGGAGGGGTTTAAGGCTACTGAGAAACCTTGCTGTCAGATGTAATCAAGCCGCCCTGAGGCCCCCGGCTACGCTTAACGACTGACATCTAGTGACGTCAGCCGGGACCAACTAAACAACGTGCTTTTTGAAGCACGGAAGCCCGATAAATTTATCACTAAAGGACATGATCAAAAACTCAGAATCACCAGCAACAGGGTTGCCATAGTAAACCCATTTTTATACATTTCGTTCTTGGCGATTCTGGGTTTTTTTTGTTCATCTCCTTCCGGTTGGAGTAATCACCTATCTAATTTCGTTACCGATTCGCTGTTGCTTTTGCGCCACAGGCACCTCCAATGAATGTATTAATCAAAAGGAGTTCGGCTAAATAGGGTAAGGGTGAAAATCGAGGTTTTGTTACACATTCCTAAACAAAATCCATACAGGACAAAGTCATAACACGTTTTTTTGCGACGCCGTAGTCGGGTGAAAAGTAAAGTTGGGTTATTTGGTTTATTGTACTTAAAACCTTTGATGCCATGGATATCATTATGATAACGAAATCCTTAAAATTCAGACTTCACTTACCTCCACTTCCTCCAAAGTTTGAGTCCACCGGTAGTTTTCAAGATCACACCCATTTCCTGAGTTGGGCTTTAATTTGCTCTTTTCTTTAGGATCATCATCTTCATCAGGGGCCTCATCTGCCTTTTCTGCGTCTTTATTAGCACCATCACCACTACCATCTTCGGACTCTGGAAAGATTATATTTTCCTTACAACCTTATTCTTTTTGGTATGTATGCCAGGTTTATCAGACTATCGCCTTTTTTCTCATTTCATAGTAAAACAATTCAAATATTGAAACACAATTCTGTGTCCAGAACCAGATCCTTTTTTTTTTTTTTTTTGACGCGGAGAATGCATTTACGCACTATCCCGCTCCCTGGGTAGGAGAGCGAGGGAGTGTGGGACTCGCCCACCCCAATGGGGAGGGACTACCCACTAAGTTAACTGAGTTATATCTCCCCTCTTACACCCACCGGTGTTAACGGCAGTGCGAGGCCCCCCCGCACCGCCGCCCTCCACGGAGTCGCCTGTGCAATGGAGGCACACAGTCCCCACCATGTGCACTCCTAGCGACCCCGGGGCCCCCCTTTAGTCGCCTTTTACGACAGGCGGGGGGGAACCTTGGCAGTATTCTTATGCCCCATACCACAGGGCACCAGAACCAGATCCTGATAAATAGCAACATATAACCCTGACTTGAATTTGAAAGAATAAAAATATTTAATCTACAGAATGAAACAGCATTTGATTTTATTTATATTGCTTAAGACTTAGGACTCAATAAAAGAAATATCAATCACTTTAACAACTAAATAATATTAGGATCTTTTTGACCTCTGTTGATAAAAACATTTTATTTGGAGTTGATTGAGAGAGTGAGTTTGTTGTCAAGCACTATAATTAAATTAATACAATAACTGAGGTATAACCTTCTCAGAGTGAGGTCAACCGTCAAACTATTTTGTAAATATTTAAATGTAATTCAAAGTGAATAAATTTAAGTATTTTTCCACTACTTCTAAAACAACAATTATTAGCTTCTGGGACTAATATTAGATATTAGCAAGAACTGATGGCACCATAGGATAAAATATTTTCTCAACACTTAGGAGCATAGGTACTCAAAGGCTGTCAAAAATCTAAATCCAAGAAGAAGACAAGATCACAAAAGTGGGAAGACTTGAAGCAAATTGCTGGGGCACTGTAGAAAAGATTAGGAACAGAGAAAAAATAAATACAATGGTTGGACTATTGTCTAAAGGTTGAACACTTTTAATAGTTTTTAACACTAAAAAAAATGTCTAAAGACATTTCGGTATGCTTTTTAGATCTCATGCTGTAGCACTATTAACTTGAGAAGTGGGATAATTTTCAAGTTGAATGGTTCAGGTACAAACTTGTTTTCCCCTTTTTTCGAAATTATTAGTTATAAACTGATGTTTTTTTTAAATGAAGAATAAAACACCAGTGTGTTAGCCAAGTTGATTCACCAGGTAGTATTTTGTGACATCTACAGTTTTGCTATTTTTCTTGAAATATGTAATTGTATTTTTAGGTAACTATTTTTTGCAAGCTCTCTGAAAGCTCAAGCTCAATGGAGTTACATTCTGTAGTAAGAGTCACAAAAAGAACAAGTTGTTGGCAAAATATAACTTATCATAGCTTCATTGAATAGGTGAAAAGTAATCTTTAAGTCAATCTTTGTAGTAGCTATCTAGCAACTACAATAACTGTACTGTACAGACAAAAGTAAATTATGCTTTACTATGAGAAACCTTTGAAGAGGTTTACACTTATGCTTACTTTTAACTTTATCTTTCTCAATTTCCTCCTGCATCTTATCAGCTTCTTGGTCAGTGAGCTCAACAACAGATGCAGCTTCAAAGTTCAAGTCTTGTGCTTGTCTCTCTTGGTCTTTCTGGCGTTGGATGTCTTTGAGTCGTCTGTCTGCTTCCTCCTTCTCCTTTTTGATTCTTTGTGCTTCTTCACGAGCTTGCTTTGCATATTCATAGAATGTATCCTTGACCACCTGAAACCCAATTAAATTTGTAATGACCATGAAAAAATATTATCTAAGAACTAGTTCCAGAAATAAAAAATCATTATCCAATAAGTTATAGTTTTATTTTGCTGTTGAACAAAGGTATTATTTTGATACCTCCCATGAACACTATACTAACTAACATTATACCCCCTTATTCAGGAAAACTTAAACAGTAATTTAACATCAGCTTAACTTTTGTTAAGCTTTGTCCCAGTCATTCTTGTAGCTGTCCCCTTTGCAAGAAAGTGCCAAAACTTACTTGCAAATGGGGACAGCATTGCGTTGGTTTTTATGAGAAAGGGGATTAGTGTTTTTCATTTTAATCAGAATCAACTCATAAGTGCCTTAACTTTGCGCTATGCAAATCTTGTAATTTTTTAGCCTCAGTCCATACATAGCAAAATTTTGAGACTTTATTATTTGTTGAATAGACCATATTATTTCAATGAAGGTATTGATTTCATTTTCATTACTGATCAAAGATAAAACAAGCTGCAATCACTAGTATCAAATAGCTACATATTTTCAAAACATTTTACTATGTTTAAGGTGCTAAAGTTATAATTTGAAGAATTTGTTGAGGGTGTGTTAGCGAAGAAATCCTTTTATTAACATCACTTGCATACCTTTTCCCAATCTCCCTCATTTCCACCAGTGAAGAAATCAGTTTTTCTAGCTAAAAAACTGACTATTGTTTTCAATAGCTGGAATAAAAAAAAATGGTTACCATGGTTTTTTAAACAATAACATGTGCCAATCTTAACTTCTAGGTTAGTTTTCAAGAGACAATGTATAGTAAACTCTTTAAACTTGCTACTGGGCATGTAGCGTGGTAGTTGGTTCGAACCAATACAGTTAACATAAGAGTCTTGAATGAAGATCTGGAATTTAGTTTTAGCCCACCTAAACGTCTCTATACTAATCTACTGTATCTTAGTACTAGGTACTGTAAGATTATTCTGGATCTGAATTGAACCCTAACATCAAAGTACTAATAACGATAAACAAAGCGTAAGATTAGTCACTAACAAAGAAAACATTTTTAAGACAAAGATCACAACCATAATTAAGTAAAATCTTTGTACTCACATCCTTTACTCCCCCTTCGTGTTGCTGAGCCATCGCTAAGAGCATACTATCAAATCTCTCAGGGTCGTGAGCCATGTTTTATAATATTTTTATTAGTTAAATGCAAGATACGGAGTGAGGTTGTTATTTCTCTATATTTCTAGAATTTCTCAGACTCACTTTCTGCGGTATCCAATCAATCAAATTTCGAAAAACAAAAATCATATGTCAAACATTTGTGACAGCTGTCAAATTTCAAAGACTGCGCTCTAAAACAGGTGACAGGTTCATAAAATGAACTACAAAAAAAAACAACAACTTTTGCAGTGACCTCAAGCACTCAAATACGAACAAACCAAAGAAACGATGAAAAAGTTTAGCAATGATATTATTTTGATTCGCACTGACTGTTTTGTAGCACTATAAATAAATATAAAAACAAAGTTCATGAAGCGCGGCCACGGTAAAGAAATATAACAGTAATATGACTCGGCCCTGTCCTTGAGTTAAGTGCCTACAGCCGCGCGGTTCGTCGCCACGCGATAGGGCTGCCCTGCCACCTGTAGTATTTTGAAACATTCGGATACTTGTTTCTTTCTTGTTTTGAAATTGTTTTTTGTGATGGTAAATATTGTATTTCTATTTAAATAAATGAAATTCGTATGTGAATTAAAAAAGGATGTGTTGATGTGAAAAAAGGATCATACATACATCCTCACAAACTTTCGCATTTACAATATTAGTAGGAAGTAAGATTACTTAGAGCGTAAATTTTTTGAAAGACCTCCTATCTTAATACCTACAATGAACCAAATTTTGCGGCGGACTAGCTATAAAACTATTACGTTGGCAAATCCCTTACTTGAAGAGTAGGTATGTAGATCCATAATTTCACTGCCAATTGACACGTTTCGTGGGCGCGGATTTCCGACCTAAGGTCATTCACCCGGTGTGGTGAAATTATACCGTAAACCCGTAAATTTTAATGCAAGCGTACTTCACGAATTAATGACTTATCCAACCTACCTATTCAATCTACCGCTGAACTACCTATTTCACTTGTCTGTCACTATCCTTCACCCTGCCAACTAATTTATCCAATAATATAGGAGTATTACTCGGAGGATAAAGCGAAATACCTGTCTTTAAAAATATTGTAAAAAATACATGCTATTATTAAGGTACTTAACAAAACATTTAAACTTGCCTTTCGGAGTTTGTAGGTAATGTTCACAAAATGGTACAAAACACACAAAATTGTCCCTCCGACACTGCACGGCGCGCGGCGCATTCGCGACTGAGAGCCGACTTAGGACCGATTTCGCCGGGTGGCGTAGGTATAACTTGCGTTCCGTCCGCTTGTTCGAAGTCACAATACTGTTATATTTCTTTACCGTGGCGCGGCTTTAAGGCCCCGGTCTCGAAGATCGCGGGCAACGGGGCGGCGGCAGCGGCGGCAACGCTGACGCGATCCTAGAACCACCGATAGACAGAGATAGAGCGGGCGCTGGAGCGCTGGAGCTGTACTGATGTGTTGTTAGTGACAGAGGCAAACAACTATTTGACGATGTAAATAATGCTCTCGCAAAAGTTTTGCAATGGTTCAATAGTAATAATTGATTACTAAATGCAAATAAAACAAAGTGTATGAAATTTTCTATGCCTAACGTGAAACAGGCAGATACTTTTGTTAATATGAATGGTAAACCGTTAGAATTCACGGATTCCACTGTATTTTTGGGAATTAGCGTGGATTCTAAGTTACAGTGGGGTCCGCATATTACAACCCTGGCAGGGAGACTTAGTTCAGCTGCTTTTGCAGTGAGAAAGATAAGGCTCTTGACGAATGTTGAAACTGCTAGATTAGCTAGATTATTGTATTTTAGCTACTTCCATAGTATTATGTCGTATGGTCTACTACTGTGGGGCTCTGCGGCAGATCTTAACACCATTTTTGTTCTTCAAAAAAGAGCCATCCGCTCTATTTACTGCCTTAGACCACGCGACTCGCTTAGGGAGGTATTTAAGGAGATAGATATTTAACTGTATACTCTCAATTTATTTTTGATAATATAATGTGTGTGCGTAAAAATTTGCATCTTTTCCAGAAAATTTGTGATGTTCATAAACTAAATACTAGAAATAAAGCCAAACTAAGAATTCCTAATCTTAGACTACCCAAAGTAGGCAAATCATTTGTTGGCCAAGGTATAACTGTTTTTAATATGATACCTCAAACTCTTATTGAGCAGCCTCTTTACAAGTTTAAGTCACTGGTTAAAGCGAAATTAATGAAAAGAGGTTACTATAATGTAGATGATTATTTGAATGATAAGAATTTGTGGTCATCATAGATATAATCTGCTCCTCTGCACATTTTGTGTCTTGTCTATACTTGATATGTAACTTAAACTACTATTGTAATCAAACAAGATTGAAAAGAGTAACTATCGAGTTTCTTGCCGGAATCTTCTCGATAGAAGCAACTTCCGAACCGGTGGTAGAGTCACTTTGTTCATTTTGATTGTCTGTCTTGACGTGTCATAAGTGCTTGTGAATAAGCTTACATGAATAAATGTTTTTTTACTTTACTTTTACTTTATGAAAAAATATTTTTCGCCTCGACGATGCGACGCTAACATATTTTAAAGGCGAATATCTTTGTAACTTTTGATTTATCATTGACAATATTTTTATTACAATGTTCAAAACAAGAAATATTTTGTAAATAATCGTAAATAGATAACAATCCGAAAATGATGAATAAATACTCAAAAATGACTCTGCTTTTTATTTTGTTTATTGGTTTTTATGATTCTTTAGCTAAAAGGTAAAAACTGGGCTCTATTAAGTTTTAAGCCCCCGCTGTATGTCGTAAGCTGGATTTTTTTCCCTCTTGACCCGTTCACTTGATTCCCTCGTAATCGTGCACCTACTGCTTCAAGGTCAGAATATTTTTTTCAAATATCGATGTATTTTGTCGGTAAAATTAAAATAAGAAATAAAACGATAAGTCAATTGTATAAGAACCCCAAAAATGCGAAAGAGACAGACAAAAAAAAAGTTTTACTGAAAGAGTTCTTAACTCTCAACCTTAGTGTGGGAGTGGCGCCTTACTTAAATGTAAAAATTTGATTATGAAAAGCTAGGTTCGAATTGCTGTGCCAGGATGTGTCGTGGCGCGACAGAACACTATCGGATCCATTTTAATGTTATGAATAAATTCACATTGCTGTGTTGTGGTGCTGCCAATCCACCAATCCGATAGCGTCCTGTTGTGCTGCGGCACACCCTGATACAGTAATATGAACCCAATTTAAAAGTTTGGATCCAAACTCGGCAACAAGCAGCACTGCTGCTTCAAAGGTCTGCCCAGCAGTGCTGCCTGCCACTCTTGTTCCCACCAAGGCGGCATGCAGTGTCACTGTGTTCGCGGTGTTCTCTTTTAAAATGATATTGTTAAACTTAATTCAGTTAACAACTTAATTTTTTTATTTTTTGCTTTTTAGTGCAGTAACCATTTGTAATTTGAAGTCTGTTCAAATTTTTCATTGAAAAACAAATCAATAGTAATTGTAACTAGTAGGTATGTAACCAAAGATAAGTTGAAACGACCATTTACGAAATTGGTTCAATTGATTTTCTTCGATATTTCTTCCATATGTTTTCTTCAATTATATTGACTGATAATGACTGCTATCCTAAAAAGGGCTGCATTAGTCGGTTCACTAATGTTTGAAAATGTATAACAAATGATCATTTGACAGACAACGTTACACCAAATATTCATTTGGCAAACGAGACATTTGACAAAAGTATCATCTTACAAAAACTCATTTAACAAATGACCATTTAGCAAACATTTCATTTGTTAAATGTTTCAACTAACAAAAAATCAATTGACCTATTTTATTTCACCAAATAATACGTTTCACAAATGAAGCATTTGTCCCAATTGTGATGATTCTAGATGGCACTTATAAAGTTGTGCCTAGTATTTTTACCCAGTTATATACAATACACGGAAATATATTCTCGGACGACAATAAGACATTTCCACTGGTATTTTGCCTTTGTTCCCACAAAGATAAAAGACCATATGAAATGATGTTCGAAATGCCGTTGGAATATGGGGCAGAAAATAACATTGTCATCAAGCCAAAAGTATGCGTCTTAGATTTTGAGAAAAGCCGCCATCTCAAGTTTGAGATCAAACTTTGAAGAAACAATTCTGCATGGATGCAACTTTCATTTGGGGCATATTATTTACAGGTAAGCTACAAGATTATAGTATAGAAGGCATGCAATCATAGTGATAACTTTCAACTAAAATACCTACGTAAACCTCGAAAATCATAATACAAAATGCCATTGTTAGAAATACCGATGGTTTGAATACCGATGTTCAAGTAACCAAATGAGCGATATCCCGAATGTCAAAATGACGAAATGCAAAGGAGGCGAATCGTTTTTGGGTTTGAAAAAAAAATAACCACCTAATCTGACCTAATCTATCCGAGTCGGTTTTGCCCTGACTCTAGTATAGGGCAGACAAGTACCACGACAAGTCAGCGTTTACCCATTTCTTCTTGACTTAACGTTTTTCTTCAAACCAATAAAACGACATGCCCACTCACACTCGTCGGCAATTTAGGCTTCGGGATTTAAAAACGAATCATTTTGTCAAACGTTTTTTGGCCAATCGTTGTTTTATCTGATGATACAGTTATTAAGTGTACATTTTGTAAACCATTTTGTGTAAAATGAAAATTTAAGAGTTGATCATTTGGTCAAGCAAGTGAGTCATTTGTGAAATGATTAGTTGTAAAATGATCAATTGGCCAACCATTTTTTGCCAAACGTTGTGTGTCACATGTAATTTTGCCAGATGTCTTTTGGTCAAACGGCAGGACCCCGCATTAGTCACATAGTTGAATAATGTTCCTCTTCTGAATTACACTCACATAGGTACTTTATTGCTGTGTCGGCAGACGCGTCACTACTGGTATGTTGCGCGGCGGTTCGGCGACACTGATGTGCAGCAGCGCT
The DNA here is from genome assembly GCA_950022985.1 of Udea ferrugalis. Classification (NCBI taxonomy): domain Eukaryota; kingdom Metazoa; phylum Arthropoda; class Insecta; order Lepidoptera; family Crambidae; genus Udea; species Udea ferrugalis. Next base: position 9,660,714 of record OX465521.1, read on the forward strand.
ACCGCTACATTGCTGCCTAGCTCGCGATATAATCTCCTTCATGCATATGGAAATTGTATGAGAACCAGTAGTGTCGTGGCAGCACTGCTGCGTGCAGCGTGGTTTCGAATCAAGCCACATCTCATTTAGATCCCCTTCAGGAGAAAACGTCAACTTTAATCGTCTATTCTATTCCTTTCACCTTGAATTAGTATTCTCCCTCATTTAAAATGGGAATACTTAAAAATATACCTTGGCTTAGTTCATTTCACTCAAACGGTCACAGTCGTGTATTTATTGAGTTTTAATAAATAATAATAAATAAATAAATATCCTTGGACATTATTCCACACAGCGCCATCTAGTCCCAAGTGGGCTAATTATAGTCCGTTATTATGGATACTAGACAACGGATAAACATACTTAAATACTTTTTCTTTTGTAAATACATACTTAATATACATAGGAAACACCCAGACCAATACAAACAGACATGTTCATGCACACAAATGTTTGTACTGTGCGGGGATCGAACCCGCGACCCTTGGTGTAGTAGCCGACTTCTCAACAATTACACCAAGACGGTCGTCATACAATCACAATAAACGTGAAAATGGAAACTCCTTTCAAATTCGGTCTTAGATTGTGATCGTAGGAGCTTCATAGTTTACGTTGAGAATGCCACAGCCAGCCCCGCACTGTCACTCGTTTTAGAACGCGCCCCTGACATAGAGAAACTAGAGTTGCAACCAATTGATTGTTCAATTGAAGTAATCGATTCCAAAGGGGGTCGAAGCTGTCCAGTGTAATAATGCCTTTAGAGCATAGACAATCGAAATCAATAGACAAAATAGAGTTATAGAGAAGGACAAGGTTCTTGACGCACACACGCACACAAACACAAAACAACAGAAGTGAAAGAAAGTGTCAATGGAGGTCATGCATTGCATTTTTATGCATTTTACTATCAGATTAAAGGTGTTTTAGCTTTATTAACTGACAAAAAGTCTAATGACTGATAACATTGTAATGCGTACAATTAAACAGGTGTGTAAATTTTACGAGTGTCCCTACTGTTTGTGCAGTTAAACTTTGCTGTCAAAGTGTCTGAGTAAAATGTTTATTTTTGCAGGTTTTTCAGCAGAATACGTAGTAATGGCAGATCAGTTTTGTTTACGTTGGAATAATTTCCAGTCAAACATAGTGAGTGCCTTGGATTCGTTGAAGTGTTCGGAGGATTTGGTCGACGTTACACTCACTTGCGAAGGCAGAAACATCAAGGCCCATAAAGTCATACTGTCCGCGTGCAGTCCGTACTTCAGGAATGTGTTCAAGGTGAATGACTGGGGACATTAAATAACCTTCGTGTTCTTGCTAACGTTTACGAGAATTTATTCCTTATTCATTTATTGACTAGCACTTCAATTAATTTACTGTATTTTCCATGTCCATCTACCAGGCTCTGATCTAAATGTTAGTGTAGTACTTGCTCCTATTTTGGATTTAATTTAACCTGTTGATGAATTTTGCCCAATGATTTACATTGCAAAGAGGCTTTATAATAATAATCTGTAACAATCAAATCAATCTAGAAAACATGTTGACTAAAAAATACATAAGTTGTTTATTTACTAATATTTCAAAAGTCACTCACAAATTAATGATACCAACATGTATTTTATTAACTGTAGTAATGATTTGATTTTAGGAATAGAAAATAAACAGGTTCATTATTCATACAAATAATTGTAATCACTCATAATTCAACAATACTTGTTCGGGTGCGTTGTAATTGTTATATGAGTAACATTTCACTTCTATAATAATCACTTCAAATAATTTTGGCTATTATGTTATACACTTTGAATTAATCCTAATTTTAGGTTCATTATGTTACATTCATTTCAATTGATTAGCCTTGTATGATTTGTTCATGTTTGTGTCCTTGGAAGAGTAGGTCAGTGTATACGAGTTGCTTTTAGAGAGCTTCACTGAGCTGGGACCTTGATTTTAACATATATGTGTGCACCGTGAAATCCAAGGTAAATCCTTGTGTTGTGGTGACTAGAACCTTTTCTGCTTGAAACTGATGAATTATCTCTACATCTGTAGTGTCTCAAGTAGTTTTATATCTATGCAAACTACCACAGCTAACTAGAAGAAAAAAACAATTTAGTCTTCTGTTAGTGTCAGGCATCCCACCTCAATCTGTATGTACCACAAAACTAGTTGCCTTCTATTTGGGCTCTCAAGACTAACTGAGCACTTAGCACTATTGAAGAGTTATATGCCCAGATCAGGCAAGGTACCCTTAATGGCAAATAGAAAGAGTGGTGACTTATTAACACATTCATGCACAGTGAAACTTTCATTGTGTCTGGGTTGTATTGCATAGACATGTAAAACTAATTGAAAAGCAAACTTACTCCTTTAATTACTTGGTTAGAGAAAAAACGGATATCAAATATTTTTTGTTTAGTTTGTCTTTGCTTAAAAACTTAAGTAAAATACTGTTTGATAACAAAATTTCTGTCAATTCCAGGAAAATCCATGTCAACACCCAGTAATAATCCTGAAAGATGTGTCAGCAGATGATATTGTCAGCCTGCTCTCATACATGTACCAGGGGGAGGTGTTTATAGAGGAGAGCAAACTGTCCTCTTTCTTGCACACTGCAGCATTACTGCAAGTTAAAGGTTTAACTGGAGTAACTCAACAGGTAACAATTTTTTTTGAACTAGGTATCTAAGGTGTTCAGGAGTCAGAAGGGACAGCCCAGAAATTACAGTGATAATACTGTGTAAATAATAACGAGTTTTGACAGTTGTAATGCAAATAGTTATGGATAAGATTCCCGCATCAACGGGACCAGAGGAGAAAATAATCATAATAATAAATGCCTTTTGCTTATGGCCTGCGCGGCGATGAATGTGGCCAAACTCAGGGGAAACCTGGCTCTGGGACCAAAACTTAATATGTTAGGTGGTTTAATATTCTTAGCTATTTTAAAATGTTTTAACACTCTTTTCATTCTTGCAGAAAGAGAACTTCACTTCGCCAAATCCGTCTAATTCTTCCAACAAACTGTACACACAATTGACAATATCATCAAAATCAAACTTCTTCGGAAGCCACAAGGAGGCAAAACTTCCGGCTCTGAAGAAGAGAAGAAGTAGCACCTCAGACAAGCCCAGTGATGTGACCATTGCTGATGGCCCTAAAAAAAGTAAACTCCTGGAGACATGTGATATTTACAATAAAAACTCCCCCCACCTGACAAAATCTGACAACACAGTATTGGCACCTGAAAACAATGTAGAAAAGAAATGCGAGAGCAAAAATCAGCACTCAAACATAACAACAAATGGAAAAAATTCGACATCAAGCCAGGTAAAACTTTATCCTTAACTAGCGGCCGCCCGCAACTTCGTCCACTTGGATTTGATAAAGATTTTTTTTTCATAAATTGTAGCCTATGTGCTATTCAGTTGCATAAGCTATGTTATTGTAAAGTTTCATTCAAATCCATTCAGTAGTTTTCAAGAAAGAGCAACATGGCACAGCCACACATACAAACTTTTACATTTATAATATTTGTTGCATGTGAATCAGAAAAACTTCTAATGGTAGTAACAGAAAATACAGTTTTGTTATTGATATTTCAGATAAATTCCCAAGGTGACAACATTCCAATAATAATCAAAACAGAAAGGATTGAGGATGATGATTCACCTGCACCTACACAAAATATTAATTCTGATAATGATGACAGTCTTCCAGATTATGAAAACAGTATGCTTGCCAGGTCTTTACTTCAAGGTAAGAAAACTTTGTGAGATATTCAATAATGTCATCTCATGATATCATTTTATAAAGTGGTTCTGCTTCCTTAGATATAAAAGGCACAACCTGCTATGTGGCTAACATTTCTCGTTTTCTTACTCACTAATTTCTTTCCCTTTCTTCATAAGGTTATGAATGTAATGTTGTTTCCAGTTTCCACACTGTAGGCCTAGCACAAATCGCTAATGTTTTGGCAGTCGAAAAGTAAATTCATTTTTTTCTTCTTCCTGTCTTCAAGAAAAAAAAAGTATATAGTATTTTGTTTTCGATTACCAAAACTTTATCGGTTCGTGCTAGGCCTACTGGTTATTGAATCTTGTCAGTTAACAATTAGTAACTTTTGTCATGATGATGATTTAGGCCCGGCGCCCATTATCGGCATCGGCAAGGAAAAGGATCCTTCGGCACCCTACATGCAAGCGCACACTATAGGCAATTATGCTTAAGGATGCCGAGGCGTCCTTAAGGCTGGTTTTAGTGTCACGCGTACCGTCAGTACGGATCGCTCCGCACAGGCTGATCTATTAGGAGCTAAATAGGAGCGTTTAAGAGTAATACGGAGGGGTCTGTACGGACGACCGTCCGCGCGGATAGTTCCGCAGCCATCCGCATAGCGCGTCCGTGCCGCGGGGCTATCCGCGCGGACCGCCGCTTGCGCGCCTCTGGCTTCAGTGAGCGTTTTATGGAGCTCCTATGGATCAACCTGTGCGGAGCGATCCGTACTGACGGTACGCGTGACACTAAAACCAGCCTAAGGATGCCGAACCGCAGGTTGCCTCGGCGCCGGCGGCGTACCGAAGGATGCCGAAGCATCCTGAAGCATGCTCAAGGCTGCCGATACAGCAGCCTCAAGCATGCCGAAGCGGTATTTTTGTATAACGACCACATATCACGGAAATTTCTGCTTTATTACCATTATGTTATAGTATATTGCTATTTGCCACCTAAAATCCTGATGCGTGCCGATGCCGATAGTGGGCGCCGGGCCTTAAATTACTTCAGCTCAAAGTGTCCACCATGTCTTGCTAGTTGACCTAAACCTACCTAAAGTCTTATGTATTTGCAGGTATAAATCCATCTAAAGGTGATGCCAGTGGTAATAATTCAGTGAAAAAACTGGTAAGTGTTGATGTACAACCGGCACGGTCAAAAGATGTTAACAATGATTCTCCTACCTTTACAAATTCTGCTTCCAAGAGTCCATTGAAAACGAATATATCTGAAGATTCGTTAGTAAAACCAGAAAAGCTCTCGCCTAAGTCTGACATAGATTATGAGCCAGAGGTATTGCTGTCAGAACACCAAGATGGTACAGACACAGAGAATTCATACTCAGAGCAGTCTCAAGCTTTGCTCCTTCTGGCTGGGATGTCAGCAGTTCCAGTCTTAGGAGCTGGTGCTTCCACATCTCAGGGTGTTTCTCACCAACAATCAAATCATGCTGCTATTTGTGGGGATTGCCCCCACTGTGGAATGAAGTATTCCAACCAATCGGCGCTGAAGTACCATGTAAGATTAATGCACTCAGATTTGACAAACAGACTTTGTTGCTACCTTTGTCCGAGATCATTCACAATGCGGGAGACATTCAAGGAACACATGTGGTCCAGTCACGGACAACGAAATTAACAAAGTATTGTTGATATTAAGATGTGCCTTAACTTTTTCTAAGGAGATGACTGTTAAGGTGCAATAAAAATGTGCCTTGTGGAGTGATTGTTATTTTATAATATTGAAACAATTATTTTATTGTTACCTAGTGGCAGCATGAAGTAATTTAAGGAATGATGTACAATACAAACTAAAAATTTGTTTGACATGTTAAAAGTGTTTAACACCACTAGTATGAAAAAGTAACCTAAATGTACTGCTATTGGATGGTTTTTATAATACGATTCAAACTTAATGGCAGCTGTGAACATCGCGCGAGTCGATGCGCAGAACACAAATTAAGGTGTCAGCGGGTTGCGAGGTGAGGTCAACCTTGCGCACTCGGCGCTCGCAGCGGACTTCCGAGCCGCCATTAAGTTTGAATCGTATTATACTAACGAACGAACTATTTTCGAGTATCTGTGTATGCATAAAAACCTCCATTGGAAGCTGGGTGAGGTAGTTATAGCCCTTAAAGATATACCTAATGCAGTTCTGTTGTGATATTGTCTCCAGATTATTTTTTCTTTTTCACCTGGTCATCCACTAGGCCAACCAGGTCTAGATTTTAAATCAACATTCTATTGAAAATTTCGTGAATTTTGTTTATATTTAAATATGAATATGCCGATATTAAATGAGAGAGGTAATGTTTGTTGAGAAAATTGTGCCTTATTGTTAGGTATGTTACCATGGCACTTACGGTTGGTGCAAGACATTTCGAATATTATTAGGGTAGCAGGCTATTTACCTGGTCGGTGCTAATATAGAAATTGTGACTAAAGACTAAAATTGGACAATGACTGCTGTTGTGTTGAGTGTTTTGGTACAACCCTTTTTACTTATTTATGAAATTATTATTTTGTTACTTGAAATTAATATTATGTTATGTTTAAGTAAGATTTCTAAGGTTGGATATATTTGATGTTATATGTAGCAGGTTAGGCTGTGTCATACAAATATATCACATTTTTAATTTTATTTTGTTACATTAAGTGTAGATGACAGTCTATGGTTGAATAATCTTAAAACTGGAGTAAATGATATTCCTGCCTAACCGTCACGCTTAGTGGGTTGGTTTATCTAAAAAGGGTGTCAATGTTTAGATAACTATTTCAAGTGCCTTGTAAATAATAATTGAGAAAATTAATTGCAAACTTTAAGACAAGGCAGAGGGTTGACACGAGCGGAATAAAAAAATGCCTACTTTTTTTATTCTACAGTTTCTTTTGGGTGCGCTTGCGACTGGTTCAAACCCACACTGACCGTGTGGATTTGATTTCACAGTATTCTTCCGCTTTCCACGGAGCACTTAACGGTTTCAGGGAGGCCAGACATGAGCTACATGCTGGCCGGCGACAAGTAGATGACGCCTATTATTTTTTACTTTCTTTAATTCTAACTTACGCAGATCTGGCGACTTCTTATGACATCCTAGAAACTTTTGGGTTCTTTACATGTCGCAATTGATAATGGCTAGCTTTACAATGATAAAAAGCGTGGCCAAAATCAGCTAGTTCTTGTAAAAGGCAATGAACGACAACCGGCAGGTGTTGTTAGGAATAGGTAGTCTGTGTTGGTAGAAAAATTACAACACATTTTATTTTTAAAATTCATGATATTATTTTGGTGAAGTGTGCCAAAATGAGTGTTGTATTTTTATAATTTATTTTACTAAACAAGTTACTTTTTAAGTTACCGAAATTTTATTTTGTTTTCAAGCTACTTCTAATTATACATTGTTAGTTATGAAGTATCTACGTAGTTAAGTTTTTTCCTTTTGTTATTACTATCTTATCTCGAATAAATTATCCTTACGTTTAAGCTTCTTAGGGTAATTGTTGATCCACTCCGATGTGTCGAATGCCATTAGTGAAAATTGATAAATTTATTGACGTATTGTTAGAAAAATAAAAATATTTTTGAACTACTGCGGTATAGATATAAATAGATAGATATATTTATAGTTATTTTACTATTAGGTATGAATAGTATATTTACGTTATTAATGATGAATTGTTAAACATTTTATTCAGAATTTTACAAGATTTACATTTAAATTATGTTATGAATAAAATCTTATGCTTCTTATTTTGATTTATTTTGTTACTGTTTTCGTTATTTTAAATGCTCTTTCGTCATGTCAGTATACCGTGTTGTTTATTTTTAAAACCAGCCAAGTTTTCTAGGTTATTCAGGTTTTCATAAATTAGGTTGTATGAAAACATCTTTGTAAGAAACAGTAATTTAAGGAAAAAATACTATTGTTTCGAAATGATTTGTGAATTGTTCTGTAAAAATGTTCCAGTCTCTCTTAAAACAGGTTTTAAAAACGACATCTATCTAATAGTCCAAACCCATTCGAAAACTGTTCAAGAAATAAGTTTCAAGTTGTTTCTTGAAGTAAGCCTACAATACATGCCCAAGTTAAACTTGGGACTAAAAATAAACCGTCACGTGTAGGGCACAACAGCTCGTGCCAATTCAAGTTTTCTTAAGGTATACATTTAGTACTTAGGCCGAGAACAGAGCAATACAGTAGTGAGTCGTGTTGGCCATGTGTGAAGAAAGATACACACATAGTGAACGGGGTAAAGCTTGTAATACCTACCTATCACATGGCGTGTTTAAGTGACCAGATAATTTCTCAAAAGTATTTATGTACTCGTACTAATGTTGAAGGGAACAATACGAATAATAATCCTCGCCAATTGATAATACGCTGGAACCTTGTCAAACTAGAAACCAAGTGACCTCAAAAAACAAAAACCACGTGACCTTAAAAAAACATAGTAACCATGGCTATATCTTTTGAGGTCACATTTCAAACTCAAATAGCAGTCTAAGGGTTAATTGCGGACGGTTCCTGTCTTAGTAAGAAATCGTCAGGGCGTCATTTCCAATAAGAATCCAGTATTATTTTTGTCTGGCCGCACTTCATTTCTAGGTATAATTGGTTCGAGACCTGAATGTTCTCCTTTAACCTTATTTTAGGAATACGGTGTAGTAAGTATACTTGAAAAACTGAACAAAGTTCAGTATTTAGCACAGGTATTCCTGGAAAAAAAACTGTAAGGCGCTTTGCAGACGGCGGGGCGGCCCGGTCTTTTTGACCGCGAGGAAATTAAGACCGCTACTGGCTCACCGCGAACACAAATCACTTAAGTACCCACCGGGCATCTGCGTCGCAGACTTTTTGCCCTTCATGTGCGTTAAAAGGATAGGATTCCCTTTGCGCTATCGTTCGCGGTGAAATTGACTGGCCCGGCCCTCCCCTTCGTCTGCAAGGCGCCTTATCGGGTACAGAATTTAGGGGCTTCTCTATTAACTTACAGTTATGATCCTAATATAGGTATTCGGAATCTGCTATAAGCGGAGATTTAGCACGTTACTAACTCGCTGCGGCCTGCTAGAAGACGTCACGACAAAATACAAGGGTTTCTTATTTCTTAACTGGAAACTTTCACAATTGACCTTTCCAACCAACCTACCCTGTTCTCGGAAAATCAACCTCGTAACCATGCAGAAGCCCTTGCCGACGAATTCAAAAGAATTGGAAGTTACAAAACTTTATTTCTTTGAAAAAAAAAACTTCAACTTTTCGTCTATCGGAAGCCAATAAGAACAGAAACTCAAATCCACCTCAGTCTTTGTTTGTCGGTGTTTCTTGGAATACGTATAGTCGCCATCAGATATTTGTAGCAGACAAGTAGGTACAAATTATTCTGAACAGTTGAAAATGATGACGTAATGAATGTTCAGATATTAATGGTTGTCGTGTATGGAACTTATTGATATGTTACCAACACTGTTTTGAAGTATTCGGTCACCTTGTTTGCTGCCAAATATCTTATGGCGACTGTACGAGAAGGTCCCTACAATTTCAAATAACTGCCTTCGTTACCAATTACGACAACATTAAAGAGAGTAAAAATGTATGAAACACAATGGGCGAAGTACTCTCGGTAGTGACATTTCAAATTCAGTTCATAATAATTTCATACACAAGTTGGTAAGTACCTATTACTTATTTGCACACTGCTCGTATATTCCATAGGCAGGAGTATATTCATATTCCACGCCGCACCGCCCGATAAGAGCTCTCGCGGAGATTATCGGAGAATCTTTCGGCGAAGTGGCCTTGCGAGATCTCGCCACCTCTAGTTGTAAATAACCGCGGATACAGGAGGCTTTTGTGAGTATCTCACTATCACTCCGAGTGTGCTTATTGTAGGCCTATTTGCACACGCACGGTAATCCAGATTTTCTGGATAGAACTATTGGGTCCACAGGGTCAGATTTATACCTAAGTCGCAGCTGAATTGGTACCTAGGAGTACCTACCCACTTAGTTGTGGACGCAGGACTCCAAAAACTGAATATTCTTCTTTAGCTAGGTACCTATACGAATGCGACAGTATTATTGGTGATGCCAAACTTACCGTCAACATGGTTGCAATTTCATTGTGATGGGGTCTGTACATACGTACATTCAGCCACAAGTCAAGCGTAACGTATAAGTTGTGAAATGACCTTTAGAGCCTTGGCGAACCTTGATACGAACTACAGATAGGAATTTTAGGTACATAAGTAATACGAATAGTCAAAGTGAATCCGTTACACCTGACCTGTGGCCCTTTGTATATACATTATATTATAATACCACAGCTAATATTTAGATAGGTAGGTCCTATGTTCGCCATTACTCGTATAACCTGCATAACTGAGAACTGATTGTTTACTTGTTCTATAATATCTAATATTTAGTACGATATTTGCCATAAAGATGCCATGCACGTACACGCCTATGTGCAAAAGGCACTGTTAAAATGCAAAAAAGTTCATTTTTCAATAACGAATGATTTGTCTCTACATGATTCAGTGAGTAGATGCCAAATACTTATATCTGAGTTAATTTACATGTTCACGGTATTTCACTCACTACTTGTAAGGTTTTGTGTGCTTATTCTAGGATTCATTGCATAGTTCAAGGTTCCATGTTAGTCGATATCCCAAGGTCTGTGATATTTACCTGCACGGGCTAAAGAGTGTGTGAATAATGTTGTTTAAAATCGTTTACATTATTAACTTATCAAGAAAAATTTGCTGAGTTCTTGTTAGTTTAAAAAAGTAATTACTTGATATAAAGTAACATAAACCCAAATTCCGTACCGTCACTTAAAGTTGAGTAGCTCTCTCAAGTAGGTAGAGCCTCTTAATTCTGTGAAATCTTCTGCTGACACGTTTCAGGACAACATCGGTTCGGAGGGTTCAAAATCTAGCTTTCTTGAACGAATAACGTTAGAAAATATTGGATAAAGATATCTTATATTTTTTTCTAATAATCTCTCTTGATTCTCTTGAATGCGTAACTAAACCCCCAAATTACCATCTAATTACTCAAAATATGAAGCATAACTGATTTGAAATGCAACGTTCTACTCCAGACGTTTTGCAAGTGACGTGTGTGGGTGGCTAGGTTGCATTGTACTACGAGTAGCGAGTAGCGCGCCGTACGAAGCGTAGGTAGGTTGTGGGTAGGTGTAAGGGCGTTCGAGGAAGCCCCTTAATGCGGAGACAGCTCCGCTGGGACGCTATTGATCGTCATCCGCCGTCAGTGGCCGAGGCGCCCCTATTGATTCGCCGCAATCTGCATGATAACCCGCGCCAGGCTTCTCTGCTACATACATTAGAACTTATCGAGACACGTTCACCGCGGCACTGCGTGGTACACACTTCTCCACGCCTTCGCAATAAACTATTAGCAGGTCATTTTAACCTAATTGACTTTCTGTCGGAACCTCTATCGATTCCGTCTGACTACTCCGGTTTCGGGAAACACTTCATGTTTCGCGGTGCCAAGGACATAGACAGATGTAGTGGTATCGATCGTAACGTTCACTTCACTTAGGTTTTATGATTATAACGTCATGTCACCACGTATCCAGTGGACCACAATTTCGTTTAGTTAATCAACTTTTGATCAATTTGCTGACGCAGTACCTACCTATTAGTTCTAATCAAAAAGGGGCTAGTTATTTCTTTCTAATAGTAAGAGGCTTTTAAAAATATGGCAGGTACTCAAAGTGCTCTATTTTAAATAAATTATCTAATATGTGAAATGTAAAATGCATTTTAAGTGAACATTGCATTGGTCTCAAAGTAAGATTTTAACTTATGCTAAGGAAACTGAAAACAATGAACGCAACTCCCAGACCCAACACATTAGACTTTGTGCATGGGCGGGCAACAAATTCCCGACCCCTTGTGACTCTACCAGTTCTTGCAACCACTGTGCTGAACGGCGTTACATGCGTAACTCAACTTCATACAAAAGTAATACAGTAACCGCCATTTTAAACTGGATGTATGACTATTTCTTATTTTCAGTCATAGATGAAATTAACACACAAATATTGTTGTTAATTGAATTATATTTTTTGTTTCGTTATTAAATAATTTGTTGAAATTTGGACATTAGGGAAAATTAAAATTTCTCGTTATGTAATGCTAATATCCAATTATCCCGAAAAGACCTTATTGAAATTCAAATGGGCTCATTCAAATATTGTCTAATTTTTTCCTGTAAATACCTAAATGAAAATGCTGTTGCTATGCCAAGTATGCAAATCCAAGCATGGTCACTCGCATGGTGGTTTTAACCCTGTGCAGGGAACAAGGGGATCACCTTCAGGAACACGCAGAGCGTTAAGTGTTTTCTATATTCACGTAAACAAACTTACGGACGCAGCGGACAGGTAGAGCACTACGGTGGTCGCCTGCGTGACAGAGCACGCAGAGTAATACATACTGCCGTACTCAGAGACGTCAATTAACGTTAATGGTTCATTAGAGTCGAAATTTGACATTCTGAAAAGTTCTTTATTCAATTTGTTATAAAGTCTCTTTTCAAAAATGGAATTTTGACGCTAATCAACCATTAGCGTTAATTGACGTCTCTGAGTGCGGCGGTTAGATATTACAATTAAAAATCATATACTAGCATATGTTTGATTTAAAGTCACTATTAGCTGCTCGCATTTAAAAAGAGACGGGAAAATGTCCATAGGCTACTCCAACACTACAAATATCCGTATCATGTGGTCTATTCGTTAAATTGGTGTTTTGGCCTAGGTTGAAATTATCAAACCATTAATAGGTACTCTTCCTCTCTTCATGATTAATTATTCACAAAACAGAATGCAGATATCTTTTAACAGATTTTTTTTATTTTTCTTAGAACAAATGACACGAAATTATAACAAATCGAGGGGTTTCATTTGATGTAAAGTATGTTATCGTACGACTTCCTAAGAAAGCACCGCAAGGGATAACGGAATAAAAGACTACTACTTTCAAAATCACCAGAGAGCGAATATCCTTTATTAAAAGTTACCTCAAGAAGTTGCCTTTTACTTGTACACAAATTTCAAAATATTTCGCAATTCCTGTTCGTATCGGTGCCAGCCTGTAAACTCTCGTCGGGAGTCTGCGGAACCTTAGCTCTCTCTCTCGCTTGCTCTTACACGAAAGTGAGGTCTCGCTTGTTTAGGGTGCAGAGACAGTCTCGCAGCGTCTAGTGCGAGTGAAAACGCACCATAATGATAATTTTTCGAAGTTGTTGTAATGTTTTGAAATTCCAAGAAATGTCCATGAAATTTCGGACAGCATCCGCGACCCACATAGGACATGTTTTGTTATGAAGTGCAGTGACAGATCACTCTAAACAACTTTATGGCTAAAATATATTTTTTTAAGTTACAATTATTTTGTACTGTCCCAGCATCAATTCAAAGGCCAATAAACTTTTGGAGGTGTCTCAGTTTTTAAAGGACAGTATTTAATAAAAACTACAACGTTAGGAAAACTGACTCGATCTTCTGAAAACAAAAAATATATTGATATTTAGTAGGTACAAGGGCTTCTGAATGTTCCATTCAATATGACGGCAACAACCAGTGTGCCTCTGATTCACCAATTAGGGATATGGTCGTGAGGCTATGTTATGTTATGATATTTAGTGCGCGATCTGGTGCAGATTAGAAATTAGTAAGTTTAAACATAATATTGCATGTTACATACACCATGTTTCTCAAACTTACTTAACTATTGGAATCTTAAATCAATTATCCAAAGTTTTAGTATCACTTCCTCCGATAAGATACTTAAAACTTAATCAAGTATTCGCCAACTGAATCTTAATTTTAAGAATAAACCTTCACATGAGTTCTGTATCAGCAAAACCTAAACAGCAATCTCTGCTAGCTTGTGGTTTACAGTCAGCTGCGTATTTTTGACAGTTTTTGAGTCATTAAACTCAGCTAGTGTCAGTAATCGTTCGCGAAACGATTTATCGTCGGGCGCAAGCGCGGCGCCCTGCGTCACGAGCGACTCGGCTGACAACCAGGATGACGGGGGATTTCAAAAGTACCCACTTAGATTGATTTTGATAGATTCTTTGATCATTCGCACTTCGCACACAGTACATTCCCACGGAAAATTACTTGTCGGTTACATACCTATACCTGCATGCTCGAGCAATACACTGATTGAACATTCAGCAATGAGTTTATGTTGGTTAATTAAATGTTAAGTTGTGTAAAAACTAAGTTAAGAAAAAAGAATGAGATTTTTTTGCTACAAATAAAACACATCAAACAAATGTTAAAATGTCAAAAGTTTGCCTCTTTTGTGTGATATTGACGTTGAAGGTGAATGCAAATGTTCGATGGGTTCTCAAGTTATAATAAAAACACACCAAGTCTAGGTACTTAGCCATTTATGTCAATACTTATTTCAATAACAATAACTCTATTATTCAGTAAACAAGTCGCAGAAAGTCTGATAAGTATCTAGGAAATCTGAGTATGAATAGAGCAACAATAATAGTTTGAGTTCATACAATACATTCATACATAATTATGGATCCCCGAACAATATGTGAGGCTCCTGGGTTGACTTACGCTTGAAATGCGATAGAGCATCTCAATAGAAATGTGAAGCTGGCGAGGTTATCTACGTGGGGCTATGCGCTCTACATACCTCTCCCATGTGACCCGACATTCATATAAGTACTCGTATACAAAACTAACATTCATTCCTCTTATTGCTGGTTTTCTTAAATATAAAAATGAACAATATTTAACTTTACCGTAGTCAAAGAACTTTGCTGATTATTATTATAAAATAAATTAAACAGTGAATATTTACGTAATGATTAGCTGGAAACATGTTCAACATGAAAATTAGTCAGACCAGAACCGCATATTGTACGAAGGCAAAGCGCGCTGAGTTTAAAAACTTTAAAGCAGACTTAAACTCGCACCTTCAAGTTATGTCCTATGAGCATGACTGTATTTTAATATGATAGAACTTCACAATTAATAGTTCACTACACGTTTACAGGAGTACTATTCTACAAGTATAAAAGTGTGCTTTGAACATTCGTTTTTTGAAAGTAAGCATGCCTGTGGTTTTGGTCTATTGCAAATTCGATGCTACCTACTTAAAATTCTCATAAAGTTCAAGAGGATTTATGATTTATCAGTTCGGCGAAGGCCTATTGGTGTATAGTGCAAAGGGCGGCTCACGGTATATACCACTGCGATATGGGTCACTGCCGCCCACGCGCATTCGATGCTTCCCTCTACCCACCACTCCACCGACACCGCCTGCCTATGAGTCTGCACTCATCGCGAGACGCATGCAAAAAGTTACCTCCGTCGATTCAAAAGTTGCATCACCGACGATTTTACTTTTAAATTACAAACGCCGGGCATTCAAACCAACGCCGACAGTTCAGAGTGCTCGCAAAGAAGCGTTAAGTGTCTTCATTCAGCCTGTATTTAGCGTGCAGTGAAAGTGTGTACTAATTAATAGTGCAAAGTATCGATCAATCGTTTCACCATGGTTCTAAATATAAAATTCCGTCGGGGAAGACAAAGTTCGCGCGCAATACGGGCGCAGGTAGCGGCGGGTGCGGGAAGTGGCGGGCGGCGGCGGAGCGGCGGAGGCGGCGGAGGCGGCGGGCGGCGCGGCGGCGGCGTATCGATTCCGAGGCGCCTTCAGTCGGCGTCCGTCGAGCGCCGCGCTGCGCCGAGCGCGAGCCGGCGAGCGGGCGTCGCCCCTCCCCCGCGCACCCTCCCCTCGACCGACACCGCCACTCCATCGGATCTCTCACCGTCGCCGGCAAACTCGACCGACCTCTTTTCGCTAACTAACGTCGCACTCGCGCCCGTTCCGCCGCGAAACTGCGCTCGATACGGAACTCTAACATTGACAGTTTGTTTTGGAGTTTTGTAGGTTGGACTATTGGACGATGCTTGGGAGGGCGAGTTCGTGATGCTGCTGGGTAGAATCTGAAGTTAGGGTGTGAGCGTTTGAGTGATGTGGCGGTGCGCGGCGGCACGAGGATGGCCAGGGCGAGTGGGCGCGCCGGGTGGCGCGTAGAAGGAAGCCATGGACTGCTGCAACTACGGGGAGTACCGTGGGCACGGGCACGGGCAGTACGGCGCGGGCGCCGGCGCGTGGGAGGGCTACTCGCCGTACGCGCCGCCGCCGTACGCGCCCTACGCGCACGGGTACTTCGCGCCGCCCGCGCCCGCGCACGATCCCTACGCGCGCTACTACCGCTACGACTACCCCGCGCACCTAACGCATCACACTGAACATGTATTGCCAATGGGTTGGTATTGATTTCACAATTTACCTACAGGAAATATCATGGAAAATATTGCTCGAGTATATTCAAGACCTTCACAACAGCATGGCACGCGTTATCTCTACGTACGAGTCGACGTAATCTTTATCGGAAAGTTTGTTTATTACTTTCGAAGTCACTGTAAACTATGAGTTACAGGCTAAGAACATAAAAAAGTACATTTTACCGTGAGCATTTTAGTTTTAAAGTATTTCTAGATAGTTTCAGAATGTTTCAGAAAGTTTGTAGTTTAAATAAGTTGATCTACACACTAAGTGGAATTTAGCAGCGATGTATGACTCGTACAATTTCCTGCTCAATCTTTGACGTTATATTTACAAATGACAAATCTCAGTAGTAACTAGTTTTCTTTTTTTAACTTGATTTACTCGGAATACCCGATGATGAATTGTGATGATATTCGGATGCTGATCTTGGTTTTGAATTTGGCATTTCAAGTAATTGTAAATGAAGGACTTCGCACGCGAGCCGTGGTTAGTCACGGTGAGTGTGTACAATAGACTACCGCTCAAGTCCTAATTCCTTGAGCATAATTAAATTACATGCGCTAGTTTCCGTCCTCGCGCGGCCTCCGCGTCTCCAATTTGTTTACCAATAGTCCGGAGATCGGAATGCGCGTGGCGCGAGCGACAATCTGAACAATGAAGAATGAAGTAAGAATTAATGTTTACGTTTGGGTGGATTTCTCGGCGTCGACGTCACGTGTCGATGCCGGAGGGAGGGGCGCTCCACAGGTGGTTCCCCCCGCCGCAACACGATTGATCGCCTTCTCGCCACTCTACATATTGACCGGGGTACTAACGCCCGCGTTGCGATCCGCTGCGAAATTCTATTGTATGCTACGTGAAATTCGCAATCGCTAATGGTATAAGCGAGTATGTTTCAGGCCATAAAGAAACGGGTCATGCTGTAAAAACACGCCTAATTAATGCGTGCTTCCTACATCTAGACAAAGTAAAATGTATGTTTTTCATTCATGTACTTTTCCGGATAAAGTTCATGAAATTGAGAAATGAAAACCATTTAGAGTCAAAAAGTAACTAAACTTCGTTGACGCATTTAGTTTATATTTGAAACTTATCATAAGTCTTGTATCTGTATTTACAATAATAGAGATCAACGAGATACCAGATCATGGAAAAAAGTTTTTTTCAAGTTTTTTTCTCAGTTGAGCAGTTTTTTTATTTTTTATTAGGAAAAGGGGAGGGTGGTAAAACGACTATACGTATAAACCTTTGAAGTGCAATCAGTTCCCCGATGGGCCGGCGCCGCGCGGGTCATCCGTTAATGAATATGGAGATGGAATTTTTCGCACAATTTCACGCGACAGATAACAATTTGTATTTTAATTTCGTCTCGAGGAAGCTGGAAGAGGCGCTATTTGAAAAAATACTTAACATTTTGAAAATATAGCAACTGTGGCGCAAAGATGTTTTACTTGCGATTGGTAGAGTTTCTGGTCCGTTCCGGATTATGTGTTCCGTCACAAAATTGATTAAATATATGTTAAAAAGACATCAAGGTAATATGTTAGGTCTAAAGAGATTAGATTAAAACGAATGAATACTAAAAGGTTTCATCTGTTAACTTCCGCCTAAACAACCAAAACATTAATTTGGGAACTAAACAAAGTCAAGCACAAATAATGGTAATTTAACTTTAAATGTATGCTTCAATATTGATGAAGTATTTAGGCCTCATTTCGATTGCTCTTTTTTACAATAAAATTCCTTTTAAAGTTATACTAATACAAAACACAACCGTAACGATATAAAACCTAATAAAACACGAGCTGTCAGTAGCATTCACACATGTGAAACCCGTCCTGCCTGCCAACTCTATTGTTGTTAGGTATTGTTTACATGTTTGTGACGGCGCTCTAATTACATTGACGCATCTCAATCCGGACGAGTTAATCGATGGGAAATAATGCTCTCGTAATATTCAGCTTAGCAATTCTAATGGAGAGAGAAGTGTGGTATTTTTTGTTTTTCTTTGCAAACTGAGTGAGAAAAGTTATTCAGTCTTACTTACAGTTGATAATATCTATCTATAGCGGGATTTTACTTCTCGTGTTGTTGAAAATGGGTGTCGTGGTTCTGGCTAAAAGGTCGTAAGGTGCGTTTTTTTTTTCTGGCCCAAGCAGCATTATAAGCTGGACAGACATTCATAATGTTGTGTTTATAATGTATCTGGGTGTTATTATTTTATCTGAAAATGTTTAGGTTTATGTTTTTCCAGTTCCCAAAGTACTGTATTTGGCGACAGATAATCTAAGTGTAAAATTTTCCGATACATGTTTTTATAAACTAGTCTTCGCGTTAAGCTATGACAAATCCTTACGGTACGCTTACTACTCAAATGGTTGATTACACACCTCATCATCGTTTGTTTGTTTTCAAACAGGCATCAACTGATTTCACTCAGCCGAAAGTAAACAAAGCGATATTTATAAACAAGTTCCGAGAGCTATCAATCTTCTCATATCTCTACATTAGTGATACATTTGTACAGCTGAAACAAAAAAACAAACCATTATCGAGGCATTTTGGATATATTCATGATATTATAGCTTCTTATGTTAATGTTTTAAGCTAAGGCGTAAAAAGGCGTGGTATTCCACGTTGTTCTTAAAAATACTTTGATTTACACTTTTAACTTTTCTTTATCAGTAAAGAAGACAAAACATTGTGTTGAACTATTCGTCGCGTCTATCAATGACACCGTAATATGATTTCTTCGTAACGCCTAAGTGGCAGAGTGGTAAGAGCCCACGCCCAGCATGAGGCTAATGAGGTCCTCCTCATCACTCACTTCAGGGGAATACAAATTCAAAGTCAGTCTGTGCCTACATAGCCCAAAACCATCAAGTTGCATTTGGTAAGCTTTGTGATCTAGCCAATACGCATGGTCTTCAGTAGTACACTGTACAGGCCCTGAGATAGTTTAGTGTATCGACTGTATACTCAGTTTAAACTTTGTTCGTAAAGTCACGATAGTTTCTTTGAGAAAATCAAAAAATGTTTTGAATATCATGAGCGGCGCAGAACCGCCAGCGGCATATATTTTAAAAATAGTTTTCTATTGGTTCGTAGTTAAAGCTCCATTTATGATAATTAATAAGTGAGATATCAGAGGAAATGACTGTTTGTTTACTGTTGCACATGAACAAAGGTTTCAAAGTCGGTATACATTTTAGTGATAAAACCTTGTTTACTGCTCTCGTGGAAGAGTTGCAAAGTTGAAATTAATTCATCTGTCGAACTGTGAGTTATTTTATTCTCATTCGTTTGCAAAATATAGCTACATTCTTTAATAATGTCACGTTCAAGTTGATTTTAGGTCGGCAGATAGTATGAACTTGCAGAGGTTAGGCATTTTGAATATTACACGATGAAAAAATGTGATTCGAAACAATTCGGTCTGTTAGAAATTGATTTACCTCCCGCATTATTTTACTATCAAAATGTAATGTACTTCCAATGAACAAAATTG
This sequence comes from Udea ferrugalis, assembly GCA_950022985.1. Taxonomy (NCBI): domain Eukaryota; kingdom Metazoa; phylum Arthropoda; class Insecta; order Lepidoptera; family Crambidae; genus Udea; species Udea ferrugalis. Next base: position 9,680,400 of record OX465521.1, read on the forward strand.
TGTTGTGTGCAGATTACGGCGCGTATGCGTCGAAGGAGACGCGCGTGCGCCGCGCGCTGGCCCGCCGCGAGCGCCCGCTCCCCCCGCAACACCTGCCGCACCCGCCTACGGTATGTACAGTCAACAGCACATCAGGTTACCCCATTTCCGTTTTTTCTCCCGCTCTTGCCAAATGAAATTTGTTCGCGATAGAGCAAGGAGGACTGACCGGAAATGGGCAGCGTGATGTGCCGGCCACCGTACCACAACATACATATACCAGTATACTATATTCATACCAGTGTCAATTCTAGCCAGATTAACCGCCAAATCAATTAAAATATACAAAGATACCATCTGAATTCACTTGTACCCACGGAACTTCATGTGAATATAATTTATACTATAATGAAGATTCATTTTCAGTAATCAGTAAAAAGTTTAAAATGTGCTTATTGTTGCTTTGGAGCGAATAAATGAATTTAAATATAAAAGATAAAACATCTGGTCACTGTTACCAGTTAAAGGGTTAAATATGTACACAATAGAAACAATCATAATCCACCGTGCTGCTCTTTCCTTGTTGCTCTCCTACCGCTATAAGACTTCGTAGCAACTATCGACTGTGCGTGAAAAATTGCTAAATGGTTTAATTTGGCACTCTTTACAACTTAAAATGACTTGTTAAGACGCTCTAGTGATATTTAATGAAATTACTTACTTATCGTTATAGGAATTGAAACAAGGAATAGCTTTAAACTATAAAATTAGGTGTAAGTACATACAACGGTAAAGATACCGCTGAATTCAACGGCAGATCATAAAAAACTCAAGCGCAAAGTGTAATCGCCGTAATTTTATTGTATTACGAATATAATACGATAACTCGCGAGTGAAAAGGCCAGTTTAAATATGTAGGTCAGTGTCACAGGACCGTCGGCGTCTGCTTTGTCATCGCATTATCAGTTGTACGAACCGCAAATAAAGCTTAAATTCAAACGCATACCAGCTATTCGGATTTGGTGCGAACGACGAACATTCCTTTCCTTACATTTGAGCGATTGGAATGATTTTCATTCAGTGTTCAACTTGAAAACGTTTGTGGAAAGTTTACGGCTGAATATTGTGCAAATCGATGTCTGCTTTGACTGCGTTCGTTCATAGACGATTTATCTTTAATGTTTTTTTGGCTCGTCCATTGACACGAGTATTGATGGTCCGTCCAGATTTTAGGTAGGAACAACGAAGGTCCTGGGTTCGATTATCACCCCGGATAAACTTTTTTTTTTGTGTCAGGTACCTGTTTTTTTTATCGAGGTGCTTTTATCCATTGAAGTTTGTATTTTGCACAATTGAACCATCTTAATTAGTCTGACCCAGAAATTAGTAACTCCTGCAGCGGCCTTTTCGCCAAGTTTTTAGTTTCTAGAATGAGTCAAGGTTTGGGGGGAAAGATGGTTTCCATCTTTGTTACCTACGCTAGTGCATAGTAGTCGCACCAGTTCACATACGCAGACGTGTCTGGTCAGATCTCGCTCTAGTTGAACAGGTTGTGCACTGCGTCTTTGATTTAAGTGCAGAAGCGCATTCAATTCGGAGCGGGTGGTCCTGAAAGCAAAATGTCATAGGAGCAAAACGTCCGTAATTCAAAATGGCATCTGTCAATAGAGCAATACGTCCTTAGTATCAAATGACAGTAATTGAAATGGTCAAGGGAGCAAAACGTCCGCAATTCAAAAGGTGCGTCCCCATACAATAAACGTGTTTTTTCTTTTGGGTATTTTTACGGTAAATTAATAACGGTAACAGAAAGTCTTACAATTTTCACAGATTATTTAGTAGTATAGCAACTAACTTTACTTCCTTAATTGGGTATTTCTACAAAATTGGACAACTTTTGTGGATATTTTATTTAAAGGAGTCTACCATAAAATACTACGGATTTAAGATAGGTAATCTAAGAAATATAATATGTTGTCGTAGACAGACAGTTTATATAGTAGTTTAGAAATTGTTTCGAATTTTCCATTTTTTTCTTCCAGAAAACTGACGGGGGCAACTCAGAGTAGGTATTGATAAATAGACAATTACATGAAAATTATCAGTAATTTCTTAATGATCACAACAATTCTATCTAAGAGTGTGATAGCACCATCATGTTCTTTTAAATGTTAATCCTTCTGATGAAATGAATGGAAATATATAACGATTTCATTTGATATTATTATGATTGACGACCGATGTGGTTGTAATGGTTGAGAACTATTGCATTTTCATTTTTGGTGCATTTTTACGCCATGTTGAAAAAAATATTGAATCTACAATTATCTATAATCTATATTTGAGTTACATATTTTTGCGTAACTATTACCTTTCAAGTACACAGCGCAAGCGGCTAAAGTAAAAAAAAAATCACCGTTTTTACCACATTTGTTATTCCTGCTCCACTAATAACGAGCTAATAGTTCCTGAGATAAGTTCAAACAAACAAACAAACTCTTTCACTTCCTACTTTTGTGATATGTATAGATTTCATGTAATCAAAATGTCAATTGCAGACGGTTTGTTTTTAAAACTCATTCTTCTTCCGAATAGGTTTTATTTATTTTCCGCTACAGCTAACGAGTTAAAAAAGGATCTTATGCGTTAAGGACGTCTTGCTTGCATGACATTTTCAATTAGTGACGATTTACTTCGAGAGCTTTTTCAATTGCGGACTATTTGCTCCCATGACTTACTGCGTTATGGTCGTTTCATACAAGAGGACGTTTTGCTTTCAGGACCAACCGCTCCGAATTGAGCGCATTGCTGTATCTCAGTTACAGTCTGTTAAATTATGTTCGGTAACTCTTCGGGAGTTTTGACAATCTGATGATCGGTTAAACATATTTCCAGATAGGAATGTTTTAGGGGCCAGCATCGTTTTAGACAGTTCAGCACATTCCTCGCCGTGTATAAATTATAGTTTTTCTGTATTTCTTGTAAGAAAATTTTAATGCACTACTTTTTTGAAAAAATCGATACCTATAGCTTTAGTATTACGTCGCGACTAAGACTTTTTTATATCTATCCAATTAGATATGGATAATTGTTTATTCAAATCAACATTTTGCCTAGTTAAAGTTCGTTGAAACTTTCTGCTAACATTTAGAAGTGTAAATAAAAGCTTTCTTATTTTACAAAGTGTAATAGACGTGGATACTCAAAACTAGGCGTGGGAACAAATTGGTTAAAATAATTCCTTATCAGTATGAACGCAATGTTTATGAACAATTCCTTCATACCATATTTACTTTCAAGTTCCCACGCGAAACAAATGATAACATTAAAATGTTATAATAAAACCGTGCGCTTCCGCCCTTTATTTATTATCGACCGACCGCCACTTAACCACAGAGCGTTGACAAATAATCGAGTCGAAAGTGGTATCATTACGGCGTCATATTACAAGACAAGTGAGCGTCACAAAGGCGCTAATGAGGGAAGGGGGGCGCGGGGCGCGCGGCTGAGAGGTGGAGGTGCCCTATGAAAGCTGTCAGCGGTTGATTTTTCCGAGTGTCGTGGGCGCGCTGATCGATAAGTCACGTGGCCGTCGCTCTCGCCGCTCGATAGTTCGCTCGGCGAGCGGCGCGGAACTACGTATCCGTGTCCCGACTCAACCCAATGACAGCGAACACTCACTCCTGACATACGATACTTCACTTACATGATTGCAATTACAGAAAGTCCAACGTTTTTGAAACTCTGCAAACAGGAAAACAACATTTCAAAAGGCTGGCAAATTAGTACTTTTTACTAAAATTGAATATTTTTTTCTTAACAGATGCTTACGTTAAACAATCAACTCATGTTCTAAATTTTAGCTTTCTTGACTCAGCTTTTTGGCTATGCATTAATCTTATCTAAGAACAAACGGTTTGATAAGTAAAGATAGATGAGGACGCAAGATAAGAGACAAAACACAACGTGGCCTATAATATCTGTGACAACAAGCAACAGCTATCGTCTAGCCTTTAGCCTCATCAGGCGCGCGGACGATAGTTTTGTATGGGAAATAAGCCGTCTCGCGTGCTTTCATGCGCATTCCTACACCCGCACCGCTCGCGCTCAGAGCAGCAGTCTCGTACAAATCGCCTTATTTCAAAGTTCCTAAGGCTCGACTTTCCTTCATATTTTCAAAATGGAATTATTCATTTTCATAATATTTTGTTACTGATTACTGGCTTGAAGATTACAGTAAAATTTACCATTGAGTACATATTATGAAGATTTGAATTTGATGTACGCACAAGCTTTTCATTCATGTGCCATGCACGGAGGACACGTGTAGAGAAATTATATTGATTTATTAACTAAAGATTAATTTGTACGTTTTTAAAACACTTTGACTATATTTTTATAGTGATACCAGTATCCATGATACTGGATGTGCAGTTCGGTAGCGTTCTGAACCGGCGCAGAAGCGCGTCCGAGTGAGGGTAACGACTCCACAAAGTTCAGTCACTCGAAACGGTTGGTAATCGCCCCGATGTATGGATGGGATCTCTGATTGAGTGCCGTTTTATTGTAATATCTGCGTGAAATGTTCCAGTTAGGCTTTGAAGGATTATTCGAAAATAATGAAAACACAGGCGCACGCGACGTTTTTGCACTATAAATCAAATTAAAACAAAGAAATTAGCTTATTATACTGCTGAATATACGCTTTTATCATTGAAATCAAAATACGACTAAACAATACTACCATTACCATGAAAAAAAATATAATAAGAAGGTTAAAATAAACGACTTTAAGATGCAGATGTCTGCACATATTGAGGCTGAGATACAATGGGGCTTAGTTAAATTCCTAGTTAGATTATTCTTGAAAAAATATGTACCTACTTAAATGTAATAATTATTCAACGGCTCACTAATAACATTCTGGGCACGATGTTCTGTGACAGAAAGTAATGTTCCTTAAATACTCATCATTTTCTATATCGTCACGAGCAATCATATTGAATTGTGTAGCATATTTTCAAAAACCCTAATATGCCTACTTACTTACAATTTTTAACCTCGGCAATTTAGCCGCTGGGTTCCCTAACTAGGGTTCACAACAACGCTCCGCAGCGTGGCCAGGCACCGCGGCACCCACCGAGGATCTGCCTTCCCTCGCAGGCTACACTAACCACCACACGGCTTCCACGCCTAAGCCCTTTTGGCATCTTTGTTGTTTCACTTTTTGCTGGGATTCAGATCCCCCGCCCCCACAAGGCAATGACTCACGGGTGGAAAACCTTCCAGCCTAATCTTTCGATTTCTCCCCGACACTGGGATTAGAAGTGATGTTTTTGAACGATAAGTATACGGCCAATTTTTAATTCTGTCATCTAAAATTAGAGATTACAATGAATTATGATTTTAATTGATAACTTAATGATGCCAAATATTCAAATAGATTTCACTGCGTAAAATGAATTGTTATGCTATTTAAAAAATACGCAAAAGTGATATATGAGACGTGTTGTAAGATGTTCACGCTAGAGTTAAGGCAAGAGACTTTAGGAGAATCGACACTATGCCAAAAGTTATTAATCCGATGTAAATATGACACGATAAGAATAATAATCCTGAATTGACTAACTCAATAGAAAAATAGCAGGTTTGTTATTTCAACAGGATCAGATAGTTGAATGCCGTCGTAGCACTAAAGTAAACATGTTACGGGGTTTTAGATAACGTACTGAAGGAATAATGAAGGAATGCTTGTAAGTAAGCTTTATCAAAAAAGTGTAACGCACTAATTCTAAATGTCATCCCAAAACCACAAAAGTAAAGAGTAAACATTATTGTAAGTTTTCTCTCAGTTATTAATAATCACGTTTTCTCGTAACGCGCGATCCGTAGCCGTAGACACGTAGCGCAACCTGTTTGCCGCTACGGCAAATTGGAGTAACGAACTTACTACGGAACGAACTTCGGAAGCGGATATGTTTCAATACGAAGCGAACTTTCGACGCGGGGCGCACAAAAATAAAGCCATTTGTCGTGTAAAGGTCACAGAGTTGTTATGATTTACTTATAACGTGGAAAGTGAAATGTGGATCGCTGACCGAACGATGACCGGTGTATGTATTTTGTCAATCTGGTCAGCGTTATGTGGATACGTACTTGCATATTATGCTGAGTTTTTAGATTTCATTCTGAGGTTGATTCAATTTAGGCGAAGATATTTAAATCTATGAGGGATAAACCACACAATTGTTGGCACCCTCCATATTAAATAGAAAAAACGAGGCTACGAGAGATTACGAGTATCTAGGTTCGGTATTAATTAAGTAACGAACCTAAAATGTCGTATGGGTACGACATTATTTAGGTTTTAGTTTAGGTTGTTTTTTAGATTTGATGGGAGGGGTGCCAATAATCGGGTGGTTTACGGTTTACTTCGGCGTAGTAGCGAATACCATATAAAATTTTGTGTCACACTAGTTTTTCAGTCAATATGTCATTCTGAACTTAAATATCAAGTTATTATTTCAGTTAATTTGCTAAATGCGTTCAAAATGTATTTCATTTTTTTGCCGGCTAATAAAATGTATATCAATTGGCCCGAGCGTCAAATAGCGCATTGCCGAGGGTGAAAAATTCAGCAAAAGTGTCTAACAGTGACGGAGGCGGTGCATCGCTGCACCGGTGACGCATCGATCGCTGCACTAAACGCTCCCGCGTCTGGAGCGAGCCGGGGTGCCCACCCATACAGCCTTCGAGAGGACAAAACATGTTATTTCAAATATCGGGAACCACTTACACCAAGATCAGACACCAAACTAATCTTGTACATAGGAGCACACAACATAGCAGTTTGACAATGATCTTGACGAGGTGATACATACTATCAAAGCACATAATAAACTATCGGTGTTAGAGACTAAATATTATGTGAACAAATAATCACATAATACCACCTAGATACAAAACAAATTGAAATGTGGGGCCATTAACGTTTGCAAGCTACTTATAGGTAGGACCTCTACCAATGAAATACTCTTTTATAGAAAAATATAATGTTTAGTGTACTATTGTTCACCAACTGTTATTGCCATCAACTCTGTTCACGTAGAGCTCGCGAAAACTTTGCACTCCGTTCATGAATCTAAAGTTTCTGCATATAATAATTAACACAATTCTTATGATATTGCTTTACTGGGTTGTGTTGTATCTGTACGTAGTTTCATATGATTGCATTTGATAGTTAAGAAAGATATTGATGAGATTTTACATCGGACACAATTTATTTGTAAGTAAGACTTGTTAGGAATTTTTAAAAAGATGTGAAACTTGCCAACAAACTGCTTCTGCAATTCGGCGAGATGTTAAATGTAAAAATGTGAAATGTATACTTGGTAAATAAATAAATCTTCTTTCCGTAATAAACTCTATCGACTCTTGTGCAGATCGACACCGTTAGTGCTCAGATGAATTATCACTCAACTCTAATTATTTGTTGGTGTAATCCAATCGTAACCATGAATATTGCGCTTCTCAAATTGCCTACTTGGGTTCTTTTTTCATTGAATTCGTTCATTTTACATTATGTGAGCTGAACTTAAGCAAGTATTATTGTTTAGTTTGTTAAGAAAACTTTATTTTTAAATTAGTCATGGGGTATATTTTGCGTAAAACCAAATGCAAATTGAAACCTTAAAAAGTTTTAAAATATTTGATAAGTGAATGTATCTAATTGTATCCCGGTGTTATTTTGTTAGTCTTCTGTTATTTTATCTGCTAAGCAGAGCACGCCCAGCGTTAAGACATTTAAAAAACAAAATGAACAAATGCGGATGGTGCAACTAAACAAAAACAAACACAACGCCTGTCGGCTTTATTGCCACGACTTGTATAATTGTGCAGGGAAATACATATAAATTAGCCTAAGTACGAGTATAATCTTGCGGACTAAGGAAAAAGTTTGCGAGTATATCGCATAGGCTTTGTCCAAAAGCAGTTTTACTAAAATATGGCTTGTAATATCGCAGTTTCAGATTTTAAATGGGAGCTTTACATACATTTGCACTTGTTTTTAATGTGTGCTTCTTTTTGCACTGACGTTAGTTTCCAGAGTTTTTTGAGAGTTACCGAATTACTATTTTTTGCAAGGATTATAAACATTCGATTAGATAGTGGTATGCTAACTTCATTAAACGTTTGTTTTGATTTGAAACGTTTATGACCTAGTAACAGTGATAACTACTCAATTTTATTTGGTTTTGGACTTACTCATGGCATCCAAACTTCTCACATCATCATCACCATCATCAATATCCCCTTGTCTCTATCCAATATTGGACATAGCCCAGAACATCACTTTTAACACCTAGCAACATTAATATCACGTAACAAAATAAATAATTAGCTATGTGATCCAGGTTTGGATAAGGACTGTTTGGAAATACCTATATTTAACTTTGGATAAGTCCTTTTAAAACTACAAAACAAAGTTTAAGTTCGCATGTTGTTTGTTTTCAAAACAAATCCCTTGACCAATTTAAGGTAGAAGTTTCAATTCAATTCAATTCAATTCTTTATTGCATACCAAGTGTTACATTACGGTGCATAATGTCAGAAAAGTACTTACAACTTAGTTACCGCTAAGGTATTGCAAATATTCGAGGACAGCAGTTTTTTTATTAAAGCTAAAACAAGTGTTATCAAAATAAAATTAAAGGCTTATGTAATAATAAATTTCGCATGGAAAGCTATAGAGCAGACTTTACTAATTATTGTTTATATTTAAAAAAAAGTTTTTATAATTGTTTCTCCAGTACCTTGATTAAGCTTAAACTACAGCATCGTGTTATGGTTTAAGGGTTTCCATTTCCTAAATAACACGCACAACACAGTTTGTTTACGTTGGGAAACACACGTTACAATATAATCTTAACTAAACTACACTAACTAAATTCATTTAAGGATGCAGAGATTCGCACGTGACTCAATGAAGTTACATCAAGGTTACAGCTCTTTTGATATACGAGTACGTATTTATAAGAACGAAAGCAAAATCTAAAGTCAATTTTAATTTCCCGCAGAATAATATTTTACAGAGTACAAGGTTTAAATGTGGAATTATTTCATAGTCTTCACATATTTATTTTGTAAAATATAACCTTATCCTTGTACCTATAGTCTCACAAATGCTGGTAGAGGAAAGTCCCCACAGACAGACGCGTCTCGCTTACAGTGTAAATCAATACATGAAACCATACACAAGCATGCATAGCCAATCGTATATGTCGAAGAGATTGCATTATTACTCGCTTATAACCAAAAGCCGCGAGAGAGAACGACCAACGGAAAACCTTGATTCAGTAAAAGAAATGAAACTTTAGTTAGAGAACAAATAAGTTATTTACGAGTGAACTAAGTTACGAAAATGCCAAAATGGCGTTATTTACCAAAATTAACCAAAATTAATCTTGGCACGGATTTCCAGACTTACGGGAAACTATTCGCCAATCAAATGCATGCAACCCATTGTCATTCTACTAGTACATACACTGAGTAAGTAAAAAAGGACGTTTCCTTGTCGGCAGTCGCGTTGCGCCAAGCGACAGAAGCCTTCGCCGCATCTTCTAAAGTGAATCGATGCGAACTCACGTTCGTACGAATAGCTGCGAAGTGGCTACAATATGTATCAAAGATGTCAACGTGACACGAATGACCTCCCGTTACGCTACTCCGACGACCACACGGTATCCTTCCAAGCAGAGCCGTAACTAGCTTTTTATGTGCTCAGGGCTGTCTTTTCTTAGCATAATTCTAGGTCAAGGTGTGAGCCAACAAGCACCTTTGATATCTGGATAAAGTTGGCGTGCAAGTCAACCAGCAGAACCTCTCTTTTAGTTGGAAAGAAATAGTTATTGTTTAGTACTGTAAATGACACAATTTTCCCGACACCACTCAGACTCAGCGTCCATGTGAAAATGGCCCCGCCCCATTGAAACTATATGCCAGGGGCGCGTCGTTCCCTGGATCCCTCTGATAATTTCTGCGCCCCTCTCGAGCCTACAATCCGCGCCCTGTGCCTGGGCGCCGATACTACCGCCCTGGTTACGGCCCTGCCTGCAAGGTAGTACCGCGCGGGTGCGAGCGAGCCTGGCCACGGCCACTTCTCGCTAGTCGGAATCAATACGCGCGAACACACGTTTCGCGCCATATCGACGTCACCTAATCAATGACAAACTCGCGTAAGGAATTGCCATATTCATCGACCTACTTCACCGGCTCACACGCTTCGTTGAGTTTATATACGGATGATTAATGCTGTGTTAGCTTAGTAATTACTACACAATTCTATTACGATTTTTCTATTTATTGCACAGTTATTAAAAATATATTAAAGTGTTTTTATGCTTTATATGGTAAGCCTACGTACGATGATTTTATATTCATGGATTTATATTTGTAAAAGGTTTTAATTAAGGACAAGTGCCGAACCGCAATTTCTTAGAGCACAACTGAAAAACAGGTCCCTACTAGGAACTACTTACTATTTGATAGGCCAACAGATGTAATGGGTAAAGGTTCTGTTTCTACCGCCGAAAGTTGCGTTTTGTTATAAGAACTACTCGTAATATAAGTCATACTGACTGCAAACTAAACCGATGTACTGGGTGTCGGAGACTGATATATACCTACTCAGCTAAATTTAAATTGTGCAGTAGTAACGTATTGTATTTTAGTAACGCCTTAAAATATGGTCGCGTAAATTTTGGTTACTATTGGTTACAAGATAACGCGTCGCGAATCGCGGCCAGTGCGACGGGATCTCGTTCCACATTAGTTCATGATCCGGCCAACGTACACACGTCCGACAAGTTTAAGAGGAGTTAGGAAATGTTATTGAAATTCGATTTCCGAAGCATCTTCTTGGAGACAATTAAAAACAAATAACATGAAATAATTTGATATTGTTGTTTTCTAATATCCCATAATTTTCTAAAAAGTAAAGGAATATTCTATATAAAATCACCTTTCTGCATTTCACCATCGTGAGTCGTGACGATTAGCCCAACACCCGTCAATTAAAGCGATGACTGATTATAATGATGTAAGCTTTGGTTGGGGTCCTCGCAGTTATCTCGTATCCAATATAAAATATCACTGATCTATTGTAAGGCAATATGATATTAAACTATCAGTTGAATTCGGCTTTTCAAAAGTTATTAAAAAAGTCTTCGAAAAGCACAACTAATTTATTGACTAAACAAATCAGAATTTAGTGGACTCCTCAACTTTGCGTCATTATATCAGACATACTTGAATTAGGTCTGAGTACTGCAACAAACTGTGCTAATTTACCTTTTCTATTGTCCCAATTCCAATTGCAAGAAAACATTTTCTTAGACATTTGTTTTAATTTCCAGCCTCCACTAGAATGCGGCATGAACGGGCGCGGGCCCGCGTACTGCGAGCCGCAGATGTGGCCTCACTACCAGGTATTGACACTTTGCGGTTCCCTTAATTGACCATTCCGTCTGCTAATTGTTTCGTTTAAACTTTTTTGAACCTAGTACGAGAGGATAGTAAGACTTACTTTTTGGAATTTTTGTTTCAATATGAGATAGATTGAGATATTTGTGGAGTAGATTGCTTTTTTCATAAGACTCTCTGGTGCCGAAATTTAACCTTCGGAGGCTTTTTCATACAAAGCAAGTACTTATTGGTATTAAAAACAAGCTAGGTGATCATTTTTTTGAAAACTTATTTCATTTTGTTAATTTTCCTTTGGGAATTAAGATTATTTTCTGCTGTGTAGATGGGTGCCCTGAACGGAGGCGGCTGGGGGCCCAACTCGGTTGGAGGGGCCTGGACCTCACGTAGCTCCTGCTCAAGGGAACACATGCGCTACCCTTCCGATTGCCGCTCTATGAAGGTTGTAGTTATTTTTCAACGTATTCGATTAATGTATTACTTTTAACAGTTATTAGTAAATGTATTTTTTTCAATCTTCCAGGGTCCTCACCTCCCCGCTCACAATCAAGCTTGCATACAAGATGGTAGATCAACCCCCTTTAGACCTTACGAGGAGCCTTACAATGGGGAGAGTGGCGTGAGATCAGGGGTCACGACGGATGCGCCAGTGACAAGCACGGCGGAGCCCACGAGAGCACCGCGAGAGCGCTTCTACACGGAACCTAAACGTTCGCCGCCAGAAGAGAAGCGTCCGCCTGTCGTGCCGCTGCCTGCATTCCAGCAGGCGTTCGGGTCCACTGAGATCGGCAAGTTTGCCGAAGCGTTCAGTCGCGCCGAGGTCGCGCTCGAGGAGGCCGGCGATGCCTTCGCGTACGACTCCTTCGCCGAGTGGGACGCGCCGCCCGAGCCGCAGTGGTCCTCCCAACCCGCCCCGCGGGAAATCAAATGCGAAGACAACTACTGATAGCAGTCTTCGCTCTAGTGCTAATTTCAGGCAAACTGCCTTAGCTAATTAGACAATTTTTAGTTCCACCACCATGTTGCCAAACGAGTAGCTATGAGAAGTTCCATGTTAGAACTTTAGGATGTGATACCAAAATTTGCTAATGTGTACGACAAAGTTTCGATCGGATGAATAGTGGTGTGACATTTAATTTATACATTATAAAGTAGAATATTAAATAGTTAATCCTTTTAACTAGTTTTAGAATGATCTAAAAGAAAAGAAGTATGAATAGGGAGATATTGTGGGAATGTTGGTACTGCATTGCATAGGATAACAATATGATTCATGACTCAATGTGCCTTTATTCGGAAAACCCGGCCGCCGCGCCGCGCCCGCGCCCCTGTGGAGCACACGTTACAATAGCAATTATAGGGACCAACGTTTAGACAAATATACACGACCTGGTCGCGAACTGGACGGTCGCGTGCAAAAACAATCCAACGAACATATTTGTACATTCATATTATAAGTACGAGTATTAAGCATGAAGTTATCAGGTATAACAGTATCGCAGATTTACGTGGGAGACAAACTTGACACCCATCTTAGTTTAATAGTACAAACAATTTCACACTTGCAAATGATACGTCTTTAAACTAGTTTTTATGATAAACAAATAATAAAATCGAATAATACCTAGGTACCAAAATCTTTGTCTTTATTACAATAAGACTTTAAAAGTATAGACGATAATTAATGCCTTCATTATTGCCAGTGATAAGACGCACAGTTATACAATTGCTATGCAATCTCAAAACTAACCAATCTTGCATTCTTCAAATTTGCTATGACGCTCCACAGACGCCGCGCGGACTTATTACAGCATTCGAAATTTTTCAGGAAGTAATAAAACAAGTCATGTATGTAGGTATTTTAGGTAGTTAAATTTGATAAAATTTTTAAAGAGATTACTTATGAATAAATGGCTTTTTAATTAAACATTTAGGGGTCCAACAATGTCGATGTAAAACTGTTTGTTGCGATTTTATTTCTATAGAATCACAACTGCAACAATAATACAAATTACAAATTCCCACTTACTGTACTGTCAACACCAACATAAGTTATTGAGATTGGAAATACCTATGTTAACCATTAGAAAATGTTAAGTTGTTTGTTACATGTATAGATGATTTAAAATGTGTTGATCTCTACACAATTAAGTATAGTAGATAACCTAATACTATGAGTTTTTACTTTTTGTTGTAACTGTGATAAATTGTTTTTGCTAGATGATTGTGTCTGAAATTGACGTGCAATAATATTATTTAATGTGTTTTCAACCCTTATTACATGTAACATAGAGTCTAACATTATCCGAAGGTAAATTGGTAAGAGATGGTATTTTCTTCCATTCATTACTTTATTTTAATTAACCCTTTTACAACGAAATTTATTCGTCGTATAAGCATTGCTAATGTTTAATATTCTGTCTCATTAAAATACAGTCCTGTAATTTCTTATCATTTATTGCTAAACTTTACTGTGTGTATCTTTTGATTAATATAATTAATAATATTACAAGCTAATAGATGTGTATGTCTATCTAATATTAATTATTTATTTGAGCTTAAATACTTAGATCATGTCTTATAAAAGTGCGGTGCGTGAATTACCAATACTTCCAATGGTCTTCATTTTTATAGAAGAATCCTGTGTGTGTGTCAGTTTTTTCGATCTCTTTCGACAAAAAGCAGCAAAATTAATGGAGTGCCTTACGTATTTAATATGATATGAAATTAGGATGGATGAATTTTATTCTAGCATAATTTGACGAAACACCATAATATAATAGCGTAATGAAAATTCTTTTGAACCGAGTATTTCAATAATATTAGATAATGTAATAAACATATTTATTTAATAAAAACCTTTACGGTTTATAACATACAAACATATTTATAATAATAATTAACTTATTGTGGTGTGCACTAACGTACCTACTACGTAAGTGACTATGATGTCTTAAGTAGTAACTTTCTTTTAAAAGAGTGTTATAGTGTTTTACCATAGGTTTCTTTAATATTAATTGTATAACTTTTTGATTTATTAGACTTTTCGTAAGTGAATCGTAATGTCTAGTCAAAATAATGTCTAAATTAATATTGTTATCAATTCTTCCTTAACAGTAGGTTTAAAAATATTCAGCACGAAGAGTATTTATTATAATTTAATTTAAAATGTCTGTATTGCATGCCTGTAACATGGATTAAGAACGCGACTACTAAGTTCAAGACCTGAATAAAAATATCACTTGTCGTTTTGCACATGACAGACATAGGTAAGCTTCTTATTTTGTACCAAAGTCATACTTGTACTTGGTTATTTACGATAATGAAGTAAAAGTAGTCTGTGCCACATTATTTGTATATATTATACGATATACATTTCCCTAGATAGTCCTATTGTTATTCGTTTAAGTATATAGGAACCTAATTTTACTGTAGAGAGATGTAAAGATCGTAATTTATAATTATTATGATTATTGTCTAGATATTCCACAAATAGAGCTTCCCCATCGAGATGGTCGAGTACGTCACATTTCATCCACATGTTTTGATCTTCAAAAAACAATACATTGATATGCTTCCCCTTAATTTACTATTGTACTTTACTCCATCTATAGTAGATATGTACTTCCTAAAACGTTTTTTTGTTTACTACGAAATAATCTCCATCAACTAGGTATTTGAAATTTCCTATCAACTGGTTTCCCTTGCTTGCTTTTCACTTGATTTGGAATCGATTCATTAATTAAGTTGATAGAATATCTAGGAACAAAATTCTAAAAAACTGAAAAGGTTTCACAAGATAAGAATTAGGCCAACAAAATTTAGATGCATAAGTATTAAGTAATTTGTTGAGACAGTAAAGTACTGAGCAAAAATTATGAAAATGAAAAATTTATTATGTACCTATCTAGTAATAATACTTATTAACCTTGTAAATACTTAATTATATTTTGAATGTTTCACTCATATCAATCTAGATCAACTGTTTTATTAGCAAATTTTAAGGTTTTGAATCCGAAAACACTGAAATGTTTGATTTATCGACGTCGATGTACGATTTAATAAACACATATACTAAATATTGTTTATTTACTTCCCTTCCTTTGTGAATAACAACAACACGAGAAAGTTAGTTCAAAAATAAATTGTACGGTCAGCGTCAAAAATATGTAAGTAAATCCATTCAAACAATGTCACTGCATCGAAATGATGGTATCGTCAATTGGCCAGCATGGTGAAGTGTTAACATATATAATCTTGATGCTGACTGTTAATTTTTAATTTCATTTAAATGTTGTACATTGCATTTTAAGAAAAACTATTTTTTTAGAGCCTTTTAATAGAGCCTTTTATTTAGAGCCTTGATTACTGGATAATTGTAACGCGTAGTAAGGTCAAATGCCAAACTATGACGAAAATATAAAAATGATACAAAGGTCCCAAGGACGATTCACACAAGAACGAATACTGCATCAACAAATAAAAATCTGAGATGTACTCAGATTTGACCTGTATGTATTTATGTTTGTGGAAGTTCATCTGTTCGCTCCAAACTATGTAGTTATTATATTTGGATAAATGAGGTCTAGTTAGAAGCCTCTCTTGATTGTCCGCTGCTTATGTGCTATGTGACGTCACGTTAAATTGACTACTGCGCCCTCTTATGGCCTTAAAATAAATAACTAAAAGAAAAAAATATCAGTGTCGTGTTGGAAAACAAATGAAAGAACTTTTTAAGCAAATTTAAATAGGTAATCATTGTAAACGGTTGCCAACGGGTTTGCTTGCAATCACCTGAAAATTGAAATAATTTATAAATTACTTCATGTCTTAATATTATGAAACGATAAAATCGCAACTGCGATATTTGGTCTGCTCTGCATAAAATTATTACCTAGCACGAATTCACATAACTCCGAAATTAGTTGAACAAAAATGAAGTTAAAAAAAAAGCTGAATACTAAAACCACGCTCTATGAAGTACAAAACAAGAAAATAATATCCGCCTAAATTGTTACGTCTAACTAGCGGCTAGGTTAAAAAAAAGTGATATTTCTTTATACATTTTAGCTAGGTGCATTAGCTATATTATTGTAAAGTTTCACTAAAATCCATCCAGAAGTTTTTGCATGAAAGAGCAACACGGCACATCCACACATATAACCTTTCGCCTTTATAATATTAGTAGGATGGATAGCCGTGGTCGAATGCTACCTAATGTTACTAATGTTGACGACTGTCTTGGTGTAATTGTTGAGAAGTCGGCTACTACACCAAGGGTCGCGGGTTCGATCCCCGCACAGTACAAACATTTGTGTGCATGAACATGTCTGTTTGTATTGGTCTGGGTGTTTCCTATGTATATTAAGTATGTATTTACAAAAGAAAAAAAGTATTTAAGTATGTTTATCCGTTGTCTAGTATCCATAATAACGGACTATAATTAGCCTACTTGGGACTAGATGGCGCTGTGTGGAATAATGTCTGAGGATATTTAATGTAGTTGATCCATTTTAATATTTTGTATCGTATTTCGATATTTGATGTTTCCTACTTTTTAGAGCGGATTTCCGTTTTTACTTTTATTTGTTGGTTTTTCCCTTTTTTGAACCTATAGGTTCAATTGCTAACCTATAAGTTCAGTTCCTAACCTACAGGTTCAATTCCTGGCTTGGGAAAAGTCAACTAATTATAAACCTATTACCTGAACCTATCTTGTCCATTTCGTAGTGGTGTTACTATGGCAAACTGATGGAGAGGTATTCTTTTTAATGAATACTTTCACTTTCCTAATGAATAATATTGTGCAGTGATATTAACTTAAATTTGATTTTCTCGTCCTAAAATGTTGTGGGTTTTGCACCTGTCAAACGGGACGGAACTGCCTCAACTGTTAGTTCGAATAAGGCAAAAATCAAATTGTCAAATTGTGACAGCTAACAAATTGTTACAAAGTATAAAACCCAGTGGGCCACCTTGTTAGGCGCCCATTCGCGATTCAATCTCTTCGCTGTTTAAGAATACTTTTCTGGGAGAGACGTAACACTGCTCGAGAAAATGGCATAGTGAGGGAATATAGACCCTCGCTTCGGTTAGCATGAATTCCTTTTTAACACTTAAATGCGTTTTTAACGTCTATTTTTAGGACTCTGTTGGTACTGTGCTCAGGGTCCATTGCGAATGGGCGGGTAGCGTGTATGGCCGCCTCGCAACCTAATGGAGTGCCGAAACTGATGTGGCCGCAACTTTCCCGCAATTTGATCTCGAACCGATCGGCATCCTAGTTTCACCACCAGGCGGTGGATAACACGCCGGCCGCTAATGGTCGAATACCTACCTCCATTTTTTTACGTAGGGCACAAAGAGATGATCCATGCAAATAGGGACATACCGCTCTGTTACAAATTGTTGTACAGTTGTATTTACTGAACAGTCACAGTTGGGACAGTAATATACACGGGTTTTATTTAAATGCAGTAAAAAGACAGATAATTTGAGTGAGATTTATAGGTTTTTCAAGCGAAATGCAGATTTTCTGTGACATAACCTGGCATTTTACTGCGCCTAATTTAAAGTCCGAGTATATTTAAAATAAACACGAATCTTTATTTTATATTTATTCATAAGCAATAAAAAGTAATTTTCATATGTGTCACAAAAATGTAACGTATCAATACATAGGAAAACAATAAGAATACATACATAGATACATCAATTTGTAAATTATACTAATCGTGTTGGAAGCCACTAAAGGACTCTAAGATTTATTTTATTTCGGTAAGATTGCGTGTCAAACTACAAGCACGAGCATGCACTTCGTCATACTTAGGTATAAACATTTTGGATTTTCCGGTGCACTTTACGTCCAAAATATTGTGAAGGCACTTTTAATTTAGGCATTTTGATATTTTAGTCATGAACCTAAATTTCCCTTTTTAAACCTAAATGGTTATACATATTGTTGAAATACGGACTTTGTTGTATGTTCAGGTATTCTAGAGACAGAATCATGAATTTTGACGTTCGTCTTGAAAGTGTAAAATAAAATAAGTAAAAATATTAGGCGAAATGCATAGCTAGCGAATTAGTTTGACATTTACATTACCAACATATTTTACAGGAAAGTTTATTTTTAACTATATAATACATTAAAGACGATAACGCAACACTTAACTCAACGCAAATCGCAAACTATACAAAGAGAAATTATAAAAAAATTATACTTATTATACATTAGTTACTTTCGTATTTTACTTCAATAAGTCTTTCTAAATATTCATTCATGTCCCTACATTACTTTTCAAATGTCATTGAAGTATGAAATACAATCGCAATTAATGAGCTCATCTTTCACTTCACTTTTCACTCATATTTGTTTATCCATTTTATTAATTATATTTTCTTAGTATATTAATATCTATAAATCGATTGTATAAGTTCGTAATTATTAAATTCGAATATTTTAACATATGTATATTAATAAACATGTTTTATTTCAATAAATCACAAAACAATCTTTTAAACAATACGTAAAATTTAAAATATATATATGTGTGGTCACAATAATAAATAATTGCATAATCTAGATAATGTTATATCATATAAATATAATAATATTCGAGTTTAGTGTAAAATGCCCGTAGAGTATTGTCGTTGAGAACACAGTGATGCTAAGAAAAGAAAGCTCGGTGATATGTTCCAGACAGAGGAGCGATATCCACTCCACACTTACTGCTCAGTGCTCAAACCCGCATAAAAAAACATTCATCAATTTGCTAATACTAAAAATCACAGATAGGTTACTAAAATTAATGGAGCCTTTACGCAGGTCTTTAACCGATAGAAAATAAAAAAATAAAAAGGCACTTAGTGAGATTTAAAACTTTAACCATAGTAAGCATCTTAACAAAACTTGAAAAAAAAACTAGTAAGAGTTTAAGGTGATGACGATTTTTCCAAAGGGTGGCACAATTTTTACAGCTTGGTGTATAAGGTAAGGAACTAAGGTTTGAGAATTAGCGGAACGAATTTTATCGTGGATATAATCTTCTTAAGAAGGTAAAATTAAATAAGCGAAATCAAAGAATTTACAAATATATTCGTGGCGTGATTGAAAACCACATTTCCTTTGCAGACGTCCAGCCGTCTCTATTTTTTTATAATAGCATCGGAATGTTACTAAATGTTCAGCGGGATCTGGATGGTTATTAATCGTTAAAAAAAAATTGTATTCTTTTTTTCAGTTGTATTATTAATTTAAAGCATACACACGACCAGTAAAGTGCAAGTGCCTCAAATTATTTTGTAATAATACTTTAAAGTGAGTTATAAAGAAATGAATTAGGAGAATGAAACGACAACATTTTTTTTAAACTGCATCTAAATGATTTCGTATGAAAAGCTCCGATGTCCTTTGGGTTAGTACCACGCTTTTGAAAAATCAGCATCTATAAAAAGATGAGTAGGTACTTTCAGAATTGATGAATATTGTGAGAGTTTCAGAAATTTAGCAATATTTAATTTTTTCAGTTGTTATTATTTGAGCATATTGACTACCGGATTATGATTTAAATTCGATTCATTAACGCACTGTGATCTCAATCAATACACACAAACAGCATTCCTCTTAACAAAACGATCATTCAACTATAATAATATATGTTTCAGTAAATCATAAACAGAAACGTGTAGGATACATGTTAGTTCATTCGCCTAGCCTATGATAGAACTTGATTTTGAAGAGAAATTATTATCAAAACTACCTAGTGTACTCATCATAATGTGTAGTGCATTTTGAACTATAGGGTAGTGAGTATTGCCAACATGAGGAAATGAAACTAAAATAATTATATTACAGCTAACTACTCTCACGATATATTTAGTCAGTATATGTCGATGAGTATAAACAAGCACAGGTGTAGAGGGTACCTAATTTGGCACAAGGGGTTTATTAATTCGAACATTCATAGTAAATAGTTTCGAAAACAATAATATTAGGAGAACTCTATAAAACCATAGTCGTTTCAGGGCTTTGCATACTGTGTAAGATTAAATTTGTAATATGTTATTAAACTTAAAACGAAGCCTTAATAATTGCAGAAACTTGTGTGAAAATAAAAATACAAAGTGCTTTCAAAATGTATAGATAGGTTACATATCTATGTAATACTAAAGTCGTAATAGAGGTTGTGATTTTAATGTTGTAATTACAAATATTCATAAGTTCTTGTATCCATTTTCAATTTTATTGTTTCAATTGTAATTAGAGGAATCACCTTAAGAAAAAAAAATTAACAGTTATCATCATTTATTGGTACTTAGATTAATTAAATCCCGATTACGGTTTTAGTGATTAGCATAGATGCGAATAGTAATTATGACAAGTTAATTAGTTCATTACTGAAACAACTATGTAATATTTTATCTTGTTCACTTCAAACATTTTATAGATATTGTCATTTACGTGTTATTACAATGTTTTAACCCTACGCTTGAGAATTTGATCGTGGGTCTGAAATATTATATAAATTAAATGTAATAACTAATAACTAAAATATAGTTCTAATTGGTGTTAGAAGATAGGTATATAGATTTGGAAGAACATAGTGCAGTTGAGGTCGTGGCACATGAATTTTCTTTGGAGCACAATATTAAATGCGTGTACATATACACTCTCCAGACTTCACCTGTCCTACAGTTTGAGATTTATGGCATGCATCAGTTCGACATTTAGTCGCAGAAAACAATTATTTATATACGTAGTGATAATGTCTTCTGTGTCCAGAAGAGTTAGCTCAACTATTTCATGATAGAAATTGCCATAGTATAGCAAAGAAGTCATTTAAGGTAGAAGAACCTCATACAAGTGCTGCACGCTTATATACGTTTGGGAAACTTAAACGTAAATTCTAAGCGATTTGAGCTTTGATGAGTATCAGATAGATTTATCTATGTTTTGAGCTATTTAAACAAAGTTCGAGCGTCAAAGTGGATTAAGGTACGGTTCAACTTATCGCATATCGCCGGCTTTCAGCGAAGCGGTCGGGTCGAGGACACACGTTACACTCCGGAACGTCGCGGGAGTGGCACGCGGGGACTAGTTAACAGCCAACACGAGCCTGTATGTATCTACAACCACTCACTTCCATTGTAATGAGCACAACTACACAAACACATCAAATTCCCGTGCATTCAAACTCGGCACATCACAACTGATACACGGTGAACAGGTATGCTCTATTCAGAGCATTGATATGTGTAGCGTAAGATATTATGCTAACGACACTCAATTTCGTACAGTTAAAGATCTCGTGTAACATTCGTAATTCAAAAATCATCAAGATTTCAGTAAAGTATGAGTCGTAGGGATGCGCTGCATACACGACTTAAATCATGTGTGTGCAATCGCGACATTAGCATGAAGCGAAGCGGCCGATATAGTTTGGGAGTGGAAGGTGGGTCAGTGCCGGGGGCGGCCTAGTGGCGGTGGTCCGGCGCGAGGCTCTTGCGGCTGGCGGAGAGGTGCGCGCGCGGCCCGGGGCGCTGCGAGCGCGGCAGCGTGGTGGGCGCGGAGGGCGCGGGCACGGCCCCGGCGCCCCCGCCCCCGCCGCCCCCGCTCCCGCCACCCCCGTTGCCCTCGCTCATGTCGCGCGGTTTCCACACGGGCGATCCTACAACACACCAAACACCGAACTCTTTATAAATTCAATCGTGATCACGGAGCAATTTGGAACGGTGGTTTGCACTCGACCGATTCGCCAGGTAGTCGCGAGCGCGCGAGCAAAGAGTTGAATGTTTGATGAACGTCGTCGTAGGTCCGACGCTAAGTACTTTTAGTGCGAGATTCATTAATACGACTGCTACAAACATTTCAACGATTCCTCGAAAGCGATAGTCTTCCGATTTACTTGTTACTACATGTTTTTGGTTACTAGTCTCTAAAATAGGTGCAAGAAAGATGTGAATCGGAAAACAATCGGTTTTTGAAACTGTTGAAATTGTCTGTAGCTTTCATAATACTGAATGTCGTACTAAAGGTACTGGTAGAAATCGTGCGAGCGAGGACCCCGCAGCGAGAGCCGGGGGCTGCGGCGGTGCGCGGGCGCCGGCCGGGCCCCGAGCCGCGCAACGTGGTCATCGAACATTCAAGCGGGGAGGGGAGCGCTCATTCTGAACCTTACTTACCTGGTTCCATACCTGGCTTACCGACGATTGCTAAGTACTAGTATACCTACGCCGTTACAATAATACTTATGTGCACTGAAGGATATTTTATCCGCCTATCGACAGAAGGTGTAAGATATAGAGTTGAGTGCATTTCCTAAATTCACAGAAAATTAGTGCACACCTAATTGAAGCACTACGTGAGCAAAGAGGTTTTTACTACAATATTCTATAGACACAATGTGGATATTACATGTTTATTTAAGTGTGTGTATAATGGTTAGCCTATTTATAACGATCGATTAGCATATTATTACTTTAAAACTATGAAATATTGTTTATAGCATCATGCATATAGATTGATAAACTATTTTTATTTATAATTTATTTTATTAATAATCATACAGTTCTGAGACTGCAGAAGGGATACATTTAATTTTCTGGAACAACTATTACACCATTCATTATGTAAGTTAACTATAATGCCATTTAAAGTTATTGTAACATTGGCAGCATACGACACTATTGACGCTATTTAACAACCATTTGCAATAAAAATGTTTAGCGCACTTCTCGAATGTACGAGTAATCCCAATGCTAAGCAAGAATTAGTCACTAAAGAGGTGTAAGTAAGTACGAGACATTCAAGATTACTTGAATTGGAAATAATTGCGCTTTCAAAACACAATAATTTTATCCTAAATTGAGCAGATGACAAAGAATGTTGTGTGAGAAATAAAAATATAATATCATTAACAATATAGGTATTTTGAAATGGAAGACTTAATGGTACAAATCCATGGCCTACGTAATAGTTACATTAATCTATCGGGGTGTATGTTTAATAATAACAGTCGATGAAATTAACAAGAGATACTAATACGAAAGTGATTAAGGATTAACATCAGTACAATTCCACAGCCATTATTATATAACACTTAGCACTTGGATTATCTAAAATTAGAGTATTTTTTATTTATTACGCAATATGGTTGTTATATCCATCTAACTATGAAATACATCTCTAAGTTTATTATGGATTGTGTTTTAATCCTACATTGAGTAAATATTACCCTATTTATATAGATATCGGATTTATTAAATCTTGATTTGAAAATAGGTTAAAATTTTAAAATATTAAACGTATACATAATTTGAACGCTTCGGTGATCTTCAACCTCACATTTTAAAATCAAGCAATAGTGTCTTTTCAATGTTCAAAATTAATAATTTACCCTTATTTCGATAAATAAAGTTAACCTAATTAATTAAACCTTCCATAATTAACATTATTAATGTGCTACAAATAATTTAAACTTATCTTAAGAATTTTAACTACGAATTGATACATTAAATTAATAGTCTTTCACCATAGCAACGTCTTTACTAATCAATTCCTTTTAGCACTAAGTATATTATTCATTTTAGGCTAAACCATGTTGAGAGGTTTCATATTAGGTACTTTGTTTCACTCGGGGTTAATAGATAAATTATTTTAAAATCAAATAATAAAATATCTGTTTAGACATGTATTTGATCGAATTCGCTTTTTTCTGGATGCCGTGCGGAAGCAGTGCAGAGGTTGCGGTCGTTGGGGATATCGTCGAGAGTCTCAATGCTGCTGCGGTCTGATGACGTGTGTCTATGAGACTGAGCCGTCAGCGTCCTACGTCTAGATTTGGGGGACTTCCCCTTCCCCTTATGCTAGGAGGTTTTACTCTGCTTCTTTCCAGAAAGGTAGCATTGCACACAGGTCGGGTGCTCAATAGCTTTTGCGATTGACTCTGTAGATTTTGATACCACAATTCCCATTTTTATAGCTTTATCCTCAGCTTTCGCCAGTTGAGAATAATGTGTCATTCGGTCCAAAGAGTTCGTTCCTAGTCTGGCTAGTTTCTCACCACTAGATTTCGATGGTCGGCGGCTTACATTTGGCGATTTGCATGGGGACCTATCGAAGCTGGCCTGTGGGGTGCGCATTATCCCTTTCTTCGGGGCAGGTTTCGGCGACCTTGATCTATCGACGCTATTTTCACGAGATTTCATTATGCTTCCACGTGGCGATCTCGATCCGTCGAAACTCTGCTGTGGCGATCGAGATTTGTCGATTGAGCCTCTCGGTGACTTTGATTGATCAAAACTACCTCTAGGCGACCGATGCATGGTTTTAGTTTGTTTCAAACTTGATTTGTTAGGAGATTTGCAAACGATGACTTTGCTTACACGATCTCTATCAGGTGAACGATCTATGGATCTATTGGGAGACTTATCTCTGTTGATGCTGCTGCCGCTGCAGGATCGGATAACTTTGATTTTCTTCTCTTGGCTTTGGTTTGTGGGTGCTTTTTTCTCTGGGGAAGATTTAAGAGATTGAGACTCCTGCTTACCTAGCTCCTTGATCATTTGCGGATGATAATTGGTGGGTTGATGAGAGGACTGGATGAGGCGCGCCTGGCTGCCGGTGCTGCCGGCGCTCAGCGTCGACGTCGTGCTGTAAAGTAGAAAACAAACGTGAGCCCATACCGATCAAACTGAAATACAGCTATAAAAGTGATGACATATGTATGAGTAAAACAAGCAAACCTACGCAAATTTCGAGTTAAGAATGTGAGGAGTCTGGTGCCAATCAGAGTTGGTGTAGGTATGGTGTGTTGTTTGTAGCGGTAACCCATACATATGTTGGTACCTTAGCGTGAGGTGGTTGGGAGTTCTGCCTAACCCTCGTTTGGCAGGCGGCGCGGGCGGCTCGTCCTCGCCCTCGGACTTGCAGCCGGGGTCGGCCTTGTCGGCGTCGGGCGGCGGCGGCGGCGGCGCGCGCTTGCCGCTGCTCTCTGTACGTGCGCGGGAGCGGGCTGTTAGTGCTCATGCGATACCACACAAAACGAATCACAGTTAGCTGATGCAGGACTTTTCAAGAGGAATTTTCATGATAAAACAGATCAAGCGTGATTAATCGAGGGACATAAATGTTACAAGACAAATATCGAATGTTATTTATTAGCATGTTTGCTGTTAAATTGAATACAAGATCAAATGAGCTACTGACCAGCTGTGTCACCTATGGTTTTGCTTCTAAGCCTGAAAGTAGGCTCTTCTTCGGGAGGCGGCGGAGGAGGCTCCTCTGCGTCCTGGGAGTTTTCACGAGAGAGGTCACCGACCTTAAAATCAGAGTATTAAAATTCAAGTCAAATTGTTGGTTTTTGCGAATCCTGCATACGAGCAATTAACATTCATTGTAAACCAGAATTTTTACCTCAATGTTGCCCGCCGATAGCCGTTGTCCAGTATTTTTGGGTTTTTTCGTCTTGCCGAGAGTTTGTGAGCCTTGCATCACATGCACCTAGAAAGCAATAGTAGAATAACGTTGATTGATGTTTGTAAATTTATAGGTTACACTGAGTATTGGTTTTATTCTGGTCAGTGTAGGGTGCTCATTATTGTACAGAAAGGAGACTTAGTGGTTGTAAGGGACCGCGTCCCGGCCGCTGATATAAGGACTATAAGATAAGAAAGGGACCCTAGAAAGCCTGAAGTACCTACAGACGTAAGTGTCTAGGCGCAAACTATAACATTTACCTGGTGTTTAGGTCTCTCCCGGTCCCGCTCGAGCGTGTGCGGCGCGCGCGGCGGCGCGGGCGGCGGCCGCGTCGTCGGCAGCGACATGTTGCGCACCGACTCGCGGATGATCTGACGAATCGTCTTCAGGAACGCGTTGCGGAAGTCCGCTGTACTGCTTGGACAAACATTATTAATTATTTTATCAAGTGTTGCTGTCTCTTAAAAGTCTGTAGGAGGGTTAGTTCAAATACATATTATTGCACATTCTTTGACATGTACTTAGATGAATAATAAAAGTAATGTTCGATTGGTTAAATACAGTCAGCATCAAAATGGGTGCGTACAGTGTGGTCGAATATGTCTAAAATTTTAATAAAAAGCAACCTCACCGCTACAGGAACAAAATTGTGTTACACTTGTTACAGAGTTTAATGACTCCTCAAATGACAATGATTCTGTCACTGCAGTATTATAAATAATTGCTTTTGTCAATCTACTAACACCTTTTTTGACCACTCTGTCATTTTGATGCTGACTGTGCCAGCTTTAGTCAACTAGCACTGGCACATGGTACTGAAGTTGAAAACTTTAAAATTTTCAAGTATGTGTTTATTACAAATGAATTACACAATTCAATTTTTAAAAATAAAAACAGCTTTTCAAACATCGGCTGCCTAATCATAATGAGTAATCGGAATTCGGAAAATCATAAACTTATAAAAGATGATTGAACCCAGTAAAAATATAGTAATCGTCTATCACAAAATAGAGAAATTACTAGGTATAATAAAAAACGAATACCGATGAAAACACAATCATAATTTTGTTTTGATTACTTACCGTGACGATCATAAATACCTACTACACTCTGACTTATAAGAAATCACGAGTTACGCGGAGTTTTCAAACTAGTTTGCGTTCAAATGACTGTTGGAAGTTAGTTGTCGATAGTATCGGGGCACATTTATGACAGCAAACGACGTCGTCTGCGCGTTTGTGTGTACTTATCACAGTCAAGTGCTACTTGCACGCTATATCGGATAGATTGCGTAACAAAAGGGTTTCAAACGGCCAATATACTTCAGCTATATCCGAGGCAAGTCAACAACTAAACTTTGCACTACTTGTTATTAGAAGTTTGGAATCAAGGTTTAGTAGATCAAATATTATGATAATAAAACGTCCATTGCGAAACACGGTTCTCTAAAGCTGCCTGCCAGTATAGTTCACCACCTAACAGTCCGCTAAGTTTGCTATTAGAATCTGTAATCTATAATCCGCAACAAGTTGCAGACTTTGTAGTAATCTCGTAGCAGCATGTAGTCTTCGTAGCAAGGCGTTACGCTTGTACAGCCAAAGTACGCGAATGAGGTGATATTGAATTCGATAGCATCCGTTTGATTAGGATTTACTCGTGTGATTAACGCACGTACCTTAGGTAAATAGCTGCTGTGACAAAAAATAAAATAGAAAAAAGAAAAGCATTTTATTGGCTAAACAAAGAAGCTAATTGAAAAAAACGAAATTTCAAAAAAGACACGAAAAAAGATACTTGACAGCGGTTCTCTGCGGTCATGTCATCCGACATTCCGAAAAACAGAGTGAGTAAGGAAACTTGGAACTTACAAAGATACATTGATTTTTGATTGGTGGTGATAAAGACTCACCTGTTCGACAGCACGTAGACTTTTTCGGAGCGGCGCTGCAGCTGGCTGCGCAGGTGGATCAGCTCCCAGAGGAAGTGGCTGTCCATGTCCTTGGCTGAGGAGGCGCGCACTTGCACCTCCGTCACCGGGATCAGCACCTGGTACCGGATGATCTCCACCTCGTTCGAGTTGTTCTTAGACGATACGCCCTATTGAGATTTAATGGTTGAAATTACTCAAATAATATTTTATTGCAATGATATCAAGGCAAGCTTTTGTAAATGGTTCGAGTCGCACATAGGACGACCTATTTAATGCACATCAAATAGAAGAAATAATTAGAACCTAGATCCAAAAATCAATTTGAAACGACTTGCAAAATT
The DNA here is from genome assembly GCA_950022985.1 of Udea ferrugalis. Taxonomy (NCBI): domain Eukaryota; kingdom Metazoa; phylum Arthropoda; class Insecta; order Lepidoptera; family Crambidae; genus Udea; species Udea ferrugalis. The sequence continues at coordinate 9,708,610 of OX465521.1, forward strand.
ATTCAGTGTTTTTTCGTGAGTGATAGCAAGTAATGACACCTCCAAAGTGAAAAATTGAGAGTTAAACTTCCAATCCGCAAAAAAGTGTCCGGTTTAATATTTTTCCTGAAGATTGGAATTACTTTTAGCGAGTTTAGGAAAGTTCAAGAGCGAAACTTGTTCAATTACCGGGAACGATTCGCTAATAAGGCATTAAATAGGATATGGAAGTTCACAGCTCGATCGGATTTGACAATTTAACTTTAATTGCAGACAATGACGCGGAGATTACTTAAATATTCCATTCTAGACGTCTACCGTAGTCTCATATATTCAAATAATATGCACAGACTCACCATCAACTTTTTCTTTTGTCTCAGTCTTTCTTTGCACAGGAAGACAACAGCTGATTTAAATACAAAGCACATTGCATGCAATTCCAATCCTTTCTTTATTTTTCCTAAAAAGTCTGAAATATTTAACCATTCTACTCCTCCGTAGTATAACAAATCACCTGAAATTAAATATGATTGGCATTAGTTAAATATAATAACGAGTTTAGAATTACAAAACATACGTGATTAGTTTTCACTTACCAGGACTTAGATCTATAGGTTGCTTGCAAGACTTTTGGTGTTGTCTAAACAAGTGATCAAAGATAGCACCATATTCTTCATGTATTCGTTGCATCTCATTTATATGTTCAGCAACTTTTTCCATACCCTTGAGAGCCTCTGTAAAATGTTAATACAAAAGGACACGTCAAGACATTTGTGTTCATATTAATTCGCAAAGTGATATGCAATCATCATACGATTTCACTCACCCACTAAATGAATATGTTCATCAGAGTTAGCATCAGTCAAATTTCTCAATTGTTGAAGCAACAACGGATACTTCAATATCCGTTGAATAGGCTTTATTAAGTAGGACTCAAGCGTCGATGAGTGTTGTTGCTTTGGGTTCCTAGCTGCTAAAAACTCTTGTAGCGCTTGGTTACCTTCATCTGTTGAAGAAGGGTTACACATTTGTGAATGAAATAAATAACGAAATAAAGAATAAAATAGCAGAACTAACAGACACTCGCAAAAAATTGATCTTATTCTGAATATTTAGAGTGCTTACACACACACATCTTACATCTCATAGCGCATCTCATTGCCTAACGGTATAGCAAAAACTGATGCTTATAGGTATTTTTCATAAAACTTACTGGGATGTAAAACTTTTTGTGCTTTACTATGACTGGCACAGAAGGAACTGTACAATTTGAAGTGGTTAACATAGTATAAGAAGGCACTCCCAACAGCAAAGAGTATGTTCTGAAAAAGGTAACATCAAGTTACAATTTGTAAACAGCAGAAATCAACAGTGCACTGTAGTGTACAGTGTATAAATAAGACCGCCAAAATGTTTACCTTAAATTGATTTGAGAATTCAAAGTGGTGAAAGTTTGGTTCAGCCTCAAGCGCTTCTTCTAAGTTCTGTAAGAACTGCCTTTGGAAAGTCACTATCTCTTGAATATTCCCAAACAGCGCGTTGATTTCGGCGTTTGATAAAAAAGTTTCCCTTTTCAACGGCTCCAAGTAGTTCTCCAGTAAATTATTCAAGTTCTGCAAACAAAAATGATTCATCACGACTTTGCCAAAACAGTCGGCCACGTTCAACCCGTTTCGGGGATTAATAAATTAAATATGAATATTCTAATCCACAAATGGTAGTCGTGACGCAGGTGGGACCAGTTCCTTGGGTTTTACGAAGTTTTAAATACGTTTTATTAATCCATCAGAACTTTTCAACCCAATGAATATTTATTTAGCGTGCGAAGTCCATCAAAACGAATTTATCTACAGGTCCGTTTCCACTGCGTTTCACCGTCGAGGTACTTACTTGAAGCAAAGTTCTGCTCACACTCTGGCGCCAGGACACGGCAGAACTAGCATAACGCCGGTCGTAATAGTTCGGAACTGTATGTAATGAGTTCTAAAGTTGTTAGCTACGAACTCTTGCTGTAGTCGAAGGAAATTGTGTCCTATGCATTAGCATCACTTTCATAGAACCGATATGTATGATGTATGTATGATTTATTATGAAGAAGATAGAATAAGTTGATCTAGATCAGGCTTTAAATATTTTTACCTACATGTTTAAATTAAGAACGAACTACAGGTAAGTCACGCTTTCGTGCGGCTCTGGTTCTGATAAACACGCTTGAAAAATTCTGAAGCAACACTTTTTCCAGGTATTGAAATATCATTTTCGCAGCAAGGAAGGTAAGATGTAAAGTTTATGATGTCAACCTGACCCTACTTAAAAATAATTTACAACTAAGCTACCGCGGACCTAACTGGGACTGTGGGATTGAAATGATTCCTAACTCTCTTAACAAAAGAAGAAGGTTTCAAAATAGTTTCATAGTTACATTGATATCGTTATGTACTTACTATTACACACTGGAAGGAATTCTAAAACGTGTTCTTTTTAAATGTTCTGAACGGCAATAAATTGTAATAAATTAGTGCATACAAGATATATTTTATACGTCAACCATAGGTGGCAGCTGGCTGGTTTTAGGAATAATACCTACATTTAAAATGTGCACATAGGCGACTTACCTTGACATAAGCTCGTTCTGTATCGACGAGCTCCAGCAGCACTTTCTTGAGTTTATCGGCGTCAGACATGTGGCGCGAGGGCGTCCCCGCGGCGGCGCTCACCACGCTGCCCGTGGGGCTGCCGCGCCGCGTGTCGGCGGGCGAGCGGCACCATCCGGTCACTTGCTCGGCACTCTGCGGTCATACAAGCTTTAGTTGTTCAAATAAAATCAAAACTTTAAATGGGCTAGTGTAATGTATTGTTTTATTAAAATGATGAGAGGTAATCAAACTTTGATTTTATTTGTTTGTTTTGTTCATTTTTACTTTCATTCATCGCCTGGGTCTTTCTATCTTCTCTGAATTTACTACAGTTCATAGATACAGTAGATTCAATTTCGAAGGTTTGGAGATCCAGCTGCTATTTTAACTCTCAGCTGTATGTGGCATAATATAAAATTTAGAATTTAAAAAAAACAACGAATTATTCAGGTCAATAAAAGAGGTGAAGGAAGGTAAAACAACGTACAAACATTTATTGCAGCCCTTTGTAATAAAATGTCCGTGATTACATGTACTAAATGACCGATCGCTTTCACTCAGCCACCGCACGACATTCATTAAGCCTGCACGTGAGATCCATGTGTGATTTCCCAGGATCTGCGGATCAACCCACATTACAATTTGTAGCGGCCTACGCAGGAGTTACGCAGCGTTGAGAGTTTTGACTTTTTCGGTGTAAAAAGAACGAACGAGATTTTGTTTCCAGGCACGCATTTTTCCTACTCATTAGTATCATAATTCACTAATGTGTAGTTGCAGTGTAAAATTAGTCTATTTTTAGTTTTAACGCGAACAGTCAAGTCCCAATAGGCTATTCATAACTTAAGGTCACCCTCGTTTTATAAATAACAGCGCTGATTTACAATCGTTACGGAAAATAAGTTACAATTCCCAACCTGGAAAATTCCGGCCATAACTCTTTAATTACTTAAAGGAACCGACTGGAGTTTGGAGCAATTAAAAACATTTGTACTGGGTTAGACACAAAGTGAGGTTTAGGTAGACAAAAGGGCTCTGATAAACGGTTTGTCTTTATGGGCACCTACAAAGGAGATTGGATACGATCTACAGGACAGGTATAATAATAGAGGAGCTGTATTAAATTGCGCGTACCCCATTTGATTCGCCAGAGACGATTATTATTTTCAAGAGAGACATTACCATGCGGGTATCGTAACGATATAAAACGTGGAACGGTCTCTGAGAAATGGATAATTGAATTCGGAATTAAGCTACATCCGTGCATGTACGGAGGACGAAGGGTAGCAATCTCATTTATATTATTAGGTTGTTACGCAAAGTTGTTACGTTGCCGCGTTGCAAAGAATATTTCAAAAAGTTATGTTTCACTTAAATCGTGTTATTGCTTTAAGAAGTAATTTAACTTTATAAAGGGGTGAAGTGGTAAACATTACAATCTGTAACGTCATACATAGTAATAAACCTCAACCCCGTTCTCGGTTGTTAAGAAAAGCACATTCACTGATGGTAAAAGAAAACAGCAGTCACTTACATCACAACAATACTTGTATTTCCTAAATTTTGATAAATTAGCTAATTTGAAAAAAAAGTAGTTTTAAATGAACATTATTTTGTGATGATTTCATCTATCATAAATGTACTTAAGTTCCGGATTAGTTCAGCAATATGCACTATGTACTTTAGGATTTTGTTATTTTGCCCTTTTTACGTGTGGGAATAGTTAAGGATTCAACTAAAGAGTATGAAATAAACTACAACTAATAAAAAAATGTTACTTTAGTGCACCAAATTAAAGCTACAGGTAAATTTTCATTATTTCACATAAAGATGTATGCACACATCACACTGAACTATTATTAGAGAAGGTCTTCCTGAATTCAGTGCGGCAAATTGCGTCGAATTATTCGCATCAGAACACGTTCAACGATGTACTGGAGCGCAGGTTGCGGGCTTCTATACGGACGATGCAATGGCCCGTAAAAATGTATGAAAGTGATCCGGATCAGGACTTTGGCAGTGCAATGCATTACGCTACGCATTGGCTGAGTCTCCGTAAGCCGCATAGCGTTTGAGTGTGGGTAATGTATGTTGTTTACGGTACCTTCAGTAGATTCTCGATCTCGAAGGAGTTCGTCCGGGAGCTGACTTTAGGTGGACCGGTGCCCATTGGGTCTCCACCGTGAGCATCTGTCTCCGGGCTGTAGAGTTCTTTACCTGTACAGACAAGAATGTAACACGATTAGTCATAGTATAAACTAGCTGTACCACAAAAAAAAACACCGTCTTTAGTGTATGTCCCCCGTGACTCCGTACGGAGCATTCTCAATACCTAGTGAAATATTTTTTAAAGTCGGATGAAGCCTTCCAATACTTGCTTCTACACTCAAACTTATTAAATTCATATTTTTATGAAAGTATAGACAATGTTATTATTATAGTGTGTAGACACTCCGAAAACGAATGACTGAGTAATCTTTTCTAATTTTCATGTAAAATACGAGTGTTAAATATCCACCTGACCTTTTTTATAGCCTTAATTACCCAGAAAGAAAATGGAATGATGAAAGAGGAAGTATAATAAAGCCATTGTACAAAAATAGTCCTATCACGTCAATCGATGGCACGGGAGCGCCAAATCTAGCAAACAAGGCCATTATATTTTGGCAATATTCATCTGCACCAAAATTTTAACAAATTTTTATATTTCTGTAAACGAATAAACTACTAGACTGATTAAAAAACATATACTCGTGTATATCAGAGTACCACAGGCTGTGTGTTAGAATAATGTATTAAAAATGAACTATGGACTAAGAGGAGATCGCTCTAATATTTTAAGAGTTTGATTAAAATGAGACATGTCTATATCTATATATCCGGTCAAATGGACAAAAGAAATTGAAATCGGTTTAGCAGTGAGAAAGCTTTGTGTGAACAACAAATCAAATAACCATCTCTTTTTTGAAAAAGTTAGAGAGTTTAAGAGAGACATAATAACAAGTGTTTTTATAATTGCCCTTACAAACTGAACATGGAAAAGACTTAGTAGCTACGGTTACTACGAGTATGTCCATATTCATGCGTACATGTAGAAGTCTTTGCGAATATAAAAATAGAGTTGTTCAAGTGGCAGCTTTTACCTTCCACAAGCCTTTAATCCATCTGGATGCGGAGGCTTCGTTCGAAAGCTTAAATTTTGGCGCTGTTTTTGTGCGAACGGTCGGAGCCCTTTTGCTACCTTCAATTATATATTTCTGTACTCCATTTGTTGTAACATTAGAAAAAAGAAGCAGGGTGCTAAACAAATGAATGATTTGCATTTGTGATTGACTTTTGCCGGCTGACAAATTTGTATAACCTGGCAAAATTTAATTGGCTTCCGTCACAACGTATGAAGGGTCTAAGTAAAATGTTTAGAATTGGTAGAGTTATAATGACAGTAAAAGCACGACTAGATACACAACCCCTGCTTCTTTTAGGTTTTATGATCGACAATATAGTTTCACGTAAGACAAAATAATTTAATTTAGACAAAGCCTCATAAATTCTGAAGTTTTTTATTTTAAATGAGAACAAATAAGTGTGACGGTTAGCATATGACGTGATTTTGATAAGTTCGGCATAAATCTTAAACGTTATAATATTTATTGTACTTTTACCACAAAGTGTACCCTAAAAATAACCTTTTATTACTTCTGTCAAGTTCTGTCTAATGCTAAAAAAAATGGAGTATAGAGTGACTCAATATCCGTGAGACACAAAATCCATGGGAAAAGTTTCCCATAAAACAACATTTTTGTATGAACGCTATACTGGTCAAATGTTTCGACATACTTAGTTGAACAAATTTTTTTTTGGGAAGTTAAAAATCACGGTGTATTCAAAATATATTTTTATTCGGAAAGTCAAACGATAAGCTGCGCTAAGCTAAGTGAGTTAAATTGGACGGTTTGAAAGGATAAATCAATAAGTGGCCAAGTGGCGTTGTCGGAGGGAGCGATAGCCGGGCATTGGTCCTTAACACTCTCTAAACATTACTCGGAGCAGAAATGCTCTATTGGATCTCATTAGCAGCCACGAAGGGGGCACGTAGGGAGACCACTCCTCATAGAGGCCACCCCCTAAACGATCGTCGGGCGTCACACCATCTGATATTATTGGCGGTAACGCGACAAACCGACCATCAATACAGATTGCAATTGCCGACACAGAGATTACATGTCTTCTGCGGGGACATCTCATCTTACATGAAATTGAATTGACTGCACATAACTTCTGAGAAACCAATATAAGAAAATATACGGATTTCCAGATGTATCCAAAATGACACATGCATTCGTTTTAAACTTCTCTAGTTCTCATAAGTATAAAATGGTAGTTTGTAATGAGTTGCTTTGAGATTCAATCACATTACATAACACAATCAAATACCATAGATCCTGTTCAGTTGTAAACAATATGAATTACATAAAAGCGCAATTTTATTCTCAGTACGCAAGGGCGCTCTCATGTGAAAAATTCTTTGTACTCAAGCTCACAATTAAGTACTTAAACTCAATAAGACTCACTTAATTTCAAGTTTTCCGTGACCCAAATGACTTAGTAACCTGTCCGTGGCCTTATATGTTTCCAATAGAAATGAATTAAAAGACGTGAAGTTTTCAATACATCGGAGGGAATAACAATGTTGATGGCGAAACTTTCTCGGAGGTCGTTTTATGACAAGAAGTCACACAATGAGTTTTTGGTCGCGGCTAGTCAACATCGGGCGAGGGCAAACAGCCTCGGGTTGGGTCACGGCCTTTATTTGAAGGACGGGTATTTCTGTTCCGAAATTAGCACAACACTTTTTTCAACTGCTTTTTTTCTTTTCATTTAAATTATTTTTTCAATCTAAAGTGCCGCTCAGTATTATAAACTTTAGGCAAAGTTTAAAAGCATTTTTTAATTAGTAAATTGAACAAGTCTTTTTATAAATTGCCAACAGCAAGATTGCGGATGCATGTTCACTAAAAGTTTTATAAATGATATTTTTTTACTGTTAATGATATCGACCGGAATGTGAGAGTGACCACTGCGGACATTGCTCCACACAGCGCCATCTAGCCCCTAATTAAGCAATTAAATGCTTGTGTTACATAAATGTCAGGTTTCATTTTTCCAATCATTTTCTAGAACGTATATTGTAATTGTTACGCATGAAAAAGCTATTGTTAAAAACGGAACATAAAAAGGCTAACACGAGCATGACAACGCAGGTTGAAAACAAAGTGAAATATGAAATTCAGATAAAGGTGTGAAATGAGCAAAATGAAAGCATTTTCGGGTCACATATTGAATACACGTCATTAGGAGAGAAAAACAGACGTCTCGTTAGATGAAAATGTCATAATAAATAACGCGTTTGCGGCTGAGAGGGGGTCGCCATTGTTCCCACCGCGCCGACTGTGCCTCGTCGAGCCGATGTGAGTGCGAGTATAGGTTCTCATAAAACAAACAACAACTACACGTCGAGTCAATACGTCGTCATAATTGCCTCTCATGTTGCACGAGTGCGATTCTGAAATAAATCACTCTGAACTCGTCAAGACCATGCTGATTTCCACTCCGTTGACTATAAATAATGAATTACAAAATACAAGTGCCCGCTAGAAATAACGAAGAGAAAGAGGCAAAAAACATTGTAAAGAAATTAATAGAAATTTATTCATTTCTCAAGGAAAGTGCGGCTTGACATTCTTTGAATTTAATTTATAAAGCGTCCAAGCATTTTGGGTAAGTAACTGTTTATTTCCGGGAGTAAAATTGGGTAACATTGCACAAGATATAAAAAGACCAAAGTTTTAAATTTATTCTCTATTGTACGAAAGGCCTTGTTGCTACGTAAGCTTCGATTGTTCTCTAGGAGGCAAAATGATGTGAAGAGCGGGTTTGAATGACACTCAATACGTGTCAATAAACATTTCGTCGAGTCACAAAGTTAATAACGCACGAGCTTTAGCTTTAGACGTTTAGGGCGCGCTTGCTAGATTAAAATAAACGAGGTTAAGCTTCTAACATTAAGTATGTAAGTGAACCTAGTCACAATAAATCCTTTACTTTAATTGAGAGAGATGTAGTTGCTCATGGGCGTCTGTGGAGATCGTAAAAGTCAGGAGTTATAACTACAAACGCACGATACGAAGCCGTGTTACGAATACTCGTATTATGTTCGTTGCTAAGATCAATAATCCGCAGAGCGGGACTGATATTTCGTACTTCCCAATGCACAAAATATAACTGGCTGACAGCCATTCAATGTGGATTCCGGAATATGTCCGGAAACGATGCCAAGTAATATAAAAATAACGAAAATTGAAGTGTTGCTTGTTAAGGGCAGACTAAAAACGTTTGACTATTTTGCCATGAAAGGGGAGGAGAGCGCTATTGAATATATTGAATAGTAACGAATGACTACAAACTTAGATCTATTAATCATCACTTATGTTGAAGATGTGTGAAGGTATTTAGAATATCAAAGTCATCGTGATACAGCAGTGGCTCTATTCAAGCCAAATACGAACACCTAAGCTCGTTAATGTAGAGCAATACAGTAGGTATATGAAGCACAAGTTAAAAACGTTTCGTTAAGTAATCTTCGCGGCAACCAGGGCAGTGGGACGGAGACATTGAAAACGGAAGACAGCAAATGAATTACGTTGCCTTTTTTAGAACAGAAGCCAAGAGAAACACGCTTCTTAAATGCTACACGAAGCAAAGTTGAAAAGGTATAGAAAAGACATAGGATGAGACTAAGAACCAGATTAGTTCATTATAAATCTTGAAGCCATTTCTTGTCAGGGAAAAATAACAGCTTTCGCAAATAATGGAGATACCATTCTCGTAGATAGCTACATTGTATTAAAAGTAATTCATCACGACTCAGATAAACGTTTCTTTCTTCAAAACACAGGCAAATCACACACAATCACTGACACAGACGGTAATGACCGAACTTACAACTTCCTTCGTCATATTTTTAACCGCCTTGTCATTAATAGTCAAGAGTATTAATTAAAAAATAAAAGAGTTGCAAAAACTTCTTCTATAGTGGCTCATTTTTTTACAAACAGGGTTGAAATATCTTCACCAATCGCTTCGTTTTTTCAACACGTCTGCATCACTGACTAGAAAAATGTTGGAATCATATTTCTCCTTCACACAGTTTGGGATATTTAAATTAAAGTGTAAATCGCAAGATGGGTTTATAATTACAATATTTACTTATCGCCGAACAGACTATTACGCTAAAACAGGATGACCCAAATACGGTTAAATTCATCGTTATTTTCGCCTGTATTTATTCAAAGTCAGGATGGTCGGGAAATGTATTATAATGCCTACCATTTATTTGGTAACGGCATATTTTGTGAGCATATTGACGTGTCTGTGTTAATGGCGTGATACCTGTCTTTTTGTACATAATTCAATTTGAAACTCAAAGCTTAATTCAATATATCCAGCAAAGCTAACCGAATAAACCCGCTTAATTGTTTGCTGTTCGTACAGATAGTTGAACAAAATGAAAACAGCAAAAATGTTTTTGAAACATTTTGTATTAATAACTTTACGTTTCTAAATTCACCTTTTGCGTTATCAACACCCTTTTGGCGATTTGTTCGGATAATGGGCAAGGTTCATGACGCCCTACGTTCTTTAGCAAGTTCGGTCATGGTTACACATTTTTCGTTGTGATGATCTCCATTGCAGACAACATTCAGCAAGCGTGATAGTTTAGCCTATGCATAAAAGTATCTACTGCTGAAAACACTATTGCTTCAATTAGCTGGAGACATTATTTTTATTTATTCATTACGTAATTAGCAATATAATCAACCATGTCTAGTTAGATTAGCTAATATGGCATTTTGATAAGTTGTTCAAAACCTTTCTTTCTACTCGTTCATCAAAGAAGATTCTGTCAAGGAGAGAGTCCGGAGGCTTTGATAGTTATTTTCAGCAAACTAGTTGAAGTGAACAAAAGCTTGCTGCCAACAAAAGGTGTTAAACATACAATCAACAACACCGTCAAGCTCGTGCATGGGCAGTGGTTTTAAGTTCCATGGTTGAGGATACTTTCTACCCAAATCTGATGAATCTCGCAACATTTAGGCAGAATATCATAATTAGTGGTTACTTCAGCGGTTTTCAGTGAGCTGGCGCCCACTCCGACATGCCTATTTCTATGGAGTCATTGTTCTGGGGGACAATATGCTATTAAGCGCTTTATCTTGTATAAGTAGATAAGTACTCACTCCAAGCAGGCGCTGGCACAATGAGTCCGGAGATCATGTCGTCGGAGATGACCGGCGGGTCGGTGGGTGGCGGTGGGCACACCAAGGAGTCGATGATGTCATCAGTCGCGGCGCGCATCATACCCGACAACTCCGGCGGCTCCGTCCGGGATGACCTGTGTCAGTTAGGCATTTTAAAACATAAACTTGAGCAATCAAACTAAAAATTAAAATAACCACAAGGCCTTGAAGCTAAAAGTATCAGCAGCAAAGGAAAACATACTTTACTGTATGTTGTGACGTCAACCACAAAGTCTGAGCCCTTATTAGCAATAGAATGACGATAAGTAGCGCATGGTAGAAAATGGCTCGAGTACTCGAGAGAACTTTGTAACTTTTTGTTTTCCTCACTATTACTTGCGGTGAATATTAATAAGCAAATGCCTTGTCCCTTTATAGAACATATATTTATATATGCCATCACATCACGCCTAATTTCCTCACGGGGTAGGCAGAAATCACATATTTCTATTTGTCCTGACGCCTGACACACATCTAACTCTGCCTTCACTCTCATCGATCCTTAAATACATGCTTACCGGTTAAACGTACGTTTATTCTGTCCTTTTCTGAGAACATCATGAACTTAAGTTCAACGAAACGTTCTTCTAGGCATTCGACTTCCAACAGAGTTCCATTTACACTCACTTAATCCGTTTTGCTAATCGTCTCTCAGCCATTATTTCCATTCAATCAAACCATCTGAGAATTACAAAATAATTCATTCCCATATTAATGTAATTAACAACGTTTTCTTTACACGCACACCACATCGTTTTCGTTTTGTTACTATTTTTTATTGTAGCGTAACTCGTCCTTTAAGTAAGACGAAACCGACTCCTATCTAGTCGTCTTAAAATAAAAGATTTTCGATTTCATTTTGATATTACTTTGTATCTCTGCTTATGAGTTTCATTATTCAAACTCAGCGCGCCTGCGACAGAAATAATTTTTACGTTTTAGGCACCTGTGGCCGGCAAGATGGCGTTAAAGTAACGAGTTCATTTTTTTTAAGTCGTTTTTATAGGAACTCATAATAAATTGAGAAAAAATGTTCTACACGACAGTTATGACATTACAAAAATAATCCAATATTTAATACTCTACCTAAAAACATTGTAGTAGAAATTATGTGGTACAATATTAAAGAATGACGTTTAGAGTTTATAGCCTCCACTTGACAATCCAAGCGCGCGGGCGTCAAATCTCCACAATTCCAGATTTCCGTAAATCAACACAGAATTCGCCAGTAAATTCGTACGATTAGCAACGCAAGTAACTGAACACTGCACTAATCTGACATCGCCTCGATGATTTCAACAAAGTTATTGCGACAAGGTAAATAAGTATTCAGCTTCTTTAGTCATTGTCAGAACTAATGCAAACTCTTTATATAAATAAGACAGCTTCACACCAGGGTCATCCGATTACAAAGAAACTGTCAACTTATTCAAATTCATGGTTCTTAAACAGTTACGTGTATAAGTTCACAAAAGGGGCGCATCGTACTACTCATACTACGGCGTAGCATTCACATTTCACGTCTACGACAAGAGCAGGACAAAACATTTATTTTTTTACTAAGAATTCGTAGTTAACGAATTGTTAAGTACATGATATAACATTATCCGTGCAGATTTAAGCAAAACGCTTTTCTTATATATTTAAACTAACGGTAATAACAATATTACCACAGACAATTTATTAAGGCAAATCTAAAAATACTGATATTACAGAGCTGCGCTCACATTTTTCCTCTTCAAAATAATAATCGCACAATTTTAATCACAGCCGTATTATCAAAGCCCAAGACCAGCAACGGTACACATTACAGCTTTCTTCATTGTTTGTTTTTCACGTGAAATGAATACTCTACGTTCAGTATTTAGCGCTATTCGAAAAATCTGATAAAAGCGTGTCACATAGTCATTCTCTAATATTTGAGTGTGATGAACACTGCATGTGGGAGTATACAATGCAGCTGGTAAAAAAAAGCTTAGTCTAAAGCTAAACCTTGTCAGTTACTCGAAAGTACTTTTAACAGGTCTATTTAAATTAAGATATAACGTCAAGTTGGGTAACTTTGAATTTCAGTGTAACATTGAATTCACTGTTTAAAAAAGGTAAACGCACCTACTAACATGTTGTTTATGGTTTGTTTTTGAGCCAATCCCTCATAGAGTCAACAACATCTTTTAGTTGGAGTACTTGTTAAAAGTAACTGATCTAAAAGAGTGGATTCAATGCTACACTGTCAAAGTTACCCAACTTGACTGTATTAGAATTGGTGCTCGTGATAGGTAAAATAGGTAAGTACGTGACGAGATTTAGTGTCGCTAGTTTCATTATATTGCGCCTTAATGGAATGTAAAACCTATGTACTTCTTTAAAATGTAACTTCATAGAAGTACTTTCTTACGCACGAAATACGATACTTCATGTAAATTGTCAAGCTGGCGTGAACAAATTAGCGGAGAAAATAATTATTGGTATTTTTTTGTGATATAAATAAAAAACATAGGTATATAGGCTTTGTGAAAAGCCAAACCCCAATTTCTAAAGGAGTATAAATAAACTAAGTAACGTTTTTGTTTGGCTTTCAAGCATGGGCATGCCGCCAAATAAAGAAATACGAGTTCGGGAATTGCTGCGTCAGTGAAAAGACCAAACGAGATACAAGTCGAAAACACAATGTGTACGCTCTACGACATCATGAATATAATTAGACAACTCTCTCTTTTGTCTGACAATGCGGTTGAAACTCCAAGATATCAGCATCACCTTCATTATTCCTTCAAACTTAACTTTGCCGCAGTAACGAGACAATGAAGAAGCCTTAAAACCGGAACGGTTTTATCGTATGAACGGAAAGATGAATCAACTCACAACAACAATAATATCGCGTCACGAGGACTTGTGCCGAGATGACATTTGTTGGGGAACATTAATTCACGCGCGCGGTGACGTCGAGAGGCTCAATTGCGACCGCTCACAATGGACGCGGCGAGCTAGTGTTGCCAACCCCTGGGAACTAAACTGTGTCACCTGCTGTCCACCGTAATGATTGTATTCAGGATAGTATAACCCCATACACTACACTTTCACATCTATGCGAAACATATAAGCTGAACTGAAACACATCATTTTCAGAAAGTTCCGTATCAAACTTCAAAGCGTCACAGAAAAAAAGAGATTCGTCCGAATCTCTCCGAATCGCCTGTTCGCGACTTAAGAGACTCCGCTGGATAAAAAAATCTGTATTCACTTTTCGTTTACCTGCCGCTCTAGTGCAATTAGTTTTATGGAAAAGTTCGAATATTGGTAAAAGTTGATATGAAACACGATTCAATGTAACTCTGTGGAATGGAAGCAAAAACGTGTACCACCCAAAAAAACTATTCCTAGTGAAAATTAGAGTAATTATACGTTTGAATGGGATATGCTTTTAGTTCTGTGAGTATTGAAGGTCAAGGTAACTAAATACGAGTATCTACGTGAATAGAAATACAGACATTGTGAGATTTATGAAAGTCGATCAGCGGTTTCAGAAAAAACAACTTCGATGATGTTTTTTCTTTCTTTCGTATATGTTCATTAATGTTGTTCCAATTTCCATAACGAGTTTTGTAAATCCTTTAGAGTTCGTATGTCGCAGTCAATTTTTCACAAGCAAATTGTGAAAGTTCGTGTTGCAGACGTTATTAATTTTCCGCGAAATGACATCCAATTTTGTGTACGAAGAGAGCCACGGGGAGGATATTGTTAATAGCGTGTGCTATCTACCAGCACATTGTGTGACGCGGTCGTAACTTAAGAGAAATGGTGTACACTCGTTTGTTAACGTAACGTTATAATAATGCTACTGTCAAGACTTTGAAATTCATACTTTATGGTCTAGGTTTTCGTTACATGCAGGTAACATTTGAAAACTTTGAGCATGACTTTTGGAGCTTTACATTTAAAGTAAGTCATAAACATTGTAATTACAAGGTTAAGTTCTGTTACCTTGCTAAATCTTCACCTAGAAACGGTAGGAACATTTGTAATCCCCCTTGTGTTATAATGTTTGCTTTATTAACAGGTTAAAAAGCCATCATTTTTCTGTGACGTTACTATCTATTGTTATGTGGTGGTTGGCAGCACTGCGGCGCGGTGGCTCGGCTGCAGGGCGAGGGAGTATGTAGGTCGCAGCGAGCGCTTCGGTAAACTTGTCGCGCCACGAAAGGTCAGGTGTATGAGGGCGGGAAATGTCGATGAACAACCTCCGCTATGCCCCGAGCTCGACGCTCCAACTTCCGCTTTATTAGGTGCCAGGCGGCCGTCTTCCTGTTCCACCGTCTCCAACCGACATTTTTCTTGCAACACTTTCACGATTTATTCTAATTCGATGGTAACGAATGCGCCACCCGGGCCCACTGATTAACAGACACGGTTAACTCGGGTGACGATCGATCAATTCTCATTAATATTTAAATAAAATAAACTGTGTCCCATTTGAGTTCGATGTCGGGTAGGTACTTCATAATGGATTCAATATACGAAACGTTTTGGGAGTTCTCGATTTTCACCTGACCGTTAATTATTGCGGGATATAGGCCAGTGATTGCTTTGATATCGTCATTATTTTCACTTTTTAACAAGAAATCTGTAACATGTTCATCTGTAATACTTGTCTGTATATTTTTGCAATTTTTGGTGTACAATTTATTAATAACGAATCCACTATTTGTTTGGGTTTCGTGGGATGTATACACACACATAAAGTATTTTTACATCTTTTATGCAAAATTATAAATAAATGATCAGTGCAACACTCACCTCATCATCATGACGAGAGACAGTTCCTCTTGCAGCACGCTCTCCAAGTACATCATATCTAGGTCAGATACGATCGCTCCGTTGATCACCATTATCTCGTCGCCTTTGATTATGCCTGGCGCAGAAAACAAATTGTTGCTGGAATGATTACTCGCCTAAGCAGGAAGTGAAAAGAAACAAAGGAGATTAAAACCAGCAGAGCTAACAGGTACGCAAACCCGTACCGTATTGATTACAGAGCAGGCAGATAGAGTGAAGAATTTCACTCGTCAAACTTTTGTGCTGTGCCTATTGTGGAATGTTACAATGGAACTTCACGTTTTACCTACGATATTTTTGATGGAAAATTACACATTTCGCTGAGCAAAAACTTTGTCTGGGTGATTTTGAGGTATTGTACTATAAGCATATACAGGGTGTTTCTTCTAAGGTGTCAAGCCGACGCCAGCTGATAGTAAACCATACCTATCGATTTAACCCCCATGTATGTTCTACGATTTTTTGTAGTTTTCGAGATAATGATGTTTTTGTTATTTTTAAAAAAAATGTGAGCACTTGGCTTTAAATAATTATAACTTTTTTGTCGTTTGATTTTAATTGGATATTTTCTTTTTATTATAATGTCTATTAATTGCAGTTTTATGATTAAAATAATCTCTGTCCTTACTTAACTACAAGATACAAAATTTTTGATTGATAGTAAAAAAAAAGTGAATCATACAGAACATAACCAAAATTCAATCGTAAATTAAAAAAAACAAAAGGTATTCCATAGCATCTTACTAATTTCAAAAACTGCGCAGCATCATAAGCTTTCATAATAATACAAGAAAACATGTTCTTTGTGGGGCATTATTCGCTGTAATCGATGCTCAAGTCTTGAGAATCGGAAATAAGTGTAATTTTCATACTTAATCATTTTCTAGTATTTTGGCATAATTTTGTCATTTCTGAGATTTATTGTCTTCTAACGTTTAAACAATGCTCATTTGTTAATAAAACAGTCATTTTTTAACTTCCAATCATTCGAAAGTCACAACTCCTGGTGTAATAAAAAAATTAAAATTGAGGAAACCGGACCATCTTTATTATTTTTTATGTACGCGTATTTTGAACATAGTAACTCAAAACAGTTCGATAATCGATTCAAAACATGTTCCGGTTTCCTTAATTGCAACATTTTAATTACAACAGGAGTTGTGACTTTCGGATGATTGGAAGCTAAAAAATGACTGTTTTATTGACAAATGAGCTTTGTTTAAACGTTAGAAGACAATAAATCTCAGAAATGACAAAATTATGCCAAAATACTAGAAAATGATTCAGTATGAAAATTACACTTATTTCCGATTCTCAAGACTTGAGCATCGATTACAGCGAATAATGCCCCACAAAGAACATGTTTTCTTGTATTATTATGAAAGCTTATGATGCTGCGCAGTTTTTGAAATTAGTGAGAAGCTATGAAATACCTTTTGTTTTTTTTAATTTACGATTGAATTTTGGTTATGTTCTGCATGATTCACTTTTTTTTCACTATCAATCAAAATTTTTGTATCTTGTAGTTAAGTAAGGACAGAGATTATTTTAATCATAAAACTGCAATTAATAGACATTATAATAAAAAGAAAATATCCAATTAAAATCAAACGACAAAAAAGTTATAATTATTTAAAGCCAAGTGCTCACAATTTTTTTAAAAACAACAAAAACATCATTATCTCGAAAACTACAAAAAATCGTAGAACATTCATGGGGGTTAAATCGATAGGTATGGTACCCTACTATCAGCTGGCGTCGGCTTGACACCTTAGAAGAAACACCCTGTATTTCAACTGTTACTGAATTGATTGTAATAAAACACTTTATAGATATTATATAAAAACACATTTATCTTACTCTCTGTTTTCAAAATTGGGTCAGTATAACACTTTATATGAAAAGCAAATAAAAAGGCTGCGGAAATTCAACCTACAGAATGAAATTATAGTTGCCATTGTAAATTGAACCAATTGAACCGTGAATTTTTCGTCCACTATCCATGGTTGATAAATGGCCGAATCAAAGCTACTCGTACTTTACGGACTATCTACTATCGGGTAACTTTCCCAGCTCGCTAAACTTCTAATCATATTACGGGTGCAGTCAGACGATTAGATGATTTCATTTGTCAAAGTTAAGCGTGTTGATCGTCCATTTGGAAATAGGCTGCGTTTTAGCCACAAAACTGGCGACTACACAAGTTGAGTATACGCGTTGCAAATTTGCTGGATTCGAGGCATTATTACGGAATTGAGATTTGTGAAGTACAAGTTTGTAGATTGGTCTTCTTCATAAATTTAGGGAGTTGTTTTTTTATTACCATTGAAATATTCAAGGGGTTATCACATTTTTTTTGAGATGGTAACCTTGCTGGGACTTACTGATGCTTGCTCATACTAGTAATTTTTTGGGCCATTAAAGGGGGCTGCGATTTCGCTGCAAGCTCGCGGCGTGCACGCGCTCTCTCGCTTGGATATCACGGCGATGAAATTTAGTTTCATTTTGCTGTGGACGCCGCGAGCTCGCAGTGAAATTACCCCGCGCCGTGGATTCGCCCAAAAAACGTGCCTATCACCTAGTCACACCTAGGACTAGGTGATAGGCACTAAGTGTAGCAAACATTACATTCAAAATAATGGCTTTGCATCCAAATTAATTAAAATGTTGAGACATTTTTTACAACTGTTCCAAAAAATGTGTTTCATAAGGATCCTTAAAACCTACTGAATTCTGATGGTGAAAACAAAACAAATTGAAAATATATTAAAATATATGTATGCAGTTTCGTTACCTGTGGTAATGAAAATATTCAGAAGGTTTTACCGTTACCGTTTTGCATAGCAACGCTCTTGTCCTCGACCCTGCTGACGTAGCAGCAGAGCTCATCCTGGCGCTCCGCGTTTTCGATCAGCTCAGCCTCCACGCTGAAGCCCCACATCTGCTCCAGGGTGTTCCGCTGCAGTTCCACTTGGTACAGGATCTTGGCGCACACCTCTACAACTTCGTGTGTGTGTAACTAATCGGAAGAAACGTTACAAGATAAGACAAGGCACAACAGTATTGTCCAGACTGTCCAGTCCACAACACTTTAATGACAAAAACTGAAAAATGTACCCTTTTCAGTTTTTTTCCGTTTGAAACAAAAATACAACATTTAGATGCATAGACATCATTTTCATTGATTAAATCATAGCTCTTTATTTTTAAAATAATAGAGCGCTATTATTTAACAACGTCATGCAGGAGAAACGCTCACTGACTTGTTGGTATATAGGTTCATAGACGGGTATTAGATACTTCATTCTATCAAGTTATAAGAGGATCGGCGGTGACATTGATTTACGAGTCGCTAACTGGTCAGAAGAAATTTATGATGCATGTGTTTTTTGTAAAGTTCTTGAAAGGAATAGTTACCATTTTAGTAGGCCAAAGTATTGGAAACTACACTGCTCAAAAGAGTCTAGGGATATCTCAAGCATTTTCATACAAAGTATAGCTATTTGGGAGGCTGTAAAAATTAAAATATTGATACCAACGCAGAAATTTTTAGAACACAGAAACTGCTATATCTGCCTTTTCAGATTGTATAAAGAAATTCATGGTAGTAGCATTATTGTACAATCGTAAGGACGTTAAAAAAAGACAGATTTTTCTTTCAAAAGGTGTCAAACCTTTATCTTATGCCTCTGTCCTCGCGTTATTCTAAGATAATGCTCAACTTGTAAACAAACTTAACTTTATGAAATATTTGAAAAATGATATCCCTATGATATCCCTAGACAGTTTTGATGTGTGTATCAATGAAACTCTAACAGTCGTTGTTCATGATATTATTACTGTGTATCGATATAGCAAATATCAATACAGTATAACCTAATATTATGGCCCACCCTTTAACAGATGATTTTCAATATTTTCAAACTAATTAGTGTATATATCCAGGTTTGCTTGTGTTGTAGTTAGTCAACGTGAAATGGCAACTGCATTTAAAACAAAAAACACCAATTGCCTTTCAACTTTCATTTCTATAAAAATATCCGGAAAATCATAATTTAAAATTTAACGAGCCACTATTTCGCACAACAACTGGAACGACACGGCTAGAGCGACTCAGGAAAAGGGAAAAATGGTTCACGAATCACATTAATTAATTCCTTTAACAAAAGTACCAAGGAATAAAATGTAACTCACTTTTTGCCGGCCTCAAATTAGAAAAGCTTTACTTCAGTTGCCATCATTAGTACCTACTTTTACAAACTTCAGTCGTCTTTATAGAGAAGTACTCAATCAACTGTTAATCCATAGCTGTTTATTGGTGAAGATGAAAAACATTCGAAGGAAATTGGTTTTGTTTTGTTGTGGTTTGAATTTCATGGAATTATTCGAGATCCCAATTTCCTGGAATCGAGATAGGCTTAGTATTCGCTTTCAAAACCAAACAGATTTTCTCATGTATCATTTTGCATCGAAATTGATGGTGCAGAGAATCGAATTACCTACCGATAACATTATTACGTGACGTTTGGTAATTTTATTGATGTAATTAAATAGGATTCGTTATTTCAATTATTTTGGTTAGGCTTTTTAAACAACGCTTTTTCTGTTCGATTGGACGACTGATGGAGAAATTAATTGAAACTACGAGTAACGTATTTAATTTAACGATGTTTCCTTAATGATCAGTTCCGGATACGACTCATTTTTCACTTTTTTAACAGGACTGCTCCTGCCCACTGCTATGAAGGGCCATTTTTGTAATTTAATTTTATACTTGGCTTTCGTTTGAACTGAATGAATAAAATGCTGCCATAGATTAGGAATAAGCCTGTTGTTATTTGTATTCGAAAATATTGGGCAATTTACATTTCGTACAAATAGTCTTATTAATTAATTACTAACTGAATTCAATTTGAAATGCTTTCAATCGCACTGATTTACTTGAAACAAATGATGCCATTATATTGTTCTTAATACAAAGCAGCGTAAATCTCTACAATCGGCCGATATTATAGCATTGTGGAGATGGTATTCGTTGACAGCGGACGGCGGTAGGGTAATGTGAAATATACAGTCATGATAACTTGGAGGAGATAAACTGACAGTTTGTCCACATGGTGCGAGGGAGGCCGAAAATTGATGATAGGGATTAGGCTCCGGCCCTCCGACGCGTTTACGTCGGATAGTTAGGCGTATTCACCCCAATATAATGGCAAACTTTACTAAAGAGAAATACAGCTCTTTTGTGACAAGCTTAACAATAAGATTTGGTGTTTGACGCACATTGAAATTTCGCGAGAAATTTTATGAATTTTAATACTTGAAGTGGCTTTCCCGCACAGACACATATTGTGGAAATTTTTAATATGAAAGTCGTTCTATTTAATGTCAGACTTTTCTCTTTCTGTCTTTTTTAATATCAGTTTTGTCTTGTTTAAATTAACCTAAATAATATGTGTACTGGTTTTAATGAATTTATTGATCGTTACATTATTAAGTATGTTTCGTAACGGTGCAAGATAGAACAACGCCTTATGGAATAAAGAAACACCCTATATAAACCTAAAGGGTTGTTGTTTACTCATTGAAAAACATTTTAAATATTCAGCTTTTTAATAAAAGAGACAATTAGTCACTTTGTGTCACGGCATAGACAAACTATTCAGTAACCTTAAACCACTGATGTATTTTGACATTCGGTTTTGGCTTCAGGCGGGAATCGAACCCGCGTCTTTCGCAGACCGGGCGACTGCATTAATCGCTGTGCTACTGAGATCATTAACAGACCGGCCGAATCTTTCTGGTATATTTACCCTATGAGCTAGGGTGATTCCATCAATAATCGGTTTTCGGATATTTAGTAAAGATACTGCATGGTAAATGCTAAAATAATAATAACATAGTATGATTATTTACTAGAGCGTCAACAAGACAGATACATGTTGCCCAGTGTCATCTCAAACTGTCAAAACTGTCAATGCTTTGCTCAGGTGCACGATTGTTCTGATATCGGCTGCCACTTTCTTAGCACAGGTAACATAACTTTATTTTTTTTATTATAATTCATTGCTTGCCATCCTGTGAACTGTCTATAAAACTTCAGTCCCAACCAGGCCGCTTTCAAGTGACACCTATTTTTATAAGGGTTGCTTAACTTTGATTTGTGTTTGTGAATTAGCAGTTATAATCAGCCAATTTCAAAACTAATACTAGGCAAAAAATCGCCTTCGAAAACGCTCATATCAGAAATAAATCTCTTATTCACTTACTAAATTAAGTAAAAATCTTTGGTCATTTGATATTCTGGGCTCGTTGTTGCCGAAGCAACTGCGATATAACTCCGTGATAACCTTGCAGTGGCGTACACAAGCTGTACCGCGGAGGTGCGCGCTGTCATACCCTTCTCACGGGAATCTCGGTCACAAAACATTTATATTTTTACGTTGACTTGCTTCCGTAAATGTTCTTTGGGAGGGTTTAATTAAAAAAAATTGCCCTACGCTCTGCCTTGTTCCTCCAGATATTCTAATTTTACACGCACTGTGGTGGAACGTCGCTCGTCTCCAGGTTGCTCCATAAAATGTAAATTCTGCGACTTTTTTAAGAAATCGTTCCGCTGGGGCTTTGCGTCTACAAGGCAGCGTCATTAACTTAATTTCACTTCTTGTTTTTAGACCGACGACGACAGTATCGTAACGATCACTCCACTTAATTCCTCGCTCGATGTAAAACATAGTTAACAAATGATTCTTTACTAATATTTGATCCAACTTAATCTTAATTGTTCTTATTTTATTTCATAATAATCGGAACCTATAAGACAAGTATTACTGATACTAAGGGTGGCTTTATCAAAGTATTATAGCTTAATTAGCACAAAAATCGATCAAAAGTATCAAGGGATGGACATACAGTCATAATATGTGAGAATAAATAATGTAGCATACCGTATCCATACTTTATAAGGGAAGCGAGGAATGCTGACCCAAAATGCCAATCAAAGTTCTGATGTGCAGAGTTTAATAATTGCCTGCAACCTACAATTATTTCGGTTTACTTTTCTGTAGGGAAATACTTTTATAAGTATGGATATTTGCCGAGTGAACTGCGCTGTATATTGAGCAAAGAAATATTTTATCACACTGATAATGAATGGTAGTAGTTCAGTTTCCAAATTTATGATGCTGAAAGACCTAAATAAGGACTTTGGAATAAGCTTTTGTTTCTTAAGATGCAAGAAGGCGGTCGCTTTTCTGGTTTGAGGCGGGTGGCTTGGTTCGCTTAATAAAGTAGCCTACTCACGCCTTTGCGCCTGTCGAGTAAGGCTTCTAAAGCAGGGAAGAGTAATTCGATGAGAAAATTTTCTCTCGCTTTAGAGATAGAAGTTGGCTACTTCTAGTATCACACACTATTTATTAATCGATGATTGGCCAACATTTTGTAGATTGAACTATCATTTTTCTTACTGTGTTTACACGAAAAAATAAGCATGTATAGATTTGAGTTAGGATTATTAGCATGCATAGTAATTATTATTTGAAACGACAGCAAGCGCCATAGTTGAGATGTAAATGATATGTCATCAAAGTCTGGGTGTTTGTGGGATTTCCGTATTTTTATGGCAAAAGGGAAAAAGTTAGATAGTGCTCGTCCAGGGACAGTGGAAGGAGGAAACTGTGAAAAACGAATTAACTCGACTCTCTGTGGTCTACTTTCCAGCGGTCCGGACAAAACGGTTTGGTGCTTTCTTTCTGGTTCGCACCGCTAAGGAGTGGAACGCTCTCCTTGCGTCTGTATTTCCGGATACATACCACCTTGGTGTCTTCAAGGCAAGAGTGAATAGGCATTTTCTGGGTAAGCGTGTTCCAACTTCGACTTCGTCATCGCTTACCATCAGGCAAGACTGAAGTCAAACGCAAACCCATTTTAAATAAAAAAAAAACGTTGCGACTTTATTAATCAAGCATTATGTCACGAAAATTCATGATATAGAATAAAAATATTACAATGATCAGTTTAAAAGGTAAGAACCCTCACGTATGCACAAAATATCTGCAATGTCTTAGAAAGCGACAGGTGCAAATTGTCAGGTGTCCGTAAAGACATATCGACATATCCCATTACCTAACCTACAAAGAACAAGCTTTGAAAAGTGAACTAAGCGGCCGCATGATGTATAGTTTGGACCAAACGGGTTGTAGCTGAAAATAAGATTTAAAAATATTTTTTTCCCTGTTAAACATAAATTATATTCATCTTCTATTTTCAATTTAGGTCACGACTGAAATATAATTCTCTTTTTACATTTTTTACGACTGTGCTGACAAAGCATGTGGAATTGTTAACCATCTGCAGTTCAGAAGACGTTAAGACATATGATAATATGTTGAATTATTATTCACCACTAGAGACATCACTCGCAAAACTATATAAAAAAACTTAATTAACCCATTTTGATGAACTCCAAGCTATAGCTAGTTGGATAAACGACGACATCTCAAAAATATCAAACAGTTTTGTTCGAATAATCAAAAGATACTCACATAAGTCTCAATGAGGTCGCTACGGTGAGGCACGAAGTAGTTGTGGTCTTCCATGTCCCTCCGCTTCTTGACGCGCACGAAGTGCTCGAGCGCGTTGAGCGAGCGCCGCGCGCACGCCCCGGCCAGGAACTCCTCCACCGACATGCCTTCGCGCACGCCCACCGTGGCCGTCGTGCCTTCTGGCAGCGACACGCGCACAGCCGCTTCCCCGTCATCACGGGACATCTGTCATATATTTTTATTTGTCAGTTGTTTTGGAATACTCGTACATGGTAAATTCATGTGAGGTACAGTTCAATAGTAAATCGTCATCTCTAATCCCTTTGAAGTGCGACGGTTTTCCGAGCTGAATGCCAGACGTGACATGTTAAGGGCCCGACCACCCGCGGCAATACGTTACAATGTTGTGAATGGTGCCCGAACAATGTCCCCAGTGCTCGCGGACATTTTCCAATAAGGTTGGCTACACGAGCCATATGAGAGCGCATGAGGAGTACCAGGAGGGAGTCGAAGTGATCGCCGTAACCGAAATCGGTTTGGAGGATAAATATCACATCACTACACTGCCCACTGCGTTGTTAAATACATTTTATTTTCCATTTATCATGTGCATTAACATTCAAAATGTTTTTCATAACGAGAGATAGTTTAAATATTCAATTTCAGAGTGCACGAATAAAACCCAGTTGAAGCAGAATCAATTCATGGAAAATCGTGTGCTTACGGATAAGGCTGTATTTCATGTAAATAAACTAAATCGATCGTGATATTGGTTTCAAATACAGCGCAAAAACTGCCAACATAACAATGTTCTGTGGATTTTAGGCATTTTCATCAGAGAGAATGTTGCTACGCCTCGAGAATTCGTTCAGAATTTTTAGTAGATTGCGTAATTTATGCTTCGCTTAAAGGGGTTACGACTTCGGCATAGTTGACAATCAGTGGATTCGATTTTCTTTGTTTGAAGCAGCCACCGAGTGACATCGGACATTCAAAAGAGGACACGTATTTTTCAGCACATTTTAAATTTAAATCATGAGCTCCATATTGAAAAATCCCGCGAGAACAAGGGTGTTTTATCGTTTTTTTCCTCACCTATGACCATGTACAACTGCAACACCACAGGTGTAGGTACATATAGATAATTATATATTCCTAAAGATTCCCAGATGATTGGTCAAATTAACGGAAGTACCTATAACATGGTGAAGACTTTCAACTTCGTCAACAGCATAACAAGAAGTTTCAAATGTCAACAGTTAATTCAATCTATCTCTAGTTACTAGTGAACTTCAGAAACGAAATACTTTTATTCACAAAGAGGAAGTAGATCACTATTATTCATATTTCAACATTTGACTTATAATCTTTATTACTCTTGCTTTGTGAAATTACAGCTCCAGGGTTGAAAGTGTTTTGGCACGGCCGAAAGCCGAAGGCTATGTGACTAGTTTACTTATGTACAGCTATCGCGTTAAACTAAGAACACAATTAAGTTTTGTGTACTTACTGAGGGCAAACAGCCGCAAGCATTCGCAAGAGTTGCGTTACTGATCAGTTTTGTTTGATGCATAAGTTTCACATAGTCGTAATCTGACTAGGTACATTGCTTTCAGATCTCTTCCAGCTAAGTTCACAGTCGTTGCAATTTATTCAAATCAAATGCCACAAAAGGAAACGAGTATTCAGAGATAGAACTTCTTTATCGATATTTATTTCAGAATGTTGACTTATTCAGTTGGGGGCACGCCAATTTGTATTACTCGTATTTAATCAATAGGTTAGAGTAGTTTATTCATAGATGTCTAAAACGATAAACCCTATTACCCTATTCTATAGTGTACAGAAACATTAAGAAAAACATTATCACACTATGATAAAGGCAATGTAAGGTTTATGAAGTGGATAGGTGGGATACCACAAAAAAAATCGACAAACCCAACTCACTAAATTACACCAACCTAACGTTGACAGTGAAAAATAAAGATTTTGAAAGTAAATGCATTTAAAATTAGGATAAATAGTACGATGCCTAACAACTAATCCTCCCAATGGAAACGACAAAGCTTATTGAGAGAGAAAACAGCGGCCGACGTTTTGTTTTTAATAAGCTTATCTGACTGCCGTAGGAGTAACAGGAGCGACCTAATGACTGGCAATCGGTAGACTCTAAAGGCGATTAATAGTGTCTTCTCGTGACTGCAATACCTTCGTGTCAGATTAGGGAGCACGCCACGCCACTTTGGCATTTCCGATTCGATTTTAGCTTGGTAATTTAACGTGACAGCTATGAACGTTACGGAACCTAAATTGTACAGGTGCTTATTAGAAATTTCAGTTCGAAAGATGTTACATTTCATTCCAAGAACGCGAAGTGCAGCATTTGGTATTTAAGTCTGAAAGCATGTTGGCTTTAACGTTGAAAGTTTTGTGCTTGGCATGAGTACTGAAAGAGTTAGAGCACATGTTCAGTAATGAGATGATTTAGATTCTAAATTTTAAGTCAGACTATTAAGATGCATTGTCTAAATCCTCGCACCAGAGCAAAACTCTAAAGATGAAACAAACATTTGTGCTGGGTTGATCATGCACCCATTGAATGATTCTTCAGTTCTGAATTCATTATTCAGTTAAATCTATCAGTCTTGAAAAATGAATCATGAAAAACTTTATAATTAATCATGTAATACCTAGAGATAAAACAAAATAGTACTTGTAAAATTTCATTAGGAAAATCTATCCATACACGTGAAAAAATTATTTCATTACTTTTTGCCGCTATCGATCCTAAAGAAATTCCTCAATCGGGACCGAAATTACTTTTCAAAATCCCGACAATTTAGGGGCTGAAATTCCAATGTCCGGATTTCACAGTTGGTTTCCCAAGGGACTCAGCATGTGCCTCAGATATTTTGGGTCGAAAAAGTGTCATTGCTGAAAAAAACCATACATGACCTATTATTAGTATAGGAAATGTAGGCCACGATGAGTATATTCAGTGTCACTTAAAATAAACTGCGTAAATCTTAATCTTAGGTAGGTACCTACCGTACTGTACTTTTCTAATGCGAAAATTTTCTCACCTAAAATAATATTTTAAATACCCAGAGCGCGTTTTTAATCACAAATTTTAAAACAGCGTCAAAAAAAGCTTGTCATGTCAGCTTACTTGCAGATCGTGATTTCAAAGCGCAACCCAAATCAGATTGGATGGGCTCAGAGTGGACGTGACATGCGTTCTCAATCACGAATTGTTTACAGCAATTTGGTTTTCGTGCAGGCGGTAGTTGCATGCGTCTTTATAGAGCTTCGCATGATCCCCTCACATTGTGAGCATGGACTATTTTGAAATACTACATACGTGCTTTGAATAGGTTGCATATTTGAAATGCTCTAGAATTAAATCTGCTGCATATTCTGTAACTAACGGCTAGATCACGGCATAAATTGCTAACATGATAATCACACAATGCTTAACGCATTTAACTTTTTGATATTTAAGGAGACGTTTGTCGGAATCTTTGGGCGTGATACCACCTTTTTAGTCTATGTACGTAAGCACCTGTGTTAAGAGCTCGAGCTCGAGCATTTGGCGACGCCCCATTTTGCTAGCAAGTTTTACTCGCGAAAATAAGAATGTGCAGATAAATAACTGAAATAACTGTGGAATGAGCTTCCAGCCGAAGTGTTTCCACAGCGATATAACTTGGCCTCTTCCAGAGGAGAGTGAACAGTCAGTTGTTAGGCCGGCATGTAACACTCTAAGATCAGGTGAGATTGTTGTACGTTCTCTCGGGTTGTCATCTCGACGGTTAAGTCGGGGAAACCGCTCGTGACTACGGTCACTATCGGGTAGTATCGGTCGCCATCCGGAAAGACGGATGGGGCGGTGGGGTGCCGCTGGCGAGATCGGCCCTTCGAATCTCAAGCCAGCGGTGCGGTCGTGCGGCACGGCGAGGCTGTGTGCCTACCAGCCGTGCAGCTGAGCAGTGGTTGATTGACCGCCAGCGAGGCGATGCCTTCTAGCTGGCGGCCGAGAAGAGACGGGCCAGGCTGATGGTCGCCTGGCGTTGGTGGGAGGCCTAGCCAGACCCGTAAAGGTCGGCTAGACCCCGGAGAATAACCGGGACAGGGTTCTGTCCCGATTGGATGGCCTCCAGTACCCCTTGGAGTACTTTGATGCACTCCGCGATCACCTCCTGGCGCTCTGTCTGACGGCCTGCACCATCCAACCTCGCCTTAGCCCCTTCGGGGGCCTCGATTGCGGCTGGTACCGGTGCGCCGGCAGATGGCGTGTCCACAGGAGTGATCTGCGGGGCGGAGTCAGTGGTGGCGTCGGAGGTCACAATGGTCGTGGCCGTCGAGGTGGTCTTGGCTGTCGCGGTGGTCGTGGCGGCCGTGGTAGTAGACTTGGCGGTCGGGGCGGCTGACTTTGCTGCCGCAGCTTTAGCCATCCGTCTTCGCTTACGGCGTCGGCTAGCCTTTGAGGGTCCGAGTCTCTCATTGGCTGCTGCCATAAGCGAGTTCGGAGCGTTAGCCTCGTCGGGATGGTGGACTCGCGGTGGTGGTGGAGGCGCTGCAACGGTCCGTGCCATGGTCCCGGCAGCTTTGTGCCGGAATTCCTTGCGGAAAACCGGACATTGCACGTTGTTCGCCGTGTGCGAGCCATGGCAGTTGGCGCAGGTCGGCGGGTCTTCAAGCGGGCGCGGGCAGTCGCGGGCGGCGTGCTCCTCACCACAACGCACACAGGCTTGCACCCTGTGGCAGTTGTGGGATGAGTGGCGGAAGGTTTGGCACCTGTGGCACTGCGCTGGGCCTTTCCTGCCTCGCCAATTCTCAATCCTGACTCCCGGCATTCCCAGGAGCTCGGAGATTTCATATAGTTGCACTATTGGGGCCTCTGACGTTCTTCCGATCTGGGCGTAGAAGATGCAGCCGGGCCTGCCGCTCCTCGCCCTGATCTGGCGAACGTATTCAGCTGTGAATCCGTGGGACTCCAGGGCTTCCGCGATTTCCTCGGGCAGGGTGTTAACAGGTAGCCCTCGGATGGCTACCTTAACTGACCGCTCTGCACGGGGGGAGTAGCAGAACCAGGCGATCTTGTCAGTCCGCTCCAGTTCTGTTAGGTATCGCTGAATGATACGAAACTCATCATCGGATCTGGGAAGAAACCGTATGCCCTTCCCATACGGTCTGGCGTTCGGTGGCTCTCCGAGAAGCACCCGCAGCTCACGGAAGTGACGCGCCCAGTTGGGCAAGACTTCCACGATGAGCGGCGGTTGCTTCTTCTCCGGTTTGGGAGGCGGCGGCGCAGCGGATGTAGGCGTCGGGGATGGCGGAGTCGGTGGTCGAGACGGCGGTGCCAATGTTCGAGGCGGCGGCGTCGGCGGTCGAGGCGGCGGCGTCAGCGGAGGCGCCGTGTCCATAGGGGACAGGTCGAGCCTCGGCATCGATGCCTGCTGCCGACCACCGGTCGGTGATGCGCTCTGCGGGCGCTTCGCAACTACTGCGGCGAAGGGCAGAGGCAAGTTGGTAGGCGGCGAGAAACGGGACGGCGATATCACTCGCGCTCGCTCTTGCATCAGTGGCTCGGGTGATGCTGCGGGTGCGAGTGAGACGGAAGATGCCTTTTGTTTCGGCGGCGCTGGTCTTCCTGAGGGCAAGTTGTACGTTGTGTGGCGATGCGCCTATTTAAACATAAAAAAAACTTACACTTAGTTAAGACATACCTGATTTGGTGGCGGAGCCCGACGACGAGTGTCGCTTGGTGTCACTCTACTAGCCTACAAGTTGAGTAACATAAACTAGCTTGCGCAGATTAAGTAGACACCTGGTACGATGATACAGTAAATTCGCTTTGTTTGGACATACCTGCATAGAGCGCCTGCTCGAGCCCGAGTTGGAGCGCGAGAGTTGAGGCGCGCGCCGCTTGGTGGCGCCCCGGCCCGCCAGCAGGTTGTTGAGCAGCGACGGCGAGCGCGCGCAGATGAACGCGTGGAACGACGACACGTTGAAGATGCCCAACTTGTTCAGGGTGCCCTTGGTCTCGCGGGAAACGTGCGCCATCAGCGACTAAATAAATAAATCATTTCTAAGTAGGTAGAACAATCAATAATACCATCTAAGAACTTAATTACGTTCATTGCGTGGTCCCTTCATACCAGGTAAAACTCTCATTTCCCTCCTATGAATAGAAGAGAGCATCCAAAAAATCTAAATTGCGTTATCATTTGTTGATGAATAAATAAATATCCCTGGATATTGTTACACACAGAGCCGTCTAGCCCCAAAGTGTGCTAATGAAGCTTATATTAAAGGATACTAGACAACGGGCAAACATACTTGAATACTTTTTTTGTACATAAATGTTTGTACTGTACGTGGATCGAACCTGCGACCTTTGGTGTAGTAGCCAAGTTCTCAACAATTACACCAAATCAGTCATCAAATAAATTTACGGTCAGAAGCAGCAATTACAATTTTGTAACTTTATCGCCCAACAAAACCGTATACACACATTTTTAATTTTAATGGGTAAATTAGGGGGTTAATCCTATTCCATCCTAATTCATCCATTAAAATTGAAATTTCCTAAAACTATTTCTGTGTTCTCTATCTCTAAAAGTTTTAGCTGTATGATACCTATATCATAGACTAAACGACGACTAAACCACATTTCCCCGATTTACCAAATTGAGTTAAACTGTAGAAAGAAAATTCATATTGAGTTTTGCAACTTTGAAGTAACCTTCAAAATTAGTTTTCTAACTGAAGAGCATATTTCACATAATATTCAAAAATAATAACAAAAAAATATGGTAAACTCGTATTTCCAAGAACAAAGCCAAAACCGCGTTAAACCAATTTGCCACCACAGAATCTAAAATAGGCGCTACCTACATCAAGCGCGACCCCTGCTATAAATAATGTCAGAATAAGTAGGATCAAAAATCCAAGCAAGGTATATTAGTCTCGATAGGCTTTCCATGACAGAAATTGCTGGCGCCCTTCTAAAAATAGCAACAAAGGTGAGCACGTATTGGGATATCCGTTAATCAAACCTATTTCCGCGCGAAATAGTAGACAATTTCATTATTTGTGTGTTGGGAAGCCATTTATGACGCGCTGTGACATGGGTCGCGTGACGTAACAGATTCTACCCTCCCAAGGCGGAAGGTCAGCAAAACCGTCAATTTGATAGCGGTGCCACAATTTTCCTTTCCCCGCAACCTTCATGAAATCATTCAGCGATCGATGCTTTCCCACTCCATTCTAGAGTGATATGTGATTTGGATTATTTTGTAAGCAACATCACTACATAGTATAAAACAAAGTCGCTTCCTCAGGCACTATGTGAGAGATTTTGATGCGTTTTTTTAGATAATCTACGAGTAGTGATTGAAGAGGAAGGTTTTTATGTATAATGACATCCCATTGCACCCATGCGATGCCGGCGCGGGTCGCTAGTCAACCATATAAGGTTTCTTGCGAATTGCGAGGAATCTCTATGTCAGAGATAAAGAGACAATTATTTAAGTCAAGATTTTAAAATCATAAAACTACACTAATTTATTCCCATCAAGTGGAGCTCGAAGCGTCGATGATAATTATTATGCGAAAAATTTAGGCACGTCTTGATTTATCTTGCCTCTTTTAATATCCGTTTTCAACTTTTAATCTCGTCAATTAATGTCAAGCTGCGCTAGAATCTTTAAAAAAAATAAACTGTCGATAGAGAAAATAATTCAAAGTTCATGGTGGTCCAATGTACTGCTTGAATGATCATTAGTACAAACTTCACTACCCATTTCGAAAATGATGTGTGATCAGATCAGATAGGTTTTACATTTAAATTTATTAAGGTAAAGGTAGACCCCCCATCTACTTCTTCAAAATGTACATTGAATTTTAAAAAAAATACCTTTTAACTGTTTTCTCTCTTGTAACATCATATTTAAATTCTATTGAATTACAGACGTAAGACCCACAATACCGTTTTAATGGCTTTTTAGGCTAGGCTACCTAAACTGCAAAATTTAGGTAGTAGGTGAGTATTGTGTACTTCGTAAATTTTGCAGAGAACTATTCATTAGCCTCACGTCCTATTTTATCACAACCATTAGCCAGAGTGGCCAGTAGAATACAATTTGCCTACGCATTATCCAATATCCTTTGTCACTCACACAGCATTCGGTTTCACGGGTAGCAGTAAACACAAACGTATCGCGATCAATCAATTTGAATAGATGAAACAATGCTAATTCCCTGGACAAAACAAAAGCCTGAAATACACAAGAAAGCGATAACATATTCATAAAACAACGGCCTTACCTTCGGGTTAGGTAGTTCTCCGCTCTGCAGGCTGGCCATGTAGCAACGCAGGCGAAACTGTTCGCAGTGAAGTCGCTCCAGGTTCTCTTCCCACTGCAGCATCTGGACAGCAAGCTGAGCACGCGTCTCGGGGTCCGACACCACAGACTGTTGCAGGTCCGCCATTTGCCTCAACTTGTAATCCTGCATAATTCACCCTCGTACATATTCATCAACGAATATATTTTCCAACAAAGGCTTCGGCAAACGTTAAGCAAAGACAAGTGATGAGAGTACCTTCAAGACACACCGGCAGGTCACTTGACCTGCTCTTCTGAAGGTAACCTCTTCACAAGACGAGCAACTTTGTTTTAGAGATAATTATTCATTCAGAGTACACCTACGTTACACTAAAGGGAGGACTATATTATTTAAACCGTCAGCATCAAAATGTTTCTGATAACGTTTTTGAACAGTTATGCTCAAACATAAATATTATTTTACCACATGACAAATTGTAGCACATTAAACATGAATAATAACTTCAGACGCATAATAATATGGATAGGAATGACTGTTCTATAACAGTTATCATTAAAATCACAATACACAGTGGTCAAAAAGGAATTGGTGGTTTGACAAACAATTGCAATTCTACAATGATAAAGTCGCATTGCGTTTGAAGCGTCATTGAAGTCGTAAAGAAGTGAAACGTAAACTTTAGTGTAACGTCGTGTTAGCGTAGCTGTTCTTAATACTCCAGAGACAAATTGGACCATTCCGTGCTTTCACATCATTTGGATACTGACTGCAGTTTAAGACTTATGAACGTTTTATAAGTGCACTCTTTGTAAAGGTTTATGTGAACGGCTTTGTACTTTTGATTTGTGAATCCTAATTGCAAAATTTACTTTAAAACATTAGTACCTACCACTAGGTATTCAATACACGGAATGCAATTCAATAAGTAGATAAGACATCGTCCGCCTCATATATCCGTTCAATGGAACACGTACGCACTGCTATTTTCGTAGAAAATGAAATTTAATTCAGGTCGAACTCAGCGCTGGGGTCACGTCGCTATCGCTCCTGAATGAATTTGGGCGAAACCGTAAAGCCAGCGTACCTTTTGTTGTATCTAATTTGTACAAACAGGGTTGTTTTTTTTAAACATTTTATGAAGAGAATTGTGTAACATCGGAATCAGCTGCAGGAAGACGAATCAATAGCTGGCATTTTTGGCAGCCCGGAACACTCATGTTGAGTGAACTTTAGTGATTTACCAAGGGCTTAGGCTATATCAGTGTTTATATTCTGTTATAAAACAAATATGAGTTTGCCACAATACCTATAACTCAAGAACTGTTGAACTGATTTTTATGGTTTCTTGATAGTCTGATTTGTCGCTACCTCGAATAGGATACAAAGGTTGGAAAGGGAAAGTTGACGAAACTACGATATGTTCCCCTAATTCTTGGGTTTTAAGGATGTAAATGCGTTAACTGATTAGAATAAATATCGCTACATCTTAAAATGGTTAAGATCATTACATCCACACACCGTTTACTTATAAAAAAAATTAACAATGCTGAAATATTTCAGACCGAGTTCCAACTACACTTTGAGCCTAATGATCGTGCGTTAGGCGTGTAACTTGTTTTGTATAATCCAAGCTGTCGAAACGCGCCTCGGGCGATGGCTGCCATGAATATTAATAAGCATGGTCTCCCACCTGCCTGTGATAACTATCGCCCTTGATAAAATACATCACTTCCAACTTAGCCCATGTGCACCCTCCCTAATTACGTTACTTTGAATTTTCTCCCCAAAATTAAATTCAGTTGGTGTTTATTCTAACTTTGTTAGCCGTCGAACTTTGGTATAAAATAATTGTTATCAGTATCGGATTGTATCGGTTTCCCTTATGTAGTTAGCGCGGTTGACGAGGCATGTATTCGCGTGCGGTGAATGTGTAGTAGGTACGAGCGGCCACAAAGGCTTTGATGCGTGCTGCGGTCACCCGGTGCGGGTCAGAAATTGGCGCGATTTACACGAGGAACGCTCCCGACCGCACAACGCCTGCTCAGAACGATGTTGTCTAGTTATACGACTCTATACGTATTACAGTCTCCTGTTACAGTAAGCATTGTGCTGAACGTGTCTACATCGTTGTTTAATAATCATGATTATCCATATTCAAGTTTTGACAAAAAGTTATTTAGTTTCCATTACACAAGGCAACACCTTTCTTTGCCAGCAGGTCGATTTATGTCAAGTTGTCTTTATTTCATTTATTTATATTCCACAAAAACTGACTTTATTTCTGCAAGCCGTCTTGGCAAAGAATGTACATTTCAGTATAAGTAATATATAAGTACGCAAGACTCGACTTGACCTAAATACATTCGGTTTTCACGTCTGCCATCACAAATAAAATCAACTTGTTACGTGATCAATTAATTAGGCAAGTACCAACAAACAAGCAAGATTGAGTTACGAGGTTCTTAACGTTACGAGCTACATAACATGTATATTTTAATTATCTATTGGTGAGTATTTGGTAAATGCGTCTAGTTAAATAGCTGTATATTAATGATAAAGAATATGAATACTTTCTTTCTTCCTTTCTAATATTCAAAATTGATATCAATAAGTAGGTTATTTACGACAAAAAAGTTTTTTTTTAAATTAAATACTCGCATGTACATGTATGTTCAATACACGAACTATTGGCGGTCTAACTACAATTTTATACGTTTTGACAGGAAACATTCGAATGAGCTCAGTTATACCAAGCAAACGAGATTATCTTTTGAATTTGTTCGCCGATACGAGTGCGCGATCTAATCTGGAGAGTTGCATAAGCGATTGTGATGCTCCACATAGGATCATGTAAATTTGCTCCCGTCCTATTTTTGATGGAACAAAACCTTATTTTGCCGCTGTACTTGCAAATTTTATTAAAATGAACTTGGATGCGACAACAATTTTTGGAGAGGGAGGGGTCGAAAGAAGTTTTCGCCCGTAAACATATTCACGACGAGCTCGGTACGAGCAATAAATTTATCTGCATAAATGGGGAACGCTTTTCGCCTCGCTACGTTGTACTCGAAGGTTTATAGCGTGCAATGAAGATTGAGCGTGGTGTTTAAAAGTGACCCTTACGACGTTGGCGGAGAGCCGAGCATTGCGCAGAGATAGATTTGCAAAGGTAGTTAGAGATTCGTGCCAGTCAAACAATGCCTCTGTTAGTTCAGACCAATGCGCGATGCGCAGCAGTTAGGGTCGAGCTGTGCATAATATCTCTGTAAGTATTCTTGTTTCAGCACGTTTTCATTTCCAACTTTATTGACCTAAGCTCAAATAGCTTGTGACAATCTTGGACATAAATACATAAGCATAACTTCAGATTACAAGATCACAAGAATAATATTGTAAGCAACGACGATGCAATTACTAACACGAAGAAGACAAAATTTACGAAATACAATCCTACTACTTTGACAGTACCTACCTACTCGACGGATAAACCTTTTTTCCCGATAATTGGTAATTCGATTACAGAGGAAAATGTGTTTGTTGGATTTTCGGTTCAACTTAATAATACTGCATTACATATAAACTTCATTGGTTGGTAACTCTGTATATTCTCCAACTTTACAAACTTTAACAAAGCTTTCAGAAGTTTGTTTACTCTACTTTGAAACCTAGATTTATGGCGGTGTTATTTTATGAACTGAATATTTTCAAAATTTTCTTCAAACCTAGTGGAGTAATTTTAATCAAACTTTAAGTTTTATCTCCCTTAGGCTTAACAAAAGGTTCTGGTACTCACGGATTCGATGGCTTTCTCCAAGCGGTATATTTCCTCCTGGAGCAGATGGAGAGTTCCCGTTTTGCCGCGGTGGCGCGCGAATGCCGCAGCGCAGGCACTATGTATACTGTTCACCCAATTTTCTAGCTCCACCTACGGAAATACGTTCATCGTAGAATGCAGCACGTTCGCTATGAAGCAACGACGTAAATTATTCATCTTGTCAATATCACATTGCACGAAGAGAAAGTCGATAGATGCTCCAATTAAAATGGAACGAATTGAAATTCAATCCACCAAATTGTTTTTATTACTTTGACTAGAAAACAACACACTGTAATGAATAAAACAAACATCTGGATAGCTGAAAATAGCTGGTTGTTGAATTGGTGTCCAATAAAAGATAGAGAATAAAATAATGTTTAAGATATTTATGCACCAATATTAATACAGTCAGATACAATCTTGGAAAAAGTTAAGGGAGCCGTTGGAGGGAACAATTACTTTTCTGTTAATTGTTTCATCTTTAATACATTTACAAAATTGATTACACTATTGATTATCTTGTTAAAGATTCTCAAGACATGTGTTGCATAAACACTAATCAATGAAATTCCTTGAATATAATTAGCTGTTCGTATCTCGAGGCAAATCTGCTAATAATAATTACCAACCATGATCAGTTTTTAGATCGATTAATCAAACTCACCTGGCACGGCGCTTGGAACAAGTACGCGTCTCCAAATGCTGTGCTCAAACAGAAGATGTAATCGCGCCTCGGGTGCTCGGGAATAGGCTGCATGATAGCACCGTCAACGATGATGAGGTGCTTGGGCGCCGCCTCCACGGAGCGGCCCTCACGCGAGTCACACGGATAGAACAGCAGCGTGGTGCCCTTCAGGCACACCCAGTATCCTTTCCAGCCACGCTTGCGAGCTAACTCGATCTGATGCTTCTTGCGGAGCAACCACTTCTTCACGCTCAAAAACCTGCGCGGACATTGCAGTGTTAATACCAAAGTTAATTGATCTTACAGCTGATCTGAAATTATGGGGCTGTTGTATTTCAAAACTTAACCTTTCAAACCTGCCTACAAATACGTGACTAACTCAACTTTCCTGTTTAACTAATAATGATATTAAAACCATAAACCTACCGGCACGATTAAAATTGAATTCAGGGGAAGAGATAAACAATACAAAATATAAAACGAATACGATTTTTATTAAACGTTTAACATATTTTACAATATTTAGCGAGTACAACAATTGGTAAAATGTAAATCACATAATTTCTATCAGCTCATTAATTTTTCTTTTGATTCGCCGAGTAAGATGTCCCTTCTTTTGAGATAGAATAAATTGTTTGCTCTCTCAAGGATGCCGAAGTAAACGGCGAACATAACGGTCATGTCGATTTTCTTGTCTACATCACTTTTTCTGCAAGGCAGCACGAAGTGTTTCTTTATGAGGGACCGTATTTTGTGGATGGGGACACCACGCGTCCTTTTGCCAAGTATTTCCATTGCCCAGATAATAACATTTACTGGAGTGGGAGTTCTTTTTTTGCCCTTTTCTTTAGACACTTTGAAGTCAGTTCTTACACGAAAAACTGTTGAAATGGATGATCCACTTGTAGACATAGTAAAATTGTGCACATTATGTTATTAAATTATAGCGGCTTTAAAATGTTTTTAGATAACTTATAATTATTTTTATTAAATATTTACAGAAATATTTTCAGGGCATCTTTACATGCCAATTTACTTTGTCAAATGTCAGTAAAGTGACATGTTTATGACTTTTGTGACAATTTTAAGCGCACTTTTAAATTATGTAAAAAAAGTTTTATTACAGTCATAAGTAGTCATTAATAAATAACAAGTCATAACTACACTGATGTTTTTGCATTTGTGACTTTCAAACCGTTTTATTATCTTTTTCCTTAAACAAAAACAAATATTTTCATTTATTTGGGCCATATGTTGCAATACAATATTTCGTGGTGTTTAAACACTACTCGTAGTACCTTTGCAATATTGTTAAAATCATCGACCGCTTCGATTAAAATCTATATTTTTGTCTGTCATTATTCCTTTTTGGGTTTCCGTATAAAAATAGGAACCGTGATAGATTCGTTATATTTGCATGTTTGTCCGGAAGTATGTCACAGCCATACTTTTTTCCGAAACTATAAGAGCTATAGGTACTGTTGAAACTTGGTAAGTGAATGTATTCTGTGAACCGTATGTATAGTAAGGTCAAGTGACGATCATGGCAATTAATATTACGGATAATTATGCGTTTCAATAGATATACATTTTGGAGCTCGTAATTTTTACTACCCTGCTTTGCCTTCCAAAATGTTCATTCTGGTAAGCGAAGACAACATCGTTTCGTTTTAACATACCTAATTTTTGTGGAAATTTCAGAGCTCACAAATACAAAATAGATTTTTAAGGTATCTACTTCTTCAATTGTTAAAAAGGATATAATGTTTCAACATGCATCAAACTTGTAGCATTCTTACTCATTCCCAATAGTGTCATAGTGGATGTTGATGAATTCACCCTAGTATCTCATTTGACGGAACAAAAGTAATAAAAGAAACTACTGACGCATGCATAAATAATATAACGTATCCTCTAGTCATATTGAATTATTACTTTTGTGTGACCGTCCTTTCTTTGTGAAAAGAAAACGCCGTGATTTACTTTAACATTATTCACAGGATTTCGGCTTTCGCTGGGCGAAAGGATAGCAATTAATCATCACGAAATTATTAATGGTGCACGTACATACTCGTGCTACCCCTTAATGCATAAATTAATCACAAATTTGAATAAAAATCTGAGGGAGTTGATTTATTGAAAGTTAAGCAACCGCTCTTAAGCAAGAACCAACACTTAACTAAAACAGTAAATGAGAGAGAGGCTAAGTTAAGAGATTCATTGTCTTTGGAGTGCCAAATTATAAATGAAGAACAACTCCTTCATTTGAAATATATATATATATATATATTTTTATTTTGAATATTTGAAAAAATAAATACATAACGCATTTACAAAATTAACAAACCGGTGCTTAGAATCTGAGTCCAATCTTGTTACTAAAGTATTGACTCACGACGTGTTTGTTCAACTCAAAGACTTTTGCAGCTTCAAACTCAATGGAGGCTTGTTTAAGTGTCACCACCCTAGACTTCTCATATTACCTGACGTTTACAACCCCGTTGAATGGGTCATGGCTAAGATTTCCCTCCGGTCATTTGGGATTCATGGAAGAGAAATTGTCGCCTCAAGGAACATAAAGGACGCCGTAAGCTTTTTCTAACAGAAACTCGTTGACGGTACGACATCACCTTTATTTCCTTCGGTTCTTGTTTCACTTACATTTATTTTAAATCTTCAGAGAGACAGCAATTTTATACAAGTTTTGTTTGCTCTCATACAGGCGGAAAAATGCAACCAAGCGTTTACAAAGGAGGTATACCTACTCACACACTTTTGGGAGGTTTTGCTCATTTTACTAAGCTGAACAAAAAAAAACACTGATTGAATGGTGCTTGATCAAACAAAACAAATATTTTTAGAGCAAAATCTTTATGATGTTAATCTACAACAACTTTTTACAGCGTCCAATTTTTATGGCAACCTGCACCATTTATAGTTTTCCATTCGTGCCTTTTCAAC
This sequence comes from Udea ferrugalis, assembly GCA_950022985.1. Classification (NCBI taxonomy): domain Eukaryota; kingdom Metazoa; phylum Arthropoda; class Insecta; order Lepidoptera; family Crambidae; genus Udea; species Udea ferrugalis. The sequence continues at coordinate 9,748,776 of OX465521.1, forward strand.
CCTTTTATAGCAGTATTGAACGTGTCAGCTGGCCCCTGCCATATCCCATTATAATGTGATAAACAAAAGGTCCTAAATGATCCTCGGGATGCTCGCATAGGAATACAGAGATTGAATTAGAATCCTCGAAGGTAACATACAATTGTTGATGGAAATTCTTTACAGGTAAAAATTTGAACAAAAAAATAACATTGTTTACAATTAAGAAAAATTTAACATATTGCCGCATGGGTATTTAGTACGAACCTAAGCCGTTGTGAGTTCAAATGTTTCCAACACCAAAGTTTCATCGTAATTGACAAAGTTTCTTTCCGGTCATGATAATCCCTAATCTGCTGAACAAAATAAACATAACATTTTAAGATAATTGTGTACTCTTGTTCTATCTCGAATTTCAGCAGTATTGCTGTAGTATTGTTACAAAGTAACTAAAAAAAAAAGTGTAACAGAGTAAAGCGTCAAAAAACCAGGCACGAGTGAGTCAGACTAGCGCACGAAGGTTTTCGTACCATCATCCATAAGAGATTTATAAACACAGAATTAAGTAAGAATTAAACAGTTTATTACGATCGAGTAAACATTTACATAAAAGTAACCGTGTGTTGGATATTTAACTTTTGTTTAATATAAATTTCATTTTTATTTATCTATTTATTTTGAAAGGTCAAATACAACTAAATAGTGTGTGAAAATTTTAACTGTTGTATTACGCAGCAAAAATACGAAAAAAAAATACGTTTATTGAATTGTACATGGTTATTGTAAACCCTCTCAATATTTTTTCTTTATTTTTTAGCAGTGGTAAATAAATATTTATAATAATAGACTCACTTGGCTTAGGACCGAGTATCTCACATATTTACTGAAATACGTACGTGTGATTCGAGATTTTGAGACCAATAAACAATAATAACTTAGTTTGAGAATTTTTGTAGCTTTCTAGCTATCACGACGTAGGCAGTGAAGGCTAATTTATAGAGTCGCGTTTTTACCGTTTTTATTTTAGGTACGGAACTCTGAATATAATAACTTCAAACTGTTCTCAGTTTGCAATATGCAGGTGCGTACATATTGTGTTCGCTACGAAATCGATCATCATTTACCTTGCAAGTTCTGACAGTGTGCAGTGTAACACAATGGCCTAGCAAAGGCGACTACGCTTGAATTCTCCACTGAACCATAGTTCACCACTTGCACAGATGTCAACTATTGAGTGCGTGAATTTCTGGAATGTCCTCTATGCCAATCCAGACCCAAATGAATCGAGAATTGCTATTAATTAACAGATACGTGCCATTTCGTTCTAGTGGATTCCGGTTGTCCTCAAGGGACTCTGCAGGCGTATCCGTTTTGCCTACAAAGGCTTTGAGCAAATCAAGAATATTGGTTGATGAAGTATGCGTGCAGTTAATTAAATACAAAATATGTAGGTATTCAGTTTTTTGCATCTTACAACATCTTTGTATTACATCGACAAGTTTTCGAATTAAACTTAGTGTTATTTTTCCTAGGTATTTATATACTTTTAAATAGAGAAACACTTTGTTTTAGATCTCGATTTTATTCAACTATAAAGACTACACTAATAACACTAAAAAAAAAATCGTAGAACAGGACCTAAAACATTAACAGATTCACAGCATATCGATTTTCTTAAACCTAAGCTTGTCTAACACTACGTTGCAATGGACACTTCCATTCCTTTTCCCTACGCCCCGGAAAAACACAAATGCAAACGTAAGAAGAGTACCCATTCACTCCGGCAACAGAACGTATACTATTAAATAAACAAAGAGTTGCCATATCAGTTTTCAGAGGCAGCATCTGCTCACGAGCATGACGTGCGAACGGCAATTGTTTAACCTGATATTTTTTCGGGAATACTGACTACACTTGTCTCATCTCAGGTGATAAATTATTAAGGGGTTCAACAAGGCTCAATACTTCCTATTATAAGGCTTACTATACAGAAGATACTTTAAAATATGTGTGGTGTATTTTACTGCATAATTATAGACAGTAAAACAATTTCAATAAATCCCTTTTCTTTATTTTTAATAAAACTCCAAACGAGTTTTACTATCGTTCGTTCCAAATGTTCAACCATAATGATTTCAATTGAATTTTCAATGTAGCTGATTACTCAATAAGTTGTAGTGTAAAATATTTAGCTGGACTCAATAAGAGAGGAATTGATTGATCGTGAAAACGATCATCACAAAGAAGGTGCGTCAGTTTTTGATTTACTGCCTACGAATTATAAAATGCTGTCGAAAAATTCAAAAGCTTTTACCAAGTCAATCCTCTTTGTTCATAAACCATTTAATTACTTCGTGCAAAAAACGTTCGTAGTTTTTTATTTCCGCTGTAAGTTCAAACGGCCAGTTAATTTAGTTTTATGTAAAGCTTAATTCGAATTGAATTACCATTTTTGGGCACACGATAAAAGGACTTACATACTCGTAAACTCTACATAGTGATTTGCTAATGGCATCGAAGATAATTACACAATTGACTAAATAGCTGCCAAACAGTCATTATTTGGTTAGAAAAATTGCAAAGTAGCCGCCACCCGCTCCTTTTGATTAATATCTTTTTGAATTTTAGCCTATGCGTTCGTCTGAATAGCATTTATAATATTAGTAGGATGCTGTGTGCACGCATTTATAGGCACCTAATAAGGTAGACAAAGTCAACAACAAAAATAACTAAGAACTTGTTAGTAATAGGCAATTCTAAGGCTTCTTCAGAATTGGCTGGTCACTCTCAACTAAATAACTGTAAAATAACTTCCATCAATAGATGGCTCCTAAGGCACAGTAAATGTCATTAAAGCTTTACAGCTTTTTGATATTTCTCAAATTCATATAATGCCGATACTGATGTCATTTATTTTTACACCTTGGACACACCTAGTAAAATCAAACTATTACTCATTATCTTAATGATGAGTTCTGATAACCTGCCATACTGAATGACAGTTTGAACAATCAATGGTAGGCCACGCAGTTTTAAACGAAGTTTCTTTTTGCTGTGATCAAGAGTGTTGTCAACATAGGCATGAACACAATCTGGTACAAAACTACTTCTCTAAGTTACGTTTTATGAGATTTGTTAGTAAAGTATGTCCTAAACTAACTACGTCAAAAGCAAGATGACCGAAGAGAAGATGAAAGTTAGAGGGTACCTAGATTATTAAAACCGGTACCTCAAATATTCACTAACACAAATACAGACCTACGATCATATTTGATATCTGTCTTGCCTCGTCAGTGAGGAGATGTGAAAAGTAGTTTGAACTTACCCAGCCTTTCTGACAGCACCAGTGCAGTTGAAGGAAGCAGCGGCCGCGCCGGTCTGCTTGCCCTTGTACGGTGAGTTCATCGCGCTCTCGCCGGGGTCTTCCTCGTCTGACACCGCAGTCGTCAGTGACATGCGATCATCATCTGACATCTATAACAAAAAGTTGAGGACAGGTATTCCTTGAAAAGCATCTCCATACAACTACGAGCGGCGCCATTTGCGCATTTTGTAGATATTTCGATATGTTATTGATAAAAATAACGCTACAACTTCCGTCTCAGTGATTATAAGTGGTAAAATTATGTATCGAAACATTGGTACCAAAAAATAAGTTGAATTAATATTTTTTTAGGTATTATTTGTCTTGTATCATCTAAAAAAGGGGCAACTATTGGACGTATTTTTCATAGAGCGGAATACGTAAGATATGGTAACTGTAAGTTGAAATACATTATATCTTCAACAATTTTTGTTCAGAAGTGTATGTGAAACTTATTGATTTAAATAGTTTTGAAAAACACCGCGTCAACGTGGTATTATTGGCGGGAAAGCCTGCTTCCAAATAGGGGTTGAAATTCTAAGCCTTGGCAAGATCTTCTTCCATCCATCCATCCAGACCATCTTGGTCATTCTTACGAGACCTACATTTATAGATACTGTTACAATGTTGAATTCGAATTCACTCATATATGTGGGAACACTTAACAGTCAAGACATTTATAAAGGTGCGATGTAATAACCTCTTTTTTTTTCTTGTCACAGAGGTGTCATTTGTTTAAATAAATTTACGGAATTGATCATAATTCAGTACACAATTTGAAACTCAAAGCGGTTTCAAACTAAATTCATCCGTGTTGCACAGATACAAAAAAACACCGTAATGTAAAAAGAATAAAATTCCGATTTTACGATCAGTGAACAGAGTTATTCACTGAATGGACGGCTACAAAATTTACAAAGCATTTCTGTGAAATAGCCCATTGCAAATAATTTTGAAATCGTTTACGCAATGTTTCGGCACGTTATCTAATAATGTGGCGTGAATTAGTACATAACTAACCGCAAATCAAACAGCAAGTTTTAGGACCGATCGAAAATGAGAATCCTGCCGCTAGCAACACCCCGAGCAAAGTTGGTAATTAATTTGAATTGAGAAATGAGCATGGTTGTAAAATCGGCGCGCATACAAATAATTTTGAAAGCGCTCTCCACTTCAGGAGAGCCGGGGGCAAATCTCAGCCGGGGTATTTTACACCGTCTCCGTTTGAATTAAGGATTGTGGAAAGACGTTAAGCTCAGTAAAACGTGTTATGCGAACCGTGAGCAAATTTGCTTAGTAGATTTTACTTTAATCCTATTTACCTACCAGAAGAAAAAAGAGTTAGGTACGAGTTTTAAAACGCCAAAAAAACATTATGTCAGATACGTATTAAAGTAAAGTTATTCCTTTGTATTTTGTACCTTATGCAAGCTGTATTTATAGTCAGAAGTAAAAATAAACGGTTTGGTGGTTTTTTAAAAAAAAATTTTAAAAAATTGGTTAAAACCACAATGCATTTCCAGTGGATAGCTTGTTTGATATAATTCATGGAAATTAGTTAAGAGATACCTTTGAAATAAAAAAGTCGGGAGAAAGGGACAAGATTTTTCAGCGTCGATTAGCTGGACAAATCTAGTTTACAATATGCTAAACCGGATACATGATGTTATCGATGTTGTTTATGTTTTGTGTTGATAAAGTAAAACAGTAAATATAATGTTTAACTTACTAACTTTGTTCCACTATTGCTTTTACAGCCTTTTAGTATTACTTTTCTTGGTCCAAAATACCTTACCTTTAAAAAAACCTCACGCACGAGACTTAAACACCATGTAGGTATGATATTAGGATTCAAGCGTAAAAAAGGTTATTTAAGACGTGTCGGTTGTAACAATTTAAGTTATATTTAGTTATGCTGGGCGCATTCGTACTGTGCAACGCGACCCCCTCTTCCTTTTGTCCAAGACCTCCGTTCCACCTTTTAAAATTGTTACGTCACTCAACTCTCTAGGTGCGCAAAGGACCTGAAACGAGTGTTAAATGAGACTTCCATTACTTTAACCTGAATTTATTCCCACAAAATCTTTTACAAATAAAGTAATTAAAAATTCAAGGCATTGGCAAGCTAGTTGGAGCTTAATGCTCGAGGCGCTTCATCAGCGTAACTCTGAGGTAGGTAGCACTCGTTTCAATTAAAGATAAATGCTTTTAACCCTATTAGTTAATGTAACATCGGGTTAACTACGCTAATGAATTATGAGTCCTGTCGTTTATGTCAGTGAATTATATGAATGAATTTCTTCCGTGTCTACAATGTTGCGGATAGAATGGTACGACATTGTTGTGAAAAAAAATTACTAGCAAATCAATAGAGATACTCGTATGTATAAAATACTCCTAGGAAGACTACAAAAAGAGAAATTATTTGCCATTGCCAAAACATGTTTGGTTAAAGTTCACACTGAGTGATTCATTAAATAGATTAGGAAAAAAATCTCAACCATGGAATGTCGCACATGGCGGTGGTGTGTCTCTTGCGCTTTTGATCACGACACAATGCAACAAGGAAAGAGTTGCTTTGAGGCGCATGCGACTCGGCGTGCTCTCCGCTTGATGGCCCTTGACGCGCGGAGCCATGCCGGTGCGCCCAAGCCTCGCTTCCGCTTTTTGCGAGAAAAAAGAATTCACGGCACATGTATTTATTTAACAATATATTATGTAAGTACGCATATCCTGCTTGCGGAAACGTTTGGTGAACATCTGAAAATCGGAATTTCTCCTCCATAAAGTAAAACAACATAAAATAGTTGTTTCACATAATACTTATCATTCATGATTTACAGGAGAGAAAAGCGGTTTATGCTGAACTTTTTATTCGGGGTTTTCATTAGTACTGACATGCGCAATTGTTGTTTTAATAGCTGATAGTGTTTCTGTACGGGAAGTTAAAATTCAGAGAAAGTCAACAGTATTGTTATCTGACAAACAAAACTGACTATTTGGGATTATCAATTGTCAATAAAACGAATTGAAAGTAGCTATGCTTGTTACGATGTTTAATTTATTACACATGAGACATATAGTAGACTGAACGTTTCGTAGTTATTTTTCAGCAAGTCTAGAATATTAAGTGATCTGCTAAAATCTTGCAAACGAATGCAAATAACATGTCGAATAGTATTACGGTGCGAATAGAATTTCAACCTACGACACGTTGGGTCTTGCTTTAATTTAAATTGCTTTAATAATTATCGCATTTGGCACCTAAAAGCACGGCGCGGCACACCAATATACGGGTATAATACCGGGCCCGCTTAGTTTACTGCGAATAGTAGTTACGAAACAAACTTTTACACTAGGATCGTTTAGCTGCAGAGTATTACATAATGTATCCACCGTTATACCTACACGAAAACTGTTCGTCATGAAACATTCTACTTCTGCAAATCATCTAGTTCCCCACAAAACTTTACTCAGCCAGGAAGGTAACTGTTCCCTCAACTGAAATATGCTTGGCTGGTGAACATGATTAGAGCTTATGCTATCTTTAAGAAAGTAGCGCGGAGAATATACGACAAGTCATGGAAGAGATAAAAGAAAAAGCTGTGTGCGGAATGAAATTGTAACTTCGTTCGAAAAGTATGTAAGTAGGTAAAGTATGTATAACTTTGTCATTGTTGGAACATAATAAATAAGTGATGATGTGTGCAGTTTTGTAAGTAATTTATTGTGCACTACTTGATGTATATTATAAACTCAGTAAAAACCTGAATGAATGTTACATTTTGTAGAAAGACTCCATCAGATTAGCGAAAGCAATTAAACACCTGCTGAATAAGTAATGTAGGCCAAATATTTATACACTCTAACAGAGAGAAAAAATAAAAGCCCTCATTAGCAAAAAAGGAAATTGCAGTTTCCCGAGGAGGAAACTAGAATAAGGTCAAAATGTTATCTACCTTCTACGAGCTTTTTATCTCCGGCTTACTTATTGTAAGAGGTTATTGTTAATGGCACAATGGCAGTGAGTAGATTTAGCTCCGTAAATTGGCGTTTTGTTTAGGTAAATTGTCGTGTTTGGCATTTATACAGATGACTTTTAAATGGGGGCTCTGAAATACCAAGGTTTTTTCAAATTATGCCAATATAACCTGGAGAAGTTTATTACTCAGAGAGACATAGTCACAAGCTGAAACCAAAATTCAGGCTTCATGAGTGTCTTCTAAGGGCTTTCTGACCTTTAAATAACTTTTTGTGGTTTTTAGTGATTATTTAGGTATCAGTGTATTCAGTAAAGTTCCCCAGTGGTGTTAGTTAAATAAGTTATTGAAATAAATCGTTTTAACATGACCATTCGTGTCACATGGTTTGTTGTCAGACATACCACCATGACCATAGAGCTTCCAGAGCGTGTTTTCAACACTTATAGAGCGATCAAGTGAGGAAAAGAGAAACTATTGCATATATGGACATCACACAAGAGGAAAAGAGACAGAGATATGCCCAAGATTTGTTGCCAAAACCAAACCGAAAACTACACCACCACACCACTGTCAAAAGCGGGAAATTTGAGTTTGCAAAATTTATGTAAGGTAGGCGATAAAAGTGGATGAAGCTTTAAAAAAAAAATAGTGGTTTGTTGCGTGCCCAAATATAAAACGAATCATAGAAATGATCCAGAAATGCAAAAGTTTCACAGGTAAATACAGAAAGTAATTGTTTTTTTCAAACTGTGTTTTGAGCAATTATTTTCACTACCCAGTTCAATTATTTTATTTCAGCTATCATTATATTAGTTCCTCATGCTGCATAAGTTATTATTTCAGAAATTAAATAAGAATTGAAAAAGATTTTGTGTAAAAACTGAATTGATTCACGTACTATAGGGATGTACAAAATGAAGAATGACACATAACGATATGCGTAGTCGATATTTTTTCAACAGCTGAATCATGGCTTCAGCTGGCTAGCTCAGACTAGAAGCTTAACAACAAAAACAATCAATACCTACTTGGTGCCATTTTTGAGCAATTTACCGATCATATGACCGGTATACCGTACTTATTTGAAAAAGCAGATAATTAAAATTTCTTTATTTTTGTAGGATACCAAGACCACCGTGTTCTTATGTTAACAAAGACTATATGCCTAGGCCGAAACAAGAAAATCAATTCAAATCCACAGAGTACGGGCCAACAAAATACTATTTAACCCAGTCCTAAAAAAAGGATAATAATTGATGGTGTTTATATTATTTCATCTCGTAGTTGATGTTTAGATATCATAAACAATGTAACGAGTAAACCTAATAAATAATAAAGAACCTCAGCCTTTTATTTTCAAGAATACGAGTATACCGTTATTCATTTGTTGTTCGTGATTTCGATAATCTGTTAGATTGTTAAGGAAAGTACCAACACTATTGTGCTAAATGACAGCAGTTGTCAACGCATACATAGACAATCACTCACACATGCGCAATTCAGTTTTTGGAACGTTTTTAAAGGCGCTTTATCAATCTATTACTTTACATCATTGACCATGACCGTATGGCATGTCAAGAAATTAGACAGACCGTATAGACGCGTGGATTACCTTAAAAACTCCACGAAGCATTGAAATACACGATACCAGTATTTTAATGTTTACATGATAATTCATATTTACTCGATGTAGGCAATACGAGTATACCTTCAAATAAAGAGGGTGACGCCATTTATGAAAAAAAAGTGTCTTCTAATTTAACTGGCTCAAGTGCTAGCCTGTTGAAACAGTCAGGTCACTTCAACGTAAAATTATTAGTAGATATAAAGTTGAAGAAATATGGTAGAAAATACTTAAAAGTGTTTACTCGTCAATACATCGCATTAAGTCACTTTATTGGTAATAAAACTACGGAAAAACTTGGTAAAAGGTAAATGCTTGTATTTGACTGCTTAGAGGACGAGAGTTCAAAGTACGCAGGAGACGGTTTTGAGGATTTGCGGTGACAAAACATGCTGCATTCCTAAACTTTTGTGTTGCCCTTCTCTAATTCATCACCATTTGAAAATTTTTAACACACCATTGTCTAGCCCCACACCAAGTAAAGCTTGTACTGTGGGAACCAGACAACGGATACATACAATACCTAATTAAATCCTTTCTATTTGTAAATATACATAAAATACATAGAAAACACTCAGGCCAGTACAAACAGACATGTTAATTTACACGAATGTTTGTATTGTGCGAGCCACCTTCTACTTTTATGTAGTAGCCAACTTCTTAAGTATTACACCAAATTGGTTTTCGTTAATTAACGTTTTTAATGATTTTAACGATCTTAAAACAAATATAGCTAAATTTTACGAATTATCTCTTTGCAGCACATTATCTTACCTTTCTAAGAAAAACTTCGTTGCAAGTCGGCGCCGTTCCATCCCAATGATAGTGTTGAAATCTTACGTTTCCAAGTTGTCTATGGCTTTGTAAAATGGATACTTCATACACTATCCGGCGTATGTTAAAATAGGTAGTCCGACACCTGTACTTGGTTAGCTTGCGCCGGCGCACGATACGCTCGTCTGGCTCCGAGTATTCACCGGTGCTCGTGAGCCCGTCTTCTGCCGTCCAAGCGCTCAACACGCTCTCAATAAAACTGAACAATTGTTGGACGTTAGGTTCTAATTTGCTAGGTATATGGAGATAAGGCGACATGGTTTTCTTCGGGATGATAACGTTCTCCTTTGGTTCATCTTCAGGCGGCGGGTCTGCGTCATGGTACGGACAGCTGTGTGTTTGATGATGATGGTGGTGGTGGTGATGATGACGCTTGGATTTGCGTTTAGTCTCTTTTGCTCCTGAACTGCCACCGCTCTCTTCCTTATCTGCAGCCTCGCCACCGCTCGAATGTGAGTCGAAGCTGCGGTCCCTACGCGGTTCGGGCTTGCCGTCGGTACTCAAAGCAACGAGAGCTCCAGCGGCAAGGCAGCAGTGGTGGGCGATACAGCAATACCGGGGACCACCTTTGCGGAGGCCAGTGTGAGCTTTGTGACAAAAGGAGACATCGGGGATTCGTGCGCCGAGTGCTGCCAAGTGTGCACGGTCAGCGCAGACCTGCATGAGGAGATTCTCGCCGAAGTGGACCGTCTTGTGTCGGCGGCGGCGCATGTGCATGACAGTGCCGCTGCCTGCGAGGGAGGGGGGCGCGGAGACGGAGGTGGGCTTGGTGCGGGGCTCGGGCCCGCGCGCACATCGGGGCGGCGGAGCGCGGTGCGTCTCCACCATCATTGGCGAGCAGCGGCGTCAGCGGCCGGCGCGCGCGCGTCACCTCATCATGTGTCCGATCTAACTCTTTCGGTTAGCTGCTTTTATTTCCCTTGAGAAAACGTTTTAGACTTTTATTTGCACTGTCATTGTTAACGAACTAGGTCATCCTGATTACACTCAGTTTATATGTATAGTACAATTCGATTCGAATTGATATTATTAAAATTACAACTTTTAATGAACACTTGAAGTGGTTATACTTGAACACCAATTTGTTTTCTTAAAGTTTACTCAAACAAAATAAGATATCATTTCAAAGCATATGGACGTTTTTAAGACAATTCATCATCATAAGTGTAACGTTTCCTTTTAGATTTCAGGTTTATTTAACCTAGTATATTTAGCAATTTTAGGTACCTTAATCAGCCTTTATTTAAGTTACGTTTATTGCCTAAAATACAAAATGATGTTCAAAAAAAATTACTTTAAAATATGGAACACCGATTGTTGGTGCAATATTAAATTCAATTTACCTGTTCACAGATGAACTTTAGGTTTTACCTTTTTTCTGATTAGTCAGGTCAGTTTGGGTCAGTAGAAGCCGTGTTTCGCTATTCTTTGGTAAATTGGTATACATATTATTTCTTAGTTTATTAAAATTATTTTTTTCAAAGATTCATTGATATTTTGTTCAGTTTAATACTTCAAGATCATCTAACCCAGAACTAAACAGAGCATGTATGAATGTCCAGTGACAAACACACTATCTAAATGAAGGCTTTAGTGCTTACAAACATTTAATGTCTGTGTTGAACACCAAAAAGCTTTTGAAACCAATATTTTTTTAAGCTTTTTTTAATATTGTAAGTTTTCAGAGAATCACAGGAAGCAGTTATGTGGTTAAATATTCGTAACATTGTGTTATATTTATAAAGCTAGAACCAGTGCAAACTATAGCAATAAGCATAGAAACATTAAAGCAAACTAAACGTGTCATAGACTAATGTGGTATCCAACCACAGAACTCAATCATTTCGAATTATGCATCTCAAGAGAGAACTTGATAACGCAGATAAAATCCGAGATCCTATAGCATACAAAATGTTTCTTTATTTCCGAGAAATAACATTTTATGAATACTTTTACGTTTTGTTCAAACTGCGTACTAAATAAACTCAATCATAGGAACGCTATTTAGTTAGCGTAAAATGAACTGAAGACAAGATATTTCCTACATAAACTCTTGATATAAATAGAGAATCAGAGCAAATCGGCACGGTCTGCGTTTGAAAGGGCTTATCCGGGAGGACGTTAACAAGCTGTCCAATGGGAAAATAATAATTGTCGGTTGTATTTTTTTAACCACCGATACCATTTTACATAAATACTTTCAATCACGCCTACGTCCAATAGCGAGGAATGGTTTTTTCATACGTCTGATTTTTTAAATACTTTTATTCTATCACTAAACTCAATTTACTATTGCTATACTACTACTATTTTATTCATCACATCCATTTTTGTAAGTTCTTTTTGTAAAAAATCTTGAAAGACTTAGTTTGAATTATCAGGTATTGATATGGAAATTAAGATTTGGAAAATTTGCTACTTTTACCCGATTGCGCCAGGAGGGTTTTGTTTTTAGACTGTATTAAATAAAGTAAATATTCTTGGACATTATTCTTCGAAGTAAAAATAACACAAAATAAATACACAGTATACAAACATAATATTTTTGTTTTTCATCTAGCCCCAAATTAAACAATTAATTGTTTGTGCGATGGGATACTAGACAACAGATAACCAAACCTAAATACTACTTTTTTATAAATAACTAACATCCATAGGAAACCCCCAGACCAGCACAGACAGACATGTGACTCAACCACTTTTACATGAAATCGGTCGTCAGTCGTGTGTATGTATGTAATAGTGTTTGCCACGCTCCGCAGCCTGAAGGAGTTAATGGATTTTAGATTGGGAGGTGTCGTTAGATTTGTATTTAGTGAAAGTAACTAAATTTTTTTCTTCAGTCCAGTGCAATCGGGTATGCTGACTTTCTTGTTTTAGGGTTTTTACATTTCCATATTACAGAGGATCGCTGTCGGGTTTAATTTTTTTTAAATAACCTTTTTTTTCATAATACTGCGGTTAGTAATTGTGTTGAACAATACAACCCGAAATCTGTTATGAAATGCCCCCAGTAGCAGGTTTTTTAGCTTCCTTTGACTACGTTTTCGGGCAATACCTTTGATGAAATGGCGACGGCAAACGTAAAAGCCAAATTGGAGTCCTTTGGTTCATTATCCAGGAATCTGTCAAATTGGACGATATTACTCGCAAGTCCAACACATGACAGCGAACATCTTTTTGTGTTTGGCAGCGTTTTAATTACGCTAATAGCTGGCGCGAACTTTCCCATGTGAAGTAGGGCGTGAAATACCGCACTAAAGCGACACAGCATTTGGACACTCGACAGCAAAATATTCACAGCAAATACTAACAAATAATGTAGGTACGTACACTGTACATCCACATTTATGCTTGCTTAGTACACTTAAATTAGAACAATGTCATTTTAAGTATTTACTCGTAAGAATAGGATTCTCAACTTATTACAAAAGTCTTGGTTGGTCATTTTACCGTCTGTGGCATATCAGCGTCAATAACGGAGTTGAGAAACTACACTGGTTAAAAGAAATAAGTAGGTGGTTGACCTTAAACAAAATCAATAACTCAATGACGTATAGTCGGTACCTGTTACTCATCACAGACACGGATAAAAACTTGGATCAGTTTTTACAGCTGAAGCAGACAAAGCTAGTCATACAATGCCATAAAAGTTTTACTTTCTTTCAGTATCAAAGGCTAGTGTACCCAGCTTTTATTACACCACTGTGAAAGGCAGAAATGCTCTGTGGAGTCTTCGGAGACAGCTTTATCGAATTCATCAATGAATAGCTGTTTCAAAAGGATAGTTTTGGTAGCTAACTGTAATATTGGGTTTTCAGCTTTAACCAGTGATTACTTTTCAGTGATTTATTCGTAACTGTTGTTGAACTTAATTTACAGCAATACAATATGTGACTACCGTGAACAAACCCAGTTAATATTAGACATAAAAAGTTCACTCATAATGAGTAAAATTGGTGCTTCTCAATTTGTATTTATTATTTTTGATATAATCTACACAATATTCAATGCGTGTCATTGTTACGAAAAGTTGTCGTCTCCCATAAGTTCACGAAGACAACAATCAAGCTTTGTATTAATTAAGCTAACTAAATCAAGTTAAGCGATCATTATGTCTACGTGAAACGTCTTACAATTGATTTGCATTTAATTACGGCACCATGTACAAGATGGAACGATTATAAGCAAGCCAATGGCAAATAAGTAAAAGCCGAAGGCTTAATAGATTTAATATCCAGGTGGAACTGATAAATGGCTCCCATTAAACCTTTTCAGATTTCTATTTTTAGCGCCATCGAGGTTGCAGTAGGGTATAAACAACAAACGATGTAATTTTCGCTCAAAACTTTCAGATAGGCAAAAGTTATTTGTATTCACCAGAGAAAACTTTATATGCGATAAAAATGGCAATCATGACGATTACAAAGTATGTCACTTATTTTCACAAAAAGACGGGACATGCATATGCATGCTATCTTTATACTGTCATCATTAATTACATTATCCATTCGTTCTATTGTTATGTGAAAACTTCGTAAGCCTGAGCTTAATTATGAGCATTGTCACCATAAGCCGCAATAGTTAAAAATACGTTTAAGCCGCGTCATCTGGCAATTACACACAGTCTGTGAGCTGACGAGCTTCAGAACAAAAGTTTAAATGTTGTTTATTATCAACAGAATTAGGACAATCTTCTGTGAATTGATGATACCAATTAATGAGCAGCCACCTAATTAGACCAAAGCTTCTATTCATTATTCAACAAATAATCTGGTGGACGCTACACAAAAAGCTTTTCTGCCATTCAAAATATTGTAGCTTCATTAATGGAACGAAATAAATCTTTTGGTACTAATAACAATTTTGATTAACCAGCTACTGGTAGGTAAGCAACTCGATTGAACTGATGGATTGCAAAGTAAGATAGACAGCGACACAATAATATTCTACTTGAAATTGCATCCGATATGGGATCGACTAAGCAATTATGGATTTGGAATGAATCACCGCAACTGCGTGGACGTTTTCATCCAGCGTCCTGCATTGCGCCAAATTCCTATTGGTTTCATTCTATTTGTTCTTTTAATTAGAATCGCAAGCGTCAACTTGACTCTCCAACAATGACGTAAGCAGCGCGACTACAAAAAACATAGCCTTTTTAAGCAAATCCAAACTTAAGCTGTGTATAACTTGATGTTTTCTAACTCTATGCGTAAACATGATTGAATTGTCTTAATAACAAATGCTTAAAAATATATTGCTTTATTTGCGTCAGCCAATCATGTATTCCTGTTATTCGATTGGAAAAGATTGCGAGGACATTTCAATTGAATTTTTCAAACGAAATGATAAACCTGTTCCGACGTCGTATTGCCGCGAGGAGAGGCGTACACATCACTTCTGCACATAATATTTAAATAGTTTTGAATCGTGTTGAGGATGTTTCGTAAAGCGCCCAGAATTGGTGGTGTAAACGCGAGTTAATTTGTTGATGTTAATAAATAAATAAGTTTTTCAGTTACATAACCGAGCACTAGACCGCACAGTGGACCGGCCCAACGCCCTGGCGGCCCCGCTGCGACTGGTCCGGTCCGGCTCCGGCACGCGTCGACGGGGCGGTTGCGATCGTCGAACTTCGTTACGAATCGGAGTGAAACGATCGTAAGTCCTCGGGCGGCTTCGGAGCACGCGCGCCTGCGGGCGGGCGGCGCCCGTGCGCCAGCCACTGTGCCGCTTCACCAACCTACTATTCGTAATACATCAAGCCAGCATTTAATTTATTGTTGAAAAATTAAGAAAAAGGTTCATTCAATACATTTAAGTAAACAGTTTTTTACATAGTCAGAATGTATTTAATTTGCAGCTTACATTTACGTAAAGGCTTTTTGTAGTCACATTTACGAGTATATAATGGTGAGACAAAATGAACCGTCTAACATTAGTTTTTGTTTGTAATATGATAGTTTTACAATTTTATTTATGCTTTTATTCTCAAAAAGAGCCATAATGTACTTTACCTGCATAAGTTTTAACATGAAAAACCTGCTAAAAATTATTATGCCATTTATTAGAAAGTTTAAGCAGACACCTCAAAGTAGCGGCTGTAGCGGCAGCAAGTTTAAACTCATGCAGCTCTGTGTAAAACTTTATCCTGCTTTGAATAAATAAAGTAATGTAAAAAGAAGATTAAAGTGTGTTACGTGCAGTTTCACTTAGTGCCGTCTTAATCTAATTAGAGTACAGCATAGCAGAATGTTATCGCCGTCTGTCACGCCTAGCTGCCGGGATTTCTCACGCGGAAAATGTTCCTCCCTTCTCGTTAGCTTGCAAAAAATGTAAAGATGTACAAGTTGGATACACTTTATGCGGTTATCTTAATATCCAGGGCGAGTCATCAGATTATTATTGATTGATATCACGTTTTCCTCCAGTGTTGTCGATATTACGTATCTACGTGTTTTGATAAATATCTCAAGAACGGCAGTCATAATCGTTCATCATTTTTAATCGCTGTCTTCGGGGAAAATAGGAAAATATGTTTGTACCTCGAGGCTATACATTTTTACGTTCTGATAATAGATAGTGGAATGTGCGATGAAGCGGGTAATGTGTCTGGGAAGGGAATCTTGTGTGAAGCGTGTACCGGTGTCCTCCGCCGCAATTTTAGTTTTATCTTTGTTTTACAGATTTTTTGTCTAAGCAAGTATTGAGATAGGTACCTATCTTTAAACATAACTCAAACTCGGTTTTTTCATCGACATTTTGTATAAAAATATATTCTAGCCAGTTTTAAACCAGGCACAACACGAGTGCTGACATATGATTCTTAATCCTTAAGCCAGGACGCTGTCTAAAACCAAGTATCCCTACGAAAGATCTAATACTCTCAACGATAAAATCACACATAATTAATTAAAGTGAATAACCATAAAATCGTACACAGAATTTTGAAGGTTATAATATATACGCTTTTCGAAGCGTTCTAGGCAAATCTTCTGCCTGTCGGTTAACCGCAAAATAAGATGTTTTAAATCTTTGTAAAGTTTTTTGTAGGCACAGCTCACACTATTATAGAACACTGAAATTGCGAATTGCGTGGCTCTATCTAGAACGATTCCAGAGATCTTTCCTTCCTAGATGAAGATAGCGCTCATGCTGTGCTCTTGTAGTGTCGTAACATCTCACATCATATTACAGATGTCCACAGGCTGCACCAAACACTTGCTGCCTTTGTTTAGTCTGTTACTTACTTTCACGACGGTGAAAAGAATGAGGTTGCTACCTGCTATGGTTTCTTTGGGAAGCTTTGGAGTATAATAGCTTTCCATATTTATTTTCAGCCTAACTGTTATATAAATGGCTAAAAAGGGGCCCATAGACACATTAGTATGTTAAAACGGATGTAATTCAAAAAATTTACAAAACAACATGTGAGAAAGATTAAGGATGCACTCATGTACTTGCAATCGGAATTCTTCTCTTCTTCTTCTTCCTAAGATAAAGCTGCCGAAAGAACAAACGCTATGTATCTGTTATTGCAAGTGCCCACAATCTACTTAACTGCTTATATCAGGCAATTCACAAAATCACTCGCCCCTAATGTTTCCGACTTTCCGAGCCGCATCATCATAACCTTTTTCCGGTTTTACTTATTTATTATTTCATTAAAACTAATTTTAATATTTGAAATATCAGTGTAACTATGGTTTAAACAGCTTGATTTGTCCCAAAGCCTAATAATTTTTTATAACATTATGTGAACCTATACTACGAATATGTAATAATAATAACCTACTTTATAAGCCTACTTTACCAGTCACTGCATAAGTGTGGATTTTCCCTAAAACGATAAAAATGGGTTCAGTAATATGAAGAAATATGGTTTTATTAAAAGATATTTCTATAATAAGCCGATAATCCCAAGGGTCGGTGAAAAGGGTATTCGAATGTAGTGAAGTATCGGAATTCTCAGTAGATGTTATAAACTCATTAAATATAGATAAAACGACTGAGAAATTGCGTTTGTGTAAGTTTACTTTTGATAATTCCCTGATTGAAGTCACATTTTGGTTTTACGAAACAAAAAAGTAAGAAAGCAAAAATATCTAAAGTTATTTGGACTTATCTTACTAAGCAAGAGTTGACCACAGCTCCCCAGTATCAGAAGTTAGAGCAACTACTTGTACTGGGTATACTTGTAGTAGGCCACAATTAATGGTGTACACTAACAAGAACACCACACTCCCTACCAATTAGCCGCGTAACCGAATCCACAAGCCAATTTACCTATCTCTGCTTAAATTTGAAACAAATTCACCCCATGCCTATCGCTGCTGTTCCATGTTTTTTCTAATCGCAAAATTCAGTTTGTATTATAAAGATATTTCAACTATGGTGGAAGGAAACAGTGACGAGAAGAATAAAAAAAAGGAAATTCGAATATACTGAAACTGGAGCCTATTCTCGTCAACACAGAGAAATAATCGTTTTGTGAACATATAATAATATAATGCTATTGTTCTTTTTCGCATACCAATTAATTTTAGGATGGCAGAGTGGACGATGTAATGGCGGCTTTTATAGCCACTTTATAATTTTGAGCGATGCTTAACGGCGCGATATAGGACGAGCATTTTTTCCCGTCCGATTTAAAAAGGCAGATAATTTATGGGACGAAATACGTCTTGAAATATAAACGAAGTTATGGTAATTATGGTTATTTATGTACATTACTTTCGCCTAAATAATACTCAATTGCCAAGTCAACGAACCATTGACACTGTAAGAGACAGGCCGATTAAAGCTGAAAATTACACTTGTTACATACATAATTTGATCTGCGTTTTTTTCATTTCTGTAATCGGTCATCAATATTGCACTCGAGGTTAAACCTATTAGTAAGTACCTTTTACCAGCTAAGTTTTTATTGTTATATGAATGTAAAAAAATTTCTGAATGTTCTATTCATCATGACGGCAACAATCAGTGTTCTTCTACTACCTCTTCTGGATAAAGTCGTGAGCGTTTGTGAAGTTAGAAAACTGTTAAAAAATATGTGATTCTAAGGTGGGTCAGTACAGTTAGGATTGTTCACTGTTACACTATAGGCGAGCACTTATGTCATGTGTCTGTCAAATCTGTGTATTTTCAAAACAAACGCTAAATGTTTCGTCAAAAGCCTGGTAAGCACAGTTAAATGCGGCCCACCGAAATCGCGGATAATCACACATTGTGACAGTTTGCTCGGTATTTACCTATTGATCTGAACTGTATAAACATTAATCTACTTCATCTCTACCCATAGGTTAGGCATATACCCGGATTTTGTTTATGCAGGTACTATGTAGTCATCTTAGTAAATTATCGTGGTGGTACCCTTGTTGGACAGTGTTAAAGCCGAGTCGAATATTTCCAGCTATAACTTTCGGCACATTTAGTAATCTGGTTCTCAGTCAAGTCCGAGACTTTTTGCATCTTAAATAAGTAGTAGAGTAATTATTTTTCCAAACGGATCATTAATGGTTGGAGAAGTAAAAGGAGAGTAGAAGTAAGTTTAGCTACTCGTATTTGGAAGTGACAAATGAAAAATTATACTGCAAACTCCAGAAGACATATTAAGTCGTGAAGAAATGATTTTTTATGATACAGTGTTCGGGATTAAATGTAAGGGCTTAGTTAGCAAATTTTTAAATACATACTATACCTACTGTTAGTTGCTGCCCGTGGTTTTGTTTACATTTGACAAGAATTTCTTATATCACGCCTTAAATGCTTTACATTTACTTTGACCAAACATAACTCTGAAAAAAATAATGAGACACAAAATAGGCACTAAATAATCGAATGAAGTATTAAAAAGAAAATATTATCATCTTGAGATGCCAATTCCAACTATTATGTTTAGAGGAAAGCCAGATTCAACTAAGGAAGTTCCATCGTCACATAAACCTTTACTCATGTAGGTATATACTCGTAGTAACATTGTATCGTATTAATCAGCGTTGGCTGGTTGGCCTCTATTTAGTTACAAAAATAAGAAAGAGGCATATCCTCTTTCTTATTTTTGTAACTAAATAGAGGTAAATAGGCTTAATAAAACAAGCTTATTTATTAGAGTGAACGAGAATCTCCAGACCTCTATTCAAGCTTCTGCAAAATATTTACTATGAGCGAAGCGACAGAGCGGGTCGTTTCACTTAGCGCTACCCATAGCCCCTAATAACCCATTTTCATGAAATCCGGCCTTTAGGGATGCTGATTGCACCATTTGGTCATGCCACCTGCCTGCCGAATAAATAGTTGTAGTGAGGATTAGACGTGGCCTAGTACACATTATTACATCAATTTATGATGAAATTGGCACAATGGTCTTCCAGATAGGAGTAAGGTCAGGTAAAGTATTGTTATTAAAATGAATTTGAATTTGCGTAAACCGTTTCTTTATTTTGAGAATTAAAATAAGTGGCATTTGATATAAAAAGTTGTACTTAATTTGGAACCTTTGTCGGTCAGCTTCAAAGTACAATATACATTTTTGTAGTTTGTTGTCTGCGATTACATAAATGTGGATAAATTTTATCATACATTTGCTAACAACATAACATTATGTTTCAGTCGTTAATTGATCGTGCAGGAAGTCTGTCTTTATTCTGAATATAAAAAAGATTCCTTTGGCGTGTCCAAATGCTATTACGAATAATAAGAAAACTGGCCGAAAGAGATACAAAAATGCTAAAACTACTAGTAACATACAATAAACCCCACTACATATGCATTAATTGCTAAACATTACTCTTGGTTCCTCCCTAAAGCAGTAAAAAGAGGCATGGAAGTAACTCTAGAAAATAATAACCGTATATTCTTGACATAAACGACGCCATGTTGGTTTTTGTTGAGATCCGCAAAACATAATGTACCTTAATACAATACTTTTATTACGTATACGCAAAGTAAGTTCTAATTATCATGTTAACAAACTTGCTAAAATTACCTACGACAAAACGTTCAAGGATCATAAATTATTATCGCTTATTCGTCTCAACATCGTCATCAATTTAATTACATTCTTGCCTCTTCAAATTTTCTCGTACCGAGCTCAGATCAAAGGTGATACTTATATTAGCAAACGTGATTAATTTAACTTCATGTAGGTTCAGTTAATGAGTGCTGATTTTGACATAATAGGGCAGTAATCTTCGTTTGTTTATTTGATTGCATTACGTGCAATCGTAACCAAAACTATACTGTGTTATATCATCACTTCAATATAGTGAAGATAATTGACCGAGCAAACGAACTGAGAGTACGTTACAAGAGAATAATACGGCGCTGAGTGCCAGGCGCAGGCGTGGGCTCCGGCCCCGCCGCCCCTCGACGTCACTGCACGGATCAACTAGAGTAGCCTGTATGGCTTTAACACAAGCGTTGAAATCCATTACTGTTTCGTTGAGCAGGACAGCTTTATTGCATCCACGTAGAAGCCTACGGAGTCGGGTAGGTTTGAGCTTGTCGGGGGCCGAAGCCCGGATGCGGCCCCTAGGAAGCACGCGGCGCGGTGGTCAGTGCTAACGCAAGCGACTGACGCGCTCGCTTACGTCACGAAGGCAAATTGAATATAACACAAATACCGCACAAAATCAAAGCGGAGAAATGCGAGAGCCTTGAAATGGGATGTGTTTAGACGCGATGTTTATTTTAGAAACGGAAATTAAACAATTTTATTAGCAAGTTTTCATGGGTCGGCTGTTCCGTTTGCTAACTTTGGGAGCGTGGTTTCATAGACCTTAATTTTATTAAGCTTCAAAAATTTAATTTTCTGGGTGACTGTTGATTTCGAAACAGTGATTTTGATGTTCATTATTTTTATGTGTACAGTTTATGAAATAATAACTTAAAAGCAATCAAATCAATAACAAAAAAGTCTCGTGTTTTTGGCCATTTAAGGTAATCGAACAAAAACAACGCATTTACCCTTAAATTAGACTTACTGAAATAGTATTCTATGGACTTTTATAGTATCTATCTATAGTATTATACAGTTCAGGAAATACTCGATGCCAAGGCTCTAACTATATCTACGAGCTAGCCCTTTTGTCCAAAAAACTTTTCTGGGTACCTCTACGAGTGATTTAATGCATATTTTGCAGCCTTCAACTATTTTCGCCATTGCCGGGCTGCCTAGGAAATAATTTCTAGGAAATCAAACGGGAAAAGCACCAACTCTTCATGTGAAAAAATATTCACTCATCGTATAATACAAGGGCAAGTGTATGCATGAAAACCTCTCACGAAGTTTTGATTGAAGTGGAAGGCACAAATTATTTTCTCTCGATTAGAACCACACAGTGGCCTGCACTACTTAACGATCCGTTTGCATACAAATGGACAAATATTCCAAGTCAATGTATTTGTTTTTTCATTGCAATACACGTGTGTGTAGTTTCATTTTGTTATGGATTAATTCAAAACGATTGAAACTTTGTACCGAAGTTTTCCTTCCTGATAATACGTCTGATCGACTCAGGGTGACCTGTAATCCCTTGATACAATGTTATTGGGCACCTATGGTAGAACCGATTACTGACACAGACATAAAACATAAAAGGCAGCAGAGCCATTTGGGTCACCTCGCCACCGAGAACAGATTACACAGGCATTGAAACAATCTTGCAAATCATGTGACGTAGATGTCTTTGCAGATAAGCCTGATTATTCAGGCATTACATACCTACAGGCTCTTGGACGCGGCGTTTCTCTAACCTGCCTTTTCAACAATTACCTATTATACAATAGGCATATGGCTATAAAAATATCATTTCATCAGTTACTTAGTTTTATTTTATGTGAACCTATTACATATTATAGTGTCGCTTTAATCAAAGACTATTCTGGTCGCATGGCGTGACAGCTCATGATTTTGGCTTTAATTAAAAGTTTTATAAGTTGACTGTAAATATTTGCTTACCTTCTCATTATTCCATTCCGAAGTAATGTTGGTAATATATCCAAGGATGTTTCCGCCGATACATTTTTTAATAATGTTACTATTCTATCACTTACCTCCCAAAATTAACTTGTAAAACTTGTAATGTCTACGGATAACTTACCTGAAACAAGTGATATAATTTATAGTACATTTTTTGCGATAAAAAGCCAGTGAAAATGATTGTATGGTTTCAGTAAAAGCTGAGACAGTGTAACGATGAGTATGAGTGAATCTTATGCTTTCGTAGTTAACGAAGCAGTTAGACGACTGGCCCAGACTGAGGGCATCTATCACCTACGTCATCGATATCAGTACTAGGAAAATCTCACAGTCTGTGAAAGCCAGAGAGTAAAATGGTTGTGCATCTTATTCGACATCCCCAGTCCAACAGAAACGAATCAGAGTTAATGATATTAGCATATTTTTACCGGGCGTATATCGCACCAAAATTAAGAGATTTCGAAAGAAAATAGTTTTTATTAAGTAGTATTTAATGGGTGACTTTGTTCAGTATGTTTTTTGCAACTGGAAGCCACATATGAAAAAAACCAACACTGTTTTCGAAAGCGGGCAGAAACAATAAGCTGATTGAACTCGGAAATAACTTCGCAAAAACGGCTCACGTGCTTGCTTGGCTTTGGCTTACTCAGGTACCTCTTTAATAATTCGTAACCTCTCACCTTCCTACATAAAGCTTTCACATTATTCAGTAAATAGTTTACGTCGCAATAGATCCTCAAGATAACATGAAAATAATTGACACTTATTACGCGGCGTGCTCTAGCAATAAATCGAATAATGAAATGTTATCTCATATTCGGGTTACACTTTTACGGGACTACATTTTTGGATATGGACTATTTGTATAACATACACGTGCTTTTAAAATACTAAATAAACCAAATTTTCTAACTGTCATGAATACCAGCCAAAATAGCGTGGTAGTCAATAGATGGACTTGTAAATAAAATAAGGATTTTTAACGTAATCTAATATTTTCGGGAAAATACTAAGTTTTGCAAAACATCACACAACTTGATTCATAAGTTTATTACTTACACAGTCTCTGGAATTATTCATGAATAGCACTGTATGACTAAGCCAGTAATTGGTTACTTGTGAACAAATAAATAATGAGTAAAAACATAATTTAGAGTTCCAGTTTAGAAATAGGAGGGAAAATGAAAGTAGGCCTTTTTTTTAGAAATCAGAGTGCACATTCAGAATACAAAGAATACTATCATCATTATTTGTAAACTGAATTATAATACGAGTACATATCAATTAGGGTAACAAATACCCCTCGTTTAATGTCAATAAATACCGAAGGTTTCGAAGCAATCTAAAATTAAGCTTAAACTATTTCTTGTTGTTACGTAGTTATAGTGGCTCTTAGTCAAGACAGAAAAGTATTTAAAGACGTAAGTATTACTTATTTTCCCACGCCTTGTTTTTTCAACAAGCTAAGTAGGTACTCTAGTTAAATGTGAGAAATAGCACTATTAAAGCCCTCTCCAAAGGCTTTCATTGCAAATAGCGTACACATTACTTACAATATATAACCTGTCTTCACCGTATAACATGTTTCCTGCGGAAATACATCATGTTGAGCCGTTTTCCTAGCCATTTATTTAGCCACCGATGAAAAATGCTTTTTGTTTGTCTTGAAAACAGTTTTGTTTGGCTTATTTATTTTTTATACGACTTTCATGGATATTTACTTCAATGGAAATAGGTGGCAAAAATTTCTTAAAAAATCTAGGAGGAAAATCGAGTTACTTTAAATATTTAAAAAAAACTCTACTGTTTACAAATGTTTAAAATACTCTCTCAAAATAATAGAAAACTACGTCTCTATCGCAAGAATAAGTTTAAAATATCAGAAAACGTGAGTCAATGAACGATAGAGCTTGTTTTTGCGGACCATAATATTGACTATACTTGTATTTTACCTCGTGCAATAATATCTCGACGTGGGCGGCATATATTCTCATAAACCAAAAAAATTGACCGTAATTCACCACTGGATCTTATCTAAATTTTTGTATTTCTGTAGCACCGGTATGCAAATATAGTTAAATTAAAAAAGTTACTCATACAGAGTCGTTTCAAAAAATTTGGCAACCCTTCCTTGCAAAATCACCCTGTAATACTCGTATCGTGCTTATTCCTGATAGTTTACTTGTAACAAAACTATCAACAAACCCTCATAATATTTTTTTAGGGAGTTATACGTTTTGACATTTCAAAAGAGCTTTACCAAACATCAAAGAAAACTATACACACAATCGTTACTTCACTCTCCAACTCAACTCTCCTTGATACCTTTTTAGGAAAAACAACGAGATGATTTCACAGAAGCAATACCAAAGGGCCAAAGCTAAAATAACAGTGACCAGATTCAAGGATAGCAGAAAGGTTTATTATGTTCGTTCGTAACAAATAAGGAGAATTTATCACTCCGACTGTTCTATGCCCCGTCTCATAGCATTCGTTTATAAAGGAATTTGTTCATTTATACACTCGTAAAATCTGTTTTTTTGAGCTTATTTAATGAAGTCGAGCTAAAACATCAGTGTCCAACAAACTTACCAAAAATCACAATATGCTGTTTACATCTAATTTACTTATGTAGAAAACATGTACAGAAATACATTTTTGTCAGAAGAAGACCTATTTTTGTATCAAATCAAGACAATTTTTGTATCTCTATTTGAATATACCTGAAACAAGTACTTTTAAATCTTCAAGAACAATGAACCAAACAAAAGAAGCACTTAATAATAGACATAAATACCATACTAAAAATATAGTATACAAACATAATGTGACTCTGCCACCGTATATTGGAAAGTGGTTTTCGTACTTAGAATCGTAAAAAAACTCAACAGTTTATTATAAATAAATATTTGAAAAACATATGACACAAAATTATTCTTCTGTAAGTTAAGGCATCTCAAACTTCATCCATCACAGATTCATACGAGTTAGGAACTGCTAACTGCTAGTTAGAGAGTTGTAGCTACAGCAATATTGCCTCTTGGGC
This sequence comes from Udea ferrugalis, assembly GCA_950022985.1. Taxonomy (NCBI): domain Eukaryota; kingdom Metazoa; phylum Arthropoda; class Insecta; order Lepidoptera; family Crambidae; genus Udea; species Udea ferrugalis. Next base: position 9,774,594 of record OX465521.1, read on the forward strand.
ACTACTTGTAGTTAGCAAAAACTGAAAATGGTTAACTTTTCGGAGCAGCTATACATGAACCTAGGTAACGTCGACACCAAGACCTCTAGCATCGCATTAAAAAGAACTTATGTCGTGGTAAACCTACTCAAATATTTCACGTATTCAGATAGTCAAATCAAAATTGGACTATTTAAAAATATTTTTGACATTAATAAAACCTTCTTTTAATAATAGGTACAACTGGGCAAAAGGACTTTAGTAAGAGGGTTTATAAGTAAAATCAAAATAAACGTAGTGTGAGTAAGACTGTATGACTTGTGAACAAAGAGTAAATTATTTATTTCAATGACGTGAACCATTGTAATTTAAAAAATAATATTATAGATTTATCTGACGATCATAAACAATCATGAACTAAAACGTTACTTCCAATTCTTAACATTTATAGCACGATTTGGTCGATAAACCTATAGCTACACTACAAGTCCGTAAGAATATTATACAAACAAAGTTTGATAAGAAAATTTGCCCGAAGCTTTAATACAATTTTGCGTTCTACATCATCATTCATAATCCTTACGGCAGCAACTCCTCAGAAACAGGCGCGGGCGTAAATGTTTTTCAATAAACTTAGTCTATATTTTTAAGGGGCTAACTTTGTTTGTAGGCCTCAAGGTTTACAGCGAATACTAAAATTTGTAGTTGTAATTTGATTTTAAAAGGTAAATGTATTATTACATCAGTTAGATCAGTTTAAACTTGTGTTTTAGAGATGATGTTCCCTTTCATTTGAAGTGTATTTATTTGTATTAATACTATTGAAGAAAATAAGTAGTACAAGACGCGGAATTTATGCCAATAATGCATTAGATACCAGTTAATTTATAAGTTATCAATGATCACTTTTAATCTGGTTTGTAAACTTTATAATTGAGTTACTTCAATAACAAACATGTATGATTACTATTAAATCTGGTTGGAAACTTTTTTATTGAATTACTTCCATGACGACCATGTATGATTAGTGCTAGATTGAAATATCTCAGCTATTGGTTTCGTAAAACTTCTTCTTAGAATCAAAGTAGATCTCTTTTTCGGAAAGAAGCTGTGCTGCAAGTGTATTTTAATAACAGTAAAGGCAGAAATTATGGTTTTTTTGTTTTAGTGATTAAACGCTTGAGATATTCGTGAAGGTGTTCAAGGAAGCAGTTCTCAATCAAATTAATAACCAAATCAAAACACCAATTACGGTGAAAGACCAACATAGTATTAATTAAAATTAAAAACACAAACATCTCAGAATAAGTAGAAAACCCGCGCATTCTTTGTAGTATTTCGGTCAGTAAATGCGATAAGTATTATGTTATTCAAGTCAAAATAAATAGTCGATGTATGGTTACTTATATTTTTTTAACGTTCATTTGAACAAACCGTTCAATGTGTTTTAACCGAGCAAAACTTGAGCAACATAAAACATTTAGTAAAAGCAATAAAAGCGAAACGCAATTTGCGATGTTCAGTAATTTCACACGATCAATTTGTTTTGTTGGTTTAGGAGCGTGAAATAATTGTAAACACACGGGATGGGCCGGTTGAGGCTGCGAAAGGATCGATATGGCCGACCCTGACACGATTTAGAGTGGCCATGCTTTGCAGCGGCTCGCGGCCGGCCAAGAATAAACATAAGACCTTTAGGATCCCATTACAAGGAAATAGGGGGTGGCGAGACAAACAAGACGAAATATTCGTCTTAGGTAGCGGCGCGCTGCATAGTGAACAAACACCGGCTTGTTTGCAGGGCTTCCTTCGCGTTTGAATTACGATCTTAGGGATCGGCGGTCTAACAATACGAGTACACTGTCCAGGCAACTCCCTCCTTGGGCCAAAGAATCTGTTACACAATGCCTCTTGTGGTGTTCTTCAATTACAACTAAGTACCTACTTTCAAGGAATACCTACTTCTGTTTCTTTTAATTAATTATAACGTTATTTGAAATGCCTTTTGAAATTTATTGTTTACCGTGTATTCAAGTTAAATTTATCAGCTACTAAAATGCTACTACAATGCTAACGCCACAAAGTTATTTCTTTAATGGTATTTATCAAGCCCAAGTGTATACTATTTTCTTTTTTGAATTAATTACATGAAATGATGCAAAGGAAAGAACAATAATACGTTATAGCAGCATTCTATCTTCAAAAGATACGAAACTTATGCAATTACGGCAATTTGCATACTGTATTAGTAGTTGTTTTTTTTAACTGGCACACTACTCAAACAATGAGAAATAATACCCACTACCTTACTAATCCTGCTAATATTATAAATGCGAAAGATGGTACGGATGGATGGATGTGCCGTGTTGCTCTTTCTCGTAGAAACTACTGAATGGATTTCAATGAAACTTTACAATAATATAGCTTAAACATCAGTAGGCCTAGCAGGAACCGATAACGTTTTGGTAATCGAAAAGTAAACGATACTTTTTTTCTTTTTCCTATGTCTTTAAAAAAAACTAAAACGATAGCGGTTCGTGCTAGGCCTACTGAATAGGACTTAAGCTGTAATTAAAAAAAAACACTACTCAGACGAGGTCGCGGGGGGCTGCTAGTTGTAATAAAATTCTAAATGAGTCTACTAGCGGCCGCCCGCGACTGCGTCCGCTTGGACCGAATTAAAAAAAAATTACGTATCTTTTTATATTACGTATCTATATTACGTATCGTATTTATTTTTTAACTGTAGCCTTTGCGCTATTTAGATGCATAAGCAACATTATTGTAGAGTTTCATTAAAATCCATTCAGTAGTTTTAATGTGAAAGAGCAACACGGCACATCTACAGATATACAAACTTTCGCATTTATAATATTAGTAGGATACGAATTAGGTGACTGAAACTGAACTTTCAATAATTTTGGTGTCAGTAATAATAAAAATGTATGCCCGATTTACTTTTTCAAATTAATCTTGATGATAACAACTCACGACGCCTTTTATCATAATAAGTTCGGAGCGCAGGGTTCTTAATTACCTCGAGTTGGAGCACGGATAACGGTAATAAACAATTAAAAGATTGCCTCACTTTTTCCTTATTACTTTTTTGGTTGTTTTTCAAACGGACTACACGATTTTAATAGGAAGATACTATGAAATGCAATTGTTATGTGTACGAATAAAAGGGATAAAAACTGTTTTATTGTTATTTTGAACAACTAAGTAGCTACTTCATTTTTACCTGAACGCGGCAAGCAGTAAGTTGTAATGATTTTGACCGGCGTGCATGTTAGTATTTTCTGAGATAACTCAAAAATAACACACGATAAAAATCCTTCAGTGAGTTATCATCCAGGAAAATGTGTGATTTGAAAATTCAGTTGTGACTCCAGTTAAGAAAAACATTGGGAGAGAAAAGGCCAGTATTAAGAATAGCTATTAAAAGAATTTACCTATCTATATATATATATTTTAACAACGATGAAAAGCACCTTTATGACCATCAGATTATATGTATATAGCATAAATCTTCCTACAAAAGGGAAGTACTATCAAGGATTGATGGATAAAGGAAATTGTCCTCGTTCTCTAGTAATGGCAAGTAATGGAGATCGATTGTGAATTAATAAAACACACTTTAGGCGACCTACTTGGGAACTAAAAGCAAGTGAAGTTCGTGATAAATAGTTAACTCATTTAGTTCCTTTCAATAGAGTATAGAACCTAACTTAACTACTAACGCAAAGTTAGTAAATAAACGAAACAGTTTTAAAATCGGGAGCGTTTATAAATTATGTACCTATCATGTTCAAAAGGTGAGATTCCATTCACAAGTAAAATTAACCCGCTATTTTATTTAATTTAAACCAGGCGATCATTGTGAGATGCTTGATTAAGGCTATCATGCAAAGGACAAAATGAACATACATTTTCACGGTGTATTTTGCTTCTAAATTCATAAAACTTAAGTCAGTAAGAAAAGTAGAGCATTAATTTAGTATATAAGTAGCAGTTAGGGCTATAAACAAGGTGAACTGGATAACGTGGTTATTCAATACCCTAACAGTTTCAGATCATTTATCAAAACTGAATTTCACAACTCGCGTACATATTTGTATTTGGGAGCGTGTGTCAGGCAGGTGTTTTAATATGTATTATGGTGATTGGTGGGTGGTGTAAGTATCATAATGTGATTTGTGTACGTTAGGTAATTTGTTATTAGATTAAAGCACTAATACTCAACGCCGAAGGCTAACCTGAAATTATTCAGTGTGTATGATTACAAATATAATTTAGCAGTTAGGCAAGTGCAAGTCGTTTTTTGAAAGTAATGAATATTTATTTCGTCCATTGTTGTAGGTCTCATTTCTAATTTATTATTTCTTTGATTTCGGTCTAAAGCTATACTAAGAACCAAAAATACATTGTCAATAGGTAGGTTAACCAAATCGTGGAAATATAAATTTTTGATACGGTTTGTGAATCAGTTCGATGAGTAGGTACGTCAGAAATGATAACGATAGAAGTTCAGTTTAGCGCCGTTGCGAGCAGTGGGAATTGTGTTACATATTCAAGTCACTTGTTATTCCGGTTTCACCCACGTGCCGTTCCCAATCCTCGTCTGATATGGTAAACTGAACTGGTACCCATTAAAAGTATTACATTTCCGCACCACTCCACATTGTTTACTTTTGCGATTCCGAGAGAAGGGAGGCCTTGGCCTATATTACTTAGCTCCTGTGTTTTCAAGCAAATGCGCCTGTTCTTAGATATTTTAAATTCTAATTTGAAAAGAAAGCAGATGTATCTAAACATCGAATGGTACATATAATGTCAAAAACAATAGGAGTGATTTCTATCTGCGTTTTTTAATGAAAGCATGAAAACAATCAAGCTTTAAGGATAAAATTAGCATCTACGGATACTATAGGCACCTAAAATTATAAAATTTGATAATACCTTCCAAAATACTGCATTTTTTGATTTGATGGCCCCCATGCAGAAATTATAGCATCATGTTTATTCTTCAAATTTTCCACTTATTTTATAATCCTTTGTAATTTTAAATAGATTATTATTTGTCAAACAACAGTATTTTTGTGCGAGAGACGTCGTAGCATTATAATAACACTTAGATAAATAAATACTACTATATTATTTTAAATAACATTCAAAACTCTAAGAGTTGCAATACTTTTTCTCTAGTAAACATTGGCAGCTTTAGAAGTGTCAGAAAAGATTCAACATTTGTTTTTAACAACTAGAAATATCACAGGTGGATAAAGCGATATACAAGCAGGAACTCTAATAGATTAAAATTTCACTATTTATTTGTTATGGAATGATTTAATTGTATGTCAACAATCTACATAGGCCCTAAAATTGACTTCACTTTGACACAAGGGATATGTTACAAAAGTGTATGAATTCACAACAGTTCTCATAACAGTCTTAACTGGAACAACCATGAGTTAATTTACAATGAGTAGGTAGCAAGACGTAAAGACGACGATGCGAATCTTCTTTGTCCGTGCACTTGACAGTAAAAGCTTTGTATTTACACAAACAAATCGTCTCAATTTTCGGTTCAACGTTCTCTTTCGCGACATTCGACACGTCTATGTTTCGACGTATCTAAACATTTGGAACCCACGATTGGTTTGAACTCATTGTATTGAAAGTGGGAGAAGTTAACCTCAAAATAATATTTTTGATGCTACGTCCAGGATACTATTGGAGGTGGTAGCAGCGCAGCGACGCACCGGGCGCTGCGCAGACTCCGCCGAGGGGCTCCGATCAGCGCCGATCGCGTACGAACCGCCCTGGCCTCGCTTCCCACAACAATGGCCGCTTGCTTGTTCTGCATTATACCCTTCTATCTATACCATTCAAGTATACCTTTGTCACCACTGGACATCGATATTAATTCAACAGATATCGAAGCTAACGAAGTGTCATGACGAAGCTAACTCAATATAGGTATCAAACTGAAAAGTCCATTACATCGGCAACAATGTCCTTGCATCAAATTAATGATGCTGTTTTTGTTACATAATATTAAATACGTTTTCCTCAATTTAAAATCCAACGTAAGAAGCATGAGTTAGTTGTAGTACGCATTTCATGGATCAGAACTTAGAGCATTAAGGATCAGAACGACAAAACGAAAGTTACAAAATCCTGAAAAATATATAAGAACCTTCATGCTTGTTACTCATCAGCACACCCATCACGTAGCGATAACATATTTGAATCGAGACCTAACCTCAAAGATATATTAAGTCAATTTTCAGTTCGATTTATTTTGACGTCTTTTGTGGAATTTCTGTAGCTTTTCTATTCAATGAGCTTACGTTGGCGTTCCTACCCAAATTGAATAACGTACTAGTTATATCGATATCTAGCGCATCGAACACGTTAGTACTAATAAATTACATCGTTACTCGATACTTCAGATTAATTAATCCAGTCGTTCAAATAGTTCAAGCTATACAGCAGAACGATGCGAGCGTATAAATTCTGGTACGAGTATAACCGAACTAATTGATAAAGGCAAGAGACTGGGATTTGCCTATAAGTATAGAAGCTGCATTTGCAGAAGGGGTTGGTAATACAGGTATGTCAGAGGCAGCATACTGGGTTCTTGATTAAACTATTGACGAGTTTGGGGTTTCTGCATGTATTGTTCCCACAATTGACATTTGGAATTCAGTGCATTTGATCAGGGCTACCACGTTTTTCGGATTCAAGATTTTAAGCTCATAATACCCAAGCGTAAATTTAACTAGGTACATTTGATTAATTAAAAAGTATTTATAATGTGATGACGAATGTGAGGAACACTTTAGGTACTCTACAAATGTAATGTCTGCAAGACCATCGCTTTTCTCTTGCTTTCTAAGTAAGTGAGAGTGGAAAAGTACCACTTTGTTTTAATACCACTCAAGGAGGGTATACTTTATTTATGTAGGTAAACGAAAGGCAAGTAAGGATTGACTTTATGATACATTATTAACTCAATAAAGAGTGGACTAGATTTGAGTACGACGCCAAATTTCCATTCGGAAGGGTTAGGTGGTGAATATTTAATATTACTCGTATAGGTAAACTAGAGCTACGAACTCGATGACATCGCAATTCTCATGGCTGATATTTGGTCAGTATTATTGACAGTCATATAAATGTGTGAGAAGTAGCCAGGAACTGTAAATGTAATTTAATCTACATTTTTGTCGTTCCTTTTATAAGTTGACAATTATTTAGCTTCACGAAGACACCAAAAGTAAACCTTATAAGCATAGTGCCTACTTCTGAACACGATGAAACTGGTATTAGTTTTTGTCGCCTTTTGTTACTCAATAGCTACGAGTACTATCGTCACGAAAGTCCAAGGGATAAGTTTCACTCGCAGAGAATGGGCGTTTGGGCATCGAGTTCCTCCCAGGAGAACTATAGACTGGTTTCATCTGTGTTATTGTTACATCTACCCTTATATGTCGTATTTTTTATGATACACAATAAAACGATGTGTAGTAAAATCTGATGTGAGTACCTACACATTATGTTCGCTCGTCACTCAGACTGTTTTATTTGAAGTGTTTTTTTCGTAAGAGTTTTTCTTAATAACACTGTCAATATGTCCACTTTAATGCGAAATTTTTGGTCGCATTTATAAGTTTTATATGATAAAATTTCCAGCAGTATAGTACTTAAAAACGAACTGATTCGCCCAAGACCTTTTATAAAATTCATGGTCTACTTGTGACATAGGAAACTAATTACATAACGTTGGTATTTGCGCAACGTGTGAGTTTAGCTATTCAACGGGAGAATACTGTCACCATTTTGTGTACCCTACCACATGAACACAATTTTGCTATGATTATAAGTTTAGTTTTATGATGATGATGATTTTAAGTAGGTTTTATGTTTAGTTTGTATTTCAGGTTTTAATGTTGAGTTTTATCTTAGGATCTTTTCATTAAATGTAATTTAATGTTATTGTTAGTTGTTAATCAATTTTCTTTAACATCACGTACTCTTTTTAACGCACAGTCGTTTATAATCGATTGTTGTCTGTGACACATGTTAAGATATACGAGCAGATTTTGCATCTACTAGAGAACATATTTACCGAGTTCAAAAATTTTCCTACCGACTGTCAGAATTAGGTTGCTTTGGGGCGATGGGATCGCCTGAATTGAATTTGCCTTAATGTTTGAGCGCCCACTACCCCTACTTAAATTACGAACATAGCCTGAAAAAGATGTAAGAACTGCAGCATTACGCCATACAAGTTACGACGCAAGAAAACACGTTAATCCTTGAGATTTATACAGGGTGTTTCTTCTAAGGTGTCAAGCCGACGCCAGCTGATAGTAGGGTACCATACCTATCGATTTAACCCCCATGTATGTTCTACGATTTTTTGTAGTTTTCGAGATAATGATGTTTTTGTTATTTTTAAAAAAAATGTGAGCACTTGGCTTTGAATAATTATAACTTTTTTTTCGTTTGACTTTTATTCGATATTTTTTTTAATTATAATGTCTATTAATTGCAGTTTTATGATTAAAATAATCTCTGTCCTAACCTAACTACAAGATACAAAAATTTCGATTGATAGTGAAAAAAAAGTGAATCATGCAGAACATAACCAAAATTCAATCGTAAATTAAAAAAAACAAAAGGTATTCCATAGCTTCTTACTAATTTCAAAAACTGCGCAGCATCATAAGCTTTCATAATAATACAAGAAAGCATGTCCTTTGTGGGGCATTATTCGCTGTAATCGATGCTCAAGTCTTGAGAATCGGAAATAAGTGTAATTTTCATACTTAATCATTTTCTAGTATTTTGGCATAATTTTGTCATTTCTGAGATTGATTGTCTTCTAACGTTTAAACAAAGCTCATTTGTTAATAAAACAGTCATTTTTTAACTTCCAATCATTCGAAAGTCACAACTCCTGGTGTAATAAAAAAATTAAAATTGAGGAAACCGAACCATCTTTATTATTTTTTATGTACGCGTATTTTGAACATAGTAACTCAAAACAGTTCGATAATCGATTCAAAACATGTTCCGGTTGCCTCAATTTCAACATTTTAATTACAACAGGAGTTGTGACTTTCGGATGATTGGAAGTTAAAAAATGACTATTTTGTTGACAAATGAGCTTTGTTTAAACGTTAGAAGACAATAAATCTCAGAAATGACAAAATTATGCCAAAATACTAGAAAATGATTAAGTACGAAAATTACACTTATTTCCGATTCTCAAGACTTGAGCATCGATTACAGCGAATAATGCCCCACAAAGGACATGCTTTCTTGTATTATTATGAAAGCTTATGATGCTGCGCAGTTTTTGAAATTAGTAAGAAGCTATGGAATACCTTTTGTTTTTTTTAATTTACGATTGAATTTTGGTTATGTTCTGCATGATTCACTTTTTTTTCACTATCAATCGAAATTTTTGTATCTTGTAGTTAAGTTAGGACAGATATTATTTTAATCATAGAACTGCAATTAATAGACATTATAATAACAAGAAAATATCCAATAAAAGTCAAACGAAAAAAAAGTTATAATTATTTAAAGCCAAGTGCTCACATTTTTTTTGAAAATAACAAAAACATCATTATCTCGAAAACTACAAAAAATCGTAGAACATACATGGGGGTTAAATCGATAGGTCTGGTACCCTACTATCAGCTCGCGCCGGCTTGACACCTTAGAAGAAACACCCTGTATAATACCGAAGAAAAATCTAAAACGTAATTAAAAAAAATAATAAAAGTTTTATATTTTTGGAATAGGATTTTATGATCGAATACCTGAATGCTCTGTTTAGTTAAAAAGGACCATTTCCATGTGAGAATAATGCTATAAAATCTACTTACTTATAGTGTCAATAGTTCAATTCTACAACACTGAAGGTCTTAATAGAATCATGATGATTGATGGCAAACACAGCTTGTAATGCTTCGCGATAAACCTGGTAAAAGTTGAAGGACTTATGTGGTTACAAGCTGCATTTCAACCTTTCTATCCGGCAATCTATGGAAAGGCCTGTATTCACCAATAGATAAATGATATTTGCAAACGATGATGATAATGAGAACAGCTAAACATACAGAGCTTAACTTATTGTTGTGACTTACCTCACTGGACGTCAAGTAGCAGATCCTGGAATCTGTGCTGTCGATGGAGGCCTGCTGCACGATGCCGTAGCGAGAGGACTCGCGATCACTCGTGTACTCAGAGCGAACGCTGTCTTGTCGATCGAAAACGCCCCTTGAACAATGGACACACTCGTTCATATACCAACAAAAAACTTTAGACTCGGTCGGAAATCATTGACCATTTTCACAATGCTTTGCCTTTGCCTGTTATAATAAAATGTTAGCACCCGTGGCACCCGCTATTCTACGCTATAAGAAGGCGGCATTCAGGTTCCCGGAAAGAGTCTCGGCAAATGGGACTACATCCCGTAATTTTACCGAGAATTTCGACAACAATGAAAATTCGTATCCAATTGGTAGGTATGTACCTTTATGCACCGTGCCATAAAATATTTACGTTAAAAATCTAAATGGAATTGGTTTTTTCACATTAGAAGTTAGGTTTAGGTCAGCGAAAATTTAATGTTTGCGTTGGCTCAGAAGTTTGACTTTTTCAGATTTAAGGGGCAGTAGACCTGAGAATTTGAAATTCATTCCAGCGAGATGTCTTTATAGACAGACAAACTAGACGGACGGACAAAAAAGTGATCCTACAAGGGTTCCTTTTTTTTTCAGGGTACGGAACCATTAAAACAGTTAATTTCTAAAACTCTGCTCTAACTGGATGCGATGAATATCCTATTAAATTACTGTATGAAATGATTATGCATTTCTGTTTTTTGTAGTTTCATTTATAGCTTTTTACAATTTCATTCAATCACTGTCGAACTAGAATAATACTACTGAGTGCTAATTCGATTTGTAAAACGTAGAAGTCAACTTTGGATGGTGACCTAAATTAATTGCATTGTAGCATAATGTTGTACTTGTGTAAGTAAATTGACTATTACTCTTCTTATAATCTTTTTTTTTGAGAATATTCTTTAAGCCTATTAATAAACCCAGTTTGAAAAAAAGCAAATATTTGGTCTCCTAAACTTTATTTAAGCGGTAGGGGCATCTATTGTAGAACTTCAAGTGCAAAATATATAAAAAGTAAGGAACAGTGCCTATGCCAACATTCTCCGTTCTTCTTCTATTACAATACCCATAGTTCTGTAAGCAATAGCCAATTTATTGCTAACCGCTGTCAATATAATCGAAAAGTCGGTCGTTTCTTGCTTTGTTATTTTGCAATTTATCTTGTGTGTATCTTACAGGAATTATTCTGTTTTACAGGCCTTTACAAAGGCAGCTCATCTTTTAACGTAGACGTACAGCAATAAATTCATATAATTTCATTTTAAATACTTACAATCTTTATTGATTGTGCAATATAAGATACGAATTCCCGAGTTTAGATAAAAGAGAAAGCCATTGGAATAAATATTGAACGTAAAGATAACGCTGATTTCGCTAGACATGAAAGGGTTTCTATTTTCGTATTCACATTGCTCTAAAATTCTAGGGTAAATGGATTTGTCGAAGAGCATCGTCCTTTAAATAGATCCCTTGCCGCCCTCACTCCAAATGGTAGCCAGTTATTGATAACTTTGAGATTCACTCAGTTAAATACAAAAATATTGAGAATTTTACTGTAAATTATTTTAGGCCATAATTCAAGTCTTTTTTGCAGTGAATAAATGACATTATGTTCATAGAATTTTCTGATTATTATAAAAAACCAGCATTAAAAAAAACATTTAGCACCCAACGATACTTAAAAAAACATTTCGTACCAAACGATACTTAAAAAAAACTTTCAGCTGTGCTTTCAGTTAGTATTCCTGTATCTTAAGTTACGTTTATGTTTTTTAGAAAAACACTATTTTTATAATTATTATGATTTATATGAATGGAACTTTGTTAGTTAAGTTCACGTTGCTTTTATTCTACTTTGTTTTTAAAGAATAACGGAAAAAGACGTGAATGTGTCAAGGGAAAGTAATAAATAAACCTTAGTTTAAGAAAATAGATGGTTTTTTCATGATACATTCATTTTGGTGACGTGCGAACAGTAATCAATCACTATACCACATGTCATTGATGAAATAGTTGTCTTTTGTGTTTATAACTAAATAAAAGGTAAATAAAGGTAGCGCTTGTAACTTTTGGTACACAAGAGAAAAACCTTTGGATTCGATTAATAACTTTCTTGCCTCCTGGAGCTATGCTTACAATACAAACTTTAGCACTGTAGGTTTAGCTTACACTTCCATAAGTTCATTATTGAGAGTCTTGGACCATGATATTTGGTGCTGTTTTAGTAAAATGAGATCGCGGTTAGAAATCGCAATTTTTATTTTAAGAAAATAAATGTGCAAAGTAGACTCTTTCCTTTTGTTTAAGCTTGAGATACAGCTTTCAAAATAAGAAAGCACAACAAAAATAAGTGAAGTATACAGGGTGATTTGGCAAGTACACACGTGCCAAATCGCTCCGCGAAAGTAAGACGCACGCAAAAGTAAAGACTGTTTTTCATGTTTTAGACTTTTATTGACTGTTTTTTTTAATTAAGTTAATCTACTCATTAATGAAAGATACGCTGTAGCCGTAATTTTATATTATTCTATAGAACTTAGAACGCAAAAATCAAAATAAGGTATCATTCATTCCCCTTGCAGGATGATCGAAACTAGGCTGTAACAAATTTTGACCATCGGGTTTCTCTAAAGCTGTAAGTAAGGATTCAAACCCAAGAGTCGAATGCCTGTGAAATAGGGCGGTTAAGTCCACGATAAAATGTTGGTGATAATTACCGTTGTTCAAAGCTGTCAGCCCGATTACTCCTGTAACCGGAGTCGTTGAGGCTGCCCTCGTGGCGCAGGCTGGGCAGAGAGTCCCAGGGAGACCGGCGTGGGCCGGGGGCGGGAGCGCCGCGCCAGCCATCCGAGTGGCGGTACCACGCTGCACGAGCTGACTCACCGATGCACGACGCACATCGAGATGCGCTTACGAAACTGTGTACAAAATAATACTAAATTAATGAATGGTTTTCCAAGAAGTATATTTTTGAGGTTTGTTTTAAGGTTTGGAATTCAATGACGTTCTCTATGGTTCATTCTTTATGGTTCCACATGAGATTTGGCATTTGTTACTCCTGCTATATCCTATCGATGCTTTTATGAGGACCATCTTGTTTTCTTGGACTTAATACACTATCCCCACGGCAAAGTATGCTAGATTTGTTATTCCTTCACAAAGTTGTTCAAAGAGCCTCAATGTGCCAAGTTATTATGTTGGATCGGATCCGAATTTGTATTCTTCAGTTATCGACGTGTCCCGCTTCACAGACCCGATGTGGGTTCCACCTGTTAATAGGTTTTGTTAACACTTGGGCTGATTGACCTTGTGTCTTCCACAGTCATATTTCAAAACCAACCCAAATTGTTAAAGATGAAAATATTTTTATAGCGTTAACCTTGTGTATTGGGTAGGTATTTATTTTTGGGAATTTAAATTCTGCAGTTAAAAAACATAAACTTTTGTCAAATTGTCATGCTGAGTATATGTGAATAGGACAAACTAATTTACATGTTCATTTTATGTTTGTACTGTTGATGTGCTGAATAAATACACAGCTTTTCTTATCAGAGATGTAGATTCCTTCGAATTTATTTGCTATTACTACAAGCTTGGCTCAAATTTAGGAATTTAAATGAAGAAAATATGCCAAGTTTCGTCAATTACATTTTTGCGCAAAAAATACAAAAAGGCAAGGTTTCACAATTTGAACTGGACCCAATTTGTTTATTTTTATCAGTGCGGTAATTTTGGAGATGTCAAGTTAAGGGTTTTTTTTCTTCCATATTTTCTATTACTCATTTCTGCTCTCTGTTATCTATAATATATAAAGTCTATAATATATAAAGCTCGACTACCACTGACTCACTCACTGACTCACTGACTGATCAGGGGTGTTTTTCACTTATTCAGAGGTGTTTTAGGGTTAATTTCACTTTTTGGGAATTTTTGTTATTTTTATCAACGTAGGTTTTTCAGTTTTTTTTTTTCAAAAAACAAGATGGCGTTTTTTTTTCAAACATCAACTTTTTTGGTTTGTTGCGCTGAATTTTTTCTTTTTTAACTGGGTGTTGCCATGTCTAAATTGGGTATTTTGAAAAAATATTTTTTTTTAAAAAGAACTTCCCCAGGCCGCCATCTTGGATTGAAAAACGGGTTTTAGAGTGGTTTTTGCGATGCCATAGTGAATAGAGTTTCTGTTCGATTTTCAAAATTCTTCTTTTGTTTTGTTGCTTGTATAGTCCACTTGACATCCTCATTCACAGATTATAAAAATCCAAGATGGCGGCGGCGCTGGTGGCCATTTTGTTCCGATCAGCGAAAACGACCATTCTTGAAGTGATTTTTCCGGTAGATGGCAACACTTGAGCGTTTTACTAAGTATGCACCGATTGTGGGTCATTTATTCGAGTGTTGCCACGAATGTGAATTTCTACCAAATTCATGGTAGTTTTTGGGATAGGGCTCGGGAAAGTCGAAATGAGAAATATGACAGCTGTCAAAAAATCTTGAATGCAGTTTGATGACAGCCCAGGTCCCTAATGACCTTTTAGTATTTTTGCAAAAATCGACTGGCAACACTGGGAACTACGGTAGAAAATAAAATTTTCGACATGGGTGTCTTTAAAGTTAGTGACGGACACTTCCGCATATGGGAGAAAAAAAGTGAAAACGCCAAGTGTTGCCATATATAGTCCAGATTATGGGAAAAATACGGGATTCCGGAATTTCAAGATGGCGGACGAGCTGGCGGCCATTTTGTGAAAAGTTTGCGATTTTCAAACTGTTTCTTGAGTTTTTTTCTGTGTTGCCAATTTTTAAGAGGGATGCAATGTTCCAGCCAATCGTGTAACTTGTGCTTGCGGGTTGCCAGGTTACAAAATATTTTTGGTAGCTTTAGTAGTTTTTGAGAAATGGCCCGAAAAAGTCGAAAATAGAAATATAGTCTTTTCAGTAATTAAAATGCTCTAGGCCGGTTAAGTGCGACCATTAAAATGACATTTGACCATTTATATCGTAATCAACTGGCAACACTGGAAATGAGAAATAAAACTTTTTTTTGGAAGGGGTCACTTTGAAGGTCTCTTGAGGGAGTTGTGTGCGAGATAGAAAAAAACTAATGATACCGTTTTTCGTGCAATATAACTAGGATTGCGCGAAAAGTCCTAAATGTCAAGAATTAAATATGGTAGGTACACTGGCGGCCATTTCAAAATATGACAATTTAAAAATTTACTAAAGTTGTTTTTTCAGGTAGTTGTCGTCATTTTACAGGAAAATGCTATTTGAGTTTTTTGTCAGGTTTAGTAAGGCCTACAGCATGCTAAAAAAGTTTACCCCATTTTCAGGGTAATTTCTGAGATTTACCCAAAAAACTAAATTCCTTTGTTTTTAAAAAAAAGTATGTCATCCTGTTCAAAACTATCCACTCTTAACGATTTGACCCATTTAAGGGTAGTTAACCCCCTTGAAGTACGAATTAATGGCAGTAAACTTTTGACCTGCTATACTAAGACATCCCATACTAAATGTACTGGGAGTCAATGAAAATGCTACTTTGTATGTAAAAATCTTGTGAATTTCCCACCAATCATCGAAAAATTTGCGAGGCCGCAGGCCGAGCTTCCAAAGTGAGGCCGAAGGCCGAACTCCGCGTAGGGCGAAGCCCGGAGCGTCCCCCAACGACGGCCCAACTAACTTCGCGAAGCCGTAGGCTGAGCGCCCGCACACGGTGAAGCCCAAAGTTAATTACCTCAGTTACTAAAAGGCGAGGCCGGAGGCCGAGCTCTGAGTGTGAGGCCGAAGGCCGAACTACGCGTAGGGCGCAGCCCGAAGCGTTGGCATTCAACCCCCAGCGAGGCCGTAGGCCGAGCTTCGACTGTGAGGCCAGAGGCCGAACTCCGCGTAGGGCGAAGCCCGGAGCGTCCATCATCGAGTAACTTCGCGTAACTTCGCGAAGCCGCAGGCTGAGCGTCCGCACTAGGATCCTTTTGCTAAAACAACAACCACCCAGAAAAGGACGAGAGCTTTGTTCCGGAA
This sequence comes from Udea ferrugalis, assembly GCA_950022985.1. Taxonomy (NCBI): domain Eukaryota; kingdom Metazoa; phylum Arthropoda; class Insecta; order Lepidoptera; family Crambidae; genus Udea; species Udea ferrugalis. Next base: position 9,790,802 of record OX465521.1, read on the forward strand.
CAGTGAACCCAATTACAAGCAACTGCGAGGCCGAAGGCCGAGCTGTGGCGAGGCCCCCAAGGGCCTCGCGGCCGCGGGAGGGCGAAGCCCGGAGCGGCCAACCCCGCACTAGGATTCTTTTGCTAAAACACCAACTACCCAGAAAAGAACGAGAGCGCCATTCGCGGAACTGCAACCACATCGTCACACAAATGCGAGGCCGAAGGCCGAGCTGCGGCGAGGCCCCCGGGGGCCTCGCAGCCGCGGGAGGGGCGAAGCCCCGGAGCGGCCAGCGTCGCAGACCTAGCTTATGGCCGCGAGTCGGCCGTAGGCCGGCGGCCAGAAGCTAGTATTCTGCTATATATTTGTAGAGGTACAGAGAATCCTCACAGGGCTGTAATAACTGAACTCTTATGAGCACCACAGAAAATATGCTCGAATATACGAATGGATACGTTGCTTGATAAATGAAATGAATACAAAGAGTTTAACTGTTAACATTTGTCTCCTATTTTTTGAAAAGATAATAATTATAATAATGCGTTCAAGTTATCAAATTTAATACCTTTTGTAAAGCTGAAGAATTTGTTGCTTTGTTTGTACGGTTGTAGTGCTTATCTCAGAAAATACTGGTAGTCCAATCGGGAAAGGCTTATAATAAGCTATTGAACATCACACTTCGACTAATAAAAAAATATATTCCCAAACGCTCCCATAGACAAGATGATAAATATGAATAAAGAAAAAGATTTTGTAGGTAATAACTACACACGCACATTACTTGAATTAATGTGCACAGTGCCTGTAAACGTTATGCTCACTGGCATTTGGCTTTCACTGAGTTTCTAATTATAATCATCCCTATGAGTCGAGTCGTTTTCGTTAATTGAAACGGTCCTCAAGGATAACAAAAACGGCCAAGATGGATGTATATTGAAAAGCGAAATAATGTAGGCCAGAAAGAGGCATCTAATCAATTCCCCCATATCTGTTATGCCCGGAGCCCGGCGGGCCTCTGTCCCACGTCGAATTACTGCCTGCACAGGATTCTCTGTTTTAATGTTATTAGGCAACGCTTGCGTCTGTATATTAAAACCATTTTATTATGTTTAGCATATCTACGTAAGAACTCAATGTCAGACTTGAATAATTAGAAATCACAAACTAGTAAAAACTATGACTGCACGCTGCCTATATGAAGGGCGACAAAGGACTAGTAAATAGGTACCTCTAAGATTACAAAAAGATGAGTACTTCACCGCCACCACTACAAAAAGAGAGTTGTGTTAAGTTCAGTCAACTAAGAGATTTAAAATGCCTTCGTGTCAACACACCGAAATGTAACAACCGAAATGTTGTAAATATATCAAAAAGAAAATCTAAACTGCCAGTGGTACAGATAAGCCAATATTAATTAGTTTTTTGTAAATGACAAAATAATTTGATGTTGGAATACAAAACCTTTATCATACATGACAGTGTTGCTGTGATAAATGAGAGCATTAATCCATTATTGATTTTAGCTTTCCGCCCGCGGCGTCGCCCACGTGGAATTCGAACATTATCGCCCTTGAACCCATATAATTTATTACAACCTTTTGAAGCTTATTAAGCTTATTTGCAATAAAAAACTATTACATAAAGTTTACCCTATCTGTGTACCGAATAACATTAAAATTGGTTCAGTTGTTTAGTCGCAAAAACGTAACGTGTGCCTGTAACACATATACAGAGTTAATTCTGCAAAAATACTCGTACCTAATACTAGTATAGACCGATTAAGGGTCTGTAGTAATCATGTGTTTGTCTTGTCTTACTTTTTACTTAAATAATGACATTCAATTTAACACCGTTAATCAGGGGATGAATGCGTCATAGCTACTCGTATAAGCTAACGAATATTAATGATACTCGATCTTGGGTTACATATTTACTTAAGTATGAATATATTATCTGCAATGTTTTATTGCGATAACGTACCCTCCACTAATAGAGCACAACAACATAATATTTAATTAGCTTCATTTTTCAAAATATAATTGACCGCGCCGCATCTAAGTAGTATAGTTAAACTAGCTGTACATCTTTTTTTACCCGGCTACGGCTGCCTCTCCCTAAATGATTCTACAGAAAAAACAACGTCACCCGGTTCATTGTGCCACTGTAGTGATGGTATGTATCTGAACTTATTTGTTAAAACTCAATAAAATATTTTTTTGTCCTTTCTTTCTTTGCACCAATTTTATTGGGTTCAGACCTATCGATGGACTCGACTTGCTATCGATCCTCGTTGACACAAACACTTTGACAGTTTCATAACCTGGCTAAGTTTTCTTATCTTAATTAGTCATTCAAATGGTGTGCACTGTCCTTTTTTAATAATAAATCTTCTAGGACAAATAGTAAGGAATCTTAATACCTTGACCAAAACCAATAATCAACCACAACCATGAGGATGAAACTCGCCAGACATAAATAGGTAGCCTATCGCTAGTACAAGTTTACAGGCATGTAAAAAAGTATGACGTTAATAAGTATGAAGGGTAATTTCAACACAAAATATGATGGTTCGTTATTTAATAATGAAAATATTCAATGTTATTATTTATGAATCTTTATTTGTAATAATTGTACCGATCAATGTAATCATTATTTGCTTGTGTTGTATTTACCTTTGAAGCAGGCCAGTATAATATTTGCACCCAAAATTCCATAAAAGTTGTTGTGGCAAAAGTTGACTATTAGCGATTCCAAAAAGATAGGAATGATCGCAGGGCCAAGTTACAAAACCGGACGAGTTGCTTGTTTCTGCCTTCGTAGTTAGATATAAGTCAGGGACGATTCAAATAACCTGAGAGAACGGTATGTTGCCACAAGATTAAAAAGTTGCAAAAAGCTTTTCATTTCCGCTAGTCAATATAGTGAAAGACCTGGCAATTTTTCCTGACATTCCTTTCCTTACATAACAGCTATTCGTAAAATAACTTGCTACACGATTAGCTAATTTTGTCTGGGGTGTATTCTCATGGGTATTCACTAAAACGAGACGAAAATAAACAGACACGCGATCAATACCACTCTCGAGGTTTACTAGTAAACACCTACACGGAAGTCGGGTGATAAATCATTGATAATTCGCTTACTGGTTAGGTACATAATATTTATTAGGGTAGGTACGAGTAGGTAATGTTCTCGTTATTATTTTCGTTCATATTAAATATTCGTATTAGTTGAAAGTAAAGTACCGAATTAAAGTCTCTAAATACGTAATAACCCAAGGTTATCCCATCATTAAATTCAAACGGTATACAAGTGCTGGTATTAGCTTAATCAGGACCCTTAATAAAATGTCGGGTGGTGATTACGAACTCGGGATATGTTCCGAAAAATCTGAAGCATACTTGTGCGACCCGGGAATTACCCTCAGGTCTCCTGAATTTTGGTCCTTTTATTATTACCCGTTTTTAGAATATTTACACCAGCCTGAGAAATAATTAAAAAATATGGAAGTCTGCTTCCGACGTAATGTTCGAAGGCCGCCTATTATCTAGACTAAGTTTTTTTTAATGATGTCAATTCAGCATTGTAAATGCCTATATAACAGGAACATATTAAATAGAAATAACTCATGCTTACTACAACCACAATAAAACATGGACCAGCTACTTGCGAAACTGTTACCTTGATAAGTTTTGTTGTGCGCAACGCAAGTCTGAAGGATAATCCAGTAATAAATTTGATTGCTAAAGCTAGATACCCTGTAATACATAGTGACTCTACAAGGCGTCGCCAAATTTTGGAAATACGTTTAAGGAATAATACAAAACTAAGGTTTTATCGTATTTTTCTTTTGTAACTATTGTTATTCAAATCCAAAAAGTACCTAATTTAATAAAGAATTACGCTTAATTGCGCGCACGAAAATGACTTCTGCACTACGAGTAGTAGTTCGACTCATAAGATAATGTTAGCGTGACGTGCGCGAGCATATTTTTCAGTAAATTAACTATATTTCTTTTAATCAGATAAAATAAAAAAAGGTTCTTCACGGATATCGATTCAGTTACCTGATGCTTGTAAAATCTCCCTGTTGAAATCTGTGTACACCTCGTAATGCGCGTAAAGCGTAACCATTCTCGTTACGTGGATAGTGAAAATTCAGGGTGTAAATCTTCCCAAACATATTTTGTTTAGTTATTTTTATTAATTCTTTATTGCACAAAATTATGAAAAAAAAGTTCAAAATGCTAGACGACTGTATTTTTTTTTATTCACTATCGAAAGATTTTACATTTATGTAAACAATCCTCAAATAATCACTTCATCTGGATCAATATTACCAGGGGATTTCACAATTTGAAATGCACATTTTTGGACTTGCCCAAAAACGCTCCATACTAACGTGACAGGGAACGTGACGTCACGATGAAAATGGTCTCCTAACATTATTGCTTCATAATAGGTAGTATGGGTTACAAAATTGTGATATTGTTTTACAAAAATTTAACACTTCTGAAATGGACTTGCCCACCCAAGTTTGCAGGCCTATTGTGGCCTCATTTTGAAACGAATTTCGATTGTGGTTTCACAATAACATTTGAAATCAATTAATATTTTTGGGGAACACAAAAAAACATGCAATATCACTACCCTATTGGCGGACTTAATGCCTGGAGGCATTCTCTACCAGTCAACCGCCAGGCATAACAGAGAATTAAAGAAGTTTAGCCTGTGCAACTTGCTATGGTTATAAAGATATGAGAGTGATACACGATATAGGTAATAATAATTATTTTTAAAGTAGGTTAGTGAGTTGGGATTGAAGAGAAGAGAAAAAAAGACAGATATTTTTATTTATTTTCTGCGTTGACGGATCGGTTTGAGCTAAACACGATGTGGAGAGACGTGGTCATATTTTCGCAACCCAAAAATGAAACGGATGCAGTTATTAAGGATTTGTTCAAGTTTAATCTCACTTACCATTATTTTAGCAAAAATGTAGGATCAAATACAAAATGTTACGAATAATTCTACGTTTCTTATCACCACCTTGCTTTTAACAAGCATATAATACCCACTACCAGCTGTTGGCGATATCTAGGCTAATATTTGGTACTTGACTTGTACCAACTACTAGCCTTGAAGATAATAATCACTTGTTTCTAGTCAATTTTCGTTTACGATTAATTGTACCTGCAACTGTAAGCAGAAGAAATAAGTCTGGATTATTCCATTGGGAAATCTAAAACTCCTTCGGGACCACAAGAAATTTAATCACAAGAAAATACAGAAAATGTGAGGAAAAAATCCCAAGCAAAACGAGAGACAATCAAGTAGGGAAGACGGGGAAAGTAAATAAAATAAAAGTTTGCTACAAAGAGCATTACGAGCTTAACAGATTATGTCGGAGGTGCCCATTGGATCAACGGTACAGATCGAAGTGCTCAAGGTTTGCTTCGGCTATGTATTGGCTCTTAGGCATCCACCCTGTATTGACGCATCCACAACGAGGTACTTAACTTGCTGAGGAATAACATTCTCATAATTGTTTATTTTTAAAGTTATAGCATGTGCACAATGTTGTTCTACGTGGTTTATTTGGCTATTTTATACCTAGACAGATTCTGCATTGCCCTACTTATAAGCCCATGCATTATTTATTAGGTTTTTAATTAAATGTTTCATTTTATCGACGTCGACGACACGATGCTCTCGTGACCCAATGTTCACATAAGTCCACGCGGACAAAGTCGCGGGCGGCCGCTAGTATTTAGTTTTTTTTTTACTAGCTGATTATTTTTCGAATCCACGACACAAGGCACAAACAAATTAGGCAGTGAACTTGATTAGCACTATCACGTTGAATTGCCTAAATATGACTTTTATTACCACCTAGTCTTGCTCAACTTCAGTCCTAGCTTCTTAATATTGAAGAATACATACAAATTAAGAGCGCCTCGCAATTTCCCGTACAATCACCTACCAAAGAGAACAATAACGATACAGCGCTAAATAAAGAAATTACACCCTCGTAGCTCGTATCGTAGTACGTGAATAAATGTCTCCTAGGTATCTAGTTGTTGACAGGAGTAAGTTACTAATGAAGGACCTGTATAGTGTATACTAAACTCGCTGTTACAATTAAGTCTAAGTATTTACCATGACATACATATAGATACTCCAATATAGGTATAAACTGGGTGTTAATTTCGTAATACCATTTTGGTGTTGCGAATTAAACACTTGAATAAGTATCTACTCATGTATATGAAGTGCGGTACAGTATCCGTAGTGCCTATGTAATTTTAGTTTAATTCGTCGGGTTGAGCTACAAAATCAATGATTATGTAGTGACTTATGTAGCTAAAACCCAAGTTATATTACATCAAATAAAATATTGTCCCTATCTAATATCCTTATTGAAGACTCTCTTTATTTATTGTATATGTGTTTTTCATAACGGTGTTTAATAATGTTTTATTATTGCTAATCTTGTTGCGAAGTTCTAGTGCTGAACAATAACGGTCTTTATGCTTTTATATTCTTCCTTTTATTCTCTGTAGTTTTGATAAAGACTCTTCTTACCTATTTAAGTAAATAATATTAGAAACAGGTTTTGCATACTTTATTTGTTTTAATTGAAACGACATCATTTGCTTACTTACATCAAAAAAATATATACGAAAATACGATGCATAATTTAGGCTGACGTATTGTCAGAAAGATTCCCGACATCTCCATTAATTATCAACACACTATTCTGGAATATCATCCATCCCTATTATCTGGCTGTATATGCCAACATCTACGTTTTTTCATCTGAAATATTGTCTTAACATTTTACACCCAATACTATTATAAGAAAAAAGGCGTAGATAGGTTACTTGTGCCAAAAAAGTGGCACCCGAAATCAGAACTTCGAACACCTGAGTAAAGCATTGACAGTTTGAGACGACACTGCGCAACATGTATCTGTTCCGTTTACGCTCTAGTAAATAATCATACTATTTTGTACATATGTTCAAATTATAAGTACGTACGCCAGGGGACAATATTCGACTTTGCATCAGTACTGACATAACCTATCCTCTTTGAAATATCATTGGTACACCCTATAATTCACCTAGCAACAAATGAAACAATCAAAATGTTGTCAATCTACTTACCTATTAAAAAGGAAGCTTAACAACCAAACAGATTTGGCGACGCTAATCCGCAAATCCAAGTATCGCAGTACAGATTCTCAAATACATGAATCTGTTACAGCGATCTTATGCCAGAAAATAAAATTGTTTTTCGTAACAAACTCGATTGTTGCGCTACTCGTAAAGCCTCTAGGTATAAATATGTACGTGCTTGGATAATATCCTTATTAGATCATCTACGACGTGGAAGATTAAACTTCAGATCATTTAGCTTAATCATAAAATTAAAAAGATTTTCTCATCGCATCGTCTTTTACGGAATTAATTTTACCAAATATTATAACAGGGATCATACTTATTTTTGGAACGGTCTTTAGGTGGGTGGATATCGTAAATATCTCACTGAAGAGATATCCTCTTTCTCTATAGCTGAGTGGGACGGAGCTATGCTATTGTTGTATCCACTAAGCGCAAGTCGAATGTCAACATGCGACTGTCTGATTTGTTGTTGTTGGGCACAAATCTATACAATTACGCAGGCTTTTCTCTGTTGAAAAGCCTAATGTTTATAATTCAGACACCATGCACTCCGTTGGTAGAAGGTTTGGTCATTTATCTTATCACGACCACGTTCACGTTAGTCCAAGTTTTGTAATGGTGTTCCTGATTAGGTATCAATATGAAGCCATTTATCGACTTCTGTCTTTGCTGGTGGACCGTAATCTTCTCGGTTTTTTAGCGTAGGTAATATGATGTTTATTATATTTCTTTGGGTATGTTCTTGTACCGTGGGAAAAGTCGAGTGACAGCAGTGACTCTAATGAAGAATACTTAATTTCCTAAGTAAAGAGAGAAATACAATTCTTTTTCACCCTAAATCAACCACCCTAGGGTACGTCATACTCGGAAAAGTAATTTGTTCATCGTTCTTATTGTTATTGCATTTTAAGGGTTTCGCGGTAAACGTTTAACCCTACGATTTGGTGTAATCGTTAAGAAGTAAAAACCTAAGTACCTACAATTACAGAGGTCCCTGGTTCGATCGCCGTATAGTAAAAAAAAAAGTTATCTTTAGCAATTACAAATGGAAATCTTTGTTTATTTGCATTTAAATATTTGTAGACATGCTTTCAATTTTAAGCAGTGAAAATAATAATCGAATTGACGTTAGGCACAAAAAGCTAGCTAAGCTGAACTATGAAAAGACATATACAGGGTGGCCCAGCGACAGTGGTCCAAAAATTTTTTTTAGGTAGAGGGCATCATAACAAGTCATTTAAAAAAAAAATTAGTTCCGCGAAAATCAATACTTTAGAAGTTATGATTTTTTCAAGTTTCTTTTGAAATTTCTCAACTCCAATCACTTAATTCACTGTTGTTTGGAAACTATCGCACTGATTCAATTCAAATTTGGTATAGATATACAATAGTAATGTAGAAACCATATTATGTGTGAATTTTGAGTTTATTCTAAGACAATTTGTTTTTTTTTTAAGTTTCGTCAATAATTTTTCGCCATTTCAAAAACTAATACAATTTTCAAAAAATCACCGCTGCAATGTTTGTGAACTTGATGATTTGTTTATGATCTTAAAAACTGTACATAAGTATGATAATAGTCTATGCAAAAACTTGAAGTGATGCAACTAATGGAACACTTTCAAAATTAACATCATGTACGGTAAGTGGCTAAAACTCAGAATGAGTCATTTCTGCACTGACCCTAATTTAAAAAAAAAAGTAGCCAAAATATTTTTTTTCGGATAGAGGGCATCATAGCAACTCATTTAAAAAAAACATTAACTACTCGAAAATCAATACTTTAGAAGTTATCATTTTTTAAATTTTGGGCCTATGTCCCTGAAGTTCAACACTTCAGGGACGTAAATCACTTGCGTTTGTATACTATCCGACTGACGAACTTCAAAATGAGTAAGAATAGAAGAGAGTGAAAAAGGATTTATCTCATTTATTCATTACAATACAATGAGTGATACAAAAGGCGGACTTAATGCTGTTAAGGCATTATCTACCAGTCAACATAAAATAAATCAAAGCCAATTAAAGTATGGGATTAATTATTAAGTCATCCCATATTTGAAGTTCCTTAGTCGGATAGTTTACAAACAAAAGTGATCTATGTCTCTGAAGTTCAACCACTTAGGCCCAAAATTTAAAAAATAATAACTTCTAAACTATTGGTTTTCGATTATCTGATGTTTTTTTAAATGATTTGCTATGTTGTCCTTTATCTGAAAAAAATATTTTGGCATTTTTTTTTTTAAATTAGGGTCAGTGCAGAATTAACCCATTCTGAGTTTAACCGACTTACCGTACATGATGTTAATTTTGAAAGTGTTCCATTAGTTGCATCACTTCAAGTTTTTGCATAGACTATTATCATACTTATGGACAGTTTTTAAGATCATAAACAAATCATCAAGTTCACAAACATTGCAGCGGTGATTTTTTGAAAATTGTATTAGTTTTTGAAATGGCGAAAAATTATTGACGAAACTTAAAAAAAAAACAAATTGTCTTAGAATAAACTCAAAATTCGCACATAATATGGTTTTTACATTACTATTGTACATCTATACCAAATTTGAACTGAATCAGTGCGATAGTTTCCAAACAAGAGTGAATTTAGTGATTGGAGTTGAGAAATTTCAAAAGAAACTTGAAAAAATCATAACTTCTAAAGTATTGATTTTCGCGGAACTAATGTTTTTTTTAAATGACCTGTTATGATGCCCTCTACCAAAAAAAAATTTTTGGACCACTGTCGCTGGGCCACCCTGTATATTAATGAATTATCCTGACAATGGTGACCTATAGGTACAGGGTGGCCCAAAAAGTGAGCCTAAAAATTACCCAATATTTGCCAAATATTTTTCTGGGTTTCTGACTGCCAGATGTACCCGAAAATACCCCATGCATTTTCCGTGATTTTTCGTAGTTTTCGAGAATTTTCGACCTGTAGGGCTAGCACGAACCGCTGACGATTTGGTAATCGAAAAGTAACCAATACTTTTTTTTCTTAAAGTAATATGAAAAAGAAAAAAAAGTATCGTTTACTTTTCGATTACCAAAACGTCAGCGGTTCGTGCTAGGTCTACTGACCTATTGAAAAATTGGAAATTGGCGTCTATCTTTCAAATATTAATTGTAACTGCTTTCACAAACGTCAATCAAAGTAGCACTCAAGCAAATTCATGCCGTCCCACAAAGTGTGTATAGAACTGAAATAAAAGCTTTGCTTCTGAGGGCTGCTCAACTTTAATTTGCGTTTCTGAATTCGGTAGTTAGGCTCCGAATAAATATTTATGTATAATACGTACCTTGACTGGTGGTCGCTTAGATATCCTTGATCTCGGTCACGAACACGATTCCTGAAACAAAAAACAAAATAAAATTCTGTGATCACGGATGTAAATCAGCAAATATTATCAGCTGCCAGTTTAGGCGTGTGCGTGACTAGCTCGTGTCATTGGCGCTGTCACACGGGGTAAAATGGAGCAGTTTGTAGCACCTAATGTGTTTGTGTGAGTGTAGCAGGTCGTGTACAACTAACGAAATTGTAGCACCTTGGATGCTTCAGTTTTTTTTGGTGTGATGTTCCGTCCCTCTCTCTTTTACGTCCGTGTCTGTGATACGGTTGCGTTAGTCACATCTTATATTCTGGCCTTGACAACTTCAATTGACGCTGTGCTTAGGTTGGGTTGCACCATCTGACTTTGACAATAACAAACATCCAAATTTTAAATAAAGTTAAAGTTAGGCCCAAAAATGACGTCAAATTGTCAAATTTGACAAAAACTTTAGCTTTAACTTTAAATTTTATTATTGTTTTTAGCATTTTCCATGCAGTATCTTTCTAAAGAAAACCAGGTAAAGACATTTGGTCATGTTGGCGTCAGGCAGGACTTGAACCCGCATCTTTCGCAAGCCGGGCGACTGCACTACCAATTATGCTACCGAGACCATTAACAGACCGGCCGAATCTTTCTGGTATATTTTTGCCCTATGAGCCAGGGTGATTTCATCAATGTTATAGGCATCCACCTCTAACACTCGGAAGAAATATTTTTTCAAATATTTAACTCTCGATTAACTCTCGCAGTCGCCCGGCTTGCGAAAGATGCGGGTTCAAGTCCTGCCTGACGCCAACATGACCAAATGTCTTTTTCTGGTTTTCTTTAGAAAGATACTGCATGGAAAATGCTAAAAACAATAATAAAATTTAGTAATAGCTTTTTCATCTTAATCGAGAGTTAAATATTTGAAAAAATATTTCTTCCGAGTGTTAGAGGTGGATGCCTATAACATTGATGAAATCACCCTGGCTCATAGGGCAAAAATATACCAGAAAGATTCGGCCGGTCTGTTAATGGTCTCGGTAGCATAATTGGTAGTGCAGTCGCCCGGCTTGCGAAAGATGCGGGTTCAAGTCCTGCCTGACGCCAACATGACCAAATGTCTTTTTCTGGTTTTCTTTAGAAAGATACTGCATGGAAAATGCTAAAAACAATAATAAAATTTAGTAATAGCTTTTTCATCTCAATCGAGAGTTAAATATCTGAAAAAATATTTCTTCCGAGTGTTAGAGGTGGATGCCTATAACATTGATGAAATCACCCTGGCTCATAGGGCAAAAATATACCAGAAAGATTCGGCCGGTCTGTTAATGGTCTCGGTAGCATAATTGGTAGTGCAGTCGCCCGGCTTGCGAAAGATGCGGGTTCAAGTCCTGCCTGACGCCAACATGACCAAATGTCTTTTTCTGGTTTTCTTTAACTTTAACTTCTACTATGGTGCAACTTACCCTTAGAATTTTTCGTGGTTGTAAAAAAACTGAAACCTACACCACACGTTCAATAAAATGATACCCGCTGAAATTGGAAAGGATACTGTTAACTTATGCCACTTGTGTTTATTGTATTATTTTAATCAATCTGCTTTGTTACAGTAGGTGGAGTTCAACAACAGCTATAATCATTTCAGCGGAGATTGGTTTCATGTTTTGTATTTTTAGGACCTATTTTTAGTAGGCGGGCTTTCTAGTTTTTCAACTTTTTTTTTTATTTAACTTATTTTGGAGTTACGTCAATTCGTGTTAGGCAAGTTTCATATTTATGCAGAGCAGACCTAATATAACAGTTTAGGTTTTATTGTTTCATAGAGCTTGGAATTGATTATACAGGTTGGCCAATAAATCGTGGATCAAACAAAACAGGAATGTAAAGGAAGTGATTTCCAACAAAAAATCTCTCTACAGCATTGGGCATTACATCATTACACGAAAAGTTATCAATGTTTTTCTTAAATGTCATTACCGAGTTTTTCACAATTCAACCAATAAAAGATTAAATTGATTTAAAACAATAAAACAAAAGGTCTTGTATTATGACTCCATAATGTATCAATACTACAAAAAATGTATTTACTCTTGGTACTGAATTTAACGAGCAATGGATATTTTTCTGTAAATTTTGAAGCGTCACAAAACTTGGATAATGCCTGACATGGTGTCAAACTTTTTCTGAATAGAATACATGAGTTCACTCACCTGGAACTGTGGTCGCTTAAATAGCCTCGCTCTCTCTCCCGCTCTCGCTCCCGCATTAGCTCGTTGCGGTCACTACAACAACAAACAACGTTTAATTATACTCGATGCAAAGCCATGGTGCATTTGTTATGCTCGTAGTAGCAGCTTCAATAGTCACTATACACGTCCTTTCTTTGTAAGTAGGTATATCAAAGAAGGCTAGCCTAAAAAAACTGAATCCTGAGAAGAACAAAGTTCAATTTTGATGAATTTGAAACAAAAGTTTTATGGTGCCAAACTTTTATGGTAATTTTTAATATCTGGGAAGGAACTCCTTTAAAAAGCTACCCTATGTATTAAAAGATTGCGTTTTCCATATATTTATTGTTGGAGTCGTAAAAACCATTGGAGTTCTGTTTGTCAAAGAGTTGAAAAGATTTTGATAGAAAAAGTAATAGAAAAACCATTTATTCTCTTTTTATTTGGTGAGAATGAGATACTAATATATTTATTGGACGTTAAATTTTAACATTATATTTAATATATTACGGTTGATATGACAATTCTGGTTAACTGAATACAAGTGATCAATTCAAATGCTTTGGTCACCGTGACTGCCACTGAAACAGTTATTCAGAGCTGAATTAAGTTGAGCACTTTTTGCTATATGAGCTATCTGTACTAATTTATAGCTAGTAACATGAAACGGTGTCTATCCGGTTCGTTATTCTGCCACTCAAACCAGAGCTTTGAAACAGAAGAGAGAATTGCGTTGTAGTCGTAGTTAGCAATCGGGTGCACAGCTGCGGCGACATCGCAGTCCACGCCCTGGTGAACGTCAATTTGGCACCTGAGTAGTAACAGTAGGATGGTAAAAATATCAAAATGCTAGATGTTCTATGGTTTATTTACCTGTAGTATCCGTCACGGTCGGACCGCGCGCTGTGCTGCCGCTCGACGCCGAGCCGGTGCGGCAGCGGCAAAGTCGATGAGCGGCTTCCACCGCCGGAACATTGTGACGCCGGTCCTACAGCATTTATGGATTATTTAATATTATCCCTAAGAACACCAAAGCTAACACAATGCAGTTTTCTTAAAACAGTTTTTTTTATATAATTTTGTTGTTATTTCAGGGAAAAATGTTTCTCAAAATTTTAACGCAAACAATTGTAGTGGCTCAGAAAAATATAACTTACAATGCATATGCATTGCATTAGCTTCGTTTAAACCTCAAAACATCATAGACGGAAGTGAGAATATAGTTTTCTGTCTTATCACATCCATTAGTTAGTAAAAATTCAATTAAAAAAGCATTTATTAATGTAAGCTTATTTGAAGCATTTATGACACACCAAGATAAAAAAATACACAAAGTGACTCTACCACTAATTTCATTATCATTGAACTTTCATATTAACAACAGAGTATGAGACATTTTTGAAACAGTTAAAATAGTATATATTACACGTAAACAGTAAAAAATAAAAGAGGGGGTAAATAAAACGCAGTTGTTTGGTTTGAACGTTTTTTATGTGTGTAGTGTTATTATTTTTAGTTACTTACGTCGTCGTGCTGGATAAGGACTGCGTTGATTTGAAGGTGGCATATTGTCGTTGTATTCTGCATAGTAAAAAAAAGTGTTATTCATACAAATTTGTAGCCATCAACTAAAATAGGTATTGTAAGATTATGACTGTCACTTTTCCTAGTTATTGAATGTTTGGCCTTGTTGCGATTTTAATAACAAAAACGTCTAAATATCGGTAGGCTTGTTGACACGCACTTTGAAAAACTGTGTTCTATGCTGTTGGACTTATGACAGAGGAAAAAGCGAATGCATTAACCATTTTTAATAAGCTTCATACGAGTAAAACTCTAGATAGAATAATAATTATGCATAATGATAGAGTTCGAGTGTCATTCAAATCAATTATTCAGAACGAACAATTAAAAAGCTTTTACGATTGTAAATGGAAATATTCAGTAGGATCCTACTAATATCATAAATATGATAGTTTGCATGTGTTTGTGCCGTGTTGCTCTTCCTAGTAAATACTACTGAATGGATTGAATGAATCTTTACATTAATATAGCTTATACATCTGGATAGGACATAAGCTACAATTTATAAAAAAATATTATTAAGGCCACGCGGACGAAGTCGCGGGCCGCTAGTCTAGGCACGCAGGTTCGCGAGGTGTTCGGCTGACGTAAAGGTAACTCTATTTAGAGCCTACTGTCAGTCGTTCTATACGTGTAGCCTGTGGGCCTCGTATTCGCAGGCGGCCTTCAGCGCTTTACGTGTGCAGTATAACAATGGGTTCAGGATGCTGATGGGGCTGCCGCGATACTGTAGTGCGTCGGGTATGTTTGCCGTAGCTCGGATTGACAGTTTTTCTGCCATAATTCGGAAAAGAATAGCCTCCCTGCTGCGGCGGGTTCGCGGCAGCCGCAACAGCATCCTAAACACCATTGCTGTTAGAGATGACAGTCAGATGCTAAAACACTGGGTGGTGACTCATTTATCTCCAGCCGCCCTAGACGCCAAAGTGTAAAAACGTAAATACCTACATTCTTATTTGTTTAGTTTTATTGGTGCCTAAATGTGTTATTGGTTTGATTAATTCATTAATTGTTTAGTGTTGGTTTGACATTCATTTAATTCGTTGTAATTTAATTAATTGTATGAATTTAAATTGACATTGAATTGTTATTGACTGATTTACTTACTAACATAGATCTTAAGGAATATTGTTACTAACAGTTTCATGGATACTGGTCCGAAATAAATGATTTTTAATTTAATTTTTAATTTAATTTATATATATATATAAAAGAAAGTCGTGTTAGTTACTCCACTTATAACTCAAGAACGGCTGAACCGATTTAGCTGAAAATTGGCATGGAGGTAGTTTAGAGTCAGGAGAAGGACATAGAATACTTTTATTTATTTTACTTTTATTTTTCTTTTTTTTTTTACTTTTTTTATTTACTGCCCTTAAGGCGGAACAAAGTTCGCCGGGTGAGCTAGTCCCTTATAAAAAACTAACCAATTATGGTTATATTATGTTTTGTTTCTATTGTTCAGGGAATTTTCCTAACATTCTATTATTGCGAGGTCTCTCTGAGCATTAATTATTTTATTTTATTTTCCATATTTCAACAATCACTTACAATTAATTATTGAAAAGAGCAATTCCGTCATTTATGTTTACCGTGTTAACTTTAAATGTGTAAGTACGTAGAGCACGCAACGGAAGCACTAAAAAGGGTTCCTTCCCGTTATTATATACTTTTTGATTGATACTCCGCTGTCTTTAGTATCTACGCCCAGTCCAAAAATAAAATGCACTAAAATGCAATTTTGACCCCATTGAGCAGTAACAGGCGTAATTATTACCTGTTAGTAGTAACCATAAATTGTAAATCATAGTGAAACGCACAGAAGCACTTACCTAAATCCTCCATGCTTTGGCTCAACAGAGCCTCAAAAGTGTGCAGACTGTAGCTCTCCGCATCCATGCCTTTGGCGAGGGTGTTTCTGAGGTGCATCTCGTACTCTAGTAGAAGCCTTGATGTGGGCGAGCCAGGCGCCGGCGTTGCACTCGACTGGGACGCTTGACGCGAGAGGCATGGCTTCTGGTGGCAAATTAGCAGTTTATAATATTATCTTCATGAAATTCACTGTTTCAAATAAGGTATCAAGTTATAGGTGTTGTTATGTACCTATTACTATATTTGATATGGACTAGGTATCCAAGAAAGGTTGGTCAACGAACACAATAATGAAGAAGCATTATCTTGTTTACAGCGAGGTAGGGCCGGCACATGAGCCCGTTTTAACATGCACCGGTAACAAAACGACTCATTTTGATAAATAGGTAATCAGTACCTACCTATCTGCGGAAATGTTTGTTTTATCTACCTAATTTATTATTTAGCACCGCCTACAGTTTTAGTTTCGCCCATTAAATTGACTCGATGCTTTAGTATAGATTGTAAAGACACTGACCCCGTGATGATGCTGCCTAGGGTCGCGGCGTTGGCACGGCTCCTGATCGGAGTTCCCGTTAGAAGAGGATGGCGTGGTGGCATAGCACTGGTTGTCAAACATGACGTTGTCCGAAGGAGGTGAAAGGTCTCGCTCGCCGCCCCCCAACTCCAGGTAAAGTCCGCGACCTGGGTAGCCACTGGGCGCTGCACCCACGCCGACGCCACGACTAGAACAAAAAGAAGGTTTTATTACCAAGAAGAAACAAAGTCATTGTTGCAAGAACCAAACTATTAATATCCAAAATAATACTTGAACCTATGTACAGTCCCACTGATATAAGAAATACATATTGGCAGCTCCCAGTGTATATTATTATGATAGTAATACGATTCATGAGCTATGACTTGACTTTTGAGCCTGACAGAACACTTGAACCCTTTTAACATGGTATTAAGGTCATTTTCCAATGACACTAGTAACTGTCAATATGTATTACTTAAATCAGTTGGACTACAAATCACGCCATTTTATATTATGTTCAATAAATAGTGTGTTCAATTGATATTCTAAAAACTTCAAATAATCTTGTTGGGTCTTTTAAGCTCTTGTTAGGCTGAATAACACAGTTTCATTACAGAATCACAAGTACTACGTAATTATACATTTACCTGAACTGATAGAAAGATGACTTAGGCGTACACTGTGTTGAGGAAAGACCTGTTTACTACGTCGACCTTGAAATATGGCACTGTGTCAAGATGGGACATGTCAGTTCTGAATTTGAGCAAAGTAACAAAAACAAAAGAGCCACGCCCCAGGCGGGCCAATTATCTGGCCTATTGAGGACACACCCTAATGAAATTAATTAAGATTTTAACAGTCTACAGTCCCATTTTTATCCCATGTTAATAAAACTGATGAATGTAGAGAAACACAGCCCAAAGCTAAAATGCTTCATGAATTGCATTGCACTCTTAATTAAAGTATTGACAATATTCTAATCGATATAGAGGCCTGTAGCTCAGCGCTGTAAATGATGATCAGTCCTACAAAATAGATGTGGACTAATA
The DNA here is from genome assembly GCA_950022985.1 of Udea ferrugalis. NCBI lineage: Eukaryota > Metazoa > Arthropoda > Insecta > Lepidoptera > Crambidae > Udea > Udea ferrugalis. Next base: position 9,808,538 of record OX465521.1, read on the forward strand.
ATTTTGTAGAATTCGTATCGATGTAAAAACACCACAACAGTGTAAGCCGTAGTACTCGACTGTCCTTAAAACTTATAAACATCCCGGTGATTGCATATTATCTTACACGTTAAGTGCTTTAATATTTAGGATGTTTAATCATTTGTTCAAATTTACTCAGCCCATAGTGCCTATTATTCGCTAAAAATAAACACGAAACACGAAAAAAAATAGTACCAAAAGTACAAAGGATGGATGGAAGTTTGGCGGGCAGCTTTGTAAAACACTAATGTATGTAAGTGTATTTGTCACGCTTATTTAAATGGTGATTTAATTTGTAAGTACAGACTACTCTTAAATAGTAAATAAAGGTAACAGCTAAACCAACCGAACCTAATTTCATAAAGTTAAAAGGAAACCTCTTGATCATTTCAGTGCTGCAGGATTGCACTCTTTTTTTAGTAATCCCAAACCACAATTACCAGTTCTACTTACCAAACCAATTCCAATAATTTCACTATGCGCAACTCACAAACAGCCATAATACACTTAACTCCATTTTATGTTGTAATGCTTCCATGAATAATAACATTTTATTGTATGTAGCAGCGCGGGAACTAACTTTTACTTGATTCTTTTGTTTTCTTTTGTTTCTTTTTGGCGCCGTGGCTGAGCGTCAACCAGCCAGGACGCATTGGAGCCCGCGAAGGTTTACTTACATAAATTTGGCAATTATTAATTGTAACATCAAAATAGTGTTTAAACCAATTTCGGGTATTTGAGTAAATTTAGATATTCAATTGACATGTCAGTTTAAGTCGGAGTGAAGTAGTCACTACTCACTAGTTGAATATAAATCCAAGCTTACTTGGTATATAGGTATAATGAATTGGTGGAAACTACTATAAAAATATCACTTATTTATGGCACCGACACCAAAAATTTCTATTAATTGTGAAAACTCATGAGTAACTATCGTTGAAGTTATTTTTTTTTCAAATACAATTTGTGAACAAACTTATAGGTACTAAAGTTCAGTTTTGTTGCAGCAGGTCTGTTTACTGTTTCAAAACTTTTTTGTTCTTGCGTTAGTAGTTTGTTGATTTCCTCAGAAAGCCCTGAAGTTTGATTAACTAGCGGCCGCGTCCACGTGGACTAAGGTGAAAAAATGTAGCTAATATCACTACATGGTATAAAACAAAGTCGCTTTCTCTGTCCCTGTGTCCTTTTGAATGCTTAAATCTTTGAAACTACGCAACGGATTTTGATGCGGTTTTTTAATAGATAGGGTGATTCAAGAGGAAGGTTTATATGTATAATAACATCCTATTGCACCCGTGCGAAGCGGGGGCGGGTGGCTAGTATCTTTATAAATTGTAGCCTATGTGTTATTCAGATGTATAAACTATATTATTGTACAGTTACATTAAAATCCATTAAGTAGTTTTAACGTGAAAGAGCAACACGGCATATTATTAGGCGCATTGAGAACCTCCTTCTCTTTTGATCTTGTTTGAAATTTACGTATAGATTAACGTAAGATTTAGCACTCTATACCATCGTTAATCAGGGTCCAGCCGCTACGCCCTCGACGCTCTCGAATTTCATGATATGTTTGTCTGCGAACCTCGATCAAAATTTTAAAGCGTCCTGGCCGAGGGCCTCACGGATCGGGGGCATAGCGGCCGGACCTATAAATCTATTTATTCATGTTGCTTCTTTATAGCAACAGAGGCCGCGGATCAATACCCGCCCCAGACAAGCCTGTTAACGTATTTTTAAATATACAGCGTGTCCAGAAACGTGACCTAAAGCGGGCAAGAGGTAATGGGCTAGGTTATACCAGCTCTGGGAAAATTAAGGAAAAAAATTTATGTCGCTTGATTTAGTAATAATACTAATATTTTTGAAAATGTTGGAAATCGACACCCTTGACTAAGTTTCCATGTACAGGGGGGCTAAAACAGCAACATTTTAGATGATTCATATTATGAATCATCTAACTGACGTTTCATCTAGACCGCGGTCCGTTTCGAGTCAAAAGTGAGTAACAGCGCGCTCACACGCGTCCCGAATTGATAAATTGTATGAACGTGAGCGACGTCAGCGCGCTATTACCCACTTTTGACTCGAAACGGACCGCGGCCTAGATGAAACGTCAGTTAGATGTTTTCATAATATGAATCATCTAAATGTTGCCGTTTTAGCCCCCCTGGACTCACAAATGACCAAATTTCACAGCGTTTTATTTTTTTATGTTATGCTAGAAAATTTATATTATTTTGTAGCTCTTCTATTGTATTGGGCCCGCCTGTAAAGATGAGATGTAAGCTTAGATGAAATAAATAATAAAAAATATGCTTTTGATTGTAGTCGCATTTATGATTATCAATATTGGAAGTTAAGTAAAAAAAAAGTTCGACTGAGTCATGGTTTAGCACTAAAAACATTACTATAGCATCCATGGCAAGTTGTCTGGAAAAATAGCCCATTTACTCAAGATTTCAAAAAGGTAAAATATTAATTATTTCCTGGTCTCATGTTTCCATGAAAAAAAATATGAACACTAATAGGTGATTCAGAACTTGAACTAGGTGAAGTCTTAAGTATGCTATTGTTGGTTAATGAAACAAAAAGTGACCGCAGGTTAGTGGTGGTAGCAAATAGGAAAATATTGCTGTTGCTAAGCACTCCATGCCTGGTCGGTTAATGTCATGGATGGCCATTGCGTTGTTTTCTTTCATAGTACATCCGTACACATGACATTAAGCGGTTGTTCCCAGCTGAAGGTGCTGGTAAAAATCAGCCGCGAAAGTTATTCAGAGGCCTTAGGGCGTCTTAATAACATCTGACTAAATGGCTCAATAGAAGCTCTGGTATCTTACTTTTACGGTAAATGCCACATCACGCTTACCATTTTCGTCCAGTCCTTCCTACATACATACATACATAAACGGCCTATATCCGTCCCACAGCTGGGCACAGGCTGAGGCCTCACCTCAACTATAAGGGTGGGCGCTAGCCATACTCTAACACGCAGGCTCAGTGCGGATTGTTGTAGGGGTGTAAATTCAGTAAAAAAAAACTCATATGTCATCAAGCCGCCCTATTATTATTTCGGTTGGGGACGCTGGCGTTGAGCCGGGTGATCGGTCCGCTCGTTGTGGGCCATTTCACCCATTTCCCCAGGCTCCGTGGGAGCCTTAAGTTGTCCCATCGTCACGGCGTCCCGTCGAATCTTCCAGTGGCCTTACAGAGTCTGATGATCTGCTCCACCGTCAGTGCTCGTATCTGTTCTATGTCGAGTTCGTCTGATCCTGTGAGCTCCCATCTGGTCAGTGCGTACATAGGGCATTCTGCGATGAGGTGGAGACTTGTTTCTTCGCACTCCCCGCACTCCGGACACATGGGATCGTCTTTTACGCCTATCAGGGTCAGGTGTCTGTTTAGTCGGGAGTGTCCCGTTACTATTTCAGTTACTAGGCGGGTATTGCTCCTGGAGAGCCTCATCAGTTGGCCCGTCCTTTTATTGTCTAGTCCGTGGATAAACATCTTCGACTGTCGCATTCCTGCCATTGCATTCCACCTGTCGTTGGTCTCTGCGACTGTTCTGCGTTTGATCACTCCCTTGGTGATGTTGTGAGCTATCGGCAATAGGGGCTCCGGTCCCTCCGGGCACTCGTCTGCCCCCGCTCTGGCTAGTTCATCTGCTATTTCATTGCCAGCATTTCCTTGGTGCCCGGGGACCCACGCACATCCGATTTCAGCTTTGTCGGCTAGTCTCCCCAGTGCTGCTTTGCATTCTTTGACAATTGCTGATGTTGTCTCTGCTTTATTGAGTGCTTTCAATGCTGCCTGGCTGTCGCTGTAGATTGTCACCTTTGTGACATCTTCTAGCTTACTCATGATGTCAGCGCAATCCAAAATTGCGTAAATTTCGGTTTGGAACACGCTGGCAAGCCTTCCCAGGCGTATTGATCTATTTATTACTGTGCCATCGTCGCATTGTATGTGCACGCCTGCACCCGACAGCCCTGTTGATTCTTTCCTGGAGCCGTCTGTGTAGCATACTACTCCACCTGTATCAATTCTCCAGTCGTCTCTTTCGCCTATGTGGATTCTGTATTTTTTGTCGAAGTTCCTTTCCTTGCTTATGAGGTCGTTGTTTGCTAGGATCATTGACATTTTCTGGTCTAACTCTTTTCCAATGCTTGTGTGGCCTTCGTCCATATGGTTTCCAATCCATAGGCCAGTACTCTTCAGCTTGAACCATTGTTCTGCCGCCCTTCTTTTGATCTCCAGGTCCAGAGGTGCCAGTCCCAGCATGATTTCGAGCGCTGCAGTGGGTGTCGTTCTCATTGCCCCTGTCGTCATCAGTGCTGCCAGCCTTTGGACCTTGTCTAACTCTTGCTTGTTTGTCCTCATCGCGGCTCTGTGCCACCACACCAGTGATCCATGCAGGATTCGTGGTAGGATGATCGCTTTGTATATCCACAGCATCGTTGCGGGTTTCATTCCCCAGCTACGGCCTATGGCTCTCTTGCATTGCATCATTGCCATCTTGGCCTTTGCACATGTATTTGCTATGTGTGTTCTAAAATTAAGTGTGCTATCCAGTGTGACTCCGAGGTATTTGATTTCCTTTACCAATTCCAAATCAGAATTGTCTATTTTCACTGGTTCTTTCCTTCCTATTTTCCGTTTCTTCGTAAATAGTACTAGTTTGGTCTTTTCAGGATTTAGGTTTAGACCTTTACTTCTGCACCATAGAAGTGCTTCTCTGAGTCCCTGGTTCATAATATTGCACATGACACTCAGAACCTTGCCCGTCACAAGAAGCACACCGTCATCTGAGTAGACTTGCGTGTAGATGTTCCTGCTATTTAGCTTTCTAACCAATTCGTCTATCAGCAGGCACCACAATAAGCCGCCCTAAGGCCTCCGACTAAGCTTTACGATGTCAACTGGGACGAACTGCTTATCGTGCCTTACAAAGCACGGAGATGTTGGAAAATACATTACTATACTACGCACGCCGAATGATGATCCCTATGACAGTTCGCTAGCGCTTAACATTGTACGGACGTCCTGTTACAACAAATCCTTAAAAGGTCTATTAAAAAATCGCAAAAATCATAATTGTGTGCATTTGTAAATTATAAAAATGAATATTAAGAAATTATTGCGTAATGTTCGTAAATAATGGGAAAAAACTGAATGCAAATGTACATGGTACGTGCTGCAAAAGTTACGTCGTCAAGCTGTTATCGACTAAGAAGGGACACATCGATAAACAAAATATCCATAATTTGTTGGAAAAATTTAACAAACGCTCTGAGTTTGTATTTTAATTATATCAATCTGAATCTGATACAGGGTCAAGCCGGTCTTCAAAATCTGAGTCTGAACTGCAGCTATCGGTGACGTTTAATATTAACGGTTGGTCAATGATATTGTCGTATTGTACATCTCGATCCCAGTCTTGTAAACAAATTTTCTTCGTTCTTTCGACCACTTTTCGTTTTATTCAAATTATGCAATTTGAATAAAAATTAAAAAATTGTAAAATAAAATAACACTGTTACTTTTTTATCTTGTGTTTTATGTCCAACAATGCGCGTAACCTTTTTTTCAAAATAGATAGAAATTGCTTATTACGTTGAATGACCTGGGGGGCTAAAACAGCAACATTTTAGATGATTCATATTATGAATCATCTAACTGACGTTTCATCTAGACCGCGGTCCGTTTCGAGTCAAAAGTGAGTAACAGCGCGCTCACACGCGTCCCGAATTGATAAATTGTATGAACGTGAGCGACGTCAGCGCGCTATTACTCACTTTTGACTCGAAACGGACCGCGGCCTGGATGAAACGTCAGTTAGATGTTTTCATAATATGAATCATCTAAATGTTGCCGTTTTAGCCCCCCTGGCCGAATGACATGACATTTGCCTAAAAAAAATATTTTATCGGAATTGTTTGAAATGGTTTCGCATCACTAAATCAATTGTCAGTTGAAACGTCATAGGGATCATCATTCGGCGTGCGAACTATAGTCTTCCTTGCTCTATTGCAATGAAATGTCATTCAGCAAGAGCGAGATAAAAAACGGAAATAGGTAGCCTGAGATGCCGGCAACTGTACCACAATCCACACTTAGCTTACTGCGCCCACACGTTAGAGTATGAGATTTTAGCACTACCGGATAGTTGCGTTGAGCGCAACCTGTTTAAGTCTGACCTCAACTAGTGACACTTATGTTCAACACTGGGCACACGCAACGTCTTCCGGTACCAGCCGCTGAACGTGCCTTCGAAGGACGGAGAAGCTATAAAAGATATTTAAAAAAAAAAATTGGAGCCACCATAATAATAAAGTTTATTTGCAAAAAAGAAATGGTACAGAAAAAATGTACAGCGACTTCTGCACTAGGCACGCATGCCTGAATCGCAGTAGCCAGTAAGTGATTTACAGGAAAAAAAATAATTGCAGTTTTAAACAAGCTTCGGTTCACATACAGTTTCCCATTACAAATAATCTAAGTAGTAATAGCAAAGTTAAATATTTTAAAAATAATGAGTTCAACATTGTGTGTGTGTGTTAGTGTGTGCGCGTCTGAGCGCGTGTGTGAGTGGGTGTGATAAAGGGGTAGCATGTCATTTCAAGGATGGAAGGATTTCTTCAGTTTCAGAGTAAGTAAGGTCCAGTAACCAAGTTTTGTTTTGTTTTGTATATGTTTAGCTCTTTAAACAGTTAAATGTTTGATGAGGCATTTCTTGTTGACGTTGTTATAAACATATAGAAGAGGAAAAATTGGGAGACGTTTTACGAAAGTAGTGCGGGCAGAAGGTAGAGGAATCCTAAATGTTCGGTTTTTGGTGAGAGATTTGAAGTCGAGAAGTTTTCTTATGTTGAGCGCAGGTGATACCTATGTACAGTTGGCGGACACAGAGTATTTAAGCTTCTCTATAGAGAAGGTTTATTGAGCATTACCCTTAAAACGGTAGTCCCTTTCTTCTCCGAATATCGTACGTCCGAAAATCAAAATCCCGAACGCGTTTTCTATAATCATCACTATGTGTGATACTTTCCAGCCACGCCAGGAAAGCAATTGAAATGAAATTTTGCAGAACATTTGACCATTTTATGACCATTTTTGACCACAGACTCAAAAAATTTGACCACCCGCAGTTTAGGAGAAATTTGAAAAATAAACTGGCGTGGCTAGAAAGTATGCGTTTTCAGCCACGCCAGTTTATTTTTACCTCGTAGGCTCTTAAATCGTGAAGCAGTTGCAATGAAATTTGGCAGAACTTTTGACCACTTCATGACCATTTTAGACCACAGTCTAGAAAAAAAATACCACCTACAGTTTCAGAGAAATTGAATAAATAAAGCGGTGTGGCCGGAAAAACCGCATACTTCGTTGGCACACAACCTCTTAGGCTCTTAAATCGTGAAGCAATTGCAATGAAATTTGGCACAACTTTTGACCATTTCAGGAACATTTTAGACCACAGTCTAGAAAAAAATGACCACCCCCAGTTTGAAAGAAATTGAATAAATAAAGCGGTGTGGCCGGAAAAACCGCATACTTCGTTCTCACACAACCTCCTAGGCTCTTAAATCGTGAAGCAATTGCAATGAAATTTGGCACAACTTTTGACCATTTCATGAACATTTTAGACCACAGTCTAGAAAAGAATGACCACCCACAGTTTGAGAGAAATTGAATAAATAAAGCTTTGTGGCCGGAAAAACCGCATACTTTGTTGGCACACAATCTCTTACGCTCTTAAATCGTTAAGCAATTGCAATGAAATTTGGCAGAACTTTTGATCATTTTATGACCATTTCAGATCACAGTCTAGAAAAATATGGCCACCCACAGTTCGAGAGATATTGAATAAATACAGTAGTGTGTCTGGAGAAACCGCATACTTCCTTGGCACGCAACCTCGTAGGCTCTTAAATCGTTAAGCAACTGCCATGGAATATTGCCACCCATCCTATTTCTGACCCGGCGTGTATTGCTTTACAACAGCGATCGTCGCCGATCACTGTCACAACTGCGCCACGGGCCAAAAACGGGGTGAATCAGAACAATGTTTTATTAAAGGAAAAAGTGTTCGTAACTCATTCAGTCCATATACTATCTTCGAAATTCAATACGAATTGACAAAAATATCAACAAGTGAACTCCAAATAGTTTTGTGAGTCACCCCACTAGCTTTAGTTTTTAGTTTTAGCTTTAGCTTTGGAATTAAGCAATTCCAATAAAATTTGGCTGAATAATTGTCCATAAAATGCCTAAAATAGTCCAAAGTCTCTCAAAAATGTCTCAGTAGAGTTTGAGAGAAATTAAAAAAATAAAGTGGAGCGGAAGGGACGTACGGACGGCTGAACGCGAAGTATATTATGTTTATGAGCTGTCTTTTACTACCTCATCATGGATCACATCGACCGCTAAGTGCATACAACATTGAAACTGCATATCACTAGGTTCAAAGGAGTCGAGTCGTTTAAAGGACTTAGACTTACTTAGATCTTGCCATATTATGAGAAATATAAAAAGTTTAGCACTTTGCCTGGAATGAAATACTTTTAAATTAACTAATCCAACTTGTTTTTAGGTTTAACGACGTTTGAAAATTATACGTAGTTTTTTGAGAAAGGTACATTCGATGTTGTTCTCCATTTCTAAAAGGTCAAATTTGATCCCCCTCATGAGTTCTCGCCTTGTCGAACACTTTTTCCTTTAATAAAACACTGTTGTGATTCACCCCGTTTTTGGCCCGTGGCGCAGTTGTGACAGTGATCGGCGACGATCGCTGTTGTAAAGCAATACACGCCGGGTCAGGAATAGGATGGGTGGCAATATTCCATGGCAGTTGCTTAACGATTTAAGAGCCTACGAGGTTGCGTGCCAAGGAAGTATGCGGTTTCTCCAGCCACACTACTTTATTTATTTAATATCTCTTAAACTGTGGGTGGTCAGTTTTCTCTAGACTGTGGTTTTAAATGGTCATAAAATGGTCAAAAGTTCTGCCAAATTTCATTGCAATTGGTTCACGATTTAAGAGCCTAAAAGGTTGTGTGCTAACGAAGTATGCGGTTTTTCCAGCCACACCACTTTATTTATTCAATTTCTCTCCAACTGTGGGTGGTCATTTTTTTTTAGACTATGATCTGAAACGGTCATAAAATGATCAAGAGTTCTGCCAAATTTCATTGCAATTGCTTCACGATTTAAGAGCCTAGGAGGTTGTGTGCCAACGAAGTATGCGTTTTTTCCAGCTACACCACTTTATTTATTCAATTCCTCTCAAACTGTTTGTAGTCATTTTTTTCTAGACTGTGGTCTAAAATAGTCATAAAATGGTCAAAAGTTCTGCCAAATTTCATTGCAATTGCTTCACGAATTAAGAGCCTAGGAGGTTGTGTGCCAACGAAGTATGCGGTTTTTCCAGTCACACCACTTTATTTATTCAATTTCTCTCCAACTGTGTGTGGTTAGTTTTTTCTAGACTGTGGTCTAAAATGGTCATAAAATGGTCAAAAGTTTTGCCAAATTTCATTGCAATTGGTTCACGATTTAAGAGCCTAAGAGGTTGTGTGCCAACGAAGTATGCGGTTTTTCCGGCCACACCGCTTTATTTATTCAATTTCTCTGAAACTGTAGGTGGTATTTTTTTTCTAGACTGTGGTCTAAAATGGTCATGAAGTGGTCAAAAGTTCTGCCAAATTTCATTGCAATTGCTTCACGATTTAAGAGCCTACGAGGTAAAAATAAACTGGCGTGGCTGAAAACGCATACTTTCTAGCCACGCCAGTTTATTTTTCAAATTTCTCCTAAACTGCGGGTGGTCAAATTTTTTGAGTCTGTGGTCAAAAATGGTCATAAAATGGTCAAAAGTTCCGCAAAATTTCATTTCAATTGCTTTCCTGGCGTGGCTGGAAAGTATCACACATCACTATCCATAATGGTCTCGTATACGAAACTTTGTTTCACCTAATAGTCCACAACTATAATGGTTTTGTGTCATAAAATTGAGTGCTATAATAATTATACGTCCTAATTTTACTAGCTATAAAATCACTTGGTCTAAGTGTGATTTGACATAATGAATGTTTCTCCGAATGGTGGTTTATAATAACAATGTAAGTCCGAATCCGAGGGTTAGTTTTTTTTTTTTTCAAACCCTAAAAAAAATGCATGCTGCATCCCTGCATGCTGCATGCTTGCCTGCATGCTTTCCTGCATGTTGCATGCTTGTTTACATGGTGAATGCCGAGGGCGGATCCGACATGGCCGTGATAGGTTCGAGGGTTAGTTATTTTTTTTTCAAACCCTAAAATAAAATGCATGCTGCATCCCTGCATGCTGCATGCTTGCCTGCATGCTGCTTGCTTGCATGCAATTTTTATAGCAAAAAATATTCAGGACAGTTATTAACATTCATGCAATTTCGATTTTAGTGCTCGATATATTATGAGAAGAGATGTTAGGACAAAACACTATTATGAGAAAAGCAGTTAGGTTTCATAAATATTATAGATTGTGATAGTTATGGCAAAGAATTTTAGGACATATAACGTTTCGGAATTATGATTTTAGGGCAAGTGATATTATGAGACAGTAAATTAGGGCTACCTATCATTCGGACAAATGATAACTATATCAGAAAACATTATGATACGTTAAATTATGGACAAAAATTTTATGAGACACAATAGAGAACCCTTAAAACAGCGCGTTGTGAGCGCTCTATTTCGATAAAGCTAGTTTTTAGTTATTAACCGACCAATCATGGAATGCTCAGCAACAGCAAATGTGTAATTTTTGCCGCTGCCACTACGGTCACTTTTTCATTTATCATCCAAGTAAAGCATACTCTAGACTTCACCTCGTTCAAGTTTTGAACGACCCATTATGGTTCATAATATTTTTCATGGAAACAAAAGACAAGGAAATAATTAGTATTTTACCTTTTTGAAATCTTGATTAAATGGGCTATTTTTCTAGACAACTTGCCAAGGATGCTTTCGTAATGTTTTTTAAAGAAAATAAGGGATGAAATTAGCTGACATAAAAATTCCTAACCATGACTCAGTCGAACTTTTTTTTTACCAACGTCCAGTAAAAAAAGTATTGTCCAGTATTGATCATCATGAAAGTGACTACAATTAAAAGCATAGTTTTCTAGAATAAAATAAAAAAACGCTGTAATATTTGGTAATTTGTGGGTACAGTGCATGAAAACTCAGTCAAGGGTGTCGAATTCCAAAATTTTCAAAAATATCATTATTCAAATTTTTATATTTATTTATTAAAAATTATTATAAAATATTATTGGTGTTAGAGATGGATGCCTATAACATTGATAAAATCACCCTGGCTCATAGGGTAAATATGCCAGACAGATTCGGCCGGTCTGTTAATGGTCTCGGTAGCATAGTTGGTAGTGCAGTCGCCCGGATTGCGAAAGATGCGGGTTCGAGTCCTGCCTAATGCCAACATGACCAAATGTCTTTTTCTGGTTTTCAGATCTTTAGTGTAGATACTGCATGGAAAATGCTAAAACAATAATAAAACAACATTATTATTATTAATAAACCAGGTGACATAGATTTTTTTCCTTATTTTTCCCAGTGCCGGTATAACTTAGCCTATCAGCCCGTGCCCGCTTGACGTCACGTTTCGGGACACCACATCCTGTATATTTAGAATTATTCAAGTCTCTGACATCCACACGCCCTTAATTATAAAGAATTAAAAAGCGCTTCAACAACACGTTAGCTTTTGTATCGCTTTGTTTCATTTCATTCTTGTTGCTGCCGCAATTTGCGAGTAAGTGACAAAACACGTCATTGGCTTGAACTATGCTTTAGTGTTGCGTTTGTTTTTATGAATAAGGGGGCTAGTATACAGTCAGCATTTAAAAAGATGTGTTCTTACAAAGGAATACTATAATTTCAGAGTCGTATGTCGTTCGAAGCTTCACTGAAATCTAGAACAAGTTAACACTATTCTAATTATTTAGAACTCCAGAACACCTGGAAAAACCTTGGAATAAGCTTTAGGACGAAATCACGGCTAGTCAGGGGCCAGGGCCCTAATATTCCCGATTTGTCTTTATGGGGTAAAGAAAGACAGAAAATAGATGCATTCGAAATGTGGTGCTGGAGGCGTATGCCCCGAATACCTTGAACGGCTAAACGCACAAATGTGTCTATTCTCTCCCAACTTGGCATAAAAACCCGACTGTCGAACTTGTTGTGTCTGCATCGCATACTCTCTTATTTCGGTAATATAATGCGAAGAAGGGATGACAGCCTTGAAAAACTGGTAATTGTTGACAATAGCGAAGGAAAAAGACCGAGAGGTCTTTGATCACGGTGGTCTGACCAAATCAAGAGAGCTACATCCCTGCCAAGGTTCTACGAGGTGGAGAAGGCTACTTCCGATCGGAATCAATGGAGGAACTTAGTTTGGTTAGTGAGTTCCAGTGACCACAATCCTCAGTAATGAGGGACTGACTAGAGAGAGATAATTATTCTATCAAATTGGAGTGTTAGGATTGCTTTTTAAAATACTTCAGACATTATTGACCACTCTGTGCACCCACATCATTTTGTTGCTGACTGTATAAGCTCTGCTCATGTTGGTGGGGTCATAAAATTTGGTATAATTAGGTCGCGGGATATTGATTTATGAAGACTGGGGTCTAAGTTCATAAGAAACTAAAGTAAAGTTACCGTTGTGATGACTGGCGACTGTTGTTGTTGAGCATGTGTGAGTAGTGCGGGTGATGCGGATGAGGGGGATGGCGATGCGGGTGGGCTCCACACGCTGGCGGACAGGGCCCGGCTCCGCCGTACCGCCGCCGACCCATTTCTGGTGAGGTCACTGGGCTCTCTGTTGACGGCATTGGCTTCAACATGCGTTTTAGGGTATTTGAATCTGCAATTATTTGAAAAGAGTTAAATAATTTTTAAAAAAACAGCACACAGTTTAGTTGACCATGACAGGACAGCTTTTCGTCAAATTGTAACCATAAACGGCCTATATACGTCCCACTGGGCACAGGCCTCACCCCAAATATGAGGTGGATTGAGCCATACTCCAACACGCAGGCTCAGTACGAATTGTTGGAGGGGTGTAAGGTTAGTGAGCAACCTTAATGTCAGATGTTATCAAGCCGCCCTAAGGCCTCTGACTATTCTTAACGACTGACATATAGCGACATCAGCCGGGACCAACTGCTTAACGTGCCTTCCGAAGCACGGGGATGCCCGAAATACACATCACTAAATTTCGGTCAGGGTGGTCACCCGTTTTGCTTTACAACAGCGATCGTCGCTGATCACTGTCACAACTGCGCCACGGGCACATCGTCATTTCGTCAAATTGTAAAGAACAACTGAAAAGTCTGTAAGATCAAAATGATCAGAATGATAATGCAAAGTTACAACTATTACTTTCATCGTTTTCGTACGCGTAATGGTATAAGTTCACTCAACCGAATAATTACTCAGTGCGTAACTTTATTAAACTTTTCCATAATAAAAACATTGGCCGATAAAAATCCACATTCGTAGTCAAGTTTCTGTCCTGTGAAACTGAGTTCGAAAAGAGTTCCAAATTCCCAAACAAAAACTAGTAACTAACTAACTACTTACTAACTTACTAACTATTGGTATTGGATGTCGGTACTTCTCTAGTGGAGTTTGAGAAGAACACTTAGGTGCATTTCATTAGCTTATGGCATTTCCTAGTACCTACCTAGGTAGATAGGTAGTCCCCGCAGTTTCATTTACGCACAACATAACATAACATTAACGGCCTGTATGCGTCCCACTGCCGGGCACAGGCCTCAACTCAACTATGAGGTGGAACGAGCCATACTCCAACACGCGGGCTCAGTGCGAATTGTTGAAGGGGTGTAAGGTTAGTGAGCAATTTTAATGTCAGATGTTATCAAGCCGGCTGACATCTAGAGACGTCAACTGGGATCAACTGCTTAACGTGCCTTGCGAAGTACGGAGATGCCCGAAAAGCATATTAATAAATTTCGGTCGGGTGGTCACCCATCCCATTTCCGACCCGGCGTGTGTTGTTTTACATCTGCGATGGTCGCCGATTACTGTCACAACTGCGCCACGGACACCTCCTACGCCACGGGAACCTCCTGCGCCACGGGCACCTCGCACACACGAAGGTGAATAGTATTTGTCGTAATCGAATAGTGTTTATCGTAGTATTTGTTAGCTTTGGTGGCACCTTCACGGCAATATTCACTAAAAGTGGACACATTCGCTAAGACCACATAAACAGTAGTTTCGATTCAACAGATAAAAATATATTCTCACCCATATTCATGTCTTCGGTGCTCTTAGATTTTGTGCGACGCGAACCCGAAGTGTTGTTATTGATGACATTGTGATGGTGTGCTGAATGCCGATCTGATTCTCGACCCTAAAATAAATAAAACAAAGATATTATAGACTTGATACATACTGTAACTTCCAAATTATAATATCTTTTTCTTGGATATGTCAGACAATGGGCTTGTGGACGAAGTGTCCACTCATTAACGCGCTCCGACGGTTGTCCATAATACTACTGAGAACTATACATATAAATAGGTCACTGAGTTCTCTGCCGGATGACCTCATTCCAGATTTTATCCTCCCTCCAGAGAACCACCCAAGATCTGCCACGTAGAGGAAGCTAACCCCTTCAGTATTCGCTGCAGCTACATGACTACTACTACTTGAGGTCTTTAAGTACAAATTGCTTACTTTTACGAGACATTACTGAACCATGATAGATTTTTATTAGTAAGTAAAAGGTGCGTTTTCATTACAGAACACGCCGAGTTTACATATCGCCCAACTTTGTTAATGTCTTCGACCTCATTCAGTCTCACCAACATGGTGAATAGGAAAACGATTTGCGACAAGTTCCGTGACCTGTTGATGTTTTAGGGAAGCGGAGGGAAAACGCACATTTATAATAGTGACAAGTTTTGTAGCGAGGTTAAGCCCTTATTGTTACACACATCTTCAGATTGATAATGCTTACCGACTCATTTCCATCTCCATAGTCTACACTTTTGGGCATGTGCTGAAGATGTTCCTTGCCGGAGCGTGTGGAAGTGGCCGACGACTTGGAAGATGTGAGCGTGCCGCCGGCCTGCACTCCCTCAGATTTAAGGTCCTGTCCGTGCTGCGTGCTAGCGTTGCCGGCCGGCACTTGAGTCTCTTCGGTGGTCTGAAATGGGAATAACACATTCGTTATAACAGCTAGAGTGTTTTAGCGGAAATCCAATAGGAGACCATTTTTAAAGCATTTTCAACGCTTCAAAATCTTTAACTTTGAACAGATTCAAATGAACATACAGGGTGGCCCAGTGACAGTGGTCCAAAAATTATATTCAGGTAGAGCATATCATAACAAGTCTTTTGAAAAAACATTAGTTCGGCAAAAATCGATACTTTAGAAGTTATGATTTTTTCAAGTTCCTTTTGAAATTTTTCAACTCCAACCACTTAATTCACTCTTGTTTAGAAACTATCGCACTGAATCAGTTCAAATTTGGTATAGATGTACAATAGTAATGTAGAAACCATATTATGTGCGAGTTTTGAGTTTATTCTAAGACAATTTGTTTTTTTTTTAATTTTCGGCAACAATTTTTCGCCTTTTCAAAAATTAATACAATTTTAAAAAAAAACACCGCTGTAATGTTTGTGCACTTGATGATTTCATAATGATCTTAAAAACTGTCTATAAGCAAGATAATAGTCTATGCAAAAACTTGAAGTGATGCAACCAATGGAACACTTTCAAAATTAACATCTTGTATGGTAAGTCGCTAAATCTCAGAATGGGTCATTTCTGCACTGACCCTAATTTAAAAAAAAACTGTACTGTACGTCAGTGGGTTTTTTTTCTACAAAAAAAGCAAGAAGCTACTCATTTGAAAAAGATGTTTAGTAAGTAATTTTATTCTTGTGCACGTTTCAGCTATACAGTTTTTCAATAGCTAATGACGAAATAGGGTCACAACTTAATCCCAACCATTGAAAAAACGCTATAGAAACTATGAAACCAGAAAACATTCTTATTTAACGTCTTTTAAATAACCAATTTCCGTACACTATTTTTTATAACCTGTAAGATCCCACTGCTGGGCCAAGGTCTCCCCCAAACCTTTCCATCGTTCCCTATCCTACCAGGTCATCGCAACAGCGCCTTTTAGGCCGTCCCCTTCGGCGATAGCCGTCTTTGGGGATGCGTACACTATATTTTAATATATTTATGCCGCTACTGTAATCATTTCATCTGAGGTAAGTAGATGGTATAGAAGCATGTCGACAGTGGTGGCACGGAAGAACGACGCGAGCAAAATTCTTGCAATAATATTTACATCCACAACCTTACGCCTACAAAATAGTACCTCTAACAAAATTAAGAGAACAATTTTGGACTTCGAATTGGATCGAATTAAGCAGTAAAGTGAAGTAAAAAGAAGATCAGGATAGCAACAAAAACTTCAAGCGTAAATACCATATTTGAAGAAAAGGTGCTCACAGTGCTGCTGCTGTGTGTGCCCACGGACGCGGTGACGGTCTTCGGCGCCGTCGACGTGTTCGTAGTCATCGTCGAGGTTTCCTGGGACTTCGCAGGTCGCGCCGGTGCCTGGCTCTCAGACTGGCGTGCTGCAGCTAAAACAATAGATAAATGGGGTCACTTTCTTTATTTCCAAACAATATTATGTATACTTAATAGGTGTTTCGGTCACAGTTGAGATATAGACCACCGGGCACGAATCACGTTAACCATTACCAACAAGTTTTCCTAAATCATTGTGTAGGTATTACTGAACTATCTTAATAGTAACAGGCAGCAGAGACTACTGTCACTAAATACGACCAACTATGCAGTTCTGGCTAACGCCGAATCTCATCTCGATCTCGCTCAGGAAAAAACGCCCACTTTAATCGCCTATCGGCTTCACCTTGAATTGATATTCTCACTCATTCGTTTAGAAATAATTTTGAAATGTTATTTGGCTCAGTTCTTTTAACTCAATTTCAATTCGAATTCACTCGATGTGCAAATGCATAGTGCGGAGTGCCACCCCAGTTTAAATTTGCTAAGGGCTTTGGTGTTATTCACCAGGAGTTGTGGGTGGGGAGACTGATGTTGTCGTCTCAATAGAGAGATTTTGTGAATAGCAATTCTCTGACAGTTGAAATTGAAATCGAAAGATGCTTTCGCGGCTATTGCCGCTATCGCTGCTACGCTGTTTGTTGGTGCGAATGGCGATTCCACTAATAGAGTTAGCTAAAAATATAAGCATAACAGTTCTAAAAGCACTTACGTTTGGGCGGCGCCTGGTGTGTTGGCTGCGAACCAGTGACGTTGTCGTATAGCGACGTCGACGACGTAGCCGCGGCCACCTTGTCGGTGCGTGCAGCTGTCCCCCCAGTGGAACCAGCCTCTGTCTCCATGGCACGAGTTGTTGTACGAGGCAGAGTTGAGGAACCTGATGAGGGAAATTTTAATTTGAACCCTTGCTAGGGATGCATGTCATTACACATTCATTATAAGTATATTATCATATAATCTTAAGATGTCTATAGCTATAGTATAAACTTTGTTTAATTTGGGGTCAGATAATCGTGATGTAAGATATCACTGATTAATTCAATCTCTGTCTGACTGACTTCAGTTATTTGCCACCGAATTTCATACTAACTTGCAACCCTATTTAATTTAGTGATAGCGTGATGTTGTAAAGTCTATATCACCTTCCTGAATAAACGGATTGTTCAACATAAAAATATTTCTTCAATTCGAACCAGTAGTTCCTAAAATTGCGTTCATACCTACAAACAAGCTCTTCAGCTTATAAAATAGCTAGCAAAAGCTTTTGATGATTACATTAAATGTTTTGTGATTCGACTACTTACGATATCGTGGATCTTGAGCCCTCAGCCGGGCGTATTGTTCTTGTGTCATGCAAGTGCATTGTGGCTCACGTCCATACGTTAAGCTAGAACAAATAAATTAGTTAATCATTTTATTTATACACAAAGTTTAGTCACACGAAGAAATTAAACACATTCTTAGACATCCCTTCACTCTCTCTCTTCCAAGTGGTTACTCGCGGTCTCCACTGAAGGATTTTAGTAACCCGGCAATCAGTCCTCCAATGGACATAACCAGGATCAGTTGGTAGTGAAATTGCCTTCAGCTAGCTCATTCTGCATATTCAGTTCTCCTCCGGATAATCGCTTCTTTTGTTTTGACCTGTGTAAACTTCGAGCATACCCGCTCAGTTGCACGCTCGTTAAATTTGTGCACTAATTCACATTAGTCTTCAGCTAGAACCTGTCTACTTGGTCTTCAAACATTGTGTGTGATTTAACGTGAATATCTGACGAAGCTAAATAAATATCATAAAATCTAAATGACTACCTTACTTAGGCGGTATTTATCAAATCTTCCAGACGCATAGCGATATAGGGAAAAGTGTTATTTTCCAGGTTCAATCCTTCCACAGTTTGGATGTTTCCGTCATTGACAGTTTGCAATGTGTAAAAAATATAGTTTGGTCGTACCTGGATCGGTTAGGGCTCGCAGGTGTGGACAGCGGTTTCCTCTTGGCTTTGAACTTCTGCTTGTTGCCAGGCGGCTCCAGCTTCAGGCTGTAGCTCGAAGATGCCTTACGGGAGAATTTGAACGACGGTGACTATAACATGAAATTAAAATCTAACTTAAAGAACGCACATTGCTCATTTTAGGAAAAAAAAATATGTGATATTCACTTCACGGGGAAAAACTAAACCAATCAAGTGCAAGAAGCTCGTAATGAAATGCATTTTATTGTGTGGGCATTTCATTAATTTTGCATGTGCGTGTGATTTGAAGAGCGTAAAAACGTGAGTAAGAGTTTTTGCAATAGTGAAAAGATTAAAGGTTTTCAATGATAGGTATTTAAAAAAAGACATAAGTATCAGTACATAAGGTAGGTAATAAATACTGAGGAAATATA
This sequence comes from Udea ferrugalis, assembly GCA_950022985.1. Classification (NCBI taxonomy): domain Eukaryota; kingdom Metazoa; phylum Arthropoda; class Insecta; order Lepidoptera; family Crambidae; genus Udea; species Udea ferrugalis. The sequence goes on from OX465521.1 coordinate 9,827,589, forward strand.
AAATGTGCATAGTTCTTAAATAAATGTCTGTTTAAGCTAATAGGCTAAGATACTAAGAATCATAATGCTATAATATATGTTTGTGATGAAAATGATAGTGGTTGGTTTATAGTGGTTTCTGACCAGGAACGTAAGAGTTAAAAAAACAGCTCGATCAAGATTTTGCGCAGGATTTGAACCTGCATTTGCCATAACCTACGAGTTTTTTCTTCATACAGCATTGTACCTATATGCTAAGTTACAGAAATTTAGCAGGAAAATGTGCATAAATAAGGTAGTTTCCAAGATATTGTGCTGAGAAGATAGACGAAGCAATTCTCATGTCTCAAGAAAAGGCGAGTGACGAAAAGACATAAAAGATGTAAGGAGACATTTTATCTCCAAAGGTTATGATAACATTTAGAGTTAATTCGTGGTGCAGACCAAACAACGTGGTTTACTCACGCAGCACTCCCTAAATTGCTTGGCATCAATAGGTGAGGTGAAGTTAAGTCCCCACGTGTCGTTGGTCATGGGATCTTTCCAATACACGAAGCATTCCGAGGCTTGGCCGATGCGGGTGCCTGAAATAGATCACATACTAGTTATAGGCAGGATATGGACAGAACGGTAACGGGCATTCTTGAAAACCGAAAAGAAACTAAGTGACTTATTAGTAGCTTTACTGTCATCATCTGCTTCTATCCGATTCCCCTTACCTTACTTATCAAACACAGATCTCTTCTATTCACTAACAAAGTACCATTATCATCTGCCCAAAGTAGTCCACAGTAATTAAAGGAGACCCACGTCTAGGGGTCTCCTTTAATTCAAGCCATCACGTCCTTTTCGTATAGATAGATAGACAAATTCACCCTCTCCCAGAAAAATAGAAACTTCCGAAAAATAGACCTATTCGAGAACGGTAAGGAAAATTTATCGATGGAACCGTATTTAAAAGTAAGGAAGATTCCATTAGTCGACCAGAGACACCATGTGCAAACAATTTCAGTTTCAGCTGAGGAGCTCATAGTTTATTTATACCTCATAAAAGTTCTGTAACAACATTTCTCGTGTAGTAGAAAGCCACATCCGTTTTTATTGTGTGTGATAGTTCGATCTTAACTACTTACATGCATCTCGCATTGAATTATTATTTTTAGGTGGCCCACTAGTCTAATCATTTTAAATATCTTTTTTATCATTTTAATTTCTACGATAATAATCTTACTCGATCTTTTGAACATGACTTTGAACATGACTGTTATCGTGTGCTGCATTTGGAGATGAATGCATATTTGGAAATCGATAGTCAGCACGAGGTCATTGGATCCAAGAAGATAGTTGGATGTTTTTTATTGGTCTGTCTTCATTTGACGCTAGGTACTGGTTCACGGAAATACGGTAGATGAATTTTCAACTAAACGAATATGAATGATGATGATGATGTTCCAGCGAACGATTTTGCCAGTTGATTCACAAAGCAAACGGCTAAGGATTTGAATACATTTCTTGCACAAATCTTATCATGGGTTTCTTGAAAAAAGGAGTCTGTATGAATATGTTCACCGCCCAAGACCGCATCCAACTAAAGTTTTTAGTGATTATAATTAAATGCCCGCCTGCCTAGACGAAGAAAATACGTATTGGGTTTTTTCGGTCAATCTCACTACATTGTTTGTGCTTTCTCCACAGTTCTGTCTGTAGTGAGGTATAGTCTGGTAAACTCGGTCGATTGCACGAGTATCCAGTGTAAATTTAAAACTGGGTTACAGCGGCTCCCGGACCATCTTTCGAATTGCACTCGTAAATGTAGGTCTCACCCAACTCTTCAACAGTATCAAATTGCTCGATTTCATTAGCTTGTGAAATTGAGCACAAAATATTAACTGGTAGCAGTTGCAGCTAAGCATAATCTTCAAACTCACTTAATTGTTTTGTCATTAAAACTTTAATTGCATGCCTGTGAGAGTGACATGTGGTTTGGTTGTTTTTGTTTTCATACGATTCTGTATGTAGAGATTGCTGATAGAGTATTATCTGTCTATAATTGCGTTGTTGGACTAATTATTGTCAAAGCTTACTAGACCAGTATGATTCTTGTCTAAGATCTTAAGATGTTTATTTTACTACTGTTAGATTGTGTAATGCTTTAGTGGACTGTAGAGGGCTGAGGGTCTTCGGAGGATTGAAACCACAATAATAGGGTAGATGACTATGAGTCATTTTGCACCTTTTTTTATATTCACCAAAAATTATAATTGATTTCAAATGTTATTGTGAAACCACAATCGAAATTTATTTCAAAGTGAAGCCACAATAGGCCTGCAAACTTGGGTGGGCAAGTCCATTTCAAAAGTGTTTAATTTTTGTAAAACAATATCACTATTTTGTAACCCATACTATTATGAAGCAATTATGTTAGGAGACCATTTCCATAAACGCAATAATTAACCTAGCTGTCGAACAAATTTCTTACGCGCTCCTTACAAAAACAGGTACGTGACGTTAAGTTCTCTGTCACTTTTGTATGGAGCGTTTTTGAGCAAGTCCAAAAATGTGCATTTCAAATTGTGATATCTCGAGTAGTATTGATCCTAATTAAGTGATTATTTTAGGATTGTTTACATAAATGAAAGGTCTTTCGATATTAAACAAGAAAAAATTACAGTCATCTAGCCTATTGCACTGCCACAATAATATTTTTATTTAATCTCGCACACAACACACGCGTTACATAAAGATGGAGATTCAAGAGAGAGAGAGAGATAACATAGCCAATATATTGCTACATTAAAAAAATAGTTAAAAAGTTAGTGTTGGTGTTGCCAACAACTACCCCTATTGACATGTAAATAACCTAAGCCGTCATTTAAGAACCAGGGGTTCCGTGACATATTCGTCGCTTCACAGAATAAAAGCTCATTTATTTTTGCCGCCCACTGTATTTTAAATGTTATGAAGTGGGACTACATAACCCATTGGTTTATAATATGTACGCCATACATTGTTTTTTCCTAAGATCAAAGTTTATGATTTACTTACCAGCAATTTGAACAAATGTTAGGCATTACCATTTGGCCGAAGAGTTTGATACTTTAAAAGGGTTCTTCAGGGTATACATTTTTTGAACCTGCTATTTGATATTGTGTTCAAACCATAGTTTTTTCCTGAGTATTTTGGTGGCTAAGATCTGATGTTAGTAATTCCATTGAGATAGAATTATGATCTCAAGTGTTGTTGAACCTTTTTTAAGAGTAGTATAGTGTAGTATTGCTGATTTTCTGGCGAATGGTACGGTTCAAATCAAACTGATGCATTTTCTTAAGATAGCAAATTAAATGTAAATAAATCTGGGTGTCATGATTTTTGATGATATTATCTTCAGAACAATTCCAAAACCAAGTACAAGCACCTATGAGAGGCTTTTTTCATTTTCTTATTTACTCGTAAGTATATGGCTTTTAACTAATCGGCCCTTAGTGGCATTCACGCTTTTGTGGGGATTAACTTTGGATTAATGGAGTTATGAAAATAGCATCACTAAGCATTCACCGAGAGTTGTATGCACTCATGTGTGTTCGATGTTCAGGAGGAGCTATAGTCTAATCGCACATACTATCATTGATTTAGATAAATGCTCTTTCATTAAATCATGTTCAAGAGTGACATAATATAAGTACGTTGTACAACATAACTACAAACAAATCTTACCAGGCTGCAGTAGTCGCACGTCCAGTATCTTGTCAACTTGAGAGTTGTACGCGGTGATGTGGAACACGCACTCGGGCGAGTCCTGGATGCACGTGATGTTCACCGGCACCAGGTCCTCAGACACTTGCTGCCATTTCACAGTGCCGGCGCCACTGGCTGATACGTGGAACACCTCCGCCCATAGTCTGGAATATGATAACAATTATATTCAGCTTTGCTCTATGCCACTGTGAATTTCAAACAAGTGTTTTAAATTATTAGTGAAGTTTGTATTTTTAATCTAAAAAGTTTTTCACACAGTTTGTTTGTTAAGAGAATCCGTGATATTAGTACTTAAATATGTTTTTTTATAAAAGCTGGTGAAAGACAAAAAGATAGATGTTTTCTATTATTGTACCTTTTGAACAAATGTTCCAGATAAGTTTTATTTTCAAAAACACCTTGATAGCAAAATTTCTTTCTGTGCAGCTTACAAGAAAAGAGTTGAGAAGAAGAATGGAAAATATTATTTACAATAAATATTTAAACCTTATGTTCTGATGGAAAACTAAGCGAGGGGGAATAAATTTTGACATAACTATGACTAAAAAGTTATGGTTACTTTGAAAAACGTTATCATCTTTTTCTAGCAGAAGCGTTAACTTTCTTAACTAATTTATCTGTCAGTCTTCCTATCGCTAAAATATACTTAGATAACTGTGTTAATGCCATCATCGGTTACGCTCAAATTAGCATGAGTAGAAATCCCTATCAATGTACAAAAAAATTACTGAAACCAACAAATCACTAGCGAACCAGCACTAATTTATCATAGCGCAATAGCCAGAGACGCCAAATTTCATTCCCAAGCCGATTTTGCATAGAACATATTATCACAAACGACTAAGTGCCTGCCTAAATTAATTAGGTCAACCGATAAATTACAGCTGGAAGTTAATTTCGTTTCTTCACACAAAACTTAATAGTTATTATTCAATGTAACAAAATACAACTTTTGCTATTCTCCAATTCGCGTGACAGAGAGTGGGTGTGTTAGAACGAAATGGTGCGCCGTTGTCCGACCCACACGTAGGTACGTCGGCTAAATTCCATACATTTTTTATTATTAGACACGAACTGCAGCAGAGAGGGTGGATTTGTAATTACCAACATTAATTAAATCTTATGTCACGTGCGCTAGTACCTGTACCGGACATTTTAAATCTTTATTCGCTCTATAAACTATTTTCGTACCTAAAATAGGTCAGTGGATAAAACGGAATATTTTTGAGAGAACAACAAGTGTTGATCTCTGTTCGCTCCAATGAGTTTGGTGTTTGTTGCAGATTTATAATGCATGCAAATGTTTTTTAAAACATAGTGAAGTAAATGCTCTAATTTCCACTCTTTAGCCACGTTTTATTTAAATTCGCTCGGTGTAATGTTTGCTGCTGAATGTTCTATACACCATAACGGCATCAGTCACAAACGTTTGGTATAGAGTCGTGAACGTATGTACAGTCCAGGAAAGCAGTACTTAGTAATTTGGGAATCCTCTAATCTTTCGAGAAACACTGTGCCGCCAACTGCATAAAACTACTCGTATTAGATTCATAAGATTTAGGATTGAGCTAATCTTGGTTTGCAAAGTAAAAATATGAAGGTAACAGTAACGCAACAGCATATTTCTGATCACCAAAGTATCTCATTCACTTATACAGACTAGTGGATAATGGGTCCTATTCCCATGGATATGCCTACTAGACCAAATAACTAAAAACCCGTCTGCAGAGACGAAAACATGAAGAACAGTATAGCAACAGTAAATTATTTAGCAGATAAGTAGTTACTACAGGAAGAATAATGTACCTCAACAGATGTCCATCACGTCGACGGGAGTTCTGCCACGGGCTGTCTTCATAGCGGTACGCCTTGCGGAGTATGGGCGCGCAGGAGCACGACGAGAGCTTGTTGCCCATCGTGCGCGTGCCGCACTCGGCGCACTGCACTATGCTGCCTGTAACAATCGCGGGTGTCAGTACTACATGTAAGTAAATAAGGTGTCAGTACTACACAGCCCCCTATCACAACCAATACTATTATTATACCAATATTATTTTTTATCATTTTACATGCATTTTATCTTTAGTAAAGATCCGAAAAACCATTCGGTCTTGGCTTAGGGCGGGAATCAAACCAGCCTCTTTCGCAAACCGGCGACTGCTCTCACCATTGAGCTACCGAGACCATTAACAGAAGGGCTGAATCTTTCTGGTATATTTACCTTATTAGGCTCCTGCCTAATAAGGTAATTCTATCAATGTTAAAGGCAGATTCTATCAATGTTAAAGGCAGATACACCTTCAACACTCAGAAGACATATTATTTCAAATATTTAACTTCAATTAAGATGAAAAAGCTAGTGACTGCACGAGGACTACACCCTCTATCACAACCAACACTGTTGAATATGTTATTATTCTTCTTTAGTATTTTCTCTTTAATTATTCTATCTATTAAAAAAAACCGCATCAAAATCCGTTGTGTAGTTTTGAAGACTTAAGCGAACATTAGGACAGAGCAAGTGACTTTGTTTAATACTATGTAGTGATTCTAGTGATAAGCATTAACGGTAACTGGTAGAATCTTGTAAGTTTCCTTCTCATTATTTCCTTCCTAACCTATAGGTCTATGACCTGAAATAACTAGGCACAGAAACACCCATAACTGATTCATCATTATCAGCCGCACGATGTCCAGCATAGGTTTTTGAACTGATTCGCAGGCAATACAGCAAAAAGGTTTTTATCAGTTCAAATTTTGATATTTTGCTGCCGACCGGCTGGCTAAGCTGAGGAGAGGCCTATGCTCAGCAATTCGCCTCAAGTCAGTTTATGTTCGATAAACCAGCAAGAAGGCTATTTAGGACACAACACAACAACTACAACAAATATGTCCAACTACAGTTGAGATGAAAATTAGGAAAACATACATTCAGTCCAAGTACAATTCAGTCTAGTGTTCCAAATTACCTGTTTACGCGTTTTCAAGCCTAATGACTTCAATTCAATCCCCTTTATTAAGGTTAGTGATAACGGCAGTCGAAGGACGGTCAGATGACGATGGTGAAGGTACCTACATGTAAGTAAATAAGGAAATCAGTTCTTATTGTAAGTAAATAAAGATGATAGATACTGACCCGCGGTCCCGTGATGTCACCAGGTGCCATCGGTGCGCGAGAGAGAGTGCCCGCGGTTGAGGCTCTGCGAGCGCTGGGTTCCGTGCCTATATTGGTGCTTCACAACGCCATGCTGCAATACACAACCAGATTGGTCTTTTTGTTTTAACAGAGCAAACGTGCCCATTCACACAAATAAATAATTTGCATAAATAGCTTTGGGCACTAGCAAGCATTTTACCGATTTTTTTCACAAGCAAATGTTCAATGGCTATTCATAATTTAATAGGCATTACAAAACTAGTGGACTTTTTGATTAGCAAGAAATTTGAATACAGAGTTATGTACCACTGCATACTTAGCCACACCCAAAATCTGCGTTATCATCCTCAGTTACAGTTACCCCAAATATATATATTTTTTTTAATAAAAATACCCTGAAAATATTATTTGGCAATAGAGACAATAACTTAGCTAAGTCTTGAACTAAATCTTGCTGGCCTGAAATTATGCAAGAGAATAGTATACAGCTTAACTGAAATTTATCTTGTAAGTGCATATTTGTTTGGAAAGCTTTTATACTTTTTCAATCACATCAATACAAATCCTATTGTGGATGCACACAAGATATACTTACATGGTGTTCCGTAATGAGTGGTTCTACCGTAAACCATAGTTAGGTCACTTGATTACCTACAACTAATTTGAACAGTTTTCAGAAACTCCTCAGAAGAAACCTCCTCAGTCGAGTGTGCATAATTTTTGTAAGACAACAATTTGTTGTAAAATAAAAGTTTTTCTTGTAAATTATTATTATTTTAAAGTAGTTATAAAAGCTACTTATAGCATAGAAATGCGTTTACTAACACAAGAAGGATTCTTAATAGTGAGAAAAAAACCAATGAAACACTATTTTTTTCTCTCATAATTATCGTATTATCTTAGCAATTTCGACAGGAAACCTTAAGGTTTATAGTGTTTATACCAGTTAAGAAACCTCAATAATTAATAATAATAAAATTGACAACATTTTTTTAAAGTAATAGTTCACTATGAGTCGTACTTTTTTCAGAGGAGGATTTTTTGAAATTTGAGTCTTAAAAACAAAATTCATTAAAATTCGTACATTACTTCAATATTTTAGAAGAAAATCAACGTCATTATGCAAAAATGATTATGAAATTGAATGGCAGTCAGGCTAAACTTTGTTTATGGCAACCCTGAGGAATTCTCAAAAACTGTTGAAATCATTTGTAGGTAATCAAGTGAACTTACTATCTAAGGTTAGCGGTTGAACCATTCATTACGAAGGAACCTGGTTTCAAAGGTACCTAAAAATTCTAATGCAACAATCAATTAATCATAGCCTTTAAATGAGGTACCCAATGGTTCGAAGGAGCAAAAAAGGTGAGATATATTTTTTAATAGAAGGGGAGAAAAAACTGTGACGTATATTACTCCAGTATACTTGAATGTATATTATATTAATCAAATAATTTATTTAGTTTATACCCAAGTAAAACAAATACAATGTGCATTTATACAGGTAGGTTCATCGTCCCCAGTAATGCAATACGACTAGCCGCTCCACAAATTAATTATTCGCTTTTAAAACTTCCTACGACTTGAATCGCACATTAAAAAAGTTTAATTTTAATTACCTTGTGCGTGTAATGTCAATGTTACTTATTTAAAAATGTACTTATAAATAAGAGACATTACAGCAAGCACCTAAGAAGTACCCGATACTAAGGCTGGTTCTTCATATAAGTCATTCGTGTCATGTAGCTAAACTGATCCATAACCTGCAATGTTTTGTAAAGCGACTAGTTTTCCATATACTTTATAGGAAATTCATTTCATAGTTAATTTGGTTATCCAATTCAAATGATTCAAGAGCATGCATTAAAAACTCAAGTCTCACCGTGTAGAGCCGTGAACCCAACAACGAAAATTAGGTACTCTTATTTCATTGATGTTAGAATGCTCACTTGAATAAACATTTAAGGCAATAGCGTTAAAAATTGCAATATGAGCATTGAATCGATATCGTACTGCATAATTTACCTTTTAGTGTGCACTGGTTCTCGCTTGCATTTCAGCAAGCATCTTATCTATTTCACGGTGAGAGTTGGTTTTTATATAATAAAAATACATTTAACATCAATAGCATACCTATTGAAAAGCAAAGCGTCCATGCATCTTAATAAGAAACCCAATACTTTAACCACCGCATCTTCGGAAATTAAAAAACCCAAACCTTGCACATAAACTTCAATTCACATCTTTGCGTGTTGTAATTATTTTGCAAAACGTTTACAAAGCACATTTGATATTACTCTACCCATTTCTACAAACTATTTAGCCACTTTAGAGTGTCTAGAGACTTAGTATTCCTATTCAATCGAAGTGACTCATTCATTACACCTACTAGACTGGCACACCTTGCGGCGTCAACTCTACATGCTAAGTGGCATCATCGCGATATTTTTGTTGAAAGAGTAAACTTGATCGTTGTATGTTTGGTTTTATCATTCTCAGAGCGTCCTCACATTGTCATGCCTTGAAAACTCAACTGAGAGCTGCCTTGAGAACTGCGTTGCACTTTATAGAGAGTACAACGAAGGCAATCTTAAGATAAATGAAGTTTTGAATCTGGTTCAGAATAATTTCTTCTTTTCATTACATAATAAGTTCCCAATAAAAGATTAAGAATTTGTAACGAGTATTTTAATGAATAAAATATAAATAAACGGCCGATATACGCCCACTGTTGGGCACAGGCCTCACCTCAACTATGAGGTGAAACGAGCCATACTCCAACACGCGGGTTCAGTGCGGATTGTTGGAAGGGTGTTAGAGAGCAACCTAAAACTACCTAAAAATACCAATTTCATCGTGAATGTTACCGTCACTAATGTACCACATTGTAAGTAAAAAGTATGCAGGTGGTGTACCAAAGTAATGCTAGCCAAGCACGTAGATATCCAGAACTCATTCAATATTTTGAAATGGTTTAGAAGCCTTACAAGGCAAGTGCCGCGTGACGAGTTCGGTGTACCAGGCAAGGGAACTAATAAGCACCCTTAATTTCAGGACACTGACCGTTTAGAAACCATTGCACCTCCACAGTTATACCAACGTACTTACTTAATGTGTATGCTCTACAAAATAGACTTTATCGACCCACGTATCTACTACTGGTATACCCACACACTTTACGCCATACGAGGATACAAAATATCATCTAGTTTGAAACATTTACCTGCGTCACTTAGTCGTTTCATTGAAAGTTATGCTTTAAGCCAGTGATGTTAAGATTGGTAATTAATAATGTAAAAGTGGCATTTTGATGAGTGAAAATGTAAATATGCCGTAATGGAATATGGGATAACAATTTGAACTTCAGGTGACAAAATTGGCCGTAGTATGTACGGTATTGATATTCTATTGGTTTTTACGTCCATCTTTAGAAGTCTTTGCGTTCTGTCTTTAATACTTGCAAACAGATTGTTACTGCTTGCAGGCTAAGCTGGTTACCTGTACTGGACTGCATGTCGTTATGTATGAATAAAATATAAGTATACCAGCGTAATAGGATACTCCCATCTCTGTGCACGGATCTTAGCAAACCGATATGGATAAGTACAAACGTGTAAACCTCGGTAGGTATTTGATGTCCTGTCGTATATGCTTACAATAGCTTATAAGTCATAATATAATAAATTTAATAATATACTCTACTAAAATTACTGTCAAAAATTGAGGCACAAACACATTTTGACAACACACATACACACCTTCACGAATACATTACTATTAATTTTTGTGGTTTATTGCATTCATAGTTTATTTTTAACAAAACATGTGAACATGCATAGTAAATATTGCTCGACACAAATTTAATGTGCACAAAATTTTAATTATTTCTTTCTGTTTGTTAGTTTATCTCTTATTTAAAGGTAGTAATGTCTATTAAATAGACCTTGAGGAAGGGGGATACAAACACTCCATGTGCATATTAATCTAAAGGTAGGTACTACGAACCTCAAAATTGTTCCAATTTTGCGAAGAAAATTTAGCAGCTTCCACGCTCTCTTTAGCACCCATATTTATGAACTCGTGAAATCACTCGAATGGACAATGAATGTTCGGTTTTCGATGCGTATGCTCTGATCTGCGACACTAAAGTGCACTACGAGTGTTTTTTCTGATGAGTTTTGGGTTTAATAAGCATTTATATACCTCTATAGTCGGTCGTTCGCTAAGTTAAAAATTCACAGAGTTGAATAGTAAATGAGGGGTTGTTGGTATGTTGCAGCGAGAGCGCACACGGCGCGGCGAGCGGTGAGCGGCGAGCTCGAGAGGCTGCGAGAGGCGGCGGCTCGGTGCAGGCGCGGCGTGTAAACACCGCCAGCTGGGGCCGGTGTGGACCGAGGGCCCGCGCCGCGACTGCAGCCGTGCCGCCGTCTGACCACCAGGCTCCACGCAGCCCGCCGCACAACGACACCAACGAATCTACCACGATAGCTCAGAGTGCGCAGAATATTGCCTTCACGCGGAGAGAACCGTGCGACAGGGTGACACCGGCGGCTCGGCTAAACGTCAGAGCGGACTGGGTCGCGGTCCAAGCGTGCGTGGCGGCGCTGTGTGCGCACGATCGCGCCGCGCGCCGCCGCCGCGCACCGACCGCCCGCCGAAAGCCGAGACGAAGCGACGCCCAAACCTAGCGATATGTCGAGAGCCGGCCAGCGCCCTCGGTATCCTCTCTCGCTTGTCCTACCGGCTTCACGATGCTGCACAATTTACCGTTCACTCACAACAATTAAAATCAAACCCACAACACCCTGCAAAAATATGCACAACGACCAATTTTTCAAAAGTAGTATTAATAATATCGAGATAGAGAAGATCATCAATGGACGTTGGGAGCAGCGGTGCGGCGTGGGGCGGGTGTTGCGCGCGCACTCTCCCTGAGACAACATTCGATTTTGGTCCATGACTGTTGGATGCTTACTGTGGCCTACCGAAAGCCATAATAGTTCATTCTAGGTTCTGACAGGATGCATGAGTCCTTATTAATTTTAATTAGTCACCTGTACATAGCCTTTTTGGTATCATGCTACCCGCACCAATAAGCACAATGTATTTACATTACACAGTTTATTTCATATCCTCATCATTATTATGTACATTTAAATATATTTTTAATAAATATTGCACCATCTTTTCTGAAATTTTAATCAAAATATACCTTATTAAATCCATAGAGCAGCCGCTCGGGCTGCAAAAAAGTTCATCGCAATCGCGACCTACGCTGTTATTACGTAGCGGATTTTTCTACAAACCAAGCGGAAAATTACGCCCTCTTTTTCACTTCATTTGAAATTCTCTAATAAGTTGCTAATCTACCTATTATAAAATGGCGTTCATTGTGCAGTACATAATCTTCTTTAAGCAAAGTAAATCAAGGGTCAACTTCGCAACGCGTTTTTTTAAATTGATATTATTTCACTGGATTATCGGGAAACATGACTAAAGAATCTATTATATTACTATTACCATTAAAATCAACAGCCGTATTTTATTTAAAAAAACATTTTTGGAATATAAAAGACACAAATACTTTATTAATATCGCAACGAACGTTTATTTTAAGGTAAATACTTGTAAGTAGCACCTTCATCAGATAGGCAGATAAGCAGTTAGGTAGTACCTTCCTGCTTACTCTTTAAAAATACATGAGGCTTCCACGAACCCAGCTGTTTATCATTGGTTCAAAAGTAAATAAATTTATGAAGGAAGTTAAGCGCGGAGGAATTTGTGTGCATTAAACTCACACATAAATCTACAAAAGTAGTATTTAATGTCGCGGCGTTGAAATTTAACGTATCGTATTTAAATCTAACAACAATATTGATATAAACTAAAGCAAAACTTATTTTTCAGAACTTCTAAGATTGTTTTTCCAAACGAAGAATTCAAAATATAGTCATCTTCCCACTTCTTAGTCAAACAGGTACTAAATGCATAAAATAGTATCTTGATATAAATTATGATTAGCTTATATGTACTCGGTATTATTCATTTTCAAAGTTCTCATCCCTAATGATAACACGGAAACGCAATTGCCTTTGACTTTAGGCTCGCATGTCTATCTTTCAGAACTGAAAAAAATACTCAGACACGCAGTTTTTTATTTTAAAAACAATAATTAAGATCGAAAATTAAAATATGCCGAAAATATTTTTCAGTCTATGCTCAAAATGTTATTAAGGACAATAAATACCCTGTTTTATAATACTTTGCGAGAATAATTATTTTCTCCTATTTTTGGGCCCGTTTTCAAACTCTCAAGCCAAGTGCTAGAGCTTAAACGCTGTCGATAACATATTCTACATTGGAATGATGTAGTCCTTACAGTTTCAATCGTATAAATGCAAAAAAAGTATGATTAATGATTACGTACATTTAAAAAATAAAATTAATAAGTAAGTACAAGATATAAAAGAAATCAACATGCGAAAACGAAAACTATATTATGTAAGAGATAATTGCTTTTACTGAATAAGATTTTCAGTTTTGTGGTTCATTATAACAGCCGAAGCAGCTATCCAGTCTGACTTTTTCTGATTTTCAGCTAGAGCCTTGTGGGAGAATCTAGGAAAGGTTAGGATACTAATAATAGAGATACCATTGGGGCTATAGGACAATGATCAATTTGGGTAAGTAAACAAGGTTTTTAATTTAATGTGAAGGTTTTTGAAGACCAAGTTTCCAAATGTGTTGAATATTATACTAGTACCGTTGTTGTGGAGTCGCGATTATGTTTTTATTTTGTTTTAGCAGTTTAGTGTGGGAAATTGAGTTATATCATGTCGAAAATTTTTAATATAAGGAATGAGATGAATATGAGTTCAATATAACAGGTGGAACTGAGTTAAACTGCTTACTTGAACTACAACGACGGTGAAAGGACAACTAGTTAGCAACGTCTTTTCGACTAAGATCCAAATGAATCGCATTTTTCAAATGTTTTTTTTTTTATTATTTAAGTGAGTTAAATTTTCAGGTCAATTAATAGGATCCATTGTCAAGTTTTGAAAAGTGGCTCAATTGAGAAACTATCTTCATTCAGCCATCGCGATTATACTCGTAAGAACTATGCATCGCGCAATTCCTTCTCAGTGGCCCATGGCTCACATTTTCCACTTCATCAAAGAGCTGTAATAATTGTAATATTCATTGCTAAAACAATAGTCCAAGCTTTAAAGCATTGTCATAGTTATTTAGAATAAACAAATACTAAAACGTATCCTAGACAGGCATAGTTGGCTGTAAGGCTCATCTAAGCTTAATATGTCAAACTCGATATTCATTTAGCACTAGTAGGTCAAACACTAAGTGTGATAAGAGGAGGAACTTTCAATCAACTTGTGCTGCGCTGACTTTGCCTTCGCGAGACGCTGCTTAATTCAAACTTAATGAGCTTTACTTATTTCACTCTTATAAGCAACCAATGTTTGTGCATGAAAGTGCTTTTTAAAAAATAAGTAAGAATTGGTTTAACGTTTCATAGACTTTCGTATTCGTGATATACACGAGCATTTAGTTAGAGGAGAGGGTTTGTGAAAAAAGCTGGCATCACGCACCTACGGTTTTGTAATTACGAACTCATTAATCAGCAAGCTTATTTTTTATTTTATTACGTTTTTTTTAAAAGCGGACATTGCGAGGCAGACTCGCCCCTGAAGGGGTTCCGTAGTATTGACTACCTTTATCTCGTTCAAACCAATTTCGGACAGCAGCTGGCACGTATTTTTAAGTTTTACTATTCCGAGATATTTGGTTACTACCTAGGGCACACATTTTGAGAGTGTCTTTGGTTTCAGTTCTAAGTATAGGGAACTCCCAAAAATTGAGTTTTTCCATTTTTGTGTCAAAATCAGAATGCGGTTCACAAAAACATCTACTTACCAAGTTTCAGCATTATAAATTTTATGGTATCGGAAAAAGTGTCTGTGACATAGGGAAGGACAGACAGAAAGAAAGAGTCATGACAAATCTATAGAGGGTACCGTTTTTATACGGAACGCTAAAAACTTTAGGTTGGTAAGAAGGAATATTGATTGCAAAGATATATTGTCACTTGTTTTACTAGAAAGGAAAACAATACAAGAGAACCTGCACCGGAAAATTAATGACCACCGTCGGAAATGGAGAGCACTCCATTAAAACTGCCAAGAAAGTTGTTTTACGTGTTTTAGTCCATGTATCCGTAATAATCACAATTACATTTTTGGCATGGAAAGACTCGACTTATGGACCAAACAGTAGGATTTTGGATGTTTCAGGTACGTTACCGTGTTTCGAGGTGCCCGTGGCGCAGTTGTGACAGTGATCGGCGACGATCGTTGTTGTAAAGCAACACACGCCGGGTCGGAAAAGGGATGGGTGACCATCCGACCGAAATTTAGTGATGTGTATTTCGGGCATCTCCGTGCTTCGGAAGGCACGTTAAGCAGTTGGTCCCGGTTGACGTCGCTAGATGTTAGTCGTTAAGCCTAGTCAGAGGCCTTAGGGCGGCTTGATAGCATCTGACAAAAAGGTTGCTCACTAACCTTACACCCCTCCAACAATCCGCACTGAGCCCGCGTGTTGGAGTATGGCTTGTTTCCACCTCATAGTTGAGGTGAGGCCTGTGCCCAGCAGTGGGACGTATATAGGCCGATTATGTTTTTATGTTATGTAGGTACGTTAACGTAGTTGAAAGCATCACCAACAAAAACGCAGTTTTTTCTTTAATAAATTGTTCTGCTTAACCTGAACAAAATTGAATAATTTGCCAAAAGTGCATTTAGTAGGATACAGTTTGATACTTTTGTAGTCGTGAAAGTAGAACTAGGTTTGGTTAGGTGATTTAGATAACAAGTGAGATGGTAAAATCTGAACTGACTGTGCTGGTAGTTCAGATAGTAGAGAGTCCCCTGACTATCACTGTTTGTTCAGTGATTTTAGTAGTCTTTTTTCGTATAATTTGTAAAACCTTGTGCCTAGCAGCACAAGGTTTGCTGTTGTTTTTTTTGGCATAACTGCTTGAAGAGACATGTTGTGATGTATCATGTGATACTTTTCACCTAGCCTGTATGCTTGTTTTTTTTACTTTTTACGTTTAAGGACATTTTGTTGAGTTTTCATGACGTTAGATTAAATAATTGCAATTTCTTTGGTAATAAACAAAGACGATTCTAGAAGTATGATTAGGAGTGTGATGAATATCACTGAAGTGATATCACGGAACATAGATAATGTCTCACGTGCAAGCCGAGTGGACCTCATCGGACACGTGAATTAGTTAGCCTTGCGCAAAAAGCATCTAACGTTCAACTCAAATCTATTTGATTTTCAATAAAAAAAACAAGATATCTTTATTCAAATAGACCTTTTTTTTTTTTTTTTTATAGACCTGTGTCAAGTGCTTTTAAATCGTCAAAAACTTAATCAAACATAAAAAATACACTTAATATTAGTCTTAAATATGTACTATAATAGAAATAACAAATAAATACACAGTATACAAACATAATGTGACTCAACCACCAGTGTCGGATACAATATGAGGAATAGTAATTTATATGTTATTATTGTATATAAGGTTATAATTGGACGGGCAAGTTGCAATGATACTTGCCCGTAGCCGGGAAGTGGAGCCACTCGGAACCACTGAGATTGATGGCCGCGTGTGGAACGCGAGTGCCCATAAATAACTCCATTCTTCTACTGAATGTCGGAAATATAACAAATCTATATGAACAAAGTTTACTTAATTGTGCATTATTAATCACGGGTTTTAGTCGTTACCTGTGTTGCGCGCAGACTTGTACACTATAATACCTATCTCCTGCATGCCTGGTTAATCTCGTTGATCTTCCACTAAGTACTTAGTTGATAATTTAAAATTTTGAGTTATTCTCTGTGATGCTCTCGATACAGAATTCATTACAGTAAAATTTTGGTTAATATCGGTATCGGTACATACTCTTTGAGGTTGAGAGCCCTAAGCGCTCACCCAACAGTCCGGTAAAGCTGTCAAGGCCATCTGAGGCCACACAGCAGTAGTAATTTAGAAAAAAAAAGGTACTTACTCGTAATATGTCGTATATGCAACATTGTTACCACAAAAATATACACGATTATGTTAGAAAATATAAAAACGCGATTTTATTTTAATGACATTTTAATAAGGTTTGAGATTTTTGGTCACTACTCTCGTAACTAAATCAAACGAATATATTAATTCCTTGATAGAACCATGTTTGGAAGAGATATTATTCATTTCTTGTAATACTGCACTCGCAGTCATCGATCTCCGCTTCCGAGTAGGTCCACTCGACTGCCCCGACTACATATCATGCGGACGTGACGCGGCTCCAGCTATCACTTAATACCCATGATGCAAAACCTTAGCAAGCTGAATAATAGTCTCTCCCAACTCAATTGATGAGATATGATATATTGCATTTTTTCTCAAAAGAATACGGTAATCAAAGAGTATGACGATGTGCTAAATGAAGCTCTTAAAATAAATCACTCAAACCAAAGGTTTTTTACTAAACTATTACATTACTCGTAATAGCATTAATTTATTCGTTAGTTAGTTGGAAAAAATAAAAAAAAGGTGAAAAGTGTCTTTTTTTTCGCTTTCCACTTAACCCAAGATGTTTTAAATGGATCTGCTCTGTGGGACATTTTGGAAAATTATTTAAAAACCTATTATGTATGTTTATTAAATATGCAATTTTCTTAAATATGCAATCCGCAAGATCTCGGCTCACTTCGACCACAGCGGCTAATCTCAATAATGTTGACCAGGTTCGAAGGAGATATACTAATAGTAAACAAGTATGTGCTCAATACACACAGCAAATAGGGATCGATAAATATTTCACGAATGAATGGTGTGTTAAAGTGCAGCTGCATTTTATATAGTTTTTCGGCAATGGACAGAATTATTGCGTCTCTCGCGGTCATTCATCTCACGCGCTTCGAGTGACGTACCTATCGTAAGTGTCGTATCACTCAGACGTCAACGCTTTGGCTATCAATTTAATAACCAATTATACTATTTTTCCTGAAATACTAGCTCGAAATACTAGCTTCTGGCAGAAACTTTATAACTAATTCTGTGACAACGTCAACAAAGTACTCGTAAATATGACACGATTCAAGAGTGCATAAGCTACTATTATTGCTGAATGTACCTTAATGTCTTTTTAGCAGGAGAATGAAACTTTCAATGTCTGCTAATGGTGCCTTGGCGGTCAGTCTTGTAAGATTTTTAGCTTCTCAGCGGCACCACTCCACCGCCCGGCTACGGCTACGTATCATGCGGACGTGTTTCAGTTATAGCTGTCACTTCAACAACATCTCCTAAATTCTTTTGCCAAAACATAAATAGCACGTGGCTTGGACGTAACAAAAAGTACAAACAGGTAAGGCATTATTTTGTGCCTTATCCAAGCCATATAGTAGCAGTTATTAATGTCTGCTGATGCTGCAGTAGCGGCTATCAGACTAACGCGCTATCGGCTCTCGGCGGCGCCTGGCTACGGCTACGGCTACGGGTATCATACGGACGGGTTGCGACAATGGCTTCACGAACTTCATGAACGAATTGTCATACTTTTGGCAAAAAATTAACTAGGCACGGGTAACAACTAAGAAAGTACTTTTTATCATTTCTACGCTAATTAACAGCAGTATGAAATGGTTAATGTTTGCTGGTGCTGTATTTTGCAGTCAGATGACAGCGTTAGATGATCTTACCGGCTCCACTCGGCCACCCGGTATTAGGCTGACGTGATTCAACTATGGCTGCCACTTCATAACAAATTGTACTACTTTTGCCAAGTTGTAAACAATACATGCTTTTGACCCAACAAACGAGTGATGGAAGGTTTAATGCAGTACTGTTTTGTCGTAACTACGGCCTAATACATCATTCAATAGTGTACACTATTGCTGCACTGGCGGTTATTATACGAGATTTCAGTGGTGCCACCCACGCATAGGGCTACGAGTAATTATTATACGGACGGAATGCTCCTACATTTTAGTGACAGATCATCTTGATTTTCCAAAAAGGAACAATACAACTGCTGCACTGGTGGTTATTATACGCGCTCTTAGTGTTGCCACTCACACCCACTGCTTTAAGTAATCATTATGCAGACGAAATGCTACTACGAGTTTAGTCATCACTTTAGTAACAAATCATCTTACTTTTGCCAAAAACGGACAGGACATTCATTCAATATGGCAACCAAGTCAGCAAACGTATTAGGCAGTAACTTTATGTTATATCTACGCCGTAGTAGCAGCAGTATACAATTATCAATGTCTCCAGAAAAATGGTAGTATTCGGTATTACGTGCTCTCGGTGGTTTCACTCGTTAGCCATACCACGGTTACGTATCATGTGGACGTGATGCAGCCTCGGCTATTACTTGAATTACGGGTTGAGCTACTCCTGCCAAAAAATAAACAGCACAGGTACTTAATGTTGTTAGAAAGTAATAAAAGGTATGACACAGTAAATGTTTGGTAAATATGCTCACCTTAATAGAATTGGCTGAAATTGTTAATGTCCCTGATGCTGTACCTTTGCTTATATGTCTTACTTTTGCTCTATGACATCATGTGCTGGTGCTTTGGCTTTCACGTTTATAAAGAATCGTACAACAACTTCCAGAGGCATTATTTAGCACTTAAAATGGCAAATAAAATAAAGAAGGCAAAAGGGTTATTTGGTATATGGTTTGGTACAATAATTATAAATGTTAGTTGATGTAGCACTCGCGGTCACCTGTCATAATACGCGCTCTCAGTGGCAGCACTCGGCCCCGGCTACGGCTATCACAAGGACGTGACGCGGCCTCGCGATCACTTTACACGTGAAACATTAACTTACAGCTTTTTAATGAACAACGGTATCAAATCAAACCAGTGATATTTTACTAAGATTAAAAAAGAATATATTATGTATGTACGGTGGCCGGCACATCACGCTACCCATTTCCGGTCAGGCCTCCTTGCTCTATCGCGAAAAAATGTCATTTGGCAAGAGCGAGAGAAAAAACGGAAATGGGGTAACCTGATGTGCGGTTGACTGTACGTCTGTTAATGAATAACAACTAGCGCTTTAAAATAGATGAAAAGGTAACAAACCAAAAGTTTTATTACAATTGTTGGTTAAGCACTCTGGCTATAAGCCCGTATGGTTCCAAGTTTGCATCTGGCCCGAACATCTTCTTGTGTTCATTGTGATGGAAAACATCGATATAAACCCAAGCCACATTATTTTTTGGATTGTGTACAGACGCCTTTAGAGTTATATGACTTATCTCAGTAGCAACATCTTGTAACATGCTTTTTTCGTAGTGCCATCGTGCTTGCCTTGTACGTGTGTGGCCGTGTAGGTTCATACCTACGTACGTTCTCGTATCATCTCGTAACTATTTATTTCGTCCATTAAAACAATGAGCCGTTAGCTCAGCGGCGCAGGCGCCATAAATAATAATACAGGGTGTCACTAAAATAACTGAAGGGGGTTATACAAACCCCTGAAAGGAGTCCCTTGTTAATTTCTGACGGTCGTAGCTCTTAACTTAAAATTCGAGTAAATTAACGTAAAATTAAAACATCGATCATAGAAACACCCATCACTAATTTGGGTTCATGGACCCAAGTTGACCCTAACCGGGAGTGACCAGGAGCGACCTCCTTTGTTCACGCACCTACGTTTCTTATGAATTAATTCGACATTTTTATCGAAACCGTTAAAGATATAAAAAAGAGACAACACTTACTATTTCAGATTCATTCACTTTCTATGCCATTTCAGTCTTTAGGGGTATTTTTGAAACACCCTGTATAATATAATCCTACTAATATTATAAAGGCGAAAGTTTGTATGTCTGGATGTGCTGTGTTGCTCTTTCACGTAAAAACTACCGAATGGATTTTAATGAAACTTTACAATAATGTTGCTTATACATCTGAATAACACATAGGCTACAATTTATGAAGATATTGTGTAAATTGTTGAAAATATCAAGTAAATATAAAAATGTACGCGGAATCACGTGGTATGGCATGACAGACGGCTGCTGTCATTAGCGTAACTATGGGTGCGTTCCGAATTGAGATATCGCGCTAACGTCCATCTAACGTCAGACAATTTGACGTATCCGTTCATTTTAAGTCCACTTAAGTCCACGCGGACGAAGTCGCGGGCAGCCGCTAGTAATAAATATTATATTAACTGTGGATTTTGTATTTGCTATCATAAAAGTTTTCGACCAACGTATTTGTTTTGCTATTCATGTAATTCAGTCATCTTGAGTATACAGAAGAAATGGTTTGTGTCCTGGCTATGATTTAATCCGACGACCTCAAAGTTTTAACACGATTTAAAACTGTCGCCCCCGCCGCGGAGCTTAGCATTAAGTGTTGGGCGAAATAGATGACTATGTATTTCGTCTACAACACAAGGCAGGCGCCAGTCTCAAATTACGTTGTAACTCAGAAGTCGTTAAGTAATTACTCAATACGAGAACGTAGTTACAAGAACCTACACGGCTACACGAACAAGGTGAACATGGTGGAACGGTACGAAAAAGCCGCGACTTTCCGCGACTTTCTCCGCGTAAGTAAAAAAAAGCATTTCGTATTTTTTTAAAAATTATAGCCTATGGGCTATTCACGTGTCTAAGCAACATTCTTGTAAAGTTTCATCAGAATCATCAAGAAAGAACAACACGGCACATCCACACATACAAATTTTCACATTTAAAATATTAGTAAGACAATATCTGTGGTAGGTAAGTACTTAAAATTCATCTTTCAGCTTTTACAATATAAGAGGCTTAGCATGGACAAAATAACTGGCAACAGATTCAACAAATAAAATAAATATAATATAAATACGAGTCTTCATAGTCTACCCAAACAGACATATTTAGAAAGATACGCAAATGAATCTTCAACACTGACTGGCTTTCATGTCAATTAGTAAACGGGTCCAGATATTAAACATGTATGCCGACCGAATACCCCAAACGAACCAACGCTGTGCGATTGATTAACCCGCGAAATCGATTGCGTTCCGCAAACTTTAACCCGAAAACATAAATGACGAATGTTCGCAGCCGGAACGTATTAATTGGATAGGACTACAGACCATAATTGTAAAATGACTGTAGACATGAAAAATATTGAATTGAATACAAACATTTAATAGTTTTCCCTCTGAAAACTGTTTCATTGGACATTGTCAATACTGAGCTTAACTACTTTTTATAAGGTTAAACCATGAGTAATAAAAAAAACTTGAAGGAGTCTTGAGGAGGATTTTACAAAAACTAAAACGGCATACCTTCCTTAAGAAAAAAAAAAGGAAAAACTGGCCGGGAATCAAATAGTTTTAAAAAAAGGCACCCTTTATTATTATGTATTTTAAGTGGTAAACTACAAAATCAGTCCTTTCTAATAAAATATTTTTAATTTTTGTCTTCACATATTTCACAATATTTTTTATTATCCCTTAAAAATTTTAGGTAATATTTACTTACTAGGTAGTTCATAATCTGAAATCGCTTACATCCGATGAGCTTTTACACTTATCAGAGAGTGTGTGTATGGCAGATAGAAGCGCGGATAGTGGATGATGGTGGATGATGAAAATTAAATGTAGACCGCAACAAAATACGGAATACTTTTTTTTTGTTATAAAAGTTGCATATTTCCTAAAAAGTTAAGTCACTAAAGGACTGGGCTTATTTTCAAAAATAACAATGACTTCTACACTTGTCGTTCAACTCGTGCAATAATATCGGGACCTGCCTGGCGTATGGTTTCATTAGTAAAGTAAATTAACAAAATTTTAAAAACATACCGAATGATTAAAAAAAAATCAAAATTTAAAAAGAAGCATGGAAATCCATTAAGTTCCTGATACCAAGTCACTGCTAAAAATTAGGAAAGTACTTGTAAAATAATCCTGCTTAATATCATAATTAATTGTCAATAATTCAATCAACCATTTAATCATCAAATTGCTGACCGTAGTTAATTATACCCGAAGATTCCAAACTGAATTAACATCATTATTTATTCAAAAAATAAAACAACTTAAAATTGCGTTAGCCATCTTTGCATGGCTAGTTTTAAATTAGGTTTGTTACACAGCTCTAAAAGTTAGCAAACTTAGTGGCAATGAGCTGCTCATAACTGTCAAAGAACTGACAAAAGTTAGAATGGGGTAGACGAGTTTTCGCATAGCGGGTGTAATGTAGGACTTCCTACGGCGTGCTGGAGCTATAGATTAAGGTTAATGGTTGCTTGGGCGAGACTTATTATCAGCTGCAGATTGGAGACCTGATTGATGGAGCTTTACTTTTAACGATTTAGAACACTACAGAGGGTAGACCTTAATTAATCTTGTGTTAAATAAAAAAGGAGTTTCACCGTTCAGCATCAATGAACACTTTTAAATTGATAGCTTTATTGACAAACAGCACTGGCATCATTACCACCATACTAGTATACTGTTAATATAAAGTCTGTTACAAGATTTCATATATAAGAATACAAGTAGTTAAATCTGATTAGCTCTTATAGGACTTTTCATGTAAGTTAGCTTTTAGAGCAACAATTTTGCTCAACAGCGTTGTAAAAAAATTCTCTATACTTTTTTATTGTTTATTTACAGGACTTATTTTATTTATTTATTGGTTCAAACACAAAATGACAATTGCAATTGAATAACATTTAGGAGAATAAGAATACAGGAAAGCTTATCTCCAAAAAAACACCAGCCTGCAGCTTTGAGTGAAAAGTTAAATAGTGGAACTTCTTTTGAAAAACCGTCACAAGACAAGTAGGGGATATTCAGTTTTATGCTTATCAATTCAGTCACTTAATGAAATTACCACATTTTTTTGTAATCAATATTTTAATTCAATTGCACTTTAGAAATAACATCCGACTAATATTATTTTTCCTACTATCCTACTAAAATTATGAATGGGAAAGTTTATATGTGTGGATGTGCCGTGTTGCTCTTTCACGTAAAAACTACTGGATAGATAGATTTTAATGAAAAATTATAATAATATAGCTTATGCATCTGAATAGCACATATGGTACAATTTATAAAGATACCTATATCACTTTTTTCTACCTTAATCCTCGCGGACGAAGTCGCAGGCGGCCTGTAGTTAAAAAATAAATGGCAGTTAACTTTGCTATGTTTTTTATGCCATGATACTGACCCATCGACTGAAGTCACTGAACTGACAATTAAAATTGTCCGTTCAGTAAAATACAAGTTCGACTGAGTCATGCTTAAGAAAATTTGTCAGCTAACTTCATGCCTTTTTTTTTAAATATTCTACACCCCAGGCAAGTTATTTGAAAAAATAGCCCATTTAACTAAAATCTCAAACAGGTGAAATTTGTCCTATCTACTTATCATGTGTTCTCAACGAAAATATTGTTATTTATATTTAGATTAGTAGTGGCAGACGATTGGAAACGATCGCTGTTGCTAAATGGCCAAATGCAGTAGGTCAGATGATATCAGCCTACTACGAAACGCTACGACTAATGAATTCGTAGTAATATTTAGGTATCTAAGTTTATCTACTGGAAGCTACTCTTAATTTCTCAGGTGCAAACCACTTACAATACGATGTCTTAACTTTTTGATTATTATTAGAAAGGTAGGATCATATCAAATTGCTGTTGATCAATTAAAATGACGCGCCCCACCACCGCATTCCAATTTCAAATATGTACGCAATACACATAAACATGCAATTATGTTTGGTTGTTGCCCGGCGGACACCCCGAAGATTTCTTACTAGGACAGGAACTGTCTACAATTAACCCTTAGACTGCTATTTCAGTTTGAAATTACAAAAAAACATTATTTCCCTGAATAAATAGAAGCATGGATATGAGCTTGAAAGGTATCGTTAGATTCGTCTTCACTGTGAGAGTAACACTGGGTAATTCATAATAAAAAAAACAAAATGGCGGATTCTTAGCGCTGAATTCAATGTTTTCACGCTCTGCAGCCTGAACGGCTTGGCGGATCTTAGCATTTTCTAAGCAGTGCAGCGCAGTCTAAGGGTCAATTGTAGCAGGTTCTTGTGCAAGAAAGAAATCTTCAGGGCGTCATTTCTAATAAGAATCCAGTATTGTTTTTGTCTGGCCGGCACTTTCGTTTTTGGGTACGAAATGCATGATCTCCTTGAGAACGAAACGAATTGTATTTGAGCGCGAAGCTTAAACAATCTAGGAACGTGAATTCTTCTGGAAACTTTCATAAACGGTTTTAAATTATTAAATATGAGTGTAATGCTGTGAAATTGAAGAACTAAGCCACTGAGCTTAAAATGTCAACAGGAGAGGGAAAAAAAGGAGATTTCCTGCCTTCTTATGAAAAAAACACATTTGTGATTTTTTATATGAATCCCTAAAATTGTGATGTAGTGTTGTTGTATTAGATAGTGTTGCTACAAACATATTGTGGATTGGTCTGCAACAACTACAATCATAGACACTCTCGTATGAGACGTTGTGAATGTCTACACAGCGTAAAACCTGCCCGTGAAATGGCTGAAGCATGGCAGTTTTCATAGAAGTTTTTAAAGAAACACTGAGAACGACCGAATATGATAGAAAACTTTTTCGCCAGACACTGACTGTGATTTTTACCAACGGAAGAATAAAAAGACATTCCTAAAAACACTTATATAATAAATATTGGTTACTAAGTCTAAACGCAAAACAAACCGTTTTAAGTTTTAGCGGAAATCCGGAAAACACGTTGCAGTTTTGCTACTTTTCGTTTTCAGTTCAGGCTGCAGCTTTTCGGTAATCTACACAAAAACCAGTTAAAAAAGTAGGTACTCGAATTAAAGAACCAAATGACTGATTTTATTATAATTATTTCATCATCAAAAGATATAAATTGTACCTACTAGGAAGTTATGTTTTTATTATTTAACAAATTACTAGCAAATTTAGGTCATGTTTTTTCAAATGTGATACTTATTTGTATTATGAACAGTTCTAAAGCAGAGTTTTCTACGAAATGGGAGTTCATGAAACCTCCTAAATGTAATTTACTGGTCAGAACAAGAATGACTCCTTGGGGAATGACATACCACTCAAAGACTGTTGGCTTTTTACCCAGCAAGATAATAAGGTCACATATAGTATAGTGTGAAGAATAATAAGGAAATAAGGTAGATATTGTAAAGTCGAAGATACAAAAGCATTTATCGACCTAAGGTCAGTTATATTTAAATAATTTGCAACTGCATGTTGCAATATTTATTTTAAATACTTTTCCATTGATAAAATTACAAAAAAAGTACTTAATGTGTCTCTCTTAAGATTCGTGAAACATTAACATTTGTTCACATTGTTTTTGGATGTTATAGTGGTACCATGTTTGATATAGCCCAGGGGCCTTATTGCGATCTTTTTACAGCTCAGTTTTAGCTCAATTTACGTCTTTTCATTCATTGAAATTTGACTAAAACATCCAAAATAAGTTACTACAGCAACGATGGAAAATTAAGGTTTTTTTCACACTATTTACCACACAAAACACGACTTGTGAGGGTAAATGCAGTTTAAAAGCTGAGCTTGTGACTAAAACTGTCAGGTTAAAAGATATTGTGATAGTGCCCCTGAACGGACTAAAATTTAGAGCTCGGTGATATTGTAAGTAACTCTTATTTCACTTTAAAATTATCTATCCAAGCATGTAGCTTGACTTGATAGATAGACCCACATTGCTAACGAAAGGCACCATCCTCAAAATTTAAAAAGTGAAGATGTATGTACACCTGTGGATCCGGACCATGGCAAGTTGTATATGCCTTCTGTATCTGTAGGCTGTAGGAAGATATAAATACGTGTATTTAAGTTAACTTAATAAACAAATTCAAATAGTTAATTATCAAGCTAACTGTACTGCATGAACACCTTTTTATAATATACCAAACAAGTGTAAGTATTTATTTATGTTAAGGTACACCAACAGCAAGAGAGGTGTAAGTAAAGTAGAGCAACAAACATCGTTTGTCAATTTACCATCTCTGTATTATCTAACCGAATTCTGTTTAATAGGTTTTAAATGCTTTATCAATGTTTAAAGTCAAGGCGAAGTTATGAAACCTGCATAATGGATGTTATTGGTAACATCGTGTAAGAATGGGGCAGTTAAACTCGTAAAGACTGCAAAATTTTTAGTGACATTTAAGAATTCGGGGTTGAATATGGCAATTCAATGGGTTTGAAAAAACACAAGGACCTATCGTACTACTACTCTTATAACTACGAGTAGTTCGTAGTTTTGTATTTCACTATGTATTAATATGACTCATTCCTTGATGGTTGAGGGAGGACACATAATATTTTTAGTTTTGTGTGTGTACTTAGTGAAAGT
Organism: Udea ferrugalis; assembly: GCA_950022985.1. Taxonomy (NCBI): domain Eukaryota; kingdom Metazoa; phylum Arthropoda; class Insecta; order Lepidoptera; family Crambidae; genus Udea; species Udea ferrugalis. The sequence goes on from OX465521.1 coordinate 9,854,966, forward strand.
TTCATTTTAGTCTCTTATTATGAACTTTTTGTTATATCGCACTCCAAGTTGACCTCACTCCACCTAATGGAAAGCACACTAGGTCCACATATGACATTTTGATAATAGAAGAATAAACACTAAGTATTAGGCCCGTAGAATAGTACTAAAATTAGACATAATAGGTGACTAGTTAGGTAATTGATCGAGATTACAAATAAGATAGCACTTAAAACGTATAACGTTTGAAACGTAACGCCATCTAGTAAGTACTCAATGCAACAGGAATCGGATGATACTTTATTCATAAATGAAATATGATATATTTGCAGGACATACATTTTGACGTCAAAACTCTGCCCTAAACCATCTTGAACCTAAATTAGTTCACATTACGAGGTCAGTAGTGAATTCGGTCATTATATTACTAATTAGCTAAGTTCCGGAGAAAACCAAGATACACCCAAAAATCTGACAGATCCGTTTGATTTTATTTAACTTCAGTCGCAAAAAGCTGACTTTTAGAATTCGAATAATGATTAGGCCATCATTGAGAGCGTTTACTGACTTATTGCAATACCTTCAAGTAGCGTATACTTACAATACCTAGTAAAAACCATTAAACAAAACACTTTCAAATGGTAACGTGTCAGCTCATGTCTAAAAATGTATTAAATTGACGCTTTCTAAGTGAATTATATTTACTAAACTAGTTATTACTTACGTGGGCTACTAAAATGAAGCAATCAACAAGGTTACCTATGGGTCACAGTTTGACTGAGCTATCGTAATCCAAAAACTACAAGTATTCGTGAAACGTGAGAAGGTCAGGGAGGGAAAAAGAAAGAATAATTGTTACTATAAGATAAATTCATAGAAAAGATGGTGATACTCGTACGTTCCAAAACACACAGTGAGCATCCAACGTCACTTAACCTAGCTTAATGTTATTATTGATATATCAAACCAATTTTCTCAGGGTGCATCCCGAAGTGCACTTCAAAGACTTATGACGCTACCGTTCATGGCACCGAAAATTTCGTAATAAGACACAACTTCTAAGTCCTATTGATAAATATGCAATTCTAACAAATATCAAAAGGGATGTCATCACAGTATTATAGTAACATGGAAGTCATTATTCTATTTCAAGGCCATTTAAGATGCGCTAGCGAATTATGTAGGTCTACAATGGAAATGAATGGATGGTTGGCCGAGTCACCAGATGACTTGCTCTGGGATATTTGAGATGTAAAATGCACATGATGCCTCTAAACACTAAAAAGCTTTGATGTTCTACGAGCGATTGCCAAATTCGATCACATCTAACTTACCATAAGATTTTTAAGAACGTGTTAACTTTTCCAATTACTTTTAGTGTGATTGATCGTTGGTTTAGGTCGTACACATCGCTGTAGCAGGCACAACCCTTTGACAAAAACTAAGTTGCGTTAGACTTATTTTCCATAAATCCAACGTAATTTAGCTCATAGTTTATTTTATGCAACTAAATTTGAGGACCTACGTGCCCAAATACAACTATTTATCTCTTAGATCGTTAGAGTGGCCTACAGGTTTAATCTTCAAAATACTATATTTGGTTAACAACTAACCATCCTTTCATTAAAAGCAACTACCCTTTATTGTATTTTAAGCATTGTAATCACAATCTAAAGACTAAATCTTTCAATATGCTCTACCAGACTTTTCAACATCGCAATGTTTATGAAATTTTAAGATAATGTTTAATGAAAGTTATTTAAATCATTTTAAAAGGGGTTTGGTAACACTAACTTGATATTAGATCTATAAGTAACTTGAAAATTTTGTAAGGGTGCAGTCACGGATAAACTGAGATTTTGTAACGCTATTAGCGTCATTGAAGAATGACACAGATGCATCCTGGCTCTAAGGGCGGTGTCAGATTTAACATCGATTACGAGCTACGGCTGAATAACTGTAGAGTAAAGCTTATGCACAACTCGTCATGCACCTCATTCACTTAGCCCAGATGAGAGTTCAGAAATGAAACGTCAAATGATTTGCACTTGTGTGGTGCAGGGCGCGGATCGTGCGTGGTGGCCCGGTCGGATCGCGGCGCGGCACACACTAGGGCGGGTAGACGGCAGCGTTACGTCAGCGCGGGGAGCGGGGCGAGGGCGCGCGGGGGGGCGCCCCGCACTGCTGCATCCTCCGAGCGCCCGTCTTCGCCCGGCTCCGCTCAAAAACGTGACATCTCCGCGCCGGTCCCCTCCCTGCTTTCCTCCAAGGACCGTCACTCACTCGTGGTCAATTGTTGCAGAACCTCATTACCTGGATACGATTGCCGATACGCTTCCACTTGATTGACACAACTCGACTAGTTGACTATAACCACAACGACGATTCTGCCTCGTTATGTGACACCATCTTTACATATCGGTTACATCTCGTGCGTAAACAATTGTTTTTTTTACTGAATCTAGAAAAAAATTATAAAATGCGCATTCATTTAATGAATATTGTTTATATGAGATGTGCACAATATCCTCCTAACTACAAAGTGTCCCGATTGGTTAGAGTTAGGAATTATGTAGAGTTAAGTTTGAGTACCTGATGTTGTTGTTGAAAGTGAGCTGATAATTCCTAACTTTTCTCATGCTTCAAGACGAATAATTTGATAATAATTATTTAAGTGATTATTTTCATTTCCTAATTGCGATAATGCCTTTTTTCAAAAACACTTTTTTTTAACTTAAAGAAGACGCACAAATTAAATAAAACATAAATCTGAAAATAATAAATAACAATAAATAATAGAGCGCGTCGTGGCCAAGTGATAAAACACTCTAAACACCAGAGTGTTTCTTGATCTCGGAACCGATGGTCCCGAGATCAAATCTGGCCGGAACACACCTACTTTGTGTTCATTGTACAATTTGCGGCTAACTCTTCAATGATGGAAACACCGACATAAAACCCGAGCAACCCGGATAACGGAGGTAGGCTCGCCCCACGTTGGGTTCAAATTCGCTTGGCGAAATGTGGGCTTCTGAATGTTCCGTTCACCATGACGGCAACAATTAGTGTGCCTCTGACTAACCCATTAGGGATATGGTCGTGAGGCTATGTTATGTTATCTCTATAAATAAAAATGGATTGCTGGTCGTTAGTCTCGCTAAAACACGGGATCGGCTGGACCAATTTGGATAATTTTGATCTTGAAATGATTGTAAAAGTTCAAAAAAGGTGAAAAAACATGAAATAAGGCTAGGAATGCAGTAAAAACCAAAAGGGGACCAACCAGGTCTCAACCAACTTAGCTTGTGAAGTGTCGTTAGATTCGTCTTCACTGTGAGAGTAACATATACCCAGATATTTGATATACCCAGGTATATCAATTTTTTTTTAAAAATGCGGATTTTTAGCGCGAAATTCAATGTTTTCACGCTCTGTAGCCTGCACGACTAGGCGGATTCTGGCTGAAGGGGTTTTGTTAGAAAAAATTAATAAAATATTTTCTTAATTTTATGTGCCTAGTGTTACTCTTACAGTAAATCAAATCAGACGACACCTTTCCACCTAAAATCCGCAAAGCCGTTCAGGCTGCAGAGCGTGAAAACATTGAATTTCGCGCCAAAAATCCGCCTTTTTTTTTTTTGATATACCCAGTGTCAGACGAATCTAACGACACCTCCACGATGAAATCCGTTCATCCATTATTCCTAGGAAACAACAATATTTTTTGAAATTTCAAACTCATTTTAAGTTAATTGTAGACGGTTCTTGTGCTTTAAAGAGACTTTCAAGGCGTCATTTCCAATAGGATGCCAGTATTATTTTTGTCTGGTTGGCACTTTCATTTTTGGGTACGAAATGGTTGTTCTCCTGTTAGTATACCTGTCACGCGACACTGAATGTTTGACAACAGAACGAAGTCTATCGGGACAGCCAGTGTTAAATACATAACACATGGTTACGTCTTTACTCTGATAACAATATTTAAATATTTCTTAACACATACTAAAATTAATGAAGGAATGCATAGAATAAACATAAATATTCCTTACATGAAAGTTTGTCTCGGGCGGGAATCCAAACCGCGACCCTAGGCACGACAGGCAGGACCTCTACCCATTTCACCAGGCTGCTAGTCAAATTATTTCTGAATTGATGCACAAAATACTACGAAAGGTGTACTAAATGTTCGATATTTTTTCTAAAACTCTTGCACGGTTGCAGAGGTTACGTTGCATAATTGTATTTTATAAGATCTAACCATTAAAGTATCACGTTGTAGAGTTAACATAAATCGAGATTGGAATATTTTTGCAAAGAAACCTGAAGACATTACAACTTCATTAAGTTTGAAGTCAAACGGTAATTAGAACAACTAGCGCCTTTTGGATAATATATTATTTATTACTCTTTGTTTTTTATTATTGATCTTCTGAACTACTACCGAACAGAAACGTACTGTTGATATTTTCTTTGTATTATTTTGAGTTTTGTCTTGAACTAATAACGTGTTTTAATGGAGTTCGCAACTTCATCTGCATAGACTCTTCATGTTATAATAGCCTATAGCCTTACTCAATGAATAGACTATTTAATTCAAAAAGATTTATCCAAATCGAACCAGTCGTTCCTGAGATAAGCGCGTTCAAACAAACTCTTCAGCTCTTTATTATTGATATGGATAATAGCGTGTATTTTCTAGGACGTAATACGACGTCATTCTTCAAAATCAAATCGTATTTTTCAAATAGATTAACTTAAGATTGGTAAGACTCTACTTTAGCAGAGAGCTTCTAAGCAGTATTCGTTAGACTCGTGGCAGTCGGTGCCATTAAGCGGCACGAGTCTTTGCATTTAGTAGGTATAGTAATTCAGACACTATACTTATGTATGGAGAAATAGACAATTCACCCCAAGTTGCAAACAGCTAATTCAAGGGAGGTGTAGAATGTCTATGTGTCTATATTTTAGATTAAACAAACTTTACAAGTGCTTATGAAGTACTGATACTCCATTTATTATAGCATTAGACAGAACTTGACAGAAAGTAAAAAAGGTTATTTTTAGGGTACACTTTATGGTAAAAGTACAATAAATATTATAACTTTTAAGATTCATGCTGAACTTATCTACGTCAACGTCACGACAAAATCTACGTCTTATAACAACTGTCACACTTATTTGTTCTCATTTAAAATGAATAACTCCAGAATTAAGAAGCTTTTACTAAATTAAATTATTTTGTCTTGCGTGAAACTATGTTGTCGATCATAAAAACCTAAAAGAAGCAGGGGTGTGTATCCAGTCGTGCTTTCACTGTCATTATAACTCTACCAAACCTAAAATGTTACTTAGACCCTTCATACGTTGTGACGGAACTGCCAATTAAATTTTGCCAGGTTATACAAAGTCAGCTGGCAAAAGTCACCCCTCCTTCTATGAGCCTCTTTTTTCTAATGTTATGACAAATGGAGTACAGTTCAAATTAACAAAAATAAAAATATACCAAATATTCAAGTCATTGAAATTTTAACAAACTGGATAGGTATCCAAAATGACTATACCATAAAATATATGTTATGTGTCTATGTTTTGCTATGTCAAAATATAAAAATACTAGTGAGAAGACAAAATTATTATTTAAATCCAAATGGTCCTGCAATGAGTTTCTGAAAAGCGATTAGCACAGGAGGATGAAAAAAGGGTTACACTACATGACTATACAAACTTGCTTAGGTTTTCTTATCATCCTGTAGCTACTATTCCGAAATATGCTGCCAGCAGTTGTAGGAAATAAAGTCTATTGTTTCGATAACTTAAAAAAAACCATAAGCTAAATACACCAATGCAGTAAAGTAGTAAATTCGTAGGCTTGTTGTTTTCAATTTGAGAACATTTTGTATCCAAGTTGGGTTATCTTTATTCATAATCAACCTAGCAAGAGTTACACTATTCACTAAAATGTACAATGTACTATGTATACTTATAACAAATCTGTAGAGAGGCCAATTCTGTACATGAAATATATTTAAAAAATAACTATCAAAGTGATTAGGGATCGCTACTGATGGCAAAAATGCAATCAGTATTTTTGTCTGTCTGTCTGTCTTTCTGTCTGTCTGTCTGCTGTATATTCGTTGTAGAAACAAAAACTACTCAACGGATTTTAACGAAATTTGGCACAATTATTTTTCATACTCTTGGGCAGGTTATAGTATACTTTTGATTATGCTACGATCAATAGGAGCTGAGCAGTGAAGGGTATCATTGAGAAAACGGGAAAATAAACTCCATTTTTTAAACGTAAAAACTACTAGGTAGATGGATTTAAATTAAACTCTACAGTTATATAGCTTACGCGTATGAATAAGACATAGGCCACAATTTATAAAGATATATGACTTTTTTTTACTCAAGTCCACGCGGACGAAGTCGCGGGCGGCCGCTAGTCAGAAATATAGCTGTAATATAGATTATGATTAAGTATACTTATTTTTTCATATTTTGTGCGGCTTTGGAAATCGAATCTGCGCCCTTTGCGTGTTGCTGATGTGTGATCTAATCTGTTTAGGACTAGTCTAAAAGATGTTTATACTATACCTAGTATAAACATCTTAGTAGCTAACTGCTAGTAGTAGTTTTTAATGCTTATACTAGTAGTTTTTTGAACACTCTGTTAGCACACTTAATTGTGATGCTGACTGAAGAATATTTAACACTATGATTGGGGCATGGCGTGGACTCGAGGCCAGTCTCGCTCTTTCAAATGTATGATGTTTTAGAGGCAGTTCACTGCCCACTAGCGCCACCAATGTTTTGTTAATAATTTCGGGTTATTAAAGACATTTAAACAAAAACTGTCCCATTGAGATCACAACTATACATTTTCTTCGTGTAATTAAGCCAATTTGAGATTTATGCTCAAATTGGCCTCTTTTAGCAAAAATCACAACTTGGTTTACACAAATATACCTTTATTTTGAATTTAAAAACGCGAAGTCTAATTATTGTTGTCTATCTGTCTGATTCACAGTATAAAAGTCGCAAGAGCCTGCAGGCGCGGATCCAGCCCTCAAAAAAGGTTGTGGGCACAGCCACCAAAAATTATCAAAGTGAGAGTTGAATGGAGTACTAACTCACTCACAGGGGCGGATCCAGCTTTGGCGCCAGGAGGGGGTCACAAGGTCGTTGTCAAGTCAAGAACTTGTTATTTAATTTTGATATTATAGATACAAGTAAAAAGTAGGTATTTTATTTATGTACGTAGGTACTTTACTTGAAAAAAAAGGAAAGTGATTTCGACAGTGGCGACGATAGACCACATGTGGACGTTAGTGACATCAAGTTCGCGAGGCCTCTTTTACTTCTCAGTAAAAAACGTTAAATTAGGTGGGCCAGACAGAACCTAGCAACAACGCTCTCTCAAGATAACCGAACGCGAGCGAAGCGAGCGCTTTTTTTTCGATTGTAAATCAAATCGACTAGATTATTTTGTAGTGAGAGAGACTTGAAAGAAAGACCAAAAAAACGCATTTGTTTTTTTTTGCGTTTCTTACGTTTTGCTTAATAAGTAGAAAAGTAACTCTAAACACCAGATAGTCTTTCTGGGAGGTGGATAAGTCCGTTAGGGCTATCCACGTATGTCTGTCTCTCAATGAATACTGCCTCCTTTCAAGAAAAATAGGAGAGAAAGAAAGAAAAATAGAAACAGGAGTAATATAGCGCGAGCGAAGCGAGCGCTTTTTTTTCCAAAAAATAGCTTTAGTTATCAGTAGTTTATTTGATTTATGTAAAGCTAGAGGCCGCTCAGGAGCGCTGGAACCAGCTCAGGGGGGGGGGGGGTCATGACCCCCATGCCCCCCCTGGATACACCGATGCTCACTCATGAACAATCATGGACTTATTATAATAACAACAAGCAAATTAGGGTTGTGGGCATGCCCACAGTGCCCACAACGGTGGATCCGCGCCTGAGAGCCTGGTCATAGCCCTTATTCATTTGCATTACGCCAAAATTTTTACTACGATAGATAGCATCATAACAACGAAAACAACGAAAACATATTCCAAAAGAAACTGATAAAAATCATAACTTCTGAGTTACAGTTTAGCGTGTAACTAATTTATCTTTTATACATTATCTTATTTACTATTTTCAACGTCAGCGCTGTCTAAGTGCCGTCTATGTAAAATACAATTCGCCATTTTAAATGGGGCCTATAATTATAAATTCAACTATCCAGTAATTCGTACTTATTGTTATATTGAAACACAAATCGTACTTTTACAATTTATTTTTCATGAATAATAAAAAAACAAAATTTAAACTCTAAACATAGAAATACAATCCTCAGGAAATTCAGCATCCAGCAAAAATAATTGAAAAAATATATAGTTGCTAGAATTTGTAAATGTTAGTTAACTTAAGAATAAACTCTATTCAACGATATTAAATTATGAGGTAGATGATTTCAATAGTCTTTCATTAAATTCTTATCTATAATTAATTACACTAAAACTACCAATATAACTGAACACGCAAGAAACCCGTAATGTGTTTATATTTTAAAATACTTGTATGAATTAAAGAGGGATGTAACAGAATTTACGTAAAGCAAGTTAGCTGTCTACATAACAAAAATATAATTAATTATTTTAAATACAATTTTGCAACCAAACTGCTTTGAACATCAGCGTAACACTATTGTTGTTGATTCGTAGTCATGATTTCTTAAGTGAAATAGTTGTCGATTTTTGTAGAGTTAGGGTAAGTTGCACCATAGTAGAAGTTAACGTTAAAGTTAGGGTAAGTTGCACCATAGTAGAAGTTAAAGTTAAAGTTAATTTTTTTGTTAAATTTGACAATTCGACGTCAATTTTGGTCGTCAAATTGTCAAATTTGACAAAAACTTTAACTTTAACTTTAACTTCTACTATGGTGCAACTAACCCTTAGAGTTTTTGTCAAATTTGACAATTTGACGTCATTTTTGGGCCTAACCGGTAACTTTAACTGAAATTTTGATGTTTTCATTGTTAAAGTCAGATGGTGCAACCCAACCTTAGTAATCGCCATGTTTCTTGATAATGAAGAAACGTGACGTAATTGTAAGTTTTAATTAAGAGTGAAAAGTTACGAACATGTCTACATCAACATCTACAGAAAACATGAATCAACACTGATATTTTAAAAACTTATCGTTCTAAAAGAATTGTAGGTAATTGCATTTTTTTAAATTCTTATGGGTAGAATATTAATTTAACTTAAATTTATTTTAAAATTAGGATTTCCCATACTATCAATCTGTAATAGAACTGCGTTTTGTTCTTGAACACTGAGTACTAATTTGTTACCTTTTGATGGTGCCAGAATGTTAATCACCATAATTTTAATGCTTAAAACTAAAACTTTTGTTTATTGCCAAATTATTTAATATTAACTTAGTTACACCATAAAAACTCATTCAGTAGGTATTATAACACAGTAAGCGTTGTCAACATTTTTGTAAGGGCACCTCGTGGCTTAGATGTCACCACTGATCGACATAGATTACCCGTGTCAAGTTAAGCAGGACTGGTTTTTTAACAAGATGGGTGACTACATCGGTCGAAATTTAAAGACGTATTTTTTTTGAGCTATATCCGTGCTTTGCAAGGTAGTCGGTCGCGACTGATGTCCGTCGTTGAACTTAGGGCTGCATTATAAAAAAAGCTACATAAATCTGCACTGACTCCGCATGCTGGAGTGTGGGTCACACTACCGGACAGTTTAAATGTAATAAACTTAAATTGAGGCCTTATGTTTTGGTAATTAGTTGCCAACACTTGAGAGAAACTGACAAATCAGCGCATTAGCTAAAGTGGTGTCAGACAGTTAATAATATTTTCATTTTTTTTGCAAACAAGGGTGTTAGTCTAAAATATTTTGTAATGTTTTCAAATGCAGGATTATTTAAGTACCTACTGGAATTGGACTTCACAAACTTACGATTAGTTATTGAGCAAATTTAAAATGCAATATTTCTTCAATTTGATTACCCAAATAACTTAATAATTACCTTTTTATAAAATTATGCAATATAAATACTATTTATCTACTGATGTTTACTAGTGTTATTATTAATATTCTGATGATATGATTATAGTGATGAAAAATTAATGGTTCTTTGTGCCATTCATTGAATGATTGACAGAAACTGGAACTCTTTGTATGAAATACTTGTCTGGGTTAAATATTTCAAATCGTCGTACAATACTTTCAGCTTTAGGGAAGAAACCTAAGCTTTAGTTTAAGATTTATGTTTGGTATCGTTTGTGGTAAGTGATAAATTTGCCATTTTGTGTGTTATAAAATAAAGAATGCAAAATCGACTACTTTTAATGTAACTAGTATGTAAGTAACTTATTAAATAGTTTGTATCGTTATGTATTGCAACTGAGCTTGACTTTGGCACGTTTTTTTAAACAGTTTAAAACTATAAAGTCTTCATTTTCAGCAGAAGTTAATCTCTAAAACTAGTAGCTTGCAATTAAGATGAAAGGCTATTCATCGTATTTGTAATAGAACTCGACATAAATGTTGTCTATACTAGTAATCTTGATTTATTATTTTTTAGACATACTGCAGAAAAAGTAACAAAAATGTCTTATATTAAAACCTGTTGTTGAGCAAAATGCATAAAAAATTAGAAACTTTAAAAAATCTTACTTATTGAGTTCAAAATTTAGTGTTCAATATACCATTCAAAGTTCATAAAATATTCTCATAGCCAGTTATAATAATACTTCTAAACCTAGATTTACGGCTACATCCTAAACTCTAACATAAAGTTTGTCATCATATAATATAGCAACAAAATTAATAATAGTGATATAAACACACACTTAACTTTGGGTAAATACAATATATAGTAAATTAATTAAGATATTGACACTCGAACACATAACATTTGTACTTACGTTACATTTGAAAACTTAGGTAATAAAGATTCTATCAATAAAATATGTATAATTTTGTACTACATTATGGGTTTGTTTGTACTGATCAGTCTTGTACTTATTTCTATAGCATACTGTACCTAAAGGTTTGTTGTATAGGCAAAGAGGTAGATGTGTTGTTTGATATTATTATGTTACTTAAAGTATTATATAAAGTTCTTTCTAAATGCAATATTATGTAGGATTTGCAATTTGTTTCGATTGAATAGTGCTGCTTTTTTAATCACCTGTTAAAAGTAAAATATCGTACTTGCCATTTTCACACAAAACTGAATATAAGGGTTGCAAACTGAATTTTTTCATAACTTTAATTTCATAACGCAATTTAAACAACTCCAAATAGCATTTTTCATTACCAAGGTATCAAATGAGCTTGAATTATCGGTACTTGGTTAATTTGACAATAATATTAAAGTTGATAAGTAATCTGATTGCATCTTGGAATGTAGCCATTCTTGCCATTTTTTACAAAACGAAATATAGTGAAAATAAATGCTTTCAACAACTACAATTTTAGTAGACATGAATGAATGTGAAGGTATTCAAATGAAGAAGTTATGACTCTTGCGGGCTGCCCTGGCTCCCCTGGCTCCCCTGGGAGCTGCCTGAACTCTTCGAATGCGGATCGTCCTTCTTCTCGACCTATAAATTCAGAGATTTATGATTTAAATATTGGAAAATATGCTTAGAGAGCCGCAGCGCGCTCTATCGAAGTGGGAAATTTTGTGTCGGTGAACGGGTTTCGAAAGGGTATTGGACATCGGCACTTCATAACACAAAATGAGCTGAGCGAATATTTAAAATACATAATGCCACCACAGAAAAAGCGCAATATTCAGTTTCATTTTAGAAAATATCCATTGGCTTTTCAAAACAAATAATACGTCATATTTTTCGACGTCTAGGCTAAAGTAATGGCAAGATATTTGTATCAAAATATAAACGTTTGAGTTACAGCGATTCAAATTTCAAATTGTGTAACGTCACCACATCCAGTGTAATATTAAAGTTATCCAATACATCTTCCTTGAGCGCTGAGGACTCTAGGTTTACTTTCTAGCAAAAATCCTTAGTTCTTGTAATACTGAGCAATTCTAGTCAGTTTTTGATGACAAAATCACTTACGTGAGGATTATTAAATCTGACTAATTTTAACTGCGTTTTCACGCTTTTCTCGAAATATACAAATCTCAGGATCGACTAGCACTTTGTTGGCCATAGTAGGACTATTCTTGTTAACGAAGTATGTGTCGTGAAGTTGCAACGTTAGTTAAAACAGTAGTAACTATCACCTTAGTAAGTACATAATATCGAGTTGTGAACTTGTGATCGTCGCTGGGGTTTTAATCTATGTAAGTTCACTTTATACACTTGTGACTTCTGAAGTTTTAAGCATTTTTTTTTCAGACGCTTGAAAGACCATTGACAAGCTAGCTAGACTTTGTCCTTAAAAAGTGACTTGGGATAAGGGATTAAGTAGGTACTTAAGTGACGAGCTAGCTTTCTGATAATAGGAAATAACAAAAACAACCCAAAGCAACCGTATAATGGTGCATAGCTTGCCACCTACAAGGTTAATTTCGATGTTGCTCTGACTACACCATTTAGGATGCAGTTGTAAGAACATACCATGTTATGTTTACAAAAACCTAATTTAATTGACTAAATAATGACAAATGGGTAAGTAAGGAAAAGCGCGGCCCATGTTTTGGTCAGTTGCGCTAATGACTTGAAGATGTGGGGAATAGTTGATTGAATCTAAATTTCCATGTTGGCAGCCTTGGGCTTCTTAACATAACGTTGATGTCGACTACCCATTTTGATTTTTACATACTTAGGTTCTATGGCTTAACTGGTGGCAAAAATAGGCGATATGTGGTGGCTGTGAAGGTGAGGCAGTACATCACCAAGTACAAGTACGGTTACGTGAACCAGCTTCTGAAACTGGTGTCAATCAAACGAAGAGCTGATAGGCTCATTGGCTACGTCAAAATAGTAAATGGCAAGCTTTTAAGCCCAGAACATAGTCAAAAAGTTGCATGTTTGTCAATTGAACTTTATTGGAGGTCTGAATAAAATTAGTTAGTGTTCAATGGACTAATTTTATGAAATTTGAAAATATTGCTATACACTCTTGCAGGGCTCATGTGACACGAGGACATCAAAATGTACCATCTTACAAGTTTAACTTACATGAATACAATAAATAAATAGTGATTATCATGTTAAGAAAAAACAAAATATAAAAAACAAATAAAACATTACCTTCATGGGACAATCGGCAATGAGGTGGTCTTCGCTCTTGCAGTTGTGACATCTCTTTGGTTGGGGCCCGATACTGCACTTGGCGGCTATATGGTTTGCGAACTCGCCGCAATTATAGCAACTGCAAAGAAAGTTAATAAAATGTTATAGTAATAGTAGTATAGTGAAATTAATAGTTCAGTTCTTACATTGTATTTGTTTCAACTTCTTTATAATTCAGCATATTAATGTGATAATTGTACTTTAAAATTGCATTACATTAGCAAAACAGAAACGAAATGTTCAACTTCCATTGAAGTATCCGAAAGTTTGGTTACGACTAGTGTATCGTCGCCTACGGGTCTCCCGCTTTTCGATCCACTGAGTCAAAAATGAGAAAAAAATTATAGCGTCTTGAGCATCAAAGCATTTTACCAAACGCGAATATTTGGTCTATTTTTGGTTTTCACCTGCTCCTTTAGAAACGTAATAACTTAGCAGCACTCTTTGCAATGAATTGAAGTAATGATTCTCATACCTACAAACTAAACAGCAGCAACCATTAAAAAAAATCTTTAAAAAAGCTGAAAGCCATGCATTGATTTTAAAAAAAAAAACTGCGTCCCTTCCAAGAGTTTAAGTAAAGGTTTTTGGTGCTTTTTTGGCCTTCATTAGTTTTCTTCATCTTTTTGCTTCTACTTCAAGAAAGAGTTCATGAACCTTAAGCTTACAAGGAAGTAACGAATGTTAAAGTTTTTCAATCTATGCTTCGGATTCGGATATGGTTTTCAACTCTACGTTTGAATAAAATAAGAATATGCCTAAATGGCGCAAGCATGACAGACAATGATCTTGGTTTAGGTGGAAAGAGGTTTATTGCTTTCGGCTCTTTCACTGGTCCTCTAAAATAGGGTCATTGCTTACTTTGCCATGCTTTGCTTCGACTGTGGACAGACATATAGGCCGCCTTATAATCCTGTCCTAAACTTGAGATATATTAGGAATTGGATGAACAAAAGAGACATTCTATAAAGTCGGCAGGGGTTATGTGGTCTTTACCTAATTTTAAGTGATGACAATGGTCTTAGGTAATTTTCACTATCTTACTACGTAGGCACTTAGTCCTTGGTAATCCTATTTAATATATTTTTTGAAATGTGAATGTTAATAATATTTAATTGCAGTTCTAACTCTTAACAGTTGAGTTTCTTTAAATATCTTTCTTTGGACATTAATCCACACAGCGCCATCTAGTCCCAAGTGGGCTAATTATAGTCCGTTATTATGGATACTAGACAATGGATAAACATACTTAAATACTTTACTTTCAAATTTCATACAAAACAGATTGTCATTATTACCGAATCTTCCTGAAGCGTTTCTTAGACAGCGGACGTCGATGTGAACCCTGGCAGTCGACGGCTGAGGGCCCGGACACGCGCGTTGCTTCCAGCCCCTTGTCCGACTCCTTACACTCAAACTCCACCTCTTCTTCATCGCCGAGCGACCGGAACCCTGGCATTTGGATGACGCTCTGCAACACAAGACATAAAGGTAAAAAACTTTTTAAAAAATACAAGGGCTGTATCTACTAACCTAATGTTTTCACATTTTCCATCATACTCGTCTATTTCCACACCTGAATTTCGAACTTCTGGCTGTTAGCTACTATTACAGTTTTTCAAGTGTATTCAATGTCGCGGCCGGGACTTATTTTGATTCACAGAATCTCAATTTCTGATTTCAATTACATAGTCAGATATGCCACCATTTTATGTTGTGTATAAAACGTGCTTAACATTATATGAAGTAGTTTTTAGATTTCTGCAACTTATTATTACGATACATATCGGTATTTGGTTTATTTCTTTACGGATTGCAAGAAAAGAGATCTCAGAAAAAGCACGTGGCAATTGAGTCACAAAACTCACAATTATTTTTTTCTTATCTATTTATTTTAATTTCTTGAAATGATTTGTACAGGGAGCCACTTGCTACACTTGCACACTCTACTATGAGTGTATAAAGAGCACTTTCAAATTGCACACTGTGCAGCACAGTGAAGTGGAATTTTGACTCAAATATTATTAGTTATGTGAATCTTAACTAAAACTCTACATTCTCATATGGTTAATAAACTGACAATAACTCGAGCCTGTTTCATGAAAGCTAAGCACTCATAATTTAATATCTTAAAAAATAAAATGTTTAATTTCGAAACACGTAAAGTAAAGCCCAGTTGAACAAAATTATCGTTCATTTATCTAAGAAAACCATTAACCACGCATCGTTTATGAGAAAAAAATTACATTATCGTTCCCCGACAATATAGTCTTGACCTAATATAAATTTTACTGCTAGCGTCGTCGTTGCAACCGAACGAAGTACAATTTTGGTGGCGTAAATGTATGGAAAAAACATCCGGCCTTGATAAGCCGAACAAACAAACAAGCGCTGTATCGGGTCAACCGTAGATACGACTACATATTTTGTGAATGATTTTACTTTTTCTGCTAGTTAAGTAAGACTTAATACTCGACGACTTATAATATTGGAATGTTATCAATCTTATTAGTTTTTTTAAAATTACCAATAAGTAACATCGAGAATATATAAGACTGTATTTCTTACGACTATATCACTCTTCATCCATGAACGCTAGTATTCTAAAATGTAGGTAAAACCAAGTTGTACTATGTACGTTGTACATTCATCCGAAAAGTACTACATCGATATTAAAGTATGTACTACCATTTTGATATGCTTGGTAATTTGTATCTTGACACTTAAGCATCTAATGTAATTGTAAAAAACAAGAAAACTTCATAATCGCATTCATTTTTCAGTGTTTCCGAAACATAGTCAATATTGCATTGCATTAAATGTATACTGCCTGACTGGTTTTATCTTTCTCTGTCAGATTAGATGTTGTGAAACTCAAAGCAGCGGAAAACAATCTAAAAGTGTTTTTCTTTATTTAAAAGATACACTATCAATGGTTCTCAAGACCTATGACAACGCAATACAATTACGCGCAGTACCGTCGAACACGTTAGTCGTAGATAAATATAGCATTAAGCGATACGCAATATTCGTCACTGGTTTAATTATAAAAAACACGCAGTCAAACAAAGGCACTAAATTGATAGACCCTTTAAGAACCGGATGTTAAGGAACGAACTTTGTGTTATCAGGTACATCTTACCCAATTATAGGGTGGAACTTACATTTAAAATTCAACGCATTTTAACTTCATTTTAAGCAATTATGCTAATAAGTGTTCATCAACAGGTGTTCAAATTGTGTCATTCATACTAAAAAGTTTTCCAACGTTTTAAAAGTTGCGTTAGAAACAATAACTGGTCTGAATTTGAACGTTAGAAGAGGAAGTAATTTATTGTTTACAAATGAAACTTGTAAAGATACAAGACAAAATAAAACTCGTTAACGCGAGTACCTTTTATATTTTGGTGTAAGCGTAAACACACGTCTGTGCGTCCGTTCTAGCGTCTATTAATTACCTTGTTTCTTATGGAAAAAAGCCCCCCGTGAAACGTCGCGTTATGAAGAATGTGGTTACAAGAGTCATAAACCTTGTGAAATATCGTGGCAGTTTCAAATGAATTTGTCTATAATTCTTATTGCATAACTGGCATTTTATAATGATTTTAACCAAATTATTATCAGAGAAAATTTAAAAAGTAAGCATTAGCTAAAATTAAGAAAAGACAAGGAAATGTGGGTTCAAGGCGGGAACTTGTGCTTTGCCTTTTTTATTCATACGTCTGAATAACGTATGTAAGGACTTCATGGAAAAGAAATTTTTATTTTAAATTACCTGAAAACCACATTAGCGACGGTTCAGTAGACATGTATAAAACAAGCTATCAAAAAAAATCCTTAATATTTAACAACTTTTTCGAGCATATGCAGAAATAACAAGATGTGTTAAGAAAGTTTGTTGTTCATTGAGTGATTACACAGCAAGCCATCCAGTAATAACGGCCCGAATAGGTAATCCCTGATTCACAAAGATGTCCTGGCTGCCTACGCCAGTGGTTATGAGTATGAGCCCGCAGCCCTCACTCCGAATTCACAAACATCAATCAAGGTTGAGCACGCGTTCAATGCCGTCCTGTGAATTGTCAATGGATCTGGTAGTGAATACTTTATATACTCGTACCTGTACGGTACGGTTAGCGATATTGCAATCCTTGCAAGAGAGATTGAAAACGTCTCCTCGGGTTGCATTTTGGAGCAGTTAGTAGCGATCCACGAAAGACAATCTTAGCCACCGTCTTCAGAAGTGATGCGTTCTCAGCCTTTGACGTTGAACCCCTTATTATAGTAGTCTACCTGTACCACCGACTACGAGTTGAAGGTAATGCGCTTCGGCCCCGGACATTGGAACCCTTGCGGAATAGTCGTTCTATAGATGTGTTCATACCTGGTGTACGAAGACATCTTGACCGCCGTCATCAGGGGTGATAAACCCCCAGCCTTTGGCGACGTTGAACCACTTGCAGCGGCCCCGTCGCGTCACATCAGTCACGGCGGCACCTGCAACATCAACTTAAAATTTCAACATTTGGAAAATAACTACTTACAGAAGGATAGAGAGTAATTTTGGCAAATATATAATCACATGCTTCAATTTGTATGTTAAAGTTACATTAGCACAATTTATTCTTCAAAGAGGGAACTGGAAATGAAATCAAATTAGTAAACTACAATATAAATTATAACAATTTTGAACGAACATTCGCAAAGTTACAACGTGAGGAAAACAAACGGACTTAAGTCATATACTTTGCTTACTTCATGAATGATGAGAAAAAAATACTTTATCGTCTATTCAAAATAATAAGCTAATAGCACTAACATTATAGGTATTTATTTTGTTTTAAAATAATAGCGATAACGTGAATGAAAGGTACCTATTTAACTAGTTCGACCATGATCTTATACAAGTAGCATAATGGTTTATCACTCGTATTTTTATTTGGTTTTATTATTGCTCATTATCAGCAGGCTAGTAGGTAAAAGCAAAATACTACTGAAATTGTACTTTGAGCACAAGTAGGTGAGATGATTGTTAATTGTGATACTTGCAAAGATTCGGTACTAAGGCAAACCTTAACCTTCTTCTCTTTGATTATTCGTTTATCGCTAGGTTGTAATACTTAAAATCGCATTCTTATATAAATTGAAACACAGCAATTAAACTAGTGAAAACATTACATAATGAGGAAGAAGCTTCTGAGAGCTTTAGGTATATACCTAATTACACCTACTACCACTATCTCTTTAGGTATAATCATATCATTGAGATTATCGATTTCCAAAAATTATCAGATTAAAAAATACACTTTGTTAAGTCTGTATATCCATGATGGAAAACAAAATTTTACAGACAGACATTTTCAAAGTCAAAAAATTTGACTCGCGTCTGAATTCTAAAATAGATTAATTGTAGATTAATTATTTTTAGCACTCCGATTACATCATGTTATTTACGTATTTATTTGAGCAAAAATAGTACAAATAATAGCAGCCTACTAAACAGTTTTTTAACCTTTCAAATTATAACAAAAGCTGTTTGTAGTTTAGATAAATTATTTTCAATTTCTAAAATAACTTTACTGGTTGCTTTTGATTGCATTAAGTGGGTCGTCCCCTCCTAAATGCATGCATAGACATTTACCGTTCGGAAATCTATTAGCAATAAATAAGGGCCCACCATCGCTTACTGGACTAAGAAAGGGTATACTATTCCCCTTATCGGGCTGCTTCACAAAAAATAACGTGGGAACCGAATCGAAGAATACACTCCTCTTTTTATATGTCACTATAGCTATTAACCTCAAAGACTTATTTAAGTATGTAGTTCCATTATAAATCACGGCATAGAATATATGCTGTGAATAACTTATGATATTTATAAAGTTATTAGTCAATATTCAGTGTTTTTATCGAAGTTTATATATGAGTAAACCAAACGGGTGCTTCCTCGCAAATGTGTGACTGTAGAAGCAACAATTCGGATGTAAAGGTCATGATGACTAAGTGGTACAACTTCTCGGGCAAAACAAACTTGTGTTACTAAGAATATTTATCACTTTTCAATTTGAATCATTTGTAAATTCATGGAATTCTACTACGTTTCCGGTTAATCATTTTTTAAGAGCTCTGATTAAGTTTGCTTCATCATCTTGATTGCAGAGATAATAATTTATAGAGACTACCACTGTCACTTACTACATAAATGTTTTTGATTAGTAAATTGAGAAGGAAGAGTACGTACTTTAGGCAAACGAACAGTTAAAAATGGTGCGCTGTAGCATTATTTACAAGTAGCGGTTGAAGTGTCCTGTCACCTACTCGCAAATGTTGACAGCAATACGAATGAAACAGACAAAAGATTTTTGTAGTTAATGTGGTGTTGTAGGGTGGTTTTAGGAATAAAGGAGTAAAGAAATGACGTAAACATTTTACTACGCACCTATTTGAAAGTCTTTTGCGGTTTTTTATATTCAAACTTATGGAATACCTTAACTGACTCAAATGACATAAAAGTACCTGATTAATTTTATCAAGTAGTTCAAAAACATTTGTTGTCTATCGATCTTATTTCTGAATGCGACGCGAGAAGCATCTTCGCCTCTAAGCAAAACATTGAAGAACCAATCCGACAACCTCCACGAAAGTCTTCGCTAATTCGATATACATTTCCATGTGCTGGTATGTAAGCTAAGCAAATTATTTCTGGCTGCGCGGCGGAGGTAAAAGCGAGCGCACACACGTGGCCGCGGGGGGCGTCGAGGAATGCCAGGTATTTGGGTTGCGTGGTGGCTTGCGTTTCTGGTACCTTTTCATTCATTGCCTCGGCACTGCACCTAGCCGGCCTCGCTCGTCGACAACTCTCTAGTCCCTTTGACGAGATACTTCTTGATCGCTTCTGTTGCAACGGCGATCGAGCGGCTTCCATTTTTGAAGCTTCGTTTTTAATTTGAAATGCAAGCTGTTAGTGTAGGTATTTGAAAGTATAGTATCTATTTCATTGCATTATATGAGTAACTATTTAAATATAATAAATGTATATTTCAACGTTATTTGCTCAGTACATAAAACTGACAAACACTTTTTTAAAAGACTTGTTCGACCACACGTTTTCATTAATGAATAACTGTTGACATTCTCAGGACACCCATGAACTTATCTAAGAAGTGTCTTATCAAAGTGTTCGTGGTGATGCGTTGAATTCAAAAAGTAAGTACCTGATATGTGTTGTTAACATTCCTAAGGAATCATCGTCTCGTGTGAATGCAACAGATAATTACCATTCTTAAAGTTTTTTAAAATAACCATAAAAGAACAGAAACTTTGTTTTTAATAGAGTGACTAAAAGGTCCTTTAATATTATTAATTCATATTAGGTTTTGATATAACATGAAAAAAGTTTTAAAAGAAAAACACAATTACTCCCTCTAAGTAAAGAGACGCCACCAAGTATTTAGGGGATTAAGAAATATGACATCCAGCCCGCTCGGGAAGAGTGGCGCTTATTAATATAACGTAGTAGTAGCGTACAATCGGCAGCGCAAGCGCATCAGAGGCGTGTATCTGTTTTGTAGTTTTGTTTATTCAGCATGGAGCGCCCGCCCGGCCCCGCCCGCGCACCACACGCTCTTACACTTCGGAATTTCAATGCAACCAAACATTCTTGTGCATGCGTAACTTTTCATTGCATTCCGTCCAGGGCGAGCCCTCAGATATTCAGTAGTTACCCACAGCTCCTTCGCGCACTATCAACAACGCTAGCTACTTCACCCCTCCTAACTTTTTCAACTTTTAATAACAATCCATTACTGAATTTTATGTTATCCAAATCAAATAAACGGCCAATTCTTTACTAAAATAAACACCTACATACATAAGTTTCCGGGAAAATGTTAACAGGACGACATCACCCAAATTACCAAGCGGGAGACAGCAATCGTGACATTTCATGTTTATTGTTAGTTCCTACGGCGATTATACTATTTTAGAACTTGAGTTAAATTAAGCTCGTGTTATTTTAAAAGCAGGAAGGGGAAATTCTACGCATATTTTAAGTAGGGCATTTTAAAGCTTACGCGCGCAGCAATGAGTTAGTGTATGGAATATAGATGGTTTTGTTTTGAATAAGAAATGTATTTTCAAGAAATGAGTACCTAGTTTTTTTCTACAATTCCTTATATTCTCAGCACAATGATTGGTCGGATACTTCGGGATATACTGAACTGAGTTTAAAGTTAGACAAAGAAAAAGCATTGCAAGGGTGAAGCCAGAGTTCTTTTGCGCTTAGTTTTACAGAGGACGTTAAAATAAATGCGTATATTATCATTAAAGCCTGCATAAAGTGACACTATGTTCAAAAACCATTATGTAGCGTCGAGAACGGCCGTGAATTTGTTCAATGTGCTTTATAGTTTTTAAAGCAGTAAGGATCTACCAACTAGATACACCTATTAAAAATATTTCATTAGCTTTGAAAATGTAAAATATGAATGTATGTGTTGCCAGACTCAAAGAATTTTTCTCACGCATATGCCTACATATCCAAAATATTGCGACCTGCAAAATTGTTATTACCACTACTATAATTCATGCAATAACAGACATAAATTCTCCGAAATGGAAACTAATTCACTGTTTCTACATTCCGAACTGCCCTTGCCTATTGGCCTGGCCGGTGAAAGCCGCCCAGTACCTACGTGGTTGTTTTCTCGTATATTTTTATTCAACGTGATATGCCATATCGAATTACTAACTTCATTTGATCAGTTCTGTGCATCGAGACTTTTCCACGATGCATGGGAACCAATTATTTTTGAAATCTGCTATGTTTTGGTGTATACAAAGTTTGCTGTTCATTTCTGTTGCTTTGGTGTGCAATAAAGAATATATCTATCTAACTTTGTTTTTTTTCCATAATAACTTTTTTATTTCAATAATAAGTTGTCTTATGAAGTTGCAAATGGTTCTATCGATAAAAATATCAATACTATATTTCTAATCAATGGAGAAGATCTTGGACATCAGAACTTTGTACAAGTTTAAAAATAAATGATTTCTTATGAAAATTTAAAAACGAATATCCTAACGGATTACTTACAGAATCTCTGTCCAGAATTTGGACAGACCTACCTCATAAGTATACCTTTACTAATGAAGGATTTTGGGAGACCACTCAGATAGCTAGATTATAAGAGCTTCATGGTTATACTCGTATTTACTAGCAAAGCACTTGTATGATAATATTTTACAAACGCATCGAGGTTTTTCTTTCTAGGGTCGAGTTCCCGGGATTGGGCAATGGAAAATGGAGCCTTTGAAAAACCTTTAACACCCTTCATGAGCGAATGTTTGATATTTTGGTTTACACTACTGCCGTAACTTATTTGGTAGGAGAAGTTATTTACGACTAACAAAATTATTATAAAGACAACTTATAAGCCCTAGTATTTTCTTCATTTGTCCATCTAATGAAGTCGGCGTCGTAATTAAAAACAACGTAGAAATATTATAGTAAAGGGATAATACAAATAAATACCAATGGTTTTTCGAAATAATTAGGCCAAATTATACTTCTAAACTTACTATACTTAACCAACATAAAATAATGAATAGCTTTTAAATGATGGGCATGTGAAACAAACCTTCAAATTCATAAATGAGTACTAACACCATAATACAATTAGGGGCATTAGGCGCAGGCACACGTGTTCCTTACGTCGGAAGCCCATTGACATCATGATATTAATGACACAATAATATTATTATAAAGCAAGCTAAAGTAGAACGTTATTGTTGTCAAACTAGGGCTGAATTTTAATTGTTATAACGAAAAAGAAGTAGATAATTTTTTGAATGAAAAGTTATAGGCATCGTTATTGAAATGGAAGTAGGTACGTTAAGCGTTCAGTTTTTTTTATTTTATCATTACGCTATTGTAAACACAGTAGCTAGAAGATAACAAGATATAAAACTGAACTGATCGCTATCTTTTCAATAGTTACATCGTAATTTAAGACTACACCACCTGAAACATTATTTTTTTTCAAAGTTTATAATTGAGGCAGTTGAATAATGAAAAGATTTTAACTGTAAGTAATTAATGTTTCTCTATAACTATTTTAAGTTATTGATTTTATAAAAAACCAAAAGGTTGCCGCATACGCTTCACCGATTAGTCGTGACGTATTCAGAGAATATCAACATGGCATCGTGTGACGGCGACAAAAATGTAGGATTACATTGGGCCTAGTATTCCCGTTCCGAAAGGTCATTGACATGCAACGTGCTGTACAAAATGTGGAGGTTTTTAACACTTTGTTACATTGTCAAGGGACATCCATTGATGCCTATTTCTGTAATGAGGCAATTTAATGAAAATGTATTCCTTTATCGTATGAATTAAACGAAAATTCGCAAAAAAAAAAGTTATGTAGGTACTTTCAAAGTTATTCATTCACAAAACTACGACGGTGTGTTTACATTTTAGTAAACAAAGCACATATCTGCATTGATTGTGGGACGCATGACCAGCAAGTAAATGAAATGACCTAAAACGTTCTGCCATTCACTAGTTCGGCTGTTATCAATCGTCGGTATGGAATTCGAACGTGAATCATCGTCAAGTGGCGCTTTTGCCTTGGGATCTAAAGCTAGGAGGGAAAGAGACAGCCGAATGTACCACCATTCAGATTTAATTGACTGGTTACGAACTCGGACCCTGCCGTAGGGACGTAACGTTACCTAATCATCGACTTTCTAAACATTCCAAATAGTTCCTCTTGGGATGACGTGCTAACATCAAATATTTCATTTTTGGTCTGCCCTTACATTGTCATTTTCTATTTCAGTTGAATGAATTATAACTTTGGTAGTTATTTTTAATGTCCAAAATGCACCCGAAGCCCAAAATTTGAGTAGTAACTATTGTAACCAGAATTCCTAAATCAGCATTAAAATATCGACTGTGCGTTCCTCACTAGAGCTCCGGCATGCCGATGACAAAAACACGCAGTGCAGCAATGGTGGGGATCGGGGCGAAGATTAAGGTCCTTCTAAAATGCAGTCGGCCTACCTAAGCACACACAAGTGTTTCTCACTTATACAGACAAACAGAGTAGCATCGCTACAAATTAGACCTTATTTCAATATGTCTAGGGTGTTTGGTGGCGCGCTGCGGCATATTACGGGAGTGTTGCACGCGAGCGCTCGCACGCGAGTTCTAAAACGGAGTCGTAGCCCATAGTAAACAATTGCCGCTTCGATGCGTAGACCTTGTTAGATAAAATACTCATACAACTAGTTTAATCTTACTATGACGCTACTAAATTTAATAATTAATTCTAAAATCATGCATACCATTATAAATTAGTACTAAATCTAACAAGAAAATTAACCTGTACAAAACAAAAACATGATAAATTTTGTTTACTTCATAAGTTACTCGTAGATACTCACATAGTGCTACGTCATTTTAAACAGTTACAACTGAGCGGATCATAAATGAATTCATGAATGAGAAATATGTTACATCCTCGTTCCCTTGATATTCGTAATTAATGTATGTTGTTGTTGATCAAGAGTTCTAGTAAACATGATACACATGTGCGACACCAATGAAACGAGACATTAACCTCGATTTGAGTATTTTCATTGATGTAAAAAAACAACTGTGTGACTGGGTTCCCGGCGCTGAATACATCACATCCGCTCGATAAGAACAGAAGTTCCAATAGTCCACCACTCAAGACGTGTGCACGCACCCTTACCACGTGTGTCCATGTATACTTCAAATATAACTTAGTGAACTCGAAGCACAAATATTCAAGCGTATTGCTGTAAGAATTTCAAAAGTTTTTACTTACTCGAAGAGGGAACTGCATTTCCGCCTTCCCTCCCGCTCATGATAAACAACTAAAAAATAACTGGCACCACAAATATCACCTTTTCGTAACATACATCATTCACATGAATAAAAGGCACTTTATTTACGTTAATTTCATTCAAATGTACAGTTTGCGCGCTTTCTTATTCTTATCAACTATGAAAATTTGGGTGCATGGGAGCGAACGCGCGTGCGCGCGAAGCGACCGACGACGCGTACGCAACACGACTGCATCGAAAACTAGTGACAGTGGCGTAGAGCAGCGGAGCCGACGCGGCGATGCGGTCGGTCCCTTCCCGGATATCGCAAAGCAAAGTAATTTTTAAAATAGAGAAGCTAACGGATCGTGTGCACCGCCCGAAAGCGCCGGCCGCTTTACCCCAACACGAAATGTGTCATTTGACGGCGCTCGGCGGCGAGCGCTGCATGCCAGCCTGCCACTTCCACCAGCGCGGCATATCGGCAGGCAGGCAGGGTGAACGGCACCAGGACTAGCCACCGCCGTGCTACCCGCAAACACACGTACAAACACCCGACTGCTTCCAAGCCAACAAAAAACATTTCTCAATACGGCCCGCAAAGGGCTGCCGAAAGGGATCTGTTGGGGATATCCAATGGGCCTCTTTTGTTTTTTTAGTGAGCGTCTTCGGGACGCTAGTTGTTTCCTTGCCTACTTTTGTGTGAGACAAAATTGTTGTTGAACGTTTACTTGTCTAGTTTATAGTAGTTAGTCTATTATGATTTTGAATTATATTTTAAAATAGGTAGGTAATGGTAACCTTGCAACGTTTCTTCCACTGCAACTATAATTTGCATGGATACAAAAATAATAGAGAATATCACATCAATTTTATTTTTGTCATAATTTATTTCAGCCATTATTTCTGAGATGCTTTACGATGCAATAATAGCAACTAAGCTTATTGTTGATCAACATCTGTGAATAGTAATAGCAAATATCCTGTAAGACCTACAAATAATTCGACATCGTCTAATCTATCATTATTGTTAAATTCTGAAGAAAAGGCATTGCACGTATAATCCAAAATTACCCAGGATGACTCTCGTTACAAAAATAAAAACCTGTAGTCGATATTGATCTAGTAAAAAAACATGTAGTGCAATCAATCAAAGCAAGCTGTATCGCAATTACTGTGCGCGCACCCCTTGTTATTACTGCAACTTTGATGATGAATTTGCGTTTGATAGAGTCATATTAAAATAATCATAACGCCTAAAATAGTTGACTTAAAGCTAAGATATTAACATCAGTTTTCAGCTTATCATTTAGTGCATCTGAAAAATTTAAAAAAGGTGTATATGTGTACAAGTTTTTTTGTATCATTGACTTTTTAAAAAAAATATCTTTCTTTTTACTTAAATTTTTATGTTTCCAGTGTTTTTGAAGGTTTTAACGGGAGCTTTTGATATGGTTTTTGGTGTCAGCTTACTGTCTACTCTTTCAACGGTCGATGGAATTTTATGCATATTAAGCCAGCACATCGCATATTGCTAAATGATTGAACACCCTGGAAAATACAAACAAATGGCCTCCATTTTATTGATAGTAGGAAAAAAACAATTATTAAGTGGACTTGTTGATAAAATTGATTATGTGACTGAACCCTAATGGGTCCGAAACCGGTGACCAGACAAACTGTAGAGTGCATTATTAATAGTATATTGGTAAACCTTTTTCATATTACTCAGTACCTCCATAAAACGACAATTAGGTATAATCTAAAAACTAAAAAGAGATTCTTCCAGCAGACTACGCCGGCAGGATAACAATCATATGAGTTCAAGTGAATAAAATACAGTTCTTTGTACAATATACTGGCATACCAGTTTTGATAGTTTGTGTTTTTGACTGTACTTTATTTAGGTAATATTTACAAGTTACGACATATTATGTAAGAAGATACGCGTTTTTCCTTTGATTTTCTTCAGCTGAAAGACACGTTTCTGACAATCATTTATGCTTCGCAACATCACACGCGTAAGAAACAAAGTTAAAGCACAAAGTGTCTCCTTTGTGCTGTGGTTGGCTCTAGAGGTTATTAGTACTTGAAACTAGGAATTTGAAGGCTTAAATAGGTTAAGAATTGTATTTGAGATCCTCTTTTTCTCGAACCTACTTGCTTTCTTCACCGGTTAGGTCTTGTGATCTTTGGAGATCCTTTGTCCAACTATATCCTTTAGATATTTTGCGCTACGTTATTTATTCTACCAGAAATACTACAAGATAAGTAAAAATTAATGCCTATCCCCCTGCTGGTAAGCTGGTAAGCACATGTCTTGTCTCGTTATCCTCCCTCTATCAGAAACTCCCGTACAATTGGCTCCTTTAAAATTAATTATAGAAAATATCTTTTAGAGCACCAGAAGAAATATTGATACTGCAGTATCACGTTTATAAAATTTTATTGCATTTCCTCTTGTTGTGTTGCATCGCTAGTATGTTTTGGTGATAAGTCCTATTACCTGTTTTTATTTGAAAATGCATGTCAAAATTATTGTTGTGTTTTGTTATTATTGTTATTTTAGTTGTGTAGTTGTTTGTTTGCGTAGAGTAGTACCTCACTCTTGCCTAAAGGTATCCACGGAAGACCAGCGTCAAGAACACCATTAGGTGTACTTGACACATGCTGAGTGGAAACCCTCTTAGCGCCACACGCTAGTTATATTATTATTGTGACCTCGCAAATGATCTTGTGTAGACTAATAAAAATTTTCTTTCTTTCTTTCTTTCTTTCTTTCGTTAGCATATGTTTACCATGAACGTACAGAGACTCGAACCTTGAAAAGTTCTAATTCACCGGGGGCTCAGGTAAAGAAAGTGTTGCTTCTTAATTGTTCACGTCATGAATTTAGCAGTGAATAAGAGGTTTGCGTCTGGCAGAAATATTCTCCTAATTCAGGAAGATGCGTTTTCTTTCTTTCTTTCATCTACTATTTCTACCTGTGGATTTTATGTCAATCCTCTGGAACCACACTTAAATACTTACCATCTATTTAGAATACATTTTACATTTACTGACCCTTTTGACCACTATAAACACAGCAATCCATTCCAACTTGTGTTTCTTCGAGATAAGACTAAATTAGATTAATATCAATAAGACTCATCATAGGTTGCAGTTTAGGTTCTGCTTTTACTTGTACCTTAACGTTCTATGCTCTTAGTTATGGATTGTACTTATTTGCTGGGTGTCGTGCATTTGAGGTGGTTTTATCGATCCAAAAATCGTGCCTCCTATGTATGAACGACGGTGAACTAAGGCAAAGTTCTGAGTCTGTTCTGTGAATTAATCTGAATTACCTCATACGCCCACATTAAATGTACTGATTATACAGATACTATAAACAGTTCTATGATTACTAAGCAGAATGTTAGTAGATGGAGAAAAGGACATCTATGTTAGCTTTGACTAACCGTAACCCGAATACATGTTACTCCTTTTCAATAGGCTCAAATTTGAACAGATTAAGTAATTTTAATTTCTAAATATGCTCTGTAAAACTGACTAACTTTTTCTTCATTATATTGCGTATAAATTTATCTTATTATGTCACAGGTCTACCCCAGTTTGCAAACTTGATCATCACAACTAACTAAGGCTGTTACATTGTATTTGTAGAGATGTGAATGTTTCCGTTAGCATCATATTAAATTGCAATAAATTATAAAATCCATTTGCTGAAATGTAAAATTTCAAAAGGCAAGTATCCTTTCTAAATAAATATCTGAGTTAAAATCAAAGACGCACAAAAGGCGAGCTAATTGTTCAAAAATTGCTGTCCAAGCCCCTCGCATTTATAATGTTTGCTATTTAAAAAGCTTTATTGTTATTAGTGTGACAATTTCACGTCCACTTTTTCCACGTTTCGGTAAGGTGGACTTGGAACGAGCACCGCATTCAGGGTTGGCAGCTGAAAGAAAAGTTTCGAATCGATATATGGTTACTTTCTTGTGCAATATTTGAGTCGTTTCAAATATTAAGCAAATTTAAAATAGTAAGTTTTAGTTTTAATTGTTTTATTTATTACATTAATGTGTATTTCTTTGCTGTTTATTTCTGTTGTTTTGGTGTGCAATAAAGAATATATCCATCTATTTATTGGGATAAATTTTAATACTAGTTTCAACTCGACCATTTTGAATATAGGTTATCGGACCCAAAAGACAAAAAACATATTTTCCAACTCCAAAATATCAACGACACCTTCTTTTAAGCATTCACGAACAGACAATTATTGTGTTAATAACTGTTCGGAGACTATCCCTGTCTTCCGGCCCCTTAACAGTTTCTGACAACCCTAACCCCAAGTGTTGGAGAGGACCCCTAGCAGACGTCAAAAAGTGACGGACTCGCCAACCGGACCCATTGTCACTATTCTAATCCACATACGATTATGCACCGACAATAACAGCCCCGCGAGATACAAGTTTTGGAAATAATGAATCTCAACCGACTATCGTGTACTTTCTCTGATCCCTCACCCTACGACTAGATGTTAACTATTTTAGTTTCTATGATGCACCTTGTTAATTTCATGGCTACCCGCTAATCAGGCCTATTGTCATTCAGATATTCGTTACCAATCTCGTAGAAGCTGCAAACAATTGCAAATATTTAAAATTCTTAGACTGTTCTTGGCCAAGATTTGATTTCGCACGAGGGATTCAACTGAATTCATCAAAAGCAATATTAATCTTTATTTTGCTCTAGGTAGGTTTTAACTTAAAAAACAGCCTCATTTTTATTTACTACTAGTTTCTAAAAATACTTACTCATTTAATTTGTTTTTCAGAATCCACTCGCAAAACAAATGATCACTTACTTCATCTATTGTCAATTGTTCGTAATGGCCAAAACCCTCAACACTGTCGTCCAACGTTTATTATAAGTAGCACTAGTGGTGAAGTCATATTTTATAAAAGTGCCAACCAAAGTAAAGTTTTTAAGACAATAAACGAATACTTATCTAACGACCCTTATTCTCAAAAACTTAAGCAGCTCTTCAACAAAACATTAACTTTTGCATCGCTTCGTCTCTTTCATTCTTGTTGCTGCCGCCATTTTCGAGTAAGTGACATTACACGTCAATTACTTGAAATACGCTTCAGCATAGCGTTCGTTTTTATAAATAAGGGGATAAGGCGATAATGGCTGCGACTGTGATTTTAGAAATGGGAATAGTTGAAATCAATAAAAAAAAGTTAGAAACAAAAAATACGAAACTAGCACATTAAATTCATTTTAGATTACTTTAACACTTTCATACCAAATTTGAAATGGCTCGGTGGAATATCTTGCAAACAAGAGTGATTTATGTGACTGGAGTAATAAAACACAATAGTAGATTATGCCACAAGGGCTTAAAGAAGTGTATTATGTCCCGGGCGTCATATTGAACCCCGAGTATGATGGATTCTACGGTTAACTCCCGAGCGGAGCGAGGGAGTTAAAGTTAGAATCCTGAATACGAGAATATAAAATTATAAAAAATTAGAATATAAAAAATTAATTTTAACCTATAAAGTATTGATTTTCGATGTTTCTCTTAGAAGAGTTATCATTGTAACCTCTAACAAAAAAAATAAAAACTAATCTACCTATAGTTATAATTCGTTTAACAGATTTTTTTTCAAATTTGTAACTTTCAGCGCAGTGGTTAGGAGCGCCGTTTGGCACTCTGAGGGTCGTGGGTTCGAGTTCTGCTGGGTGTGGGCCTTTATCCTTCGGATCCTTCGTTGTTTCTGGTTTCCATAGCACAAGAAAAGCCTCGCCTTGGGAAAATAGCAATTGAAGTGATGTTGTCTCATGTTTCCATATATCATTTGTTAGAATAACAAATATTTAGCTGATAGGTAACTCGGCGTAACTGGCAGGATTACTTACTATGCTCTATTAAGCCAGCCATATTTAATAGTCTTAATACGAGTAGGTTTCTTACAACCTGCTCTATTAAGTAATGCTGTTGGTTGTGCATTACCTTATTTAAAGAAAAATGTGCGTTTATTCCAAAAAATATATTTTATGACTGCAAACAACCGTTTAAAGGTCTCATAATACTCAAAATACTTTGGAACCAAGACGAAAAATTACATAGGTAGTTTATAAAATTAAATTATCACTACGAGTAATGGCACCACTTTATACCAATACACTGAAGAATATTTTCAAACTGCTAGGTAACGCTTGAATTTTGGCCTACTGTACGAGAGCAAGGAAGATTTATTCTCGTGGATTCACACCATTTCTTCTAATATTTTAATTTTACGGTAAAAAAAATTGACAAATTGTCCAAAGATTGAACAAAAAACTCGCCTAATATAAAACTCAAACAAAACCTGCTTTAAGCTCTATGAAATAACGCGTGGCTCTTAGCAAGTGACGACATCTATGCTACGTTTCAAGTTTTAACAAACAGAGCAAAAGCTCTCAGCGCATGATCAATACTTTACACCACATAACTTTTAACTTTAACATAAAGTTTCCCAAAGCTACCACAGATGGCAGTATTTCAACTGCACACTGCTGCCATCTAGATCAAAGTCGTAAAACTTACAGAAAAGTTCAAAGCTCCAAAGCATCGAAAAAAAGCTCGGGCATTGAAGGAGAATGTGCTCATACAGTGGTTACCTATTGTTATGTTTTAAAGGGCGGGTCCGTCGAAGGGTGGTGCCAACATGACCCTAATATGAAGTAGGTATTTTACGTTTGAGTAAAATATTACTTCACTGTGGTATACAATACAATGGTTGAAATTTGGGTGTCGTGTCAATTGTTTTTTTTTAAATGGCTTGATTACATTTCGAACTCATTTATTCAATCTTACAGTGAAGTTCATTTGTACATTAAAAATAAGTTTTTATCGATCATATCATTGAAATTAGACATTATGGAACTTTACGGATTCACCACACGGTTTTATTCTTATAGTGCTAACCAGTAGGTTAACAAGTAGTAACTTGATATGTAGCATTATTGTGACAAGTGGTCTCTATTCCTTAATGGTTTATTTTTGAGTTTATTTGTTTACAATAAATGAAATACAAGTACACACCATAAAAAATACAGCACATAGACATTACAGTGCTAAAAGATACCTAAATGGCAATCTATTTTCTGTATTTTTTTGGGCATAAAAACGACATAGGTGTTTATTGAAATCATGTGGCCGTAGAGATTTTGCAAATTGGTTGTATTCAACTAAATAATTAAGTAATAATAATTGATTGATATTTTCTGGTATTTCAAACCTGAGTTAGTTCAAATGACAACTCAGCTAATCCCGCTTTTAGGACGTACGTCTTGTTGTTTAAAAAAAAGGGCCCTGGTGACCAATCGATGGCGAAATTACTTTCTAAAGGGGTTGGTAACATCTTCCCTATCTAAAGGTGACGCTTTTGTTCAGTAAAGGTCGTTTTATGGCTGCAAATAATTATGATGAGAGGAACGCGCGGCGCCACTGAAGGCAGCGTAGGTATAGCGTGACTACTTACTTTTGAAGCCTCCAGGCTGAGCTAAATGCGCCTTAAGTACAAGCTACTATGATTTAGTATCAGATTGTACAAAACTAGACAATTCCTTATAAAATTGCATGATCTTGGCATCAATAGTAAGTGAATAAATCACACACCGGAGGCTTTAAACGAGCATGCTCACCGAAACTCTATTAAGATTTACACATCTCAGTCACACGTCAAGTTATCAGGCCTTAAAATAACGAAACCTGGTACCTATCTTTAGGGAGTATATTCTCCAAATTGAAAACGAGTGTGATCGATCGACAAAATAACTAGGCTAGCAGCGAAACTGTACTAAGGATTCTATGTGTATTGTGTATTGACCTATGGCCTTACTATAATGGGTAATGGGGTGGGTGATAATGAAACTCAAGGTTTCCTTTTAATAAGTTACAGAAAGGGGTTTGCTTAGTTTCTCTGTAAGAGATTGCACAAGGAATGTGAAACTTCGTGTTCACGCAGCCGTTGTACATATTGAATAAGTAAGTAGAAGTAGCAGATAGCAGAAAATTCGAAAAACTCAAGAATCTATCCGCAAGATAAACTCAGCCACTTTGGAATTTCAGGAACTTTAGTTCAGAAGCCGTATATGTTTTTTGTTTCAATGTTACTTATTGTCACCTACTACGAGATGAAAAAAATGAATCTCATTTTGAATAACCATATTAAAGCATAATATTGACGTTTCATATTTTTTCCCTGGCATAGCACAACAGTTCACAGACAAATAATTACACACACTCCAATTTTGTTTAAGTGTACGTTACTCACAATTCTTGGTGTACCGCGGTGTTCCGCCGTTGACGATGATGGTGCCATTAGTGTACGGCGCAGGAGTCGGCGGCTTGCTGACGTCGCCCTGCCCGTTGACCCACGCCGCCGACGCCGCCGCTGCGGCCGCTGCCGCAGCGCATACACTGCACTCTGGAATCACAAAACCATTATAAATTAAGCACTACTGAGAAGCAAACTTGAGTGGCACAGTGCCGTTCGAATCAACCTTTTAAAAACCATTGTAAAATTATTTATTTGCTTAACATGGTAAGTAATCAAGGATGGAAAGGAGAACAACTAGGTCTCGAACAAAATATACCCGAAAATGAAAGTGCCAACCAGACAAAAATAATACTGGATTCTTATTGGAAAGAACGCGCTGAAGATTTCTTACTAGGACAGCAAACGTCTACAATTAACCCCTAGACTGCTATTGCAGTTTGAAATTACAAAAATAACATTATTTCCCTGAATAAATAGATGAATGGATTTCAGCTTGTGAGGTGTCGTTAGATTCGTCTTCACTGTGAGAGTAACACTGGGATAATAAAAAAAAAATTTATATATGACGGATTTTTGGCGATAAATTCAATGTTTCCGCCAAGCCGTTCAGGCTGCAGCCCAGAATAGCGAAGCAGCGTGAAAATATTGAATTTAGCACCAAAAACCGCCATTTTGTTTTTCTCATTTTGATTTACTCAGTGTCACTCTCACCGTAAAGACGAGTCTAACGACACCTTATGAGGTGAAATCCGTTCATCCATTAATCCTAGGAAATAATGTTATTTTTGTAATTTCAAACTATAATAACAGTCTAAGGGTTAATTGTAGACGGTTTTTGTGCTATAAAGGAACTTTCAGGGCTAATAGGGCTTTTCTTTTCCAATAGGATGCCAGTGTTATTTATGTCTGGTCGGCACTTTCATTTTTGGGTGCAAAATGGTTGTTCTCTATTCGGCTTAATCCTCATCTTGACTTATTATCATGCAAATATTTGAAAGACATGATAATTAACGAAGCTAAATTATAATAATATCAGGTCACAAGTACTTTCAAATCGTCGAAGTAACCAAAGGTAACCTATTATACTACGACATAAAAATTGTAATAATATGTATATACAACATACACAGTAGCCAAACATATTGTGATTAAACGACTGGTGT
The DNA here is from genome assembly GCA_950022985.1 of Udea ferrugalis. Lineage (NCBI taxonomy): Eukaryota > Metazoa > Arthropoda > Insecta > Lepidoptera > Crambidae > Udea > Udea ferrugalis. The sequence goes on from OX465521.1 coordinate 9,889,601, forward strand.
CGGACTCTTTCTGTACTTTGTGAAAATAAAAGAATTGCTAACAACAAAAGAAAAAACAATCGATCAAGTGGAACTACATCCGAACCGCAGAATAGGTACAAAACGAGATGATATAGAGTAATTTATACAATTCAAAGTTAGTGCATAGGTTCTATCACATACTTAATACGTTATGACTATTTCAATGGTTACCTAGATCTGCATCGAGCTGTAGGTTTCTTGCTAGTAATTTCTACCTGTTGAGTGATCCTTTGTGGTATAGTACACCTTTTTTAATGCGGTGATTAACAATTTATAAATTGCTCCTGGGACTTTGTTGTGATAGCGCACAGTTTTCCATATGAACGAACTTTTCCCTTGTATTTTTGGAATGTAAATTTTTGCTTACCAAAACGATAGGATTGTAAATAAAATGAGAAGCTACAGTTAGAATCCCAGTTTCGTGGTTCAACCGTTAACTAGATAGGTCACTTGATTACCTACAACTCATTAGAACAGTTTTTGGAAATTCCTCAGGGTTGCCGTAATAAAAAAAAAAGGTTTTTTTTTAAATCACCAAAGAAACCCTATTTTAATTCATGGAATTCCTCGGGAAAATGGAAAATGGGGAAAACCCTTGTTTCAGATTTATCGCAATAGCTTTGCGATTTTAACAGGTAACCCGTAATTTATACTAATTTAGAAACCTCAATAACTGCACATGTTTTAATGTGATGGTTCACTTTAGTGTCAAACTTTTTATATGGGACTTCACTAGGATATTTTGGAGTTTGCAAAAATCATTAGAGAATTAATAGGCAATTTATCAGGCTAAATTTTGACGACATTATAATATTTGTTCCCATGTCGTAAAAAAAACTATTGTAAGACAGAAAATTTGAAAAAAATACTCCTATTTTTTTATGGTAGCCCTTAGGAATTTCCAAAAACTGTTCAAATTAGTTGTAGGTAATGCTCATTATGGAACACCCTGTATATAATTTTTTTTGCAAATAAAGACGTGGAAAGAAACATTAATTTGGTTTTGTCATAATTTGCGAGTACATTTTGATTAAAATGGTTTTGGCCAGAGCTCTCTATATTCATAGATATATTTATTAAGAATACGGTACATATTTGGCTTTCCCTTCACTGCATTAGGTTCAAACAAACTAATATTATAACTGTATGCTCCTTTTACCATGAAAGCAATAGTCAGCGTCCTTCAACTTTGTATACCCCGTGTGGATTAAAGTCATGGGCCTATGTTATGCTCTTGACTGGGTTCGGTGGTTCCGTTGGTACTTGGCAGTGATCCAGCCTCAAAAGGAGAGCAGGAGGAAATAAAGATGTTACTTTTATTTCTTGTTATATGTTGTTGTTGTTTTATGTCTTGAGCTTCCCTGTTGCTAGAGATGAGTCATTATAATCGACTCGGAAATAAAAGACTCGTAGTTCTGTAGTAAAAGACTCACAACTTAGTCGCGAGTATTTAATAAAGACCTCGAGTCGCTTAGCATACGATGAGCTGTTTAAAATTAAATTTATTAAATAGTACAAACTCAGTGTGCCTAAATGAATGAAATGTTTGTAATTACGTAAATACAGATAGGAATTTACGATTTTGATCCACATTCGTCAAATATCTCATTACAGCGTATGAGCGCGCCTTACGACACCAACTAGTCGTGTCTTTTTTGGAAATGTTGTAGTCTGTTCGTCACTACTGAGTCGTTTAAACGTATCAAGTCCTTTTAAATAAACTCAGTCTAAAAATAAAACTCGAGTTATAGTCGAAGACTCCTAAAAGGCTCAGGACTCGGGGCTCAAAAACTTGATCTAGTCGTGAGCTGTCTTTCTTAGGAAAGACTTCAAAATACTGAAAAGACTCGAGTTCTCTAATCTCTACCTGTTGCTGGTTGATTATATTGTTCGATTGTTAAGTTATTTCTGTTTTTTTTAAACACTAATTTGAGACAGGATTCGGTATAGAACTGCAAAGTTATCTTCTCTATCATAACAGCATACGAGTTCTCAATTACCTTAATTGGCCGACGACTACAAGTGCTTAAAAAATATTAAGCATACTAAAATATTTCAGAGAACCCACATTATTATTAATCACCACATTTTGTAGGTTATGGTTATGAATCAAAAATAATTCTCATCATAATCAACCTCTACTACTGGACATATGCCAAAATGAAATTTTTCTTCAATCATTTCTTTCTAAAGTTTTGTGTTTCCCTCATTATTACCATGTAATTTAATTGGCATTGTCAGAATTAATTTACAAGCCAAATTAAATGAAGATAATCATTGGTTCAGAAAAAGATCGAGCATGATAAGGATAGTTTTTTTTTAAATTTTAAAACATTGTTACGTTTGTAATAAAATATCGAATAAATAGTTTTAGGTAAATAAGGTAGTCATGAATATAATGACCTACATGCCATAAAATGTTAAAATCCTAATTCGTTGAACATTTTTGGTTAGTAAGTATTATTTTATTTTGTTCGAAAGAACACTGGCGAAGGCCTTCATCATTAGAATCAAATCATTGCTATAGTGACATTATTTTCTCATTGTTACTGGCATCCTCGATTCATTTAATAAAATAATATTATAAATATTTTGAAAACAAAATTTGAAAGTAAATGCTTGTAGTGCTTCCCTTCTAAAGTTTAACCAATGTATAAGTTAATTTAAATCATTGCCTATGATCGATCAGCACATAAGATTAACTTACCCTTCATGTATCCAACCCTCCTCAGAGTCCGCGAACTTGACGCCTCAACACATACGGCCTATGGAGCCATGACTCATCGATACCGGTTTTTTGCTCCATAAAATTATAATTTGGCAAAAAAATCACAACAACATCTCACTTAACAATAGCTGACACTTATGCGAAGTAAAAAGACCTGCTCTTATTCTTAGGCCTTGATTATTGATTGTTGAGAATCATTATTAGGTTTTTTATAGGGTCGTAAGTGCAAATAGCTGATTGTGTACATGCTACGGTAGCGGCGCGTGGGGCGAGTGGCGAAGGACTGCGTGTGCGTGGTGCGTGCTCGCCGGAATCGCGCAGGGTTAGGGGATACGCGCTATATACTACCACTAGTAAATAATGCCATTCAATTATATGATTATAATGTTACTGTATTGGACCGTTTTTTTCATACAATTAAATATTTTGGCAAATTAAAATAAACAATTGCAGAACTGAGTAATGTTTTCAACTTTTTTTGTCTACTCAGCTTATCTTTAACTTTTTCGTTTTCACTAGTTTCAGTCTTTTGACTTTAATGCGCATCTTTGGCTGACGATTAAACGTATCAGGGACAGAAATCATGTCATAACATAGAGTTAATAATAAAACATTATGATTAGATTAGATTGACGTTACTGCCATTATAATAAAATCAGACCAGTCAGCGCCTTATTACTTCGTCTCTACCTAACAAAAATAAATTGTATTAAATTGGTAAAGGATTGAATGTGTTTTTATGAATAATCTACAGAAAAAAACAATTCTCAATAGTTTAGGTGACTACTTGCATATTTTACTATCAAATAACGTTAAGACATCTCTATCATTATCTCAGATCATAAATTTACGCCAAAAGTAAACCTTGTTGTTTACTCCGTAGCTATCATAGGTACATGTATATTGTGCAGCAAATACCTACTTAAATCCTTCTGTTTTTATGTAAGTTTTGTGTCTTCATTCTCGTCTTTGTTTTTGGGCATATTGAAACTAAAATTACACATCGAAACGTAAATGCTGTCATTAATTCTTATGAAACCCTTATTAAAATATTTGCCCTGTTAATAAGGACAGGCATATTTAATTTTTAATGGATAGTTTCAAAAATACTGAAATAGTAGGTGTCCAAGAAAATTTGAAGTATGACAAAGTCAGATTTGTTTTTAGAGAGTTTAGCGAATGGTTGGCCGCCATGTTGCGAGTGTTGGTCCGGGGCGCATGCGCAGCCCGAGAGAATGCACACAGCCGGCCCGCACATCTGCTGGTCAGCTCGTGGACACAATGCTACCATGTGGTGACCATCTTTTGGCCTCATCGGTGGAATAGTAAGTGAGGGTGCAAGACACTAATAGCAGACCTAAACGTTTCTGAATACAGAGAAATGCTGATACGAGTATATTGTATACTTAATTAATTAAATAAGTAGACATAAGACATCGTCATATTATAAAATATTGCACTGGTCACAAATAAGGAATATGCACTTGGAACAGATGAGGGTCATATTATTTTTTTGAGTACTATTTTGAATTCTCGTTACGTCTCTATCAATATTTCCTAATTTGATTTCTTTGTCAATGTAAAAATAATTATTGAAAAGTGCAAAAAAATGTGGGAAATTCAAAGCGGTTGAAACAGTCACGTGAGAGTGTGACGTTCAAGTGCACGCGTATGTCACTGTCAAAAGCGCAACAAGAAGAAGAATCCAAAAGTTTGTAGGTTACATTTGTGTTGTCAAAGACTTGCGTGACGTCAGAGTTCATGACAACCGAGCGCGCCATAATGGCGGCGTTTGAAACGCTTGAAAAAGTTTGAAGCTTTTAACAATTTATAAATATACTACATTTCGTATTTTTGGTGATGAAGATTATTGATCAATCTTAAAACGATATAAGCTATCATAAAAAAATATAAAAAAGAACAGTGCATATTCCCTATTAAGGTTTTACTACGAATGTTTCTGCTTTTGTGGGAGTCAAAACCATGATCATTTGAATCTCTACTGGGTATAGGCAACACCTAGGTGTTGTGTCATACTCTTCGTTCCCGCGGTGGGCCCTCACTCGGCTTGACCGAGAGCTGGCAGAGGAAGCCGCCATTGTGGCAGCATGGGGCGCGACCCCTACAACATCAGGGGTCAACGAGGCAGCGAGCAGATTCCGTGACACCGTCTCTGGAGTCTGCAATGCCGCCATGCCCAGGATCAGAGGGCCCCCTTCACGACGCCGCCAAGTATATTGGTGGACAGAGGAAATCGCCCTCCTGCGGGAGCAGGCCTCCCAATCCAGGAGGGCGTACACGAGGGCCTTACGCCGACGAAGGCGGGACAGTGAAAGGGAGGGCCAGCTGTATGCCACTTATAACACAGATAAGAAGGTATTACAGGTGGCCATAAGTCGGGCCAAAGCCGAAGCTAGGGAGGAGATGTTGGACGGTTTAAACCGGGATCCATGGGGGAGACCTTACCGCGCTGCGCGGAATAAACTGCGCTGCCAAGGCCCCCCCGTGATCGAGACCCTTCAGCCGGAGGTCCTGGAGCGGGTTGTGCGGGAGTTATTTCCTGATCCCCCTGTGCACAGCCCTCCCTCGATGGCTCCTCCCAGAATGACCCTGGTGGATGAACCAGCACCGCCTGTCACCGATGAGGAGATGGAGACAGTAGTCGACCGCCTGCGCTCCAAGAAAAAGGCTCCGGGGCCCGACGGTGTGCCGGGCAAAGTATTGGTAATTGCGCTCAAACATCTGGGGGAACAGCTTCGGGACGTATTCAATACCGCGCTTACATCAGCGCGATTCCCGAAGCTGTGGAAGGAGGGTCGATTATGCCTTCTTCAAAAAGAAGGCAGACCCCCAGATGAAGCCGGGGCGTACCGGCCAATTGTCCTGCTAGACGAGGCTGGGAAATGCTTCGAGCGCATTATAGCCATCCGCCTAGTCCGGCACCTGCGGGAAACTGGGCCAGACCTGTCCCCGGTCCAATTTGGCTTTAGAGCAGGGCACTCTACTATAGATGCCCTGGCTCTACTAAAAAGGGAGACGCAAGCCGCCTCAGAGCGAGGGGAAAAATCGTTGGCGGTTAGCTTAGACATCGCCAACGCCTTCAACAGCCTGCCGTTCTGTGTGATAAGGGAGGCACTGCATTACTTCAGGGTGCCCCTTTATATCGCCAGGCTGTTGGAGGACTACCTCCGCGATAGGGAGGTTTTGTACGAGGGCGCAGACGGGGTGCTCATCCGTCGGCCGATGAGGTGTGGGGTTCCTCAGGGATCCGTCCTCGGGCCCCTCCTATGGAACCTAGGCTACGACTGGGTTCTCCGCGGCACGCTTCTACCGAGGGTGCGCGTCCTTTGCTACGCGGATGATACCCTAGTCGTAGCTAGAGGGACCTCCTACCCGGAGGTGAAGAGGCTGGCGGAAGTTGCGGCCAGTCTTGTGGTTGGCCGGATTCAGGCCTTGGGCCTCAAAGTGGCGCTCGGTAAGACCGAAGCCCTCCTTTTTCACGGGCCTCGGCAGGGACCTCCCCCCGGTGCGACCATAACCCTGGAGGGCACGACGTTGCAGATTAAGGCTCAGATGAAGTATCTGGGCCTACACCTGGATGGGCGGTGGCGATTCGAGCAGCACTTCTCTCGTCTCGTTCCGCGCCTCATTCGCTCCGCGGGGGCTCTCGGCCGTCTGCTCCCAAATGAGCGCGGCCCGGACCAGACATGCCGGCGTCTCTACGCCGGCATAATCAAAAGTATGGCGCTTTACGGTGCGCCAATCTGGGAGGACGCTCTCAACGCTCACAATAGAACCCTCTTGCGGCGCCCGCAGAGGGTGATAGCGGTGAGAGCGATCCGGGGGTACCGCACCATCTCAACGGGGGCTGCCTGTGTCCTGGCAGGAATGCCCCCCTGGGAGATGGAGGCTGGAGTGCTCGCTGCTGTCTATAGCTACAGGACAGCAGCAAGAGCAAGAGGAGAGCGCCCTTGTTTTGAGGAAGTAGAAGGTGCTCGGCGTCGGGCGCATGCAACGCTTCTGGGGCGATGGGCTGAGGACCTGGCCACTGCGCAATATGGCCTATGGACCATAGAAGCAATAAGGCCGGTCCTCCAGCTGTGGGTCGGGCGGAAAAGACGGCCGCTAACCTATCGGCTGGTGCAGGTACTTTCCGGGCATGGTTGCTTCGGAAAGTACCTGCACCAAATAGCTCGGAGGGAGCTGACTCCGGAGTGCTCGGAGTGTGGCGCGGACGAGGACACCGCGTTGCACACTCTTCAGGAGTGCCCAGCCTGGGTGAACCAACGCCGCACCTTGGCCGACATAGTTGGCCGAGATCTTTCGCTGCAGAACATCATCCGGGCGATGCTCGGCAGCGAAGCGGCGTGGGAGGGTATGGTGTCCTTCTGCGAGGAAGTGATGACGCGGAAGGAGATCGCGGAGAGGGCCCGTGAGGACGACCCTCTTGCGGCGCCTCTCCGACGCAGACGGCGGGGAGCAAGAAGACGGCAATTTGCCCGCCTTCCTCCTGCTCCCTAAAAGTAACACCCGGGGTGTAGGCTGGGGGGCCTACATCCCATTGCACGGGGTTCCCGTCTAGGGGTGTCCCAGTATACCGGGATACCCCCGTAACATGAGGAGGCCCGGCGCAAAGGCTGGGCCGACCGCTGGGTCGATGTGGCAATCTTCCCGCGCCATGTCGTCCCGTAAAGCGAAGAGGTATACCGGGGTATTTTTAGTGGGTATACCCGCCGCTTACGGTGGGGAGTCCCACACTCCCCCGCCGTTCTCCTACCCCCCAGAACGGTGGGATAGTCCATCAAGGATTTTTTCCCCGACAAAAAAAAAAAAAAAAAAAGGTGTTGTGTCATAAACCTGGAATATGTAATGGAATATGTCACCTGGAACCTGGAATGGAATACACAGAATGGAATAGACACAGAATCAAACATACATACGTCACATATTCCATTGTCTTAGGTAAATAACAAGATATTTCAGCATTAAACTCAAAATCTTTGGCAGGACCTACGCAATAGGTCAAATTAGCAGGTAGTCATAGTGGCCTAATTAGTAAACAAACTCGCTTGTTTAGTCGCTGCATTGTTATACTATTATGTATACTTAATTCCATGAATAAATGAAATAGGTTTAAGTCAATTTGTTCGTCCAGATGTCAGTGAATCTGTGAGGTTACATCCTATTAACTTCGGTTGATTTTTAAAATTTAAGAAGCTTTGTCTTGAACTTCTTTACATCAAATTTCAATTCAATTTCTTTAAATTCCATCAGCAGCACTCTGTGGTACCTACACTTCAGTAATACAGTGCAAGCCTTTTCAACGAACACGATTATGATAATTACTAGGTTATGATAAGGTGTTTCAAGCAGAAGGATACTCAAGAAATACAAAAATCCCTTTTCAAATCATGGTCACTCTACTATTACCTGACCCACCCTACACTCGCGCACAAACGTCGCTAATGCTCCAAATTTTTTCTGCGTTTCACCGAGGATTAATATCACGGGATTCGCAACACATTTTATCGATAATTTCCATGATGATTTATTGAAAGTAATATAAAATGACTAAGTATACATTTAAAAGACTATAGTTCAATAAATAAGACAAATTACACTATCTTGTCTTCATTCTGATGCAAATTACAATGTATAAAGTTAATTATCAAAATGAAACCAAATGAGCAGAATAATGAAAGATACGTTTGTAAAATTTACCAATATTACGTTTAATACTCAAGAAAATGAAAATTCAGTAAAATAAATTACTGTAAAAAAATATAATGTAAGAAACACTTAATGTTACTCTACCACCGGTTCGGAAGTTGTTCGGAAATATGAAAAGGAGTAAGTAGATTAACATGTTACCAAATCGTCACTTAAAAAATCATTCATCGTGATGAAAAGAGAAAGATAAACCACCAAAATACGATAATGTTTCACATGAAATATTTACTTTTAATAAGCGCTCAGATCAAAGGTCCCTGTTAGACGGTAAATAGGGGAAGTTTTTTGGGCAAAAAAACATGTGATAAAAAATGCATGATGCAAAAAAATTATCGTGTGCCTACGGGAGTGGACAATGGAGTGTCAATCTGTGTTAATAAGCCGAGGCTTGTGTCGTAGTACTCCAATCTACATAAAAATGTTTTTCATTGTTATGGATAGGCCTGTTTTTTAAATACGCACCAACTTCATACAACGTTGACATATTATTATTTGGTCTTCACGTCTTTTACTCGATACTCCTGACATCAATCAGAATACTACAATAAACATATAGACCTAATAGAAGACTCATGGTTATGGGCGTTTTTATAAATTAGGTTTCAAAATTTTCAAGCCCAGCCATACAAAACATCGAGCCCAAAAATTTAGTAATTCCGATTCCGAGATTTTTTCCGTTTCTGATTCGGAGGAGACATAATTTTTATTATTTACACTGCAGATGGTGATTTACGAATGACCGTTCCCTGTCAATCAATCAGTTATTGAACAAAAAGCTGACCCCTCGTTGACCACGCAAAAAACGTAAAACCGTAGCACAATAGTGCAAAAAACCTACACGACGACTGGGAATAAAACCCGCATTTAATAGGCAGACCATTCATGCACCGGCCACGTGCCACCCCTGTGAAGGCCGATAAAAAGCCAAATCTCTCGAAATTTGTCAATTATGGGGCTGAGCTTTTGATTTATTATGAGATGACTCTATCCTGAAATATTGAAAAATGTAAGTATTCCATCATGTCCAAAAGTAACTTTACCATTCCACAATCCGAATTTCAGCTATCTAGAGCAAAGGGACAAAAGTTTGATTTTCGACACAAGTCTAGAAAAGATTTAGTAGGTAGGTAGAGATGCGTCGAATATTCGTATTGTTATAATCGCTATTTTATTTCAAAGTTTGTTTCTAGTCGAATATTTGGTTCATATTAATTTGCCTGTTCTGAAATGAAACGAAAGATAAAGAAGAGCAAACTGTTCTTCTATTGTTTTTCGTTTTCAAGTATAGCCTAGCTTATGAAAAAGCTCACCACTGATAAATGAACTAAACCTAATATTTAGTTAAATGATTAGTCTTTAAAGGTAACTAGCCTTTCAATGGTTTAATATTATAAATATTTACTCTCAAGTTCATACAATCTCGCGTGTCATCGCGAAACGTGCAGCCCCGCGCATGCGCGAGGGTTTCAATCGCGAGGGGGCGGTGAATAGCAAAATGACTTACCCGCGCCTCCACTCCTCAATAGTTCCAATCACCAGTACAAAATAGACAAGTATTTGTTTTGTGTCAAAAGAATCGCAAAAATAACTGATCGTGTGTTTGAACAACTCATCATAACCCGTGTCAAAAATTGACAAAGTATTGATAGGAAGTAAGTCACGATGAGTGTGTTTGTTTATTGGCAGCTTAACTGTTTGAATTGTGTGTACTATACTAGTATTTTTTCTAACAAATAGGCAGGATTTGAAATTTTGATTGAGTGCGGACTTCAACAAGTTACTTACTTCAACTTAATTCTATTAAGAAATTATTTTTGTGCTATGAGAACATTTGATTTTTTGGCATGTAGGTAAAATTGATAAAAAATAACTGATACTAACTTAGACTGGCCAAAAAGGCACAAAATAGGCTTGTTATGAGAAGGGGGAGGCCTTCTCCAAGCAGTGGGAGGATCCCTTATGAGGAGCAGGAGGATGGCTAATTAAGATAAGAATAGTTGATACTAAGTTACTCGTACTAACAATAGAATTTCCTGAGCATCGCTGAACTTAAAAAAGTACGCTCTATCGTAGATTGTTTGTAATATAACCGCAGAAGCAAAACTTGTAGCTTCTTCTCTACCCTGAAAAAAAGTGGAATCTCCATCACATAACTACTATTTAGTGTATTAGTTAAAAAATCCTGAAATTCTTACACCATTCTCGAAATCGTAAGTAAGTATTCCTTTTTTTTATGAAAAATACATGATTGAACTATAACTAAATTAACTAACTATTAACTACTATAACCCATAACTACATTTACAGAAAGCCATGCCAAGGATACTTTTTTTTCCTAATAATATATTCTATTTATATACTAGCACCCCCACACTTCCTTCACACAACTATTTGCCAAAAATAATCTAATCTCAGTGAATTCAGTATAAATTTATTTATTATTATTGATGTTTATGAGATGGGACACGTCTGAGCTACTTGTAGGGCACAGGCTAGTATCATCCTTTGAGTTGCAACCTGCGTAGCTATTCACCACCGAGTTATTGTACGATTCGGTAACGTTCATTTAATTTTAGTAAATCGCTTGTTCAGCAAAAGCGTTTGAATTTTGTATAAAAGGCAATCATCATCAAGGCACGCATCAACCAAAGGCATCTACTTAATATTTATTCGGAGAATAATACAGACACCTCCTAAATGAAAGTCCCTGGTAGCTAGTTCGGTTTACACAATATCAAGAAAATATTCAAAAACAAAGGTACCTACTTATAATGTGTGCGGGTTCTGGGAGTTGTTGTGCTCATTAAGTTATTTTTTTCTGGTTCATCCAACTCCAAGGGAATCCTTAGTTTCGGTGATGATAACTTATGTTTATTTTGTGTTGCTCTTGTTGAAATTAAACATCTAATTAATGCCTATAATACCTACGTATCTCTATATTTAAGAATAGATTGCTGTTCATTAGTCTCACTAAATTTCGGAAACGGATAGACCGATTTGGCTCATTTTAGTCTTGAAATAATTGTGAAAGTTCAGGGATAGTTGGGTAGGTGAGTACTTGAAAAAACGCTAAGAAAATATTTAAAACCACAATTTAGTTTTCTCTTAGCAACCGTTTCTATCTGTCAATTATTTACAACAAATTAAATTAAATACAGATTAAATTTTCCAAGTGGGCGTGGTAGACCAAATCCTGAACTTGAGGAATTTAGAAAAACGCTCAAAGGACCGACCGATTGTGGCAAAAACTAAAACTGCATACTCGAATTTAAAAAAAAAACTTGTATGTAGAGACCACGCTCTGAACGCTAGCTTTACATAAAAAGCTAATTTGGAAGTTGATGTTTTTCAAATTTTTTTCAAGAAAATATCAACATTTTTCCATCAATCATGTTTTCATTTAAATCAATGACTTGACAAATTAAAAATCTGCGGCCTGACAAAGATTCAGCTGCTCAAGCTGCTGAAAATCTGTGATCACACTTATCATCTTAAGACCACATATTTGAGTAAGTATCCGAAAACTCTAAATCTATAGTTCGCGACCACCGCGACCGTGACGTAACTTCTGGTAAATGGGATCCACTTTGAATTCATCTTATTTCAGTTTAAGTCTTTTAGCATAAAGCTTAATGAAACCTTTTTTTTAATGAGATAACTCAAACTCTTTTTGAGCAATCTTTTTACAAGTTAATGTCATTAGTTATTGAAAAGGGATAAGTATTGATGTAGAGTGTGATGTAGAGGATTATTTGAATGATGACACAGCACTGGTATTCGTGGGAGAAACATGGAAAAACGTCCAAGAATCAGCAGAAAAGGGTCTAAGGGAGGTTACTAAATGGCTAAATGACAATTTGCTAACAATTAATGTATCAAAAACCGAATTAATTTGCTTTAGAATCTCTCGTGCTACAAACCCGCCCACCAACTTTAGCATTAAAGTTCATTCCTTCCCTTGTGGTTTTAGAATGGACTGTGACTGTGTTCCTTTATCACTAACAGACAATCACAAATATCTTGGAGTGATGATAGACCAGAATCTTAACTGGCGTCCGCAAATCACAGCAGTCAGCAAAATAATTAGAAGATTGTTACCCATATTTAGGAACCCTAGAGATGCAGCGGACCTATATCTTGTGAAAAAAAAATTACTACGCCCTCTGTCAATCACTGCTAACCTATTGTGTCTCCGTATGAGGTGGTGCAGCTCCCTGTCATCTTCTGGAGCTGGAAAGGGCGTAATATTAAATTGCGAGTTGTAATATAAAATTGTATAACTGTGCGTTGTAATATAAAATTGTATAATTGCGAGTCTTCTCGATAGAAGCAACAGCCGAACCGCGGCGTGGTAGAGTCACGATTGCAAGAATATGTAAATCAAAGAATATCCTTCATTTTTTCTAACTTTTATTATTTAGATTTAACTTCAGTCAGCTTTTGTTCGTCGAACTTAAATAAGCAATAGTCTACATTCGTTAATCCTCTTTCCTCTTGTTCTAGAGCTCATATTGCCTTTGCGCTCATTTAGTTATAGTTAGGTTGAAGACAGACCAATGAACTACGTCTCAGCCAATTTTATCTAATTATGTCCTTTTTACAAGATATAATTTTTACATTGTGTTTTAAAATCTGCTGAGGTATCACCACATAGTACGAGTATTAAACAAAGTCGCTTCCTCAGTCCCTATGTATGCTTGAATCTTTAAAACTACGCAACGGATTTTGATGCGGCTTTTTCAGGAGATAAAGTTTAATGTATAATAAATAACATCCCAGTGCACCCGTGAGAAACTGGGGCGGGTCTAGTACATAAAATATTGTACATTTTTTAAAAGTCTTATTAGATTCTATTTTGTCTTTTTGCAAACCTTGAGAAATTATGTGATTTAGAAAGTTGAGTCCCAACGCAAAATCGGCTGGTGTTATTTGTGCGAAAGACTCGGTTAGATTCACGTTAGCATCATCCAACAACTCAAACTTTGTAGCAGATCGTTATTGATGAATCGTATTTTTGGTATATGCGAAAGGGCGAGGGTCTTAAGGGCGGCGTGCCCCCATTGGTCGCCGCGAAGGGTCGGTACGCGCCGCGCCGCACGGCTCAGTAACGCGCAGCCAATCAATTCGCTTATTTTTTAAATAAAGAACATAAAATTGGTAAAAAACGAAAGCATTTTTATAGGCCGCATGATGCGGTTGTGCCCTTATGTAAAGGGATTGAGTATTCGCAACTGCAAGGTGTCTACTTTACATACATGTTACTCCTTGTCAGTTATGAATTTTATATGCTAAAGATCTGAAATTAACATAATATAAAAAAACAATATTCATTATTGATTTTTGATAAGTCACAGATGATAATTAAAATTTCTTAAATTAATTTATACCGGATATTGAAACGAAAATCATCATTTGTCAATACGGCTATTTAATTATTATGAAAATTGCATAGGTATTCAATTGAATGCCAATTAATTAATAATTAATTATTACTAATATTACTAATTTTAAAGAAAAGGAAACTCTTCCTGCAATCAGATGAGAAAAAAAGGACAAAATGATCAGTAGCACAATACTGTATACAAGCAAACACTTAAAACTGATTTTGAGATGTTTTTTTTAAATAGGTACTTGTTCTAATTCTCACTAGCCCTAAATAAAATTAGGTGCCGCATCACAACCTAGTAACTGTAAAAAGATAGGTGTAATATTATTTAGCAAGCAAAACATGGCTGTCAACAGGCACAATTCACCCAAGCTCTACATAGAGGAACATCGCATAGCGATTCCTAAGTTTTGTTCATTCGACCTGGATTTCTTAATTCAAAGCGGCTAAAACCCTTTTGTGCAAGGTTTAGCTTAATTTATGAATTTTGACCTAAGTCCTAAGTTGTCAGAAACCTAAGGGCCGGCGCCCACTATCGGCATCGGCCCGCTTCAGGATTTTAAGGTAGCAAATAGCAATATACTTTAACATTAGAGCAATAAAGTAGAAATTTCCGTGATGTGTTCTCGTAAAAACAAAATGCATTTGTTCTGTTTCTGTTTCGGCATTTTCTACTTTATTGCCATTATGTTAGAGTATATTACTATTTGCCACCTTAAAAGCCTGAAGCGTGCCGATGCCGATGGTGGGCGCCGGCCCTAAGGCGATTGTTTTCAACCTCGGCAATATTCTGTTTAATCCAAGTTCAATCTCGTAGAGAGAGACATCTACAACTCACTGTAGGAACTTAATGGTTTGGTCGTCGTGCTTTGGTGCATTATCCGCAAAAGCAATCTCTACCAACGCATGTATCTAGTAGTTCGTTTACATACCACTAGGTGGCGTTTTGCTTGTTCGTGCTATAGTACCTTGAACTTTCAGTTTTGATTGTTCAGATTTGGTTCCTATCTGCCTTAATTTTTACAGTAATGTAATGAACATCAAATGAATAGTTAATAGTAGCCAGTAGATTTCGATTTAAAAAAAAGCTAATTCTGTCTAAAACGATAGAAAGGTAGGTACTTTTTGAGATTTTATGACAATCAAATTAATGAGTAGGTAATAAAGGTACCTAATTAGAATGTTGCTCGATACTTGTTGCTTGTTGATTGATAGTAAGAGTATATTTTGGAATATACGGTAATTCGGTATTTGCGAAAAAAACTAAATTATATCCTGCAAATCATGACAAGCCACAGATCCGTATTAGGTAAATTATAACCGGTGAGATAGCGAGCAGGAAATTACGGAGCTGCTCAGGCAATCACGCGAGTAACGGACGAGAGCGCTGTGATTTACCAAGATTATCCCGTGGCTAGGGCCAGGGCCGTTAACGGTACCGCGTGTTTCGATTTCGAAGAGCATTTCTCCTCGCGGTCCCGTTAGCCCGAAAGTACTTTTGTTGCCGAGGCTGCTCGATCGCGAGCGTTCGAGCATTCAGAGCGCCGTACTCGACATTGTTACTCAAAACAAAGGGTGCCTTTGGAAATCATCATAGATGCTGAGATTAGGACCGTTAGAGAAGTCAAATTAGACTAGGGTCGATTACCTTTTTAAGAACTAGTTTTACTACACTAGACGCCGCGCGACTACGTCCGCGTGGATTCCTTTTATCACAGCGCAATGTTAAAGGTTATACCTTTGACAATACAAGGCCTATTCAGCACAAAAATAATTTTCCCATTCGAACCAGTAGTTCTTGAGATTAGCGCGGTCAAACAAATTTTATATTAAAATAATCGAGTATACATTCGACTCTTACAAAAGCTCACGTCGTTTTTCTTCAGTTAAGTTTTGAGTGTTTCTAAGCTTTAAGGCCAAATAAAACAGTGCGAATATACAAAACCTATATCAAATCCCGATGTAGAGTTTTTGAGATAATACCTAATTCTCAAAATTGTTTTCACAAAAACTCTACATACTTAGCAAAATCTAAACCAAAAAGTACATTTGAGCGAAAAAAAATACCTAAGGTGTTTTGCCATTTTTGTAAAATATTATTTACAACAATAGAAGCTGTCTACTAAAGACAAAACCGTATAAACGTATGTGCGGCCATTCCTTAACCTTATGATTGCACAAAGAATTGCGCAATACGAAGCGCATAAGAGGCGGGAAATGTGAAAATAAAATAAGACGAGAGATATTGTCGATAACTTGGTGGCGAGTTGTGTAAGCGGTGGCCTTGCGGACGGGTCGATGACTCGATGATGTTTACTTATCGATGGAGCCAACGAAAGTTTACCGGCCGCGGCCGAAACTTCGCCAAGCTTGTTATTTGGTTCACTTAAACATCTTGGACTTCTTTCACTTAAAGATACTGCTCATTTCCTTGAACAGTGATGTTAATCATAAAATACATAGAGGCAAAGTGAGCTCATTCACGGCTTTGTTAGCAAATGTTTTTTTTAAACATAAGTTTGTGAAGTGTTTCAGACACCCACTTGTTCTAGGAACAGGAAAAATATTTTTTTCGTTTGATAAATCAAGAATGTACCCTATGCAGTTCTATTAAAACAAGTTTATTAATGATAACTTGCCCTGAAAAATGTTTATTATAACATAAGAAGAATTAAAAGAATCTTAATGCCACCACGTGTTGCCGTGTTTTTCTCGTAGCAAACGTCAGTTGGTTGTAATGACAGTGGCGGCCGCTAGAGGGCGGGCGCGGCGGACGCGCTGGCGCGGAGGCTCTGACGTAACCGCGGTTCGATACTCGACGCCGGGTCGACGGCCCCTAGACGCGGAACCACCGCTCAATTAAACATAGCACATTTACATTTTACCACGCTTATGTACACCATACGCACACACCGTGCGATTCAGCGAGATAAACAACTTCCATGCACAGTTTTAATCCAATTCACATTTCAAATATCAGGAGATTCCCTTCTCATTAAAAAAATACGAATTGCCGAAAATCACGACAAATACCTAATAGTACTTTTTATAAGATCGATAATTTACCACAATTGGTCAAGATATAACATCTCTAAATAATCTGCAGTTGCCGCCTTCTGCAAATAGATCATTAGGAAATTCTGTAATAAATGTCCGACTGAAAAATCTTAATCACGAAAGATAAGCTGACTTATTTTTAACCCATGTTTTTGACAAAAGCTTCTAACGAAGTCCCTTACTGTCCCTCCCCACAGTTAGTTTAGAAGATTTAAATACCCATAATTGAGGAATTCCCTAAAATAAACACATCTATACCACAAACAACAAAAGTATTTGGGCAGAAGTAAATAAGCGTGTTGCATTGCCCAAGCAAGCAAAGGCTAGGGCGGGATGGCGGAGCGGCGGAATGGCGGAAGGGCCGTTGAGAGCGAGTTGCACAAGGGTTACAAAACTGTGGCAATGAACTCGACTGAACCTGAACCTTGCAAACCGCTAGCCGCCGAAGGCGACAGATGCACGCAACCTGCAGTGCATTCCAACCACTTTTTACATTTAATTTTCTTGCTGCTATAAAGCATTGTAAGCGGTAAGATTTTATGCTTTTAAATGGGAACTAAGTAGCTAACCAATTTAAAGCGGACATAGATCAAAAAATACAAAAAAGACATCAACTATGAAATCTCCTTAGGAAATCTCATTCTTAACAGGTTCACTGTCCACAAATACATAACAATTAAAAACTCATTGTTTGCAGCCCATATGTGGGCTGTGGACTGTGAACCTGTTAAGAAGATAAGTAGATATGGCTGAGTTTTCGCTTTTTTCACTACCGTTTTTAGTTACATGTCGATTTTTTTTTATGTCCGGGAAATCCACTCGAAGAAATTAGCAATATAGATGACACTATCCTGCCAATTTCTTCGAGCATGACTCACGCTCGTCATAGTTGGAACTATGATTATGACAAGAATGAGCTCGTCATAAAACTTTAGATGGCTCATTGAAAGACTTGTACTTCTGAAAAAGGTGCATTGTTCAAAAATACACAACTGTCATAGTCGTTTTTCTCGATCATATTCTGTGATATTTCAATCCAAAATACGTTGACATCTATGTCTGACTATAATGAGATTCACCCTAATCGTTGGATACTAGCATCCAACTATTTTTAATGTTAGTTTAAAATAGTATAGTATGTTATCGATAATTTTGATGTTAGTTGATAGCAAGGCTACGCTGTGGTCAGTGAACAGTCCATAAGTTTAGTTTGACCGGGGGCATGCCTAGTAGGCTTCGTGCCAGTCACCGCATTCTCCTCACCATGGACGATGAGAGAGTACGCAAAGGTTTATTTTAGGTAGGCCACTGGGGTAACCTTCCCAGTAGGAGTACATAACCCTTCCGCCACCCAGCGGGTATGCGTGAAGCATTTTCCTCAGCGTAAACAAAAATAAGTCTACACATTAATGTAAATAGCTATGCACTGAAGGTTGCACACTCCTGATGGCGGTCGCGTGCAGCAGTAGGGCGGCTCGGAAACATAACCTGTGCCGGCTCGCGCTCGCGCTCGGCGCAATGCGGAAATCAGACTTATTGTCTCACACTCAAATAACTCAGCTGAGCGATGCCACAGATACTTTAAACTGCATTGTTTCACTGAATCGTAAAGCAAGCTGTCTTCTTAAATGATTACTCTCAAAACAGCGATAGATACATTAAAGGCCATATTTGGATGACTAGTGCAATTTTATTTAAATAATGAGAAGTGATTCAGAAACTACACACCGAATACTAGTTGAACTGTTTTATGTTTATATACTCCCCTCAAATGTCTACAAGGATTTCTGTTTTGATTGTTTACTTTGAAAGTTTTGTCTTGGTGTAGATACATTTTCTTATTTTTTTTTCCTAAGCATATTCCACAGTCAGTATAGTATACTAAATCACCATATTTAATTGCGTAATCAAAAGAGTACAGAAGGTTAATTTTGAAATTAAGGTATCTGTTATTTCATTTTATCAGCTGTTAATTTGATAAGCAAGTGTGAATAAAACATCTATTTATTTATTCCTTTGCCATGCCACCTTTCTACAACCCATGTTGCCCATCCCTGCAGCGGGTCCACAGAATAAACGGTGCAGCAACGTGCATAGCAAAGCAACACGGAAGCGGCTCGCTTGGTGGAAATATTTTCTTTGCGCTTCACCGTAGAATACAAAGGAGAACATTCTCAATTTCGTTGTCAAATCATAATTAGGGATCTAATTCAAAAAAAAACTCCAAACTTCCTTAAGTTCAATGTTTAACCTTCTCATGAAGAAAAAGAAGGAGATGTTGGATAGCGTCGTTGCCCAGTGGTTAAATAATCTGGCTCGGAACCCGGTGGTCCCGAGTTCAAGACTGGCCGGAACACTACTTTGTGTTCATTGTAATTTGCGACTACTTCTCCGGTTATGGAAAACACCGATTAACCCAACCAACCTAGATAACGGCGGTAACCCCTTTACCCCGTTGGATTCAATTTTCTTCTGAATATTCCGACCACCGTGACGGCAAGAATCGGTGTGCCTCTGGTTACCCCGTTTTGGACATGGTCGTGAGGTATCGCACTTTCAGTACGTGTGATTTTACAAGCCTCCATAGGCTTAAGGTAACCGATTATCATCAGTTGGTTAAAAAAAACACCCAAGTGTGTATCAGTGATTGATATATCCCAATCCAATCCCTGCATCGAAAGTACATCCCTCACCCGCATATGTTTAAATTACCTATGCAACAACTCGCCACACCATGGGATAGACAGGAAAAGAAATAAATCACCATCATCATCATCATCATCATCATCATATCAGCCGAACGACGCCCACTGCTGGGCATAGGCCTCCCCCAAAGATCTCCACAACGATCGGTCCTGCGCTGTCCGCATCCAGCGGCTTCCCGCGACCTTTACCAGATCGTCGGTCCACCTTGTGGAGGGCCTGCCCACGGAACGTCGTCCGGTACGCGGTCGCCATTCGAGAACCTTTCCGCCCCAACGGCCATCGGTTCTCCGCGCTATGTGTCCCGCCCACTGCCACTTCAGCGATGCAATCCTTCGAGCGATGTCGGTTGTCTTAGTTCTCCTGCGGATCTCATCATTTCTGATTCGATCAAGCAGGGAAATACCAAGCATCGCTCTCTCCATTGCGCGCTGGGTGACTTTGAGCCTTCTTATGAGACCCATAGTGAACGACCACGTCTCACTCCCATATGTCATTACTGGCAACACACACTGGTCAAAGACTTTCGTCTTGAGACACTGAGGTATTTCGGACGCGAATATATGCCGGAGCTTCCCGAACGCTGCCCATCCGAGCTGGATTCAATTCGACGAGCTTCGCGTCAAGCCTCAGTGTGCGCGCGTTATATGTTGCCAGGTCGAGTCGTCGGTGTTGGCAGCCGGATCTCACCCGGGGATTCCTCGCACCCCCTGCCCCGCCGTTACCATAGCCGCTGCCGTAGCCAGGAATAGCGGGGCCGCCGGGGACTGGGGGCCATTTTTTCGGTTGTGCCATCATTAGGGGGGGGTTTGCCATAATCGCCACGCTTGGCAGGCGGGTTGGCGATCGCAGTGAGGCCTGTTGTTATGCGGAGACGCTGCTGCCCATCTCCCTATGGCAGTTTTCCCTCAGTCGGCTCTTACGACACCCACGGGAAGAGAGGGGGTAGTGCTATTCTATTTACGTGCCGGCACTACACGGCACAGTAACCTAAAATCACCATAGTAACCTAAAATGTTGGTTTCGGAAAGTTTTCTAGTTTTAAGAGTCTCATAAGTAAGCCACGAACCGGCAGTTGGACCCGTCTAAATAATTGGGTTCTTACCTTATACATAAACCTAAACGGCCTTTATACGTCCCACTGCTGGGCACAGGCCTCACCTCAACTATCAGGTGAAACGAGCCAGACTCCAACACGCGGGCTCAGTGCGGATTGTTGGAGGGGTGTAAAGTAAGTAAGCAACCTTAATGTAAGATATTATCAAGCCGCTCTAAGGCGCCCGAATGGCTTAACGACTGACATCAAGCGACGTCAACCGGGACCAATTGCTTAATGTGCCTTCCGAAGCACGAAGATGGCCGAAAAATACATCGGTCGGGGTGGTCACCCATCCCATTTCTGACCCGGCGTAAGTTGCTTTACTACAGCGAAATATCGTTGTCACAACCTCGGAACGAGCACCTCTTACCTTATGATATTGCAAAAAAACTAGGGGGATGAATCTAATTTTTCTCGGGATTTCATTCCTAAATTGTAAAAATTTTGGTATGAAATCCCAAGAATCCCGTATATTGAAGTAGACGGAGACGTGCCTGTACTATCTGTTGCACCTGTACTACCACCACCATACCACAACCATACGGTCGCTGTCCAGAAGCAGCAGAGGCCTCGAGCAATTTCCTAGACGTTTTTTTAAAGGTTAAATGAATTTGTCTGAACAGTGTAACATCGTGTTTTATTACAAGCAGGGGCTTCAAATCTTTCATCCTTCAAGAAATTTCTGCAGTATTCATCTGAACGTCTGACTAGATTAATAATCTTATATTTAAATAAAAAATATTTAAAGTACTCCTTGTTTTGATTAGAACAACGTCAAAGAAAAATCAAATGGCCGGAAAACAAAATTAATTCAAAAAACAAAGTTTGGAACGAAGTTTGGCACTCCTAACCATAAACCAAATTTTTAGGCATACTGTCCCGGGAGAAAAACAATTTTGTATTAGTCATGATCTAATTTAGGGTTTTACTACGAAAGTCTAAAAACGGTTACCATCCAAATATAAATTGCGCCGTCAATATACGTACAAGCAACACATATCTTAGAATAATGCTACCACAATGAATTTCTTTATACAATCTGAAAGGGCAGATATAGCAGTTTCTGTGTTCTAAAAAAATTCTACGTTGGTATCAATATTTTAATTTTTACAGCCTCCCAAATAGCTATACTTTGTACAAAAATGCTTGAAATATGCCTAGACACTTTTGAGCAGTGTATTTCTTGAGCACAAGAAGTGCTTGTTAGTACGGGGACTTCGTAACAGTAACTGGACAATAATTATGCGAACAGATAAAAGGGAAAAATCAGTAAACCGTTATTCTTAAAGGAAACAAAACCTTTAGCTATTTGATCATTACTATTTCCCTTTGGTGCACCATGCATGTTCCCTCCCTGCGGCTGAAACGGGCCGTCGCAATGCGGAAACTAGCCTTAGCTGACATCAACGAATACACTTAAAACGTACAGCATCACTAGTATCGAGAAAGGCAATCGCTTCGAGAGTTGGTCTTGTACTGATCATTGCATGTGAGTTTGTTCTGCAACAAGACCAACTCCTTCCTCCCCAACCATCCCTGAGATGGTTAAACATTTGGCGATTACTAAAAAGCTAATCAAAATGAGCAGAGAAAACAAAATCAAATATGAGCACAGATAAAACAGGAGGTGTATTCATCATTCTTGTGGTTATATTCACTCTAACAGTGCATTGATATAATTATTTTGCTTTACGAAGAACGCTTATTATTATTATTCTAAGTAGTAATAAAGCAGCAAAGAATAGAAACATCCCGATCAATAATTGGAAAAATAGTCGGAAATACTTAAGTTTTTTTAAATTCCAGCCATTTTTTTCCCATCCGCTCCCCGTGAGTACTCATCTCGTTTAGATTAGTAAAAATAAAATAAAATATTGTAACGTGTAGGACTTCACATTCTGTAGACACACTTCTGTTCATATTATGTAATGGGTATGTTGGATAGTCATAATAGGCATGATGACTGTATTTTTTTTTTGTTTATTATCGAAAGACCTTACATTTATGTAAACAATCCTCAAAGAATCACTTCATCTGGATCAATACCACCAGAGATATCACAATTTGAAATGCACATTTTTGGACTTGCCCAAAAACGCTCCATACAAAAGTGACAGCGATAGTGACGTCACTGTCGCTTTTGTATGGAGCGTTTTTGGGCAAGTCCAAAAATGTGCATTTCAAATTGTGATATCTCTGGTGGTATTGATCCAGATGAAGTGATTCTTTGAGGATTGTTTACATAAATGTAAGGTCTTTCGATAATAAACAAAAAAAAAATACAGTCATCATGCCTAAAAATTGTACCTCAAAATTACATATAAACAAATAAATAAACTAACGTGTCTCATTTTTCGAGACACGTGGCTACAAACACATATCATGACTAACATAACACTAGGTTATTGGGATTTGCCGTATAGACATTTTGCTAAACGATTAATAGAAACTTAAACCAAGTAAGCGATTGTCTTAGAAACAAAATACTTATATATCCCAAGAAAAAACATCATCATCATATCAGCCGAACGACGCCCACTGCTGGGCATAGGCCTCCCCCAAAGATCCCCACAACGATCGGTCCTGCGCTGTCCGCATCCAGCGGCTTCCCGCGACCTTGACCAGATCGTCGGTCCACCTTGTGGAGGGCCTGCCCACGGAACGTCGTCCGGTACGCGGTCGCCATTCGAGAACCTTTCCGCCCCAACGGCCATCGGTTCTCCGCGCTATGTGTCCCGCCCACTGCCACTTCAGCGATGCAATCCTTCGAGCGAGTCAGCCGCAACTCAAACATAATATGCGAGTTAATCGCTATAACAATTCATTTTGTGCTGTCGGTTTGTATGAAGGTCGAACAGTTGACCGTACGAGTACTAGTTCTTTGCATCAGCCTTTTTTTTACGTTGTTTACCCTTCAATCACATTCATAATCATTCATTGACGACCACAGTTTGTCTCGTTTGGTTAATATAGATATTATACCTATATACAGTTTTTACAATTCAATCGAAACACTTGTCAACTTATTTTGCTGGTGACTGTACAAGCCAATAATAATCACTTCATTAACACTGCAGTAAAACAGAGATGTATCCCATGATTCCTGCTACCCATAGTAGAAAGGATATACGTTCTCTGACTACAACGCTGCCTAGCGGGGCAATGCGGAAACCGAGCTTTTTGTCGCCACCACGGGCGTCATGAAATATCTAAATGCAGAAGGCCAACTTCATTGAACATGATAAATCATGTTCAATATAAAACGTATCCAGGAGGGATGATAAATCATCCCTACTGGATACATTTTGAATAAAACAAATGAAACCAGCTATCGTGGCGAATTATATTACGAATTTATATCACTTAATTATACTAAAAACAAGCGTCAAATGAAAACTATCTATACGATTCTCTACGGAAAAGAGTTCTACCCGTTAAGTCATTCAGCTTCCTGATCCTGTCCAATGCTCTTTTTTAATTATTTCGTTGAGCTCATTGTAGGGTCGATATGACATTGGTGTGATCGCCATAGTAGAGGCATTTGTTTATGTGTACCAACCAATGTTCAAAGCAGACGACCTGAGTTTAGAAGTTGGTTCGATCCCGCACAGTACAAGCATTCGTGTGCATGGCCACATGTCTGTTTGTACTGGTCTGGGTATTTTATATGTATATCAAGTATGTACATATTTATTAAAAAAACGTATTTAAGTATGTTTATTCCTTTTCCGGGTATCCCATAGCATAAGCAATAATTGGCTTAATTTGGGGCTAGATGGCGAAGTGTGTATTAATGTTCAGTGATATTTTTGTCATTAATTTTTGCACTTGCGAAAGAGCCTTCTGTACTTATTTATTTGTAGCCCCGTGCTGTGAATAATTGCACGAGCGAATGATTTGATAAAAACGAACGATAATTACGCTAAACCCAGTATTGTGTTTATCAAAGGGAAACATTATGCTTAGTTTAAGACGGTAATAAGCCAGATAATAAGCCTAACTTATAGCCTAAGGAGCTAGATGCCGTTCTAATCGGCATTATGCATAAACTTTGATTACTTCCTAAAATGTTATTTACCGTTATTCTACAAGTAATCTTACTACCTAGAGTAAAAATGATAACAAAAAGATTGCGAATGGCTTTTTTTTCATTTCCTTTAAATTTTTAACACCCTCTTTACGGTCTTCTCTAATTTTTTCAGTTGCTGCTAGATTTTCCCAGAAACAAGGAAAGCTGAGGCAAGCTTATTTTATTCAAATATTTGCAAAACATTAACATACCGTTAAAAATAATGGTGTTATTAAAAAACCCCAAGAACGTTTAAATTTATTTATAACTTTATTCAAAATCAATGTGCTTGTGATTCGTTCCGCGATCCCTATCCCAAAATTGAGAATTTATCACTCCCCATGACAGCACAGTCTGTATTATGTGCTAATGCAGCCTTTTGGCAATACGTGTCACTTTTGTCAATTTGCGCAGTGACGTGATGGTTGAGAGATATGCAGGGAAGTGCAATATCATGCGTGTCAAGCTAAAATATTACAATGGATAATAAAATAAACGCAACGTTTGATTTTAAATGAACTGATAAGTTTATGAATACGTAACGTTAAATATACAGGGATTCGTAACATTTTAGTTATCTAAATAAACTAATCATAGGTAAAAACCTCACCTATGCATGAGATGATACCATGCTTCAAATCAGATATATCTTTAATCAAATGGACCTGTCGGAAGTACTTTGAAATAAACTTTTTTTAAGTTATATAGACAAACAAACTATAATACCAGTGTTTAAGTGTTTTTTCAGTACTGAAGTTTTTATTACATGCAGTTGTCACCCATAATTAAGTTTATACGAGTGCTTAGCATGTTTACTAAGTCAGCGTTGAAATTCAGCATATTGTTGGTGATCTTGAATGAATAAATAAATTAGTTTTCAGTCTCTTCCCAACATCAATCTTACTTAATGTTTATCCTGGTTTTACCAACAGGATTAATCATAACAACATTAGTTTGTAAAAAAAAATGTTACTAACTTTAAATAGGCACTGCCTGAAATAAAATATTTGAATTGAATAAGTAAACAGATAGCACAAAACACCTTCAGATTTGTTCAACAACATGATTAATGTCTTACAAAAAGGTTTCAAATGTTGTATTCGTCAACTCAACGGCATCTTTGTGAAAATCTTTCACAATCAAACTTATCTAAAAACTTAGCCACAAACAGTGACAATACTTGCGCAAGATTGTCTCACCTAAGCAAAGGAGTTTTACTTTAAAACAAAACGTATTCTTATAGTAGAATGTAGATAAATTTCAAAATATGGTCCATCATCATAATATTAGAAGACATCCTGATGAAGTCCTCTGCCCACAGAACAACTGTAATCATAAACAAAGATTTACTTTATTACAAAGCATTCGCAAAGAAATGATTTTTCTAAAAATCAACGTACCAGTGGGAAAATGGAATTGTTTAAATAAATAACCACGTTGAATGTGCATAAGTAGGCCAAAGCCAGTGTTGATTACAGAGTGTTTGTGGGATCAATAAAATGCAACTAGAGATAAAAATTGCTTAGACACTTATATTTAATCAGTAGTAGTTTATATTTTGCTATAGAAACGAACGTGGTGAAGAAGTCACAAGGATCACTTTTATTCAATTCAAGAAGCTTTTTCTTTCATTTTAAGGTGAATAAAACTTAAATACTCTTTTACTAGGGTGAGATCTAAAATGCATCTAAGTTATTGTTTTTTTTTTTCACAAACTGCTCAGGGAGCTCCTTAGTAAAAGTTTTATTTATTATTGGAGCATTTTACTCAGCATGAACTTCAGGAAGTTTATGCTTATAATATTTTTATTTCTTGATTATATCTTGATTTTAATATTTTTATTTCTTGGGTCCAATCAGGTTGACAGAAGCGAATTGAAGCAGAGTACAGGTTCGAAATTCTTTTCATCGAAATTATTAATCATCAATTCAATCAATTGAAAAAATACAGCACGAAAGTTTCAAAAAATAAATTTATTACCATTTCTTTATGCTGCTCAAAAAATACTTACTGAAACAAGAATAGGTTCACTGCAAAGTTAACTATTAGCTGGGTTTATTATTTTACTCAAACCTTTTATTTCTTAATGCTTTTTCTAAGCATTATTAAAATGGAATTCATTTCTTGGAGCCTCAAAGCTCGAGAAAAGTAAAATTATTACTGCAACCCGTGTGCTATACAAACGACATCAACGAGAGCCCAGCGCTTGCTTGACTTCGTAGCACCACTCTTTGTTTTATTCGTCTCGAACCTCACTTGGTGGTAAGAAACAATATAATTGGTGATGGCCTAAGACTTTGGAGCGGTTGACCCATTTATTCTAGTCTTGAAAGAGCTTGAGGGACAAACATTGTGTCCTCACAGGCCGTTAGTTCAAGTCCTGTCTTTTTTTGTATCATGAATTGAGTATCGATGATCGAGAAAAAAACAGATCAGGTGCCGAAGGTCTATAAATATCTTGGTGGTCTTGCCAGTGAGAGATTATTTTTCAGTTATCTTGAGGGTTTGTTTACGTGAAGTCTACAACTAACACGAAGCTGAAACCTAGAAGGGGCACTACAGGGTTAAGTTTATCTCAGAACCTGAACATATGTAGCACCAGTTATACGTAGAGAGCTCAATGTAATGCAGATATAAATTAGTAAGAATAACTTATTTGCACCATGTAAAACATTAGTTGAAATAAAAACATTCTCACGCGCTTGCTTCGGCGCAGTGAGCATGTTCCTCTCATTTATTTTATTGCTTTGTTTGCGCGCCGTAACCAGTGATTTTTCAGAAACAGTTATAATGTGACTGGAACTCTGCACAAAACAAGTACTTTTAAGACATTCAAGTATAAAATACTGGCTCATTACTTACTCTAAACATAGTTTTGAGTCACAATCTCACTTTTATGAATTTATGCAAGTTACTTGCTGCAAGCTGTCATGCAGCCTAAAAACAAGACCAACTGCTACGTCAACTAACATACAAACGAAAACCTACGAACTGAAAAAGTTTTAGACGATCGTGGCAGTAGTGGAAGCAGAAACACTTTTGCGAGTATATGCTATTTTACGATCAAAATACACCCATTTTTACTGGACTCATGCTCTGCTCACTGCGCGTAGTGTTCAAATTATCAGAAGTAATTAATTCCCCAAAGCGCCGGTGCTAATATTACTATTATTCATTTACAAGTATTTGTAAATTGAAACAAAGCACATTTACAATCTAAACCAGAGGTTTTATAGGCAGCTCATGGTTTGAATGAACAAACAGCATTTGAAGATTTGGTGTCGTTCAAAATGGTTAGTAAGCGTATACAAATAAAAAATACAATCTAATTCTCCTAATATTGACCTCTATTTTTTTTAGAGATTTCTTTGCATATAAAGGTTTTACTTACAGTTTAATATAAACAACGTGGCCA
This sequence comes from Udea ferrugalis, assembly GCA_950022985.1. Taxonomy (NCBI): domain Eukaryota; kingdom Metazoa; phylum Arthropoda; class Insecta; order Lepidoptera; family Crambidae; genus Udea; species Udea ferrugalis. The sequence goes on from OX465521.1 coordinate 9,917,809, forward strand.
TGCCCGTGGTGATGGAAATGGACACGTGGCCAGAGGCATTAATCGCGCGTTGCCGACCTTGTAAGAACCTTTTCAATCCCCTCTTGAAAAACTCAATGCTAATAGCTCATCGGGAAAACCTTGGTAGGGAATTAGTTCCACAAGTAAGCGCCCTATAGGACGCATCTCAGGAACCGACCTGTACGAGACCATGGGAGCTCTAGAGTAGTGGTAATGAAAATCCTGATGTTGGCGGGCGGTGTCAAGTAGTTCTACATACTAGTACATGGATATCAATGAACCTATACATACCACAGAGCATACAATATTTTAATTGTTTATTCTATAACCATTCATTTGATTGATGGTTAATAGAAAAAATGCCACCTTTCATTAAGTTTAACTTTCATTTAGTTTCACCACGCAACTGTCAATATTCGTGAGTTACACAATAATATAATTGCTGTACAAATGCTGCAGCATCACTGAACTCAACTTCAAAAACTCGAAAACCCTTCCTCGAACAACCATAAGTTCGACAAATCCTGAGCTGGGCAGTTCGCTACATCGATCGTCATCCACTAACTTATTGATGATAATTTGAAGTTATTAGTTAGTAGCAAAAGTCTTTTCAGACTGTATTGGTACGTCTTGTAAATGATGGTGGTGGTTGAAAGTCAGCAGTCACGTGGCGCGGAGCCGCGGTGTTCGCGAAGCGCGCTGAGCGCGGGTTCAACGACCGCTCCGAGCTCGATAAAAGTAAAAACTCATGTACGACTCGCTACACGGAATATTCACTGACAATATTTGTACAGGTGATAATGCCATTTTTGATTTATCACACTAACCCGACCGTTGAAGGAACAAAAATAGCACAACGCATTTATTCACGCATCACCTTGATCCCTGTTTAAATAAATAAATAATAAGATTTAGATTGTTTAATACTAAATTACAATATATAGCAACTTACCATGCTTGTTACTTACCAGCTTATTTATGTATTTACTTAGTTCTTTTTCATATTTTTAAACAACCCTCAAAGATAATCGGCCTTTTCACCACTTGGAAGTAGATGAACCTGCAGTTGCAATAAGTTCCTTTGATGAATTGCGGGGCTTATTAGTTTAAAGGCTCCTTAAATTGAAGTCTTGTTAGAAAATTGACTAATTTATGAGTTTAGGCAGTTATAACCTAATTTCTCTTGATCACTTATCGTCTCTCATCACAGATTAAGGTCAAGAGGATTAACTCTTCTTGGGCGAGTGTGGTAATGTAAGTGTTCCTGTCTTCATGACTGCTAACACTGACTACCCCATTTTGTTAAATTCATGAGCAAATCTAAGTATTATTTATGTAGCACGCTTGCAGGATTAGCAATTATGTAAATACATCCATGCCATGTTCTATCGATGACTTCCATTGATGATGGATGTACTGACTAGCAGTGAAACAAAAATGTTGATGTGATTTGTGGTATTCAATCAGAAAATAATGAATTTGAATCAACAAAATGACCAAATAATATCAGCAAGTATTCTTCCTGTAACTTAACTCCTGAATTGGATAAACTTTGAGACATATCTTAATTCCATATTGTGTAATTTTGAACTGCTCCTTAGTGTTCTATGTAATTATTAAACCTCATTTAAATACCCACTTGACAACTCATAAGAACTAGAAGCAAACAAATTAAATCAATGACATAACTTCACGCGCCAGCGAAAACCTAAGAGCGCAGCGATACCTAATTACCGAAAAGTGAGTTTTCATTTTGGTGTAAAAAATAAATAAGTTTATAATGTCCATTGCGAAGTGAGCGTAGATGAAAAGTGAATCAACCTGACGTTTGCGCGGCCACTTGCGTTCGTTGACCTCACAAATTTTCGTTTCGTTCGTTGCGTCGAAGTGTGCGTACCCCCCCCACGCCCACATACCCCCCATTCCGCATTGGCACAACACGACTAGGCACTATTCAAATAAAAGCATTCACAGAATATGCCATCTTATATTTCAGCTTAATAAGAACCGCTTAATTCAGTCCTGTCAAAATTCTATTTCTGTTTACTTAACCCATCCAAAATGTCCTTTGTTTTCCTTTTTGAATCGACGAAAACACCCTTTGTGAGAAAAAAATGGTGAGAAAAGATCATAACGGATGGCATTCTTATATCACACAAAGGCCGGAAATGTAATAACGAAAACACAAGAGCGTTATAGAATATTAATAATTTGCGATTTTTTGCGAGTAATATTTACGTCCGGGAAAGAAATTCGAGTCGAATAAAGAACGTGTATTAGGTACCCAAAATGAAGCCGCGGCAAAAAGCGCGGTAAAATGAGATGTAATGGTTGTAAGCTAGGCCTTGTCAATGACCTCTATTTCGCCACCGGAGCCGCGACGTTACAAAACGAGAGGTCGTCGATTCGCGTCACGCCGCGCGCCCGCGCCCGCGCCTCCGCCCGCCCGAAAATGTAAGGCTTTGCTATTCGTCTATTTGTTAAATCAGGGCTACGTGGCGATAGAGATGATTCAAATAATCATCATCTTCATTGTCGATGTTGATTGTTGATTCGTTTTATTATTATTTTGAAAAATGTTCTTGTTTAGCAATTAATAATCATTTTATTAAAACAAATAATAAAATTGAACTGATTCTATTTGAAAAGGTTCTCAAAATTTCAAATTTCAGAGTTTTTATCAGACTAATAATCTCAACGAAATATTGTAAATGGCAAAAGCTTCATATTATAAACTAGTTTTGCATTAGGTTTTGCAATTAGGTTCAGTGAGTTCATTAACCTATCACGTTCGCTTATTGTAAGTTGATACTCAATCCCTGTCAAGAATGATCTCATGACTAAAACATCATTATAAATTAAGTAGGAAATTTCGACATAAATAAATTAGAGTGAACCACTAAGATAAAATGAACTTCGGTAAGTATGACTTAGTTTGCAAAACAATAATTAATCACAGCAAAAACATCTGGTATTGTTGATACGACTAAGACATATCTAAACTGTGCAAATGTGCCAGTCAGGCTGATGGCGAAGATAAAGTCATGGTGACGGATTGATAGAATGACAATTTGGTAGTTGTAGTAGGCCAGCCACCGCGGAAGACTCGGCTCGCGGTTCACCATGGTTCAACGTGACACTTTCCGACGTCATAAGCAACTTTCCTACTAGCAATGCGCTTGCGAGCGACTGCAGCGCCGCGCGTCGCACACGGTGGCCACGGGAACTAGCACGCGCCACTTTTCTAGAAAAAAATATTAATTTATACCACTATGACTTTTCTCTGTACCGCCCGCTGCGCTTGCGCATTGCCTGTAAAATATTGCATCTGCGGCTGTTTTCTAATCAGAAAATGGAACACGGGATAAAAATATAATGTTGATTACTGATAAGAATACTCGTAAGAGACGAAAAGGAAAAGTTATTTAAAAAACAAAATATTTTTTTTTTTAAATATGATTTTGATTGGTTCCAATGAATATTTTTCGGTACCTACATAACAAACTTATATTATTATTTTTAATGTGCCAGCTACACTTTGCAATAATTTTGCACAATCAAAATAATTAAGACAATTTACCAGCAGGCTTTAAAAATATGTATAAATAATAAATGTGCACGTGTAACGAGTTCAAAAATTAAAACTTCCATTTAAACTACTATGGCCGAATACAGAGAGTATACAGGACTTATTCCGCAATCGTTTACGAAAACACTCAAACAGTGGTTCAAATCAGTATTTTTAGGATTTTGACCCAGATTAAGTACAAAGGCCTTTAAAAAAAAATTGCAAAATGATTATTTTTCAGCAGTATAAGGTCCCTACGTAAAGGTTGATGTGAACGCCAGTGTACATGGTATAAAGGGCTTAATTTTGGTATTTCATAGTCAAACCAATATTTTGAAGATCCTTCGGTTCAGATAGACATAAATTAAAGGCTGCCATCTAAGCCGTTTTAAGTCTGCAACGCCGCTTCTCAGTTTGTTGAATTTTTTAGTTTTTGAATATTTGTATTGTAAAAAAACCCGAAAAATAAATCCTTAAAATGTCATAGCACTCCTGCTATGCTATTCCGGTGGTCGCCAAAACTCACTTCGCTCGTGCGAGGTAACTTTAAAATTCTATTCCTTCGCGACGGTCGTCGTTTGAGAGAAAAGAACTTGGCCAAAGAACATTTTTTAATTATTTACATACAAAATGAGAGAAAATACTAATTCAAAGTAAAGCGTATTGATGATTGAGGCAAGTGTGAAGCACCGATATGTGAAGTGATGTCCGATGTGCACCGCCGGAATAGCACGGCTGCTTCTTACTTTCTGCTTCCGGACCGCAACACATTTTATTATTATCCAAAAGAAGTCTCTGGAGCAGCCTTTAAATTGCCCGTATATTCAACATATTTTTGAACTCATTTAGTTATTTTAGTTACTTAGATAGTTTTAAAATTAGGTTAAGAAATTTTAAAAAATCGCTATTGCAATAATCGGCATTTTTGTATTTTGTGCATTTAAGATTAAATCAATGAATATGAACCTGCAGATCAAAAGGAATCAAATGTATTCACTTCAGGTAAAGTAAGTTTTCCAATTATAGCTTTGCCTTAGATTATAATGATGACAACACTAAAAAGAACTGTGACGCTTGCTACCACCCATAGACTCGGATTGACAGACGATGATATTTTTTGGTTTGGATTCGATCTTAAAAACTCTCAGAAAATAGTAAATGATAGATGGAAGCCATTTCAGTTTGTAACGTATTTTTTAATGTGGTAATAATGTTAAATCCTTGATAAACTGCACAAACAAGACATCACTTGACCTAGAACCAGTTATTACCAAAAAGTAGGCTTAACCGACCAATATTTGCATTTTACTAATATTATTACATACATCTCTTAATTTTTAGGTTCCTAATTAGCATAACTAGTAAAATATGTTTGCTTATTGGCTTGCAAACAACAAGTGAAATTAAGTTATCTTCAATACACTTCTTGTTTCTTTTCTTGTTCCTGTACCCAAAAGTACCTTGTAGATAGTTATTGTTGTATAGCTAATTATTGTTTTTATGTGTACTACATATAAAGTATATCGTAACTTAGATATACCGAATAAATCATAACAATTCTGTGTTATTGGGTAAAAATAAGGCACCTGATTAAGGTAAGATAACATTCTAATCTAAGTCAAATACAAGGCCACAAAGCAGCTATAAAATTAACGATATTACCAAATCTTATCTAAATTAAGCATTATAAAATAGAAAAATAAATAATTATGAGCAATACATAATGGAATGACAATGAAACCACAACTTTCTCTCGCACATAGATAGAATAAATTAATTAACATTTCTGTGTCTAGATGCAGTAACGAGTTCCAATACCAGTTCTTACTCTCTTGGAGACGGGATAGTATTTTTATGGCTTCGAAAATAAACCTGTGTTAAGTAAATATGAAAGGTCCTCGCGGCGCTCTTTGGAATCCTGATAGTCGGAGAGCTGGCGTTGCATTTAAAATGATGCTATAACCTAAGTAAACTTCTTCAAAAGTTCTGATGCGGCTGCAACATAGCTAGCCGTGCTAGCCCCACTTAGAAGATAGTGGGGCTAGCAAGCGTTAATCTTCAATTTGGCAATCTAAAATTCAATTTTGAATCTGACATTACAATACCGCATCACTGATACACACTGACTGATAAACAGCTTTAATCATCTTATCACTGTCATGATACAAATTGTATTATCACAGGTTCGCGCACTGCAATTCTTGGTTCAATATTATGTTAGGTAGGTAATAACTACGGTGTATCCTTTTACAAGGGATCATTTTACTATTTTATAGCATGATGCTAAGAGTCGTAGGTTTAATTCCTTTCTACGATAAATACATGATGCAAAAAGTGAAGTCAATAGTCAAAGATTCTACTATGGGAACATTATGGGAATAGATCGGAATCTTTGGTTAATGACTTTACTTTTTGCATTATGTACTACTTACACAATTTGGGTGTTCCCAAATTCCCGAGGTTTTCCCGTTGACCTATAGCATGGAGTTCTTCAAGAGGGGTTTGATAAGGTCCTTGCAGCGTTGGCAACACACGAGAAATGCCCCTGGTGTTGCACGTGTCAATAGGCTGCCATAACCGCTCACCATATACTTAATATTTCAATCCAGGAGATAAAGTATGTCGCCCATATTTGCTTAACACAGAGATACAACATGCTAGCTCCTTGCCTACAAGTCCAGTTTGACCAGGAAGCGAGTGCAGTATGTACTCCCATCTCCTACATAAAGAGGTCGTTGGCACAGCCGCAGCCGCCTGCAGGACTCGCCAAGAACGAAAGAGATAGGGAATCACATCTTTAAACGTGATAAATATTTTAATGCGTATGGAAACCGCAAACATCTAAACTGGAAAATGCACATTAATTTGCATTTCATTGATCTCTTCCTAGGCTGTATACAGATCTACATTAAAAACAAATAGACCTTAAGCTCACAAATAGGCATAGTTTGATTTAGTTAAATACATGGAAAATCAATATGAAAATAATTTTCATATTCAAATATGTGTTTTCTGATATAGATGTCTTTGTATTTTAAATGTTATGTGGAGTGTGGGGACAAAGATTTCGAATTCAATACTGATTTATCTACTGTATTTTTTACACGTCCCACAGATGGGCTCCAGCCACACCTCCGCTATTTATTTCCAGCTGTATATTTGGGACATAACCAATTATGTGTATTGGCCCTGTTTATTGAAAGGTTAGCTATAAACCTTATTGTTCAATGTTATCAAGCCTCTAACTGGGCCTAGCGGCTGACATTTTGTGAAATTTAGGAGTTCTTTCACAATGTACACACATCATCTTTATGCTGACTGTACGTGTTCGAGTGCCGAAAATTGAACTGATCCCCTCTCAAGTGTGATGAAATTCTCGTGAGTCACAGAAGCTCGCAAGATGTCACTACTCAAACCGCAATCACTAACATCCAACGCACCGCAAGACAGGCCATCGACCTTTACGGACTTATAGATGTCTTAACATTGTCGAATCATAAAAGATAGCGCAAAATAATAACATTTAATTAATCCTATTGTGCAAGATATGTTTAATTACTTCATTAGTAGAATGCTTCCATAGCCAGATTTTGTGTTCACCGACTTGCAAATGACAAGGTGATGATTTCAGCCACCACTGTGAATTTATAACATTTTAGTACTTAACAAAATTTTGCTTTTCAAATAATTATTTTTATCGAAATCTTGTTTCCATCATGAAAGTAATATAAAATATTGTTCATTTCAGTAGCTTATTAAATTAAAAACAAATTGCCTCATCACATTATTTTTATCTTCAAAAGTTGTTTTTATTCAGACAATAACGAAAATAATATTAAAAGTTGTACATTTCAGTGCCTAATAAAACTTCGCTTATCAATTTTGTTTTTATCTTCACCAGTAAACTTTAGTTCATTTATACAATTACAGAAACAATTTAAAAATTTGTTACAACACGAAGCTGCTCTTGTGTAACGTTGCATCACTTCACGGTTGGTGTTAGCATAAAAGGTTCTCTTAATGCCTGTGTTTACTTTGTATGCTTTTTGATTTTTAGGGTTCCGTTATAAAATGCTGTAAATTTTGTCTGTTTAACGTTTCTTACCACTATATAGTATAATTCAAGTCATCGTGAAGTCAGTACCAAACTGTGGTACATACGAGTACCTTTTTTTTTTCGTGGGGAAATCCTCATGGATACCTCGCTGCCCGGGGGGACAACGAGGTTATGTCGGACTCCTACCGACTAAAACCCCACGGCACTGGACCATGGCACTTTGGTGGCGAAGCTGGATCCTACCGTAAGTAATACCGCACTGCTTCGCCGCCAGTGCTAGCCCCTAATGGGGCCCCCTCCAACCGACCCCACAACGAAGGGGGGTGGCCTTCGCTGCCGCAACCAACGGTACGGCCCCGCCGGGCCGCGACGCACAGGGGTGATCAGCCGCGGATCACTGGCCCCCACCAACCGATTGTGCGCCGCGGCCTCCACCACGCGCCTCAGGGCGCTTGCAGGCCCCACTGGCCCTGCAACCCTACGTGTCGCCCTCGCGGGCCGCAGCGGGTGGGTGGCTAGTCCACCACACTGCCACACCTGAGTGAGTCCTCTTCGCTTCCCGGCGGTTGGACCCTACCACCGGTACTAAGCCCCCTCGCCACGCCAAGGCGAGAACTCATGAGGGGGACCTCGAGTAAAATTGTAAAAATACTCGTAGCTCCTATTTCTACCGTTTTTTATGTTGTGTGTGATACTGTCTGGGTATGGTGTGTATAAATTATTTCATTAACTAGCCAAACAACACATCACTGCATTATAAGGATAAATGTTTAGTCGAACGACTTAAAAAGGTTGTTATGCCAAGTTACTAACTCATTTTTACCTGAAGATAAAACCTTAAATGTAAACGATTTTCATCAAAAAATTCAAGAACCCACATTTTGAGTCTGCTCTTAAATGTTGGTTGAATTCAAATCAAATTACCGCTAATTGAGGTGCCCGTGGCGCAGTTGTGACAGTGATCGGCGACGATCGTTGTTGTAAAGCAACACACGCCGGGTCGGAAAAGGGACCATCCGACCGAAATTTAGTGATGTGTATTTCGGGCATCTCCGTGCTTCGGAAGGCACGTTAAGTCCCGGTTAGTTGGTCCCGGTTGACGTCGCTAGATGTCAGTCGTTAAGCCTAGTCAGAGGCCTTAGGGCGGCTTGATAACATCGGACAATAAGGTTGCTTACTAACCTTACACCCCTCCAACAACCCGCACTGAGCTCGCGTGTTGGAGTATGGCTTGTTCCACCTCATAGTTGAGGTGAGGCCTGTGCCCAGCAGTGGGACGTATATAGGCCGATTATGTATGTTTTACCGCTAATTTTAGTTTTTAATAAATTGTGATTACGATAAAGTTAATATGAAAGGTTTACAATGGTAAACCCGTCATTCAAAGTAAATTGAACACTCTTTTAGTTTGTTGGTATCATACTTTATTTGCTCAAACAATAATTAATGTGTTCCAAAAAGGAATGGAATTGCGAGTATGTACTGTGACTGCCTAAAACTCAGTATGTTTAGCATTAACATTTCATAAAACAACCCAGCAAAATTCAGACGTAATCTGCAAAGCTAAACTTCTCTCGCAATGCCTTTGTAAGTAAATCAAATTCCTGACCTAGGATTACCAACGCCTCCGAAGTGAAGGGCCGCACTCACACACGGACGCCGTCCTAGCGCGCCGCGGGACACCGGGATGCTAACGGGACTCTCCTTTCTTTTCACTTTTTTTTTAATCCCACCCGAGCCATGCATTTACTTTTAATGACGACGCTTTTTTGGACCCGTCTTTTTTTACAATTAGTTATGTCGGTCCTTTCGAGAAGGCTCGCTGGAAATATTTGAAACGTCATAGCTTGTTTGTGTACTGTTCACAAGTGTCTGAGATATTTCAAACATGTTTTTAGAATTTATTACGATGTATTACCGAAACATGTCCACAGATACTTGTAGAGATTGTATAAACAGATAGAAACAAGTAGAAATTAGGAGAAGTGCCCCAAAATAAACAAAATACTCAAAATTACATCCTTACAATAAATAAAAGAGAGCCTTTATGAACTACAAAGATCAAAGTTACAAGCAAATTAAATACTTATTCTATAACAGTTTCCAGGAAAATTCTGATAGATTGATGTTTTTCTTTCATTTCTAAATACATCTACCGTTTATGGTGTAGAAATTGAAGCTCGAACCTTCAGCAATATAGATTACGGCCGCCAAGAGAACAGTTAAAATGTTAACATTCCGTTTTTAATATAATTATATATTTGATAATAACTACAGTTTCTTGGGTGGGTGTTAGATAGGGAGTAAAATCAGAAAGTAATCTTGAAATTCCTAAGTGAACAGTTTTGCACTAAACCAAAAAAACTACCCCAAACAATACTGTTAAAATGATATTTATGACGCTTTCTGTCGTCGATTTATTTACAGCTAAAAACAATACGACGCCAGCAGCTACTTTGTGGTCAAACTGGAAGTCCATTGTTCAGCCACCCTTTGTGCCGGATAACGGGAGCGAGTCACGTGACGTCCGTGACGTCACAACAAACGTTGCAGTTTGACAAAAATGCACTTTTACCGTCACACAGGTCCGTTGCAGGATAACAGTTCCCAGTGTAAAACGGGAACTATTGTAATGGCCGTTTCTCAGAACGAACGGACCTCAAGAACAATAGGCCGGGATGATATATGACTGGCCATTTTTCTTCAGTGTGACCAATTTGAGGTTTAACTACAATATTATCTAAATGCAACCTTTACTTTTTATTTACTAGGGAGTGTTTGTGGTTAACAAATGGTTGGAATATTCAAAAAGGTACTGTTATTGTCATTTATCGAACGCTTAGTTTATTAAGTGGCAGAAAGTAATGAATAAATAGCGGATGCAAATTTTATATGTAAGAAAAAAAAGAAAACCAAGGCAGATGTTGAATTGATACTAGACCAAAAAAGTGACACGGTGCTCCACGAAGTCTGTGATGGCATCGATTGTAACGAATTCAATTAACATACCAATCATACGTGCAAATGTCGATTTTTTATAACAAAAAATGTACAGTTGCTTCGCTGACAAAGAAGGGGTTTAATAGGATGCAAAAAAAGCCTGTGATTATTTAACCCATATCCGGCGCGGGAGCATATGGCCCTGTAACCCTTTGGCCCCGTTATACCGCATTTGTTGGTGAACAGTTGCGTTATTGATATAATAGCCTCGGTTTTTTGGCTACTCCAAATAAATTGGTCTAACATCCACCAGCACCAGGTGAACGGTTTTTTCTAGCCAGGAATAACAGCACATTGCATGAAAATAAACTGTATTTGTTATATCAATCGTGTCATTGCTTTATTGTAAAACTGCAGCAAACCAAAATTAGAACGTGTGAGTGATACACATTTCAGAACTTTAATTAAATATTTATATGCCTATACCTATGTCTGTGTACCTTTATCTGAACCTAGATAGTACAAAAAATACAACTTCCTTTTCTAAAATGTTAGGTTGCACATTTTTTAAGGAAAAGTAAAGCACAGCCTCTGCGGAAATAGAATAAGAAAATTGATGATCTTGAAATTCTTCATTATGTTTAAAACAAAAAACTTTTTTTTAAATAGGTCTTTTCTCTCTGGTCTTATATATTGTTTGTTTGGGTATGACATTATTTGTTGACTTGTGGTACTATGCTATCAGTCACTAGGTAAAACAGGTACGCTTTATAAAGTAATGAAAATAGTCAACTTAGGAATTGACATGTTAGGAAGCGAATACGATAATGCTTAAAGATTACAATGTCAAATCTGTCAATTTTTGTTACTCTATTAGTTATGAACGCAATATAACATATGTAAATAACTACTAATTACTAACTACAGCTTAACACTTGTGTTGCTAGATAATTTTCACTTGCATTAGTCGCGAGGTGCGAGGTGCGCGCGCGTCTGCCGATTCCAGGAACCGCGCGCTTTCCACGCTCGCGCTGCTCGCCGCATCTTCCCGGGGAAATGCATGCGGGTTCGTTGCACTTACAAACTCATAACCCCCTTTCTAAAGCGCCGATCCAATTATGTGCACTTTCGCAAGTCGCTACTGTCACTCGCCTAGATACAGATAGGAAACTCGATGCGATGCGCTTGCGCTAGCAGAGGGCCACTTCGGTTCTTTAAACATAATTATATAATGTGTCTTCTATTATATGACTTAATAATAACTCTATTTTTAATTTTTAATAAGTGATGAATACTCAGGTGAATTATATTATAACTGTAGAGCCGCAATGACACATCATTCATCATCATTCTGTGAAGCATGAGCCGACTGAGCTATATGTTTACTTACTGATATATGGATGTTTTATTAAATTAAATTTAAATTAGCTTAATGAGGAAGTCATAACTTAATCCAAAATCTCTCAACTGAAGGAATGACAGGAATTTAAAGATCCCGTTTTGCAACAATTTTATAATTGTTGAAACTATTTTGAATTTCACGTATCTAACGTTCCCATTCATATTTAATTCATCTTTCTGAATTAAAATATAAATAATTCAGAATTCAATTTAATTCGTTTTTTCAAACAGATTTTAAGTAGATCTGTATTTCATTTGAAGTCGGCTTAAACCATGTGAATACACATTTTTAAGAATGAATTACTTACTTAAATCTAGGTGAGATGTTTCTTTAACCGTAACATGTGAAAAAATAAGAAATTTGAATTTAAGACTGCCCGTATCACCAATGTTTACGATAATATACGTTGTTTAAACCGAAACCACAAATCAATTTAGCACGTCAAAAGCGTTGCTGTTCCATAGATAGCCGATTGAATATAGCAATTTCTAGAAAATTAGAAACTGCACCGATGTAGATCGTGTGCTCCGCAGAATTTTTCTCCGAACTCATCCAAAAGTGCAGCGCGATGGGTGCGCGGCGACATGAAAGTATTTCAGCGGAGACGGCGCGTGCGCGGATGAAAACGAGACAGGCTAACGAACCCGGCCTGTCTCACGATATCTCAGCTTTATGACATGATATTAAATGTGCAATAGTTATTAAGTCTTACGGCAGATGATGGACATTGGATGTTCACTAATGGCATTCACAGTTGACAGTTAGACTTTTGATTCCATTCATCATAAATTAACGAGATAAAGAATTTACATCTTTTTTATGAATAGTGTATTTAGAATTAAGTAAAAGTTAAGCCAACATTGTCAGAGAGATTAAATGATTTTTAATAAAATATAATTTAACATCTATTTATTAAAACATCACACACAATAGTATTATTTGTGATATATTTCTATGAACATGTCAGACTAATAAACCTTAGATAGAGTGAGATATACTGTTTGAAGATATTTATTTTCAAAATTATTTTAAGTATTATTTCCTGGTTTAAAATTGGTTAAATAATTTAATAAATAGTAAAAGTACTACGATAATCAACCTTTTAATTATTTGCCAAGGGTATACACTTATCTAAGAGAATGAATCTCTTCGAACTTTCTATTGCCTGAATAAAGCAAAACCTTCATATTTTTTGACAGTAATGCTAACGAAACACCAAAAATGCACCTATTTTAAAAATATCCTTCTCAAGGTTATTCTAATCGTTGTTTTTATTTCCAGATCTGTGCTACATAGGGCTAGACAAGCTGAACTTGTCATGAGTGATTGCGGAGAGAAGGGGGGATTAGAGTGCATTGACACACTTACCTACTGCACAGTGCAGCGGCGAAAATGCATCGGTGGCGGCGTGGCGTCGCTCGCTTCTGCGGATATAGACCCACCAGCGTCATCAGGCCTCCACACCCCCTCTCGCCTACGTCTAATCAGTCAACACAAGGGGGTGCAACAGAATCAACGCAGTTCAGCGGAGGCTGGTGGCGTTATAAGCCACTGACGCTTCGGAAAAGTGGAATGACGTCCGCGCGGCGATGTGGTTTTCACTCACCAACACGAACTTAGAGAGAAATGGAAAAACGTGTCGATTTTACTCGAGCTTAATGAGAAACAAGCAGCTAGGTGTAGACTGAAATGTATGTTACTCGCCAGAAAAAGTAAGTTATATTCTGCAAGGTTTTCGCACGGCTCTTACATTGTAGGTACCTTAAGAAAGTTAGCACTAGATTAGTAAATTTCATTTGTCTTTTTTGATAGGGAGAGAGAACAATTACTCTTTTATTATTTGTTAGAACTAGATTCTAATCTATAGAGATAAAACTTCTGACCAAGGTCGTCTGAACATTGATGTGTATTTTATGACATTATTTAATGTTCAGGAATAAAAACTCTAATCAAATGACTGAAGTGTCTTTTGGTCTGTCTACTGATAGAAAATAACAGAATCAAAACCTAAATATACAGAATTCAGAAATTAAAATTAAACTTTTGGCTCTAATAGACGAAGCCAGTCCATTTAAGGGGACTAGTAGAGCTAAAACCAAGTTTTATAGTAACGAAAATTAAGTGTTACACTTCGGTGATCCAGATGAAAAAAATATGTCGTATTCTTGAGGATTCAAGGGTTGGTTTTATCAATTTGAAAACACGATTTAACAAATTCGGCTCGATAGAAAAAAATCGCAAAGATGGGTCTAAAAAAATTTTAGAATGAAAAAAAACTGTACTAAACATCATGCTATCATTCTGTTCTTTTCACAGAATGTGTGTTTTATAAAATACTAGAGCGTGCTCATTTTAGTTTTGTGATTTAATGCGTATATTTTCCAAAAAACACCAATAATTGATTTCAAGCAAATTGCGTATGCGTGTGTGCGTGAAACGCCGTGTACAGACAGTACCGGCCGTGGCCTGATGCTAGACGGACGTGTCGCGCATTGCGCTCCGCATTTGAATAATATTTAATTGCTTAGTAATCACTGTTAGAATATTGCGTATGCTATAATAATGCATGGGACACGAAAACTCACCAAAAAGTCAACAAAAACGTCTTATAAAATGAATTAATAAATAAATTACCATAAAATGGACAATGCTTTAAACTAAGCGCTATTTTCGTTCGTTGTTATGGTCGACGCGGTGGAGGAACATGATTAATACACAGCCGTAAAAAGACTTATCTCATGGTCGCAAGATCAAATCTTGGTTTTCCTTTTTGTATTATGTTTGTTTTTGTTCGTAGGATAAAGCTTGATTATGATTAGAATGAAAGTTATTTGGCATTTTTAATAACAATAAAACGTTATTTGTATATAGTTTTATTTCCAATAACAACTTTAATTTTCAATCAGAATTTTGAAAGTAGCCACACGAAAGTTTCTTGCCGGTTTTTCTCAGTTGAGTTCAAACAACTTTCCGACACCGGTGGTTGAGTCACATTATGTTTGTATACTGTGCATTTATTTAAAAGTATTCAAGTCTATATGGACTATGCTATAAACTAACCGCTATTTTCGATGATAGGAGATGTCGACGCGGTGGAGGAACGTAATTATGAGACAGCCGATGTACTCTTTAATCGTATGGTCCCTAGTTCAAATCCATGCTCTATTTTTTGCATTTATTTATTTAGTATTTATTGTAGTATTTAAGCATATTCTTAGTATATTTTTGGTTGTTTGATTGCATGGGACATGAAAACTCATCAAAAAGTCAACAAAGTCGTCTTATCTTTTTATTTTTGGGATTCAATGCGTATTTTTACAAAAAACGCCATACTGTTCAATTGGTTCTCAGGCACAGTGCGTGTGCGTGTGTGCGTGAGACGCCGTGTAGCGACAAGCGAATTCGAATAGCGACGAGTACCGGCCGAGGCCGTTGGTTGGACGTGTGACGCATTGCTTAGCTGAAATAATATTTTATTATTTTTTCAAAAGTACTCGATTATTGTGTACACTAACACGGGTGGGCCACGAAAACTCGTCAAAAAATAAAAAAAATGTCTCATAAAAGGAACGCCCGAAGAATGCACGATGCTATAAGGTAAGCGGTATTTTCGTTAGCTTCAGTAGACAACACAGTCAGTGCAGTAAACTTAGAATAATTGTAATTATTATAAGGCAGTGAAGTAGGTATTCAAGGTCCTACTAGTAGTTGTCATCCTAATCAAGCTATATTTTTAATTTATAGCCTTTGAATAAACTAAAAGGAGGAAGATATAGGTACCCGCGTACTAAAAGTGGCTCTACAAAAGTAGGACCTAATTTTAGCCCATATGACAGAAATGGCCCCGCGTACCAAACAAAAGCAAGTCCGACGGACCAACTTATAAAAATAGGTCCAATTGACCTAGTTTCAAAAGTAGCTTCAATGAACCTACTTTCGAAAATTGGTCCAATGGACCTGCTCTCGAAAAGACCGAGGCTTGTCACAGAAAACAAAGATTGCAATGACACTTTTCAAAAGTAAGTAAGAGTTTAATTTGATAAGAAAGTTACTATACTTCTAATCCGAGTTTGGTTCAATGTTAGTGAACGCTCTGCATCTGGCAAAATTATTTCGTAGGCACAGGTTGTGAAACCATAGATCTATATAATGCATAGACAGGTATCATGTATATTCATATTCATTTATTCACTATAAATTTGTAACAGTAAGCAGGATAGCAGTAAAATTGTAGATGGTAGGCATAAATTCACCTTTTCAAGGTATTGTGAATTTACACATAAAAAATAAAAAACGAAATATAACATTAACAAAAACAAAAAAAATAACAAAGCAACTAGAATATTTAAAAATCTACAAATCTATCTATGTCTACAGGCGTACAATAATAATAATAATAAGAGGTGCCAGTCAAACGAAATGTATGATTTCGATTTTTTATTGTAATTTAGCTTCAAAGTATTCTTTGATGCTATGAGAAGAATTATCAATGAGCATGTTCCTAAGCTTAGTTTCAAACTCTTTGCCTTGCACAGCTTTCAAGGAGTTAGGTAAATGGTTGTAGACTTTTATAGCCATGTAATAAGACCTATTATTAAGCAGTGACAGCTGAACTGGTGGCGCCACTATGTCGTTCTTCCGGCGAGAAATGTAGCGACTTGGCTTGTCGCAGTATTTCTGGAAATAATGATGCTTGCATGCTGCGTAAAACTGAAGACTGAAAATGTGGTAAGATAGAAAAAAAAGGAATAGCACTGAGGAAAAGGTATGCCAAGAAAAAGAGACGACTGGTTTACACTCAAAAAGAAATGATAAACACTTTGGCCAGGAATGCGGAAACCCTGATGTGCCGGAGGAGATATACAATAAAATGAGAGAAAACTTCTTGAAAAATTTGAAAAGACCTGACGAAGAGCGAGCTACGGTGGAAAGAAAAACTATTTTGCAAAGAGCCAACGGAGAATGGCTTGAAATGAGACGATCTCTCCTCACTGCGTCTAACTTCAGCAGGGTTATAAGACGCCGTGCAACAACACCATGTGCTTCCTTAGTGAAGGACATTATTTACAATAAAAAATTGGATCATGTAGAATCTATTAGTCATGGCCAGAACAATGAAAAAGTAGCTCTCACTCAGCTGGGCTTGCAAGAAAATGTTGCCATTAAGCCGTGTGGGCCGTATTTATTGACAACGAATTACCTTTTTTGGGTGCCACGCCTGATGGTTTGATGGGTGAACATACTCGGGTAGAAGTAAAGTGCCCTTTGACGGCCAGTAAAATGGGCCTAGAATCAGCAATAAATAAAAAAAAGGTAATTTTCTGGCCCAAAACGACAACAGGCGAACTAGCTATTAATAAACGGCATGCTTGATACTTCCAGATACAGGGTCAGCTACACGTGACCCAAAAGAAATATTGCCTGTTTGCCGTGTGGGCAAATGAGAAGGAGAAATTGAAAACGGAAATGATTGAGCGAAATGATTTTATGTGGGAAAACGAGATGAAAGATAAACTAATTAACTTCTATTTGGACTGCTTGTTACCTGAAATTCTCGATCCCCGGTTATCAAGGAATATGAAAATACGTGAGCCTCATATAACTACCAAAAATAGTGAAGTCAAGGACAAAATACAATTAGACAAAGACCAATAAGAATATAAGCTGGAGCTTATAGCCAGTCCACCACACTGCCACGGCTGAGTTTTCTTGTTCACCTTATAACAGGTACTCAAGCGTCCCCGCCACTAAAAGGCGAGAACTCAGGGTGGATTTATCACTTATTATTAACATTTAACATTACAATAAATTAAAATTTACAATAGATACATTATTTTAAGAAAAAGAGACACGTGACCTCAAAGTTTATCTAATAACACTGTAATAGGCTTTCTCAAGAAGCAATCCTTTAACGGCGTTTTTGAACTCATCAAAACTTCCCAACTCATGGACAGATTTGGGGAGGTGGTTGAAGACTCGGGATGCCATGCAAAATATGCTTTTGTTGAATAAAGCCGTTTTGTTCCTAGGCATGCTGATTTTATAGTTGTGTCGTTTATTTTTAATAATTTTTCTGAGTTATTTTTAACAAATAAAACTGTTTCCAAGATATATGTTGTTAGAGGGAAACTCGAATTAAACACGATTAAAACTATAGGACTATAATCTCTAAACAAGTTACAACTGAATCCGCGGTAAAATCTATGAGAGCCGTCAAGGACTAAGTGACAGCTATTGCCATAGACTAAAAATACAGTGAGTAGACATATCGAGTTAAAATATCGATTAACAATATGGAGGGTAGAATTAAAAGCTACCATTCTCGAAAATAGGGCTTACAACTAATGGTCCGATGCAATTTAAATATAGACCTAACACATTTCTTTCGGGCCTTGAATGCTGTGCCTTTATCTGTTGAATTACCCCAGAACATGACACCATACCTTAGAAGGGGCACGACATATCCGTGATATGCTGTCAAAACCGCGTCAATGTCTACTGTCTTTGCAAGCATGTAGAGGGCATATGAATGCTGGTTTAGACGAGCACATTTTTTCAATATGAGTCTTCCAATCCAAATTATGGTCAACAGTTAAACCTAAAAAAGTTGTATTATCTACTTGGTCAATTTTATATTCTAAATACCTAATGTCCATTCCAATAATTTCACTAATTCTATTTCCAAATGTCATTACGTTCGTCTTTGTAAGATTAATTTTTAAATTGTTCGTATCTAGCCAAGTTATAACATTGTCCAAAGTGTAATTTACTTCGCGTTCTTTGTCAGGTACCGATACAACAATGGTACTGTCATCAGCAAATAATACTGTCTGGTGACTGGTGATTTTTGGCAGATCATTTATATAAACTATAAATAACCGTGGCCCCAAGACACTACCTTGTGGCACGCCAAGTGACATGTTTTCAAATTCTGAGTAATAATTAATTTCAGTTTTTTTAATAGGGCATATTCTGGTGACTCTAGTGGATTGAATTCTGCAACTCAGATACGACTCAACAAGTTTCAGTACGTTACCTCTTATACCATACGCAGACAGTTTTTTTCATAATATACCATGGTCAACACAATCAAATGCTTTTGTTAATTCCATGTATAGGGCGCATGTCAACTAAAACCAACCTGTTCCTCGGCAAAGATGTTATATTTTTCAAAATAGTTACTCAAGGAGCTTTAAATCACTCGCTCAAATATTTTCGAAATGACTGGCACCAATGCTATTGGTCTATAACATGTAATATCACGTCTATTACCCTTCTTGAAAAGAGGTACAATGATTGTACCTCTTTTCAATCTTTTTTAATTTATTAGGAAAGGTGCCTTTTGAAATACAGTTGTTAATAATGTGACTTAAAATGTGAGATAATTTAATTGGTATTTGTTTTAATATTTCTGTAGTTATGTCATCATAACCAGTGCTTTTACTATTTTTCAAAATTATAGGTAAATATTATTTTAATAAGCATGTCCTCTCGCTTTTCCAGAATAACATGATTCATATCCACAACTTTCACCTAAATAGCTTCAATTAAACAACATAATTCGTTAACAAGAGCTTAAAACTAACCCATGCTTAGCCATCACTAAATATTTGAGCTTAAAACTAAACTTTGTACTTTTTATACGCTTACATTAACCGGAAAAATGGCCAGAAAGTGAAAACTTGACTACAGTCCATTTTACAAGTCTGTTACAAGTCATAACATAAAAATTTAAAAATTAATAAAAAATAATGTGATCCCACCAAATAAAAGTTTTAACATTTAATTAAATGAGTTCTATTTCTTATTCACAGCCATCCATACAATTACTAAATTCTAGGTATTTATTATCCATACAATTATTTTTTTATGTACAACGTACCAGGCTAGTACTCTTTTTTGATTGAAATACAAAATATTCACCTATAGTCTCATTATTATTTTAATATTTTGTTTTTATACCCAGTGTCACTTTTACTGTAAATACTAATCCAACAACACCTCTCTAGTTAAATTTCCATCAACCCACAAATATCTAGTACTTCCTACTAATCCTACTTCCTACTAATATTATAAAGGCGAAAGTTTGTATGTGTGGATGTGCCGTGTTGCTCTTTCACGTAAAAACTACTGAATGGATTTTAATGAAACTTTTGTTTTTCGACTTAAGTACACGCAGACAAAATCGCGGGCGGCCGCTAGTAATAAATAAAATAAATGTCTTGTCTATTTTGTTGTTTGATCTATGGGTGCTTTAATGTAATATCAAAAGTAAAGTAAAATTATCAATTGTTTTTAGGTCATGAATGATATCATTAAATATCATTATTTACAATTGATAATTCGTTATGTTTTCTGAAATGAACTTATTTCTTTGTTTTTTTATTTTTTTAGAAAATTCTCACACACTGTCACAGTGTTCGTTGCCAAACTCATCCGAAACGGCTTGGGCGATTTTAATAAAATGTTATGATGTACTACCTACGGTGGCTGGCACATCACGCTACCGATTTCCGGTCAGTCCTCCTTGCTCTATTGCAAAGAAATGTCATTTGGCAATAGCGTGAGACAAAACGGAAATGGAGTAACCTGATGTGCTGTTGACTGTACATACCTACGTTTGTTAAATCTGAGATATGCCATAAACTATTTTATAGACCTGTTTTTTTTGGAGTCCAGGTGGACGAAGTATCTGGTGGCAGCTAGTTGTGGTCTTAGGTTAAAAAAAGAATAATATATTATCTTTATAAATTGTAGCACATGATTCCGATTCATAAGCTGTATACTGCTCTGCTACTATTGATTAAAGCATAACGAAAAGTATACATAGGTATAACCTGCCCAAGAGTATGAAGAATAATTGTTTCAAATTTCGTTAAAAAAGTCGTCGAGTAGTTTTTGTTCAGACAAAAATTTTACTGATTGCATTTTTGGCATCAGTAGCAATTCTTAATCACCTCTTGATTGTTAATTTTTAAATTTATTTCATGTACAGAATTGGCCTCTACTGATTTATTATAAGTGTAGATGAGTGACATCTCTTGGAAAAATGGCGAGATCTCATTGTAGTTTTATGTTGACACGGTAGTTTCATGTTGCGCCGATAGATGGCGATATACCGGTTGTCTATGTGTGTGTGTCTAAATTCTTGATTTCAGTTAGGTCTAGTAGTCCTCTTAATATTGCCCACAACGGCAATAACATACTCGTACATGTTTAATAATGTTTACTGTATTATTTTTTTATGTTAGGGCTTGTGAGGAGATTCAAGTAATTACTATGATGTATGGATAATAACACCTAACCCTACCACTACCCTACCACCTAATTTTTTTATTGATTGTATTTTTTTAACAGACACTATGGTTTTGGTATCTGTCAAACGAGACGGGGTTGTCATATTTGTTGGTCCTCATTTTTTAAAATTGAACTGTGATACTTCAGTTACACTAGCGGCTCGCTCCTCGCATCGTGGCTCGAATCCAGCTTGGTGCGAGCAGATGTCGTCGCTCCCGGTCCCGACTCGACACGAGACGAGGCAGGAGCTCACGTTTAGACCATACAATGGTTTAATGGTAGTAGGTGATTGTTTATGTTGATGTTATTTATTTGGAATTTAAACTTGTCAACATTGAGAAACCAGGAGCCGGGCAAAATAATTTCATATTTTTGCATTCACGGAACATTACAGTATTTGAAGTTGTTGTTCGGCACATTACAGTCATGTCATCCGTTCTTGTTTTACGCCACCAAACAGCACTTCAATGGCCATTGTTATTGCGATGTAGATGCGTCCTTATTGAGGATGGCGAGAAGCAACGGTACAGTCGGACACACGTTGTATAATTGATCAGGCGGTGCAGCGCTCGCTGCACTTGACACGCGGCGCGGGCGCAGCGCGGGTCAATGCCGGTCGTAGCGCTCGTAGCAGCCATTGTGCCGCAACAATCTTGTACCGTATCTGACCTCGGTACATTGATTTTCTCGCAAGATAAAACTGTAACTAAAAGTAAATTTGAAAATCGACTGTTTGACTACACCTTTCGTTGTGTTTCATCTAGGTCTAACATATGGAGTGTTGGCAGAACAAAATATTTTGACACTTCATTCAGGTGGCACACCGCTAACGTTCAGATGTGAATGTATTCCAACCGACAGTAAGCAAGCTCGCTGGTTTGAGTGCTGTTGGTTTTTCAAGCAGAAAAGTCCCGAAAAGTCAACCATTTAAAACCAGCCCAGCAGATGAGTCACGTCTTATGGCTGCAAATGATATTTATACCATTTGGGTCTGTTTAATGATTGGGTATTTTAGCTGAGTTTATAGTTCTGACTCAGTCAAATGACCGCCTGGTCCGGAATAAAAAAAAATCTGTTAGAGACCCCTTAACAATAAAAAAGTTCCATCAAATGTTAATCTTTTGACTTTTACTCATTTGAAACAAAATACTCATACCTACTTAACTTCATCGTTCTAGAGTAGTTAAAATAGAAAATGTGGACTAGTATAATAGTGTATATTCCAGAACTCACAATTCAGTTTCAATTCAGTTATATCCAGTCAATTTTAATAATAATAGTTATGTAATGAAATTTATGCACATATTAAAAATCATATTTTATGGGCATTGAACTCTTATGAATAATGCAGATATTTTCGTTGCTATTAGTGTATGTTTGTACGATATCGATTTGGAAAAAAGAGTAAGTAATTTGTTAAATGAGATAAGTGCTCAGATGACTATGTTACAGTTACCATTCGTTTTGCCTATGAACGCGTATTGAATCACCCACTACTTCCGACAACAGCCTTTCCCTATTACATGGCGAGTTCAGGTCAACGACCTACAACGTCGGCCAAATTCGTGTTGGCTAAAACCATAACAAGTAAAGTTTAATATCTTCACTTACATTAGTAATTGCAGATTATACTTTATGCTTACTTATGTTTTAAATGGTGAATTAGATGGTGGAGTAATCTTGATTTAATTTAAAGTTTGTGTTAAAATATTTTTACAACCTCTTCATCTTAGACGTCGTGTATGTAAATTTTATAGAGCTTCAAATTTTAATGGAAGTAAAACGTATCAAAGTAACTAGTCTCGTTACGGTCCCACTGCTGGGCATAGGGCTACTTTATTGAAATAAATAAATTACTACAGTAGTGGGACATACGCTTACTCACCACACTAGCCAAATGTTTTAAAATTCTGAAAAATGTAAACCACCCTCTTGCTCTACTTGGAATTTGACCCTAGGCCCGAGGCGGTTGTTTATAAAAATAAATACCACAAAAATCTCATAAGAAGGTTTTAGCCAGAATAATTGCTTATGGCAATTTATATTATCTGAAAACACAGGGCTATCGTTTCACGCGCGCGCCTTAGCGTGTTAGATCTAAGACAGGTTGAAGATCTTCAGAGAAAAGTAAGCCTGATTTTTCTAATAGCCCCTATAGAAATCTAAGATCAGTATAGACAAATAAGGTGTGCAGTAGTGCGGTGCGTTCGCGAGGTGACAATGAAAGTACGCGTCGTTTCTCGCTGCGATAGTTCGCTGGAATAAGGCCAGCCGTTCAACGGCCCCGATCGCGCCGTAACGGACGGCGAGCGCGCGCGCACTCTCTCGCTTCTCAACATTATACGATATTGTTTTATAATATACAGTAATTATATACAATATCAGTATTTAGAACAGTTTTTGTATGCGCAAATAGAAAATAAAAGAAAGGTTCCGATACAGGGTTACAGCAGCTCATTGAGTTAACAAGACTCGTGGAAATCATGCGGCTACGCTTTTCAGGTTAAAGTTTAGAACAAAGTGCAACGATAGTAGAACTGACGGATATTTTGAATAAGTGGTGAACTTTTCTTTTTATTTTTCTTCAGGTTATTTTGACTTCCCCTCAAAAAGAGGTGGATATTTTACTCTCCGGGCATTTCTGATCTCAATTTGCACAATGAAAACAAAACAAGAACCCAACATTTCGCGGTATGTCAGGCACGTAACTTCCTCCTCCCCTGCAATCCTCACATCTCAAATTGACACCAATGACGTATCTTATTTTCCTCATGCATTTTGTTCTTTCGCGCAGGGCTGACTCACTATACCATCAGAATATATATTGCTATGTAGGCCCATGAGTCAGCAACCACCGTACAGTTATTTAACTCCTTGGCTGACCTCTAAACTTCTATGTTAATCCTAATTAGGCTGTACGTAGGTACCCGAAGTCCAAACTAAACATTTTTTTGGAGGTTTTTCAAAAGAAAATGAATGGAAGTTTTCAGAGCATTCGATAGATTCCATGAAAATATGAAAACACAATTTCTGTTGTTCTATTTGTGTTTTACAATATATCTGATAAAAAAATTGCACTCTGATAAAATTAGTTCGTAGAATAGCAAACACGAATTCGAGCACTACTCGGAAACGTCTATGCCCTAGTAGAAAGTAATAACGGTGCAGCGTAGGTACATACGTGTCGTATGCGCAAGCGCCGGCCGGCGCGGCGTGATTCACGAAACTCGCCGGTGACATAATAAACAGTATTAACATAATTCGTCGCTTGTTTCGGTTAAAACCCCTTTCTTTTCCTTCACTCTTACTCACAGTTCACCGTACTCAGAGCCTTTGCTAAGAAACTTGACAAGGTATTACAACTGGTTTCAATGCATCTATCGTAAAAACATGATTGTAGGTTACCTACACTTGATAGTTCGACTAGTTCATGTACATTAGAGAAAATATTATAACGACGACTGCACCACTAGGTGCCGACATAGTAAATGTTAGAAAATGTGTCAGCAATTCACACTTTTTCTCGTGCAATGAAGTATTTGTAAATGATCATGAACGTTTCTAATTAAGATTCAATTAAGATCTTTAAATAAGAGGTATTTTCGCTAAACATGAGTGCAAAAACATTATTTCGTTCTACTGTTACATTAAAATTTAGCACGATAGAAGATTATAGTACAGAATTAAACTCCATTGTCTTTTTCTTGAATGGCGCGTAGCGTAAATACTAACATTAAAATAGAGAATCAAGACAAATGTACATCAACGCCCACACTCGATCACGCCATAATAAGTAGCAGATACCCGCAAAAAAAATGGTAGCCCATTGTGATCGGGAGCGGTCGTTGCCGTCGCGATGTGGGTGATTGCAGCTGCTTTCCGGTAATGTAACAGTCGCATATGCCTGTAAGAATTCTGCTGGAGGTTCGTTGAACTTTCGCGAGTGCAGAACGCAGCGGGGTGGGAGCGCCAGTGGGTCACACCCGGCCGTCGGCACACTTACCTTGACTCGACGCATTCGCCGCAGCCGACGCCGTCGCTCTGCACTTCGCCGCCACATAGAAAACTAGGCGAACTTGCTCGACATTTTCTCGCAATTATGTTTTACGTAAGTACACCTAACGATGTTACTTGCGAAAATTTCAAGACAAATTATTAATTCGAATTGAGTAATTCGATGGTGTATTACTATACCTTCAGATGGTAAACTTATAAGTCACTTTTCTTTCCTGCTGAGGAATGTTCACAATTTCTGCGAATTGTGCTCCTATTCAGTTAAGATGGAAAAAACATAAAGCTGAAAATTCATTAATATCTGGAGAGGGCCTTTATGCAACAGTTGATTGACGACTTACAGCAGTAAACGCATGATCCATCAGCAGATGGATCATGCGTTTTTGTGGCCCGATGCAATATTTTGGGAACCCAATGCGAGTGATGTTACTGTAGTATTTACTCACAAACGTATACTTAGGCATGCAGACCGCCTGGTCTGACGATGACACCCTCTGGGCCCTGCCATTGCCGACACTGTTGGACAAAGTTTTTATTTTGTTTCAGCAAACGAACTATTGCGAACCTCAGGAATCAGCTAATGACACAACAGGTTTCCTATACACTCCAGCTATCTTACTTACCAACAAAATCACAATAGTCCCATCCAGTGTTGTTTAGCTTTGGTCTTCCGCTTTACCCGCGGTGGAGATACGCACACCCATGTGGGCTGCTTAATTGCGGCCAGAGCAATCCATTGTGTCCCAAGCTTCTTATGTTGGATTTCGCGTCATCAAATCAAAGTTAACAACTTGCCATATAGGGTATCTTGTTCCGAGGCATTCCATTGTACGTTATCTGTAACAACAAAGAAACGAGAAATTAAGTTAAGGCAACTTAGCTTCCTCCCAAAACAATACAGAACTTTAACGGATGTATATTTAGTAACTTTACAAGTGGTATCAAGCAAGAAGTCAATAACTTAGTTGAGGGCGCTTTTGAGTTTAGACCTTATCTTGGAAAGCTCAGTAGGTATATGCTGACATTTCGCACAGGGGAGTGACGTCGTACGAACGGCTGTTTGCAGGAAGTAAATGAAAACAGTTTAAAAAACAAGCTGTTAACAGGACACAGGTCACTGTGTCTGTGTCTGTGCGTGTTTGCCTGTGTGTGTGTGTGTGTGTGTGTGTGTGTAGAAATCTACCCTTATGCGTGTCAACGCATAAGGGTAGACTACTTTCCATCAGTGGACTTATATGGGCTATTGGTTATTACAATTAACACAAGTGACAATGATGATCACTAGCTTTTCACCGTTGTTTTGAAAAGATTTTGAATCTGGAAATCGCAGCATACCTACAAGATAAAAATAAACAAAACAAAATTGCTGTACAAAAATAAAACACTAACAGAAAAATCAACGAAAAATTCCTCCAGACAGCAGCGTCTCGATTTCCAAAATTAAATGGACCGCACTCAGCTAATGTCTGGACCTTTTTTTTTTTTTTTTTTTTTCGTAGGGTGAATGCCGCCGACCCGAGATGTTATGGGCCGACCCTGTGTCCTTTTGCATACCCGTCCACCGGGGGGCAGACGGGTTATGTGGGGCTCACCTTCTGGGGGAGGACTTCTTGACAAGAAGCCGCCCAGAGGCATACCCACTAAACACCCTACGGCTTCCTCTCATCGCTCTTAGGTGGGGGAGTGTTGTGGGGCTCTAGCCAGTGGCCTTCCGCCATAACAACCCCCGAGCGGGGCCCGCCTACACAGCGAGCCAGGCGGTTCCTCTCCCTGGATTTCCAAGGGAGGTGGCAGGTACGGCCGAAGACGCCGAGCCGTCCATACCGGACTGCGGGAGAGGCCTGTGCAATGCCGGCGCGGGAACCCCCGTTCCACGTGCCAGCAGGCCTCTACCGCGGAGAGGGCGGAGACCGCGGGCGATTGTTCGCCGTCTCCTCCCTCTCCTCGCCCTTCGGAGCGCACTAGCGAGGGGATCGTTCTCCCGCTCGCGCTCCGCCGCCTCCTTCTCTATCATCACCTGCTCGCAGAAGGTGGTGAATGCCTTCCAGGCCTCCTCACTCGCTAGCATAGCTTTAGCTATACTAGGGAGTCTGAGGTCCTGGCCGACCTTCGCCACCAACGCGTCTCGCTGCGGAGCCCACGACAGACACACCGCAAGGGTGTGATGTGCTGTGTCCTCCGCAGCGCCGCAAGCGTGACAGGAAGGCGTCTCTTCCCTTCGGATCCGGTGAAGGTATGACCCGAAGCAACCATGTCCGGTCATCACCTGCGCCATTCGGAAAGAGACGGAGCCGTGAGGACGCTCAAGCCACCGTTTTAGTATCGGGGCGAGCGCGTCGAGGGTTCGTCGTCCGTGCGGAGCTAGAGCGAGGGCTGAGGCCCATCGCTCATGAAGGCCCTGCTGGGCCCTCCTCCGCACGGCATCTCGCTCGACGGGGCAGTAGCGTTCGCCTGCCGCCCTCCTGGCCGACACATCCCAGTATGCGTCAGCCCATACCACGGCTTCTAGCTCCCACGGAGGTGTCCCAGCGATCACGCAGGCCGAGTCAAATGCTACCGTACGGTAGGTTCGACCGACCCGCTGCGCCATGACACGCTGGGGCCTTCGCAAGAGGGAAACGATCTCCCTCCTGTTAAGGGAGCTGGACCAGACTGGCGCCCCGTAGAGCGCCATGGAACGCAAGATGCCGGCATATAGTCGCCGACACTTGGAGCCTGGTCCCCCCAGGTTCGGCAGCAGATACGAGAACGCACCCGCCGCCTTTAGGAGACGCGGCAGCAGCCCGCGAAAGTGCGGACCGAAGTGCCACCGCGAATCCAGTGTCAGGCCGAGATAGCGCATCTCTGACCCGACCACAACCCGGGACCCCCCGACCCAAATGTGGGCGTCGGGAGGCAGACGGTGCCGAGGCCCTGGGAAATAAATGGCCTCGGTCTTAGCCGTCGCCACCTCTAGGCCGAGCGAGCGCATTCTGGCAACGATTTGGTCCCCACTTGTCGACCCACGTCGCGCGGCGTCCGTGAATGTTTTTCCCCGGGCTGTGACAAGAGTGTCATCTGCATAGCAAATGACACTGGTGCCCGGGAGAAGGACGCCTCGGAGGACCCAATCGAAGCCCATGTTCCACAGGAGTGGTCCGAGGACCGACCCCTGCGGAACGCCTGTCTCAACTTTGTGGCTCTGCAGTTCGCCCCTGCTGTTGGGAAACACAATCTCCCGCCCGTCGAGGTAGTTTTCGACGAGCTTTTTCAGATACCGGGGTACCCGAAAATGGTCGAGTGCCCCGATAATAGCCGCGTGGGGGAGGGTATTAAAAGCGTTTTTAATATCAAGGCTTATGGCCAAGACACCCTCCCTCATTGCTGCTGCCTCCTCGGTTGTCTGTCGGAGACGGGTCAGGGCGTCAATCGTAGATCTACCTGCCCTGAACCCGTACTGAGCCTCCGAGAGGTTAGGCCCAGTATTCGTCATGTGTTTGACGAGGCGGGAGAAAATGATCCGCTCGAGCATTTTTCCCGCCTCGTCCAACAACACTATGGGCCTGTAGGCCGATGGGTCATCCGGCAGCCGGCCCGGCTTCTGCAGGAGGACGAGTGTCCCCCGCTTCCATATTGTCGGGAACCTACCGACCACCATGCAGCGGTCAAAGAGGCCCCTTATCTTCACCTCCATTGCCGTAGTCACGATTGCGACCACCTTTGCCGGCACGCCATCTGGCCCCGGGGCAGTTTTTTTGGCCCGCAACCTGAATTCCGCCGCGCCGTACTCTTCTGCGGAGATCGGCGGAGGGTCGGGCTCGGTCTGGACCGCCTGCGGCGGGGAGAGGGTTCCTGGAGGGGGGGATATGTCGCTGCGGACTGGGAACAACGTTCGTACTACCCTCTCCAGTACCTCCGGCTGAAGTGTCTCGGTCGCGGGGGGGGCAATGGGGCGCAGTTTTGACCGCGCCGCCTTGTAAGGCCTCCCCCAAGGGTCCTGATCAAGACTTTCCAGCATTTCTTGGCGGGCTGCATCTTTAGCCGCGCCTATGCCCGCCTTGAACGCCCGTCTCGCCACTCTGTAGTCTTCGTACAGGCGGTCCTCATTTTCCAAATCCCTCCGCCGCCGGCGTCGGCTGCGAGTGAACGCCCTCCTAGCGGCACGGCATGTCGCCCGGAGACCCGCAAGGTCCTCCGACCACCAATACACGGCATGCCGCGGACCCGGACGGTGGCACCGAGGCATGGTAGCATCGCAGACCTCTGTTAGGGAGCTGCGTAGCCGCGTGGCGGCGGTGTCCACGTCATTCCCGTCCAAGTTGGGGCCCAGCCAGTCTTGGACGAAGGCGGCCTCCTTTGCCATGTCCTTGTCCAGTCTAGACAGGGCCCACCGAGGGAACAGTGACGCGTGACCGGATGCAGTGGTTCGAATGGACATGGAGTTTCGGACGGAGAACCTTATGTGTCGATGGTCTGACAGGCTCTCCGTCCTGTCCACTCTCCAGTCGTACGTTCGCGCGGCCAATGCTGGGGTGGCGAACGTAATGTCCACCACCGAACCACCCTGCTGCCGCACGCACGTCTGCTCCGTTCCTCGGTTCAGGAGGGTGAGCCCAGTGGCCACCGCCCATCCCCTCAGCGTCCGTCCCCGCGGATTCGACCTTGGGTTCCCCCACGTCGTGTCCTTGGCGTTGAAGTCCCCGGCTAGGAGGACGTGTCGGGTCGCCAGACGAGCCAGCACTGTGCTCAGTGATGCCAGGAATGCCTCAAAGTCCGCGAGTGGGCGATTGGGCGAAAAATATATCCCCACTATGGTCAGGTCCGCCCACTCCGCCACGACGTATCCCTGGCCCTTCTCGACAAGCGAAAGGGGCGGACTGTGTGAGGATGGCCGCCTTAGGACGGCAACCAGTCCATTCCGGTCGCCCAGCCAGTTGTCGTGAATAAAATATGGCTCGGCGACCACCGCAATGTCCACCTGCCATTCGGCCAGGAGCTGAAACATCAGGTCCTGGGCCAAACGGCAGTGGTTCAGGTTGCCCTGTAAAAAGTTGCGATGTCCGACACTACCCATCATTCGGACATCGCGCTCTCTATCTGTGTCACCGGGGTAACCTCAGCGGGTGCAGCTGCTGCCGGCCGATCAGGGGCCGGGGGCTGCTTGCTCGTCCGCGTCGCCAAGGCAGCCTCAGCAGGTGCGGTAGCTGGCGTCCGAGAGAAGGCCGGGGGCTGTTTGCCCTTATTTGGGGGTGGACGGCAGTTCCTTCCCCTCATGACGTGCTCCGCTGGCCGCCCACTGGCAGCGCACACGGAGCAGTGGGGCTTTGCCTTGCAGCCCACGCTCTTGTGGCCTTCTTTGCCGCACCTGTAGCACACCGCCGTGCGGTCGGTGGCGGAGGGGCAGAGGGGGCGGGTGTGCCCGGTGCCGAGGCACCGGAAGCAACGGAGGGGCTCCTCATCCATCGCGCGCACCCCCGCGGAGCTCCAGCCAACTAGGAGTCGGCCGGCAGCTAGTACCGCCTTGGCGGCGACGGTGGGACACTCGAGCCTGACTTGGCCCATCCCACCGCGGCCAGTGCGTACCACACCAGCCTTAATTGTCGCCACCTCGCATTTGCCTATCTGGGCCACCCGTACGACCACCTCTTCGCTGGTGACCGAGTCGTCCAGCTCAGTTACTATGAGGGTGGTGCACTTCACAGGGCGGGCCACAAAGGCTGACCCCGCCACCGCCTCTCTCAATTTTGCAGCAAACTTGTCGGCGACGGGGCCGCTCTGTGCTCCAGGGACCTCGAACTTGCGGGCCCCGGTCTGCGTCTGGCGGCACCGCAGAGGCGGCAGGCCGAGTGTCGCAGCGTCACCCATTACCTTACGAGCCCGTGACAGCACAGATTCGTAGGTCTCTCCCTTTTCTAGCGCTTCCGCCGTAAGGGTGACGATCACGGCCGAGGATCGGGGCGCCGTCAGTTTCTTCTTTTTCTTCCCCTCATTGTTGGGGGAAGCGGCCTTCTTCTTCAAAATGTCTTTGCCCTTATCAAGGGCTACGGGGAAGAGAGCCGTCTTGTCCTTTGCCCTCTTTTTTCGGGGACCGGCAGTTTGCCACCCCAGGTTGGCGGGTGTGGTTGATGGGAGAAGGGCGTCTTCAGTCATTTCCGTCCGCCGGTGCCGAATCGGCGCCGCCGACGACGTCGAGGGCATCGGTTCGGTATGGGCAGGGGCCACAGCCGACGCGACTTTGGCCGCCGGTGTGGCGGGTTTAGTCAGGACGGGGACAGGGGCCGCAGCTGCGGCCTCGGCAAATGACCTGGCCCGGGTGACGGGCGGCGTGCCGTCCCGCGTTCCCCTTGCGGACGTTTTGCCTACTCCTTTGCCCTTCTTCGGTGGGGGCAGGGGGAGAGCAGGCGCCATGGGCTCCAAGGTGGGCTGCGCCGCTTTCCTTTTGTCGGCCGCAAGAGGTGGCCGAGTAGCCTTCGGGGCCGGCAAGAGCCGGTCCTGGATGCCCTCAATGAGGGATCGCGCAAAAAATTGGGAGGCAGTAAACTGCCTCTCCAGTGCCGCTGTCAGGCGTGCCTCCAAAGCTTCCAAGTCGGTAGTGGGGAGGCGCGGTGTCTCCTGTAGGCTCACCAGTGATGGCGAAGCTTGGCCGGCGGTAGGGGCTGATTGGACAACCGTTCTCAGCGCCATCAGCTCCTGCTTCATACTCGCCAGCTCACCATTAAGGCGGTTGACGGTAGCTTGCAGGGTGGCGGTCTCGTTCGAGTTGGTCCTCTTTGCCATCTCCTCAGATAAGCTCAAAAGGGAGAACGCATGGTCGCTTAGGGCCTTTTGCATCGTACCCTTGAGGTGTCCGGACTTCTTTGCGATGAGCAGGACGTCCTCCACGTCTGTCTTCGCCGCTTCCTGCAGCTCGGCCAAGGAGTAATCGGCATAGTTGGGCGCTTGGGCCACACCGTAGCCGGTTTTCTCCCTCTGCTCCTTCCGGTGTTTCTCACGGGCGGCCACTTCTAAACCAAGGGCCTGTTTCTCCGTCGCTTCGCGTGACCTGGACGCGGCCGCGACAATGTGCGCCCCGGTTGTCGAATTTCGGCCGCGGCCGCGCTTGGCCGTGGAGGTCCGCTTTGTTTTCTCCATTCTTTTGGGGTTGTCGGAGTCCCCTTCTCCGTTGTCAGCGGGGCGCTTCCGTAGATAGCGCGACCGCGGCGATAGTGGCGCACCCTTTTTGGGGCCGCTCTTTGGTGCATCAGACTCAGCGTCTGACGTCATGGTCGGCGTCGGCGTTCGCTTGCGCGCCTGTGCGGCCTTCGTAACCTTCCCTTTCTTTTTCTTTTTTTCCTGCCTCCCTTTTTTGGGGGCAATAGGCTCTCTGGCCATGGCAAAGTCGTCGGTGGAGATGCCGGAGTTTTCAAGTACCTCCATTGTCATGACGTCGGACTCGCTGCCACTCTCGGGCTGCCGGTCTGTCGTCCCTTCTTCTGTGCCAGGGTCACTGGCGGAGTTGCGTGCCTTCAGGGTACGCCCGTCCACCTCCGTTTCATCGTTCTCCGATCCGCTAGCAGAGTCAGAGTCCGTTTCATTGCTAGTGTCGTCGACGAAGGCACGCACCATCGGGGTGCGCACCTCCACCACAGGTTCAACAATATCCGAATCGTTATTGCGCGCATCGCACGCAGGCCGTTCTTGGTCCATTGTAGGAAAGCAAGGGTCGTTAGAAGAGGTCGGTGATGGATGGCAGTACTTGTTGCCCCCCCCAGAATACGTGGGGCAGCCACCGGCCGAGGCCAGTGGGAGGGATTGTCCGTTTTTTTTTTTCCGGCTTTACCCTCCTGGGGTACGATACTCTTACACTTACTTAAATCCATCTTTGCTCTTTAGCGGGGAGCGCCGCAGGCGTTTTGCGATCCCTACGCCACGGCACGCTACACCGTGGTTTCGGGGATTTTTAGAGTGGTTTGCTCCACGCAGACACCGTCTCAGTGACGGTGACCAACCGGCCGCCTCAGTGGCGGTTACGGCCCCGTCCAGCAAGGGCCAGTCATACTAGACTCCATGCCGCGCGGGTCGTCCCTCTTCGCTTCCCCGGAGCAGCATGCTCCAGGTACTGAGCCCCCCTACCACGGCAAGGTGGAGACGTCTTCAGGGGGGGCTAATGTCTGGACCTGAAAGGCTCCAGCGCTGATTTTCAGTGGGCCCAACACGTTTTGCGCGCGTATAAGTTATTACTTCAATCCAAGTTGAAAGAGAAAGAAATAATAATGCATCTTAAAGAATTAACAATGACATGGCAATGATTCAGTTTATTGACATTTATTTGAATGTTTCCTCAAACTTTGAGTGAGCTTTCAAATTTCAAATACGTGTAAACAAAATCCTACCCTATATGGAAAATATTTCTCAGTGACGGCAGGATCGCAAACGCTTATCGAAAAGTTAATCTCGTCCTAAGAGCGATATTGCGCGCCGTCAGCCGCAATGTTGCTACCAAATTGAAAACTTGATGTTAAAGGGTTGCTAACGTAAAACGGAACTCTTATAGATTGTACGCGTGTTTACATCTCTATATTGAGGCACTAAAGCAAGCATCTTCTTCAGAGATGCCACTTTAGCGAATGCAATAACAAAGTACGTACCCAGTTTCGATAAGATAAGACAACAATAAACACTTTAGAGCTTAAGATTAACACATTTGCAAGTAATACATGCACACATAAATGAACAATTCAGATGGTCTTATTGCTAGAAGCAATCTCTTCCAGACAACCTACAGGCAGAGGAATGATGATTGGAACAGGTTTAAATTACCTAATAAGTTGGCTGAACAGCTTCGGCTGTGTAATTAAAACAAACTTCCAGACAACTCATACGAGGTGGAAATTTTTTGACAGGAAAGGTAGGCAAGTGGGATAAAGTTTAAAACTAATTTCCGTTACACTGAAACTCATTGATATTACCGAAGCAATAGACCTCTGCATCTGTGGCTGATCTATTACTTTCATCTCATTAGAGATTCCATACACTGACTGTCTTGAATCAGAAATTAATAAGAAACACCTTCAGAATGTGAGCCCCAATTTTATTGGCAAAGTTATCACACTTAACTCAGCAAATTAAAGTCAATGCCTTTTTGTGATGCGGGCACAACATCCTTATCTACTGTTTTAGCATTGTGTCAGTACCAAGGTCTTTTTTGAACCTTTTAACTTCATCATTATATTTTGTTAGGTAGATTCAAGACCGTGAAAAATATACTTATTTGTTAAAAAAAACTAATAGGTACAATGATTATTTTTCAAAAATTATTATGATCGTATTTAATATTATACTTAGTCGTAGAATCGCTTCTGAGAGGCATATTTTTATAGTTTTGTCAGTACCCATCCCATATGTGATTCATACGTGTTGTGAATAAATATATTGAAATGTTACCTACTGCACTGGAAATATGGCGAAGTAATTCTTGAAGCTGCTAATGAATATCTCTGCCCAAAAAAATAAGCGTTTTTATTAGAAAACCATAACTTTTTTACTAATGACTTAATAACATGCACATTATGACGTAATTATGTTTGCCATAAAACTATGTTTAGCCAACAATGACAGGCTGTTGAAGGTCAGATTAATAATGGGTTTGGGTAATGACCCCGACGCACCGGCTCTCTATTCATCCCACTGGTTACCTGGAATTTGCTATGGATGTTGCGTTGCGTTAAACAAATTGTGTAATAATTGTCTAATTTTATAGTAACTTTTATTGGCAGACAGTAATTTTAACGACGCATCATTAAAATAAACTGCGTTCTTTAGTTTAACTTTGGAGTTCTGTTAGGTGAGTTAAAAAAGAGGAGGGCAGCGGTTTATTGACGGTGATATTTTACGAAATTCATCATTCCTTAATCTTAGAATTTGTTTGTATTATAAATTAAATGCAAACAGCCAAACATCTTAAAAAGACTGTAAATTAATATTATTATTTTCCATCATACCCCCTTATTCATAAAAACTTAAACAGCTCTTCAACAACACGTTAACTTTTGTATCGCTTTGTCTCTTTCAATATTGTTGCTAAGTGACATAACGCGTCAATTGCTTAAACTATGCTTTAGCGTTACGTTCGTTTTTATGAATTAGGGGGTAAAACCTTTGACTTTCGGTAGGTTCTAATTTTTTTTCTCCTAGACTGTCAAGCTCAATCTAGTCATTTGATTAAATTGTAACTGTAAAATTCAAAATAATTAAATGGACAATTATTTGAAATCTGCGCACTGATCCCCAAATGAACAAACGTCAATCCAAGTCAAACACGTCTTTGATTGAACTCATGTTTTCGCGTTAATAAAGATAATAAATTGTATACTTGATAGAATTGCTAGATTTGCATCCCTCTCGATCTCAAGAATCGTAACACGAAAACTAGAAAAAAACGAAACATACATGGGGGTGACTGCGTTAGACCTGCGGGGTTTATTTCAGGACACTTGACATTATTAGTTGATACTACATCCCGGACGTTACAGTACTACGTGAAAATTATTTTATATTACTTGTGGTGAGCTACATGCATATACAGGGTGTCCCAAAACTCAACATCTAAGTATGTCCGTTGGTTAAGTAATGACACTTTTGATCACTGTTTCTTGTACTTTGTTCAAAAATTATGAAACTTTGAACCCTTTTTTTTGGAATCCTTAAAACTATGCTATCATAGTTAGCTAGCATAGTTTTAGCATTATTATGCTTTAATTATTTTTGTATGTTGAGTAAAAAAAGAGATTGACTTAGTCATGATTAACATTTTCTGTCAGCTTTCTTCATCCCTTATTTTCTCTACCAAAAAACACTTTGGCCTTTGGCAAGGAATCAGAAATAACCTATTTATTCAAGATTTCAAAATGGCAAACTTCCTTTTCAACACAGTACATAAAACAGTGGTCAAGGTTGCCTATAATAACATTTTCAAAATAATAATAGGGATAATGTCATAACCCAGTGAAATAGAATTTAGTTAGGTATGTTTTGTACATTATAACAATATTTGAATAGACAAACAGGGATTCAAAAGCTTAAAAAAGATTGCTTTAATATAATATAGCCCAAGATTTATGTAACCACTTATTTTCCCATTAAATTGTGGTTTTTAAAACTTGAAACTGTTCTTTATTTATTGTGATCAGATTTTTTTTTAACTTAAAGTTACTTCTAATTTAATCTTCTAATTTCTTACAAATCAGCACTTTCCATTTTCCTCCCCTAAAGGTAAAATTTACAAAGGTTGTCACTTTTCTAGTCTTTTTTTAAATTATAATAGACCAGCATTTGACTGCGATCTCACCAAAGCGAAAGCGACGATGCGGTCGACGATGAAGCATGCTTGTCTAGAAGATCCTTATGCAGGCTTCGCTTGAAGACTCCCAAATTGTACTCATCAGGAAACACAGATCCCGGCAGAGCGTTCATGAACGTGGAAGAACCACCAGACATGATGAAGGTGGAAGAATAGCTTTTTGCGTGTATGTGGCACGTCCACTGTGTAGCGGTGACGCAAGCCAGTTTGTCTGGTGTTCCGATTAAGTGGTGGAACTCCAGGGGCCACTCTCCAAGATGCAACCGCAAAAATCCGGTAGAGATGCTACCATTCCAGGGTGAACCACCCATAAATAGGGAACAACATTACTTTTGGTTTATTCAGTATATTTACCATGGAACTCATTTACAACGTGGGAGACCCACTTGTAACGAGCTTAACCAAATTGAGAAAAGGAATATTAAGAAGAACAACGTTCACATGGAAACTTTATTTATGTTTGGACGTTATTTTTAGAGCATTTAAAATCGAAAATCTAAAAGGCCAAACCAAATTAAATTCTAAAATGAAATTTGAAATTGAAAACCCTGAAAAAAAAACAAGACAGAGGGATGGCTTTATTTTAACAACGACTGTAGCAAATAAGCATGTGGACCGCCTGATGAAAAACGGCTACCACAGCTTATGGAAAAGTGCAACATCAACGGCAACATTACTACAGCTGCTGCATACTCCTCTTCGAAAAACCTAGGCAGGAAAACCATACCATAATTCAAATATCCTAGGCAGGAAACATTATAGCAGAACTGTACGATACCAGGAGTATGAGAATAAAACCCTGAAAATGGCAATAGCTATGGTAGTAGGGGGTAGCCGTGAGCAACGTTTCGTTTCAAACATCATTTACATGTTAATGGTTTCTTGAGAATGGTGTATTAGGTAAAATGGCTCATGGAGTCTTATACCCCTATACCAATGCGCGCACCTCCCACTGCCTAAAAGTTTGAAAGCAATCCAAACGTCGTTAGAGCGTCTTATAAATTGGCTAATAGCAGGCATTGACTCTGCGCCGAGGAGTTCAACGCTCGTCCACTCGGCAAGCTAGTCTCACGACTTTACACAATAGGTTTTTTGTGGCCACTTGCTTTTGGTTATGACATCACCGCGCTAGGCAACTAGCCGCAAGTTTTGCTATAAGACGATATAATTGATTTATAGGTAGAAAAACATGTGATGGGCTCTCGTGATACTATTGAAATATTGTAGCAATTAGTGTGATACTTGTAAGACTGCATGAAAATTACAGAAATGGCTGAAGTAGCAAAAATCCAATACACACTACAAACTACACCTAAAGTAAACTTCTTATAACTTTTCACTACTTTTCTGTGAGGATAACTATAAAGATTCTTCAGAGCGGATAGCAATAGCGAGGTGCGGTTACTGAACGCACCTGAAGCTCTCATTTTAGCTTTTCATTCTAAATAAATAAGTACATTTGTAGATTAACTTAAGTAAAAACTCATGTTAAGCCACATAACAGTAAAGTAAGTAGCAAATTTAATTAACCATTATGTTATTTTACAAACTAACTGCATAAAAAAACTGACAGATTTTAGACTAATGGTGAAAGAGGTGGAGCAATTCTTTTCTATTTTGTACTCTGTTCAATGCATATGCCTTTGTTCACTAAGCCTTTCTTAACAATAGAATTCTTGTTGTAAACGCTTCGTGTTTGATTATTTGTTGCCGGTCATTATATTGATATGTGTACATATTTATTAGTAAATTAAAAGTAAATTGTTTTGACACGTGGTACACTGATATCAAGAGTTGACAAATGCACTTTCATGTAACGATACGTTTTTTACATCCACTGTGAAACTTCCCTTTTGTTTAACATTTTGGCAGCTTATGAAAAACAACAGCCAGTTTTCAGAACAATTTCAGAAATAACATTTTTATAACACTTAGTATTATTGTAAAATGTCATTAGAATTTTTTGAAAATACCCAGGGTATATATGGCAAGGTTATATCCTTGGGCAAAATATTTTCACCAAAGTTAGTTAAGATTGAAAACTTTTAAGCTTCACAATGACAAAACAAGTACTTCAATAAAACTGACACCAACCATTTTTGCATTTCCATGTTCGATGATGGAACTAATATGAAGTTAAAAACGAGACTTAGACATTCGCCAAACACTAGGATTTGCTTTTACAGGAATGTTTAAACTATTAAATAATTAGTGCTAAGTGAAGGTTCTTGAGATGGATCAATCCCTGTAAATCCAGAAGATGTTTACGTTAATATCAAAATTAACTACAGTGACTTAAATCAGCCTAGCTACGTAGATATACAATTACTGTAATTTTTGCCTGCTTAATATTTTCTATGCAACTACCAGTACAAATGTATGAAGATATAAATCAGTAAAATGATACCCAAAATATAGTATATTTAAAATATAATAGTAAGCCTGGCAAAATGTTGTTGAAAGGAAATTGCGTCTTAAAAACATGTACACTTATACATCGAAATAAAACAACTTTACGGATTCTACTCGCGGTGTTATATTTTCTTTCATTTTCTAACCCGACGTTTCGACTCCTTTACAGCAAGCCAAATCGACTCACCTACTTATCGTTTGGCTAAGCACTTGGCGAGGGTACTCTCACCTTTGCGAGGACAGACTACATCTCATGTGAAGGATTCCTACCAGTTCATTGGTGAGTTACAACAACTACAACTTTCTGATGATGAGACAATGGTTAGCTTTGATGTTCAGTCCTTGTTTACATGTTTACCAGTAGAGGATTGCATAGAAATTACTAGGAAAAGGTTAGTGGACTGTGATATGCCCGTTGAATATGCAGAGTTACTTAACCTGTGTCTTAGGGCAGGTTATTTGTACTGGAATGATAAATTCTACGTACAGCTTGATGGTGTAGCGATGGGATCTCCCGTGTCCCCTGTGGTAGCTGACATCTTCATGGAGGATTTCGAGGAAAAAGCTTTAGCTTCAGCACCTGTCGTTCCACGGTTTTACAAGCGGTATGTGGATGATACTTTCACAATTTTACCATCCAACAAAGTATCAGCATTTTTAGACCATCTTAACTCTATACACCCTAGGATAACATTTACTATGGAATTGGAAGCTGACAGTAAACTACCTTTCTTAGATGTGTTAGTTATTAGGAATCCTGATCATAGTTTGGGCCATACTGTGTATCGGAAGTCTACCCATACTGATAGGTACTTAAACGGTGATTCTCACCACCATCCTTCGCAGTTAGCTACTGTTGGTAAAACTTTGTTACAGAGAGCGGAACGGATCTGTGATGATGACCACCTGCATGCTGAAGTCCAGCATGTCAAGCGTGTGCTGGGTGAAAACAAGCTCAAAGCACCGCGACGTCGCAGAAACCGAGTGAAACCAGCCACAGTTGAGCGTCAGCCTGCTGTATTGCCATATTTGAAGGGTGTCACTGACAAGATTGGGAACATCTTGAAGCGTGCTTCTATTAAAACTTATTTTAAGCCGCCGAAGAAGATTAATCAATTTTTAAGACCTGTTAAGTGTAATATTCCTCTTCAAACAGCGGGTGTATACAAGCTTGATTGTGACTGTGGGCTCTCGTATATAGGTCAAACCAAAAGAAGCATAGGGACGCGTATCAAAGAACACATAGGTGATATTAAGAATAGGAGATCTACAAAATCAGCAGTTTGTGAACATGCCCTTGATAAGCCCAACCATTTCATACGATTTGATAAACCGCAGGTCCTTGCTAGGGAGAATCGTTACTTACCAAGGATGCTGCGAGAGGCTATTGAAATTAAAAAACATCCGAATTTCAATCGTGAGGATGGTTGGAATTTACCACCAGCTTGGGAGCCTGTTATACGCTTGATCAATCCCAGAGGGCAGCACAATACTGTGAGGTCTCAGGATACGGTTAGTTCGTACTGCGTGGATAGGAACATTTCCAATAATGTTAGTGGAAATGACGGTAGTTAAGTGAGGGTTGCTAAAAAATTTGTACTGTTTTGTGACATAGAACATCTTTGTCATCCCGTGATCACGACTGCTGTAAAGGAGTCGAAACGTCGGGTTAGAAAATGAAAGAAAATATAACACCGCGAGTAGAATCCGTAAAGTTGTTTTATTTCGATGTATAGTGTTCGCGTAAATATTAGAAATCATTATGTACACTTATCCTTCCACTCAAGGAAGGCGCATAAGCATTTTATGGGCCCATAAGAATACAAAGTTGACTCCAACTTCAGTCCCAGTCAAGAAAGGTTTTAAATAAATGTATTTTAGCATAGATTTAGATATGCTTTCTATGGAACATACATACAACCCGGACATGTGCTCAATGCACTGAAATTCAAACCAAGTTGTAAGCGGGTACGTCGTAACAGTTGTAAACTATATTTGACTGTATCCATGTTTAAAATCCCTAAGCCACCATAATGGATGTCATGCATATTATGTGAATAATTAATTATACCGAAGTTGTTGACTAAATAAACATTGTGAATTACAACAATTAACTTTAATCTCCCTATACTCCAAATATAACTAAAACGTGGTTGCAAATTTTGAAATCACATTCAAGTAAGAAACTAAAAGCCACCACCACATGGTGGTTTACCTGTTACCTTGGCTGCTTAAGTACTAATCTAATGGCCAGATCAGAACCAGTCCTGTAGAGATGTCATGTTTTTTGTGCAAACACAAGCGCGCCAGTGAGATTCGCGGCTTTTATTTTTCTAAACACAATTCGATTCCAGAAGCAAATGGTCCTTTTTTGCGCAGGCGCGTTAATTTGGACTGTATCTGACGTTATGTCAGAGCGCCTCAGAAGTGTAGGAAGCTAACTGATAATTAACAACGTTGATATTTTGCATAACTATAAGCCAAATATCACTATAAATAAATATGTGTTGTTCGCCACGGGTAAATTTCTGTTATTGATGAGAAATGTACCCTTTATCTAAGTTCATGTCTACATTGCAGGCTCCGATTTCAAACGAGAATTTAAGTTTTGCCTTTTAACTCAAATGCAATAAAAGATATCAAATTTCACAATACGTAACTAAAAACAAAACAAAGGAAAGTAAATATGCTTAGCGTCTTGTTTTTACTTCGTTAAATCCTGAATTAAGCGTAACCATTTTGTTTATATTATACTTAACACCTTCTGCAATACACGCGTAGCCTGCCAGTGTTTTTGCACAGACATACGTAGGTATAATCTGGAGGCTCGCAAAAAGTCGAGGAATATTTCGGTGGAGGCTCCGTGCCCTGCGGCGCGGTTATGTAAGTTCATCTAGTTTCAAGGTCGAGGACGTTGATCCCTGGCTGATCGCGTCCTGTGGATGTAGATGGGGGGGGGGGGGAGTCCAGCCAACAATTTCGGCGTCCACTTTT
This sequence comes from Udea ferrugalis, assembly GCA_950022985.1. NCBI lineage: Eukaryota > Metazoa > Arthropoda > Insecta > Lepidoptera > Crambidae > Udea > Udea ferrugalis. Next base: position 9,959,810 of record OX465521.1, read on the forward strand.
TTGGCTACACACACAGGTTTGGTATGGTTGAGATAAATGTTCAAAGAAACTAATGAAAGATAAAATTCGTAGAGCGAGTACGATTTTTTTGAAATCGAGAACACTTCCTATAAATATACCTAAACTTTACACTGACTTATTTGTCCTACTACTTTTTGAAAAGGGAGTCACCTACTGGTGCTGCTAGTACCCGTAGGTGTTACAGGCGATCTAATAAAAATATGTAACTAGTTTTTTCGAATTTTCTACCTTCAGAAAAATACATATTGATAAGTATGAATATGGGTAGCAATACATCAATTTATACTTTGAGCATCAGGTATGACAATATGTAACTTGTTTAATATAATATTTTCACCCCTATCTTACTTATCTGATAAGATAAAACCAGCAGCCCTTTGTTTGAAGCTTACTAAGGAATAATCATTACTTTTTAAAAGTTATAACCGACTGTAAGCAATTTACTAAAACACCGCCAAATATTGAACAATAAAGTATCCTATTTAATCCCTAAGAAATATAATCCCAGTAAGTAACATTTTAAATCTTAAGACAAGAATTAACAACTTACTAACAATTTTAGACCGAAATTCCCAGCTAAGAAGATTAATTTCAAGGAGAAACCGATTACGATCACAGTGAAGGTGCTACCGACGCTATAAATCAATAGGAGTTTGATGACGAAAGTCCCCACACAAAAGATGGACAGTTACTAATAAAAAACAAAAGGGTAGCAAGCTCGCCCCTTTCTTTTATTGTGTCAGCTACTGCGTAATAAAACTCTTTCTTTTCTCCAAGGAGCGCCTCGGGATAATGACTGATGCGGGTCCAAGAGTGGAATTAGCATACACATTGTATTTTTGTGATGGTCAATTTTGTCCGCTTCTTACTCTCATTGACGTATTTGAACATTAATTTATGATGTAGAAAGTTGCCGTTTTTATAGGACCACCCGCGAGTGTTTATTCAAAATGCTCACGAATTTTATATTCAGGGACATTGCTTTTGTTACTTATTGTTTCTGTATAAAATCTAAATTGCATCTATGACATAGTGTTATTTATTTATGATTACCTAGCTTCAAGCTGAGCAGAACTTGTGCTGCTTATGAAAATAATACCACGTCAATATTTTTGTACAATATTCAATATTTAGGGCTGGTCACTCTGTATTTTTTTACAGAAACGGTTTTTCTGAATAAGGCCTTTGTCCTGCAAATTAGAAGGCAGTATCAGTAATAACATCTGACATCTATATCCGCCGGGACTAAAGCACGGAGATTTTTGAAAAATACATTACCAATCCAGCACCCATTGCTTTACAACTGCGATCATGAATGTGTATACACTAACGAAGGTTAGCTAACAAAGGTTTTCAAAATATGTTTTTGTTATTAGATGCATAGATCATCAAATTGATACTAGTACTGTACACGTTTGTGCATAAACGTGTCTTAAAATATGAAAAAAGGCTTCTCAGTAAAATGACCAAACATTGCGGTACATATTCAAAACTTTGCAGTTAGTTTTTTTCCTTTGTCAAGGAAACGTAATAGTTTCCCCTGTCATTGTGTTTTTGTCCTGCAATGTGTGCTGGGTGGATGGGACCGTTAGATTTTTTACATTTCTCCCTTATAATGCGCACCCTTTTAGGAAAAAACTGTGCAGGTAGAGCGAATCTCGATCGAGGATCGCGATTGCTTAAATAATGTTGTTTTTTGTCCTCAGATGTTCTAAATCGTTATAATGGTTTAACTGTAAAATATCCTCTTTCTTGTGCTTATGATTGTTATGTTTCTTGAGTAGATTTGTTCGTAGATTGTACTTGAAGTAAAAGGCTGTATGGTATGTAACGACGTGCGCGTAGCAAATGCGACGACGCATATGACATCAGCCGGGATCGCGTGCCAACACATCTGTCAGGATAATGATAATGCGGTTTTCCCACTCCTATGTTTAACGTTATTATGAAAAGCCTTAAACTCTTAAGGAAATCATGTTTTTATTTGTTTAGTGTCACATTTTGCTTTAACTGTGCACTAACTTAAAAAAAATATTATTTAAAAATGATTTTTTAGTAACTCCAAAAGAAAATACATTCAAGTATCGCTCAAGTACCTAACTACATATTTCAAAACTGGTCTAGCCTGTCACCATAGATACTGATGGCCTTTTGTGTGGAATATGTATGGCAACATCGATTTAGAAAAATCTCTATATTTCCTAAGTGGCATGGTAGGTAAGTGATCTGTTATTGTTGTAGAGTGAACTCTGAATAAAGTTCAGTAACTGTATGACTAGGCAAGCAGGCAAGCTATTATAAATTGTATCTATTTATGATTTTTTCTTAACTCTAGGTGAAATAAAAGATTTAAAACTCTATTATCATTTTTAAAAATATAAATTATTGTTTTATTTTAGAGATTTCCGTTGAGTTTAAACCAGCACGCCAATTTTCCACATCAGCACCATTGCTACAAACAAATACTCTCGTTCCAGATTACCATTCCGAGATAGGAATAGTAAAAATTCACCGTCAGCTTCGGCCATGGCATTGGTGTGCGAGCGAGAGGGGTTGTGGTGGCGTCCCCTTCGCGGCAGTTCATTCACCCGCCGAGTGCGGAAGAGCGGGCGCGGGCGCAGAGCAGAGCCGGCAGGAAGGCCTCGCGACCGTGAACCGCGCGCACTTATCAGTTAACCAGAGGCGTCGGCGCGTCACGCCGTGTCGCGCGAACCTCCAACATGACCCTCTAGTACGCCCCACTGTCACTACTGCATTTACCTAGACTGAAAGCAACTTAGATCTCAAGATAAGACTTATTTTACTTCACCCCTATTTTTAAGTGGATGTGACGTGTGGATTATTTTTAAGTGATAGATTATTGTGACCGAGGATTTGTCAAATTGGATTTCCCAGGCTCTACAAAATTGGATTAACATTCTGCAAATGGTTAGTGTGGATTTTGTTTACTAATATTTGGTGGTGGAGGGTTTTAAGCTGCATTATTGATTATTTTGATATGCGAGCTCCTTCAGTCAAAAGATATCAACGCGCGCCGCAGCCTCCTTCGACTGAAATGGAATAATGTTATTGTTTATTTATCTTTATAATTAATACCCTAATCAACAAACTTTAAGTATTAACCTGAAGCTGCTTTAATATTATTTTTTAAATAATTAACCAAACGTAAATTACCTCACGGGGTGATTTTCTTTTATATCTATAATGTATTTTGTCATAAAACTGGTCATAATGAGTTTCTATTAACACAACAAATACAATGCATATAAGTACGCTTCATAATAATTCACCCTGTAGAATTTGTTAACTGATTATAGAGCAACGGCGCCAACTAAATTTTTATTTGCTTTTTCTAAAGTACATGTAGAAATTATGAATTTGTATTTAATTTTAAGCTGGTATTTAGGAACGTAGTTGTTGTATTCAGCAATAAGGTCATTTTTTCAGTTTAGTTTCTAGTTACTTCTGATTTAATTTTTCGATATTTTTCTCGAATAGTTAGTGTGTTAGTCATTCGAAATGAAGGTTCAAAATGGAATACAGCAAAATATCAATATTTCTTGCCAAGCATTGCATGTAAATATGTTAAAATGTGTATTATTTTAACTTCTAGTCAACACTGTAGAATTAGCAGGGATTATTATGTAAGTAATGAAAAACATAATCATACATTTCAGAAGAATGTTATAAATTAGCAAACCGCCATGTGGTTTCAAAAAATTTAGGCATTGTTGACGTTGTTTGAATGGAAAATTAGTTATTACCATACTGACCTTGAATTTCAAACTGACTTAAAAGTTAATGCACATAACACAACCTGTTTCTAAGTCGTAAAATAATTCTAGAGCATCTTAGTTTTTAGAAGAAGCAAAAAATGCAACGCTGGCTTAACCAAAATACTTTGAACTACGGCTCTTAGCTAGCAGACGTAAGATGTCTAGGCGTAGAGTAGGTCTATACAATTTGGATAGTTAGCTTATATGCGAATCTATCACGCACACATACGAGTCTATTGTTATTGGATGTGCAAAAACCAAACCTTGAACTTTTTGAGTTCAATCCCAAGGCGACGCGTGATCTACCTACACGCTTACGTAATGCTGCTCTTCTCTGCGCAAGAGTGGAAAGCCTCGTCATTAGCAGGGCTATGATTGCCGCCATATTGTTGTTTTTGCCGCCGTTTTTCGCCACTTTTCTAGTATTAAAGGATTTTGTTTGTCCTATTAAAAGTTATATTTCATAAATAGCCATCTATATCCACATACGCCCACGATCACATCTGAAACATTGATTGATGCCATCATGGTTGACGTAACATTCAGATATATACATATAAAAAAGGTATGATTCTTTCTCATTGCTTAGGAAATTTGGTCACGAAGAAATCAAATTAGTTCATTATAAAATGAGTATTTTGTGAACATAAGCATTTTTGGAGCCGTAAAAAGAAACTTAGAATGGCTAAAATTAAAGCATGAGTGAAATGTCTTAGAGTCTACTTATCTAAGCCAAATGGGGACTTAATACAAATACTTACCCGAATTCACAAGCGTCAATCAACGCTAAGCACGCGCTCACGCTCAAGCTGTCTCGTAAAATGACAGAACAGAAAGGGACAGCTATACTTCTGAGGGATGCTCAACGTTGATTTGCGTTTGTGAATTCGGGGGTTAATGCCTATAAGATATAATATCTATCTTATTAGTCTCATTACACGTAGGTAAGATCCCAAAAACTGAATGCGTCATTGTAAAATTAGCTCATCACCAAGGCAAAAGTAATTTAAATAGTTGCTCTTTCTGTTTTAATCAACGTCGCCAGTTTGGCCAGGTTGAAGCAGTTCTCCACAAAAACATAACTCGACAACAACCACAGAAATAACTAACCTCACCACTCCTCAAAACTCATATAATTTCAAGTACTTACTTAAAACGATGATGAAGTACATAATTCATAATCTGATTCGCACTACATAGAGCACAAGCAGATAGAGCTAAAAAAACTCAGTAAAAAAAGAACTGGGCTACAATGAAAAGTGAGCTCAATGGAGAACGCAAAAGATGCAAATTAGCCCGGTAGCCGGTCGCGGTTTCGGCAATGACACTGACAACAGCCGATGATATAACAACAGGCTGTCAAACCCGTGAAAACTCGGTCATTGAACCGAGGTGAGCGCGCGGCCCCGCGGCCGCCTGCTTTCGCTTATGCAAGTTTCAAGTTTACGCTGTAGACCATAAAGTTGAAAGTCAATCTTACTTAATGTCGAATTAAAAACAGTTAAGATTCAGACTCGAAAATTTTGTGACGCAAGTAAATGGCGATGATTTGTCTTATTTTATTTAAGGAGCCAAATACATGATGTGGCCTTGTTTGTAATTAGTCACGTCAACTCAGCATCGCAGTAGTCAGTGTTCATTTACTACAAAACGTAGGTAATAGAACATTTGACATCCTTGAAAACGTATTATCCTCAACCAATGGCATAAAATATTTCTTACATTGGATGTATGATGGGCACTTCCTTTCATGACTTATATAAGTAGGTCCTTTAAAAAGGATTGATAACAATTCATTTTAAAAGCAAAAGTTATGATGTGACTGTTAGTAACTCACTGTCGAGTTATACTAACAGTTTTATTTAAATGGCTATATTCAATGCCCAAAATTCGTTTGTGTACCCAATTTGAATAAATAAATAAAGATAACCCAAAAATCATCTCGCAACTCTTCTACGACAACACGTCTAAAGTTGTGGGTAATTAAAGGAGTACAGTTGTTTTGATGATCTCATGGGAAGTGAAGTCCCTGATGGATAGAAAGTAAATGGTCAGTGAGTGGGCGCGTGCATTGTGGGGGGTGAAGCGGGGGGGCGATGCAGTGCGTGGAACCTGTCGGAGCAACGGTACCGAGTCGTGCCCCGGGCGCGCACGCACCCATTATGTAACACCCTTTGCTTGGTCGAGTGACTCGCGCGACCTTACCGATCGCCTCATTAGTCAGCCTTGCATCGCTTATTGAGAGCTCAGCTTGAGGAAATGCAATGTCAATGCCCCACGCATAACGTTATGTCGTATTATGTAATACATTAATCGGATAATAGTTTGTTTTTTGTTGATAAACCACTACAACTTTTGTAAAGTTTGTTTAATTTCTTATAATGACAAAAACAACATCGCTAGCGCTACTTGACCATGATTGAAGTACGAGTAAGTACTACCTTGGTCTATCAATGAAGGTCTTGTTACATTAACTTCAGTGGCTATTTACAGATTTCTTAAATCAATTAAACTTTGTCAGTCCCTTTTTTTCTTGTAGATTATTAAAAAGTTATAAGTTTTAATACTACTATGAGAGCTGTGGAGTATTCTGTGTTCTATCTCTCAGAGTTATTCATTTTTCTGGTTATGTGACATGTGTCAAAAACAACTTTATTGAAATGAAACATATACTTTTCAGTCGTCAATTTGCATCATCCAATCACAAATACACTCAATAAAAAACAAGGAAAGAAATGGATATACTGTATTAACACAGGGAGGCTCTACCAACCTTCAGTATTTTCTACTCTTTCTTATCTATAAATAACATTGTTATTTGTATACTGTTTTGAAGATACACAGTTTATAACCAGATGATGAATAATTTAAACCCATGAATATATTCCGGCTGAAGAACACAGTGATATTTCTAAAGATTGTTAGTTATTGCATATTATAGTAAAGGCATTGTGTAGGTAAAGAGAATAACAACATGGTATTCACGTAGCACGGGGTGTAAAGACGCATTTCAATCAATTTATAAATAACAGGCACTGGTTGCATTCACTAAAAAATATCAATGGCAACTATGCCATGGTAATATAATAAATAATAGCGTTCGACACAAATACGAACGCCTATCATAGTACATTCATGTCGCGGGGCTTCCTGTCGCAGTGGACAGTTATCACACCATAATATTATAATGCTTTCGAGTACCGTTCTGTCATTGTCTTTTGCACTAGCAGGGCAGATATTTATCGGTGATATAAGTAATCGTTAAATTTCTAGCATATTTCATTGAAATTGGCAGTGTCTTCATCGAGGTGTAACAGCAACTTAGGCCCAATCGGGGAAATAACCATTTCACTTCATCACATTATATTTAATTTTATAAAACACATTAATGTAGCCTATTAGTCTGGTGCTTGCTGCAGCTTTTAGCCAACGTGCATGTAATGTATCACAATGAGGTAATGCACTTCGATGGAATTAGAAAACACGTGTGAATCAGAATTCCCGTGAAGCACGCAATCAGAGTGTAAACGGAAGGAGCCAATTTAATTTGTTCACACTGTTTGTTCTAATTTGTAAGCCATGATACACCCTAGTCACTAACACACATTGGAACTAGATACTCATGTCGTCCACACCGTGTCCGGCGACACATTACATTCATCAAATACTCTTTTTTCAATACTTTTTAAAACATTGAAAACCTATAAACGCCAAAAAAACTTGAATTATGCTTGACTGTGAAAAGAGCTCATACAAATTCAAATAGAGCGGAAAAACTCTTTAAAAGTAAGACTGATTTTGTCATTAAGAACAATCGTCCAGATAACAACATGCTGTATGTTGACCAATGATATTTATATCTGAAGAAGTTTAACTTCTACAAAATGAAAACAATTACCAGCTATTTTCCACAAACGTGCAATGAACATGTCTGCAAAGTGCCTAGAAAAGCAATATTGGAAATATTTCCCAGCGTCACGGCACAGCCTCCACAGCTCTGATTTCACCCTCACATTTTATTTTTTTCGTGACGACCTAACGGTAGTCGCCCGCGGGTCCCGTACGTATCCATGAGTAACATTATACCGTGATAAATAATACCTGTTACCTGCTCTGGGAACCTCACACATGACGTGCATCAACTAATGGTTACGCTTTATTTTGTAACGGTAAACACTCAACAGATTATCCTGGTACGCTGATCATAATACCCGAGAGCTTCTAATTATTTTAAAAATAAGCTTAAACTTTTTCTGATTTATCTGATGTTAGATAGATAGATAGATAAACACTTTATTGCACACAAAATAACACATTTGTAGGGAATACATGTTCTCATAAATGTACAATTTAGGCGGTCTTATTGCTAGAAGCAATCTCTTCCAGACAACCTACAGGCAGAGGAAATATGATAGGACGGGTCCGCAAGTGCACAATTAATTCAGCATTGGAAATTGTTTACATAAGTAATCAAAATACTTATTTTAAGTGGTAAATGAAATACACATAATGTTTTAAATACACAAATAAACCTAAACAATATAATAAACAATATATATTTATATATACATACATAATACATATTATACATACAATACATGAGATTATAGAAAAAAATGGATGTGTATGGATTATCCAAAGCAACATCAGCATAGAAACTACTGACAGAAATAAAGGACAGGATGAAAAGAACAAGGAAGATAAGAGAAAGAATAGTCAAAGCTTGAGGAAATGAGCTTTAACAGCTGTTTTGAAGATGGATAGGGATTGGGACTCTCTGATGGAAATAGGTAAGGAGTTCCATAGACGTATGGATTGCACAGTAAAAGAGTTGGTATAGGTGTGAGAGGTATGACGAGGAAATTCGAGATGAAGCTTTCTTGATGATCGCATACCTAGATGACGGGACGTTTGCAGAAACTTAAAACGTTCTTTGAGGTAAGGTGGGGACTGTGGGTTAAATAAAACAGTGTACAGAAGAGAAAGAACGTGCGAATCGCGGCGAAGACGGATAGGAAGCCAATTAAGCTGAGCTCTATACTCTGAAACATGGTCGTACTTTCGCAGACCGAAAATGATGCGAATGCAGAAGTTCTGAAGTCGCTCAAGCTTATTGAGGAGGTTTTCATTCAAATCTAGGTAACAACAGTCGGCATAGTCCAGGATAGGGAAAAGCAGTGCTTGCACAAGCGCAATTCGTTATGACTGCAGAGAAAATGTTGTTTGCTGAGAGATTCATTGAAAACGGAAATGAGTAGCCTGTTGAAGCGTTGACTGTACTTTTCTCATATTGGCACCTCAGCAGAGATCAAAACATTTTTCATCATCATCATGTACAGAGGCGCACACATCAACCTTTACAAAAACATTGCAAAATGGGTCTAATGTCAGCTGCATAAGGTGCCCCTATGTAAAGGTTGATGTGTGCGCCTCTGTACCTTACGCATATTGGCACCTCATCAGAGATTAAAACATTTTTGCACAATGCATTTTCAAAAATGCACACTACACAAAACAATCAGCGAAAACAATAAGGTTTTCTGAGATAATGTATGTAGTAATGAAACAACACTACATAATTCAATATCTAATTAATACATTTATTCTAGATCTTAACCCACTCGTTTATTATAAAATACTCATCTGTTATTGGATGACATAACGCGTTACAGCAATTTCTGTGTGACTCTCAAACTATTATAGTTATAAAAAATACAGGTGCATAATGTATGAAATGGCGGCTATAACCCAATAAATAATAGGTGCGGATCATAATTCTTATTCAGCGGACGGCCCGAGTAACGGGACGCACAAAGCCTCTCTGCGCCGCCTCTACCTGCAACACAAACACTTGCTCCTTCCTTTTCAACATGTTTTTTGTAACAAACCATGGATAATCAGCTCTGTATATTGTCAAGTGGCTTTGAATGCGGCCGAGGGGCAATCGATAAGAACGGTACACTTAGGCTCAATAAGCAGTCGTTCATTAAATTAATTAATAAACTAAGCACTTTTTTTGTTTTGATGACACAGGTTGACAATTATGTAAATAAAATTTTACATATACGAGTATTTAGTTTGTCCCCAAATTGTAATCAGAACTACTTTTGGTAATTTAAATACTTGAATTAACATGTCAATAACTATGAAATAAATAAATAAACATTTACCCGCCAATAGATTGCCTTGATATAAAAATTAAATTATTTCAGTTTCCAAAAAATATTATCCTCGTATTAGTAAGTGTTACGTGTTATGCAAAATTGCCATTTTTTTAAATCATTGTAAAAGATTACTGACTGCTTGGAAATTAATAACTGCCAGCACAATATGCAAAAAAAATAGTTGTCATTAAGTAAACATTGAAAAACCGTAAACTGGCAATTGAAACCCAATCGTATGGACAAGTGGCTCATCTTGTTGATAGATCGTAAGTAAATCAGGCATATTTACGGCGTTAGAAGCCAAAACTAACAAAGGAAAGTAAACCGGCGATGTGGTTAGTTCGATCGATGAAAGTAAAGGCCCGTGTAGACGGGGTCCCGTTAGGCGGCGAGCGCCCGGCCGCGGAATACTAAACGCTGACATACTGCGCGGATTTTGACCCTAGCACATTCTAGACTGGTACTTCACACCTCTGTGCACTACATTGCACACCTAGGAATATGTTAAATTGAAAAGATTAGCGAAAAAACACGGTAAATAGAGTGAATAATAAGGGAAACAAACAGAGCCTGTAAGTTTCTCTGACGTTACTGCCAGTGGCAAAAATAAATACTAACCTTACGAGTACTTGAAATCTTTTCTACGAAGATAAGTGACAAAAAATTATTGCATAACAAAATATCAGTTCAACCGCACCATAGATTTTGTAGTTTTGTGGATTAGACAACTCAAAATTGCACATGGACACTGTGATAAAAACAACTCTTATACAGTTAAAAATCGTCATCTTTAAATTCCACGAACGTTCACTGCATAAAAAGCAAGCCCATCTTTTAACGCCATTTGCAAGGCCGTCACTCTTTTGTCTGAATGTAATTTAGGTGTCCTTCGGACTATTTGCACTTTTTTGAATACCCATCCTTTGTCATCGTCGGTACCGTCCATTAAAAAGTCCCAAACTTACAATTCGCCTAAACGGTCTGCAATTTGTGCAAACAGCATTTTTTAGCACACATTATTCAAAGTTCCTAAAACAAGTCGTAAAATAGGGCCTTTTGTTCCTCATGCCTTTGCCTGCCATTACGCATTGTGCAATCAACTAACGCCGACAAGGGAATTGCACATTTGCTAAAAGTGAAATCCTGAATTGTTAAAAGTTGCGAAAGATAATATGAAGCGTTAGGGATTAGAGGCGCCCGATCCATGGGGATGGCTATGTGTAGGTGCAGCCGTAGCTCGGTACAGATGTAGACGAGGACAACGACCCTACGCAAAATTCGCTGCATTGGGCTAGGTCTAGTGCATGCGCGTATGTAGCTGGCACAACACGGAAGCGCCTAGAGCGGGAGCGAAGTATGCGCGTGCACCCGCCAGAGCAGGAAAAGGCATGAATGAGTATTGAAGCCTACCCCAAGAAGGGGGAAATCGAGTTTGCACTGCGGGCACCACCACTTACAGATATAGAAGACCCGTGCTTTGTACTAAATAGGATCAATAGCGCTCATGCAAACAAAACTGGATTCGGCTGTTCATACAAAAAAAGACAACTGATACCGATAATAACTATACAAATATTACTTGGTATATGTAATAAACTCGTATTATAATATATTTAATGTAAGGTACAAAAATAGCTAATCTTAACAACTTATCGGTTCAAAACAATGCAAGAGGAAATGCATTTTTAGATGTACATACTTACTTGCGCTATAATTCACAAATAAGCAATTCGTTTTGTCTACAAAGATGTTTATTATTTATGTTATATTTGTTTTTTGGTTGTTCGGGAAACATCATTGTACCCTATTTTTTGAATTTCTACATAATATAATAGAATTTATCTAAAGATAAGTAACTATTTTGTAGTTTGTTATCCCCCGAAATTGGGAAATAATTTTAGGGCTTCATAATATTTTCGTTCCTGGTCAACGTCTTGTATTAAGTAGTTCTGGAAGATTAACTCAGAAGGTCTTTTCCTCAGATTTAATAATGCGAGTTAAAAATATGATATTTTTTTTTTAAAAAAAATGTATGCAACATGCAATTTTTTAATTAGGTAAAACAGAAAGCGCAGCAAAACATCTGACCCCAACGACAGGATCTCAAACGTATCCAGCACCTCGAAGCTTCGAAATCACCTTCCAAAGTTTCGTACAGCGAATGAAATTTGCGGGATGTCATTGACCTGCCCAATACTCTTGCAGCGAACGCATTTCCCGGCGCACACCATCACACAGTGCAACTGCGAATGGCCGCGATTTATTCGCGACGAGACGAGCGAGCGGAGCCGCGGCCCGCGCGGGGCTCGCGGTCGTTCACCCCGGAAGATTCAGTGTTTTGATACCGCTCAAGCCTCCGCCGCCGATGGAAAATGGAATTTTCTTTGATGCGCTTCGCTTTTCACGCTCTAAATGAGGACCAATTGGACAATTTCGTTTTTAACTACTCTCTTATAAGACTTTAGAGAACTTTAACGATGTGACGGTCACACGCTGTGTTTTTTTTTATTCAGGCTTGAAGACATTCATTTACGAAAAAGTTCCAGAGATCACTCACATGGAGGACATAAGAAAAAATTACCTATTACTGCGATTATTAACCGTTTATGATTTAATTTCATCTTTTACGGAAGAACTTTTTTAATTAATTTGTAATTAATCTTATATAACACAAAGAATCGTTTGTTACAACACTCACTAATCGAAAACAGAGATTTAGAATAGCTCGAGACGAAGTCTCAAATTGGAGAGTAAATATTTTAAAATCGTCGGAAAAAAAAAACATCCTGAAATGTTCCAATAGTTCGAAATCAGTAGATTAGGTTAATAAGTTAACAATTTTAAGTTACACCGTTTTGTTATTTATACATTCAGTATAACCAACAGTTTCTGGTTTAGGATAATTTAACATTTAACTCAGTAAAAAAAATAGTTTTATTTACCATTTCTTACTATTTTGCCCACACGAACTATTCAAACTTTTGGTTTTTTAATTAAATAAAACGGTCTTTGAGCATAACGCTTGGGAAACAAGACGGCATATTTAACAAACACCTAGTACCACTGCTTATATTGCTTCTTCACGACAACATACGACAACGGATACAAGAAGCAAAAATATTTCTTATCAGTTTTATCATCAGCATGATCTAAAATTCCTTAAAACCCATCAACCCATAACAGTGGCCCCAAAACTTGGAAATCAATAATCCTGCGACTGGCGAATAAAAGCAGACTGATCGTGGGCAAGGGTGTAGGGCAGTTGTTAGGGCAGGTCCCGGCGAGTGGCGCAGACGTTGTCCTAGGTCGCGACGGAGGGCGCCTAATCGGCCTTAGATGGATCACTGCACGTGCAGTAGGGCGTGCTTACAAAGACACGCTGAGAACATACGAAATGCAAAAGGGAGTGGATGGTCAAACGGATGTCTTCAAATTAAAATTTTAACACTCTATTCTTATTTTCCAGCTGCAATCTGTCAATTAATTGAACTGAATCTTCTTTATTCCTAATGATAACTTATAAAAACGTTCGCCAAGAAGTATTTTACGTAGGCTATGTTCAGTTCTTTCGATTGTAAGTTCTCCTAAATAACTAAACTAACGAAAAATTATGTTTTTATGATTTATTTCTTGTTAATTATAAAAAAAAATTTTTTTATTCGAAATGTATTTACATTGATGATTTATTAGTATACTTTCATTAATAAATGTTTATACTTATTGTCCGTTCGTACTGAAAACTTTACAGTATTATCATCCCATAAACGTTCTTTTGTCATGGCCAACAATTAACGTTAGTAGATTTTGATAATTTTTAATAACAAGTAGATAAACGGATATTACATCATTACATGATCGAAAAAACGAGTCTCATAAATGAATAGATGATGTGTTCTATGACGGTCTAGACTCTACTAGATATAGTTAATTCATACAAACATAGGCTGGTCCATAAAGCATATGAATATAACACAGGACGCTTAATACAAATCTATTCAATATTCACACAAAGTACATGGCGGCCGGAGAGCGGGCGAGGGGTCCTTTATTCAGAGTTCGAGCAGTTTGCAGCTGTTAACAGATTACAGGCTGTAAATAGTGAAATCAATATTGGATAATGGTAGGAGGCAGGGTGCGGCGACGCGCTGAGGAGAGTGGGTGCGACACCCTTACCAACGCTCCCGAACGCCATAAAGTTACTTCGAAAAAATCACGCGTGGCACTCGCCATATCTCAACCGGAGCCAGACGCGAGTAGCCGGTGGTGAATTTCGAGAATCCCTGGTAAGGGTACGTACAGCCTGTGTCGACGACCCGCGAGAGTGAAAGCGTGTTCCGGGGAGGCGCGCGCCACCGCCGCCCGCCCTGCCATGGCTTTCGCTGCCGTTCTCACGCTACTCGCCCGCACGTTGTTTTCAACTTATTTTAATTAGCTATTACATGACGCGACAACAGGACTTATTTTTTGCAGACTATTCTAAAATATGATATCCTGCCTCGTGGCATGGTTATGTCAGCTAGTACCATAGTTTGTTTCAGCAATTTCAATGTTAGGAGATGAACTGAAAATGTTACATATTCATCATGTAGGCTAAAAAATACCTGTCTTTATAGCATATTTAATTGTATGTTATGGTAGGCTCAATTAATGAATGATCATCGAAAGTTGCATCTCTCGCGGCTGCAGCGGAGCTGATCGTCAATAATGGTCGCGCGTATCGGGAGCACGGTCACGGCGCGCGCCGCGGCCGCCACACTACGGAAGTAATGAACTTGAATGCAGTCAGCGGCCGCACTGCGCTGCGTCGTCCCGCTCTCGTCTAATAGCCGAGCGGTAGGCGCGAACGTGACGTACTCACTGCATTTGCTGTCAAATTCGTCCGCATTCTCCGTCACAGGTCGCTTTCGTCGTCGATGCGTTTATCGGAACGAGACGCGAGTATGTGTGTCGATTGCATTCTCGGCGTCGTAAAAGTGCATCTGGGTCGGTGGGCACATCGGCGGCGTTAGTGCGACGCGCTCGGCGGGTAGACGTGGGGCAGGTCGTCAGCACATTGCATAATGTGCACCGCGCTCCGACGGCGAGGACGGAGCTGTGGGGCGCAGGAGCCGCGCCGCCGCTAGCGCCCGCCGCCGCCGCCGCCGCCGCCGCCGGCACCCGGCCCGCGCCGCCGAGCCGCCCGCGACATGACACCGCGACGCCGACTGCGGCCACTCGTTCCGCTGCTCACGCTCCGCATACTCCTAGAGTACCTTAAGTCGCTCGGCATCGCTCTCGCCCTGTAGGCGCACCAAATGTTCACCAAAGACGATATCTTGTTCAGCCGCCAATTTAAACGGACACGCGTTCTAGGATTAGTTTGAACTTTGGAGATGCCCTGAATAACGAAAATATTTGTAAGTATTCATAAAAAATACCAGTGCTTCGGAAACTAATAAGATGAATAAATGAAAAAAAATAGTGGCATATTCTTTACAATCCAAATAAAGTCTTCATCCTTCGATAAATAAAGTGTCAAAAGGCTGCGTTGTCTGTTTGCCGTGAGAAATCCACATGTCATACAAACAAACGTCGTAGTTTACGAAACATAAAAAAAAAAGTGATCCTAAATTATAATTTGATAATGCATATAATATGAAGTGCTCTTATGCGGACAAAGCTATCGCGACCGTCAGTTCCGCATTTGCAATAACATGTATGTAACATCATTATCTGACGATACCGGCGTCTATTTCTATCAGAACATGTACCTACGTATCGCATTATTATTAGCGCAAGGTTAGCGTTCCCGTTGCACTCTCGTGGGACATTTAATGCATGGGTGCATAATCCCACCAATTCAGCGTGACATTTTCATTAATCACATTCAAAAAAACATAGCCAATGATAAGGATACAGTATGCAATCAGCAAGATAAGTGGAAATCAGCCATTCAAACAACGAAGTGATCTGCTTTTGTGTGATTATTTTGCGTCGCCGATGGAATACCATCATTGGAATTGGATGGTAGGATAAGTCATTTATTTCTGTGTTATTTCCTACAAAAATATAACTAATTGCAATGAGGAATAAGGAAGTATACTTCTCTATGTGATAGTTCCTACACATAGCACCCCTGTTTTCATCAAAATATGTATTACCAATCCATCCATAAAATCATATTCATCAAACAACTAATCCCAGGCTTTTTGCTGACTTTTGCAACTCTCTTTTATGGCAAAACATGTCTTTGAACAAACTGTATTCTTCGTTGGCTTCTTGTTTGAATGCTTAAATTATCGTAGGTAGTACAACCAATTTTTGTTTTTTAAGCTAAATAATTAAAAAACGATACAAAGGTTCAATAAAATTAAACCATTATCTCCAGATTATTACTTCAGAATCAACTATTTTACTAAACCTTTAAGATTGGGGGGTTCCAGATATGAACTATTTTGTGTCAATTCCGCACTATTTCGGTTTATTATGTGTGTTAGTTAATGTATTCTACATCAAACGACTTAGGGTAAGTTGCACCATAGTAGAAGTTAAAGTTAAAGTTAAATTTTTTGTTAAATTTGACAATTCGACGTCATTTTTGCTTACCTGACCGGTACTTTAACTGAAATTTTAATGTTTGTTATTGTTAAAGTCAGATGGTGCAACCCAACCTTAGTTGTGTGAAAAAAGACAAATGAACAATCATAATTTTTTTAAATAGTAAAATCTTCAAAAATGTATTTACATCAGAAAAGCTTTGTTGCTGTTTGCAACAGATTGCACTATACTTGAAAACTGAAAGTATGTTTTGTGTTTTTTCTGTATAAGTCCTTTTTTTCTGATTAAATGTGTATTTTTTTGTTTGGCTTTCGAAACCTTTAGTCGCTTTACTATTAATGTATAAACTGCTATCAATTAATCCCTACTCTTGTTATAAATGGTAGTAGTCAATAGGTACTTCAGTTGTCGATATTCATCTTTTAATCGACTGTCGAATAACTCAAAACTCTTAGTAAAAAACACTAACTAGATATAAGGTGTATCTAAATAATAATAATTACAAATAAGTAAAATAGGACAAACTATATGTGAATTAGGTGTCAGGAATGTAAAAACATATTTAAGTAATTTCTATATCTATATTTTTATGCAGAGACACAACAAATAAAGTATAATTGACTACATTTTTTAGTTTTTGTATGATTATATCAAATCTTAAGCTGTGAAAATATAAATACCTTATCTTAAGCTATTACGATAAATATTTTATATTATTTAGGATCTGAAGCCGTGGTGCCATCCAGAAATACTCATAATTTTAACATACAGTTAAAATTGTTCCTCTTTATTGATCATACATAAGTCGTTTATTAGAAGCAATTAACTCTCTACAGTTGATATAAGTGATACGCGCATCGCAAACAAGCCGTGCGCACACGCGGCAGCGATGCGCGCGCGATGCAATAGGGCAAGTTCAAGAGCGGCGCGCGCCAAGGTTGCTTCCTGGTGCGCGCGCGCTCGTTGCTGCGCTCTACTCTGCGCACTACTATCCTGTGATTAGGAGTACATAATTTAATTGAAATAAATATATTTCATTACCCTAATTTTATACAACGACGATGGCAAACAAGCATGCGGACCGCCTGATGGTGAGCGGTTACCGCAGCCTATGGACACGTCCAACACCAGGGTTCAATAAGAGAATAGTGTATCATTAAACAGCGAAAAATTAGGCGCCTAATGCCCTTATCTCCACATGTGCCGCTGCAATTCTGTAGTCTGTAGTTTCCAAATATCTTTCTCAAATCAGGGGTTGTATAAAATACTTTTAAAAAGGCCACGGCATTCATTCCTTATTGTTACAATAGTATAGGCTCTGGATTAACATTCGCAGTGAAATCTATATATATAAAAGAAAGTCGTGTTAGTTACTCCACTTATTACTCAAGAACGGCTGAACTGTTTAAGCAGAAAATTGGTATGGAGGTAGTTTAGAGCCAGGAGAAGGATATAGGATACTTTTATTTATTTTACTTTTTTTTTCTTTTTTTTATTTATTGCCCTTGAGGCGGAACAAAGTTCGCCGGGTGAGCTAGTAACAAATAAATATTTAATAGTACACGCAGATCAACTAGTTTTTCCTCTATTTCACAGATTGACTTTCATTGCGATATTATTTTCGAATCAAAGAGCTAAATTTTGATTCGCCAGTTGCAACAGGAATTCAGTTCAATGTTCAGTTTACTAAGGGCTCTAGTAGAGATATCTCGGTTAGTACGTAATTTTGAAAAAAAAAACAGAAGGCAATGTAAGCTTAACTCTAAAGACATAATACTTTCTTGAGCAAGTAGTTAAAAAATGTGATAATCTAATGCGGATTGTTAAAAAAATCAGCGTCAGCTTCCTGATGCGCGCGCGGCGATGCGTCGAAGCGCAGCAGTGCGCTACCGCGGCGCGCACTGTGCGCACTCCGCTAGCTACATAATTACCACCTGCTCGTGGCGAATCCGCGGGCGTTAACCTGCTCACCATCGCGAACAGCCATTATGTCTTCACGGACACGCCGGATCTTGACGTTAATTATTTTTGTTGACAAAACAATGTTGCAGGTTAACAAATGATTCATAAATACTGATTACATATCATTAACAGTGTATTTAAAAGGTTCACTTTGTAACTAGTTCCATCTAAGCAAAGTCTAAACTCTACTGTACAAATGGATCAAGAACTAATGTAATCTAAATTGGCCATGAGGATCCCACTGCTGGGCGAAGGCCTTTCTTTCCCTCGTCCTTGTAAATCTATTTTTGGCCTCTTTCGACTTGAAAACTGTTTTTAAAGTACCTATTAACTATACTGAGAATCAATCTGGCAAACAACTGCACCATCAGAACGGTGACGCGTCCTCATCCAGTATCCAAAAGTGACTATTCATAATGTTGCACTCTCTCGCACCTAATCATATGATTTCGATTTTCCTTTCATAGTGTTGTATGTGTAACGTACAAGTAAGAGTCGTGTAAAGGGCAAACGACAAGACGCTGTTGCAAGTCGCGTGTACTGAGTGACATTGCGCGGACGCATTGCGTAATCGCCGCGCTCACGTGCGACCCCCTCCCCCCTCAGCACCCTTCCGCGCCTTCCTCCTCAAGCCCTGCCAGTAAATAAGCCCTTACGCAAATGACAGGGAAGGTTCCTTCGTAAATTTACCTCGTTAAAGTATCTTGACTTGCTCAATTGTCCTGTGGATGATTACGAATTTAATTTGATTTCACTCAATTGCTGTCACGAGTGTTCTCGTTAGTTCTAATTGCATTACTTTCCATTGATAAATCATTACTAAGCTATAAAGTATAGCTAAGGTCAATTCTAGATAAAACTAAATAACCTCTCATTAATGAGATTAGAAGTTGTCCAACACTTATACTTGATAATATGTTGTAACAATACGACCTTTACGTAATATTTAGTTGAGAATATGCGATTATTGTTCGTTATTGAAACTCGGTAAAATGTCTAATGGGATATTTGCCAAGCTCTAGAGTTAGCTATAATTATAAGAATAATTCATTAGATTGGCATCGCGCGTTTATTATTGGACCAACATAGAAGATTTCACTTATAAAGTACGTCACTCACAATTTGGCTGTATCATCGAAGTGTTTGTCATTTGTTCCTACTGTCATTTAAATACCGACTTGTTCCCAACCACGTTCACTTTTAGCAGACAACATAGCAACTCATACAAAATCAACTACAAGGATTCCACGCCAATTTCTTAATAAATCCTCATGTATTGAATAAACTTACTGTAATACAAACTGACTACTCAATAAACAAGGATAAAATAGTAACTGTAAATAATAAATAAATGATATGTATGTAATTATGGTTCGTCTATTGATAAATTGCTTATGTGGGTTGGCTACAGTATTTAATTAGTTTTGTACTTCCCGTTAGTACTTACAAAAGTAAGCCTGTTTAAACGACTCTTACGACGTTCAGAAAACTGTTCAAATTGGCTACACCTACACACATAATTATGTAGTATGTTAATCAGTCAGTAAACATCAACAAAAATTAATCACTAAAACATTCGTTACAAAACAAAGTATGTAACTCATCACTTTAAGGTTCAATGAGCTCGCCCAATTCAAGCATAAATAATATCTATGAAGTTGACAAATATTCTACGCCTCTAGTATATTCTAATGCTAATGAAATGTTTATGATACATACCCACGATACATGGATGCGGTTACAAAACCAAACGTAAAACCATTACAGATGCACCGCATAATGTTTACAATATAGCGCCCAAGCGGCGCTTGCGCAACAGTTTGAATGTCAAACGGGCCCGGTTTGGAAAACAAATATTTCGTTCCCATCGAGAGGAGTCGACGGCCGCGACGCGCGTCTTCCGCAATTATGCAACCAAATGTTGAACTCTGCTGGAGAACCGTCTCATACTATTCCTGCTTCCATGCTGCCCATGTGGTAAATATGAAACCAAGCAGCAAGCTAAGAAGTAATATATAAGTACCTAATTGCACACAATTGAATACAGGGCGTATGGTCAAACTTGTGTGGGTAAAGACATATTAGAATGCCGAGATTAAAAGGTACTTAACTGCTCGTCTAAAATTTATTGTACTTTAGAGGTTCATTTGAGTTAGTTAATTAACTATTTATAGTTAATTTAAATGGTTAAATTTGTGCATGAAAAGTAGTATCAATATGTAAATGAGCGTTTTCAACCTAAACGAGTGTTGATGGGTCTTTTTTTGAGTGACCACTACACCAGACTCGCGTGAAAAGTGGTTTCAATTTTTTATATTTCATATCCGGCCATCTTAGGCACTAGGTTTGATAATATTTACAACATATTTTATTTGTTGATTAGTCCTTTACAATACTAAGTAATAATATTAAGCTAAAGAGTCTGTTTTTCAGTCAGACACACTGAAAATGTCGTTATTAATTCCAATTCAAACAATGCTAATCACTGTCCCAGAAATATAGCAATAAAAAACTATTTAATCCTAAAATAAACAGGATTCACTTTTTAAGTGGTCGTGGTAGAAGAAAACGATGAGGAATACAGGCAAATTTTTTGAAAGAGTCTCAAAATCGATTTCCACAAACACTAAAACCATCAAAACCCGGTGCCCATTGCGTAATTTTTTTCTCTCTCTTATTTCTCAAGAGAAAATTTGCATTCATTTATTTTTGCCGTTTTAGCACAGAAAGACTTTGATACGGCTTTTTGATAAAAAATACACACAATTCTTTTTAAATTAATCAATTTATTCTTTTCTCAATTATTTTTTTAAATAATAAGCAATGTTTTCTGCCTATACCGTTCCGTTTATACTCATATTATCATGACATAAACCACTTCCATCATTTGCTTTCATCAATGACCTTCAATTGGTTTTCATGAATAATAAATAATAAGGTATTCTTGCGTATCCTAGGGTTGTTTACAATCTATGAGGAAATGTTCAAAATACGTGATCAAGTCCAGTTTCCGTGTTTCACGTGCTGCTGCCAAATTGGCAAATACTCAACACGACATCAACAAAAAGAGCAATAATTTTTGATTTAGAATACTTATCTACTGTGGAGAATTTATTTTGAAAACAGTATTTTGGCTATTTCAAAAAGTGTGCGTATCATCCTCTAATATAAATCTAAACTTTATAATGAACTCATTGTATATTCTTTTGTTTCAGGTACTACTTACACCAAAGCAGATTCAAAAATTATGAAAATATTTCTATGAAAAAAAATTAGAAACTATAAAGATGAGACTAGTAAGTAATAATTTGCTAATTATATTTTTTTCAAATTCATTATTTGTTATGCTCATTTGTACTATGTGTACACATATTAGCTAAAAAAACACTTCCACTTTTAAACATCGTGATGAAAAATGGAAGCGATCAATCGAATTTGCGCGAAGTATAAATAGGAAAAGGGGAAACCTGTGCGCAGTTGAAAGTGCGCACTCATCACAAAACTGGGTCAGTAGTCGAGCCGCCCCTTTATCGAACGCCGCCTGTCGCCTCCGCCGGGCGGAAATACACTCTTCCCCCAACCACTTAGCACCCAAAATGGAACGATCCGGGAAGTGCATGCGGGCGACAAACGGGAAATGCATTCCGCTGCGACGTTATTTGCATATTTTTCGGGAAAATTTACTGCCCGTGATATTTAGGGGTAATGACTTCATAAACCTTAAGTTGAGCTACGTTAATTCCTATGAAGGAAACAGTTGTGCTAAGTGAAAATTTAAAAAATAAATTAAGTAAAAATTAATAAATCTTAATTTTTTCGAAACAGTCAACGAGTGAAGAAGTCCCCAGCATGACGGCCCGCACGGGCAGCCCCGGAGGCGCGGGCGCAGCGGCCGCTGTGTCCGGCGCGGGCGCCTATGACGTCACGCGCATGCGCGAGGAGGAGTTCGAGCGGCTCACCGTGTACATCGTGCCCGATGTGCCCTGTGAGAGGGGCACCTCCAATCGGGCTGAAAGGACGCTGCCCAGAAGCTTGGCTTTGAGACCGTCAGCTGTATTATCTACCCCTAACACGTTGGTGAGTGCAAAATGTGTACAGATATCTCTGAAAATTGTAACGACAATGTGTGTCATTCTAATGGAACATCAAAGTAGACATCAGACGTGTTAAAGCTGAAGTATATTGAAAAAAATTTTTCTGCATTTCACTTTAATAGATAATCTTAATGAGCTAAAAAGTAAAATATACTCTCCAGAAAAAATATCGCTCACCTATTAGGAAAAGAAAAAAACCTTGTGGCTTACGGAATCATATGACAACATTAGAAACCTACAACAAAACAGGAGTATCAGCGTGATAGGTACCTGCACTTAACAAGTACCACAGTACCACTTATCAGTAATATAATCATTAGATGTTACAACTGCGGCTTAGTTTGACATAACTTTTTATCACAGACAGAAGGCGTGTGGAGTATCGGCGTGATTCCTCGCGGCACCCGCTTCGGGCCCTTCGAGGGAACGAGAACACCCAGCATACCCAACGACAAAATCTCATGGAGATATTGCTGGCGGGTGAGTTCAATTAAACTTTAATAAACTTAAGTCTCCAGTTACGTACAGACAATATCAAACACGAAAATGCGATGGCGGCGGGCGCGCGGAGCACTGCTACGAAAGCCGTAGCAAGTATCCCGTAGCATACATTTCACAAAAAACTTCGATGCAGCCCATTGCATTGCATGTTGATATTTTCTGTACCCAACATAACACCGACTATAAGAAACCAAACACTTTCACTTCGCTTTTGCATAGTTCATGTACTGTCCCCTCACTGTCATTCTTTGGTTGAGGCTTACATTTTTTAAAAAAAACATTGACTTGTGAATAAGCAGCCCCAAAAATCCAGACTAACTTACATACGTAGTGTATGTTGTTCGTACTCTACGCCAGCTATGTACAAAATGCACTGTACTTTCTTAACTAACCGATTCCTCTCTATTTTGGGCCAGGTACAGGAAACGGTCCGACATCATACATATGGAAATATTAAGGTGAGATTGGGCTTTCATTTCTTTGTATTGGTGATGGTATCTTTTATAAAAAAATAGTTACATAGAGGTGTGCTTTTTTTATTAACGCAATTTTCATTTTCATATCTACATGTCCGCTTTCAAAGCTATACATAGAACGTACGCACGTCATGAATGACGGAGATTGAAATAAAAATAAAAGTAATATTAAGGTACAACAGTAAAAAGATAGCGTCGATCGAGTGCACTAGCCACAACAATTAACGAAGTGCACCGATGAGTCCTGCGTTATCTTCCGGCTTGTATAACACACATTGACATTGCATCTCGGCCTTGACTTCACTAGCGCTATCAGCTGCACGCGCATTGTAAATATCCTGCACGTGCCCACTGAACGACATATCACTGAGTTCTCTTCACGCTTATATAACGACTATTACCATTTTTAATTCCGCGAACAGAAAATTAACAATGCGATATGGTGCGTTCCGAGTGAGCGCTTTTTTTTCACTTTGCTTTTTTTTAATTGACCGTGGGCCGTTTTGTAATTTAATGCATATTATTATGTAGAGCAGTATAATGAACTGAAAACAATAATATTCAATAGTTTGCAAACTTTTACCGTCGCAAAGCAAACTGATTGTGCTGTTTGGGTCAAAGAAACAAAATCAATATAGTCACACTGATAATATTCGAATGTGGACCTATAACCGTTAGTTATGTTGATTACTTGTAATTGTAGGGCCTAAATTCCGTAAATAAAGTTATGTGAGTGTCAATTAAGAATCAATTACATTCTAAATATAACATTGTACTAAATTAGCCGCATTTTTCTTTACAGATATTCAAAGATAGTGATTATTATTACCTGGACGGGTCAGACACGAGCGTCGCGAACTGGATGCGATACGTGGCCTCCGCCTACTCGCTGTCGGTGATGAACCTCGTCGCCTGCCAGCATCAGGAACACATCTACTTCTACACAATTAGGTAACAATCCGTTCACTTCACTTCGTCATTAATTCGACAAGCACTACGCTTGTCACAAACGTAATACGGCTTTCAGGTGGTCACTTCACACTTTTCACTCATTCACTATTTTTTTACAGGGACATCATGCCAAATGAAGAACTCATGGTTTGGTACTGCAAAGATTTTGCAACGAGGCTTGGTTACGAAATTGATCCGGAACAAACTACCTACTCCATTTGTAAGTATCACTTAACCACAAGTTTTATACAAGTATCTGATAAAGATATTGATTTTAAGTGAATAATTAACAATTGATTTGTTTGTTTGTTCTAGGTAAAGAAGAATCTATTAAAAAAGCGTACGGCTTGCCACCTGCACCTGTTCATCCGGAAATTGCATTCAATCACATGAAATATGTTCTGGGTTTGACGAATGCAAAGGAATTATTGGAAGCAGAAATTCCTAGTCGTCGAAGAAAACGTGAAAATAGTGATAAACTTTTTAGTGACAATCCTAATTTAATTTGCCGTGAAGACCCTCGGATCAAACATGAGAGAACATATGTTAGAAGTAATGTCAATTCACCTAACGTCATCCATAATAAGTCAGAAAGTCCAACCATCAATGAACAAACCCCATTATCACCAAATGGTTTGATGCAACCGCCATCTCCCGTGAAAATACATCACAGAGACAATTCAACTCTGATTATCCACCAACATAAAGAAAGTTCATCTCATGTTGTAATCCATCAAATGGAGAGTCCTAGAGCCTATAACAATAGGTCTCCAGCTCAAAATCAACATCTTAGAGATATGCGTGGACCGTCGCCAATGGCACAAAATCATCAAGATAAATTAGGTAGTAAATCACCTAGCCTAAGCCACTGTGGACCTCCTCATTACGAACCCCAGCTCACTCCGAATGATGGTTCGGTCAGATCCGACGAAGGATATCATAGCAATGGCTACCATGATGAATTTACACCTCCAGAAGACTCTAGCGATTCTGACGTAGAAAATTATGTTTTGGATTGTTCTAACAAGACTAATGAACCTAAAGAAACTGTAATCGTGCAAAAAATGGATCAAGAAATGCACCGCAATGACTACCGAAAACTGAAGAAAAAAATACCGCGGCCTTATTATCCAAATCATAAAGACGCAGATTGTGAAAGTGAAAAAGAATTAGTAATAGCCGAAGAAGTTGCCAACACCTCGCCACAAAATTTGTCGCCACCACGACGGGATCCAGCAACGTCTACGGTTATAGTTCTTGAACCGTCACAAAACACTATGATTCCCGTCACCAAACCCTATTATGAGGATGGAGCATTGTCACCATCCCCACAACCTGCTTTTATGAGATATTCACCACCAGACACGCGTATTTTGGAAACAATACTCACTGGTAATCGTATCGATACGAATAACAATGATCCAAGCAGACGGCAACCAAACGCTACGCCCCCACCATCATCGCCTACTGAAATGGCCTATTCGTATAAGAAAAGCCAAAGGTATGGGAATGCTTGCAGTCCAGACTCAAGCTCGAACTTAACTCCACTGCCTTCCCTGCTGCCGCTGCCACAGCAACTGCCTGCACCCAGCGCCGCGTCCGTTTACTCGTCATCGCCCCCTCACTCTATACCGCACACGACAGAAATCAGGGAAATCAGAGAAATAAGGGAGATTAGAGAAACACGATATGAAAGCCATTACCCAAACTATTCTTACAATCTTTATTCTCCGCCCAACTCAACTATAATCACTCAATTAGGATCTCCACCTACAACTTACTCACCAACAGTTACTTCTTCGCACCAATATGAAAGATCTCAAAACGGACAAAGTAATCATCACTATCCTTCATCAACTAGTGTAATCACGCTGAAAAATTGTTCACAACTGAGTTTAATACAAAATTCGAATATGAATAGTCAAATAATGCCACCCCATGGCAGCATGAGCCCCGACGGCTCTTGCGGGCTAATGATGGCACCGATGAGTCCTAACTCACAAGCCTCGCGAGGGTATAGGAGTTTACCCTACCCTCTAAAGAAAAAGGACGGGAAAATGCATTATGAATGCAATGTGTGCTGCAAAACTTTCGGACAACTCTCCAATCTGAAAGTTCATTTGAGGACACACTCGGGCGAACGGCCCTTCAAGTGCAACGTATGCAATAAGTCATTCACGCAGCTCGCCCATCTACAGAAACACCACCTCGTGCACACAGGAGAGAAACCGCATCAATGTGATATTTGCAAGAAAAGATTTTCTTCTACATCGAACCTAAAGACTCATTTACGTTTACATTCTGGACAAAAGCCATACGCCTGCGATTTGTGCATGCAGAAATTTACACAATTTGTTCACTTAAAACTTCACAAACGGTTGCATACGAATGACAGGCCGTACGTGTGCCAGGGCTGCGATAAAAAGTACATCAGCGCCTCAGGACTTCGCACACACTGGAAGACTACCAGCTGCAAGCCCAATAACATTGAGGAAGTTCTTGCAATCACCAACGCCGCAAACACTGAATGTATAGGTAAGTTATTCACACAAAATTGCACTATTTTATTTAATTTGAAGGTTTTTTTTCAAAAATTTTAAATTCATTGAAATCATTTTAATTTTAATCTATTCAAATCCACTAATATTGAGACGATTAAACGCGAGCGTAGGCACGAGAGCAACTGCAGCGCGCTGCACTTTCTCCCCGTAGGTGAACCGCAACTTTCACTTGCGCTCTCGCTGAACGCGGCCGATTTCATTTTCGCGTGCACTTTGCAGGTACCGTCGACAAAGACTGCCACGACAGAGAGGGGCACGAGGCGTACGAGGTCCACTCTCCATCGCAGGGAGGGCTGGTGGGGCTGGGGCATTCGCACGGGCATGTGCACGCGCACTCCACCACGCCGCACCTATCGACGCCGCTGTCGCCGCTGTCCCCGCAGTACCGCGCGCTGCCGGGGCCCGAGCACGAGCCGCCGCAGCACTACGCTTCGCCCGCCGCCGAGCCCCGCCCCAGCGTCATCGAGTCCAGCCAGCCCCTCATCATTGAGTGCACCTGAGCCGCGCCCGAGCCGCACCACGCACTCGCCGGACGCGTGTTTCCCCGCCGCACAATGTGATTCCAGTTTTGTGATCGAACTAAAGTTTTTGTGTAAGGACGATCAGACGAGCCCCGTGCTTTGTCGTCTCGACTGGCTATGAGATTACGATACGAACTTTACGTTGTATATTTGTATAAAGATAGGTTTAACGAGTGCGATGCGACGTTAATAAGTACTAAGTACTTAAGTCCGTAGATTTAGTCCCCTTACTGGGTGTTGTATTATATAATTTTAAGCATTTTCATAGTTCTATATTTAAGGATTCAGCAGCCCTTGTTTATATAATGCTCAATTTTATACATAAAAGTAGAACTTTATTCTATTGTAAATAGGATTTTTGTGACATCGAGTTTATTTTATTTAAAAAAGATCTATTGCAATGTAAATATTTAATTACCGATTACAATATGACGTGCAAGCAAGCATTTTGTTATGTATTGAGGCTCACTTGCTCCACCCACCACGGGCGTAAATACATTTAGCGTTGAACGTATTTAATGATATTATATTTCAACGTATGTCGATCTAAGATTTCCAGTGACTAAGATAGCATAACATTTTAAGTATGTTTGACGCTAATTGCTTTTCTCAAGCGTTGAAGCAAGTGGCCCTTAATGAATATTTTATATTATTGACTTCCCGCTGATCTGTTTTATTTGGAAATACTTGATTGAGTCTTGAAAACTTATAGGAACAAGCGCAATAACATTTTTCAAATTTCACCAAAGAAACGCTTGAACCATGATAGTATTTACAATATTTTAAAATCAAATCAGAGAAATGTGTCTTCATTTGGTTATTTGAAACACCGAATCAAGCTATTTTAATGAATTAACAAAAATGTCAAACAATTAGTGCTTAGTGCCAAATGAGCACTTTAATATATTTTAAGTTATCCTAAATGATGTTCGAATAGTATTTTTAAATCATTGTTCCTAACGAATAATTTGGAGAGTAAGCGCATATGTGCATCAACTTAATTCTAATGATATTTAGATTTAAAATCAACGGATTGTGTACATTATCCCTACGCTAGAACAAATGGTGCTTCACATCGTAGAT
This sequence comes from Udea ferrugalis, assembly GCA_950022985.1. Classification (NCBI taxonomy): domain Eukaryota; kingdom Metazoa; phylum Arthropoda; class Insecta; order Lepidoptera; family Crambidae; genus Udea; species Udea ferrugalis. Next base: position 9,988,457 of record OX465521.1, read on the forward strand.
TGTTAGTCAGCGTCGGCCGCGCGCGCCGGCGGGCTATTTACTACATGTAATATTAATTACACCGAGTCTACTAGTTACTATTTTATATTCCAAATTTCAATTAATTATTATTCTCCTATTTGAAAAGGCTGAGATAAATATATAATGTAATGTTTGGCGAAATAAGCGTAAGCCATGGTTTACATGATGTGTAAGCTTCGAGCGCAAAGTAATTAACGGTTCTATGAGATAGACGTGATGTAAAACCAAGCGATACCTTTTTGTATATTTCTATTGTTCGTACGATTAAGGTTTTTTACACGCAAACCTTTGTAGAATTATTACCTGTATATTTTATATCTGCGATTTACAATGCCAATTTTTGTATTGACGAAAATGTTATGAGAATTTATTCAGATTATTTCTATTACTTGATACCTGAAATATTATGTGCTGGTTTTGGTATCATAATATATTGGTGAATGTCAGGATTGGACTTTTGAAGGATGTCTCTAGCCATTCGAAGGCAATAGGGCCAAATTAATCGATAAGGAAAAGTTAACATTCGAAGTTTCGACTTAAGTATTCATGCCTTATTTGTACTTAATACCATATATATTTTTATCGTAATAATCTTACGTAAAATTTCATTCATTAGAATTTGATAAAATTTGTGTATTTAAAGGTAATGTACAGGGTGGAGTGTCTGCTGGCGAGAGCTAGTACAAGCATCGGTCAGCAGCAACTCGTCAGTTTTGTTAACGAATAATAATGTCATAATTGTTCAAAAAATCTGGAACTTTCTAAACCAATTGATATGAAGTGTTTAACTAAAGTTTTGTCAATTGTCAGATATACTATTTTACAAAATTTATTTATATTGATATAAAACAAAGGACATACTCTTGAAAATCTTCTCATAAATAATTTCATTGTCAAAATACTTGTTTGCTCATGTAATCATTATAAATACCGATTCTTAATCAATATTTCCATGTATCATGTACTTCCAAATGTCGATACCATTTGTAATATTAAAACTGTTACCTATCTGATTAAACTACGCTTATGTACCTATGTTTAGTAAATTGATGGAAATGTCATTTTCAATCGTAAGAACTTCTCGCCATTCCTTATATTATTCGTAGCTATACTTGATAACGTTTCACGAGGTATCATAATTGGCGATCGTTAGCCGGCGTCAGCAGACTAATTGCCTCTCTACTACTCTAAGTACTTGCACGAATTTGCACCAACATACAACAGTAATAATTATTTTCTATCAATAACTTTTCATACTATCTGTACATGTTTGAATTAACCGTAAATTAGTCTGCTGTATTTTTTACGCCAGTATAATGATTGCCTTATAATTTATTTATTTTCTCTGTAAATAAACCAGTGATGGCATAAAAAATATTCGGTATTTTCTTAAATTGTAATAAATCAGTCTTAATACCATCATAACTATACATATAACAATCTTGTATAAAAGTTAATAACATCTAAGGAAGATAGATCATACATAATAATAAGTACAATACCTCACTTATGGTACCGCAAAGTAAGCAATATGATATGAGTGTATGTATCACGGTAACTTCAGCTACAGTATTTATAATATATTGGACTCGCCTACACCTTATAATGAGTAATGTAACTAAACGCGCCAGAACCTTACCTACTGTAAAGGCCTGTATTTTGTACACCTCGATCGACGATTGTTTTAAAACACCAAATCCATTAAAACAGGAGTAAAAATAAATTGTGGTTTTATTATCATCCCAATAATAGACTTGGAACAACAAAACTTAGGAAAAAGCTCTTTAACCGATTCACTGCGGTGGCCGATTTCGCTTACTTCCGACGGTGGCGTCAAGCAAAAACGACGTGACACTGTTTAGCGCCCAACGCCATACGATTAGATGACACGCATCTGCGTCTTCCGCCATGCAGAAAAGAAAACAGTATTTTTACTAGTTTTTACATGTTCGAAGCTTGAAAACCTTTAGTTTACATTCGAAATCTAACGTAAACGGACCGGCACATTGTTTTATGTGATAAAAAGTAGGAAAACAAGTGTATTTCTGGAAATGGAAGGTAAGTGACTTTTTTAATGCAGTTGTGCTAAACCTTTTCAACTTATTTCACATTGCCTAATGATTTTATTGAATATAAAATATTAAATTAGGCCTAAATATTGTTTTAGTTTTCATTGTACAACAAATTCCAACTATGCAAATGAAAAACTACCAAGTTTGATTAAGGAGATAATAAATAGTCACAATTGACTTGATACTGAAGTTAACTCTGTAGTTCAATCAAGGAAAATATGCTATAATGTAACTATATATTAATACTAGCTTTTGCCCGCGACTTCGTCCGCGTGGACCACTGTTTTTCCACAACGTGGAGTGTTGATAACCTTACAGCGGTAATTGATTTCTATTTGAGATAATCACCTAACTATAGCAGGGCACAATATGCAACTTTTCATCCATTCCCATACCGTTTTGTTTTGGATATTTTACCGACAAACACTCGACTCCCAACGCGAGTCACCGGCACTGGAATAAAATTTAGATGAGCTCCCGGCGTGAGTCCGTGGCACTGAACGTGTTAACGCTGTAATAATTTATAATTTATTATCATAAGACGATTTCATATCAAATAACTAACATTTTAAAAAAGGTTGGTAACCTCTATTATTTCAAAAATATTACTAAATCCAGAAACGAAGGCTACGAGCTTAATGTACGTGAAAAATCAAGTTACTTTGGTTCTGGGTAAAAACTTCCTTAAGCTGAATTAAAAGAGTTATCATCGATTTTAAAATGACACACATCCGTGCCTAACGCCAGACTCAAAAAAAAGTGATGGCACGGATACGTGTCATCCGCAGCGAATCGGTTAAGAGTAACTTTTTCTTTTGAACAATCTTTGATTTTATTGAGATCTTGAGTTTGAGTAGTTTAAAATATCTATAGGTAGTGAAAGGGGTTGAAATATGAAATTGACGATTTATTCAATAATAAACCCATAAATTTAAGCAATTCTTTAACACTTGTTTCGTTATTTATACTTGCACATGTACAAAAAAGGGTTATGAAGATAAATTATTCTGAAAAGAAGAAAAACTAATTATGTGAGAATCTCGGTCTCCATCAAATCAACAACTTCGGATTCAAACCCCTTAACTCTCTATTTATCGTGCCTTAAATATTCATATTTTCCGGGAAACGAAACTCACCTATGAAGTTGATTGGGTTTCACTTCTTTGTCTCGATTGGAAACCGCATCGAACCGGATTTCATCCTGCCCTACCCTGAGAATTGGATTTCAAAAACACTAAGACCGATTGTTCAATTTGTTTTACGAGTCCGAAAAGAATAGTTTAAAAACAAGAGGTAAACTTTATCACAAAACTTTTACAGTACACTTCGTACTAAATTGGAGCGCAGGTGACTTTCAATCTCTGTAAATACTGAATCAAATAGCAGATAGCGCATACAAGTTTAGCTGCATTTAGTTCAGTGTTGGTCCATTTTCTCCAAAATCTTTCAAAGGTATTTAACAATCCCCAAAATGGTAATTGGAAATTCCAATGATTATAGGGTTCGGTTTTACAGTGAAACCTGAAAACTCTCACTTTTATAGGCAGCAGTTGTTTTTTAAGCATAAATAAAATGTTTGCTATGTCCCACCAAGATGGCTCGTTGCATTTTGAAGGTAGGCGTTTTTGCTTTTATGAATGGGTTATTCAGTGTTATTACTATTTTTAAATTACTCGTGGCAATTTCAGAAGAAGTTCCAACGTTTAATCATTCGCCTATTTTTTATGTATAATTTCTAGATACAACTTTTAAACTTTTGACTTCATAGAATTTATGCTTATGAACAAAGTGTGATGAGCCTACACTGCCCTACTGCAGCTGGCCCTAGGCCTACATCACCAAGCGAGCAAGCCATCTCGAATGGTTGGGTTAAAGCTTATTTTCATCCCACCACCTGGGAAAGTGCGTTTTTGCTATTCGATATCTGAGTGCAAAAGCCGTTTTTACCCTCTTGAAGGTAAAGTTAAATTGAATTTCGAACGTCGCCTGTGTAATACGTTTGGATCCAAAACACCATTAAACCTATTCACTTCTACCTCAATAGTGCACATTTTTTTTTTTAATTTGTTAATAACTCAGTTTGAACTTCGTTGGTGTAAGTACTTTTTTTTTAATTTGCTTTGTGCGCGCTAATTTTTTCACGTCATATTGTTAAAACCTTTGTTGAAGCTTGAAATCAGAAACCTGAAATGAGTGATTCTAGCGACAAGGAAGTTTGACGCTACAATGACGGTTAGTTTACCGGAAAACAGTATGCAAATATATTTTTTTTAGCATTTAGTCATTTCCTTGCGGAGGTGGGATGAAAAGTTACTTGTTGCACTCGAGTGCAAAGATTTTTCATCTTGTGCTCTTTTGATTCCCTCGCTGCGCTCGTGATTCAAATTTAGAATCCTTCGCTTGCTCGGTCGTCAAAATGGAGCACGCGGTTAAAAAGCAACTTTGCACTCTTGTATAACAAATAACTATTACCACACCACGCCTTTAACTGTTGCCGGGGATATTTAAAAAAAAACAGAAGATACTTAGCCCTGGAATAGCAACCAGTATATAGGGTTCGGGTCACCGGTCCCGAACCCTAGATCTCAGGGAGAGCAGTTTTATCATGAGGTCAAGGAGTGCAAGTAAAACCACAATAAATAATTTACTGAAAAAAATAAAGTATTTTTATTATTTTTTTTCTATCTATAGGTAGTAACGATACTACAAGAAGAGAGCGCTCTGACAATGTCATTCTTGGAAGAATAGGAATGAAAATAAATAAATATTAATTAATTTAGTAACAAATTCCATCAATTCAATATTATTGTACAGCGTCTATATTCAATGTCGAATATATAATTAGAAAACATCAGAGCAGACCAAACTTTTTATACCAACTAAAGTGTAAGAGCAGCGACCAGCGAATCAGGTTATCACAATTTGTCTAATGCTCAGTCTGCCTTGTACCTAATAACTTTGACGTTAATTTCTCTATCAGTTTAATGATCATCTATTTGAGGTTTTTCACATTTAACAGTTCGGGGTAGCCTGTTCTGCTGGTCTTTGATCAATATCTTGTGTGGTAGTTTCCTTATCGTGCGGCGCGTTGCACTTCTTCATGTGCGTGCGCATGTTGGAGGACTGCGTGAAGGCGAGCTGGCAGCGCGGGCAGGAGTACGGCTTCGCGCCCGTGTGGAAGTTTAGATGGGATTTCAGGTGGTGCTTCTTCGTGAACGACTTGGGGCAGAGCGAACATGAGAACGGCTTTACACCTAGAAGGAAAAGTTACATTATTATTTCACGGTATAAATTTTTTTTATAATTCCTAAATATTTCAATGGGGTAATCCAATTCACATGGCTTGGCATAGGCTTTCGATTGTACCATTAACCATCCTAAGAGTGGAAATGAACTTACTCAAGTATTTATAAGAGTGGAAAAATTATGATTATTTACTCTACAATCCGTAATTATTTTTTAAGCTGGTAAATTAGCTTTAGGGAATTCGACAGCTGTCGCATTGTTATTTTTGAATCATTTATTTAATTGCAGTTATATGCTTTCGTTGGATAGATTCGTCTCCGCCTCGAATAGGAGATTGACTTTTCGGAAAATGGAAAATTGACGTAAGAAAACATTATATTATTTTTCCAAAATGTTCCTGGGTTTTGTGTCTGTGCCTGTTAGTGGGACATTGCGTGTGCCGGTGTTGCTGCAGCATCGGTACAGTAGTGTTGTACACAGACACACATGTAGTATGTAGTACGGACCCGTGTGCAGCCTGAGGTGCAGGCTCATGTTGGAGCGGTCGGCGAAGCGCTTGTCGCAGTGCGCGCAGGCGTAGGGCCGCTCGCCCGAGTGCGTGCGCCGGTGTTGCTGCAGCATCGGCACAGTAGTGTTGTACACAGACACAAATGTAGTATGTAGTACGGACCCGTGTGCAGCCTGAGGTGCAGGCTCATGTTGGAGCGGTCGGCGAAGCGCTTGTCGCAGTGCGCGCAGGCGTAGGGCCGCTCGCCCGAGTGCGTGCGCCGGTGTTGCTGCAGCATCGGCACAGTAGTGTTGTACACAGACACAAATGTAGTATGTAGTACGGACCCGTGTGCAGCCTGAGGTGCAGGCTCATGTTGGAGCGGTCGGCGAAGCGCTTGTCGCAGTGCGCGCAGGCGTAGGGCCGCTCGCCCGAGTGCGTGCGCCGGTGTTGCTGCAGCATCGGTACAGTAGTGTTGTACACAGACACACATGTAGTATGTAGTACGGACCCGTGTGCAGCCTGAGGTGCAGGCTCATGTTGGAGCGGTCGGCGAAGCGCTTGTCGCAGTGCGCGCAGGCGTAGGGCCGCTCGCCCGAGTGCGTGCGCTGGTGTTGCTTCAACAGCATCTTGCGGGAAAACGCCTTGCCGCATTCCTCGCACACGTGTGGTTTCACTCCTTTAAACAACGAATTGATTTTATTATGCATCTATGAATATGTGTTTTATTAGACTAAAATATGTGCAATCTTGGTTAAAGACGTAACTGATTAAGTTGTGGGTAACACGAAATCAACTGGTCATTCGAAAACGTATATGTTTAATTATGAGTCCCGTCCAGTGCTGTGCAGAAGTCTGGCCATTAAAATTGTGGTGGTTGTCTGATTTTGTTGTTCCAGACCATGTTTTGTGTTTTATAAGATTTCTGTGTGCCTGGATAGTAATTATATTAAAATACTGTGGTAATGACATGTTAAAAACATTTTTAAACCTGTCCTAAATGATAAAATAATATCCACGCAATGTAGTATTACGCCAAACCTCTTTTCAAGGCCCGTTTAGAATGCAAACGAATGTGTCCACTCATAAATCCGCGAGGGCTCATAAAGAACATCTGACAAAGTCCGCAAGATGGTATCAGACCAAAGTACCCACCGGTGTGGATCCTGACGTGCATGTTGTACGCGACGCGCTGGTTGAACGACTTCGGGCACAGAGTACATTTGTATTCTTTGCGGTTTCTGAAAAAAAAAGATCTTTTTGCATTATACTGGCCGTTTGAAAATTAGGAACGAAATGTTTTATCGGATATATCCTTTCCTAATAACAAGAATTAGTTTCCAGGGGGGCTAAAATGGCGACATTAGACGTTTCATATCTGAAACATAATATGAAACACTTTTTGAAATCCTAAAATGGCAACTTATTAGGTGAATCATATTATGAACATAATATGTTTCATAGTTGTTTTTCATACAATTTGACAGTTTTGTATGGGAATTCGTAAAATGGTGCACTTTTAAACGTCAAATTGGAGGAATGTTAGATGTTTAGGGTCAGTTCGCCTGTTCGCGTCCACCACCCCGTTCGCGTCCACCACCCCGTTCGCGTCGATTTTACGGAAAATCCTCAAAATTAAGTAAACTAATACAACAATTAAAAATACGTCACTAATGCTAATACTTCAAAGTTAAGTTCAAAGGTGTGTCTTTGCACATAAGGACAAATAGTGTGCAGCGGCGCATTCGGATGTTTTTTTATTGATTTATGTGAATTTTAAGATACATTTTTAACGAATAAAATGAGGTAGACGCGAATTAAATTCGGCCGGTCTGTTAATGGCCTCGGTAGCATAATTGGTAGTGCAGTCGCCCGGCTTGCGAAAGATGCGGGTTCAAGTCCTGCCTGATGCCAACATGACCAAATGTCTTTTTCTGGTTTTCTTTAGAAAGATACTGAATGGAAAATGCTAAAAAAAAACAATAATAAAATATAGACCTGATTACTGTTTATTCATTCATAGACAGACCACTGGAGAACCGACACAGATGGTCTTATATGCTACACAGACGGATTCAGGAAATAATCAATCAAACTCTTGGTTGCTGGCGTGCACAGACGCACTATGTGATGATGGCTCGGCGATAAAGAGATCAGTAGCTTGGGCAGGCTGGCCAGCGTTCTTGAAACCAAAATTTATGCATTATGGTTTGCGCTTACATAGCAGGCAAGCGTCACAACGATGTCACAAAAGTGACGGTCTTCAGCGACAGCAAGGTAAGAGTAGCACTGCAAGCATTCAACAACCAGCGACAACATCAGCGATTATTAAGGAATGCAAATCAGCGCTAGGGAGACTAGCTGGCAAAGCGGAAGTTGGATGTGCTCTTGGCAGGGGACCCCCCTGCCAAGAATTAATGCTGGCAGTAAAGCAGCTGATAAATTATTCCCGCGAAATGGTCTACAGTGGACGCTAATTGTCATTTTTGGAAAAACACCTAATTCTGTAATTTATCTATTAAAAAAATGCAATGTTTCGAAAAAAACTTTAAGTTGATCCTAAAATAAACTATAATATAATGGATACATTAAATATATTTTATATATAAATCAGTGCTGGAGCATTTTTTGATTCACTGTCAAATTTAGCAACTGCACTAAATGGACGCGAACAGACGAAATTACCCTACTAGGTGACAGCGCTGAGCTGTCAAATTCACATACCTAGCAGTAAACATTTTTTAATCGTTTTTAGGATAAATTTAATTATTCCTAGTAAAATGTGTTCCTGTGAATTATTATAATGACACCAAGAATACATAATAGTGACAATAAATTGAACCAATTTCCAAGACCGTGGTGGAAACGACACTGAAGGTTCATAACATTTTGAATGAAATTCCTGAGAACTTAGTTCATCACATTTACGTTAACTAGCTGTTTTCTGGTGAATATTCCAATATTATCGAGTAAATAAAAAACGTTTTTGTTATTATAATGTGTATTATTTAAAAAATGTGCGGCATTTAAACCTAAAAATCTGCTCCCAAATAAAGTCGTCTTGTACGCCATTGCCGAGGCAAAAGTTTGGCAAATCACTCGGGCTTTGTTGTTACAGAGTCATGTCTCCTTGCAAATATCTTCAATCTCAAGAACATGCCTAGCTAGCACCAATTTCTTGTCTTCATTCATCGTTTCCGGTCGGAAAATGATTTTTATCACAAGTTTTCACGAACATTATTTACAATCTCGATTGACAGCTGTGACATTTTTGTTCTTAGGCCACCTGTCACGTTCCTCATTGCCAGACATAAAAATTGTAAATTTAAAACATTTTACAATTATTAGTGATAAGAAATCACACAAATTCAATAATAAGCTACTTTTTAAGCCTTAAATTATTAGTTGTTATGATGAAAATATTTGTTTAATGAAAACCGTTAAGTTTACAATTATTAGGAGCGACACAATTTTTTTGGTCATCAAACTATGTCTAGGAGTCCAAGCCATGAAATAAATTTAAAAAAGAAAAACATGTCTAAGATAATAATATGAAATGTCAAGTAGGTGAAACACTTTTCATGTCGCCGTTTTACCGTTTTTAGCAATTCACCAGATGAAACGTCACTTAGATGATTCATATATGAAACACCTAAAATGTTGCCGTTTTAGACCCCCTGTAGTTTAATCGATAAAATAGCTTATATAAATTTTAGCTTATATAGAATTATAAAAAAGCTGAATCAAAAGTAGAAGCAAAATGCCCATCGAATACTTCTTATTACATTTGCCATCAAGTGACACAGGGAAAATTAAGTAACTATTCTGACTGACAGCCACCTGATTCGTACCTACGAATATGAATGGTCATAAGTGTTCGGCTGATGACCACTTGACCCACCGAGTTTTCTGAAGTACATTCAACGTTCGTTGAAATGCTACATGCATTGGTACCAAACTCTCTAGTGATGAGAAATTGTTAAGGTTCCACCAACCTGGTTCTTAATTCTGATTCAGATGCTACAATAAAACATGTTAGATGAAAGCATGAACAGTTGGAAAAAAATAAGGCATGTCTAGGGAAATGGCTAGGAATATCTTTCAACAATTCAGGCACATCAGGCTACCCATTCCCAGCTTTGGTAGTTTTTTCCAAAAATGTCGTTTGGCAACCGCAAGAGAAAAAAATAGCAGAGAGCAAGGAGGACTGACCGGATATGGGTAGCCTGATTTGCCACTAACCATATCTAAACTCGCTATAGAAACTTTTTTTTCATAAAACCTTTCGAGTTTATTTTCTGCGTGATCGCTGACCTACCTGTGAATTTTCATATGGCTGCTAAGATATCCGCGGTCATTGAAGTACTTCCCACAGACAGTACAGGTGGCGGCAAACTCCCTGGTCCCTCGGTGCACCGACATGTGGTACTTGAAGTTTCGGAGCTGAGAGAATGTCTTGCCGCATTCACCGCACGAGTACCGAGCGGTAGCTGAGTGACGCTTCATATGGGTGCTCAGATATTCATCACTTGTAAAAATCTGAAATTATTGGAAAGCTAAGTCGTGAACAAAATCGACAAAAATAAAATAATGCTCTAACGTTATGAAAGCTAAACTTTACGTATTATAGTGACTTCTAAAATTAAACATTACTTCTTAGAAATGAAGTATACATTTCTATTTATTATTTAGTCATGATCACCCATATCAGTTTATATGAACTGAAGTCCTTGTAACGGCGCTGAGATCATCTGAACCCGAATTGTTAAATGCTTTTGCTCTTCCCTTATTGTTATATAAGATTGCATAGATGATCACACATCACCTGTGTTCAGAAGTTGTGAAAATATTATTATCAACTAAACCTGTTTCTCAGAGAGGTCTACCCCAATAGCGGGCTTTACTTAGGATTCCATTAGTTTTGTCAGATTCTAAACGATTCAAAACTGACGAAAGTTGTAAGTATTCACGATGTATTAACATTTCTACTGTCATCAGTAAATTCACACAAGCTCATTATTGCGAATAAATATAAATGTCAAATGAATAATAAGATGAAAGGCATCACCTTTGTAGCCAATATTCTTATCTTTGTTGAAAGATGTACGCCAAAGAAATAACAGTTAGGTACCATTCAAAACACGAATGCAAACGGCTGCATGAATATAAATTAAAGACTGTTTCTTGAGTTTTACGTTTTACAGCGAAAGCTTGCAAAGTATATGAATACCACTCATGCAGACATAAGGTACCACTTATGCGAGGTGACGATAGATTGGCATAATCAGAAAGCATTGTGCAAATACTACACCATTATGTATTGCATAGTCCATGTCCAAAGCTAAACTTGTACCTTCAATATTTTATTGAATAACGGATTTTGTTTTCAAAGCCTTAATAATAAAAATTAATTTTAGAAAATGTTTTGTAAGCTTGATCCTTAATATCTCTTGAAAATTTGAACCCTGTACATGTTATGACCAGGACTTGAACCTAAAGTACAAGGAGGTCGCCTAGTTTTTTTGTAAAATAATTCTTTAATGTAACACAATCACATACAAATTAGTTTAATTACCTGATTACAGACACCACACTTAAAGTCTTTTGCGTTGTTTGGGCTATTACCATCAGCGCTTTCACTTTGAGCCGGTGATAACAACTGTTCAATATTGTTGTTGTTGTCATTGAAAATAGTCGCTTCTTTTTCCTGAAAATCACTTTTGCTTCTGATTCAAGAATAAAAAACAAACGTACACTACACATCAATAATATGCACCATACTTATTTCACGCTTAAGTACAAAAACATCGAATACTTGAATAACAATCAAATCATCAATAAGTATTAAGTACAATCAAAATCATCAATAAGTATTAATAGAAATAATGATTAATTAGCAATTGGAAACCTTATGACCTCAGTGAAATGTCCATCAATCGCGGGATACTTATAACTACTCTTCACGAAAATAATAATGGACTAACGATACAAATTGAATGTCAGATTTGGTTAAGGCTTTAGTAACCCGCCACTTATTTCAAAATGTTAGTTGAAAACATACCTACCAAAAAAATCATTATGAAATGGACAAAGGTGTGAAGTAAAAAGTTAATCAAAAACATTTATTATTCATACCTTCTTATCATGTGCTTCAAAGCTAGGCACATCGTTTAGTTTTCTCCGGAATGGTTTGTAATTGTACGGCAACCGCGGGCACCACGGGCTATCCAATACTTGATTAAAAATTGGAGCCTTTATTATATTGCTACGCATAGAACATCTTCTATCTATAGGGTATTTCCTAAGATTTCTACTCAGGTTCCTGTGCAATAAGTCAACAGTCGTGAAACAGTTCTGCGTACTTGAGCTCGGTGCTTTATAGTCCGTTATCGATCTGGCTGCACTAAGGTCCAAGGACGGCATTAGAATTTTTGCTATCGTACTCTGGTTTTGTTGCATTTGTAGTGGCGATGGCGGCAGATGAGACGGATAGTTACTCAACCATGTGCTTTTCAAACTATTACCTAAATTAAAGCTTTTGTCTAGAACAATCTTTGTATTAGTGAAATCTACACTTTTTAAATCTTGATATCCCCTAGAAGATGATTCACCATACGATCGAGTGCAATCTTGTAGGCAAGATGGCAGCTTGAGAGATGCGTTTGGTACATAGGATGTTAGCTCGGCTGTTTTTCTAGATATCTCTAAGAGTGTGTCGTCAGCTCTGCTGGGAAGCTTGCCATTTGCATTCGTCAGGAGAACAGATGCCGGAGCACGATAGCGTTCATTTGATATTGCTAGCACGCCTTCCGTAAGACCGTTAACATTACCGTTCTGAGGATATGTCTCGATATATAAATCACGTAGGAAAGAGTTTCTTTGGCGGTCTGCGAATGTTGCTGATGGATAGTCCGTAGGAAGCACACGTGATCTATGACATTCTAGCTTATCACCCAGATCTGAATATTGCAAACATGTATCCCGCAGACATTTTTCTTTCCGTACATTAACATATTCGTGTTCATCGCTATTGCCAGTGCTCAATGCAAATACTTTTTTAGCCAATTTACATTCTTGATACGTGCACAATTTCAAATTTATATCACCGATGCTCTCACGTAGCTTTTGCAAGTACTGGTTATCAACAAATATTTCTAAGGTTTTTATTACATCTAGGAACATGAGTAGTTTTGGTCTGTCTACAGTTACTTCTCCATTATAAATATAGTAGAGGACAGAAGATAGAGCTTCGAGATCAAAATCTGGCAAGACTATGAAGGTCGGCGTTTCTTCTTGTGGACATGAAAGGAGCAGCCGCTGAAAATAAATCAATAAAAATTAAGTTTTTTAATAGTGTTATCTATATTATTAATTTACTATCTAGTTTTATACTAAACAAATGGATATGCAATGCAAAAATCTCAGTATGGGGAGCTAGCATCAGTTGAGTTAGCGTTGACTGCCAGTCCACTGACTACACGTGTAAGTGTACTTATACTACGAGAGGCTATTTATGAACTATCTGATTAAAAGTTCCACCTGTGTTTTAGTCAATAAATGCATTGTATGAATTAACTCATTTTTCCTAACGCACAATCCTGAAGTTCCGGTGGTTTTACAAAAAAGCCAAGATCAAAACATCTGGTTAAGACAGGACCATAGTTGCTTAAAAAATAGCACTGTACGACATTCTGAGCGACTACTAGTAGTGTGATGAGTGAATCGTTCTTACCCTAAGGAAGTGGCTGACGCTGGCCAAGACGGCCCGGTGCGCATTGAAGCTACGCCCGCCGCACACCAGCCGCACGTCGCACCACTGCACGCTGGACAGCCACTCGCACATCTGCCGACATCACAAAAAATGATTACCTTTTCTGTAAAATGTTACCCCCAGTTCAGATGAAGCTGGACAAGTATACGTCTTTCTAAAGAAAACCAGAAAAAGACATTTGGTCATGTTGGCATCAGGCAGGACTTGAACCCGCATCGATTAGAGGTGGATGCCTATAACATTGATGAAATCACCCTGGCTCAAAATATGCAATAAATTTTTTAATTTGAATTTGAAGACATCAACCAATTGGACCCCAAACGGACTACGGATACCTGGAAGGCCTACGAGGAGGTAGCGAGATTAACTGGACATCTGTGAAAGAGATTTTCCGACATTGGCTTTGGACCGTGTGGGATAGAGACTGGGAGGGGAAGCTTTTGACCTACAGTGAAATAGAATGGACTGATTCTAATTAAGACTGAGGTATGAAATATAAATAAATGACAACTTCTAATCTAAACTATTGATTTAAACCTAACCAAAGATATCCTGAAATGAGCTTTTGAGATAAATTAACCAAAATCTTCAACAACTGTCTTTTTTTTAAATTTAATAATGTTTAAAAATAGCTCGTTAAAGCTGGATGTTACGCACACCTGCCGTGCTATTCCGGCGGTGCACATCGGACATCACTTCACATCTCGGTGCTTCACGCTTACCTCAATCGTCAATACGCTTTACTATGAATTAGTATTTTCTCTCATTTTGTATGTAAATAATTAAAAAATGATTTTTGGCTTAGTTCTTTTCTCTCAAACGACGACGGTCGCGAAGGAATGGAATTTTAAAGTTAACTCGCACAAGCGAAGTGAGTGTCGGCGACCACCGGAATAGCATAGCTGAGATCCTTACTCCCCCAAGCAGCGGGAAGTGCCTGAAGTTAAAAAAAAGTATGATTTGAAAGCGTTTTATACCTTTTAATATGAACCGTACAAAATGTTTGTGGTACTCGCTACGACGTACCGTACCCGTATGATGGAGTCTCGTTTAACGTGCATGGTACTCATTCGGTTAAGAATACACTTCAATCTTTTCATAGTCCGATGATTGGGAACGCGTATCTTTGAAGCACCTTTAAATAATAAAATGGCCAAGTTGCCTTTTTCCAGAATGCCAAAATTTCCCTTCGAATTCACTGTTTGAACGTTGGAAGCACGGACGTAAATTGGAAGTGCGCATTGAGAATGCCACTGATCACCTGGAAAATCATTTTGATACTTACATTTATTGGCCATCTTCATTTATTTATTAAAAAACAATCAAGTACCTAATATTGTTGCTCCCAAATTTTAAATTACTCTAATAACTGTTTTGTTCGTTCTAACCTTAAAAAACCGCCGCAAAAACAGTAACTACTAGTAACTACTTACATAAAAGAAAAGAAGAATAAATTCTTCAAGCTAATAGATCAAGCATTAGATGCAAATTAAATTAAACGAGTAGGTATATACGTTGCGTTGCGCCTGTTTTTATTGAAAGTGATGTTTTCACAGCTGAGTAAACAAAAACAAAATCGTTGTGAACTTAGCTCGCTAAATGGTCTCCATTTAAATGTCAATTTAATTCTAGTTAGATAGAAAACGCCGAATGTCTAAAATAATAAGTGGATAAACGCCGTTATTAGACCGAATTAAAGAAATTATTCCATGGTTCCCTCGGACAATTTTTGAGCAATTTGCCGGAACACCTAAGCGTGGTAGGTGCAGAGCTAACTCGGACGTGTGTAAACACGCCATGTCGTTGGCACACTTTTAATAATTTTTCGACAGCGTGCAAACAGATGCCTCCGCGCGGTACCCGTCCTGTAGCCGAGCCAGTCTCACGCCAGTAAGGCAAAATTAACTAAACACATACACGACCAGGTCAACGTTTTTAAAGTAGCACCATGCGTGAAAGTTTAGAACAAATAGATCTGATCAAACATGGACAAAATTAGGAGTCTCATCTCGCAGATGTCACACAGCGCGTAAGTGCACGCATGCGCCCGCGTCGCGCTCTAGTCTCATTCAACCAATTTTAGATTCATTTTAGATTCTAAATTTCGTTTCACCTGATATAGGCTGCACACTACACTAATGTAGTCCCTAAGATAATCAGCCTTAACTCTTACGCACCCCTTATTATCAAAAACGAAATCAGTACTTTTAAACTTTACTAAAAGTCGTTATGCATTGTTTTTGAAGAAAGGTGATGGATACAGTGTATTTTATAAATGAATGTTTTATCGTTTTATTCCAGTGTCTTCAGAAATGTTTTACCAAATTTTTGCATGATTAGATAACCGAATTGAAATTCGTTTACAGAGTTACTTTTAAAAGCTGAAAAATTAAACACTGAATAGACTTATCTGACTGATAGGTAGTAACAGTAGATAACTTAACTAGGATTTTAAATTTTACATATTTTTTAAAATAAATAGAAAGCTTTTGAATTAGCCAAATGTTGCTAATTCAATAGGAATTTTTACCCATTATGTTTGAATGCGAAAGCCTATCGATCGTGGTGACGATAATGGATATCTCATTCTTGTTCTCGAAGTAAACATTATGGCTATAAAATTGAGATGATAACAAAACACTTCCGGTTTTCGAGTATAAGTACAAAAATCGTTGGCATATAGGTAATATTTATTATTTTTCGAAGCTTCTATGTGTATCTGATACTTATGTGTTATTCGTAAAAACGAGAATAATAACGTAAGTCAAATAAAAGTCGTGAGTAGATCAATGTTCCATTTTAATAAGTACAGTCGGACTAATTAGATAGGAAGGCAGAGCTTTTATCTATAGTCAAGTCATTAAATCTCCCATCTATCTACTCGATAAATGAACTAACCTATTACTTTGTTTGCCTTTAATCAAGCCGCAGAGTTGATATGCGTAGTAATAAATAAAACTCTAAATCATAACCAAGTTTCATTTCGATCCCAAAAACTGTTACTCGAATATTCTGCATAAAACGCATATCAATAGAAAGTACGATTCTATTTTATCCCACATTATCAATTATTTACAGCAGGCTCTAGCCGCGTCGCGTCTAAGTTTAATTACCAACCGGTGAATCGATGAGACTACAAACATTTAGGCGCATCTAGGTCTCTCGCCACAACGAATCTAGTTACATACCTACTCAAAATGTTCGCAAAGCATGGTCTATAAACAGGTAGGTTTAGCATAACTTAATCAAATGAAGTCAGATTCTAATGGCCTATAATCTCTAAACTTAAGTAAAATTAAACACTATCTGAATCATATCAATCAAATAACTAAAAAAAGGTAGGATTGGAATGTACTACAGAAACAGACAGTGTAACCATAGTAACTTTACGGTGGCAGAGGAAGCAGAATGCCATGGGCCCCCGGCTAAAGAGGGCTCAGCTTCGGCCTTGAAAAAGCCGTCAGGAAGATGTCATAATGAAAGCAGCAATTTATGTTAGGTTCAGTCAACGGCACATCTGGCGACCCATTTCCGTATTTTATCTTGCTCTTGTCAAATGATATTCCTTTGCAATATAGCAAGGAGGACTGACCGGAAATAGTACGCGCTAACTAGATACGCGGTATTCCTGCCTCATCCCTACTTTATAATAATATTATCGTGCCTATGTAGTTGTAGGCAGCTTTAAAGTTCCAAAGGCCTCTTTTTAAAACTATTTTGGTAAAAACTGTAATAGGTGAAGAAAATATGCTCATAGAACATAACATACCTAATAGGTAAATCAGGCTGAAGTTTGTGGGCATAATAATGCCGTTGACTTAGGCCGTTATTTTGCTGTAATTCAAATAGCAAAAACATAGGTAGTTGATAAATTAAGCAAGCTTAAAAAGAAGGTTCAAGCGATAACCTTCTTTTTAAGCTTGCTTAATTTATGCTTAACGTCTTCGAAAATATCAGAAGCTGAGAATTTTAAACACTTTAATTTGATTCTTTTCTTAAAACGTAGGCAATCTCTCAAGTGGACCAAGAATGTTTACTTTGTAGTTATTAAACTTTAAAATAAATACATGATTGGGACGGTTTAGAAACTAAGGAACACATATTTTACCTATACTTGATAGGTTTCTAAATGCATGATTTATTACGTCTCAGCAATTACTTTAAAAACGGGCCGTCTATTCGCCATCGGCATCAGATACCTTAGTAATCGATTGATTAACAATGTTGTAGAAATTGATCACTATGTTGCATGAAGACGTCAATCTAACCCTGCCACAAATCAATGTGGCTCGGAACCGGCGCTTGTATTCACCACTTTTTAAGAAGCCTATGTCCAGCGGTGGGCTACTACAGAGTGATAATAACGACGGTTCATATCCTCAGGATACTCAAGGTACCCCATCGCGGTGTAGTTCGACAACAAGATGAACCGATTGATAAAGGACTCGTCTTCCACCAAAATTATACAAGATGGTAAAAGACGGAAGACGTAAACCGGTGGAGGCAGATCATCCGCCCCAAATGCAACCCTGCTGCTGACCACGGTCCTCAGATATCAGGTACCGACTACAGACAGAGAAGTTTTCCATTAAGTGATGGACAGAGATATCCAGTCACCTTCGTCTGATATAGCTAGCCAGAGCCAGCTGAACGTGCCACCTGAAATATCTCCTAATCGCCGCACTTAACAGTAGTCCACCATAATACCTAATTAGTTAAGCAGGTTATTATTTACATACTGTTATGATAGGTTATATTGTTAATCAGTATTTCATTGTCATTAAATGATGCAATACATAAAAACTTAGGAATACATATCTACTTATAAACCTGAGAATTATGTTCAGGCAACGCAAATAACATAACATTTGCTCACGACTTCATTCTAAACGGGGTAGTCAGAGAAACCCTGACTGTTTGTCGTCATGACGAACGAAACATTCAGAAGCCTACATTTCGCGGAGCGAATTCATGGATTCAACGTGGTAAGAGGAAAGCTCACCACCGTTTTCCGAGTTAGAACGCAAAGAAGGTGTATCGGCCGAATTTTCAATTCAGCGTGCTTAGCCACTAGGCCACTATACTCTAAAACAAAAATATAAATAAAAAAACACGTAGAATAATGAAGTCATAACGATTGGAGGCACAGACAGTAAACATTTGAAAAACAAAACATAAAGTCGAATTAATAAACTCCTCCTTTTTTAAATAATTAAGAACGTGCTTCTATGAAAGCTAACTTTTGCTCCAATAACAATCATTTAAGTTTCGGATCAAAATTGTTTTTTCAACACTTTGTAATTTTAATTTAAAAATAACTTACTATGGTAGTAGACGAATTCGTGGGTTTTCAACGCGTCAGATTTCACGAACGACACATGAAAAACGCGGGAAACAGCGCGTAACTTTACGCGGTGACGGCACAAGCCGCCTGCTACTCCGGGCGCTAGTCCTACCACTGAGACGGACCCGCGGCGATCAACGGCTCAACCGGCGTGCTAGGAAATGAGGCTTCTCTGCAAATAGTGGTGCCACTTGTTTGAGAAATAATATATTTTGGTAGTTGGTAAGTGGCTAAATAGTTTTGAAACTCTCATTGACTGGTTGAATATGAATGGTTCTACTTCTCTGCTACGGATTAGAAAATGACAATTGTGAAGATAAGGTTCGATTCCCGCCTGAAGCCAAGACCGAATGTCTTTTTCTACGAAAAAGCCATATATAAAAATAAAATAAAAATGTCTTTTTCTGGTTCTCGGATTTTTAATAAAGATACTGCATGGTAAATGCTAAAAAAGGTATTTCTTTTGAGTGTTGAAGGTGTATCTGCCTTGAACATTTATATTATTATTGAATAAATGTATGTAAGTATCTACGTATTTAATGTAAATTGCCGTCAGTTTCGGTTACTATTATTATTTCTTGTGCACTTACCTACCCTTCACGTCAGGTTTCCTCTACCTGTGGGAAGTGATCGCTTTTTAGCGATAAAGCCGCCCAAATTGTACATTACCGTTAATCTGTGTTTCTTTGTTGTTGATTTCTGTTGTTTTGGTGTGCAATAAAGAATATCTATCTATCTAACATTGATGAAATCACCCTGGCTCAGAGGGTAAAATATACCAGAAAAATTCTGACGCTCTGTTAAATGGTCTCGGTAGTTTAATGGTGAAAGCAGTCGCCCGGATTACGAAAGACGGGGTGCGATTCCCGCCTGAAGCCAAGACCGATTTGTTTTTCTGGTTTTAGGATATTTAGTAAATATGAAAGAGATTTTAATGCGAAAGTTTGTATGTAGATGTGCCGTGTTGCTCTTTCACGTAAAAATTATAATTTTCTTTAAAATGATGATAGTTAAGTAGGTAGATAAAGAAAATAAATTCAAAATCAATCCACTACTCCGCCGCCATTGCTGGCTCCTGACGGGGCCACCTCCAACTGATCCCCAAGCAAAGGGTGGAGACCACGAAAGCGCCTTAGCCTGAGTACGCAGGCTTTTCCACCGTCACGTTGGACGCCGTGCAATGCAAGCCATGCCACCCCCGCACTCTGGTCCGCTGGCTCCCGTATGGTGGGAGACCGGTTTCAAACTTCAAACTTCAAACTTTTATTGCATTCATGTTGTACATTACAGTTCTTAAATATAGTTTTTAGTTAAGAACATGAACCCTGCAAGGGCACCGCAATCAAAAAAAACAATAATCAGTCGAATATCATAAATATTAATCATACTTTACTAATTTACAAATACAAAGCACATTTTCTCTTACTTTAATGTTGTTTTCTCACACCTTCTCTTTTCTTAACTTAAGCTCTGGTACATGCTGTTTACTTTTTGTTTAGTCCGTATTAATTTCAGTTATTGTTTTTCTGTATGATAATTGATTATATGTAGGTATATGTATTTATTATTAGTATGTATATATGTATATATATTTTTTTTTATTTTATTTTTATAGTGTAATTTAAGTATAGTATCGTTTATTTTAATAATAGGTATTTATTTGTGGTATTTATAATAGTAATTTCACCTTTGTCCTGTATTATTTGTGCACTTGCTTACTCGCTCTGTCATATTTCCTTTGCTTGTAGGTTGTCTGGAAGAGATTGCTTTTAGCAATAAGACCGCCTAAATTGTACATCAACGTATTCATGTTTTATCATCTGTAAATTTATTTGTTTTATGTGCAATAAAGTATTTCTTATCTTAAACATTTATGACTCTTTATTAAAAAACTCTGACAGCGAACTTTCTTTCAGGCACACGAAGGCGCGGCGGCTCTGTTGCCGCAACCGGCGACGACGCGTAGGGGTAAAGGGGTAATAAACCACGGACACCACGGATCACTAACCCCCCCCCGATTGTGCGCCACGGCCCGACCTCACGCCTCAGGGAGCTCGCAAGCCCACTGTGCCCGCAAACCCACGTCACCGATATGGGCTGCAGCTGGTGGGTGGCAATTCCACCACACTGCCACGACTTAGTTCTCTTGGCTTCCCGGCGGTTGACCCTACCACCACCGCTACTAAGCCTCCCGCCACTACAAGGCGAAAACTCATGGTAAAGGTACAGCTTCTATATCTATCAATCACCATTTATAAGATTGGAGTAGGTACCTACTTCGTACAGCAATCACGAACTGGGCATGATGTTTCCAATTTTTTTTATGGTTTAATCCCTTGAAAATATAAGGCCTTCCAAGACCATTTTCCTGTTGCTATGGTTAACCAGTTGCTTGAGCAACCTTATTTCAAGTTGCAACCCTGTTTATAAAAATTATAAGTTCCAAATCTCCACAACCCAAGTCACGGTCAGCTGGCACTTAATAAATCATGTCAGAATAAAATTGTCCCAGAAATTGTACGGCATAGTAATTATAATATTTTCATGTGGACAAGTTTACTTAATTACCACACGTTTTTCTCACTATTAACTTATCAAGAAGTAGGTGGTAAGCACACGAACGAAAATTCGGGCCATAATGTGGTTCCTAATAGACATTTTAAGTGCCAACGGTCATAATAACAAGAACTTTTAATTTGTACGTGGCAATTAAATGTTCCCATTCAGTGACATGTAAGTGTTCTTGGAATATGCTTTGTAGCTTATAATTAACAGATAAGATCTATTTTAGAAGAAAGCTTCTACAAACGTGACATTAAACGTGTTGTTTAAAGCTGACATTAACGCTGTATTCTTAAGATCCTTATGTTTTAATGAACCAAAGTACCTACGTAGGTAAATATTTACCAAAAATTCCTAAAACGCCGAGTAAGACATTTATCTTATTGATAATAATTAATTTAATTTTCCTCTGAAGTCTACCTCCTTCACCGAAGGTTCACTAAAACAGATCGCTTTGAAACTTTAAGACCGCCTGTAAGGTTATCAGCTCATATTTTACGTGAGGCCAGTGTCCCACTGGTAGAAGTTAGTGTCTAGACGAGTTGCTCCCCTGTGCCCCACCTAAAGCGAGAAGCGCCAAACGTTTAGTGAGCTGTTGTTCTTAACGTATACCTACACAATTGTCGCAGCTTTTGTTACCAAAATTAATACATAAGACTATTACACAAACTTACTCTTAGACTAAGCTGTATCGCCTATTGTGCAATACGAAATGAGCAGTGATCGTGACTGCTGCGCCGAAGTTGTGGAACTCGGGGTGGTAGGTTCGACTTCTATCCACCCAATACAAACATTAAAGTCATTATTAGGGATCGCTCTATCAAATCAAACACCATACAATTTGGAGCATCAGGTGCCGGTCTGCCGCGGTGCTTGGCAGCGGGAGTACCGGGGACCTTTTCTCCACGCAAAACGTTGACGACAATAACGGACTAGAGTTCCAACTAGACTTCAGGCTCGTCTGGATGCTAACTTCCATTGTGCCACACCTCACGGAAAATATGAGGTGATAACATAGCATAAGTACTTATGCGAGAGAAACATTTAGGATTACCTGTAACGTGCATTGAGTGCTGTCTTGGTTGAAATTATCAAATAGCATACATTTAGGGTAAAGACTCGCGACAGTGTGCGCACCGTCCCATCGCGAACGCTCGTGGCATTGGTCGTTGAACCTATAACAAAAAAGGCCTATATACGTCCCACAGCTGGGCACAGCCTCACCTCAACTACGAGGTGGATTGAGTCATACTCCAACACGCGGGCTCAGTGCTGATTGTTGGAGGGGTGTAAGATTAGTAAGCAACCTTGATGTCAGATGTTATAAAGCCGCCCTAAGGCCTCCGACTAGGCTAAACGACTGACATCTGACGACGTCAGCCGGGACCAACTGCTTAAAGTGCCTTCCGAAACACGGAGATGCACCGTGCACGAAATACACATCACTAAATTTCGGTCAGGGTGGTCACTCATCCCATTTCCGACCCGGCGTGGGTTGCTTTACAACAGCGATCGTCGCCGATCACTGTCACATCTGCGCCACGGGCACCTATGAACCTATACACCGAAACTACCCTTGGTTTTGAAAATCAGGTTTTAACAAAATTCGTCGTGTAGATACGAAGTGTGATTAGAATGAAAACAAAAACAGCTAACGCTCGATCATTTTTGATAAAAACCTAAACTAACAACCCCATAAACAGCTACCAGTATAAAAGTGAAGCCATTCTCCCCATTTTAGGAACCTACGTGAAACTGTTGACTTAAAACTCTCCACAAATATATATTTTGCCCTTTTCCAGTTTATCTTAACAAAATGCAGCTGTCACCCACTCCATGGAACTAGAAAGAGCTCAAATAGCCATCAAAGTGATGCACCGTAGGCCTAGATGCTGTAGCACGGAGAAAGATTCTCCATGCACCACCGTAGAGCTTAAGACTGTCTTAAGACAGCAGTTGCTGCATGGTGAATGGGATAAACAACTACCACAGCACGAATACATTCAAAGAGAACTTAACGTAGGTAAAGTTATTTGTTTATTTTGTTCCATCCATTTACATTTCACTGTATTTTTTTTGCCAAAAAGGTTATGGGTTCATTCCTAGTGAAGTGTGAATGGTCATAGCTCCTGTTTAGATATGCAGTTGTAGGTTGACTTATGATAGCTGTGCTTTTGTGGCTAATGCTTTAAAATAAAAGACAAAACATGTTTTTGCTATACTTTATTTTTCTTAATGCTATGATTCATTAAATAAATTAAAGTCCATATAATCAAGACTGTCACTACACTGAACATGTGAAGAGAAAAATTTCCCATCTGTTTCATTGTGATCATATTTACTACAAATACAGTAACATGCACTTTTGCTACACCCTCTACATTTTATTGAATGTTTGAATGTTATTTCATCTGAAAATTGACATGTTATGAAATTACCCAATTCATATCTAAATTCCGAACCCCTATCTTCATTATCAAAAATGAATTTGTCTAAGTATTCATCTACACTTTCAAAGGAACTTAGATGGTTGAAAATTTGCTTTTGCTGTTTAGTTAGTATCTTCTCAAGCATAAACACCAAGTGGTGATGGTAGCACTGGAAAGTAATTCTGTCACAATCTTGGCTTTTTAATCTCTGCCAGAGTTTGACACAGCTAAGTGGGGTTTTTGTAGCTCCACTAAATAATGCTGGATTAGTTAGCATACCACTAGCAGCCATGACACCAGAGCATTTCACACTTTCATACAGGTTGTCAGCATCTTCCAGAGTCCTAATACCTCCATTTGCTACTACAGGAATTTGAACTGATTCACACACTTGTTTCAAAGCTTCTACATTCACAGAATCACCAGTCTTTTGCTGTGGCGTTCTCCCATGGACAGTTAAGAAGCTTACACCACATTTCTCCAACTGTTGGCACATGTCAATAGTTTTCCTCAAGTCCTTTAATATCCTTATTTTGACTGATATACTGAAGTTGTTAGACAAACTACTTTTGACTTCTTTAACTAATTCCTGGATCAGCTCTGGTTTTGATAACAATGCACATCCATACCCATCCTTCATAGCCCATTTCTGCGGACAGCCACAATTCAGGTCAACTCCATCAGCATAAGGGTACACCAACTTGGATGCATCAACAAAATCGTGCACGTTATTTGCAGCAAACTGAACAATCAAAGGAGAGTCGCTGTCGGTAGTTAAAAACTCACTAGCACGAGCCTTTGAATTTTGGCAAAATGAATCTGCAAGTATCATTGGAGTAAAGGTCAAGTCTGTCCCATAACTGAAAGAAATCGTTACAGTTTTTATCATTAATGAAAGACATGAAAATAACTCAGGATTACGACAAAGACTCATCAATAAAGATAGATACCAGCTAAATGATGATAAACATAATCTCACTAATTCGATTTACGGGCAGAAGGGGCTAGTAACAGACATGAGGCTATTTATTATTTCGGCGTAAAGGGCTTGAGCCACGGGCACCTGAAGATATATATTTACTCTCAAAGGCCCCAGGTGCGAGGTTATAAAATACTTACTTTCTAACTAGAGTTCTGAATTGCACTTTACTGTATCGGACCATAGGCGCGCATACTTTTAAATAAGTATTGCTTTCTTTTGCCTCGTCAAATAATCCCGTGATGCTTTTTCTAATTTTCATGATTTGTTTTTTAGAACTTCAACTTCAACACGATATCAAAATTCAGCACTTCAATACCTATCCACGGCCGATTTTCTTCCTTTAAAAAATAATAGCATTAAGGTTAAGCTTGTCTATGGATGCTTTTATAGGAAATGGTAGCTTCCCCTCCTCCCGCGGATGATGAGGTTTCTAGTCTAAGGATTGTCTTTGGTTTGTAACCTAGGTTACGCTTTTGTTGATTGTCATTTGTGTCAAGTATTGTCAGGTTGGTTTTTATTTCATTGTGTCAACAATTATATTTTTTTCAGAAAATATAAATGCTTAAAAGAAAATAAACTTACCTACCCATCAGAAAATGCGGTAAGATTGTTTGGAAACATAATTGTAGAAGACAATCAAGTTTTAGAAAATAGCCCACATCAACAGGGTTTAATCACGGACGTAAAAGAAAGACGGACGGAACATCACACTAAAAAAATGTGAAGCTAGCAAGGTCATACAACTTCGTGAGTTGCACACGACCTACGCTCACACAAACTTACTAGGTGCTACAATCTATCGCCATTTTACCCCGTGTGACAGCGCGAATAACACGCGTGTTGCTATGACAATATTTATTTAAAAATGCCGTCTTGTGTGGTGAAATCATTTAAAAACTACATGAGTAAACTTAAAAAGTCACAAGGAATCACCTATCACAGGTAAAATAAGATTATTCGTTGCATTTTCTCCCAATTACATTTATAAATTGTGATGACAATTTAAAAGTCAAAACACAACAGTGTTGCCACTTTTTTGACGGTAAAATTTCCCTAAATGAGGGGAAATCTGTATTTGTCGTATTGGCTCGACTTTAGTATCATATCGGGTAGCTAAGAGCTTAATTTTTTTTTTGTTAATAGAGTTTAATAAAACATGTAATCCTGTGAAGTTTCATTTTGCGGAAGTGAATACTGTTAGAGAAAAAAAATCCTAAAGTTTAAGATAACATCGGGAAATGTTAGGTTTTTTTACGCCATTTTAACGATTTGTTGCATCAGACCAAGGTTCATTTCTGAAATTAAATTCAGAAAACCATATTATTATTGCTATTCTCTTTAAAATATGTTTTTAATGAAAAAAAAGGTAAGTAGTAGTTAAGGGCTTCAATGACGAAAAAATAAAAGTTTAAAGGTTTTGTTTTTTGGAATTGTCATGAACAAAACGCAATCCACCATTTTGTGCTGTCAGTGGCTGGCTGTTGACCTGTCACTCGTTGTTGTGTAGGTACCTACCTACTCGCGTCTTTTTATTTTTTCACTGCCTTAAGCTAGAATCGGGGCACAACCGACTGGTTAGGGTTAGGTCAGGTTGGAAGGCTAAAGGCCGGAGCGTGATCGAAAATAAGAAATAATGATATTGTATATAAATAATCTTCAGACTAAAGGTATCCCTAGGTTAGGTTAGGTTAGAACTGTGACCAAAACCGCGCGAGCCGAGCGAGCAAAGCGAGCGCGCGATACAATTAATATAAAATAACCCTTGCGTTATTTTTAATAGGTTTCCTAGTAGTAAAAATCGACGGGATGACTCGGTTTCAATTATTCGCAACTGCGGAGGAGAAAATTTTTGGAACCCCTCATCTGTCAGTACCGTGTGCAGTGCACATAGTGCACAGTGCATAGTTAGAGGGGTGTAAGGTTAGTGACAAACCTTCTGTCAGATGTATAAAATAATTACAATCATAATCGGACTTAAGTTAATAAACCCAGTTAAAATAAAAGGTAAACTTTAGGGAAATTTATGATTTATATGGCATCCCTCAAATTACGCACACACCATTGACTGCTTCCTTCACTCATGATTCGACGAAGTGGCGTCCGTCTTTCTTTTACGTCCGTGGGTTTAATAAAAGAGTTGAAACATCAAATTCAGTCCAAGCATTCATCAGCATTCATATGATTCTTTGGGTTGTAAGCAACACAAAAGTGTAGTTGCGAAAAGCTGTTTTGATTTAACTCTGCGATTAACTGTGTTCAATTGGTGCAACATTATAAACAAAAATCTCAAGGTACGGATGTTTGTAGATTGGAAAAGACGATTTTGCCCTGTATGCAGCGTAAAGCATTTACTAAATATTAAACAAAATTAAGAAATAAAAGGCATACTAAGTGAAAATTGTTTAATTTATACCCAATTTATATTTCCAAAGAAAACAAGCAGAATTTAGGTAGGTACCTATAATATACGTGGATTTATAACGGTAAGCGTTATAAATCCACAAATAAATAACAAAGGTTTAACATAAAACCTTTTTGTATTTATTTGTGGATTTATAACGTTAACATCGTTGCCGCATTATGAAAAAACAATTTAAAAAAAAAAGCTATCAAAATCTTTATATGCGGAAATCTCTATGGATCATAAGGCGAGTTTTTTGCTACGGAAGTTACCCGTCTGAACCTGTTCCCTATCTAGTTTGTGATACCTATCTCACTTTGACAATTACTTTTTTATTAATCGAGGCTTTAACAACTGGGCTGGGCCAACTAATGGACAGACTACAGATAAAGAAAAAAAATTATTTTGTACGGTGGCCGGCACATCACGCTACCCATTTCCGTTCAGGAGGCTTACTGTCAGCCTTTAGGAAAACCATGCATTCGCAGGGCAGTTACTAAGCAGGCCTGCCTTTGCCCTGCTTAGAATCGTACCATGAGCCTCTAAAAAGTGAACGACTATTGCATCGTAAAGAAAAAAGGTGAACGTTTTTGTTGTCTCTGGTCTTCTGAGTGTTTTCTAAACAATTTCGTTCAAAAACGCCCTAGTAAATGATTAAGTTTTACCGGTTTTTTTAAATATATGTTTTAAATTAACAATGGATGAGCAAACTCATGTTTTTGGTATGTAAATTAGTTCATCACCAATATTTTCACAATTCACAGTAGTTTAGAATGAATTGTGTGATAATAATTAATGAACAATGCGCATTCAGTTCTTGTTATCTTACAAATTCTTGGACGCAGTCTTACATTACGCAACAAACAAAAAAAAGTAAACATGTTATTGTGTCAAGTTCAAGTGAACCTAGATGAAATAGATTTCAATAGAAATTTTAGGTTGTTTTTTGTTAAATCACTTGATAGTTTTTATTCCACTAATAAGATTCATACCCAGAACAGCTTGACTTTACGAACTTTGATCGAAATGTTTCGGGATTTTCGTTCCCTAAATCCCTTTAGGAGCAGACCCAAAAGCTGCCAAGCTTCTCATAAGTTTTGTAATTCCAATGTTTACTTAACTTAATGTCGTAAGTATATTTCTATTAATAAGTTTCATACCATTTAATTTTGAAGATAATTGTTAATTGAATAATGTATTTAATTCAGTGAAATCCAGCAAACTATAACCAACTAATTCACCTGTGAGAGTTTCTCATCAATCATAGAGAAGTTGCAGTTGGCTATAACAAATCTGCTCAAGCACGGGCGCATTCGAAGAGGATGCGCGAAATGGTGGCACAAACCCTCAACTCTTCAGGTGAGGGAGCAATTAAGTCTTCATCAGAATGGTCAAAGGTAAGTCTTTAATTGATTATGGTCCATCCTTTGTAATGTAAATATGAGCATAGTTCTGATGATTTGTAAATTTATGCATGATTATAGCTTCTTCTGAACTTTTGAAATAACACTGATGTCACTTGGAAATGGCCCCTTTACACATGTGTATGGTTTCACATGTTTGCATTACAATTAACATTATGTTACTCGTTTTCAAGAGTAACAGAATCAAAATATTGTGACATCTGCTTTGACACGGTGCAGTTCCTATAAAATTAAAACAATGAAATATAATTGAATCAATTTATTTGTTGTCCAATTGCGAAAATCAACATTTTACATTGTAACTT